>OZ018376.1:30000000-40000000 GCA_963969555.1 Polydrusus pterygomalis | reverse complement strand
CCCTGGTTGCGCCACTGTCGTTAGATATCGTAGGCATTTAGTTACGATGAAATTTAAACATACGCGTACGTTGCAGAGAACTCAAAGCAAACGAGAAGCGACAGCTCGGCGTTTTGCGTCTCCTGTTTTGGTACGCGCATGTGGCAAATAAGTTGTGTATCGCTAAAAACCATGTGCTCGTCTAAGTTGTGTTTGTTTAGTCCGCGAGCTGACTTTGCGCCTAGCTAATTGTGATATTATTTTGTTTTCGTGTTCTGTTACATTTGCACCTGAACTAAAAAGTAAGGTCGCTCAGTGTAGAAAATAAGCAAGTTTTCTCGGAGTAATAAGTTGTGGATCGACCGTTATCGTTGTGTGAAGGTCACTGAAAAACGACCAGTCGATATCAAAGGTATCGATAGGTATTGTCGCTTCTGGTTTGCTGTAATATTCTGTGTACGTTGGCAAACAGAATACCCGGTGTTCCACAGAGGTGGCCTTAATAACTTTTTTGCTTTTTATGATACAAAAATGAAAATTAGATAATATGTTTAAGGCATATTTTATGACATTGAACTCACTTAATATGAACTTCCTGTTTAACCGGAAACGGCACCACCTTTCCATTTTTTAATCTGGCAAACTGAGTGTTTTACTTATTTTCAATTCTAAATGACGTTTCGAATACAACAATGTACAATTTGTCACTTTTTTAATGTAAAAAAAAATTATTTTAAAATTTATGTTATAATATAGAGTGCCATGATTATACCGTACTGGCAAGGCTGAAGTTACAGGGCGGCTTTTAATGTAACGAAATGAATACATATTATACAGGGTGGCCCTTTAGTGTGGCAAAGTACAATAGCTCCGTTACTATTTCAAATACATTAAAAATATTAATGCAAAAGTTGAAGGGCAGTAAGTGGCTTATAATGTAAAATTATATTTAACTCTATAGGGTGGCTCAAAAAAGCGGAACAATAAAAAATGTACTTTTTTCAAATGGAACACCCTGTATATTTTTTCATTTTTAAATTCCACATAAAATTATAATTATTTTTTATTAAATACATTATTAGTCTATACTTTATAGTTTCCGAGATATTGACTCTTGAACAGTGACATTTTTAAACTTTGACAGCTTCTAACTTTCTAACTCTACGTTTTAGAGCAAAACGGCTTACATGTCCCTATCTTCAATTTTTATTATCTTCCCAAAAAAATCAACTTCCGGTTAAACCGGATGTTACTCGAAAGCAGGAAATATAGTTGTTCCGGTTTAACTGGAAGTTGATTTTTTTGGGAAGATAATAAAAATTGAAGATAGGGACATGTAAGCCGTTTTGCTTTAAGACGTACTGTTAGAAAGTTAGAAGCTGTCAAAGTTCAAAAATGTCACTTTTCGAGAGTCAATATCTCGGAAACTATAAAGTATAGATTAATATTGTATTTAATAAAAAATAATTGTAATTTAATGTGGAATTTAAAAATGTAAAAATATACAGGGTGTTCCATTTGAAAAAAGTACATTTTTTATTGTTCCGCTTTTTTGAGCCACCCTATAGAGTTAAAAATAATTTTACGTTATAAGTCACTTACTGCCCTTTAACTTTTGTATTAATATTTTTAATGTATTTGAAATCGTAACGGAGCTATTGTACTTTGCCACACTAAAGGGCCACCCTGTATATACACAATGGACTCGGCGCGAGTTAAAAATAGATCGATCAAGATTCAACGTTGCCCAACTTCTGTTCGAGCTCGATTCATTCCCATTCCACTCTCGGTGCATTCCCCCTCTATAGCAGCAAATACGTTTCGATAGCGAAGCATCCACCGCTATATTCAATGTTATCGTTTTCTATCATGGCTGAATTTTTCAGTTAAGCATAGATACGGTGAAATTCTGCTGATATTTTGAAAAAGCAAAAAAAATATTTTATGTAAGGCGAAGGCCGAGAGTGCAGAGAAAGTATTCGGGTGTTTTACATTTTTGTAGCCCGAACAACCTGTCCCAACACGCAAAACTATCTTAAATATTTTTTGATAGATTTAAGAAATCGGGGTACATACCAGCATTTTATTTTTCACCATAAGCTAATAAAAACAAACCATTTAAAACAATTGTTGCATTTTCAAACGCACAAAGTCTCTCTCCACAATTTTTTATTAGAATAACTAGGCGTACCTAGAATAATTCAAGTCAAGGGTTAGTGCAAAGGCCCTGTCTCGGGCAGAAAAATGAAGAGAGCAAAAGAGCAATTCATTTCCCTTCTGATACGTGCTACTTGCAGTTGAACTTCTTTAACAAAGAAAAGGTTACAAGATGTTCTAGTAAAGCAAAAAATAAAATTAAAAATTTAAAAAACTTTTTAAAACTATTAATTTTGCACACAATGTGTATGTTTTGACTCCTGCCGGGGTAACTGGGCCGTAACAAGCCTGGTACCCCAACAGCATGCTAAATGATGCTTTGACTTTTATGAAAAACATTTTTTGAAGTGAAAACTTCTTTAGGCGCGTTTAGCACTTTTGTGGGCACTGAATTAAACTAAGCCGTCACGCGTTACGCTCGGCTGTGTTACGCTCGAATTCGACAATGAACGTTATATGAAAGAGCATGCCGCATCATTCGCATTCAGTATCGACGTGGAAACAGTGTGCGTTGTTTGTGTGTTTAAGATCACAAGATAGACACTTGTTGCGTCTTAGGTATGTTCTGGCATTTTTTTCAAGGGTTGTTCAATTTTAGGAAATATCTTTTTTCGTATGCAGTAAAATTACAATTATTGTATTTGATATTATTAATTTCACCTTGTTGAAGTTTTCACTTTTGCCGTGTGGTCCTAAGCACATACAATTTTTTTTCTTTTTCTTTCCCTCTTATTTCAATACTTTCGCATGTCTCTGACAAAGGTTAGTGAAACTTAAGATTTTTCACTACTTAATAAATTATTTTTACAAAGTGTATTGAAACTTCCTGATTTTTCTTTTGCTCTCTTAACTTTTCTGCCCAAGACAGAGCCTTTGCACTAACCCTTGACTTTCCGGTATATGCTGAAGTCTTGTCGGTCTTCTCACTATTTAATTTTTACACCTCGTGTACACCATTAAAAGCTCCATTACGGCTCAATCCCACTTAATATTTTCTCTATTGCTAACAACATCAGCATTGTACCATTTACTTTGTTTTCCTGATGATGAGTGTTTCTACACTCGAAACATGTCGATTTGATTAGTATGATTATTATGAATCATTCTAGGTTCGCCTAGTTATTCTAATACAAATTTGTGGAGAAAGACTTTATGCTTTTTTCTATACATTTAACTCCACTTTGAGTACGGACTATACTTCTTCAAAATAATTAATTAGTTAACGACATAAAATGAAATATACAGGCTTCGTAAAATAATTCGAAAATGCGCGTTACAACGTACAACCCATACGAAATTCCAAATATTACTGAATTACAGAAGTGAATAAATACTAAAACCTCCTGCATTTTTGTAGCAAAAAATAAATTATACTCTCTCTGGCCTCGCCATGCGTTGTTCACGCCGCACGTCGGGAACACCGGTATAACCAGAAGCATATGATCGCTGTTATTTCGTTTAAGGTGAGTGTCTCCGAAAACCCCATTATCCAAAGTTGCAGGATTTAAATCGCATTACTTTCCGAAATATTCTACTGGACGTCGTGAGACACGCTGTATATGTTCAGTTACTGCTTCATTGGTTTATAAATTGTTAAAACTGACATTCCTTTAGTAAAAATATGACCTATCCGCCACATTAAATAAATTGAGAAGTACTAAGCTCTGCTCTAGATAACTGTAAATGGCAACTTCCGGAAAGGCGGGATAAGCCATATATTGCCCACCCTAAAATTTTACTTCGACGCCTTTGGCTGACTAATTTGCGTTATTGTGTATTTTATATTATATCCGCCTGACATAGCAGACTGAAACCTTGCTCTCCTTGGCATTTGAGTATTTCAGTAAAGCTTTGCCGAATTAAACCATTGATTTCTTATTGAATAATTTTTATTTTGACTTGACTAATCTCAATACAATAATTATTGATGTGTAACGATATTAGCCTTAATTTTAAGGAAGTGGCCAAATATTATCTTAGAAACGGTAACGGATAGGTGTAGGGTATAGGATAATGTTAAAGAAAGTTGTTAAGAAATTAATAGGGTGTTCGAAAATTAAATAAAATACAGGGTGTTTCATTTAATATCGAAGTTGCTACTAATTTTCAGTAGAAGTGGCACTGTATCGTCTTAGCTGGTTCGTCATATACGTCTAACGTACCATCCGCCTCAAATCACCCTGTTCTGCATAGCTATACTTATACACGGTGACTGAAATTAGTGCTGACAGTATTGCGATCTCGAAAACCATAACGGATAGAAAGGCGGTTAAATGAGAAAAGTTTTAGGCAATTATGTTGGAAGTTCATTGGTGATTGCGGATTAATTCTGGTTACTTTGGTTTTTCATATATTTTGAATAAACTAAAAGGCAGCATTTCCTTAGACCGGTTGTAACTATGTTATTTCTCAATATTTTTTAAATCCGTAAACACTTCTTTATATCAACTTTTGACATATAACATGCCTACTTGGTAATATTTTACTTATAACGTTTTGGTTTCCTAGAACCATCATCAATTTTCTTTTTTCTTATGACCGCTATATTGGATATTTATCGAAATGCACTTAATTTTTCCCATGATATGATACTAAACAGTATAATAAATTAAAAAAGTTATAACCTCAAAATAAATAAAAATAACATTTTTAGGAAAAATTCAAACATATTTGGCAACACCGACATATCGGATGATCATTTTACTTAAGATTAAAGTTAACTTAATAAAACTTTTCCCAGTTAACCGTATGTCTATCTCCTATAGTTCCCGAGATCGCAATAGTGTAAGTGTCATGCGAAAACTACCCAATATAGACCGTATTTGAAGTTGACCTGGTGGGTTTATATCAAATAGAAGATTACATAAACGAATTGGCAACTAAGAACGAAACAAACATACGCGCTCGCCGGTCGTCGACTTCGTCTGATCTCGGGTCGTTTCGTGCCGGTCGAAGACGGTTCAATAGACCTTTATGGAAACACAGTCGAACCGCTCCGTGAACTATTATTATTGCAAGCAAAACTTTGTTTTAAACAAAGAAAAACTAATTACCAAATATTATACTGATTGTATTTCCAACATTTGCATAAACAGTTTTGTTTCCTGCCAATGCCGAATCGCCCGTATGCCGTTAACACTTTTGTAGTTCGTTTATGTTTGTGTTTTATGCTGTATTTATCAAGTCTAATCCTAGTGTTTTTGTTCGAAATAAAGATGTTTATGATAATATTTATACTAGGGGTAGAAATGACTTGCTAACACCTGCTCAACGAACATCTCTATTTCATAAGGGTCCTCTCATGAGTTGCGTTAAGGTATATAACTCTTTACCTGATAAACTTAGGGCCATTCGGGGCAGTGTAAAGTAAAGACCTTTTTAATAGACAAAGAATTTAAACCCTCAATGATTTTTTTTTCTGAACGCATAATTAGTGAACTGTCAGTGTGCTGCTCCGGTTTTTGTTTTTAAACTGTTACTTTTATTGCTTATTTTTTCTTGAAGTTTATATTTTTTGTCTTGTTTGTTTTGTTGAATTTTTGTGTATCGTAGGCAATATGTATTTAATAAGAAATTCTTCAGTTTGAATATAAATATTGTGTGTACTGTGAGATTGTTAGTTAGCTTAGTAATTTTACCACTGACGTTGTCAATGTTCACTTGTGAATGATTTTTTTATGACGATAAAGATATTATTATTATTTTGGACTTGTATTAAAGAACAATTACTTTAAAAGTCCAAGAAATATTACAGTTGTATTATTGCTTGTTACGTTACTGCTACCATTAAAAAAGCTTACGGGCCGGGCCTACCTATTATAGGTTCAATGTTGCCAATGTATATTATTTTTTTTAACTCTTCAAGTTTTTATTACATATAGGTACTGATTATTATTATATTAATTTTTTTTAAACTATAGTAGAAACACAAAATTAACGTTATATTTCTTTTTGTTCTAGTGTTCGGACTGTTCACGAAACCAAAGGATGGGACGTCTTCAGAGATCCTCCTATCAAGGAGGAGTCCGGTTCGATGGCGAACCAAAAATGTTTAGAAATTACTGTAAAAATTTTAAAAATTGCAGCATACTTAGTCACGTTCATTATAGTATTAGCCTCTGGAGTAATATCGAAAGGAACGCTTCTATTTATGACCTCGCAACTTAAGGCTGATAAAGTTGTAGCTTATTGTAATAGAGATTTAGGTAAGTCAATTTGGTAGCATGTTAAATAATTTTGTTTTTCTACGAGCGTGTGAAAAGTTAAACTTTTCACACCCATTTCTGTGTGAAAAGTTTTACTTTAACGCACTGGTGTGAATAGTAAATTACTTTTCACACGCCGGGTGAAAAGTCTAACTTTTCACACGCTCGTATAAAAAATCTTGTACTTTTCACACGCTCGTAGAAAAAATCTTGTATGATATACGTAAGAAAATATCTCGTTTAAGGCACGCATATGAACATTTGCGGAACGAGCGAAGCGAGTTATTTTCACACTTAAATCATAAATAGCTATTATTAACAGTGGCGGCTCGTGACTAGTGAGTCAGGGGGGCGCTGGCTTTAAATTAAAAAAAAATTAACATGTCTATTATTTTCGAAAGTACGTGTCTGTTTTTTCTAACTTTCTCGTTGTGAATTTTAATTTCATCAACATAAGCACTACTTAAACAAGTTAAAATATTACTTTGTCCTAACATCTCAAAACTTATCACATTATAACGATGTTTCGCACTATTTTCATGTTTTATATTTTCTCTGAAAGATGTTTTAAGTCCTGCACCCCATTTATAGTCCAATTATCATCCCCGTCAAAAAGAAGACACACGAAACAAAAAAAAAATAATTTTTGTCCTCACAACCGCATATCCAGGATTTTTTATTATATATTTATTTGTCAAACTTACGCGTAAACTGTGCCTTACTTTTACATTTTGATTGCACTTGTAGGTACTATAGGTATTCAATATTGGTAGTGGAGTGGCCGCCCTGTACTTTTTAAATCAAGTTTTTCAATTAAGCTCAGAGAACTACGAAACACAAGCTTCTGTAAATCAATGACCTTCATATTAGACGAAATTTTCCAACTTTATAATGTAACTAATAAATAACTCAAAACAAATAAACAAAACGTCAACGGCATCGACAGGTCGCATCGCGATTCGCGAACAGCTGTTGGGCGCGGAAAATTGGAGCTCGCCCGTGGCCGCTCGTTGTGCGTTGTGTAGGTGACGTCAGGCCTCCGTAGTTGCCTTGAATCGGGACGGGATAATCGATAGCCCGCGCTTAGTAACTTTGAGAGCGCGCAACTCGCTTGTCTATGAGTATAACCTGCCGGTTGGAATAGGGCTATGTTTGGTTTGAATTATTTTAATTGATTGCTTACATACATTGCGTTACCTATTGGTTTTTTAAGTAAAGTATTTTTGGATTATGTTTGAAATAATTGCAGGGAGGGCGGCGCCCCAGAGCCCTTCATTAACCAGCCGCCACTGATTATTAAATCAGAAGAGCTTTTTCTATTTCGTCAGATTCATACCCAGAGGCGTTTCACCATATCATGACTTATCAGTGAGGTTAGAATCGCAACGTTTAACGTAAACCAGTACACGGGGAGGCCGTCGAACATCGATATTTTCAATACGATGTACCGTTTTTAAACGATGTTTTTCCGCGATCAATTTTCCGGCGTATGCTTTTTCGTCACCGAGGTAATAAAGACATGCATTTTCGTCACCGACTTTAAAGGTTCGGTTTTATTACACATGCATTCTCGTCACTAAGCTTAAAGGTTCGTGTTTATTATACATGCATTTTCGGCACCAATACAAAAGTTTTAAAATTAATTGTATTCTCTTTGTTGGTCTCCGATTTAAAAAAGAAAGGCACTCCATTATAAAACATAGTATTTTATTAAATTTACAGGAATAACACAACACTTAATTACATCATGTAATAGATAAATTCTTAAGTGAATAAGAAAACTAAGCAGATATATTTTTAATGCTGCAGCTATTCTAAACGGAACAATGATACGAAATATGTACAGGGTCTTTGATTATATTTACGTGGCTTCTGGAGTCTTTGTTTTTGAAGATAGAAAAAAACGTTTTATATAAAAATTGTAGTTTGTCTTTTATGTTATCTTTTGAAATAATCATTACAAAAATATTGCTTTTGAAAAATGGGAAAATATAGGTAATTTCAATTTTTTTAAATGGAATATATTATGAGTCACAATGAAAGATCTTTTTTTTTCTGATTTCAAATATATACATATTGATGCTATTTGGGTGAACCGTTTTTGAGATATTTTAGCTTAAACTATAAATAAATTGCAAATAAATTTCCTATTTTGTATCAAGAAAGCCATGGAAACAATAAAATTGTTATGTTTTATAAATTTATAACTTAGGTATTTTCTACATATCCTCCTTGATTTTGGATACATTTTAACAAGTTTCCCTTCATTTTAGAATTAACAGAAGCGGAAATAGATAGTTATAAAGTTAATCTTTATAATTATTCTTAATAGTTAAAATGATAAACTTCAAAAATATCGAGTCGTCAAATTTATCAAACATACAACATAACAATTTTATTGTTTCCATGGCTTTCTTGATACAAAATATGAAATTTATTTGCAATTTATTTATAGTTTAAGCTAAAATATCTCAAAAATGGTTCACCCAAATAGCATCAATATACAGTATGTCTCCGTAAGTGTGCATCATATGGAAAACTTTTTTATTATTCATTTTACGAAAAAAAGTTATTCCTCATAAAAAGCTCTGCATGGTCTAAAACCTAAAATGTAACCATCAAATATCGAAATTTTCCAGTCATATACGAGGTTTGTCAAAAAATGTGAATTTTTCCCAAGAATGTAAATTTTTCCCAAGAGTAAAGTACCTTTATTTTTGACATAATCAAAAATTGTTATTAAAAAAAGTTGATCAGAACTAAAAACCACGTCTAAATATGCAATTTTACGCATTTATGTTGAAAAATTATTTTATTAATTTATTATTAATCATTTAATTTTTTAATTAATTTAATGCGTGTTATTGCATATTTAGATGTGGTTTTTAGTTCTGATGAACTTTTTTTAATAACAATTTTTGATAATGTCAAAAATAAAGGTACTTTACTCTTGGGAGAAATTTACATTCTTGGGAAAAATTCACATTTTTTGACAAACCTCGTATATGACTGAAAAATTTCGATATTTGATGGTTGCATTTTAGGTTTTAGGCCATGCAGAGCTTTTTATGAGGAATAACTTTTTTTCGTAAAATGAATAATAAAACAGTTTTCCATATGATGCAAACTTACAGAGACATACTGTATATATATTTGAAATCAGAAAAGAAAGATCTTTCATTGTGACTCATAATATACAGGGTGTTCCATTTAAAAAAATTGAAATTACCTATATTTTCCCATTTTTCAAAAGCGGTATTTTTGTAATGATAATTTCAAAAGATGACATAAAAGACAAACTACAATTTTTATAAAAAACATTTTTTTCTATCTTCAAAAACAAAGATTCCAGAAGCCACGTAAATATAATCAAAGACCCTGTACATGTAAAAAATTGTAATATATTTATATCTCTATCTTGATATTTTATTATAGTAGATTGAATAAATTGTTGTCTTTTTTTAACTTTTATATCATGGATTTTACGAGGAATATGCACACTTTGAATTTTTACATACATATCTATTTGGATATCTTTAAGTTTTTCAAGGAAAATAAATAAATTTGGATGATCTTTGGACATACTGTCGTTAAAATACGCATGAAAAGATTCACAAGCATTGGTCGTGCGACTTACAGTAGCTGTGTAGTGTGTTCTGCCCAGATAATGGGTGGAAAAAGTGATATATATATATATATATGTCCGGGTTCATAGCGTCCTACGCCTTCCGGTTCCCAGCTTCCAACCTCTTCTATCCTCCCACTCTCCTGGTCTTAGATTTCGTTCCGACATTGCTCTTTGAATGCCGCTTATCCAGGTGGCTTTTGGTCTTCCTCGTTTCCTCCTTTCTGTGGGTATCCACTGAAATGCGAGTTTTGGAATTCTTTGTTGTGGCATTCTCTGCACATGTCCGTACCAGATCAGTTGTTTTTGCTGAATGTCCTTTATTATTGTTTTTTCTACCTTTACTATTTCCCTTATTCTTTCATTTCTTATTCTATCTATTCTCGATACTCTAGCTGATCTTCGCCAGAAATCCATCTCGGTAGCTAATAGTTTTTGTTCAAAGTTCTTCGTTAACTGCCAGGTTTCACTTCCATACAAGACGATGCTTTTAAACACTGTGGAGTAGATATAGCGTTTCTTTTCAAAAGATATGTTTTTTGACCATAGCATCGAGTTTAGGTATCTAATTGTTGTTTTCCCTTTTCCTATTCTGCTCTCTATTTCCTTTTGTGTTCTTCCATCATTGAATACATCTATTTGTTCCCAAATAAATGTATTCATCACAGGCATCAATCTCTATACCATTATTTAATACCAGCTTGCCTTTCTCTCCGCCAATGCACATATATTTAGTCTTTTGAAGATTTACTGTAAGACCCCAGTTTTCGTATTCTCCGAAAAGTTTTCTTGACATAAATTCTAGATCCTCTTTATCCTGTGCTATGATTATCTGGTCATCAGCAAAGTGAAGTGTGTAGAGTGTTACATCATCTGTGAGCTGTATTCCCATTCCTTGGCATGATCTTCTCCATCTCTTTAGTGCTTCGTTCAGATAGATTTTGAATAATGTTGGGGATAAACAGCAGCCCTGTCTAAGGCCTTTTGTTACTGGGAATGTAGTCGAAACAGTGTCCCCCAACTTTATCCTAGAGTATGACCGTTCATATAACTGTTTAATGGCACTTATTGCTGTGTTATTGATTGGTGATATCTCTAATGTCTGCCATAATTTTCTTATCGGTACAGTGTCGTAGGCTTTAGTAAGATCAACAAATAGTAGATGAACTTCTCGATTTGTTGCTGCCTTTTTCTCGTTTACTTGATTTATGGTAAATATATTATCTACTATCTAAAGTGATTCCTCAGAAATATAATTATCAACTAAGTAATCAGCATATTTAACAACTCTATCATCTGGAGGCATACTTTCTGATAAATCAAGGGCAAAACAGTAACCTACTTCTTTTGAATCCAAATACATATACCGATGGTATGCGCTGTACACTTGCACTGACACACTTTTAAAATTTTTCAGGAGTGCACTGTATTTCTTTAATCATAATTTATTTAAATAATTTTTAATGAGCTTTTAATAGTTGGTGACGACTTTGCATGTACCATTTTTACCTGCTTGCTGCCTAGGTGACGAAAATGTATGTGTAGTAAACATCTTTAAAATTGGGGGTATACATTTGACCTCCTTGGTGACGACTTTGCATGCGCCCCAATTTTCTGTGGGCATCCCTTACCGGAAATGAATAAAACATCATGGCCTCATCTTTGGGGGGTGGATCTCTTACTGCTATGTTGCCATACTGCATAATTTTTATAAGGTTTTAGACAAATATTTAAATTTCCCACATCATGATAATAATACTTTTAATAGTGTAAGTTTGGCAAATAATGTTGAGGGGCGCAATTCGGATCTTGATTTCGCACCAACAAAATTTTGTAGCCAATCCAATGTTGTTATTCTACACATGCACATCTATTAATGAAATCTATTACTAAGGAAACAATTTTGATTTCGATAAGTATTTGAATTTAAAATGTTTAGTTTGATTTCAATACTTTGAGTGTAAAGGTTTTTAACGAGTACAACACCTGCTTTAAAGATTCCTGAATATGTTTTCTTGGTAATGAATATTTAAAAAAAATATTCCTCGTCTTCAACCCGGTGTAATTTTCAAAATATTCGTAATTACTCGAACAAATTGCAGAAAGTAATTTTTTTGCAGCATTTATTTTTTTCATCATTACGACTTAGACAAAAGTGTTAAATTCCCTATTCCTCTTTAAAAGGGATTATATCTTCTATATTTAGAAAAGAAAGAAATAAAAGTCTTCCTATTTCTATATTTAAATACTACTCTTCTCAAATTTTAGGTTGCTAATTCACTACTATGTGATTATTCATCCACTCCTCAAATTTTTATTAAAATAATTTTTTTTTACGACTTCCACTATTCTTCTCTCCTCACACTTACGTCACTAGTCCACCAAAATGTGACTTTCAACTTTCAATTACTCCTCATCAGTCTATATAAAAGTCTTTACATCTTTAACCATTCCAATTATATAATTTTTTCTTCTCTCCTCACACTTATGGTGCGATGTCACTAATTTGACACTTAGCTTACTGCTGGCTTAATATTTTGGTTTTTGCCAATTCTCCAAGAATGACCTTTTGCTAGGTATACCATTACGGTGGATGTTGTTCCAATTACTTTTTGTCCTTTCCATAATTTTTTAGCTCCGTTCGGACTGTTTGCACCTGTAATTTCTCATTTCCTTATTCTCTTCTCCTGATGATGACTGTTTATGCAGTCGAAACATGTAGAGATTTTACCCTTAATTAGGACTTATCTTAATATGCCAGTGGAGGAAGACTTAAGGTGTCTTATTTCTTTCCCTTTTAAACATACACTCCACTTAAAGTATGGACTATTTCTTCAATTTAAAAGTCTTCCTCCACAAAGTTTAATAGAAATAAATTCTTTAGGGGTTTCAAACGTAGAAACGTTCATATTCAGGAGACAGAAAAAAATTATATTGTGCTGATGGTATTAGCAGAAGAGAAAATGGTATAAAACCTTAATGGAGCTTTTATGGCATTGAAAAATTGAAAATTGGAAGTTACGTATATAAAAAATTGAGGAGAGGTAAAACATGCTGAGCATGTGAAGAAAGTTTATAAATGCAGTATAAACAACCAAAGTAAAAGAGAAAGAAAAAATGCCTTCTAAAGAGAAGGTGTCAAAGATTTTTAAATCATTTATATAAACATTTTTTTTGTAAAATCATTGATAATATATATGTCTGTAGGACAGTATAAAGTTAAGAATCTTAGGTAGAATTCATGATCTGTAAAATGATCTGAATATTTATATCTTTTTTATAAAAATTTTTTGGTCAAAAAATAAAGTAGGTACAGGGTCTTCCAACGAGGACTGAACAGGGGCTCATTTCTGAGCTTCCTTGTATTTAAAGAAAAATCCAAAATAGCCAATCGATGTACTTTTTCCTGCAGAATTCAAAAATGAAACCAAAAATTTATTTGAACCAGAAACAAAAGAGTTACGCTATGGATAATGTGTTTTTTAAATGGAACATAGCTTTTTTTATACGATTTTTGGAACGAGTGATTTTTTTTTGTCCGTTCTGATTAAAACCTTTGAATCCTTCAACGTCATTTCGGCAATATTATAGTAAATTTGTAAAATTTTTTGACTTTGAAGGATTCAAAGGTGATTATACCTTTATTACCTAGTGTATGTTTCAAATAGGTTAAAGTTAAATTATACTGGATAAAACATTAAAATTTAATAAAAATAGCTGTCACAATATTAAATAATTTAATCAGAACGGACAAAAAAAAAATCACTCGTTCCAAAAATCGTATAAAAAAAGCTATGTTCCATTTAAAAAACACCTTATTCATAGCGTAACTCTTTTGTTTCTGGTTCAAATAAATTTTTGGTTTAATTTTTGAATTCTGCAGGAAAAAGTACATCGATTGGCTATTTTGGATTTTTCTTTAAATACAAGGAAGCTCAAAAATGAGCTCCTGTTCAGTCCTCGTTGGAAGACCCTGTACTTACATCAGAATTTTGAAAATAGTTTTTGGGATATTGGGGGTTAAAGCCCAATGGCCCCTCGAGAGGTTAATTTAGATATTAAATGGAAAGTAGAAATACAATCAAACATTTTAGAAAATTAAGTTAAAATTCTTTTATGTTTACGTTCACGGTCCACGTGTAGCGGAGGGTGAATGAAAGATGAATAAATTGACAGTTTGACAGCTTCAAAAACCAGACAGTATGGCGGTAAATTTAAATTAAGTAAGTGAAGATAAGATTCTTTGATTCTTAACTTTATACTGTCCTACAGACAATGTTTTTCAATTTATCAATGATTTTACAAAAATTTTTTTTAAATAAATATGATTTAAAAATCTTTGACACCTTCTCTTTAGAAGGCCTTTTTTCTTCCTCTTTTAGTTTGGTTGTTTATACTTTATTTACCAACTTTCTTCACATACTCAGCATGTTTTACCTCTCCTCAATTTTTTATATACGTAACTTCTAAATTTCAATTTTTCAATGCCATAAAAGATCCATTAAGGTTTTATAACATTTTCTCTTCTGCTAATACCATCAGCACAAATAAATTTTTTCTGTCACCTGAAGATCAACGTTTCTACGTTCGAAACATGTAGAGACCCATAAAGAATTTATTTCTATTAAATTTTGTGGAGGAAGACTTTTAGTTTTTTCTTTCTTTCCTACATTTTCAACTCCACTTTAAGT
Organism: Polydrusus pterygomalis; assembly: GCA_963969555.1. NCBI lineage: Eukaryota > Metazoa > Arthropoda > Insecta > Coleoptera > Curculionidae > Polydrusus > Polydrusus pterygomalis. Next base: position 39,985,343 of record OZ018376.1, on the reverse strand, counting down.
ATGGACTACTTCTTCATCTTCTATATTTATTTATCGACAGCGCCATCGTTATTAAAATAAGGTACTAATTTATTGAAACTTTTAGGTAGGGAAAAACAATTTATAGTCAAATTACCGACACAAGAAAGGGTAGCATGGATGTGGTGTCTGTTGTTCGCGTTCGCCGTTCCCCAGCTTGGAGCACTCTTCCGGTCGACAAGGATGTGTTATTTCAAGTCATCGAAGAGACCGCCATTTTCACACTTTCTGATGATATGTTTACCAGAAACTGCTCATACAATTGGCTTAGCTCTTTTAACATTCTATATACTGCCTGATATAGATGTTGTCAAAGGAGCTATGCTCACGAACTGTTTATGTTTTGTGCCTGGAGTTTTAGGTAAGTACAGCACGTAAATTTTGCATGATATATGGTTTGTTTGTGTTAAGCATTAATCAACATTAAATAAGTCTTTGAAAATGTATAAAGATTAATTTCAACTTGTACGAAAAGCATTAGAAATTGATGTCGAAATTAAAATTCCTCAGTTTAAAAAAAGAAAAATATACTTAATAGTTCATTTTTTAGGTCTATTATCAAGAAATAACAAGGAATCTGGTCGCTTTATCAAAGTAATCATGGATCTAATTGCAATAGCAGCTCAAGCTACTGGTTTCATAGTCTGGCCAATCATCGAAAACCGAGCTGATCTTTGGATTATTCCAGTCGCAATATTTCTTATTTCTCTTGGATGGTGGGAAAATTATATTTCAAAACATTCGCCGCTACCTTTTATTAAAAACCTCGGAAAGATAAAAGAATCATTTGACCAGACGAGATATTTCACATACATGTTTGTATCCATATGGAAAATAATAGTCTTTTTTGTGACGGTGTTGTTTATAATACTGATCAGGGAAGGAGAAGTAGCATTTTTCTTTACGGAGTTTTCTGAAAGTTTTAATGTTCATCCGATTACAGTTTTAGAGGCAAGTTATTATAGTCTTATAAGTTCTAAATAAAATAAAAAGTGATGAAACCTTAAATATTTTTTTAGTATTGTTCCGAAAATACTTATTATTATTTTTTAGATAAAGCCAGTATTGGGCGGTACAGTTCTCCCAGACATCTCCGAAATAATTCCAACCGGAGATGACACCGTTATATCGTCAAACGACTGGAGCCCTATCTACGTGCTAATGATCAACATTGTGACGTCATACCTAGCATATATCATCGGAAAGTTCGCCTGCAAAATCATGATCCAAGGTTTTTCCTACGCTTTTCCTGTAAACCTCACTATTCCAGTTTGTGTATCCATGCTGATTGCTGCATGTGGTTTAAGAAATGGAGATCCGTGTTTCTTCCACGATACCATACCAGACTATCTCTTTTATGAAATTCCCCCGATTACGTTTTTAAATGATTTTATCTCCCATCAACATGCGTGGATCTGGTTATTGTGGCTTCTGTCTCAAACGTGGGTTACCTTGCACATCTGGACTCCAAAATGTGAACGTTTAGCTAGAACCGAAAAACTGTACGTAATACCAATGTACGAAGGTCTCCTAATCGATCAAAGTATGGGAATGAACCGAAGAAGGGACGACGAAGCTGATGTTAAAACTGAAGATTTAGATGAAATACAAAAAGAAAAAGCTGACGAATACTATGAAACAATATCTAATCATACTGATGGGTCCTCTCCTAAAACGATAAAGAATTCTGATAATATTACCAGGATTTATGCGTGCGCAACAATGTGGCACGAAAATAAAGAAGAAATGATAGAGTTCTTGAAATCAATTTTGAGGTTGGATGAAGATCAGTCGGCTAGACGAGTAGCCCAAAAGTATTTAAGAGTCGTGGATCCAGATTACTATGAATTTGAAAGTAAGTATACATTTTATGCTATAAAGTTTTCTTGATAAGAAAAAACAGAAAACTATATTTTCTAAAATCGATCAAATTAACATATTGAACAAAAAAAGTCAGTTTTAAAAGCTTGATGAATATTTTACCAACACAGTGCATATATTCGGCGGTTTTGCTTATTCTTTTTGCTGTTCTAATATACACAATATGAATGACTAATAATTGCAGAACTTTAATAATAATAGAAATATCCATTAAGTAAGTATCAATAATAACATATATCAACACCAAGTTATTTGGAAAATCTGCACACAAAATAAAAATCCAAAACAATAAACCCGTCCGATATGTAAGCGAGCAGCTCTGTAAATAGACATGGTATCGTATGAAGAACTCATCAGCAAATTCTCCTTAAATTTACAATGATCAATAAAAAAAATGGATCGTTTTACGTGGAATTCCCTATGTTTACATATCAGCCCACCGCCCACATACTTTGTAGAAATGAGATCCTAAATTAAAAGCAATTTAATTCCATAATAATTAGTTAATCTAAACCGCTTCTTCATTTCATACCCGACGATTCCGAAGATGATTTGACAAAAAATTAATAACACCTCGTCACTTCCAGCTCACATCTTTTTTGATGACGCATACGAAATTGCTGACCACAACGATGACGACACCCAAGTAAACCGGTTCGTTAAACTCCTGGTTGCAACAATTGATGAAGCGGCCTCTGATGTCCATCAAACCCATATTAGAGTTAGACCACCGAAGAAAATTCCGACACCATATGGAGGTAAGATACCTTTTCCGTTATGAAATTGATTGACTGACTTCATTTGTAGATTACATATATCTATAATATACAGGGTCCTGCACGTCACCTCCCGTCTTCTACAGTGTGACCAGTAAAGTCCGCATCATATGGGATTTTTTAAAATTAATAGCTTTAATCGAAATTTGACTTTGGCATCAAGTTTTGCTTCGATCGAGATGAAAATTAAGCAAAAAAATAGTAGTCACGTGATTCGCATTATCTGTCAAATTTTAATTTTTTCAAAAAAATAATTCAAAAGTGGGGTTATTTCTGAAAATATCGAAAAAAGTTATTAGAAAAAGTTTTTTTAAATGCAGTTTCTAGCCCACATGCAAAATTTCAGCTGGATAAGATAATTTTGATTTTTTACCTATATTTTGTAAATTGCACCACTTTTGCAAAATAAGACTCAACGCAATCTACATAAAACTTCTTAGTTTTGACAATGCTTTATTTCAGATACATTTTCTTTAAAGTAGCGCAATATTAAAGGTGTGTTTTTCTACAAAATCAAAATTGGGCTATTAAAATTTGGTCGCATGTGATGCAAAGTTCATTTGTTTTTGACCCTGTGTAAGGTAACTTCATAAAATAAGTATTTTTGAAAACGTGGTTTGTGTCTGAAAGTAATACACCTTAATATTAAGACAAAAAAAGAACAGTGTCTTCAGTAAAGTGTAATAAATTTTATTTTAACCACGTAAAGTTTATCTATTTTCAACAATTTAATTTAAAACCCCATATTATAATTTATTATTAAGCTATGTCCTAATAACGTTAACGCGTATTACATTCAGACATAAACGACGTTTTCAAAAATACTTATTTTATAAAGTTACCTTATACAGGGTCAAAGACAAATAAACTTTGCATCGCATGCGACCAAACTTTAATAGCCCAAATTTGATTTTGTAGAAAAACACACATTTAATATGGCGCTACTTTAAAGAAAATGTATCTGAAATAAAGCCTTGTCAAAACTGAGAAGTTTTATGTAGGTTGCGTTGAGTCTTATTTTGCAAAAGTGGTGCAATTTACAAAATATAGGTAAAAAATCAAAATTATCTTATGCAGCTGAAGTTTTGCATTTGGGCTAGAAACTGCAATTAGAAAAAACTTTTTCTAATGACTTTTTTCGATATTTTCAGAAATAACCCCCACGTTTGAATTATTTTTTGGAAAAAATTAAAATTTGACAGATACTAATGCGAATCACGTGACTCCTATTTTTTTGCTTAATTTTCATCTCGATCGAAGCAGAACTTGATGCCAAAGTAAAATTTTAAATAAAGCTATCAATAAAAAAAAAACCATATGATGCGGACTTTACTGGTGGTATAATATACAGGGTCCTGCACGTAACCTCCCGTCTTTTATATATAATAGCTCAGTTATTAATTTAGTTGGGATTTTAATATTTTTAGACTTTAAATGTTTCAGGAAAATATTTTTGTTTAGTGTGTTTTGGTGTCCCAAAAAAGGGTGTCTTATTTATTTATTTGGATGCCTCTGGCTGCGGGGCAGATATAGGGACGAAAAAAAATTAAAACCAAAAAAAAATTAGTTTTGCACCACTGGTTTTAAAAATATGTTTCGTTATTTCTTGGTCAAAGTGGCCAATCCACTTAATACCTTTGGTTGTTGATCTCGGCCATGTTTCGGTTAAAGCCGCGATCTCGTTCTGTAGATGCATTTCACGCACTAGTTGCATAAATAACTATTTTAACTAGAATTAACTATGCCACAATATATTTAATATTTTTTGCACATCGTTGGGTTTCTTTAAAAATAAATAGTATTTTCCTGTTTTTGCCTGTTGCTACTTCGATTATTTTCTTCTATATGTAGTAAAAGCTGTAACATTTAAAAGAAGTTCTCCCAATTAATATTGGTTAAGTTGAAATAGGTAAATCTAAAATATGTTAACATGAATATATTCTATCTCCGCCTAACTAATATGTACCCTTGTGTTTAGGTCGTCTTATTTGGCAACTCCCAGGAAAAACCAAGATGATTGCTCACTTGAAAGACAAAATGAAGATCAGACACAGAAAACGTTGGTCCCAAGTAATGTACATGTACTATTTGCTTGGTCACAGACTAATGGAACTGCCAATTTCCGTTGACCGAAAAGAAGTTATCGCTGAAAACACTTACTTGTTAACCCTCGACGGTGACATCGACTTTCAACCTTCCGCTGTCTTACTGCTTATTGATTTGATGAAGAAAAATAAGAACTTAGGTAAATTTGAATTATTTTAAAAAAAATTAGAATTAGGTATACATACTCTATTATAAATCTTACGAAGTATCAAGGGTTGTTTCACAAGAAGGATCAGTTTTATTTGTTCTATACATCTCAAGACAAAAATCAAATTATACATTTTATACTCTCTAAATTTCTTTATTTTGGTAATGCTCTTTAACTAGATGTTGTATTTTCAGGAGCTGCTTGCGGTCGTATTCATCCAGTAGGTTCAGGTCCAATGGTGTGGTATCAACTGTTCGAATACGCCATTGGTCATTGGCTGCAAAAAGCTACCGAGCACGTCATTGGTTGCGTACTTTGTAGTCCTGGGTGCTTTTCTCTTTTTAGAGGAAAAGGGCTTATGGATGATAATGTTATGAAGAAATATACCACATGGTAAATGATGTGACTATTAAACTGTCAACTATAAGATTAAACCTTTTCCTACCAAACTATACCTACCTATTTAATAATTTTGCCCGTTTATTTCTTTAAGTTTAGCTATTGAGAATAACTATTGGCCACTGGAATTGTAGATGATAATTTTTTGTTTCATAGTTCTGCTGAAGCTAGACACTACGTACAATACGATCAGGGCGAAGATCGTTGGTTGTGTACGCTGCTCCTCCAAAGAGGTTATCGTGTAGAATACTCAGCTGCTTCAGATGCTTACACTCACGCACCAGAAGGTTTCAATGAGTTCTACAATCAGCGTCGTAGATGGGTAAGCAAAAACCTATTCGATGCTTAAAAATACATGATTTACAAAAAGATTAATCTTTGACGATTAAATTACATATTACCCGACAGGAAGATTGATAGAAGTTTTAGAATTTAATGAAATTTGGTATAAAAGAATACCAAAAATAATGTACACGAGTAGTAAATAGGTGCACTTGAGCCAGACAGCGGCAAATCGCCCAGGTGGGCGGTCCCTTTTTTCATGCCTATTGATTTTCGGCGTAAACCGATTTTTAATCCCTTTGTTCGCTCAGGTGTGCGGCTCTTTTTAATATTATTTCCAAGGATTTCTTGGGTAACCCCGGGAAGAATGACTTTGTTTGCTTACGTGGGTGATACCTTTTTTATAATTTGTGATGATTTCTCGTATAAACCCTTAATTTGTAACCTTGAATACATACGTGCGTGGGTGTTTTTTATAATTGTATGCAGGTGTTAATGATGATATATGACCTTGTATTATCCGTGTAGAAGCGGGATGATTTTTTATTGAAAATAACTGTTCGTAGAGAAGTGCAGAGTTCCTATTTTTGGCATCGTATATCTATATGGTATTATGTTATATGATACATGACCTTGTATTATACATGACATGGGATGATTTTTTATAACCTTTGAATTTGGCTGTACGCAGGTGTTTTATGGGGAAAATAACTGTTCGTGAAGAAGTGCAGATGGTATTTTTGCTATGCCTATAACCTCGAATATGTGTCCGATGTGTGTTTTGAGGCTACGTGGGTATTTATTCTATAATACTAAGCATGAACACAAATTGCGTTTTTGTTTTTTGGTCAGACAAACTATGTGACGGTTCCTATTCTTGGCATCTATATTGTATTATTTACCGTGTACGTATACCTACAATACTTTTTTGTAATGATAATGATAATATTTTTATGTTTTTCCAATTCCTCTAGTAGGGTATCTGTCTTTCTAACTGTCTGATTTGTATTGATATATTATGATCTGCTGTGAAGTAATTTTGTCTACCTATACAATCTAATTCATGTACTTATTCATGTATCTAAATATATAATACCCAAATATCCAATTAGTCACTTACCCAAATTGCCAAATATCCCAAAACCCAAATATTTCTACTGACTTTCACTTTCACTTTTCACTAATTTTTAGTTTACTTTTTAAAATAATATTAAACATCTATATGGTATTCTTTATTGCCTACGTGAGCAATACCTTTTTTTGTAATGATAATGAAAATGATAATATTTTTATGTTTTTCCAATTCTTCAAGCGGGGTACCTGTCTGTCTAACTATTTTGTAATGATATAATAAATTCCGATATGAAGTAACTTTGTCTGTCTATACAATCAGTGTTGACTATTATGTTGAAATCCCTTTTGCGCAGGTGCTCTTAGAAGATTATCACAGATTCAATCCCGTAGGTGGTATTATAAGTTATTATTTCAGATTTGTTTCAAAATTTTCTGTTATGTTATGTGGTGCACCTATTTTGCGCATTAACAATTTATTATTGACATAATTATGTGTGATATATTTTGACTAAATTTTAGTTTACTTTTTTCTTAATAATATTAAACATCTATATGGTAATATTTATTGCCTACGTGTGCAATACCTTTTTTGTAATGATAACGATAATGATAATAGTTCTATGTTTTCTCCAATTCCTCTAGCGGGGTACCTCCTGTCTGTCTAACTATCTGTTTTGTAATGGTATACTATATTCTGATATGAAGTAACTTTGTCTACCTATACAATCAGGGTTTAGAGTATCGTGTTGAAATCTCTTTTGCGCAGGCGTTCTTAGAAGAGTATCATAGATTCATTTCTGTAGGTATTATAGGTTATTATTTCAGATTTGTTTGATAATTTTCTGTAATGTACATTAACAAGTAAGTCTTACTGACATAATTATGCATGTTCTATTTTGACTAATTTTTAGTTTACTTTTTTCCCAATAATATTGAATATCTATATGCATGGTGTTATTCATTGTCTACGTGTGCAATACCTTTTTTTTTGTAATGGTTATATTTAATATTTTTATGTTTTTCCAATTCCTCTAGCAGGGGTATCTGACATTCTAACTGTCTGTTTTGTATTGGTATATTATGTCCTGAAGTGTTTACCTATACATTCTAATTCATGTAGGTACTCATTTATGTACCTAAAAACTCCAATACATAATACTCCATTATCCAATTAACCACATAGCCAAATTGTCAAATACCCCAATACCCAAATATTTCTAATGACTTTCACTTTTTGTAAGTGTTTTCTCATTTGTAATGTGTGTGAGTCACTTCTTAAATCAATACGGAACCGGGGAGTTTAAAAATATGACAAAATGTATAGAAGAAGAAATAAAATGTACGTATAACCCAAATAGTTACTACCATCTCTACCGGACCTAGAATTTCAAAAGATTAAAAAGTTCACCCGAAATACTCCCGCGTATCTTTTATCACCCCTCCTCGTCACTGATTATGCTTTTTTTTTAATCCGAGGCATTCGGCATGTGCCCCTGTATATTAACAAAAACCCGAAAATATATGTAACTATTTGCACAGCGTGATCATATGCGTGTTAGATTACTACTAACAATACCTAACCTCGACAATAGGCGTAAAAAAAATTTACCACATTTTTTACAGGATTAGTTCAACACTTCCAAGACGCTGAATTTACAAAAATATTGATAAACTAAAGATAGTAAATGTAAGATATTTTCTAACCGATTCAGTGATGGAGGGTTAACATTTTTTTTTTAGACCACAGTTTATTACTTATAACATGACTAAAATAATTACATTTTACACAAGAATAATAATTTTTTAAATGGGGGAAAAGGTGAAAATTTTGTATATTCACGGGGCTTATCAGTGTGTATTTTTAAACACAACTAATTCTTATACCTATACTGTTGGATCTGACTGGAGATAATTCAATAAACTGAGGTATACCACCCTCTTATATCTCCGCACAATACGGTTGTGTTTTTTACCCGGATGGACTGTCAGTGCCTGAGAGCGCAAAAAAAAAACGCTAGCAAAGCAGACCCCTGCTGAGCATTTCGTTACAAAGGCCTGTATTTCTTCGATAATTTAGCTCTATTTGATGCTTTGACCTTCGCAAATTGTGTTAGTTTACGCCGAATGAGACAATTTTTCTTAGATAATAAGCATATTATAAAAACCCTTGATATTTACGACTGAATGGCAATTTATAAAAATATGTTAAATAATTAAGACTATGTTGCTGATTACGTTTTAATTTTTAATTCATAAAATCCGTTTTATACACTTTTGTGTTTTAAGATAAATTAAAATGCCTTGGATTATACATTTTCTGTAATCAATTACTACTACATTACATTATTTTAGGTGATTCAAGGAAGAAGAAAATAAATAAAATCAAGTAAAGTGGTTTTCTCTAAGATTAATATTCCCTTTATACCCCAAAACCCAAATATTTCTACTGACTTTCACTTTTTGTAAGTGTTTTCTTATATGTAATGTGTGTGAGTCACTTCTTAAATCAATACGGAACCGGGGAGTTTAAAAATATGACAAAATGTATAGAAGAAGAAATAAAATGTACGTATAACCCAAATAGTTACTATAATCTCTACCGGACCTAGAATTTCAAAAGATTAAAAAGTTCACCCGAAATACTCCCGCGTATCTTTTATCACCCCTCCTCGTCACTGATTATGCTTTTTTTTTAATCCGAGGCATTCGGCATGTGCCCCTGTATATTAACAAAAACCCGAAAATATATGTAACTATTTGCACAGCGTGATCATATGCGTGTTAGATTACTACTAACAATACCTAACCTCGACAATAGGCGTAAAAAAAATTTACCACATTTTTTACAGGATTAGTTCAACACTTCCAAGACGCTGAATTTACAAAAATATTGATAAACTAAAGATAGTAAATGTAAGATATTTTCTAACCGATTCAGTGATGGAGGGTTAACATTTTTTTTTTAGACCACAGTTTATTACTTATAACATGACTAAAATAATTACATTTTACACAAGAATAATAATTTTTTAAATGGGGGAAAAGGTGAAAATTCTGTATATTCACGGGGCTTATCAGTGTGTATTTTTAAACACAACTAATTCTTATACCTATACTGTTGGATCTGACTGGAGATAATTCAATAAACTGAGGTATACCACCCTCTTATATCTCCGCACAATACGGTTGTGTTTTTTACCCGGATGGACTGTCAGTGCCTGAGAGCGCAAAAAAAAAAAACGCTAGCAAAGCAGACCCCTGCTGAGCATTTCGTTACAAAGGCCTGTATTTCTTCGATACTTTAGCTCTATTTGATGCTTTGACCTTCGCAAATTGTGTTAGTTTACGCCGAATGAGACAATTTTTCTTAGATAATAAGCATATTATAAAAACCCTTGATATTTACGACTGAATGGCAATTTATAAAAATATGTTAAATAATTAAGACTATGTTGCTGATTACGTTTTAATTTTTAATTCATAAAATCCGTTTTATACACTTTTGTGTTTTAAGATAAATTAAAATGCCTTGGATTATACATTTTCTGTAATCAATTACTACTACATTACATTATTTTAGGTGATTCAAGGAAGAAGAAAATAAATAAAATCAAGTAAAGTGGTTTTCTCTAAGATTAATATTCCCTTTATACCCCAAAACCCAAATATTTCTACTGACTTTCACTTTTTGTAAGTGTTTTCTTATATGTAATGTGTGTGAGTCACTTCTTAAATCAATACGGAACCGGGGAGTTTAAAAATATGACAAAATGTATAGAAGAAGAAATAAAATGTACGTATAACCCAAATAGTTACTATAATCTCTACCGGACCTAGAATTTCAAAAGATTAAAAAGTTCACCCGAAATACTCCCGCGTATCTTTTATCACCCCTCCTCGTCACTGATTATGCTTTTTTTTTTAATCCGAGGCATTCGGCATGTGCCCCTGTATATTAACAAAAACCCGAAAATATATGTAACTATTTGCACAGCGTGATCATATGCGTGTTAGATTACTACTAACAATACCTAACCTCGACAATAGGCGTAAAAAAAATTTACCACATTTTTTACAGGAATAGTTCAACACTTCCAAGACGCTGAATTTACAAAAATATTGATAAACTAAAGATAGTAAATGTAAGATATTTTCTAACCGATTCAGTGATGGAGGGTTAACATTTTTTTTTTAGACCACAGTTTATTACTTATAACATGACTAAAATAATTACATTTTACACAAGAATAATAATTTTTTAAATGGGGGAAAAGGTGAAAATTCTGTATATTCACGGGGCTTATCAGTGTGTATTTTTAAACACAACTAATTCTTATACCTATACTGTTGGATCTGACTGGAGATAATTCAATAAACTGAGGTATACCACCCTCTTATATCTCCGCACAATACGGTTGTGTTTTTTACCCGGATGGACTGTCAGTGCCTGAGAGCGCAAAAAAAAAACGCTAGCAAAGCAGACCCCTGCTGAGCATTTCGTTACAAAGGCCTGTATTTCTTCGATACTTTAGCTCTATTTGATGCTTTGACCTTCGCAAATTGTGTTAGTTTACGCCGAATGAGACAATTTTTCTTAGATAATAAGCATATTATAAAAACCCTTGATATTTACGACTGAATGGCAATTTATAAAAATATGTTAAATAATTAAGACTATGTTGCTGATTACGTTTTAATTTTTAATTCATAAAATCCGTTTTATACACTTTTGTGTTTTAAGATAAAATTAAAATGCCTTGGATTATACATTTTCTGTAATCAATTACTACTACATTACATTATTTTAGGTGATTCAAGGAAGAAGAAAATAAATAAAATCAAGTAAAGTGGTTTTCTCTAAGATTAATATTTCCTTAATACACATTTTTTTTACCACGTGTACTATTCGAAAAACGAATAAATTCTGTACTATATTTAGGGGTAGGTTTATGTTTCTAATTTCACCCCTTTTTAAAAAGCTTTACCATTATCCATACCCTAATCATAGGAATTCATTTTGCTACCTTTAAAAGTACAGCTTGAGTTTTTCTTAGTCAGTCAACGCATCGGAATTTAGATTATTCTTATAGAACGACACTGGTTTCAAGATGCAGTAAGAGTGTTAAACGATACCTCGAGGACAAGGACACCTTACGAAGAAGAAGGGAAACAAATACTTGCATGAAAAGAATCAGTGGGGGGAGGGTTAAAATACTTTTGAATAAATGTGAGCTTCGGATGAATGCAAAAAGACACGTGCATGTTTGAAAGACCTTTATTTTAGAAAATTTTACCTAAGGGAGTTATTCTGCACTTTTCAAGGTCTGGGTCGTACATAAACTGCTACTGTATAAAAGGTTTAAATATATATATTGGCCCTTAAAGCGTGATGTTCGTGAGTCAGGGGCGTCACTGCACCTGCATGGATATTTAGCCAATGCATAGGAATTTAGATATTTTCATAGAACGGTACTGGTTTCAAGGTACCTATGTAACATAAGTGTTGAACGAAATTCCGAGGACAAGGACACATTACGAAGAAGAAGGGAGACGAATACTTGTATGAAAAGAATCGGTGGGGGGAGTTAAAATACTTTTTAAATGAATGGGAGCTTTAGACCACTGTAAAAAAGACACGTGTCTGAACGACCTTCATTTTAGAAAATTTTACCTTTTTAGGGAGCTATTCGAAACTTTTTCAAGGTCTAGGTCACAAAGGAACTGCTTTGGTATAAAAGGTCTAAAAATATATATATGACCAATAGTTATTCTTCTAACTTTTTAAAGACTGATTAATACGCGTGTGAGTGAGAGTGTTTGATTTTTCTTACAATTATTCTGCGATTGGTAAATATTTTATTTTCCTTTATATTGTTTTAATTTTAATATAGATATTTGTTGGCATTTTTTTTTGTTTTCAACTTAAGAATAAACGAAAATTTGACCCCCAATATTTAAATTCTCGGTTTAGCTCAATAACGGGGAATTTATTATAGAAAATCGCAGAAACATATTTTGATCTATCATTGCCTGAAAAATGGTATTATTAAATCCAAAACAATTTTTATTTTAAATTATTACAGAAATTGGTAAACTTCATACTGTTTCAGTATGATTTTGATTATTAGATACTTTTTCTATTATATTTTTTTGTCAATTCTGGTAGTGATTATGTATTTCTTTAAAATATTTTATCATTTTACGGTTTTTTTTATATTATTCTTTTTAATAATATATTCTATTAAAAATCAATTATTGAGTTATTTATGTATACATTAATGTATCTATAAAAAGTACGATGTTTTCAATTTGATATAGAAAGACAGAATTAAGCTGAAATCAATATAATTACTTGCATTTTGTTCTAAATTTATGTTTTTAGACAAGCTATATATTTATTAAAAACAAGAAAAAACAATCAATCGTTAAAACAGAATTTTATCTACTTATGACAGAAAAACTGTTATTTTTACATCCATAATACACTTTGCGTGCACAAAAACGGCCCACCCAAAATTTTGATTAAGTTTAAGGCTTGATAACTTTTTTATTTTTAGTCCGATTTTAGTGTTTTTTTAGAGATTTGTGGGTACAACTGTACGTTTTAACTTAACTTTTAGGAATTTTTAACTAGCATTGGTTATTCGACCTATTATACATGGATAATCAAAATGTTGTTTTTTTACCTAATTTCAAAACACCCTGTGTTATAATCAAGTGGGAAAATTATTTCAAAATAACAATTTTCTTTTAGAGTCATCTATTATTTACATTGTGTTTTTTTCGTTTATACATTCATTTATTCTCACACAAATGAAAAATGATCCTTGGTATGAATAATTTAAATTAAAGCAAAAGAAAAAAATTAAATATTTTTATTACTAAAATAAATACGGTTTAATAAAAATTATTTGAACTAACTAGTCAATTAATTTAGTTTGAATAATGGGTATGACCCCCCTCTTGCCCTTATTACCTCTCTCATACGAGTATGCATAGATCTTATTAGGTTTGCTACTGTTTCTTGAGGAATGTTAAGCCACTCTTCTTCTACTGCAATAATCAGCTCTCGGATCGAAGCTGGAGCATGAAGTCTAGCACGAATTCCTCTTTTAAGCTCGTCCCATACATGTTCGATCGGATTTAGGTTCGGACTATATGCTGGCCACTCCATAATCCGAAAACCGACTTCGGCAATGTAAGCTTGCACGATTCTTGAGGTGTGCGGCCTCGCATTGTCATGCATAAAAATAAATTCATCTCCAATGTAGTTGATGTAAGGTACTACATAAAGTGCTTAAATCTCCTCGATATACCTAGCACTCGTCAAACCTTTTCTTCCACGAACGTGGTCGTCCCTACGTATGAAAACAGGGTCGGTTCGTGCTCCCATTGAAATTGCTCCCCAGATCATGCAGGATCCACCTCCATAAGCAATCCGCTCTTCAATGCAGCATTCTGCAAATCGCTCTCCTGGTTTTCGGTATACTTTCTTTCTTCGGTCGCTACCATAGAGGCAAATCCGAGTCTCATCTGAAAACAAAACAGACCCCCACTGTTCTAATGTCCAATTTAGATGATCCCGTGCAAAACGCAGGCGCGCTTGACGATGAGCTGGGCTGAGTTTTGGACCAATCGCAGATGTTTTAGGTTTTAGATTACTTTCCTTCAGTCTTCGCCTGACTGGCCACTGACTAATAGCCACTCCTTGTATTCCACGGAGTTGTTGTTGAACTTGAACAGCATTAAGGCGACGATCTCTTAATGATGTCGAGACAATAAAGCGGTCATTACGATTTTTTGTACATCGCTTTCTGTCTGTTCCAGGTCGCCTATGAAAGGATCCAGTTTCCTCATGGCGTTGACATACCCTTCGAACCGCTGCGCGTGTCATATTCAAAGTTTGAGCAACTTCTCGCTGGTGAAGTCCATTATGAATTAAAGCAACTACTTGAGCGGCTTTATGCGGTGTAGTATGCATTTAACTAACACACTTGAAAATTAATTAAATTATAAATAGCGAATAATGTGTAAATTTCAATTACAAAGGCAATAATTTAAATCTTACACACGTTTGTTATTCTCGATAGAACAACAACATAAACACATTGTTAGCGGTTGCTACGGCTACAACGATAAGCACTCTTAATAAATTTACACTCACTCTAATTTTTTTCTTTTGATTTAATTTAAATTATTCATACCAAGGATCATTTTTCATTTGTGTGAGAATAAATAAATGTATTGACATAAACCAAAAAATTTGTTTATTTTTCATACAAGTATGAATTCTATTTTAGATAATAATAATAATAATATTAATAATAATAATAATAATAATAATAATAATAATAATAATAATAATAATAATAACTTTTATTTGTTCAAAATGTTTACAATAAACAGTATAACCCCTAAGGGTGCCGAAGAGTGTCAAAAGGTTGACAATAATTATGATGAGTGGGTAAAACAACTCTAAAAGGTTTAAAAAGGTTAGGGTTATAATAATAAATAGCAATTTCGTTTTTGTAATATTAACAATAAGATAAATTAAACATTCAAATGCAGGTATTTCGACTTACGTAAACGATAGCCGTATAGGTAACTCTGAAGATAGGAATAAGCTAAAACTTTGAATTTTAAAAAGTTTCTTTGTTATCAGCTCTAATAATCGTAAATTGCCAATAATTTTTCTAAAAATTTATTTCAGGGTAATCAAAGGTGTTTAAAACTATTTTTCAAAAATTACAATATTTTAAAAATATATTTTGAAAACAATGAATATAAATTTGGTAACATTTTTTAAAGTGTTAATGCCGATCAATACATAAACGACACTCAAATTTCGTTTCTGTTATTTGAAGGGCTACCTATGAAGGTAATATTTAACATCTTAATTAAAACATTTTTTTTTTTTTTAAGTTTTCTGTGATAGAACGTACATTAAATGATGATGCTCGCGGAATGGTCAATATCCTTTTTTTTTTGCAGATCTTCGGAATACCTTAGAAGATTTTTTGGGAAAGTTCCACAAATTTGACTATAATTTCGTTTCTTAAAATATTAAAAAGAAGCAAATACGTGTAAACATTTAATATAAGCTACATAGTGCGCTTGCATATACCGTTATATCTTACAAAATAGTATATATTTTTAAACTATACAATAAATACTTTAGTTTTATATTATCCACAGTCAGGAGTGGACAGATAGTGCAGAGGTATTCCCATTTGCACCTATTTCAAGCATAAGGTGCGTCAGCTAGTGATATACGTGATCAAAAAGATTCAATAAATTAAAAAGTTATAAAAATGGAGAAGTTCTTTATAATTAAGGACTCTATAAAAAATACGAGACGCTTCAATCTGCGAGGTCGTACTATCGACTTTAAAATAAAGGATATTCCTGCAAAAGAAGAGCCTGTCTCTTGGATTAAGAATGCGTTAACAGAGATTTTAGAATACAGTATCAAAGGCCTAAATCCTAGAGATAAGGTTGGACTAAGATTTTGCTCAAAAGATTTTTCAAAAGGTGATGGATGGATTTCGTTTAAAGACGTCAGCAATATAAGTATAAATGATATTTGGACTATAATCCAAGGGATATACCAATCAAATGCTACAGGCCTAAATACTGATACGTTTTGTTTGGGGGTTACCAGTGTCCAGATGCCTGAAGGAAGAGGAAGAAAAAGTAATTATAAAACGTTTCAAGAAGAAGTAAAAATGCGACGCGGTATAGTGCCGATAAATAACACAGATAATCTCTGTTTACCAAGAGCATTAATCTTAGCCATTGCATATGTCGAAAAAGATCCTAATTACATCGCTATTCGTAAAGATATAGGCAAAATTCAAGGAATTAGAGCAGTTAATTTAATGCATAATGCAGAAGTAGTAATTCCGGAGGAGGGTGCTGGTATAACCGAACTGCAGAAATTTCAGGCTTACCTTAGTAACAAGTACAAAATAGTTACGTATCAGCATGGAACTAAGGGCAGAGAAGTCATTTTTGAAGGTACTTGTGAAGGAAAACATTTAAATATTTTGTATGCTGAGGGCCACTACTGTGTTATCACCTCACTGACAGCTGCTTTCTCATGCTCATTTTATTGCGAATCCTGTCATACACCGTATAATACTAAAAGCACACATAATTGTAACAGTATGTGTACAAGCTGTCGCAAATCTCCACCATGTCAAGTGGAAAGAAAAATTAATTGTCAGGACTGTCTTCGCACAATGAATAGTGTACAATGTTTCGATAATCATAAAACTATAGGATCGTATGATAAAAAGAGCTCCACTTGTGAACGATTTAGGAAATGCTCCTCATGCCTTAAAGTGATGTTTAATGACCGAAAACACACATGTGGAGAAATTTTCTGTAAAACCTGTAACAAACATCAGCCTCAAGATCATCTTTGCTATATACAAGTGGATACAGGAAACCCCAAAACAGAAAATACCCTGTTCATATTTTTCGATCTCGAAACTAGACAGGAAAAGCTGCTAGAAGACGGCTCTCTATTGCATGAAGTTAATCTGTGTGTTTTTAAACAATTTTGCGATACATGTATCAATACAGAACCATGGTTATGTGAAAAATGCGGCGTAACAAAACAAGTGTTGCGTATAAACCCGTTAGACAGATTTGTTGAATACGTCTTAAACCAGAGAATCCTTTTTAAAAGTGTTGTTGTAATAAGTCATAATGGTGGAGGTTTTGATAACCAATTTATTTTAAATAAGCTTATGACTGATACAGATCATACCCCCGAAGTAATCATGAGAGGGACGAAAATAATTATGATGAAGATATTAAACATTAAATTTATAGATTCTTTAAATTATTTTCCAATGAGCCTTTCGAAACTACCTAAAACATTTGGCTTACCCGACAAGTTTAAAAAAGGATATTTCCCGCATTTTTTTAATAAAAAGGAAAACGAGTGTTACGTTGGTATTTTACCACCACTTGAGTATTACGCTCCAGACACTATGAAGCCCGAAGAAAGAATGGTATTTTTGGAATGGTATGATCAACATAAAAACGACGAGTTTGATTTTAAACAGGAGATTGTTGACTATTGTGTTTCCGACGTAGAAATATTATATGAAACCTGTAAAAAATTTAGAGATCAAATGATTAATACTACAAATGTCTGTCCATTTACCGAAGCAACCACCATAGCCTCTACCTGTAATAAAGTTTTTCGGCGTAATTTTCTGTTGCCCAACACAATTGGTATAATTCCAAAAAATGGGTATAGATATCGGGACAATCAATCTCGTATTGCGCTAAAGTGGCTAATTTGGGAAGAACATCATCGCGAAATAGACATACAACATGCTGCCAGGGGTCGTGAAACAATTTTGAATGGAGTCAAAGTTGATGGATATAACGAGCAATTAAATCAAGTATTTGAGTTTCATGGCTGCTACTTTCACGGTCATAAGGAATGCTTAAAACATCAAAGAGATATTTCGCTTCCTGATAATCCTGCGGAGACGTTAAATATCCGATATGAAAATACCATAGCAAAAACTGAAAGACTAAGAACACTAGGGTATGAAGTTATTGAAATTTGGGAGTGTCAGTTTAGAAAAATGTTGATTGCCTCTCCTGAAATACAACAATACACAGAAAATCATTCTCTATTTTTCCAATCACCTCTTATTCCACGGGATGCATTTTACGGCGGTAGAACAGGGAACTGCAGAACTTATTATAAAGCTAAGAATAATGAAAAAATAAAGTATTTAGACGTTTGTAGTCTATATCCGTATGTCTGCAAGTACGGAATGTTCCCGATCGGTCATCCTGAAGTTATTGTAGGCGAAAAATGTAACAAACTAAACTTAGAACAAATCGAAGGTCTCATAAAATGTAAAATTTTACCACCCTCAGATCTGTACCACCCTGTATTACCGGTAAAAATGAATAATAAACTCATGTTTGTTTTATGTAAAGAATGTGGTCAAAATATGAATTATACTTCCTGCGACCACGATGAAAATACTCGTGCACTTGAGGGGACATGGGTTATATCCGAGGTGTTAAAGGCTAAAGAAAAGGGGTATATTATCATGGATATTTTAGAAATTTGGAAATATCAGGTATCCTTATATGATCCACATCAAAGAAGCGGAGGATTATTTGCCGATATGATGAATAAATTTATTAAATTTAAACAGGAAGCATCTGGATGGCCTTTAGAGTGTAATAATATGGAGCAAAAGAAAAAATATGTAGATAGCTTTTTTGACAAGGAAGGTGTGAAGCTGGATATAAGTAATATTTCAAAAAATTCCGGATTAAGGGCTCAATCTAAACTAATCCTGAACAGTTTTTGGGGCAAATTCGGTCAATCAGAATGTCAAAGTCAATGTAAAATAATAACCAATCCTGAGGAATTTTATTCAGTGTTAACAAATCCGTGTCTAGAAATTAATAATGTATTGCCTGTAAATGAAGATACTTTGATAGTAAATTATAAATATATCGAAGAAAGTTACACTCCTCTTTCAACCGTTAATGTAGCCATAGCCGCTTATGTCACGGCGCAAGCGCGTTTAAAACTCTATTCATATCTTGAAGAGTTAAATACACGTGTGCTTTATTACGATACCGATTCAATAATTTTTTCTCATAAGGAAGGGGAGACTGAACCTCCTACTGGAGAATTTATAGGTGATCTAACAGATGAGTTGGTGGAGTATGGACATGGCAGTTACATAACTGAGTTTGTATGTGGTGGACCGAAGAACTATGCTTATAAATTATTTTCCACTTTAAGCAACGAAGAAAAAGTAGTATGTAAAGTCAAGGGTATAACCCTTAACTATAGTGCAAGTCAACTTGTTAATTTTGATACCATTAAAGAAATGATATTAAACGAGAAAGCAGAACCTATTGTAATAACTTCCAAGAATATTAGAAGAACCAAGGTGCATGAAATAATAACTAAAGAAGAGTCGAAAATATACAAGCCCAACTCAACAAAAAGATTATTTTTAAGTAATCATGATTCTATCCCCTTTGGGTTCAAGAAAGCTAGGATGCAATAAAATGTGTGCTGATTAAAACATTATCGTAATACAATATACTTCTTAATTAAAAAAATATTAAAAAGTAAAAACAAACAGTAAAGTGGCGGGAGGGCGGCCCCTATCATTGTATCTGTACCTTGACGTGGTGATAGGGCTTAAGGATTTATATCCGAACCAAATCAGATACATTCAATAGCAATTATACGTTTATAAATACCGAAATTTTTATATTTTTCATATTGTTAACATCCTGGAAGACGCTTTATCACGTATTTTCTCACATTTTTCCTTACATAGTCCACCCCGTTTTCGCAAGCCCGACGTCGGCATTCTGAACATTAGTATATGAATGTGTGTGTGGGGTGATAACTTTACCAAACTCATAGAGCATGTTTTAATACGCACAGTAGGAACTTGTAAATGAGATAATACTCGAAAAGAGGTCGCTCACGATGATTCGATTTTGAGTATATATTTATGTACATACATGTAATTATTATTTAAAAATTACATTGAAAATGTTTCGACATTTCAAATAACGTATTAATGTTTACTATAAGAACCGAGAGCATGTACTAAAGGCTAACAAATGTCATAGACTGAAAAGGTATTTTTCTTTCTAAAGGAGAAGAATTGGTATTAATATTGCATAAAGAATATTTAATACATGTTTTTAAAATGTATTGTGGAAATTTTCGATATTTCAGGTAAAGTATTATTACCGAATATATGAATAGTAAGTAACCTGGCACTAAATGCTAGCAAAAAAAAATGGACATATTTAATTGAGTCTCCTTCTTTCTGAAGCGAGAGAAATTGATATTAATTAGCCGTAAAAAGGGTATATAGTTTTGTCTTTATTGTTAACTATAAGTCAAAATATATTGCCCCGATATTTGAATAGCTATGATTTATTTTAAAATATCCTCATTATTGTATATCTAAAAGGTATTCACCATGATCCAGGTACATTTAAATAATGTCAGCTGATTAGCTTCTGTATAGAATTTACAGAGAGGGTTTTATATATGCTTATCCTTCCCGTGTTCAATAAGTTTATGTTGTTTAATTGAAATTCAGAGTAGAGACCACTTGTTATCTGTTCACAGCTGCTGAACAATTGGAGTGTATTAAATATACCTACTAATTATTCTTAAGAAACTTACGTATTTGGCGAGAAGATCTATATTCATATAAAATGAAGCATGAGTTGTGAATTGTTTCCTATAACCTTCTACACATGCATAATATAATATATCACATCCCCCAGGTGCTGGCAAAGGTCGTAATAATTTTTTAAATCCTTATATTGACTGAATTCATGTCGTTGCTTCCTAGCAAGCCCCATTTGCTACTCTACAACATACCATCCTACATAATATCGTCATAGTCGTATCTCAATAATGTTAATATTCTATCATAAAATATCCATAACTAATATATATATAACTAGATAATGTCAACACAGAATTTTGTCAATATCGCAGCTTGTTTAGACATGATTGAAATATTTTTTTTAAATTTAAAAAATTTCATTCACCCTTACATTATCTGCTTTTTTTATAGTAATAATTATTATTTAAAAATTGCCAATATTTTTAGTCATTGATTTACGCGTATCTCCTTCGCACGCCTATTGTAGGTATTATATCGCTATATCTGTAAATACAAACTAAGTACCTGTACTTTTAAAGGTAGCAAAATGAATTCCTATGATTAGGGTATGGATAATGGTAAAGCTTTTAAAAAGGGGTGAAATTAGAAACATAAACCTACCCCTAAATATAGTACAGAATTTATTCGTTTTTCGAATAGTACACGTGGTAAAAAAAATGTGTATTAAGGGAATATTAATCTTAGAGAAAACCACTTTACTTGATTTTATTTATTTTCTTCTTCCTTGAATCACCTAAAATAATGTAATGTAGTAGTAATTGATTACAGAAAATGTATAATCCAAGGCATTTTAATTTTATCTTAAAACACAAAAGTGTAATGAATTCCTATGATTAGGGTATGGATAATGGTAAAGCTTTTAAAAAGGGGTGAAATTAGAAACATAAACCTACCCCTAAATATAGTACAGAATTTATTCGTTTTTCGAATAGTACACGTGGTAAAAAAAATGTGTATTAAGGAAATATTAATCTTAGAGAAAACCACTTTACTTGATTTTATTTATTTTCTTCTTCCTTGAATCACCTAAAATAATGTAATGTAGTAGTAATTGATTACAGAAAATGTATAATCCAAGGCATTTTAATTTATCTTAAAACACAAAAGTGTATAAAACGGATTTTATGAATTAAAAATTAAAACGTAATCAGCAACATAGTCTTAATTATTTAACATATTTTTATAAATTGCCATTCAGTCGTAAATATCAAGGGTTTTTATAATATGCTTATTATCTAAGAAAAATTGTCTCATTCGGCGTAAACTAACACAATTTGCGAAGGTCAAAGCATCAAATAGAGCTAAAGTATCGAAGAAATACAGGCCTTTGTAACGAAATGCTCAGCAGGGGTCTGCTTTGCTAGCGTTTTTTTTTTGCGCTCTCAGGCACTGACAGTCCATCCGGGTAAAAAACACAACCGTATTGTGCGGAGATATAAGAGGGTGGTATACCTCAGTTTATTGAATTATCTCCAGTCAGATCCAACAGTATAGGTATAAGAATTAGTTGTGTTTAAAAATACACACTGATAAGCCCCGTGAATATACAGAATTTTCACCTTTTCCCCCATTTAAAAAATTATTATTCTTGTGTAAAATGTAATTATTTTAGTCATGTTATAAGTAATAAACTGTGGTCTAAAAAAAAAATGTTAACCCTCCATCACTGAATCGGTTAGAAAATATCTTACATTTACTATCTTTAGTTTATCAATATTTTTGTAAATTCAGCGTCTTGGAAGTGTTGAACTATTCCTGTAAAAAATGTGGTAAATTTTTTTTACGCCTATTGTCGAGGTTAGGTATTGTTAGTAGTAATCTAACACGCATATGATCACGCTGTGCAAATAGTTACATATATTTTCGGGTTTTTGTTAATATACAGGGGCACATGCCGAATGCCTCGGATTAAAAAAAAAAGCATAATCAGTGACGAGGAGGGGTGATAAAAGATACGCGGGAGTATTTCGGGTGAACTTTTTAATCTTTTGAAATTCTAGGTCCGGTAGAGATTATAGTAACTATTTGGGTTATACGTACATTTTATTTCTTCTTCTATACATTTTGTCATATTTTTAAACTCCCCGGTTCCGTATTGATTTAAGAAGTGACTCACACACATTACATATAAGAAAACACTTACAAAAAGTGAAAGTCAGTAGAAATATTTGGGTTTTGGGGTATAAAGGGAATATTAATCTTAGAGAAACCCACTTTACTTGATTTTATTTATTTTCTTCTTCCTTGAATCACCTAAAATAATGTAATGTAGTAGTAATTGATTACAGAAAATGTATAATCCAAGGCATTTTAATTTATCTTAAAACACAAAAGTGTATAAAACGGATTTTATGAATTAAAATTAAAACGTAATCAGCAACATAGTCTTAATTATTTAACATATTTTTATAAATTGCCATTCAGTCGTAAATATCAAGGGTTTTTATAATATGCTTATTATCTAAGAAAAATTGTCTCATTCGGCGTAAACTAACACAATTTGCGAAGGTCAAAGCATCAAATAGAGCTAAAGTATCGAAGAAATACAGGCCTTTGTAACGAAATGCTCAGCAGGGGTCTGCTTTGCTAGCGTTTTTTTTTTTGCGCTCTCAGGCACTGACAGTCCATCCGGGTAAAAAACACAACCGTATTGTGCGGAGATATAAGAGGGTGGTATACCTCAGTTTATTGAATTATCTCCAGTCAGATCCAACAGTATAGGTATAAGAATTAGTTGTGTTTAAAAATACACACTCATAAGCCCCGTGAATATACAAAATTTTCACCTTTTCCCCCATTTAAAAAATTATTATTCTTGTGTAAAATGTAATTATTTTAGTCATGTTATAAGTAATAAACTGTGGTCTAAAAAAAAAATGTTAACCCTCCATCACTGAATCGGTTAGAAAATATCTTACATTTACTATCTTTAGTTTATCAATATTTTTGTAAATTCAGCGTCTTGGAAGTGTTGAACTAATCCTGTAAAAAATGTGGTAAATTTTTTTTACGCCTATTGTCGAGGTTAGGTATTGTTAGTAGTAATCTAACACGCATATGATCACGCTGTGCAAATAGTTACATATATTTTCGGGTTTTTGTTAATATACAGGGGCACATGCCGAATGCCTCGGATTAAAAAAAAAGCATAATCAGTGACGAGGAGGGGTGATAAAAGATACGCGGGAGTATTTCGGGTGAACTTTTTAATCTTTTGAAATTCTAGGTCCGGTAGAGATGGTAGTAACTATTTGGGTTATACGTACATTTTATTTCTTCTTCTATACATTTTGTCATATTTTTAAACTCCCCGGTTCCGTATTGATTTAAGAAGTGACTCACACACATTACAAATGAGAAAACACTTACAAAAAGTGAAAGTCATTAGAAATATTTGGGTATTGGGGTATTTGACAATTTGGCTATGTGGTTAATTGGATAATGGAGTATTATGTATTGGAGTTTTTAGGTACATAAATGAGTACCTACATGAATTAGAATGTATAGGTAAACACTTCAGGACATAATATACCAATACAAAACAGACAGTTAGAATGTCAGATACCCCTGCTAGAGGAATTGGAAAAACATAAAAATATTAAATATAACCATTACAAAAAAAAAGGTATTGCACACGTAGACAATGAATAACACCATGCATATAGATATTCAATATTATTGGGAAAAAAGTAAACTAAAAATTAGTCAAAATAGAACATGCATAATTATGTCAGTAAGACTTACTTGTTAATGTACATTACAGAAAATTATCAAACAAATCTGAAATAATAACCTATAATACCTACAGAAATGAATCTATGATACTCTTCTAAGAACGCCTGCGCAAAAGAGATTTCAACACGATACTCTAAACCCTGATTGTATAGGTAGACAAAGTTACTTCATATCAGAATATAGTATACCATTACAAAACAGATAGTTAGACAGACAGGAGGTACCCCGCTAGAGGAATTGGAGAAAACATAGAACTATTATCATTATCGTTATCATTACAAAAAAGGTATTGCACACGTAGGCAATAAATATTACCATATAGATGTTTAATATTATTAAGAAAAAAGTAAACTAAAATTTAGTCAAAATATATCACACATAATTATGTCAATAATAAATTGTTAATGCGCAAAATAGGTGCACCACATAACATAACAGAAAATTTTGAAACAAATCTGAAATAATAACTTATAATACCACCTACGGGATTGAATCTGTGATAATCTTCTAAGAGCACCTGCGCAAAAGGGATTTCAACATAATAGTCAACACTGATTGTATAGACAGACAAAGTTACTTCATATCGGAATTTATTATATCATTACAAAATAGTTAGACAGACAGGTACCCCGCTTGAAGAATTGGAAAAACATAAAAATATTATCATTTTCATTATCATTACAAAAAAAGGTATTGCTCACGTAGGCAATAAAGAATACCATATAGATGTTTAATATTATTTTAAAAAGTAAACTAAAAATTAGTGAAAAGTGAAAGTGAAAGTCAGTAGAAATATTTGGGTTTTGGGATATTTGGCAATTTGGGTAAGTGACTAATTGGATATTTGGGTATTATATATTTAGATACATGAATAAGTACATGAATTAGATTGTATAGGTAGACAAAATTACTTCACAGCAGATCATAATATATCAATACAAATCAGACAGTTAGAAAGACAGATACCCTACTAGAGGAATTGGAAAAACATAAAAATATTATCATTATCATTACAAAAAAGTATTGTAGGTATACGTACACGGTAAATAATACAATATAGATGCCAAGAATAGGAACCGTCACATAGTTTGTCTGACCAAAAAACAAAAACGCAATTTGTGTTCATGCTTAGTATTATAGAATAAATACCCACGTAGCCTCAAAACACACATCGGACACATATTCGAGGTTATAGGCATAGCAAAAATACCATCTGCACTTCTTCACGAACAGTTATTTTCCCCATAAAACACCTGCGTACAGCCAAATTCAAAGGTTATAAAAAATCATCCCATGTCATGTATAATACAAGGTCATGTATCATATAACATAATACCATATAGATATACGATGCCAAAAATAGGAACTCTGCACTTCTCTACGAACAGTTATTTTCAATAAAAAATCATCCCGCTTCTACACGGATAATACAAGGTCATATA
This sequence comes from Polydrusus pterygomalis, assembly GCA_963969555.1. NCBI lineage: Eukaryota > Metazoa > Arthropoda > Insecta > Coleoptera > Curculionidae > Polydrusus > Polydrusus pterygomalis. The sequence continues at coordinate 39,959,254 of OZ018376.1, read as the reverse complement.
TCATCATTAACACCTGCATACAATTATAAAAAACACCCACGCACGTATGTATTCAAGGTTACAAATTAAGGGTTTATACGAGAAATCATCACAAATTATAAAAAAGGTATCACCCACGTAAGCAAACAAAGTCATTCTTCCCGGGGTTACCCAAGAAATCCTTGGAAATAATATTAAAAAGAGCCGCACACCTGAGCGAACAAAGGGATTAAAAATCGGTTTACGCCGAAAATCAATAGGCATGAAAAAAGGGACCGCCCACCTGGGCGATTTGCCGCTGTCTGGCTCAAGTGCACCTATTTACTACTTACACGTTCTCTTTTAGCTGCACATATTTATGATAGCGGGGTAGATATTGCATTTGATATCATTTTAGAAGGATCATTAGGAGCAATGTATGCTTCAATGGACCTATAGATAATACCTACTGAAAATAACCAAAAGCAGAACGTTTTAATCTAAAAAAATGTTTCTATTATTTATTATTTTTCTTTTTAGGTGCCCTCGACTATAGCCAATATTATGGACCTTCTTATGGACTCCAAAAAAACCATTGCTGTAAATGACAACATTTCCATGCCTTACATTGGCTATCAAATTCTACTTATGGGCGGTACAATTCTTGGACCAGGAACTATATTTCTTATGTTGGTGGGGGCCTTCGTGGCTGCTTTCCAAATCGACAACTGGACCAGTTTTTACTACAATTTGTATCCGATCCTGTTTTTCATGATAACATGTTTCACTTGCAAATCCAATATACAGGTAGGAAAAATAAAATGCGTTGGTTTTGTGTTCAGAGGGTGGTGAGGTGACTTGTTTAATATCAAAATTGAATAAATCGTTAGTTCGCTACCAACAATATTATACACGTCTATCAAAACGAAGATGAAAATGGCAGTGGTGAGGGTAGAAGTAAATAAGTGTAATTTTCATCATAAACTCCTCAAAAGCCAGGGCAATATCAATGTTGTTATATCTTAAAAAATGTACTTTATAGAATTAAAACTTAACAACTTTTTGATGTTCGCAAGTAAAAACGTAACCTTAAAAACTACCAAATCCAAAGTTACAGTAGCATTTTATGTGAGTATGAGAGAATAATGTTTAGATTCTCGCAATAAGGACAACAGATCAATTAGATTTGCCGGCGTGAACAATGATGATTATGCCTAAACTCCTAAAGTAAATAGAAAAGAAAATTGCCGGACATAACAGTAGAGATGGACACCATCGAGAGCACCTTGGCCCATTTAGAAAAGGTATTTTTACCACCGAGCAGTTCCTCTGGTATAATAAACCATTTGAATACAGATATATTTCACCGTGCGCTTACCTGAAAAATTCTGTCAAGATAGAAAACATTAAAAATCGCGGTGGGCGGTTTGCTAACATGATACTACTACATAATATGAACGCTATGGAGGAGGAATGCAGCGATAGTGGATTGGGAATTGCTCGCGTTGGCAACGTGGGATCTTGGTCGATCTTTTTTTAACTCACGCCAAGTCCATATTGTATTCATTTTTTAAAACGCTTTTATGAGCTTCACCTGTATTTTTGTATGTATGTTTGTAACCGACTTCTTTGAACCCGGTTTTGACCCACTTTAAACGGTCAGATTTAATTAAAATTTTGTAGACAAGAACCGCTGACAATACAATAATCTAGACGCAAAAAATTCTCGTCAAATTTTGACAGCTCTCAGGTATAAAACGAAGAAGCGATTTTGACGAAACAAATTATGGGGTCGTATAGTATTCGATGCGGAGACTTCGGGAAAAATAAGCAAAAAATTCTCCTGTCAAAATTTGACAGCTGTCAATATTTCAAATCGTTTAAAAAAAATTATATTAATGAAAAACTATAAGGTCGTATGTATATTGACGGTGGAAAGTTGAAAAAAATACGCAAAAAATTCTCTTTGTCAAAATTTGACACCTGTCGCAATATGTCAGAATTATTACAATAACCGATAGTAATGAAACAAACGTGGGGTCGTATAGATATTGTCGCTAAGAATAGAGAAATATTATTAAAAAAATTCTACCCGTCAAAATAAAATTTTAACAATTTTTTTTTTTAATTTTGAAAATTTTTGTCGTTTGTTCGGGTTTGTTTGTAACCGACTTCTTTGAACCCGATTTTGACCCACTTTAAACGGTCAGATTTAATTTAAATTTTGTAGACTTTTCTTAACAATAACTCAAACTAAAAAATGAAAAATAAATATAGTTTAAAAAAACTAAAAAGCACGCTTTAATAATTAATCAAATTAAAAAGCGAAAAATAATAGTTTAAAATAATTCTTGAAATTTTTAATATAGGCAGAAAATAATAATGAACGATAAACATTAGTAATATAGTGAAAAAAAAAACGTGGGGCGCTTTATGCTATATTTTTCGTATATCGAGCACCCCACGCTTTTTCACAATAATACTAATGTTTATCGTTCATTATTATTTTCTGCCTATATTAAGAATTTCAAGAATTATTTTAAACTATATTTATTTTCCGCTTTTTAATTTGATTAATTATTAAAGCGTGTTTTCTCGTTTTTTAAAACTATATTTATTTTACATTACAATTTAAATTCAGGCTTGCCAATACTGTATAGATATACAGGGTTGGGCAAATGTTCCGGAACGGCTTAATTACAGATGAACGAAAAGTGATATCGGATTCGGGTTTTGGGCAATCTAAAGGACTGAAATTTTACTATTTGACTATTATACCATATGTCAGTAATGTCACCAACTGTCAAGTGTTGACGTTATTTTTTTTTAAATGGAACACCCTGTATATTTTTACATTTTTAAATTCCACATAAAATTATAATTATTTTTTATTAAATGCACTATTAGTCTATACTTCATAGTTTCCGAGATATTGACTCTCGAAAAGTGACATTTTTAAACTTTGACAGCTTATAACTTTCTAACAGTACGTCTTAAAGCAAAACGGCTTACATGTCCCTATCTTCAATTTTTATTATCTTCCCAAAAAATCAACTTCCGGTTAAACCGGATGTAACTCGAAAGCAGAAAATATAGTTGTTCCGGTTTAACTGGAAGTTGATTTTATTGGGAAGATAATAAAAATTGAAGATAGGGACATGTAAGCCGTTTTGCTCTAAGACGTACTGTTAGAAAGTTATAAGCTGTCAAAGTTCAAAAATGTCACTTTTCGAGAGTCAATATCTCGGAAACTATGAAGTATAGACTAATAGTGCATTTAATAAAAAATAATTATAATTTTATGTGGAATTTAAAAATGTAAAAATATACTGGGTGTTATATTTAAAAATATAAAATTCGTTCGAATTCCAGACAAACTAAAAAGCTGGCAACAACGCCAATATCGTCATTCGGTGCGTTAGATCCTCTTACACAACTGTACCAAATTTGGTTTAAATCGGCCAGTAAATTGTGATGTTATTAAGCCGTTTCCAGACTTTATACACACACTGTATAAAAAAAATACTTTAAATAGTATGGTGATGATGAGAATTTTAATATACCAGGTGTACCCGTATAACATAGTACACTGTTTTTTTTAGTTGATCGTCGCTCAAATCCTTTCCACTGGTTACGCCTTAATCATGATGGCTGTAATAGTAGGTACCGCGCTACAGTTACGTGAGGACGGTATCGGCTCACCATCAGCCATCTTCTTGATAGCCATGACGGGATCGTTCTTTATAGCAGCATGTCTCCATCCGCAAGAGTTTTGGTGTATAGTACCCGGAGTTATTTACCTTCTGTCTATTCCATCCATGTACTTACTATTGATTTTGTATTCCATTATCAACCTTAACAACGTATCGTGGGGCACTAGAGAAGTGGCCGTCAAGAAAACTAAAAAGGTATGAATGGTAATTTGTAATTTACATTATACCGGGTGTCCACGGAAGGTGGTTCGCCCCTCTAACTTTTTTGTTTTTCAAGCTAATGGAATAAAATTTGGGGGATTTGTATACGACATAAAACTGCATTTTTTGACAGGTTACTCAACATTATGGAACTTCCGGTTTAACCAGAAGTGACATAAACTTTCCATTTTTAATGGGACACCCCAAGAAAATATTTTTTTTCCAAATTTATTGTTTTATCTAGAGGACTATGAATACCTTAAAATTACTTATTTCAGTTCTTTAATCTTGAAAAAAATACAATTTTACTATTTTTGGGCCAATGCTATGTGCTATTTAAAATTTAATCTTTAAAGTTGTATAACTAATTTTTTTTAATGGCAACATGGTGGCTCGTCGGGTTAAGAAAAAAGAGGATTTTATTACGATTATTTTACACTATTAGGTTTTAGAAAAGCTGCCATTAAAAACCTTTAAAAACTTAACTTTCCTAAAATGAAGCATCTTTTGAGAATAAATTTAGATTTAAATGCATCAAGTAGCCTGTGACCAGCAAAACTGATAAAACAAAATCATGCCTTGAAGAAAATTGAAATGCCAACAGCTTCTGCCAAAGTAAATTAGTTTGTTTTTTAAAAAAGATGGAAAATAATAGTTTTACAAGGAGTGAAAAAGTTGATATGTTATTATTGTCAGGCTCATTTCGCATTTTCGGAACCAGTTTTGGGTACCTAATAGTGCCGGGTTGGATGACGCCGATTAAAATATCTTTGTGCGTAAAGTCGTGCAGCATCGGTTGAATTATTTCTACATTCTCCAAACACTAATAACATAAAATATTAACTTTTTTACTCCTTGTAAAACTATTATTTTCTGCTGCATGCTTTTTAAACAACAAACTAATTTACTTTGGCAGAAGCTGTTGGCATTTCAATTTTCTTCAAGGCATGATTTCGTTTTATCAGTTTTGCTGGTCACAGGCTACTTGATACATTTAAATCTAAATTTATTCTCAAAAGATGCTTCATTTTAGGAAAGTTCTAAGTTAACTTTTTAAAGTTTTTTTATGGGAGCTTTTCTAAAACCTAATAGTGTATGGTATCAAAATAATCGTAATAAAATCCTCTTTTTTCTTAACCCGATGAGCCACCATGTTGCCATTTAAAAAAAATGAGTTATGCAACTTTAAAGATTAAATTTTACGTAGCACATAGCATTGGACCAAAAATAGTAAAATTGTATTTTTCCCAAGATTAAAGAACTGAAATAAGTGATTTTAAGATATTCGTAGCCCTCTAGATAAAACAATAAATTTGGAAAAAAAATATTTTCTTGGTGACAAAAAGGGATAAGTGACACATCGTTGTATTTAGAATGTCATATGGAGTCAAAAAAGTAAAAATATACCAGGTGTCCCATTTAAAAATCGAAAGTTTATGTCACTTCCGGTTAAACCGGAAGTTCCATAATGTTGAGTCACCTGCAAAAAAATGCAGTTTTATGTCGTATACAAATCCCCCGAATTTTATTTCATTATCTTGAAAAACAAAAAATTTAGAGGGGCGAGCCACCTTCCGTGGACACCCGGTATATAGGTATTCCAATTTCGGGTGTGCCCCATATAAAACAAAAAAATTATTAAGAAGAGTAATTCTACCTATACCTATGCCGTTTTGCACCTGTATGTTTCATTCAATTTGGTTGTAACTTTTTGCTAAAATAAAACATGTTTCTGATGAAAATTCTTAATTAAATTTTAGGAAATTGAAGAGGAAAAAAAGCAAAACGAAGAAGCAAAGAAAAAAGTTAAGACCAAATCCTTACTAGGATTTTTACAGAACGGGGGAACTAGCGAAGATGATGAGGGCAGTATCGAAATTTCACTTGCTGGACTTTTTAAATGTATGCTGTGTACTCACCAAAAAGCTGGAGATGAAAAAGCACAACTTATTCATATTGGAGAATCGCTCGATACGCTACAAAAGAGATTGGACAATATTGAAAAGTAAGCGGGGTTAAAAATTAAAAATAAATTATTTGATTGTATGTAGTGTTGTGGAATTGACCGATCAAATTATTTTTGGTCAATTGACTGGTCAATTTTTTCCTCAGAAACGGAGAGCGGGACAAAAAAACTTTTAATATAGGTCATTGGAAAGAAAGAAAGGAACACACAAAAAATATATTATACAGTGTGACCAGTAAAGTCCGCATCATATGGGATTTTTTTTATTAATAGCTTTATTCGAAATTTGACTTTGGCATCAAGTTCTGCTTCGATCGAGATGAAAATTAAGCAAAAAAATCAGTCACGTGATTCGCATTATCTGTAAAATTTTAATTTTTTCCAAAAAATAATTCAAAAGTGGGGTTATTTCTGAAAATATCGAAAAAATTTATTAGACAGTTTTTTTAAATGGAGTTTCTAGCCCATATGCAAAATTTGAGCTGCATAAGATAATTTTGATTGTTTACCCACCCCACCACTAAAATTTATTCTCCACTTAATGAACACTTTATTGATGACACTGTGTTCTTTTTTGTCTAAATATTAAGGTATATTACTTTCATACACAAACTAAGTTTTCAAAAATACTTATTTTATTAAGTTACCTTATACAGGGTCAAGAACAAATAAACTTTGCATCAAATGCGACCAAATTTTAATAGCCCAATTTTGATTTTGTAGAAAAACACACATTTAATATGACGCAACTTTAAAGAAAATGTATCTGAAATAAAGCATTGTCAAAACTAAGAAGTTTTATGTAGGTTGCGTTGAGTCTTATTTTGCAAAAGTGGTGTAATTTACAAAATAAGGGTAAAAAATCAAAATTATCTTATGCAGCTAAAATTTTGCATGTGGGCTAGAAACTGCATTTAAAAATACTTTTTCTAATAACTTTTTTCCATATTTTTAGAAATAACCCGACTCTTGAATTATATTTTGGAAAAAAATAAAATTTGACAGATAATGCGAATCACGTGACTATAGTATTGTTTGCTTAATTTTCATCTCGATCGAAGCAGAACTTGATGCCAAAGTCACATTTTGAATAAAGCTATTAATAAAAAAAATCCCATATGATGCGGACTTTACTGGTCACACTGTATAGGGTGTTCTATTTAAAATAAGCACTTTGTGACAACTTCCGGTATAACCGGAAGTTGCATATTATGATCGCTGTTATTTTATTTGAAGAGAGCGTCTCCGAACCCCCCATTATCCAAATTTGCAGGATTCAACTCGCATTATTTTCCGAAATATTCTAATGGACAGTCAGTGGCGGCTCGTTAATGAAGGGCTCTGGGGCGCCGCCCTCCCTGCAATTATTTCAAACAGAATCCAAGAATACTTTACTTAAGAAACCAAGAACGCAATGTATGTAAGCAATCAATTAAAATAATTCAAACCAAACGTAGGCCTATTCTAACGGGCAGGCTATACTCATAGACAAGCGAGTTGCGCGCTCTCAAGGTTGTACTAAGCGCGGTCGACCGATTATTCGTCCCGATTCAACGCGAGTTGCCATGACTACAGAGGCGTGACGTCACCTACACATCGCACAACGAGCTGCCACGGATGGGCTCCAATTTTCCGCGCCCAACAGCTGTTCGCGAATCGCGATGCCACGGTAAAATAATCGATATATTAAATGTACTCTGACGATGCGACTTGTCGATGCCGTTAATGATTTGTTTTGATTTGATTTATTAGTTACGTTATAAAGTTGGAAAATTTCGTCTAATATGAAGGTCAGTGATTTACAGAAGCTTGTGTTTAGTTCTCTGAGCTTAAGTGAAAAAGTTGATTTAAAAAATGCAGAGCGGTCACTACCAATATTAAACATAGTACAAGTGCACTCAAAATGTAAAAGTAAGGCCCAGTTTACGCGTAAGTTTGACAAAGAAATATATACTAAAAAATTCTGGATATGCGGTTGTGAAGACAAAAATTCTTCTTTTTTTGTTTCGTGTGATCGTGTGTTTTCTTTTTGACGGGGATGATAAATTGGACTATAAATGGGGTGCAGGACTTCTTTCAGAGAAAATAAAAAAAAAACACGAAAGTAGTGCAAAACATCGTCATAATGTGGTAAGTTTTCAGATGTTAGGACAAACTTTAACTTCTTTAAGTAGTGCTGCTTATGCTGATGAAATTAAAATTCACAACGAAAAAGTTAAAAAAAAACAGACACGTACTTTCGAAAATAATAGACATTTAAATATTTTTTTTTAAAGCCAGCGCCCCCCCTGACTCGCTAGTCACGAGCCGCCACTGTGGACAGTCACCGTGAGACACCCTGTATGAGGTTTTTTATTAGCTAAATTGCTTACAGGGTTGTTGATCCATCTGGCCACGCTTCAAGAAAACGTAGCATGTCAGCCTCTTCTCGACATGGGGACCATCATCATAATCATCTCAGCGCAGTTAACGAAGAAGCGGCTGAAGATGCTGCTTCAGAGTCGGATTCGGAAAGTACTTCAACTGTACCACAAAATAAAAGAGACGACCTAGTTAATCCATACTGGATTGAAGATCCAGATGTCGGTAAGGGCGAAGTCGAGTTCTTGAGCAGCAATGAACTTCAGTTTTGGAAAGATCTATTGGCGAAATATTTGTATCCGTTAGATGAAAATAAGGAGGAGAAGGTAACCCGTTTATATACATTTTTGAAATTTAATACTGTTACACCAAAGAAATGATACACATTTACTCAGAAAAAGTTTACATAGCAAAGTAAGATAATTAGACCAGGGTCGATAATTTTTGAAACCAAAAAAAATAATAGTATGATGAAACCCATTGGAAAAGGAAGATAATATAACAAAAATGAAAGGAAAAATTATTTACGGGCGATCCGAGGTCGGGAAGTGGAAGGGGGTGAGTTTTTAAGGGTAGAAAACGATTTATCTCGATTTCCGGCAAAACTACAAGTCCTATGGAAAAAGGTTAAATGGCAAAGTTGTATGTAATAAAAAGATCTACAACTTTTGTAGTTACACTTTTTTCACGTAACCTCAAAATTTATGTGAAAAATTCAAATAACCAAGTTTTTGGTTTTTTATTTTTATCTTTTACAAAAAAAAATTTTTTTTCACGAAATTTTGTGAAAACTTACCTTTTTATGTCCCAAATACACTGTAATTTTTTTGATTTAAAATATTTATCTTTTCACCATATTTTAACTTAATATTGAAAAAGCACCCTAATTTTCAATCGAAAATTCTCACGTCAAAATATCTGCTTTTTGAAAAAAGTCGGTGGGCTTTTTGTTCGTTGAAATCTCTACTTTCTGATGGTGTAAAAAAATATACATTACTATGGTAAATGTTCTCAAAAAATGCAAAGAAACGAAAAAAACTCGAATCCGATTTTTTTTTTTAATCATTATTTACAATTTTGATACTTTAATTACTCGAAAAACGTAAGATTCCATGTTACATTGAGTAATTAATATATAAATTTTAATAAATAGCTCAAAATTTCAGATTCAAGTTTTTTTCGTTACTTTGCATTTTTTGAGAACATTTACCACATTTCAACGAACAAAAAGCCCACCGACTTTTTTAAAAAAGCAGATATTTTGACGTGAGAATTTTCGATTGAAAATTAGGGTGCTTTTTCCATATTAAGTCAAAATAAGGTGAAAAAATAAATATTTTAAATTAAAAAAATTACAGTGTGTTTGGGACATAAAAAGGTAAGTTCTCACCAAAGTTCGTGAAAAAATTTTTTTTTGTAAAAGATAAAAATAAAAAACCAAAAACTTGGTTATTTGAATTTTTCACATAAATTTTAAGGTTATGTGAAAAAAGTGTAAATACAAAAGTTGTAGATCTGTTTATTACCTACAACTTTGCTATTTAACGTTTTTCCATAGGACTTGTAGTTTTGCCGGAAATCGAGATAAATCGTTTTCTACCCTTAAAAACACACCCCTTTCCACTTCCCGACCTCGGATCGCCCGTAAATTATTTTTCCTTTCATTTTTGTTATATTATTATTCTCTTCCTTTTCCAATGGGTTTCTTCCTATTATTTCTTTTCACTTTTTACCATTTTCAATCATCTTCAGCCCTGGTCTAAATAAACTAGCACTTACAAAACAATTATTAAACGTTAGCATCCTGGAATATATTTTTCCTGGCTAGTATTTTTTTGAGAAACATGGCCTTGCCGTTCATGTGTGTAACTTTTTAAACTCATATCAATGCTTCAAAGGAAAAGCGACTGTTTTAAATATAAATACTTGATACAATGATTACTGTATTTGGCAGCTGTACCTGTAAGGCGATGCATTATTGCTTACTTTACTTCAGAATTATTGTTTATAAGTCTCACTTAACATCAGTAGATGCATTGAATATCAAACTATAAGAATGGCGGATGTCCGAGAAAAGTTGACAACCCAGGTTTGGCCGCCATTGTGGAGTTGATCGTAACTTTAACCTTAAATCTGTCGTTATAATGCAGCGCCTCGGCAACAGATGTCTCAAACTCACTGATGTGATGTCGTGGTGTTGCCGCATATCGTATTTTATTGGAATTTTTAAGGACTTAAGCATTTTTAACAGACAATAAAATAGGAGATTCTCAATTCCAGCCGAATGTATGTTTTTAATAATAATATGTACGCTGACTACTCCGGGGTAATTGGACCGATTTTCACAATGATTTTACCGTTGCATTAGGTGTTAAATGTTAAACAAATAAAAATAGATAAAAAGCGACGGCAAGATTTTTTTTTTCGTCAAAAATTAATCGTTTCTGGGTTAGTTAAAATAATAATAAATAATTAAGGACAGATAGGTAATGTAATATTTAACGTGAAAAATATAAATGGGAGATTAATAAGGAAAATACAGTTTATTTTTATTGTTTTCTAAGATATTATTGTTAAGTAAGGTTTGGCGCCTTCAACTCCATATCATTTTCAAGTTACACCTGTGATTATTTTTATTTTTACGATCCATTGCATCTGCCTCTTTTCTTCTACCGGAAAACGAAATAATCTTAATCCTGGGAAGGCGCGAGACGGCTTCCCACATTGAAAATAACGACACTTGTTGCCAGCCATATCGCGTCACTTAGTCTGATCCTTTTAAAATCAAAAATAAATATAATATATTTTTTCTTCAAACGTCATATAAGTGATAAATTATGTGACGTTTCTGAATGACATTAAATGTCATATTAAATTTTGAATTGTTATATTTGTTTTAATAGATGCCAATCAAGTACGTATCCATGATAACGATACCAAAAAGGGAATAATATACAGTATACAGTGAAATAAGTTAAAAATTCAATCTTGTTATCTTCATTAAAAAATTCGTTTTATTTTATTGTTTTATCTCAAATAATATGATGCACGTTTGTGTACTAATGCCAGTGCAAGGCGATCCAGGCACCGCAGCTATGCGCGTGATGGTATGGTAGTGGGGAGAGGATCATGCAGCAAGTCAAACAGACAGGCGGCAACAATGTTTTAATTTAGCAGTGAATAGGCGTGTCGTTAGTGGCTGCATCAACACGCTTTATTTTTGATGACTCATTGGTGCCATCTATGAATTTAACGTAGCAGATTTAGGAAATCTGCTTATATGGCCTTCTTATAGTTTGATATTCAATGGTAGATGTAAAGTAAATTTCTAAACACAAAAAAAATCGACGCGCAGTCTTTCCTCTCGAGTATCGATATGTTTCCTTTATCATAAATTTTAATCAATATTTTGCCAAATTATAGGCACGTATAGCAGCCGATCTTAAAGAACTCAGGGACCAATCAGTGTTTGCTTTCTTTATGTTGAACGCCCTTTTCGTTCTTATTGTATTCTTATTGACCCTCAAAAAGGACTACCTTCACATTAAATGGCCGTTCGGTGTGAAAACCAACATAACCTATGATGAAAGCTCACAAGAGGTAATTATCATGGGATCACTTGGTAACTTTGACGAATTAGTGAATTAAGTATATTTTACAGGTTTATATGATTCTTGGATAATAGAGGTATCTAAAAAATAGGTAAACTTCTTCCAACTCATAATTTTACCAATAATCATTCTGCACACATAGTTAGTGTGAAAAAGTAAAATTAACTTCGTTGTGGCAAAAAATTTATAATATATACTGTATATTATAAATTTTTTGGTTGTTTAAGTATGCAACATATGGGCATTTTTTTTATTACCGATTTCTCAGAAAATTTTATTCCTAACAAAAGTTGGTGCATGTTCGATAATCTTATTAGGTGCACTTGGAATGGTTGCAAGTCAAACGGCGCACAGGGTAGGCCAAAAAATATGAAACTTGTACAAGAATAAAGAACCCCTATTTCAGAAAATTCAGCAAAATGTTATTAAGAAAAGTTGTTTAGAACTAAAAGTTATGCATAGATTCCAAGACATGACCTCCTAAAATAAAAAAACATTTTCCAAAAATTTTTTTATTTATATTCACCATAAAGACCTTCATAAATTACTCAAAATCAAATCAATTTCACATATCTTTGTTCAAATTCAAGCATATTTGTAAAGTTTACTTTAATTTTTAATTTATTAAAGAATCACAAACTTCATGTTTGTTGCAACGATATTAAACACAACTTTAAAATATCTTAAAAATTATTTTTAACAAGATAAAACATTAGTAATGATAATATGCTAATTAAAAAAGTATCATTTAAAGTGTAAAATTTTCATTTTAACTGTTTATTAAAAAAATTTATTCTTGTACAAGTTTTATATTTTTTGACCTCCCTGAACGCCGTTTGACTTGCAACCATTCCAAGTGCACCTAATATGATTATCGAACATGCACCAACTTTTATGAAGAATAAAATTTTCTTAGAAATCGGTAATAAAAAAATGCCCACATGTTGCACACTTAAACAACCACACTGTATACAGGGTGTTTTTTTAAGGTCGACGAGCGGCCATATCTCGGAAACTACTGGGCATAGAAGCTCAGGAAAAGAAAAATGATAATTAAAGTGGCCATGAGAAAATTCTGGAAATAATTTTTAAGTTCCGCATTTTGCCGCAAGAGGGCGTAATTGAAAAGTAAATTTTACATAACTCCGAAAATTCTACATTAAGGTAAATGTTTGATAACACAATTTTAAAGCTTCGATAATTATGCATCATTTTGGTCTTATGCTTATTGGCGTACCGACTTTAATAAGAGTGGGAGAAGCTGTTGAAAGTGTAATCATTTAAATCGCTGTAACTTATAAACGACTTATCCGATTTTAGCAAACTAAAGACTGTTTGGAAGAGAAATGTATGCACTTTCACCAATCGTACTTAGTTGTTCATAATAATTCTGAAAAAAAAATGCTAGAGGGCGCAATTTGCAATAACAATACATTTTTTGATTTTACTCCGAAAAAATAAAACATACGGTATAATTATGATACCATAATCGAAAAGTAGATGAAATTTGCTAGAAAAAATATTAAAACCGCAGTTCGATATCTTTGTTCGTCTCAGAGTTATTGCCAAAACAATCATTTTTAATACAAATTGCGCCCTCTAGCAATTTTATTAGAAACTATCTTGTACCATTGGATACAACAATTGAAGGTACTTACCTTTCTGTTCCAAACAAGCTTAAATTTAGTAAAATCGGTTAAGTCGTTTAGAAGTTACAGTGATTTTAATGTCTACACTTTCACTTGATAAGAGTGGGAGAAGCTATTGAAAGTGTAAACATTAAAATTGCTGTAACTTCTAAACGACTTATCCGATTTTACTAAATTTAAGCTTGTTTGGAAGAACCTTCAATTGTCGTATCGAATGGTACACGATAGTTTCTAATAAAATTGCTAGAGGGCGCAGTTTGTATTAAAAATTATTGTTTTGGCAATAACTCTGAAACGAACAAAGATATCGAACTGTGGTTTTAATATTTTTTCTAGCAAATTTCATCTTCTTTTCGATTATGGTATCATAATTATAACGTATGATTTATTTTTTCGGAGTAAAATCAAAAAATGTATTGTTATTGCAAATTGCGCCCTCTAGCATTTTTTTTGAGAACTATTATGGACAACTAAGTACGATTGGTGAAAGTGCATACATTTCTCTTCCAAACAGTCTTTAGTTTGCTAAAATCGGATAAGTCGTTTATAAGTTACAGCGATATAAATGATTACACTTTCAACAGCTTCCCCCACTCTTATTAAAGTTGGTACGCCAATGAGCATAAGACCAAAATGATGCATAATTGTCCAAGCTTTCAAATGGTGTTATCAAACATATACCTTAATGTGCAATTTTCGGAGTTACGTAAACTTTTTAAATTTACTTTTCAATTACGCCCTCTTGCGGCAAAATGCGGAACTTAAAAATTATTTCCAGAATTTTCTCATGGCCACTTTAATTATCATTTTTCTTTTCCTGAGTTTCTATGCCCAGTAGTTTCCGAGATATGGCCGCTCGTCGACCTTAAAAAAACACCCTGTACATGGTGTCCGGAAAATTGGTTCTTAATTTTCTTGAACCTGTATATTATTTTATAAACATAGACCCTACAATGCTTTTCAATTATTATTTTTTATAAAATAGCACTGTACCTCTATCCACATCGTCGCATTATTGGAACACCTGTAGTTATCTGCCATTTACGTCACAGTGGTACCATATCATAATGTAAAAGGGATTTATACCAAAATAACACATTTTTTAAGCGTGATATAATGAAGATCCCTTTAGGTATTTATTAATTTATCCAACCAACATTAACTTTAGTGAAACTGGTTTCAACATTTCAGAACTTCGTCAAGGTACCAAGCGTCCCAAAAAACACAGTTTAACTAATATGTTTTTACCTTTTACAGGACAGAATCGCGAAGGATTTAATCGAGCTTCGAAATAAATCGGTTTTTGCTTTCTTCATGTTCAATGCTCTCTTTGTGTTAGTCGTGTTCTTGTTACAACTGAACAAAGACCAAATCCACGTTAAGTGGCCGCTTGGAATACGAACTAATATAACGTACAATGAAGAGACCTCTGAGGTATTTAAAGGTCTTATCAATGTTTCCTTCTATTCTGGATTTTGGATACTAATGAGTGTCTTGGTCGGGGACTTATTTTTCCTGTGATTTATTCTAATATAGTTTAATTACTGCTAACTATTAAATGTTTACATTGTAGCTCATAAATAATAATTTTTCATTTTATATCTACTACTTACATACTATGCTCTATTTTCGTTCTTCTTCATTTATTAATAGCCAAGTAACATTTTTAATAAATAAAATATTATTCACTGCACGATACATTCAAGGTAATCACAGTATACCGACTAGCCAAACCTCAGAAAGCAGTGTTTTTAAACTGGGGATCAGTGTTTTTACAATAATAAAACATTATTTTATATTTACATTACAATAATATTATATTATACAATAAAACATTTCATTACAATAATTATATTGATGTTTCAAACAGAGGATGTTGTTTATTTATATTAATAGCTCATTAAGCTAATAACATGTGCACGTCATGTTTAAGTCATTTATAGTATATTCTTGGCTCCCTCACGTGACGTCATAACGTAAGAGAGATAGAGGAAATTTATGCGCGTCGGCATACTGTAGTTGGTGTATCGTGATCCATTTGAAAAACAAGTAAGGATGCAAGTTAGGTATTAGTAATGATATTTAAAGCTACTAAATTTATGGAGATTTTGACTCAATATAATGTATATTTTTCTTAATATTAATTTTATAAGAAAAGGAAAGAAAAACACAAAACAAAATTTAATAGAATAAAAATTTTTTAGTTTAAAGGTCTCCACATGTTTCGAACGTAGAAACGTTCATCATCAGGAGACAAAAAAATTTATTTTATGCTGATGGTGTTAGCAAAAGAGAAAATTAGAACCCTAATGGAGCTTTTATGGACTTAAAAAATTGAAGTGTAGAAGAAACATGATCTAAAGAAAATTGATAATGGTTAAACCATACTGAGTATTTGAAAACGTTATTAAAGGGGGTCTAAACCAACCAAATAAAATGGGGAAGAAGAAAAAACCTTTCTAAGAAGGTGTCGAAGATTATTTAAATTTTAAAAACTTATCAAACATAATGTCTGTAAGACATTATGAGGATAAAATTGTAGTATCACAATAATATTACGTGCTAAAAAGCGTTTTTGGGGTACTGAGGATTTTTACCACGTAATATTATTGTGATACTACAATTTTATCCTCATAATGTCTTACAGACATATGTTTGATAAGTTTTTTAAAATTTAAATAATCCTCGACACCTTCTTAGAAAGGTTTTTTCTTCTTCTCTATTTTATTTGGTTGGTTTAGACCCCCTTTAATAACATTTTCAAATACCTGCTCAGTATGGTTTAACCATTATCAATTTTCTTCATATCATCTCCTGATGATAAACGTTTCTACGTTCGAGACATGTAGAGACGTTTAAACTAAGAATTTTTATTCTATTAAATTTTGTGGAGGAAGACTTTGTGTTTTTCTTTCCTTTTCATACTTTCAACTCCACTTTAAGTATGGACTATTTCTTCAAATTAATTTTATAAGAAAAATATGACATAAAAATTTTAAAATGCCGACGATAAAGTCATTCAATCTTTAGTTGCCAAAAATGCAAATAAAAAATTACTCGGCATTAATCAAAGCGAACATATTTATTTTATTAGGTTACTTATAATAAAATAATGAAATACAAAAGGGGCCATCTTGAACCACATAATATATCGTATTGAGGCTATAATTTTCTGGCATACTTATAACATATTTTTTCTTTTAAATTCTTTTAAAGAATCCGCTATTACATAATGCAAACAGGAAGTTTTCACGATTTCATAGGGGAGAATAGAATATAATATGTTGAAACTTTTAAATATATAAAATTAGAATTGACTCGGCAAAAGTAACTGTTTTATGAATACTTAGGAACAATATATAAGCAAACCCGAATTCAATTAGTATACTTATTTGAACAATTAGAGTTAAAACAGACGGGTGGACAAGGAATTAGAAGAACGATTAGGTCAAAAAATCGTACAAATGGTTATTTTGAAAATTCTTATCTCCACCTTACAACCTTTATTCCCATAATGTAAACCTTTAATAAATATCAGTAATTTTCACGCTGTATTTTATAAATTACAAATCACAGTAATTGGCCTTTGACTTGGTACTGTTTTGTAAATAATCCACTACAAAACATATTCTATCGCAAATGAGGTTTCTGTTTTGCAATAAACGCAAACAGGTTGATGGTAAATTAACATTCTTACTGGAAAATAATCGTTAATACCAGCACTATATGTATATGTTACACTTTTGATAGATCTAACACGAATGAGCAATGACACATCACTAATAGGAATGATTTTATTATTAAAATGTTGTATTCTTTTATTCAGTTTTTATTCGATTAATTTAACGACGATCAACTAAGATAGAGAAATAATTTCATTCATAAACGTCCAGCCGGGGGGCCCACATTGACGACCCCTTCAAAACTTGCTGCCAGCTTTGCTTTTCATAGGTATTTCATTTCATAATTAATTTTATTTTTTTATATCATGAGAATTTAGCTTCGTAAAGTGAAGAAGAATTATACGTGAAAGCGCGGAAATTACAAACGATATACCATAAAGACCTGCCCATTGACTTTCCTAGTCAAATTTTAAGCCCCAAAAAGGGACTTGGAGATAGTATTTAACAATTAAACACAGTTATCAACTTGCGGATCATTTATTAATGAAAAATCAGTGTGTTTCTTCAAATTTTCGAGATGTATCTAGTGCTGTGATGTTATTTCTAACTTTAACAGTGTGGCATCAGCGGAACGAGCTTTTTCCAAACTTAAAATAGTAAAAACCCATTTACTTAACACCATGGGACAACAACGCCTTTCGTATTTATCCTTAATTAGTATCAATCACGAGTTTGTTAAAACATTAAATATCGACGAACGATTTAGCAAAAAAAAAACTCTCGACGATCTGGTCATTTTGTATAGTACCTTGTATAGTACTTAGTGACATAATGTTTGTGCAGATTTGTTGAGTGTTCATGTGTTTTACTGTTTTCTGTCTTTTTGATTATATGAGGCTCGATCACTGCTACCCCCGTTACTACCATACATGGTAAGCATAGGTGGTGTTTTAAAATTTTGATTTTGCATCATGTTTGCTGGAATATTACGTAAAATGACTTGATAACTACATATGTTATCTCTACCAGTCTACCTAGAATTATAAAATAAATTCGAATTGTTTGCTGTTTTAATAGTAGGTACTTAACACATAATGTGGGTTTAACCCTAATTAAATTATTACACGATTAACGAATTTTAAAAATTCATAAACCTGGACCTCGGTGTGAATATTATAACAAAACAATATTAGAGGATAGTACCAGGGATGTAAACTAACTGATTTAGAGCCAGGATTTTCGTTTTACAAGTAAGTGTTCTTGAACATATGATAGAATGTCCGCTGTAGAGGAAACAGTAATTTTGGAAAACGGTCATGGATTTATATTACATAATAATTTACCCGAACTTATTTTAATTTCATTTAAAAAAATATTTTCTAATCTAACTTTTCTTGTTAGTCATTAAATTATACCTCATTGAGTTAATAATCAATTAAATTGATAAAACGTGTATAGGTACAAATCTTTATATTTTAACTGTATTTTTTTATATACTAAGAGGATAATAATAATAATTTTGTTGTTTTTTTATATATATTGTTATACCTGTAATAAACTATAAAGTTGGTACATGTCAGAAGGGGAAATAAGGCTGTTTAGACGTTCCCCTTAGACCAGAAATTTTAAAAAATCAGTCTGTATTGATGACAGGGCAGCTGATTTGAAAGCTTTAATTCGTTAAAGTTAACATTTTAAAAGTTATCTTAAGACGGCTTTTTTTAATAAGTAAAAATTGAAACAACTGAAATTTCTATGGTATGACGTCAGACACTTAAAAAAATTGGTTTTATTTAAATATGCAACATTTTAATAATAAACTAAACCAACTACACCTTGCATCCCATGTATGTAACCATTATTTTTTTATTATGATTTCTATAAATCGTTCAAATAAAATTTTATTTGAATTTATAAATTTAAATCTCTATTTTATATCATAAATACTATAAAAATATATAAATATGTAGGATCATATTTCATTTCAGACAAACTTACACCAACAACGACAATCGAAAATTTTAAATGTTCCCTGGTCTTTTCTTCGTCTTCTATTTACCGTCATTTTGTTTAATCTTTACATCGTTTTCAATAACGCACTTCATCATTTTTTTATCCACTGTGTTAATAATGGTATAACATACTACGTTAATTTTAAAACTAGAATAGTTTATAGTACGTAAAAAGCCAAAGAAACCATTTCCAAATAACAAATTCCTTATCAAAATTAAGCTACACTTCTCGTCAAAATTAGCGAATACTCTAAAATCTAGCAAAAGTTTGTTCTTAACTATCTTATGAACCGCTCATCCGATTTTGACGAACTAACTTTTTCAGTGTAACCTAAGATGTTACAAACCTTTTTAAGTTCCTAAAGTTGATCTGTAAAACGATTCAACTGATATACAAGGTGTTATTAGTAGAGGCGATTTTGTGCCGTAAATTTGAAACATTCTGTAGAGTAAACTGGTAAAGTTAGAAAGTCCCGGTATGTGTCGTTAGTAAGATGACATCAATATTTCCAGACCTTTTTGCCAGTTTTTTGATAAGTGTCTTTTGGCAATAGATACACTATTAAACAAAAAATTTGTCAAATTTTGGTAGGAAAATCTTTACAATGCTGTATCTTGGCAATGGTTAAACCGATTTCGACCAGTATTCAAGATTTTGAAAGCTCTTGTCCTATAGATTTTCCGTGATATAATAGTGATTTTTAAAGATGGTCATTTTCTTATTATACAGGGATTGAGAAAATCATAAATATAAAATTGCTAAAATTATGGTAACTGGGTTTATTAAAGCTATGCCAACCGGCCTATATGCTTTTGTTTTGTTTCAAAATTAGTCATTTGAAACTTTGGGTCAATATTTCGGGACGTTTTTTTTCCTATTTGATTAAGAGCTATTTGGCCCTCTACTGTTTATAATTTATATCAATAATATAAGGCTATGCTTTAGATTGTGCCTCTTTCTTTGTTATGCTGATGATCTAAAAATATTTCTTAAAGTTAACTCAATAGAAGACTGTGAAGCCCTTTAAACCAGTATAAATAACTTAGTGGAATTCTGCAATGAAAATAAATTATTCTTGAATTTGGACAAGTGCTCAATATTAACTTTCTCTCGCGGAACCATAAAGTTTAATTACAATTACAAATTGGGAAATACTTCTTTGAAAAGGGTTACTCACATCAAGGACCTGGGAGTTCTGTTCGACTCTAAAATGACATTCAACCTGCACATTGATAAATTAGTCAATGATTGTAATAGGATTATTGGATTTATCAAGAGACAATGTGCTGATTTTCACTATACTAAAACAATTATTACGCTTTACTACTCATATGTTTTTAGCAAACTACAATTCGCGTCAGTGGTATGGAGCCCCAGATATAAAAATTCAATCGACAGATTGGAGAAAGTCCAAAACAAATTTTTAAGATTCCTGTGCTTCAAAACCCAATTTCGCTTTGCGGACCATAACTACTCAATCCCTCGATTACACTTCAAAGTTCTTGAACTGGAAAAAAGAAGAACTATAGCTGACATCTTAACAATATTCAAGATTGTCAACAATATGTCCAATTCCCCCAACATTATCTCTAAAATTCATTTTAATGTACCTGCTCGAGCACTTCGAAACCATGACCTATTTCTTATTCCGTACTGCAGAACTAATTACTATCAGAACGCCCCTTTAATTAGGATGGTAAGGGCTGTCAATTTATATTGTACCGACAGTGATTTGGACTTATTTGCAACTAATCTGTTAACACTCAAAAAGAAACTTAAAGTTAAATTCCTAAACGGACCAGACGCGTAGTGTTTTGTTTTGTTTGCAGTATCTGCTATTAGAATCCTCAACTAATAGATTTAGTTTAGATTAGGTTAGACTTAAGTGATGTTTAAATTGTATTATTTTCGTAATTTTATCTAGATATTGCTCTAGCAATATCAGGATACTATTTTTGGAATTTATTCTGTTTGTATCCTAAAGACCTAAATAAATAAATAAATAAAAGATACACTATTAAACAAAAAATGTGCCAATTCTTCGGGGAAATCTCTTAAAAGCTGTACTTTGACATCGCATCGGTTAAATAGATTTCGACCAGTATTATAGATTTTAAAATTTTAATAATAATAATAATTAAATTTAATGTCATTTTTCAAAAAACTGGCGAAAAGGTCTGGAGATATTGATGTCATCTTACTAACGGCACATACCGGGAATTTCTAACTTTACCGCTTACTCTACAGAATGTTTCAAATTTACGGCACAAAATCGCCTCTACTAATAACACCTTGTATATCAGTTGAACCGTTTTACAGATTAACGTTAGGAACTTAAAAGGGTTTGTAGGTTACACTGAAAAAATTAGTTGGTCAAAATCGGATGAGCGGTTCATAAGATAGTTAAGAACAAACCTTTGCTAGATTTTAGAGGATTCGCTAATTTTGACGAGAAGTGTATTATTAAGGAAAGCAGGCTCATATAAATCGTATTAGATGTCAGTATTTTTAATTGTGTTTAGAAAAGGTTTGTAACACTTTAGGAAGAATTTAATTATTGAGATACATTTTAAATCGGTTCTTAATAAGGATGTCAGTGCCGAATAAAATGAATTCGATTATAGTAAATAAGATCAATAGTCGGTAAAAGTAATCATGGCCGGCTCAAGATAAAATTTTCACTCGGGCAAAAGGGACGGTAAAATGTAAAAAAGTAAGGTTTTAGCAATGGCAGCATGAGCGTGCGCACCATAAAATATAAAATCATGTTACTTCAACAACGCAGACAGGCGACTCAAGATTTCGTGTGTTCGTATGAACGATCAACGTGACATACTAATATAATGTGATAAAAAGAGACAGAATAGAAACCGGGAGAACTTAGCACACGATATGGACAAGCACCATACAATGAATACAGCTGGGTTGCCAGATTTAACAAAATTATCGGTTTTATCAAGATTTCTTTGCAGATATACTATTATAGGTCTATCGCTTCGTGAATTTACTTTAAACGATTGGTATTAGGCACTATATTATGTGAAAAAATATAAACAGCGTATGTTACGGGCAGAGGAGTATATTATTTACCTTAGTGAGATAATTAAATGTCAATAAACTATTTGCAATTAATATTATATTGAGCACTGCGACAATGGATATTTTTTGTCCGCATTCCTTCCGCAGCTCCAAATCGCTTCAATTATTGAAAAAAATTAATTTAATATGAATTGAATGGTTTCTTTGACAATTGGTTTACACGTTATCCTTTTCTAATTTGTACAGGCCTACAATGCTAAGTAGTGTACAATATGTATGGACCAAAATATACTTTATATTACATATTATACAAAATGCATGTCAGTTGGACTAGTTTTGAATACAAATTGTATATGTGGACAAGCTACACTATAAAACAGACCTTCCTTTAGGTGTACCTACATTAAAAAGGTTTAACTTTACACTTAGAAAACCGGGCTTGTTTCATTATACAAAAACGCAACAGTTAAAAAAAATATTGGCAACAGAGTTCGTTGAGTTTTAAACTAGATTTATGATTTAAAAATTCATTAAAATGGGAGTGTTTCGTCCAAGCACAAAAAAAACAGTCACATTACAGTATATTAAAAAAATCCTATTTTATTGGTCATTAAATGGTGCCAAAATGAGAAACTATGAAATATTTCGGCACTAAATTTTTATTTTGACAAAATAGCTTATTTTATAATCTCAATAAATATCGAATAGTTTTGTTCCCAAAAAAAAAAACAAAGTATTAAGCCTTTTTAGTAGTTTTGTCCAACCTGACACACATAGGTAATATGTATATTAGTATAAAATTGAAAATTGCTGCATGTTATATCAGTAATGTATTTTCTAGGTATTACCGAAAAAATGAAACAGCAAAATCTAAAAAGATCAAAACACATTTACATTAATATATCTTTCTATTTTATTTTAAATCTGGCCGGTAAACAAAAATATGACTCTTTCTAGAAGGTACCTACTTACTGTTAATTAAAATGAAAAAAAAAGTAATCTTTAAGACATTTCTTGTAAATAATGTGTTTTCTATCTAGACTTTTGTTTGTTGAATTTTTAGACTAAACTTGTTATTTCGGTTCCGTTCAATGAACAATAAATTAACAAATATGTTTTCAACAGGTCCACATCACCAAGGCGTATCTACAACTCGAACCCATCGGTCTAGTATTCGTGTTTTTCTTCGCCCTCATCTTGGTTATCCAGTTCGTTGCTATGTTGTTCCATAGATTCGGAACTCTAGCGCATATTCTGGCTTCCACTGAACTCAATCTTTGCAGTAAGAAGGTAGGCATTTCTTTATTTTAAACCAGCAGAAGGTATATTCTTTCTTGTTGAGGAAGGTATAAACAAGGAAGGTATAATAATATAAGTAGATCTGCTGTAGCGTTTTTTTAGTCGGGAAACTGTCCCTTAGTAAGTTAAAACTACACTGAGCTCTAATCGAACTTTACTCAATCTACACACCATAAAATCCCGTCCGATCATAAAG
This sequence comes from Polydrusus pterygomalis, assembly GCA_963969555.1. Taxonomy (NCBI): domain Eukaryota; kingdom Metazoa; phylum Arthropoda; class Insecta; order Coleoptera; family Curculionidae; genus Polydrusus; species Polydrusus pterygomalis. The sequence goes on along the minus strand of OZ018376.1, from coordinate 39,935,625 downwards.
TTAAACAACGTTGGGTACGGTTAGTATTTAAACCTGGAAACACTGTGCTTCCAGTTGGATGTTTAACACTTACTGCTGATTTTAATTTACCTACAGTATGTTTTTAATAAAAATTTTCGCCACTTTAACACGTTGGCGTTGATTTAATTGATTTAAAGTGACTACAGGTCAGAACAAAAAATTCAAAAAAACAGCACGAAAATACTTTTAAAACAAAACCTGATTTGTAGAAAGAAGAAATGTCTCCTAATGCGCTTCTAGACAAGCAAGCGGTGGAAATAGTAAAACAATTGCAAAAGCTTCAAGGTATTGATGATGGGGACTATGACAACGATTCTGGATCTGGACCGGACAGAATTGGGCGAAGAAAAACGATACATAATATTCAAAGGGCGGCACAGAAGAAACGGCAGATTGGTACACTGGATGTTGCTTTCAAAAAGAGATTTGCTAAACTTAATGCCAATCCAGATGGAGGTAAGAAAATGTATATCCTTTTTACATAGTAGTGTCTGTAATTTTCTTAATCCCCAGTTACGAAGAAGGCCTATGGATAGGCTGGATAGGCACGTTGGACTTTTTGTAACTAAATCAAATAGCATAACTTAGTGAAACTAAAATTAAAAAAAAAAACTCTTCAACTTTGGCAAAAAAATCGGCAAATCTTGCGGTCTTTCCTTGCTAATATGTATGTATACAGTGACCGGCAGAAAGTGCGCAGCATATGGGAAAGTTTTTTACCTTTAAGTTTAGAAAATTAATTTTATTTTAGATAGGTTCTGCATGTTCTCAAACCAAAATAACACCGATTAAATCCGGTAAAAGTCTTATGGTATACGAGGTAGGATCAAAAATTTGAAATTCCGCTAAGAGTAAAGTACCTCCATCTTTAATTTTAGAATATTTTTTTACTACGAATTATTGTTTTAATTTGAAAGTTATATCCAAATTCCAAATTTCGCTTATTTTGGACAAAAAAATGGATTTAATCGTGTTTTCTGAATAACCCTGTATAAAAAATAAATGGCAACCGAACAGTACGAAAATAATGTTTTCTGCAGACTTTGTTAGAGATTACCGTCGATCATAAGTCCGATTAGTTTGTTTTCATAATATTATGGCTTTTTAAAATAAAAACATAAAAATATTAAATATTTTTGCTGCACACTGTATTTTATTTTCTGAGGGAACAAGTTAATTTTATCTAACTGATATTTTTTGATTTACATTGACTTAAAACATCTCCTAAATAGTTTTTTATTCATTGAAGTATGCATAGAAAGTTTCCTTATTTTGCGTGACGAATAAAATCCGTTCAAAATATATTTTTAATTAAAATTTTTTTCTTTATAAATCAAAAGGAAAGTTTCTATTTTTATTCAATGTATAAAAAACTATTTAGGAGATGTTTTAAGTCAATGTAAATCAAAAAATATCAGTTAGATAAAATTAACTTGTTCCCTCAGAAAATAAAATACGGTGTGCAGCAAAAATATTTAATATTTTTATGTTTTTATTTTAAAAGGCTATAATATTATGAAAACAAACTAATCGGACTTATGATCGACGGTAATCTCTAACAAAGTCTGCAGAAAATCTTATTTTCGTACTGTTCGGTTGCCATTTATTTTTTATACAGGGTTATTCAGAAAACACGATTAAATCCATTTTTTTGTCCAAAATAAGCGAAATTTGGAATTTGGGTATAACTTTGAAATTAAAACAATAATTCTTAGTAAAAAAATATTCTAAAATGAAAGATGGAGGTACTTTACTCTTAGCGGAATTTCAAATTTTTGATCCTACCTCGTATACCATAAAACTTTTACCGGATTTAATGGGTGTTATTTTGGTTTGAGAACATGCAGAACCTATCTAAAATAAAATTAATTTTCTAAACTTAAAGATAAAAAACTTTCCCATACGCTGCGCACTTTCTGCCGGTCACTGTATACAGTGTGTCCACGGATAAAGTTTGGAAAAAGAAAACCTTTTTTATTAGTAGTTATATAAGAAAAAGTCATTCTTTATAAAAAACGTCTGCTTGTGCTAAAACTACAATTTCAAATACCAGATTTGCAATTACTATACAGGGTTCGTCACAAACAACATTTTTAGTTTTTTGGAACTTTTATTTTTAATTCCTTGATTTTTTAAATGAATTTTGCTAGTGTTAAAACTACAATTTCAACTATTAGATTTACGATTACTATACAGGGTGCGTCAGAAACAACAGTTTTTGTTTTTTTGTATTTCTTTTCAATTCTAATTTTCAATTCCTTTTGATGATTGGCTAAATCATCACTTTGGGAACAGATGGATTGGAAGGTACCTATCGTTCAAATCAGTTGGCACGTAGAAGTCTCGTTCCCACAATTTTATTATCGACTTTCATTTATGGGGATATCTGAAGCCACATGTGTATAAAACCAATTTCAATAATAACTTAGATATCTTGAAAGAAAAATAAGAGTAGTTATTGCAAATATCCCAATACAGCAAGTAAGGAACTGTTATCGGGAGTTCAGATGTCGAGTTGAACTATGCGCTAACCCGGTGGTACCACGTTTGAATAAAAGTTTTATAATTTATGATTGAACGAATTGAAGAAATATGACATGTAATAATAAAAATACTTTAAAAGTAGGCAAATAAAAAATGATTTTCTTACAACAAAATTGTTACTCTGCCAGATATAGAAGTAAGAAAGCAGCAATAGTTGTTTGTTTTTAAGGAAATTTATTTTAAACATCCAAAAAATTAAAAATTTTATTTCTGACGAACCCTGTAAGTATAGTAATCGCAAATCTAATAGTTGAAATTGTAGTTTAAACACTAGCAAAATTTATTTATTAAATCGAGGAATAAAAAAAAAGATCCAAAAAACTAAAAATGTTGTTTGTGGCGAACCCTGTATAGTAATCGCAAATCTGATATTCGACATTGTAGTTTCAGTACAAGCAGACGTTTTTATAAAGAATGACTTTTTCTTCTGTACCTACTAATAAAAAAGTGTTTCCTCTTCGAAACTCTATCCGTGAATACACTGTATATTTTTCATTTAAAAAAGAAATATTTTTTACGTCTCGATGTTTTGAGCCTTCTAATAAAGGCATAAATCATTTGACGTTGTGGGTTATTCTTCAAATAAAGCTTGAAATTTAAATAACTTTAATTCTAATTCACCAGATTCTATTGTAGGTACTCCTGTCCTAAGCAGAAGAATGACAATGCGACGAGAAACAATGAAAGCCCTGGAAGTTAGAGTTAACTCTGTAATGGCCGAACGGAGAAAATCGCATATGCAGACTCTAGGAGCCAAAAACGAGTTCACCAATTTATCAAACAACAATTTAAACAACCCTCCGAGAAACCACAGAAGTAGCGTGGCCAGCAGTATACCTGCGAAAGAAATATTCGAAAATGGACAAGTAAATAAAGCGTTCGTCGAAGAGGAAAGTACATATGGAAGTAGTAGAAACTCATTGCCACTGCAGCAAAAGAAAAATATGCAATGGAAAGGAAGTAATAGTAGGATGTAAATAGTAGACAAATTTTAGAAAACAAAGCACTGCCGAAAATACTTTAAAATACTCATTTTACTGCCTTTTATTACTCTATTTCTTATTATTTATGGTTTTCAAGGGGCATTCAAAAACTCTTATTTGGTACTGTGCGACTTTGCTCACTACGTGTTGAATGGATCTGCAACACTTATGGAAAAAACCCATATTTCACATTTGAAAGCTTTTTTGTGGAGTTGTATAAAGCCTTTAATAATAATTAACTTTTTAACGGTTTTTTTTTGTACCAGGAATGCGACTTGTAAATGGCAGGACAATGGTCGCAACAGAATGCCACGTTTTCCTATGACAAAACTAATAATACTCATAAATTATTACTTTTAAAAATGATTCAAAAAGATTCGTTTAAGTAAATATTCAAGTTATCAATATCAAGGTTCTATAATCTGCATAATTTATTAAAAATGGCATAATAATGATTATTTACCATTTATATGTAGTCCTAGAAAAAATAATTTATGTTACTGCCTTAGTCGTACTCTTACAGTATCTCATGATTTCCAACATTTTTTTCTCTTTCTCTAATTACCTCTCTTATTTATAAGACTAAAATACCATTTGAAAGCTCAAATTTGGTTTAAGTGTAAAGACATTTTGTATTTTTTTAAGTTGTATTTATATTATTATTAAAGCTTGGATTTGTGATAAGTATGTAATATAAACATTTTACTATAATTATTTGTTGTGTTTACTTTGATTTTATATAAAATTTTTTAAAAATTATAACAATTATTATAGTTAGTACCTAACCTTTTACCTTGCTATTTTCCCCTTGGAAAAACAGTAGCGGGTAAAATCACAGACAAGTAATATAAGGAGACAAAACATTCCAATCATCAAAAACAATTTGTTTCAGACATATTTCCACAGTTTCAGATAAGTGGTGGCTTTTGAAAAGGCTTGAAAAAATGGCAACACTGTAAACTGTAAAAACTCGCTGTTATCCTGACGGTGCATTGGGCTGTGTTTTTTAGGATCAAAAACAATCCATATATTTTGCAACATTTACTTAAAATGCAGAACTATCTACATACACCCTTGCTTTTAAGTTAAAAAAACATAACCAGAATAACCTTATTACCGCCGAAATATTAATTACATGATTAGAATAGTTGGGTCTCTTACACACCACGCACCATTGTAAATAGTAATAAAAAGCACTAAATAGTATTATTTCGAAAAAATAATAAAAATTAATCGAAAACGCAATTGATCACAAACAAAGCTCACCAACACTATAACGTTAGATGAATGTATATCAAAAATTCTGCGTCACTCGTAGTAAAAACGTCCGTACAGCGTCGCGCCGTTGTGATTTCCCTAAAGCATTACAATTGGATATAATTAGGAAACTATTAATAATTTGACTAGTAGAAAATAAAAAAAACATATACAGGGTTGCCCAGAAGTCCGGAATAAAATAATATAACCATAACCTGTAACTTTTGGGGAAAACGCTCGGATACGTCAATTTAGTTTTATATATGCTCACATTTTGACGTTATTCGTTTGTTTTTTATAGACATTTGTCAAAGATATGACGACATCGATATTTTTTTTTAAATGGAAACATGCAGCTTGTGATACATCATTTGAAAGCTAATATCTCGTACAGTATGCTCACAAATTTTGGCGCAATGCTGTCAAGCTATTTCAAAATGGCGACTGTTAAAAGTGTTAAAAAATCTCCATTTAAATAAGCGGAAATGATTCCACGTGTCTTATGCGACAATGAAAAATTGGATATCTCTGCAGGATAATCCGCATGTTTTAACAGTTTCATTGGCTCAAAATCATGATACATCCAGAGGTACTATTTGAAGATTTTTGAAAGCAGAAAAATACCACCCTTGTTAAGTATATCTTGTCCAAGAGCTTTTAGAATATGACTATGACAGACGTTTGCAATTTTGCGAAGAAATGATAAGACTGTGTGACGAAAATAATAGGTTTCCACAGAACATATTATTTTTAGATGCAGCTACTTTCTATTTAAACGGGGTGGTTAACAGACATAATTATCGTTTCTGGAGTCAAGTAAATCCACGATGGATATTTGAAGCGCATACTCAGCGGCCCCAGAAAGTAAATGTATGGGCAGGTATCGTTAATAACCGAATTATGGGGCCGGGCCATTCATCGTCTGGGAGCATGCCAAGTAGAGGGTGGAGGAAATTTCCAGCATTTGCTATGTTAAACCACCTTTTTGTTGTGTTTTGTTTCGTTACATTTTTATTTATTTTTGACAAAATAAATAACAAATAAACCATAACTATTGTTATGTCACAACGTGAAACAATGAAGATTTCTTACCTTGAAAGGTAAAAAAAACATTAATGATTTATCATTTCCGCTTATTTAAAGAGATTTAAAAAAAAAGTTTAACAGTCGCCATTTTGAAATAGCTTGACAGAATCGCGCCAAAATTTATGAGCATACTGTCCGAGATATTAGCTTTTAAATGATGTATCACAAGCTGTATATTTCCATTTAAAAAGAAAGATCGATGTCGTCATATCTTTGACAAATGTCTATAAAAAAAAAAACGAATAACGTCAAAATGTGAGCATATATATAACTAAATTGACGTGTCCGAGCGTTTACCCAAAATTTACAGGTTAAGGCTATATTAGTTTTATTCCGGACTGGGCAACCCTGTATATTTAGTTTAATATTTTTACTTAACAGGTACCCATGACAAATGCATCCAATATAATTAATATAACCTTCGTTTTCAAACACATGCGGTAGATCTAGGGCAATCAGCAGAAATTTGCCATCATTGATTACTGTTAAAACGATTTCTGATCGGAACAAAATGTAAGCAATTTGGTCTCCTTATATATTACAAGTCTGTGAGTAAAATTGATTCAAGAATGCATTATTTGAGCCAAATTTCAGGTAACGATAAGAGTCGATAAATAAGGAAGAAATACATCACCAGAACCATTGAATATCAAATATAAGAAGGCCATATAAGCAAATTTCCTAAATCTGCTACGTTAGATGGCACAATGAGTCACCAACAATAGACAGTTTTCGTTGTCTTTTAAAAGCGATTCCGATAGCCGCTATTTGACAACTTTGACATTTGAGCTGTCATTTATCGTCATCGTTACGGATAAGTGGCGGGAGCTAACGGATGGAAGACAAAGCCATAGCGAAAACGGAACGCATGCGTAATGACCATTCTTTTGACAAATGAAATGCAATCAACATAACCTATTTTTTGTTGAGGTCTGTTTTTACTAGTTTTTAGTTAGTATTTTTGTTTCGTCATGGATTCAACAATAAATTCCCTCAAAAGATCGAGAAATCGTTTCACGGATGAGGACGATATCATTTTATTAGAGGAAATATTGGCCAACAACCAACAACCCATATGGCGATGCATGTAAATAGGCTTCGGTAGTAGCCAATTTTGTAAAAACCACAGGGAAAGAAGTATCATTGAGAGGGGTTAGAGAACACATCCTACATCATAATTTTTTCAAATCGGAAATAAAGTTTGCATTCAGCATTATTATAGTTTTCTAAATTGAAATTTCCATACAGCTATGCTCGCGATCAAGCACCTCCAAGAGAAGGGCATCATCCAAATCACTGGATGAGTCCAATAAATGCAACCTTTCGTCTATCATGATGTTTTAGAATTTTGGGTACTAGGAAATTAAAACCAAGCAAGAAAGATACCACAAAACGTATATGAAAATATGAACACAAACCATTAAAGATAGGTTATGTTATATTTGTTATGTTTACTGTCGAATTCGACTTAACGTTAACGTTAAGCGAATTGAACGAAAACTATTTTTACGATCTGTCAAATAGCGGCTTCGTATTCGTTATGGTTAACCGTTTGAATTTGCCAATACAACGAAAACTGTCTAATAAAGCGTGTTGATGCAGCCACTAACGACAAGCCTTCTCACTGCTAAATTAAAACATTGTTGCCGCCTGTCTGTTTGACTTGCTGCATGATCCTCTCCGCACTACCATAACCATACCGTCACGCGCATCGCGGTGTCTGGATTGCCTTGCACTGGCATAATAATTATATCGTTGCCCGTCGGTTTAGTGCAAAAATTCATTAAGTCAAAATTGACAGTTTTAAGTAAAACCCAGTTTGAAGAATGGCGGAATTTAAAGTGATTTATTTAAAAAATGTGCAATAATGTTATGCCAACGAAGTTGTCATGTGCATACAGGGCTGACAAGCGGGGGGACTGGGGGGACAAATTTTCCGGGCCCACGTCTCTTTTAAGGGCCCGTGCTCGGGCTGTTCAGTTAAAAAAATATGATAAATTATTTAAAAAAATATAACTCTGTTGACAAAAATTACTTTGTAAACATATTACATACATAGGTATGTAAATTGTTAGGCGAGTTAACGAATAATGAATGTTCTAAGTATCAAATATCGATACATTTTGTATTTTGTCCTCGCCCGTCCGGCCCAATATTTGTATTAACATCGATTTATTATTCGAAGAATTTATAAAACTTTCATCTTTTTTGGAGAACCTACCCGAAAATGTTGTACATTTTAGAATTGACCAACAATGGGTTTCTTATTTAAAAATTATATTTTTGTTATTGTTTTGGGGGTAGTAGACTTATTTTAATAAAAATGAATATTTTTAATGCCAAAACGACCATGGATGTGGAATATTTGAGAAACAATTTTAGCTCATTAAGTATTGAGCAAAAAATTGAAATTAAAATTGAGGAAAGACCTAAACTCGACACAGACCACAAAGTGTAAATCTAGAGACTTTATTGATATTGAGAAGTTTGCTGCAAATAAAAACAGAAGAATGAACTTTACTTTTAAACAATGTAGGTACCCACTAATGAAAAATAAATTGGTCTTTTTAATTTTTTTTATCTTATTTCATTTTCAATAAAATAGGTAGGTACCTAATTACAAATTTTTAAAATATTGATTAAAAATTATTGATCAAATTTGGGCTTGGTCTTAAAAAATTTTCGCCTGCAGCGGGCTTTTAGTGCACCCCCAAATTAATAAGTCACAAGCCGCCACTGGCTAGGACCCTACCTCCCGCTTTTTAATATTTTAAATCTGGCAGCCCTAGGAATGGGCCCGGGATGCCGCACAGCCCCCGGGCCTGACCTGGCTCTCGACGGCCCTGTGTGCATATGTACAAACTTTTTTCAATATATTTTTACAAAATAGTATTTATTATAAGCACAATTCATTAAGTGACTTAGTGAGTTTTCGACCCAACTACAAATAGTTAAAATGACTTAGTTTGATTTTTATATTGCTAGTTTTCGACGAAATAAAACCTATTTTAGTTATACTTGCTGTCGCTTTTTATCTACTTTTATTTGTTTAACATTTAACACCTAATGCAACGGTAAAATCATTGTGAAAATCTGTCCAATTACCCCGGAGTAATCAGCGTACAGATGATTATCAAAAACATACATTCGGCTGGAATTGAGACCCTCCTATTTTATTGTCTGTTAAAAATGCTTAAATCCTTAAAAATTCCAATAAAATACGATATGCGGCAATACCACGACATCACATCAGTGAATTTGAGACATCTGTTGCCGAGGCGCTGCATTTATAACTATAGATTTACGATCAACTCCACAATGGCGGCCAAACCGTCTCCAATACAGTCTAAAACAGAGTTGTCAAGTTTTCTCGAAGATCCGCTATTCTTATATTTTGATATTCAATGCCAGAACCAATAACGTGTCGCTTGATATTATTACCTTACGGCTAAGAAATAAATGCGGCTTACTAAAACAATTATCACTTTACTGATTCAATAACTTAAAAAAAATACAATTTTAAAAAAGTTAGGAAGTTTGATCAGGATTTCCCTGCACCCAAACGGTTTCAAAATCAGGTACCTTGTAATCGTCGTACTTATTTTCCGCTAAATCATCATTTTCCGCTAAATCATCATTTTCTGCTAAATCATCATTTTCCGCTAAATCATCATTTTTCACTAAACCATCCTCATCGTCATAATTGGTTCCACCCGGAGAAAGAAGAAATACATCACCAGAACCAATTTCCTGTCGCTGGATAATATTACCTTTTTCATCAAGGTCTTCGATACTAATAATAATTATTTCTTTATTTTCCAACTCTCGTTCCTGCAGATTTTTGTTTGTTTCAATATCTTCCGAGTGCATTAATTCATTGTCTTGAGAAACTTTCAGCTTATATCCATTGGCTTCGTTTTTATCGTAGGTGATATTATAAGTTACCGCAGAATTATTTCTTATTGGCTTCATAGTTTCGCTTTTTATCATCTCTTCAGTTACTTCAAGACTTTCGTAGCGAACTGTTTGAAGGCGATTTATTCCGTCAGAGTCCTTGCGATACCTGAGAAAGAAAATAAATTTTTATTTACCACAAATTAAAAGTATTTGATATCTCGAGGGAACAAAGGCCTCTTTATTTAATTGTCCGACCCACTAAGATCTAATATAGTTTAATCTTTTTAGCGCGAATTAATTAACCACGATCAAGCAAAGATAGACATCGCATTATATTTATCACGACAAGCCGACAAGACCTAAAATGCCAACGTACCTGGTGGACGTTAGAAGGAGGCCGAACGGCAGCAGCGGCGCGGCGATTCAACTGGCCTCATACGGACGTCGAGAATAGAATTTTCGATTTGATTAATAATAATAATAATAATAATAATAATAATAATAATAATAATAATAATAATAATAATAATAATAATAATGGTATCAGCATGTCCCAGATCCGGTCATCGACACCTCGGAGGTCACCCTACTATGGGACACCCAAGTCCAAACCGACAGAATGACACAAGCCAATAAACCAGATATCATCCTGAAACAAAAAAAATAAAAGAACATGCCTTCTAATAGATGTTGCCGTTCCGTCAGACTACAATATCAACAAGAAGGAAGCCGAAAAGGACCTAAAATATAGAGACCTACAGATAGAAATTCAAAGAATGTGGAACATAAAAGCAAAAGTGATACCCATCGTCATCGGGGCCACAGGGCTGATATCCAACGCAACTTGTGAAGCTGTGAAAGAGATCCCAGGAGACCACAACCTTCTCAGTATGCAGAAAGCAGTAGTTGGGCACGGCACACATAGTTCGAAAAGTCCTATGAAGAATAACATCATCATCAAGAGAAACACCTTAGGGCTTGGTTTGCACCCGGTGCTTCTAGAAAGTAAAACCATAACAAAGCATGTCAGTTATGTGATGTCTGAGAATAATAATAATAATAATAATAATAATAATAATCTTTATTGTCTAACAGAACAAGTTCCAATTACAAGACAATGTGACATAGAAAAAAAAATAATAATAGCTTAAAAAAGATTAACAAATAATTCTGAAATCAAAAATCGTGAAATTCAGTAAGTTAACGCCGTAGTAATAATTTGAGTTTAGTTGCATTTGTAAACTGAGTGGAGGACAGAATTGAGAAGCGATGGTATCTGAAATCTTATTAAAAGGGCATTTTGATCACTAGGGGGATATGTGCCATCTTCCTTAAATGAAAGGTATTTAACAAACTTTCTTTGGACGTTTTCTAGAAGATTAATGTATTTGTGGAAAATGGGGTGACATATAATAGCACCATATTCTAGTTTGGATCGCACGAAACTATAATAAAGGAGTTTCAATGTTTGAGTATTTGTAAAATCAGCCGAATTCCTTATAATGTATCCAAGAATCTTCATTGCACTGCTGTAGGTATTACTGATGTGAAAAGTAAAGGAAAGCTTTGGGTCGAAAACCACACCAAGGTCTCTAAAAGTATCACACTGCTTAATGATTGTGTTATCAATACTATAGTTGAAGCGAATAAAGTCTACCTTATTTTTAAATGTCATGGCGAAGCATTTGCTTACGTTCAGGGGCAAGTTGTTAATTTTGCACCACTTTTCCAGAGTGCTCAGGTCCCTCTGCAATAACAAGCAGTCAAATAAACTACTTATTACTCTGAATAATTTTAAGTCGTCTGCAAAAAGCAGTACATTGCTGGACATATTATTACTTATGTCATTGATAAAGATTAAAAATATTAAGGAGGCTAGATTGCTACCCTGAGAAGCACCCCTAGTGGCTTTGAATTTAAAGGATTGATATCCGCGAATCTCAACATACTGTACGCGATCTTTTAGATAGGACTCGAGGAATAAAACAAGTTGTTGGTTAAAACCTAATTGAGATAGTTTAAAATTACAGTGTAAATGGTATCAACTTGTTTGTGATTATCAATAGCCTGTCCCACGTATTGGGTGAAGCAGGCGAGATTAGTTGCTGTACTACGGGCATTAAAGAAGCCATGTTGCGTGGGTGAAATTAGCGATTTTATTTGGCTAAAAATGCATTCGTAGACAGACATCTCAAAGACCTTGGCAAATGGAAACAAAATAGAGATTGGTCTGTAATTTGATATTTCACTGGAATTTGCTTTTTTAAGAACTGGGGTGATCCTTGCCTCCTTCCATACATCTGGAAATGTATTATTCTTAAGTGATAAATTGAAGATAAATGACAGCGGTTTAAGAAGAGGAGCAACGCAATCTTTGATAACAAGTTAATTAATATTTCCACTGTCGTGCGGTTTGGTTATTGTTGGGGGGTTCTTACCGAACTTCTCAAACGGTCGATTAGAAGAAACTATAGGTCTCTAGGACCCTCACTAAGTCACTAATTTTCAATAATCTGGTAGATGAAACAATAACAAATGAACCTATTGACAAAATCGTATTGAGTTCTGAAGTTAATTAACATACAAATTTCGCTCCTCCACTTTGTTTGCCAAACTTACGCTGTTAAAAGTATTAACATGGTGTGGGAAATTTAAATCTTTGTCTTAAACCTTATAAAAAGTCTGCACTATGGCAACGCAGCAGTAAGGGATCCTCCCCCAAAGATGTGACCGCCACGACATTGGTCTAAAGTTATGATGACGTGGTTTCATTCATTTTCGGTTAGGGATGTCCACAGAAAATGTATCGCGGAAAAAGATCGATGTGTGCGATACATCGAAAAAACATTTTAATAGAATTAGAATTACAAAACTACTTATTCTAAGCTTACACCTTAACTGAACCCAAAGGTATAATCAAGGTCGAGAGGCAACGGCAAAATAATTATTTTACGATTAAAATACGATACATAGATGCATCGACAAATATCAAATAGCCTCGATGCATCGCTTATAACGATGTATCGCATTGAAAATATCGATATTTTCGATGCATCGATGTATAACGAACATCCCTATTTCCGTTTGGGTTTTCTTGATAGCGGTCTGAAATTTTCTTCAGTTTATCGGTTTTGTGTGATTGCTGTATTTTTAGTGGTGTGAGATATTTTGTTGTGGAGACTAATTAATATAAGTCCTACCTAAGTGTCAAGTATGCTAGAATTCAAAAAATAATAATTCTGCAGTTACTTTTCATAGGTGAGTAAATAGGAAGTAAGGGTATTTGAAGGTTGGGTTGTTGAAACTATAGTATCAATCCCTACTCCGTGCCCCACCCAGCTCTTCACCGCCTCTCTCGTACAATTAATGTTGTCAACACATTTTAATAGCGTTTATGAATGACATATGCCATCTATAGGGAGCATATCATTGCTAATCTCAATATAGAGAATAATTTCCATTACACCTTGTATATTTATTTTATTCGATTTTTTTTCAATCAAAATTATACTAATTGTGTTAAATAAATGGTAAAAAAAATTTTTTAAATTATAATTTTACACTTTCCACAGATTTTTATTTTGACTCGACATGTTTCGCAACACAGTTGCTTCTTCAAAGGAGTACTTAAAAATGGTATTTTAAAAGTTATAACTTGTAGTAGTAAGTTGTAACTATTTTTACCATTTATTTAACACTATTAATAAGGGATTTCCACCAAGTAAAAGCCGAATCAATTGTAAAAATTATACTACCTGAAGCGGGAATGTCCAGAGGGCCAGTGAAATTTGTGAAATTTAATTAGATGCTTAGTTAGATAATCTCCTCTTCGAAATAACTTCTTACAAACTTGACACTCATAGAACGGTTTCTCCTAAAAAATATTGTATTCTCGGTTTTACCAGTTTACACTTTCTAATTCATTTATAGTTTGTGCTTAAGGTAGCGTAGATTTATTTATTTTTTCTAGCTACTACACAAAATTTAAATAAAATCAATATTGACTGCATATTCTATAGGTAATAATTCACATATTATATAAATATCAGGGGATTTCATAAATTATTTTAGGAGAATTTTGTATACCTAGCGAAAATTATCGGGTAAGATTTTTTTTAAACATTATTATATAATTGTTCCTTCACTATACAATTCTCCCAAAATTAGCAATGAAATAAATTGATATTTTTGTAATATATTAGATATTACCTAAATATTGTGCCGACGATATTTGAATGTTCTAATATGATTGCAAATAGCATACAATTTTAGTGATTTTTCTAGTAATATTTTCAATGCCAACTTGATAAAAAAGTAAATACCGGGTGTTTCTCAAAAGACGTTCACCCCTATAACTTTTCTGTATTTATAGATATTAAAATGAAATTTTGAGATTCAAAACTCAAAATTTCATATTATTATTTATAAATATAAAAAAGTTATAGAGGTGAACGTCTTTTGAAAAACACCCGGTATAACCTTTACAAAAATATTTTGTAAGTTTTTTGTTGATTCTTGTGAATGCGATAATTAGGATCAGTAAGATAAAAATTCACGAACCTCGCTAATTCAGTATCCATTGTTTTAATAAATTGCCCCCCCCCCCCCCCCCCCCAATTTTTTCAAGACCATTTAAAACTCAAAACTTACAATTCCATGAACTTTAAGCACATGAGTTGATAATCCAACTTTACTTTTACACCCAAAATCGCACTGGTCGCATTTGAAGGGTTTTTCTTGATGTGTTAAAAGGTGAGCCTTAAGGTTAATTTTCGAAATAAATCTAAAATAAAGGATGTTATATTATAATATATACAGCGTGTCCACGGAAAGAGTTTGGAAGAGGAAAAACTTTTTTATTTGTAGGTATAAAAGAAAGTCATTCTTTATAAAAAAAAGTCTGCTTGTGCTGAAACAAATTATTCCGTCTAATAAATGAAAATAAATTATCGGTCTGAAATAAACAAGGGAGACAAAATTTGACCAGCTTAAATCTCGTATGCGATTTCCTATGTTATGCCAGTCGATGCATCACCCTGTAGTAGATGTTATAAACTTTATTATTTGTCAAAACTTTTGCTTATTTTACGAGTTTTCTTTTTTTAGGGATCAACATTTTCACAGCGTGTTTTTTTTCTATGAAAATGCAAAACCTTAAATTTGATTCCGGAATATGAAAAAAAGATAACTGGTTGTTGCACTGATGATTATTTTTTTAGTTCGAGGTCATGAAGTAAATTATCGTAAAAAATTGAAATGTTGCATCGAAAATCGAAGGAGGCCATCTTGCGGACAACAAAAGTGGTAATGAGAAAGTAGAATTTATTTTTAAATGTCTCTGTACGTAAAGCCTTAAAAAAATACGAAATTTCAGTGTTCCAAAAATCTCTAAAACGATCCTGACAATTTTTTGTCGGTATTTGAATAAATTTATTCCACCTACAAAGTTAGTGCCGCCGTTTAGTTCCAGTTTTATCAAAGACAAATTTTTGGCTAAAAAAATTAATAACTTACGTTTTTTTACAAAGATGACAACAATACGGTCGTTCCTTCATATGTCTATATCTATAATGACTAGCCAGCATCGATGGCTTTGTACCGGTCATATCACATAATGTACATTTATACTGGTTTATATGAGATCTCATATGATCACTAAGGATTCGTTCTGTAGGAAATAGTTTTAAACATTGGGAGCACTGATAACTTCTTACTAAAAAGAAGAAAGAAATTATAAGATAAAACTAGCCGCAGCGAATACTATCGTTTTTCTACAGTTGATACCTAGATATATCTCACCGATTAGTTTAATTAGCTAATACACCCATGGACATACTTCTTTAGATCAGCAAACAAAATGGCACATTATGGTTTTGCGCATGTAAATAAAGCCTAGCATACATGGGCATGCACACTGCAAAATTTTTATATAACAAATGGGAAGCTTTAAAATGTTTACGATACAACTCTATAAAATAAAGCCTAGTTTGGTGAGGCTCTCGCTCACCCGCTCTAACCTTTCTAGGCCGTTTACAATGATGGGGATGTATACTTTTAATGCCTACATACCTCTAGAGACTCTAGACTAATCATTTCAAATTTTAAATAAAATAATACACAAATCTAATTAAAATTTTTGACTCGTTTGACCTTTCTCAAATTATTAAAGAGCCTACTAGGTATGGCCCAACAAGCTCTAAATTACTTGACATTATAGCCGCATCAAATACTATACCTAAATTAGATTCCAAAGTCATAAATACCGAGAATATATCTGACCATTGTCTTATAACTTGTCAAATTTTAAAAGCAAAAATAAAAACTAAGCCATTTCTTTATACTTTTCGCGACATTAAAAACATAAATCTGGAACGATTTAAAATGGATCTTAATATTATGGACTTTTCTCGTGTCTATAGTGCCCGTGATATCAACACTAAGACAGATATATTCAACACAATTATCTTAAGTTTATTTGATTTTCATGCTCCCATCAAAACTGTTCGAATAACAAAAAACCAAGCACCGTGGTTAAATGGAGCTATCAAAATACTAAGAGCCAAAAGAGATAAAGCCTTACTAAAATTTAAAAGGTCCAAAAATATAGTTGATTGGAATTATTATAAAACACTTCGTAATGAAACAAA
Organism: Polydrusus pterygomalis; assembly: GCA_963969555.1. Lineage (NCBI taxonomy): Eukaryota > Metazoa > Arthropoda > Insecta > Coleoptera > Curculionidae > Polydrusus > Polydrusus pterygomalis. The sequence continues at coordinate 39,919,190 of OZ018376.1, read as the reverse complement.
CTATGCTGTCAAACGGGAGAAAAAAGCCTATTTTGAATTTAAAATTAATAATGGAAATAAAAATAACTTATGGAAAGAGCTAAAAAAACTAAATCTCAGATCTGAAAATAGTTCATCACTTCCAACACATCTTTTAGATCCTCAGACTATAAATAATTATTTTATAAATATGCTAGGAAACAGGTTACCTGATCCGGAAACACTAAATTTTTTAAGAGCTAACAAGCTCTGTGAAAATGTAAAAGAATTTAAGTTAAGACCCACTAATGAAGACGAAATTTTTAAGTTACTTCTCTCCATCAAATCTAAATCTGTTGGTCCAGATGGTATAAGTATTAGCATGTTACTTATGAGCTGTCCTCGTATACTTTCCGTTATAAAACATATATTCAATTTTTGCATTTCTAGCAATACTTTTCCATCTGTTTGGAAAAAATCGCATGTTGTACCTATACCTAAGACTGCAGCGCCCAATGAATTCAAAGATCTAAGACCTATCAGTATTTTATGTGTACTTTCCAAAACTTTAGAAAAGATAGTTGAGGGGCAAATGACAAAATTTATTGATGACAATGATATCCTTCCCGAGCAACAATCTGGTTTTCGAAAAGAACATAGCTGTATAACCGCCTTAACTAAGGTTACTGATGATATCCTTACAGAAATTGATAACAATAAACTGACAATCTTAGTGCTCCTTGACTATTCTAAAGCCTTTGACCTTATAAATCACCAACTATTGCTTGCTTTATTAGGTTATTTAGGGTTTTCTACGGATGCAACTAGCTTCTTTGCTGCTTACTTGACAGAAAGATTTCAAGCAGTAAGAATTGGTGGAAATTTGTCCGATTTTGCTCCTGTTCTTAATGGAGTCCCTCAAGGCTCGGTCCTGGGGCCTCGTTTATTTACCCTGTACACATCTCAATTTTATAAGGTACTTCGTTATTGTCTTTCCCATTTTTACGCAGATGACGCGCAACTCTATTTGTCATTCTTTATTAATGAAATACTTGCGTCCTGTAACCTTATTAATCGCGACCTCGAGGCTCTCTGCGATATATCTAACAAGTACGGTCTAACGCTTAATCCTTTAAAGTCACAAGTGATGTTGTTTGGTAGAGCTCTTGCCCGTTCTAGATGCGTAGAAAATGTTAATATAATTCTTAATAACGAAAAGCTTACCCTTACCGATGAAGCAAAGAATTTAGGTGTTATTGTGGACTACAAACTTAAGTTTTCGAAACATGTAACTACTATAATTAAAAGAGCATTCTGCAATTTAAAACTAATATATTCAAATCGCCATTTACTTAATAAAAAATGTCGAACCATGCTCTGTGAAATGTTGGTCCTGTCGCACCTTAATTACGGAGATATAGTCTACGGCCCAAACTTGCTTAATGTAGATGCACGCAGACTGCAGCTCGTTCAGAATTCCTGCGTTAGGCTTGTGTGCGGTTTGAAAAGAAAAGACCATGTTACTTATTTTCTCAAAAATATAGGCTGGCTAAACATGGAGAAGAGGAGACTTCTACACTGTTTGATATTCTATCATAAAATTATTACCAATCAAAAACCTGCTTATTTATTTAAAAAACTGAAATTTAGAACCTCTGTCCATAATCTAAATGTTAGGTATCGAAATCTTTTAACTCCGCCGCAACACAAAACCACCCAATTTCGTGGATATTTTTCTTATAACGTCACCAAGCAATATAACCAACTTTCTGAATCTCTGAAATCCTTGAATTTAGTCAACTTTAAACGAAAACTAAGACAAATGCTACTGAAATAAATATACTTTTCAATTAATAGTTTAAATAAGATACCTTTACTGTTAATATGCCATACTTAATGTTAATATGTTATACATATATTTTTATTAGTTATAATAAATAAGCCTTTCAGTTTAATAGGAAATCTAAAATCATTTTCTTAGACTACGAATTCCTCTTATTTTGTTATTTTGTTACTAATTATATTTATCTTTCTTTTTATTTATGCTGAAATTATACAGTATATTATACTGGGTTGAGTGTAAAAGCGCTGCTCACTGTTCAGACAGATGAGTGCGAACTCTGCCCTTGTGGGAAAATTGTATAACTCTGTACTTTTCTTTATTTGCCTGTATGATTTATTGTATTACTCTTTTCCACAATAAAAACAATTATTATTATTATTATTATAATTGGTTCAAACTTTGATTAAAATAAGTATTCACTTTTTTCTTTTAAATATAAGTATAGAGAAAAACTTTTTGAAGCAATATACTGCCACAAAGCTAGGCGTATTTAATTACAATTATTGCAGGGCTGCAAATAAAATATACTGAACCGTGCACAAGGAAAATATGCCTTGGTGTTTCTCTTTATTTTTACATCTAGTTTGTGGGGCCTAGGCCTGTTCAGATGTGTTTAAAGTGGTCATATAATTACATATCAAGGACCATCATTACTCTATACTTGACCATCGCTGTCGGGCGCCGAGAAATGTGACACAGGTGAGCAACGTACAATGGTACAAACGTATTTTTTCACTCTGAGAACTTAACTTTTGTTTGTGTCCGAAATAAGCTGTACGGGTCTAATGCTCACTTGCACCAAATTTTTAAGCATACCTTAAGTCGCTCTTAGCTCTTAAGATGTAAAATTGCCTTGCACCAGCACTTAAGAAAGGCTTAAGATCGCTTAAGATTTCTTAAATTTAAGTCGCCGTTTTCGAGCCCTTAAAGCATTCTTAACTTATTCCTAACCTCAATCGAACTGTAATAAATACTAATTTTTGATATTTGGGGAAGATGGACACATTTAACGACGACTTGGAATTTTTAGAATTAATAGAAAATGGATTTCCTAGAAGGCTATATAAGAGGTAAAATGTATAGGTACTTATAAAACATGTTTGTATTATAATAAATTTTGCAATATTTTTAATTAAAGGTATATAGAACATATACCATGATTTTAAATAAATACTTTCCTCCTAGGACGAACTATTTTGAAGACACGGACAATATGACATTTTTTAAAAGATTCCGCTTAACCAAACCAACCAAAGAAAATTTATAGGGTTTGTTCGAAACGAACTATCCATTCTATTACTCAACTATCCATGTTGTTCTTCGGGAAATCGCATCGCATTTCTGATTTCTGAACTGCTGCACACTTTTCAGGTGTTTTATGCTATGTTTACGCATAGCCAGTGAAAACTAAAGACACGTCTTATTGTTTCTATTTCATTTCATTTAACAAAATAATGGTGTTACGTTTGTCTATTACCAAGGAATCATATGTAAAAAGCAGTGTTGTCGCTTTTTTTGATTCTTAGTTAAGTTTCTTTGAAATATGGTTGGTGAAAAACAGAATATTTTAAGTTTAACTTAGAATCTAAGATACTCTTAACTAAGAAAAACTTAAGTTTATTTTGGTGCAAGTGGGCATAAAGGTACAGTTCTGTTCCTAAAAAACCGGTACAAGTCTTAAGATTAGTTTTTGTATTATTTAAGCAGTTTGAAACAGACTTTTGTGATTATTTCTTTGAGGTTTTAGAGACGTATGTTTAAGGTTATATGCAAATCATTGGCGTAGATGAAATAATTAAAAAAATAAAGTAAAATGGTAACGTAATATTTTATATTTATAATAACAAACAATATAACAATGCGAACAAATTGAATAAAATATTAAACAAGAACAATAATAAGATAGTATGTATAAAAATTAATATTTGGTCATTGAGCCTTGTTTCTCGATCACTTAAGCCAATCTATTAGGCATGGAGTATCAAATTTGTTATAATAATTGGGTCAAGCTCTTCCCAGCATTCATGAATTATTTTCCACAGTTCGGTAGAATTTTGAGGCAACAACTCAGGGTTATAAATTTTTTTTACAATAATTATAGCCCACACATTTTCTATTGGATTAATATCCGGACTGAATGAAGGCCACGGTAATACTTCTACATTATTTTCAAACCAGCCCTTAACAGGATTTGCAGTGTGCACGGGACAATTATCGTGTTGATAAATAAAAGAATTATTGGGGTAAATGGACCTAACAGACGGAAGTATAATATGGTCCAGAACATTAAGATCATTTTCAGAATTAAATCTTCCCTCCAATCGTCAGCATACACCAAGCCCATAAGCACTTATCCAACCCCATATATTGACAGAAAAACGCCCAGATCTAAAAGCAAGGTTGCTAGTATAACGCTCTTCAAATCTTGTTCCGTCTGGTCGATACACCCGAATTTGTCCGTTATAAGTTTTCTCATCCGTGAAAACTACCCTGCTCCAATATTCAGGTTCGCGATATATGTTATTTAATGCAAAAAGAAGCCGCGACTGCCTGCATTCTTCTGTTACTTTAATTTTTTTCACCGCAACGTGATTTATTAATAATTCTGATCCATTAATTCTTCTACTGGCGGTAGGTCGAGAGCCAGGAAATCCTGTGATATTTATAGCTTCCCTCGCGGTTTTAAAGGAATGATCTCTTAAGTGCTCCAGAAGCATAGCATCCTCTTCGGGACTGGAAATTCTAGGACGACCGGAACCATCCTTTCTTTTCAAGGACCCTTCTTGCTCCCAGCGCTTTTTAATATCTAGGATTGTGCTCTTATTTCTGCCTTAAAATTGTGCTAGGGCACGAATTGACTACCCTTCTTCAATTTTTGCCACTGTTTGTGCCTTTTCAACTAATGTTAAAGGACAAGGCATTTTAAAATGTTTGACTTTTAGACGTTTATAAACAATTGCCACTATGCACAAAATTAAATGCCAAAAATAAAAAAGAACTATTTACACCATGACAAATTATTTGTACCGGTTTTTAATGAACAGAACTTCATATTTTCCTAGTTTAGAGATGTTGGTACATGTAGCTAAATGCATAATATCAAATCATTACATGGTACAGGACCTGTATCAAATCATGTCAACAACAGTTCTGTTGAATAAAAAACCGTACTCCTAATTTGTCACAAAGGCCTGTCAGTTTAAATAATACGAAAATGAATCATAAGACCAGACCAAAATAATTACACAGATGCCATTATTGTCATATGATTTGGCTACCACCTAGTAAAGGGTTCAAAAATTTATTGGATAATTGATGACAAATTTATTATTTATTTTCTATCACATTTTGGTAAACAGGACTTCTAATGCGATTGCATCTTTAATTCCTAAATACGCCTTCGTAATATTCTCAAAATTAAATCAAATTAAAATGATACTTACAATGAGTTTTAAGTTGCCGTTTACGATGATCGCAGAAAGTAGTTTTAGTGGCAAAAAGACTAAAACATGTGGGACATGCAATCATTCTTTCCTTTGTATGAGCTTTGAGATGATCACCCAATTTATACCTCGTCAAAAATTTTGCACCACAACCTAAAAGCACACTTTAAATTATACATACCTACTGATACCTTTAAAAGTGAATACCTATAATGTTTTTTTAAATAATTTAACATATACCGTGCAACAGTGGCAGCTTTCTAACTACTCGATTCTATGGAAATAATAATATGACAACGGACAAGCTGTCGACAACAGTTTCGATATTTTGTTGTTGGAAGAAAGATAATTTTATATTATCAGTGAATCTAATTTTTTAATAATAATCAGCCCTTTTTTATCTAATTTTTGTTTTGCATATACTTTAGTAATCCCTATGGATAGGAATTGGGTAAGAAATATTCCGTCATAAAGTACACAGTTTTTCTTTCAAAAATTGTGAAATTCCGAGGGTCCTAAAGTGCACCATCACCAAAAGTTACTGAATTAAATTAAAAAATTAATTAATAAAAAAAAAGGCAAGGATATGATTGTATTTATTGTTTTCAACCTTTGTATCAGGGTGTAAGATATTATAAGACCGTCTATAATTGTTTAGAAATTTATAATAAAGTTTATTGATTAATTTTATTTAATTTGTGTTTGAATGTAGGTAAATCCTCGCTGAAAAATAGTTTTTTTATGTTGGGGCATCGTGAGTGTATTTGATCTAACTAAAACATTGTGAATGTCTTTTTAAAAAACTAAATCAGATCTTAAGTACATCGGGGTTGATGTTTTTAATAATGTATATACAAACGTCAACAATAAGAGTTGAAATATATTCGCCATATTCAACCAATTGAGTTCACATATTTTTAGCGAAATATGGTCATATTTTTTTAAATTAAATATAAATCTGCAGCAATTATTCTGCATTTTTTGTAGATGTTGCTTATCCTCTTGAGTTAAACATGGATAATATAAGATAATACAATATGAAATCATAGACAATATATATTCACATAACTTTTTACACACTGTAAAGTTAAGAATATTTTTGTACATAATATTTTTAACATCATGTAAGTCCTTTTACGTAAGTTTGATATATGCCTACCAAACCTTAATTTGTCATCAAACAACACCCCTAAATTTTTGGCAGTATTCGTGAAGTTAAGCCGCTCCCCATTACATATGTATTGTGTTATATACTGTTTTAAAGTCATAACACCCTTCAGGTGCAAAAAGTAAAACCTGTGTCTTTTGAGCATTTAATCTTAAGGTTATGTTTACTGCTATATTTAGAAATTCGCTGCAAGTGTGTGTTTATGTTTGCTTCGATATTGTTATAATTTGACGGATGAAAAATGCAGACAAGCGGTCTATCGTCGACTTTGGAAAATGATGTATTTTACCCATATCGTAAGTATACAATATAAAGAGAAGTGGTCCCAAAATGGAGCCATGTGGTACTCCAGATGCCACATTACCGATGTCTGACACTTCTGGGCGCGATCTTACAAGTTGATTACCTGAAAACCCTATTTATTTCAAGAGCGAATATTTTCTCTAATTTTAAAACATTTAAATTTTACGAAATTTAAGAAAAATATGAAAGTTGAAAAAATCTCAATTTTTTAAAATTTTAATATATCCAACTTGGTACGTGTAATAGCCAACTTGCCAACTCAATTGATTATTGGGGTAGAGAGAGTTGCCCCTGCTTGGAGGCTCTTCATCGGTACGTATGGTTGTGTTTTAATATTTATGTCTGCAAGTCTGACGCCAAACGTCAAGCATTGAACATTGTTGCCATGCAGGGAGAACCAAAGGAGTTCTCTGTTCCATTACTGATTTTCAATAACACTGCAAACAATATAATTTTTTTAGGCGTTTTATAAATGAAACATTGAGTCTAGCGTTTATAAGGTCTTTGGTAGCAACCTATTCTTTATTTGTAAACTTCTTAACCAGATTGTGTGGTCAATGGGACAATCTCCCTTAGGGTGTACATATTATATGCACTTACATAGATAACAATGTAAACTTACCACTCCAAAGACATGGTATAACTTCTTTGAACTCTATTTCTTTTCCAGATGGCGCTGCGTTAACGTGACACTCTATGTGTATAAAAAAGTCAAAAATTGTATTAAAAATAATATTATTACATCCTTCCCATTGACACGTGTAGGCTTCTTGAGAAACAATTATGGTGTATTTTGGCTCCATATTACAGACGGGCAAATTGCTTCTCTCTAAAATATTTTCTCCCACATTGATTAGTTTGGCCAGGTATCCATGATATGAAATGTGGCCAATAAGTAATTGATTTGAAGGTATACCAGTTGGATTGGGACAATTTGTCCATTTACAGTCTAAATCATCTAAAATAGATATGACAGTGATCAAATTTAATGTTCATTTAGTCGAAATATTGTACCTTTATTAAGATAGGGTTGACATTAAAATTTGATATTTCATTCAGTGGTTACTTGTATTGGGTTGCCAAAAGGAGTCAGAAAAACTAATATAATAATTCAGAAAATAATAATATGCTTGACCTGACAAAAATAAATTGAATACAAATTAAACTGTAGTTAGAAAAAAAAGGGTACAAAATAATTGGGTATCCAAGTATCCACATACCCCGAAAACCCTACTACCACAAAGAGCATAAATAAGAACCAAAAACGAACAAAGCATGCCACCCAACATTACATTATTATATCAAAAGTCTATAATAGAAACACCTTAAAACAAAAACAAACAAATCTGGCAGGTTGTTCACCTTTTTAATTTACTTTAACCTTACTGTCTATTCTTCTTTTATTCGGATCTATGAAATTTAAATTAAAGTTTGTTTTTAGGAATATTTTTGTGCATTATCATAAAGTATTTTGCCATTATTTTGATTATTTTTTATTTGAGATATTTTAGTAGGATTTTGTTGGACTTTGTGTGTCTGCAACATTTTTTGTTTTGTTTATCTATTACCAGGGTTGGGCTGATTTAAATCAAGTGATTTAAATTTTTTTTAAATCATGATTTAAATTTTTTTTTAAATCATGATTTAAATCACTTATCACTTTATTTTTTTTTTTTAATCATGATTTAATGAAACTATTTATTTTTAATTCAGAACAATGAACAATATAACATATTAAAAAAATATTTTAAAAAATCAACAGGAATCGACAGGATTTTTTTTGCAAGAAGCGCGTTCTGACAATATTTTGGTAGAATTTAGACCTACTATGATGTTAGACCGACATTAAAATAATTTGTATTAATTTGAAAAGAGAGAAGTGTTAAATTTTTAATAAAATCAATAAAAATTTAAAAAATCAATGATTTTTAATTTTTTTAATAAAAATCAAATTTTGCCCAACCCTGTCTATTACATAAACATTAGCCCAAAAGCAATTTATATTATTAACACACAGTATATAAAAATATTTACAATATAATAATAGGGTAAGGGCACTGGTTTTGGCCACTTTAGCAAAACATCATCTTTAGAGGCTTATATTTCGTATTTAATAAATTATTATGAGTATACTCTTTGCTTAGTGGGATAGCTATATATTTATAGATTTAAACTCTTTAGTTAGAATGAGAAAGAAACTCAGGGTCACGTGTACCTAACCAAATTTAATGCCGATGTACAAGATTCGCCGGTTTTGGGCAGCTGAGAGATAGTTTTGGCCATTAAATTATGCAGTTTTGGCCATAGCAAATTATAGGTACCTACGCAGAATTTAGATAAAAATGTTTATTAAAAAATTAGAACAAAACTTAAAACGATTAGTAATTTAAGAAACATATAGTAGGTAGGTATTATTATATTATTAGGAACACATGTAAGGATCAAGAGAATAATACAACCATATAGGTAAGGAACATTTTTGAAAATAACTACTTGGTACCTAGATAGTACAGGAACTAGAATATTTGTACTTGTTTATGTTAGGTACGATAAAAACTCCTCTATTCTTTTTTTGTTTTGGCTGGCAAATATACTCTAGGAAATCGTCTTTGTGATAAGTTAGTACGTCTCGTTTTAGTGACCATTTCCAGTCAGCACCACTTTTAGTCATTGATGATATAACAATATTTTTGTCATCTTGTTTCTCCAAAGTTTCTCCAGGATAGACACAATTTTCATACCTTACTATAACAAACTTCTTATTATCGTCCTCTTTATCAATACTATCTAATAATTCTTCTTTCAATTCGATAATACCACCTTCTCCATCTTCTTCACTTTTGTTATTACTCTTATTAATATCATTTTCCTTTCCCATATCTTCTACCAGTGTCAGTGAAACCACGATACAAAATGCAAATGGCCAAAACTGTTTAAAAGGGTTTGGTATCCACTTAGGTGTCCCAAACCGAAATAATCATTTTTAATGAATTAAGTTTTGGCCAGGCTTAAAATTAGCAAAAACGTGATGATATAACCTAGCTTTTTTATGGATTTTTTGTTACTCTTTATTGACTTTAAACCTATATTTATAATATAAAATAGTACGTGTCATTATAACTTAATTATTAAACTCAAAAAACGCTAATACATACCAATGCTGTTTAGGACAGAAGTACTTAGATAGTGACGAATTGGAGGATGTTTTAGCACTGCCTTATACTCACTTGCGTTTAACTCAAAAATGTAAACAACTTACTATGATGCAAAATAACGTTATGGTACGCTATAAATGGCGCGCAATATATTATGCAGCTGTTGCCATGTTGATTGGTAAAAAGTCTTAATAATTGCGAAAAAGTGGCCAAAACAGGTGGCTTTACCCTACCTAAAGTATTTGCTTTATCATGAACAATATTTAAGTATATAAAACATACCAGTCACATAAGAAACATGTTCCACTAAATGTTTATTCATAGACTCATAATCTTGAAAAACTTGAGAACAATGTTCCCATTGACACTGCAGCCTTAATGTCTCTTCCTTAAAACGAATTCTTACGGCATGCCGTTTTCTTTTAGGCGCCTACAATAATAATAGTGTTTCAATAAAATACCGAATGATGCTTTTTTTAGGCAAATATTTGATATTAATTTGATCATTACCTAAAAAATTAGAGAGGCCATAAAAATATACTTTGGAGGTGGTTTTAAAATTAAACAAGGACTTATACAGGGTATTCCCTACTCGATGGTACATTAGAAGTATCTGGAGAACGAAAAGAAAAATAATTTTGAAATTTTCACTACGGCCATAGGAGACTGCGCTCTAGCTTTTAAAAATAATTTCGCGGTTGCAGTGTTGCCAGATCTATTGATTACTGACATCAACTTTGGAATTTTAAATGAGACACCCTGTATATTTTTACATTTTTAAATTCCACATAAAATTATAATTATTTTTTATTAAATGCATTATTAGTCTATACTTCATAGTTTCCGAGATATGACTCTTGAAAAGTGACATTTTTGAACTTTGACAGCTTCTAACTTTCTAACAGTACGTCCTAGAGCAAAACGGCTTACATGCCTCTATCTTCAATTTTTATTATCTTCCCAAAAAACCAACTTCCGGTTAAACCGGAACAACTATATTTCCTGCTTTCGAGTTACATCCGGTTTGACCGGAAGTTGATTTTTTTGGGAAGATAATAAAAATTGAAGATAGGGACATGTAAGCCGTTTTGCTCTAGGACGTACTGTTAGAAAGTTAGAAGCTGTCAAAGTTCAAAAATGTCACTTTTCGAGAGTCAATAGCTCGGAAACTATGAAGTATAGACTAATAATGCATTTAATAAAAAATAATTATAATTTTATGTGGAATTTAAAAATGTAAAAATATACAGGGTGTCTCATTTAAAATTCCAACGTTGATGTCAGTAATCAATAGATCTGGCAACACTGCAACCGCGAAATTATTTTTAAAAGCTAGAGCGCAGTCTCCTATGGCCGTAGTGAAAATTTCAAAATTATTTTTCTTTTCGTTCTCCAGATACTTCTAATGTACCATCGAGTAGGGAATACCCTGTATGACAAATAGCTAACTTTATATTTATATTATACATTGGTAAAACTATTTTGTTGGGCTTGTTTTCTTGTTCATGCAAGTAATTTCATGAAATTTCGTAGGTTTTGGACCAAAACAAACAGAAAGCCACACTAATATCAAGCAAAATGTATTATTTTTTGGAGTGCAATATTCCATTATGGCTAAAGCGGTCTTTACACCCATGAAGTTCTTTGTGAATTTATTCATGAAGTTATTCAAGGCTAACTTTGATAATGTAAATGGCCAACTTGGACGTGAAATAAATTCGTAAATTTCTTCGTGAAGTTATTCACGAAAATTTAACATGCAAAATAATCAGCTGATGCACAGTGTAAATGCTATCGCGTTCACGAATAAATTCACGAAGAACTTCACAGGTGTAAAGATCACGCTGTTTTCCTTTATAAAGGTTTGTGTTGTCTATGTATAATATGGTCCCTTTCTGGATCCATTTTTTTTTATAAAAAAAAAAACAGAATAAGATTGGCGACAAGATTGACTTATGGGAAAAAATCTTATAATTATTACAAATTTGGCCTTTTGGGAATACTCGGGGGAATACTTAACACAAATTATATTGTAAAATTGTCATATTTGAATTTAAAGTATATTTATTATGTTTTGACCATTTTTGGGAACCTAATCACCTTTTATACTTACCTCTTCCTTGACCTCATCATCTATAACGAGTTCTGATTCTGAAGGAGATGATTCTTCTTCAGAAAATCTATGAGGTTTAAACTTTTTTCGTTTGTTCTGTTTTTCTTTAGTCACAACATTTTGAAAAACAGCTAAGGTTTTCCCCTTAACACCCTTTTCACTGCCGTCCATGTTTCTTATATTATATTATTATTTTACTGGTCACACTATGGGAGGGGTTTACCAATATTTTGCCTTTTATTTCTCTATATACATTTGTAATTTAAAAAATTCTGTTTCAACTGTATGTAGTGGCACAATCGATACTGAATCCTCAGTTACGTGTTCATTAGGCTTGTGCTCAATCCATGGGAAATCCTTTAAATAAACAAAAAAATTACGTTTTATGACTTTGCATGCCAAATATTTTTTTCTGGCATTGTAAAATTTTTATTTAAAAAACAAATAGCAAAATATTGCTCCGTTCAATCAGAAATCGGAACTAAATGAAAATGCCACGCGGCAACAAACATTAGGTGGTCAACGTGTCGGAAAGATGGGGAATCACCGCATCGTAAGCAGCATAATACGCTGTTGCCGGCTCAGCGGCAGCGGGGCTATATTTTTATACTGATAAATAGAATTTTAGAAAAAAAAAATATTGATATATCAGGGTATTTATCACGGAAATATATCCTGCCAACCTTGGTAAATACCTGTGATAGGTATTTTGTAACACCCCTAGATGGAATGGATTAGGAAGATAAAGTTCATTTTCTAATTTGATATTTTATACTTTTTAAAAAGGCGTTCGACAGAGTGGATCATGTCATTCTTATCAATAAATTAAAATCATTCGGTATCGTAGACCCTCTTCTCTCGTGGATATCGAGTTACCTTCGCAATCGCACTCAAATCGTCAAATATAAAGGTACCACATCTAAGGAAATAACAGTGACATCCGGTGTACCCCAAGGTTCACACTTAGGTCCGATCTTATTCCTTCTGTTCGTTAATGATCTTGCCGACATTTTTGTAAATTGCGAATTCCTTTTTTACGTGGACGATCTAAAGATTTTTAGAAAAATTACTAACCCCCACGATTGTACACTTATGCAGCTAGTGATTAACAAACTACTAGAATGGTGCCTACTGAACAGGATGGAACTAAACATCTCTAAATGCAAAATAATAACTTTCTCACGTAAAAATCTCCAATTCTACATTCCTACCTGATCTCAGGCTCCCCCCTACCCAGAGATAACTTAATCAATGACCTGGGTGTAATATTCGACTCCGAACTACGATTCAATGAACACATAAACTATATTTTGGCTAAGGCTTTCGAAATGGCAGGCTTCATAATGCATCACGAGCGTTTACAACTCATCAACATAGATAGCTTGAAAAGACTCAGAATCTTTCTTACACTTGTATACGGGTTCAAAATAATAACTAATCTCATAAATTGCTCTGAGCTACTCGCTCTTATAAACTTTCGAGTACCATCACGTGATACACGTTCACACGACATGTTCTTAACCAACAGAAGTCGAACCGACGTCGGGAGAAATAACATTACCAATCGCATAATGCATCTTTTCAACACCTATATTCCGATAAACTTTAATTTTAACTGTACTCCAACGACATTTAAGAAGAAACTTAAATTATTATTGTAATCTCACTTTGAATGGCTGTAGGTATGTTCTTTCTTTTTTTTTTATTGTTTTTTTCTTTTTCTTCCTTCTAATTAGTGTAATTTTAATTGTAATAGGCCCTAATATGTAGGTTGTATGTTGTATATTATTAGAATAAGTTTTTATTGTACTAGTTCAATTCAAAGCCTGTATTGTAGGAAATAAATAAATGAAAACTGACATTTTAAGGCCAGTTATGGCAAGTAAAAGACAAGATGCAAAGCTACTGTAATTTTAATACACATATTGTGCAAATAAAGTCACAAATTAACTTAGTACCTATTATAAAAACTTACCTCATATGAAGGATCGTCGTTAAATTCTAAATTTGAAGAAAAACTAGTCTGTAACTGAATGCTAAAGGTAGCCTCTGGTGCTAGTTCACTCAAGTAAAATTGAGACGAGTGTAATCTCAATATGAAATTTCTTAATGATTGCTCCAACTCCACAAGAAATACATCACTAAAAAATATTTAACTTGAACACTCATTATCTCATTGTAAATGTATCTTGCAATTTAAGGTCAACTTACCTTTCACATAGCTCTGTGATTTGCAATAAATCAAAAACAAACTTCTCTAGTATGGTATCACCACACTCAAAACAAATAAACAGTTTTTGAAGCTGTTTTTTTCTGCAATGAAATGATATGGCTTTCAAGCACTCTTTGATATAGTGTCTCACTCCAGGATGGATTGCCTGATACACAGTTACTCCATATTTCTTCTTAGGGACGAATATGGTTTCAGGATACAACTTTTTTACATAAAGTATGTTGTGTACTGCTATTTCAAAAAATTCGGAGAGTATGTCAATTACCGCTAAAACAAAAAAATAACTAATAAGAGTAATAAGACTAAAAATATCTAAGCAGAGCAAATTAAGCATTATTTATGAGTTTGGTTTTCTATGGTTGTAAAACATACAGTAAATTATTGGTAATTATTATTAGATTCTATGTCTGAATCTGATAAAAGATCGGTAATGGAATCATATGGCACTTAGAAGCTGTAAAATAAACACAGATTTAAAGTCAAAATCCTATAGTGCTAAGTTATTAACTTTCGGTATTTAAATTAAAAACAAAAATAGAACCGAACATAAGTTCTTACTTACCGACTTTGTCGTCCGTCAAGTTCATTTATATTCACAATAAAACATTGACCATTGACAATACAAAATTTATTTATATTAGTAACAACTAGCAACAAGATACTGGCACCAAAGTCAAAAGACTCAAAAAAATACAACTGTACTGTGGCAAAAAAATATAGGTAAACCAAAACTTCAAAACCAAAACCAACGAATCTACGACATCACATCGAAAAAAACTTCAATTTACCACAGAAAAGTTCTGTTCTGTTCGAGGATTGCGATGGCCTCTAGCTTTTCATCCTCCAGCCAATTTTTGACCACAGAAAAGTTTTGTAATTCGAGGAATGCGATGGCCTCAAGCACAGCCCCCTCTTAAGGTAGGAGAATCAACATGCTTGCCAACCTATAACCTATTTCGCGTAGATTTATTTAATTTTTCTAGCTTTTTTACAAAATTTAAAGAAAATCAGTATCGACTTGATATTCTGTAGGTAATAATTGGCATATTTAATAAATATCAAGGAATTTCATAACTTATTTTAGGAGAATTGTATAGCGAAAAATATCGGGTAAGACTTTTTTTAACATTATTATGTCATTGTCACTCATTGTTCTTTCACTATACAATTCTCCCAAAATTAGCAATAAAATAAATTGATATTTTTGTAATATATCAGATACTACCTAAATAATGTACCGACGATTTTGATTTTCTTTAAATGTTAGTGATTAAAATAATAAACTCAAAAAATCAACGCGAAATAGGTTATAGGTTGGCAATCTATTGCCAACCTATAACCTATTTCGCGTTGAAATGACGTTGAGAATTCAACCTTAAGGTTGAATTCTCAACGTCATTCAATCTATTGCCAACCTATAACCTATTTCGCGTTGATTTTTTGAGTTTATTACTTTAATAACTAACATTTAAAGAAAATCAATATCGTCGGTACATATTTAGGTAGTATCTGATATATTACAAAAATATCAATTTATTTCATTGCTAATTTTGGGAGAATTGTATAGTGAAAGAACAATGAGTGGCAATGACATAATAATGTTAAAAAAAATCTTACCCGATATGTTTCGCTATACAATTCTCCTAAAATAAGTTATGAAATTCCGTGATATTTATTAAATATGTCAATTATTACCTATAGAATGTCAAGTCGATACTGATTTTCTTTAAATTTTGTATAAAAGCTAGAAAACATAAATAAATCTACGCGAAATAGGTTATAAGTTGGCAAGCATGTTGATACTCCCACCTTAAGTTTGCTGTGCTGTGCCTCAAGCCTCAAGCTTTCGTCATCATCCAGGCAAACCACAGAAAAATAAACGGTTCGTAATTAACTACCAAATAGCTCAGAAAGAAACAAGGTTTCATCGGGTTTATTCGCCAATGACCACTAAAAAAAAAGTCTGCTTCCAAGCTAATTTCATTTTGGTTCATTTTAAACAGCATTTGAAAGTAAAAATCTTAGCCAAGTTGTTAAAAACACTTCACGAACAACTTTATATATCAGGCAAACTCCAAGTTATAGTGGCATTTTATGTGAGTATGAGAGGGTAAATATTATGTTTAGATACCCGCAAAAAGGACAACAGTCAATCAGTGTTTCCGGTGTGAACATGAACAATGCATGGCGAAAGCATCTTTCGATTAAAAAGTTTGCCAAACTTACTCTGTTAAAAGTATTATAATGATATATATATGTGGGAAATTTAAATAATCTTTGTCTAAAACCTTATAAAAAGTATGCAGTATGGAACTACTAAAGTAAGAGATCTGCCACCAAAGATGAGGCCATGATGACGTTGTTTCATTCATTTCCGTTTAGGGATGTCCACAGAATAAAATGTATCGCGGAAAAACATTATGTTTGCGATGCCGACGGAGATTGAGAGACAACGGCAAAATAATTATTTTCGAATAAAATTAAGGCCTAACATCGATAAATTTCTATAATGACCTCGATGCACGCTTAAAAACGATACATCGCATTGAAAATATCGAGGTTTTCGATGCATCGATGTATATCGAACATCCCTATTACCGCTTGGTGTTTCTTTGGGGTTTCTTAAACAGCGATTTAAAAAAAATATATATATATATATATCGGCGTTGTGGTCTAGTGGTCAGTGCAGCGGCCTCACAGATCGAAGGTCCCGGGTTCGATCCCCGGTACCGGCAACGTCGATGTTAAATTTGGAATTTGGTTTAAGAGGTGCACCGTCTTTCGGAAGAGACGTTAAACTGTGCATGGGGGTCCCGTGTCATGGATGTTGGCACGTTAAAGAACCCTACCCAGAGATTCGGCAAAATTACCAGATAGTGTGTGACAAATTCCCTGGCATCGGTGATTGGCATCGTTGCGGATGTAACACCCATCACTTCTAGGGTTTAATAACTTACGACTTACGACCCTCCCACGTCGGTTGGCACTGACTGCTGCTTGAAGTGGCTGATGACAAAAGAACTCTCTTTGCTGGGTTCGGAGAGAATCTGTGTTCACAACTAAGACTGATCACTTTTGGAGAGATAATAAAGGCTTGTGAGATCTCAATGTTGAAGAATTTTTTATCGCCCAGATTTGTGGCTTAACTACTATTGTTTATAAGAATTTATTTAAATTAAGTTTCAGTGAACTTTTTGCGTTAAAACTATTGAAGGAAACACTTTTTATATATAATACTGTTTTTATTATTTTAAAGAAAAATCATGGGAGCTACCCAACAATAAGTTTTTATCAATACTTATAAACCGTCAATTTATAAAAAAATATTTATAATTTGGCCCACAAGTAGTGATGGGATAACTCGAGTGAAAAATAACCGATCACTCGATTTTTTCAATCACTTGAATAATTCGGTTATCATCGGTAATTATTCGAGTGACGAAAATTCGAATTATTTTATTTTCAAACGACCCGCATGCCATTCATAAATCACCAATCACTCATTGCGGCTACACAAACTAGTTAGTTTTACGGAACTGGCGACCTTTTTTTTTTTTAGAAGTGATTAAAAAAAAACGGTTTTTTACTACTTTGGCGACCTTTTCTTCCTATATAGCATTCGAGTGAAAAATCGATTATCATTCGGTTTTTTAAATCACTCGAATTCTCGGTAGTCGATTATTAAAATAACTCGATTTTTCCCATCACTATTCTGCGGGGTCGTTGACCGTATCGATCCCGGATAGACGCACGTAGACCCACGGGTACGGGGTCACAAAACACTGAACTGGATGGACTTTCCGCGAGTAACGCTTGAAACTTTTCCGCGCCGGAACTGGTAGTTTTTAACTTTCAAATGAGCTTACAATCAACTAACTTCTGCTGCGATCCCGCGACTTTTTATAGGAAAAGTCGCGCAGATTAAAAAAAAAATGCGTTTTAGCGTGAACCTTTTTGTCACCGTTATTCAGGAATTAATTAACGTTATAATTACGTCACAATCTTCTAAGACCTTAAAACCCAATGCGAAATTTAGAACAATTTCTTCTACGATGACTTCCATTTACTAAAGTAAGACTACCACCTTGTAGCACATGGAAGGATTCCTACAGGACTTTTAAAGAACAGTAAAATACCGCGGCCAACTTGGAATGACGTTACCCCCCTTTTGGTGTTAAAATAGTAAACTCTTAGAAGGTGTTGCGAAAATGTTATTTCTTCGAACCCGGACAAAATATCGCGCAGAGCGAGGATGACTCATATGGAAGGGGTGATATCGTAGGCTTTTTTCTAGGAAATCTTACGCAACATTTAGCTGGACCTGATCTGAGATCCCGGGAAAAATTTAGGTGTTAGTTTTTTACCGGGGCTCGCGAGTCTAAGAATGTTAACAAAATTTCTGCGGGTGCGGGAAAATAAATTAAGATGTTTTATTCTACGGAGAACAAACGATGGAGTTTTGTTTTATTTTTGAATATGTGGGAGTTTAACAATATATGGAATCGGAAAAAGTGAGTTAAATTTTAATTTTAATTTTTATTTATTCCAAAATTTTTCTACTGCCCTTTTTTGAATTTTCCCAAAAATTATTTTTCCTTCCTTTTTTAAAAGCAATATCCTCTTAGAAATTTTCCAGGCCAATAACTTAATTAAAAATATTATTTTTAATTTATTTATTTTTTTTTTCTTAAAAGAACTTCCGAAATCTCAGATTAAAAAATATTTATTTATTTTTTTTTAAATACTTGAAAAGTTTTCCTTTTTTTTAATCAAAGTGATTTTATTAAATTTTAAATATTTTTGAAAATAATTTCTAAACTTAAAGAAATTTTCTTTTACTTAGTTAAAAATAATTTTATTTATTTATAATTGATAAAATAATTTCAACAACACTTAATAAATTTTTGTAGTTAAAACAAAAATTTATTAATTCAAAATTTTAATGAATACCTATTATACTCATCGGTATAATAACAATATTAACTTTTCATTTATTCGGAAGCATAACAAGGTATCTCACGGAAATAGGCCGACGTAAAATAAAAAAAAATTCAGTTTGTTGGTTTTGTGTAATAATTGCTGTGTTTGTAGTGTCTTGTGATATTTTCTGAATGAAAAATAATAATTCTGCAGTTACTTTTCATCGGTGTGCAAATAGAAAGTTGGGTTATTTGGAGGTTAGGTTTATTCTATAGTAGCAAGACTAGCAAGGTCACATCCAAAAGTAACACCGGCGTAATCCCCACTACCCCAGACGGCACACAATATCCATTATATATCTAATGGATGACCCTATATCCATGGGATGTCCAGTCCATGGCAGATATCCTATGGATATCTAATGGATTGTTTTCTCGGATATATTAAAACAACAAAAAATACATTTAGGTAATAACCTAAGACATAGTATATTAACTATCAAAATGTAATTGTTTATAGTTCATCGGTTCTACCAAAATATTTAAAGCTTTTATGTTTTGGGTGAGTTTTAAAAATATATCTGGCAGATATCCATTAGACATCCCACATTATTTACAGCTTCCCACGCGTCGATAGTGTGAAGCAGAGAACTACCTACCAGGTAGTTCTCTGGTGTGAAGTTCGTTTATTGTTGTATTCGCTCGTGCATAGAGTGACGTGAGGTGTTGGTGTAGGTGCGTGCTAATTGGTTGATGATAACTCTGAAGACGCGACAGCCGACAACGAAGCGCCGCCATGATGGAATCTGATGGATGATGGATTGTTGCTGGGCATTTTGTTTTATGAAAGTTAGGTGTTTTTTATATTCGTGTTTGCTGTGCAGTCTGTGGTACTAATTATAGTAAATTTATTTGGTTTTTGGATAGAAACAAATGTTGTTATGGTAAGTAACTAAGTTAAATCTCTTTGACAATAATTATTGATATATATTTCTAGTAAAACAGCGTTGTTTGCTGTTGTATTTTGGTTTTGTCTGGAATTTTCCCTTGAGCTTTATTAAGTGATATTATTGCATACTGGGTTGTAATATTCTCATAATAATATGGTTTATATGGTAGGTTCATGCACAAAATAAAAAAATAAAGTTATTATGACATTTTAAAGAGAGATGATGTGAAACTTTTATGGCAGTTCACTTTTTTTTTTCAAAACAAATTAGTGCGTTAACATTTTTTTAAATATATTATTTGCGTTGTATTAAGTCTGTTATGAGTCCTTTTCTTGTGTGAATTATTTTTTAAATCAAGGTTTATATATTTGTTGCAGAAGCTGTGGTACGCAGTCCAAATGTCGATGTTAGAAGCACAAAACAGGACATTACTAACTCCATTAAAAATTGGTTAAGGCATGCTGCTGCAAGATTAACAAATGAGTAAGTGTACCCGCTTATAAGAAAAGTATATATGAATCCGCACTTGTTAGGAAATAAACTACCTTTAGACCAGGGCTGATGAAGCCTTTGAAAATGGTAAAAAGTGAAAAAAATAATAGTAGGATGAAACCCATTGGAAAAGGAAAAAGGAAGAGAATATAGGTAACAAAAATAAATGACGGGCGATCCGAGGTCGGGAAGGGGGAGGGAGGGGGGGGAGTTTTTAAGGGTAGAAAACGACTTATCTCGATTTCCGGCAAAACTAAAACTACAAGTCCTATGGAAAAACGTTAAATAGCAAAGTTGTAGGTATTAAAAAGATTTACAACTTTTGATTTGCACTTTTTTCACATTACCTCATAATTTATCAAAATAAGGTTAAAGAATAAATATTTTAAATCAAAAAAATTACAGTGTGTTTGGGACATAAAAAGGAAAGTTTTCACCAAATTTCGTGTATAAACATTTTTTTTGTAAAAGATAAAAATAAAAAGCCAAAAACTTGGTAATTTCAATTTTTCATATAAATTTTGAGGTTATGTGAAAAAGTGCAAATACAAAAGTTGTAAATCTTTTTATTACCTACAACTTTGCCGTTTAACGTTTTTCCATAGGACTTGCAGTTTTGCCGGAAATCGAGATAAATCGTTTTCTACCCTTAAAAACTCGTCCCCTTCCACTTCCTGACCTCGGATCGCCCGTAAATTATTTTTCCTTTAATTTTTGTTATATTCTCTTTCTTTTCCAATGGGTTTCATCCTACTATTATTTTTTTTGGTTTCAAAAATTATCGACCCTGGTCTAAGTATTTAAATTCAAACTGCATAATATACCTATACCTACTTGGAAAATATTGTGCTTATTTTTATGTTTAGGTCTCTGTTTAAGTAATACACCTTATTTAATTTTTTTTTAACTCTTTCAGAAAGAAAAACGCAAGAAAAGAAAATATTAAAAATAATGAATAATGGAAATTTTTTTATTTATTAATCATTTGTTTAATATATAAAACAATATTGTAAAGTGTTTTTTTTTAATTAAAATGGAATATCCCAGAATATAGATGAACATTTAGATGTCCATAGGATAACCACTGGATAACCAGCGATATCCAAGATATATGATGATATATCCACCAGAGATGACTATTAAATATTTTGCCGTCATCCACAGGATATCTAACCCTGGATATCCAGTGGATGTCCTAATATCCATGGATATGGACGGACATTTGGATGCGCATAGGAAAACCATTAGATATCCAGTATATCCAAGCGATATACTGGATATCCACAAGGGATATCCCTTGGATGACTATTAGATATTTTGTGCTGTCTGGGACCTGCCCCGCCTAACTCTTCACCTCCTCTCTCCTACAAACGATGTTGTCAACAGATTTTAATAACGTTTATGAATGACATATGTGTCATTAGGTACCACGGTACCAGATCATATTGGCACAGGTTCAAACTTGGCAATTCACAGTGTGATTCATAGCGCCACAGCCTAAAACCAGACAACCATCAGTGTTGCCGAAGCCGAACCTATTTTGAGAAAAGAGAAAATTATCGTATTAAAAGGTACTTTTCATTTGTTTCGATCGATTTTTGTGGGACGAATCGATTCTCGTTGATAATATCTCGTATCCCTAAATAAGTACATAGTACAAACATGTATTTTTGATTGCATATGATTTATAAAAATACCTACGATTGTATGAGATAAACTTTTAAAACTATGTAGATAAACAAAAATCGACAAAAATGAAGGAAATAAAAGGAATTTTGAAGAAAATATTCAAAGGGATTAATATATACCTAATTTTAATTACCTATTATTGAAGTCATTTAACAATAATCCCATACTATATTATAAACTTTAAATCAAAAACACTTTCTTGAATCAAATTTACTTCAATTTGTTTATTACAGATAAGTACACTCATAGTTCACCAAAAACATTGTTTTAAAGACCTATAAAGATCCTAGGTCGGCTATAACATTCAGTTCTGCTAGTTTAAACTAAAAGTAGGTAGGTATTTACGTAAATAAAGAATTGTCGATTTTATGACAATTATACCAATTTCCACCAAATTAACAATGCTGACTCCGAACAAAAGGGAAACAATTCCTCCAAATGTACCTAAAATTGATACATTTTTTTTTAAAAGTTTGGTCCAATTATATAGACAAACTTACTAAGAGCCTCGTACCAAGTAACAGTCACCATTTTTTTGAAAAAATTTGTGTATGCCTTTGTTGAAAATATGTGAATTCTTGAGCTATTTCTACAAATAAAATTGCTGTTAATAGGTATAGGTTTCACAGGGGAATGCCAACTTGTATAACGTGAATTATTTTTTAAAAGGAATTAGTTAATTTTAATCAATAAATCGGTACCTATCGCAAATGCATGCCTTTTAAAATAGGTACGTAATCATATTTTACAACAACCCGAACAAACCTAAGTGTTTCCTTTAAGTAGGTAGGTATGTCTTTTAGGCTTGTTTTCGCGATGTTATACTTATATCAATGATCTCTAGGTACCAGATCATATTCTTGCCCATTTGCAGGTTTTATGATCTATTGTGTAACTTTTAGCGTATAAATATTAAAAAAATCATCGTTCTTACTGATAAACGGGATCATAAGAATTATATTCAACATAGTTGGTATCAATATCATATGTAACATCATTACAGTTGTGCCAACAATCACAATAAAGTGAATCCTCAACTTCCAAATAAAGGTCTCTTCGATTAAGAATTTTTTCGAATGGATAATACCTCAACCATTTATCTAAAAGAACATTTTAGATGGTACAGATCATCTTCGGTGTCGGTTAAACTAACACGTTTCATATTATAAGTGGCAATAACGAACTGGGGACCATCACACTGACGAAAAAGTAAAGAAAGACAAAAATATCTAACAATTTATCATGTGTTCAAAATATTCCTCTACATTGTATGGTTCCATATCTACTAACAAATTAAATATTTTTTTCTTTAAACAGCTAACATTATCAATCATTTTAATATTCATCGGCAGGTAATTGAAAAACTTTATACAATTGTAATAACCATCACCTTTTCCTGTTATTGTTAACTGTGTCTTGGATACTTATAATTTACATGTCTAGATAAATACATATTCTGCGGGGCACTATCTCTGAATAACTCTTTATTTTTGAAAAAAAACAATATACATTCCTGAATATAAACTCCGGTTTTTGTTAAGAGTTTATTTTCTCTAAATTTGCCTCTACAGGATTCCCGAAATTTTAATCCTTGCCCTCTTTTGACACACAAATAATTTCTCTATATCCTTACAACTTCCATATAACTATACCGTATCTAATGTGGGATTCAAAATTTGAGTGATATATAACTTTCTTAAGGTCTGTATATTTTGCTAATACACGGAAACTATAACATGCAGTGTTCAATTTTTTTCGGACATATTCAATGTGGTTTTCTCACGATATTACATCATCCAAGACGATTCCCAAAAATTTAACATTCCTAACTATATTAAGAGAATTGTCATTGATTTCCATGTGGTTGTTCTACACGTGACCTATTTGTTTTAAAAATTACAATATTGGTTTTATTACCGTTTAAAATTAGTTTAATATAATCTTTTATATGTACCCCTTTTTGGAAAGTAAGTGTTTCAATGTTTTGGGAAATTTTGCCCCTATAGGGGGTGGAAAAGAAATATAAAAGTTTATATTGGAAACTTACCCCCTCCATCATTTCTACCCCCTAGGGGCAAAATCTCCCAAAACATCAAAACACGTACTTGTCTATTTTAACAAAGTACCTACATATAGTACCAATTTTCAGCAATATAGCTTAAAGCTATAGGAAGTTATATAATGTACCCCCCTTAAAATAGACTACACCCGTTTCTTCAACCCCTATAGGTGGATTTTGGAAAAATGACAAAACACGCATATTAATATATTATTTAAGTAACTTATGTACCAATTTTTAAACCTCCACCAGTTGTACTATTTGAGATACAAAATTCTCATAAAAATTTCAACTTCCGATCTAACCTCCTTAGGGGTCGATTTTCGAAAAATCCTTTCTTAGTAAAGGAGTAAGGAGAAGACTTCCCCGAAATTGTATGGTTCTAGGATTAGAGCTTTAGGCTAGGCGTTCAAATTCTCCGCGCCACGTGACGTCATGCGACATGCAGACGAAATTGTGTCTGCGATCTAGCATATTATTATAAGATCTTGTTTTCTTCGTATCATGATGGGTTATTCAAGCATGATTTAAAAATAAATGTTTTGTCTCTTACTTTTTCGTTTTAGGGTGAGTTTTTTTATATATGAGGATATCAGAAACTTACTGACACTTGCAATATGAAAAATGTTGACACGGACTATGGGTAATGGGGGTATGGGAATAATTAAATAACTTTAATAAATATAAAAGATTAAATAAAAAACACGACAAAGTCCAAAAATAACTGCTATAATGGCGAGACACCACCCTTGTTGAGATAAATGTAAGAAATCGTTCAAAGCAACACCCCCGCTCTGTGGGTTAAATAACCCCAAAATCGGGTAAATCTCGCCCAAAATGAATTGAAACGAGTTAAGTTAAAACCCGGGTATTTGGATACAGATAAAGTTTATAATCCTGTTTTAAACACAGACTGATGTCTTTCTTCTCTGTGCCTAGGTATATTATTACAATTACAGCACAATTTGGTAAGTACTTTATTTAAAACACTGAAAATACTGGGATTACTTTTAACCATTGCTTGCCTCCTCAGGAATACCTGAAATGACGCCACTAAATTTAAGTACCTTGGTATTTGTTCAAACAAGGAATATCGATCAAAGTACAAGAACTAACATCTTTTTCATAAACTCCATTTTCAATAGGTAACACAAAAGGTACGCAATTGCACATAGCTAATATGCTCCGTATCTTGCAACTAACGAAGCAATTGCTTGAAGTATAGATTCCAAGAGCTGTGGTTTCCTCATCAGAAAATTTACATTTTCTCTAAAAAGGCAAATCTGTGGTTAAACGTAAACTCACACAACAATTTCTTTAAAAAGTTCCTTCCTAAAATGAACCCTATAGACACTCCCTTAAATGTGTACCCCTATATTGTGTACTTAGTTCCTTACCAAATTTATCGGCAACGCTCTAACTGGCTCCTGACTTTTTAAAGTATTTGCTTCAACTTTGACAAATACCTCAGATCTTTCTCGTACAATAATCTGCTTTAAAGATCCACTTGATAAATCAGGGAAATCGCCAGGAGAAAATATTTTTACTAAAAATCCTCTTGTTGCCAAATCGGTGTAGAAATAGTCGGTAATATTATTGTTGATTGTCACTGATAAGCCTTTAGCTATTCCTGTTCCAGGAAATTTTCTAGCTTTCTTGGAAATTTGAATTTTGGGATATCTTAACAAAAATACATTTAGGTTGGTGCACCACCAGACTGGCCACGGGAATTCCCATGTAAATTTTGCTGCTCTCAAATATTGGCTCCTTAATTACATCAAAATTTTATTAGACTTTTTTGAAGGTCCCGCATCATTTTGATATAATGAACTCGTACACCAAATTTTATAATTTTCTAGTGAACCAATTGAAAGTTTTTTTTAGAAATGTTATTAGACGTTTTATTTTTTATAAGTTTCAACATGTTTTGCAGTAGGTATTTAAGAAAAATAGCAATGATTTAATGATACTACATGGAAAATTTCACACCTACAATTTTTAGCCAATAAGCTTTCATTTCAGTTCGTTACTATAGCAACCACAAAACTTTCCAGAAGTACCTCCTGGGTACCCTGGGCGTTATTACAGCGACAATTTTACACTCTTAATTTCAACCAATCGGAAGCTTGATTTTTCTTCGGTTACCTAAAGAATAACCGGAAATTTTTGACGTTTGTCGTAAAATTAATAAATGAAAATTTTCCTGAAACGTCTTTTCAAAGACATTTCAAGAATGTCAAAATCATAACGCAGGAATTAGAACTTTAAAGTAAAATTAACAAAAAATGATGTTCCATTAAGTTTAGTTGAATGAAGTTAACAAAATATAAAATGTTTTTAAGTTACTTATCAAAGATTCATATAACTAAAGCTGGAAAATTATATTTTATTTCACCAACAAATTTCTTATTTTGTAGAGAATCTGGAATCTGACCATATTAAAGTAGATAATAATATGCTTCAAAAATATTAACAAAAAATGATGTTCCACCAAGTTTAGTTGAATGAAGTTAATAAAAAATGAAAATATAAAATGTTTTTAAGCAATGATTCAACATTTTTTCAAACACAATCTAAATCGAATTATACACAACATTATCTACAAGACTCGCTCAATTAATGATTGTGAACGTATACGTAACTAATAAACTGTCACACTTGACAACCGTAGATTGTTTTGTTATTCCATGGCGCATTATGATATTAGTTTCAATAATATTAATATAATATGTCATTAATTTCTAATAAAAAAATTAATTTTTTAATAAATGCGTGTAAAATTTTCTTACCGAATATCCCACGTGCTTCAATTAATAACCGATAATTTTTTCTCGATCATGAATATTTTTAGAAAATTATCCCTCGCCTTCGGCTCTTCTGACTTTTCTTGTGCCTTGTTCGTTCAAGCTAAAAGGCTCTGTTATTTCATTTTAAAATAAAGATGTGAACTTTAGTGAAGATTTCAGATTTTGAATTATCCGACACGGAAAATGAGAAGAAATTTTGTAAGCAGCAGAGAGAGCGACTTACGATATATTGCCAGTAAAATCAAAAGCCCGTTACGAGAAGTCATACGACGCATTTAAAAATAATATAAAATAAAGAATTAAATGAATATCGAAGTGTCGGTCTTAAAAAAAAAATATTGTACGTCACGCAACCGAAAAACACTACTTTCCGGTCTCGTAACGTAAATTACTATTTCCGAATCCAAATTTGCTCGTTGCTCTTCGGTTTTATTTGCTCCCTATAACCTATATACCTACACTAAATTGTTCGTAATTTTTGAGACTAAATGTACTGTAATTAATAAATGCAACTGCTTAGACTGCAGTGGTTCCCAAAGGGGGGCGGTAAGAGACCCAGAAAAAAAATGGGGGCGTTGTGTAGAGGCTTGGGGGGCGATTTGTAATTTCATCTAGCTAGGAAGACTATTAGACACCGACTAAGCTCTCGACACTCAACTACAACTTGTAAACATCAACTAATATTAATTAAGAGATTGCTCAAACTCGGTTCGATTTTTCTTTCCGCGTAGTTCATATATCTGTCCTGTTTTATTGACTAAATAAAATAAAAATCATGTCAATCGGTCGCTCCGTTTCGAAATGAAAGTAGACACAAACAAACAAATAAAAAGGCAACAGATACACTTTCGCATTTTACTAGTTATTAGTATTCGTAGATAATAGACCGCGGACAATCATGTTTTAACAAGTTTTTGTTAAATAACCCGATTTGTGCATTCCTGTATCAATCGGCTGGTTCATAGAATACTTGTTCTTACTTGTTGAGTACGATTGAGCGTCGAATGAGATAAACGAGTTTATGCACGTTTGGCTTATTCCTATAGGTGCGTGCTGCTTATGCAATCCTAAATAAACAACGTAATATTTATTTTATTTTCATTTGCGGTTTCGCGCGTAACCCTTGCGGGTTATAGTAAAAGTCTCGTTTAGAATGAATGTTTAATATCCGCTAATATAGCTCACAATAATTAATTAATTTAATTTGAAGTTATAGTGGTTTTTAAGTAGGTGAAAAAATGGGGGCGCTAAAAAATAATTTATTCTCAAAGTGGGCAGTAGACAAAATAAGTTTGGGAACCACTGGCTTAGAGCAAAATAATAATGTGGTAAAGCATAAGAAAATGATGCAGATTTAGAACTTTTGGGCGATTTAAATAATTGGTTTGTACCTATTTTTGAAAGTTGTTTTTGCACTTGTCTCCTAATATTGAAATAAATATAATGTTCCCATTATTTCGTAGTTGCGTTTATGAAATTAGTGCATAATCATTATTTTTCTTGAATGCTGTACACGTTGAAACTAATAAAAATAAGGAAGGAAACAGAAAAACCTTTTCGAATTAATAACTGTGGTCCGGCACTTGTACCGGTTTTGAGAGCGCTCTTGCAAAATTTTCTGTTTTTACAGAATAACCCCTGTACGACTGACCTTTTCTAAGGTACCGTACTGGGACGCAAGATGTCGCACCGGGTTCTATAATTCCCGTCGATGATCGACCCTGACAAGTGATTTGTCTTCGAGCCCTGTTTCCTTCTGCCAAACTGAGCCTCACTGATGAGCCGTAAACGGCGAAACGCGTCTGGGGATGAGTTTGGCGGAAGGAAACAGAAAAACCTTTTCGAATTAATAAAAATAAAATGTCGTAACACTTGACATTATTATCACTGGTGGTAGTGGTGGTTTCATTGAGGTATGTATCAGAGCATTATTTAAACTTTTAAGAACTTTACGAAGAATTCTTTCTAAATTACTTTTAATGGGCTTATTAGAAAATAATAAAATTAGGTGTGCAAGTTTATCATACAAGAATCTTCAAAAAAGTCCATTACAATTTTGATATAAAATTAATGTGGGAGCCAATAATTAAGGGTAGCAAAATTTACATGAATTTCCTATGGCCAGTCTGGCGGTGCGCCATCCGGTATTCTTATTTACGTTTAGTGATAATTAACTACTTTATAGTATTGTGCTTCGTTATAGACTAATGATGTTAAAAACCAGTATTTGGTAACAGGTCTATGCTGCTCCTGTTCCATAATACATGTTCCAAAAATACCTGTAATTATCACTACTAAATAATTAATTATGAATATTAGTGCAGGTTGCAGAGTCCGAGTAAGCCGTTAAGCACGAAATAGGTTCGGGGGTCCACATTGCACCCTCAAAAAATTGGTGTCTGGTTAGCTGTTTCCCGAAGAAGAATTGTCGGTCCTATTTTTTTCCATGACACAGTTACAGCACAGCGGTATAGAGACAATTTTTTGAATCCATTTATGGAGCAATTACTTGACAACGAACTACGTTTTGGATATTTTCAACAAGACGGGTGCAACCGCCCATACAGCCGCCGAAACTGTTAACTACTTACGCAATTTTTTCGACGACAGATTGATCAGACATTGAATTCCCACCTAGATCACCTTGTTTAACGGTTATGGATTACTTCATTTTTCCTCATTTAAAGAACACTATTTTTAAAACACCAGTTGCAAATTTAGAACAATTACAAGAAAGGATTGTCCAAGAATGTGGTAACATTTCTCCAGAGATGCTGGTCAAAACATTCGAAAATATGAAGAGACGTGTGAATTTATGCTTGGAGCATGGCGGTGGCCAATTTCAGCAATTTATGTAATTATTTTTCTTTTTATTTCTGTACATTCTTACTTTGCTAATTTTGTAAACAACAAAAATAAATTTTTATTTGTCTACTTATTTTATTACTCATTAGTTTGGCATATCATGTCATAATATGAATTTGACAAATTTTTAACCTAGATTTTGTTAGATATATCGTCCCCATATCATTGTGATCTAAACCAAGCCCCACGTTTTTTTAAATATAAGCCCCCTTTGATGCAAATAATTTTTGCTAGCACAGTAGAAGTATGTACTGAAAAATAATTAATTTGGAAGGGGATAAGCACATGCAGACATGTAGTACATTACATGTCTGTGGGGATAAGCATAAGTTCTAGAATATTAACTATATAATATATGAAAACGAAAGAATAACTAAAAGTTTTCCTCCACAAATTTATTAGAATTCATTGTTCAATTAAAGGTCTCTCTACATGTTTCGAACATAGAAACATTCATCATCAGGGGACAGAAAAAGGTTTGCTGGTGGTGTTAGCAGAATAGAAAATGTAAACATGGTATATAACCCTAATGGAGCTTTTATGGAATATAAAAAGTGAAAGTAAAGTCAAATTTATTGATAACTTTTTTAATTATAACTTATTAACTGTATTAAAATCCTTGCCACACCCTACGCCGCCGCTGGTGTTGACTAATCCTTCCGAATCCTTCAGCCATTTCAATTCCACACCGAGTCGGAAATTTAACGGTCTCTCTTCTCTTCTGTCTTTGTTTCACACGTATGAATGTTGAACGTTGCAAAGACAGGCATGAATGAATGGAATGAGCCTATTCTATAAGAAGTCTATGGGCTTGAAGCACTTTAAAAGTTGTTATACGACGTTTTACAGGACTTGCAAGCCCTTTTGATATGGTCAAGCACTTCTGCGCGCACCTATAGAAGACATGCTATATGTCTGATGAATATTTTGAATAAAGTATTTTTCACAATAAATGGTTGACTCCGTTTAACTACCTGGGACAGGCGCGGATACAGGGGGGGGGGGCAATGGGGGCAATTGCCCCCCCCCCCCTGAGCAAGCAAAAACTTTTCGGGGCACCCTTGTCAGTGTGGGTAGGCGAAAAGCCCGAACATTTTTTTTAACTATACGTCCAAATTTTTACAAATTTGGTCAATAATTTAGAGCAAAATTTTTAAAATCGACTATGTATTGAGATTTTTCACTACTGTCAATATAATTTGTTAAGGCGCCACCTGAGACGTCACTGGACGCAATAATTTAGCGCTACATGAGCGTTTAATCACTAAAATTATCATTATCAAAATTAAATTAAAATCTGCTAAAGGATATTAAAAATATTTATAAATAAAATTTTCGTTAAAATAATAAAAAAAAACTTAACCCCAAATCTATCAGTTTATGTTGGATTTATTAAAAATTTTTATGCGAGATAATTTTATCAAAAATTCATTATCTTTAAGAACAACATTTAAAAATTCCTGTCATCGAAAAAATTCTTTGCACCGTGGCGCCACCTACATCTTGTATTATTCAAACACATTTTTTTACAAAGTTGTGAAGCCAATCATAGAGCCTAAAAACTGGCGTTTACAGAATTTACATGCCACCTTTAGTTTTCGAAATAAGGGGCCTGAGAGTTTTCATTGAAACACCCTGTATATTAGATATGTGTTTTGTATTTCATATTTTTTTTGGACAACAAATTAAAGTTTTATGAAATTTTTATTTAGAACACCAGAACAAATTCTCTGGAAGGTAAAATCACAAAAATTAACCCCCTCCTAAATACACCGGGTTGTTTTTGCAATTTTGTTTTGTATTTTTTATTTTTTCCACTTGAAAACCAAGCACCATGATTCAAAAAAGGGCGTAGTAGTAGTAGTAGTAGTAGTAGTAGTAGTAAAAAGATTTATTTAGCACGTGGCTACATGATACATTTTAACAATTTTATACCCTTTTTTTATTTATTTTTTGAATTAAATGACCTTTTGAAACTTTATTTGTCCTGTTGAGTTAATAAGAAAGATTTTAAACTTTTTTTAAAAGATTTTAAACTTTTTTGATTTTTAATTGACTTGTTTAATTTATTAAATTCAATAAGACCCTTATGAAAAACTGATTTATATGCAATATTTTTTGAAAAATTATTAAGAAAAAAATTATTGGTATTTCGTGTTAAATAATTATGTTGATCACTATTTAGAACAGTCAATTGCTTTAAATGTGGCGGTAACAAATCATTTTGAATTTTAAAAATAAATATTAGAACCAAAAATAATACTAAATTTTTTACATTTAACCATTCTAATTTTTTTAACATCATATTAATTTTTGTATATCTATCCATATTAAGTAAAATTCGCATTGCTTTATTTTGTAAAATTTGTAATCTATTTATTACACCTTCATCCGCCATAAACAAAATTGTAGAACAATAAAGAAAATGTGGTAAAATTAAAGTATTGTATACAATTTTTTTTGAATAAAATTTTAAATTTGAACCTATTCTTTTAAAATAACTAATTTTTCCCGCAATTTTGGAAATTAAATTTTCGAATTGGTTATTAAATTTTAATTTTGAATCAATCAATATACCTAAATATTTAAAAGAATTGACTATTTCTAGTTTATCACCATCAATTAAAATATTTATATTTGTATAATTATTTAAATTTACACCCATAACCATACATTTTGTTTTAGAAACATTTAATTTTAATTTGTTAACTTTTAACCAGTTTGACAATAGAATCAGTTCTGAATTTAAAATTGCCAAAATTTCCAAAAGATTTTTACCGCTTATATAGATAAGAGTATCATCAGCAAACATTTGTATTTTAAGAAATTTTAGGACTAATGGCATGTCATTAATATATAAAATAAAAAGTAAAGGCCCCAAAATACTTCCTTGAGGTACTCCTATGTTATTAAATTTCTTTGTTGAAAAAAAATTACCAAATTTAGTTTTCTGTGATCTATTATTTAAATAATTTTGAAACCATTGATAAACTTTACCCCTTATACCATATTCAAATAATTTTTTTAATAATATATCTCTATTAATCGTTTCAAAAGCTCACTTAAAATCAAGAAATACTGCTATTACATATTCTTCTCTTTCCAAGGCTCTTTTCCAATTTTCTACTACATATTGTATGGCTGTTTCACTAGAATATCCTTTTCGAAACCCAGCTTGAGAATAAATAAAAATTTTGTTTTTATTCAAAAAATCCATAACTTGTTCATAAACTACTTCTTCTATTAATTTTTCTATATCCCATAATACATTTATTGGTCTCATTTCATTCCATTGTTTTGAATTTTTAATCTTTGGAACCGGAGTAATATATGAACATTTAAGTTCAACTGGAATTTCTCCTTTGTTTAAACAAACTTCAATAAAGTAAAGAAGATAATATCCAATAACTGTAAATGTTTCTTTCATCAATTTCTTAGTTAAAACCTCGTTGTAATTTTCATTTGAATTTAAATCATTTATAATTTTTCTTAAATGATTAAGAGATACTTTAGAAAAATTTTCCATAATGTTTTTATTTCTAGAAATTTTAGGACATATAGAATGGTTTCCAACATTTATTGAGGCAATAATATCTTCAACGCTCTGAACATAATATGAGTTTAATTTTTCAGCAATGATATTCTTGTTTGATATTTTACCTTCTTCAAATATTATTTCTTTAATATCTATTTTTGTAGTTGGTTTAACTAAATTCCTTAAGGTTTTCCACATTTTCTTACTGTTTTTTTTATTATTATCTATTTGTTTTTCATAATAATTTGTTTTTTCTTCTCTTAATACTGAAACACAAATGTTGCGATTTTTCTTATAAACATTCCAATCCTCTTCACTTTTTGAAATTGAAAATTTCTTGTATGCATTATCTCTTTTTTTTCTAATGTCCATAATCTTTTTATTAAACCAAGGTGTTGGATGTCTTCTTAGAAATATAGTTTTTTCTTCTTTTACTTTATTAATTGCAATCTGTACATTGGTTATCAGGTTTTCAAATATAATATTGACATCTGTAATAGTATAGTTCCAATTGTACAAAATAAGTTCCTTTGATAATTTTTCATAGTCAATAAATGTCATTTTTGTTACTTGTTTTTCATTTCCAGTAATATTTTCAATTTGAACAAATGTCCAGTCATGATCGCTTAGTTTCGGAACATTCATTATCCCAGAATTTAGAGAATGTTCATTGGTGATAATAAGGTCTATAATTGTTTTACTTCTGTTTGTAGTCCTTGTAAAATCTGTTATTAATTGTTTCATTCCAGTTATATTAATAATTTGTTTAAATTTCTTAACGTAGTTATCATCATTTAAAAAATTTATATTAAAATCTCCAATGTGTATTTTAATACTATTAACATCCCACACACTTTCACATTTCTCTTCAAAAAAGTCTAAAAAAGTTTTGACACTTCCATTTGGTGATCTATAATATGCAAATAAATTATACGTTTTCCAAATTTTAAATTTAATGTGTATACACCAAAACTGGTAGTCAACAGAGAATTTTTCAAAATAATTTATTGAAATTTTTGAATGTAGGTAAATTAAAACTCCACCTGTATGTTTTGAATTGGATTTGCAAATATATAGGTTATAATTTTCCATTTGTAATTCTGATTTATCAGTTTTTTCGGTAATATGGGTTTCTGAGAGACATAATGCAACAGGTTTTTCTTTAAATAAAAACATTTTAATTTCATCTTTTGAACTAAAATATCCTTGAATATTTATATGAAATATTTTATTAAATTCATCATTCGGTTTTGGTATTTCCTGCTTTTTTAATGGCTATATTTCTTTATCATATTGTGTTTTAGATTGAACAATTTTGACATGTCTTTGAAAAATTTCACAATTTCTATCAAATGGGCTATGGTTGATAAAATAACCAGCATCAAATTTTGAATTTGCCTCAGAACAATTTGGACATTTTAACTGAGCCTGATCTGTAATACACGACATAGCGTTATGGTCCGGGTTTCCACATTTCATGCAAATTTGAGATTTAGTACAATTTTGGGCAGAGTGATAATACCCTGTACATTTATAACATCTCAAAATATCTAGATGTTCAAACACAGTACATACAGAGAAATCTACAAAAATAATTCCCTTATCTATTGCCTTTTTAAAGCTAATATTATCAATTTCCAATATCGCCATAAACTTTGTTTTCATTTTTTTTTATTTTATAACTTTTATTTTTGCATCTTTTAAAAATTCATTTTTTTCTAGTATAGCATTAATTAATTCTGCTTCATTTATTTCATCCTCTATTCCAATAATTTTAATTCGGGGTATTCTATTTTCCTTTGGAGTTACTACATAATTATTTCTTAATTTTTTATTTACCTCATTTTCAACTTTTTCCAGTTCCTCCTTATTCTTACATCGAATTTTTACTGTTCCACCTCTTAGATCTTCAATTTTTGTAATATTTACATTTAATTTTGCAGGATTTATAAACTTTCCCAAATCTTTTCTTGTTAGTTTATTTTCTTGAATAGAATTTGGCTTAATTATTATAAAATTATTATTAGCAATTACTTCTGATTTCTTCTTAATGCTATTTGTTTCTTCAGTTTTTTTTAGACAATCACTGTAAGATAAATTATTTATAATTTTGCTACCACTTGTACTATTTTCGGAAATTGTATTTGGAATTTTGGTAATATAATTTATTTTTTCCTTCAGTAATAAAATTTTTTCTTGAAGTTCATTTATTATAACATCCTTAGCTTTTATTAGTTCATCTTTTCCATCAATAATTTTTAAAAACAAATCACATTTTGATAGATTTTCTTCCGATTTGACAAATGTGTCAGTATTGACAATTTCCACTTCATTATTTTGAATTTTTAATACATCATTTTCTAAAATATCCTCATTAGTACTATTTTTTGCATCTTTTCGTTTCTTCTTTGGCTAACTCATATCAAACTCCTTTTAATTGAATTGACTTCTTAAAGGTCGCTTTTTTTAGTTTTAAGTTGACGGATTTTAAGACGTGGCACCCAAAAAATTTTCGCCTGCGGCGCTATTTTTTTTAGCGCCTTTAGCGCTACTTTCTTTTTGCCCCCCCTGGGCAAAATCCTAGATCCGCGCCTGACCTGGGACGTTTTGCAAGAGTTCGGACATAAAAATGCAAATAAACTGTCGGTCAGGGTCGGATTATAATTTGTAATTATAGCAGGTAATATTTAACTATCTTGTGATTGCGATAACATCTTTCAGTCTTTGTGTTTCATAGGAAGTGTTCTATTATATTATATATTATTAATAACGAATTAAATATCTAAAGTCCTACCCTGTAGTATATTTCCTTTTTGATTGTATATAACAATGGGATTAAACCAGTAGTTTTATTGCAGTCAATAAGTCGATACCATTTAGGGTGAAAAATACTTTACCTGTAAATTTTTAAGCGCAAATGAGCTCATATAAAAAACTGTTTTCATCGTTATCCTATATTTTTATTGCGCCTACCCATTTTTCTCTGTGAAATCACTAACTTATATATATACTTACAAATAGGCTTTAGACACACGTCTAATATAATTAAACACACAGCAAAATCCACTATCAGTAAGTCTTGTTTGAAATAACTCGGAACAGTTATAAGATACTGAATTCCAACTACAGTTACGTAATATTTCATGACAAGGTGTGCCAAGGGCTAACAAACGTGCTGACAAGTCTTGTTTCAGTGACAAGTTATCGTAAGTGTCCAAAATTTCTTGTAGAATAGCAAAGTGTTGGGCTCCAGAAATATTGAAATCATATACGTTACCGAGAACTCTTATCAAATCGAGCATTTCAGTTTCATTTCGAATACTTCCAAGATTACTTCTACAACATAAAAACAACAATATGTGTATCAGATGTATAATTTTTTGTAGAAAATCAAATATCTCATCGAAATACCTTTTTAATACAATCATTTTTAGTACTAGAATTGATCGAAAACAAAGCTTTTAATAAGAATAATTTTAAAAAATTTACGAAAAATTATGTTTTTTCAGTAATACGTCCATAACTTGTTTCTTGCGGCATCCTAGGTATAAATGTTCAGGGAAAAGAAAGGTCTTGCAAGAAACGTATTTTTGTTTTTCCTCTGTACGACCAACGATGACCGAGATACCGCCATTTTAAATTGACCATTTCTTATAAAGTCGGTTCAATGACCGCTGACCGTTACGTCATATTCTCAATATTTGCGTTACGTCGTAAATAATTTCAGTCAGTTTGACTTACCGGTGGTAAAGGTTATAAAATCGCAACAGTGGATCTTTTCCCGTGCGTCATCAATCAACGATCAGGACTCAACGTGGTTAATAACTCTGCATCCTTATTTATTACAGTAACAAGTTTGAATAAAAGCATAAAAGAACGTCTCCAAGATTCCGCAATAATATAACGTGCTAGACAAGAATAAAACTATAAACGTCAATTAATTACTTTTTTTATTTGTTTAGTTGACTACCGTTGTATTTTAGAACGTCATTGTCAGCCTTATTTTGATCTGCCAATCTAATTTGTATTTTGTAAATTTGTGTGCCTTAAAACTGTTTCTTTTTCTAAAAATAGTTCTTTTTAGAGCTAATTATACCCACCATCTGTTTTGGCGGTAAGTATTTATGGATTTTTATAATACCTAATTTATTTATTTTAAATATTCTAACCGTGAAAGTTCTTTGAAAAGTATACGGCAGTGGCTAAATTCCCTTAAATGAAAGGATGTCAAAAATTTGACTTTTGCGATTTTAATAGTCAATAAAACATCAAACTTTTCTAGATTTTAAGCTTTAAAAATAGTATTAAATGTATTAACATTTGTTTGTAAATTTCTTTTAGATAATAGAGAATGCCGGGCAAAACTTAAAATAAATAATAATTTTTCGGGATATTATGTAGGTATAGTAAAAATCAAGTAAAGTTTTAACGCGTTTAGGTTAGGTTCTGTCATATTTGACATAAATTGTGTGCAATATATGTCAAATATGACAGAACCTAACCTAAACGCGTTAAAACTTTACTTGATTTTTACTATACGTCAAACGGTAGGCAGGCACGTCCATTTTATGAACTTAGACTTAGTTTTGACTTTTTTCGTCTCGTAATTTTGATTTGATTCATACGATTTTGATGACGTGAAAGTGATGACGCACGGGAAAAGATCCACTGTGGCGACTTTAATTTTTCTTAGGCATAAAGATGGGTGCGACCGCATTTCGATGTGAAATTTGATTTTCTATAAAAAGTATTCTTCTATAAATCTCGAATTTTGCTCTGTGCTTTTAATCTGTACATTTTGAAAAAATAAGAGGCATTTTTGGTCGGCTCTCAAAAACGCACCCCTAAATTTACGTAGCACTTTGTGATTTTTAGATGTCCAACTTAGATAATAAACCATAAAAACTCTCCAACGCAATTGTTCCTTTCTACCCCTTAATTTTGGACATATTTAATATGAATTCAGTCAAAATTTCTTGACGTAACAACCATCCAATTGATTTCGTGTGGAAAAGCAACCAATGACAAAAAGGGATGCCTAGTTATGACTACAAGAGTTTTATTCTACAGTGACATTACCAAGGAAAAAACATTTTTTGACACTTCTGTAATTTTTTGTATTGTACCGGGTGTTCCACCTAAAGAGGTAATCGGCTATATCTCAGAAAGTAATAACACTAGGACTTTGAGAAAAAATATATATCCATAAAAGCGGCCAAGAGAAATTGCTGGAAATTATTTTCAACTTCAAAAAATGACCGCTAGGGGGCGTAAGAGAACTTTCAAAATAGAAATGTCGATTTTCTCTTGATTTTTCTTAATAAAAATATGTTAAAAATATAAGCATTGTATTCTTCATAAAATTATGCAACTTTATGTTAGGAATCGTTTTTTTCTATTTTCAATAATAAAGTCGTGGGAGAAGGTCAAACCTTTTTTCTTTCAAACGCTGATATCTCTGCTTTGGATAAACGGATTTTATTCAACTTGGTCTTGAAAAAAAGCCCTTCTTTTCCTCTACACGTAGCTCTATTAACTATACCATATTGATTCTGATGATGGCCACTAGATGGCGTTTTTCCGTAATTCCTCAATGAATAAGGATTTTCTCAAAAAAATCAAATGTTATGATATGACTTGTTCATCATATTTTATTTTAGACTTATAAAGGCTATTAAATAGTGGAATAAAAAATTAGGTCCGTATTAAAAATAAAAAAGTTGATGATGGCGCTCGAATCCGAAACGTCGGATTAAAAAAAACTAACACCATCAGCTTGTAGAGGAGGGAAAGTTACCATAAGAAACTAAAAACCGCAACGTGATATATTTTGTTAAACTAGAGAAATTAGGGATAATAATAATTGCCCATTTTTTAAAACATTCATTAATCAATTAAATCACTGGTTTAATTAATTTCTCTAGTTTAACAAAAGATATCACGTAGTAACTTTTCCTCCTCTACAAGCTGATGGGGTTAGTTTTTTAATCCGACGTTTCGGATTAGAGCGACCATCATCAACTTTTGTATTTTAAATACGGACCTGGATTTTTTATTCCACTATTTAATAGCCTTTATAAGCCTAACATAAAATATGATGAAAAAGTCATATCATAACATTTGATTTCTTTGAGAAAATCCTTATTCATTGAGGAATTACGGAAAAACGCCATCTAGTGGCCACCATCAGAATCAATAGGGTATAGTTAATAGATCTACGTGTAGAGGAAAAGAAGGGCTTTTTTTCAAGACCAAGTTGAATAAAATTGGTTTATCCAAAGCAGAGATATCAGCGTTTGAAAGAAAAAAGGTTTGACCTTCTCCCACTACTTTATTATTGAAAATAGAAAAAAACGATTCCTAACATAAAGTTGCATAATTTTATGAAGAATACAATGTTTATATTTTTAACATATTTTTATTCAGAAAAATCAAGAGAAAATCGGCATTTCTATTTTGAAAGTTCTCTTACGCCCCCTAGCGGTCATTTTTCGAACTTGAAAATAATTTCCAGCAATTTCTCTTGGCCGCTTTTATCGATATATATTTTTTTCCAAAGTCCTAGTGTTATTACTTTCTGAGATATAGCCGATTACCTCCTTAGGTGGAACACCCGGTACACAAAATTAATTACATCTTTTTTTGACCCAATGCAATAGTCCTCTGCATACGGCAGCGTTTGTGTTTCATTTTAATTATATTGAACGTGTAGAGTGTGCTATAATATATACATATATTAACTTACAAATACTTGGCAAATGCCAGAGCTCGATATCTACTAATTTTATTAATGTTGCAAATGGCCACTCCAGGAAAATCAACTTTAGTTATTTGGCGGCTGGACGCATCTAAGGTAATAAATACTGATTCTGATGCCCAATCATGTACAATATGTTTTGTAAGTAATATGGTGCATAGTAGGCTGGAGATGATGATGGATATCCAAAATATTCTAGAAAAAAAGTGTACCAACATATGAAACTTTTTTTTGTACCGTGCGAGCAAAAATTATTTGCATCAAAGAGGGCCTTGCATCTAAGGACGTAATGCTTATCCGTAGCGCTTAATACCTGTTGGATGTCAGTAACTACCTGAATTAACAATCAATCAGTCAGTTATTCCGTCATCTTAGACAGCCGTTACAAGTAATTGGAAAACGTTACAAGTAATTGGATTCGTCGCTAATTTTTCCAATTTCTTAAACAATAATTCACACAATGGGCTTTACGGAACAGCACAAAACATTCATGGTTGAAGCGTATTTTCGAAACGGGGTTAGAGTAAATGGTGAGTGACAATAAAATCTGGGTTTGTGCATGGACGATTTTCACGACGAACATTTGCCTAACGTTGGTTCTATACAACACAAAAAAGGAGCAGGAAGACCATCTGTAAGAACAGAAGAACTTGTTGCAAACGTTCGTGAAATAATGCAAAATACGCCAACAAATTGTATAAGACGCCTGTCCCAAGAAGTGGGAAGATCTTATGGAACATGCAGGACTATTCTAGAGAAGCAGCTAAATTTATTTCTTTATAAAGTGCAAGTATGAATTGTGTAAATACAAATTTAGAACAATTACAAGAAAGGATTATCCAAGAATGTGGTAACATTTCTCCAGAGATGCTGGATCAACACTTTCGAAAATATGAAGAGACGTGTGAATTTATGCTTGAATCATGGCGGTGGCCAATTTCAGCAATTTATGTAATTATTTTTCTTTCTGTATATTCTTACTTTGTTAATTTTGTAAACAACAAAAATAAATTTGTATTTGTCTACTTATTTTATTACTCATTAGTTTGGCATATCATGTCATAATATGAATTTGACAAAATTTTAACCTAGATTTGGTTAGATATATCGTCCCCATATCATTGTGATCTAAACCTACGTTTTTTAATCCAAGCCCTCTTTGATGCAAATAATTTTTGCTCGCACGGTAGGTATTAAGCGTAATTTTATTACTATTGCCTAGCGCCTTCATTATGAGGCCATCATCAGAGCTAAGGTTCTAAAAGCAAAACACAAACACGAGTAAAAACACAGTAGGAACAAACTACGTGAGAATAATTACTCGTCAAATTATGTCCAAAAGACATTTTGAAAATGTATAAACAAATTTTCTCTAGTGGTGGTTTCAAATTTTATAAACAATACCTGACTGACATTTGACACATGGACACAAAGTGGTGAGGGATATCTCAGATAAAAAATATCTATCCATCTATTAATTTGAATATTACCATAGACCTAATATTACCTCTATATGATATTAAATAGCTAAGAATTAGTTTTTTGATAGAGGTAGATATCTATTTTATTTTTTAAGAATTGAGAGATTTCCTTTCTCTTAATTAATAACCCCCACCCCCAGTTTGAAATCGCAGAAGATTCCGAACTGTATATTACTAACACAAAATTGAATAAATTATATGGTCGTAGCGCAAATGGCAGAGCTTTCGACTGGTAATCGAGAGATTCCTGGTTTCGATTCCCTGCGGATCCAACCAACCAACCTTGCGGAGGCATAAAATTTCAATTTTGAAAAACTTGGTCTTCACGCCGAAGAAAGGTACGTTTAACTAAATCGTAGGTCCCATTCAGGGACAATAATAGGCCAAAAATAGTTAACTTTATATGCCGTGATGAACCCAAAATTACATACCGGGTGTCCACGGAAGGTGGTTCGCCCCCTCTAACTTTTTTGTTTTTCAAGATAATGGAATAAAATTCGGGGGATTTGTATACGACATAAAACTGCATATTTTGAGAGGTGACTCAACATTATGGAACTTCCGGTTTAAATAAACTTTCGATTTTGAAATGGGACACCTGGTATATTTTTCCTTTTTTTGACTCCATATGACATTCTAAATACAACGATGTGTCACTTGTCACTTTTTATCACCAAGAATATATTTTTTTTCCAAATTTATTGTTTTATCTGGAGGGCTATGAATACCTTAAAATTAATTATTTAAATTCTTTAATCTTGGGAAAAATACAATTTTACTATTTTTGGTCCAATGCTATGTGCTGTGTAAAATGTAATCTTTAAAGTTGTAAAACTCATTTTTTTTTAAACGGCAACATGGTGGCTCGTTGGGTTAAGAAAAAAGAGGATTTTATTAAGATTATTTTGATACCACACACTATTAGGTTTTAGAAAAGCTGCCATTAAAAAACTTTAAAAAGCTAACTTGGAACTTTCCTAAAATGAAGCATCTTTTGTGAATAAATTTAGATTTAAATGTATCAAGTAGCCTGTGACCAGCAAAACTGACAAAACAAAATCATGCCTTGAAGAAAATTGACATGCCGACAGCTTTTGCCAAAGTAAATTAGTTTGTTGTTTGAAAAACATGGAAAATAATAGTTTTACAAGAAGTGAAAAAGTCGATATTATGTTATTAGTGTTTGGAGAATGTAGAAAGAATTCAACCGATGCTGCACGACTTTACGCACAAAGATATCCTAATTGGCGTCATCCAACCTGGCACTATTACCCAAAACTGGTTCCGAAAATGCGAAATGAGCCTGACAAACATAATATATAATATGATGCTTATCATTTTAGGAAAGTTCCAAGTTAACTTTTAAAAGTTTTTTAATGGTAGCTTTTCTAAAACCTAATACTCTGTGGTATCAAAATATTCGTAATAAATCTCTCTTTTTTCTTAGCCCGACGAGCCACTATGTTGCCGTTTAAAAAAAATGAGTTATACAACTTTAAAGATTAAATTTTACACAGCACATAGCATTGGACCAAAAATAGTAAAATTGTATTTTTCCCAAGATTAAAGAACTGAAATAAGTGATTTTAAGGTATTTATAGCCCTCTAGATAAAACAATAAATTTGGAAAA
Source organism: Polydrusus pterygomalis (assembly GCA_963969555.1). Classification (NCBI taxonomy): domain Eukaryota; kingdom Metazoa; phylum Arthropoda; class Insecta; order Coleoptera; family Curculionidae; genus Polydrusus; species Polydrusus pterygomalis. The sequence goes on along the minus strand of OZ018376.1, from coordinate 39,875,789 downwards.
AAATATATTCTTGGTGATAAAAAGTGACAAGTACATCGTTGTATTTAAAATGTCATATGGTGTCAAAAAAAGGAAATATATACCAGGTGTCCCATTTAAAAATCGAAAGTTTATGTCACTTCCGGTTAAACCGGAAGTTCCAAAATGTTGTCACCTGTCATAAAATGCAGTTTTATGTCGTATACAAATCCCCCGAATTTTATTCCATCATCTTGATAAACAAAAAAGTTAGAGGGGCGAACCACCTTCCGTGGACACCCGGTATATTCTTTACCTTAAACTTAAACTATGCCCACCTTTCAAAATTTGATTTTTTTGTCAAATAGCTACAAGCAGGGATAGATGTGTTGTTGCAGAAACTTTTTATTAATTTCCATTGGCTATTACTCTCTATTGATCTCGCCATAATTGCAAACTGTAATTATTTTTATAATGTTGCCTATGACTATGAAATACCTACTTTTCGTATGTGGTATTTATTTTGTTGACATTGACAATTAAAATACCTACACGAAGATTTTATCGTTCATCTTTGAATATTTTAAATTAATGTAAAAAATAAACATTCATGTCACTGTTTAGATTTTATCCACAACATGGCGTGGCGTTTAATTAGCCAGTTTACAAGGAGAGTACAATTATATGTTTTTTAAATGGTAGTTTTTTTAATATATGTATTAAATATAACCGACAAATGTTATTTCAGAGTTTCCGTAGCGCAATTGGCTAGAGCATTCGAGTGGTTCCGTGTTCGATTCGCGATTTTTCAATTCTAATAACTTAGCTGCACGACGGGATCATTTTTCAGTTATTAAAAAATTGTCTATAAGGATATGGAACCAAAGTGCTGTCTTTAAGATTTACTTACGGTGCCCATTCATTTGCAGGTCGCCAGCCGATTTATATCGACCGGTCGACCAATTTGTGATACACACGTACAGGTCGCCGGCCGGTTTGAACCTGCAGTTTTGCAGAACTGAGTGATATAAAAGGTTTTTGACAATAAACCGTTTTCTGGACAGAGCCATTTCATTACAATGATATTTAATAACTATTATTTTTAAAACTGTAGGTACTACTGTACCGGCCGGTCTATTGAAAAGTAGTGTTAAGTATGTACAAATTCAATTCTCCTGCAGGTTTCGATCGTACAGATTTTAACCTGTAGGCAGGATTATCATCCTGATCTGAATATTGTGTTCCTAAGCTCGATTCTCGCCTTCAAATCGAAACTGCCGATCGATTCCGTATGAAGTGAATGGGTACCATGAGGCCATATAAGTTTTTAGTATTATACATCGTCACACTAGCGGATACAGACAGCTGGCAAAGAGCATTTCTAACTGGTCGGGCGGCATCGGCACACAGAAGAAAAGATTTGTTCGGGTTTGTCTCTTATTAAGTCATTAATATGATATGACATTGTATGTTCTGGGAGAAAAGTTAAAAATATAAACACATCCAAGTCAGAAATGAAGAAACAGGTCCACTTCTGTGGTCTTAAAAAATATTCTAATTATGAATTAAAATGAATTCATAAATTCCACATTTATAAAATGATGGGAACACACAAGTCCATTTCTTTGTTGACTGTCCCGTTTTAGTGCTTTAACCCCACAATTTCGACGTTCTACAGCCAGTTCTTTTAGATGTTCCCTTTTATGTTTCAAAACGACAGGAAATCAGAAAAGGCACAGTATCCCTTTCGGTTCGTGTTCCACAATTAATTACACTACAGAACGATGGAATTTTCAATAATTAAACTCGTTTAAATTTAAAAGCTTGTAAAACTAAAGTCGATTCAGCCAGTAAACCTGCAAGATGGCCGACATGTCATATGACAAAAGTCATATTCCAGCTATTTAATTTTTAGTAAGAATAATATTGGCAGCAATCGGTCAGAAATGAGAATTTATTACGAATGTCTAAAAATACTTACCGGCAACACAATAGCACAATGGAATAGCTCTGAAAAGAACTGTTTTTAAAATTAAATAAAGTTTCAAGGCACAAAAATGGATAAAATCGAATTAAAACGACAAATCAAAACACCAAAATTGAACAATGTCAACTAAAACATTAACTCGAATATTACTTTATAATTATATCTCTGTCTAACACGTTATATTCCGTTCAAGACGTATTGCGTGTTGCTACTCCTGGAAACCCCGGAAACGGTCTCTACGTTGCGCTTTACAACAGCAATGCCTGGCCTGCCCTGTGATCATATAACGGTTCGTGTTGGTTAGCACCGGTATGTGTCTCTCTCTATCATGCATTTAACTCGATACGAAGAAAAAAGAAAGATATATGATTTAGGGACTTAATAATAGTTGCTTTTACTTATGTTTGGAATTGAATTTTAATAATTTCTGGTGTAAAATCCAAGTAACTTTTTGCCTTAATTTATTTGTGATTGGAGAGCGCTGACATGGATTATCCGTCGCCATCTTGCAGGTTTACTGGCTGAATCGACTTTAACTGCCCTTCAGAAAACATGACCGACCCGTCAATGGCGTCATTACGGAATGGTCAATCATGAGAAGACATTGAAATATCTACCATTTTAGTTTTCTTTTCGACTATACATACTATAGTTAGTTTATTTCTTTTTCGTCTCCGGGTAGCAGCAGGTTGTGACCTACGTTAAAGCTAGTTTCATATAGACGCGAATTGAGAAATGCGAATCGCGAATAGTACTCTTATTGGCCGATTCACTAAATTTAATTTGAAATCGGCCAATGAGAATAAAATTTGCAATTCGCGTCTATATGAAACTAGCTTGATAGGGTGAACGTCCAATTTCCACTTGATCTTTTTTATAAACATACTTGAAATCTTCTTTCACTTACTCCTCTAATCCCAAAAAATAACTTTACATTTTGAAACCACATTTTTTCAAATAAAACATAAATTATATTTGATGGCAAGTTTATCAACATTCACGTTAATAAATGCGGTAATTTTGCGGTGTAAAAAGGTAACTGAGTTAAATAAACAATTTTCAAATTTAACGCATTTAATCAACTTTTTGTCGTAGCTAAATAAATTTAAATAAAAGTTAGGCCTTTAAATTAAATTGAAGATTGGTTTCAGTAAGCGATAGGCTATGGAAAAAGTGAAAAATACATAAAAGGTAGGAGTAAATAGAGATGCTTTCAGAAAATACATAAATAAGCAAATTTATATGCCCAGTTGCTATAGGTAGCCAAACATTTTTCACAACAGGAATTAATATTAAAATTCAGGAAAATAAAAATTGTGCCTTTTACAAGGAATTAAAATAAATCTTCTGGAAAAAAGGAGCCACGACCGTGGTTAAAATTTTAATTAAATCAAGTAAAATGGGAATAAAAAGCTCTGTACCGGGTGCACAACTAAAAAGGGACGTCGACTGTATCTTGGAGACCGTTTACTGCACGGCTTGCCGAAAAAATATTTGGTACAAAAATGACTGAGGGAAATTGGTAGAAATTATTATTAATTTTCTAGATTGGCCGCTAGGGGGCGTAATTATAGTGACCAATAAGATTTTCTCAAAAATTCTCATAGTAAACGTGTATCAAAGATAGAATTTTTTCAATCTAATGAAAATTCTGGCTAACTTTTGTATTTGAGGTTTTTGCTCTATCTGTTTATTTAAGGGAGGGGGGGGGTAGGAGGGGACAAATATGGCTTTGCTAAAATATTTACAACTTTGGTTTGGCTTATCGGAATTCCAATTGCAATAGCTAGAGGAAGCTATTTAGCAGAATCGACAATTTCTTCATTTTTCTCAAAAAGTTGAAATGCAATATTTTTTAGCTTAAGGTGGGAGTATCAACATGCTTGCCAACCTATAACCTATCTCGCGTATATTTATTTAATTTTTCTAGCTTTTACACAAAATTTAAATAAAATCATTATCGTCTTCATATTTTATAGGTAATAATTGACATATTAAATAAATATCAAGGAATTTCATTAAATATTTTAGGAGAATTGTATATATAGCGAAAAATATCGGGAAAGATTTTTTTTAACATTATTATGTCATTGTTCTTTCACTATACAATTCTCCCAAAATTAGCAATGAAATAAATTGATATTTTTGTAATATATCAGATACTACCTAAATAATGTACCGACGATATTGATTTTCTTTAAATGTTAGTTATTAAAATAATAAATTAAAAAAATCAACGTGAAAAGGTTATAGGTTGGCAATAGATGGAATGACGTTGAGAATTCCACCTTAAGCAAACAGAAGAATAAATAAGAAAAATATCTGTAAAAACCACAATCCAATATCTAAGAATAAACTGATGTTTTAACACGGTATTTGTAGACAAGAAGTTACAAAAACCTTACCATTGTGTATTCTACAAAGCTGTAATCAACAGAATACTTCTTTAAATTATTATTCTGTAAATTTAAATTATTTACAACAAAAATAATAGATATGGAGGTATGGTATTTGTAACTGCTCGACTACAAATACCGTATTAAAACGTCAGCTTATTTATATGGAGTTCTTTTTTATAATTAGTGTCCGACCGAAACATTAAGATTTTCAACCGAAACAGAATCTTCGGCCTTGGTCTCAGTTTCGGCCGAAACCGAACCGAAACTTATTTATACATGTTAAAAATTAAATTGTAAGTATATTGAAATCTAATTTATTTTATATAGGACGAGATCGATCTTGGAAACGGATTGAACTCTTCCCACCTAAAAAAAAAAAGAAACCAAAGGGTCGACAGAGAACGTTTTTTATTTATATAGACAACACTGCCTACGAAGTCACCCAAAGTTAGCCGAACGGTGCGCAACATTCACGAACACTGAGTTTCGGCGCGGCCGATTTTTGGCCGAAACCGAAACTGTCACCGAAACTAGATTTTTTTGGCCGAAACTAGCCGAAACCAAACCTTCGGTCGGTCTCTATTTTATAATATATTTTCCATATCTCCGGTTTAAAAAAAATAATGGCTTGCGTTTTTTACAGATATTCTTCTTATTTATTTTTTTTTGCTTAGGAGAAAAAAGATTCATTGCATTTAAAATTTTTAAGAAAAAATTAAGATATTGTTGATTCGGCTAAATAGTGCCCTCTAGCTGTCGCAAGGGAATTCAGAACGACCTCGTTTTTTTATAAAACTGATAAAACGTTCAAATTTCGATAGGCCAAACCAAAATTGTGAATATTTTTGCATAACAATATTTCTCCCCTCCTACCCCCCTGAAACAATAAGGAAAAATCCAAATACGTAAGTTATCCAGAATTTTCATTAGATTGATACATGTTTACTATAAATATTTTTAAGAAAATCCCGCTTTTAATCCTAAAAATATTTTTTAGCAATTTTTTTTACTTACTTTCGTAATAAATATTTTTTCCGCAAGCCGGTGCGGTAAAAGGTTTCCAAGATACCTTTCCCTTCTTAGTTGTACAGGGTGGCCAACTAAGCGAGGTAAGCGGTTGTATCTCAGGAACCGTTAATCGTACAGCTTTCGGAAAAAAAAATTATATAAGTAAAGCGATCATGAGAAAATTCTGGAAATTACTTTCAAGTTCCTCATTTTGCCGCAAGGGGGCACAATTGAAAATTATTTTTTTTGATTTTAAATTTCTCCGAAAATTTCCATATTAAGGTATAACTCTGATGACATCATTGGAAAGCTTAGACAATTCTGCATCATTTTGGTTAAAGGCTCGTTGGTGTACCGACCTTGATAAGAGTGGGGGAAGCTATTGAATGTGTAAACATTAAAATTGCTGTAACTTTTAAACGCCTTATGCGATTTTACTAAATTTAAGCTTGTTTGGAAGGGAAAGGTAAGTACTTTCAATCATCGTATCCAATGGTACACAATAGTTTCTAATAAAATTGCTAGAGGGCGCAATTTGTAATAATAACAGTTTTTTTGATTTTATCCCGAAAATTCAAATCATAGGGTATAACTATGACATCATATTCGGAAAGTAGATTGAATTTGCAAGAAAAAATGTAAAAACCGCAGTTCGATATTGTTGTTCGTTCCAGAGTTATTGCCAAAACAATAATTTTTAATTCAAATTGCGCCATCTAGCAATTTTATTAGAAACTATTGTGTACCATTGGATATGACAGTTAAAGGTACTTACCTTTCTCTTCCAAACGACCTTAAATTTAGTAAAATTGGATAAGTCGTTTAGAAGTTACAGCGATTTTAATGTTTACACTTTCACTTGATAAGAGTGGGAGAAACTATTGAAAGTGTAAACATTAAAATCTCTGTAGCTTCTAAACGACTTATCCGATTTTACTAAATTTAAGGTCGTTTGGAAGAGAAAGGTAAGTACCTTTAATTGTCATATCCAATGGTACACAATAGTTTCTAATAAAATTGCTAGAGGGCGCAATTTGAATTAAAAATTATTGTTTTGGCAATAATTCTGAAACGAACAACAATATCAAACTGCGGTCTTTACATTTTTTCTTGCAAATTTAAACTACTTTTCGAATATGATGTCATAGTTATACCGTATGATTTGAATTTTCGGGATAAAATCAAAAAAAACTGTTATTATTACAAATTGCGCCCTCTAGCAATTTTATTAGAAACTATCGTATACCATTGGATACGACGATTAAAGGTACTAACCTTTCCCTATCAAACGAGCTTAAATTTAGTAAAATCGGATAAGTCGTTTAAAAGTTACAGCGATTTGAATGTTTACACATTCAATAGCTTTTTTTTTTTTTTTTTTTTTTTTTTATGATCGAGCACAAGCACTATAGGAAATCCTTTAAGGCGCTCTGGGAGCGGTGCGTGTGCGAAGAAAGCGATTCACGTTTTTCTTGAATCGTTGGAGGTTATATTCGGTTGGAAACACGGTCTCAGAAAGGCCATTCCACAAAGATGACGTCCTCCAAATGAAAGAGTTCTGAAACAATGATGTTCGGGGTGTACTAAGTTGAACCACATAGGGATGGGCGGCAATGGTTCGTCGTGTGTTTCTGCTATGCATTACTCTAGGTGGAATCGAGCGGGCAATATCTGTCGAACACTTGCCATGAAAATATCTGTAGAAGAGAGCCAAATCACCAACCTGTCTTCGATGTTCTAAGCTGTCGAGGTTCTTAGTCAGCTCGTGGTCGCCGATTAGACGAACGGCTCTTCTTTGGATGGAATCCAACAACCGAAGGGTATGCTTCGGCGCAGAACTCCAGATATGAGAGCAGTATTCCAGTGATGGTCGAATCTGGGCTTTATAGAGTGTCAAAAGTTGTTGAGGTGTATACAACTTTTTGGTACGGAAAAGTATACCGAGCTTCTGAGAAGCTGCCCTGGCGATTGCCACTACGTGATTATGCCACACACACAGCTTCCCCCACTCTTATCAAGGTCGGTACGCCAACGAGCCTTAAATCAAAATGATGCAGAATTGTCTAAGCTTTCCAATGATGTAATCAGAGTTATACCTTAATATTCGGAGAAATTTAAAATTTAAAAAAATAATTTTCAAATGTGCCCCCTTGCGGCGAAATGAGGAACTTGAAAGTAATTTCCAGAATTTTCTCATGATCGCTTTACTTATTATTATTATATAATTTTTTTTCCGAAAGCTGTACGATTAACGGTTCCTGAGATACAGCCGCTTACCTCGCTTAGTTGGCCACCCTGTACATCCGGTATATTGGTGGTAATGGACATACATTTATTGGATTTTTAACCAGCCATCCACAGGGGGTGGAAGCCCTCCTTTGTCCCTCCCTATGGACGTCCATGATGAAAACTAAACTTTTCCATGTAACTTCGTGTGACTCTTTAGATGGTGACTTCTTCTAAACGCCTTTCCACATATAATGCAGAGATATGGCTTCTTGTTTAAATGCACTTGTTCATGCTGTCTCAGGTTTTTAGGACAGGCAAAAGATTTCTTACATGTAGAGCACTTAAGAGGTTTTTCTCCGGTATGTTGCCTAAAAATATATAAGTAATAAAGTTTTAACAAATTATGATGATATCGTTTTTTCAAACCTAATCAAATTTCTCACACAACGATGCTGTACCGCAAACATTCTCATACGGAAACTGCACGTCGTCATTTTATAGCCAGCAGTTCGAAGAATATGCCGTCCTCTGGCGAGGAAGAAGGTAATTTTGTGCACTTATTTACCAACGCAGAAAAAAATGATAGTAAACTGTGGGGAAACTGAAAGGTCTCTCTAATAATACGAAAAGGGTGACCGATGTACTTTATGATTGGTCAAAAAAGACGGGAGACTGTCAAGTCAATCCACAGCGCGCTTCAAAAATTAAAACAATTTTTGAGTTGAGTTGTCAGTAAGGTTTTATTGCTAAAGTTATTAAAAAAATTTGGTAAATTTTGTACACAATTTGTACAAACTACACTAATACTATGGTGACTTATTTATTATTACTTGTATTAGTATTTTTCTAGATTTAGCAAAACCCTTTGATACAGTTAACCATAATTTACTGTTAAAAAAGTTTGAAAATATTGGATTCAGAGGAAAGCAATTAGAATTAATTAAAAATTATCTGAAAAATAGACCAACTTATGTTCAAATAGATAAAGAAAAAGCTATCCAAAGGTATTTAAGTATGGTGTTCCTCAAGGAACAATTTTAGGACCATTATTTTTTAATATTTATATTAACGACTTATTTAGTATAAATTGCGATGGACAAATTCATAGTTTTGCAGATGATACTACAATTTTTTATACCGATACAAATTGGGAAAACTAAATAATAAAATTAAAAAAGATTTTAAAATTATAAAAAATTGGTTTGATAACAATTTGCTAACAATTAATTTTAATAAAACAAATTATATTCCTTTTACTTTAAACCTAAATAACCTACCACAAAATATGAATAGTATTCAAATAAATGAAGACATTCAAATTTTTAAAGTTAATAAAATAAAATATTTAGGAATTATTTTTGACAGTAAATTACATTGGAATTTTCATATAGAATACTTAATTAAAAAATTAAGAAGTTTACTACCGATTTTTTAAAACATTAAAAAAATTTTAAATGTAAGGCATGGAAATATTATATTACGCGTTAGTTAAAACTCATTTAAATTACGGAATTTTAGGTTGGGGAGGAATAAATAGAACTTTAGTTAAAAAATTAGAAATATTGCAAAAAAGGTTTCTAAAAATTATATGCAATAAAGATTATCTTTGTCCTTCAAAAGAAACAAAAAAGTTGAACATAAGACAACTTTACATTTAGAACATCCTAATATATATATTGAAAAATAAAAACCTTATACTTACAATTTAAAAACCATAATCATAATACACGTCATAAAAATGAAATAACCAGAAAACCTAAAATAAATAAGTCCATAGGACAACAAAAGTTCAAATATTTTAGTTTTTATTTAAACGATTATTTACCAACAAAAATTAAAAAATTGATTTTATTAAAAAAATTTTAAGTCGAAATAAAAACATTGATATTAAAAGCGGACAATTTGAATATTTTTAGAAATGCTTTAATTAATTAATTAATTAAAAATTAAAATAAAATTAAATTTAATTAATTAAAATTAATTAATTAATTAATTAATATTGTTCTGAATAATTTTTTATATAAGTAATATTTTTTACTTAAAAATTATAAATTAATAATTTTATTATAGGTAATATATTTCTTCAAAAAAGCTCCGTTAATACTATAAATTAACATTTTTACTTTAAAACTTGATTTTTAATGCATATTTATGATTTATGATTTTACATACTAAAACAAAAAATAAGATTTGCCCCTAACAAGCTCAGCTTCAGGGGATTGAAGAACAAGTCTATCGAAGACAACATAAACTTATTTATTATATTAAGTATTAAATTTTAAATAAATTTATTATTATTATTATACAGTAAAATACACTAATAAAAATCACACACTCTGAATCGGTTGTAGTTGTTTCATTTAACCACTTTCACTCACCCTGCAAACTCAGTCTTGGAAGAGTTATAAAGTTATTAAAACTCTTAAGCACGCAAAATAAGTTCAATATCAATATTCAAATGAAATAAGTAGCTTAATAGGTCAAATACAATTTTGATAGAAAATATATTAACTGAATGTGTAAAAAGCACCTCACTGTCCTGTTTTACCACATAGGTTTATATTACAATGACGTTGCGGTTGCATAATACAAAATATACACTCAAATCGTCAGCTCCATTTAGCGTCGACAGACAGAGTGATATACCTTCTTTATTTAACTTATAGTAGTTGAACTTTGAATCGTTGAGGCCTTTACTTGATGGAAATTTTCATTATAACTCAATGAAAGACAATTTATTTTGTCAAATTTCCACTTTTATTGAAACACTTTTTCTTTACACGACGCGTTTCGCTACATTGTAGCTTCTTCGGGTGTATGGTGCTAACTAATTTTATTTCAGTGTAGCGAAACGCGTCGTGTAAAGAAAAAGTTTTTAATAAAAGTGGATGTTTGATATACTTTAAGTGAACAACGTTACCATGGTTTTTTACTGTCAAAAATAAGACAGTTTGTTTATATTGTTGTATTAATCATTCTTCTTGTGTGTCAGCCTATTGTCAATACAAAAAGCAGTAAAGTAAATTATTTTGAGTGTTTTAATTTACAAACGTTAGAAAAGGCCGAGCCAGGCGACCATCTACAGTCCACAACTTAAAGACCGCACATATTTGGACCTCCGAGCAGCGGATGCAAAACAGAAAGAAGACATCAAACAGGTGTGTCCGTTCCATACTTTCCTGTGTTGCATTCCCATTAAGCGTAGTTTTAGGCTGATCTTATTTTAACTAGCGAGTTTTTCGAACGAATCTTGTCATACCTTAATCGATTCAAACAATTTTCTAACGCATTTTGGATAATTTAGTTATCATTTTCGAGATTGTTTGAATAAAATCAATCATAATGACGGATAAGCCTGATACACAGAGTGAAAAACTCATTAGAAAGAGAGGTTCAGTCAAAGCTAAAGTAACAATTTTTGGTAAATACATAACTCGTTTAGAGCAAAAATATGTCGATTTCACTATCGATAATCAAATCGACTTTTTAGAACTAGAACAGCGAGCAGAACGCTTCCAAAACGTTCTAGATGAATTTGAAGACCTGCAAGGTCAAATCGAAGAGATCAGTACAGATCCAACAAACGAGTACCCCGAACGTGAAACATTTGAGAGCGCCTTTTACGGGGTTGTTGCCAGATCAAAACGATTTCTAATTGCTGATAATATTTCGGCCCCATTAAATGCCATTGGTGGAGGTACGCAGAGTTCAGTCGCGTTTAGCAATACTAATAATCCACCTATAAGCGATGGCGCTAGTGGCGTCAAACTGCCAGTTATTGAAATTATGACTTATGACGGTGAATATGACAGGTGGCTAGAGTTTCGAGACACTTTCGAATCGCTTATTCATCAAAACGCTAGACTTAGCGACATCCAGAAGTATCATTATCTGAGGGCTTATTTAGGCCCAAAGGTTCTTGAAATTATAGCCAGTCTAGAGTTCACAGGTTCTAATTACGATAACGCATGGCAGTTAGTTTGTGATAGATTCAATAACAATCGATTATTAATACAAAATCATGTTAAAGCTTTATTTAACATAGAAAAGTTACAATTTGAATCATCTGGCGCTTTAAGAAAATTGGTTGACGGTGTTGCCAAACATCTTAGGGCCCTGAAAACCTTAAATGAACCTATCGAATCGTGGGATACTTTAATTATATACTTAATTACTACGAAATTAGACGATGTTACACTTCGAAAGTGGGAACAAATAAAAGCGACCCACAAAACACCTACACTTGAGAACTTAAGCGACTTTTTAAAGGGAAGGGCTGATTTACTTGAGTCCATAGAGCAAACTAAAGATGATAAAGAGCAAAATACGGATTCTAATCATAACAGGTTTAAACGTAGACCTAAAACGCTTTTGTCGGGAAATCGTGCGGCAAAACCATCGTGCTCTTTTTGTAAAAATGAGCATTACATTCAAAATTGTTCCGAGTTTTTAAAATTAAATATAAATCAACGCGTAGAACAGGCTAAAAGAAAACGGCTTTGTTTAAATTGTTTAAGATTCGGGCATCTATATGAAAAGTGCTTTTCCGGGCCTTGTAAAACATGCAAGAGAAAACATCATACTTTAATACATTCGGAAAAAGGCGATAATTTGCATAACGCACAAAATTCGAATGTATCGGTTGAAAATAGAGAGTTACCGCACGGAAATAAGTTTATCGTCGCGCAATATATCAGTTAATCAGCAGGTACTTCTTGCAACCGTGTTGCTACGTATTTTTGATAAAAATAATAAACCATTTATTGCGCGTGCGTTACTAGACGCGGGATCACAAAGCAGCTTTGTTACTGAAGAGTTTTACAGTAAGCTTGGAATTTCCTATAAACCGATCAATTTACAAATCAGCGGGCTGAATGATACTGTATCTAACGTAAAAGGTAGTGCAACACTACAAGCTCAGTCGCAAGTAAATTACTATTCATGCAAAATTTCATGTTTAATCATACCAACTATCACTAGCGATTTACCAAACTTTAAAGTCGATAAACAAAGGCTTAAAATTCCCAATGACATACAACTGGCTGATGAAAACTTTCATTTACCAGGCAAAATTGATATGCTTTTAGGAGCAGATTACTTTTGGGATGTCATGTGCGTGGGCCAAATCAAATTAGACAGTGGCGGTCCATTCCTACAAAAAACTAAGTTTGGCTGGATAGTATCCGGACAAATTTTAGCTGATCGGCTTCAATCCCAAAAAATCCATTGTAACCTTTTGAAAAATATAGAAATCGACAAACAACTTACGCGATTTTGGGAAATAGAAGAAGTTCGCGATTTAAATCTATTGTCTCGCGAAGAGAAAATTTGTGAAAGGCATTTCATAGAAACGGTAAAACGCGATGAATACGGGCATTTTGAGGTAACTATACCGCTAAAAGATGAAGTAATTAAATTGGGTGATTCTCGCGAAATAGCAGAAAAACGATTCTACGCTTTAGAGCGTAAATTCAATCGCGATAATAATTTTAAACTACAATATAGTAAGTTTATTGAGGAATATCATATGCTGAACCACATGACTAAGGTCGGCGAACCAGATAGCGCGCGGCATGCGTATTATATGCCACATCACGGCGTAATTAAAGAAAGTAGTTCAACGACTAAGTTACGCGTTGTATTCGACGCGTCGTGTGCAAGCAGCAGCGGCTACTCATTTAACGATTTACAAATGGCTGGCCCAACTATTCAATCGGATCTTTTTTCAATTTTATTGCGTTACCGAAAACATAATTATGTCATTGCCGCGGATGTCGAAAAGATGTACCGAATGTGTCAAATAAATCCCGATCAAACCTGTTTACAGCGAATCTTATGGCGTGATAATCCTGATCAGCCCATCGAAACGTATGAACTATCAACTGTTACGTATGGTACTAAATCAGCATCATTCTTAGCAATTAGATGTCTTTTTCAACTCGGAATAGAATGCGAAGCAAATTTTCCGGTTGCTGCGCAAGTTATCAAAGAAGATTTCTACGTGGACGACATGTTAACAGGTTCGAGTAGCGTGAAGGAAATAGTCTCTTTAGCTAACGAGGTTTCAGAAATTCTCAAAGGAGCCGGTTTTTATCTAAGAAAGTGGGTATCAAACAGTTCCGAGGTGTTAAAGGGCATAAAAACGTCCAATAAAACAGATTTAATTGATTTAGGAGCAAACGAAAATACCAAGACACTTGGTTTGATTTGGAACGGCCGTAAAGATAGCCTTTCGTATAAAATAGGAACCAACTTTGGTACACGCATAACAAAACGAACAATTCTATCCGAAATTTCTCAAATTTTTGACCCCCTCGGTCTATTAAGCGCAGCAATAATACAAGCCAAAATCATTTTGCGTGATATTTGGCTAGAAAGAGTAGGATGGGACAATTCATTGTCGCACGCACTGCATACCAGGTGGTTGCAATTTCGGGATGATCTAACGGCATTAAATCAAATAAGCATAGAAAGGCAAGTTATTTGCAAAAACGCAATTTATGTAGAGATCCACGGTTTTTCAGATGCCTCCTCACATGCATACGGTGCTTGTGTTTATATAAAATCGCAAAATAAAGAAGGTGAGGTATCTGTAAAATTGATTTGCGCCAAATCTAAAGTGGCACCCTTAAAAATACAAACCATTCCACGATTGGAACTAACAGCAGCGGTATTACTTGCCAGACTTGTTAAAAGGGTGAACCAATCACTAAATATAAAAATCGTAAGAACCACTTACTGGTGCGACTCTACGATAGCGCTCGGATGGTTGCATATGGCTCCTCACACCTTGCAAATATTTGTCGCGAATAGAGTTGCGGCCATTCAAGAATTGTCGGATACTAAAGATTGGAGACACGTTCCAACTGTTGACAATCCAGCGGATCATGTATCACGCGGCGTCGCGCCCAGCAATTTATTGTCCCTTGAGACCTATTGGTTCGGTCCAAGCTGGTTACAGCAAGACGAAAGTTATTGGCCAAAATCGCAAGCTTCGACCAACGGCTTGCCCGAAGTGCGAAAAAACGTCATATCGTTAGAACTTTCAGTCAATAACTCGATAATAGACTTTGACCTATATTCTAATTTATCTAAAATAAAACGAATAATCGCCTATTGTATGAGGTTCAAGGACAATTGTTTTAAATCCAAAATCGAGAGAGATCTTAATTCGTTAAATACGGAAAATATTAATCGTGCCTCTTTATGTCTAATAAAGATAGTACAGCAACAAAGCTTTTCCAATGAGATATCAGCTCTTAAAATCAATCATAAAAAATCTAATGGAAAAGGCAAGCTATCAAATCTTAATCCCTTTCTCGACGATGACGGAATTCTTCGAGTAGGCGGTCGATTAGCAAATTCAAATTTTGAATATGATAAGAAGTATCCGATTCTTTTATGTTCAAAGCATAGATTCACTAAATTATTGTTTAGAGGAGAACATATTCGCTTATGTCACGCGGGACCTCAACTATTATTATCATCAATTCGAGAATATTATTGGCCCTTATCAGGACGCAATTTGGCGCGAAAAACATTTCACCAATGTGTACGTTGTTTTCGAGTTAATCCTAAACATATTAACCCAATTATGGGCAATTTACCTGCTCGAAGATTGAACCCTGCTCCTCCATTTTTTACGACTGGCGTGGATTATGCGGGACCCTTCTCTTTAAAAGACAGACAGGGTCGTGGCTGCAAAGTTACTAAAGGCTACATTAGCCTGTTCGTTTGTTTCGTAACTAAAGCCATCCACCTTGAGCTGGTTTCGGATCTAACTAAAGAGGCATTCTTAGCAGCCTTTAAACGTTTTATATCGCGTCGTGGAAGGCCCTCTCAGATGTACTCGGATAACGGCACCAATTTTGTTGGTGCACATTTAGAACTACAACGTTTAGGTACCTTTTTGCAAGAAAATGCTAGAGCTTTGACCGATTCAATCCAAAATGAAGGAATTTCGTGGTCATTTATCCCAGCATATTCGCCCCATTTTGGCGGGTTGTGGGAGGCTGGCATTAAGTCCACAAAATATCATTTAAAACGCGTAGCCAGTGATGCTATATTAACTTTTGAACAATTTTATACCTTGCTAGTTCAAATAGAGGCGGTGCTAAACTCGCGTCCTCTGTCTCCGCTCTCAAGTGATCCCGCAGACTTAACACCTCTGACACCCTCTCATTTCCTTATTGGGCGGCCCCTGACTTCAATTACTGATCCAGAAGTGGAACCACAGACAATCGTAATCGACAATTTCCCCTTACGTCTTTCCCCGTCTCGCCTTGGCTCAAGGTCAATCTACATAAATAGCTACCACAGACGATCGCTTTACCCAACCTTAACGATTTTATCGCATCGAAAGAAGTCGACTGATAAGTGGACGCCGCTAAAGCTTGTCGACGAACAACCTAACCTCAGAAATCGGGTTTGTTTACTTTGTTTTGAGTTTTAAATGGTTTTTCGCATTTGGGTGGTTTAATAATAATATATCTTTATAATTATAATACTAATATTATTATATATTTTTATTCTCAACCAACTTAAAAAGTTTATTACAGAGAATATAACACCAAATATATAATATAAAATCACAAATAATCATGTTTAGTACCTAACTGTTAATAACTCCATCGAAATTATTTAAAATATATATATATATATAATAACCATTTACGAAATAATAATAATAATAGGTACGTTAAAGTTAGTTTAGTTTTAAAAATTTTTGGTATTTTTAGTTTTTGTTTAAAAATCCATAATTTCTATATTTCTTAAATTTTTTTCGGTAAACTGTTGCAAATTGTTATTCCTTTATATAATACTGATCATTGGCTAAAAGTACTCTTTACCATAGGTGTATGAATATCATTGTTTTTGTCTCGTGATGTAAATAATGTTGGTCGAAGGAAATATTATATTCGATTGTTTTTCTTTAATAATAATAGAGTGTATTAGAATACATATAGTTTTAATTTATAAAGCTTTCTAAAATTAAATATCCGTTTAGTTCATACAAATTTATAGGTTTTTCGGAGAAAGCGAAAAACACAGTAAGTATGTACCTACATGAAGTTTTCTGTGTTTAGACAATGGAGTCTGTAGTAAAAAGAATGAGAGTAAATTCCAGGCATTGGGATTTACTCCTAGATATCTTAGAGGTGCATCCTGAAATGATTACAGGCAAATTTGTGTGCCAAAATGCTAAACAAAAATCTCTGGAGTTGTGGAAGGATGCAGCCACAAAATAAAATGCGTTGGGCCTAGGGGAAAAAAAATCCTGATAAATGAAAGCTTGCTGTGCAAAACTGAAAATATAAAACAAAAATGAAGGTGGCGGAAATAAAAACATTTTATTAGATAATATACAAGAAAAATGATTAAAAACTTAAAATTTAGAGACCACATTAAACAGTAAACAAACACAAATACCAAAACAATTTAAAAATATAACCTATATTCTTCTTCTTTTTATTGTTAATTGCTGGCTTTTAATCATAAACGGGGAATTATAGGAAATATTTTTAAAATGGATAATAAGTCTTTATCGACAAAACGGAAAAGCCCGAACAGAAGACGATTTCGATAAATAGATTCACCGTGGTACGAAATCTCGATCGCTTCGACAAGAAGGCGATCGACTTCTCCTTGTCGATCGATATAAAAGCGATTGTTCGTGGTTCGCCTTCTGATTACACTTCAACCTCAGAAAATCGACTCAAACACTTTCAACGTATTCAGCAGCTTCAGCAGCATTTCTGGTCCAGATGGTCCCTTGAATACGTTTCAGAATTGCAGCAACGTTGCAAATGGAAGACGACACATAGTTCTCTCAAGGTCAACGATTTGGTCATCATCAAAGAAGATAACCAAGCTCCTCTTAAATGGTTACTTGGTCGAATTATAGAATTACACCCGGGCAAGGATGGTGTAGCAAGAGTCGCTACTATAAAGACCAAAACAGGAACAATAAAACGTTCCTTTGCAAAACTTTGTCCTTTGCCTTCGAACTCTTAATGCTACAAGTAGTGCGTGCTCTGAACAATGTGAGTGCGTGCCGTATTGAAAGGACTCCCTTTCAAGGCCGGGGCGATGTTTGATATACTTTAAGTGAACAACGTTACCATGGTTTTTTACTGTCAAAAATAAGACAGTTTGTTTATATTGTTGTATTAATCATTCTTCTTGTGTGTCAGCCTATTGTCAATACAAAAAGCAGTAAAGTAAATTATTTTGAGTGTTTTAATTTACAAACGTTAGAAAAGGCCGAGCCAGGCGACCATCTACAGTCCACAACTTAAAGACCGCACAGTGGAAATTTGACAAAATAAATTGTCTTTCATTGAGTTATAGTAGTTGGTTTAAAGGAAGGAGTATTATGCTACAGCAGGGCCGTAGCCAGACTTGAATTTTAGGAAGGGCCGTTAACATTTCTGGAAGGGCGAACTTATTAAACTTTTTTTTTTATTTTAGTAGTTACCGTCAACCAGGGCTAAGAGGACCACAGCTGGTAAAGTGGTCCGAAGGGACATTAAAAATAATAAAAATGTGTATCTGCTAAAATACAACCGGCAACAACGGTTTCGCACGCACGTGTGTCTAGGAATACCTAGCGCAGGGTTGACTATCAAGGTCGAGCGCGTTACACTCCTTTAGTCCCAGTTAGTAAGCGGAAATAAACACATGCAAATTCTTATTGTTTTTTATTTTCCGGAAAACCTCCATTGCAGTACGTTCACAGGTAAGTTTTTTGAGTTTCAACTTATGTTAGGCACTTGTACGTTAAGTTTTGAAAAATAATTTAGTTTAAAAAACATTTTTAATTATTTGTGTTAGCAGTGGGGTAGTTAAATATAAAAAATCTGCAAAACTCTGGGAAAAGCGGACCGTGGAATATAAAAAAAACTAGATATATTTAAGATAAAAAAATTTCACAGCCAGCTTACTAAAGTATGGTAGATTTTATATTAAAATCCTTAAACCAAAATATTTATTAGTTTTCCAAAAATCTGCAAAAAACCGAAAATATTGGACCACTTAGCCCTGGTTGACGGTACCTTCTCGTATGTTTCTTTCCAAATGCTTTTCCGAATGGAAATACTTTTTTAAAAGTTTTATGTGGACCACTTTCCCATCACAACGATTAAATGGGACCCTAAAGCGTAAATTAGTGGAAAACGGGCAAGTGGTCCCCTTTACCACAAAGTGTGTGGTAAGTGGACCACCTACAGAAAAAAAAATATAAAAAAACTAGATATATTTAAGACAAAAAATTTTCACAGGCAGCTTACTAAAGTATGGTAGATTTTATATTAAAATCCTTAAACCAAAATATTTATTAGTTTTCCAAAAATCTGCAAAAAACCGAAAATATTGGACCACTTAGCCCCGGTTGACGGTAGTACATAGGTAAGTATTTTATATAAAAATGAAAAAAAAAAAAAATAACATAATAAATCAAAAAATATTCTAAAACACGTTTAGATAATTACAACTGTTTTAACACTTAAAACAGTTGTAATTTTCTGTTGCCTCTTTCATTAAATTTTTTTAAAAAGAGTTCAATATCTAATAGACGGCAGCTATTACACCATAAGTTTGTATTAACGGTATGATAAAAAAAAGATTTGAGACATTCCAACACTATAAGATAAATAGTAAGTATTGAATGAACATTTGATAACGTAAGTATAAAGTTAAAATATCCAGAAAGGGTTATTGTCATACAATGGTTGTTTTTTTCCAGGAAGGGCGAATTTTTCTCTAGGAAGGGCGGCGCCCTGCCTGCCCCCCCCTGGCTACGGCCCTGTGCTACAGAAACATGATGGAGCGTGATGATCAAGTAAGATAACACAAACAATAATAAAAACAGGTCTTATAAATTACGACACTACGTTGGAACTAGTTTTCCAACAGTAAACCGTACAAGGGTTGACACGAAACCGACATAACAAAGGTGTTCTCCTTTTTTCCGCGTTTGGAAATAAGTATACAAAAATCATCTTCGTCGCTATAGATGATGACGAATTATTTTAACCGCTGCAAAAAACCTACCTGGTGTGTATATGTAAATAGTAAGCTGTAGAAAACTGTTTGGCACAATAATTACATTTATGCGGTTTATAATTTGCATGAGCCTTAAGATGTTTCGACATCACACTTGAATGGCCAAAACTTTTATTGCAAATGTGACAGATGAAGGGTCTCTCCCCAGTATGGACCCTTCTATGCGAATGTAATCTTCCACTTGACACGAAACTAAAAACAAAATAAAGTGCAGTGTTAATAAATTTATTTTACTAATATTATTGAATGCAGTGGCGGCTCGTGACTAGCAAGTCGGGGGGGGGGGGGGCGCTGGCTTTAAATAATGCGGATAAAACTATTTATAGTCAAATCGTTTATTTTTGTTAAACATATAGACCAGGGTCGATAATTTTTGAAACCAAAAAAAAATAATAGTAGGATGAAACCCATTGGAAAAGAAAGAGAATATACCAAAATTTAAAGGAAAAATAAATTACGGGCGATCCGAGGTCGGGAAGGGGGGGAGGGGTGAGTTTTTAAGGGTAGAAAACGATTTATCTCGATTTCCGGCAAAACTACAAGTCCTATGGAAAAACGTTAAATGGCAAAGTTGTAGGTGTAATAAAAAGATTTACAACTTTTGTATTTGCACTTTTTTCACATAACCTCAAAATTTATGTGAAAAATTCAAATAACCAAGTTTTTGGTTTTTTATTTTTATCTTTTACAAAAAAATTTTTATATACACGAAATTTGGTGAAAACTTTCCTTTTTATGTCCCAAACACACTGTAATTTTTTTGATTTAAAATATTTATTTTTTAACCTTATTTTGACTTAATATCGAAAAAGCAACCTAATTTTCAATCGAAAATTGTCACGTCAAAATATCTGCTTTTTTAAAAAAGTCGGTGGGCTTTTTGTTCGTTGAAATCTCTACTTTCAGATGGTGTAAAAAAAATATACGTTACTATGGTACATGTTCTCAAAAAATGCAAAGAAACGAAAAAAACTCGAATTAGAAATTTTTTTTTAATCATTATGTACAATTTTGAGCTATTTATTAAAATGTATACTTTAATTACTCGAAAAACGTAAGATTCCATGTTACATTGATAAGCAAAAACATTACAAATCCATAAAACATAAAGATCGCAAAAAACATGCGTAAATAGTTGATCTAAATATAATTAAAGGTAGGATTTAAAGGGGAATTGAATTGAATTGGGAACATTTACCATACATAGTAATGTATATATTTTTTACACCATCAGAAAGAAGAGATTTTAACGAACAAAAAGCCCACCGACTTTTTTAAAAAAGCAGATATATTTTGACGTGTGACAATTTTCGATTGAAAATTAGGTTGCTTTTTCGATATTAAGTCAAAATAAGGTTAAAAAATAAATATTTTAAATCAAAAAAAATTATAGTGTGTTTGTGACATAAAAAGGAAAGTTTTCACCAAATTTCGTGTATAAAAATTTTTTTTTGTAAAAGATAAAAATAAAAAACCAAAAACTTGGTTATTAGAATTTTTCACATAAATTTTGAGGTTATGTAAAAAAGTGCAAATACAAAAGTCGTAAATCTTTTTATTACTTTGCCATTTAACGTTTTTCCATAGGACCTGTAGTTTTGCCGGAAATCGAGATAAATCGTTTTCTACCCTTAAAAACTCCCCCCACCCCCTTCCCGACCTCGGATCGCCCGTAATTTATTTTTCTTTTCATTTTTGTTATATTCTCTTCCTTTTTTTTTAGGGTTTCATCCTACTATTATTTTTTTTCACTTTTTACCATTTTCAAAGGCCTGGTCTAATACCAAATGTCAACACTAACAAATAATAATTTTTGAAGTGAAAGTAAAATCTTTTCATCCCCGCCAAAAACAAGACACACAAAACAAAAAAAAAATTGTCCTCACAACCGTATATCGAGGATATTTTATTATATATTTCTTTGTCAAATTTACGCAAAAACGGTGCATTACTTTTACATTTTGATTGCACTTGTACTATGTTCAATATCGGTAGTGGCCGCCCGGTATCTTTTAAATCAAGATTTTCACTTCAGCTCAGAGAACTAAACACAAGCTTCTGGAAATCACTGAACTTTATATTAGACGAAATTTTCCAACTTTATAACATAACTAATAAATTAGTCAAAACACGTCACGCCTCCGTAGTTATGGCAACCGACGTAATAGTCGCGTTGAATTGGGACCGATAATCGGCCGCCCGCGCTTGATATATTATTATTATCTTGCTTGTGCGAATAGAAAATGCTTATTCGGTATAACTTGCCCGTTGGAATATGGTTTGAATTATTTTAATTGATTGCTTACATAACATACATTGCGTTATGGGTTTTTTAAGTAAAGTATTTTTGGATTCTGTTTGAATTAATTGCAGGGAGGGCGGCGCCCCAGAGCCCTTCATTACGAGCCGCCACTGATTGAATGGGACAGGGGAAATGGTAATTGCGGCTATATTTAGTGGCGTCCCGTGAGGTAGAGCCATAGTGCCATGACCCTACCTGTCCTACTACCTACAATTTACATTTTTATTTTTTAAGCAATTAACAAAGTATAGTTAAAACTGGAACGCAGTCGATCGCAACGTCGCGCTTTATAAAAGCGATTATCAAATCCGTAACGTAGTTCTCGTGAGCCTAGCTCAGCTTCACTTTTCTGCGATTAAAAAAAAACATTTGAATGTGTTAATCACATAATACTGTTGCAAAAACTTCAAATCTACGGCTTTCGAGGGGAATCCTTTGACTGGCTCAGATTCTCAGCTCATATCTCTCGGAAAAAATACAGGTAGTCTCAAATGCGGAAAGATTGAGCCTAATGAATAAAAATGTAGCAATTGTTTTTTCTTATAAAATCGAAGTAATTTCTTGAAAGCCAATGAATAAAACCTAAAGTAATTCCTTTTGCGTCCAGCAATTGCTTAAAAGTGCAGGAATTGCTTCTAGTCAATTAATGCTTTTTCTTAAAAAATAGAAGCAATCGCTATCGTTTGCTTAAAATGTGATGAATAAATTAAGGAATTGCTTTTTCTAGTGTAGCAATTGCTTTCAACTTAAGAAAAATCTACAGTGTACGTAAAAATTGCAGATATGATGATTTCAGAAAGTTATATTGATTTGACTGCGAAAATGTTGAGTGGTTGGCAAATTATTTTTTGACTGATACTGGTAAAAGGCGAGGGATGCACTGTCGCCTTTAAATAAGATTAAAGTCTTTCTGCGGAAATTATCGAATCCGGGCTGTCAAAATTCGGTAGGTGAAGAACTCGGTGTTCACCAAACTACTGTCAGTAAGACATTCACTTCTGTAATGGATGCAGGGAGAAGGCCAATATTTTAATTAAATTTCCTACAAGTGCTGAAGCTGTTGTGGAAGCTAAACGGTTGTGGTCAGAGAGATTTATTTATGTTTCTTCGATTTGTGAACGAATATCAATTGCTTGTCTTTAATTTCTTCATCACTACTATCACTTTCCTTATTTTCTCTGAAATCTGCCATATCACAAACATAAGTTTCCTATTTTCCACAAAAACGCAACAGATTAGTATTGTACTAAATAAATAGGCCAACGTTGTTGTATTTATGTCAACTCTTTTGCAAATTAGGAACCAAACTGAACATGAATTCTATAATCTGAACAAGTGGATAAGCCACGTCTGAACTTGTGTTGAATCAGCATTTGCTACAGAGGTGTAAGAAAAACAGCAATTGCATCAAAATTTTATTCATATCCAGATCTAGCAATCGCTTTTATTTATAGCATTTGCTAGTCAAGCAATTGCTTTTACTAAAAAGTAATTGCCTAATTTTTATTCATTAGGCTCATTGTCTAACGTGGGCGTGGTTGACTGTGGTGATCC
Organism: Polydrusus pterygomalis; assembly: GCA_963969555.1. Classification (NCBI taxonomy): domain Eukaryota; kingdom Metazoa; phylum Arthropoda; class Insecta; order Coleoptera; family Curculionidae; genus Polydrusus; species Polydrusus pterygomalis. The sequence goes on along the minus strand of OZ018376.1, from coordinate 39,852,289 downwards.
TCAGTTTTTGGGCCTATATTGTTCAGGGCCATCTTTAGGCATGGGCCCGCTGGGCCCTGTGGCGTAACTAGCCCTCTGACCTGTTATTGTGATTTGAAGTGGCGGCTCGTTAAGAGGTGGAGACCACGCCCAAATTTGAACAAACTCTCATGCTCGGTTATGATTATTTGCGATGAGGCCAGATTTCCTATTTCGAGCACTACAGGCGCATCAAACAAAAAGCGCAACCAGTGCGCAAGAGTGCAACCCCGTAAATGGCCAAGCGCCATATTTAAAACAAAATGTATTTAGGAATTTTATCATATAATTTAAGATAATTAAAGCAAATAATTTAATAAGGTTAGGTTTAGGTTCACGATTCCTTCCTCCAAAGAACTACATAATATTTTTTTCAGTAAATTTAAAGATCAACTTGAAAAATATAATATTTAAAAAAAATTCATTTAATCAATTGGTCGTTTGACTTATCGTTAGCATTTGGGTGGTCTGGCAGTATAAATTTGTTTCTCGCGGATTCTGGGGGGGGGGGGCCCTAGTTACGCCACTGCCCCCCGTGGCCGGGGGCCCCCGCCGATCCCTCTACGGCTGACAGAATTTCTTAAAAAGGCTTATGTATTAACACTATTAACTGGGAATTAACATTAATTTGACTAAAGTTTATTTAAAAAATCTTTAAAAAAGTAATCATTTAAAATCTGGCAACGATAATTTGGCACAATATCTAAAGGGGACTAGTAGCACTGCAAACCAACAAATAAGTATTTCAGATTTATACCTTCTTCTTCGTACAGACGAAATTGAAGAAAGACACTTTTCCAAATGTTGGATTTTCTTATCATTGATGATTACAAACTGTAGTGGTGAACGCTCTTTTTCAAAGCTTGCAAGAATTAAAAATGAACTCCGGAGTACTATGCTTCAAGAAAGACTAAATAGTTTGTCATTGATAAATATATAGAAAATGATGTTCTTAATGAACTTGATTTTGAGGAAATAATTAATGATTTTGCCCATCAAAATCTAGAAAAAAGCCACTGATATTTTGAGGTATCCCAGTTACAAAAATCTCGTAATAGGGGCATTGGCGTATTTAGGATTCGCCCCCCCCCCCCCTTCCTCGGCTTAATAGTAAAGAGAAAACTTAAAATTAAATTATTCATCATTAATTCATTTGCAATAATTAACAACATAAATCAATATTTCAAATTTAATACATCGACAGAAATACTACCCCACTTAAAAAAAAATATTTAAAATAAAAATATTGGCGTTTATATTTAGAAATTTCTTTATTTCTACGTTTTCTCGGGTTGGGCTATCGAAAAGTAAATTTTTAGATTTTAATAGTGCAAAAAAAGGGCGTGGCACCTAAAAAAAATTGCCTGCAGCGCTTTTTTTAAGAAAGAAGAATGTAAAGGAGCCACAACGCCAAAAGTGCCAGGGGCTCCCACATACCTAAAGACGGCCCTGATATTGTTCCTTCTCTACAGTGTCACCAGTAAAGTCCGCATCATATGGGATTTTTTTTTATTAATAGCTTTATTCAAAATTTGACTTTGGCATCAAGTTCTGCTTCGATCGAGATGAAAATTAAGCAAAAAAAGAGTAGTCACGTGATTCGCATTATCTGTCAAATTTTAATTTTTTCCAAAAAATTATTCAAAAGTGGGGTTATTTCTGAAAATATCAAAAAAAGTTATTAGAAAACGTTTTTTTTAATGCAGTTCCTAGCCCACATGCAAAATTTTAGCTGCATAAGATAATTTTGATTTTTTACCTATATTTTGTAAATTGCACCACTTTTGCAAAATAAGACTCAACGCAACCTACATAAAACTTCTCAGTTTTGACAAGGCTTTATTTCAGATACATTCTCTTTAAAGTAGCGCCATATTAAATGTGTGTTTTTCTACAAAATCAAAATTGGGCTATTAAAATTTGGTCGCATGTGATGCAAAGTTTATTTGTTTTTGACCCTGTATAAGGTAACTTCATAAAATAAGTATTTTTAAAAACGAAGTTTGTGTCTGAAAGTAAAAAAATAAAAAATAAAGTAAAGGGGTTTTAAATTAAATCGTTGAAAATAGATAAACTTTACGTTAAGTTAAACTAAAATTTATTTTCCACTTAATGAACACTTTACTGATGACACTGTCTTTTTGTCTTAATATTAAGGTGTATTACTTTTAGACACAAACTACGTTTTCAGAAATACTTATTTTATGAAGTTACCTTCTAGAGGGTCCAAAACAAATAAACTTTGCATCACATGCGACCAAATTTTAATAGCCCAATTTTGATTTTGTAGAAAAACACACATTTAATATGGCGCTACTTTAAAGAAAATGTATCTGAAATAAAGCCTTGTCAAAACTAAGAAGTTTTATGTAGGTTGCGTTGAGTCTTATTTTGCAAAAGTGGTGCATTTTACAAAATATAGGTAAAAAATCAAAATTATCTTATGCAGCTGAAATTTTGCATGTGGGCTAAAAACTACATTTAAAAAAAAATTTCTAATAACTTCTTTCCATATTTTCAGAAATAACCCCATTTTTGAATTATTTTTTGGAAAAAATTAAAATTTGACAGATAATGCGAACCACGTGACTACTATTTTTTTGCTTAATTTTCATCTCGATCGAAGCAGAACTTGATGCCAAAGTGAAATTTTGAATAAAGCTATTAATAAAAAAAAATCCCATATGATGCGGACTTTACTGGTGACACTGTATGTAAATGATTAGCCAAATCTTAATATTCGGGGACAGTTTACCATGTTATTAGTAATTCTGTTAGTGATAAGCTTTGTAATTAAGAATACTATATTTTTTGTAAAATAAAGCGTAATTGTCTTGATTTAAAACGTAATAGCTATTTACATACCAAGGGAGGAAAATAGTGCTTTTCCTCCCGCGGATAGTTTGATGCCCGACGCGAAGCGGAAGGCATTAATTATCCAAGGGAGGAAACACATTTTCCCCCTGAGGTATGTATAAAGTCTTTTCTACTAGCTTACTAGAAAGTTGTCAGACTATAATACTGGGTTAGTAAAAATTACTGGAACGCTTAAATATCTTCAAAGTTATTAAAGTTGTGCTTACAAAAATGGGTATCTAGAAGTTTTTTTGCATGCGAAATTGAACTATTAAACTTTTAGCGGTTTGAGACGTTTTACGTGTGTCGGCTCTTTTTACTAACCCGGTGGGGGGTATATGACAAAATATCAAGTAGTTGTTGCGTCGCCGTCGTTATGTTTCCTACGCTTTGTTGCTATGATATTTTTAGTAATACAAACATAATAGTAAGCTGTCAGATTGTTTGTCATTACTTAATTAGAAGTTTCCACGTTTTGAAAATGAGTTCTAGCGAAGATGACCTGCCGCAAGATCTCGCTGAAGAGGCACGAATAGCGACACTTAACCTCCTTCCTGAAAAATCAAGAGAACGATATGAAAAGGAATACAGTTTGTTTAAAGTATGGTTGGAAGAGCGCGGAGTAAAAAAAGTTTCCGAAGATGCCACCTTGGTGTATTTTTCGCAACGAGCAAAAAAATTAAAACCATCAACATTATGGAGCAAATATAGTATGTTGCGGTCTGTACTTAACGTTAGGGAAAATATAGACATCAAGTTTCCAAAATTAGTAGCCTTCCTCAAACGGCAATCTACCGGTTATGTGTCCAAGAAATCTCTAACTTTAGAAAGAGATAAAATCTCAAGATTTTTAGTGGAGGCGCCAGATAGAGATTATTTGCATATGAAGGTAAGCTTGTTAAATTTAAAAATATGCATTTTTTGATAGATTCTGTTTGTTTGATTTTTTCAGATTGCTTTACTATTTGGCATTTGCGGGGCTTGTAGATGCGAAGAACTAGTTAAAATGGACCTTAAAGACCTTGATGATCGTGGCGATGTAGTAATAGTAATCCTTCCAGTTGCAAAAACTAAGAAAAAACGCACATTTATTGTCTCCGATGATATAATAAACGGATTGTCCGCCTTGGATTTATACAGAAAGTACAAGAATTCTAGACAGCCCAGAACACCGCAATCCAGATTTTTTATCAATTACTGTAAAGGGAAATCATCTGTGAATGTGATTGGAAAAAATACAATGGCCAAAATTCCATTTAAAATTAAAAAATCCTCAAAGTTATACAGGCCATTGTTTCCGAAGAACGTCGGCGACGCTGCTCGTCAATGCAGGTGGTGATTTGTTGACACTTAAGCAGCATGGAGGTTGGGAGTCTGGGAAGATTGCGGAGGGATATGTCGCAGAATCATTAACAAGTAAAAAGGAAGTGGCAAGCCAAATCATTACTGGTCGACAATTGTCTTTAACGCCAAGTTCTTCCAAGGATCACGTTGATATCTATGTGCAAATAGCTACTCCTTCATTGGAAAGCAACCTTACAAGCAGCCATACCACGTTAATAAGTAACCACCAAGGAGTAGTGAATATTTCAGCGGAAAGTGGCTTTTCCGGAAGGATAACTTTTAATAATTTGACGAATTGTACAATTAATTTAAGCCGTTAGTTTTTTTCATCTGTTATAGATACTTACTGTTGTTTAATTTAAAAAAATTAATATGGTGATAATGTGAAGACTTTCATAAATATTTTTCCTACAAAATCAAATAGGGCTGGACGAGGTAAAAAAAACTCTTGCTAATGTAAAAATGTTTAAAAAATTAGAGGGAGGAAAAAATTTTCCTCCCCGGGAGGAAAAGAGGCATTTTCCTCCCTAGCTCAGGGGTTGAAAATTAAGTTTTCTAGTAAGGTAGTAGAAAAAATTATTATTGATTCTACAGGGTGTTTCAAAAAAGCGGGACCAAAAATATATAACTTTTCTACCATAAAAACAAAACACGTCAAGCATGTAGCCATACAAATAAGTTATATAAAGCCTATTAGGCGTTCTCCTTATTTTTTTAGTTCTGTGGTTTCAACTTACCAAACCTCACAAACATCACACTTATATGGTTTATCACCATTATGTCTTCTTACGTGAACTGTAAGGGTGGAAGAATGTCGAAATGATTTACCACATATTGAACACAAATAAGGGGTTTCACTTTTCTTCTTCGCTGGTTTTTGAAAGTCTTTGTGTTTTCTAAGGTGAGCCATCAAAGTTCCCGATTGTGTAAACGCGCGGCTGCAAAATGTACAAGAATATGGTTTTTTTCCAGTATGTGTGGACATATGCCTTTTTACATCTGCAGCTCTAAAATAGACAACAATAAAAGACACTGACATAAAAATAAAAAATTATGTATACGATCAAAAATACCCAACTGTCAACGGTATGATGATTTTAACTATAAGCAATAAAATTATACAAGGGTTCATGAGGGCATGGAAAAAGACATATTATAAACTTGGCCCTGTTTTTGTCATGTGCAGTGGCGGGACGCTTTTTTTAACACGCTTTTATTAGCTTCACCTGTATGTTTGCTTGCTTGCTTGTTTGTTTGTTTGTCAGTAACAGACTTCTTTGAACCCGATTTTGACCCACTTTAAACGGTCAGATTTAATTTAAATTTTGTAGACTTATCAAACACCGCTGACAATACAATAATCTACACGCGAAAAATTCTCCTGTCAAATTTTGACAGCCGTCAGATATAAAACTAAGAAGCGATTTTGAGGAAACAAATTATGGGGTCGTATAGTATTCGATGCGGAGACTTCGGGAAAAATAAGCAAAAAATTTTCCTGTCAAAGTTTGACAGCTGTCAATATGTCAAATCGTTAAAAAAAAATGGAATTAATGAAAAAACTATAAGGTCGTATGTATTGACGGTGGAAAGTTGAAAAAAATACGCAAAAAAATGTCCTGTCAAAATTTGACAGCTGTCAAGTATAAAACGAAGAAGCGATTTTGACGAAACAAATTATGGGGTCATATTGTATTCGAAGCGGAGACTTCGGGAAAAATAAGCAAAAAATTCTCCTGTCAAAATTTGACAGCTGTCAATATGTCAAATCGTTTAAAAAAAATGATATTAAGGTTGAATTATCAACGTCATTCAATCTATTGCCAACCTATAACCTATTTCTTGTTGATTTTTTGAGTTTATTATTTTAATAATGGTAGATGCTGGCCCACCCGGCATCGCCCGGTGAGATACCATTGCATCGGCTTAGGCGGCGTGAAGTTGCTCTTGAGTTATTCTTTGAGTCAACGTTCCCGGTTTCCAGGGTGGGAAGAAAAAGCATGATGGAAGCTCCAGGACCAAAATACTCCGGAGGTAAACTCGCCCCCCGATCGGATCTCCGGGTGGGGGCTGATCCTGTGGCCTCATCAAGCGATATTAACCGAACATCCACTGTCTCCGACAATATATTGGGTTCCCCTAACAACACTCAACGGAGAAATAGTGTGGCACCTACAGTTGCTGACACACCCAAAAACAGCAGCTTTAAAATTGATTTCTGCAATATCAGAGGGCTTAATACCAACATCAATTCAGTCCACCAGCACTTACAAACATCCAAGCCCCATGTGCTCGCACTGACCGAGACAAAGGTCAGATCGTCAACGAACACCGTCAGCTATTTATATCCTGGATACGATTTTCATTTCCGATTTAGACGCAACTTTGGGGTCTGTCTCTTTATCCGAGATGATATTTGCTGCCAACGAGAGGACACACTTGAACCAGCAGAGTTTGATGTAATGTGGTTTAAAATATCAACGCAGAAAATCACCAAGTTTATCTGCTGCCTTTACCGTCCTCCAAGTGACACACATTACAGAGCACTCTTCTTGTCACTAGCAAACACAATTGACTTCTTGCAAACCAACCATCCTAATGCCGAAGTCGCTATCTTTGGTGACTTTAACGTCCACAATATCAACTGGCTCAAATACTCAAATACCAACGATGAACAGGGTCGTGAGGCGGAATATTTTGCGATCAGTTCTGGTCTAACTCAACTCGTGGAAGAACCAACGCGAATTCCAGACCGAGATGGAGATTTTGCTAGTCTTTTAGATCTCTTTTTGACATCCAACCCTGACCTATACACAGTCACCGTTCATCCTCCATTAGGATCTTCCGATCACAAACTTATTTCAACTCTAAGCGAGCTGCCAATTTGTTCTGAACAACCTCCTAAACCTCGTAAAATTTGGCACTACACATCAGCTAGTTGGGAAGACCTAAGGGACCATTTTCGCACTTTTCCTTGGCTGGAAGTATGCTTCTCTTCAGATGATCCATCCGCTTGTGCTCAAGAGGTCTCCGATGTCATTCTTACTGGCATGGAAGCCTTTATTCCTTTCTCCAAGAAGCGCCCTTCGAATGGCAAACCCTGGTTTAGCAAGAACTGCGAGCGTGCTGTCAGAGCTAAAAATCTAGCTTACCGACAATGGCGTAAAAATCCTACCGATGTGAATCGCACCATCTTTGTTACCGCTCGAAACCAGTGCAAGCAAACGATAGATCAAAACAAAGAGGCTTACAACATGAGGATCAAAAATAAACTTCTCGCCAGTCCTAACGGATCTAGGTCCTTTTGGTCAGTCGCTAAGGCCGTCAGTCAAAATTTTACCAAATCAAATATTCCACCGCTAACACGTTCTGACGGCACAATAGCAACCACGGCTGAAGCTAAAGCGAACTTACTCGCAGAACTCTTTGCTTCACACTCCACGGTGGACTTTCAGGGAAAAACACCCCCGAACATTCCAGCAGTTCGATCGGAAATGACTGATATCGTATTCCGTCAGCGTCCTGTCAAACGAATTCTGAAGGGGCTCGATGCCAAAAAAGCTTCTGGTCCAGATGAAATTCCTATTATAGTGCTCAAGAAATGCGCCGATGAACTCACACCAGTATTTTGTAGACTTTTTAACTTATCCTACAAAAAAGGATTATTTCCATCTTGCTGGAAAAAGGCGCGAGTCCAGCCTATACCAAAGAAAGGCAACAAAACCCTGCCAAACAACTATCGACCAGTCGCATTGCTTTCAGTTATATCAAAGGTGATGGAGAAAGCTATTAACCAACAACTTATAAAATACCTGGAAGGCCTTAAAATTATCAGCGACCATCAGTATGGTTTTCGTAAGTCCAGATCAACAGGAGACCTGCTAGCCTATGTCACTCATCTTTGGAGCAACGCAATCGAACATCATGGGGAGTCCCGGGCTATTGCACTGGACATCTCTAAAGCCTTTGACCGTGTCTGGCACAAGGGGCTCCTAAGCAAACTGCGTTCTTATGGTATGCCCGGTCGATTTTGTTCATGGTTGTCTAGCTTCCTCAAGGACCGCTCTCTGCAAGTGGCGATTGACGGGTTTCTCTCAGACACCTTCACCATCAATGCTGGTGTTCCTCAAGGGTCCATATTATCTCCCACTCTCTTCTTACTGTACATTAACGACCTTCTAGCGAAAACAGAAAATCCATTATATTGCTTTGCTGACGACAGCACACTTATCTCATCTTTTACTTTGAAACCTCAAACATCGGCTACTGACGCACATCTTCGCAGACAACATGAGGTATCACGCCTCAATAAAGACCTGGAAGAAATTTTGTCTTGGGGTGACAGTAACCAAGTCGAATTTAACGCTCAAAAAACCCAGGCTGCAGTTTTCTCTAAGAAGGTCAACATTGCAGAACCCGATATCGTTATGGCAGGACACGCAATTCCACTGACTTCGTCTATTAATTTGCTGGGTGTCAACCTGGGAGGAAATATGTCTTGGCATAATCACGTAGTGGCAATCGCCAGGGCAGCTTCTCAGAAGCTCGGTATACTTTTCCGTACCAAAAAGTTGTATACACCTCAACAACTTTTGACACTCTATAAAGCCCAGATTCGACCATCACTGGAATACTGCTCTCATATCTGGAGTTCTGCGCCGAAGCATACCCTTCGGTTGTTGGATTCCATCCAAAGGAGAGCCGTTCGTCTAATCGGCGACCACGAGCTGACTAAGAACCTCGACAGCTTAGAACATCGAAGACAGGTTGGTGATTTGGCTCTCTTCTACAGATATTTTCATGGCAATTGTTCGACAAATATTGCCCGCTCGATTCCACCTAGAGTAATGCATAGCAGAAACACACGACGAACCACTGCCGCCCATCCCTATGTGGTTCAACTTAGTACACCCCGAACATCATTGTTTCAGAACTCTTTCATTTGGAGGACGTCATCTTTGTGGAACGGCCTTTCTGAGACCGTGTTTCCAACCGAATATAACCTCCAACGATTCAAGAAAAACGTGAATCGCTTTCTTCGCACACGCACCGCTCCCAGAGCGCCTTAAAGGATTTTCCTATAGTGCTTGTGCTCGATCATAAAAAAAAAAAAAAAAAAAAAAATAACTAACATTTAAAGAAAAACAATATCGTCGGTACAATTTAGGTAGTATCTGATATATTAAAAAAGTATCAATTTATTTTATTGCTAATTTTGGGAGAATTGTATAGTGAAAGAACAATGAGTGACAATGACATAATAATGTTAAAAAAATCTTACCCGATATTTTTCGCTATACAATTCTCCTGAAATAAGTTATGAAATTCCTTGATATTTATTAAATCTGTCAATTATTACCTATAGAATATTAAGTCGATACTGATTTTCTTTAAATGTTGTAAAAAAGCTAGAAAACATAAATAAATCTACGCGAAATAGGTTATAGGTTGGCAAGCATGTTGATACTCCCACCTTAATGAAAAAACTATAAGGTCGTATGCATATTGACGGTGAAAGTTGAGAAAAATACGCAAAAAATTCTCGCCAAAATTTGACACCTGTCAATATGTGAAATCATTTAAAAAAAATTATATTAATGAAAATACTAATAAGGTCGTGTGTATATTGACGGTGAAAAGTTGAAAAGAATACGCAAAAAATTCTCTTGTGAAAATTTGACACCTGTCAATGTCAGAATTTTCAAAAATTTGCAATTATCGTTCTTTTCTTATAATTCGGCATAAACGATCGGGATTGTATGTATGCCCACTTTAAACGGTCAGATTTAATTTAAATTTTGTAGACTTATCAAGCACCGCTGACAATACAATAATCTACTAATCTAGCTCAATCTACTCAAAAATTTGTTTTCTTAACAATAAATCAAACTAAAAAATGAAAAATAAATATACTTAGTTCAAAAAAACCAGCGCCCCACGCTTTTTTTACAATAATACTAATGTTTATTGTTCATTATTATTTAAGCCCAGCTGTGTATAGCAGCAGTTTAACCGAGAGTTTAACCTTGAATGCTGGTTATAAGTTTAACTAGAAATAGCAGTATACTATCTACCTAAGTATCTAAAAGCTTAAAATGAACAAAATTTACGAAGAGGTTAACTATGGGATACCTAGCAGAACCGTTTATATGAGCATTTGTCAATCCCTGTCCAAATAGTCGTAAATATATGAACTCAGTAGACAATAAAGAGCAGGTATTTGTTAAACTTGCTTAGTATACCTAACACTCAACCTAGCATTAATTCCTACCTTGTAAATTTCTTGATACAAACAGGACATTTTAAATTAGCTGCATCAGCGTGTGTCTTTAAATGCCTATTTAAAGAATATCTAGAACAAAAATTTTTTGTACAAATTTGGCAAGAAAAATCAAAAATTTCTTCAATACTGTTTTCTCTTAAATTATCTTCATCATCAGTCTCAACATAGGAATTTTGTTTATCACAGCCTAAATTTTCTAAATCACAGGGCTCATTAAAAGTAGAGTTCGTTTTAAAATTTTGTATTATAGGTTGAGAGAGAGATTCTTGAGTATTTTTTGTTCCTGCAGGGAGATCTCCATTTTCAGTAGAATACTGAATATCCAGTGAAGCAACATTTACTTTTAACAAGTTATTTGGTGCATTTATGGAGCTCACACACTGACCTAGTTCAGCTTGGTCACTATTCTGAATAACTATGTAATTTACTAGTTGCTTCTGAGCTTCATACAACTGCTGTAAGCTATTTTGAGTGTCATAGCAAAGTTCTCTATACAAATAACATATAGCTAATTTTTCCAAGCAACTATTACAAATACATTGTGGTAAAACATCAGTTTCTGACACCTAAAACGTATTGCTTTACTCTTTCTAAAAAATCCATAGTATAGCTATTATAGGTACCTGAATAGATGTACACTTATATAAAATTGAGTTTAAGGGCTCTTCTTTACTGGATAAACTTAAAACGGCAAACAAAGGGGTTAAATTGGTGTTCGCAGACATACATGTTCGACAGAGATTTTTTAAGTCTTTCTGTAAAAACTGATCGTTATTCATAATTACAGCACTAAATAGATAATATTATGTAATCAAATTTAAAAATATTTTTTATTGATTACATTTTATTTAACGAATTATTGATACACAACTAAAAAATTAAAAAGCATACAAAGAGTTAAAAAAGAAGTAAATAAACAAATAATTATAGGTTAACTGAAGTCATAGATAAAGGTTTATATGACTGAAGTTAGTTAACCATAACCACAAAAAAAATGGTTTGTGCGACTGAGACAGACAAAACGAAAACGGTCAAAACACCTCATATAAGTCATGTTTGTTCCTATTCTGTGATGGTAGCATAAGGTACTTTCCTTTTGCGTCTTTTAAACAACAAATTAAAGAAAAAAGCATCGGTTAGGAGCAGAGGTGGGTAACTATTTCAAATGGCTATGCAAAATAGAAAATGGCATTTCTATTTTCTATCTTAAATACTTTCGAAAAAAGTATTTTCTATTTTATATTTGAAATAGAATAAATGAACAATTTTCTCTTTAAAATAGTTATAGATAATAGATGCTCTGATGGATCAATTTCGTACACGTACACCCGATTTTACCTGATTAACGAACGAGATTCGCCGTCTCTAACGATTGTCAGCTGACAAATGATTGACATTCGACAATTGAATTGTGGTTATGATGACGTTTGTGATAAATTGTCAAATTGCGAGGGCAAAATTGTGAAATCCGTAAAGAGGCAAGAAACAACTGAAATTAAATTTTAAAAAAATCGTCCGTCCAAGCCTAGTGGTGGGCAAGACGGATCTATTTTGGGATTCGGGTCACCAAATCCCAATCAGCACAAAGATCCGACTCAATGAGCCGGATCCCGGGTCTTGTCCCAAAAATCATAAAGAAAATCTTATCGGTTCTCGGCTCGGTTATTCTGAGTCACGAGTCACGATCCGTGTCATTGAACATTATTTTAAACGATCTTACGCGGTAGCGCCATTTAACATTATTCAAAAAATAAGATGTGTGTAAGAAGTGATTACAGAAATGGACAAACATTTAAATGAACCGCTTATTAAAAGATACGAAGATTCTTTAATATGGTGGTTTCATAGAAAAAACTTACATTCCAGACTCTATGAAATCATCAAGAAATAAGTGACGCAACCCACAATACAATAAACACAACAGTAATAAATCGCCACGCTTCGTTTTCTTTTCCAACGCTGCGACCCGCATGTCAGCAGGCATCGGAACGACTTTAAAAAAATCTTTTAACGGATCCGAGAGCCACGAGCCACTCTCCATCGCATCGCAGCTCGTAGCGCCGCGCGGAGTAGCAGTGAATTCTACCCCTACGCCGAACGTGAACCTAGCGGTCGACAATCAAATCAAATAGATCCGTCAGATCCGTGATCCGTCTATTTTATTTTGAGAGTCGGATCAGTATAAATCTTTCTTAAGATCCGACTCACCGATCCGGCTCAGATCCGATCCGCCCATCGCTGTCCAAGCCTATTATTGATAATTAAAGCTAATAATGTTTTTAGAAACATAGAACCTTCGGTGTTACATAATATGTAAAGTACATTAATAAAGAGAAAGCATTTTCCATAGAAACTTATTTAAAATACCTATTTTCCATTTTATATTTTAAATGAAAATTTAAAAGTCCCTAATAAGCCACTTTTATAACCTATTGGTCACAGAGGAATGATAGGTTATCTTCCGGTTTTGTTGACCAACAGGAATAGATATTTTTCCACTACAGCGGAAATTACACGAGGACGTCTATTCCCCAATTTAAGAGAAGTAAATGCTCTCTCGCGAGAAGGGACAATTCATCGTCTGAACTTTCGATGGTCCTTTAAAGTCATTTTAAGTTTCAAGAATACAGTTTAAACATTTTTAAGAGAAAAAATAATTACTTCTCTTGAAATGATTATTCGCCTATTTCGAGAATAGACGTCCTGCATTCTGATTGGCCCTGGTGTGACGGGGGGAGAAACTTAAATCAAATTCGAGCGATGAACCAAACAGATTGGTTTATACCATTTTTCAGATTGGTATTAACCATTGCGTTCGAGCGACCTTGGTAGATATCTCGGTTATGTTTCCGTGACGTCATGAATCAGCTGATTTACGCCAAAGTTGTCACCATTAATTTTGAAATTTTGTGGTTTTAACCACGGGGATGAAGGTGGCATTGGGCAACCCGCAACATCTTGCCACCGGATATGTCAGCCACCTGGCCATATTTGAACGTATGTGCAAAAGCAATTGAGACGTACGTGCGATTAAAATTTGACATCGTTGACGTTTCGTTTTCGTAACCTTTCTTTTTTTTAGACCGCCTTGTGGAAATGTTTTATTTTTTTGTGATTTTTGTCGCACCGGCATTATTATTTATGTTAAAAATGTCACTGAAGTTCTTAGTATTTCTCTCAGTAAGTACTAAATATTGTAATATTATTATTAAGCTAAAAATATTGCATCCGAGAATATTTCTTTTACTTCCAAAGAGCTTCCAAATAATGTTTCTTGGAGGGATGATTTTTTATAACCTTTGAAATTGAAAGTCTGTACCTGACTGTGAAACTTGCTAATTTTTATTCTAGCGACGTTACTAATCAGTATTTATGTATTTTATTTAAAGAATATGATGAAAATACTAGACTTACTTATGCCAGTGATAAACTAGTTCGCTTAACTCGATGTAATACCACGAGAAATTGTATCGTTTCCTTAATAATAGTGCATTGCTCACTTAGAAGATACATTTTTAACTTGTACCTACTAAGAAGGGTGATATAAGAATCACTGGTGGATACCTTAGATGCTTCCTTGGCTTATATTTTTGTACAGGCCCAGGAAGTTAGTCGACTCTGAATACCACCTTTAATCCCTTAGGAAACTTTTATTTTTGATAGTACAATGTTCCGTAACTAGTTCGTACCAGAAGTTCATAGTTATTAGAAATTCGTCTTGTGTTAGACTCATTGGAAGTTATGCCTTCTGCATTAAGATCTTTTTGATCTAAACTTGAAATAAATTATAAACAAAATATGGTCGTTTTTTTTTCTAGAAAAGTCTTATTGTTTTTTATAGTAAATTAATTTTTTTAATGTTGTTTGCTTTGCTGTTTTTAATCGTTGAATAAACATAATTTGTCTCAGAAAATTAGAAAGCAAAGTAAACAAACATTAAAAAATTAATTTACTAACCTGCAATTAAAATTAAGCGTTCCCCCGCCTTCCTCACCCCCTGCCACCTAACATGGCGATCGGTTAAACGTCATTCCCGTTTCGTTCAATTAACATGCAAATAACGTTTCTCTTAGTTGGTGTTTTGTGGTTTTAACCTTACTCCGGAGCAGTTGTCGAACCGCGGTTGATAAAATTTGCATAAACGGTCAAAATTGCCATATTTTTTTTTGGGTAGGTAAACCAAGGTCACAGAATATATAGCTAGCTATATATTAATGGCTCTGCTCCCTGGGGGCAATTTGCCAGCACATTAGAGGTGATCGTGACGTTGTCTGGATCTGTACCATATCACGACCACTGACTTTTCTTCTTTGCGTACAATGCGGTTTGGACTACTTAACTGCTGTTTTAGGGGACTGGAGGTTTAGTTAACGAACACAACATAGGACACCATCTACAAATGGGAAGGGGTCAGGGAATTAAACATGACAGCGCTTGGTGAGTTAAACCTAAGTTCTAGGCAATATTATTACATATCGCGCTACACCGCGATATGTTATACGGCGCTTCGGTGAAAATAATGTATGTATGTTGTCGCCGCCGCCGCCGCCGCCGTGGCTTTCGACATTTTCACATTTGCGATTTTTTTTCTCGGAAACTGTTAGAGTGGGACGATTGAAACTTTTTCAGTTTAGAGAGGAATAGTGGGGGTACGTTGTGTAAAAATTTCGAATATACAGGGTGTGCTGGAAAAAAGTTATTAAACGTCAAAGTCGAGAAATATCGGGATCTCGTTGAAATTCGATACAGGCCACAAAAATTAGTTTTTTCGATTTAAACTTTTTCGACGCGTAGGCGACCGTGGGCTACAGAACCCTATTGTTTGTGAGCGCGATCGAAAGTTTGGAAATAATTTTTTTTATTTTTTAAAAGTCAAAATTTGGTCCAAAATGGTACCTCTTGGATCGCTAATAAGTTGAATTGGGTGCATTCGATCGACATGCGGTTTGGATAATCGGTTAGGCCATCTCAAAAACTACCTTTTTCCAATATATCGTTCTATACCTAACTGGAATGGAAATTGCCGAAAATTGTAAGAAAGTGGAAATCATAAAGTTAGGCCTGATTTTTTCACGGTTTTTATTTTTTTTCGTACTGAAAACGACTTTTGATCGAAACGTTGTAAACTTTAGCGGATAGAGCTCGTCAAATTGTATTTAAGAGATATTTTTTCGTTTCTTTATCTTTAATACGGAAAAAACGGCCGCTTTTTTTTTACTATATCGACTGTAGCTTATTCAATTTTTAACAAAACCGTTTTATTTTTTTCTCAAAAAATGCGCTGATTACTTCGCAACACCTCTACATATTCAAAATCATTAAAATATATTCGCAAAATTAAGAAAAGTCGCTTTTTTGGGTGCGGAAACAGGCAATCTTTACAAATTCTAACATCATTCACTTTTGACTAAGAGTGCCTTGATATTGATGTATCTAAATTAAATTAATTCTAAAAATCCGGCTGTCAAAAATGGCGAAAAATGGGTGTTTTCAGCGTGACTTGCTAGAATAATAAGAACATTTCCAGATTTTAAATCGGGTGGAATATCTACCTTGAACCTTCTTCTAATTTTACTGACCAAAATATTTGCCCAAAATGATTCAGAAATGGTTGTAATCTCGATTTTAAAGATGGCGTTTCGACATTGATTATCCGTCGCCACATGGTAGAAGGTTATTCGACATTTCGATATTCGCGATTTTTTTTTTCGGAAACGGTTAGAGCAAAACAATTCAAACTTTCTGGACGTAGAGAGGAATAGTCGGGGCACGTTCTGGGAACAATTTTAAATATACAGGGTGTACCGGAAAAAAGTTATTAAAGTCAAAGTTAAAAAATATGTTTTTTTTCGTTGTAGGGCGATACAGGTCGCAAAAATCATTTTAATCGATTTAAACTTTTTCGACATGTAGACGACGTTGGGCTACAAAACACTGTTGTTTGCGAACGCGATCGAAAGTTGGGAAGTAATTTTTTTGATTTTTTTAAAATCAATGTAGGGTCATATTGGATCGTTAATAAATCGAATTGGGTGCGTCCGATATAATTTTGGTTTGGATATTCGTTTAGGTCATCTCAAATACTACTTTTTTCAAATATATTGTTCTATACCTAAACAGCATAGAAATGGTAGCAAATTATAAAAAATAAGAATTACTATTTAAGTATATATAATTTGACAGCTGTCGTATAGAACTTTGTTATTTTGGTACTGAAAATTTTTAAAATTTAGTTTAATTACAGCTTTAACCCTCGCTACGAAAAAAGTTAAAATAAATTGACACTTACCTGTCAAAATCTGACAGGTATCGTATAAAACTTTGTTATCTAGGTACTGAATTTTTTTAAAATTTGGGATTCTTACAGCTATAACAGTCGCTACGAAAAAGCTAAAAAAAAATTGATACTTACCTGTCAAAATCTGACAGCTGTTGTATAGAACTTTGTTTTTTAGGTACTGAATTTTTTTTAAATTTCGAATTCTTACAGCTATAATCCCAGATACAAGAAAAGCTTAAAAAAAACTTGCTATTTACCTGTCAAAATGACAGCTGTCGTATATAACTTTGTTATTTAGGAACTGAAAAATTTTTCATTTAGGATTCTTACAGCTACAAATCTTGCTACGAAAAATCTAAAAACAAAATTTTAACTTACCTGTCAAAATTTGACAGCTGTCGTATAGAACTTTGTTATTTAACTACTGAATTTTTTTTAAATTTTGGATTCTTACAGCTTTAATCCTAGATACAAGAAAAGCTTAAAAAAAAACTGACATTTACCTGTCAAAATGACAGCTGTCGTATAGAACTTTGTTATTTAGGATCTGAAAAATTTTTCACTTTAGGATTTTTACAGCGATAACCCTCGCTACGAAAAGAATTAAAAAAAAACTGACTCCTACCTGTCAAAATTTGACAGCTATCGTATAAAACATTTTTATTTAGGTCCCTGAAAATTTTTTAATTTCGCATTCTTACAGCTTTAACCCTCGCTACGAAAAAGCTAAAAAAAATTATACTTACCTGTCAAAGTGACAGCTCTCGTATAATTAAACGAACGAACTAGAACAGTGCCGTGCCCGAAGGGCTCGGCACAATAATATTTCTACAAATTTATTAGCTAATAATTGATAGCTTCCATGTAAGAATAATGTTTTGCTTATGTTTTAATCGATTGAATACTTATATATTTTTATAGAGCAAATATGGAAAGTATATCCCACATTGCACAAAGGTGTGCGAGTTTAAAGAGCACCTATACGGCGCCGTCTCAGAAAACTACCTACCTATACGAGAAAACGGAAATTTTGCACCATTGTGTAGTTTTAGTCACTTGTTATAATGACAATTTGGCGATATGTTTTTCCTTCACGTTCCGCAGGAAGGTGAGGCAAAAAAAGCAATAGTAAATAGAAAAAAAGAAAAGAAAAGTCTTTTTTTATTGTAAATTTTTGTAAATCTTTTTAGTACTAATATTAGATGCACTCTCGGCTGACGATTAGCGATATGTACCCAGTCTAGTATTATATACGTCTCTTCCGCGCGGAATCTCGAAAACCCCGATCGGCTCTTGAACAATTTCGTCTATGTAAGATATTTTCACAGTTGCGATTTCTTTTTCTCGGAAACGGTTAGAGTGGGACGATTAAAACTTTTAGGGTTTAGATAGGAATAGTGGGGGTACGTTGTGTGAAGATTTCGAATATACAGGGTGTGCCGAAAAAAAGTTATTAAACCCCAAACTCGAAAAATATCGGATTCTCGTTGAAATTCGATACAGGTCGTAAAAACAAGTTTTCTCGATTTAAACTTTTTCGGCGCGTAGACGACCATCGGCTACAGAAGCCTATTGTTTGCCAAGGCGATCGGAAGTTGGGAAGTAAATTTTTTGATTTTTTTTTAAATCAATGTAGGAGCATGTTGGATTGTTAATAAATCGAATTGCGTGCGTCCCACATATTTTTGGTTTGGAGATTCGTTTAGGTCATCTCAAATACTACTTTGGATCATAAAAAAAACTACAATAAAAAGTATTTTTTTTGTTTCTTTATCTTTAATAAGGCAATAATATTCTATATTGTTTTTAAAGTGGTCGGTGGCCTAGTGGTATATATATTAGATTACGACTTTTGGTCACGATGATCCCGGGTTCAATTCCAGGCGCGTCTTTTTATTTTTTTAATATTTCGTTATTTAGGTAGGTAGGTAAGTACTGAAAGTTTTTTAAATTTCGGATTCTTACAGCGACAATCCTCGGTACGAAAAATACCAACTTGGGTTGTGAAGAAACAAAATTTATTTTTTTTATCACGAATTGAAATGTTTCAAAATTAGAGGTTGCTAACAAATGGTTTTGTCAAAAGTATAAAATGAAACGAACGAACTCCAACAGTGCCGTGCCCAAAGGGCTCGGCACAATAAAATTTTCACCAATTTATCAGCTATCTATGTAAGAATAGTTAATATCAAATATTTCAGTAACGAAAAGTCGTAGCGAATCGAGCGAGACGGCATTGGAAATAGGACGTCGACCACTATACGATGTCCTCTCCAAAAACTACCTATCTATACGAAAAACCGGAAATTTTGCACCCGTTTTTTTATTTTTTGTCAGTTGTTATAATGTCAATTTGGCGATATGTTTCTCCTTCACGTTCCGCAGGAAGGTGAGGTATAAAAAGCAATAGTAAATAGAGAAAAGGAAAAGAAAATTATTTTTTTAGTACTAATATTAGATGCACCCTCGGCTGACGATTAGCGATATGTACCCAGTCTAGTTTTCTTATTTCCCGAAGTCATTGGAATAACGCGAACAACCACGTAAATTATCAAAAGAAATTATAAAATAAACAATAAGGTTTTTTTTTTTTTTTTTTTTTTTTTTTTTTATAATTTAATTTTATTACGGTTAATAAACTGCATCATTAGTTTAATAGTCTTTTCATTCGGGATGTAAAGAACAGTATTGAGATTAAGAGGTAGCTGCATACCAATTTTCCACATTTTCTCGTACAAATCAAAACCAGGGATGTTGTTTATTGGGCATTCTAGGAAAATGTGATCCAAGTCGTCTATTTGTTGGCAGTCGCATTCAGGGCTGTCTTTGATTCCAATTCTGAATAAGTGGTGGTTGGTTAGGCAGTGTCCTGATCGCATCCTGATTATTGTGGTAATGTGACGTCTATCAGTGAACCCCATTTTATTGAACCATCTGGATTTTGGAAAATCTTCTTTTGATCCAGCGTAATTTCTCCCCTTAATCTTCAGTGATTTTTTCCATGCTGAGTTGTGTTCCTCCAGGATTTTTTTCTTTATTTCTGGCAGTATTTCATTTTTGTCTAGGTCAAGGATTTTTGGTACGTTAAGGTTACTGCCTATTTTCGCCAGTCTATCCGCTTGTTCATTCCCCGGAATTTGTACGTGCCCAGGGATCCATGCAACCAATATCTCTGTTCCACTGTCCATGGCTTCTAGTAATAATCTTTTCGTAAGCAGGGCTACAAAGTTATTTTTGATTTGTAAGCTTGTACCATTTATTTTATTAATAGCGCTTAATGAATCTGATAGAATTATGGCCTTTTTAATATTCTTGCTGAGGATGACATTGATAGCTTCGTGTATAGCTACGATTTCTGCAGTGCAGATACCTAAATTATTCGGGAGTCTGGATGAGAAGTTGTATTTTAATTCAGGCACATGAATTCCGTATCCCACCCTTGTTGACATTTTCGACGCATCTGTAAATACCATAGTGAATGAGGACTGGTACTTCTCTATGCGCTCACAGAATTCTTTCTTAGCTATCAGTTCTTGTTTTTTGCTAAGGTTTAAGTCAAGTACTTTTATGTTCCTTATTTGTATTTCATATTCAACTTCAAATATAGGGTAGTTACCAGATTTATATAGGTACCTATTTGTAAAAGGGGATAAAGTAATTCAAAGCTTGTATAAGGTATGGTGAGTCTCTGTTTTTCCAAAATCCTACATTTTTTGTTAGAAGCTCTCTTGTCTTTACTAGTACTGGAATCAGGGGGTGATCTTTTATGCATAAGATTTTTGACAGAAATTTCGAGGCCAATATTTTTCTTCTGTGTTCCAGGTCTATCTCGGCTGCCTCTGCCAGAAGTATATTGGTTGGGGTGGATTTCATGCAACCTAGAGCTACTCTTAGGCCCTGGTAGTGTATTGTGTTTAGTTTGTCTAATGTTGTCTTAGCTGTCGGTTTGAAAAATATTGAACCGTAGTCTAAATGGGATTTAACTAAGCCATTGAATACAGTTAAAATTGTTTGTGGATCTGCTCCCCACCAGACACGACAGAAAGTTTTTATTAAATTGATACCCCTGCGGGCCCTAGTCATAATACTTTCAACCTGCTTGCTCCAGTTCAAGTTTTTGTGTAGAATTAAGCCAAGATATTTCGTCTCATCCTTAATGTTTATGAGTGAATTTTTTAATACAATTGGGCATCCCGCTTCCTGACGATGGTATTTTGTAAATAACACTGCCTCGCACTTTTCGACTGCCAGAGCTAGGTTGTTTTCCTCTAACCAGGATGCTACTGTTTCCAATGCCACAGTAATTTTATGTTTCATCTCTGCGATATTTTTGCCTATGATGAACAAAACCAAATCATCTGCGTATCCGTTGAGTTTAATTTCTGGTAGAAGAATATGGAAAATTTCCCTAAGATATATATTAAATAGTAATGTGCTGAGGGGCGAGCCCTGAGGGATTCCACAATTAGCAGTCCTGGGTCCTATAAGGTTGCCATCCTTGTTTTTGGAATATAATATTCTGTTTTGGAGTATTTTTAGGATCACATTTGCAAATTCTGAAGTGACATGTAGGTCGATCAATTTGTTATATAATTTGTAAATGTCTATATGATCATAGGCCGATTTAATATCTAGAAAAACTGCCAAAACCTGTAAATTTTCTCCAAACGCCAAAGCAATGTGTGATAGTAGTAGGGCGTGAGCGTTGTGTGTGCCTTGGCCCTTTCTAAACCCTGTTTGATACCACGAAAATATATTTTTATTTTCGAGTTGCCACTCTAGTCTATTTTTGATCATCTTTTCCAAAATTTTTAAATAGCAAGATGCGAGTACTATGGGTCTATAACTATCTGTTAAGTTAGGCTCTTTATACGGTTTTAATAGTGCGATGATATTGTAATTTTTCCAGGATGCGGGGATCGGTTCGCCGAACAAAATTTTGTTGTAACTATTAATCAAGATTGTTTTTGCTTTGAGTGGCATGTTCTGTATCATTTGGTATGAGATGTCATCCAGCCCAGGGGCCGAACCTTTTTTACCGTGGAGGCTTAGATTTAGTTCTTCCATTGTGAAGGGCGCTGTTTTCCCTGAAGGCGGGGCAAGGGAAAATTCTGGCCTAATAGAAACTATCGCCATTTTATCTAACAGGTTATGTCTTAGTTCATCTGTGATTTCCCATGTGTTGTTACTACCCGGTGTGCCAGCAAAGGCTTTAACTTTATTCCACACGTATGTTATATTGGAGTTTCTATTTAATGATGAGCAAAATTTTATAAATTTGCTTCTTTTTGTTTTCTTAAAGAACCTCTTGGACGCCGCAATCATTCTTTTAGCATTGATATAATTATCCATGCTTGGGCTTAGTTTACAGTTTTGTACGGCTCTCTCTCTTTCTTTCCGCTTTATTGAGCATTCTTTGTCCCACCAAGGGTTTGCGATGTTTGCAGGAGTGTTTTTGATTTTTTTTGGGATAGTTCCAGCAGCGACTTTCTCAACTATTTGTTCAAATACATCGAAAGCGACATGCCTGTCGATGTCGGCAAGTTCTATTGCAAATTTATCGTGAAAATCCTCCCAGTCTGTCTTTGCAAAGTCTCTTACCTGGTATGTTGAGAAGAATGTGTCTCTGTGTTTTATGTTGTTAATTTCTAGCACTGTAGGGTAGTGGTCACTTGGGCCGCAGTCATCCAGAACTTTCCATGAACTTCTTGGGGCTAATTGCGGATCAATAATAGCAATGTCCAAGGGGCTCTCTGATGTTTTAGAGAATCGCGTAGGGACTCCGTTGCTTATAAGAATTGTTTCACCAGAATCCAGAAAATCAACCAGTGCTTTCCCACTGTTGTTAGTTTTTACACCTCCCCAGGATGTGTGGTGTGCATTAAGGTCGCCCATTAATACATTTAGGCCTTGTAAATTCTCATATATCCTATTTAATAAAGTAAGGTTAAAATGTTCTTGTGGTGCCGAGTATGCATTGATGATGTTTATATTACCTACTTTGATTGTAATATATTGTAGTTCTGTGCAAACCTTGTTGTTTATCAAGGAAAACTTTGTGTCATTTCTAATGCCTGTTGCTATACCCCCATACCCATCTTCTCTATCTTGTCTAATAATCTTAAACCCTTTTAAACTGAAGTTTTTTTCCTTTTTTAACCATGTCTCATTGAGTAAAATTATGTTTGGTTGTTCATCTCTTATCAACGAAATAAGGTTGCCTCTATTTGCTGTGGCGCTTCTTATGTTCCACTGGAGAATTTTAAATTTTATTCTTGGGTCCATTATTTATTTTATTTTATTTTTAAAACCTCCTTTTAAAATGGAGAGTCTAGCTCCATTTGAGGAGTTTGTGGGGCGGCGTAATTTAGTTGTGTTAGCAATAGGTCAAGTATTTTATGTTGTTGGTCTTCTGAAATGTTTGAAATTAATTTATAAATGTTAGTCACTGGATCATTATCATGAATATTTTGCTGGGCACTACTAGGCATGTTGGTTATTTGAGAAGCATTACTTGGGCCGCTTACAGGTAGGAAATGGTCGGATTGGGACCGGTTTGGTCTCGAGTTAGGAAAGTATAGGGCCTCTTCGTGGGCTCTACGATCGTAGCCCTTTTGGGTCATCTCTCTTTTGGCACTTGAATCTATTGCTTGCCGGTATGATCTTTTATTGTTGTCTACGTTGTTCCTTCTGTGTGCTATATCTATTAGGTTTTCATTTGAATTGTTGTTCTTTTGGTTTAAATTTTGGTTATTTCGGTTATTACTTTTTAACTCAGGGAAGTCTCCCGGGTGGCATGTAAATGTACTATCATTGTAGTTATTGTCATTGTAATTTTTCATACAAAGCTTATTTGCATCAAAGAATGTTAAATTTTGGAAGGCCATAAGTTTTTTGATATCTTGCTGCCTAGCATATTCGGGACATTTTTTTGATGTTGATTTATGTTCTTGACTTTTGCAGAAGATGCATTTATTAGTACAGCTGAATTGTTGTGCGTTGTTAGTATTGGATCTATGATTCTCTAATTCACCGCAATTAAAACATTTTTCTTTACTCTTACATAGCTTTTTTGTGTGTCCAAACAAGAGGCATTGGTAGCACTGAGTAACTGGAGCAACATATGGAACCACTTCTAAGTTTAAACCATAGATTTATTTGAATGTATTTTGGTAGGGCAGTGCCCTCAAAAGTGACCAAAAGTGTGTTAGTTGGTTCATATGTTACTTCTCTGTTGTGTTCGTTCACTATTTTTCTGTTCATTCTCTTAATTTGTAAAACTTTCTTTGGCGAACATACGGCACCTGCCGTCGATAATAATTCATCTTCGGTGAAGCCTTTATCGACTCGTCTAACAATGCCCTTGCATGACACAAAATTGTATGGAATAAAAATTTTGTACCCTCTTTCCAGAAGATTCTTATTGTTAACAAATTGATTTGCAGCTATAAATTTTGTGAATTCCACGCCGATACGATTTAAACCCTTATTGTCTATTTTTTTTATATCTCTCAAATTTAAATTAAATATTTCCCTTGCAATTTTTAAGTGATTAAATCGGCCAATATTATTTCCCGATTCGGTTGTAGACTCTATATATACCATAAACGGTCCTTTATCATTACAATTGTACAAATTTTGTTGAACTTTTTCATTATTGTTATCAGAGATATTTTTTTGTAGGTCTAGCCTTGGTTTTTTATTTACATTATTTACCGCATTTATGCCAATGATGTCAATAATTTCATCTCTTGAGGGAGGTTTAAGACCTCCCCCAGGATCTGGAGGATCATTCATCCCTCTAATTATTCCGTTATTAATTTAATACTATCAATTAAAAATAAGTTTCACTCACCAGGTTCCAAGAGAAACAAAACGCACAAAAAAAGGATACAATAACCCCAAAATTAGTCACTACGCACGGTGATCGCAGCTGCTTGCAGCCAAGTCAAAACTAAGGTTAAAGTTTAAGTGTTTTGTGGTTAAAACCATTTCATTTGAGCGGATTCCAATGGTCGAGATCTGTGACGTTATTATAACTACCCCCACCATCTATTTTGAATAACCACAAATGAAAATCGTAGTTAAAACCAATTGTGTTTGGTTCATCGCTCGAATTTGGCTTTATTTATCCCAAAGTTTAGAGTGAATAAAATAAAGACGTTGTTTGTCTCATTTCCTTTAAAATCAAGAAGGCTATGATTTATACCTTTATTGGAATTCTGTAATTTGACTGGATCCCCACGGGCTTAAATTTGACAGCGTACCTATCCTTTAAGAGATTGGTTGCTTACCACTATTTTCTAAAATGTCGGCCTAATCGACCAATCACGTCAGAGTTACGCTGTCAAATTTACGCCCATGGGGACAGACAGGGCCGAAGTAAGGTCGTTTGACGCCTTATGCCAAACAAATATTAGCGCCAATTTTTTTCAATTTTGTTGAAAAAAAACTCAGATTAATTTTAATTGTAATAAACGTATAATACATGTAAGTACTCATGGAAAATTACAAAACAAAAAATAGAAGTATAAACAAACAACTTAACATTAATGTTTACAAAATGTGAAATGAATAAAACAATTAACTTAAAATATCATAACTTAATAAGAGTTTGGTAGTTTCCACAGTTCAAAAAACTAATCGACTAATCCAGCTAATTAAGATACAAAAAAAATAAAACACAAATTCAGCGCTAAGAGTCGAATGATATTGGTGGATTGGTTCCTTAAAAAAATTTTAAATGTAAGACATAATAAGTATGGAAATATTATATTACGCGTTAGTTAAAACTCATTTAAATTACGGAATTTTAGGTTGGGGAGGAATAAATAGAACTTAAGTTAAAAAATTAGAAATATTACAAAAAAGGTTTCTAAAAATTATATACAATAAAGATTATCTTTATCCTTCAAAAGAATTATATATATTCAGAAACAAAAAAGTTGAACATAAGACAACTTTACATTTATAAGATATTAATATATATAGGTATATTTAAAAATAAAAACCTTATACAATTTAAAAACCATAATCATAATACACGTCATAAAAATGAAATAACCATAAAACCTAAAATAAATAAGTCCATAGGACAAAAAAATTTCAAATATTTATGTTTTTATTTAAACGATTATTTACCAA
Organism: Polydrusus pterygomalis; assembly: GCA_963969555.1. Lineage (NCBI taxonomy): Eukaryota > Metazoa > Arthropoda > Insecta > Coleoptera > Curculionidae > Polydrusus > Polydrusus pterygomalis. The sequence goes on along the minus strand of OZ018376.1, from coordinate 39,826,364 downwards.
CAAAAATTAAAAACTTGATTTCATTAAAAAAATTTTAAGTCGAAATAAAAACATGGATATTAAAAACAGACAATTTGAAAATATTTTTAAAAATGCTTTAATTAATTAATATTGTTCTGAATAATTTATATAAGTAATATTTTTTACTTAAAAATTATAAATTAATAATTTTATTATAGGTAATACACTGAACTGCAAAAAAAGTGACGCACCTAATATTTTGTGAAAGTTTGATGACTCGTAACTTCTGAACTGGTTAATTGATTTGAATGATTTTATTTTTATTTTATAGTTAATCTTTAGGATTAATATACATGTTGAATATTGTTTATTTCTTATGATTTTGTAAATGTTTATAATCTAAAACAGATATAATTGTTTTTTTCAGAAAATTTAGAACACCCTGTGGATGGTGTCAGCATTCAATTTTGTTTTAAGCTAACATTAGCTTATTGAATGAACTATTGTTTATCTTTTGTTTTTTGATTCATGTCCCTATCTTGTGTAGGTCAGGAAATACCATCGTTTTATTAAAGAAAAGTACTTTTCACCCTGCATAAAGGAAAAACACTGTCAACATTTAAAAGCTTTATTAACAACAGAAACAGGTACATATGAATCAAAATGTAAGAAAACTACAACTTAGTACCGGGTGTTACCCCCTCTTGCTCTAATTAAATCCTCTATTCGCCTTGGCATGCTATGGATGAGGTTGGAAATGGTCACCTGAGGAATATTATTCTACTCCTCCACTAGAGCTTCTCCTAAGGCATCTAAAGTTTGCGGAACCCTCTGGCGAGATCTAACTCGCCGCCCCAATTCATCCCACAAGTGCTCGATCGGGTTCATATCTGGACTTTTTGGTGGCCATACCATTGTTTCTATGCCGACTTCATTAAGATATGCATTTACAATTCGGGCAGTATGCGGTCTCGCATTGTCGTGCATAAGAATAAAATTGTTCCCAATAAAACGTGCATAAGGAACAACATAATCCTGCAAAATATTTTCGACATACATATGCGCCGTAAGAGCATTTCTTGGTAACACACAGAGTTCTGTGCGGCCTTCTAGTGATATTCCTCCTCATATCATTACGGATCCCCCTCCATAGCTTTCTCGTTCGCTGATTAAACTTTGATAGTATCGTTCTCCAGTTCGTCTCCAAACTCTTTGACGACCATCAGACGAAAACAAACAAAATCGAGACTCATCGGTAAATAAAACCTGAGACCATTGTTGCTCATTCCAACCTCCATACATTCTACAAAAGTTTCGGCGAGCTGCACGATGCCTGACAAGTAATCTTGGACCAGTTGCTGGTCTCCTAGCTCTTAAATTGATCTCTTGTAACCTTCGACAGACTGTATGATCACTTACATCAATACCGCGTATTTCCCTCAACAGATGGTTTGTTTTCACCGCAGTTTGATAGCGGTTGCGTAACGTTTGCATTTGGATAAATCGATCATCAAAATTTGTTGTACATCTAGGACGGCCGGAACCTACTCTTCTATGATACTGGCCTGTTTCTTCATATCTTTGAATTGCGCGACGTCCGGTAGCTTCACAAATACCAGCGGCCCGAGAAGCATATCTCTTACTTTTGCCTTCTGCTACTAAAGCGATGATACGAGCGACTTGTTCTGGTGTAATTTGTTGAGGCGTTTAATTAAATTACCGCACCAAGAGAAAATTCTTATTGACAAACTGACACACTGACGTTTCCAAATTATGACACTTTCTGGACAATTTTTCGTCTAGAAAATAACGTTTTTCCGGTCTCTAATGTCACTGTCACCCTGTTTTTTGTTTTTCCATTCGCTCTTTGATAATACAAGATACCTTGATTTCGTTATTATGACAACATTTCGATGTTATTGTCGAGTGACAGTTCGTTGATTTTTAATTTTGTTCTTTATGTCAAACTTGTTTCGCGTAGATTATAAAATATATCGAAGTGTCGGTCTTAAAAAAATATTGTACGTCACGCAACCGAAAATTAGTGTTTTCCAGGTCTTTCCAAGCTTCCAGGACTCGCCTATGGCTCGCCCTGGAAATGCTTGTCTCGACTTGAAAAACACTACTTTCCGGTCTTGTAATGTAAATTACTATTTTCTTTAATAAAACGATGGTATTTCCTGACCCACACAAGATAGGGACATGAATCAAAAAACAAAAGATAAACAATAGTTCATTCAATAAGCTAATGTTAGCTTAAAACAAAATTGAATGCTGACACCATCCACAGGGTGTTCTAAATTTTCTGAAAAAAACAATTATTTAACATTTTTACTTTAAAAAACTTTATTTTTAATGCATATTTATGATTTATGACATACTAAAACAAAAATAAGATTTGCCCCTAACAAGCTCAGCTTCAGGGGATTGAAGAATAAGTTTATCGAAGACAACATAAACATATTTATTATATTATTAAATTTTAAATAAACTTATTATTATTATAAATACACAAAATGATATAAACTAAAGTATAGGGATTACTTCTAAAACATCATATCAATAACGACTTGAGCAAAAAATATAAAGGCAATAAAAGAACAGTTTTTGTGGCCCAATGCCCAAAAACTATTATTAAACGTAATTTTAAAAATAAAGACATACTTTTAAGAGTATTAAGATACTAGAAATGTTTTTTTTTTTACTCGAGAAATTTTGGATAATGTCGTCGAAGGAAGTTGATTTCACGAGATCTGATAACTAAATAGTCTTAACACTTTTATTTAGAATATTTTTGTTTAGATTGGAACGCGGAATCTCCTTATACTTTATAGGTATGATAATAGCAATTATGCCATAGTTTAAATAGTGATTTATATGTATAAAATAATTATTATTATAGGTACACTGAAATTTGTTAAAAAGCCGCGGCGCCTATTTCATTCGTGGCGCCTTAGTCCATGGCCTATTTGGCCTAGTGGTTAATCCGGCCCTGGGGACAGAGTTCCTTTTAAGAGGCGTGTTCGATTCGCAGGTTCAGATCGATCCAGATCGATCTAACTGATTCCAGCTGATCTGATTTGTGTTCGATTGGTAAGTGATCGCACGGTCAAAGTGATCCCAACTGATTTTTAAAATCAGATCGATCCAAATCACTTTCCCAATCGAACACGGCTACGTAACTAGCAAAGCCAACGGCCACGAACTTAGGGCTGTATGCAACGTTTACTGCTTAAGCTAGCTTTTCGTAAGCCAACCTAAGAAAAGCCGTTTGGGTCGCTATGCACCACTAGAAAACAAAACTGGATTAGTGACTTATACTACCAAGAATTTTTTGTATATACCTATGTATAGTATTGTATTCCATAGGCCACATATAAGAAATAATAATCATTGCAATGTATAGAAGAGATGTGGGACGCTGAGAGTGAATTTGGAGTATTGGAATAACAAGGCAAGTACTACAAAGGAAGTTTATTTTTGTGATGTTGCATTTGAGTTGATTATCGTAACACCGGGGAAGTTTAGCGATAAGCAACGCGTCACCATGATGAATCCCGAAGCCCGTTGTCTCTTATTGGTCCGCATAGGGTTAGAATTAATGTATCCCATTAAACACTAAAATTACATAAATATAAAAAATGTGGTTTATTTTCTTGTTAATAAATAAATCAAAATTCGCTCGAACACGGGAGCCTTATAGTTCTCAGGGGGACATATTTTTTTGCTATTTTCCCTATGACGGGGCGGCTTCCACCCTTAAATCTTAAATGGAAAGGGGGGGTCGAGTGATACCTTATTTTAAAGGGAATTGAATTGCCTTCCGAACGCGACCTTACTCGTTTAAATCGAGCGAATAGTTCCTGAGAAATAGGGCTAAAAAGAAAAGAGTTAAAAGTAATAAAATTTATTACCGCTTGTATCAATCAAGTAAATGTTGAAAATGTCCACCTCCAACCTCCATGCAATTGTAAAGGCACTGTTCAAAATGTTCGCGAACATTATGGAGCATTGCGGGAGCTATTTGTCGGCACTCGTACACTATTCGTTGTCGCAAGTCTTCCAAAGAATTGGGTTGGGTTGCATACATTTTAGACTTTAAATGTTCCCACAAAAAAGTCCAGTGGCGTCAAATCAGGAGATATTGCATGCCATTCAATAGGACCTCTTTTTCCAATCCATTTTCCTGGAAAATTTTCATCCAGAAACTGTCTAACAGGGAATGCATAATGAGGGGGTGCTCCGTCTTGCCGAAAGTAAATATTTTCTGGTCAATAACAGTCATTTTCTTCTATGGCATTCGTTAAAGCAAGGTTAATAGTGGTTTCCAACAGGTTCAGGTAAATTTCACCTATTAAATTTCCAGGTATAAAATACGGCCCAATAATACGGTCCCCAAAAATTCCAGCCCACACATTTAATTTTTCGGGATGTTGAGTATACACTTCTCTAAAAGTTCTAGGGTTGGAATCCCACCAATACCTGCAATTCTGTCGATTCACAGTACCATGGAGAAAAAAAGTGCATTCATCGGAGAAACAAATGTTAATAAATTGTGGATTGCGAATGATCATTTCACTAATTAACTCGCAAAATTGCAAACGGCGATTGTCATCGTCTTCATTAAGTTCATGAACCGGTTTTTTTTTATAGGGATGTAACTACAGGGATGTACTAACAGGTGCTATACAGGTGCGCTGCACGCCCGCTCGTGTTCTGATTTAAGGCGCGCCCGTTCGAGGATTAATGAAGCAATCGTCTTCTTTTGATGCAATATTGTTTTCTGCATCCACTGAATTTTGTGAGTTTTAATAATGTCCCTTTGTTGTAACTCTGAAATCCGCCTTTTTAACATTATTGCAACAGGTGTATTCTCAAGATTACCTTCTTGCAATAAAGGTGAAGTTGTAGATGTTTCAGGTATTTCCTTAATTTGAGAATATTTTTGTACTGCTGTAGTAGATGGAGTATCAAGAGGAGTTCCAGTTACAGATGTTACAGTCTCAGTAGAATTATCTTCAGGCAGGTTTTCAAATGGTATCTCATTTTTAGTTGTTGTATATGAGCGTACCTGCCAAAAAAAATTCTATTCAGGTTATTTACAAGTTTTGTTTACATACCTATGGAAGGACTGTAAAATACATTAAATTACAGAAATAAACTTCACACGTTGCTTAAATGATAAATAAATGAGACTTTGACAAAGAAAAATTAGGTTAAATTAATTTAGAACATTTAAAATTCATTAAAACATTTATAATTGATAAATGTACCCTAATTTACCATTTTTAAAAAATTGCCATTAAAATATCTTAAAACTTCAAGCATAATACATGTGAGAAAGTGACAAAGAAGTTTCCTCAGAAGCATAAAGAATGCAAAACTCTTTATAATCATACTCTCAGCTACATATTTGCATCAATATTTTCCAATAAACATGAATTTTTAATGACCAGATAAGTAGTTTTAATACTTACATTTGCACGAGGTGTATTCTCAAGATTACATTCTTGCAATAAAGGTGAAGTCGTAGATGTTTCAGGTATTTCCTTAATTTGAGAATATTTTTGTACTACTGTGGTAGATGGAGTACCAAGAGGAGTTCCAGTTACAGTTGTTACAGTCACAGTTGTATATGACCGTACCTGCCAAAAAAATTCAGGTTATTTACAAGTTTTGTTGTACCTATGTAAGGACTGTAAAATACAGTTAAAATACAAAAATTAACTTTACACGTTGCTTACTTAAATGATAAATAAATGATACTACATAACAAAATTAGGATAAATTAATTTAGAACATTTAAGTCAAGTCAAGTCTGGTGCTAGAGTTTTCAGGTCGCGCAAGCGCCTCTAGCGTGACTTAACGACCAGAGATGGCCGGGACCGACAGCTTTACGTCTCCTCCGAAAGACGATCTTACACCAACCAACTAAAATTTGGTCATACTTTTTTTATTATGCGTATGCCCACTCCGGGAATCGAACCCGGATCGCCACGGCCGTAAGCGGTATCTCTACCACTGAGCTACGACCGGGACTGAGCACCACAAGTTACACGAACTTTTTTTTAGAACAATTCATTAAAACATTTACAATTGATAATATTGTACCCTAATTTACCATTTTAGTAGTTTCAAGACTTACATTTTTTAACCTGTCTACTTCAAAAGTAGGCACAGCAGTTGGGACCAATCTAACTTTTATTCTTGAAGTTCTGTCAAAGCAATCTTCAGAAAAATGCTCCGAGCAAAGAACGCTTTTTCGTGTAGGATCCCAATCACTTCGGTTTACGATTTTCAACCATGCCTGTTTTCTTTGGTAATTATTTGGAAAACTAAAAACCAATAAGTATTTTTAATTTATTTAAGCAATATAGGTCTTACAGGTTTTACCCCATTTATAAGACTCACATAATCAAATATCATTAGTATATTATAAGTTATTGTATTATTATGTATATGTTATGTTTAAATATTGGTTTTACTCTTGCTGTCTTCCAACAGTCTGGAAATGTGCTCAATTTGAGGCACAAAAGGTATGTAAAACCTATACTGGAGCATGCAGTTGTGACGTGGTGTCCATATTTTAGAGGGGATAAACTCCTAGGGCGAGTGCAACGAAGAACCATGAAAATTCTTCTACGTCTGAGAAATTTGTCATATGAGGACAGACTAAAAGCCCTTAACTCACCACATTGGAGGATCGCAGAAGAAGAGGCTGTCTAATCGAGGTTTATAAAATACTCCACGGGCACTACACATGTGACATCGATTTCTTTCATTGGGATGCCAACCATCACCTTCGTGGACATTCTTTAAAATTAATAGAAAGATCAGGACAGGTCTTGTTCTTTTTTAGTTTTTTTGTAGATATGTGCTTTAAGCTTTACACTTTTGATTAAATCTGAGGTGTACCAAACTGGATATTGCCTATTATGTATTTTGACATATGGTACACACTGATCAAGGATAGAATAAAGTATCTTATAAAATACACTGCATCAACAGATATGCATGAATTCAGGTTAGACCAATCAGTAGTCTCAATCAAATTATATGGTTTTGGAAAGTCAGCTTTCCGAAAGTTGTATAGGCTGGGTTTTTTATTAGGAGGGATTTGTTTAAATTTAGAGTTTTTTAGTTGGAGGTGCTTTTGCATGGGTTACCTCCGCATGCATCCATTATTCTTACGGGCGATTTTAACATTAATTACGAGAACAAAAACCTTCAAACTGTCCAGTCAATTGATTGCTTATTTAATTCTTTTGGTTTGAATATGCATGTGGACTCATATACCCGTATAACAGCAAATTCCTCCTCTATATTGGATTATGTGTGCTCTAATATTACTAATGGACCTATTAAGTGTTCAGTTTTGAATCCAGGTATATCTGATCACGAGGCTGTTTTTTGCAAATTTGTAACTGATAATCAGAAATCTTTAGCTACTAAAAAACAGGGTCGGCTGTTTACAAGGCAGAATTATTTAAGATTCTCACGTACGTGCTCAGGGTTTGTGTGGAGTACGGTTCTGCGTGAGGCGGACTCTCTACAGGCATTTCACCATAAAATTTTAAGCATTTTTAATCAAACATTCCCTATAGTCAATATAAAGTCTAAAAACAAAAAGCCATGGATTACTAGGGGATTGAGAGTTTCCTCTAAAAACATGAGATGCTTGCACTCAATAAGAAAATTTGCTTTTAATAATGATTATTTTTTAAATTACTTTAATAAGTATCGTAGCATATATCGCAAAACCATAAAACAGGCTAAACATGTCTACTATAAGAATAGAATTACTACAGCAAGCAATGGACAGAAGAAGATTTGGAGTATAGTTAATGATCTGAGAGGCAAGGGTTTAAAAACCGTTAATGATTCTAAACTGAAACCTGAAACTATCAATTCTTATTACTGTACAATAGCGCAACACCTAGCCGTAAACATAACTAATAATCACCAACTGACTGATCCTCTACAGTATCTTGGCCATGTTTCAGTGCGTGAATCGTTTTATTTTAGTCCCATTAGTTTAGATGAACTTAAATCCACGATTCTAGAAATTAAGAATAAGAACACTTCTGGATGGGATGATATCTCTGTTAAGATATTTTTGAACATTCCCGATGCAGCACTGGCCATCCTGGCTGAGGCTATAAATTTATCCGTTCATAGGGGTAGTTTTCCATTGCTTTTAAAACAGGCTGTGGTGTTACCATTATTTAAGGGGGGTGATAGGGAGCTTCCCTCGAGTTATAGACCAATATCCTTGCTTCCTACTCTAACCAAGATTGTAGAAAAATTGATTAAAAAGAGAATGATTAGTTTTTTGGAAAAGCACGAACTACTGACATTGTCCCAGTTTGGATTCCAGCTAAATAAAAATACCGATGACGCAATATTTCATGTTTTGGAGGAGCTATACTTGAGGCTAAATGATGGAGAGGGAGCCGCGGTGGTGTTCTGTGACTTGACCAAAGCTTTTGATTGCGTCTGTCATGAAATACTGCTGCGGAAGCTTCAAGTGTATGGCTTTCGGGGTCCAATCTATGAGTGGCTCAGGTCTTATCTCTCTGAGCGGAGTCAGAGTGTCTGCTTTCGGGGGACTGCTTCAGGTAAACTAAATGTTTCGGCAGGGGTTCCACAAGGATCTGTATTGGGACCACTGTTGTTTTTATTGTATGTTAACGATCTTCCCAATGTTATTAAATATGGTCATAATGCATCATTTGCCGATGACGCAACAATTCTTTGGCACCACAAGGATTCGATTGCTCTTAATAGTTTAATGCAGGAAGATTTGTTAAGTATTAAGAAGTGGTGTGACTCCAACCTACTTTCCTTTAATATTTCTAAAACCAATATTTTAAATTTTAAATGTAAATTGAATGATATTTTATTGAATGGCGAGGTGGTTGATAATCTGTCAGAGAGTGGGTTTCTTGGCTTACTCATTGACAATAAACTTAAATTCGACATACACATTAAGAAATTATGTAAAAAAATCTCATCGGGTTGTTTTGCCATCAGGACTATAAAGAATGAGTTAAATGCATCAATAGCAAGAAACGCTTACTTTTCTTTGGTTGAAACACACTTACGCTATGGCATCTGTTTTTGGGGTGGTTGCTCGAATACCCTATTTAATTCTGTATTTGTGCTGCAGAAACGAGCAATTAGAAATCTTTGTGGTGCTAAGCCACAAGAAACTTGCCGACCTCTGTTCGTGTCTCGGAGAGTTTTAACTTTGCCATGTATTTTTATATTGGAGACTGTATGTCTTATGTTCAAAAAATACTCGTTGGATATTCGTTCCTTGTCAGTGGTTCCTACAAGGAGCTCCTATACCATTAGGCTTCCTATTCCTACATCTGCATTAACTAAAAACTCTATTTTTTATAATAGTAAAAAAACTTTTTAATAATCTGCCTATAGAACTTAGAAGACTTTCTAATTACAGGATGTTTAGGAGTAGGGTAAAAAGCCTATTGGTTAAGAAGGCATATTATACGGTTGAGGAATATCTCATGGATAATCCAGTGTGATCAATACCATTGCCTGAATATTTCTATTTTAAATTTTATCTTTGTATATTCACAGTTATTGTCTTAACTTGTTTTTTAATTGGAAGTAGGTTTTTATCTTTACATATTTAGTGTCCTTCCTGCGTTAACTGCTCATTGTATTTTGAATGATTTTTATTTATTATTTATAATTTTTATTTAGATAATAAGTTGTTAGCTTTGTCAATGGGATTGTACTAATCTTCGGACAATAAAGCATATTTGAGTTTGAGTTTGAGAGTTTAAAATAAATGTCTATGCAGAGTGCCGGGTGATGAATGTCTTCCAGTACAAAAGGAACAGAGTCTCGAGCAACACTACATTTAACAATACTAAGAACAAGATCAAGAGTATGCTGATTGTAATAAATTAATTTGCTTTCCTAACAAAGATTTTACTCCCAAGGGTTCTGAAAATGACACCAAATATTGTAAATCCTCTGTGATATTTTCAATTTAGATTTAAATTGTTTTCACTAAAAGTATTGTTTATTTTAAATTTTATGTAATTTTTTAAGTTATGTATATTGTTGCACATTTTTTTTCCCATTTGCTATAAAATTATTGTTGAAATTGTGATCTTATATTTACAAAGGTAAATATTTTTGGGTTGTTATTTAAATTTTTCTGTAGAAATGGGGTAACCCAGTCGATTAATAAATAAATAATATTTTTCTGGTTTTTTAAGACGAACGCCGATGAATTATGTGTATTTTGATATTAAATTAAAATAACATTTTTTTTCTCAACAGATTAAAAAAGTTTATATAGTATGTCTAAAAATAAACTTACCGATGAAATGTAATGCCTAGTTTTTTATTTTTTGGCGTTTGGGAGCACCCACAAGCAGCACAACTAACCATACTTATTCTTATCACAAAACACCAACTAATTAAAATGTTTTAATCGCTGTACAGCGCAAAAACACTGCCACACTAAAGTAATAAGTTTACAAGAATTCTTTAAATATGGTTCTTAAATAATTAAAATGCAAATTAACATCAAAAACACAAATCAGTAATCACCACAGAACTCCAATAAAGGTAATCACCAACGGTAATCACAGCTGGACCCACAAAACACCAACCACCCAAACAAACATGGAGTGCAGTGCACAGAAAAATAAAGGATGGTATGAGTGCGCAACTCGCTTGTCTATGGTCATATCAACAAGGTAGGATCAAGACCTACCTCGTTGGGTCATATCATATCAACGAAATAAGAATCTTATTTCGTTGAGTCATATGGTGGGGGCTCAATATGGCCGACTTCCGTCGCAAATTTAGGCGGTTTATAAATAATCTTCCTTCCTTTGTATTTCTAGTTCCATGGGTTTAACAGGTTTAACCCACCAAAAAAAAAATGGTTTGTTTGTGTGACTGCGACAGACAGAACAGAACAGTGTTTTAACTGTTTGTTTCTGCTATTAGTGCGTTCGGTTAATGCAAATCTGTCTCCTCGGTCTGCTCATTGGTGCAGTGTTGCGTTCGTTTATTAGGGGTGAGATTACAGAAAATGCATACCTGCAACTTTGCAGATCTGCAAATATGGCGGACTTGCAGACGCAAAATAATTTGCAGAAACTTGACATTCCAAAAACCTTTTGCAAATCCGCCATTTTTACCGTAGTTAAACCGTTTTACTACTACTGGTTTATTAATATTGACTGACAAATGTGAAGTTCTAACCTCACCTCACATTTTAATTTAAGTTTTTTTCACCGAAAAGAAAAGGGTAAAGGGTCTGTCGAGAAGATTCTCTTCAAATTGTTCTGCTTTCAAATAATCAAAATTCTGAATATCATTTTCTTCATAATTCACAGGGAAGTTATATAGGCCTGTCTTATATATTTATGTAACATAACACAAGATATAATTCTTATCACTTTTGAGGGTTTGTAGAGATTTCCTTACACGAGTAAATAGCCCAAATCCATGGCAATAATTAATTAATGTTCCCTTCTCTTTTTTTATATAAAAATTATTGCAAAAAATATTAAATGACTACCATCCATCAAATCCCCAAAATATAGGTTAGTTTTTAATAAATTTTATACATTCTGCAAGTTTGCAGCACCTTCCAACCATCTGCAAATTTGCAGACGACTTGCAGACGCAAAGTATGATAATCGTTTTCTGGAATCCCACTTCTGTCATTTGCATCTGTAAACTGCTACTTGCAGCTGCAGGTGTCCGATGCAGAGCTTCTGTAATGTCACCCTAGATCTATGACCTCGGGTGAAACTGCTCGGCGTTCGATATTTGAAAAATCGAGCACTCGGAGTTACCTCGTATCGCCTCACCTAAAAATATGGAGCTAACGGAGAAAACTAATTGAATTTGTGTTTTGACAGCAAATTTGGAAATTTGTTTTACCTAACCTAACATACAAAATCAAACATAATTCCCGTACCGAAATCATTCCAAATTGGACAAACACCAGATCATAACTAAAAGTTCTTTTTCCAACGGTATTGATGGATGTCCTTTGTGAGTTGCTTCGGGAGGCAAAATACTGTGCACTTTTTGCAATAGAACTTCAAAAGTTTCCGGTGTTATACGAAAATTATATTGAACTTGTTTGTTAGAGAATGCTGGGACGATATTTTCGGCATAGCCATCAACTTTTGTAATCGAAAATCGAACAGCTTTCTTCCTCGTCGCTATCATCATCAAACATCATCATTTGTGCTCCCCTAAGTGGTGGAATATTTTCCATTTTCGTCTATTCAAATTCAAACCACCAAGTGAGGTTAATTTTATATTTTATGTCAGATGGAACTCGACAAACTCTATAAGGGTTCGGTAAATGCTACGCGCTCGTTTAGCCCGAATATCACGTGACATTAAATCTGCATCTGCTCGCTCTGCTCGACCTTTTCAAAACCGAACGCACTATATGATGGTAGCATAAGGTACTTTCCTTTTGCTTCTTTTAAACAGCAAATCAAGAAAAAATCATTGCTCAGGATAAACGGTTCGCGAACAACTTCCTATAATTGTTTGAAAGATATTAGGGCTATACTTAACCGCGGAAAGGAGGGAGGAAAAATCTTTGCTAAGCTAAGTTAATTTTTAAAAGGAACGTTAGTCGTTGGCTTTGTTACTTAAAAGTAACTAAGCTAATAATAGGAGATATATGAGGTATTTTCCGTCCATCCTTCCTTCTTTGCTGAGCTTTGTTTTTTAATAGCAAAGTTCCTCCCTTGCCGCGGTTAAGTAATCCCCTCTATATTTCTCATACTATACGAAGTTGTCCGCGAAGCGTTCCTAACGGCGGTATGCAAAGTGGTAGGATTAACTTTAATCTGGTTTAAATTTATTCTTGCCATGGTACAACATACCGAAAAATTATTTGAGGCGGAATTAAAAGATAATCTGGATTAAGGACGGGTGGTGCGTATCGCTGCATAAACCAAAGATATTTACTTTGCTGTTTATAAGAAGCAAAAGGACAGTACCTGATCCACAGAACCTATCGGTCACAGAGGAATGATAGGTTGGACCTTCGGGTTTTTGACCAATCAGAAACAATAATCATTTTTACGTCAGCACTAATAAGAGGATCTTTTCAGTAATGAATTTTGGAACCAATACGCTTTTGGATCCATGACGTCATCAAATGTATAATATGGCGTCGTGTCATTGTCATTTCTATCACATTTCGTTCTTTCGTCTCTCCGCTTTTGGTGTAACCTTAAAATCATCCCTTTTTGTATTTGTTTGGGTTTGTTTTCTAAAAGGTATATCGGCAACCGGTTTGTTCGTTGTTACCCAGAGCATTTTTTTAATTCAATTTTTTCAACTAATATTATTTTATGAAAATAAAATTTAATTAAAAAAAAATGCTCTGGGTAACAACGAACAAACCGGTTGCCGATATACCTTAGGTCAGCGGTTCTCAAACTTTTTTGGTGACGGAACCCTTTTGGGAAGCAAAATACTTGATGGAACCCTACGATAAAACAATAGTTTTTAAAAGTGTATTCTTTATTAATAAGCATAATAAAAGTACAATGTAACAGTTACTAATTATTACTTACTTTACCACATGGCAAGTACAATAATAGAAGATATTAAAAAAGAAAAAATCTAACTAATGGGAGGTATGAAACTGTTTTTTTATTTTTCATCAATTGGTTGATATCAGGTTTGATAGAAGACAGTTGAAGTCTCATATCAGGTTCGTCGTCCAGTCTATTGCGATATTTTGTTTTCGTGGCTGCATAGGTTGAGAATCCTGTTTCGCACAAATATGTTGTTGGGAACGGGAGAAGAATATTCAGAGCCATTTTGCCAAGCATTGGATATTCATCACGGATTCTGCACCAAATCGTTTTGAACAGTGACTCCATACTTGTGTCTGATGACATTTCTAAAAGAGATTCATATATCTCGTTTGACATACTTTCGGGCTTTTCCAAGTTGGGTAAAAAAGGATTATGAATCCATGAATTCAGTTTCATTTTTGTATTCTGTTCTTCGGGAAAATACTTTTCATGCGCATCGAACTGAGATATTGGACCAATTCTTCAAACACATCATCTTGAAACATTTCTGAGTCGTTATCGGTAACAAACTCACTGAGCGACGTAAAGCTTTCTATTTCTTTCTTACCAAAGCAAATAATTCAAAAATCTAATTTTCTTTTGAAGGCAGTTATTTTGTTATAGGCCTGAAACACTGTTGTCTGTTTACCTTGCAATGATAAATTCAATTCGTTCAGTTTTTGAAAGATATCCGCCATAAAAGACAATCGGAACAACCAAGTTTTATCATACAAACGGTCCTTCAAATTAAAAGAAGTATCTGCTGAAAGAAACATTTGTAACTCGGCTCTAAGTTCAAATAGCCTTGTTAAAGTTTTACCCCGAGACAGCCATCGCACTTCTGTATGGAGCAGCAGTGTTTTATGTTTGCGGCCATAATCTTCACACAATAATGAGAACAATCGGGATTGTAGTGGTCGTGATTTGATAAAATTAATTATTTTTACCGCTTCATCCATAACTAATTTTAGATTTGACGGCATTTGCTTCATCGCAAGTGCTTGTCTATGCAGAATACAATGGCTGGAACTACAATTAGGCGCTTTATTTTTTATTCGTGACACTGCTCCTGCTGTTTTACCTGTCATCGCCTTGGCCCCATCTGTACAAATGTCAATGCAATTGTTCCAACTGAGATTATTTTCTTCAAAAAATATATTTATTTTATTAAAAATTTCTTCCCCGGTAGTGTTTGTGAGCAGCGGTGAACACATAAGCATGTCTTCTTCAAAAGAACTTTCATATGGATATCTCACGATAACCAGCAAGATAGCCAAACCAGCGACATCAGTTGACTCGTCCATTTGCAAGGCGAATCGTGTTTTTTGTAGACGTGTAACTAGTTCTTGTTTGACGTAGCTTGCCAGATCATGGATTCGCCGTGAAACAGTATCGTTTGATAGCGGCACAGTAGAAAGATGCTTTGCAGATTTTTCATCGTGCATACATTTTGTTATGTCTAATACACATGGCTTTATTAAATTCTCAGCGATAGTGTGCGCTTCACCTGCTTGTGCAATGCGATAGCTAACTAAATATGATGCCTCCGTGGCCTTTTCGTTGATAGTTTTTGTTACAGGCATCATATTTTTTTGACTTTCCAATAACTGATCTTTTTTACGAACAAAAAATTCTTTATTCTTGTCTTTAGACTCGGGGTGTACAGTTTGTAAATGTCGGCGCATTTTGGCAGGTGCCATGGAACTATTAGGAAGCAGTTTACTACATAGCATGCAGAGAGGTGAGCCGTTGGAATCAACAAATCCGAAACTGATATATGATTCATCATACTTCCTTTTTTCGTCTTTGAAACCGTCGAGCTTGACGTCGTGGCATCATCGTCTGGATCGGTGATTGCTATATTCTCCACGCGTACTGCTTTTGAACATTCAGCGTCATTAGAAGATGTTGTTGCAACACGTTTAACACCTTTAAGCCAACGTTCCATTCTTCTTTATTTATAATGTTACACGTCAGGATGGTGGGGTCTAAATAATGCACAATCGTTACTGCGTATAAGAGACTAAGTTTAGTACAATGAAGAAATGTATAAAACTGAGACAACAGAATACAGCAGGCAGTAGAACAATGAACACTCGTTTCTCGCTAGCGAGCTTGTAAGTAGGTAGGTAGGGACTTATCGCTCCGAACGCTAATCGTCAACTGACTGACGAGGCGCGACGCGCGATCGCCGCTTTTATACTTAGTCCTAGACTCGATCTCGAATATTCTCGAAAATACTCGAGTCGGCGCCTTTGATAAACAAAAAGCAAAAATAAAAAGAGAAATATAAAAATTGCGTTGTAAACAATTCAGAGGCGGCTTTTATCAAAGGGACTGCGCGCTCACAAGTATACATGTTGATACCAAACTTATGAGATATTGTACCAGCTATTGTAACACATGTTTATACAAATACAAATAAATAAATAAATAAATATACCTACGCGTGGCCGCGGAGTCAAAACGTTCGACCAGAGAGAGGTGTTTTGATTTTTTTTCTAAATTCTTGAGGAACCCCTACAGAGGTATCGCGGAACCCTAGGGTTCCGCGGAACACACTTAGAGTATAGCTGCCTTAGGTAATCACATTCCTCTAAACTTGCAACAAATACAAAATAAAAAAAATAATTTGAAAGAGTTTAAAAACCCTCTTGGTGCGAGACCCTATTAATGCCATGCGTTAAATGGTGCGCGCATCAAGTAATGACGTCACGGATCCAAATGACGAATGGTGCCTCAAATTTGATTACTGCGAAGATCCTCTCGTAGCACTAATAAGGGAATGCCCTATTATAAATAAGAGACGTTAAAATCTGAAATTTATTCCAACGAAAGCGCATGTGCAAATCGACTCCCATCCTTCAGGATTTGATAAGGGCTTTTGTCCCACAAATTCTCTTATAAGGGCCAATCGTCATCGTCGTCGTCGTAAATCTTAATCTGCATTTTTTTTGTTCCGCTTTTTTGACCAAGGCTTTGAATTAACCTACTCATGTTTTTTACACTTTACAGCATGCAAATATAAAAATGTATTTAAAAAAATTAACAGACTCAAAACATAAAGTTCACCAACTTTAAGACCAGTGATTATAAGGTTCTAATGCAACCATCTGTTATCTGTTTTTTGAGGTTCGGTTTGGGGAAGGCAGTATTTTATACGAGCTGGTGTGACGAGGACGCGGCACCCACACATTCCGTCTAAAAGGTATATTGGCAACTGGTTTGTTCGTTGTTACCCAGAGCATTTTTTTTAATTCAATTTTTTCAACTAATATTATTTTATCGACGGGAATTATAGAACCCGGTGCGACATCTTGCGTCCCAGTACGGTACCTTAGAAAAGGTCAGTCGTAAAGGGCTTATTCTGTAAAAACAGAAAATTTTGCAAGAGCGCTCTCAAAACCGGTAAAGTGCCGGACCACAGATATTAATTGAAAAGAGTTTTGTCTGTTTCCTTCTGCCAAACCCATCCCCAGACGCGTTTCGCCGTTATTACGGCTCATCAGTGAGGCTCAGTTTGGCAGAAGGAAACAGGGCTCAAAGACAAATCACTTGTCAGGATCGATTATCGACGGGAATTATAGAACCCGGTGCGACATCTTGCGTCCCAGTACGGTACCTTAGAAAAGGTCAGTCGTAAAGGGCTTATTCTGTAAAAACAGAAAATTTTGCAAGAGCGCTCTCAAAACCGGTAAAGTGCCGGACCACAGATATTAATTGAAAAGAGTTTTGTCTGTTTCCTTCTGCCAAACCCATCCCCAGACGCGTTTCGCCGTTATTACGGCTCATCAGTGAGGCTCAGATGGGTTTGGCAGAAGGAAACAGACAAAACTCTTTTCAATTAATATCTGTGGTCCGGCACTTTACCGGTTTTGAGAGCGCTCTTGCAAAATTTTCTGTTTTTACAGAATAAGCCCTTTACGACTGACCTTTTCTAAGGTACCGTACTGGGACGCAAGATGTCGCACCGGGTTCTATAATTCCCGTCGATAATCGATCCTGACAAGTGATTTGTCTTTGAGCCCTGTTTCCTTCTGCCTAGTGCTGGGAAGTTTAGTTCACTTTGCCGATTTCCATCTTTCGATCTCGTTCAATAAAGTGAATAGTTCAAAAGACTAGTTCGTTTAGTTCGGTAGGTAGGTCGGTCAGGTGACAAAACCTATAATCTCGGTCGTCTCGCTCTCGCTTGCGTAGTACATTCCGTTTAGACTTTAGTTCGCCTTGTTTCAATCTTTTAGTAATTCCTGATTGAATCTTTTAGTTCAGTTGCCAGATTCGATCTTTTGAACTAGTTCGTTCGCGAACTACACAACTCTACTTCTGCCAAACTGAGCCTCACTGATGAGCCGTAATAACGGCGAAACGCGTCTGGGCAGTGGTGGGCAAGACGGATCTATTTTGGGATTCGGGTCACCAAATCCGAATCAGCACAAAGATCCGACTCAATGAGCCGGATCCCGGGTCTTGTCCCAAAAATTATAAAGAAAATCTTATCGGTTCTCGGCTCGGTTATTCTGAGTCACGATCCGTGTCATTGATCATTATTTTAAACGATCTTACGCGGTAGCGCCATTTAACATTATTCAAAAAATAAGAACCCCCAGTGATTACAAAAATGGACAAACATTTAAATGAACCGCTTATTAAAAGATACGAAGATTCTTTAATATGGTGGTTTCATAGAAAAAACTTATATTCCAGACTCTATGAAATCATCAAGAAATAAGTGACGCAACCCACAATACAATAAACACAACAGTAATAAATCGCCACGCTTCGTTTGCTTTCCAACGCTGCGAACCGCAGGTCAGGCATCGGAACGACTTAAAAAATCTTTTAACGGATCCGATCCGAGAGCCACGAGCCGCTCTCCATCGCATCGCAGCTCGTGGCGCCGTGCGCCGTAGCAGTGAATTATACCCCTACGCCGAACGTGAACCTAGCGGTCGACAACCAAATCAAATAGATCCGTGATCCGTCTATTTTATTTTGAGAGTCGGATCAGTATGAATCTTTCTTAAGATCCGACTCACCGATCCGGCTCAGATCCGATCCGCCCATCGCTGCGTCTGGGTTTGGCAGAAGGAAACAGACAAAACTCTTTTCAATTAATATCTGTGGTCCGGCACTTTACCGGTTTTGAGAGCGCTCTTGCAAAATTTTCTGTTTTTACAGAATAAGCCCTTTACGACTGACCTTTTCTAAGGTACCGTACTGGGACGCAAGATGTCGCACCGGGTTCTATAATTCCCGTCGATAATCGATCCTGACAAGTGATTTGTCTTTGAGCCCTGTTTCCTTCTGCCAAACTGAGCCTCACTGATGAGCCGTAATAACGGCGAAACGCGTCTGGGGATGGGTTTGGCAGAAGGAAACAGACAAAACTCTTTTCAATTAATATCTGTGGTCCGGCACTTTACCGGTTTTGAGAGCGCTCTTGCAAAATTTTCTGTTTTTACAGAATAAGCCCTTTACGACTGACCTTTTCTAAGGTACCGTACTGGGACGCAAGATGTCGCACCGGGTTCTATAATTCCCGTCGATAATCGATCCTGACAAGTGATTTGTCTTTGAGCCCTGTTTCCTTCTGCCAAACTGAGCCTCACTGATGAGCCGTAATAACGGCGAAACGCGTCTGGGGATGGGTTTGGCCAGAGAACTACTTACCAAGGTTGGTTCCTTGAGAGCGCGCAACTCGCTTGTCTATGGTTGGTAGGTAGTTCTCTGGGTTTGGCAGAAGGAAACAGACAAAACTCTTTTCAATTAATATTATTTTATAAAAACAAAATGCTCTGGGTAACACCGAACAAACCGGTTGCCGAAATTTTTAGAAGGAATGTGTGGGAGCCGCGTCCTCGTCACACCGGCTCGTGTATTTTATTATGGTTCCCATATTAAATTTTTTGTAGTGCGCATGCTTAGCTGTCATTTTAAGAACGACCATAATGCCCTTTACCTTATAGCGTTTTCAATAATACCCTAATTTCTACCTCGTTGGCCGGCGGCGTATCAATCCCTTCTTACTTGTTTTTATTGTGCTAGTGCGTTGGACTTTTTTGGAAATTAACCAAATATTTTGGGTTTTTATTAATTTTAGTTGATTCATTCAGTAATCAAACAACTTCTCATACAATCAAGCTTTGCTAGATGATTAAGATGTTATTTTTGTGGTTTTTGTTAATGGGTGATGATAGGAGCATTAATGCTATGTCGTACTCTGTGCAGATTTGGGGCGGGATTATTGGGGAAAGAATTTTGTATTAGTTGATTAGGGTGAAACTGTTTTTTCCTAAAAATTTCAGCGTGCCTTTTGTTTAAGAATTCATGTATGGTTTCTACGTTAAGGTCGCGGTGGATCGCCGCTCCCCTAATGTAGTATGGCGCATTTGTGATGGCCCTAAGAATTTTAGTTTGTAATGTTTGTAGGCGTCTTCTGCGTGTTTTAGGAGCTTGACTCCATATATGCTATACTTCCGTATAGTATGGAGGGGCGCACTACTTTGTTTGTATAGTAGCGTCTTGTTTTTGAGTGACGGTTTGCTTTTGCGGCCTAGGAGAGGGTAAAGTGCCCCAAATGCTTGCTTTCCGGTTTTTATTTTGTTGTCGAAATGGGGGGCCCAGGTGAGCTTTTTGTCGAGAGTGACGCCGAGGTATTTTAGGGTGTCACTCCATGGTAATTCGGTGTTGTCTAGGTCAAGATTTGGGATATTGATGTTATTGTTTCTCTTATTGTTGGAAATGAGAATGGCTTGTTTTTTCAGCGTTAACTCTTATTTTCCATTTTTTAAAATAGTCAATAAGCGTATTTAGCTGAATTTGCAAATATCTATAATATGTGCTAGGTTTTTGTTGGTGCACGTCATGGCCGTATCGTCAGCAAAAATGTAAAGCTCGACGAATGCCGTTTTTGACATGTCCGCAGTATACAGAATGTATGCAGCTGGGGCCATGGGGAACGCTCGCATCAATGTCGCGCACGTCTGACAAAATACCGTTTACTCGGGTTTGGGATTTTCTATCTTTGAGATAGGATATACCTAATAAATTTAATGAAATTTATGTTTATATGTTGTAAACATAATGGAGTTTGTATCAAATCGGCGTATCAATAGCAGTTCCTTTAAAGTAACTTTTAAATAGCAGAGCAAAGCAAAGCAAAGCAAAGCACAGCAGAGCAGAGCAGAGCAGAGCAGAGCAGAGCAGAGCAGTGCAGAGCAGAGCAGAGCAGAGCAGAGCAGAGCAGAGCAGAGCAGAGCAGAGCAGAGCAGAGCAGAGCAGAGCAGAGCAGAGCAGAGCAGAGCAGAGCAGAGCAGAGCAGAGCAGAGCAGAGCAGAGCAGAGCAGAGCAGAGCAGAGCAGAGCAGAGCAGAGCAGAGCAGAGCAGAGCAAAGCAAAGCCAACCGCTAAGTTGAGTGTTCCTTTTAAAAATTTTACTTAGCACAGCACGGAGTGTGCCGCGCGTTTGGTCATTGTGGCTGAAAGTGATCACGGTTCGAATTCTGAACAAGAATACACGAAGAATGGTAATTCAGAGTCTGACGATGAAATACAACTCCAGATGATAATTTTTATTTTGGCCAAAGACAAAATGGTACAATACCTAGGTATGTGCCAACAGTTTCCAAAGTAAAAAACAAGTTGCCAAAAAACTTACATCCGAAATTTCTGTGCTGGAATTGATTATTGACTCATTTATTATTAAGGATATTGTGAAAAATAATAATCTTTACATTTCAAAAAAAATTCAGCCGGATAAAGCTTCTGATTCTAGAACCTACTACGAAGAATTTATTGGAGTATTGTATTCCATAGGCCATATATAAGAAACAACCATTGCAATGTATAGAAGAGATGTAGGATGCTGAAAGTGGATTTGGAGTATTGGAATAGCAAGGCAATAAGTTGGGTACTACAGAGGAATTTTATTTTTGTGATGTTGCATTTGAGTTGATGTGAGTAACACCGGGAAAGTTTAACGATAAGCAACGCGTCTCCATGATGAATCCCGAAGCCCGTTGTCTCTTATTGGTCCGCATAGGGTTAGAATTAATGGATCCCATTAAACATTAAAGTTACATAAATATGAAAAATGTGGTTTAAAAATAATTTCCTGTAGTTACGTCGCAATTTATACTATACGGGGTGGCGCACCGAAAACTTTCCACCCAGGTTTATTTTCTTGTTAATAAATAAACGAAAATTCGTTCGAACACGGGAACCTTATAGTTCTCAGGGGGACATATTTTTTTTGCTATTTCCCCCCCCCCCCCCCCCCTGCTGGAATCCCTACGACGGGGCACCCTTAAAATCTTTAATGGAAAGAAGGTGGGGTCGAGTGATACCTTATTTTAAAGGGAATTGAATTGCCTTTCAAACGCGACCTTGCTCGTTTAAATCGAGTGAATAGTTCCTGAGAAACAGGGCTGAAAAGAAAAGAAAATTTAAAAGTAATAAAATTTATTACCGCTTGTATCAACCAAGTAAATGTTGATAATGTCCACCTCCAACCTCCATGCAAATGTTCGCGAACATTATGGAGCATTGCGGGAGTTATTTGTCGGCACTCGTACACTATTCGTTGTAGCAAGTCTTCCAAAGAATTGTGTTGAGTTGCATAAATTTTAGACTTTAAATGTTCCCACAAAAAAAAAGTCCAGTGGCGTCAAATCAGGATCTTGCAGGCCATTCAATACGACCTCTTCTTCCAATCCATTTTCCTGGAAAATTTTCATCCAGAAACTGTCTAACATAATGCGGGGTGCTCCGTCTTGCTGAAATTAAATGTTTTCTAGTCGATAACGGTTATTTTCTTCTATGGCATTCGTTAAAGCAGGGTTAATAGTGGTTTCCAACAGGTTCAGGTAAATTTCACCTGTTAAATTTCCAGGTATAAAATACGGCCCAATAATACGGTCCCCAAAAATTCCAGGCCACACATTTAATTTTTCGGGATGTTGGTATGCACTTCTCTAAAAATTGTAGGGTTGGAATCCGACCAATACCGGCAATTGTGTCGATTGACGGTACCGTGAAGAAAAAAAGTGCATTCATCAGAGAAACAAATGTTAAAAATAAATTGTGGATTGCGAATGATCATTTCACTAATTAACTCGCAAAATTGCAAACAGCGATCGTCATCGTCTTCATTACGATCATGAACCAGTTTTATTTTATAGGGATGTAACTTATTATTTATTACATGTGCTATAGAGGTGCGCTGCACGCCCGCTCGTGTTCAGATTTAAGGCGCGCCCGTTCGAGGATTAATGAAGCAATCGTCTTCTCTTGATGCAATATTGTTTTCTGCATCCACTGAATTTTGTGAGTTTTAATAATGTCCTTTTGTTGTAACTCTGAAATCCGCCTTTTTAACATTATTGCACGAGGTGTATTCTCAAGATTACATTCTTGCAATAAAGATGAAGTTGTAGATGTTTTGGCTATTTCCTTAATTTGAGAATATTTTTGTACTACTGTAGTAGATGGAGTACCAAGAGGAGTTCCAGTTACAGTTGTTACAGTCACAGTAGAATTAACTTCAGGCAGGTTTTCGAATGGTATCTCATTTTCAGTTGATGTATATGAGCGTACCTGCCAAAAAAAAATTATATTCAGGATATTTACAAGTTTTGTTTACAAACCTATGTAAGGACTGTAAAATACAGTTAAAATACAGAAATAAACTTTACACGTTGCTTAAGACACTTTGACAAAGAAAAATTAGGTTAAATTAATTTAGAACATTTAAAATTCATTAAAATATTTATAATTGATAATAAGTACCCTAATTTACCATTTTTAAAAAATTGCCATTAAAACATCTTAAAAATTCAAGCATAATACATGTGAGAAAGTGACAAAAGAAGTTTTCTCAGAAGCATAAGGAATGTAAAACTCTTTATAATCATACTCTCAGCTACATATTTGCATCAATATTTTCCCATACACATGAATTTTTAATGACCAGATAAGTAGTTTCAAGACTTACATTTTTTAAACTTGAAGATGTATCAAAACGATCTTCAGAGAAATGCTTAGAGCCAAGAAAGCTATTTGTTGTTGGTTCCCAATCAGGTCGGTTTACAATTGTTAACCATGCATTTTTCCTGAGTTCATCCTTTGGAAAACTAAAAACAAATAAAGTATTCTTAATTTGCCTTTCTAATTATTAGGTAAGTTGCTTAATTTGTTGTAAACTAAATATATGGCCTACTTAAGTATAGGTATATTTGCAAAAGGACCAAAACAGAACACGAAGTGATTATCTATTGTATGCACTCGGGAAGAACTGATTAATTTTGGTTTTTCACCGAACACACTTAATTTTTTAGATGTTTCTTCTTAAAGTGCTAATGGATGATGTCACCACCATATCATTTTTTTATCTATTCTTCCAAATCACTCTGTTTATGTTACACAATGATATTGAAACTTTCACATTAGATATTTACCAATACTTAACTAGTATTTATTTTATTGTTCTAAAATACTAATGGACCGTTTCCAAATTATATTATAATCATAGACAAGGGAGATGCGCTTTCTGATCATCACAAAGCACAAACAAAGCTAATTATTATATTATTTATTTTATTAATAATTTTGAATGAGTGGTTATGTGCCTAGACAACAGAAAATTTATAGGGAGACACGAGGGAGAAGGAGATGCACAATAGTGGAAGATGCACTTACTCAATTTGTGTGAACTGTCAATTTGTGTATTTTATACAGGGTGTTACAAATTCGAAGTAAGTAATATCATTGCTATCTCGGTAACTATAAGAAATAGAGAATTGGTTAAACTGAGACAAAGTTGCGCATTTTTGTGCTGATTAATAGGCTAAAAAAATTTTGAAATTCCGATTACTTCCGGAGATATCCGAAATAAACTGAAAAAAATCATTTTTGGTTTTTATTTATTTGCGGCCATATTACTAGTGATTTGAAAAAACCAAAAGCACTTTCTTATTGCCTTTTTTTATGCTCTTCAAGAAAATAATTTAATTTTTTATATACGACGTTTCGTTTTTTAGATACCTTCCAACATCAACATTAAATTTTTAAATACCGACCTGCACTTTTCATTGCATTTTTGAGCAGCTTTTGACGTTCCAAAACCAATAATGTATCACACTTGTCAGTAACTTGTTTACTGTAAGAGTTATTTAAAGGTTTTTAAAATTAAAAAGTAGGCATTGACATTGAAACATCAGTAGTGTGCCTTGACTTTGATAACAGACAACAGACAACAGTGTTGCTTAGGTTTGATATAACTTAAATTACTCAGTTCCCTTTTAAAAATGATTTTTTCTAATGAGGAAAAAAGCGATATGGTTAATATTTATTACCTATGTCACTTAAATACAAAAAAAGCAGCAGAAATGTATTTGCAACAATATCCCGAACGCCCGCAACCTACCACAGTATTGTTTTCAAGATTAAATTGGTGGTTAAGACATGATGCTACACGTGTTTCCGTTTCTAGGTATATAATATGTATTATTTTTGTGTTTTATTGGTACCATTTGGATTTTTATATCTGTAGTTGTACTTGAGAAATAAATAAATAAATAAATAAATAAACTGAAACACTTTTTCAGTTTTAAAAAACTTTTTTTGAATGCCACAAACCGCTACCTAATGTAGACCAAACCAACTATTACCTTGGAGTTAGTGCTATATCTGAAACATTACTTGTACTGCTCGTAGATCCTCCAGAATTATCCACTAATGATGGAATGCTTTTAGAACATTCCACAGGCGAAATATCTTGGCTCGTTGAAGGAGTTATAGAGGCTAGAAAATAATCCATATGACTATTATAACCACTATTCATCTGTTAATTCAAAGAAATTAACTATAGCTATAAACAAAACAAAACAATTGTGTGTATGTCCAACCTAAACGTGTAAATTATTGTCTCCGTGTTTTTAGTAATTTTCGAGTGTTTATTGTGGGCGAGTATTTAAGTGTCCGGTATTGCCTTATGCAGAAAAAAGTGGTGATCCTTACAATATATGTGTTTTTTTCCGTAGATGCAATAAAATCAGCATAATCACTGAAAAACGCCGGTTAAATTGGCAATGGCAAAAACTCGTCTTGTTGGTTTGTTTATTCTCTTATCGGTTAAAGGCATTCCATTATAACAAAAACTGATAATCAATGAAAATAACAATAGTGACTTTTCGCACCGTCTGCGTTATTTAAATTATTTAAATTGGTCGCACGTTATTTTGCAAAATGAATCGTTCTTTTAAATGTTGCAAAAATAAAGAATTTTCGAACTTCTGCTGTGTTGTATGTAGTGCTATTTTTCACCCTAGTTGCATGGACAGATGTTCAGACATTGTCAGACTTAGTGGTTACAAAGTGGTTTGTTCAACTGATTGTCAGTCTAAACACAATGACGACGAAGAGTTAAAGAAGGAATACATTCTTAAAATTGAAAATTTAAAAAAAGAAATAATCAGTAGAGACAGGCATATTGAAAGACTTAGACGCAGCAGTCAGATTATTAATACCACCCTTGAGGAGGAAGGAAGTGAATTATTGAGCCAGTTAAGTGATTTCAAGAACCGAAACGCGCTATTGGCTAACGAGATCAAAGCCCTAAAGATTAAGGAACAAGAGATAGAGACGGAACTTCAGCATTTAAGGGAGAACAAGAGTACCCTCGAGTCAAAAATAAAAGACCTCGGCGACATGAATAAAAACCTGTTGGTCAGTATTAGCACCCTGGAAAATGAAAATGAAGTTTACTCTAACGACATAAAAAAATTAAAACAGACGATTTTTGATTTTCAGAATACGAATATTTCTGGATCTTCTGAAGGAGGTAACGGTTTCTCCATGAACCAGGAAGCAGATGTACAGTCAACTAGGCCAGAATCGTCAAGTAAACAATTGCTAGTTAATAGTAATAACATACCTATAAAAAAAAGACAATTACTCATCATGGGGGGTAAAAGCGCTAAGGGATCAGGTTTAATGTTCAAGAATTTGACCGACGGGTCGTTTGATGTGAATTGCCAGATTGATGATAGATTTAAGATTTCGGATATTGTTGATGAATGTCCTATACTGTGCAGGAACTTCAGCAGAGATGACTATGTTTTTATTTTTATTCCCGATTTTGATGCTATTATTGGTCGGATCACAACACGGGAAGAACTGGATAAACTTACTCAAGCAACGTCTAACACAAACTTAATCGTTGTTGGCTGTAGCTACCATGTGAAAAGACCAGTTCTAAACAGATTTATTCACGATATTAACACTTTCGTGAGGTCTTATTTGTGTGAAGTGGACATTCCTTTTATTCCGCTTACTTCTGCGAACGAGAATGGTGGCTTGGATTTTGAATCAAGGAAAGAACTCATAGCGTTTCTTGTAAATAACTATTTGTCATTATCAGCAAAAAAAATTTTTTTATTTCATCGACGAAAGAGAACCTATTTTTAACACATGAAGAATCCAGAATATCAGCTTACTACCAGAACACGGGAGGCCTTAGGACTAAAATTAGAGACATATCAAACTCTATAAAAGCCTCAGACTACGATTGGATTTTTCTTACTGAGACATGGCTAACGGAAGACATATGCAACTCTGAAATGTTTGATCCATGCTACGTTGCCTATCGGGCTGACAGAAACTATACTCTTCTCAATTGTGCCAGAGGAGGGGGTTCTCTGATTGCTGTTAAGTCTTGTTTTGACAGTAGAATGTTACCTAGTTCTGACGATCCAACATTTGATGACGTATGGGTGATGGTTAAAGTTTACGGTGTGAGTTTTATTTTGGGCTCCGTCTATTTTCCTCCAAACTCAACATGCGAGTCCTACAAAAAATATTTAGAAAAGCTGGACGAACTCAGACTCAGATATGCAAAGGTTAAATTTTTGATTTCTGGAGATTTTAACTTACCGACAGTTAGATGGATTCTCGACGATAATACCCTGGTACCTACCGACTTATCCTCTCCGGCGGCTGAGATTTTAATAACTGGTTTGTTTGCTAACGAATTACAACAAATGAACCATATACCTAATGAATTGGGCAGACACCTGGATTTGGTTTTTTGTGATGGTTTCCTGGACTGCACAGTTGCTTCGGCTCAAATGCCACTTAGCAGGGTCACTCAGCATCATGTACCGCTGGAGTTTAATATTTCATTGCCATCTTTCTCTCCTTTCGAGGCTGAACAGGAGATTCTGTATAATTTTAAAAAGGCAAATTTCACCGCTATAAACAGTTGCCTTCATGGAATTGACTGGAGCTGGCTGGAAGGCTGTTCTGACGTGGACGATGCTGTCCAACATTTTTACAACATAA
The DNA here is from genome assembly GCA_963969555.1 of Polydrusus pterygomalis. Classification (NCBI taxonomy): domain Eukaryota; kingdom Metazoa; phylum Arthropoda; class Insecta; order Coleoptera; family Curculionidae; genus Polydrusus; species Polydrusus pterygomalis. Next base: position 39,798,454 of record OZ018376.1, on the reverse strand, counting down.
TTTTTGAGGTCATTGAGGAGTATGTTCCAAGAAAGATAAACAAGAGTAATAAATATCCAAACTGGTACACATCGGAAACAAAAAGCATGATTAACAGAAAGAATAGAGCATATCAGAAATATAAACGCACAAAATGTATGAGTGATTACACGGAATATTCCAAACTTCGTAAAGAGTCCAAGAATATGATCGATATGAGTTATTTATTGTTTGTAACTAATACTGAACAGATGATTCCCAAGAATATTAAATACTTTTGGTCCTATGTGAAAACTCTGAGAAAGGACAAAGGGATCCCTAGAAGTATGCGTTATCGTGACCGGGCTATGCAGTCACCATTGGAGGTCTCTAATGCTTTTGCTGATCACTTTGAGGGCTGTTATAGGGATCACAATGGCAGAACAACCACGTCTATTGAAGAACATGAGTGTATTTCCCTTGCCAATCATTCATTTACACATGATGAAATTTTGCAGAAATTGAATAACTTGGATATAAATAAAAGTACTGGTTCAGATGGAATACCTCCTATTTTCCTTAAGCACTGCAGCGGCTCATTGTCTGTCCCATTGAGGGCTATTTTTCAGATGTCATTTGACAAGGGGACCTTTCCAACTTTATGGAAGCAGTCATGGCTCACGCCTATTTTTAAATCTGGCTCCAAGAATGACATTGAAAATTATCGGGGGGTGTCTTTGCTACCAGTTGTGTCAAAGGTGTTTGAATCCATCATCACAGATGAACTTTTTGCATCAATGAAACATCACATATCACCCCAGCAACATGGTTTCTTTGAGGGCAGATCAACAGCCACAAACCTAGGTGTTTTTCATGACAGTTTGGTTGGTGATGTGGAGAATGGCTTTCAAGTGGATGCGATATACACCGACATATCAAAGGCCTTTGATCGAGTTTGTCACCGCTTATTGATGAAGAAACTTTCGCAGTTGGGAGTCAGTGGACCATATCTGGCATGGATTGCGTCATATTTGGCTGATCGTAAACAGTGCGTTAAGCTTGGGAATGTAGTGTCACGGGAAATAAATGTTTTGTCGGGAGTGCCGCAAGGATCTCATTTGGGTCCGATCTTGTTTTTAATTTTTATTAATAGTGTTGTAGGACAATTTAAAAAATGCAAATTTCTTTTGTATGCTGACGACTTGAAATTGTTCTGTTCTGTCAGATCTATCAGCGATTGTATAGCTGTTCAGCAAGATATTAATAATTTAGTTAAATGGTGCAATTTAAATTGTTTGGAAATGAATGTGTCTAAATGTAAAGTTATAAGATTTTTTAAATGCAAAACACCCATTGTGTTTCCATACTCCATAGATAGTATTAAGTTGGAATCTGTTGATCATTTCAATGACTTGGGTGTAATTTTTAGTAGCGATCTAAGCTTTGATAAACACGTAGACAACATAGTCTTAAAAGCGGTTAGAATGTTAGGTTTTCTGCGCCGCACTTGTTCTGATGTCAATGACACTAAAGCTATCAAGTCATTATACAATTGTCTAGTGCGTAGTGTGTTAGAATATAATAGTATCGTATGGGATCCTATTTATAACTGTTATAAAGAGAGGTTGGAACGTGTCCAGAATAAATTTGTAAAATTTTTACTGTTTAAACTTCGATTCCCTTACAAAGATGTCCCCTATGCAACTCGCATTCAATTGGCCGGTATTGAAAGTCTAGAGCGGCGCAGAAAAAATGCAATGGTATACTTTTTGTTTAAATTGCTGAACGGCAAAATCAGTTGTGGTTCGTTACTGGCAAAGGTGCGCTTCAGAATCCCACAGAGACCTACTCGGTTGAGAAACCTTTTTTATACGATTAATCATCGAACTGGTTCTCAGGCCTTCTGTAATAGGCTCATGGGTAACTATAATGTCCACTTTAATAGTATATATTTATTTTGCTCCACTTTTTTATCGTTTAAGAACAGAGTAATGTATAGTGTAATATAGTATAATTTGAATTAATGTATCAATTTTATATTTTAGACTTTGTGTGTGCTATTTGGAGTGTAATGTATCTCTGTAAGTGCTGATTTAATAATAAATAAATAAATAAATAAATAAATAAAAACTTTTTGTGTCACCACAGAATTTTTTTAAAAATAAGTTTTTGTGGTCACAACTTACCTATCGTAGGGTCATGAACATCCTCTGGAGTTTTTACATATGCATCTTGAAAATGATACTTTTTCTTAAGTGTGGTTGTCAAAGGCAGGTTTTTGGATGGGACAGCTCCAAATTTAACTCTTCGGAATCGCCCCCGTGAGATAAAATCTTGAGATAAAAAATGTTCAGAGCATATAGTGTTGGTCCTAGAATATTTCTCCTCAGGATTCCTTTTGATGGCCAGTAACCACTGCCTTTTTTTGTGAGGAACACTGGGTAATCTTTATGCAAAAGAGAAAAGAATCAAAAATAAATAATAAAAATACCATTTATTAGTACATAATTAGCTACTTTTACGTTTTCATTATTAATTAAAATATACTATACTGGCGGCGTTTTTAATGTCCTAGAGCTAATGAGTTCTTATTTTAGGTCTATGCAAAGCATTTACCTAGTTACATCATTATAGGATATCCTTTAACTCGTAGTAACAATATTTTTTTTATCAAACTTGTACAACATTTTTAATGGTTCGAGGTATCCTTTTTTCCATAATAATATAGTAATAATAAAGTAAGGGTTTAAAAGAACAAGCATAAGAATTTGTCGAGGAACATGTAGGTAAGTATAAGATTTGTAAATTAATTTTTGTATTTATTTTCTAATGTATAAGAAAAGTAACAAGGCTAATTAACAACAGTGTACTGGAATATGAATCAATAATATGGTGTCCGTATTATCAAAACCATGTTTTATATATAAATATTCCGGCTTATCCAACAAGGAATACAGCAACATTTTATGTAAACAATGCCCCAACGAATTATTACTTCTCCCATTAATGCTATGCGTAATTTTACTAAATTTCAAAGTGGGTGTGATATATTTTTTTTGACCTACCTATAAACAGTTTAAACAGAAAATTTTGGAACTACTTTAACTTAATAACTTCTAATTAATTACAGATTAAAATTGAGTATGAATTGTATTTATTTGTAACTAGTAGTAGGTACTTTATAATAATAGGGTTACTTATATACCTGTAAATGTATAAGACTAAATAAACACCTGGTGAAGAATGTAACTGATGGACATTTAGCCATTTAGTAATAAAATAAATAATTTTACATATTTAACACAATACGATGCAAAAAAATTATTCTCTTGGAAATATGGAGAAATAAAGCATAATATAAGTTAAGTACGTACTTACTGCATAAACTAAAGGCACAGAAAATATAGCTACGCGTAGCTATATTTTCTGTGCTAAAGGTAACCTACATCCTAATAAGCATACATATATTGCCAAAATTTACTATCCTAAATATTTCTGTCAGTGGCCCATGTTAATGGGATAGCTTTATTATATAATATATAAGGAATATATCATGGAGAGTGCCCCTAATTTTTACCTTTTGTAAGAGTAAGGTTCCCAATAATTATCCATAATCAATATTTTATATATTCGAACAGAAATAATAAATTTCCAGCCCAGCAATTTGTCATAGACCATTTTTTAAATTTCTTTATTACTATTTAAACCTATGTAAATAATACAATTGAGTTTCTTACCTGTGGAAAGTAATACCCTCTGCCACAGTTTTACCTTTATTTAAACAACTATGCACTAAACACATATGGCTACTTTATACCTCAATTAAATTAAACTAAACTTAATAAATTAAGAGAATTAGGAAGTTAAAATACTACATTCAAATGTAACCATTTATACCTACAATTAAGGAATTAAACTAAACTAAGAAGTTGGCCAACTTTTAACTTCTTAGTTTAATTTAGTTGATTCGACATAATTCGTTGGGCGATCGGCATAATCCGTGATTCCCGTCATGTCATTTGTCATTTCGGTGAATGTAATAAAGGAGAATTTGTACACATAACCCTAAATTCTTGTTTAATTTTAGAATTATATTTTTGATATTTTGATTATTCCAAAAAGTTTCACGATGGTTGTTAACGACGGTACATTGATTGAATTAGGACAACAGTTCCCATGCATTTATGATAAAACGGACAAGAACCAATAAGATAGGTTAGGAGCACCTTCTTTGTCTCTCGTAGTTTTATTAGGTTACTTAATGTGGAGGTATAAACCATCGCCTTAATTTCTTAATTTAATTTTCTTAGTTTAGTTTAATTTAATTGAGGTATAAAGTAGCCAATAGGCATTATTAAATTATTGTCACATATAGATACTTGGTCTATTGTTTTAAAAGTTTATAATTATCACAAAACACTCAAAACAGCATAGAAATAACAACAAATTGAAAAAACAAGCTAACGAACATAGCGAAAACGTTAAAAAATACTAAAAAGTAAAAATAGACATTTTTGCCACAGACAGAAATGTATTTTGGGTTCGTTCACAGAAAAATAAACGGTTTACCGGGTTGGTTCACAGAAAAAAAGGTTGGCGTTATCATAATCCGAATGGTTGCCAACCTTTTTTTGAGGGGAAAATGAAAATATTAATTTCCTAGCCTCACAGACATAGATATATATTATTATACAAAGAGGCCTATGCTCACAGACTCTCCATGAGATGCTATTTAAAATCTCTTAATTAAGAGATTTGTGTTTAAAATACATGAGTCTTATGGAGAATCAGCATTCTACTTTCTTTAAGGGAGCGTTCGAGTTCACGCCCAGCAGAGCGGGTATCGTGAAGTGACGTCAGAAGCGCGCATTTTGGAGAATTAGAGAGAGAGAGAATGGTCTAATCGAAGGCGGGTTGAACTAATTATTTATATAACCTAACTTTCTTTGAAAATAACTTCCTTTTTCTGGCGCCCCGGCGTTCTTTCTTGGTTATTTATTTGTCACTAATTTGTTCAGTTGACTTCTGTGATGGATATTTTGAGAATACAGGTTCTTCGATTTGCTGGTGATTTATTGTTTGACGAAGATGAAGATGTAAAAATAATTCAAATAAGGAAAAGTTAAATTATACTATTCCAGGTTTTTTTTTTATAGATAGAAGTCAAAATACCTATTTTTATACCTGGGGACGCTAAAAGACATATTGTGATTTTTCCATTTCGCATTTCCATGCGGAATTATTAAAATAGCCGTAATAACTCTGGAAATTGAAACCTAATTAATCATAATCAACTCAAGTCAAAAAGTCGCTACAAATCGGGTTATTTTTGTAAATCGCCGCTACGTCTCAAAGCAATCAAAAAGTCGCTATTTTCGCGACAAGTCGCTACGAATACCAACACTGCTTTACAGATTTATTAGTCTCTTTGACAAAGCTAGAATATAATATACAGGGTGTTTCAATAAAAACTCCCAGGCCAATTATTTCGAAAACTAAAAGTGACATGTAAATTCTGTAAACGTAAACGCCAGTTTTTAGCCTCTATGATTGGCTTTACAACTGTGTAATAAATGTGTTTGAATAATACAAAATGAAGGTGGCGCCACGGTGCAAAGAATTTTTTCGATGACAGGAACTTTTAAATGTTGCCCAATTAGCATTTTTCTGACTTACGACTAAATTTGTACCTATAAGGACGTAATTTTTGGTAATGTTTCAAGTCACTGCTTGACTTATTTCTTAATGAACAGTTATGGACCTAAAGTTAACGTAAAACGAACGTTAAGATATGACGTCCTCTAAGCCGACGTCGCATAGTGGTCGAAGCGTGTATAGTTATTTTATGGTAAAGAATTTGACGTCCGAGTAACGTCAAACACTTTTTTTATTTGAAAAAGTGTAGTTTTATGGAATTTGCGAACCACGTTTCGACGTCGCCCCGTCCACCTACCAAACTTGATACAAAAAACATCACTTCTTTTTTCGTCAGTCGCAGCCAGTTAAAATAAAAAGACGAAATTTGTCGGAAATAACCTCTTGTTTGGGTTCTGTGAAAATAACCTTACTTATTTGTTTATGTTGGATTATTTTTTAGAAAATCAGTTCTTTTATTGCAAGCAAGTAGACCCTGCAAGCAATATGAGCATGTCCTTAAATAAAGGAAAAAGAGCCTACCGCCATACTAATACTTTTTATAGAAAAAAAGCTAAATTGATAGGATTACAAGCTCATGTTAGTCTCCAGCAGCTGTTGCAAATTCAAAAGCCGCAAAACCCTGAGCTTTAACTTTGCAGTTTTTGTATCGTTTCCATGTTTCTTTATTGGGTGAACTTTTAATATTACTTGTAAAAGTCTAATTTCTTTCTGACGTTGGGGAAACCAAACTATGCCACTTACCTCCCATTTCCCGGAACAACTTAAAACAGCAGTTTTAAAACCTCTCTATTGAAAAAGGGAGATCCAGAGGAATTCGATAACTACAGGCCGATCAGCCTTCTTCCAGGTTTTTCAAAACTGTTTGAGTTGGTTGCATGCAGCCGCCTTGTGTCTTTCATGGGACAGTGCAGTTTGCTCTCGGGTAACCAGCATGGCTACATGAGGGGCAGGTCAACTCAGACAGCAACATTTCAATTCACTCATGGCATTCTTGAGCAACTGGAGGAGGGTGGAGTGGTTGTTGGAGTATTTCTGGATCTCTCGAAAGCATACGACTGTCTTGATCGAGAAATTTTGTTAAATAAACTTAATTTGTATGGAATAAGGGGTAATGCGTTAAAATGGTTTAAGTCATACTTGAATAATAGAATACATAAGGTAGTAGTTAATAAAGATAAGGTAAGCTATAAGTCTGAAAGTGTGAATAATAATGTAGGAATCCCCCAGGGCAGCATTTTGGGACCAGTTTTTTTTTTTACTAATGACCTAAATTTGGAAATAAGGAACTCAAATACTATTCTTACATCCTATGCTGATGATACCAATCTCTTATTAAAAACTAATGACCCAACTGAACTCACTAACGAGACTGCAGATATATTTTTGCAAATTTGCTCTTGGTTTGAAAAAAATAGACTGTTATATAGTCAATGAGAACAAAACAAATATCTTATTATTTAGAACAAAATTAAATAGAATGGAAAAACCAGAAAATATTCAAATCAATAACAAAGATTTTAAGCTTATGTCCCAAACAAAATTTCTGGGAATTTATATAGATGCATTTTTAGACTGGACCGAGTAAATAGAATCACTTGGTAAAAAACTTAACAGTATATGCTATGGTATCAGAGTGATTTCGAAGTATGTTTCAACAGCAGCCCTGCGGACCCTGTATTTTGCAAACTTTGAGGCTACGGCAAGGTATGGGATAATTTTTTGAGGTGGAAAATCAAAGATACAGGATATTTTTATTATACAGAAACGTTTACTAAGAATAATGTATAAAATGTCATTTAGAGAGACTTGTAGGAATGTTTTTAGAAATAATTTTTTATTGACAATTTATGGTTTATACATTTTTGATACCATTATGTTCTTTTTTAAGAATAGACAGGGTCTTTATGCTGAGAGGAATCATAAGTATAGTACTCGTTCTGTGGATGTAAATTATCCAGCACATCATCTGTCTATTTTTGAAAGTGGACCCTATTATGTGGGTGTTCGATGTGAAGGTATTTAAAAGAAAGTTTAAGGAACATTTAGTACAGATGGAACCATACTGTTTAAAGGACTACATGGAGAGTTAATGCTCTCCCTTTGCTGACGCCATTTCCTTTTATGTGAATTGTATAGCTTATTTAATCAGAAATAAAGAAATTTATTATTATTATATTTATGTGGGGCCGGCTCAACCTCATTAAGGTCTTTAATATATACCTACTATAATTTAAAGTGATCCATTTTTTTAGTTGTTTACCAACGAAAATTAATAAAATATTACAGGATAAGCTTGGATGAGAGATGAAAAATTGAAAAACCTTTTACTTTTATTGGGGTTAAATATACGATTAAAAAATAATGACATATGACATTTCTGTTTGTTAATTTTTATCTACAGAAATTGACGTTTACTTTTAACGTCCTTTGGTCGTCAATTTAAGTAGTTCAAATGTCTTAAGGTTAAAACCTGGTTGTGGTTTGGAATTCTAATCATCCGACGTTGGTGTGTCGTTTGCGGGTGGTAGTTTAAGTTAAGTTTGGATAAAGTTTTGGATATAAAGTAACCTTTGGTGGTATTTGAGTAAATTTAGGTACATTAGCTAACTCCGCCATTTTTATGCTGATGAGCGTTGTAGCGTCCCGTCGGCCATTAAAACACAGTACGTTTATTTTTGAAATTTCGAAAATAAATACCATTTCAAATGGCAACTATATGAATAAAATTTAATTTCCTTATAGCTTTATTTAGATGGAGTTGGAAATCAAGCCAATATATGATTTTTTTTCTGGTCATTCATAAAAACATATATATTAAAAATTATTAAATATTTGTTTATTTTGAGGCGAACACATATTTTTCGATCTATTTTGGTCACATTTATCAGTAAAGTACCCTTCGCAAGCAACTTTTATTCTCGAGATACCCTATAATCTCATTTTATTTACGTCTATAACAAACATCGTTTAACAATAAGAAAACTGTTTGATATTTTAATTTCTGGTCTTGTTCTTTCTACAGATCAACAACAAATTAGGTTATATTTTGTTTACACCACATTATACGGGAGCAACATATAGGTACTTCCACATGACCAAATAAAACTTTTAGTACACATTTTTGGTTATCAAAAGTTAACGTTAAATAGCGTAAAATTTGGTTAAAAGAGTATACTTCAATAGTAAAGTTACCGACGTCTAAACAACTCAAATTTGTCTGCTCCATTTTAGTGCAAAAACGGGTCCACACGTAGTCGTTTCGACGTCAGTTACCGACGTCGGGTTGTCTATAGCGACGTTGGTTAGACGTCTAAATGCTATTTGGGTGTGGTTCTTAAAGATAATTAATTTTTGATCAAAATATGTCCCATAAAATTTTTTGATAAATCCAACATGAACGGAGGAGATATTTGGGGCAAAGTTTTTTTTTTAAATAATTTTAACGATTATTTTAATTATAATATTTTTAATATCCTTTAGCAGATTTTAATTTAATTTTGGTAATGATAATTTTAGTGATAAAACGCTTGTGTAGCGCTAAATTATTACGTCCAGTGACGTCTCAGGGGGCGCCTTAACAAATAATATTGGCAAAAAATAAGACGCCACTGAGTTTTTGGTAATTTTTATATTTTTTTCGGATTAAGCAACTAAAAATATCATTTTCTTGTCTGTTAAATTGTTTACATATTATCTTGCTTCGTTTTCGAGAAATAAAAAATAAAAACAATTTTATTGCAATCTCTGGAAAACAAAAATCATTAAATAATTAATACGTTGTATTTTTTGTGGTTTAAAAGCAACGTTAAAACATTAAAATAAAATTAAAAGATGTTTTAAATTTTATGAAAGATTTAATGATAAATTATAAAAAATTATTAATGAAATTAGAACAATACCAAAAACTAACTATTTCTCGAAAACGAAGCAAGATATGAAAACAATTTAACAGACAAGAAAATTATATTTTTAGTTGCTTAATCCGAAAAAAAAATATAAAAATTACCAAAAACTCAGTGGCGTCTTAATTTTTGCCAATATTATTTGTTAAGGCGCCACCTGAGACGTCACTGGACGTAATAATTTAGCGCTACACGAGCGTTTTATCACTAAAATTATCATTACAAAAATTAAATTAAAATCTGCTAAAGGATATTAAAAATATTTATAAATAAAATACTTGTTAAAATTATTTAAAAAAAAAACTTAAACCAACCCCAAATATCTCCGTTCATGTTGGATTTATGCCACATAATTTGATCAAAAATGAATTATCTTTAAGAACCACAACATTTAAAAGTTCCTGTCATTGAAAAAATTCTTTGCACCGTGGCGCCACCTACATCTTGTATTATTCAAACACATTTTTTACACAATTGTAAAGCCAATCATAGAGGCTAAAAACTGACGTTTACAGAATTTACATGTCACTTTTAGTTTTCGAAATAATTGGCCAGGGAGTTTTTGTTGAAACACCCTGTATACATGAGTATTAGGAGTAGGTAATTAAAAATATATAAAAACAAATAAGGCCAAACAACAAATATTAATATTAAGATTAATACCTACATTAAATAAAGTTTGTTAACACAGTAATTAAGTAAAATAAAAATTAAATATATTAAGTACCTATCTCTTATAATAAGCAAACTCAAAATACAATATAAAGATAATTTACACTGACTGAAATACGGCTTCCTACATACCTAATTGATAACAAAATGTTTAAACGATCAAACAAACAAAATTAATTCCATTACATTGTCCATAAGGTACTCATCCGGCATAATATAGCTTTTAACTACTTATAGACTTTCTACCCTATACCTAAACACCCTCTGTAGAGAGCTATTGGGAGACTATTACCTAAATAGTTTTTGCCATTATAGAAAATAGTTTTTGGTAAATACAGATGTAGGAATTAAAATCCTAATGGTATAAGAGTGTGATGAAGCATAATAAGGTTGGATGTTAGGCATCAACTGCAAGGTTAACAAATTGGCTTCATCAGCAGAAAGTTTGAAAACAATAAAATAAATGTTTATTTTAAATAAATAAATGTCTCTGCAGCTCTATTTTTTATTCCCTTAAACACAATTAGTGGAGGGTAAGAAAAACATGACAGTTTGTTTAGTATTTCTTATTGCCTCCAATGTTGGTTTTATGGATAATACTAATTTGTTAATAGCTTCCAGTTCCTCCATCGAAGTTGTACTTAGAACTTCTTGCTCAAACTTCTGGATAATCTTTTGCTGTTTTTCACAAAGCTCATCTTGTTCACAAGCTGTGGATTTATCAACACTGTTTGTAGACACCAGATCTTCAGAATCTTCTGTGTGACGCTTAAAAGCTTGTTTTATATTATGAAGGTCTTTTTTTTTCAGTAAATGGAGACGTTTGATGTGACAGTTGGGAATTGAGTCTTTGATGTCACCTAATATGGTCTCGAATGGAATATTTGAAGCTATCTTTTCTGCTATAAGTTGCCTTTCCGAGGTTGAAAGGAAAAGATGTCCTAAATCCTGATCTTGCCTGTGACCCACATGAGACTTACAAAATTTCACAATGCATTTTTCATTATGTATTTTGACATACATTTCAGCAGGGCAATATGCATTGATTTTATTACTTCCTTGTGTTTTGAGTGCCCGAATGTTTTTACCTCTTCTTTTCATATAACCAGATCTGTGACATGCATATTTTATTGTCCTGACATTCTTTCCCTGTTTAGAGCCATGCATATTTACAAAAGAGGCAAATGTTTCTGTTTCTATTTGGTTTTTCCATTCCTTAAAAGCCTCAAATGACTCAAACTCAAGTGTCTCAAAGTCAATTTGCAAGGAATGTATTTCTCTAAAATGATTAATCATGGTGAAAGTTCGATTTTTAAATTGACATAGAGGACACTTTACTTCTTTGACCACAGTACAAATTTTCTTGTGCTGAGTTAAATTTTTTAACAATTGAAATTTTTTTTGACAACGTTTACACTCAAAATCTTTATAATTTATTGGTGCTAGTTCATCTAACTTTCCTAGTAAAAAATAAATTTGATGTATTAAAAATAATTTAAAATGCAATAGGGTCAACTGGGGCTATTATGATACAAAAATTAAAACTTTAAGAAAAAAAATATAAGTTTTAGTTTTAAAAATCTCCAAATATTCTTAGTTGTAAGCAATGAGGTTCTCTACCCAGTTTTAAGAAAAATACAAGAAAAACAATAGTTGACCGTAAAAAAACAACAAAATGCTGTATCAAAATAGCCCCACGTTTCGGGCTATTGTTGATACAGCAAGGGGCTATTGTGATACAACGCTTTAAATCTGTAGTGGAGATAGATTTAAAATATGTGGGGCTAATATAATACACTATTGTCTTTTATCAGTTGATCCTGCAATTTTGACAGCCATCTTTCAAGTATGTTTTAAGTTAGATACAAGAAAGTAATTTCATTTTTTTTCACTAAAGCTACTGATTGATATTTATAAAATTATAATTGGTAATGTGACTGTTAGATGTGGGATTGTTAAAAAAAAGTACAAATGTTGTAATTAAATTTTAATTCACAAATGAAGGGTTTTATAATAATATAATAAAAATATTAGCTACATCGAAAGGCAACAAACTACAACTCACAAACGAAAATTAAATGTTCAAGTCGAGGTCCAAGTATTATAAAATACCAACAAAAATAACATAGACAGACAACGAAATACTGAACAAAATAAACAAAATTAAATTGTTAAATGACCTCAAACACTTATTTTTTTTAAATGTATTTTTCCCTATTCCCGATTATATTGGGAACTGGCAGTTTAGCAAATATATCCTCCCTGTTTATTACCGATATATCGTTTATTTCTTTAATTTTAAACGTTTTCTTATTATTTTCAGAAATAATTACTTCTACATTACTTCAATGTCGTTCTCATCTATATTTCTCACCATAACCACGTATTTGTATGCTACTGAATTTCTTAAACCGCCCATAAATTTAGCTAATATAAAGTACCCAACTTTAATATCACAAGGAAGCTCCAAATCTACCATCTTTATAATATGTTTGTATTGCTACTGATTGTTTTTATTAGTCCCTTTCTTTAATTATACCACCTGCAACAAAGAAAAGAAACTAAAGAATGTATCATAAGAGCCCCAGTGGTTGTCTCAGAAAAGCCCCAGTTGCTGTATCACAATAGCTCCTTCACTTTAACGTCGAATATACCTGCTTCAACATTGCTCAAATTTAACAAACAAGGCTTTAAATTAAAGCTCTAAGTCGACCTTATATGACGGGAACCATAAACACATACATTATTATCGATAGTTTTGCCTGCAGTAAAAGTTATCATTAAAAACATAAAAGTTTACTAAGCAAAAATTGTGGCTGAAGTAGAAATATTTTTTAATTTTTTAAACGTTTTCCATTTTTGTAAAAGTGAATATGACTTATAATTAAGTATATAATTCTCTACTTTAGCAACCAATTTTTCTTACTTTAATTTGATGACTGTAAGTATTTTTAAAGTAGCTGTATCATAATACCCCCACTATTTTGACTGTATCACATTAACCCCAGTTGACCCTTATATACTTAGTACCTGGATGTTTTCGTTTGATATGAAGTCTCAAATTTCCAAAGTTCACAAAATGGGCACTACATTCTTTGCAAACTTGATTTGAATGCTCATATTTGATCTTAGGGGCCAGTATGTCCAAATTTTCTAAAAAAAAATGTATGATGTCATTTAATACCCAACACATTATTTACAAAAAGACAATAATAAATACCTGGATGTTTTCTTTTTACATGAGCTCTTAGGTTGGACGATTTGCTAAAGTTAATTTTACACTCTTTACAATAGGTCATTTTCACATCTAAAACACTTTGAAAACTATTACAATAGTTCACAATTAATTGCCTATGAACTGCTTAAAAATAAAAACACACCATTATTTAAAAATATTATTAGGAAATAAAAACACAACAAAGAAAAGAGATACAAAAACAAAACAACAAGGAAAGGAAACCAACGACAACGAATACAACAAACCCTTTATTTTTCTGTGATGAATACCGAGCAAACGTAAATTAAATCACAGAAAAAAAGGGGTGGAACGAGTTGGTTTCACAGAATACGTATTCTGTGGTTAGTGGTTGGGTTGAAAGAACAAATTTTCTGGGTTCGAAGGCACAGAAAAAAAGGGTCGATTGAAAGTGGTCGATTAAACAAACGCACACCGCGTGATGTTTTATTAAACTGATGTCACACCGTTGGAACTGCTGAACAACTGTCTGTTGTTGTTTTCAACAGAACATCGGGTGATGGCGCGACGGTCATGTTGTTTTACGAACCGAAAAATTTTGATGGCTACAACGTTGTGTCCATCAAGCCAACAATTTCAGTAGATGGTTTTTCGGTTTGTTGGCTGTTGGATTGAATAAAATTGAAGTTAGTTTCGCGTTTACGTTTTAAAAATAAATTTAATATTCTTTTTGATCTTGCAATTATGTAAAATCGAGTGTAAAATATATTTTTTAGTAATATTGGAAATATTACTCAAAGAACAGATGGAGGTTTTATTTAAAATTCAAAACGCAGAAAAAAAAACTGAACTGTTGACAGTTGAATTTGGTGTTTTAATCACCGTTAAATCGGCGCAAATCTGTTCCATCATACCAAAACATATGATATTCGATTTCAACCGGGCCGGACATCGATGCCAACAGAGTGGTGGAAAAACAACAAGCGGAACAACCACCTCTTTCAAGGTGGTTGTGACAAACGTTTAAGCTGGATCCACATACATCCGTGATACGCATCCGTTGTGTACCACATGATTAATATGAACCATTGAAATTTTATTCCCTAAAATTTCATACATCCGTGATACGCATCCGTTCTGTACCACATGATTAATATGACCAATGAAATTTAAATTTTTGTGCTAGTGCCGTTGGGCACTCTACTTTTGAAAATCTGAAATTAAAAAGACAAAGTTGTCCTTCTGGTGGACGTTAGTGATTTTGTAGTGGGGGATTTCCGAAAATAGTTTTTTTTTCAAGAAGAAAAAACTTTTATTTTCAAAAATTTTCACTTTTTTGGAAATTAACCAAATTTTTTGGGTTTGATTAATTTTAGTTGATTGATTCAGTAATCAAACAACTTGTCATACAATCAAGCTTTCCTTGGTGATTAAGATGTTATTTTTGTGGGTTTTGTTAATGGGTGATAGAAGCATTAATGCTCCTATGTCGTATTCTGTGCAGATTTGGGGCGGGATTTTTGGGGAAAGAATTTTGTATTAGTTGATTAGGTAAAACTGTTTTTTCCTAAAAAACTCAGCGTGCCTTTTGTTTAAGAATTTATGTATGGTTTTTACCTTAAGGTCGCGGTGGATCGCCGCTCCCCTAATGTAGTAGGGCGCATTTGTGATGGCCCTAAGCAGGGACCCGGACCGAAATGAAATAACGGTTCCGTTCCGGTTTCGATTCCAGATGAAATAAATAATTTGGGTTCCGTTACAGTTCCGGTCCCGAAATAATTATTTTGATTCGGTTCTTACCAATCTTTAGGGGTTCCGATCCGGTTCCATACAAATTAGGAAAT
Source organism: Polydrusus pterygomalis (assembly GCA_963969555.1). NCBI lineage: Eukaryota > Metazoa > Arthropoda > Insecta > Coleoptera > Curculionidae > Polydrusus > Polydrusus pterygomalis. Next base: position 39,783,224 of record OZ018376.1, on the reverse strand, counting down.
TTCGATTCCGATTCGGTTCCGAAAAATCAAAGGCAAATAAATAAATACCTGTTGTATTGAATAGTTGTATTCCTAGTACTTGAAGTGACTTGAAGAAAAAAGTTCGTAGAAAATCAAAAAAGACAAGTAAACCAACGGTAAAAATTATTGTCAAAGACACTCATCACAGATAACAAAAAAAATTAGGTTAAGGTTAGTGTTCCCCACAGAACAGAAGTCACAGAATAAACTCAAAATTAAACAATATCCGGCCAAGGCCAAGTATCACCTTGAAAACTGAAAAAAAAAAACGTTATAATTTTTAGAGGTTCCGGTTTTGCACCTAAAATTGTTTTGCTAGTAAAATATGTGTTCGGTTCCGATTCCGGTCCAAAAATAATATCTGTTCCGGTCCGGTTCTTTGCAGTTAACGGTTCCTGTCCGGGTCCCTGGCCCTAAGAATTTTATTTTGTAATGTTTGTAGGCGTCTTCTGCGTGTTTTAGGAGCTTTGCTCCATGCTATACTTCCGTATAGCATGGAGGGGTATCTATGCATTGGTGATGGCGAGTGTGTTAAAATCTTAGATAAGGGAAGTTCCTAGTCAAAGGTTAAAATGAAAAAAATTGGCAACACCATTAAAAAGGAAGAGAAGTCTAACGACCGACCAATCATTCCTCGTAGATAGGTCTGGGGCACAAGGGCACAGAATACGGATTTGTTCCGTTTTCTGTGCACAAGGGAATGATCGGCGCAATAAATGGACCTGATGAAATTAGAGGGGATTTCAAATCAGACACTACATTCGTGACTTGGTCACCTCGTAGTCACGAAAGTACGTCACATAAATGACGTCATTGTGACATCTGATTTTAATACGATTTTGTGGTCACTTATTACTTAGGCCGGATCCACAAACATCCGTTATGTACACACATGATTAATCTGAACCAATGAAATTTTAGGACTCTAAAATTTCATTGGTTCAGACTAATCATGTGGTACACAACGGATGCGTATCACGGATGTATGTGGATTCAGCCTTATGGCTGGCCACGCTAACAATATAAAAACAGAAAACCTTTTGTGGTTTCATAAAAGCTTTGTTTTCTTTATGCTGTTAAATCTTGGTTAGTATTCTGTGCTGTTAAATAGTGGAGAAATATATAAATTTTGTTGACAGAAATGACAAGTCATCGGGATGACCATGCTCTAAACCGTGGTCTTAAAAATCGAGGACTTCGTCGTGACCACATCTATGCTGACGTCATCGATTCTGATTTGAATCTGCATATTCAAGAGTAGTCAAGACTAGGTATCTGATTTGAAATCGCCTCGAGTTCCTTTGTTACTAGCAGAGTTCCTTTAAGTTTTTCGTCAAGTCAACGGCAAAGATAAGCGTTCCTTTTAAATATTTAACTTAGCACATATTTTTTCCTCCCCTCTTCCTTACTCTATTTCCCATACAGACCATACGAAGTTCTTCACGAAGCGTTCCTTAACATCTTAGCTCAGCAAATATTTTCATTTTCCTTTGCTGTTTAAAAGAAGCAAATGGAAAGTACCTAATAAGACGTCATGTCAAAATCGTGTGTCAAACGTCATAACAAAAAGGTCGTCAAGTCAAAAACTCGAACACAAAAAAAAACAAAAAGTATAAACAAAAGTTTCTTTTACAGTTTATGGAAAAACCTGATTTTACTTTAAAGGTTTGTTATATTAGAAATTTATTACATTTCCAGTTATTAGGGGTGAATAAAGGCTTTGCATATTATTATCGGCTTATGGAGGTGATGGACTTTTCTTACTTTCTTAACAAATTTTTGTTTTGGATTGTGTTAGTCTTTTGTTTTTTAGTGTTATTAATTATTTGAATTACAGTTCGATATAACTGACAGGCACCTACTTAAATAGGTATCTATTATGGACTTAATTCATGCAAACTCTTAACAAGAGTGAGTTTTGTCAAACCCTCAACAAACTGACTTAATATTGCCACTGCCTGGTATTCCTTGATTTTTAAAACTTTATTAAAAACTGTACAGAATAGCATTAATTATAAATTATGTTAAATGCAAAGTTCTGAATTAAGATAAGTAGATAAAGTCATAATAAAATACTAAATAATTCAGAAAATTTTTACCTATGTAGGTACACTTTATCGAAAGATTTGTTCACCTTCCATAATAAAATTATGTGCTTAAATGTGCCTTTACTATTAGGTTCAGTTTACACTTGCCTTTCTTATTTCTTGAAATTTTTCATTTAATTTGGTAACAATAGTTATGGTTGACACCTGCTGAAATATTTTAAATTCAGCAAAGTAGCTGAAACATATTCTTAGCTTGTCTCTGCTGTCACCTTCTTTGAAAGCTGGCTTTGCTAGAGCCTAATTTGTCATGACTGACTTTTTAAGTTTGAGTTGATTCCTGGTTGAGCTATAAGACAATGTCAGCTTTCTGCATTGCTTCTTGAGATGATATTATATTAAATTAAAAAAAAATAACTTATAGTTTTTTATTATTTATTTAGCGGCTCCAATTTAAAAAAAATTTGGCAGGGAATAACCAACCAGATTATTTATCTGAAGGAATTGGTCGCTATCACCTTATTTTTAGATAATATCAATGCACGTTAGGTTAACAATTTACTTAAATAGCAGCAAATAAGGAAAACAAGCTAATTTTAATTTAAGTCATTTAGTTCAAAACTCAATTCTAACACTTACCTTTTTTTCTTAAGATGCAGTCTCAGCTTGCAGCAGCACTATTAGGTCATAATACTAATGCCACTTCTACGACAAATCATTTAGATGATGATGAAAATAGTTTACGAGAAGAAGACACAGAGGTGGAACAAGAAGAATTTGATGAGGTTTCTGTTTTTCTATTTCCTTTCTAGACTCTTTTAGCTTTTGCCTATCCTTATCTAACACTGACATGCTTTGTGGTACAATCTGTAAATTTAAATTTGATTATATAATGCACGGCATCCTGGAATTTAAGGAGGAGTGAGTAAAACATAATACAGAGCCGACAAGAAAACCAAAATGGTAGTTCATTTTTTAATATTTTGACATCTTGTCATAATTTTAGAAACAAAATTATTCCGAAAATACGCTGGATGTCAACAGAAATGATATTTCGGAAAGTAATGAGATTTGAATTCGGCAAATTTGGACAATAGCTTCAAATGAAACAGTTGGAATAGAAGTTGCCACAAACTTGTTTATTTTAAATAGAATATATTTTTTTGTGTTCCTTTCTTTATTTCCAATAAAGCTTTTTACTCTCTGTTTCTGAGAAAAAAATTGTTTTCTCAAATTTTGACTTTTAACAGGGTGTTGAATAAAATTGAATAAGATATCTTTTTAAAGATAAAAGAGTAAAACTCGAATTTCCGGTTGTGGAATTAGATATTATTGTTCTCGATAATGAAGAATGAAAATTTTATAGACAGGGAAGTGGAAAAGTAACACCTTTTTATCTTTTAATGAACCATTCATTTTTTAACACACTTTTATTAGCTTCACCTGTATGTTTGTAACCGACTTCTTTGAACCCGATTTTGACCCACTTTAAACGTCAGATTTAATTTAAATTTTGTAGACTTATCAAGAACCGCTGACAATACAATAATCTACACGCAAAAAATTCTCCTGTCAAATTTTGACAGCTGTCAGATATAAAACGAAGAAGTGATTTTGACGAAACAAATTATGGGGTCGTAGTATCAATGCGGAGACTTCGGGAAAAATAAGCAAAAAATTCTCCTGTCAAAATTTGACAGCTGTCAATATGTCAAATCGTTTAAAAAAAAATGATATTAATGAAAAAACTATAAGGTCGTATGTATATTGACGGTGGAAAGTTGAAAAAAATACGCAAAACGAGACGCAAAAAAATTCTCTTGTCAAAATTTGACACCTGTCAATATGTCAGAATTATTACAATAACCGATAGTAATAAAACAAACGTGGGGTCGTATAGATATTGTCGTTAAGAATTGAGAAAATTTTTTTAAAAAATTCTACCCGTCAAAATAAAATTTTGACAATTTTTTTTTTTAATTTTGAAAATTTTTGTCGTTTGTTCGGGTTTGTATGTATGTTTGTTTGTAACCGACTTCTTTGAACCCGATTTTGACCCACTTTAAACGGGTCAGATTTAATTTAAATTTTGTAGACTTATCAAGAACCGCTGGCAATACAATAATCTACTCAAAAAAAATGTTTTCTTAACAATAACTCAAACTAAGAAATGAAAAATAAATATAGTTTAAGAAAACTAAAAAAGACGCTTTAATAGTTAATCAAACTAAAAAGCGGAAAATAAATATAGTTTAAAATAATTCTTAAAATTCTTAATATAGGCAGAAAATAATAATGAACGATAAACATTACTATTATAGTGAAAAAAAAGCATGGGGCGCTTTGTGCTATATTTTTTGTATATCGTGAAAGGTCAAAATGTAAGAAAAACAATTTTTTTCTCTGAAACAGATAGAGTACGACAAAAAAAACTTTGAATAGAAGTTATTGGAAATGAAGAAAGGAATACAAAAAAATAATATTATACAGGGTGTACTATTTAAAATAAGCATTTAGTGACAACGTCCGGTATAACCGGAAGTTGCATATGATCGCTGTTATTTCATTTGAAGAGAGCATCTCCGAAAACCTTCTTATCCAAATTTGCAGGATTGAACTCGCATTACCATTACATAATGTTGTCTCACTCACTTTAAGATTGAGAAGGCTATGATATAATAAATTTAATGAAGAAATTACACATAAATAATTTGTAACCTTGCAAAAAGAATTTTATTAATAAACTATTCTGACAGCTTTGATTGACATCATGACCCGGTTAACTTAACTATTCTGGATTTACTAGCCCGGCAACTTTGAATGTAAGTCAATTTTTCCAAAGTCATTGAATGTCAAAATTTTATAGTCAATGTTGCCTGATTGGTACATTTTTTATTCTACTGTAATTCTGTAACACATAAAATTTAATTTTTAATACTTCAATGAATTATTTTTAATTTTATTTTAAATATAAAGATACTAAAAGTCCTTCTGAGATTTAAGGAGAAGTGAGTAAAATGGTATACAGGCTGATACAATTTATCCAATAGTATAGCAGCTAGAGTCTAGCCCTGTCAATTGTTTTGTAGGGTTATTGATTATTTATTTATAACATTCTTACACTGCTGCAGCATACAATTTCTAAGCATGTTTTGACCATGTACTAAACGAAATAAGAATGCTTGAAGTTTTTAGTAATATTGAAAAATAGCATATAAGGCGTTTCAAAAAATGTTGGGGAACTTTTGCCTCAGTAGTTTTTAAAATTATTTTAAAGTCTCCAAATCATAAAAAATTGGAATACCCTTACGACGTACGTACATACATACATACATACATAGGTACTTACATATGAAATGAATTATCATTATGAGGGAAAGTACAAAACCCAATTTAAAAAAAAGCATCTATAGGGTAATAATTTTTATTTGTTTTGAAAATAAATTCATTAGGTGGATCATTGACCAAATGATCTTATGGACAAGCCTCGCCTACTAATAATTTTTTTTTGATATCTCAGATAATTCCAAAGTATAAAGGTAGTAGGTACTACCATTGGAAGTTATTTTTGCAGCAAATTTATAAGACCCTGCCTGTAATTGGTGCGATTTAAGGAACTTATTTTCCTAATCGCACCATGTGTTGCCCAAATCGCACTCTATTAAAATGGTATTTAGTTTAAAAAATTAAGTAGTTTATTAACAAACTATTAAGTTTTGTGCTATATTTTTCTTATATCGAGCACCCCACGCTTTTTTCACAATAATACTAATGTTTATCATTCATTATTATTTTCTGCCTATATTAAGAATTTCAAGAATTATTTTAAACTATATTTATTTTCCACTTTTTAGTTTGATTAATTATTAAAGCGTGTTTTTTAGTTTTTTTTAAACTATATTTATTATATTTTAATCTAGTTTGAAATAAAATAATTAGCTGATTTATCTTTTGTCAGGAATTTGATTCTCGTGCCCCACGTTGGGCGCCAAAAATTGCGACTCACTTTGAAGTCGCTGCGATATCCGCAACCCTATACTCCTTGTATGTGTAATAATCGCCAAAAAATATGATGGTGAAGAAATTGTTACGAACCCTCTTAATGTAAATTAAATAATCGTATTATACCTGAAACCTATGTTTTAGGAAACAGAAAGTGAAACACCCTCTGAAGCCCCCACCGAAAATGGAAAGCACCATGTTGAAGTTCGACAAGTGGTTGGAAAAGACCCAAGCAATCGTACAGTTACACTGCAGATGCTCCTGGCTGGTGGAATATTAAATCCTGGCACCGGGGCTATGACCATAGAGTATCTGGTAAGGTAAACTGTCATTTAGTAATTTTTAGTTCTATGAAATGCTATTTTTCTAATTTAAAAAAATCCTTATTAGAGAAATTTATTCGCTAGAAACATGCCAGGTCAGGCGCCACCGTTTTGTGATTGTCCGAATTTTAACCAATTTTGCAATAAATACAATTTTTCCAGGCGGTGGGTTAGGTAGACAGGTAGACGGGGTTAATAGAGTGGCCACCCAGAGCGCCCGATCTTAACCCACTGGACTTTTTTTGTAGGGCTACGTCAAGTAGTAGTTTATAAATCTAAACTCAACTAAATAGATACACTTAGGAGTCCACAAAAACAACCTTCTCATACCACTGAGGCATATTATAAATCTTGTTTTCAGGTCGGGTATTTTTCCCACGGCTCTAAAAAGTACAAACATCATACCATTATATAAACAGGGAGATAAAAAGGCAGTAAACAACTATAGACCAATCTCACTTACAAGTACTATCAGCAAAATTATTGAAAAGTGCTTTAAAACTAAATTGATGCATTTTTTAGAAAAAAATAAATTACTAAATAAGAATCAATATGCATTTAGGGAGAACTCTAACACTGAAAATGCGCTTGTAAGGGTGACTGAACATATAACAAAGAAACTAGACCAAGGTAAAAAGGTTATAGGAATTTTCCTGGATTTAAAAAAAGCATTTGACACTGTGGCACATCACATATTGCTAAAAAAATTAGAAGTTATAGGGATTCGTGGTATACCAAATAGACTGATTCAGTCATATCTTATGAAAAGAAAACAAATAACGACGATAGCCGATCAAGAAAGTGATGTAAAAGAAATTTTAGCTGCATAAGATAACTTTGATTTTTTACCTATATTTTGTAAATTGCACCACTTTGACAAAATCAAAATTTGGCTATAAAGAACACAGTGTCATCAGTAAAGTGTTCATTAAGTGGAAAATAAATTTTAGTAAAAATTTTGGTGGTGGATAAAAATTCAAAATTATCTTATGCAGCTAAAATTTTGCATGTGGGCTAGAAAATGCATTTAAAAAAACTTTTTCCCAATTTTGATTTTGTAGAAAAACACACATTTAATATGGAATGTAGTGTAAGAAAATGTATCTGAAATAAAGCATTGCCAAAACTAAGAAGTTTTATGTAGGTTGCGTTGCGTCTTATTTTGCAAAAGTGGTGCAATTTACAAAATATGGGTAAAAAATCAAAATTATCTTATGCAGCTAAAATTTTGCGTGTGGGCTAGAAACTGCATTTAAAAAAACTTTTTTTAATAACTTTTTTCAATACTTTCAGAAATAACCCTACTTTTGAATTATTTTTTGGAAAAATTAAAATTTAACAGATAATGCGAATCACGTGACTACTATTTTTTTGCTTAATTTTCATCTTGATCAAAGCAGAACTTGATGCCAAAGTCAAATTTCGAATAAACCTATTAATAAACAAAATCCCATATGATGCAGACTTTACTGGTGACACTGTATGTATATATAGATGATTCTAAAATTTAAAGGCCATTGTAAGTGTACAGATGCTGTAAGAAAATGTAAAAGACAATAATCGAATTTAGTGAACATTGCGATAAATTGATAAATATAATAATATAAATAATATTATGTATATCTGGCAGACGATCCTTGGGGTGGGCCTTTGCGGGTGAGAATTAAATAATAATGGGAATTATTATGTTCTCAACAAAAGTGAGAGAACGTTAACGTAGCCATTTATACGGCCCTGCGAGACCTCCCACCTCAGCCACAAGATGCGAATCCGATCACACATTCTAGTTTTACCCTATTTTACTTCGCCTGGAAAATAATTCATTACTAATTCACTTTTTTCCGTGGAAATAAGCCCCCCAAAGAATTGTTCGCCAGACCTGTATAAAAAAGTAGCGACCTTATACATATACAGGGTCCTGCACTTCACCTCGCGTCTTCTATAGCTCACTTAGTAATTAAGTTAGAATTTTCATATTTTGCAGACCTTATCTGTATCTTGGGGCGCATTTTAGGAAAATATTTTTTTTCATACAGGGTATTCCAAAAAAATGTAACGTCACAAGGGTGTATTTTTTAAAATTAGATGCCATATATTTTCTTACTTTTTTGGGTGCCTCCTATAGTTACCTACATACCCCTAAAATTTTATTAAAATCGATTCAGTATTATAGACGAAAAAAAATAAAAACTAAAAAATATCAGTTTTGCCTTACTGGTATTAAAAATAAATAAAAAATAAAAATAATGCCTCCTTAATAAAATTATACAAAGGTACTTTTTAAATAAGGTATAACAGTTTCGTTAACCAAGTTTGGTTAATACGAATTGTACAGGGTGTCCAAAGTTTAGTGTCAAACTTTAAAACAATTTAATTTTCTTATTTCAAATAGGAACCCCTGTATATTTTTATGTCATTCGATGCAGAATTAAAAATCAAACATTTTTTCTAATTGCAACCCTATCGCAATTTCTAACGCATCAAGACTTATTTGCAGAAAACTAATTTTATCAACATTCAAACAGTCATTATTATGAATAAATATCGAAGGTGGCTTTGAAAAACAATTTATTGGTATTAAAGTTTATTAAAGTGACCAGAGACCATTTTGACTTTAGAAATCTGAAAGTTTCAAATATTGTTAGTAATTATTTAAGCTGTTATAATTACTTTATATTGTTTTTTGTGATGGACTACAACCAAGAAGAGCTCGTAAATATGATTTTTATATTATGAGCATGCGAAAAGAACTATTTTTTGGCAAGCCGAGTTTACGCACAGCGTTATCCGGAACGACGACATCCAGACAAAAGGAGCCTGCAAAACATATTAGAGAGGTTTGTACAAACAGGAAATGTAAACTACCCAAAACCAGTGAGAAATAAACCGGTCCGAACTGAACAAAATCAATTGGCTGTGCTATTATCTGTTATAGAAAATCCTTCAGTTACTCAACAAGCAGTCGCTGATGCCGTAGATATAATTAAAAGCACAGTTCAACGAATTTTCAAGGATAACCATATCCACGATTATCATTTCCAGTTAATAATTACTAACAATTTAACAATATTTAAAACTTTTAGATTACTAAAGTCAAAATAGTCTCTTATTACTTTAATAAACTTTAATGCCAATAAATTGTTTTTCAAAACCACCTTTGATATTTATTCATAATAATGACTGTTGGAATAGTTGATAAAATTAGTTTTCTGCAAATAAGTCTTGATGCATTAGAAATTGCGATCGGGTTGCAATTAGGAAAAATGTTATACCTTATTTAATAAGTACATTTGTATAATTTTATTAACGAGGCATTATTTTTATTCTTTATTTATTTTTAATACCAGTGGTGCAAACTGATATTTTCTAGTTTTTTCTTTTTTTCGTCTATAATACTGAATCGATTTAAATAAAATTTTAGTGGTATGTAGGTAACTATAGTAGGCACCCAAAAAAGTAAGAAAATATATGGCATGTAATTTAAAAAAATACCCCCTTATGACGTCACACTTTTTTGGAACACCCTATATGAAAAAAAATTTGTTTTCTGAAATGCGCCCCAAGATACAGATAAGGTCTGCAAAATTTGAAAATTCTAACTTAATTTCTAAGTGAGCTATAGAAGACGGGAGGTTAGGTGCAGGACCCTGTATAGCCTCTCTTTTAGGGTCAAAAATTCGTCGGAGACCTTTTAGAAGACGGTAAAATACGCAGTCAAGAAACCGACATTGTATTTGCTTCGCCTAGTGCTTGGGCTATTGCATGTAAGAGATTTATAAATCCTGATAAAAAGTCAGGTTGTGGATGGGCTTCTGTAAAATACAAGGGCAAGAAACTGGACGCTTATAAAAACGTGTGGTACAAGAAAAAGAAGGAAGAGGAGAAGGAACTCGAAAAACAATTAGAAAAAGAAGGTAAAACATCAGACATAATTATGTCTGTGCCTCTATCCTTTATTAGCTTTTGAAATGCTAACATTAAACATGTCAACGGTTATACAGGGTGTTCGGAAAATGCGTTAGGAAATTTTAAGGGGTGATTCTACATGCAAAAATAATGCTGGTAGATCATTTGGCAAAATGTCGAAATTTCTATGGTTACCAAGATACAGGGGTTTGAATTTGATCTTTTAATTTTGGTTATATATATACAGTGACCGGCAAAGAGTTCGCAACATATGGGAAAAATTTTTATTACCGGAATTTTGAAAAATCTTTTTTGGAGGATTGGATGTGCATGTCCCATAACCTTAAAATCGATTTTTACATACGTCACGAGACCAATGGTATGGCGGGAAAGTTGAAAAAACCAATATGAAATCATCATAAATCAGATAAGTTAATGAGATATCGAAAAAATTCCAAGAATAAAAAGTGTTTAGAATTCCATTAGAACCTTAAATACAATGTTTGGGATATCTACTTAAAAAAACATAAAATCGAATATTTTTGTAAATATTTTTTTACCGAATTAAAAATTTCCATATTTTTCCTTTCTTAAAGCTTCATTAAAGTAAAACTGACATCTGGTGACCACAACTAGAAATATTCTTTTGTTTTTCTGACAATTTGGAGCAAAAAATTCGTTTACACTTGGATACCAGCTGTTGCAATAGTCTATTTCTAATAACCTTATCGATATTTTTTATATCGAAATATTCTATTATGTTAAAAAATTCTTAAATTTATTAATCCAAAGAAAATTTTATTTATAACCGTAAAAAATAATTTTGAATTTCGCAGACATCTTTAAAAAAATCTAAAAATTAATAAAAAATTAAAATATTTTTTACGGTTATAAATAAAATTTGCTTTGGATTAATGAATTTAAGAAATCCTTAACATAATAGAATATTTCGATATAAAAAATATCGATAAGGTTATTAGAAATAGACTATTGCAACAGCTGGTATCCAAGTGTAAACGAATTTTTTGAATTATTGCTTCAAATTGTCAGAAAAACAAAAGAATATTTCTAGTTGTGGTCACCAGATGTCAGTTTTACTTTAATGAAGCTTTAAGAAAGGAAAAATATGGAAATTTTTAATTCGGTAAAAAAATATTTACAAAAATATTCGATTTTATGTTTTTTTAAGTAGATATCCCAAACATTGTATTTAAGGTTCTAATGGAATTCTAAACACTTTTTATTCTTGGAATTTTTTTGATATCTCATCAACTTATCTGATTTATGATGATTTCATATTGGTTTTTTCAACTTTCCCGCCATACCATTGGTCACGTGACGTATGTCAAAATCGATTTTAAGGTTATGGGACATGCACATCCAAGCCCCCAAAAAAGATTTTTCAATATTCCGCTAATAAAATTTTTTCCCATATGTTGCGAACTCTTTGCCGGTCACTGTATATAATATACAGTGTGGTTGTTTAAATGTGCAACATATGGGCATTTTTTTATTACCGATTTCTCAGAAAATTTTATTCTTGATAAAAGTTGGTGCATGTTTGATAATCATATTAGGTGCACTTGGAATGGTTGCAAGTCAAACGGTAGGTATCTGCGATTATTTTAGTAGAATTTCATGTTGTCGCCTAATTTGTACAGTTTTTTTAATAAACATTTAAAATTAAAATTTTGCACTTTAAATGATAGTTTTTTAATTAGCATATTATCATTACGAATGTTTTATCTTGTTAAAAATAATTTTTAGGATATTTTAAAGTTGTGTTTAATATCGTTGCAACAAACATGAAGTTTGTGATTCCTTAATAAATTAAAAATTTAAGTAAAGTTTACAAATATGCTTGAATTTGAACAATGATATGTGAAATTGATTTGATTTGATTAATTTATGTAGGTCTTTATGGTGAATATAAAAAAAAATTTTTGGGAAATTAATGTTTAAAAAAAAAAGATATTCTTTTATTTTAGGAGGTCACGTTTTGGAATCTATACATAACTTTTAATTCTAAACAACTTTTCTTAATAACATTTTGCTGAATTTTCTGAAATAGGGGTACTTTATTCTTGTACAAGTTTTATATTTTTTGGCCTACCCTGTATGCCGTTTGACTTGCAACCATTCCAAGTGCACCTAATATGATAATTGATTATCGAACATGCACCAACTTTTATCAAGAATATAATTTTCTGAGAAATCGGTAATAAAAAAAATGCTTGTTTGAAGGTTGTAGACAATGATGTATCTTGAGTAATAGATGTGTTTTGGACTTCCATTGCCTTTAGTTTTTTCAGATCACAACGTTTCAACTGGTAAGTATCTCCAGTCGTCTTCAGGTGAATACTAAACAAGTTACAAAGCTACGAGTCTATTTATACTACCTAGGGGGGGCGGAGCTAGTGACGAATTCGGGTGCAGTCGTGAGTCATCTGCTTACGTCACCATGATTATTAATCTGCTGACGTCATCCGCTTACGTCATCACGTTTGCATCACTACTCAATCTGAGCCTACACCTATTTAACAAGGGCTTCCAAATGTTTCTTATATCTGCAGAAGGCTTACTGAAACAGTCAGGGTTCTGGATTATGACAGCTGCTTCTTTGAATTTTCTCTTCCGCCAATGCTCTTCTTTAAGTATAATTTTTGCGTTTTCCCATTGTAAATGATGGCCGTGGGTCCAAGCGTGGTCTGCTGCACCGGATCTGTTTGTTTCTCCTTTCAGTGTGTGGTTTCGATGTTCTTTGATCCTTGTTTGGAGAGGTTGTAGAGTTTCACCAACATAGGATTGTCCGCATTCGCAAGGTATTCTGTATACACAATTCTTCGTGTCCTTTTGATTTGTTGGTTTTGTCTTCGTCAGGTGGCTTCTTAAGGAATCTTTGGAGCTGAAGACTGTTCGGATGTTGTACTGTTGTCCTATCCTTCGAAATTTTTCGGAGATTCCCTTGACATAAGGTACATTCATGGTGGGTCCAGATTCATTATCTTTGTTCGTTCTAGTTTTGTGATTTTGACGCTTTTTGATGGCCTGATCGACTAGTTTCGTAGGGTAATCATTCATGCCAAGGTCGCCCCCCCCCCCCCTAGGTAGTATAAATAGGCTCGTAGCTTTGTAACTTGTTTAGTATTCACCTGAAGACGACTGGAGATACTTACCAGTTGAAACGTTGTGATATGGAAAAACTAAAGGCAATGGAAGTCCAAAACACATCTATTACTCAAAAAAATGCTCATATGTTGCACACTTAATCAACCACACTATATATTCGCCACACATACTAATCTGGAGCGACTATACAATTTGAAGATAATAGTGCTTTTTTTTAAACCGCTAGAGGGCACTTTACCTGAAACAAATATTATTTCCGTCATAACTTTTTTTCTTTTGGTAGCTGGAGCAAAATCGAAGGTGCCATTTTAGTGGCAAAAGTTACTCTTGATCAAGGTCGATAAACCCCACCGTTTAGCCACTAATCGATATCAAAGCTTTCATTGCTCTCAACCAAATGCCTACGTACATAAATGGAATCGCGTCAAATCAAGTGGCCTGGTTTCAAATTATGCGAAATTTGACAACTAAAAATAAAAAGAATAATAAATGGTTGCGAGGTTATTTCAGGTTATTCAAAACAGAGTTGGCATCTTTTTTCGCGTTAGAAGGCATTTTTTACAGAGTATAAGAAAATGTATAGAAAATGAATGGAGAACATTTTGAAAATTTACTATTTAGATATTTTAGATATTTATTTATTCAAACTGGTCTTACAAAAATTATAAAATATCTCGGTGTACATAAATGAATTAAAATATTGTAAGGTTTATAAGACACCTAAGTAACACACTTGTGTGTGTCATAACAAACACTTAAAAACTAAAAAATAAAGATAATTTACAGTTAGTACAAGAATTTTACTGTAATCAATATGAATTGAACGAATATAATACTAATCACAAAAACAACATAAAAGGTAAGGTGTTTGAATAAACTAATTAAACACTATTCACAAAAAACACCATATTATAAGGTAAGGTGTTTGAATGGTACTCAAGTAATTGGATTACTTGTATTGTAATATAATCTTCAATATAATTTTATTATAAGTAAGTATAATAATTATTATTAATGGTTTTATTTTTATTTGTAGTTACATCTTGGTTACTGGCATTTTTTAAGGCTAATAGACAGTTTTCGTTTTTTTTTTAAAAGCGATTTCGATAGCCGCTATTTGACAACTTTGACATTTGAGCTGTCATTTATCGTTATCGTTACGGATAAGTGGCGGGAGCTAACGGACGGAAGACAAAGCCATAGCGAAAACGTAACGCATGTGTAATGACCATTTGATAGATGCAATCAACATAACCTATTCTTCCTGTTATTACATTATTGGAAATCCTAAGTGCTTCAGCCAGTCTTCTTAAGTGATTTTTTTCAAATTGAAAATAAAGTTTGCATTCAGCATTATTATAGTTTTCTAAATTGAAATTTCCATACAACTGTGCTCGATACTGAAAGTCCTGGCGATCAAGCACCTCCAAGAAAAGGGCATCATCTAAATCTGAATCACTGGATGAGTCCAATAAAAGCAACCTTTCGTCTATCATGATGTTTTAGAATTTTGGGTACTAGGAAATTAAAACCAAGCAAAAAAGATAGCACAAAACGTATATGAAAATATGAACACAGACCATTAAAGATAGGTTATGTTATATTTGTTATGTTTACTGTCGAATTCGACTTAACGTTAACGTTAAGCGAATTGAACGAAAACTATTTTTACGATCTGTCAAATAGCGGCTTCGTATTCGTATTCGTTATGGTTAACCGTTTGAATTTGCCAATACAACGAAAACTGTCTAATAATGAGTAAGAAACAGTTAATTAAAAATGTTTTTAAAATATCTGAAATTTTTTGATAGGTATGTGATTTTTACATTCATTTTTAAATTTACACATGTTTTTAATATTCTTTATTATAGTAGGGATCATATTATACAACTTGGGTCCCAAGTTGGCAACACTTTTTAAGTTAATGTTATTGTAATTTAATGGAATAAGAACGTCATTACTCATTCTTGCACGAGTGTGGTAACTGTGGCTTACAGTATTCTTATAGGATTTGGTTTTGTGTACAAATGCTGTTACTGTTACCATATATAAAGTTCTTACATTGCAAATGTCACTTGAAAAAAGTAATTCTGTAGGATATAGTCTGTTTCTTTTGTACATAACCTTTATAATAAATTTTTGAGCAATGTTTAGTCTGTAGAGAGCACTGTCGTACAAACCACCCTATACCAAAATTCCATAGCGAATCAAAGACTCAACAAGGCTCTTATAAATTATAATTAGCAATTTTGTATTTAGAATTTCAAGACACGAATTTTTTTAGTGAGGTATTCAATATGTGGAGACAATTTTAAGAATCTGTCCACTATTATTCCGAGATGTTTTATCTGAGGGACTTCATTTACTTGTTGATCATTAACTTTGATATCCGTGAAATCAGGCACTTGTAAAGGAAAAAGCTATGTAATTTGTTTTAGCCAAATTAAGGGACAGTTTGAAACTCTCTAACCACAACTTGGCAATATCCAGCCCATCTATCATTTTCTGTTTTACCTCCACCCAGGTGCTACCATTGAAAACCAATACGGTATCAACCGCATAGGATACTATCGAACCATTTATGTCACATGAAAGTAATCCATTTATGTAAATTATAAATAATATAGGGCCCAGAACCGTGCCCTGGGGTACTCCAATCTTCACCTCCTGTTTGTCACTTAAGATGTTATTGACTCTTACGATCTGAGATCTTCCGGCAAGATAGTTTTTTAACAGCTTCCACACTGTCCCCCTGACTCCATATTGCCATAAGACATCAAGAAGTCTATCATGGGGGACCGTGTCAAACGCTTTTGCCAAGTCTATGAAGATTGCAGCACATTTTTTTCCCGTATTCAAATTATTAGTGATTTCCGATGTTAATTTATACAATGCGTCCTCTGTACCACAACCCGGCAAGAAACCATATTGATATAAAGTTCCCTCTAGCGGTTTAAAAAAAAGCACTCTTATCTTCAAATTGTATAGTCGCTCGAGATTAGTATGTGTGCCGAATATCAAATGATTTGGTTCGAAATTAAACGTAGTATGACGAAAAACTAAAACTAAAAGATCAAATTCAAACCACTGTATCTTGGTAACCATGGAGATTTCGACATTTTGCCAAATGATCTACTAGCAATATTTTGTATGTAGAATCACCCCTTAAAATTTCCTAACGTATTTTCCGAACACCCTGTATACAATTTAAGTGTGTGTGTTTAAAAACAAAATAAGGCAATGAAATTAGGTTGCCTTCCAAAAATGTCATTCCGGGACATATCGTCGCTGGCTGAGCCAGCCAATAACGGTTCTCATTCGTAAACGTAGTTTTGCGTCCAGCCGACATCTCACTGTTCATAGAGAACATTCTATCTATGACATACAATACATCTATGAATAGTTACTTGTAAGATGAAAATACTACTACTAAATCAGTCAGTTAGTCAAGTATAATTAGTGTTCCATTGCAAAAATTTTATATTTATTTTCTTGTAGAGGCAGCCAATAATTTAAATTTAGAGCAGCTCTTGAAGACATCGACATCAATTCCTACAACCTCAACCAGTACAAGTAGCAATCATACAGCCATGTTTCAAAGATTTATAGTTAAACACAATACCATCGCTAATAGAACGTTAACACAGTAAGTAATATTAATAAAAAAAATAATAATAATAATAATCATAATCATAATCATAATAATCATAATGATAATTATAATGATAATCATAATGATAATCATAATCATAATCATAATCATAATCATAATCATAATCATAATCATAATCATAATCATAATGATAATCATAATCATAATCATAATCATAATCATAATCATAATCATAATCATAATCTCAATCTCTCGTTATCTCGTTATCTCATAATCTCATAATCATAATCTCATAATCATAATCTCATAATCATAATCTCATAATCATAATCTCATAATCATAATCATAATGAGATTATGAAATAATGAGATTATGAGATAATGAGATAATGAGATTATGAGATAATGAGATAATGAGATTATGAGAATGATTATGATTATGATTATGATTATGATTATGATTATGATAATAAATTTCCAAAGCTTAACAAGTACATACAATTTATTCCCTGAAAAATATCAAGTCAAGGAAATATAGAGAATACTCACTAAAATCTATTATCTATTTATTGTTTCCTGTGTTATATTATCTCTGGCGCATCACATAAGTACCAAACATAAATCTGCTTAAACAAAAACGTAATCTTTATTAATGGTACAAATAAACGGAAGGTACGATATCTAGCCGTTCCAATCTCGTCAGGCGCGGGCATATTTTTTCATACCGAACAACTTTAGAATAACAGTTTTGGATATTCTGACAGATAAACATACTAGAAATTAATATTTTTTGACAAACCTCGTATAAGTACGACTGAGGAAATTTAGCATCTGATGGTTGTAGTTTTGGACCATGCAGAACTTTTTAGAAAGAATTACTTTTTTCGTAGAATTAATAATAAAAAAGTTTTCCATATGTCGCCAACTAAAGTAGACACACTATGTTATACAAGATATATTATTTGATAAGAGACATATAGACTTTATTTTATCTATCATAAAAAAAATCCAGAGCAAGGTAAAATCATTTACCTTTTTAAAATATTTTCATAATAGTCTAGGAGCAACATATTTTGATTTTTTTCTTGTATATTTTGGCCGCAAGGATGACGCGATGAAAATTCCAGGTCCTTATTTAAAAAATTTGATTTAACGGTGGTATTCAAAGAACGAAACGTCGTATTTAAAAACTAATAACGGCTACGACAAAGTATTTTTTTAACTTGGAATAGGAGCTTTATTGATTTCACCAGAATACAATGATTTTATACAAAAATCAGCTTATTCTATAAAACACAATTTCAAATATAACAAAAAAAAAACAATTAAAATTTTTGTAAAAAAACAATTCTATCTATAACATAAAAACAATAAAAAAATAATTTTTTTAGTAGTAATAATTAGTAGTAGTAAAGATAATTAAAATATTAAAAAAGACAATTTTACATATCACAGTTTTGTTCCTTTGTGCAACAAAAGGGAAGAGAAAAAAATACATATTTATAGCAATAGTAACATACTCTTTCATAGTCCATATTTATGGTTAATTGGATATAGACCTAATAAATGCTCTTTAAGCCTTCTTTTAAAACAGTCATATTTGGCAATTTTCTTAATTGACTCTGGTAAATTGTTATACATTTTGGCACCATCATAGTAGATTGATTTTAAGCCTTTGTTTGATCTTACTTGAGGTAGGTAAAAATTATTTTCTTGTCTAGTATGTACACTTTTTACATTGACCAGTTGTACTGCAGATTGTTTAGTCTTATTAACTATATGATGCACGCAGAACCTTAAATTTGTAGATATTTACAATAGTGAGAAATTTATTGTGGGAATACAGTAGATTAGTAGGGAATCTAATCGGAAGTTTAAATACATTTTTTAATGCTTTATTTTGAAGAGTTTTTAGTGGTTTTAGAGCTACATTTGCTGCACACTGATATAAGATAAAAGGTTTGGCTAAAAACGAAAACTAAAAAACTACTGTTTTTTTCGGATATTTCCCAAGTTTTTTGAAATATTTACAATTTTTTTTCACCGATGTTATCGCGTACCCAACCTCAACTCAAATAGTATTTGGTAACATTTAATAATTTTCCAAAAACTTGGGTATGTGTAAAACAACATTTTTTTTCAAGTACAATTTCTTCATCAAGAATTTGAACTTTTCGGTACCAGTCATTGTTTATAGCACAATTATTTTAACTACACAAGTACACAAAAACTGGAAATCCGAAATATTAAACACCCACAATAACCGAGTTCCTTTTGGTTGCATTTAAATAGGGAAACCAACGGATAATTTGAACGTTCCTTTTAAAAATTTAAAGAGGCTCAGCAAGGATTTTTTCCTCCTTCCTTGCCGCGGTTAAGTCGTCGATCCTTGTGATACAGACGCATCTCTGCAGGAGATAAATGATGATCTATCCAGGTTAGTCTCGGAAGCTTCACTCACTATCCATTAACTCAAAAAAAAGCTCTGTCATGCTCTTTGGTCCCGCAAGGATACGAGAGGTTCTTTTACCATCGATTAAAGTAAAAATTAATAATGATGAATTGCCCATACTTGACAGTTGTAGAAACCTAGGTCTTACAATAGACTCCAACCTAAAATATAGAGCTCACGTGAGCAACTGTATTAGAGCAGCTTATTTTAATTTAAAAATGATTTTCAATTGTAGAAACTACTTGAATCAAAAGCTAAGGGTTATCTTGTGTGAGGCATTAGTTTTGTCCAGATTTAATTTCTGCGACAGTGTTTATGGTTTTTCGATAGACTCGTCGGATAAACGCCGCATTCAGGTATTACAAAATTCATGTCTTCGTCTAATATTTGGTATTCGCCGTAGAAATCATATTTCGCATAAACTGAAAAATCTTAGCTGGTTGAACATGGGCAATAGGCGTTTACTTCATGCAGCTTGTCTGTTTCATCGAATAGTTTTAACTAAATCACCTTATTTAAGCAAAAAAATAAAATTTAGGTCAGATGTTCATTCCCTGAATATCAGATTTAGGGATCATTTAACACCTCCCGCCCATAGAACCGAGCAATTCAAAAAATCATTTTCTTACCAAATAGCCAAAATTTATAACGAAATTCCCGAAAGTTTTAAGTCCAAAAGTCCCATATCATTTAAGTTTGCATACAAAAAGCTTTTATTAAGTCAACAATAAATTTTGCCACTATTGGAAAAAATATTAATTTATATAAACTTTAATGGTCCATTCCCTATAATATATCTTTATTTCAATAATATAATATACATTTTATCCACGCCCCACGGTTATTTACTCCTAAAAAAGTAACTTTTTTCACTTAAATCATAGTTTTGTTTTTTTCCTTGCTATAGCCTATCTGCTGTGCATGCTTAAGGTAAAGAACAGGGGGAGTGTCTTGCCTTCAGGTCTTTACACTCCCATCTGACCTTCGGCATTTTCCATTAGGTGTACTTTACTTTTAGGTTGTATTATAAATTAAAATGGAAATAAAGGCCTTATTTATTTATTTATTTATTTATTTAAGTATGCCCATCTATATTTCTCATACAATTATACGATTTGTTTACGAAGCGTCCCTTTAACAACTTAGCTAAGCAACAATTTTTACTTTTCTCTGCTGTTTAAAAGAAGTGTAAGGAGAGTACCTAATAGCAAAGAATACAAGAATTCCACAGAGAAAACGTAACAACAAAAATGTCGTCGAGCCGTTTCTGGAGTGTATATACAGTGTCACCAGTAAAGTCCGCATCATATGGGATTTTTTTTTATTAATAGCTTTATTCGAAATTTGACTTTGGCATCAAGTTCTGCTTCGATCGAGATGAAAATTAAGCAAAAAAATACTAGTCACGTGATTCGCATTATCTGTCAAATTTTAATTTTTTCCAAAAAATTATTCAAAAGTAGGGTTATTTCTGAAAATATCGAAAAAAGTTATTAAATAAAGTGTTTTTAAATGCAGTTTCTAGCTAACATGCAAATTTTCAGCTAGATAGGATAATTTTAATTTTTTACCTATATTTTGTAAATTGCACCACTTTTGCAAAATAATACTCAACGCAACCTACATAAAACTTCTTAGTTTTGACAATGCTTTATTTCAGATACATTTTCTTTAAAGTAGCGCCCTATTAAATGTGTGTTTTTCTACAAAATCAAAATTGGGCTATTAAAATTTGGTCGCATGTGATGCAAAGTTTATTTGTTTTGGACCCTGTATAAGGTAACTTCATAAAATAAGTATTTTTGAAAACGTAGTTTGTGTCTGAAAGTAGTACACCTTAATATAAAGACAAAAAAGAACTCAGTGTCATTAGTAAAGTGTTCATTAAGTGAAAAATAAATTTTAGTTTAACTTAACGTAAAGTTTATCTATTTTCAACGATTTAATTTAAACCCCCTTTAATTTATTTTTTATTTTTTTACTTTCGGACACAAACTACGTTCTTAAAAATACTTATTTTATGAAGTTACCTTATACAGGGTTAAAAACAAATGAACTTTGCATCACATGCGACCAAATTTTAATAGCCCAATTTTGATTTTGAAGAAAAACACACATTTAGTATGGCGCTACTTTGAAGAAAATGTATCTGAAATAAAGCATTGTCAAAACTAAGAAGTTTAATGTAGGTTGCGTTGAGTCTTATTTTGCAAAAGTGGTACAATTTACAAAATATAGGTAAAAAATCAAAATTATCTTATCCAGCTGAAATTTTGCATGTGGGCTAGAAACTGCATTTAAAAAAACTTTTTCTAATAACTTTTTCGATATTTTCAGAAATAAACCCACTTTTAAATAATTGTTTGGAAAAAATTAAAATTTGACAGATAATGCGAATCACGTGACTACTATTTTTTTGCTTAATTTTCATCTCGATTGAAGCAGAACTTGATGCCGAAGTCAAATTTCGAATAAAGCTATTAATAAAAAAAAATCCCATATGATGCGGACTTTATTGGTGACACTGTACAGTATGTCTCCGTAAGTTGAAACCATATTGAAAACTTTTTTATTATTAATTTTACGAAAAAAAGTTATTATTCATAAAAAGTTTTGCATGGTCTAAAACCTAAAATGCAACTTTCAGATATTAAATTATTTTAAGCGTATACGAGGTTTGTCAAAAAATATGAATTTTGCCCAAGAGTACCTTATTTTTGACAATATCGAAAATTGTTATTAAAAAAAGTTGATCAGAACTAAAAACCACGTTTAACTATGTAATTTCACCCATTTACGATAAAAAAATAGTTTTTCTTTTTGAAACGTATGTATTTAACTGTACAGTAGTTACATGTAATCTAGGATGTATATTTTCTTATTAGCAATATAAATGCATATGTATTTATTACGGACTTGTTTAAATTGCAACATTGTTAGATAAAATTAAGAAACGAAAAGGTTATCATGTTTTTAATGATTACAAGAGATAAATGTTCATTCATAATTAATTAATAATGCAGAGAAAGTATTAAAAAATAAAAAAACTACTTTTTCATCGTAAATGGGTGTAATTACATATTTGAACGTGGTTTTTAGTTTTGATCAACTTTTTTAAACAACAATTTTTGATATTTGTTGCGGCTGAGTTCCAATCACGAATTAACAGTTTAAAAAAAAAATGTGAATTTATTGGTTAATTAATAATTAATTGATTGTGCTGTGAGTGGATATCAAAAAAGTAAAGTTGTCCAATCAAAAATGTGATTACATCCAACTTTACTTTTTTGGTATCTACTCACAGCACAAGAAACCAATTAATTCTCACTTATTTTATTTAGAAAACTACCGGACTGGTAAAAATAAAAAGAAAAATAGTATATTTTCTTGTGTTGTATTTATTCAAATATGTAATTATTACATTATTAATTATTGTTGTTCTCATATTACATTGTAAGGTTTACATTACATTGTAATGTGATAACAGTCGTAATATAATTAAAATTAAACATTAGTAACGTAACGTTACTTCTATAAAAACGAAAATTTTTAGTTCTTCACTATCGTGGACCCCCGCTTACGAATTGTGAACCCCCATTTTTTTGTCACGCCAACGTAGACCCCCGTCGAGTCTCCCGTGGACCCCTGGGAGTCCACCTGGACCACTTTGAGAATCACTGTTTTAGACCATGCAGAACTTTTTATTAACAATAACTTTTTTTTGTGAAATTAATAATAAAAAAGTTTTCCATATGGTTCCAACTTACGAAGACATACTGTGTAAATGATAAAAAAGGAAAAATTAATAACAAGAGGGCTGTGCGCATGCCCAATCCTGTTGGGCGCCAAGGAATGTGACTGGCGAGCCGTGCTTAACTTTTGTAAGCTGTACGGATCTAAAGGTCTATATGTCTATACTCAAAATACCCAATTTTGCCTTCATTTAACCATCTTTATCTATTATACATTACAATTAAAAATTGAAAGCTTTTACTTTCGCAAAACACTTGAACACAAGCCCGTAAGTGGTCATCATCCCTTTTGTAATTTTTCTACGGTTGAGTTACCCTCTACCTCTACCAAATAAGGAAATCCGTTTTGCTAACTTTTAAAGCTTTATTAATTTTTAGTGATGCCAATACCATGATAGATTGTGTACCGTTTTCTAATTTGGGGAAAATTCAGCCATTTTTGGTCTCACTACACACCAACGCAGCATTGTTAATGGATTTCCACAGTCATCTTACGAAGTCTGAAGTATCTGGCTATTTAGCTGGACATTGGGATGTTAATTCTCATAGTAGGTATTAATTTGCAAAGAACAAATAATTTTTAGTCTGGTCACTGTTCCATGCACTTTGGGTTCAATAGATTTAATGATTTGAAAAAATGCTTATAGTAAATTATCATGAAAATATCAATAATCTCGTCCACGTAATAGTATTTAAAAATAATTATTGATAAATAGGGTAGTGAAGGACCTTTAAACCAGAGTCGGCATGAGGACCTAATGTTTATTTTTATTATTACCTTTAGTATTTATTATTAGTGGTGAAATAGCGTTCCCCATACTGGATTGTGATGCACTTCGTGGTTTATTTAGTTGTCTACCTTTCGATTATTACCAGTGGACTGCCTTTTATATTGGAGTTAATTACGCTGGGATGGCGTCGGTATATTGATGGCCGCTTTGCTTTTGTAAAAGGCTTAATACATCTTACCGCCGTTGTCGGGATTGCTTGGGTTATGGCTGCCCGTAGAGTCCTAACAAGGACGAAACGGCCGTCGTGGTCTACCCGCCCCAGGGTATCCATTGTGCTTCCCAAGTAGCACAAGAATCTTACTTTTTGACTAAATTGTTTTATATCGGATTTATTAGAGCTTTTAAATACACTGAATTATTATTTAACACTTGCCATCAACACTAACTTGCTGTATAACCAAAATTACTTTATAGGTTTGTAATATAGGTGTTTATAACGTTGTTAAAACAGTTTTAAAAGTACAGAAACCAGATTGCTTAGAAACATGTATGTAACAAAACTTATACAACTCTTTTCGCTTAAGATAGATATATTTTATACTTATTTTGTAAGGGTAATTTTAAACAGTTTATAAAGCAACTATAAAAACATTCACTTTAATTTTATAGAAGCTTTATTGTTAGATTATATAGCAGTAGCGGAAACTTATTTAAAAAACAATTTGATCTTGACGACAATTAAGCACCTACCGGCTACTCTTAAACGACTATTTTATAATGGTTATTCAATAAAACGTAATAAAATAGTTAAAAATTTAAAATATAAAAATGCTTTTGTAAATGCAAAATCATTATTTAGTGAACCTTATATAATATTTATAGCACTTCCCGTACTAACCTAACTTTTTACGTCCACATCAGTCAATGTATCTATTTATAATTTCTAAACAATGTCAAGCTTAAGCAGTCGGCCAATTTCCCACTGGAAAAAAAATAAGACAAAGTGGAAACTTTAAGAAAAAGGTTAGAGATAACTATCAAAGAATTTTAAACGCAAATGTACAACGTGTAAACACAACAGCACAGATAACAGACAGGGTTGATTTGGGTAAAATGCTTTACGATTATTCATCCGAGCAAGAATATGAGCCCATAGTAAAGAATACAATCAATGTTTAGACTCTGATTATTATACCGTAGAATCGAGCGACGATGAAGAAAATTCTTTAGAGTTAACTGAGATCAACAGAAATATTGAAGCTAATAAAAAAATTAAAGTATGGGCTACTAGATTTAATTTCTTAATAAAAAGATTATATAGAACCGGTTACCATAATAGCGTATACGATAATAGTATCAAATAGGATGCCTAAAGTGAGCCTTATACAACAAAACTATCATATTATCAATTTATTAGTGTCGCCATTATTTGAAATTAATCTACTGTCACGCTACCTTGCGCCACTTACTAACACCACGGCCGAGAATGACTGGCCGGCCATACAGGCATTGTCGGAATAAAAATAAAATCTGCAAGTCTACTTAAAAGTATTCTTAATTTCTTGAAGCAAATATTCTAAAATAGGAACATTAAATAGAAAGGACTAGAATGCTTCACCAAATCACTTTTATTTTTCAAGGCACAATTATTTTAATAAAAGTAAGCAATGGTTCTTTAAGGTTACACGCAAAAATTATAAGGACATATTTGAATTATAGCAAAAAGGTACCCAAAACGATAATAATAATAATACTAATCATGATAATAATAAAAATAAAGAATGGGTTTTACAAAAACATTCAACACAGGCGAATCAGTATACCTATAGCTACAAAAAATCAATATTCTGCAAAAACATGGCAACATTGCGAGAACCACAATAATTTTACCATGTGATGCTGCGCCGTTTTAAATAATAAAACGTGTAAAAAAGCATAATATAACAATTTATATATTATATTTGTTTTATAAGTGTGCCTGGAACGATAAAGTGATTTGTTAGAGTTGACGCCATGTTTTAAAAACTACTTTTAATCGGCCATGTTGGCAAAATAATATTAATCAAATAAAATATTTAAATATCTCTTAAAGTAGTCATTTTAATAAGAAAAACGTTTGGCCAATAACATTGCAAGTAAAAAAAATGTCGATTTTCAACTTTATAAATTATTATTTAACTTTTAAAAATATTTTTAAAATATCTTCAATAACAACACAACAAAATGTTTAATTAAATGAAAGCCCGTAAAAATTTACTTAAAAATATGGATATGTTATGTCAGTAAAATCAGCCTGGCAGAGAAATTTGGCCGTGGGAAAGCGTTCGACTTGAAAATCTTTTTCGTGCAAACTGCTGTAAGTGTTTATTGTCGCCATGTTTTAAGTCTATGCTATCTCTTGTATAAGTTGACATATTAGGTAAATATATTGAAATTTTATTCGTATTAACTACACGACTAAAATATAAACACAATATAATACAAATATTTTAATCGGCCCAAAATGGTTCTTGTTAAAATATTATTAAGCCTGTTATAAAACAATTTTATTAATATCTTATTAGTATCTATGAGAGGTTATTTGCTATAGTTATAAAATATTTAATTATTTCTTATAAAACTGATTTAAAATAGTCGTAAATAAAACTTATTAACTAGATAGATAGTCCCATCGCTTATCTTATAAAATGGATTATATAAACGTTACATAAAATACCCAAAAGTGTATTGTAATTATTTTCTGTGAGCCTAACAAAACTTCTAATAAATAAAACTGTTTTATAATCTGGGCCTTTTCCGTGTTTCTAAGAGTCATATAATGGTTTACAGAGGACTTTTAAAATAATAATATCATAGTTATATTACAAATTGTTTTATAACAATGTATAGAACTGTCTGAAGTATATTTGTGCTACTTGGGTTGGATCCCTGTATATTCCAATATAAAAAACAGTTACACACTTGTCCGATATGCCACAATTATTCTCGCGGACAGTATATTATCTTCTAAGGTATACAGGGTGTTTCAATAAAAACTCCCAGGCCAATTATTTCGAAAACTAAAAGCAACATGTAAATTCTGTAAACGCCAGTTTTTAGCCTCTATGAGTGGCTTCACAACTGTGTAAAAAATGTGTTTGAATAATACAAGATGTAGGTGTCGCCACGTTGCAAAGAATTTTTTCGATGACAGGAACTTTTAAATGTTGTTGCTCTTAAAGACCATTAATTTTTGATCAAATTATGTCCCATAAAAAATTTTGATAAATCCAACATGAAAGGAGATATTTGGGTTAAGTTTTTTTTTAAATAATTTTAACGGGTATTTTAATTATAAATATTTTTAATATCCTAATTTAATTTTGGTAATGATAATTTTAGTGATAAAACGCTCGTGTAGCGCTAAATTATTACGTCCAGTGACGTCTCAGGGGGCGCCTTAACAAATAATATTAGCAAAAAATAAGACGCCACTGAGTTTTTGGTAATTTTTATATTTTTTCCGATTAAGCAACTAAAAATAACCTTTTCTTGTCTGTTAAATTGTTTTCTTATCTTGCTTGGTTTTCGAGAAATTAAAATAAAAACAATTTTATTGCATATCTCTGGAAAACAGAAATCATTAAATAATTAATACGTTGTATCTTTTGCTATTAATCGAAATACACTATTGAGAGTTTGCAGAACCGAATTATTATATCGATTTGCTATGTGTGTATGAAAACGGCAATAATTTTGAACACCTCATTCGACCCCATTAAATAGTTTTTGGTATTGTTCTAATTTTCATTAATAATTTTGTATAATTTCTCATCAGTTCTTTCATAAAATTTAAAACATCTTTTAATTTTATTTTATAATGCTTCAATGTTTTAATGCTTTTAAACAACAAAAAATACAACGTATTAATTATTTAATGATTTTGCAACTAAAAATATCCTTTTCTTGTTTGTTAAATTGTTTTCTTATCTTGCTTGGTTTTCGAGAAATAAAAATAATAACAATTTTATTGCATATCTCTGGAAAACAAAAATCATTAAATAATTTATTGGTTGTATCTTTTGCTATTATTCGAAATACACTATTAAGAGTTTGCAGAACCGAATTATTTTATAGATTTGCTTTGTGTGTAGGTATATGAAAACGGCAATAATTTTGAACACCTCATTCGACCCCATTAAATAGTTTTTGATATTGTTCTAATTTTCATTAATAATTTTGTATAATTTCTCATCAGTTCTTTTATAAAAATTAAAACATATTTTAATTTTATTTTATAATGTTTAAATGCTTTTAAACAACAAAAAATACAACGTATTAATTATTTAATAATTTTTGTTTTTCAGAGATATGCAATAAAATTGTTTTTATTTTTATTTCTCGAAACGAAGCAAGATATGAAAACAATTTAACAGGCAAGAAAAGGATATTTTTAGTTGCTTAATCCAAAAAAATATAAGAAATACCAAAAACTCAGTGGCGTCTTATTTTTTGAAAATATTATTTGTTAAGGTTGAGACGTCACTGGACGTAATAATTTAGCGCTACACGATCGTTTTATCACTAAAATTATCATTTCCAAAATTAAATTAAAATATGCTAAAGGATATTAAAAATATTTATAATTAAAATTCTCGTTAAAATTATTTTGAAAACAAACTAAACCCCAAATATCTCCGTTCATGTTGGATTCATCAAAAATTTGTATGGGACATAATTTGACCAAAAATTAATTATCTTTAAGAGCGACAACATTCCTGTCATCGAAATATTTCTTTGCACCGTGGCGCCACCTACATCTTGTATTATTCAAACACATTTTTTACACAGTTGTGAAACCAATCATAGAGGCTAAAAACTGGCGTTTACAGAATTTACATGTCACTTTTAGTTTTCGAAATAATTGGCCTGGGAATTTTTATTGAAACACCCTGTATGTCTATGTTTTGAAGTTGTAAAGTTTTGACGAGATGACTAATTTATGTTAGAATAATTATAATTTACTAGGTTTATGTATAAATGTACAGACTTCTTGGACTGAATCAGGCAATCTTTACTCATACTAAAATAAATTTTAGATTTACAAATAACTCATGCTTATCCATGCTGTAACACGAAGGCCGATAGAGCTAACGCGCCGCAAGTTGAAGCAGAAATAGCTAAAACGATTGAAAAGGAGAAACTGACGCTGGTTGGTTGGTATCATACGCATCCATTCGCCGCAGCTGCGCCGACTTTACGAGATGTGGACGCGCAGCTGGACTATCAAATTAAAATGAGAGGCACGCACGATAACAGCTATACTCCTTGCATTGGAATAATTATTTGTAAGTTTATTTCACATATTTAATTGAGTACTTAATACTTGTTGAGTTCGTTTTTAACCCCTTAGATAAGACTAGAGCAAGGAAGTTTTTCGCTACACACTTCTCCTAAAATAATTAATGAAACTCCTTGACATTTAAGAAAGTAGTCCATTCTATCAATCTATCATTCCAAAATAAGGTACCTCAATACAGGAAAAAGTACATTAGTACAAAATGGTAGAAATGTCAGAAAGAAAAATAAAATACATACAAAGCAGTAACAATCCAAAAAGGAGCACCTTTTTTTATATTTATTTATTTAATTTTAAAATAAGATACACACCATGCACCCATTATGAAAATAGAGTCTAATAAATTTTTATATTAATACTTTTATTGAGCAGCAAAATTTCCATTTACCTCTAAAAATTAAAAAAACTAAAAAAATCGAAGATTTATTTTAAATGAAATGTAAAGTATAAGTTTACTCTAGGAGAAAAATCATCTTTTTGAAGTTTTTGCGAACCCTGTATAAAAAATCAAAATTTTCTCTTCGTGAATTGCATTTTTTGTACAGGGTTTTTCCGTATATTTTGGAGCACCCCTGGAGCTTTTATTTGAAGACCTAGAAAAAACTTTAAATTACCAAAGTTGCATGATTTCTCCTGAACTGCCAGAATTTGTTATCGGACAAAACAAATGAACATCGTAAATTTGTTTAATAAGGCCAATGTCGATTTTTTTAAATGGAACACCCTGTATATTAATTTTTTTTTTAACTCCTCACTCTATTCTGATTCCAAATATCTATATATGTTATATGTTTACTTTAGTCGTTTAGGCAAAATTGCATTTTAAAATATTGATGATTAGAAAATCTATATTGGTGTGAGGAGAACATAATGCTTATTCAGTAACAATAATTAATATAAATAATGATAATAATTTATGAAACAAACATATAACATATATAGATATTTGGAATCAGAAAAGAGTGAGGAGTTAAAAAAAAATTAATATACAGGGTGTTCCATTTAAAAAAATCGACATTGGCAATATTAAACAAATTTACGATGTTCATTTGTTTTGTCCGATAACAAATTCTGGCAGTTCAGGAGAAATAATGCAACTTTGGTAATTTAAAGTTTTTTCTAGGTCTTCAAATAAAAGCTCCAGGGGTGCTCCAAAATATACGGAAAAACCCTGTACAAGCAAAATTTTTTTTATCAAGAATGACTTTTTCCCGAAAAATGAAAATTTTCATCCATTTTTGTGCTATTGTAAACCCTATCCGCGGACAGTCTGTATATATTTTTTGTTAATAATTTCGATGGAATTATTAAGTAATAGTTACAAAACATAATTTTTTATTATTTTTGGTTTTATATATTGTATATTTAATGTTATATTCTTTATAATGAACTTTTTCAAGTTGGTTGACAATAAAGATATATTAATAATAATTAATAACATTACAACGATCTTCGAATTTTTGTATTTTTAAGGTTATATAAAAGACAAGCTCCCTAACATAATTCGCAAGAGACAAAGAAGTAGATTTGTTAAATATAGTATAACTTTATCTAAACGCGCTCAGAAGCCTAAATTGTCTGCAAAAAACCAGGAATTTTTTAAAGTAATTACAGTCTGGTATTAGTTTTATTGGATGTATCTCCCTCCTTGTCAAAACGAATACATAAGACAATCACACATCACAATCTAATTAAGTTACTTTATTCTCTTTTTCAGCTCCTTACAACTATGAAAATGTCAGCTTAGAATCATCAATAATGGCTTACTGGGTAATTCCCCCACCCGAAACCAAACCTAACGAATATGGTCGCCCAATGCTCATGTCATACAGTGTTGTCCAAGACTCTACTCTTTCATCTCACATTAAGAGTGAAATAACAAAAAGCATCGAATATTATCAGAAGGAAACGGATTTTGTAAATTTTAATGATAAATTTATGGGCATAACTAATTATATCGAGAAATTAAAAAGTACATTAATTTCTAAATTTCCCAGAGATGAGAGTGAAACTGACATTTGGCGATTCATTAGAGAAAGCCTTAACTGTTCGGCAGACGAGAAAGAACCCTTAATTTCTGTACCTTCGGTCACTAAATCGAGTCATATGCTTCCAACGCTTACCCCGCCGGTTAGCATGAGCTCAGGTCTGGGTATGTTGTCTTCTGATATTTCAAGCTTATTGTTTAACGCAGGAAAGTATTCTAGTCCCAGTAGTCTACTGGGATTACCGGATCCTATGGCCCACAGCACTCTAGCCGCGAACAATATGTTTTTACAAACAAATCTGTTCAAAATGCAGGAGTTACTAAAACCGTTTTCTCCAAGCGGCAGTTCACCGTCTAGTACCAAAACCTCAAAGTCTGATCACAAAGCGCATTCTTCCACACCTCTAAAAATACCTAACGAGCCTAAACTACCAAAAGCAACCGACTTTTCGATGGATTTTATGCACTTCAAGGACAAAATGAATTTTTTATCGCCGGACTTGAGTATGATGAAAATGACTGGAAAAGATTTTTCAGCTGAATATCTGGCGAATCTTGCCAAATCTAGCAAACAAGATTTTTATATGCCTAATATAAGTATAACCAAAAGTAGTCCTAATACAAGCATAAATTCAAGTGTAAGCGACTACTCATTAAATTTTAGTAAGCCCTCGCCGACGCTCGAAGAAGAAAAACCTGCGAAAATGCCTAAAATGGACTACATAAGTAGTATGTTAGATTTGAGCTATCCAAGAACTAGCACAAGCGCTGCTAGCACAAGTGCCGCATCGGACACTGCTAGTGAAGCGCCGACAGATTTAAGTATGCCAGAAAATATACCTAATGAGACTGTGGAAAGTGAGGCTCCTTTGAATTTAGCAGGAGACTAGATACCGAGATCAAGGACCGAAAAAGGTTCGAAAATGCTGGTAAAAAAGCGGTTTTTAGTTCGAGTACCGGTATCTTTATTCCAAAAGAACCGTAAAAACACTGGTTCAGGTTCAAGTTCCGTTATTCAGCATCAGCTTTTTCTTAAGGTGCTCAAAACATACGGGTTTATAAAATATCTGGAGTTTTTTTTACAGTTTCAATTTTGCTTTAACCTAGAAATAGTGCTGAATAGGTTTTAGGTTTGAAGGCTAACGAGACGGAACCGGTTCTTAATCGGTATTTTAAGGGTTTTCAGAACCTTTTTTGGGGTTTTATTTTTTTATTGAAACCGGGGTTCTCTTTACCGGTATTTTTATGTTTCATCTGAAGCTTTTTTGGTTCCTTTTTTTATTATTCGGGAGCCTGTTTTATGCTGGTATTTTTAGGTTCCTAGTATACCGGTACATAATCAAAACAGAAAAAGAACCTGTTTCGATGATTTAAACTTTTTAAGAGTATACCGTCTTCGAACTGAAACAACATGAATCGGTTGCAAAAACTAAACATGTAAGGTGGAGTGGGGTAAATATGTTGCGGTTTTCGAATAGTCTAACTTTGTCTCCCTCTTATATAGTTTGCAAACTTGTATACAATTTTTTTTTTAAATCGCAGTGTATCCAGGGTTGACAAAGACACCTATTAGTTAAAAAAAAATTCCTAAATACCCTGCGAGCAAAAGTTAGTTGCATCAAAGAGGGCTTGGATTAAAAAACGTAGGACTTGGTTTAGATCACAATGATATGGGGACGATATATCTTACTAAATCTAAGTTAAAATTTTGTCAAATTCATATTATGACATGATATGCCAAACTAATGAGTAATAAAATAAGTAGACAAATACAAATTTATTTTTGTTGTTTACAAAATTATAATACTTGCACTTTATAAGGAAATACATTTAGCTGCTTCTTAAGAATAGTCCTGCATGTTCCATAAGATCTTCCCACTTCTTGGGACAGGCGTCTTATACAATTTGTTGGAGTATTTTGCATTATTTCACGAACGTTTGCAACAAGTTCTTCTGTTCTTACAGATGGTCTTCCTGCTCCTTTTTTGTGTTGTATAGAACCTGTTTCCCTAAACACAGCCACTGTTCTTTTCAGGCAATGATAAAAATCCCCAGCAATAAAAGCAACGTTAGAAAAATGTTCGTGAAAATCGTCCATGCACAAACCCGGATTGTATTGCCACTCACCATTTACTCTAACCCGTTTCAAAAATACGTTTCAACCATGAATGTTTTGTGCTGTTCCGTAAAGCCCATTGTGTGAATTGTTCAAGAAATTGGAAAAATTAGCGATGAATCAAATTACTTGTAACGACTGTCAAAGATGACGGAATAACTGTTTGATTGTTAATTCAGGTAGTTACTGACACCCAACAGGTATTAAGCTCTACGGCTAAGCATTACGTCCTTAGATGCAAGGCCCTCTTTGATGCAAATAATTTTTGCTCGCACGGTATATGAGCACTATGATTTTTTTAAAACTTTGTTACTATTCCGTAACGACCGTAACATGGGGCAAATGCGATAATAGCTTTGTATTGTGATATGGCATGTTATAATTGTATAGTTTAACGGAGTAAATATGAAAAAACAAGAAAAAAACTACTTTTGAGCGTTTATTTCCTTTATATCCTTTTAAAATAGAAAATAAAATTTAAATATTAAAGGTTTATTATACAGTGTCACCAGTAAAGTCCGCATCATATGGGATTTTTTTTATTAATAGCTTTATTCAAAATTTTACTTTGGCATCAAGTTCTGCTTCGATCGAGATGAAAATTAAGCACGTGATTCGCATCATCTCAAATTTTCATTTTTTCCAAAAAATAATTCAAAAGTGGGTTTATTTCTGAAAATATCGAAAAAAGTTATTGGAAAAAGTTTTTTTAAATGCAGTTTCTAGCCCACATGCAAAATTTCAGCCGCATAAGATAATTTTGATTTTTTAACTATATTTTGTAAATTGCACCACTTTTGAAAAATAAGACTCAACGCAACCTACATAAAACTTCTTAGTTTTGACAATGCTTTATTTCATTCTACAAAATCAAAATTGGACTATTAAAATTTGGTCGCATGTGATGAAATGTTGATTTGTTTTTGAACCTGTATAAGGTTACTTCATAAAATAAGTATTTTTGAAAACGTAGTTTGTGTCTGAAAGTAAAAAAATAAAAAATAAAATAAAGGGGTTTTAAATTAAATCGTTGAAAATAAATAAACTTTTCGTTAAGTTAAACTAAAATTTATTTTCCACTTAATGAACACTTTACTGATGACACTGTGTTCTTTTTTGTCTTAATATTAAGGTGTATTACTTTCAGACACAAACTACGTTTTCAAAAATACTTATTTTATAAGGTTACCTTATACAGGGTAAAAATAAATAAAGTTTGCATCACATGCGACCAAATTTTAATAGCCCAATTTTGATTTTGTAGAAAAACACACATTTAATATGGCGCTACTTTAAAGAAAATGTATCTGAAATAAAGCATTGTCAAAACTAAGAAGTTTTATGTAGGTTGCGTTGAGTCTTATTTTGCAAAAGTGGTGCAGTTAACAAAATATAGGTAAAAAATCAATATTATCTTATGCAGCTGAAATTTTGCACGTGGGCTAGAAACTGCATTTAAAAAAACTTTTTTTAATAACTTTTTTCGATATTTTTAGAGATAACCCCACTTTTGAGTTATTTTTTGGAAAAATTTAAAATTTGACAGATAATGCGAATCACGTGACTACTATTTTTTTGCTTAATTTTCATCTCGATCGAAGCAGAACTTGATGCCAAAGTTAAATTTTGAATAAAGCTATTAATAAAAAAAAAATTATATATGATGCGGACTTTACTGGTGACACTGTATATATTACCTATTAAGTTAGAGTAA
This sequence comes from Polydrusus pterygomalis, assembly GCA_963969555.1. NCBI lineage: Eukaryota > Metazoa > Arthropoda > Insecta > Coleoptera > Curculionidae > Polydrusus > Polydrusus pterygomalis. The sequence goes on along the minus strand of OZ018376.1, from coordinate 39,748,095 downwards.
TAATTGTTAGTTATTTTTATATACTTATCCCTGTAATATACTTGTAAAGTTGGTTGGGAGTAAAGTAAAAAAAAAAAAAAGTTGCCTGATAGATATACTACATAGATATTTATTAGGAACGTGCGACCAGCTGAACCTACTTTACAGGTTACTATGTCGGCCATACAGTGACACTTTTTGGCATTAGAATAATCCTAAGACTATATCAACCATTATCCGCTAGATGGAACTGGTATTGTTATTCCAAAGTCAGTGTGATGACATTCCATACGGCGGTAAACAGTCTCAAAGAGACCGACGTTTACCGCCGTATGGAATGATTGGAATGTCATCACACTGACATTGGATAAATTATACTATCTACCTTCTTCGTTAATTATAGGAAGGGACGATCACATTGTCTCCGTTATCCTATTTACCTCAATTCACCTTACTCGAATCGAAACAAAGCAAAAAGATGTTCCAAGAACCCTAACCTTTTAAGGGAACGGTACTCGAATCGAAACTGAACAACAAATCGGTTCGAAAAACCCGAATCTCTTTGGAAACCGAAAATATTTTCAGAAAATAGATCAGTGTTGTGTTGCGTGTATTATATAGCATAGTAATAATAAATCATGATATTATACTCTTGTGCAAACATAATATGTTAAATACTATTATAATAAGTAATTTTATTATTTTTTTTATATTTTATACATTCATATTTATTAAAGGATCTCAATTCAAATATTGTATTTTGTCACTCGGTTCTTTTTACATTTTACTTTCTTCCTCTCTGTATTATTTTAAATTTTACACTGTGTTATTTCTTAACTTAGGATTTTATTTTTTATGATGATTTTTAATATACTTGTATGTACTTTTGCAAATATTTACGTTTTTATTTCAGTCTTACACGTACATTCTGTACAACTGTACACTACTTGTCATGTAATAGTTAAAATCACAGGTATAAATGAAGGCTTTCTGGGAAAGAAACCAATTTTATACCGGGCACATTTTAGTAGAGTTATTATTATTATTATTTTATCAATAGCAAGCGGAAAGTCCGATGAAGCTCGAAATTACGATCAACTTGGTTTTTAAAGGAGTTTACACTATTTGCGCAGACTGTACTTTCTTCAAGCGAGTTCCATATGTACACTACCCGATTGATGAGGAAGTTCTTTCTTGGAAATGTCGCGGATTTTTCTTTGCTTAATTTTTTTGAGTGTCCCCAGGGGCGTTATTTCACATTTCTCTTAATTTCAAAAAAAAAACTTTATGGACGAAAAAAAAACACTATTGATGCCAAATTAACAAAAATAATTTTCACTAATATGTGTTTACTCAATTCTTTCTGTTCCTCCTTCACAACAATCTCTCTTTATTACAAATACTTGGCCTATCATTATGTTTGAAGTTTCTCCAAATACCTAACTCGACCTTTCCATCATCTTGTAGCTCCGTTTGGACTGTTCGCACCTATTGTATTTCTTATTTTTCTTATTCTATTCTCCTGATGATGAATGTATATATATTCGAAACATGTAGAGAATTTACCCTTCAATAAAACTTTATTTTTATATACCAGTGGAGGAAGACTTAAAGTTTCTTATTTCTCTCCTTTCACTAAATTAATGGTTTAGTGGGTAACGGCGATGCCTTATTGCAGCAAATTCGTCAACTAGTTTGTAGAAGTACCTACACTCAGTTGCACAAAAATAGCTTACAGATATTGAATCCCACGATATATTTAAATGGTGACACACATGTAGTTTGCTTTTCCATGTACAGGGTGTCCAGTTTTCGATGGTTTTACGGGGTATCTCGGTTATTAGTAAAGATAGAATGATACGGTTTTCGCGGCACTGTGCTACTTTTTTATGAAACAAAAGATGCCCTAATCAGAATTTTTCTAGTTCTCCTTGTTTTTGATATACGGGATGTTTTTGATAATTTTACATTTTAGGACATCCCCCATATTTAGGTTACCCTGTAGCTTATCAAAGAGAAAATAAATGTTATTTGTGTAGTTTTTTACGTAGAATCCAGTGACGTACTCAGAATTTTTCTACGTTCAATAGTTCCCGAGAAAAATACCAAACTTTTTTTTTTAAATGGGACACCTTATATATTTTTAAATAATATAATTCAGTTCATAACAAGCTTCTCAAAAATATATAATACCCTATTTTTATTTTTAATATTAAGCACGAAATTTACGTTTTATTAAAAAATATATAATTTTAGTTAGTAGGCCATGACGGGTATTGAAAAAAAACTATTACTGGTATGATAATTACTGCAGGAAAAATATATTTTGGACTCCTTAATCTAATTAGCAGTAATATTTCAGTAAAAATAATAACAATGCACAAATCGAGTTGTATTTTACTACGCAAAACATTACAAAGAGAAGCTGAATATTAATAGAACTTTCTCATAAATATTGCTCAAATTGTTCTCCATTATGCCTTAGACATGTTGCACACATAGTTCTTATCCGCCTTAATGAATTTAAAATAATAAGAGGCCGTGTCCATAACTCCCTAAATGCTTTTTCAGTAGCATTTCTTAATTCTGCAATTATTTGGTATTGAATAGAATAAATTTTATTTTCAAGGTATCCCCACAAGAAGAAATCCAAAACCGACAAGTCGGGTGACCTTGGTGGCCATCTTACAGGTCCATTAGTTTCAATCCAATGGCCTGGAAAATTATTATTTAAGTAGGCCCTGATAATTAGCGCATTGTGAGCGGGTGCTCCATCTTGTTGCAGATATAAGTTATTGATACCCGCTAAGGGCACGTCTTCTATTATTTCCGGCACAGCGTTTTCCAGAATTTCCAAATATTTATTGGCATTAAGGCTGCCTTCAAATATATTATAAATTATTTTGCTGCCTAGTACAAAACATGAAACGTTAAAGCCAAACCTTCCTTGCCGTTCGAGTGGAAATATTAGATGCTGATTTTCCTGAGACCAAAACCTCGTATTGTGTCGATTAAATATACCAGCACTGGTAAAATGAGCTTCATCGGACCATACAACGGTTTTTTCAAAATTATTTCCCCTGTTGATATTTTGTAAATACCAATTACAGAATTCTGTACGGCGTTGTGCATCACCAGGATGTAAGTTTTGTACTAGGTGAAATTTATATGGCTTGAAATTGTGTTTCTTTAGGATTGTTTGAACTCTTGATTTAACTACTCCGACCGAACCTTCAACCGTTCTGCAAGAACTAGTTGGATTTGTTTTAATCGAAGCTAAAACATTTATTTTATCAGTCTCGCGGTTTTCCTTGTTGTAGATTTTAGGACGAGGTTTAATAAATGAACCGTTCAATTAAATTTGATTTCATCCTTTAAAAAATTCGTTTATTCGGCTGTCGTCTTTCGGGATATCTACAAGTAATTTAAAAAAATTACTAAATCTTTATAGAGATACTACACAAAGGCGTATATTTACCTACTGAAATACTCTTCTAATGCTACATCTGGATTTTCATAACAATGAACATAACAAACGAGCATGTCGTATTTTTCATTATTTTCAAATTTCACATATTCTGCCATAATTAGGACAAACTAATCCTTTACTATTAATTAGATAGGTATTTTAAAACAACTTAGAGAACCTGAATATTCCGACAGAAACTAAAGAAGTTATTAATATGACATAAACGACTGTGTTCTTTTCTTTTTTTCAATACCCGTCATGGCCTGCTACTAACTAAAATTATATATTTTTTAATAAAACGTAAATTTCGTGCTTAATATTCAAAATAAAAATAGGGTATTATATATTTTTGAGAAGCTTGTTATGAACTGAATTATATTATTTAAAAATATATAGGGTATCCCATTTAAAAAAAAAGTTTGGTATTTTTCTCGGAAACTATTGAACGTAGAAAAAATCTGAGTACGTCACTGGATTCTACGTAAAAAACTACACAAATAACATTTCTTTTCTCTTTGATAACCTACAGGGTAACCTAAATATGGGGGGTGTCCCAAAATGTAAAATTATCAAAAACATCCCGTATATCAAAAACAAAGAGGACTAGAAAAATTCTGATTAGGGCATCTTTTGTTTTATAAAAAAGTAGCACAGTGCCGCGAAAACCGCATCCTTCTATCTTTACTAATAACCGAGATACCCCGTAAAACCATCGAAAACTGGACACCCTGTACAGGGTTATTTTTTATATTTGCGTACCCACCTACAGGGCTTAATATAAGTGACAGAAAAAAACTTTTAAAACAAAAGTTGCATAATGTTTCCCGTCATATCTTTTAGACTTATTAAAAAAAACATCTGCACATCGGAAAGTTAAAAAACAAATGAAAGTATTTTTTTTTAAATGGAACACCCTATATATTTTTTACCAGGGCGAAAGATCTCTTTCTCCTTATTTCAAAAATATATAACATGTCATCATTTAATCCAGTCGTTTGTGAAATTTTTGAGTTTTTGATTAATTGAATTGACTATAATCTAGTCGGCGTTCCGCATACTTCAACGTGACATATTTGTTACTTTACTTTAAATTGAAAGATTCGGTAAGGAAAATGGGATATACACGTTGAAGTATGCGGAACGCCGACTAGATTATAGTCAATTAAATTAATCAAAAACTCAAATATTTCCCAAACGACTGGATTAAATGATGACATGTTATATATTTTTGAAATCAGGAGAAAGAGATCTTTCGCCCTGGTAAAAAATATATTGGGTGTTCCATTTAAAAAAAGAATACTTTCATTTGTTTTTTAACTTTCCGATGTGCAGATGTTTTTTTTAATAAGTCTAAAAGATATGACGGGAAACATTATGCAACTTTTGTATTAAAAGTTTTTTTCTGTCACTCTGTAGGTGGGTACGCAAATATAAAAAATAACCCTGTACCTAGACATTTTTTCTGCAACAAAGTGTTCAAACTATATGCGATGCGGTAAACCGTAGTAGGTATATTTAAGTTAAAAGGTGTTTTTATTTGTAAAAGCCAAATTTGGATTTTTTTGTATGAATACTCAGGGGGGGGGGGGGGGGCAATGGCCCCCCCCCCAAATGACGCCCCTGAGTGTCCCCGAAGCTGTTGATTCTGATTAAAATAAAACAAATTTCTCAAGTTACAAGAAAAGTATTCTGTTAGTATTTTAAAAGTTTCTATTCTATCACCCCTAGTTCTTCTTTGCTTCAGAGCAGTTAGCCCAAATCTTTGAAGTCTTTCGGGATAAGGTACCCCTCTCAATTCAAATGGAATTCTGGTAACCCGCCTTTGAACCCTTTCCAAAATTTCAATATATAATTTTTGTTGCCCAGAGGCTACTATGATAAAAAATAGTATTACCAACATAAAAATTTACAATATTTGAAGGATTTATTTTCTTTTTAAAATGTATTTTTCTTGATTATAAAAGGTGAAATAGAAAAAAATGTATAATTTTAAAGCACATGTTTCATAAGGCGTTTTAGCGCACGTGTCAATAAAAAAACTCGCCACTTTGTGGCTCGTTTTTTAAAATAGACGTGTGCGCTAAAACCGCTTCTTATGAAACGTGTACTTTAATATACTATTGTCTACTTTTAAGCAGCATCCTTAGGAATGCCAATAATTATTCGCTGGAAAACTATAACGCGCCATTTTCTTGACGGTATCGATGTATTTTTTTGTCAATCCTTGTAAGCGAAAAGTAGCTCAATATTTTCAGCTTTGTCGATACAAACGTATTTTATATTTTGATTTGGACCGAATGAAAATAACAGGCGCGCTCACCCCACGAACGTAGAATACGTTCGTGGATGCGCCGCAGGCAAACACTTATACAATACATAGTGGCAAACTAAATGATTCTATAGGGAGTAGTAAGCAAGCGTTTCTCACAAACACATTATATCGGGCCTCGTTTCTTTTGGGTACGACCCTGTGCGCGTAAGAGTTAAACAAACCCTGTAAGCAACCACGTATACACGTCGAATGACGTCATAATTGGGTGTAAAGCGACCTACCTTCCGAATGACGTTTGTAGGCCTTCCCAACGATCGTGCCTTCCCATATGATTTTGACAGATAGCTTTCACTTTTTCGAGTGATATGAAACGAGAATGGTTTGCTGTGTATAGTATAGAATTTGTTAACCAGGAAGTATTTTTATTCATATAGAAAAACCAGACTTTCTTTTGAACTAATTATCAGTTTTTGTGATTAATCGAAGTGAAAACATTGTGATACAATACATGTGCGGATAATGGTTTATAGAACAAAGGAGAACAAAGTGACAAGAATATTTTTGTGAGTGCTCAAGGCGCGTTTTTCTTACATTTTTTGAGACATATTTTATAGCAATACTTACTAAATATAAAATGGGACTCTTATTTGCTAAGTTGTGGAGCCTGTTTGGCAATGAAGGTAAGATATTCCATTAATGGAAAAGAAAATATTTTGATAATTTAATAGTTATTTTGATTTCATTTTACGTTGTTTATTGTAGAACATAAAATTGTTATTGTTGGTCTGGACAATGCTGGGAAAACAACAATATTGTATCAATTTTTAATGAACGAAGTTGTTCACACAAGTCCTACCATTGGATCAAATGTAGAGGAGGTAGTATGGAGAAACTTGCACTTTATTATGTGGGATCTAGGAGGACAACAGTCTTTACGAGCAGCTTGGAGTACCTATTATACTAACACAGAGGTAAAATAACTTATTATAACTTTTAAACAAAAGGTTTTACCATTTGGTTTACACCTCCACTTTGCCTTAAATTATTACTTTACCGTAACTATGAATCCCCTAATAATTTAATGTGCTCATCTTTATTAAAGGTAATAGATTTTATTAAGTTAATTAATGGTGAATCATTCTGTATAGATCTACTTAACTAAAGGAAACTACGAACGAGTACTTTAAAGTTCGTATTCCACAGGCCAAGTTCTTGCCCAATAACTTTTACAAATTCTTGAACAGGAAATTGTGCGGGAAAATGTTATTTTACACATACCAAAGTTTTCGCCAAATTGTTAAATCAATACAATGTGACCAACTAATATTTGACTGGAGGTTAGGGACACGATAACATCAAAGATTGCTGTTTTGTTTGTTTTTTATTTTCAATTTAATAAGGTACAGGGTTATCCAACCAAGACTAGACAAGGCGATTTTTTGACTTTTCCTGTACTTTTATAAAAAAAACTGAAATAGCCATCTTGTCATTTTCTCCCGCGAATTCTAATATCTTCAGCAAAAAACAATTGAACATCAAACAAAGGTACTAGGGGTCACTTTGATATTTTTTTAAATGGGATGCCGTATTTTTAATGAGCTTATCCGATTTCTCATATAAATTTTGATCTAAAATGTTGGATTTTTAATTCAAAAACGCCTTTTTTCTTCAGTTTTAAATTCGGAAAATGTTCGTCTACCATACGATTAATACCTGATAGATGGATACCCGTTTCACCTGTTCACCCTTTAACCTGCTTCAAAGCGTCCGTCAGTTAGACAAAATAATCAAGTGTCAAATTTCTATATATTTTTCACGAATTATTTACAAATAATGAAATATTCTTTAGAAGAACGGCTAAGTGTAATAAAATTATATTACAAAAGTGGAGAGAATGCTCGACAAACACAAAGAACGTGAAAAATATATAGAAATTTGACACTTGATTATTTTGTCTAACTGACGGACGCTTTAAAGCAGGTTAAAGGGTGAACAGGTGAAACGGGTATCCATCTATCAGGTATTAATCGTACGGTAGACGAACATTTTCCGAATTTAAAACTGAAGAAAAAAGGCGTTTTTAAATTAACAATCCAACATTTTAGATCAAAATTTATATGAGAAATCGGATAAGCTCATTAAAAATACGGCATCCCATTTAAAAAAATATCAAAGTGACCCCTAGTACTTTTGTTTGATGTTCAATTGTTTTTTGCTGAAGATATTCGAATTCGCGGGAGAAAATGACTTAAGGTGGGAGTATCAACATGCTTGCCAACCTATAACCTATTTCGCGTAGATTTATTTATGTTTTCTAGCTTTTATACAAAATAAAAAAATTAGAGTTATTTTTGTGAAATTTGCCAGTGCCCGTGAAAAAATAAATACCTAATAAATAAAGCTCCAATTTTTTGACAAGAAATTGTGGCAAGAATTTAGAGGCAAATTTGAGCTGTTTACATGTGAAATAAATTGAAAATATGCAAATTGTGATTAACTCCAATTTACGTAACTAGTGCCTATTAATATTAGTTGGCATTTGGAAAACTTGCATTCTGCTGGACAGCTGGGGCTCTCTATTTTTAGTTTATTATTAAAGATAGATAGTACTATTTAATCAATAAAATATATCTAAAAAGACCAAGCATTAAAAGAGACATTTTTTTTGTCATTGTTAGCATAATAATTTGTTGTGAGCAGATAATTAAAATTTTATTACTCTCAAGCAGTAGGTAGTACTTACCTAATTATTTTATAGAACATTTGATTTGTATTAACACAACCTGCTTGATAAAATTTATAACAGCATGTTAATAAAACAGTTCTAATAAGAATCTGGTTTACATATTTCATTAATTTAGCTGCTTCAAAATAAATTTAAGAAATACTAGTATTTTCGAGTATATTATTGTCAGGTTCTTGTTAAGCGGTCGTTACATTTGTGAAGTTCTTCATGAATTTCTTCTTAAGGTGGAATTATCAACGTCATTCAATCTATTGCCAACCTATAACCTATTTCGCGTTGATTTTTTGAGTTTATTATTTTAATAACTAACATTTAAAGAAAATCAATATCGTCGGTACATTATTTAGGTACAGAGTATCTGATATATTACAAAAATATTAATTTATTTCATTGCTAATTTTGGGAGAATTTTATATTGAAACAACAATGACATAATAATGTTAAAAAAAATCTTACCCGATATTTTTCGCTATACAATAATTCTCCTAAAATAATTTATAAAATTCCTTAATATTTATTTAATATGTCAATTATTACCCATAGAATATGCTGTCGATATTGATTTTATTTAAATTTTGTGTAAAAGCTAGAAAAATAAATAAATCTACGCAAAATAGGTTATAGGTTGGCAAGCATGTTGATACTCCCACCTTAAAGGTGGTGGTCTTTACATTGTGCATTACGATAAAGTCGATTCACTCAGTAAACCTGCAAGATGGCCGACATGTCATATGACAAAAGTCATTGAAAATGCAAAAATTTATTTTATTTAGCTGGAATATGACTTTTGTCATATGACATGTCGGCCATCTTGCAGGTTTACTGAGTGAATCGACTCTATTAACGTCCTCTCATTTATCATGATTTGACAAACAAAACTAACCTGAAAATAATATGCCAATGTCTTAAAACTAACCTCAAAATATTCAATTAATAAAGAAACTGGTGTGTCTTGTCATAATTTGAAAAGCAAAACTAACCTCAAATTATTTAGTTCGACTCCGTGCCGCTGGGATGGATCTCGCCCCTGGGAGACGCTCTCTCACCTGGAACCTTCAATATGCCTTTGCGGAGAGGCTATGTCTCGGTCACTTTTTTAAAATCGAGACTATACGAGCTATGTTTCGAACAATTTTATCAACATAAAATATTTTGGGGTTAGGTTATAGATTAATTTTTTGGACTATACTTAGGTTACAGGAAAAATGGTTAATCTTTAGACTAAGTATTTTATGCAATAAAATAATAAAAAACCGTACTTAAGGTGGGAGTATCAACATGCTTGCCAAGCTATAACCTATTTCGCGTATATTTATTTAATTTTTCTATCTTTTACACAAAATTTAAATAAAATCATTATCGTCTTCATATTTTATAGGTAATAATTGACATATTAAATAAATATCAAGAAATTTCATTAAATACTTTCGGAGAATTGTATAGCGAAAAATATCGGGTAAGATTTTTTTTAACATTAAGTATTATGTCATTCTTCTTTTACTATACAATTCTCCCAAAATTAGCAATGAAATAAATTGATATTTTTGTAATATGTCAGATATTACCTAAATATTGTACCGACGATATTGATTTTATTTAAATGTTAGTTAATCTAATAATAAACTAAAAAAAACAACGCGAAATAGGTTATAGGTTGGCAATAGATGGAATGACGTTGAGAATTACACCTTAAACAGAAGAAAGCCACAGCACCATGTATTATCATCGCTGCTAGCCGTTTGTTAGCATATATAACCCAACTTTTAACCCGCTGCTCAAAAAGTTTTAATGTTGGTACGTCCGAATCGACGTGAGCTTTGACGGAAAAATAGAACTTGTTCTGATTTGTGAATAACTTCACGAAGAACTTCACAGATGCAAATACCGCTTTATAGGTACCTAGGTACCACATTTTTAACGCTGGTGAATCCCGACCTCGGTCCCAAATCCAGTACCTACCTATAATAACGTTATTAGTCGCCTACGGCTCGTCCTGGAATCTTAAGCACTCGTCCAAAAAAATAGTATTTTTCGGATGTGTTAATACCTAAATTACGATTTCAGGTAAATTTTATTCTTTTCTTTTGATAAATAAAATACTAGGCAATGTACTCTACATCAACTTATACCCACTTTGCTTTCTGTACTCCTTCGTACTACAAGATATTAAAATATGAAGAAACTCTAGCCGCTTGTTTTCGAAATACAAAAAATGGGTAATTGTTTATTTTTGGATTTTCCTAATTTTTAAATTTTATTATTATTTGTTCCGCCTATAAATTATTCAACATCCTGTACATTTTTATTTCTTTATAAGTGAAAAAAACTGAAGGCCTAGTTTTCCACCAATAAACACAAAAAAACGTTAGTTTTTAAGAATCAATAAGTGAAAGTTTCAGGCAAACTCCGAAAATCTCACGTCCTTACTACATAAAAATTGCCAACTTTAAAAGGTCATAACTCAAAAACTAGTCATATAATTGGATTACGGTCATGGACACTTTTACTCAGGGCGTCAATATCTACAAGATACTAAAAATTCAGAAGAATTAGCCGAAAGCCATTTCTTTTTATTCAGTTTTTTTTTATAGAATTCTTAGTTATTCCTCGTATATAAAAAACCTTTTCTAGATTAAAACAATTTTTCTAAATAAGTAAAGCTATTTTTGAGATAACAAATAGGATTTTAAATTATATTAAAATAAAATTTACATGCCATGTATTTTTGTTTTATGGTATGTAATTAAAATATAATACTTAACGTAAGGTGGAATTTTGCCCTCTTACATAACTTGAATTTTAATATTTACATTACGGTATTAAGCTAGTTTTCATCATATAGAGGCGAATCGCTTGCGAATGTATAATATATTCTCATTGGATTTCACTAATTTTGAATTTGAAATCGGCCAATGAGAATAAAATTCGCATTTCGCAATTCGCGTCTACATGAAACTAGCTTTACATATATAAATTATTTGGGTGTTATATTAATTTGGAATAGTGATGCAGGGCCGTAGCCAGGCTTGAATTTTAGGAAGGGCCGTTAACATTTCTGGAAGGGCGAACTTAATAAACTTTTTTTAAAATTTTAGTTATAGGTAAGTATTTTATAAAAAATGAAAAAAAAACAAAAATAACATAATAAATCAAAAAATATTCTAAAACACGTTTAGATAATTACAACTGTTTTAACACTTAAAACAGTTGTAATTTTCTGTTGCCTCTTTCATTACATTTTTTTAAATAGTTCAGAATCGAATTTTTCGGTCTGTTTTCTTTCAAAGGCCAGAAAGATCAGGTCAGCCATCCATAAATAGTAAGTATTGAATGAACATTTTATAACGTAGATACCTATAAAGTTAAAATATCCAGAAAGGGTTATTGTCATACAATTGTTGTTTTTTGCCAGGAAGGGCGAATTTTTCGAAAGGGCGGCGCCCTGCCTGGCCCCCCCCTGGCTACGGCCCTGTAGTGATGGTGATGGATAAATTCCCAGGAAAGGCTGCTGGAATTTTGTTGTTTCTAGCCAAATTTCGGTTTTTACCGGGAATTATTTTTTTCCCGAAAATTTCCAGGTACTCGTCGTTAGTTGGGGCATAGGCTAAGCTTTATTGAAATAAAATAAATTTGAAAGGAAAACCCCCTTCTGATAAAATAAATTAGTTAAATTTAATGATAAAAATATTTCTCAGATATAAATATTTTTGTTTATAATGAAAAATTAGGAATTATACATTCTTTTAAATATTTGGGAGTAGTTTTAGATTCTAAATTTAAATTTGAATTACAATTTGAAAATCTTTTATCTAATGCGTATGATCTGGTTAGAAAAACTTTAGTGGTTAAAGGTTAACAATTTAATATTGATTTGTACTTTCAAAAAAATATAAATATAAAAATGCAACGTCAAAATTACAACTAATCAACTAGGTATGAAAAAGATGTTTGTCTATCTATATAGGTAGAGTATCAAAACATTTGACATATAATCGCTTATCTTTAAACGACCTTTAGTGACTAGCTCATTCAAAAATTTTAAAGAATTAGTTTGAAGGTGGTAGACTCTGTCGGAATTCCATTGTCTTTAGTTACTTAACACAACGTTTCGGTTAGCTAGTATCTCTAACCGTTTTCAAGTGTACTGTAAACTAAATCTAAGGCTACTGTCTTAAATACTATCCATCTGCAATGAAGCTTGATGACTCCGCCTACGTGCTTATTGGAGTGTGAAGTTGGAGCGTGAAGTTGGAGCTGTTGGTTTTGGACAAGAAGAGGCTTCCAGATATTGGGGATATCTATACATACTTGGTTTACTAAATATATGGGTATTTTGATTCATTCAAGCTGCTTCTTTGAATTTTCGTTTTCTCCAGTACTGTTCCGTGTCCAAAACCTTGGCTTCTGACCACTGTATATTAGGTTGGTTGGTCCATACATGTTCCGCTATACCTGATCTCGAAATTTCACCTCTTTAAGTATATTTCAGATGTTATTTAACTCGTACGGGAAGAGGTATTTTTTTTACTCCAATGTACGATTCGCCATACTCATACAGATGTATATTAGGTTGGTTGGTCCATACATGTTCCGCTATACCTGATCTCGAAATTTCACCTCTTTGAGTATATTTCAGATGTTATTTAACTCGTACGGGAAGAGGTCTTTTTGTTTCTCCAATGTACGATTCGCCACACTCATACAGATACACACTCGTACATTGGAGAAACAAAAAGACCTCTTCCCGTATGAGTGAAAGAACATCTGAAACATACTCAAAGAGGTGAAACTTCGAAATCAGGTATAGCGGAACATGTATGGACCAATCAACATAATATACAGTGGTCAGAAGCCAAGGTTTTGGACACGGAACAGCACTGGAGAAAACGAAAATTTAAAAAAGCAGCTTTCATAAATCAAAATACCCATATATTTCGTAAACCAAGTATGTATAGATATCCCCAATATCTGGAAGCCTCTTCTTGTCCAAAACCAACAGCTCAAACTTCACACTACAATAAGCACGTAGGCGGAGTCATCAAGGTTCATTGCACATGGATAGTATTCAAGACAGTAGCCTTAGAATTATAATTTAGAGATACTAACTAACCAAAACGTTGTATTAAGCAACAAAATAAAGACAATGGAAGTCCGACAAGGTAATTTTTTTGATTAAAGAATTAGTTATTTAAAAAACAATCAAAACTGATAAAAACAATTTAACAACAAGGTAGTTATTTCCAAATTTGTTTTAGTAATTTATAAAATTTGTTGAATTCTAGCATATTGCTAAATAAATCTTGTTTCTACTACATATTTTAGTGCACTTTTTAAAGCACCGAGTAAAAAAGACCGATTTTATTGTAGGTACAGTTGCGCATTTCGCCCGCCTACGAAAAGTCCCTGGTGGTTATTCTTGTTTTCTTAAAAATTATTCAAGAACGTGTTATTTCGGAACTTGGAAATTTGAATTAAGTTATTTTACCCATTTTTTTGCTACGGGTTGTATTAAATAACAATATTATTATGATGTTTAACACAATTAATCCAAGTTTTTAATGATATTCGCTTTATAAAACGAGATCTGGGTTTACGTTGTATAATATTTGTTGTCTTAATTATCAACAATATTTTGTTGTCTATTTTTAAAGAATGGCGTAGTTAACATAGAAAAGCGGGAGAGGTCAAATTCGGATTACATGCCTGTTGTTATCATCACGCTAATACAACAGAAAAAAATATTCATCCAATTTAATATTTCATTTCTTTAAGGTTTTTGCTATTTTTTGTGGCCAGAAGAGAAAAATTCCGTAAACGAATAAAATTAACAAACTTGATCCTAATTTTTAGACATTCTGTATACTTAGTGATGTAAATGAAAAAAAACGTTGATGTTTTTTTTTCAAAACTCGACGTTTTTTCTAAATTGCGTTTTTTTTTCACAATAATTAAATATCTGTACCTATTATCTTGTTGAGTTTTTTAAAATAAAGTGCAATCAACACGAAAATATTTTTACATTTGTCAATAAACATATATTTAAAGAAAAAAACGACCATAAAACATCAACTTATAAAAAAAATAACACAAAAACCTTGTAGTTGCACTATACTAACAATGTAAGTGACGTCATCGTTTAGCAAGAAAACTATATTTTAAATAAGTTTCAAAAACGCTTCACAAGAAAAAATGGCTTTAGTCGTTTAGCCGTTGGCTTTGCTTTGCGGCTTTGCTATTTAAAAGAAGCTTAGTGTTGTGTGCTTTTCAAATAATATCGACTTAAAAAACTTAAAAGGCTAAAACTTGCACAAACTTGTCTTGTATGAACATTCCACGAGTTTGCGTAACGACAACGACTCGATGAACGAATTAGAATGATCTGAACACAAAACACCAACTAAGAGAAACGTTATTTGCATGTTAATTGAACGAAACGGGAATGACGTATAACCGATCGCCATCTTAGGTGGCAGGGGGTGAGGTGCTGAATTTTAATTGCAGGTTAGCAAATTAATTTTTTAATGTTTGTTTACTTTGCTTTTTAATTTTCTGAGAAAAATTATGTTTATTCTAGATGATTAAAAACAGCAAAGCAAACAACATTAAAAAATTAATTTACTATAAAAAACAATAAGACTTTTCTAGAAAAAAAAACGACCATATTTTGTTTATAATTTATTTTAATTTTAGATCAAAAAAGATCTTAATGCAGAAGGCATAACTTCCAATGAGTCTAACACAAGACGAATTTTTGATAACTATATGAACTTCTGGTACGAACTAGTTACGGAACATTGTACTATCAAAAATAAAAGTTTCCTAAGGGATTAAAGGTGGTATCAGAGTCGACTAACTTCCTGGGCCTGTACAAAAATATAAGCCAAGGAAGCATCTAAGGTATCCACCAGTGATTCTTATATCACCCTTCTTAGTAGGTACAAGTTTAGTAGACACAGTGGTGTCGTTCAACTGCTTCCTTGCCTATGCTTTTCAATTTTGCTGGTCATTATTAAAATTAGGTCTTCATGTGGGGCAAGTCTTAATCCGGTGGAGGTCAACATTGGGCTAGTCTTGTAGGTATGCATTAACATGAAACAAAAAAAAATTGGGCAGAATAATCTCATACATTAGTAAAATGTTTTAATACAAGAATTATTTTTAAATAGAAACTGAGGAAATTGTTTAATTGGTTTTAAATCTTTTATTACTGGGGTCATTAACTTTACTTTTATTAAAAATGCTATGATTTTTATAGTATCCAGCACTTAAAGTTTGATTTTGATTATTTTTATCTCTTAAATATTTGTAAACTGTTAATCGAACATATAATTTAACAATTTCATTACATATGTCGTCTTGCTCACAGAAGTTAAATTTTTGAAATTAATTTCCATAAATATTTAAAAATTTATTTTCTAAGTGAGCAATGCCACTATTATTAAGGAAACAATACAATTTCTCGAGGAATTACATCGAGTAAGCGAACTAGTTTGTCACTGGCATAAGTAGTCTAGTATTTTCATCATATTTTTTAAATGAAACAAATAAATACTGATTAGTTACGTCTCTAGAATATAAATTAGCAAGTTTCACAGTCAGGTACAGACTTTCAATTTCAAAGGTTATAAAAAATCATCCCTCCAAGAAACATTATTTGGAAGTAAATGGAATATTCTCGGCTGCAATATTTAATAATATTACAATATTTAGTACTTACTCAGAGAAATACTAAGAACTTCAGTGACATTTTTAACATAAATAATAATGCCGGTGCGATAAAAACCACAAAAACAAATAAAACATTTCCACAAGGCGGTCTAAAAAAAGAAAGGTTACGAAAACGAAACGTCAACAATGTCAAATGTTAATCGCACGTACGTCTCAATTGCTTTTGCACATACGTTCAAATATGGCCAGGTGGCTGACATATCCGGTGGCAAGATGTTGCGGGTTGCCCAATCCCACATTCATCCCCGTGGATCTAAATGATTTCAGGCGCACAGCACTCACAGAAGCATGTAACCAACTTCGAGTCGGTCGGGCAATATGACAGACGTGCACGGTCTGTTTTATGGCGGGATTTTAAAATGATGCCTTTATGAAAAAAAACGTGGATTGGTTTTTTTTCGCGTTTTTTTTTCAGGTGGTCAAAAAAACGGGTTTTTTACATCACATACATACTTGACAGTAACTTTGTAATATGCTTCTTATAAGGTTCGATTTTTTTGTAGTTTTAATCCCAATAAGGGAGATATTTTAATTAGTTTTGTGTAAAAATTAGGAAATTCTGTAATTACGACTGTTACGAGCAACGTGCACAACAACCTTGAAAGAAGCCGTGAAACAGAAACATCGACAACACTGCTTGAAGATCCATGTGTCACGTGACTTTTTTGAGGTTAGCCATGGTTCAGTATGTAATTTACGCGCGAACTAGGTGTAGGTGTATTAATTTGTACTTTTATCCGGTTTTCGATTGATATCTAATAGAAAATTTAAGTGGCATGATTGCTAAGAATCTCTACAAAATACTGATGAAAATTTTTGGTGCGGGTTTGCTCTAATAGCATTAATAAAGTGAAAAATCCAACCGCCTGGCCGGCCTGGCGGTTTGTTTACGGGTCTTATAAATGGCGGCAGAATTTTATGTGTGTTAATTTAAAAGTTGTGTTTTTTGTATTCTAGTTAGCTCTTTGGGATAAACTTCATTGTTTTGTGGCTACAGTTAATTTATTAAATATTGAAGTGTTTATTACAATGATTTGAAATGGATTTTACCCTTTGAAATGACACTAAGCAGGTGATCTCAGCTTGAAAACGTATTGTCTCGGTACCAATTCATACATTGTAAAAGTAACGAAGTTACCCAGATAGTAGGTGACTTTCTTAAGACAAGCGTAGATTTCTTAAACAAAGCTTATTAAATTTTGAGACTTCAAAAGTCGATAGTCAATCCTGTAATTTAAACACAGAAGATAATAATTTGTATAATAGAATAGTACTTTTGATCGATCAAGTAAATCTACTCGTAGTGAAACAAAAACAGCTTCTCAACGCAATATTACTATTATTTAATAATTAGGTAAGTTGTTCTTGTTATCCAAAACTATTTATTACTTTTATGTACATTTTTCAATATCAATATAGTGGCAACAGAGCAGTGGCGTAGCGTGGTTGAAGGGGCGGAGGGGGCGAAAGCTTCAAAGGTAAGGGCGTAAATGTTCCTTATAGGTTAAAAGAGGGGAAAAAAATAGCGCCACAGGCGAAAATTTTTAGGGTGCCACGCCCTTTTTTCAATGATGTTGCCTGATTTTCGAGTAGGAAAAATATAAAATACACAAGATTTTCAAGGAAATCACAAAAAAAATGATAAAGTAAAAAAAAAAGTTCATCGTTTTCATGGCTCATTATGGGTCCTGGGGGGGGGGGGGGGGGGGGCGGGGGGTTCTTACCCCCTTCTCTACGCCCTTCAAAGGGCGCCTCACTGCTAATGTATAATTTTGTTTCTTTAGTAAATTTTGGCCTGAGAAATAAAGTTTTTGTTTCGTCATAATGGTCACATGAAAACAGAATATGAACACGGGAAGGGGAATTTTGTTAAAACTCTATCAAATATTTTATGCATATTACATAATAATAGGAGCATATATTCTCATTGGCGACAATATCACACTTTTAAAAAGATAAAATTTAGTCTAGTAAATTAGAGATTTCAAGCAATTTTTAACTGAAAGAATACAAATTATTCGTCGTGGCAAAATTATAAATTAAATCAAGTAGTAGAAATAAAATAGAATCCCAAAATAGGTAACAGGTTTATTTTATCTGTTTCTTTACTCTAAACCCCATAAAAATACTTTAAAAACAAAAGGAAAGAGAGCTTCACAAAATCTCAAATATCATATTTGCCAATATTCTTCTGATAATGGTCATCTTATAATATAAACAGAAACAAAGAACTAAAAATAATAATAATAATAGTAATAAATAAAATAATTTTAAATTTTAACATCCAAAAATAAAAGATCTGCTAATGAAATTTAAAATATTACCATATTGGCACATGGCCAACTGTACATTTCTGCCTCTGGGAACTGGGAGAGTGGGAAGGGGGCGCCGTTTGGGAAAGGGCTCAGAGGGCGGGGGGGGGGGGGCGGTCGCCCCCCCCTGGCCCCCTGCACGCTACGCCACTGCAACAGAGCCAAAAAAACACAAAAAATATCAGAAAGAATAAAAAACTCGCCCGTTGCCGCGCGTCATAATAATAGCTTGTGGATCCGCAACTCTCAGCTGATGCGGCGTTGCCCGATCTCACTTCATGGCTTCTTTTCAAGGTGGTTGTGCAACGTGCTTTACAATTTTGAGGTACAGCGAAACTTCTCATAACGGACACATTTAACTCAAAAGAGGACAACTGTATTAAGCGGGCATTCTTTTATAGTCCGGAACTAGGTACCGTGAAACGCAAGTATTCTTACAATTGAGGCTACTTGAAACGCAAATTGTCTTTTAATAAAACCCGCAGTTAGTAATTTAATTTAAAAAATATTGGATTTATGGCAAAAAATAGTTTTATTTACGTTTTAAAAAAATTCATATTGCAAAAACAACAAAACATTGAAAAATCAACCACTTTTTACAAACTAAGAGAAAATTATAAAAAAAAACGATTTTGTGTGCAAGCCCTTAATTTTTCGATATAAAATTATATAGGGAATCGAATTGTTCACTTAAATCTCTTAAGTTGCCACCCTGTCTATATAATTGTACCGCACGCTGGAGTGATTCTTCATCGTAGTCTCGATATTTTCAATTTCCTGGCTTTCTTTTGTAAAATCGCACTATTTTCAAGTAGCCCCTGAAATGACAATAAAAAATAAAATGTTACACCACTGGCTAGTAAAACACGAAATATATGTTTTGAGGTTAGGGTGTCAAAGGAAATACCAGTCTCTTTCGAAAAAAAATATGGCTGTGTTATATAACTCATATGTGTCTTTGTGTAATAGGATGTATACAGGTATATAAAAAATATATAAAACTTACTTTTTTTTAACGCTACAAAATCACTACTAACCAGCACAAAAAACTTCCCGCGTATAATCCAACCTACCAACTAACAGGTCTCGACACGCTCGCCTTACATGCGCACTTTATATTTCACACCAGCTGTCGGTGGCACGTGACTTAAACAGTAGCGGCTGAAATTATCAAGTTACCTCCGCGTTTTCAAGTAGCCCCGTTTTACGGTACGTAATAAGTAATAAAATCCCATATAGGTCGACCTCTTTTGGGCGGACGCGGACACGCTGTTTTCATACAAAAAGTGCAAAACTTTCTTTTAAACGGACAACAGTATATGTATTAAATTTTTGCAAAAGAAATTGCAGCAGTCGCGAAGGTACGCAGGTACTTCCCCGAAGGAAACTGAATGTGAGTCCCCGTACATTGGCACCTTAGACCAATTACCATGGTTTGTGGTTGGCACAAATTTTACGGCGCGAATCGGTTTGACGCGCTATATATCCGTTCTCCTCACGTGTTATTTGGGGGCCCCTATAGTCTCCTAGCATCATTCGGGTTTCCGAAGTTGAAAGCAATCACAAATTATCAACGAGCCATCGCTATCGTAAACGACTTAAAATAATTTGCAAAGAATAAAGGTGACTCAACAATGGAAATGTTATTACTTATAATCTCCCTAGCAGCAGAATTATCGGGAATTAATTCTGCTGCGTGGGAGATTCGGTAAGAAAATTTCATAAATTGGAGTTTTTTCTTATTGTAATTTTTTTGCTAAAATGCTACAAAAACATATTTTCGGCGGCTTTAGTTAATTGTAACTAATTAGAGTTTTAGAAATGAAGTTCATTTTAGCCGTTAGTAACTCATTTTTATTACTAAAATGTGAGAAACATTAAATAACAAATTTGTTATCTGAAATCCAATGTATTTTAAATTCAAATAAAACTTTAAAAAACATATTTTTGATGAGTTTAGTTTAATATGACGTACTGTATTTTTACAATAGAAGTTTATTTTACTTGTTAGTATCTAAGGTTTATTACTAAAATTTCAGGAACATTAAAAACATTAATTCGTTTTCAACCATAACATCTGAAATTACATGTCTACATAGTTTCAAATTAATTAAAAAAAAAACATATTTCCGATGAGTTTAGTTAAATTTTTGATGTGTCTTTTTAGCCCCGGTGTTCGATATGTAAAGCCAATTGGTTAGTATCAATAAAAATTATAAGTTAGCAACAAAATCTATTTTGATTTTATTCTGAGTGACTTTTGCCAATAGATATAAAGCACCTCATTTTTGTCAGAAAAATTATCACCTATTAATTTCATAAAGTTAATAGGAACTAACAAAATTATCGCGATAATCTCCCGTTGCTATAAGCAACGTAAACAAAAAGGAGCCTCCTAATTGGTTGAAAATAAATTTATGTAAATTTCACTATTATCAGACTTGGAATTATATTTATAAATAGATAGCAAGTTTAAAACGCAAACTTGTCAAACTACGTTATTAGATTTTTTCAGTACATCCTAACTAACATTCACCTATATACATATTTTAATGTACAGGGTTTTTCCGTATATTTTGGAGTACCCCTGGAGCTTTTATTTGAAGACCTAGAAAAAACTTTAAATTACCAAAGTTGCATGATTTCTCCTGAACTGCCAGAATTTGTTATCGGACAAAACAAATGAACATCGTAAATTTGTTTAATAATGCCAATGTCGATTTTTTAAATGGAACACCCTGTATATTAATTTTTTTTTAACTCCTCACTCTTTTCTGATTCTAAATATGTATATATGTTATATGTTTACTTTAGTCGTTTAGGCAAAATTGCATTTCAAAATATTGCGGATTAGAAAATCTATATTGGTGTGAGGTAAACATGATAGAACATAATGCTTATTCAGTAACAATAATTAATATAAATAATGATTATAATTTATGAAACTAACATATAACATATATAGATATTTGGAATCAGAAAAGAGTGAGGAGTTAAAAAAAAATAATATACAGGGTGTTCCATTTAAAAAAATCGACATTGGCATTATTAAACAAATTTACGATGTTCATTTGTTTTGTCCGATAACAAATTCTGGCAGTTCAGGAGAAATAATGCAACTTTGGTAATTTAAAGTTTTTTCTAGGTCTTGAAAGAAAAGCTCCAGGGGTGCTCTAAAATATACGGAAAAACCCTGTACAATATTTTTGTGGTATGTTCAGTAAATGTATATTATATAATATGTACATGAATCTTTGGCATTTAATTACAATTTTCCCATGGGCGGACACCTTCCACAGTGCCAAAGGTGTCTGCCCAAGAAGTTCACCATAGACATAGGTCTATGGATTTCACTGTATCTATCAATGCTCGAGGTATGTTCGGTGAGAAAATTTAATGACATTCTAATTTGTAAACGTTGCATAAGTGTCAACAAATGACACAAATGTTGTTCCGCGGTAACGTATAGTGAAATAACGGATAAATTCATGGGTTGTTATTAGTGTAATGTTATTGTCATTGGTT
Organism: Polydrusus pterygomalis; assembly: GCA_963969555.1. Classification (NCBI taxonomy): domain Eukaryota; kingdom Metazoa; phylum Arthropoda; class Insecta; order Coleoptera; family Curculionidae; genus Polydrusus; species Polydrusus pterygomalis. The sequence goes on along the minus strand of OZ018376.1, from coordinate 39,726,064 downwards.
GTTTTTACACGTGATAACAAGTAGACCAAATTAATTGGATTGTTGTAGCATTACAACAATCGATTGCTAAGTTCAAAATTCAATTGATAGGCTGGAAACGATTTTCTAACTGAAGTGGACCAGACACTAAAAACTTTTATCGCAAAGCTATAATGTATAAAGGACACTCATTGGATTTACAGTTATAGAAGAGGGTGGTAAATTTGGAAAATTTCCAGTATTCTTATTTTTTTTTGCAGTTTGTTATAGTAGTAGTGGATTCCACGGACAGAGAACGACTATCAGTAATAAGAGAAGAATTGTACAAAATGTTAGCTCATGAAGAATTATCCAAAGCGGGCGTTTTGGTGTATGCAAATAAACAGGACGTTAAAGGATCCATGAGTGCATCGGAGATATCGAAAGAACTAGACTTAACTTCAATAAAGCAACAACAGTGGCATATACAGTCATGTTGTGCACTTACAGGAGAAGGGTAAGCATATTTCTAGTATCGTAGGGAACAGTTTCCTCCTTAATTTAGGATAGGTACTAATATTTAAAAAAATACGTCGTCTTTGATAATTCCTAAACTAAAGGGTTTTCCAATAAGAACGATATGATTTAAAAATGAAATAAAATTAAAATAATTTCAGATACAACAAAACGTTTTATATTACCTTAAAGTATAGTCGATAACATTTATGTTTTGAATAACACATCGTTTAAATGTCCTCCGCGACTTCGTGTACACGAGCGAATTCGACGAACCCAATTTTCGATGACTTTATGCAATAAATCGGGCGTGATCTGACGAATGCAGGGTTCAATGTTCAACCTTAATGCATCAAGTGTTTGTTGTCTGTTTTCATAAACCTTAAATTTCAAATAGCCCCACAAGAAGTAGTCTAAAGGAGTTAAATCACAGCTTCTTGGAGGCCACTGAACAGTAGCATTCCTTGAAATTATCCTTTCGTCAAACCTTTCTTGCAGTATATCGATAGTTTCATGAGCAGTGTGACATGTGGCACCGTCTTGCTGGAACCTCATATCCTCCAAATCAAGTGCATCTAAATTTGGCCACAAAAAAATTCTTGACATCTGTCGATATCGTTCACCATTCACTGTAACTGCATCTCCTGCCTCAGTTTGGAAAAAAAATAGTCCGATGATGCCACCATACCATAAACCACACCATACAGTTATCTTTAGCGGATACAAAGGCTTCTCATGAATCTGTTGTGGATTGTTTTCACACCAAAAAAGGGCAATTTTGCTTGTTGCAACCTTTATGCATCAAGTGTTTGTGGTCTGTTTTCATAAACCTTAAATTTCAAATAGCCCCACAAGAAGTAATCTAAAGGAGTTAAACCACAGCTTCTTGGAGGCCACTGAACAGTAGCATTCCTTGAAATTATCCTTTCGTCAAACTTTTCTTGCAGTATATCGATGGTTTCATGAGCAGTGTGACATGTGGCACCGTCTTGCTGGAACCACATATCCTCCAAATCAAGTGCATCTAAATTTGGCCACAAAAAATTTCTTAACATCTGTCGATACCGTTCACCATTCACTGTAACTGCATCTCCTGACTCATTTTGGAAAAAAATGGTCCGATGATGCCACCATACCATAAACCACACCATACAGTTACCTTTAGCGGATACAAAGGCTTCTCATGAATCTGTTGTGGATTGTTTTCACACCAAAAACGGCAATTTTGCTTGTTAACGTATCCACTTAACCAAAAATCAGCTTCATCTGAAAAGATAATTTTTTTGGCAAAATTAGGGTCTCTTTTAAGTTGTTCTAAACTCCAAGCAGAAAATTCTCTGCGCCGACGATGGTCCAGTGGCTTAAGTTCTTGGGCCAAAACAATCTTATACGGGTGTAAATTCAAGTCTTCTTTCAAAATACGCCAAGTTGTCGTTTTTTTAATCCTTAACTCTTGAGCACGACGAGGAATTGATAAATTTGCACTGCAACACTAGCTCTTACAGCAGCAATATTCTGAACAGTTCTTGCGTTTAGATGTCTTTTTGGTGTTTTTACGTAAAGAGTAAAATGATTTTTAAATTTCTCAACGATGCGACGAATGGCAAGCAAAGGAGGACGATTATTTACACCAAAGTTTTCGCGAAGTGCGCGATAAGTGTTCACAAAAGATCGTCTATTTTCGTAAAATTTTTGGATAATAACCAAACGTTCTTGAAGCGCGTATTTAGCCATAATAAATTGTTATAGTTTACTGACAATAACTGACAACTGGTGACAGGTATCACTTTATTACTATGGTTACCATATCGTTTCAAAATCATATTGTTCTTATTGGAAAACCCTTTATAAGATAAAATGCCAATTTCCAATTTTCAGCTTTTCCAAAAGTAAATTTATTACAAATGGTAATTTTTCAATGTCTGTATTAAATATAACTGAAAAATGTTAATAATAATAATAATAGTAGACAGACGAGCAAAAGCGGGGAGCAGTCTAGCCAAAATGGCTACTGAACCACACACTGCTTGCTAAAATAATAATAAAAAAAATATATAAATAATTATGAATATACAGATATTATATAAATATCGTAAAAAGCAGAAATAAAAAAAAATGGTTCAAATAGTTAACATTCTAGAAAAAAGAAAAATACGCTACATTCTAACCTGATGGAGAAGACGACAAATGCATGATTCGAAGAATGACCAGCAAAACATTAATAAAAATAATAATTTAACAAAAACACGGGAATGTCTATTTTCACGAAATACAAACCTATTTTTTAAAGGAAGAGGCAGAGCCGGATTATTTAAAGTTTTAACCAAAAAATTTCCCAAATTTAAAGTTGTACGGTTGTTCATTACTAGCCACTTGAGATTTTTAAACGTATGAGAAATATGATCAAATTTTCGAAGTCCAAAAATAAGGCGGGAGCATGTATTCTGTACCCTTTGTATCCTATTCCTATCTGCTACATTAAGGCATGGCCCATAAATGAAATAACTGTAGTTAAAGCTGGATAAAACGAGACTGTTTTAACACCATCAATAACTATTGATATTATCATTCAAAAAGCCAGTTTTGTTCTTATTCCAAAAAGCATCAAAGATGACTTCAATGGATTCAACCTTAGGTTGTTATCTAGAGAAAGTTGATTTCACACGCTTAAATCTTCGTTAAGCAAATTCGATGCGTTTATATAGTCTTGGCAGTCGAAATGAAGGTAAATTTGTGTATCATCTGGCATATGCCTGAACCTTACAGCATCGTGTAAAATTTTAAAAATTTCCCCCCCGAGTCCTCTACCAGTAGAGTGTTGTTTTTTTTTAGTGCTGCCGATACGCTACTTCCCCTCCGATACAGTCAAACCTAGCAAGGAATCTTTGTTGCTGCAAGTCGCTCGTGTGGTGTAATAAAATTAACTGCATATCTTGTTTGATGATAAAAGGAATTACTAATTTTAAAAGAGTATATAATATGTTTCGTAATCCATTTGCAAATAACTCAACAACTAATCTCCCGGGTCCAGTTTCAGCTCGTTTAACAGGTTAATATGGGAAAACTGGTTTCTTTTAAGAAGCCATTTCTTTGTCTTCTTCGACCTTTTCTCTTTTGTTATTATGGCTAATTGCATCTGCACATAAATATATTGTCTTAATAAATACGTAGTTTTGAACTGGTGAAGAAAACTGCAGTCTCTCGTTCGCCATTTTGTTCGTCGAGCAAAGCTGCCAACAATGCCGTAGTCTGTGGGCTACTTTACTTTTCATTATCGTTGATTCAAGTATATTTTGCCTGAATTTTTGTACATGAGCATTTTTCATATATCATATTCATAATAAATTTAATTACGTAGTTTTCGGAGTTATCGAAGACGACGTTGTGTGTTGCTCTCCGCAATGGGCCTTTTCACTATAACCCAATTTATTATATTCAGCATTAACATCTTGAAATAGAACCATTCGATAATACATCCCAATAATAAAAAAATATAAATAATAAAATAAATTATCCGGATAATTCTTTTATTTGTCAGCATCGACAGATTAACTTTACTTTCAAAATGTCTTTATTCCAAACTAACTTTTACAGTTCATTACATGGAAAGTGACAATATAATATAGAAATAATAACCATTAAAAAAATAACAATAAAAAAAATGGAAGTTAATCCAATTTAACTCATTAATAAAATCAATTAAAAAAAAATAGTATTAATAATTTAATTTAGTAAATATCTCTTTAATTGTTTTTTAAAAGTTGCCAATTTTTTAATTTTTCTGATATTTTTCGGAAGATTGTTATACTTTATTGTTCCGTCATATAAAAGCGATTTTTTTCCGAAATTACTTTTTACTGGTATAGTTTGATAATTTATACAACGTCTGGTGTTATGATCATGTAATGTCTTGTTCTCCTGAAGTGTTATGTTTGATTTTTCTCTTTTAAAATAATAGAGTGAATTAGAATACAAATTTTTAATTTATAAATGTTTTGAACGTGTAAATACCCTTTCGGTCTATATAGATTAACAGTTGGTTCTAAATGTGGTAATTTGTGTATACATTTAATAACTTTATTTTGCAATTGTTCTAATGGTTTTAAGTTCCAATTTAAATTTTCGTCTAAAACTAATCCTTAAAATTTTGTCGTTTTTGAATATTGAATATTTTCATTATTAAATGTTAAGGGGTTGATGATGGAATTTATTTTTAGTTATAAACATAAAAGAAGATTTTGTAAAATTTAACGTAAGTTTATTTGATTGAAGCCAAGAAAGAATTATTTTTAAATCATTATTAATATCAAAATACATTTCTGCAAGAGTTTCAGCAAAATAAATAATTGTTGTATCATCTGCAAATAGCTTTATATTGCCCTTTTAGTTCAATTTGGAAATGGAATTAATGTAAATTAAGAACGATAACGGACCTAATATTGATCCTTGTGGAACTTATTTAATTTAATATTATATTGGTTTTGGTATATTGTTTCGATAAATTAAATAGACAAGAACAGCGAAAACAACCCGTCAGATGTTCAGGTAGTTGACTAGATGCGGCGCTCGCTCGACCTTCAGCGTGAATCCCGGAGATCCACGGGTGTAGCCAAATATGACGTCAGTCAGTTTCTTTGCGTGTTTTTATTAAAGCGTACTGTCTTGATTATTTATTTTATCGGTAATTAATTCAAAATTTTGAAGATTGAAACTGCAGAAATTTTTTTTTCTCTATGGGGTAGGATAAAAATAAAAATTTAGCGAAAAAGCACATTAATATTGTTTTTTCTTTTCAGATTATACCAAGGATTAGAGTGGATAGCAAATAGGTTAAAGAAGAAATGACATCACTAATAATAGTTTTTAAAGTTTTGACTACAACCCACTTCGGTCCATAAACATTTGTAAAATATTCTGAACTGCGCAATTTGAAACATATTTTTGAAAACTGGTGGTAAATGGCTTTGCCGTAACTTTTGAAAATATGTTTTGAAACAATAATCTAATTAATTTTTAAAAACTACTTGACGAATTAAAATTTCTCATATTGAGAAGGCCAGAGCTATAATATTCTTCCATTGTTTAATGTTTTTCAAGGAACTTTATTTTATGAGAAATGTGATATGAGGAATTTTTCAGAAAATTTTGTTTATCTAATACATATTTAAAGATATCATTAATTAATGGTTATTGATGTAAGATATGTCTTGGAATGAGAACGAATTTGTTTGGGTTTTAGTTTTAATAAATCTAGAAACTGATCTGTCTTAAAAAACTATGAGGGAGAAAAGAAGTCATCTAACAACGAACCGAAAGTTTTTTTTGTTAATTTTACTTTTAAACATAATCTCATTGACTTCAACGAATTTGCGTCACACATTCGATCTGTGTGGCCACGGTCGAAAACAAACAATTCCTGTAGACCTTCAAAATATACATTAATAGCCGAGTTCCTTTTTATTTACTTTTAAATAGCAAAGCAAAGCTCAGCAAATATTTTTTTCCTGTCCCCTTCCCGCGGTTAAGTATGCTCCTCTATATTTTTATTTCTCATACGATTATACGAAGCGTTCCTTTAACAACTTAGCTAAGCAAAAATATTTACTTTGCTTTGCTGTTTAAAAGAAGTAAAAGGAAAGTACCTCTTATACCGACTCTGTGCGTTATGGCCTTCTAGCTTCTATTTAAGAGTAGACAAAGACAAGTATCCGACCATGGCTCGTCCCACTTGTAAATAAAATTGTATACAAACGTCGGTAGGAAATTTCATTCCTGTCACAAGACTTTTTAGTTGACCTCAGTTCTCTGTGCCTCAATTAACTATATACACAGAATATATAGCTAAGCTATATATTCTGTGCTATATAACTTTCCACCGCGATACGGAATATACTAATTGCACATTTATCAATAAAAATTTTTTCATAAACATAAACAAACTTAACCCCATTTTTTTAAGATACAGTTTAGAAGTGTATGTTCTAAAACAATGTCAAAATGAAATGAAGTTAAAATCTATAATGTTTTCGTACAAACTAATTTCTATTATTTATTTTTACTGCTACTATGCCCCCAAGTCATTTTGCGATAATAACTAATTAAAAGAGGCTATTGAGGACCAACAGGAATAACATTATGATGAAATGATGTCGTTGCAACGTTAGTGCATTGAAGTTAAGGACGATTATCGTGAAAAAAATGATCAAAAAGTCTGTTTTATTCGCAAAATCTTATTATAGATACGTGCTATATAACGTGCCAACGGTAAAACCCTAATATACAATCATTTTATGCCTTGATTGTAAGTAAAGTATTTTGAAGTGGCGTAATTCTCTTCAATTTTGGAGTAATTGGCTTGTTTATTCATTTATTGTATGAATAATTTGGTTGAAAATTAGCTAAACAACCTCCCATATATATATTTTTTTATAGATGTGGAACGATTTTCTTCTAAATTATTTATTTCGTAATATTATCTCTATCTAACGTAACATGTTTCTTCTGATAATCTCAAAAAACACGTACCTACGTACACTTACAGTCCGCAGATTGGGTTTAGAAGCGGACCAAAACGGAATTTAGAAGATACGTAAAAACGTCAGTGCTAATAAAACTTTTTGCATTCAAAATAAATAAAATCAACAATTTTCATAAAATTTTTAGTTAGCATGAAAAACATGAAACGAAATATTGCGCAGGCATACTTACCTACCTTGTTTATCAGTTTCTACTAAAAAAAGTAAAATAGTAATTATGTTTTAAATAATTAAATCCTACATGATATCATTGCATAATTTAAATATTTAAAGGTAAATAACGAGTAAGATATGAGAATGGGATACACTTTTTTAATATTTAATTTTTTTAATGAAATCTTGCATTTGCTTTACGGTTGAATTTAAAATATGTTCTATGTTTTTGTTCTTTCGGTAGAAAATGATAAACAAGTTATAGTCCGGGAGTTAGTAACTTTCAACGTCCAAGTATAGCAACATAATGCCTTTTTTTGCCCGAAATGTTATATACATTTTTTTCTAAACCTATTTTTCCTTTAAGCCATCCAACGACGTAAACATTAAGCATGCATGTAGGAAGCGATAAACGTTAAAGGAAAAAACGCTTCTGCCGACCTTAATCCGCCCGGAAGTAGTGACAGGAGCAGGTTAACTTACTCCATTTTTCGACAATCCCATGACATCTCCATGACCCAACAACTTGACTCAACTTGCATCGAAGCAAATCAACACGAGTAAGTTTGTCCGTTTCTGCCACCACTTCAGGACGAATTTCGGCGATGATACACACGTAGCGGTATCAGTGGAATTTCATATTCACTGCAGTTCGATAATTAAATAAAAATATTTGCTTCGGGTGTCATAGACGCTCTGAAAGCCGCCTTTCTGACCAGTCGCGTATAGGTCCAGGTATTCTAGAACCGTTTTAAGCAAGAAAATAGCGCACGATATATTAGACGCTGCGCCGAGGCGGTCAAAACTGCGCGACGCGACCCACTGCTGTGTGTGTCATCAGAGTGAGTCATAAGAAGTTGGTTTTAGGCTCCTTTTATACTGGGATTCTGTGATTCTGAATGCGAGATTCAGTATCTGGGATTCAGAATCTCACGTGAATTCTAACGAGATTCGGAATGCATACTTTTCTAATCTTGCGTGGTTTCGGCAATTTTGTGGAGAGGCGATTAATTCCAGGGCCGCACGCTTCTGTTCAGTGTTAAAATGAATGCAGTAGAAGAAGCGCTGTTGCTATATTATTATCAGTTCGTGTGTAAAAAAAAGAAAAAACTTAGGAAACGTAAAATGTGGGTTCATCCAATAATCATTACACGCAATACAGCAAGAGGATACGTTTTACTGTATAAAAATTTAAGAGAACACACACACATTTTTTTAACTGTTTCAGAATGTCAATTCGATCTTTTGACGAGCTACACAATATCTTAAAAGACAAAATTTATTTAGCCACTTCCACCCAGTGTGCTTGTTTTATTGTTTTATTCGAATACTCTTCTACCAAAATATCCCATAAGCTTGGACGTGCTTGTATTGATGATATGAACTTGTCAGAGTTTTTAAAACATCCATATTAAATTCTTTATTCGTAAACCTAACAGAAACGACCCTTAATACAGAGCTGGCAAGAGGCTACTGAATGAGAATCGCAGTAAAAATGCCCACATATAAACCAATGCTAGACCTGTCGCCGATTCGAATCCCGTAGCCAGGCGGCTGAAATTAGTGCGATTCCGAAATTTAGAATCGCAATTCTGTTTCCGAAAAGACGCCCGTCTAAACGCTTTGCTTAAGCGCTACGTTAAATGTGAAGCCGAGATTCCGGAATCCGAGATTCAGAATCCCAGTATAAAAGGAGCCTTACTTCCACTGCTATTGGCAACTAAAAAGGATAACTTTAACGTCAAAAAATTGGTAGAAAAAGTCGGGTTTATTGACGTTTGAAGAAGTACATTTTTTATAACATGAACATGAATGTAATTAGGGTTTACTGTTGTGTTGTTTCATAGTAGCGTGAATTGCAATGCTAGCAATTAACATATTTTTAAATAGACATTAATTTTCACACAACAGGTTTTTAATTTAGGGGGTTGGGTTGGTGGAATATGTATCATATTATTTATGCCTGTTGTGTGGTGTTATGTCTAACAAACTCTGTTATACCACACTGTGGATAATTCGGGAAATTCAATGAAAATGTTGCAACTCGATAATAAAGTTTAAAAAGTTTATTAATTGTACTGGGTGTTTCAGGAGAAACGCTTTCCCCTATAAGTTTTTTATTGTTTAAAATAGTTTAAATTACAGAAATAAAATTTCGTGGGTTTATACGTTATATTATTTTGCATTTTATGACTTGACTGATGCCGTTTTGTCAATTCCGGTTTAACCGGAAATTATTTCACCTTTAAATTTTTAAATGAACACGCTAGCTAGCTAAAGCTAAACAAAATCTACGCAAAATAGGTGTTAATTGTTAAAACACACAATTTAAATAAAATCAATATCGACTGCATATTCTATAGGTAATAATTGGCCTATAATAAATGTCAAGGAATTTTATAAATTATTTTAGGCGAATTGTATGGCCAAAAATATCGGGTAATATATTTTTTTTTTTTAATATGTCAGATATTACCTGAATAATGTGCCGACGATATAGATTTTATTTAAATGTAAGTTAATAAAATAATAACCTAAAAAAACAACGCGAAATAGGTTGTTAATTGGCAATAAATTGAATGACGTTGATATTTCCAACTTAAAAACCGAATTTATTTTGACGGGTTTATTTATCGATTAAGAAAAAAAAGTTTCATATAAAAGGTTTTAGAATTTTAACAAGGAATATTGGAAAGTACTTGTTTTTGTTATACAGCGTGTCCACGGATGGACCTAACTATACTTTTGAATGTTGGTCATGTTGGATTTATCAAAATTTTTATGGGACATAATTTGATTAAAAATTAATTATCTTTAAAAACCACAACATTTAAAAGTTCCCGTCATCAAAAATATTTTTTGCACCGTGGCGCCACCTACATCTTGTATTATTCAAACACATTTTTTACACAGTTGTGAAGCCAATCATAGAGGCAAAAAACTGGTGTTTACAGAATTTACATGTCACTTTTAGTTTTCGAAATAATTGGCCTGGGAGTTTTTATTGAAACACCCTGTATATATTTTAAAATCATTCATTTATAAATTTAGCAACAATATATTGACTTTCCAATATTCTGGGATTAATTCTGAACAACTTTTATTAAAAGAGTTTTTCAAAAAAACTTTACAGTTAAAAAAATCGAAATCTTAATTTTTCGTCCAATTCTTAGCCTAATTAAGAATCCGTCTCAGTCACCCACTGATTGTTGTTTTTTCAAACGTCCGTGGCAAACGCTACTCTTCGAGACGCGATACCGGTCAATGGAACAACTAGAAAATGCGGGTAGCTCTTAATGTAAAATTGAATCATAAAAATTATTTATAACGTTTTAATTTATAATTATTTTTAATTAAAATTGAAATAATTTTTAAGCTTTATTGTCATTTTATGGCTTGTTCAATTAATTTCCCGAATTATTTATACTGTATTTATACACCTTTGAAATATTTTACATCTTTATCTAAGGAATTTTCTGAGAAATTTCAATTATTTGCAAAAAAAGACTAAAAATTACTTTCAAATTCAAACGATAACGAACATAGCTAATTATTTCCAGGCCTTTGCATTGCCTTTCTTGGGTGTAACTAATCTGAGGGGAGTTTCGAATAATATATAAGCTCGACCTTAGATTAAGGGGATTCTTACTTCTAAAAATGGTTATACATTTGAAGTATTTTTAAAAAGGAATTGTAAAATAGACCCTATTAGCAAGCTCAAATTTATTATATGGGTATGACAGAATAAACAGTATGTTTAGAGTTTAGAGGCCCGCAAAAAGGATAATAGATCAATCATTGCACCAAAGCATTTTCAAAAAATCAATAGGAGGCCCATTAAAAAAAATTTGAAAGTCAGACAAAACTCGCCCAACTTCAAGAAAAAATTACACGTATATTTTTACAAATTATCAAAAAATAAAGGAAGATAACCCTTTGTTCATATGATCGTAATGTGCTGTTGACATTTAAAATAATTTGATACAATAAATCTGTCACAATTCCGTTTTACAAATTGATTTTTTCTATGAAAAATCCAAGCGTTTACATTTCTATTCTTCACATGCTATCTTTGCATAATTTAATATTAAATAATTTAAAATTATAAATGCAACGACTAGAAAAAGGTACGATTCCCCTTAAGTGTTGCTTAAGTTAAGCTATTCAAACGACCGAGTGTTCCTGAAAAGCTGGTCAAATGCCAAAATATGTAAAGTTTATTAAATAAAAATTAATTATTTGTGATATACATACATAGATAAAAAAATAAGGTTGTATTATTCTTAATTGTGAATTTACTGCGAAGCTATGAAGAAGGCAATAACCTTATCTTTCTTTTACCAAAACCTACTCTATTTTTGAATGATCTAAATTGTATGAAATTGAACCTGAGTTGTTCAATTGTCTACCAATTTTTTCTTCACCATTCATTTGATACACCAACACATTTTTTTTATGTTCCATAAAAGCTCCATTAAGGTGTTATGTTGTATATCTTCTGCCATTTTCATCTTCTGCTAACACCATCAGCAAGGCTTGAACGTTTGTGCATTCGGAACATGTAGATACCTCAATTGAATATTTTTATTCTAATAAACTTGTGAAGGAAGACTTTTAGTTTTTCTTTTGTTTCTATAATGTTTTTAATAAAGAGCAACTTCTGTTCGTAAAATTAATAATGAATTAGTTTCCCATGTGTTAAGAACAAGACACACTAAACCAGTTCCTAAGTAGTATTTACATTTTTTAAATTAACATTTCATTGTTTTCAATTATTGTAGATACTTACTACTTATTTTACTATAATTATTTTTTTAAATGAACAATAATAATGGCTTTACGTAGGTTTATTAATATACATACATACATACATTATATTAATGCTGTTGTAAATAAATTTTACAAATATAAAAAACTAAAGATCGGTTGCTTAAATTTGCCTTCTTCATAGTCACAGGAGTTAACCATTTTATTTAAAACTCTTTATTTGCCACACTTTATGTACAGGGAGTGGCTCAATGTCAGAAATTGTTTTATATGATAATAAATAATTCTTTAATAAAATAATGTACAAGGTTGAGAACTGATTAATTTTTTCAGTGCCGTGTATTTAAGAGGATGGTTATAATTCTTCTATACCTTTACATACATACATTATATCAGATTTAAACATATTACAATATGCGGTTATAAATATGTTCGACAACTGGTCTAGGGAAAAGCGGTCCACAGATTCCGGCTGTGCTGGCAGTTTTGCTCGTCGAGCCGCTCGGCGAACATTATATTCGAACAAAAACGACGCGCGGTGCATGTTTTACAGTATGGGAAGCAGTAGCGTTGTAAGTAGCCCACAGAATGTAGGGTTAAATTAAATGGCTTATCGCTAATCCCACGGCATGTCGATTAGCAGGAAATTGGAACATCGCTGCTCATTGCGTCACTTGGGAGACGGTTCCGAAGTATATTTTTGCATTTCTGGCAAGGACGATTAACTCAAACGGTAAGGCGCAAGATGACTGACGTTGTAACATATTATATGTAAGAATAAAGAGTTTGAGAAAGAAATATTTTGAAATAGAAGGTTGCTGCTTCGAATCTTGTCGATGGCACAGAATATATAGCTAGCGTAGCTATATATTCTGTGTCGATGGTTAACTTTTTTCTTTAATTTTGGTGAAAAAATCGATACTAGAAATGAATTGGACGGGTCTGTTTTGTTGATTTATGTTGTTAATATTGTTTGATCATAAAAATGATTGCCGATGGTATTTAATGGGTGGCGCAATGCTTTTTCTTTTTGCCCTCAGTCGCCATTAAAAGTCACGTGGTTTGGATTGGCTAAAAACAGTGCTGTATTGCAGGGATGCGCTGTAGCTGCGTATGTTTTGAAAGATAGCGTTGCGGTCAAGTATATTTTGAAATAACCAATAGAGCGCTCGGTGGACGTGTTGGTGTTGTGTGTTGTGTTTAAGTAGGTATTGAAAATACGCTGCCGCGCCATTCTAAAAAGTGCGAAAATTTATTTTCAATTTTTCCGTTATTGTTGTTTTTTTGTTTTAATTTTTCAATCGAGTAGGTAGTTATATAGTAGGCTGGGCCGAAAAATTGGAAATTGCAAATGGTATATTTGCCAATATCTGACTATACATCATGAAAATTAGTAAAAATGCCGATTTTTCAATATTTAATATTTTTTAAATCCAAAATTATAATTTTTTTGTGACTTCTTGTGGGTGTGGGAATGTGTATAAAAATATTTTATTGAAAAAATTATTTTTATACACATTCCCACATCCACAAGAAGTCGCAAAAAAATGATAATTTTGGAATTAAAAAATATTAAATATTGAAAAATCGGCCTTTTTACTAATTTTTAAGGTCACAGGGGCGCGGCGAAATATTTACGGATTTTAATAAAATTTTCCACAAATTACTTTTAGATGTATAGTCAGATATTGGCAAATATACCATTTACAATTTCCAATTTTTCACTTTTTCGGCCCAGCCTATTATATAGCGTGCTAGTACAGTATAACTGTTAACTTGGTGATTTTTATATTAGACTCTGTTACGTATTTGGCACGACAAAATAAACTCAGAAAGCAAATAGAAAAATCTGGTGCCATGTGTTTTTAAAATGTGGTTTGTGGCAGTTTTTTACAATAATAAAACATTATTATTACGTTTAAATTAGAATATTTTATCCATTAAAACACTTTTTTTAAACGGATAATGTTATTTATTTACAATGGGGAACTTGCACACATTTTTTTTTATTGCATAAATATGTTCAGTCACACCAAAAAATAACATATCCAAAATATTACGTCTTAAATATCATTCCTTAATTTTTTATAAATAATTAAAGTTTGCCGTGTGACGTCACGTAGTAGTATGAATAACCCGCTCTCGCGCTATGTATTGTGGTACGCTTTGACGTCACAAGCGAACTTTAATCGCTTCTATTTAATCCAAAGGATTAAAAAAAAAACCATTTCTTGGTCTTTTAATTATAGGTACATATTAGCTTACGCTTAAGAGCATTATTTTTCAAATTAATTTTTTTGCAAGTTCCCTATAACATAATTTGTCCCGTCATTTAAAAAATAATATTCACTGGTAGTTATTATACAGGGTTCCCCATTTAAAACGAAACAGGCTAAATATCTGGTTTCACGTTAATTTAAAAAAAAACGCTCGGACCAGTCGATTTTTATTTTGTGGGGGCATCTTTTGCTTATATTGTCAATCTTGTTACTTCAAGCCCCTAGGAGGGAGGGAGGGGGGGTAAGATCTAAATCTTAAATGGATACCCCTATTTTATATAATTTTTTTGGATTTTGCATAAAATTCTGAACATTTTTTAATAAAAGCATTATTAGTCTATACTAAACAGTTTCCGAGATATTGACTCTTGAAAAATGAGATTTTTGAACTTTGACAGCGTCTAGCTTTCTAACTATACGTCTGAGAGTAAAACGGCTTACATGTCCCATCTTCGATTTTTATTATCTTTCCAATAGTGTCAACTTCCGGTTAAACCGGTTGTTTGGAAAGATAATAAAAATCGAAGATGGGACATGTAAGCCGTTTTACTCTAAGACGTACAGTCAAAAAGCTAGACGCTGTCAAAGTTCAAAAATCTCATTTTTCAAGAGTCAATATCTTTTTTTTTTTATTTATTTATTTTACGTCGGCCTTTTTCCGCAACGAGGCCAATCACCGACGCCAGGGAATTTGTCACACACTATCTGGTAATTTTTGCCGAATCCCTCTTTTTCGAGGGTAGGGTTCTTTAACGTGCCAACATCCATGACACGGGGCCCACAGTTTAACGTCTCTTCCGAAAGACGGCGCCACCTCTTAAACCAAATTCCAAATTTAACATCGACGTTGCGGGCACCGGGAATGGAACCCGGGCCTACGATCTGTAAGGCTGCTGCGCTAACCACTAGACCACAACGTCGACTGGTCAATATCTCGGAAACTGTTTAGTATAGACTAATAATGCTTTTATTAAAAAATATTTAGAATTTTATGCAGAATTCAAAAAAATTATATAAAATAGGGGTATCCATTTAGGAGATCTTACCCCCCCTCCCTCCTAGGGGCTTGAAGTAACAAGATTGACAATATACGCAAAAGATGTCCCCCTCGAAATATATCATTTCAGATATTTAGCCTGTTTCGTTTTAAATGGGGAACCCTGTATATTATAAAACAGATTTTTACCAGACTTTAAACTGCTTGATATTTAAATATTATTAATTTAATTATTGTTGATTCAAACTCAATGTTAAGAGAGATAGAGAATTTATGCGCGTCAGCATACCGATGTTAGTGTATCGTGAGCATAGACGATTTACCTTTAGATACGTACAACTTATCTCCTGCGCAAACAAAAGTTACGTTTTATGATTAAAAAAATACGTCCAAGCGCATGACTCGCCGGTCAGCTGCCTTCCCTCTGGACACCTTCGTGCATGCGCACAAACCTCGTGTTATCGGCCTGTCCTACTTTACCGACATGCTCAAAATACCGTACCAGAACCGGCTCGGCCGCCATTTCTGTTGTGTTTTGGTTTCTCTGTGGATTTCTTGTAGTTTTCTTAGCTATCGTGGATTGAGGGTGTTTAATATTTACGGATTTCTAGTTTTTGTGTAGTTTAGCGAATTGTGTCTGATTGTGAGAAAATTCATTTTGTCAAAGTTGCTGGTTCGTTAAAATCTGTACACCCCGACATTAAGGTTTTAATAAAGCCAGTATTCCACGGGTCAAGTTCTCGGGCAAACACTTTAAATTCTTGAATAAGAAATTTTGCTTGAAAATGTTTTACACGTAGGTACCCAAGTTTTTACCAATATACCAACTATAATATTTGACTTGAGGTTAGGCACGCGATTACACCATAGATTGGTTATTTTGCTAGTTTTGTTTGTTTTTATATTCGATTTTATAAGACTAGTTTAATTTACCTGTTCTTGTTCTCTTCCTTTTCGAACTAAAAACACGACGACGAATCATTTTTAAACATTTTAGAAACAAAACGTTAAAAACACAATTTTCTATCCTTAAAATCTGATAGGTTTGCTACTACTAAAAATGCCAGAAATCACTACCTTTTTTTCCAACTTAATCAAAAATTGAGAAGAAAGTCCAATTTTTTGGCAAGAATTTAATAAATTATAAAGGCCGGACCTGTCTATTGTTCCATTCGTCAAACGATAATTTTGCAGTGCGCATGGCTAATAGTGTGTAGCTTTGTTTACATGCGCGAGGCCATAAATCTGCCACTTTCGTGATTATTGTTTGCTTATCTAAAGGTAAATTGTCTATGATCGTGAGTAAAACAATAACTTCGTTCGTATAAGCAAATTGTCAACCGATTTCCAATTTGTCTCTGCGCATGCGTGATTTCTAACGGGTTGCAAACTGGTTGGAATTCTTTTGCTTTGCGAACACATTATTAACGGATCTACAACCAACAATTTGGCTTTTGCGAACGCCGGATTTTCTGCCAGCGGTTTGGGATGTGTCGTGTGCCAACGCTTTTAAATACAGTTGACGACATACAAATTCGTACATTCCACCCATGCATAACTCAATTACAACAAAATTGGGTAAAACGGGTTTCTCACCTTGCTGCTTATATACCTGGATAGAACACCAGCTATATACATATCTGTAAATTATTGTATGTACGATTTGTTACCATAAGTAATTAATGGTTATTTCTAAATATTTTTGTGTTTAAGGTGGGAGTATCAACATGCTTGCCAACCTATAACCTATTTCGCGTAGATTTATTTATGTTTTCTAGCTTTTATACAAAATTTAAAGAAAATCAGTATTGACTTGATATTCTATAGGTAATAATTGAGATATTTAATAAATATCAAGGAATTTCATAACTTATTTTAGGAGAATTGTATAGCAAAAAATATCGGGTAAGATTTTTTTAACATTATTATGTCATTGTCACTCATTGTTCTTTCTCTATACAATTCTCCCAAAATTAGCAATGAAATAAATTGATATTTTTGTAATACATCAGATACTACCTAAATAATGTACCGACGATATTGATTTTCTTTAAATGTTAGTTATTAAAATAGTAAACTCAAAAAATCAACGCGAAATAGGTTATAGGTTGGCAATAGATTGATTGACGTTGAGAATTCAACCTTAAATAAAAAAATTATAAAATAATACCAGGTAAACTACAAAAGTATGAAGCCAAAAGGGTAAATTTATTAACAAAATACTAATATTTAATTGTTGCGCCATTGATGGATTCTAACACTGATCGTAATCTTCTTGGCATTGACAAAATATTACTTCTGGTGTAATCCGGAGTCCGGAGTTAGCCCTTCCCAAATTTCTTCTATTTTATCAAATAACTATATTTAATTCTGTGGTTTAAAATTTATTTTGTACATTTTTTTTACCATCAACCACCAAACATTTTCAATTGGATTTAAATCAGGACTTCTTGAGCACCATGGTAGACATGTTACGTTGCTTTATCTAAACCAGTTTTTTTTATATTTCTTGCAGTATGTGCAGGGCAGTTATCCTGCTGAAATATAAAGTTATTTCCTTCAAAAACTATCGCGGCAGAAGGAAGAAAAACATTTTCCAAAATCTGAATATATTTATTACTGTTTAGTGTTCCACCAATATTCCAGCATACACCTGCACCGTAAACACTTATCTATGCCCACACATAAACGGAGAAACGTCCACTGGTTTGTTTTTTTTAGGTATACTTCTCAACATATCGAGAATTTGGTGGTCTATATTATACTCGAATCCTTCCTTATATTATTATGTAGACTGAAAAGTTTCTCATCAGAAAAGATAACATTTTGCCAAAAAAAACCAACATTTTCTGGTAAATATTGCATAGAAAACCGAATTCTTTGTCCCTATTCACTATTTTTTTAAAACGGGTTGGATGCAGCTGTTCGATTTCTTAATTCGGAACATTGTCTTACTCGGCGACTCGGTTGCGCAGTTCTAGATGAAGCAGGGAATCCTGTTATGTGCAGAGCGGATACTGCAGTCAGTGCAGTTTCAAATGGAATTTGCCTTAAATACTCCACCAAATTTCCGTCTTCTTCATTTGATGATTTTCTATTATTTAAACCAGACCCAACAGACCTTTCACGTGCGTCATTTTTTTACATTTCCTTGAACAGTTCTTTTAGGTACTACTCTAAAATGATCAGCTATTTTTCCATAAGACTACCCTATTTCTACTAAATAAATTATTCTTGCTTTTTCAATAATACTTAAATGAGGCATTTTGAAATCAAGTAAGATAATGACAATACTTTGACAGATATCATGATAACAATTAACACGTTACAAAGGTAATACAGGTAAAAAAGTTGCATTTACAGCGTCACAGTTTAGTGTACGAAATTATCTGTCGTCAACCGTACGTGCGCATGCGTCGTTAATTTGCTGACAGTTTCTGACCACTGTACGAACCAAGCTATTATTTTATGTGTAAAACGGGTCCTGTGCGCATGTGACAATACAAAACCTATCTTTGTCCGCGCGGACAAGAACAGTTTGTAAGTTGCGTCTCTGCGTTGTCTTTTAATTGATGATTCATTTCCGCTTAAAATATTTTGAAAATTTTCGAGACTTTTTTGTTTAAATTGAAAACTGTTTACCTCTGTTAATTAAAAAAAGTTATAAATAAAAGGATTTTGGTTAAGATATTAACCAATTATTACCCATAATTAACTTAAAGCAAGTTTTGTTCATAGATGCTCCAATAATGAAAATGAATATCCTTACAGGGTCGCTGATATGTATTAAAACTGTCGATTATTTCATAAAGTAAGATAGTTAGGTATCGAAAAACTTAAACACCAGAATTTAAGACGTTTTAAAGTCTAGTAGAATAAAGAAAAATGAAGTATACAGGATTAGCCAGAAAATCGTAGAAAATCAAAGTTAATTTTTTTTAATGGGACTATTATATTACCTACTCGATGTTTGTTTTTTTCAAAATTCTAAAAAAAAATTACATCACACTACTTATCTAAACTTAACCGTTTTCGAGCTATCGAGTTATGAATATTATAAAATAAGGGAAATTATTTTATAATTTTAGGATAAGGAAAACTAAATAACGATGTTAGAAATAATTTATTAGAAAAACTTATCTTCATAACTCAGTGTCTCGAAAATGGTTAAGTTTAGAAGTTGGAAAAGAACATAAACATCGAGTACCTACCTATTTAAATTTTAAAATAAATACTTTATTTTTTGGCTCATCCTGTATACTGAATTTTTCTTTATTCTAATAGAAACAAACCCTGAAACTTTTGACACAAAACATTTTTCGCTAAGTCTCTTACTTTAAGAAATAATCGACCGTTTCCATACATATCCGTATATACAGCGTATGCGTGGATTTGCTTGCCAAATGGAAAACTTCTTTATTATCAATTTTTCGAAAAAAAGTTATTCTTTATAAAAAGTTTTGCTTTTAAAATTATTAAGATTTTCATAAGAATTTATTTTTAATGTTGTACATGGTGTCTCAAAAAACGAAAAACTTTAATTCTAAATGTGAAAAAACTGTATACCAATATTTATTAACCGGCAAATTGGAAAGCGCGAAAAGCGCTTTAAATCGTCAACTAATTTGTATTATACAGGGTAATGATAAAGTTTTTTTGAATAGTTACCTATACTTAACATTTTTGATAAAAATTATTAGGTGTATGATGAACAACGGGGCTTATCGAAATTTAATCATTATGTATATTTGTTCGTGTTTACTGTGTAATTACTAGTATCTAATTAAAAACCTTGTTATGTGTAAATATGTTTATATGATTGTTTAATAAATTTTGAATTAGGTTGTAAATTATCTAAATATTTTAATCACTCTGTATACTAAATTAACCTGCAAATAGTACATTGATGGCTTAATAATAAATATTGCGATGGTATTTATTAGAGATGTGACGAATAGTGGTTTTGCCGAATAGCCGAATACCGAATATTCGGCCAAATTGAAACCGAATATTCGGCCGAATATTTGGCCATATCGAATAATACAGTTTTGATTGATCTGAACGCGTAGCCGCCAAGATTTATTCAAGTTTTGCGGGTTACGACACGACCTGTATTGGCACGTGTCGACGGTCGCGCCGTGCAAGCCTATTTAGTGTAAGGTACTCTGTTGCTAAGGGTGGTTGATGTTATAGATTATTATCGATTTATAATATTTATATTAATAAAATGAACAAAAACAAAAAGTCCAAAGTTTGGATCTTTTTTAAAGATTCCGAGGACGATAAAAAAGCCCAGTGTACATTGTGTAATGTTTTAATTTCAAGAGGGGGCAAAGGAAAAGGAGCTACGACCACTTCGCTTACTTGTCAGAAGAAATACTGCACAAAGACCACTGCCCGTTTGCATGGTGGAAAAAATACTCCCTCAAATTTCCAAAAATGAGCCAGATGGCAAAGGTTTATTTATCAGCTCCTGCAAGTACTGTTTACAGTGAACGCTTGTTCTCCGAAGCTGGAAATGTTTATGAGAAAAAGAGGAGTCGTTTATTACCTGAGAGAGCTGAGAGCTTGGTGTTTTTGCACCATAATCTACCACTTATTAACTATAAGTATTAATTATTTTTAAGTTTGTAAAGATTTTTTTTGCAATTATGTTTTAATAAATACGTACCTATTGCAATTTTTATTTGAAAATAAAAAATCATTAAAATCAGCCTTTTCCCATTTTATCGCAACCTTAAAAAAAAATCGAATATTCGGGGTCTTAAACCGAATATTCGGCCGAATACCGAATAGTCAAAAAGTGGCCGAATAGGCCGAATACCGAATAAATATTCGGCTTCGGTCCCATCTCTAGTATTTATCCATATTGTTTATCAAAAATGTTAAGTTACTATTCAAAAAAAACTTTCTCATTGCCCTGTACCTATAGGTATTATACTACAAATTAGTTGACGATTTAATGCGCTTTTCGCGCTTTCCAATTTGCCGGTTAATAAATATTGGTATAAAGTTTTCACATTTAGAATTAATGTTTTTCGTTTTTTAAGACACCATGTACAACATTTTAGGCCGGCCGTACACAGCCGGAATGTCTATCTGAATTCAGAAACGGAATTAAGAATCTGAATTCAGAACGTACTGAATTGTATATATTTTTATTATACAGCACACACATTCTGATTTTTTCAGATTATGAATTTTTCAAATTTTCAATGGGCCGGAATTCAGATTCTGGATTCCGTTTCTGAATTCAGATAAACATTCCGGTTGTGTACGGCCAGCCTAAAAATAAATTCTTATGCCAATCTTAATAATTTTAGAAGCAAAACTTTTTATAAAGAATAATTTTTTTTCGAAAAATTGATAATAAAGAAGTTTTCCATTTGGCAAGCAAATCCACGCACACGCTGTACCTATAGCTATATTATTTAAATATTGTTTTGTTTTTATTTCAAATACCAAAGAAGTTTAACGAAAATATCCATCAACAAAAACGTTTTGTGTTTATTTATGTTACGGCTTCATTCTTGGGAACTTAATTAATTATTATATTAGCAGACACACATGCTCTTTAACTTGATAAGTAACAAGGTCACCAGTCGGAACAGATTGTCGACAAATAAAAAACCTAAATAAATAATATTAGAAGTGTGTAAACCAATGTGTAAACGCGTATTTAGCATCTACAATAAAATGCGTGAACTTTTATTAGAAAAAAGTAACAATTCTGTGAAAATTCCCGAAAATCATTCAGAAAGAAATGATTTCCTTAAAAATATTCTCCATTCAAGTGAAAATAGGATTTCTATAGAATTATCTCCGAATAGTGATTTTAATACGGATTTACTAGTTAAACTAGTCCCACAATTTGTATCAGTGACATGGTTGGGGACAACGTATTTAGAGTTGCCTGCTTGTGACATTCCTGCTATAATATTGGCCAAAAAATTATGTTTCAACGGGTTTCCTGTCCTGCTGCACTTGGCGGGTAGAAATTTAAATAAATCTCAGCTATTGGAGATTTTAAATGAGCTCAAGAATGGAGGGGTAAAAAATATCTTAGCTTTGCAAGGGGGTGAGTAGGGGCACAAAATTATTAATCAATAAAAAGTTCAATCATGTTTTGTCAGCAACGGGATTGCCAGTTTAACCTATTCGTAGGTTATTTATTTACCATACCTATTGATTTATGTTTTTCAAAATAATTTTCACCACAGTTTCTGCTCATTCATAAGAACGATAAAAATGTCAAATTAATTAAGAATCCCAAGGAATAATACGGGTTTGTTTGCTGCAATGCATGGGTCGTTCATATTACTTCATATAGACATACACTATTGGTAAACTCGAATCTAGGTTGCCGATATAACGTATTAGACGGAGATTATTAGCAGCGTTTAACACGTTAAACAGAGAACATGCTATCCCCTACCTCCCACCTTCCATTCTTTAGAACACGCGGTCGAAGCAGCCAGTGTATCAGTCGATACGTCGAATTTGAATAAATATTTTTATATAAAGCAGCCTTCCTCCTGCGAAGAATTAAGAATTAACTGTTATTTTAAATTAATAATTTATTCACGCGAACAAAAAATTAATATCATCAAGTGGTATTTTATAGGAGGTAGGTATTATTTATTGTATTAATTTTTTGGGATTATCATTATTTTCTTAGAATACCAGTAGATATTTATTTCGTTTTTAGGTTTAAGGTTAATAAATAATGTATTGTCAAATGCAACGGCGGAAAACATGATATAAAAATGAAAACATCGTAAAAATATCGCACGACAAAAAACATCAGACACTCGCTCCATCGAAGCTCCTTTGTTACTAGTTACTAAATTTGAATCGGTTTACGTTAACGACCACACCACCTTTCAGTAGGAATGTAGGAGAGGTATTTTTAACTAAAGGCTTTGCCCATATGATGTGCCTTCTCTCTTGGTTGCATTAGAGATTTCGCACCCCAGATTCGATTTTGCCAATAGTGTATGTCTTTAGACCCGCAGGTATAGCTCGTTTTGTGCGCAAACAAAAGTTAGGTTTTATGGGTGAAAAAATAAATTTGTACGCACAGCTCACCTCATCCCCAACAGGGATGGGCATGCGCACAACTTCTGGTTATTAGGTTTTCCTTTATTAGCAACATCATGTAAATACACTCCAGAACAGGCACGATGCGATTTTTGTTGTCACGTTTTCTCTGTGGATTTCTTGTTGTATTCTTTGATTGTGGATGTTTAGTATTTAAGCATTTCTACTTTTTGTATAGTTAAGTGAGTTGTATTTGTGCCTTTTAGCTTAGTGACTCGGTTTGGAATATAAACAATGACTGGTACCGATAGTTTTATGATTTTATTTTGTCGAAATTAGTGTAAAATACCGGGTATTTCGTATTTTCAGTATGTATGGAGTAGTGATAGTTCTTGATAAGTATGTGGTTTAGTTTAATTATAACCAATTTAAACATGCCTAGACCACATAAGCAAGATGTAAAAATAAAGAGAAACGCCAAGGCGGATTAAACCCGGTGCAGGTTTTGAATCAAATATTATTTTATTTGAAATGAGAGCTATTTAGCATTATAGGCATCAGTCTAGAAAGTTAGAAAGGTTAGTGAGGAAAGGACCCTCATCGGCTTTATTTTATAGACATAGAGTTGTATCGTAAAAATTTGATATTATTATGAATGTTCTATAGGTATATAGGTAATATTAAATTGTTCATGGGATTATCAAACTTTTTATGCAGGGGGTGTGTTATGTAATAGTAGCCAATAACAACTTTCTTATTTTAAATGCAAAACCCTGTATATTATTCAATTTTTGGATTCTTCAGAAAATTTTAGACATACGGGGGTTGCGTTGTAGTGCGAGGAAGTCCAATATATCAGTTGTCAACAGAAATAGCAACAAATATTAGGCATAAAAGGTGTATGATTCGTAGAGACGCATATTTTAAAAATACTTTGAGATATACAGGGTTACCCAAAAAAGCAGAGCGGCAAAAAGGTAAGTTTTTTTAAATGGCAACCCCCATTTTTTTTAGGGAATTAAATTCAGCATGAAATTTAGCATATATTAGAGTATCCTAATTTGGTGTACGTTGCGGCGTTGCCACGCTATATATAATTTACTAAAAAATCCAAGAAAAACCACCTAAACAAAACTCCTTTAAAAAAAATGAACCGATTTGATTTTCTAATACATGGTTACGGTTTTGGATACCTGAGGGACGGTAGATTGATTTTGTTAAGGAAATCTGATCATAATTTATACAGGGTATTTTTTACAGATGTGCCAATATTGCTATATTTAAAGTATCAAATCTTAATTTTTTTAAATTGGACACTGTATAATAATGGGTCATGTTGTTAAATATTTTATGCCCTATAAATTTGCAATTATAACTCATGTCCTAAAATCTACCGTTTTGTCACAATTTTTCATTCATTTTTTTTAAAGAAGTTTTGATTAGGTGGTTTTTCTTGGATTTTTTAGTAGGACACTCTAATATATGCTAAATTTCATGCTGAATTTAATTCCCTAAAAAACAACGGGGGTTGCCATTTAAAAAAACGTACCTTTTTGCCGCTCTGCTTTTTTCTGTCACCCTGTATATCTCAAAATATTTTTAAAATATGCGTCATATATCTAATTTGGTATCATCACTTATTGTATTGGCAGCTACTTTTTTTTTATCTGCTTTACATGTCCAAGCTGGCGAAACTGCTTTTCTATTTTACTAATTTTCCCTTGAGTTATAGGCGGCAAATTTTTCATGAAATAAGCGAGCAACTTCCATTTGGGTCCGTGTTTTATCTCCATAACCAATCATCTGTAGAATTGTTATTTTGTGCATTTCTGTTAAATAAACCATTTTTCTCATATGCAGTTAAAGAAATTCAAATGACTCTATAACACTAACTCTCGTGTAGACAGATAATAATTTGCTAAGGTCAGGAGTTTTAAACAAAAGTAAACAAAACTGTTTATACCTTTTTTTTATTTCATATCAGTTAAAAGAAACGCTGAAATGCAATAAATCTGAAAATACTTTAATAATATAATAATAATATAATAATTTTTTTGAAACAGTTGAAGATAGGTATAGGATATTGTACATAAAATATGTCTAAAATTTTCTGAAGAATGCAAAAATTGAATAATATACAGGGTGTTGCATTTAAAAAAAGAAAGTTGGCATTGGCCACTGTTACATGACACACCCTGTATAAAAGTTGTTATTGAAAAAAATGCGCAACTAGAAATATCAATCGACGTGTCCGAGCGTTTTTTGCACACACGGCCGAATTTATTCCATTTGGCTGATACACACTACACACTATGATTTTGTGATATTTCTGTATCCCCAGGCTTCTTTTTAGATTGGCCACACGTTATAGAAAAAGACAACAGTAAATGTGACTTTCCGTATGCAGTTGATTTGGTCTCGTTTATAAAACAACATTTTGGAAATCAGTTTTGTGTTGGAGTTGCAGGGTATCCAGATACACACCCTCATAGTCAGAATATTAATGACGATATTAAATTTTTACAACAAAAGGTTAGCTATTAACGATGCTTTTTTTTTAGTTTTCGGTCTCTTCGACACTGTAAATCTCCAGAACTGGTCATAGGAAAAGGGAAATCAATAGTAAACATGCAAGTAAGACACAAGTCAAAAATATTAAAAAATAACGAAATTTGACCGATCCATTTTTAATATACCGGTTGATTTATCAATATATGCATTTTTATGTTTTTCCTCTATCGTTTACCATCGGAAACACCCTGTGTAACCTTGATAATTATATATATTTGGAACCATACGATAAGCGACAAGTAGTACCTTAAGAAATATCAACAAAATTTCTTTAAAAACTAAGAAAAAAATATTAACTTTTTTGAGTACCTCTTATATACGCTGAAGCGACAAAATGTATCTTTCAATTATTCTCATGCTTCCTTATGTACTCGTTCTTAGTTATAATTTATCCAAACTCAGTTTGAGGACATTCCAATCATTCCATACGGCAGTAAACAGTCTCAAAGAGACCGACCTCACAACCAGGGTTGTCAGATCTTTCTTCTTCAATACTTTAAGTTTTTTTATTAAAGATGTTTTATTTACATCAGTATTCAATAGTTAGTCAGTAACTTTCTTTGAAAGCTAGTTTGCAAATATACTTTAAACCGAGGAGTTTTGAGTGTGACAGAAAAAAATAACAAGCCATTCATTGTTATAATAATACATTCTTTAGTCCTTAAGAAACAATATAACTGAAATCAAGACAAAAAGTGTTTTCAGTGTTTAAAAACAACTAACTAACAAACCCTTGTTTCTCGTATACTTATACATAATATATTAACAAACCAGAAAATTTGGTAGAACTGGCAACCGTTCACAATTTATGCACGTTGTCAGGGGTGATAAGCGCCAGCTACCTGCAGCTGGTATAGCAGAAGCGGTGCCCAGCCCGTTCAACGATCGATTCTGTCAGACAGAGATAGGCCAGTGACTGCGGATGGCGTGGAAGAGACGAAGATAAAATATACGTGATTTGGAACTTATGGACGGGCCGGGGAATGGTCCGAGAATGGAGTGCTGGTAAAAAAAATTAAAGCATTTTCTGAGCAGTGTCGTGCCGTGTCAGGTTTATTTTTCTGGTTTTAGTTTTGTGTATAGAATCTTTGAGTTACCTTATATTTATTATTTTAATATAATATTATTATGTATACAGTGGGTTTATAAAGTGTAGTATGTGCATACAAACACCTAATGTTAAACAAACTTATAAGTGTGCATTTAAATTATTTGTTTGGGACGCCTATGGTTAGGAATTTCATACTGTTTTATGTCATTAAATTGACCTCAGAAACACTATACGCCGCGCCTCACTTGGCTTGAATGCGCTTGACGCCCCCAATTGTCGCTAGGCTTTTCTAGGCTTCATGTCGCGTGCTGAAGCGCAGCGACGCTCGATCAAGTATACGTTATCCAAAGTCAGTGTGATGACATTCCAACAGTCTCAAAGAGACCGACCATTGTATGCCGTATGGAATGATTGGAATGTCATCACACTGACTTTGGAATAACAATACAATAAGTGGGAATCACCCATAGCCTCTTTTAAGAGTCCTATGGAATGGAATCACCAAAGCAGCAGTGTGCACGTGGCCTCCGCAATTACTATAGATTTTAAAACCAGTTTAGCAAGGTTGCTTGTTGCGTTCAAATTTTATTGTGGGTAAAAATGGCCCGTATAGATGTGTGAAAAGCATATGAAACTCTCCCTCTTCCAATCTAGCTTGAAAAATGCTATGTACCCAGTAGGTACTCTCGACGCTTTCGCTTTTTTCGTTTTTCATACTTGTCGCATACAAGCGCTAAAACAATCTCCTCATCTAATGATGTGCTATCGCTTCCTAAAGACATGAATTCTTTATAATAGAATGATAATTTGTTTTTGGAAGTAGAAGGAGTTAATTAACCTAAACTGGTTTGTTCTATCCACCGTTTAACTTAAAATTATAAACACCAAGAACATATTTTCTCTCAAATCTGGCGCATGTGCTTGCTACGGTTCACTCATGCATTGGGAACTTTTAGGAATAAACCAGTATCAGCTCTGAATGACATGTGGGTGCCAACTGGAGAAACGCTAAAAAAGTTGATTATATATTATAGACTATTTTTGATCTTTAAAAAACCGCATGCCAATGCACTGTACCTAAGGATAACAGCGAGTTTTTACAACTTAAAGTGTTGCGATTTCTTTAAGTCATTTCCTTCTAACTTAGAAAAAAGAAAAGCACAAAGTATGTCTCCACAATTTTTTATTAGCATAACTAGGCGAACCTAGAAAAATTCATAATAATTCAATTCGACATGTTTCGAGTGTAGAAACACTCATCATCAGGAAAACAAAGTGAAAGATACAATGCTGATGCTGTTAGCAATAGAGTAAACAATAGGGATTGAGCCGTAATGGAGCTTTCAATGGTGTACAAGAGGTGCAAAAATTGAATAGTGAAAAGACCGACAATCAAGACTTCAGCATACTGCATGGAAAGTCAAGGGTTAGTGCAAAGGCCGTATGTTGGGCAGAAAAATGAAGAGAGCAAAAGGAAAATTGAGGAATTTTAACAGACTTTGTGAAAATCATTTATTAAGTAGTGAAAAATCTTAAGTTTTATTTAGCTTTGTCAGAGACATGTAAAAGTATTGAAATAAGAGGGAAAGAAAATTGTTTTTCATAAAAGTCAAAGCATCATTTAGCTTAAAGAAAAATACTGTTGGGGTACCAGGAGACCGTAAAAAGCCTGCCTTTAAGCTAAATGATGCTTTGACTTTTATGAAAATTTTTTTTTCTTTTTCTTTCCCTCTTATTTCAATACTTTTACATGTCTCTAACAAAGCTGAATAAAACTTAATATTTTTCACTACTTAATAAATGATTTTCACAAAGTCTATTAAAACTGCCTAATTTTCCTTTTGCTCATTTTTCTGCCCAAGACAGGGCCTTTCCACTAACCCTTGACTTTCCAGTATGCTGAAGTCTTGATTGTCGGTCTTTTGACTATTCAATTTTTACACCTCTTGTACACCATTGAAAACTCCATTACGGCTCAATCCCACTATTATTTTCTCTATTGCTAACAACATCAGCATTGTATCTTTCACTTTGTTTTCCTGATGATGAGTGTTTCTACACTCGAAACACGTCAATTTGAATTATTATGAATAATTCTAGGTTCGCCTAGTTATTCTAATAAAAAATTGTGGAGAAAGACTTTGTGCGTTTCTTTTTTCTTTAAAATTAATATTTTCCTTTATACGTTCCATAATTATTTTATTCCACTAAAAACAAGAAAAAGTATTAAAAGAATTAAATAATAATGCACTCGTACAAAATAAATAATTAATAATTTTTATTATAATAACGCAATCGCCATGCTGTTTTTATTAGAGGTGTTAGGCAAGGGAGATTCCACTAATTAATCTTACAGCTAGGGTGATTAACGAAAAAATTAGATTGTTGTTAAAGCAACATGTCAAAATTATCAGCTATTTTTTTTCGAAATAATTGCCGTACACGGCAATACATTGCTCTATTAATTGCTTCACTCTTTTCAGGGATAGTCGCAGAGCAATTAATTGATATAGAAGTTGTCCATGTATCTACCTTTATCTATAATACTCTTTACTTTGTAGGTATCGGCTGGCGCAGACTTTATACTAACGCAAGCAGCTTTCGATTATGTCGTTTTAGAAAACTTCGTGAAAATTTGCAGGGAGCGTCATATTACCGTTCCAATTTTGCCAGGAATTTTTGTAATCAAATCCTATAGATCGTTAATAAATATGGCAAAGTGGTGTGAATTTAAAATACCCAAACATGTTTTGGATTTTGTCGAAAAGAATCAAGATAAAGGAGACATCATTGAGATTTATGGTTTGGATCTAGCAACGGATTTAATAAGACAAATTTTGGAGAATAAAGGTTGTTTTGCTGGAGTGCATGTATTTTCCATGAATGATATGGATTTAGTGGAAAAAGTTGTTGTTAAACTTAGGAATAATGGATTTAATTTTTAATGTGG
Organism: Polydrusus pterygomalis; assembly: GCA_963969555.1. Taxonomy (NCBI): domain Eukaryota; kingdom Metazoa; phylum Arthropoda; class Insecta; order Coleoptera; family Curculionidae; genus Polydrusus; species Polydrusus pterygomalis. The sequence goes on along the minus strand of OZ018376.1, from coordinate 39,696,246 downwards.
GTTTACTGTAATGTTTTTTAATTTATCAGTTGGTACTTACTATATAATTATAATGCCATATAAAATTATAAATATTTTCTAGATTATAGATATTTTATTCTCCGCCTTATCTATTTATGGCCAACGTTTTTACATGTATTAGACAGTGGCGGCTCGTGGTCAATTATACCGGGTATTTCTTAAAAGACGTTCACCCCTATAACTTTTCTGTATTTATAGACATTAAAATGAAATTTTAAAATTATGCATAAAGGATGAGTCTGCATTTATTGGCATAATTTTCCATTTGTTAGCACTTCCGGTTTGACTGGAAGTGACCTTGACTTTGGTATTTTAAATGGGACTTTTTTTATATTTTTACTTATTGAGTTTTATCATAACATTCTGACTAAAATGACACCTCACTTGTCATTTTTTGACGTGTTTGAACATTTTTATGTTTATTTTTTTTTTCAATCTAGAGTGCTACAAATTAATTAAATCTGTTAATTTATAGTCAAGTAATATATGAAAATTAAAATTATTATTATTATTCACAAGCGTTTAAAAAAATGAAATTTTGTTTTCTTGACGTTTAATTCATTTTTCCAGATGCAACGATGGTAGTTCACTATAGGATATAATATTAAAAACGAGCATTTTTTTTTCAACAATTTTATACCATACACTTCTATGCTATTTTAAAATTGACACGAAAAAATTTGCCTTAAGTCCCAATCGCAAATTTAAAAGCGATATGCATTATTGCCTTATCTTTTCTAAAGAAATATAAAGGCGGCTTTGAAAAACAATGGAATAGTTTTGAAAACCAATATGGTTTTAAATTAAAATTGTAATGTCCTTCGTTTATTAAACTTACATTGTAAATCAGATAAAATGGTTAGTTTTACTAGAAATGAACAAATTGATATGTTCCTAATTTTTGAAGTGACCAGAAAAATTCTTCTGAAGAGGCAAGATTGTATGTATTGTATATTTTATAAACTAATGGCATTACAACTTTTAATTAAAGCCATATTGCTTTTCAAAACCATTCCATTATTGTTCATAGCCGCCTTTATATTTCTTTAGAAGAGAGAGGGCGGCAATAATGCATAACGCTTTTAAATTTGCCATTGGGATTTAAGCCAAATTTTTCAGTGTCAATTTGAAAATAGCATAGTATGGTATCAAATTGTGGAACAAAAAATGCTCGTTTTAAATATCCTAGTGAACCATCATCGTTCTATTTGGTAAAATGGAGTAAACGTCAAGAAAACAAAATTAAATTTTTTAAACGCTTGTGAAACTTAGGTTCGGTCAAACATGAAGTGCTAACAAATTGAAAATGATGCCAATAAATGCAGACTCATCTTTTATCCATAATCTTAAAATTTCATTTTAATATCTATAAATATAAAAAAGTTAAAGGGGTGAACGTCTTTTGAGAAACACCTGGTACCTGGTATTGGGAGTTCAGTAGTAAATTTAAAAGATAGGCATACTTACAAATACAAATAAATATCTTACTTTTAAATAGAGTTTTAAATACTCTTGAACTTCAGGTCGATCCCTCGTTCTTTAGAATTGGAAACGTGCTGAATTGAATGGCATAGTTCTTTTATAAACAACGTTCGATACTTAAAAACGCGGCAGTTCCCTTGAATTCAATTAATTTAAAATAGGAAATTATTTTAAAAAAAAGTAAACAAAATTGATTTTGATCAATGAAAATAACTGAAACTCAAATCAAAACTAAACTATTTGTACGCTGGCTGCGGACTGCAGAGTGCTACGGCTGATGACCCGACCCGCGCTTATAAATATATTCCATTCCACAATAATTCGTTGATTTCTTGACCGCAATAAAATTTAAACCCAGCCATAAATAAGTTGTCCTTTAAAAGGGTACAGGTCCTGATTACCTACTAATTTCAATAGTTTAGGTTACCTATTTTCAACAACACAACAAATATAAAATAATAGGTAAAATAAGTAGGTATCTTTATTTTAATCATGTTATTAAATAGCTATTAACATACAAAAATACTAATCTACAATATTATAATATCATCTATGCCTAAACTAATTATTAAGGTTACTATTAATTATTATGGTATTATATTGGTATAAGTATTAGGTTCTTAGGTAGGTTATTAATGGCAAATTGCAGGTGTTCAATATAAAAGAGTCTTTTCATCTTAGTTCATCAGTCGTTTAGTGTTTGTCAAGGTGTGCGTTATGGGTATTTCGTGTGTGTTATTGAGCATCCAAAATATGTCAGATCTGTGTAAAACTTCAGATAATATTGCTTCCGGACGTTATGGTGTAACGAAGAAAAAACATTTATCGCTTGATGCCAAAAACGTAAAGAACGTTTACTGTACCCTTTTAGAAAAAAAGGGTATGAACAGTATGACCGGAGTGCAAGATTTAGTGAAACGAGTATTTTAACCAAAGTTGCATTAACGACAGTAAAAGATATAGTGACCAAACCCATCCAGCCAAGGAAAAAACGGTGTGACTGCGGAAAATTGAGAAGCATCGAAGACGCTGATAAAGACTTGATAAAATAATAGAAAAGTGGAAATTCAAAACTATATGACGGAAAATAATATATATTTCGAGGAAACCTATACAAAAAAGGGCCGTTTAAATGTTTTAAAAACATTCAATATTGAAAAAGAATAATATATCTCATATATCGCATTAAGTGCTAATGGTCACACAGTTTTACGCCTCCCTCCGTATTACTGTATTTTTAACCCAATAGAACATATACGGAGCCAGTTAAAGACGATGATTAGAAGAGAAAACACATCCCCTACACTAAGTAGTTATGTTATAGAATTAATTAATAAATGTGTAAATAATATCCCAGTAGAAAGTTGGAAAAATTCTGCGAGACACGTGATCCAAGTCGAAGATTCCTATAACATAATTAATAGGAAGGCCCTTAATTAGTTTAGGCATAGATGAAGACGATAGTGATAGTGAAACAGAGCTAAATATAGAGTATAGGTTAAGCTAATATTGTATTATTATAATATATATTAATAGCTATTTCATTACATGATTAAAATAAAAATACTTATTTTACCTATTTTATATTTGTTGTTTTGTTGAAAATAGCTAACCTAAACTATTGAAATTAGTAGGTAATCAGGACCTGTACCCTTTCAAAAGGTCCGGTGCCTACACAGTAGATATTTGTCAGGCAACTTATTTATGGCTGAGATTACACCTGAGGGTTGCCATTTAAATTTTATTGCGGTCGAGAAATCAACAAATTACTGTGGAATGAAGTTTACAATTTGCTTAAGCGTTCGGCTACCGCTTGGTCGCTGTGACATCTTCGGATAGGTACTTCCGCCAAACCTTAAACCCACGATCTTATTCCGAACGCCAGCCCAATACCCGTGTTTGATTACGAGGGACGGTTAAAATATTAAGGTATTATAAAGTAAGTTAAATTTTTTATATGTAGGTAGGTAGTAAAATAATTTAATAACACATAATACCTATTTCCTCATATATTTTCCAATATTTTTGGGAGGTAATTGACCAAATGACCTAATGGTAGAGCCGCCACTAGTATTAGATTAATTTATATCAGTGGCGTAGCAAGGGTTGCCCGTGAGGTAGAGAAAAGAAATATCCGATTTTATACGATTTAAGCCATGAAGATAACAAAAATATGAGAAAGAAAGATAAGTTATGGGATGAAATTGGGCAAAAGATACATACTACACGTATTTAATTCTTAAACATTAAAAAATAAATATCTTGTGAAATTTTTGCGCAAATGGAGACACGAATTTCACACTGCCGATGTCGCGAAATATTCGCTTCGTTATCGCGGCGAATTAATTCGCATTAATGTGTGCAAACTTTTATAGTAAAATTATGGACAAAAGTAGCGAGGTACCTTACTTTTTAAGAGCATGTCGCCGCGTGCCCACGTGTCTGTCACGCGGTGGCGCGATTCAGTTGTTGGTTTGTACGTCGCGAACGCCAGTTGTTTTACGTTGTTCGCGCTCGTAAACAAAAAATTACTTTATTCATAACTTATGAATACAATTAATTTTTTAATGGACAATACATTTTCTACAATGTGTTTGTCAAACAAAAAATTGCAAATTAAGAACTTGGAACGGCCTTTACCCGATTTAAAGATGGAAAAGCTCAGGGCGGACAAAAAAAGGGTGTGCGGAAATTTAATAAAAATATTTATAGAAAAACTAGTTGGGTATGCATTTAATAGACTATTTTGTTTTATGCCTGTGTGTTTTATTTTTCGGTGGGAAAGAATTTGGTCCCAAAAAGGAACCGATCGATGGCCTTATCCATATTTGTATGCTTGGAAAAATTAACATTCAAGCTTTGTTAACATTCTGCATACCGTAATGAAATAATGAAGCAAAACGACAAAGTTGATAAAAACAGATATTGGTATTGCTTAAATCAAATGAGGTACAATTTGTTTTGGCGGTGAGGACCTGTTGAACGAACGACTTATTTATATATTTATTTTAACATGTTGACTAAATTTAGCAATATTTGGGCGTGGTCCCGAAAATGTTCCTCCTGCGATGTGCTTTTTACCCCGTAAATAATTTTTTGCTCTACCTTACTAAACTGTCACGAGCCGCAACTGGTATCGACGTTATCACCACATGGACAGCAATAAAGTTGTCACGCCCAAACTAGCCAGCTTGGGTTGCTTTATTTTTTGGGGTAAATTAAAATTCAAAAGAAAAAAATATTTTAATAAAAATAAATTTTCTTTTTCCCTAAGAATGGTTATTAAAGATTCTTAGTCTCACTTTCTTTGTTAAAACAATTCCTTTTGCTGTCTCTTGACCACAAACACACACAATCATGGCTATCCCCATGTTATAGGTACTAACAAAAAAATCTTTTACATATCTTTTTAAAATTCCTCAACTCTAATTTATTGTTCAGCTTCATTAACCACCAACTAGTTTCTCCTTTGCTAACAACAAAAGCAACATACTTTTTATATTTCTTGTTATCTCCTAATGATGGACGTCTCTACGTCCGAAACATGTCGAGATAAGAAATTTGTCGAATAATTTATTATTCAAATAAAGTGGCGGAGAAATACTTATTTTCTTGCCTTCCTATTCATTCTTAAAAGTTAAGGTTTCGCTGTATTTAATAAGTAATAATGGATTTTGAAAATAACAAAAATGAAATAAAATAGATGATTGCAGATAAAGCAAGTAATAGTATTTGACCCGCGTTTAATGAACCATTATATTAATGAATGATTATAATATACAGGGTGGCGCGCTCTATTCGCTTCGGTCTATTTACGAAAAGACATACAAGTACTTTAAAACGTTTTTATTGCAGCTTATATCTGTTGAGGTTTTGTCCACTACTAAAAGATAAGACAGACTACAATATGCTAAGCGAAGTAATTTATAAAGTACCTACCGTGCAATAATTGAATTGTGAACGTGGCTACATCGGCCAAACCAAATTAATTTTTTTTTTAAAAGAGTGTACTTCGAGTTGTTTTCGTTCTGGGTGAGTGTGGTACGTCTTGTAGAGTGGTTGGAGAATACAAGAAATGTTATTAAATTACACATAGCAGTGGCGTAGCTACCGGGGGGGGGGGGGGGGGGGGCGGGCAAAGCCCCACGGCGCCAAGAAAAAATAGGCGCCGCTCCGTATTTTCTTAATAACTGATTTTTTAAATAAAATAAATTGTCATACAATCAAACACTAAAATGCCTATGTATTAACATGTTTACCCTACCAATACTCCAATACATTTTATGCCACAATGACCCAAAATATAGGTTTATTTTAGTAATACTCCCATATGTCCCGTATTATACAGGACGACTGTAATATTGACATTAAATGCCGTGAAAAGACCCAAGAAAAGGCGTGGCACCCAATTAATTTTTTTGTGTGGTTCTGGTAATTGTCGGGGCACGTATGTGTCGCGACATTGTGTTTTTTCCTCCTGGCTATTACTTCCCACTCACATGCTGTAAGATGCCCCTCTTTTGGGGGAAATTTTATTTAATGTTTAGTTAGAATGTGATTATATAATCAATTTTGTGCCTTACTTTATTTATACATGCCTATGTAAAATTTTGTAATTTTAAAGTAGTCCTTTGTTTCTTTGTGCATTAGCCCTGATGATGGTGCGGACTGCACCGAAACGTTGGCAGTGATTAAAACAATAAAAATTGTCCAAATAGCTGAAATCTGGCCTTTTTATTGCAGGTTGCAATCCATAAAGGAAAACATCAGGCTTCAAATTATTTTGAATTATAAAGGATGATTCAGAAAAAAAGTTACAGACCAAAGTTCTAAAAATTTCAACCGTATTAGAATTGTCAAAGAAGACAACAAAAAAACTAATATCAAATAAATATTTTCCACACTACGTAATAATGATGGCTTTGGGCCACTCCCTTCGTTGTCCTCGGACTCCAACTTAGATTATTCAATATTCAGTAATTCGGCAGCAGGGGCGGATGGGACACCTCGGACCGGCGCGGGAAGTCAATTGAAACGGCGCCGCGTCGTGTCAAACAAAATATACACGATACAAATTTGGAAAACTTAAATAATAAAATTAAAAAAGATTTTAAAATTATAAAAAATTGGTTTGATAACAATTTGTTAACAATTAATTTTAATAAAACAAATTATATTCCTTTTACTTTAAACCTAAATAACATACCACAAAATATGAATAGTATTCAAATAAATGAAGACATTCAAATTTTTAAAGTTAATAAAATAAAATATTTAGGAATTATTTTTGACAGTAAATTAAATTGTAATTTTCACATAGACTTAATTAAAAAATTAAGAAGTTTACTACCGATATTTAAAATCATTAAAAAAATTTTAAATGTAAGACATATGAAAATATTATGTTACGCGTTAGTTAAAATTCATTTAAATTACGGAATTTTAGGTTGGGGAGGAATAAATAGAACTTTAGTTAAAAAATTAGAAATATTACAAAAAAGGTTTCTAAAAATTATATTCAATAAAGATTATCTTTATCCTTCAAAAGAATTATATTCAGAAACAAAAAAGTTGAACATAAGACAACTTTACATTTATGACATCTTAATATATATATTTAAAAATAAAAACATTATACATACAATTTAAAAACCATAATCATAATACACGTCATAAAAATGAAATAACCATAAAACCTAAAATAAATAAGTCCATAGGACAAAAAAATTTCAAATATTTAAAATGATTTTATTTTATTTAAAGGATTATTTACCAACAAAAATTAAAAAATTGAATTCATTAAAAAAATTTTAAGTCGAAATAAAAACATGGATATTAAAAACAGACAATTTGAAAATATTTTTAGAAATGCTTTAATTAATTAATATTGTTCTGAATAATTTATTTATGTAATATTTTTTAGTTAAAAATTATAAATTAATTATTTTATTATAGGTAATATATTTGCTGCGTTTATACTATAAATTAACATTTTTACTTTAAAACTTAATATTTAATGCATATCGAGATGCATATTAATTTATGATTTTACATACTAAAACAAAAAATAAGATTTGCCCCTAACAAGAACAGCTTCAGGGGATTGAAGAATAAGTTTATCAAAGACAACATAAACATTTATTATATTATTAAATTTTAAATAAACTTATTATTATTATTATTATTATTAAAAAAATGAAAAGACATAAATATGTATTTTTTCATCCACTTACTACATATTTTTTTATAATAACTCATAAATAAAAAAACAAACTTTATTTTTTACATTTAAAACACATTTAGGTGAAAAAAATATTTATTATTAATATAAAAATTAAATAAATTCTGGTTTTTTGCATTTTTGATTATTTTCAAAATTAATTCAAATTGTTAAAAAAGAAAAGAGAAAAGTTCGCAAACAGGGGCGGCACCTATCGGCGCCTGAGGGACCGGCGCACCGGGAAATCTCCCGGTGTCCCGGTGGGTCCATCCGCCCCTGTTCGGCAGGAAGTTAATATATTTTTACCACTAATGCTTTCTCTAAATCCACAATCCACTAAAAATATTAAATCAGGTTTTTAAAACGACTGTTAATCAAAATCATCATGAGGTCTGATTTAATAAAGGCTTATTTACAAGTTGGATGTCACCCAATTACAAATTGTAAATAGCGTTACTGCAGTTGCAAACTACATTAGGACCCTTGCTCAGTGACGTGACGTGACGCCAAATTAATTTTCTTTTATTGAGAAGTATGTAGTCATAGTTGTCGTTTCCAGTTAATGTTTTTATTAATTTACAGTTTTTATTTAAAAAAAAAATTTAGATAATAAATTAATAAAAGAAAAAAGCGAAATTGAGACTAATTTGATCGTATTTCTTTTTCTGCTGTTATTAATTTAAACCAACCTTTTTAACTGAAAACTGTAGGTAATTGTACTCCTAAAAGGGATATTTGGCCGAATTTTGGATAAAACGAAGAACCGTCAACCGGGGCTAAGTGGTCCAATATTTTCGGTTTTTTGCAGATTTCTGGAAAACTAATAAATATATTGGTTTAAGGATTTTAATATAAAATCTACCATACTTTAGTAAGCTGACTGAAAATTTTTTATCTTAAATATATCTAGTTTTTTTTTTTATTTTTTTTTTCTGTAGGTGGTCCACTTACCCCACACTTTGTGGTAAAGGGGACCACTTGCCCGTTTTCCACTAATTTACGCTTTAGGGTCCCATTTAATCGTTGTGATGGGAAAGTGATCCACATTAAAACTTTTAAAAAAGTATTTGCATTCGGAAAAGCATTTGGAAAGAAACAAGAACAGAACAGAAATTTAAATACAAAAAAACGAACTCTACAACCAGGTGTACAAAAATATTTTAATAGAAACAAAAACAAGAAACAAAACTCTACAACTAATCAGGTGTACAAAAATATTTTAATAGAAACAAAAACAAGAAACAAAACAAAAAAAATTTAAAAATTGGAAACTTATTTAGGTAAGCAAAGAGTGTAGTGGACCGGTCCACTTTTCCCAGAGTTTTGAAGATTTCTTATATTTAACTACCCCACTGCTAACACAAATACTTAAAAATGTTTTTTAAATTAAATTATTTTTCAAAACTTAACGTACAACTGCCTAACATAAGTTGAAACTCAAAAAACTTACCTGTGAACGTACTGCCATGGAGGTTTTTCGGAAAATAAAAAACAATAAGAATTTGCATGTGTTTATTTCCGCTTACTAACTGGGGCTAAAGAAGTGTAACGCGCTCGACCTTGATACTCAACCCTGCGCTAGGTATTCCTAGACACACGTGCGTGCAAAACCGTTGTTGGCGGTTGTATTTTAGCAGATACACATTTTTATTATTTTTAATGTCCCTTTGGACCACTTTACCAGCTGTGGTCCTCTTAGCCCCGGTTGACGGTAACGAAATATTTATCAGAAAATGAAATGGCGAAGGCGCCACAGAATATGTAGCTCTGTATTCTGTGAAGTATAGTATTACAAAGTGTGTCAGGAGCTTAACGTACCATTATCTTGAATTTAGTTCTAATATATTCTTTTCTTTATTACTAAATCTGACAAAAAATCAACTCCGAGTCCCAATGATAGCTTCGGAGTTGATAAATACCGTCGAAGTTATTACAACAGATTACTTAAAACACTATATCGCTTGAAAAACAAATTAATTTTTTTTTTTGTTAGTTAAAACAATGGCGAAGGAAAAGTCAGAAGAAGAAAAACAAAAAACTGAGTTGCAGTGTTTACGCAAAATAAAAATAAAGAATGATCCAGCTGCACATGAGCCAGTTAAAGCAAGAGAAAGAGAAAGATTAGTAAAAAAGAGAACGTTTTTGGGATGCGATGGATCAAGTCCTCAATGCTCTGGGAAAAATGATACCATTACTAGACGCAGTATCAAGAAACAAAAACGAATTCTTAACAAGTCTTTAAAAGCTGTATATATAAACTATAATGATTAAAAATAATTGTCCCAGCAGCTACTTCCTTTTTTGTAAGTTACGGTTCACGGATAGTTTTCCCTAAAGTTAATAAAAAAAAACTGAAATGACGTTGACATCAGCATATTTTATTACATAAGGGAGAGTGGGGGACTGTGCGCACTTAAGCGGAAATCGTTATAGCACTGATGTCATTGTAGATAATTTAAATGTAAAAACCGGAATGAAAGGGCTATTTAGTTTACTTTCAGCATGTAAATCAATTTTAGGAAAAAATAAAGTTTTTAATGTACAATATTGCTGAAACTACAAGAGTGCTCTTGCGCACCATTCCCCGCCGTTGCGGGTAATCATGCGCAGAGGGTGGGGAATCGTGCGCATTTAAAGTATTAAGTAAATAAGTAATCCATAAAATCAACACAAACTTTAAAAACATTTATTGAAGTTGAAGAAGAACACAAAAATTCATAAAAAAGAGAAATAACTCCTAATTTGAGCATATGTCACATTAATAATTTTTCGGGGAGTGTCGTTTCAGGAATATTAAAGGCCCTTCCTACCTCCCTTATTTTTCTGCTATCATTTCTTATCGCCAATAATGCGTTTTTTAAAACTTCTGCCGTTGATGCAAGAATTGTGGTTTTCCTTGTACCTATAAGTTTTAGGCATCTATAAGAAAAAAATTACCAATAGATTACACGTGGGAGAATCATGCGCATGCACGCGCATCATTTCCCCTTTAGGTATTAAATGATAATATTTTATTCAGTTAGCAAACTACTTAACCTAACAATGTAAAACAAGCATCAGTAGATGCACAAGATCATACTCTTACATAACATAAATATGTTCTATCGATTAGGGGAAAAAAATTGACTCACCGTCTTATTTTCCGATATCAAAAAATTATAAAAATTTGCTTAATTTCAAATAAACAGAGCTCATTCCATGCAAACGTTTACAACTGATGTGACTAATGGCGTGGGTGCTCCACAATAGGAAGGTGACAGCGTTGCACTCGTCAGTGGCGGTTAGAAGCCCGCGAACTATGAAATAATTTGATGCGCACGATTCCCCGCTGCGCACGATTCCCCCACTCTCCCCTATACATATCAATACGTATTATTTCGAAATATAATTGTGTTTACCCGTAAAACAATAATTATTATCATCTCCGAACCAAAGAAATATTTAATAAAAATTATAATTTAATAAAGGATTAAATTTGACCACAATCATAAATATTAATTATTATTAGTACCTATTATTATTATTATTAGGGTTAAAGCAGTAGGCGGAAGTCCGATGAAACTGCTTTTTGCACAATATGTCTATGCGTAAGTGCATGTTTTCTTTATATAATTTAAAGTTCAAAGCAAAGTAAGTCCATATATTAATTTTCTCTTTATACAGTACGCTATCACAGCACGCAGATGGCACGTTATCACAATACATTGACGACTGATAGATCACATTAAACACAACACACTATCACAGTATATTGAAGATATATAGATATATATCCATCATCTAACATATTTTATGTAGAAGTTAAGTAATTATATTACCTAAAAGAAAAATCAACTAACAAGATCAGCGGTCAACACCGAAGTGAGTAGTTTTTTTAATTTAAAAAAAATCGGACAAGAACACATATCGATCTCTTCTGAATATTACGTTTCAATAGCAATGATGTAAGAAACCATGTTCAAAAATTTAAATATTTTTACTGAATTTTCTTTTTAATTAGGTCATGCATCAAAATTATTCCCAATCAGTAGAAAGAGCCATATGCGAACAAACTTGGTGGTCAAAATAATCAGATTTTTCCGATGTTTTTTTTATAACGTTTTTATAGCTAGAAACTTGAGTAAAATAAATAAACTTCTTTATTTTGGACAGTAAGTGGAACTTTTTATTTTGAGGAGGGAAGCGGGGCACCATAACGACGAGGGCGGAGAGGGGGGCATGGTACGCCACTGTCCATGCCATATGAACACGATTTCCGCATCGACTATCCTGCATTGAAGGTTAACTAACATTGGATTGGCCCGACATTCGTGATTTCAGCGATCTCGGAATTATTGGCGTTTCCTTTGATATTGCATCCTTTTCTCAGCAGGATTATTCCGTCACGGCAGGAGTAAGTCAGCGATCTGTATCCTGACGAATCCAGTTTTCCTCAGTTGCAGTGCTCTCCGCGCCGAGCGCTGGATACAATCCGCACAGCAGGATCAAGGCAGGAAAATGAACTCTAGTTATTTTTAAACCCCCTGTCGGTGTGCATCGTTAACGTAAATATACCCAAAGAACACGATGTCGCATATCCTTTTTTCGTGTTGTAGGTGTATGAGTGTCGGACTTAGGCTCGTGTAGTTTTGTGTCAATTCCCCACATTTCGTTTTGTTATCATCGATTCCCGCCACTAACTTTAAAATCCCCAATGGATAAAGTCAAGGTAGATTTGATGGTGTTTAATGTTTTGCTCTACATCTACACTTATCTACCTTTTATTTTGAATGTATCTATACTTTTAATATTTTGACAATACCATGTTTCTTTGTTACTGTACATTTGTATGTAAATGTATATACTAATGCATCGTGTCGATCATTTTTACTTTGGTTTGTAAAGGCATGTTTAATAAATGTTTAACACTAGCTTGAGTTTAATTTTTTATTGTAACCCTAATTTTTGTCTAAGACATTCATTTTTTTGGGTATTTTTCGGTAGGAATATTCTGGTTGTTAATAACAACTAAGCATGTTTTGATGTTATATGTATAGAGAGACACAGACAAGTAGAATGTACAGGACACATAATTAGTCATAATACAAGAATTATGAGCAACCCACTCGACAAATTTAAATAAAATGGTGGTATAACTAGTGTTTTTTGTTCATTTGGTAGGTATTATTGTTATTCTGCAAGAGAAAACATAACCCGTTTCTAACAAGACGGTAGCAGCTGGCTCGTATAGTATTCTCAAAACCGGTTAGTTGATAGTTTACATAGATCACCTGGATTATCTCACAAGCTTAATAAAAAACTTAGTCATCTAGAATTACAGTTGCATTATTATAAAGGCGTGGTTCAGTATACTGCACAGAATTGTCTTGTGATTGCTTAAGAGTTATGAAAAATTATGAACTCGCTATTTCGTTTTGTGATCAATATTTCCCAACTTATTCGTTTTATCCTAAGACAGGGCAAATACAAAAAAAAACGTTACCCACTGATAACAAAGAACTAATTTTTCTAAATTTTTAGTATTTTGCAGATCTTGATGTTCTGAGTAAAAGTGTCGATGTTCGTAATACAATCCTATGACTAGTTTTTGAGTTATGACTTATTAAAATTGACAATTTCTTGCTTTGAGATTTTCTGCATTGCCTGGAGTTTTTACATGTTTCTTAAAAAACATCAACTTTTTTCTTTAGGTACAGGGTTTTTCCGTATATTTTGGAGCACCCCTGGAGCTTTTATTTGAAGACCTAGAAAAAACTTTAAATTACCAAAGTTGCATGATTTCTCCTGAACTGCCAGAATTTGTTATCGGACAAAACAAAATATGAACATCGTAAATTTCTTTAATAATGCCAATGTCGATTTTTTAAAATGGAACACCCTACCCTGTATATTAATTTTTTTTTAACTCCTCACTCTTTTCTGATTCCAAATATGTATATATGTTATATATGTTTACTTTAGTCATTTAGGCAAAATTTCATTTCAAAATATTGCTATTTATTAATAATTATTGAATTTTTCATCTTTAGAGTAACCCATTATACCAAGACAAGACCATTCAAGGTATGAAATATTATTTTTAAGACATAAGTCAGTTGCCATAAGCGATTATTAACAACCAAATTGTTTCTCAGGGCAATCTAGATTTTCTAATCCGCAATATTTTGAAATGAAATTTTGCCTAAATGACTAAAGTAAACATATAACATATTACATATTTGGAATCAGAAAAGAGTGAGGAGTTAAAAAAAATATTATACAGGGTGTTCCATTTAAAAAAAATCGACATTGGCATTATTAAACAAATTTACGATGTTCATTTGTTTTGTCCGATAACAAATTCTGGCAGTTCAGGAGAAATCATACAACTTTGGTAATTTAAAGTTTTTACTAGGTCTTCAAATAAAAGCTCCAGGGGTGCTCCAAAATATACGGAAAAACCCTGTACCTATTGGTAAAAATTAGACCTTGTTTTCTTTCACTTATATTATATCACAATAAAATGTGTACAGAATGTTAAATAATTTTTGGACGGAATAAATAATTAATTATAATATACAGGCTGAGTCAGGAGGAATGGGCCAAATTCTAAGAGTGTAATATATGCATAAAAATAATAAGAAAAAACTCGTTGTTATCCAATATTCATTTGTTTTCAAATTAAAGCGTTAAATAAAATAATAGTATTGTTAAACCAAAATATGCAACATTAACATTGTTTTAAATAAATCATTGGTTTAGTAAATTTTCAAAAATACCGCCATAGATTTCGAAACATTTCCTGCTTCGTTTACGAAGGGCACGCGTGGCTCTTCTAATTGATTCGTGCCTTTCTTTATTATTGAGTGCAGCATTTCTAATGCGTCTAATTAGTAACCAACCCCAAGATAATATAAAGATTCCTTTAAACATCAGAATTCAAATGTATTATCAACACGACGGAGCGCCTGCCCATTTCGATCGTCGGGTCAAGCAATATTTGGACCAAAAGTTTCCAGTGGTTTGGATTGGTCGCGGTGGTCCTATTAGTTGGCCTCCTAGATCGCCACACCTCACACCGTTGGACTATAATTTATGGGGTTGGTTAAAAAATGAGGTATACAAAGTAACGCATTAGAAATGCTGCACTCAATATTAAAGGAAGGCACGGATCAATTAGAAGAGCCACGCGCGCCCTGTGTAAATGAAGCAGGAAATGTTTGGAAGTCAATGACGGTTTTTTTTTGAAAATTTGCTAAAGCAATGATTTATTTAAAATAATGTTAATGTTGCATATTTTGATTTAACAATATTATTATTTTATTTAACGCTGTAATTTAAAAACAAATGAATATTGGATAACAACATTTGAGTTTTTTCTTATTATTTTGATGCATACATTACACCCTTAGAGTTTGGCCCATTCCTCCCAACTCACCCTGTATATTTAAAAATTTTGAAAATCCAAAAATAAATAATTACCCATTTTTTTGTATTTGGAAAACAAACGGCTACATTTTGTTCATATTTTATATTCTTGAGTACCAAAGTATTGATAAAAAAAATTGTATAGGTTGATGTACGTAGAATATTGCCTGGTATTTTATTTATCAAAAAATATTAAAGTACTGATATTTTACTTTATCTTTAGAACAATATATAAATTATAAGAAAAAAACATGTAACTATGACTTTAAGATAGCCTAAACGCGTCTGGTACAAGAAACAAGGCAATTCTACCAAAAAAGTAATTTATAATTTAAGAACGATATTTTGTAATTTGATTAAAGAAGCAACTTTTTTAATTTTCCTATTTTTAAAAGTATTTACTTGTGCAAATCATTGTAACTAGATCACACTGTAAATCTTACGCCTAAACCGGAAAATACAAAAGCGTGTGAGATTGGGTACTTTCCGGTAATTATTTTTTTTAGATTTTCATAATTCTTAAATACTATTAGTTTTTGATCCGCTCTAATAATTTATTTAAGCACCTGTACATTACTTTATTTCTTTATAAGTGAAACAGAACTTAAGGTTTTATTTTCAACCGATAAAAAATAATTAATAATAGTTTTTAAGATACAAGGTAAGGCAAAGCAAGCAAAAGATCGGACAGTAAGAAACTTTAAAAGGTAAACTAATACAAAATTAAGGCTTGTAAATTCTATTATTTTAAGTGGTTTAGATTATGGTGATGTATATTATTATAATAAGTTCAAGGAAAAAGCGTCGTATTTCTAAACTGCAATAAATCTTATGAGACAAAAACTTTTTTCCCGGCCACCCCTCTAGAAAAATTATGGAACTATAGAAACATTATTTAACAACGGGCCTTCTTACTAAAGTTTGATTTTTATTTTAACGTATAGCGGATAAAAAATGTCAACGGTTTTAGTTTTTCAAATTTTGTAATATTTCCTAAGGAAATAATTAAACAAAATATGCTCTCTATAAAAGCTCGCGAAACAAATTGACCAGTCGCTAGGATTCTGGCTTTAGGTCGGCCTGTTCTCTTCTAATGAAGGTATCGAAAGAAAGATAACATTATAATCGGTCGCAGCACTGGCAAATAAAAGAATAGGCTTTTTCACCATAATCGAATTTACGATATTCAGTATTGACATATTACCCTTAATTAGTTGTTAAAAAGTTGTCTAGTCAATAGCAGTGTTGGCTAAAATTTGATTCCATATACCGGGTGTCCACGGAAGGTGGCTCGCCCTTCTAACTTTTTTGTTTTTCAAGATAATGAAATAAAATTCGGGAGATTTGTATACGACATAAAACTGCATTATTTGACAGGTGACTCAACATTATGGAACTTCCGGTTTAACCGGAAGTGACATAAACTTTCGATTTTTAAATGGGACACCTGGTATATTTTTCCTTTTTTTTACTCCATATGACATTCTAAATACAACGATGTGTCACTTGTCATTTTTTGTCACCAAGAAAATATTTTTTTTCAAATTTATTGTTTTATCTCGAGGGCTAATTTGTATTTTTCCCAAGATTAGAGAACTGAAATAAGTGATTTAAATAAGTGATTTTAAGGGAAGGAAAAATACAATTTTACTATTTTTGATCCAATGCTATGTGCTATGTAAAATGTAATCTTTAAAGTTGTATAACTCATTTTTTTTAAATGGCAACATGGTGGCTCGTTGGGTTAAGAAAAAAGAGGATTTTATTACGATTATTTAAATACCATACTACTATACTAGTTAACTTAGAACTTTTCTAAAATGAAGCATCTTTTGAGAATAAATTTAGATTTAAATGCATCAAGTAGCCTGTGACCAGCAAAACTGATAAAACAAAATCATGCCTTGAAGAAAATTGAAATGCCAACAGCTTCTGCCAAAGTAAATTAGTTTGTTGTTTAAAAAACATGGAAAATAATAGTTTTACAAGGAGTGAAAAAGTTGAAAAAAAATATTTTCTTGGTGACAAAAAGTGACAAGTGATACATCGTTGTATTTAGAATGTCATATGGAGTCAAAAAAAGTAAAAATATACCAGGTGTCCCATTTAAAAATCGAAAGTTTACGTCACTTCCGGTTAAACCGAAAGTTCCATAATGTTGAGTCACGTGTCAAAAAATGCAGTTTTATGTCGTATACAAATCCCCCAAATTTTATTTCATTATCTTGAAAAACAAAAAAGTTAGAGGGGCGAGCCACCTTTCGTGGACTCCCGGTATATCATGATTAGAGTAAAGTATAGTCGGATCTGGTCTTATCGTGCGGGTCATACGATTCAAGAAAGACATACTCTCAGTTTTTGTTTTCTTTACTTGCATTTAATTTTACCCTCTAAATAAAATACGTAAGATAAATGAGACAGACTTATTCCATTTTGACATGAAAAAAAAAAGGATATGTATTTACTTTCCAGCGATTCTAAAAAGCTTATAATAGCACCAGCTACGATTTATTTTAAATATGCCAGTTTTGTGACTTTGACAGTTTGTGACAAAATGAAACAATTTTCTGGGTTTTTGCATCCCCAATCAAAAAAAATGGTACTTAATCTGATAAACTATTTCGAAAATAAAAGAAAAAGTGGAAATTCGCCAACCAATATTCAGGAAACAGTAGCCAAAGCACTGGGAATTAGTTTAAGGACTGTGCAGAAAATTGTGCATGAAACAAAACATAACATAATACCCAAGAATACTAAAAAGCGTAAACGAAGAAAGCCAAAGACTGAGGATTTAAGCGAAAATATTAAAATGGGAGTTCGAAATGTGATTTACGATTTATACAAATCAAAAACCAATGTAACTCTTCCAGTTTTACAAAAAACATTAAAAATTCGGGGTGTTTTGGAAATTGGACTTGAAGCGTTATCAAAATTAATAAAAAATTTAGGTTTTCGCTATAAAAAAGACTGTAACCGAAGATTTTTATGTGAGGAGCCACAGATAGTGAGTCAGCGTGTTCAGTTTTTAAAAAAATATACGGACAATTACAAATCGAAATTTAGAAAAGTGGTATTTTTAGACGAAACGTGGATATTTTCAAATGGAAGTGGTTCAAAATCTTGGCAAGATAAGTCTGTAAAAAGTGTTAAAAGGAAAAAGAGGTGCGGTACGGGAAAGCGTTTTATTATTTTGCATGCCGGTTCTGCAACAGGATATGTTGCAGGTGCGAGTTTAATTTTTTCTTCAACATCAAAAAGTGCTGACTATCATGATAATATGAATTGCGAAATGTTTGAAAAATGGTCAAAAGTTCAATTGATTCCAAATTTGAATGCTCCGTCTTTAATTGTATTACATAACGCATCATATCATTCAAGAATTTTAAATAAACAGCCTTCTTCATCTTGGAGGAAAAGTGATATTTATGAGTGGCTGGAAAAACACAACCAAAATCCTTTACCAAATATACTTAAATCGGAACTCCTATTAATAGCAAAGTCTCTTAAAAAACCCAAAATATACGCGGTAGATGAAATACTGCGTAAATATGGTCATGAGGTTCTACGACTGCCGCCATATCATTGCCAGTTTAACGCAATAGAATTAATATGGGCTGGTGCAAAGTCTTCTAATGAAAAACATATAGGTGATGGTTTTAAATCCGACCAAGTACAAATAGTTTGGCAAGATTCGTTAGATCATATTACACAAGAGTACTGGAAGAAATCGGTGGAACATACAGAAATATTAATAAGGGATTGGTGGGATCGAGAACAAGTACTAGATGTCGAAGTAGCGCAAATGATAATTGCTCCATTCGAAGACTGGGTGCCGAAGACTCAGACGACGAGGACTTTTCAGATTTTATAAGTGACGATGAGAGTTTTTAGGCTATAATTATAAACGGTGTTTTTCGTTTACATTTTTTAGTATTCTTGGGTATTATATTATGCTTTTTTTTCATGCACATTATTCTGCATAGTCCTTAAACTAATTTCCAGTGTTTTCATTGCGGTTTCCTGCATATTGGTTTGTGAATTTCCACTTTTTCTTTCATTATCGAAATAGTTTATCAGACTAAATGTCATTGTATTTTTAGGTTTTAGTAGTAAAATTGTTAAAATAAATTGCACTGTTTATTATTGTCGTTTTTAATTAAAGGGTACAGTAGGTATATAATTAACGATTATATAATTTTTTTGTAACTTTTTCAACTCCCCTGTACACAATTTTTACAAAACTAATAATATTAGGTATATGTGGCTATCTTCGCGATAGCTAAAATAATGAAACTATTTTTCTTTCCTTCGGTATATTTGTAAATAATCTCACAACATTTTGATAGCCTCTGTGTTGTCTGATTTGACGCATATGATCAGTGACCTTTGGACCCGCACGTTAAAACCAGATCTGACTATAACATTCATTTCTCGGATTAAAATGGTTATTTGCAAATAACTCGAGAACGAATAAAATAGAATTACGATTTGCGCCAAAATGTAGCTAGATTTGTGCACTTTAAGCACAGCAATAAAAGAATATGTCGTGCTATTTAATTTTATTAAGAAATTTGTCTACGTTTCGGTTTATTTTATAACCATCTTCAGAGCTACAAAGAAAGGTCGGTTGTATTTAAATTAAAAACAGACGTTATTACTAAATTTATTATTTTTAATTAAGGTATGTTTTGTTATTAGTTAAAAATAACCGCTTTAGTAAAGTCGATTCACCCAGTAAACCTGCAAGATGGCCGACATGTCATATGACAAAAGTCATATTCCAGCTAAATAAAATGAATTTTGGCATTTTCAATTACTTTTGTCATATGACATGTCAGCCATCTTGCAGGTTTACTGGGTGAATAGACTTTAGTAACTTCTTATCTAGCTTAATTATTTTTTAGTTTTAATTAGATTAAAACAAACTGAACAATAACCGCGGATAATATACCGACCTAACCTAACATCCAACCTACAACAATAACTAAATTACTATAATTGAAATAATAATATGTTTTAAAGTTAATATTTCTACAACAAAAACCGTATTACATAAAAACAGCTGCCATCTGGTGTATGGTAGCGATCGCAAAGACGAAGGACTAACCCGATTGGTGCTAGTCGGCTAGACAAGCTAAAGCACGTGAAAATCCACTAATCGCGGCTTGATTTGGGGATCTGGCTGAGGCACACAATTCCTATGAGCCAGTAAGAGGGAGAGATATATTTATCTCTCTCTGGCCAGGCCACGCCGTCGCATATGGAATTTATTCAGCACGGCGAAGCGCCAGGAAATTGTTGCACCGTTATCCGTTAGGCATGAACGTCGTAAATTTTAAATTATTCACAAACATAATTAAGCGTTGGGAGACAAAATTATAATTACGAGTATGAATAAATAGTTTAGTGTACAGATTAGTAGGTAGTTTGAGTTGAGTCCCCATTATGCTAAAGTGCCCAGGGCCTCCAATAAGTTGAAGGCGGCGCTGGTGGGACACCCGGTATTAACTAGGTAATGTCAAAAATTATATACTTTAATCTATTGCCAAAGATTCCAAAACTAGGTTACGTAAAAACTACAATTGTTGGCATTGTTGAAAAATGAACGAACTTTACTATACGACCTTGAAGGTAATGCATAGAGAATTTTTTTTATTTAAATTGAGAAACTGTTCCTCCGGGCTCTTTGGGGATTTGAACCCAGGTTTTACGGGCACTACCGGGATAAAGCATATCAAATGTCTCCCATGGGATTTACTTTAAAGAACATGCAGAGCTGGCATTCACTTTAATGTTTTATCTCCAGTTTTCTCTTATATTGGATAAGAGTAAACGTTTGTATATACGTACAAGGTTAGGTTTATTTTTATGACCTGAGCTTTTAATTCTCTTGGATCTTAAAAATATGCCAATTGTTTTATTTATTTTCATTCATTTTGTGTCATGATCTAATAGCGAAGACGACGTGAGACTTAGGGGCAGATTTAGAGAAGAGGGGGTAAATAAGGCGCCCCCTTCTGGCCTTAGTGCTCTTATTATAAATATGTTTAAAAATTTCGAGGATTTCTTACACTATACCACAGAATATATAGCTCGTAGCTATATATTATGTGACTATACTATACCGGATAGTACACCGCCAGTTATTTAAATGAAACTGAATGAAACCACCAGTAATAATTATTGTATGATAATGTCAAATGTTACTAGACGTTTTATTTTTTTATTGGTTTCAACATGTTTTACAGCATTGAGGAAAAATAACAATTATTAAGTGGTACCTACTATACTGTACTACATAAAAAATAGTTCTCGGAGAGTAACGTGTTCTTTGCGATGTTTTCTGACAGATGCACCTTCACATGAAACAATGAACCAAATGTTCAAAATTCAATTGTGGTGTAGAGAAAATGAATACAGATTTGAACGAATAAGGACTCAATACCGGAAAAAGAAAATATTTTGGGCGATTCACAAAATCAAATTGGACCTGCATAAGAAGAAGTTGCTTCTGAGAATGAAGATATTTGGTTTCAAATGGATGCAATCCTGCACAAAATTCACGAGAATTAAGGAAATATGCCCAAAACGTTTTCAATGGATACACAATAGGATTGTATTAGGGGAGACCGGGGCAAGTTGTCACAATTTTAAGAAATTATTTTTTTATAATTAAATATGAATCATTATGTGCGCATTTAGTGCATCACTAGCATGTTTCATGCTTTGGAAATACTATTTAAAATCTATAAGGCTGTACATGAATTTAAAGTGCAAAATTTGAATTTTGCCAAAAATAGACACAATTGTGACAACTTGCCCCTTGGTGAGGCTGGATGTCACATTACTGGGGGTTGGTTTTCACGACGTATATTTCAGGATAAATAAGTTATAAAATTATTTTAAGAACATATATTAATACAAAATATTAATACAAAATGTTATTATTTTAAAGTTTTTAAGGAAAAGTAGAAAAGTGATTTTAAAATCATTCACTTTCGCAGTTATATGGCAAATATAAAGTGGTTGTCTATCAGTGCACGCATCATGGGACCAACCACCACAGGATCTGCATTTTACCCACTCTTCATTCGGCACCCTGTTGGAAAATGGTTCGAGACAAATTAAACAAAAACATTTTTCTTCATCAGTTTCACTATTCGAATTGGTGGTCTCTCGGGTGGTCTTAGTTCTTAATACTAAATTATTTTTGATGTAGCCAACTGTGATCGTTGGTGTTACCACTTGTTCATCTAGTAAGTCAGACTCTGGAATTTCTTTACAGTATCTTGCCAAAGTACGGTAATTTACGTTAAAATCATCTGCCGCTGTTCTTATTGATGATCCATTTAATTTTACCAACCTAGCATCTCTTAAAAGTACATCAGCTGGCGTTTTTCCCTTCTCAGTCTTCCTTTTAAAATTTCGAACCATGATTGTGTAACCTAAAAACAATAAAAAGCAAATAGACTTATAATATCTATCTAAGTGGAGTGGTGTGGAAAGTTAATCATCTAGCGGGGCTGGTTGTCACATGTGACAATAGACCCCGGCTTATTTGAGACAACTTGCCCCACTACACAATTAATTTTCAAAGCTCAATTACGCCACTAATTACACAAATAGAAATCCAATACTTACGAAGCCAGCCAAGTGAAAAACAAAATGAAAAGGAAAGAAAAACACAAAGTCTTTCTACACAAAATTTAATGGAAAGGATTTCAAAGGGTCTCTACATGTTTCGAACGCAGAAACGTTCATCTTCAGGAGACAGAAAGTTTTTTAAATTTATGCTGATGGTGTTAGCAAAAGAGAAATTGAAATTTAGAACCTTAATGGAGCTTTTATGGATTTAAAACTGGAGTATAGAAGAAACATGAAATAAAAGATTTGATAATGGTAAAACCATAGAGTGTTTAAAACATTATGAAGGGGTGTAACCCAACCAAATAAATTGGGGAAGAAGAAAACCTATCTAAGGTGTCGAAGCTTATTTAAAAACATTTAAAGGAACTTATGGATATAAAACATTATTGTAAAGGCACAATCGTTGTGTTTTCACATAAAATTGACACCTTAGATAGGTTTTCTTCTTCCCCAATTTATTTGGTTGGTTTACACCCCTTCATAATGTTTTAAACACTCTATGGTTTTACCATTATCAAATCTTTTATTTCATGCTTCTTCTATACTCCAGTTTTAAATCCATAAAAGCTCCATTAAGGTTCTAAATTTCAATTTCTCTTTTGCTAACACCATCAGCATACATTTAAAAAACTTTCTTTCTCCTGAAGATGAACGTTTCTGCGTTCGAAACATGTAGAGACCCTTGAACTTGGAATCCTTTCCATTAAATTTTGTGGAGGAAGACTTTGTGTTTTTCTTTCCTTTTCACTCCACTTTAAGTATGGACTATTTCTTCAAATGAAAAACAAAATGTATTCAACAGTTTTTTTATATTATTAACTGCTGTCTACAAAACAAACAGGTATATGACTAGCGAAAAATTTAGTTAGGTTAAGCGATTTATTTATTTTCGTCCGCGTCACCCTTATTCATGGGTGGGAATTTTAATACTAAATCCCAAAGAAAATTTATAGGGTTAGAAATGTTTACTCCTTGTTAAAAAATCGCAACACAGTAGAGAGAGAAAGAAGAGAGAGAGAGAGAGAAAGAGAGAGAGAGAGGGGTGTTAGTGTGCCCGCCGGCCATCAGAGGCGCAATGGCGGGAAATTTGAACAGCGGTTTTAGGACTTTTCAATATAATTAATACCTTTTGAACGAGTTTTTATTGATTTAATTTGTGATTCAATATAAGTATTATTAAATCACAAATTAAATCAATAAAAAGACGCACAAAAGTATTTATTTTATGGAATAAATAATGCACGTTTTTATATTAACCAAGATTTTGAAAATAAATATGGAAGCACTTTATCGTAAATAATTTTTTCTACGTTTATTTATAAATAAAAACTGCACTGACAACCATAACAAAAAATAACTGTTTATAATAAACTAATGTCCTTAGGTTACGTCTCACAGATCTCACTCATCAGGAATTGTCTCAAATTCATATAAATATCACAAATACTGTATAAAACACAAGCACTAGGATGCAACGAGACACGTACTAAAACATCCATAAACTATCAGGTGATTCTTACAGCTTTCTCTGAAAGAAAAGAAACAGTATCGGGTAGACATTAAATTTTTCTGTAAAATATGGCCAATGGCCAAGTATCTACTTATCGAGTTAGCTCAAACCATCATCTTTGTGCCATTATGTTATACTTCTAATTTACTCAGTAAAACAAAAATGTTAAAAATATCATTTTAAGAGACTAAACTTATCTGTTCGTAACTGATAGATGGTTAGGTATATTACCTGGGGCACAAATGTGTAGTTATTTGCAGGTTACCCAGTGATATTTTGTTAAGATTGGCTTGTTAACCAACACCTTACGTATGTGAAACATTTCATGTTAATTTATTTATTGTAAACTTACATTTCCTATATAAAAAATTGGTATAGGTGTAAAATCAATTTGATAAACAATAAAAAATAATTACCTGCATAGTAGGCTGGAATAATAACTGAAAAATTACAGACATCGGCGAAGTTTTCTAGAATAGAAACTAATAGAAATGTATTAAATATTAAAATGATAATAAAGAATTAATTTAATTTCCTGAGAAAAAACGTAGACAAGAAAAATTGACAGTTTTGACATGGATGGATGGCGGGCTGGCTGGTTTGTTCCAATTAGCACCTGGCGCAGTTTGGGAAGCGTTATAGTAGGTCAGAATATAACTGTCCTTCTCTTCTTTTACGTCAAAAATATGCGACAGAACCCCGTTACTCGGCCAGCTGGAGAATCTTCAAGCGACAACACTGACAACAGCGCCAATATTTGACTCTGATGGCCGGCGGGCACACTAACACCCCTCTCTCTCTCTTCTTTCTTTTTCTACTGTGTTGCAAAATCGTCAATTTAAAGTTTCACCGGGGTGCTAAATCCATCCTGCTCTCTGAAGACGCGATAATGCTTTGTGACCTACCAGGCAACTGCATCTTTCGGCGTTGCCAAGTTGTAAGCCTTGTGACAACCAACCCATGCTACAACCAGCCCCGGTCTCCCCTACTCCATAAAGTAGCCAGCTAGGTATCCTGATCTTTCACCAAACGACTTTTTCTTATGGGGTCACAATAAAGTTTTATTGATAAAAATGTGCGTTATTAAAATTTGGAAGAACTAAAGGTTGCAATGTCAGGGGTGTGCAATCGAATCTCTGCATATCAACTTAAAAATGTAAGAGCTGAATTTTATGACCGTTTAATAGATTGCTTGGTAATAAACGTAGAACTGTTTGAGCATCTGATTAGAACACATTAAGTTTTAATTGTTGTCTAATAGATACCTGTGTAAATATCTGGTTCCACGTTAATTTAAAAAAAAACGGTCGGACCCATCGATTTTTATTTCGAGGGGGACATCTTTTGCGTATATTGTCAATCTTGTTACTTCAAGCCCCTAGGAGGGAGTTGTAAGAAATATAGTACTTCCGGTTTAACCGGAAGTTGACACTATTGGAAAGATTATAAAAATCGAAGACAGGGACATGTAAGCCGTTTTACTCTAAGACGTACAGTTAGAAAGCTAGACGCTGTCAAAGTTCAAAAATCTCATTTTTCAAGAGTCAATATCTCGGAAACTGTTTAGTATAGACTAATAATGCTTTTATTAAAAAATGTTCAGAATTTTATGCAGAATCCAAGAAAATTATATAAAATAGGGGTATCCATTTAAGATTTAGATCTTACCCCCCCCCCCCCCCCTCCCTCCTAGGGGCTTGAAGTAACAAGATTGACAATATACGCAAAAGATGTCCCCCTCGAAATAAAAATCGACGGGTCCGAGCGTTTTTTTATTAAATTAACGGGGAACCAGATATTTAGCCTGTTTCGTTTTAAATGGGGAACCCTGTATTGTATATTGAGCATTAATTATTTAATTCATCATATATACATTAAACTAAATTAAACTTAACTTAAAATTATACTTAACGGTAACTGTCATAATTCAATACAAAATAAAGGCAATCATGGCCGACTATAAAAATGCGTTCCACGCCCTGACTAGTATTTATTGGAAAATCGCTATTTTGGCAGCATGTCTTACTATAAATAATATACTTTTTTCTACCAACTTTAGTAAATGAAAAATGTTACGCAACTACACAATAGGCTCTCTTTTACAATTTCTTAAATAGTTTGCTTAACTAAAGTTAGTAATTTTTATTTTCTTTTGAATGTATAATATCTATCGTCACCAAATAACTTTGTGTAGATGCTTTAACTTGTAAAAGTATTTTTTATACCAACTTTAGTAAATGAAAAATATTACGCAACTACAGAATAGACTCTCTTTTACAATTTTTTAAATAATTTGCTTAACTAAAGTTAGTAATTTTTATTTTATTTAAACTATATCCAGTGATACCAATTAATATTGCCAATAATATTTTAAAATTTGTAATAAACATTTTTATTAAATCTTTTTAAAAAGGATTATAATGACAAAATGAAATAAAATATCATACGATACACGTCCGCTAGGTGTTATTACAGCACTCGTTTATATTCCAGACTCGGCTCCTACGTCGCCTCGTCCGTAAACCAACTCGTACTGTAATAAGTCACCTACCGGCCTTGTAACGTAAAATACTATTTATTGGCTTATTGGATAGTAATAAAATTTGGTGTGAAAGTTCACCATACAAGGACCTTCAAGAAAGTCTAATACAATTTTGATGTAAACTTAACAGGGGATCGAATATTTGATGGTAGTAAAATTTACATGGGATTTCCCCTGGTCAGACTGGCGGGGCATCACCCGGTGTAGATATAATAGCTAATGTTTTAAATAAAATATTTTCCTAAAAAAATCAATAAAAATATTTTATGTACAAATAATTATCCGAAAATATTTGCAATGATAGCTCAGCACAGCAGGCTGTCAAGGGCGTCCGAACTAACTTTTCCAAAGGGGGACAAATCATAATTGGAATTATTTTTGTTTCTAGCACGTCAACAAACCTTCAATAAAAGAATAGAGCAAAACACCTAATACTTATATTAAATAACAAAAAATAGCTAAACAAAATATTTAAAAATGTTCAAATATAACAAAAAAAAAATACAACAAAAAACTTATAAGCTATTCAGATTTATTGGAGAAAAGAAATGTTAATTTTCTTGAATCTTTTGCAAATTCATCAATAATTTTTTCAATTAAATGTATTTTTTTTTCTTTTACAAATTTGCGATGAACACTCATCATACATAAACCGTCCAATCGGTGCTCAGTCATAGTCGAGCGAATCCAGGTTTTTATTCTTCTGAGAGTACTGAATGATCTTTCGACTGTACATGTAGTTGGAGGTAAACAAACTGCTATCGCAATTGCCTGACCAATAGTATGTCTATTTGTATATTGCTATTATGACTAGCTGTGTAAATTAAAATAAAGCTTTATTTATTCTATTCTAATATTTTTCCTTCGCTATTTAGTGAAGATTTTTGAATTCTACATTTCATTTTATCCAAAAAGAGTTCGTTTTACCAATTTTGTCAATTGAATTGTATCTCAATAAATATGTATACATACACCATCCTTTTAATAAAAGCTTAATATAGCGAAATTGAGAAAGATGTGAATACAAACATTACAAAGCTTTTATAATTAGACAAACAAACTGCGGATAAAATACAAGCAATATTCCTGGCGTTAGAGAAAAATCCCAAAATTTGATAACGGTAGGTTTAGGTACCGCTTTTGGGATTGGGAATATTGGGATATATCAATATTTTTTTTTAAGTAAGCTTGGGAGAATAATTATATTCTTGTGGCATTCATGACAATAATAATTTTTTTTTCAACTTTTCTAACTTTGATTTGTATATAAAACATTTTTCAACGATATAACTTACATATACAGGGTGTCCGGTAAGGATATGGCATAATCTGGGGAGCGTATAGGGGAGGTCAAAATAACTACACTTTGTCATATAAAAAAACCTAAAGTGCCCTTTAACGTAGATACAGGGCTCCAGAGAGGTACCCTGCGACTTACCTTTTCAGCTCTAACTTTTGAATTGACACGTATAATTTAATGAAATTTTAGTATTTTGTGTAGGCCATAGAGACTTATAAAACCGTACTACATTAGATGTTTTAATTTGTTAGGGAAGTCAGGAACGGACTTGCCAACATTCGTTGGGCCAAAATTTCGACAGGTGTCAATTTACAGAGCAAAAAACTAATTTTTTAAATACTTTAGTTTTTTTTTATTTCAAAAAGGTACTCTACATTTGTCTCGATGGAATTTGCGGTTTTAGAGAAAAATAAGGTTTTTGTATATCACGTTAAGGCATTGATTCGAAATTTATTTAATTATGAAGTTTATTAACGTATATAAGCTATTTGAACACATTAGAGACTTTTTGCACCTCTTAATTCGTCATTCTTCCGTGGTTATCGTTATTCTGGGCATGCGCAATGTCAGAAAGGTGATCCGGTATGGTTAATAACCATAACGGACTTCGTTAGTTACGGAAGGATAAGGAAGAGCTTATCGTTATCCTTATGGTTATGCTTAAACTGCATGGTTGCCGGAACATACAAAAGTTATGAAGCATCATTGCTATGAATTAAAATTGTGATAAGCAATTAATTATAATCCAAAGCAATAGTAGCTTTACATTAAAATATACAACTTAATCAAATTATTTTTAGGTTAGGTATTTTATTTTGTTTAGGTGCGTCAGCGCCAAATTAATAACTACAGACAGAACGTAGGCGCTGCAAAATCTCTGGTTTTAACAGTGGCACTACTCGTTATGTTTAATAAAGTTAACCATAACGGAGCTAAAAACTGATATTAATTTAAAAGGTGCAAAAAGTTTCTAATAACTTATCAAAGCTTTAAGATTAATACTACGCACTAAAATAATTAAATAAATTATTACTGCTCTGCATTAATGCTCACATGAATCTTACTTATAGACCAGCACTCGGTAATTGTGTGGAGGCAAGAAGAATTTATTTTGATACATTTCTAAATCGGCGCT
The DNA here is from genome assembly GCA_963969555.1 of Polydrusus pterygomalis. NCBI lineage: Eukaryota > Metazoa > Arthropoda > Insecta > Coleoptera > Curculionidae > Polydrusus > Polydrusus pterygomalis. The sequence continues at coordinate 39,666,982 of OZ018376.1, read as the reverse complement.
TACCGCATCGAAAAACTTTTGAAAAGTCGATCGTACGACACGACACAAGACCGTTTTTGCGGTTCAAAAGCGGGTAATGAGAATTATGGATAAGATGGATTATAAGCAAAGGTGCGTTTAAAAAAAAAAGTGTATAATGAGAGTTTACGGGATATTTATTTATGAATGTTTAATGTTTTTCTTTAAAAATCAGTAACATTTTAATTTTAAACAATCACATTCTAACCCCACAAGAACAATAGATGTTAAGTACCCAACACATCGACTAACACTTACAGAAATATCTCCACATTGTATGTGTTTAATAGTATATTAACGTACACGTTTTATAAATCATCATTTTATAGCACGCGTCCATGTTAAAAAACGAGCCGCTTGCGGCAAGTTTTATAACGGAACAAGTGCTTAAAACTGCTTTATATAACACGTACGTTATACTATTTTTTCTAATTTGTAGTTTTTTCAATAAAAAACACATTTTTAAAAAGAAAATAAACCCTTCAAATTTTGTAAATTTTTATATCTAAATTTTATGTTGGTAATACTATTTTTTATCATAGTAGCCTCTGGACAACAAAAATTATTTTGCGAACTGTAATTTTTTGATTTATTGACCCATTTTCACCACGAGATTCTAAAGTTATTTTAGCGATATGAGATTTGAAATTGGACGGAATACGTTGTGTGATCCTTGTACATTTGGTTCATATACAGAGCGTTCGGAAATTCGGGAGATTTTGCTACTTTTTTTCGAATTTCAAAAGACTTGATTTTACATCACGGCATTGCAATTTAGTATAGGGAAGATGGAAAATTCAAATAAAGTTGAAGTTAAAATCGACATTGGAAGGTTAGTAGATTGAATTTTGGATAGGATTTGGCAGAAAATGATAGCTTGAAGCATCTACAAAAGATTGATTTATAGATTTATGCAACCAACATATATGACTGTTATCCACACAGAATAAAAAAGTAGGTTATGAAATAAAACATTTGAATGTTACCAACATCAAATAAAGAAAAAACGCGTATCGAAATAGCTTCATTACGATACGCAAATGCGTATCGTAATAGACTTTATACGATACCAAATTAGAAAAAAATATTTAATGCTTTACCCACCAAATAGAATTAAAAAAGTATATTCACAAAAAATGTAGAAAAGAGAATTTAAAAAACTACTTATTGATTTAGAATCTTATAGTTCAGATGAATTTTTCGCTTAGAAATTTAAAGAAAACAATGTACATTTCTTGAGCTGTCGACATAATTTCATTTCATTTCATGTTGTTTTTATATTCAGGATTTAAAATAAAGAAGTTTATTATTCATATTATGTATACATACATGTTAAATTATATTAGACTTTAAAAAAGTAAATAAAAAACTTGGGTTGCCATTTAAAAAAAATATCGATATTATCATAACGTACGAGCAAAAATTATTTGCATCAAAGAGGGCTTGGATTAAAAAATGTAGGGCTTGGTTTAGATCACAACGATATGGGGACGAGGACGATATATCTAACCAAATCTAGGTTAAAATTTTGTCAAATTCATATTATGACATGATAATATGCCAAACTAATTAGTAATAAAATAAGTAGACAAATACAAATTTATTAAATATTTATTAAGTAAGAATATACAGAAAGAAAAATAATTACATAAACCAATTTTTTGAGGGTGCGATGTGGACTCTACAAAAAAGTGGGGATTTTCACTACTCCACATTCTGAGAATTCACATAACCGGAGAGGTGGAACCAGGCTTCATCGGGAAACATTTTTATGTCTAATAAATCATTTCTTTCCAATAAATTTTGGGTACTTAAACCATTGAGAGTGATTCCTGGGTCTTTTAAAATCTGCGACTTGTATTTCTTGGAATACTTGCACTTTATAAGGAAATAAATTTAGCTGCTTCTTAAGAATAGTCCTGCATGTTCCATAAGATCTTCCCACTTCTTGGGACATGCGTCTTATACAATTTGTTGGCGTATTTTGCATTATTTAACGAACGTTTGCAACAAGTTCTGTTCATACAGATGATCTTCCTGCTCCTTTTTTGTGTTGTATAATAGAACCTGTTTCCCTAAACACAGCCACGGTTCTTTTCAGGCAATGATAAAAATTCCCAGCAATAAAAGCAACGGTAGGAAAATGTTCGTGAACATCGTCCATGCACAAACCCGAATTGTATTGCCACTGACCATTTACTCTAACCCCGTTTTGAAAATACCCTTCAACCATGAATGTTTTGTGCTGTTTTGTAAAGCCCATTGTGTGAATTGTTCAAGAAATTGGAAAAATTAGCGATGAATCAAATTACTTGTAACGACTGTCAAAGATGACGGAATAACTGATTGATTGTTAATGCAGGTAATTACTGACACCCAACAGGTATTAAGCTCTACGGCTAAGCATTACGTCCTTAGATGCAAGGCCCTCTTTGATGCAAATAATTTTTGCTCGCACGGTATCTCTAAATTGGGACACACTGTAATCAATATTTTTTTAATAAAAAATACCACAGCTTAAAATGTTAATACCCGTGCCTAAGCATTTTTCCAAAAAAGAAAAACTGTACTGGATTTATTGAATTTATTCCAAATTACAAACTCACACTGTATAAATAGCATATTATTTTAGAAAAAAGAATTTTATATTCTTGTGACATATATTTTTTAGTTTTTGTACTTTTTGGGCCAAGGAATTGTTTTTCTTAAGAACTTTTTGTTTTGAGCGCTCTAAAAACTTAGCTGCAAAGCTTAGCTTAGGAAGCGTTGCCCATTTTATTCAATAACTTCTCAAAACTTTTTTTTTACATAGGTACACACAACCAGAATTTTAATAAACGTAGCTGGGATTTTGTCTGGGGAGGTGAGAATTTTTTTGAAATACGCCCAAAATTTGCTAATTTTGGTCAATAAATAATTTAATTTTAATTAATTATTACTTTATCACTTATAACTCATATACAATAACTACACAATAGTTGTTAATATAATATTTTTTGGAACCATTTATGTAACTAAGCTTCGCAATTACACCAGAGTGATTTATCGCGTGACCGGAATGGAGTGGCGATTACTGGCGATCTTCAATGTCTCTGCCACTTATATAAATATTAACCATAATTTTACTGGTGATGAATCACTGCCTGTAAGAGAACACATTGAATATCAAACTATATAAGAATGACGGATGTCCGAGAAAAGTTGACAACCCATTTTTTGACGTATCGGAGCTGGTTTGGCCGCCATTGTGGAGTTGATCGTAACTCTAACCTTAAATCTGTCGCCTGTCTGTCGTTATAATGCAGCGCCTCGGCAAGAGATGTCTCAAATTCACTGATGTGATGTGGTGGTATTGCCGCATATCGTATTTTATTGGAATTTTTAAGAATTCAAGCAGTTTTAATAGACAATAAAATAGGAGGTTCTCAATTCCAGCCGAATGTATGTTTTTGATAATAATATGTACGCTGATTACTCCGGGGTAATTGGACCGACTTTCATAATGATTTTACCGTTGCATTAGGTGTTAAATGTTAAACAAATAAAAGTAGATAAAAAGCGACAGCAAGTATAACTAAAATAGGTTTTATTTCGTCGAACAATAGCAAAATACGTAATACACTAATACAAACAAACTGAATGTTTCTTAAGTAAGAAAGTAAAACCTACTTATTTTAACCATTTTGAAAAGTAGTAATAATTGCAAATAAAAACCAAGTTATACAAACCGCACAGCATTCATATTTTACCCAACATATACGTTGTAGCCTAGGTAGGTATTGAATAGTGAAAGTCGTCATTTAGTTCTGTTAGAAATATAATACATGGCGGTCAATATGTTTTCATGTAATTAACGTTGGGACGTCAAAAGGTTGAAAATATTATATGCTACAAAGCAATTCAAAATAGGTACATTTTTAGGTCCAGACTATACTATAGGTAGGAAAATAAATGTAAGCTACTTAAATCCAGGATAGGTGTAGGTACTTGGGTGAAATCAAGTTTTACGATAAGCTATAAAAATAAATTTAAAAAACTCATGCAGCAAGTCAAACAGACAGGCGGCAACAATGTTTTAATTTAGCAGTGAAAAGGTTAGTCGCTTTCTTGTTGGTAAACTCATGGTGCCATCTATGAATTTGACGTAGCAGATTTAGGAAATCGGCTCATATGGCCTTTTTATAGTTTGATATTGAATGGAGAACACGAACATGTCAAGTAACTGCCAAGACTGGCATATTTTCCGCACGACCTATAACGGCCGGTTCTTATCTGGCCAAAAGATTTACACATAAGTAAAATGCATTCCCTTTTTTTATAAACTAAATAAATCGGTAATAATTTTAATAAAGATAATAAAGAAGTTTCTAACAATATTATACAATAATATAAAAATAATAAATATAACTAAGTAAACCTAAATGCCAGGAGGAGAAGTGACTTTAGGGTCTTAGACTGATATTCGCTTACAGATTTCGACGAGTCGTCCAGAATTATGAGTGGTAAAATGTTTACATTGTATGGGTTTTCTTGGTTTTGTTTCTCTCTGCGTATTCAAACACAATCCCCCTCAGTGTTGGCCCTGGGGCGCTGCGATATGCCATAAAAATAACGTATTTCTCGAAAAAATAGATTAATCATACCACAGAATATATATTGCGTAGCTATATATTCTGTGATTATACATCGGTATGCTGGATGTTGGAATCTGGGAGCCTGGAAGGTTAAATAAGAACAAAGTTGCGTAATTTAATAAATATCAATATAGCGGCAACAGAGCCAAAAAAACCAAAAAAATTATCAGAAAGAATGAAGAACTCACCCGTTGCCGCGCGTCATAATAATAACGTGTGGATCCACAACTCCCAGCTGATGCGGCGTTGCCCGATGTCACTTCATGGCTTGATAAAGTGGAGAGGGCTGTGGTTATGATATTATTTAATAGTAGAATTTTCGTTAATTTACAAATTATTGCTAGGGTTAAGGAGTATATAACTAGGAGGAGGGTAAGAGGGTAGGCAATGCTTTTTTTGCCTACATTGTTTGCATACCATCGGTATGTGTAGGTACTTAAAAATAAAATAAATTTTTTTTTTTTAGAAATGCAGGACTTTTGGTAACCCACCTTTTTCTAATGGACAGACTAATATTAATTACTATAAATTATTGTGCAAATTTATCAAAATTTGGGCGTGATCCTAAAATTTTTTAGTCGGCGACACTTTTTATCTAAAACAAAAGACATATAATTGAATACCTCTTATGGGTTTACTCGAGAGGGTAATTTTCATAGAAATTTGTAAGTATATTATTTTATTTACAACTACCCACGTTTTACTTTTAATTATTGTTCTTTAAAGCATAATGCATAAATAATAAAATTAGAAAGTAAATTTTGGTACCTACTATTTTACTTATTGGATGATTTACGACACTCGCTACCAGCTCTCATGGCATGTTTCCAGAAGTAGCCTGCAGGCTGCTCACCCAGGAAACTGCCTAAATCTGTATACATATCCTGTAATTAAAATGATTAACAATTTTAATAATAATACGAGAGAACATATATTTATTCTACTGTGATAATACGTTTTAGGTTTAAAACTTACTTACAAAAAAACACAAAACTGAACATATTTTAAAGCTACTAGCTAACTCCGACATGACAAGATGTTTTTCACCTCTCCTTAGTGACATAATTTTATAAAAAAAAATTATTTAAAAAATTTTTCATGATAATTTCCATTTTACATAAAATTAATTAAACCACGAATAATGTTGTTCTTTAAATATTACATAAAAGTACTTCTACCAACTTTTGGGGTAGTTTCCCCTCCTATGTTTTCCACTTCTAGTTCTTATCCTAAAAACTGTTAACCATGCCATTATTTTCGGTATGTGGTGTTTAAGGAAATAAGAGGTGAAATAAGGTCTTTTACAACGACTAAACTTTCAAAACTATCAACTTTGCTTTGATTATTCCATTGCATTACGACTTAAGGATGTATAATTACTCAAATTTTCTTTTACTATATATTGTATACATTTTAACTAATGTTCTATCGTAATATTTTGTTACCTTAGTTACTCAACTGTCATTTATTACTTTGTGTGATCTATGACTTTCTTTTCTTCTGACACACCTTCTCAAATACATCAAACTATCTGTTATTATGTCGTAAAGCTTAACCCCAAATTACTTATTTTTCCTCCAATCGCTGATGATGACCTTTTCTAAGGTCGAAACACATCTTAATCTTTTTTGATCTTTTACTTTAATGTAAATACTTTTTCATATTTTATTAAAGATATTTGTGGTTTAGACAGACTTTTTATGTTTCCATTTAAATACTTAGTGATTGTTGTAGAACACCAACTTATTTACTTATTTAAATTAGTATTTTTTATAATAGGTAACAACCTCTTTTCGCAATTATCTGTCCTAGTTTTTAGGATACTTTTTTTATATTTTTATATAAGCCTACAGACTAAATATATTTCCATCAATACCTAATTCCACCTTTCCATCATCTTGTGGCTCCGTTTGGACTATTCGCACCTATTGTATTTCTTATATTCCTTATTCCTGATGATGAATGTATGTATATACATTCGACACATGTAGAGAATTTACCCTTCATTAAAACTTTATTTTAATATACCAGTGGGGGAAGACTTAAAGTGTCTTATTTCTTTCTCTCCTTTTTTTATATTGTTAGATTTGATAGACTAGACACAAACAAACAATAACAAATCTTGTCACATTGCCCAGTTTCTGTCTCTGAATGAAGCCTGTATAAATATTTCATAATACTAAAAATAGATCTTGTCTTACAGTTTAGTTTTATGTAAAAATATTTTTTGAAACGTTTATTTTGTTGTCAAATCTAATTCATAAATATTTATCCATTACTGTTATTTACATTTTCTTTGAAGAGAGCATAAATCTATTTTGGTACTTTATTGTGTAAGTAATAAATACTTAAAAAATTTAATTGACACGGATCAGCACGGCACAGACCAGAAAAGCATGCTGCCTTTTATAAGGTACTTTCCTTTTGCTTATTTTAATCAGCAAAGTAAAGTAAATATCTTTGCTTAGCTTAGTTGTTCAAGGAACGCTTTGCGAACAACTTCGTATAATCGTATGAGAAATATAGTAGGGTATACTTAATCGCGGCAAGGGGCGGAGGAAGGAGGGGGGGGGGGAGAAAAACCATCATTACTGAGCTTGGCTTTGCTATTTACAAGTACTAACTAAAAACTAGGTTTTATTTAAAGGAGTAGCGTACGATAGACCATCAGTACTTCTTATTGTCATCGTCATCAGCATCGACCGTCAGAGCAGCTTGTGTCGGTCGGGGTACAATTCTGCAAGGTGGCAGTATTAGTCCGGCTTAATGCGCGCAAATGCTCTACCATCTACCATCCCACCAACGTTCAGGGCCTCCTCAGGGTAATCTTCCTTAGACAACCAGCTCTCCGCATCTCATCCAACCTACCCAATCGCAACATAGTCAATTTCAAGAAGATGCTGCACTGCGAAAATATCTTTGGACCACGCCCAAATTTTGGTAAAATTAGAGGAAACATTAGTGTCGCATTCGCCATTTCATTTTCTTATCAATATTTCGTTTATTTTTTGTTTTCTTTAAAAAGTGGCCAAATACTCTTTGAGTAGCAATTACCTACAGTTTTAAGTTAGAAAAAAATTATTTGATAAAATAAATAAAAGCAAAAGTATAAAGTAAAGTATTTTTCACAATAAATGGTTGACTCCGTTTAACTACCTGGGGCGTTTTGCAAGAGCTCGGCCATCAAAATGCAAATAAACTGTCGGTCAGGGTCGGATTATAATTTGTAGATATACCAGGTAACATTTAACTATCTTGTGCTATTTATTTAGGATATTTCATGTCATTAAATAATATATTATTAATAACGAATTAAATATCTAAAGTCCTACCCTGTAGTGTATTTGCTTGTTGATTGTGTATAACAATGGGATTAAACCGGTAGTTTTATTGCAGTCAATAAGTCGATATAGACCAGGGCTGAAGCCTTTGAAAATGGTAAAAAGTGAAAAAAAATAATAGTAGGATGAAACCCATTGGGAAAGGAAGAGAATATAACAAAAATGAAAGGGAAAATAAATTACGGGCGATCCGAGGTCGGGAAGGGGGGGGGGGAGTTTTTAAGGGTAGAAAACGATTTATCTCGATTTCCGGCAAAACTACAAGTCCTATGGAAAAACGTTAAATGGCAAAGTTGTAGGTAATAAAAAGTTTTACAACTTGAAAAATTGAAATAACCTAGTTTTTGGTTTTTTCTTTTTATCTTTTACAAAAAAAATTATTTATACACGAAATTTGGTGAAAATTTCCTTTTTATGTGAATGAAATTGGTATATTAAATGGGACATCTTGTATATTTTTACTTATTTGGGTTCAGCATAACATTATGAGTGAAATGACACCTCACTTTTGTCATTTTTTGACGTGTTATAACATTTTTATGTTTATTTTTTATTTTCGATCTAGAGTGCTATAATTTAATTAAATCCGTTAATTTATAGACAAGCAGTACCTATATGAAAATTAAAATTATGTCGCCCTTTCTTTTCTAAAGAAATATAAAGGCGGCTTTGAAAAACAATTGAATGGTGCTGAAAACCAATATGGTTTTAAATTAAAATTGTAATGTCATTTATAATCAGCTGATGCACAGTGTAAATGCTACCGACTTCATGAAGAAATTCACGAATAAATTCGTGAATAAATTCACGAAGAACTTCACAGATGTAATTACAGCTTTCTATGCATAATCTTAAAATTTCATTTAAATATCTATAAATACACAAAAGTTATAGGGTGAACGTGTTTTGAGAAACACCCGGTATACGATGCTGGATTTTTATTATTTACTCTTATAGTTACCGAGATAGCAATGCTAATACATAGAATTTATAACACCCTGTATAGCTTCTTGTTCTTGTGTGTTAAGTCAAAATTGTGTAGGTACATTAATTAATTAATTAAGTATACAATTAATTTCATTATTTTTTATAACTACATTTTCTAAACACAATTTATTTATGCAGATTTCTTTTCATGTAATGTTTATATTTTTAAAATTTTTCAAAGTTACAGCGCGAAAATCCCGGCGAAATATAAACAACTTCATTAGTATTTTTAACAACAGGAGACGATAATGATCTGTTTGAAGTTTTTTTTGTTTGAAATTTCGGTTCTGTTGGCATTATTTACGAGTATTTAATACATTTCAATTTAATAGCTAGCTTTCCGGCAACCTGAGACCCTGTTTAATTAAAGAACAACACGTTTTATTTTCGTTCAAAAATAATTTACTCTAGCCGTATATTCAAAGCCAAAATGTTACATAATTTTTTTTGGGTTACTGTTCATTAAACCGTAAAACTCATTATTTGTGCTTTGCAAATTATTTTGTATCCACAATAATTTATAGGTGACATTAATTCTGGTAGAAAATAAACATACACTTAAATTAAAATCGTTAAAACTGTTTTAATGTTCATTACAGTAACATATTGCTTTGCACAAAAATAGAAATTCAGCAAAACATAAAATATTACATCATTATTTATTGGGACCTTTGTTTAGTTCCTTAATTTTTACTAGCTTTGATAAAAAAAGGTGGCGCTATTTTTATAATACATTTAATTAGTGCATGTTGACGATATACCTGGTCCTGGTGACAACAAAATTACTAACCAGCTTGTCACGTCCTTATAAAATAAAACATTATTATGAAATAGAAAATAATAATAATATAGTGTCTGCGAAAATAATTAAAAGCGAATAAGGTGGCATATCGCACAAGTGTGTAACTGTTTTTTTATATTGGAATACATAGGGATCCAAGCACAATGGATACCCTGGGGCGGGTAGACTACGACGGCCGTTTCGTCCTTGTTAGGACTCTACGGGCAGCCATAACCCAAGCAATTACGATACAGCGGTATGATGGTGCCAGCGCTCAGCGCGCAGCGTTGATCTGTTTCTAGTCTGCAAAATGGCAGATGTTCCGGTGAAAACGCAAATAGCGTTCCCTATACTGGATTGTGATGCACTTCGTGGTTTATTTAATTGCCTACCTTTCGATTATTACCAGTGTCACTGCCTTTTATATTGAGGTTAATTCCGCTGGGATGGCGCTACGGCAGTGTCGGACTGGGACCCTTAGGGCCCACCGGTTCGGAAGGATGTAAGGCCCCATCATGCCAACTCCATAATTAATTATAGTTTCAATACATTTCACTTAATGGCTTAACTTGTGCCAATTTACGCCCTAGGGAAAAAAATTCAAATACCGACAGACAGACTAAAAGGGATAACATAAAAACTTTTTTTGAACACTATAGGGCATAGTGGCGTAAAAAATTAATGCATTTTATCACGTCATCATACGCAAACGATACCTACCTATGTAATGATATCAGCAAAAACTCACAAAAAAAAATATAATCACGTTTCATTTATTATTAGAACCGAAAGAAATTAAACAACTTATACACATTCTGAATTATTTATTTAATAAATATATCTACCTATAAATATATAAAAAACTCAAAACATGTAACGCAAAAAAAACTAAATTACAAAACAGGTAGGAACGTTAATTAATATACAGAGGGGTCGAAATTGGTCTGTTTTAATTGGAAAAACCTATTTATTTCATGCTGTATTGTAAAACACACCTTTATATATATTTGAATTTGTTCCAGAAAAAAAGGTCTTACAGCAATAAGTCCGGTAAAATTTTTTTACCGGTTTAGTCCTGTAAATTTTTTTACCGGACTGAAATTTCCATTAGATTTGAATTTTATGTCAAACACACAATGTTTCCACTAGTAAATATAAGCACTTTTCAAATATACGACGCAGAATAAAACTTCATTATAATTTCAAAACATAATTTTCAACAGAACAGTATGAAATAAAATATTGTACGTCATTCGTCCGGCAAATCCTTTACAGTATTCGTTTCAAACTTCCATACTCGGCTCCTTCGTCACCTCGTCTCGAAACATTTCACTCATACTGTAAAAGTTGATTTACCGGACTTATAACGTAAATATCTATTACTGACTAGATAAAGCAAAATAGGGAAATAGGTTTTCCCTGTTAAAACAGACCAATTCCGACCACTCTGTACAGTTGCCCTAAAGAATTACACAAAAAAAAGTTAGGGCATGCAAATTATACCTATTTATCAACTTAAAACAACAAATTAGACAACCAGAGCAAAACTGCTTGTTAGAATGTACTGCAAAGTTCTCTAAGAAAGAGGAATCAGAGCTATCATTTTCGCTGTTGCTACTACCATTATCGTCAGTGACAATTCGGTTTATGCTAGAATCCACAATCGACTGGTTTTTTAACGACTGGAAATGTTTTGAGAAACTTATCAATTCATTTTTAATAACATTTGGAGAATTCCCGTTAAGTTGGAAACAGAGAGAAATGAGATTTCTTTAATATCTTCCTCATTAATTAATTTAAAATTTCGAGAATCAAAATAAAAAAAATCTTTATAAAGACTTTATGATCAGAAAATCGATTAGTCAAGCTTTGATTTATTTGATTAACCACTACTTTGTAAAACTCTATTTCGAATTTCTTAAATGCACCTTTTCATCTAAAATATGAACTTCATCCCTGCATTCCTCCTCAGGCATTAATTTCTTTCTACGTTGACGAATCACAGGGAAATCTGCTTCAATAACAATATTAGTATTTTCTTAGCAATTTTTGTTGTCAACATAAGTAATAAATTTTTTAACACCATCGTTTATTTCATGATATGAATCATACATCTTATTAATGTCTTGCTGTGAATTTTTAATTATATGGAATGCTTGATTAAAATCTATTAGTCCTTTGCAAATAATTTGATGCAGGTCTGCATAGACCTCCGGCCGGCTCTGGGCCCCACCCGTCTTTACTCTGGGGGCCTACCGGTCTTTTGACCGGTGGACCGGCGGCCCAGTCCGACACTGCGCTACGGTGTATTGATGGCCGCTTTGCTTTTGTAAAAAGGCTTTTAACACATCTTACCCCTGTATCAGGATTGCTTGGGTTATCGCTGCCCGTAGAGTCCCAACAAGGACGAAACGGCCGTCGTGGTCTACCCGCCCCCAGGGTATCCATTGTGCTTGGATCCCTGTGTATTCCAATATAAAAAACAGTTAAACACTTGTCCGATATGCGACAATATTCACTTTTAATTATTATGAAATGTTGGTAGGTTAGTTAAGAAGCCTTGGTGTGACATTTACAAACTTATAATATATTACATCTACTGTTAAAAATTTAAAAAAAGTTTAAAATTAACTAGTAAGTATTTACTTCTTCTAAACTGAAAATAAAGTGACCATTGGAATGCGACATCAAGTAAACAAAAAACCTGAGACGTGTTCGATTCGCTGGTTTAGATCGATCCGGATCGATCTAACTGATTCTAACTGGTCTGACCTGTGTTCCATTGGCAAATGATCACGTTTTCTCCACTACCGTCAAAGTGATCCCAAGTAAACCTGGGAAATTGCAGAATCACCAAAATCAGATCACTAGTTTGTTTTGTTTACTTTATGGTTTTGGAGTTCATACCGTGCGAGCAAAAAAATTTTGCATCAAAGAGGGCCTTTCATCTAAGGACGTAATGCTTAGCCGTAGAGCTTAATACCTGTTGGGTGTCAGTAACTACCTAAATTAACAATCAATCAGTTATTCCGTCACCTTTGACAGTCGTTACAAGTAATTTGATTCATCGCTAATTTTTTCAATTTCTTGAATAATTCACACAATAGGCTTTACGGAACAGCACAAAACATTCATGGTTGAAGCGTATTTTCGAAACGGGGATAGAGTAAATGGTGAGTGGCAATACAATCCGGGTTTGTGCATGGATGATTTTTACGAACATTTTCCTAACGTTGCTTTTATTGCTGGGGATTTTTATCATTGCCTGAAAAGAACCGTGGCTGTGTTTAAGGAAACAGGTTTTATACAACACAAAAAAAAAGGGCAGGAAGACCATTTGTAAGAACAGAAGAACTTGTTGCAAACGTTCGTGAAATAATGCAAAATACGCCAACAAATTGTATAAGACGCCTGTCCCAAGACGTGGGAAGATCTTATGAAATATGCAGGACTATTCTTAAGAAGCAGCTATATTTATTTCCTTATAAAGTTTAAGTATTCCAAGAAATACAAGCCGCAGATTTTGAAAGACGCAGGAATTACTGCAGGAATTTATGCTTGCAGCAAGGCGGTGGCCAATTTTAGCAATTTATGTAATTATTTTTCTTTTTCTTTCTGTATATTCTTACTTTGTTAATTTTGCATTTGTCTACTTATTTTATTACTTATTAGTTTGGCATATCATGTCATAATATGAATTTGACAAAATTTAACCTAGATTTGGTTAGATATATCATCCCCATATCATTGTGATCTAAACCAAGCCCTACGTTTTTTAATCCAAGCCCTCTTTGATGCAAATAATTTTTGCTCGCACGGTAGTTCCATTCTGTCCCACTTTTTAGATTTTCGTTGGGTATTTATTAGTATTCTTTGATTACCTATGGATTTTTTCAAGAAAATTAACTGTGATGTAGAAATAGAAATGGATAAATTACATTGCACTGGAAGAAAAAATAATAACTACTTGTTATGTTTCACAAATTTAATCAGTTTCCTGACACGTGTTATTAGTACACTTATTTAGGACTAAATATCGATGTACCTTTAATAAATTTGGAAAACCCACAGTTGACCATTCAATCTTCTAATCCTAATTTTAATTTTACGATATGTTTATAGTTACCATAATGATATAAATACTTTTATAATGTCACATAGAAATTAGTATCTTCTTGTACTCCTTTGAAAATGGCCCGAAAGGGCCGAAACACGTGTCAGGAAACTGATTAAATTTGTGAAACATAACAAGTAGTTTTTCTTCCTGTGCAATGGAACAACAGTTTCACCAAGCATGTAGCCCAACGCAAATTAATTATATGGATAAATTACGTTCTTTTGAATCAATCTAGGTAAATAATATTTCCTGTACGTGAATAAGAAGAGTGGAAATAAAATATGGTAAGTTTTACTTTAGTCCCTCGCTTTATAAAATACTACTACGCTACTCTCGACTAATTTTTAAACATAAAATGAGGTTAAGTCTGTGTTTCACCTTGGATCACTGAACTGATTTTCAAGATCAGATCGATCCAAATAACTATTCCAATCGAATACGGCTTTAATCAACATGTTTCCTTTTTTAAAGGGCCTGCGCCTGCAAAAGCCAAATTGTTCTATCAATTGTTGCTAAAATGGCCAGTTTTTTTTCTGGCCTTCTAGATTACCGAACTGTAAAAGTAAATTGTAGGTTATTTCCCTTTTCAACTAGCTATCACAATACATATATTTACATTTGAAAAAAAAGTTGGGGGCGGTTCCTACACGAAAAGGAGGGGTAAATTTCATAAAGACATGAAAAATATGCCAAACTACAAATAGACGCAGCCGCAGGTCAGTATTTTTTTAGCAAATAATGAGGCTTCCTATTATTGAATGTCTTCCAGTTAAAAATTCCACCCATTATTTTGGTTTAAACTTAACTTAAGGGTTATTTAATGTCCCTCCTTCTAAGGTCGCGGTTTTCTCTGTATCTGGTAAAGGCACAAAAAAAATTATGATAATTTCTACATTTAACTAATTCTTATTTTCTAGCTATTTGTAGTGATATCATTGTCATTTATCTAGCTGTTAAATTTAACAGTAAGGTAAAAACTTGGCCTAAACGTATATAATATGTCAACATTTATTGGTTCATGTCACGGTTCTAAATAATTCATTCTTTCTTATAACGATCTCATAAAATATCATTGGCCTAAAGCTACACAAATAGACGTTGATCGATTGCTACTGACATTCGTGTACATGGACGTCCGAAGAAAAAATATTAAGGCGAGTGGCGAAGTTTTTTAATCAAATAGGGTTTGTGGGTGATCAATAAGCCCTAACAAATCAAATGTTAACAAGGTTTCAAAAAAATAATGGCAAAGGAATTTTTTTTTAAAACTATTTATCTAACATTAAAAATATTAATTCGTTTTCAACCATAACATCTGATATTACATGTCTACATAGTTTCAAATGAAACTTAAAAAAGCATATTTCCGATGAATTTAGTTAATGTGTGACGTGTCTCTTTTAGCCCCGGCGTTCGATTTGTAAAGCAAATTGGTTAGTGTCAATAAAAACTATAAGTTAGCAACAAAATGTATTTTGATTTTATTCTGAGTGACTTTTGCCAATAGATATAAAGCACTTCATTTTTGACAGAAAAATTATCACTTATTAATTTTATTAAGTTAATAGGAACTAACAAAATTATCGCGATAATATCCCGTTGCTATAAGCAACGTAAACAAAAAGAAGCTTTCTAATTGGTTGAAAATAAATTTATGTAATTTTCATTGTCATTACGTATAACCTCTATTAGATTCCATCGGAAAAAATGATTTCTATTGTCCTTGAAAATATACATTAATATCATTCATTAAAATTGGTTAAGTTGCAAAATGAAGTCATATGAGGTATCTTTTAAATAAAAAAAAAGGGGAGTCAGACCGAGCCAAATC
This sequence comes from Polydrusus pterygomalis, assembly GCA_963969555.1. Taxonomy (NCBI): domain Eukaryota; kingdom Metazoa; phylum Arthropoda; class Insecta; order Coleoptera; family Curculionidae; genus Polydrusus; species Polydrusus pterygomalis. The sequence continues at coordinate 39,651,273 of OZ018376.1, read as the reverse complement.
CTGACTATACGGCGAAAAAGATCAAGAAAGTGAAGACTATTTCGATTTTGGTTTCTTTGTGAACTTGCTCACTGTTGAAGAAACTAATTTTTGTTACAAAATACTTTATAAAACGTATAGCAAATTAAATATTATTATTAAATTTGACAAAGTAGAAAAGAAATGTTTGTTCCACATTTGTCCCTGATCCTACTTTGTATTCTTGGTACATCAAGCAATCAAGTCAAGTCAAGTCAATCTGACGTTGACACCTGTCTCTGATAGATTATAAAAAAACTAACAATTTATGTGTTATTTTATTGTCATAAACTGGTCCTTCGAGCCGGATTATCATAAGCTAAACAATAAGAAAAATCGACTCTTTGTGTCAAGGCAATCCGGGGCAATGGGGGGCCCGCTAGCCCATTGTACGAAGACACGAATACGTTTACTTATAGGCTCCTTTTATACTGGGATTCTGAATCTCGGATTACGAATCTCGGCTTCACATTTAACGTAGCGCTTAAGCGAAGCGTTTAGACGGGCGTCTACCCGGAAACAGAATCGCGATTCTAAATTTCGGAATCGCACTAATTTCAGCCGCCCGGCTACGGGATTCGAATCGGCGACAGGTCTAGCATTGGTTTATATAATATGTAAGCATTTTCACTGCGATTCTCGTTGAGTAGCCAATTTCTCAGGGCGTTCTCTTAAATTTTTATAGAGTAAAACGTATGCTCCTGCTGTATTACGTTCGCTGATTATTGGATGAACCCACATTCTACGTTTTCTTAGTTTTTTTGTTTTTTTACACACCATCTGATAATAATATAGCATCAGTGCTTCTTCTACTGCATTCATTTTAACACTCAACCGAAGCGTGCGGCCCTGAAATTAATCGCCTCTCCACAAAATTGCCGAAACCGAGCATGATTAGAAAAGTATGCATTCCGAATCTCGTTAGAATTCACTTGAGATTCTGAATCCCAGATACTGAATCTCGCATTCAGAATCCCAGTATAAAAGGAGCCCTGATCAGTATCAGTAAAGAGAAATAGTATGAAAACTAAAAATTTCTAACGAATGTTATCGATCGAGTTACTTTTCTTTCTCTGTTTTTCATGAGGACCTTCTTTTAGAATTTTAGATGAATGACTAGTATTAGTAGTATTTGTCACTATTTGTTATAAATTATTGACCAAATTTGGACGAGGTTCTAAAAATTTGTTCCTGCCGCTTTTTTTTTGCGCACCCCCTAACTGATTGGGGAGGGCTAATGGCTATTTTGCATAGGTTCCCTGTGTTCTCTTGTTAGGCCACTCACAGTTGCTTCTATCATGCTATCAGCTAGGTAGATATTTTTCCTAGTTTCCCTTTTAATAATTAAGTTTAGGGGAAGAAATGCATGCAGCATCTACCTACAGGTAAACTTTTTTACGAAAATTAAAAACCTAGTTGCGTATTAAAATTAATAATACTGAATAAATACTGATCCCTTTTGCCGTCTCTTCGGACTCCTATGTCTGAACATCCCATGTCTATGTTTTAAATCAGAAAAAAGAGCCCCAGATTTATTATTCGGACAGAAACATGCTATTTTTCCAGCTTATGCCATCAGCATATCCCCTATCATTATTCTTTTTACTTTAGGATGCTTTTAGCCATAAAAATGTGTCCAAAACTAATATTAAAGTTAAAGGTCAATGAAAATAATATTTTAAATACATTTATACATAGTTTTAAAGACCGTATTTCATGGCTTACGTTCTTTTAAATCTAGGAAATGGATTTTTTATTCTTTGTGAGTATTTTGAGAATTAAGAGTGTGATGTGTCGAAGTGTTGTTTAAAATAATAAAACCCAATCTGCAATGGTTTTGAAAGTTTTAAGGTAAGTCTTTTATAAATACACCAAAATTATTAAGTAAAGCCATCTCGGTTGCGATAATTAAATTTAATAATAAGCAGTCGTTTGGCTGACTGGAAAGAGATGAAATCGACCATATTATGATACAAAATTCCTCAGTAGATGCATAAGGGGGATTCTGTAACACATTCCTGAGGTCGCTTCTACGCAAGTGCGAAGCTGTTTTTTGTTGTTTATTAGTTGTTTTTGAAACAATCTAAAGGTAGACAACTAAATAACCCCACGAAGTGCACCACAATCCAGTATAGGGAACGTTATTTGCGTTTTCACCGGAACATCTGCCGTTTTGCAGATAAGAAACAGATCAACGCTGGCACCCACTAGAATGCGAGCAATGCGTTTAAGAAAAGCCATAACAATATTTAGAAGTTCGCAGTATTCGCGAAAATAATTAAAAGACAATATTGTGGCATATCGGACAAGTGCGTAACTGTTGTGTCTGTCCGTAGAGTGCTAACAAGCCGTCGTGGGTATCCATTGTGCTTGGATCTCTGTGTATTCCAATATAGAAAACAGTTACACACTTGTCCGATATGCCACAATATTCTCTTTTAATTATTTTCGCGGACACTATATTATCTTCTAGTTATATATAATATTTTTATTAAATATTTAAAATTGACATTATATTAGTTACAAACCAGGATATTTAATGATTATAACATGTTCTATTAAAGTTTATGCTTGCAAAAGTCGGGTTTATTACAGGAACTTATTACCTTTTCTCCGTATTATCTTATAAGGTTAATAATTTTCTTAAAACCGTTAAGGAAGTCGAACTTTAGGGCTATTTTGGGTCTTAAAAGTTGAGCAATATCAAATTAGGCATGTACCAATAAATTTGACCTGCCTTAAACTTAAAGAAAAATATTATGACTAAAAGTTTCGGTGGTTGCGAAAGCCTTTTTAAAATTTAGTTGTTCTGGCGGTTATTTAATTTAGTTGCCTATATTGCACCGCCTGATAAATTGGACGGAAGCAACGTGGTAATCCCAAAAACAAACCACCAATTTCAATTTCGATTTAAATTTCAATTTATTAAACAAAAAATAAGTATCTACAATTAACATTAATTAATATTTAAATTATTGATAGGTACTCGTAAATTAGCTAAATACATCTTTAATCATCTGTATGTACACGTATCGGATAAACCACACTGAGTTGTAAAACAGTTTCATATATGACTGTTTGAAGGTTGGAGCCAATGATGTTTCTTGAATGATGAAAGAGTTTTGGACTTCCATTGTCTTTATTTGTTTTAAATCACAACGTTTCAACTGGTAAGTATCTCCAGTCGTCTTCAGGTGAATACTAAATAAGTAAAGTAACTACAGGACTATTTATACTAGCTAGGTGCACTGAAGCATACCCGAGGTGGGTGCAGTCATGCGTTCAGTTGGCACGCGATCTTATCCTAAGATTACATCTATCTAACAAAGGTTTCCAGATATTTCTTATGTCTAGGGATGGTTTACTAAAGCAGCCTGGGTTCTGATGAATAGCAGCAGCTTCCTTGAACTTTCTTTTCCTCCAGTGTGGTTCCTTATGTAGGATTTCAGCTTCTGACCACATGATATGGTGACCATGTTTCCAGGCATGGTCAGCTGCACCTGACTTTTCGGTTTCTCCTTTTAACGTATTGTTTTTGTGTTCTTTAATCCTTGTTTCTAATGGTCTTAATGTCTCACCTATATAAGATTGGCCACATTCGCAGGGAATCTGGTAGACGCAGTTTTTCCTATCTTTTTGACTTGTGGGCTTTGTCTCTCTCGCCAATAATCGCCAACATTTACATGGAATGGTTTGAATCCAAAGCAATGGAACAGGCAAAGAAGAAACCAAAAATGTGGCTGAGATATGTGGACGACACCTTCATTATTTGGAATGGAACCGATGACGAACTAAGAGATTTTCTAAATCACCTCAATAGCTTAACACCAACAATCAAATTCACCATGGAGAAAGAAGAAAACAACCAATTACCGTTCCTAGATGTCAACGTGAAGAAAAATGGCAACATCATCCAAACTTCAGTATACAGAAAACCTACGCATTCAGGTCAGTATCTCAATTTCACATCAAATCACTCAAACAGTACGAAACATGGCATAGTTAAAACCCTTGTGGATAGAGCAATTACAATCTGTAACTCGGAAGAAGCACTTAAAAAAGAAACTCATAACATCAAGACCGACCTCAACAAAAATGGCTACCCCACAAGATTAGTTGACACAATATTGGAAAATCGTAAGAATCGACCCAACCCGCAAGAAGCAAATAGAGAGGCACAACCAACACCCAATATTCCATATGTCAAAGGAGTATCTGAGAAAATAAGAAGACTAGGACAACGATACAACATCAACACCGTATTTAACTCGAAAGACACCCTAAGAAGCCACCTGACGAAGACAAAGCCCACAAGTCAAAAAGATAGGAAAAACTGCGTCTACCAGATTCCCTGCGAATGTGGCCAATCTTATATAGGTGAGACATTAAGACCATTAGAAACAAGGATTAAAGAACACAAAAACAATACGTTAAAAGGAGAAACCGAAAAGTCAGGTGCAGCTGACCATGCCTGGAAACATGGTCACCATATCATGTGGTCAGAAGCTGAAATCCTACATAAGGAACCACACTGGAGGAAAAGAAAGTTCAAGGAAGCTGCTGCTATTCATCAGAACCCAGGCTGCTTTAGTAAACCATCCCTAGACATAAGAAATATCTGGAAACCTTTGTTAGATAGATGTAATCTTAGGATAAGATCGCGTGCCAACTGAACGCATGACTGCACCCACCTCGGGTATGCTTCAGTGCACCTAGCTAGTATAAATAGTCCTGTAGTTACTTTACTTATTTAGTATTCACCTGAAGACGACTGGAGATACTTACCAGTTGAAACGTTGTGATTTAAAACAAATAAAGACAATGGAAGTCCAAAACTCTTTCATCATTCAAGTTTCATATATTATCGAAAATCATGGGTCAACTACTAGCGTTCTTTCTATGAAAATAAAGGCCGAGTTCCTTTTAGTTACTTGTAAACAGCAAAGCAAAGCCAACGGTTAAGTTGGGCTTTCCTTTTAAAAATTTAACTTAGCACAGCAAAGTTGTTTTTTCTCTCTCTTTGCCGCGGTTAAGTATGCCCCTCTACATTTCCCATACAAAGTTGTTCGCAAAGCGTTCCTTTAACAACTCAACTAAGCGAAGTATGTACTTTGGTTGTTTAAAAGAAGTAAAAGGAAAGTACCTATGCGTAAAGTAACAGCGGTAAGATTGTGGGATTGACATTAATCTGGTTTAAATTAATTTTTACCGTGGTACAACATACCAAAAATTATTTAATGCGGCATTAAAAGATAATCTGGGTTAGCGACGGGTGTTTTTTTTTTCGAGGAGAATCTTCTAAAGACTCGCACCCTGTAAGACAGAGCAGTGTTGAATTCAACCCTGATGGGGCTGTCTGCCGACTAAATTCCCAGTCTTCCTGCGGTTTCCGCACCATAGGCGTATAAACCTTCAGACCACTCGCTTAGTATTTCCGCTCTGCAGTTCTAGTGCGTGCTTTACTTCGTACTTCACCTATGCCTAGGTATTCGTGTAACTAGGTGTCGGTTTTGATCTGAAGCAGTAGTAAGCTGTTAGAAGTTTTGGTTATGGTTGTTCTTAGCGACTTACTGTGATAGTATAGTGTAGGTGGCTGATTGGGCGCAGTGTAGGTGTTCGTGCTTCAGAAGAGATAACACATACTTCACAGTTATGAGGACCCCACTGTTTTAGGGAAAGAACTTGCAGTACCGATCTGAAGCTATAGTAAGCAGCTGCTAAGAATTTACTGGTGTTAGTGTGCATATCGCTGTAAGTGGTTGATTTTACGCAAAGAAAAAAAATATCTTAATTTTGATGGTACCTATATGACGTAAAGTATTTACAGAAATATTATCGTAGAACAAAAATATGCCAAATCTTATTTTAAGCCTGCCTTTTTTATTTCCAATGCAAAATCATCGCACCTCCTGATTTATGTCATCCATCCTAAGACCGATTTCATAAAGTTACATTATTGGCGAAAGGTAAACGTAGCAATCGATTACCTGTCTTCGATGTCGAAAAAATTTCATATTCTTTTTAAAATAAGAAATTTTGCGTCACGACAGTTTCAGACACAATTTTTTTTGTATAATATACAGAGTGTTAAAAATTCAATGTTCATCATTGGAATCCCATAAACGGTAGAGATACAGAAAAGGTTAAACTAGGGCAAAGTTGCGCTATTTATAGCCGACCAACATGCCATGAAGAAATTAGGAAAATTCCTAGTATTTCCGAAGATAATCGTAAAAAACCGAAAATCGTCGTTTAGGTTTTTAATTTTTTCTGGCTTTATTTAAACAGATAATTTGAAATAAATTTTACCATTTCATAACCATTTTTTATCTTCTATAAAGCACTGCTCTTAGATTTCGTATCCGACGTTTTGTCTTTCAAATGCCAACGTCAGGTCTGTTATTTTAAATACGGACTTGAAATTTTTATTGCATTTATGCCGATCTCATCTTAATACTAAATTATTACTCTATTAATATATGTACGACCTTGACATCAAACTAAATTATTATTATTGGATATCAACATTCCTACCCCCAAAAAACATCAGCAATATTTTATTTAAAAAACTTTTTGATTAGGTACTGAAGATCATTTTTTAAAAATTGTAACAATATTTTCCAAACATTAATTAAATATTAATTTGAAGGTGGTAGACAATAAAGTAATATCAAAAAAAATTACCTTGTCGGACTTCCATTGTCTTTATTTTGTTACCTAACACAACGTTTCGGTTAGTTAGTATCTCTAACCGTTTTCAAGTGTAAACTAAATTATAATTCTAAGGCTACTGTCTTAAATGCTATCCATGTGCAATGAAGCTTGATGACTCCGCCTACGTTCTTATTGGAGTATGAAGATCGAGCTGTTGGTCTTGGACAAGAAGAGGCTTCCAAAAATTGGGGATATCTATACTTGGTTTACTAAATATATGGGTATTTTGATTCATAAAAGTTGCTTCTTTGAATTTTCGTTTTCTCCAGTGCTGTTCAAAACCTTGGCTTCTGACCACTGTATATTATGTTGGTTGGTCCATACATGTTCCGCCAAACCTGATCTCGAAGTTTCACCTCTTTGAGTATGTTTCAAATGTTCTTTAACTCGTACGGGAAGAGGTCTTTTTGCTTCTCCAATGTACGATTCGCGACACTCGCAAGGGATTTGATAGATACAATTTTTTGTGTTTTCATTAAGGGGGATTTTACTTTTGTAAGAAAGTTTCTAAGCGTATTTCCGGATTTGAAGGCTGTTTTAATATTATAGATTTTACTAATCTTTTCAGAAATCCCCTTTACATAAGGTATTGTAATGCTTGCTCCTCTTTCGTTTCTGTGTTAGTTTTTACTTCGGGATTTTTTGAGATGGTATTAGTAACAAAGGTTTCCAAAGGGTAACCATTCTGATTTAAATCTTTTTTAATGTTGAAATTTTTACATCAAGGTCATCCCAACTGTTAATAGATATATAGATAGAAACGTCTTTATTTTCGACTCGGCGAAGGTCAGCAACAGCTGTTTGCTTATCCGAGTATATTCGAGTAATATAACCTAAATCTTATTATAGAAGAAACTTCAAAATGGCAACTTAAAAAGTAATAAGACATTGATCTTACAATCTTACACATATTTAAACATAATTCAAATATAATTTCCTTGCAAAAATCTACGATATTTGGTTCTAAATGAATTCGAACTTAGGTTAAGGAATTTGTTACATATATCAGCATTGTAAACGTCAGGAGCTATATAGGAAAACCTACTTCTAAAAAGGGCGGTTCGGTGTTTCGGTACATCCAAGAAACTGTTGTAACGAGTTGAACGTTTGGAATGCCACACAAGAATAAACGATATAAGAAACATGTAAAATGCAGTTTTTGTCTGTCTACTATTTTAAGCCATTTCAGCTCAGATAACTTGTAGCTGACATGGTCTCTTATTCGCAGGCTATAAATAAAACGAATACAAGAATTCTTAACCCATTGTAATCTCGTATTGCATTGAAAGTCCAGACAATGCCCGTATACATAACTACAATAATTAGAGTGAGAGAGAACAAGAGTTTCACACAGTGCCTTCTTTAATTGAGGTCTAAAGACGTGCTTATTTTTATATAAGTTTCTGAGAGAGAAATACGATTTCTGAATAACTTTACCTACCTGACTTTTAAACCGAGGCTTGCTATCAAAAATAACCCCCAAATATTTATATTCCACATTAATGTTTTCAGCTGCCCATTGACAATCAGGTCCAAAATAAATGATTGCGGATTTTTTAGGATTTAACACACCATTGTTTTGAGAGTAGTCATAAATCGATTTCAAGCACTGTGTGAGATTATCTTTTGCCTCAACAACTCTGGCCCTACTAAAACTGGTGCGCAGTTGCGTGTCGTCAGCATACCTCTGCAAATCGCAACCCGTAACAAAGTCGTTCACATAGATTGTATGAATTACAAAAAGGAGCGGCCCCAGGATCGACCCCTGTGGCACACCCATACACACCTCCAGATAGAACGATGCCCCTCCAGGAGCACGAATCTAGATTTGATACAAAGGTGCCGGGTCTGTACAAACCGCTGTGTGTTTTATCGCTGTTAGAATCTGATTCAATCATTACCTTTATATATTTGAATTAAGGTTCTCTTAAAAAATTAGCAACACCAATTTTGTTAGTTAGTCATTATTCAATAAATGGCAGCCCATCGCAACGATAGCGTTCTAGTAAAGCAAGTGTGAGGAAATTGTTTTGATCCCGGGCTAATTTAGCGGAGTTTTTGGATCAGATTACCATACTATGCACGCATTGGGGTAAATGCAGTAGCTATTTTAACGATAAAACTATGCATGTGAGTTTAAGGGGGTCTGCCAGCTTATTCACTTAAGTTCCATTGTTTTATAATCCAACTTAACTTCCCCGCCTGAAGACAAATAAAAGCGCCCAATCTCGTGTCTTATAAAATGAAAATGGAATGGGGGACAGAGATTATTAAGTTAATTTTTTATCTTCTATATTATTATTGTTCATGGAAACAAGCCTTTTCATTCTACTAAAGGTAAGTAATTTAAACTTATTTTCTTTAACTTTGATATTAAGGTTGTTACAAATTCGTGTGCGTGATGAATTAAGGAAATTGTAAAATGGTATGGCTAGTGGGTATAAATGTCAGTCATACTATTTCCATAATTTAAAATTCTTTAATCTCTTTGCTTAAGGTGCAGTAACAATTCAATTGTTATTATTATAAAATTCTTAACCTTTATCTCTTTGTAATTTAACTGAAAATGAATATTCAACCTCCATCAAATCTATAAAAAACGTTTTTAAAATTCTATAGTAAAAAGTCAACTGTTTTCTTTCGGCTTTAAAAGAAACGTAATACTATTGAGTAGGCTTCTTTTTTAAAATAAATCATATCTGACTTCTGACAAATTATTGACAATTTACACAACACACAAAAAAGTGCGTCCGAGCTTCTATTTAGAACCGTAAACATATTTTTTAATAATAAACTTTAATATTTTATCTCTAACCAAAATTGGTTGCCGACATTCTAACTTTTCGGTATATATTAAACTCGACTCGCACGATAGATATTTGAATATAAAAGATTTTTGTATTTTTGGGCAATAAATTTTATGTCGAACATCTTGAGTATTTTATTTGAAAAACGTATTTAAAGGTTTCCAGATAAAATGGAATCGAAAGGGGAATTCAGTTGGGGTTAAAAATTGGTTGTGAGTATATTATTTATCCAGAATGTAGGCCATAATAATGGTTCAATATACGCGAGTCAAATACTATGCTTTATCTACGACCCTCCAGTGCCCGTTAGAACGTTGATTTTATTTGGGACTTTTGTTGGCTTGAAAAACCCAAGTTATAATTGCAACTGTCAATGACACGTGTCTGTATTATTTTGTTTATTATGGCCTTCTTGCCAAAATCAATAAGACAATATTTGGAGGATTTTGTAAAAAACCGTAATTAAATTTAAAACTATTCTAGTTAGGTAGGGGGATAGGAACACCTTAGAAATAGGAAATGTTATCGTTAAATGATCCGGTACCTATATATTTGACTTGTCATTCATAAACGCTATTAAAATGTGTTGAGGTTGAGTACATCGTTTGTAGAAGAGATGCGGTGAAGAGCTGGGTGGAGCCGGGAGTAAAGATAACGGTGCATTTACCGTTGAATGTGACCTTGGTACTATACAGTGTGACCAGTAAAGTCCGCATCATATGGTATTTTTTTTTATTAATTGGCATCAAGTTCTGCTTCGATCGAGATGAAAGCTAAGCAAAAAAATAGTAGTCACGTGATTCGCATTATCTGTCAAATTTAAATTTTTTCCAAAAAATAATTCAAAAGTGCGGTTATTTCTGAAAGTATCGAAAAAAGTTATTAGAAAAAGTTTTTCTAAATGCAGTTTTTAGTCCACATGCAAGATTTAAGCTGCATAAGATAATTTTGATTTTTTACCCATATTTTGTAAATTGCACCACTTTTGCAAAATAACACTCAACGCAAGCTAGGTACATAACACTTCTTAGTTTTGACAATGCTTTATTTCAGATACATTTTCTTTAAAGTTGAGCCATATTAAATGTGTGTTTTTCTACAAAACCAAAATTGGGCTAATAAAATTTGATCGCATGTGATGCAAAGTTTATTTGTTTTTGACCCTGTATAAGGTAACTTCATAGAAAAAGTATTTTTGAAAACGTAGTTTGAGTATAATATTTATAAATATTAAGACAAAAAAGAACACAGCGTCATCAGTAAAGTGTTCATTAAGTGGAAAATAAATTTTACTGGTGGGTAAAAATCAAAATTATCTTATGCAGCTGAAATTTTTCATGTGGGCTATAAACTGCATTTAAAAAAAAATTACTCTTAACTTTTTTCGATATTTTCAGAAATAATCCCACTTTTGAATTATTTTTGGAAAAAATTAAAATTTGACAGATAATGCGAATTACGTGACTACTATTTTTTTGCTTAATTTTCATCTCGATCGAAGCAGAACTTGATACCAAAGTCAAATTTCGAATAAAGCTATTAATAAAAAAAAATCCCATATGATGCGGACTTTACTGGTCACACTATAGTATAAACATAACCTACAAATAACCTAACTTTCTATTTACTCGCCTATGAAAAGTAACTGCAGAATTATTATTTTAAATTCTCGCATATTTGACAATTGCGACTCATCTTAATTAGGCTCCAAAATATTACAAAATACTAAAAACACAGCAATTATTACACAAAATCGACAAACTGAACAAAATTTCAAGCCGCTGTCAAAGAAACACCAAACGGAAATAGAGATGTTCGATATACATCGATGCATCGAAAATATCGATATTTTCCATGTATCGTTTAAAGCGATGCATCGAGGTCATTTGATATTTGTCGATGCATGGATGTATTTCTTTTGCTTAGAATAATTAGATTTGTGATTTGTTCTTTAATTCTAATTCTATTGTGGCGGTTTACGACACCCTGTATAATTTTAGTAGTAGCTTTTGTAAATTTCAGATTTTTTAAAGTGATTTAGAAGAAAGTGTACAACATTTGTTAAAAATATGTTCGGTATGAAATACCATAATGTTATTATGTTTCCTACGACCACCAATGAAAATGAGAAATAAAGCATGCCTAACTTGGCTAGAAAGTCCTTTATAACACACGCGTGTTGAAATATTTTCTTTCAATACGTGTGTTGAAATATAAAACAGCTGATGGCCAACGAATTTGACAGCAAAACTATTTAAAAAAATAAGAATTTTACGAGACCCGTGGAGCGAATTGGGGTGCTGGGTGGGGTAAAATACACTAGGGCATTACTGCAAATAAAAAAACTCCTTTTTGGTCGTTATTTTTGGGAAACTAAGAGTATTTATAATAAAAATAATATTATCAAAAAGGTAAAATATGTCAGGCAACCCACCAAACATGTTAACTGAGTTGACCACAGAAAAAAAGGGGCAGCTATAGAGCAGAAATAGAATACCCTAGGAAATACCATTTATAATTTTACAATTATCTAGGATAAAAATATCCATACAATGTTTAAGGATATGGGACAAGTGAATGTGCTTTATGTAAGTAAATTTATTTTAGCAATATTCAAGACAAATCGAATATAGATAGAACTTTTATAATTAACAAGCTATAGATATTTAACTCCATCTCTATATTTCTATAATGTTGAGGTTATGTTTTCGTTTTGTTGTTTTTGTATGTATATTTAGGTATATTATTGTTTTATTGAAAGAATGCAAGCAGCTAAAAAAATCAGAAATGAAATTTATTCACTGTACATAGATAGTAGGTATGATGTGCGTAAGCAAATAGGAGAAATTTTTTTTTTTTTTATTTAAATCTAGGTAAGTTAAAATGTGTAAGTGGGCGTTGTTTTTATTTTTTTCAATTCTAGTGTTGAAAAAATTTAAATAACACAATGGTGATACCTACAAACTATAAAAAACAAATCAAACTATTTTTGATTATTTTGGGAAAAGGAAAAATTCTGTACATTACTCGTGTGAAAGTGATTTTCTCGCACTCGAAGAATACCTCCTCGTTTGGTGAGTACCACTTTCAACACTTGTTATGTAATATAGGTACTATTATTGTTGTTTATTGCTCAATACTCAATAAAACGCCAGGTATATTTTTACTGCTTCAATAGTCCACTGGAGGGTCGGTTTGTGACCTGAAGGAGACTCTCCGTTCAATCTTCAAACTGGCATGTTGTTTTCGGTTTTTATCCTGTTAAGTATTAAAAATAAATTTGTTACTTTTCGTTTCTTGTTTTCCGAATATCGAATTTTATTTATTCAACCAACCTGCACGGCAAACAAACCCAAACTATTAAAAAAATTTTTTTTTCGATTTATCGTAAACATCGATGGTTTTCGGCGATACATTTTCTGTGGACATCCCTAAACGGAAATAAATGAAACAACGTCATCATGGCCTCAGACCAATGTCGTGGCGGATACATCTTTGGGGGCGGACCTCTTACTGCTGCGTTGCCATACAGCAGACTTTTTATAAGGTTTTAGACAAAGATTTAAATTTTCCACATCTTGATAATACTTTTAACAGCGCAAGTTTGCGAAACAAAGTGAGGGGGCAAAATTTGCATATTGATTTACTTCAGAATGGAATACGATTTTGTCAATATAGGTTAATTTGATATTGAAAAAGAAAAAGAAAAGCACGAAGTCTTTCTCCACAATCTTTATTCATCGAAAAATTAGGCGAACCTAGTATCACATCGACATGTTTCGAGTGTAGAAACACTCATCATCAGGAAACAAAGTGAAAAGTAAAATGCTGATGTTTTTAGCAAAAGAGAAAATAATGGTGAGATTAAGCCGTAATGGAGCTTTTAATGGTGTACCAGAGATGTAAAATTGAAAAATCAGAAGGTCGACAATCAAGACTCCAGCATACTGAAGAGTCGAGGGTTAAGTGTAGAAGCACAATGTGCCGTGCAGAAAATTATAGGGTAGTAAAAATTAGGGAGTTTTGAAAAACATATCTGTAAAAAGCATTATTAAATTACTGAAACATCCTGAGTTTTATTAAGCCCAGTCAGAAACATGTGAAAATGTTGGGGTGAGATGTAAAGAAAAGAAAAAGAAAAAAGTTGTTTTTTGGGTCAAAGCATCTGTAAAAAATAGAAAGGGGAATATAGTAAATGAAATTTAAGAAGTGTGGTAGATTAGCTTACCTTTTGGTTAAAAAGTAAAAACAGTTGGGGTACCAGGCTTTTTACGGCCCAGTTACCCCGCCGGAGTCAAAGCAGACACATTTGGTGCAAAAAAGTTTTTAAGAAATTTTTTAAAAAATTTGTGTTTCCGTTATAGAGAGGTGCTACTGTAGCCAACACGTGTAGGATGGGAAATGAATCTGAACTTGACATTGTAAAAGGGGGGAACAAATGACAAGCGTTTTGGCGGTCAAAATGAAGAATCCTCAAGTATGCCAGGAGTTTATAAAAATTTTGTAAAAGTTATAAAGGAGAAAAGCTCAATTAAGGTTCAAAATTGCTTAAAATACTAAAAATCACTTAAAATACAAGATACAATCAATACAATCCCTATAAAATAGAAAGAAAATTACATTTAGAAATATGTTGCTGAAAGGTTTGAAAATAGACATCATAAGTATTTGTGTGACGACCTCTGTTGGTAGGTTTATAATATTGGTAAAAGTGTAACTCAGTATTTCGACAAAGTAAAAAGTAACTATAATGGAGACACCATTAAAAGCTCCATTACGGCTCAATCCCACTATTATTTTCTCTTTTGCTAAAAACATCAGCATTTTACCTTTAAGTTTGTTTTCCTGATGATGAGTGTATCTACACTCGAAACATGTAGATGTGATCCTAGGTTCGCCTAGTTTTTCGAACAATAAAATTTGTGGAGAAAGACTTCGTGCTTTTCTTTTTTCTATATTATTTACTTATCGTTTAACTAGGGACTTTATTGATTTGATTGGTCTTTGTACTCACTATTAAACTTAATAAACACCAAGAAAATCTGTCTCTAAAATATATAAAATCCAAAAGTAAAATGTTTGAAACAGACACTGCACAAAAACAGCCATAGAAACACTTAAAAAATACCAAAATGGAAAGAAAATAATATGACACAACCTGACGCGTGAGCTTGCTACGGCCCACTGCTGATTTGGGAACTTTAACGACGAAACCAGATCAGCTGTTAATTTCAAATGTCGTTGTCTTCTGTCGAAAGGCTTTGTTTTAAGAAAAAAATAACTATAAATCCTGTTATTTTATTTGAATAGAGCGTGTCCGAAAACCTCATTATCTAAATTTGCAGGATTTAAATCTCATTACTTTTCCAAATATTCTAATGGACGGTGACTGTGAGACACCCTGTGTCGCCCTGTGTAACATTTTGTATGCATAGTATCAGGTGCAGGGGTGCGGCTAAAAACTCCTTTACGGAATATAACAAATTGGAGGCCATTTGCTGAATAGCAGCTAAGCAAACTTTCGTTATATCCCGTTTTAAAGCATGCATTCATGCACGTCTTTTTTTAGAAAAAGGGGCAATGTAATGGCATCCAAAGCATAGCGTTCGAGGATTGTAATTTCTACAGCAGTATTTTTCCGCTAGTGACTTTTAAATTAGACAATTTCAGGAACATGTAAAGCTCACTGGGGTGACAGAATATATTTTAACACATTAGAAATGTTTACGATAAGAGGCAAATACTTTCAGCTTCGAAATAATACAAGATTCCTTTATCTGTCCCTTGCCCGTTTTCAGTGACCTTTACACAAAACAAATATTACCCAAGGGCACCTTATGTATGATACGCTGAGAAAACATGCTTCTTTTCTACATTGGGAACTAGCTTGACAAATATATTAAATTACTGTTATAGTGCACGTGCAAATGTTATAAAGTGATTCATTTGTCATATCAAAACTTTCAAAATAAAATTGTTTAGATTATGAATTGGTTAGTCTTGGAACTAAAAAGAATATTATTAAAGTAAAAAATACCATATATACTGGACTGGAAATACACGACGTCTTCTGACACCAACTAAAATAGGTCGTAAACTTCCCGTTGGCCTTAAATGTATTCCCAGTCGTCGAAGTACTCTTCTGGTATGGTGCCTTTGTTTAGCATAATCTGGAAGCATATTCTCGTTTCGCGATAGGGGTACTTTAAAAACTTTCAAAATACACAATATATTATATATGGCTTATACCAAAGCCTCGGCATTGGTATAAGCCATTTTTGAGGGATATAGCATAAGTTTAGATTAGATAACACGTAATCAAGAAGAAAGTTTTATCAACACCTATCAAAATCAAATTATGCCTATTTTGTTTCACTGCTATCTGGTTTTATTTTTTAAAACATTCATTATGCCTAAATTAGAAGTTTTCCATGATTATTTAATTAATTCTAAAGTATTTTTTTGAGCCATTGGAATAATGAGTAACAAATCTACACATTACAGAATTCTAAAGTTAAAAAATATTTTTTTGTCGTGGAATGCTTTGGCCACGAAGCTATAAAAACAATAATTTCTTCAAATAAGATGTTAAAAATTATTGTTTTGGCAATAACTCTGAAACGAACAAAGATATCAAACTGCGGTCTTCACATTTTTTCTTGAAAATTTAAACTACTTTCCGATTATGATGTCATAGTTATACCGTATGATTTGAATTTTCGGGATAAAATCAAAAAAACTGTTATTATTACAAATTGCGCCCTCTAGCAATTTTATCAAAAACTATCGTGTACCGTTGGATACGGCAATTGAAGGTACTTACCATTCTCTTCCAAACAAGCTTAAATATAGTAAAATCGGATAAGTCGTTTAGAAGTAACAGCGATTTTAATTTTTACACTTTCAATAGCTTCCCCCACTCTTATGAAGGTCGGTACGCCAATAAGCCTTAAACCAAAATGATGCAGAATTGTCAAAGCTTTCTAATAACGTAATTAGAGTAATACCTTAATTTGGGAATTTTCATAGAAATTTAGATTTAAAAAAATAAATTTCAATTGTACCCTCTTGAGGCTAAATGAGGAACTTAAAAAAATAATTTCCAGAATTTTCTCATGACCGCTTTAATCGTATTTTTTTTTCTCGAGTTTTCGAGATATGGCCGGTAGCCATCCTTAATAAAACACCCTGTATAGGTGAGGTAACTTGGAATAAATTCAGTAAATCCAATAAAGGTTTTTTGGAAAGTTTCTTGAACACGGTTATTAACATTTTAAGTTAGGGTCTTTTAAAAAAATATTTTATTACAGTATGTCTCAAATTAGAGATATGACGATATGAATAATTTTTTTAAATGGCAACCCTAGTTTTTTTTTTGAATATTTTTAAAGCGCATATTAAATTATACATAAGTACCAAATTTCAAATTTTTATTCCCCGTAATTTATTAAATATTAAGCAAACAAAAATTAATATAATTGAAAAAAAAAATCTATACATCTTTAATACGTTTTCGTCAGTAAATGCTCAAAATGTTATCCATTCACTATTTGGCAATATCCCAAATGCAAGTAAGTGAAAGCTTTGAACATTTCTAATTACTTCGGGAGAAATTAACCTATACATTCATGTCTTATTCGTGCTTTCAATTCCTCAACATTTGAGGTTTTGGTTAAACAAAAGTGGTTTGCACAATAATACCCAGGGATTTTACAATACAGAACAAAGACCAAAAAAATCACATTAGCTGGGCTAGAGAGCTTAAGTTCGCGGCAGAGAAATCAATAATTATTTGTTTGCTAGCGGATTAAACACAGTTTCGAATATTTCGACCATATTTACCTTCAGATAAGCAACCAATAAGCAAGGAAGTGGCAAATTTATGGCCTAGTGCATTGTAAACAGAACCACACAGGAATAGGCATGCGCACTGCAAAATTATCCTTTAACGAATAGGGAAAATACACAGGTTCGGGCTTTAACATCTTGTTTGTGTGGCCTAGGCCTAGTTAGATGTGTTTAAATTGATCATAATAAAATATAACTACATATCAAGAAGTATCACTACTTCATACTTACTGAAAATACGAAATACCCGCTATTTTACCCCTATTTGCGCATAATAAAATCATACAATGGTCTTCACTAGTCATTATATCAGAGTCACTAAGGCACAAACATAGTACACTAAACTACACGAAAACTAGAAATCCATAAATATTAAACACCCACGATCCACAATGGCAAAGAAAACAACAAGAAATCATAAAATATGTGTGAAGTTAGCAACGTTCATCAGCACCGTTTATGCACTAACGAAATGTTTTTTGAGGTAACTGTCAATTCCGGCCGTAGCGTTTCTAAACAAATTTTAATTTGAAGAAATAGTCCATACTTAAAGTGGAGTTGAAAGTATAAATAGGAAAGAAAAGCACAAAGTCTTCCTCCACAAAATTTAATAGAATAAAAAATTCTTTGTTTAAAGGTCTCTACATGTTTCGAACGCAGAAACGTTCATCATCAGGAGACAGAAAAATATATTGCTGATGGTCTTAGCAGAAGATAAAATGATAAGTGGTAGGCATAAAACCTTAATTAAGCTTTTATGGCATAAAAAATTGGATTATTGAAATTACATTATGTGAAGACATTAGAAATAAAGATAAGTTAAAACATACGTAGTATGTAGAAAAGTCAGTTGAAAGGGTCTAGGTCTAGAACAACCAAAAAAGGGAACGTGGAAGTGGAAAAACGCTTCTAAAAAGAAGATGTCAAAAAGGTTTTCTTAATAAAAAAAAAAAGGATTTCTTAATTAATTTTAATTTTTTTAGTTGCGAAGATTAACATTCTATCATTTGGATTCGTCATTCCTACCCTATAGGGGTAAATTACCTACTATATACGAATTTCCAAAAACCTAAAGGAAAAAGTTACAGGATAAAAGCTTTAAAAAGTAGCGTTCGTAAAAGAATTAAAATTTTTTTGATGGCGAAGATTGAAATTCTACCATTTGGATCTATAGTAAACTACCCCATAAGGGTAGAATTTCAATCTTCGCCAAAGAAAAAATTAAAATTTATTTACAAACGCTACTTTTCAAAGTTTTTATCCTGTAACTTTTTTCCTTCGGTTTTTTGGAAATTCGTATATAGCAGGTAATTTGCTCCATTCGGGTTGTTTACTAAATATGATAAATCCAAATGGTAGAATTTTAATTTTGCATAAACGTTGCTGATAAACATTGCTAACTTTACACATCTAGAAATCCACAAAGACAACGTAAAACGCAACAACAAAAATGGCGCCGAGCCGGTCCTGGATTGTATTTTGAGGATTTCGCTAAACAAGGAAAACCTAATAACAAGGGGTTGTGCGTACCAAAACGGTACACGCAATAGTAATTTACGTTACAAGACCGAAAAGTAGTATTTTTCAGGTCGAGACAAGCATGGAAACTTGGAGAGACCTGCAAAACACTAATTTTCGGTTGCGTGACGTACAATATTTTTTTTAAGACCGACACTTCGACATACATTTAATTCTTTATTTTATTTTATATAACAAAGTGATTAACAATACTAAAACCAGATAAAAGAATAAAGATACTGATGGATATGTCGTAGGCTGATAGTGAAATCCGTCATTTCATGAAAAGCCTAGTCACTTCATGAAGCGTCGGTAGATTGTGTAAAATGATGAAATTACACGATCTGCCGCGTCCCTTCATGAAAAGACCTTGACGTTTCGGCGTATTATGTATAACACAATCTGCCTAATTTTAAATATCGTCACTTCATGAAATGCCACAAAAACAAGGCATATTGTGTAATTCCGTCTAAAAGGTATATTGGCAACTGGTTTGTTCGGGTTTGTCAGAGCATTTTTTTTATTGTTATAAAATAATATTAGTTGGAAATATTTAATTAAAAAAAAATGCTCTGGGGAACAACGAACAAATCGGCTGCCAATATACCTTTTAGACGGAATTACACAATCTGCCGACTGACATGACATCGTTAGGTACTACATGAAGTGACGATATTTAAAATTAGGCAGATTGTGTTATACATAATACGCCGAAACGTCAAGGTCTCTTCATGAAGTGACGCGGCAGATCGTGTAATTTCATCATTTTACACAATCTGCCGACGCTTCATGAAGTGACTAGGCTTTTCATGAAATGACGGATTTCACTATCAGCCTACGACACATACAAAGTAGATTTTAGCATTAAATATAAGCTCCATATTGTTGAAGAAGACAGTTTTTGGGACTTTTCAGCAAAATATGCCAAAAGGACCTCTTCTTTTACATTTTTCACTTTTTTTTTCTCGTTTTCTCGACACCAATTTTTTAATGCGTCGTATGAGTTTTCGTAACGGGCTTTTGATTTTACTGGCAATATATCGTAAGTCGCTTTCCTTGCTGCTTCCAAAATTTTTTTTTGGAATCTCATTTTCCGTGTAGGATAATTCAAAATCTGAATTCATATTTTTCAATTTGCGCACTCTCGAAACCAGTTCAACATGAACAACAAATTAAAAATTAACGAACTGTCACTCGACAATACATAAACCCGTGTAAACGGTATTTTGTCAGACGTACGTGCTATCGAAGCAGGCGTTCCCCAAGGTTCCCCAATGGCCCCAGTTACATACATCCTGTATATTGCGGACATGCCAACAACACCGTTCATACGGCCGTACATATTCGCTGATGATACAGCGATGACGTGCACTCATAAAAATTTACCACTCATCCAAAGATGTTTACAAAATCAGCTAAATACTCTTGTTGACTATTTTCAAAAATGGAAAATAAAAGTAAACGCTGATAAAACACAAGCCATTCTCATTTCCAACAAGAGAATAAATAACATAAACATCGAAAACCTCGAACTCGACAATACCATAATACCGTGGAGTGACACCCTAAAATACCTTGGCGTCACCCTTGACAGAAAGCTCACATGGGCCCCCCATTTTGACAAAAAAATCAACCTTGGAACGCAAGCTTTCGGCCACCTATACCCACTCCTGTGTAGAAAAAGCAAACTGTCACTAAAAAACAAGACACTACTATACAAACAAGCAGTGCGCCCCGCCGTGCTATATGCAAGTATAGCATGGGGTCAAGCTCCTAAAACTCGCAGGCATCGTCTTCAAGTTTTTCAAAATAAAATTCTCAGGGCAATCACCAATGCCCCCCACTACATCAGGGGAGCGGCGATACACCGCGACCTTAAAGTAGAAATCATCAGAGAATTTTTAAACAAAAGACATACTGAGTTCTTTAGGAAAAAGCAGTTTCACCCAAACCAGCTAATCCAAAATTCATTCCCCATAAATCCCGCCCCAAACTTGCTCAAAATACGTCACAGGAGCATAAATGCTCCTATTACCCAATAACGACACAAAAAACATCAAAAAACTTCAAGCCTAGCTTGAATGTACGACAAGTTGTATGATTTTTAAATCAACTAAAATTGGCCAAACGTAAAAAAGTTCAATTTTTCAAAACCAAAAAATTTTGGAAAAATTGAAATCTAGTTTTTTCTCAGAAAAAAATTATTTTTTAATCTCCAAAATACAAATCAGTAAACACCACTAACGTCCATCCTAGGGCACATTTGTCTTATTCATTTCAGATACAATAAGTGTGTAAAAGTGTCGAAAGACACTAGCACAAGAAAACCAAGAAAACAACAGTAGTAATACATCGAAATGTTGTTATCATAGTAAAGAAATCAAGGTAGATTGTATTATCAAAGAGCGATTGGAAAAATGAATAAACAGGGACCGAAAAAATCTTTTGCCGGTCCCTCCATTTTCCGGTTTTGATCGACCAAACGTTATTTTCTGGACGAAAAATTTTCCAGAAAGTGTATATTTTCAGGTTGGTCTTAAAAAAAATGCATTGCTGTCGCCAGAATACAATGACATATATCGACCTATTCTACCGTGCTGTCGCTTCTCGTTGATAGGAGATCTCTGCCTATATTACAACTAAGATATTTTTGCCTTTTTTATTTTATGGTGTTCATCTCTGCCGGTAACATATTAGTTTTAGATGGAACCTAAAACGATCTGCAAGTAATTCGTTTCCCTAAAAACCATATTGATTCCCGTTTCTTTTAAAATTGCGGGATTAACTCAAATGACAAATTCTGCTTGAAAAGGGAAACGATTCCTTCCCTCCTTAGCTCTGCTACATCGTTTCTAATAATAAAACTGAAACAACGATAATAAAGGATTATTATTTTAATAATTAATATTAAAGTTTTTTAGGTCACATTAGGTCTTACGTTTTACTGTTGGGTATGGGTCAATTAAAAAGCTCAGATAATAAATTATTTTTTCCCTAGAGTACCTACACACAGTACGAACTTTCGAATTAAATTATAGTATATTACTATATAGGGAAATTGAATTAACTATAATTTATTCTACCGGGTGTCCGAATTAAAACTTTTGCACACACTGGGTGTGTGGAGAATTTAAGAGTTGTTTGCATAAACGATTTGAAAATAATAATTATAGGAATAATATATACCATTTTAAAATATTTGCCAATTATATACTTAGGTGGGACTTAATATAGTTAGTATATTCTGTATTTTTATTTTTTTTTGTCGCTTTTATATACGTTTCATACAGTGTGAGGTTGTAACTTGGAAAAATGCTTGGCACGGGTATAAACATTTAAGTTGTGGTATTTAAAAAAATATATTGGTACAGTGTGTCCCAAATTAGGGATATGACTAGTGTTGAACTCTCGTCTCGCTTTTTCTCATCTCGTATCGTTCTCGCGAGACGAGACGTGAGTGGTCCGGCTTTCTGCGAGGTGAGATTAGAAAAATATACGAGAACGACAAATCTCGCATAAAACTTAAGATTTTGATTAGGATAAACTTTAAAAATAATCTAGTTCATAATAATCCACTTAATATTTTACTGTGGGGACAAGCAGTAAACATAAACCGAGTATTTCAAGCACAGAAACGTCTAATAAGGCTCATCTTTAGATTGAAACCAACACAAACATGCAGAGAAATATACAAAAAAACAGAAAATCCTCAGAGTCACTTCAATATACATCCTTAATCCTTTACATATGTATACAAGAACAAAAACGAATTCCAAGAAAACAGAAACAATCACAACTATCCTACAGGAAACGCAAATGGCCTTATAGTCCCTAGACACACTTCAACACGATATGAAAAATATCCCCACTATGCTTGCATCAAAATTTTTAATAAACTGCCAGAAGAAATCAAACAATCCATAACAAGAGGTATATTTGGAAGAAAACTAAAGGACTTTCTTATAAAAAATGCAGTTTACACACTAGAAGACTTTTTGAATGCCTAAACGATGTCATATTATTTGTGTAAAAGGTTTTGACCTTCAAGATTTTTCTTGTACAGTTAATGTTTGTAGTCTGAAATTTAAGGTAAACTGCCTCCTAAATTAGTTAATTTTATAATTTATATGACGAACCTCAAATCATAATGGATGATCCTTAGAAGAATAAATTTAATTTTAATTTTAATTTGAATTTGAATAGAAAAACTATCTTTATTACCGATATTGCAAGGTGACCAGGGAAAAATCAGTAGGTACATGATGCTGAAAAACAATAGAAAAAATAAACCTTTTTTTATAAGGTTTATAGAATTTGTCAAAATGTTTGATACAGAGAACCATTGGATAAACGATAATCGTTTTCGCGAATTAGGTAGGTATAATATTATGCCACTCTCAGCAAAATGGAGGGAGTAAACCACATACTATTTTGATTGTGTCCAGTTATCTCTGGGAGTTGCTTTTAATAATTTTTTTTTCTATAAATCATAACGGCCCGAAAATTTTAAGGTAGATAAAGTTTCTTATTGTTTTAAGGAGCTATGGTAATTTGATTTGCCCCTGGAATAATGAAAGTTTTGTTTTCGGTATGATTATTTTAAAATAATGGCGTTGTCCATCAAAACAATTTATCTTCATTTTCACTATATACATACAGACAATAATATTATCGCAAACTACAATATTATAACGCGGACATTGGTTTTTGCTGTTAGGTTATATTACACACACAAATACGAAACGAATATTATAACGAGCAATAAAAACTTAAATTTCCACAATGGTTTATCGAACAACACGAACTATAAAGTATATCATATATTTAAAACACATTATATACAGTTTTTAGAAGTCTAACGCCGGTAACTAACATATTTTTTCACCTGCGTGCATTCTGTTCCGCCAAGTGCAGGCAACCAGGTTTCCGTTTTGTGCCTTGAATACTCAAAAAGGATCTATCTTACCTTTAAGATTCTAAAATTCTATTTTTGTATATTTCGTAGGCTGATAGTGAAATCCGTCATTTCATGAAAAGCCTAGTCACTTCATGAAGCGTCGGCAGATTGTGTAAAAACATGAAATTACACGATCTGCCGCGTCACTTCATGAAGAGACCTTGACGTTTCGGCGTATTATGTATAACACAATCTGCCTAATTTTAAATATCGTCACTTCATGAAATGCCACAAAAACAAGGCATATTGTGTAATTCCGTCTAAAAGGTATATTGGCAACTGGTTTGTTCGGGTTTGTCAGAGCATTTTTTTTATTTTTATAAAATAATATTAGTTGAGAAAGTTTAATTAAAAAAAAATGTTCGGAGAAACAACGAATAAACCGTTGCCAATATACCTTTTAGGCGGAATTACACAATCTGCCGACTGACATGACATCGTTAGGTACTACATGAAGTGACGATATTTAAAATTAGGCAGATTGTGTTATACATAATACGCCGAAACGTCAAGGTCTCTTCATGAAGTGACGCGGCAGATCGTGTAATTTCATGTTTTTACACAATCTGCCGACGCTTCATGAAGTGACTAGGCTTTTCATGAAATGACGGATTTCCCTATCAGCCTACGACATATACATTAGACAACCCTAAAAACATTATTCAAATTTAATGGCGAACCGCGAAGAGCACCGTAGTCGCTCGTTTCCGTTTGAATTCGGTTCCAGTGACGCATGCGTATTTGTTAGCTAATATAAGTAAGTACTATTATTTTGGTCATGTGTGAATTGAGTGTTTGAGTGTTAGCAACACTGTGCCAGAACTGCCAGATTTTAACTTTAAAAACGCTTTTGAAAATCGTTTCAGAAGGATGCGTTTATAATACTCACGTAATAATGGTAGATGATATTAAAAATCCGTATGTATTTGGAGCTTTTGCAGAATTTTTTCAGACTTCATATTGCGAGAACGAGAAATTACGAGACTATCGCGAGACGGGATGAGACGAGAAAACATCTTCCGAGATGCTTCATTTGTCGGATCTGGTACGGTTTTTGAACTGTGTATTTTGACGTGCCACAAAAATCAAATGTACAAACATTACTTGATTCTTTAAATAAACAAACATATCTTGACATAAACTTGATGGCGTTTTTGTGTAAATAATATAAATGCAAGATACATATGCATATGCAGATATCCTCTCGCGTTTTCAATTTTATTTACAATTTATAAAACTATGATAAGCCAATAACTGAATAATAAACCCAGATATCTGCAAGGTTTAATGTATTTACTTTGTCTTCTATTTAATATTAAAAATTTAAATAACAGTTATTTGTTAAAGTTTTTCGGGACTTTAAAGCTGTATGCTCAATATGGTTATTAAAAAAGCGTGGACATTTATTGACGTTTTTTCATTACCGGAGTGAGCATCATGTTTATTTATAGGTTACCGGAAATAACGATAACAAATTTTAAGGGATGATTCTACATACAAATATATGAAAAAAGTTCCTATTGACATAGGTCGGCAAATGCTTCCATACGGAGCTACATACCCTGGGATATGGTGTTGTCGCAGTACACTCATCTGTAAAAAGGATCCAGCCCACTGTCCGAATCATCTTCCAGTAACTCTTGTTCCCGTTTCACTTTCATTAAAATTACATCCCAAAACAGAAATTGTATAATAAATCATATAGAGTTTAAAAAATCTTTTGTATGGTTTTTATTCAGGGTTTAAAAACCTCTCTTTAAATACCTCTTTACGCATATAAATCATGTACTTACGGAAATCCAAATTATTTCATAGAATACCTACCTACTTTTCTGTAATTTATGTAAGTATTTATTTGTTTTTCTATAAGTTAAAACAGTAATATTTTGATCGGCCTTTATACAGTTGAACTTGTATCCAGGAACGCAACGACAATATGGCATTGTTAATATAAGACTTAAAAAGCTAAACCAGGAGTTTATTATTCAATAAAATAGACAAGGGAAATGCCTATATTATCTAATATGCATCAAAGAAAATCCATGGAAATGTAAAACCAACATCGAATAAATCCAGTTGATTTCGTAAGGTCACGTGCCACAGAATTTATGGAGATCAGAGGAAAATAATGATAATATTTTAATAACTTAAAAATATATTAATATTTTCAATGTACCTTCATTAGATTCCGTAAAAGACTACAACTCCCTAGTTTTATAACTTTTATAAAGCAATAAAACATGCCTCTATGCCGCTGACTTTAAGACGTCACCTGAAGTGGATTTTACCCCTCGAAGATGGCCCTCCCCCGCACCTGGATCAATCAAAGTATCTTTATGAACAAACTAGTTATAAATGCTGTCTTACTCACGTCTGTAAAATTAAGAAGGCTATATACTAAATAATATGCTACACAATACCTGATAGATTAAGATTAAGCTGGTGTTTCGTCTGGTTTTTCAGTGGACCCCAATAATATACCTACAATTATCAAAACAATTTTAAACAAAACAATACAAACTCCCAAATAGCTGTTAAAGATCACTGGAATTAGCTAAATAAATAAATTTAAAGCCGTGACTTACCTCCTATCAGCCACTCTGAGTCGCAAGGGCGTAGCTCTACGAGGAGAGAAAAACATAATGATTGTAAAAATTATGTAATAATAGAGATAAGTATGTCATACACTTGTATATTGTAATAAATAACTTAAAATCAAATGAAATCAAATCTCATAGCTCCTTTTTGTAAGATAAAAATAGAATGAAAAAGATATTTATTAAATTATTTATTATTTACTTTCAAGACCAGGCTCTAATAGTAATATAATATTAATAACCTCTTCAGCTGGCAAAAAATAAAATATATAAATTAAATTTATACCCAAATGACGTAATAACAGAGGGCAGAGGGTTAAATAAACTTATTATTTAGCTGTTCGTAAACCGAATGGCCTGTTGTATATTTAAACTCTCAAACACCTTAAGCGACAACAAGCGAGTTAAATGTGGAATTTAAGATAACGAACATACCAAAAGGAAGCCGCAATATTTTCACAAATAAAACACTAATTTAAGTGTTATATACATTTGGTTTTATTGGTGAAAAAATAAGTTTCTACGCACGGCTCACCGGTCATATTTGTAGTCGTTCAGTAACGATGAGCATGCGCACAACCCTCTTGTTATCGGTATGTCCTTCTTTAGCGATATTGTTCTTACGGTTTTTTATTATCATGGATTGTGGGTGTTTTGGAATAGTATCGAAAGTTGTATGACCCCGTATTTTAACCAAATAGGGGAAAAATAGTTTCAATAAGTATGAAGTAGTAATACTTGATACCCTGATATGTAATTTTATTTTATTATCACAGTGACACTTCTAATGCCTAATATGCCACATAAACAATATGTAAAAATAAAGGGAAATATAAAGGAAGAATATTTCAATGCATGTATCGGTAAATTTTATTTGCAGCACTGCAATCTAAGTAGGTATAATTTATCCAAACTCAGTTTGATGACATAAAAAAACGACTAACGAGCTTCAAAGAGACCGAGCACAAAACCAGGGTTGTCAGATCTTTTTTCTTCAATTCCTTAAGTTTCTTTTATTAAAAATGTTCCTTTTATATCAGTATTCAATTGTGTAACTCTCTTTGAAAGCTAGTTTGCAAATATACTTTAAACCGAGGAGTTTTGAGTGTGACAGAAAAAAATAACAAGCCATTTATTGTTATAAAAATACATTCATTAGTCCTTAAGAAATATTATAACTAAAATCAAAATAAAAAGTTTTTTCAGTGTTAAAAAACAACTAATTAACAAACCCTTGTTTCACCTATACTTATATATTGTATTTACAAACCCGAAAATTTGGAAGAACTGGCAAGCGCACATAATTTATCCACGTTGCCATGGAGACAAGCGCCAATGGCGCTGTCTCGGACAGTCTGTGAATAATACTAAGAGAAACGTAATTGCAAATTTTATATGTCCTAGACAAGAAAGGCGCAATATTTTTAGCGAATGAAGCTATTTGTATCTACCTGCTAAAAGATAATTAAGCCATCATTACTCTCGCCTTAGTTATTTATTAGTTTAGGACAGTGGAGTAGGTGGTTTGACATATCTGCTGTAATTTACATATTTAATTTTGGTTTATAACTGTCTACTGTGCGTAACGTTTTTTTTTACTTAATGTATTTCATTGAGTTGTGGCTTTAAACATAAAAAATTAGACAATCGAATGGTTATAATTCTTCCTCCGAATTCGGTAATTATTATGGACAATGCGTCATATTATTGGAGAATATTAAGTAAAATACCTAACATGAGCACTGGAGTTGTGTAGTTCGCGAACGAACTAGTTCAAAAGATCGAATCTGACAACTGAACTAAAAGATTCAATCAGTAATTACTGAGAGATTGAAACAAGGCGAACTAAAGTCTAAACGGAATGTACTACGCAAGCGAGAGCGAGACGACCGAGATTATAGGTTTTGTCACCTGACCGACCGATGCATGCAGCGATGATTTCGGACTATTTCGGTATTGAAATGAACAAAAAATATTGTCGGTTCTTTAGGCGCGTTTAGCACTTTTTGTGGGCACTGAATTAAACTGAGCCGTCACGCTAGGCTGTGTAACGCTCGAATTCGACTCGCGTTGTTTGTGTGTTTAAGATCACAAGATAGACACTTGTTGCGTCTCAGGTATGTTCTGGCATTTTTTTTAAGGGTTGTTCAATTTTAGGAAATATATTTATTCGATATTATTAATTTCACCTTGTTGAAGTTTTCACTTCTGTCGTGTGGTCTTAAGCACACACAATTTTTTTAAATATATAATTTAAATTTTAAAATATTTCTTTTACTTCACTATGCCAGTATAAATCAGTGAACTAAACGAACTAGTCTTTTGAACTATTCACTTTATTGAACGAGAACGAAAGATTGAAATCGGCAAAGTGAACTAAACTTCCCAGCACTAATGAGCACTAAGAAAGAAAACATTCTAAAGTTTATGAGAAATAAAAATATGGATATTCCTGAAAGGATTCCAATCAAAAAGGAATTAATTAAAATTATCAAAAGGAGAAACTTTAAAAATGAATAAGTAATTGATACTCTTTACACAAGGCGCGGCCATACTCTTTTGCGATTACCCCCCATATTATTGTATCTTTAACTCTATCGAAATGGTTTGGGGTACCATAAAAAAAGTTTAGAAAAAATAATCAGTCACCACCATTAAGCGCAGCTGTCCTTGGTAATATTCGGCAGGTAATTAGCGACATGAGTAGCGATGTATGGAAAAACTGCGAAGCTCATGTAATTAAAGTAGAAGAGGAATATCCTGTTTTATCGCCTATAGCGCCAACCTGCAATTATAGGCTGGTCCTATCGATCATAATATCTAAATCTGATGTGATAACTGCATACCATATTTTGTTATGTTGTTATGAATCATTGCAATCACAACCTGTGAACAATATATTTTGTTTAACCAAAAAATAAGTTTTGCACTACTTTTAAAGAGCCAACCTTTATAAATTAAACGACACCTATAAAACTGGGAATTTTATGCACATTTTTAATATGCATTGGTATGCGTCATAAAGATTTACGGACATTTCTTATCGCAATAAAGCCTATAAAACGCAATGCTGCTTTGGCAAAATATGTAAAAAGGGTTTTGACGTCACCCAGTTACATAATGGGAAATTCCGAGTTAATATGATTTTTCTAACTGCAGAAAAACTATAGAAAAGTGTTTCAAAAAAAAATTGATTTTAATAAGCATATTATTATAGTAAATACTAGTTTTAACCATTGAGTTTTAAAATTAGATCAGGCCAGTTTTTCTTTTATTTCGTCAATCCATCCTTAGACAAGTTTCGCCATATCATGGCTCATTGGTGAGGCTTGGATGAACCACTATACGGGGACACCGTCACAAGGATGTATAGCTCAAACCTCTATATAGTGTCGATGTGAGACACTTTTTAAAAATATTTCAGATAAATACTTTGTTAAATTCAATATTACAAAGTAGGTACAAAGCCCGGTTTTTAGAAAAACGTAGGTGTACAAAAATATTGCAAAAAATATAACCTAACATTCGAAGAGCAGTTCAAGTTTCCTGTAGGGCCTAGATTCTTTTTTTGTTTTGGGAGGTAAAGCAAAAAAAATTAGGCAAGGGGGGAATGACTCCCTTTCCCCCCCTCATATCTACTCCCTTGTGTAGGTAGATCTCCCAATAAACATTTTCCGTAACTTATAGTAACACCAAGTTATATAATGGTTATATAAAGGTAATAGAGGTATATAAGAAGGTTTCGGAGTTTTATAATCTGTGCCTTTTGGTAACCTATTGTTATAACGGGTTTATAAAATCACTATAACCTACAAGTATATAAGAAGGCAACGTAACTATTTCCATCACCATTTTATAAAACTTGTAGTAATCGTTACCAATGGTTTTATAAACAGGTTATATAAGGTTTGCCGTTGCCTCATTTATACAACTTAAATACTTTTAGTTATGTAGAAGTACTATTGATCACCATGAAATTCTTGGTGATATATCAGTAACGACCGCTTCTTCTATACAACTTCGCCAACACTATAAGTAACACAAATTTTTCCTATAGGCCCAATAAACCTTCTTGTCTATAAAATGGTCGTATGTCATATTTGAACGCAAACACGTAAGGTTTTTGATATTTCTCGTATTTTACAATGAATAATTGGAAAAAATAAAACACAGCACTTCATTTCGACGTAAAATTTCAAAAAACTTTAAGCAAATTTTAAATTCTGTGCCATCAGGCTCCTCAACCAGGATTATTAGTGGTCATAACCTTAATATCTTTGATTTAAAGTATTTTTATTAGCAGTTTAAACCCGTACGACTAGTAAACACACTCAATTTTTCTGATACGAGAATAACGAAGGTTACCTATCTAAAAGATAATGTTAAATAAATTTAAGTAACATAATGGTGTTAAATGTATAAAATGTTACTATTCGTTATATAAGGTCACCATAGGTGATATTATGCATTCCAACGTTTATGTCGTTACTACATTGATTCCGCCATGATTGTTTAGTTAAATTTAGAACTATTAAAAAGGGACGTTACAAAAACACAAAATTTGACAACAATCAATACGAAATAAACGCTTACGTATTCAATGGTGGCATATACTAATAACATTTGGTGTTAAATCGTCGTAAAATTAAAAAAAAAAACATATATTTTACTGAAAACCTGACCTAAATTTGATTGTTATTGGGTATTTTAAGGGCCCCTGCATTTTTTGGAAGTATTCCTTCTATTTTTGCAGTAAATAACTGTTCCCATCTAAATTTTGGGTAATACGTGAGTACTAAGCATAAAATCAAACTACCTATAAAACATTTTCTTCTATATTTATTATTTAATTAAGCGACCGCCATCTGTAATAGTCTGTACAAAATCTGAACACCAATTCCGATTTAATATTGTGGAAACAGAAAAAGACAAATAATAATTAATAAAGTGTGCCTAAGAGAGAGAAATATATACGCCTTCAATAAAAAGAAGTGACAGATGGGAATGACATAACAGATAGAAGTGACAAAATTTTGGTAACGGAAATATTTTGATAACCTCTATACCACTAATTTATATCACTAAAGGTGTTAAGACGCCGTTATTTATTTTATATAGTGCTTACTACAACCTTTCTGTTACTTTTAGTTAGATAACTTAGATTTATATAGCGTTACTAAACAAAGGTTTCCGCAATCTTTATAAACACCCCATTTAAGTGTTTTAAGGGTTTTATAAAAGTAACAGAAATATTTCTATTACTAAATATATCACTCTAAGTTATTTAGGGTAGGTGATATAGCATTAACTGTAAATAATATACAACCAAAAATGTTTATTGGGCTATTTTTACCCAAAGCAAAATCTTGGACTTTTCTTTAACGCGTTATGAACAAAAAGAAAACCAAAGAGACCAATAAATCTCACATTACCGAGGAATAACCCCTATATACGTAAGCGCGATATTATCCCTAATCTAGTTAGAAACTATGTGCACCGGGATAAAAAGAATATAGTAGTTTTGCGCTTTTAAATATCGCCCGGCGCCGTTAATAGAAGTTCTAAAATAAAAGTTAATTTTAAACTCCCGAGTTTTATGATTCAAAGTGATTTGTTCAGTTAATTTAAAAGGTGAGGCATTGTAGTAATATATTTTAAAAATTAACCTGAAATAACGCTATCTAAATTAGTTACTAAGTGCTTTGTTGTACCTACTGGCGGATCTATAGGGCGGGGGGGGGGGGGTACAGGGGCATTAGACCCCCCCACATAACCTAAGAATAATAGAGAACAATAATGATAATGTCCTCGCCACACAAAAAAAACTACTCTCAAAACAAGCTTATAGTAATGCTCAAACAAATAGCCTTATTTTGATACTAACTTGCTTTATTTAGTGCCTAAAATATATTCATTTTTAAACTACTACTGGTTTTAAATTATATCATCAAGTTAATCAAAATTATGTTCATAAAGAGATTACATTATCATCATAACAAGATAATCTTATACTTGTTTTAAAAATAAGTTTTGTGGTCAAAGTGAAATATTCTATGATGGGTTTAAAAATAAAAATAAATTTGTATTCTCACAGCGAGCACAATGACAGTATCTATACTCAACTTGAGTAAAATCTAAAGCCTTATTATTTCTTTGTTGCTATTTGCATCACGTGACCTCTTGTTCTGCGAGGAAACGGCCGAAATACGTTTAGTCGTTATTTAACATCCACGCAGACGTCGCGCGTCGATTCTCACCGATGCTGGTAGTGTGTGTTCTATTTTGCGCGTTTTGTGTAATATAGTGTGATGGAGGAATTACTCAGACTCTGGAAAATAATTTCTTCCTTACTCCTTGGCTCGTTGGTATGAGATCAACGGAATTAAATATACCAAATGGTATGTTCTAATACATGAATACACTACAGATAAGGTACCGAAAATATGCCAAATTCAACATATTCTTATCAATAAAAATGATGACAGAGATGTACACTTTTTGGCCAACCCTGTACAAATTAGTAGGTAATTACAATAAACATTTTCGCGCACATAAAATAATTAGTAACGAAACTGGCAATAGCAATTTAATTTCCGTTAATATAAGAGAACTATCTGTTCCATTTCCAATGATGGTTTATAGGGTGCAAGGTGAATCTTACATAGACATGAACTAAAAATATTATATTCGTTATAGTTATGGTTTTTTGTTACCTGTTTGGTTACCTGTTTTTTTTTTTAATAAAACCAAAAGCAATAAAAAGTTGTTTTATTTATCACTTATCTGTTAGGGCTATATTCAGATCAGATACCTATAAGGTAATATCACAATAGTATTTGATACCTATGTCACAAAGACATTTTAACTTGACATGTACAATTCTATTGACTGCGGTGAGCTTATCCTATCTGACCTTAATAATATAGTCCTTTCAGATCTATCTGTTTAAAAATTACATGATTTTAAATTTTACTCTATCTAATAATAAACCAGTTTTGAGATGATAATAAATTGATTTGTCTAGTTTCGCTGAGAATGTAGGATAGTCACAAATTGAAGATACAAATAAAATATGTGTGCTCAAATGCAACTTCGTATATTCAACTTAATAATAACTCATACTCAAAACGAGAATAACGAATATTCATTCTTAGAATACTTAGAATCAAACCAATATTAACGTATACTATATCTGCAACTACAATTATTAATAGGTTGATCATTTATTTTTATTACCCTAAAACTAAAGTAGAGTCAAGTTAAAAGAATGTAGTATTAATTTAAAACTATATTTTGATGCTAAGGTATTTTCTATTTAATTTTACTTTAGCATTGCTCCTATTTATGTCTATGATAGTTTCAGTTTGAAACTTTTAGGTTCAACTGGATACTAGATTTTTTTGTGTGTGCAGGTGTGTTTTTTACAATAATACAAAATATTTTGTAGTTCAATTATTTCAAATTAATTTTATGCTATTGAGAAAAGGTAACTTTCTAAGCACCTTTTCAATTTTCTTGCTATTGACTGTAGCCAAGGGGGAGGTAATGGAGGTTCTGTCCCCTTTCCCTCTGAACTCCAGAAATGGTCACAATAATGTATTTAAAAATTGGAACCTGCAATAATTAACGAAAACAATTTTGCTGGTTTAATTCATAAAACTTTACAAATTTGTCATTATGGTAAAGCTAATTTAACACTGTCTTATTTAATGCTGTAGCCTAGGCGGGGATAATTTTAATGGGGTTTAACTTTCTGCTCCCGAAATAGTTACTGGGTTTTAGGAGTAAGCACGACGATTTTTTAAAAATATATAAACAGACAGTTGTCGATGACAATGTCTATTGAGTTCCTGGTAAATATTCTGACAGTAACCCCCACCCCTCTATCCCTCCAAATCCCATCAAAAATATTGGAATAGAATATATAAGATAATAAAGAAAACTAATTTTCGCTGTATATTTTGTTCCTTTTTAAAATTTGCTTTGACATTAATTCTATTTTATCCCTTTTAATGCAAAATTTCTTGTGCCACTCAATGCACTGCATTGACAGGATATCAAAATTAAACTCATTTTGAATTTCCCCCAAATTTATCGCTGGCTGGAATAATTTTTTTTAAAAATAAAACCTATTAAATTTGAAACTATAGATAATTGTGAACTGCAGATTGGAATTTGGCCGATTCTTGGTTAAAATCAACAACAGGAAGAAGACAAACAAGCCACCGGCGTATACAAGGGGGAAATTACCCCCCAAGATTACTTAAGCGTTGTTTAATTTTTGTCCTTACTCCTTAAAGTTGCTATTATCTAGTATCCTAGCCGGGCACGTAGCTAGGGGGGGGGGTACAAAGCCCCCCCCCCCCGAAACTCGAGCTCTGATTTCGGCAACATAGGCAACACATTAAACATTTCCTACACTATTACCTTTTCTTCACCTCAATTATTATTATTACTGGGTTTGTTTTTGTGCTTTTCTTGAGAATTTTGTGTTGTGTTTTTTATTTTTCTATTTTTCTATTTTTCCTACTTGAAAACCAACACCATGATTCAAAAAGGGCGTGGCACCCCCACGAGAAGAAATCCTGGCTACGTGCCTGATCCTAGCCGATCGATTACCCCCCCCCCCCCCCCAGACGCATGAGCTGGGTACGCCGTTGAAACAAGCATATTGGTCGAAGCAAAAATAAAATTAGATAAAGTCAGAACTGTCAAAAACAGCGCCGCCATCGTGTCTGGTGAGAACTTTGAGCCGAGAGGCGGGACGCTTGAATTGAAAAATAAAACTCGGAAATGCACATGACATAATTTTTTAAAATATTAAAAGAAACTCACAATTACCATTTGAGTCTGTCTTATAATTTCTTTCTTGTTTACTGTTTTTTTATTCATTCTCTACTAGAAGTTTTCTCAGCAATGGGTGTATTGTCAATAAAAATACTTATTTCTATTGTACTCATTGTCAGCCTGGAAAAGTGAAAAGGCCTGGGTAAAAACTGTTTATAGGCAATCTAAAGGTGTCTCTAAAATCCATTCTCACACATAAGACACTGATCTAAAACAAAAATGCCACAATGCAAGAAAAAACATTCAGAGTGGGTTTAAATAAAATTATTTTCTATTCGAGTTCAGTAGATAGGTAATTGACAAAGGTTTAAAAAATATCAAAAAATAGGTCGTATAATATACATAGTAATTATATAAAATAAGTCGATAAGCAAGAATCAACAAGATTTAAATTATTATCGTAGGGCATAGTAATTAGAATATGCGTATTAATACATTAACCAAAATTTAGGAGAAAATAATCAAACAGGTGTTGGCAAATTTTCTCTACAAGTTTAGCTAATACTAATATGAGTCATCTCATGAAAGGGATGATTTGTTTAATCATGAAGATAAGTTAACAAAAAGATGATTACTTACCTTTAGCAGAATGAAAAGTAAAAAGGCTCGTTACCATGAACAATATTAATAGAAAAAATCAAGTTTATAGACTCCTTGATAAACTCAGTCAGCCATTTTAATTTTATAAGGCGAGGCGAGGCTGGGCGATTCCATTTGTGTCCAAGACAGGGAAGGCAAGTGGCAAAATAATTTAATGGCTCAGGCTATTCATAGCATTTACTTTTCTCTGTCTGCATCGAGTTACCTCCATTACATATAATGGAAAACAAGTATGGCTCGAAAAAGAATAAAGGTCGCCTTGCTTAGGAAACTGTTCACTATTTACAAATTACTATACGTAGGTGTCATATAAACTCATAAATGATGGGGACGGTACGTATGGCCTAACTTAAAAAAGTCTGGAGCTCTGAGTGCACCGTCCCGGATAAAACTGAAAATTAACGGAATATTAGGTACCTAATAGCAGATAAAATAGCGAATGTATGACTAGCCCTACCTCTTAAGGAGATTGGTGAAATTTCTTTATAAAAATGCTAAAACAGCAAAAGCTCTTTATAAAAGTTACAAAAAATATAGGTTGTTCCATTTAAAGAAATTGGGAAAATAAATTTCGACTTTTGCCCTACCCTGTACATGAGATGACAAATTTAATTGCGCATTAGAACTATAAAATTAGACCATATAATAATGATAAAAAAATTCTTATTACAATTTACCACAAACCCATGAGAAAAATTTTGACATAAAAGTGGCCATACATTCTAAAATACCCTGTATAGGTTATTTAAACCCTATATCAGGAGACTTAGAAAAGTAAGCGGAATTTAATTATGAAATAAAGAAGATGGTGTTGCATTTAAAAAAAATGTATGTTTGATATGGCCTGGAATTACGAAAGACCCTGTATATCGCAGCATATTTTTAAAATGTGTTGCTTATGAACCCGTACAGTTCTCAAAATTTGTGAGTAAAAAAAGATAATTAAGTCAAGAAAAGAATAAACATAGTTAACAAAAATTGCTAGTGATATAAAAATGTTTTTCTAATTTTGTATCATAACAAATCTATTACGATACGCATTTGCGTATCGTAATAAAGCTATTTTGATACGCGTTTTTTCTTTATTTGATGTTGGTAACATTTAAATGTTTTATTTCATTTACTTGCGCGGCCTTTGTGATTTACGAGAAAACCAATTTTTCGCAGAGGAAAAATAGCTTGATAACCTACTTTTTTATTCTGTGTGGATAACAGTCATGTATGTTGGTTGCATAATTCTATAAATCAATCTTTTGAAGATGCTTCAAGCTATCATTTTCTGCCAAATCCTATCCAAAATTCAATATACTAAACTTCCAATGCTGATTTCAACTTTATTTGAATTTTTTATCTTCCCTATACTAAATTGCAATGCCGGGACGTAAAATCACGTCTTTTGAAATTCGAAAAAAAGTAGCAAAATCGCCCGAATTTCCGAACGCTCTGTATATGTACCGAATGTTCAAGGATCACACAACATATTCCGTCCAATTTCAAATCTCATATCGCTAAAATAACTTTAGAATCTCGTGGTAAAATTGGGTCAATAAATCAAAAATGACAGTTCGCAAAATATATTTTGTTGTCCAGAGGCTACTATGATAAAAAATAGTATTACCAACATAAAATTTAGACATAAAAATTTACAAAATTTGAAGGATTTATTTTCTTTTTAAATATGTGGTTTTTATTGAAAAAACTACAAATTTGAAAAAATAGTATAACGTAGGTAAAGTGTATACGATCTTGGTTGAGACAAACAAAAAAAATAAAAAAAAATTGATGGCAGACTTGTCAAGTCCACGTGGACTATCTTCAAACATCTGTATAGGGAGCGGTCAATACAAATTTTGTTATATTTGTATTGTAGTTTCAATGTGTGATGCAGTAAATTGATCGTACCCCCAATATTTACGTTGTCTCAACTGACTTCGTATGAAGTATACCTACGTGTTATATAAAGCAGTTTTAAGCACTTGTCCCGTTATAAAACTCGCCGCAAGCGGCTCGTTTTTTAACATGGACGCGTGCCGCGTGCTATAAAATGATGCTTTATAAAACGTGTACCTTAATATACTATTACCTTATAATAACCTGAAAATGGCATCAAATATATTATTTAAAAAGACATCGGTGGCTCCGAGGTTAACGCGACAGTCACTGAGAACTCTAGGACGAGAGTCTGTGGGTTAGTGTCCGTCCCACTGCCGGCAAACTAGTTCGAGCCCGGTGGATTTTAGTGGTTTGTCTTGACGTGGGCCCAGCGTTGAGCCAAAATTAGGGAAAATCATCCCCCAATCCTACCCCATTTACGCCGGCAACCAGGCCGGATGAGATCGGATATTTCGTGGGGTTCTGGGGAAGGAACACACTCGCCAATCGGTAGGTCATGAAAGTGCAAAACCAAGGGTTGATAGTCCTTGTGGTTCGGAGCTTACGTTAAACCGTAGGTCCCCTCAGGAATGGCCCTGGCAGCGAACGAAGACGAAATAATCCGAAATAAGCAAGCAAGCAATCAATTCAGCTTGTTTTTTACACCTTAATATAATCATTTAACATAAATTTTCATTGATAATGATACTACATCAACTTTGCATTAAGTATGACATATTTTTATTGACTCATGATTGTTTCGGAAATATGTGGCTTTAAAATATTATTAAGTAGAGTTGGATTTTACTTCAAGTTCGGTTTAAATTTTATACGGTCATTAGATTTAGCCGTAAATCACTTTAAAAACGATTTTGCTACTCTACGAAAGACATTGTTAATAATTAGAAAACTATGTAACGAGCTTGCATGGGCGTTCTACACGGTTCCGCTTTTAACGGTTTAAAGTTTATGGCCGGCTATTTATTTCTCCCGCTAATATTTATTTACATTATTTTTCTATGTTTTAATGTAAAATAATTGGCATGTACAGGGTGTTCCTTTATGGGCACTATTACAGGGTATTTCCAGATAGAGGGTAGAGAGATAGAGGGACACTTAAAGTCACTGGTTTATAAAACGCAAGTAGAAAATGAAGAAGACCTAAGAAACCAAATAATCGACGGCTTTTAAACAATAAGAAACATTTCTGCAATTTTAGCTCGTGTGCAGGATTCTATGCAAAGGAGGTTAGAGGCCTGTATCCTGGCTAAAGGTGGACACTTCCAACAATTTATTTAATTGCAGTTGAGATTTTTTAAAAATTATTAAATGCTACTTTATTATAAAGGTTTATTTGTTTCTGTAGCCTAGACGGAAAAAAGTATTTACTCCTAAACCATCCCCCGTATCAAAAGAAGCGTTTTTATTACAATTAAAGTAAGGAAACATAAAAAGGCGCTGTCGCAACGATCTCTGCACACTTGGTGCTCAACATCGAATCACCTTGTGTTGGGTTCCTGGACACAGCAACATATATGGCAAAGAGACTGCTGATGCGCTCGCCAGGGAGGGCGCAAGCATGTCTGTCGAACTAGCAGAGAATAGTGTGGCTAGACCAGTGTTGCCAGGTCTAAAAATTTTTTTTCCCTAGATAATTTCTTAAAAATTCCCCAGTTTTCCCAGATTTTCCCCAGATCTTTTAATTTGAAGAAAAAAGTAGTGATGGGAAAAATCGGGTTATTTTAGTAATGGACTTCCGAGTATTCCAGTAAAAAATTCGGCAAAGTAGTGAAAAATCGAGTTAAAAAGCGTTTTTTTTTATTCACTTCAATATTTTTTACGCTTCTAAAAACAAAAAAAAAAAAGGTCGCCAGTTCCGTAAAGCAACTAGTTTGTGTAGCCGCAATGATTGGTCATTTATGAATGCCACGCGGCTCGTTTCAAAAAATGCGTGGAGGCCTGGGATTTACTGACTTTCTTGTTGTTTATATCTTCAGAGTAAGGTTTCTAGTAAATTCGACCTGCCTAAGATTCTGAGTTCCTAGTAGTAAATCGGACTTAGAAAAGATTGCGTTTTTGCCATGGGTCAATCGATTAATAATAATTTTTTAAGTGATTACTTAATATATTTTTACAAATATCACAAAATCAAAAAAGAATAAAAATTCCCTAAATTATAGAAAATTTCCCTTTTTCCCTACTGATTGCAGATTTTCCCCAACTTTAGGGAAATTTCCCCAGCAATGGCAACAGTGGGCTAGACCATTGGGATCAGTCAAAGAAGAGATAGATCGAGCAGCTAAACAACTTGCGCAAAGCAGATGGACAGGGCTTACAACTTGTAGCATCTCCAGGCAATTGTGGCCCCTACTTGATAACAGGAAAACAGCAGCGCTATTACAGCACAGTCGGAAGGACCTAAGAAACATCACTGCCGTAATCACCGGACATTGCTTGTTCGGTAGACACGCTGAACGTATGCAAATACCAACTAACGACTTCTGCAGAAGTTGCAGAGATGAGGAAGAAGAGGAAAGTATTCAGCATTTCTTGTGTGAATGCCCCGGCCTCGCGAGAAGAAGGTTCAATGCACTGGGCAAACCATTTTTTAATGATCTGGAAGAAGTGAGCAGCCTGCAACTGGGTCGACTTACTAAGTTTATTAACAGCAGTGGCTGGTTTGAATGAGCTGTCAAGATTCTTTTACGATCGTGTTAACCATCAGGAAGCTGATGCAACAGGTTCAGCCGAACATGTGTGGTACCACAACGGTCCTATAGAACTACCTGTCAATGCGTGCGTGTCAAACTCGTGGTCAATTCCAGAAGTCTGCCACTCTAACCTATCCTAACCTAAGGAGTCATAAAAAAATATATAATTTAAAAATATCAGTGGCGTACCATCATTTTACTAAAAAATATGAGAGAATAATTTTATACCGACGTTATTGGTTGTCTACAACAATGAATTTAACTTTCAAATGAGTCATATTTAGGTGTTTATTTAAGTTACCAAATTTAACTAAAAAATCTCTACTCTTAGTAATTATTTAAAAATTACTTTTCCTTTTTATTTTGGACTCCCTGTATTCCCGAAACGAAGCTGTTAATGAAGATAGTTTATAAAAACTTTTTCTCTTAAAATAACATCAGTAAACATATCCCAAAGTACTTTTGAATCACCTTGTATATGAAAATTGGGTTCAAAACACATTATGGAAGACGTATAATTTTTCGTTCCACTTATTCCCATAAAACAAATTCGGGATAAGCTAGTACAAAAACTACTAACACAGTTTTTTCATTGCCCTAATCCTACAAATAATATTACGTCCTACCCTAATGTCCTTCATAGGTGAAACAGGTGTCATGTTGAGAGTTATAAAGTGAAAATAAAAAACAATAGTGTTTTCTTTCATAATTTTATTATGGATTCTGATCATATTAAAGTTTTAAGACTTTATAGGTAGTGGTTTTAATGCATTTATATTTTGCTTGGAATTGAAAATACTATGTACCTATCTATAGTTTGTCCTGAATTTTCATCTACTTAAACTTTTTATTTAAAAAACTGCCAAAGGAATGCGGGCATATTACCACTTAGGGTTAAGTGTACCTAAGATCAACTTTTATAAAAGTAAAGAATGAATTTCGCCTTTTCAGAAGCTGCGCGTAATCTAAATCTTAATTTATATTTTTTATAAAAGAAGGAAATAGTAATGTACGTAATATACACCTCCTTTTAATTGTGCTAAGGGTTTTGTAAGTTTTATTAAATGAATTGGCAGCAATAATATTGCCAGCTAAAGCGCTGTATCGCGTACCACATACTTAACTGTGTTTTTCTAATTTGGTATCATAACAAGTCTATTACGATACGCATTTGCGTATCGTAATGACGCTATTTCCATACGCATTTTTTCCTTATTTGATGTTGGTAACATTTAAATGTTTTAATTCATTGACTTGCGCGGCCTTTGTGATTTACGAGAAAACCCATTTTTCGCAGAGGAAAAATTGCTTGATAACCTACTTTTTTATTCTGTGTGGATAACAGTCATGTATGTTGGTTGCATTAATCTATTAATCAATCTTTTGTAGATGCTTCAAGCTATCATTTTCTGCCAAATCCTATCCAAAATTCATCTTACTAACCTTCCAATGTCGATTTTAACTTCAACTTTATTTGAATTTTCCCTGCATCTTCCCTATACTAAATTGCAATGCCGTGACGTAAAATCACGTCTTTTGAAATTCGAAAAAAAGTAGCAAAATCGCCCGAATTTCCGAACGCTCTGTATATGTACCGAATGTAGATATGTAGATAGCTCAGAGTTGGTGGCGCAGACGGATTCACACCCGCCGGGCATATTTTTTTTTGTGACACGAGCAGCTATAGCCTGGTATCG
Source organism: Polydrusus pterygomalis (assembly GCA_963969555.1). Lineage (NCBI taxonomy): Eukaryota > Metazoa > Arthropoda > Insecta > Coleoptera > Curculionidae > Polydrusus > Polydrusus pterygomalis. Next base: position 39,609,087 of record OZ018376.1, on the reverse strand, counting down.
ATCCTCACTCAAATATTTTTTTTTCTGGTATTTTCCTATTTAATTTCAAAGCCATCCCTTAGAGGGAAAAACCGTGTTGCAAATTTGGCGCCCAACGTGGGGCGTACGACGTATTCCGTCCAATTTTAAATCTCATATCGCTAAAATAACTTTAGAATCTTGTGGTGAAAATGGGTCAATAAATCAAAAAATTACAGTTTGCAAAATAATTTTTGTCGTCCAGAGGCTACTATGATAGAAAAAATAGTATTACCAACATAAAATTTAGACATAAAAATTTACAAAATTTGAAGGATTTATTTTCTTTTTAAATATGTATTTTTTATTGAAAAAACTACAAATTAAAAAAAATAGTATAAAGTACGTGTTATATAAAGCAGTTTTAAGCACTTGTCCTGTTATAAAACTCGCCGCAAGCGGCTCGTTTTTTAACATGGACGCGTGCTATAAAATGATGCTTTATGTTACGTACGTTAATATGCTATTATATATAAAATGATAGCAATCGTTTAAAGTAAAGTTCACGAAGCGATATCGTGCGCTTAGTTCTTCCGGTTACTATTCTGTCTGTTTTTATTAGAGATGTGACGAATAGTGGTTTTGCCGAATAGCCGAATACCGAATATTCGGCCAAATTGAAACCGAATATTTGGCCGAATATTCGGCCATACCGAATAATACAGTTTTGATTGATCTGAACGCGGAGCCGCCAAGATTTATTCGAGTTTTGCGGGTTACGACACGACCTGTATTGGCACGTGTCGACGGTCGCGCCGTGCAAGCCTATTTAGTGTAAGGTACTCTGTTGCTAAGGGTGGTTGATGTTATAGATTATTATCGATTTATAATATTTATATTAATAAAATGAACAAAAACAAAAAGTCAAAAGTTTGGATCTTCTTTAAAGATACCGAGGACGATAAAAAAGCCCAGTGTACATTGTGTAATGTTTTAATTTCAAGATTGGGCAAAGGAAAATGAGCTACGACCACTTCGCTTACTTGTCAGAAGAAATACTGCCCGTTTGCATGGTGGAAAAAATACTCCCTCAAATTTCCAAAAATGAGCCAAATGGCAAAGGTTTATTTATCAGCTCCTGCAAGTACTGTTTACAGTGAACGCTTGTTCTCCGAAGCTGGAAATGTTTATGAGAAAAAGAGGAGTCGTTTATTACCTGAGAGAGCTGAGAGCTTGGTGTTTTTGCACCATAATCTACCACTTATTAACTATAAGTATTAATTATTTTTAAGTTTGTAAAGATTTTTTTTGCAGTTGTGTTTTTATAAATACGTACCTATTGCAATTTTTATTTGAAAATAAAAAATCATTACAATCAGCCTTTTCCCATTTTATCGCAACCTTAAAAAAAATTCGAATATTCGGGGTCTTAAACCGAATATTCGGCCGAATACCGAATAGTCAAAAAGTGGCCGAATAGGCCGAATACCGAATAAATATTCGGCTTCGGTCCCATCTCTAGTTTTTATCACATATTTATACTATTTAATAATATGTCACGTTGATCGTTGATACGAACACACCAATAAATCTTGAGTCGCCTGTCTGCCAGTGAGGGAGTAACATGATTTTATGTTTTATGGTTATTTATATCATGGACAATTTCTTTAATTTAGGACTGAAAACATAAAACTGCGAACGCTCATGCTGCCACTGCTAAAACCTTATTTTTTATGCATTTTACCGTCCTGCCTCTTCAGATATCGTAGCCCAATAATGGTGTGTAGACCTATACCTACATTTAGGAAAAAATATAACTTCATCAATTTTTCACTTTTCCAATTCGCATAGTGCCCGTATATTTCGCCGTTAATCATTTTAAAAACGTTAAAATTATGCTGCGATGGTAAAAATTTTGCTAATTGAAAAACGCCGCCGACGTAACGGGCTTGCAACTCGAAATGCTGCTGAACTTCTAACGCTTTGGAATTGATAGCTGGCAATTTATTTCGGCACTTCTTTACGTCACTTTTCTCCGTTTGTTTCCATGGCCATCTTTAAAAGTAACTGTCATCAGCACATCGCTTTTCATCAATCTTCCAATATCGTTAAATGTTTGTGTCAGAAAAATGGTATATTTTGTATTATTAGTCCTTCAACGTTTATGGCTAGCTTTTTTAATTGGCTTACTCTCATCAAATCCTTTAAAACACGACAAAATACGAATACGACTTTAAAAATTAGGTTTATTGGACTTAATAGGCGCTTTTAATTAAAAAATGTACGGACTTTTATTTACCTTTTTTTTATTTTACGGAGGAAAACCTTTCAGGTTTTTACGAGTTATTGCCTAGTATACACACAACTCGATAAATTTACTATAATACGACTTTAAGTAGGAAGTGGGAAGTTTACGATTAACCACTAGCAATGACACACAGTGTTGCCAGAGTAACAAAGCAAAAAGTCGCCATCGATCAGTATGAAAAGTCGCTACTTTGTCGCCACAGCTTTTTTGAGATATTGGGGTTAGAAAACTGTTAATACTAAATAAAAAAAAAATATTTTTGTGGAACAAGCTTAATGAACTTTATTATAGGTACCTACACAAAGAATAAAAATAAAACAAAAAAAAATTTATTCTGATTCACTGTCTGAATCTGAACCTATTTAGTTTTTTCCTGTTTATTTTTAAATATATTATTCTTTTTTTGTCTTCACATCTAGCATATTTAAAAAAGTCGCCAAAAATAAGCTTTTTATTGAAAATCGCCGCCATACTCCCACCGAGACAAAAAGTCGTCATTTTGACGACTTGTCGCCCCAAATGGCAACACTGATGACACAAAGCGTTTTTATAGCGGTTTCTGCAGAGGCATCGCGGCGGAGGATGCGGCTGCAGTAGAGGTGGGTCCGACCCGCTATTTTTGTTTAGCAGTTGCTTCTGGTATTGCTAAACAAAAATAACAGTTACAAATAGCAGCTATTTTAGTAGCAGTTGCTATTTCAGCATTATTCGTGTCGAAAAAAGGACAACGACGCGTCCACCAACTATCAAATAGCAGTTCGAAATTAGCATAGCAGTGTGATAATCTCACCTACAAACGTATCAGATAAAAAATAGCAGTTGCTATTTTAGCACTATTCCACCTCATAATAAGTTATGTCCGTAAATACGCCAAAAAAGCGATATATATAATCACTGCGAGAGATTACACAGGTTTCTAAAACGCAACAACTTGACAAATAGCAGCCTGCTTTTTTTTGTAACTGCTATTTAGAACTGCTATTTTTATAACGGCTATTTTATTTAACATATCGGTCCGACCCATAGCCCAGCCCAGGTATTGACTTCCAAAAAAAAAAAAAAAAAAGGTCGCAGGTCGCCATTCGTACTTCATCTAGTAGCCCCAACCACTGTACTCACGGACGCTGATTTCGCTTTATCAGCGCCAGTTACGGTTTTTTTTCTTTACCAATAGCACAAGCAGCTAAACAGGACAACAAAAATAGCGGGTCACACAAATAGCGGGTCACACAAATAGCAGCTAAAAAATTAACAGCTAATTTTTAAGCTCGTAGCATTTAGCACTGTCTCGAATCAAATAGCAGTTAAAAAATAGCAGCCTGCTATTTAGCAACCCATCTCTAGGCTGCAGCAGTCGCAAGTCACATAGCCGTTGCGGTAGTTGTCGGGGTGACGGCATTGGCAACACCAAACCTACATCCATTTTTACTGCAATTTAAATTTGTTTCGGGTCTCAAAGACGGTCTGAAAACCTCGTCTCAAGCACGGAGCCAGGAAATGTATTCGGGGGGGTCCGGCAGTGGCGTATTTTGGATTTTGATGAGGGTGGCCTTTCTTTCTTTCTTAAAAAATGCGCCGCAGGCAAAAATTTTTCAGGTGCCACGCCCTTTTTTTGACTCTCGAAACTTGGAAATTCTTAGTTTCGATAGCCTACCCCGAAAAAACGTAGATATTATATATAGAAAATTTTTAATTTTTATTTTAAAAATTATTTTCTTTAAGTTATGTATAATATTATGTGTTATTTTCCTATTTTGCTGAAAAAAAAAATATTTTCTGAAAATTTCGGGGGGGGGGTCCGGACCCCCTGGTCCCCCCCCCTGGCCACGCGCTTGCCGTGTCTGACTAGTCGCATAAATAATAGCTGAGTTCCTATAAATTTCTTTTAAATAGTAAAGCAACGCCAATGGCTAAGTTGTGCGTTCCTTTTAAAAATTTACCTTAGCACAGCAAAGATTTTTTTCCTCCCCCCTTGCCGCGGCTAAGTATGCATCTCTCTATTTTCCATATGAACTATATGAAGTTCTTCGCGAAGCGTTCCTTTAACATCTTAGCTACGCACAGATTTTTACTTTGCTCTGCTGTTTAAAAGAAACAAATGAAAAGTACCTAATTCTAGGAATTTTATAACCTTCAAGCAAGCAAATAGCTAGCAGCAGAATATGTAAATGGTAAGGTGAGTTCTTATGCATTCGTTATACAACGGTACGACAATCTGAAATTGCTCCTGCCAAATTTCACACGAATGTTTTTTAAAATTATCCTATGTCAAACAAAGTCAAAATAATTTTAACTTTCTTAAGAATCATGACTTTTTTTGGAGTTTTTTAGGACCTAGTACCAGTATATTTTCTTTGCTTATGACGATACGGTATACGGTACTGTAAATATTAAAAGTTCAAACACGAAAACTGGTAAATAACGTTTTGCTTCTATATAACTGTTGATAGAATGTAGTTTAAACGAAATTAAATAAACAATTTTCGATTTTAACCTATTTAATCAACTTTTATAATACATTTGACTAAACGTTTGACTGAAATAGTATTATCGATATTGAACGAGCGTATAATGTAGGCCAGTGTATGTTGTTTCATTATAGGCTAGTCAAATAATTTGTCTAATAGCCATCCACATAATATACAGTTCTGACTAAGAAATACCAATTATTGCCTTATTTTGACATTTTATATTTTAAATATAAGCTAACACTTTATTTATTTGATGTCAAGGCAACAGGCAACAGGTAATTTTCCCTAAACCGGAACATTGCAGACCATCTTTAAAATTAATTATACAAATATTAAATTATATTTTACCTTATTTGTGTTCAAACTAAAATGTAGAGATCCCAAATAATCGATTTTGTCCCAACATTTTCGTTCGAAATATTTATATAACTCTGGATAACTCAAATTAAAATATCACATTTTGGCCTTCTTTTAACAGCGCAAATATTAATTATTTTAATTGAGACCTCGGATTATTACGACTTCCTAATTACCCTTGTTGAATTATAAATTAACTTGTTGTATTATGCAAAGAAAATGCTATCTTACTATTAGAAGTATTATGCGCCTATTATTAAATGGTTGTAGACAAATGAAGATGTGGAGTTCTGAAAATCCACATTTTTTTATAGAGAAGCTTTTGATTTTCAGAAAGTTTACCTGCAGGCGACCATATCGAAAAAAAGGTTAATTGGACAGATTTTTTTTGAAGGACTCCTAATTCGGCATCATACGGTAAATTGTAAACGCAAAGGGCAAATCTACGCCATTTCGTTTTTTTCATCAATATTTCGTTACTTCCTCGTTGGATTTATAAATTAATAAAAGCAGATAAAGAAATATGGGCAAAATTGATTGATTGTTTTTCATTTTTAAAAATTATTTATGATATTGTGTGGTTAGTACATTCGGAATATATAAAGAATAAATTAAGGAAACTGATATATACATTTTACGAATTACATAATATCTTAGTCAAAAATGTTGTAATTAATGTTTATAAGTAACTAGTTTTAATTATGGAATTATCTTTTGGGGATCTGCCAATAATAGTTATTTATCGTCAACCGTCAGTAAAGCCGTACACTATCAGAGTGATTTCTGGAAGTAAACGAACACTTTATTTTATTGTAAAATAATAGTATATTAACGTACACGTTTTATAAAGCATTATTTTATAGCACGCGTCCATGTTAAAAAACGAGCCGCTTGCGGCGAGTTTTATAACGGGACAAGTGCTTAAAACTGCTTTATATAACACGTACGTTATACTTTTTTTTTTAATTTGTAGTTTTTTCAATAAAAAACACATATTTAAAAAGAAAATAAATCCTTCAAATTTTGTAAATTTTTATGTCTAAATTTTATGTTGGTAATACTATTTTTTTATCATAGTAGCCTCTGGACAACAAAAATTATTTTGCGAACTGTCATTTTTTGATTTATTGACCCATTTTTACCACGAGATTCTAAAGTTATTTTAGCGATATGAGATTTGAAATTGGACGAAATACGTTGTGAGATCCTTGTACATTTGGTACATATACAGAGCGTTCGGAAATTCGGGCGATTTTGCTACTTTTTTTCGAATTTCAGAAGACGTGATTTTACGTCACGGCATTGCAATTTAGTATAGGGAAGATAGAAAATTCCAATAAAGTTGAAGTTTAAATCGACATTGGAAGATTAGTAGATTGAATTTTGGATAGGATTTGGCAGAAAATGATAGCTTGAAGTATCTACAAAAGATTGATTTATAGATTTATGCAACCAACATACATAACTGTTATCCACACAGAATAAAAAAGTAGGTTATCAAGCTATTTTTCCTCTGTGAAAAATGGGTTTTCTCGTAAATCACAAAGGCCGCGCAAGTCAATGAAATAAAACATTTAAATGTTACCAACATCAAATAAAGAAAAAACGCAAATTCGTATCGTAATAGAGTTATGATACCAAATTAGAAAAATACTTTTTTCTATTTCACGTTCATAATAAGCTCAGTACGATACGCATTTGCGTATCGTAATGAAGCTATTTCGATACGCGTTTATTCTTTATTTGATGTTGGTAACATTTAAATGTTTTATTTCATTGACTTGCGCGGCCTTTGTGATTTACGAGAAAACCCATTTTTCGCAGAGGAAAAATAGCTTGATAACTTACTTTTTTATTCTGTGTGGATAACAGTCATGTATGTTGGTTGCATAAATCTATAAATCAATGTTTTGTAGATGCTTCAAGCTATCATTTTCTGCCAAATCCTATCCAAAATTTAAACTACTAACCTTCCAATGTCGATTTTAACTTCAACTTTATTTGAATTTTCCATCTACCCTATACTAAATTGCAATGCCTTGACGTAAAATCACGTCTTTTGAAATTCGAAAAAAAGTAGCAAAATCTCCCGAATTTCCGAACGCTCTGTATATGTACTGAATGTACAAGGATCATACAACGTATTCCGTCCAATAAATCTCATATCGCTAAAATAACTTTAGAATCTCGTGGTGAAAATGGGTCAATAAATCAAAAAATTACAGTTTGCAAAATAATTTTTGTTGTCCAGAGACTGCTATGATAAAAAATAGTTTTACCAACATAAAATTTAGACATAAAAATTTACAAAATTTGAAGGATTTATTTTCTTTTTAAAATGTATTTTTCTTGATTATAAAAGGTGAAAAAGAAAAAAATGTATAAAGCACATGTTTCATAAGGCGTTTTAGCGCACGTGTCAATAAAAAAACTCGCCACTTTGTGGCTCGTTTTTTAAAATAGACGCGTGCGCTAAAACCGCTTCTTATGAAACGTGTACCTTAATATACTATTACCCTCCGCAAATTAGTGACTTTGACATTTATTAATCAAAAATCGTCTGTCACTGTCACGCCTTTCCCTATTACAGCTCGATAATAGTTTTCTCGCGATTTATTGCGATGAGTTATACCTCTATTTTTTATTATAAATTCTGAACGGTTGGCGATAAAATCTTGTATGCACCACGTAAGTAAAGTGTCTTTATCGACTCGCCTGTTATTCGCCTCGCTCGCTTTGCTCGCTCATCTTATAATTTCAGACTCATCCGATAAAGAATCACTTTACTGCCTTGGTACATAAATATCTATTATTTTGCAATAAAATAAAGCGTTCGTTTACTTCCGGAAATCACTTTGATAATGTACGGTTTTACTGACGGTTGACGATAAAAGTGTATTAAATAATACTGTTGTTGCACAAAAGCATATCTTATAAATTATTTAATTTAAGTCCAGACGTTTTTCTATTACTCAGTTATACATTAAGATAGAATTCGTTTAGATTTTTCTCACTACGTAATGCACAACATCATGACTAAAGCTAATGTTAATCGCAATTTGATTCTACCCAACACACACAAAGATCAATTTTCTATCTTGCTCCTAAAATCATAAGGGCCTTATTCTCAAGGTCGATAATGTATAAAAGACCTATAATGGCTTGAATACAGGGTTAATTTCCTGAACCTTGCAATTATAAAAAAAAAATTAGTACTTATCTAATTTTGGAATGGCTGTTCAGGGAGATATTGACGAATAGTATACCGGTGTTTTTTTTAATGTATGCACAGAAACTTTTAAAAAAGCAGTTTTTTGAAACCACTAAAATTGCCACCATTTACCTTAAAATCCTTGTAGTAAGTAAACACGTCGATTTTCAGAAATGAAGAAAAAACAACAATTTTTACTGGTAACACGATATTTTCTAGTTTATCTAGATGTCGTCTCCATTAGAATTCAAGAGAATATGTGTTTGTTTTAACAGGAAAGGTTCCGTAATTGCACAAAACACGAAAGTAAACAAAACTATGACCGGTTCACTAACATCTGCCTTCTCTACCAGCTCCAGAATATGTCCGTCTTTCTTCTTCGTATGCCAGAACCATAAAAATAACTACTCTGATCAACACAGCGCTGCAGTGCGCATGCGAATCGTTAACAATTCGGCAAATTTAATTGACAAAAAAACAAAAAAATTCAAAACATAAAAAAATATCTAAATAAGTGGATTATGAATAAGACCCAAATAATCAAGGGTATTGTTAAATTTTTTTAAAATTACATTTTTTAGTATTAGTATTTAACTAAACAATTCAGATTGTGCATTATCTGTATTGAAATGGACTAACGTATATTGTGTTGTATTTAATTAACATTATGAATGTTTTATTGCTTGAATGTACACTGTTGTAATATAAATAAAATAAATAAATAAATAAAACTTTTTTTAACTTCCAACTGTAGGTAAGTGCTACCCGAAAATATGTAGTATTGGAGAAATAGGGAAATAAACGAAATATTGATAAGAAAATGAACTGGCGAATACGTCACTAAAGTTTGCACTTAAAAAAGTTTTGTTAAAAGAAGCGCGTGAAGTTTATATCTATCCTTAAAAATAATGATGTGCTTTTGACAAGTAGTTTTACAACTGACCATGGAAAGTAATGGAGAAACGTGACGAAACTAAAGAAGTTCTTAAGGGCACAGTTCTCAAGGTAAAATACCTATAAATGGCTTGAATGCAGGGGTAACTTCCGGAACCTTGCAATTATTAAAGAAAAATAATTAGTATCTAATTTTGGAAGGGTTGTTCAAGAAGGCATTGGTATGCCGCTGTTTTTTTTTAAATAAATGCACAGAAACTTTAAAAAAAGCAGTTTTTTGAAACTACTAAATTTGTCACAGTTTACCTTAAAATCCTTGAAAGTAAACATTTATTTATTTATTTATTTATTTCATACACTGTTTTACAGTTTCCCAGTTACAAAACAGGTAGAAGGCTGAAAATTGCTTACAACATAATATGAATGAATAAATTATTTAACAATACATACTAAGATAATCTAGAAATTAATTAATAAAACAACATATATAGCGAACCATGTACCTACATCTAACAACCACTACTGATAAAAGTGCCTTTTGACAGCGCTCAAGCTACAATTAAAGATATCGTACGCTTCGACGTTTTCATTGTAACAGGTACACATTCTATTTACAGGGGAAAATTTATATAAGTTTGTCCGTAAAGGTGGTAAGTAAAACGTATAAAAATTTCGAGAATTTAGAGAAGGAATTCTAAATTTCAGTCTATGCAGCAACTCTTCACAAATAATATTGTTATTAAGAAGTTTGTGTAAAAATAACTGCGTAGAACATTTACGTCTGTCACATAAGCTGACAAGCGAGAATCTTTTCAGCAGCTGGTCGTGAGGAAAACCTCTTTCGGGATAAACTCCAACAGATCTATACCATAAGGCCTTTGCAAAACGTCTCTGAACACACTCAATATTGTCAATATGAGCTTTATAAAAAGGAGACCAGATGATTGAGGAATATTCCAACTTGGACACTACAAAAGAACGATACAAAGTTATTAAAGGAATGACAGACTGAAAATCTTTAGTAGTCCTAAGAACAAATCCAAGTAGTTTATAAGCGGCGGATACAATATGATCAATATGAGGAACAAAGGACAGTTCCTTGTCAAAAACAATTCCTAGATCCGTAAACACCATTGGTCTTTCCAAGATTTTGCCGTTTAAGTTATAGTCGAAATCAAATGTGGTGTTTTTATTAGAGTATGTCATAACATTACATTTAGCAATATTTTAGTTTAATCTGTTCTTTGTGCACCAATCAAATAATATGTCCAAATTACGCTGCAACCTCAAACAATCAACTAAACTTGTGATTAAACAAAATATTTTTAGATCATCGGCATACAGCAGGCAACGAACAGTGAGATTATTAATAATGTCGTTTATAAATAATGTAAAAAGAAGAGGACCAAGGATGGAACCTTGGGGAACCCCGGATGTTGCAGGGTACTCGATAGATCTGACCCCACCATAAGCTACATACTGACGTCTATCCGTTAAATATGACTCAAAAAATGACAGTAAATGATAAGAGAAACCAGAGGACTGCAGTTTGTTTAATAATATGGAGTGATCCAGTCGATCGAAAGCCTTTGAAAAGTCAGTGTAAATAACATATGTCTGCATGCGCTGATCAATACCTTCAGCTAAAAATTGAGTAATACACATTAAGTTAGTTGTTGTTGAACGGCCCTTTACAAATCCATGTTGTTCGGGAGCAATAACATTTTTAACTTTATAGTAAATATTATTATTATAACATGGCGATTTTCAAAACTGAAGTAAAAATTACAATTTTTACTGGTAACACGATAATTTTAAATCATCATCTCTCCTAAGAATTCTAGAGAACATGTCGTCGGTCTGCCCACGTAGTGGCGTAACTAGCATTTTATAAATTGTTCAGGAGAGTAGAAAAACAAAAACTGCACCCAATTAATTAGTCGTACAGTAAAATATATTCGAGTTGTGCTAACGATGTTTTGGTAGTCAATTACTCAATAGTTAAGCTTTATATAGGCACCGTTAAGAATGTGTAATTGTTTCACGTTTTGCAAAAAAAAAAATGTTTTGTTCAGTTACGCCGCTACGTGGCAAATTTTTTTTGGAGATTTTCTGTTACGCCAAATATTTTATTTAGTTACGCCACTACCTGACAATATTTTTTTGGAGATTTTCTGTTACGCCAAAATAGATGTCTTAAAAATATTTGTATAAAACGTAGTTATGTGAACAAAAATAATTATTTGGAAAGTGACAATTTACACTCGTAATAAAATACTAATAGGTACAAAAATATAATATGAGCACGTCCATTTTTGTAAAATATTACAAATAATTTTCGAAAAACAATTTTATTGTTAAGACCTCTTACAAACACACCGGCAAACTAAATATTTCTAGGTTAGGTTTATAACCATATGACTTGCAGTTACGCCATAATATCAATAAATTATTTAATGAAAATATTTTCAATCTCATGTAGAGGCGTAAGGCGCAGGTACGCCTGTACGTGAAAAATATATTACGTTAAATTGCAGTTAACCCATTAAGGCCTGAGTTTTTCATATTCGAAATTTTAAGGAACAAATTATATTTTAATACTTTAATTAGCAATACAAATACGTTTTAGGTCAAATTATTCAATATTATTTCGTTATTTTCAAGATGGCGGCCGTTCCTTATATGGCACGCTAGTCCTTTAGGGTCCGTAAAACTACTAATATAAAAAAAAATTGAAAAAGTGATTCAAACATTTATTTAGATAATATAATCAATAAAACAAGTTTTTTTATTTCATTTAGTATGAAAATCAACAAAGCAGTCAATACATAGTCCTACCACACATTTGCGACACTGTGTGCGCACAGAACTACCTTTATTATATTGCATCGTCGGCGTTTGTTGTTGGGGACATATTCCACCAAATGATTTTTTTCATCAAGTCGTATATCTGGAGAGATTCTAGAAACTGTTGAAAAACAGCAAAATCATTTGGTGGAATATATCCCCAACAACAAACGCCGACGATGCTCCGGACAAAATCATAAAGGTAGTTCTGTGCGCACACAGTGTCGCAAATGTGACGTAGGACTATGTATTGACTGCTTTGTTGATTTTCATACTAAATGAAATAAAAACAACTTGTTTTATTGAATATATCATCTAAATAAATGTTTAAATCATTTTTTTAATTTTTTTTCCATTAGAAGTTTTACGGACCCTAAAGGACTAGCGTTCCATATAAGGAACAGCAGAATAAAATGCGAAACTAAGAAAAACCAAAATATTATAAATTATTCTATCAATAAAAATCAATGTTCGGTACACCAATGTTTACTAAAACATTACTAGTTTCAGTCTAAATATTTGTAAAACCACCAAAATCTGTACTTACCCCTCTTGAAACGCCATTTTCGTGTATGCACCAGACAGCCGAATGGAGCAAATATTTTTAAAGAACTCTTTTTGTTTACTCGATGTTAAAACTGATATGAAACATTACCGAAATACTTAACAACCTGAAAACATCGACCTAAGGAGAGTTTTTGAAATTAAACTATTTTTTTTAACCATTTTATGATGCGTTGTTTTGCGTGCCTTATATGGAACGCTAGTACTTAATGGGTTAAGTCAAAATTTATTAATTGAATTTCAGCAAAACAGCTACGCCTCTACATGTTATACTGCTTGAGGTTATAGAGCATGTTAAATTATGTATTCTAGTGGCGTAACTAAAAAATTTCAATGTTGGCAGTTACGCAACTACGTGGGGAGACCGACGATGTGTTTCTTTTAATAGAAAAGGGGTCGTCATTGCACAAAACACGAAAGTAAATAAAATTATGACCGGCTGACTAGCATCTGCCTTGCTCTACCAGCTCCAGAATTTGTCTGTCTTTCTTATTCATATGCCAAAAGCATAAAAATAACTAGTCTGAACCACGCAGCACTGCAGTGCGCATGCGAATCGTCAATAGTTAGGCAAATCAAATTGATGATAGAAAATGGCGTCGTTAATCCCACCTTAAATTAATGATTTCTAAATTGCTTGAATGGAATCGCGAATTTGTTAAGTCCGTTTTTAATTACCCATCAAGTTTTCTACTAGAGCAGTAAAATTGTAAACTTTTTAAAATGGTTAACGAAAAAATCTACTACTTTGGTAACTGAACAATTATTAAAAAAATATATATATAATTTTAAATAATTGCACACCATTTCCATTTTATGGAAATTTTGGAGTTACTTGCAAAGGACTTTTTCTCCAAATGACATTAAAAGCGGTCTTTTAATGACACCTTTTGAGCCTGTCAGGTGTCATTAAAAATTAAAATTTAAAATGACAAGTAAACACAACAACTCAATAAATGTCATAATTTAAATAACATACATAAATATAAAAAATACGATTTTGCGTGAAATTGGAACAATTTTGGAGAAAAAATTATATGTTTTACTAGGCAGAAAAGCGGATTTAATGCCTTGACTGGTTTCCTAGCCTCGGCTGCGCCTCGTCTATAAAACACCAGCCGCGGCATTAAATCTTGTGTTTTTCTGCCTAGTGAAACAAATATATATTTTTCAAGCTATCCCTTCGGATTTAAGCTAGTCACAGAATTTTTTTTCAGCCGTATAATAGTGGCTGAGATCTCATATTCAATAAAAACCCGTAGCTGGTTAAAAAAAGTAAAAATAAATAGATCAAAATAAAAAATGAATAATAATAAGATTTATGTAAAATTACCAATAATCAAGACCATTTTTTAAGGTTTAGAAAATTTAAGAGATTAAGAGAATTTATTGAAAAATTATAGAATTTTTGTAAAGACGCGCGTTACCGGCGCTCTAAAACCCTTTGCAAAAATTAAATATGTATCTGATTGCAAAATCGATAGTATGTCAATTATGGTATAGTCTTTTAGCAAGGGATGTTATTATATAACGTCAGATAACTCGAAAAATTTAATAGTTAAGCCGGAAAAAGATAATGAAGTTTATAAACGAACTATGAAAGTTTAAAAAATGTTTCGAACAATGAAGATAATTGGAAGAGTATAATAAAATTTTTATAGTTTTTTTTTTGAAAATTGTTATTTAATAGCTATTTTATCAAATCTTTAAAATCAGCAAGAATAATGGATATTTCAATAAAAAGTGTATAATTAGGTAAATATTGCAAAAATATTAGACTGAAGCTTGCCTTCTAAAGCCGTCACAGTTGTACAATAAACCTATAAGTACCTGTATAAAATGGCAAATATTTTATAATTGTATAAAATATATTAATCCCTATGCAATAGGGAACTTTCCATTTTTTTTTCAATAATATGATTCAGTTAGGCCTGAAAAAAGTATTCCCCAATTATTACTTCTTAAAAATCAAAAATAACTTGGTAAAAATACTTTAAAGTTTCGCGCGTGTCGAAAGCATTTCAAACGATCTCTAAAGCGCGCGAAGCCCGATGACGTCAGGGAGTATGACTTTTGGTCATCCGTCATCCTGACAGGTGCCGAGCGACCCAATTTGCATTTGGCTTGCCGTGTGTTATTGTTATTGTATTGTTGTGTTAAGGTCGTGTCGCTTGACGCGTGGATGTCAAATCTGACAAATCATCAAATTTATTGAAAACCTATAACCTATTTCGTGGATGTCACACACAAATCTGACAAATGATATCCCTTGACGTCACGACTACTAGCAGCGCGTTTTTACCCGCTTGGAATAATTTGAATTTTGGGGCATTTTTAAATCTTTCTAGCGGTCTTTTGGGACAAAATATGTTGTTTTTTTTGCTGCCATATGTTTTATGACAATATGTACTTAGGATTTATAGAATTTTTTCCCCATTTAAAATTTTTGTCAAGTTCCCTATTAATATTTTCAAATTGTTTATGCAAATCACTAGGTCCCCCCTATAAATCAGTCACTGCTCTGTATTGTTTTTTTCATATTTCGTTGTCGATTGTCTAAATAATTAAACATCAATTTTGGCAAAGAAAATAATTCCATTTTGGGAAGAAACATAAATTATAGTTTATGTGACCTATAATTAGTAATTATATATCTATTTCCGAGATATTATTAAAATTTATTTTTGGCCACAGGTAGGCGAACTTATAAGACGTCCTTTAACGATCAAATGTAATTTTGTTAAACAGTGTCGTTTTTATCTTTTTCCTTGTGTTATAATGTTATTAATGTTATTATTATTATAAGCCTAATAAATTATTATTTAGTTTGCTTTAATAGTGTAACAATTCGTATAAATATGGAATCTGAGGAACTTACTGTAATAGTTAAAGCATATTACAATAACCTATTTAATTAGAAATCTTGCAAAAAATGTATCATGCTACTAGGGTTTTGGTCTTCAGCGAAGATGTATTCGCGCTATGGTGGGTATTGGCTATCGTGACTGCTGCCGTCACTTCTTCGGAGAGCTTGGCTTACCTACTGACTTTTCCTTCTGCCTACATATTTCAATGCCTTACTTACATTAAGCAGAATATGCACCGATTTACATCACACCGTGGGATGCACAATCATGATACGCGTAACAGTGATAATATCATACCTGACTTCCACAGATTTGCAAGTACCAGAAATGGCACTGACTACTACTGCGTCCTGTTTTTTAATGTTTTACCATCTCAAATAAGGGGGTTGGATTAAAAAATATTTTTGAGTAAAGTAAGGAGGTCTTGAAGTCATTTTATTCTTTTAAGGAGTACCTCAATAATAAGTTTGATGATCTTGGCTGAATGTTTTAAATGTGACGTCCAAACTATGTGATAATACTTTGTTCGTAGGCCTTCTTTTTTTAATAATTATTTTATTCTGTAAACATGTCTTGTCATTTTTAATAATACTTTAAGTAAGTATATTTTATTTTTTATACATATTAATGTTAACTAGTGTACATTTTTTGTCGAATATAAGCACCAATCAATAGCGATATCATAGATATCAAGGAGTTTATATACAACTAGCGATTACCCGGGGCTTTGCTTGCGCCATACAATTGTTATAATAATAATAATAATAATAATAATAATAATAATAATAATAATAATAATAATAATAATAATAATAATAATAATAATAATAATAATAATAATAATAATAATAATAATAATAATAATAATAATAATAATAATAATAATAATAATAATAATAATAATAATAATAATAATAATAAGAGAAGTACAAGAAGAGAGTACTCAAGGTTCTGAACACTAAGCTCTCATCTAAGAACCAGATCACCGCTCTGAACACCTGGGCAGTGCCTGTTTTGACCTACACCTTTGGTATCCTGAAGTGGTCTGATGCAGACTTGAATGGCCTTGACAGACTAACCCGGCGACTGATGACCAAATTTCGATGTCTGCACACCAACGCATCGGTTAAGAGGCTCTATTTTCCCCGAGCAAGTGGTGGTCGGGGTATGATGAACATCTACAAGTTATGCAGATCTCAGGAGAAGAACATGCGACAACATTTACTAAGATCCGGAGATAGTTTGATGAGGATGGCAGCCCAGGAAGATCGAGGATATACACCATTGAATCTACAACACCGTAATCTCGAGTTCGATATAAGCACAAGGCAGGAAGATCAAGCCACATGGATGGAACAAGCCTTACATGGTAAGTTTCCAAGAAGTCTAGAAGCTGACAACACTGATAAGACGACCTCACTATCATGGCTCGGCGCCGGTTACCTCTACCCCGAAACCGAAGGATTCTTCATGGCCATCCAGGACAGAGTTATTAGAACTCGCAACTATGAAAAACATTGCCTTAGACTTGACGTAGAAGACAAGTGTCGGAAATGTGGAGCGGTGGGTGAATCTATAGAGCATATCATTGCAGGCTGTAAATCACTCGCGGATAACACATACCTAGGACGTCACAATCAAGTGGCCAAAATAATTCACCAACAGCTGGCTCTTAATAACGGACTTCTTCAAACATGTGCGCCATATTACAAATACCAGCCTCAAGCAGTCTTGGAAACAGATAGAGCGGTACTGTATTGGGACAGGCCTATAACGACGGATAGGACAGTGGACTTTAACAGACCGGACATCGTCATCATTGACAAGGAGAAAAAGACTGGAACCGGAACCATCATTGATATAGCTGTACCGCTATCTCATAATGTCAGCAGAACTGAGGCAGCAAAAGTCACAAAGTACGAAAACCTTGCAGTAGAGCTGAAGAACATCTGGCAGTTGTCTAAGATTTCCATAGTCCCACTGGTAATTTCGGCTGAAGGGATTACTTCGACGAATCTCCCTAAAAATCTTCAGGACATCGGATTATCCCAGAACATCACAGGATACGCGCAGAAGGCAGTTATATTGCAGACTTGTCATATAGTCCGCAAATTCCTGAACGGAGCCTGAGTGGGCGGAACTGAATTGTTTTTCCACCAGGTTACCCAGCCTAGTCATCAGGCTAAATGATTACCAGCGAAAGCTGAGTTAGCGTAGAATAATAATAATAATAATAATAATAATAATAATAATAATAATAATAATAATAATAATAATAATAATAGTAATAATAATAATAATAATAATAATAATAATAATAATAATAATAATAATAATAATAATAATAATAATAATAGAAAAAAATAAAGTGGAAAAGAAAGGAATTACATGGCAGATATCCAGCATTGCTGGCACAACCACACATCAACAAGGAAGCATCCCTCATGTGGTTAAAACTTGGATATCTATTTCCCGAAACCGAAGCATTCATTATTGCAATACAAGACCAAGTCATTGCGACACGCAATTATAAAAAATTTATAATGAAAGAACGTATCCCAACAGATAGATGCAGAATGTGCAAAGAACAAACCGAATCCATCGATCACATCATAAGCGGATGCCAAACACTAGCCCCAAAAGAATATACCAAAAGACACGACAATGTTGGCAAAGTAATTCACCAAGAGCTCTTAAAAATCCACGAACCGACAATCACCGAAACAATCCCATACTACAAATATAACCCAGAAAGCATCCATGAAACAGAAAACTATAAGATATACTGGAACAGAGAAATAATAACGGATCTTCCCTTACAACACAATAGACCAGACATGGTGTTCACTGACAAAATAAACAAACATACTTACCTGATCGACTTCTCTATCCCGCTTGCCGCAAACCTACAAAAAAAACACAGAGAAAAAATTAGTAAATATTTACCTCTTGCCAACGAAATAAAAGAAATGTGGAACCAAGAAAAAGTGATGGTAGTACCAATCATCATAGGTGCAACTGGAGAAATACCACTCACACTCTTCGAAAACCTAAAAAACTAAACATTAAAGAACAAATATACTACCAGCTACAAAAAGTTGTTCTTATAGAAACCAGCGGAATTGTCAGACGTGTACTAAATGACGCCGACAACTGAAACTTGAACTTTTCCAAACCTACCAATCTACCTGCTTTCTTGCAACTAATGCCGAAACAGGATAGAAGCCATATCCAGATACAAAATCTGTGGAACCTGAAAATAATAATAATAATAATAATAATAATAATAATAATAATAATAATAATAATAATAATAATAATAATAATAATAATAATAATAATAAAGACTTTTATTAACAGAAAATAATATGTACATAGCTGAAGTGCATATAGCTGAATAGCAGAGTGGCGAAGTCTAGCTAACAGAGCTACTCCAACTCAACCACTAAACTGAGAATGTAGTCGTCTCGAAATATAATAATGTAAAAAAATAATAATAGTGTAATGCATAGCAGCGGATGTATTGGTCTGATAAATGCGACATAAACTAATGGTATAACTAAATTAACGACAATATGGCAACGATTCCGTCCCCGTAAGCGCGGTTCCGGGCAGCAAAAGTGGTGAAATAATAAATTAATGTATTATTGCTTATTGAACAGATACGCACGAAGCTTAAACTTAAACTTACTAATATTATACAACTTAAATTCGTTTGGAATTGAGTTTTAAAATTTTATAGCATTATAAGTGAAACTTCTTTGAAATAATGACGTTTTATATTGGGGTATGGTAAAACTGTTCTTGTATCTGATATTTCTATTGTGAATGCTGTCTCTGAAAACGAACTTATTTTTAAGTTTTTTTGATGTATCCCATGGTAAGAACTTTATGAATAAAATTACCCAGATCTACATCTACATCTATTTCTCATATTAAGCCATTTACACTCTTTTATTTTATGGGTGATATGCTCGCGTTTTCTTATTCCGTAAATCAGTCTACAGCAGGAATTTTGCATTTTTTGAATTCTATTCTTTTCAATTTCATGTAAACAAGGCATATAAATGAAGTCGCAGTAGGAGTAGTGTGACAGAACTAGGCTATCGCAGAGCATTCTTTTGAGTTTTTGATCGAGGATATGTTTATTATTGTAAATTAATTTTAAGGAATAAAATGCTTTTTTATTAATATTCTTTACGTGTTCTTTGAAGCGCAGCTCTCATCCAAAACAATACCAAGATTTTTCGCTGAATGTACATAAGGAAGATGAACGCCATTTAGAGAAATGTTTACATTATTTTTAACATTGTCACAATTACCTTTGTTTGCAAAGCACACAATTTTGGATTTTTCCGAATTTAATTTAAGATTATGAGTATTAGATAGGGAAATAATGGTTTCCAAGTCGAAATTAATTTGCTGGATCGCATCCAAGTAGTTTATAGTGGAGAAGCTCAGGTGAAGTTGAGTATCGTCCGCGTAAGCGTCTCACTGACAGAATTGCGTAGAAGTTATGATCTCTCCTGTATAAAAAATGAACAATAGTGGAAATAGAATGTAGCCTTGCGGAACCCCTAAACGAATGTCAATCGGATTGGAATATATGTTGTAAACAACGACTTTTTGAGCACGGTTGGTTAGAAAATATGATATTAGTTTAACAGAATCCACGTCAAACCCATAATAATAATATTACTATCGAAATAAAGCAACGGATACCATACAACCATTAGTAGGTACCCATATTATTATTTTTCTTTAATTTGTTGTGCTTTCTTGCAGTCTTTTTCTCTTTCAATATATTTCATTTATACTAGCTTTGTTCATGAAAATAATACCAAAAATGTAGATTCATCATCATATTAAATAATATATCTATTTCATTAAACATCGTTAATAATGCTCACAGAACCTTTCCATGGACTTTGCGTTTATAAACACCTTAGGGGTAAAATTTATTAAAACATTGAAATACGTCCTAGAAAGTTGGTCAAAAAATATTCTTTCCTCCAATACTTATAATAAACTTTTGCACTCATTTAGGGGCCGATTTCCAAAAAGAAAAGAAAAACGTATTTCTCGTTAGTTTCATAAAAATACGGGAGAGAAAAAATATCTTTTCCTATATAGATTTCTATACTTTTCCGATAGAAACTTGTATACCCCCTTTTCACCCCTTTAGGGGGCGATTTTCCAAAGAAAAAAGAGAAATACGTGCTTTATTCTTATATAATGAATTGTGGGTTATAGTTTTTGTGTAGTTTAGTGATGTGTCTGATTGTGAGAAAATGAATTCTGTCAAAGTTGCTGGTTGGTTAATTTTTTGGTTAAAATCTGTACACCCCGACGTTAAGCTTTTAATAAAGCCATTATTCCACGGGTCAAGTTCTCGGACAAACAGTTTTTATATTCTTGAACAAGAAATTTTGCTTGAAAATGTTTTATCCTACCCAAGTTTATGCCAAATTGTAAAAATCAATACAAGTTAGGTATACAGGGTGTCACAAAAGTAATGGGACACAGAGTAACCGCAGACTCCTTAAGGCGAAATAATGCGATTTATTTAAACTTGCCTTATCCCAAAATTAATAACAACAAAGATACAGGGTGTCAAAGTTTTAATTTTGGTTTCGTTTTTTTGCGATTATTTCTTAATGAAACGTATAGCAACACAAAATTAAGGGTTTTGGGGTTTTTTAAGGTGAGAAATTCAAAATTATTCATAGTTTTTGTGTAACCAGTAGAGGGCGCTGCCTACGGCATGGCCCACTCTTTTTAGCTGGCATCACTTTGTTTTGGCTTCTTATATCGATCCGACTATTAAAAAAAATTAGTTTTTACTTCTTTTACATCAAAAACGTATACCTTATTGAAGTTGCTAGGAGCAACCATTTTCGAGATAATCGCATTCGATATTTTTAATATAAGAATGTTAAAATATTTAAAATAATTGTCTATTCGTATTAGTATTATTTATCACAGCTGGTCTTGATTAAAAACAACGCCGTTTCTAAGGCAACAACATATTACACAAAGTATCATCTGTCAAAGTTAATAAAATTTTTGACTAGAATAAAATTAATAATTCCGTAGGTACTTTTATACGAAAAAGCGTTTTTATTTGAAAAAAATAGTCAACCTTAAGTATTTACATTAACTTTAACACTTAACAAATTTAGCCGATTTACAATTATTTTAAGTTAAAAATTCACTGTTGCTCGATTTTCCGTTGTTTTTGGACCACGTACTTGTTGCATTGGACATATAAAATGCGATTATCTCGATAATGGTTGCTCCTAGCGGCTTCAATGAGTTATACGTTTTTGATGTAAAAGAAGTAAAGTAACTTATTTTTTTAATAGTCGGATCGATATAAGAAGCCCAAACAAAGTTATGCCAGCTAAAAAGAGTGGGCCATGCCGTAGGCAGCGCCCTCTACTGGTTGCACAAAAACTATGTATAATTTTGAATTCCTCACGTCAAAAAACCCCAAAACCCTTAATTTTGTGCTGCTATGTCGTTTCGTTAGGAAATAATCGCAAAAAACGAAAACAAAATTAAAACTTTGACACCCTGTATCTTGGTTGTTATCAATTTTTGGATAAGGCAAGTTTAAATAAATCGCATTATTTCGGCTTAAGGAGTCTGCTGTTGCTCTGTGTCCCATTACTTTTGGAACACCCTGTATACCAACTAATATATGATTTAAGGTTAGGTACGCTATAACACCGTAGATTGGTTATTTTGCTGGTTCTGTTTGTTTTTATATTCGATTTTATAAGACTAGTTTAATTCACTTGTTCTTGTTGTCTTCCTTTTTTAAAAACACCTTAAAAACATTTTTCTATCCTTAAAATCTGATAGGTTTGCTACTACTAAAAATGCCAGAAATCACTACCTTTTTTCCCAACTTGATCAAAAATTGAGAAAAAAGTCCAAATTTTTGGCAAGAATTTAAATTTTTAAGCCCGGACCTGTCTATTTTCCCATTCGTCAAACTATAATGTTGCAGTGCGCATGTCTAATAGTGTCTAGCTTTGTTTACATGCGCGAAGCCATAAATCTGCCACTTTTGTGACTATTGTTTGCTTATCTAAAGGTAAATTGTCTATGGTCATTTCACCCTATATCGGTAGATCCATTTATATCTTGGATCCTTATTTTCTTTTAGTCACTTGCTTACCCATCGATTTTCAAACGCTAACTTGATTAATCCTTTTGCCTTATTCAATGATTGAGCTTAATGAAGCCTAACTAATGACCCTTGTGCATGTATATAAATAAGATCCATAAGTTAAAAAGCCGCAAGCTTTTAAGCACTTAGGATTATTGGTCATTAAACCACTCCTTCTTGAAACAATTAGTATTACCCGAATAAAGTGAAGCCTTTGAAAAGACCACAACGTACCTCCTGGGCAGCCCTGGTAAAACAGGGCCGCACCAACCGCTCGCTAGCTAAATAAGATGGAGACAGGGCCGTAGCTAGGGCTGGTTAAATTGTCTAATTTGTAATAAGTTGTATGCGATTATGACACAATATAATACCAAAAAATGTGAACCCTGGTAAAAAAAAACGGTGTGACCGTTTTATATTTGATCCTGGCTACAGTTTACATCCCTTGGAGAGTTAAGCTAAGTATGCAGGATTTTTAGCGGATTTGTTAATTTTAAATAAATCCTTGACTTCTTATTAAGTTTTATTTCGCAATTTATCAGGGTAAGCTTGTGTAAATAATCTTCCACTATTCAACCAACATTTTATAAAAAGTTATAACTAACACCTTTATGAGAAAATGCAATCAACTAAGCAAAGGATGCGTATCGTTGTAGTATATATTTACCGTAGTCAGGTTAGCAACGGCTTTTGGCAACGGAAATGCGACGCATCGAAGCAGACTCCAAGCGGCGATCGGACCGACCGCGTCTATTGCATGGCCTAAACAATCTGCACCGCGAATAAAATAATGTTCTAGAAACTACTTATGTTTAATAGTAATATGCTTAAGAAAACGAAGATTTTTATTATAAAAAATGGAAAAAATTGTGAAAATTATTTATTTGTTTATTTAAACTTAATTATTCGGGTTCGGGTTTGGTAGCTTTTTTAGCTAAAAAGCGGTCGGAAAAAGATCACCCACGAGTGATAACTAAAGAAAAGTAATTAATAAATCTATTTTTGCTTATATTCATAATATTTATTATATATATATATATATGATATGATATGAAAAAGGCAGACGGAAACTTTCCCAAAAATACACAAAAAATATATTTATTCTTTAATAATTTCCCATTTGTAGCTGAAAAACCAACGTTGCTGGGAGTTTTATTGTTCTAAAATGTAGGTACTTCCTTACCAAGTATGGTTCCAATTCGATATTGAAAAGGCCGGCGTAAATTTTTCTGCAAAATTACGACAAAGTTGAAAAATTATAACAAAACAATAGGTTTAAAACAAGAATATGTTTTTTAGCGAAAAAGCGATCTGCCGAAGACCTCCCAGTGGTCACAATCGAAGAAGAGCTATGGTACAATCTAGTTTTGCTTGTATAAGCGATAAGCCGACGGAAACTATTCCACAAACCAGGACCGAACTTTTAAAACATAAAACAACTAATTTAATCTTTAATAATATCCCATTTGCCGCTGAAAAACCACCGTTGCTGGGGGTTTTATTGTTCTAAAATGTGGGTACTACCTTGCCAAGTATGGTTCCAATTCGATATTAAAAAGGCCGGCGTAAATTTTTCTACAAAATTACGACAAAGTAAAATTAATTTAATTTTTAATAATTTCCCATTTGTAGCTGAAAAACCACCGTTGCTGGGGGTTTTCTTGTTCTAAAATGTAGGTATTACCTTACCAAGTATGGTTCCAATTCGATATTAAAAAGGCCGGTGTAAATTTTTCTGCAAAATTACGACAAAGTAAAATTGAATTAATCTTTAATAATTTCCAATTTGTAGCTGAAAAACCACCGTTGCTGGGGGTTTTATTGTTCTAAAATGTAGGTACTACCTTACCAAGTATGGTTCCAATTCAATATTAAAAAGGCCGGCGTAAATTTTTCTGCAAAATTACGACGAAGTAAAATTAATTTAATCTTTAATAATTTCTTATTTGTAGCTGAAAAACCACCGTTGCTGGGGGTTTTATTGTACTAAAATGTAAGTACTACCTTACCAAGTATAGTTCCAATTCGATATTAAAAAGGCCGGTGTAAATTTTTTTGCAAAATCACGACAAAGTAAAATTAAATTAATCTTTAATAATTTCCAATTTGTAGCTAAAAAACCACCGTTGCTGGGGGTTTTATTGTTCTAAAATGTAGGTACTACCTTACCAAGTATTGTTTCAATTCGCTATTAAAAAGGCCGGCGTAAATTTTTCTACAAAATTACGACAAAATAAAATTAATTTATTCTTTAATAATTTCCCATTTGTAGCTGAAAAACCACCGTTGCTGGGGGTTTTATTGTTCTAAAATGTAGGTACTACCTTACCCAGTATGGTTCCAATTCGATATTAAAAAGGCCGACGTAAATTTTTCTGCAAAATTACGACAAAATAAAATTAAATTAAGCTTTAATAATTTCCAATTTGTAGCTGAAAAATCACCGTTGCTGGGGGTTTTATTGTTCTAAAATGTAGGTACTACCTTACCAAGTATGGTTCCAAGTCGATATTGAAAAGGCCGGCGTAAATTTTTCTGCAAAATTACGACAAAGTTGAAAAATCATAACAAAACAATAAGTTTAAGACAAGAATATGTTTTTTAGAGAAAAAGCGATCTGCCGAAGACCTCCCAGTGGTCACAATCGAAGAAAAGTTATGGTACAATCTAGTTTTGCTTGTATAAGCGATAAGCCGAAGGAAACTATTCCACAAACCAGGACCGAACTTTTAAAACATAAAACAACTAATTTAATCTTTATTAATATCCCATTTGCCGCTGAAAAACCACCGTTGCTGGGGGTTTTATGGTTCTTAAATGTGGGTACTACCTTAAAAAGTATGGTTCCAATTCGATATTAAAAAGGCCGACGTAAATTTTTCTGCAAAATTACGACAAAGTAAAATTAAATTAATCCTTATTAATTTCCAATTTGTAGCTGAAAAACCACCGTTGCTGGGGGTTTTATTGTTCTAAAATGTAGGTACTACCTTACCAAGTATGATTCCAATTCGATATTGAAAAGGCCGGCGTAATTTTTTCTGCAAAATTACAACAAAGTTGAAAAATCATAACAAAACAATAAGTTTAAGACAAGAATATGTTTTTTAGCGAAAATGCGATCTGTCGAAGACCTTTCAGTGGTCACAATCGAAAAAAAGTTATGGTACAATGTAGTTTTGCTTGTTTAAGCGATAAGCCGACGGAAACTATTTCACAAACCAGGACCGAACTTTTAAAACATAAAACAACTAATTTAATCTTTATTAATATCCCATTTGCCGCCGAAAACCCACCGTTGCTGGGGGTTTTAATGTTCTAAAATGTGGGTACTACCTTACCAAGTAGGGTTTCAATTCGATATTAAAAAGGCCGGCGTAAATTTTTCTGCAAAATTACGACAAAGTAAAATTGAATTAATATTTAATAATTTCCAATTTGTAGCTGAAAAACCACCGTTGCTGGGGGTTTTATTGTTCTAAAATGTAGGTACTACCTTAAAAAGTATGGTTCCAATTCGATATTAAAAAGGCCGGCGTAAATTTTTCTGCAAAATTACGACAAAGTAAAATTGAATTAATCTTTAATAATTTCGAATTTGTAGCTGAAAAACCACCGTTGCTGGGGGTTTTATTGTTCTAAAATGTGGGTACTACCTTAAAAAGTATGGTTCCAATTCGATATTAAAAAGGCCGACGTAAATTTTTCTGCAAAATTACGACAAAGTAAAATTAAATTAATCTTTAATAATTTCCAATTTGTAGCTGAAAAACCACCGTTGCTGGGGGTTTTATCTAAAATGTAGGTACTACCTTACCAAGTATGATTCCAAATCGATATTGAAAAGGCCGGCGTAATTTTTTTTGCAAAATTACAACAAAGTTGAAAAATCATAACAAAACAATAAGTTTAAGACAAGAATATGTTTTTTAGCGAAAAAGCGATCTGTCGAAGACCTTTCAGTGGTCACAATCGAAAAAAAGTTATGGTACAATGTAGTTTTGCTTGTTTAAGCGATAAGCCGACGGAAACTATTTCACAAACCAGGACCGAACTTTTAAAACATAAAACAACTAATTTAATCTTTATTAATATCCCATTTGCCGCCGAAAACCCACCGTTGCAGGGGGTTTTAATGTTCTAAAATGTGGGTACTACCTTACCAAGTAGGGTTTCAATTCGATATTAAAAAGGCCGGCGTAAATTTTTCTGCAAAATTACGACAAAGTAAAATTGAATTATTATTTAATAATTTCCAATTTGTAGCTGAAAAACCACCGTTGCTGGGGGTTTTATTGTTCTAAAATGTAGGTACTACCTTAAAAAGTATGGTTCCAATTCGATATTAAAAAGGCCGGCGTAAATTTTTCTGCAAAATTACGACAAAGTAAAATTAAATTAATCTTTAATAATTTCCAATTTGTGGCTGAAAAATCACCGTTGCTGGGGGTTTTATTGTTCTAAAATGTAGGTACTACCTTACCAAGTATGGTTCCAAGTCGATATTGAAAAGGCCGGCGTAAATTTTTCTGTAAAATTACGACAAAGTTGAAAAATCATAACAAAACAATAAGTTTAAGACCAGAATATGTTTTTTAGCGAAAAAGCGATCTGCCGAAGACCTCTCAGTGGTCACAATCGAAGAAAAGTTATGGTACAATCTAGTTTTGCTTGTATAAGCAATAAGCCAAAGGAAACTATTCCACAAACCAGGACCGAACTTTCAAAACATAAAACAACTAATTTAATCTTTATTAATATCCCATTTGCCGCTGAAAAACCACCGTTGCTGGGGGTTTTATTGTTCTAAAATGTGGGTCTTACCTTACCCAGTATGGTTCCAATTTGATATTAAAAAGGCCGACGTAAATTTTTCTGCAAAATTACGACAAAGTAAAATTAATTTATTCTTTAATAATTTCTCATTTGTAGCTGAAAAACCACCGTTGCTGGGGGTTTTATTGTTCTAAAATGTAGGTACTACCTTACCCAGAATGGTTCCAATTCGATATTAAAAAGGCCGACGTAAATTTTTCTGCAAAATTACGACAAAGTAAAATTAAATTAATCTTTAATAATTTCCAATTTGTAGCTAAAAAATCACCGTTGCTGGGGGTTTTATTGTTCTAAAATGTAGGTACTACCTTACCAAGTGTGGTTCCAATTCGATATTAAAAAGGCCGACGTAAATTTTTTTGCAAAATTACGACAAAGTAAAATTAAATTATTCTTTAATAATTTCCCATTTGTAGCTGAAAAACCACCGTTGCTGGGGGTTTTATTGTTCTAAAATGTGGGTACTACCTTACCAAGTAGGGTTCCAATTCGATATTAAAAAGGCCTGCGTAAATATTTCTGCAAAATTACGACAAAGTAAAATTGAATTAATATTTAATAATTTCCAATTTGTAGCTGAAAAACCACCGTTGCTGGGGGTTTTATTGTTCTAAAATGTAGGTACTACCTTACCAAGTATGGTTGCAATTCGATATTAAAAAGGCCGACGTAAATTTTTTTGCAAAATTACGACAAAGTAAAATTAAATTAATCTTTAATAATTTCCAATTTGTAGCTGAAAAACCACCGTTGCTGGGGGTTTTATTGTTCTAAAATGTGGGTACTACCTTAAAAAGTATGGTTCCAATTCGATATTAAAAAGGCCGGCGTAAATTTTTCTGCAAAATTACGACAAAATAAAATTGAATTAATATTTAATAATTTTGAATTTGTAGCTGAAAAACCACCGTTGCTGGGGGTTTTATTGTTCTAAAATGTAGGTACTACCTTACCAAGTATGGTTCCAATTCGATATTAAAAAGGCCGACGTAAATTTTTCTGCAAAATTACGACAAAGTAAAATTAAATTAATCTTTAATAATTTCCAATTTGTAGCTGAAAAACCACCGTTGCTGGGGGTTTTATTGTTCTAAAATGTAGGTACTACCTTACCAAGTATGGTTCCAATTCGATATTGAAAAGGCCGGCGTAATTTTTTCTGCAAAATTACGACAAAGTTGAAAAATCATAAGAAAACAATAAGTTTAAGACAAGAATATGTTTTTTAGCGAAAAAGCGATCTGCCGAAGACCTCTCAGTGGTCACAATTAAAGAAAAGTTATGGTACAATCTAGTTTTGCTTGTATAAGCGATAAGCCGACGAAAACTATTCCACAAACCAGGACCGAACTTTCAAAACATAAAACAACTAATTTAATCTTTATTAATATCCCATTTGCCGCTAAAAAACCACCGTTGCTGGGGGTTTTATTGTTCTTAAATGTAGAAATTACCTTACCAAGTATGGTTTCAATTCGATATTAAAAAGGCCGGTGTAAATTTTTCTGCAAAATTACGACAAAGTAAAATTGAATTAATTTTTAATAATTTCCAATTTGTAGCTGAAAAACCACCGTTGCTGGGGGTTTTATTGTTCTAAAATGTAGGTACTACCTTACCAAGTATGGTTCCAATTCAATATTAAAAAGGCCGGCGTAAATTTTTCTGCAAAATTACGACAAAGTAAAATTAATTTAATCTTTAATAATTTCTTATTTGTAGCTGAAAAACTACCGTTGCTGGGGGTTTTATTGTTCTAAAATGTGGGTACTACCTTACCAAGTATGGTTCCAATTCGATATTAAAAAGGCCGGCGTAAATTTTTCTGCAAAATTACGACAAAGTAAAATTGAATTAATCTTTAATAATTTCTAATTTGTAGCTGAAAAACCACCGTTGCTGGGAGTTTTATTGTTCTAAAATGTAGGTACTACATTACCAAGTATGGTTCCAATTCAATATTAAAAAGGCCGGCGCAAATTTTTTTGCAAATGCACGACAAAGTAAAATTAATTTAATAATTTCCAATTTGTAGCTGAAAAACCACCGTTGCTGGGGGTTTTATTGTTCTAAAATGTGGGTACTACCTTACCAAGTATGGTTCCAATTCAATATTAAAAAGGCCGGCGTAAATTTTTCTGCAAAATTACGACAAAGTAAAATTAATTTAATTTTTAATAATTTCCCATTTGTAGCTGAAAAACCACCGTTGCTGGGGGTTTTATTGTTCTAAAATGTAGGTAATACCTTACCAAGTATGGTTCCAATTCGATATTAAAAAGGCCGGTGTAAATTTTTCTGCAAAATTACGACAAAATAAAATTAAATTAATCTTTAATAATTTCCAATTTGTAGCTAAAAAACCACCGTTGCTGGGGGTTTTATTGTTCTAAAATGTAGGTACTACCTTACCAAGTATGGTTCCAATTCGATATTAAAAAGGCCGGCGTAAATTTTTCTGCAAAATTACGACACAGTAAAATTAATTTAATTTTTAATAATTTCCCGTTTGTAGCTGAAAAACCACCGTTGCTGGGGGTTTTATTGTTTTAAAATGTAGGTACTACCTTACCAAGTATGGTTCCAATTCAATATTAAAAAGGCCGGCGTAAATTTTTCTGCAAAATTACGACAAAGTAAAATTAATTTAATCTTTAATAATTTGTTATTTGTAGCTGAAAAACCACCGTTGCTGGGGGTTTTATTGTTCTAAAATGTAGGTACTACCTTACCAAGTATGGTTCCAATTCGATATTAAAAAGGCCGGCGTAAATTTTTTTGCAAAATCACGACAAAGTAAAATTAAATTAATCTTTAATAATTTCCAATTTGTAGCTAAAAAACCACCGTTGCTGGGGGTTTTATTGTTCTAAAATGTAGGTACTACCTTACCAAGTGTTGTTTCAATTCGATATTAAAAAGGCCGGCGTAAATTTTTCTACAAAATTACGACAAAATAAAATTAATTTATTCTTTAATAATTTCCCATTTGTAGCTGAAAAACCACCGTTGCTGGGGGTTTTATTGTTCTAAAATGTAGGTACTACCTTACCCAGTATGGTTCCAATTCGATATTAAAAAGGCCGACGTAAATTTTTCTGCAAAATTACGACAAAATAAAATTAAATTAAGCTTTAATAATTTCCAATTTGTAGCTGAAAAATCACCGTTGCTGGGGGTTTTATTGTTCTAAAATGTAGGTACTACCTTACCAAGTATGGTTCCAAGTCGATATTGAAAAGGCCGGCGTAAATTTTTTTGCAAAATTACGACAAAGTTGAAAAATCATAACAAAACAATAAGTTTAAGACAAGAATATGTTTTTTAGAGAAAAAGCGATCTGCCGAAGACCTCCCAGTGGTCACAATCGAAGAAAAGTTATGGTACAATCTAGTTTTGCTTGTATAAGCGATAAGCCGAAGGAAACTATTCCACAAACCAGGACCGAACTTTTAAAACATAAAACAACTAATTTAATCTTTATTAATATCCCATTTGCCGCTGAAAAACCACCGTTGCTGGGGGTTTTATTGTTCTAAAATGTGGGTACTACCTTAAAAAGTATGGTTCCAATTCGATATTAAAAAGGCCGACGTAAATTTTTCTGCAAAATTACGACAAAGTAAAATTAAATTAATCCTTAATAATTTCCAATTTGTAGCTGAAAAACCACCGTTGCTGGGGGTTTTATTGTTCTAAAATGTAGGTACTACCTTACCAAGTATGATTCCAATTCGATATTGAAAAGGCCGGCGTAATTTTTTCTGCAAAATTACAACAAAGTTGAAAAATCATAACAAAACAATAAGTTTAAGACAAGAATATGTTTTTTAGCGAAAAAGCGATCTGTCGAAGACCTTTCAGTGGTCACAATCGAAAAAAAGTTATGGTACAATGTAGTTTTGCTTGTTTAAGCGATAAGCCGATGGAAACTATTTCACAAACCAGGACCGAACTTTTAAAACATAAAACAACTAATTTAATCTTTATTAATATCCCATTTGCCGCCGAAAACCCACCGTTGCTGGGGGTTTTATTGTTCTAAAATGTAGGTACTACCTTACCCAGAATGGTTCCAATTCGATATTAAAAAGGCCGACGTAAATTTTTCTGCAAAATTACGACAAAGTAAAATTAAATTAATCTTTAATAATTTCCAATTTGTAGCTAAAAAACCACCGTTGCTGGGGGTTTTATTGTTCTAAAATGTAGGTACTACCTTACCAAGTATGGTTCCAATTCGATATTAAAAAGGCCGACGTAAATTTTTTTGCAAAATTACGACAAAGTAAAATTAAATTAATCTTTAATAATTTCCAATTTGTAGCTGAAAAACCACCGTTGCTGGGGGTTTTATTGTTCTAAAATGTGGGTACTACCTTAAAAAGTATGGTTCCAATTCGATATTAAAAAGGCCGGCGTAAATTTTTCTGCAAAATTACGACAAAATAAAATTGAATTAATCTTTAATAATTTCGAATTTGTAGCTGAAAAACCACCGTTGCTGGGGGTTTTATTGTTCTAAAATGTAGGTACTACCTTACCAAGTATGGTTCCAATTCGATATTAAAAAGGCCGACATAAATTTTTCTGCAAAATTACGACAAAGTAAAATTAAATTAATCTTTAATAATTTCCAATTTGTAGCTGAAAAATCACCGTTGCTGGGGGTTTTATTGTTCTAAAATGTAGGTACTACCTTACCAAGTATGGTTCCAATTCGATATTAAAAAGGCCGGCGTAAATTTTTCTGCAAAATGACGACAAAATAAAATTAACTTAATCTTTAATAATTTCCCATTTGTGGCTGAAAAACCTCCATGGCTGTGGGTTTTATTGTTCTAAAATGTAGTTTTTTTTTACCGCGCCTTTTGTGTTACTGTGTACTTAACAACGACCGATTTTTCATTCGAATACTAATAATTGGCGGTTCATCACTTGAATTATAACTGATTACGCATCCGTTATTGAAAGAGAAACGGTTTTTTTTTAAATTACGGAACTGTCGACCTACCGCCACTCATATTAATATTCGAGTGAAAAAAAAACTGTTTTCATCCGGTTTTTAAAATTACTTGAATGGTAGTCGGTTAATAAAATAAGTGGGTTATTCCCATGATACTACAATTAGTATCATGGGTTATTCCCATCACTAGAGTAGACGCAGTTAGGACTATCGAGCGATAAAATTCACTTATCGAAGGATGAAACAATATGTGCGGATAATCTGGGATTTTAACCAGTAAAGGAGCGTAACAAGTCGTGTAGCGATCCACGCAGTTTTCATCGTCTATTGATAATTCTCGGAGGCAAGTGCACCGATGCGAGGATCGTTCGATACACGTTAGAAGCGCAGGGGATCTCTCTTTTCAACTAAGAAGAGATGGAAGAAGACTGTTAGAAGCCCGCTAAGTGGTTTAAAGCAATAAATCAACATTTACAAAGAAGCCGCGACGTTTTGGAATGTGTCGGGCAGCTTGACGGTGTTTCCAGACAAAGGGAAGCCATGTTTGTTTGGTAAATAATTCTTATTTTTAGTTTTTGGCGCGAAACATGTTGTTTTTCTTAGAAACTGCACGTTAAGACAGGAAAAATATTTGTTTACAATTTACTCCAGGAGAGAATAGGGAGTTTTTGCATGTCCATAATGAAATAGGTGAAGTGTTTAAATTATGTAAATTAAATTTTATTAACCCCGGTTCGGCTCGTTCCCGAACAGTGGTCCAAAAAAACTAGGAAACTCAGTTCTTACTATAAAGCAGCAGCTAGTAAAGAATGTTTAGGAGATAAAAATTTTGATCATTTGAAATCGTTTACAAAATTTAACTTTCTTGGCAATGGATTAATTAGTAACATTAAATAAGTACTATAAAAATTTTCCCCCAGATTTCTCGGTAGCCATTTTTCCGAACAGTAGATTTATGCGTCCAATAAATTGTCTAGCTTCCGGGAGATTCAGGTCGTTAAATGTACCGGCTGCGGTTTCCGGTAAAAATAATTATAATATCTATTGGCTTGATAATTTTGTTATAGATCTAATTCTTGAAAAAATGAAACAAATAAATTTGTCAGATATAACTGTATGGGCATGGGTCGAAGGTACATCGATTTTCCCAACTAAAACGGTCAAAGCTGGTTTTAAAAGTCTCGAGAATGTTAACGAATTTATTATTCCGGTAAATCAAACAGACGATCACTGGACATTGGTTCACGTCAATTTTACTACGTGCCAGTTTCATTACTTAAATTCTGCACAATCGCGTAATAAGCAAACGCGTATTAAACAGATCGACACTAAATGAATAATCTTTGAAAAATTTATTAAAAATTACAATAAAAAATTTTCTCATTCCAAAAAACCCCTAAATTATATATCAGAAGACTTATTCCACGGTAAACGGACTCATTCAACTGCGGAGTTTTTGTTATTTATTATGGATATTGTTTATTGTCCCGAACAAGTTTTAATACCATTGGAATTGGAACCATACTTGGTACGGTAGTACCCACATTTTAGAACAATAAAACCCCCAGCAACGGTGGTTTTTCAGCTACAAATTGGAAATTATTAAAGATTAATTTAATTTTACTTTGTCGTAATTTTGCAAAAAAATTTACGTCGGCCTTTTTAATATCGAATTGGAACCATACTTGGTAAGGTAGTACCTACATTTTAGAACAATAAAACCCCCAGCAACGGTGGTTTTTCAGCTACAAATTGGAAATTATTAAATATTAATTCAATTTTACTTTGTCGTAATTTTGCAGAAATATTTACGCAGGCCTTTTTAATATCGAATTGGAACCCTACTTGGTAAGGTAGTACCCACATTTTAGAACAATAAAACCCCCAGCAACGGTGGTTTTTCAGCTACAAATGGGAAATTATTAAAGAATAATTTAATTTTACTTTGTCGTAATTTTGCAAAAAAATTTACGTCGGCCTTTTTAATATCGAATTGGAACCACACTTGGTAAGGTAGTACCTACATTTTAGAACAATAAAACCCCCAGCAACGGTGATTTTTTAGCTACAAATTGGAAATTATTAAAGATTAATTTAATTTTACTTTGTCGTAATTTTGCAGAAAAATTTACGTCGGCCTTTTTAATATCGAATTGGAACCATTCTGGGTAAGGTAGTACCTACATTTTAGAACAATAAAACCCCCAGCAACGGTGGGTTTTCGGCGGCAAATGGGATATTAATAAAGATTAAATTAGTTGTTTTATGTTTTAAAAGTTCGGTCCTGGTTTGTGAAATAGTTTCCATCGGCTTATCGCTTAAACAAGCAAAACTACATTGTACCATAACTTTTTTTCGATTGTGACCACTGAAAGGTCTTCGACAGATCGCTTTTTCGCTAAAAAACATATTCTTGTCTTAAACTTATTGTTTTGTTATGATTTTTCAACTTTGTTGTAATTTTGCAGAAAAAATTACGCCGGCCTTTTCAATATCGAATTGGAATCATACTTGGTAAGGTAGTACCTACATTTTAGAACAATAAAACCCCCAGCAACGGTGGTTTTTCAGCTACAAATTGGAAATTATTAAGGATTAATTTAATTTTACTTTGTCGTAATTTTGCAGAAAAATTTACGTCGGCCTTTTTAATATCGAATTGGAACCATACTTTTTAAGGTAGTACCCACATTTTAGAACAATAAAACCCCCAGCAACGGTGGTTTTTCAGCGGCAAATGGGATATTAATAAAGATTAAATTAGTTGTTTTATGTTTTAAAAGTTCGGTCCTGGTTTGTGGAATAGTTTCCTTCGGCTTATCGCTTATACAAGCAAAACTAGATTGTACCATAACTTTTCTTCGATTGTGACCACTGGGAGGTCTTCGGCAGATCGCTTTTTCTCTAAAAAACATATTCTTGTCTTAAACTTATTGTTTTGTTATGATTTTTCAACTTTGTCGTAATTTTGCAGAAAAAATTACGCCGGCCTTTTCAATATCGACTTGGAACCATACTTGGTAAGGTAGTACCTACATTTTAGAACAATAAAACCCCCAGCAACGGTGATTTTTCAGCTACAAATTGGAAATTATTAAAGCTTAATTTAATTTTATTTTGTCGTAATTTTGCAGAAAAATTTACGTCGGCCTTTTTAATATCGAATTGGAACCATACTGGGTAAGGTAGTACCTACATTTTAGAACAATAAAACCCCCAGCAACGGTGGTTTTTCAGCTACAAATGGGAAATTATTAAAGAATAAATTAATTTTATTTTGTCGTAATTTTGTAGAAAAATTTACGCCGGCCTTTTTAATATCGAATTGAAACAACACTTGGTAAGGTAGTACCTACATTT
This sequence comes from Polydrusus pterygomalis, assembly GCA_963969555.1. Lineage (NCBI taxonomy): Eukaryota > Metazoa > Arthropoda > Insecta > Coleoptera > Curculionidae > Polydrusus > Polydrusus pterygomalis. The sequence goes on along the minus strand of OZ018376.1, from coordinate 39,573,271 downwards.
TAGAACAATAAAACCCCCAGCAACGGTGGTTTTTTAGCTACAAATTGGAAATTATTAAAGATTAATTTAATTTTACTTTGTCGTGATTTTGCAAAAAAATTTACGCCGGCCTTTTTAATATCGAATTGGAACCATACTTGGTAAGGTAGTACCTACATTTTAGAACAATAAAACCCCCAGCAACGGTGGTTTTTCAGCTACAAATAACAAATTATTAAAGATTAAATTAATTTTACTTTGTCGTAATTTTGCAGAAAAATTTACGCCGGCCTTTTTAATATTGAATTGGAACCATACTTGGTAAGGTAGTACCTACATTTTAAAACAATAAAACCCCCAGCAACGGTGGTTTTTCAGCTACAAACGGGAAATTATTAAAAATTAAATTAATTTTACTGTGTCGTAATTTTGCAGAAAAATTTACGCCGGCCTTTTTAATATCGAATTGGAACCATACTTGGTAAGGTATTACCTACATTTTAGAACAATAAAACCCCCAGCAACGGTGGTTTTTCAGCTACAAATGGGAAATTATTAAAAATTAAATTAATTTTACTTTGTCGTAATTTTGCAGAAAAATTTACGCCGGCCTTTTTAATATTGAATTGGAACCATACTTGGTAAGGTAGTACCCACATTTTAGAACAATAAAACCCCCAGCAACGGTGGTTTTTCAGCTACAAATTGGAAATTATTAAATTAATTTTACTTTGTCGTGCATTTGCAAAAAAATTTGCGCCGGCCTTTTTAATATTGAATTGGAACCATACTTGGTAATGTAGTACCTACATTTTAGAACAATAAAACTCCCAGCAACGGTGGTTTTTCAGCTACAAATTGGAAATTATTAAAGATTAATTCAATTTTACTTTGTCGTAATTTTGCAGAAAAATTTACGCCGGCCTTTTTAATATCGAATTGGAACCATACTTGGTAAGGTAGTACCCACATTTTAGAACAATAAAACCCCCAGCAACGGTAGTTTTTCAGCTACAAATAAGAAATTATTAAAGATTAAATTAATTTTACTTTGTCGTAATTTTGCAGAAAAATTTACGCCGGCCTTTTTAATATTGAATTGGAACCATACTTGGTAAGGTAGTACCTACATTTTAGAACAATAAAACCCCCAGCAACGGTGGTTTTTCAGCTACAAATTGGAAATTATTAAAAATTAATTCAATTTTACTTTGTCGTAATTTTGCAGAAAAATTTACACCGGCCTTTTTAATATCGAATTGAAACCATACTTGGTAAGGTAATTTCTACATTTAAGAACAATAAAACCCCCAGCAACGGTGGTTTTTTAGCGGCAAATGGGATATTAATAAAGATTAAATTAGTTGTTTTATGTTTTGAAAGTTCGGTCCTGGTTTGTGGAATAGTTTTCGTCGGCTTATCGCTTATACAAGCAAAACTAGATTGTACCATAACTTTTCTTTAATTGTGACCACTGAGAGGTCTTCGGCAGATCGCTTTTTCGCTAAAAAACATATTCTTGTCTTAAACTTATTGTTTTCTTATGATTTTTCAACTTTGTCGTAATTTTGCAGAAAAAATTACGCCGGCCTTTTCAATATCGAATTGGAACCATACTTGGTAAGGTAGTACCTACATTTTAGAACAATAAAACCCCCAGCAACGGTGGTTTTTCAGCTACAAATTGGAAATTATTAAAGATTAATTTAATTTTACTTTGTCGTAATTTTGCAGAAAAATTTACGTCGGCCTTTTTAATATCGAATTGGAACCATACTTGGTAAGGTAGTACCTACATTTTAGAACAATAAAACCCCCAGCAACGGTGGTTTTTCAGCTACAAATTCAAAATTATTAAATATTAATTCAATTTTATTTTGTCGTAATTTTGCAGAAAAATTTACGCCGGCCTTTTTAATATCGAATTGGAACCATACTTTTTAAGGTAGTACCCACATTTTAGAACAATAAAACCCCCAGCAACGGTGGTTTTTCAGCTACAAATTGGAAATTATTAAAGATTAATTTAATTTTACTTTGTCGTAATTTTGCAAAAAAATTTACGTCGGCCTTTTTAATATCGAATTGCAACCATACTTGGTAAGGTAGTACCTACATTTTAGAACAATAAAACCCCCAGCAACGGTGGTTTTTCAGCTACAAATTGGAAATTATTAAATATTAATTCAATTTTACTTTGTCGTAATTTTGCAGAAATATTTACGCAGGCCTTTTTAATATCGAATTGGAACCCTACTTGGTAAGGTAGTACCCACATTTTAGAACAATAAAACCCCCAGCAACGGTGGTTTTTCAGCTACAAATGGGAAATTATTAAAGAATAATTTAATTTTACTTTGTCGTAATTTTGCAAAAAAATTTACGTCGGCCTTTTTAATATCGAATTGGAACCACACTTGGTAAGGTAGTACCTACATTTTAGAACAATAAAACCCCCAGCAACGGTGATTTTTTAGCTACAAATTGGAAATTATTAAAGATTAATTTAATTTTACTTTGTCGTAATTTTGCAGAAAAATTTACGTCGGCCTTTTTAATATCGAATTGGAACCATTCTGGGTAAGGTAGTACCTACATTTTAGAACAATAAAACCCCCAGCAACGGTGGTTTTTCAGCTACAAATGAGAAATTATTAAAGAATAAATTAATTTTACTTTGTCGTAATTTTGCAGAAAAATTTACGTCGGCCTTTTTAATATCAAATTGGAACCATACTGGGTAAGGTAAGACCCACATTTTAGAACAATAAAACCCCCAGCAACGGTGGTTTTTCAGCGGCAAATGGGATATTAATAAAGATTAAATTAGTTGTTTTATGTTTTGAAAGTTCGGTCCTGGTTTGTGGAATAGTTTCCTTTGGCTTATTGCTTATACAAGCAAAACTAGATTGTACCATAACTTTTCTTCGATTGTGACCACTGAGAGGTCTTCGGCAGATCGCTTTTTCGCTAAAAAACATATTCTGGTCTTAAACTTATTGTTTTGTTATGATTTTTCAACTTTGTCGTAATTTTACAGAAAAATTTACGCCGGCCTTTTCAATATCGAATTGGAACAATACTTGGCAAGGTAGTACCCACATTTTAGAACAATAAAACCCCCAGCAACGGTGGTTTTTCAGCGGCAAATGGGATATTATTAAAGATTAAATTAGTTGTTTTATGTTTTAAAAGTTCGGTCCTGGTTTGTGGAATAGTTTCCGTCGGCTTATCGCTTATACAAGCAAAACTAGATTGTACCATAGCTCTTCTTCGATTGTGACCACTGGGAGGTCTTCGGCAGATCGCTTTTTCGCTAAAAAACATATTCTTGTTTTAAACCTATTGTTTTGTTATAATTTTTCAACTTTGTCGTAATTTTGCAGAAAAATTTACGCCGGCCTTTTCAATATCGAATTGGAACCATACTTGGTAAGGAAGTACCTACATTTTAGAACAATAAAACTCCCAGCAACGTTGGTTTTTCAGCTACAAATGGGAAATTATTAAAGAATAAATATATTTTTTGTGTATTTTTGGGAAAGTTTCCGTCTGCCTTTTTCATATCATATCATATATATATATATATAATAAATATTATGAATATAAGCAAAAATAGATTTATTAATTACTTTTCTTTAGTTATCACTCGTGGGTGATCTTATTCCGACCGCTTTTTAGCTAAAAAAGCTACCAAACCCGAACCCGAATAATTAAGTTTAAATAAACAAATAAATAATTTTCACAATTTTTTCCATTTTTTATAATAAAAATCTTCGTTTTCTTAAGCATATTACTATTAAACATAAGTAGTTTCTAGAACATTATTTTATTCGCGGTGCAGATTGTTTAGGCCATGCAATAGACGCGGTCGGTCCGATCGCCGCTTGGAGTCTGCTTCGATGCGTCGCATTTCCGTTGCCAAAAGCCGTTGCTAACCTGACTGCGGTTATATATTTTGTATATAGTTAAAGATGTAAAGAGATGAGAGTCATCATAGTCTAAGTTGTGTCGAGATGTTATAATTTACATTTTATTATCTTTACCTAATTTTTTCTATAGTAGGAAATTTGTTTCCTTGCGGGTTAACAGAATTGTCTTTGTAATTAACAAAATATATATTTAAACTTAAATAAATAATATTTTTACGGATTCAGTAAGAAATGAGGGTCATTATATCCTGTATTGTATCAATTAACGACGCCATTTTCTATCATCAATTCGATTTGCCTAACTATTGATGAATCTCATGCGTACTGCAGTGCTATGTTGATCAGAGTAGTTATTTTTATGCTTTTGGCATACGAAAAAAAAGACAGACATATTCTGGAGCTGGTAGAGCAAGGCAGATGTTAGTCAGCCGGTCATAGTTTTGTTTACTTTCATGTTTTGTGCAATTACGGAACCTTTCCTGTTAAAACAAACACATATTCTCTAGAATTCTTAGGGTAGATGACATCTAGATTGACAGGATAGACTAGAAAATATCGTGTTATCAATAAAAAGTTGTTGTTTTTACGTCAGTTCTGAAAATCGACGTGTTTACTTTCAAGGATTTTAAGGTAAATTGTGGCAATTTTAGTGGATTTAAAAAACTGCTTTTTTAAAAGTTTCTGTGCATTTATTTTTAAAAAAAACACCGGCATACTAGTCGTTAATGTCTCCCTGAACAGCCCTTCCAAAATTAGATACTTATTATTTTTTTTTAATAATTGCAAGGTTCCGGAAGTTACCCCTGCATTCAAGCCATTTATAGATATTTTATGCATGATTGACTTTGAACCTTTAAGTTGTGTATAAGTTTTATAATTCATATTTCGTTAATTTTACTCTCTTACTAATAATAAAAATAATATTTAAATAAATTAATAAGGTGTTATGGAAAAGATTTATATTTAAGCTCGCAAATCCTGGTATTAATACGAATCGCTAAAAATTATATTTATATGTCGCTTTGCTATAATAGGCGAGAAAATGTACCTTTCGTCTAGCTTTTGAAATTTATGGTTCGCTACTACCGATGGATTTATAAACACAGCCGTATGGCATGAAATGACAAATCTAGATAAACAAACCATTATAAAGCTAATCTCCCACTCAAACCTAAAACAACACCGACAAATTGTCTCTACCTAACTACCCGGTTAAGCTAAAGGACGTCGACGGTTCGGAGGAATAAATACTGTTTTAAACTGGATACAGTCTTTTACACAGAGTATACATCTTCTGTAGGAATATTCGTTGTTGCCAGGCCTGGATTTAGGGGGGTTCTTAAGGAGCTATAGCACCCGGCCCCAAGATCAAAAGGGGCCCCGGCCAGGGCGTTGATAACTAGAAAGCTGGCCCCTGCCATGGCGGTGATAACTAGAAAGTTACCGAGGAACTTAACACTTTAAAAAAAAACGAGTATTTTTTGTATAGATTTTACTATAACGATATTAACGATAAATAAAGTTACAAATTCTATACTCTTTGATTGAATTGACATTCGATACAAATGAACTACTAGTTTCCTAGTGGTTTGGAGCCTTGAATAGGCAATTTGCTATAGATAGCCCCAGTTTATAGTGAATTCACATTCAGGACAAATGAACCTTTTCTATTTAAAAATTATTGTCAAAAATTATATTTAAAAAAAAAATACGTTTTTTTTTGTGCCCCTGTGGTATTATTATGTAAACTCTACTAAAAATAATTTACATACGTTGCAGTGGATAAACTAGTCCAAGAACTAGAAAAGCGCGGTGAGTCCTACAGTTATATTACGGATCTTTTTGGCTTTATATATAACTAGCGTGTACCCGGCCTGCGTTGCAACCCGCTGGTTTAAATACAAACCCGAACAAACCCGATATATTAGTACCCGGCATGCCACTTTCTGAAATTGCACCCGTGCGAAGCCGGGGCGGGTCGCTAATTATACATAAAAACCTTCCTCTTGAATCACTCTATCTATTTAAAAAAACCGCTTCAAAATCCGTTGCGTAGTTTTAAAGATTTAAGCACATAAAGCAGGATAGCGACTTTGTTTTATACTATGTTAAGATATTACAAAAATTGAAAGAGAGCAATTAGTAGAAAGCGCCAAAAAGTTAGTATCAACCTATAAAGAAGACCTTGACTTGACGTTTGCTGACGAAATCATATTTTTTCACCATTATTTAGTATCTATACCAGATTTTAAAAAAATCTGTGACAGACGAAAAACACAAAGATTCTATAGATAGCCCTGAAGCCTAAAGATGCTGATTATGTATTTAGCCCTAAAGAAATGTTAGAGATTATAATAAGAAATGATATATTTTCCGTGTTTCTAAATACCTATGTAGCATTAAGAATCTATTTAACTATTCGCATTGCAAACTGCGAATCTGAACGATCATTTTCAAAATTAAGTTTTATAAAAATAGGTTAAGATCGACAATGGGAGACGGCAGATTAGTAGCCTTATCATTATGCTCGATTGAAAGTGAAGTGTTGCGGGATATTAATTTTGACACTGTTATAAAAGCATTTGTTGACAAAAACAATGTAAAAAGCTTTGTAAATTGTTATTTTCATTGGTTTTTTGTATGAGAATAAAAATCAGGGGCGGATGGGACACCTCGGACCGGCGCACAGTGTGACGGATCGGCAATCTAGCGGGACGAAATGTTTTCCTGCATAATTCATTATTTTTTTTTACCTAATATTATTGATAGTGTATTGTATAAACATGTTTTAATAGTTATTTACGTATTAAAATCACAAGTGCAATTTTAGAGGACAAGAAACCCTTTTTAGTTCGAATAAAGTGAATATTTCAGTTTAAAAAAAAATAGTTTTTTTGTGCATTCTGATAGAATGCACAAAAAAAGTTTGTGTGGTTTATAGTTATATTGTAAATAAAATTAAGCGTTTTGTATTAAACAGTACATTTATTTTTGTTTAAATAACAAAAAAACAATCTTTATCTACTATTAGGTATTATAATGATATTGTAATGAACTAAATTAATCTGAGTCATCTGATTCAAGTTCAGAACTCTCACTACTTGAACCAGAATACAGCTGAGGTATTGAGAGCAAAGAAAGTACTTCGGTTGTAATTTTTCCGCGCGATCTCTTAGGAGGATGCCTAAAAGTAGCTAATAGAGGATCGGATGATATTAGAAGTCTATGTATTAGGTCTTCGTTTGTTTCAATACGGGAAGTCTTTCTTGTAAACTGCTCTCTATACCTTCTGCTATCCTTGTTTCTTGCCTCCTGTGCTTCTTCGGAAAGTTGACCTATTGGAAGAATACAAGAGGCAATAACAATCTTGCTATGAAACAAAATTTTATGTATACTACTGGGCATATAATACCAGGAATATTCTTTTAAATACAAAGTTCGCGTGGCTATAGCATACTCTTCAAATACATTTGCATTTAGTGAAAATCCGCAATTTATTGCTTCTAAAATCACATGAAAGCGCATAATTAACTCTAAATTTATACCCGTTATATCAGCCGTCTTTTCAGGGTTCCTAAAAAATTTTCGAGCTGTATTGCCGTCATTTGTATTACCTGCTTGCTGTGTAGGCATGTCAACCAAGATACCCATTTCTTTTTTAAACCTATCTTGTATATATTTTTTACGATTGGCAACTTTTGTTTTTATTTCAGGCCCACGAGCTTGCCAAATTTTTACTTCTAGTCTATATGCAATGTGTAACAGGCACTCCATAAATCTTATCCACGCATGTAAGGGTGATAAACCAAAAGCAGCCAATTTTAAATCAATTTCTTTTGTTGCAATTACTTCCGGTTTGTTCATGTCTTTTGGTGTGACACCACACAGAAAGCAAGTTTGTGAAGATGTATACGAAGACAGTGAGGTACAAATTTTTCCATCTATCATACTTAAAACTAACAAAGGCTTAACTATAAAAGTTTTGTTTGCAATTTGCACGTTAGTAGGAACTAACGAGGTAATTTCTTGTTCAATAGAGTTCACTTTTCTAACCACCAAATCAGTTGTTTCTTTTGCAAAAATAAACTGTATAGGTCGACAATACCGCACTGAAGAAGGTGATGGGTTCTGCCAGATGACTTGTTTGAAGTCATCTTTAATACAATAAACTTGAAGCGGTACCATTGATATGCTGAATAAATTTTCATCAGTTTGACCTTCAGCTGCAAATTTTTGTTTATAACGGGTTTGCTGGGCTCCATCACAGCCCCATTTAAAAATAATATTAAACTCGGTAATACTTTCTTCAACCACTTCAAACACTTCTTCTTGTGCTGCACATAATCTTAAGATGGTGTGGTCTATTAGCGACTGTAGAGGAATTTCTGCTGAAGTTTCAGTTACGTTGATATTGGTAGGGTAGCAGTTCTTCTTTGCTTCTTTAATTGCATAATACGATGGGAACAGCTTAGGACTTATTTTGTTTACCTGTCCTCTTGTCACATTATATTGGTGCGTTGACAGGTTGGCGTCGATCATTAGTGCTAGAGCTTCATCAACTGACAATGTTTTAGGATTATCTCTTCTTAACTGCCTACTTATTTTAATACGGGTGCCACGAGCGGGAGATGCTGCTGACAACTCTTTTACTATTGCTGCAGAATCTCTTTTCCCCTCTTTACGCAGCTTCATTTCAGCAGCCATGGCGAGTTCTTCGGTACTTGTGGATTTCACCAAGCTAGTAAGCTTTCTCTTTTTTGTCTTTTCCGAACTGTCTTGAAATAATTTGCGTGGTCTACCCAAAACAGAAGGTGGTTGATCCGCGGATGTAGATGGTAGCGAATGATAAATACTGTCAGGAAAAGTAATTGTTCCATTAAGCCACTGAAAATTGCTCTTTAAAAATCTGTTCCGGTTTCGATAACTTTTTTGCCACCTCAACGCCATTTGTTGGCACACACTTCTTAAAGAATTCTTTAAGTCCAAAACAACATCATCGGGAAATGTGACTTGCCCAAATTTGTTAATAACAAAGTCACACACTGCATCATAGCGCTCTGCCTGACTTTGGTCCACCCAAACTTGAAAAATTTCTTGCCGGGAAATTATAGGAGCCATTCTAAAATAAAATAAAAATTTCTCAGAGAGACGCAAGCAGACGCATTTTTTTTTTGTTTGACCATAAAGTAGAAATTCTAACTAAAAGATTAAGTACCCGCAGAAGTCCATATTCGCCCATATAAGAAACTTCTTGTCTACAAACAATTTAAGGTATACACAATTTGTTACATCTTTACAGTATTTCCCGAAATTTAATATAAATAATTTTACCACCAAAAAAACACTTACCTATAAGATTTACTAGAACACCAAATAAAACACAAATGCCAAAATATTACACCAATAAACGATCCACTTTGAAATAACTATCACGACTGACGGGCTTTTCCAAAAAGGCCTATGTAATCTATACCTGCTTCCCTTGGGTTTTACACGCAATTATGACCATGCCTCTCTACCTAACAATAAAATTAGTGCCGATTTGACCTAAATGGAATGTTTTTATGCTAATTACTTAATGACACTTAATTCCATGAACCTAAAATTTCCTACTTAAGTCCCGCTAGATTGCCAATCCGTCACACTGTGCACAGTGTGACGGATCGGCAATCTAGCGGGACGAAATGTTTTCCTGCATAATTCATTATTTTTTTTTACCTAATATTATTGATAGTGTATTGTATAAACATGTTTTAATAGTTATTTACGTATTAAAATCACAAGTGCAATTTTAGAGGACAAGAAACCCTTTTTAGTTCGAATAAAGTGAATATTTCAGTTTAAAAAAAAATAGTTTTTTTGTGCATTCTGATAGAATGCACAAAAAAAGTTTGTGTGGTTTATAGTTATATTGTAAATAAAATTAAGCGTTTTGTATTAAACAGTACATTTATTTTTGTTTAAATAACAAAAAAACAATCTTTATCTACTATTAGGTATTATAATGATATTGTAATGAACTAAATTAATCTGAGTCATCTGATTCAAGTTCAGAACTCTCACTACTTGAACCAGAATACAGCTGAGGTATTGAGAGCAAAGAAAGTACTTCGGTTGTAATTTTTCCGCGCGATCTCTTAGGAGGATGCCTAAAAGTAGCTAATAGAGGATCGGATGATATTAGAAGTCTATGTATTAGGTCTTCGTTTGTTTCAATACGGGAAGTCTTTCTTGTAAACTGCTCTCTATACCTTCTGCTATCCTTGTTTCTTGCCTCCTGTGCTTCTTCGGAAAGTTGACCTATTGGAAGAATACAAGAGGCAATAACAATCTTGCTATGAAACAAAATTTTATGTATACTACTGGGCATATAATACCAGGAATATTCTTTTAAATACAAAGTTCGCGTGGCTATAGCATACTCTTCAAATACATTTGCATTTAGTGAAAATCCGCAATTTATTGCTTCTAAAATCACATGAAAGCGCATAATTAACTCTAAATTTATACCCGTTATATCAGCCGTCTTTTCAGGGTTCCTAAAAAATTTTCGAGCTGTATTGCCGTCATTTGTATTACCTGCTTGCTGTGTAGGCATGTCAACCAAGATACCCATTTCTTTTTTAAACCTATCTTGTATATATTTTTTACGATTGGCAACTTTTGTTTTTATTTCAGGCCCACGAGCTTGCCAAATTTTTACTTCTAGTCTATATGCAATGTGTAACAGGCACTCCATAAATCTTATCCACGCATGTAAGGGTGATAAACCAAAAGCAGCCAATTTTAAATCAATTTCTTTTGTTGCAATTACTTCCGGTTTGTTCATGTCTTTTGGTGTGACACCACACAGAAAGCAAGTTTGTGAAGATGTATACGAAGACAGTGAGGTACAAATTTTTCCATCTATCATACTTAAAACTAACAAAGGCTTAACTATAAAAGTTTTGTTTGCAATTTGCACGTTAGTAGGAACTAACGAGGTAATTTCTTGTTCAATAGAGTTCACTTTTCTAACCACCAAATCAGTTGTTTCTTTTGCAAAAATAAACTGTATAGGTCGACAATACCGCACTGAAGAAGGTGATGGGTTCTGCCAGATGACTTGTTTGAAGTCATCTTTAATACAATAAACTTGAAGCGGTACCATTGATATGCTGAATAAATTTTCATCAGTTTGACCTTCAGCTGCAAATTTTTGTTTATAACGGGTTTGCTGGGCTCCATCACAGCCCCATTTAAAAATAATATTAAACTCGGTAATACTTTCTTCAACCACTTCAAACACTTCTTCTTGTGCTGCACATAATCTTAAGATGGTGTGGTCTATTAGCGACTGTAGAGGAATTTCTGCTGAAGTTTCAGTTACGTTGATATTGGTAGGGTAGCAGTTCTTCTTTGCTTCTTTAATTGCATAATACGATGGGAACAGCTTAGGACTTATTTTGTTTACCTGTCCTCTTGTCACATTATATTGGTGCGTTGACAGGTTGGCGTCGATCATTAGTGCTAGAGCTTCATCAACTGACAATGTTTTAGGATTATCTCTTCTTAACTGCCTACTTATTTTAATACGGGTGCCACGAGCGGGAGATGCTGCTGACAACTCTTTTACTATTGCTGCAGAATCTCTTTTCCCCTCTTTACGCAGCTTCATTTCAGCAGCCATGGCGAGTTCTTCGGTACTTGTGGATTTCACCAAGCTAGTAAGCTTTCTCTTTTTTGTCTTTTCCGAACTGTCTTGAAATAATTTGCGTGGTCTACCCAAAACAGAAGGTGGTTGATCCGCGGATGTAGATGGTAGCGAATGATAAATACTGTCAGGAAAAGTAATTGTTCCATTAAGCCACTGAAAATTGCTCTTTAAAAATCTGTTCCGGTTTCGATAACTTTTTTGCCACCTCAACGCCATTTGTTGGCACACACTTCTTAAAGAATTCTTTAAGTCCAAAACAACATCATCGGGAAATGTGACTTGCCCAAATTTGTTAATAACAAAGTCACACACTGCATCATAGCGCTCTGCCTGACTTTGGTCCACCCAAACTTGAAAAATTTCTTGCCGGGAAATTATAGGAGCCATTCTAAAATAAAATAAAAATTTCTCAGAGAGACGCAAGCAGACGCATTTTTTTTTTGTTTGACCATAAAGTAGAAATTCTAACTAAAAGATTAAGTACCCGCAGAAGTCCATATTCGCCCATATAAGAAACTTCTTGTCTACAAACAATTTAAGGTATACACAATTTGTTACATCTTTACAGTATTTCCCGAAATTTAATATAAATAATTTTACCACCAAAAAAACACTTACCTATAAGATTTACTAGAACACCAAATAAAACACAAATGCCAAAATATTACACCAATAAACGATCCACTTTGAAATAACTATCACGACTGACGGGCTTTTCCAAAAAGGCCTATGTAATCTATACCTGCTTCCCTTGGGTTTTACACGCAATTATGACCATGCCTCTCTACCTAACAATAAAATTAGTGCCGATTTGACCTAAATGGAATGTTTTTATGCTAATTACTTAATGACACTTAATTCCATGAACCTAAAATTTCCTACTTAAGTCCCGCTAGATTGCCAATCCGTCACACTGTGCGGCGCGGGAAGTCAATAGAAACGGCGCCGCGTCGTGTCGATCCAATAAAAAAATTAAAAGACATAAATATGTATTTTTTCATCCACTTACGACAACATTTTTATAATAACTCATAAATAAAAAAAACAAACTTCATTTTTTACATTTAAAACACATTTAGGTGAAAAAAATGATCCTAATGAATAAAAATGTAGCGATCGCTTTTTCTTGAAAGCCAATGAATAAAAACTAAAGTAATTGCTTTTGCGTCCAGCAATTGCTTAAAAGTGCAGAAATGGCTTCTAGTCAATGTTTTTTTCTTAAAAAATAGAAGCAATTGCTATCGTTTGCTTAAAATGTGATGAATAAATTAAGGAATTGCTTTTTCTAGTGTAGCGATCGCTTCCAACTTTTTAAGGTAGGTCGACCCTCGCATCATTTGCTTGGTAGCAGTCAACTTTAGTTCACCACGTGCGTTGCTCTTAATTTGTGTCTTCAATTATGGCTGAATATATGAACGCCCGTAAAAGAAAAACCTACATTGTACGTAAAAATTGCAGATATGATGATTTCAGAAAGTTATATCGATTTGACTGCGAAAATGTTGAGTGGTTGGCAAATTATTTTTTGACTGATACTGGTAAAACGCGAGGGGTTGCACTGTCGCCTTTAAAAATGATTAAAGTCTCTCTGCGGAAATTGTCGGATCCGGGCTTTCAAAATTCTGTAGGTGAAAAACTCGGTGTTCACCAAACTACTCTCCGTAAGACATACACTTCTGTAATGGATGCAGTTTTGGAGAAGGCCAATATTTTTATTAAATTTCCTACACGTGCTGCAGCTGTTGTGGAAGCTAAACGGTTGTCAGAGAGCTTTATTTATGTTCCTTTAATTTGTGAACGAATATCAATTGCGTCTTTAATTTCTTCATCACTACTATCACTTTCGGCATTTTCACTGAATTCTGCCATATCACAAATAAAGGTTTCCTATTTTCCACAAAAACGTAACAGATTACTATTGTACTAAATAAATAGACCAACGTTGTTGTATTTACTTTGCAAATTAGGCACCAAACTGAACATGAAATCTATAATCTGAACAAGTGGATAAGCCACGTCTGAACTTGTGTTGAATAAGCATTTGCTACAGAGGTGTAAGAAAAACAGCAATCGCTTCAATATTTTATTCATATCCAGATCTAGCAATCGCTTTTACTTATAGCATTTGCTAGTCGAACAATTGCTTTTACTAAAAAGTAATTGCTTCAAGTAATTGCTTAATATTTATTCATTAGGCTCAGTATTTATTATTAATATAAAAATTAAATAAAAAATACTTAACATAAAGGTAACATAAAACTTCAAATTTTTAAAAAAGAAAAGAAAAAAGTGGGCAAACAACGGCGGCGCCTGAGGAACCGGCGCACCGGGAAATCTCCCGGTGTCCCGGTGTCCCGGTGTCCCGGTGTCCCGGTGTCCCGGTGTGCCGGTGTCCCGGTGTCCCGGTGTGCCGGTGTCCCGGTGTCCCGGTGTCCCGGTGTCCCGGTGTCCCGGTGTCCCGGTGTCCCGGTGTCCCGGTGTCCCGGTGTCCCGGTGTCCCGGTGGGCCCATCCGCCCCTGATAAGAATGTTCCTTTTTTTAAAATTAAACGAACTGTTTTTATGTGTTTTTACATGATGTTTATTTTGTTATGCTTGTTGGTGTTATTGTTCAGTTTAAGTTGAAGAAATACAATTTTAATTAAAAGTTTAAGTATCTGTTTTATTCAAATCACAGCGTGCCGTAGGCAATGTAACAATAGTATTCTAAAAAAAAAAAACGAGGGCCCCACACGTACAGTTAGCACCCGGCCCCGCAAAGCTTAAATCCGGCCATGGTTGTTGCAATAGCCCTAAAACCATTGTTGTTACAGACAATACTTTAAAACCACTAACAAAAGTTAAAGTAGTTTAAAAGACATAAAGTATAGTTATTAAAATTTAACCATTTTGTTCAATTTAATTTACCCCATCGTTTAAATAAGTAAACTTTTACAAAATATATATATAAAACCCTATTAGCAAAAGCAAGTGAAAACTATGCAAAAAAATTACTTGAACACCAATTAGGAAATGACAAGCTAAATATTTTATGGCCAATAGTGATGGATGATAACGTGTGTCTGACAGACAGGTTTAAGGCTGCCGAACAGCGAAATCAAGGGTCGATTAGGCAAGGGAGCGCTACAATAAATTTCAAGTAATTAATGTTTGGTTTTAGAAGAAGGCAAAAAAAGGTTATTCGGTTCTATAAATATAAATGTTGGGTTTTCGTTGTCCGCAATAAATATATCTAAAAAATGTTTACCGAATTGCAAACAATCTTTTTTATATTACAAAGTTTTATGTATCAGATGGGAATGAAACCCAGAGTGGTGTGAATGTATGTACATACCGTGCGAGCAAAAATTATTTGCATCAAAGAGGGCTTGGATTAAAAAAACGTAGGGCTTCGTTTAGATCACAATGATATGGGGATGATATATTTAACCAAATCTAGGTTAATATCTTGTCAAATTTATTTTATGACATGATATGCCAAACTAATGAGTAATCAAATAAGTAGACAAATACAAATTTATTTTTGTTGTTTAGAAAATTCACAAAGTAAGAATTATACAGAAAGAAAAAGAAAAATAATTACATGTATTCTGAGAATTCACATAACCGGTGAGGTGGAACCAGGCCTTATTCGAAAAACATGTCAGGTCTAATAAATCATTTATTTCCAATAAATGTTGGGTAAACCATTGGGAGTAATTCCTGCGTCTTTCAAAATCTGCGGCTTGTATTTCTTTATTCTTTTCATTTAAAAACATCTTTATTATGCATAATAATTTTACATGTCATTGTCATGTTAGTTTACATGATTTAATGCACTTGATTATATAATCAAGGACACGCATCAGGCAGGCAGCTTGGGTGGCTGATGTTAGCCTTTGGTAAGCTAATTACGGCTCGGAATTTAGTTGTTCAGACAGTTCCAGTGATCTTTTACTGCTATTTGGGATATGTTTTGTTTTTGCTTGAGATTCATCAGATTTTAACTATTTTGAATGTTTTGGTTTGGCTTAGGGTTTCATTGGAAAAGCGGTAGAAAAAACCAGATTGAAATATGTGCTTGTATTTCTTGGAATACTTGCACTTTATAAGGAAATAAATTTAGCTGCTTCTTTAGAATAGTCCTGCATGTTCCATAAGATCTTCCCACTTCTTGGGACAGGCGTCTTATACAATTTGTTGGCGTATTTTGCATTATTTCACGAACGTTTGCAACAAGTTCTTCTGTTCTTACAGATGGTCTTCCTGCTCCTTTTTTGTGTTGTATAGAACCTGTTTCCCTACACACAGCCACGGTTCCTTTCAGGCAATGATAAAAATCCCCAGCAATAAAAGCAACGTTAGGAAAATGTTCGTGAAAATCGTCCATACACAAACCCGGATTGTATCGCCACCCACCATTTACCCCGTTTCGAAAATACGCTTCAACCATGAATGTTTTGTGCTATTCCGTAAAGCCCATTGTATGAATTGTTCAAGAAATTGGAAAAACTAGCGATGAATCAAATTACTTGTAACGACTGTCAAAGATGACGGAATAACTGATTGATTGTTAATTCAGGTAGTTACTGACACCCAGATATTAAGCTATACCGCTAAGCATTACGTCCTTAGATGCAAGGCCCTCTTTGATGCAAATAATTTTTGCTCGCACGGTAAATCACTTACTTTTTGATGAATAAGATACAGATATTTTGATATGAATACACTAGTAACTTGCTATCTACAAGTGCAATTTGAAACATTTTGATTGATATTGGCTATCTCGGGTGTTTCTGCAGGAAGACTCACCCCTATAACTTTTTTTATGGTTTAAATTAAATACATGAAATTTGGTGGGTTAATTTGTGATATTATTGGATGCCATATTGTCCCTTCCGGTTAACCAGAAATAACCTAAACTTTGGATTTTTGGCTATATCGATTCAGAACACCATTCCAAATTCAACGCCACCTCATATGTCACTTTTCAGCACTTTAAATCATTTTTATATAGATCGCTATGAACTCTTTACCAAGCTACTGTTATGTGAAATTATTCAATAATGGCGGATTTTAAATTTGTAATGATGTTCATTTGTTATCATTATGACGTCATAGGTACCGTTAGCGCTTCCTGTTGTATTTTTTGTCATGAATTGGTAATTTTAACAAATTTCTCTTTTTTAACTTGACATAAGTGTGTGTAATATTAAATTGTTGGAAAAAAGTGTTTTATCTTTTTGCGCGGACAGTACCTATACATCAGGCGCGTATATGGAGTTGATCTTGGGGGGGGGGGGGGGGGGAATGCGCGCCTGCTATACAGTGTGTCCAAGAAAGTATGCAACATATGGGAAAGTTTTTTTATCACCGATTTCTCAGAAAATTGTATTCTTTTTAAAATTAGTGCATGTCTTAAAACTATTAGTTTTTAATTTGCATAAACATTTCCATAAAAATTTTTGCTGTATATTTCTAATAATTAAGGTACTTTACTCTTAAGGCAATTTCGAAAAAATGGCATATTAGCCGCAGGTGAAATATGAAATATTATGCATTTATAGTTTTAAGGAATGCACCAACTTTTATAAAGAATAACATTTTCTGAGAAATCGGTGATAAAAACTTTCCCGTACCTATGTTGCATACTTTTTTGGACACACTGTATATGTATTTTATTATATACTATCAAGTTTTAACGCAATAAAAGCAGTATTAAAACATTATTGAAAAAAATATCACCCTTAGTGCAATATAAGTAGGAATAAACATATAGAAATACGTTTAAAAGTATAATAAATCAAAATGGCAACAGATGCTCTGAAAAGTCATAAAAGGAAACGGAGGCATATGACGTCAAGACGTGTAGTAATAAATTACTAGTAATTAATTCTCCTGGAGAAATATGTAAAGGCGTTCTTACTATGCAGAAATATACGCAGTTTCTTTTCTCCTGTATTAATCTTTCAGAGTCGAGGGCAACAGATATTTTTTCCTCAAAGATTAAAAACAGTCGTAAAAACAGATGAAACAATTGCTATTACCTGGAGCCACGGCTATAGCGAAGGGCAGGCTAAAAGAAATTTCATTTTCCCCCATCCCCCACACAAAATGTACAAAACAAAAATTTAACAGTCCAAAATAAAAATTTAGTGCTTGCCAGCTTTTCTCAAACTAAAATTTGCACAAATCTAAAAGAAAAATTAACCTCTTGCCAGCTTAATACATTAACCGTTTTCATAAATATTTCGACAACAATTATTACAATATTTTTACATTATTATAGAATTTTTTAAATTTAAAAACCGATAAACTATCATAAACATGAATGTACGGTGATTATTGATCTACTTCTTAAATGTGTTCTTTTTTTGAAAAAAATTTCAATTAGAAAATCAAAAATCGTTGAGGTTTTTTTTTCAATTTTTCAATTTTTTTTCTTTTTATAAACAAAAAAATCAAGGCATGATAAGTAATACCTACTATTTCTTTTATAAGATTCTTATTTATTTTATAATTATACCATTTACCTTAATTCCTATCGTGTTGACCCTAGATCCAGACGAATAATATCTGGACAGTTTTTATAAAGTTCTGGTTTATATCTTGACATGTTTTTAAACTTTGTATAGAGTTTGTTCTGTATAAATTTTGTTTAATTTGTTTTTACTTTGTTCACCTATCGTATCGGATGTCTGTGTCGCTATTTATATATTTTTTTAAATTGTAGTTATGTAATGTATAGCAATCGATACGTAGCGATATAAGGTTAGCATTAGTTCTAATGTACCGGGTGGTTAAATAATCGAGGACGTCGGCTTTATCTCGGAAACCAATAATCGTACAACTTTCGGAAAGATTTTTTTATGAGTAAAGTGGTCAAGTGAAATTGCTGGAAATTACTTTTAAGTTCCTCATTTCGCCGCAAGGGCGCACAATTAAAAATTGTTTTTTTAAATTCTAAATTTCTCCGAAAATTCCCATATTAAGGTATAACTCTGATTACATCATTGGAAAGCTTAGACAATTCTGCATTATTTTGGTGTAAGGCTCATTGGCGTACCGACCTTGATAAGAGTGGGAGAAGCTATTGAAAGTGTAAACATTAAAATCGCTGTAACGTCTAAACGACTTATCCGATTTTACTTAATTTAAGCTTGTTTGGAAGAAAAAGGTAAGTACCTTCAATTGTCGTATCCAATGGTACAAGGTAGTTTCTAATAAAATTGCTAGAGGGCGCAATTTGTATTTTAAAAATTGTTGTTTTGGCAATAACTCTGAAACGAACAAAGATATCGAACTGCGGTCTTCACATCTTTTCTTGCAAATTTCATCTACTTTTCGATTATGATGTCATAGTTATACCTTATGGTTTGAATTTTCGGGATAAAATCGAAAAAAACTTACAAATTGGGCCCTCTAGCAATTTTATTAAATACTATCGTGTACTGTTGGATTCGGCAATTGAAGATACTTATTTTCCCCTTCCAAACAAGCTTAAATTTAGTAAAATCGGATAAGTCGTTTAGAAGTTACAGCGATTATAATGTTTACACTTTCAATAGCTTCTCCCACTCTTATCAAGGTCGGTACGCCAATGAGCCTTAAACCAAAATGATGCAGAATTGTCTAAGCTTTCCAATAATGTAATCAGAGTTATACCTTAATGGTTTCCGAGATAAAGCCGACGTCTTCGCTTATTTGACCACCCGGTACACTGTGTATGGTTTTATTAGGTAAGCTTAATCAATAAGACTATATTTCTTGGAAAATAAAGCACATTAAAAGAAAGTTAAGTAAGTTACAGCACCTAATTTTTGTATACCTTTTACTGACATTTCCGAGATTTAATATGTCCATAAAATTGCTGCAAAACATTCCCGCTTAAAATTTTACATCCATCTAAATTTTTTGGTAATAAATTGATTCTTTTTCATATTTCTCTAAATCAAACCGTCTGCATCTGTCCAAATTTAATTAAACTACAGCAATTAATCATTGAAAAGTGAATAAGTATTAATTTGAATTGAAACATGGCAATAAATTATACAACTTTTTATAGGGTCGATAAAATAGTGCGAATTTTTAAATTTTATTTAAAGTGTTAAAACTAGCGAAATTAGAATGAACTATTCCAATTAGTAAACAAAACAAAACTATACATGAACTAATGGAAATTTTACAGATTACAGGTTTTATAAAATAGAGCAATGAGAATATTCGAAGAAATCGTCCAATTTTCTCAAAGAGATTTGAGAACTGATTTTGAATGTAAATTAAATTGAAAAAGACACAAAGTCACGGTCTCACATAATGACAATTATGTATATATTATGTGAGACCGTGACTTTGTGTCTTTTTCAATTCAATTTACAATGAGAATATTATTGGGATGTGATAAATTCAACAAAATAACGGAAATGCTAAATTATTTAAAATGGATGAAAATAAAAAATTTTCAAATTATTTGTACTCTGATTTTTATGCATAAAATAAATTCAAATATATCAGCACCATATTACGAAAATTATTTGACAAAATTTAATGAAGTTTATATGCACGATGTAAGAGAAAAATATTTTTTTAGTAAAACGTGCATTGATCATACATTTATTCGACAAAATTTACATAACGCAGATCAAAATCAAAACATAAATTTTTATATTTTAAATAGTGCAATTCCTGATCATTTTCCAATTTCCTGTCAAATTAACATTCCAAAAATTATCTTACCTAAGTATGGAGAATAATGTTTTTAACAAAATTATTAATTTAAAAAAGTTAAATCATTTTTTAGAAAACGAAAATTGGTAATTTTTAAAAGATTCTTATGATGTTGAACATCCATTTACTTTGTTTTTTTGAGACATTATTTGAATACATAAAAATGTCATATGACAGTTCACACAAAAAATATAAAAAAAAAATAAAACCTTGGATAACACAAGAACTAATTCAATTAATAAAATTGAGAGATAAAATACGTAAAAAAGTTTTAAAAAATAAAAATAATCAAAATCTATTACAAGAATATAGACATTTTCGTAATCATGTAAATAAACAAATAAAACATACCAAAGAAAAACATTAAAAAGATAAAGTTTTGGAACACAAGGTAACATAAAAGAAGTTTCGAATATAATTAATGAAGCTACAGGTAAAAAAAGAAAACAAAATAAAATTTTTAAAATATTCGAAAAAAATAAAAATCAGTTAGTAGATTATAAAAAAGATATTTCTAAAATTTTTATAGATCATTTTACTAATATTGGCCCTGAATTACCAAAAAAAATTACAACCCTTAAAAATTGTATTAATATAAAACAATAAAACGAATGCTCCTCATAGTCTATTTTTTACTCCTATATCTGAATATCTTATATAAATATATAATTTAATTAATAAACTTAAATTAAAAACGTCCCCAGGACCTGATGATATAAATAACAAAATTTTAAAAGCCATATCCCATCACATTTCGTTAATAATAGTTATCTTTTTAACATGTGTCTTACTCAAGGAACTTTTTCAACAATGTTAAAGACATCTACAATTATTCCCATTTATAAATCTGCAGCCAAATCGATGAGATAATTATAGACCGATTTCTTTAATAAATACAATAGGAAAACTTATAGAAAAATGTATTAAATATCAATTATATTCATTTTTAGAAATTAACAAATTAATTTCACCTAATCAATTTGGATTTCGCGAAAAATTAGGAACAGAGAATGCAATCTTTAATGTTACTCATTTTATATCAAAATGTTTAGATTAAGGCACAGAATATATAGCAATATATTCTGTGATTAAGGTAAAAAAGTTATTGGCATATTCTTAGATTAGGAAAAAGCATTTGATATAATAGGTATCACACAATAAACTGTTATCTACACTAGAATCTTATGAAGTTAGAGGTATCGCATATAAGTTATTTAAAAGTTATTTATCAAATAGAAAACAGAAAGTAAAAATAGATAATTTCAGTAGTAAAACAACTACTTTAATTTGTGGTGTTCCTCAAAGTACTGTTTTGGGACCAATTTTATTTTTACTTTATATTAATTATATATTAAAATCAGAGTTAAATAGAAAAATATTTTCATATGCAGATGATACTGTACTAATATTACTAGCTAAAACTTGGAATGAATGCGTTTTAAATTTAGAACTAGACATTTCAATAATAAAAAATAATTTGAGTTATGACCTATTAAACTTAAATTTAACTAAAACAAAATTTATGACTTCTTCTTGTTATAATGATACTCAGCCGAATAATTTAAAAGAAATTAAAATTCATGATTTAAATTGTTTAGAAATATCAGATATACCTAGTTAGAATTAATTATGCTTTTCTTGCCAAAATAAAATTAAAAAAGTTGAATTTATAAAATATTTAGGAATATTGATTGACGAAATTTAAAATGGGATCATCAAATTAACACTCTTACAAAAAAAAATTTAAGAAACACCTTATGTACATTTAGACTTTTAAAAAATATTGTGAATCAAAAACTTTGTTTAACGTTTTATTATACACTTTTTCAATCAATTCTTTCTTATGGTATAATTAGTTTGGGAAGCGCATACGACTCGAACTTGAAACCGCTTATAACAATACAAAAATATGTTTTAAAAATAATATTTAATAAACAGATTTTGTTTCCTTCAAAAATATTATTTGTTTATAATAATATTCTGAGTTTAAAACAACTTTATTACAAAACTTCCATTTTATAAATATATAAAAATAAAAATTTATTACATAACATTACTCATATTGTACAGTGTGGTTGTTTAAGTGCGCAACATATGGGCATTTTTTTTATTACCGATTTCTCAGAAAATATTATTCTTGATAAAAGTTGGTGCATATTCGAAAATCATATTAGGTGCACCTGGAGTGGTTACAAGTCAAACGGCGTACAGGGTAGGTCAAAAATATAAAACTTGTACTGTCTTGTTAAAAATAATTTTCAGGATATTTTAAAGTGTGTTTGATGTCGTTGCAATAAACATGAACTTTGTGATTCCTTAATAAAATAAAAAGTCAAGTTAATTTTACAAATATGCTTGAATTTGAACAAAGATATGTAAAATTGATTTGATTGTGATTAATTTATGAAGGTCTTTATGGTGAATATAGAAAAAAAATTTATGGGACATTATTAATGTTAAAAAAAAATATATTTTTTTTTATTTTAGGAGGTCATGTTTTTGAATCTATGCATAACTTTTAATTCTAAACAACTTTTCTTAATAACATTTTGCTGAATTTCCTGAATATTTATTATTAATATTAAATTAAATTAATTATATTAAACTATATTTTTATTGAATAAAAGGTTTCGAGCGATTAATATTTATTCTTTTTGATCCAATATTAATTAAGTAAAATTTCAACGAAAGCTTCCTAATATTTTCTTTTTGTACATCTGTTTACTAACTTAAGAAAAATGAGAAACGTCGGTTTTGGCAAAACTGATGTAATTAGGTAAACTTTGCATCAAACATTACATACTGATCAATAACAATTTCAGTTTTTGAAGCAAAATAAATAATTGGAAACAAAAATTTTACACAAAATTGCATTAAGATTACAAATAAAGTAAAGGCAAATGGTTTTACATCGATGTATAAAAGTTAATCTACGAGGGTTGATCAAAATTTTCAAGAACCTGGCAAAAAATAAATATTGTATTAGACCGTCAAAGTACAAAGGCTAAAAATGCCTAAATAAACAACTTTCTCGAAAAAAGTTTTTCGATATTTTCATAAATAAGGGCATTTTTGAACTTATTTTATTAAAAATGTCAAATTTGACAGGTAACGCAGGTCGTGCAGCTGCTTCAGTATACGTCATTTTTGGTTTTTAGGTAAGCAAAAACTAACTGCTTTTTCAATTTTTACCTATACGTAATAATACAAAAAAATCCCATTTGATGCGGACTTTCTTGCGGACACTGTATATTATCTTCTAATTATTATTAGATTATATTTCCGATATCATTTGCTTTTCTGTAAAAAAAAAAAAGAAAATACGTCAGTACGTCGTAGTCAAGCAAGAACTCTAGTCAATTACCGCTGTATAACATTGATATGGGATTTCCTAGGATATATTTAGTTCGTACTGGAATCTATGTACTCGTTTTTCTATGTACTACGCCGCTGCTGGTTTGTTTTCTATAAATAACAAAGAAAGTGACACAAGTTGCCTTAAAACTGTAAAACTTTAAATAGCGCATTCTAGCTGAAATATTTATGTGCTGATTTGTTATAAGAACTCGAATTTTGAAAGTCTGTTTATTTATCGAGTGTCTTCAAGAATTAATTACGTTAAAACTTTCGTTACACTGAACACGTGTCGAACTTTATTGTAAACTTTACCGAAAATTTAAGGATGGGTAATTTTGGTCTAAAACCGTAAAAATAAGTCCGTGTGAAAAGTAATATAACTTTAGGTTTATTTTATAAGTTCTTTTAAAACTCTTAAGTAAAGACATCTAAATAAATTTAATAACATCTATAAACATTCAATTTATTGGTGCTAGTGATGTGTGATGTTTAAATTGTATTTTAACACAATAATAAACACAACGTTGTAAAAAGTGTAATATTGCGGTATATTATTTAAATGGGCGCTTGAAAATAGATACTGAGTTATGTCAGCATGTAAGTAAAATATTATTTTGTTTTACGCGACAAACTTTATTATAAATTTTTAATAACTTTATTAGTAATAATAATGTATCGTTTTTAAGTTTATTCAAATTAGGTTCAACTTACCTCATATATACATTAAGTACACGGGGACGACAGATAGACAATGGCGAACCGTTATGTCCTTATTAGGATTTATCGTGAAGACATGAAACATTTAGTGCACCTGTTAGGTGCAATATATTTTCCTTTCATTATTTTTTTCGGACTAATTACCAAAAAAAATTAATTACTTACTTACCCTTTTCTATAAGGTTGCTTTTAGTCTTATGCGCGATTTTTATGTTTTTTTTTAAATAAGTAGATATACAGTGTGTCCAAAAATGTATGCAACATATGAGAAACTTCTTTATTACCGATGTCTCAGAAAATTTTATTCTTGATAAAAGTTGGTGCATGCCTCAAAACTATATAATGCATATTTCATATTTCACCTCCGGCTAATAGTAAGTGAGCAAATACCATTTTTTCGAAATGGCCTTAAGAGTAAAGTACCTTAATTAGTACAAATACAACAAAATTTTATATAGAAATGTTTTTGCAAATTAAAAACTTAGTCTAAATATGAAGTTTAAGTTATGTATCTAAATTTTTTATTTTTTTTTTCTTAATATTTATTTTCCCCTAAACGGTAGACGCCTCTGGTCGATTTTTTCCTCTGGTCGATTTTTTTCTCTGGTCGATTTTTTCCTCTGGTCGATTTTTTCCTCTGGTCGATTTTTTTATTTACGCGATTTTAATATAATAATCAAATATCTTAATCATGTGTTTATTATAAAAATGTATTAAGTAGTTTCCTTTTAAACCTTTTAAAACTTTTCAATGATACGGGTGGATTTAGATATTAGCGTGTTGCACGTATAATTAAACACATGTTAGCCAGCTTGGGTTCTAATAAAAATTATAACAGAATCCAACTCTATTTATACGAGTGGAAATAATTAATAATTTATTTGTCATTTTCACCTAGTACGGTCAACTCCTGTCTTAGAGTAATTTAGAAAAAATGGCATTTGCTCCCTTACTATTAGTCGCAGGTGAAATATAAAATATGCGTTTATAATTTTAAAGGCATGCACCAACTTTTATCAAGAATAAAATTTTCTGAGAAATCGGTACCGTAAAAGGGGGCTACTTAAAAATACCGGGGTAACTTGACAATGTATACCGCCTCTTACAAAGACAGGTGCTGCCGCCAAGCGGTTTATTCTAAAGCCATCGTTCTTGTCAGTCAGCTGTAGCAGACCACCTGCGAGTTACTGACAGTGTGCGCGTCCTAATAGATTTGCAGTGGCGTGCTACATAAATCGACGAAAATAAGGTAAAAAAACATGTTTTTTTTTCTCTAAATACTTCTTAGTGCCTAGGAATTACGATAAATACAGTGTGTGTATAAAGTCTGGAAACGGCTTAATAACATCACAATTTACTGGCCGATTTAAACGAAATTTGGTACAGTTGTGTAAGAGGATCTAACGCACCGAATGACGATATTGGCGTTGTTGCCAGCTTTTTAGTTTGTCTGGAATTCGAACGAATTTTATATTTTTAAATATAACACCCAGTATATTTTTTCATTTGTAGTTTTTACATTAAATTTGTTACACTTTTGGTATAACATACTTTGTTCATAATATCAGTAGTTTCCGAAATAACGACGTGTTTTGAAAATATCAACAAATTGTGTTTTATTTATTAATAAATAAAACACCAGTTTAGTTTTGATGTTAAGTCATAAAAGCTGTCATTTTTACATGCAAAAATATCTTTAACTGAAAGTGAAAGAATTAAAATTCTTATGATGAGACGATATGGCGATAGGGTCAGATCTTACGAAGAGGTTAAAAATCTATTTAATGACGCATTTCCAAACCGAGATCCAATTTCAAGAACAACTGTTCTAAAAACTGTCCGACGGTTCGAAGAAACTGGAAATTATAGAGATAGGCGACGATCAGGACGACCAGTAGTAGTAGATGAAGAGAAAAGTTTAGAAATTTTACAACATGTTGTTGAAACCCCTGTTTCTTCATTAAGAAAAATTTCTCAAGTAAGTGACGTCTGCTTCAAATCCGTCCATAATGTTTTAATAAAACATAAATATCACCCTTTCAAAATACATGTAGTTCAAGGGTTATCAGAAGATGATTATGAGCGAAGAATTGAATTTTGTGATATTATGATGTCAATGTTTGACCAAAATAACCAGTTTTTCAAATTTATAGTATTTTCGGATGAAGCAACATTTATGTTAAATGGTAAAGTCAATAGACACAACTGTAGGTTTTGGGCAAATGAAAATCCCCACTGGATGATAGAAGGTCATACACAACGCCCTGGAAAATTGAATGTGTGGGCTGGGCTTCTGGGAAACCACAAGATCGGTCCATTTTTTATTGATGGAAATTTGACATCACAACTTTACCTTGAGCTCTTGGAAACGCAAATAGTGCCTACTATACGAAATGTGATGGCTCCAAATTATGCAAGTACATTCTTCCAACAGGACGGAGCTCCTCCCCATTTTGGTCGAAACGTGCGCGAATTTTTGAACAACACTTTTCCGAATAGGTGGATCGGTAGAGGGGGTACAATCGAGTGGCCACCTAGGTCCCCTGATTTGTCGCCTAACGACTATTTTTTATGGGGACACTTGAAGAACAGAGTTTATACCACAAAACCTCAAGATTTGGCCGATTTGCAGCGTCGAATTTTGAACGAATTTGAATTAGTAACGCCAGAAATGATTTACAACACAATTGAAAAATTTTATTTTCAATTAGCAAACTGTCAAGCTGTACAGGGAAAACAGTTTGAACATTTAATATAAAAAATATATTTTTTCTAAATTGTACTAGTTATTTCGAAAACTACTGATATTATGAAGAAAGTATGTTATACCAAAAGTGTAACAAATTTAATGTAAAAACTACAAATGAAAAAATATAATGGGTGTTATATTTAAAAATATAAAATTCGTTCGAATTCCAGACAAACTAAAAAGCTGGCAACAACGCCAATATCGTCATTCGGTGCGTTAGATCCTCTTACACAACTGTACCAAATTTGGTTTAAATCGGCCATTAAATTGTGATGTTATTAAGCCGTTTCCAGACTTTATACACACACTGTATTAACAAAGGCAATATATTTTATTTTAAGACTATTTTAATCGCTTAACACGAATATAATCCAAAATCGGACCTGATGACCATACCAAAGTCAATGGCGGCGATTTTATTTTTTAATGTTGTTTCAGGGGCTACTTGAAAATCGAGTTAAATATGGTAAGAAATTACAAAAGAAAGGTGGTATATTTGTTAGATAGATATTTATCCGTTACTTGTTATTTTTTTTTGTTTATTCTCCCTAGAAGGCTTTCGGTTAGTTTTGTATAATGAGTTTGAAACATATTTTAAATATTTATTTACGTTTTTGAATAAACTGTTGTGTTCCTTTGAATGTGATTACATACCAAAATAATAAAGATTTAAGTTTTTTTTCATATAGGTTACCTACAGAGTTTATATTGTGTTTTTTTTTAATTGCTTTTAACTGAACTAAAAGCAAACAACATTTTCTTATTTTCATCAAGCCCCAATACCAGCATTACATGCAAATTAACGCTTCTAAAGTCATGTTTTCATTTAACCCCATCGCGGGGCTACTTGAAAATTATCACTTTATATTTTTTTTTTAGAAAGTGGTGGGCCCTAAATTTCTTTCTAATACTGTAAGGGCTCCCTAAGAACCTAAAGTTTAACAGAGTAATTTTGGTTTTAAAAAAACAATTAGGATTTAGTGCTAGCAGCGTAAAATTTCTAAAAGTTTTATAAAGTAGCCCCCTTTTACGGTAATTGAAATCTTTCCCATATGTTTCATACTTTTTTGGACACACTGTATAATAAATAATAAAAATAAGTTCCGTTCAGATTAAAAAACAAAAGTAAATAGATTTTTAATGTCTTTTAAGCCTAAGTTTTAAAGTTTAATGAAATAAATCTTTATTAGATTTTTGAAATAATTACCAAATGAAGGTGAGTTTTTCAACAATTTTCTAGTAGACCGTAATGAAATCCACAAATAAACAAACAATAGGTTACATCTTTTTTTCAAGCTACATTAACAACTATTCCCCTCCTGGTTACCAGATAAAAAATAAGAAATGGGCCTTTTCACTATAATCGAATTCATCATATTCAGCAGGAACATCCTGAATTAGAACCTATTGAAAATACATCCTCATAATAAAAATCTTCTTAGAGGGTCACAAACCTTTCCTAGAAATAAATAAAAAAGACGCCGCGAAAGCAGAAAGTTTGAAAATATGAGATTAAAACCTTATTACGTCATCCCATTATCCGAGCCATCCCTTTATTCGTCAGCCTCGACGGATTATATTGTTATCTTTGTTTTGATAAACTAAATAGACAAGAACAGTTTAAAAATAGAAAACAACCTCTCGATATTCAGGTAGATGCGGCGTTCGACCTGCAGCTGAATAAGTCGGTATCATGGGTCGAAGTAGATGAGTTTATTCCCGTACTTTTATTAAAGACCGTATCTTGTTTATGTATTTTCTCAGTAAATAATTAAAATTTTTAAAAACTGAAACTGGAGAAAATCTTATTTTCTCTTTCCCTATGCCATAGGATAAACATCAAAATTTAGTGAAAAAGGCCATTCACCAGATGTCAGCTCAAAAATTTCAAGATTTCACCAGATTCCGCGAATTGAAAAGTTTTTTTCTTACCTGCCCAAAAAAAGACAAAAAAGGTCCATCATCATTTTTAGGCCTTTTATTTAATTAATAGCCCGGGAGGTAGCGTTGCATTTTTGATAGTGATTTCAGGTCGCTTAATTTTGTGTGTATTCGATAGTCTAGATATAGCTATCAATCAAAACAAGCGTCAGCTGTCAGAGTCGTGGTGGACCTAGTCGTAAGAGAATATCAATTATGTCAAAAAAAAAATATCTAAAAGTGATTTCACGTCGTTTGAAAATTTGTACAGCAAAGGTTTAAATGTTTATATGATGACAATAAATTTAAAAAAAGTCAGCTGCAAAGATAATGGGGGATTATGCGTCAGCTGCTTATACAGGGTCCTGCACCTCACCCCCCGTCTTTTATAGCTCACTTATTAATTAAGTTAAAATGTTGATATTTTGTAGACCTTACCTGTATTTTAGAGTGCATGCATTTTTTTAGATTACATGCCATATATTTTCTTACTTATTTGGGTGCCTCCTATAGTTACCTACATACCCCTTAAATTTTATTAAAGTCGATTCAGTATTATAGGCGAAAAAAAATAAAAACTAAAAAAAATCAGTTTTGCACCACTGGTTTTAAAAATTAATAAAAAATAAATATAATGCCTCGTTAATAAAATTATACCAAGGTACTACTTATCGGCGTTGTGGTCTAGTGGTCAGTGCAGCGGCCTCTCAGATCGAATATATATATATATAACCCCAAAAATTAACAAAGTTTTTATTATTTGGCTTTATTAATTTTACAGTTACTGATTTCTTCTCGGTATGTTTCTACATAGAATTTTTTTTTTAATTTTTAAACAATAAGTGTAGGTGTGTAGCTTATAATTCACAACGGTTACTTAGGTAAATATATTTGTAATACCAAAGTTAGCATAGGCGTAGCTAGGGGAGGCTGTGGGGGGGCTAAGCCCCCTCTGGTATAATAATAGCCCCCTCTGACAAATTCTACCTTCTATTTTTGATTTTGAAGAAAGTGGTCTATTTATTCGTCATTATTTAGATTCATTTGTTATAAATAAAGATGTGTTAAAAGCGGAAATGCTAGTTGCAAAAAATTGTCTAAAATCTGATATTTCTGAGTGGAGTTTGAGTGAAATACGAACAACTTTACAAAAAGAGACTTTTCCAAATTTATATAAATTAATGCAAGTAGCATTGATAATACCAATCAGTTCTGCGACATGCGAAAGATCTTTTTCAACGATGCGAAGAATAAAAAATTGGTTACGGAGTCGTATGTCGCAGGATCGATTTTCAAATGTATCCTTAGTTAACATAGAAAGTGAAATGATAAGTAATTTGAATTTAGAAGATATTCTTAAACAGTTTGTCAAACAAAAAAATCGCAAAGTAGACTTTAGTGTTTAGTCCCAATTTCATTATATTTACTGTTTTTAAGTTTATGAAGAGTAATAATTATTTTTGTTAGTCTAGCTACTTTTACCCAATTGATGGTAGCTGTTTTCAGATTTTTTAGTATGTTATGTAATCCTAATACTGTTTATGTTGTTATTTTACCGACGTTTTTAATATTTTTCCGCTATAATAATAATTAAAATACACCTACCTTACATTAGCTTAGATTAAAAGCTTTCTTTCCTGGCTTTCGTTTTTTTTTTATAGGTTTAAGTATAATATTAGTAAACAAACTAGTTTGGTTAAATCTTGGTAAAATTAGGGCGTGGCCCTGAACATTTTTTGCCGGCGGCGCTTCCCGTTTGGCGCTTGTTACGATTCTTTCAGGGGCTTAAGCCCCCCTAGAAAAAATAGGCTAGCTACGCCTATGAAAGTTAGCCGTAACTCGCAGCATAACCAGCAATGACAGGAATTTCAAAATATATTTCTTAAAATATTTATGTGAATTTTTGAAAACACAATTTTACTCATTTCCCAAATCTTCTAATAAAGCCCAACGTGAATGACCCTGTATATTACAGTTTATACGCAGTAAAATAGTCCATATTAAGGAATTATTCTCTAAAAATCAAGAACCTTTATGACAAACAACACCGACAGTCCGGTCAAATTATGTTAAAGATGGCAAAAAGGCAAAATTATTGGGAATGCAACAAAGTACCTACATCTCCCCTTACGTATTTGAAAGTGGGCAACACGATACGGCTAATAACTCCCTCACCTCACTTGGACTACTTTTTTTACGTTTTTTATTTAGGGTTGGTATATAATTTCTCTGGGCATGGGATGGAGAAATTATTTTTCTCAAAATGAATTAGGATTTCGGTGACAATGAGATGTTGACATTTTGGGAAAGTGTCACCAGTAAAGTCCGCATCATATGGGATTTTTTTTTAGCTTTATTCAAAATTTGACTTTGGCATCAAGTTCTGCTTCGATCGAGATAAAAATTAAGCAAAAAAATAGTAGTCACGTGATCCTCATTATCTGTCAAATTTTAATTTTTTCCAAAAAATAATTTAAAAGTGGGGTTATTTCTGAAAATATGGAAGAAAGTTATTGGAAAAAGTTTTTTTAAATGCAGTTTCTAACCCACATGCAAAATTTCAGCTGGGTAATATAATTTGATTTTTTACCTATATTTTGTAAATTGCACCACTTTTGCAAAATAAGACTCAACGCAATCTACATAAAACTTCTTAGTTTTGACAATGCTTTATTTCAGATAAATTTTCTTTAAAGTAGCGCCATATTAAATGTGTGTTTTTCCACAAAATCAAAATTGGGCTATTAAAATTTGGTCGCATGTGGTGCAAAGTTTATTTGTTTTTGACCCTATGTAAGGTAACTTCATAAAATAAGTATTTTTGATAACGTAATTTGTGTCTGAAAGTAATACACCTTAATATTAAGACAAAAAGAACACAGTGTCATCAGTAAAGTGTTCATTAAGTGGAAAATAAATTTTAGTTTAACTTAACGTAAAGTTTATCTAGTTTCAACGATTTAATTTAAAACCCCTTTATTTTATTTTTTATTTTTTTACTTTCAGACACAAACTACGTTTTCAAAAATACTTATTTTATTAAGTTACCTTATACAGTGTCAAAAACAAATGAACTTTGCATCACATGCGACCAAATTTTAATAGCCCAATTTTAATTTTGTGGAAAAACACACATTTAATATGGCGCTACTTTAAAGAAAATGTATCTGAAAAAAAGCATTGTCAAAACTAAGAAGTTTTATGTAAGTTGCGTTGAGTCTTATTTTGCAAAAGTGGTGCAATTTACAAAATATAGGTAAAAAATCAAAATTATCTTATCAAGCTGAAATTCTGCATGTGGGCTAGAAACTGCATTAAAAAAACTTTTTCCAATAACTTTCTTCGATATTTTTAGAAATAACCCCACTTTTAAATTATTTTTTGGAAAAAATTTAAATTTGACAGATAATGCGAATCACGTGACTACTATTTTTTTGCTTAATTTTCATCTCAATCGAGGCAGAACTTGATGCCAAAGTCAAATTTCGAATAAAGCTATTAATAAAAAAAAATCCGATATGATGCGGACTTTACTAGTGACAATGTATATAATTTTTAATTGAGGGGCTTCAACCTCCGAGGGTTAAGGATAAACTCAAGCACTTACCTATTTACCCTAAAAAAATCCTCCAGCTACTTCGAGCACGATAATAAAATAAAGTCTTTAATAAATGCAGTGGCGGCTCGTGATTTGTAAATTTGGGGGTGTACTAAAAGCCTGTTGCAAGCGAAATGCGCCGCAGGCGAAAAATATTCCAGGCCACGCTCAAATTTGGTCAATAATTTTTAGTAAATATTTTAAAAATTTATGTTTACCTACTTATTTTATTGAAAATTAAATAAGATACAAAAATAAAAAAGGCCAATTTATTTTTCATTAGTGGGTAAGTACATTGTTTAAAAGTAAAGTCACTTCTTCTGTTTTTATTTGCAGCAAACTTATTAATAACAGCTTCATTTAAGTTTGGAATAACTGTAATGTATTGTTTCTCAAATATTCCACATTCATAATCGTTTTGGCATTAAAACTGTTCATATTTATTAAAATAAGTCTTTACTACCCCAAAATAATAACAAAAATATAAAGGTAAACCCCAAATAATAAATTCATATAGAACAATGAACTCAACGGCGCACATTTAATTTGTGCTAGTTTTCCTATTAGAATCGCGCTTTCCCCCACCACACCTGGTAGTACAAGATGCATAGAGAAACAGCAGAAACCCCGCCTACGTAACGCATGTGTGCGACTTATGAATTCCTACGCGCCATACGGTTGCTCTTGACAACCGGCTTGGCGAGAGCTATTCCAATACGTTTCGTTCGATTGTTTGACGGTACGTTACAATAGGAGGGTTCTAACTTATATTACGATAAGAATTAAGATAAATTTAAATGAACATTATTTTTTCTTTATGGGGTAATTCTTGATGGAGTATGGGGGTGCACGTGCTCCTGTGCTCCTATGGAGAAACCGCCACTGAATAAATGGGACTTACATAATATATCGATATGACATCGCTGTTGTCTTCACAGTAGAGTTGCAGCGTATGTGAGGCATTTTACACCCGTTGAGTCTCCGGCCGATGAGCAGTGTTACCAAGTTGAAAATTTCATGAATACGTGAAAATTCGAAGACGGCTATCAACCCTCAAAAGTCACATGATTCATTGGCAATAACTATTATAGATATCGTAAAATTGATTATAAACTTTTTTTTTCAGATTTAATTGGTCTACAAGTTTAGTTTGAAAGTTTTTTTTCTACTGTTTTTTCTGAAGGCTTAACAAAACATTTTTTAGTAATTTTCCATCCCTTATGTAAGGGTTGAATACAGAATAATAACGAAGTGTCTTTTCAAACCATAAAATGTACGTTCCACCAACAAAGCAGCCTTCTAACTACAATTCCTTTTGAAGCTTTTATTGGACCAGTAGAGAATGTATATTGTTGCATGAATAATACTTTTTGAGTCAAACATGTAATTTGACTGGACTAGTTTAGTCATGCAGAGAATATTGTATGTATGTATATTGTTAAAATTATACCGTTTCCCCTAGAGCTAAGAGTGTCTTATTCCTTCTAAGTATCTGACATTTGCCCTCTTACAAGAGTTAATTGCCCGCAACTTTAGTAACATTAAACCAAGAACAACATCAAACAAAGTTTGCTTTAAAGTAACAATTGAAAATGATCTGGATAATAATAAAATTATACAGAGTGGGTTACGGTAAATGGCCCATTAAAATATCTCTGAACTTTATATTATAACATTTTATTAACGTTTTTGTCACTGTTGGTTGTTGTTAAGGGTAACGAATAAAGAAATATAGTTTTTATAATATTTTCTCCACGACCATTACTGAATGCAATAATTCCAAAATCATTTTTGATAATAGAATGTAAAAATTCTCGCCGTTGAGTTGGAATATTTATTCTGAAACACTTGCTTCTTGTGCGTTTTGCGTGTATTTTCATTCCATAACAAGATACGGAATGAATATTCTGTAATTGATATAAAAGACATAGGTTGCCATGAATTTCGAAACTGTCAGTGTCAGATAAAAATGGCCGCGTTGTAATAATTATTTTCGGACAAATTTTAGTGAAAGTCAAAAAATGAGTAAAAAATTGGATGAATCAGATATGGAACTGGATGGTCGTGGAGAAAATATAGTCTGCTACTCGATTAGAATGAAAATTCGATACTCGTAGTTCCTCACGCTCGCTACGCTCGCGTTCGGAATCTTCCACTCGGATCGAGTTTTCATTCCAACCTCGTTACAGAATCTACTATTTTGGTTGACATTTACTCATGTACTGGCAACTTTACGGTGGGGCGTTACAACGGCTCGGCTTTGAATTTAATTAATTCTGCCAAATTAAGTTCTTTAGCAATTTTTAATTGTTTAACTTTCTTCTACACTACCGATATTTTAATTCACTTACGGACCATAAAAATAGGAAATTATTACAAAATAAACAGAATCGATTTTGATCAATGAAAATAGCCGAAACTTAAATCAAAACTATACCGTCGATCAACCTCTGAACTATTTCTATGCTTGCTGCGGAGTGCTGCGGCTGATGATCCGACCCGCACTAGTAAATACAATTTGCTTAAATGTTCGTCTATCGCTCTGTCGCTGTGAAATCCTCGGGTTCTTCCGCCAAGCTCTAAACCCACGAGCTCCATTCCGGCCCGCTCTGAGCGAGAACGGCAATTTTCCCTTTGCGCTCCAATTACACACTTAAGTTTTTCTACAACCGGGGTTTTGTAAAAATGTTTTTCTATTTGACGTTTATAATAAGTTCATTATGAACTTGAAATGAAGTTCATAATGAAGCTATTTCAATACGCGTTTTTTCTTTATTTGAGGTTGGTAACATTGAAATTGAAAAATTGAAAAATTGACGTAAAATCACGTCTTTTGAAATTCAAAAAAAATTAGCAAAATCGCCCGAATTTCCTAACGTTCTGTATATGTACCGAATGTACAAGGATCACACAACGCATTCCGTCCAATTTCAAATCTCATATCGCTAAAATAACTTTAGAATCTCGTGGTGAAAATGGGTCAATAAATCAAAAAATGACAGTTCGCAAAACAATTTTTGTTGTCCAGAGGTTACTATGATAAAAAATAATATTACCAACATAAAATTTAGACATAAAAATTTAAAGGATTTATTTTCTTTTTAAATTTATGTATTTTTTATTGAAAAACTACAAATAGAAAAAATAGTATAAAGCACGTGGTTCATAAGGCGTTTTAGCGCACGTGTCAATTAAAAAACTCGCCACTTCGTGGCTCGTTTTTTAAAATAGACGCGTGCGCTAAAACCGCTTCTTATGAAACGTGTACTTTAATATACTATTAAATAATGTATTTACTGCAAAATAAAATTTATATATTGCAAAAGTACCGTAATATTATTAATTTAAATACCGTAAACAAAATTGTCGATATGTGTCAACCACCTCTCAACGCCTACTGAGGAACACCAGATGTTTTATCATGGTTGTCTGGGTAATCAGGGAAGGTAGCATTTTGGATACTTTTAGCTCCTCTAAAAAGTGCCACTTTACAAATTATGTGTCGCTTCGTCTTCAAACCAAGAAGAACTCGAAAACTTGTGCAACAGCGGTATGAAGCTGCTGATTGAATGGTTTAACAAAAATTCCTTGTACCCGAACAGTTTGAAAACCATCTATATCAGATTTCATACCGCCCAGATGAGGCGAAATCTTGATATTGACCTCGATTTAGAAGTTGGTAATGAAGATATTACCAGATCGGATTTCTAAAAATTTTTAGGTCTAACCATTGACAAGAACCTTAACTGAAAGGAACGTTGTTCTTTGTTGTGTTCTCAGCTTAACAGTCTGTGTTACATAATTATAAATTTAAGGATCGTTCTCCCTATTGGGGAGCTTCTTTCTGTTTATAACGCTTATGTCGGATCTCGGCTGCATTATGGTATTTGTTTTTGGGGAGCCTACTTTTACGTCAAGAGAGGTGTTTATAATACAGAAAAGGGTATTGAGGTGCATTCTTGGCTTTCCACCGGGCACGACCTGTATGTCACAGTTTACAGGACTGGGAATCGTTACTCTTGCAGGCATTTTTATTTACGAGTTGAGTAAATTTATTTTTCTGAATAAATCAACATTTTTACGATATCGTGATATTCACCAATACCTTACTCGTGGCAGACATAATCTGCATACGACAGTAAGTAGATTGAAAATAAGTTAAAGTTCACTACATAATTTAGGGCCGGTTGTCTTCAACAAGCTTCCACAAAATATAAGAAAGGTCAAAATTTTCGTGTATTTAAAAAACAACTTAAGAAATTTTTGGTAGATCGTGAGTTCTATAATATGAATGAATATTGGTCACAAGCATGGGCGAGTGGTATTTATACCTATAAAGCTTTATTGTTTGTTTATCGGTTATTTTATATACACTTTATGTATTTGACGGCTTCCATACATTGTTACGTCACTTTGGAAATAAAATATTTATTATCATTTCATAGTAGCGAATTTAACTAGATTCACCCAATGTGGTTAAAAGCAAACTATATAAACGTTTTGTAAGCTTGTGCTCATTCCTATATTTACCTCTAAGGCTTTTGTGACTGTTTAGTTACCCAATTAATGATAACTCAAGGTTTTACATACGTTACATTTTCTTCTCATAAAATAATACCCCATATTTAACCCTTGCACTTAACCACACAAACGGCTTTGTTTTATTACATTATCCACAATTAACCTAATATACCCTTAAATAAAAGACACTGCGAGGCTGGCTAATGACCTTAATTAGTTTTGTAATGACATTTTTTTATTTATATAGACCATTAAATGTAAAAATGTTAATGAAAAAATATTTTTCATGGAGAAAAACTGGTTTTTAAATACAACCGATTTAAATTTTCCATTTTTAGAATTAAATAATTTTATACATTTTAGGTAGGTAGAGGAAAGGAAACAAATTTGAGCTACTTTAAAAAATTTTTTGTTACAAAGATAAATAATGTATTTTCTAAGAAGTACTGGAACACAACCTTTATACCTACAAGCTTTTGCAACAAAAATTAACAAATTAACATTATTCTTAACCAAAGCTAAGTCCTTTTTAAGAATTAATGTATTTAAAAAAAAAGAGGATGCCTAATTTAAGACACGACGGTGTCCAAATTTGAGATACAAAGACAATTACTCAAAAAAAAACGTTTCCCTCACAAAAAGAACAAACAAAAGTTTCACTTCGGATCTTCCCACAGTCTTCATGTTTCATGTCACCATGCTTTAATTTAGGTACCCAGTGGCGTAGCGACAAATTATGGGCCCCCCCGCGAACATTGTGTTAGGGCCCCCTCGCCCAGGACTTGGGGCCCCCCCGCAACTGCGGGGGTTCGCGGTAGTAGCGCTACGCCACTGTAGGTACCTCAAAAGCTTTTGACGCTTTTAAATATCCCATTTATTTATTTCTCACGGCATTAACTGCTTTTATCATGTCGCTGGCATTCCATTTCTTGTGTTTGGGCGGCATCTAAAAGAAAAAGAAATCTAAATGTTATTAGATGTTCTAAAGATCCTAATTTGAGAGTATCTCAAATTAAGACTCATAGGATATCTTAAATTAGAATATTTATTAAAATAAAATACGAACTAATTTCTGGGCTAGGTCTTGAACATAGAAGGAATTTGTTGTCAGAAAATAATAGTAGGTACCTAGCTATTATTCACCGAAACTCGCATTGCAATTAGCTTACCTTGTTTCTTTTGTCGATTTAACACTTTGATCAAAAAAACTCTAAACGTAAATAATTCAACATTTGCACCGGTTCACCAAACAACGGCCGGATTGGAGATGAAAAAATACAGCAACACAGTAATCGTAATGAATACCGTAAAATAAAATAGTTTCTTCTATTTTTACGAGATGGCAGCACATATATTAGAAGTTAGACAACTATCTCAAATTAGGTGCCTATCTCAAATTTGGTACCCTTCCTCTATATGCTGTAAACATTTCCTTGTTCCATTTTTATATAAAAGTCAACCACAAAAAGTTCCAATATAGAAAAAAATGCCTTTTCTGTATGTGCGAGTTTTTAAAAGTTTAAATAATATCAACTTTCAAACAAACATTATTAGTTTGAAGAAATAGTCCATACTTAAAGTGGAGTTGAAAGTATGAAAAGGAAAGAAAAACACAAAGTCTTCCTCCACAAAATTTAATAGAATAAAATTCTAGTTAGAAAGGTCTCTACATGTTTCGAACGTAGAAACGTTCATCATCAGGAGACAGAAATCTATTTTATGCTGATGTTGTTAGCAAAAGAGAAAATTAGAACCTTAATGGAGCTTTTATGGACGTAAAATTTTTATAGAAAAACATTTTAAATGTAGAAGAAACATGGCTTGAAAAAATTGACAATGGTTGAACACTGAGCATTCAAAAATGTTGTTAGAGTAGGCTTAAACTAACCAAACTAAATGGAGAAGAAGAGAAAAGAAAAAAACCCGGGAAAAAAAAAACTTTCTTAAAAGGTGTCAGAATCTATTTAGTTTTAATTCTTAAAATTTATATCCAGCATAAGTAACACATTATGAGGATAGAAGTGCAGTTGCACAATAATGTTGTTAGGAAAACGTAAAGTTTTTGGGGTACTGAGGATTAAACCTCAGTAACCCCGCGAACGGTTAATTTGAAACCAAAAGTTAAAAAATCGAACATTTTTTAAAAATTAAAAAATTAAAAGTCAAAAGGTTCTTCACCTCCACGTGCATCACGTGCGTCACGTGCGACACGTTTCTCCAGCACGTGGAGGTGAAGAACCTTTTGACTTTTAATTTTTTAATTTTTAAAAAATGTTCGATTTTTTAACTTTTGGTTTCAAATTAACCGTTTACTGAGGTTTAATCCTCAGTACCCCATAAACTTTACGTTTTCCTAACAACATTATTGTGCTACTGCACTTCTATCCTCATAATGTGTTACTTATGCTGGATATAAATTTTAAGAATTAAAACTAAATTTAATAGATTCCGACACCTTTTAAGAAAGTTTCTTTTTTCCCGGTTTTTTTTTCTTTTCTCTTCTTCTCCATTTAGTTTGGTTAGTTTAAGCCTACTCTAACAACATTTTTGAATGCTCAGTGTTCAACCATTGTCAATTTTTTCAAGCCATGTTTCTTCTACATTTAAAATGTTTTTCTATAAAAATTTTACGTCCATAAAAGCTCCATTAAGGTTCTAATTTTCTCTTTTGCTAACAAAATCAGCATAAAATAGATTTCTGTCTCCTGATGATGAACGTTTCTACGTTCGAAACATGTAGAGACCTTTCTAACTAGAATTTTATTCTATTAAATTTTGTGGAGGAAGACTTTGTGTTTTTCTTTCCTTTTCAAACATTATTAGGTTAAGAAATTGTGAAGGGAAAAAATAACCCCTCTAAATATTTCTATTTTTAGCTTAGCCAATAAGGTCGCGTGGTGTCTTCCCAGAGCTGCTACAACTACAAGCACATACGATGAGCCATAAAAAAAACTGTTTTGGACTAGTCGTATAGACTTTAGAAATTAATTGACGCACTGTTATAATAAAAAGTAATGCAATAAACAAGACTATTGATAACACAGGCCTGCATTTTTTAACACTTTGAAAGTTGATTTTAGAATTTTAACTGTTTTCTAGTAATGGGGTAGCGCTGATTTCAAATCTGCTTTCAGTTTTTTTATATCACGTAAGGTTATTTTTCAAACCGGTAAAATCCAAAAATATAGAAAAAACACGATTTATTTCATTTATAAGCTAGTTTTTTAATATATTAACGAAAAAAATACAAAAATATACAAAATATACACATATAAACTATTATAAATGGTTATTTATTCGTTACGCTTCTTCAAAAAATGTTTTCTTTTTTCAGAAAAGCTTCTTTTAGTTTTTTTTCTGTTCCAACAGAAATCGGCCATCATTTTTATGTCCCAGCGCCCCTGGCATCTTTTTTCCATCTCTTTAATATATTGATGAAATCTTTCACCTTGCTCTTCACCCACGTCCCCAAGATTTTCCGGGAATTAGTCCAAATGGGAATGTAAAAAGTGAATTTTTATGCTCATATTCTGAAATTCCTGAAATTTTCCAGCATATTTTCAACGATCTCAACATAGTAGTAATTTATGTTCAACTTCTTTAAAAGCATTCCATGCATGTTTTTCCTTATCTTCCATTACCTTTTCAAATTGTGTATCTTTCATCAAGCTGCTAATCTGCGGCTCTACAAAGATTCCCTCCTTTAATTTTGCCTCTGACGGAGCCGGAAATGTTTTACACAAATATTTAAAACAATATCCTTCTTTGTTTAATGCCTTAACAAATTGTTTCATACGTCCAAGTTTTATGTAAAGTGGTGGAAGTAAAACTTTTTGAGGGTCAATAAGACTTTCGCGAATTACATTTTTGTTTCCAGGTGTTAAAGTCTCTCTTTGTGACCAGTCTCTTTTTATCCAATGGTGTTCTCGCTAGCTGGACCACTCGCACAGGAAACATGGAAATTTAGTAAATCCAGACTGCTGACCTAAGAGAAGACTTAGAATGTTTAGATTTTCACACACTTCCCAGTAGCGATTTTCATATTGTATTCTTAAAAGTAATTCCTCTAAATTTTCATAGTTTTCCTTTAACTTAACTGTATGGTCGACCGAAACAGAAGCAAAAACATTGTCATTATGTAAAAGAACAGCTTTAAAGCTCCTTTTTGAAGTCGATAAAAAGTCTCCAGTCGCAAGGTGTGTAGCACCACAGAAAATCATTTTTTATTCATCAATCATTTAGAATTTGAAGTACTACATTCATTTTAAAATATATTAAAACGCCTATTATAAGTTTTTTTTATATTTTTCTTTTTTTTTTTTGCAAAAAAAAATCTGTGGGTGATAGAGATTAATTGTATTTTAATTAGTTATTTCTATATAAAAACTAAGCTCAAGAAACAAAAATCACGTCATCACAAATTTCATGCAGGCCTGTGTAATTACAATAAAATATTTTATGATATTTTCTAAAACGAAATTTTGGAATAAGAAATTTACGAAAAAATAAATGTTGATAACATACCTACCTCTTTTGCCAATCGAGAAACTTGCGAATAAATAATGTTGATTCCAACTTTAGCGTTCACTTTACTCGCAAAAGTATTTAAATAATGTCTATATTATGCACTACGTAGGATTAAAAAAGCGTGTTAGACTAAGTAGAGTGTAAACGAACGTAAATGTGAAATTATTTTATTCGAAAGTAAGAAATTAATTCGACATAAAATTTTCCTTTATTGAAAATTTATTTCGGTTTATGTTTTTTAAAAAAATTGGATAGCAGTTACTATGAAAGGCAATCTAAATATTACTCATTTGGACAGCTATGTAAATTGCTTAGTATTTAAACTTTTTTATGACAAATTTTACTTTTGTTAAATTTATTTAAGAACTAGGGGAAGGTCGCCTATGATGGCACCTTTTTTTACCACCTAATATATTTTTTAGTTCAAAGGTTTTAACTTATTTAACCATGTTAAAATATTTGTTAGGTACTACTTAAATATTCATTATAAAACTTTATATATATACAAAAACTATTTTTTTACTAAAAAAAATAAAAAAGAAAAAACCACCAAGTATGCCATCATGCCATGATAGGCAACTGCATTGCCTATGATGGCATACTTCAGTAAAATGTAAAAATCTGAAGGACGTATACATGTAAATGTTTACACATTTTTATTCGTAAAAAATTAAAGCACATAAAACTGTTTAAAAAAACCTAAAATAATATATTACATTCTAGGGAACATATTTAGAACTTTTAAAAAAGGTAATGAAAACATTATGAGGAAAGTAGGTACAATCTAAGTACATATTAAAAAATTTTAAAAAGCATATAAGTAGTGACATATCTAAAAGAAAAGTAAAAGTAGCGCCGTTTTGAATATGACGCATCTGATGGCATACCTATTTATATGTCTTTATAGGTATGCCATCTTAGGAATATGTCACACTTCTTATAAAAAATTTAAAGCACAACTTAGATTTAAAATAATCATAGCAAAGTAACATCTATATCCTATAGTTAGTTTAAAAACTGACTAATATTACTTCGGCACTTAACAATTTCTGTTCTATTAAATAACTTTACATAAAAACGTCTGTCACGACTGAAATTAGATTCACAACTGAACGGTCAATACGCGCGCCCGTCTAACTATGCGGGATGACGCAAAACCGGTTTATTCCAAAGATACCTGTGGTATGCCATAATGGGAAGTATGCCATCAAAGGCGACCTTCCCCTAAGTCAAGATTTGACAACGTGAAGTTACAGTTATCTTGCCGAAATCGTTCTTATGAAAGGTTAATACACATGCTTCTTCTATTCTAGTTCTGAATTCGCTGATAATTTCAGGTCATAAAATTCTACTAATTTGTATTATTATGTCCAAGACACCATTCGATATACAATTTTTATTCAGCCCAAATATCTTGGTAAAATGGGAACTACCTAAATACTGTTGCATCAGAAGTAGACTTTATAAAACTAAAATAAAAAAATAATAACAATATATTTTTTGTTTTTCCAGATAAAAAAGTTCACGTGAAGGGGGTCACAAAAGCAACAATTCAAACTGGCCCATCAGTTCTGGATTTCATACCCGCCACCGGGGGCGGGCGGCTCGAGTAGCTCCAAAGAGAAAGAGAAAGAAAAACAGGAGGAGGACAAGAAGCCTCTATCGAAAGAACAGCGACAAATCGAGTACGACGCAGTTGTAAAGGTGAGGGTTAGTGAAATTTTTATTATAATATAATCAGAATTTTAAATTAACCAGTAAATAATTATAACTTACATTAATCGGTTAAGTCAGTGGCGGCCCGTGAGGTAGAGCCACAAACACCTTGAAAAGAAGCCATGAAGTGACAACGCCGCATCCGCTGGGAGTTGCGGATCCACAAGCTATTATTATGACGAGCGGCAACGGGCGAGTTTTTTATTCTTTCTGATATTTTTTGTGTTTTTTTGGCTCTGTTTCCACTATATTGATATT
The DNA here is from genome assembly GCA_963969555.1 of Polydrusus pterygomalis. Taxonomy (NCBI): domain Eukaryota; kingdom Metazoa; phylum Arthropoda; class Insecta; order Coleoptera; family Curculionidae; genus Polydrusus; species Polydrusus pterygomalis. Next base: position 39,529,596 of record OZ018376.1, on the reverse strand, counting down.
GAAAAATGTACAAAAAAGTAATAAATACTTTTGTATAACAAGAACAACTGACCTAATTATTAAATAATAGTAATATTGCGTTGAGAAGCTGTTTTGTTTCACTACAAGTAGATTTATTTGATCGATTAAAACTAATATTCTATTATACAAATTATTATCTTCTGCGTTTAAATTACAGGATTGACTATCGACTTCTGAAGTCTCCAAATTTAGTAGGCTCCCAAACAGCACACTAACATCTTATGTACATCCAATGGACGATCGAAAGCGATCTACAACACGTCCAAAGGATGTCCAAATTTGGTTCCTGTTTTGTCCAACAGATGTCCATTTGATGATACAAATGTCACAACTTATGACATCCACGGGATGTCCCTTTAGGACGTCCATTGAATATCCTCTAGGACGACATCCATAGGCTGTCTCTTACGGATGTCCATGGATTATACAGCTGTACATCTTATGTACATCTTATGGAAGTCCATAAATATCTAAAAACACGTCCAGAGGATGTCCAAATTTGGTTCCTGTTTTGTCCAATAGATGTCCATTTGATGATACAAATGTCACAACTTATGACATCCGCGGGATGTCCCTTTAGGACGTCCATTGAATATCCTCCAGGACGACATCCATAGGCCGTCTCTTATGGATGTCCATTGGATTATACAGTTGTACATCTTATGTACATCCTATGGAAGTCCGTAAAACACGTCCAGAGGATGTCCAAATTTGGTTCATGTATTGTCCCTTTAGGAAGTCCATTGGATATCCTCCACGACGACATCCATAGGCTGTCTCTTAAGGATTATACAGTTGTACATCCTACTGAAGTCCGTAAATTTTCAAAAACACGTCCAGAGGATGTCCAAATTTGGTTCATGTTGTATCCAACTGATAACACAAATATCAAGAATTATGACGTCTGCCGGGTGTGTCCTTTGTTGGGTATATTTAAAGTATAATTAGCTGTAATATCAAGGATATTTTGCCTGTAAAATTAAATATGTGGCCAGAAAGAATAAAGGGAGCGCGTAGACCTAAAAGTGTTACTATTTTATGTTTACAATAAATAATGCTTGTAAAGTAAAAAAGCTTTATTAATAAATAATTTTTATTTATAATAAAATAAATAAATAATTGTTATTTATTAATTTTTTTTAGATATGTTGCCCTCTCTTTGGCTCGTCTGAGCCATTTTTTTGCACCATCCTCCATCCGCGCCACGTCAAAGTTACCAGATTCTGAAAGGGAACAACAAAAAAATAGTGATTCGAAAAACAAAACTGTTGTACAGGAAAACTGCTTACAGACAATATCTGTAATAAATGTTAAGTCATTTTATACTCTATATAAGAACTATATATTTTAATTGATTCTAGTTCAGTATTCAGATTGCAATATTTTTTTATTTTACTATAAAAATTTAAACTTTGGTAGTCCCTCTTGAAAAAGAAAGAAATGGAAACTTGATGGATCAAAAACTGTTATTTTTGATAAAAGTAATATTGGTAATAAACTTTTTTGATAATTTTTTAAAATATATTTTAGGAAAAATTGGGAAAGTGGTAGACTATCAACATTTATAAAAACCTCCACAGTTTTAAGCACTGCAGCATCTTCATATTTAGATAATAAATTTTCAATTCACTTCTGCACTCCGAAATGATAATAATGACCAGGTTCAATAACTTTAATTTTGATATTTCTAGGAGTATTTAGTAAAGTTCGTGAATCAAGGGGTAACTTAGTGTGAATAGGTTTTAAAATAGACAATAAACCATTTAATGAAGTGTGAGTGGTTTGTTTTTTAAGAGCCCACTCAGCTAAGGAAGACCTCAGACTGCTTGCTTGGTTTGGTGGAACTAAGGAAGACCTCAGACTGCTTACTTGGTTTGGTGGAATATCAGTAACAGAATTGCTATTTTGCCCTATAATGGCCTCGAGAGGTTCAGTTTCAAACGTGTCTAAATCGAATTTATTAGAACTAGAAGTACTATTTTCTGATTTTCCGCAATCATTATTTAATTCAAAACTAGGGCCTTCGATATTTTCAGGCGAGAAATTGGTATCGGGAAGTAGAAGATTGGTATTTTGATGTAAAACATTTTCCAAAGAATTAAGGGACGTTAAATGCGATAGGGAAGCGTCCCTTTCGGATTTTGCATATCTATAATTTATCCTCGAAATTTTGGGCATTTTAAAAAATATTTCACTTACCTTATTTATATCAATAGTAAAAGTAAAAACGATAGAACGAACAACAATCTGAACAATCACAAAACATGCCGGATCAGAGAAGTAAAGAAAGAGAGAGGATATGTTACGTCGAAAATGGCGCGCACGCACAGTGTTGCCAGGTCAAAATAACGAAAGAAGTAGACGGGTCATAAAAGGCGGTAGATTTAAAAATGAAACGAAAAGCGGTTTATTAGATACGTAACTAACAAAATTTAAAATATTAATAAATTATTTATTAGTTTTGCTGGAAAAGGCAAAATTTATAAGGCGGCAACGATGAAGATGTTGTCAATATTGACATGCAAGCAATACATTCAATACTTTAACCAGAATTCTGAATAATTAAAATCAAAATTTATTTAAATGATAAATGCTAATATTTAAGTTTTTATTTTTACAGAGTGGCGGGTTTGTTCGAGTGGCTATAAATCCATTGGATATTGATATATTATAATAAAATATAATTAGGGAACAACAACACTATAAAAAATCTTTAATGATGCAGGTATTTAAATATACTTGGGCTTTTTCTTTTGTTTTTCTCATCATCTGGCAACACTGAGTTGTGTCTCTCAACAATCAAATCAAGGCTTCTCCTTATTGTTAAGTTTAGCATCGATTCAAAATCATTTTAGACAAACAGGTGATATTCTATCTCTTTATTGTTTCATACAAACATGAGATTATAATATTTTTTCCTTTTTTACTTACTTAACTTTTGCCCGATGATATAAAGAGGTAATATATAACAGACAATTTTTACAAGTTTTTTGTAACAGACCTTCCGTAATATAGGGTTCTTGCTTGTCGATACCAAAATGGACATCGAAAAACATATGTTTCATGGCTTTACAAAAATGAACATCCTTGGGACCTCCGTTACAGGATCATGGACATTCCGGATTACCAGTGGACATCTAAAACTGTACATCCAATGGCTTTACAAAAATGAACATCCTTGGGACCTCCGTCACAGGATCATGGACATTCCGGATTACCAGTGGACATCTAAAACTGTGCATCCAATGGCTTTACAAAAATGAACATCTTTGGGACCTCCGTCACAGGATCATGGACATTCCGGATTACCAGTGGACATCTAAAACTGTGCATCCAATGGCTTTACAAAAATGAACATCCTTGGGACCTCCGTTACAGGATCATGGACATTCCGGATTACCAGTGGACGTACAAATTTACATCTCCATTGGCGTTACATAGATGGATATCCATAGGACTTCCGTAATTGGTCCATGGATGTCCTGAGCCTCTAATGGCTTTAAAATGGACATCCACTGGATATCATGTGCTGTTTGGGCTTAAGGCTTTGGAGGAAAGGAAATCTACGCTTATCTTAAGAAAGTCACCTACTATCTGGGTAACTTCGTTACAATAAGTTTTCAAGCCGAGACCACCTGCTTAGTTTCATTTCAAGGGTAAAATCCATTTCAAATCATTGTAAGCCAAATCATTACCTTTTAAAAAACCTTTATCTTCATATCAATGTCCACTGAAACCTGATTAACAATATTTATACAGTCATTGGTCAAATCTAAACTATAAAAATATATTACACTCACCTGCTTATAAAACACTTTCATAGTTAGAGTTACACCCAGGAATACAGCAGGGGCTTGGCATGTTTATAAATAACCATACTAAAAGAAAAAAATAGTACTTACCTAAGTACTTAGGTATCTAGAGGTATCCTACCTACTTATGAACTATCTCTACTAGTGATATTTTAAAACTAATTCACATATACCTTCAAGTTAAATAAACACTTCAATATTTAATAAATTAACTGTAGCCACAAAACAATAAAGTTTATCTCAAAGAGCTAACTAGAATACAAAAAACACAACTTTTAAATTAAAACAAATAAAATTCTGCCACCATTTATAAGACCCGTAAACAAACCGCCAGGCTGTTGGATTTTTCATTTTATTAATGCTATTAGAGCAAACCGCAACAAAAATTTTCATCAGTATTTTGTAAAGGTTCTTAGCAATCAAGTCACTTTAATTTTCTATTACACATCAATCGAAAACCGGATAAAAATACAAATTAATACACCTACACCTAGTTCGCGCGTAAATTGCATACTAAACCATGGCTAACCTCAAAAAAGTCACGTGAGACATGGATCTTCAAGCAGTAATGTCGATGTTTCTGTTTCACGGCTTCTTTCATGGTGGTTGTGGTAGAGCTACAGTGCCATGGCCCTACCTGTCCTACCACATACAATCTATATTCTTATTTTTAAAGCAATTATTAAAGTATATTTGAAACTAAGACAATGTCGGTCGCACGGTCGCGCTTTACCAAAGCGGTTATGCGTAAATTGGTAAAGTAGTTCTCGTGAGCCTAGCTCAGTATGACCTTTATCCATGTCGTATTCTTCCAATTACAGTAGCCAATAATAGGCAGGTACTTAACTTTTTAAGTACCAGGCGCCCAAGGCTCCCGCCAATGAAAATGTTTCAGTCAGTTGCTGTCCGCGTGCCTGCCTCATGGTGGCGCGATTCAGTTGTTGGTTCGTACGTCGCGAATGCGTGTGTTTTACTTTGTTCGCACTCGTAAACAATGTAATTTTCTTTCTAATTTTCCATAAGTTTTTAATGGACAATGCATTTTCTACAATGTATATGGAACAAAAGTTGGAAATTTGTAACTTAAAGGGCCGTTACCAGATTTAAAAATGGAAACCATTCAGGGCGGACCAAAAGTGCGTGTGCACAAATTTAATAAAATAAATTTAACAAAAAATAGTTGGGTGTGCGGGTGTGATATTATTGGGATTGCTTGGATTATGGCTGCCCGTAGAGTCCTAACAAGGACGAAACGGTCGTCGTGGTCTACTCGCTCTAGGGTATTCATTGTGCTTGGATCCCTGTGTATTCCAATATAAAGAATAGTTACACACTTGTCCGATATGCCACAATTATTCGCTTTTAATTATTTTCGCGGACACTATAATATTATCTTCTAATTAAAGGGTAATATTATATTTTTCTCCCTTTTATAACTGAATAAGTCTCTGCTATTGCCGACTTAAAAATAAATACTCATTTAACCTTACGCATTGGGTTCTTAATAATTAATTGTCCTCTGCCTTCGTAAGAAAACTTAATAACCCAATTACTTTAAAATAAAACAGGTAGCTTAGCGGGAATGGCTTAAATTAAAATCGTAATTACAATAAAATTACCCTTAATGAATATTGTTTCCCTGGATATTGGACAAATTAATAATAAAATTGTAAAATTCAATTTGCTTTTTAAGTGGTATAGGGAGCTATCTAATCATTCTAATAAACTACCTTGACTTTGAATTAAATTTTGCATAAATCCCTCTAGGACGAAAATCCAAGAAAATAAATAAATTTTGTGGAAGTAGTCCATCTCTCAGTGGAGTGATATTATAAGGGAAAATAATAACACACAGTCTGGAGGAAATCTTTTTGATTTCCTTCGATTAAACTAGTGGAGCAGACTGTGTGTTATTATTTTCCCTTAAATAAATAAATGTAAAAAACGCTAAACAAAAAAAAATGTCTCACAGTAAGACAGGTGACATATTTATTCAAATGAAACCTTTAGATTTAAAAATGTTTCTTAACAGCAATAGTTATTTACCTAACAAGTGCGGAAAGTGGTACTTTTCCGCACGCGACGGCAGTTGCACGAACGACGCGAAGCGGAGTTCGGGCAAGCCGTCAAGGGCGGAAAATATACTTTCCGCATGTGTTAGGTACAAAAGTTTTCCTACGATCGATATAGTTCTCAGATAAACGTCAATAAGGTTCGTAATAATATACTGTAATTACAAAAATTATTGAGCTTCTGGCAAAAAAAAATATTTATTTTGCAAGTATTTTACTTTATTAAGTGTTTTAGATAAGGTATTCATTAATTTAACAAATCGTGCGGAAAAGTTACTAGTGTTAGTAGTCCTGAAAAGTTACTTTTTCGCACGATTTACATATAAACATATATATATCCCGCTATCAATTCGACGACCATACATTGTCATTTTACATTCAATTTGACGGCCAGGTGCACTTGACGGCCATATATGGCCGTCAAATAGCAAACCATGTAAAATTGATGCTGATGACGTCATATGACGAATGCCAAATTTTTGGTCGGCCGTCATTTAGTCGGTCGTATGAAAGTTTCGTATAGTTTTAGTTACGCGTCATTTCCCGCGAGAAGAGGTCGCTGCAAGCGCCGTATATTTTAACGTATATTTGTCTTTTATATCATCGCTTAATTAACGGCCTATGTATAGGCAACATCGCAATGTGTATATAAAACTTGTGTCCTTTTAGATAGCCGATTATTTGACGACCTCTTGATGGGGGTTAATATTATAATTATTGCGCTTTTTAAGATTGTGATGGTTTCTGTGGCTTGGTGCAAGAAGGGCCAATGTCAAAATTGGTCGTTTTAAAATAAAGAGTTTTTAAATTTTTTGTATGAAGTTGATCTCAAAAACTATTTGTTGACAGCATTTTACAAGTTCTTCTTTAAACGTGATACTCTTTAAAATCGTTTATATTATTAAGGAAAAAAAATTTTTTTTAACAAAATTTACAAGAAAAATACCACATACCACTCTCAAAATTGACAAAGTTTTGACTTTGGCCCTTTAAATGAAACAAAACGACATGATTGTAACTAATTTTTTTTTTTTTTTTTTTAACATAAAAACACATTTTGTTTTAACTATTAATTTTCTTCGTCTCCTTCTTCCACGGACAGCGTGTCATCAATATTTGGAGCAGAATTTAAAACATATAGGAATTGTTCATAATACATTTGGATTGATTTGCTTATAAGTGGTAACAGTGACTTCAGGTTTTGGTTTAAGGGTTGCAGAATAAGTTTCAAAAAAATGACACTTACCTGTCAAAATTTGACAGCTGTCGTATAGAACTTTGTTATTTAGGGACCTGATAATTTTATAATTTCGGACTCTTACAGCTATAACTCTCGCTACAAAAAAACTAAAAAAAAATTGATACTTAACTGTCAAAATTTGACAGCGCTCGTATAGAACTTTGTTATTTAGGTACTGAAAAATTTCTAAATTTCGGATTCTTACAGCTATAAACCTCTATATAAAAAAAGCTAAAAAACATTTAAACTTACCTGTCAAAATATGACAGCTCTCGTATAGAACTTAGTTATTTAGGTACTGAAAAATTTTTCACTTTAGGATTCTTACAGCTATAATTCTCTAGATAAAAAAAGCAAAAAAATTTTACACTTACCTGTCAAAATTTGACAGATGTCATATAGAATATAGAACTTTGTTATTTAGGTACTGAAAATTCCTTTAAGTTAGTATTCTTACAGCTATAATCCTCTATACGAAAAAACCTAAAAAGAATATACACTTACCTGTCAAAATCTGACAGTTGTCGTATAGAACTTTGTTATTTAGGTACTGAAAAATTTTTCAATTTAGGATTCTTACAGCTATAATCGTCACTACGAAAAAGCTAAAAAAAAATTGTCACTTACCTGTTAAAATTTGACAGCTATCGTATAGAACTTTGTTATTTAGGGACCTGAAAATTTTATAATTTCGTATTCTTACAGCTATAACTCTTGCTACGAAAAAGCTTAAAAAAATTGACACTTAACTGTCAAAATTTGACAGCGCTCGTATAGGACTTTGTTACTTAGGTACTGAAATTTTTTTAAATTTCGGATTCCTACAGCAATAAACCCTTATATCAAAAAAGCAAAAAAATTTAAACTTACCTGTCAAAATTTGGCAGCTGTCGTATAGAACTTTGTTATTTAGGTACTAAAATTTTTTTAAATTTCGGATTCTTACAGCTATAAACCTCTATATGAAAAAAGCTAAAAAAAATGTAAACTTACCTGTAAAAATTTGACAGCTAACTTAGGGACCTCAAAATTTTATAATTTCTAAATTCTTACAGCTATAACTCTCACTACGAAAAAGCTAAAAAAAAAATTGACACTTAACTGTCAAAATTTGACAGCGCTCGTACAGAACTTTGTTATTTAGGTACTGAAAAATTTTTAAATTTCGGATTCTTATAGCTATAAACCCTTATATGAAAAAAGCTAAAAAAAATGTAAACTTACCTGTCAAAATTTAACAGCTGCCGTATAGAACTTTGTTATTTAGGGATTTGAAAATTTTATAATTTCGGATTCTTACAGCTATAACTCTCGCTACAAAAAAGTTAAAAAAAAAATTTACACTTAACTGTCAAAATTTGACAGCGCTCGTACAGAACTTTGTTATTTAGGTACTGAAAAATTTTTAAATTTCGGATTCTTACAGCTATAAACCCTTATATGAAAAAAGCTAAAAAAAATGTAAACTTACCTGTCAAAATTTGACAGCTATCGTATAGAACTTTGCTATTTAGGGACCTGAAAATTTTATAATTTTGGATTCTTATAGCTATAACTCTCGCTACGAAAAAGCTAAAAAAAAATTGACACTTAACTGTCAAAATTTGACAGCGCTCGTATAGAACTTTGTTATTTAGGTACTGAAAATTTTTTAAATTTCGGATTCTTACAGCTATAAACCCTTATATGAAAAAAGCTAAAAAAAATGTAAACTTACCTGTCAAAATTTGACAGCTGTCGTATAGAACTTTGTTATTTAGGGACCTGAAAATTTTATAATTTCGGATTCTTACAGCTATAACTCTCGCTACCAAAAAGATTAAAAAAAATTGACACTTAACTGTCAAAATTTGACAGCGCTCGTATAGAACTTTGTTATTTAGATACTGAAATTTTTTTAAATTTCGGATTCTTACAGCTATAAACCTCTATATGTAAAAAGCTAAAAAAAAATTAAACTTACCTGTCAAAATTTGACAGCTGTCGTATAGAACTTAGTTATTTAGGTACTGAAAAAATTTTCACTTTAGGATTCTTACAGCTATAATCCTCCAGACAAAAGAAGCTGAAAAAAATTGACACTTACCTGTAAAAATTTGACAGATATCATAAAGAACTTTGTAATTTAGGTACTGAAATTTTTTTTAAGTTAGTATTCTTACAGCTATAATCCTCTGTACGAAAAAACCTAAGAAGAATTGACACTTACCTGTCAAAATCTGACAGTTGTCGTATAGAACTTTGTTATTTAGGTACTGAAAAAATTTTCAATTTAGGATTCTTACAGCTATAATCGTCACTACGAAAAAGCTAAAAAAAATTGACACTTACCTGTCAAAATTTGACAGCTATCGTATAGAACTTTGTTATTTAGGGACCTAAAAATTTTATAATTTCGGATTCTTGCAGCTATAACTCTCGCTACGAAAAAGCTAAACAAAAATTGACACTTAACTGTCAAAATTTTACAGCGTTCGTATAGAACTTTGTTATTAAGGTACTAAAAAATTTTTAAATTTAGGATTCTTACAGCTATAAACCCTTATATGAAAAAGCTAAAAAAAATGTGAACTTACCCGTCAAAATTTGACAGCTGTCGTATAGAACTTTGTTATTTAGGTGCTGAAAATTTTTTAAATTTCGGATTCTTACAGCTATAAACCTCTATATGAAAAAAGCTAAGAAAAATGTAAACTTACCTGTCAAAATTTGACAGATGTCATATAGAACTTTGTTATTTAGGTACTGAAAAATGTTTTAAGTTAGGATTCTTACAGCTATAATCCTCTAGAAAAAAAAGCCGAAAAAAATTGACACTTACCTGTCAAAATCTGACAGTTGTCGTATAGAACTTTGTTATTTAGGTAACGAAAATTTTTTAAATTTCGGATTCTTACAGCTATAAGTCTCGCTACAAAAAAGCTAAGAAAAATTGACACTTACCTGTCAAATTTTGACAACTATGGTAAAGAACTTTGTTATTTTGGAACTGAAACATTTTTCAAGTTAGGATTCTTACAGGTATAACCCTCGCTACAAAAAAGCTAAAAAAGAATTGACACTTACCTGTCAAAATTTGACAGCTGTCGTATAAAACTTTGTTATTTAGGTACTGAAAAATGTTTCAATTAAGGATTTTTACAGCTATAACCCTCGCTAAGAAAAAGCTAAAAAAAATTGAGACTTACCTGTCAAAATTTGACAGCTATCGTATAAAACTTTCTTATTTAGGTACCTGATATTTTTTAAATTTCGGATTCTTACAGCTATTACCCTCGCTATGAAAAGGCAAAAAAAATTTACACTTACCTGCCAAAATTTGACTGCTATCGTATAGAACTTTGTTATTTAGGTACTGAAAAACTTTTTAATTTAGGATTTTTACAGCTATAACCCTCGCTACGAAAAGGATTAAAAATGTGCACTTTCCTGTCAAAATTTGACAGCTATCGTATAAAACATTCTTATTTAGGTACCTGAAAAGTTTTTAATTTGTAAATTCTTACAGCTATAACATTTTTGTAAATCAAAGGATAAAGTGACAACTTCTGAATTCTCAAGGCATAACATTTTATCATTTCGTTTAGCCTTATAGGAAGACTCTGCCAAATTTAGATGTTTATTTTCCTTCCTCAACTGTTTGGGCTTCGACCTAATTATTGACAGATTTAGGTCTTATTTCCAGACAGACATATTTCGCTTTCTAAGTTGCGTCTTTTTTCAACAATAACGCGTATTTTCTTCAAATATACTTCCAAAGTGTTCATAAACATGACTTGACAAACTTCAACCTTTCTTTCATTGTTATTTCCTTGCGAATTTGCGGCGGCTTACTTTTTAAGTCTTTCGTCTTAACCTTTCAACCTGCTGACTAATTTCCTCAATTGAACAATTTAGGAATTGATTTTGACCTTCGAGTGAAAACTTAAAATACCTCTTGAACTTATTTTTCCGTGCATCTAAACCAAACTTTTCGTAACACTTTCTTTTACATTTACGCTCTAGTAATTTTTTAGCTTCAATAACTTTTCCTGAAGTAGAAATGTACTGTTTTCCTCCAATTTTTGCCTTCTTTTATCAATGATCTCGTCCATTGACTGGGTTCACCAGGTCAAACCATAGACAATTTACCTTTAGATACCTACAGCTTATCTCCTGCGCAAACAAAAGTTACGTTTTATGGGTGAAAAAATACGTCCGAGCGCATGACTCGTCGGTCAGCTGTCCTCATTCGGGGAATCTTCGTGCATGCGCACAAACCTCGTGTTATCGGCCGTCCTACTTTATCGACAATAATTGACGCGCTCAAGAATACTCTCCAGAACCGGCTCGGCCGCCATTTTTGTTGTTGTGTTTTAAGGTTTCTCTGTGGATTCCTTGTAGTTTTCTTTGCTATCGTGGTTTCTGGGTGTTTAATATTTACGGATTTCTAGTTTTTGTGCAGTTTAGTGAATTGTATTTGTTCTTTTAGTGACTAGGGTTGGAATATAAACAATGACTAGTAACAGCCGTTGTATGATTTTATTATGCCCAAATAGGGGTAAAATTCCTGGTATTTCGTATTTTCAGTAAGTATGAAATAGTGAATAGTGATGTATCTTGATATATAACTTTATTTTATTATGATCAATTTAAACACATCAAACTAGGCCTAGGTTACACAAACAAGGTATGAAAATAAAGGGAAACCCACACCAAGACAGATTATCGCGATGCATGTTTTGGTATATTTTATTTGCAGCCCTGCAATCTTCAAAAAGTTAAAAAAAAACTTTTCTCTATACTTATATTATATAAAAGAAAAAAATTAAATACCTAGGTAGTTCGTTAGTCGACGAATCATTTTTAAACAAATTTTAAAAACAAAACCTGAAAAACAATTTTCTATCGTTAAAATCTGATAGGTTTGCTACTACTAAAAATGCCAGAAATCACTACCTTTTTTCTCAACTTGATAAAAAATTGAGAAGAAATTACAATTTTTTGGCAAGAATTTAAATTTTAAAGCCCGGACCTGTCTATTTTCCCATTCGTCAAACGATAATGTTGCAGTGCGCATGTCTAATAGTTCCCAGTTTTGTTTACATGCGCGAGGCCATAAAACTGCCACATTTGTGATTATTGTTTGCTTATCTAAAGGTAAATTGTCTATGGGTCAAACGTCTAAACTGAATAATGTTTGAGATAATATTAGCATTTAAAAAAATGACGTTATTTAGCACTTTGACAGGCTGTAGCAACTTAACAGTTCATCCTAGGAAAAAAATTCTATTTCTACTTAAAAACATAACTTCCGCTTAACATTCGGTTGTTAAATTAACCCGGAATTTAACCGTAGAAGCATTTTTTAAGTAGAAAATAAAACTGTAAGATAGGAGCGTGAAAGCAGTTTTTTTCTTTGAGGCACCATTAAGTTGTTATAGCCGGTCAAAGAGCCAAAAATCAGTGCTGGACTTACCAGTAGGCTGAGTAGGCTGGAGCCTAGGGCGGCAGATTTTAGGGGGCGGCAAATTTGGCTCAAAAATTTTTTTTTTATCTTACAGAAATAAATGATACAATCTTTATTCATGGTTGACGGGTAGTATTTTTTTAAATAAACTTTATTGTTGGCCGTGTCTGTTAATGGGGATAAAAAAAGGTAGTTGGAACTTTACTGACTTTGCAGAAAGAAATTTCATTTTCAATAAAATAAGTAGGTAATCATAAATTTTTAAAATATTTAATAAAAATTATTGACTAAATTAAGGCGTGGTCTTAAAAAATTTTCGCCTGCAGCGGGCTTTTTCTTTTCCGAACGCTTCACCTGTTTCACAACTCACGAGCCGTCACTGGTAGGGGCGGAAAAAATTGAATAGCCTACTAGCGGCAAATTTATAAATCCGCCACTGCCAAAAATGTTATTTTTTAAATGCTTAAATCTCAAAAACAATTTAGTTTAGACCTTTGAACTGTTATACAAAAAAAGTTTAGAATTTTTAATAACCAAGTTGACAGCTACTTTCGGTATAAGCAAAAGTGATTGGAAGACGACAATATTTCAATTTAAGAGGGTACTTACATCTAAAAAATATAAAATCCCTAAGTTTTAAATAAATATTTTCAGTAGTTCTCACCCCGTATATGCTTTATTTCTTGCCTAATATTGGTATTATTTTTATCAAAAGTTAAAAATAAAATAGGTTATAAGTTAATTTTAAGGATAAATATTTAATAAAAAAAATAAGTTACCTAGTAGTTTCTATGAATTACTAATTCTTTTACTTCTGCTGCTGTTTACTACTACTACTATTATTATTTTTGATGCTCCTACTAAGATGTTATACCACATTAAGGTATTTAGGCAAGAAAACTTTTTATCCATAATTAGGTAAAAAACTTTTTATCCCCCCTTACCTTATTTACCTGATTTGGACTATATTTTACTATTAAAATTGTTTTCTAATAACACTTAGAACTCAGCACTATTACTGAAAATTTTTGATTTGATTGGGTCTAATAAAATATATAGGTACTTATTGCATTGGCATAATTAAGCTAAAAAACTGTTTTTGTCAGTTAGCAGAATGAAATTTAAATATACAAATTGACGAAATAAAGATTAAATGATAGAGTTGATTGCTTGAAGTAAAACTGACAACACTGTCGGTCGTCTTGTTAGCGTTGCTGTGTAATATACGGCCGTACAAATAATACGAGGGTAAAAAATACATATATTTCGACCGTCAAATTCACTGATTGTAAAAGGTCTTTCTATTGATAGTAATGTAAAAAATCAACAAAAAAAAAAGTTTTAATTTGAGGTCAGTTTGCTGTTTACAACTGCTAAATTGGTTAGTATACGCAGTCAAAACCTATATATATCCATTGGTTCTAGTGGATGCCATATTACGCTTCTGTGAAAGGTTGTCAAATTGATAGCGTGATGTAAATATATATTTACATATAAATATTACAAAAATCTTTACTTTAGACTAGGAGAATAGAGAACTGAGAACAAATTAAGCATATTATTAAAGTTAAATGTGCATTTCATATATATATATATACTTTATAGAATAACAAAAAACAAATTAACGATAAATATTAAAGTTAAACGTGCAATTGGTATTTGTAGCATAATAATATTGTAGATTTATTGCAGATGTCATATCTTGAAGAACTTCGTTGGTTTTTACTTGAGTTTGATGTGCGCTTGCTAAACATTTTATATAAATTCTGTCACAATTTCAAAAATAGTGTGGTAAAGTAAAAATTGTGCGGGAAAGTAAAATCGTGCCGAAAAGTAACTTTTCCCCACGATCGTAGGAAATAGTAATTTACGTTACAAAACCGGAAAGTAGTGTTTTTCAGGTCGAGACAAGCAAGCATTGCTTGGAGAGACCTGGAAAACACTAATTTTCGGTTGCGTGACGTACAATATTTTTTTTAAGACCGACACTTCGATATACTTACATTAAATTATTTTATATTCCTATTTTTAAATGCGTCGTATGACTTCTCGTAACGGGCTTTTGATTTTACTAGCAATATATCGTCGCTTTTCTTGCTGCTTCCAAAATTTCTTCTGAAATCTCATTTTCCGTGTCGGATAATTCAAAATCTGAATTCGGATTGTTAAATTTGCGAACTCGCGAAACAAGTTTGACATAAACAACAAATTAAAAATCAACGAATTGTTACTCGACAATACATCGAAATGTTGTTGTCATAGTAACGAAATCAAGGTAGCTTGTATTATCAAAGAGCGATTGGAAAAACAAAAAACAGGGACCGGGACCGGAAAAATCTTTTCCGGTCTCTAACGTCACTTTTCCGGTCTTGCGGTCGGTAAAAGGTTATTTTCTAGACGAAAAATTGTCCAAAAAGTGTATATTTTCTGGTCGGTTTTAAAAAATAGTAATTTACGTTTCAAGACCGGAAAGTAGTGTTTTTCAGGTCGAGACAAGCATTTCCAGGGCGAGCCTGGAAGCTTGGAGAGATCTGGAAAACACTAATTTTCGGTTGCGTGACGTACAATATTTTTTTTAAGACCGACACTTCGATATATTTTATAATCTACGCGAAACAAGTTTGACATAAAGAACAAAATTAAAAATCAACGAACTGTCACTCGACAATACATCGAAATGTTGTTGTCATAATAACGAAATCAAGGTATCTTGTATTATCGAAGAGCGATTGGAAAAACAAAAAACAGGGTGACAGTGACATTAGAGACCGCAAAAGTTACATTAGAGTCCGGAAAAGATTTTTCCGGTCTCTAATGTCACTTTTCCGGTCTTGCGATCGGAAAAACGTTATTTTCTGGACGAAAAATTGTCCAGAAAGTGTAAATTTTCTAGTCGGTTTAAAAAAAATATATTTAAATGTCGGTTTGTCTACAATAATGGAGAAATTGCACCATTTTTTTTTTAATTTGTGGTGCGCCGCTACTGTGTGTTGGTGAATTGTGGAGTTCAAATTCTATAAACTAAAAGGTTGTTTCATAGAGCAGCATGCGAATAAAGGGTCCGCGCGGATGAGCCGGGAGATTGGCGTCCGGCCTGTTTTCTAGTGTTTCTTCACCATTGTTATATCGTTGTTTTCGTTGCAAGATTGTGTGTGGTTTGTTATCTCAGTGCTTTGTCCTAGTTTTTCTTAACTGTGTACTTTTATAGAGAGTTAAAAACATATATATTTTTAAAAACCTTTTAATCCATTAATTTTGCACGCAATGTGTATGTTTTGACTCCTGCCGGGTTAACTGGGCCATAACAAGCCTGGGACCCCAACAGCATTTTACTTCAAGCTAAATGATGCTTTGAATTTTACGAAAAACAATTTTTTTTTCTTTCCCTCTTATTTCAATACTTTTTCATGTCTTTGACAAAGTTGAATGAAACTTAAGATTTTTCACTACTTATAAATGATTTTCATAAAGTCTGTTAAAACTCCCTAATTTTCCTTTTGCCCTCTTCATTTTTCTGCCCAAGATAGGGCCTTTGCACTAACCCTTGACTTTCCAGTATGCTGAAGTCTTGTCGGTCTTCTGACTATTCAATTTTTACACCTCGTGTACACCATTGAAAGCTCCATTACGGCTCAATCCCACTTATTATTTTCTCTTTTGCTAACAACATCAGCATTGTACTATTTACTTTGTTTTCCTGATGAGGAAACATGTCGAATTATTAAGAATTATTCTTAGTTCGCCTAGTTATTAATTCTAATAAAAAAATTGTGGAGAAAGACTTTGTGCTTTTCTTTTCCTAAACATTTAACTCCACTTTGAGTATGGACTACTTCTTCAAAACTATTTTAAAAGTTAGGTTCGATAGATTCATATCAGCATATAGTTTAGCAAATGATTCTCTATACACGTCGCCGTGGCGGCGTCGTCTTTTACCTCATTATTTAATCTTCGAGTAATTCTTAAAAATGGATTATTACTTTCCCAGAAACTCTAGTTCAAATTTGTATTTTTATTAAAATAAATAAGTCTTGCGGACGGGGCATCGTATTTCTTTAGAGATACATAATTGTATAATGGATGCTTCTAGCTTTTTTGAGTTTCTATAATAAACCAAAATGCGGAAAATACTTAATTAAATCGTTATAACTAACAGGAGCAGAATAACAGTAATTTTCAATTTACATCATACGTACTTATTATTAAGAAAACCACTAATTCCTTCTAAACACTTTCAGAATAAAAATATTTTGCTTTCAAGAAAAGCATGCCTTATAGACACGGTCCAGTGGCGGATTTAGTGAGACTTGGGCCCCGGGGCAAAATATGTTCATTGATGATATAAAAACACGTAGGAGAAATGAAATGTACCTATAGAAAAAATATTCTTTAAAAATAAACAATAAAAAATAATAAAACAAACAATAAATAACAATATTGAACAATAATGAAATAAAATAGGAGTGTTTATATAATAAGAATATATGAAAAGAAATAAGGATATAGATAAGGACTTAAGTCTGAAATGGTATTTTCCTGACTTTGTCATTTGCAAACCGATTTATTGAATCTGTTAAATCTAGTCCTGACGCAACTTTATATTCTATAGTCAATATAGCTAAATTACGCAATCTTTCCGCGCCAGTTGTAGATCTTAAACAATTTTTTAATAATTAATTTACTAAAAGAGCGCTCTAAAGACGCAACCGTTACAGGCAGGCTAAAATATAATAAGAATGCTGTGTAA
Source organism: Polydrusus pterygomalis (assembly GCA_963969555.1). Lineage (NCBI taxonomy): Eukaryota > Metazoa > Arthropoda > Insecta > Coleoptera > Curculionidae > Polydrusus > Polydrusus pterygomalis. The sequence continues at coordinate 39,512,255 of OZ018376.1, read as the reverse complement.
ACTTCAGAAAAATCACCTTCGAGATAAACATATTTTTTATTATAATTTCAAAAAACTGCCTGACTGTTATATCTAATTTAAGTTCTTGTTTAACTAAATCATACATCATAGCGAATTGATTTACAAAACTAGCAGATAAAAGGTGGGGGGTACTTAATTGATAAATTTTTGCATTTTTCTCGAATCGCTTCTGTTGAACTTTTCAGCAAATTTTGTGGTTCCAAAACTTCGAAAATGCGAATAAAATAATGATAGAAATATTACCAATGCCCCGATGCACTTTTAGTATTATAATGTGATTCGGGTAGTTCCCTGTTTCATTTATTATAGCGACTCTGTAAATCCCCGTAACCGTAATTGCAATGCAACTGAGAAACGACAAATACGCTTCGGGAATTCCCCGATTCTTAATCGATTTTGCCAAGAATCCAAGAAAATAAATATCGTTTATATATATGCACCGGCATCATTGGAAGTAAATTCAGCACTACGAAACCGGTGGTGTTCGGTATTGCCGCGTATAGTAGGTGGGTTCGGGATGCTCACTCTTTTAACTCTATGTGCACAAAACGCTCCCGATCCGTTCGGGTATTGTCCTTTCGAGTTAATGGTGTGACTCGAAGTGCGGTCGGGTATTGCGACACGGAGTTATAAGAGCTCTGCCGTCCTAAGGAAGACCACCGCATCTACAAAAAATTTTAAAATTGGGCTAAGCGCGAAAATTGGTTCTAGGGGGCTTATATTACATATTTACGTAGAAAAAAACCCGTATTTAAAATCTCATTTAGGTATTTTTTAAATAAATCTATACCCAGCATCTACAAAATGATGTCCCAAACTAAATAAAAACCCCGCATCTACAACTTACTAAGGAGAAACCCTGCGTATACGTGTCTTAGCCTGCAGATGCTGTGTTCATTCTAAGTATAATGCAAACGCGGTGTTTTCGCTAAGTAATTCGCGCGTAATTATCAGACCTAATCAGTTTCCTTGTAAATTTTAGTATGAAAACAGTGTTTGTGTTGCTCATAGGAATTGTTTTAAATATTATTTATTTACAAGAGCTTCTGTGATCAAAACCATATAAGGTAGGTAAGTCTAAATCGGTACAAACTACGTTTCGTTAGTATTTTTATACTTTTTTTTTACTTAAAATATTGTAATAAATGAACCTTTTTTTACGAATGTGAATTTTGACGCAAGAGCCTGACATAAGTGAAAATAGGTGCTTTTACACACATGTTGAAAAAAGGAACACCAAAGCCAAAGGTATTTACATCACCATGTGGGGTGCCTGAAATTAAAAAGACCAACATTTAAAAAAATCTTCAATCGATAATCCCTTTAAATAGGTCTCAATTTTGGAAAGAACTTGACGTACAAGTTGAAAAACAGTAAAGGCAATTGGGTTGTTTTTATGATTAGATAAGGTTAAGAAACCGTTTTTTATAGAATAATACAAGTATTTTGTTAATTTTCATAGGTCGCATTTTCCCTGTTTTTAGTGTTTAGTAGTTTTTAATAAACTTTTTAAATCTTATTATGTTGTTGTTTTTCTTTCAAAAAATACTCAATGATATTGTGTGTGGCTATACTAAGGAAAAACATCGCATGTACCTAATTTTAGTAAATACGGTGGTTTTCCTTAGTTTTTTATTATATAAATTAAAGATCTTTCCCAGTATCTACTTTTATTAAGTCAAAATTACATTAAAACGCTGTTTTTTAAATGAAAAGTGAAGGTTTTTGAAACATCCAAATATATAAAATAAAACAATTTTCATTTGCCGAGTTATAAGAATTTGTGACCATTTTAAAAGTTGCCAAAAGTTTGCCCTTGATTTACTCAGTTTAGATAAATCTGCAAATGCGGTGGTCTTCCTTAGGACGGCAGAGCTCACTCCAAAAGTTCCACCTCGCGAGGGAAGAACTCCGGAGCGGGCATGCGCAGTGATCGTGTTTTTAGTATTTTACATATTCATAGGTTATGAGTTTAGCTTATTTGTCTTCAATCAAACATGAACGCGCAAGAAATATCATCAGAAACACATTCCGCAATAGTGGGCCAAGACAGAAAACCAATTATTACGGACAATAATTTATTGTTATTATCAGAAAAAATATTTCTCTGACAAAATTAAGTATTAAATTGGCACCAGATGATGAAAGAAATCCATATTGTAAATTAAATAATAAAGGTACAAAAAACACAAAATATTTACATAATATAAAATAATAAACCACAAGTGATGAAGCACAAAGACGAAACAAGCGATTGAGGTTATGGTGATTAACTCTAAAAACTCTCGAGCGTTCGGGACAGACCATTCATACACCTAAAACTCTAAGGTCACGTGATTAAAACGCCACTCTTACTCTACTCCAGCTCCGTAAACAATCCCGAACCCAGCTTAAATAGACAAAGATTGGGCGCTCTTAGGAATGTTTTAAGTTGGATAGATGGATTAATGGGCCCCCTTTGAGCCTGGGCCCCGGGGCATTGCCCCGGTTGGCCCGGCGATATGTCCGCCACTGACACGGTCGGACGTAGAGCCATCGCGAGGCGTTGAGGTAGCTCAACATAGGCGTTGAGGTAGGTCACCATCACATAAGACAACCTTAGTAAAGTCAAATTAATGTAAGAACTCGCCGCATCATCTGTTATTAATGGCACCCTGTTGAAGTCTGGTATATTTTACGTTAAGCGTTTGGTTACAAAAACAGAACCGGACTAAGTTCTTTTACCTTCGCCTTCGCCTTGGTCATCTGTTAAAATTTGTAAGGGAGTCTTAATATTTTGTAAAGATAGCGTAGATACTAATTTTATTATTTATAAAATAGAATATTGACAGACCCGTACCTGCCAAAATAAGTATGTGAAAACATTATAAAACTAAAGGAAAAGAAGACAACATTTATTTCTTTTAGTATTTATGTATAAATAGCAAAAAAGGTATTTCTGTATTTATTATACAAGAAAAAAGTAATACGTTTTTTGCGATGTGTAAGCTTTGTGATGCACGTCTAATTCAAACATCATGATGGGAACCCTTTCTGTATTGTTACTTTTGTGGGAATTTTATATACGGATATATTATAGAGTGTCCCATAACTAAGGAGCTATACAGCAACAGGAGATAGGGGACTTGAAAATATGTAATTTAATTTCATTTCTTATAAGGTTAAAGAGATACAGGGGATCCATATAAATATTTATTTTAAAAAATTAGCGATGATTTGATGTTCAGCGGATATGAATCAACTTTGGTGTAGTTATGTTTTTGAGGGTAAGAAGAAGGATTCCATAATGAGTTTAAGATACCTCCTAGGGAACGATAACTACACAATTTTAGTTTGATAAATTCTCGCATATATTTTTTGTCTCACATTTCTATCCACTTTACCTCAAATTATGGAAGAGGGATCTTTTATACGTAAAACAATTGTAGGTACCTACTTACTTCATTAATCTCGATTTTTAATTATTAGTTTTTGAGTTAATTGCGTTTAAATGCTAGATGGCAAGAAACATTTAAATAAACAGCTTTCTTAACGAAGCATATTTATTGAAAATTAACCGTGCGTTCTTAAGAATAAATGACATATTTTCAAGTCTACTATATCCTATCGCTGTATTTGCCCCTTAGTTATGACATCCTGTATATATCAATAAGTAAATTGTTTATCTAGGCACTTTATTGATTTGATAATAGATGAGTTAACCAATATGGTGTTTGTACTCACTATTAAACCTAAACACTAAACACCAAAAAGATCTGTCTCTGAAATATATAAAATCCAAAAGTAAAAAGTTTAAAACACACACTGCACAAAAAAACAGCCACAGAAACACTTAAAAATCACAAAAATCACAAAACTCGGAACAAAATAATATGACGCAACCTGATGCGTGAGCTTGCTGATCTGAAAACGTTAACGACGAAACCAGATCAGCTGTTAATGTCAAATGTCGTTGTCTTCTGCTTTGTTTTAAGAAGAAGTTAACTCTAGTTTATAGATCTTGGGTGCAGTTTGGGTAGTAGGGTAGAAATCGCTACAAAAAAGACAAATAAACAGAACTATTAATTGTGCCAAAAGAATGGCATATTTTATTAAATTATTGGAATCGATGCATCTTATCTTTTCTAAGTCGATAATGACAAAAAAGAATCAAATTTAAATAAAGTCCTTTAAATAATATTATATTGTATTACCTATAGGTACCGTTTACCAAGAGATAAGGCAGAAGGTGCAATAAACATATGTAGGTAGTGTGTATAATATTAAGGTGAGAATTATTTCTAAATAATCTGTTATATCACATTTAGTATTTTTAATAATCATCAATGGAATTTTCTAAATCCAGTCCCGCTTTGCAAACTCTTCGATTAAAAAGTATAACTTTTCCTTATGCTGTTTTGAGGGATCTTTAAACTGTAAAATATTTTGGGAACTTAAATTTTCCACTTCATTTACCACTTCTTTTACTGCAAATATTGGTCTTAACATGGTAAAACATTGACATATTAAAAATGTTTTTGCTGCTGCATAATCCAATTCTTCGATAAATTTTTCGAAGCTAAATTGTTTCGTGTCCATGTTTGATGCTTTCAATACCGATGTGAACGTATCATAATATAATTTTATAAATTCATCGTAGTGATTTTTAACCACTTCGCTTTGAACGCTGTCATATATTAGAAATATGAGATCCATTCCTGGTGAATCGTAGCTGGTAAATTGGAAATCAATCTGTAAAAAAGGATTAAATTAATAATAAATCTTAAGCCACATATTCCTATTGGCTTAAGTAGGAGTATATTACAATGCAACTCCACAGTTGTGATGGGAGTACTCGAGTACAAGAATCGGGTAGTATTTGATTCCTAAAAGAATCGGTGGTATCGAATCGGAATAGCAATCGGAATAGTAATCGGAATATTAATCGGAATAGTAATCGGAATAGTAATCGGAATAGTAATAGGAATAGTAATTGGAATAGTAATCGGAATAGTAATCGTAATAGTAATCGGAATAGTAATCGGAATAATAATCGGAATGGAAAATCGCGATATTAGGATCGCGATTTTAGGAATAGGAGTATTATTACTATTACATAATTATGCTTCAACATAAATTTGTCACGTTATAGTCTGCATCAGATTGCAGATCGGAACCGAGTCTCGGCGAGGTACCCACTAGGGTGTCTACATGAATACAATAATTTTGTAGTTTTAGTTAAAGTGTACATTTCAAAATGTCAGTTAAATGAAATGAACGGTTACCTCTAATAAAGTAAGTAAGTATGCAATTTTTGTACAGGGTACCCAACAAGCAATTATAGTCTAAAAACGGTGACTTTTACCCAAGGTGTTTACTATAATTCCCGACAGGCCGCTTTACGTAGTCAGAAGTGAGTAATATAAACCAGTTAATCCACCTAGTGGGGAATAAAACCAAGGTAATAAACTGGTAAAAACATCTGTCATTGGGAGAATTGGGCTTCATAGACAAGGCCAAGTAGTTTTCTTCGTGGTAGTAAAGACGTGTTTTTACCTGTATTTAACCTTTGTTGGCCTGTTATGGGCTATGAAGTTTATAGAAAACCATAACCACAATTTTAGAAAAAGATGAAAATATTACGTTTTTTTATCAAAGCGCAGGAGGCAGGAGTTTTCTTAAATCAGAACATGTCATGTCAGACGCTATTGATTTTTAAAATGGAGTGGTAGTATAGATACCTATAAAATCACCATTTTGTTGTGAGTTGAAAAGTTAGGTGCGTGTAAAAAGTTTTCGTATAGATTTCAATTTTACCTTCACCCTGCGCCCCCGAGAAAAAGGCATTTAATTAAAAAAAAACAATGTAAATTAAAATTGAAAATACAAAAAATTTAAATGATAGCCAATAGTTTGTGCATGAACAAATAAGTTAGCTCGTTTATGTGCTCGGTTTTTGTAATATTATATTTGTTTTTGTTTTACTGTTACAAATAATTTAACAAAATTAATTTTAAGATAATACACCATTTTAAAAACATATTATGGCGTCAATAAAATATTTTTCCTAAAGGTCATGATTTCCAAAAGAAAAGGGCTGTTCGGCTATAAAGAAATTATTTTAGTCATTACTATAACCTATTTTACTTAAAGCCCTATGGGCTTTAAATACAACATATAAGAGTAATATTATAGGGTATACATCACCTCAGAAAATATTTACTTTGTAACCTGACTACGAAGATATTTATTATTTAAAGAAAAACGAAGTAATTTATTCTTCATTTATGAGCCTAAAAGATTTTTGGGCTTTAAGGCCCAATCTAAGGTAAAAAATAACCTGCTTTGGCGTTTATTACTGACTTTCCCTTGACCTAACTATCAAGTCGATTTACAGTATTGACTATTTTGAACCATCTCTTTGGCCGTTTGGTCCAAAAAGCCGCTTTGAAAGTAAAAAATAGACTATTTTTTTTCCAAATTAGAGGTTGCTAAGGCTTTGAATGTTTGTTGGGTAATTCACCAAGAAACGAATAATTCATATTTTTTGTCTAAAATAAGCGAAATTTAATATTTAAAATAAAATAACCAGTAGGTACTTCCATTTTTTTTTCTAAAGCTAAAAAGGGATGTAGTACTTTACTCTTAAAGCAATTTCAAATTTTTGACTCTTCCTCGTATACCACAACACTTTCACCGGCTTTGATGGATACTATTTTCGTTTGAAGACTTGCCAAACATTTTCGAAATAAAATAAACAATATTTTTTTTAACTAAAGCACTTTTTATAAGTCTAAAAAGCTGTTTTCTTGGCCGGCTTAAAAAGATCTTAAAATAATTACGTAATTTTTTTAATGTCAATCAACCAATTAATAATTAACTATAGCAATAAACTTAAGTAAATATTTCTAAAATACCTTTATTTTGAGCTGATGCCAATTTTACTTAATTGTCTGTTGACTGATAGACGTATAGTAATTTAATTTAAATAATATAATAGTAATACCAACTGATATTGAATAATGAAGGTGAATCTTAACTTATTTTAAATACCAGAGGCGTGTTTGATTCGCTGGTTTAAATCGATCCGGATCGATGGAACTGATTCTAACTAATCTGACCTGTGTTCGATTGGCAAATGATCACTGTTACCCCACTATCATCAAAGTGATCCCAAGTGTTTATTAGTATTCTTTGATTATAACTTTTTGCAAAAAATAACATGTGATAGTGTAGAAGTAGAAATGAATGAATTACTTCTTTTTGAACCCCTTAGGTAAATCCTATTTCTTTTACGTAAATGAGAAGACTAGAAATAAAATATATTAAAGTTGTTTTTTTCTTTTATGCTCCCGCTTTATAAAATACTACTACACTACTCTTTGTCGATTTTTTTCTAACATAAAATGAGGTCGCGTCAAAATCGAAATCCAAACGAAGAACTGATATACAAATCCGTCTCTGTTTAAAGGTTGAAGGCAATGATGTTTCTTGAATGACAGAAAAGTTTTAGACTTGCATTGTCTTTATCTGTTTTAAATCACAACGTTTTAATTGGTATGTATCTCCAGTCACCTTCAGATATAAGCAAAGTAACTATACCCATCTCAGTTATGCTCCAATGCACTTAGCTAGTATAAATAGTATTCACCTAAATATGACTGGATATGCATACCAGTTGAAACGTTGTTATAATCCATCTAGGCTTTAATAAGACTAGCAGTCCTCTCAGCCTTTTCAAATGCTTTATGCCAAGATAATTCTTTAACCAGAAGAACAATATCATCGAGAAAACATACTTTTATCATTGGCCATCGCACTCGCCAGACTATTAATATAAATTGAGAACAAAATAAGCCCTAGCACCGCACCTTGCGGGACACCACATTCCACATTCAACTCTCCCGTAGGAACTAGAAATTGAATTCTAGTTCACAATAAAAATAATAATGAATTAATTATTTTAATATGAGTCTTCAATCTTAATATAGCTTAATAAATAGATACTTTCAATATCTGGTTATATTATCTTTTGTTATATTATTTGTCTTTTTTCCCTTCCTTTGTAATGTTTTGCAAATAATTCTGTAGATATTTAAGGCATAAATTAAACATCTTCCTTGAATTTTAGTTACATGAAATAGTTGAAGACAAATAACACACAGAATCTTAATTTAAGTTGTGCTACGTAAATTTACAAAAAATATATTTTTTACAAATAATATGCTTTAGGAGAGGCCATTTTTTAAATTTTGTTATAATTATATTGAGCCTCTATATACAGTGTCACCAGTAAAGTCCGCATCATATGGGCTTTTTTTTTATTAATAGCTTTATTCGAAATTTGACTTTGGCATCAAGTTCTGCTTCGATCGAGATGAAAATTAAGCAAAAAAATAGTAGTCACGTGATTCGCATTATCTGTCAAATTTTAGTTTTTTCCAAAAAATAATTCAAAAGTGGGGTTATTTCTGAAAATATCGAAAAAAGTTATAAGAAAAATTTTTTTTTAATAGATTTTCTAGCCCACATGCAAAATTTCAGCTGCATAAGATAATTTTGATTTTTACCTATATTTTGTAAATTGCACCACTTTTGTAAAAGAAGACTCGAAAAAACCTACAAAAAACTTCTTAGTTTTGACAATGCTTTATTTCAGATACATTTTCTTTAAAGTAGCGCCATATTAAATGTGTGTTTTTCTACAAAATCAAAATTGGGCTATTAAAATTTGGTCGCATGTGATGCAAAGTTTATTTGTTTTTGACCCTGTAAAAGGTAACTTCATAAAATAAATATTTTTGAAAACGTAGTGTGTGCCTGAAAGTAAAAAAAAACTAAAAATAAAGTAAAGGGGGTTTTAAATTAAATCGTTGAAAATAGATAAACTTTACATTAAGTTAAACTAAAATTTATTTTCCTCTTAATGAACACTTTACTGAAGACACTGTGTTCTTTTTTGTCTTAATATTAAGGTGTATTACTTTTAGACACAAACGACGTTTTCAAAAATACTTATTTTATGAAGTTACCTTATACAGGGTCAAAAACAAATAAACTTTGCATCACTTGCGACCAAATTTTAATAGCCCAATTTTGATTTTGTAGAAAAACACACATTTAATATGGCGCTACTTTAAAGAAAATGTATCTGAAATAAAGCATTGTCAAAACTAAGAAGTTTTATGTAGGTTGCGTTGAGTCTTATTTTGCAAAAGTGGTGCAATTTACAAAATATAGGTAAAAAATCAAAATTATCTTATGCAGCTGAAATTTTACATGTGGGCTAGAAAATCCATTTAAAAGAACTTGTTCTTATAACTTTTTTCGATATTTTCAGAAATAACCCCACTTTTGAATTATTTTTTGGAAAAAATTTAAATTTGACAGATAACGCGAATCACGTGACTACTATTTTTTTGCTTAATTTTCATCTCGATCGAAGCAGAACTTGATGCCAAAGTCAAATTTCGAATAAAGCTATTAATAAAAAAAATCCCATATGATGCGGACTTTACTGGTGACACTGTATACCCAAAAAATATGTTCCTAATATTTTAAGAAAATTCATGTGGAAATATGTCCGGTACTAATTCAAATACTAGGGAGAGAGGTTTCAGGGGGGTCCGAAAGTCCATTACCCCCCTTGGCCGATAGCTGGAAAACTAAAAAAGTGCTGGAAAGTTGAACTGTTAAAATTTTTTTCTTTTTTTTTTAGAAAACATACTTCATAAGGAGAATTAAGAATTACTTTTATTTATTATTAGGTCATAGGAGGGGGGGGGCAAGAGCCCCTGTAGCCCCCCTATAGATCCGCCAGTGCCCGATAAATGCTAAAATGCATTACATTTTAATAAGTAGATATTCTAGGAAATTAGTTGTATTCAAACATTGTGGTTTTTCCGATGTATATTATTTTAACAAATTGTTATTTTTACTTACAATTTTGTTATGTATCGGTTTTCCATTTTCGTCGAATTTTATCATAGTGTTGTTGGTCCACAAATCGTTATGTATAAAAGTAGCAAAGGGCTCTCTCGCGCTTTTGGGTCCATTGAGAATGGCATAGCAGTTCTCACATTTTCTCCTTATCTTGTCTAGATAGGGGATGCAGTTGGGGTTGTTTTTTGCCACATTCAGAATATCTTCTATCTAAAATAAAAAAATAAAATTGGATATTTTTAGAAAATTATCAATAAATAGAAATTGCATAATATGCATGTACCATACTATGATGGTACACAGATTATATACTATGTACCTATGTTTTAGTTATTAAAATATTATTAATATTAAATATATTTCAATATTTTGTTTTGATTTTAACTACGAGCTTTCGTAAAAACATTTGAGGATACTACTTCGAATGGTTTTTAAAATTTTGCATGTTCGCAAATAATTGTAGGTAAAAAACGGAGTTTTAAATATAACATGACGTAGCTTTAATTACTTTTTCAGAATTTTACAAAAAGTTTTAATTCGAACATATTTAATATTTTGTATAATAACAAACAAACTAATTAATTTCCAATGTACCTATTGACAGTTTAAAAATTATATTTTTTGTCACTCTAGATACAGAGGTGAGCAGAGGTGAGCCTGGTGAGTTGAGGGGAGGCTTAGCAACCTGGCAAGGAGATCAAAGCGATCATTTTTGCCTACCTACTGAATCTTCCCCCAACTACCCCAATCACCCTAACCACCTGTGCCCACGCCTAACCTTCCTGATCCGTAGCTTTAGATCCGTACAGTTTATCTCGTGCGCAAACAAAAGTTAAGTTACGTTTGTACGCACGGCTCGCCGGTCACATCCTTGACACCCAACTGTATGTGCACAGCCATATTTTTATTAGGTTTTCCTTCTTTATCGACATCATATAAATAGACTCCAGAACCGGCTCGGCGCCATTTTTGTTGTCACATTTTCTCTGTGGATTTATTGTATTCTTTGCTATTAGGTACATTCAAATTCAAATTAAATTTATTCTACTAAGGATCATATACAGCTTGTATTCGGAAGTTCTTACCAAATGGGAAACTTTTTTATTATTAATTTTACGAAAAAAAATTATTCTTTATAAAAAGCTCTGCATGGTCTAAAACCTAAAATGCAACCATCAAATATCGAAATTTTCCAGTCATATACGAGGTTTGTCAAAAAATGTGAATTTTTCACAAGAATGTGAATTTTTCCCAAGAGTAAAGTACCTTTATTTTCGACATTTTCAAAATTGTTATTAAAAAAAGTTGATCAGAACTAAAAACCACGTCTAAAGATGCAATAACACGCATTAAATTAATTAAATAATTAAAAAATTAAATAATTAATAATAAATCAATAAAATAATTTTTCAACATAAATGCGTATAATTGCACATTTAGCCGTAGTTTTTAGTTCTGATCAACTTTTTTTAATAACAATTTTTGATAATGTCAAAAATAAAGGTACTTTACTCTTGGGAAAAAGTCACATTCTTGGGAAAAATTCACATTTTTTGACAAACCTCGTATATGACTGGAAAATTTCGATATTTGATGGTTGCATTTTAGGTTTTAGACCATGCAGAGCTTTTTATAAAGAATAATTTTTTTCGTCAAATTAATAATAAAAAAGTTTCCCATTTGGTAAGAACTTCCGAATACACGCTGTATATGTCGTAGGCTAATGGTAGTTTTAGGCAAATGGCATTTGTCTAGGCAAATGCTATATGCATTCCGTCTAAAAGGTATATCGGCAACCGGTTTGTTCGTTGTTAGCAGAGCATTTTTTTTAATCCAATTCATTTCATAATATTTCATAAAATGATAATTAAATTTAAAAAAATGCTCTGGGTAACAACGAACAAACCGGTTGCCGATATACCTTTTGATATAGCATTTGCCTAGACAAATGCCATTTGCCTAAAACTACCATTAGCCTACGACATATATATTATGATTTGAGCTTCGTCGTACAAAACTATAAAATTAACTACCTTAGGAGGCAGTTTATCTTAAATTTTATACTACTAACATTAAATGTACGAGAAAAATCTAGAAGGTCAAAACCTTTTACACAAATATGACATCGTTTAGGTATTCAAAAAGTCTTTCTTGTTATGGATTGTTTCATTGTTTGATTTCTTCTGGTAGTTTATTAAAAATTTTAATGCAGGCATAGTGGAGAGATTTTTCATATCGTGTTGAAGTGTGTCTAGGGACGATAAGGCTATTTGCGTTTCTTGTATGATCAGTGGCGCAACCAGGGGGGGGGGGTGCCGGGCTGCAGCCCCCCCCCCCCCCCCCCCGAGCTTAGAAACTTAGCCTATTCGTTTAATTGCAAACCAATTTTTCATGTCATGCGAACTATTTTCGCATGTTTTTTGCGATCTCAATGTTTTATGGATTTGTAATTTTTTTGTTTATCAATGTAACATGGATTCTTACGTTTTTTGAGTAAAGTATAAATTTTCATAAATAGGTCAAAATTGTACATAATGATAAAAAAAAAATTTCGGATTCGAGTTTTTTCCGTTTCTTTGCAGTTTTTGAGAACATTTACCATAGTAATGTATATATTTTTTTACACCATCAGAAAGTGGAGATTTCAACGAACAAAACGCCCACCGACTTTTTTAAAACAGCAGATATTTTGACGTGAGAATTTTCGATTGAAAATAAGGGTGCTTTTTCGATATGAAGTCAAAATAAGGTGAAAAAATAAATATTTTAAATCAAAATAATTACGGTGTGTTTGGGACATAAAAAGGTAAGTTATCACCAAAATTCGTGAAAACATATTTTTTTTTGTAAAAGATAAAAATAAAAAAAATAAAAACTTGGTTATTTGAATTTTTCACATAAATTTTGAGGCCATGTGAAAAAGTGTTAATACAAAAGTTGTAAATCTTTTTATTACCTACAACTTTGCCATTTAACGTTTTTCCATAGGACTTGTAGTTTTCCCGGAAATCGAGATAAATCGTTTTCTAGCCTTAAAAACTCAGCCCCTTCCACTTCCCGACCTCGGATCGCCCGTAAATTATTTCTTCTTTCATTTTTGTTATATTCTCTTTCTTTTCCAATGGGTTTCATCCTACTATTATTTTTTTTGTTTCAAAAATTATCGACCCTGGTCTACCTATTTATGCGAACCACGATATTGATATTACCGTGGAAGAAATTCTGGACGAAATGGCAAAAACAAAACGAAGAATTTTACTTTAATATTAGTATTATTAGTGATTACTTACAACTTATTGTATAAGGATTTTGTTTTGTTTTAGTATAAGTATGCTTAATATGCGTTACTTATTTTAAATACATTTTTACTAATTAAAATAAAATCTCTAAATTTTTTTTTCATAAATATTTCGTTAGGGCTAGCGGCGTTTTATTGCAGAAGTTTTAGGGGGCTGTCGCTCTCGTCAATCATACGTATTTTACCCAAAAAAGGGCGTGGCACCCAAAAAAATTTTCGCCAAGTTAAAGCCCCCCCGAACAAAATTTCTGATTGCGCCACTGTGTATGATAGTTGTGATTGTTTTTGTTTTCTTGGAATTCGTTCTTCGTACATGTGTGGAGCTGAAGGATGTATATTGAAGTGATTGTGAGGATTTTGTGTTTTTGTATATTTCTCTGCATGTTTTTGTTGGTTTCAATCCAAAGATGATACCTTATTAGACGTTTCAGTGCTTGAAATACTAGGTTTATGTTTACTGCTTGTCCCCACAGTAAAACATTATAGCCGGTATGAGGATATGCTAATGGGTCGTGGTAGTAAGTTATTATTTGAGTAGGAATAGGCACTGTGTATTTTAACTTTCGTATAGCGTAGTAAGCTTGTGCCAATTTTGAGCATACATGATCCAGTTGAGGTTCCCACGATAGTTTGGAATCAAGATACTTTCCCAGAAATTTGAAAGAGGATGCCGCCTTGTTTTATTTGCATTTTGGGAGATATGAATTTAAACCGTTCTGTCCTCGTTTAGTATAAGTTGATTCGAAAAACACCATCTGTTAATTTTTTCTATTACTTCTTGTATTTTCCTGTGTGCTTCAGGGTCATCTAGTGCTGATATGGCAACCGTGGTATCGTCGGCCAATTTAATGGTATATAAAGCCCGGTCGTGATAGATCGTCTACAAATAATATGAACACGAGAGGTGCAAGGACAGATCCTTGGGCAGCTCCGATGTTTAGTTTATATTCTGAGGAGGTATGATTTTCGATTTTGACTGCTTGCTTTTGCCTTTTTTTTAACGGCATAGCAAAGTAAAATTCTTTGTATGGCTAAGTTCTTAAAGGAACGCTTCGCGAACAAATCGTATAATCGTATGAGAAATATAGATGGGCATCAGTGGCGTAACAACGTAGCCACGGGCCCGTGTGCGAATACTGTGCCGGGCCCCCATTATGATACGGAGTATTATTATTGATAACCATATTAATTTATGAATTTTGAGTAGGTACACAAAAAATCCATAATTATTGTTATGCTAAGTAGTTATATTCCTGTACATAGAAAAATATCTGCAAGAATTATAATTTATATATAGGTACAGTGTCACCAGTAAAGTCCGCATCATATGGGATTTTTTCTTTATTAATAGCTTTATTCAAAATTTGACTTTAGCATCAAGTTCTGCTTCGATCAAGATGAAATTAAGCATAAAATAGTAGCATTAGCTGTCAAATTTTAATTTTTTACAAAAAATAATTCAAAAGTAGGGTTATTTCTGAAAATATCGAAAAAAGTTATTGAAAAAGTTTTTTTTAAATACAGTTCCTAGCCCACACGCAAAATTTTAGCTGCATAAGATAATTTTTATTTTTTACCTATATTTTGCAAATTGCACCACTTTTGCAAAATAAGACTCTCAGTTGGACAAAGCTTTATTTCAGATATATTTTCTTTAAAGTAGAGCCATAGTAACTGTGTGTTTTCTACAAAATCAAAATTGGGCTATTAAAATTTGGTCGCATGTGATGCAAAGTTTATTTGTTTTTAACCCTGTATAAGATAACTTCATAAAATAAGTATTTTTGAAAACGTAGTTTGTGTCCGAAAGTAGTACTAGGGCCTAGGGCCTAGGCCGAGAATAATATATTCCTGTATCGTTATATGTCTCATTGCGTAGCAACGGTTAACAATACTGGAATAATGAACTTTTTTTAAAACCGACCAGAAAATTTACACTTTCTGGACAATTTTTTGTCTAGAAAATAACGTTTTTCCGATCGCAAGACCGAAAAAGTGACATTAGAGGCCGGAAAAATCCTTTCCGGACTCTAATGTCGCTTTTCCGGTCTCTAATGTCACTGTCACCCTGTTTTTTGTTTTTCCAATCGCTCTTTGATAATACAAGATACCTTGATTTCGTTATTATGACAACAACATTTCGATGTATTGTCGAGTGACAGTTCGTTGATTTTTAATTTTGTTCTTTATGTCAAACTTGTTTCGCGTAGATTATAAAATATATCGAAGTGTCGGTCTTAAAAAAAATATTGTACGTCACGCAACCGAAAATTAGTGTTTTTCAGGTCGAGACAAGCATTTCCAGGGCGAGCCATAGGCGAGTCCTGGAAATGCTTGTCTCGACCTGAAAAACACTACTTTCCGGTCTTGTAACGTAAATTACTATTGTGCATGGCGTCAAATCACGCCAGAAAGATGTCGGTTTGTGGACGATTGCCGAAAAAAAAAATGTGTTTCTTGCTTTTGCATGCGCAAAGTTTGAAATCAGGTTAGAAATGTCTATTTTTTGAACTTCCTCATTTTCGATAGAAATAATTGCTAAAGCTGATAATTTTTTATCGGTCATGCAATTTCTCAAATAAGTTTTAATTAACTTTAACTTGGAAAAAGACCGTTCAGCTGATGCAACCGAAATAGGGATGGTCTAAAAAAATAATGCAGGCAGTTACAATTTCACTAAAACTGGAAGATGAATTAGAATTACTATCTATAAAAGTATTGAGTAGAGTAGTTTTGCGGATATTGCATTTTTTTTTCTATGAGAATATTTTGTTTTGCATTTTTATGTTTTTGTGGCTCCGCTCCCGGGCCCCTTTTTTACCCGGGCCCGTGTGCTTCGCACACATTTAACACCGGTAGTCACGCCACTGATGGGCATGCAAGGAAGAAGGAAATAATATTTGCTGAGCTGAGGTTAAATTTTCAAAAACGCTCAACTTAGCCGTTGGCTTTGCTATTTTTTAAAGCAACTAAAACACTGTTATTGTGGATTGTGGGTGTTAAAAATTTCGGATTTCCAGTTCCTGTGTACTTGTTTATTGTGTAGTTAAGTGAAACTTGTTTGTACTATAAACAATGACTGGTACCGAAAACTTTTTCAAATTCTTGATCAAGAAGTTATTGTGCTTCATAATGCTGTTTTCACCCAAGTTTTTGGCAGATTGTTAAATGTTACAGGAAATAAAATTTATCAAAATTCAAAATAATCCGACGCCGTGGTTAAACATAAATATTTTATATGCTAAAAAAGACCGTGACAATATGTACCAAAAATTTTCAATAACTAAAAGCAATGAAGATTGGGAAGAATATAAAAAAATTAGAAATAAATGTGTATCAGTTTTAAGAAGAGAAAAAACTTTATATTATGATAAACAAATAGATAATAACAAGGGAGATTGTAAAAAAATTAGTTAATCCTACAGTTAGAAATAACATTAAAGAAATAATTTTTGAAGATAAAAAAAGGAACGGAACCATTTATTATTGCTGAAAAACTAAATTCTTATTATATTTATAGCATTGAAGAAATTGTTCAGTCAATAAATTCAGGAAATGAGGAACTATGCCAAATAGTTAATAGAAGTAAGTAATAATTTTTTTGAAGAATTCAATGAAATATCATTAAATAAATTAAAACTAGTAATTTCAATATTAAATTCAATTAACAACTATGGAAAAATATTGAATAAAAAGGTGTTAAAAGAAACATTTGGCAGCATTATTAAATTTTATAAATTCTTGTTTAAAATATGGAAATATGCCTGATGAATTAAAATGTTCTTACATTATAAAATTGGCTAAAAGTAAATAAATTAAAATTAAATATTTTAAAAACTAAATGTATGGTTATGGGTAATAATTTAAATTGTCAAAATATAAATGTTGTAATTGATGGTAAAAAATTGGAATTAGTAAACAGTTTTAAATATTTAGGGATAATTATTTTTTCAAAATTAAATTTTTTTAATAATTTTGAAAGTATCATATCAAAGATTGCCGGAAAAGTAGGTTATTTTAAAAGAAACAGTTCTAATTTAAGTTTGTTTTTTAAAAAAAAAACTGTATTTAATACTATTATATTACCACATTTTTTTTATTGTTCTTCCATTTTATATTGTGTGAGTTGACAAATTACAAATTTTACAAAATAAGTCAATGCGGATTATTTTAAATTGTGACAAATATACAAAAATAAATTTTATGTTAAAAAATTTAGATTGGTTGAATGTCAGAAATTTAATTTCTTATTTAGTATGAATCTTATTACCATATTTTCTTTATTGTTCTTCCATTTTATATTGTGTGAGTTGACAAATTACAAATTTTACAAAATAAGTCAATGCGGATTATTTTAAATTGTGACAAATATACAAAAATAAATTTTATGTTAAAAAATTTAGATTGGTTGAATGTCAGAAATTTAATTTCTTATTTAGTATGTATTTTTATACATAAAATTA
This sequence comes from Polydrusus pterygomalis, assembly GCA_963969555.1. Classification (NCBI taxonomy): domain Eukaryota; kingdom Metazoa; phylum Arthropoda; class Insecta; order Coleoptera; family Curculionidae; genus Polydrusus; species Polydrusus pterygomalis. The sequence continues at coordinate 39,494,552 of OZ018376.1, read as the reverse complement.
AAAATAATTTATTGCCTGATTGTTTAAAAAATTTTGTTCTTTTAATCATGACCATCATAATTATAAAACAAGAACTAATTAAATTTTTTTGTCGATAGAGTGTCTAAAACATTAGCTTATAAGTCTATTTTTCATAAAGGTTTGATAGAATATAATAATTTCGAAAATTTTATTAAATCTCAAATATCATTAAAACTATTTTAAAAAACTTTAAAATTACATTTATTTAAAAAACAAAATGATACGTAGGATTTGATACAATTTGCAAAATGTTTAACTTTTCTGTCTATTTTTCTTAAAAGAAGGTTGCGTTCTAAAATTAAAAATAAATCTATAAAAATGTTTTTAAAAAAATGTATTAAAACATATTTAATTGTAGCTTTTTTCTAAATAAAACATGTTAGGTACTACTACTACTACTACAAACAAATATTTGACTTGAGGTTAGCTACGCGATAACATCGAGGATTGCTTTTTATTGTCGATTTGATAAGGTAAGTTTAATTGACTTTCGAACTAAAAACACGACGGCGAATCATTTTTAAAGAAATTTTAAAACAACACATTAAAAACGAATTTCTAACCTTAAAGTCTGATAAGTTGGCAGCCACTTAAAACACCAGAAATCACTACCTTTTCCCCAACAACAAGAAGTTCTAAAATATTTAATGCGTTTTTTGTTAGGGTTTGTATATAAATCGTTTTTCTTCGAAAGTTAAATTAACATTAGTCCCACCATTTGTTACACAAGCTGAAAGAAAGGCAATAAACCGTTGTAAAACTGATTTTTTCGTCCCTATATTACGAACCCTGCAGGGGTTACACCCTCGTTCATGGCCGAAACTTTAGAAATTTTAAGTGACACTCCAAACCCCTTTAATTGAAAAAAAAACTTTGTTGGAATTTTTTTTCCTTTGGTTTTTCCTACTATTGACAGAAGAAAAAGGTTAAAAGGAATTTTTTTATCAGCTTCCCAAAAAATTTAATTGCGAATACTATGGTTAAAGGGTACAGGTAATATTATTAGTTTAGGTTTGGGATTATTTTTCTTCATTTACGTTAAGTTTATAATTTTTCCTGCCAAGGGTGTCACAAGTGGAGTAGTGTCATTTAGGAATAGATGTTCACAGAAAATGTAACGCGGAAAAACATCGCTTGCGATGCATCGAACAAAACGTTTAGATAGAATTAGAATTACAAAACAAATCACAAATCTAATTATTCTAAGCTCACACCTTAACTAAAAGCAAAGGTAAAAGATGTAATCAAGATCGAGAGGCAAGGGTAAAATAATTATTTTATGAATAAAATTAAGGCCCAATACATCGATTAAACTACCGTGCGAGCAAAAATTATTTGCATCAAAGAGAGCCTTGCATCTAAGGACGTAATGCTTAGCCGTAGAGCTTAATACCTGTTAGGTGTCAGTAACTACCTGAATTAACAATCAATCAGTTATTCCGTCATCTTTGACAGTCGTTACAAGTAATTTGATTTATCGCTAATTTTTCCAATTTCTTGAACAATTCAAACAATGTGCTTTACGGAACAGCACAAAACATTCATGGTTGAAGCGTATTTTCGAAACAGGGTTAGAGTAAATGGTTAGTGGCAATACAATCCGGGTTTGTGCATGGACGATTTTCACGAACATTTTCCTAACGTTCCTTTTGTTGCTGGGGATTTTTATCATTGCCTGAAAAGAACCGTGTCTGTGTTTAGGGAAACAGGTTTTATACAATACAAAAAAGGAGCAGGAAGACCATCTGTAGAAGCAGCTACATTTATTTCCTTATAAAGTGCAAGTATTTCAAGAAATTCAAACCCGAACAAACCCAAAATTTATTGGAAAGAAATGATTTATTAGACCTGACATTTTTTTCGGAGGAAGCCTGGTTCCACCAGTCCGATTATGTGAATTTTCAGAATACACGCATGTGGAGTAGTGAAAATCCCAATTTTTTTCTGCAGAGTCCACATTGCACGCTCAAAAAATTGGTGTCTGGTTAGCTGTTTCCCAAAGAAGAATTGTTGATCCTTTTTTTTTTCCATGACACAGTTACAGCACAGCGGTATAGAGACAATATTTTGAATCTATTTGTGGATCAATTACTTGACGACGAACTACGTTTTGGATATTTTCAACAGGACGGTGCAACCGCCCATAGAGCCGCCGAAACTATTAACTACTTACGCAATTTTTTCGACGACAGATTAATCAGACATTGAATTCTGACCTAGATCATCTTGTTTAACGGTTATGGATTACTTTACTTTACTTTTTCCTCATTTAAAGAATACTATTTTTAAAACACCAGTTGCAAATTTAGAACAATGACAAGAAAGGATTATCCAAGAATGTGGTAACATTTCTCCAGAGATGCTGGTCAACACTTTCGAATATATGAAGAGATGTGTGAATTTATGCTTGGAGCCAATTTTAGCAATTTATGTAATTATTTTTCTTTTTCTTTCTGTATATTCTTATTTTGTTAATTTTGTAAACAATAAAAATAAATTTGTCTACTTATTTTATTACTCATTAGTTTGGCATATCATGTCATAATATGAATTTGACAAAATTTTAACCTAGATTTGGTTAGATATATCGTCCCCATATCATTGTGATCTAAACCAAGCCCTACGTTTTTTAGTCCAAGCCCTCTTTGATGCAAATAATTTTTGCTCGCACTGTAGATGATACAATAACAAATAAACCAACTGCCAACATTAAATATTAAGTAAGTTAAGATTCGAATTGCGGCCCTCCACATTGTTTGTCTGTTAAAAGTATCAATATGATATGGAAAATTAAAATCTTTGTCTAAAACCTTATAAAAATGATGCAGTAAGAGATCCGCCACCAAAGATGAGGACATGATGACGTTGTTTTATTAATTTCCCTTTAGGGATGTCCACAGAAAATGTAACGCGGAAAAACATTGATGTTTACGATGCATCGAACAAAACGTTTTGATATAATTAGAATTACAAAACCAATCACAAATCTAATTGTTCTAAGCTCAGACCTTAACTGAAAGCAAAGGTAAAAGGTATAATCAAGATCGAGAGGCAAGGGTAAAATAATTATTTTATGAATAAAATTAAGGCCCAATTCATCGATTTAACTACATCGATGCATCGACAAATTTCAAGTGGCCTCGATGCATCGACGTATATCGAACATTCCTATTTCCGTTTGGTGTTTCTTTGTAGTTTTCTTGACAGCGGTTTAAAAAAAAATCAGTTTATCCATTTTGTGTAATAATTGCTGTGTTTTGTGATATTTACTGAAGGCTAATTAAGATGAGTCGCAAATACCAAGTATGCGGCGAGATTTCGGAAAATAATAATTCTGCAGTTACTTTTCATTGGTGAGTAAATAGAAAGTTGGATTATTTGTAGGTTAGGTTTCTTCTAGAGTCACATTCAAAGGTAAATACCTGGCAATCCCTACTATCTGCCCCACCTACCTAGCTCTTCACCTCCTCTCTCCTACAAACGATGCTGTCATTTTAAGGTGGGAGTATCAACATGCTTGCCAACCTATAACCTATTTCGCGTAGATTTATTTATGTTTTGTAGCTTTTATACAAAATTTAAAGAAAATCAGTATCGACTTGATATTCTATAGGTAATAATTGACATATTTAATAAATATCCAGGAATTTCATAACTTATTTTAGGAGAATTGTATAGCGAAAAATATCGGGTAAGATTTTTTTTAACATTATTATGTCATTGTCACTCATTGTTATTTCACTATACAATTCTCCAAAAATTAGCAACGAAATAAATTGATATTTTTGTAATATATCAAACACTAGGTACCTAAATAATGTACCGACGATATTGATTTTCTTTAAATGTTAGTTATTAAAATAATAAACTCAAAAAATCAACGCGAAATAGGTTATAGGTTGGCAATAGATTGAATGACGTTGATAATTCAACCTTAATAGCGTTTATGAATGACATAATGACATCTATAGGTATATTAGTTGCTTATTATTTGACCAGTTGTCTTGGCTGAGCTAACTAAAAGAAATTTCTTGGCTAAATTGCAAATAAAACAACCATTGACAAGCTGACAGTGTTGACACATAAATCAGCCAAAAGAAACGATCTCAGTCACAAATCCGGTAACCTTAGCGTAGGTAAAGGGGGAGGAAATTTGACTGAGATAATCTGACTAACTTGGTCAAATAAAACGGCAAGGTAGTCAGTTTAGGTCAGCTCAGCCAAGCCAAGTGGTCAAATAATAAGCAACTATTGTTTCTTAGGTCAATTTAATGACATTAAACAGTAGGAATTTCCTAACCATAGGCGTCCCAAACAAATAATTAAAATGCGTATACACACTTATAAGTTTGTTTTACATTGGGTGTTTGTACATACTACACTTTATTAACCCCCTGTATATATAATAATATTATATTAAAATAATAAATATAAGGTAACTAAAAAATTCTATACACAAAACTAAAATCAGAAAAATAAACCTGACACGGCACGACACTGCTCAGAAAATGCTTTAATTTTTTTACCAGAACTCCATTTTCGGACCATTGTCCAGCCCGTCCACAAGTTCCAAATTACGTATATTTTATCTTCGTCTCTTTCACGCTGTCGGCGGTCACTGGCCTATCTCTGTCTGACAGAATCGATCGTTGAACGGGTCGGAGACCGCTTCAGCTTATCCTAGCTGCTTTAACTGGCGCTTGTATCCCTTGCTGTTGCCAATTCTTCAAAATTTTCGGATTTGTAAGCACAATGTTAGTATATACGAAAAACAAGGGTTTGTTAATTAGTTGTTTTTAAACACTGAAAACACTTTTTGTCTTGATTTCAGTTATATTGTTTCTTAAGGACTAAAGAATGTATTATTATAACAATGAATGGCTTGTTATTTTTTTCTGTCACACTCAAAACTCCTCGGTTTAAAGTATATTTGCAAACTAGCTTTTAAAGAAAGTTACTGACTAACAATTGAATACTGATATAAAAGAAACATTTTTAATAAAAAAAACTTAAAGAATTGAACAAGAAAGATCTGACAACCCTGGTTGTGAGGTCGGTCTCTTTGAGACTGTTTACCGCCGTTTGTATGCCGTATGGAATGATTGGAATGTCCTCAAACTGAGTTTGGATAAATTATACCAGATCATTGGTTCAATAAGCTATTAAGTTTTAAAAAGTCAACCTGTATAATGCCTAACTTAAATCTATTATCCAACTTACAGAATTATTTTTCATATCTTCCGATATCGATTGAAACACATTGGCAAATTCCAGGAATGGTAAAACTTTTGCTTTAAAAGTGTCTGGACTTTTTATCTTTAAAGCAATGGGAAGTGCATGCAAAACAGCCAGATCCTAAAAAAAGAAATTAATAATATTCAACAACAAATAATTCCTGTTTAAAATTATTTTCTTTTAAATAATTGACGGAGTTACCGACATTTCATTCATTTCTATTCAATTTTATTCATTAAGACGTAATTAATCGTATTTAAAATGTTTGTACCACTATTCTGTTTCCGATTATTCCTTTTTTCCTATTTGTTTTCACTATCGTTTGTGTTTTTTTTAGAACCCTCGGATTTAACTCCTTTCAGAATGATTTAAAATTTTAAAACTATTTAAATTTTTATAAAATGATTTAAATATAAATCTTTCAAATAATCTTTCCTGAAATTATTTAACATCTAAAAAAGATTTAAATATAAAATAAAATTTGACTTTTAAATCTTTCTTAATATTCAAAACGATCTTTTATTTAAATAATTTTTAAAATGATACGAAACAACTCTGCTACTGGTTCTCCCAGTAAAAATCCATACATCCTTTTAGTATGTACAGGGTTTTTCCGTATATTTTGGAGCACCCCTGGAGCTTTTATTTAAAGACCTAGAAAAAACTTTAAATTACCAAAGTTGCATGATTTCTCCTGCACCATCAGAATTTGTTATCGGACAAAACAAATGAACATCGTAAATTTGTTAAATAATGCCAATGTCAATTTTTTTAAATGGAACACCCTGTATATTAATTTTTTTTTAACTCCTCACTCTTTTCTGATTCCAAATATGTATATATGTTATATGTTTACTTTAGTCGTTTAGGCAAAATTTCATTTCAAAATATTACGGATTAGAAAATCTAGATTGCCCTGAAAAACAATTTGGTTGTTATTAATCGCTTACGGCAACTGACTTATGTCTCAAAAATAATATTTCATACCTTGAATGGTCTTGTCTTGGTATAATGGGTTACTCTAAAGATGAAAAATTCAATAATTATTAATAAATCGCAATATTTTGAAATGAAATTTTGCCTAAATGACTCAAGTAAACATATAACATATATACATATCTGGAATCAGAAAAGAGTGAGGAGTTAAAAAAAAAATTAATATACAGGGTGTTCGATTTAAAAAAATCGACATTGGCATTATTAAACAAATTTACGATGTTCATTTGTTTTGTCCGATAACAAATTCTGGCAGTTTAGGAGAAATCATGCAACTTTGGTAATTTAAAGTTTTTTCTAGGTCTTCAAATAAAAGCTCCAGGGGTGCTCCAAAATATACGGAAAAACCCTGTACCATACACATTATGTTCAATAACATGTATATCAACAGTACAAGAAAAGGAAAACTATAAAACAACATCAAACTTCAATAATATCCTCTATTCTGTATTCTACAGTATAAATGGGCTGTAAACAGGTAAAGGCGGAATGTAAAGAAGAGAGAACATTTAAAACAAACTGTTTTGAACGGATCCTTGGGAATAACACACCTCTCGTTTTTGGGCATGTGTCAAACAGTCAAATATGTGTTTAGAAGGCCAGTGTCACAGAATATATAGCTACGCAAGCTATATATTCTATGCCAGTGTGCTACTATTAAACAATAATTATTTATAGTTACCATAAATTTGGTTTAATACGTTGTGTGTTTCTCCTCTTTTTAGGTAAATAATAATTATGTATATTATACCTAATCTTACAGAGTTCTCTTTTGACAAGGGTATTCCGAAAATGTAAACAATTAAAGCTATAAATCCCGTATGTGAGTAGACCATAGATAATAATGTACCTTTAGATAAGCAAACAATAATCACGAAAGTGGCAGATTTAAGGCCTCGCGCATGTAAACAAAGCTAGACATTATTAGACATGCGCACTGCAACATTATTATCGTTTGACGAATGGGAAAATAGACAGGTCCGGGCTTTAAAATGTACATTATTGCTTCAATTTTTGATCAAGTTAGGAAAAAAATTTCTGGCATTTTTAGTAATAGCAAACCTATCAGATTTTAGGGATAGAAAATAGTTTTTAAGGTTTTGTTTTTAAAATTTGTTTAAAAATGATTCGTCGTCTTATAAAATCGAATATAAAAACAAACAAAACCAGCAAAATAACCAATCTACGATGTTATGGCGTACCTAACCTCAAGTCAAATATTAGTTGGTATATAACTCGTATTGATTTTTACAATTTCGCAAAAACTTGGGTACGTGTAAAACATTTTCAAGCAAAATTTCTTGTTCAAGAATTTGAAAAGTGTTTGCCCGAGAACTTGACCCGTGGAATACTGGCTTAATTAAAAGCTTAATGTCGAAGAGTACTTTTAACCAAAAAAATTAACCAACCAGCAATTTTGACAGAATTAATTTTCTCACAATCAGAGACAATTTACTAAACTACACAAGAACTAGAAATCCGTAAATATTAAACACCCACAATCCACAATAGCTAAGAAAACTATATACAAGGAATCCACAGAGAAACCCTAAAACACAACAACAAAAATGGCGGCTGAGCAATCATGTCGCTAAAGTAAGACAGGCCGATAACACAAGGTTTGTGCGCATGCCCGAAGATGCCCTGGACGTCTATTCTCGAAATAGGCGAATGATCATTTCAAGATAAGTGATTACATTTTCTCTTAAATATGTTTAAACTGTATTCTTGAAACTTAAAATGACTATTCATTTCCATCGAAAGTTGGAAGAACTCGTTCTATCAAAAATTTCTAACAGAACAATATCAGTTCATGCGAAGTGCGTTGATAAGCATGCGCAAGAACTTATAGTGGTTGAGCTTTTAAAAATTGTAGAATGTAGTTTATTCCACCTAGAGTAATGCATAGCAGAAACACACGACGAACCACTACCGCCCATCCCTATGTGGTTCAACTTAGTACACCCCGAACATCATTGTTTCAGAACTCTTTCATTTGGAGGACGTCATCTTTGTGGAACGGCCTTTCTGAGACCGTGTTTCCAACCGAATATAACCTCCAACGATTCAAGAAAAACGTGAATCGCTTTCTTCGCACACGCACCGCTCCCAGAGCGCCTTAAAGGATTTTCCTATAGTGCTTGTGCTCGATCATAAAAAAAAAAAAAAAAAAAAAAAAAAATATAGTTTTGTATTGGTTATTGCAATTCTAATACATTATTATTTCTCGAATTTCCTTTGCGTTTGTGACAATTTTAACGAGATGACACTGGTATTTGATGATAAGGTCTTTTTAATCCGTCAACCAATAATCATATAGAATATGTTGAAGAAAACGCAGCAAGGCCTCTCATGGACAAGGCTACTGAAGAGGCATTTTTTAAGGTTGCGGCTCTTTCACTGTTTTTGGTTCTATGTACATGTAGTTTAAAATAACTTGATATTGATATTTAGGTACCTATACATGTTTTACTTAATTTTAAATCTGTATTTATTTTTTATATTAGATGTTTTGTAAAGTTTAAATGGCAAGTTTGTGAATAACATTTATGTATTTATTTACAAAATGTATGTACTGATAGTAATAAAGTATTGTTTCGTGTGGCCTGTGGCCTCATCAAGCGATATTAACCGAGCATCCACTATCTCCGACAATATACTGGGTTCCCCTAACAATACTCAACGGAGAAATAGTGTGGCACCTACAGTTGCTGACACACCCAAAAACAGCAGCTTCAAAATTGATTTCTGCAATATCAGAGGGCTTAATACCAACATCAATTCAGTCCACCAGCACTTACAATCATCCAAGCCCCATGTGCTCGCACTGACCGAGACAAAGGTCAGATTGTCAACGAACACCGTCAGCTATTTATATCCTGGATACGATTTTCATTTCCGATTTAGACGCAACTTTGGGGTCTGTCTCTTTATCCGAGATGATCTTTGCTGCCAACGAGAGGACACGCTTGAACCAGCAGAGTCTGATGTAATGTGGTTTAAAATATCAACGCAGAAAATCACGAAGTTTATCTGCTGCCTTTACCGTCCTCCAAGTGACACCCATTACAGAGCACTCTTCTCGTCACTAGCAAACACAATTGAGTTCTTGCAAACCAACCATTCTAATGCCGAAGTCGCTATCTTTGGTGACTTTAACGTCCACAATATCAACTGGCTCAAATACTCAAATACCAACGATGAACAGGGTCGTGAGGCGGAATCTTTTGCGATCAGTTCTGGTCTAACTCAACTCGTGGAAGAACCAACGCGAATTCCAGACCGAGATGGAGATTTTGCTAGTCTTTTAGATCTATTTTTGACATCCAACCCTGACCTATACACAGTCACCGTTCATCCTCCATTAGGATCTTCCGATCACAAACTTATTTCTACTGTAAACGAGCTGCCAATTTGTTCTGAACAACCTCCTAAACCTCGTAAAATTTGGCACTACACATCAGCTAGTTGGGAAGACCTAAGGGACCATTTTCGCACTTTTCCTTGGCTGGAAGTATGCTTCTCTTCAGATGATCCATCCGCTTGTGCTCAAGAGGTCTCCGATGTTATTCTTACTGGCATGGAAGCCTTTGTTCCTTTCTCCAAGAAGCGCCCTTCTGATGGCAAGCCCTGGTTTAGCAAGAACTGCGGGCGTGCTGTCAGAGCTAAAAATCTAGCTTACCGACAATGGCGTAAGAATCCTACCGATGTGAATCGCACCATCTTTGTTACCGCTCGAAACCAGTGTAAGCAGACGATAGATCAAAACAAAGAGGCTCATAACATGAGGATCAAAAATAAACATCTCGCCAGTCCTAACGGATCTAGGTCCTTTTGGTTAGTCGCTAAGGCCGTCAGTCAAAATTTTACCAAATCAAATATTCCACCGCTGACACGTTCTGATGGCACAATAGCAACCACTGCTGAAGATAAAGCGAACTTACTAGCAGTATTCCGTCAGCGTCCTGTCAAACGAATTCTGAAGGGGCTCGATGCCAAAAAAGCTTCTGGTCCAGATGAAATTCCAATAATAGTGCTCAAGAAATGCGCCGATGAACTCACACCAGTATTTTGTAGACTCTTTAACCTATCCTACAAAAAAGGAATATTTCCATCTTGCTGGAAAAAGGCGCGAGTCCAGCCTATACCAAAGACAGGCAAGGAAACCCTGCCAAACAACTATCGACCAGTCGCATTGCTTTCAGTTATATCAAAGGTTATGGAGAAAGCTATTAACCAACAACTTCTAAAATACCTAGAAGGCCTTAAAATTATCAGCGACCATCAGTATGGTTTTCGTAAGTCCAGATCAACAGGAGACCTTCTAGCCTATGTCACTCATCTTTGGAGCAACGCAATCGAACATCATGGGGAGTCCCGGGCTATTGCACTGGACATCTTTAAAGCCTTTGACCGTGTCTGGCACGAGGGGCTCCTAAGTAAACTGCGTTCTTATGGTATGCCCGGTCGATTTTGTTCATGGTTGTCTAGCTTCCTCAAGGACCGTTCTCTGCAAGTGGCGATTGACGGGTTTCTCTCAGACACCTTCACCATCAATGCTGGTGTTCCTCAAGGGTCCATATTATCCCCCACTCTCTTCTTACTGTACATTAACGGCCTTCTAGCGAAAACAAAAAATCCAATATATAGCTTTGCTGACGACAGCACACTTATCTCATCTTTTACTTTGAAATCTCAAACATCGGCTGCTGACGCACATCTTCGCAGACAACATGAGGTATCACGCCTCAATAAAGACCTGGAAGAAATTTTGTCTTGGGGTGACAGTAACCAAGTCGAATTTAACGCTCAAAAAACCCAGGCAGCAGTTTTCTCTAAGAAGGTTAACATTGCAGAACCCGATATCGTTATGGCAGGACACGCAATTCCACTGACTTCGTCTATTGATTTGCTGGGTGTCAACCTGGGAGGAAATATGTCTTGGCATAATCACGTTGTGGCAATCGCCAGGGCAGCTTCTCAGAAGCTCGGTATACTTTTCCGTACCAAAAAGTTGTATACACCTCAACAACTTTTGACGCTCTATAAAGCCCAGATTCGACCATCACTGGAATACTGCTCTCATATCTGGAGTTCTGCACCGAAGCATACCCTTCGGTTGTTGGATTCCATCCAAAGGAGAGCCGTTCGTCTAATCGGCGACCACGAGCTGACTAAGAACCTCGACAGCTTAGAACATCGAAGACAGGTTGGTGATTTGACTCTCTTCTACAGATATTTCCATGGCAAGTGTTCGACAGATATTGCCCGCTCGATTCCACCTAGAGTAATGCATAGCAGAAACACACGACGAACCACTGCCGCCCATTCCTATGTGGTTCAACTTAGTACACCCCGAACATCATTGTTTCAGAACTCTTTCATTTGGAGGACGTCATCTTTGTGGAACGGCCTTTCTGAAACCGTATTTCCAACCGAATATAACCTCCAACGATTCAAGAAAAACGTGAATCGCTTTCTTCGCACACGCACCGCTCCCAGAGCGCCTTAAAGGATTTTTCCTATAGTGCTTGTGCTCGATAAAAAAAAACTATCATTTAAACTCGGAAATATTGATAACATCGCTAGGACCTCGGAATGCTGGAGAATACGGAATTTTTACAGCGAGAGAACGATACCAAACGATGTGAGCATATGATGTGAATTGTCCCTTCGTATTTTTTCACCCATTAAACGTAATTTTTGTTTGCACAGGAGATAAGCTGTTCGTATTTAAAGGTAAATGTTTATGAATAATAGCCGTAAGTTCAGGCTTGCTAGTCCTGTAGGTACGTCGATTTAAATCAGTTGGTAACTTTAACTGTCTGTATAGACTTATTATCATTATTAATATCAAATATTTCTTACTTTTTTAATTATCAATTATTGAACTAATACCATTTTCAACTACTACAAAGTAGGCTCCACTATTCTGTAATTTTGAACTTACTCTTTCTTTGTAATATATGGCAGGTACATATACCCACATAACAATAAAGTAAAAAGTAACGCTAAATCGATTCCCATTTGGCCACTAAACCTAATTTAGTTCCAGTTTCCGTAGTTCCGCTCAGTTCGACAGATAACTTTATTGTAACCTCTTGACTATAGATTTTACCAATAGTTAATTTGCATGAATTTATGGTAGTTTGGTATTCTGTAATAAATTTTACAGCACTGTAATCTTATAGTTTAGTTTATAGTGCTATAAGAAAATACGTAAAATTCATGATCTCCTAATCTTATTATAATCTTATCACACTGCTCAATAGTAAAGGAGCTATCGATAAATTTTTCTATAGGATACTATTTTTAAAGTGAGATTTTATAACTTGATTTTTCTATGTTATGTCTTTTTTAAAGTACATTTTAATTATACTGTCCTTTAGGAAGTGTGTTGGTGTAGTTTTGCATGACATAAATATCTTATAATGAAGGAATGTAATATAATATATACTACTTATTATATAAATTGTAAAAATGGCTGACTGACTAATTGACTGAATCATAAACCTCTAATCTTAGAATCATGAAATTTCGAGGATCTCTTCTCCTTATAACGTAGGCATCCACTAAGAAGGAATTTTTCGTTAATCAACCCCTAAGGGTTTTACTTTTTTCAGGGTGTTCGAAAAATAGACGGAGATATTTTAGAGGGTGATTCCTTGTTAAAAAATATGAAAAAAAGTTTCTATAAACATGGGTCCGGAAATGCAGGGTTTTCAAGATACAGGATGTTAAAAAAATAGAAATAAAAAATGAAATTTTTAATTAAATTAAAAATACTTACTCGATGCTGTTGAAATTTGGCAATGATATTTGTTGTATTAAGAGGCTAGTTTTAGCCATAAATAGATTAAAATTATTGAGTCCAGTGGCGTCCCGGGGGGCACCTTAGCGAATATTATTATCAAAAAAATGTACGCCACTGTCTTTTTTGTAGCTTTAATATTTTTTGTTTAATTAAGCATCTAAAGATACAACTTCTTTGCCTCTTGTATTTTTTTCCTATCTCACTTCATTTTCGAGAAAAAAAATAAAAACCGTTTTATTTTATGTCATTGGACAAAATTGGTTTATTAATTTCTACTAAAATAAATCACAAGTGCATTGGACCACAAATAATAAAAAACATTTCTAGGAAAGAATGTTATTGCAACTTTTCCAATACCATAACATAAACTACAACAAATGTTGGAAATATTCACCATCCATTTCCGTACACCTTTTCACTCGACGCATCATTGAACGACGAACTCGAGCTAAAATTCGAGGTCTATTTTTTATTTCTTCGCAAGCATTTACGATTTTATTTCTTAGTTCTTCTATTGTTTCTATGGGAGTAGTGTAAACCATCGTCTTAAGGTGTCCCCATAAATAAAAATCTAATGGATTTAAGTCAGGGGAGCGAGGTGGCCAGGTAATTGGTCCACCTCTTCCAATCCAATTTTCACCAAAGGTGTTACTCAGATGAGTTCTGACAGGTCTACTAAAATGAGGAGGAGCTCCATCGTGCATAAAAGTTATTTGGTTACGTATATTTAGAGGAACTTCTTCTAGCAGTACGGGCAATTCTTGTAGAAGAAACTTTAAGTAAGATTCGCCGTTTAATCTTAAGGTTAAAAAGAAAGGACCAATTAAATTGTTACCAACAATACCCATCCACACATTTAAAGAAAATTGTTCCTGGTGGCGACACTGCACGAAAGCATGGGGATTTTCGTCACTCCATACGTGAGTGTTATGGTAATTAACAATACCATCCCGCCGAAATCCTGCTTCGTCTGTAAAAAGTATGGTTTTATTAAAATTCCTATTATTATTAACCTCTTGGTAGTACCATTGGCAAAATTGTAAACGAGGAAGAAAATCTCTTGGTAGTAATGCTTGCACACGTTGGACATGATAGGGATACAAGAGTTGCTCGGAGAGAACCTGCCACACAGTGCTGTTGGAATGATTACGCCCTAATCTAGTTGATATAGTCCTAGTACTGATACCAGGATTTTGTTCCACGGCCCGTAAAACTGCCTCATCAAACTCGGGCGTTCTTATGGACCTTGGCCGGCCTCTATCATTAGTGGGAACGGCAAAACTTCCTAAATAACATTATTGTCAAAAACATCACAAAAAAAAAATAAGAAAATTTACCCCTTTCCCGTAATCTACGGTCTACGCTTTCAAAGGTTTTACTATCTGGAAGTTGCCGATTGGGAAACGGTTCTGCATACAGGCGCCTCGCTGCATAACAGTTACTATAGGCACGTGCATACATTACATGCATGTCTGCCATTTCCTCAAAAGTGTAATTTTCCATCACAAAAACCGAGACAAAAACTTTTTAGAACAATTTCGCCAAAAAAGGCGTATAATTCTTTTCTAAAAGAACTAACGCGCAAATGTCAATCCTTCATGCAGAAATGATTATTTGTCTTCCAATGCACTTGTGATTTATTTTAGTAGAAATTAATAAACCAATTTTGTCCAATGACATACAATAAAACGGTTTTTATTTTTTTTTCTCGAAAATGAAGTGAGATAGGAAAAAATACAAGAGGCAAAGAAGTTGTATCTTTAGATGCTTAATTAAACGAAAAAAATATGAAAGCTACAAAAAAGACAGTGGCGTACATTTTTTTGATAATAATATTCGCTAAGGTGCCCCCCGGGACGCCACTGGACTCAATAATTTTAATCTATTTAGGGCTAAATTGGCCTCTTAATACAACAAATATCATTGCCAAATTTCAACAGCATCGAGTAAGTATTTTTAATTTAATTAATAATTTCATTTTTATTTCTATTTTTTTAACATCCTGTATCTTGAAAACCCTGCATTTCCGGACCTATGTTTATAGAAACTTTTTTCATATTTTTTAACAAGGAATCACCCTCTTAAATATATCCGTCTATTTTTTGAACACCCTGTATATCTCAAAAACTGAAACTGCTAAAGGTCTAAAAATTGGTTTATAGTATCCTTTATTAAAATATGTAATAATATACATGTTTGCCCATTTTTCTAAAATTCACTATGAGCAGACGGGTAACTATCTATAATTTTAAGCTATTTTGAAAATTGGTACTATGCTTACTCTGTTAAAATAAGTAAGTAAGTTGAAGAAGTAGTCCATGCTTAAAGTGGAGTTGAAAGTATGGAAAGAAAGAAAAACTAAAAGTATTCATCCACAATATTTAATAGAATAAAATTCTTCAAGGATCTCTACATGTTTTGAACGTAGAAACGTTCATCGTTTAACCCTCAGTACCCCACAAAATACTTTTATTGGAATGCAATTCTGTAAGTACTGACTTTTTATTTAAAAAAAAATAATGTCAAACATTTTTTGAAGTGAAAACTTCTTTAGGCGCGTTTAGCACTTTTGTGGGCACTGAATTAAACTGAGCCGTCACGCGTTACCTGAGCCGTCACGCGTTACGCTCGGCTGTGTTACGCTCGAATTCGACAATGAAAGTTATATGAAAGAGCATGCCGCATCAGTCGCATTCAGTATCGACGTGGAAACAGTGTGCGTTGTTTGTGTGTTTAAGATCACAAGATAGACACTTGTTGCGTCTCAGGTATGTTCTGGCATTTTTTTCAAGGGTTGTTCAATTTTAGGAAATATCTTTTTTCGTATGCAGTAAAATTACAATTGTATTTGATATTATTAATTTCACCTTGTTGCAGTTTTCACTTCTGTCGTGTGGTCTTAAGCACACACAATTTTTTTAACTTCATTCTTTGATTTTAATTTCAATCTCTATTTTTTACAGATTGTGATATCTTTATCATTTTGACTAATTTTACCCTTACAATGTCTTATAGACATACACCTAAAGATGTTCTATGGAAAGTTTTTTGGAACATTTTAAATAATCTTCGCTAGGTACCTTTTTTTTAGGAAGGATTTTTTCTTCTTCCCCAATTTATTTGGTTAGTTTAGACCCCCTTTACTGACTTGTCACATACTCAGTATGATTTAATTTTCATATTTTATATCTCTTCTACAGTTCAAGTTTTAATTCCATACAAGCTCCATTAAGGTTCTACACCACTTTCTCTTCTGCTAAAACCATCAGCACCAAATTTATTTTCTGTCTCCTGATGATGAACGATTCTACGTTCGAAACATGTAGAGACCCTTTAAGAATTTTATTCTAATAAATATTGTGGAGGAAGACTTTTAGTTTTTCTTTCTTTCACAAGTAAGTGTTTTGATTTTTGGGAAATTTTGCCCCTGGGAGAAATGGAGGAGGTAAGTTTCCAATGCAACCGCTAGAGAAAAAGTTACAAGTAAAAAATTTTAGATAAATTCTTCGCTTGAAACAAATAAATGTGTGTTTGGGCATTTACGAAATTATTGCCCCTAAAGGATAAAAAAGAGATATAAAAGATTATAGGTAGGTACCTAATGGAAAAATATTTTTGGTCCAAATTTCTGGAAACTCATTATAAATACTCTAATATACAATTAATAAAACACGTCGTGTATTTCTTATCTTTTTGAAAATCAGTCCTTAAAAGGATATAAAAGTTGGTATAAAAGTTTCTATAGGAAAAATATTTTTTTGCCATATTTTCTTGACATTTAGCAGAAATTACTCTACAACACAAATAATGAAACACGTAGTATTTTATTTTTGGAAATGGCACCCCAAAAAGGGGGGGAGGGGGCGGAAAGGGTTTATAACATTTTATATTGGAGAAAAAAAATTCTTGACGTATTTCAATATACCGGGTGTTTCTCAAAAGACGTTCACCCCAATAACTTTTCTGTATTTATAGATATTAAAATGAAATATTGAGATTATGCATAAGAGATGAGTCTGCATTTATTTATTGGCATAATTTTCAATTTGTAAGCACTTCCGATTTGACCGGAAGTAACCTTGACTTTGGTATTTTAAATGGGGCATCTTGTATATTTTTACTTATTGGGATTCAGTATAACATTCTGAGTAAAATGACACCTCACTTGACACTTTTTGACGGGTTATAACATTTTTATGTTTATATTTTATGTTTATTTAAATCTGTTAATTTATAGTCAAGTAGGTAGTATATGAAAATTAAAATTATGTCATAATAATTGACTTTTTCTATTTCACGTTCATAATAAGCTCAGTACGATACGCATTTGCGTATCGTAATGAAGCTATTTCGATACGCGTTTTTTCTTTATTTGATGTTGGTAACATTTAAATGTTTTATTTCATTGACTTGCGCGGCCTTTGTGATTTACGAGAAAACCCATTTTTCGCAGAGGAAAATTAGCTTAATAACCTACTTTTTTATTCTGTGTGGATAACAGTCATGTATGTTGGTTGCATAAATCTATAAATCAATCTTTTGTAGATGCTTCAAGCTATCATTTTCTGCCAAATCCTATCCAAAATTCATTCTACTAACCTTCCAATGTCGATTTTAACTTCAACTTTATTTGAATTTTCCATCTTCCCTATACTAAATTGCAACGCCGTGACGTAAAATCACGTCTTTTGAAATTCGAAAAAAGTAGCAAAATCTCCCGAATTTCCGAACGCTCTGTATATGTACCGAATGTACAAGGATCACACAACGTATTCCGTCCAATTTCAAATCTCATATCGCTAAAAAAACTTTAGAATCTCGCTTTTTATGAAACGTGTACTTTAATATACTATTCTAAGTTTCACAAGCGGTTAAAAAATGAAATTTTGACGATTACTCCATTTTTCCAAATGGAACGATGGTACCTAGTTCAGTGGGATATTTAAAACGAGCATTTTTTTCAACAATTTGATACCATACACTCCTATGCTATTTTAAAATTGACACGAAAAAATTTGCATAATAAAGTAGGTACCTAACAATCGCAAATTTAAAAGCGTTATGCATTATTGCCGCCCTGTCTTTTCTAAAGAAATATAAAGGCGGCTTTGAAAAACAATGTGGTTTTAAATTAAAATTGTAATGTCATTCGTTTATTAAACTTACATTGTAAATCAGATAAAATGGTTAGTTTTACTAGAAATGAACAAATTGATATGCTCCTAACTCCTAATTTTTGGAGTGACCAGAAAAATTCTTCTGAAGCCGCAAGATTGTATGTATTGTATGTTTTATAAACTAATGACATTACAACTTTAAATAAAGCCATATTGGTTTTCGAAACCATTCCACTGTTTTTCAAACCCGCCTTGATATTTATTTAGAAAAAAGAGGGCGGCAATAAAGCATAAAGCTTTTAAATTTGCGATTGGGATTTCTCAAAATGTTATGCTGAATCCCAATAAGTAAAAATATACAAGATGTCCCATTTAAAATACCAAAGTCAAGGTCACTTCCGGTCAAACAAGTGCTAACAAATTGAAAATTATGCCAATAAATGCAGACTCATCTCTTATGCATAATCTCAAAATTTCATTTTAATATCTATAAATACAGTGTCACCAGTAAAGTCCGCATCATATGGGATTTTTTTTTATTAATAGCTTTATTCAAAATTTGACTTTGGCATCAAGTTCTGCTTCGATCGAGATGAAAATTAAGCAAAAAAATAGTAGTCACGTGATTCGCATTATCTGTCAAATTTTAATTTTTTTCAAAAATAATTCAAAAGTGGGGTTATTTTTGAAAATATCGAAAAAAGTTATTAGAAAAAGTTTTTTTAAATGCAGTTTCTAGCCCACATGGAATTTCAGCTGAATAAGATAATTTTGATTTTTTACCTATATTTTGTAAATTGCACCACTTTTGCAAAATAAGACTTAACGCAACCTACATAAAACTTCTTAGTTTTTACAATGCTTTATTTCAGATACATTTTCTTTAAAGTAGCATCATATTAAATGTGTGTTTTTCTACAAAATCAAAATTGGGCTATTAAAATTTGGTCGCATGTGATGCAAAGTTCATTTGTTTTTGACCCTGTATAAGGTACCTTCATAAAATACGTATTTTTGAAAACCTAGATTGTGTCTGAAAGTAATAGAAATAAAAATAAATAAAAAAGGGGTTTTAAATTAAATCTTTAAAAATAGAGAAACTTTATGTTGTTAAGCTAAAATTTATTTTCCACTTAATAAACACTTTACTGATAACACTGTGTTCTTTTTGTCTTAATATTAAGGTGTATTACTTTCAGACACAAACCACCTTTTCAAAAATACTTATTTTATGAAGTTATCTTATACAGGGTCAAAAACAAATGAACTTTGCATCACATGCGATCAAATTTTAATAGCCCATTTTTGATTTTGTAGAAAAACACACATTTAATATGACGCTTATTTAAAGAAAATGTGTCTGAAATAAAGCATTGTTAAAACTAAAAAGTTTTATGTAGGTTGCGTTGAGTCTTATTTTGCAACAGTGGTGCAATTTACAAAATATAGGTAAAAAATCAAAATTATCTTATGCAGCTGAAATTTTGCATGTGGGCTAGAAACTGCATTTAATAAAACTTTTTCCAATAACTTTTTTCGATATTTTCAGAAATAACCCCACTTTTGAATAATTTTTTGGAAAAAATTAAAATTTGACAGATAATGCGAATCACGTGTCTACTATTTTTTTGGTTAATTTTCATTTCGATCGAAGCAGAACTTGATGCCAAAGTCAAATTTCGAATAAAGATATTAATAAAAAAAATCCCATATGATGCGGACTTTACTGGTGACACTGTATAAAAAAGTTATAGGGGTGAACGTCTTTTGAGAAACACCCGGTATTAACGCAAAGTCCATGAGAACATAATGAGATATATTTTAAATAATGATGATGAATCCACATTTTTCGTATTATTTTCATAAACATAGCTACAGCTACTAAGGAGTTAAATGACTTTTTTTTTTATTAAAAGAGACAGAAATAATGTAAGCAATTACCAAAGAAAATTCTTTTTAAAAAAATTATGGGTTTTTACTTATTAAAAGTTCTATTGGGAAGTACTTAGGGTACCAGCTGTTTTGTTTCGATAGCGTATTTATAACAATTGAATTGCGCGAGCGAGACCGCGGGTGGGTACCCGCTAGTACTATTAAATATAATTATAAAACTTTTTAAAACCGCCACAGAGTTTTAGAAAGTTATTTTCTTTTTACTAAAATATCTTACATTACCTACCAACTTTATGTAATTTCGGTTAAGTTTTCCGCAAAGTTCGAGAAATAATCTTTAATTCAAAGTCTTTAGATTTGAATTACTAATAAAATGTGTTACCTCTATGGTTATACCCAATTAGGGTAAGTTTTTTTTCTTTTCTTAGCTAAGCCTTGTCTTCGCCTACATTATGATAGTTTATTATTTAACGAGCATATTTTATTAAACACGCAAGGCGAAACTTTAATATTTAAATCAGGATACCTATACCCCAATAGCATCAAATATCTGTAAAATATTTTTTTAATGTTAAATAAATATTATATGTTTTTTAAATATTTGCTATCTAAAAGAAATATTTATTAAATATTTGGTTTATAATATTTTTTATGAAATATTTATAAAATATTTTTGAAATGTTTGAATACTAATATTTATATTGAAATACAGAACAAATATTTCTTAAGTATTTAGTTTACAATATTTTTTATTAAATATTTTATAAATATTTTTTATATGTTTCAAAAGTAAAGTTATATTGTACCTAATATAAACAAAATATTAAACAAATATTTTCAAAAGTAAAGCAGAGTGCATTTATAAATTATTTTAAAAAAACAGTAGTACCTATCTATACCTATAGATAGTGTTTGTAAAAGTCTGAAAGTTGTGTAAAACAAAAAAAATGCTTTTCAACATTTGTTATACCTTTATCTAAACAAATAATTATTTTTAAGTATATTTGGTTTACAATATTTTTTATTAAATATTTTATAAATATTTTTTATGTTTCAAAAGTAAATTTATATTGTAATATATAGAAAATTTTAAACAAATATTTCTTAAGTATTTGGTTTACAATATTTTTTTATTAAATATTTTATAAATATTTTTTATGTTTCAAAAGTAAATTTATATTGTAATATATAGAAAATATTAAACAATCATTTATTAAGTATTTGGTTTACAATATTTTTTATTAAATATTTTATAAATATTTTTTATATATTTCGAAAGTAAATTTATACCTATTGTAATATATAGAAAATACTAAACAAATATTTCTTAAGTAAATTTGGTTTATTTACAATATTTTTATTGCTTAAATATTCTGTAAATATCTTTTTTTTATGTTTTATAATATATTATATTATCGACAACTGGGATTGGACTCCCGGTGGAGGCATTCTACCAATAACTCCTCGATAACAAGGACAAAGTACTCTAAATAAATTTGGTAGTGACGTCACGTTCTGTAGTCCATTTTCATTTGACATCATTGCTTCTATTTTATCCATAGACAATTTACCTTATAAATTGTCTATGATTTTATCTAGATAGCTGGTTGCCCTTGCATCGACCACCGACAAGTGGCATTGTCAGATCATCCATAATTTCTGATATACTTGGAAATAGGCTTTCTTATGTAATGTCTTTACTATTTTTGCTTATAACATAACATTATAACTATGTTACCTTAGTTATTATCACAAGCCTAATATAATTTTACAGATTTAGGTATTTTATTGGGAATATTTTGTTAAATAAAAAAAATAAATAGCCAAAGTACAGTTAGGACACGCGAAAGGCTCGAGTCAATCTGGCAACATAGCAACACCTGTTAGTCATTTTGTTTGGTTAATAATACCGCTCGCAATTTCGCCGGTGTGTTTTAATTTTGGTGTATTTAGTGAAAAATATAGTGTTTTCGGTTAAAATACTGTTTAAACTATAGTTTTAAAATGCCGTATCGATGTTGTGTAGTCGGTTGTAAGGGTAATTATACCGCCGGCCCTACAGTACGTGTATTTCGTTTCCCCCTAAATGAACAACATAACCAACAATGGCGCCGTGCAATTCATCGCGAGGATTTTATTCCCAATGCAAACAGTAGAGTTTGTAAGTACCATTTTACAGAAGAGGATTTTATTTCGACGATTTCCCAACAGGACACGAAAACGGGTGAGATCGTTTCAGTTAAATTAAATTTGCCAAGATTAAAAAATAATAGCGTAGGTACCGACTAAGTTTCCAAATTGCCCGAATTACTTAACAAAAACTGTAACGCACCGAAAAAGTAGGGAAGAAAAGCCCAAAGAACTAGACGAAATACAATTTCAACAAGGTATTGAAGAAAGTAAGCGTGAAATTCTTAAACATAAAGAACTAACAAGTTATAAATCATTTGAAAAATTTAATAATTTGTTTAAAACCTTTAGTTTAAAGAAAGGATGGTTTATCATTAATGAACAAACTTTCAAGACCCTCTTTAAAATTAAGCATTCTCCTGGTCCTTTAATTACGTGGGCTGTTAAAATAAACAATAATTTAGAAATAAGTTCATATTTATATGGACAATCAGTAAATGTACAAATTGATAAACAAAAAACGCCCTTTTGTCAAGTAGTTTGGATGAATTGCGAAGTTTACTGGAAATCATTAATTGTTCGATGAATATTCTTTCTTTGGACTCCGAACAAGACAATAATTCTGAGAATAGTTACTTAGTACCTACATATTTTAAAATAATATTTATGAAGTATTTTAAGGTAATATTTATAAAATGTTTTTGTATATATTAGTTACATATTAGTTTCATATATTTATAAAATATTTAAAACTAATAATTAACTAATATATACAAAAATATTTCATAAATATTTAATAATCTGTCGCTTCAAATATTTAAGTTATATTTTTTTTAAATATTTAATAAATATTTGATGCTATTGGGGTAGGTATATTGACATTTCTTGTTTCCATATAACAGCAATGCGGCGCGACGTAAATAACATTGAATAGGCCGAAAGGCTGCGAGTGATTTTCGTCAGATATTTCGCCATACTTGTTTTAAATTATAATGAAATTAATTTTATGTTATAATTTAGTGTCCGACCGAAACAAGATTTTCAGCTGAAACCGAATCTTCGGCCTTAGTCTAAAAAAGTCGACAGAGAAAAAATCTATTTATATAGACAACACTGCTTACGAACCCACCCAAAGTCAGCCGAACGGTGCGCGACAATTCACGAACACTGAGTTTCGGCACGGCAAAGCCGAAACCGTACCCTTGGTCTAGTTATAATGAAGCTGGGACATCAGCGGTAGGTTGGACTACGGTCTTGATATATCTACATTATAATTATTAGTATATAAATCACAATCCGCTATGGAGATTTTGGTTATCTTAACATAGTATAAAACAAAGTCGCTATCGCTGTCTGTCCGTCCCTACCTATACATGCTTAAATCTTTAAAACTACGCAACGGATTTTGAAGCGGTTTTTTTTTAATAGATAGAGTGATTCAAGGGGAAGGTTTTTATGTATAACTAGCGACCCGCCCCGGCTTCGCACGGGTGCAATTTCAGAAAGTGACATGCCGGATACTAATATATCGGGTTTGTATTTATACCAGCGGGTTGCAACGCATGCCGGATACACGCTATAGTTAAAATATAAAAAAAATTACCTTGTCGGACTTCCATTGCCTTTATTTTGTTACTTAACACAACGTTTCGGTTAGTTAGTATCTCTAGCCGTTTTCAAGTGTAAACTAAATTATAATTCTAAGGCTAGTGTCTTAAATACTATCCATGTGCAATGAAGCTTGATGACTCCCGCCTACGTACAGTTTAATTCATGAAAATTGGGTACACTAAATTTGTTATATTGTAAATCGGACTTGATTAATTTTGCCTTTTTAAAAAGTGAAAGACTGTCAATGCCAAAATTTTAAAAATGCCTCGTCATTTGAAGCTCAAATAATAGCCCGAATTGAAGATGGGTGGTCAATACGGGCACTAGCAAATTTTTACGGAAAAGGCGAGAACACAATATTAAGAGTTAAGCAACGTTGGAAGCAAGAGGCGTCTTTAAAAAGAAAGGTTGGTACTGGTCCGGTTCGCATTTCCAATCCTGAACAAGATGATGCATTTCTGGAATATCTAAGGGCAAATCTATTCGGAACTGCAAGAGACGCTGTCATTGATGTCGGATTTCCTGGATCTCAACCTACAGCCAGCAGAAGAGTAAAAGAATCAGAGTTAAAAAACCGCGTAGCTGCGAAAAAAATTATGCTCACACATCAACATAGGCAATCTCGGGTGCTTTTCGCCCTAAATCATATTATATACCGCGACCATTATTTTTGGAACACGGTAGTATTCACTGACGAAAAGGTTTTTCAGTCTACATATAATGGACAAATCCGTGTATACCGTCCAGACAATACAAGATTCGAAGAGCGGTATACTAGCGATCTTGCTTTTCGACCTGGACGATTTTCTGTGAATGTCTGTGGTTGGATTTGTGTTCATGGGCCTGGTGTCTTATGGCGATTGGAGGGCAGATTCAACGCCGAACATTATATGCGTGTTCTGGAACATATAATGCTACCATCTGTTGGACAACTATATCCACATACCTCATTCGTCTTTCAGCACGATAATTGCCCGGTTCATACCGCAAATGCTATGAGGGAATGGTTTCAACATAATAATGTAGAAGTTCTGCCATGGCCTGCTTATAGTCCCGATATTAATCCAATAGAAAACGTATGGAGTTTAATTGCAAAAGAAATATACAGAAGAAATTTTAGACCTCATAATGCTAATGAATTATACGAAGTAATTCATGAGTGCTGGGAAGGCCTTGATCAAAATATTATTGTAAATTGTCCAGAAATTAACTCAATTCCAAAGAGATTAGCTCAAGTAGTCAAAAAAGAAGGTCATAATTATGACAAAATATTAAAGTTTAATAATTGTTGATATTGTTTTTACATTCGATGTTTATATTGTTGTTATTATTGCTGTTGTTATATAGGTGCGTTGAATATAAAAATTTGCGATGGTACAGAAATATTTTTTACATTTTATTAGACGTTTTATTATCTACGCCAATGCTTTGCTTGCCATGTCACTACTATAACCTCAAAAACAATAAATCAAGCATAATAGCCAAATTTACGCAAATATGGCAAGTAACGGTCATAAGACTTGTACCCATTTTCAATGAATACAACTGTACTTATTGGAGTGTGAAGTTTGAGCTGTTGGTTTTGGACAAGAAGAGACTTCCAGATATTGGGGATATCTCTACTTGGTTTACTAAATATATGGGTATTTTGATTCATGAAAGCTGCTTCACTGAATTTTCGTTTTCTCCAGTGCTGTTCCGTGTCCAAAACCTTGGCTTCTGACCACTGTATATTATGATGGTTGGTCCATACGTGTTCCGCTATACCTGATCTCGAAGTTTCATCTCTTTGAGTATGTTTCAGATGTTCTTTAACTCGTACGGGAAGAGGTCTTTTGTTTCTCCAATGTACGATTCGCCACACTCGCAAGGGATTTGATAGATTACAGCTCAAACTTCACACTCCAATAAGCACGTAGGCGGAGTCATCAGAGATACTTACTAACGAAAGGCTAACTAACCGAAACGTTGTGTTAAGTAATAAAATAAAGAAAATATAGTTGTGGCACTTGGTCCTAGGTGTATAATGCAGGGGCGTCAATTGAGGGGCGCAGGGGGGGGGGGGCTATTGCCCCCCCCCTGAATATTCATACACACAAATCAAAATTTGGCTTTTACAAATAAAAACACCTTTTAACTTTAATATACCTACTACGGTTTACCGCATCGCATATAGTTTGAACAATTTGTTGCAGAAAAAATGTGTAGGTACATGGAAAAGCAAAATACGTGTGTGTCACCATTAAAATATATCGTGGGATTCAATATCTGTAAGCTATTTTTGTGCAACTGAGTGTAGGTACTTCTACAAACTAGTTGACGAATTTGCTGCAATAAGGCATCGCTGTTACCCACTAAACCATTAATTTAGTGAAAGGAGAGAAATAAGACACTAATGACCGTATGCACCATTTTACCCATTAGGCATGATTAGGTGATCGTGATTAACCAGGTAACCGTGATTAAATAAAACAGCCTATGCACCAACTAAAAGGATATGTGGGTTTTGTAATCAGGGTAAAGTTAAAACCTCGATTTGGCAACATAGCTCAGATGCAAAAATTCGTGCCATCAACCAGAAAAATAAACCCTTTATTTTTCTGTGACCAGAAACACCAAGCAGATTGACAGTTGTGGTTTGTGGTTATGTTTTCTTTTTGTTGTTTTTTCAACTTTTTCGAGAACTTTTTCCAGTTTGGCTGTTTTGCGCATTAAACCCCCAATTTCACACTTCGGCATCTATAGTCATGGAGTTTGACCAATACCCTTGAAATTTCAGAGGGTATTGGTTTGACTCACAGAAAAAAAAGGGTTTGACTGGTGAGGAAGAAAATAATATATTAGATGCGAAAAAGAAAAGAACTGTTATAACAAACCCTATTTATCTATCAAATCAAAATAATTTTGTCTCCGAGGTCTTTCTAGCTCTCGG
The DNA here is from genome assembly GCA_963969555.1 of Polydrusus pterygomalis. Lineage (NCBI taxonomy): Eukaryota > Metazoa > Arthropoda > Insecta > Coleoptera > Curculionidae > Polydrusus > Polydrusus pterygomalis. The sequence goes on along the minus strand of OZ018376.1, from coordinate 39,467,803 downwards.
AAAGCCATCATTAAAAATATCCATTACATTAAAATCATCATCGAAGATGATTTCGTCTCCCATTTTAATTTTATTATTGAAAATTCGAGACAAATTTCAAAACAAAACAGGAAAATAACCTTTTAATCATGATTAAATATATAACCCATCAAGATTGGCTGGTTAACTTTAATCTTGATTAAGTTCCTGAGCAGTGCTGGCGCATTGGACATTTTCTTAATTGAGATATTTAATCATGATTATAAGCTAATCATGATTAACTGGCCTTGGTGCATACGGTCATAAGTCTTTCTCCACTGGTATATAAAATTAAAGATTTATTAAAGGGTAAATTCTCTACATGTTTCGAATATATATATACATTCATCATCAGGAGAATAGAATAAGAAAAATAAGAAATACAATAGGTGCGAACAGTCCAAACGGAGCTACAAGATGATGGAAAGGTCGAGTTAGGTATTTGGAGAAACTTCAAACATAATGACAGGCCAAGTATTTGTAATAAAGAGAGAAAAAAGCAGATTGTTGTGAAGAAGGAACAGAAAGAATTGAGTAAAATGAAGGGTCGATTCAATTGACCAATTAAAGGGACTAATAAAGAAATAATTTTGTGTGAGGTCACATATTAGTGAAACAGCACTGTAAGTGTGGGGAGAGAAAATTATATAGAAAATTTAAAAAGCAGTAGACGTTATAAAATTTTTTTCATAGTAATAATAGTTTAAAATCTGGGCTCTCGACATTTCTTAATTAGGAATTAAAATTTAAAAAGTTTTGAATGTGAACTGAAGCTGACAGTTCTAAAAAGAGAAGGTAAAAAAAAATTTAAAAAAATTATTATATCAATAATTTAGTGTTTAGGTCTGAGCTTCTTGGTTTTTTTTTTTTTTTTTTTAATGTACTGGGTGGTCAAATAAGCGAGGACGTCGGCTTTACCTCGGAAACCATTAATCGTACAACTTTCGGAAAAACATTTTTATGAGTAAAGTGGTCAAGAGAAATTGCTGGAAATTACTTTTAAGTAAATTTAGTTTTAATTTCTCCGAAAATTCCCATATTAAGGTATAACTCTGATTACATCACTGTAAAGCTTAGACAATTCTGCATCATTTTGGTTTAAGGCTCATTGACGTACCGACCTTGATAAGAGTGGGGAAAGCTATTGAAAGTGTAAACATTAAAATCGCTGTAACTTCTAAACGACTTATCCGATTTTACCAAATTTAAGCTTGTTTGGAAGGGGAAAATAAGTATCTTCAATTGCCGTATCCAACAGTACACGATAGCGTTTAATAAAATTGCTAGAGGGCGCAATTTGTAATAATAACAGTTTTTCGATTTTATCGCGAAAATTCAAACCATACGGTATAACTATGACATCACAATCGAAAAGTAGATGAAATTTGCAAGAAAAGATGTAAAGACCGCAGTTCGATATCTTTGTTCGTTTCAGAGTTATTGCCAAAACAATAATTTTTAATACAAATTGCGCCCTCTAGCAATTTTATTAGAAACTATCTTGTACCATTGGATACGACAATTGAAGGTACTTACCTTTTTCTTCCAAACAAGCTTAAATTTAGTAAAATCGGTTAAGTCGTTTAGAAGTTACAGCGATTTTAATGTTTACACTTTCACTTGATAAGAGTGGGAGAAGGTATTGAAAGTGTAAACATTAAAATCGCTGTAACTTCTAAACGACTTATCCGATTTTACTAAATTTAACCTTGTTTGGAGGTACCTTCAATTGTCGTATCTAATGGTACACGATAGTTTCTAATAAAATTGCTAGAGGGCGCAATTTGTATTAAAAATTATTGTTTTGGCAATAACTCTGAAACGAACAAAGATATCGAACTGCGGTCTTTACATCTTGCAAATTTTATCTACTTTTCGATTATGATGTCATAGTTATACTGTATGATTTGAATTTTTGGGATAAAATCGAAAAAACTGTTATTATTACAAATTGCGCCCTCTAGCAATTTTATTAAACACTATCGTATACTGTTGGATACGGCGATTGAAGATACTTACCTTTCCCTTCCAAACAAGCTTAAATTTAGTAAAATCGGATAAGTCGTTTAGAAGTTACAGCAATTTTAATGTTTACACATTCAACAGCTTCCCCCACTCTTAACAAGGTCGGTACTCCAATGAGCCTTAAACCAAAATGATGCAGAGTTATATAAGCTTTTCGATGACGTAATCAGAGTTATACCTTAATATGGGAATTTTCGAAGAAATTTAGAATTTAAAAAAACAATTTTTAATTGTGCCCCCTTGCGGCGAAATGAGGAACTTAAAAGTAATTTCCAGCAATTTCTCTTGACCACTTTACTCATAAAAAATCTTTCCGAAAGTTGTACGATTAATGGTTTCCGAGATAAAGCCGACGTCCTCGCTTATTTGACCACCCGGTATGTTTTATCAAAAAATTTGTTTTGTTTTTATGTTTATTTTTGTTAATTTGACATCAATAAAGTGTTTTTTTTTCGTCCATAAAGTTTTTTTTTGAAATTAGGTATGCCGCCCCAAGAGAAATGCGAAATGACGCCCCTGGTATAATGTATAGCGTATTATAATGCTCCTACTATAACAAGTATTATGCGCTTTTTATTACCAGGTTGTAGTAAATATATCTACCCATAAACATCGTTATCCTATGGATGTATTATAAAAGTAAATTTAAGATAATATTTTATCGTTTAAATATGGCATAAAATTCAAGTTTGTTCAATTCCCTCTATACTACTCCGCAGAAATACAATAAAAATGATGTCCTAAAGACACACAGCTCTAGCCATACGACTGCAGATACGCGATAAGGTTTTATTTAGGAAAATAATGTTGGTATATTATACAGCAGTGGTGAATAAAGGGGTTGAGAGGGAGCGTTAAGCGTAGTAGAAACAAGACAATTTCTTTAAAATTTTAGTTATTTGTAAAAAAGTTATTGCGCATATTTTGCTAAACACTTATTTGTGTTATTCATATACACTGAGAAAAAAGCGTTCTAGTCCTTATAAGATTTCACATACTCTTTATACAACTCTTTAATACTATATGGACAGCGACGCGTTTTCCTACTGTAAGACAATAAAAATTGCTAGACAGTTGTGTAGTGATAATATCACGGTAATTTAGCCAATAGGAAATAGGAGTTATGCTACCATAGAATGGTTTATAGTCATTCAGCTCACAGTGATTATCAAGTTATATTGGGGGTGTAATCTGGTTTTATATACTGTATTAGTTCCGACTGACAATTGTCATAAAACTTGACATTAATCATAATAATATTTGCTTGCTCCGGTTAATAAAGCATACCTATACTTACCACTAAAAATCAGTACTGTAGTTCTCAAAAATTTAAATAGCTTCTAGCGTGATATTGTTCTTGTCGTTTAACTTTGCATAATATAATTATCTATTATGTACCATGGTTTACTGAGATGGTAAAATGTGTCCATGGATTATAAAGTCCAATACTAATGATGGATTGTGCGAAATAAGAATATTCTATTGCTTTATCTGACATGGAAAGTTTAAAAAAACTTAAATACAAAGTAAAAATAAGTTAATTGAAACAGGTATTTCATGGTACTATCAATAAAATTCAAATTCAGACAGGATAGCTAGAAGATTTCGAACAACGATGTGAACTACGCAACAAATACGTTAAAACTAATATTAGGGCGCGGGGCGATTGCCGATCGGTACGAACCCCCACCCACGTCTTGTGGATTATAGGTTCCAACTGATACAAGTTTTTGGGGACCCTGTTATGCTTTCTTAATGGGAGCAAAATGCGTGACATTGAGAAGATTTATTTCTTAACAAAATCGCTGTATTAAGAGAGAAAATCTGGAATTGATATAACACTAAAGCGGGTTTGATACACTAGCAATTTATTTGATATGGGTTAATAAAAAATATAAGCTATCAATATAAACTACGCCTACTGTTGTATTAGATCATTTTTCTCAGTGTACATTTAAAAAAAAAAAAACCTAACAATGTTAATTTCCGAAGAAAGTGCCCGGTAAAGGTATTTGCCAATATTTTTTTTCCTCCTTTTTTTGCAAGCCAAAATAAAAAAAATTAAGTTTCCCCTAAAAGTGCTTACGTACACTTAAACTTCCAAAAATTAATATTTTTATTATACGTCTTGGCATAATCACGTTGTGGCAATCGCCAGGGCAGCTTCTCAGAAGCTCGGTATACTTTTCCGTACCAAAAAGTTGTATACACCTCAACAACTTTTGACACTCTATAAAGCCCAGATTCGACCATCACTGGAATACTGCTCTCATATCTGGAGTTCTGCACCGAAGCATACCCTTCGGTTGTTGGATTCCATCCAAAGGAGAGCCGTTCGTCTAATCGGCGACCACGAGCTGTCTAAGAACCTCGACAGCTTAGAACATCAAAGACAGGTTGACTCTCTTCTACAGATATTTCCATGGCAAGTGTTCGACAGATATTGCCCGCTCGATTCCACCTAGAGTAATGCATAGCAGAAACACACGACGAACCACTGCCGCCCATCCCTATGTGGTTCAACTTAGTACACCCCGAACATCATTGTTTCAGAACTCTTTCATTTGGAGGACGTCATCTTTGTGGAACGGCCTTTCTGAGACCGTGTTTCCAACCGAATATAACCTCCAACGATTCAAGAAAAACGTAAATCGCTTTCTTCGCACACGCACCGCTCCCAGAGCGCCTTAAAGGATTTTCCTATAGTGCTTGTGCTCGATCATAAAAAAAAATACAATCCTAAAATAGTCAATATTACTTTTTGTTGGTAATATTATGTGTATTTAACTAACTTTTTCCGTTTATTGAGATGAATGACGTATACTTTAAATGAAAAATGTCAAGAAAATGCTATAACATTAATCTTGAGAAGTTGAGAACAACAAAACGTAAATTTTTATTTAGGTAAGGAGCAAGAATATTACCTACAAAAGTAGATGGTTTTTGTAATTATGTAATTTTTCCTTCTCAAAGTCTACGTAATATGAGAAAATTTAACAAATTATGAATAAATAAACATTTGTTTATGCTCATCCGGTTAAGAATTTTGATTTTGCTGGTCATGGCTAACTAAAAAAAATAAAAATCAGTTTTTTTTACGAAAATTTCAATGAAAAGCAAAATATTGGCAAAATTCATATACCTACTAATATAGGAATGACAGAAATAAAAAAAAATTAAAATATCTATTGGACGAGCCTAAACAATAGAGGGTGTTCCATTTCAAATAATCAAAATTATTGTATTTTAAAATTTTGAAATATTCGGATGTCAACAGAAAATACCCAGTACAGAATTTTGACAACTTATTGATTAATTAAAAATTTTTGATTTTCTAAACTTTATTTTTTTTCCAAAATTTTCAGAATTTTCCATTTTGCTGGGCAATATTGCAAAAAAATACAAACAATACGATATGGATACTTTTTTGTAGAAACAAAAATGCTAACATATTTAAATATGTTCCATTTAAAAATATGTATATATATATGTTTGTCCTACTTTTCTGGACCACCCTGTATATTTAAAAAAATAAAAACCTTACATTTATTACTAGACTCCGGTTGCAACAATCCGGAAGACCTTAATATTGAAAAAATGGAACCTTTGTACTAATACTAATACCATCTCAAAACTTAAAAGTCGCGAAGTAAAAACTAATACAGAAACGAAGAAGGAGCAAGCATTTCTTACAATACCTTATGTCAAAGGGATTTCTGAAGAGATTAGAAGGATAACCACAAACTATAATATCAAAACAGCCTTCAAATCCGGAATTTTTTGGAAGCTTTCTTACAAACTTAAAACCCCCCAGTATTGAAAACGCAACAAATTGTATCTATTAAATCCCTTGCGAGTGTGGCGAATCGTACATTGGAGAAACAAAAAGACCTCTTCCCGTACGAGTTAAGAACATCTAAAACATACTCAAAAAGGTAAAACTTCGAGATCAGGTATAGCGGAACATGTATGGACCAACCAACATAATATACAGTGGTCAGAAGCCAAGGTTTTGGACACGGATCATCACTGGAGAAAACGAAAATTCAAAAAAGCAGCTTTCCTGAATCAAAATACCCATACATTAAGTAAACCAAGTATAGATACCCCCAATATCTCGAAGCCTTTTCTTGTCCAAAACCAACAGCTTAAACTTCACACTCCAACGTAGGCTGAGTCATCAAGCTTTATTGCACATTGATAGTAGCCTTAGAATTATAATTAAGTTTACACTTGTCTTGAAAACGGTTAGAGATGCTAACTAACCGAAACGTTGTGTTAAGTAACAAAATAAAGACAATGGAAGTCCTACAAGGTAATTTTTTTAATATTACTTCATTGTCTACCACAAACAAACACTAGTTAATTATTGTTAAAAACCTTTATGCAATCGAACATAAATATCTGCAAAATTTCAGCTTCCTAGTTCTTACCGTTTTTAAGATATCGCTTTTAATATTGACATTAAATTAGACGCAGCTCGCTCCTGGGGACAGGGGTTGCCGCAATGTATGTATGTATGCGCTTTGTGGTAAATACTATAATTGCCTGTGAAAATTTAGTGTCATCAATAATAATAAATAATAGTTTCCAATGATTTCTCATGACTCTGGTTTAAAAGTCCTTTCACTACCAATAGACCAGTGCTGAAGCCTTTGAAAATGGTAAAAAGTGAAACAAAATAATAGTAGGATGAAACCCATTGGAAAAGGAAGAGAATAGAACAAAAATGAAAGGAAAAATAAATTACGGGCGATCCGAGGTCGGGAAGGGGGGAGGGGAGGGGTTTTAAGGGTAGAAAACGATTTATCTCGATTTCCGGTAAATGTGAAAAATTCAAATAACCAAGTTTTTTGTTTTTTATTTTTATCTTATACAAACATTTTTTTTTAATCACGAAATTTGGTGAAAACTTACCTTTTTATGTCCTAAACACACTGTAATTTTTTAATTACTCGAAAAACGTAAGATTCTATGTTACACTGATAAAAAAAAGTATAAATTTTAATAAGTAGCTCAAAATTGTACATATTGATCTAAAAAAAAATTTCTGATTCGAGTTTTCTTCATTTCTTTGCATTTTTTTGAGAACATTTACCATAGTAATGTATATTTTTTAACACCATCAGAAAGTAGAGATTTCAACGAACAAAAAGCCCACCGACTTTTTTAAAAAAGCAGATATTTTGACGTGAGAATTTTTGATTGAAAATGAGGGTGTTTTTTCGATATTAAGTCAAAATAAGGTTAAAAAATAAATATTTTAAATCAAAAAAATTACAGTGTGTTTAGGACATAAAAAGGTAAGTTTTCACCAAATTTCGTGGATAAAAAAAAATTGTTGTAAAAGATAAAAATAAAAAACCAAAAACTTGATTATTTGAATTTTTCACATAAATTTTGAGGTTATGTGAAAAAAAAGTATAAATAAAAGTTGTAGATTTCTTTATTACCTACAACTTTGCAATTTAACGTTTTTCCACAGAACTGGTAGTTTTACCGGAAATCGAGATAAATCGTTTTCTACCCTTAACACGTTAAACGCCATGGTAAATTTATAGAAATGACCCCCCAGGCCAAGTTAATTAAAACAAAAACATCTATTTATTTAATTAACCACAGAATTTTTATTTCATCTCGAATTAAATTAAAAGTTCGAGTGAATACACGTTCCCTGTACGCCACAGCGGGCCGGCTATAATGTTTAACTTGGGTTTATAATAGAGGTCCGCTGGCGTACAAGGCACGAAAAATCAATTTAGTACCTGGCGGTCCCTACGGCCCGCGGTGGCGTAGTAGGATATACTCTGAGCGGGCCCTATAGACCGCCGTGGCGTTTAACGTGTTAAACCCCCCCCCCTCCCCCCCTTCCCGACCTCGGATCGCCCGTAATTTATTTTTCCTTTAATTTTTGTTATATTCTCTTGCTTTTCCAATGGGTTTCATCCTACTATTATTTTAAGAGTATACTTATGATTTTAAATTCTCAAGTTTTCGAATAAAACAATTTTATCTTTATTTGCTTGTTCCAGCATAGAGTTTAAACGGCAGCAGTGAAATTAATCACATTCATTATTCCCTGATTAATCTAAAACTCCCTTAAAGTCGGTATGATGGTGTTATACACACCATCATTCTTGAACTCGAAGGAGGAAATTTCTAATGAAATAGTTTTTGGGACCTGTTTTGGCGACACAAAAGAGTATTTTTTATCTTTTCCATTTAAGTTTATTGTTACGATTATGGTATTATATTGATGGACGATCGAATAATAAAATGAAGCTGCAATTTTCAGCAGGAGCTATTAATATTTTATATTGATGTAGGATATTATTATATAACCTGATTTTAACACCGCTAGAAAGACTGATTATGTTAGCAAAAACAAGAAGTTTATAAGAATATTTTTTTTATTGATACCCTATTTCGCTTATTTAAAGTACGCCTCAGCGTGTTTAAATCCCACTTTCAAAAACGCGCGTGTTGTAAAGTTACCATGGCAACATCAACAACCCGTGAAACGTGAAGTCTAAATGTGTTAACTATTTATTAAAAACCAAAATGTAAATTTCAAATAAGTACTAAGAAAAGACAACATTACCATTAACCAACACCGATAAATACTTATTTATGTCAAATCCGAAAAAAATTTTAAATAAAAAAACTAATATTTTTGGAAAGCTTACAATGGGCGGAGATATCCGCCATAGAGGATAACCCCGCCCACTATGTCAGTTAATGCAGCTCATATGTTATTTACTTTTTTCAGAGGAATGTATGTGAGTATAAATTAAAATCGATCATTAGCCTTATCTGATATTTATTTTAGAATGGGTTGACAACAAATTTACATACAAAAATCGCAAATATAGGACTTAAACCCACTTTGACCAGTACAATATTTGTATGCCCATTTGTTACACACACCAGATTTGAACCATGTTTCAGTTTTCCCAAAAAACTAGTTATCAAAATACCAATACTGTTCAATAAACTAGGATTAATTCACTTTAGTTTCATATATAAATTATATTGTTCATTGAGAATTTACTCTACTTACCGTTAATTTAAAGCTGACTAGACATAAAACGCACAACCTCGAAAAACTGTTGTCGGCCGAATAAACGTTTAAAATGTAGTTTTCAACCTGTTTCTTGTATTGAGCCACATATTGGTTAGTTATGCACCCGACCAATAGATGACACTACTAATACATCTCATCATTTCAGTAATATTGCGATGAGCGGTGTTACCCGCTGGGCGGGGCTACCCGGATCTCCCCTATTCCTCGCCAAAAATGTATTACTTTTTTCTTGTATAATAAATAAATACATAAATACCTATTTTTGCTTTAGTTTTATAATGTTTTCACATACTTATTTTGGTAGGTACGGGTCTGTCAATATTTTATTTTATAAATAATAAAATTAGTATCTACGCTGTATCTTTACAAAATATTAAGACTCCCTTACAAAATTTAACAGCTGGCGAAAGCGAAGGTAAAATAACTTAGTCCGGTTCTGCTTCTGTAGCCAACCGCTTAACGTAAAATATACCAGACTTCAACTGGGTACCATTAATGGTAGGTGATGCGACGAGTTCTTAGATGAATTTGACTTTATGTTTTGGGGCGTAGATTACGTCTTTAAAAGAGTTCTATACTGTAAAAGCTTATAGTTTTAAAAATACTTTTGACTTAACTTTTTTTTAGAGTTTATAATATCTTAATTATCCCTCTTTATTATGCAATTGAAACGTATCTTTTAAGATGACCTTCCAGTCGTCAACTACATATTACCTCTCCCAAACACGAGGATAATGCAGTCCAGTCGTAAAAAGTACCTCAGATGTGTTAAAAAATCTAACAACTTGTTCAAGTCAGTGGCGCAGCGAGGGGGGGGGGTTATGGGTTAAACCCCCCCCCCCCCAGACGCCCAGACTAAGATGTTTTTTTACGGTTTAGACCAGGGCTGAAGCCTTTGAAAATGGTAAAAAGTGAAAAAAAAAATAATAATAGTGGGATGAAACCCATTGGAAAAGGAAGAGAATATAACAAAAATGAAAGGAGAAATAATTTACGGGCGATTCGAGGTCGGGAAGTGGAAAGGCGTGAGTTTTTAAGGGTAGAAAATGATTTATCTCGATTTCCGGCAAAACTACAAGTCCTATGGAAAAACGTTAAATGGCAATGTTGTAGATAATCAAAAAATCTACAATTTTTTTATTTACACTTTTTTCATATAACCTCAAAATTTATGTGAAAAATTCAAATAACCAAGTTATTGGTTTTTTATTTTTATCTTTTAAAAGAAAATTTTTTTTTCACGAAATTTGGTAAAAAGTTACCTTTTTATGTCCTAAACACACTGTAATTTTTTTGATTTAAAATATTTATTTTTTCACTTTATTTTGACTTAATATCGAAAAAGCACCTTAATTTTCAATCGACAATTCTCACGTCAAAATATCTGCTTTTTTAAAAAAGTCTGTGGGCTTTTTGTTCGTTGAAATCTCTACTTTCTGATGGTGTAAAAAAGATATACATTACTATGGTAAATGTGGTGAAATTCCCTTTAAATCCTACCTTTAATTATATTTAGAACCACTATTTTCGCATATTTTTTGCGATCTTTATGTTTTATGGATTTGTAATTTTTTTGTTTATCAATGTAACATGGAATGTTACTTTTTCGAGTAATTAAAGTATAAATTTTAATAAATAGCTCAAAATTGTACATAATAATTTAAAAAAAAATTTAGGATTCGAGTTTTTTTCGTTTCTTTGCATTTTTTGAGAACATTTACCATAGTAATGTATATTTTTTTTACACCATCAGAAAGTAGAGATTTCAACGAACAAGAAGCCCACCGACTTTTTTAAAAAAGCAGATATTTTGAAGTGAGAATTTTCGATTAAAAATCATATTTTTCTTGTAAAAGATAAAAATAAAAAACCAAAAACTTGGTTATTTGAATTTTTCACATAAATTTTGAGGTTATGTGAACAAAGTGTGAATACAAAAGTTGTAGATCTTTTTATTACCTACAACTTTGCCATTTCACGTTTTTCCATAGGACTTGTAGTTTTGCCGGAAATCGAGATAAATCGTTTTCTACCCTTAAAAATTCACCCCCTTCCACTTCTCGACCTCGGATCGCCCGTAAATTATTTTCCCTTTCATTTTTGTAATATTATCTTCCTTTTCCAATGGGTTTCATCCTACTATTATTTTTTTTGGTTTCAAAAATTATCGACCCTGGTCTAAACGGCCTTTAAACAGGTATTAATTTAAAAAATACAGAATTTGTATTCATACAAATTTTCCTACAGTATTAAAATTAACGACCAAATAAAAATAAAAAAAACGCTTTTTAAAATTTTGAAATCCTGTTATTTTTTTTGAAAACCCCCCCTAATACAACATTCTGGCTGCGCCACTGGTTCAAGTATGCACTTGGCTTATATGATAAGTCCTGCCCTGACCAAGGCTCAAGTTGTATAAAAATAATGTTACTAGTAATAACATATTATGACAACGGCAGTCATTACAAACTGACGTGATAACTACTATATCATTTCTTCTACTTACTAATAAGTTCGTATAATATATAGGATATATTCTTTACAAGTAGCCATACCTTTATTACTAAACAAGCCGTATCAAAATCAAATCCAACCATTCTATCCACAATAGTGTAGTTTTGAACTCTTAAGTTTTCCAATAAAATAATTGCATCTTCATCTGCCTGGTCCAATGTGGAATTTAAACTTAATCTGCCTCCCAAAAAGGCAGCAGTAAAATTAATCACATCCGATATTCCTTCGTCAATCTGAAACTCCTTTAAAGTCGGTATGATGGTGTTATAAAAACCAAGCTCTTTCTTGAACGTCAAGGAGGACATAAAGAAATTCTTAATAAAATCGTTTTTGGGAACTGTTTTTGCAACACAAAAAAGTGTTTTATCTTCTCCATTTGAAGTTTCTGTTACGGTTAAGTCTACTGATAATAGAACGGAGCCGTAGTTTTCACCAGGAGCTGTTAAGTATTTTATATCGGAACTGGTTATTTCTTTGCCCGTGTAACAACAAGTGGGTAATAACACTGATTCTAAATCTTTAATAATAATACGCATTTTTAAAATGAAAGGCACTTTGTCTATTGACTCGCAGTACTAATATAGTTATAGGTACTAAGAACGACAAGTTATTAACTTTACTGTTGAAGGTTGTGATAATGAAAATAAACAGCGAACCGCTTATTATTGAAAATTATATAAATGGTGGTACTTCAATTAAATATTTATTAATGGCTTTAGTGAATAATTTTTTTTGCTTTTTAATGATATCATACTACGTTCTTGATTATATAGCAAATGATTTAGATGCTACGTTAATAAAATATGTCAATAAGTATAGTCTGTCACATAATAATATGAGTGAAGAGCTAGGGAAATAATCCCTTTAAACATTATTGGCCAGAAAAATATTTAAATTCAAAACATTGCCAGACAAGTACAGGGTTTTTCCGTATATTTTGGAGCACCCCTGGAGCTTTTATTTGAAGACCTAGTAAAACTTTAAATTACCAAAGTTGCATTATTTCTCCTGAACTGCCAGAATTTGTTATCGGACAAAACAAATGAACATCGTAAATTTGTTTAATAATGCCAATGTCGATTTTTTTAAATGGACCACCCTGTATATTAATTTTTTTTAACTCCTCACTCTTTTCTGATTCCAAATATCTATATATGTTATATGTTTGTTTCATAAATTATTATCATTATTTATATTAATTATTGTTACTGAATAAGCATTATGTTCTATCATGTTTTCCTCACACCAATATAGATTTTCTAATCCGCAATATTTTGAAATGCAATTTTGCCTAAACGACTAAAGTAAACATATAACATATATACATATTTGGAATCAGAAAAGAGTGAGAAGTAAAAAAAAATTAATATACATTATATTATTTAAAAAAATTGACATTGGCATTATTAAACAAATTTACGATGTTCATTTGTTTTGTCCGATAACAAATTCTGGCAGTTCAGGAGAAATTATGCAACTTTGGTAATTTAAAGTTTTTTCTAGGTCTTCAAATAAAAGCTCCAGGGGTGCTCCAAAATATACGGAAAAAGCCTGTACACAAACTTGAAACCTTTAACTTTGTTCCAACCTAGTAAGAAAATTGTTACTGAATTGTAATTTTCAGTCGCTTGCGATTACGACAATCGACTCCTAAGAAATGCGAACATTGGTATCTAACATTTAATGCACTGTGTCTTTCCACAGATATAAGCAATATTAAGGTGGAATTATAGACGCCATTTTTTAGCTTTTAACTGTCAGTTCGATTTGCCTTAGCTACTATTGACGATTCGCATGCGCACTGCAGTGCTGTGTTGATCAGAGTAGTTATTTTTATGCTTTTGGCATACGAGGAAGAAAGACAAACATATTCTGGAGCTGGTAGAGCAAGGCAGATGTTAGTCAGCCGGTCATAGTTTTGTTTACTTTCGTGTTTTGTACAATTACGGAACCTTTCCTGTTAAAACAACACATAATTTCTAGAATTTTTTGGAAAGATGACATCTAGATAGACTAGAAAATATCGTGTTACCAGTAAAAGTTGTTGTTTTTTCTTCGGTTATGAAAATCGACGTGTTTACTTTCAAGGATTTTAAGGTAAATTGTGGCAATTTTAATGGTATCAAAAAACTGCTGTTTTTAAAGTTTCTATACTTACATTAATTTAAAAACAAACCGGCATACTATTCGTCAATGACTCCCTGAACAGCCCTTCCAAAATTAGATAAGTACTAATTTTTTTTTTAATAATTGCAAGGTTCCGGAAGTTACCTCTGCATTCAAGCCATTTATAGGTCTTTTTTACATGATTGACCTTGAGGACTGTGCCTTAAGTTTATTGCCAAATAATGTATGGATAACATTTTGAGCATTTATTGACAAAAAATATTAAAGATGCATAGAACTTTTTTTTTTAATTAAATTGACTTTTGTTTGGTTAATATCTTATAAATAACAAGGAATGAAAACTTCAAATTTAATACTTAGGGGAAGGTTGCCCATATTGGACCAATTTCCAGATTTCTTACCATAGATCCTGATAATAACGCAAAATCGATCTTGAAGCTATACCTTAGTATACTTTAGTATGTTGTTCAACTGCAGGATTTTTTGAAGAATTTTATTTCAAAGTATCTATGATATACCAGGTTATAAAAAAAAACCTCTGCAAGTGGTTCAATATAGGAAACCGGTTGCCTAAATTGTACCTGGGGGTTCCAAAATTGGACCACATGATTTAAATCGGAAGCTTAGGTGTTAAATAAATAAATAAAAAATAAAATTGTTGGTATAGGAAGTTTTATACTTATATTTCAAAAAAACATTAAATTTACTATCAAAATTTCGGTCGAAGACATCCTAATGCAAAAAAAGTACCTATTAGTTTCCTATATTGGACCAGTCATAGTTTTATTTTTTAACTCAAAAAAAAAAAACTTTTAGCAATATTGAAATGGTGTTAGTTCATGGCATTAACTTATTTAAAGAGAAAAATTATTTTTGCACAATTTGGAAAAATTACCTAAATTGGACCGGTTTAAGTTTGGCAATCACCCAGTGGTCCAATTTAGGCAACTACCACATGTTTTACAAAACCACCCAGGAAAGAAACAAGAAAAAACAAATATGGCATGGTAATAGGAGAAATAGAAAGAGAAAAACTTACTAGATAACTTCCATAAAAAATATTTTGCTTAGAGTTTTATGGTTCTAAGGTAAATTCTTAGGAAAATCCTAAAAATATTACAATAAAATTGTGTAAATTACGTTTTGCTCTGTACACGCCAAGCACTAACGGCCAACTAGTTGAGTTTGTTGCCGATCAAAGGTTCTGGGTGGAAGTATGTTACAGTGTTGCCAGATGATATGGCACTTGTTTAGTTTCGAAGAAATATACTGTGGTCCAATTTAGGTAGCGGTTTAATATAGGCAACCTTCCCCTATGCACTTTAAAATAAGCCAATAAAAACTAGGGTTGCCATTTACAAAAGTTATCGATTTCGTCATATCTCTAATTTGGGACACACTGTATCAATATTTTTTTTTATAAAAAATCCCACAGCTTAAAATTTTAAAACTCATGTCCAAGCTTTAAAAAAAAAAATACTTTTCTGGATTTACTGAATATATTTCAAATTACAAACTCCCACGTATATACCTAAATGGCATAGAGAAATTTAAAAGATTGCTTCTGATACATTTTTTTTTTGTGTCTGGTGATGTCCAAACATCATTAGGTATTTTTTCCCCTATCAACAAACGCAAATAACATAACCTTATATTTTCAAAGTTAGCGCGCATCGATCGCTACGAAGTTAGTCAATTGCGATAATGCTGCCAGGGAACCAAAAAGAATAAGAAAGGAACGGGGAGCCAAATTTTAATATCAGTAGAGGAAGGGACCCAAATTTGAGACACTTTTGTGTAAATTCGAATTAAAATTCATCATTGAACAAATTTTTATTATTATTGTACAAAATCGCTTGCTTGGTGTAATAACAAAACATCGCAATAAAGAATCTACATTAAATAGCTATCTAGAGAAGTTATTGAACTTAAAGTTTGTTTTTGTCAATTTTCTCATAAAATAAAAGGTTGCCTAATTTGAGATACTACACCAAAAACTTTTGAGGCTTTTAGATATCCCATCTCTTTACTACTCACAGCTTTCACCATAGCGTGAGGGTCCATTTCTTGTGTTTTTAAGGCATCTGTAATAAAATATCAAAATATTGTATTGAGTGCCTAATTTGAGATACTCCTAAAGTAGTATCTCAAATTAGGAATTCTCGTTATAAAAATTGACAACAATATTTAAGGTTAGTTATGGAAGAATACAGCCAAATTTTAATAAGACATCATTAGGCAACACTTAAACTAACTACTTCGACACATAAAATATTTTATTTCCACTTATGTTGACTGCAAATGCCGGTTTATTTACACTATCAAAAAAACTTTACGACTCAAATCGGAAGAAAAACATACCTGCGCAGAAATAATTTGAGTAACTTTACGCAACTTTTGTTAGATGGCGTTACATATACGTTAATACGTTAATATGCGGAGCTATCTCAAATTAGGCGCCTATCTCGAAATTGGGTCTTTTCCTCTATTTATACAGGGTATTTAAAAAAAATACAGGGGAGTGGAAATGTCGGTAGCGCAAAAAAACCATGTATACTGCATCCGACAATTTTGACATTTTCTTAAAAACAAATAAGTGTAACAAATTGGAAAAAACTATCTCGTAAAATGTGTGAAAAAAAGAAAATTATAACTTTCACACACTGTATATAAAAAAATTAAGACTTTTTGACCACATGAATAAAAATGTTTTTCTTATCTTAAGGATCACTATCACTTCTTTTATTATCTACGTGACATTCATTAACACCCTGTATAGTGGTCATATGGTCACCGTGCTATTAGTTTCGGCGTAACTTTATCTCCGCCGAAACATTTAATCTGAATTTCCTAAACAACTTTGGAACAAAGCTAATCTTCAGCTGCTGTAGGTTCTACTCATCGTAACCACTTATTGGATTTTCCCAAATCGAGCACCTTCCACTAATTATTATTAGATGGAACTTATTTTTATGAATTCCATCAACCTAAGAATTAATGACGGCAAAAAGCATTACTTGCATCTTTTTAATTATCCTTTTCTCTATTTATTACGTTCCATATGGTGAATAATAAAGTAAACTGTGTAATAGTGTGTATTATGTGGGCGACGACGCCGACGTGGACGAGACTACTTCCTGTTTTAATAAATAATATACGTTTTTTGCGTATAAGTAAAATTGAAAGAAAAAATTTTATTTTTAAATTATTTAATATTATTTTAAAAATTAAATTTTTCTGCACTACTGCAGTGAAAAGAAGGATTAAATGCTATGCATAGACAATTTAACCTTAAATTGTCTATGATGCTTTGCCATCTGCCAGTGGGTATAGTGTTTCTTAGGTCAATTTAATGACATTAAACTGTAGGAATTTCCTAACCATAGGCGTCCCAAACAAATAATTAAAATGCGTATACACACTTATAAGTTTGTTTTACATTAGGTGTTTGTACATACTACACTTTATAAACCCAATTATATTAAAATTATAAATATAAGGTAACTCAAAAATTCTATACACAAAACTAAAATCAGAAAAATAAACCTGACACGGCACGACACTGCTCTGAAAATGCTTTAATTTTTTTACCAGAACTCCATTCTGGGACCATTGTCCAGCCCGTCCACAAATTCCAAATTACGTATATTTTATCTTCGTCTCTCCCACGCCATCGGCGGTCACGGGCCTATCTCTGTCTGACAGAATCGATCGTTAGACGGGCTGCGTACCGCTTCAGCTTACACCAGCCGCTTTAACTGGCGCTTGCAAGCGCAAAAAATTATATGCTGTTGCCAATTCTTCAAAATTTTCGGATTTGTAAGCACAATGCTGCTCAGAAAATGCTTTAATTCTTTTACCAGAACTCCATTTTCGGACCATTGTCCAGCCCGTCCACAAGTTTACGTATATTTTATCTTCGCTATTGCTGTTGCCAATTCTTCAAAATTTTCGGATTTGTAAGCACAATGTAAGTATATACGAGAAACAAGGGTTTGTTAATTAGTTGTTTTTAAACACTGAAAACACTTTTTGTCTTGATTTCAGTTATATTGTTTCTTAAGGACTAAAGAATGTATTATTATAACAATGAATGGCTTGTTATTTTTTTCTGTCACACTCAAAACTCCTCGGTTTAAAGTATATTTGCAAACTAGCTTTCAAAGAAAGTTACTGACTAACAATTGAATACTGATATAAAAGAAACATTTTTAATAAAAAAAACTTAAAGAATTGAAGAAGAAAGATCTGACAGCCCTAGTTGTGAGGTCGGTCTCTTTGAGACTGTTTACCGTCGTTTTTATGCCGTATGGAATGATAGGAATGTCATCACACTGACTTTGGATAAATTATAAATGCATGTTAGCCTCTGATAAAGTCTGGTTGCAAGCAAGCAACTAAAAACTTACAAGCGTCTGGAGTCTGACTATGGACTTTTCAACCGGCCAATCATAGGCCGCCGTTTTAAAGAAAGAATTTTTAAGGTTAAGCGATGTAAAACCGGTTGTTGTAAACTAGGAACATAAAATGCTATTTATTACTATCGGTATATAGGTTTCTTTGAAACGTCACGTATGCCAAAAACACTTTCCTTTTCAAAATTCTCAAAAGATTATCACACAGAAATACTACAAGTGTTGTGAATATAATAAACAATTCGACAATAAACAGTGTCTTTCAAGGCATGAAAGGAAGCACCATAATATTACATACGTTAGGAATAATCAGATTTACAAAAATATACATGCTACAAAATATCAACATTACAGAAAAAATACAATACTTAAGCATTTAACAATTATTATATTTCACAATTTGAATTTAACTCCAGAAGATAAACAGTTTCAATGTTGTTACGTAGGTAACGATAATTGTTTAATAAAAATATTTTTAAAAAAACCGAAAATTGTCATGTGTTCCTTTTTTTTTGTTTTATTAATTATTTTGTATTTTGCCATAAGATTTCTCAGTATAAAAAAAATCGAAACCTGTAAAAGTACCGTACGAGCAAAAAAAAATTGCATCAAAGAGGGCCTTGCATCTAAGGACGTAATGCTTAGCCGTAGAGATTAATACCTGTTGGGTGTCAGTAACTACCTGAATTAACAATCAATCCGTCATCCGTCATCTTTGACAGTCGTTACAAGTAATTTGATTCATCGCTAATTTTTCCAACTTCTTGAACAATTCACACAATGGACTTTACGAAACAGCACAAAACATTCATGGTTGAAGCGTATTTTCAAAACGGGGTTAGAGTAAATGTTGAGTAGCAAATACAATCCGGGTTTGTGCATGGACGATTTTCACGAACATTTTCCTAACGTTGCTTTTATTGCTGGGGATTTTTATTACCTATTGCCTGAAAAGAACCGTGGCTGTGTTTAGGGAAACAGGTTCTATACAACATAAAAAAGGAGCAGGAAGACCATCTGTAAGAACAGAAGAACTTGTTGCAAACGTTCGTCAAATAATGCAAAATACGCCAACAAATTGTATAAGACGCCTGTCCCAAGAAGTGGGAAGATCTTATGGAACATGCAGGACTATTCTTAAGAAGCAGCTAAATTTATTTCCTTATAAAGTGCAAGTATTCCAAGAAATACAAGCCGCCGATTTTGAAAGACGCAGGAATTACTCTCAATGGTTTACCAAAAATTTATTGGAAAGAAACGATTTATTAGACCTGACATTTTTTTCGGATGAAGCCTGGTCCCACCTCTCCAGTTATGTGTATTCTCAGAATACACGCATGTGGAGTAGTGAAAATCCCAATTTTTTTAGTAGAGTCCACATTGCACCCTCAAAAAATTGGTGTCTGGTTAGCTGTTTCCCAAAGAAGAATTGCTGGTCCTATTTTTTCCCATGACACAGTTACAGCACAGCGGTATTATAGAGACAATATTTTGAATCCATTTGTGGAGCAATTACTTGACGACAAACTACGTTTTCGATATTTTCAACAGGACGGTGCAACCGCCCATACAGCTGCCGAAACTATTAACTACTTACGCAACTTTTTCGACGATAGATTGATCAGTTTTCGATCAGACATTGAATTCCCATCTAGATCACCTTGTTTAACGGTTATGGATTACTTCGTTTTTCCTCATTTAAAGAACACTATTTTTAAAACACCAGTTGCAAATTTAGAACAATAATTACAAGAAAGGATTATCCAAGAATGTGGTAACATTTCTCCAGAGATGCTGATGGTCAACACTTTTAAAAATATGAAGAGGAGTGTGAATTTATGCTTGGAGCATGGCGGTGGCCAATTTCAGCAATTTATGTAATTAGTTTTCTTTCTGTATATTCTTACTTCGTTAATTTTGTAAACAACAAAAATAAATTTGTATTTGTCTACTTATTTTATTACTCATAGTTTGGCATATCATGTCATAATATGAATTTGACAAAATTTATCCTAGATTTGGTTAGATATATCGTCCCCATATCATTCTGATCTAAACCAAGCCCTACGTATTTTAATCCAAGCCCTCTTTAATGCAAATAAGTTTTGCTCGCACGGTATAGTGGACCATACAGCCAACCAGACAAAGTGTGAACCCTGGATTCTTGGATGGCTATAAAATGTAAACAATTTAGTCTATGTATAAGAGGTTTGTGGTTTAATCACATCCATTTTTAACTGAACTTTAATATTTTGGGGTGAAAGCTCCCTAAAGGGACAACGTTTTAATGGAGGTTTAAATTTAACACAGCACCCTATTCATTAATTTATCTTTTGAATTCCAGGAACACCATCGTTCTCAAAGGGAGCAGTGGGAGATTCGTCAACTTGACAACGATTTACTACAACAAAGACAATCGGAGAGGGAGAGGGAAAGAGAGATTAAAGAGTTGGCGGAACAGCGACTTTTGCTTGTGGATGAGCAGGATGAAAGCAATTTACAATCTGTGTAAGTGACGTTGTAAGAATTTGTATTGCAATAATAATTCCATAGTTGGCTTTATTAAAATTATTATATCGTCCCTGTGGTCTTAAAGTGGGGGGTGTTATTATTAAAAAGTTATCCTACACATAGTGTTAAATAAACAATATATTATACTATACAGGGTGTTCCATTAAAAACTCACAGGCCAATTATTTCGAATACTAAAAGTGACATGTAAATTCTGTAAACGCCAGTTTTTAGCCTCTATGATTGGCTTCACAACTGCGTAAAAAATGTGTTTTAATAATACAAGATGTAGGTGGCGCCACGGTGCAAAGAAATTTGTCGATGACAGGAACTTTTAAATGTTGTCGATCTCAAAGATAATTAATTTTTGATCAAATTATGTCCCATAAAAATTTTTGATAAATCCAACATGAAAGGAGATATTTGGGGTTAAGTTTTTTTTAAAATAATTTTAACGAGTATTTTAATAAATTTTTTTAATATCCTTTAGCAGATTTTAATTTAATTTTGGTAATGATAATTTTAGTGATAAAACTCACGTGTATCCCTAAATTATTACGTGCAGTGACGTCTCAGGGGGCGCCATAACAAATGATATTGGCAAAAAATAAGACGCCACTGAGTTTTTGGTAATTTTTATATTTTTTTTCGGATTAAGCAACTAAAAATATCCTTTTCTTGTCTATTAAATTATTTTCATATGTTGCTTCGTTTTCGAGAAATAAAAATAAAAATAATTTTATTGCATACCCTTAGAAAACAAAAATCATTATAATTAATACGTTGTATTTTTTGTTGTTTAAAAGCATTAAAACATTAAAAATAAAATTAAAAGATGTTTTAAATTTTATGAAAGAACTGATGAGAAATTATACAAAATTATTAATGAAAATTAGAACAATACCAAAAACTATTTAATGGGGTCGAATGAGGTGTTCAAAATTATTGCCATTTTCATATACCTACACACAAAGCAAATCTATAAAATAATTCGGTTCTGCAAACTCTTAATAGTGTATTTCGATTAATAGCAAAAGATACAACCAATAAATTATTTAATGATTTTTGTTTTCCAGAGATATGCAATAAAATTGTTATTATTTTTATTTCTCGAAAACCAAGCAAGATAAAAACAATTTAACAAACAAGAAAATGATATTTTTAGTTGCTTAATCCGAAAAAAATATAAAAATTACCAAAAACTCAGTGGCGTCTTATTTTTTGCCAATATTATTTGTTAAGGCGCCCCCTGAGACGTCACTGGACGTAATAATTTAGGGCTAGACGTGCGTTTTATCACTAAAATTATCATTACCTACCAAAATTAAATTAAAATCAGCTAAAGGATATTAAAAATATTTATAATTAAAATACTCGTTAAAATTATTTTAAAAAATTCACAGATCTTGCACCTTACGCAAGCATCCTATGTATTAAAAATACCTGACACAGCTTTAAAATTTTAATGACCTATGTCATGTAATTAAAGCCCACATTCTAATTTGGATTTTGTCCCATTACGTTTGGGACACCCTGTATATTAATTAAAACATATTATAAATAATCCCAAAAAAACGAAAACAAAAATAAAAGTTTGACACCCTTTATCTTGGTTGTTATCAATTTTGGGATAATGCAAGTTTAAATAAATCGCATTATTTCGCCTTAAGGAGCCTGCTGTTGCTCTGTGTCCCATTACGTTTGGGACACCCTGTATATTAACTAAAACATATTATATTAAATGTATGGTTTTATTTCTAAGAATAATTAATATTTATTTGTTTATAAACAATAATATTCACATAGCAGACCAACCAAGGTGAACAATTGCCTTATATTCAATCGGTCATATTGTCTAAGCCTACTTATGCTATGTTTTTAAATTATACTTATTTACCCAAGCGTTCAAAATAGACCATGAAGATTTTCATGAGATAGGTAGGGGCGCAAAATATAACCAATCACCCGGTACAATAACATTTTCTGAGAAATCAATAATAAAAAAATTATACCATTTGTTAACCAAATTTGGGCGGACCCTGTAATATGCAATTATTGTGCTCCAATTTTTTGCCTCCCGCTTTTTTTTTTCGATATAATATTTCGATTTAAATAACGTGAACTTACCTTAGTTATAACTTTTCTCAATAAAATACTTTTTAACAAAGTTACTATGGCGTTCTTTAAAACACAAACTAAACTAAACATTATTCATTATTTACTTGCCGACTTTACGCTGATTCATATTTATATTTCTACCAAGTATTATCAGAGTATTATGTTACAAGACCGATCTAGATATTGCGCTGTTGGCCGCGACAGACCGCAGAGCGACATCGACATGAGCGACATCGACATGAGCGACATCGACATGAGCGACATCGGCATGCAATGCAAAGTTTGCGTAAACACGATCCTAATAGTATTTTCAATACTAAAAAAACTTAACCCCTAATATCTCCTTTCATGTTGCCATCTACATCTTGTATTATTCAAACAAATTTTTTACACAGTTGTGAAGTCATTCATAGAGGCTAAAAACGGGCGTTTACAGAATTTACATGTCCCTTTTAGTTTTCGAAATAATTACCTGGGAGTTTTTATTGAAACAGCCTGTATACACAGTGTGACCAGTAAAGTCCGCATCATATGGGATTTTTTTTATTAATAGCTTTATTTAAAATTTGACTTTGGCATCAAGTTCTGCTTCGATCGTGATGAAAATTAAGCAAAAAAATAATAGTCTCCTTATTCGCATTATCTGTCAAATTTAAATTTTTTCCAAAAAATAATTCAAAAGTGCGGTTATTTCTGAAAATATCGAAAAAGTTATTAGAAAAAGTATTTTTTAATGCATTTTCTAGACCACATGCAAAATTTCAGCTGCATAAGATAATTTTGATTTTTTACTTATATTTTGTAAATACTGAAATACATGAACTTTTGCACAATAAGACTCAACGCAACCTACATAAAACTTCTTAGTTTTGACAATGCTTTATTTCAGATACATTATCTTTAAAGTAGCGCCGCGCCATATTAAATGTGTGTTTATCTACAAAATCAAAATTGGGCTATTGAAATTTGGTCGCATGTGATGTAAAGTTTATTTGTTTTTGACCGTGTATAAGGTAACTTCATAAAATAAGTATTTTTGAAAACGTAGTTTGTGTCTGAAAGTAATACACCTTAATATTAAGACAAAAAAAAAGACTTATGAATTATTTTTTGGAAAAAATTAAAATTTGAAAGATTATGCGAATCACGTGACTACTATTTTTTTGCTTAATTTTGCCTACCTTGAAATCTCGAATAGGGTAACAGAATGAACGAACCATTAAAAATGTATACCGGGTGATACCTCGCCAGACTGGCCATGAGAAATCCGATGTAAATTTTGCTACCCTCAAATATTGGCTCCCATATTAATTCTACATCAAAATTGTATTAGACTTTTTTGAAGGTCCTTGTAGGATGGGCTTGCACACCAAATTTTATTATTTTCTAATAAGCTAATTAAAAGTTAAAATGAAACGAAAAGTATACTTTGTTATTTTTCACTAATTTTTATTTAAAAACAGGGTAGGCTAAGAAATATAAAACTTGTACAATAATAAAGTTTTTTAATAAACATTTAAAATAAAAATTTTGCACTTTAAATGATAGTTTTTTAATTTTTAACATATTATCATTACTAATGTTTTATCTTGTTAAAAATAATCTTTAGGATATTTTAAAGTTGTGTTTAATATCGTTGCAACAAACATGAAGTTTGTGATTCCTTAATAAATTAAAAATTCAAGTAAATTTTACAAATATGCTTGAATTTGAACAAAGATATGTGAAATTGATTTGATTTTGATTAATTTATGAAGATCTTTATAGTAAATATAAAAAAAAATTTTGGAGAAATTATTGTTTTTTAAAAAAATATTTTATTTTTATTTTAGGAGGTCACGTTTTGAATCTATGCATAACTTTCAATTCTAAACAACTTTTCTTAATAACATTTTGCTGAATTTTCTGAAATAGGGGTACTTTATTCTTGTACAAACTATATATTTTTTGGCCTACCCTGTACGCCGTTTGACTTGCAACCATTCCAAGTGCAACTAATATAATTATCGAACATGCACCAACTTTTATTAAGAATAAAATTTTCTGACAAATCGGCAATAAAAAAGAATGCCCATATGCCCACACTTAAACAACCACACTATATCAACGAGGAAAGCACCGGCAAAGGTATATATGTCGACTTTTTAATATTATGCTTTATATTGATGCGTATTTATTTAGTAAGGTTATACTATTATCTATTTTAGTAATGACAAGCATAAATACTAATATTAAAGGGTGCAAAAGGGTAAAAATATCTATTAGAAATATATTTGCATGTCAAATAATGTTCTGTACCAGGAGAAATTAATGTAGCTGTTTAAATACACTGAAAATATTTTCCCATACTATTATCATTCACGTCTTTTGGCAAACACTTTGAAATATCGTTATCTAACAAACATTTGCTTGTTTTATTTTGAATTTAGATTTCAATCGATGAGAACTGTTTGGCGGTGTTCCATGGAGAAGCTGCACTTTTCTTGTACCACCGAGACAGTGTTGTTTTGAAAACAGCTCTGACAATACCGGTATTGCAAATAATATGCTTTACTCAAAATTAAAAACGATGTAAAAAGTGTCTGGGGCTTAAAAGCAGTGAAAGTGAAAATCGATGCATAACCTAAAAAGGTATGATGGCCATTTATTGCTTTATCTTATAAAAATAAGAAGTGCTAGTTAGAATGGCATGAAACAACTTTTCACGCGTATTTTAGAAAGCTTTAATGGTATTCGTATTTATAAGTTTAATTTTAAAAAGCATTTTTTTGGATGATCTTTTGAAAGATCTATCCATAGACGGGTTTCGCCATATCGGAACTCATCAGTGAGGCAAGGATCCTACGATCCTAAGGAATATAATTTTCCTACGACCAACAAAAAAAATAAGAAGAAATGCACGGGTAACTTGGCTAGCAAGTGCTTTGTGTCACAAGCGTGTCGAAATATTCCATATCCATACTTGTGTTGAAAAATACTTTACGAAACAAATGACGCCAATTTGACAGCAAAACAATTTATTTAAAAAATGACACACTTTCGGGACCCGTGGAGCGAATTTTAGTTTTTTATGATAAATAAAAAAAAAAATTAAGGAAAATCGGTCACCCACTAAACATGTGTCAACTCTGTAGAGCAGAAAAAAAAGTTTTACGCATAGACATTTACCTTTAGATACGTACAGCCGTTGCCTACGTTAGGCAACGGTACAGCTGTTGCTAACGTAGGCAACGGTACAGCTTATCTCGTGCGCAAACCAAAGTTAAGTTTTATAGGTCAAAAAATACGTCTGAGCGCACGGCTCGCCGGTCCGATGCATTCCCACACAACAGGATTGGGCATGCGCACAAACCTCTTGTTATCGGCCTATCCTTCTTTAGCGGCATGCTCAAAATACACTCCAGCCCGGCACGGCGCCATTTTTGTTGTGTGTTTTAAGTTTTCTCTGTGGATTTCTTGTTCTTTTCTTTGCTATTGTGGATTGTGGGTGTTTAATATCTACGGATTTCTAGTTTTTGTGTAATTTAGTGAATTGTGTTTGTGCTTTTAGTGATTTGGATACTCGGATTGGAATATAAACAATGACCAGTAAGTAAGATTTTATTATGCCCAAATAAGGGTAAAATACCGGGTATTTCGTATTTTCAGTAGGTAAGTCTGAAGTAGTGATGTATAACTTTTTTTATTATAATCAATTTAAACACATCAAACTAGACCTAGACTACACAAACAAGGTATGAAAATAAAGCGAAACAAACACCAAGACAGATTATCCCTGTGCATGTTTGCAATGGTAAAAGTATTCCACGAGTGAAGTTCTGAGGCAAAAACTTTTTTAAATTGTTGAACAAGAGATTATGCTTAAAAATGTTTTACCCGTAGATACCCAAGCTTTTGCCAAATTGTAAAAATCAATAGAAGTTATATACCAACTAATATTTGACTCGAGGTTAGGTACGCAATAACTTAACTTAACTTAAATTTTATATCCTCATGGCCATTTGCACCAACATCACGCTTAAGGGAGAATTAGTTAAGAAATTATTAATTTTTAAGGAATGATTAGTCTAGGAAGCCTTGCACCAACGTCATTGGCCACCCAATTAGTAAAGTACTGATTAATACATAAGCGCCATCTGCAGTCTTGATCAAAATCGTTTTGAGATTTGGCAACGTTGCGAAAGTTAAATATTTTGTAGTTCTTCTGTCAATTTTTCAATTTTTTACGTTAAAATACGGATTTTACGGATAGGGAGACGGTTGCCCTGCTATCCCTTATATCACAAAAAAAATATTATTTTATTTTAGTAATCAATAGAAACTCATAAAAAAATGGATGTCTCCATTACGTAAGTTACACAATTTTATCTTTTTGTTAAATTGTAACCTTAAAATATTTTTTTTTACTTTTCAGATATGAAAAATGGAAAAGAACTTTTATAATTTTTCTATATTTAAATTCTTCCCCCCTCAAATTTAAGTTAATTTACTATTATGTGACTGTTCAATGTTCATCTACTCCTCAATTTTTTTAAAAATTTCACGACTTCCACTATTCCAGTTTCAACTATTCTTCTTCTCACACTTACATCACTGGTTCACCAAAATGTGACTTTTCAATTACTCATCATCAGATTATAAAAGTCTTTACAACATTTACCACTCCGTTTTTTATAATTTTTCTTCTCTCCTCACACTGATGGTGCGATGTCACTAATTTGACACTTAGCTTACTGCTATGTTAGCTTAATTTCTTGGTTTTTGCCATTTCTCCACGAATTACCTCTTGCTAGGTATACCATTACGGTGGACGGTTTTCTAATTACTTTATTTGTCCTTTCCATCATCTTTTAGCGCTCCGTTTGGACTGTTTGCACCTGTTATTTCTCATTTTCCTTATTCTCTTCTCCTGATGATGACTCTTTATACAGTAGAAACATGTAGAGAATTTACCCTTAATTAAATTTATCTAAATATACCAGTGGAGGAAGACTTAAAGTGTCTTATTTCTTTCCCTTTTAAAAACACATAACCTCTTTATCGCTCTAAGGAAGGCTTTAAGTGATCGATTTTCTGAACTTTAAAATAAGGACTTAAGTAGCCGTTTAAGATCTCCTTATCGTTGGTGCAAAACTTGTTTGTGGTTTAAGGAATAATTAGGGTTAAGTCCGGCCTTAAATACGTTGGTACAAATGGCCATCAAAATCTTATAGGTTTGCAAAAACTAAAAACAACTACCTTACTTACCAATTTGATCAAAAATTAAGAAGAAGTTTCAATTTTTCGGCAAGAATTTGGCGCAAATTTTTAGCTGTTTACACCTAAAAATAAATTGAAAGTCAACTTTTACAATTTCTTGAGCAGGAACTTAAATTTTATAGCCCGGACCTGTCTATTTTTCCATTCGTCAAATGATAATGTTGCAGTGCGCATGTTTAATCGTGCGTAGCTTTGTTTACATGCGCAAGGCCATAAATTAGCCACTTTCGTGATTATTTTTTGCTTACCTAAAGGTAAATATCTATGGTTATATGTAATTAATTTTATTTTAATGATAATGTGAGCATTGTTCAAAGCAAGTAAAACTGTCATTACCAAGCTATTTCTCTCTATTAGTGGAGGGCCTATCCGTTCTTTTTACTGAACTAGTTATCGCGACCGTCTAAACTTCAAAACTAGTTCGTTTAGTTCACCTTAAAGAACAGTTCGTTCGCGAACTACCCATCACTATAATCTACCATTATTAAGGTTATGAGTATCATTCTTGTTTAATTTTATTGTTGTTTTCTTGATATATTATATAAGGTATACCTATAATTCTAGTTGAATGGATGTAACAAACAAGCCTCGGCCTATAACTTTATACCGTGCGAGCAAAAATTATTTGCATCAAAAAGGGGCTTGCATCAAAGGACGTAATGCTTAGCCGTACAGCTTAATACCTGTTGGGTGTCAGTAACTACCTGAATTAACAATCAATCAGTTATTCCGTCATCTTTGACAGTCGTTACAAGTAATTTGATTCATCGCTAATTTTTCCAATTTCTTGAACAATTCACACAATTGGCTTTACGGAACAGCACAAAACATTTATGGTTGAAGCGTATTTTCGAAACGGGGTTAGAGTAAATGGTGAGTGTCAATACAATCCGGGTTTGTGCATGGACGATTTTCACAAACATTTTCCTTACGTTGCTTTTATTGCTGGGGATTTTTATCATTGCCTGAAAAGAACCGTGGTTGTGTTTAGGGAAACAGGTTCTTCAACTGTTTCCCGAAGAAGAATTGTTGGTCCTATTTTTTTTCCATGACACAGTTACAGCACAGTGGTATAGAGACAATATTTTGAATCGATTTGTGGAGCAATTACTTGACAACGAACTACGTTTTGGATATTTTCAACAGGACGGTGCAACCGCCCATACAGCCGCCGAAACTATTAACTAAGGCAATTTTTTCGACGACAGATTGATCAGTTTTCAATCAGACATTGAATTCCAACCTATATAGATCACCTTGTTTAACGGTTATGGATTACTTCGTTTTTCCTCATTTAAGGAACACTATTTTTAAAACACCAGCTGTGCAAATTTAGAAGAATTACAAGAAAGGATTATCCAAGAATGTGGTAACATTTCTCCAGAGATGCTGGTCAACACTTTTGAAAATATGAAAAGACGTGTGAATTTATGCTTCTGTATACCGGCTGTCCACGGAAGGTGACTCAACATTATGGAACTTCCGGTTTAACCGGAAGTGACATAAACTTTCGATTTTTAAATGGGACACCTGGTATATTTTTACTTTTTTTGACTCCATATGACATTCTAAATACAACGATGTGTCACTTGTCACTTTTTGTCACCAAGAAAATATTTTTTTTCCAAATTTAATGTTTTATCTAGAGGGCTATCAATACCTTAAAATCACTTATTTCAGTTCTTTAATCTTGGGAAAAATACAATTTTACTATTTTTGGTCCAATGCTATGTGATATGTAAAATGTAATCTTTAAAGTTGTATAACTCATTTTTTTTAAATTGCAACATGGTGGCTCGTCGGGTTAAGAAAAAAGATGATTTTATTACGATTATTTTGATACCACACACTATTAGGTTTCAGAAAAGCTGCCATTAAAAAACTTTAAAAAGTTAACAAATACGAAATGAGCCTGACAATAATAATATGTCAACTTTTTCACTCCTTGTAAAACTATTATTTTCCATGTTTTTTAAACAACAAACTAATTTACTTTGGCTGAACCTGTTGGCATTTCAATTTTCTTCAAGGCATGATTTTGTTTTATTAGTTTTGCTGGTCACAGGCTACTTGATGCATTTAAATCTAAATTTATTCTCAAAAGATGCTTCATTTTAGGAAAGTTCTAAGTTAACTTTTTAAAGTTTTTTAATGGCAGCTTTTCTAAAACCTAATAGTGTATGGTATCAAAATAATCGTAATAAAATCCTCTTTTTTCTTAACCCAACGAGCCGCCATGTTGCCATTTAAAAAAAATGAGTTATACAACTTTAGAGATTAAATTTTACATAGCAAATAGCATTGGACCAAAAATAGTAAAATTGTATTTTTCCCAATTATAGAACTGAAATAAGTGATTTAAAGGTATTCATAGCCCTCTAGCTAGATAAAACATTAAATTTGAAAAAAAAACTATTTTTTTGGTGACAAAAAGTGACAAGTGACACATCGTTGTATTTAGAATGTCATATGGAGTCAAAAAAAGTAAAAATATACCAGGTGTCCCATTTAAAAATATAAAGTTTATGTCACTTCCGGTTAAACCGGAAGTTCCATAATGTTGAGTCACCTGTCAAAAAATGCAGTTTTATGTCGTATACAAATCCCCCCAATTTTATTTCATTATCTTGAAAAACAAAAATGTTAGAGGGGCGAGCCACCTTCCGTGGACACCCGGTATTCTTACTTTGTTAATTTTGTAAACTACAGAAATAAATTTGTATTTGTCTACTCATTTTATTACTCATTAGTTTGGCATATTATGTCATAATATGAATTTGACAAAATTTTAACCTAGATTTGGTTAGATATATCGTCCCCATATCATTATGATCTAAACCAAGCCCTACGTTTTTTAATCCAAGCCCTCTTTGATGCAAATAAGTTTTGCTGGCACGGTATATAAACTCTGCTTTTAGTATAAAAAAAACCACTGTCGTTGGCAACACTGCTTTGTTTATTTAGTTTATGTCTGCTGGTGCGTTGGTAAAGCTTTTTACTAATGATCCTATCAGAAATCTGACGCTAGATCATCTGTCGCTGTTCCAATTTGAAAAGCCATTGTCAAAAATGTTATTTTGTCTGTTTTATAAGTTTAGCACAAGAATAAAATGAGGCCAAAGTAGAAATTGTAGGGCTTTAAAAGCAGAAAATAAAAATTTTAATATTGCCACTAAAGATAATGTACAATAGCGTAGAACAAGCATTCTACTTTTTTTCTATTTTGTTTTATTTGATTTCACATCAAAGTTTAACGATATCGTTTTGGAGGAGTGTAATAAACCGTTTTTTCTATTTTTTAAAGGTTGATAATAATATTAATCAAATGTTTTAGTCTGCTGACCAACCTTCTGAAATTTAAGGAGGAGTAAGTCAAACAATAATGTCGGGTTGCATAAAGCTTTTTAATAGTAATTAACTAACCAGCAACTATGGAGAACTATAGGGTAGGAGGCCGATCGACAATGGCAGCATTTTCAAATTCTGTTCCGGTTTTTTGGTTAGTTCGCTATTGGCCGATAGATGGCTCTCGCGTCCGAAGTGGGCTGATGTTGTCTTTCTCTTCTTCGTTTTTAATGTGGAAAACTAGATCCTCCATAGTTTTTAGCTTTTACTTAAACCCTTTATTTTTCTGTGCTTTTACTTTTGACAATTGACATTTTATTTTTCGAAATAACAAATCATGTTTGAAGGCAAGACAAGACAAATAACGTTGTATTGTAATTAATTTCCACATTTATAATGAATAATGGTACAATTTATAAAAGTAGAGTTTGTGTCGGGGTGGTAAGACAGGATCTTCTTCAGAGATGAAACGCAGCCAAATAAGTCGCTTTCTAGCTCCAAAGGTAAAACCCTCTAGCTAGAATGTTCCTGTATTTTAAAAACGAAGCATCGTTGGAACTTTATACAGGCCGAGTTTACTAATAAGTATAAAAGTCCTTATTTGTTCCTTAAAGAACTAATTTAAATAAAAATAGTTATCGCGTCCATAAGAAACCATTTATTTGATAGCCCACTTCGAATACGAGCGCCATCTTGGCAACTCGTAAAGCTGAATTACCGATGCTAATTTGGGACCGAATCCAATGCATTGCGATCGGCCTCCTACCTCAAGTCCTCCATATAATTAACTAACCAGCAACTTATGGGGACGATATATCTAACCAAATCTAGGTTAAAATTTTTGTCAAATTCATATTATGACATGATATGCCAAAATAATGAGTAATAAAATAAGTAGACAAATAGACATTTATTTTTGTTGTTAACAAAATTACCAAAGTAAGAATATACAGAATTACAGAAAAAAAAAGAAAAATAATTACATAAGTTGCTGAAATTGGCCACCGCCATGCCCCAAGCATAAATTCACACGTCTCTTCATATTTTTGAAAGTGTTGACCAGCATCTCTGGAGAAATGTTACCACATTCTTGTTTGCAACAAGTTCTTCTGTTCTTACAGATGGTCTTCCTGTTCCTTTTTTGTGTTGTATAGAACCTGTTTCCCTTAACACAGCCACGATTCTTTTTAGGCAATGATAAAAATCCCCAGCAACCGGCAATAAAAGCAACGTTAGGATGTTCGTAAAAATCGTCCATGCACAAACCCGGATTGTATTTCCACTCACCATTTACTCTAACCCCGTTTCGAAAATACGCTTCAACCATGAATGTTTTGTCCTGTTCCGTAAAGCCCATTGTGTGAATTGTTCAAGAAATTGGAAAAATTAGCGATGAATCAAATTACTTGTAACGACTGTCAAAGATGACGGAATAACTGATTGATTGTTAATTCAGGTTACTGACACCCAACAGGTATTAAGCTCTATGGCTAAGCATTACGTCCTTAGATGCAAGGCCCTTTTTAAAGTTTTCTAAAGCAATAAACTTGTTGAGAATTGTGTATTTTTATGTAGACCACTTTCAAAAAAAAAAAAAACATTCTTGATCTAAAAAGAGTTAGCAATAATATGTCCCTGGACATTTGCGGGTCACTCGACGGCCCTTTGAGAATTGAGTTTACGGTTTCTGTATGTTACTTTTCCTACTCTTTTTTCGTAGCCCATTTGTACAGCTGTGCTTTTATGTGGTCGATTACGCCTTACCAATATTCAAGCTGTACGGATCCTGGAAATAAAGTTCTTATTTTAGGTTTTCCCTAATGCGGGGTAAAGAATATAAGAGGAAAACTAAAAAAAAAACTACCTAGCCATGATATTATAAACAAGGGCATGTGCGTTGCCTATAGTAACGTTGAATAGCGACAGCTTTGTTTATCTCTCAAATTTGTTTCCAATTATTCATTTATTATTTTTTGTTATTAAACAAGAACGAATGATCGCTGTACCGCGCGAGCAAAAATAATTTGCATCAAAGAGGGCCTTGCGTCTAAGGACGTAATGCTTAGCCGTAGAGCTTAATACCTGTTGGGTGTCAGTAACTACCTGAATTAACAATCAATCAGTTATTCCGTCATCTTTGACAGTCGTTACAAGTAATTTGATTCATCGCTAATTTTTCTTTTCTAATTTCTTGAACAATTCACACAATGGGCTTTACGGAACAGCACAAAACATTCATGGTTGAAGCGTATTTTCGAAACGAGGTTATAGTAAATGGTGAGTGGCAATACAATCCGGGTTTATGCATGGACGATTTTCACGAACATTTTCCTAACGTTGCTTTTATTGCTGGGGATTTTTATCATTGCCTGAAAAGAACCGTGCATGGCTGTGTTTAGGGAAACAAGTTCTATACAACACAAAAAATAGTAAACTCTGGAGTGTGTGTGAGTGAGTGGGTTCTTACTATTTAAACGCTCTTCAAAAAAATATGGTCCAATAATGTAAGACCCTAATATTCCTCCGATACATTAACCGACCAGCGATTTTGGTTTCAAAATCCTTCGCAAGCTTATATCCTTAACACCGGTTTGCTGCAAAATGCCAGTATGACTTACGTTAGGATTTTCTTCTACTGCCAAAAGAACCCTTAATTCATTTTCTTCATTAATAACGGGTTTATTTATTAGCATTCTTTTTTGTATGCAACGCTTCTTGTTTCTACAAATCTAAGCAATAACTTCTCGAAGGCCTCTGGTCTTGGCTTTCTCTCAATACCTGGATAGACTCGCAATTTTTTTAGCATTTTCCGAGTACAAAAATCATATTAACCATTTCTAAAGTGGTAAAGTTTGACATTTTGTGTACTTTTTTCGGCGACTAAATGTTAAATAATACATAATTGTATTTGGCTGTCAAAGTGATAATCTAAAAAAAAAAGAAATCATGGCAACTCGATTATGAATAAAAGTAACTAAAAAGTAGCAAAAATGTATCTAGGGTTTTAAAGTTAATATCGAAATAACTAAAATACGGTAAACTCTAAAAAGTATCAAATTGGTATCAGTAAGAAGGATATAAAAAGAGATTTCTAGAAATCAAAAAATATACAGGGTGTTCCATTTAAAAAAAAAGAGAGATTTTTTGTATTTTGCATAATATGATCACCCTGTATAACAAATTCACTAAACACAAATATTTTTCATCGTAAAGATAGACAACATTCTAAAATATTTGTTTTTTAGTTTACTTTTCATCCAATTGTTTTTAGTAATTGAAAAATGGTTACTAAACTTAGACAATTTTTAATATAAAATCGTTACTATTTCTAAAACTACTAATATTAACCCACATAACATTATATTAAAATGATCAGCAGCTCTATGACCATCGTTTGTGCCGATAATATACAGAGTGTTTCATTTTAAAAAAATGCAAGTTTAGTCCGCCACACTTTTTTGGGCCACCCTGTATAATGTAAAATATTTTTAAAATATGCCGCTTTTAAGTCCATACCTTATGCTGTTTTCGTAGTTTCGATAAGTTCATCGATAAGGACGTAATCTTCCGTCCCAGCTTCGTTGGCAAACCCGGTATAATATAATTAATTTTAAATGTGCTTATTAGGAGGAAAACTACCAATTCAGTTCTATCGATAATAATTAGTAGGTCCATACTTATGAGCCTGCTCTATATTCGCACGCTCTGTTATTGCATTTATGTGGCAAAATCCTTCGATTAATTCAACCGCGCTACCCGTATCTGATCTATGATCTCACTTGTTTGTCGATAAACGTTCGTGTTTGGAGAATGCATTAGGACTGCATGAAGTCAATGGCGGCTAACTAAAGGAAAATTCACATGAAAGTGGAAGTTATTCATTTGTAAAATCCTCAGATGTTAAAGATAAAAGAAGAGGCAATTTATATTTTGCAGCTACATACTGTAATCACTTAAGGGCGGAATATAATATGCAAAATGCATATATACAGTACAATCGCGATAATATGAATATGCACTCTTATGAACGACTCAGTAATATGAACATAATATTTTTTGCATTAACCACTCTGTAGTATGAATAGTGTTTAATAACGGTAATATAAACAACTTGTTAATTAAATCTTGTTTGTTTTTGTTTCGCTACCTTAGCATTTCTTTCTTGATTCATTGTACTTAGTATAATATGTAGCTTGTGAAAGTGAACATTAGATTAGTGTAGTGTTTATCTTTAGTGCTAAAGAGTGTTAAACCTACCTTGAATCGTACTTAATTTTATGCATTAATCATTTCAAAATGGTTAAAGTAAAAGGAAAATCAAAATACCTTTCTCTTTCCGAAAAAACCAAAAATCATAGAGGATGTTAATAAAAGCTGAAGAGATAGAAGATTGGAACAAGGACGCAATTGAAGACTCAAACTTGGAAGAAGGCGTAAATGAGAATGAACAGGATGAATGTGATCTTGAAATCCAAGATCAGCCAAGTGTTAAAATTAAGCAAGGTGAAGCAGTTGAAGCCCTCAGGATAGCAATAGAATGCTAAGCAGAATGGCTTAAACATAACGGAAATCGCGAGTTTAAAAAACATTCATGAGAAAGCTGTTTTAGCAAACTTTTTTGCTAAAAAAACACAATCTAAATAAACTTCTTATTTTGCTATAAAAGATAAGTTAAGTTAGGTTATTGTATCAATACACACTATGTCATTGAGTATGCTAGGTACAATAATAATAATTTGTTACATAACATGTATTTATATGTATTTTTTGTAAACTTCGCTAATATAAACGTTCCGTTCATATGAACTCCTTAGAATTTTTTGTGTTCACGTTACCGAGATTGGACTGTATATTTTTTACGTATTTTGCCAATTTTATAATAAAATGCATATTTTTCATAAATTATTATTTTAAGAGCATATTTTTAAGTTTTCGACTTTATCAAAAAAATTAAAACGTTCATTTTGGTTATACACATGGTATTTATTGGGGGTTTCCGGGGTTTGCAGGTATATTGTTAGGGGTTGTTTATTGTCACTTAATAATGCGTTATTATTACCTGCTTAAGAAACTGTATTTATATCGATTTGTAATACATATTATACCTACTGATGTTTGTCGAAAGATTTCAGTATTTTCAGTGTGAAACTACAACAATTTCAAATTTGTGTTCAGAATGTCTAAGATAGCGAAAACGTGTTCGTGGATTAAAAATTTCCCAGAGTTGAAGTTTAGTGGAGAAAAAGTATTCTGTAAAACTTGTTCAAAAATTATTGTTTGCGAAAAGAAGTTCCAAATCGATCAACATTTAAAAATACCGCTGCCCAAGTCAATGTTACGAAAAATTAAATCTGAAAAGGAAATTTTTCAAAAAGACTTATGCTTTGGTCGCAGCCAGCATACCTGCAATCCGCAATTTAGAGGATTTTTGCAAAAATTTACATACGTTACTAAACAGATTTTTTAGAACCATATATGTGTTTCTTTACCTCATTTTACTATAATAAATTAAGAAATATTGCATAGCAAAATGCATACTTGGTAAAAAAAATGCAAATAACTGCATATTTATGCGCACATTTTGGCCGAATTTAAGTGTATACCGTAGAACCGGGTGACTTAGGACATCCGGGTGGCTTGAGACAAAACTTACAATCGATTTATTAATTGATCTTGGCAACATTGTGTATAAAAATGACAGAATGGATCTGGCGTTTAGTATACTTTCAGTTGCTTTGAGCCATGTAAATACTTATTTTTTACCAGGGCCATTTTATTCTCATAAATTCGCTATAAATATGTGGTGGAAAACTTTATACATATCTTCAATACTAGTTCTGATTGCAAAGCGTGACTTCGGTTATTAATTTATCAATGTTTAGTACAGTTGTTTCCTTAGGCAGCACTTCTTAATATTGTTTTTTGAATAAAATATTTTATCAAACACCCAAAAATGTGTTTAGTGCGGATTACTTGAGACAGTGTATTTTTTTTGTTGGTTATAAAAAAACTTTGCTAATCTCTCTATTTTTTTTTGTTATAAAAATATTTTTTAGTTAGGTGCCTATCTTGTTTAGAATAAGCCTAATTTTTTTATCTCGCGTTAATACCTACCCTAGAACCTAAGTTGATACCTACGTTGTTTATAAGTTGTTTGTTTGTTAATAAATAGCATGTTTACTTGCCATATTTTCTTTATTTTTTGATAATTTCATATGTAAAATTTTTTTAAAAGATTCTTTTTCTGTCCCAAGTCGTCCAAAGTGAAGTTTATTTGCCTTATCCCTTTAAAACCACGACCGTCCCAAGTCACCCGGAAGAGCGGGTGACTTGAGACACTCGAAAAAACAAAAGAAAATATTTCTAATCTTATTTATTAAAATCTAAGTAGGGCAACTCATTCTATTAGTCACGACTCACCGATTGCTACCATCTGTAGCCCAATCGGATAAATGGTTCTCGCGATATCGTCTGGCAAATTTCAAAAGTATCTCCAGTCACCCGATTCTACGGTATAATCTGCTCTATAATAATCACAATGTAAGAAGAAGTTTTGCAACGCACGAAGCAGTAAATTCAGCATGACGTCGGTAGGTGTTAAAAGGTTATTTTAGTATTGAAAATACTATTGGGATCGTGTTTACGCAAACTTTGCATTGCATGTCGATGTCGCTCATGTCGATGTCGCTCCGCCGTCTGTCGCGGCCAACGCAATATCTAGATCGGTCTTGTAACATAATACTCTGATAAGACTTGGTAGAAATATAAATATGAATCAGCGTAAAGTCGGCAAGTAAATAATGAATAATGTTTAGTTTAGTTTGTGTTTTAAAGAACGCCATAGTAACTTTGTTAAAAAGTGTTTTATTGAGATAAGTTATAACTAAGGTAAGTTCACGTTATTTAAATCGGAATATTATATCGAAAAAAAAGCGGGAGGCAAAAAGTTGGAGCACAATAATTGCATATTACAGGGTCCGCCCAAATTTGGTTAACAAATGGGATAATTTTTTTATTATTGATTTCTCAGAAAATGTTATTGTACCGGGTGATTGGTTATATTTTGCACCCCTACCTATCTCATGAAAATCTTTATGGTCTATTTTGAACGCTTGGGTAAATAAGTATAATTTAAAAACATAGCATAAGTAGGCTTAGACAATATGACCGATTGAATATAAGGCAATTGTTCACCTTGGTTGGTCTGCTATGTGAATATTATTGTTTATAAACAAATTAATATTAATTATTCTTAGAAATAAAACCATACATTTAATATAATATGTTTTAGTTAATATACAGGGTGTCCCAAACGTAATGGGACACAGAGCAACAGCAGGCTCCTTAAGGCGAAATAATGCGATTTATTTAAACTTGCATTATCCCAAAATTGATAACAACCAAGATAAAGGGTGTCAAACTTTTATTTTTGTTTCCGTTTTTTTGGGATTATTTATAATATGTTTTAATTAATATACAGGGTGTCCCAAACGTAATGGGACACAGAGCAACAGTAGGCTTCTTAAGGCGAAATAATGCGGTTTATTAAAACTTGCATTATCCCAAAATTGATAACAACCAAGATACAGGGTGTCAAAGTTTTATTTTTGTTTTCGTTTTTTTGGGATTATTTCCTAACGAAATGACATAGGTAGCAGCACGAAATTAAGGATTTTGGGGTTTTTTGAGGTGAGGAATTTAAAATTATCCATAGTTTTTATGTAACCAGTACTGTAAAATTAAAGAACATTTTTTAAACTTTTACAAAATCCAAATTAGAATGTGGGCTTTAATTACATGACATAGGTCATTAAAATTTTAAAGCTGTGTCAGGTATTTTCAATACATAGGATGCTTGCGTAAGGTGCAAGATCTGTGAATTTTTCTAAACCTTACAATATCCATTACATCAAATAATGCTTTTAAAACATTAAAAATATATTTTTATATAATTTACCAAATTTACTGCACACCACTGGTGGGTTACAAAAGGGTTTACGTCTTGCCCAATTCCCAGAGGATAATAGTTATATTGCATAGAAATTGATCCAGAGAACGAGCTCTCGTATAGACGAATTATTGTACCTATAGAATATGTTTTCTATGTCGCCAAGTAATAAGGTAAAGTTGCCGATATCCTATCGGCTCCCAAATCGCACCACTCTTGATTTAAAGAAAACTGTTCGGTATAGTTGGCATCTTACGGATGTTTCGTGAACCAGACATTAGTTTCAAGTTCTACATCAAAGTTCATTGAAGTAACGCGAACTGTTTTATTAACATCTAGAGTGAAACGTTGAGTGTAACTTGCTCTGTACTTTCCTATTACCTGTCGTAAGGGATTGGCCACAAAGTGGGTGATGATGTAAGTAAATGAATAAGTAAACGTACATTTACGATGGGAATACAACTTGTATTTTGTTGAATATTTGTGGTTAAAACGTACCGTGCGAGCAAAAATGATTTGCATCAAAGAGGGCTTGGATTAAAAAACGTAGAACTTGGTTTAGATCACAATGATATAGGGACGATATATCTAACCAAATCTAGGTTAAAATTTTGTCAAATTCATATTATGACATGATATGCCAAACTAATGAGTTATAAAATAAGTAGACAAATACAAATTTATTTTTGTTGTTTACAAAATTAACAAAGTAAGAATATACAGAAAGAAAAAGAAAAATAATTACATAAATTGTTGAAATTGGCTACCGCCATGCTCCAAGCATAAATTCACACGTTTCTTCATATTTTCGAAAGTGTTGACCAGCATCTCTGGAGAAATGTTACCACATTCTTGGATAATCCTTTCTTGTAATTATTCTTCTAAATTTGCTACTGGTGTTTTAAAAATAGTGTTCTTTAAATCAGGAAAAACGAAGTAATCCATAACCGGTTTAAAGAAGGTGATCTAGGTGGGAATTCAATGTCTGATCGAAAACTGATCAATCTGTCGTCGAAAAAATTGCGTAAGTAGTTAATAGTCTCGGCGGCTGTAAGGGCGGTTGCACCGTCCTGTTGAAAATATCCAAAACATAGTTCGTCGTCAAGTAATTGCTCCACAAATGGATTCAAAATATTGTCTCTATACCGCTGTGTTGTAACTGTGTCATGGAAAAAATAGGACCAACAATAATTCTTCTTCGGGAAACAGCTAACCAGACACCAATTTTTTAAGGGGTGCAATGTGGACTCTACAAAAAATTGGGGTTTTTTACTACTCCACATCCGAAAAAAATGTCAGGTCTAATAAATCATTTCTTTCCAATAAATTTTGGGTAAACCATTGAGGGTAATTCCTGCGTCTTTTAAAATCTGCGGCTGCACTTTATAAGGAAATAAATTTAGCTGCTTCTTAAGAATAGTCCTGCATGTTCCATAAGATCTTCCCACTTCTTGGGACAGGCGTCTTGTACAATTTGTTGGCGTATTTTGCATTATTTCACGAACGATTGCAACAAGTTCTTCTGTTCTTACAGATGGTCTTCCTACTCCTTTTTTGTGTTGTATAGAAGCTGTTTTCCTAAACACAGCCACGGTTCTTTTCAGGCAATGATAAAAATCCCCAGCAATAAAAACAACGTTAGGAATTTTTTTTTTTTATGATCGAGCACAAGCACTATAGGAAAAATCCTTTAAGGCGCTCTGGAAGCGGTGCGTGTGCGAAGAAAGCGATTCACGTTTTTCTTGAATCGTTGGAGGTTATATTCGGTTGGAAACACGGTCTCAGAAAGGCCGTTCCACAAAGATGACGTCCTCCAAATGAAAGAGTTCTGAAACAATGATGTTCGGGGTGAAGTTGAACCACATAGGGATGGGCGGCAGTGGTTCGTCGTGTGTTTCTGCTATGCATTACTC
Organism: Polydrusus pterygomalis; assembly: GCA_963969555.1. Classification (NCBI taxonomy): domain Eukaryota; kingdom Metazoa; phylum Arthropoda; class Insecta; order Coleoptera; family Curculionidae; genus Polydrusus; species Polydrusus pterygomalis. The sequence goes on along the minus strand of OZ018376.1, from coordinate 39,426,526 downwards.
TAGGTGGAATCGAGCGGGCAATATCTGTAGAAGAGAGTCAAATCACCAACCTGTCTTCGATGTTCTAAGCTGTCGAGGTTCTTAGTTAGCTCGTGATCGCCGATTAGACGAACGGCTCTCCTTTGGATGGAATCCAACAACCGAAGGGTATGCTTCGGTGCAGAACTCCAGATATGAGAGCAGTATTCCAGTGATGGTCGAATCTGGGCTTTATAGAGTGTCAAAAGTGTTCAAAAATGTTCGTGAAAATCGTCCATGCACAAACCCGGATTGTATTGCCACTCACCATTTACTCTAACCCCGTTTCGAAAATACGCTTCAACCATGAATGTTTTGTGCTGTTCCGTAAAGCCAATTGTGTGAATTGTCCAAGAAATTGGAAAAATTAGCGATGAATCAAATTACTTGTAACGACTGTCTTAAAACAAAACAACAAAAATGGCGCCGAGTCGGTTCTGGAGTGTATTTTGAGCATGTCGCTAAAGGACAGGCTGATAGCAAGAAAATTGTGCACATGCCCGATGTTGCTGAGAGGGAAAGCATCTGTCCGGCGAGGCGTGCGCTCGGACGTATTTTATCACCATAAAACTTAACTTGTGTTTGCGCACGAGATAAGCTGTACGGATCTAAAGGTAAATGTCTATGGGAACTACCCATAGAAAATCCCATGCATACCCACAATTATTGGCACTCCTATACTCATTTAAAAATAAAAAATATTTTTTATAGCCAGTTCCCCGATATACCACCCGGTTTATAAAAAAAAACCATTAAATCTATAAGACTAAATTTTTTATAACAGAATCAATATAAAATGTTTCTTTTTCCGTTTACGACAATATGTAACTCCATCAATTTTCTGATGAAAGTTGAGAAAAATGTGAACTGAGTTCGCAATTAAATTTAATGTACTTCGCTTCAAATGCATTTCCGAAAAGGAAAAGACCAATTTATAAAGTTTACACAGGACATGTTTTGAACATTGGAAATAATTAAAAGAAAAAGAAAATATAGTGGCATATCGGGCAAGTGTGTAACTATTTTTTTATATTGGAATACACAGGGATCCAAGATCAATGGATACCCTGGGGCGGGTAGACCACGACGGTCGTTTCGTCCTTGTTAGGACTCGACGGGCAGCCATAACCCAAGCAATTCCAAGAACGACGAAAAATGTACTAAAAGCCTACTTGTAGAATCAAGGCGGCCCTCAATACACCTTAGCGCCATTCCACGGATCCAACTCCAATATAAAAGATAGTTACACTGGTATAATCGAAAGGTAGACAACTAAATAAACCACGAAGTGCAACCACAATCCAGTATAGGGAAAACTATACATCTTTAAAACATTTTTATGGCTTAAAACTCAAACGGATTGCGCGCATTCTGGTGGGTGCCAGCGTTGATCTGTTTTCTTGTCTGCAAAATGGCAGATGTTTTCGGTGAAAATGCAAATAGCGTTCCCTATACTGGATTGTGGTTGCACTTCGTGGTTTATTTAGTTGTCTACCTGTCGATTATACCAGTGTAACTATCTTTTATATTGGAGTTGGTTCCGTGGGATGGCGCTAAGGTGTATTGAGGGCCGCCTTGATTCTACAAGTAGGCTTTTAGTACATTTTTCCGTCGTTCTTGGAATTGCTTGGGTTATGGCTGCCCGTCGAGTCCTAACAAGGACGAAACGACCGTCGTGGTCTACCCGCCCCAGGGTATTCATTGAACTTGGATCCCTGTGTATTCCAATATAAAAAATAGTTACACACTTGTCCAATATGCCACTATATTTTCTTTTTCTTTTAATTATTTTCGCGGACACTATATCATCTTTTAAACATTTTTATGGCTTAAAACTCAAACGGATTGCGCGCATTCTGGTGGGTGCCAGCGTTGATCTGTTTTCTTGTCTGCAAAATGGCAGATGTTTTCGGTGAAAACGCAAATAGCGTTCCCTATACTGGATTGTGGTTGCACTTCGTGGTTTATTTAGTTGTCTACCTTTCGATTATACTAGTGTAACTATCTTTTATATTGGAGTTGGTTCCGTGGGATGGCGCTAAGGTGTATTGAGGGCCGCCTTGATTCTACAAGGAGCTTTTAGTACATTTTTCCGTCGTTCTTGGAATTGCTTGGGTTATGGCTGCCCGTTGAGTCCTAACAAGGACGAAACGGCCGTCGTGGTCTACCCGCCCCAGGGTATCCATTGAACTTGGATCCCTGTGTATTCCAATAAAAAAAATAGTAACACACTTGTCCGATATGCCACTATATTTTCTTTTTCTTTTAATTATTTTCGCGGACACTATATCATCTTTTAAACATTTTTATGGCTTAAAACTTAAACGGATTGCGCGCATTCTGGTGGGTGGCGTTGATCTGTTTTCTTGTCTGCAAAATGGCAGATGTTTTCGGTGAAAACGCAAATAGCGTTTCCTATACTGGATTGTGGTTGCACTTCGTGGTTTATTTAGTTGTCTACCTTTCGATTATACCAGTGTAACTATCTTTTATATTGGAGTTGGTTCCGTGGGATGGCGCTAAGGTGTATTGAGGGCCGCCTTAATTCTACAAGTAGGCTTTTAGTACATTTTTCCGTCGTTCTTGGAATTGCTTGGGTTATGGCTGCCCGTCGAGTCCTAACAAGGACGAAACGGCCGTCGTGGTCTACCCGCCCCAGGGTATCCATTGAACTTGGATCCCTGTATATTCCAATATAAAAAATAGTTACACACTTGGTTCGATATGCCATTATATTTTCTTTTTCTTTTAATTATTTTCGCGGACACTATATCATCTTTTAAACATTTTTATGGCTTAAAACTCAAACGGATTGCGCGCATTCTGGTGGGTGCCAGCGTTGATCTGTTTTCTTGTCTGCAAAATGGCAGATGTTTTCGGTGAAAACGCAAATAGCGTTCCCTATACTGGATTGTGGTTGCACTTCGTGGTTTATTTAGTTGTCTACCTTTCGATTATACCAGTGTAACTATCTTTTATATTGGAGTTGGTTCCGTGGGATGGCGCTAAGGTGTATTGAGGGCCGCCTTAATTCTACAAGTAGGCTTTTAGTACATTTTTCCGTCGTTCTTGGAATTGCTTGGGTTATGGCTGCCCGTCGAGTCCTAACAAGGACGAAACGGCCGTCGTGGTCTACCCGCCCCAGGGTATCCATTGAACTTGTATCCCTGTGTATTCCAATATAAAAAATAGTTACACACTTGTCCGATATGCCACTATATTTTCTTTTTCTTTTAATTATTTTCGCGGACACTATATCATTTTTTAAACATTTTTATGTCTTAAAACTCAAACGGATTGCGCGCATTCTGGTGGGTGCCAGCGTTGATCTGTTTTCTTGTCTGCAAAATGGCAGATGTTTTCGGTGAAAACGCAAATAGCGTTCCCTATACTGGATTGTGGTTGCACTTCGTGGTTTATTTAGTTGTCTACCTTTCGATTATACCAGTGTAACTATCTTTTATATTGGAGTTGGTTCCGTGGGATGGCGCAAAGGTGTATTGAGGGCCGCCTTGATTCTACAAGGAGGCTTTTAGTACATTTTTCCGTCGTTCTTGGAATTGCTTGGGTTATGGCTGCCCATCGAGTCTTAACAAGGACGAAACGGCCGTTGTGGTCTACCCGCCCCAGGGTATCCATTGAACTTGGATCCCTGTGTATTCCAATATAAAAAATTGTTACACACTTGTCCGATATGCCACTATATTTTCTTTTTCTTTTAATTATTTTCGCGGACACTATATCATCTTTTAAACATTTTTATGGCTTAAAACTGAAACGGATTGCGCGCATTCTGGTGGGTGCCAGCGTTGATCTGTTTTCTTGTCTGCAAAATGGCAGATGTTTTTGGTGAAAACGCAAATAGCGTTCCTAATACTGGATTGTGGTTGCACTTCGTGGTTTATTTAGTTGTCTACCTTTCGATTATACCAGTGTAACTATCTTTTATATTGGAGTTGGTTCCGTGGGATGGCGCTAAGGTGTATTGAGGGCCGCCTTGATTCTACAAGAAGGCTTTTAGTACATTTTCCTTCGTTCTTGGAATTGCTTGGGTTATGGCTGCCCGTCGAGTCCTAACAAGGACGAAACGGCCGTCGTGGTCTACCCGCCCCAGGGTATCCATTGAACTTGGATCCCTGTATATTTCAATATAAAAAATAGTTACACACTTGGTTCGATATGCCATTATATTTTCTTTTTCTTTTAATTATTTTCGCGGACACTATATCATCTTTTAAACATTTTTATGGCTTAAAACTCAAACGGATTGCGCGCATTCTGGTGGGTGCCAGCGTTGATCTGTTTTCTTGTCTGCAAAATGGCAGATGTTTTCGGTGAAAACGCAAATAGCGTTCCCTATACTGGATTGTGGTTGCACTTCGTGGTTTATTTAGTTGTCTACCTTTCGATTATACCAGTGTAACTATCTTTTATATTGGAGTTGGTTCCGTGGGATGGCGCTAAGGTGTATTGAGGGCCGCCTTAATTCTACAAGTAGGCTTTTAGTACATTTTTCCGTCGTTCTTGGAATTGCTTGGGTTATGGCTGCCCGTCGAGTCCTAACAAGGACGAAACGGCCGTCGTGGTCTACCCGCCCCAGGGTATCCATTGAACTTGTATCCCTGTGTATTCCAATATAAAAAATAGTTACACACTTGTCCGATATGCCACTATATTTTCTTTTTCTTTTAATTATTTTCGCGGACACTATATCATTTTTTAAACATTTTTATGTCTTAAAACTCAAACGGATTGCGCGCATTCTGGTGGGTGCCAGCGTTGATCTGTTTTCTTGTCTGCAAAATGGCAGATGTTTTCGGTGAAAACGCAAATAGCGTTCCCTATACTGGATTGTGGTTGCACTTCGTGGTTTATTTAGTTGTCTACCTTTCGATTATACCAGTGTAACTATCTTTTATATTGGAGTTGGTTCCGTGGGATGGCGCAAAGGTGTATTGAGGGCCGCCTTGATTCTACAAGGAGGCTTTTAGTACATTTTTCCGTCGTTCTTGGAATTGCTTGGGTTATGGCTGCCCATCGAGTCTTAACAAGGACGAAACGGCCGTCGTGGTCTACCCGCCCCAGGGTATCCATTGAACTTGGATCCCTGTGTATTCCAATATAAAAAATTGTTACACACTTGTCCGATATGCCACTATATTTTCTTTTTCTTTTAATTATTTTCGCGGACACTATATCATCTTTTAAACATTTTTATGGCTTAAAACTGAAACGGATTGCGCGCATTCTGGTGGGTGCCAGCGTTGATCTGTTTTCTTGTCTGCAAAATGGCAGATGTTTTCGGTGAAAACGCAAATAGCGTTCCCTATACTGGATTGTGGTTGCACTTCGTGGTTTATTTAGTTGTCTACCTTTCGATTATACCAGTGTAACTATCTTTTATATTGGAGTTGGTTCCGTGGGATGGCGCTAAGGTGTATTGAGGGCCGCCTTAATTCTACAAGTAGGCTTTTAGTACATTTTTCCGTCGTTCTTGGAATTGCTTGGGTTATGGCTGCCCGTCGAGTCCTAACAAGGACGAAACGGCCGTCGTGGTCTACCCGCCCCAGGGTATCCATTGAACTTGGATCCCTGTATATTCCAATATAAAAAATAGTTACACACTTGGTTCGATATGCCATTATATTTTCTTTTTCTTTTAATTATTTTCGCGGACACTATATCATCTTTTAAACATTTTTATGGCTTAAAACTCAAACGGATTGCGCGCATTCTGGTGGGTGCCAGCGTTGATCTGTTTTCTTGTCTGCAAAATGGCAGATGTTTTCGGTGAAAACGCAAATAGCGTTCCCTATACTGGATTGTGGTTGCACTTCGTGGTTTATTTAGTTGTCTACCTTTCGATTATACCAGTGTAACTATCTTTTATATTGGAGTTGGTTCCGTGGGATGGCGCTAAGGTGTATTGAGGGCCGCCTTAATTCTACAAGTAGGCTTTTAGTACATTTTTCCGTCGTTCTTGGAATTGCTTGGGTTATGGCTGCCCGTCGAGTCCTAACAAGGACGAAACGGCCGTCGTGGTCTACCCGCCCCAGGGTATCCATTGAACTTGTATCCCTGTGTATTCCAATATAAAAAATAGTTACACACTTGTCCGATATGCCACTATATTTTCTTTTTCTTTTAATTATTTTCGCGGACACTATATCATTTTTTAAACATTTTTATGTCTTAAAACTCAAACGGATTGCGCGCATTCTGGTGGGTGCCAGCGTTGATCTGTTTTCTTGTCTGCAAAATGGCAGATGTTTTCGGTGAAAACGCAAATAGCGTTCCCTATACTGGATTGTGGTTGCACTTCGTGGTTTATTTAGTTGTCTTCCTTTCGATTATACCAGTGTAACTATCTTTTATATTGGAGTTGGTTCCGTGGGATGGCGCTAAGGTGTATTGAGGGCCGCCTTGATTCTACAAGAAGGCTTTTAGTACATTTTCCTTCGTTCTTGGAATTGCTTGGGTTATGGCTGCCCGTCGAGTCCTAACAAGGACGAAACGGCCGTCGTGGTCTACCCGCCCCAGGGTATCCATTGAACTTGGATCCCTGTGTATTCCAATATAAAAAATAGTTACACACTTGTCCGATATGCCACTATATTTTCTTTTTCTTTTAATTATTTTCGCGGACACTATATCATCTTTTAAACATTGTAAATTATATAATCTTTATAGGTATATACATGTATACTAAATTATTAGAGACCGGGTTTTAAGCATTATGCTTATTATTAAATTTTATAGAAAACCATTTCTACACGAATCATGCAAAACTAAGTATATTGCGATAGCTGTTTTTATGCTTTTGTGAGGATTTATGCTTTTTCCCTTCGTGCTTTTTTGAACATTTTTATGTACCTATATTTACGATAGTTTTAGAGAATTTAGAATTTTAGAAGTTTGATATTTGAATTTGAAGGTAAGTACAGGAAGCAAATCAATTCAAGAATATGAGGAAGTTTTAGAAATACCCGAACTTGCACACAATTTCGCTTTCATTAAAAGTCATTTTAAATTTGTTGGTAAATCAGATATTTAATTTTTGTCAATGTTATTAAAAGTTTTGAAGCTGCAGCAAATAGTATTCCAGGATATATTGGTCAAACAATAACAGACAAATTTGTGCATCTCAATGAATAAAGGGTTCCAAACATTGCAAAAAATGTCTACTATTTTAAGTGGTGGGCAAGATTTCGATTTTGAAATAGATCCAGCAATTATACCGAAATTTAAATATGCACCAATAACTAGTGTAGATATAGAACGTAGTTTTTCAGACATAATTTTATTACGGAAAATTTCGAGAAACATTTAGTTATACATTCTTTGAAGCTATAATAAAATTAGCAGTTAGGTATGTGCAAAAACAATTGAGTGTATTGCCTATATAATAATAAATAACCATATTATTTATTATCATTACCTACAACTTATTTTCATTAATTTTTTTCATTAGCTGATTTTTTGCTTAATTTGCTTATTTAATGCATTTTTGATAAAGTTTGTGCTTTTTAAGCACTTTTTGTTTAATATTTTTTTACCTTTTTAACACTTTTTTCAATTTTTTTACGCTTTTTTATCCGGTCTTTATAAATGATACTCGAAAGTAGCCCGAAGCTATAAGGCTTTTGGAGTTAGACAAAAATAAAATTTCGAAATTATGTTTAGGTATTAAATAAATATGCATTGATTGACATAATGGGTAACTTAATGTTATAAAATAGATAGATGATCGGTGGTAGATATACTACAGAATTGCTCCGCTATTAAACATTGAACCGAATTCATTTTTATTGAATTTAGCATTAAAATCCTGAATTAGAACCTATTGATAATACATCCCAATGATAAAAGGGTCACAGACCTTTCTCAGAAAGTTTAAAAACATGAGATCAAAACCGTATTACGTCCTTCCATTATCCGCACAATTATTTTATTTGTCAGCCGCGACAGAGTATATTGCTATATTTATCAAAACAAATTAAATAGACAAGAACAGCTTATAAATAGAAAACAACCGGCCAGATATTCAGGTAGATGCGGGGCTCGATCTTCAGCGTGAATGCCGGCGATCAATAGGTCGAGGCAGAAATGACGTCAGTCAGTTTTTTTTCATATATAATATCACAAGAGATAAAATTTTGTCGGCAAAATTTTCGAAAGGTATGAAAGTTTGTTGCTTGGCAATTTCGCGAATGACATTTTTGTGTCATGAGCGAAATTGCTTAAAAGCAACAAACTTAAATAAATCCTTGAGAACAATTTTGCTTACACAATTTTTTCTCGAGTGGTATTCGACATGACTATTTAACTAGAAAAAAGACAAAATTTTGCCGCGGCAAAAATCACATGTGAATTTTGTCCAGGTAGGTGCAGGTAGTAATTTTGCCAGTAGAAGACCGGCCGTTGCTATGACATTTTGCCAGTGTAAAACACTCTAGTTAAATAGTCATGTTTTTATTGAAGAGCGATTATTTATTTTTCATGTAAAGAATTCAAAATTTTCAAAACTGAAACCATAAAAAAAGTTATTTTTTCTTTCTCTATACATCATAATATAATACATTTTAACCATGTTAAAACATGGTTTATTAAAAGTTATATTTTTCTAGCAGGAGTAGCAGGTGTATTATGCTTAGCATAATAATATCACAAGTATTATAGGCCAATTATTTACTGGTTGTAGATAACATTTATAATATTTCATTTATATTCATAATATTAATTAAATATTTTTTATTTCAGTAGGAAGTCGCCACTTACAAAAGAAAGGTATGTACAAATTTGTTTTATTTTTAAAACCGAAGCAAAAATCACAAGACAGCTAATTTTGTGTAGATATCTTGAAAACGGATTAATTTAGCGCAAAAATTAGACAAACCCGAATAAATAAATGTTCATCGTTTAAAAGATAGTTCTTTACTGTTACTTTGGTAATTCATACCTAAAAAACAATCATATTTAACATCGCTTATTTTATCTTAAAAATAAAGAATATTTTCTATTAGAACGCTATCTAAAACATAGAAAATTTAACTAATGAAGTAGGGGAAAAAATTTAACTGACAACTTTTTTAGTCAAAAATAATGCAATAAAAAACTAAACAGCTTCACTTTTGCGTCATTGAAATCGAATGTGAAAAACGCATCCTATACCATGCTAATACAATTATGCACAGCGTAGATGGTTTCACTGTGAGCAAAGCCGAGGATATAGGTTTTAATGTTTTTCCTGTATTTAAAAACATGTTTTTATTTGTTCCAAATTTGGGTCTAAATCGAATGTGAAAAACGCATCCTATACCATGCTAATACAATTATGCACAGCGTAGATGGTTTCACTGTGAGCAAAGCCGAGGATATAGGTTTTAATGTTTTTCCTGTATTTAAAAACATGTTTTTATTTGTTCCAAATTTGGGTCTAAATCGAATGTGAAAAACGCATCCTATACCATGCTAATACAATTATGCACAGCGTAGATGGTTTCACTGTGAGCAAAGCCGAGGATATAGGTTTTAATGTTTTTCCTGTACCTATTTAAAAACATGTTTTTATTTGTTCCAAATTTGGGTCTAAATCGAATGTGAAAAACGCATCCTATACCATGCTAATACAATTATGCACAGCGTAGATGGTTTCACTGTGAGCAAAGCCGAGGATATAGGTTTTAATGTTTTTCCTGTATTTAAAAACATGTTTTTATTTGTTCCAAATTTGGGTCTAAATCGAATGTGAAAAACGCATCCTATACCATGCTAATACAATTATGCACAGCGTAGATATAGTTTCACTGTGAGCAAAGCCGAGGATATAGGTTTTAATGTTTTTCCTGTATTTAAAAACATGTTTTTATTTGTTCCAAATGTGGGTCTAAATCGAATGTGAAAAACGCATCCTATACCATGCTAATACAATTATGCACAGCGTAGATATAGTTTCACTGTGAGCAAAGCCGAGGATATAGGTTTTAATGTTTTTCCTGTATTTAAAAACATGTTTTTATTTGTTCCAACTTTGGGTCTAATCGGTTTGGTAGATCCTATAATTAATTTAATTTTGTGTAGTGGCATTATAGACAACTTACGGCTGTTGGTTTTGGACAAGAAGAGGCTTCCAGATATTGGGGATATCTATATTTGGTTTACTAAATATGTACTAAATACATGGGCATGTGTCCAAAACCTTGGCTTCTGACAGTTCTGACCACTGTATATTTATTGGTTGATCCATACATGTTCCGCAGTTCCGCTATACCTGATCTCGAAGTTTCACCTCTTTAAGTATGTTTCAGATATTCTTTAACTCGTACGGGAAGAGGTATTTTCCAATGTACGATTCGCCACACTCGCAAGGGATTTGATAGATACAGCTCAAACTTCACACTGCAATAAAACCACAGTAAAATCAAAATAAATATATAAAAAAACAACCTGATATTACCAATTCTAGCAAAACATAGCTCAGAGGATTAATTTTGCAAAATCGAATTTTGTGTCAAATCTTAATAATTCCTGTCCCGTTATTCAATGGAAACTGTAAATATAATTGACATGGTATCAGTATGTCGTTAAGCCCCAGCGAGTAGATATGTTACGCACGAATCTGTAATTTGTGGCTAACTAATAGCAATCTAATCGAATCCAATTTGTCATTTGGGCCATCTGGTTATTGTTCGCGAATGTGCTAATTTCTAAATGAATTGTAGTAATCACGATCAAGATTTTTTTGTTTGTTAAATAATATACTTAAAAATATACAGTGTCACCAGTAAAGTCCGCATCATATGGAATTTTTTTTATTAATAGCTTTATTCAAGATTTGACTTTGGCATCAAATTCTGCCTCGATCGAGATGAAAATTAAGCAAAAAAATAGTAGTCACGTGATTCGCATTATCTGTCAAAGTTTAATTTTTTTCAAAAAATAATTCAAAAGTAGGGTTATTTCTAAAAGTATTGAAAAAAGTTATTAGAAAAAAATTTTTAAATGCAGTTTCTAGCCCACATGCAAAATGTCAGCTGCATAAGATAATTTTGATTTTTACCCACATTTTGTAAATTGCAGCACTTTTGCAAAATAAGACTGAACGCAACCTATATAAAACTTCTTCGTTTTAGCAATGCTTGATTTCAAATACATTTTCTTTAAAGTAGCGCCATATTAAATGTAGTATGTTTTTCCACAAAATCAAAATTGGGCTATTAAAATTTGGTCGCATGTGAAGCAAAGTTTATTTGTTTTTGACCCTGTATAAGGTAACTTCATAAAATAAGTATTTTTGAAAACGTAGTTTGTGTCTGAAAGTAAAAAAATAAAAAATAAAATAAAGGGGTTTTAAATTAAATCGCTGAAAATATATAAACTTTTCGTTAAGTTAAACTAAAATTTATTTTCAACTTAATGAACACTTTACTGATGACAGTGTTCTTTTTTGTCTTAATATTAAGGTGTATTACTTTTAGACACAAACTACGTTTTCAAAAATACTTATTTTATGAAGTTACCTTATACAGGGTCAAAAACAAATAAACTTTGCATCACATGCGACCAAACTTTAATGGCCCAATTTTGATTTTGTAGAAAAACACACATTTGATATGGCGCTACTTTAAAGAAAATGTATCTGAATAAGGTATCGTCAAAACTAAGAAGTTTTATGTAGGTTGCGTTGGGTCTTATTTTGCAAAAGTGGTGCAATTTACAAAATATAGGTAAAAAATCAAAATTATCTTATGCAGCTGAATTTTTGCATGTGGGCTAGAAACTGCATTTAAAAAAAACTTTTTCTTCGATATTTTCAGAAATAACCCCACTTTTGAATTATTTTTTGGAAAAAATTAAAATTTGACAGATAATGAGAATCACGTGACTACTATTTTTTTGCTTAATTTTCATCTCGATCGAAGCAGAATTTGATACCAAAGTCAAATATTGAATTACTAATAAAAAAAATCCCATATGATGCGGACTTTACTGGTGACACTGTATATTTTTGAGGGCCTCCGACATTTTTTTGGTTTTAAAGAAGAAAATACATGTTGGGAATTTGATCATTCATTTTCCCAAAATACGAAGTATTTTAAAAACCGTAGAGTTTAAGTATAATTTTTTGATTGCCTTGATGAAATTAATATTTATTTTGATCATAAAAAACCACAAATTAAATAGTATTAAGTTAAAAAATAAAACTGATACGTTTTGTGTTTTTGTACATTATAAAAATTATTTTAAATTGTACCTCCAACAGGCCCCTGCCAACCCCGAATTTTTTTTGATTCGAAACAAATTATTGATTTATTGTATATTCCTCGTTCTGTATTATTTTAAATGAAAAACTAGCAAGCTTCGTCTCGCAAAAGTATATTTTTAAATCTTTGGTATTGTGTTACACACGAGGGGTAAACCGCGGTCAAAATTTTTGTACACTAATGCCTATTAATGCCTCCAATTCCCTATTTTAATTAACTTATACCCCTAATTTTTTAGAAATGCCTACCAATGCCAACTAATGCCCACCAATGCACACTAATTCCTCTAATGCTAATGGTTCATTTTACTTTAAATAAATTTAAAAAATGTATTATTTGTATCTTGTATCTGTAAATTTAAAAAATTAAAATTTATTTTAGAACTTACCTAATATTTGTATAAAAGCCAATGACCCAGTGTTTAATTAAATACCCACTTATTGGAAATATGTACAGGGTTATCCAACCAAGACTAGACAAGGCGATTTTTTGACTTTTCCTGTACTTTTATAAAAAAACTGAAATAGCCATCTAAGTCATTTTCTCCCGCGAATTCGAATATCTTCAGCAAAAAACAATTGAACATCAAACAAAAGTACTAGGGGTCACTTTGATATTTTTTTAAATGGAACACCCTGTATATTTTTACATTTTTAAATTCCACATAAAATTATAATTATTTTTTATTAAATGCACTATTAGTCTATACTTCATAGTTTCCGAGATATTGACTCTCGAAAAGTGACATTTTTGAACTTTGACAGCTTATAACTTTCTAACAGTACGTCTTAGAGCAAAACGGCTTACATGTCCCTATCTTCAATTTTTATTATCTTCCCAAAAAAATCAACTTCCAGTTAAACCGAAACAACTATAGTTCCTTCTTTCGAGTTACATCCGGTTTAACCGGAAGTTGATTTTTTTGGGAAGATAATAAAAATTGAAGATAGGGATATGTAAGCCGTTTTGCTCTAAGACGTACTGTTAGAAAGTTATAAGCTGTCAAAGTTCAAAAATGTCACTTTTCGAGAGTCAATATCTCGGAAACTATGAAGTATAGACTAATAGTGCATTTAATAAAAAATAATTATAATTTTATGTGGAATTTAAAAAAGTAAAAATATACAGGGTGTTCCATTTAAAAAAATATCAAAGTGACCTCTAGTACTTTTGTTTGATGTTCAATTGTTTTTTGCTGAAGATATTCGAATTCGCGGGAGAAAATGACTTAAGATGGCTATTTCAGTTTTTTTTATAAAAGTACAGGAAAAGTCAAAAAATCGCCTTGTCTAGTCTTGGTTGGATAACCCTGTACCTACTATAAATAAGTAAATTTATAAAAATATATTTTCTTATGGTTATGCGGCCGCCACTGCACTTAATAGCTATTTACCTAACAAGTGCGGAAATTAATTTTTCCGCACGAGTCTGCCGTTCACCGAACGACGCGTAGCGGAGTTCGGTTAAGCGGCTGCAGGAAAAACATTTTCCGCACGTGTCAGGTAAAATAGTTTTTCTACAGACGTGTGGAAATAAGTAACACATATTTTAAAGAAATTTAATAATTTTTAATTAACTATAACAATCACATAAATATCTAACAGTAACTAATTCTGAGAAAAAAAGTAATAACTACAAGTTATAATTGATATATTATTGATTTTGACATAATCGCTCCGAAAATTTTTTCCGCACTAGTGTGGAAAAACCAATTTTCCGCACGGATTTTTGACATAATCGTGCCGAAAAATTTTTCCACACGTCTGTAGAAAAAGTCTATTGTCTTCAGAATAATGTAGCTTTCGGTTAAACTGGTGTACAATTTAGGGTGGATCGAATTTTTATTTTTTCGAAATGCATTTTCGGCCACTGCGGAAAAGATGCTATATATTAACAGAATTATGACTATGTTAATATTTTTTATAAATTCAATTGCTTTATACTGCCCCATAGACTTGAAGAAAATATTAAATCATGAAATTTTGCCTAAAATTCAGCATGGTGGTTTGAACTGTTTTTCAGTGAATTCGTTTTTGGCCATTGCTTGATACATGCTACATAGAAGCACAATTATTATGGTCATCTCTTTATAGCTGCTAAATTCAATTATTTTATACTGCCCTAATGACCTAAAAGTTTTGAGAATTTCTTGAAATTAGCATGAAAATTAAAAATATATTATGGATAAAATTGGTTTAAATTTTTTTATTATTTCTCTAGCATGGGATCGTCTCCCAGCTTTGGATTTTCGATGCATAGTAAAATGTCTGGTAAAATTCTGGTTCATGAATTTTGTCAAGGGCGGCTCGGTCACAGTAATCTCAATCCAGTTTATAAGGTCTATATAATTTTCTGCATCAAAATTAAATTTTGGTAGTTGAAATGAACGAATGCAGGGAGTAATAGTTTTTACTTGTTGAGCTTTAAATATTCTACGCAAAGACAGTACTCTTACAGCCTCCCTTTCGTCAGCCAACATAGGCTATTAAGATGTTTTCTGCGTGCCCAAAAAATTCGTTTCTTTAATGACTGGATCGATGATTGCCTTTAACTGGTCTAGCAAGTATCGCGATAACCTTATGGTTTGATGTAAGTGCTTGGCACCGTAAATGCAAAGTGGTCGAGTTTTTATTGCAAATCACATCGGTGCATAAACCCGTAATATAAAATTCACCAATATCAGCAAATTTTCGGTTGGTTCAAGCGAGGAAACGTATAGTCTAAGAATTCTGTTACCTGTCGTAAGCCATGCACCATTTTCCAGGATTCTTCTTAGACAAATTTTCGGGGCATGAACCAGAATTAATAGCTTCGCACAGATCGTACAAATAAAGTTGGTCTGTGCTTAAATCTTTGTTATTTGTTACATCAGGCAAAGTACAGTGGTGGATCGAAATGGCACAAGGGGAAGCCGCTCACCATATTTTAAAGCTTTGAGGTCCAGTAAGGTACAGACGCCAATTAAGGCCACCTTAAGGTTCTGCTTGCTATAATTACTTTATATTATAAAATAATTCAGTATAAACTACGTTTATGTCAACTGTATTGTATTAAATAATAAATAGTATTCATTAAAATAGTCAACAAAAATGTCTGAAGGAAAAAAATAGAAAAATAAAAAGTCTTGCATAATGGCCTTATTTGGTAACTGGGCCCATAATAAGGCCAGTAATAATTTAAATAAAGTTGTGGTCATTAAAACATTTTTTAATAAGGCCAGTACTAATTCAAACAACAAATCTGTAAATTAAACAAATTTCTTTAATTCTATAAAGTAATTAACAAATGAAATAAATTACAGAACAAAAAAGTCAAACTCAAAATTTAGATCTAAGAACATTGCGGACAAATAAAAACCTCTTTATCTTCTTTCATTAGTCCAACACACTCTTCATGAACATAGGTGTTGCACATGGCTCGCTTTTTGGGAGGCATAACGCTGAAAAGAAAGTATTTTATCAGCAAGTACATATTTTGTAGGCGAGTCCCTAATAAGGCCACTTCAGTGGCCTTATTAAGAGGCTGTCTATACTCTAAAGTTTGAGTTCCTAAAAAATATATTTGAAACTCTAACATCAAAATACTTTTAATTATTAATAATCAAATGCCTATTGATAACAAAAAAAATAGAACCGGTATTTTTAGCAATAATTTGAGACTCTGAGGAATTAAACAAAACTTACCTGATATTATAATATGAAATACACACGTTCGAACACGACAAATAAATTAAAATTATGCGACTAACTCCGTGCTCATCAAGATGGCTACTGACACATACTCATGTTTGAGCGGCAAACGACGGGTAAATCACGCCCTCTGTTGGAAATGTGTTATATTAGCTGAGTTATTAGGATGTGGCCTTATTAGGAGACTGGCCTTATTTGGCGTCGGTACCCTAGTAGAACCATCAAGATGCTCAAACAAATGACGAAGGGGGAGCTCATTTGCATGTAATTGACAGATGCACCACTGTATTGGTTTGCTCAATTTCATTTCCAAACACCGTATAACACCTCCTTTGCTACCTGTGTTAACAGCAGTCTCATCACACCCCACCACTATAAGTTTATCACAATCGATATTATTGGTTTCTAAAAATTCTGCAATATTCTGGCTGATAATCGTGGCCTTTCCAGATGTTAATGCCAGGTGTCCCATATATTCGGAACCAGGTTCTTTGAACAAGCTTATATGTTCTTGGACTATGGTCTTCCTTCTAGACTCCTCCATTGTAAGGACTCCTTGGGGCAGTATTAAACATAAATATTTTTCAGTGAATATTTTATATTTAGAACATGTATTCGATGGAGAAACTCTTCCATAATGGCCAATTTTAATATAAAGAAAAATCAATTCAAAATAAAAAGAAGAAAAAAATGACAATTTTTACGGTTTTAAAAAAGTTTAAGCCCCTTGGGGCAGTATTAAACATAAATATTTTTAGGAAAATATTTTATACTCAGAACGATTGAGCAACTTTTGCCTAATGGCCAATCTTTATTTGGTAAAAATTTTATTTTTTCTAATATAGACCGATCCACCCTAGATACTGCAGTCTCGCGTACGCCATTTTGTTCACCGAGCAAATAATAGTCTGTTCCTTTACACGGGCAACGTTGTGCTCCTTTGTTAGGTTGTTTGTGTTAGTTATCTACAAATTTTCGTTGTTTTATACCTAATGCATTGTTTAAAAAATATGTTCTGGTAGTTAAGTGTGCCGTCGGAACCTGTAAGTACATTTATTTGTTTAAGGAACGGGAACATTAAGAGCATTTAAGTTTTCCGTGGAATGGTTTGTTTACGAACTGTCGCAGTTTCGCGCCAAAAAGTAATCAATTGTTGCCGGACTGTTCATTTTGTTCGTTGAATGATAAACAAATTGGGCAGGAGAAGGCGGGGTTAAGGATCTGCAAGACTCCGTGCACGTGAATTTTTCGCTACGTGTATTTTTTGTATATTGGGGCAATATTATCTAAAGAATGGTTAATGTAGATGACATCAGCAATGGTGCGCAGCTGGAGGAAATAAGGAAGTTGCTCGATCTTAACAACAAAAAAATTGAGGAAATGATCAACAGTCATACTATCGCTATTGGACTGAAAATAAATAAAATTTCATCTGAGTTGGAAACCGTAAGGCAGCACAATATTGGCTTGGAGAAAAGAATCGAGCAGCTGGAACGTCACGCAAAAAACAATAACATTGTAGTCTTTGGGTTTCAACGACCTCACTACAGCTCAACTGATGATCTGGCTGACTGGACTATTGCTCAACTAAATAGTCTTCTACAGGTTCAACTTACCTTGCGCGATGTAAACAACGTTTATTTTGTTGGCAAAAAACCAAAGTCGCCATTGGTAATAGAGTTTTGTTCGTACCTTGTAAAGGTCAATATTTTCAAGAATGTACATAAGTTAAAAAATACAAAATTCTTCATTGCTCATGATCTGATTAAAAAAGATCAAACGATAAATAAAGTGCTCGTCTCACATTTAAAGGAGGCTAAACAAAAAAAACTTGTTGCCCGCATAAGGAATAACAAACTTCATATAGGAGAGGAAGTATTCACGTATGAACAGCTCGTAAGTAAACAGGAACTATCTGACGAAAACGAAGTTTTTGCTCCGCCACCACCCAGGAAGTCCATAAGTACTCCGGCTACCCCGACTAGATCATTTGGTGATATCTCTCCGAAAACATCGCCGATAGTGCCCGAAGCATTGGCTGAGAAACACAGTGTGTCTCCGTCGATCATCTCAGCTGCTCCTGCTACTGCAACGGATCAGTTGGGGTCTCTGTCGCTTGCATCGGGTTCTACAGTGGACAAAACTAAACAACGTCTAGGTAGTGTTCACGCTGCTGGTACTCCGCCGGGCGTTTTTTTAAAGGATAGACCAAAAACGCGATTACAATCTTTGAAAAGGAATTAGAATATTATTTCTTTTTTTCTTGTCAGTTGTTGTTATTAATGTTTCATTATAGCTTAGCAATAATTTATCAGTTATAAGGCATGTAATGTTGCAGTTTCTTTTTGTAATGTATGTGACTGAAATGTAGATTCTTGCGTTGAATTATTTATTTTACGTTGAATTATTTGCAATGATGAAGTTAACAACTTGTCATTTAAATATCAGGTCCTTGACGGCTCATTTTGCCAAATTGGTTGATTTTGTGCTGGTAAATAATTTTGATATTATTACTTTAAGTGAGACTTGGCTAAATAACAGTATTAGTTCTAATAATATTCAAATTCAAGGATATACTTTGATTCGAAGGGATAGAGCGGGGGACTTGAGGGGAGGCGGTGTAGCTATCTATTTAAGAAATCATTTTAAATATTCACGACTTGAAAGTTCTGAGAACATAGAAGATATATGGATCATGTTAAAATTAAAATCTGATAATGTTGCTCTTGGTTGTGTATATAGACCCCCAAATTTTAATGCCCACATATTCATAGATGAATTCGAAAGCACTCTTATTGATTTAGTTCCTAAATTTGACTGCATTGTCTGTCTTGGAGACTTTAATTTTGATCTCCTTGACGTTAATAATACTATAAATCACTTATTCAATACTGTATTAGCTAATACAGGTTTAAAGCAAATAGTTAACTTTCCAACCAGAATCACTCAGTACAGTTCAACTTTGCTTGACTTGATCGTTTTATCGGAAACATGTCAGTATTCTGCATGTGATTCTATGCATTTGCCGGATATATCAGATCATGAGCTAGTTTATGTTGATCTGGAATTATTATCCCAACCTCATTCTTTGGAACCAGTAATTTATAGAGATTTAAAAAATCTTAATGTTGATCAGTTGTACAGTGACCTTCAGTCAATTCCGTGGCGTAATGTATTTGACCTGGAGAGTGCTGACGGAAAGGTTGAGTTTCTCAATGAAAACCTTAGTACTTTGCTGGATTTACATGCTCCTTTGAAAGCGATGGTACCTAGGAGGGAACACAAACCTTGGGTAACGGACAACATTAGGCTATTAATGAAGCAAAGGGACAAGCTTTTTTCTAGGTTCAAACAAACTAAAAATCCTGTAATTTTCCAGGAATATAAATCATTGAGAAATTTAACTAACAAATTTCTAGAGAGAGAAAAGAAAGCATATATAAGACAACAGGTAAGAAGTGGTGGTAAAGCCCTCTGGAGAACTGTACATAAACTAAATATCTACAATAAAAAACCTAAACCTCAAATTCCTGAAGCGCTTAGCGATGTTAACGAAATTAACGATTATTTTATAAATTCAGTTCCTAGAATTTTGCCCACTTCAGATTTAAATCAGTATTATCAGGATAATATTCCTAATTTAAAGTCCAATTTAGATTTTAAAATCGTTGATGAAGTAGAAATCATGTCGTATATATCATCAATTAAAACAAAGGCAATCGGATCTGATGGTATAAGCATTACTTTTATCTTGCTTTGTTGTCCATTTCTTATAACATATATCTGTCATATAGTAAATTGTTGTATTACTCAATCTGTCTATCCTTCTTCCTGGAAGGTATCACACGTTGTTCCTCTTCCTAAGGCTGACGAAGTCCGGGAGCACAAAGACCTGAGACCGATAAGTATTCTGCCTGTTGTATCTAAAATTTTAGAAAGGTGTATAAAAAAACAACTTTTAGAGCACGTCGAGTGCAATCAAGTGCTTCCGGACACCCAGTCAGGCTTTCGACAGGGTCATAGCTGCTCGACTGCTATGTTGAATGTTACCGATCACATTCTTCGGGCCACTGATTCCGGTAAGTTAACTATCTTGGTACTTTTAGATTATTCGAAGGCATTTGATACGCTAAATCATAGTTTACTTAAGTTAATTTTGAAATATATTGGTTTGTCTGCGCCCTCGGTTACATTTTTTGACAGTTACCTCGCAGACAGACAGCAAAGAGTGATCTTGGGTGGACGGGTTTCTGATTCCAGGAGTATCTCCAATGGTGTTCCGCAGGGTTCCATATTAGGACCTATATTATATATAATATATACGGCGTTTCTTATAAATGTTATTGTCAGTTGTTCAAGACAAATATACGCTGATGATATTCAGATGTTTTATTCTTTTGACCCGGCTGATGTAAACCAAGCATGTGACTTAATTAATAAGGATCTAAATGCCATTTACACTGCATCTAAAGACCACTCATTATCTCTTAATCCATCTAAAACTATTGCACTTCTATTTGGCAAAAACAAAGATCGAACATCGGTCCAAAATAATATACAGATAAAGATTAACGAGGTGCCAATTTCCTTCTCTGAGGTGGCAAAAAGCCTTGGACTTTGGCTGGACACAGATTTGAGATTTCATAAGCATATTTCTGAGTGTATCAGAAAATGTATGTTTAAGCTTAAGCTGCTATACAATTCTCGCACTGTATTAGATTCAAACGTTAAGCTTATGTTATGCGAATCGCTAGTCTTGTCCACATTTGATCACTGTAATGTTGTGTATGGTCCATGCTTGACTGCTGTGACTTCTCAAAGAATTCAAAAGATACAAAATTATTGTTTAAGATTTGCTTACGGTGTCCGGAAGCGTCATTCTGTCAGGCACAAGTTGAGAGATGCTGGGTGGTTAAGTATGAAACAGCGAATACATTTTCATTCGGCTGTGCTTTTTCACAAAATAATACTGCTTAGAAATCCGTCATATTTGCACAAAAAAATAGTTTTCCGTACAGATGTACACAACCTTAACGTTAGATTTAAGGGCACCATTACACCACCTATCCATAAAACTGCTCTGTTTGAACGTAGTTTTTCTTATAACATATCCGCTATCTATAATTCTATTGGTCTAGACCTTAAAACTAAATCTATTTTAACTTTTAAAAAAATATATAAAAGTATATTACTGGGTGTTTAAGGTTTTCTGCTTTCGGGTCGTGCTTTTTCTTTTTCTTGCCTTTTCTTTCTTTCCTTCATCCGTCTCCTGCACTGTCTTTACTTATTAATATTTTTGCATTAGTACAGAATTTATTTTAGTGTTATTAACATGATCTTTATTTTGTTATTTAATTTGGAATGACTTAAAGGTGTACCTATATACATTGTAATTTTTGTTGTTTGAGGTTAAGTGGAAGACCAACCCTTGTTACTAGCAAGGGATGAACTTCGCCTTTTCAGATATCATTGAATAGGATTTTTATTTTTATTTCTATTATTATCTTTTCTACTTACTGTAATGATTATCTGAATAAAGATTGTTTATTATTATTATTATTATTATTACACATCAACCAGTAGTCATTAATATATAAAGTTAGCCTGCCGGCAATATAATGTCGCTCCAATATCGCTATGCATTTTGTTGTATTTTAAATTAGGAATTGGTACAGCCAATCGAGTGGTTCTGCGTTCAAATCCCAGTGAGGTCCAAAACTTTTTCAATTTTAAAAATTTTGTCTGCACGCCAATTCAATTGATATTTTTTAGTTATATTTAATACAAACAGTGAGCCTAATGAATAAAAATTAAGCAATTACTTGAAGCTATTACTTTTTAGTAAAAGCGATTGTGGTGTTTGTTTTTAGTTTTCGAATAATTAAAATTGGTGTAATCAGTGGATGCTCAAATATAAATAGCGGTAAGAAGATTAAGTGGAGTGGATGGAGTGCCTTAACGACCTAAAAGACCTGGCAGCCAGAAACAACAGGGTTGAACTCCTATGGGTTCCTGGTCATTCAGGGATAAAAGGCAACGAAAAAGCAGATAAACTGGCAAGAACCGGATCTGCTCAAAATTTCAGGGGCCCAGAACCCGCCCTTGGAATATCAAAAAAGGCAACCAAAACAACATTAGACAGATGGGCGCAAAAACAACATCTATCTCGATGGAATAGTACACCTGGCCAGGTACACGCACGGGCCGTCATCGATAGGCCCTCGAAGAAGCTATCAGCTGGAATGCTGCTCTTGACGCGTACCCAGCTAAAGCAAGTGACCGGCCTACTAACAGGCCATTGTCACTTAAGAGAACACCTTCAACGAATGGAAGTCTATAATGGACCCATTAAATGTAGACTTTGCGGCGAAGAGGATGAAACCGCCTCCCATATCATATACAGCTGCGAAGCGCTAAACCGTAAAAGATTCAAAATCTTCGGAAACATTCGACGTGGCGATAACCTCCCGCACGACAAACTTGAAAGAAAACTACTGGACCTCGTAGAAGGAACAAATATTTTCTAACAAGACTGGGGCGCACAATAAGCCAGAAGGCTGCAGTGTAAGAAGCTTGGGCCACACGTCGAACCCGACCCCCGCCTTTAACCAACCAACCAACCAAGAAGATTAACAAAATTTTAATATGAAGCGTTTGAACGAGCGTGTAAATGTTCATAAATACTATATGCGTGCTAAAAGAGCTAACTTAGAAAGTTCTGGTTCAAACAGCTCAGCTTTAGCTTTAGATCATCAACTTTCTGCTGAGCCAAATTTAGCATGTAATTTGGCTGCACAAAGATGTTTGCCATAAAAATTGAATGTCAGTTTAAAAACTTATTAGGCTTTTAAACCTATTGTCCCCACTTTTTAAAACCTACACAAAGTGTCAATAAAAAAATCCTTTTTTTAGAATCTGCTGACAAAACAGGGCTTCAAAACAGTAGAAAAGATGCCGAGGATGCCATCGCGACGTGGCTAAGAAGGGCTACAGATAGGCGAAATTCATTATTAAAAAAGCTTTAATTATGTAATACATTAATAAAACCATTTATTAAGCAATATGATGTTTCATGTTTAACAAACAAAACAAAATATTTTAGGGCTCTGCGGTTTGGCCTATAAAATGTATCTAAGGTGTTTTAAGCAATCGCTGGACGCAAAAGAAATTACTTTAGTTTTTATTTATTGGCTTTCAAGAAATTACTTCGATTTTATAAGAAAAAGCAATCGCTACATTTTTATTCATTAGGCTCATTAATAACCTACCATTTCTAAAAAAAAATATCGCGATTACGATAATTTCTCTTGCGAGAAAAGTAAAAGAAATAAATGCTGTCCAATCCGTAACAACCAGTAAACAGCAATTTATTTTCCTTGTTGATAAAAAAAGAACAATAAAAACATTTTCAACAAATCTGCCCAACCTGTATTAATGCAAACTGCAGTGCGGTTGTTATGGACGCCGACGGCTACCGTATCGACGCTGCCGCCTTGACGTCACGCGACGCCTGTTACGTCATTCAACACGCTCCTTGGCCGGGTCGGTGTTGCCGATTGTAAGACTTGTTTTATGCAAAGTGACGGAATTGGGACAAATCTAATGCAAAATAGGGTTTTGAATGTGGCAGGATCTGGGATATGTATTTGAGGGAAATGAAATTTGTAATAAAGGTATTGGACTGGAAAAATACATCGTGCAAGGTGATTGCGTATTAACTTTTTTTTGTGACATGGCTTTTTTTCTTATATATGTAATTTTTTTTCTATAGCTGATGTTAAATTGTTGTTATAGCAACTCTTTTAGGTAGATACAGTATCACTTTAACCGCAAGGGTAGATAAAGTAACACTTTAACAGCAAGGGTAGATAAAATGGTTTAACTTTTTTTATTTAATTAAATTTAGAAATTCAAACACATTAATTCGAAGGATTAACAACAAGTGTAATTTTACAATTAACATTATTAGAAACATCTATCTTTCTTCTTCTTGTGTTAATTTCTTTCCGTATATTTCGTATTCACTTCGTACACAAAACGCAAAAATACTGAAAACTCCACAAAAACCAGAATGTAAAATTTGTTTGACATTTGTTGACAGAGTAATTCATATCCCTAGTAACGGAGCAATACAGTTGCGATTTTTGTGCCAAAAATTACAATTTTCACTTATAATCTCCCTAGTGCTCGAATTATATTTTATTATTTATATTAATTCAAGGACGCGGGGGATTCGGTAAGAAAATTTCACACCTAAAATTTATTTGAATTATTTTATTGAAATTATCCATAATTATGGATGGATAAATACTTAAACTTTCAAAAAAAAGTTTCCTCACCGTTTAGTTAAACGAAATGCAAAAAATATAAGTGAAAATTAACCTTTTTATTTATTTTTACTACATTTCATTTACTAAAACAAAGGGAAAGCATAGTATAGTCTAGTTTAGGCTAGTTATGCCAGATAAAACAATTTTTAAAATCTAGGTAGATAGTAGATACCACAGTCAAGTAGGCTTAGGCTTGTGATGTCAAAATCGTCTCTGCTATACGTCACGTCGACAGTTATTTCTTAAACGTGCTTCTTTAGTTCACAATAATTAAATCATGGCAGTAAACAATCAAGAAACTAATTTTAAGCCCTACGGTGTTTGTAAATCTTGCTCTGAAATAGGGGACATTAATATGACTCATAAAAATTTAAAGTATTTGCAATGTTTAATGGAAAAAACTGAATTAAATCCCCATCAAGAAAACCTTTTCTCAGCTATCCAGGAGATTTTGGAGGAAGATATCCCATCCTTTTTAAGAAAAACCAGAATTCAGCAGAACAAAATTGCATCCAAATATTACATCTATTATATTAAACATAGACATCTGATAGAAGTGGAAAGGGAAGGTAACCATTATCCTTGCTATTCTCCATTACGAAGAGAAGAGTTCGAACCAGAATTCCAAAAATATTTAGCCTTAATGAAAGAAATATTTGGTAAATAAATATTTGTATTTATTAATATTATAAAATGAATAAAAACATTAAATACCAAAATTTGATCCTAAATACTGATTTTCGGATCATATGATAGCTGCATGTCAAGAAAAAATTTCCACTTATTAATTTTGTTCGCCTAGCTTGGCAGGAGGAGAAAAATTTCCGAAAAATTTGAAGGTTGTTATTGGTAACTGTCGAAATGAAAGTGTGTGATTGGCTTAGAATGACAGGTGTGAAATTTTCTTTGAAATTTTATTTTTCCCCTGAATTTGAAGTCTTGCTATAGAAAAAAATGTTGTATTGCGCACGACGATAAAATCGCATTATCATCTCGAGCGTAATTTACTCTCACTCTCGAAGATAAAGTTAGTACGATTTTATCGTCTTGTATAATAATAGTTATTTATGTACCAAGGCAGTAAAGTGATTCTTTATCGAACGAGTCTGAAATTATAAGATGAGCGAGCGAGGCGAATAACAGGCGAGGCGATAAAGACACTTTACTGACGTGGTGCATACGAAATTTTATTGCCAACCGTTCAGAATTTATAATATAAAAAATGCAGGCATAACTCATCGCAATAAATCGCGAGAAAACTATTATTGAGCTGTCTTAGGGAAAGACAGTGACAGACGATTTTTGATTAATAAATGTCAAAGTCACTAATTTGCGGAGGGTAAAAGTATTTTTCTCCAAATGACATTAAAAGCGGTCTTTTAATGACACCTGACAGGCTCAAAAGGTGTATTTTTTCTGCCTAGTCAGAAAAAGTGGACTTTTTATGCCTAGGCAGAAAAAATACACCTTTTGAGCCTGTCAGGTGTCATTAAAAGATAAAATTTAAAATGACAAGTAAACACAACAATTCAATAAATGTCATAAATAACATACATAAATATAAAAAATACGATTTTGCGTGAAATTGGAACAAATTTGGAGAAAAAATCGGCTGCGCCTCGTCTATGAAACACCAGCCGCGGCATTAAATCTTGTGCTTTTCTGCCTAGTGAAACAAATAACTATTATCTGCCGCATTTGCGGCAGGAAAAGTATTTTATTTTAGAATAAAATAAAGTGTTCGTTTATTTCCGGAAATCACTCTGATAATGTACGGCTTTACTGTCGCTTGACAATAAATAACTATTACATGCGCTATTGCGTCCGATCTTTTATTGTAGACTTTGCATCAGGAGCGTAAAATCCGGGTTGTCCATCAACGATATAACCCCATGGTCAGCAACAAATGGAAAAAAAGCGCCGCGGGCGATATTTTTTTCGGTGTCATGCTCAAATTAATTCATGTTTGCTTTTGGCAGCACAATTTCTATTTAATCAAAACATTTTTTTTCATGTGCTTGTTTGAAGGTGGTAGACAATGAAGTAGGTAATATAAAAAAAATACCTTGCCGGACTTCCATTGTCTTTATTTTGTTAGTTAACACAAAGTTTCGGTTAGTTAGTATCCCTAACCATTTTCAAGTGTAAACTAAATTATAATTCTAAGGCTACTGTTTTAAATACTATATGCATGTGCAACGAAGCTTGATGACTCCGCCTACGTGCTTATTGGAGTGTGAAGTTTGAGCTATTGGTTTTGGACAAGAAGAGGCTTCCTGCAGATGTTGGGGATATCTATACTTGGTTTACTAAATATATGGGTATTTTGGTTCATGAAAGCTGCTTCCTTGAATTTTCGTTTCCTTCAGTGCTGTTCCGTGTTCAAACCCTTGGCCTCTGACCACTGAATATTATGTTGGTTGGTCGGTTGGTCCATACATGTTCCGTTATACCTGATCTCGAAGTTTCACCTCTTTGAGTATGTTTCAAATGTTCTTTAACTCGTACGGGAAGAGGTCTTTTTGTTTCTCCAATGTACGATTCGCCACACTCGCAAGGGATTTGATAGATACAATTTTTTGTGTTTTCATTACGGGGGTTTTTACTTTTGTAAGAAAGCTTCTAAGCGTATTTCCGGATTTAAAGGCTGTTTTGATATGTTAGTTTTTGGTTATCGTTCTAATTTTTCCATAAATAAGTTATTGTAAGAAATGCTTGCTCCTCTTTCGTTTCTGTATTAGTTTTTACTTTGCGATTTTTAAGTTTTGAGATGGTATTAGTTACAAAGGTTTCAGGGTAACCATTTTTTTTTTAAATAAAAAATAAAAGTTAAAAAATATTATATAGGTACATACTTCCGAAGTTTTTACCAAATGGGAAACTTTTTTATTATTAATTTTACGAAAAAAAAATATTCTTTATAAAAAGCTCTGCATGGTCTAAAACCTAAAATGCAACCATCAAATATCGAAATTTTCCAGTCATATAGGTACGAGGTTTGTCAAAAAATGTGAATTTTTCCCAAGAATATGAATTTTTCCCAAGAGTAAAGTACCTTTATTTTTGACATTATCAAAAATTGTTATTAAAAAAAGTTAATCAAAACTAAAAACTACGGCTAAATGTGCAATTATACGCATTTATGTTGAAAAATTATTTTATTGATTTATTATTAATTATTTAATTTTTTAATTATTTAATTAATTTAATGCGTATCATTGCATATTTAGACGTGGTTTTTAGTTCTGATCAACTTTTTTTAATAACAATTTTTGATAATGTCAAAAATAAAGGTACTTTACTCTTGGGAAAAATTCACATTTTTTGACAAACCTCGTATATGATTGAAAAATTTCGATATTTGATGGTTGCATTTTAGGTTTTAGACCATGCAGAGCTTTTTATAAAGAATAACTTTTTTTCGTAAAATGAATAATAAAAAGTTTCCCATTTGGTAAGAACTTCCGAATACACGCTGTACCTATAATTAGTTAAATTAATTTTTTTAAAACCGACCAGAAAATTTACACTTTCTAGACAATTTTTCGTCTAGAAAATAACGTTTTTCCGATCGCAAGACCGGAAAAGTGACATTAGAGACCGGAAAAATCTTTTCCGGACTCTAATGTCACTTTTCCGGTCTCTAATGTCACTGTCACCCTGTTTTTTGTATTTCCAATTGCTCTTTGATAATACAAGATACCTTGATTTCGTTATTATGACAACAACATTTCGATGTATTGTCGAGTGACAGTTCGTTGATTTTTAATTTTGTTCTTTATGTCAAACTTGTTTCGCGTAGATTATAAAATATATCGAAGTGTCGGTCTTAAAAAAAATATTGTACGTCACGCAACCGAAAATTAGTGTTTTCCAGGTCTCTCCAAGCTTCCAGGACTCGCCTATGGCTCGCCCTGGAAATGCTTGTCTCGACCTGAAAAACACTACTTTCCGGTCTTGTAACGTAAATTACTATTGTTCATTGCATTGGTCGAAAAACATTTATTTAAATGAACTGGGGTAGCATTTAAATTAATTAAGTAAATATTGACAAGAATATCTATGTTCTTGAAATAAGAATATTTTTTTGTGGCGGGCTTTAAGGGCTTGAAATGAACTCAATAAAGCCAGCTCATAAAATATTTTTTCTCTATAAAAAATTACTCATTTTCAAGCGACTACCGACAAAAATCAATTTTTATTAAATTATATTTGTTATTAATAATATTTTTTTTAAGTCATAAATTCAGCTCTACAAGTAACACCCACTTGAACTTAACAAGGGTTTTTTAAGATGTGCTCAAACTTTTATTTTTAACGTTTCAAGTTTTATAGGAGCCCTCGAGACGCGTGTTTATAAGAAGGGCTTCAAGTTTTGATCTGATATATTGTGTCAGGACCAGCAATAAGCTTTTTTTTTCAAGAGATATTGAAGAGGTTGCAGAGTCTGGTGTCAAGATAGATAAAACTTATTATTGTGCTACTTTTAGAAATCTGATATTTACGGGCATTTCGTGCCGGGTATTAAAAGGCAGTGCTGCAACCAGATATCTGGTTCGGAGGGGGCTCACCAATAAAGTGGTTACTAAAATTTGTGTTCCAAAGGGAACGAGGGGAAAACAATGCAAGAAATAGAAATTCTTATAAAAATGCACTTTGAGCGAAAATTTTTTGTAAAATTAAAAATTTATGATACCTATATCCACAAATTACAGATAGTATCGTGCGAGCAAAAATTATTTGCATCATAGAGGGCGTGGATTGAAAAACGTAGGGCTTGGTATAGATCACAATACAATGGGGACGATATATCTAACCAAACCTAGGTTAAAATTTTGTCAAATTCATATTATGACATGATATGCCAAACTAATGAGTAATAAAATAAGTAGACAAATACAAATTTATTTTTGTTGTTTACAAAATTAACAAAGTATGAATATACTGAAAGAAAAAGAAAAATAATTACATAAATTGCTGAAATTGGGCACCGCCATGCTTCAAGCATAAATTTACATAATTTTGGGTAAACCATTGAGAGTAATTCCTGCGTCTTTCAAAATCTGCGGCTCGTATTTCTTGGAATACTTGCACTTTATAAGGAAATAAATTAAGCTGCTTCTTAAGAATAGTCCTGCATGTTCCATAAGATCTTCCCACTTCTTGAGACAGGCGTCTTATACAATTTGTTTGCGTATTTTGCATTATTTCACGAACGTTTGCAACAAGTTCTTCTGTTCTTACAGACATTTGGTCTTCCTGCTCCTTTTTTGTGTTGTATAGAACCTGTTTCCCTAAACACAGCCACGGTTATGTTCGTGAAAATCGTCCATGCACAACCCGGATTATATTGCCACTCACCGTTTACTCTAACCCCGTTTCGAAAATACGCTTCAACCATGAATGTTTTGTGCTGTTCCGTACAGCCCATTGTGTGAATTGTTCAATAAATTGGAAAAATTAGCGATGAATCAAATCTTGTAACGACTGTCAAAGATTACGGAATAACTGATAATTGATTGTTAATTCAGGTAGTTACTGACACCCAACAGGTGCTCTACGGCTAAGCATTACGTCCTTAGATGCAAGGCCCTCTTTGATGCAAATAATTTTTGCTCGCACGGTACATCTTCGTTATGGGCATTCTCCATTTAACATGTATAAAAACAAAACTCTCGAAGGTATCAAAACACGACGAGGAACCTACTGACTTGCGCGTTGCACTACAAACAGTCACATACACACATACTTAAAGTACCAAGAAAGTTGAGCGACCAGATTTTGGACGCCTATTTATACATCGACCTTCTGGCAATCTGTGTAAATTGCTTTCAATCGCAATCCGATTCACCTTCCGCCTGTTAAATTAACTAATCACTCGGCAATCAAAATATCGCTTGAAATTTGAAGGACATGGCACACTAACGGGACAATCTTTTGGAAATTCGATCACAAGCGACTAGATCTCCCAAGTCCAAATCATATACCCACCGCTGAGTTATTTTATAAAAAAATTCTTTATATTGTAAGGACGAACACGGACCGTGCGATGATTAATTCCGAAAATATAAGGCGAAATAAAAGCTGAAAGGAAAAAGAAAATTCCACAGGTCCCAGTGGTTATCTAACCTTTAGCCAGAAGAATTTCAATGCTTTCCACAGACGTGTAGGGAATTCAATAATTTTTTTATTTATTTTAAATTTTTACACAAAACATCGTAAAACTTTTTAATATATTTTTTGTTAATAGAATGTAGACGTTCCAGATCCGGATATTGCTCCGACTGACATCTTTTCAATTCGAAATTTAAAAAAGCACCCAGGGATCGTTATTCTGTCGATGATAAACAGTTGCAGAAGCAGGATATTGATACCTATTTTAAAGGCCCCTTGACGTCTAGGGCGTAGATATGGGGGATAAAGTGGGTAATTACCCTATAGGTTAGGTTAGAGGGGCAGACCTCTGGCATTGTCCAAATAGTCACACGTAGTCCTATAAGGAACGTTGTGGTACCTCACGTGTTGCGCGGAACCTATTCGCATCAGCTTTCCTGACGGTTAACACGACGTAGATCGTAGAAAAATTTTGACAGCTTATTCAAACCAGTCACTCTGTTAATAAACTTATTGAGTAGACCCAGTTGCAGGCTGCTCACTTCCTCCAGATCATTAATTAAAATTAATTACCCTACCAAAACGATACGAAATAAAGTTTCATCTAAAAAAAGACTTTTTTAAACTAGTAATTTACATTTTTGACGTATTTTCTTAAAAAAGTTACTCGTTGACTTGTAATATTTGCTACTTCATACAAATATCTTATTTTTTACTATACCGAAACCCCAGATGGTTTATTAAGTATGACAAAGAGTTAAGGTCCAATTTCCAAAATCCCACGATCCCTTTAAACGTCCTTTAAAGCTGAAGAGTTATGTGCATGTTTGATTTGTACATATCGTAGATTACATTTCCATATCTATCTTTACGGGCTCTTTTAAATCCAATGTTTTCGTGTTTTTTGTCATTCTTTTCGGGCATTTTTTTGAAGTAATATTGTTGCTTTTTCTTAAACAATCCTTTGTATGGTTCTGATATCCACATTAATTGCTTCTGGAACTTCCTAGATATACTCCGGATTTATGAATTCGTCGGTTTTGTTTTTCTTCTTCATAACAGCTTATTACATTTAGCACCATTTCATCGCTGGCGGATTTAAAAGGCCCGCAAAACGTTTTTTTTTCATATGAAAATTGAAATAAAATTTAAAACACACAAAGACGGAAAAATTTGACAAAGACAGAAATTTCTATAAAATTTGATAACCGTTGTTAGGGTTAGTAGGCCATTGATATTAGGAAAAATAGGAGAAAAAAAGTATATAGTGTTGCCACTTTGGAATTAAACTTGTCAAGGTATATACTTTAAAAATCAAAAAAGTTCCCAAGCCCTAAAGGCGAGCTTCATGCCTTAACCCTAACACTAACGTGCAATTTGTCAGTTTTTTCCGTTTTTCACGAATACCGTTCATCCCACAAAAAAAAATTACGCACCAAACATGTTCCCCGTAAAATTCTACATAAAAAAGGTTCTATAACCTAAATTGTTTAGACCAGAGGTTTTCGAGAAATCAGTCATTAAATTTAGGGGTTGTTTAACATGGACCAATAACGAACACGGTATAATCACGTATTTTACTTTTTACAATAAATGGGCTGTGTTCTCTAAGCCACTGTTGAAATTTTCGACTATCTTGTTCGTCTGTCTTTATCCTCGCATCTCTCATTTCTACATGCTGATCCGTGGTGCTTAATGTAAGGTCACAATACATTTCAACAGCTTCGCATACATGGTGTGTAGCTGGTAGTCCAAGAATCCATTTATTAAGGACGCTTTCTGAAAAGCCCCTTCCGTGGGTTAAGCCACCAAGAGTCTTTATGCCGCTCATGAGCGTTTGCTCAATGGTAATGTCTGACCAAACTCCGGACCAATGTTTTTCGGAGCGACGAATTGTGAAAAATCCTTGTTTGGTAAATTTTTTATATTCTTCTTCGGTCATTTTTTTATGTAAGCATTCCATTTCTTGAAGGTAAAGCTGACAAGACTTTGCATAGGGAAAATGGCCGGTTGCGTGAAAAATTGGTAACATTGATTTAATGCAACTTAGATGAAGATTCCAGTCTCCAGTTCGTTCTGATTGAATAAAGTGAATTATAATAGTAACCAACTCCAAGTATTGCAGCCATAGTTTTGCAGTTTTCCCTTTTTCTCCCAGAATATTTGTTGCATCGACAAATTGTAATCTAAGTTGTTTAATTGTGTCGTCATCCAACAAGCTCTCATATGTCAACATTGTGTTCTTCATTCCGATGAGCATTGACGATATATATTCTTTCGATTCTTCATGGATTTCGACCTCTTCAAGTATTAACATAGAAATCGCAGAAAAAGTAAGGCAGTGAGCTCGAATGGCTCTTGCATATGCATGTCCCGAAAGCATACGAGGAACCGATGCTGAAGCATATACAGTTAACCATAGTTAAACCGTAGTAATACGATTTGACATGACATGACTAACACGGAACGTATGATTTATTTTTACTTAGTGGATTAGGTCTTAAGGAGAAAACGAAAAACGCGCCGATAATTCTACCTCAATGGTGGTGTGGAAACGAGTGCTCTTGTATTAGTCGTAAAACTTTTTTAGGAATCCTTTCTCCACTTTAATTCAACCTTCATGAAATCACATAGTTTCGAAACCAAAAGTAAAATGATTATACCGTGTTCGTTGGTCCATGTTAAACAACCCCTAAATTTAATGACCGATTTCTCGAAAACCTCTGGTCTAAACAATTTAGGTTATAGAATCTTTTTTATGCAGAATTTTACGGGAAACATGTTTGGTGTGTAATTTTTTTTTGTGGGATGAACGGCATTCGAGAAAAACGGAAAAAACTAACAAATTGCACGTTAGGGGTGGGTTTAAGGGATGAAGCTCGCCCTTAGGGCTTGGGAACTTTTTTGATTTTTAAAGTACATCCCTTGACAAGTTTAATTCCAAAGTGGCAACACTATATAATTTTTTTCTTCTATTTGGCTATTTTAACACTAATATCAATGGCCTATAGGGTCAAAGTAGATTGATAATTATAAACCACACATCAGCGTTTGAATACTTAGCGCTAAGGGGCTTAAAGTGTAAAAATTTTTTTGCACCAATGATAAGTATATAATATCGTAGGCTAATTACAAATTCAGTCGTTTTATAAAACGCCTAGTCGTTTTATAAATGACTAGGTATATTGTAAAATGAAGAATAACTACCGAATTTTTAAAATTCGACTGAACTTTTTAGACGTTTCATAAAACGCCGAACTACTTTCAGGCTCATTGTAGACGGTTCTTCAATCTCGTTTGTTTTAGGATATGACTGATTATAAATAGTCATTTTGTTAAAGATTGTAAAGTACTAGGCATTTTATAAAACACCGATTTATATTGTTGCTTGATCCTATAATATTTCAAACAAATAAATAGTAAGTTGGACACTTTATTTTTGTCATTACATTATAAAAGAAATTAATGGGTAACTCTTACAACACATGTTCCGACATTCGCTACGTAAATTTAGGTATATATTTACATAATGTAATGTAATCTAACATAATTAATCTAAAAGCAATATTATTTTACTTATTTGAACACGGTCCGCTTAAATGACATTTACTATAGCATTTCAAGTGAGCCTTAAAACACTTATTGTATTTGTGTGGCAGGCGCGGATCTAGGATTTTGCCCGGGGGGGAGTGGGGGCGCGGAAAGAAAGTAGCTCCGCAGGCGAAATTTTTTTGGGTGACACGCCCTTTTTTGAATCATGGTTTTTCATGGGTTTTCAAGTGGGAAAAATAAAAAATACAAAACAAAATTACAAAAACAACCCGGTGCATTTAGGAGGGGGTTAAACTTCCTATTCGCATCATGCGCTCCTTTTGCAGGCGCGCTTTCGGGCGCCTTCGGGGTTTTGATTTGCGCTTTGAGTTTTATACCTACATCTAGCAACTCTTACAATAATTTTATGAAATCATATTTTTTTTATTACTCTTTATTAGGACATACCTACTAAAATGTTAGTATTTTATTTTTAGAAATCATGGATAATAATATAAGAACATCAATACTGTCAATACATAGTCGATTTTAAAAATTTTGCTCTAAATTATTGACCAAATTTGTTAAAATTTGGACGTATAGTTAAAAAAAATTTAAAAAAATGTTCTGGCTTTTCGCCTACCCACACTGACAAGGGTGCCCCGAAAAGTTTCTATTATTAATTATGTGAAGCTGAAATTAAGTTTTTTCTTATATTTATTTCACTGGAATTCGCGAATGACGTATTTGACTTTAGGTGTGGTTAAGGCTCAGGGGGGGGGGGGGGCGAAACCCCAGTCGCCCCCCCCCCCCCCCCCCTAAATCCGCCCCTGTTGTGTGGCACTGCGTTTTGCTTGCTTTGCAGGAACATTTTTTAAATCCCTGTTCTCCAAATTTAGAAAACATTGTTAAAGCTTCTCTCAAAGAAATAATTTTTCCTTCCAAAACCTGAATTGGTTCGAGATATTCAATGTCAACGATTTCGTCTCTTGAAAACCATCGATGTAAAATTCCGTGCTTAGTACCAATTTGGTATAACTCCATTTTTTATTTCTACGATAATTCCCAATATATTTTTAGAATCTTGTGGTCCCTTATTGAATGTAGGTACTTCAACCGCAATATTCTGACCCAGAAATAGAGGTTTTAACTTTTGGTTGGTATTTTGAGGCATTTATTCTGCAGCACGTTTTTGACCAGCAACACATCCCATTCTTTGTGTACCTATCTATGTATGCAACAATAAACGTATGTGGCATAAATCACATATTCATGCTGTGTTATTCAGCACTAAATCTGAAGAACTTTTGTTTAAACAATTAACACAGCAAACCGTTGCATTTCCATTATTTCAATTCCATTGTTAACTCCTCGATTGTTTACAAACTGTCAAACCACACCATAAAGAAGTTAAACGCCTGACTCGATAACAGTCTTATTATAATACGCCTAAATATGTCTAGTTTTATTCCAGGCGCAGTGTAAGAACAATCGCCCACACCTTCATTTTTCAATAAGCCGGGGAGAGCATTTCGGCGTTTTATGAAATGCCTAAAAAAATCAGTCGAATTGTAAAAATTCAGTATGTATTCTTCATTTTACAATATACCTAGTAATTTATAAAACGACTGGATTTGTAATTAGCCTACGACATATACATCTTATTCTTAACTCATGCTTTCCTTAAGTAAGTGTCTACCAGCTACCACTTAAATTCCACTTAACGAAGTTTGACGTGGTGTTTTTAAGTTATTTCTATTTTGACATTTTAAAACTGGTAGTGTTTTGCCTAAAAACAAATAGGATAGTGTTTTTTTTTATGATCGAGCACAAGCACTATAGGAAAAATTCGTTAAGGCGCTCTGGGAGCGGTGCGTGTGCGAAGAAAGCGATTCACGTTTTTCTTGAATCGTTGGAGGTTATATTCGGTTGGAAACACGGTCTCAGAAAGGCCGTTCCACAAAGATGACGTCCTCCAAATGAAAGAGTTCTGAAACAATGATGTTCGGGGTGTACTAAGTTGAACCACATAGGGATGGGCGGCAGTGGTTCGTCGTGTGTTTCTGCTATGCATTACTCTAGGTGGAATCGAGCGGGCAATATCTGTCGAACACTTGCCATGGAAATATCTGTAGCAGAGAGTCAAATCACCAACCTGTCTTCGATGTTCTAAGCTGTCGAGGTTCTTAGTCAGCTTGTTGTTGCCGATTAGACGAACGGCTCTCCTTTGGATGGAATCCAACAACCGAAGGGTATGCTTCGGTGCAGAACTCCAAATATGAGAGCAGTATTCCAGTGATGGTCGAATCTGGGCTTTATAGAGTGTCAAAAGTTGTTGAGGTGTATACAACTTTTTGGTAAGGAAAAGTATACCGAGCTTCTGAGAAGCTGCCCTGGCGATTGCCACAACGTGATTATGCCAAGACATATTTCCTCCCAGGTTGACACCCAGCAAATTAATAGACGAAGTCAGTGGAATTGCGTGTCCTGCCATAACGATATCGGGTTCTGCAATGTTAACCTTCTTAGAGAAAACTGCTGCCTGGGTTTTTTGAGCGTTAAATTCGACTTGGTTACTGTCACCCCAAGACAAAATTTTTTCCAGGTCTTTATTGAGGCGTGATACCTCATGTTCTCTGCGAAGATGTGCGTCAGCAGCCGATGTTTGAGATTTCAAAGTAAAAGATGAGATAAGTGTGCTGTCGTCAGCAAAGCTATATATTGGATTTTCTGTTTTCGCTAGAAGATCGTTAATGTACAGTAAGAAGAGAGTTGGGGATAATATGGACCCTTGAGGAACACCAGCATTGATGGTGAAGGTGTCTGAGAGAAACCCGTCAATCGCCACTTGCAGAGAACGGTCCTTGAGGAAGCTAGACAACCATGAACCATGAAATGGAGAACCCAAATTATTTGGATTAGGAACCAGAGAACTAGAGAAATTGTTTTAAGCAAATGGACCCCTTGTGTTTTTTTAGAAGATTCCGGCTATGTAAAGAACCTGTTTTTAATAATATGCTTCAGATAGAGGATCAACTAGAATATTACCATGACAGGTAAAAACATAATTGAGGGGGGGATTGTTTCTTATAGCCTATAGTTCATGAATCGTTTGCAATGAAGGTTGCAAAGCAAAATGTTGTTTGCATAAGGCAGAAGAACCTGATGTGAGATTAAAAAAACTTATGATTATTTCTAGAAACAATAATGTTTCACCCATGAACCAGGCTGCCTACGTTATTATGCTAGTTCAGGCCATCTGTCTAATGCAACTTGCCGACTTCATGGAAATGCACGTAAGTGTGTTGCACATTTAATGAGTCACAATGTACATTCTTTTTTTTATTGATACCCTATTTCGCTTATTTAAAGTACGCCTCAGCGTGTTTAAATCCCACTTTCAAAAACGCGCGTGTTTTAAAGTTTCCATGGCAACATCAACAACCCGTGAAACGTAAAGTCTAAATATGTCAACTTTTTAATTATTGATTTGACAGAATTATCTTTTAACGTCAAGTAAAATATTTTTTTAAGCAATAGACAACTAATGTCAACGGTGACAACAATGAATCTTATGTGACAGATTGGAAGTTATTTTTTGTTCTCCTCATTTTCATGACAACGACAGGTATATCACATCACGAATTCGACCATTTCACTTACTTACTAAGTAAGTATTTCCATTTTTTGTAATATAAATACCAATAAGTGTACCAATAAAAAAAATAATGTAAAGTATTCGTGGATAACTGGTCTTTAAAACACTTGCTCTATTTCAAGCACTCCGGCTGCGCCGTCGTGCTTGCAAAATCGCGCGTGTTTTAAAGACCTTAATATCCACTTATACTTTAATATACTATACCAACATTTCTTACCTCTGTTATTTTCTGTTTGCATTGTTGCCTTCTTACAATAACACCATGAAAGCACATCTTTGTTTACTTTTTACTTATTTCCTAAATATAGATACCTAAGTACTTACTAAAAACATATTTAATAATTTTTTTTCAACCCTTTAATATTCCTGGTTTTAACATAAACAAAAATAAACAATAAACGTTTATATACACTGCACAAAATTCAAAAGTACTAGGAAACCCTAAGTTATTTGGCTAACCCATTATAATAATATTGGCTTTGAGTATTTAAAATGTAAAAACAAAACATAATTTTCTCTTAGAAAATATCAATAGGAACTAAGAAAATGTTCATACAACATAAATACGTATATATTATTCTCGAACAGCTTTAAGTTGTTATATTTTTACTTCTAGATCAAGTTTTAGAACTTGCATTTTAACTTCATGTTCTTCTTTAGAAAAGTCAATTTCGCCATGGACCAAAATGAAGGTTATTTATTTGTCATTGCCATGCGTTTTTAGACAGGTTTCACCAATTACCATAAGAGAAATAGAATTTACTATATTTCTACATGTCACAAAAGCTTAGCTAAGGAAGGCTCAAAAGACGATGGTGCAAATAAAAATAAAATAAGTTACTACAACTACTACTTGAAAGTTATGAGCTCCCTTACTATTTTTTTCTTAAGTAGACGTTGGTGCAATTGGCCATATTAAACATAAAACGATCGATACTTTAGGCAAACAAGTATACTTTTAAAAATAAAAATAATTCTTTCTAGATGATATTGAAAACACTGGGATTTAAGGAGAATTAAGTGAGACAGAGGATAATTATGCTCTCACACATTTCTTTAAAATCGAGAAGGCTATGGAAAATATGTATGAATTTGGATGTAAAAAATATTTTGTATGCAATTTTCGTTGATTCCGAATCAATCTTTTTTTATACTGTGCGAGCAAAAATTATTTGCATCAAAGAGAGCCTTGCATCTAAGGACGTATTGCTTAGCCATAGAGCTTAATACCTGTTGGGTGTCAGTAGCTACCTGAATTAACAATCAATCAGTTATTCCGTCATCTTTGACAGTCCTTACAAGTAATTTGATTCATCGATATTTTTTCCAATTTCTTGAACAATTCACACAATGGGATTTACGGAACAGCACAAAACATTCATGGTTGAAGCGTATTTTCGAAACGGGATTAGAGTAAATGGTGAGTGGCAATACAATCCGGGTTTGTGCATCGACGATTTTCACGAACATTTTCCTAACGTTTCTTTTATTGCTGGGGGTTTTTATCATTGCCTGAAAAGAACCGTGGCTGTGTTTAGGGAATCAGGTTCTATACAACACAAAAAAGGAGCAAGAAGACCATCTGTAAGAACAGAAAAACGTGTTGCAAACGTTCGTGAAATAATGCAAAATACGCCAACAAATTGTATAAGACGCCTGTCCCAAGAAGTGGGAAGATCTTATGGAACATGCAGGACGATTCTTAAGAAGCAGCTAATTTAGAACAATTACAAGAAAGGATTATCCAAGAATGTGGTAACATTTCTCCAGAGATGCTGGTGCATGGCGGTGGCCAATTTCAGCAATTTATGTAATTATTTTTATTTTTCTTTCTGTATATTCTTACTTTGTTAATTTTGTAAACAACAAAAATAAATTTGTATTTGTCTATACTTATCTTATTACTCATTAGTTTGGCATATCATGTCATAATATGAGTTTGACAAAATTTTAACCTAGATTTGGTTAGATATATCGTCCCATATCATTGTGATCTAAACCAATCTCTACGTTTTTTAATCCAAGCCCTCTTTGATGCAAATAATTTTTGTTCGCACGGTACGCACGTATGTTTGACAAAAGCTACATTAGAAAATGTCTCTTATAATACTATACAGGGTTGGGCAAATGTTCCGGAACGGTTTAATTACAGGCGAACGAAAAGTGATAGCGGATCCGGGTTTTGGGCAATCTATAGGACTAAAATTTTACTATTTGACTATTATACCATATGTCAGTAATGTCACCAACTGTCAAGTGTTGACGTTATTTTGTTTTTAATGGAACACCCTGTACATTTTTACATTTTTAAATTCCACATAAAATTATAATTATTTTTTATTAAATGCACTATTAGTCTATACTTCATAGTTTCCGAGATATTGACTCTCGAAAAGTGACATTTTTGAACTTTGACAGCTTATAACTTTCTAACAGTACGTCTTAGAGCAAAACGGCTTACATGTCCCTCTCTTCAATTTTTATTATCTTCCCAAAAAAATCAACTTTCAGTTAAACCGGAACAACTATATTTCCAGCTTTCGAGTTACAAACGGTTTTACCGGAAGTTGATTTTTTTGGAAAGTTAAAAAAATCACTTTTCATTCGCCTGTAATTAAGCCGTTCCGAAACATTCGCTCAACCCTGTATACCCGCCTTGTTAGACTACAAATGACTATTATATTAATTATAAATTTATTTAAATTACTAAGCATATGAAAAATTAAAAGGGTTGAAGGTGAAAACGCCGGCAGCCCAGAGATTACACAACCAGTACGCTTTTGTCGCAAAAAAAGTGTCGCGTGCTCCTGAAATTCCTCTGCACGCTTTCAGCCACGGCCAAGTTTCAGCAGGGCCGCCTGAAACTCCTGAAAGCAGCGAGCGGCCTGCTTGTACGCAGTCGTAAACACCCGTTCGGTTGGTGCAATGACGAAACTCAACTGCCCGTGTGTTATATCGCCCTACAAACTGTTATTTTTTCCATAAAAATGTTGTGATTCAATTAGTTTTTAAAGCTTACCTATCGTTCACGTCACGGGTCGATTAAAGGTTGTGAAAAAATCGTCGCTTTTTGTTCGAAATCGCTTTTAAACGGCATCTTGTTCGAAATTAGAGGTTATAAGAATCGGTTACAGTAGTCCTAGTTTAAATTAAATAACCTAAAGTGTAAAATATAATTATATAAATTATTCTAAAGTTTATCGAAACGTTTTTAGATTTCACAAAGGTTTTTCTATTGAGAAATTAAATTTTAATTACGTAGTGTCGTTCTAATGTTTCCAGCGGTACCTTAGAGGGTTGTTCCCATAGGTTTTTACACATACAATAATTATTACTATAAACGTAAGCCTAAATATATAAAATCCTAATTTATATTAGATTTAAATTTTTTTTTTTTAATAACATTAGAAACCCATATTAATTAGCAATATTATTAATGCTTGGTTTAGTCTAGATACCTACCTAAAATGATATTAAATTTAGCTTAAAAAAAATGTCATAAATATATAGATCGAAACCCAATTAGACTAAGATTGTGCATGTTACCTAAAAGAGATCAATTTTCCGCATTTGAAATGTTGCCAACAAAATGACATTGAGAAATCAAAAGACCAAAATAAAATACTTGAGGTTGCTGATATCGAAAGTAGCATCATAAATGTTTGAATCATAATTTTATTTAAAATAGATTAGGTAGTTTAAAAATAGACATTTTTTTGGTATAGCCACTAAATAGTGCTAGTTTAAATTTAACATAAAAACCTATAGATTTGGGGGTAGATTTATTTAACTTTTATTTAGTCTCTTTATATCTAATAAGGTTTTATATTTATAATATACAAAAATGTTGCTTGCTTGTGACTTCTACATAAACACATAAAGATTGAATAACGCTTATTGGCATAACTGGGGGAGGGGGGCGGACCCCACCTTCTCTTTAGCTCCCGCAGCCCCCAGGCTAAATTCTCGCAAATCCGTATCTTTTGTAACTGATGTTAAATTTTCCTTTGCAAACATTTTCAAAAAAATATAAGGTTAACCTTTCATCTAGCTATTTAATGTAACATAATAGCCAAATATTTGACAAATCTGGGATAGTGTAAACCTAGCTGGGTTGGAATTAAGCCAGTTTACTTTTTGGATTTGGATTGGTTTTTTTAATTTTTAAAATTTAGTCACAGATGGATATATTTGATGCACTTATCCTGGTCGAATGTCTTCGTTTTTTTTTATTATCGGAGCGCCACTGCATAAACCAATCCAAACAAGACAATTGAAGAATGGCATTTTTTACACTACAGCTCATTATTGTAGCACTTAGAGACAGTCGGTTGCACATTTATATCTTAGTTTTTGATTCTTTATTCAACAATTCCAACTCATAAACTTAAACACAAATACAAAGCGGCCTTTCAAGGAAATAAAAAAAAGTTGTGGGGATTTTTTCCCCCTTCTGATACGTGCTGCTTGCAGTTGAACTTTTTTAACAAAGAAAAAGTTACTTTTTCTAAGATGTTCTAAAATAATTTTTTTAAAATCTTTTAAATTTATTAATCTTGCACACAATGTGATGTATAATTTGACTCCTGCCGGGGCAACCGTAACAAGCCTGGTACCTCAACAGCATTTTAAATGATGTTTCGACTTTAACGAAAATCAATTTTTTTTCTTTCCCTCTCATTTCCCTACTTTTACATGTCTCCGACAAAGTTTATTGAAACTTAAGATTTTTCTTTCCCTCAATTCACTACTTATACCTAAATGATTTTGACAAAGTCTATTAAAATTCTCTAATTTTCTTTTGCTCTCTTCATTGTTCTGCCCAAGACAGGGCCTTAGCTAGCCCTTGACTTTCCAGTATGCTGAATTCTTGTCGGTCTTCTGACTATTCATATTTTACACCTCGTGTACACCATTGAAAGCTCCATTACGGCTCAATCCCACTTGTTATTTTCTCTATTGCTAACAACGCATCGTCAGCATTGTACTATTTACTTTGTTTTCCTGATGATGAGTGTTTCTACACTCGAAACATGTCGAAATATTAAGAATTATTCTAGGTTCGCCTAGTTATTCTAATAAACTTGCGAAGAAAGACTTTGTGCTTTTCTTTTTTCTATACATATATATTGTTTTTTAAAAAATAGTAATTTACGTTACAAGTCCGGAAAATCTGTTGTTCCGGACGAGTCGACAAAATTCTTGAAGTCTGCGAGTTCAAAAAAACTGTTTTCGGACGTGTTGCGTAGACTATTTTTTCGGCAACCGTGTAGAATAACAAATCAATGAGACACATTTCTTTATTATATTTCTTTGTAGAACAAAATTTCGAACATTTTAATTCTTATTTGTATTAAATATTGAAATTCGAACAGAAGATAGGTACTAACAGAAACATTCTTATTCTTATTTATATTAATATTTATATTAAAATTCGAGCAATTGCTAATATTGATGTGATTCTTCCCGTCTTAGTCCGGAAAGTACGTACTTCCCGGACTAGGCCGGAGAAATGATACTTTCTTAAAGGAAAAGCGTCCGGGAAGTAGGTACTTCCCGGACGGTTGCCGAAAAAATTATTTTATGCTTTTTACATTTTTTCTCTTTCTTTCAATAAAAATATAGATTCACCATTATTATTAAAAAATATATCTATTCCATAACAGATCGTTAATAAAGCTCACAGAATCTTTTTATGGACTTTGCGTTTATAAACACCTTTCAGGTGTAAAAATGATTGAAATATTGAAAGACGTCAAGAATGTACGTCAACAAATATTTTTCCAATATAAACTTTTCCGCCCTTCCCACCATTTTGGGGGCCAATTTTCAAAAATAAGAAATACGTTTTCATGATTTGTGTTGTAGAGCATTTATGTTAAATAAGGAAAAAATTAGACAAAGAAATTTTTCCAATAGAAACTTTTATACCCCCGTTTCATTCCTTTAAGGGCCGACTTTCAAAAAAATAAGATATATGTGTTTCATTATTTGTATTGTACATTTTCAAAAAAAAACGACAAATAATAGTTTTTTTTATTAAAAACTTTTTTTTATATAGAAATAATAATATGTGTTTTATTAATTGTATGGTAAAGTATTTATGCTGAGTTTCAAGAAATTTGGACCAGAAATATTTTTTCTAATACCGTGCGAGCAAAAAATGTTTCCATCAAAGAGGGCTTGGATTAAAAAACGTAGGGCTTGGTTTAGATCACAACGATATGGGGACGATATATCTAACCAAATCTAGGTTAAAATTTTGTCAAATTCATATTATGACATGATATGCCAAACTAATGAGTAATAAAATAAGTAGACAATTACAAATTTATTTTTGTTTTTTACAAAATTAACAAAGTAAGAATATACAGAAAGAAAAAGAAAAATAATTACATAAATTGCTGAACTTGGCCACCGCCATGCTCCAAGCATAAATTCACACGTCTTTTCATATTTTCGAAAGTGTTGACCAACTTCTCTGGAGATATGTTACCACATTCTTGGATAATCCTTTCTTGTAATTGTTCTAATTTTGCAACAAGTTCTTCTGTTCTTACAGATGGTCTTCCTGCTTCTTTTTTGTGTTGTATAGAACCTGTTTCCCTAAACTCAGCCACGGTTCTTTTCAGGCAATGATAAAAATCCCCAGCAATAAAAGCAACGTTAGGAAAATGTTCGTGAAAACCGTCCATGCACAAACCCGGGTTGTATTGCCACTCACCATGTACTCTAACCCCGTTTAGAAAATACGCTTCAACCATGAATGTTTTGTGCTGTTCCGTAAAGCCCATTGTGTGAATTGTTCAAGAAATTGGAAAAATTAGCGATGAATCAAATTATTTGTAACGACTGTCAAAGATGACGAAATAACTGATTGATTGTTAATTCAAGTAGTTACTGACACCCAACAGGTATTAAGTTCTACGACTAAGCATTACGTCCTTAGATGCAAGGCCCTCTTTGATGCCAATAATTTTTGCTCGCACGGTATTTTTAGATCAAAAATGCCTAGATTTTTTTGGAAAAACTGACAAATAGATTTTCACAATTTGAATAGATTTTGTGTTCTTGGATAAGGCACCACCGCTCGTCGCCGCCAAATCAATTACGTACGCAAAATATACTAAAAGGATGTTAAGGAGATTTTCAATCAGTAAAATACCTATAAATACATGTACATGGTCTGGTCTAGTGCCCCACCCCCTCCC
This sequence comes from Polydrusus pterygomalis, assembly GCA_963969555.1. NCBI lineage: Eukaryota > Metazoa > Arthropoda > Insecta > Coleoptera > Curculionidae > Polydrusus > Polydrusus pterygomalis. The sequence goes on along the minus strand of OZ018376.1, from coordinate 39,381,712 downwards.
CAGAGAGTAATCCTAGTTACGCCAATGGTAACGCTATTAGCAATATTGATTTTCGCTTAGGAAACAGTTCCATTTTTTATTCAGTGAATTTTAAAACACTTAAAATTAATATCGATTAATATAAAATAGGACATGATCGTAATTATATCCGTTTAAGTGCTCTTCTTTCTATCTGAAATTACAGATGACATCGCACGACATCCCATTCTAAACCGTCGCAACTCAAAAAAGATAAATAATAATAATAAATTTTTAAATAAAAAATCGTCGAAATAAAATGTATTACACAAATGGTAAAACATACAACATACTCTCTCGCAGAGCTAGGTAGGGTCGCACCCAGAACAGTCCGTTTCTCTTTTTGCTGTTTTTTTTAAGAATGTATAATAATAAAAGCAGAGCATCTGCAATATGGCAACGCAGTAGTAAGAGATCCTCCGGAACAGCTGTTTTCGAAATATGTCCCCCCATGACGTTGTTTCATTATTTTTTGTTTATCGGTTTTGTGCAATCGTGACTGTGTTTTTAGTGTCAAGTATGCGAGAAATAGGAATATAATAATCCTGCAGTAACTTGTCATATTGGGTTGCTTGTAGCTTATGTTTCTGGCTTAGCCTTTCTTAGGCGTAGGTAGGTGGCAAAAATATTTATTTCATTAAATTTTAAGCATTTTGAATTTGTTCTATTCGACAATTCAATAAGTAAGTCCATAAAGTTATCAAAAAATTTTGAATGAATGCAGCATCTTAATTTTTAAATAATTTATTTTTTAATTTCACCCATTTAATAATACAGGAAATTATTTTTTTTATTATAAACATCCCTGCAAATCCAGATAAGTGAAATATTTGGTTTGCTCTATTAGGATTTAAAACGTCCCTACATAAGTGATCAGATGATTCAAAATACAAAGATTATTAATGGCTTTCCAAACATATGAGATAATGTATACAAAGCATTGAAACAGTGTATAATATGGTTCTAGTACGACGATCTCTAAAGTCAAGCGTAGTCGGATGCGACTATGTTTTGGATGGGTGGCCGCTTGGGAATAGCGATTCTCAGAATAGATGTGGCGTCCCCGAAAATAATAGTTAAAAAAAGAAATAATCCTTTCATGTGATTGTAGCTGAAACAAAAAATCAATCAAATTTAAAACAATAGAATAAAAATGAAAATCAAATTACAAATTACCCTAGTCAACAAAAAAAAATTGTGACTGCTGTTATAATGACTGTACGGGAGAGTTTAAAGCATCCTGATTGAGCATTCAACAACTAAAATTTTTCACCTCGTATAAATTTTGAGTTATAAAATATATTAGTTATTTTCATTTAACACATTTTTTTTTTTTTAAGTTCAAACCAAGCAAAAAAACAAGAAATTTTAAGGATAACAGGTATTATTTACAATATACACATGAAAATATAATTATAGTAAATCTTTTGTACATAACTTTTTTGCAAATGCTGACATCCGTTTATATTCTTGATCGCTTTCTTTCATACGAAGCCAACAATAATCCCCCATCATTGCTGGATCCCATCTGCCTTGGTAGCGTTGCTCCATGGTTAATATGTATGGAATATGTCTCCTTGTTTATCATTAACCGCAGCCAAATTTTTTGGGCAAAAATTTAAATAGGAGTACAAGAAGTGTATTTTAAGAGACATACGACAGCCCATTTTGCAGGATTTTTTAAGTAGTTTTTCTATAAGATTTCATAGTTTTCTACTTTTTTTGGTTCCTAAAAACTCCGAAACAATTCGATTCAAACTGGTGATCCCATGGAATTTTTCTAATGCATGACATGCGACCAAATTTTAATAGCCCAATTTTGATTTTGTAGAAAAACACACATTTAATAAGGTGCTACTTTAAAGAAAATGTATCTGAAATAAAGCATTGCCCAAACTAAGAAGTTTTATGTAGGTTAATTGCGTTGAATCTTAGTTTGCAAAAGTGGTGCAGTTACAAAATAGGGGTAAAAAATCAAAATTATCCTATGCAGCTGAAATTTTGCACGTGGACTGGAAACTGCATTTAAAAAAACTTTTTTTTTTAACTTTTTTCGATATTTTTAGAAATAACCCCACTTTTGAATTATTTTTTGGAAAAAATTACAATTTACCAGATAATGCGAATCACGTGACTACTATTTTTTTGCTTAATTTTCATCTCGATCGAAGCAGAACTTGATGCCAAAGTTAAATTTCGAATAAAGCTATTAATAAAAATCCCATATGATGCGGACTTTACTGGTCATACTGTAGATAAACATATTATATTAAAGTCTGGTCTAGTATCATGTTGGTAAAATTTTTATGAATGAGACAAGCAGTTCGTATTCTAATTATCCGCGTTTAATATTACATTACAGGCTGGCATTATAGGCTGGTTAAATAATATACTATTAAATGGTAAACTTATACTTTTAATATTCAGTAATTCCATATAGTCAAAGGTGATCTTTCAATTCTCTCATGTTTATTTAGTTAGGGATATCTTCCATTCTCTATCTATCTATTATTTTTATTTTCGTAAATATCATTTATCATGCTCAAACCCTATCCAAATCAACCGAAAATTCAATTATTTACCCCAGTTGTATTTGAAACAATGGTCGAGGATTGGAAAACAATCTTTATTAAAAATGTATAACTGAACCTTCATCCCTAACTTGAAGCTTAATCTGTGTGTTAGTGCCGAGGTATAATCTAATATTTTTATATTAACGGACATTTTCAGTTTAGTCCGTTTTATTGTAATTTGGTTAAATTTGATGCATTAGCTGCTAAGCAAAATTGTTGGTAAAACTGTTTTTCACAATAAATGGTTGACTCCGTTTAACTACCTGGGACGTTTTGCAAGAGCTCGGCCATAGAAATGCAAATATACTGTCGGTCAGGGTAGGATTATAATTTGTAATTATAGCAGGTAATATTTAACTATCTATTTAGGATATTTCATGTCATTGAATAATATATTATTAATAACGAATTAAATTTCTAAAGTCCTACCCTGTAGTGTATTTGCTTGTTGATTGTGTATAAGAATGGGATTAAACTCGTAGTTTTATTGCAGTCAATAAGTCGATACCATTTAGGGTGAAAAATATGTTATCAGTGTTAAATTATTTATGTAGGTATGTGTCATTTTCTCAAAAAAATATTATAAGTTATACTAAAGTAAAAAAGAAGTCAAATTAACAGGGTGTTCTATTCTTTTATTGCCAATGTCAAATACAAATGCTGATAACGACCTACTGAAGAATGTATAATAGAAAATATTCCAATTGATACATTATCTTATCTCCTTATGAGTGGCTTCGGGCCTAAATTTAGTGAAAGATGGGGCAATTTTTCACTCTTCTCTTGTTTTTGCATGAGGCCAAAAAGCCGTCTAAAGTTTGGCTGTGGACTTTTCAACCGCCCAATAAACGTTCGCAATAAAGCGCGGGAAACTTAAAAATAAATGTGTTAGAATGCGCATATAAACTATTGTATTATTTCCTATTAAATTGAGTCGAAAAAATTGATGAAATAAAAAAATAAACTAAACAAATTACCTTGATTTTCGGAGACGAAAAATAGTAAATATGGAAATATTTCATATTGCGAAGGATTTCTTGAAGAGGATAGTTTAGATTGGAAAAAATTGTATATTTTTGGGAACGGTTTAGACTAGTGATGTTACTATTATGTTTGACTAAACCTGCTTCTTACCTACGTTAATAATGTACTTACTGCTTTTAAAGGTTTAGATTTTTTTTGTATTAAGAAATCTTATTGCAAAATACAAACTAATTAATAAAACGGAAAAAGGAACATATGACAATTTTCGGTTTCTTTTAAAATATTTTTATTAAACAATTCTCGTTACGTAACAACATTGAAACTGTTTACCTTCTGGGGCTAAATTCAAATAAGAATGGACGCCGGCTATATCTCAGAAACTACTAAACATAGAAACTTGGGGAAAAAAAATTATGATTAAAGCGGTCATGAGAAAATTCTGGAAATTACTTTCAAGTTCCTCATTTCGCCGCAAGGGGGCACAGTTGAAAATTATTTTTTTTAATTTTAAATTTCTCCGAAAATTCCCATATTAAGGTATAACTCTGATTACATCATTGGAAAGCTTAGACAATTCTGCATCATTTTGATTTAAGGCTCGTTGACGTAACGACCTTAATAAGAGTGGGGGAAGCTATTGAATGTGTAAACATTAAAATCGCTGTAACTTCTAAACGCCTTATCGGATTATACTAAATTTAGGCTTGTTTGGAAGAGAAAGGTAAGTACCTTCAATCGTCGTATCCAATAATACACGATAGTTTCTAATAAAATTGCTAGAGGGCGCAATTTGTAATAATAACAGTTTTTTTGATTTTATTCCGAAAATTCAAATCATACGGTATACTTATGACATCATAACCGGAAAGTAGATGAAATTTACAAGAAAAGATGTGAAAACCGCAGTTTGATATCTTTGTTAGTTTCAGAGCTATTGCCAAAACAATAATTTTTAATACAAATTGCGCCCTCTAGCAATTTTATTAGAAACTATTGTGTACCATTCGCTGTAACTTTCAAACGACTTATCCGATTTTACTAAATTTAAGCTTGTTAATTGTCATATCCAATGGTGCACAATAGTTTCTAATAAAATTGCTAGAGGGCGCAATTTGTATTAAAAATTATTGTTTTGGCAATAACTCTGAAACGAACAAAGATATCAAACTGCGGTTTCCACATCTTTTCTTGTAAATTTCATCTATTTTCCGATTATGATGTCATAAGTATACCGTATGATTTGAATTTTCGGAATAAAATCAAAAAAACTGTTATTATTACAAAGCAATTTTATTAGAAACTGTCGTGTATCATTGGATACGACGATTGAAGGTACTTACCTTTCCGTTCCAAACAAGCCTAAATTTAGTAAAATCGGATAAGGCGTTTCGAAGTTACAGCGATTTTAATGTTTACACATTCAATAGCTTCCCCCACTCTTATCAAGGTCGTTACGCCAACGAGCCTTAAACCAAAATGATGCAGAATTGTCTATGCTTTCCAATGATGTAACCAGAGTTATACCTTAATATGGGAATTTTCGAAGAAATTTAAAATTTAAAAAAATAATTTTCAATTGTGCCCCCTTGCGGCGAAATGAGGAACTTGATAGTAATTTCCAGAATTTTCTTATGACCGCTTTAATCATAATTTTGTTTTCCCCAAGTTTCTATGTTTAGTAGTTTCTGAGATATAGCCGGCGTCCATTCTTATTTGGCCACCCGGTACACATGTAAATCTGATTATTCCTAACGTCTGTAATATTATGTTGTTTCCTTTCATGCCTTTAAAGACACTATTTATTGTTGAATTGTTTATTATATTCACAACATTTGTAGTTTTTTTTATGTGATAAACTTTTGAGAATTTTGAAAAGGAAGTGTTTTTGGAATATATGACGTTTCAAAGAAACCTATATACCGATATTAATAAATAGCATTTAATGTTCCTAATGTACAACAACCGGTTTTACATCGCTTAACCTCAAAATTACTTTCTTTAAGACGGCGGCCTATGATTGGCCGGTTGAAAAGTCCAAATGTGTCCAAAAAAGTATGCAAGATATGGGAAAGATTTTTATCTCCGATTTCTCAGAAAATTTTATTCCTTATAAAATTTGGTGCATTCCTTAAAACTATAAATGCATATTTCATATTTCACCTGCGGCTAATAGTAAGGGAGCAAATGCCATTTTTTCGAAATTGCCTTAAGAGTAAAGTACCTTAATTAAGTATTAGAAATACAGCAAAATTGTATATAGAAATATTTTTGCAAATTAAAAACTTAGTCCAAATACGAAATTTGAGTTAGGGGCATTTTTTTAAAATGGGTTTTTGGACTTCAAAATGTGTTTAAGTAGGCGTGCAACACGCTAATATCTGAACCAACTCGTAACATTGAAAGGTTTTAAAAAGTTTGCAACTACTTAATCCATTTTTATTATAAACCCACGTTAAGGTTATTTAAAAAATATATTAAAATTGGGTAAACAAAAAATCGACCAGAGGTGTACCGTTTAGGGGAAAATAGTGATTAACTAAAAAAAATTAAAAATTGTGACACCTAACTCAAATTTCGTATTGATTCGTATCGCAGGTAAAATATGAAATATGCATTTATAGTTTTAAGGCATGCACCATCTTTTATAAAGAATAAAATTTTCTGAGAAATCGGTGATAAAAACTTGCCCATAATATGTTGCATACTTTCTTGGACACACTGTATAGTCAGACTCTAGACGTTTGTCAAAAGGCCATCCTTTCCACTATACCCTGTCCGTTTTATCTTGAGAAAGATGATGGAAACCCATTTAAGCACGTTTTATGACATGAGAAAAGTAAGGTTAGAAGTAAATTTCGAAAAGTGACTAACCTGTCAGATAATATTTTTTCAGGTTATGTTAAGACTGAAAAAAAAATGGTTTATATGCATTTCCACAGAAGAATAATAGGTAACAGATGAACGCGTTTTAAATTATTTTTGAGGAATTTTGGGACCACTTCACTTCAAAGGCAGACAACCAACAATACACTTGCATTAACAAACCATCTTGCCCAAAGTTTTAAAGACGATATCGTTCCTTTTTCGTCAATAAATATATATCTTTATCGGTCAAATACCGAATGTGACAAGAATGAAGATAAATCTAATTCCCCCAATGTGACCTGTAAAGTAAAAGGAATGGCAAATGCCCCAAATATGTCGCAATGTAATTTGGTCTTCCGTGTATTGAGCAATGCGGTGAATTTATGTTCAGTTGTTTTTCTGTCATCTTTCTTAAAATGAAATGGACATCCCATAGAAATAAATAATAAGCTTTGGTTATGACCATAATATAATTCCGTCCAGACTATGTCAGCTTCTATATCAGACGGTCACATTTATATTACTTTGTTTATTATACATACACTCACCTACTTTAAATTCGATCCTTCCAAAATTTCATTCAAGTTTAATGTATGGTAACTTTTTTTTCCGTAGTAGTTCGATTTCAATGATTTTTTTTCAATTATAGATACATGCTTCAGCTTTAATTAGATTTTTTCCATTTTTTTTACAAAGCTGTATACTTGGTGAAATATACAGGGGAATAAAAAGTATCCCTTTAAGTTTGTAACACCATGTAGAGTTATTTTGCAATATTAACTCTAACGAAGAAACAAAATTTGCAAAGTTTAATATATTCCTAACAGATTGCTTTTTTATTTGGCTCGATATATTTCTCGGTTCAAGAGATACGAATTTTTTAAGAAAACACTACACATTTTATTAAAAGATTTTAATTTTAAGATTTTTTGCAAAATATTTTTAATTTACAAAAATAACATACCAAGCGGTAAAGAACTAAAAAAAACATCAATAACGGATCTAACCACCCCGAGCACGAACAACTACCTCCATTCGCCTTGGCATTCCTGGAATGAGGTGTATGATCTGATTTTGATCGATTTGACCCAATGCATACTTCGATTAGTGCTTCTTTTAACTGTTCTAAGTTATTTAGAACCGGAACTTGTTTTCGAATCTCTCTACCCATCATGTCTCAGACATGCTTTATGCGTGGGGTTAAGGTCTGGGCTAAGTGATGGCCAGTCCATTTTTCGTACTTCTACGTCTTCTAAATATGGTGTAACAATTATTATTGCAGTTTAAGGACGAGCATTATCTTGCATCAGTATGAAGTTATTTTCTATAAAGGGTGCAAAAGGAACGACGTGTGGTGCTAAAATATCCCGAATATGTCGATTCGCCGCCATTGTTCCTCCATTAACCATTACTAACTCAGTTCAAGCTTCCATATTTATGCCGCTCCATACCATTATAAAACCGCCAACAAAACTTTGTATTGTAGAGAAATGGTTTTGTAAAACGCACTCACCTGATCTACGATATATTTTCTGACGACCATGCATCTGGAGATCGTAGATAAAATCTTGATTCAGAAAATAAAGTATTACCTACTCCATTCCTGGAACATATGTTTTCGTGCAAATTGCAGACGTTGTCTCCTATGATTTTTAGTTAACTCTGGGCCAGTTGCCGGACGTCTAGATAATAAATCCACCTCCTTTAATCGTCGCCTAACAGCTATTTCATTTACGTTTATCTATCGCACCTCCACCAAACGATTTCTTGCCATCACTGCGGTGGTATTTCTATCGCGTAACATCACATTGAGAGTTAACGACGATCATCTCGGGCATTTGTACATCGTTTTCTACCTGATCCTATTCTCCTCGAAAAATTGCCAGTTTCGTTAAAACGTTCCACGGCTCTCTGAACACTGGATCTTGTACATCCTAAAACTCTAGCAGTATAATACTGCGACCTTCCATCATTTACTAAAGCTACTGCTCTTGCCGCATCAGTAGGTAAAATTACCATAATTTTCAACTGACAAAGATTTAAACACAACATAATAATAATTACATAAAAACTGTCAAGATATGATTTGTTTTACAAAGCCATAGCACCCTTTATTTATGTTACAATTTAAAATTAAGATCTTTTAATAAAATGTTTAGTGTTTTCTTAAAAAAAAATCGTATCTCTTGAAGCGAGATAGATATCGAGCCAAATAAAAAGCAATCTGTTAGGAATATATTCTTTATTAGAGTTAATATTGCAAAATCACTGTACAGGATGTTACAAACTTAAAGGGAGAAAACATACTTTTTATTCCCCTGTATATTTCACCAAGCTTTTGAGAAAACGGAAAAAGTCTAATTAAAGCTGAAGCATGTATCTACAATTGAAAAAAAAATCATGTAAATCTGACTATGGAAAAAAAAGTTACCATACATTAAACTTGAACAAAATTTTGGATGGATCGAATTTAAAGTCGGTGAGTGTATTTGGACATACATTTTTTCTGCATCCGTTGTGATTGATGTCCTATTCCGCTCGGTCAGCCTTATCTTATTAGTTTACTGCGAGGGCCGTAAGGTGGATAATTTTGTTTGCTACAAAATAAGCTTCGTGGTAGTTCAAACTCGTATACGCTTATTTACCTTTTAGGGGTCGAATTTTCAAGTGGTTTAATAACGCTTACATTCCATTGTTAATTTTACTCCACTAAACTAAAGTAGTCTTCATCCCCCCGAAATTAGAAAAGTTGGAAGACTTTCGGGTTATTTAGAACTTATTCTCGCTTTATTAAAATTGTTCCTACACTGGTCTTTGCACGTTTGGACAAGAAAAAGAAAACGAATTTGCTAAAATTAATCTCTTTTAGTAACGTTTTAAGTGGGTATACTATTGGGTTATTATACAACCAAGAAAGGGTGTTACAAAACCATGAGTGATATTTTCAGAGAGGGTAATATATCATTGGAGTTTATAACTTCTTTTAAACTAGTTTAATCTTATTACGAAACTAGAGATTTAGATCATATGGATTTAATTAGCATAGAATTATTAATTTCCTAAAAATCTTTTTGTTTATCTCAAAAGAGAATGATGGATGATAATGGGTTTTCAGATAGAAAGAGTTAAAAAAATGCCTATTACAAATTAACAAATGTCATGCTTTTATTGAATTTCTATACAATATTATACATTAAATTACGTTTTTAACGGAAAAAAGATGATTGAATCTTTCATTTTAACATTTTAAACGGCTAACGAAAATGATAAATCTAACTAGATTCTAGAATCAATTATTTTTTTAAAATGCGAGTTTATTTAAATACTTTTAATTCCTCTGGCAAGTACTTTTTTAAAACTACGGTTTGTAAAACCTCTCATTTATCGTGTTAATAACTGTCTCCAACGCTGTAAAAGAAAATTTAAAAGGCTGGAATTATAAACCATTAATGAATATTACCTTCTTATACCAAGTGTACATGTACCTACAACAAAAAAGGGACGCCGGTTGTATTTTGGAAACCGTTTACCGTAGAGCTTACGGAATAAAATATTTATCACAAAAATGAGCAAGAGAAATTGCTCCTAACTATATTTACAGATGAGATTACAGAAAATGCATATCTGCAACGTTGCAGATCTGCAACTATGGCGGACTTGCAAAAGCAAAATAATTTGCAGAACTCAGTGGCGGCTCGTGCCATTTTAGTGAAGTAGGGCCAGGTAAACCCTTAGCGCCGCAGGCAAAAAATTTTTGGGTGCCACGCCCTTTTTTGTTAATAGTTCTTGCTTTTGAAGTAGGAAAAATAAGCAAAAAGGCACCTAATTTAATTTATGAATTTACAATCATATCTTGAATAGGTATACCTAAACACGATAACAAGTTGAAACACACAAGCAATGTCAGTGGTTAGTGGTTTCATCTGCGATAACAGCGATAAACGGAGAGTCCTTTATTTCTTTTATGACTTCATCATGATACACATCTAACATACAGTCCAGAAGTTCATTTTGTATGGTTTTTGATGTTCCTTTAAATACTTTTGATTTTTCAATATGATCTTTAAGAGTTTTGTCTAATTCTGAGCTGAAATTTATTAATTCACGAAATATGCCCCTATTTTCCGACGTCTCTTTTTCGTCATGACCTCTCAAAGCCAACTCAAATGCACCACAAAACCGAACGCAGTTTATAATTTAGTTTAATATGTATCTGTTTTTATCAATTTGTTCGTTTTTCTTCATTATTTCATTGTGATAATATGCAGAATTTAATTGAGTTTTAATGTTAATTTTACCAAGCATACTGAAATTAAATATATTGTTTAAATGTACCTTCGATTTTTCATGTGTCTTCATTTTGTCCCAGATATGGACCAAATCATCTGTACCTTTTTGGGACCAAGTTTGCTCCCAACCAAATAAAACACACATAAAACAAAATAGTCTATTAAATTCGTTACAACCGCACACCCAAGTATTTTTTCCATAAATATTTCTATTAAATTAACGCAAACGCACTTTCTGCCCGCCCTGAGTTTTTTCTATATTTAAATCTAGTAACGGTCGTCCTAATTCCTTAATTTCCAATTTCTGTTCTAAGGAAATGGTAGAAAATGGAGTTTCCTTTAAAAATCTAATAGTATTCATTACTTATGTATTTCTAAAATAAAAAGTTCGTTAACCCTACATTAAATCAGCCGGCCGAACGAAAACAAATCGAGACGCGACGTGAACATCAGCTGTTTGAAACGTCTAACATCAAACGGTCAAACAAAGAGAGCCTGGCTACGTGGCCGAGATATTTGCCTGCTTGCATTCAAGGTCATTTTCCAATGTTTTTTTTATTGAGGTGATGGCGTTTCGTCACCTCCCGTGTGCCTCGTCGCGCTTGGCGCGGAAGCTACGTTACCGTTTTACGAATAATCGCTTCCTTTTAGATGGAAATTTGCACCCGACTGTGTTCCATTTTTAAATTATTTTGCTAATTGCTTTAAAAACGAGAATATTAGTTTTAATAGGTTTTGGTAATTTGTAAAGGGCAGGACGCTAGACAGGAGGGCAGGTAGTGCCATGGTACTATGGCTCTATCCCACGAGCCGCCACTGGCAGAAATTTGACATTCCAAAAACTATTTGCAAGTCCGCCATTTTTACCGCAGTTAAACCGTTTTACTACTTCTGGTTTATTGATATCGACGGCCAAATACGTGAAATATGCCCAAGTCCATGGCAATAATCAATTAATGAACTTAGATCTTAAGATTATATTGTTTTTTTTTATATAAAAATCGGATACAAATTGTAAATAACCACCAATACCATCGTCCATCAAATCCCCAAAATAGAGGTTCATTTTTAACAAAGCCTATACATTCTGGACGTTTACAGGACCTTTCAACCATTTAAATTTTAATTTGACTTCTGTAATCTCACCCTTACTCTCTAGTAGGGTTGCCAGATTTCAAAAACAAAAAGCGGGAGGTGAGGATATAATTTTTGCGCTTTCGCCATATCATAAAAATAATTATTGTCTAAAATTGGTAAATATTTTTTGCTCCATTAATAAGTAAGATTTTGTACTAATTTAAAGTATATTTTTTTTTCAAGATAGACAGGGTCAAAACTAATGGACGCCGTTTGTACGTGATGCTGGACATACAGTGTCCGCAAGAAAGTCCGCATCAAATGGGATTTTTTTTTATTATTAGGTATAGGTAAAAATTGGAAAAGCAGTTAGTTTTTGCTTACCTAAAAACCAAAAATGACGTATACTGAAGCAGCTGCACGACTTGCGTTACCTGTCAAATTTGACATTTTTAATAAATTAGGTTCAAAAATGCCCTTATTTATAAAAATATCGAAAAACTTTATTCGAGAAAGTTGTTTATTTAGGCATTGTTAGTCTCTGTACGAAATTTTGATAGTCTAATACAATTTTTATTTTTTGCCAGATTCTTGAAAATTTTGATCAACCCTCGTAGATTAACTTTTATACATCGATGTAAAACCATTTGCCTTTACTTCAGTTTTAATCTTAATGCAATTTTGTGTAAAATTTTTGTTTCCAATTATTTATTTTGCTTCAAAAACTGAAATTGTTATGGATCAGTATGTAATGTTTGATGCAAAGTTTATCTAATTACATCAGTTTTGTCAAAACCGACGTTTCTTATTTTTCTTAAGTTAGTAAACAGATGTACAAAAAGAAAATATTAGGAAGATTTCGTTAAAATTTTACTTAATTATTATTATTAAATTAAATTAATTATATTAAACTATATTTTTGTTGAATAAAATGTTTCTAGCGATTAATATTTATTCTTTTTGATCCAATATTAATTAAGTAAAATTTCAACGAAAGCTTCCTAATATTTCCTTTTTGTATATCTGTTTACTAACTTAAGAAAAATGAGAAACGTCGGTTTTGACAAAACTGATGTAATTAGATAAACTTTGCATCAAACATTACAAACTGATCAATAACAATTTCAGTTTTTGAAGCAAAATAAATAATTGGAAACAAAAATTTTACACAAAATTGCATTAAGATTACAAATGAAGTAAAGGCAAATGGTTTTACATCGATGTATAAAAGTTAATCTACGAGGGTTGATCAAAATTTTCTGGAATCTGGAAAAAAATAAAAATTGTATTAGACTGTCAAAATTTCGTACAAACGCTAAAAATGCCTAAATAAACAACTTTCTCGAATAAAGTTTTTCGATATTTTGATAAATAAGGGCATTTTTGAACCTATTTTATTAAAAATGTCAAATTTGACAGGTAACGCAAGTCGTCCAGCTGCTTCAGTATACGTCATTTTTGGTCTTTAGGTAAGCAAAAACTAACTGCTTTTTAAATTTTTACCTATACCTAATAATAAAAAAAAATCCCATTTGATGCGGACACTGTATAGCTGCACGCTGCACGCGTCGTTCCATTTTTACTATCGAACGGCAGTGTTAACTAGAATAATGCCAAATGTAAATGGACCAAACAGTGCAAAATGGGAGATGCTCTCATCAATGGTGCATAACATAATTTTGTATGGAGCCCCAATTTGTTATAGGGTCCTAAATATAAAAAAATAGGCGCAAATGTAAATGAAATACGAATAAGGATAGTACTTCGAGTGGCGTCATCGTATAGAACAGTGTCAGGGGTAGCGCTGAATGTAATAACAGGGGTTCCACCTATAGACCTATAGGTACTGATACTGGAAAAAAATAACTTTACCAATCATTGTAGGAAAACAAGGAACTAGCAAAAGTCGTATTAAGAATTACTGTAATGGAGGTATGACAACAAAGGTGGGACGATAATGAAGAAAAAGGCCCATGGACAAAGAAATTGATAGGAAATATAACATAATGGGTGAATTATAAGCACAGCAGGCTAAATTATTGGCTTACTTAGGCACTAACGGGACATTGTTCTTTCGGGTCGTACCTAAAGAAAATGAATATAACTGAGGTAGATACATGCAAGTACTGTAATGAAATAGACAATCCAGAATCAGAACAAAAGTGGGGAATTTTTGACGAAATGATAAAAACGATTCTACGAATTAAACGAGAAGAATGGGAGAGATTGTGGGGGAGAGAAAAGGAGAAAAAAAAGAAGAAAAAAAAAGTGAAAGAGAAAAAGAAAAGTGCCTGCTGGATGTTGTTTGTCTGGACGGTTCCAGGGTGGCACAAAAAAAGAGGCAAAGAAGCAAGAGGGGAGGCAAAAGTCCTTCTGAGGAGGACGTTTTTTAGTCGGTAGGCGTATCTTGGATAGATGCAAATCCGACACACCCCGGCCACATACGAACCATACGGTCGGAAGTCTTTCGAAGATTCTTTTACGTCCTCACATATACAAAAAAAAAACTATCGATCGACCAAACAAGAATGTGAATAGTGCGGATACCCCGCCCATTTACAAGTGATCATGCAGTGGTAATGATTAGATCGTGTCTATCTTGGAAATAAAAAAACTTTAAAATGTATTTTTCTAAGCTTGAAGTATAAAAAAAAAAGAAAAAGCTTTAATATGTTAGTTAGGAGGCGGGAAATTTATTGAAAAATCGGGAGCCTCCCGCCTAAATCGGCAGAGTTAGCAACCCTACTCTCTAGGTTGGCCGCTAGGGGGTAAAACCTCCAGAATTTTCATTAGATTGCAAATATGCTATCTTTGACACACCTTCACTATGAGGCTTTTTGATTGGTCACTATAGTTTCGCCCCCTAGCGGCCAATCCAGGAACTTAAATATAATTTTTAGCAGCAATTTCTCTTACCCACTTTTTTAATAAAAATTTTGTTCCGCAAGCCGTACAGTAAACGGTTTCTAGGATACAGCCGGCTTCCCTATTTATTTGTACACACCGGGTACTAATTGTATTTTAAGAATATGCTCATGAACGTACCCCCTCTATAATTTTCATCTAACTTTAGTTCTCTTTTTTTTTTCAGAATTAGATTAGAAGTTTAAAAAAATAATTCGCTTGCCTTACTAAGATTAAACGAGTACGGTAGTGCCTAACACAGAATTTCAATTACCACATAGCTTTAAGAAGAATCACACTCAATCTAGACTATTTATTTGTAATTAACTCCTGTCGATCGAATATTAATTAGAGTGGTTTAATATCCTAAACCGAAACGTCACCGATACTGTTAATTAATGATAATGTCACACGTTGCTTTATGTAATTATTCAAGTAACGACAATAATAATAACGACAATGTTAGTGAGGATTCTCAACCACCAACCATTTACCGGTAAGTTGTAGTTTAGTATCATTCTATTTTTATAGGTTCGTATGCCGTAGAATAGTAATTAGTAATAGTATATAGCTTTAAATTTTAATATATATACAGTATGTCTCCGTAAGTTTGCATCATATGGAAAACTTTTTTATTATTCATTTTATGAAAAAAAGTTATGCTTTATAAAAAGCTCTGCATGGTCTGAAACCTAAAATGCAACCATCAAATATCGAAATTTTCCAGTCATATACGAGGTTTGTCAAAAAATGTGAATTTTTCCAAAGAATGTGAATTTTTCCAAAGAGTAAAGTACCTTTATTTTTGACATTATCAAAAATTGTTATTAAAAAAAGTTGATCAGAACTAAAAACCACCTCTAAATATGCAATTATACGCATTTATGTTGAAAAATTATTTTATTAATTTATTATTAATTATTTATTTTTTTAATTATTTAATTAATTTAATGCGTGTTATTGCACATTTAGACGTGGTTTTTAGTTCTGATCAACTTTTTTTAATAACAATTTTTGATAATGTCAAAAATAAAGGTACTTTACTCTTGGGAAAAATTCACATTCTTGGGAAAAATTCACATTTTTTGACAAACCTCGTATATGGCTGAAAAATTTTGATATTTGATGGTTGCATTTTAGGTTTCAGACCATGCAGAGGTTTTTATAAAGAATAACTTTTTTTCGTAAAATGAATAATAAAAAAGTTTTCCATATGATGCAAACTTACGGAGACATACTGTATAAAAAGACCGATTGATACAAACTATTCACAACGCATTAGAGGTCGTGGAGCGGTATATAGTATATCCAACGTTCTCCACAACGGCACAGTAACTACAAATTAGTTACCGTGGACTCCGTGAAGTGACACCGACAAGTTTTGTTTTGTGAGCTCGCTATTGCCGTAACGCCCAACGCCGCTTGAGCGCTAGGTTCGGAGCGGAGCTTCCCTTCAAGAATGCAAGGAGAATGCACATGTTGGACCGCAACACAAAATACATCGCAGCCCAGAACTTGATTTAGTAATGCTGGTTGTCTACCCTTGAATCCTCGTAATAGAAAATAGAACGTGGCGCCGGTAACGTGGTTTGGAGTGAACTGGAACGTCGCTCCGGTGGAAGGTCGCTACGGTGGAAGCTACGGTGGAAGCGACGCTCCAGGAGCGAAACTTCAGGAACGGACAGTAGTGTAGGTATCGAATTGCAACGTGTAACGTGTAACGAATAATGTCTTGCGCTACGGCTTTAGTTTAAAGTAAACCGTTATTGCAATTGCAACTGACCGGTTTTTAAAAACAATCGATCTATTATAAAAGCATTTTAACCATATACAATTTATGAACAATTTAATCAGATATCCCTTAAATAAAATACAGAATAAAAACCCTAATTATTACATGTCAAAAAACTTAGTGTAAGATGGTCTGTCTCCTATAATTTAGCCCACTTGCACCAACATCTGTCTGCAACAGAATGGTGACACTTCTCGGATATTACCAATTATGTCTGCGACTAATAAGTAATGTTTTACCTTTTGTTACCAATTACGTCTGCAACTGTAATGGTGACACTTTACCTCCCAAAATTACCCCTTTTTTATGTTTACCTTCGGTCTGCGACCACACTCTGGTTTTAATTGGTTCCCCGTTAATCTGCAATTTATTTTGTTACATATCGCCCCATATTCGTGTACGTATTATTATTAACATTATTTGTCATTTCAGTTACCTAGTATTTTAGATTGACGTACACGTTTGGAATAAAGGTACTACGTAGTTTAGTAAAAAGCAGAGCGACTGAAGGTCTTCAGCAGGGGCACACAAATAATTCCTACTGTCGGACATTTCAGACATATAATTTATAAAAGTTCAATTAAAGTTGGGAGCTCGCCCACTTTCCGCATGTGTCATTTTTCTTCTCAAGTGGGCGTTGTTTTTCATATTGTCGCCATTAAGGATACCAATCCATGTCCGACAATATTACCAGAAAGCCGAACGACAGAAGGTCTACAGCAGTGGCCACACAAGACTTTCTGCTGCCGGACATTCTTTTTTTTTTTAATCCATCACACCGTTTTATGGACACAAATTAAAAATTAACGTTCTACAGGCAACATCATACCAAATAATTCTGACTATTCTGATAACTTCGCTTGTATATTGTCAATAAAATCGTGCCCCCAACTAACCCTCCCCATTTCCTTACCTATTATTGCAGATTATTATAAACTTTAGAAAGTGGCATTATTACTGCATAATAACGTCCACGTCTCAAGTGCCACAAAATAAAAACACCCGGGAGACAACATCTGTTACAAGTTACCTAAACAAAAAGGTCTGTGTCAACGAACTTGACCCATATTTTACAACCCTTAGAAAGCAAAAGTACATTGACTTTTGTTACAGTTACAAATAGTACCGTTCACCTTATTTTAAAACAATTAAAAGCCAATTTTGGTCTTGCAGACAAGTTGGCTGACTTTATTTGCTATTTAGAACCCCCATTTATTTATGGCTTGAAAATTTTCTGATTAGAACTTTTGAGAGAACTAATTGTAAGAATGAAATTGAAGGAATAGAATATTTAGATATTTTTTATATGCCGCGAATAAACCCGCACCAAACCGAACACGAACTACGCGAACAAAAAAAAACTGGCAGCAAAGCGACCTTAACTTGTGCTTGGGAAATTACTGAGTCTTCCATGCGGGTCGTTTTTTCTCCCATTTATCAACTTGCCCCCGCTTTCAGTACCTTGGACACGTAGCGTGGCCATCTGTTTTCAAACTAAAAGAATCTACCTCTCCTGAACCGTTTTGTCGATAAGAGGGTAAATTTTACAGTTTTTGTGGCTTTTAAGCTCTTTTAAAACGAGGGTTTCTTTGCACATATTATTGGTCCCAAAAATATTAGTTATTTATTTATTTAGCGTATGCCAATACAACATACAACACACAAAAATACATAAGATGTAAGTAGGTAACACAATATAAGACATATTACAAGCAAACATCCAAACTATCTATATATTCAGTCGTGGACTCGGTTGCCAGCAGGAAGTCGACCATGTTTCCCCCATAAGCTCGTCTAGGGCATTCCTCGACAATATGGCGGATGGTCTGCCACTCTTCTCCGCAGTCGCATTCAGGGCTGTCCAGTCTCCCCCATCTGTACAGCGAGGCGGCACATCTTCCATGATTTGTTCGGATCCTGTTCAAGCCACTCCAAATTTTTCTTGGCTTGTCAAAACCCGGAGGCTTTGTGTTGATGCATGGCATGCTTTGAGATTGTGCGGACGATTCTTCCAGCCACTCGCTCATCCATTCGTTTTGCATGTTAAAATTGTCGTCTGGGATCAGGGAGCTACGCCTGTCGGGTCTGGGGCGTTTCACAATAACCTTTAGATTGTAGATTTAGAGGACTTTTACTGTTAATTAATACAACAAGAATAAGAATAGCCAAATAAAATATGATAGCATTATTTTTTAAATTTAAGATTAAATAAATAACAGTAAAAACAGTTTTTTGAACGTCAACTTTTATATTTCTAAAGAAATATAACTATACAGGGTGATTCACGTTGAGTGGCCTATTAGAAGATCTTGGAAATGATTAAAGTCGTATTTCTAAAAATTTGGTGGCGGGCATAATTGGCTTTGAACTTTTAAAATATTATATTTCGACGTTTGTATCACTTCCGGTTATACTGGAACTTATGGCCAACTTTGGTATTTTAAATGGAATACCCTGTATATTTTAGTATTTTTGGATACCTTATTAAAACCTAAGTAACTTTTATTAACAATGATCTATATCTATCTCTAACCGTTTTTGAGATATGAATTATAAAATGCATTTTTTAGGTAAAACCCTTACCGAGATGAAAGATTAGTAATTTTGAAATTAATAAAGTGGAAATATTTAATTTAAATTACATTTACAAACATTTCATCTTTTGCATACAGGGGGTTTTTAAAAGTGTGCCAATGTGGCCATTTAGATAAATGTGCATAAGTCAATTTTTGCAAATGGAACGCCATATTTTTTATTTTAATAACGTGTAGAGAATCAAATTTCCCATCTAAATGTTTAATATGTCAGTATCAATATTTTTAGTCGTTTTGGAATTATGAACAAGTTAAAAAAATATCTTAAAATGTGTGTTTGTGTTAAGACATTATTTTTGTAAAGAAGGCTTTGACTCCAGTTTTTGTTTGACATTGAGCTTTGTTACCAATTAGTAAAGTAGGTTTTGATTGAAATTGTTTTAAAGTTGACACTCACCTTAGGTCTGTTGTCATATTCTAGTTTACATAGGTATTGAAAATTACTTTCATTCTTTATAATCTAAGAATGGCAAATAATAATAATTATTCTAATAACGATATTTTAAATTTATTTTATATTCATGGAGAGTGTCTACGAATCATAAGCAGAACATGCAGAGTGTTTAAGGAACGATATCCACATTTGCTACCAATTAGCGATAAACAATTTAGAAGAATTGAGGCCAATTTTTTAAGTTTGGTCATACAAAAGCCAAAGGATATTTCCGATGCCTGTTCTGAACTCTGAAGCAAATTACTGTTTTAGGATATTTTGATGCCTATCCAGATGCCTTTTTTACAAAAATAATGTCTTATGAACTGAACACAAACACATATTTTAAGATATTTTTTTTTAAATTGCTCATAATTCCAAAATGACTAAAAATATTGATACTGGCATATTAAATATTTAGATGGGAAATTTGATTCTCTACACGTTACTAAAATAAAAAATATGGCGTTCCATTTGCAAAAATTGACTTATGCACATTTATCTAAATGGCCACATTGGCACACTTTTAAAAATCCCCTGTGTGCAAAACATGAAACTTAAGTAATGTAGTCTAAAGATCTATTTTAGTTAAAAGCCTACAAAATTTTAATAGTTTAGGTTTATTAATTTCCAAATTACTGAACTTTCTTCTCGGTAAGGTTTTTACATAAAAAATGCATTTTATAATTTATATTAGTGATGGGATAACTCGAGTGAAAAATAACCGATCACTAGGTTTTTTCAATCACTCGAATTATTCGATTATCTTCGGAAATCATTCGAGTGACGAAATGAGTGATGAACATAATGGTTTTTGATAGTGAAGGGATCACTCGAGTTAAAAATAACCGATCACTCATTGCGGGGCTATACAAAGTAGTTAGTTTATGGAACTGGCGACCTTTTTTTTTTTTTTTTTTTTTTTTTTTTAGAAGTCTAAAAATATTGATTATTTAAGAGTGATTAAAAAAATGAATTTTTTCCCCTCATATAGCATTTGAGTGAACAATCGATTATCATTCGGTTTTTTAAATCACTCGAATACTCGGTAATCGATTATTGAAATAACTCGATTTTTCCCATCACTAATTTATATCTTAAAAATGGTTGGAGATAGGTATACATCATTAATAATAAAAGTTACTTAGGTTTCAATAAGGTATCCAAAAATGCTAAAATATACAGGGTATTCCATTTGAAATACCAAAGTTGGCCATAACTTCCGGTATAAACGTCAAAATATAATATTTTAAAAGTTCAAAGTCAATCATGCCCGCTACCAAAGTTTTAAAAATATAACTTTACTCGTTTCCGAGATCTTCTAATAGGCCACTCAACGTGAATCACCCTGTATTGTCAATTGTGGGGTAGGTGAATCGTAAAGAAAGTTGCACATATTACGGTGCCTTTACATAAAATTGCAACGGGTTGTTTTGAATCTTAACGGTTCGCTTTCAAACGTTATTATGGAGCGGTATTTTTTTGGAGCGTTCGCGATTACAAACCCTTTTTTCCACCTCTACAACGCGTTGAATGCATAGACTTATGTTATCTTTAGATCCGTACAGCTTCTCGTGCGCAAACAAAAGTTAAGTTTTATGGGTGAAAAATACTCTGTTGTTATCAGGTTTTCCTTCTTTATCAACATCATATAAATACACTCCAGAACCGTCTCGGCGCCATTTTTGTTGTTTCGTTTTCTCTGTAGATTTCTTGTAGGTATTCTTTGCTATTAGGTAAAAAAAGTGTTTAGAAAAATATGAATTATTGTTGACGAGGACTATACCTATGTCGATTTTCTTGTATTTTCCAACCAACGTAAAATTCTGAAATTTGGAAATAGTGAATTTTAAATCTATACAATCCTTTAAAATTTTCTACTTCTTTAGATGCAGTAAAAGTAGGGTAACTTTAAGATATATTTAGGGAAATTATTCAGTAACACGTAGAAAAGTTGGAATTTTATCAACTAGGGTCGAGGACAGCAACCCTTGGCCGATAAAAAGTTATCATCGGAAGAATTTACTGCCAACGCCTTTTTTGTTAATAAAAACTTAGATTGCTCCCGAAACATATTTATTTTTTTCACTCGCCTTGTCGGTTTATTTAACGTGAGTTGTTTACTTGGCAAATTTTCTGGAAAAATGTAAGCAATATTCAAGAAAGTTCTGGGAAAATTTAATATATTTTTATATTTATTTATTGGCTGACTGTAAACAAATTTTAATTGTATTTATTTTTTAACTACGCTGACAGTGATATCACCATCATGTGGCTTTTATTTTCTAAGTAGTTCTAGACCTATACAAAACGACAATGAATAGGTACAGCTTTTAATCTTGATCGTTCCTTTCTTAAAAACTTCTTGAGCTAATTAGAGAAACTATGGAATCAGGAAAAAAATACCTTTCATAGAAATAAAAAAATATATAGCGTGTTCCAAACAAGAACAACTTTATGCCACAGTTCCTTTTTTTTATGCTAAGCCACCTTTATTATGAAGTTTGTAATTAAAATTAATATACTTTTCCATCGACGGCATTTATAATTTTTACTTTTATTCTACCCCGTACCTACCATAGACAATTTACCTTTAGATAAACAAACAATAATCACGAATGTGGCAGTTTTATGGCCTCGCGCATGTAAACAAAGCTAGACATGCGCACTGCAACATTATCGTTTGAGAGGGTTTATTTTACCCCTATTTGGGCATAATACAATTATACAACGGCTGCAACTAGTACTAGTCATTGTTTATATTACAATCCGAGTCACTAAAAGCACAAACACAATTCACTAACTAAACTACACAAAAACCAGAAATCCATAAATATTAAACACCAGTCCCACAATCCACGATAGCCGATCCGATAGCTGAAAACTTTAGAAAACTACAAGGAATCCGCAGAGAAGAGAAACCTTAAAACACAACAACAAAAATGGCGGCCGAGCCGGTTCTGGAGAGTATTCTTGAGCGCGTTGATTATTGTCGATAAAGTAGGACGGCCGATAACACGAGGTTTGTGCGCATGCACGAAGGTTCCCCGAATGAAGACAGGTGACCGACGAGTCATGCGCTCGGACGTATTTTTTCACCCATAAAACGTAACTTTTGTTTGCGCAGGAGATAAGCTGTAGGTATCTAAAGGTAAGTTGTCTATGGTACCTACATGCTGGCTTAAAATTTTTGATTTTTTAAACAAGCAGAACTTTTTATGAAGAGTACCTTTTTTCGTAAAGTCAAAACTAACAAGTTTCCCATAATATGTTAAGATGGTTTCTGGACACGCTGTAGATCATGAAGAGATGTGACCAGGCTATGTCCAGCAGGACGGCGCAATTTATGAAATTCTTAATAATTTAAATTTTTTGGAAGAATGTTCCAAAGACCGAATGATCACTCGTATAGTTGGGTGGCGATCACGGCCCTGCGAGCTCAACAGGTCGTTCGATTTTGATTTATGGCACACTTCAAAAACTCAACTCTGTTTTCAAATCCCCTTGCAAAGTTTTATAAAATCTTGAGCTCGAATTAGCAATAAATTTCAGGAAATTAACAACTCCCTTCAGTTGTTCAC
This sequence comes from Polydrusus pterygomalis, assembly GCA_963969555.1. NCBI lineage: Eukaryota > Metazoa > Arthropoda > Insecta > Coleoptera > Curculionidae > Polydrusus > Polydrusus pterygomalis. Next base: position 39,358,602 of record OZ018376.1, on the reverse strand, counting down.
CAATGTCGATTCTCTTATAAAAATAATAAGAACATGTTTGCAGGGACGGTTCTACGGGGGGGCCTGGGGGGGCCCAGGACCCCCCAACATTTCTGAAAAAAACTTTAAAATATCTCGAGATAAATACAATCAATTTGGCAACAATGACAACCTCGCATTGCGATGGAGAAGAATGATTTTTTTTTTAATTTTGCCCCTAGTCCAGGTTTCAGGCACCCTCGCATTGAAGCAAAAATCTTCGCGAAACATGTTAGGTAATCATATCCAAAATGTATAGAGGGTCCTGCACCTCACCTCCCGTCTTCTATAGCTCACTTAGTAATTAAGTTTGAATTTTCATATTTTGCAGACCTTATCTGTATCTTGTGGCGCATTTCAGGAAAATATTTTTTTTCATACAGGGTGTTCCAAAAAAGTGTGACGGCATAAGGATGTATTTTTTTAGATTACATGCCGTATATTTTCTTACTTTTTTGGGTGCCTCCTATAGTTACCTACATATCCCTAAAATTTTATTAAAATCGATTCAGTATTATAGACGAAAAAAAAAATAAAAACTAAAAAATATCAGTTTTGCACCACTGGTATTAAAAATAAATAAAAAATAAAAATAATGTCTCGTTAATAAAATTATGCAAAGGTGCTTATTAAATAAGGTATAACAGTTTCGTTAACCAAGTTTAGTTAATACGAATTGTACAGGGTGTCCAAAGTTTAGTGTCAAACTTTGCAAACTTTAAAGCTATTTATTTTTCTTATTTCAAATAAGAACCACTGTATATTTTAATGTCATTCGATGCAGAATTAAAAATCAAACATATTTCCTAATTGCAACCCTATCACAATTTCTAACGCATCAAGACTTATTTGCAAAAAACTAATTTTATCAACTATTCCAACAGTCATTATTATGAATAAATATCGAAGGTGGCTTTGAAAAACAATTTATTGGTATTAAAGTTTATTAAAGTGACCAGAGACCATTTTGACTTTAGTAATCTAAAAGTTTTCAATATTGTTAAATTGTTAGTAATTATTAACTGGAAATGATAATCGTGGATACGGTTATCCTTGAAAATTCGTTGAACTGTTTTTTCGATTACATCTACGGCATCAGCGACTGCTTGTTGAGTAACTGAAGGATTTTCTATAACAGATAATAGCACAGCCAATTGATTTTGTTCAGTTCGGACCGGTTTATTTCTCAATGGTTTTGGGTAGTTTACATTTCCCGTTTGTACAAACCTCTGTAATATGTTTTGCAGGCTCCTTTTGTCTGGATGTCGTCGTTCCGGATAACGCTGTGCGTAAACTCGGCTTGCCAAAAAAGAGTTCTTTTCGCATGCTCCTAATATAAAAATCATATCTACGAGAGTACGAGCTCTTTTTGGTTGTAGTCCATCACAAAAAACAATATAAAGTAATTATAACAGCTTAAATAATTAGGTACTAACAGTTTAACAATATTTGAAACTTTTAGATTACTAAAGTCAAAATGGTCCCTGGTCACTTTAATAAACTTTAATACCAATAAATTGTTTTTCAAAGCCACCTTTGATATTTATTCATAATAATGACTGTTGGAATAGTTGATAAAATTAGTTTTCTGGAAATAAGTCTTGATGCGTTAGAAATTGCGATAGGGTTGTAATTAGAAAAAATGTTTGATTTTTAATTCTGCATCGAATGACATAAAAAGATACAGGGGTTCCTATTTGAAATAAGAAAAATAAATTGCTTTAAAGTTTGCAAAGTTTGACACTAAACTTTGCAAAGTTTGACACTAAACTTTGGACACCCTGTACAATTCGTATTAACTAAACTTGGTTAACGAAACTGTTATACCTTATTTAATAAGTACCTTTGCATAATTTTATTAACGAGGCATTATTTTTATTTTTTATTCACTTTTAATACCAGTGGTGCAAAAGTGATAATTTTTAGTTTTTATTTTTTTTTTCGTCTATAATACTAAATCGATTTTAATAAAATTTTAGGGGTATGTAGGTAACTATAGGAGGCACCCAAAAAGTAAGAAAATATATGGCATGTAATCTAAAAAAATACATCCTTATGCCGTCACACTTTTTTGGAACAGCTTGTATGAAAAAAAAATATTTTCGTGAAATGCGCCCCAAGATACAGATAAGGTCTGCAAAATATGAAAGTTCTAATTTAATTAGTAAGTGGGCTATAGAAGACGGGAGGTGAGGTGCAGGACCCTGTATACTATGTCCCTACAATGCGGCTGAGGAAAACTGAAATAATACAAATATTTTTTCGTGAAAACTAATATTCAATAAATAAATTTTTCGCTGATCGAATTGCTAACTACTTATGATTTCATGCCAATGATAAAAAAAAAATTCCGGGTGCTTTATTATTTACATAATTTGATACAATTTGGGAGTGATCCTAAAAAATTTTGGGCTACGGCGTTATTTGCTTGCGAAGGCTACCAAAAATTGTGGCTGCGCCAATGTGGTGCCCCCCCAATATTTTGGGTCTAGAACCGCCCCTGCATGTTTGGAAGAAAGAGGTGAACAGATCTCTTATTTACTTTAAATTTATTGTTTGTAATTTTACATTATGCAATGATGACAGTTATTCAGGGGCGTACCGAAGTGCATTCTGTTGTGGGGGGGGGGGGGCATCCAAAATTTCCCAACTCATTTTTCAAACATCTCTCAACTGAATCTTAAAATATTTTGTAATATAATTTATAATGCAGAGATAATTTCAGATAAAAATTAAGATATCTATTAATTTAAACAACAATAACTTAAATTAAAGTATAGATATAAATTTTTTTTATATTTTAGACTTCAAAAATGACCAAAACGTCTTAGGATTAATTTTTAATTATAAATATGTACTGGAAAATAAAAATAAGAAATGAAAAAAGTTAATCGGCGTGCAGACAAAGTTTTTTAATATTTTTTACAAAAGTTTTTCACCTCCGCCGGGATTCGAACCCAGAACCTCTCAACGGTCCACAGGACTACGTGTGACTGTTTGGTCAATGCCAGAGGTCTGCCACTCTAACCTAATCTAACCAGAACCTCTCGATTACCAGTCGAACGCTCTAACCAATTGCGCTACGGAGACACTGAGAAACTGAGATTATCTCACCAACTTCGGCAATATAACTTAATTCAATTTTAATGTTAGTATATGCAGTTTGAAATGCCCTGTGATTTCAACCCGGCGCGGCGGTGGTAAAAAACTTTTTTCAATTTTAAAAAACGCCGATTAACATTTTTCATTTTATATTTAATACATACATTGAAAACTACCATTTCTAAAAATTATTACGGCTTTTCTAGATATCACTGTTCAGGGATCTAATATCGGATTCCCGCAGATGTCGCTATATATCGATGACACGGGATGAATGATAAAAACATATCTTAATGATCAGTGGTCATGAGTGAGTTCCTTTCCCTTAATAACCCCCTCCCGGTTTGCACAGGGCATTTCAAACTGTATATAGGTACTAACATTAAAATTAAATTAAGTTATATTGCCCAAGTTGGTGAGAGAATTTCAGTGTCTCCGTAGAGCGTTTGACTGGTAATCGAGAGGTTCTGGGTTCGAATCTCGGCGGAGGTGAAAAACTTTTTTTAAAAATATTTAAAAACTTCGTCTGCACGCCGATTAACATTTTTCATTTCTTATTTTTATTTTTAAATACATATTTATAATAGATCTAATATCGAACAACTAAACTAAAAACAAATATTTTAAAATTTAGGAATATAAAGTAATATTAACTAATTCTACTTAAAATATTATTCTCCGTTCCTTCAAGTGTGCCCACTGATCAATTATTTCATCTAGATCTAGACTACTGGGCACTGTAGGGTGGAACGAAAAACACTTTTTTACCGCAAGTCGTCTGACATAGTTGTTAAAATATGCGCATTAGTAAACAAAAAAAAGTGTCAAAAATTGGCTGACAGATTTTAATATTCTGGGGTTCCTCAAAGCCCTTAAAATTTTTAATATTGCCATGTTTTGAAAAAAAACTAACTTCTTTAAAAATAGGAATGAGTAATGTTAATTAAAGAGTTATTGGTTTATTTTTATTATTCTGAACTTGAAGTTAATAAAAACATAATTTAAAATAAAACCTGTATTTTTGTTCCAATTAACTGTACTTGAATAGCCTCAAAATGTTAAAATTTAGAAAGTAGTTTCCTTCAACCTTAAACAGTATATAGTCGATTCACTGAGTAAACCTGCAAGATGGCCGACATGTCATATGACAAAAGTCATATTCCAGCTAAATAAAATAAATTTTTGCATTTTCAATGACTTTTGTCATATGACATGTCGGCCATCTTGCAGGTTTACTCGCTGAATAGACTCTACTAAAATGTATGTGATGATTTATATCACAAAAATCAAAAATTAATAAAAATTGTTTAAGAGACTGAAAGATAATAATAATAATAATAATAATAATAATAATAATAATAATAATAATAACAATAATAATAATAATAATAATAATAATAATAATAATAATAATAATAATAATAATAATAATAATAATAATAATAATAATAATAATAATAATAATAATAATAATAATGTCTTTATTTCTACATTACAAAGGTTTAAATGTTAACATTTATTATATTCTATTAATTGCAAGTGTAGTGTAAAAAAAGGCGAAGTTCAGTAATAGACTGTCCCTTAAGGCCAGCCCATTCTGCTCTACTTAACCCTAGCAGGACTTTAGTAAATGTTTTACTATATTTGGCGCAACAAGCTCTAAAAAATTTTGAAATAAACTAGTTCCATTATAGGTAGACACACAACCAACATATTGTATCATTATCTTTAGGTAGTTTTGAATTGTTAAAAACAAGTTCCTAATTTTCATGTGTTAGTTTGTTTATTGAAAAAGTATTTAAAAATGTGGCGATACAATTTTTTAGGCTCCATTGATTTGAAGATATTTGGAAGGGGATTATACATATTTGAAATGCTATACGTAAAGCTTCTTTAAAAATACGCGGTTCTATGAAAAGGCGGTGTTATGAGACGTCCAAAACGAACGTTAATATTATGTACACTGGAACGAAATATAATTTTTTTATACAAATAGGCGGGAGTTTTAGAAGCAATAATTCTGTGATAGAAACAAACTGAGTGGACCTTTCTCCTGCTCTCCATGTTCAACCACTTTGCTTCATTCAATTTATAAGAGATTCTTTCAAATTTACGAATTCCATATATAAGTCGAAGACAAGAATTTTGCACTTTTTGTATTCTATTTTTTTGTATTCGAGTTAAACAATTACCATAAACTACATCTGCATGGTTAAAGATTGAGAGCACAAGAGAGTCACACATCATCTTTTTGAGTCTCACCGACAAATCATGTCGAATGGAGTAAAGTAATTTCAATCTGACATAAGCACGTTGTATACAGTTTGAAACATGTTTCTCAAAACTCAAAGAACTGTCGAATACGAGCCCAAGGTTGCGTACATTGTCTTTAATTTCCAGCTCAGTAGACTCAATTTTTATATTAATCTGGTTTTTTATGTAATTAACTTCATTCTTTGGACCGAATAGCATCAGACAACATTTTTTAGGATTCAGGAACAGAGAATGTTTCAAGGCAAGAGATCTAAGACTTTCTAGGTCGTTATTTAATTTTTGACAGGACTCAAGCAAATTTTCTTTTTTAAAAGAAATATACAATTGGGCATCATCCGCGTAATACTGATCTTTGCAGTTTTTAAGAGCGGTGGGAAGACTGGAAGTGTAAATGGCATACAACAGTGGACTTATGATTGACCCCTGCGGTACGCCATTGGAAATATATAGTTCCGCAGATACATTTGCTCCGATCTTAACACACTGAGACCTACCAGTAAGGAAACCTTCAAAAAACTTTATTGCACTTTTACTCAGGCCTATATAGTGTAAAATTGCAAGGAGAATTTTATGATTTAAAGTGTCGAAGGCCTTTGAGAAATCAAGTAATGCCAACACCGTAACCCTTCCATCCTCTGTAGCTCTAAAAATTCTTATTTTATTAAATATGGCGTCCCTTTGAGGAACCTCAAGATACAAAATTCACAAGTTTTATTTTTCGTATACTTGTTTTTAATAGTAAGAAGCATATTTTTTTACGCAACGCTATTAAATTTTTTAAAATTTTCGTTCCACCCTACTGGGCAGGTCTTTTTCACTGTTTATTGCCATTAAGCAGTCTAAACGTTCAGTAGTCATAGTCGATCTATTACAGTTTTTAATAAACTTCAACAAACTACAAGGAAGATGTATGATGTATTTTTTTAAATTCCCAACTGACATACAAATATCCCAACTGTTTTAATTTTCCATAGTATTGGGGGGGGGGGGGGGCGATAGCCCCTCCTTCCCAACCGAACAACCCCCCTCCCCCAAATCCCCCTCATCGGTTCGCCCCTGCAGTTATTCAATTTTCTTAAAAATAAAAAAATTAAAACCGATCTGTTCTATTTTTATTGTATTTACCTTTTACCTTTTACCTTTTACCTTTTACCTTTTACCTTTTACCTTTTACCTAGATTACATACCAGAGTAATATCGATTCCAGGGTATACTCTGAAGACGCTTTTTTTTAATCTAACGTTTATTAGGCAACACCTAGTATTGTTTGTATCAAAGGGTAACAGCAAATGTTAAACAAACAAACCACAAGTTTGTTTGTAATCTTGGAAGTGGTTTCTTGCTATATACTTTGCCCCCTTTACGCGTTGGTTACACAACTTTCTTTCTTTTAAATTACAATGAAAACGTGAAACAAAATGTATTTTCTTTTAAAAATAAAATGTACTTACTTGCGTCTAGAAACTTTTAAATAAAATGTAATAATGTAAGTGTGTTACAGATAATACTTCGCTGTAATGCCGAATAATTCAAAAGCTCATTTTAAGCTCAAAAAGAACTGTTGATAGTAAAAATAGCTGTCTTTAAGCGGGAACTATTTTGAAGGTGTAATATACAGGGTGTCCATTTAGTGTGCCGGTGGACGATATATCGTAAACGGTCGACTTAAGGAATAAAACTTTTATACAAAATATGAAAAGGGAAAGAAAAACACAAAGTCTTCCTCCACTAGTTTAATGGAAAAAATAATTCCAAATATTAAGGGTCTCTACATGTTTCGAACGTAGAAACGTTCATCTTCAGGAGACAGAAAGTTTTAAATCTATGCTGATGGTGTTAGCAAAAGAGAAACTGAAATTTAGAACCTTAATGGAGCTTTATGGATTTAAACAGAAGTGTAGAAGAAACATGGGTAAAATATTTGATAGTGGCGAAACCACAGAGCGATTAGAACATAATGAAGAGTTGTGAAACAACCAAAAAGTGGGGAAGAAGAAAACCTGTCTAGGTGTCGAGGCTTATTTAAAAATTTTTTTAAAATTTTTTTTAAAAATTTGTTGTTCAAGGAACTAAAAATTATTGTAGACATTATGAAGGTGTACACCTTCTGTTGTAGTATAAAGTTGTTATAAAAAACAGAACCTTTTGGGGTCCTGAGGACTAAACCTCAGTAACCCCGCGGCAGGTTAATTTGTAGATAATAAAAATAGTAATTGAAAAATTGAACATTTTTAGACTTTTTCTTCGTCTGCCAAAAGGCCGTTCACCTCCACGTGCTAGCGAAAAAGTCCACACACTTTTTCGCTAGCACGTGGAGGTGAACGGCCTTTTGGCAGACGAAGAAAAAGTCTAAAAATGTTCAATTTTTCAATTACTATTTTTATTATCTACAAATTAACCTGCCGCGGGGTTACTGAGGTTTAGTCCTCAGGACCCCAAAAGGTTCTGTTTTTTATAACAACTTTATACTACAACAGAAGGTGTACACCTTCATAATGTCTACAATAATTTTTAGTTCCTTGAACAACAAATTTTAAAAATAAAAAAAAATTTTAAAATTTTTTTTAAATAAGCCTCGACACCTAGACAGGTTTTCTTCTTCCCCACTTTTTGGTTGTTTCACAACTCTTCATTATGTTCTAATCGCTCTGTGGTTTCGCCACTATCAAATATTTTACCCATGTTTCTTCTACACTTCTGTTTAAATCCATAAAGCTCCATTAAGGTTCTAAATTTCAGTTTCTCTTTTGCTAACACCATCAGCATAGATTTAAAACTTTCTGTCTCCTGAAGATGAACGTTTCTACGTTCGAAACATGTAGAGACCCTTAACATTTGGAATTATTTTTTCCATTAAACTAGTGGAGGAAGACTTTGTGTTTTTCTTTCCCTTTTCATACTTTCAACTCCACTTTAAGCATGGACTATTTCTTCAAATTTTATACAAAAGTTGTACATGTTAATATCGCGCACCTTTTAAAAATAATTTTAAATATACAGGTTGGACCAAAAAGCCAGGGTGGGCCAGACATAACTTTTTTTGTATATTTTTACATTTTTAAATTCCACGTAAGATTATAATTATTTTTTATTAAATGCATTATTAGTCTATACTTCATAGTTTCCGAGATATTGACTCTCGAAAAGTGACATTTTTGAACTTTGACAGCTTCTAACTTTCTAACAGTACGTCTTAGAGCAAAACGGCTTACATGTCCCTATCTTCAATTTTTATTATCTTCCCAAAAAAACAACTCGAAAGCAGGAAATATAGTTGTTCCGGTTTAACTGGAAGTTAAATTTTTTGGGAAGATAATAAAAATTGAAGATAGGGACATGTAAGCCGTTTTGCTCTAAGACGAACTGTTAGAAAGTTAGAAGCTGTCAAAGTTCAAAAATGTCACTTTTCGAGAGTCAATATCTCGGAAACTATGAAGTATAGACTAATAATGCATTTAATAAAAAATAATTATAATCTTATGTGGAATTTAAAAACGTAAAAATATACAGGGTGTTCCATTTAAAAAAAGTTATGTCTGACCCACCCTGGCTTTTTGGTCCAACCTGTATATTTAAAATTATTTTTAAAAGGTGCGCGACATTAACATGTAGGTAGTACAACTTTTGTATAAAAGTTTTATTCCTTAAGTCGACCGTTTACGATATATCGTCCACCGGCACACTAAATGGACACCCTGTATATCTATATCGACGTTTTTCTTTTAATTCTTTGGTACCTACAATAAAAGTATCCATTTTTAATATTTTTCACTTTAGAATAAGAGCTTGATACGCATTTACTTTAAGATCTCGATGGGTATATTATTATACTAGACTTGGTCATTGGGTGCACCCAATAATTTAATAAATAATTTTTGTCACTCAATGTCACAGCCATAATTTTAACCCAATTTGAAAATCCTTGTTTGTTATAATTTTTTCTTATAACTGATCAGAAAATAGGACCTTTCCAGATAATTTTTTACGAGGAAAAAGAATCACTTTGTAGACGGTCAGCGGTCTAGACTAAAAAGCCTACATAATCAAATAGGGACTGGTGAAGTATTTTACGTTTTGTTTGCTTTCCGCTTTCAATTTGGGAAAATAGTATTTTGTTTGACCAGGTAGTAAAGTAGTAGATTGGATGCCGAAGCTGATGGTAGTTCATAAAATTGCCATTTTAAAACCATGATTAGAGGGCGAAAATATCATGACAGAACGCAGTATAAGATCAGCAGGCAGTAATACGCAATGTAAATAGAGTCAATTACCAAAAATTACAGGATTGACTATCGACTTCTAAACTCTCAAAATTTAGTAAGCTTAAGGCTTTGTTTAAGAAATATACGCTTGTCTTAAGAAAGTCATATAATATCTGGGTAACTTCGTTACTTTCACAATGTATGAAATGAATTGGTACCGAGACAATATGTTTTCAAGCTAAGACCACCTGCTTAGTTTCATTTCAAAGGGTAAAATCCATTTCAAATAATTGTAAGCCAATTCATTACCTTTTAAAAAAATCTTTACCTTCATATCAATGTACACTGAAACCTGATTAACAATATTTATACAGTCATTGGTCAAATCTAAACTATAAAAATATATTACACTCTCCTCACCTGCTTATAAAACACTTTCATATTTAGAGTTACACCCAGGAATACAGCAGGGGATTGGCATGTTGATAAATAAACAAACTAAAAGAAAAAAATAGTACTGGCTTACCTAAGTACCTAGGTATTTGGAGGTGTCATTCCTACTTATAAACAATCTCTACTAGTGATATTTTTTAACTAATTCATATATACCTTCAAGTTAAATAAACACTTCAATATTTAATAAATTAACTGCAGCCACAAAAAGTTTATCCCAAAGAGCTAACTAGAATACAAAAAACACAACTTTTAAATTAAAACAAATAAAATTATGCCGCCATTTATAAGACCCGTAAACAAACCGCCAGGCCGGCCAGGCTGTTGGATTTTTCAGTTTATTAATGCTATTAGAGGAAACCCGCACCAAAAATGTTCGTCAGTATTTTGTAGAGGTTCTTAGCAATCATGTCACTTAAATTTTTGCATTAGATATCAATCGAAAACCGGATAAAAATACAAATTAATACGACACCTACACCTAGCTCACGCGTAAATTACATACTAAACCATGGCTAACCTCAAAAAAGTCACGTGACACATGGATCTTCAAGCAGTGTTGTCGATGTTTCTGTTTCACGGCTTCTTTCAAGGTGGTTGTGGTTTAGGTGAAGTTGTAGGGTAGAGGTACCTGTTTTGGCCACTTTAACGTATTAGCCAAGTTTAATAAACAATTATGTTAATACTGTTCGAATATACTCATTTATTTCATTTTCTCTATCATACCCATAGTTAACAAAAAAGGATAGATATACTTCAAATAGTGATGGGATGGGAGATAGTGTGGGAAAATTGAAGATATGAGATAAATCGACACTTTCACCGGTTATGGCCAGTTTTTGCCTAGTTATGGCCATTCCCTAAAACCAGTTTTGGCCACACGTTTCTTTTGGTATATAGGTATACCTAATGAGATTATTTTGTCGAATTCGTGCTAAATGAAGGAACGGAAAATTGTTTTATTAATATATAAACTTTCACAAAAAATCATTTTTCTTAAATCTAACTACATATTTTCAAATTACATTTTTTTTAATTTTAAAAATAGCCCTACGCGAGTTTCTTAAAAATTACCTAGACCAAGAGGTTTTCATACAAATAAAAAATCTAAATATTTTTCCATTTCCGGAACAGAATATGATCCCCTTGCATTTTTTTTCAGGCTCTTTAATGATCTTTATATGGCCAAATAAGTGACCAAAACTAGAAATCGAATAACCGATTTTGGCCACCCCTATGACCAAAACTACTTTTTTTTAAAGAATCTAATACCGGTTTTGGCCACCTCAAAATAAAATATTAAAGTCAGGGATTTAATAATTCTACATTTAAAATACTATTCCAGACATATTACTAAACGCATAATTGGAATAACATTTGGTTTAATGTATATGATAGTTAGAAAAAAGCAACAAATATATAGACGGGTTTCTTACCGATTTTACTAAGAAAACCACTGAAAAACGTGCACTTTACTTTTCATTCGGCGCCATGTCGAACTAACTTGCGACATCTAGGCGAGTATCATATGAAGTTGAATAGAATAATTTAAACTTAGGCGGGAACAACAGGTAAAGCGGTTATTAGCATGCAGTTCTTATAATTTCGTGACAAAATGTAAAGTGGCCACTACCAGAGCAGAGGCCAAAACTGGTGCATCTACCCTATTAGTCGGTAAAACACAAAAAACAAACAATGAGTGAGAATTCCCAATAGTTATTTACCATTTTCATAACTTGTACACGAAAGTTTGCTCTTCGTATTTCACCACCTTTCCTTAATTCCTGATGTATTTGATATTTATACGTATGTACTTTCTACACTACTGTAGAACGTTTCTTCCCTAGGCAAGAAGTCATTTCCATTTCATTATTTTTTTCTACATGGAGTAGTTTCTAAATCTGCATTAGTTTCTTGTGCTCAAACAGCGAGTATATTGCTCTAAGCAGTTGCATTTATTAATTACAGTATCTTTAGTAAATTACAAATCATATTCAGGACTGTTGTTTTGCTTGGAACGGGTCTGACAGGAAACACCGCAGAGAACATTCTGGATACTCTCGGAGAACTAGTTTCCATGTAGTAGGTACCACGTAATGATTATTTTTTTGAATACTGTAAAACATGTTGAAACTAATAACAAATAAACCGTCTAGTAACATTTGACATTATCACAATTATAACTGGTCGTTTTTTATTCAGATGGGTATGACAGCCGTATCTAATTTTTAAGAATTTTAGGAAGACTTTTTTCTAACCAAAAGTGCCGTTTTACACAGACGTAATTTTAACACAAATTTTGTGGTAAAATTTATGGTAAATTTTATTAGTAAAAAATTATAACAAAAATATGTACAAAATTACATGGAATTTTGATGTGTATGACCATTGAATATCAAACTATAAGAAGGCCATATCAGCCGATTTCCTAAATCTGCTACGTTAAATTCATAGATGGCACAATGAGTTCACCAACAAGAAAGCGACTAGCCTTTTCACTGCTAAATTAAAACATTGTTGCCGCCTGTCTGTTTGACTTGCTGCATAAGTTTTTTAAATTTATTTTTATAGCTTATCGTAAAACTTGATTTCACATAAGTACCTACACCTATCCTAGATTTAAGTAGCTTACATTTATTTTCCTACCTATAGTATAGTCTAGACTTAAAAATGTCCCTATTTTTAATTGCTTTGTAGCTTATAATATTTTCAACCTTTTGACGTCCCAACGTTAATTACATGAAAACATATTGTCTGCCATGTTTTCTATTTCTAACAGAATTAAATGACGACTCTCACTATTCAATACATACCTAGGCTACAACGTATAGGGTTTTCCGTATATTTTGGAGCACCCCTGGAGCTTTTATTTGAAGACCTAGAAAAAACTTTAAATTACCAAAGTTGCATTATTTCTCCTGAACTGTCAGAATTTGTTATCGGACAAAACAAATGAACATCGTAAATTTGGTTAATAATGCCAATGTCGATTTTTTTAAATGGAACATCCTGTATATTAATTTTTTTTTAACTCCTCACTCTTTTCTGATTCCAAATATGTATATATGTTATATGTTTGTTTCATAAATTATTATCATTAATTATATTAATTATTGTTACTGAATAAGCATTATGTTCTAGCATGTTTTCCTCACACCAATATAGATTTTCTAATCACCAATATTTTAAAATGCAATTTTGCCTAAATGACTAAAGTAAACGTATAACATATATACATATTTGGAATCAGAAAAGAGTGAGGAGTTAAAAAAAAATTAGTATTTCCACTTTAAAAAATCGACATTGGCCTTATTAAAGAAATTTACGATGTTCATTTGTTTTGTCCGATAACAAATTCTGGCAGTTCAGGAGAAATCATGCAACTTTGGTAATTTAAAGTTTTTCTAGGTCTTCAAATAAAAGCTCCAGGGGTGCTCCAAAATATACGGAAAACCCCGTATATGTTGGGTAAAATATGAATGATTTACGGTTTGTTTGTCTAACTTGGTTTTTAATTGCAATTATTACTACTTTTCCAATTACCCCGGAGTAATCAGGGTACATATTATTATCAAAAACATACATTCGGCTGGAATTGAGAACCTCCTATTTTATTGTCTGTTAAAAATGCTTAAATCATTAAAAATTCCTATAAAAGACGATATGCGGCAACACCACGACATCACATCAGTGAATTTGAGACATCTGTTGCCGAGGCGCTGCATTATAACGACAGATTTAAGGTTAGAGTTACAATCAACTCCACAATGGCGGCCAAACCACCTCCAAGACGTCTAAAACTGGGTTGCCAACTTTTCTGGGACATCTGTCATTCTTATATAGTTTGATATTCAATGGTATGACACAGTAACAAATTTGGATGCAATTTTTGCAATAAATCATGCGCTCTAAAGACCAGTGACGCATTATTAAATGTCAATGTTAAATTATATCTAACCCAGCGTCTTGGTAAATAAAAATTAAGTAATTTGTAATTTATTTATTGTAAAAACTTGAGTATTGGTTTTATATCTTTATAACTAAAAAAAATATGGATTTTAATGAACTTTGTGTTGTGTTAGGAATGTGGCTTTGAGACCAGCAAATTTGGATTTGATATCATTTATTGTAATTATGGTTTAATTGTTTTTAGAACAAATAGTACTTCTTCTAATGCTTTTTGCCGTAAATGTTTATTCATGTATTGTTTTGTTTTCACTGCGTATAAATAGGGGTGTTTTTGATATTCCTCTATTAAAACAATAACTTGTTCTCTGGATCAAGACATCTTTTATGTTCTTTCAAACTTTTGACAAAAAAATGATAAAACACACGGACATAGCAAATATAACCTCCGAATGCCAATTTCAATCAAACGTAACCTTTCTTTTTCGGCTTTTCTTAAAATATTTTGACAAGTGTTATTTTAAATTACTGCGCATATTTTTGCGCACTTTTATTAATTTTGTTGATAAAATATAGAAATGTTTCTATATTTTCGTAAAATATTATAATATATTTGTCTAATAAAATTTGTAAAATGTGTATAAGTATCGTTTTACACAGTAGCAAACTTGACGATAAATTTAAGCAGAAATTTGTTTACAACTAAATTTTAACGTGTAATACACACTTTACAAATTTTATTAGAAAAATATTATAATATTTTACGAAAATATAGAAACATTTCTATATTTTATCAAAAAAATTAATAAAAGTGCGTCAAAATATGCGCAGTAATTTAAAATAACACTTGTTAAAATCTTTTAAGAAAAGTCGAAAAAGAAAGGTTACGTTTGATTGAAATTGGCATTCGGAGGTTATATTTGGTATTTCCTAAATTACTTTATTTTTATTTGCCGAAAGGCTGGGTTATATTTAATTTGACATTGACATTTAACAATGCGTCACTGGTCACTGGTCTTTAATGCGCATGATTTCTTGCAAAAATTGCATCCAAATTTGTTACTGTGTCATACACATTAAAATTCCATGTAATTTTGTACATATTTTTGTTATTAATTTTTACTAATAAAATTTATCATAAATTTTAGCACAAAATTTGTGTTAAAATTACGTCTGTGTAAAACGACACTTAGGTACACGTTAAAATTTAGTTGTAGACAAATTTCTGCCTAAATTTATGGTAAAATTTGCTACTGTGTAAAACGATACTAACAAATTAACTTTTTATAACTTGGCTTATTAGAAAATAATAAAATTTGGTGTGCGGGTCCCCTATACAAGGACCTTCAAAAAAGTCTAATACAATTTTGATGTAAAATTAATAGGAGAGCCAATATTTGAGGGTAACAAAATTTGCATGGGATTATGAACAGCTTTAAGTTTCAAAATAACTTATCTGTATTTCCTCTTTGACATCTAATAAAAACGACTGCCGGAAAAAATGGAAACAAAACTATGTTAGAAATGTAAAATATAACGTTTCTCGTGACATTTTATTCTAAATAAAGAAAAACGAAAGGTTGTTTGTTATATTCTTTTCCCTTTGAAAGTTTGAATGCTGAATTTTCTTTCTTTCGAGATCTACATTAAAAAGTAAAAACGTTATAAAAATCGAATAACTTATAACCAGTTTTTTTTTCTAAAAGACTCTTGGCTAAAATAGGAATGTCTAAAACTTACTCAGTATTCTGTGGCGGTTGTTATGTTATGGCAGGAATATTAGGTTGAATAGCAGTGGCGGTTCTAGACCCACAATATTGGGGGGGGGCCCACATTGGCGCAGCCACAATTTTTGGTAGCCTTCGCTTGATTGTATTTCTCTCGAGATATTTTAAAGTTTTTTTCAGAAATGTTGGGGGTCCTGTCCCCCCTCCCCCCCCCCAGGCCCCCCTGTAGAACCGTCCCTGTTGAATAGTGTTAATTTACGACATGCCTACGATAATAAACAAAGCTTTACAAAAAATATCAACTTTAATATCAAAGTTGCTTAGCCACCAACAGGATTCGGCTAAATTTTGTTTTCATAGATATAATGATTGAACATTAATCCTTTTAATTTGAAGAAATAGTCCATGCTTAAAGTGGAGTTGAAAGTATGGGAAAGAAAGAAAAAACTCAAAGTCTTCCTCCACAAAGTTTAATTAATATAATAAGAATATTCAGTAAGAGTCTCTACATGTTAACATGTTTCGAACGTAGAAACTTCATCATCAGAAGACAGAAAATAAATTTGGTGCTGATAGTTTTAGCAGAAGAGAAAATGGTGTAGAAACTTAATGGAGCTTTTATGGAATTAAAAATTTGATGTGTAAAATAAACATAATATAAAGAAATTGATGATAGTTAAAACATACCGAGTATGTGAGAAGTCAGTAAATGGGGTCTAAACCAACAAAATAAACTGGGGAAGGAGAAAAAACCTTTCTAAAAAGTTGGTGTCGAAGAATGTTTAAAATGTTTAAAGAAACATTTTTAAGTAGGTACGTGTCTATAAGACATTGTGAGAACAAAATTAGAAGTACATAATAAGGTAATGAACATTATATTCAAGAGAAGAGTTTAGTGGGGTACCGAGGTTTCAAGCTCAGTAACCCCGCAGGATTTTAATTTAAAACTAGTAAAGTTCTTTAAAAAGTTGCACATTTCAAAAAATTAAAGAAAAAGCAGTTGTTCACGTCCACGCGCTGGGACCAAAGTATCCTCCAATTAATCCTTTTGATTTAGATTGTTATCTATTTATACATTATACAGGGTGGAATTTTTACCCGAAATACAGTCAGTATTAAAAAGCCTTTTTATTTGCTGAAAAAATACAGAATTACGGCTGCGTTTATTTTTAGTTTGGCATACTTTTTTTGAAATTGTTCATGAAATTTACCCCCAAATGTATGTATGTATTGTGCTAGCTTGTTAAAAAGGGCATAAAAGAGGGAATACGACCCAATATTTATTTTTGCATTTCCGTAATCTAGAAAGCCAGAAAAAAAACTGGCTATTTTACGACTTAGTGCCGTTTTACACAGATGTAATTTTAACACAAATTTTGTGCTAAAATTTCTGATAAATTTTATTAGTAAAAATGTATTACAAAAATATGTACAAAATTACATGGAATTTTAATGTGTATGAAACAGTAACACATTTGGATGCAATTTTTGCAAGAAATCATGCGCACTAAACACCAGTGACGCATTGTTAAATGTCAATGTCAAATTATATCTAGCCCAGCTTTTCGGTAAATAAAAATAAAGTAATTTCGGGAATAGCAAATATAACCTCCGAATGCCAATTTCAATCAAACGTAACCTTTCTTTTTCGGCTTTTCTTAAAAGATTTTGACAAGTGTTATTTTAAATTACTGCGCATATTTTGACGCACTTTTATTAATTTTTTTGATTAAATATAGAAATGTTTCTATATTTTCGTAAAATATTATAATATTTTTCTAATAAAATTTGTAAAGTGTTACACGTTAAAACGTTAAAATTTAATTGTAAACCAATTTCTGCTTAAATTTATTGTCAAGTTCGCTACTGTGTAAAACGACAGGGCCGTATCTGAACCAAAATTTTGGGGGGGGTTAGACCAGTGGCAAAAAATACTAGTTATACTTTAAACATACATTTAAACATACATTTAAACATACACACAAACAAACATACCAGGATTTTATTGTTTTCGGGGGGGGGGGGGGTTTGAACCCCTAAAACCCCCCCTCAGATACGGCCCTGTAAAACGATACTTATACACATTTTACAAATTTTATTAGACAAATATATTATAATATTTTACGAAAATATAAAAACATTTCTATATTTTATCACCAAAATTAATAAAATTGCGCAAAAATATGCGCAGTAATTTAAAATAACACTTGTCAAAATATTTTAAG
The DNA here is from genome assembly GCA_963969555.1 of Polydrusus pterygomalis. Taxonomy (NCBI): domain Eukaryota; kingdom Metazoa; phylum Arthropoda; class Insecta; order Coleoptera; family Curculionidae; genus Polydrusus; species Polydrusus pterygomalis. The sequence continues at coordinate 39,340,695 of OZ018376.1, read as the reverse complement.
AAAAGATGAAAAAGAAAGGTTACGTTTGATTGAAATTGGCATTTGGAGGTTATATTTGCTATGTTCGTGTGTTTTATCATTTTTTTGTCAAAAGTTTGTAAGAACATAAAAGATGTCTTGGTCCAGAGAACAAGTTATTGTTTTAATAGAGGAATATCAAAAACACCCCTGTTTATACGCAGTGAAAACAAAACAATACATGAATAAACATTTACGGCAAAAAGCATTAGAAGATGTATATTGATGTTTGATGATTGAAGATGTATTTGTTCTAAAAACAATTAAACCAGAATTACAATAAATGAAATCAAATCCAAATTTGCTGGTCTCAAAGCCACATTCCTAACACAACACAAAGTTCATTAAAAACTTAATACTTTTTAGTTATAAGGATATAAAACAAATACTCAAGTTTTTACAATATATAAATTACAAATTACTTAATTTTTATTTACCGAGACGCTGGGTTAGATATAATTTGACATTGACATTTAATAATGCGTCACTGGTCTTTAGAGCGCATGATTTATTGCAAAAATTGCATCCAAATTTGTTACTGTGTCATACCATTGAATATCAAACTATATAAGAATGACGGATGTCCGAGAAAAGTTGGCAACCCAGTTTTAGACGTCTTGGAGGTGGTTTGGCCGCCATTGTGGAGTTGATTATAACTCTAACCTTAAATCTGTCGTTATGATGCAGTGCCTCGGCAACAGATGTCTCAAATTCACTGATGTGATGTCGTGGTGTTGCCGCATATCGTATTTTATAGGAATTTTTAATGATTTAAGCATTTTTAACAGACAATAAAATAGGAGGTTCTCAATTCCAGCCGAATGTATGTTTTTGATAATAATATGTACGCTGATTACTCCGGGGTAATTGGAAAAGTAGTAATAATTTTTGCAAGAAATCATGCGCACTAAAGACCAGTGACGCATTGTTAAATGTCAATGTTAAATTATATCTAGCCCAGCTTTTCGGTAAATAAAAATAAAGTAATTTCGGAAATAGCAAATATAACCTCCGAATTCCAATTTCAATCAAACGTAACCTTTCTTTTTCGGCTTTTCTTAAAAGATTTTAACAAGTGTTATTTTAAATTACTGCGCATATTTTGGCGCATTTTTATTAATTTTTATATATATTATATAGAAACATTTCTATATTTTATATATATAAATAATATATAAATTTAAAATAACTAGTTTATCTATTGTTATTATGGTACAATAGATTGCCAAAACTTGCACTCGCTGAGAACTAATCCAGCTGTTCGTAGTGAATAACACACGGGATTTTGGCGGCTTCGTACTACATAGCGAATGTAAATTATAATATGGCAACGCAGCATTGAACGTGAAACATGCGCAGGCGCACCGCTTGTCATTTGATTGGCTCGTAGCTACAAAATTTCGGCAGCGAAACTCTTGTATTTTGTCAAGGTTATTCATAGCGTTTTCCATTGGTAAAATTAGTGCAGAAATGTATTTCTCTGTTTTATCAATGAATAACGCCATAACTTTTAAATTATCGCACGTTGAACTCGATGTTTCAATTGAAAATAAAATCAACGCTGTACTTTTGCAAGCCATTAAGACCCCCTCACAAGTTTAAAATATAGTGAATGCGAAGATACAATAACCCAGTTCTGTCTCTGTTTAAATAGACCATACTTCAACAGGGTGCCATAAATGACATGAAGCGCAAGGATGCGGCGTGTTCTTAGAGAAATTAGATTTTAGTTTGTAAATAACTCGAGAAAGAATAATGTTATCGAATTACCGTTTGCGCCAAAATGTAGCCACTCTTGTACACTATAAGCACAGTAATAAAATTACAGTGTCGCCAGTAAAGTCCGCATCATATGGAATTTTTTTTATTAATAGCCTCATTCAAAATTTGACTTTGGCATCAAGTTCTGCTTCGTTCGAGATGAAAATTAAGCAAAAAAATAGTAGGCACGTGATTCGCATTATCTGTCAAATTTTAATTTTTTCCAAAAAATAATTCAAAAGATTCTGATTTCTGAAAATATCGAAAAAAGTTATAAGAAAAAGTTTTTTTCAGCTGCATAAGATAATTTTGATTTTTTACCTATATTTTGTAAATTGCACCACTTTTGCAAAATAAGACTCAACACAACCTACATAAATCTTCTTAGTTTTGACAATGCTTTATTTCAGGTACATTTTCTTTAAAGTAGCGCCATATTAAATGTGTGTTTATCTACAAAATCAAAATTAGGCTATTAAAATTTGGTCGCATGTGATGCAAAGTTTATTTGTTTTTGACCCTGTATAAGGTAACTTCTTTATAAAAAGAAACAAAAAAAAACACAGTGTATTCAGTAAAGTATTTTTTAAGAGGAAAATAAATTTTAGTTTAACAACGTAAAGTTTATCTATTTTTGACAATTTAATTTAAAACCCCTTTATTTTTAATTTTTTTACTTTCAGGCACAAACTACGTTTTCAAAAATACTTATTTTATGAAGTCACCTTATACAGAGTCAACAACAAATAAACTTTGCATCACATGCGACCAAATTTTAATAGCCCCATTTTGATTTTGTAGAAAAACACACATTTAATATAGCGCTGCTTTAAAGAAAATGTATCTGAAATAATAAAGCATTGTCAAAACTAAGAAGTTTTATGTAGGTTGCGTTGAGTCTTATTTTGCAAAAGGGTGCAATTTACAAAATATAAGTAAAAAATCAAAATTATCTTATGCAGCTGAAATTTTGCATTTTGGCTAGAAACTGCATTTAAAAAACTTTTTCTTATGACTTTTTTCGATATTTTCAGAAATAACCCCACTTTTGAATTATTTTTTGGAAAAAAATAAAATTTGACAGTTAATGCGAATCACGTGCCTACTATTTTTTTGCTTAATTTTTATCTCGATCGAAGCAGAACTTGATGCCAAAGTCAAATTTTGAATAAAGCTATTAATAAAAAAAAACCATATGATGCGGACTTTACTGGTGACACTGTATATGTTATGCGATTTAATTTTATTAGGATAACTTTTAAAAACTGAATCTCTCTTAGGTAAACAGAGGCATCTAGAAAATACATTGCGAACTAGCAACTACGACAACAATCGAGCAATGAGCTTATATTGTATAAATTTGGATAAAGGATATGGAAGTTACAGCAATTTTAAAATGTTTTTTTTTAATCTTCCCTCATTTTTTTTTATCAGCGATACTAAAAACTAACCACCTTAACAGCACCCTTCGCGAAAATTTGAATTTTTCTTGGTCAATTTACTCAATAATTTCTCATAAAAATATTGTACCTCGCCGACCTAACTCTTAAGAGTTAGTGGGTTATTGGCCCCAAAAGGTTGCCACTAACGTAAAATAAATAAAATATTGAATAAATTATAATATATGAAAATGGTAATCATAAATGGAATGTCACTGTCAGCCGATAAAAATATTCCCATAATAAATATTTATATAATTTTGTGAAACCTATAATAAAATAAATGGAATAAAACTCATATAGTATATCGATAAAATGTTTACACATTAATATGGAAAAACCAACAAAAAACAATAATTTAAAATCCATTACGGGCCTTAGCTATTGGATTTCCCAGTTATTTATAAACGTGTTTAAGAATTTATCACTGCATGTAATATAAACCCAATTTTTGCCCTACGCTGTCACCCAATTTCTGCAAAACCGCCCATACAGTGTGTATCAGCCAAATGGAATAAATTCGATAATAAATATATGGGGCCTGTCCGAAAAAACGCTCAGACACGTCGATTGGTATTACTAGTAGCGCATTTTTTTTAATAATAACTTTTTATACAGGGTGTGTCATGTAGCAGTGACCAATACCAACTTTCTTATTTTAGATACAATACCCTGTATATTATCCAATTTTTGGATTCTTCAGAAAATTTTAGACATATTTCATGTATCATGTATACCTATCTACAACTGTTTCGGAAATATTAAGTGTTTTCAGATTTATTGCATTTCAGCGTTTCTTTTTACTGATATGAAATAAAAAAAGGTATAAATAGTTTTGTTTACTTTTGTTTAAAACTCCTGACCTTAGCAAATTGTTGTCTGTCTGCATGACAGTAGTTGTTAGTGTTATAGTCGTTTGAATGTCGTTAACTGCATATCAGAAAAATGGTTTATTTAACAGAAATGCACAAAATAACAATTCTATAGATTTTGAAGAAGTAGTCCATACTTAAAGTGGAGTTGAATGATATAGAAAAAAGAAAAGCACAAAGTCTTTCTCCACAATTTTTTATTCAAAAAACTAGGCGAACCTAGAATGATTCATATTAGAATTGAATCGACATGTTTCGAGTGTAGAAACACTCATCATCAGGAAAACAAAGTAAATGGTACAAAGCTGATGTTATTAGCAGTAGAGAAAATAAAATGTGAGACTATATAAGCCTTAATGGAGCTTTCAATGGTAAACACGAGGAGTGAAAAAACTTTTTATAGTCAAAAGACAGAAAAGATTTCAGCATACTGAAAAGTCAAGGACCAGTGCAAAGCCACTGTGGGTGGGAAATGAAGAGAAAAAAGAAAAATTAGGAAGTTTTTTTAAAAAAACTTTGTAAAAATCATCTTTAAGTGTACATAATTAAAGATCTTTAGTTTAATTAAACTATGTCGGAGACATGTGAAGGTGGTCAAATAAGAGGGAAAGAAAAAAAAAATTGTTGGTTAAATTGACCGCCAAAACACTTGTAATTTGTTCCCCCCTTTTACAATGTCAAGTTCAAGCTCATTTCCCGTCTGACACGTGCTAGTTGCAGTGGAACTTCTTCAAAAGATGTTTTAGTAAAACAAAACTTTTTTTTTTTTTTTTATTTTTTTTTTCAATTTATTAAAACCTATTTTTACACACAATGTGTTAATTTTGACACCTGCTGGGGTAACAGGGCCGTATTAAGCCTGGTACCCCAAAAGTATTTTATTTCAAGCTAAATGGTAAGCCAATCTACCTTATTTTATTATATTTCATTTATTACATTCCCTTTTTTACCTTTTATAGAAAGCATCTACATGATTTTTACGAAAATCAATTTTTTCTTTTTTCTTTCCCTCTTATTTGACCAGCTTCACATGTCTCCGACATAGTTTAATTAAACTAAAGATCTTTTATTACGTACACTTAAAGATGATTTTTACAAAGTTTTTTTTTAAAAACTATTACTTCGACATCTAGTACTTGTTCTCGATCCCACCAATCTCTTATTAATATTTCTGTATGTTCCACCGATTTTTTCCAGTACTCTTGTGTAATATGATCTAACGAATCTTGCCAAACTATTTGTACTTGGTCGGATTTAAGACCATCACCTACATGTTTTTCATAATAAGACTTTGCACCAGCCCATATTAATTCTATTGCGTTAAACTGGCAATGATATGGCGGCAGTCGAAGAACCTCATAACCATATTCACGCAGTATTTCATCTACCGCGTATATTTTGGGTTTTTTAAGAGACTTTGCTATTGATAGGAGTTCCGATTTAAGCATATTTGGTAAAGGATTTTGGTTGTGTTTTTCCAGCCACTCATAAATATTACTTTTCCTCCAAGATGAAGTAGACTGTTTATTTAAAATTCTTGAATGATATGATGCATTATCTAATACAATTAAAGACGGAGGATCCAAATGTGGTATCAATTGAACTTTGAACCATTTTTCAAACATTTCGCAATTCATATTATCATGATAGTCAGCACTTTTTGATGTTGAAGAAAAAATTAAACTCGCACCTGCAACATATCCTGTTGCAGAACCGGCATGCAAAATAATAAAACGCTTTCCCGTACCGCACCCCTTTTTCCTTTTAACACTTTTTACAGACTCATCTTGCATCTTGCCAAGATTTTGAACCACTTCCATTCGAAAATATCCACGTTTCGTCTAAAAATACCACTTTTCTAAATTTCAATTTGTAATTGTCCGTATATTTTTTTAAAAACTGAACACGCTGACTCACTATCTGTGGCTGCTCACATAAAAATCTTCGGTTACAGTCTTTTTTATAGCGAAAACCTAAATTTTTTATTAATTTTGATAACGCTTCAAGTCCAATTTCCAAAACACCCCGAATTTTTAATGTTTTTTGTAAAACTGGAAGAGTTACATTGGTTTTTGATTTGTATAAATCGTAAATCACATTTCGAACTCCCATTTTAATATTTTCGCTTAAATCCTCAGTCTTTGGTTTTCTTCGTTTACACTTTTTAGTATTCTTGGGTATTATGTTATGTTTTGTTTCATGCACAATTTTTTGCACAGTCCTTAAATTAATTCCCAGTGCTTTGGCTACTGTTTCCTAAATATTGGTTGGCGAATTTCCACTTTTTCTTTAATTTTCGAAATAGTTTATCAGATTAAGTACAATTTTTTTTGATTGGGGATGCAAAAACCCAGAAAATTGTTTCATTTTCTCACAAACTGTCAAAGTCACAAAACTGGCATATTTAAAATAAAACGTAGCTGGTGCTATTATAAGCTTTTTTAGAATCGCTGGAAAGTATATCCTTTTTTTTAATGTCAAAATGAAATAAGTCTGTCTCATTTATCTTACTTATTTTATTTAGAGGGTAAAATTAAACGCAAGTAAAGAAAACAAAAACTGAGAGTATGTCTTTCTTGAATCGTATGACCCGCACGATAAAGGTGCCTATTCACGTTCAGTCGGCCGTCAGTCCGTGGACTGTCCGTCCTGGCCGGCCGTTATCGAAAGTTAAACTACACGTACAGTTTTATTCACCGATTACGGCCGGAGGATTTCTGCCGGATTCGATAGCGGCCTTCAGTTTTTGTTATTTCACTATACACGCGCAGTTATTTCGACAGGTCAAACATGTCGCAAGAACAGTGCGCAGCGCCAATTGTTGTTATTTCACACGAACAAAGAAAAAGGAAAAGAAAAAGAATTTGGATGAAAGACTGGCTAAAAAGACGTTGCACTTTCTCCCACATGAAGCTTGTACGAGAACTGAGGCAATCGAGTGCAAGTGATTTAAAAAACTTTATTAGGATGAATGATCATTGTTTCGAGTATTTATTAAAACCGTATATTACAGAAAGGACACAGTAATGCCTTTTTCAGTTCTTTTCTGAACGCACTTTTTATATTATTTATCTTATGTTTCACCGAGTCTTTAAGTAGCTTCGACATCTACTGTTTTATACAGTAAAAGTAATTCTTCATATTATGCTTTAATTCGCAAAGCCTCATAGCATATGAAGAGTCTTTTATTTTCCACAAGTATTTATGTTTGCGGTACAACTCAATAAAATTCTTGATGAAGTTAGGATGGTTTGCGATTTTGTTCGGCGTTACTGAATAAAAACTATAAAATTTTAGAAAGGAAAGGAATAAGACACTTGAAGTCTTCCTCTACTGGTATATTAAAATAAAGTTTTAATGAATGGTAAATTATCTACATGTTTCGAATGTATATACATTTGTAAATCTTGGCTCTCGACATTACTTAATTAGAAATTAAAGTTTAAAAAGTTTTAAATGTGAACTGGAGCTGACAGTTCTTAAAAGACAAGGTTAAATGGATGTCTACATGACATAACATGACATGGCATGGCCTGCAGTCCAATGCCGGCCGGTAAACTACTACACACGTTAAGTTTTAACAGTCGACAGGCCTCCGGCAGAACGCGACTCGTCATTTAACTGCGTGTGTGTAGTGAGTACCGGCCGTCCGGCCATTATCTCTCCGGCAAAATACGGCCGGCCGACTGAACGTGAATAGGTACTTTTAGACCTGCACACGGACTCTGATGAACAGAAAAGTCATTATCGAATCGCAAAGTAACGTTATTTTAGAAATGTGGTACTCCGATTGCTTTTTCTCTTTCTTTTCTATTGTTTTCGTCCTTCCCCTCCAGCCCCGATAGAATCGAATTGAAACGAAAATAAATTGCAGCAGAATCACATTCAGCATAATGTAAAGAAAAAAGACAACCGACGACTAGACAAAGATGCCCTCCGTCAGTCGTCCCGTCGCGTATTGACAATATTGACAGTGTGATTGACAGTATTGTACCTTAACCTTAAAAACGAAAACTTGTTGACGTTAGATTTTTGCGATTTATAGGTTAATAACTATTAAAGTTGACATTGGCACCAATAAAAATCAAAAATCCCTAGTGTTATTAGAAAAAAGCCGAGGACTTCCGACCTCTAATTCTATTATTAGAATCGAAATATGGGAGTAGCGATATGCGATTTCTAACGAAATTTTTCGAAACGCTTTCAAGCGAATAGAAATTAAAACTTCTATCTATCAGAGTATTGCTGCTGCACACGGACTCTGATGAACAGAAAAGTCATTATCGAATCGCAAAGTAACGTTATTTTAGAAATGTGGTACTCCGATCGCTTTTTCTCTTTCTTTTCTATTGTTTTCGTCCTTCCCCTCCAGCCCCGATAGAATCGAATTGAAACGAAAATAAATAGCAGCAGAATCACATTTCACATAATGTAAAGAAAAAAGACAACCGACTAGACAAAGATGCCCTCCGTTAGTCGCCCCGTCGCGTATAGACAATATTGACAGTGTGATTGACAATATTGTACCTTAACCTTAAAAAATAAAACAATGTTCCAAACTTGTTGACATTATAGATTTTTGCGATTTATAGGTTAATAACTATTAAAGTTGACATTGGCACCAATAAAAATAAAAAAATCCCTAGTGTTATTAGAAAAAAGCCGAGGACTTCCGACCTCTAATTTTATTATTAGAATCGAAATATGGGAGTAGCGAAATGCGATTTCTAACGAACTTTTTCGAAACGCTTTCAAGCGAATCGAAATTTAAAATTCTATCTATCAGAGTCTTGCTGCAGATCCGACTATAGTAAATTTTACATGGGATTTCCCATGCAATGCACCACCATAAGAAAATACTTCAAAATTAACAAACATTTCTATAAGAAAACAAAATTAACTTGGCTGCCATTAACAGGGATTTCAAAAGCGAACATCGATTTATTATGTCACCCTATTGATACCTAATTAATAAATTTCAGTTTTTATTTTTAGACCACATCTTTTCCGAGCGATGCAATTTATGTTTTGTGAACATTTTTAAGGATATCGATCAGATTAGCGGCCCGGTAACGTTCGCTATTTAATAATTCATTTCAGTGACCACTAAGGCATTATAATATTATTGCTTAATAGGAATATTCATGGTATTTATTTCACTTACATTCATATTGAATAGACGACATTTTGCGTGTCAAAACACTTTTCCATTAGTTATGACCAGAGCCTTGCGGGGGGAGGGGTGTGACCCACCCCCCCAAATGGTCGTGCCGAGTCGGCATTTTCGAGTAATTCAACTACCGTGCGAACAAAAATTATTTCCATCAAAGGGGGCCTTTCATCTAAGGACGTAATGCTTAGCCGTAGAGCTTAATACCTGTTGGGTGTCAGTAACTACCTGAGTTAACAATCAATCAGTTATTCCGTCATCTTTGACAGTCGTTAGAAGTAATTTGATTCATCGCTAATTTTTCCAATTTCTTGAACAATTCACACAATGGGCTTTACGGAACAGCACAAAACATTCATGGTTGAAGCGTATTTTCGAAACGGAATTATAGTAAATTGTGAGTGGCAATACAATCCGGGTTTGTGCATGGACGATTTTCACGAACATTTTCCTAACGTTGCTCTTATTGCTGGGGATTTTTATCATTCCCTGAAAAGAACCTTGGCTGTGTTTAGGGAAACAGGTTCTATACAACACAAAAAAGGAGCAGAAAGACCATCTGTAAGAACAGAAGAACTTGTTGCAAACGGTCGTGAAATAATGCAAAATACGCCAACAAATAATTGTATAAGACGCCTGTCCCAAGAAGTGGGAAGATCTTATGGAACATGCAGGACTATTCTTAAGAAGCAGCTAAATTTATTTTTTCATAAAGTGCAAGTACTTATTCCAAGAAATACAAGCCGCAGATTTTGAAAATGTGTGAATTTATGCTTGGAGCATGGCGGTGGCCAATTTCAGCAATTTATGTAATTATTTTTATTTTTTTTTATAAACAACAAAAATAAATTTGCATTTGTCTACTTATTTTATTACTCATTAGTTTGGCATATCATGTCATATTATGAATTTGACAAAATTTTAACCTAGATTTGGTTAGATATATCGTCCCCATATCTTTGTGATCTAAACCAAGCTCTACGTTTTTTAATCCAAGCCCTCTTTGATGTAAATAATTTTTGCTCGCACGGTATGTAATATACAGAAAATGCTAATTTAATAGGTAAAAAGTAGTGTTAGGATCACTCGAGTGAAAAATAACCTATCATTCGGTTTTTTCAATCACTTGAATAATTCGATTATCTTCGGAAATAATTCGAGTGACGAACATATGATTTTTATTTTCCAACGCGTCTACAAAGTTGCCGCCTGCATGTCAATCACTCACTGCGGCCAGAGCCATCTCCTAGCGAGCGGCTACACCGAGTGGTTTCGGTTATTATTGGCGATAATATTCAAATTAAATACTGCATTACGGGTTACCTGTGTAAGATAATATGATTTATTATTTAGATTTAAATACTGCATTACGGGTTGCCTGCGTAGGATAATAGGATTTATTATTTTATTTAGATTTAATTCGTCGGCGTCTACTGAAAACTTAATGTTTAGTGGTGAGTATTCAGTATTCATAAATATCATGAGTTATGCAATATCGTGACATCTTAAGGTCAAGTAGTCAATTTGTTATATTGTGAGATCTGGGATGCCAAAAAATCCAAAAATATATCCGCCACATTTAATAATCCGCAAAAAATCAATCGATTAACAACTTCGAGTCAGTTATTCCCAATACAAATGCTGTATATCAACATGAACGATGAACCGCCAATATTAATATTAGTGATCGAGTGAAAAACAGGTTATAATTCGGTCTTTTAAATCACTTGAATGCTCGGTAGTCGGTTATTAAAATAAGTTGGTTTTTCCCAACACTAGTAAAAAGGGCGTTGTAACCATCTTGTGGTCACAATAAAAATTTTAGAAAAATTATTCTACGACTAAATTATTCCCTATCCATGATTTTTTCTTAACCTTTATTCCCTCAGCTATTATTATGTGAACCTGCTCTTACCTTTTAACCTAACGGCGCAATGTTTTGTTGGTTTTTTTGATATCGATTAGATTAGCGGTAATGTTCGCTATTTAATAATTCATTTCAGTGGCAACTAATGCATTATAATTGTCTTGTAAAACACGATTCTCCGACAATAAGGTTTATTCTTTGTCGGTACTCCGCTTGATATTGACCATAAGTAAAAATACCTTTTTATGTAAGTAACTATGTTTATTTTTTTTATTTGTATAGATATATATTCTGTGGTTTACATAAATAAGTTACAACCAGTTAATAATAGGCTTCTAATACTTGTGATAGAGATAACTTTTTTTTAAAACAAAGCGTTTCGACAGAAGACAATGACATTTGACAATAACAGCTAGCTGATCTTGGAGTGCGTTCAGAAACGGCTTAAGCCAAGCCAGAAATTATTTTACACGTTCTAAATAAACCCCAGCTTGTCACAAATGATCAGCGTTTAGCGTTCACGAATCGCCGGAGTAGTGTAATATTTGGAGGCACCTCGGAGAGCGTCCGAAAGAGGCTATACGAGTTATGATTGGTTGGAAATTTTTTAAGGTTTAAATTTTAAAATATGTTCACGTCACGGCGACAGTTGCAAAATATTTTGGAAAAAATGGCAGTTATTGATGTACATTTTAGAAGATAACAGTTTTTTCTTTAAATTCAACATCATTGTATTTTGAAGCTACCTGTTCAACATAATTTTGAATTTTTGGTGGAATGCTTTTGTTTATTGCCACTGCAGCTCCTAAATACAAATTTTTTCGGTATCATTAAAAAAATTCTGTAACCAAACTAAGATCATAACGCTAATCAACCAATAACTTAATTACAATCGTAGATAAATACTTTAGTGATTACAATCCTAAACAAGCTAGTTGCGCGCTCTATTACAATTACCAACAACAGATAATTACATCCATAATCCCAAAAAGTTCGTTGACACTTCTTTATTATGGACAAGTGGCTTTTGTCGTTCACAACAAGTTCTGCTAAATTTGGCTTTTCGGTGAGGTAGGGGTAAAGTTGGTTTTGGTTTGGCTTAAGCCGTTTCTGAACGCACTCCTGGACTGCGTTCAGAAACGGCTTAAGCCAAACAAAAACCAACTTTACCCCTACCCTACCGAAAAGCCAAATTTAGTAGAACTTGTTGTGGACGACAAAAGCCAGTTGTCTAAAATAAGAAGTGCAACGAACAACCTAAAAATCTATTTAAAAAAAAAAAATTTAATTAATACAGATTTATGTCGCTTTCGACGTGACAAATTTTAAAATTTAAACCTTAAAAAATCTCCAACCAATCATAATTCGTATAGCCACTTTCGGACGCTCTCCGAGGTGCCTCCAAATCTTACACTACTCCGGCGATTCGTGAACGCTAAACGCTGATCATTTGTGACAAGCTGCGGCTTATTTAGAACGCGTAAAGTAATTTCTAGCTTGGCTTAAGCCGTTTATGAACGCACTCCTGGTTTCGTCGTTAAAATTCCCAGATCAGCAGTGGGCCATAGCAAGCTCACGCGTCCGGTTGCGTCATTACTTTCTTCCGATTTTGGTGTTTTTTAAGGGTTTCTGTGGCTGGTTTTTGTGTAGTAGGGGAGGTCCGCCAATAGTGGCCATTGCAAGAACAGTGGCCACCCGTCGTTACTATTTAAATAAAACCCTTACAACTACCGTCATATTTTGGAAATGATGTAAATTAGGACGCGTTCATAGATTATGTTAACTACTTGCCAGTCGGACAGAAATATTAGGGGTGACCGCATCGTAACTGTTTATTTCATTCAAAAGTTATCTTAAGTGCTGCTTTTCTTGGTGAATATTATCAATGTTGTTGCCAACTCCATTCTCCACTGGTGGAACGGCAAGGGTTCAACGATACCACTAGTTTTCCGTAGATTTGTCCCGATTCAACCTATATTAGATTTTTTTTGACCTTCTGTTATTGTTAATAAATCAGCGTTTTAAATAAATATTTTTCCTGACCACTATACCTTACTGGTTTGGTACAGTGGTCATAAAACGTTTCATCTTTCCAAAAATTTATTAAACACTGCAACAGTCACTTTTATGCAGATGATACGAAACTTTATATTTCTTTTCTTGAATCGAACCTTATCAACGCAGTAACTTTGTTGAATAATGATCTGCAATCACTGCTCGATATATCGGAAAAATATTGTTTGTCCCTGAATCCATCCAAGTCTCAGATTATGCTTTTTGGGCCGAGGCAGGCTCGAGTAAGGGTTAAAAATATAATTAATGTGCAGCTTAATAATCAGCCACTGCTCTTGACTGACTCGGCTCGCGATCTTGGTCTGTTTCTTGATCCGGACCTACGCTTTGACAGACAGGTATTAGAAATTAATAAAAGGGCTTTTTCTAACCTAAGATTACTTTATAATCATCGTGATATCCTGAACAAGCAAGCTAAAAAAATCCTATGTGAATCCCTTGTACTGTCACACCTTAATTATGGAGACGTTGTCTATGGACCTTGCCTAACGCAGTATAACCATCGACGTCTGCAAAAAATTCAAAACTGCTGCGTGCGTTATATACTTAACCTAAGGGGGCGGGCATCTGTGTCTGATAGATTAACTGAGCTATCCTGGCTAAACGTTTCTAAAAGGCGATTCCTACATTGCTGCACCCTGTTTCACAAAGTCGTTAAATATGGTAAACCAAGTTATCTGCATCGTAGGGTTCTGTTTCGTTCGGACGTACATAAGGTTAATGACCAGTCTTTGCCACTCTACCAGTTATTGCCACTATGACATATTTTATTAAAAAATAAGAAAACTAGCTAAAATCAAACCATATTTGCTGAGAATACTAAGAACCTAGAACATTTGGCAACTATGTACCATTACAGAGTGCTTCCCCTGCCGCCATTTTTTCTACAAACCACATGTTATGATGCAATGTGACTTGTCTCCTGTTTAATGTGTGATTTATTGTGAAAAAAAAAGGGTAAGTAGATTTTTATTTTGCAGATCCAACCTTTTAAACACCTGTTTTACAAAATTCTTTTTGTGGCATTATATTTTAGTTGCTTTAGATTACAAGTATTTGTCATTTAAATTAATTTGGGGTTTTGTTTTTCTTTAAAAAATCAGCCTGGCAATCACTGGGTGCAAAAAATTTAGTAACACCCAGTCATTGCCACTAGTGGCCATTACTGGTTTGGATTGTTTTTGACCAATCACAGTTTATTAATGAAGCATTTCAAGTAACAATGTTGCCGCTATTTTTTTTATTTCAAATGGTACACACTAACCAGTTATTGCCAGTGGTGGCAATCATTGGTTATAGAGTGGCAATCATTGGTCACTTCTTATTGTTTATTTTTTCATTCCAGAAATGGCATCGAAACGAAATTACACGACAACACAAATGGCGAAAGCTTTAGAGGATGTTAAAAAGGGGATTCCAGCAGCTGTTGCAGCCAAAAATCATGGAGTTCCTCGAAGTACTTTGAGATATAAAAAAGAAGGAAAATCACCACTTATTTGTTCCTTGGGACCTTCTACAATCTTACGCAAAGAAGAGGAGTCGGTGTTAGTAAAATGGATTTTAGAACTCTCTGAGAGACATTTTCCTGTTACAAAAGAACAACTTTTGGATACAGTTCAAAAAATTGTAAATTCTACAGAACGAGAAAAAACATTTGTGAACAACCGCCCCAGTGACAAATTGTTTCGCCTTTTTTTGAAAAGGCATCCTGAAATTTCTCAAAGAATGTCCCAGAACTTAACATTAAGTCGGGAAAATGTAACTGAAAAGAATATTAGGGACTGGTTCAGTGAAATCAAAGATTATTTGATGTTAAAAGGTCTGTTAGACATAATAGAAGAACCCAGTAGAGTTTTCAATGCTGATGAGAGCGCTTTTTATTTATCACCTAAAGAGGGCAAAGTTTTGGCAAGAAAGGGGGATAAAAATGTTTACCGCTCTTCTGGAGATGAAAAAGAAAATATCACGGTATTGGTAACAGCTAATGCAGCTGGGACAGTGGCTCCTCCAATGATTGTTTTAGCGTATGAAAGAATTCCTTCAGCTATATCTAATAACATGCCCAAAGATTGGGCGTTGGGAACTTCAGATAATGGATGGATGTGTTCCAGCACATTCTACGAATACATTGTAAATATATTCAATCCATGGCTTCTAAAAGAAAATATTAAAAAACCTCACGCAGAAATTAGTGTTGGAGACTATGTCCTTGTGAAATTCCTGGGTGGGAAAAGAAATTCTTTAACGTACAGATATGCGTGTATTGTTCAAGATCTTTTGGATAATAATGATATTAAAGTAATGTCAATGAAGACTACCAATGCTGAAAAAAATGTTTTTATTTGTGATGAAAAAGACATCTCTTTTGTTAAAAAAAAATGTATTTTAGGGGTGTTGCCTACACCCTCGATATTATCCACGGGTGAACGGATTCGCTATGAGTTTAAGGCACCAGTGGATGTATTTGAGGCCTAAAAATTTAGCTTTTTCAAGTTAGTTTTAAAATAATTTAGTGTTTTCTAAAGGATTATCTTTATTATTTTTCTTTTTCAATGTCATAATAGTTTTAATGTATTCCACAATTAGTTTATTATTAACCCTTTTATATGTTTTTCATTAATAAAGATTTTTTCTAATATAATTTTGTTGATTTATCAGTGGCAATGACTGGGGTGACAAACATTGGTTTTTTTAAAAATTAAGTGGCAATCATTGGTTTTTTGGGATTGCATGGGTTTCGGCTTTAACCTTCTTATAGTGACAATGACTGGTCATTTACCTTAATATAAACATTCGTAGGAATGATCAGCTTACTATTCCTCAGCATCGCACATCACAGTTTCAGAGGGCTTTTTCTTATACCATTTGCAAATGTCTTAATGTCTTACCGAATGATCTAAAAAAGCTTGAGCCAAACAATTTTAAGCGTACCTTAAAAAAACAGCTGATGGATAATATAATTATGGTTAACTTTAATATTTAGCTTAAATGTAATACGAAGTGAATTAATAGATTAATTGAAATTGGTTAATTGTAAATATTTTAATATTGATTATATTTTATTATTATTAATTATTTGTATATTGCTAAGATAGTAACTTAGATGTTGTTCATTTTGTTTAAGATATAGTTCCTAGGGCTACATGGAAGAGTGAGCTCTGTGTGTATGCAAATACACCTTTGCTTAAATGTAGTCCTTTTTTTTTCAACTAACAGTAAGTTCATTCATGTGTTTTCTTTAAATTTATATGTTCATCCTTATAGATGCTGTTTTGTTGAAAATAAATAAATAAATAAAATAAAATAAATAAATAAATCATTATTTGTTTCTTATGTCTTTTTTTCAAATTGAACAAGTAGTCAGTTTAAAATAAAGCAAGAATTTAAAAACCACTTCCAATGTAAGAATGTTTAAATTATATATGTGATGGAAAATTTGGTTGGTTTTGGCTATACCGACCAATATTAAAAAAGGTGGCCACTGTTGGCGGACCTCCCCTACTTATGTGTTTTAAACATTTTAATTTTGGATTTTATATATTTCAAAGACATATTTTCCTAATGTTTATTATTTAAGTTTAATACACCATTTTGGTTAACTCCTCTAGTATCAAATCAATAAAGTGCCTAGTTAAACCATTTACTTATCGTTACATACAGGATACAGGATGTCTCATAACTAAGTGGCAAATACAGTGATAGGAGATAGTAGACTTGAAAATATGTCATTTATGCTTAAGAACGCACGGTTAATTATTAATAAATATGTTTTAAGGTGTTTATTTAAATGTTTCTTGCCATCTAGCATTTAAACGCAATTATCTCAAAAACTAATCGAAAAAGATAAATAAAGTATAACTTTTTACGTCTAAAGATCCCTCTTCCATAATTTGAGGTAAAGCAGTCAGAAATGTGAGAGACAAAAAATATATGCGAGAATTTATCAAACTCATATTGTGTAGCTAGCGTTCTTCTTAAAACTTATTATGAAATCCTTTCTTGTCCTCAAAAACATAACTATACTAAATTTGATTCATGTCCGCTTAACATCTAATCATCGCCAATCCAAGTCCACTGTCTCTTGTTACTGTATAGCCCCTTAGGTACGGGACACCCTATATATTTCCATACAGTGAGTCCCAGAAGTAATGTCTAAATTCATTTAAAATTCAGCGGTAAGTTTTTTGAAAAAACGCTCGTACCCGTCGATTTTTATTTCGAGGGGGACATATTTTACGTATATTGTCAATCTTGTTACTTCAAGCCCCTAGGAGGGAGGGGGGTAAGATCTAAATCTTAAATGGATACCCCTATTTTATATAATTTTTTTGGATTCTGCATAAAATTATGAACATTTTTTAATAAAAACATTATTAGTCTATACTAAACAGTTTCCGAGATATTGACTCTTGAAAAATGATATTTTTGAAATTTGACAGCGTCTAGCTTTCTAACTGTACGTCTTAGAGTAAAACGGCTTACATGTCCCTATCTTCGATTTTTATTATCTTTCTAATATTGTCAACTTCCGGTTAAACCGGAAGTACTATATTTCTTACAACCGGTTTAACCGGAAGTTGACACTATTGGAAAGATAATAAAAATCGAAGATAGGGACATGTAAGCCGTTTTACTCTAAGACGTACAGTTAGAAAGCTAGACGCTGTCAAAGTTCAAAAATCTCATTTTTCAAGAGTCAATATCTCGGAAACTGTTTAGTATAGACTAATAATGCTTTTATTAAAAAATGTTCAGAATTTTATGCAGAATCCAAATAAATTATATAAAATAGGGGTATCCATTTAAGATTTAGATCTTACCCCCCCCCCCTCCCTCCTAGGGGCTTAAAGTAACAAGATTGACAATATACGTAAAATATGTCCCCCTCGAAATAAAAATCGACGGGTACGAGCGTTTTTTCAAAAAACCAACCGCTGAATTTTAAATGAATTTAGACATTACTTCTGGGACTCACTGTATATAAAATTCCCAGAAAAGTAACAATACGAAAAGGCTTCCAAATATGGTGTTTTAATTAGAGGTACACCACAAAGCTTAAACCTCACAAAAAATGTATTACTTTTTCCTTGTATAATAAATACATTGTTCTCTTCTTTCCCTTTAGTTTTATAAGGTTTTCACATACTTATTTTGGTAGGTACAGATCTGTCAACATTTTATTTTATATAATAAAATTAGTATCTACGCTATAAGAATCCCTTAGAAAACTTAACAGATGGCGAAGGCGAAGGTAACAGAACTTAGTCCGGTTCTGTTTCGGTAGCCAACCGCTTAACGTAAAATATACCAGACTTCAACAGGGTGCCATTAATGACAGGTGATGTGGCGAGTTCTTAGATTAATTTGACTTTAGTAAGAGCATTATGATATGAATAATTCACCAAAAACAATTATAATTTCCAATAAAACATCTAGGTCTATTATGCATTCGTAATAATCTGAGAGCTATATTATATAGCGTTTTTATAATTTATATATAATTAATATGAAGATATACTTATGATAAAGGTACCTAATGTGCATTTAAATTGAATTAATAATTAAGGTAACTATTTGACTTATAAATCTGGTGTTTAGAATATAAATTTCATGTATCTAATCGTATAATATATTTATAAGTAAAATAAATAAATAAATAAATAAATATCAGACAGCCCTTGTCTAACCTACAGGCGCTGGTTTTCTAGCTCCATTAAAATTTAAAATTAATCACATTATAACTAAAAATAAGCTACTGTGAAATATCTGACCAAACGCACTAGCGGACTATCTAATGTCATTTACGTCACGTCGCATTGCCGTTACTATGGAATTGAGAAATGTAAATATACCTAGGTATCTTTATTTAAATGGAAAGGTTTCTTTTTGTTGTTTAATAACTAATAATGGATTTAGGTAATACTGAAATTATTAGGATGGATGGTTGTCGATAAAGCCTAGTATTTTACTATCATATAATGAACCATAATATGATAAAATATACATTTCGCCGTAAGCGGCTCGCGTTATAATCACCAACGCTTATTTATGGCCTACATTATACGCTCGTTACATGTGTTTTCATTAGAGAGTGTATTTTGTTTAATTATTCGCTCAGTAAACAAAACAAACCGTAAAAAATGTTATTTTGTTCTACCTCTGTGCGGTACGGTATATACAAATTAAAATTTAGTACTTTATAGATTGGGGTAAATGTTGTGGATCGCCAAAAAAAAATGTTTTTGTGGGCGTGGTACCCAACAAAGTTTTACCTAGCTGCAAGTTTGTTGGACCTTAATTTAATTTAATGAAAATATATTTGTCAAAAGAACATTGATTACATCCTGCACAGGGACGATATTATATCGATATATCGATATATCGATATTTTATTTCGTACCTCCACTTTGCCCTTAGTATAAATTTATGCAAAATTACAGTGTTTACACAGTTTCTGGGAGAACCACATAAATTGACACAACAAATTTAGATCTATCACCTCGATATAGTGGAAATTAGATTTGCTAAGAACTCTCAAACATCCTTCAGCGAATCGATATTCCGTACTTATATGCGAAATAAATATTTTGTACACCAATAGAATCTAATGTATACTTGTATATGTATATATTCTACATAAAATATTCGTGTGATCGTCTCGCAAAAATATTTTCGTTTTATTTGCTTTATTGTGTAAACATATATATCTATACATAGAGTTATTAAACCGCATAAACAGACCCGTTTCGCTATACTCTTTAGACGTTACTAGAGCAAAATTGACGTTACCAGACCCGGTCTCGGGTTTATTTGGATGAGTATATAAATATGGTGTGATGCACCGTCAGAATGGCCATGGGAGATTATAGAAAACAATATATCGGTATCTTATTTACGTAGTTTGAAAATGTTGTCTCTCATCGAGCAACAACACTCCTCTAATCCTCGAAGAAGGACGTTCATTCAATCCGAAAGTTTCGGGTTTTCTGAAAAAAAAAATGTAATTCAAGAGTTTACCAGGAAGCGCTTCCTGCAATAAATGTTTGTACGTCATTACCAAATGTAAAGTTTTTATTAGAAAAATTGTTTTTTTTTATTACAGGTGCAGAGCACCGATAGCCAGCCTTGACTGCATGGAAGAATTCAGCGCTGGAAGCGCTCTGAGTGCTCTAGCCGATAGACCAGGAGACGGAAGCATCACCAAAGAGCAACTATTACTTGGAGGTTTAGCGCACTCGGCACCTTCAGCACCTCTTCAATTAAATAGAACCACCAATATAACACCTGGACTTCGATATAGAAATTTAGGCAAGAGTGGGTTGAGAGTGTCAAATATAGGATTAGGTAAGCAGGAGTGGAACTATGGGTAATTTTTTAAAATAGCAATTTTTACTTTTACTTAGTCATAGTCAAAACCATAGAACTTAAAAACAAAAAGGTTTTAATCTTAAATGTTTACTGTTTCTAGTGTTAAGAAGTTTGCTTTTTTATTATTATTATTATTAATAATAAATCAAAGTTTTGCTTTATTACTGAATCTAGATGTGACCTTCTACAGGAGCATTCAGTCAGGTCAAAAAACCGAGGACCAAATTTATCCATAATTTTTTTTAATTCCTGGTACCTACAGGAGTTACAGGACCTACAGGACCTACAACGTTGCTTAGTTGTCAAGTTTCATAAACAGAGGGCCAGAATAAAAGTATATCGATAATAAAGTGCTATATTATATTGTCAGAAACCGGCCGTTATCGGTCGTGGGAAAAGATGCCATTCTTGAGCAAATACCTCACACGCACATACCTCATGCCGCTGGTGATTTATCGCCAGTAAGAGCATTGTTTAATTTTATGTAAATTCGTAAATTTGTATTATTGTTTGTGTAAAAACACAGAACAAGGTGTTTTTTAATTGATTTCTAATAATATAATATATTTCTAACAATGTATATTGTTAAAAAAAATTTTTAATAAAAATTAAACGTCAATGAGCCTAATGAATAAAAATGTAGCAATTGCTTTTTCTTATAAAATCGAAGTAATTTCTTGAAAGCCAATGAATAAAAACTAAAGTAATTGCTTTTGCATCCAGTAATTGCTTAAAAGTGCAGGAATTGCTTCTAGTCAATGCTTTTTCTTAAAAAATAGAAGCGATCGCAATTGTTTGCTTAAAATGTAATAAATAAATTAAGGAGTTGCTTTTTCTAGTGTAGCAATTGCTTTCAACTTTTTAAGGTATGTCGACCCCTGCATCATTTGCTTGGTAGCAGTCAACTTTAGTTCTCCGCGGCATACACGTGCGTTGTTCTTAATTTGTGTCTTCAATTATGGCTGAATATATGAACGTCCGTAAAAGAAAAATCTACAGTGTACGTAAAATTTGGAGATATGATAATTTCAGAAAGTTATATCGATTTGATTGCGAAAATGATGAGTGGTTGGCAAATTATTTTTTGACTGATATTGGTAAAAGGTGTACTGTCGCATTTGAATAAGATTAAAGTATTTCTGCGAAAATTGTCGGATCCGGGCTTTCAAAATTCTGTAGGTGAAGAACTCGGTGTTCATCAAACTACTGTCTGTAAGACATACACTTCTGTAATGGATGCAGTTTTAGAGAAGGTCAATATTTTTATTAAATTTCCTACAATTGCTGAAGCTGTTGTAGAAGCTAAACGGTTGTGGTCAGAGAGGTTTATTTATGTTCCTTCAATTTGTGAACGAATATCAATTGCTTGTCTTTAATTTCTTCTTCACCACTATCACTTTCCTCATTTTCACTGAAATCTGCCATATCACAAATATAAGTTTCCTCTTTTCCACAAAAACGTAACAGATTACTATTGTACTAAATAAATAGACCAACGTTGTTGTATTTACGTCAACTCTTTTGCAAATTAGGCACCAAACTGAACATGAAATCTATAATCTGAACAAGTGGATAAGCCACGTCTGAACTTGTGTTGAATAAGCATTTGCTACAGAGGTGTAAGAAAAACAGCAATCGCTTCAAAATTTTATTCATATCCAGATCTAGCGATTGCTTTTCCTAAAAAATGATTGCTTAATTTTTATTCATTAGGCTCAATAACTAACCTTTGCCGGACCTTTATTTCTAGGCACACCATACTTTTTCTTGTGGACTCTTCGAGTTTAACATTAAGAATTAAAACAATAAAAAATTAACCATTTCCACGGATTTTCATTAGGGGAATTTAAATCGCCTTTTTTATATCCGTTTTAAATCCCGCCTTAAGAAACTTCTTTTAATTTTAGGTACTTGGCCAACTTTTAGTCCAAACGTAACGGAGGAACAAGCTGAACAAATAATAGTATTAGCAGTAGAAAGTGGGATTAACGTTTTCGATTTATCTGAAGCACATTCTGGTAAGTTAGACTTTTAATTAGTTGCTGGAGTGAAATAAACCTAGGATTTTGAATTTGATAAGCAAAGTTTCAGGATTATAATTATATTTAAGGAAATAGAGTTAAAATTTACCCACGAAAGGTTT
This sequence comes from Polydrusus pterygomalis, assembly GCA_963969555.1. Taxonomy (NCBI): domain Eukaryota; kingdom Metazoa; phylum Arthropoda; class Insecta; order Coleoptera; family Curculionidae; genus Polydrusus; species Polydrusus pterygomalis. Next base: position 39,317,984 of record OZ018376.1, on the reverse strand, counting down.
ATCGGCATTCGAAGAGACTACGAGACTACGCATAATTTATAATAACCAAACCTTTTTTTTTGTCTAGAAATTTCTAGTAAGGTGGATCTAGAGAACTATAAAAAAAAAGCAGAATGCTTAAGGTGGAATTATCAACGTCATTCAATTTATTGCCAACCTATAACCTATTTCGCCTTGTTTTTCTTAGTTTATTATTTTATTGACTAAGATTTAAATAAAATCGATATCGTCTGCACGTTATTTAGGTAATATCTGATATTACAAAAATATCAATTTATTTCATTGCTTATTTTGGAAGAATTGTATAGTGAAAGAACAATGACATAATAATGTTAAAAAAATCTTAACCGATATTTTTTGATACACAATTCTCCTTAAATAACTTATGAAATTCCTTGATATTTATTTAACATGTTAATTATTACCTATAGAATATGAAGACGATATTGATTGTATTTAAATTTTGTTTAAAAGTTAGAAAAAATAAATAAATCTACGCGAAATAGGTTATAGGTTGCAGGGCCCGCTCTAGGGGAGGGGGGGGGGGCAACCTGGGCCCCTGCCCGGGGCGGCAAGTTGGGAGAGCGGCAGTGGCGGTTTCTTCACAGGAGCACGTGTACCCCCATACTCCATAAAGAATTACCCCATAAAGAAAAAATAATGTTCATTTTAATTTATCTTCTTATATGTACAGGGTGGCCCTTTAGTGTGGCAAAGTACAATAGCTCCGTTACTATTTCAAATACATTAAAAATATTAATACAAAAGTTGAAGGGCAGTAAGTGACTTATAACGTAAAATTATTTTTAACTTTATAGGGTGGCTCGAAAAAGCGGAACAAAAAAAATGTACTTTTTTCAAATGGAACACCCTGTATATTTTTTCATTTTTAAATTCTACATAGAATTATAATTATTTTTTATGAAATACATTATTAGTCTATACTTTATAGTTTCCGAGATATTGACTGTTGAAAAGTGACATTTTTGAACTTTGACAGCTTCTAACTTTCTAACAGTACGTCTTAGAGCAAAACGGCTTACATGTCCCTATCTTCAATTTTTATTATCTTCCCAAAAAAATCAACTTCCAGTTAAACCGGAACAACTATATTTCCTGCTTTCGAGTTACATCCGGTTTAACCGGAAGTTGATTTTTTTGGGAAGATAATAAAAATTAAAGATAGGGACATGTAAGCCGTTTTGCTCTAAGACGTACTGTTAGAAAGCTAGAAGCTGTCAAAGTTCAAAAATGTCACTTTTCAAGAGCAAATACCTCGGAAACTATAAAGTATAGACTAATAATGTATTTAATAAAAAATAATTATAATTTAATATGGAATTTAAAAATGAAAAAATATACAGGGTGTTCCATTTGAAAAAAGTACATTTTTTATTGTTCCGCTTTTTTGAGCCACCCTATAAAGTTAAAAATAATTTTACGTTATAAGTCACTTACTGCCCTTCAACTTTTGTATTAATATTTTTAATGTATTTGAAATAGTAACGGAGCTATTGTACTTTGCCACACTAAAGGGCCACCCTGTATATGATACCGTAATATAAGTTAGAACTCTCCTATTTTAGCGTACCGTTAAACAATGAAACGAAAGGTGGTGTAATAGCGCTCGCCAAGCCGGTTGTCAAATATGCATCTTGTACTAGTAGGTGTGGTGGGGGGAAAGCGCGATTCTATAGGAAAACTTGCACAATTTAAATGTGCGCCGTTGGGTTCATTGCGTGTTAATTGCTGTATGAATTTATTATTTGGAGTTTTCCTTGATATTTTTGTTATTATTTTGGGGCAGTAAAGACTTATTTTAATAAAAGTGATCAGTTTTAATGCCAAAACGACTATGAATGTGGAATATTTTTTAAAAAACATTTTTAGCTCATTAAGTATTGAGCAAAAAATTGGACTTAAAATTGAGGGAAGACCTAAACCCGAAATTAACTTGACACTGATCACATGTAGATTTAGGGACTTTATTGTTATTGATAAGTTTGCTGCAAATAAAAACAATAGATTGGACTTTACTTTTAAACAATGTACCCACTACCAACTACCTCTAATAAAAAATAAATTGGCCTTTTTTTTATCTTAGTTCATTTTCAATAAAATAAGTAGATACTTATACCTAATCATAAATTTTTAAAATATTTACTAAAAATTATTGGCCAAATTTGGGCGTGGTCTTAAAAAATTTTCGCCTGCAGCGGGCTTTTAGTGCACCCCCAAGTTAACAATTCACGAACCGCCACTGGAAAAAGGCGGCAATTTTTTGTTTTGCCCAGGACGGCGTTATTGCTAGAGCGGGCCCTGATAGGTTGGCAAGCATGTTGATACTCCCACCTTAAGCCCTAACACCTAGGTTTTAAAAATCACCTCTAGGAAAGGCTGTGCTGTCGGAAAATCAATGTTTTCCCTAGAAAAAGTTGGCAACCAATTAAAATCATATTAACACCAACCAAAATAATATGTCAATTGCAACTGGCTCATTTTTTTTACCTTTCGTTATTGTCTATATTTAATAGTTTTTAAGATATAAGCAATTAAAAATTTAGTTAAATTAGCCACCAAGCAAAAATATTGATGTTAATTTATTCATAGTTCTATATAAGGTAGCTATGGATCCCTGCATGATCCCTGTTTAGTCATTTCAATAGTTTTACCACAAAATAAATAGCTACGCAATAGCTATATATTCTGTGGTTTTACGTTCTTTTCTAGCCTCTCCGTAGATTAGCAGCATGTCAATTTAATGCTTACGCGTAAAAAAAACAAGCGTCTAGAGCAGTGGTTCCCAACCAGTGGTCCGCGGACCACCGGTGGTCCGCAGAAGCCCAAAATATGGTCCGCGAATGATTTTTTAATTTAGCGGGCGGTGAGCCGTTGGTCGCCGCGTCAGTGTTGCCAACCAGAGGGAATTTTCCCTTTTTGGGGAATTTTGACACCGATTAGGGAAAAAGGGAATATATTTTAAAATTAAAATCACACACTTAAATAAATTGAATATGCAACTGCAAGGTTCCGAAAATAAAAAATTAGAAAACACCGCAAATATATTCATTTTTAAAGATAAACTTCGCGCTTTTATTTGCAAACTTCAGTTGTGGTTATGTAAAGTTGAAGAAAATAATTATTCTGCGTTTGGGACATTAAAACCACTCGTGGAAGACAAAAATTATGACGCAAGTAAATCAAATATGCAAGAAAACATCCAGACTCATTTAGAATTGTTGATTGATGAATTTAATCGTTACTTCCCAGAATATACCGAAGATGCTAAAGTTGATGAAAAACTGATTCGTAATACTTTTAGTACGGACGCTGGTGAAGTTACTGAAGGAATCCAGGAAGAACTTATTGAACTCCAAAATGATAGAAACTGCAAGGATGCTTTTGAATTGAATTCACTTGAGTCGTTTTGGTGTAAAAAAGCTATTTCTGATACTAAACTTCGAGAAATCGCCTTGCGGTATTTTGGTTTTCTCCACTACTTATTTATGTGAACAAGGATTTTTCGCTTTGTTGGTAATTAAAAACAAGGCGAAGAATCGTTTAAAAGTAGGTGATGATTTGCGTGTAGCTTTAAGTAACAATATTAGTCCTAGGATAGCCGAACTCGTGAAGAAGATGCAAGCTCAGAAATCACATTAATACAAAATTACAGAAGTTTATCCTAAAAATATTATTATTACTTTTTATCTAAGTTCCTAATGTGTGTTTAATTAAAGTTTCAGTTTGATTATTACAGTTAATTTTTATTATACCTCCATAGTGGTCCCTGCTCACAAGAATGATATAAAAATGGTCCCTGACCAAAAAAAGGTTGGGAACCCCTGGTCTAGAGTCTGGCTGCGGATTTTTCAACCGTCCAATCAACATTCGCAATAAAGCGCGGGAAACTTAAAAATAAATATGTTAGAATGCACATCATTGTATTATTTCCTACTAAATTGAGGCGAAAAAATTGATGAAATAAAATAATAAACTAAACGAATTACCTTGATTTTCGCAAACGAAAAATAGTGAATATGGAAATATTTTTCATTGCGGAGGTTTTTTTGAAGAGTATAGTTTAGATTGGAAAAAATTGTATATTTTTGAGAACGGTTTAAAGTATAGACTAGTGGTGTTTTAACGTTCCCGAGTGTGACTATTATGTTTGACTAAACCTACTACTTGCCTACGTTAATAATGTAGGTACTTACTACTTTTACAGGTTTTGTTTTTTTTTGTATTGAGAAATCTTATTGCAAAATACAAAATAATTAATAAAACAAAAAAAGGAACACATGAGCATTTTCAGTTTCTTTTAAAATATTTTTATTAAACAATTCTCGTTACGTAACAACATCGAAACTGTTTATCTTCTGGGGTTAAATTCAAATTATGCCATATATCAGTGGTTTTCAACCTTTTTGTGGTGGCGGAACACTTTTGGTAGCAATAAGAAAATGGCGGAACACCACCTTTGTCAACATATTTGCGGTGAAGTAATCAGTTTATCAATAGACCAGGGCTGAAGCCTTTGAAAATGGTAAAAAGCGAAAAAAAATAATAGTAGGATGAAACCCATTGAAAAAGGAAGAGAATATAACAAAAATGAAAGGAAAAATAATTTACGGGCGATCCGAGGTCGGGAAGTGGAAAGGGGTGAGTTTTTAAGGGTAGAAAACGATTTATCTCGATTTCCGGCAAAACTACAAGTCCTATGGAAAAACGTTAAATGGCAAAGTTGTAGGTAATAAAAAGATCCACAACTTTTGTATTTACACTTTATTCACATAACCTCAAAATTTATGTGAAAAATTCAAATAACCAAGTTTTTGGTTTTTTATTTTTCTCTACTACTACTACTCAAAATTGTACATAATGTTTAAAAAACAAAATTCGGATTCGAGTTTTTTTCGTTTCTTTCCATTTTTTGAGAACATTTACCATAGTAATGTAATTTTTTTACACCATCAGAAAGTAGAGATTTCAACGAACAAAAAGCCCACCGACTTTTTTTAAAAAGCAGATATTTTGACGTGAGAATTTTCAATTGAAAATTAGGGTGCCTTTTCGATATTATGTCAAAATAAGGTGAAAAAATAAATATTTTAAATCAAAAAAATTACAGTGTGTTTAAGACATGAAAATGTACGTTTTCACCAAAGTTCGAAAAGAAAATTTTTTTTTGTAAAAGATAAAAATAGAAAACCCAAAACTTGGTTATTTGAATTTTTCACATAAATTTTGAGGTTATGTGAAAAAAGTGTAAATACAAAAGTTGTAGATCTTTTTATTACCTACAACTTTGCCATTTAACGTTTTTCCATAGGACTTGTAGTTTTGCCGGAAATCGAGATAAATCGTCTTCTACCCTTAAAAACTCACCCCTTTCCACTTCCCGACCTCGGATCGCCCGTAAATTATTTTTTCTTTTATTTTTGTTATATTCTCTTCCTTTTCCAATGGGTTTCATCCTACTATTATTTTTTTTTTGGTTTTAAAATTATCGACCCTGGTCTACAAAAAATACTATTTATCTCATAATTCAGATTAGTTGATATTACTAAATTATTTCGCGGAACACCTGGAAGAGGTTTGCGGAACAGCGGTTGGGAACCACTGCCATATATAATAATTATTGTTAAATAGTCAAGTATTGTATTTATTCTGTAATGTTAATACTTGTGGTATGTACACTTATTGTAAATCTGATTATTCCTAACGTATGTAATATTACGTTGCTTCCTTTCATGCCTGGAAAGACACTGTTTATTGTTGAATTGTTTATTATATTCACAACCCTTGTAGTTTTTTTTATGATGAACTTTTGAGAATTTTGAAAAGGAGTGTTTTTGGCATACGTGACGTTTCAAAGGAACGTAGATACCGATATTACTAAATTTCCTAATTTACAACAACCGGCTTTACATCGCATAACCTCAAAATTACTTTTTTTAAGACGGCGGCCTATGTATTACAATTACTACATACCTACAGTATTACTTATTAGTTTTTAAGTGTGTTGTTAATTTTTGGAATAAATCTGAAATCACTTAATATTTCCGAAACAGTTAAAGATAGGTATAGGATATTGTTTATGAAATATGTCTATAATTTTCTGAAGAATCCAAAAATCGAATAATATAGGATGTTGCATTTAAAATAAGAAGGTGGCAGCCTAGCGCAGCGATAGCGTTCTCGCATCGCATGCCGAAGGTACCTGGTTCGATCCCAGGCAGGTTTGGCGGACCTGACCAGGCCACCGTACTTCGTAGTGTTGCATTGTACAACACACACTGGCATTCTCAATGGCAAAATAAACACTGCAGACCACAAAACACCAACTAAGAGAAACGTTATTTGCATGTTAATTGAACGAAACGGGAATGACTTTTAACCGATCGCCATGTTAGGTGGCAGGGGGTGAGGAAGGCGGGGGAACGCTTAATTTTAATTGCAGGTTAGTAAATTAATTTTTTAATGTTTGTTTACTTTGTTTTTAATTTTCTGAGACAAATTATGTTTATTCAACGATTAAAAACAGCAAAGCAAACAACATTAAAAAAATTAATTTACTATAAAAAACAATAAGACTTCTAGAAAAAAAAAACTACCATATTTTGTTTATAATTTATTTCAAGTTTAGATCAAAAAGATCTTAATGCAGAAGGCATAACTTCCAATGAGTCTAACACAAGACGAATTTCTAATAACTATATGAACTTCTGGTACGAACTAGTTACGGAACATTGTACTATCAAAAATAAAAGTTTTCTAAGGGACTAAAGGTGGTATTCAGAGTCGACTAACTTCCTGGGCCTGTACAAAAATATAAGCCAAGGAAGCATCTAAGGTATCCACCAGTGATTCTTATATCACCCTTCTTAGTAGGTACAAGTTTAGAGTCACCGTGGTGTCGTTTAACGGCTTCCTTGCCTATGCTTTTCAATTTTGCACTATAGGGCTGGTCATTATTAAAACTAGGTCTTCATGTGGGGCAAGTCTTAATCCGGTGGAGGTCAACATTGGGCTAGTCTTGTAGGTGTGCATTAACATGAAACAAAAAAAAAATTGGGCAGAATAATCTCATATATTAGTAAAATGTTCTGGAGTCATTAACTTTACTTTTATTAAAAATGTTATGCTTTTTATAGTGTCCAGCACTTAAAGTTTAATTTTGAGTATTTTTATCTCTTAAATATTTGTAAACTGTTAATCGAACATATAATTTAACAATTTCATTACATATGTCGTGTTGCTCACAGAAGTTAAATTTTTGAAATTCATTTTCATAAATATCTAAAAATGTATCTTCTAAGTGAGCAGTGCACTATTATTAAGGAAACGATACAATTTCTCGTGGAATTACATCGAGTAAGCGAACTAGTTTGTCACTGGCATAAGTAAGTCTAGTATTTTCATCATATTCTTTAAATGAAACACATAAATACTGATTAGTAACGTCGCTAGAATAAAAATTAGCAAGTTTCACAGTCAGGTACAGACTTTTAATTTCAAAGGTTATAAAAAATCATCCCTCCAAGAAACATTATTTGGAAGTAAAAGAAATATTCTCGGATGCAATATTTTTAGCTTAATAATAATATTACAATATTTAGTACTTACTCAGAGAAATATACCCTAAGAACTTCAGTGACATTTTTAACATAAATAATAATGCCGGTGCGATAAAAATCACAAAAAAATAAAACATTTCCACAAGGCGGTCTAAAAAAAGAAAGGTTACGAAAACGAAACGTCAACGATGTCAAATTTTAATCGCACGTACGTCTCAATTGCTTTTGCACATACGTTCAAATATGGCCAGGTGGCTGACATATCCGGTGGCAAGATGTTGCGGGTTGCCCAATCCCACCTTCATCCCCGTGCTGCAGACTGCAGTAAAAGGCGACCTCGATACGATATAGCGGTGGAGCTCTCGGGCTGCCTCCGGTATCATTCGGGTGTTCCTTCGGCATGTTGTCGTGAAGTGAGCTACTCCTGAACCAAGTAACGGTCTAGTGTAGAGTTGTGTAGTTCGCGAACTAACTAGCTCAAAAGATCGAATCTGACAACTGAACTAAAAGATGCAATCAGTAATTACTGAGAGATTGAAACAAGGCGAACTAAAGTCTAAACGGAATGTACTACGCAAGCGAGAGCGAGACGACCGAGATTATAGGTTTTGTCACCTGACCGACCGATGCATGCCGCGATGATTTCGGACTATTTCGATATTGAAATGAATAAAAAATATTGTCGGGGTCTACCTACTGTATTTTTTGTTAATTTAATAATATAATTTAAATTTTAAAATATTTCTTTTACTTCACTATGCCAGTATAAATCAGTGAACTAAATGAACTAAACGAACTAGTCTTTTGAACTATTCACTTTATTGAACGAGAACGAAAGATTGAAATCGGCAAAGTGAACTAAACTTCCCAGCACTAGTCTAGTGACCCACAAAAAGGGACGCATGTCTGTTACCGATCCAGACGGATTGGGGGACGCCCCGAATCAGAGGATTTGGTAATACGGACGGTGTACGGTGTGTCCCGTGGAGTGATACTGGATCCCGATGGATTAGGGGGCTCTGCGGCAACATCCTTCAAGTCGCACCTCCTGAGACGTATTAGGCTTCCCCCGTCGAGGTCTGTGGTGGACAAGAGGTGTTACAACAGGACCGTAAAAACTGTGCCGAGAATAACATCTGCCGGTAAAAATTGTGGTTCGGAACCCACGTAAAACTGTAGGTCCCGTCTGGCTGACATTACCCAGACGTAAAATGGGGTTGGCAAAAAGGGTCGCACTGGCCTACTTGCTTGGCGCTAAGCCTCCCCTTTACTACTACTACTACTAAAATAAGAAAGTTGGTATTGGCCACTGTTACATGACACACCCTGTATGAAAAGTTTTTATTGAAAAAAATGCGCAACTAGAAATACCAATCGACGTGTCCGAGCGTTTTTTCGGACACGCCACCATGTATTTATTATGGAATTTATTCCATTTGGCTGATACACACTGTATATTATGCAAATTGTTTGTTTAAATATGGGCTCCCCTTTTCTTAATAAATTTCTAAATCCGCCCCTGCCATATAAGCATTTTTAAATTACAAACCAGAACCCAGGTACGCAGTAGGTAAGGGCATCAAAAGCTTCGTGTTTTTGTTTCCAATATCCATTGCAGTATATCATTTAAATTAAACCTAGGTATTTTATTTAAAATAAGCAAACTGTGACTACCTAAATTTACCTACGACTACACATAGACCCTGCTGGTAAAATGGGTTTAATGTATACTTAAGGGTTTACGCTTGGGTTTACTTTAGTTAACAGCAAATTTATAACGGAATGGCAATAAATAATCCATTCATAAAATAATCATTTGCTTGATTAATTTTGTATCGTATAATTGATGGGGTCTGCTGAAAAGGCTTAAATTTTTCACCCTTTTACTGATTAATTATTTATTTTTAATTATGTAAAGCGCGAAGAGCTAAAAAATGTAAAATAAAAGACCAGTTTACCTGAGCTTTCAAGTTTTCTTTTGATAAAAATATTAGACAAATATCCACAAAATAAATATTTAAATTTTGAACTGTTTTTCATGTAAAAATAACAATAATACATTTCTATAGTTATCATATTATTGTCTTTAGTATTACTTTCCTCGCAAGAGAAAGTATTGTATTAGCAAAAAAAATGTGTGATATTATTATCAGATCACCGTTTTAGCAATATATTATATTGTATATTTTTACATTTTTACATTCTACAATCAATACTTGACATGATCTATACCTTCACTGGTTTACGAAATATTAAGATGTTGAAAATGCCTTCCACCAACAATTCTGCAGTAAATCAATCGATCAAAAAAATCCTGTTGTACATTTTGTACTACTACTTAAGCGTATTTATCGAGTTGGGATTAGATTTATAAACTAATTTTTTAATGTAGCCCCTCAAAAAAAAAAGTTCAGTGGGTTGAGATCAGGCAATCTGGGTGGTCACTCTATAGACCCCTGTCTACCTATCCATCACCCCGGTGAAAACGTATTTAAGTACTCCCTTACATGAGCAGCAAAGAGAGGTGCAGCACTAAAATTCACTGGACCCGAGCCGGTAATAAGTATATCTCATGCTACGGTCAGAAAAACATTACTAGCTGAAGCAAAAAGCAAATGGGAAAGACACTGGTCAAATTTACCAGATCTAACACTCTCAAAAGCATCCATATAAACCAACAGTTAACTGACAAACTACTAGTGCTCAACAGGTCATGCCTTAAAGCACTAGTGGGATTGTACACCGGCCACTGCAGACTGCGACACCATATGTATAAAATTGGAATAACCCCAACTAATGAGTGCCGGCTTTGCATGGAAGATCAGAAACAGCAGAACACGTAATGTGCGCTTGCCCTGCAGCAGGAAGAATCAGATTCGCCCTATTTGGCGAGGTGACTCTGCGGTAGGGTTGGGCGGTTATTGGAAAATAACCGGTTATTGATTAACCGGTTATTTATTACGCCAGGTTAACCGAGACTAGGTTAACCGGACAAAAAATAACCGGTTATTGAAAAACCGGTTAATAACCTTTTCCAAATTTTCTTCCCATTGTGCCTTTCAATTTACCGTTATGACACAAGAATACAGTCTTCAAAGTAGAACTTTTATCTCTATTTTTTTTCCTATTCTAGGGTTATAGTCAATAATGAGACCAAAGACACAAATTAACATATAGGTATTGGCCATAGATATTATCATTTTTTGATGCATCCCTGTTAATAACCGATCTTCGGTTATTGATAATAAATAACCTTTTGTCGAATTAACCTGAGCAACAAAAAACCGATTATGAACCGGTTAACCGATTTAAAAAAAAAACGGTTATCAAATAACCGGTTATTTTTGCCTCTGCGGCCGGATGACATGAAAAATATCTCTCCCAATACCATCATTAATTTTATCAAAAAGTTAGACCTATTGGGGGAAATATAAACAAGGTGTGAGCCACAATAGACTGCATGGTCGCAGTGGAGGGTTGGCTGTAACCCACTCACTTTTAACTTATCACTACATGAGCAGCATAATGCGAGGGAAGTACTATCCTGTTGAAACAATAAGGTTAAACTTGGTATATCAGGATCATTATCATCTGAAAATAGAGTGGCAAGAACTGAAACCAGATTATTTATAAGAAAATTTAGATATCTTTCTCCGGTGAGGCTCTTTAAAAAAAAATGGTCCGAATATCCTATTTTCAACAATGCCCACCCACTCATTAACCTTTTCATTACACTGGGTGCTTTTCTATGAACCAGTATGGAATTTTTCTGTACCAAGAATCAGTAGTTTTATCTATTAACCGAACCGAAACAAATTCTTTGGGCAATTCGTGCGTGATTATCTGTTAGCTCAATTATCGTTTTATAAAATTGCTCTCGCCTATCAGAATCATCGTCCAATAACTCTGGTACAATTACTGATTTGTACTGTACTTCAGGTATACCAGGACGACCACTTTTAACACCTAACAGTATGGGAGGTTCTCCAATTAATGAATACCCCTAGATGTCGATTGGCTAATACGCGGGCGATTTTTCATTCACATATCAAGGACCGACAATGGGCGTTTTCACACTAGCCGACACGATACCGGCACGATCACGACACGGTAGCGACACCGACACGATAAATCGGCGAGTATTTTCACATTTGCCGACAGCCATCTCTGTCGTGTCGTAGTGTTGTGCCGGTATTCGCAGACATGGCTCCTGTAAATAAATTGTATTTGCTACATTTATTGCATTTAAGACTCAAAAAGCGAAGACCGTAAAGACATTTTTTGATACATCCAATAGTAAAGGTGCTCTACTTACACGGCAACTATTACACTCTTTTTGAGACATTGACTAAGGATTCTGACAAATTTTTCAACTACTTTCGAATGAGTCATGAAACATTTAACTATGTGCTGAGCAAGTTAATTGACGAAATCAAAAAACCAGAACAGAAACAACTAGGAAAAGGAAAAACCGCCAACGACACGAGTGGAGCGCTTGCTGCTCGCCGACCTGTCGGCGCCTGCAACGACACGATAACGATATATCGGCAAGTGTGAAAGCATTCCCTTTACTTACATGAGATTACGCGTCCACCGGTGTCGTTGTCGTTGTCGTGTCGGTATCGTGTCGGCTAGTGTGAAAACGCCCAACTTTTATCTTCACAACCCATCATAATCAAAATTTCTATGCGTTCATCTTCAGCGAGGCGCATTTTGTATACAATGTTAGCCGAGCAAAATTCAAATTTGATTAACATATAAGCTAGAATTATAAACTGTGCGTTCGCGTTGACGCTACATTAAATAAATTATGATAGAACGGTTTATAAACTTCGCATTGCAACTTCAGCGCCGGCGAAAACGAGAGTACATAATTGCACCTTTACTGACATTTTTTGACGTGTCACACTTAAATAGCAAATTGTCAATGCCTTAAAGATTGTGACTTGAGTTCAGAACGTTGCCAAATCGAGAAGAAAATCAATGGTACATATATGCAGCGTTAAAGTGTTAATATTTCGAAAATGCATGGTTGAAGATAGGTATGAATTATGAAACATGCCTACAATTAATTGTAGAATGTAATAATGAATAACGTAGCTTTGTTATGATCCACCATGTTTAATATCTTTTTCTAAAAAAAAATAATTTCATAAAAATAAATTTGACGGGTCCGAGCAATTCTTGAATAAGTGAAAGGTATTCTATATAAAATGCTGGTCGGTCCGTTTCTTTAACATAACGCTATATAACCCGCTGAACGTAAAGACTTGACATTCCCCTAAACATTCTTCTAAAAGGGTATCTAATACAATTACGTCAGGTCTAGTACACATTCAAACTCTAGGTCCTGGCAATTCCTTAGTGTTTATATTACCCGTATACCCTTATAATTAAATAATATATAGGTACCTTCGCCTTCGCCTCTTGACTTTATAGTATGTATTATTCGTTTGTTTCTACATAAACCTATGTATAGCATCGCTTAAACCATTTTGTTTCTTTAAATACGAACAGTAACTGGAAACTTTGTATTTACAGGAACTAGAGCTGAAGTGGAATTAGGCCGGATCTTGGCACGACGGGGCTGGAAAAGAACGACTTTTATTGTAACAACAAAGATTTATTGGAGCACAAGGTAACCTTAAAATTTTAAGATTTTCTTTGTAAAAAAAAATACAAAAAATCGATGCATGCATATTATTGTCAATGCCAGAGTCAAAGAGCTTTTGAATAATGCTAATACCTATTGTCTATTTGTTTTCAACTGCCAGAGACAGTAAACAATAACCTAACCACGAAACGGCCGATGCGATCCGTACAGAACCACATCCAGTTCTCGCATTCGATGAAACACGTTTTGCGATTATATTATAGGTTCATTTTGACCAACATACTGTTCTATTATTTTAAAAATTATTTGGAATTTTGGTTTTGCATAGGAGAGTGCTTGTTGTAATGGTTAACGTAGAATAAACCTATAATGCCGGGTCCACACCAAACCAACAAAACAAAACTGGCAACAAAACAGCAACGCAACAAAACTGCAAGTTCTCGAAAACAGAAACAGAATTGTCAAGTAAACCGGGTCCACACCAAACCAACAAAACAAAAACAAATCAGCAACTCAATGTTTCCCAACAATTTTTAAACAAAATCAAAACATTCAGGCAACTATTTTGTTTTGTTGGTGTTTTCAACAACTTTTTATTTTCCCGGCGGCTGGCGGTAAAGATCAAAGTGTTGATGTTTTGTCTGCGTTTCTAGCAACTCTATATTGGCCTAGTGTGTACGCGCTTGATGACAAGAGGAAAACAAATCAAATCAAAATCTGTGTTTTTCTTCTGTATCGAAGTACCGAGGGTCCGATAATTTGTATAAGATTTTCAAGATCAGCACTGGTCATTCTTAAATAGTAGTTTTCCTATTCAGTGCGCAAAGTTATGTTTTCCCGCACGCGAAAGCAGTTAGACGAACGACGCGAAGCGGAGTTCGGATAAGCTTTAAATGCGGGAAAACTACTTTGCGCACGTGTTAGGAACAATATTTTTTCTACGAGTGAAATAACTATATATTTTTTTTAATTTTAAATTTTTATTGACATCAAAAACAACTTATAAGTACTTATACCTAAATTGCCTATTTATTATTATTAATTACATGTGCAGTTGGTCGCTTTTTCTACATTTATTGCAGATCTAGCAACTAGAGGTGAAAATGTTGTAGTAGATGTCATTTCCTGGTTCATCAGTACTGTCGTGTTGCAAAAGGAAGAAATGGATCCATTCTTTGAAGTACTTGGAACTGCTTCACATTTTTTAGGGCTGCAGCTTAAAATTTTGTTGCTCAGCCCTTTTTTATAAGTTGTGGACTCATCGATGTATCCCTCAGCTACCGCAGTAGATTTCCAACCCCCGAAACGTTTTATGTCAGTGATTCCTTCTCCAGAATTGGCCAGTAACGTTGCTGATGACCTTCTGAAACTGTGCCCTGTATAGTGTGAAAATGCTAGTGAAAATTTTGAAGAAGACCTCTAAACTGACATGAAAGCGTTGTATGACAATGTATTTTGGTTGCTAAGGGAACAAACCGCATTTGACACAAAAAAGTTTTTAAAGCTAGATCGCAATTCTCCACTAATACCGACATCATCTTTTCGTAAATCTTCAAGTAATTCCTCAACATAGTTTTTTTTCCGGTTCTTTAAACTCGGTCTAACACAAAAACCGTTTTTCTTTTTTTGGTTTAAGAATACAAAACCAGCTGCCATAATAAATAAGTCATGGTTCCTTTGTATTGCGAAATTTCGAGCACGCTTCATTAAAACAGATCCGATCACAAAGTTGAAAGATTAATAATTATTGTTTTCGTATATGTGGACAGCACTTGACAATTTGTTTCTGTTTTCGAGAACTTGCAGTTTTGTTGCTTTGCTGTTTTGTTGTCAGTTTTGTTTTGTTGGTTAAATACGAAAACAATAAATATTAATCTTTCAACTTTGTGATCGGATCTGTTTTAATGTGGCGTGCTCGAAATTTTGCAATACAAAGGAACCATGACTTATTTATTATGGCAGCTGGTTTTGTATTCTTAAACCAAAAAAAGAAAAAACATTTTTGGGTTAGACCGAGTTTAAAGAACCGACAAAAAAACTATGTTGAGGAATTACTGGAAGATTTCCGAAAAGATGATGTTGGTATTAGTGGAGAAATGCGGTCTAGCTTTAAAAACGTTTTAAGAATGACCAGTGCTGATCTTAAAAATCTAATACAAATTATTGGACCTTGGCAGGGACGGACTGGCCCGGCGGGTTCGCGGGCGGAGCCCGCCACGCCTTTTGTTCTGGCGCCCTTGCTGCGCCTTTTGCCCTGGCCTGGCGCCCTTTTGGTTTACGACTACGTATGAAAATAATAGAAAAAACAAAAACCAAAATCGAAAATATTACATAAATTAATAATTTAATTTTTTTTTGGCGCCCGCATGCACGATGAAAAACGAATTGTTATTCGGTGCCGCCCGGCGGAGGCCAAACGGATAGGGCAATGGAACCCGAACGAGCTGAAATAAATAGAAATATATTTGAAGGAAATAAATTGCTTTAGCAAAAGTACTTTAGTCTAAAGTACTTTACTTTAGTTAATATAGCTGTGCTATATAATTCGGTTTTCTGGTGCAAATACAATTTTTTTGTTATCATATTTCAATTTTTGGATCTTTGAAATGATTTTTCCTTAGTTAAGAGATATAGACTAATTTTTTTAGTAATTATTTTCTTCAAGCAAAAAACCTAATCTAACTAATCTTACTTTCTATTTATTATTTTTCCTACTTGAGCACAAAGTACCATCATAGACAAAAAAAACGTGGCACCAAAAAAATGTTCACCTGCGGCGCTACTATTTTTTTTTCCTATTTGAAAAGCAAGTCACATCATTGAAAAAAAGGCGTGGCACCAAAAAAATTTCGCCTGCGGCGATATTTTTTTTCAATATGAATACATGATACATGCCGACGCCTTTGCCATTCTATAGCCCGTCACAGTATATAGACCCAGTCCGTCCCTGGACCCTGGATACAGAAGAAAAATACAAATTTTGATATGATTTGTTTTATTCTTGTCATCGAGCGCGTATACACTAGGCCAATAGAGTTGCTAGAAACGCAGACAAAACATCAACACTTTGATCTTTACCGCCAGCCGCCGGGAAAATCAAAAGTTGTTGAAAACACCAACAAAACAAAATAGTTGCCTGAATGTTTTGATTTTGTTTAAAAATTGTTGGGAAACATTGAGTTGCTGTTTTGTTTTTGTTTTGTTGGTTTGGTGTGGACCCTGCATAACACAACTTTAACCTGAGGTAGAAATATCAAAAAAAAAACAAATAATAAAATAAAATTAACAATGTGAATATTTGAATAAGTAAAATAGAATAAATTCAGTTTAAATCACTATTGCTATCACCCTCCTACAACCTTTACACTTGTTTTATAATAATATTAAGATTATAGTTATTAATGATACTAGTTCGATATGAACACTATAATGAAACGTGCGCAACGTTAAACCACGAGGCGTCAACCGAGTGGTTTAATTGCACACGTTTCATTAACAAAGTTCATATCGAACGTGTATCATTCAAAATTTAATCTACGACAGTGCAAATAGATTTTATTCGTCTAAATTTCATTGATATCAGAAAACGTTTTCGTAATTTTTAAAATTTTCAGGTGTCCATATTATTCGATATCATGGTAACCGCATTTTTGATTATTTCAATTTCGATTTTGACAACGTCATTATTGCCGTCTAATTTTCTATTGTATGCAAAGTGTTGGCCAAAAATAATTTAAATATGGGAGATTCTGAATCCGAAAGTGTCCCTTCGGATGTTTACAATAAATAAATGCAATCCGTTTTTCTAAGTAATAATAACAAATAAATAGTTTGCTCCGACTTTCTTTTTGTTTTTGTATCTTAACATTTGGATGTTATTATGAATTCATAATGGCACTGAGTGCTATTATGAAGGTCATAATGACATCTAAATGATAATGCTAAATACGTCATAATGGCACTGTCGTCTATTAATATAATAATAATATTAATAATAATAATAATAAACATATTTATTTGTGCCAAAATATAAAAATTATAAAATATAACAATTAAAAATTACTATTGGTGGTAGTAACATACTAGTTCACAGTAAAAGGTAGGCTTTTGATTAACAATTAATCAGTCTTCCAATCCAAGATAATGTTTTTTAAAACTACTTTTGAAATACGAATAGTTTAGGTTTTATATCAGATTCTATATTGTTAATATACACTCACCGACATTAAATTCGGGACATCCAAAATTTAGATCTAATTTAATGTATTATAACGTTTTCTTTCATAATCCGATTTCAACCTTTTTTTTTACATAATGTAGATAATTATTTCGGATTTAATTAATTTTATTCAATTTTCAAAAATACAGTTTATATGTTGAAATATACAGGAAAATAAAAAAGTATGTTTTTTCCTTTACGTTTGTCACACTCTGTAGAGTAATTTTGCAACATAAACTACACTGGATATGCTTTTCTGCATAGTTTGATTCATTTTTAACATTTTGCTGTTTTATTCTTCTCTGTATTGTTATCGGTTTAAGAGATATGATTTTTTGAAATACATTGCACTTTTTAATTAAAACATAAAAAGTAGGAGTTTTAAAAGTAAGTACCTCGTGTTACCTCCTCTACCTCTTATAACAGCTACTAAACGGATATCCTCTTGTGGAATATTACCCCATTCTTCTTCTAGAGCATTTGGGAGTTGTTGAATAGTGAATAACTGTCCTCGGCGTTTTCTGATTCGTCTACCTAATATGTCCCATACATGTTCTATCGGACTACGAGCGGGCCAGCGCACAATGTTTATTCCAACCTCTTCTAAATATTGGCCACTATTCTGGCAGTATGTGGACGGGCATTGTCATGCATGAAAACGAATTCGTTACCGACAAATTGTGCAAAAACAACAACATGTTCTTCCAGAATTTCTTCAATGTACCTTTGGGCAGTTACAGTTCCTCTGTCAATAAAAACAAGTTCTGTTCGAGCTTCAAATGAAATACCGCCCCACACCATAATGGATCCACCACCAAAGCTAACTCTTTCGCTAAAATTACATTGGGCGAATCTTTCTCCTTGTCGTCTCCATACTCTTTCTCGCCCGTCAGGAGACCTCTGGCAAAATCTGGACTCGTCTGAAAATAGAACTTGCCTCCACTCTTGAAGGTTCCAGTTAATGTGTTCTTGTGAAAAAAGAAGTCTATTAACTCGATGCTGTCTAAGGAGCTCTGGTCCAGTTGCCGGTCTTCTGGCCCGTAAATTGACTTCATGAAGTCTTCTTCTTACTGTAATTTCATTGACAGCAAATTGACGAACTCTTTGGAGTTCATTTCTTATCACTACTGCACTGGTATGCCGATCTCTTAAAACTGAAACTCTTATAAAGCGATCATCAAGGGCGGAAGTAGCGCGATTTCTTCCAGATGCAGGTCTTCTACCATAACTTCCAGTCTCACGAAACCTTGCAGCGGCTCTTTCCACGCTAGATTTTGTGAAAACTAGCATATTCGCCACTTCTCTATAGGAATAACCAACATCATGAAGAGCAACGGCTCTAGCTGTATATTCAGGTCATCGTAAAATAAAAAATAAATTTGGAATTCACTTACGAAACGTTTTAAATGCTCGAAATGTCTGATAAAACTGATTGACAAATGTAGAATACGTTTCCAAGGAAACCTAAACATTCCGAAAAAAAAAATCCAGAGTGTTTTCAATAATTGTTGTAAAAAGTGTATTGTTTATTTATAAAATTCATATCTCTTAAACCGATAACGATACAGAGAAGAATAAAACAGCAAAATGTTAAAAATGAATCAAACTGTGCAGAAAAGCATATCCAGTGTAGTTTATGTTGCAAAATTACTCTACAGAGTGTTACAAACTTAAAGGGAAAAAACATACTTTTTTATTTTCCTGTATATTTCAACATGTAAACTGTATTTTTGAAAATTGAATAAAATTAATTAAATCCGAAACAATTATCTACATTTTGTAAAAAAAAAGGTTGAAATCGGACTATGGAAGAAAAAGTTATAATACATTAAATTTCATCTAAATTTTGGTTGTCCCGAATTTAATGTCGGTGAGTGTATATTATTGAACTATTAAATTGAAAAAGAGTTTTATATTTTTCTTTATGATGTATTGGTATTTCCAAATTATTTTCGTTGCTAGTGTTAATGTTTTCATTAAGTTTTAAGCCATGATCATTAATTACTTTGGAAACATTAGAAAGATCCTCATTTATCAATGAAATCCAATGCAGAAGAATATCATTTTTTATTTTGTGATATATTTATTTATTTATTTATTTATTTATTTATTTATTTATTTATTTATTTATTCATGGTCAACAGGGATACAAACAGGAATAATCCCAAAAAAGTACCCTCAAAATTACATAAATCTACCTATTCGAAAGGAATACAACTGTTAAACAAATCTCTTACATAAGTCGCAATACTGTATTAAACGCATAATATTTGCCTAATATAAAGAAAAAAAAAATATCTTAACATAAAAAAAATATAACATAAATTCTGTTAAGTAATGTTTTTTAATAGTCTCTTAATGGTTGCTGGTGATTGCGAAAATATATCTATTACTTCACTATAAAGGTTAACACATTTGATTATTCTACATAATGGTGAGTTTTGTGAACAATTGGTGTTCCTGAATGGAACATAGAAAATTTCGTTTGATCGTAGGTTGACTTGAGGTATGTTAAGACGAATCAAAGATAGTATATCGGGGTTATGTATGATAGTATTTATGATTTTGTACAAAAAAAGTATATCAGATATACTTCTTCTAACTGTCAAGGGAGTAATTTGAAATTGTCGTTGAGCAATAGCAATGTCGTTCAGGTGGGCTTTAAACGAGATGAATTTTTAAAACTTATTTTGAATGTGATCTAAACGTTTAATATAAACAGAGTATCTCGGACTCCAAATCACACTACAAAAATTTAACTTACTCAAAACAAAAGAGTTGTACAGGCATATGATTGCTTTGATATTAGAAAAAGAAGCGCACTTGCGCATGATGTATCCCAACATTCTGGAAGCACTGTTGACAACCGTGTCGATGTGTAGATCAAAAATCAGCTTGAATCTATACAGGGTGTCCCGAAATTAGCTGACAATATTTTAAGGGGATAAAGTACATTTAAAAATAAGACTAAAATCCTCCATTAACATACCTTCAAAAACGCTTCGTTAAGGGGCTAGAGCCCCCCGAATTGGAGCTATGACAACCAGTTTTTTTACAATATCTCAGAAACCGATTAGGGTATCAAAACAAAATTTAATACATGTTTTACCCATAGCTAGACGCAATAAATGGTTTAATTAGTTTAACTGTATTTCTTCCAGTGGCGTCCCACTGGGTAGGTAGTTGGGAGAATATTGCCCCAAGTTTTTTATTTATAGAATTTTTTAACTTTAGGTGAAATTTTTAGAAGCCTTGAAGTATTTTGTTGAAAAAAGGTACTCCTGTTTCAATGAGGTAGGATTCACCATTTTCCAGTAAAATCGATTTTAAAATTTTCGGTTTTTTGGAATCCTCTGAAAAGGCTAAGGTTTTTTTTTGCATATCTCAGCAAACACTTAATATTAAAACATGAAATTTATTAGAAGTTCTACTAGCGACAAATAATAATAATACATAATCAACTTGGGGATTTATTAGATAATGTGCCACTGGATTTACGTTTAGGGCACTTCTTTCAACATGATGGGGCACCAGCTCACTACGGACGTCAAGTGAGGAATTGGCTTGAAGAAAATTACCAGGTGGATTGGTAGCCATAGCCTGGCCACCAAGATCACTTGATTTAAATCCCCTTGATTATTATTTTTGGGGACACATGACTGGTACTTGCTTAAGAATTAGTTTCCCGTGTGGTTCACAATCAAATTTGATTTGCAATTTGTTATTATTTTTTGTTTTATTTTAAAACTCTCTTAAAATTTTCATGAAAATAAATATTTAAAAAACAAAGGAATCTAAAAATATGTTTAATTTAAAAACGTTACATTCTTGTCAAATTACAATAATGAAAGGTTTTATTAACAAAAAATTTAAAATTAAAAAAAAAAATACATTAATTAAAAAAAAATAATAGTAATATTTACTTAAGGCTCCATCCCGTGCGACGTCACTGGAAAAATATTTTAAAGTAACATCCTTTAATACATATGCCTTGTCGCTAGTAGAAGTTCTAATAAATTTCATGTTTTAATATTAAGTGTTTGCTGAGATATGCAAAAAAAAACCTTAGCCTTTTCACCGGATTTCAAAAAACCGAAAATTTTAAAATCGGTTTTACTGGAAACTGGTGAATCCTACCGCAATGAAACAAGAGTACCTTTTTTTAACAAAAGATTTCAAGGCTTCTAAAAATTGCACCTAAAGTTAAAAAATCCTAAAAATAAAAAACTTAGGGCAATATTCTCCCAACTACCTACCCAGTGGGACGCCACTGGAAGAAATAAAGTTAAGCTAATTAAATTGTTTATTGCGTCTTATCATAGGTAAAACATGTATCAAATTTTGTTTCGATACCCTAATCGGTTTTTGAGATATGGTAAAAAACTGCTTATCATGGTTCCAATTCGGGGGGCTCTAGCCCCATAACGAAGCGTTTTTGAAGGTTTGTTAATAGATGATTTTAGTCTTATTTTTGAATGTACTTTATCCCCTTAAAATATTGTCAGCTAATTTCGGGACACCCTGTATAATAGATTTGTTTATCATCAGCAAAAGCTAATAGAAAATAGATTACCATGTTTCGTAGATAAATAAAAATCACATGTATAAATAATTATAAATAATAAATGACCCAGTACAGATCCTTGAGGTACTCCTTTTAATACCTTCGATGAATTTGAATTATAGTGAACCTGTAAATTGTGATGCAAAATAACCGGATTATTTTTAAAATCGTGCAGCTGTATAAAAAAGTACTTACTATAAGAGTATGAATCCGACCATTCAGGTCGAGAATCCACGTGTGTTTGTTTATATTTCCTGCCAGTTGAAAATAAATAGACTTTAGTATAGTAACTAAAATTAATAATATTTTAAATGCAAACCAAAGTTATATTAAATATAATACACTAACATACATATTCTTTTATGCCTCAAAAAGTAATTTTCAAATGCGAGCGGTCAGGTGCAATGAGACGCCAGAGTTTCTAGTAAAAATGCTTGGTCGGATTTTTAAAGCACAGCGTATTGCAAAATTGAAAGCACTGAGAAACAGTAAAATTTATATATCTGCATTTTTAAAATAAGCTTTTTAACTCACAATTTCAAAGCAGCTACGTGCAAAAGATATAAGAATATTATGTCTGGCCGTAGATTACTGGTTAAAATATGCCAGTTTATCGGTACTAGTTCAGTGGCGACTCGTGACTAGCAAGTCAGGGGGGCGCTGGCTTTAAATAAAAAAATTTAAAATGTCTATTATTTTCGAAAGTACGTGTCTGTTTTTTTTTTAACTTTCGCGTTGTGAATCTTAATTTTATCAGCATAAGCAGCACTACTTAAAGAAGTTAAAGTTTGTCCTAACATCTGAAAACTTACCACATTATGACGATGTTTTGAACTATTTCCATGTTTTTTTTATTTTCTCTGAAAAATTTTTGAAGTCCTGCACCCCATTTATAGTTCAATTATCATCCCCGTCAAAAAGAAGACACACAATCACACGAAACAAAAAAAAAAGAATTTTTGTCCTCATAACCGCATATCCAGAATTTTTTATTATATATTTCTTTATCAAACTTAGGCGTAAACTGTGCCTTACTTTTACATTTTGATTGCACTTGTACTATGTTCAATATTGGTAGTGGCCGCTCTGCATTTTTTAAATCAAGTTTTTCACTTAAGCTCAGAGAACTAAACACAAGCTTCTGTAAATCACTGACCTTCATATTAGACGAAATTTTCCAACGTTATAACGTAACTAATAAATCAAATCAAAACAAATAAACAAATCATTAGCGGCATCGACAAGTCGCATCGTCAGAGTACATAATAATATATCGAAATATCGATTATTCTACCGTGGCATCGCGATTCGCGAACAGCTGTTGGGCGCGTAAAATTGGAGCCCATCCGTGGCAGCTCGTTGTGCGATGTGTAGGTGACGTCACGCCTCTGTAGTCATGGCAACTCGCGTTGAATCGGGACGAATAATCGGTCGCCCGCGCTTAGTACAACCTCGAGAGCGCGCAACTCGCTTGTCTATGAGTATAGCCTGCCCGTTGGAATAGGGCTACGTTTGGTTTCAATTATTTTAATTGATTGCATACATTGCGTTCTTGGTTTTTTAAGTAAAGTATTCTTGGATTCTGTTTGAAATAATTGCAGGGAGGGCGGCGCCCCAGAGCCCTTTATTAACGAGCCGCCACTGTACCTACTAGTTATTTGTGTATTAAGAGCGGAAAGTGATATATTGTCGCTTTGGCTTTCTCGCGAGAGCGGCAATGTCACTTTGCGCTCGAATTACATACAGGATTTTTCTACAATGTTTTTATAGAAATGTTTGGCAAAAATTAATAATTATTGATAACCTCAATTATGACAGTTCAGATTTTAAAACGTGAGCATCACTTTGCGGTTTATAAAAACGTGTAATAAAGTGGTATTAACTGCAAAATAACTAAAAAAAATGCTTTCGTACCTATTAATTATATTTATTTAAATACTGTCATATTGATTACACGAATAAGAAGATGTAAACATTTTTGGATATTTTGGCCAGCGACAAAGTAAGAAAACCGCTCGCTCCTCGAAAAAGTGCAACTTTGCGCTTTCTCTTGGAAGCGCAAATTTGTACTTTGCGCTCAGTTGTAAAAATATATATTTTTCTTTTTAAAGGACAAGGCTCGCGCGTTGCTTTTACCTTGTTCGATAATACAAATAGTAAAGATTGTCATTGTCATTTTCCTACAGATGACGGATAGGGAAATAAGAAAAGTTATTATTCTCTAGTTTATTCATTTACCTTCTGGATACAGGATGATTCACGTTGTGTGGCCTATTAGAATTAGAATTAGAAAATTTAAATTTGATGGCAGGCGTCCAACAACAGGGTATTCTACCATGCGAGCAAAATTTATTTGCATCAAAGTGGGCTTTGATTAAAAAACGTAGGGCTTGGTTTAAATCACAATGATATGGGGACGATATATCTAACCAAATCTAGGTTAAAATTTTGTCAAATTTATATTATGACATGATATGCCAAACTAATGAGTAATAAAATAAGTAGACAAATACAAATTTATTTTTGTTGTTTACAAAATTAACAAAGTAAGAATATACAGAAAGAAAAAGAAAAATAATTACATAAATTGCTGAAATTGGCCACCGCCATGCTCCAAGCATAAATTCACACGTCTCTTCATATTTTCGAAAGTGTTGACCAGCATCTCTGGAGAAATGTTACCACATTCTTGGATAATCCTTTCTTGTAATTGTTCTAAATATGCAACTGGTGTTTTAAAAATTGTGTTCTTTAATTGAGGAAAAACGAAGTAATCCATAACCGTTAACCAAGGTGATCTAGGTGGGAATTCAATGTCTGATCGAAAACTGATTAATCTGTCGTCGAAAAAATTGTGTAAGTAGTTAATAGTTTCGGCGGCCGTATGGACGGTTGCACCGTCCTGTTGAAAATATCCTAAACGTAGTTCATCGTCAAGTAATTGATCCACAAATGGATTCAAAATATTGTCTCTATACCGCTGTGCTGTAACTGTGTCATGGAAAAAAATAGGACCAACAATTCTTCTTCGGGAAACAGCTAACCAGACACCCATTTTTTGAGGGTGCAATGTGGACTCTACAAAAAAATGGGGATTTTCACTACTCCACATGCGTGTATTCTGAGAATTCACATAACCGGAGAGGTGGAACCAGGCCTCATCCGAAAAAAAGTCAGGTCTAATAAATCATTTATTTCCAATAAATTTTGGGTAAACCATTGAAAGTAATTCCTGCGTCTTTCAAAATCTGCGGTTTGTATTTCTTGGAATACTTGCACTTTATAAGGAAATAAATTTAGCTGCTTCTTAAGAATAGTCCTGCATGTTCCATAAGATCTTCCCACTTCTTGGGACAGGCGTCTTATACAATTTGTTGGCGTATTTTGCATTATTTCACGACCGTTTGCAACAAGTTCTTCTCTTCTTACAGATGGTCTTCCTGCTCCTTTTTTGTGTTGTATAGAACCTGTTTCCCCAAACACAGCCATGGTTCTTTTCAGGCAATGATAAAAATCGCCAGCAATAAAAGCAACGTTAGGAAAATGTTCGTGAAAATCGTCCATGCACAAACCCGGATTGTATTGCCACTCACCATTTACTCTAACCCCATTTCGAAAATACGCTTTAACCATGAATGTTTTGTGCTGTTCCGTAAAGCCCATTGTGTGAATTGTTCGAGAAATTGGAAAAATTAGCGACGAATCAAATTACTTGTACGACTGTCATAGACGACGGAATAACCGATTGATTGTTAATTCAGGTAGTTACTGACACCTGACAGGTATTAAGCTCTACGGCTAAGCATTACGCCCTTAAATGCAAGGCCCTCTTTGATGCAAATAATTTTTGCTCGCACGGTATATTTTTCTTTTTAAAGAACGAGGCTCGCGCGTTGCTTTTACCTTGTGCAATAATGCAAATAGTATTGATTGTCATTGTCATTTTCCTACAGATTAGAGATAGGAAAGTAAGAAAAGTAATTATTCTCTAGTTTTTTCATTCACCTTCTGTATACAGAATGATTCACGTTGAGTGGTCTATTAGAATTAGGATTAAAAAATTAAAATTTTATGGCAGGCGTCAAACAACAGGGTATTCTGTTGATTTAAAATAACAAAGTTGCCCAGAACTTCCGGTATAACAAAAAAAAACTATAGTTTGATTGCGTCCGATATCTTGCATATCTCTCTTGGAAAAAATCTATTTATTTTTTAAAACCTTCATGACCCAAAGGCAGAAACTCAAATAAAAACTGACCTATAAACTTTAAATGTAGGAGAATTCCTCGTAAACCTTATAGGGCAGGTTCGCCGCCATTAATTATCCATTTCCCCAAGAACACGTCCGTTCTCCCCCCATTTCATGTACCCTTCACATAAATCAAAAACCACACAGTAATGGATTCTCAGAACATTACATCTAAATTTGTTGAAAGGGTATCCGCTAGATTCTATCCAGATGTAAAGTAGTTATATAATAATATAATAATTAAAATAGTTATTTTTGTATTAAGTGCGCAAAATCGGTGTTCCTTTATGGCACATGAGATTGTCAATTTTTACCGAGACCGGTAGGTCGAGGTTAAAAATGCAATCAATGCTTAAGGTTCTCCATCAGTACCATAATGTCTAATAGCGATAGTGAGACACCCATAGACATTTACCTTTAGATACGTACAGCTTATCTCCTGCGCAAACAAAAGTTACATTTTGTGAGTAAAAAAATGCGTCCGAGCGCAGAATTGGGCATGCGCACAAACCTCTCGTTATCGGTCTGCCCTTCTTTATCGACATGCTCAAAATACACTTTAGAACCGGCTCGGCGCCATTTTTGTTGTTGTGTTTTAAGTTTTCTCTGTGGTTTCGTTGTTGTTTATTGTGGGTAGGTATTTAGTATTTACGAATTTCTAGTTTTTGTGTAGTTTAATGAATTGTGTTAGTACTTTAAGTGACCAATAATTGGACTATAAACAATGGCTAGTAAAAACCGTTGTATTATTTTGTTATGCCCAAATAGGGGTAAAGTACCGGGTATTTCGTATTTTTAGTAAATATGGCGTAGTAATGTATCTTGATATATAACTTTATTTTATTATGATCGATTTAAACATCTAACTGGGCTTAGGCTACACAAATAAAGATAAACACATACCAAGACAGATTATCCCAATGCATGTTTTGGTATATTTTATTTGCAGCCCTGCAATCTAATTAGGTACGCCTATGTTTCGAGCAAAAAGTTTAAAAGACACTTTTCTCTATACTTATATTATATAAAAGAAAAAGTAAATAGTAAACAAAGTAGACAAAAAGTATGTTTATATTAATCCAAGGGTGAGTGTATTACACGGGTCACGTTCTCGGGCAAAAACTCTTTCAAATTCTTGAACAAAAAATTGTACTTGAAAATGTTTTACACGTACCGAAGTTTTTCTCAAATTTTAAAAATATAAAGTTCTATACCAACTAATATTTGACTTGAGGTTAGGTACGCGATAACATCGAAAATGGGTTGTTTTGCTGGTTTTGTTGGCTTTTTATATTCGATTTTATAAGTTTAATAGTTTAATTGACTTGTTCTCTTTCTTTTTAAACCAAAAACATGACGACGAATCATTTTTAAACAAATTTCAGAAACAAACCCGTAAAAACAATTTTCTATTCTCAAAATCTGATAGGTCTGCAAGTACTGAAAATGCCAGAAATTACTATCTTATTTCCCAACCCAAGAAGTTCCAATTTTTTGGCAAGAATTTGGTGCAGATTTTAGCTGTTTACACGTAAACATAAATTAAAGGTCAACTTTTACAATTTCTTGAGCAAGAACTTAAATTTTAAAACCCGGACCTGTCTATTTTCCCATTCGTCAAATGATAATGTTGCAGTGCGCACGTCTAATCGTGTGTAGCTTTGTTTACATGCGCGAGGCCATAAATTGCCACTTTCGTGATTATTGTTTGCTTATCTGAAGGTAAATGTCTGGAAACACTTCAAGAAATAACGGACGCAGCGAAAATTGTTGTTTCAAATCTTTTGCCCGCTAAATCAAAAATAAAAAGGTGTTACACTGAGTTTAGTGAATGATGTAACATAAAGGAGGTAAAAATGGCATCAGAAAATATTTTGCTGTATTATTTGGAGAAAAAATCGAAAATATTAATTTGATTTTCTTTGATTATAAAAAATGTTTTCCAAATTAATTTTTGGATTTATACGTAAACATCAATATATTTTCCTAGTCGTGAAAAAATAATATTTTTTGATGGTGAAAAAATAACATTTTTTTATTGTAAAAAAAAATAGGCGTTTTGTGCATCCAAAGCAACAAAAACGTCAG
Organism: Polydrusus pterygomalis; assembly: GCA_963969555.1. Taxonomy (NCBI): domain Eukaryota; kingdom Metazoa; phylum Arthropoda; class Insecta; order Coleoptera; family Curculionidae; genus Polydrusus; species Polydrusus pterygomalis. The sequence continues at coordinate 39,289,673 of OZ018376.1, read as the reverse complement.
TTTTTTTTTGACAATAGTACAAAAATATATTTATTTAACCATTGGAAAGCTTTATTTTGATAGTAGAGAGTTTATAGTTTGAATAAAGTCAAAATACCCTTATAAAGACATTTTAAAAAGTAGCGTTTTATGGTCAACGTTAGACCTTTATAATTATTTTGAAAATTTCACACCTGTCATTCTAAGCCAATCACACACTTTCATTTCGACAGTTACCAATGACAACCTTCAAATTTTTCGGAAATTTTTTCCTCCTGCCAAGCTAGGCGAACAAAATTAATAAGTGGAAATTTTTTCTTGACAGCTATCATATAATCCGAAAATCAGTATTCAGGATCAAATTTTGGTATTTAATGTTTTTCATTTTATAATACTAAATAAATACAAATATTTATTTACCAAATATTTCTTTCATTAAGGCTAAATATTTTTGGAATTCTGGTTCGAACTCTTCTCTTCGTAATGGAGAATAACAAGGATAATGGTTATCTTCCCTTTCCACTTCTATCAGATGTCTATGTTTAATATAATAGATGTAATATTTGGATGCAATTTTGTTGTGCTGAATTTTGGTTTTTCTTAAAAAGGATGGGATATTTTTCTCCAAAATCTTCTAGATAGCTGAGAAAAGGTTTTCTTGATGGGGATTTAATTCAGTTTTTTCCATTAAACATTGCAAATACTTTAAATTTTTATGAGACATATTAATGTCCCCTATTTCAGAGCAAGATTTACAAACACCGTAGGGCTTAAAATTAGTTTCTTGATTGTTTACTGCCATGATTTAATTATTGTGAACTAAAGAAGCACGTTTAAGAAATTACTGTCGACGTGACGTATAGCAGAGACAATTTTGACATCACAAGCCTAAGCCTACTTGACTGTGGTTTCTACTATCTACCTAGATTTTAAAAATTGTTTTATCTGGCATAACTAGCCTAAACTAGACTATACTATGCTTTCCCTTTGTTTTAGTAAATGAAATGTAGTAAAAATAAATAAAAAGGATAATTTTCACTTATATTTTTTGCATTTCGTTTAACTAAACGGTGAGGAAACTTTTTTTTGAAAGTTTAAGTATTCCCATAATTATGGATAATTTCAATAAAATAATTCAAATAAATTTTAGTTGTGAAATTTTCTTACCGAATCCCCCGCGTCCTTGAGTTAATATCCGGAAATTCTCAGTCACGCATTTTTCTAGAAAATTTTCCCTCGTCTACGACTCGGGAAAATTTTCAAAAAATGCGTTCCTTCGGAAAAATTTCCGGAAATAATTTGAGCACTAGGGAGATTATAAGTGAAAATTTTTGTTTGCTAAAATCATACCTAGAACATTTTGCGGGTATGATTTAAGGTTTCAATTTTTCTTTTCAAACTAATTAATCTGGTATGGTAAGTCCTCAGTTTATTGGAACGCGGGCACGTGTTTTCACAGCAAAAACGCAGTTTTAACGTCTCGATGGGAGCTCTTAATTGTTTTCCGCGCTCGTACTATTTATAGCATCTTTTTTCCTCGTTTTTAATTGTCAGATGTCGCCTTTTATATCCTATGTAATGCACATTTCTCACAGAGTATGTAACATAAATATTTCACACCGTTGCTTTTATATTTTCAGGTCTGAGGAACGAGGATTATCTAGAAAGCACATCATAGAAAGTGTAAAAGCAAGCTTACAGCGCCTTCAGCTATCCTATATTGACGTCGTCATTGTACATAAGGCAGACCCGATGTGTCCCATGGAGGGTAAGTGTATTTTAGTGTGGTGCTTTGTATGCTAAGTAAGTAAGTTCCATTACAAAGTTGTATGTCTGTTGAATGATAAAAACAATGGAAATTTTGAAAATAATAACTGGACATTGTTTAACGGCCAAGACAAATTTTCTTTTAAATTGAAAATGGTTTGTGCCAATGATCTGCTACCTATAGATGCCACATGCCATTCATAAACGCTATTTAAATCTGCTGACAAAATCGTTTGTAGTAGAAGGGAGGTGAAGAGCTTCGAGGGGGCCGGGAGTGGGGATTACGTTGGTCCCGTTAGAATTTTACCTCGTTAATTACTATGCGCTATCATACGGTCAAAGCGGCGTCTCGTTTCAGGGTTCACAATAAAATATAATTATCCAATTTGAAACCAAATATTTTTTAACTTTTGTGAAAAAAGGGTTTGTAGAACAGTAAATTTTAATGTATGATTAAAAAGTGTCCGCGGAGCAGTAAAATTTAATGTAAGTTAATTACTGTTTGTAATAATTATTATAAGGACAACTTTGGATAGCTATAAATTTAACATTATTTGGTGAACTAAACTGACCTAAAAAATAACTACACTACTTAAAACACGGTTCTGAAGGTTTTATTAAAATTTAAAAGAAATAAGTTTACAAAAGCCAAGTTCCTTTCACGTTAATTTTAAATAGCGAAACAAAGCACAAGAAAGATTTTTTCTTCCTCCATGCCGCGGTCAAGGATGCCCCTCTCTATTTCCCATACGAACTATACGAACTTGTTCGCGAAGTTCCTTTAACAACAACAACAAGCTGTTTAAAAGGAGCAAATGGAAAGTACCTGACTTGCAATGATTGACTATGATGGCCCGAAAATGGTATTGATAATACAAAAAAAGGTCAATTTCGGACCACGGTTTTCTGAAATGTGATCATTCAAGTGTCAAAATGCTCATTGGCATGGTTACTGATTTCCCCGACACTTGTCGTTATGAACTGTTTTTTGTTATGAATTGGTTTTCAAAATGTTTGACTGGTAATTTATTACTTTTATGCAGAGAAACAATCTTAAAATAATGGTAAGTAAGTGTATTAGCATTCCTGTAAATAATCAATCTATTAAAAATTAGAGGTTATGTTTTCAACCAAAAATTTGTTAAAACTGTTGGTCTAATATTAAAAGCTATAAAATTAATATCTACACACTACCAATACGGTTACATATTCCTATAAAAGTAACACATAGAAATAAAACCAGCATATAAAAATAATAATAATAATAATAATAATAATAATAATAATAATAATAATAATAATAATAATACTAATCATATATATCTTTATTCTCAAGTAACTAAGTAAGGTTTATTACAAGGATTAACTCACATATACAAGTAAAGGATTTGTTGGAATGCTTATAATAAAAATATATTTCATAGATTATTTTACACATGCAGAAAAGAGAATGGCCATGGAGAGAATTTGAAAATTTTTGAAATTGTTTATGACAAATTATTTAAAAATTAAGTTGCTAAAAATGCGAGTAAAAATGTTTAGATGCATTCAATAATTGTTTACATTTATACGTTAAATATTACAATGTTATGCCAAAAATGTAAAGTATTAATTATTTTTGCCACCTACCCACGCCTATGAATAGTTAATCCTAACCTACAAATAACCCAACTTTTTATGTACTCACCTATGAAAAATAACTGCAGAATTAGTAAATTCCGCATTCTTGCACACTTCACACCTGCGACCCATCTTAATTAGTCTTCAAAAAAATATCACCAAACACTACAAACACAGAAATTATTACACAAAACCGATAAGCCGAAACAAATTTCAAACAACTTTTTAAGAACGATCAAACGTCAATGAAATTATAAATGAAAAACGTCACGATCTCCGCAGATCAATAAAAACGTGACCACTTCTGCGTTGCCAAACTGCATAATTTTTAAGGGAAATATCTATGGGTTTTAGACAAAGATTTAAATTTACCACATAACGACATATTTTTTCTCTTCTGGAAAAAGGTAAAACCTGTTGATTTATGGCTTTAGGAATGAATATGTTAAATTATTAAATAAGTATTGTTATATTATTATAGCCGTAATTTATTTATGGGTACTTTATAAGTTAAGTGAAAGAATAGCGCTATGACTACTAATTAATTAATACTAAACATTGCTCTTATTATGGGTATCATGAAATATTATTTTTATTTTTGAAATTGTAGATTATTTGTTCTCAATAAAAGACATTTGGTATTATTACTATCATTATTGTGTTAATACCTACTTTTAAGAGCATACGTTTGGCAAACAAAGTGGAGGGGCGCAACTGGGAACAGGAGTTACTTCAGAATGGAATACGATTTTGTCAATAGGTTCATTTGTTATTGCCTCATCTATAGGTAGCAGATCATTGGTTTGCGCTCGGAACCCAGAACCTCTTGATCACCAGTCGAACGCTCTGCCATTTGCGCTACGAAGACTCTGGCTATTCCATTTTGATGTTAGTCGTATACAGTTATGTAAAGTAGTCCACAGACTATGTACTTGTTGGCAGCTCGGCACGTCGCGTTGTGCCGGTCGACGGGTAGTAGCACACATGTTCCAGGTTTAAACTAGGTGGTAAAATTATCGCTTATTAACACCCGTGGGTGCTTCTAAGATTAGTACCTATCTAAAAAATTAACTGATAACGATATAAATCGGATATACCTATTATACTGCTTTTTGGTTAAAATAGAAATCTAAGGTCTCAAAAATAATTTATTACGTACAACCGATAAGCTTAAAATGGTAAAATAACTTTAACTGAAGACGAAATACACCAATTTTGCTTTATTTTGACAGCACATTTAATTTCAATCGAGACGAAAATAAAATTACTAATTTTTCCAAATCCGTCTATTAAATCCTAGCTAAGATTCGAGAGAGACTCGGGGAACACGTTTTGGTTAGTTTGTATTTCCCAACGAACTATTTAAACACGACTGATAATCACCAGGTAAGTAGAAAGTATTTATTACATTTTATAGAAGCGTATATCGCCGTCTTCCGGAAAACTAAATCTCCCGGGTCCAGTTTCAACTCATTTTCAAGCCATTCCTTTCGTCCACTTTGTCCTTTTCTTTTTTGTTTATATGGCTAACGCGGCCACTATTGTATATAAGTAAATATATTTTGTCTTCATAATTACGTAGTTTTTTGTTGAATTACTTTACAAAACTGCAGTCTCGCGTCGCCATTTCTGTGGGCTACTTAGGTTCAGGCGCGTATTTGAGGAGGGGTAATGAGGGTAGTTACCCCCCCATGAGCCATTATTTTTTGCTAACAATTTCTTAAAATTGGACAGGTGGAAATCGAGAGCAATAAATTTTGATTGATTTTCTTGTAAAAAAAACTGTATCATTAAAAAAAATGTCAAAACCCCCCACCAGAATCATTACCCCCCCAAGATCAACTCCAGATACGCGCCTGCTTAGGTTTGCTAGTTGTTAAATTAAAAAATATTATTATCACTAAACACTATGCTGGCATGTTCCCCGATCAAAAGCTACAAACAAATTATTAATACGTGACGTGTGAGAACGTATTGTTGACACATATTAAGCTCGAAGCATTTAAGCTATGAACACATTATTAATAACACGTGACGTCACAACATATCAGATGGTTTGATCACATTACTCTGATGTGTTAAATGACAATCGAAATGCACTTAATAAATTTTGAGAAGCATAAATTATTATTTAGACAATTTTTGTTTTCTGTGTTCTCTGATCTCGATAGTCCTTACTTCAAATAGTTTCAATGTATTCATACTTCCTAACCTCTTCAATTAATTTTGTCAATTTAAAATAATTGAAGGTTATATAAGTAGTCATGTAGTATCAAATTTCGATGCTAAATTCAAAATTTTAACAAATTCTATCCAATAGTGTTTTCTTGTAGTTTGTCACGTCTTTTTACCTAAATGCGGAAGTGATAACTGCTCTTAAGCCAAATATTATTTAAAAAATGAACCATTCAAGCATTTTATTAAAATTATTGGCAGTGGCGGCTCGTTAATGAAGGGCTCTGGGGCGCCGCCCTCCCTGCAATTATTTCAAACAGAATCCAAAAATACTTTACTTAAAAAACCAATAAAGCAATGTATGTAAGCAATTCATTAAAATAATTCAAACCAAACATAGCCCTATTCCAGCGGGCAGGCTATAGACAAGCGAGTTGCGCGCTCTCAAGATTATACTAAGCGCGGGCGACCGATTATTCGTCCCGATTCAACGCGACTTCTCGTTATGACTACGGACGCGTGACGTCACCTACATATCGCACAACGAGGAGCTCAAAATTTTCCGCCCAACAGCTGTTCGCGACTCGCGACTCGACCTGTCGATGCCGCTCACGTTTTATTTATTTGTTTTGATTTATTATAGTTACATTATAAAGTGGGAAAATTTCGTCTAATATGAAGGTCATTGATTTACAGAAGCTTTGTGTTTAGTTCTCTGAGCTTAAGTGAAAAACTTGATTTAAAAAATACAGGGCGGCCACTACCAATATTGAATATAGTACAAGTGCAATCAAAATGTAAAAGTAAGGCACAGTTTACGCGTAAATTTGACAAATGAATATATAATAAAAAATCCGGTTGTGAGGACAAAAATTATTTTTTTTTGTTTCGTGTGTTATCTTTTTGACGGGGATGATAATTGGACTATAAATGGGGTGCAGGACTTAAAACATCTTTCAGAGAAAACAAAAAACATGAAAGTAGTGCAAAACATCGTTATAATGTGGTAAGTTTTGAGATGTTAGGACAAACTAATATTTTAACTTGTTTAAGTAGTGCTTATGCTGATGAAATTAAAATTCACAACGAGAAAGTTAGAAAAAACAGACACGTACTTTCGAAAATAATAGACATTTTAATTTTTTTTATTTAAAGCCAGCGCCCCCCTGACTTACTAGTCACGAGCCGCCACTGATTATTGGTAAACACGTCACGTGTTAATAATGTGTTCGTAGCTTTCAACCGGGACACCTTTTTCTGATGTTCTTATTTCTCGCGATGTATTGGTAAAAGAAGTATTTTCCTTTCTCTTTAGCCAATCTCTTAACATAATATAGACCAAACTTCAACAGAGTGCCCTAAATGACAAGTGAGATGGCCACGATACGAGATATCTTGAAAATTTTTACTTAGACATTATTTTTGTATATTGTGATGTGACGTCCAAGGACTAAAATACGCTACAACAGGACATACCGCTTGTTTTTTTTATCTGTTCAGTTGTGTTTTGGCCTTTTTCATAACACCCAGTGATTTTTGAAATAAATTTTTTTATCAAGGGTGAGTTTTACCCTCTTGAGTTTTGCATAATCCTTTTTGAATGGATGTTTGGGACTTAAACCGAAGCTCCAGCTTTCTATTCATAGTAGTTAGGGATGGGCGTTGATAAATCATTGAAAGAAGTGAGTTTTATCCAAGGTAAATTTCTAACACAAAAAAGTAATTTTTTGTCAAAAAATTAGATTTAATATAAAAAAATAATTTAATTTTTAGGGGTTGCTTTTACCCCTTTATAGGACGAGTTTTGCAATATTTGTAGACGTCTACGGCGTAAAATAAAGATATATGCAAAATTTCAACTTTTAAGCATCAGTAGTTTTGGCTGGGCCTTGATCAAACAACCAACAATTTTATAATAACACTGGAGGTTACCCGCGACTTTGCTTGCGCAGTTTATACTACCCAAGAGAAATTAACAGCAAAGGTGCCAATTACAGATACATCTTCTACATCATCTAGCTAGTAAGTATAATAAAAAAATAAAACCAAAGAAAAGCCAATGAGGCAAACATGAACTTGATAAAACTATACCTACTATGATCACAATTAAGCACGGATTTTCTCACAAGCTGCTGCAATTACATCTTTAGTCTGTTAATTGGTTGTTTTCAGTTTTCTCTCGACCAAATCCTTAAACTGACCACGACTAGTTGTATCTACATCAATATCAGATGCATACAGATTAAGACAGTGGCACATTTTGTAAATTGGAGAATTTTTGTAGGTATAGGGTTGTCCGAGGATAGGTCAAAAAACATTTGAGGCTCGCGAGTTGACTCTATTGACAGCAAATGGAAGTTTACCAAGAATCTTCGCCTTTTAAAATTCTAAACAAAGTGCATAGTAATATTTTAATTCTTCTTTTATTCAATGAAAGCCTGCCAAGGACACCGAAAAGGTATTCGTTATCACAACCTTTCTGAGGACATTTTTTTTTTTTTTTTTTTTTTTTTTTTTTTTTTTTATGATCGAGCACAAGCACTATAGGAAAAATCCTTTAAGGCGCTCTGGGAGCGGTGCGTGTGCGAAGAAAGCGATTCACGTTTTTCTTGAATCGTTGGAGATTATATTCGGTTGGAAACACGGTCTCAGAAAGGCCGTTCCACAAAGATGACGTCCTCCAAATGAAAGAGTTCTGAAACAATGTTGTTCGGGGTGTACTAAGTTGAACCACATAGGGATGGGCGGCAGTGGTTCGTCGTGTGTTTCTGCTATGCATTACTCTAAGTGGAATCGAGCGGGCAATATCTGTCGAACACTTGCCATGGAAATATTTGTAGAAGAGAGTCAAATCACCAACCTGTCTTCGATGTTCTAAGCTGTCGAGGTTCTTAGTCAGCTCGTGGTCGCCGATTAGACGAACGGCTCTCCTTTGGATGGAATCCAACAACCGAAGGGTATGCTTCGGTGCAGAACTCCAGATATGAGAGCAGTATTCCAGTGATGGTTGAATCTGGGCTTTATAGAGTGTCAAAAGTTGTTGCGGTGTATACAACTTTTTGGTACGGAAAAGTGTACCGAGCGTCTGAGAAGCTGCCCTGGCGATTGCCACAACGTGATTATGCCAAGACATATTTCCTCCCAGGTTGACACCCAACAAATTAATAGACGAAGTCAGTGGAATTGCGTGTCCTGCCATAACGATATCGGGTTCTGCAATGTTAACTTTCTTAGAGAAAACTGCTGCCTGGGTTTTTTGAACGTTAAATTCGACTTGGTTACTGTTACCCCAAGACAAAATTTCTTCCAGGTCTTTATTGAGGCGTGATACCTCATGTTGTCTGCGAAGATGTGCGTCAGCAGTCGATGTTTGAGATTTCAAAGTAAAAGATGAGATAAGTGTGCTGTCGTCAGCAAAGCTATATATTGGATTTTCTGTTTTCGCTAGAAGGTCGTTAATGTACAGTAAGAAGAAAGTGGGGAATAATATGGACCCTTGAGGAACACCAACATTGATGGTGAAGGTGTCTGAGAGAAACCCGTCAATCGCCACTTGCGGAGAACGGTCCTTGAGGACCAACCATGAACAAAATCGACCGGGCATACCATAAGAACGCAGTTTACTTAGGAGCCCCTCGTGCCAGACACGGTCAAAGGCTTAAGAGATGTCCAGTGCAATAGCCCGGGACTCCCCATGATGTTCGATTGCGTTGCTCCAAAGATGAGTGACATAGGCTAGAAGGTCTCCTGTTGATCTGGACTTACGAAAACCATACTGATGGTCGCTGATAATTTTAAGGCCTTCTAGGTATTTTAGAAGTTGTTGGTTAATAGCTTTCTCCATCACCTTTGATATAACTGAAAGCAATGCGACTGGTCGATAGTTGTTTGGCAGGGTTTTCTTGCCTTTCTTTGGTATAGGCTGGACTCGCGCCTTTTTCCAGCAAGATGCAAATATTCCTTTTTTGTAGGATCGGTTAAAAAGTCTACAAATTACTGGTGTGAGTTCATCGACGCATTTCTTGAGCACAATAATAGGAATTTCATCTGGACCAGAAGCTTTTTTGGCATCGAGCCCCTTCAGAATCCGTTTGACAGGACGCTGACGGAATACGATATCAGTCATTTCGGATCGAACTGCTGGAATGTTCGAGGGTGTTTTTCCCTGAAAGTCCACCGTGGAGTGTGAAGCAAATAGTTCTGCGAGTACCATATTTCCTATCATACAGGCACTTCATAAACTTTCTCTGCATTCTTTCAATAAGTGTTACCCGCACGTTCTACTGGGGGGACAAAATAATGCTTCCGTATTCTAAAACCGGCAACACAAGGCTATCAAAAAGATGCCAGCTAAAGTATTTGGTTTTACAAACGATAAACCCTGCCATTTTTGGTGCACTATCAATTTAGATATAGAAAAGAAAGAAAAAATCAAAGTCTTCCTCCACAAAATTTAATAGAAATAGATTATTTAGGGGTCTCTACATGTTTCGAACGTAGAAACGTGTAGCGGAGAGTGAATGAAAGATGTACGTAAACATAAAATAAAATAATTTTTACTTTATTTTTCTAAAATGTCCGATTATATTATTAATTTCAACATATTATAGAAATTAACCTCTCGAGGGGTTATTGGGCTCTAACCCCCAATACCCCAAAAATTAAGTGTTCAAATACTCTGACACTATGACCTCGACTGAAGATTCCTATCTTTATACTGTCTCACTGACATATCAATGTTTTTAAAAATTTTATAGAAATGATCATCGACACCTTCTCTGTGGAAGGCCCCCTTTTTTTCTTCCTCATTTTTCTTATATACGTCATTTTAATACCATGAAAGCTCCATTAAGGTTTTATACCATTTTCTCTTCTGCTAATAATACCATCAGCACTATATAAAAAAAAATCTCCTGAAGATGAACGTTTCTACGTTTGAAACATGTAGTGACCCCTAAAGAATCTATTTCTAATAAATTTTGTGGAGGAAGACTTTGAATTTTTCTTTCTTTCCTACATTTTCAACTCCACTTTAAGTATGGACTACTTCTTCAAATTTTAGATATTATATGGCTAGAGAAATACAGTGTTGGGACAAAGATTACACCGTGGTCCATATTATGTTGATTCACCCGCTGCAAATTGGTTTCATTTACGGAATAGTCATGGGCAATAATATTACGATTTAATGTAAAAGACATACACGCACATTTACTTGCATTTAAATTAAAGCTTTTTGAATCACACCAATCAGTAACACTGCGAAAATCATTCTGTAGGGTCTTACAGTCCTCAACAATTCAAGCGTTTAAAATCATCTGAAAATAGCAACCCCCAAAGCCTTCCGGACACCGCCGGCCATTCCCAAGTTGGATCCCCGGGGAACTCACGACGTACTCTCAAAAATAACCTACCTGCATCCCTGAAACTTAACATACTGGAACCTACCGTTTAAGCAAGATTCAATAAAGCTTTGAAGACACGGAAAAACATTTAAATCAACCGAAGAACTCAATATTACACAATGTCTAACTCTGTCAAACGTCTTCTTCGTGTCGGTGTATATGTCGTAGGCTGATAGTGAAATCCGTCATTTCATGAAAAGCCTAGTCATATCATGCTGCACGCTAAAAGGTATATTGGCAACTGGTTTGTTCGTTGTTCCCCAGAGCATTTTTTTTAAATTTAATTTAAATTTTATTTTTATAAAATATTAGTTGAAAAAATTGAAAAAAATGCTCTGGGGAACAACGAACAAACCAGTTGCAATATACCTTTTAGCCACGCTTCATGATATGACTAGGCTTTTCATGAAATGACGGATTTCACTATCAGCCTGCGACATATAACATCCACCTGAGATTTGACGTTGATAGCTTCGTGAATATACTGACAGAAAGAGGCCAAGTTAGTAAATGTGAACTTTTTAGGTAGAAAACCGTGTTAACATTGTGAGAGACAACCAGAGATTTCATTATATAGTCGTCGAAAACGATTACCTCAAGAAATTTTGTATCCGCGCTAACTATACTAAAAGTGCGGTAGTTATTTATTTCATCTCTAGCTCCAGTCTTATAAATTGGAGTTATTTTACTAACTTTCCAACTTTCCAATAAACGGAGGTTTTCAAGTTAAACAGACATTCCAAAGGCTTAGAGAAGTACTCATTACAATCTTTCCAGATATAAGCCGGGATCCCATTAGGACCAACAGCCCTATTGGCCTTAACCAAACCAATCCCGAACAAACAAACCCATACTATTTTTTTTTTTTAATTCTTCGGTGCTTTCTTACATTATTTCTTTCTCATTCAATAATTTCATTTATCTCCTATATTTTTTTATGAAAATAATACCAAAAATATAGATTCATCATAATTATTAAAAAATATATCTATTTCATTACATATCGTTAGAACAGTTAGAACAAAACCCTTTCATGGACTTTGCGTTTATAAACAAAATTAGCCTGTTTGTCTATTTTTTTTCGCTTGTATCTTTTTCTCTAGCGGTTATATTGGAAACTTACCCCCTCCATTTCTACCCCATAGGGGCAAAATTTTCCAAAACGTCAGAACACGTATTTGCTTATTTTAATAGAGTAAACATAGTTCTGATTTTCAGTAATATAGCTTAAAATTATAGACATTTATAGGCTACACTCCTTTTTTCAACCCATAAGTGAATTTTTATAAAATGACGAAGCACGTAGGTATATTATTATTGTATTAAAGGATCTTATCTACCAATTTTTTTACCTTACCCAGTTGTAGTTTCTAAGATACAGAAATTCGTATAAAAATATCAACCCCCGTTTTTTCTCCTTTAGAGATTCGAAAAATCCCTTCTTAGTGGATTAGGATTAATTTCAAGATTCCAGGATTAGGGGTCGATAAATCTGTCAGATTCATCAGTCAGTCAGACACAAATTTATAATAATATAATAGTATTATACCGTGCGAGCAAAAATTATTTGCAACAAAGAGGGCTTGGATTAAAAAACGGTTGGTTTGGATCACAATGATATGGGGACAATATATCTTACCAAATCTAGGTTAAAATTTTGTCAAATTCATATTATGACATGATATGCCAAACTAATGAGTAATAAAATAAGTAGACAAATACAAATTTATTTTGTTGTTTGCAAAATTATAATACTTTAACTTTATAAGGACATAAATTTAGCTGCTTCTTAAGAATAGTCCTGTATGTTCCATAAGATCTTCCCACTTCTTGGGACAGGCATCTTATACAATTTGTTGGCGTATTTTGCATTATTTCACGAACGTTTGCAACAAGTTCTTCAGTTCTTACAGATGGTCTTGCTGCTCCTTTTTTGTGTTGTATAGAACCTGTTTCCCTAAACACAGCCAACAGCCACGATTCTTTAAAGGCAATGATAAAAATCCCCAGTAATAAAAGCGATGTTAGCAAAATGTTCGTGAAAGTCATCCATGCACAAACCCGGATTGTATTGCCACTCACCATTTACTCTAACCCCGTTTCGAAAATACGCTTCAACCATGAATGTTTTGTGCTGTTCCGTAAAGCCCATTGTGTGAATTGTTCAAGAAATTATAAAAATTAACGATGAATCAAATTACTTGTAACAATTGTCAAAGATGATGGAATAAGTGATTGATGTAGTTACTGACACCCAACAGGTGGCTAAGCATTACGTCCTTAGATGCAAGGCCCTCTTTGATGCAAATAATTTTTGCTCGCACGGTAGCTATAGATTACAATAAGAAATATCTATATAAATTATCCTTTGTTAATTTACAGAAGTCGAATTTTCAGCCTATGGATTAGTATATTACAATTTTGCACACAGGCTTAGTTGAACGAAAGAGCTGGATTTGTGTCTCATCTAATATAATATACATTATATATAGTTTTCATGTTCCATTTTACAGGAATTATAAATGCCGCAGTTATAGATAAGCTTGCTTGGAGTAATTAAAATGTGCTTATTTAAAAGATTTCCATAAAGCTTTAATAATATTGTTTTCATATATCAGTAAAGTTATGCTAAATTCTTAATAAATGGTTAAGAAAAAAATAGAATAAAGTTCGAAACATTAAGATCGATATTCCTGTTAAATATGGTACACTTTTTCTGTTTGGTGGACTCCTCCAGGTAGCCAGACTTAGATAATATACTCGTATATCCATCCTCTTAATCGTTTTATATTCGCTATTCAAATTACCAAAAATATATTTGCCGCACTGTACGAAAAAGTTGGTCGTTTAGAACCAAAATGCGTGCGGCAAATGGTGAATCGCACACGCTTGTAGAAAAACTATTATTTTTTATGTTGTTTCAGAGGTAGTACGAGCAATGAACTATGTAATCAATCAAGGATGGGTAATGTACTGGGGTACTGCTAGGTGGTCTCCAGTAGAAATAATGGAAGCCTATACAAACTGTAGACAATTTAATTGTGTGACCCCAATCGTAGAGCAAGCCGAATATCATCTATTTTGTAGAGACAAGACGGAGCTTTACATGCCTGAATTGTATAATAAAATTGGTGTAGGTAAGTGAAAAATAACATATACTTCTTGAAAACTTACAATGGTTATATTTTCTACACTAAAGAATACCATTTCTACGAAAACGCGTAAAATTTTTAAATGGTACTACCACTCCTGTGACACCTCTCTGGAAAGCTTATTAAAATTATTTTTCAGTGATACCAAAATTAATATGAGATGTAAGTACAAAATGTTGATGAAATGTTTTAAATTTAGCAGAAAAAATTAGAAAATAAACGTAGTAGATGAAAAATAATACCACATCTAAATTAAAACACTATTGTAGTACTAATAATAATCCTTCCTAACTTTCCGAAAAAGTCTCTGGAATACTTCGGCATGCATCAATTATTCTCTGACGCAATTTTAGAAGCCGACTGGGTTTTGTAAACTAGTGATTTAATGTAACCCCATAAAAAGAAGTCCATAGGGGCAAGATCAAGTGATCAAGGCGGCCACTCTATTATACCTCTTTTGCCAATCCACTGGTTTGGATAATTGAGCACAATAAAAAAAATATTTCTACTAATTTTTCCACAGAATACACCATTCGTTTTCCATTTCCAATAAAATTAAATTCGAAGAAAATATACTGACCCAAGTAATGTCAAAAGCAAGCACTTTAAATTTTAATTGATTAGAGTTATTCCAAAAAAAAATAGTGAGTTAGCACTACAATAATTGTGTTTTAATCTGGGATCATAACTTTTTAATACTAAATTATTTTTATTTCAGGATTAATGGCTTGGTCACCTATTTCCATGGGACTTTCACAAGGAAAAGACGACAGCAGTATTCAATTATTTTCCCGAGCAAGTTTTAGAAACAAATATAGCTCATTTTCCTGGACCGAGGATGAAACGGCTGCAGCTAATAAAGATGTTGTAAGCATATTATAGAAAATAACTCCTAACTTATTTTTTATTACACACATCCAGGGACGTTTCTAAGATGGGGGGCAGGATCTATTTATATACCAACAGTGATCAATTAAATTGTTGCCAACCTGTATATTTTTCTACAAAACGACTATTTTCCTCCCCAAGTAGTTCAGGATAACTAAACCTTAACAGCCGTGCCTTTTTAAATGATAAGATTTACTGGTGTTACCTTATCTAGAATTGCAAAATTTTAAACCAGCACAAAACGTGTTATTAAGCCATCCGTAAAAAATAAAAGACGTTGTTGCCTCATAATCTACATATTTTATGTTTTCCAGGGTTACGGCTGGAAGGAGCGAATCCAACCGGAAGAAACGAGGAGACATTCAGAAAGAATCAGGGAATTGAATGGTTTGGCTGAAAGATTGGGTTGTTCTTTAACCCAACTGACTATAGCTTGGAGTTTAAAAAATGAATCTGTACAATGTCTACTTTTGGGTGCTAGTAACGTAGAACAGCTATACGAAAGTATTCAGGCACTGCAAGTAAGTACCTAACAGTATATTTACGTTATACAGGGTGTATAAATACTGAAAATACATGTACAAAATACTTACACAAATTCTAAAATATGAGTATCTCTAGCACAATTAACCTTAGTCCAGAAGTTGATAGTTTTTAAAATACGGGGTGTTAAAGTTATATTTTTTAAACCTTTTTGTAAATATTTATCTTAATAGTAGCAAATAGAGTTTGTTAGATTATACTGTATAGCTTATACTTTGTTTTAGCTGATACCTAAGCTAAATACCAATATGGTACAAGATATAGAAAAGATTCTAGAAAATAAGCCCAGCCGACCGCCTATGGTGTCAACGTTGGCGCTCAGATGACAATCAATGTGCCCCCCTGGCTCCATAAGGTTAGTTTAGATCAGTTTTAAAATTTGTGTATAACTTAATATGCACTGTGTTAGTCGATTTAGCGTCCTCAATAACTAAATCGTTTTTAAGGTATTAGTGGGGAAGAGGATTTGAATGAAAACACTTTTTACTCTTTACTCATTCTCAACGTTTCGGTTTATTTTTAAACCTTTCTTAAGGGCTAAAATAAAATAATGACACAATCGTATATCTAGGGATACACGTAAGATTGAAAACAACTAGTGGTAGTCACTTATCTTTCTAACAAATACATATAATCAGTACTTATTCTAGGATAATTGTAGAAAGTGTAGAAATTAATAAACAAACATGGCATTATACATTTTCTTTATATTATATTTCTTCAAAATATTGTGTTCATTAACAAAACATGGTAAAAAAATTGAACCCTATAAGGAAAACATCAAACAAGGATTGTTTTCCCTTTCTAGGAAAACGTGCATATTTTTAAAAAAGGAAAGATCAACAAATCGTTTTCCCCGATTTCAAATTTTCAATAGGATGATCCTGATTTATCCTGAACGACTTTATTCGAATTAGTTAAGCTTTTCTGCCTGAATTGTTATTATAATTCATTTAACAAAACGTCAACTTCGTGACGTTGTTCTGTTCAGAGAAAAACCTTTGGAATTTAAAATAGCTTCGGATGCTGGGATCATCTGCAGTTTAATGTTACCTCTGTAGGAAAAAGTTCGGCTTCAACGTTAAAACATGTTAAATTTAACTTTATATTCATTTGGTTGGAATATTTCCCTATTTCTATCAGATTATATAATATGCATAGCATAATGCAGCTCTTACTATCACAAGTATTATATACTACCAATATTAATTGCTTGTAGATAAAGGCTTATTTTTACATTTTAGTGGCCAGGGTGGCACAAGCAACGCCGAAAGTCCCAAAGATGATGCAAGCAATACTGACACCGACACCAAAGACAGTCAAAAACTTCCATTTTGTGAGATTCAGTGACAAAAGGTTAGCGAGTTTGTAAAAACTCGTAAAAGTAAAACGCCCGACGAGAAGCCCGTCAAGGAAAAGGTAAGATGGTCTTACAGCCCCGACGAGGGACCGAAGTGCACCACGGAACCGCTGGTTAGCAAAAAGAAAGATAAGAAAGCCGTAACACCCGTAAATGTATGAAAGTGGAAGCAATCTGAAAAGACTGGAATAGTTGTTGATGAAGTACTGATTTAGTCA
Source organism: Polydrusus pterygomalis (assembly GCA_963969555.1). Lineage (NCBI taxonomy): Eukaryota > Metazoa > Arthropoda > Insecta > Coleoptera > Curculionidae > Polydrusus > Polydrusus pterygomalis. The sequence continues at coordinate 39,272,566 of OZ018376.1, read as the reverse complement.
AAACGTTCAAAAGCCAATATAATAGCTCTCTTTTGTTTATAATATTGTGCATCTACGCGACGTTTTATACGTTACTATAGTATAGTATTCCCATCAGGTCAGTCATTTTAAGACACAAACTTTGTAGAAATAAGTACCTTACTTATTATCATTAACAGAAATCATCAAATCTCGGAATTACTAAAATAACTGGAAACTGGAAACCATTAACGTTTGATCAACGCGTTAACTCTGAAGCGAAATAATATTGAAATATATATAATTAATAAATTAAAAATTAATTGGCAGGCTGTTCCAGATTAGAAATTTTTTAAAAATATGTAACGCTACTGGTAGATTGCATTAATGGCAAAAAATAACCAGTTTTAGAGTTGTACGATTTATTGCATTTGAACTAGAAGAGTTGTTTTTTGAAAATGAAGACTTGAAACTATTTTGCTGAAAATATTGAACATTATCCTGAAACTTTGGGTTCCGAATTTGAAATACAAATATTGGCAATTTAGCATTTTAGCTAAATTTGATGATTTCTATTCATAAGTTAATTAAAAGAAACTTGACGGTACAATGCTTGATAGCTTAATAATAGATTGACAACTAGCTAGGCGAAATAAAACCTATACAGTGTTATCCAAATTAAGTGTCCCCCATTGGTAACTTTCTTATTATTTAAGATACAAACTTGTTTAAATTAGCAAGCTAGTAGTATTTTTACAGCTCATTAAGATACAAGAATTTTAAAAAACAGTAGAGCATCGTGTTTTTGAGGTTAAAAGTAAAATGCCATTTTTTTAAATGGAAACCCCTGTATATTATTTTTGTATCTGTTAAAGCTTTAAATTTTAAACAAAAAAGCTTATAATGAATTTCTCCTAGGATAAAAACTAAATAAGTTATAAAGGCCAAATTGAAACAATGAAGATAGATTTACCAACTTTATTATACACATGAACTTATAACAAAACAAAATAAAATCACTAATTTTTTCTTAGAATATGCTCAAAAATACCACCCCGTTCTTCGATACATTTTTCTGCACGTTTTTGAATTGGTCGAACTGTCTTAAGTATGGTCCTACCATCTATCTCGTTTATCGTTTCCCTAAAGTCTTTAAATCGTCAACGTTATTGTATCTTTGCTTGTAAACTTGGTTCTTTAAAACACCCCTCAAAAAAAATCCAGATGGGTTAGGTCTGGTGATCGGGGAGGCCACTGAATAGGGCCATTTGTTCCTATCCATTGATTATTAAAAATAGTACTTAGAAGTTAATAAGTACCTACCTCTGTAGTTATGGGCAGGTGCGTCATCTTGTTGAAAATGAACATTCTGTCTACTTATAAGATCCAGTTCGTCTAAGAAATTATTCAAAATTTCAGTCATAAATTCAACGTATCTTTCACCAGTTAGGGTGCCCTCATAAGAAAACGGACCAACAATTCTTGAACCAATTAAACCGCATCAAACGTTAAAACTAAAACGACTTGTGGATATACTAAGAAAAGATTTTCCCACCAGTAGATATGATGATTTTTTCTATTGTACATTCCAGAATTTGAGAAATTGGATTCATCTGTCCATAAAATATAACGAAAATTATTTACATTTTGGCGACAGAACAATGGCAAAAAATTAGTCTTCTTTCTGGATCCCCTGCCCCTGCCAAAAGAGCTTGAACTGGGCGGTACTTGTAAGGAATAAATTTGTGCTTTTTTAAAATCTTATGAACAGTACCATAAGATAAATTAGAGTCCTTGACAATATCTGCAATGGAATTCTCACGGCTTCGAAATATGCCATAACTTCAATTTCCGTGGCCTCGCTTATTATAAAATTATTTTTTGTCCTTGTTTTGACAAAAACACTTTCATTGTCTCTAAATTTTCGGTAGAGTCTTAGAAAACATCGCTCATTCGGTTGAATACGAAGTGGTTATACCTCTTGCTCTCGAAGAGGATTTTCTGCACACTAGTAAGTTTCTAACATATCACATTTTTCTGCGTGGGTAAAAACCATATTTTTTTCAATAATAACTGACACAACAAAACTTATAAACGAAAAAAGAATAAAAACCGTACCTACTAAAACAAGATACTTCATATGAAATTTCCATTGTTTTTCAAAGCCTTCCAGATGCCAAATAAATATTAAATAGTGCGATGGTGACGCGGTCTTCATAGCCTCCTTATTATTTTACTACTATTAATATTTAGAAATTCAATATTGACGTTATTTTTGACTTTAGCAGAAAAGTCAATATAAGCTTTTTTGTTTAAAATTTAAAGCTTTAACAGATAAAAATATAATATACAGGGGTTTCTATTTTAAAAAATGGCATTTTACTTCTAACCTCAAAAACACGATGCTCTACTGTTTTTTTTATTCTTGTTTCTTAATGAGCTGTAAAAATACTACTAGTTTGCTAATTTAAACAATTTTCTATCTTTAATAATAACAAAGTTAACAATGGTGGACACTTAATTTGGATAACCCTGTATATTTGTCTGAACTGGCACAAATTTCTAAAATACTTACTACACATAATAATGAAATAAAAACTAAAGTTTGCTTTAGATACATTAATATTAAAAATTTCTCGAAAAAACTCAAAGTATGTTTTATATAAATTGACATTTATTTAATACTATATAAGTTTTGTTTGAAAAACACACCCTATATCTTGGAGCTCGAAGCAAAATATACAAAAAATAATACATAAAACGACGAACTACGTCTACATATTGACGTTTAATATTCAATAGCACAAATAACTAACTATTTGAATTAGGTAATTATATTATTAATTAAAGAATAAAATTATCAAATTAAATACTTCTACGAAAGTTAGTAACGGCAATGCTAATACGGTGATGGGTGATTGCATGCCCACTAATAAGTAAACAAAAATAGTGGAAGGGAGGCACTACTGCACCGACAGTGTTTACCGACACTTGTAATATTTGCGTAAAAATGTTTGGGCAATCTGAGATAAAATTAATGTAATTTATTTTCTCCAGAAAATAATATTTTACCCAAATTTCTTTTAACAAAATTAAAATGTTTCCGAAAAATGTCATGAAGGTGCTATTTTGACAATACAAATTGCTTATCCTGCAGACTGCGCCAGATTTATATTCCATATTTCCAATCTACTATTATTGGCTTTTGACCATATTAATCTACAACAAAATTTGTATTGCCTAAGTAGTAGGAATGTACCAAAATTGTAATTTAAAATGACACTAAAGAAAATTAAAGTTTTTTCTGCTTTATAAGTAATCAAAATGAATATATTATTAGGGATGGTGTATCGATGTGACTAGTTAGAAACAAAAGAAAATCCCTAAGCCTTTTCTGTATCTATTACTACCAAACTATTATTACTACTATAGAATATCTAAAAGCTTCGTTTCGAATATTTGTAGTAACATAAAATTTATTTACTAGTACTTTAAAGATAATATGGTGACACATTACAATGTCCCTATAACAATGCCTTGTCTATGAACTTATATAGCTTTAATAATAATAATAATTTTAAAAATCTCTCTATAATAGAAAATTCCCTTTAGATATTTTAAAAGGGGAAATTAATATAAGGTTGAACTTTAAAAGTGTGATTTAGAGGTGAAGGAAAATAAATACTTATTAAAAATTTTTAGAATGTATTTTCTAGTCGGATAAAATATAAATATTTTAGAATTCTGATTTTACGTATACTTAGAGGTTAGAGGGTGCTTTAAATTCGTGTTAAATACATGAAGATCTCGAAAATAAGAAATATGAAGATGGATAAATTAGGGCCACGTTTCGTAATTTAATAAAAAAAAATTGCAAATATTCACTTTTTGTTATTTATTTTTACGCCTTTATTTTCGAATTCCTTAAGGGCGATAGCTAGTGAAAAGAAGTTTGGATATTTTGCCATTCTAGCATAGGTAGGACACGGCTCTCTCTCACGTCGCTCCGCCTACCGACTTGCTTAATGCTCATATTTCTGCGGCGGCACTGAGTTTTGTTAAGGACCCCAAAAAAATCTTCTTTTTCTCCTTCCTACCAACAATTTGTTTGGACTTCTCCTTTTCGAACAAATATGTTTTAATTTGAAGAAATAGTCCATGCTTAAAGTGAAGTTGAAAGTATGGGAAAGAAAGAAAAACTGTAAGGCTTCCTCCACAAAATTTAATAGAATAAAAATTCTTTATGGGTCGTGTTTCGAACGTAGAAAGGTTCATCATCAGGAGACAGAAAATATATTTAATGCTGATGGTTTTAGCAGACGAGAAAATGGTGTAGAACCTTAATGGAGCTTTTATGGAATTAAAAAATTGATGTGTAATATGAAGAAAATTGATAAAAGTTAAAACATACTGTATGTGAAAAGTCCGTAAAGCTTCTACACCATTTTCTCTTCTGCTAAAATGCAGTTCCCATTCACAAATTATTATTAGCAACAAAAATACTCGACTGTCTCTCAATTTACGGAAGCGAATTTGTAGCACTCTGTCACAACCTTCTTTACCTAACAGAGAAGGTTCTTATTAGATATAGAGAACACAACAAACCATGCAATTTCATAAAACAATCATATTCTAGGCAAATTTATTATTTTTCTTTAATTGTCATGTCATTTTTGTTACTATAGGTAGATGAAAAAATGCACGATAATAATTATCAAAATTAAATTATTTTACAAATTTTTAAATTACAATATTGGTACGATTATTCCAAAAATTATATTGCTTTTGCTGTATTCGACAATTTTTATTGCGAAATCGTACAACATTCGCAACGAAGTGAAATTTTGGTAGATAGTAAGGTATGAAATTTGTAAATTGTAGGTAAAAGCATAGTTTAAAAGGAATGACAAAAACAGTTTACATACATGTAGCAATAACCATTGGGGATAACGGTGTCGATATACATACTTTTCCCCTGTTTTTTAAATAAACCTATTATAATCTTACTTACGTATTATAGAAGGTGCTGTAATTAGTAAAAAAGTTTTAGTAGTATTTAATAATTAATAATAAATGAGTTCTAGTTTATGTTTGAAAAGGAAGTAATAACGGACACTAAAATGAAGGGTTAGGTATTTTTAAATGGTAAAAATCTGTATGCCTTATATTAATTATCTGAATGCATAAATATTTTTAAAATAAGGCCATTGTGTAACTGTAAATAAAGCAGATTTTAATATTTTCCCTTAATATTTCCTCTCATTGCCACTTGAATTTTTACATTGTCATTTCTCTTACAAAATTCACTGTTTTTGGATTTCTTGTTGTTTACATGACGTAATATGTAAACTGTTTACCTTGTAAACTTTCTTTGAATTAAAAAAAAACCACGTTGCCTCAAAAGGTTTTGAATGTATTGGGCAGATTTAATAATTAAGAAATTTAAAAATGTATTTAGAAATATGAATTCTTACCAGTATTTGTATTAAATATGGTATTTGAATTTTGCACAATATTATTAGTGATATTAGATACTTAAATGCAAAGCACTTTAAGGAAGGACAGTTAAAAAATCTTCAGTCGAAGTTATTTATTTTTAAAGCTTTATAAAGTTTAGCTTACTGAAAAAAAAATGTTTAACTATGTACCGGGTGAACAACTAAGAATGGTCGTCGGCTATATCTCAAAAACTAGCAGTCATGGAGCTTCGAGGTAAAATATTTTTCTGTAAAAGTGCCTAAGAGAAAATACTGGAAATTATTTTCGAGTTTGTAAAACGTCCGGAATGGGGCGTTACAGTCATGACCAATGTTAATATTCAGGATTTCTTCGTGTTTTGACTAAGTGAGAGGTACCAAAAACATATTTGTTTTAATATTTACCCATTTCCTTATAATATTTGTTAAGGACAAAATTTTCTATCTAATAAAATAAAGTGGTGGGGGGAAATTAAATATTTTCTTAAATAGACTACGATTACTTCCGTTTGACATAGCCGATTTTAACAAACTTGATCTAATTAAAAAGAGCTTTATTTTATCTACAAATTGCGTGTTTGTTGTTTTATCCATGAATTTTGCCGTCGCCGCTAGATGGCGTTAACTGAAAAAAAGGCTTAAATTAGGCATTTGTGCAAAAAAGTCAAATACAATGATAGGTCTGTTTTAACAGGGTCTTATAGAGAATTAAATCCTTAACATTTTCGTGAAAACTACAAATTTGTATCTTTTTTAGAACCGGATATTTAACAAAATAAATTACATTTACGAATTATATCGACAAACGGGCGTTTTTAAGCAACCTATTATATCAAAAAATACTTTCAATATAATATGAACATCTACTAATCTTACAACATTGATTTTTTATGCATTATGCATATAAACGCCTACCATGTCGAATGCATCTTAATAATAAACAACTTTTTTTGAACATAAACTAGCAAGAAATTCCTTCTGACAATATTATTACTTGTTATGACAACGACTCATTTTAACAAAATTCATTTGTTTTATTTTGTCAAAGCCTACTTACAATTTGAATGGTATATTTTTGACTTAAAAACAAGGTTGGCCCATTAGTACGACGAAGTCCAATATATCTGTTTTTAATAGAAAAGCGGAGAATTAATGCATAAAAAATCAATGTTGTAAGATTAGTAGATGTTCACATTATATTGAAAGTGTTTTTTGATATAATAGGTTGCTTAAAAACGCCCGTATGTCGATACAATTCGTATATGTAATTTATTTTGTTAAATATCTCCGGTTCTAAAAAAGATACAAATTTAGAGTTTTTACGAAAATGTTAAGGATTTAATTCTCTATAAGACCCTGTTAAAACAGACCTATCATTGTATTTGACTTTTTTGCACAAATGCCTAATTTAAGCCTTTTTTTCAGTTAACGCCATCTAGCGGCGACGGCAAAATTCATAGATAAAACAACAAACACGCAATTTGTAGATAAAATAAAGCTTTTTTAAATGAGATCAAGTTTGATAAAACGGAAGTAATCGTAGTTTATTTAAGAAAATATTTAATTTCCCCCCACCACTTTATTTTATTAGATAGAAAATTTTGTCCTTAACAAATTTTATAAGGAAATGGGTAAATATTAAAACAAATATATTTTTAGTACCTCTCACTTAGTCAAAACACGAAGAAATCCTGAATATTAACATTGGTCATGACTGTAACGCCCCCTTCCGGACGTTTTACAAACTCTAAAATAATTTACAGCATTTTCTCTTAGGCACTTTTACGAAAAAATATTTTACCTCGAAGCTCCAGGACTGCTAGTTTTTGAGATATAGCCGACGACCATTCTTAGTTGTTCACCCGGTACATTGATATAATAGGGCGAAAAAGTCACACAACAATAATTAATTTCCAAAAATGTTAATTAGTTACTAACTACTAACACGTAATTAACCCTTTTTAGCTTATCAGTGTGGTCACTAAATAACGATCAAAGATAGACAAATCATTTCATACATAAAAGTACGCGTAGAGACCACATCCCACTGTTTATAGAGAACATTCTATTATTTGACGTGAACAGTTACTAGGAATATGAAAATGCTGGTAATAAATCAGTAACTTTACCGACCTGGTACTGTCTAATAATATTGTTTCATTATAAGGGTTGCGGAGTAGTCCTGAATAAAATTAATACCTATAGTCTTAACCTGTAACATTTGGGAAAAATGCTCGGACACGTCAATTTAGTTTTATACAGTGTCACCAGTAAAGTCCGCATCATATGGGATTTTTTTAATTAATAGCTTTATTCGAAATTTGTCTTTTTCATCCAGTTCTGCTTCGATCGAGATGAAAATTAAGCAAAAAAATAGTAGTCACGTGATTCGCATTATCTGTCAAATTTTAAATTTTTCCAAAAAATTATTCAAAAGTCTGGTTATATTAAAAAAGTTATTAGAAAAATTTTTTTTTAATGCAGTTTCTAGCCCACATGCAAAATTTTAGCTGCATAAGATAATTTTGATTTTTTACCCATATTTTGTAAATTGCACCACTTTTGCAAAATAAGACTCAACGCAACCTACATAAAACTTCTTAGTTTTGACAATGCTTTATTTCAGATACATTTTCTTTAAAGTAGCGCCATATTAAATGTGTGTTTTTCTACAAAATCAAAATTGGGCTATTAAAATTTGGTAGCATGTGATGCAAAGTTTATTTGTTTTTGACCCTGTATAAGGTACTTCTATACGTCTATTTTAAAAAACGAGCCACGAAGTGGCGAGTTTTTTAATTGACACGTGCGCTAAAACGCCTTATGAACCACGTGCTTTATACTATTTTTTCTATTTGTAGTTTTTTCAATAAAAAATACATATTTAAAAAGAAAATAAATCCGCAAATTTTTATGTCTAAATTTTATGTTGGTAATACTATTTTTTATCATAGTAACCTCTGGACAACAAAAATTATTTTGAGAACTGTCATTTTTTGATTTATTGACCCATTTTCACCACGAGATTCTAAAGTTATTTTAGCGATATGAGATTTGAAATTGGACGGAATACGTTGTGTGATCCTTGTACATTCGGTACATATACAGAGCGTTCGGAAATTCGGGCGATTTTGCTAATTTTTTTTGAATTTCAAAAGACGTGATTTTACTTCAATTTTTCAATTTCAATGTTACCAACATCAAATAAAGAAAAAACGCGTATCGAAATAGCTTCATTATGAACTTCATTTCAAGTTCATAATGAACTTATTATGAACGTCAAATAGAAAAAAGTATTTAGCTGCCGCATTTGCGGCAGGTAAAGTATTTTATTTTACAATCAAATAAAGTGTTCGTTTACTTCCGGAAATCACTCTGATAATGTACGGCTTTACTGACGGTTGACGATAAAATTAATTTAGATATTTCCGAAGTATTATTTTATAATTTTCTAAACAAAAATGGTTGTGTCGGAAAGACAGCGTATCGAAGTTTATCATGATGATCATTATTATTGATATTTAAGTCGTGAAAAGCACAAAATATTTTTTGTGCTGTTTATTTTTTATTTAAAATCATTACAATAAACAAATAAAAATGTCTTATTGTACTGACAAAGGAAAACATAAAATAAAGATTGGCAATAACGTAAAACTTTTATAATATTTCTATGTGGTTTCATTCATGAATTCGCGAGGAACCTGGCGCATGGGCGTTAGCATTTTGGGTCTTGTCGGCTTGTCTTGATAAAGATAATGCTATGTATATCTTTACTCGTTTGTCGATGATTTTATCCACATATGGTACGATTAAAAAATTATACTTGTGTTGTCGGTAACTTTATTAACGTTATCATTCAACTTTTTTTGACGTTTTGTCACATACAACTTGTAAACATTTATTTTTTAATTTTTGCGTGTGCATTTTTGGCTCAAAGTATTTGCGTCACTCTTACATCTATTAAATTCATTATTTTCTGTCCTTTTTTATTGGTTCTGAATTTAATAAAAAATATTTTCTACTTTTAAGTAGAGCTTTAACCTGCTTCCTGAATCTAATAGATTTATATTGACTAGTGCAAAATAACGCCATATGTCTCGTTCTATAAAAAATGTTTTAAATTAAAACTGAGAAACGAAAATCTTTGTAAATATTAACTTTCAAAGTGACGTGAATGTGTAAAATTGTAATAAGTAAAGACTTATCTATACAAGGTGGAATTTTTAACTGGAATAAATTCAGTATTACAAGGCCTCTTTATTTGCTGAAAAAATACAGAACTACGGCTGCGTTTACTTTAATTTTGACATACTTTTTCGTGTCATCATGAAATTTACCCCTGTTTTCGTGGTAGAAACCACCCTCAACTATTTTTTTAAATGTAAAGGTATGTCTATTGTAATACCTCAATGGAAAGGGCATAAAAAAGGGAATACGACTCACTTTACTTTTGCATTTCGGTAATGTAGACGCGATTTGTTTTATTGTAAAAATTGTTGGAAATGATGCCCTTTTTTTTCTTGACAAACCTCTAATCTAAAGTAAAATTCATTCTTCACATTATGTATAAGTCGTCCCCTAAGTTCTTAGGTGACACCCAAGAAAATATTCTATAAATCTAGAGAATTAAGGTCCGGCGATCGCAGCGGCTATTTAATGGTACCCCTTCTTCTTATCCAGCGGTTTGTAAGAACTTCAATTAAATATTGTCGAATATTTATGGAGTAATAGGCGAAGCTGTAATCATATTTGCCCATCATAAACTTCTGCTCCTGCATGGTGAAGAAATAAAGCAGTCAAAGCTGGAATAAGTTCTCCTTGCAAAAAATCCAGATATGTATGGTCATTTAAGTTACCTTCAAGGACTATTAGCTCAATGACGCGGTCGCCAATTATGCCCGCCCAATATCGACAGTTCTGACTTCACCATTTAGTGCAGAAGTATACCCATCTGTATACAGAATCCGGTGCAAATTTACTAAATGCTAATCACTGATCAGGTGCATTCATTATCACATCACAAAACTGAAGATGGCAGTCCGGATTCCTAATCATCTTTCAGTAACTCTTGTACCATTACAATTTTATAAGGACGCATTTCACATGATTTCTCTAATTCAAATACAACGTATGGCTTAATTATGATATTTTTTCTTGCAAGTTGACGAACTGGAGTAATAATAGGATTTCCTTGAAGAGCATTCATCCGTTACTCCAGGCTGCCTTATTCTTGCTATGTCCCTAATGTGGCACACTTTACAATAACGTATTTGAGTTTTGCTGATAGATACACCTTCATTACATTACCCAAAAAGAAAAAACGCAAAAGAATGTAGCGACCATCGAACTATCAGTCTAATGACTCACGCTCTCAAAATATTCCTAAAGATAATTCATCAGAGCATTTTTAGGAAAGTAGAACAAGATATAAGCGAAACCCAATTTGGCTTTAGAAATGCAATGGGAACAAGAGAAGCCTTGTTTGCTTTTAATGTGTTGACTCAAATATGCATGGACATCAATCAACCGATGTATGTCTGTTTTCTCGACTACAACAAAGCATTCGATAAAGTTCGTCATAACCACCTTATTCAATTGCTTAAACGTAAAAATATAGACATGAAGGATATCAGAATAATAAATAATCTATACTACAATCAAACGGCTAATATCAAAGTGGATAATGAACTCTCAGAAGAGGTAAAAATACAACGTGGTGTAAGGCAAGGATGTGTACTATCGCAGCTATTATTTAATATTTATTCGGAGGAAATCATCCAGAGAGCACTGGAAGAAACAACAACGGGAGTAAAGGTTAATGGAATACCCATTAACAATATCCGGTATGCAGACGACACCATACTTATTGCCGAAACAATAGAAGATTTACAGGGCTTAGTTGATCAAGTAGTGACAAGCAGTGAGAAGAGCGGACTTCCCTTAAATATCAAAAAGACCAAATTTATGGCCATTACAAAATCAGTTCAACAGCAGAAAAACCTATGGATCAACGGAGAGCTGGTGGAGAAAGTCAGTAAGTACAAATATTTAGGAACAACTGTCAATGAGGGTAATGAGTACACTGAAGAAATTAAATCAAGAATTGGACAAGCCAGAACCATATTTAACAGAATGAGAAATGTTTTATGCAGTAGAGATCTTAACTTACACCTCAGAGTCAAAATATTGAGATGCTATGTTTTCTCGGTGTTGCTGTATGGGATGGAGTCCTGGACGTTAAAAAAAGATATAAGTGATCGACTGGAAGCATTTGAGATGTGGTCATATAGAAGAATCTTAAGAATAAGTTGGGTAGACATGGTGAGGAGGTAATAGGAAGAATGAGAAAGGAAAAAGAAATATTAAACACAATCAAAATAAGGAAGCTGCAATATCTGGGCCACGTGATGAGGGGAGAGAAATATGTATTGTTGCAGAATATTATGCAGGGAAAGATACAGGGAAAAAGAAGTAGAGGAAGAAGACGCATTTCCTGGTTAAACAACCTGAGAAAATGGTACAACTGTAGCACCGTTGAGTTGTTTAGAGCTGCAGCTTCAAAAGTGAGAATAGCTATGATGATAGCCAACCTTCTAAGAGGAGATGGCCTTGGGAAGTTGGTGGTATATCGGGGTGTGTTTCGTGAAATAAAGCTGCTACTTCTGCTTGAGTACGCGATCTGTCGCCAAAGCCAATCATCATTAAAATTTCGATTTTGTGTGATTCAGTTAAATAATTTCTTTATTATAGCAAAAATACTTCTTACTATAAGGAGTATAAGGTAGAGGTTTAAACAGTACAAAATACTATAACAGATAAGTATTCACTTCTTCTAAACCGAAAATAAAGTGACCATGGGAATGCGGTATCAAATAAGCAAACAGCTTTGTCAATAACATGATTCCTTTTTTTACAACAGTCTGCGCTGGCAAAACCCAAATTGTAGTACCTATCAATAATTGTTGTTAAAATGGCCAGTTTTTTTCTGGCTTTCTAGATTACCGAAATGCAAAAGTAAATAGTGAGTCGTATTCCCTTTTTTATGGCCTTTCCAACGAGCACAATACATTTTACTATACATACTTTACATTTGAAAAATTTGTGGTAAATTTCACGAAAAAACGAAAGACACGAAAAAAGTATGCCAAATTAAAAATAAACGCAGCCGTAGTTCTGTATTTTTTCAGCAATTAAGAGGTTTTCTAATACTGAATTTATTCCAGTTAAAAGTTCCACCGTGTATATTATATAAATATAGGTAATTTTCTCCGTGTATGACCAATTTCAACGCAGAAATAAAGTCATCATTTGGTAACTTATAAACTAAAAGTTAATGATAAAAATTATATAATAAATATATATTATATAATAATAGAGCGGATACATACACACGTCTTCTTAAAATATTATAGGTATACATAATTAATGTAGGTATCAAAAAATACCGATGGAGCTACTAAACTTTCGTTAGATATTTTCTTAAACTAATAATTTAAAACGCCTTACTACTGACTACAGTAAGATTATGGCTATTTTTTAAATATTTAATATGCTATTAAGGAATTTTATTTAGACAAATAATTTACTTTTAGAATATTTCTAACATTCACTATAATGTAGAATTTGGAAAAATCTTATTTGCCAATCTAACTAATTCAAATGTCAAACGGTTTTGCAGCTTCATAGACGAATGGACTAGCGTTTACACTTTGATTCCATTACTTCCGGTACCTATTATTTTAAAACTAAAAATATAAGTTCGAAAAGGTTTTGTCTGTTTCCTTCCGCCAAACTCATCCCCAGACGCGTTTCGCCGTTTACGGCTCATCAGTGAGGCTCAGTTTGGCAGAAGGAAACAGGGCTCGAAGACAAATCACTTGTCAGGGTCGATCATCGACGGGAATTATAGAACCCGGTGCGACATCTTGCGTCCCAGTACGGTACCTTAGAAAAGGTCAGTCGTAAAGGGATTATTCTGTAAAAACAGAAAATTTTGCAAGAGCGCTCTCAAAACCGGTACAAGTGCCGGACCACAGATATTAATTTAAAAATATAAGGCCTGATGGCCGTATAAATGGCACACTAGATTATTGCCGCATTCTTAGAGTTCTTTGTTTTTGTTGCCACCCACCAATTTAAGTTGGCAGCAGCATTGCAATTGACTGTACCTTTGTAGCGATCGACTAGGTTATGGTATTTGGGTATTAAAAGGTAAAAAATATATCTCGTGATATCTGGACATCACTACAATGTATCATAAACTATGGGCCTTTTCACTATAACCGAATTCATCATAATATTTAGCATTAACATCCTGAATTAGATCCTATTGAAAATACATCCCAATAATAAGAATCTTCGTAGATGGTAACAAACCTTTCCTAGAAACAATTAAAAAGACGCAGCGAATGTAGCAAGTTCGAAAACATGAGATCAAAAGCTTATTACCTACGTCCTTCCATTATTTGCGCAATTCTTTTATTTATCAGTCTCGACAGATCATATTGCTATCTTTGTTTTGATAAATTAAATAGACAATAACACCTTAAAAATAGAAAACAATCCACCAAATATTCAGGTAGATGAGGCGCTCGACCTTCAGCTGAATCACTGCTACCTATTACTTAGTCGAGGCAGATGTGACGTCAGTCAGTTTATTCCCGTGTTTTTATTAAAAAGCGTATCTTGTTTATTTATTTTCTCGGTAAATGATTCAAATTTTTAAAAACTGAAACCGTAGAAAATTTAATTTTTTTATCTTCTATCCGAAATCGAAAAAAGAAATTGGTACCGTTTTTTCACATAATATATACAGGGTTAGGAAAAATTACCAGAACGGTCGATTATTTCAAAATATACAGGGGTTATCAAAAACGTAGGGCTGTTAAAAATCTACATATCGGTGATAAATTGAAATATACAGGGTCGCCCACAAAGTTGTGGAGAATGATAGTTATATTTTTTTTAAATGGAATACCCTGTATAATTTTACTTATTTTGATTGTCGACTAAATTTTAAACATTTTTTATTAACCATGTGTTATACCTAAATTCATTACTTTCCTACATAAATTGATCAGCTACAAAACACAAAATAAATTTCAAAAAACAATTTATTACCTAAGTTAACTTTAAACAAAAACGTATAACAAATCATGGCAAAACGGCTCTTTTTTTTAATAAGTGTTGAAAATGACCCCCATTTACTAACTGACAATGATACAAATTATCGCAAAAATGTCTTTGGGTGTTTAAAACCATTTCCCTTGTTATTCTCGCACTTTCATTGACAATTTTCATTCTTAATTCTTCTAAATTATTGGATTTATTTTGATAAACTATGTTTTTCAGGTGACCCCAATAAAAAAAATCTAATGGCGAAAGATCGGGGGACCGTGAAGGGTGAAGGCCATTCGATAGGCCCTCTTCTTCCTATCCATCGATTTGGGAACTTGACATCCAAAAATTCTCTAACTTCGCGAGTAAAATGCGGAGGAGCTTTATCTTGCTGATACCAGGTTAAGTTAATATCAGCATTTAAATTGTTTATAGCTGGAAATATTTCTTGCCAAAGAAGCCGGAGCTATCGATCACCGTTCAAATTTCCCTCGATAAAAAAGGGTCCAATTACATGTCCCGCAAACAATCCAGCCCAGACATTAACTTTTCTTGGGAACTGTGTATGCAGCTCTTCATACCAGTTAGGGTTATTTCGCGCCCAGTAACGGTAATTTTGCTTATTCACCATTCCGTGTAGTGTAAAAGTCGCTTCATCCGAAAACACAATATTGTTTGAAAAATTCGGGTTTTCTTCCATATTTCTAGTCATTATTTCGCAAAATTCTAGCCATCGATCACAGTCAACGTCAAAAAGTTTTTGTACAACATTAATTTTGTATGGATGCATTTTCTCAGTATGAAGAACGGTTCGTATAGATTTTTGATGAATTTCATGATCCAAAGCAAGCTGATTGGTGGATTGTTTGGGATTTTCTTCTATCGCAAGCAGAATGTCCAGCTTTTTTTCCTCGGAGGTAGCAGTCATAGGTCTTCCAGATCTTGGGCGGTTTTTTACAGTACCAGTCATTCTGTAATGCTCAGTAGTTCACAAAACTGCATTTTTTTAATGTGCCTGTCTGGATGCAAATTATTGTAAATATTACATACCTCCTGATATGATCTCTGTTTATCGCCAAACCCCCTTAAAATTAAAATATCAATTCTCTCTGTTTCAGTAAGTAAAAATGCCATGCTATTTTCTTTTTTGTCTATTTCTGTCAGAATTTGAGTTTCAGATGTCAAACTATTAATTATTTACTAGTAACCATGGTCGTGCCTTATTTGTTGTTCACTATGTTCGAAAATCGCATCGTTATACGTTATTATTTGAAACGCCGATTTCTAGGAAAGTAATGAATTTAGGTATAACAAAATGTTTAAAATTGAGTCGACAATCAAAATAAGTAAAAATATACAGGGTGTTCCATTTAAAAAAATATAACTATCATTCTCCACAACTTTGTGGGCGACCCTGTATATTTCAATTTATCACCGATATGTAGATTTTTAACAGCCCTACATTTTTTATAAGGTAGGTGCGCCTATTAAGGCCCACTTAACTTAAGCTGTCCTAGAAAAATATGATAAAAAATATTTTTTACTTTGTAAGGTCATTATACCATTGTCTTGGGTCTGAACTGTTGCCAAGTCACATTACAATGTGAATATACTCATCAAACCGCCTAAAAAACAATTAACAAAAAAAAGTTGCAAAGGGCCTTATTTGGAGCCAGTATTCCAAACAAGGCCCATCGCTGTTCCAAATAAGGCCCTTATTGGGAAATGCGTATTTCTCATTAAGATAAGTTATGAAAAATGCAACAAGTTATTTTAAAAATTTTATTGTATCCGAAATAAGTAATATAATGAATAATAAGCCATATAACAAAAGTAATCCTTAAGTTTTAACAACTGAAAATGCGTTTTTACTTATAAACAAGATAGGCATAAAAATCCTGGCTCTACGTCTTTTTTTGTTAGGCCTATGCATTCCTCATGTACATATCTAAGGCACATTGACCTAAGTCTCATATCCATTACTTTATCCTAGTCGCATAAATAACAATACCACTTTTCAACCACCTTCCTATTTTGAACAACTTTTTTTTTTTTCTGTTGTTGCTGCTCCCTTTTTCGTCGCTCCCTTTTTTGCCGCTCCTTTTTTGTGCTGCTTCCTTTTTATCTTGTTCTTTAAATAAATGTTTTGTAACTCCCTGGGCCCTATAATTTAAATACTTTTTCCTTGGAGTTATCTTTTTTTCTTCCATGTCAGGCGTTGGTAGGATTTCTTTGAAGTTCCCTTTTAAAACTTTCGGCATTTTCCCACTCCTGTCGGAAAACCATTCCTCACCTTCCGACGATAAAGTATTGTGAAGTGAATAGTCGGTGTCGTCTGACGAAGAGCTGGAAATTTGGTGTTAACGTTTGTTACTGCCCAGACCACTTGGTCCAGGCTGACTTTCGGACATGACCGTGGTATTAGCTTTATTCGTTACCAAGGTTTTCCTCGTAACAATTTTTGGTTTTGAGGTGAATAAGTTAGAAACATCATTTTGGTTAGGTATTATCTGATATTCAAAATTTTCTTGCCCTCCTGCATTTTCATTATGTTGGTTTTCAACTGTTCGTCTGGCTGATATTTGTGATGAGGCAAATGCCAATTTTTTTTCAGTGCTCTCAGTAATTAAATGGTATGCAGTGCTCGCTGTCCTTATCGCCATACCATTTCGAACTGCTTCCATTGCTTCTTTCAATTATTGAGCATCAGTCCATAAAACCCTCTTTCTTGGCATTTTATTTAATCTGAGAGACAGCAAAAATACAGATTAGATCTAAATTATCCAAATAAGGCCCGGGCTTTTTTTGGAACATTTAAGAGGGCCTTAATTAGACTCCCAAGTGAGACTGGTTTTCAAGGTTAGTGTTATTTGTTTTGTCGTTGTCATTACTTTGGTAAAATATCTATTTATCCTACATAAATCTACATACTTTAAGAACTAAATTTCAACATAACACTTACTTATTGTTTATTCGCTGACACTATAAACTTAAAATTCACGAATTTCTCAATCTTACAACAGCCGCTAAAAATATGACAAGTTGAAACAACTGCTCTTGTACGCGAAGATACGCCACTGCAAGCCGTGTATTGTTGGTGGCGTGCACTACGAGGGTAGTATTCTGTATAGGGATGTAACAAGTTTGCCGATTAAAATTAAGCGCTGTTTATAATAAACAATGGGCCTTCTTTGGACCCGGGCCTTAATAGGCGCACCTACCTTATAAGACGTTTTTTGATAACCCCTGTATATTTTAAAATAATCGACCGTTCTGGTAATTTTTCCTAACCCTGTATTTATTTTATAAATAAAATCTACATTTTTGTTTTTCCGTATATTAATATTGTTTCAAGATTGCAGTCTTTGCCTAATGTCTAAGTGGCATTTCTACATTAATTATGATCAACATATGTCAACTAATTTCTTTAGAAAGATGCTTTTACAGCAGCGTATTTACTTGATCAAGTTTTATACAGGTGTCCTATAAATACTATTATATCAAATATCTTGGAAACCATAACGTCTGGAATTTTTGCAGTTTTTGTTTTTGAGCACCCTCTACAACAAAGTCAAAGTTTTTTTTAATGTGGATCGTATTTATATCACAAGCAAAAGAATGACTTTTACGTCATGTGGTGATTAAAATGTTTATTCGTAACCATGGTAACACAATGGAACTGATCAACCGTTTCTATGGTTACTTACTCACTATACAGCCACAGCCTTTAAAGATCATATCTATGACCTATGAGTACATCAGTGGACACACTATCACAAAACAGGACAGAAATAACAACAAATCCGAACAGGCGGTATACAAAATCGTCCACCATTTGCAATTAACATATTTTGGCGTGAACATAATTTCAAAACGTTGCCAACTATTTAACAGTGGAAAATGTTATTTTTTATTTTCCTAACAATAAACCCCCATCCCACACAAAATAACAAATTGATTAAAATAATAGATTGGCAAATTAAGATTTGTTGAAACTAATACAATTATATTAAAATTTTAGAACTTTTTTATAATAAAAAAGTCACAAAAGCATTTTTAGTTTATACACGTTTAAATACAATTAATAAAGAAAACTTTGATGTTAAATAATTTCCTTAAATGAAAAATTGTAGATTCAATGTCCGACACATGGTTCTGGAGCTGCAACACCTGAGAAGGTGTGGTGAAGTTTGTGGTATATAAGCATGTCTAGTAGGTAGTATATTAATTTACCTTTTGAAAAAAAACAATGTATGTTTTTAATCCACATTCTTGTGTAGCTCCAAACTCATAGGTGGCCGGCCATATGAAGCAATTTTTTTTCTTTTAGTGGACTCTCCGTAGTATCTTAAACACGGAATTCTTTTGACGGGTTTATTAATCGGTTAGAAAAAAATGTTGCGTATAAAAGTTTTTAGAAATTTAACAAAGAATATTGGAAAGTCCTTGTTTTTGTTATACAGTGAGGACCTAAAGTCCGCCCCCCCCCCCCTCTAACTTCTGAACCGTTCGGTATATTTTAATGAAATTTTGAACGATAATATTTGAGCAAGTCTTGCACTTTTTGACATACCAATGACAGCTTTAAATGTCAAGATGACAGCTGGGTCCGCTTTTGGAATATTTTTTTAAATGGAACACCCTGTATATTTTTACATTTTTAAATTCCACATAAAATTATAATTATTTTTTATTAAATGCATTATTAATCTATACTTCATAGTTTCCGAGATATTGGCTCTCGAAAAGTGACATTTTTGAACTTTGACAGCTTATAACCTTCTAACAGTACGTCTTAGAGCAAAAGGGCTTACATGTCCCTATCTTCAATTTTTATTATCTTCCCAAAAAAATCAACTTCCGGTTAAACCGGATGTAACTCGAAAGCAGGAAATATAGTTGTTCCGGTTTAACTGGAAGTTGATTTTTTTGGGAAGATAATAAAAATTGAAGATAGGGACATGTAAGCCGTTTTACTCTAAGACGTACTGTTAGAAGGTTATAAGCTGTCAAAGTTCAAAAATGTCACTTTTCGAGAGTCAATATCTCGGAAACTATGAAGTATAGACTAATAATGCATTTAATAAAAAATAATTATAATTTTATGTGGAATTTAAAAATGTAAAAATATACAGGGTGTTCCATTTAAAAAAATATTCCAAAAGCGGACCCAGCTGTCATCTTGACATTTAAAGCTGTCATTGGTATGTCAAAAAGTGCAAGACTTACTCAAATATTATCGTTCAAAATTTCATTAAAATATACCGAACGGTTTAGAAGTTAGAGGGGGGGGGGACGGACTTTAGGTCCTCACTGTATATGTATATATATTTTTTTAAATCATTTATTTATTAATTTAGCAACAATATATTGACTTTTCAATATTCTGTGATTAATTGTAAAGAACTTTTGTGAAAAGAATTTCTCAAAAAACATGCCAATGTAACAGCTAGAATTTAGAATATGAAAAAACGCTGAAATGCGGTTAGCTACGGAATCCTCTTAACTTCAAACTTTTTTTTTCTTATCTTTTTTTTTTGCTATAATTAAGTATATGGGTAATGTATTTGAGGTTTTAAGAAAATTTTACGACACCTTATTGAAATTTAAAATGATCGGTATAGATAGGTAGTTATTAATATTACCATTAGATTTCTTGTTATCTATTCTTGATTCTATTTTACTAATAAAACGAATAAAATAATATTAAATTGTTATACTTACTCACTATGTCGCGAGATATTTTCTTCTGATGTATATATTTTTTGCGAGCTATTTAACTTTTACCTGCTAGTAGGTACTTGTTTGACTTACACAAGGTTTAACGCATTAGCCATTTGGTTGTCCAAAAATAGCGGTAATTGGCTACATCTTCAATAGCCCTATTTCATCTTTAATGTCAGTCATATATTATGTTACCAAATGGCTAATGGCTATCAGCCATTATTGAAATCAAAATAAAAAATGTAATGATGTAGAAAAATAACTGTTTTAATTGTCTAAGCAATATTATTATTTAAATTAAAAATTTGTAGCGGACAAGTTTTAAATTAATTTAAAATAACGTTTTAAAATTTATCAAATAATTTATTTCATCTGATTTTAATCCTTTTGGTCTTTAAATATATCTTTAGATCAGCAAGCAATAGTCACCAAAGTGGCAAATCTATGGTTTCGCGCATGTAAATAAACCCTAGTCCACATGGACATGCGCACTGCAAAATTCTCATTTAACGAATGGGAAAATAGACAGGTCCGGGCTTTAAAATTTAACTTACAATATATCAATAACTTTATAAAATAAAGCTTGGTTTTGATTAAATGAGGCTTCCTTTTACCCGCCCTAACCTTTCTAAGCCGATGAACCTGATGTATAATTTTAATGTTTAAAGACCTCCTAATTTCAAATAAAGACACTTGGTACACACTTGAATTAATATAAACATAGTTATTTACAAGCGAATAATTGGGGCATATCGGACAAGTGTGTAACTGTTTTTTTATATTGGAATATACAGGGGTCCAAGCACAATAGATACCCTGGGGCGGGTAAACCACGACGTTGTTAGGATTCTACGGGCATCCATAACCCGAGCAATCCTAACAACAGCGGTAAGATATATTAAAAGCCTTTTACAAAAGTACAGCGGCCATCAATACACCGTAGCGCCATCAAAGCGGAATTAGCTCCAATAGATAAGGCATGTGCATAGGTGGAATACAACAAGACCTCATCCTTGAGGATACACAGCAAAGGATCAAACACAACAATAAGTATAGGTACCTGGGGATGGAAATCACAGACGATGGCACGACGGATAAAGCAATAAAAGAACGAATAATCCAGGGGCGCAAGGCCATAAATATGCTGAACACTGTACTGTGGGACAGGAACATATCGAAAACCAATAAACATCGGATATACAACAGTATTATCAAAAGCATAGTCACATATAGCAGTGAGATATGGCAACTAAAACAACGATCAGAAAATGCACTAAAGGCAACAGAAATGGACTTCTGGAGAAGAGCGGCGGGAAGATCGAGGTCGGAAAGGATCAGAAACGAGAGGATACAGGAAATCATGGGAGTCAAACACACAATAGTAGAGGACATCAGGGTGGCACAACTAAAGTGGTATGGGCACGTTCAGAGAATGAACGAGGATCGACTACCCAAACAAATCCTGGACTGGACTCCTCAAGGAAAAAGAAAAAGAGGACGACCCAGAAAAAGCTGGAAAGAGGGTATTGACAAAGAAATCCGAGAAAAAGGCCTAGAACAAGATCTGTGGATGGACAGAGATCAATGGCGACTGGAGATCGGAAGACGTCGGAGAACGTTATGAACCGATATATATATATATATATATATATAGATAAGGCAGTCACACTGGTAATAATCGATAGGTAGACAACTAAATAAACCACGAAGAAGCATGACAATCAAGTATAAGGAACGGTATTTGCGTTTTCACCGAAACAGTCTGCAGTTTTGCAGATATTAGAAACAGATCACGCAGCGGCATCGATTATTACCAGTGTGACTACCTTTTGTATTGGAGTTAATTCCGTTGGGATGGCGCTACGGTGTAGTGATGGCCGCTTTACTTTTGTAAAAGGCTCTTAATACATCTTACCGCTGTTGTTGGGATTGCTTGGGTTATAGCTACCCGTAGAGTCCTAACCGTCCCGCCGTCGTGGTCTACCCGCCCAGGGTATCCTTGTGTAATTCAATATAAAAAAACAGTTACACACTTGTCCGATATGCTACAATTATTTATCTTCCAAATAGGCATTTACTTTTTTCTTATAAATAGAAGTATAAAGAAAAGTAACTTGTAAACTTTTTGAAGCAATATACTGCTAGGAAAATACGCGTACCTACCTAATTAGAATAATTGCAGTGTTGCAAATAAAATCTGCCAAATAATATAATCTTCCTTTGTATTATGTAGCCCTTTATTATTACACTTTGTTGTGTGTCCTATCATTATTGTTCATACTAAAATAAATTGACATATTAAATATATGTCATACTTACTGAAAATAAAATCATACAACTTTCGGTACCTACTATATAGATATATAGTCATTGTTTAAATTTATATTCCAAACCGAGGCAATAAGAAGCACAAACACAATTCATTAAACTACACAAAAACTGGAAATCCATAAATATTAAACACCTACAACCTACAATAACAACAAAATTGGTGACGAGCCCGTTCTGGAGTATATTTGGATGATGTCGCTAAAGAAGGACAGGCCGATAAGAAGGGTGTTGTACAGATGCCCATTGTTAATGGAACTCTAGTAATATGACCGGTGAGGCGTGCGTGCAAACGTATTTTCTCACCCATTTTTTGCGCACGCAATAAGCTGTTGGGGTCCAAAGCATAGACAATTTACCTTTAGATACGTACAGCTTTACAGTTACGTTTTATGGGTGAAAAAATACGTCCGAGCGCATGACTCGCCGGTCAGCTGGCTTCCTTCTGGACACCTTCGTGCATGCGCACAAACCTCGTGTTATCGGCCTGTCCTACTTTATCGACAATGATCGACATGCTCGAGATACTCTACAGAACCGGCTCGGCCGCCATTTTTGTTGTTGAGTTTTAAGGTTTCTCTGTGGATTCCTTGTAGTTATCGTGGATTGTGGGTGTTTAAAATTTACGGATTTCTAGTTTTTGTGTAGTTTAGTGAATTGTGTCTGATTGTGAGAAAATTAATTAAGTCAAAGTTGCTGGTTGGTTAATTTTTTGGTTAAAATCTGTACATCCCGGCATTAAGCTTTTAATAAAGCCAGTATTTCACGGGTCAAGTTCTCGGGTAAAAACTTTTCAAATTCTTGAACACGAAATTTTGTTTGAAAATGCTTTACACGTACCCAAGTTTTTGCCAAGTTGTAAAAATCAATACAAGTTACATATATACCAACTAATATTTGACTTGAGGTTAGGTACGCGATAACACCGTAGATTGGTTACTTTGCTGGTTTTGTTTGTTTTTATATTCGATTTTATATAAGACTAGTTTAATTCACTTGCTCTTGTTCTCTTTTCGAACTAAAAACAAGACGACGAATCATTTTTAAACAAATTTTAGAAACAAACCCTTAAAAACAATTTTCTATCCTCAAAATCTGATAGGTTTGCAACTACTAAAAATGCCAGAAATCACTCCCTTTTTTCCCAGCTTGATCAAAAATTGAGAAGAAATTTCAATTTTTTGGCAAGAATTTAAATTTTAAAGCCCGGACCTGTCTATATTCCCATTCGTCAAACGATAATGTCGCAATGCGCATGTCTAATAGTGTCTAGCTTTGTTTACATGCGCGAGGCCATAAAACTGCCACTTTTGTGATTATTGTTTGCTTATCTAAAGGTAAATTGTCTATGGTCCAAAGATATAATATGTGGTCACCATAGGCAAGGGTTTTCCTTCCGTTTTTAGTTTTTGAAAGGTCAGATATATTTGTACCTGACACCTTTGGCGATTTGCACGGCAACATTTAAGGGTTGTTTTTAATTTAATTAATTTAATAACTTGCTCGACTATTATACTTATTTATACGTTATACATAATACTATAAAATCGGGATTTTTAAAACGAATTTTGTCTTAAGGAACATATCACCCAAAGCGTATAGCAATAAGAATTTGTTGTATTTTCTATTTCTTGTTGATGCTCATTGTTATTAGGTACATAAACGTAGGATTATAAATATTGTTAATTGTTTAATTTTAACATGTTTGTATAAATTTTTTGTACATCTTTGTTAGCTACACTTAAAATATGCTATAAAAAATATGACATCGTCCCAGTATACGATCTAACATTCAATCAAAAATGTAGAATGGGACAATTCTTATAGTATAGTAAAAGTATAAAACGTGTACCTACCAATATGATGTGGATATACACTCACTTATTCTTTTAGGTTTTACACATACCCTAGATCGTACATTTTTTTGGAGTTAAATTTCCCGATTTATATCCTCATAAAGTATCTATCTATAGAGAGGTATCTGTAATGTTAAGATTTTAGCAAAAAGAAGCGCCACCAACAGGCTGGACAAATAACTAATTATTAAGTTACGCCATTTACACTACAGTGAGAGCTCTATAGGTAGATTAAGTAAGATTTGTACAATTTTTCTTGGTTAGCTGATACCTTATATTATAATACAGTATTAATTTTACCCTAAAAGCTACAAAGTAACGACAATGGTACCTATACAATATTCTTGCGAAAAATGAATCCGAATCCATGATATCTGATATACCATAAACTAAGTAAACCTAGACATCCCACGTAAATTGGCGAAAGCGAGGCTCGAGGCCGCGCGATCTAAATCCAAGTAGCGACGTGCCTTTAGACGGATATTCGCCTTGGCTAAATGTTTATCACAGGCAACGTCCGGCGTAACTCGTTACAGATTTGTGCGTCGTACAAAATAATGAGCGGTAAAAAAATTTAATTGCATGGTTTCTCTTGGATTTGTTTCTCTATGGATGGACCTACCAAAATAGTATAAATTCCGCATGGGCCAAATTAAAGTTGTTACGTTTTACGCGCGACTTCTTTAAATCGGGCTTTGTAATTTTTTTTCTACAATCAAGTTACTTAAAGAGATTTAATAAATTTCCTTTTACTTCTTTTTAACTGCATAGCAGAGAAAAAATCGTTGCTTAATAGCTTATCTTAGTTATTAAAGGAACGCTTCGCGAACAACTTCGTAGGAGAAATATAAGGGGGGCATACTTAACCGTGACAAAAGAGAGGATAAAAAAAACTTTGATGAGCTGGTTTAAAGTTTTAAAAGCAACGCTCAACTTAACCGTCGACTTTATTGCTATGCTATTTAAAGGAACTAACAGGAACTCGGTTATTATTATTGCTCCATTTTTGCAGTAAGCTCATAAGCCGGGTTGAAAAAATATTCTTTAGCTTTTAATTTAATAAAAGTTGTAAAAAAAAATCGTTCAATAATTGTACTTTTTTTAACTTTAAGACCCAAGAGCCAAGAGCGTTATGGTTTGTGCACAACCACCTTAAAAAGAAGCCATGAAGTGACATCGGGCAACGCCGCATCAGCTGGCAGTTGCGGATCCACAAGCAATTATTATGACGCGCGGCAATGGGCGGGTTTTTTAATTCTTTCAAAGGGTAAAACCCATTTCAAATCATTGTAAGCCGGACATTACCTTTTAAAAAAACTTTTAACTTCATATCAATGTCCACTAAAACCTGATTAACAATATTTATACAGTCATTGGTCAAAACTAAACTATAAAAATATATTTTTGAGTCACTAACAATTTTTACTTCCCAAAATTCAGAAGTATTAATTTTTTGTGAATAATTACTGATATCGTCAAAACTTTTTATAAAATCTGATTGCTCGAAAGATTGATTAAGTTGAGAGGTAGGTACGCTATTGTTATTTCTTGTTTCTCTCCGCTGGACTTTTTCTAGGAATGAGAACAGTTTTTGACAAGTAAGCAGGCAAATTGGGATAAAAGCACGGAATAGCACAGCTGTTAAATTTAGTCTCACTTTAGTTGGAGTTTTTTTTGTGAAGCCATCAGGCAAAATATAAATATCCTCACGAATAATGTTACTGTGAGGACAAAATCCTTAGCACAAACTACAGAATACTGTGTGAGCGACCAATTAGCTCTTGGAATGGCATTTTAGTCATAGAAATTTCAATTTTTCTTCTTTTGGGAAGTGAAAAACTGTGACAATCATGTCACTTAAATTTTCTATTAGATATCAATCGAAAACCGGATAAAAATACAAATTAATACGAAAAATTGCAAAGTTATCACTTACGTCGCGCGTAAATTACATACTAAAGCATGGATAACCTCAAAAAAGTCATGTGACACATGGATCTTTAAGCAGTGTTGTCGATGTTTCTGTTTCACAGCTTCTTTCAAGGTGGTTGTGGTTTGTGTATAAATAACGGAGCTTTCTTATGAAATTTTTCTCAGAAAGTAGTTGACGTGTATAAAGCTAAAATGAACAACAAGCAGTTATTAAACCTAATAAAACCCAAATTTTAACAGAACGCAAAAAGTGGGCACTAATAATTTCATACTGTAAGTAACAATAAAACATGGACTTAATCACGTACTAGAGGATTACCAAATATTTACATTTACGAGTGATTGCATAGGAATGTGCACCCATTAATTATTTATACTTACTAATTTTTCTTTTATAGAGTCTTAAGATATTGTTATTTAATTATTATGACTATTATGATAAATAAGGTTTTTGTTATTTGAACGGAAAGTCCTAAATCAAAATGGCATTTATTCATCGCTCGATAACGTTAAACAAACAATGTATTTTAAATAATTGTAAATAATACTTGATAATAAAAAAGCAATTTATAAAATATTAACTTAATAATATGAACCTTTAAAGTTTTCCTGATAACAAGCTTTTTTACTGTCTCAATTTTTCGGAAATTATATTATACTACCTACCTAATTATTCTGATTGAAATAAATGATTATTTCATTGCAATTGTAGTTTTTCCTTAAAAATAAAAAATCTCTTACAGAAAATAGGTTGTTTTATTTTAATTTTTTTATTGCATTCCAGAGTGATCCTATTATAAACATGTTTTTATAAAAATTTGAGACAAGGAGTTGTAACTTCGAAACTTTCATTTATAATAAATTATTTATTATATTAAATTACATTGGCGCACGCAAGGGGGTGGCACTACATACTGCAGTCGGAAATATTTTAAACTGGGCAATGCGCAGTGCGATGCACAGTTCACACGTAGACATTATTATGTACCTTTAGGCACAGAATATATAGATACGCGTAGCTATATATTCTGTGCTTTAGGTAAAGGCCGAGACACAAATAAAAAATAAGCGATATGCAACAAGAAATAGGTAATCTTAACATAGTATAAAACAAAGTCGCTATCGCCCGTCCTGTCCCTATATGTGCTTAAATCTTTAAAACTACGCAACGGATTTTGAAGCGGTTTTTTTTAATAGATAGAGTGATTCAAGAGGAAGGTTTTTATGTATAATACATGCATAATATTATAGAGAAACACTGATAAATTAGAGTAGGGAGAACGAACGACCCAACCTAACCGGTCCCCGGCCCGTTCAACGATCGATCCGAAGCACCGAAGCCGGAATAGACGAAGACAGACTATGTTTTATGCATGGATGTGAATTGTGGACGGGCCGGCAAACGGTTGAGTTCGAGGTTTGTTCGCCTTATTATCTCACGTCGTATAATGCCGGGCTGCAGCGCAGGCCGGGTACACGCTGGTTAAAAATAAAACATAGAAAATATCAAGACACAATATAGGGGAGACTCGGGCAAGAAGAATTACTTAATTTTAAATGCCTACCAAAATGTTCCGATTGTTCTCATATTTTCAGGAAAATTAAATAATTTAAAGCACAAAACTTATTTATTAAAAATACAAAAGAAAATATATTTTCCTTTCAAAAACAACATAAACCAAAACTCTGCGTTTGGTTCCTTTTGCCCAGACCCGCAGGCATAAAAAACCTTTGTCTTGGGCAAAATGAACCAACATATAAAATGCCTTTGGGCAACACAAACCTTAAAAAATAATAATATTATTTAGTGTCTTTTAATGTCGAGCTTAAAACCGTCGTACCCTTGCAAGCGTCACAGATATAGACACCAGTATATGGTAGTCGTTATACATAAGTGATGCGCCCACTTTTGGCAGAAATTACACTGGATCCACCAGTTCCTTTTGCCCGGTTCTTTTTGCCCTATTTGTAAGTTAAAATATATCAATCCGTTTAAAAATAAATGGATTTCAGATACCGCGGAAATATTTTGAGGTTAAGTAAGGCGAAAGATCCTTTTTCCATATATTCAATCATGATGTTACACATTTTTACTGTTTAGAAATAGTTTCAAAACTCCTAAACCCTGTTAAATGATTCAGAACGTACATATTTCTATATTCACTGTAAAATATGAAAAAAACAACTTACCGTAATATATTTCACAACAAACACTGCAGAAATGCGGCGGCTATCGAAACTAGATGACAAAATTAGAGCGGCAAATTTAAATTTTAAAATATTTGATTTATACGCCCATATGATTCAGTGCAAATAAACAAAAGTACTTTTCTTCTGAAAGAATCGTCTGATTATATGTAAACTTTTCTTTTTACTTTCGACTTAATAATTTTGGACTTTTTGGCCTTTCGACCATTTTGTTCTTCTTCCAGTGCATCCTTCTCTGGTGTGTCAGTTAGTACCGCTGATCTTTTTTTTTTCGGCCCTTAAGGGTTGCCTTTCGCTGATCAGCTTTAGGAAGTGGACGAACAAACTCTGGAGAGAATGTAATATTGCCTTCCATCTGGGAAGTAACGTCAACTTAATCCTGATGTTGAAGCAACGGGTTCGAGTTCAGCTATTTGAGAAGGTGCTGTTGTTAATGCATAATTTATCACATTGGGGTAAATTGTAACATGTTACATTTTGCCCCAATTAGATTGTTACAATTTACCCCCGGATCGAATATTTTCATTTTGTCTTTGCAGAAAAAAACGTAAATATATAATCATGCATAGCTTTGCCAATATAATAACCTAAACTACAATGATTCATTTATGACAAAAAAAAAACTCAGCAGGCAGCTTATTGTAACATTTATTTTGAAACGAAATTATGATATCGATTTTTACTTTACACGCCACAATATAAACAATATCGGAAATAACCTTGACCACAATGTCTGTTGCTCGACTGTCTAGACATAACTGAGCTCCACAGTGTTCTTCAGAAGCCTACATAGAGTACGGGGTTGCCAGCTTTTAAATTAGGAAAATATTTGTTGTGCTACAACTTACCCCGTGTTACAACCTGCCCCGGTCTCCCCTACTACTCAAATCCTATAGTTCCCAAGTTGGATTTTCCGTTATTGGTTGTGTATTTGATTTATATTTCTGTCATGCCTATTTAATATTTTTTTTATAATATACACGGACAATCTTTATAAGTATTTTTTTTAATTTCTTCCCTCTCATAAGTGATCAAATTCTGATACTCACCATTATTTTAAATTAAGTGATGACAATAAGCACATCAGGATTTCATATCAATTATACCTATAGTTTTTCTAAAAGCGGTTTATGTGTCATAATAATAGAAAACAATTTAGAAAATTATTTGGAAAAACAGATATTTTATTATTTCAAATAAATATTTATTTAATAAAAATATATATGAATTACAGGAAACAAGTCATTGTTTGGTTTAAATATCGCAAAGCTTGCTGAAAAATAAATATTTATTTGAAAAAAATAAATATGTTGCCCATAGAAATAAGTAATTATTTGCTATATATACACCAGTCAAGTTATCAAAATTTTAGTGCAAAATGGAAAAAATTGATATCCAAAATTTTATTGCTGGAAACTGTTTATGGGGTAAGTATAAACGTAAAAAACCAAAAATAGACAACTGGATCGGTCATCCCTCCCCGTGAGGGGTCGAAAGGGGGTGAAAAATGGTGTTTCGTGATTTATCGTAAAAGGAGACGTCCTAGAAAAAAATGTTTCATACAAAACTTGTAGATCATGTAAAAATCTACTAAAATAAGTCAGGGCGCAAAAACATCCTTTAAAATGCACAAGAAGCCAAAAGTGAGTTTTACGAAAACGAATATTTCAGTATAAGTTCATAATTCGTTTAAAATTACGAACATTTTTTAAAATCAAGTACCTATTTGTATTCTATGCGAAAAAATACTAAAAAAATTATTAAGAAATTTAGGTTAATTAAAATTTAAATTAGCAAGAATTTTAAAATACGAATTTTTGTAATTGATCGAGAAAAGTATAATTGCGTAAGCGAATCACAAAAAAAATAATTTTAGGTAATCTTGAAGTACTCTGGTTCTTTTTAACTAATAAAAATAAACTTAAACTAGAAACAAATAACAAGTATATATTTTAACGAAATACAGTGTGTCCACGGATGGACCTAACTATACTTGTAAAAAACTTTATTTTCAATTTTTCGAAAAAAAGTCATTCTTCATCATTTCTTTTGCTTATTAAATAAATATAATTCACGTAAGAAAATTTCCATTTTTTTATACAGGGTGCACAAAAAATCGTCAAATAATTTTACACATATTATCAAATAAATATTTGTTCAGACAGTAGAAAATAAATAATTGTTTCGACAAATTCCATTTTTATTTAGATTAAATAAATTATTTTTTCAGTGTATAGGATTTATAAGCTTCGTTCGTACACAGAAACCGTCAGCAAATTAACGACCAATCCCAACTCCCAAACCGCTGAAAGAAAATCCGGCGTACACACGGAAGCCAAATTGTAACGTAAACGCAAAGCAAAAAATTTCCATCCAGTTCAAAACCACGCAAGCGCAGAGAAAAATTGGG
Organism: Polydrusus pterygomalis; assembly: GCA_963969555.1. NCBI lineage: Eukaryota > Metazoa > Arthropoda > Insecta > Coleoptera > Curculionidae > Polydrusus > Polydrusus pterygomalis. The sequence continues at coordinate 39,241,556 of OZ018376.1, read as the reverse complement.
AATCGGGTGACAATCGCTTGTAAGTACGAACGATAAATTAATAAAAGCAAAGATATAGAAATATGGCCAAATTTTACTAAATTTCGTTTTATGCTATTATTTATTTATCAATTACATTTTTTAAAATTAAAACTGTAATTATAACTGCTACTTACACAAACGAGCACTTTTTGGAGAAAACTAAAAATAAACGATATACTTATTAATAAGAAAATTAAATATTAAGGGTAGTGTAAAAGATAGAAGTGTTCAAAGTATTTGAATACTAAAGGTACTTATCTGTATATGTGTGAGAAAAAAGTAGAAAAATACTTACCTAATGGGTAAAAAATTAATTGTATTAATTTGAAAAAATTAAAAAATTATCTTTCAAAAATTTTTTAGGTTAAGTACATACATTATTAAATAAAAAGTAAATTAAAAAACTGTCAACAACAAAACCAGTGGCGGTTCGTAAATGAAGGGCTCTGGGGCGCCGCCCTCCCTGCAATTATTTCAAACAGAATCCAAAAATACTTTACTTAAAAAACCAATAACGCAATGTATGTAAGCAATCCATTAAAATAATTCAAACCAAACATAGCCCTATTCCGGCGGGTAGGTTATACTAAGCGCGGGCATAATTCAAACCAATAAACAGCCCTATTCCAGCGGGCAGGCTATACTCATAGACAAGCGAGTTGCGCGCTCTCAAAATTATACTAAGCGCGGGCGGGCGATTATTCGTCTTATTCGTCCCGCCCCGATTCAACGCGACTTCTCGTCATGACTACGGAGGCGTGACGTCACCTACATATAGCACAACGGGGAGCTCAAAATTTTCCGCCCAACAGCTGTTTGCGACTCGCGATTCGACTGATCGATGTCGCTCACGGGCTCACGTTTTGTTTATTTGTTTTGATTTATTTATTATAGTTACATTATAAAGTTGGAAAATTTCGTCTAATATGAAGGTCATTGATTTAAAGAAGCTTGTGTTTAGTAGTTCTCTGAGCACTTGATTTAAAAAATACAGGGCGGCCACTACCAATATTGAATATAGTACCTACAAGTGCAATCAAAATGTAAAAGTAAGGCACAGTTTACGCGTAAGTTTGACAAATAAGTATATAATAAAAAATCCTGGATACTTATGCGGTTGTGAGGACAAATTTTTTTTTTTGTTTCGTGTGTCTTCTTTTTGACGGGGATGATAATTGGACTATATAAATGGGGTGCAGGACTTAAAACATCTTTCAGAGAAAATAAAAAACATGAAAATAGTGCAAAACATCGTTATAATGTGGTAAGTTTTTAGATGTTAGGACAAACTGATATTTTAACTTGTTTAAGTATAGTGCTTATGCTGATGAAATTAAAATTCACAACGAGAAAGTTAGAAAAAACAGACACGTACTTTCGAAAATAATAGACATTTTAATTTTTCTTTTATTTAAAGCCAGCGCCCCCCCCCCCCCCCTGACTCACTAGTCGCTTCGTCGCCACTGAACAAAACTATCAAGTTTGGGCCCAACGTAATTGGAATAAAAATGTGAAGTTTTCCTTCAACTTTTGCCAAGATAAAAGCCTTTGCTTTCGAAACATGTCCGAAGTAATTTAATTTAGAATATACCTAGTAGTGGAGCAGACTGAGTGTTTTATTACCCTTAATAAATATTCATTCCACTGTGAGATGGACTACTTCCATAAAATAGAAAATTAAATGCCGAATAGGTCACTATATAGTGTTTGCTTTTAACCCACATGCATGACCATCACCACAGCCCCCTTAACTCAAGTCCGGCTGTGTGTGTGTGTGTGTGTGTGTGTATATAAGTATAAATCAAGTAAGTACGTAGGTACCCTTTAAATTTTTAAATTTGCAAGCGAGAATAATAACTTATTCTCATTTCGTTCTATAGTTTTAGGGTACCACCGGTCATTTTGCGTCCTCGATCGAAAACGTGAATTCCAAGAACGACCAGAAATTAGATATTTAATTATAAGAAAGTCCCACAAAATTATTTATTTATTTAATGCTTATCCGACGACTTTAGTAGTTGAATGACTTCAAAAGAGTGCATTTATCTGTATCATTGTAATCTCGCGGCGGACCTGGACTGACTGAAGTCTTACATAAACATAATGAATAATTTGTGGATGATGGTTCTAATAATTTGGGTTTTTTCAGCTATTAGTCAAGTTTTGTGTTTTTCATATACAAATAGTCCGGTACAAATTCAAGGTATGTAACAAGATTCTATCGCTTTGTAAGTATTAAAAAACCAAATAAATAATAATATTAACAGAGGTAAATATGACGTCTCTTGGAGATCGATGCAATTTTTCTATTGGGTGACCCAGATTAAATCCGAACTATACAGGGTGTTGTGTTACAAATTCGACACTCACAAAACGCATTGGGATCTCTTCTTTAACGCGAAAGTTAATTGGGGGCAAAGTTGCGCAATTCATAACTAAAAGTCATCAAAAAATTCGAAAAATTCCGAGTAATTCCGAAGATATTCGGAAAAGACCGAATTTTTTTTTTGTTTAGTGCGTGAAACTGGCTTATAAAAGTTAAGCGTCGTTTATTTTATATATATTTATTTATTATTATTTGCGTTAGCTTACTATGCTTACTTGATACCTATACCTATATTCTTGAATTTCCACGTGAAGTTGGCAGACTTTTAATTTAGTTTTTCAAATTCTAATGTTTTAAACAATTTCACCAACATTTGTTTTGGACTTTTTGGTTGTATTGGAAGGTCGCCTATGATGGCACCTTTTTTTTTACCACTTGATAAATTTTTTAGTTCAAAGGTTTTAACCCATTTAACCATGTTAAAATATTTGTTACTACTTAATTATTCATTATAAAACGTTAAAAATATACAAAAACTATTTTTGTGTAAAAAAAAATAAAAAAGAGAAAATCACTAAGTATGCCATCATAGGCAACTGCATTGCCAATGATGGCATACTTCAGTAAAATGCAAAAATCTGAAGGACGCAGAATGTAAAAGGAATATTTGTGTTACAGTTTGCACATTTTTATTGTTAAAAAATTCAAGCACATAAAACTGTTTAAAAAAAAACTAAAATAATATATTATATTCTAGGGAACATGTTTAAAACTTTTAAAAAAGATAATGAAAACATTATCAGAAAAGTACAATCTAAAGACATATTAAAAAACTTTAAAAAGCATATTTATACCTAAGTAGTGACATATCTAAAAGAAAAGTAAAAGTAGCGCCGTTTTGAATATGACGTACGCCTATGCATGATCGCATGCATATACCTACCTATTTATATGTTTTTATAGGTATGCCATCATAGGAAACCAATGGATATGCCATCTTAGGAATATGTCATACTTCTATAGTAAATAAATTATAAAAAATTAAAAATTATATCCTATAGTTATCGGAAAAAAATCGTGCATTCTAATTTTTGGTTTCAAAACTGGCTAATATTACTTCGGCACTAAACAATTTCTGTTCTATTAAATAACTTTACATAAAAACGTCCGTCACACGACTGAAATTCGACTCACAACTGAACGGTCACGTGCCGCCGGTCTAACTATGCGGGATGACGCAAAACCGGTTTATTCCAAAGATACCCTGTATGCCATCAAAGGCGACCTTCCCCTAGCTTACATGGAAAATGGTGTATCATCAATTATTTTGTACAATAATATTATTTAGTATTTTTTGACCACTTTAAAGGCTCACTATTTAAAAATAGTTATTAAAATTCATGGTAAATTTTGTAGTTACGTCGTTATATCTTCAAAATAATTACATGATAAATCCCAGTTGTCTCAATACATAGTTTTATTAAGTCAAGAGAGACGCAAAGAAACTTGCGTCGTTATTTCTGCTAAAGAAAGTCCACTGATTTACACTCCAAACAGTCGGAAACTGCACTTTTACGGCATTATTGTAGCAATTTCATTAGCTTAGCAAATATTTCGAACAAATGATGGATGCGTCGGTCGGTGCTGTTCAAGAAAGTTAGCGCAAAGGACCCACAAAACACCAACTAAGAGAAACGTTATTTGCATGTTAATGGAACGAAACGGGAATGACGTTTAACCGATCGCCATCTTAGGTGGCAGGGGGTGAGGAAGGCAGGGGAACGCTGATTTTAATTGTAGGTTAGTAAATTAATTTCTTAATGTTTGTTTACTTTGCTTTTTAATTTTCTGAGAAAAATTATGTTTATTCTACACGATTAAAAACAGCAAAGCAAACAACATTAAAAAAATTAATTTACTACAAAAAACAATAAGACTTCTAGAAAAAAAAACGACCATACTTTGTTTATAATTTATTTCAATTTTAGATCAAAAAAGATCTGAACGCAGAAGGCATAACTTCCAATGAATCTAACACAAGACAAATTTCTTATAACTATATGAAGTTCTGGTACTTACGAAACTGGTTACGGAACATTGTACTATCAAAGATAAAAAAAAAAGTTTACTAAGGGCGGCTTCCTGGGCCTGTACAAAAATATAGGCCAAGGAAGCATCTAATCTAAGGTGTCCACCAGTGATTCTTATATCACCCTTAATAGGTATAAGTTTAGAGTGACCGTGGTGTCGCTCAACGGCTTCCTTGCCTATGCTATTCTATAGACCGAGGAATTTTGTTGAAATTAAGAAAAAGTTGTATAACCAAAATTTTAAAGTTATGGGTTAAAAGGATGTAACGTAGCAATTAAGTAAGATGTGACGAGTCGTCAAAAGTAAACTGTAAAAACATGGTAGTTATCGTGTTACCAATCAGGTCATAATTTAATAGCTACGATTTGGTTTTGGTAGTTCTTTTGGTAGTCAAACTTGATCTAAGACAATTGAATATTATTATAACCATTGACTACAAAGAGATTAATGCATTAGATCTATACATCAGGATCTATACATGTTGTATAATAGAAGGAGTTCCGTATGCCAAAAACCATCAATTTTGTGTAGCATCCATAGAAAACTTTCAGGAACATTTATCAAACTATAATGCAGAGTTGTCTTACGACGCTATGGTGCCTTCTTTGGTATAATATACAAAAGCATAGGCCCAGGATACCTTCAAGGTGTCCTCAAACGACTCTTCAAAATACATTTTTACTTAATTTAGAAAGTAGGATTGTCACTAAATGCTTGGTCTGGGAAAAACCGAAAGTAAACTTGCAAGGGCGAAACTTAATTAATATCATATAAAAAATATGTCAAAATTTAATAAACTAAATAGAAACTAACAAATTAACTTCACAAAATCACAAAAAAATAAAACATTTTCACGAGGCGTTCTAAAAAAGAAAGGTTACGAAAACGAAACGTCAACAATGTCAAATTTTAATCGCACGTACGTCTCGATTGCTTTTGCACATACGTTCAAATATGGCCAGGTGGCTGACATATCCGGTGGCAGGATGTTGCGGGTTGCCCATGCAATCCCACATTCATCCCCGTGAAAGGACCCAAAGGAGAAAAATGAAATAACAACAACGCAATAACTACCATCACCTCCTAGCGGTCAAATTTTGTACTACAGTTGTTGCAATTTTAACCAAATAAAATGGGAGTTTTACGTATACTTGGTTTAGTTACTTGATTCGTTTTTAAAAAAAATGCAGTTACGTCGATATTGTTCTGGAGCAGCGATGTTTAAGAAATTACTATTTTTTTAGGTCATCCGTTAAGTCGCCTACGACAACAAGATAGTCCAAGCATAGAATATAAATATCTTATAAAAACCCTAAATATTAATCCCAAACAGAACCAATGGTGGAAACGAGGAACCCACAGAATCTACAACAGCCCTAATAACAAACCTAAAATAATTTTTGCATAGCATTTTGTTTAAATACCTAATAAAGCTTATCATATTTTTTATTTTACTTGTAGTATTTTCTTACAAAGAAATTCTGTTTAGGTATACTTTTCTTCCAAATAAAACAGGAATACCTATAAAGAACCTATAATTAATTATATACCTGTACACATATAGCCTGTCCTGTCCTGTAATCCTATGAAGCGGTGTTGCCATCACTCCACGTCGCATTCCCGCTGTATTGTTATTTTAAATCCGCTAGAATTCGCCAAAAGTGAAATTCAGGCTATACGTGGAAGTTTATAAGGTTTAAGGACCTGCAGTCGGAAAATGCACACACACTTTATGTAATACGTATAGTGAAAAACTAATTGTTTGATTGCTTTGCTTCGTCACTGAATTTGATGATAATTTGTATTATAAAAGTGTATTGGCGACAATGAAATTTATGGTTTTTTTCCTGAGAGAGCTCTTGCTGTATTTTTCTTTTCATAAAATAATAAGAGGTACAATAGGTTGACGGAGCATTAATTTTGCCAATGAAAAACGATTTTGGTGTTTCCACAAGCATTGAATATCAAACTATATAAGAAGGCCATATGGGCCGATTTACTAAAACTGCTACGTTAAGGTGGGAGTATCAACATGCTTGCCAACCTATAACCTATTTCGCGTAGATTTATTTATGTTTTCTAGCTTTTATACAAAATTTAAAGAAAATTATTATCGACTTGATATTCTATGGGTAATAATTGACATATGTAATAAATATCAAGGAATTTCATAACTTATTTTAGGATAATTGTATAGCGAAAAATATCGGGTAAGATTTTTTTTAACGTTATTATGTTATTGTCACTCATTGTTCTTTCACTATACAATTCTCCCAAAATTAGCAATGAAACAAATTGATATTTTTGTAATATATCAGATACTACCTAAATAATGTACCGACGTTATTGATTTTCTTTAAATATTACTTATTAAAATAATAAACTCAAAAAATCAACGCGAAATAGGTTATAGGTTGGCAATAGATTGAATGACGTTGAGAATTCAACCTTAAATTCATAGATGGCACAATGAGTTTACCAACAAGAAAGCGACTAACCTTTTCACTGCTAAATTCAAACATTGTTGCCGCCTGTCTGTTTATAATATATAGTCGGCTTAGTGCAAAAATTCATTAAGTCAAAATTGATAGTTAGACACTTATTGAGTTTTTACTTTTGTGATATTTTTTCAAATATTGTATCGGTAGAAGACTTAGTCAAATTTACAATAATCTCAAAACCTGGAAATATTGCCTTACTGAGTTTTTGCATTAAGCCGACGATATTATATTTATTTTCGATTGAAAAAGGATCAGACTGAGTGACGCGATATGGCTGGCAACACGTGTGCCTATTTTCAATGTGGGAAGTCCCCTCGCGCCTTCCCAGGAATAAGATTATTTCATTTTCCGGTAGAAGAAGAGAGGCAGGTGCAATGGATCGTAAATAGTGGTAGGTATGCAATTATGTGGTCTATATATTAGCAGGTCAAAAATTAATAATACATATAAAATAAAACCTTTTTTAGTTATACTTGCTGTCGCTTTTTATCTACTTTTATTTGTTTAACATTTAGCACCTAATGCAACGGTAAAATCATTGTGAAAATCGGTCCAATTAACCCCGGAGTAATCAGCGTACATATTCTCTCTCTCTTCCTTCAAATACGGCCTATAAGCTGCAGAGGCTATTCTGGCCAGGTACCATTCTCAACGTACATATTATTATCAAAAACATACATTCGGGTGAAATTGAGAACCTCCTATTTTATTTTCCGTTAAAAAAGCTTGAATCCTTAAAAATTTCAATAAAATACGATATGCGGCAACACCACGACATCACATCAGTGAATTTGAGACATCTGTTGCCAAAGCGCTGCATTATAACGACAGATTTAAGGTTAGAGTTGCGATGAACTCCACAATGGCGGCCAAACCAGCTCCAAGACGTCAAAAAATGGGTTGTCAACTTTTCTTGGACATCCGTCATTCTTATATAGTTTGATATTCAATGCCACAAGTGACTGCACTGACTGTACACCAAATGACTGAACACTGAACATCATTCAGCGGACATTTTTGACGATTCATTATCAGTTCCACAAACCCTTTATTTTTCTGTGCATCAGTCTAATTTCTTTTACGACGTATTTGCATCTTTCAAGGTGGTTGTGATCCACCCCTCTAAAAATGAAGTTGTGTTTTTTTTTAATGTTTCTTGACTTGACACTTGGCTTGCTTCTTCATCAGTCTGGGTTCGGGATGCTCACTCTTTTAACTCTATGTGCACAAAACGCTCCCGATCCGTTCGGGTATTGTCCTTTCGAGTAAAAGGTGTGATTGTCTATGGGGGCGTTCGAGTTCACGCCCGGCAGAGCGTGCAGGGCGGATTTCGAGTATCGTGACGTCAGAAGGGTGCATTTTGGAGAACTAGAGGGAATGGTCTAATCGAACGCGGGTTGAACTATTTTTTATTATAATATATAACTTAACTTTCTTTTTCTGGCGCCCCGGCGTTTTTTCTTGGTTATTTATTTGTCACTAATGTGTTCAGTTGACTTCTGTGATGGATATTTTAAGAATACAGGTTCTTCCATTTGCTGCCGATTTATTGTTTGACGAAGATGAAGATGTAAAGCAAACATTAATAAAATAATTTAATTTTGCGAAAGAAACTGTCCCAAATTTTACAGATCTCATCCATTTTAAGAGAAATTTAAGAAGCAACTAATCTCAGGAAATTAAAATTCACAGAGCTCGAATTTGAAAGTTAGGTTGCAGTAATAATGACAGTACAATAGCCGTTAATTTGAATTAAATGTTTGTTGCCCGATGTTCTCCACCTCTCTTGACCGGGAAATGCGGGCGCGCTCCGAGCAGATGCCCCGTGTTATCTCGAACGAAGAAGTTCATGCTCGGGGCTTCATGACAGACACGCTAGGATCATTTCGGGCGCGCTCGGAGCGTTCTGTGCTTCTACTCGAACACCCCCTATGCAACAACGCTGTCATTTTATACGCATGCGCTATTGAGGAATTAATTTAATAGCGTTTTCGATTTACTGCTCTCGCGCACTCTGAGAGTGCTCTCCCCGAGATTTGCGTGTTCGGTTATCCAAATCCACTGCTCTCACTCGGAGTAGCATGTTCGATTTACAAATTTGGTTACTCTGAATCCGTTTGAGAGTGCTCTTTTTAGATCTGAAAATTTTTACAGAGTAGAGAGGCAGCGCTTGCGCAGAACCGCAAACCACCACCATTTTCTATTCTTTTGTTGATGTGTGATCTCGTTTGTTGTGTTTTCTGTGTTTGTTTTTCGTCTAGTTCGATGAATATTGTATATAATATGTCATAAACGCGCTCAAGTGATTTATATTTGAAAATTAATTGTTTATTTTTGTATGTTGACATCTGTCAAATTTTCAAGCGCAATTACGTTCAATTTACACTCCGTCCGAGGGCAACCGCCTTCGGAGTGACAGCAAATCTCGGGCCGATCGATGACGTCACAGAGCGCTCTCGGAGCACTCTCGGAGTTGTAAACCGAAAACGCTATAAGATTTGAGGTCAATGTCATTGGCATTTGTCACAATTAAAATAAATATTTTTCTGAAGGTTTATTTATAATTTTGTACTAAAAAGCTTTCAAACTTTAAATAAGCTTAAAAAAAATGGATAGAGACTATTACCGTAGCCGAAGAACATCAATGGGTTCCACCTCAGATGATCCTCCTTTATCAAGATTATTCATAATAGGTCCAAAAACCTTAACTGAAGACGATTACCGAAAACATTTCAGTAAATATGGAACTATTGAAGAAATTTGGCTGGTAAAAGACAAATCTACAGGGGAATTCAAAGGTAACAAATCATAATAAAATTAATTTGATTTGAAACTTGCTATGTGACAATGGCAGGCCTTTGTAATATCACTTTCGAAAAACTGCAATTTTTAAAACTGTTTAAATACTTATAGAAGATTTATCCGAAATCCTGCTCTTGAAACGATTTGGCAGACTAAAAAATGCATTTATGTGAAATGTTTTGATTTGCACATGCTTAGAACATGTTTGGTTTAAATCTTTTAAAAGGTTCCAGAGAAAGTCCGTAATAAACCATACCCCCCTAATTTTCATATAACTCCAGCCAAAATCATAGACCCAGCCCAAAAACAGGGACTTCAACAAAATGTTTTTAAAAGGTTTGGCTACTATCCTGTACAAGGATATGATTATGAGCCGTTTGGATAATGAATTTAATAGAATATCTTTAGAAAAAAGAGGAATCAAAGCATCATTATCTACTCTTTTTAAAATTTTAAAGGATTTTATAGATAGCCCTGATATTCCGGCACAGCTTCCATTTGCTGCTAACAATGTTAATACTCGTAGTAGATGGGTTTTCTGTTTAAAAATTCTCCAATTTTCCGCATGTGTGATATTTATAAGAAACTTGCAGGAGATATAGATGTGGTATTAGTGTTGGAAAATTAACAATTTACTATGCTCATTGATTACAACAAGTTACATGCATGATAATTAGTAGGTACTTACCTACTTTTGTATAAGAATGTCTAACTAACTATTTAGTACAATCTGTTATTGGTTATAAATTACTGTAATGCGAGCTGTAATGCTTTAGTAAAAACATATAAAACTAAATTTCTTGCTGTAAGAAATGCTTTCTCTTCAAAAAATACTTTTTTAATATTTACCTATTCGTCTCTCAGGCACAATAAAAATTAAGCCTATCCGACTTGTCAGTATCCCTATAGTATATAAGTTATAAGTTGTATATATAAAGTAGAATTGATCAGCAACAGGTCTATGTCAAGAATAATACAACAATAAGCACTGCTTTCCTATTAAATGACTGACTAAATATTTTATATGATTTTAGGTATAACCTATATTAAATACATGAAAACCTCTGAGGCTGCTATTGCCTTAGAAAGCATGAACAGGGTAGCACTTGAATCAGGCAGCCGTAGAATAAAAGTTATGATTGCCGCCAGGTAAGACACTACTTCAGTTAATAGTAAAATTTGTGAAATATCCTTGAAATGATAAGTAATTTTCTCGTACATTTAATGTTTTAAACTGCCTCCTAACTTTGTTAATTTTCTAGTTTTATATGACGAACCTCAAATCATAATGTATGATCCTTAGTAGAATAAATTTAATTTGAATTTGAATTTGAATATTGTGAAAGATGTAAAATGACAAATCTCTGTTACATGAGACCACTCAGTCGAGCACATTTCTAAATTTTAGAAATAACAACAAATTCCATTACTTGCATTACATTCAGCTTTACATATGTACAATAATAATAATATATAGGTATATTATATATATATATATAGATATATAAACCGGCATTACCAATCCCGAAACGTTATACTTCACAGATGATACGAAGCCCGCGAAAGTTTTACGCAGCCCGAATCGGGCTTCCTAAAAATTATTGCGTATATAAGCGTATCAGGGGTAGGTGATTCCATCTGTTGTTATTTCGAAAAAACTAGGTGGGCTTCGTAAGTCGGTAAAATATCTAAATATATACACCTTTAGTTCGGTTGATGGCCGCCAGAGGGCATGTATATGCACTTGCATATATTTCACGTATGATAAGAAGCCCGACATATTTTGCAGAGCTTAGGAAGCCCTTAAATTTGGCAATGTCGCAAATTCAATTGTTATTTGAATGATATATTACTCTATATCTAGGTAACGAGGGAAGATGGATCAACCAAAGGTAAATTACAGATATGCCCGAAATAAACAGTACTGAAACTAAGTTGGCGGTGTTTTTATGCGTGCGCTGTCATACTCAAGTTAGCTAGTATAGACCTGTCAAGTAAACCTCAAACAAGTAATTAGTAGGGCCTAATTGTTAAAAATGGTGTTAAGTACAGAGGAGAAAGTGTTTCTGGTAGAGCATTATTTTTGCTCATACGGAATGGGCCGACATAATGGTGCAAGTTTGCTATACGTGTCTGATCAATTCACACAATGGTTTAATAAACGTTCTCCAAGTAATGCTGTAATTTTGAAGGTTATTGAAAAGTTCAGAAATACGGGTAGTGTATTGTGCCAACAAAAAGGAAACTCGGGGCGTCCCAGGACAGTTAACAACAACAATAACCATGAACGTGTTTTTGAGCAAATCTTACAAAATCCGAAAGCCAGCCAGGCAAGGACAGCGTTACAACTTGATTTAAAAAGAACTTCCTTTCAAAGAATCCTGAAGGAGCTGGGTGCATTTTCGTATGTGATTCAGGTACATCAACAACTACATCCTCGGGATTATCGCAGTAGAGTGGAATATTGCGCCAGAATTCTCGCGTTACAGTATGAAAATCCTGAATTTTTGAAAAATGTTTGGTTTTCAGACGAAGCACACTTTCACTTGTCAGGCTATGTGAATCGTCGCACAAATCGATTTCTGGGCTTTGCCAGACCCGATGAGGTTCAAGAGGTTCCTTTACATAGTGCAAAAGTGAGTGTCTGGTGTGCTGTGTCCGGACACGGAATCATTGGTCCGTACTTCATCGAAGAGAATGGTAGGCAAGTCACACTTAATCAACAGAGGTACAGACACATTTTAACACGATTTATCCCTGATCTACGTCAATTCTGTCGTGCACGTAACTTGGCATTTCGAAACCAATTTTTTCAGCAGGACGGGGCAACTTGCCATACTGCTGCCGCAATTCGTCAATTTCTTCAAGAACATTTTCCAAGCAAATTCATTTCACGATTTACTGACTTCTCTTATCCTTCACATTCTCCAGACCTCACACCTCCAGATGCATACATTTGGGGCATGGCTAAAAATGCCGTTTTCAAACAGGCACCACAAACCATCGATGAATTAAAGGATGCCGTTAGAGTCTTCTTCGCAGCTCTGAGACAACCCTTATTCAATAACATGACCAGAAACTTAGAACATCGTTATGAAGTCTGTCTTGAACGAGGAGGTGCACATTTAGAACATATAATAAAGTGTCAATAATATGTATTTTTTAAATATATAATACGATTACAAGTTCAGTACTGTTTATTTCGGGCAATACTGTATTTAGAACCCCGAAGATATGTCCACTGTTTCCTGGTGACGTATGTACATTTAGATACGAGTATAGTATTATGGGATACAGTAAAACAAAGTTGAACTTGTAAATTTCCACTATATTAACTAGAAAAATTACATGTTTCGGTAACACTGTAGCTTCGTCAGATGACAATGATTTATTCATTGATGCTGATATTCCTCAACACCTTTCCTCATTTAAAAGTTTGACCAAACCCATTGAACTGCAAAAACCTTGTAACCTGGGCTTAAACAATGGCTTTGTCAATACATCGGCTACCTAAAGCGTAGTTGATATCTTCTTAATATCAATAAGCCCTTCTGAGACCAGCTCTCACAAAAAAAGTGTCTTGTGCGTATATGCTTTGTTTGACGATGGAACTCTGGATTCTGCGGTAATTTTATAGCAGCTTCATTATCAACCATAAGATTAGGCACTTCTTTTAATTTAAGAATTTCTCAATAAAGACGCTTTAACCATACTTTCTCTGGTGTAGCTTCACTAGCAGCTACAATTTCTGCCTCAGTATATATGGCTACAGAAGTTTGCCTTTGACTTAACCGTGATACTTCACCAGAGGCATACATACAAATCACTCCAGTAGTGGACCGTCCTGACGATAAGTCACCAGTCACCACCATGATCAGCATCACTAAATGCTTCCAAGTTCCCTCCAGTTCCAGCGACATATTTTAATCCATAATCTAGTGTCCATCTTAAATATCTAAATATAGGTACGTTTAACTTTAAGCCAATCTTCTTTGCTAGGATTTTTAAGTGTTCTTGAGGCAACACCAACTGCATAGGCTATGTCAGGTCTGGTTCCTGTCATTAAATATAATATAGCTCCAACAGCCTCTCTATAGGGAAAATTTTCAGTTGCTGTACCTTTTTCCTCTATTTCTTCTCTTTCTACCTTCCCTAACTGACTATTTTCCTTAATCATTGGGGTGGAAGCTGGATTACAGTTGCTCATACCAAACTCTTTAATATTTTCTTTATATATTCTATTTAGCTTAAGCGAACTGACCCATCATTTTCTTTATCTATTTCTACACCCAAAAAATAGTCGGCTGGTTTAACTGTTCTTTGAATTATTTTTTCAACTTCTCTAAGAACTCTTGCTTCATTTCTTCATTATTTGAAACCACCAACAAATCATCTAAATAGAGTGCCATAAAAAGTAAGCTCGTGTCTTGCTTTTTGATAAACAAACACGAATCTGCTTCACTTCTTTTAAATCCAAGTGATATAATAAAGGTAGCAATTCTTTTGTTCCAACATCTAGGTGCTTGCTTTAGATCGTAAATACTTCGCTTTAAATGACACACTTTATAAATGCCGTCGTCAAAACCTTCCGGTTGCTTCATGAAAACTTCTTCTTCTAGTTCCCCATACAAGAAAGCAGTTGAAACATCAAACTGAGTAATTGACATTTTTTTATCAGCTGCAATACATACTCAATAATGCCCTTATTGTCCCAGTCTTCGCTACTGGACTGAAAGTATGATTATAGTCTTCGCCTTCTTTCTGTGAAAATCCTCTAACTATCAGTCTCGCCTTATATTTTTCTATGGAACCATCTCTTTTCGTTTTCACTTTGTACACCCATTTGCACGAAATTGCTATCTTTCCTTCTGGCAACTTTTCTAGAACCCAAGTTTTATTTGCTTTAAGTGATTGTATCTCATTTTTCATTGCTTCTATCCATTTATTGTTCTTATCACTTCTTATTGCTTGTTGGTAACTTAGTGGTTCTTGGAATTCTCTCATCTTGGTTGCTGCACTCATAATAAATTCTTCATAATATCTAATAGACTTTTTAATTTCTTCTCTGTCTCGTAAATTATCTGCCCCACGCATGCATTATCCTGCACAAATAAGATTATTGTTAGGTTGTATTTTTTTCTATAACATACATCGTTTGTAAAACGACTATTGAAAATAGTCTAGGAACCGAAATATCTTTACCTTGTAGATTTTTATTTTTGTAGGGTAGATTGTATGTGTTTTCAAGTTGTTGTTAAATTAATATTTTTTATTTTTAAGTTTGAAATAAATATTTTCTTCGTTACAATTATTACAAATCTGATGATATGTGTTATTAATTGAAATAATTCACCCCCTAAAAAAAATAGGTTTTACGGCTTGGGGATACACTATGCCAACCCTGCTTCCTTCCACTACATAATATTGCAATCAGGCCTACATTTAAAAAATCGTGAAAATATAATTTTTCTAAAAGCCAATTTACATTAACATGCAGTGGCAGCAATTGCAAGTAAAAATTGCCTGAACGCATGTGCTTTGGTGACTTTCGATCAGCTGATGCAATTTTAGTTCCAAACCGCATGCCTTTTTTTTTTTAATTGCAATCGTAAATTGGCTTTAACACTGATAAGGCTAACTTTCATTGACAACAATAACACAATAAGATTATTTTATGTTCTTCGCGAGAAATTAAGAAAGGTAAATACTAGGCAATAGAAAAGGCAGTTGTTTATTTAGGTACTCTTAAAATTTAAAAAAAAAGCATAATTCTCAAAATGTGATTTTTTTACGATGGCAACATTCTTTTCTAATATACGAATCGAATATTTGGCGAAGAAAGTAAGACCTAAAAGCAAATGAAAAATGGCCCCAACAGACATTAAAACATTTCATTCCGAACTTTTTAAAAAACAATCTGCCACTTTTGAAATATAAAGAAAAAATGCCCGCTAAAAATTATTTATCATTATTGTTGTAAAACGTTATTAATAATAATGTAAAGTAATAAATTTATAACTCATCAAAATATCTGTGACGGCAACACCGCCGGGCTTCTTAACAACTGCAAGTCGTCCTGTAGTTTACACACTAATTGATTGATTTGTATGTAATCTCCAAATATTAAAATTAAATACCGAAACCCCTTGCCTCTTAACCCGGGCTTCGCATTGCCCGTGATTTCTAGCGGGCTTCGTATCAGACGTAGGCTATATATATATATATATATATACAGTATGTCTCCGTAAGTTTGCATCATATGGAAAACTTTTTTATTATTCATTTTACGAAAAAAAGTTTTTCTTCATAAAAAGCTCTGCATGGTCTAAAACCTAAAATGCAACCATCAAATATCGAAATTTTCCAGTCATATACGAGGTTTGTCGAAAAATGTGAATTTTTCCCAAGAATGTAAATTTTTCCCAAGAGTAAAGTACCTTTATTTTTGACATTATCAAAAATTGTTATTAAAAAAAGTTGATCAGAACTAAAAACCACGTCTAAATATGCAATAACACGCATTAAATTAATTAAATAATTAAAAAATTAAATAATTAATAATAAATTATTAAAATAATTTTTTAACATAAATGCGTTTAATTGCATATTTAGACGTGGTTTTTAGTTCTGATCAACTTTTTTTAATAACAATTTTTGATAATGTCAAAAATAAAGGTACTTTACTCTTGGGAAAAATTCACATTCTTGGGAAAAATTCACATTTTTTGACAAACCTCGTATATGACTGGAAAATTTCTATATTTGATGGTTGCATTTTAGGTTTTAGACCATGCAGAGCTTTTTATAAAGAATAACTTTTTTTCGTAAAATGAATAATAAAAAAGTTTTCCATATGATGCAAACTTACGGAGACATACTGTATATATTGCCAGTAAGATTTACATAGTAAATATTAACAACGTCATGGTTCAAATAATAAAGAAACAGAAATGTTTACATAATATCACATCTCAATTGAGATCAAGCTATTACACATAACATACAAAGAGATTCAAACCGTTCGTGTGTATTTATATACAGGGTGTTATTTAAGTATGTGGCCAATCTCCAAGGGGTGCTTCTTTAAGTAATTGTAAGAAGAAAAGTTCATGTAAACATGGGTTCGAAAATGCATAGTTTTTACGATACAGGGTGTCAAACTTTTAAAAAAAAATCGGATGTTCGTAAATATCTCAATACTCTTTTACATATTCGATTGTGTTGAAATTTGGCAATTCTGTTTGTAATAACAAGAGGATAATTTTGCCTCAATTAGATTAAAATTCTTAAGTCCAGTGGCGTCCGGGACAGTCCCACTAAAATTTTTGAAAAAAAAATTGCGCGTCACTGACTTTTTTAAAAATTATATATTTTTTTCGAATTAAGCAACTACAAATACAATTATTTTATCTCCTGAGTTTTTTTCATATCTTGCTTTGTTTTCGAGAAAAAAAAAACACTTTATTGCATTTCCCGGGGGCAATAAGAGTTATAGTTGTTACTTACAAGACATGAAAAAAACTCAGGAGATAAAATAGTTTTATTTGTAGCTGCTTAATTCGAAAAAAATACATAATTCTAAAAAAAGTCAGTGGCGCGCAATTTTTTTTGTCAAAAATATTAGTTAGACTGTCGTCCGGGACGCCACTGGACTTAATAATTTTAATCTAAGCGGGGCTAAATTATTCTCTTGTTATTACAAACAGAATTGCCAAATTTTAACAAAAGCGAATAAAAGAGTATTGAGATATTTACGAGCATCCGATTTTTTTTTAAAGTTTGACACCCTGTATCGTAAAAACTATGCATTCTCGGATCCATGTTTATATGAACTTTTCTTCTTAAAATCATTTAAAGAAGCACCCCTTGGAGTTTGGCCACATACTTAAATAACATCCTGTATAGATTAGTAATAAAAGTATATTTAAAAATAGGTTTGCATGAGTCAAGAGGCTTGCAAAAAAATACTTGTCTCAGTATTTGCTTTTGCAGGATAAAAATACGACTCGATTGATTTGTCTGTCCCCAATACTGAATTATGTATCTCAGTTATTAGGCCGTTTTCTCGGGAAAAACGTGGAGCTATGTAACGGATGGCATAAGCAAAATTAACATTTAACTGTCACTAAATGTCACAAAAACCAACTAATCCTATGGTATATAAGGAAATTGTTGAGTCACTGCTTAGGTACGGTGTGGTCGTTTGGGGTGGACTCTACCAGAATACATTAAATAGTTGAAATATTGCTCAAAATTATATATTAAAAATAATTTTCATAAAAAACAAACGCTTTTCTACTGCCCTGCTCTATTCAAAAGATATTTTTGATGTACGTTCACTGTATTGTTTACCTGCGTGCATGTATGTCCACAAATCTAACAAATTTAAAAACTTTATATCCATACGTACCAAACTAGAATAAATTGTTAAGAAAAACCTAGAAAAAACTTGCTTCCACTACAAAAATATTAAGATCAATTTTTTATTACACCGAATATTTCACTCATGTATAAATTTTCCCATAAGAAACGTTAAAAATAAAAAAATATCAGCGGATATACAACGTTGCCTAGACAACGTTGTATATCCAACACACAACAATCGAACCTATTTGACGAGACAGTTTTTTTAATTTTTATTATTCAATCAATAATTAGTTAATATTTTTCAATTGTTTGTTGCTATTTGTTAAGTTTTTTTATAAAATAAAAAAAAAATTGTTATTGGATTTCAGTTACAGTTTTAATTATGTTATATGAAATTGAAAATTGTATGACAAAAAAAAATTTTTATATATATTTCATTCTAGAAATATTCTCCCTAAATACCGCTCGTGCATAAAAATTAACCAGATAATTTTCATTTAAGCTTGTTATACTAATTCCACTCGTTCTTCGAACTCGTGGAATTATAAATAACAAGCTTTCATGAAAATTATCGGTAATTTTTAAGCACTCGTGGTATTATGTACCCCCGAAAATGTATAGCTTATTACCACCACATATCAGGAAATTAAGTAATCCAAAAAAATTTAGTATAGCCACATACTTACCTCTACCATGCAAGCAAAAATTATTTGCATCAGAGGGCTTAGATTAAAAAACGTAGGGCTTGGTTTTTAGATCACAATGATATGGGGATTATTAAATAATCTATAACCAAATCTAGGTTAAAATTTTGTCAAATTCATATTATGCCAAACTAATGAGTAATAAAATAAGTAGACAAATACAAATTAATTTTTGTTGTTTACAAAATTAACAAAGTAAGAATATACAGAAAGAAAAAGAAAAATAATTACATAAATTGCTGAAATTGGCCACCGCCATGCTCCTAGCATAAATTCACACGTCTCTTCATATTTTCGAAAGTGTTGACCAGCATCTCTGGAGAAATGTTACCACATTCTTGGATAATCCTTTCTTGTAATTCTAAATTTGCAACAAGTTCTTCTGTTCTTACGGATGGTCATCCTGCTCCTTTTTTGTGTTGTATAGAACCTGTTTCCCTAAACACAGCCACGGTTCTTTTCAGGCAATGATAAAAATCCCCAGCAATAAAAGCAACGTTAGGAAAATGTTCGTGAAAATCGTCCATGCACAAACCCGGATTGTAGTGCCACTCACCATTTACTAGAGTACCCCGAACAAACCCGAAAATACGCTTCAACCATGAATGTTTTGTGCTGTTCCGTAAAGCCCATTGTAGGTAGTGTATATTATTACTTCTCGTCGGTATAACGTGTTAATTTTGCTCCGCACAGTTTCACGAATTTCATAATCAATTATTACAAAAATAAACGGTAAATTAGTATGGGCGATAGTAGTGATGGTGTTACAGATAATAAACAAAAAAAAAACCGAAAAATATCCGGGGATTTAATAAAAACAAGAAGTTTTTCACTGGGATCAATGGACTATTTAAGCAAAACCGAAGTCGACAAAATTATAGGTATTCAGAATGTAAACAAACCATTCAAAACATACGCTGATAAGAAAAGTGACCAAAGTCCAACCAGTAATAGGAATATGCAAATACCGGGGCAGCTCAATAAAGAGACGCGAAACAAATCGACTGTGAAGGAAATGGACATTTTTTCGGGCGTTTCAAACAACATAGAGATACCTGAGGAACATGACCAGGTATTTAAACCGCAAACTTCGGTAATACGCACACCACCCGCAAAAACGAGTGAAATTTACCAGAAAAACTTTGAAAATAGTATTGGAATCGAAAGTTCGGGAAAAAGAAATAGGTCCACCTTTAGCCCGGAGAGCGATATAATCCCAAAAAGACAATGTGACAGAAGACTGTTAGAAACATGTCCTGATCTCCAAAATACTGGAGTTAACAAAATGGATACAAATAATACAGAAAACCAAGAATGTAATTTAAATATAGGAAATATGATAAATAGTTTATTTTTACATTTGGATAAAATTTGGGATATATCAAACAACGAAAACATAAATGACATTTCAAAAGAGAATCGGGTGTGTTTAAATGATTGCAGTGTAAAGATTCATAAATCTATAACATTATTAATCCACAAAATCGGAATTTTAGAAAAAGAAAACTATCATTTGAAAACCCATAGAAACAATTTAAACAATGAATTGGATACAGACCAACAAAGCAAAACAACACCAATAAACCAAACAGAAACGGAAATTTTAACAACAAAGCCAAAGAGTTATGCGAAAATAACCACCCAAAGAACGAATAATCAATCACAACATACCGAAAATGAAAAAACAATATGGACTACCCCAAAAGCACAAAAAAAATTCGAAACCATGATAACAATAGACAAAATTACAAATCCAAACACAACAATGCAAACACTCAAACAAAATATTGCGCCAAAAGACATAGGAGGTACTTTTAAAAATGTAAGGTATTTAAAAAATGGTTCGGTTATATTAGAAAGTCACAACAAAGAACAGCTAGAAAAACTAAGGGTTGTACTTAAAGACAAAAACAGCTTCAAAATTAAGGAAACACAAGATATTGATCCAATGTTTATGATTACCGGTTTAAGAAAGGAATTAACAAATAAAGAACTTCTAGACGATATTGTCATTTTAAATGAAGAAATAGAAACTGATCTGGGATATAAGGTAGCTGACAAAATAAAAATTGTGGCAAAAAAAACATGTAGAAATCCAAATAAAGACAACTGGATTTTGCAAGCACCACTGGACATTACAAAATGGTTCCTTAAAAAAGAAAAAATAAATATAGACTTAATGAAAGTACATGTTAAAGAGCATTTTAATTTGGCGATGTGTTTTAATTGTGCAGGGTTTGGACATGTGGCCAAACACTGTCGGGAAAGGCAATGTTGTCATAAATGCGCCGAGGAACACCCAAGCAAGGATTGTAACAGCAAAGTCTTAAAGTGTCCAAACTGCACCAGGTTTAATTTGAAACCAGAGGTAAGTCAACACTCTGCCAGAGACCATCAATGTCCGGTGTACCAAAGACGGCTAATACAATACCAGAGTAACATAAACTACTCTCAGGAACAATCAACCATTTTTTTATGAAAACAACAGACCATAGGAACTCAGTCACCAAAAGCATCATTCACCAAAATGTCCAATCCTTGGGTAATGCAGTGGATCGGATAAATTTTATGTTAGAATCACACACTAATTGTGAAGTCCTATGTATCACAGAGCATTGGAAATCTGAAGAGCAGTTAAATTGTATGTCAATAAGTAATTTTAATCTAGCTTCCACGTTTTGCAGAGACGAGGGAAAGCATGGCGGTTCAGCAATCTACTGTAAAAATACTGTTAAGTTTAAAGTGCGACGAAAATTAAATAAACTATCAAAAAGTGGAATATTTGAATGTGCTGCTGTGGAGTGTACATTGGGTAAAGTAGAAACAATCATTGTATCTGTATATAGACCTCCAGCAGGAGACATAAAGGAATTTATGGAAAAACTAGAAAAGTTATTAGTATATATATTTAAGGAAAATAAAGCCATATTCATATTGGGGGATTTTAATATTGAAATGTTAATAGACAATGAAAGAAAAATACACCTACTATCTCTAATGAGCTCTTTTAATATGAATCCGACCGTAACGGAAAACACAAGAATAACTAATAACTCGGCTAGTTGTATAGACAATATATTTACAAACTTTGATTTTACACATACAATTGTGTTTGATAACTATATCTCGGACCATAAAGCACAGAAAATCACTTTTAGAATTAAGCAGACAAAAGAAACGTTTTTGCAAAACACCCGTATTTTTTCAGACGAAAATAAAAATGATTTTCTGTCAAACTTACAAAAACAAGACTGGAGAGAAGTTTATAATATTGAAAACAACAATGTAAATAATCAGTGGAACACATTTATGAATACTTTTATTTTGTTATTTGACCAGAGTTTTCCACAAAAACTAGTAGGTAAAAGACAAAAAATATCATTGTATACAGATGTAAATATTTTAGAATGTAAACGTAGATTAGATGTTTTATTAACCTTATCCAGACATAATCGCATTTATACAGAACAATATAATAGCGAAAAAAAAAGATATGATAGTTTGCTAATTGGGGCTCGTGCCACCAAATATGAAAATAGAATTAAGAACTCGGATAATAAGTCAAAGTGCATGTGGTCCATCTGCAAAGAAATAAACGGAAAAAATAATAGCTCGGAAATTAAAATAGATGGGGACCCCCAAAATATTGCTAATAAATACAATGAGTTTTTGCTCTCAGTTGTGCCCGATCTTTTGAGTAAATTAATTAATATACCTTTTAAATGTAGTATAAGTAATAATGTAAATTCAATATTTCTAAAGCCTGTAACACCGGAAGAAATCTGTGAGATAGCACAAAAATTAAAAAATAAAAATAGTAGTGGCTTGGATGGAATTCCAACAAGTATAATAAAAATATCGGCTAGTGAACTGAAAAACATATTGTGCCACATTATAAATAATTCTTTCAATTTTGGAATATTTCCTGAAAATTTAAAAATCGCACTTATTAAACCTTTGTATAAGAAGGGGGATCCTGAAATGCTAGACAACTACAGGCCTATAAGTTTATTACAAGGTTTCTCGAAAATATTTGAGATGGCTATGAGCACTAGATTAGTAGACTTCTTTAACCAATATAAGTTATTTAATAAATATCAACATGGGTTTTTAAAAGGAAAGTCAACGCAAACAGCTATCTTTGACTTTATTCAGAAAATTCTTAACCACCTCGAAAATGGCGAATTAACATTAGGAATGTTCCTAGATCTGTCTAAAGCATATGACTGTCTGGATAGGGACTTGCTGGTACAAAAACTTGAAAAATACGGCATAAGAGGAAATGCAAAACTTTGGCTAAGATCATATTTAAGTGGTAGAAAGCAAATAGTAAGCGTAACGAAAAAAGGAAAAAATGCTAAATCAGAAATGTTGTCAAATAATGTAGGAATAGCACAAGGAAGTATTATAGGGCCAATTCTTTTTATAATATTTATTAATGACTTACACCTTCTTATGAAATCGGCAGACCAATTCATGGTAAAATACGCAGACGATACAAACCTAATTATAGGAAGTAAAGACTTAGAAGAATTAATTGCCAAAGCCAAAGAATTCTTTAACCTAGTCACCGAATGGTTTACATCAAATAGACTCGTTCTAAATAAGGATAAAACAAATGTAATGTTATTCAAAACTAAACAATCAAATATAATAAAACCAATAGACATTGAATTGCATAACAAAGAGCTTATCCTTATGGAAAACGCTAAATTCTTGGGCATCTATATGAATGAAAATCTAAACTGGTCATGTCACATAAAAAATTTAATTAAAAAACTAAACTCAATTTGTTATGGCATTAGAATAGTTAGCACATACATGAACAGAGATACGCTAAAAATTTTATACTACGCCAATTTCGAATCAGTACTAAAATATGGAATCATATTCTGGGGAAGGGACAGTATGACTCAAAATATCTTTATCATTCAAAAGAGATTAATTAGAATTATTAAGAAAATAAAATTTTTGGAAAGCTGTAGATCTGTATTTAAAAGTCTAGGTATAATGACCGTCTTTGGTGTTTATATATATGAATGTTTAATGTTCTTCTTTCGAAATAAGGATCTGTTTGACTTAAAACCAAAACATGAGTACAGCACTAGAACACACGATATTAATTATATAAAACACAGACTTACACTAACTGAAAAGTTTCCCCATTACATGTGTATAAAACTTTTTAATTCACTTCCAGCTAGATTGAAGGGTATATCGTCATGTAAAAAGTTTAAAGTAGAATTAAAAAAAATGTTAATAGACCTAGAACCGTATAACCTGAAAGATTTTTGCCCAGATTTGTAAATTGTTTGTGTGACGTCATTTCTTTTGTGTACTTTGTACTACGATTTGAAATAAAGTATTTATTATTATTATTATTATTATTATTGTTCAAGAAATTGGAAAAATTAGCGATGAATCAATTTAGAACTGTCAAAGATGACGGAATAAATGATTGATTGTTAATTCAGGTGGTTACACACCCAACAGGTATTATTAATAATAATAATAATAATACTTCTTTATTTCAAATTAATTACATGTTTGCAATAAAATGAAATGACGTCAAAAAAAAGGAATAATCTTAAAAACTATATTCTAAAAACTCTGCTATGGTATACGGTTCAATGTTAACTAGCAGTTGTTTTAGTTTCCTTTTTAGGGTTTTTACATTAGTAATACTTTTTACCGACTGCGGAAGTTTATTGAACAACTTTACACACATATAGTATGGACTTTTTTCGGTAATTGCCAAACGATGTGTTGGATATAGAAAATTTTGGTTTCTTGTAGTATAGCTGTGTTCGTTGATATTATCAAACCTATCTCTGTTCTTAAAAATAAACACAATACATTCAAAAATATATAAAGCATATACAGTCATGATATTAAGCTCCTTGAAGATGCCCCTGCAGGAACACAGAAAACCAAGCTTTTTAATAGTTCTGATAATTCTTTTTTGTACAATAAACACTCTCTGCATTCCAGTACAACTACCCCAAAATATAATTCCATATCTAATAACAGACTCAAAATTGGCACAGTATAAGATCTTTGTCGAAACCGCATTCACATAGCGAGCCACAACCTTCAAACCAAAACCGATCCTACCTAGTTTTAAACATAAACTATCAATATGCTGGTCCCATGACAGAAATTCATCTATTACAAGACCTAAGAATTTCGTATTATGTTCCAGCGTGTAATTATTATGTATTATATTTAAATGTTCGGGCTTCATGAGCTGGCTGTTTTTTCTTCTAAATAAAATTAAATTTGTTTTGCTGTCATTAATTATCATTTTGTTACAAGTAAACCACTCACTTGTTTTTGTAATGCATATTCCGAATTCACTAAAATATTCTGAATTGTGGATCCTGGAACCAGCAGATTGGTATCATCTGCATAATTGGTAATGAGAAAATTATTTTCTAGAGAACTTAAATCGTTCAAGTAAATTACAAATAAAATAGGACCTAGAATACTACCTTGTGCTATACCCAGTTTACTTACCTTAATGTTGGATTTTATATTATTAACAACAACTCTTTGCGGTCTGTCTGAGAGGTAGGACTGTAACCACGCAAGCGCATTTCCTCTGATACATTACTTACTTAACTTATAAAACAAAAGGTCGTGATTTACACAATCGTATGCTTTACTTAAATCTAAAAATAACCCCAGTGATAAGTCTTTATTTTCTAAGTGCTGTAAAATGGCTGTAGTGAATTGAAATATTGCTGTTGTGGTCGACCTACCGCTCAGGTAGCCATGCTGCCTAGTTGAAAAAATGTTACACTTATTAATAAATTCTGTAAGTCTAGAACACATGACCATTTCAAATATTTTGGAAAAGCTTGAAAGGAGACTAATTGGTCTATAATTATTTAAATCATCTAAGGGTCCTTTATTTTTATACAAGGGTTTATTATTTGCAAGTTTCAGTTGGTCAGGAAAAATCCCAAACTTTAAAGAATTATTCAACATATGTTTTAAAATACACAATATTTTAGTAATGGACAATTTTACAATGCTCGTTGGAATTTCGTCCTCACCACTACTATATTTATTTTTTAATCTATTAGCTATGTCCAAAAGTTCCCTATTTGTTACTGGCTTTAGAAACATAGACTGATTATTTTCAACAATGTTACATTCAAAGGGTAATAATATATTAAGCTCTACAGCTAAGCATTACGTCCTTAGATGCAAGGCCCTCTCTGATGCAAATAATGTTTGCTTGCACGGTATGAAAACAAAACCTTTAAGAACATCTTTAATTGGATTGTATTTAGTGAAATTGACCTGATAATTTATATTTAAAGTATTTCTTATTTATGAACGATATTTCGGTCCCTTATTTTTGTTTTTAGGCATTGTATTCAAAAATAGTTTTTAGTATCATTTCAACATACTAGAGCACCGTGCACATACAGGTATTCAGTTACCTAGGTGCATTTTCTTACTTCTGGGACCATTACTTTACATCTATATGTGATATATAGGGTTAGTTGAGGTAATGGTAAACGATTTTAATAAAATCAACTTTAGTATAGTATAAAATTTTTATTTTTATAATTGTGAATGTAGGATTAAGGGAGGGTAATTTTCAGTCGATTTTGCTACTGATCGTCATCTGCAAAACTGAAAAGGCATACAAGATACAAAGTTATTTGATGTTTACAATTTCCCATAGTAAAATATTTTTACAACAAATTTTGGGGCAAATGGGAAGAAACTTATATTGCTATTAAAAGACTGTAGTACTTTTAGTAGGGGTATTTGCAAACAAAAGCCATCCAAACTTTTTTTTAAATATCTAAGCAGTCAAAGAAAGGATGTTTACATTTACCCCCTGAGACATCATAAGTACATGACTAATAAGCAATTAAAATAGAACAATTTGTTCTTTCTATTCTTTTATTCTGCTCAGTGTTCAAGTAAATGGAATATTTCTTCAAATTAAATGGAATATAAATTTAATATTTCAAACTTTATGGCTTCTCAAAATTGTCTATTTTTCCTGGAAACGTGTGAAACAAATGTGAACATTGTTTACAATTACTCCAGAAAAATTTTTACAAATCCCCCGTTCTCCAAATAACTGACGGGGCAAATATGAACACCCATTCTAACGGTCATTCTTTGAATCTAACCTAAAAACGTCACATGGTTTGCATACATGCTTTAATCATAAACACTTCTACATAATTAAGTTTTCTTACATTATTCAGAAATTAATATTTTACATCTAAACTTTCGTCTTGATTTATGGGTATCACAACTTTTGGAGCAGGTCCGCAAAAATACCACATTAGAATCTGAACAAACAAAATAATCGCGCTGTTAAAAGCCGGCTAACCAAATGAAGAATGCTGGCGTCAGTGGCGTCACTGCTGTCGCTCGCTACCCGCGAAGTTCAAAAGTTATTGGACCTGTTTACAATTGCCCCTGTTCACGATTACCCCAACTAACCCTAATCCTATTTTAAATAATTGTAACAAAGAACATGTAATATATTAATGTCTAATTACACAGAAAACTGCAAATTAGTTAGTACACATTTAAATATCCAAAAGCTATAATTCTATTCTATTCTACGTTTATTTTTCAGTCGAGAACAAGGTTCCAAAAGGGATATAAACGAAGAAGAAAAAACTCAACGATTATTTATCATATGTCCCAAAAGTGCAACAGATGATGAACTCTACGAATACTTTAGACAGTTTGGCGATCTAGATTATGTCAATGTTGTTAAAGACAGAAACACCCGAGACAGTAAAGGAATTGCCTATGTTAAATACCATAAGTATGTTATTTATTTATTTACATATAGTATCAACAGTGGTGGTTACCATTTACAACCACATCAATATAATCTAATAAAAACCTTACAAATAATGTGAGCTATAATAATCACTGAGTCTGGTTTTGTAGTTTCGTTTTTACAGGTTCTGTGAATATACTTAGTGTTGTGGTACTTACATCAATATCACTTGCCAACCTAAACCCTTTAGGTACGGGAAACGACCAAAGCCGCGAAAAATTTTCGTGATCGCCTAACGGGAATCAACTAGAGCCGCAAGACGAGAGGCGCGGTTTTGCACGGGAAGCGCAGGGTTGCCATTGCTAGGGAAATTTCCCTAAATCTGGGGAAAAGCTTCAATCGGTAGGGAAAAAGGGAAATTTTCTATAATTTAGGGAATTTTTATACTTATTTGATTTTGTGAAATTGTGATACTTATTTGTAAAAAATATATTAAGCAATTATTAAAAAACGATTGACCCATGGCAAAAACGCTATCTATCTTAAGTCCGATTTACTATTAGCAAACCTTACTCTCGAGATATAAACAACGAGAAACTCGGTAAATCCCAGGCCTCCGTTCGCTGGTATTTTAAGGGGAACTACGCATTTTTCAAGTTTCTGCGTTAATTTCAATAATTCAAATAATAGCCACCACCAGTTTATTTTCTATGCATTTATCTTGTATTAAATGTATTATTTTTTGAATAAAAAATGCATTATTTTTTGCATAAAAAATAAACTATAAGTGGCTTAATTTTTATTTGTAGAAATTTTTTTATTAATAAGTAGGGATATGTTTTGTTTTCAAGTACCTTTTTTCTTCGTTTTTACATTAAAAGATCTGGTAAAAATCTGGGGAATTTTTAAGAAGTTATCTAGGGACAAAAAAAATTTGAACCTGGCAACACTGGGGAAGCGTTCTCAGTCACCTAACAGCAGAAGCTGCTGCAACGTCGAAAAGCCGCGCTGTCCATTTTAAACGTGTTTCTTTGTCGCTAGGCTGAAGGCGACCGGGGTCGCAAAGGTTTATGTTTATGTTACTGCATTGTAAAATTTGATCGTTTTTTTTTTCTTAAATAAACTTTTTTAGTTTCATAAAAGGGATGTTTTCTTTTGTCAAAGAAAATAAGCCAAAAGAAAACAAACTAGACTGGGTACATATCGCTAATCGTCAGCCGAGGGTGCATCTAATATTAGTACTAAAAAAAAATTTACAATAAAAGAATATTTTTATTTCTTTTTTCTATATTTACTATTGCTCTTTTTTGCCTCACCTTCCTGCGGAACGTGAAGGGGAAACATATCGCCAAATTGTCATTATAACAACTGACAAAAACTAAAAAATAAAAAAACGGGTGCAAAATTTCCTGTTTCTCGTATAGATAGGTGGTTTTTGAAGACGGCATCGTATAGTGCTCGACGTCCTATTTCCATTGCCGTCTCGCTCGATTTGATACGACTTTTCATTACTGAAATATATGTTATTTAATATTATAATATTGATATGGACATTTATAGGTGCTTTTCACAGCACACCTCTGTGCAATGTGGGATATACTTTTCATATTTCATCATCATTATCACATTATCAGCAAATAAATGTGTGGAAATATTATTGTGCCGAGCCCTTCGGGCACGGCACTGCTCAAGTTCGTTCGTTAATTTTATACTTTTGACAAAACCATTTGTTAGCAAGCCCTAACTGTAAAGCACTTTAATTCGTGTTTAAAAAAATATGTGTAGTTTCCTCACAACCCAGGTCGCAATAAAAATATAAGTATGTGTAATTTTTTACTGCTCAAGTTCGTTTTTTTCGTACTGATGATTGACGCTGTATCATCAATCATTTTTATTACCTAAATAAGAAAGTTTTATAGGACAGCTGTCATTTTGACAAGTAAATGTCAAGTTTTTTAGAGCTTTTCTTGTATCTAAGATTATAGCTGTAAGAATCCGAAATTTTAAAAAATTTCAGTACCTAAATAACAAAGTTTTATACAACAGCTGTCAAATTTTGACAGGTAAGCGTCAATTTTTTTTAACCTTTTTTGTAGGGAGGGCTATAGCTGTAAGAATCCCAAATTAAAAAAATGTCAGTACCTAAATAACAAAGTTCTATACAACAGCTGTCAAATTTTGACAGGTAAGCGTCAATTTTTTTAACCTTTTTCGTACCGAGAGTTTTAGCTGTAAGAATCCTAAATTGAAAAATTTTTCAGTTCCTAAATAACAAAGTTCTATACGACAGCTGTCATTTTGACAGGTAATTTTCAATTTAGGATTAAAACGGTATAATTCTACAAATACTATATAAGTATAACATTTCGATCAAAAGTTGTTTTCCGTACAAAAAATAATGAAAACCGTAAAAGAATCCTGTCTTAAATAGTAATTCTTACTTTTTTATAATTTGCACCCTTTATATTACCGGTAGTTATAGAACAATATATTTGAAAAAAGTAGTATTTGAGATGACCTAAACGAATCTCCAAACCAAAAGTGTGTCAGACGCACCCAATTCGATTTATTAACTATCCAACATGACCCTACATTGATTTTTGAAAAATCAAAAAATTGACTTTCCCACTTTCGATCGCATTCGCAAACAACAGTGTTTTGTAGCCCAACGTCGTCTGCATGCAAAAACAGTTTAAATCGATTAAAATGATTTTTGCCACCTGTATCGCGCTACAACGAAAAAAAAACATATTTTTCAACTTTCACTTGAATAACTTTTTTCCGGTACACCCTGTGTATTGGAAATTGTTCCAAGACCGTGCCCCTACTATTCCTTTCTACGTCCAGAAAATTTTAATCGTTTTGCTCTAACCGTTTCCGAGAAAAAAATTCTCGAATATCGAAATGTGGAACAGCCTCCCACCACGTGGCGACGCATTTTCAATGTCGGAACGCCATCTTTAAAATCGAGATTACAACTATTTCTAAAACATTTCTGGCAAAAATATTGGTCAATAAGTCAAGGTAGATATTCCATCCAATTTAAAATCTGGAAATGTTCTTATTATTCTAGCAAGTCAAGTTCAAAACACCCATTTTTCCCCATTTTTGACAGCCGGATTTTGAGAATTAATAATTAATTTAGGTACAGGGTTATCCAACCAAGACTAGACAAGGCGATTTTTTGACTTTTCCTGTACTTTTATAAAAAAACTGAAATAGCCATCTTAAGTCATTTTCTCCCGCGAATTCGAATATCTTCAGCAAAACACAATTGAACATCAAACAAAAGTACTAGCGGTCACTTTGGTATTTTTTTAAATGGAACACCCTGTATATTTTTACATTTTTAAATTCCACATAAAATTATAATTATTTTTTATTAAAAGCACTATTAGTCTATCCTTCATAGTTTCCGAGATATTGACTCTCGAAAAGTGACATTTTTGAACTTTGACAGCTTATAACTTTCTAACAGTACCTCTTAGAGCAAAACGGCTTACATATCCCTATCTTCAATTTTTATTATCTTCCCAAAAAAATCAACTTCCGGTTAAACCGGATGTAACTCGAAAGAAGGAAATATAGTTGTTCCGGTTCAACTGGAAGTTGATTTTTTTGGGAAGATAATAAAAATTGAAGATAGGGACATGTAAGCCGTTTTGCTCTAAGACGTACTGTTAGAAAGTTATAAGCTGTCAAAGTTCAAAAATGTCACTTTTCGAGAGTCAATATCTCGGAAACTATGAAGTATAGACTAATAGTGCATTTAATAAAAAATAATTATAATTTTATGTGGAATTTAAAAATGTAAAAATATACAGGGTGTTCCATTTAAAAAAATATCTAAGTGACCCCTAGTACTTTTGTTTCATGTTCAATTGTTTTTTGCTGAAGATATTCGAATTCGCGGGAGAAAATGACTTAAGATGGCTATTTCAGTTTTTTTTATAAAAGTACAGGAAAAGTCAAAAAATCGCCTTGTCTAGTCTTGGTTGGATAACCCTGTACATCAAAAATCAAGTCTCACTTAGTCAAAAGTGAATGGTGTTAGAATTTGTAAATTTTGCCTGTTTCCGCACCCAAAAAAGCGACTTTTCTCAAATTTGTGAATATATTTTTATAAGTTTAGATATGCAGGAGTGTTGAGAATAAATCAGCGCGTCTTTTGGGAAAAAAATAAAACGGTTTTGTTAAAAATTGAATAAGCTACAGTCGATATAGTAAAACGTCGGATAGAAATATCTCTTGATAAATCATAAATTCATTTTTTTGAGCCACAAATGATGTTTTTCCAGAGCGCGTTTACTATGCAAACTAAAGCTTGTTTATCGGTCGATATGGTGGATCAAGAAAAAAATCAAAAAGTTATATATATAGACACTCGCAGAAATATTTAGGCAAACCAGTGCGACGCCAACAGAAATTACGGGAAAAAAATTCATAAGCTGCCGTTTTTTCCGTATTAAAGATAAAGAAACGAAAAAATATCTCTGAAATACAATTTGACGAGCTTTATCCGCTAAAGTATACAACGTTTCGATCAAACGTCGTTTTCCGTACGAAAAAAAATAAAAACGGCGAAAAAATCACTTCTTACTCTGTGGTTTCCAGTTTCTTACCATTTTCGGCAATTTCCATTCCAGTTAGGTATAGAACGATATATTGGAAAAAGGTAGTTTTTGAGATGGCCTAAACGATTATCTAAACCGAATGTCGATCGGATGCACCCAATTCGACTTATTAGTGATCCAAGAGGTACCATTCTTGACCAAATTTCGACTTTGAAAAAATCAAAAAAATTACTTTCAATCTCTTGATCGTGCTCACAAACAATAGGGTTCTGTAGCCCACGGTCGTCTACGCGTCGAAAAACTTTAAATCGAAAAAACTCATTTTTACAACCTGTATCGAATTTCAACGAGAATCCGATAATTGTCGACTTTAAAAATTAATAACTTTTTTCGAGTACACCCTCTATATTCGAAATTTTCACACAACGTACCCCCACTATTCCTCTCTAAACTGAAAAAGTTTCAATCGTCCCACTCTAACCGTTTCCGAAAAAAAAAATCGCAAATGTGAAAATGTCGAAAGCCACGGCGGCGCCGACAACATACATACATTTTTCTCACGAAGGCGCCTATATAGTGCAAAATTTTCTGGAGGCAATCAGGGTTGTCGCGCTTCTGCGCGAAGGAGACGAATAACATATCGCGGAAAGCGATATGTTAATTAATGCTCTCAATTAAACACGATATATTTAAGGTTAAGGACGGGAAGCGATCGGAGCCGCGAACGCTTTCCGCGGCCGTCCAGGGGGCACGGTTCGTCAAAACCGCCGCCGTCCTTAAAGGGTTAAGTATACTACACAAACTTTATAACGGAGAATTCTTGTAAAGGTTGATTTTAGGAAAATCTAAATAGAATGTCTTTTTATGTCTATTATTTATGCGATTGACAGAAAAAAGGGTAACTGAGAAAGCAATTCTAGATGATGTACACTTTCCGACAAAACTTTATACAGATACCTCGTCGATGTGGTCATAAAGTCTAAAGTTCGGTTCGTCCCTCTCTGCTCCGTTATTGTAAGGGATAGACTATATACCGCTCGCTAAAAGTTACCGATTTCTCCATATTTTATTAATGAACTACAGTGAATCCTCTCCTTGCGGACACCTCTATTAAGCGGACACTCCCTTTATGCGTACAAATTTGTTGAAACCAAGCTTTTGCCTATTTCTTTACATGTAAAATTCACTCCTATAACCGGACACTAATAACCGGACGCGGACAATTTTTTTTCTTAAAAAATGCTGGAACTTTCCTTAACCGGACGCGAACCTCTGACAACGGGACGGCGCGCCGCAGGACATGGAATAAATAGTATGTAGTATGTAGTATATTGGCGACAACGCACTCTGCAGCCGGAGAATTACCTTTTTCCGTATTAATGCGGAGACATACTTATAAATGTTTTGGAAGCTCTTACATTAAAACCGCCTGGACTAAAGTTTCGTCAGCAACAATACCTATATAAATTAAACAAGCTGGTTTTCAGAAAAAAAACTGGCGATTCTACATGAATTCAGTGGGATCCAGAAGACTATCTTCCTTTATCTACGGTAGCTCAAATGGAAAGGTGTGCCAAAGAAATAAACATAACACAAGAAAATCTTGAAAATTATGTTCGAATTGACGATACTACAGCCACGTAAGAGATGAGTTTGAACATTGACGATGAAATTCAAAATGTGATTGAACCCGATTCTGCATCAGAAGAAGACAGCGATCTCCAGCATGACAGTGTTGAAAGGAGCAACACAATAACTACGTATAGTGAGGCTTTGAAAGTGATTAACGACTTAAAAATTTTTGCAAATGAGGACTAAATTGCATTTCAACATCTCAAAAATTTAGAAGATCTTTTTCAATCTACTGTTTTGAAAAAAAAAATACAAAATATGCGTTGTAGAGTTTAGTATAATAAGTAGATAACTAGCTTTGTCATTATGTGCTAAGAAACTTCTTAAGTTTACCTGATTTTTTAACGATTTTCTATTTTTAAGTGATATTTATTTTCCCATTTGTGTTGTCCTGTTTTATTATAAGCAATACAACCATGTACGTTTATTAATAAATATGTTTTAAAATTTCGCAGTTTTCTCTCTTAAGCGGACACCTCCAATAAGCGGACAAAATCGGCGAAACCGTGAGTGTCCGCTTACAGGTTTCACTGTATTCAGTTCCTTAAAAGTATATTTTAATTTTAGTTATAAAAAAAGTTAATTTTTGATTTATTTTTTTGTGATAATTAGATAACCTTGTAGGAATTAATAAATCATGTATTAAAAATATCTTATTCAAGAATAAGAGAAGCACTCACAATGTACCGTATGTATCCATATCAATTAGTGTAGTAATTTATTTTAAATGTCATGTGAGCGAAATATTAAAATTAACGATAATTATATTTTCTCAGCAGTTTTTGTACTCTTAAAATTGTTTGGATATTGGAATATAGAAACCACAAAGAGTAAACAGGGCAAAAACGAATTCCACAAAATAACAAAGTGCACAAAATACCCAGTTAAAAAATAATATTTTACAGGTTTTCTCATGCTGCAAAGGCATTTGAAGAATGCGATAGGAAATACAAGCCAGTCTTTGCAGAACCTAAAAAATCCGATTCGACGAGAAGAGGAGATTCGCGTGACTTTGTTAGTGCCTCTTCAAGTGCTCTACCGTCCAGTTCTGGTGGTAGGAATCTCAATATGTTTACTTCCGCTTTGCCTTTGGCAGCAGCGTCGGCGTCTGGGGTAAATGAAGGATACACCAGACTGACAGTCATTGGACATCCTGAATTAAACCAAGATCAGCTGTGGAAACTATTCGATATTGTGCCGGGTAAGGTTTGTTAACTTGCACACATATTAAAAAAATCTGTCTGATCGGGGTACAGAGGAGAAATAGAATAATATAATAAATAAAAAAATATTTTTCAAAAAACACAAGTTATTAGAAGTATATCAAACATTCTTTACAATAAAGAACAATTGCGTTGTTAAATGCAGAAATCTTTGTCAAAATTACATATGGTTGTCAGATACAGGTACTGACCAGACTCAATAAGTACTTTGATAAATATCTAAATTTTAACTAATAAAAACACAAAAATCTTTAACTAAGATTATTACCTTGGTTTTTGATCATTCTCGTTAATATCATGGTACCGTCAACCGTGGTCCAATATTTTCGGTTTTTTGCAGATTTTTGGAAAACTAATAAATATTTTGGTTTAAGGATTTTAATATAAAATCTACCATACTTTAGTAAGCTGCCTGTGAAAATTTTTTATCTTAAATATATCTAGTTTTTTTTATATTTTTTTTTCTGTAGGTGGTCCACTTACCCCACACTTTGTGGTAAAGGGGACCACTTGCCCGTTTTCCACTAATTTACGCTTTAGGGTCCCATTTAATCGTTGTGATGGGAAAGTGGTCCACATTAAAACTTTTAAAAGAGTATTTGCATTCGGAAAAGACATACGAGAAGGTACCGTCAACCGGGGCTAAGTGGTCCAATATTTTCGGTTTTTTGCAGATTTTTGGAAAACTAATAAATATTTTGGTTTAAGGATTTTAATATAAAATCTACCATACTTTAGTAAGCTGCCTATGAAAATTTTTTATCTTAAATATTCTAGTTTTTTTTATATTCCACGGTCCACTTTTCCCAGAGTTTTGCAAATTTTTTATATTTAACTACCCCACTGCTAACACAAATAATTAAAAATGTTTTTTAAACTAAATTATTTTTCAAAACGTAACGTACAAGTGCCTAACATAAGTTGAAACTAAAAAAACCCACCTGTGAACGTACTGCAATGGAGGTTTTCCGTAAAATAAAAAACAATAAGAATTTGCATGTGTTTATTTCCGCTTACTAACTGGGACTAAAGAAGTCTTAACGCGCTCGACCTTGATACTCAACCCTGCGCTAGGTATTCCTAGACACACGTGCGTGCGAAACCGTTGTTACCGGTTGTATTTTAGCAGATACAAATTTTTATTATTTTTAATGTCCCTTCGGACCACTTTACCAGCTGTGGTCCTCTTAGCCCCGGTTGACGGTACCTATTAATATGAAAGTAATATTGGGTATTTTTTCAAAAAATGTTAAAGAATTTTATTTTTTATTTTTGCATTAAACTTTGTAAACGAGCTTAGAATTAAAATCTAAAACCTTGTTTAAATAATTTTTTTCGATTTCTCGTCATCTAATACCAATTTTAATGACAAAATATTTTTAACAATTTTCCCTCCAAACCACAAAAATGTCAAAATGAATTTTTAGCTTACCCATCATGCAGAGATAATCGGCATAATTTATAATAAATTAAAAGTTTTCCCACATGTGGCCAACTTCATGCCTGTCATTGTATACAGGGTGTCCGGAAATGATGAGCAAAAAGGGGATAATTCTAGACCGAAAATAAACGGGGTGTTAAAAGTTAAATTTTTTTGCAGTTTTAAAATACGTAAGTTACTAGAACAATAAATTAAACATTCAAATCAAAGGCTCAAAGTGACGTCCTTCCTCTTCAGTGCATAAATTAATTCTTCTTAAAAAATTCCGACGAACTCCATAGAATATTCCTTTCTTTGCTATAATAATAATAAAAAGTTTATTCAACATTTTTTGTTTACATTTAATGTTAATATAAATTTTTTTGAATAAACTTAATTCCGAAACTCAGAAGTAAATACTTGTATTGAGTTAAATAGAATAATAAGTTAAATATAAATTTAAAGTTAAATAATAATATAATATTTATTGTAAGAGTTAAATAATAATATAATATTTATTGTAAGAGAATTGATTCGATCGTTACTTGATGAAGATCCATATTAAATAAATACGTAAATGAAACAACATTAAGGTTTCAAATCTTCACAAAAATTACTTTATTTTTATATCAAAAATAAAAATAAAAACATGACATGTTTCGTAGCACTGCTACTTCGTCAGATGTCGAGATGGAAATGACAAACAAAGTTGTAGGTGTAGAGGCATTTACCTGCTAAGTACTAATTATCTAAATATTCCTTATCTTACGGGTTTTGGAAAAAACCAAGTAATAAAGTATACTTATAAATACTGAATAATATTAATAAAAATGGTTGGAAACTACAATATTTCAAAACAAATTTAATAATGGTGAATTGTTAACATCTAATTGATCGTTTAAAATTTTGCGTGCTTTTTTAATTTTGTTAATTTCTAGAGATTCCAATAAAGACAACTTTTTGCTTTTATTTTCGACATGTAAAAAAAAAAAAAATTTTACATGTCGAAAATAAAAGCAAAAAGTTGTCTTTATTGGAATCTCTAGAAATTAACAAAATTAAAAAAGCACGCAAAATTTTAAACGATCAATTAGATGTTAACAATTCACCATTATTAAATTTGTTTTGAAATATTGTAGTTTCCAACCATTTTTATTCCTATTGTTCAGTATTTATAAGTATACTTTATTACTTGGTTTTTTCCAAAACCCGTAAGATAAGGAATATTTAGATAATTAGTACTTAGCAGGTAAATGCCTCTACACCTACAACTTTGTTTGTCATTTCCATCTCGACATCTGACGAAGTAGCAGTGCTACGAAACATGTCATGTTTTTATTTTTATTTTTGATATAAAAATAAAGTAATTTTTGTGAAGATTTGAAACCTTAATGTTGTTTCATTTACGTATTTATTGTAAAGAATATATTTCATAATTCAGACACAACTATGTTATAATATAAAACAAACATGACAATATTTTATTTGTATTTTATATCACTACAATATACGAAGATACAATACGTTATATATATCTACAGTAATTTATAGCGACAAAATTCGAGGTATACAGTAGTTTGCCGCGACATTGTGGTATTTAGCGAGACGTCGCGCTAAAGTTTCGCTATCTTCCGGTAGCTAGGGCGCCAAAGCGATGTTGCCAAATATTTGAATAACCGTGGTTCACTAAACTACTGGAATTAAAGTAAATTTTACCGCGACGTAGCGCTATGCACCACACGTCGCGGTAACCGGTAACGCAAAATGGCGTTTTACCGGATTCCGTGTGAGGTTTCGAGTCTGATGTGGTACTCTATATGAAAAATAGCGATATATAGCGATCGTACTTATTTAGCACACGTTCGCTATGTCTATTTCTCTTACAGAGTGCCTGTCCTGAGCGACGTCCGGGACGTGCTGGTCAAACTGAAAACAGTTTTTTTACTTTTAAAAGATAAGTATATTTTAAAATATTTCTGTTAGATAGAAACTTATATGAAAACTTTAAAACTACTTTTCTGCACTAAGTTTCAGCACCTAATGCGAGTGACTGCGATAAAAAAAATGTATGCGGTATTAGGGCAGAGAATTCATGGACACTATAAAAGTTATAGCGGGCCATGGTGTGTATATATAACAGATTTAAAACTCCGGTCGGACTGTGAAAAAATGCATGAATTTACCGGCACGTTGGACCGAGCATAAGACACGCCGTAACCCTAAAATATGTGAGATGAAATTCGTCTTTCTTTTTTTAATGTTTGGACCGAAAATAGTTTTAGTGGTTGTATTCCAGTGGATTCAAATTTATAAATACAAGAATAATCAGTATTTATTTTTAAATTCTGTTATAAAGGTAAGGTAAGTTTATATTGTGATTGTCTAAGTCATGTATTTTTACCAACATAATTCACAATCTCAATAATCATTGCTTCTTTAATAAATTACCTAAATCAAACTTAATTGGGGAAAATTCCAACAAACTTGTTTTATTAATTTAATAGGTATGTTGTTTCTCCTTAGTTAGAAAAACGGTGTGCAATTTGAAATAGCAAATTACATTACAAGTGTGAAAGTTCACCTGGTTATTTATAGTGTAGTAGGGTAGGAGTAGTTACTAGTTACTATAGCTAAAGTTCACCTTTTTTTGTATGTGTAGGTACTAATAAAACGATTTATTTTGCAAGAAAAGTTCTAGGTAAACACTTTACCATTTTTTTGTTCATTTGTTTTAGATTAGGCATAATGAAATCTTTCTTAAGAAATGCGAGGAAAGTCACCAATGGAGCTTTACAAAATGTAAGCTGTGAAGCAAACGCTTCTCCTTAACAACTGAAATAAATGAACAGATTTGATACTTCTGAGTCATAGCAGTGGGCTGAGGATCAATTAAGAAAATAATGTAACAGAAGCAGTGGTGGTCTTTCTTACCAAGGCTAAGGGAGATTCTTCTATGAAGGGAGATGCAATAGAAGGATGTAAGATAGCAAACGATTCTAATTTCTTTATTAAATAATATATTTTTAATTTTAAGGACGTTGGAATGTGAAGCAGAAATATTAGAAAATTGTTTGTATAATATACCATAAAAAATCACCTAAAAGTGACTTACCAATTAAAAGAAAAATGTTAAATTATATATTTAAATTAACCTCTTGAGTAATGCCCATTTATTAAATCTTATTGTTTTTTTCAGGATAAAGGAAAATAAAAATAACACCGAAGGCAATAATTACTATTCTTACATAAGAAATTCTAGTTTTGAAATATTTTAGTCTCATTTTTTCTATACTTAAAAATTAGACTAGATTTTCACGGTATTTATTATTTTAAGTCTTAATGGGGAGTACAAACATCACTTTGGTTAATTCATCTATTATCAATAATATTTCTGAGTTTAGATGAATATGGATCATGATTATTGTGTGATCAAGGGCCCCGTTGATATTGTTGAAGAAAATAAGGTAAGTTACACCAATTATTTTAATTTAATACTGTAATATTTACTCGTCTAAAATCGAGGTCATTGAAGGTCACCGGTATTTTTTATAGAAAATGTCCAAGCAAAGCTATACACATTTCATTTGCTATTGTAAATAGTCCCTATTATTAGTTTATCCATCTATTTTAGTTACTGAAACGGTGATTCTTGCTTCTTTTAAAGAAACAGGGAATATTCAAAATCGAGGGTCAAATTCAATCTGAAATAATTTTCGCATATTAGATTATTTATTTTCACGGTTTCATAGAGCATTGCTTGCTTAATATTAGACCTTTTATACGCAGTTTAAAAAAAAATCATGGTAGGTAGGTATACACACCTGGAAAGTTACTAAATGTTTTATTGTTTATATTTCAACCGTACCCCTTGTTCTAGGTTAAACAATCTTATTCTATGCTGCAAGGAAATGAGCTGGCACAGAAATTTGTACAAAATGTGTACGAATATTTTAACAACCATCACCCTCAGCTCAGCGCTATTCAGGTAAATGTTCTTTAATATTGTTCAATTATTATATGTCCCACTTTTAAATTCTGTTTATAGAAAAGCGCTAAATTACCATGGATTTAAGACCATTCTTCACATTAGATTATAAAAACAGTCCATAAATTAAAATTTAGAAAAATTTGAAATAAAATCAAAATCACTATATTTGGCACACCCTGTACAGTATTATTATTTTTCTTTGACAAATTTGAATTTAAATTTTGTTATGATAACCTATGGATGGTACGATCCCTGAACTTAAATATCACTCGAGTAGAAATATCACTCGAGTAGTTCCAGCAAAATATATAAATTTAGGACACTCTCTATAGTAAATTAACATTATCCTATTATTAATTCAGAATAATAAAGTCAAAATCCAAGTATACTTGTTACAAACTGTAGCAAAAAAAAGCACTTTAATTTTAAAGTAAAAATTCAGTATTATTCAGGAAAATCTACTCGTAATAAATATTTCAGTAGACGGAACACTACAATGAAGGCATGCAAGAACAGAATGTGCTTGGTTGCTTCTTGGCATTAGAGGCTACTTGCTGAATATAACCTCTCAGCAGTTTTTCCTCTTCCAGGTTTACGGAAGTAGATAGAACTTTCGGCTGGTGCTAAATAGCCAAATAACAAAATATAATACTTTTTTTTTTCAAATAGTGCAACCTCACGGAGCTGTAAATCCTAACAGATGTGTGCTACAAAAAAAAATTTTTTACAAAAAATGTAGGAAATTTTATCCTCTTTAAATTTGTATAGAATATCTTTTGTCGTGAAAGCCACTGTTTTTGAGTCATTATCAAAAAACCAAATTTTTGTACCTACAAGCCAAAATAGTCAAATAACAAAATATAATACCTACTTTTTTTCAAATAGTGCAACTTCACGGAAGTGTAACTCCTAACATATGTGTGCTACAAAAAAAATTTATCTGGAAAAAATATAGAAAATTTTATCCTCTTTAAATTTGTATAGAATATATTTGGTCGTGAAAGCCACTGTTTTTGAGTTATTATCAAAAAACCAAATTTTTGTAGCTACAAGCCAAAATAGTCAAATAACAAAATATAATACCTACTTTTTTTTCAAATAGTGCAACTTCACGGAGATGTAACTCCTAACATATGTGTGCTACAAAAAAAATTTATCTGCAAAAAATATAGGAAATTTTATCCTCTTTAAATTTGTATAGAATATCTTTTGTCGTGAAAGCCACTGTTTTTGAGTCATTATCAAAAAACCAAATTTTTGTACCTACAAGCCAAAATAGTCAAATAACAAAATATAATACCTACTTTTTTTCAAATAGTGCAACTTCACGGAGGTGTAACTCCTAACATATGTGTGCTACAAAAAAAATTATGTGCAAAAAATATAGGAAATTTTATCCTCTTTAAATTTGTATAGAGTATCTTTTGTCGTGAAAGCCACTGTTTTTGAGTTATTATCAAAAAACCAAATATGAGAAAATAAACATTGAGTTTATGTGGTAAAGAGAGAAATAGCTATTTTAGAGAAACCCACCAGGGCCTATAATATTTATAGTTTACTTTAAATAAATAATTGTTGCTTGGTTTAAAACTAAAATTAGTAAATAAATTAAAAATTTTTAGGAGACGGTTAAAGCATTGCAAATTCCTGAATTCTCTGTACGACGATACAAGGATGGACCTTTGGAAGATCGTCGTACTTTATCCAGAAAGAGGGCCAAACCTTTAAGCAATGACTTACGAGAGGGTGCACGTGTGGAGGTCAGGGATGAAATTTATAATATGTATGCAGAACGTAAGTAATAACTATAATAAATTTTAACCCAACTTAAAAAACAATAAAACTTTTATTTTTTAGCAGTGCATTTCTACCTCTATTGCAGAAATTACAGGTTTTATAAAAAAATTAGGAACTGCAGTACTTACTTACTACTTCCAATAAAGGTAAACTGTATCGGTGTGGGAAAATAACAAAATATAAAACATTTTTTACAATATTTAAAAGACAACATAACATTACATATACCTACACACACATAACAGCTGATTTAAACAGTCTCCGATTAGGTTATAACTACCACTTAAAAGTTTGATGTTATACTTTAACTGACTACTTAAAAAGTGCATGCTATAGAGGCTTGACCACTAACTAAGTAATTTAGCCAGAGTGTGGAAATTAATATTTATTTATAGGCATATTTTCGCGTTATCAGAATTATTTATTTCTATATTTTTTGGTTTTTACTGTTTTCTTTACACAGCTAGAAAGCATCTTAGAATCAGGAGGCAGTAGTGTTTTTATTTATAAATTAAGTATATTTATTTTACCTAATTTTTATAAAACTGTTTGTAGGAAAATCAGTTACTATCAAGAGTTTACATGCTCAGCTCCATGAGAGGAATAAGTTTGCTGGAAGCCTTAGCACAGTACTAAAGCTCGTAAAGAGCTTAGGCTTCAGCTATAGAAAAGATGACAATAGACGTGCACTTATGGAAAAGCCATGTATAGCAGACAAGAGACGAAGATTTCTTTCCGCATACATGGAGAATGAAGAGCTAGGAGCAGAGAAAAAGCCATATGTATTCTTGGATGAGACGTGGATTTTTTCAAACGGCTCCTTTCGAAAATCCTGGCAAGATGAAAGCATTAAATCAGTCAGGAAAGAAAAGGGAGAAGGGTATAGGTAAGAGGAGAGACGGCATAGGAATAACAAAAATAATTTCTGGAAATAAATAGTGTTAGCACCTATATATAAACTATTTGGACCTAGGGGTCCTTGCCCTTTCCCCCGTTGGACCCCCATGCCATTGGGCAATAAGTGTAGAGCGGCTAACATTCTCTTACTGTACTTAAAAGTAAAAGGAACACATATACTGGCTAAAGAATGTTCATTTTTTGTTTTGCAAAAGTCAACAACTGAAAAATGTTTAAAACAATGTTTTTCTCAAATAATGATTATTGTATACGCTAAATAATATACTTGGATGTTTGTTTAGAAAACGAGGGGTTACTACCTAATATTATTATTTTTTATTTAAATTTTTAATATTTATTTTAGATACATTGTCCTACATGCAGGAGGTCAGCAGGGCTTTATCGAAAATGCTCGGCTTATCTTCAAATCGAAGAGCAACAAGGGAGACTACCATGGCGAAATGAATGTTGATAACTTTGAAAAATGGCTATCCGAATCATCAATCAGCCAAATTTTAACCTAATAACCTGTAAATGTTTTTAAATTTTTAAACTGTTTTGTTC
The DNA here is from genome assembly GCA_963969555.1 of Polydrusus pterygomalis. NCBI lineage: Eukaryota > Metazoa > Arthropoda > Insecta > Coleoptera > Curculionidae > Polydrusus > Polydrusus pterygomalis. The sequence goes on along the minus strand of OZ018376.1, from coordinate 39,197,879 downwards.
AAGTTTTTTATTTTATTTATTCTATCTATATAGCTATCTTCCCTGCATAAACGATGTCAACTTTTGTCTCGCTGTGACGTCATGCGCGAGCCGGTTAACTAGCGTTTTCTAAAAGCTAAACTAAAACTAATTATAGAATTCTCCTTGTTGCCCTCAAAAACATAACTACACCAAATCTGATTCATATCTGCTTAACATCAAATCATCTCCAATTTTATAAAATTAATATTTACTTCGCCCTGTACACAATTTGTGCTGGTACTAGCCTAGCTACAAGCAATAGGTAATAAATATTGGTCCTTTATTTTTCCCATGTTTACTTATTAATACCTAACTATTTTTGTTTTGTATAAATAAACGCTAAGAGAAATAAATGTTGTTTTCTTCTTTTCCTTTAATTTTATGTTTTCACATAATTATTTTGGTAAGTACGGGCCTGTCAATATTTTTTTTTTAAATAATAAGATTAATAACTATATCTTGGTAAAAAATACTAAACTTCCCTTACAAAATTTAAAATATGGCGAAGGCGACGGTAAAATAACTTAGTCCGGTTCTGTTTCTGTAGCCAACCGAATAACTTAAAATAGACCAGACTTTAACAGGTTGCCAAAAATGACAAGTGATGCGGCGAGTTCTTTCATTAATTAGACTTTAGAACACGGGCATTAGCAAAATAAGTTTCTATCATCTTTTTAAAGCTAAAATTGATAAAGTATTTGTATAAAAAAAAATTATTATTTATCACATCAGAACCTTTTTAGGATAATTATTTAAGATGGAGGGAGATAGTATCAGGTGTTGATGTCATCTATGGCTGTCAACTGTCGAAGCGCCGCCCGAGTTCTCCGAAAAATTTAAAATATTAAAATTTCGTTAATAATTATCTACTATCTAAAGAAATATTTACCACCAATATTTGTGTGCATATAAAACTATTCGGCATTTGTTGTTCAACATTTCGGGGGGCGTCAGCCCCTTGAGATTCTAAGTATTGTTAGTTCCACAGGAAGAGAAACCGTTTAGCGCGACGTTACGCTAAATACCACAATGTCGCGACAAACCGCTGTAGATCTCGAATTTCGTCACTATGCTATAAATGACTGTAAGTCTATACATTTCGTGGAAATATGTTTGTTTTTCGAGACCATATTTTTTTCTGTTGAGTAATCAATATTGATTTTGAACATGAAAGTATTCTGGTTAAAGTATCCTTTCCAAATTCACCGACGTAAAGTCCTTAACATACGATGACTCTGAAGGGCCACAGATAAATTTAAAATTGCCAAATACAGATGTAGACATTTCCACATATTATATGGAAGTTTCCAATTAATAAGTGGAAATTTCCACTTATTAAGTTGTCCTAAAATAGGGTTACGTGTACCATCTATCTAGAATATTTTTCAGGACAAACAGGCCCGAAATTCCGGACAAAGTCCGGATATTTTTCTTTGGAGGGGCAGCAAATGAAAAACGAAATTATTTTTTTTATATAAATTTTAGTCATTTTTTTCATTCCCGCGACCGCAAAATGGTAGACCCGAGTAGTGCTTATGGCCTATTAATATGCATTCACGGCCGTAACGGGCTAAATTCCGGACGAATGGTAACCCTACCTAAAAGTACCTACAAAATGCTTTCTTCTATACCAACGACATTCTTTTAAAATCCGTTTTAAAGTACTTTGACTTATAAAGTAATGTTCTTTGTATTGAAGAAAGTGTAAAATTTCCCTTTGAGTTTATCCCAGGTCATAATACAATTTTTTAGATTTATTATATAGATTCAAAACCACAGAACTATTATAAATTATAATAAAATTGGGATGCACGATTGCCGATCGCACGCACAAGTATAATCGATTCGCACGTGGACAGGTTTCGATCACTTGATAGACCACATTTATAAAAATTATGGTTCGATCACTAAAATATGCAACTATCTTTTACTAATTACTATAAATAGAAAGAGATGGTAACATAGTCGGGACATTTACAGCGACATTTTATTGAAATTAAATGTGGCGGCAATTTATAAAGTAACGAAAATCGATGACATTGAAATGGTTTTGCTTCTGCAACTAAATAAACACTTATTCGTATTGTTCGGAGACAGGCCTAGCAAATCCAAGAACCAAATGACGCTAAAACATATTTGGTTGATTAGGGCCATTTCTTGCACATAATACATAATACTTACCTACAAATATAAAGGTAAAGTAAATGGATGACATTGATTTGGTTTTACTTATGCAACCAAATAACCACGTATTCATACAGGTCGGAGTCACGACGCGCTACCATCGTAATTTTAAATTGCCCGGGGTGCGCTAATCAGTGTTGCCGATCTGTTACAAGTTCTTACGTTTCGAAGCAAGTTTTTTTTTTGACCTATGATTTTTGGGTATGAGGGGGATGTCGGTTACTGTGGACGGGGAAGGGGGGAAGAACTTTTATATACACAGGACGGGAGCATTTTGAAGTTACTATAGACGGGAGAGATGTTACAGTACATAGCATAGAACCTATTTTCAGACGTCACTTTAGATTGGTAGAAGAGATGGGGAGAAGTTACAATATATCGGTTTTTTTTAGAAGTCCCTTTGGATTGGGAGGAGATATATTCTAAATGCTGTTCCTATTTTAGTAAATTTGTTACGATTTTTAAGCAAATTTGTAACGATTGAAAACAAAATTGTGGCAACACTGGATAACCATAGAGAACATCGTGTCATCGCGATTCGTGAAACATTACCTTGTAGCCAACACAGAATTAACAAACCCGAACAAACCCTTTTTTCTTCTGTGTCAAATGCTATATAAAATTTTTTGAAAACGGCTATTTTAATAATTATTATATAAAAGGTTGTGAAATGATAATTGTTTGCATACAATAATTATTCTACAGTGTAAAGTTTCTGTCCATTTTATCTTAAGAAGGATGATATAAACTCGTTTTACTTACACGAGGTAGAAATGTTTCGCATCGTTTTTACATTAGCAAAAATATAAGAAGTAAATTTCAAACCTGTCCTTTTTTTAGTAACAGTGTTTTGTTGGTAGCAAATGAAATTAAAAACGCTCTTAAAGTACAATAATTTAAGTTATTTATTATTTATCTCCGTTTAGACTGGCTAGCTACATGAATTTGGCCAATATAATGTATAAACCCACAGATGAGTACTGTATAGCCACCGATAAAATTCGAGATTTACAGTGGTTTACCGCGACAATTTGTGGTATTTAGCGAAACGTAGCGCTAAAGTGTTTCTATCTTTCGGTAGAACTATATTAGGTACCTAAACGCAAACACTATTTGTCTTCGTTGCGCAAGCATGTAGCCGAAAGGAGGGTGAGTAGATTCTACGCTAGGTTACTGTGTCTATTGGTCATTAATATTAAGCCTGCCGGAAATTTCGAGTACAAATACAAAAACCTCGTCGATGTCTATAGTTCTAATAAAACTAGGTAAGCAGATATATGTCTGGTCCTGCTATACCCCTAATAGGCTGACTTAAGTAATAGGATGTGGTCTAAGGTCTAAGCTGCAATGAAACACACAAATAGTTGTGTTAGACTGTTAAAAACATGACTTGTAAAACTCGTAAACAAGGGTTAAGCGGTTAGGGCGTGTCTTATGCACTGTCCAACGTGCCGGTAAATTAAATGTATTTTTTCACAGTTCGACCGGAGTTTTAACTTTTAAATACACACCATGGCGGCTAGGATTTTTAATAGTAGACTTTGACTTCAAAGACTCTCCTATATGCGTATATAGTAGTTGTTTGGCCATGGTACACGCATTTTACTGTACCTAAGAATAAGATAAAAAAAAACTGAATTAATTATAAGTAGGTACAATAATAATTATTTTATTTCCAATTTTATCCTTATTTGGACATTATATTTAGTAGGTTTTACTGAGAAAATAAACTTCCTTTTTATTCTTGTACCTCAATTTGCCTATACAATACAAGAAATAAAAATATGTTTTTTACATAGAGAGGTTCAAAAGTAAATCTATGTTATATAATATATATGCTTTCTGAATTGTATGAACATTGCCATAAATATGGAAAAATAAGATAAAACAGACACATTTAAAGACCATTGGGTGCCGTCTGGGCCATGATGATATATGGAAAAGTTGTCCTCCGTAGTTCTTCGCTAACAGAATAGTGAGAATACCATCATATTCCGTTTAGTGTTGTGGGGTAGAAAACATTAGTCCGACTCTAGTTGCAGTCCCAAGTCGGGTCTGGGTTGGTCAAGTGAATATCAGATTAAAACAACTGGTCGTCGATGGAAAATAATTTTTTTATCAAATATTAATGGAGACAAGTGGTAAACGTGTTCCAACCCATGGGCATGAAAGAAAGTACCTAAATTTTTACGAACTTTCGGTCAAAAAAAGTTTAAGTCATTACCGCGACATCTCAAAAGTTATACAGCATTTACCGCGACTTAAATGTTGTTTGGCGCGACATTTGCGACGTTGCCGCTTTTTGGTTCACTAAAACCTCGTAGACATATAAAAAAATCATGGCGCGGTAGGTTACGGTAGGTATATATATATTTACATCACGCTATCAATTTGACAACCTTTCACAGAAGCGTAATATGGCATCCACTAGAACCAATGGATATATATAGGTTTTGACTGCGTATACTAACCAATTTAGCAGTTGTAAACAGCAAACTGACCTCAAATTAAAACTTTTTTTTTTGTTGATTTTTTACATTACTATCAATAGAAAGACCTTTTACAATCAGTGAATTTGACGGTCGAAATATATGTATTTTTTACTCTCGTATTATTTGTACGGCCGTATATTACACAGCAACGCTAACAAGACGACCGACAGTGTTGTCAGTTTTACTTCAAGCAATCAACTCTATCATTTAATCTTTATTTCGTCAATTTGTATATTTAACTTTCATTCTGCTAACTGGCAAAAACAGTTTTTTAGCTTAATTATGCCAATGCAATAAGTACCTATATATTTTATTAGACCCAATCAAATCAAAAATTTTCAGTAATAGTGCTTAGTTCTAAGTGTTATTAGAAAACAATTTTAATAGTAAAATATAGTCCAAATCAGGTAAATAAGGTAAGGGGGGATAAAAAGTTTTTTACCTAATTATGGATAAAAAGTTTTCTTGCCTAAATACCTTAATGTGGTATAACATCTTAGTAGGAGCATCAAAAATAATAATAGTAGTAGTAGAAAACAGCAGCAGAAGTAAAAGAATTAGTAATTCATAGAAACTACTAGGTAACTTATTTTTTTTATTAAATATTTATCCTTAAAATTAACTTATAACCTATTTTATTTTTAACTTTTGATAAAAATAATACCAATATTAGGCAAGAAATAAAGCATATACAGGGTGAGAACTACTGAAAATATTTATTTAAAACTTAGGGATTTTATATTTTTTAGATGTAAGTACCCTCTTAAATTGAAATATTGTCGTCTTCCAATCACTTTTGCTTATACCAAAAGTAGCAGTCAACTTGGTTATTAAAAATTCTAAACTTTTTTTGTATAACAGTTCAAAGCTCTAAACTAAATTGTTTTTGAGATTTAAGCATTTAAAAAATGACATTTTTGGCAGTGGCGGATTTATAAATTTGCCGCTAGTAGCAGTGACGGCTCGTGAGTTGTGAAACAGGTGAAGCGTTCGGAAAAGAAAAAGCCGCTGCAGGCGAAAATTTTTTAAGACCACGTCCAAATTTAGTCAATAATTTTTATTAAATATTTTAAAAATTTATGATTACCTACTTATTTTATTGAAAATGAAATTTCTTTCTGCAGTCAGTCAGTAACGTTCCAACTACCTTTTTTTATCCCCATTAACAGACACGGCCAACAATAAAGTTTATTTAAAAAAATACTACCCGTCAACCATAATTAAAGATTGTGCCATTTATTTCTGTAAGATAAAAAAAAAATTTTTGAGCCAAATTTGCCGCCCCCTAAAATCTGCCGCCCTAGGCTCCAGCCTACTCAGCCTACTGGTAAGTCCAGCACTGATTTTTGGCTCTTTGACCGGCTATAACAACTTAATGGTGCCTCAAAGAAAAAAACTGCTTTCACGTTCCTATCTTACAGTTTTATTTTCTACTTAAAAAATGCTTCTACGGTTAAATTCCGGGTTAATTTAACAACCGAATGTTAAGCGGAAGTTATGTTTTTAAGTAGAAATAGAATTTTTTTCCTAGGATGAACTGTTAAGTTGCTACAGCCTGTCAAAGTCATTTTTTTAAATGCTAATATTATCTCAAACATTATTCAGTTTAAACGTTTGACCCATAGACAATTTACCTTTAGATAAGCAAACAATAATCACGAATGTGGCAGTTTTATGGCCTCGCGCATGTAAACAAAACTGGGAACTATTAGACATGCGCACTGCAACATTATCGTTTGACGAATGGGAAAATAGACAGGTCCGGGCTTTAAAATTTAAATTCTTGCCAAAAAATTGTAATTTCTTCTCAATTTTTTATCAAGTTGGGAAAAAAGGTAGTGATTTCTGGCATTTTTAGTAGTAGCAAACCTATCAGATTTTAACGATAGAAAATTGTTTTTCAGGTTTTGTTTTTAAAATTTGTTTAAAAATGATTCGTCGACTAACGAACTACCTAGGTATTTAATTTTTTTCTTTTATATAATATAAGTATAGAGAAAAGTTTTTTTTAACTTTTTGAAGATTGCAGGGCTGCAAATAAAATATACTAAAACATGCATCGCGATAATCTGTCTTGGTGTGGGTTTCCCTTTATTTTCATACCTTGTTTGTGTAACCTAGGCCTAGTTTGATGTGTTTAAATTGATCATAATAAAATAAAGTTATATATCAAGATACATCACTATTCACTATTTCATAATTACTGAAAATACGAAATACCAGGAATTTTACCCCTATTTGGGCATAATAAAATCATACAACGGCTGTTACTAGTCATTGTTTATATTCCAATCCTAGTCACTAAAAGAACAAATACAATTCACTAAACTGCACAAAAACTAGAAATCCGTAAATATTAAACACCCAGAAACCACGATAGCAAAGAAAACTACAAGGAATCCACAGAGAAACCTTAAAACACAACAACAAAAATGGCGGCCGAGCCGGTTCTGGAGAGTATTCTTGAGTGCGTCGATTATTGTCGATAAAGTAGGACGGCCGATAACACGAGGTTTGTGCGCATGCACGAAGGTTCCCCGAATGAAGACAGCTGACCGACGAGTCATGCGCTCGGACGTATTTTTTCACCCATAAAACGTAACTTTTGTTTGCGCAGGAGATAAGCTGTAGGTATCTAAAGGTAAATTGTCTATGGTTTGACCTGGTGAACCCAGTCAATGGACGAGATCATTGATAAAGAAGGCAAAAATTGGAAGAAAACAGTACATTTCTACTTCAGGAAAAGTTATTGAAGCTAAAAAATTACTAGAGCCTTGTAAATGTAAAAGAAAGTGTTACGAAAAGTTTGGTTTAGATGCACGGAAAAATATGTTCAAGAGGTATTTTGAGTTTTCATTCGAAGGTCAAAATCAATTCCTAAATTGTTTAATTGAGGAAATTAGTAAGCAGGTTGAAAGGTTAAGACGAAAGACTTAAAAAGTAAGCCGCCGCAAATTCGCAAGGAAATAACAATGAAAGAAGCAAGAGTTATAGCTGTAAGAATCCTAAAGTGAAAATTTTTTCAGTACCTAAATAACAAAGTTCTATACGATAGCTGTCAAATTTTAACAGGTAAGTGACAATTTTTTTTTAGCTTTTTCGTAGTGACGATTATAGCTGTAAGAATCCTAAATTGAAAAATTTTTCAGTACCTAAATAACAAAGTTCTATACGACAACTGTCAGATTTTGACAGGTAAGTATCTATTCTTTTTAGGTTTTTTTCGTATAGAGGATTATAGCTGTAACAATACTAACTTAAAGAAATTTTCAGTACCTAAATAACAAAGTTCTATATGACATCTGTCAAATTTTGACAGGTAAGTGTAAAATTTTTTTGCTTTTTTCATCTAGAGGATTATAGCTGTAAGAATCCTAAAGTGAAAAATTTTTCAGTACCTAAATAACTAAGTTCTATACCAGAGCTGTCATATTTTGACAGGTAAGTTTAAATGTTTTTTAGCTTTTTTTATATAGAGGTTTATAGCTGTAAGAATCCGAAATTTAGAAATTTTTCAGTACCTAAATGACAAAGTTCTATACGAGCGCTGTCAAATTTTGACAGTTAAGTATCAATTTTTTTTTTAGTTTTTTTGTAGCGAGAGTTATAGCTGTAAGAGTCCGAAATTATAAAATTATCAGGTTCCTAAATAACAAAGTTCTATACGATAGCTGTCAAATTTTGACAGGTAAGTGTCAATTTTTTTTTAGATTTTTTGTAACGAGGGTTATAGCTGTAAGAATTGTAAATTTAATAATTTGTCAGTACCTAAATAACACAGTTTTATACGACAGCTGTCAAATTTTGACAGGTAAGTGTAATTTTTTTGAAACTTTTATTCTGCAACCCTTAAACCAAAACCTGAAGTCACTGTTACCACTTATAAGCAAATCAATCCAAATGTATTATGAACAATTCCTATATGTTTTAAATTCTGCTCCAAATATTGATGACACGCTGTCCGTGGAAGAAGGAGACGAAGAAAATTAATAGTTAAAACAAAATGTGTTTTTATGTTAAAAAAAAAAAAAAAATAGTTACAATCATGTCGTTTTGTTTCATTTAAAGGGCCAAAGTCAAAACTTAGTCAATTTAGAGAGTGGTATGTGGTATTTTTCTTGTAAATTTTGTTAAAAAAATTTTTTTTTCCTTAATAATATAAACGATTTTAAAGAGTATCACGTTTAAAGAAGAACTTGTAAAATGCTGTCAACAAATAGTTTTTGAGATCAACTTCATACAAAAAATTTAAAAACTCTTTATTTTAAAACGATCAATTTTGACATTGGCCCTTCTTGCACCAAGCCACAGAAACCATCACAATCTTAAAAAGCGCAATAATTATAATATTAACCCCCATCAAGAGGTCGTCAAATAATCGGCTATCTAAAAGGACACAAGTTTTATATACACATTGCGATGTTGCCTATACATAGGCCGTTAATTAAGCGATGATATAAAAGACAAATATACGTTAAAATATACGGCGCTTGCAGCGACCTCTTCTCGCGGGAAATGACGCGTAACTAAAACTATACGAAACTTTCATACGACCGACTAAATGACGGCCGACCAAAAATTTGGCATTCGTCAAATGACGTCATCAGCATCAATTTTACATGGTTTGCTATTTGACGGCCATATATGGCCGTCAAGTGCACCTGGCCGTCAAATTGAATGTAAAATGACAATGTATGGTCGTCGAATTGATAGCGGGATATATATATATATATGTATATAATATATATATATAAATATATTTGAAAGAAACTAGGGAAATACAAATATATATTCTTTATTTTATTCATTATTTATTAATGACGTTCTTGAATATATCTCTTGGATTAGATAATAAGAATAGCTATGCTATTAAGGTTGAAAATAAATTAAATTATTTCATATTCACCACATGCAAGCAATGTTATTTTAGCTTTTTTCTCGAAAACGGTTAGATTTATCGAAACAAAAGTTGTATACCTTTTTATGTCAAAAGGTTAGGAGAATAAAAATATTCCGTTTGGTTTACATGGCTTCCCAGTGTACTTATTGTACTTTAATGCAAAAGGCAAATTCACATTTATTTTACTTATTTCCCCTGTTTGTAATACTTTACAGCAAATATTTTTTCCTCCAACCTTGCCGCGGTTAAGTATAACACGTTGACTGCCATGAGTACACAAGGTGGAGTCTCAGAGATTTTTTAATAACGGCCACGTGACATTACGTAGTGGTCTCAGACATTCAAATGATTTTGGGCCGCGTGAATCCACAGATAAGTCACAGCAGCATGTATTTCTTATGGAGGCGAGAAAGTATGACCGGAAAAGGCAAAATATACTTTTGGCCTGTAGAATTGAGACTTGTGAGTGGGTACACGTGGCTGCAACTTTAGTGTTAAAAATGCAAAATGTAAAAATGGTAATTTTTATTTACAAAAATACTAAACATATTTTTAAAAAATATTTCTAGGAACTAAAAGAAAATTTAAATGCAAAAATTATTTTGTACAAATTGTATAACTCAAAAAAACATGGCATACAATAATTTTTTATGCACTGAGAACATCGCAATTTGGTCCATGGAGAGTTCGCCTGTGCATGAATGCGTCCAAATTACTCTGTTAGTTTTTCATAACATCTGACGCATCTTCCTCTATATTTCCTTCCTATATCTATTAGTATTAATATCATTATTATACTTTAGCGAACAACTCACCTGCCAAATTTTTTGTAAACGACGTTGTTCATTTTCGTAGCTCATTTTTAGTATTGAAAATACTATTGGGATCGTGTTTACGCAAACTTTGCATTGCATGTCGATGTCGCTCATGTCGATGTCGCTCCGCCGTCTGTCGCGGCCAACAGCGCAATATCTAGATCAGTCTTGTAACATAATACTTTGATAAGACTTGGTAGAAATATAAATATGAATCAGCGTAAAGTCGGCAAGTAAATAATGAATAATGTTTAGTTTAGTTTGTGTTTTAAAGAACGCCATAGTAACTTTGTTAAAAAGTGTTTTATTGAGATAAGTTATAACTAAGGTAAGTTCACGTTATTTAAATCGGAATATTATATCGAAAAAAAAAGCGGGAGGCAAAAAGTTGGAGCACAATAATTGCATATTACAGGGTCCGCCCAAATTTGGTTAACAAATGGGATAATTTTTTTATTATTGATTTCTCAGAAAATGTTATTGTACCGGGTGATTGGTTATATTTTGCACCCCTACCTATCTCATGAAAATCTTTATGGTCTATTTTGAACGCTTGGGTAAATAAGTATAATTTAAAAACATAGCATAAGTAGGCTTAGACAATATGACCGATTGAATATAAGGCAATTGTTCACCTTGGTTGGTCTGCTATGTGAATATTATTGTTTATAAACAAATTAATATTAATTATTCTTAGAAATAAAACCATACATTTAATATAATATGTTTTCGTGAATATACAGGGTGTCCCAAACGTAATGGGACACAGAGCAACAGCAGGCTCCTTAAGGCGAAATAACGCGATTTATTTAAACTTGCATTATCCCAAAATTGATAACAACCAAGATAAAGGGTGTCAAATTTTTGTTTTCGTTTTTTTGGGATTATTTATAATATGTTTTAATTAATATACAGGGTGTCCCAAACGTAATGGGACACAGAGCAACAGTAGGCTTCTTAAGGCGAAATAATGCGGTTTATTTAAACTTGCATTATCCCAAAATTGATAACAACCAAGATACAGGGTGTCAAAGTTTTATTTTTGTTTTCGTTTTTTTGGGATTATTTCCTAACGAAATGACATAGGCAGCAGCACGAAATTAAGGATTTTGGGGTTTTTTGAGGTGAGGAATTTAAAACTATCCATAGTTTTTATGTAACCAGTACTGTAAAATTAAAGAACATTTTTTAAACTTTTACAAAATCCAAATTAGAATGTGGGCTTTAATTACATGACATAGGTCATTAAAATTTTAAAGCTGTGTCAGGTATTTTCAATACATAGGATGCTTGCGTAAGGTGCAAGATCTGTGAATTTTTTGTATATACACTTTATAACCTAACGTTACACACACCAATCTATTCAGACTAACCTCTAATAACTAACTAACGGGTTAGCATAACATGTCCAAGCCTGTTTGGCCCTTTTCACATGTCCTTGTCCGCAAACACTGTGACCCCCAAAGACTTCTAAGTAGTAGAAGTCGTTGGTGACCCCACATAGGTCTCACGTTGCCATTTATCCCGAAAAATGCTATTTGGAGCTGCGTGTACCCAATGCAAGGTCTCATCAATATATGTTACAGGCAAAAATTAGGTTAGATTGCCGATAAGTTTTAAAATTAATTGCGTTTAATATATTTTTAATATTCTTTCTAAAAGGTCAACAGTGATACAAGCAGGTAAAAAGATACCCATATTCGTATTTTCAAGTAAAATACGAATAACAAACTGATTGTCAACCAAAGTTAAATGTTTAAGGAATGGATTACTGTCAGATCAGATATGAAGGTGGTAATCTTCGACCCGCAAGAGCTGTTGGACAGATTGTATACTCAAGCTCACAGTGGGCAGCGCACGCACGGGAAAAATTGCATGGTTTTGAATATCCGCCAGGTTTCCGTCTAATTGTGAAACCAGTATTTGATGGAAAATCTGAAGAATCCAAGGACCAAAAGAAAGATTTGCTGAATATAGCAGAAACCATTGCACAAGCTTCTAGTCTGATACAGGCTGCTGGTCTAAATCCTGGTAAGAAAACCGTATTAGATATTGGTTGGGCCGTTGTATATGTTAATATTATTATACACTATTGGTAAAACTAAAGTTGCAGGGTTTTAATGTGAAGAAACTAATAGAGAATGGACTTGGCATGAGTTAAAAAGAGATCCATCAAGACTCAACATTGCCAACTTCTGTTACAAAACATGATTTTTATTATTTGTGATTTTATATATTGTATATTTAATATTATATTCTCTATAACGAACTTTTTAAGTTGGTTCAGAATAAAGACATATTAATAAAGTATAGATAAAAAAAAAGAAGAAGCGGGACATAACACATCAGCCCACTGCATAATATTGTACCAAGGAATTGTACTTATTTTAATTATTTTTTAGCTGCTTTACTAAATCTTGGTGCTTTATCTGACCATAAACCTCTTAACTGCAGTGTTGAACTGCCAGATCCGAAACCTTTGGCCGACATTGATGCAGAGTGCATTGCACGGTAAGTTTTCTTTAAAATTATATCTATTTAAATGCCTTAAAATTGCATATAACAATTTAAAAAAAAAGCGGTCAATTTTAAACACGTTCAATAATGGTACCTGTCCAACAATAATAAATGGAAATATTCTGATGAAAAATCCTTTTTATAAGTAACTATTTTCATGAATCCCTCTCTAAAGCTTTTGAATCTTCAATTATATGAAAAAAACAAAAAAAAAGAGACAAAACACTATGCGATAATTATAGACCAATTTCTTTAATAAATACAATAGGAAAACTTTCAGAAAAATGTACTAAAGATCAATTATATTCATTTTTAGAAATTAACAAATTAATTTCACCTAATCAATTTGGATTTCGAGAAAAATTAGGAACAGAGAATGCAATCTTTAATGTTACTTATTTTATATCAAAATGTTTAGATGAAGGTAAAAAAGTTATTGGCATATTCTTAGATTTGCAAAAAGCATTTAATACAGTATCACACAATAAACTGTTATCTAAACTAGAATCTTATGGAGGTAGAGGTATCGCATATTAATTTCTTTAAAAGTTACTTATCAGATAGAGAACAGAAAGTAAAAATAGATAATTTCAGTAGTAAAACAACTTCTTTAATTTGTGGTGTTCCTCAGGATACTGTTTTGGGACCAATTTTATTCTTACTTTATATTAATGATATAATAAAATCAGAGTTAAATGAAAAAATATGTTCATATGCAGATGATACTGTATTAATAATACCAGCTAATACTTGGAATGAATGCGTTTTAAATTCAGAACTAGACATTTCAATAATAAAAAAAAAATTTGTTATGACCTATTAAACTTAAACTTAACTAAAACAAAATTTATGACTTTTTCTTGTTATAAAGATACTCAGCCGAATAGTTTAAAAGAAACTAAAATTCATGATTTAAATTGTTTAGAAATATCAGATATACTTATACTCAAAACCCAATATTATAGGCAGTAACGTAGCAGTCGAAACCATGGAAATCAAGGCAAACCGCCAATGATAACACAGTATTTTGGCAGTTTCCATGGTTTCGACTGCTACGTCACTGCATATAATATTGGGTTTTAAGTATAGTTAGAATTAATTATGCTAACTGTTCTTGCCAAAATAAAATTAAAAAAGTTGAATTTATAAAATATTTAGGAATATTGATTGACCAAAATTTAAAATGGTATCATCAAATTAACACTCTTACAAAAAAATTAAGATACACTTTATGTAAATTTATACTTAAAACTATGAGTTTTTTGGCATTTAAAAGAAAAATAAAATCATGGATTATGCAAAATTATATAAAGGTAAACCAACTTATATATAGGTAATAATAATACTAAATATTACATTTGTTAATCTATGGTTTTGTAATGATGCTGTCATTGGATTTATTTTTATTAAAAAAAAAAAAACAATGTTATTGATTTTGAATATTATTATAAAAAAACCTGCAAATAAATAAATAAATTTCCTCTGCGCCCCCAATGGTAAAAATAAGGACTTTTATTTATTTACTGCTGTTAATATACACAAGATGATACTTACACACGTCAAAAAAATATATATACACCAGGTGTCCCCGTAAGGTTGACGAGGTACGATATTATAGAAACCATAATCCTTATGTCTTTGGGAAGAAAATATTAACTAAATCAGCCAACAAAAACTGATGTGTAAAATAAATTTGAAGTTTCTAAAAAGACCGCTTAGAGGCGCAGTGTTACTATGATGGAACTAAAAATTTAAATATTCGCGAATTATCGCTGTTAAGGTTCTCATTTAATAAAGAAAATTTAAAAAAATTATAGTGGGTTGATATACCAAACTTACAAATGGGTACTGATTTAACTTTCGAGTTGACCGGGCAATGCTGGGAGCGCCCAGTGCCAAAAAATAATTTTTTTGCAGATTCAGCCCTTATATTTAATTTTGTAAATTTTATTATGCCCTATATAGGTTAGTGATTGTATTTGAGAAACCCGTGCCATAGAACAGAAACAGAAATTACATAATATTTATTTTTAGATGTTTTATTGTTTGTTCACAAGCGCTGCCCAATGAAACAATAAGAGATCTGTTCTGCCGATTTGGTAGTCTCATTGAAGCCTACATGTTGTCAAACAGAAACTGCGGGTATGCCAGATATGCAGAGGCCCAATCAGCCGAGGATGCTATTATGGTAAGAAGAAACAATAACTGAAAAAATCAAAGAAATTACATTTAAAAAATCATGGAAATTATAACACAGCGTGTCCAAAAGTCCGTACATATATTTCAAGGAGAGATTCTACATATAAAAATATGAAATAAAGTTTATATGAATATAGGTCCTTAAATGTCTTCTAGGAAAGCCATTTCCAAATATTAATTTAACTCTGTATTTGTTTTGCAAAAGGGAGCAATAATGTAGCACTCAAGTTAGGGACTCTTGTGAACTTTTTTTTATGTGTAGGATCTCCCCTTGGCGTATACGCACGCGGAATTTCCAGAGACCCAGTATATGGCTCAAGATCTAATGAAGCCTTTTTGAGTTTTATCCTAAATCGTTTTGATTATTTTTATTTTCTGTGTATTTTATTTTCCCAAATATCGTCGTTAGGAATAAAATAACACCAATGTGAATAAAAGTAAATTGTTCAGGAATTGAAAAAAAACTACTGTAAAGGGTATTTTTTATTTTTAATGGTTTTTATATTTATTACAAAACAGCATTATAAAAGGAAGTCAGATAACAGGTATCAATAGAAATATATTTTTTTATTTGTAATTATAGTTTCATAAATAATATAAAAACATACACATTGGAACAATTGAAAACTCTTGAATTTTCACATCGGAGGTATTACAACCCTTAGATAAATAGGGACAATTTATTGAAAGTAATTTTATTAGGTTAAGTCTTGCAAACATTAACATCTACGATGTTAGGTTAGGATTAAAATTATGACAGTTGAAAGTATACAATACCTCCAATGTGCAGATTTTAATGCTATGAAATACCTCCCGTGTGCGTTTCCTCTACATATTGGATCTGTTTCAGTCTCACAGTACATAATGTGCTACATTGGAGACATTTAATTAAAAATTAAAAATTATAAATTAATAATTTTATTATAGGTAATATATTTCTTCAAAAAAGCTGCGTTTATACTATAAATTAACATTTTTACTTTAAAAAAAAATTGATTTTTAATGCATATTTATGATTGATGATTTTACATACTAAAACAAAAAATAAGATTTGCCCCTAACAAGCTCAGCTTCAGGGGATTGAAGAATAAGTTTATTGAAGACAACATAAACATATTTATTATATTATTAAATTTTTAAATAAACTTATTATTATTATTATTTATTTTTATAGATAAGTGATAAAAGGAACTCAGCAACACATTGGAGATTTTTCAGGGTCGTGGCAATGCTTTATTCGATCCCATTCGAGCGAAAACCGTAACATTGAAACAAATTCACATTGGAGGTATTTCGTTCCTAACGACGATAGGCTCGCCCAAACATTTACCCTTTGAAGGTATTGAGTAGTTGTTCGTACAAACCTGTGTTCATTTTTTGTACTCCAATATCTAGAATTGCGTTTGGTTCATTGTTTAATGTGAAGGTGCATTCGTCGGTAAAACAAACATTGCGTGTGGACTCCCTATCGTTATTTATCCATTCCATAACTTTAACACAAAAGTTTGCTCTTCGTATTTCATCACCTTTCCTCAATTCCTGATGTTTTTGATATTTATACCGATGTAATTTGCGCAGTACTGTGGAAGGAGTAATTCTTTCATACAGTTTTGCCAAGAAGCCTGGTGCTAACCTCTACATGAAATAAAAATTCTAAATCTGCATTAGTTTCTCGTGGCCAATCAAAAATTCTTTATAGTATGTGAACAAACTCTCCAAAAAATGTTTCCCCTGTTAAAATTGGCTGGCTTTTCCACCCGTGACCCTTTAGTGCTAGAAAGAATAATATGAGCTTTATTTTTTATCTAGGATAAGTCTATTTCCTGTAAATCGGTGTCGAATATTCGGCGATTCCTGTTTTAAAAAATATAAAATAACAATTTTTTATTTTTAAATTTAGACTCTTCATGGAGCAGATGTAAATGGTATAAGGTTGAAAGTGATGAAGGCTGAGGAGCAAAGAAAACGGCAAAGGACAGAGGAACAGTAATGCCATACTATTCTTAATTTGTAAGTATGCTTAAGTAAGTATTTATTTTAAGATATTAATAACTTCAGATGATTACATTTTTCCTAACTACAGATTAGTGTAATCACTTTGCTATAAATAATTGCAATCCTTGAAGAAAGGGTTAGAGTTTTTAACGCCATAATATGACGTTAGCGTTAATTTAATTTTTTTACAATAAAATATTTCACCGATAAATAATTTTACGGGGATATGTTGTTGCCAAAATAGTTTTAGCTCTAGTAAAGGAAACTTATTCTTTATTTATTTAACGAAAAATCAAAAAAATATTTTTTCTTAAAACAATATTTATATAGTGTGTTATTTAAGGATGTTCGTAAATATCTCAATACATACTCTTTTATTCGGTTTTGTTGAAATTTGGCAATTCTGTTTGTAATAACAAGAGGATAATTTAGCCTTAATTAGATTAAAATGATTAGGTCCAGTGGCGTCCCGGAAGATAGTCTAACTAATATTTTTGACAAAAAAATTGCGCACCACTGTATTTTTTAAAATTGTATTTTTTTCCAAATTAAGCAACTACAAATACAACTATTTTATCTCCTGAGTTTTTTTCATATCTTGCTTTGTTTTCGAGAAAAAAAATAAAAACCACTATTGCATGTCCCCGGGACAATAAGAGTAAAAAATGTAAACTACTTACTTACCAAACTATTAAGCAATTACACGAAAGTCTTCTTTTGAATTTTTTCGCACAGATTAAAACTGTTTTCAATAAAAGAAATTAACATAAAATAATCGCATGACGTAATAATTTATTACTGCAATGTTTAATTATGTATTTAACAGAAAATAAGACGAAACTTAAAATAGTTGATGAAAATGCCCTCCTTCAACTTCTTGCTACGTTGTAGCATGCAAAGTGGTTACAAAAGTCTCATTACAATAGGGCGATTTTCTTCTAAATATTTAGCAGGTTTTTAACCTGCAATGCGTTTCTTTAATATGATCTGAAACTTCAGGGTGTCATTAATATTTCTCATCATTTCTCACGTTTATTGGTTAGAACATGGTTTGAACCTGTAGCAGTCGTCCTACGCAGTAGCGCACATAGCGACCTGACAAATAGAGAATTCGACTCAATTATACACGGGTTAAAGAAGGATAACACCTCGTAAAGTTTAAATAAAGCAATGTCAAAATTTATCTAATCCGCTATGCAAATTTCTGTCTTTCTCAAGATAAACCGTTTTCAACATCAACAAATCTGTCTTTATCAGTATTATTTTATTTGCATACGAAATTGTTCTTTGTTTGAAATCATGAAGCATTTCCAGTAAATAAAAAGATTCTTTATAAATATCTAAATGTGATAACTATCATTTATGATGATAAGCCCTTTCAAAAATAGTTTTAAACAATATTGATTGTAGAAATTTGTTATTTCAATTTATTATATGCGAGCTAACCAACACTA
This sequence comes from Polydrusus pterygomalis, assembly GCA_963969555.1. Classification (NCBI taxonomy): domain Eukaryota; kingdom Metazoa; phylum Arthropoda; class Insecta; order Coleoptera; family Curculionidae; genus Polydrusus; species Polydrusus pterygomalis. Next base: position 39,179,302 of record OZ018376.1, on the reverse strand, counting down.
CCAAACGGCAGAGCTATACCGAGAAAATTTTAGTTATTACTCCTTTAAAAAATATTAATGATCGACCTTAATGAGGTATCAGAAAGTTCTTAACAAATGCTTGCAATATTACTATATTAATATAGAGAAAAATCAAATGGCTCTTTGGTTCAGAAGAACTTAAACTGGTAAGTATTTATTAAATACGACAAAACATTAAAATGGACAGATACAATTTACGAAGATAAATCTTGACAAGACTTTACAGGAGATATTAAAAATGTCGTAAAGTTATTTAACGTTTTTAAGACTAGACAGTTTTATAACTTTTACGATGGTATTATACAGTGAGTCCCAGAATTTATGTCTAAATTCATTTAAAATTCAGCGGTAAGTTTTTTGAAAAAACGCTCGTACCCGTCGATTTTTATTTTTTAATGTGTTTTTTTTGTGGTAATTTCATGTATACAGGGTAGCTCAAAAATAAGTTACGACCATCAACTTCATTTTTTCAAATGAAAACATATATTTTTTATTTCATTTTTGAATTTTGCATTGGATTCTAAGCATGTTTCATGTACCATGTCCTATACATAAACTCAACAGTAATTGAAAAAATTAGGATTGAACATATCATTTAGGGAATCCAACGATCTATTAAATCTTTTGGCAATATGGCATTTTGGGCTCCCTAATAAGTAAGAGTGTACTGTCTGTCACTGTCACCGTTTATTTCCATAGAAACTGTATGACAATTTTATTTCAAATAAGTATAATTATTGTCAAGCGTAGTTTCAAAGTTGCGGTTTTCACAATAATGGTGAAGTTAACGGAACGGGAAAAAATTGAAATTCTATGCATGGTTGGGTTTGGTGATAAAACACGTACTCAAATAGAAACCACCCAATTATTTAATGAAATCCATCCTGATCGTCCTCCCATATGTCAAAAGGTGATGAGTAGAATAGAGGCTAAGTTAAGAGAATTCGCTCATGCTAGAGATTTGCCTAAATCTGGTCGTCCTTTTGCTTTCCTTGGAAGAAAATCCATGTACTCCCCTGTCGCACATTCGGGCCGATTTACACATGCCGAAATCTGTTGTTCACCGAGTAGTTCAAAAGCACAAATATCACCCATACAAAGTTATTCCAGTGCATGAGATATTTGAAGATGATTTCGATAGGCGAAATAAGTTTTGCGAACGCATGTAGATAATAATTTAGTAAAAAATATTATTTTTTCGGATGAAGCTACGTTCTATTTAAATGGTAATGTGAACAGACAAAATTGTCGATATTGGGCAGCATTAGTGGCTTTATTTCCGAATCCATTGGATCCAGACTCCCCTGACGAAGGTCTGATATTCCAACAAGATGGTGCTCCTCCGCACTATGCTGCCACTGTGCGCACATTTTTGGATGAAACCTTTCCCAATCGGTGGATAGGAAGGAGAGGACCTATCGAATGGCCTGCTGAGTCGCCAGACCTAACTCCGCTGGACTTTTTTTGTGGGGTTACCTCAATTCAAAAGTATTTGTTAACACGCCAAACAATATGCAGGAGTTGAAAGAGAGGAGCCGAAGAGAAGTGCGTATCATAACTCCGGAAATGGTTGGAAACGTGCAAAGAGAGTTTATTGATCGTCTTGGATATTGTCAAGCCGTAAATGGCGCACATTTTCAACATTTAATTTGATTTTGTTGTGTTTTTTTTTAATAAACAGGTCCTACTTATAGATATGTCCAATCCTAATTTTTTCAATAACTGTTGAGTTTATGTATAGGACATGGTACATGAAACATGCTTAGAATTCAATGCAAAATTCAAAAATGAAATAAAAAATAAATGTTTTCATTTGAAAAAATGAAGTTGATGGTCGTAACTTATTTTTGAGCTACCCTATATACATGAAATTACCACAAAAAAAAACACATTAAAAAATAAAAATCGACGGGTACGAGCGTTTTTTCAAAAAACTTACCGCTGAATTTTAAATGAATTTAGACATTACTTCTGGGACTCACTGTATGTAACGACGATCAAGTCAGGCCCGTAGATAGCTTTTCTTCCTGGGAGGAATACTTCCACACACAGGCGTAGCTAGAATTTTACCTTGGGGGGTGGGGACAGACAGGTATCACAGAGGCGTAAAGACCACAAGCGAAAAAAAATTTGAACCACGCCCAAATTGTGCTAAAATTGGTCAATAATTTAATTTTAATCAAATATTACTTTATAATTTATAAACAAAAAAAAAGGGGGGGGAGGGGGTTCTGTCCCCCGAACCGACATCTCACTGTTTATCATATGATAGATCTATGCAAAATGAAAATTCTGACATCATTTGCTTTAATCCTGGTATTGTCTTATAATATTGTTTTGTTGTAATATTCACACGACACCTTTAAAAACTAGACAAAAAAATTAGTCCTAACATCGTTTACTTCATTGTCAATAGAAAAAAGAAAAGCACAAAGTCTTTCTTCACAATTTTTATTAGAATAACTAGGCGAACCTAGAATAATTCATAATAATTCAAATCGACATGTTTCGAGTGTAGAAACACTCATTATCAGGAAAACAAAGTGAAAGGTACAATGCTGATGCTGTTAGCAATAGAGAAAATAATGGTGGGATTGAGCCGTAATGGAGCTTTTAATGGTGTACAAAAGGTGTAAAATTGAATAGGCAAAAGACCGACAATCAAGACTTCAGCATACTGAAAAGTCAAGGGTTAGTGCAAAGGTACTGTCCTGGGCCAAAAAATGAGGAGAACAAAAGAAAAATTAGGGAGTTTTAAAAGACTTATCTGTGAAAATCATTATTAACCCAGATACTGCCAAAACTATTTTTTAAGAAAAATGCATTTTTGACGGGAGTTTAGGGTTAATTGAAGTTTTATTAGACTTTTTTAAGAACTTTTTTTTTTGATTCTGTAAATGGTTTAGAAGATATACACCGTCCTTTAAAAAGGACGGTGGCACAATAAGGTACTCAAACTTGGATATAAAAAGTTTTTATTTAGTTTTAATTTAGTAAACCTAATTCTAATATTGTAATAAGATTATGGTAAAAAATGGGAAATTTACAAAAACAATAGTTTAGTGAAGGTTATTGAGTGTGATATTAAAAAAAAACACAGTTACGGATGCAAACCTTCGTTACATTTGTTGCATCTAAATTGTACTTTTTTATGACATAGGCGACATTTTATCTGATTTTCCTGGTAAACAATCAAATGATCCAATTTATCGAAACGCGAAAATTGAAGAGTGTTAGCGCTAGATCGCACAGGTCCTCGTTTGATTATCTTTTTATAGGTTTCCAAAATTCCTGTCGCTATAGAACGGCAAAAACTGTATTGATCCATTTTTCCTTTGTAGTTGCGGTGCAGTTGCCATGCATTTTGAATTGTCATATTTCTAAACATTGACAAATCAGTGGAAAATACCACTTTTCTCCCCGTATGGTAACTCGGGAAAGGCTAATATTTTGGTCAGCTACGCCGTCCATATTTTGAGTATATTTTGTTAGGGCATTGGGTTGAGGCAGCACGATTTTCTTTCTATTTTTTTTTTTGGAAAAAACTGACAGACATTGCAATCAAAGAAAAAGTCAAAAAGTTCTAAAGATGTTAAATTGTTATTCGGTCCAAATTCTTTTTGTCATGTTGATATTTTGTTTGTAATATCTTCGGAAATCCAATCGTAATTTTTCGCTCTTTTCTTATATTTTGCAAAATAAGACAAGGAAACTTCATCAACGCTGTCATCACTATCGACTGCTTTCTCAAAAATTGGCTTAGCTTCTGCATTTAGCACGCTACCAGGAAGATTGTCCATAACGACGTTTTCTTCATCGCTGAAATCCTTATCTCTATTTGGGTCATTATAATTTGTTGGTGGGAAGATCGCAATACCCTTAGGTAATATTCTATCATTATCGATATTTCTGCTTCTTCCAATAGCTCATAAAGCTTCAAAGGTTTTTTTCCAAAATCTAAAATATTAAAAATATCATAGTATGCGTTATAGCCACCGACCTTTTAAAAGGTCGGTATTATTTTTATGTACGTATAGCAAAAACTGGAGCAAAAACGATTATTTTTCTATATAATATATAAAGCCACTGCCATTCTAAACAAGTTTCGTGACATAGATAATAAAAATTTGTTTAAATAAACATATTACACTTACCTTTTGTCTTCCATTGCGGCACAAAATAAAAAGCTGTCAAAACAACAATCAGAAATCACTATCTGTCAATACAATATGTCTGTTAAATGTGGAAAAGTCATTCTTTACATTAAATATAAGCAAGCTAAAATTGTCGCCATTTATGTGAGAGAAGCGAAAGTTATCAAAATTCTGATATCTTGGTGGGGACCTTTTAAAAGGACGATGGCACTATCTGGGTTAAGTACTGATAAATCTTAAGTTTTATTCAGCTTTATCAGAGACATAATATGTGAAAGTATTGAAGTAAGAAAAAGAAAAAAAAGTTGTTTTTCATAAAAGTCGAAGCATCATTTAGCTTAAAGTAAAATACTGTTGGGGTACCAGGCTTTTTACGGCCCAGTTACCCCGGCAGGACCATAGACAATTTACCTTTAGATACCTACAGCTTATCTCCTGCGCAAACAAAAGTTTGTTGTTTGTTGTTTTATGGGTGAAAAAATACGTCCGAGCGCATGACTCGTCGGTCAGCTGTCTTCATTCGGGGAACCTTCGTGCAAGCGCACAAACCTCGTGTTTGTTGTGTTTTCTAAAGTTTTCAGCTATCGGATCGGCTATCGTGGATTGTGGAACTGGTGTTTAATATTTATGGATTTCTGGTTTTTGTGTAGTTTAGTTAGTGAATTGTGTTTGTGCTTTTACAGCGGTATGCAAGGTTGTAGAATCAACTTTAATCTAGATTAAATTCATTTTTACCGTGGTATAACATACCCAAAAATCATTTAAAACGGGATTAAAGAATAATCTGGATTAAGGACGGGTGCTGCATACTGCTGTTAGTGACTCGGATTGTAATATAAACAATGACTAGTACTAGTTGCAGCCGTTGTATAATTGTATTATGCCCAAATAGGGGTAAAATAAACCCTCTATGGTGGCATATGAGCAAGAATTTAAATTTTAAAGCCCGGACCTGTCTATTTTCCCATTCGTCAAACGATAATGTTGCAGTGCGCATGTCTAATAGTTTCCAGTTTTGTTTACATGCGCGAGGCCATAAAACTGCCACATTCGTGATTATTGTTTGTTTATCTAAAAGTAAATTGTCTATGGGCAGGACTCAAAACATACACATTTAAGCAATAAATCAAATTAAGTCGAATGCTAAGGGCGTGGATGGGCTTGATTTAAAAATGATTTCTTTTTTGCTTCCTTATTTATTGAAATATATTACATGTATTGTTAACTCTTGTCTGAATACCAAAAAATTTCCTTCCAGCTGGAAAACTGCAAATATTATACCCATTCCCAAAATTAATAATCCAATAACTCTCAATAATTTTAGACCAATTAGTATTTTGCCGGTTTTTCCAAAATATTAGAAAAAATCATTTTTAAACAACTGACTGATTACCTACCTACTTGTTGAAATGTAAGGTGATACCGATTACACAGTCCGGATTTCGTCCACAACGCAGTACTACCACAGCTTTACTTGAGGTGACTGATGATTTCCTAAGGGCGTCAGATGAAGGAATGAATGGTTGTTTGCTCCTTCTTGACTACAGTAAGGCCTTCGATACTCTTGATCATGCCATTCTTTGTAATAAACTCAGTCACTTTGATCTAGGTTCTGAGTCGGTTGAATTGATTAGAAGCTACTTGAGTGGTAGGTGTCAGATGACTTCACTGGGTGGAGTTACTTCGTCGTTTATGGAGGTTAATCGGGGTGTTCCTCAGGGTAGTATCCTGGGACCTTTGTTATTTTCTGTTTATACTGATGATTTTAGTACATACTTAAAATACCTTAACTCACACCAATTTGCTGATGATACTCAACTTTATTACTTCTTTAAAAGCTGCGAAGCACTGGTAGCGCAGGAACGTATAAATAATGATCTTGGCACAATTTGTGACATTTCCAAGGCTCATGGCCTTATACTTAATGAAGCTAAAACGCAACTGCTCCTGTTTGGACAGAGAAGTCTCGACGATATTCTTAATATTAAAATAAATAATGTAAGGATCAATGATGTTGATTCTGCTAAAAACTTGGGAGTATATTATTATTTTGATAAAAAATTCAGATTTCATGATCATGTGTCTAATATTTTACAGAAAAGCTATGGTAAATTAAAAACCTTATACATATATAAAGACATTTTAAGTCAAAACATTAAATTGAAACTTTGTGAATCTATCATCTTGTCTCTTGTTTCTTATTGTGATGTATTATTTTGGCCTGCCTTGACAGCCAGCGATAGGGGTAGTTTACAAAAGTTGCAAAGTGGTTGTCTTCGATTTTCCTGCGGAGTTAGAAAGTTCGACCATATCTCCCCTAGTTACCTGAAGTCAGGTTGGTTGAGATTAGACTCTAGATATTTTTTGCATATGTGTAGCTTGGTTTTCAAGGTCGGTATGTTTCAGCAGCCTGAGTACCTCTTATAGAAGCTTAAGCGGGGATTAGATACGCATCAACTAACAACACAATATAATTTTCTATATACTGTTTCAAGGCACAGAACTGCTTTATTTTAGCGTTCCTTTTCCTATAATGCTACCAAATGTTACAATTCTTTGCCTCTGGAGGTAAAAGCGAGTTCGACCGTTCCGGTGTTCAAGAGGCGCATGAAAGAGTTTATCAAAAGTAAATAAATCTTTCATGCTTGGTAAAAATTCTATTGCGCTTACTATTTAGAATCTTATATCCGTTATATTTTGATGTTAGGCCAAGCTATGTTGTTTTTTTCCTTATTATAAAACTATTTAAAAAATCGTCTTATATATACTGTTTTCTCTGAATTGTCTTTTTCCTTTAATCTAAGTTAATTTACTTTATCGATAACACTCCGTTCTGTAATTACTATTAAGTTCATTATATGTGTTAAATTAATATTTTATTACTATGTAGTACCTAGTAGTTACCTATATTTTAAGTTTTTTTTCTTGTTATGGGTAGGTGGTTAGATGAGTAGCGATTACGCTAGATCCCGCCACCTTTTAGAAACATTTTATAAACTGTTTACTTTCAAGTTATAAATAAAGACATTTATTATTATTATTTAGTGCAAAATTAATATTTAAAAAGTTTTTTAAAATATTAATTTTGCACTAAATGTGTATGTTTTGACTCCTGCCGGGGTAACTGGGCAGTAAAAAGCCTGGTACCCCAACAGTATTTTACTTTTAGCTAAATGATGCTTTGACTTTTATGAAAAACAACTTTTTTCTTTCCATCTTACTTCAATACTTTCACATGTCTCTGACAAAGCTGAATAAAACTCAAGATGTTTCACTACTTAATAATGATTTTCACAAATAAGTCGTTTAAAACTCCCTAATTTTTCTTTTGTTCTCCTCATTTTTCTGCCCAGGACAGTACCTTTGCACTAACCCTTGACTTTTCAGTATGCTGAAGTCTTTTGACTATTTAATTTTACACCTCTTGTACACCATTAAAAGCTCCATTACGGCTCAATCCCACTATTATTTTCTCTATTGCTAACAACATCAGCATTGTACCTTTTACTTTGTTTTCCTGATGATGAGTGTTTCTACACTCGAAACATGTCGATTTGAATTATTATGAATTATTCTAGGTTCGCCTAGTTATTCTAATAAAAATTGTGGAGAAAGACTTTGTGCTTTTCTTTTTTCTATATCATTGAACTCCACTTTGAGTACGGACTACTTCTTCAAAATCCAATGTCAATATTTAATTAAAACCTTTGCTAGAGGCCTAAAAGTTTTAAATTAACGTTCTCGGTGTAACTTCTTTTATCCTGTCCAGTCGATACTTCATGGCTTGGAATAATGGGGGATGCGATGCTACCCAAAACTTTTAGTAAACATGAGTGAGGTGCCCATTATTTTTATCACACAAAGGGTTAAGACAAATAATAGTGGCCACATTATACTTATTTGCTTTTTTTTTCTTTTAGAAACCACATCAGACAAGGACAAACAAATATTGACGCAGCATACAGTTGATAATACTTACTTATGAAATGGACCTTATACTACACGTGACGGTGTGACGTTACGCACTGCACACTAACTTTACTTACTTTTACTTGAACATGCAAAAGATATGTTTTTATCTGCGAGGATTTAATAATACAGACTTTTTTTTCGTCTTTACCAAAAAAGAACATTGCCGACTTACTTTTACATACTTTGTTTTTACCACTTGACTGAAATAACTAATGTTGAACTTTTTTTTCAGTAGTGAATTAGGTTAGCTAATTTTAAATTAAAACATATAGTTGTTCCTCATATAGTGCAAACTATAATTTGTCATTTGGTTTTAGTTAAGGGCAGGTAGAGTCCATTTCCTTAAAATATTAATTAAGGCGTATATTGCTGTGGTCTGCTATCGACATTGTTTTTGGCCTTGTGATTAACGCATAATATTTATTCATTTTTATATTATAAGGTAGGTACCCGGAAGTCAGCGACAGTTTGGATTTGGTGATCCAACCAACGGTGATATTTTCTCCTCTGCTTCGTTTAGTAGCACAAGCAAGTGAAGTGACCATTAGCTGGCATAGTAGCGGTGGGTGTAGCTGCGGCAGCCTCCCCACACATGTAAAATAATGTCAAAAAAATAGCTGCCTTTTTAAAACAAAAAAATATTGATACAGTGTGTCCTAGAGATATGACGATATCGATAATATAAAACATAAAAACCTTCTATTTATTTTTAACACTGTTTCGTCAATAAATGCTCAAAATGTCAATTCACTTCTTCTGGTCCCGTGTGCTTCTTTTGCACGTAGGGGGCCTTTGTCCCTCATAAAATGACTAGGGGATTGTTTTCGGCCCGGCGAAATATCCTGCATCTGGTATCCCGCACCAATCCCTGATGTTACGAAGCCAGGAGTGCTGCTTCCGTCCTGGTCCTCATTTTCCTTCGATCTTGCCCTGGAGTATGAGTTTTGGAATAGAGTATCGTTCCCCCCTCAATTCACTATTTGGCAATATCCTAAACGCAAGTTTAAACTTCCTAATGAACACTACTTCTAATTACTTCGGGAGAAATCAACCTGCACTCATGTCTTATTCGTGCTTTCAACTTCTCAACATTTGCCGGTTTCGTCTTTAAAACGTTGCTTTTTAAGTACCCCATAAAAAGTGGTCGAAAGAAGTAAGGTCTGGAGACCTTGGTGGCCATTCAAAGGGTCCCCTTCTACCAATCCATCTGCCTGGAAATACTGCATCCAAATATTCATGGAAAGGTCTTGCAAAATCTTGTTAAAACGAGATGTTTCTATTGGGGACATTAAATTCCACAGGATCAGGAAACAGAATAGCCAAAACTAGAACTAGATTTTTCAAGAATTCCAAAAACATAAACGTTGATTCATCAGAAAAAATGTTTTCCGTGTTTACATCATTCCTCTCTAGTAGATCCATCGTCGGCTCTGTGAAGTGAGTGAAGTCTGGAGGATTGTTATTTTGTAAGCATGAAATTTTTGCGCATGGAGAATATTTTCTACTAAAGATTGGTTTATTTTGTGATCTCTAGTTAGCTGCCTGGTGTGGATAATAGGGTTTTCTTGAACAGCTAATAGTACGTTAAATTTGGCCTCTTCATTGAGCACACTCTGTCGATGAATGTCTTTCTAACATGCCCATTTTCTCTCATGCGATACCTTTAATATTTTTGCTCTTCCACCTTATTACTAGGATATGGGCGAGGTACGCATTTCCATACCTGCATAGCGATGCTCTGTATCTTTATCTCCCGCTAAGTCCTTAACACTCGATGGACTACCTTTTTCGTGTAATTGTTTTAATTAACTATACTACTTTACCATATTTTAGCTTTGCTGATATCAGTTTACTCAGCGCACATTTGTTTAAGTGAGTATCTGAGGCATAATCCCCCACAATAAAGCCAGCTGATTGCGCTTTTTTGTCAGTGTAAAACATTATAAGCATGACAGCAACGCGTATGGGAGGCTGCCATAGCTACACCTATCGCAAGTGCGCCAACTGAAAGGTCACTTTACTTACTTGTGATAACAATAAAGCATGGGAAAAACTATCAGCTATGCTGCTTTTGGTCATCAATGGATTTCTGGCTCCCGGACTATATTAATAAACCAGAGATATTGGTTAAATATTTAGTTAGTTACCCTTTTCTCTACAGTGTCCGCAAGAAAGTCCGCATCAAATGGGATTTTTTTTTAATTATTAGGTTTAGGTAAAAATTGAAGAAGCAGTTAGTTTTTGCTTACCTAAAAACCAAAAATGCCGTATACTGAAGCAGCTGCACGACTTGCGTTACCTGTCAAATTTGACATTTTTAATAAAATAGGTTCAAAAATGCCCTTATTTATAAAAATAACGAAAAACTTTATTCGAGAAAGTTGTTTATTTACGCATTTTTAGCGTCTGTACGAAATTTTGACAGTCTAATACAATTTTTATTTTTTGCCAGATTCTTGAAAATTTTGATCAACCCTCGTAGATTAACTTTTATACATCTATATAAAACCATTTGTCTTTACTTTATTTGTAATCTTAATGCAATTTTGTGTTAAATTTTTGTTTCCAATTATTTATTTTGCTTCAAAAACTGATATTGTTATTGATCAGTATGTAATGTTTGATGCAAAGTTTATCTAATTACATCAGTTTTGTCAAAACCGTTTGTCATTTTTCTTAAGTTAGTAAACAGATGCACAAAAAGAAAATATTAGGAAGCTTTCGCTGAAATTTTACTTCATTATTATTATTAAATTAAATTAATTATATTAAACTATATTTTTGTTGGATAAAATGTTTCGAGCGATTAATATTTATTCTTTTTGATCCAATATTAATTAAGTAAAATTTCAACGAAAGCTTCCTAATATTTTCTCTTTGTACATCTGTTTACTAACTTAAGAAAAATGAGAAACGTCGGTTTTGACAAAACTGATGTAATTAGATAAACTTTGCATCAAACATTACATACTGATCAATAACAATTTCAGTTTTTGAAGCAAAATAAATAATTGGAAACAAAAATTTTACACAAAATTGCATTAAGATTACAAATGAAGTAAAGGCAAATGGTTTTACATCGATGTATAAAAGTTAATCTACGAGGGTTGATCAAAAATTTCAAGAATCTAACAAAAAATAAAAATTGTATTAGACTGTCAAAATTTCGTACAAACGCTAAAAATGCCTAAATAAACAACTTTCTCGAATAAAGTTTTTCGATATTTTGATAAATAAGGGCATTTTTGAACCTATTTTATTAAAAATGTCAAATTTGACAAGTAACGCAAGTCGTGCAGCTGCTTCAGTATACGTCATTTTTGGTTTTTAGGTAAGCAAAAACTAACTGCTTTTTCAATTTTTACCTATACCTAATAATAAAAAAAAATCCCATTTGATGCGGACTTTCTTGCGGACACTGTATAATTGCCATAAGCAAATTGACCAGTCTTTTTAAATTTGCATATTGAAAAATACCTTATTGTTCAATTTATTTCTTAACACTTGACAGCCAGTTGGTTTATTTTTAATTTCTGATGACACAGTAGTTTATCCAGTAACCCGCACAAAGATGGGTACATATGGGAAACGTTTTTATTGATGGAATATTGAAATTTTATTAATATATATTATTATTAAATTATTACGCTGGATTCATGCTTGTGCTGGAAACAGCACACTGATCAGTTAAATTCAAAACTGAATAGTGCTGTAATTCGCAGGCTAAAGAATATAGTTTCCCTTAATGGAATGCGTATATTATTATACCATTTTGCCCATGTCCAGTCACTTTTCAACTATGGAATCTGCTTTTGGGGTTCGTCAAGACATGCCATTGGGGTATTTATCACTCAAAAACGAGATGCCTATTAGGATTGCATCCTCGAACTACTTTCGGGAATTGGACATTCTGACGGTCCCCTCACTTTACTTTTTATCCTTGGTGATGTTGGTAAAGAAAAACCCTAAAAATTTTACTTTGAATCGAACCTATATGCTGCCGACTTGGATATTGTAACCAGAGGCAGAAATGATCTAAGAACTCCTGCACACGGTTCTTCCTTTTATCGGGGTGACCCTTCATTCATGGCCATTTGAGCCTACCGCTTACTACCGGATGCTATCAAGGAATTAGACAGTTTTCGTTGTCTTTTAAAAGCGATTCCGATAGCCGCTATTTGACAACTTTGACATTTGAGCCGTCATTTATCGTTATCGTTACGGATAAGTGGCGGGAGCTAACGGACGGAAAACAAAGCCATAACGAAAACGGAACGCATGCGTAATGACCATTTTCAAAGACCAAATCGGAAATAAAGTTTGCATTCAGCATTATTATAGTTTTCTAAATTGAAATTTCCATACAGCTGTGCTCGATACTAAATGTCCTGGCGATCAAGCACCTCCAAGAAAAGGGCATCATCCAAATCCGAATCACTGGATGAGCCCAATAAAAGTAACCTTTCGTCTATCATGATGTATTAGAATTTTGGGTAGGTACTAGGAAATTAAAAGCAAGCAAAAAAGATAGCATAAAACGTATATGAAAATATGAACACAAACCATTAAAGATAGGTTATGTTATATTTGTTATGTTTACTGTCGAATTCGACTTAACGTTAAGCGAATTGAACGAAAACTATTTTTACGATCTGTCAAATAGCGGCTTCGTATTCGTATTCGTTATGGTTAACCGTTTGAATTTGCCAATACAACGAAAACTCTCTATTGAGTAATGTTAAAGCTTTTAGAAAGGCGGTTCTCAATTACATAAAGAAAAATGCTATAGGATAAAAATTTGCGTGGAATCTAATTGTGATGTTTTTATATTTAACTGTAACTCTGTTAGCAATAAGGATATTAAAAAAAACATATGTCATTCTGATGAGCCACATTGGACTTTATTCATGGTAAAAGTTTTTATGATGTAATTTTAACTTCATCATTAGTGTGTCTCTTTTTGTTTTGTATGATTGCTATATACTATTTTTTTTTAAATTATTTATGGTTTCAATATGTATAAATGTGTTTATTGGTTCAAATGAAATATTTTAAGATTATTTACAGACGATTAAATCGTCCTCTTCGTGACGTTGCTATGTCGATTTACATTGATTTTGCTGGCAAATAAAGATTATATCGAACACGAGGGTAAAAAATGAAAAATGGCATTATAAGTCATATTATTGTTGCTGAAGGAATATAAGTTAATGCCTTGACCCCCCTTTCAAAATTAAAAAATTTGTATTTTTGCATCAAACTTTGTTAACAAGCATAAAATTAAAACCTATATCTATTTAGTATCTCGTCATCTATACCAATTTTCATGACAAAATACATTTTTTGTTATACAGTGTGTGTATAAAGTCTGGAAACGGCTTAATAACATCACAATTTACTGGCCGATTTAAACCAAATTTGGTACAGTTATGTAAGAGGATCTAACGCACCGAATGACGATATTGGCGTTGTTGCCAGCTTTTTAGTTTGTCTGGAATTCGAACGAATTTTATATTTTTAAATATAACACCCAGTATATTTTTACATTTTTAAATTCCACATAAAATTATAATTATTTTTTATTAAATGCATTATTAGTCTATACTTCATAGTTTCCGAGATATTGACTCTCGAAAAGTGACATTTTTGAACTTTGACAGCTTATAACTTTCTAACAGCTTACATGTCCCTATCTTCAATTTTTTTTATCTTCCCAAAAAAATAAACTTCCGGTTAAACCGGATGTAACTCGAAAGCAGGAAATATAGTTGTTCCGGTTTAACTGGAAGTTGATTTTTTTGGGAAGATAATAAAAATTGAAGATAGGGACATGTAAGCCGTTTTGCTCTAAGACGTACTGTTAGAAAGTTATAAGCTGTCAAAGTTCAAAAATGTCACTTTTCGAGAGTCAATATCTCGGAAACTATGAAGTATAGACTAATAATGCATTTAATAAAAAATAATTATAATTTTATGTGGAATTTAAAAATGTAAAAATATACTGGGTGTTATATTTAAAAATATAAAATTCGTTCGAATTCCAGACAAACTAAAAAGCTGGCAACAACGCCAATATCGTCATTCGGTGCGTTAGATCCTCTTACACAACTGTACCAAATTTGGTTTTAATCGGCCAGTAAATTGTGATGTTATTAAGCCGTTTCCAGACTTTATACACACACTGTATATTGACAGTTCCGTCCTGACATATGTCAAAATGTATTTTTGGGTTACCCATTATGCAGAGAATCGGCATGAAAAGTTTTCTCAATATTCAATCAATAAAAATGTTTCTCATATGGGACCAACTTTATGCCGGTCACTGTATTATACAGGGTGCGCCAAACTCAGTGACCTGTTAGATATTTAGAAACCGACAAAAGATATTTTTATGAAAATTGGGATGTAGTTATATTATCTTCCTAATCTAAATAAATAATGCAAGAAACTTAACATTTTTAAATAGAACACCCTGTATTTTTAACGAAAACTAGTATAAACTACCAACTAAATAGTAGATATCTTCATATACCCATCTTTAGCCGTTTCGAGCTTACAAGGCATTTTAGAAAGTTAATACGTAATTAAATATGAAAAAATATTTTTTTGTATTATTAAACGAAATCGAAAAGTCAAATAATACAGGGTATCGTATATTTAAAATTACTAAGTTATTGTGAGTTTCAGGATGATCTGGCAACACCGCTTCTTTTAAAATCTTTTTAAACGATAGAATACCATGTTCTTATAACTACATCCAAATTTTCATAAAAATGTTTTGTACTTTTCTAAATATCTCTAATAGGCCTCCGAGTTTGGCGCACCCTGTATACTCAGGATATTTCTGTTAGTAATTTCTTCCTGTTTCGTCGTTTAGGAAAGCCATGTTGTATTCTTTTTACCCAAATTTCAGATTTGTGTTTAATTAAGTAGGTATTTTTTCAATAAATATATTGGCTTTACATGTGTGTTTTATTTGCGCCTTGTAATCTATATTTGAGTTTTTATTAAAAGAACAGTATTTCTAAATGAAAAATATACTGGCTTACATATTTTTTATTTGAAGATTAAATAATTAAGACATATAAATTGAAAACTCAATCACAAACAAAACATTCAGTTCTTTATACACACTTAAAAATAAGACATTAGGTGTTAGTATTAAAAAATAAAACCTCCAAACTATTTTGGATACAGTTAAATGCATTTTTATGTTATATCATTCTCTCTTATACAATATAATGGTATATACAATTATTTATTATTTTTTTAACTTATGTAAAAACATTGCTATAGTTAGTTCTTACAGAAATAAAGGTTCGTTGGACGTTGCGAACTCGTAAAACATCAATTTTGACGCCAAATGCATCCAGTACGAATCTATCCTCATACAAGTATTACTTTTATACAGAGCGCAGGTAGGTAGTCAATGAAAAAAGCATCTAGAGGTTTCGAATCGATGCTATCGATGCATATAAGTAACTAAAAACATCAATCTTTTTAATACTTTAATAAATTTCTAATCTTTGTCTTTAAATTATTTAAATTAATAATGTATGTCATTTCTTGGCCTCTTTTTTAAATTACATGTATTTAGAGAACGCAAACTGTAGCAATATTTCTAACAGAAAACCTCTACAGTTAAACAAGAAATATTCATTTAGATTCTTGTCCACAAGCAATTATGCAACGAAAGTTCTTGGGTACCTGGACACATTCTGGTTGTCTTTGTTTCTTGATTGTCCAAATATTTTTTTTTGTTTCTTTAGTATGCACTGTGTCCAGCTACCCAAGAACTTCCTTTGCATTCATTGTTAGTGACGTTGATACATACTCTGTTTAAAATGTATTAACTATTTTCTGTTAACACCATAGCATCAAATGTATTAATACATCCCTACTAAAATGTCCGGGAATTAAGTTTTTATCAATTACGGGACATTGTTAGTGCCATGAATGTAATACAAAAAATATAGAAAATATACATTTTAATACATTTGTAATAAAATTAAAGAAAAACGTTTTTTTAACTGACCCTCACTGCATTTCGAAATTTTTTTGTATTTTTGAGTTTTTATATTTTTGTAAAATGGTAATTAAAAAAGCAAAAAAATAGATCCTATAATACCCCAATAATAAAAACATTTCTAGAGTGTAAACTTTTCTAGAAACAATTAAAAAGACGCCGCCGAAAGCATAACATTTGAAGACAAACAGACCTACGTCATTCCATTACCAACAGTTATTTTATTTGCCAATCTAGCTTCCGATCATAGTGCTATCTTTGTTTTGACAATGTAACTAGAAAAGAACAGCTTAGAAACAGGAAACAAGATACATCATTAAGGTGGAATTCTCAACGTCATTCCATCTATTGCCAACCTATAACCTATTTCGCGTTGCTTTTTTTAGTTTATTATTTGATTGCATGACATGCAATCTGTAAAAATGGGCGTGCCGCAGGGTTCAATATTGGGGCCGCTACTAACATTCTATATACTAACGAACTCCCGGGGGTAACGTCTCACCGCACAGTTCAATACGCTGACGATACCGACTCTTATCTTTGATCTTAAGGATAATTACAGCGCGAGCGCCGAGGTGGATCAGGCCCTGAGACTATTAAAACTATGGTTCGACTCAAATAATCTTATTTTAAACATAAATAAAACACAATTACTTAGGTTTTCTTATCAGAATTCTAGGGAAACAAAAGATTTAATTTTAAATAACACCACACTGGAATCCGTCAACTCGGCTGTGTTTCTTGGGATAACTATAGACTCCAGACTTGATTGGAGGGACCACATCAATGTACTGGCGGGGAAAATATCTCGTTTCTCTATTGCTCTCAGTGTACTATCAAGAAATATCGGGAGGACAGCTGCTATGGCGGCGTATCATGCTTATGTGCATTTTCGACTGCGGTACGGGGTCCTTTTTTGGGGTGGCAGTGTCGACATATCCAGGAACATGATTCTGCAGAAAGCGTGTCTGCGTAGGATCTTCTGCATGGGATGGATCGATAGCTGTCGACCTGTTTTTCGCAGGTGGGGAATCCTGACTGTGATCGGCACATACATCTACGAATCTGTACTTTTCTTTAAACTAAATGAACACCTATTTGGAGAGGCGTGCAGGGGTCACGATCATCTCACCAGGAGTAGACATGACCCCTTACTCCCAAGATATAATTATACCTACCTCCAAAGGAATGTACATTACATGATAATAAAGATATATAACAAAGTGCCTAATCGTATAAAAAATAATAATATTACCAAACTTCGACGCACACTTAAACAATTTCTTACTTCCAAGGCCTACTATACAATGGAGGAATTCTTTAATGATGTAGACATTAAAATTTGACGGCTAAATACTTCCTAAATTATTTTTTATTTTAATTTTAAAATCTTGTGTCTTGGGTGATGGTTAAGTTAAATTGTATACAAACTTTGTTTTCTGTAATGGTGGGACCTTTATTGGCCCTCCCTGCTACTTCTTTTGTTTCATTTCCTATTGTTAAGTCTTAGTATACTCCTAAGTTTTTACTCTTAGTTTAGTTGTTACATGACAAGTTCTATTCTATTTTGTATTTTGACAGAACTAATAAAGAATTGATTGATTGATTGATTAACTAACATTTAAATAAAATCAATATCGTCGGTACAATATTTAGGTAATATCTGACATATTACAAAACTATCAATTTATTTCATTGCTAATTTTGGGAGAATTGTATAGTGAAAGAAGAATGACATAATAATGTTTAAAAAAATCTTACCCCATATTTTTCGCTATACAATTCGCCTAAAATATTTAATGAAATTCCTTGATATTTATTTAATATGTCAATTATCTTAATCTTAACATAGTATAAAACAAAGTCGCTGTCGCCCGTCTGTCCCTATTCATATGTGCTTAAATCTTTAAAACTACGCAACGGATTTTGAAGCGGTGTTTTTTAATAGATAGAGTGATTCAAGGGGAAGGTTTTTATGTATAACTAGCGACCCGCCCCCGGCTTCGCACGGGTGTAATTTCAGAAAGTGGCATGCCGGGTACTAATATATCGGGTTTGTATTTATACCAGCGGGTTGCAACGCATGCCGGGTACACGCTAGTTACCTATAAAATATGAAGACGATAATGATTTTATTTAAATTTTGTGTAAAAGCTAGAAAAATTAAATAAATATACGCGAAATAGGTTATAGGTTGGCAAGCATGTTGATACTCCCACCTTAAGGTAGAAGCACCTCGGCCAGAACGCTCTCGACTGGTCGATGTTTTCGCCAGATTTTGAAAACTGAAACGGTAGAAAAACGATGCGGTAGGGTCAAAACCCATTGATTTTGTATTATAACATTTGCGACTTAATAAAATACGAAGATACAGTCGGGTCAGACTAAATTAACGATAGTACAGATTTTTTTTTTATAAAAATGTACCGATTCCTGAGAGTTTCTAATTCAAATTTTGAACAAAATGTAAATGCTTGTTTATGCCAAAAAACCCCCTACTTCAGAGCCAGTATGGAAGGTCCGCCTGATAGATAGATATCACACTTTTCGCCTATTTTTAATTTAGCTCTACAGCAACAACCATTAAGTTTACTCATGTCAAATTTGATGGGAAAAGCTAACAGTTTGGACCAACCATATTGGGTGAAGTTATAAAATAATATTTACATATAAATACAATAAGTAATGTGCTGTTTGGAGCAATAACGTTAATTTGTTTTAATATTTTCTATGGCTGACATCCTTTTAAGAAAATTATTATTGCAACAAGGATAACAATAACTTTAGGAATATTGTTAGCCAATTTACTAATAGACCAGGGCTGAAGCCTTTGAAAATGGTAAAAAGTGAAAAAATAATAGTAGGATGAAACCCATTGGAAAAGGAAGAGAATTAACAAAAATAAAAGGAAAAATAATTTACGGGCGATCCGAGGTCGGGAAGTGAAAAGGGGTGAGTTTTTAAGGGTAGAAAACGATTTATCTCGATTTCCGGCAAAACTACAAGCCCTATGGAAAAACGTTAAATGGCAAAGTTGTAGGTAATAAAAAGATCTACGACTTTTGTATTTACACTTTTTTTCATATAACCTCAAAATTTATGTGAAAAATTGAAATAACTAAGTTTTTGGTGTTTTATTTTTCTTACAAAAAATTTTTTTTTCACGAAATTTAGTGAAAACTTACCATTTTATGTCCCAAACACAATGTAATTTTTTTGATTTAAAATATTTATTTTTTCACCTTATTTTGACTTAACACGTTGACTGCCACGTGAAGTAAATATAATTCACACGGCCTTGTTGCACACAAGCCGCGTGAGTTAAATATAATTCCCAGACCACCATATCTTTCAGGCTCCGTGAATACTGTTTAACTCAGGGCGGTACAGTAAGCTTATGGGAAGTGTTTTAGGATGGCCCTAGGGTAAAATATATGCAGTTAGCCCACTGTTTATATTCTTTGTTTTCAATAAATGATAATATTATGTAGTATTATATAATAATGAAATTTTGCTAAATATCTTTATATTTTAGAACCGAACTGAGTTATTCTGAAAAGGTAAAAATAATACAAATATTTACCTAAACTAAAAAAACACAAATAACTAAAAATAGTATAATAAAAAGTGGAAAAAAAATATAATTCATGTGGCCCTGTAATATAATTTTTCCCCCAGGGCTGCGTGAACTATATTTGATTCACGGAGGTAGTTGCTACCCTTACCAGAAAAAAATCGAAAATCTTCATAATATGTGTTTTATTGCTCAGTAAAACCTCAAATTTATTAAAAAAACAAGATGGCCCACGGGACATATTTTTTGGTAAGTGCGGCAGTCAACGTGTTAATATCGAAAAAGCACCCTAATTTTTAATCGAAAATTCTCACGTCAAAATATCTGCTTTTTTAAAAAAGTCGGTGGGCTTTTTGTTCCTTGAAATCTCTACGTTCTGATGGTGTTAAAAATATATACATTACTATGGTAAATGTTCTCAAAAAATGTAAAGAAACGAACGTCTTATTAAATATTAACTTATTTGGTTGTTAATTATAGTAGTATATTTCGACTTGCAATTTTTTGTTTATAAATGTAACATGGAATCTTACGTTTTTCGAGTAATTAAAGTATAAATTTTAATAAATAGCTCAAAATACATGATTTTAAAAAAAATTCCTATTCGAGTTTTTTTCGTTTCTTTGCATTTTTTGAGAACATTTACCATAGTAATGTATATTTTTTTACACCATCAGAAAGTAGAGATTTCAAGGAACAAAAAGCCCACCGACTTTTTTTAAAAGCAGATATTTTGACGTGAGAATTTTCTATTGAAAATTAGGGTGTTTTTTCGATATTAAGTCAAAATAAGGTGAAAAATAAATATTTTAAATCAAAAAATTTCAGTGTGTTTGGGACATAAAAAAGTAAGTTTTCACCAAATTTCGTGAAAAAAATTTTTTTTTTGTAAAAGATAAAAATAAAAAACCAAAAACTTGGTTATTTGAATTTTTCACATAAATTTTGAGGTTATGTGAAAAAAGTGTAAATACAAAAGTTGTAGATCTTTTTAATACCTACAACTTTGCCATTTAACGTTTTTCCATAGGACTTAGTAGTTTTGCCGGAAATCGAGATATATCGTTTTCAACCCTTAAAAACTCACCCCTTTCCACTTCCCGACCTCGGATCGCCCGTAAATTATTTTTCTTTTCATTTTTGTTATATTCTCTTCCTTTTCCAATGGGTTTCATCCTACTATTATTTTTTTTCACTTTTTACCATTTTCAAAGGCTTCAGCCCTGGTCTATAAGTAAGGCTCACAATAATGATATCCTAAATTCCGATTGAAAAACCAAAGGGGCCGCTTAATTTTATACTACAATTATTTTGTCATGTGGTTGCAGTAGTTCTTTAGAAACCCACATCACGGTGCCCATAGCCCTTAGAATACTGGTAGTCAAAGTGCGATTAAATTGCCCTGTGCAAATAAATAAATAAAATCTCAATAGCAGCAAAATATTTGGAAGAAAGAGTTACATCTTTAAGACGAGACCGAAATACCTTTACATTTAATTAGTTTGGTACCTAGCTAACTTGTTTAGCACTTACAATTACCCTTTTACCAGGTTTTTTTTTTAAATTAATTTAGTGTATGTGTAAAAAATTTTAATCTAATTAAGTTATACCTGTGTAGTAGTAGTCTCTGCTTAATACTATTACATTGTCCAAATAGGCTTTGACAAATATTATTATAATAAAAAATCAGGTGTTTATTCAGTTGAATTACTACAGGCATCTATTTTGCTTCGAACCTTTACTTGATTTTGTCATAGTTGTCAAATGTAAGCTTATTTAGTCAATGTAGCCTACACTTAATATTCTAGTCTTCGCCTTAACAATTTGTCTGTAAAATACTTGTTTTTTTCGACACATTTAGAGTTTACTTTGTTTCTTATAGAATAGTGCATTTTTTACGTTTAACAGGCTCTGGAGGCTCTAACGCTGCTAGAATAGCTTCATCGAAAACATTTTTAAGTCCTTTTTGAGTTAAAGCAGAGCATTCAACATACTTAACTGCCTTAAGTTCCTTAGCTAGTTTTTCACCTTGTTCAATGGAAATGGGTTTTTGTTTATTTTTTGCTAATTTTTCTATTGTTGCGCCGTCATCTCTCAAATCTACTTGAGTTCCCACAAGTAGAAACGGTGTTTTCTGACAGTGGTGAGTAATTTCGGGCACCCACTAAAACAAATATCTTGTTATACTTGAAATTTTATAAAAATGTATCGTGCAAAAGTAAAAAAACTGTATATTCCTTATATAAGTCAACAGGTCCGTAGCAACAGATAATTTACCTGCATATGTTCTTAAAGGTTGTGTTGATTCTTTTGTAAAGCCGCTAAAACATATTTTTAACCTCTGTCTAAAAAAAGGAATATATCCCACAAAATGGAAAGAAAGTAAGGTTATTCCGATATTTAAGTGTGGTGATAGGAATGACATTAAAAACTATAGATCTGTTATTCTTGTTTCAGCTTGCTCAAAGGTTTTAGAATTAATTATTTGTAATAGAATATATAACGATGTTAAACACATAATTTCGGACCAGTAACATGGATTTTTACCCCAGCGCTCAACTATAACTAACTTAATAAATTTTACACAATTCATTCATAATTCTTTTAAAAACGGCCAACAAGTTGATGTTATTTTCAACGATTTGGAAAAAGCATTTGACAAGGTGGACTTTGGCGAGATAATTACAGCTCTTCAAGACTTTTCAGTGGACCAAAACATTATCTCATTATTATCATCATATTTGCATAAAAGATCATTATTCGTTGAACTAAAGGGATACACTTCAAAAATATATTCACCCACATCAGGGGTGCCCCAGGGTTCAAATCTTGGACCACTTCTGTTCTTACTAGTTATCAATAAAATTGGAGTGAGCGTTAATTTGACCAAAGGTCTTATTTTTGCCGATGATTATAAGTTATTTCATACTATTGTGGATGAACGTGATGCAAGGACCCTACAAAACGATTTAAATTTAGTTGTGCGTTGGTGTAGAGAACATAATTTAAATGTAAATGTAGGTAAATGTGCGATAATGTCCTTTACATGTAGAACTCAAAATATTAATTTTAATTACTGCATTGATAATGTGCCTCTAAAGAGAACGGATTTTCACAGAGATCTTGTTGTCTATTTTGATCCTAAATTAAGTTTTGTTGGGCATATTGATAATATTACTGCCAGTGCTTTAAAAATGCTAGGATTTATTATAAGAACTTGTAAATACTTTTAAAATGTTAACGCCATAATAACTTTGTATAAATCCCTGGTAGTTACAAAACTTCAGTATGCATGCACTATTTGGGATCCTCAGTATGCCAATAAGATTACTCTCTTGGAATCTGTTCAAGCGTAAATTTTTAAAATTTTTGTACTATAAGTCATTTTCAGTTTATCCGCCAAGAGGTACAGATCAAAGGCTCTTGTGTAATTTGTTTAATTTCCCTTCTCTACGACTATTGCGTCTAGAAGCAGGAATTATTTTCCTATATAAAATAATTACAGACAAAATAGATAATAAAGAGTTCTTAGGACAGCTTCCGTTTAGAATAGGTTTAGTCAATACTAGATCCGCACATGCATTTTATGTTCCTGCACCGAGGACAAATTTATACAAAAACTCACCACTTATAAGACTGTGCTCTTATTTTAATAAATATTGTGGAGACATTGACATATATAATGTAAACTGTGAAAAATTCAAATTAAAATTAAGGAATGAACTGCTTAGGCAATTACTGTAATTGTAATGCTAATTGAATTAGTATTATAGCTTAGGTATAAGTTTTTAGAAATAGGTTATGTATCTATAATTAACTTTTTAAGTTGTTGATACTATCAATAAATAAATAAATATAAAAATGTACTGATCTATAATAATGTACTAAAACTAAAAATGTAAATTGTTCAAAAACATTTTTTTTTGTTAGTTCAAAGAAAGTGCTGTTCTTTCAAATAGTTAAAGACCTATTGATATAAAACCAAAAACAAAAAAATGTGCAAGGACCTTTTAAGAAATATTACCAGATTAGACACTAGAACCGCCGACTTAGAGTGCTATTAATCGACTGCCACTCAACAGGCAAACGCATCTGCGTGTTTTAGGAGAACTCCCGATAGCTGTGATTATTTCGCGCTTATTTGGAAAAAAAAAACGATTGAAAATTTATCAGCTCGGGTCCAAAGTGACCCGACGATACCAGTTAAGGGTTATTATTATTATAGTTTTAATTTATAGCTTTTCTAAATGTAAATATCCGTTTGGTTCATACAAATTTATAGTTGGTTCTAAAAAAGGAAGTTAATGTATGCATTTAATTATTTTGTTTTGTAGTTTTTTTAATGAGAGTTAAATTCGCTGATCCCCAAATTGAAATCATATATAAATTAAAACAGGTTTGGCTTAGAAAAAAAATGTCCAGTTTACATTTTTCTTAGTACCTATTTAATGTTCACGAAAGGAGCCGCTAGAAGGCGAGTTTTCCAAAAATACAAATAATGTCAAAGTCAAAGTCAAAAAATGCTTTATTGTCGAAAGAACGGGGTATGTTTTTTTTCTAAATTGCGTTTTTTTTTCACAATAATTAAAAATCTGTATTATCTTGCTGAGTTTTTTAAAATAAAGTGCAATCAACACGAAAATATTTTTACATTATTTGTCAATAAACATATATTTAAAGAAAAAAACGACCATAAACCTCGCCATAAACCATCAACTTATAAAAAAAATAACACAAAAACCTTGTAGTTGCACTATACAAACAATGTAAAAAGAAAAAGTGTAACCTATACGAATTAGAATAAGTTCAGGCGCACCACAGCGCACAGCACTCACAGAAGCATGTAACCAACTTCGAGTCGGGCAATATGACACACGTGCACGGTCTGTTTTATGGCGGGATTTTTAAATGATGCCTTTATGAAAAAAACCGTGGATTGTTTTTTTTTCATGAAAAAAAAACACGTTTTTTTCAGGTAGTCAAAAAACTCCTGTAATAAATTGCAACTTTACTTCATTTGTCAACTTTTTTATTTGTACTTTCGGGGACTAAATGACTGTGTAGTTTTGATAAAATAGTGTACAGGTTTTCTTGAAAATACCTTTTACTCTTTTCACAAGTGTCCAAAAAACTACAATACCTACCTTTTCTTTTACGTTTTCGAAAGAAGACGGGCTCACCACTGAAAAACAGACGAGGAAGACATCTGTTTGTGGATAACTCAATGGACGAAGTCTGTCATAATCCTCCTGACCTAAAAAGATATTAAAGTTATTCATTTATTGTTTATTCATGTTATCGTTGATCATTACATTAATATGATATACAAAAATATATTTAATCCTAAGTTAAATGGCAGATACTTATTTTTGACTGGTTTGAATTAAGAATGAATTTACTAATAATTAAATTCACCCTAAGCCGTAGATATTTCCACACACCTTTCTTGTAAAATGCAAAAAGTAAGGTTTTAGCAGTGGCAGCATGAGCGTGCGCATTTTTGTTTTCAGTCTTAAATTTAAAGAAATCATCCAAGGTATCACCATAAAACATAAAATCACGTTACTCCCACACTGGCAGACAGACTACCCAAGATTTATAGGTGTTTTTGTGTCAACAATCAAATTGACATATTATTAAATATTATATATGTTAAAAAGAGACAGAATAGTAACCGCGAGAACTTAGCGCACGATATGGACAAGCCTAATACCGTCAATATAGCTGGGTTGCCAGGTTTAACAAAATCATCGGTTTCATCAAGATTGCTTTATTGTGAATTTACTTTTAATGATTGATATTATGCACCTAGTGAGTGAGATAAATACATGTGAATAAACTATTTAAAATTATATTGAAATTTGAACGCACTTTGACAACAGTGTTTATTTTTTTCCTGCATTCCTTCGGCAGCTCAAAATCGGTGACGCGGACTTAATGTCTATTTATTTGTAAAATAACATACTAAAAACTTTCTTCCATTAAAATAAAGCACTTAATGTAAGACTTTTATTTATTTATTTATTTATTCATTCACTACATGGTATAGATACATATACATAAGCTTCGTTTTTCAAAAAATGTCCTCAAAGTAAGCCTTAAAACTCGCTCCGAATGTTCCGAATTACTCTTTACAGTGACAGACGTGAGTTATGACTTTATTACAGGAATTCAATTAAATAGTGGTACCTAATTTATGTTTATGATCTGCCTAAAAAGTGGCAATGTCAACTTTGAGGATATTTTTTTAAATCTTATGTTAGGTATTGGATTTTTTTTTACCTGCGGTATCAAACAATCCCAGGGTATATGGCTCCCCACCAATCATAACAGTAACAGCATAGTTATCGAAGACTGTAGGTACATATTCGGAGGGAAATTTGTTGGTAGTATAACTAAAAATTATGGTTAGAATTTTTATGTAAGTATATAAAGAATTTTGATATTTATCTTGTACTTATTAATAACACAATACCTATCATTTAATCTGTGAACCTTGTTTTCTACCTCACCTTTCTTAGTTTGAATAGTGTAATAAATGTCAGATCGCAGATATTTTAAACAATAATTAACAGACCCCCAATTTTGATTATATGACATTGACAGAAATAATTTACTTAAAAAAAAACTTGTGTACTTATAAAATCAAGAATGAAGTTAACTGGATTGTAAGTTAACCATTTCTGCCAATGTCATAAGGTTGTCTTGTTAGTTAATTATTATAGGTATAATTTATAATATTGATCTTATTGAAACGTTTAAGATCCTTGATAAACACTACTGCAGTCACATCTTCCAATTTAATTCATCCACCCACTTAAGATGGCACAATCAAAAACCCCCACCTGGGGGGAATGTGTGTGATAGATTGGAATAATGTATTTGTGCATTATATAATGTTATGATACCATATCATAATACTGACAAAAAGGCAGACTTAATAGTCTCACTGGCTTTTACCTGCTAATTTTTGAAACTAATAATAATAAATATTTCTGCAACCTGACAGTAGTAAAATAATATTAAAAACTTCTTAGACAACAGATCTAACTTTACAAACAATAAACATTGGAGGAAAAATAGGGGAGATGTTTAAGTAGGTCCCTACAAATATTTTCAGCTACTCACCAGTCTGCATTTCGCATTCTGCGGTTTTGTAGCCTGGAGATAACTAACTTTACCATTTTGTTTCTGTTGTTTGTAAAGTAGAAATAGTAATTTCAACAAGTCATGAACATGTAAAGATCAGGGTGCAAGAGTATTGGATGAAAAAATGAAATTTTTTTAAGGTTGATATTTTTATTTCTTTCTAACTTCAAAAAATTGAGGGTAGGTGTAGGTAGGTATGTATGGTAAGTACAACTATTTTATTTTACTGGTTTATAGTTTATATATATCCACTGTCTACATCATGGCAGAAAACCTGAACATAAATTGGATAATCCTACTTTTAACAGATGATACCTATATACATTTGGTTTACTGATTTGCTTTATAACAATAGGTAGGTACATGAACTTAACAGGCATTTATTTCATGGTTTTGTGTATAGTGTATACTAGGTCTTGAGGTATGTAGGCACACTATTATACACCAAGGTTACTCTATAAATTAATGACAGTACATACTGTTTACGATAAGATATAAGAATACTATGCAGATCCTGATGCATACAAGAGTTAGTTTTCATACACTGAAGTATTAGATAGTCATTTACTTAGCATCATTACTCTCTAGGCTAGGCAAATAGTTCTAAATACAAAAAACGCGAATGATAAACTATTTCCGATAAATGGGTGGTATTGTTTATCATGTTTACTTACCTGATGAGTAAACAAGTTTTACCGACAGCACCGTCACCTACAACTACACATTTAATGGTCTGCATATTGAACAGCAATCCTGCAAAAAGTTAGAATTATATATAAAGTTAAGAGAAAAAAGCATATTATTTACACATATGCTTCAAATACAAATTAACAATTGTAAAAGCACCGTAATCGGTTATTAGAGTTAAATTATGCAGGTATTTTATCATTTTGCTGCCATTTTTAATTCACATAGCTTGTAAAAAAATAAGAAAAAGTACCTACTTTCGGAAATTACTCAAATTTTTTTATGGAAAGTAACTGGTAGCAGTTTTGGCAAATGCCTAAATATAAAACGTACCTTAAATTGTATTAAAATTTTTAAAATTCCAAAGTTTTGGGTTGGGTTTAGTCTTTTCACGTACACATAAAACTTCAAGAACTTAAAAATGCGCTCTCAACTAGTGACATCTTTGTGCTAATGTTAAATGTAGTAATTGACAAAACAAATTTGACAGTGACACTCTTTAGGTACTTTCCTTTTGTCTCTTTTAAACAGCAAAGCCAAGGACTAAGTAAAGCGTTCCTTTTAAAAATTTAAGTTAGCACAGCTAGCAAGTATTTTTTCCTCCCCCCTTGCGGCGGTTAAGTATGTCCCTTTCAGAGGTGGGTAAAATGGTTTTAAAAATGCATTTAAAATGAAAATACAAAATAGATGCCTCAAAAGCCATTTAAGGTAAAAAATAGAAAATGGTTTTTAAATTTTCATTTAAAATATAAAATGGAAAATAGGTATTTTAAATAAGTTTCTATGGAAAATGCTTCCTCTTTATTAATGTACTTTACATATTATGTAACACCGAAGGTTCTATGTTTCTAAAAACATTGTTAGCTTTAATTATCCATAATAGGCCTTGGGCGGACGATTTTTTTAATTTAATTTCAGTTGTTTCTTGCCTCTTTACGGATTTTACAATTTTTCCCTCGCAATTTGACAATTTCTCACAACGTCATCATAACCACAATTCAATTGTCGAATGTCAATCATTTGTCAGCTGACAATCGTTAGAGACGGCGAACCTCGTTCGTTAATCAGGTAAAATCGGGTGTACGAAATTGACCAATCAGAGCATCTATTACCTATAACTATTTTAAATAGAAAATTGTTCATTTATTCTATTTCAAATATAAAATAGAAAATACTTTTTTCGAAAGTATTTAAGATAGAAAATAGAAATGCCATTTTCTATTTTGCATAGCCATTTGAAATAATTTCATTTCAAATAGTTACCCACCTCTGGTCCCTTTACATTTCTCCTACTACTATACGAAGTTGTTTGCGAAGCGTTCCTTTAACAACTTAGAAAGATTTTTATTTAGCTTTGCTGTTTAAAAGAAGCAAAAGAAAAGTACCTAAACATGTTTGGATTGTATGGTGTAGTGGCATAGACGAATGAGAGGTAAAACTTGTTGCTAGATCAAAGCCGGCACTTTGGGTTCTAACCAATCACGAACTTTTTAGCCCATGGCAAAACGGGGCAACTTCATAGGCTGAGTGCGACCCTACAAAAAACCCATAAACCGTTTAAATTAGTTGACAGCCAAATTGAAAAATATCATCATTTTACAAAGTAGGTACCTGGCGCTTTTGGTAAAAAAATATACCTTTGTACCAAAAGACAGAAAAATAAAGGGTTTAATTCGTTTATTCTTATTCAAAAAGGACCGTTTCTTACATGGTGGTCTATGATGTGCGTGATGGTTGAATAGATGACAGACGCCTGGGGTTTGTTCACCAAAGTCGAATTGACCTTCCGCGACAGAAGCAAAGTGTGACCAAAAATTCGATAGGTCTGGTGCCAAACATCTATTGTCACCAAGCGGGTTTTTCGTGTTTTTGATTGCAAAGTGAATAAAACATAGTAGTATTTATCTTTGAATAAAATGGTCGTTTGTTCATCTTACGGGTGCAAAAGTCATAGCGATCGAAAGGAGCCACAAATAAGCTTCACAGGTAATAATATATTTTTGCAAACCGCCATTTTCTTGGTGCCAAACAGTAAATTCTGGTCACAATCGCAAGTTTATGATGCCGCGTCCCCTCCTTTACCTCGTCTAAGGTTTATATATTAATAAATTGTCAGTTTGATAAGCGAGCCTCGGGGGTCGTTCAACTTCTCAACCCTCCCCGGATCTGTCACGTCACGATACATTCTGCTGTCGGGTGTCATAAAGCCATCCTTCTGGCCAAGAAGAAGAGCTTTTATAAATAAACAAATAGGAACGTTACAAAATATTAGAGACTTTTTGCACCTCTTAAATTAAATAACAGTTTTTAGCTCCGTTATGGTTAACTTTATTAAACATAACGAGTAGCGCCACTGTTAAAACCAGAGATTTTGCAGCGCCTACGTTCTGTCTGTAGTTATTAATTTGGCGCCGGCGCACCTAAACAAAATAAAATACCTAACCCAACAATAATTTGATTATGTTATATATTTAAAATTTTTCTGTTCCTGTTGGTCTTCGTGTGTATTTCGTTGTGTTGTCATCATATTATCTAGATTATTATTATTATTATCAAGTCAGGCTTTTATTAAAAGGTCTACATGATCTTTTAACGATTTGATTGAAAAGTCTTTATGGCATAAAATAAATAAATTTTCTTTGATATCTGCCCACACAGCTGTGTTTTCAAAAGGATTTTGCCCTGCAACTTTTCGAAGGAGATTTAAATCATCTTCTTCAGTAAAACGAAGTCTTCGTTTTATAGGCATAATAATATTTCTGGGTAGTGGTATTTGCATACTTAAAATAAATAACCTGAAAAAGACACACCCTAAAAAACAGAACAAAGACCACCCTTCACTCTCGGTACATTAATTCAAAGAACAAAAAAGTATAAGCATTAATTTGACGAAAAAGAGTGCCATTTAATTTCGTAAACAATAAAAAAAGTAAGGTTAGGTTGCACCAAAAGCAGGTGTGCCAGATTGAGTCAAGTGTATAAATCTGTAAATATTGAAAAAAAGAAAAATCTACCCAGTACACCCAGGTCCATTTGATTTCTTTTAAAGAATCCACTTTTCTTGTTATGATCGTTTATTGCCATGTAAAGCTACTATTTGCTTTGGATTTTAATTAATTGCTTATCACAATAATTTTGATTCATAGCAATGATGCTTCATAACGTTTGTATGTTCCGGCAACCATGCAGTTTAAGCATAACCATAAGGATAACGATAAGCTCTTCCTTATCCTTAATTCCGTAACTAACGGAGTCCGTTATTAACCATAGCGGATCACCTTTCTGACATTGCGCATGCTCAGAATAACCATAACCACAAAAGAATGACAAATTAAGAGGTGCAAAAAGTCTCTAATAACCATAGCGGATCACCTTTCTGACATTACGCATGCTCAGAATAACCATAACCACAAAAGAATGACGATTTACGAGGTGCAAAAAGTCTCTATTCGCTGATTGCAATGTTTATTGCTTCTACGGAAATTTGGTTTTTGCAACGTGGGAGATTTTTATCATTTTCAGGGTTCGATGGAAGAGACTGACGACAAATTTAGTAAATTTACCGACACCGTTAGTCAGTCGCTCCCATTCACTCAGACGGACGTGCCTTGCAGCCGCTGACAGGAATCTTCGGAGAGGCTCATTTGGACTACATAATTATTGCCTGCCAACGTTCAACGCCCGAATTTGAAAATTCGCTTCGCCAAGGACCGTACTACAGGACCAGAAATTCGCTACTCTACCGACTTTTTTAAGTCGCTACAACAGGAGCTAATCAATTTTTGACTTTTCAGAATTAGGAGCACCGCATACCTTCAATCAGCGTCATTATTTCCAGTGCGTACCCTGGAACCACGCGATTCGTCCGTTGCTTTTCTTTGAATATCGAAAACTGATAAGTATCATCCTTATACTTGTTAGCTTTTCTTTCTTTATTGAAGAAGTAACGAGGGTTTAATTTTACCATTGGGGCATCCCTCATGACCTCTGGTAGGCTGTCGATAACACCTAGGTCTAATTAAATTCTCAGCGATCTATATAAAGTGCGTTTTTATATAGAGTGAAGAAAAGAAGCAAGAAGAGCCTTTTGGCGAAATAGTAAAATAAAAAAGAACTACGGCCGTGTTGTCAGACCAGTCTAAACGTTAGCGCACGTAAAAAGCCTTCATCGTAGGAAACGGCTTGGTAAAACGTATTAGACAGAATAGTCACAGTTCGAAAACTAATTAGGCAGCACTATCCTGACCTTGCAGGTGGTGTCCGAGCCGACGTGGTATAGAAGCCTACCCTTATAATAAAAATTTTACAGAATGTTTTCTCTTTATTTCAGGAAATTTTCTCTTTAAAATTGAATTTTATTCCTTTGCAAAAGGCACGCCGTCACCGCAGACCTATAGAAATTAGGCTCCGGTGTACACTTGAAAAGTTAGGTTATCGTTATAGTGTGACATACATTTTAGACTTTTAAAGTTCGTCGCGCGTACATAGCGATACAGTTTTAATAATAGCTAAAATATCTTAGTTAGATTGGTATATAGGATTTTTTTTAATCTTAGAAGATTTTAATTTTGTTCAGATAGGGTTTCGTTTTATTTTGTAAATAAAATAGTAGGTTATTTAGGGCGAACTTACTTACAACGGACAGACTTACCCTGAAAAAATTAAAATTAAAATCAACAGACAAACAATTAATAAGGACTAAGCCATCCGTGATATCGAATAAAATATTTTGCATTGTATTTTATTCCTGTTGGACGCGCCCGTGCCAACTTTAAAGATTTTTCAACGGTTTTATTGACAAAAAATAAGTTTCCACTTATAGTTAATAAATTAATTCCGTTGTTAATACAATTAAATTTCCCTTAAAATTTTATTCTTAAATAAATTCCCCCTTTTCTTTGCGCATTGAGTGGCTGTTAGCATTTCCTGCTAGCGGGGTAAAAAGTGGTGGGACCATTCACTGACAGACTACTTGTAGCGTCAAGTAGTTTGTTTTTTCGGCCGTCTTCCGGCGGCCTGACATCCCTGGACAATTTAGAAATTTTACAAAGTAAACAAAATTAGTAACGAAAGCGTTAGCAGCAGGAGTAGCCTGCATAGTAGGGCGTCAGAATATGAATTTTTGGAAGATTTCAAAACATTAGATATTTTGAAAAATTCGGGGGAGCAAACTCCCCCCAAACCGATCATGACAGGCATGTGACACTAAGGCGTAAGCTGATGGCGTCTTTCAAAATCAATCAAATTAATGGTGGGGAAACCTTTATAAGGGATAGAGACCAAAATTATGGGGATAATTTTGAAAACACTTTTTTGTCAACAGATATGCCTTTCTTGACAAATTCAGGGGTAAATCTTTTCTCAGCTCATAAACATCTTAGAGGGCCATGTGTTTCAAAGAAAGAAAATTCATTCACAGAAAAGAAATTTGACGTTAGGATTGGGAATGTGGAATGGAATTTGTGACATTCTCGTGACGTGACGGACTGAATATTAAAGGTTATGTTTCCATGTTGTTAAAATTATTTCATTTAGCAACAACTGAAAGAAAAAGTATAGTAACTATAATAATTCAAATATGAAGAGGACTAGTAAACGGCAAGGAAAAGCAGTAATTGATACTCTTCACAAAGGGTTCGTATGGACATGCATTGGAGTTACAATCTATGGAATGTCAATGATAGGACTTAGATTTTACAATTATATCACTGTAACAAAACCTAGACTTGCGGAGCAGAAACGACTGGCAGACCTAGCTTTGCTAGCTGAAGGATCTTCAGATAACTTAAAAGATATGGCACCATCAATTTCCTAATTTGTTTGATCCCAGTAGTCATTTTAAAATTTATTACATTATGAAGCTTTTTTATTTTTATGGAACAACTTCATCAACAGAAGAATCCTTATGAGCACGTTTATAAACTTGTTATTTTTTAATATTTTGTATCAGAATATATACAGTTTTGTTTAACCTTAAGCCACAATACTTAATAAGTTATTAAAAGGCCAAACTAAGTATTATTCGTTGCACTACACAAAAGTTTATAGTAAAATCTTATTCTTACTAAATTCATATAATAATGTAATTACTTTAATCCAAACATGTATCTATAAGCTATTTGTTATTTATACTTTAGGATAAATTAAATTATATTGTTACCTATAATATATTCCTTTTATTTAATTTCAATTAATAATACACTTCCTACTATATGCATTGGAATAAATTGCGTTATTCTCATTATGGTGTCTTTGTGTGCTGGTAGCAGTTTATGTTGATCCACAAAACACTAACCACAGAATACGGAAATACGGAAGAAAATAGAAAACAAACTTAAATGGAGGAAGCGTTCAAGTGTAAGCTTCGCTGTACATGTTGAGGATGGCACCACCTCTGCGAAAATACGGTATGGATTTTCTCTGTGATATTTCAGATGCTATTAAACCCTTTATTTTTCTGTGGTTTTTTCGTTTAAGTTACGGAGTACAGAGGTTATGTTATGTTGTTATTATGTTTATGTACTAGGCTTTTTTTTTTTGACCTTTGTCTGTATTTGTCTATAAAAACTAACACTAACCTTTGGTAAATATTAACACAACTACCACGAAGCAAAAGTTCAGAATACATATTCAAGAATTCTGATTTACAAAGATTGGAATCCCTAGGAGTACACACTCGCCTTACTGGGGGTACCACGGAATGAGCTGGCAAATTGCCTCGTAGCAGAGCCAAAAGACATACAATACAATACAATACAATACAATACTAGGCTTTTTACAAAAAAAATAGTTATATTTAAAATACTGTTAAATCTGTATTTATTACACGCTGCAGAGGCTGCTCAAAAAGTGTATACTGTTTATTTCGTTATGTTAAAGTTAAAAATAGTGTTATTAGTAGAAACATTTATACAAGTAATGTTTGACTCAGTTTGAGGTAAAATTAAGTTAACTTTTATTAGTTGTATTTAAATGAAAGAATAAAGAATAGCATTCCTTGAGAGCGCGCAACTCGCTTGTCTATGAATAGCATGAGAAAAGTGAAAAAGAGCTCAGTGTAAATACAAAAACAAGTCGCCGTCAGAGTTTTAAAGAACATAAATTGTACAATTCAAGATGCAGCTGCCATCAGAGTACATCTTATGCAAACAATTAGTGTTTTACTTATAGGTAATACCTACATTTTTGTCTAAGACTAATTGTATAAAGTGTCCGTTATGTGTTTTGCCTAATATAATAATACCCATTATTCGCAATAATGAAATCTTTATGCACTATTCACTGCTTTTAATGATTTCTTAAATCAAGCAGGGCGAATACCTTTAAAAGTTTATAATAAAAAAGCAAATCGTGCTAGGTATAGGTAAACTTTTTTTTTTAAATACGAATTCAGCCCCCTCGAACCTATAAATATTTTTTTATAACCAAATTTGTTTCTTCTTAATATCCAATTGATAAGCAAAGCAAACACTAGTCCTACCAAGTATTATTTGTTAACTTTGCAAATAAAGTAAGAATTTTCTACAATCACATTTTTTTATTTATCCTTTTCGTTACTCTTTAATTTTTTCCAAAAATCAGTCAAAAAGTGGTCTGCAGGAACCAAACCTAAAGTTTAATAAATTTCAAACCAGAAATTCTTTTAATAATGTACTTTTTTAAGCTTTAGGTAAACTAAATAATAGGGCTCCACAGACGACTATTTAGCTGAGTTTTGGATAAAACCATAACCGCAATGAAATTTTCATGGAAAAAACAAAATGCCGGATGCGCCAGGCCAGCTATGCGATAATATTATTTTCTTGACCAATTGGCGAACGGAAGAAAATATTTTAAAATGTAGTTTCCTGTAACCGATTCTGTTCCTTCCTTAGTTTCCTGTACATGCACGGCATTCCTTGGTGCATTATCGCTACAAACTTTAGTGTACAGTTTGCGTTCTATTTCTTCCGTATTTTCTTCCGTATTCTGTGACACTAACTAAGTGTTGATCTTTCAACAAACCGAAATAACACCCTGTGTCAACGAATACTTACACGGCCCTGTATTTTACAAATAAGTCTACCGTCACAAAACACACAGAAAAATAAAGACAAAACATACCACTAATGTTTTGTGAGGTAGAGTTCCGAGCATATTATTTATCGTGCCATTCTTCAACGGCTATCGTGCCATTTTACGAAACGAAAGTGCTAAACCCAAGGTCTCTAGAAACCGAAATTGCAATAAAATATCAAACAGAAAATGAGCTGTTGTCTCAGCATCCGACTTCTAAAAAAAAAGGCTGGCATAGTATAATTATTTTACTTTTTAATATTTGAATTTCCAAAAGTGCCACTATTGGCAGAGGTGCCACGGGCCACGGGGCCTTTTTACAGTCAGGTGTGCCATTTGTAGCACGATTTGCACGCTAGGAACAACGTTGGAAAAAATGGTATTCAATGTTGTCGTTACTATATCATATAAAGTTCCTATCTACAGTTTTGGAGAACTGCAGGAACGCCAAACGAACCCCTTTTTTTTTCTGTGGTTTCGGAGTCGGGACTGTGACTGGTGTGACTGTAGAGAGTACTAGAGAGAGATATATTTTCTTTGCTGACTGAGAGAATTCAGAGAATTAATAAATTCAAGATGGCGTCAGAGTTAAAAACTGTTTTTTATAATTTTTAATTGTTTTTTCTTTTTCTGTTAAATGCATGAAAATGAGTTCCAGAAGGTAAACAATGTAGTCATTGATAATTTATTATGCAAATTCCCTGTATTACTTTTTATATTAATAATTAATTTGTGTTCCCTACTATGCTACATCCAGTCAGGGTCTTAAATTGTTTATATTTATTTTGAAAATAAATATTTTTCAAGGCCTACCAGTGCTATGGTGAAATTAAAATTTATTATTGATTTCCCACAGGTGGTTTTGGCCCACTATCAGTGGGATTGACGCTGAAAGGGTGTTAATGGAAAGAGGCGTTGATTGCAGCTTTTTAGCCCGACCTAGTTCTTCTGTTCCCGGTGATTTTACGCTTTCAGTCAGGTATGATATAATTTTGCATGATAGGTCATCATCAACCACTAAGAAGTATATTATATCTATGTATTACATACTGCACTTTCTGATGCTAATATTTATAGCTTGCCTTTCAGTCTTGTTGATTAACTATCAACACACTGGAATCTTATTAGTGTAGTATAGTTTTTTCTTCATTACTCTCACAGTCTTTCAGCACAGAGTTTATTGACAACCATTTAAAGAGTGATAGTAACTTGAAATTATACCTATTTAACTGCCAGTTTAATATAAAGAAAGTTCTAGCATCTTACAGTTTTTAAATGAAATTACATTATTATGTACTTATAATGGATATTATGGGTACATATAATAATGAATAGGTACATATTTCTTGCACCTACCTACTTATATAATTAATTAGTGCTTGGTTGTATGTGACAGGCTTAAACCCAGCTTATTAGAACTTGGGTCGGTAGCTAAGTAAACTTTTTTCATTAATATGCATTGCATTATCATTAAATTAAATAATGGGTCGCAGTATTTAATTAGGTAGCAATGTATTTTTAATAAGAAAGTTGTTTAGCCACTTGCCCAAGTTCTACTAAACTAAGTTCAAGCCCTTTATCTACAACCAGATGTAGGTACCTACATTTCTGCTCAATTTACACAATTCATGTTTAATTAAGTTTTTCAGTAACTGGAAAGAAGCAAAATGTACTTACCTATAAGTACAGGGTGGGGACTTCTGGAACAAATTTGCTAGAAGTGTAGGAAAAATATTTGTGAAAAATGCTAAAACACGCCAATTGAGATATTTTGTGGGTTTCATACTCATGACAAAAATTTTTGTTTTAAAACGCTTAAAGGGGTGAAACATAACCTAACTTAATTTTATTAAATAGAAAAATTGTGGTGCCTTGCTGGAAAGTTCTTTAAAGAGAAAATTGGATGTGCTATTGTTTTTCATTTTAATTGGACAGATAAATTCTAATTAGTGTTGGAGGCCTTAAATTATTTATTTGTTTAGTTATTAACTAGCTTAGCCCATTTTTCAAAATACAATAATTAGCAAGTACCTGATGCATATCATAACATAGGTAGATCCATGGAAATTAACCACTCAAAATTAACAATAGTATTAACACTAAAAACAAAATATTACAATGTAAAAAAAGATAAACATAAATAAAAATTAAAGAAAAGGAAAATCAGCAAAGAGCACTTTGATACTTATCAGGTAACCAGGCGCAGGTTCACATAAAAACTTGAACTAGTGTGGCCTGTTTTAGAATACGGAAGCATAATTTGGTCCCCCCAGTATAATGGGGTTACACTTATTGAAAGAGTGCAGAGAAAGTTTGTGAAGTGTATGTATTATAGGAAATATGGTATATCTCCTCAAAAAGGGTGTGATAACAAATACCTTTAGGGTGTCTTTGGCAGGCTTTCATTGAATAAAAGAAAAATCAAAATTTTACTATGGCTTTGTTTAAAATTTTAAAAGGTGAAATTGACTGCCCTGGTATTCTTGGTAAACTATCATTTGCTGTCAATAGAGTCAACTCGCTAGCCTCAAATATTTTTTTTTGACCTATCAAACAAATCTGTACAAAAAGTCATCAATTTACAAAATGTGCCACTTTTTTAATCTGTAAGCATCTCATATTGATGTTAATAATCTTGGTCAGTTCAAGGATTTGGTTGAGAGAAAACTGAGAACAACCAATTAAAGAGACTAAAGATTTGATTGCAGTAGCTTGTAAGTAAATATATGCTTAATTGTGATCATAGTAAAGTTTTATCAAGTATTGGCTAGTATATATTTGGCTCAGGTTGCAGAGGACGTAATTTTGTTATGCTCAGTTGAGTACCTACTTTTATAGTGTTTTGATACTTGTTCGCCTCATTGGCTTTTGTTCGGGTTTGTTATACTTAGGTACATGTATTGCAAAAAATGGACTCCATACTGAGGTCGCATATTCCAGATTGGGTCTCACCAAAAATTAGTACAGAGACTTCAAGGATCGTGGACTCATAAATTTTATTTATTTATTTATAAACAAAAACATTTTTTTTTTTTTTTTTTTTTTTTTTTTTTTACATAAAACCATAGTATCTTCATTCTAAAATTAACACAAATGGAAAATAGCATATCAAAACTATTTATAACACCTAGGTGTGGAACACCTGTACCTATGTGCGTAATTTACATTGAATATACGTATTTATATAATGTATTTAACAGTATGCACATTCAGAAAAAAAATAATACATTTCTAATATCTAGTATCACTCTTTAGTGCAAAAACCGAAAGAAAGTAGAAAAAGGGCTAAAACAATTCTAGAAAGCTAACAAATATTATTAAAAATATAGTTGTTCAGTTGTTTTTTAAATTGCCTTTTGTCAGTTAAGGTTCTAATATTTTTTGGTATTAAGTTATATAGTTTTGGACCATAGTATGTTACAAAGTGTTGCATCATTGTTGTTCTAGTTTTATAAATATTTATTAGTTTATTTGTGTTTCCTCTGGTCTGATGATCATGTGACACCTGCGATCTTTTGAAATCATTATTAAAGTGCAGAAATTGACATACCGTGATAATATACAAAGTTCTAATGTTACAGAGTTCTCTGGAATAAAGTTGATTTGTAGGAAAAAGCTTAGGTTTCTTAAGACTAATTTTTACAATGGAATTTTGCACAATTCGAAGTTGCTCAAGATTGCAGTTGTACATTCCTCCCCAGACCAGTATACCATATTTTAGAAGGGGTTCAACAAGCGCCTTATAGACCATAATGATAAGCTTTCTGTTAAGAAATTCTCTTAAAATGTAAAACTTGTGAATTAAGCATCTGACTTTTTTATGCAAATATAAAACATGTTGGTCCCATTTAAGGTACTTGTCAATGACAATGCCCAAATATTTAAGATGAGTAACTTCCATAAGTGGCTCATCAATACCCGGAATCACAATTTGATTAAAGTTAGGTCTATTTACAGTATTTAATGAGAAGGCGATGTAATGCGACTTTTTGATATTTAAAGTTAATTTGCGGCTGTCTAGAAAACTCTGTATTTTAAGAAAATTTAATATAATTTTTTCTTTTAACAATGACCAACTTTCATCACTAAAAATGACAGCCGTGTCATCCGCATATGCCACCACCTTTCCACCCACGCCAAGATTGCAGATGTTATCTATATACAAATTAAATAGAATCGGTCCCATCACAGTACCCTGAGGTACACCATGGCCCACAATTTTGGGAGAACTAAGCACATCCCCAATCCTGACATGCTGGACCCGTCCACTCAAATAATTCTTGAAGACCCTCCACACGATCCCCCTAACGCCACTACACTCAAGAGTATCAAGCAATATAGAGTGAGATACCGTGTCGAAAGCCTTCGCCAAGTCCAGAAATAGGGCAATACATTTTTTTCCCTCATCCAAGTTCTGGACCACTTCTTGTGTCAGTTCAAACATAGCATCAGCCGTACTACAGCCCTCAACGAAGCCGAATTGGTTCTTAGAAAGCAAACCGTTGGCATTCAAAAATTTGACAAGTCTGTACTTCAGGCATTTTTCAAAAATTTTTGCGATATTCGAGATAACGCTTATAGGTCTATAATTGTTTATATCGTCCTTACTGCCTGATTTATGAATTGGAGTGACAATTGAAATTTTAAACGCGTTTGGAACATTACCTGTCTTAAAAATTAAATTTACTATATGTACTATAGGATTAGTTAGTTTCGCATGCAGAAATTTAAGTACTCCAGAGGATATGCCATCCGAACCTGAGGAACAATGGTTCTTTAAGCTGTTTATGTGTTTGTTAATTTCATTGTTGTTGGTTGGGTATAAAAACATCGATGTATGATTGTTATTTTGTGAATGTTGCTCCTGGTTTGAAGTTTTAATTTTGTCCGACATAGTCTTACCTATGTTAATAAAAAAATCGTTGCAAACGTCTGCTATTTCTTTTTGATTTGTTGTAATTTTGTTATTCTTATCCTTTATTTGAATTACAGTACTTTTTGATGAATTTTCGTTTGACGCTTCACTAATTAGATTATAAATTTTTTTCATATTGTTTTGATTTTGTTCAATTTTTTGTTTATAATAATTATTTTTTGTGTTTTTTATTATTAGGTTGAGCCTATTTCTATATTCTTTATATTCCGTTAGTTTTTGTGGAGAAGTGTTCAGTGTTAGTTCTTTTTAAGTTTGTCGCGTGTTTTTATAGATTTGATTATGCCGTTAGTGATCCATGGCTTTATTTTTTTATATTTATTGTTAATATAGTGTTCAAGTTCAGATTTTTTTATTAAGCTCTTTAGATTATCTATAAGATACGCAGTTGCTTGTTCAACATCATTAAAATTGTTCGTCTGATCCCAGTCTATATTCTCTGATAGAGTTTTCAATTTGTTAAAATCAATCCGCCTTATAAGTCGAGAGCCTTCATTACCGCCGATGCAATGCTTGTTTTCTGTTATATTAATCATTAGTGGCATATGATCAGTTATATCATGTTCGATGATAAAAGACTTAATAGTTTTTGGCCTAGATTTTAATTTATCACGAATGAAAATGTGATCAAGA
The DNA here is from genome assembly GCA_963969555.1 of Polydrusus pterygomalis. Lineage (NCBI taxonomy): Eukaryota > Metazoa > Arthropoda > Insecta > Coleoptera > Curculionidae > Polydrusus > Polydrusus pterygomalis. The sequence goes on along the minus strand of OZ018376.1, from coordinate 39,138,098 downwards.
CAGGATTGACCCCTTGGTCTTGTAATATCATGACAATACGAAACGTATCCATTTAAACCCATGATAGAAAGATAGTGATTAACATTACCATCATCTCCCAAAAGCAGGTTAATATTAATATCTCCTACAATAATCGCCAGGCCAGAATCTTCAGCCATGGCTAGATAATTTTCAATATCCTGTAAAAAGTCTTTTATTCTCGTTGAAGGTGATCTATAAATCGCGTGTATATTAATTAGAAATTAAATTTGTGTATATTATTAGAAATTAAATTTTAATAAATCAATGTCTAATAAAATTGCTGTAGCATAAACTTTCTTTTCTAAGTAAACCCACAAATAACAAACTAAGGGGGTTAGGTCTGGCGATCTAGCTGGTCATTCAATGAATCCCCTTTCTTCCAATTCATCAATTACAGAAAAGGGAATTAAGGTATTCCTATAAATTAGAAGTGTAGGGTGGTGCACCATTCTGCTGGAAATAACTTCATTGGTCGAAGTTATGATTTTCAGTTCGAAATTTTTCAATTATCTCTGGCACCAAAGTATTTTGTAAAAACTGGATATAATTATTACCGGTTATTCTGTCAATTTAATGTCTGTCACTGTCACCTTCATAATTATATAAACTACAAAACGTGAACAATCCAACAAAGCTTCATAGGCAGTTTAAATACAAAATTGTTATTTCACAAGATCAGCAAAGGGCCAATATCAATAAAGTGGCGATGTCCAGTATTTATCTCTTTGTCCTTTTTTTTTGGAATAGCAAATCATTTCGTTCCATTCTTACAAATAACAATTCCTCCACACTACGCGGCCAATGTACAGAATACCGGTAATAGATATACAGTGAAGCCTCTTTTAGGCGGAAGCCTATGGGACTGTCTAAATGTGGCCGACTAATAGAGGTGTCCGCCCATGGGAAATTTGTTATTATAGTCGGTTTCCACTTAACTAAGCGCACGTGACCTCCTGAATCAAGTCAGTTGAATCAGAGGTTCAAAAATGTTTCAAAATTTAAAAACCAACGGCATATGGACAGCTGATTTTCCATAAAATTCAATGTTAATAGGTTAACAATTAATTTGAAACTATCAGTCATAATAAAAATGACATAATAACAGTGACGGGTCTCGTTCCAAAATTAATTTCCCAGGGGTGCACACGGTTGACAAAATAGTTTTATATTTTAAAAATTTAATAACTAAATTGATGGAAAATTAGATAAACAATATACCTACAGTAAAACCTCTAACTAGCGACCACCCTTGGGAATCAAATGTTGGTCCGTAAATAGGGGTGATTGTTTTATAAATAAAAATTAGAACATCAGAATTAGTCTGCATTTTACATTGTATATAATTTTGAATATTTTTGTGTACATTTATTTTAACTAAATTGATGTATATACATTATGGCGAATAGGTACAAATAACTTATTGGTGCCAATACATACAATATCTATGTTTAGACTTTTATAGACAAGTCACAAGATGAAGATGATTTAGACCCACTTCCATTCGAAAATATCCAAGTGTCATCTAAAAAAACTGCTTTTCTAAACTTCGATTCATAATGTTCAACATATTTTTTCAGAAACTTTACTCGTTCGCTTGCAATTCTTGGTAGTTTGCACAAATATCTTCTGTTGCAGTCCTTTCTATAACGAAATCCTAAGCTTTTAATGAGCGCTGACAATGACCTGACACCTATTTCCAAAACACCTCGTTCCTTCAAAGCATCTTTCAGAGCTGAAAGCGTTATATCGACTCGTGATGCATATAAGTCGTATATAACATTCCTTACATCAATTTTTTTACCTTCCTGTAAAGTTTCAATCTTCGTTTTCCTTGATCGTCGTTGCGTTTTCTTCATTGGTATATTTCTACTACTTTCATGAACAATCCTCTGTATTGATCTTAAACTTAGTTTTAGTGCTTCCGATACTTTCTCTTTAATAGACTTGGGATTTAATAACTCGCCGGTTTCAGTAGCCTTTTCTTCTTCATTTTTAAAATAATCTATTAAATTGAGAACCATTTCTTTTGCCTGGGGATGCAGAAAACCTGCAAACCGATTTGTACTCGACATTTTATGTCACAATATTTTTAATAATGACACTTTTGTCAAAACTAGGGAGCTTATTCACGACATTATATAATACGGTAGTGTTCTTCGAAACCACAAAACCAAATTTGGTACAGTTGTGTAAGAGGATCTAACGCACCGAATGACGATATTGGCGTTGTTGCCAGCTTTTTAGTTTGTCTGGAATTCGAACGAATTTTATATTTTTAAATATAACACCCAGTATATTTTTACATTTTTAAATTTCACATAAAATTATAATTATTTTTTATTAAATGCATTATTAGTCTATACTTCATAGTTTCCGAGATATTGACTCTCGAAAAGTGACATTTTTGAACTTTGACAGCTTATAACTTTCTAACAGTACGTCTTAGAGCAAAACGGCTTACATGTCCCTATCTTCAATTTTTATTATCTTCCCAAAAAAAATTAACTTCCAGTTAAACCGGAACAACTATATTTCCTGCTTTCGAATTACACGAGTAATTTTTAATTTTAGGTTTCCTACTCTAATTAGAACTTACCCGTCCAATTAAAATTAAAAACAATAGCACGATCAATTTTCTCTGTAAATAGCTTCCACACAAGGTACCACAAGTGGTATCTTTCTAATAAAAAAAATTAAATTAGGTTATGTCTTAGTCCCTGAAGGGGTTTAAAAAACAAATTTTTATTATGATTATGAAGATCAAAATATCTCAATGGACGTGTTTCTGCATTTTTCACAAAACTTTTAGCGAATTTGTTCCAGTTAAAGTCTCAGTAGGTATATCATCTACTTAATTATGTAGGAATATGTACTTATTAACTATCTCTTTTGTTAGGCGTAATGGTGAAGTTACCCATATCAAAATTCAGAACTCTGGTGATTTCTATGACTTATACGGAGGTGAAAAGTTTGCAACTCTTTCCGAGTTGGTTCAGTATTACATGGAAAAACAAGGGCAACTAAAGGAAAAGAATGGCGATGTAATCGAACTCAAGTACCCACTAAATTGTGATGGTCCAACTACAGAAAGGTAAGTTACACCAATAATTTCCAGTTTTCTTATTAGATATAGTCAAACTTTTTGAAATTGTAAATATTTTAATTTTGAGTTTTGTTATACGGTTTCACGATCGATGGTACGTCAATCAACAAATCGATCTGAAAATTTGGTCATTTACATAAACGGATATGCTAAAATATTTTTGACGATACAGTGCTGCCATTTCTACCAAAAAATGGTAGCAACTTCGATATTTGAAATGGAACACCCTGTACAGGGTGTCCGGAAATGACGATGAAAAATTTTAAGGTATAATTCTACATAAAAAGATATGAAAAAAAGTTTATATTAAGATAGGTCCGGAAATGCTTCCAGAGGGAGCTACAGGCCCTTGAAGATGGTGTCATAAAAGTGGTTTTTATTTAATTTATTAGGATCTACTTACAATAGAGGAATTAACTTCTACGTATAAGTTAGAGTGATTGGAGGTCACTCTTTAAAAATATCAGGTGACCCATAATTGCAACCAGTGGCGTGGGAACAACGGGGTGGTTAGTTATTTAGGGTTATATTTTTTTTCGCCGAGTGTATTTTCTCTATCTTTTAAATAAGTTATGATTCTTTGAACATTTTTACTTAAAAAAGGTTCCCTTGGTATAAAGTCGTATAGTCGACCGTTTTCGAGATAAACGGACTTTAATGTCCAGATTTTTTTTTTTAATAATAATTTTATTAATAAAAATACCAACAAATCAATAAGAAAATAATAAACAACGCTGTCCCTAAATTTTTAAATCCTTTTCAATGTTATTATAAATTTTATAATAAGTTGAAAATGATTTCCGTTCATTTCAATGCATTTGAATTAAGCCAACTATGATTTGTTGCGAAGCGCTTGATATCCTATCCTATGCGGTACATTTTTAAATGAAGTTTTTGGTGGAATCCACAGGTGAATTTAAAAATGTACCCAATGTAGTAGGTACCAGTAAATTCGTTTTTTTTTTGGCAATGGGTGTAAAAGAATAACTACATTTTAAAATAGTATTCAAGCATCTTCTTATTTTTATTACATAGCTTGGTTTACTGTATTTACGCACTGCAGTCGTCCTTTTAAGTCCGTTTATCTCGAAAACGGTCGACTATACGACTTTATACCAAGGGAACCTTTTTTACGTAAAAATGTTCAAAGAATCGTAATTTATTTAAAAGATAGCGTAAATACACTTGGCGAAAAAATATAACCCTAAATAACTAACCACCCCTTTGTTCCCACGCCACTGGTTGCAATTATGGGTCACCTGATATTTTCAAAGAGTGACCTCCAATCACTCTAACTTATACGTAGAAGTTAATTCCTGTATTGTAAGTAGATCCTAATAAATGAAATAAAAACCACTTTTATGACACCATCTTCAAGGGCCTGTAGCTCCCTCTGGAAGCATTTCCGGACCTATGTTAATATGAACTTTTTTTTTCATATCTTTTTATGTAGAATCATACCTTAAAATTTTTCATCGTCATTTCCGGACGCCCTGTATTTTATTTTATTTTATTTTCAAACCCTCTATTAGTTTCCGTACAACTTTCTTTAACATTATCCTATGCCTATCTCCGGGCCTATCTCTTACCGATTCTAATTCCAATTTTTTTTAACGCAAAACCTTAACTTAAAATAATGTGGAATTTTTTAACTCTGAAGAATTTTAGTGGACAGTTAAAATGATACCACGCGGCTTTTAAACCTACGCCCAAATTTTTGTTGCGATATACAGGGTGGTTTAAAAATACAGTTAATTAGGTTACTTGAAAAGGTGCCCATAAATATATTTTTTAAATGTAATGTAATGTATATTATTACTGATTTAAAAAGCTACCTTCATTGGCCCTTTATTTTTCTAGAGCATACCTATACCTAACTGTCAAGTTTTTGACTTAAGGGATTATTTGTAAAATTGTCACTTATAATCTCCCTAGCAGCCGAATTATCGGGAATTAATTCTGCTGCGTGGGAGATTCGGTAAGAAAATTTCATAAATTGGAGTTTTTTCTTATTGTATTTTTTTTTGCTAAAATGCTACAAAAATATGTTTCCGGCGGCTTTAGTTAATTGTAACTAATTAGAGTTTTAAAAATAAAGTTCATTTTAGCCGTTAGTAACTCATTTTTATTACTAAAATGTGGGAAACATTAAATAACTAATTTGTTATCTGAAATCCAATGTATTTATAGTTTTAAATTCAAATAAAACTTTAAAAAACATATTTCCGATGAGTTTAGTTTAATATGACGTACTGTATTTTAGAAGTTGATTTTACTTGTTATTAACTAAGGTTTATTACTAAAATTTCAGGAACATTAATAACATTAATTCGTTTTCAACCATAACATCTGATATTACATGTCTACATAGTTTTAAATGAAACTTAAAAAAACATATTTCCGATGAGTTTAGTTAAATGGACGCACTATATTTTTACAATAGAAGTTGATTTTACTTGTTAGTAACTAAGGTTTATTAGTTTATTACTAAAATTTCAGGAACATTAAAAACATTAATTCGTTTTCAACCATAACATCTAAAGTTACATGTCTACATAGTTTTAAATGAAACTTAAAAAAACTATTATTATTTCCGATGAGTTTAGTTAAATTTTTGATGTGTCCCTTTTAGCACCGGTGTTCGATATGTAAAGCAAATTGGTTAGTATCAATAAAAATTATAAGTTAGCAACAAAATGTATTTTGACATTATTCTAAGTGACTTTTGCCAATAGATATAAAGTACTTCATTTTTGACAGAAAAATTATCACTTATTAATTTAATTAAGTTAATAGGAACTAACAAAATTATCGCGATAATCTTCCGTTGCTATAAGCAACGTAAACAAAAAGAAGCCTTCTAATTGGTTGAAAATAAATTTATTTGATTTTCTCATTAATTTATTTCCTACCGGTTTTTAGTAAGTATGTCATGATAAACTCTTGTTTGACATAAAAATTATGTCACTATCGTTTGTCATTGTTGTGGTATTTTGGTAATTATTACCGATACAGGTGCTGAGGAGCGTTAAAAATAATGCAAGAAAAATATTTAAATGTCGGGAGGAAAATAATAAATCTGAAAAATAAAAATTAACTGGTTTTGATGGCATACCAACAAAGCTTTTAAAGAGTGTGCGCGAGAAGATAGAAGAGCCCCTTTAACATCTAATAAATAGTACCTTTATCACTGGAACATTCCCATCCACATTAAAGCTAGCCACTGTAATACCAATCTTTAAAAATGGTAATGAATTTAACATTGACAACTACAGGCCAATATTCCTACTCAGTCATTTTTTTCAAAAATCTTCCAACGTATGCTGTATGACAGACTAATGAATTTTCTTGGCCAATTTGAAGTGATAAGAAACGATTGACATAAAGTCGCTACAGTGGATCTTTTCCCGTGCGTCATCACTTTCATGTCATCAAAATCGTATGAATCAAATCAAAATTACGAGACGAAAAAAGTCAAAACTAAGTTTAAGTTCATAAAATGGACGTGCCTGCCTACCGTTTGACGTACCTACATAATATCCCGAAAAATTATTTATAATTCCTAGTTTCTCTCGGGGTTTATTCGTACTCTAACGCAGTCTAACCCATTAATTCCCAGCTAAAAATGAATTTCAATAAATTTATTGAAATCTTAAACTAACATTCTATTTTAAAGGGGAATTATATTTAACAGCTGATCCATGTTTATACACATTTTTTTCACTATTTTTTTTTGGATACCTAAAGTAAAATCAAAACAATTTCCGTTGCACGTCATACGATTATCAGTAAATTTTAAAAAAACATTTCCTTTAAGCGGCTTAGTATCAAAGAAGAATACATTAAGTTTCTTTTACATTCAATATCGCATGAAATTTATATATTTTTTGCCCAAATTTAATTTTCTTATGTTTCCTGACCGATTTTCAATTATCAACTGATTGATGACGTGCAACGGAAATTGTTTTGATTTAGGTATATAGAGAATCCTTCTCTTATTATAATTTAATATATTTAAATATGTTTCTGTAACAACCTGTACTTTTAAATATAGTTTTGGGAAATAACCTAATACACAAAAATGCGCAAAATAATTTATAAAAATGTTTTATTAATATGTATTTCGGATAAATATTCTGTAGATTGGTGAGGTGTGCTGGTTGCAGATTTGGATAAGTATAGTAGTAGGATGGAATGTAGCATTTGTTTTTAAATCCAAATTGGTATTTTTTGCTGCACGTGTTCTTTCATGTATTTTAAGGAATTTTTCAAAGAATTTTCCAACTGGAAGTGCATGATGCTATAATTTATTGGTTAAGAGTAGTCTGTATTAGGTTTTAAAAAGGTGATTGTTTATTATATTATATATTATATTATTTATACAGTGTGTCTGCGGATGGAGTTCCCAAGGGGGAAAAAACTTTATTATTCATTTTACGACCAAAAGCTATTCTTTATAAAAAGTTCTGCTTGTGAAGAAAATTAATTTAGATAAAAAATTTTTAGATCAGATGTACAGGGTGTTAATAAATTAGGAAAATATGAAAATGCTTTAAGAGAGAAGTACCATGATTTATTATTTTCAGCAAAAATTTTATAAAACAAAGTTGTTATAAACTAACGTAGACTAAATGCAAATTTCTAAATAAAAATTCGAATATTTAATTAATTAGTTTTGCCCGGCATTATCTATTATCTAAAAGAAATTGACAAACAAATGTTAATACATTTAATACTATTTTTAAAGCTTGAAATCTAGAAAAGTTTGGTGTTTTATTGACTATTAAAATCGCAAAAGTCAAATTTTTGACATCCTTTCATTTAAGGGAATTTAGCCACTTCCGTAAACTTTTCAAAGAACTTTACGGTTAGAATATTTAAAATAAATAAATTATTATAAAAATCCATATATACTTACCGCCAAAACAGATGGTGGGTATAATTAGCTCTATAAAGAACTATTTTTAGAAAAAGGAACAGTTTTAAGGCACACAAATTTACAAAATACGAATTAGATTGGCAGATCAAAACAAGGTTGACAATGACGTTCTAAAATACAACGGTAGTCAACTAAACTAAACAAATGAAAAAAGTAATTAATTGATGTTTATAGTTTTATTCTTGTCTAGCACGTTATATTATTGCGGAATCTTGAAGACGTTCTTTTATGCTTTTATTCAAACTTGTTGCTGTAATAAAAATAAGGATGCAGAGTTATTAACCACGTTGAGTCCTGATCGTTGATTGATGACGCACGGGAAAAGATCCACTGTGGCAACTGTAGTTAAAGTTTGTCGTACAGGAACTCTATGCTGTTGGAATAAGAGGAAACGCACTGTCCTTAATAATGTTATTTCTAACCAAAAGATGGCTGTTAGTCAAAATCGGGAAAATCATACTTCTTCAGAATATGAACTAAATATCGGTGCTGCCCAATGATCTGTCCTCGCATGTCTCATATTCATATTAGTTGTTTTCTGAAGTATGTTGTTTCCCCAAAACATAAACCAATAACATTTTGCCAAAAATTTAATTGTTTTGAACCGAAAATCCATCATCCTGATAAAATTCTGTGCTAGCAAAAAGAAAACTCACTCTAATACTAAGAAATTATTATCTTTACCTAGTATTTCGGAATAATTATGTAGTTAGTTTAAGTAAAGATTGGCTTCTCGTTACTAAACAGTACCTACTAAAAACTGTTATAAATTTATAATAGACAGGCTAAAGCGCGAGCTGTCGACACAAACCAGCGGATACCATACATACTACCCAATAGGGAAGAATAGGTACCCATATTAGTTTTTAACAGAAGTTTCTTTGGTAATGCTCATTTTTATACCTTCAGGGATATGTAGAACGGCCTTAACATAATGCTGACGTAAAACTTAACACAGGAAGGGTGACGCACGTCGAAACCAAATAAAGAGAAAAGAGTGTCTTGACTCTGATCACGTCGTCGTCAGTCTGTTGTACTTTAAAGGACAACAAATTATTTGTATGCAAAACAAGGTTACGAGACTGATGAACAATTTTATAGTTTTTATATGGAAAGCAGGGAACCTAATATATAATGTAAATGTTTTTCTGACAAGAAATAGTCGAATTTTTTAAAACTAAAAATTGTTTTCAAAATTTCCTCGCATATATTAGCGGGTCCCGCTCGCTTCGCCGGGATACAGTTCTATAAGTGCAATGACGGAGTCTTTGCTACAGATAAATCGTTCCCAAACTTAAAAAGCAGCAGAAATACGCGGTTAAAACCACATATAATATAGTTAAAACTGAAAACTGACAGATGTCTTGTTTATTTTTTTGTTAAATGAGCGAAGTTATATTTATAAATCAATTCTGGAAAAATGAAATTCGCTCCAGTCACACCAGTAACTAATAATTACCGTCCAATATCTATTTTGCCTGTTCTGTCAAACATTTTGGAAAAAATTATAAATATAAATTTAACGAATTTTTTAGAAAGACAAAATGTACTTATCGATAATCAGTATGGGTTTCGCAAATCTAGCGTTATGGATGTTATTACTAACATTCAATTAAATCTAGATACCAAAAAAAAAATGCGGCATTTTATCTCTAGACTTGTGTAAAGCCTTTGATACTGTAAACCACGGTATATTATTAATTTAATTATTTGATATAAGAAAAATTTATCGTTGATTTGAAAGTAATATAAAAAATAGGAAACAATGCGTTAAAATAGGAAGTAATATTATTATCAAACATTGACATGTAGAGTACCACAAGGTTCCATCCTAGGACCCACATTATTTCTTATTTATATTAATTCTATTTCAAAATTAAAATATATGGACAAATTAAACTTTCGCTGACGACACAACTATTATTTATTATGCTAAAAATATTACGAACATCCAATTAAATATCAAAAAAGATTTAAAAATTATCTTTGACTGGTTAGAATCTTATAAATTAACGTTAAATTTTATTAAATCTTATGTACCTTGCCAAACAAAGACTAGATATGGGGAAGCAACCAATAATATTTAATGGGGGAAATATTAATTACAAAGATAAAATGAAATTTTTAGGTTTATATATTGATCAAAATTTAAGCTGGAGAAAACGCGTAGAACATATTCGAACTTACATTTCTCCGTTAATTGGAATATTATTTAAAATTCGTCATTGTATATCATTAAATTCTTTAAAAAATATTTATCATGCATTAGTACATTCAAAAATTCAGTATCTTATTTCTATTTGGGGTTCAGCCAATTCAATAGTACTAAAACCTTTAAAGAAACTACAAAATAAAATTATTAAATGTATTCATAGACTTCCGCACTTGGAACCAACAACAAATTTATATAAACCGAATAAATACCTCCATATAAATAATTTAAAAATTTGCATATTTATTCATTCTTTACTTTTAAACCAAAAAATTCTAACATAACGTTTACAAAAGTTCATGATCTTCACAGACATGATACTAGACAAACTAATTTTTTACAAACTATTAAAATAAACAGCAACTTTGGAAAACGGTCATTGTTATACAGTGTCACCAGTAAAGTCCGCATCATATGGGATTTTTTTTTATTAATATATTTATTCGAAATTTGACTTTGGCATCAAGTTCTGCTTCGATCGAGATGAAAATTAAGCAAAAAAAATAGTAGTCACGTGATCCGCATTATCTCTCAAATTTAAATTTTTTCCAAAAAAAAATTTAAAAGTGGGGTTATTTCTGAAAATATCGAAAAAAGTTATTAGAAAAAGTTTTTTTAAATGCAGTTTCTAGCTCACATGCAAAATTTCAGCTGCATAAGATAATTTTGATTTTTTACCTATATTTTGTAAATTGCACCACTTTTGCAAAATAAGACTCAACGCAACCTACATAAAACTTATTAGTTTTGACAATGTTTTATTTCAGATACATTTTCTTTAAAGTTGCGCCATATTAAATGTGTGTTATTCTACAAAATCAAAATTGGACTATTAAAATTTGGTCGCATGTGATGCAAAGTTTATTCGTTTTTGACCCTGTATAGGGTAACTTCATAAAACAAGTATTTTTAAAAACGTAGTTTGTGTCTGAAAGTAATACACCTTAATATTAACACAAAAAAGAACACAGTGTCTTCAGTAAAGTGTTTTTTAAGTGGAAAATAAATTTTAGTTTAACAACGTAAAGTTTATCTATTTTCAACGATTTAATTTAAAACCCCTATATTATAATTTATTATTGAGCTATGTCATAATAACGTTAACGTGTATTACTTTCAGACACAAACTTCGTTTTCAAAAATACTTATTTTATGAAGTTACCTTATACAGGGTCAAAAACAAATAAACTTTGCATCACATGCGACCAAATTTTAATAGCACAATTTTGATTTTGTAGAAAAACACACGTTTAATATGGCGCTACTTTAAGAAAATGTATCTGAAATAACGCCTTGTCAAAACTGAGAAGTTTTATGTAGGTTGCGTTGAGTTTTATTTTGCAAAAGTGGTGCAATTTACAAAATATAGGTAAAAATCAAAAGTATCTTATGCAGCTGAAATTTTGCATGTGGGCTAGAAACTGCATGTTGTCTTCAATAAACTTATTCTTCAATCCCCTGAAGCTGAGCTTGTTACTACTTACTAAGTTAGAGTAATAATTGGTAGTTATTTTTATATACTTATTTATCCCTGTAATAAACTTGTAAAGTTGGTTGGGACTAAAACAAAAAATCAATTCCACCATCAGAAATGTCTAGGGAATTTTGACAAAATTGTATGGGGGTGTGCAAATAATTAGAACGTTCTTTTTCAACTTTCACTTACCCTGAAATGCATAAATGTGAATCTAAAATTGCATGCAGTTTTGGGACGGGTATAGGGTGTAGGTCAACTGGAGTGATAACCAATTCAAAACTGTTAAAACCAAAATAAAATGCTACAATATTTTGACCGAATTTGACCGGTTAAATAGCTAGTGGTCGATTGACCATCCCCAACTCTAGTTAAGGGACAGCCTTTTTTAAAACGATAAAAAGCACGAATGAAAATCGAACGTTCATAAAGTGAGATAATATTATTTCAAGAATATAGAGTTTAAAAAAGCGTAAAAGTGTACTTGTATAAAAACAATTTTTGTAACCGAAAACAGTGTATGTTATGTTATAATAAAACATTAAGTTGTCAATTTTCTAACTTGAGTGAAAATAACTTGTTTATTCTTCATAATAAATATTAATTAGTTAAAGAAAAAACAGGTTGTGCATTTATTTAATATACCATGTATAATTTTAGAAGTATAATCGGTCCATCCATTATTCTGCAATGAATACAATTATATTGTATTATTAAATGCATGTCCTGTTGTCCTTGAACAACATGTCAAGTTGTTAGCAAAAATGGAATGGATGATACTTCAAAAGATAAATTATTAGTTATTGTTATACAACTGCAAAACTGGATATTATGTCATTTATATGTAGTAATTATTATCAATTATTGTAGGATTATGTCTGATCATCTAAAATAACCTCATTATGGCTAATAGGCACAACCTGATTTGGTAGCCTAATGAGAGCTAAATAATGCAGTCTCATGTATTATAAATAATTGCAGAATTATGTCTTTTTAGCAGATCTACTTTTTTAATCAAGGTGGCGAAGTTATCCGTAATAGTAAATATAACTATATTTATTATAAATTACTAAATATACGATATACACTCATCACTCATATACAATAACATACAAGTTTTTATGAAAATGATTTTAGTTAAATCAGCAAATCCTAATTTGAAAATTCGTTCAAATGCATATTTGTGACATGCAATAAAAATTAATTTTGCTGAAAAGGCCAAGATATGCCATTTACACACTATCTATTTTTTGATGATGATGATGATAGCTGCAGTTGGAAAATAGCGAAAATATTAGACTTTGCCGAAGAAACAGTTCCAAATTTTAAGGATTATTAATTCAAACAAACGTTTCACTTGAAAACGGCTGCGTTTATGTAGGTAGGCTTGACGAATTATACAAAAATTGTACAAAAAGTCAGAATATTTTTAGTTTTTCATCCCTCAAACAACGGTTAGATTTTTTAAATTTGCCTTTTAACAATCAGTCAAAACTCTCCGACGAAAAATATGTAGGTACCTCTAATTGCCCGCGTATGTGATAAACAAATGACACGACACCGACGTTCGGATTTAAAATCAGATACTGTACCAAGGTCTCTATACTATAGGTTGCCTGGTAACTTTGGGCCAATCAGATGTTCGCATTTCATGCGCGGGAATACGTCATCCAGACGACACATTTAAAATATTTTCATGGTCAGCATATAAAGAATGGCAATTAAATAGTTTTCACACAGAATTCCTGTGGTTTTGATATGTAAATTCAATTGCTTTTGTTTAAATATCATTTTTTGACAAACTTTAAATGATTTTAGCCCTTAAGAAAGGAATATTTCTTATATATTTTCCTAATTATGGCTTGGGTGGAAGAACAGGCACTTTTACTCTATTATCAATATTCTGATTATTAATTAGGCCTATCAGAAAATAGACAGTATTGTATTACTAATAGGTAGGTAAGTGCTAAAAGCATTTAAAATTTTGCATATAATGTTAAATATTATATTTTGGAAAACCATGTTTTATCTATTATTAAAAAATATTGGGAATTGTGAGAAATAATAACAATAATAATTTCTTTATTTCAAATTATACTTTACAATGGGGAATAAAATGAAATGATGTCACAAAATAAAATAGGTTTACCATTCATTACCTAAGAAGTTCAATAACGATTAGGGCTCGGATTAGGGTTAATGTCTATTAACACTTTTTTTTAATGTTTTTGCTATTCCCATAATGTGCAAAATATCATCTATAATTCCATTTCTTAAATTGATATTAATTTGCAGCCCACTGTTGTAAAGTGGATATTCCAGGCAGCGGATAATGCAAAGTTTGTCTTAAATATAGGTATATGACCGTTTACCAAAATATTTGAACGTAAGCTTTTAAGAGTTCATCCTGTGTCCAGCGAGCTTTAGATTTAATTTTTAAGGCAATGTCCACTTGGTTTGGAGACAAAACATCTTGTTCATCTAAGTTGGAGCCACTTTGTTTTAAAATCGTTTCTTTATTTTCATGATCTGCAATTTTTTTTTGAGCTTCTCATTTTCTTGTCTCAATAATGAAAATTTTCTTTCCCAAATAATATCATAATCTGTTTTTTTGCTTGTTGATGTAACCTCCGAAATATCCATGGAAATGTTATCAATGGCTTTTAGCTTTTCTGTTTCTAACTGTAATAAACCTTCCACAGTACCACAGTTGCATTGTTTTCTTTTCGATTTATCCGACAAGCTCTTTTCGATAACACAGAAGGGATCTTTATTTTCTATCAAAGGTAAAAATAATGTCGGGACAGCTATAAAAAATAAATAAAATAAGGGTTCACTAAACCTACAAACTTCTGTCTTAATAATAATAATAATTATGATTATCATTAGATGATACTTCATTACTTCAAGAGCCCTCACAAATATTAATATTATTATTGTTATAAATACATTAACTCAACCCTTACTTTGGAATCTTTCACCCCTGAATAATATAAGTTTATTTACTTTGGGCTTGGTTGTCACTTTATTAATAGAGAACTGCCTATTTATTTACTCTTTTTCACTTACCATCTTTGTTTAAAACCATTGGTTGGAAATTCATTAAGCGAGCTTGCAGTTCATCTTTGTAGTCAGTAAACAGAAAATGCTTGCTGCATATCCTCTTATTTTTGGGCGTCCAATTATCCTTTCAGCAACATTTTCGTTCCCATTCTTTTGAAACGATGGGGTTTTTTGGGAATGTAAAAAACATGATCTTTTTTCGCCTGGATCTGGCTTCTTCTTTGAATTACTGTTACATCTAGCTATGCTACAAATATTTCCACCACTCATATATAAATAAATATTCAAACAATAATTTGTTTTAAAATTAGAACATAGAGAATAATCAAGTTTAATAAACTAACCTTGAAATTCACACAATGAAAATTTACAATTTGTGATAGTTTTCTCACAAAATAATATTGTGAGTTCGCAAAAATATGTCCACACTTCACAATTGTTTAAAATTTAACCACCTAAATAACAAAATAACACTACAAAAGCAATAATTCAGTGAAAACCGCTATGTACACCATGTAAACAAATCAACTTTGTCGTCTCGATGACGTAGACACCCCGCTCACATCGCTTCGGTCATAGAGTTACCAGGCAACCTACCCTTTAGAGACCTTGATACTGTACAGTGTGTGTGTGTGTGTGTGTGCACATTTCGTCGGCTGAGGTGCAAAACCGTGTAACTCCAAAAACCGCGTTTTTGGGATTTTTACCACATTTGTTTTTAAATTTCGCGCTCTATGTGTAACGGAAATGCTAAAGAAATAGGTTGAACGGTTTTGACGTTAGAAAATAAAATTAAAACCGTGTATATACCGTGCGAGCAAAAATTATTTGCATCAAAGAGGGCTTGGATTAAAAAACGCAGGGCTTGGTTTAGATCACAATGATATGGGGACGATATATCTAAAACCAAATTTAGGTTAAAATTTTGTCAAATTCATATTATGACATGATATGCCAAACTAATGAGTAATAAAATAAGTAGACAAATACAAATTTATTTTTGTTGTTTACAAAATTAACAAAATAAGAATATACAGAAAGAAAAAGAAAAATAATTACATAAATTGCTGAAATTGGCCATTGATCTTTCCACTTCTTGGGACAGGCGTCTTATACAATTTGATGGCGTATTTTGCATTATTTCACGAACGTTTGCAACAAGTTCTTCTGTTCTTACAGATGGTCTTCCTGCTCCATTTTTGTGTTGTATAGAACCTGTTTCCCTAAACACAGCCACGGTTCTTTTCAGGCAATGATAAAAATCCCCAGCAATAAAAGCGACGTTAGGAAAATGTTCGTGAAAATCGTCCATGCGCAAACCCAGATTGTATTGCCACTCACCATTTACTCTAACCCCGTTTCGAAAATACGCTTCAACCATGAATGTTTTGTGCTGTTCCGTAAAGCCCATTGTGTGAATTGTTCAAGAAATTGGAAAAATTAGCGATGAATCAAATTACTTGTAACGACTGTCAAAGATGACGGAATAACTGATTGATTTGATGCAAATAATTTTTTCTCGCACGGCATTGCTCATTAGTTTGGCATATCATGTCATAATACGAATTTGACAAAATTTAACCTATAGATTTGGTTAGATATATCGTCCCCATATCATTGTGATCTAAACCAAGCCCTACGTTTTTTAATCCAAGCCCTCTTTGATGCAAATCATTTTTGCACGCACGGTATATCTATGCCAGCGACAAAAGCGTGTATGTCTGTTAGTTTCCATAAGAAGTATGTGGTATGTGTAGAAGGCGATGCTAAAATGTTTTTATCGTCTACTGCAAAAAGGCTGATATCGACATACACGGTTTTGCACCTCAGCCGACGATTTAGAGCACAAACATCTAGATTTTTTGGTACCACTACCGTAAAATATACTCTTTATGCCAAATAAATAAAGTGTTTTTAAAGAAGTAACAAAAAGATAGTCACGCGCGCGGCGACGACTGTTTGGTGACGTCCTGTAGCGATTCGCACTTATCCACAAAATCGGTTTTATAACTTGCTAAAACGTTGTATAATTAGTGCTAAATATATTATGATAATTAACAGTCCACTTGCGTTATTAAATAAGTCGCACATATTGGGGCCCAGTACCCAACGACCCGGCAACCGTTGCTAGTAAATATTTGTTTTTGCAAATTTAAATAATTTCGGTTACGTTCTTATAGACGGAGGGGCTGGCGACGTTCTTATTTGCGTCATTTCAACAAGCTACATATTTTGTTAATTTACAAGTTGAAACCAAGCTCCATGTAGAGGCATGAAAAGGGGAGTCGAGTGATATCAGCAAGACTGGCATTTTGCTATAGTCATTCAAACTAATCATTTATATTAACTTTGTGAGGTCTTAAGAAAAGTTAGGAGATGGCTTGAAAAATGGCAACGCTGTAAAAGCTCGCTCTTATCCCTACAGTGCATTGGCATGTGTTTTTTTAGAATCAAAAACAATCCATATATTTGCAACATTTATTTAAAATACAGAACTATCTACACCATTGCTTTGAAGCTAAAAAACATAACCTGAATAACATCACTTTCTGCCAAAATATTTATCCATGGTTAGAATATTATTTATTTAATTATTTATTTATTGACGAGCAAAACTTAATTACAATTTTTACTTAGCAAACTAATATTTACTATTATAAAAGTTAAGGTGGGATTAACGACGCCATTTCTATCGTCAATTCGATTTGCCTAACTATTGACGGTTCGCATACGCACTGCAGTGCTGTGTTGATCAGAGTAGTAATTTTTATGCTTTTGGCATACGAAGAAGAAATACAGACATATTCTGGAGCAGGTAGATGTTAGTCAACCGGTCATAGTTTTGTTTACTTTCTTGTTTTGTGCAATTACGGAACATTTCCTGTTAAGCCCGCTACTCACTATTCGTTGATTCGTTTCGTTAATGCGATTCGTCGGTTCAATTCGCGCTTCGACCATGCGACGCATTACATCCCACTCATTATGCGTTGATTCACTTCGCTTCGATGATGCATGGAAATTCGTCCATTGTGCGAAGTGCGACCAAAAAACTTCAATGTCAGAATAAAAATATACTGGTCAAGTTTACTGCAAGCTTACTGTCGTTAGTAAAAATGAATTGTGAAGAAGAAGACCTGCTTCTTCTCGCTGCAGCTCAAGCTTGTTATGTGGTTATTTCGAATTCAAATAAAAAGAGTTTCTTTTTCTTTTTTAATTCATCGATGTTCTCAGTTCCCATTTCTTCAGCAATGGTTTTGAAAGCATCATGCACTTTATTCCGATTTTTTTTTGTTTTTGTCTCCTGGATTCCATAAACATGGATACAATTGTATTTTTTGTATAAATTTAAAAACAATATTGTCATTCCATTCCATTTTGAAGTAAACACACCCAGGACGACTGGTTTCTTCAACGAATGATTCGCGAATGAGAGATCTGAAACCGAACCCGTTCAACTTCGTCGCTTCGTTCATTTTTCCTTTGATGATTCGTCCAAATACCGACATCTGGGCGAAGTCTGCCGAAGCGCCGCATAACGAATCGCATCGGCGCAGCGCGTCATATACACTATGCAATACTTCGTGAATTACTGGGACGAATTGACGAAGTAACGAATAGTGAGTAGCGGGCTTTAAAACAAACACATATTCTCTAGAATTCTTAGGATAGACATCTAGATAATATACTAGAAAATATCGTGTTACCAGTAAAAATTGTTGTCTTTACTTCAGTTCTGAAAATCGACGTGTTTACTTTCAAGGATTTTTAGGTAAATTGTGGCAATTTTAGTGGTTTCAAAAACACTTTTTTTTTTAAGTTTCTGTGCATTTATTTAAAATTAAAAAAACACCGGCATTCTATTAGCCAATGCCTCCTTGAACAGCCCTTCCAAAATTAGATGCTAATTATTATTTTTTAATAATTTTATTGCAAGGTTCCGGAAGTTACCCCTGCATTCAAGCCATTTATATGTATTTTGTACATGATTGGCCTTGAGAACTGTGCCTTTAAATAGAAGAACAAGATAATTTATGTTAAATTGGCTCTCCCATACTAAAACAAGAATATAATCACAGTGAAAGTTTAGAAATATCTCTCTTAAAGAAAACGAGGGAAGAGTTAAAAAAGTCATTGAATTATGTTCCCATTATTAACAATTCTAGGTATGCGAGAGGATTTACCGTAGTTAAATC
Source organism: Polydrusus pterygomalis (assembly GCA_963969555.1). NCBI lineage: Eukaryota > Metazoa > Arthropoda > Insecta > Coleoptera > Curculionidae > Polydrusus > Polydrusus pterygomalis. Next base: position 39,119,093 of record OZ018376.1, on the reverse strand, counting down.
TATGATGATCAAGTGCAAAAAGAAGGTGATTTCTTGTGTCCCTAGGTGGAACTCAAAAGTTAACCCGATGTAAAAGATCTGGGCATTTAATTATTCCGTTCACTAATTTAAATAAAAAATATCAAACTCAGTCTCCGCCTCAGACCAACATAGGAGCCAACAGGGGGAACCTAAATTTGTATGAAACAAATCTAATAATGTTTTTTGTACCTTTTCGATATTTAGAATATGTATTAAATATGACGATGACCACACACAAGAGAACATGACCTAATACGAGTTTTGTAAATCGTATTCAAGCTGTCAATATTTTGGAAATCTAGTATTTCTAATAACTTTAATGATTTGTGGAATATGGAAATCTTATTTAACATCTAAGTGAACACCTCATTCAATTTATAGTAGGTTGCATTGTGCGATGAAAAGTAATTATTTTACATTTTCTAGTGTTTAAGTCCATTTTATTTCTACACCACTAATGCACTTTGTTTAAGTCCTCCTGGATTCTTAAAGCATCTGACTTAACTATAGCAAACAATTTTAACTCATCAGCGAAGAACAAATGGTGTGAAAATAAAAGATTATAATATAAATAGGTAGGGACCCAAATGGTCGGGTCTCTTACACACCACGCACTGGCGAACCATTGTAAATAGCACTAAATAATTCGGTTTTTAAAAAATGCTAAAAATTAATCTAAAAAGCAATTGATCACACCACAATGAATGAATATCAAAAATTCTGCGTCACTCGCAGTAAAAACGTCCGTGCAGCGTTGTCGTGATTTCCCTAGAGCATTATAATTGGATATCATTAGAAAACTATAAATAATTTGACTAGTAGAAAATTTAAAAGATAATATATTTCCTATATTATTTTTACTTACTACTATTTAAAATTACGAATAAGTATGTATAGTATAATGTCTGCAAATGTAATTTTATTTAAATTAGGTTCGTTCAAGTACTCTACATAATAATTTATAATTATGAGTGACAAATATATTTAATTTATGCATTTTAATGACTGTACAGGTTATTCCACTTGTCAAAATGGACGTCCTGATTTGGCATTGGCAGGCACTTATCAACTACTAAATAAGAATAAAATTATCGCATTGATCAAAATATATTGCAAAGAAACAATTAATTACAGTAATATACCATTCCATTTATAAAAAGGCACTTTGTTTTGCTCTGACTTTTTGACCAATCCTGTAAAACGAATGTTATATTCCTTTTAAGGACAGTCTTATCACCTACAGGCCCCCAGGGCTTAAAAATTTAGTTTTTTAACGATATTTCTGTTCTGAAAATTTTTTTTCGGTCATCATCAATCTCTACGATTAGAAGTTGCTCATCTTTAAAGATGAGGAAAACTTCTTTTTTCCAACATCCCGAGAAAAATTATGGGTTCATAAAAAAGTTGAGGAATTCCCCTAATTTGTAAAAGGGGTTTGGGAAAAATATTTATTTAATTAGTTTATAATAGATCTTGCGTGCATTGTACAATGAGATTTTGATTTTCTTGGGGCCAAATTTGTAATAAGTCAGAACCTCTTGTTATGAAAACTGGAATTTAAGAAAAAACTAATCTTGTTTTTATGAATCTCGAGCAGTTGATGGATTATACAGTATGTCCACGGATGCATGGGGTTTGCAAGAGGACAAATGGACTAAAAATTGAAAGATACGAAAAAAAGTCACTCTTAATAAACGTTTTTGCTTGTCTAGAAAATACGATTCATCATAAGAAACTTCAATTTTTTTTATACAGGGTGGGTAAAAACTGCAAAAATGTTACTTTGCTTAAGAGTAAACATACTTTATTTTGAAAGATACCAAAAAAATGCAACCCAGCACGTTAGGTACTGGTCTTTAGAAAATCCCGAATTCAGAATTATGACGAGAAGACAATATTTCACAAAAGTGAACGTGTGGTGCGCGATATCCATCCATGGCATCATAGGGCCATATTTTTTTGATAACACGTGCAATAGATTACACAGGCCTGCATGAAGTTTGTGATGACGTGATTTTTGTTTGTTGAGCTTAGTTTTCATATAGAAATAACTAATTAAAATACAATTGGTCTCTATCACCGACAGACTTTTTTTTTGCAAGAAAAAAGAAAAAATATAAAAAAAACTTATAATAGGCGTTTTAATACATTTTACAATGAATGTAGTACTTCAAATTCTAAATGATTGATGAATAAAAAATGATTTTCTGTGGTGCTACACACCTTCCGACTGGAGACTTTTTATCGACTTCAAAAAGGAGCTTTAAAGCTATTCTTTTACATAATGACAATGTTTTTGCTTCTGTTTCGGTCGGCCATACAGTTAAGTTAAAGGAAAACTATGAAAATTTAGAGGAATTACTTTTAAGAATACAATATGAAAATCACAACTGGGAAGTGTGTAAAGATCTAAACATTTTAAGTCTTCTCTTAGGTCAGCAGTCTGGATTTACTAAATTTCCATGTTTCCTGTGCGAGTGGTCTAGCTAGCGAGAACAGCATTGGATAAAAAGAGACTGATCACAAAGAGAGACTGTAACGCCTGGAAACAAAAATGTAATTCGCGAAAGTCTTATTGACCCTCAAAAAGTTTTACTTCCACCACTTCACATAAAACTTGGACGTATGAAACAATTTGTTAAGGCATTAAACAAAGAAGGATATTGTTTTAAATATTTGTGTAAAACATTTCCGGCTCTGTCAGAGGGAAGGGAAAGGGAAATGTTGAGATCGTGGAAAATATGCTGAAAAATTTCAGGAATTTCAGAATATGAGCATAAAAATTCATTCTCATTTGGACTAATTCCCGGAAAATCTTGGGGACGTGGGTGAAGAGCAAGGTGAAAGATTTCATCAATATATTAAAGAGATGGAAAAAAGATACCAGGGGCGCTGGGACACAAAAATGATGGCCGATTTCTGTTGGAACAGAAAAACAACCAAAAGAAGCTTTTCTGAAAAAAGAAAACATTTTTTGAAGAAGCGTAACAAATAAATAACCATTTATAATAGTTTATATGTGTATATTTTGTATATTTTTGTATTTTTTTCCTTAATATATTAAAAAACTAGCTTATAAATAAAATAAATAGTGTTTTTTCTATATTTTTGGATTTTACCGGTTTGAAAAATAACCTAACGTGATATAAAAAAACTGAAAGCAGATTTGAAATCAGCGCTACCCAATTACTAGAAAACATTTTTAAATCAACTTTTAAAGTGTTAAAAAATGCAGGCCTGTGTTATCATATTTAGAAATGCTGTATACATTTTTCAATGATGAACTCGAAAATCTACCATTAAATTTTCGACAAAATATGTATTTTCAGCAAGATGGTTGTCCAGCCCATTTTGCTCGTGAGGTTATTGGCATGACCGCAGATTTGGTCCAAGGTGGATTGGCAGAAATGGCCCAGTTTTGTGGCCCCCAAGAAGCCCCGACTTAATCTTGGCGGATATGTTTTTATGGGGCCGTTTAAAACAAATTGTTTTTGCTACCGCAGTACCAAATGATATTAAAGTGCTGAAGGGCAGAATTATCCAGGCTGTCCAATCGATATCTCAGGAAGAAATCAGAAATTCTTTCACTTATTTGAGAAAGCAATTAGATAAATGTGTCGAGTATGGGGGTGGAGTTTTTGAATTATGAAATCGTTATCGTATTCTTTTCATGTGAATAAAAATGTTCGTATTATTATTATTATAATTACTTCATTAAAACTTATTATTATTATTATTACTTCAGTAAAAACGTTTATTAAGAGTGGATTTTTTTCATATCTTTCAAAATAAAGTATGTTTACTCTTAAGCAATGTAACATTTTTGCAGTTTTTACCCACCCTGTATAAAAAATTGAAGTTTCTTATGATGAATCGTATTTTCTAGACAAGCAAAAACGTTTATTAAGAGTGACTTTTTTTCGTATCTTTCAAAATAAAGTATGTTTACTCTCAACATGCTTGCCAACCTATAACCTATTTCGCGTAGATTTATTTATGTTTTTTAGCTTTTATACAAAATTTAAAGAAAAACAGTATCGACTTGATATTCTATAGGTAATAATTGACATATTTAATAAATATCAAGGAATTTCATAACTTATTTTGGGAGAATTGTATAGCGAAAAATATCGGGTAAGATTTTTTTAACATTAATATGTCATTGTCACTCATTGTTCTTTCACTATACAATTCTCCCAAAATTAGCAATGAAATAAATTGATATTTTTGTAATATATCAGATACTACCTAAATAATGTACCGACGATATCGATTTTCTTTAAATGTTAGTTATTAAAATAATAAACTCAAAAAATCAACGCAAAATAGGTTATAGGTTGGCAATAGATTGAATAACGTTGAGAATTCAACCTTAAGCAAAGTAACATTTTTGCAGTTTTTACCCACCCTGTATAACAAAATTGAAGTTTCTTATGATGAATCGTATTTTCTAGACAAGCAAAAACGTCTATTAAGAGTTACTTTTTTCGTATCTTTCAATTTTTAGTCCATTTGTCCTCTTGTAAACCCCATCCGTGGACATACTGTATATATATAGAGGGGAGAGCCGTGATTCCAGACCTTAAAAAGGGGCTGACAATGATTAAAGTATTCGGTATCGGCAATCACTCAAACATCTTTCTTTTGTTGTTTAAAACCCTTTAATGACTAATAAACATCACCCCACAATAAACAGCATAAGGCCAAATGAGCGGCCATTCGAGATTGCATCCCGAAATGGGCAGGTAGTAATTTTAACACATAAGTTGCATCCTGGGTACAACGAAATTGCATCCCGAAGGCGAATTTTATAAATAAGATTAGCTTCAGCTTTATATTGACAGTGTTGTCGAACCGTTTTCTTTAGAAGATTGTATTTCTAGAAATTGTCGATAAGAAAAATCCAACTTGGACTTGACATACTCTCCAATCGGTTCTAAAAGGTGTATTGGTAACCGGTTTGTTCGTTGTTACCCAGACCATTTTTTTATTTTACTTTTTCAACCAATATTTTTTTAACTGAACTTGACATACTCTCCAATCGGTTCTAAAAGGTGTATTGGTAACCGGTTTGTTCGTTGTTACCCAGAGCATTTTTTTTAAGTTACTTTTTCAACCAATATTTTTTTAACTGAACTTGACATACTCTCCAATCGGTTTTAAAAGGTGTATTGGTAACCGGTTTGTTCGTTGTTACCCAGAGCATTTTTTTAAATTTACTCTTTTCAACCAATATTTTTTTAACTGAACTGGCTCAAAAAAAGTCAAATCCTTTAGGAATTTTCTATCAATTAATATTTATACTAAGTCTGTATATTACAGGGGTACCATTGTTATTTTTTTTTATTTCATTTAATTAACCTGTGCATTTGTTCCGACATATTCTATTTCTTACGATCTTACCATTTTATACATTAAATTAGATTTTGTTACCCATTAAATGGCCTTTTTGTTGTACTACAGAGGCATACAGAAGTAAAATTAAAATCCCGTGTCGACCTTAACTTACTACGTGCTGAAACGCAAACAATTAGTAAAAAAAAAAACAGAAAAAATTGTCATATTCAGAGCACATAATTTTTCAATGTTTTAAACCCGCGAAGAAGCGCACATACAATACAAATTAACCTTAAACAAGGTTTAAGTGATGGCAGAAAAAATACCTGGAAAATTGTCACGGAAATAAAACTTATTGTTGACGCATGCATGTTGTTGGCTAAGAACAGATTTAATTACGAACAACCTTTAGTAAAAATGGTATAAAATAATTGAAAATCTGTATAATATATATAACCTATGTGTTATTAGGCAGGCTTTTGCTTTCCAAGGCATTCTAGACACATTAGAATACCTTCAGCTTTTCTTTTAATTTCTTGCTTATTCTTCATATTATAATAAATCCAAACTATACCCAGTTTTAAGCCAAGGTACTACCTAATTATATACAAAATTTCCCAGTCAAGTAGTTTTTAAGCTTTCGAGCCAACAGGCAAGCAGCCGACAGAAATAGAACACATTTTTTTTCGTTATTACATTATTTTCTTTGTGAGGGGAGTAATTATTTCATTAAATACCAGAGTTGGGTAGTACCGTGCGAGCAAAAATTATTTGCATCAAAGAGGACTTGGATTAAAAAACGTAGGGCTTGGTTTAGATCACAATGATATGGGGACGATATATCTAACCAAATCTAGGTTAAAATTTTGTCAAATTCATATTATGACATGATATGCCAAACTAATGAGTAATAAAATAAGTAGACAAATACAAATTTATTTTTGTTGTTTACAAAATTAACAAAGTAAGAATATACAGAAAGAAAAAGAAAAATAATTTAATAAATTGCTGAAATTGGCCATCGCCATGCTCCAAGCATAAATTCACACTTCTCTTATATTTTCGAAAGTGTTGACCAGCATCTCTGGAGAAATGTTACCACATTCTTGGATAACCCTTTCTTATAATTGTTCTAAATTTGCAACTGGTGATCGTCCATGCACAAACCCGGATTGTATTGCGACTCACCATTTACTCTAACCCCGTTTCGATAAAAAAAACGCTTCAACCATGAATGTTTTGTGCTGTTCCGTAAAGCCCAGTGTGTGACTTGTTCAAGAAATTGGAAAAATTAGCGATTAATTAAATTACTTGTAACGACTGTCAAAGATGATGGAATAATTGATTGATTGTTAATTCAGGTAGTTACTGACACCCAACGGGTATTAAGCTCTATGGCGAAGCATTACGTCCTTAGATGCAAGGTCCTCTTTGATGCAAATAATTTTTGCTCGCACGGTATTCGATTACAAGGTAATCTGAATCCTATTTAAGCTACTTCTTGCGGTATTCGAATACATCTCTTAACTTAGGTATTCATACTCTTACAGCTACTTTTTTGACGAAGATTCTGTATTCAATACTACTCGAGTATTCAAATACATAAATAGCATATTGAATATTTGTATTCAAAATTAAATAAATTAATATTGGTATTCGTACTTCAGTATTAGAATCCTAAAATAATTTCGAATCCTAGTAGATACTCAATTTGCCAAGTCAAAGCTGATGCTGATAGGGCAAAACAGTTTGCGTGAAATACCGGAATGCTGGGGGTGCGTAAATAATGATATTTAGGACAGTGCGATCATGAGATCGCGAAAAACAAATATTCTAAACTAAACCAAAAAGTGCGGAAGTACTGCAAAAAGTACTAGGTTATTATATCTTTAGTTATCCTACAATAACTCGATGAAGTTCCTTTTACAATTCAATAAGTCGAATGTTGAGTATATCTAGAGAAAACATGAATCAGTTAGTTAAACAACTGCAAATTAAAGAACCTCTAAGAGATGGAGATATTGCTTATTTGCACGAGTATTGTGCGATATTAAAGCCATATTCAGAGGCTATAGATTTTCTAGAAGGTGAAACTAATACTTATTTTGGTTGTCTTATACCTAGCAATACTTCCTTAAGAATTTAATTACAAAGAGTTAAGTCAAACATGACGCTTAGTAGAAGCGTTTCTTCGATACTTGACCTAATTAAATCAATATTTCGATTATTCCAAAACCGAAGGTAAAGAAGCAATTATTGCGGCCGTAGCATGCCCAAATGTTAAATTTAAATGGCTGTCCCAGACGATGGCGTCAGCTTTTAATATTGATATTGAAACAGTCAAGCAGGAATATACCTTGAGTTGAAAGACCAGGAAGGTGACAAAAGTCCAGAACGAGTAGAAATTGTAGAAGACGACATTAACTTTTTAGAATTAAACACCAAAGTAAATAATGAAAAAAATACGATTGAAAATATTGGAACTTTTGGAGGAAAATACTATAAAGAAAAGGTTGGAGGTAGGGTCCAGCTCAACTTACTCCAATATCTATCTAGCCCAGCAATTAAAATGATATATATATATATATGCGGTATAACATAATATTACCATCATCTACACCAGTTGAAATATTGTTTTCTTTCGCAGGCATAATTAATCCACCTATGCGACAGCAACGTAGTGACGAGCTGTTTGGTCCTATTAAAAGCAAACTGGGTTAATAATTAATAATTTTACCTTCTTACCTTATCGCATTTTATTTTTTTAGATAATAACGTAATATTCTTTAGTTTATCCTGTTTTTTTTTTTATTTTTCCAACTTTTATGCGCAATAAAAATATTATAAAGAAGTGTTTAATAAAGCTATCTATATTTTTCTTTAGTGGCTGTAGTAGAAAATATTAGGTATATTGTAATACAAGTTTTAAAAATGGTTGTTTTCATACGAGTGAGACTTCGAATCAGTGTCAAAAAGAATTTTTTATATACTATCAATCGCCATTCTTTTACTTCTGATCAATATGAAAAATGTCATGAGTAATAATCCCAAAAGCCACGTGCGTTTATTATCAACTCATGAACATGCCACTTGCCTTATTGTTTTAGATAACACATTATTGTTACGAAACTTGTTAACATTTTATGTACAGAAGACCATGAGATTGTCGGCGGAAACGATAATGTGGTGTGTGGTCGGAAATTTTTAACTTACGCTAATCGAAAAGACAATACTGAAAAAATGTTCGTTTTAGATTGGCGACATTCTTAAAATACAAAATTGCTAGCTGCTGACAAATGAATGAATACCAAAATTAAACTTTTTAGAAAACCCCATAAATTCTCTATCTCTATCGCTCACTTTGTGACGTCACGCAAATGCAGACATATGGCAAAAAACTTTTATTAAAAACTCAAAAATAAAAACCATTTTTATAGATTTACGTTTTGTAAATAAAAAATTACGTTATGCGTACGTACGTAAAACAAAGGAAAGAACTTTTTATTAAACAACACAAACAAAAAAATTGTTAAACATTTGCGATTTGCTTAGTAAAAATAAAATATGCTCCTAAAAACACCAACGTGTCTAAAGTTGAGTCAGTTAAGCGCGATCTAAGTTTGGTCACAAATGTGACTGCTGAAGAAAAGTTTTCACACTTGTAGGTGGTACTGTCGGTAAAAACACTTTTGCAAATATAAACCTCTTAACAGGGCCGATCCTAGGGTGTCGGCCGCCCGCGTGCAAAGACCTATTATGCCGCCCCTCTAAAGATTTTTTCCTATTTTGAGTAATACTTAACGTTGACGTTATAAACTCATCTACATGTACATGAGAGTAAAAAGTTAAACATTAATAAAAATGCAAACTACAAATAAAATTTTACGGGAAAGACTTTATTTTTGGGTCAGCTAATATGTTATATTAGCGACACCTTTTTTTCTTTTTACTTTAACAAAATAATAAACCAACAAAAATATTACTTTTGAAACAAAAATAGACATTTTATAATTAGAAATGTAAAACAACAGTATTTACCAGAAAATATAAAATGACAAAAAGTACTAAAGCATAAATCTCGCGAAACGAAAAGTATATATAAATCAGTCCTTCCTCGAAGACTACCTAATAAATAACTATAAAATAATTATTCTGGCTTTCTGAAAAGCAAATTTGTCAATAATTGCGGTGAGATCAATTTTTTCAGAGATTTCGGATAAATAGAGATGATGGCCAAATCTGAAAGTCTTTCTTGTGTCATATTATTTCTCAAGTAATTTTTAACACGTGCGCTAAAACGCCTTATGAAACACGTGCTTTATACATTTTTTTCTATTTCACCTTTTATAATCAAGAAAAAACATTTTAAAAAGAAAATAAATCCTTCAAATTTTGTAAATTTTTATGTCTAAATTTTATGTTGGTAATACTATTTTTTATCATAGTAGCCTCTGGACAACAAAAATTATTTTGCAAACTGTCATTTTTTTATTTATTGACCCATTTTCACTACTAGATTCTAAAGTTATTTTAGCGATATGAGATTTGAAATTGGACGGAATACGTTGTGTGATCCTTGTACATTCGGTACATATACAGAGCGTTCGGAAATTCGGGAGATTTTGCTACTTTTTTTCGAATTTCAAAAGAGGTGATTTTACGTCACGGCATTGCAATTTAGTATAGGGAAGATGGAAAATTCAAATAAAGTTGTAGTTAAAATCGACATTGGAAGGTTAGTAGATTAAATTTTGGATAGGAATTGGCAGAAAATGATAGCTTGAAGCATCTACAAAAGCAAAATAGTTCTCCGTCAATAAAGTTATTATTTAATATGTGTTTTTTAATGAACTAAAACAATACATACAGATTTGTAGATCTAGGCAACCAAATATAAATACGTGTATTATTTGCATATTTGGACTAAAAAATATTAGTTATCTAGAATGCTATGCTAAACGGTGAAAAAAAACGTGTCATGTAGAGCCAACCTTTAAATAATAAAATTCGGAGTTCGAAATAGATCTATTTCGAGACAAAATTAGAAAAACCTTGTTATGTCATCCCATTATCCGCGTAATTCTTTTATTCGTTAGCCTCGACGGATTATATTGTTATCTTTGTCTCGATAAACTAAATAGACAAGGACAGCTTAAAAATCGAAAACAACCCGCTCAATATTCAGGTAGATGCGGCTTTAGACCTTCAGCTGAACAACTCGGTCGCATGTGTCGAGGCAGATGTGACTTCAGTGAGTTTATTCCCGTGTTTTTATTAAATACCGTATCTTGTTTATTTATTTTCTCAGGGCATTATTGAATATTTTTCTTTCTCTATCTACACGATAGGATAAAAATCAAAATTTAGCGAAAAAGCCCATTATAGGAGACGCATTTTGTAAAGAGCTAAATAAAATCTCAATTTCCGACACTTCCGTTGTGAAGCATGACAAATCGGAACAAGCTCCTTTAAATGGACCTCGCGTCTTCCATTCCTGATCAGTTTTAATGTTTTAAAGGATGTGAGTAATAAACTAAATACATCGTGCATTTATTAACAACACATTATACTTTAAACATGCTCTATTGTTTTAGGTAACACCATTGTTTAATCTTTTATGAATAGGTTATTGTTGCGGGAGGGAAAATTTTGATTTTATTTTGTCCCCCTAGCGCATAGTGAAAGAAAAACAACATTTTTCACTGTTTCAGTTTTTAAAGTCTTATTGACTGAGAAATTATTATTATTAAACAAATCTCTCTAAGTAACTGGTTAATGGGATGCCTTAGGTTTGTTTGTATTCAAACTTTATGCTTTCCAACCATAGACATTTACCTTTAGATAAGCAAACAATAATCCGTAAGAGTGGCAAATTTATTGCCTCGCGCATGTAAACAAAGCTACACCGGATTAGGCATGCGCACTGCAACTTTATCATTTGACGAATGGGAAAATAGACAGGTCCGTGCGTTAAATTTTAAGTTTTTGCTCAATAAATTGTAAAAGTTGACCTTCAATTTATTTTTACGTGTAAACAGCTAAAATTTGCCCCAATTTCTTGCCAAAAAATTGAAATTTCTTTTCAATTTTTGAGCAAGTTGGAAAAAAGGTAGTGATTTCCGGCATTTTTAGTAGTTGCAAACTTATCAGATTTTGAGGATAGAAAATTGTTTTTAAGAGTTTGTTTCTAAAATTTGTTTAAAAGTGATTCGTCGTCATGTTTTTCTTGTTGTATTCTTTGCTATTGTGGGTGTTTAATATTTACTGATTTTTAGGATTTGTGTAGTTTAGTGTTTTTTTTTGTGCTTAGCTTAGTGCTTCGGTTTGAAATATAAGCAATAACTGGTACCGATAGTTGTATGATTTCATTTTGTCTAAATTGGGCGAAAATACCGGGTATTTCATGTTTCCAATAAGTATGGAGTAGTGATAGTCCTTGATATACAGGGTTTGGCAAATGTTCCGGAACGGCTTAACTACAGGCGAACGAAAAGTGATATCGGATCCGGGTTTTGGGCAATCTATAGGACTAAAATTTTACTATTTGACTATTATACCAAATGTCAGTAATGTCACCAACTGTCAAGTGTTGACGTTATTTTTTTTTTAAATGGAACACCCTGTATATTTTTACATTTTTAAATTCCACATAAAATTATAATTATTTTTTATTAAATGCACTATTAGTCTATACTTCATAGTTTCCGAGATATTGACTCTCGAAAAGTGACATTTTTGAACTTTGACAGCTTATAACTTTCTAACAGTACGTCTTAGAGCAAAACGGCTTACATGTCCCTATCTTTAATTTTTATTATCTTCCAAAAAAAAATGAACTTCCAGTTAAACCGGAACAACTATATTTCCTGTTTTCGAGTTACATCCGGTTTAACTGGAAGTTGATTTTTTGGGAAGATAATAAAAATTGAAGATAGGGACATGTAAGCCGTTTTGCTCTAAGACGTACTGTTAGAAAGTTATAAGCTGTCAAAGTTCAAAAATGTCACTTTTCGAGAGTCAATATCTCGGAAACTATGAAGTATAGACTAATAGTGCATTTAATAAAAAATAATTATAATTTTATGTGGAATTTAAAAATGTAAAAATATACAGGGTGTTCCATTTAAAAAAAAAATAACGTCAACACTTGACAGTTGGTGATATTACTGACATATGGTATAATAGTCAGATAGTAAAATTTTAGTCCTATAGATTGCCCAAAACCCGGATCCGATATCACTTTTCGTTCGCCTGTAATTAAGCCGTTCCGGAACATTTGCCCAACCCTGTATAATTTTATTTTATTATGACCATTTTAAACACATCTTAACAGATATGGGGAAAAAACTTACAAGTCGTCTCCGCAAATATATGAAAAGTCAATTTATTGAGGTGTACATGTTTCGGTTCTAGAAAGTACCATTATCAAGGTACTACCGAAGGGCCCAAGTGTCACTTACACGAAGGAATGTAAAAAAAATATGAAAAGGACAAGAACATTTTGTATACTTACTTGGACAAAAACAAAGTTTAAAAGGTTAAAAAATTGTGAAAAAATTAAAAATCGGTAATAAAATTCGAAAGGAGTTTCCTCCTATTTTCCTTCCCGTAAAGAGCATCTTTTGCTGCATCGTCAACTTTCCGAAACTGTTGGTTATTTTTTTTTTCGCTTTACCGAATGATCTGTAACATCTCCTGTCTTAATTACGCGATAAATTGTAGATATCGAAAGCAGTGTTAATACTGTTAATTCGTTAATTTTTTTTATTATGAATTTATCTAACTGTTTTGGATTTTCTTTCTTTAAACACCCGTAAATATTTAAAATTATTCGTTGACTTTGAACATGTAAATCTTTATTAAATTCCGAACATTTTTCGGCTAGGGATGCGGTCGTTAGCGAAGGTAATTCAGCATGTAATAATTCCCGTTCATCTACATCAAACGGGCGCCAAAAAGACATTATTATAATAAAAATATACTTATCTTAACGAAAACTCGGAAACAATCGAAACACGTCCACACACGACACTGCTCTTCTAGAAACTAACTTTTAAAAATAACATCCCAATTAAATAGCATGCGATGATACTATAATATTATAAGTGGAAAAGAGACAAAGCGTTAGAAACCAGTCAGACGGAATGCCGACCGCGACCGTTCAACCTTTTTTTAACTGAAGACTAAGCCTGAAATCTGACCGCCTAGCGCGTAGTATTTAGTAGTAGTGAGCAATCCTGGTATATAGTGGGTATTAGCGGCTTCTATTTGTATTTTTTATTGCCATTTTAAAAACACGTTTATTTCGATGGAAACATCGTCTTTAAAAATTCTATTAGGTTTGGATAGACTATACCATTTGAATGCGCATTCTTATAGTAATTTTCTGATTTGTTAAAGAGTAGTATTTCGCATTAATGTTAAAATGTTGCACTATCGGTACACCCGGTAGGCAAATAAGTTTTTTAAGTTCGGAAAAATATGATGACTAGTTTTTAGATTATCAGTCAAGTCTTCTTTCTGCGAGTTAATACTAACCCATTACTCCAATGGCGTTAATAGGCAGAAAAGGTAATTGGAATAAAAAAAAAATTACACCGTTGAATTTTCTCTGAAAACAAAGTTATTATTAAATTTAAATCAGTTTAAGTTTAGGTTTAAACAACTTTTTTATCACCAAGGCAAACATCCCGAAAAATGGACTCTCCTTCATAACACTCGCTAATGATGATTAGATTATAAACTGTCGAAAATAATGCCACAACCACTTAAGTGTAGTGAATCATTTAGCTTTGTAAAAAAAGTGAATAATTGCTGATCCCTAATATGCTAAGATTAAACTCGCATTTTTTCTTAATTGTATTAATTAACATTAAACGATATAAAATAATTTTTTAGATTAAAAATTGGCATTACTGTATTGGCAACAACTGATGTGTAATTTCTACTACGAGCTATAAATCTTTCACGTTGTACCAGGTGTACAACTAAAAAGGGCGCGCCGGCTGTATCTTGGAGACCAAGTTAATAAAAGGCTAAGTTGTTCTAAATTCCGTTTCAACAGCTAGAGGGCGCTATTTAGCAGAATCAACAATTTCTTCATTTTTCTCAAAACGTTTAAATGCAACGATATACCAATCTTTTTCAACTTAAGCAAAAAGAAGAATAAATAAGAAGAGTATCTGTAAACGCTGCAAGTCAATATATTTTTTTTAACCGGAGATATGGAAAATATAATATACGAATAGCTACCTCCATACGAACTAACGTTTTTATACGGTATTTGTAGGCAAGACGTTACTAACATCATACCATTGTGTCTTCTACAAAGCGATAATCATAACACTTTTTAAATTGATATTTTGTAAATTACCTTTATTTACAACAAAAATAATAGAGGATGCATTAATAGAACGAATTGCAGTAAAGTTGTAAGTGAGCTTTGAAACAACAAAAATGCAAGAAGGCTTTGATTTAATATAAGTCTCAAAGTTTTATTAGGTTAAATTTTGATTTATTTCCTCAAAATTTAGGCTGCGTCAAAATGCTGACCTCAAACGAAACGTTTATGCTTAAAATTTATTTTGAATATCTAGAAAATGCTATTGTTAAGGCAATAAGTTATAGCTTCTAGCTATATCTTCGTCGTGTACATGTAAATATGTGACCATTTATACAGTGTGACCAATAAAGTCCGCATCAGATGGGATTTTTTTAAATTAATAGCTTTATTCGAAATTTGACTTTAGCATCAAGTTCTGCTTCGATCGAGATGAAAATTAAGCAAAAAAATAGTAGTCACGTGATTCGCATTACCTTTCTGTCAAATTTTAATTTTTTTCAAAAAATAATTGAAAAGTGGGGTTATTTCTGAAAATATCGAAAAAACTTTCAAGTTCAAGTTGCAAAGTTTCAGCTGCATAAGATAATTTTGATTTTTTTACCCATCACTAAAATTTATTTTCCACTTAATGAACACTTTACTGATGACACTGTTCTTTTTTGTCTTAATATTAAGGTGTATTACTTTCAGACACAAACTATGTTTTCAAAAATATTTATTTTCTGAAGTCAAAAACAAATAAACTTTGCATCACATGCGACCAAATTTTAATAGCCCAATTTTGATTTTGTAGAAAAATACACATTTAATATGGCGCTACTTTAAAGAAAATGTATCTGAAATATAGCATTGTCAAAACTAAGAAATTTTATGTAGTCTTATTTTGCAAAAGTGGTGCAATTTACAAAATATGGGTAAAAAATTATCTTATGTAGCTAAAATTTTGCATGTGATCTAGAAACTGCATTTAAATAAACTTTTTCCAATAACTTTTCGATACTTTCAGAAATAACCCTACTTTTGAATTATTTCTTGGAAAAAATTTAAATTTGACAGATAATGCGAATCACGTGACTACTATTTTTTTGCTTAATTTTCATCTCGATCGAGGCAGAACCTGATGCCAAAGTCAAATTTCGAATAAAGTTATTAATAAAAAAAAATCCCATATGATGCGGAATTTGCTGGTCATACTGTATATAAAATGTTGGTCGGTCTGTTTCTTTAACATAACGCTGTATAATCCGCTGAACGTAAAGACTTGACATTCCCCTAAACACTCTTCTAAAAGGGTATCTAATAGACTAATACAATTACGACAGGTCTAGTACACATTCAAACTCTAGGTCCTGGCAATTCCTTAGTGTTTATATTACCCGTATACCTTTATATTTTTTTGCTTAATTTTCATCTCGATTGAAGCATAACTTGACGTCAGAGTCAAATTTCGAATTTTTTAATTTTTTTAAAATATATCCATCTGTCATCAATGCAACTATTGTTTGTATCAACGAGGTGTTTTCTGAATGAATTAAAGGTTGGCATACATATGTTCATATATTGACAACAGCGGCCATTGCTTACTTATGTGATAAATACTATATGAAACAAGCAAAAATTCAATATTATCCATTCTAAATTTTTAATCTGCCTCTTCTGAGGGCTGTGATCTACCCCAACTAAACCGGTCGTAGAAAAACGAAAAAGTGCATTATTATTCGTTCTTTACTGTTGATACCCTTGCAGGTAAATATATCTATCTTTGGTTTCGGAACATAAACCCACACATCTTGACCTTATCCTTGAGAGCAAAAATTTTATTCAGAGCTTGTACATGACAGCCCATAAGAAATAAAACCCACGGCACATCTTCGGTTATTCTGTCAACCATAATAACATCATGCCCGGCTTCCCCACCTTCGCGAAAGATTATAAACAATCAAGTCGTGTGGATCACTTAATCTACCACGGCAACCTAGTCGAATTTTAGCGGCAAATCGAAGTGGTCGGGAAATAGGAATAATTCTACATTAATTTCTGCTAGTGACGGTTAGGTCCCGCTAGTAGATAGTAATCGTACGAGTTTTAAATAAGAGTTTTTCGCATATAGTGCACCACGCGATCTAGTTTAGTGCAATATGAGAATGCCTAGAAATTCGTCGCGCGGCGCAGATAGTACGTCTTTCATCGCGACCGTACCGACCGCTGTTATTATTTCCACTGCTTTGAATGAGTTCAGGAGGGCTTTTCTTTATTTTAGTTACAAGTAAGTTTTTTTAGTGTTTTGTACTAAAACTGAAAAAAAGTCACTTAAAACCCCCGAATTCAAAAGATATATCTTGTCAAGAGTCTATCATCAGTGGCGTAGCCATAGGGGGGTCATGGGGGGGCGGTTGACCCCCGCCCCCTGGCTTGGCGCCCCTTTGCTACTTAAATAAAATTAAAAAATCGGTATTATTTGAATTTTAATAAACTTAACACAGAACAAAATACCAAAAAATCACAAAGCCTGTAAATGTCCGTTTTAAAATAAAATAAAAGTTATTCTGTGGTCTTTCATTTGTCGGCATTTATGATTAAATGACATGGCTATATTAAACACAGAAAGTGATTATGTCAAAAATTTAGATCTTTCTAATGTTTTAGATGATTTCAAAAGCCTTAAGACTCGTCGAATGGCTTTATAGTTATATAAAAACCTTTTTTAAATTATTGATTGAAGTTGTGTAAGGTCAGAATATTAAAATATTTTTAGTTTTGTGTTTATTTTTGATTGTTTAGTACTTGTTTTTATTATAAAAGGATTTATTTTTTGTTTTATTAAAATTAAAATAGTTTAACTGTGTTAAATGAAAAAAAAAAACGTTAATATAATATAATAATATATCACAAAAAGCATACAATGCATTTTTTTACCCGATGTTTAAATCTTATGTTTTTTTAGCTGAATTTTAAAACACGTCTTAGTTTGGAAAAATATACTTCTATTGTCACTCACCAATAATTTAATAAAAGGCTTTAATGGTGCTTAATACCATGCATTATTTTTTTGTCAATGTTTAACTGAATTCTCGACTGAATCTATGACAAAATGTGTATTTAGAAATATAGGCGCCCCAAAAGCAATTCGCCCCCCGCCCCAAAATCCTGACTACGCCACTGTCTATCATCGCCTTTACTCGCGACATGCATTTATACCATTTACTCGAAACCCTCTAAACCAAGAGAATTTATTTCAAGGTATACAGGGTGTTTCAATAAAAACTCCCAGGCCAATTATTTCGAAAACTAAAAGTGACATGTAAATTCTGTAAACGCCAGTTTTTAGCCTCTATGATTGGCTTCACAACTGTGTAAAAATGTTGTGGTTCTCAAAGATAATTTATTTTTGATCAAATTATATCTCATAAAAAAATTTTGATAAATCCAACATGAACGGACATATTATTATTTGGGGTTAAGTTTTTTTTTTAAATAATTTTATCGAGTAACTATTTTAATTATAAATATTTTTAATCCATTCTGTACCTATATGCCGACTTTTCCAAAGCCTTTGATAAAGTAAATCACACTCTTCTTATAAACTGCAGAAGCTTGGAGTGACGGGTACTCTTTTGGCCTGGGTCAAAAGCTACTTGACTGATCGATCTCAAATCGTGAAAGTGAACAATTATCACTCTAAAAATATCAAAGTACCTTCAGGGGTGCCCCAAGGCTCCCACTTGGGACCTCTATTATTTAATATTTTTATTAACGACATCTTCGTGCTTTCTGTTCAGTAAATTTTTGTGCTTTGCTGATGATCTTAAGTTTTTTGCAATGGTTTCGGGGCTTGATGACTGTCTTAACATTCAAGCGGACCTAAACAGGTTGGTCGACTGGTGTAGAGCTAATGCTATGGAGCTTAATGCTTCAAAATGTAAGGTAGTCTGCTTCTCAAGGGGCCGCAATCCACTTGTCTGGAACTATCTTATCAACGACATCCAATTGTCTTCAGTAACTGAGATCAGGGACTTGGGTGTTACCTTTGACTCAACACTATCATTTATTCCCCATATAACTGATATAGTTTCAAAGTCACTAAAAATGCTGGGTTTCTTAAAGCGCTGCACTCGCAGTTTTATTAACATCTCCTCAATAAGACTTCTTTACTGTGCACTCGTTAGGCCATATTTGGAATATTGCTCGTCTGTATGGAGTCCTTTCTATGCTAGACATATTCACACTATTGAGCAGGTACGAAAATTTGCGAGATATTTGGCATATAAAGCCAATATTCCCCACCCGAAGATTACGTGTACGACTATAATCATTAAACGCAGGCAGAAAGATTTAAGACTTTTTTTCAAGATCGTTAATTTCCTGGTTGATTGTAGTGAACTGCTATCGCGAATAGGATTACAGGCTCCTACAATGAGCACCAGATCAACGGTGACTTTTGCTCAACCATTCCATAGGACGAATTACGGACTTAACAACTTTATCACAAGGGCTTCAAAAATGGCCAACCTAAACCACAATATTCATTTCTTTAGCAATAGCTACACTTCTTTTAATAGGCAACTCAGATCTGTAAATTTAACTTAGACTCTTTTAATAACCTTATTTCTTTTGTTTGTTCATCTTTGCTATTACTTCTCAATTCTTATTCTTACCTACTTACTTTCAGTATTACGCTTAGGATATGTATATATTATAGTATTTATACTTATGTACACTTATTGTACTAATCACTCAATTCTCAATGTTTATTTAATGTGTAAAATGGGCTTGCCCGTAAATAAATAAATAAATAAATATTCTTTAGCAGATTTTAATTTAATTTTGGTAATGATAATTTTAGTGATAAAACGCTCGTGTAGCGCTAAATTATTACCTCCAATGAAGTCTTAGGGGGCGCCGTAACAAATAATATTGGAAAAAATTAAGACGTCAATGAGTTTTTGGTAATTTTTATATTTTTTTTGGGTTAAGCAACTAAAAATTTCCTTTTCTTGTCTGTTAAATTGTTTTCATATCTTGCTTCGTTTTCGAGACATTAATTAAATTATTTTTTGCCAATATTATTTGTTAAGGCGCCCCCTGAGACGTCACTGGACGTAATAATTTAGCGCTACACGAGTGTTTTATCACTAAAATTATCATAACCAAAATTAAATTAAAACCTGCGAAAGGATATTAAAAATATTTATAATTAAAATACTCGTTAAAATTATTAAAAAAAAAAACTTAACCCCAAATATCACCGTTCTTGTTGGATTTATCAAAAATTTTGATTGGACATTATTTGATCAAAAATTAATTATCTTTAAGAACCACAACATTTAAAAGTTCCTGTCATCGAAAAAATGCTTTACACCGTGGCGCCACCAACATCTTGTATTATTCAAACACATTTTTTACACAGTTGTGAAGCCAATCATAGAGGCTAAAAACTGGCGTTTACAGAATTTACATGTCACTTTTAGTTTTCGAAATAATAGGCCTGGAAGTTTTTATTGAAACACCCTGTATTTGTTTAGTTAGAAATAGTAAGGTCATTTTTGTACAGGGTTATCCAACCAAGACTAGACAAGGCGATTTTTTGACTTTTCCTGTACTTTTATAAAAAAACTGAAATAGCCATCTTAAGTCATTTTCTCCCGCGAATTCGAATATCTTCAGCAAAAAACAATTGAACATCAAACAAAAGTACTAGGGGTCACTTTGATATTTTTTTAAATGGGATGCCGTATTTTTAATGAGCTTTTCCGATTTCTCATATAAATTTTGATCTAAAATGTTGGATTTTTAATTCAAAAACGCCTTTTTTCTTCAGTTTTAAATTCGGAAAATGTTCGTCTACCGTACGATTAATACCTGATAGATGGATACCCGTTTCACCTGTTCACCCTTTAACCTGCTTTAAAGCGTCCGTCAGTTAGACAAAATAATCAAGTGTCAAATTTCTATATATTTTTCACGAATTAATTACAAATAATGAAATATTCTTTAGAAGAACGGCTAAGTGTAATAAAATTATATTACAAAAGTGGAGAGAATGCTCGACAAACACAAAGAACGTGAAAAATATGTAGAAATTTGACACTTGATTATTTTGTCTAACTGGCGGACGCTTTAAAGCAGGTTAAAGGGTGAACAGGTGAAACGGGTATCCATCTATCAGGTATTAATCGTACGGTAGACGAACATTTTCCGAATTTAAAACTGAAGAAAAACGGCGTTTTTGAATTAAAAATCCAACATTTTAGATCAAAATTTATTTGAGAAATCGGATAAGCTCATTAAAAATACGGCATCCTATTTAAAAAATATCAAAGTGACCCCTAGTACTTTTGTTTGATGTTGAATTGTTTTTTGCTGAATATATTTGAATTCGCGGGAGAAAATTACTTAAGATGGCTATTTCAGTTTTTTTTATAAAAGTACAGGAAAAGTCAAAAAATCGCCTTGTCTAGTCTTGGTTGGATAACCCTGTACATTTCGTACTTTTGTACTATTAACGATTGCCAAGATGAATATTTCAAAAATAGTTGTAGGCGTTTGGCTGTCACTAAATATCGCCAATAAATTTAATTACACAGAAAAATATTTGGTATCCCTGGATAGATAAAGGTTCAAATGTTGTTTGCCTTGAAACATCTTTTTAATTTAGGCCCTTTCATTGGGAGCAAATAATTTTTAAAATTTGCTCATTTTTACTAACACAAATTATAGTATATTTTGAAAACGAAACGGTAATCGGGAAAATCTGCTACATGAAAAACTTTTTAGTTAGGAGAGGTATTTCCATAGTTTTAAATTGAAGTAAAGCGTATGTGCGGTTTCGAAGAAACGGCGGAAGGCAAAATTTTTTATTTTTACATGCGGTGATAAACTGTTAAAAGTACACTAATAAATCAGAGTTTTTAAAACGCTATTCTTGAAACAATTTAGTAAAAGCTATACAATATAAGTTTGAAGAAGTAGTCCATGCTTAATATGGAGTTGAAAGTATAGGAAAGAAAGAAAAAACTAAAAGTCTTCCTCCACAAAATTTTTTAGAATATAGAAATTCTTTAGGGGTCTCTACATGTTTCGAACGTAGAAACGTTCATCATCAGGAGACAGAAAATTTATACAGGGTGGTCCTTAAGTACATCAAGAAAATCTAGGATATGATTCCTGGCATCAATTTAAGTTGAAAAGTTCATATGGACTTATGCCCTAAAATGCTTACCCTCTAAGATACAGGGTGTTAAAATATTTTTTAAAAATAATTGTTTTTTTAAAATTTCGAAACTCCTTGAAGATACGGTATTGAAAATTGATGTCGATTGATTTCGTATTAAACTGCACTTTTTGGTTAAAAAAGGGTTTGCCTACTTCCACCAGTGGCGTGCATGAAGATACCATCAATATTTTTTTTGTGAAAATCTGTGATACGCCACTGTTTTTTTTTTTAACTCTAATGCATTTTTATGCATTACTGATATAAGCGGAACAAAAGTTGTCTCTACTATGTTTTTGAAAAAAATGGTAGTTTTAAAGGAAAATGGAAAATATTTTAACACCCTGTATCTTAGAGGGTAAGCATTTTAGGGCATAAGTCCATATGAACTTTTCAACTTAAATTGATGCCAGAAATCATATTCTAGATTTTCTTGATGTACTTAAGGACCACCCTTGTATAATGCTAATGGTATTAGCAGAAAAGAAAATGGTATAAAACCTTAATGGAGCTTTTATGGCATTGAAAAATTGAAATGTAGAAGTGACATATATAAAAAAGGTTCGAATCGCTAACTGCAGAAAGGGGACATGTCCAATTTTTTTCCAAAAATGACATTTGCATATTTTTATCTAGACATCTAAACACATCTTCACTGCAGAAACGGGACATGTTGCATTAACGCTAATGACGCTGTGAGCCGATAAAATTTACGTTTACTGCAGAAACGGGATATGTCAAGGAGATGTCTCCTTTTTGTAGTAAATAATTAATTGTAATATGAAAACGATGATTTGTTTCCTCTTGAGTTTAGTGGAACTAAAGAGATTTAATGAAATAGAAATATATTTTCCAAAGAGAATATATATACCATGTGACCGAGACTTTGTTTTAATTAGAAGACAGTTGAATAAACATGAGAGATATTATACTGTTCAGGAATATATCAAAATAATCTCTGAAGCATCCAAGAAGATGCAAAAATGTTCAGTTGTGCAGGTTACAAAAGATTTAGTTTATGATTATAAAAAATGGTGGCCACAATTTTACAAAAAATATTGCCTTAGTAATGAATCCTATGGAAAACATGTACCTGTTCGTAATAAAAAATCTTTTGCAATCTCCTCTTTTCATCACTTGACCATTTCCGCTCCTTAAGAAGAAGTTGGTCGTGAATTCATAAATTGTCCTGTAAAAGATACATAACGACTAAGGCACACTAAAAGTGAAATTACTTTCCCTAAAACAAATTAAAGCTTCTCATGAGAAGCTTCCTATTAACACAAAAAAGATGGCTGATATAATGAACACCATCAAATTTATTCCAGAAGATTATTTAGCCTTTTGGAATCAAATAACCGGTTGGCCTACCGCATTAAAGAAACAAGATGTCGAATAACTTATTTTTTTGTTACATATTATAACATATTTTCTATATGGGTGTCTCTAATAAAACAATTTCTTTAAATATTTCTTGTTATTTTCCCTTTACTGCAGAAAGGTGACATCTCCATATGTCAAAACTGACACTTACGCCCATATTAAAATGTCAAAAAATAAATGGTCTATTGTAGCATTCACTTAATGAACTGAAATAGCTATTTACCTAACAAGTGCGGAAAATTAATTTTTCCGCACGAGTCTGCCGTTCACCGAACGACGCGTAGCGGAGTTCGGTGAAGCAGCCGAGTGCAGGGAAAACATTTTCCGCACGTGTCAGGTACAACAGTTTTTCTACAGACGTGGAAATATGTAACAAATATTTCAAAGAAATTTAATAATTTTTAATTAACTATAACAAGTACATACATATGTAACAGTAGCTAATTCTGAGAAAAAAGTAATAACTACAAGTTATAATTGATATATTATTGATTTAGACATAATCGTGCCGAAAATTTTTTCCGCACTAGTGTGGAAAACCCAATTTTCCGCACGGATATCAGTGCGGAAAATTGATTTTTCCACACGTCTGTAGGAAAAATTATTTTTCATACAATTTTGAGCAAAAAAAAATATATTAAACAAGTTGGCAGGTTTTTTTAACTTCCTAAAAAATTTAGAAAATGTGACATGTCCCCTTTTTGCAGTTAGCGATTCATATATAAAAAAGGTTAAGGAGAGTTAAAACATTCTGAGCATGTGAAGAAAGTTAGTAAAGAAAGTCTAAACAAAAGAGGCGTTTTTCTTCTCGCCTTTGCAATAGAGTTTCTTCTAGAATACCGATTTCAGGATACTGACCATCAATTTTAAAACTTAGATATTTTAGATCGTTGGACCCATTCAATGCGATCAAGGTGCACTTGATAATATGGAGACCATACAACCGAGGCGTACTCCAATTTATCTCTTACAAATGCATAGAAAAGTATTTTTAGTGTATGACAATTTAAAAAATCACGAAATGTCTTATTATATAAAACCTAGGGATCTATGACAGGCCGCAACAAGGTAATTTATGTGGGGAACAAAAGATAGTTTACTGATGTCAAATAATACACCCAAATCGCGAAAAGTCTCAGCTCTGTCCACTGTAATGTTATTAATTTTGTAATCATACACAAGGGTATGTCGTTTTAATGAAACGGTCATTATGTTACACTTACTGATAATTAACGGCAATTTATTTTGAACACACCATTTACATATCATGCCAATGGACAATAATTGAAGTTTTACGCTTGTTAAATAGTTACGATTATCTTCTTCGAAAATGAAAAGAAATATTTTATTTTTACCAGAATCTGGATTATTTTAAAACCCTAATATAAATATATATGCATATTCTTGACACTTACAAAATAACTTATTGATTTAAAACTCAAGCCTGTTACCCAGTCGTCCTTGGCCTTAACATAATAAATTTAACTATACATTTATAATTACAAATAAGGTAATAATATGCACCTACATAGATAAATCAGTTAGGACTATAACATATAATTTTTAATGGTCTATTTTTGCCTAAGGACAATACATTTTTTGTGTTCCTAGTCAAATTAGAAAATGGAACTTGGTGTGTCTGTCTGTCTCAGAATCCGTTTGTTCGTTGCAGCAAAATACTCGGAATTTTTTTATTAACATTATTAATTCCATCGAAAAAATGTATTCGCTGTGGTCAAAATAGGGATCAATATACGTTTCGTCTGCAAAATGACGATGACGTCCCTCGAAATACTAAGCCAGTTACGTAACGCACCTTTTTTAGCCATATTATGTCCTATACTATATACAAAAGATATTTCTAAAAAGTATGTCTGTTTTATCATACCAATCCCAGTTTATGAATCATGTAGGCTAATCTTGTAAGCCGACTTTATATTATGAAATGCATGTATGACACATTTTCGGTCACTAAGCTGTGTAAAAAGAAAAGAATAATTTCCGTATTTGAATACTTTTAAAAAGCATTTTCTGAAATCCAGGTAATATTTTATTGTTGTTCGTAGGTGTTATTAAATGTTTATTCTCATGAAGTATCCTTTATTCAGCTGATTTTGTCATTTGAATCTATAGATCTTTCTGTTTTATTAGCTTAAGGGCGATAGCTAGCAAAAACAATCTCGCCAAATTTGCCATTCTAGCAGAGGTAAAGTCCGTCCAGCGAATGAATTCACATATCGGATTAGGGTTGCATAAATTAAATAACCCCTGGCACCTGCAAATTCCAATAACCCTCAATAAGAAATCTATTATATCAATGAAGTGCATAATGTACAGGTAGTGACTGGGACTGGGGATTTCTTTGTATTTTATTTGTCTATTTGTCTCCAAAGAAAATGGAACAATTCATTTTGGGTAATTCTAATAAACATACTCGATAAGTATTTATTAGGTGTAATTAAATGTATTTAATAAAATTAAAAAAACAGATTAAACCAGAGACTTGGCCAAAATGTATTGACCACGTGGAAAAATTGATTCAAGATATTTTCGATTCTGAACAGGTCATTAATGAAATAAGGCCAATTATTATAATTCTAATAGTGACAACAGTGATTTTAGTGATAGTGAATATATTGATGATTGATAACCCCCTATAGGACGCAAAATAATATATAAATTACCAAATGTTGTAGGTTTGAAAATGTTTAAGAGCCAGCTCTAGCTATTTTTGATTTCCAAATGTTATTATAGATTGAATAAATAATATGTGTCTATAGATGCCTAGATTTAAGTTTTAGTTTATAAGTATTGATTTGTCAAGCATTCCTATACAATTTACATTCTGTCTGTCAGACAGGAAGATTGGAAATAAATAAATTAAAAAAATAAATGTAGGTACCTACTATGTAATAAAATTATTATTATTATGAAAATATTACATAATTCAATAATTACAAAATAAATAAATAATTGCAATGGAAATTTTAATTACGGCCCATGTAGCTAAAAGTAGTTAAAATAGTTTGAAGACCGCTGTCTATTTTATTGTAGACTAATTTTGACCATAATCGGTTTATGGCAAATGTGAATTCACTCGCCGGACGGACTTTGGGAAAGATAGATACACTGCTCTATCTCGATGCTGCGCCTACCGACTTGCTCATATTTCTGCCGCGGCATCTTTAGTTGTTTGGCGCCGGCAGAGGGCGTATTAGCGCATTTTAGCAAAATCTTCCATGATTATGGATAAAATTTTATTTTTACTTAATTTTTTTTCAGTAAGGCTAAATTAATGTAAACCACATGCGTGATACAACGTCCCTAAATAGGTATTCGATCGTTTGTCTCTAGATACATCATTTTTTACATACATTGCGATACACAACGTTAGCTTTATTCAAACAATGACACGGCAGTTGTCATGTTTTCACGGCTTTTTGGATCAAGTGTATGGCCACGCCTTTATAGTACTGCCAATCAAATGAATAAATCAACGGATATGCCTTGGCGTCTTGTCATATCTTGACAAGCAAAACGAATCCCAAATTATTTAGTTGAACTCCTGACTTAGTGAAAAAATACGTCCGAGCGCACGGCTCGCCGGTCAGATGCCTTTTATCGGCCTGTCCTTTTTTACCGACATGCGCAAAATACACTTCAGAACCGGCTTGGCGGCAATTTTGTTGTTATGTTTTAAGTATTCTCTCTGGAGTCCTTGTTGTTTATCGTGGCTGTTTAATATTTACGGATTTCTAGTTTTTGTGTAGTTTAGCGAATTGTGTTTGTGGTTTTAGTGACTCAGGCACTCGGATTGGAATATATACGATGACTAGTATAACAGCCGTTGTATGATTTTATGATACACAAATAGGGGTAAAATACCGGGTATTTCGTATTTTCAGTAAGTATGGAGTAGTGATGTATCTAATATTTAACTTGATGTTGGGTACGTGATAACATCGAAGATTGGTTATTTTGCTGGTTTTGTTCGTTTTTTATATTCGACTTTATAAGTTTTATAATTAAATTGACTTGTTCTCTTCCTTTTTGAACTAAAAACACGACGACGAATCATGTTTAAACCAAATTTAGAAACAAACCCCTAAACCCAATTTTCTATCCTCAAAATCTGATAGGTTTGCAAGTACTAGAACTTCCAGAAATCACTACCATATTTCCCAACTTGATCAAACATTGAGAAGAAATTCCAATTTTTTGGAAAGAATTTGGGACAAATTTTAGCTGTTTACACGTAAAAAAGTTTGAAGGTCAACTTTTACAATTTTTTGAGCAAGAACTTAAATTTTAAAGCCCGGACCTGTCTATTTTCCCATTCGTCAAATGATAATTTTGCAGTGCGCATGTCTAATCGTGTGTAGCTTTGTTTACATGCGCGAGGCCATAAATTTGCCATTTTCGTGATTATTGTTTGCTTATCTAAAGGTAAATATCTATGGGTGAACCTAATCCC
This sequence comes from Polydrusus pterygomalis, assembly GCA_963969555.1. Lineage (NCBI taxonomy): Eukaryota > Metazoa > Arthropoda > Insecta > Coleoptera > Curculionidae > Polydrusus > Polydrusus pterygomalis. The sequence goes on along the minus strand of OZ018376.1, from coordinate 39,091,325 downwards.
TCGGACAATCCCCCCCCCACCCCCCACTTGGATCCGTCAAAGCGCTTTTATAAAGAGGCTAGTATATGCTGTGCACACTTCTAAAATCGAGAAGACTATGGTTCTAGTCATACAATTGTTTTAAGCATGAATTTTAGGTGAAATGGAAAGTGAACCTATACAATAGATAGTATTTCCACGAGGACACTTCTTTAGATTAGTTAAAATAATTATCGTTTAGCATTTTTAAGTTTGTATATAGCCAAATTAAAAACGAAGTAATTTCTTGGATAATACGTTATGTTGGGTTATTGAAAAGAAAAGTTAATTTCATTGAAATCCAAGTAAACTTTTTAGTCATAAAAGTAGCCAACCAAACTTGTTTTTAACCAATAATCTTTATGAGAAATTTCTTGCTGTTAAAAGATCTTTGCGGAAGCAAAAATCATAAATCTTATATCAAGCATCTAATAGAATATTATCCTAGAACAACCCAGCCAAAATTCTAAGAAATAGACCCACTGACTTCTATCTAAATAAGGGTAATTTGTACATGATTGTAAATTCTTTATTTATGCTGTTTACCAAAATCGGCCATGGCTTGAATTTCTTGGACTTCCTTTAGTTGGCGCGGCAAGACTTTAAATTGCGCATTTGTAAGTAATTAACATTAAAAATAGTTTGTGTAGGCTGAAGATATGGCTAATAAATGATATAACACCATTATTATTGATGACCGTGTCGACATCAACTGATTTTTTTAGATGAAAAAAATTTTCCAATTGCATTTTAGTCGTTTTGACGGGACCGCAAGGTCAGGGTAACTTGATTACACATAGACATATACATTTAGATCAGCAAACAATAATCACGAAAGTGGCAAATTTATGGTCTTGCGCGTGTAAATAAAGCCCAAACACACGGATATGCGCACTACAAAATTATCATTTATCAAATTGGAAGATCGACAGGTCCGGGATTTAAAATTTAACTTACTATATACTATAATATATTACTATGACTCTATAAGTCTATAATATAAAGCCTGGATTGATAATGCTCCCTCCCACCTGCCATAACCTTTCTAGGCATATTACAATGATGCTGATGTATAATTTTAGTTTCTCTTAACATTTGACTTAATTTTATTAAGGTTTGTTTAGAGGTGCTTTAAAGGTGTCTTAAATCGTCGGTAGATGTCGCCATGCGGTTCATCCCCTTGGTTGATCGCCGTATTTACTATATTTAAGTGGTACACACGTTCTTTTAATTCGTTAGATCCTAGCCTTATTGATGAGCACGAAACGCGTCTAAAGAAAATATGTTCTTTTGTATAATTTTAATGCCTAAATACCTGTAGAGTAATCATTTCAAATAATATAATTGTTCACACTTAACATAGCTATTTACTTTTTTCTTATAATCATATGTATCGTTTTGAAGCACAATATACTGCAAGGAAAATAGGCGTACCTAATTAGAATCATTGCAGTGAGTAAAAAAAAAATTATATATCAAGGGCTATCACTACTCCATACTTACTGAAAATACGAAATACCCGATATTTTACCCCTATTTGGAAAATATTAGCTCATTCAGGCAAAAAAGATAGAGCAACAATTTGTTATGACACACCCTTAGAGAGATAATTTAATAAAAATTCCAATTCATGACAAAACACAACAAGATGCGCAAACAACTTTGCATTTATCTAGGTACCCATGACGCCATAATGCTCACAAACTCAAAAAATCCTAACCCCAAAATTAAAGGAGGAATTCTGCATCAACTATATACATATACATACTTACCTTTTTCCTTTAGAGTGGACGGCTAATAATATAACAATTTTGACGTCAAATTAAAGGTATAAATGTACAGAACGACATGCCGAAAGCTCTCCTCATCCAATTAAGTTTGTCTCCATATTGGAAAAATGGTAGACACGTGTATTTAAAAATATTATTTTTTATACGCCAAAAACGGTTTGGGAAAGAAAGAAAAAACTAAAAGTCTTCCTCCACAAAATTTAATAGAATATAGAAATTCTTTAGGGGTCTCAACATGTTTCGAACGTAGAAACGTTCATCTTCAGGATACAGAAAAAATTTATATAGTGCTGATGGTATTAGCAGAAAAGAAAATGGTATAAAACCTTAATGGAGCTTTTATGGCATTAAAAAATTAAAATGTAGAAGTGACGTATATAAAAAAGTTAAGGAGAGTTAAAACATGCTGAGCATGTGAAAAAAGTTAGTAAAGGAAGTCTAAACAAACGAACTAAATGAGGAAGAAGAAAAAGGCCTTCTAAAGAGAAGGTGTCGAGGATTTTTTAAATCATTTATATTTTTTTTTTTGTAAAATCATTGATATGTCTGTAAGACAGTATAAAGGAAAGAATCGTCTGTAGAAGTCATAATGTCAAAATTGTTGAAAAATTGTTTTTGGGGTACTGGGGGGTTAAAGCCCAATAACCCCTCGAGAGGTTAATTTAGATATTATGCTGAAATTAGTAATATAATCACACATTTTAGATCTCTTTCTTCTCATCTTTCATTCACTCTCCGCTACACGAGGACATGAACATACAATTTTTTTATTTAATTTTCTAAAATGTGTGATTACATCTAATTTCAGCATAATATCTAAATTAACCTCTTGAGGGGTTATTGGGCTTTAACCCCCAGTACCTCAAAAAACATTTTTCAACAATTTTGACATTATGACTTCTACAGACGATTCTTACCTTTATACTGTCTTACAGACATATCAATGATTTTACAAAAAAAATGTAAATGATTTTAAAATCCTCGACACCTTCTCTTTAGAAGGCCGTTTTCTTCTTCCTCATTTAATTTGGTTGTTTAGACTTCCTTTACTAACTTTCTTCACATGCTCAGCATGTTTTAACTCTCCTCAACTTTTTTATATACGTCACTTCTGCATTTCAATTTTTCAATGCCATAAAAGATCCATTAAGGTTTTATACCATTTTCTCTTCTGCTAATACCATCAGTACTATATAAATTTTTTCTGTCTCCTGAAGATGAACGTTTCTACGTTAGAAACATGTAGAGACCCCTATATAAAGAATTTCTATATTCTATACGTATATATATATTTCTAAATTTTGTGGAGGAAGACTTAGTTTTTTCTTTTTTTCCTATATTTTCAACCCCACTTTAAGCATGGACTACTTCTTCAAATTAAAAACGGTTTGCATTCATACCTTAATTTTTCATTCTCATCCCAAAATGCTATATTCTGGTTACATATACGTACACATCCATGACCTAAATATTATAATGTAACCTAAAATCAATACTCATAATAATTGCCTATGTCGTCGATAAAAACATAATTTAATTACTTAAGCGACCGTGATTTTAAATGAATAAAATGCATCTTAAACCTACTTTAGACTTGCCATTTGGGAAATCCTGAGCAATTGAATCCGTATAACTTTAACAAATAATTCACAATTTTTAAGATAATTGCACTGACCTCTAATTCCTTATAAATATATAGCGTTTAAAATCAAAATTTATGATAAGATAAAACAAGTAATAAAATTTAGAAAACGTGACTGTGAAATATTGGTATCGAATCCGAATAAGTGGGACTTAAAGTAGATAATCTCCAATAAGCTTATCTTTTTTTTTTAACAATCCACACAATATGTAGGAACCCATAATTTGATTCCTGCAACCAATCTTGAAACTTTGCGTTATCAATGTGACCAAAAGATCCCTACAAGAAGGAATAAAAAGAAAATTTCACCGAAAAAAAGCATAGTTTTTCCATAGGATATTAGTCAGAATTAATTACCTTCTCAAAACAAAAATATCCATATTATTATGAATATTTATACAAAAATAATTGCGTTGTTTTATCCAAAAAACGTTAGATATCCCACGTTGTAATACAATTAAATTAAAACCACATTGTGGGAGAATCAAAACATAATAAATGGTTTGACTTATTTTGTTAGGTGTACAGCAAAACAATAGGCGTATATTCTCGCGCGTTTGAATTAATTAGAATCACCTGCTATAGAGAACGTGGAGTGTATAATTTTTTACGTAAATGTAATACATACAGCGTTATGATAAAGAAACGAATTAGCCTTTTATATAGAATACCACCCACTTAATCAAGAATCGCTTTTTATCTCCAAAAAAGATATAATACATATTATAAATTTTTACATTCTACAATCAATTCTAGACATTTTTCATAAATCATGCCCTATACCTAGCTTCAACCGTTTACGAAATATTAACACTTTAGTGCTGTCATGTTCCTCGACTTAGCGACATTTTTAACTCAAGTTACAATCTTTAAGGCATTGCATTTGCTATTTAAGTTTTTGAGACGTCAAAAAATGTTAGTGAATGTTAATCAAATTTGAATTTTGCTCTGCTGCATATTACATCCAAAATGAGCCTCGCTGAAGATGCATGGAAATTTTGATTATGTTGGATTGCGAAGATAAAGTCCGTGATATGTTCAAGGAAAAATATCCAAATCGCCCACCTATCAACCAGTCGGCAGTGTATAGACACTGTTACCCTAAGGAAGCAATTGGGTGGAGAACTTCTCGTACTGTTAAAGATAATGTTAAAGGTGGTAAAGGTATTATTATCACTACAGGAAGACTCTCATAGCTTTAGCACATAACATAGGAGTGACGACGATACTCAACAAACCACTGTATCTAAAAAAAAATTAAAAATAGTTTAGTTTCATCTTTACAAACCAGTAATCGTACAAAAGTTACTGGTCAATGATCCTGATAGACGAGAGCAATCTTGTGAAATAATGATTGAGCTAACAGATAATCGCTCACGAATTGTCCAAATAATTTGGTTTCAGATGAAGCTACGTTTTCTTCAAATGATCAGGTTAATAGACAAAATTACAGGTACTGGACATAAGAAAATCCTCACTGGTTCATAGAAAATCACATCCAGTATAATGGAAAGGTTAATGGCTGGACGGGCATTGTTGAAAATATGATAATCGGATCGTTTTTCTTTGATAAGAGCCTCACTGAAGAAAAATATCTAAATTTTCTTCGAAATGATCTGATTCTACCTCTTGCCACTTTATTTTCAGATGGAAATGATCCTGATTTACCAAATTTAACCTTATGGTTTCAACAGGATGGTGCTCCCCCGCATTATGCTGCTCATGTAAGGGAGTACTTAAATACATTTTCTCCGGGGTGATGGATAGGTAGGCGGGAGTCAATAGAGTGGCCACTTAGATTGCCCGATCTTAACCCGCTATACTTTTTTTTTGTGGGGCTACGTCAACAATTTAGTTTGTAATCTAAAACCAATTCGATAGATGCTTAAGAAGTCGGAGTAATAGGAAAAATGTGTCCACAAGTAGTACAAAATTATCTACAACGGTAATTTTAAGATTGATCTATTGCAGAACAGTTGGTGAATGATATTTTCAGCATCTTATTCATTTTGATACTTCATCGTTTGTCGATTTTGTTTTAAGAGTTAATATTTCGTAAACGGTTGAAGATGTATCGGGAATGATTTATGAAATATGTCTAAATGTAAAAATGTAAAAATATACAATATGTTTGATTAAAAAAATTCAAGTTGATACACGTGGCATTTTCATGATCCACCCTGTATAATATCTTTTTTCATATATAATATCACAAGAGATAAAATTTTGTCGGCAAAATTTTCGAAAGGTATGAAAGTTTGTTGCTTGGCAAGGCGAGTGATTTTGTCGAAAATGTCATGAGCGAAATTGCTTAAAAGCAACAAACTTAAATAAATCCTTGAGAACAATTTTGCTTACACAATTTTTTCTCGAGTGGTATTCGACATGACTATTTAACTAGAAAAAAGACAAAGAACAATAAAATTAGAAAACTTTTATTTAAGAATAAAACAAAAAAATTACAAATTTTGCCGCGGCAAAAATCACATGTGAATTTTGTCCAGGTAGGTGCAGGTAGTAATTTTGCCAGTAGAAGACCGGCCGTTGCTATGACATTTTGCCAGTGTAAAACACTCTAGTTAAATAGTCATATATAATATCACAAGAGATAAAATTTTGTCGGCAAAATTTTCGAAAGGTATGAAAGTTTGTTGCTTGGCAATTTCGCGAATGACATTTTTGACAAAATCACGAGCCGTCAGGCGAGTGATTTTGTCGAAAATGTCATGAGCGAAATTGCTTAAAAGCAACAAACTTAAATAAATCCTTGAGAACAATTTTGCTTACACAATTTTTTCTCGAGTGGTATTCGACATGACTATTTAACTAGAAAAAAGACAAAATTTTGCCGCGGCAAAAATCACATGTGAATTTTGTCCAGGTAGGTGCAGGTAGTAATTTTGCCAGTAGAAGACCGGCCGTTGCTATGACATTTTGCCAGTGTAAAACACTCTAGTTAAATAGTCATATATAATATCACAAGAGATAAAATTTTGTCGGCAAAATTTTCGAAAGGTATGAAAGTTTGTTGCTTGGCAATTTCGCGAATGACATTTTTGACAAAATCACGAGCCGTCAGGCGAGTGATTTTGTCGAAAATGTCATGAGCGAAATTGCTTAAAAGCAACAAACTTAAATAAATCCTTGAGAACAATTTTGCTTACACAATTTTTTCTCGAGTGGTATTCGACATGACTATTTAACTAGAAAAAAGACAAAGAACAATAAAATTAGAAAACTTTTATTTAAGAATAAAACAAAAAAATTACTTATTTATTGATGTAAAAGTTACAGTTGTGATAATTAAACGTTTGTGCATTATTTGATTGATTTTGATTTGATGATATTACTTGATCTGGTGCTTTTTCTCTTAAGTTTGCAATTAATTTTATTAAAATTTTGCCGCGGCAAAAATCACATGTGAATTTTGTCCAGGTAGGTGCAGGTAGTAATTTTGCCAGTAGAAGACCGGCCGTTGCTATGACATTTTGCCAGTGTAAAACACTCTAGTTAAATAGTCAAAAAAAAAAATTCATTTGTAGAAAATAAATTTGACGGGTTGACGGGCGGTATTCAATATAAAAGACTCATCCGTCTCTTTCATTACGCTGTATGTGCGAATGGTTATTTTTTAAAAGAAATTAGCTTATAAGTGATAGTTAATAAGTAAATATTAGCGTCTGTGCCATCTTTTCGCCTAGGGGCTCGCCCTGGAAATTGCCAGCTTACCCTGGAGAATAGTACTTCCCGACCTTGTTAAGGGAAATACACCACAGCCACAAGAAGATACTTTTGTTATTGTATTTTAAAAATTTGCAATCGGAATGCTAACACGAAATTTGTGATCGAAACATCTATATCGTTACACCTACCCAAAATAATAATAATACACTATGAATAAAACAAATTCTTGGTACAAACTTGATGTCTGTTTTTAGCGTATTTTAGTTTTTTTACGATACATTTCGGTGTGGGTTGGTGTTTGCAGATTAGTATTTCATTTAAGATGTTATGTTAATTCAACTAATTTTTGTAAATTTATTCCAAATAAATTCCTGGTGTCCTCTGTTTTGTGTAAGTCGCATTTCATGGTGCTGTTGACCCCCCTTTGTTTAAATATAACAATTATTTTTTCTTTGTTATATAAAGGCTTTATAATTATCTTTAGTTATTTTAATTTTTGGTTTATTCTTATTTGTGTTTTTGTGAATGTAAAATTTGATATTATCTTTTAAACTCTGCGATTTAATAGCTTTGTTGATAAATTTAAGGTTCTCTTAATTACAATAATTGCACAATTATTGTTCTCAGCTAACATTAATACAATAAACACTATGCTAGGCCATTATTACACGCTGCCATTTTCATTATACATATTATTTTCTTTTTTAAAATTTGATAGACTTAGAACTTTTAAAATATTATATTTTCACGTTTGAATCATTTTCGCTTATAACGGAAGTGATTACCAACTTGTCATTGCAAATGTATATTTTAGCATTTCTGGATACCTTATTAAAACCAAAGTAACTTTTGTTAATAATTAAATCTATACCTATCTCTAACCGGTTTTAAAATTTAAAATATAATTTATTTTTTTGATGTAAAAACATACCGAGAAGAAAGTTCAGTAACTTTGAAACTAATAAAGCTAAACACTTAATTTTGACTGCATTTCACTAAAACATAGATCTTTAGATTTCATAACTTATTAACTTACGTTTTTCATACAGGGGTTTTTTTAAATTGTGCCAAACTAGCCATTTAGATAAATGTGCATAAGTCAATGTTCGCAAATAGAACATTCTGTAATTTATCATACTCACGTGTAGAAAATCAAATTTCTTATCTAAATAACTAATATGTCAATTTCTTAAAAAACTTTGTTCATAAGATATTATTTTTGTAAAATAGGCTTTGACTGCGATTTTGACAAATAATAAAAATTATTTTAAATAAGTAAACTAGCATATGACAACAGGACTAAGGTAAGTATTAACTTACTTAATAATTTCAGTCAAAGCTTACTTTACAAAAATATTATCTTATGAACTTAACGAAAACAGAGATTTTAAGATTTTTTTTAATGGCTCATAATTCCAAAACAACCTAAAATATGGATCGTAACAATGATCTGATTGGATCGTAACATATTAGACATGTAGATAGGAAATTTGATTATCTACACGCTAGTAAGATAAAACACTGTGTGTTCTATTTGACATATGCACATTTATCTAAATGGCCAGTTTGGCACAATTTTAAAAACGTAAAACCTAAGTTATGGAATCTAAAGATCTATGTTTTAGTCAAATGCAGTTAAGTTTAAGTGTTTAGCTTTATTACTTTCAACGTTACAGAACTTTCTTCTAGGTATGTTTTTACTACATCAAAAAGCAATTTATATTATTTATACTAGCGTGTACCCGGCATGCGTTGCAACCCGCTGGTATAAGAACAAACCCGATATATTAGTACCCGGCATGCCACTTTCTGAAATTGCACCCGTGCGAAGCCGGGGCGGGTCGCTAGTTATACATAAAAACCTTTCCCTTGAATCACTCTATCTATTAAAAAAAAACGCTTCAAAAGCCGTTGCGTAGTTTTAAAGATTTACGCACATAAGGGGACAGACGGGCGACAGCGACTTTGTTTTATACTATGTTAAGATTTGAAATAACCTACTTTAATTTAATAAGTTACTTTGGTTTTAATAGGGTATCCAAAAATGCTAAAATATACAGTTGCAATAACAAAGTGGGTCATAACTTCCGGTATAATCGGAAGTAGAGATGTGTCATTCGTTCATTTTAGTGGGATTCTATCAATCGGCGATTGATACTGAAAATGATCGAATCTTTTCAATCGATCGTTTCAATCGATCATTTTCGGCAATCGCAGGTGAAACGATTGGTATTGACATTCGCGCGTCCGAATCGGTCCGGTCGTTGATTGTCGATCCCACTCGTGTCAATCTTTTAAACGAACGATTGACCAGTACAGTTACAGTATTGAAACTTTGTGGCGCCAACCGCGAACGGCACCGTCGTTCGACGTCGTTTCAATCGGTGATGCATGATGCATGGGCATGCGCATTTATATTGATTTCGAAGCGAAGCCAATCTCGGCCATCGGTTCGATCGTTCGATCTCCGATCGGTCAGTGCCAGTAGTCACGTGACGATTGATAGATTTAAGCAGAGCAAGATTCGATCATTCAATACTTAAAAGTGATTGAATCCACGTGATCGAATCATTCACGAATGACACATCACTAATCGGAAGTGATTTAAATGTGAAAATATAATGTTTTGAAAGTTCAAAGTAAATAATGCCTGCTATCAAATTTTGAAAAAGATAACTTTACTGGCTTCACTCCTTTTCGAGATCTTCTAATAGGCCTCTTAACGTGAATTACCCTGTATATACCTATACTTTTTTTTTAAAATAGGGCATTTTTAAATTTCGCATGCATTGTCCCGGATGCTAATAATACAATGTTAATACAATTCATATTGTTTTAAAAGCAGTTTTATATTAACACATTTTTACATAATATGCCGAGTGATTTTAGTAATTTAAAAATTCTATTAATTTTAATGACAGTTAACCGTGCGAATAGTCAATAATTCAATAAATAACATTTTTATTGCAAGTTGGACGGCGCCGATGTTTACAAAACGATAAAGGTATTTATACATATAGTGCATGAAGGGCATTATTAAAGCACAATATTGCAGTTTATTATTCGAGACGTTAGCAGAGTTATTTACTAGTTTGCGTATGCGAAATAACACACTTTAAGGGTTGACGCCCGCATCAAACAAAAAGTTCATTTAAAAAGATAAATATTTGGCTGATGTTTGGATAAACATAAATAAACGAAATATTTTATCAAAAATGAAATCGGCGCACTAATTCCTAACTATAAAAGGCCCTCGTTTAAAATTATAAAGCTAACGAAATGAAATGAATATCTTTTTCAGTCTTCAGTGGCTATATACAGGGTATTAATGTAATTATGTTACAAACTTCTCTTCTAGGGTAGATAGAATACATGAAGAAAAAGTTCATATGAGCATGGGTCCGGAAACGCTTCCTCAGGGAGCTAGAGCCATTTAACAATGGCCTTCATAAACTAGTTTTCGGTTTGTAGCTCCGGAACTACTTCAGCTACTACAGCCAATTTTGGGACATTGGGACTTTTACCTAAAAATAGTAGTCACGTGATTCGCATTATCTGTCAAATTTTAATTATTTCCAAAAAATAATTCAAAAGTGGGGTTATTTCTGAAAATATCGAAAAAAGTTACAAGAAAAAGTTTTTTTAAATGCAGTTTCTAGCCCACATGCAAAATTTCAGCTGCATAAGGTAATTTTGATTTTTTACCTATATTTTGTAAATTGCACCACTTTTGCAAAATGACACTCAACGCAACCTACATAAAACTTCTTAGTTTTAACAATGCTTTATTTCAGATACATTTTCTTTAAAGTAACGCCATATTAAATGTGTGTTTTTCTATAAAGTCAAAATTGGGCTATTAAAATTTGGTCGCATGTGATGCAAAGTTTATTTGTTTTTGACCCTGTATAAGGTAACTTCATAAAATAAGTATTTTTGAAAACGTAGTTTGTGTCTGAAAGTAATACACCTTAATATTAAGACAAGAAAGAACACAGTGTCATCAGTAAAGTGTTCATTAAGTGGATAATAAATTTTAGTTTAACTTAACGTAAAGTCTATCTATTTTCAACGATTTAATTTAAAACCCCTTTACTTTATTTTTTATTTTTTTTTTACTTTCAGACACAAACTACGTTTTCAAAAATACTTATTTTATGAAGTTACCTTATACAGGGTCCAAAACAAATAAACTTTGCATCACATGCGACCAAATTTTAATAGCCCAATTTTGATTTTGTAGAAAAAGACACGTTTAATATGGCGCTACTTTAAAGAAAATGTATCTGAAATAAAGCATTGTCAAAACAGTTGAATTAATTAATAATCTTTTGATCCCTAATATCTGTAATGAAGCTTATTTCACGCTCCTGGTTAAAATAAACATTGTCCAATAGGCTTAAATGGATGAACTCACTAACAGTAATGCATATCCCAAAGTTGGTTGCGGTAGCTGAAGTAGTTCCAGAGCTACAAAACAAAAACTGGTTTATGAAGGCCATCCATCTTCAAAGAGCTCTAGCTCCCTGAGGAAGCGTTTCCGGACTTATGTTCATATGAATTTTTTTTATTGACTGCAATTGTTTTAACATGTCCATAAACATTTGCTTTTAGATAAGCAAACAATAATCACGAAAGTGGCAAATTTATGGCCTCGCGCATGTAAACAAAGCTACACCGGATTAGACATGCGCACTGCAACATTATCATTTGACGAATGGGAAAATAGGCAGGTCCGGACTTTAAAATTTAAGCTCTTGCTCAAGAAATTGTAAAAGTTGACCAATTTCTTCTTAATTTTTGATGAAGTTTGGAAAACAGGTAGCGATTTCTGGCATTTTTAGTAGTTGCAAACCTATCAGATTTTTAGGATAGAAATTTGTTTTTAAGGTTTTGTTTCTAAAATTTGTTTAAAAATGAATTGTCGTCGTGTTGTTAGTTCGAAAAGAAAGAGAACAAGTCAATTAAATTAGTCTTATAAAATCGAATAAAAAAAAACAACAGAACCAGCAAAATAACCAATCTTCGATGTTATTGCGTACCTTACCCCAAGTCAAATATTAGTTGGTATATAACTTGTATTGATTTTTACAATTTGGCAAAAACTTGGGTACGTGTAAAACATCTTCAAACACAATTTCTTGTTCAAGAAATGACCCATGGAATACTTTTACCACACTTTCAATATAAACATACCTAGGTTTTTTTTTTATATGATACTAGCGTGTATCCGGCATGCGTTGCAACCCGCTGGTATAAATACAAACCCGATATATTAGTACCCGGCATGCCACTTTCTGAAATTGCACCCGTGCGAAGCCGGGGCGGGTCGCTAGTTATACATAAAAACCTTCCCCTTGAATCACTCTATCTATTAAAAAAACCGCTTCAAAATCCGTTGCGTAGTTTTAAAGATTTAAGCACATATGAATAGGGACAGACGGGCGACAGCGACTTTGTTTTATACTATGTTAAGATAAGTATAGAGAAAAGTGTCTTTTAAACTTTTTGAAGAAATATATTGCCCAAAAAATAGGCATACCTAATTAGATTGCAGGGCTGCAAATCAAATATACCAAAACATGCATTAGGATAATCTGTCTTGGTGTGTGTTTCTCCTTATTTTCATACCTTGTTTGTGTAGCCTAGGACTAGTTAGAAGTGTTTAAATTGATCCTAATAAAATAAAGTTATATATCAAGATACATCACTACCCCATACTTACTAAAAATATGAAACACCCGGTATTTTACCGCTATTTGGACATAATACAATAATACAACGGGTTTTACTAGTCATTGTTTATATTTCGATCTGAGTATCCGAATCACTAAAAGCACACACACAATTCACTAAACTGCACAAAAACTAGAAATCCGTAAATATTATTATAACACCCACAATCTACAATAGCAAAAAAAACGACAAGGAAACCATAGAGAAAACTTAAAACACAACAAAAATGGCGCCTAGTCGGTTCTGGAGTGTATATTGAGCATGTCGCTAAAAAAGGACAACAAGGATAACAAGAGGTTTGTGCGCATGCCCAATCCTGCTGGGAGGGAAGGCATCTGACCGGCGAGTCATGCGCTCAGATGTATTAATTTTTCACGCATAAAACTTCTCTCTCTTATAGTATACCTATAACTAAACAATTAACTAAGCAAACTGCTTACTTTTTTATTAGCTAATGTCAGGCACATTAATTTAAATTTTTAATTAACGTAGATCATAAAAGTGTAAACAGGTGTATGTAATGTCGGTATATAAACTGTTTTCTAACATCGCAGTAACTAAAAAACTTCCTTTTTTTATTTGGCTTCTAGTTTTCAATGAGCTGGTGTCGTGAAATGTTGGACTTGTCTAAATTGTTTATTGCATGGGTTTTTATTTATTTTGTGTAATTTAGTGAAAATAAGGTGCTCTTTTGTGGCGAATCACGTGGTGTGTACGACTAAAATCCAGTGTCACACATTAAGTAAGTTAGAATGCAATATTTACTACTTATTAATTTTTTTCCCAGTGACAAGGATTTTGTTTTCTTTACGTGCCTGCTTCTTTTACCAATAATTATGACCTTACATTTAATTTAAAAGAAATTACAGCTTTTTAATGCGGGTGAAATAGGTATTAACTAATTTTATGCATCATAAAACTTTAATTTTCCTAAATTTATAGGTATATTATTTATTTATTTTGTGGTCTGATGTGTCCTGAAATTTTCTTTATTAACACTTAGGCTATACAAATAAATAAATAAATAAAGGTGTGCAAGTCATTAGCAGCATTTGGTATAGTTTCTATATTTTCTCCGATTAACTTTTAATTCTAAATTGCCTAGTTTTTTTTTGAAAATTGGAATAAATCAATTTTCTTCTGAAAATTGGAATAAATCCATTTTCGGCTTTGTCATCAAATTTTCCTAATTATAGTCTATACTGTTCGTTGGTTAATGACGGAGGTCGGATGTGTGGCCCAAGCTTCATACACTGCATCCTTCTGGCTTATTGTGCATCCATTCTTCGACAGTTTTTCATGCGGGAGGTTGTCGCCGCGTTTAAGGTTTCCGAAGATTCTGAATCTTTTGCTAGTTAGTATTTTGCAGCTGTATATGATATGAGAGACGGTTTCGTCCTCTTTACAGCAAAGTCTGCATTCATTGGGTCCATTGTAAATTCTTATTCGTTGAAGGAATTTTTTTCTTAAATGACAGTGGCCTTTTAACCTTGCTAGTTTCTCATTTATGGCACGTGCGTATGTTTGACCTGGTGTGCCATTCCACCGAGAAAGATGTTTTTGTTCTGAATGGGTTTGTAAAGTTTTAGATCGCTTTTATGCAATCGATTTGCACCTCCAAGAGCTCGACGGTGATTAGATTCGTGACTATTGTGTCCCCTATTTTCTGCGGGTGTTGTTTTCATTCCCCATTTATTTTTATCTTAGAGGGGCTGCAGGTGGTCTATATTCTGACTATCTAGGGGTGTTAGTCCTAGTATCATCTCCTCCATTGCATCTATAATGTAGTAAGAAACATATTTTATGTATCAATAATTGCCCTATAGCCTGTTTTTGAAAATAATCATACATCAAATCCCTTCATTATTTGTTTATTTTAATTTTATTTTTTTAATTTAAACATCGGGTAATTTGGATAAAAGGAACGTTTTTAGAAAGAACAAAAGAGTAGCGAAATTAGGAAATAAAGTAGCTAGTGCGTCACTAATCCCAGCAATAATTTGCGGGTCTGTTATTTGCATCCTTGTTAGTTTTTACATCATTTCACAATAATTAAAACCACCAGAGGTGTCCACCGGCTATTAATATTTAAATTAAGAAACTAGATACAGGGTGGCCCTTTAGTGTGGCAAAGTACAATAGCTCCGTTACTATTTCAAATACATTAAAAATATTAATACAAAAGTTGAAGGGCAGTAAGTGACTTATAACGTAAAATTATTTTTAACTCTATAAGGTGGCTCAAAAAAGCGGAACAAGAAAAAATGTACTTTTTTCAAATGGAACACCCTGTATATTTTTTCATTTTTAAATTCCACATAGAATTATAATTATTTTTTATTAAATACATTATTAGTCTATACTTTATAGTTTCCGAGATATTGACTCTTGAAAAGTGACATTTTTGAACTTTGACAGCTTCTAACTTTCTAACAGTACGTCTTAGAGCAAAACGGCTTACATGTCCCTATCTTCAATTTTTATTATCTTCCCAAAAAAATCAACTTCCAGTTAAACCGGAACAACTATATTTCCTGCTTTCGAGTAACATCCGGTTTAACCGGAAGTTGATTTTTTTGGGAAGATAATAAAAATTAAAGATAGGGACATGTAAGCCGTTTTGCTCTAAGACGTACTGTTAGAAAGCTAGAAGCTGTCAAAGTTCAAAAATGTCACTTTTCAAGAGTCAATATCTCGGAAACTATAAAGTATAGACTAATAATGTATTTAATAAAAAATAATTATAATTTTATGTGGAATTTAAAAATGAAAAAATATACAGGGTGTTCCATTTGAAAAAAGTACATTTTTTATTGTTCCACTTTTTTGAGCCACCCTATAGAGTTAAAAATAATTTTACGTTATAAGTCACTTACTGCCCTTCAACTTTTGTATTAATATTTTTAATGTATTTGAAATAGTAACGGAGCTATTGTACTTTGCCACACTAAAGGGCCACCCTGTATATTATTCTATTTCTACTATATTGATAGTGTCAAGGATTTCAACGTATGGGATATGAAGTAGAAATGTTTTCAAAAAAAAAAACCTCAGTATTGTGCGAGGTAGAATCTTGCATATTGTGAAATTTCATGTGTTATAATTAATTTTATGGGAATGAAACCTGAAATTTATTTAAAATAGTAATATTATATACTATGTCTAATAAAATTAAGAATCATGTGAGTATGGTGCAATTTTATTGTTTTGATCTTTACAAAATTATAACTAAAACTGTTCGGCAAAATAGTGTAAGTAATTTATTGTATTTACATAGTGCGGCGGCTTTTGAGGGTAGGCCAGTTGGCAGCTACAAGTCATGGGGCCACCGGGTAAAAAATGTTAGGGGCCCCTTATATCTTTACTGAAACAAATATCCGTTTGTGGTATCAATAAATTTTATATATAAAACAGTAAAACAAACTAAACATATGATTTTAAAACGGAATAATTTTATTCTAAAAAGACACTAATTTAGCTAAATAAGCTACAACTAAATGTTAAATCTATTTTGGTGCATATTGTATGTGTTGCACAATGTATTAATAGGGGAGTATTTACAGATGGTATGCCCAGTTGGAACATAAAAAGTGTGGGAATCACGTGTTCTAGGGACGAGGAATTGCAGTGTTTTTAATATATCAATGCTTTCCACTCTATTATGCAAAATATTATGGAGAAATTTGAGTTGAAAAACTGTACGTCGATCCTCTAAGAAGCAAAACGAAGGCTTGCCTTAGCACTTCTTCTGGAATACCGATTTCGGATACTGACCATCAATTTTAAAACTTAGATATTTTCGAGAATATTTTAGAAAACGTCCTTGGACCTTTTCAATGCGATTAAGTTGCACTTGATAATATGGAGACAATACAACCGAGGCGTACTCCAATTTAGATCTTACAAATGCATAAAATCACGAGAATGTATTACACTTAGGGTACTTATATTTCACGGCAATTTGTTTTGAACATACCATAATATTATCATGTCAATAGACAATTAAAGTTTTTCTCAGTCAGCCAGGTTACGGATACAAGCATAGATCTTCTTGTCATCGGCATAAAAAAGACCATTGTTACCAAGATTATTAACTATATAATTAATATATATTATAAACATGAAAGGACCCAAAATGGACTCTTGTGGTATACCCGATGGAGCATCCAATGGCAAAGTTTGCCTATTTATACTAACACAAACTATAGTATATTTTGAAAACGGAAGGATAATCGGAAACTCTACTAGGTACATGAGAAACAGAGTTTAAGGATAGGTCTATCAATATTTCTAAATTGAACTGAATCGTATGTGCGGTGTCGGAGAAATTCGGTGACAACGGAAGGAGAAAATTGGGTTTATTTTACATGCAGGCCCTCTTAAAGTTATTATTTAAATTTGGTACATTTATACTCAAATCCTGTTTGGTTCAAAAATTTGTAGCTTATTGAAAGGCTTTTTAGTATTAGATTCAATAGGTAAAACCTGATCACAACCGGGGCACTGCACCTAACAGCGGTATGCACCACCCTTTATTCCAGATTATCTTTAATTCCCCCATTCAATAATTTTTTAGTTTATTGTTAGAGTTGGGATTTTGACCGTCAAAATCTTTTTGACTGGTCAATTGACTAAGACCCGGTCAAATTCCTTAGTTTTGTCAAAAGAAATAAGGCCATGAGTAAATACATAGAAACGTGTCTTTATTAAAAAACAGCTAACAAAAAATAAAGAAACCATTCTGAGGTACAAAAAACACAAAAATGACACATAAATATTATGTATAATATTAATCTAACAATACTAAATTACCAAGTAATGAGTGAGTGACTGATTGATGATAAAATGAGAGACTGCTGGCAGTACTGGCCTTGGTAGATAGCTTAGATAAAGGTACATCATCTTCGTCACTGAACTCACCCCCGGCATTGCCTTTATGTTCTTCAGAATCTGAATCACTCGTTTCATCCTCACTACTGAAATTTAGCGCTGGTTCCTCCGAATTTCCATTTTTTTATTTCCACTGCCACTTAACAGCTTTAAGTTGTACTTTATATAAACAAGCTTTCCTGAGCGAGTGATTTTCAATCGGTTGCGAAGCTTGCTATGGACAATGCCCAATGAGGACCAATTTCTCTCACGCAAAAGTTTTTGACCGAATTTGAACCGGTCAATTGACCAGGCACAACCCTAAATTATTGTACCACGGTAAAAATAAATGTAAACCAGACTTAGTTAATCCTATAACCTTGCATACCGCTGTTACAATTATCTTTTTGCATGTTCTAAGTGAATAAAAATCACAAAACAATTTCTTCTACCGGCCCATTTTTCCTTAGTTTTTTTTCTGATCACGTTAGTCAAGAAGGATGAGTTTTTCTGAGGGTTTACCTAGTTGTAGTGATAACTGTAACTGTTTGGACTTTACTACCTACTGTATTGACTAAAAACGTCACGAAAATGTCCTCCTTTCTCCCGTAGACTCCAAATACTGTTAGAATAACACCGCAACGTCATTAGCCGAATGGCAGCCAAGCGCCGCCCTGACGCAGCGGGGTATTTCCTTGGGCCGCCCATTTCCTTGACTACCGTACCGCCAACTGTGGTGTTTTAGTTTATTATACATATAGTTTATTTAAGTTATCTACAACCTACAAATAAATAAATAATATTAATATAGTACACTACGCCACTGAGTTCCAGTAGGCAGAGACCGAGGAAAACAAAACTGCAGTTGTCGATGACGTAGCGGTGTTATTCTAATTATGGGAGATCGCAAAGCTGCCTAAATCGAACCCATCATCTGTAAGTGTTTTTTGAGATGGTCCACCCGGTTGTTTGGTTTCATTGTCAAGAAGAAAACATTTCTTGTACCTATCCTTCGTAATATTCCGGTGATGTTTATTCACTAATCGTTAAAATTAATAATGCAAATCGAAAATATGTTTTTACATTATTTTTGTTTGTATAAGACTACATTAATTTGTTGTTGTGTATAGAGTGCCACGTCCTAAACATCCTGTGATTATTTCCACGTGCACACGTAGGTGCTAAAAATAGGTAACGTAATTTTTTTGTGACCTAGCTTCATAAATTAGTGATTACTGATTGTAAAATTAATATTAATAATAATTTATTACATGATGTTAATATTAATATCTGCTAAGCTCACTATTCTTATTAATTTAATCCTGTTTAAAAAAATATGGGTATTTTCGGGAGTATGTAAATTATGGTGTAATAAAAGAAGTACATAGTTAAAAGTAGTAAAAGAAATGATCGAAAAAAACAATTATATTTCGATGATTACGTGTTATAGGGCTTTGCCCTTTCCTTAGTAGTGATGAAAGACTCATGTGGCTAGACAAGAGGTATTAAATTTATACTGAAAAGTATTTGTGGGTAAGTTTTTTCCCCCTTATGGGGTTGGTGCAATTTTTGTATATTATATAATCAGATTTATGTCTCTATGAATACTTTCGAAAACTAATGGCTATACAAGTCGTTTGGTGAATGATCAGGAGACCTTCCTGGCCAATTTATGTTGTCATTTAATCCTATTGTGCGTCCATCTAAAACTTTTTGGACCTATTCCCTTACTTCTCGTGCATTATGCTTAGAACAACCGACAGATTGAAGTTGATTTTGAAAAATCCTAAAAAAATTCTTTGTCCGAATTTTGTTCCCCAAAAAAGGTGTGTGTCCAAATATGCCCACCCCAACATTTACCTTTTGAGTCCTTGTTTGTACAAGTCTGTGTTCATATTCTGTGCTCCAATATCTACAATTTTAAACATTTGGTTTATTGTTTAATGTAAAGGTGCATTCGTCAATAAAATAAACATTGCGTGAGAATTCCCTATTGTTATTTACCATTTCCATAGCTTTAAAACAAAAGTTTCCTCTTTATATTTCTTCACCTTCCCTCAATTTCTGGAGTGCATTTCTCAATTACAGTACCTTTGCTCTCAAAATTACGAATAATATTGAGGACTGTTGATTTGCTTGGAATGGGTATGTCAGGAAACATCGCGGAGAACATTGTGGATCCGCTGCGAGAACTATTTTCCGTGTAGTACCGCTTGATCATCGTTATTTTTTCTTGCTTGCTTGTTCTATGATAGAATGTCCTTTAAGGAACAATGAGTTGCAGGCTCGGCGAAAAAGTACGTTTATGAATGAGATGCACGGTCTATCTTTGCATGATTGTCATTGGTGTAATATGTCTTGCTAATGACTGAGGCGAAGACAGAAGAAAATCCGAATAAACAGCATAAGTCCTTTTTTTATATGGGTTTTTACCTATTTGTTTAGGATATGATTATTTATTATTAAAAATACTGGGTGAAAAACAAATTAATGAAATAATTATGATTGATGTAGTCCGCATGCTATTTTATTGTATTGCTATTTATAGCTCACGATTATTATGTCTGTATAATTAAATACCAAATAATTAGTTACAGTAAATAGATGAAAAAAATAACCATATTTGCTATAAAAAAAATAAATCCCTTTTTTCCGGGGATGCCCTTGTTAAAAAAAAAATTAAACGCGCAATTTGTATCGCGACTGCACCTTGAAAAACTTACTATGCGTGAATAGTTGATATGTAAGTCGCTTGTGTTGTAATCATTATGTCACCTTCAAAGAAAATGTGTAGTTTTCCTCCATTTTTACTATATTTGTCGTATTTGTGAATCATTATGGTAATATGGGCAAATATAGGTTCGTATTCGTCATATTTATTTTAAAGGCGTTTAATCGCGAATTGATGGTTTAGTTTAGTGTTTTTAGTGGTAGACTTTCATGCAGAACAGTTCACAAGAAAACGCTTTAGGTACATATAGTGTATCCAGCATTTATTGCTAGAATAAAGTTCTTCGCTGCCTATCATTAGTTTTTTTTGAAAATGCGACCTAACACATTTTTTTTACAAGTATTACAATCAACTCTCATTTCGGCGAATTTTCGTTTAGTGTATTGTCAAGCAACAAAACTATAAAATTTCCTTTTGTTTCAGATGGTTTCATGGACATTTATCGGGAAAGGAAGCCGAAAAACTTATACTTGATAGAGGAAAAAATGGAAGTTTTTTAGTGAGAGAGAGCCAGTCAAAACCAGGAGACTTTGTGTTATCTGTGAGAACTGACGATAAAGTTACACATGTGATGATTAGGTGCACCTCAGTAAGTACATGTTAAGAGCAAACACTAGTGACACATTCTCCATTTCATTTTCTTATTAGTATTTAGTTTATTTTGGTTTTCTTTAAAATGCGAGCAATTATCTACAGCTTTAAGTTAAAAAATATATAATTGATAAACTAATAAAAGCAAAAAATTAAAATTTTCTCAAGTTCTTTTTCTACCTTTATTAATATACAGGGTGTCTGGGAAAATGTGAGAAATCTCCCGGATATGAAAAAAACACGTGAAAAAAAGTTCATATAAACTTATTTCGTATCGACCTCCTCTTCGGAGATATGGGCTCCCTAAGAGCTCCCATGGAATTAAGTTTTTGACACATAATTATTAAACCAACAAGTATATTTCAATTTTTTTTTCATATGATGTAGTAAGACCCTTCAAATCTCTATCCCAGAAAGTGTTGCGAATTACTCACAGCTGCAGGGACGGACTAGCCGTGACACTAATTTACC
The DNA here is from genome assembly GCA_963969555.1 of Polydrusus pterygomalis. Lineage (NCBI taxonomy): Eukaryota > Metazoa > Arthropoda > Insecta > Coleoptera > Curculionidae > Polydrusus > Polydrusus pterygomalis. The sequence goes on along the minus strand of OZ018376.1, from coordinate 39,069,793 downwards.
CATTTTTTTTACGCTCTGTATGATAAAAACTTTGGACGACGTTTTTTGACTAAAAATTAAGTAGGTACTCTTCATTCATGTCGCTAATCCTAACCGTTTTCGGAAAAACGTAATTTTTAACTTTTTTACATCATGTATATTTAGCGTATTTAAATAAAAGATACATCTTTGTTCCTATAAATTATAAATGTTCACTTTTAACTGCTTGATCGCAATAAAATTACGTTTTTCCGAAAACGGTTAGGATTAGTGACATAAATGAAGAGTACTTAATTTTCAGTCGATAGTTAAAAGTATGTGAAAAAAGTTTTTATCATACAAGGGCGTAAAAAAAAATGGGCACATTAGTGTCACAGCTAGTCCGTCCCTGCAGCTGTGAGTAATTCGCAACACTTTGTGGGATAGTAATTTGAAGGATATTACCTAGTATACATCATATGAAAAAAAAATTGAAATATACTTGTTGGTTTAATAATTATGTGTAAAAAACTTAATTCCATGGGAGCCCATATCTCCGAAGAGGAGGCCGATACGAAAGAAGTTTATATGAACTTGTAGTATTCTTTTCACGTATTTTTTTTATATCCCGGAGATTTCCTACATTTTCCCGGACACCCTGTATAAATCCGACCTTTTCTAACGCAAAACTGTAGGTAATTGTACTCCAAAGAGGCGTATTTGGCCGATTTTTGGATAAAACGAAGAAATAACGAAATATGGATCAAAAAACGAAATGGCGAATACGTCACTAGTGTTTCCTCTTAATATTAGAAGAGATAAAACGTCAAAATACATGGGCAAGGGCATGTAAGTTTTAAATACCCGATACTTGCTGTTTATCCAAAGATTTTGGTGTTTTTCCTATTTCTATTAATTAAATTAAAAATTAAATAACAAAACTATTTGATGAAGATATAATAATTTCAAAAATATAAATAGTACCTACTACATAAATTAGAAACGGTGTAACTAATAATCCTAAATTGAACGCTCGCTCGCCCAAGCATGTAAATAGTAAATTAGGTTAATAACTCAAATGAGTTAATGATGTTATCTTAATCGATTTTTAAATTTAATTGAATAATAACAAACGATTGGCGTTTAATAAAGAAAAAAACTTTTTGTTTATATTAATTCGGAAATCCTTGAAAAAATTGTAGTAAGAAAAATAGCGGATTTTTAATTACCACAATTTTTAATGAACTTTTTAAAACGTGGAGGTCATCCCTGTTAGTCCTGCATTGGACCCTTGTGGCACCTAATAGAATAGGTTTCCGCGGTAGTGTTGGGTTGTGGAGATAAAAGTAGAAGTCATAGGAAAGTCCGTGATATGTTCAATGAAAAATACCCAAAACGCCTGCATATTGGTCAAGCGACAGTGTCTAGGGTAGCAATTAAGTGGAAAACTTCCCGTACTGTTAAAGATGATCTTAATCTTAATAGTGGTCGTCCTGGTATAAATGCCTAAGGAGAAAAAAAAGTTATTATCACTATCGGAAGATTCACACAGCTCAAGCACACAACTTGGGCATGACAACGATACTCACTAAACCACCGTATCTATTTTTTTTTTAAAAAGAAGCTTTGTTTCATATGTACAGGGCATGATTTATGAAAAGTGTCTAGAATTGACTAGAATGTAAAAATAGACAATTAAAAAACTAAAATGTATACACAAAATACATTTGATATTCATTATCGTTGAAGGAGTTACCGTCTGCCACGCTTTTATCACTATAACACAATTATGCATGAAACACAGTGGCATGGCTAATACCGTGCGAGCAAAAATTATTTGCATCAAAGAGGGCTTGGATTAAAAAACGTAGGGCTTGGTTTAGATCACAATAATATGGGGACGATATATCTAACCAAATCTAAACTATATTCACATTTCAAATACGCCTAATGTCAACAAAAGCACGTGAACAACAGGACCGCGCGGCCAATAGCGTTGCGAGAATTGGCAATCACGAGGTTAGCTGGCGGTTCGGCTTGCGGAGAGCACGCGCCGGTCAGTGTTTACATCGGGCGTATTTCAAACGTGAATAAAGTATAGTTTAAAATTTTGTCAAATTCATATTATGACATGATATGCCAAACTAATGAGTAATAAAATAAGTAGACAAATACAAATTTATTTTTGTTGTTTACAAAATTAACAAAGTAAAAATATACAGGAAGAAAAAGAAAAATAATTACATTACATTACGCTGTGCTGTAACTGTGTCATGGAAAAAAATAGGATCATCAATTCTTCTTCGGGAAACAGCTAACCAGATACCAATTTCTTGAGGGTGCAATGTGGACTCTACAAAAAAAATGGGGATTTTTACTACTCCAAGTGCGTGTATTTACATAATCGGAGAGGGGGAACCAGGTTTCATCCGAAAAAATGTCAGGTCTAATAAATCATTTCTTTCCAATTGGGTAAACCATTGAAAGTAATTCCTGCGTCTTTCAAAATCTGCGGCTTGTATTTCTTGGAATACTTTCACTTTATAAGGAAATAAATTTAGCTGCTTCTTAGGAATGGTCCTGCATGTTCCATAAGATCTTCCCACTTCTTGGGACAGGCGTCTTATACAATTTGTTGGCGTATTTTGCATTATTTCACGAACGTTTGCAACAAGTTCTCCTGTTCTTACAGATGGTCTTCCTGCTCCTTTTTTGTGTTGTATAGAGCCTGTTTCCCTTAACACAGCCACGGTTCTTTTCAGGCAATGATAAAAATCCCCAGCAATAAAAGCAACGTTAGGAAAATGTTCGTGAAAATCGTCCATGCACAAACCAGGATTGTATTGCCACTCACCATTTACTCTAACCCCGTTTCGAAAAAACGCTTCAACCATGCATGTTTTGTGCTGTTCCGTAAAGCCCATCGTGTGAATTGTTTAAGAAATGGGAAAAATTAGCGATGCATTAAATTACTTGTAACGGCTGTCAAAGATGACGAAATAACCGATTGATTGTTAATTCAGGTAGTTACTGACACCCAACAGGTATTAAGCTCTACGGCTAAGCATTACGTCCTTAGATGCAAGGCCCTCTTTGATGCAAATATTTTTTGCTTGCACGGTACCTACATATTGTTTTGAAAGTTTGCATATCACAAAAATAACAACAAATTGTTCAACAAAATGAATGAACACCACAATAAACACGCGAACATGCTGATAACAATAGACTTGATTGGCTCGCCGGCTAGCTGTGGTTCGGCAAGACTCGTATTTTTGGTTGGAGTTCATATCATTTCAAGGGGTTGCCAACTTTTTCTAGGGAAAAAAATTAATTTCCCAACCAGACAGCCTTCCTAGAGGTGCTATTTTAATAATACATGTCTTATGAGAAATAAGTATTCTACTTTTTTTATATGCCTGTGGTTGTCGTCTGCTCATATTTTTAACACTTGATTGTATTATTTTAGGACAACAAATATGACGTTGGAGGTGGTGAGAAATTTAATACATTAGCCGAACTAATTGAACACTACAAAAAGAACCCCATGGTTGAAACGTCAGGAACCGTTGTCCACTTAAAGCAACCCTTCAACGCCACAAGAATAAATGCTTCCGGTATACATTCTAGGGTAAAACAACTGCAGGTAAGATTATTTGCCTCTAAGACTAAATACGCCAAGGTCCCGATTCCTTACGAGTATTATTATCACAAGAATATATACATAAATAACCAGAAGGCAACCCCCCAGCACGTTTGATTTAAACGTTAAAAGCTGAGTGACCTTAAGGAACCTCCTAAAATACAGTTATTTATTTTAGGAGGTGTTGAATATATTTCTTCCCCACAAGTATATTAGAATAATAAAAATTATTCCAGATTATCTCGTCATGTTTTGAGCGTGGAAACGCTCATCACTAGGAGATGGCAAAAATGAATAGAATATAAATATTATAATAATATATCGGTGTTGTTATAAGTAAAAAAGAAAAAAATGGTCGATAGTAACCAATAATTTTTTTTAAATAATAATTCTTCTCCCGTACAAAAATTAGAATGATTCTATGAATTTCATGTCCTTCCCGACATAAATTTTGCTTCTGAAGAACACCTCTTCTTATCATCTTTCAACCAACCATGGTTTTTGTTATAATTGTCAATGATTTTATATATTCTTCAACACTTCTCTATGCCTAGAATTTTTCTTCTTTAATGTTCATAATTGTTACCATATGCTTTATAGAGTATTACACCTTTTTTCGAAAGCTCCATTAAAGTTGCTTACCATAAAACCATTTTCTTATTTATTTTTTGCTTATAACAACTAAATTCTATTAATTTTTGCCATCTCCTGATGATGAGCGTTTCTACGCTCGAAACATGGTGAGATAATCTGGAATAATCTTAATTATTCTACTTTTCTTCTCCTTCCTTTACTATCAACTCCACTTTGAGCATCGACTATTTTTTCAAACTTATCATTATTGTTTAAGTCTGAACATGGACCTAATAATTTCGGAAAAGCTGGTTTCTGGGAAGAGTTCGAATCATTACAACAGCAAGAATTTAAACATCTATATTCACGAAAGGAGGGTAGTAAACCTGAAAACAGGAATAAGAATAGATACAAAAACATATTGCCATGTAAGTATTTATATTTGATTACCGCATAGAGAAAGAATAAATAAAATTTCTACGGTTTTTAAAATTTTGTCATATTATTATATGCCTCGACCCATGGATCGCAGGGATTCACGCTGATGGTTGAACGCCGCATATACCTGAATATCTAGCGGGTTTGTTGTTTATTTTCAAGCTGTTCTTATCTATTTCATTTATCAAAACAAAGATAGCAAAATAATCCGTCGAAGCTGACAAATAAAAGAATTGCGCGGAAAATGGGATGACTAAGGTTTTTATCTCACGTTTTCAAACTTTCTGCTTTCTCTGCGTCTTTTTAAATGTTTCTAGGAAATGTTTGTGACCCTCTAGGAATATTTAGGTTATTGTGATGTATTATCAATAGGTTCTAATTCAGGATGTTAATGCGAAATATGATGAATTCGATTGAAAATGCCAATTAATTAAATATACAAAGCAACTAAAGAAAGTAATGTGGTAGTGAAGTTGCTTTATAATTATTATGAACATGTGAATAAAATTAAATCTATTTTTAATATTTTTAAGCAGTAAGCATAAAATAATCTCGGAAATAGTATTATAATAAACGTAGTAAATAGACTGTACATTAATTAAGTTAAGTGGGCATAAAATTCACCATCCTATTTAATTTCAGTTGATGACACCAGGGTCAAGTTAAAAAACATCGACCCCAATGTTCTTGGTGCGGACTATATAAACGCAAATTACATACGATGGAAATCAGATGATTCCATGGGCGGGGAATTGGGAAACGACCCCAGTGGCAAAGTATACATTGCAACGCAAGGTTGTCTACCATCCACGGTAGCGGATTTCTGGCAAATGGTTTGGCAAGAAAATTGCCGAGTGATAGTTATGACAACCAAAGAGACGGAGAGGGGTAAAAATAAGTGTGCAAGATATTGGCCGGACCAAAATGGTTCCAAGGACTATGGTAAAATAGTTGTTAAGAATTTGATTGAGTCGTCGACGCCGCATTATACGCTTCGTGAATTTTTGGTCACTATGGAAGGTTCGTCTGCGGAGAGAAAGGTGTTTCATTATCATTTTACGGTAAGAATATTTTTGTTTTTACATCGTAAGTCAGTATTAGGTTCGAATTTAAGATCTGTGGGCTCCTGGGCTGAACCAGTGGCTGGGGCCCTACTGTGGAAAATATATTTTTTTAATTAATCTACAAAAATTATCCAATTAAAAACTTAAAAATAAACTTTTAATAATAATAATAATAATATACTCGTATATCTTTACTTAAAACTTAAAAAGTTTATTACAGAGAATATACCACCAAATATATCATATATAAAATCACAAATAATAAAAATCATGTTCAGTAACTATTAATAACTCCATCGAAATTATTTAAAAAAAATTATATAGGTATAATAACCATTTACAAAAAAAAATAATATATAATACGTTAAAGTTAGTTTAGTTTTAAAAAATATTGGTGAGATATACCTTCTTAAATATTCAATATGTTTTTTTCCAACTTAAATTTTCATGAATATATATAAACCTAAAAATTTTATTGTAGTATTAGTATATTTATATTTAATTACCTATATAATTATTAAAACAAAATGAAGAAATATTATTATTTTATAATTTTTATTTACTTATAAACATAAAAGATGATTTATTAAAATTTAATGATAATTTATTACTTTCAAGCCATTTACATATTATATTTAGGTCGTGGTTAATGTTATTATGAATTTGAGCATAATCTTCATGAAAATATACAATAGTGTCATCAGCAAACAATTTTATTTTACCTTTTAAATTTAATTTTGCTATAGAATTAATATAGATTTTAAAAAAAGTAGGTCCTAAGGTTAATCCTTGCGGAACACCACAAGTTGTGTTTTTTGTGAACTTTAACATTTTCCATTTAAACAAACTGTTTTCTATTACTTAAGTTTTTAACAATAAATAAATATTTCCCCGAATTCGAATATTGTATAGGCTTTTAAGTAAAATGTTGTGATTGACTGTATCAAATGCTTTACATACATCTTGGGACAGTAGGCAGCATTTTTGGTTGCTATCAACGTTTTGTTGAATATCTTTGATAATATCTGCAGCTGCAACTTCTGTATCTCGAAATTGACGAAAACCATATTGAAATGGAGAGCGTAATTTTTTTCTTCTAAAAAATTATTATTATTAAATTATAGAAAATTTACGTACTGCATTCCTATGCAGTAATTAGAATTTGATGAATTTATAACATGATGAAAATGAAAAAATAACCCAACTTATTAGGTAATAAATATACCTTAATGGCATTTAACATGATTTGTTAATATTCCTATGAAAAACTATATTATTAAAAAAGAATACAAAGGTGAGATTCAACTCTATGGTATTTTAAATGCAAATATGACTATTAGGAGTAAAATAACATATCGTAATAATTATAAGTAAACATATTTAAAATTGCAAAATGCAAAATATAAGTTAACAAAAAGGAATGTACTGAACAAGCAAAAGTTACTTAGCCTATTCAACATACATAATGTATTATTTAATTTAAAAGAACTTATTCAAACAATCTTACTATAACAAAAGCGTCAGTTGTCACATAATCTTAATAACCAATCAGTTTAAGTCTACACTTCGTATTAATGAAGCTACATGTATTTATTTTAATCAGCTTTAATTTTGAAAATGACCTTTCTCCCCTGCTGTTTCTGACCATAAATGACTTAAAGCAATCTTAATAAAAATAGGCAATTATGAAAATTCTTTCTATTAAATAATGCATTTTAAATTGACTATGATTATGATTAAAATATATAGCGAAGGAGCCATAAGATTTTTACTTTATTTTTTAGTATTTTGACGTCCTTTTCTATTTTTGCAGGCATGGCCAGATCATGGTGTTCCATCAGACCCTGGTTGTGTATTAAATTTTCTACATGAGGTTAACAAGCGGCAAGAACAGCTTCAGCAGGAATTACCGAATAATCAACCTCCAGGCGCCATATTAGTACATTGTTCAGCTGGTAAGATTTTTTATAAAGCAACGCTATAGTAGTATAAGCCCTGTCTCGTTGAAGTTGACACTCAAAATGTGTAATATTTTTGATATCTTTAAGTGTTATGAGAAAGACAGGCAGAGGTATTTTTAAAGACCTTAGATAGCTCCAAGTTGTATGTCGTGTAAAATAATCTGTGTATAACAATACACACTAAAAGAGCATAGTTTTGTTAGTTAACCCAACTTTACTGAGACAAGGCTCGTATGTACAATAATAGGCAATATTTCTTTTATTTTATATAAAGCTATATAGTACTCGCAAGCTTGAAGTCACAGGGCGGCCTTCAATGCAAAGAAATCAATACAAATAAACTTGACGCAAGTGAAAAAGACATTGTGAAGTGCAACATTCAACGTTGCCAATCGCGCGCAATTCACATTCCACTCTCGCGGTATTCCCCCTCCATAGCAGCAAATAAGCACATTAATTCGTATATAGTAGTATCATGCGTTCGGATTAGCGAGGCAGCAGGTATTTAATGTTTTCTATTTTTCATTTATAAGCTTACGGTGGAATATCTGTTTTAAAATGGTTTATTAGAACTTACCAGAAGAACTGCTCAGTGGTAAAAATATATTATCTAAACAGGCCATAGTGCTTTTGATGATGTCCATCTCTTATGCTACGTCCGCCAATTTTCGTTTTCTATTTTTTAGGCCTTGTACTGATTGAAACACATGTGACACACAAAAAACTCACTATGCACTCGACGGCACTATATAATGAACTGAGTAAGGGTAGATGCGGGCGAGGTGGTTGGATATTTTTATTGAAGGACGGAGATGCGAAGAATAATTAATTATTTAACTACATAAAATAAAAAAATAAAACAAAAAAACAAAGTTCCAAATATTACCGAAATCTACCGAATTTATGTTGATGAAGCGAGGCGATTAGGTAATTTCGTCAAACGTCGCAAGCACCAATGATCCCATCTCTTTAATCGAGCGATGGTTTCGCCATGCGTTGTTCACGCCGGCAACGCTGATTGATCTGTTGTTCTTATTGCGGGCCTCTAAACATATTATTTACTCTCTCATACTCACATAGAATACCACTGTAGCTTGCGGTTTGCCAATAGGGTATACAGTGGCCGGTAACAAGTCCGCAACATAATATGGAAAAAAAAATTATTAATAGAGTACCGAAATAGTAATTTACGTTACAAGTCCGGAAAATACTGTTTTTTTGGACGAGTCGACAAAATTCTAGGACGAGCCGTAGGCGAGTCCTGGAAGTGTGCGAGTCCAAAAAACCTGTTTTCGGACGTGTTGCGTACACTATTTTTTCGGCAACCGTGTAGAATAACAAATCAATGAGACACATTTCTTTATTATATTTCTTTGTAAAACAAAATTTCAAACATTTTAATTCTTATTTGTATTAAATATTGAAATTCGAACAGAAGATAGGTACTAACAGAAACAGTCTAATTGTTATTTATATTAAAATTCGAGCAATTGCTAATATTGATGTGATTCTTCCCGGCCTGGTCCGGGAAGTACGTACTTCCCGGACTAGGCCGGAGAAATGCTACTTTCTCAAAGGAAAAGCGTCCGGGAAGTGGGTACTTCCCGGACGGTTGCCGAAAAAAACTTTTCCGGGAGATCAGTTCTGTATGCCTGAAATAAGTCACGCGACCACTGGTATAGCGGCAAAATAAAAAAAAAAATGGGAATTATTAGATTATTTTAAAAGAATCAGTTCTACTTTAAGTTTGTTTTCTAAAACAACTGTATTTAATACTATTATATTACCACATTTTCTTTATTGTTCTTCCATTTTATATTGTGCTAGTGAGGAAATATTTGATAAATTACAAATTTTACAAAATAAGGCAATGGGGTTTATTTTAAATTGTGCCAAATATACAAAAATAATTTTATTTTAAAAAATTTAGGTTGATTGAATGTCAGAAATTAAATTTTTTATTTAGTATGTTTTCCTTTATACATAAAATTAAAAATAATTTATTGCCTGATGTTTAAAAAAATTTTGTTCTTTTAATTATGACCATCATAATTATAGAACAAGAACTAATCAAAATCTTTATGTGGATAGAGTTTCAGTTATATCAATAAAAAAAAATATGTTGCAAACTTTTTGCCGGTCACTAGATTTTACTAAGTTTAATACTTGTTGCTATATCTAGATTTATTATTAATATATATTATATTTTGTAGGTATTGGTAGAACAGGAACATTTATAGTTATCGACATGATATTGGACCAACTAAAAAAATATGGGCTCGACTGTGAAATTGACATACAACGTACTATTCAAATGGTACGATCTCAGCGTTCTGGTATGGTACAAACTGAGGCCCAGTATAAATTTGTATATTTGGCTGTGCAACATCACATTGAAACTATTACCGAAAGAATGAAGGCTGAACAAGTAAGTGTAGGTTTGTGCTTGTCCATTTTTTTTTTCAGTTTAAGGCAAATTTCATTAAAACGCTTTAAGAATTAAAAAACATTATGTAACATGAAACTTAAGCAGAAATTACTTATTATTATTACGGTTTTTTTGTGTAGTTGCTAATTAAATCGTTTCTTTTCAGAAATCAATGCAGTCTGGCAGAGAATACACCAATATCAGATACAGTAGTGATATGGGCAATTTAGGTACTGCCCTTTCCGGTAGCCTAAGTAGTATGGGTTCTTTAAGTAGACCCGCAAGCACAACATATTTTCCTCAATCACCTAGTCCGGTTGTTTTGCGGCCAGAAGCGAAGAAACCCGCTAGGGTCGTGTCTGATATTTCACTTCCAAGGTAATTGTAAATAGTGATAATAAAATATTGGACTGACTAGGTTATTGATCGTATGAACAATCTACAACTAATTTTCAAATCAGTATTGTAAAATGGGTGCACAAAATATCCGCGAAGTAAGTTTTAAAACATACATACGTATATCATTCCATCCACAGCGCATCCATCCTTGATCTATAATAATAACTTGCATATAAGTAGATTTTATTTTGTTTCAAATTTAATTTAAAAGATATACCTGATCGATAAAAAGTTCGCCATATATGGGGAAATTTTTTTATTATCAAAGTACCGAAAAATCTTCCCATGGGATCGGCAGTGGCGTGCAAACAATGTAGGCAAAAAGGCATTCCCTACCTTCGTACCCCCCTCCTAATCCTAGGCTCCTAACCCTAGCAATATTTGTAAATTAACGAAATAGTAATTTTTTAAAGACCGACCAGAAAATATACACTTTCTGAACAATTTTTTGTCCAGAAAATAACGTTTTGTCGATCAAGATCGGAAAATGGACGTGAAGGACCGGCAATAGTAATTTTCGTTACAAGACCGGAAAGTAGTGTTTATCAGGTCGAGGCAAGCATTTCCAGGGCGAGCCGTAGGCGAGTCCTGGAAGCTTGGAGAAACCTGGAAAACACTAATATTCGGTTGCGTGACGTACAATATTTTTTTTAAGACCGACACTTCGATATACTTACATTAAATTATTTTATATTATTTTTAAATGCGTCGTATGACTTCTCGTAACGGGCTTTTGATTTTACTGGCAATATATCGTAAGTCGCTTTCCTTGCTGCTTCCAAAATTTCTTCTGAAATCTCATTTTTCGTGTCGGATAATTCAAAATCTGAATTCATATTGTTAAATTTCCGAACTCGCGAAACTAGTTTGACATAAACAACAAATTAAAAATCAACGAACTGTCACTCGACAATACATCGAAATGTTGTTGTCATAGTAACGAAATCAAGGTAGCTTGTATTATCAAAGAGCGATTGGAAAAACAAAAAACAGGGACCGGAAAAATCTTTTCCGGTCTTGCGATCGGAAAAAGGTTATTTTCTAGACGAAAAATTGTCCAGAAAGTGTATATTTTCTGGTCGGTTTTAAAATAAAATATTTTTCCGGTCCCTGTTTTTCATTTTTCCAATCGCTCTTTGATAATACAATCTACCTTGATTTCGTTACTATGATAACATTTCGATGTATTGTCGAGTGACGGTTCGTTGATTTTTAATTTGTTGTTTATGTCAAACTTGTTTCGCGAGTGCGCAAATTTAAAAATATGAATTCAGATTTTGAATTATTCGACACGGAACATGAGATTCCAGAAGAAATTTTGGAAGCAGCAAGGAAAGCGACTTACGATATATTGCCATTAAAATCGTCATACGACGCATTTAAAAATAATATAAAATAAAATAAAGAATTAAATGTAGGTACATCGAAGTGTCGGTCTTAAAAAAAAAATATTGTACGTCACGCAACCAAAAATTAGTGTTTTGCAGGTCCTCCAAGCTTCCATGTGCTTGCTCGACCTGAAAAACACTACTTTCCCGTCTTGTAACGTAAATTACTATTACGTTACAAGACCGGAAAGTAATGTTGTTCAGGAAAAGTCGCTTTCCCTGCTGTTTCCAAAATTTCTTCTGGAATCTCATTTTCCGTGTCGGATAATGCAAAATCTGAATTCATATTTTTAAATTTGCGCACTTGCGGAACAAGTTCGACATAAACAACAAATTAAAAATCAACGAACTGTCACTCGTCAATACATCGAAATGTTGTTATCATAGTAACGAAATCAAGGTAGATTGTATTATGAAAGAGCGATTCGAAAAAAAAAAAAACAGTGGCCGGAAAAATCTTTTGCCGGTCTTTCACGTCCATTTTCCAGTCTTGATCGACAAAACGTTATTTTCTAGACGAAAAATTGTCCAGAAAGTGTATATTTTCTGGTCGGCCTTAAAAAAATATTCTACTCTCGACATATTAATTTCTTATTTTCTTCTTTTTTACTTTTTCTGTTCACCTATCCATTCTTCACATACTATAATTATTTACTAAGTAAGTAAGTAAGTAATAGTTAAGCTAAAACACTGTGTATAGATAGTTTTTGTCTTCCTTGGTGGTTAGGTAGAATAGCGATGGCTAGACCTCGCCACCAAAATACAATAGTGTACTGTATAAATTTTGTTCATATAAAAAATAAAAGACCTTTATTTATTTATTTATTACTATTAAATTATACTAATATACAATATTTCCTACTTGTAGTAGTTTTTCGCTGCTGCAATTTGTATCTAATGACTATGAATGTTTTTTTTTAAATCAATTTTCACCTATAATCGCGAATAAGTATTCTACTCGCACATAAATTAGGAATCTAAATCGATTTACTTTTAAAAAATTGATACAGTAATTAGATAACAGACCATTGTAATAGTGAGTATTCGGCAAAAACTTATTTTTTCGATTTTGTCTTGTCAATTGTAGAACAAGCTTCTAAATTTGTTTATTTACATTCAAATATATGGGCTTCATATTAGTCAAGCTATCTATCTATATATCTATCCCTAACAAGCTCAGCTTCAGGGGATTGGAGAATAAGTTTATCGAAGACAAATATACATATTTATTATATTATTAAATTTTAAATAAACTTATTATTATTATTATTATTAAAAGAAAAAACTGGACATTTGTAGATTGATTAAAAACATTGCCCTTTCCAAGTTTTTTAAATAAAAAATGTTGCATATTATGGTTCTAGAATTTAATTTTAAGCAACTTTTTCAAATACGTTTTTTGAATGTTTCATCACTTTTTGTAAATTCACGTTTTTATTAAATTTGCCGTTATACCAGTAGTCACGTGACGTGTCCAAATGTTTAGGTTATCGGACATGCAGACCCGATCCCCCGTAAAGGTTTTTCAGTACTCTGTAATAAAAATTTTTCCCTGACGTTGCGAACTTTTTGCCAGCTTAATTAGGAAAGTTTTGTAAAATATGGTGTATTTATACAAGACACACCAAAAATTTAAAAGCCTTAAAATAAACTTTAAACTATTATTAAAATCCGTTTAAGAGCCAACACTGGTGACGTGTTTGACATATCTTTTTGATCAATATTTTGTTACTTCATTTTATTTACAAATCGGCTAAATACACTTATTTGGAGTCCAGCTTTGCGTTAAAAAGGTTGAATTTATAAACTAATACAAGTAAAAAAAGAAATACATGAAAATTTGACCAAATTTCGTTTTTTGCTTTTATTAATTTATTAATTAAATTTTTCTCTACTTAAAACTCTAGGTAATTGTTACCCAAAGACGAATGTTAGGCCGCGTTTTAGAGAAAACGAAATATTGATAAGAACATTAAATGCCGAATGCTTCACTTGTATTTGCTCTTAAATGACAAAACTTTTCTGTCTAACTCTAGTAACCAAACTCTCACTGATGGGTGTTAAGCGTCCAACGATAGAAAAGAATTCAAGCAATAGTCTTTGGTATACAGGGTTGTGATAAAGAAACGAGTGCATGCACGTACAGGATACCGCTTACTTGATCGTTGACGTTCGGACACGTCAATTTTATTTTTTTGTATTGATTTTTTTAGAAAGAAAATGTTTATACAAGGTGAACCAGAAAAGCGCTAGTTTAATTTTTTTAAGGAAACCCATATATGTTTCAGTTTCTGCCATCAATTCCGGATTTTTTTTATAACATATGTTCTATCTTTAAGAGCAAACACTGGTGATGCAGTCGCTATTTCATTTTCTTATCAATATTTCGTTTCATTTTCTCCAAAAATCGGCCAAAGATCCGTATTTGGGTAAGCAATTAGGTTAGAAATACAAATTGTACTCCAAACATGGGCATTTGGCGAATTTTTCAAAAATTTTACGTTTTTATCGTCATCTAGAATCGTTTACCTACAGTGACTAGGGTAGCAGTGAAGTGAAGAACTTCCCGCACTGTTAAAGAAGACTACCGTATCCAATTTTTTTAAAAAGGGACCGTTCCGTCCCTACAAACCAGTATTTGTCCAAGAGTTATTGTAAGATGATTATGATAGGCAAGAGCAATTTTTTGAAGTAATGATCTAGTTAACTCATAATGCAATAATTGCCAAGGATTTTGTTTGTTTGTGTCAACCCGATAGACTCTTTTTTGTGGGTAAAGTAAAATATTTTACACATCAGCGTAAAGTTAAATTTTAGACACTTTCTATATTGCGTAAAGTTAGTATTTTACGCGCGAAAGTAGAAAAAATAGTTCTTTTATACGTTGTTGTTCGTCTATTTTGTATTAAAAGTAAAAAGTGCGAATGTTTTGAAAAGTTAAAGATGGGTATAGGACATTTTTATAAAAAAATATACAGCGTGTTTGATTTTAAAAACTGAAGTGGCCGCACTTTCCTGTTTTACCCTATATAACATTTTTTCTAAAAAAATGCATAACAAAAAAATAAAATTGACGTGTCCGATCGATTATTGATCAAGTAAGCGGTACTTCATATAAAACGCTGAACCATTTCTTTATCTCAACCCTGTAAGTGTTAGTGTATTCGCTGACCTCAAGCATTGTAAATCATGACTAGCTGTGTATCGCTATTGTCCAACCAACAAATCGGGCCTGTCTCAGTCCAATATTTTTTTAGTTGTTTTTGAACATTATTCAACTTATTATTACACTCGACACTGTTACACGCCTTACAAAGTATAAAGTCACCCACATTTCACACGATGTGTCAATAATGTGTCATCCTGTTGTTTCAGACTCATATTAGATGTTGAATGTCTTGTGTAACATAGTATTCAGTAGAACATAGGGCTGTTTTTGACGACTGAGCTGTGGTGGCGAGCTGTCAATCGATTTGTAAGTCAAAAGACAGAATTATCATGCAGTGATCATTCATTAAGTGGGTTAATTGGTTAACCTGTCATTTTTCATTTATTAACATATTCCTATTTTAGAATAATGTACCTAATATACTTTTTATTCTTAATAGTTGTTAATATTTTGTTAATGTTTCCCTCCTAGCTAAGTCGTCAAAATGTGTGCTACTACACTGCACCGCAAAATTAACCGGATGGAAAAAAATTCGCTTCAATTCAATCTTAAATAACTTTTAAGTGTTTTGATTAAATTCGATAATTTTTTGACACGTTGCAGATGCAGTCGTCTTTATCATGTTCTGATATCGCTTTTATGAACAGTGAAAATGGATATGTTCACATACAGGGTAGACAAAAAAATTGCATTTTACGCTTAACTTCTAAACACCCTGTGGAAAAATTGAAGAACTGATTGATGTTTTTTTGTACGGCATTTTTAAGTCCCATCTTTTCTGAACAACTTGTTTTTTGATTCATCTCGATATCTAAATTATTAAAGGAAAAACACAGGTTTAAAGGAAATAATGCAATAATCCTTTATTAGCAACAATAAATTTAAAAATTTGTAGTTGGCTTTGTCTTTTTTTGTCTTTCTGAATCTCGTTTCCATGGTACCATGGCTTGTCAGGAAGATTTTTGTCAACAAATGTACAGATTTATTAATTGCTGTACTTCAAGCGTTTCTTAAGTAAATTGTTGTTTTTTTTTAATGTAATTTGTTGGTTGTTTTATGTTTTGAAGCTTTTTTTTTTTTTTTTTTTTTTTTTTTTTTTTTTATGATCGAGCACAAGCACTATAGGAAAATCCTTTAAGGCGCTCTGGGAGCGGTGCGTGTGCGAAGAAAGCGATTCACGTTTTTCTTGAATCGTTGGAGGTTATATTCGGTTGGAAACACGGTCTCAGAAAGGCCGTTCCACAAAGATGACGTCCTCCAAATGAAAGAGTTTTGAAACAATGATGTTCGGGGTGTACTAAGTTGAACCACATAGGGATGGGCGGCAGTGGTTCGTCGTGTGTTTCTGCTATGCATTACTCTAGGTGGAATCGAGCGGGCAATATCTGTCGAACACTTGCCATGAAAATATCTGTAGAAGAGAGTCAAATCACCAACCTGTCTTCGATGTTCTAAGCTGTCGAGGTTCTTAGTCAGCTCGTGGTCGCCGATTAGACGAACGGCTCTCCTTTGGATGGAATCCAACAACCGAAGGGTATGCTTCGGTGCAGAACTCCAGATATGAGAGCAGTATTCCAGTGATGGTCGAATCTGGGCTTTATAAAGTGTCAAAAGTTGTTGAGGTGTATACAACTTTTTGGTACGGAAGAGTATACCGAGCTTCTGAGAAGCTGCCCTGGCGATTGCCACTACGTGATTATGCCAAGACATATTTCCTCCCAGGTTGACACCCAGCAAATTAATAGACGAAGTCAGTGGAATTGCGTGTCCTGCCATAACGATATCGGGTTCTGCAATGTTGACCTTCTTAGAGAAAACTGCAGCCTGGGTTTTTTGAGCGTTAAATTCGACTTGGTTACTGTCACCCCAAGACAAAATTTCTTCCAGGTCTTTATTGAGGCGTGATACCTCATGTTGTCTGCGAAGATGTGCGTCAGTAGCCGATGTTTGAGGTTTCAAAGTAAAAGATGAGATAAGTGTGCTGTCGTCAGCAAAGCAATATAATGGATTTTCTGTTTTCGCTAGAAGGTCGTTAATGTACAGTAAGAAGAGAGTGGGAGATAATATGGACCCTTGAGGAACACCAGCATTGATGGTGAAGGTGTCTGAGAGAAACCCGTCAATCGCCACTTGCAGAGAGCGGTCCTTGAGGAAGCTAGACAACCATGTTCCGTAAACGGTAACGTAAAAGTGTATTAATTTAAATTAAATATGAGACCAGAAGAAGTGGCACAAGCCGTCGCTTTACAAGATGATGGTCGTCCGATTCTGTATATCGCAGAAAGGCTTGGCCATCCACGCAGTACCATATCCGATGCGATCCAAAGATTTAGACAAACTGGTTCTTACTCGAGAAGACCCGGGCAGGGAAGACCAAGAGTCACAAATGCAGTTGAAGATCGATTTCTTCGTCTTCAGGCTCTTCGGGAGCGAACAGCCTCTGCTCCGGTTTTAGCTGTAAGATTGGCAGATGTTCATGGTACCTTGGTGTCATCTGACACTGTACTTAGAGGTTAAGACAACAGAATCTAACATCTCATGTACCTGCCACAGGACCTCTATTAGACGCAGGTCATCGAAGGCAGCGCCTTGAATTTGCTCGAGCTCATGCAGATTGGAACATGAACAACTGGCAAAACGTTCTATTTACAGACGAGTCTCGTTTTACGCGATATTCACCTGACGGACGTCAAAGAGTGTGGAGGAGGCCTGGAGAACGATACTCTCAATGTTGTTTCTCTCCTAGAGTGCAATTTGGTGGCGGAGGAGTGATGGTATGGGGCGGCATATCTTTGGAGGCCCGTACAGACCTCATTACACTTCAGGGGGGTATTAACGCTGATAAATACATCAGACAGTGCTTAGAAGAACATATGATACCATATTCGCATTTTATAGGAGAACATTTTAAATTAATGCAAGATAATGCTCCACCACACAGAGCACAAATAACGAGGCAGTATTTGAACGATGTTGGCGTTCAGGTATTGGACTGGCCCTCAAGAAGTCCGGATCTGAACCCTATTGAGCACATGTGGGATACACTGGGAAGGAGAGTTAGGCAAAACTACGGCGAATTTCAAACTTTGGAGGCGCTAGCACAGGCACTGACAAACGAGTGGCAGCAGATACCCCAAGACGCAGTTGCTATTTTAATTCAATCTATGCCTGAAAGGATGAGAGCTGTTATTCAGGCTCGTGGAGGAAATACTCGATTTTAATCTTACCACTATTGCCCATGTTAATTTTTAAATTTATTGTTGCTAATAAAGGATTATTGCATTATTTCCTTTAAACCTGTGTTTTTCCTTTAATAATTTAGATATTGAGATGAATCAAAAAACAAGTTGTTCAGAAAAGATGGGACTTAAAAATGCCGTACAAAAAAACATCAATCAGTTCTTCAATTTTTCCACAGGGTGTTTAGAAATTAAGCGTAAAATGCAATTTTTTTGGCTACCCTGTATGTGAACATATCCATTTTCACTGTTCGTAAAAGCGATATCAGAACATGATAAAGACGACTGCATCTGCAACGTGTCAAAAAATTATCGAATTTAATCAAAACACTTAAAAGTTATTTAAGATTGAATTGAAGCGAATTTTTTTCCATCCGGTTAATTTTGCGGTGCAGTGTAGTATATTTTAGTAGAGCCGTATTTTTTGCTCCTGGCATCTAGCAGAAACGAGTGGCGGTGCTAGGCTATATAATTTTTTAATGTGCCTGCTACTCGCCTTTGCTTGCCGTACCCACAATAAAAAAGAAGATATTATAGCTAGCATTCCAAAATTCGCCTAGGTGTGCCCATGACGTCATTTTGTGAGTTTATAGTATAGCGCGTTTTCATATGTATTATTTTAAATTTATTACAATAAATAGTTGGTTGGGTTTTTATACTACATACATTGGTTTATCGAAACTTATATTGGCAAAAATTGCTAGGTTTCAAGAACCAGTATTACTTTTTATACTAGGTAGGTGCCTACATTAAGATTTAAGTATCTGTGTTTTAAATATATTAAATATAATTTGCAGAAAGTAGTCCATGCTTAAAGTGGAGTTAAAGTATGGGAAAGAAAGAAAAAACTGAAAGTCTTCTTCCACAAAATTCTCTACATATTTCGAACGTAGAAACGTCCATCATCAGGAGACAGAAAAGTTTATTTTATGCTGATGGTGTTAGCAAAATTAGAACAATGGAGCTTTTATGGACTTAAAAATATGAAGTGTAGAAGGAACATGATATGAAGAAAATTGATAATGGTTAAACCATACCGAGTATTTAAAAACGTTATTAAAGGGGGTCTAAACCAACCAAATAAAATGGGGAAAAAGAACTTTCTAAGAAGGTGTCGAAGATTATTTAAATTTTAAGAAACTTATCAAACATATGTCTGTAAGACTTTATGAGGATAAAATTGTAGTATCACAATAAAATGACTTGGTAAAAAGCGTGTTTGGGGTACTGAGGTTAAACCTCAATTTTATTATGATACTACAATTTTATTCTCATAAAGTCTTACAGACATATTATGTATGATAAGTTTTTTAAATTTTAAATAATCTTCGACACCTTCTTAGAAAGGTTTTTCGTTTTCCCCACTTTTTCAAATACTCGGTATGGTTTAACCATTATCAATTTTCTTTATATCATGTTTCTTCTACACTTCAATTTTTAAGTCCATAAAAGCTCCATTAAGGTTCTAATTTTCTCTTTTGCTAACACCATCAACATAAAATAAATTTTTCTGTCTCCTGATGATGAACGTGTCTACGTTCGAAACATGTAGAGACCTTTGAATAAATTTTTTATTCTATTAAATTTTGTGGAGGAAGACTTTTAGTTTTTTTCTTTCTTTCCCATTAAATATAATATTATATAGGAACAATATGAAAGGATTGGTTTCGGTATAATAAATATAGGTATAGGTACACTGACAATACTTTCTTCTACTTTATACATCTACTTACCCACTTATTAAAGCAGACTCACAGTAGATACCAAGTGTAATAATTAACCAAATATTCACACTACACTCGGTCTCAACTCTGTAAAGCACAGCCACCAAAGGCATACCCCTTCCAGGCAGTATAGGAATTTCTAGCCAGGTTGTAACTAGACTGGGTACATATCGCTAATCGTCAGCCGAGAGTGCATCTAATATTAGTACTAAAAAGATTTACAAAAATTTACAATAAAAAAATACTTTTCTTTTCTTTTTTTCTATTTACTATTGCTTTTTTTTGCCTCACCTTCCTGCGGAACGTGAAGGGAGAACATATCGCCAAATTGTCATTATAACAACTGACGAAAACTACACAATGGTGCAAAATTTCCGTTTTCTCGTATAGATAGGTAGTTTTCTGAGACGGCGCCGTATAGGTGCTCTTTAAACCCGCACACCTTTGTGCAATGTGGGATATACTTTCCATATTTGCTCTATAAAGATATGTAAGTATTCAATCGATTAAAACATAAGCAAAAAATTATTCTTACATGGAAGCTATCAATTATCAGCTAATAAATTTGTAGAAATATTTTTGTGCCGAGCCAATACGTCCCTTATTATCGCTTTTAGAATAGAAATCAATATAACCTTTTATCTGGACCATAGAAAAAGGCAACTTTTTTATTTGAAGAGGTTCTATCTAAGCTTTATCAGTTTCGAGATATTGGCTAATATATGAAAACCACTTTTAATTCCATATCTCAAAAACTATAAGACCTACAAAAAATGTCTAAGAACTTAAAGTAAATATCTCTTAAGGATGCTACTTATTAGTTATATACATTGTTGCCGTATCTTTTTCAGTTTCCGAGGAAAATGGTATTTTATGGATTTCATAGCATTTTCCTGAGCATATACATGGAAAAAATGCCAAAATTTAAAATTCGCAAATATGTCAATTTTTCGGTACATTTTCATCAAAAATAACGTAAAACCCGAAAATAGCGAAGAAAATATGATAATTAACAATTCTATGAATTTTTAAAAAAATATCCAGAAAACTCGGATTTTTTTGTCGGTTTTCAAAGTTTCCTCAATACGTCCCTTATTACGGCCTTTGGAACAAAAGTTAATATAACATTTTATCTGGACAATAGAAAAAAGCAACTTTTTTATTTGAAGAGTTTCTATCTAAGTTCTATCAGTTTCGAGATATTGGCAAATACATGAAAACCACTTTTAATTCCATATCTCAAAAACTATAAGACGTACAAAAAATTTCTGAGAACTTAAAGTAAAGATCTCTTAAGGATGCTACTTATTATTTACATACATTGTTGCCGTATCTCTTTCAGTTTCCGAGGAAAATGGTCTTTTATGGATTTCATAGCATTTTCCTGAGCATAACATGGAAAAAATGCCAAAATTTAAAATTCGCAAATATGTCAATTTTTCGGTAAATTTCCATCAAAAATAACGTAAAACCCGAAAATAGCGAAGAAAATATGATAATTAACAATTCTATGAATTTTTAAAAAAATATCCAGAAAACTCGGATTTTTTTGTCGGTTTTCAAAGTTTCCTCAATACGTCCCTTATTACGGCCTTTGGAACAAAAGTTAATATAACGTTTTATCTGGACAATAGAAAAAGGCAACTTTTTTATTTGAAGAGTTTCTATCTAAGGTCTATCAGTTTCGAGATAATGGCAAATACATGAAAACCACTTTTAATTCCATATCTCAAAAACTATAAGACCTACAAAAAATTTCTAAGAACTTAAAGTGAAGATCTCATAAAGATGCTACTTATTAGTAATATACATTGCTGCTTTTTTTGCCTCACCTTCCTGCGGAACGTGAAGGGGAAACATATCGCCAAATTGTCATTATAACAACTGACAAAAACTAAAAAATAAAAATAACGGGTGCAAAATTTCCGTTTTCTTGTATATATAGGTAGTTTTTGAAGACGGCATCGTATAGTGCTCGATGTCCCGTTTCCAATTCCGTCTCGCTCGATTCGCTACGACTTTTCGTTACGAAAATATATGATATTTAATATTATGATATTGATATTAACATTGAACCCATCAGCACCGGCTTTTTTTAAAATTGCACAGCAAACGTATCAATGTGGAATATACTTTCCAAGTTTGTTCTATAAAAATATGTATTCAATCGATTTCAACATAAGTAAAGAAACTATTCTTACATTGATAGCTGATAAATTAGTTTTAAAGCTTATTTTGCCGAGCCCTTCCGGCACGGCACTGTTCCAATTCGTTTATTTTATTTCATACTTTTTACAAAACCATTTGTTAGCAACCTTTAATAATTGCCTAAAGGAATATCCAAACCGAATGTCGATCGGATGGACCCAATTCGACTTATTACCGATTCAATAGGTACCTGTTTAGTCCCATATTTAACTTTGAAAAAATTTAAAAAATTATTTCCAAACTTTCGATCGCGCTCACAAACAATAGGGGTCTGTAGCCTACGGTCGTCTACGCGTCGAAAAAGTTTAAATCGAAAAAACTAATTTTTGTGGCCTGTACCGAATGACAACGAGACTCCGATAATTATCAACTTTAAAAATTAATAACTTTTTTCCCGTACACCCTGTATATTCAAAATTTTCACACAACGTACCCCCACTATTCCTCTCTAAACCCAAAAAGTTTCAATCGTCCAACTCTAACCGTTTCCGAGAAAAAAAATCGCAAATGTGAAAATGTCTTACATAGACGAAATTGTTCAAGAGCCGATCGGGGTTTTCGAGATTTCGCGCGGAAGAGACGTATATAATACTAGACTGGGTACATATCGCTAATTGTCAGCCGAGAGTGCATCTAATATTAGTACTAAAAAGATTTACAAAAATTTACAAGAAAAAAATACTTTTCTTTACTTTTTTTCTATTTACTATTGCTTTTTTTGCCTCACCTTCCTGCGGAACGTGAAGGGAAAACATATCGCCAAATTGTCATTATAACAACTGACCAAAACTACACAATGGTGCAAAATTTCCGTTTTCTCGTATAGATAGGTAGTTTTCTGAGACAGCGCCGTATAGGTGCTCTTTAAACTCGCACATCTTTGTGCAATGTGGGATATACTTTCCATATTTGCTCTATAAAAATATGTAAGTATTCAATCGATTAAAACATAAGCAAAAAATTATTCTTACATGGAAGCTATCAATTATCACCTAATAAATTTGTAGAAATATTATTGTGCCGAGCCCTTCGGGCACGGCACTGTTCTAGTTCGTTCGTTTAATAATACAAGAGCTGTCACTTTGACAGGTAAGTGTAATTTTTTTTAGCTTTTTCGTAGCGAGGGTTATAGCTGTAAGAATTCGAAATTAAAAAATTTTCAGGTACCTAAATAAGAAAGTTTTATACGATAGCTGTCAAATTTTGACAGGTAGGAGTCCGTTTTTTTTATCCTTTTCGTAGCGAGGGTTATCGCTGTAAAAATCCTAAAGTGAAAAATTTTTCAGATCCTAAATAACAAAGTTCTATACGACAGCTGTCATTTTGACAGGTAAATGTCAATTTTTTTTAAGCTTTTCTTGTATCTAGGATTAAAGCTGTAAGAATCCAAAATTTAAAAAAAAATTCAGTAGTTAAATAACAAAGTTCTATACGACAGCTGTCAAATTTTGACAGGTAAGTTAAAAATTTTTTTTTAGATTTTTCGTAGCGAGATTTATAGCTGTAAGAATCCTAAATGAAAAATTTTTCAGTTCCTAAATAACAAAGTTATATAAGACAGCTGTCATTTTGACAGGTAAATTGCAATTTTTTTTTAAGCTTTTCTTGTATCTAGGATTATAGCTGTAAGAATTCGAAATTTAAAAAAAAATTCAGTACCTAAATAACAAAGTTCTATACGACAGCTGTCAAATTTTGACAGGAAAGTAAAAATTTTTTTTTTAAATTTTTCTTAGCGTGATTTGTAGCTGTAAGAATCCTAAATTTAAAAATTTTTCAGTTCCTAAATAACAAAGTTATATACGACAGCTGTCATTTTGACAGGTAAATTGCAAGTTTTTTTTAAGCTTTTCTTGTATCTAGGATTATAGCTGTAAGAATTCGAAATTTAAAAAAAATTCAGTACCTAAATAACAAAGTTCTATACGACAGCTGTCAGATTTTGACAGGTAAGTGTAAATTTTTTTTTAGCTTTTTCGTAGCGACGGTTATAGCTGTAAGAATCTCAAATTTAAAAAAAATTCAGTACCTAGATAACTAAGTTTTATACGATACCTGTCAGATTTTGACAGGTAAGTGTCAATTTATTTTAACTTTTTTCGTAGCAAGGGTTAAAGCTGTAATAAAACTAAATTTAAAAAATTTTCAGTACCAAAATAACAAAGTTCTATACGACAGCTGTCAAATTATATATACTTAAATAGTAATCCTTACTTTTTTATAATTTGCACCCTTTATATTACAGGTAGGTATAGAACAATATATTTGAAAAAAGTAGTATTTGAGATGACTTAAACGAATCTCCAAACCAAAAGTGTGTCAATTCGATTTATTAACGATCCAACATAACCCTACATTGATTTTAAAAAAATTAAGAAATTGACTTCCCAACTTCCGATCATGTTCGCAAACAACAGTGTTTTGTAGCCCAACGTCGTCTACACGCCGATAAAGTTTAACTCCATTAAAATGCTTTTTGGCACCTGTATCGCGCCACAACGAAATAAAAACATATTTTTCAACTTTCAATTTAATAACTTTTTTCCGGTACACCCTGTATATTGGAAATTTTTCTAAGACGTACCCCTACTATTCCTCTCTACATCCAGAAAATTTTAATCGTTTTGCTCTAACCGTTTCCGAGAAAAAAATTCGCGAATATCTAAATGTGGAACAGCCTCCCACCACGTGGCGACGGATTATCAATGTCGGAACGCCATCTTTAAAATCGAGATTACAACTATTTCTGAAACATTTTGGGCAAATATTTTGGTCAATAAAATTAGAAGAAGGTTCAAGGTAGATATTCCACCCGATTTAAAATCTGGAAATGTTCTTATTATTCTAGCAAGTCACGCTAAAAACACCCATTTTTTGCCATTTTTGACAGCCGGATTTTTAGAATTAATAATTAATTTAGATACATCAATATCAAGGCACTCTTAGTCAAAAGTGAATGGTGTTAGAATTTGTAAAGATTGCCTGTTTCCGCACCCAAAAAAGCGACTTTTCTCAATTTTGCGAATATATTTTAATAATTTTGGATATGTAGAGGTGTTGAGAAGTAATCAGCGCATTTTTTGAGAAAAAAATAAAACGGTTTTGTTAAAAATTGAATAAGCTACAGTCGATATAGTAAAAAAAAAGCTGCCGTTTTTTCCGTGTTAAAGATAAAGAAACGAAAAAATATCTCTTAAATACATTTTGACAAGCTCTATCCGCTAAAGTTTACAACGTTTCGATCAAAAGTCGTTTTCAGTACGAAAAAAAATAAAAACCGTGAAAAAATCAGGCCTAACTTTATGATTTCCACTTTCTTACAATTTTCGGCTATTTCCATTCCAGTTAGGTATAGAACGATATATTGGAAAAAGGTAGATTTTGAGATGGCCTAACCGATTATCCAAACCGAATGTCGATTGGATGCACCCAATTCGACTTATTAGCGATCCAAGAGGTACCATTTTCGACCAAATTTTGACTTTGAAAAAATCAAAAAAATTACTTCCAAACTTTCGATCGCGCTCACAAACAGTAGGGTTCTGTAGCCCACGGTCGTCTACGCGTCGAAAAAGTTTAAATCGAAAAAACTAATTTTTGTGGCCTGTATCGAATGCCAACGAGATCCCGATATTTCTCGACTTTAAAAATTAATATATTTTTTCCGGCACACCCTGTATATTCCAAATTTTTACACAACGTACCCCCACTATTCCTCTGTAAACCCAAAAAGTTTCAATCGTCCCACTCTAATCGTTTCCGAGAAAAAAAATCGCAAATGTGAAAATGTCGAAAGTGACTACGACAACATACATACATTATTTTCACCGAAGCGCCGTATAACATATCGCGGTGTAGCGCGATATGTAATACTAGACTGGGTACATATCGCTAATCGTCAGCCGAGAGTGCATCTAATATTAGTACTAAAAAAAAAATTTACAATAAAAAAATACTTTTTTTTTTCTATTTACTATTGCTTTTTTTGCCTCACCTTCCTGCGGAACGTGAAGGGGAAACATATCGCCAAATTGTCATTATAACAACTGACCAAAACTAGACAATGGTGCAAAATTTCCATTTTCTCGTATAGATAGGTAGTTTTCGGAGGCGGTGCCGTATAGTGCTCAACGTCCCGTTTCCAATGCCGCCTCGCTCGTCTGTCGTCTGTCCACCTATATGTATAGTTTTATTTGTGGGGTCATACCGCCTAACGGCGGTATAAAGTACATTTTCATGTTACGTTATATGTTTTACGACGTACTTAGTTATTTCACACAATATTATCATTATTACTACAGAGATTATGCATAGTTTTTTAACAATCAAAGATTATGCATAGTTTTTTCACAACCAAAGATCGGTGAAGATTATGGCATAGTCTTATGACAAACAAAGATTATGGCATATTTTTTATGACAAACAAATTTTAAGGCATAGTCTTATGACAAACAAAGATTACGGCATAGTCTTATGACAAACAAATATTATGGCATAGTCTTATGACAAACAAAGATTATGGCATAGTCTTATGACAAACAAGGTTTAAGGCATAGTCTTATGACAAACAAAGATTTTGGCATAGTCTTATGACAAACAAACATTAGTGCATAGTCTTATGACAAACAAATATTATGGCATAGTTTTATAACAACCAAAGATTATGTATATTTTTATGACAAACAAATTTTAAGGCATATTCTTATGACAAACAAAGATTACGGCATAGTCTTATGACAAACAAAGTTTAAGGCATAGTCTTCTGACAAACAAAGATTATGGCATAGTCTTATGACATTCAAAGATTTTGGCATAGTCTTATGACAAACAAATATTATGGCATAGTTTTATAACAACCAAAGATTATGTATATTTTTATGACAAACAAATTTTAAGGCATAGTCTTATGACAAACAAAGTTTAAGGCATAGTCTTATGACAAACAAAGATTTTGGCATAGTCTTATGACAAACAAACATTAGTGCATAGTCTTATGACAAACAAATATTATGGCATAGTTTTATAACAACCAAAGATTATGTATATTTTTATGATAAACAAATATTATGGCATAGTTTTATAACAACCAAAGATTATGTATATTTTTATGACAAACAAATTTTAAGGCATGGTCTTATGACAAACAAAGATTATGGCATAGTCTTATGACAAAAAAAAGTTTAAGGCATAGTCTTATGACAAACAAAGATTGTGGCATAGTCTTATGACATTCAAAGATCTTGGCATAGTCTTATGACAAACAAACATTAGTGCATAGTCTTATGACAAACAAATATTATGGCATAGTTTTTATAACAACCAAAGATTATGTATATTTTTATGACAAACAAATTTTAAGGCATAGTCTTATGACAAACAAATATTACGGCATAGTCTTATGACAAACAAAGTTTAAGGCATAGTCTTCTGACAAACAAAGATTATGGCATAGTCTTATGACAAACAAAGATTTTGGCATAGTCTTATGACAAACAAATATTATGGCATAGTTTTTTCACAACCAAAGATTGGGCATAGTTTTTTCACAACCAAAGTTTAGGCATCGTTTTTTCACAACCAAAGATTAGGCATAGTTTTATAACAAACAAAGATTAGGCATAGTTTTTTCACAACCAAAGTTTAGGCGCAGTTTTTTTCACAACCAAAGATTAGGCATAGTTTTTACAACCAAGGATGGTCTTATCAATTACGTATAATTTTTGATTTTCTTAAAAAAATTCATAAAAACGTTATTTTGTATATTTTCTTTGCTATTTGTGAGTTTTACGTTATTTTCGATGAAGATTTATAGAAAAGTTGTCATATTTTCGAATTTTAAATTTTTGAAATTTTTTCATGTAATAAATATATTATATAGTCATGAAAATTTGATGAAATCAATAAGGTAACATTTTCCTCGGAAAGTATAAGAGATATGGCAACAATGTATATAACTATTAAGTAGCATCCTTACGAGATCTTCACTTTAAGTTCTTAGTAATTTTTTGTAGGTCTTATAGTTTTTGAGATATGGAATTAAAAGTGGTTTTCATATATTTGGCAATATCTCGGAACTGATAAAACTTAGATAAAAACTTTTTAAATAAAAAAGTAGCCTTTTTCTATTCTCCATATAAAAAGTTATATTAATTTCTATTCTAAAAGCGATAGTAAGGGACGTATTGAGGAAAATGTAAAAACTGACAGAAATATTAGATTTTTGGTATTTTTTTAAAAATTCATAAAATCGTACTGGGTACATATCGCTAATCGTCAGCCGAGAGTGCATCTATTATTAGTACTAAAAATTTGTATTTAAAAAGTATTTTTCTTAGTTTCTTTTTTCTATGTTTTCTATTGCTTTTTTTGCCTCACCTTCCTGCGGAACGTGAAGGGGAAACATATCGCCAAATTGTCATTATAACAACTGACCAAAACTACACAATGATGCAAAATTTCCGTTTTCTCGTATAGATAGGTAGTTTTCTGAGACGGCGACATATAGGTGCTCTTTAAAAGTTTTATACGACAGCTGTCATTTTGACAGGTAACTGTAATTTTTTTTTAAAGCTTTTCTTGTATCTTATAGATGTAAGAATCCGAAATTTAAAAAAATTTCAGTATCTAAATAACAAAGTTTTATACGACAGCTGTCAGATTTTGACAGGTAAGTTTCAATTTTTTTTTAGCTTTTTCGTAGCGAGAGTTACTACTGTAAGAATCCTAAATTGAAAATTTTTTCAGTTCCTAAATAACAAAGTTTTATACCATAGCTGTCAAATTTTGACAGGTAAGTGTCAATTAGAACAATATATTTGAAAAAAGTAGTATTTGAGATGACCTCAGCGAATCTCCAAACCAAAAATATGTGGGACGCACGCAATTCGATTTATTATCGATCCAACATGCCCCTACATTGATTTAAAAAAAATCAGAAAATTGACTTCCCAACTTCCGATCGCCTTGGCAAACAATAGGCTTCTGTAGCCGACGGTCGTCTATGCGCCAAAAAAGTTTAAATCAAAAAAAACTCATTTTTACGACCTGTGTCGAATGCCAACGAGATCCCGATATTTCTCCACTTTAAAAATTAATAACTTTTTTTCGGCACACCCTGTATATTCGAAATTTTTACACAATGTACCCCCACTATTCCTATCTAAACCCTAAAAGTTTCAATCGTCCCACTCTAACCGTTTCCGAGAAAAAAAATCGCAACTGTGAAAATGTCTTACATAGACGAAATTGTTCAAGAGCTGATCGGGGTTTTCGAGATTCCGCGCGGAAGAGACGTATATAATACTAGACTGGGTACATATCGCTAATCGTCAGCCGAGAGTGCATCTAATATTAGTACTAAAAAAAAATTTACAAAAATTTACAATAAAAAAATACTTTTCTTTTTTTCTATTTACTATTGCTTTTTTTGCCTCACCTTCCTGCGGAACGTGAAGGGAAAACATATCGCCAAATTGTCATTATAACAACTGACCAAAACTACACAATGGTGCAAAATTTCCGTTTTCTTGTATAGATAGGTAGTTTTTCTGAGACGACGCCGTATAGGTGCTCTTTAAACTCGCACACCTTTGTGCAATGTGGGATATACTTTCCATATTTGCTCTATAAAAATATGTAAGTATTCAATCGATTAAAACATAAGCAAAAAATTATTCTTACATGGAAGCTATCAATTATCAGCTAATAAATTTATAGAAATATTATTGTGCCGAGCCCTTCGGGCACGGCACTGTTCTAGTTCGTTCGTTTATTTATACGAGAGCTGTCACTTTGACAGGTAAGTGTCATTTTTTTTAGCTTTTTCGTAGCGAGGTTTATAGCTGTAAGGATTCGAAATTAAAAAATTTTCAGGTACATAAATAAGAATGTTTTATACGATAACTGTCAAATTTTGACAGGTAAGAGTCAGTTTTTTTTTATCCTTTTCGTATCGAGGGTTATAGTTGTAAAAATCCTAAAGTGAAAAATTTTTCAATACGTAAATAACAAAGTTTTATACGACAGCTGTCAAATTTTGGCAGGTAAGTGTCAATTTTTTTTTAGTCTTTTCATAGCTAGGGTTATAGCTGTAAGAATCCGAAATTTAAAAAAAATCAGGTACCTAAATAAGAAAGTTATATACGATAGCTGTCAAATTTTGACAGGTAAGTGTCAATTTTTTTTTAGCTTTTTCGTAGCGAGGGTTATAGCTGCAAAAATCCTAATGTGAAAAATTTTTCAGTACGTAAATAACAAAGTTTTATACGACAGCTGTCAAATTTTGGCAGGTAAGTGTCAATTCTTTTTTAGCTTTTTTGTAGCGAGGGTTATAGCTGTAAGAATCCGAAATTTAAAAAAAATTCAGCACCTAAATAACAAAGTTTTATACGATAGCTATCAAATTTTGACAGGTAAGTGTCAATTTTTTTTTAGCTTTTTTGTAGTAAGGGTTATTGCTGTAAGAATCCTAAATTGAAAAATTTTTCGTTACCTAAATAACAAAGTTCTATACGACAACTGTCAAATTTTGACAGGTAAGTATCAATTTATTTCAACTTTTTTCGTAGCGAGGGTTAAAGCTGTAATTAAACTAAATTAAAAAAATTTTCAGTACCAGAATAACAAAGTTCTATACGACAGCTGTCAAATTATATATACTTAAATAGTAATTCTTATTTTTTATAATTTGCTACCATTTCTATGCTGTTTAGGTATAGAACAATATATTTGAAAAAAGTAGTATTTGAGATGACCTAAACGAATATCCAAACCAAAAGTATATCGGACGCACCCAATTCGATTTATTAACGATCCAATATGACCCTACATTGATTTTAAAAAAATCAAAAAAATGACTTCCCAACTTTCGATCGCGTTCGCAAACAACAGTGTTTTGTAGCCCAACGTCGTCTACGCGTCGAAAAAGTTTAAATCGATTAAAATGATTTTTGCCACCTGTATCGCCCTACAACGAAAAAAAACATATTTTTCAACTTTGACTTTAATAACTTTTTTCCGGTACACCCTGTATATTGGAAATTGTTCCCAGAACGTGCCCCGACTATTCCTCTCTACGTCCAGAAAGTTTGAATCGTTTTGCTCTAACCGTTTTCGAAGAAAAAATTCGCGAATATCGAAATGTCGAATAACCTCCTACCACGTGGCGACGGATTATCAATGTCGAAACGCCATCTTTAAAATCGAGATTACAACTATTTCTAAAACATTTTGGGCAAAAATATTGGTCAATAAAATTAGAAGAAGGTTCAAGGTAGATATTCCATCCAATTTAAAATCAGGAAATGTTCTTATAAGACTAGCAGGTCAATCTCAAAACACCCATTTTTTGCCATTTTTGACAGCCGGATTTTTAGAATTAATAATTAATTTAGATACATAAATATCAAGGCACTCTTAGTCAAAAGTGAATGGTGTTAGAATTTGTAAAGATTGCCTGTTTCCGCACCCAAAAAAGCGACTTTTCTCAATTTTGCGAATATATTTTAATGATTTTGAATATGTAGAGGTGTTGCGAAGTAATCAGCGCATTTTTTGAAAAAAAAATAAAACGGTTTTGTTAAAAATTGAATAAGCTACAGTCGATATAGTAAAAAAAAAGCTGCCGTTTTTTCCGTATTAAAGATAAAGAAACGAAAAAATATCTCTTAAATACAATTTGACGAGCTCTATCTGCTAAAGTTAACAACGTTTCGATCAAAAGTCGTTTTCAGTACGAAAAAAAATAAAAACCGTGAAAAAATCAGGCCTAACTTTATGATTTCCACTTTCTTACAATTTTCGGCAATTTCCATTCCAGTTAGGTATAGAACGATATATTGGAAAAAGGTAGATTTTGAGATGGCCTAACCGATTATCCAAACCGCATGTCGTTTGGATGCACCCAATTCGACTTATTAGCGATCCAAGAGGTACCTTTTTCGACCAAATTTTGACTTTGAAAAAATCAAAAAAATTACTTTCAATCTCTCGATCGTGCTCACAAACAATAGGCTTCTGTAACTCGCGGTCCTCTACACGTCCAAAAAGTTTCAATCGATCAAGTTCATTCCTGGGACCACGGTGTGGGCCGCGTGAAACCCGACTTTTTTCGACTTTGACGTTTAATAACTTTTTTCCGGTACACCCTGTATATTCGAAATTTTTACACAACGTACCCCCACTATTCCTCTGTAAACCCAAAAAGTTTCAATCGTCCCACTCTAACCGTTTCCGAGAAAAAAAATCGCAAATGTGAAAATAGCAAAAGCCACGACGCCGACAACATACGCACATCATTTTTACCGAAGCGCCGTATAACATATCGCGGTGTAGCGCGATATGTAACTATGGAGTAATTCCATTAAAAATATTTTTAATTAGACAACCTTAGAAGCCCAATGGGATACTTGGCTTAGCTTACGGTGTCACTAAGCACTGCCTTTGATAGTCCGTTTCAATAACTGTGTCGAACCCCACTTTAAAAATAACCAACAATTTTTTATAACCAATGAACAATTCTTTAAAAATATATGTTTATAATCATTAAAAATAATTACATTGTTACTTTTTTTCATTTATTGACTATTTAATATGTCCACTTAATATACTATATTCTGGTTATAGCTTAATAAATATTTAAATAATACCTTAAGTTATTATAGTTAGTGTTCTTGCCTCTTGTTCTCTGATTGAAATTCCTATAAAGTTCTTCACGCACTTACGTATACTTACGGACGTTCACATTATCTCTTAAAATGCTTTTCTTCTGTAATTTATGTTTTTTGGGAAGTTAAAACAGAATTGTTTTTGCCAGCTTTTATAATAATAGGTCGACATGCCCGAAGAAAACCCAAACACAAGTTGGCATTTTCACTCTGGTAAAAACAACTATAAACCAGGAATTTTATTATTTAGCGTATAAAAAAAAGCTTAAGTTGAAGTACCACCATACTAAACTAAGAATAAATCATTAAAAGAGCTAAAAACGGCAAAAAATTTGAAAAATTACTTTAAAATGCTTAAGGAACGATGCAAAACTCTCCTCATCAACTCACAACGTGACGTCATACGAATCAATTGTGCCCGCCCATTTCTGCTTGATGTTCTATCTCTTTATTATTATTATAACTATATTCACTTAAGGAGGCGAGAGGTTTTATATACGTCACGATACACGGTATGCCGAAATTTGAACATGGCTGCGCATTGCGTCACACGCGGGAGACGGTTTTAACCTCCCATATTGCCGGGCCATTGTAAAAAGCTCGCTAATTTACTATTATGCCTTATGTAGCTGATTATTTCTAAATTTTCAGTTCTGATCGTTATATAGCCTACTGGAACATCATATTTGTTAACTAAGTGATTTTTATCGACTCTGTTGCGTATTTAGCAGGACAAAACTCGGAAAGAAAGTAGCAAAAACTTGGATCCTCTGTGTTTTTAAATTGGGGATCAATTTTTTTACAGTAATAAAACAGTATCGCATTTACATTACAATAATATTGATTTTTTTAACGGAGAATGTTAATTATTTATATTAATAACTCATTCAGCCCACAACAAAATTTGTCCCTTCAGGTCATTTAAAGCACATTTTTCGAGAAATAATGTTCACTGGTCCTAACTATGCTCTAAAACAATGCATTTATCATATTTATGGGTTTTAAACTGCTCCAATATTTAAGTAATAATGTGTTATTATTTGAAACACTCGCGCTGGACTCCCCCTTGTGCTTTTGTTGATAAATTGTATATACTGTTTCAAACCTCTCCTACTTCTATTTTTATAATTTGATTTTAACAAAGCGATGTGGCAATTGTTTTTTCAAGGCTTGTTGAAACATGTGAATTTTGTCAATTGACTTATTAGTATAACCATAGCAGGAGGAATAAGCTTAGTGGCACCTGAAGATATTGTACTTACAGTGATTTATTTTTTCAGACCTCCAGAAGAGTTGGTAAAACCAATGCTGTACGAAAACATTCCGGGAAATCCTGGTCATTCGTGTGCTGCCCCACCCCCTCCCCCCAGAAAAACATGACGACAGAGCTTTTTTTAAGACGATACGTTGTACCTTTTAGCTGTATCCGGATTGATAACGATGTTGGTAAAAATGTGTAAATGAGCACCTATATTCGGAAAAAAGCTATATGTGATAGATTATTATCGGATAGAATTTTCGGAAATCACTAATTATATTTTTAAAGTCTCAACTTTTAACTAGTTAAAGTTTGGTGCTGAATGTAAATAAGTGTTAAAATAAACTCATGTTATGAATTTATTAGCGTACGTAAATTTAAAAAATTGAATACCATTCGTATTTTTAATTGCTGTGAAGATGCGTTAATATTTGTGATGAAAATATTTTCTTAGCTGTCGTTTAAATCGTGAACTATTTATAAATTAAAATCGTCATTAAGATGTATTCTCCGATCTCTAAAAATATTCTTAGAATCCTTTAATTTTACCCAATCGGTTCGAAGGTCACCACACGCTAGAAAAATGATTGCATAGTAACATGCCAGAAGCCAGTGTGTATAGTAATTTTATTCCGTATTTTAAACCGCACCCCGGACGCTTCTTGTGCATCTTCTCCCTAACTGAAGAGGTACGTATGAGCGACGTAGGTAGAGATAATCGGCAAGTAGAACACGCTTTGCAACTACAGATAGCACGTACAAATCGTGTTAAAAAAAAGTAGAACAAGAACAGTCTCTTAATGTCTCGAGTAACAATTTCTTTATAAACATCTTCCATCAATAGGTTATGTGTTTTTTTATTATTCAGAATCAACATTTTCAAGTTCCTTTATTTTGGATTTTTGAAGTCTCGCGGAAAACCACAGCAAAACACTAAAAATACTACTCTAAATAAACAGCTATAAAAACAAAGATTTATGACCTAATTTTCAGATAAATATCATTCCTCGGTCGGGAACCTTCGAGCGAATCGAGCATCATCAGACGTGTCTAGATTTAATAAACGGTAGAGATTAATCAGATCGATCTGACATAATAAACGAACACTCAAGATTTACCTCTTCTACCGGGTGTTTCTCAAAAGACGTTCACCCCTATAATATTTCTGTATTTATAGATATTAAAATGAAATTTTGAGATTATGCGTAAGAGATGAGTCTGCATTTATTGGCATACTTTTCAATTTGTTAGCACTTCCGGTTTGACCATTGACAATTTGATACCATTACACTCCTATACTATTTTTATATTGACACGAAAAAATTTGCCTCGAGTCCCAATCGCAAATTTAAAAACGTTATGCATTATTGCCGCCTTGTATTTTCTAAAGAAATATAAAGGCGGCTTTGAAAAACAATGGAATGGTTTTGAAAATCAATATGGTTTTAAATTAAAATTGTAATGACATTTGTTTATTAAACTTATATTGTAAATCAGATAAAATGGTTAGTTTTACTAGAAATGATATGCTCCCAATTTTTGGAGTAACGAGAAAAATTCTTCTGCAGCCGCAAGGTTGTATGTATTGTACTTTTTATAAACTAATAACATTACAACTTTAAATTAAAGCCATATTGATTTTCAAAACCATTCTATTGTTTTTCAAAGCCGCCTTTATATTTCTTTAGAAAAGAGAGGGCTGCAATAATGCATAACGCTTTTAAATTTGCGATTGGGATTTAAGGCAAATTTTTCAATGTCAATTTTAAAATAGCATGTAGGAGTGTATGGTATCAAATTGTTGGAAAAAAAGCTCGTTTTAAATATCCTAGTGAACCACCATCGTTCCATTTGGAAAAATGGAGTAAACGTCAAGAAAAAAAAAAATTCATTTTTTAAATGCTTGTGACACTTAGAAAGTCAATTATTATGACATCATTTTAATTTTCATATACCGTTTGACTATAAATTAACAGATTTAATTAATTTGTAGCACTCTAGATTGAAAATAAAAACAAACATAAAAATGTTATAACACGTCAAACAATGACAAGTGAGGTGTCATTTTACTCAGAATGTTATGCTAAATCCCAATAAGTAAAAATATACAAGATTTCCCATTTAAAATATCAAAGTCAAGGTCACTTCCGGTCAAACCGGAAGTGCTAACAAATTGAAAATTATGCCAATAAATGCAGACTCATCTCTTATGCATAATCTTAAAATTGTATTTTAATATCTATAAATATAAAAAAGTTATAGGGGTGAACGTCTTTTGAGAAACACCCGGTATATCTGGGTCGAATAAAAGAACTATATAGATTTAATCAGATCAATCTGACATAATAAACGAATGTGCTGTTATAACTGGCTACTGCTATGCGATCATTTTTCCAATGTATGATTCCTTTAAATAACCAACTGTTATTTAATATTGGTTTTATAGGTATTTTTTGTGTCGTTATTTTTAAAAGTTATGATTATTTGCAAAGTTAAAACACGTCAACAATTAAATATTTTGCTTAAAATCTGGGGTATTTATAATAAAAAAGAGAATTTGATTAGCTCTGCGATGAGCTATTTATGAGACTGATTTATAAATTACAAATAAATTGTAAACTTTTGCTATTTTATTCTAGCTAGTCCTACTTTGTACCATTTTGCTTCTAGCTTTAGCTTGTATTCTTTTAAAAAAATATTGACAATAACATAACAACTATGGACGTCGTTTGGCCTATAATTCGAAAAAAAGACTTACAACTGCTATTTTAGTATAGATATTTTATTTGTTTTAAGTTGATTCTGTAGTTATTATTTTTGCTTCATACGGTTTTAGTTGTAGTATAGTTACATAGTTTCGCCATGGCAAAATTCCAATTAAAATTAAGAGCAAACACTTAAACTTCGCTATTTTATTTTTTTATATTTTTCGTTTTCTCCAAAAACCCATGTTTGGGTGGCAGTTACCTACAGTTTTAAGTTAAAAAAATGTAATTGGATGATTAATACAAGCAAAAAATAAAATTTTGTCAAATTTGCGTATACAGTGAAATCTCCTATAAGCGGACACTCATGATTTCGCCGATTTCGTCCGCTTATTGGAGGTGTCCGCTTAAGAGAGAAAACTGCGAAATTTTAAAACATATTTATTAATAAACGTACATGGTTGTATTACTTATAATAAAACAGGACAACACAAACGGTAAACTAAATAACACTTAAAAATAGAAAATCGTTAAAAATCCGGTAAACTTAAGAAGTTTCTTAGCACATAATACAAAGCTAGTTATCTACTTATTATACTAAACTCTAAAATGCTTTGTTGACGCATATTTTGTATTTTTTTCTTCAAAAAAGTAGATTGAGAATTATTTTCTAAATTTTTGAGATGTTGAAATGCAATTTAGTCCTCATTTGCAAAAATCTTTAAGTCGTTAATCACTTTCAAAGCCTCACTATACGTAGTTATTGTGTTGCTCCTTTTAACACTGTCATACTGGAGATCGCTGTGTGTTCATCGTCATTGTTCATACTCATCTCTTCCGTGGCTGTAGTATCGTCAATTCGAACATAATTTTCAAGATTTTCTTGTGTTATGTTTATATCTTTGGCACACCTTTCCGTTTGAGCCACCGTAGATAAAGGAAGATAGTCTTCTGGATCGCACTGAATTGATGTAGAATCGCCAGTTTCTTTCTGAAAACCAGCTTGTTTGGAACAATTTATGTATTGTTGCTGACGAAACTTTAGTCCAGGCGGTTTTAATGTAAGAGCCTTCAAAATATTTATAAGTATTTAGTCTCCACATTAAAACGGAAAAAGGTAATTCCCCGGTTAGAGGGTATTCCTCGGCTGCAGAGTGCGTTGTCGCCAACATACTACATAATATTTATACCATGGCTTGCGGCGCGCCGTCCTGTTGTCAGAGGTTCGCGTCCGGTTAAGGGAAGTTCCCGAATTAAAAAAAAAATTGTCCGCGTCCGGTTATAGGAGTGAATTTTACATGTAAAGAAATAGGCAAAAGCTTGATTCCAACAAATTTGTCCGCCTAAAGGGAGTGCCGCTTAATAGAGGTGTCCGCAAG
This sequence comes from Polydrusus pterygomalis, assembly GCA_963969555.1. Lineage (NCBI taxonomy): Eukaryota > Metazoa > Arthropoda > Insecta > Coleoptera > Curculionidae > Polydrusus > Polydrusus pterygomalis. Next base: position 39,031,595 of record OZ018376.1, on the reverse strand, counting down.
GAGAGGTTTCACTTAGTGTTGGGAAAAATCGACTTATTTTAATAATCGACTATCGAAATTTGAGTGATTTAAAAAACCGAATGATAACCGGTTTTTCACTCAAAGTCTAATATTAATATTGGCGGTTCATCGTTCATGTTGATATTGACATTGACATTTGTATTGGGAATAACTGAATGGATGTTGATAACCGATTGATTTTTTGCGGATTATTAAATGTGGCGGAGATATTTGTGGATTTTTTGGCATAGTTCCCAGATCTTACAATTTAATTTAACAACTTGACTACTTGACCTTGAGATGTCACGATATTGCATAACTCATGATATTTATGAATACTGAATACTGAATACTGAGTGATTGACAGGCGGGCAGCAACTTTGGAGACGCGTTGGAATATAAAAACCATATGTTCGTCACTCATATGGTCACTCGAATTATTTCCGAAGATAATAATCGAACAATTCAAGTGATTGAAAAAACCGAATTTTAGGTTATTTTTCACTCGAGTGATCCCATCACTAGTTTCACTGTATTTCTTTTTCTGCTTTTATTACTTTTTTAACGTAAAACTGTGGGTAATTGTACTCCAATGACAGGTATTTGGACTATTTTTGGATATAATGAAATATTGATTAAAAAGCTACTAGTGTTTGCTCTTAAGGAAATTGATACTGTTTTAATGTGGTTTGATAAATCATTAACAAAAATGTACTGTTGACTTCTGAATAAGTTCAGGAACCTTTTGAATTACGATAATGAATGGCACTCCAAGAGCTAGCCCTGTCGTTAAAAATTATATGTTAGGGGTGAAAAATGATCAGTGTAAGGATATTTTTCTGTTGCATGAAGAATTATATCAAGTGACATTGGCAGAAATAATTTTCTCACAACAATGTCGCTCGGTCGACTTTGACGAACAAAATTCAAAAGTGTCTATTTTCATGATTGCTTTATTTACTAAATTTTTAACTCGTTTAGTGAATAAGGTTTGTCTTCAAGACGATAATTGCATATAAAAACAATCCAACTTTTTGTGCAAAACAGTATAAGAGGAAGAAAGAAAAGAAATGGTTTAAAACCACAAACCTAATTGGGATTTTGCTGTGATAATCTGTGTTTAATATATTGATCATAAAAGCCTTTACATATTATTCATATTGCCTACAGTCATTCAGAGCCGGTTTCTATTGACATAAACAAAGTTTGATTTACATTTTTTATCAAAATTCTGATAAATTCTAAGCGAAATATTTAAAATAACACTGCGAGAAACAAACAGATCAACACAAGTTTTTATTTGAAAATTACTTTGGATGCACTAGAAAATGACAGACCGATTTTCAAAGGCAGGTAATAATAATAGTTTGTACAATTTTAACTAACAGTTCCTAAGTTTTGAAAATCACAAATTTTTTAAAAATACATTAGGCAGGTTGGGGAGGTACCGTAAAATGGGGTGAATAGGATCAGCGGGGTGAATAGGATAGAAAGTCGCCTTCGAATTTCAAAAATCTGTAATAATTGTAATTTTAAAGTGTAGGTATTTTCAATGTACAGATTTTAAGTAACGGTTGTAAAAAGTAATTTTTGTGATATTAAACTTAAAATAACTTGGCGACATCGCAGGCTAAATACCATTGTCTAATAGAAAGAAGTTTTGTTCCTTTATTATTATATATTATAATTATATAGGATTTATATTACGTTTATACCTGTTCTGAATATATATGTTCATTTCTTTAAAATATTTGGTTCTTTAATGAGTAGGTTTTTTGATTCTATACACCCCGCGGTTGTTTAAATGCGATCCAGTTAATAAATCAATTAGTTATCCTATTGTCACCGCCTGCGGGGTGAATAGGTTCAGTGCACAAAAAAATATACATATTTATACAACAGGGTACACCTTGTATAAAAAACTTATACCACCATTTAAAGTACCAACCTTAACTCATGTTTTAAGCTATTAAGAAATTTATTCAGGCAGATAGTTTTCAAGTTACAAGCTTTCAAAGTGGAAAATTGATCCTATTCACCCCATTTTACGGTAATTCAACAACAAACAAAGCAGTATGAAACAAAACTGAAACACACACGAAAAGAGGGTTTTTAAAATTGTATTTCTTCTTTACTTCAGTACTATTTTGTGTTCAGCCCTTGCATGAGAGTTAATAAACCCTCCAAATGAGGTTGAAAATTATTTTTGGGTTATAACTCTTCAACAAAAAAGTTTTTACAAATTTTGTAGAACATTAAATTTTACATAAGAAAGGTGATTTATACTTGTTTCTTATTCGCAATCGGTAAGCCATAAGAGGTTAGTAAATTTCCAAAACAAGGCAGGTTTTTAATAAATTCGACTTAAATGTCGATATGGAATCGCTGTCATCCTAGAGAGATATCATAAAAATGATTATAAACTATTTTATTCAGATTTAAATGCTCTACAACCTTTAACTGAAACTTTTTTTGCTAGCGTTCTTTGTTTTGAAGCTACGGATCAAAAAAACAAAATCATTTTCCATCCTTTATCCGAGGGTTGTTACAAAATAACGAAGTGCTTTTTCAAACAAAAAAATGTACCTTTCACAGACGCTTCCTATACTACAATTCCATTTTAAGGTCGTAGTATTAACAGGCTTGCCAACCAACCAAGCTATTTCGCGTAGAAGTATTTATTTTTTCTAGCTTTTACACAAAATTTAAATAAAATCAATATCAACTGCATATTCTATAGGTAATAATAATTGACATGTTAAAAAATTATCAAGGAATTTCATTAATTAATTTAAGAGATTTATATAGCGAAAAATAATTATTATGTCATTGTGCTTTCACTATACAGTTCTCCCAAAATTAGCAACGAAGTAAACTGATATGTTTGTAATATGTCAGATATTACCTAAATAATGTGCCGACGATGTTGCTTTTATTTAAATGTTAGCTATGGCTGATTTATACCTCAATTAAATTAAACTAAACTAAACTAAGAAATTAAGAAGTTAAAATACCACCATGTATATGGACGCATTTATACCTACAATTAAGGAATTAAATTAAATTAAACTAAGAAGTGGCCGAACTTTTAACTTTCTTAGTTGAATCGACATAGTTCGTGGGGCGATCGGCATAATCCGTGATTCCCGTCATGTCATTTGTTATTTCGGTGAATGTAATAAAGAAGAATTACTCCGTACCGTCTAATCCGCCGTCTAGAACTTTTTTCTTGAATATGTAGACTGTCATCAGCATCAATAACAAAATATATAATTTTTTTTGTATTCATGTTTTAAAACAATAATATTCATTAAATAACGAGCACCTTCTTCTTCTCTCGTAGATTCATTAAAGTGGCTTAACTTGAAGAAGTATAAACCATCGCCTTAATTTCTTAATTTAATTTTCTTAGTTTAGTTTAATTTAGTTGAGGTATAAATCAGCCATTAATAAAATAATAAATAAGGAAAATATGGCGAAATAGCTTATAGGTTGGCAATAGATTGAATGACGTTGAAAATTCCACCTTAAGCGTTTCGTTTCTTAAACTATATCATCTTTTTTTTTTTTAAAAAGTAACAAGTATTCACCCATGAAGCGATTCTAATGATTTCTTATGTTCCAAGTTTCCTGTTGTTTTTGTTATACCTGTATATTATCTAAAAGTTGTTAAAATAACGCTTTTAATATTGATAAAACCGCTTTTTATCTAGCGTCATTTCTAATGCATTAAAGTAAAAAGCCTAAATGTATAAAGAACAAGGAATTAACTTAGTATATTGTACAATTACTGAATAAAGATAAAATATTTATGAGGCAATTGTAAAGATAGATGCAAATAATAAAATGTACAGTGTACATTCTAAGTTATAAACAAAATTACCTATACCACCTATGTGTCTTTAGAAACATTCACTGTAGTTAGTATATAAAAATGTTATTGTTAAAAAAATAATTTTTTTAGCCACAGGTAAAAAAAAATCATTTTTTTTTAATAAAACTTTAATTTACAAAATAAAGTAAATATCCCATATAAGTTAAATTCAGTAACTTTTATAGGTAACAAATTTTGCTTTGAACTTAATCTATTTCTATTGCTGAATACCAATCTGTCTGAACAATATGACTCTGACAATGTGATCAGAATTGGTCTTGAAACGTTACGAATAAAAAATGTTTACATATTTTTGAGGCAAAATGTAATGTCTATAAAAGTCATTGACAATAACTTAAATAGGATTTTTGTTTCATTTTCGACATTTAAACGGTAGTTTAAAAAAGATGACTTTCCTCGCCCAAAAAGTATTTTTCTTACATAAACCCGTCACAAACATATGGACGTTATTTAATGTTATTATTAAAATAAATAAGATATTTATATGTATATTATAATATTTCTTTAAAGTCCGGAATAACTAGAAAAACTATCGGTGATGTAAGTTATAAGACGTGATAATTATTTCGTGATTTTCTCTAGTACATTAGTTTTATTCTTTCTAGTGTCTTAAATTTGTTCTTGAAAATCTTTTTATATTTGTATATTTTTGAAGTCCTTAATTTGTATTTGTATGTATTGTCAAGTTTAAAAAACTCTAAATTGAATAAATATATATATATATATATAGAAAACTATGTTAAATAAAATGATGTCTAAAAATTAAAATTGTTTAATTTTTATATTGTTATTAGAGACCGACCGAAGATTTGGTTTCGGCTAGTTTCGGTTTCGTCCAAAAATCGGCGGAAACTTCGGGTGTGCCGAAACTCAGTGTTCGTGAATTGTCGCGCACCTTTCGGCTAACTTTGGGTGAGTTCGTAGGCAGTGTTGCCCGATTGGGATATTTAGCGCCAATTGGGCTACATATTATGGTAAATTGTTGATGAGCGGTTAAGTTTTATAGTTGGCGGCAAGTAGCCATTTGGGCTATTTTGAATTTTGCGATGAAAAAGTTTCTTGTGCCTAATTTATTGAAGTAATATACAAATTGTGTACATTATTTTATCAATTTTTAGAATTCTAAAACTTTTTATACCTAAAAAATGGAATTTTTAACATGTTTAAATAAGTTTCGGTTTCGGCTGAAACTGAGACTAAGGTCGAAGACTCGGTTTCGGCTGAAAATCTTGTTTCGGTCGGACACTAATTGTTATTTTTGTAGTGATTTATTCAAAAAAAATATTAGAAAAGCTGTGACGTATACCAGTGTTGTTGTGTGTGTGTGGTCGGGGGGGCAAAACAAGCTTTTTCCAATTGTTCATGACATTCATGACATCCCTGCGGCGTGAGTTTCGTTGTAACATAAATCACACGTCTAGCATACTAAGTAGACGAAAAACTTTTAAATTATCAGTACTTTTAAAAGCACGATTTTGATGGTGGCGAACTTAACGAAAATGAACCTTTGTGTGCCCCCCAACAAGAGAATTCTAAACCTCGCTTTCTATTTTTTTATTGTTTGGATAAAATAAAACGTGTGTCTCTTCTTATCGTACTTCTTTTGCATCAATGCAGCATCATTCGGGTGTTCCTTCGGCACGTTTATCGGGAACCTACACACCTTAATCAAGTGAAGGATTCAGTGCTAATAGTAACCCACTAAAGGGACGCTGGTCTGGTACCGATCTGGATAGTTTGGTGGACGCCCTGTACTAGAGCATTCGGTGCCCCGTGGCACTTCTGATACTGATACCGATGTTAAATTAAAAATGTGTCAAATAAAACCATTTTTTACCGAACGCTGTTGTTGACGATTTTGTTACACTTGTGTCTGGCCAATTTTTAATCAGCGATCTAACAGGAAAAGTGCTGCGCAAACTTGAACGCTGATGGACTTCGAAATATGGTTTAAAAATTAACCAAGAAAAAACGGAGCTAGTTCTATTCACACGCTGAAGGGTGATTAGGAACTTCAGGCTCCCGGTGCTGGACAACAGTACTTTAGTGCTGAAGGAAAAAGCAAAGTATCTAGGGATTGATACTCGACTTCAAGCTTAACTGGTGCTTGAACTTATAAGAACGAGTAAAAAAAAGCGTCAGTCGTGTTCTATGCCTTCAAAAAAGCCATTGGTAAAAAGTGGGGATAGAAACCACATTGGATTTATGCGGCTAGTAAGATCTATACTGATCTACCTGATCTGGTGGACTGCTTTGGAAAAAGCAGTATATACGAAGATACAACGGCTTGTTTAGGAGTAACTGGTGCCCTTCACTCCACACCGACGACGGCACTGGAAGTAATATGCTGCATCTGCTACCCTTGGATTTTTATGGAAAAAGTATGGCTGCAAAAGTGCTCTGCGATTGAAAGAGTCGAAATGCTTGGCCGGTACCAACTACGGACACAGCAGTATACTAAGGAAATATCCAGGCTACAATTTACGAGAGCCGACCGATTACACTATTTCGCTGCCACACTTCGGAAGGGGCTTTTCTATGCTCATTCCGGGTAGGGAAGAATGGGAAGGTAATTATAAGTAACAATGGAGACGGACCACTCGATCTTCACAGACGCGAGACGGTTCAAACATGTTATTACAGTACAGTCGGAAAGATCTAAGAAATATCACTGCCGTAGTCACCGGACATTATTGTCTTTTCGACGGTAGACACGCCGAACGTAAATACCAGGACGTCTATTCTCCAATTTAAGAGAAGTGAACGCTCTCTCGCGAGAAGGGACAATTCACATCATATATGCTCACATCGTCATGGAAATCAATAGTCATTTTAAGTTTCAAGAATACAGTTTAATCATTCTTAAGAGAAAAACTAATCACTTCTCTTGAAATAATCATTCGCCTATTTCGAGAATAGACGTCCAGCTAACGACTTCTGCAGAAGCTGCAGAGATGAAGAAGAGGAGGAAAGTATTCAACATGGCCACGGTAGAATAAGGTCCATATAATATGTACTCTGCCCTGGCCTCGCAAGAAGGTGGTTCAATGCCTTATTGGGCGAACCATTCTTTAATGATCTGGAGGAAGTAAGCAACTTATAACTGGGTCGACTCACTAAAATAATTAATATCAGTGACTGGTTTAAATGAACTGCCAAGATTCATTAAGACATACGATTTATTTCAGATTAAATATATCGAAAGACTCAACTTTAGACTGTGTTTTTCAGTGAATTTTCAGATTTAACTTGCATTATGGAGATATGGAACAATTTATGCAACTATTTTTTAAATATTTTATTTTGATAAATAATATCACAAAAGTCAAATTGCCGAAAATTACTTCAGTATTTCTTAAAAAACATACACTTGAAATAAAATTTGATTAGTTCACTAGTTCTTAGGTAAAGGTAATGGAAATCATACTAGGACTAACACCCCTTTATATACACATCAAAATGGAATCCAACTGCTGCTCCTCTAGGATGAAAGTAAATGGGGAATAGAAACAACGCCATGAGAAAATAGGGCACACAACTACCACGGAACTAATGGATGATGCTTGTTCTTGGTGATGCAAACCGATCGCATGAGAGCGATCTACAACTTTATGACAATTTAATATCAGTTGCGACTCTGATATGTAGACAAAAGGAACACCTCCATCATTAGACAAAGGCCTAGTTTGATACACTGATGGATCAAGAATGACCGACGAAGTAGGAATAGGGGCAAACCAAATAAAACTAACAGTGATGATAAAAAAACATTTATTTAGTACCTATTAACTTTCAAGATTATATTCCAGATATTTTATTTTTAATGTTTGTTAAAATAAATCATTAAAAAATACATTTCTTATCTGATATCAGTAAATCCGTAAATTAACTGGTTGCTGGGGCCAATTTGATTTTTAAAAGTTAGTTTACACCCAAGTCAATAAAATATAGAACCTTATTAGAATCTGGATTTATGGGATAAGGGGAATCCCAAGGAAGCTGGAGAGGATAATACTGGCACGACGGCTTTATGAGACATTATATTAGGGGAGAAAGGTATATAGGAACTACATTTGTTTCGGGTTTTTTCAAATACAGATTTTAAGACATCGCGAAATCTGGTTTACGGATTTACCACTAAACAAAATGTACAAAAACATATATTTATCTACAAAAATATTGTCATCTACCAAACAAAAATGTACAGCAATAAAACCTATATTAATAAATTAATACTATGAGAATAATTTTATTATAATATATATCACTGTTGAATTGACCAATGTCTTTACCGTTACACAGGGTGCTCCAAAATTAAGATATTTTATAACAATACGAAATAAGTATTTGATGGAACAATCACTTATTATAGAATACAGATATCCTTAAGCTCATTTCCGACTTGGCAAATTGAAGACATTCTTTAGGAAATTATATAAAACTTGCAACATCAGCTAATTAAAACTAAAAAAATATTGAAATTTTGGAAAAGTGTTCTAGTGGGAAGTGAGTATTAAACATTTTTAATCTTCAGTGTGGTTTTTGGGGCACCCTGTACACACCAGTTTTTAAAACGCATATTGAAGTGCAACTTACTCAAATTTTATGATATTTCGAAGGTGCAATGGAATACTTTTAATCACTGATGCATTAAAATAGAGGTTAATAATAATGTGGTCCTCGCAGATTTAATACTAAATTAATTTAAATTAAACTAAAAGCAATCGTTACATATAATTGCCGCTCATTGTGTCCAATTCTCCGTACAATGCTACACTTTCCTTTAGTTGGTCGGCTGCTGCTTGTATTTTCTCCATTAGAAAGGCATAAATGTCTTTGTATGTTTTTAAAAGAAATATTGGAACATGGTCATCCTGCCTCTGCAACAAGAAAAAAAATAAATGCAACCACAAATACTTCACAGGTAACTTGATTCAATTTGTTATTGTCATCTTTTATTTTCTTGTTTAATCATATTTTAAAATGTCAAAATATGGTGCTGTGTATCTATTGAGATAAGGTAGGTAGATTTAGTTTTTACCTGAAATAAGCATTCTCCTTCAAAATCAACAAGTTTGTGTTTTCTGGCTCGGATTAGCATTCCTACGACTTTATCGGATATTCCAGAATATATCTGTAACAAACATTATTTAGGTAAGTAACTTTTTATTAATAGGTTTATAAATGTTGTAGGTGTTATAGGTAGGTACATTTATTTATTTTACGTTTTTTGTAAACAACAATTTTACCATATTTTTTATCATTTTAAGAGATTAAATTGACAAAGAAAAATACAAATTTAATAAATTATTGATATTGACAGTGACATTAAGTCCAATCATTTATTTATAAATTTTGTTATTACTTATTAGGTAAACCGCGCTTACCGAAAAAAGATGTCCAAAACTAATAACTTTTCTTGGATCATCCTTTTTCTCGTGAGCTTCAAAGAGCGGCTCGCCACACTGATTTATCACTTCACATAATTGAAGCATTTCTTTGCAGACTTGCATCGTGGCTTTGAATGATCTTTGTTCTGATAAGGATCCCTTGGCAGGCCTAAAAACAGGAATTTTTAAATAGGTACATTATTTCCTAATAAAACCCAAAAAGTCGAGCAAAATGAGATATAAAAAGGAAATTTTATTTCCATTTTAGTGTCTCGATTATTTTTACTGATTATATAGGTAGATTCATTTTGATTACATGATAACATAAACACGTTCAGGTAGAGAACCAATACCTTTGGTGAAATTTTGTCTAAGCCAACAATCAACATCCATAAAGGCTTTCCATGTGGCATAATATATGAATTATCTGTTCTATCTTTTATGATGAAGAGACAAGGAACGAATATCGCGTACCGTTTATATATATTTCACCATCGAAGGAGGCCTTGATCTGTTTAAATTCACCAATATCAAGTGGGCTTCAGACAATTATTGTCACATTTCATTTGTTTTTATAAGGTGACTTGATTTAAAATTAATTGTCAGTTGAAATCGTTTGGGTATTGGTATTTATTCGAGAAAAGCTATTATAAAAGAAATTTTAGAAATTAAACAAAATTATACATACCTTCCATAATCTTCCTTGGAAATTTTTGGTTTTGGTAAGTTTGAAACGCATTTGTCATTTGAAAATGGATTTATGGCTTGCTTCTGGGTGTGATTATCGGCAAAGTTGTTGAATAGGGCTACCCTGGATTTTAAGCCGGTATCCTGAAACAACGACAATGTTTTTAAGTCCTTACTTATTTAGGCTTGGTTCACGCAGGAATTTCCATGCAGTGGTTATATAGAAAAAAGTTTTCAATCTAATTATAAGTCTAGTTAAGTTGTCTTAAAAATCATTTAAGGCGTCCCTGGTGTGTGTATGTCTGAATATGCAACCAAAATGCAATAACAATTTCATTTCACATAGGTATATCCAGCTTATTACTTATTAAGAATGTTAATTTCTCTTTATATTGAACTTTTTAATCTCATGGCAAGAGTCATTAACTTACAAGTTAAAAAACAAACAATTGAATAATGCTTTTAAATCTTTCATCAAGTCAGTCCGGATGTGTATTCAAAAAATTAAGCCGCATTCCTTTAGGAGGTGAATAGTTGACAATGACCTATGTTAAAATTTGACATTGAATCTCCGAGCCACTGCTGCCAGAATTTTGCGACTTTGGATCCTGTCCAGAAAATTTTAACGATCGCTTTTGTACACTGAGGATATTTTGCGTCAGATACTATTATTAATAGAGTTACCGAGTGATTCGTCTAACGACTTTTCAGATTTTTCCTGTTGTTAATTAGAACCTAAATACTTTTAACTTTTTACTCTTTGATGTTTACCGATCCCTATATGGGTATACGTGCATACATAATTACCAAATTTTAAAATTGTTAAGGTGTATGAAAATGGACACATTTCAAATTTATCACGGAATATTTTTTACATGGGTTCACTCTGTAGTTAGTCCAATGTCGAGTAAACATATTTCGCGCATCCTGTTTGTCAGGAACTGACTGACGTTATTAAAGATGAAAATAGATGTTAGAAAATCCATTAATGCCAAAATATCAACCTCGCCTTCATGTTTTTTCTAAGGATTTACGTATATTTTTATAGAAAAATTTTAAGTTTCTTTCCTGCAATATTTCATGCTCAGAAAGGTCATGCCGTTTTCCGGCTTTGCAAATGGAATGAATGATTTATAGAATCCGGAAATTATTTTTACGATTTTATTTAAATAATGTGTCAAATTGACAATATACACGGTGGTTTGAATTAAGTCAATACTGTTGGTTAAATTTTATTCTGTAATGGGGTGTCCAATTTTTAATATACAGTGTGACCAGTAAAGTCCGTATCATGGGTTTCTTTTTATTATTAGCTTTATTCGAAATTTGACTTTGGCATCAAGTTCTGCTTCGATCGAAATGAAAATTAAGCAAAAAAAATAGTAGTCACGTGATTCGCATTATCTGTCAGATTTTAATTTTTTCCAGAAAATAATTCAAAGGTGAGGTTATTTCTGAAAGTATCGAAAAAAATTATTAGAAAAAGTTTTTTTAATGCAGTTTCTAGCCCCCATGCAAAATTTCAGCTGCTTAAAATAATTTTGATTTTTTACCCATATTTTGTAAATTGCACCACTTTTGCAAAATAAGAGTCAACGCAACCTACATAAAACTTCTTAGTTCTGACAATGCTTTATTTCAGATACATTTTCTTTAAAGTAGCGCCATATTAAATGTGTGTTTTTCTACAAAATCAAAATTGAGCTATTAAAATTTGGCCGCATGTGATGCAAAGTTTATTTGTTTTTGACCCTGTATAAGGTAACTTCATAAAATAAGTATTTTTGAAAACGTAGTTTGTGTCTGAAAGTAATACACCTTAATATTAAGACAAAAAAGAACACACTGTCATCAGTAAAGTGTTCATTAAGTGGAAAATAAATTTTAGTGGTGGGTAAAAAATCAAAATTATCTTATGCAGCTGAAATTTTGCATGTGGGCTAGAAACTGCATTTAAGAAAACTTTACCCAATAACTTTTTTCGATATTTTCAGAAAAAACCCCACTTTTGAATTATTTTTTGAAAAAAATTTCAATTTAAGAGATAATGCGAATCACGTGGCTACTATTTTTTTGCTTAATTTTCATCTCGATCGAAGCAGAACTTGATGCCAAAGTTAAATCGAATAAAGCTATTAATAAAAAAAATCCCATATAATGCGGACTTTACTGGTCACACTATACAGTGTGAGTTTGTAACTTGAAATCAATTAGTAAATTCAGTAGGTACAATTTTTTTTTCGGAAAAATAATTGAACACGCCGGTATTAACATTTTAAGTTGTGGTATTTTTTATGAAAAAATGTTGATACAGTGTCTCCCAAATTATATGACGATATCGATAAATTTTTTTAAACGGCAACCCTAGTTTTTTTATTGACTGCTCATTTTGAACATTTCTTATTAAAAATACTTCGAAAGAAATTAACTAACATTTATATCATATTCGTGCTTTCAGCTCCTCAACATTTGACAAGAAATAAAAATTTAAAATTTGGTAGGTACTTATGAATACCGAATAAATATTTTTTTTATAAAAAATACCAATTAATTGACATGTTTTTTCCAAAAAAAAAAATTACTGAATTTATTTCAAGTCAAAAACTCACACTGTATCTATCTCCCTTATTAGCGAATAAAAAGGGTTGCTGTTTTTAAGAAAAAAAATTGCTCACTTTGCAGGAATGATGGTGTTGTAAATATAGGTTTTTCATATCTTGGTATATAATCTACAGGGCATAATTTTAACGGAAAATAAAAAACGGTTTGTACATAATCATCCAATAATTATATGTGTTCTAAAAACTGAATTAGTACTAAGGATACAGTGTTACGTAAAGACAAAAGAACATTCCAAACTAGAATTTTTTTTCAAAATTAATGTTTTAAAGTTTAGAAAATCTATCTATAATTTTAGGAATGTAGCCAGAAAGACGATGTGGTTTAGGTCATCTAGCCTGGCAATTTAGAATGCCAAAAAATCGTTTCCTGTGTCTATTAGTGAAAAGTTACACCTGTTTCTAAGATTTTTGTCTACATTTTTGAAACGACTGTTTTGGTTTGTGTACTCGTGTGTATAAGTTATGTATACAACTTGTCCCGAATTCCATTCTTACCGTTCAGATGTTGATGTTATCTTTTGTTATTTTGAATATATACAATAGCATACATTTCTAATGGCGGATATCTTATATTTCTACATTATTGATACTTTTCAAATATCAAAATTAATACTTTCAAAGTTCATGTTGTGTATATGGAGTGTATTAAATTAATTCCTTTATATTCTGGCCGGTTCCAGTTAGTACCTAATTTGTTTTTAGTTCGTCATATACACATAGAGTACTATGCAAAATGATTTTGTTGTGTTGTAGGAACCAAAGGTTGTATTTTGGAACCAAAGCCAATTCTACTATTTTTTTTTTAATTCTGGTATCAGCAAAGGATATAAATGCGACTTTTGCATCAGAAACCTAACGTTTAAGAAGGGATATCTCAAAAAAGGGGTTTCGGCCGTAATATGCCCAAAAATTGATCATTCCTCAAAAATAATTATAAATTTTGGGGTGGTATAATAGATAATATTTACCGAAATAAGTTCGATTTCTCGGGGACCTCTTTAGTGTGACATTACGTACCCTCCATGCCATATTGCGCATCGATTCCTTTACATATATATAAAGCATATAAATGTATTCAGATTGTTTGTTTAAATATGCGACTAATCGTGGGCCAAGTGGCGATATGGCAATGGCACCCCCTGAGATTATGTCAAATAATATTTTACATTTCTTTTAATGATACCTGTAATATTATATGTTGTCAACCACGTCGCACAGTTAAACATTAACATGTTTATATTTCATTTTTCATGTTTATTTTATGCAGAAGCTTTTATTTAATATTAATTTTTTAATTGTTTTTAATTAATTATTATATTAGTACAACATAATATAATCTTTTACATAGTACAAATAAAATCTTTATGTATATTTTTATTTGAAATTTTTTTTGCAATTCCAAAAAAGGCTTTTTATGGCTTTAGCATTTTTTGTTTGACCTGTATTGCGGTTTTAAAAATCGGGTATATAATCGGACATGCACCGAGAGCTTTTGGTCGACGGATCTTATTTTGTAATGTTTGAAATTAAAAACAAAAATCTGTTTCTTGTAAAGAACTACCTATATTCGGTATTGTGAAAATGTGTTACTAAAATATTACCTACCTGATAAACTCGTTCTCTAACACAGGCTGACATATTTTTTATGGTATTTACACTTCTCAAAAGTCCAAAAATATGCGAATAACTTTTTTTAGAACACTAAGAAATAACAGCGAACTTTGAATAACAATAGATTATTTTATATTAAAACACTTCGTTTCCGTAAAAGGACCTTTTACAAAAACACAATTTTCGAAAAACTTGTTCAGTTTGAACTTTCTCTGGCGCGAGATGTCAATGTTGTAAAAGCTTTTGAGGGCCGACGCTTTTAATATAGTCAGTCCGAGGAATGTATAAAAATATATGAGATTAGCGTCGCGACGTAAGACGGCGTCTTTAACACGTCATATGCCCGTTTACTTTTTATAATTTCTCAGTGGCCACATTCATCAGTGAAATATTTACTATTTTTACGGATATATGTCGGGCCAAAACAATTTTGAGCTATTCGCAGAGTACAAAGTCAGGTTTTCACTCTAATGAACATTAGGACATTTTTATTCATTGGTATCGTTCCACGTTTTTTTGGCATGTGCGTGTAAACCTGTGGCTGTTGATGTCAATCGTTCGCATTTTATTTTTCAGTATTATAGAAAAAACAAAAATTTTCAGGTGCACAGTTTTAAAATAACATTTCCCTAACGTGTGTGGAAAGTATAACCTTTCGGCCTGAAACTGTAGCATCAGAAGATAATAGAATTCCGCTTTATGCGTCTAGAAAATTATTTCTTCATAATACATCGATGTGTCTATTTTTAAGTAGTCTACCATCGCCTTTACTAGCGATATGCATTTATACCTTTTACTCGAAACTCTCTAAACCTATCGAATTTATATTAAGATATACTTGTTTATTTAGAAATAATAGTCATTGTTGAATAATTCGACTTCTATACTATGACAGAGGGCCAAGATAAATATTCCAAAAATTGTTGTACTAAACATCACCAGTAAAATTTAAGTCAACAGGTATTAATTTGGTATCAGTGAGTAGCTAACGGCTCAAACGTGGTTTTTCTTGTAAAAGATTTTTAATTTAGCCCTTTAGTTGGGAGAAAATAATTTTTAAAATTGTTTATTTATACTAGGTTAGGATAGGTTAAAAGTAAGTGGGTTACAGCTAACCCTCCAATACTATTGTGGCTTACACCTTGTTTATATTTCCCCCAATAGGTCTAACTTTTTAATGAAGTTAATGATGGTATTGGGAGAGCATTTTTCATGTCATCCGGCAGCAGAGTCACCTCGTTAAACAGGGCGAATCTGATTCTTCCTGCTGCGGGGCAGGCGCACATTACTTGTTCTGCTGTTTCTGCATCTTTCATGCAGAGCCGGCATTCATCAGTTGGGGCAATTCCAATTTTATACATATGGTGTCGCAATCTGCAGTGGCCGGTGTACAATCCCACTAGTACTTTAAGGCATAATCTGTTGAGCACTAGTAGTTTGTCAGTTAGTTGTTGGTTTATATGGCTGTTTATAAATGCTTTTGAGTGTGTTAGACCTGGTAGATTTAACCAGTGTCTTTCCCATTTGCTTTTTGCTTCGGCTAGTATTGTTTTCCTGGCCGTAGCACGAGATATACCTATTACCGGCTTGGGTCCTGTGAATGTTAGTGCTGCACCTCTCTTAGCGAGTTTGTCGGCAGTCTCATTACCCTCGAGGCCCATGTGTCCCGGTATCCATATTAGGGTTATTCTGTTGTTCAGGCTTAGTTCGTATAGTGTTTCGTGACAGCTCCACACCGTTTTTGAGGTACACCATCTCGATTTAAGAGCTTTTAATGCAGCTTGACTGTCGAAGAATATATTGATTGATCTATGTGCATACCGTCGGTCTATCAGCAGTCTTGCACACATTTCAATTGCATGAACCTCTGCTTGAAATATGGTTGTCATAGTTTCCAGGCTGATAGTTATTTCTATTTTTGGGTTTTTGCCGTATATTCCGGCTCCAATAGGTACCTTCTTTAGTTTTGGAGCCATCTGTAAATATTCCAAATTCCGCCTTTAGCAGGTCAGCACTGTTATTGGCCCATTCCTCCCTTCTTGGGTGGATGGTTTTATAAGGCGGTTCGTTAATGGATTTTCTTGTCATTATGTCTGAGGGCATATTTAACATGCCGCAGGCTAGCGTGCCTTCCAACATGCTGGTGCCCTCCATGATACATGACTGCGGCTTATTAGTAGCTACTTGATATTATAGGTGGCCCATTTATCCTCCTGCTCCAGATATATATGAAGTGGTATAAGTCCTAACAGAACCTCCATTGATGCCGTTGGTGTGGTGCGAATAGCTCCAGTGATCGCAAGGCATGCGTGCCTCTGCAGTTAAATAAATATTATAAACATTAAAGGAACCAAAATGGACCCCTGTGGTATACCCGATGGAGCATCCAACGGCAAAGTTTGCCTATTTATGCTAACACAGATTATAGTATATTTTGAAAACGAAAGGGTATAATCGAAAAATCGGCTACATGGGAAACAGAGTTTAAGAATAGGTATTTCCATATCTTTAAATTGAAGTAGGTAAATCCTATATATGTGCGGTTTCGAAAAAATTCTGTTTAATTTAGCACCCTTAACATACACAATGAAAATGACAAGACATTGTCTGTTTAAAGGTTGGAGACAATGATGTTTCTTGAATCATAGATGAATTTTTTACTTGCATTATCTTAATTTACTTTAAATCACAACGTTTCAACTGATAATTATTTCCAGTCGTCTTCAGGTGAATACTGTAGTATGTGTATAGGTAGTTGAAACGTGATTTAAAACAAATAAAGATATTGCAAGTACAAAACTCGTCTATCATTTCATTTAAGATATTGTCATGAGTCAAAGACAAACTTAAAGTATGTAGGTATACAGGGTGTTCGAAATTGGTGATGACAGTATATTGTGATCTCGAAAACTATAAGAGATAGAAAGACGGTTAAATGGGAAAAGTTTTAAGCAATTATGTTAGCAGTTTATTGGTGCTTGTGGATCGATTCCGATTCTTTTAGTTTTTGAGATATTTTGAATAAACTTGCATTTCCTTAGATCGGTTGTAACTATGTTATTTCCCAATATTTTTGGAATCTGTAAAAACATCTTCATGTCAACTTTTTACTTGCCTACTTAGTAATATTTTAGTTACAACGTTTTGGTTTCCTGCAACCATATCAATTTTCTTTTTTCTTATGGGATTTTCTTATTCTCTAATTTAATTTTTTATTTACCGAAAATAACTTAATTTTTCCTATAAGTAAGATTCTAAACACTATTATAAATTAAAAACAGAGGGTTTTAGCACTTCATTAGTATTTTAATTTACGCTTGGGATAATTTTTAATCATTTAAGTTTATTTTATAAATGAAAAGGAGAGTCAGTTGTACGCCGTATTTTAACAAATGGAACATTCTTTTTTGTATTCAGCTTAATTTTAAGTTTTAAGTTTAAAGTTGTATTTATAATTGCCATTGCCTAGCGCTTTCGGCCCATTATGAGGCCATCATCAGGGCTTAGGTACTAAAAGAAAAACACAAACAAGAGTAAAAAACAGCTGGAACAAACTACGTGAAAATACTTACTCGTCAAATTATGTCCAGAAGACAAGAAACATGCTAAGAGATATTTGAAAAAAAAATTTTATCATAAAAACTTCAGAGAGTTGGACTATCTCGAGGACCTTGAAATCCATAGACATTCAATTAACTATCCAGATTCATGTCTGAATTTAGGACTTAATGAAACTAACAACCGAAATCCAATTTTTAGACTCTTTCAGCGATAAGAATTTATTGTTTACCTTAACCTACGCTTGTGGACTTTTGACTACTCCCATTTCATTAACAATAGGATGATTTTGCAGAACACAGATATCATAATTTAAAAATCCTGTTTAAATTATTTTCTTTTAAACAATTGACGGAGTTATAATTTATCCAAAGTCAGTGTGATGACATTCCAATCATTCCATACGGCATACAAACGGCGGTAAACAGTCTCAAAGAGACCGACCTCACAACTAGGGTTGTCAGATCTTTCTGCTTCAATTCTTTAAGTTTTTTTATTAAAAATGTTTCTTTTATATCAGTATTCAATTGTTAGTCAGTAACTTTCTTTGAAAGCTAGTTTGCAAATATACTTTAAACCGAGGAGTTTTGAGTGTGACAGAAAAAAATAACAAGCCATTATATAAGAAACAATATAACTGAAATCAGGACAAAAAGTGTTTTCAGTGTTTAAAAACAACTAATTATCACACCCTTGTTTCTCGTATATACTTACATTGTGCTTACAAATCCGAAAATTTTGAAGAATTGGCAACAGCATATAATTTGTTGCGCTTGCAAGCGCCAGTTAAAGCGGCTGGTGTAAGCTGAAGCGGTACGCAGCCCGTCTAACGATCGATTCTGTCAGACAGAGACCGCCGATGGCGTGGAAGAGACGAAGATAAAATATACGTAATTTGGAATTTGTGGACGGGCTGGACAATGGTCCCAGAATGGAGTTCTTGTAAAAAAATTAAAGCATTTTCTGAGCAGTGTCGTGCCGTGTCAGGTTTATTTTTCTGATTTTAGTTTTGTGTATAGAATTTTTGAGTTACCTTATATTTATTATTTTAATATAATATTATTATATATACAGTGGGTTTATAAAGTGTAGTATGTACAGGGTTATCCAACCAAGACTAGACAAGGCGATTTTTTGACTTTTCCTGTACTTTTATAAAAAAAAACTGAAATAGCCATCTTAAGTCATTTTCTCCCGCGAATTCGAATATCTTCAGCAAAAAAGAATTGAACATCAAACAAAAGTACTAGGGGTCACTTTGATATTTTTTTAAATGGAACACCCTGTATATTTTTACATTTTTAAATTCCACATAAAATTATAATTATTTTTTATTAAATGCATTATTAGTCTATACTTCATAGTTTCCGAGATATTGACTTTCGAAAAGTGACATTTTCGAACTTTGAAAGCTTATAACCTTCTAACAGTACGTCTTAGAGCAAAACGGCTTACATGTCCCTATCTTTAATTTTTATTATCTTCCCAAAAAAATCAACTTCCGGTTAAGCCGGATGTAACTCGAAAGCAGGAAATATAGTTGTTCCGGTTTAACTGGAAGTTGATTTTTTTGGGAAGATAATAAAAATTGAAGATAGGGACATCTAAGCCGTTTTGCTCTAAGACGTACTGTTAGAAAGTTATAAGCTTTCAAAGTTCGAAAATGTCACTTTTCGAAAGTCAATATCTCGGAAACTATGATGTATAGACTAATAATGCATTTAATAAAAAGTAATTATAATTTTATGTGGAATTTAAAAATGTAAAAATATACAGGGTGTTCCATTTAAAAAAATATCAAAGTGACCCCTAGTACTTTTGTTTGATGTTCAATTGTTTTTTGCTGAAGATATTCGAATTCGCGGGAGAAAATGACTTAAGATGGCTATTTCAGTTTTTTTTATAAAAGTACAGGAAAAGTCAAAAAATCGCCTTGTCTAGTCTTGGTTGGATAACCCTGTACAAACACCTAATGTAAAACAAACTTATAAGTGTGTATACGCATTTTAATTATTTGCTTGGGACGCCTATGGTTAGGAAATTCCTACAGTTTAATGTCATTAAATTGACCTAAGAAACACTATTCCTACCTTTTTATACAATTTTATTCATTATGACTTATTTAAAGTTTTTATACCACCTTTTTGTTTTCTATTATTCGTCATTTTGTGTATAGTAACCACATTTTTATCTGAGATGTCCCTCACCACTTTATGTCCATATGTCAAATGCAAATATCAGTCAGGTGTTGTTTACAATTTGAAACCGTTACCAAAAAAAAATCAAATATCTCTTAGTATGTTTCTTTTCTTGTCTCCTAGACATAATTTGACGAGCCAGTTTTAAAATATTTACTCTACATTTTGCTAACATTTTGTACTTAAATCTATGACAGTATGGCAGAAAAGCATTTTGGTAAGCTTTCCAGAGAGGTGTCACAAGTGAGGTAGTGCCATTTTGATATCTTCTTTACCATAGAAAATAAAGCCATTGTAAGTTTTTAAAAAATCACCCTGTATAATAACAAATGAACCTCAAAAGGTGAATATGGCGCTAAATAGGTTTTAAATAGTGTGCTTTTGCCCTTGTTTTTAAAAATATGTCAAACGTGTTGTAAACATTGTCAAATTGATGTCGCCTAAGAAAACCAGGTTATTCTGGATCAGAACATGGGCTGTGCGTTTTTTATTTCTTTATGACGTCATATCCGATCCCGATGATTATAATTTTGACATAACCTACTCTCCGAAAATAACATGTAGGTATATGATATTTTTTTAATTTGAAAACTTGGCATGCTTTTTTTTAAACAACGAATTATTTTCTACAATATATATACATTTTTAAGTTTTTAGAAAATGTTGAGGTTTTTCCAAAATTCCTTAACCCATTACGTCCAAGTTTTTTTTTTAACAAAAACATGTTTCAAAAATGCCAAAACCTATTATTAATAGGGCTTTAGTAAATGCGTATTAATTTTTTAAAACGAATTACTAAATCAGAGCGCCTTCGACACTATTATTTATACGAAATTATGAATTCCCTGGCGCCAGTCGGGGACCCGTCAGGATAAAAATTATTTTCGGAAAAACCAGTTATTTTTAATAACGTTTTTGGTGGCGACAATGTTCCCACGAATAAATTAATGATTATTAAGGTTATAGGTATATTCTTTCAAATATATTATAATTTTTTGACACATAATATAACGTGCGAGCAAAAATTATTGGCATCAAAGAGGGCTTGGATTAAAAAACGTAGGGCTTGGTTTAGATCACAATGATATGGGGACGATATATCTAACCACATCTAGGTTGAAATTTTGTCAAATTCATTCATATTATGACAGATATGCAAAATTAATGAGTAATAAAATAAGTAGACAAATGCAAATTTATTTTTGTTGTTTACAAAATTAACAAAGTAAGAATATACAGAAAGAAAAAGAAAAATAATTCACATAACCAGAGAGGTGGAACCAGGCTTCATCCGAAAAAAATGTCAGGTCTAATAAATCATTTCTTTCCAACAAATTTTGGGTAAACCATTGAGAGTAATTCCTGCGTCTTTCAAAATCTGCGGCTTGTATTTCTTGGAATACTTGCACTTTATAAGGAAATAAATTTAGCTGCTTCTTAAGAATAGTCCTGCATGTTCCATAAGATCTCCCCACTTCTTGGGACAGGCGTCTTATACAATTTGTTGGCGTATTTTGCATTATTTCACGAACGTTTGCAACAAGTTCTTCTGTTCTTAGAGATGGTCTTCCTGCTCCTTTTTTGTGTTGTATAGAACCTGTTTCCCTAAACACAGCCACGGTTCTTTTCAGGCAATGATAAAAATCCCCAGTAATAAAAGCAACGTTAGGAAAATGTTCGTGAAAATCGTCCATGCACAAACCCGGATTGTATTGCCACTTACCATTTACTCTAACCCCGTTTTGAAAATACGCTTCAACCATGAATGTTTTGTGCTGTTCCGTAAAGCTCATTGTGTGAATTGTTCAAGAAATTGGAAAAATTAGCGATAATCAAATTACTTGTAACGACTGGGGGGACCAAGATGACAGAAACGTTGAAGATTGGAAAACGGGACACTATATGAGCTATATATATGTGGACTACATTTTTTAAAGAAATATTTTTTCTAAAAAAACTTATAAAAACGTTAAGAAAATTCACAAAAAAAATTAATTTAATTTTTTAATTTCTCCGAAACCGCACGTACGGTTTACTTCCATTTTAAAAATTGAGAAACACCTATCCTTATACTCCGCGTTACTCTGTTTCTTATGAAGCAGATTTTTCGATTACTCTTTCGTTTTCAAAATATAATAAAACTTGTGTCAGTCGAAATAGGCCAACTATAAAAATTATTTTCTCCTCAAAAATGGCCTAAATTAAAAATATGTTACAAGACAAACACACAGGTTTGAACCTTTATCCAGTATACATATTTTTGGGCGAAAACTTCGTAACCGTCTGTTGTGTCATCGTTAAAATTTGATCCGGGTGTAATTAAGATAATGCAATTAACCAGTTGTTTTATTCAGAAAAGCGTACTTCAAGACGACTGATTTATGGAATCCAAATAGAGTATTATGAAAAACCTCCGTCAGAATATTGAAGGGCTTATCAAACGACCCCTTTTTTAATTATTTATTTGTCTTTCGAATCTCTACGTTGGGGACAGCCCTCCACTGGCCCCTCACTGGCCACACTAAATTTATCGATCTAGAATGAACTAGGGAACCAATATTTGATCACTATAAATTTTGCATTCAAGTTCCTATGTTACACCAGCTAATGTACCACCAATAGACGCTTTTTGAAAGTTAGGGAGAAGTTTGAAAATCGACTTTATTTCTGTTTAGAACAAAGTTAAAATCATTTTGGCCCGAGATCATTTTCATTATTTACGTTTATATTTGTGCCAAATTTTGCAAAAACATTTTCTCAAAATGTTGCTATAATATCGTACTTAAATCTCACTACTTTGGTAAAAGCATTCTTGATGGAATAGAATGGAATAGAAAAATGATTTACTGTTTAAAGAATAAAATAATTTTTTTATACAAAGCTCTGTTCTAGTAAGTACTTATTTCAAATAGGTTAGGTAACTAACTAAACTCAAAGAATAAAAAACAAAAACACTAAAAACAAGGTGTGTAGAGAATAATAATAATTTATAAAAAAGAACACAAAAATTAAAGTTTTTTGAGATTATATAAAACTAACAAAAGTATACAAAAATATACAGTTGTCAGAACAACCATGATCCACACGAAAGCTAAGTTGTGGCTTCAAAATATGCCCAATATTTTTAGCAGAACGTTAACTAAAAGAATCAGTAAAAAAGTATTTGTTATTAAGTGCATAATAAGCTTTTTCCAAGACCATTACTGAATGCAATAATTCCAAAATCATTTTTGATAATAGAATGTAAAAATTCTCGCTCTTGAGTTGGAATATTTATTCGGAAACACTTGCTTCTTATGCGTTTTGCGTGTATTTTCA
This sequence comes from Polydrusus pterygomalis, assembly GCA_963969555.1. Lineage (NCBI taxonomy): Eukaryota > Metazoa > Arthropoda > Insecta > Coleoptera > Curculionidae > Polydrusus > Polydrusus pterygomalis. The sequence goes on along the minus strand of OZ018376.1, from coordinate 39,008,317 downwards.
TTCCATAACAAGATACGGAATGAATATTATGTAATTGATATAAACGACATAGGTTGCCATGAATTTCGAAACTGTCAGTGTCAGATAAAAATGGCCGCGTTGTAATAATTATTTTCAGACAAATTTTAGTGCAAGTCAAAAAATGAGTGAAAAATCGGATGAATCAGATATGGAACTGGACGGTCGTGGAGAAAATATAGTCTGCTACTCGGTTAGAATGAAAATTCGATACGCGTGGTTCCTCACGCTCGCTACGCTCGCGTTCGGAATCTTCCACTCAGATCGAATTTTCATTCCAACCTCGTTACAGAATCTACTATTCCCTACTAGCAATTTTTTAACCCCAATTCGTAATCTTCGGTTACTTAACATTTGTCTCAAATCAAGATTAGATGATTATACAATTTCTTACTATTAAATATAATTAAGTTTCTTGTTTGGGGCAAAGATGATATAGGAAAGCTTGTTCTTCTATTTTTTAAGCATGAGAGATAATGTTTCGAGTATATAAGTATGGGTCAAAAACAATGGTTTATGGATTGGTCAGGACGATAAGCCAAAAACATATTTCATACCGCAGTTGCGATTCTATTAGAGAAAAATACCCACTTCTGACTGTAGTATCATCATCCAATTGATCAGCTATAATTAACCCTTATGGTTATGGCGTAATATAATAGATGCATTTTTTGCCAAAATTAATTAAGTGATTTTCAAATTTTAATTTGTTGTCTATATTGTTTAATATGGTGTTACCATTTAAAAGTAATGATATTAGTCTTTAATATATTGAGTGACAATTGGTTTGAGTCACACCATTGTTTAATTTTTTTCAAGATCGTTATTAATATATAATTCTGGAGATTATTTAAAATCATAGATCGTGAAAGAATCGGGATATCGTCTGCAAATATAGTGAACCTACCAAGTATCTGAATAGCCCGCAGATCAATGATACATATTAAAAAGAGTAATGGCTCAAGGACCGAGCCTTGTGGCACTCCAGACATAGATACTCTAGATATCCCGATGATGATTTCCCGAACACTACTCTCTAAAATCGCCTTGTCAGATATGATCAGAACCAATCCAATACTCTACCCCTGAATCCATACACCTCAAGCGCAGCAGTATGCCGTGATCCAAGCAGTCGAATGCCTTTGATTTATCACAAAACACCGCTGTAGCCTCAGACTAGTGCTTGGTCTGAGGCTGTAGCCGTGTTTCAGTACAACATAAAAGTTCTCTGGGAAAAAGAAAACAACATCACCTATATTCCTTGATTTTTGAAATCCAAACTGCCTGGAATAAAGCAAGCTATTGAGAAACTCCAAAACCCGTTCACCAACTAATTTCTCAATCACTTTGGCCAATGTCGTTAACAAGGAGCTTTCCAGAGGGGTATTACAAGTGGGGTAGTGCCATTTAAAATTTTAAAGTGGATGAAGGTATAGTGTTTAGAGGTTTAGGGTGGTCCGCTAATACCTCAATTTTATCGCCTCGCGTTTTTGTAGAAATGGTATTTTTGGTGTTATTTTTTTAGTGTAGACAATGTAGCAATTGTAAGTTTTCAAAATGCCACCCTGTATATCTATTACTTTGTTTTTGTCATTGCGTCGTCCTCTATTCTCTATGCATTTACTCTTATTGCTCTTGATGGTCAATATGGATTGAGACACTGTGTAATATTATCCACGGTGAAATAATGGTAATAATTGACTAATGAATAACTACAATTTTTCAAATTTTTCATTACATTTTTAAAACATTTAACAACAAGTTAAATTGCCGTGAATGTCACTAGGGCTTTTAGTTTATTAATAATTTTAATTTTGGCATTTCGCAGATGCTTTTTGGCAAATTGCTTCATACCAAACCATATCAAATTAAGTGCTAAAATTAGTAATGATATTTTTGAACGGACTAGACGGTATACGATCCGTATTTATTTTTTAAAAGTTTTTTATGAGTTATCTATCCTTAAGAAAAGAGCTTATAAAATATTAATCTGGCCCTGGAATAAATTTATGTTGATCCATATTTTAGAGTAAATTTAATAACATAATAAATTTTTTATTATAGCTGGTATCAATTTCTAATCAAATTCCTTAATAAATATGTTTTTAATAACAATTTATAGAAACTTTAAATACGAAAAATAATTTTTGGAAAAAAAAATAAACCGTTTCAAATAGATACCATTAAATACCAATTAATATGATAGGATAAGACATGAGGTATTTATTAAGAATATTATATTATTATGCTGTAATATATCTATAATCTATATCTATGCACTATTATATTATATTAAAATTACAAAGTGACTGACTGACTCAATGATCTGGTACCTATAGACGAAACAATAACAAATGAACCTATTGACAAAATCGTATTCCATTCCATTCTGAAGTAAATCAACATACCACATCCAACATCCACTTGGTTGCCAAACTTATGCTGTTAAAAGTATTAACATGATGCGGGAAATTTAAATCTTTGTTTATAACCTCATAAAAAGTCTGCAGTATGACAACGCAGCAGTAAGAGATCCGCCCCCAAAGATGTGACCGCCACGAGATTGGTCTGAGGCCATGATGACGTCGTATCATTCATTTCCGGTTGGGGGGTCCACAGAAAATGTATCGAGGAAAAACATCGATGTTTGCGATGAATCGAAAAAAAATTTTTAATAAAATTACTATTACAAAACAAATCACAAATCTTATTGTTCTAAGCTCACACCTTAACTGAAACCATAGGTAAAGGTATAATCAACATCGAGAGGCAACGGCAAAATAATTATTTTACGATTAAAATTAGGGCCTAATTATATACTATATTGATGCATCGCTTAAACACGATATATCGCGTCGAAAATATTGACGTATATCAAACATTCCTATTTCCGTTTGGTGTTTTTTTTGACAATGCAATGGTCTGAAACTTTTTTCAGTTTATCGGTTTTTTGTAATAATTACTGTGTTTTTAGTATATTGTGATATTTTCTGGAAACTTATTAAGATGAGTTGCAAGTGTCAAGTATGCGAGAATTCGGAAAATAATAATTCAGCAGTTGCTTTTCATAAGTGAATAAACAGAAAGTTGGGTTATTTGCAGGTTAGGTCTAAACTTTATTAGCAAGTTCACATTTAAAGGTAAATTCAAAGTAATCCCTACTCCCGTCCCCACCCAGCTCCTACAAACGATGCTGTCAACACATTTCAATAGCCTTTATGAATGACATGTATCATCTATTAGGTAAAAGGTTTACCTCAGATCATTGGACCGACTAACTGAGTCATCAACGCCCAGCCTAAACCCTTAATCCTAGAATCATGAAATTTCGACGATCTTCTTCTTATAACGTATAGGCATCCGCTAAGAAAGGATTTCTCGAAAATCAACCCATAACGGGGTGAAAACGGGGGTTAAAATTTTGTAAAGGAATTTCTGTATCGCAGAAACTAAAACCGGTGGAGGTCTGAAAATTGATATATAAGTTCCTTTAATAAAATAATAAACGTATTTCGTCATGTTTTCAAAATTTACTTGGGTTGAAAAAGGGGTGTAGTCTGTTTTGAGGCGGTACCTATAACTGTAGGGGGGTAATTCCAAGATAAGTTGAAATAATTGCGTTTCAAATCATTTTACCGTTAAATTTTAAAAATTTGCCACTATTTTTTTTCCTGTCAATCTTATTTTACCTTATCTAACACTGTGATCAAAAAAGATCGAGTATTTTTTTGTATTTGCAAAATAAAATGGTTATCTTTAAGGTAAATGTCATATATGTTACCAGTTACCAATGGGGTCCTTCAAATTGAGGAACGCGTTATATTGTTAAGATGCATATTGTTTGTTCCTTTCCGTCAGCAAATAATTATTTACGTACCGTTTTATTATTACTAGGTAAGTATTTGTGAGATACATTTAAAGAAATGCCATAATTTTATAAAATATTAGTGTATCTGGGAACGATGTCAAATATGTTACCCAAGAAATAAATACAATAACGTGCGACGTGACAGCATTGTTTTTCACCAGTCGACCAGTAAACGTAAGTTTAGTGTTCTGGGTTGATGCTGGTGATAAATTTACTGTGTTTTGTGGATTTAAAAGAAAGTTTTTGAAAAAGATAGTATCCAAAGCAGGTGCGTATGTTTATTATAAGTCAAACATGTTACTCCAGCAATCATATGTTTTTTTATAACAAATTGTATACAAATTATGCAAACATAACTCCAAATGTGAATACTTCTTTTATTACTCTGAATGCGCCGATCAGATTGAACATGGCGGCAATTTTAAATTGTTATGTGTGAAATGTCAAATATGTTACCGTCAAATATGTTACCACTCCTTAGGTAACATATGTGACATAAGGTAACATTATATGACAAAATTATTATTTATGAATATTAAATTAGAAAACCTGTTGCAATTTTGTTTATTTTTTATAGAATATGGCTTTAACCGCAGCAAAAAAGCAGAAGCGGTACAGAGAACGGCTTAATGCAGACCCAGAGCGACGGAATGAATTTCTTAGAAAAATGCGAGAGCATGCAAACATTTTTTAAATTATATGTTTATTTTAGGTGTGTCACTAAATGTAACATTCAGTGAGTCTTTGTAGTGCTTGGTACTTCAGTAAACAATATATTTTGAGTTTTTATCTTTATTCATTTTACTTTTACATCCCATTCTGTCTCTTAGTAACATATTATATGACTGTCATATATGTTTCCACTCTACTAATATACCATAAAATGCAAAAAAAGAAAAAAAGTGCACTGCTGATGCTAGATTTGTGATCCAACGTGTATAATTGATAAGTATTTCAAAATATACCACGGCTGCTGACTTTTCAAAAAAAAAAATATATATGTATTAGCGAGCAACTTATCTTGGAATAACCCAGGGGTGAAAAGGGGGTATAAAATTTTCTATTTAGTCGGTTCGTCGGATTTTTTTGAAACATAGCATAATTAGGTAGATACTATACAATACAAATAATGAAACATTTATTTCTTATCTTTTTAAAAGTCGGCCCTTAAAGGGATGAAAAGGGTATAAAAGTTTCCAATCGAAAAATATTTTTGTCTTATTAAATACTATATATTATCGCAAATCATGAAAACGATTTTCTTACACTACTAACGGGGTATAGCCTATTGTGATGGGGCTACCTATAAATGTCTATAATTTTAAGCTATATGGCTGAAAATTGGTTCTATGCTTACTCTGTTAAAATAAGCAAAAATACGTATTTTAATGTTTTGAGAAATGTTGCCCCTAGGAGGTGGAAAAAGGGGTAGGGTAAATTTCCAACAAAACCCAAGCGCTAGAGAAAAAGGTGTAAGTGTATGCATGGAACGTCGGCTTTTTATTATTGTATCTGAATTAATAACACTGACAACGGAAGCTTTCCTTTTTAACACCCTTTTATTAGCTTCACCTGTTAGTAGGTATTGTTTGTTTGTCCGTAACCGACTTCTTTGAACCCGATTTTGACCCACTTTAAAAGGTCAGATTTAATTTAAATTTTGTAGACTTATCAAGAACCGCTGACAATACAATAATCTACACGCAAAAAATTCTCCTGTCAAATTTTGACAGCTGTCAGGTATAAAACGAAGAAGCGATTTTGACGAAACAAATTATGGGGTCGTATAGTATTCGATGCGGAAACTTCGGGAAAAATAAGCAAAAAATTCTCCTGTCAAAATTTGACAGCTGTCAATATCTCATAAATCGTTAAAAAAAAATGATATCAATGAAAAAACTATAAGGTCGTAAGTATATTAACGGCGGAAAGTTAAAAAAAATACGCAAAAAATTCTCCTGTCAAATTTTGACAGCTGTCAGCTATAAAACGAAGAAGCGATTTTGACAAAACAAATTTATGGGGTCGTATAGTATTCGATGCGGAGACTTCGAGAAAACTAAGCAAAAAATTCTCCTGTCAAAATTTGACAGCTATCAATATGTCAAATCGTTTAAAAAAAATGATATTAATGAAAAACTATAAGGTCCTATGTATATTGACGGTGGAAAGTTGAAAAAAATACGCTTGTCAAAATTTGACACCTGTCAATATGTCAGAATTATTACAAGAACCGATAGTAATGAAACAAATGTGGGGTCGTATAGATATTGTTGCTAAGAATAAAGAAAATTTTTTAAAAAATTCCACCCATCAAAATAAAATTTTGATAAATTTTTTTTAAAAAGTTTGAAATTTTTTGTCGTTTGTTCGGGTTTGTATGTATGTTTGTTTGTAACCGACTTTTTTGAACCCGATTTTGACACACTTTCAACGGTCAGATTTAATTTAAATTTTGTAGAATTATCAAGAACCGCTGACAATACAATAATCTAGCTCAATCTACTCAAAAAAAAAAATGATTTTCTTAACAATAACTCAAACTAAAAAATTAATCAAAATAAAAAGCCGAAAATAAATATAGTTTAAAATAATTCTTGAAATTCTTAATATAGGCAGAAAATAATAATGAACCATAAACATTAGTATTATAATGAAAAAAAAAAACGTGGGGCGCTTTGTGCTATATTTTTCGTACCCCAGCTTTTTTCCCAATAATACTAATGTCTATATTGTTCATTATTATTTTCTGCCTATATTTAGAATTTCAAGAATTATTTTAAACTATATTTATTTTCCGCTTTTTAGTTTGATTAATTATTAAAGCGTGTTTTTTAGTTTTTTGAAACTATATTTATTTAAAAATAGGTTAATATTTGTTTCAAAGAAATTTGAAACCAAGTAAATTGTGTTTTACGTTCACCACCCACCCTGACTCAAAATATGTTTGGATTTAATAAAAGTAAAAAAAAAACTAAGCTCTTCACTAAATATGATTCTTTCCTACGAACTAAAGGTTATTTTTTTTTTTTTTTTTTTTTTTTTTTTTTATTATTTATTTTACGTCGGCCTTTTTCCGCAACGAGGCCAATCACCGACGCCGGGGAATTTGTCACACACTATCTGGTAATTTTTGCCGAATCCCTCTTTGTCGAGGGTAGGATTCTTTAACGTGCCAACATCCATGACACGGGGCCCACAGTTTAACGTCTCTTCCGAAAGACGGCACTAAAGGTTATTATTTTATAGTTTCTATCTACCTTGTTTGATTGTATCAAATCAAATAAGTTTATGATGAATTCTATACAAGTCTACAGGCTGAAAGCACCCTGTATAATTATTTTGATTCATTATAAATGCTTTGTTTTGTTTTCAATAAATTATATGTTCAAAGAACCCTCAAGGATGTTTTATTGGATCTACCAGTGTTGTAAATATGAGTGTTCTGTGTTCAGATTTTATTATCAATGAAAATATTTCACGCTAAATTTAAATTGAACGAACTTGAACAATAATACACACGTTTAAATGTTTTGATTACTTCCACTAATTTACAGCAAGTTTTATCCGAACTTTAACACTGATTTATTAATAGCTAATTGGGCCATCAGTATAGCTTTTTTGGGGCATAAATATTTTTAAAAAATCCGAATAAGTATATAGCGGGAATGAGGGCAGGCAATGAAATTTAAATACACAATAATTGTATTTATCCCAACGTTTCGTTTTATATAAAAACTTTCTCAAGGGTCAATAAAAATGTTAAAGCCTGTATATTCATAATGCGGAATATGACAACACATTTTCTTGAAAAGACATTGAATTTTACATAGTACAGGGTAAAAACTTGAAATGGCCATATCTTAGGAACGAAAAACTGAAGAAAAAAACGCAAAAAACAGTTTCTATAAAACGAAGGGGGAACAAAAACAAGCGTATTATCCCACCCTTATCTGCAATCCCTTGGACAGGGTGAGATACACCCCTAAAATCTTAAATAGAAAGGGGGGTCGAATGATACATCATTTTGAAGCTCTTGAAAAATGCTTTCCAATGGTACCATCGAAAGCTATACATTTCAGGAAATTCTTCTCTATTTATTTAGGAAAACAATAAATGAAAACACAATTTTGAAATTTTTTAATATTATTTAATTAAATGTTCAAAATGATTTCCGGTGTTTTGAAGACAATAATAAAGCCTACTTTCTACAATTCTTCACGTACATTTGCAAATGTTTCTCTGGATATAGCACGGCATTCCTGAACTATTCTATGCTGAAGTTGCTCTAGTGACTCAGGTTGCGTTTTAAAAACCACAGATTTTAGGTGACCCCACAAAAAGAAGTCAAGAGGTGTTAGGTCCGGGGATCTAGGTAGCCATTCAACAGGACCTCTTCTTCCAATCCACTGGTTGGGATAATTATCATCCAACCACTGCCTAACGGGAACTACATAATGCGGAGGTGCTCCATCCTGTTGGAAATGTAGTAAGCGTTCTTCTGAAGATAAATTTCCGAGTATGTCCCTCTAATTTTCTAATTCTCGCACTATTATTGGTTCGATAGACCTCTGTAGCATTTCAGCATATCTGTCGCCATTTAAATTTCCTTGTATAAATATTGGGCCGATAATACCATCTCCCAATATACCAGCCCAAACATTAATTTTCTGGGGGTACTGGGTATGCCCTTCTCTAAATACGTGGGTGTTTTCGTCATTCCAGTAACGACAGTTTTGCTTATTAACACGCCCATTTAAATAAAAGGTACACTCTTCACTGAAGCAAATATTTTTAACTAGTCGAGGTTCTGCCGTAATTCTATCTGTCATTATTTCACAAAACTGAATTCTTCTGTCCCGGTCGTCGTCACCAAGTTCTTGCAGTATGTGCAGTTTATAGGGATAAAACCTATGAAATTTAAGTACCTTTCTTATTGATTCACGAGATAATCCAGTTGCTACAGCTGTTGACGAGTTGATAAAGTTGAATTCATTGCAAACTGCCCCAGAATTACAATTTGCGCTGCTTCGTCGGCTAGCCTCGGTTGATTTATCTTTTTATTCGCGACAGAACCAGTTTCTTCAAATTTGGCTACTAGTTGGCGAACATACTCCGGGCTTACATTTTGACCTGGATGCCTTTCGTTAAAACGTTGAGCTGTCCTTAAGAAACATTGATCCTGGGAACCATAAATGAAAATAATTACTACACGTTCAGCTGTGCTGTACACAATTGTTAAAGATAAGAAGTGCTGCTTTTAGTTTAAACTGAACCGAAAGTCAACTGTTCTTAAAATAATAATACTAGTACAAATTACTTTTAAAGTAAATTCTATGATAAGAAAATGCGAATATTTATAAACACATTTTTTTTTTCGACAAAAAAACTATACTTAGCAAATAAACCAAAACAAAATACCTAGGCTTAAAATGTTTAGAATTCTTAAGAGATATCTCTTAATATGCCAAGATATTGGTAGCAATCATTTTGAATATTTATTTAAATAATAATAAAAAATTTCAAAATTGTGTTTTCATTTATTGTTTTCCTTAATAAACAGAGAATAATTTCCTGAAATGTTGCTTTCTATGGTACCATTGGAAAGCATTTTTCAAGAGCTTCAAAATTATGTATCACTCGACCCCCTTTCTATTTAAGATTTTAGGGGTGTATCTCACCCTGTCCAAGGGATTGCAGATAAGGGTGGGATAATACGCTTGTTTTTGTTCCCTCTTCGTTTTATAGAAACATTTTTTTGCGTTTTTTTCTTCAGTTTTTCGTTCCTAAGATATGGCCATTTCAAGTTTTTAAATTGTCACCCTGTATGTGATACTGGTCATACTAGGCTAAGCCTGCGAGAACTACGTTACGGATTTACGCAGAATCGCTTCGATAAAGCGCGACCGACTGCGTTCCAGTATTGTATATACGTTGCTAATTATTGCTTCAAAAATAAGAATATAAATTGTAGGTGGTGGTATAGGTAGGGCTGTGGCATTGTGGCTCTATGTTACAAGCCGCCACTAGTGTTTTATTAAAAAAAAACAATCGTTTTTTTCATTTCCCGCCTTTTGAGTAATCAAAATAATTTGGCAGTATATTGAGAACATTTTAAAAAAATAGACCCAGTCTTATGGTGATGTAAATATAATAAAATTTAACGTCTTTTAATATTCGGAAACATTACCTTGTTATTTATTATAAAACATTATTATTTCATTTTGTAAATTTCAAAACGTCAAGATTGTTTTTAAAACACATATGTTCTAGGGATACGCATTAGGTATATTATGCTCGCACATTATAAAAATAGAACAAAACTTCAGAAAGTTCGTGTTGTTATCACGATAATACGCATGCCAGCCTATCTTAATTTATTACTTTATTTTTTATTTTAAAAGATTTTAATTATGTACTGCCAATAAGTCAAATTATAAATAAATTTGAACATATAGAAAAGGAGAGCGTGAAATAGTATATATTGTTTTATTGGGAGTAAAATCGATACTTTCATGACGAGTCTGCAGGATTGCCGGACGAACAAAGTGTGACTGGCAATTACAGACGATTCATAAGAAGTTGCTTTTACTCCGAATAAAACATAAGCATACTAATAAAAACAATATGAATAATTTACTTTGTTACAATATCACTTTATTTTTAAAAAAATTTGGTGACTGCAGTTTGGTAGTAATACTACATTATCAAACTGAATAAAAAATTGTTTTTAAATAAAGTAATATTATAACAAAGTAAATTATTCATATTGTTTTTGTTCAATTCAACATGTAAACATACTATTTTCTTTAAATGTTGTTTAAATATAAAAACATAAAGATACAAAATTATATATTTATTCATAAGAACACAGTCATACTTTTGCTTCTGCTGCTATCGGCAACGGAAGTAAAAAGTAGTTTTTGTTACGCTGCCAATAGCAACCGTAAAGTATCGCTTTTACTCCTAATAAAAATATATACTACTTTTTGTCAGTTTGCCTTTACAAAAACTACAATAAAATATGAATATTTTTTTCAAATATGGAAAAAATGTCATTGGATCAGGCGCCTGTCTTATGGGAGCCCTTTCCTGATTCAAGCGTCTTCAAACTTTTTTTTAAAGACAAAGTCCAGTAGACAAAGATATTCATCCATCCATCCAAAAGCGACCTTTGTTTTTTCAACTTTTAAAAGGTAACATATTATTAAGAAATAAAGGAAAGTACCCTAATATGAGATTCCTAATACGATATATCATATTACCTTATACAATATAAGCCACCATCTAGCGATAACAACCACAATAGTTAATTATTGACGCAAACCCTGTTTGACAATCCAGTATTTATTACTACTGACCAGCGAGTGCACTTGCAGTTTGATTTCTGATTTTATCGAAGAAGGAAATTTCTTAAATGTTCTGTATTTGATCGACTTCCACATAAGAAGGTAAATTTCTGGATATTTTTACTTTGCTGATTCGATTAAGTATCCAGGCAGCAAATAATCCGAGATACCTTATTGGATTTTTAAAAATTAAAACATAGGTACCTTTTCAATTTAACAGTTTGTTTCCTAATATGAGATACCTAAAGGTCCCTTACATGAGGTACCTTATGTTAGGAGAACACTAACTTTTTCAGTAACAAATTTCTTTCCTTAGTATGTTTAACCAGTAGGTACCATCAAGTTCAGGAATTTCAAATTCTCGTAGAAGAAAGGGTTCAGGCAAGTCTCATTGTATCAACAATATATAAAAATAATAATAATATGGAAGAAGCTTATGAAAAATAATAATAATAAAAAAGTTGTTAAGCCAAAAGAAAAACTGAAATAGGAAAAGAGAGAACTGAAAAAAAGAAAACTGAAAAGAAAAATAATTTTTTTTTATAAAAGAAAGTGGTGGAAGCAGCTCTGAATCAGAAGAGGAATCAGAAATAGAATACGAGGAATCTAGCGACGAAGATTACGATGACACAGATTGTCACTTTTGTCTTGGTATTCGGAAGATACACATGGGGAAAAGATAGTTCAGTGTATTATTTGTTTTCACTGGGCTCATGAAGAATGTGGTGAAGTCGATGGTAAGGCTGGTCCACTTTGCAAAAGAGACAAAGGCAAAAAACACTTTTATTTGAGTAAAATGTAAAATGTTTTGTAATTCGTTGTGTCATTTAACCAAAATAATATTTGTTGTTACTGGTTCCTAACATGAGATCTAATATTAGGAAGCGTCATTATCTCATATAAGAAACCCAAATTTAAAATAATAGAGGAATTTTTTTTAGTTTATACAAAACCTCAGTATTCAACAACACTTTGCTGAATGTAATTTTCATTGTTACTGTGATAATTACTACCACTTTTATCCTTTCAATGTCTTTTTGATAAATACCCAAAATGTTTTTTAAAAAAAAATTAAATAATTTTTGACACTTTCTTTTTAGAAAGTTTTTTCTTCTTCCCCAGTTTATTGGGTTGGTTTGGATCCCATTTACTGACTTCTCACATATATGTTTTACCTTTTATTAATTTCTCCATATTATGTATCTTTTACACATCATTTTTTAATTCCTGAAAGCTCCATTAAGGTCCTTCACCATTTTCTCTTCTGCTTAAACCATCAGCACTATATAAATATATTTTCTGTCTCCTGATGATGAACGTTTCTACGTTCGAAACATGTAGAGACCTTTAAAGAATTTTATTCTATTAAATTTTGTAGAGGAAGACTTTTAGTTTTTTCTTTCTTTCATATTTTTACATCTACTAATTAAAATTACTATAGAAACAGCAATGCAGAATGTTGCTATCCCTTTCTTGCATGCCTTCAGGCACATAACATCGGACAGACTTGGCAAGCTCACTTAAGGTTGAAATTTTCGGTTGGCAATATTTAAATAATTTCATTAAACCTCGGAAGAAAATTAGTATACTCCAAATGTACACCCCATACCCATCGGCACAGAATATACAGGATGGAATTTTTAACCGGTTCAAATTCAGTATTACGAAGCCCCTTTATTTGCCGAATAAATATAGAACTACGGCTGCGTTAACATACTTTTTTCGGTGTGTGATGAAATTTACCCCTTTTTTTAGGGTAGAAACCGCCCTCAATTTGTTTTTTTAAATGTAAAGGTATGTATTGTGCTCGTTGGAAAGGGAGAAAAAGCAACACTACCCCAAACAAGCTTGCTTCCTCTTCGTTAGTGCTAGATTCACGAGTTCTACCACCAGTACCACGATAAGTTGTTGCGAAAATCGTAGTTTTTATATAATCCGATTCGTAAAACCAAGATTTTAAGGAATCATTGTTGGCACAAAAATAATGTAAAATAAAATTTTAAATGATAGAAACTGCTAGTCATACCCTTCCTGGGCCTTCCTACATTACAAAATTGTCTAATATAAAAATTATCGGCAATTCGCATGTAATCGAGGTGTAATAAACAATTTTTTTTTGGTTCGATTTAGGCTGATATAAATAAAGTAAACGTCAAAATAATAATTTTCTACGTCAAATGAAATCAGGCAGGTAAGCACTAAGTACCTAGTTGTTTTTAAAGCAGACTAAATGTTACTGTTTTAAGGAAACCATACCAGGTCAACCAGCGTATTTTTTTTTTGCTAAAAATGCCAATTTTTGACATTATTTATCGACATTAATTTATATAATAATTACCGTTTCGAATGAATACGAATTTGACGATAGATTTAAAAACGTTTTACTATAATAATTATTTATGTTATTTTATATTAAGGTAAACAAAATTCAACAATACTGAAAATGTCAAAAATATTTCCTTTCCTAGCAACAAATAGGTTAGAAAATAGTTAAGTGCAAAAATATTTGGAACCCTTATTTTTGTTAAGGTAAACAATTTTAAAATGTGCTTCTATTATGTACAGACATAATCTTATTTTTGTTCAATTTGATGATTTTATTAAAAAGTTATTTTCAACTCAAAAAATTTGACAGTTTTTCCAAAAGTGATAATTTTTCCTAAATTAGTATCAGCGTACCTTTGGTTATGATTTTTCATAAATTTTAGACTATGGCTTTAAATTCTGGAAGTATTTTAATGGAACCTGAAACAATAGTTTTATACAACGATCCATTACTGCTGTGCGGTGAAGCAAATAATCAAAATGAATGTGCTTTAGTGTTTAAAACGATAAACAGTGACATCATTCCAAATTCAACTCTTATTTTCGATCATAATGTGTACCAAATGAGTGGAGATCTGACTGGAAACTTTTCAACTGAAAATCGATTTCATATGGGCGATGGGATATCCTTTTGTTTGGAAAACGAAGCAATAAATACAGACAGCAACCTGAATATGATGAATTTTTTTTACAAAAATGCACCAAAAGACCAGCCGGAATTTGTTGACGTTAATAACTTGACAGGTTCGGAATACGTCGAAAGCAAAGACTCCGCAAAAGAAAGTTTTGTCGTAAGTGATGATGAAAACGATGTAATTTTTGTCAAAGAGTATAGGAAAGAAGACAGTCAGAAATATAGTATTTCTCGTGAAAAAAAGGATGATACAAAGGAAGAGGGAATAAGAAGAAATCCTGTAAGAAAAGCTAGAACAAACAAAGGCAGAAGGCACTTACAAAAAGAGCATCTGTTGGAGGAAGATTTTGCTTTCTTAGATCAAATTGATGAAGAGAATTTGGTAAGTGTCAAAGGTCATAAAATTTCTTTTACAAAATATACAAGGTTGCTCATAGGCTTTTATTTTATTATCTAAAAACATTGTAAAATACATTACAGTAGGCCATGAATTATTTTTCTTTATTATTTACTAATAATAGATACTTTCGATGACTGTTATCGTGTACATTCCTGATAAATTATAGAATATCTTGCCAATTCAATTTGTGAATTGAAGACAAATTCCCACAAAATTTTATTCAGCTTGTAGGAAACGTATTGGTATTCTATGAAACCACTCGGCTTTTGGGCTGTAAACAGGCGATTTTTTGAACTTAAAGATAAAATTTAAGGTGGCAACATATCTGTCAAATTTTGACATTTATGACTTTTATAGCAGCAAATTTGGAAGCGTCATAAATTAACGTTTCTTCATTCAAGTTTGCTAAAATTTAAAGTTTATTTTATTTATGCCCCACCTCTCCTTCTTTAACTTTTTTTGACAGGTAGGTAGTACACAAAAATGGTTTATATGACCTTATTTACCTCAAAAATTATATACAGGGTGTGATGGAAAATACTTATCATATTTAAATGGGTGACTACTTGGGAGACCTGGAGAAACACTCCATACTTTTTTGTTTTTAATCGACAGTCCAAATAGTTGGTCACCAAAGCGCATGCCTTGAGAAGCGGCCCGCACACGATCAATATATTAATTAATACAGGATAATATAGATCAGTATATTGTCCATGTGCGGTCTAACCTCAATATTTTCATCAGCATTTTCTTGTCGTGCCTAGTGAACGTTATTGATTATTGTGAAAAACAGGTTTTTGAAGATTGTGGCCATTAGTGAATTTGATGTTGAAAACGAAAAAGAACAAGTGATGCGAAGTTTCATTGAAACGTTTGAAACGATGCCTATAGGTATTGTGGGATTCTCGCAATGCATCTTATAAAAATAAAAGAAAACGTGGTGAAGCATGTAATCTTTTAACACATAAGTATATTACTGCATAACAAGTTTCCAGAATTGCGTAGCTTATTGACCGTGGACCCATCAATGCTAAATACATAAGATCTTCGAAGCTCCTATCTGTTGCAAGATACCGATAAATAACTATTAATTTCTCTTTAACGAATAAAGCTTCTCGCATCATGGTATCCTGACGCTTGACGTGAGGTTTAATCATTGCTACGAGTGTATCAAACTTATATCTGTCCATTCGAAAATAGTTGCAGTAATCGTTCACATCACTTGAAACGATTTCTCTTAGTAAATTCATGTGACCATAATGTTTCTTTTTTGTTATCCACTCTTTAACCCATCGCTTACGGTTAACAATACGTTTTATTCCTAAGAGTAGTAAAATAGTTGTCAAGTCAAAGTCAAAGTCAAAAATGCTTTATTGTAAAAGAAACATGTTCTTATTTACAAAGCTTCCTAAAATAGGCTACACTAAATATAATTACACAGTATCTTTGATATAAACATAATAACATAAAAACATAATGAGCACAAACAGGCAAGAAACAGATAAATATAAAAAAACACAATAAAAAAAAATGTCACCGACACAAGGCAAAACCCATTCGAATAGCTATAATGGCGGGTCGTCATAAAATTCACTCATGTCATAGTAAGCCTTTTGCAGCAGGATTCTTTTTAGGGTTCGCTTGAACACCCTTAAGGAATTTGAGGATTTTATCCTGTCAGGTAAATTATTAAAAAAAATTTTGCCCTCATAAAAGATGGACCTCTTTGTCAACTCGTATTTTGGTATTGGCAGGGGTACATGCAACGTCTGTCGGATTGCGCGCTCCGACACACCACGCAATAAGTCTAATTGTATTGATTTCTGACGTTTCGTGTTTCCGGTTTTGCAGTTTCGTAGACCTTGGGTCTAATAAAATAATAATGCAATACTACTTTAATCAAATATCAATGTTTCGACTTCACTAATAACAGCTTCAAACTTAATCACATCTAATATTAAATGGCAGCAAAATAGCACAATTTAAATTCTACAAACATAATTTTAAAGAAATTAAAAATTTCGAGTAGGTATGTCTGAAGATATTCGTAAAAGATCAAAAATTAACGTTTGGTATTTTTTTGAGGCTAATTTGACGCATATCGCGTTTAAATTGAATGAACAAGCTTTACAAAAATACAAGGAAAGATATCTATGGGATTATTTAAACAATATACCTGATGATAGCACTCAGAAGACGAAACGTCGGACTTAAAATCTCGGCACGTCACTGACTGGAAATAAAAAATTATTGACAATGGAAATGAAAATTTTCAGTCTTTTACGAATGTCTTGTAAAGTACTCAAAATTTCCCAAAGGCATGTTAGTCCACTTCAGATTGCGGATCTTTACCGTCATTTAATCTTAGATGTATCTCTTAGATGTATTTCCTACCAGTTCCAAAGATGAAAATTGAAGATGGGCGATGCAATATTATTTTATTAGACAGAAACTCTACGAAACTGCAATAAAAATACAGGTCCGCATTTAAAAATGCATGCCTGATGATGGTGCCCGAAAGACGAAACTTCAGAATCAACATTTGATAACAACATGTTATAGAAAACAAAAAGTGGCCATGAAAATGTAAAATTAGTTTTTCGCCATCTCTGTTAATAAAGCTAGGAAAAAAATAAAAACCGAATGAATTTTCAAAATTTTTCGACGGCCTGTTATCATGTTCAAATTGCGCAACTATGTCCTAATTTGTTGAACACCCTGTACATTATAAGTTTATTAAATGATTAAAAAAAAACTTTAATAAAACTACTATTTTCAGGTTTTTAGTCAAAGCAAATCTTCCTCATCAACAACGTCTACCGCCTCTTCCGTAAACGAAACTTGTATTAAAGAGTGGCCAATAAATTGTTACGAGCGACCAGAGTTCAACTCCAACACCAACAAAATTGAACCGTTTGATTTCACTATTAGAGAAATCCAAAATGACCAGGTAAATGTTCTTTTCTAATACTGTGAGGGACACTTCGTTCGCGTCCGGCAATTCGTCTGCACATTATTTAGGTAGGTAATATCTAACATATTACAAAAATATAACTTAATTTCATCGTTAATTTTGGGAGACTTGTATAGTAAAAGAACAATGACATAATAAAGTTAGAAAAAATCTCACCCTATATTTTTCGCCATACAATGATCCTAAAATAATTTACCTTGATAGTTATTTAATATGTCAATTATTATTACCTATAGAATAAGCAGAGTCGACATTAAATTTATTTAAATTTTGTGTAAAAGTAAAAAAAATCTACGCGAAATAGATTATTATAGGTTGGCAAGTATGTTGATACTTCCCCGCCATAATATGTATTTTTTTAAAAAGTGGTGTTTTTCCACTTGTTCCTAATGTTGAGATCAATAAAGTTCTCATTATTTTTACATAGTTGCATGCGTTAGGCTGTCACTAGGTATTACCAGCAAAACTTAATCCAACAGGTATAAATTTTATAACTAAACAATTTTGGCAACGTGTTTCAGTTATAATATTTAATACAGACACCATAAAAATGTTATTATTAATTGTATATTACTGGAGAGCAAAAGTTTAAACGTTGCATGTTGGATTAAATAATTTGCGTATTTTGGAGCCTAATAAATTAGTGAAAGAAAATTGTAAATATTTCAAATACTTACCGAAATATCAGCCAAAAACCAAAAATTTAGTTTTGGAGTTTTAACTTTTGAGCCCTAATTTTGCCTTTTTCAAATACCTATGTATAAACTATACTTCCTTGAAATTGTAATTTTATTGCTAATGATGGCCTTACATAAGCTCGAAACGTCGTAATTTTGATCTTTTACTGAGATATAGAAATTTTCCCCATTTTTTTGATACTAAAGACATTAATGTTGTTTGGACAGACTTATATTTTTAACACGCTTTTATTAGCTTCACCTGTATGTATGTTTGTTTGTTTGTTTGTAACCGACTTCTTTGAACCCGATTTTGACCCACTTTAAACGGTCAGATTTAATTTAAACTTTGTAGACTTATCAAGAACCGCTGACAATACACAAAATTTACTAATCTAGCTCCATCTACTCAAAAAAAAATGTTTCTTAACAATAACTCAAACTAAAAAATGAAAAATAAAAACACGCTTTAATAATTAATCAGACTAAAAAGCGGAAAATAAATATAGTTTAAAATAATTCTTGAAATTCTTAATATAGCCAAGAAATAATATTGAACGATAAACATTAGTATTATTGTGATCCACCCTGTACAGGGTCTTCCAACGAGGACTGAACAGGGGCTCATTTTTAAGCTTTCTTGTATTTAAAGAAAAATCCAAAATAGCCAATCGATGTACTTTTTCCTGCAGAATTCAAAAATGAAACCAAAAATTTATTTAAACCAGAAACAAAAGAGTTACGCTATGGATAAGGTGTTTTTTAAATGGAACATAGCTTTTTTTATACGATTTTTGGAACGAGTGATTTTTTTTTGTTCGTTCTGATTTAAATATTTAATATTGTGACAGCTATTTTTATTAAATTTTAATGTTTTATCCAGTATAATTTAACTTTAACCTATTTGAAACATACACTAGGTAATAAAGGTATAATCACCTTTGAATCCTTCAAAGTCAAAAATGTCAATTTGTCAAATTTTTTGACTTTGAAGGATTCAAAGGTGATTATACCTTTATTACCTAGTGTATGTTTCAAACAGGTCAAAGTTAAATTATACTGGATAAAACGTTAAAATTTAATAAAAATAGCTGTCACAATATTAAATATTTTAATCAGAACGGACAAAAAAAAATCACTCGTTCCAAAAATCGTATAAAAAAAGCTATGTTCCATTTAAAAAACACCTTATCCATATCGTAACTCTTTTATTTCTGGTTCAAATAAATTTTTGGTTTCATTTTTGAGTTCTGCAGGAAAAAGTACATCGATTGGCTATTTTGGATTTTTCTTTAAATACAAGGAAGCTCAAAAATGAGCCCCTGTTCAGTCCTCGTTGGAAGACTCTCTACAATATCTTTTTTTTTAAAAATGCATTTCAAAAAAATTTATTTGACGACCCGAGAGATTATTGATTCCGTGGGCGGTATTCTATACAGGGTGTTTCTTAATAAGATGCAAATATTTAAGGAGCTTATTATAGGGCCCATTTTAAGAAAAAAACTTCATATAAACATATGTTCTAAAATTCTTAACTGTTGAACTACAGGGTGCTAAAGTTTTAAGAAAAAAACATTTTTTTTATGATAACATTGGTATGACCCTGTATATTTTTGTGAAACGTGGTACGCATCCTTTATCAATCAAAAGGCGTTTACTGCTGTACAACATAGTTTTTTATTCTTGCCAGTGGTGTTCGTGCGGGATTTGAACTGCATCATTTTAAAGAAAAAAGTGTTACGCCACTGCTTTTTCTTTATATAAAAATTATTTTTTAAATCCTTATTCCTTACTGAGCAAATCTGGTCTCTTCATTTTGATTCATTTGACGTATGGTTTTCGCATAAAAAAATAAAATACATTGATTTGAACATTGTTATGAAATTGGGTATTATTAAGGATTATTAACGTAAAATATCTAGTAGGCATGGCCACCTAGGTCCCCAGACCTCAATAGTTTAGATTACTTCCTGTGGGTCATCTTAAAACATTAGTTTACAGCACACCAATTCATACTGAAGAGCAGTTGAGAAATCGCATTATAGTTTCTTGCGAAACAATTAGGAACAGTCCCGGCATTTTCCAAAGAGTACGTGAGTCCATGAGAAAAAGAGCAGATACATGCATATTTGCAGGAGGTGGTCATTTTCAACACCTGATTTAATTTATTTCTTTGCGCGTTCAGGGTAATTTTGTGTTAACATTCCAAAATGTATTAAAGTTCTTATAATTTCATAATTTTACCGTTTAAAGTTATATAAATTGTTTTTTCTGGTAAGTGGTCTTGCGGGATGCAAATCAATGTATTTTATTTTTTTTTGCGAAAACCATACTTCAAATGAATCAAAATGAAGAGACCAGATTTGCTCAGTAAGGAATAAGGATTTAAAATATAATTTTTATGTAAAGAAAAAGCAACGGCGTAACACTTTTTCTTTAAAATGATGCAGTTCAAATCCTGCACGAACGCCACTGGCAAAAATAAAAAATTATGTTGTACAGCAGTAAACGCCTTTTGATTGATAAAGGATGCGTACCACGTTTCACAAAAATATACAGGGTCATACCAAAGTTACCATAAAAAAAATGTTTTTTTCTTAAAACTTTAGCACCCTGTAGTTCAACAGTTAAGAATTTTAGAACATATGTTTATATGAAGTTTTTTTCTTAAAATGGGCCCTATAATAAGCTCCTTAACTATTTGCATCTTATTAAGAAACGCCCTGTATAAAAACTGATCTGTTTCTTTATCTGTAGATTTTTTAGTTGATTTTTGTTTCCTAGCAAAAGAAAAAGCCTCGCTTAGAAACCTGCACGACAGTAAAAAGAAAACCAAAAAAGAAATACTTTATCAGAAAAAGAAAACCAAAAGCGAGAAAAGCTGAAAAGAAAATCTCAGTTGATGAACTCAAAGAAGTTATACACTCCACCTTTGATTTGGTTGGCGGTTTTGTGCAAATTTTAACAGACAACGACAGAAAAGACACTGTTTCCAATGATGGTTTGTACAACTTGTTAAAAAATCAAACTATGCTGATGACGGTTATAAATGGCTATGGTGAAAAAGAAGTTACAAAATGTGTTAGTAAACTTTTGGGTGACATTTGACGTTAGCCAATATTCTTCTTAGTTTTGTTTTGGTGTAATAATTGTATTATTAGTTTTGTCAAATAAAAAATAGGTTTGATTTAATCTTTTCGAGTTATTTCATATTATGTGTTTGTTTGGCTTCATTTAATGAAATTATTTACTTACAAAATGCTTCCTCAAAAATAATCTATCAAAACTGGTTTTAATCTGTACAGATTGCTATAAAACAGTGCACGAAGCTGCAGATATTTTTAACGAACGAGATCTAGATAAACGACTTCACTATTTAACTGCAAATATTTAAAAAACAACTAAAATTGAAATTCTTTAATAATCCCCGTGGTAATGATTCTTGTTATCATATCGTGTTTCGACCAGATATATACCGGGTGTCCACGGAAGGTGGCTCGCCCCTCTAACTTTTTTGTTTTTCAAGATTATGAAATAAAATTCGGGGGATTTGTATACGTGTTTGTTTGGCTTCATTTAATGAAATTATTTACTTACAAAATGCTTCCTCAAAAAATAATCTATCAAAACTGGTTTTAATCTGTACAGATTGCTATAAAACAGTGCATGAAGCTGCAGATATTTTTAACGAACGAGATCTAGATAAACGACTTCACTATTTAACTCCAAATATTTAAAAAACAACCAAAATTGAAATTCTTTAATAATCCCCGTGGTAATGATTCTTGTTATCATATCGTGTTTCGACCACATATATACCGGGTGTCCACGGAAGGTGGCTCGCCCCTCTAACTTTTTGGTTTTTCAAGATTATGAAATAAAATTCGGGGGATTTGTATACGACATAAAACTACATTTTGTTACAGGTGACTCAACATTATGGAACTTCCGGTTTAACCGGAAGTGACATAAACTTTCGATTTTTAAATGGATTACCTGGTATATTTTTCCTTTTTTTGACTCTATATGACATTCTAAGGGTATGGTCCGAATATCACCACCAGTAACCACGGTTAACCTCGACAAATGACAGATCAACCATAAAAATCCGGTTATATTCGGGATGAAAAATCACCATGTTCGTTAAAATCATAACCTTTAATTTTGAAAAGTTCACGACAGACTGATAATTTACAGAAATGCTAAATACACTTACTTATAATTTCATTGAGATTCATTCTATATAATAAATTACCAACCATCGGCCAAATATTTTGAAATTAAATTCATAACAATATTTTATAATGACAAGTGACAGGAGAAACCACTTGTAACCGGCGTTTAAAGCCGGTGAGCATTTTGACATTTGGGTGACGTCATATCCGAAAACCGTGTTCCAAAATAAACCTATTTTTTTGTTACCGCTATCATTTGGTTAAATACGGAACGCTAAACCACGACACTAGTTACTTTCGGACCATACCCTAAATACAACGATGTGTCACTTGTCACTTTTTGTCACCAAGAAAATATTTTTTTTCCAATTTTTTTGTTTTATCAAGAGGGCAATGAATACCTTAAAATCACTTATTTCAGTTCTTTAATCTTGGGAAAAATACGATTTTACTATTTTTGGTCCAATGCTATTGTGCTATGTAAAATTTAATCTTTAAAGTTGTATAACTAATTTTTTTTAAATGGCAACATGGTGGCTCGTCGGGTTAAGAAGAAAGAGGATTGTATTACGATTGTTTTGATACCATACACTATTAGGTTTTAGAAAAGCTGCCATTAAAGAACTTTAAAAGGTTAACTTAGAACTTTCCTATTGAGAATAAATTTAGATTTAAATGCATCAAGTAGCCTGTGACCAGCAAAACTGAAAAAACAAAATCATGCCTTGAAGAAAATTTAAATGCCAACAGCTTCTGCCAAAGTAAATTAGTTTGTTGTTTAAAAACATGGAAAATAATAGTTTTACAAAGAGTGAAAAAGTTGATAATATGTTATTATTGTCAGGCTCATTTCGCATTTTCGGAACCAGTTTTGGGTACCTAATAGTGCCGGATTGGATGACGCCGATTAAAATATCTTTGTCGTGCAGCATCGGTTGAATTATTTCTACATTCTCCAAACACTAATAACATATCAACATCAGCTTTTTCACTCCTTGTAAAACTATTATTTTCCATGCTTTTTAGACAACAAACTAATTTACTTTGGCAGAAGCTGTTGGCATTTCAATTTTCTTCAAGGCATGATTTTGTTTTATCAGTTTTGCTGGTCACAGGCTACTTGATGCATTTAAATCTAAATTTATTCTCAAAAGATGCTTCATTTTAGGAAAGTTCTAAGTTAACTTTTTAAAGTTTTCTAATGACAGCTTTTCTAAAGCCTAATAGTGCATGGTATCAAAATAATCGTAATAAAATCCTCTTTTTTCTTAACCCGACGAGCCACCATGTTGCCATTTAAAAAAAAATGAATTATACAACTTTAAAGATTAAATTTTACATAGCACATAGCATTGGACCAAAAATAGTAAAATCGTATTTTTCCCAAGATTAAAGAACTGAAATAAGTGATTTTAAGGTATTCATGGCCCTCTAGATAAAACAAAAAATTTGGAAAAAAAAATATTTTCTTGGTGACAAAAAGTGACAAGTGACACATCGTTGTATTTAGAATGTCATATAGAGTCAAAAAAAGGAAAAATATACCAGGTGTCCCATTTAAAAATCGAAAGTTTATGTCACTTCCGGTTAAACCGGAAGTTCCATAATGTTGAGTCACCTGTCAAAAAATGCAGTTTTATGTCGTATACAAATCCTCCAAATTTAATTCCATTATCTGGAAAAACAAAAAAGTTAGAGGGGCAAGCCACCTTCCGTGGACACCCGGTATAAATTTAGATCAGTCAACAATAATTAGGAAAGTGGCAAATTTATGGCCTTGCGCATGTAAATAAAGACCACTATAGACATGGGTATGCGCACTGCAAAATTATCATTTAACAAATGAGAAGATAGACAGGTCCGGGCTTTAAAATTTACCTTACAATATACCCACAACTCTACAAAATAAAGCCTGTTTTGTGTTTTGACCCGCAGTAACCTTTCTAGGCAAATTACAATGATGCTGATTTTGTTATTTCCCAATAAGGCAAATAAAACGGATTTAGATTTATCATCAAAAAAATGGAGCTATGTGTGTATTCTATGTCCACTGACGAATGAGTGGAAAATACAAAAACAATGATTATTAAAGAATTGTTGTGGCACATAACATGTTGTAGTACGATTGACCGTTTCTTTTTTTATAAAGAAGCAAAATCTCAAAAATCGTAAATTTGGAATTGTATTGAAAAATCCAGAAAATGAAAGTGAAAAAAAAATTTCTTTAGATTTAAAAAAAAATTTAATTTAAAAAATTATTAATTTTTAAAATTTAATTTTAGATTAATTACACAGGATTTTTCTTTTAATTCTGCTTTCATAAAAGTTTGTGTATTTTTTGCATTAGAATACGCTTATTTGAAAAATATAATGTACACGGTGATCATTTATAATGTCCCCCCCTCTTAACTTTTTTGATTTTTGCATTAGGTAAAAATGTTAAATATAAAAGTTGTACAGAATCATGTAGGCTATTTGCAGAATAATATAAATATATACAGGGTATTGCAGAAATGAGTCGTGGGTTAAAAAATATTTTTTTTTTTTTAATGATACACCCTGTATATTTTTAGCTTTTTAGAATCTCCTAAAACTTCTAAATATTTTTCTTATAACATGTCCTATACCTAAATATAATAGTTTTCGAAATAATCGCTTTTTACCTAAGCGGCTACATTCAAATATAAATATTCTAGATTTCAGTAAAGTGGTCGGCCGTGCGTGGCCGTAAATTAGGCGGTCGCGGAGAAACCAAAACTATGTTTATTAGTGACAGTTACTGACATATTAAGTAAATATAACATTTTTTTGATAAAGATGCCTTATTCAGAAAGGGAAAAACAAGTAATTTTGCAAACATTTATTAAAGCAAACAATACGTTAAATTGGCTCAACGGGAACTGCGTAGAATTAATCCCCGGATGCACGTTCCAGACAAAAAACATTCCATCGAATCTATGAAAAGTTTCAACAAACATCTAGCCTAGCGAGAAAAAAGAGAACAATGAAAATAGACGAAAATAGTGATTTAAATATAAGTACTACTAAAAGTTGAAGAAACTCCAAACATTTCTTTAAAGGAAGAGCTTGATGATTTAAAAAATACCTCTTATGGAAGGGTTCAAAACACTCTTAAAAAATATGGATATAAAGCTTTCAAAATTAGGCCTGTAACAAAATTAACGCAGAGACAGCGAGAAAAATGGGTTGAATTTTGCCAAACTATGATGGAAAAAATTAATGTACCTAAATCCCAGTTATTTCGAAAATGTATTTTGGACCGACGAGTCATCATTTTCAACTAGTGGCATGATAAACAGAAAAAATAGCAGACAATGGGCCACAGTAAATCCCCACTGCTACAGGGAATTTAAATTTCAAGGACGTCAAACTATTAATGTGTGGTGTGCTATTTTAAACAACAAAATAATAGGTCCCCATTTTTTTAACGGTACTTTAAATGGAGAAGGTTATTTTAATTTTCTCCAACACGAGCTAGAGGATTATTTTGATGTGCTTCCGTTAGAACAAGAGCGAAACATCGTCTTCCAACAAGATGGCGCTCCACCTCACAGTGTAGTAGCTGTTACAAATTACCTTAATCAAAGGTTCAATGAATAGATTGGACGGAATGCACCAATATAATGGCCACCTAACAGCCCTGACTTGACGCCGATGGATGCATTTTTATGGGGAACACTAAAGGATCGAGTGAATGCAAATAACATTAAAAGAACTGAACATTTAAAAGAACTTATTTGAGCCGAAATTCGAATTCTAAATGAAGATTATTCTCAATCTATCACCGCCGCATTACGAAGGTTACAAAAACCGTATATCAAATGTATTCAAGAAAACGGTGGCCCAGTTGAGCAATTTGATTTGTAATTACCAAAAGTTCTTCTTTATTGTTAAGACATTAAATTTAAAAATTATTTTTAATTTTGTATTTCATATACTTTTAGTAGTATATTTAAATCACTATTTTCGTCTCTTTTCATTGTTCTCTTTTTTCTCGCTAGGCTAGATGTTTGTTGAAACTTTTCATAGATTTGATGGAATATTTTTTTGTCTGAAACGTGGACCCGGCGAATAATTTTATGCAGTTCCCGTTCAGCCAATTTACCGCTATTGTTTGCTTTAATAAATGTTTGCAAAATTATTTGTTTTTTTCCTTTCTGAATAAGGCATCTTTATCAAAAAAAAAAAATGTTATATTTACTTAATATGTCAGTAACTATCACTAATAAAATAAGCATAGTTTTTGTTTCTCCGCGACCGCCTAATTCACGGCAACCTAAAAACTTTACTGAAATCTAGAATTTATATTTGAATGTAGCCGCTTAGGTAAAATGCGATTATTTCGAAAACTATTATATTTAGGTATAGGACATATTATAAGAAAAATATTCAGAAGTTTTAGGAGATTCTAAAAAGCTAAAAATATATAGGGTGTACCATTTAAGAAAAAATGTTAACCTGTGACTCATTTCTGCAATACCCTGTATATGTTTATATTATTTTGCAAATAGCTTACATGATTCTGTACAAGTTTTATATTTGACATTTTTATCTAATGCAAAAAACAAAAAAATTATAAATGATCACCGTGTACGTACATACTTTAAAGTTATAATTATAAAAATTATTTATTTTTAACTTATTAAACCTTATTATTATTTTCCTGTTTTTCCAATAAAGTTTCCAAATTATCCATTGTGTGGTACGAAACATATTTTGAGTAACTACTTTAATATTTAATTTTAAAAAAAATATTTATAACCTTGAGCACACCAGGAAGGGATAAATTTAAATCATATAAAAACTTACTCTTTAAAATTTAATAACACATGTTTAGGTAACATTCGTTTATTTTCTTCTTTATTTCTTAGCTAATATTTAATTACTAACATTACAATTATTATAATTATTATTATTATTATTATTTCATTGTGGTTGTGCGTTTTAATATAATTCATTGATGTTAAGAATGTAAACAGTTCTCTAAACTACGGTTCTATTTGTTTTATTAACTTTAGCTATGATCAAACCTTCAGATGTAACACCGCAATAAATAAAAAACAGACAACAAATAAAAATGAACAAATACAAGCAGAATATTGCCATTATGGCTAGCTGATGGCGTCATTCCGATGATGAGTCGCCTGTACTGACAGAGAGAGTTACATCTTTTTCATATTTTCTTTTCTCTACGCTTTTGGTTCTTTCTTTTTTCGATTTTTCTTGTCGATAATCACTTTCACTTTCTTCTGATAAGGCTTCATCAAGTTGTTTTCTTCCTTTTGTTTCACGGTCTGTTCTCTTCAGTTTTTGCTTGCTCGATTTTTTGGATTCGCCTGACAGACGGCCTTCTTCGCGATTCTTGGAACGTTCCCTTTTAGAATTGGACTTTTTAATATTATTTTTTGCGCTATTATGAGAACTAGCTGTTGAATATCCAGTATCTTTTCTTATACTTTTTGTTTTCCTAAAATGAACAAAAATAGTAGATAAATTGTCTTATAGAGGTATATGAATATGTCAGCATCTACTTTTATTTATAGAAATAAAATAGTATATTAAAGTACACGTTTCATAAGAAGCGGTTTTAGCGCACGCGTCTATTTTAAAAAACGAGCCACAAAGTGGCGAGTTTTTTTAATTGACACGTGCGCTAAAACGCCTTATGAAACATGTGCTTTATAAATTTTTTTCTATTTCACCTTTTATAATCAAGAAAAATACATTTTAAAAAGAAAATAAATCCTTTAAATTTTGTAAATTTTTATGTCTAAATTTTATGTTGGTAATACTATTTTTTATCATAGTAGCCTCTGGACAACAAAAATTATTTTGCAAACTGTCATTTTTTGATTTATTGACCCATTTTCACCACTAGATTCTAAAGTTATTTTAGCGATATGAGATTTGAAATTGGACGGAATACGTTGTGTGATCCTTGTACATTCGGTACATATACAGAGCGTTCGGAAATTCGGGAGATTTTGCTACTTTTTTTCGAATTTCAAAAGACGTGATTTTACGTCACGGCATTGCAATTTGGTATAGGGAAGATGGAAAATTCAAATAAAGTTGAAGTGAAAATCGACATTGGAAGGTTAGTAGATTGAATTTTGGATAGGATTTGGCAGAAAATGATAGCTTGAAGCATCTACAAAAGATTAATTTATAGATTTATGCAACCAACATACATGACTGTTATCCACACAGAATAAAAAAGTAAGTTATCAAGCTATTTTTTCGAGGTCGATTATATCGTTATTTTTGTTTCATTAACAAGACAAAATAGACAAGAACAGGAGACAAGACGCGAGATATTATTCATGTAGATGCCGGCGGGTCGACCTTCAGTCCAAGTCCATGCAACTGATCAATTTCTTATAACGTAGATCGCTGATTTCGCGATTTTTTATAAAAGAGCGTCTTTTGTTTAATTATTTTATTAGTAAATAATTCAAAATTTTAAAAACTCACACCCTCAAAAATTTTATTATTTCTTTCTCTATGCGGTAGGATAACAAGCAAAATGTAGTGAAAAACCCCATTAGGGCCTATATTAAGAATACAGTGTGACCAGTAAAGTCCACATCATATGGGATTTTTTTTATTAATAACTTTATTCGAAATTTGACTTTGGCATCAATTTCTGCTTCGATCGAGATGAAAATTAAGCAAAAAAATAGTAGTCACGCGATTCGCATTATCTGTCAAATTTAAATTTTTTCCAAGAAATAATTCAAAAGTAGGGTTATTTCTAAAAGTATCGAAAAAAGTTATTAGAAAAAGTTTTTTTAAATGCAGTTTCTAGCCCACATACAAAATTTTAGCTGCATAAGATAATTTTGTTTTTTTACCCATATTTTGTAAATTGCACCATTTTTGCAAAATTAGGTTCAACGCAACCTACATAAAACTTCTTAGTTTTGACAATGCTTTATTTCAGATACATTTTCTTTAAAGTAGCGCCATATTAAATGTGTGTTTTTCTACAAAATCAAAATTGGGCTATTAAAATTTGGTCGCATGTGATGCAAAGTTTATTTGTTTTTGACCCTGTATAAGGTAACTTCATAAAATAAGTATTTTTGAAAACGTAGTTTGTGTCTGAAAGTAATACACCTTAATATTAGGACAAAAAAGAACACTGTGTCATCAGTAAAGTGTTCATTAAGTGGAAAATAAATTTTAGTGGGGGTAAAAAATCAAGATTATCTTATGCAGCTGAAATTTTGCATGTGGGCTAGAAAATGCATTTTAAAAAAATGTCTAATAACTTTTTGCGATATTTTCAGAAATAATCCCACTTGAATTATTTTTTGTAAAAAATTAAAATTTGACAGATAATGTGAATCACGTGACTACTATTTTTTTTGATTAATTTTCATCTTGATCGAAGCAGAACTTGATGCCAAAGTCAAATTTCGAATAAATCTATTTAAAAAAAAACATATGATGCGGACTTTACGGGACACACTATATTATATCCCAATAATAAGAACGTTTCTAGCGCGTCACAAAACTTTTCTAAAAACGATTAAAAAGATGCCGCAAAAGCATAATGTTTGAACACAAACTGACCCCCGACGTCATCCCATTAAAAACATCTTGTATTTGACAGACGACAGACTGATTATAATGGTATCTTTGTTCCCATGACTTAAATAGAAAGAAAAGAACAGCTCCATCTCTGTCGATTCGTTGGTTGGCACTGACGTCGGTATTAGGTTTTCGCGTGTTTTTTATCAGGGTGCGCATTTTACTCAATTATTTTTTGAGTAAAAGTGCCGTTTTACACAGACGTAATTTTAACACAAATTTTGTGCTAAAATTTATGATACATTTTATTAGTAAAAATTTATAACAAAAATAAGTACAATATTACATGGAATTTTAATGTGTATGACACAGTAACAATATTGGATGCAATTTTTGCAAGAAATCATGCGCACTAAAGACCAATGACGCATTGTTAAATGTCAATGTCAAATTATATCTAACCCAGCTTTTCGGTAAATAAAAATATAGCAAATATAACCTCCGAATGCCAATTTCAATCAAACGTAACCTTTCTTTTTCGGCTTTTCTTAAAAGATTTTGACAAGTGTTATTTTAAATTACTGCGCATATTTTGGCGCACTTTCATTAATTTTTTTGATAAAATATAGATATATTTCTATATTTTCGTAAAATATTATAATATTTTTCTAATAAAATTTGTAAAGTGTGTATTACACGTCAAGGGCGTCCATAGAGCGTTTTTCAGGGGGGGGGGGGGGGGGGGCAAAAACTTAAACAATACTTTTTTATATACAGTGTCACCAGTAAAGTTCGCATCATATGGGATTTTTTTTATTAATAGCTTTATTCGAAATTTGTTTTTAAAACATAGT
This sequence comes from Polydrusus pterygomalis, assembly GCA_963969555.1. Taxonomy (NCBI): domain Eukaryota; kingdom Metazoa; phylum Arthropoda; class Insecta; order Coleoptera; family Curculionidae; genus Polydrusus; species Polydrusus pterygomalis. The sequence continues at coordinate 38,977,486 of OZ018376.1, read as the reverse complement.
TTGTGTCTGAAAGTAATACACCTTAAGGTTGAATTCTCAACGTCATTCAATCTATTGCCAACCTATAACCTATTTCGCGTTGATTTTTTGAGTATATTATTTTAATAACTAACATTTAAAGAGAATCAATATCGTCGGCACATTATTTAGGTAGTATCTGATATATTACAAAAATATCAATTTATTTCATTGCTAATTTTGGGAGAATTGTATAGTGAAAGAACAATGAGTGACAATGACATAATAATGTTTAAAAAAATCTTACCCGATATTTTTCGCTATACAATTCTCCTAAAATAAGTTATGAAATTCCTTGATATTTAATAAATATGTGAATAATTACCTATAGAATATCAAGTCGATACTGATTTTCTTTAAATTTTGTATAAACGCTAGAAAACATAAATAAATCTACGCGAAATAGGTTATAGGTTGGCAAGCATGTTGATACTCCCACCTTAATATTAAAACAAAAAAGAACACAGTGTCATCAGTAAAGTGTTCATTAAGTGGAAAATAAATTTTGCTTAACCCAACGGAAAGTTTATTTATTTTCAACGATTTAATTTAAAATCTCTTTATTTTATTTTTTATTTTTTTACTTTCAGTCACAAACTACGTTTTCAAAAATACGTATTTTATGGAGTTACCTTATACAGGGTCAAAAACAAATGAACTTTGCATCACATGCGACCAAATTTTAATAGCCCAATTTTGATTTTGTAGAAAAACACACATTTAATATGACGCTAGTTTAAAGAAAATGTATCTGAAATACAGCATTGTCAAAACTAAGAAATTTTATGTATAGGTTGCGTTGAGCCTTATTTTGCAAAAGTGGTGCAATTTACAAAATATAGGTAAAAAATCAAAATTATCTTATCCAGCTGAAATTTTGCATGTGGGCTAGAAACTGCATTTAAAAAAAATTATAACTTTATTCGATATTTTCAGAAATAACCCCACTTTTGAATTATTTTTTGAAAAAAAAATTAAATTTGACAGATAATGCGAATCACGTGACTACTATTTATTTGCCTAATTTTTATCTCGATCGATGCAGAACTTGATGCCAAAGTCAAATTTTGAATAAAGATGTTAATAAACGCCCTTGTTACACGTTAAAATTTAATTGTTGTAAACAAATGTCTGCCTAAATTTATCGTCAAATTTGCTAATGTGTAAAACGATACTTAACTCAAAATTTTAAAAACTGAAAGTTTGAAAATTTTTCATTTATATTGCTCTTTAAGGGGTAGGGTCAAAATTAAAATTCAGTGAAAAAGCTACTCTTATTACTGTGATTATCCCTGTGATCATTTCAAGGGCGGATTTAGCTACAAAGGTGGGGGGGGGGAGGGTAACTAAGATCACGTCTTTTTATAAATTATATATTTAGGTGTTATACCATTATAACCACTAAAATTACAATTCATGGAAGGGGGGGGGGGGAGGTAATTACCCCGTATCTGCTTATTTTCACTTGCTACCGCTAGGAGCCATACGTTGCCATGTTTTGCGAACTTTAAACCAGTGTGGAACTTGCGAGGGTCCTGGTGGTCTTTCTTAAATAAAACCAGAATATACTTACCTTTTCTTGTAAGGTTCTTCAATACTTCTATCCTCTTCACTAGAATATTCTAATTCAGCAATTTTTTTAGTTTTCTGTTTTTTAACATGTCTCTCTTCTTTTTTAGAGCTTTTCTTACTCCTGCCGTACATATCACCCTTGGAAATAATGGATATATTTGTTAGTTCCGTGTCATCCTGCTTTTTGTTGTGTTCACTGCGAACGACGTAAAGTCTGTAAATTTGTAGCAAAATGACCAAAGTGTTCTTGCATGTAAAGAATACATTCATGTAGGATATAATTTTAAAATGGGTGATGAGGAGAAGACGAAATACAAGAAACGGAGCATCTTGAAGAGTTATGTTTAGCGCAATACCCCATACGTCTATGGTGCAACAAGTTTCAGAACTGAAAATAGAAGAAACGAAATTGCAGCATTATAAAAAAATATATTGTTTTAAATATCTGAGTTATTGACAGGTTTATATTTTAAAATCTAAATAAAGAAATGAAAATTCCTCCAAAACAAATAAATGTAAAGCGAGATTGTTCGATATAATATTCTATACGACCTATGCAAGTTCAATATTATAAAATTTGGCAAAATGACAATATTTTCTAGAGAGAATAATAAAATAAAACGAAAATAATTCTTGTGACGGCAAGTATCGGATCGAAATCCGCTCTAATGATTTATGAAGTAACGGCTTGTTAAGTAGGAGTTATATCTACCCATTCAAATGCCGTGGAAAGTGGTGGAAAGCGCTAAATATATTTTATGACAAAATCCTATAGTATGCAGGGGACTCCTATAATTAATCTACATCTACATGATAAACAAACGTTTTAGCGTGTTATATACCGTGCGAGCAAAAATTATTTGCATCAAAGAGGGCTTGGATTAAAAAACGAATGGTACGTACAATACGTCTGGGCGGAGATTTTAAAAAAGAAAAAAGAAAAATTTCTCCTAATTTTTTTTAAAGACGCGTATGAGCGATTTCCGCCTATTCTCATTGATTCCATTATTATTATAATTTTTTATGACACAAAACTACCTAATTTGAAATAAAATTTTTATAATACGTATATAATATATACAGGAGAGCGCACATGTGCGTCCGCCGCCACCAGAGAAGAGAGGCTTGGACGCACAAGTGCGCTTTCCGCACTCAAAACCAACCATTTAAAGAAAAACTTAGCTTCATCTGACACAACAATTCTTTGGACAATTTGTGCGTAATTGTCTGTTAAAATAGCTCAATTATTATTTCATAAAATTGCTCGGGCCTATCGGGATCGTTATCTAATAACTCTTATACAATTACTGGTTTGTAGGGATAAAATTATTTTTTTTAAATTAAAAAAATTTAGATACTCTAGTTTGGTGAGTAGCATCAGAGCAAAATTAAAATTTAATTAGGTAACATTCACTGACATTTTCGACTTCTCCAACTTAAATAGTAAACTGCCCTTGCAAAGCCTTAAAAATTGTTGCCTTGAGTTCAGACCGTTGCTATGTCGAGAAACATATCAATGATGCATACCAGCATTAACGGGTTAATATTTCGTAAACAGTTCAAGATAGGTACTTATATATGGGGGCGTTTATGAAAAATGTCTAAAATTGATTGTAGAATGTAAAAATGTAAAAATATAGAATACATTTCATTAAAAAATATATAATTGATACACTTATAATATCTTATTTCAAAAAAAAAAGCATTTTAAAAAAATTAAATTGACGGGCCCGAGCGAGTTTTGTTTAAGAGGACGGGGTGGTTAGTGTTTTACTCTCGACTAGATTTTTCTCGTCTAGTCTCGTTCTCGCGAGACGAGAGTGGTCCGGTCTCCTGCGAGACGAGACGAGAGATTTCTCTGCGAGAATCTCGTGAGACGAGACTAAAATATGCTCGAGCGAAAATTTAGCAAAATTTTAAAATTTTGATTAGGATTTGTGATAAACTTTAAAAAGAATCCCGTTAGTATCACCTGAAAAAAGCTATCTTTATTACCGATATTGCAGGTAGGGGTGTGCAACAAAATCGAATAATCGATTAATAATTGATTATTAATCGAAAAAAACTATTTATCAATTAATCGAAAAAAAACGATTTTTCGATTAATCAAAAATCAAATCAAAATCGAAAAAAAAAAATGTTCGATTAAGTAATCGATTAATTAGGTATTCGAAAAAAAAATTTACGATGTTTTGATTAGTCGATTATTTCGAAAAAAAAACGATTTTTCGATTATTCAAATTACCAAAAAAACTATTTTTCGATTATTCGAAAATATAGGTATGTTGCTAGTTACATATTATTGCTGTAAGTCTCTATATATTTATTAGCAACCCTATTACCCTAAAAATCGGTTTAAAAAATATTATAGCATATTATTGCTAGGGGTGTGCAACAAAATCGCTAATCGATTATTAGTCGAAAAAAACTATTTTTCGATTAATCGATTAATTTTTTTTGATAAATCGATTATTTTCGATTAATCGATTAATAGGAAATAATCGATTATTTCAAATAATCGAAAATCGATTATCTTTTTCGGTAATCGCACAGCCCTACCAGGTGACCAGAAAAAATCGGGACACGTTGATGAAAAATAATAGAAAAAGGCAGTGGCGGCTCGTTAATGAAGGGCTCAGGGGCGCCGCCCTCCCTTCGAACAGAATCCAAAAATACTTTACTTAAAAAAACAATAAAGCAATGTATGTAAGCAATCCATTAAAATAATTCAAACCAAACATATCCCTATTCCAGCGGATAGGTTATACTAAGCGCGGGCATAATTATTCAAACCAAACATAGCCCTATTCCAACGGGCAGGTTATACTCATAGACAAGCGAGTTGCGCGCTCTCAAGGTTATACTAAGCGCGGGCGACCGATTATCCGTCCCGATTCAATGCGACGTCTCGATGGGTTGTCATGACGACGGAGGCGTAACGTCACCTAGACATCGCACAACGAGCGGCCACGGTTGAGCTCCAATTTTCCGCGCCCCAACATGTGTTCGCGAATCGCGATGCCACGGACGGTAGAATAATCGATATACCTATATTATGTACTCTGACGAGGCGACCTGTCGATGCCGTTGATGTTTTGTTTATTTGTTTTGATTTGATTTATTAGTTACGTTATAAAGTTGGAAAATTTCGTGTAATATGAAGGTTAGTGATTTACAGAAGCTTGTGTTTAGTTCTCTGAGGTTAAGTGAAAAACTTGATTTAAAAAATGCAGGGCGGCCACTACCAATATTGAACATAGTACAAGAAGTGCAATTAAAATGTAAAAGTAAGGCACAGTTTACGCGTAAGTTTAACAAAGAAATATATAATAAAAAATCCTGGATATGCGGTTGTGAGGGCAAAAATTATTTTTTTTGTTTCGTGTGTCTTCTTTTTGACAGGGATGATAATTTGACCATAAATGGGGACAATGGGGTGCAGGACTTAAAACATCTTTCAGAGTAAATAAAAAAACATGAAAATAGTGCAAAACATCGTCATAATTTTTGAGATGTTAGGACAAACTAATATTTTAACTTGTTTAAGTAGTGCTTATGCTGATGAAATTAAAAGTCACAACGAGAAATTTAGAAAAAACAGATACACGTACTTTCGAAAATAATAGACATTTTAATTTTTTTTAATTTAAAGCCAGCGCCCCCCCCCCCCCCCCCCAGACTCGCTAGTCACGAGCCGCCACTGGAAAAAGGAACCAACAAAAAAAATTAACTTTTTTTAATAACGTCTATAGTGATCGTCGAAATTTTTGATACAGATAACCATTTGATAAATGATAATCGTCGCGTATAATATTATGATGGTTTCTAGTTGTCTCTGGGAATCGCTTTTAACCATTTTTTGTTCTCTAGTCTAAATCATAACTAGCCGGAAACTTAAAGGTAGATAGAGTTTGATTTAACAGTTAAAATATATTACACACATTTTTTAACCAAAGAAAGACAGATAACAAAACATACACGTGTTTTTAGAAGTCTGACGCCAGTAACTGTTCTATATTTGCACTTGCATGCATTCTGTTCCGCCACGTGATTCTCCAGTTTTAAGCATATAGTTTGATTTGGTTGTTTGTCATTTTTATAGTAAACTTTGCAAATTAAAGCATTTTTCCTTCAATTTGCATGACTAGAAACATTAAAAATCAGTAATATTTTATTTAATCATTGTTAAGCAAATGCAAATTCGTCACTTCCTAACGTACAAATGTATCTGTTACAAATAGAGATGTAATATAAATGCCTCATATTTATATTCGTCACTAAAATAATAACAAATTCAGATAATTTGTACTTTTTCATTATGAATATTAACGATGTAAATACCAAATAATATTTTCTTATTTTTTCAAACTTTATACCTAATTATGCAGATCCGATTTTTGTCCTGAGCATCTGAGCAGAGGAGTATAGGTATCGCTAAAAATAATTAAATCTCAAAAGATTGCAAATATATTTTTTTACGTTTTACATTTTCAAGGTTAATCACAAAGTTAAAAATACATTTAAAGCCGTTTTACAATAAGACCAGCAACTTTTATTTTATTTGTAATTTAAACAGTTGTTGAAATATTTTTGGATCAATGACTATTTCCAAATAATCACGGGTAAGTAATATAATGGTTCGGGCTTTTTCTGTTTTTTTACGTAAATTGTGGAATTTTAAATATTTACTTTTGGTGTAAATTGATCCTGGTTATAAGAATAGTATCTATTTTCGAACGATTCCAAGCAATAAAATATTGAATTTAACAAAAATTTATCAAATTCGATTAATTGATCTTAAAACATTTTTTCTTTGAAATAATTTTTTTCCTCTGTTTATCAAAAGTTTACATTCTATATACAATAGGTAATGTTTTGTTGGCAAAAGCAGAAACAGTATCTCAAAAATAGAAATTTACGTAACAAGTCGGGAAAATACTGCTTTTTTGGACGAGTAGACAAGATTCCAGGTAGTCTGTAAGTCTAAAAAAACAGTTTCCGGACGTGTTGCGTACACTATTTTTTCGGCAAGCACCCACTTCCCGGACGCTTTTATATTTCCCGGACTAGGCCGAAAAAGTGCTACTTTCTTAAAGAAATCGTCCGGGAAGCTTGGCGCCTGGCGAAGCTGTTTTTGAGCAGAATTAATTTCTAATCGGCATACAAAATTTTATTGATCAAGTAGATATTCTTTGAGTTTTCGATCATTCATTATCTAAGGGCCCTAAAACGTGAACATTTTTAAGAATATCTTAAAAAGTAATTTTTGTGCGTAAAAACTATGTTTTTTTTTTCCAAAATACTGTGAAGCAAAAAAGGAAGCAATATTGGCCAGGATTTTCCATTCTAGAATGGCGGGCAATTTATGAAAAATATCGCCAGTATAGATGGTGGCAGGGCATAATAAAAGAAAGTCAAGAAGATCTTCAATTTGATTTACAATTTTGCAAGTTATTTAAGTAAATCAGGCCATAAGACTACAAAAGTCCTGTCGAACCTTAGATCCTCTTAGAAATCACACATAGTAAAAAAACAACAGCAATTTAAAAGCGCTTCTGTCTAATAATGTCCCTAACCCTAACTTATTTACACATTTTTTATTGAAATATTCAGTAAAACGCCCAACGAGCCCGTAGTAAATTATAAATTTTCCACACAAATTTGCATAGTGGCGACGAAAAATCTGTTGTGTCAGGTTGTATAGAACCTGTTTCCCTAAACACAGCCACGATTCTTTTTAGGCAATGGTAAAAATCCCCAGCAATAAAAGCAACGTTAGGAAAATGTTCGTGAAAATCGTCCATGCACAAACCCGGATTGTATTGCCACTCATCATTTACTCTAACCCCGTTTCGAAAATACGCTTCAACGATGAATGTTTTGTGCTGTTCCGTAAAGCCCGTTGTGTGAATTGTTCAAAAAATTGGAAAAATTAGCGATGAATCAAATTACTTGTAACGACTGTCAAAGATGACGGAATAACTGATTGATTGTTAATTCAGGTAGTTACTGATACCCAACAGGTATTAAGCTCTACGGCTAAGCATTACGTCCTTAGATCCAAGGCCCTCTTTGATGCAAATAATTTTTGCTCGCACGGTATTAAATAATGCTTATAATGGACTTTCGGAACTTAATTCTTCAACTTGGGTATAGGAAGCGGTAATAGAACGAACAAAACAGAACCGGTGAATGTCACAAAACGATCACCTGTCATTTTTTTTCCCGTTAGAGAATAGAATAATTTGATTGACAGTGACAACTAATAATATTAATTGACTTACGCACATTTATCTAAATGGCTGGATTGGCACAATTTTGAAAACCGCCTGTATAAAAAATGTAAATCCTAAGTTACGAAATGTAAAGATCTATGCTTTGGTTAAAAAGTATAAAAATTTTCAACGCTACTAAACTTTCTTCTCGGTATGTTTTTACATAAAAAAATAATTTTATAATTCATATCTCAAAAACAGTTAGAGATAGAGGAAAGAAAGAAAAATTCAAAGTCTTCCTTCACAAAATTTAATAGAAATAGATTATTTAGGGGTCTCTACATATTTCGAACGTAGAAACGTTCATCTTCAGGAGACAGACATTTTTTTATACAGTGTGTCCACGGATGGACCTCACTATACTTGTAAAAAACTTTATTTTCAATTTTTCGAAAAAAAGTCATTCTTCATAATTTCTTTTGCTTATTAAATAAATATAATTCACGTAAGAAAATTTTCATTTTTTTATACAGGGTGCACAAAAAATGTAAAAATGTAGATTTGCAAAATTAAAAATTTTTGATCCAACTTTTTTGAATGATCAAAATAAAAGAGATTGGAAAGAGAATTCGAAAAGCCGAATAAAGTTTTGAGATATGAACTGTGGTAACTACGATATTTTATATTAAAACTTTAATCTGAAGAAAAATATCAATAATTTATTTAACTTTAATATAAAATATCGTAGTTACCACAGGTCATATCTCAAAACTTTATTCGGCTTTTCGAATTCTCTTTCCAATCTCTTTTATTTTGATCATTCAAAAAAGTTGGATCAAAAATTTTTAATTTTGCAAATCTACATTTTTACATTTTTTGTGCACCCTGTATAAAAAAAATGGAAATTTTCTTACTTGAATTATATTTATTTAATAAGCAAAAGAAATTATGAAGAATGACTTTTTTTCGAAAAATTGAAAATAAAGTTTTTTACAAGTATAGTGAGGTCCATCCGTGGACACACTGTATAGTGCTGATGGTATTAGCAGAAGAGAAAATGGTATAAAACCTTAATGGAGCTTTCATGGTATTGAAATGACGTATATAAGAAAATTGAGGAGAGTTAAAACATGCTGAGCATGTGAAGGAAGTTAGTAAAAGAAGTCTAAACAACCAAACTAAATGAGGAAGAAAAAAAAAGGGGCCTTCCAGAGAGAAGGGTCAATGATTTTTTATATTATTTCTATAAAATTTTTAAAAACATTGATATATCAGTGAGAAAGTATAAAGATAGGAATCTTCAGTCGAGGTCATAGTGTCAGAGTATTTGAACGTTTGATTTTTGGGGTATTGGGGGTTAAAGCCCAACAACCCCTCGAGAGGTTAATTTCGATAATATGTTGAAATTAATAATTTAATCGTACATTTTAGAAAATTAAGTAAAAATTATTTTATTTTATGTTTGCGGCCACGTGTAGCGGACATCTTTCGCTCTCCGCTACACGTGGACGTGAACATAAAATAAAATAATTTTTACTTCATTTTCTAAAATGTACGATTATATTATTAATTTCAACATATTATCGAAATTAACCTCTCGAGGGGTTGTTGGGCTTTAATCCCCAAAAATCAAACGTTCAAATACTCTGACACTATGACCTCGACTGAAGATTCCTATCTTTATACTTTCTCACTGATATATCAATGTTTTTAAAAATTTTATAAAAAAATTTAAAAAATCATCGACACCTTCTCTCTGGAAGGCCCCTTTTTTTCTTCCTCATTTAGTTTGGTTGTTTAGACTTCCTTTACTAACTTTCTTCACATGCTCAGCATGTTTTAACTCTTCTCAATTTTCTTAGATACGTCATTTCAATATCATGAAAACTCCATTAAGGTTAACCATTTTCTCTTCTGCTAATACCATCAGCCCTATATAAAAAAATTTTCTGTCTCCTGAAGATGAACGTTTCTACGTTCGAAACATGTAGAGACCCCTAAAGAATCAATTTCTATTAAATTTTGTGGAGGAAGACTTTGAGTTTTTCTTTCTTTCCTACATTTTCAACTCCACTTTAAGTATGGACTACTTCTTCAAGTTAGAGATAGGTATATATTATTATTAAAAAAGTTACTAAGGTTTTAATAAGGTATCCAAAAAAGCAAAAATATATAGGGCATTGTATTATATTTGAAATACCAAAGTTAGTCATAACTTCCGGTATAACCAGATGTGATTCAAACGTGAAAATATAATATTTTAAAAGTTCAAAGTATGCTACCAAATTTTAAAAATGATGATTTTACTTGTTTCCGAGATCTTCTAATAGGCTACTCAACGTGAATCACCCTGTAGAGTCTGCAATTAGATACCGAAAAATGCTACAGTTATTCAATCAATTCTCCTAATTTCTTAAATTTTCTTGAAAAAAAAGTCTGTATACCTCTACTTCCCCCAATACATTTTTTAAAAGCTTTACTCCCCAAGACCAAATCCTAAATCCTCCCCTGGCTCGTTGAATATTCATCAAGAATATTGTTCGCAGCAATGACTTTTTGCGTTGTATAGACAACCTATATACAGTGAGAACGTAAAGTCTGGAATAAATTCATTATTTAGGGAACGCTAAATGTTTTTAAAAATCGCTCGGACACGTCGATTTTGTTTTTTTAATACGCATTTTTTTCAATATTTTTTATTATACAGGGTGTCTCCGAAAGCACTCTGCTTGGACCAACTTTAATTTTTTAAATGGGAACCCACATTTTTTTTTTAATTTTAGGATTCTGTGCATAATTGTGAACATTTTTTATCTAACCATGTCATTATGATTTATCGACAGTTAAAGTTCGAAAATAAATACAGCAATAAATTATTTATCATTTTAATAAATGTTGAAAATGTTGTCCAAAGGTTAATTGGCAGTAACCTAGACGATCGAAAAATTCTTTCTGCACATTTCTGACAACTTCCGGACTGATTGTTCGTATTTCTTAAACAATTCGATTCTTTAAGTCCTCCATGTCCATTGGCTTAGTTTGGAAAACTTTACCTTTAAGGTAAACCCACAGAAAAAAGTCAAGGGGGGTTAAGTCGGGAGACCTCCGCGGCCATTCAATAGCTCCCCTTCTTGCAATCCATCTATTTTCAAAAATAGTATTAAGATAAGCGCGAACTTTTGAAAATAGATGGATTGGAAGCAGGGGAGCTATTAAATGGCCGCCGAGGTCTCCCGACTTAACCCCCCTTGACTTTTTTCTGTGGGTTTACCTTAAAGGTAAAGTTTTCCAAACTAAGCCAATGGACATGGAGGACTTAAAGAATCGAATTGTTCAAGAAATACGGACAATCAGTCCGGAAGTTGTCAGAAATGTGTAGAAAGAATTTTTCGATAGTCTAGGTTACTGCCAATTAACCTTTGGGCAACATTTTCAACATTGATCAAATGATAAATAATTAATTGTTGTATTTATTTTCGAACTTTAACTGTCGATAAATCATAATGACATGTTAGATAAAAAAATGTTCACAATTATGCACAGAATCCTAAAATTAAAAAAAAAATGTGGGTTCCCATTTAAAAAATTAAAGTTGGTCCAAGCAGAGTGCTTTCAGAGACACCCTGTATAATAAAAAATATTGAAAAAAATGCGTATTAAAAAAACAAAATCGACGTGTCCGAGCGATTTTTAAAAACATTCAGCGTTCCCTAAATAATGAATTTATTCCAGACTTTACGTCCTCACTGTATAAATAAATAGAAACATTCTTTCAGTAAATTTCAGTATCCTTATTTGAAAATGTTTGTTACGTTTTCAAACAATTTTCTCACTTTTGTATTTTTGGTTTCTGACATCACTCGCTTGTTGTTCTATGACTTTCATTGAAAAAATTCATTCATGCATATAAGTATGTGTAAACAGAGTGAGGGAGTTATTTACGCAACAGCAATATTAACGTATTTTTACTTCGGGATAATTTTTAAAATTACCAATTACCATGTTTATTTTAGAATTTTTACGGCTTTTACGCTCGCGGCTATTACAGAATCTTTAATTTTAATCTTTTCGTATTCAATCTATGAAAAACAGAATTATTAGAATAAACAGTAACAGTTAACCTTTTCTTAAAACAAAGCGTTTCGACAGAAGACAACGACATTTGACATTAACAGCTGATCTGGTTTCGCTGTTTAAGTCTCCAGATCAGCATTGGGCCGTAGCAAGCTCACGCGTCAGGTTGCGTCATATTATTTTCTTCTGATTTTGATGTTTTTTAACTGTTTCTGTGGCTGTTTTTTGTGTAGTATGTGTGTTAAACATTTTACTTTTGGATATTATATATATTTCAGAGACAGATTTTCTTGGTGTTAGTTAAGTTTAATAGTGAGTACAAACACCATTTTGGTTAACTCATCTAATATGAAATCAATAAATTGCTTAGTTAAACCATTTACTTATTGTTATATACAGGATGTCTCATAACTAGAGTGCAAGTACAGCAACAGGAGATGGTAGATTTGAAAATATGTCTGTTATGCTTAAGAACGCACGGTTCAACGTAATGCGAAGAAAAATAGAAATAAGTTAAAACATACTGAGTATGTGAAAAAGTTAGTTAAAAGGGTTTAAATAACCAAATAAAACAGGGAGGTAGAAAAAACACTTCTAAAAAGAAGATGTCAAAAGGTTTTTTTATAAATATGGCTGTAAGACATTGTAAAACATAAAACTTGTTATGTATAGAAATATTTTAAAATAGGTATTAAGAAAGAATCGTGTCGTCAAAATCCGTAAGAATAAAAGGAGATTTAAAAAAAATTAAATATAAGGTAAGTACTTACGAAAAGATATTTTCAAAAAAATGGGGGTTTGGGGCACTGAGCATTAAAAATCAGTAACCCCACAAGAAGTTAATTTTAATTTAATAAAATGAACCAAAAATTTATTTACAAAATATAAAAGACCTGGCCTTTGTTCACGTGTTGAAACGAAAGTGAATTTAAAAAAGGAAAGCTCAATTATTAAGGTTGGGTCGATATAATAATATAATCTAACAACATAGAATAAGTAAAAAATATTAAAAAACATTGAAATACGAAAAGAAATAATTTATTGTAATATTATAGCAATTGTTTCTGATAAATGGTTACTTTTGGACACAAAATTTTGTACATGACTATCTGAAAGGTTAATATGTAAACTTTCTGGATGGGTTGCCAAAATATTTATTAACTTTTTTTGAAAACACGTCTGCCTATGTTAGCAGCAAATTGTTTTTGAAAAATAATAGCTTTTTAATTGTTGAAGAATGCTTTAAAGTTTTTATTCCAACAAACATCTAAAACTCTGCCAAATCAATTAAAGATCAGAGCCGGATCTTCAATTAAGAAACCAAAGTGGCTGATAAAGAATACAGAATCTAATGATTAAAGGGCGGATTACATGATCTGAAATTCAAGCAAAATATGCGGATATACAGTGTGTCTACTTAAGTTGGAACCATATGGAAAACTTTTTTATTATTGGTTTTATGAAAAAAAGTTATTCTTTATAAAAAGTTCTGCATGGTCTAAAACTTAAAATGTATCCTTCAGTTATCAAAATGTCTCAGTTATATACGAGGTATATCAGAAATTACGAATTTTGCTCAAGAGTAAAGTACCTTTATTTTTGACAATACAGAAGAATGTTATAAAGAAAAGTTATTTTAAATTAAAAGTTCTATTAAAATATGCAATAACAGTTATTTAGCATGAAAATTTAGGTTTTGTGATTATTTACATTTTACATTATAAATTATTTACACATATTTATCTCTATTATCTGTTAAAAAATGATAACCTTTCCTAAAATAAATAATTATTATGCATGCATAACGTATTTAAATTGCATGGTTCTTCAAAAACACTAACACAGGAAAGGTTATAATTTTTTTAACAGATAAAAGAGATAAATACAAATAATTTATAAAAAATGTAAAACTTAAATAATCACAAAACATAAATTTTCATGCTAAATAACTGTAATTGCATATTTGAATATAACTTTTAATTCAAAATAACTTTTCTTCATAACATTCTTCTGTATTGTCAAAAATAAAGGTACTTTACTCTTGGGCAAAGTTCGTAATTTCTGATATACCTCGTATATGACTGGGAAATTTTAATAACTAAAGGTTATATTTTGAGTTTTAGACCATGCCGAACTTTTTATGAAGAATAACTTTTTTCCATGAAACCAATAATAAAAAAGTTTTCCATATGATTTCAACTTAAGTAGACACATTGTATAGTGTATATGCCTTGTTTGCCTTTAAAATAAGCAGATTTTACCAAATATGCATAATGGTATGCAATATTTCTTAATTATTATAGTAAAATGAGGTAACGAAACACATTGGGTGCAAATGCAAAAAAAAAAAAACAGAAAAATAAAAGTAAACAATTTTTAAACCTAAAATTGTATAAAAGGCATTTATTACCAAATATTTTTTAAAATTTTCAACTAAAAAGGATTGTCTTCTATTATTAAAAATATGTTTATGCAAAGAGAAGCGTCTTTTAACATCTACTGATGTAATCGGACAATACTGCAACTTACACATTACACACTTAAATACTTACTTTTTAATTGTAGATCTTGTTGAGGTTAGTCTAGACTTTCTTGATTTTGTTGCAGTTAACACAACTGTGAACTGCATGAGGCTCCATGACCTAGAAGACATGAAAAACAACTATTATATTGATATTAAGGGCGATGACCCACACGGCGTTTTGTAGCGGTTTCTGACGAGGCGTCAAACACGCTTTGAAAACTGCCCTGTCCAACAAGTATAATATAATTCCAGGTATTCCACAACCACTTCAAGCAATAAAACACCTAACGGCGGATGTATTGGACGCTGCACCGAAGCGGTTTCAAGACGCACCCCACTTTTGTGTGTGTTTTACATAATTTAATAATACATACACATGTGCCGACTCGGCTACCGCGGCGGCGGCCGAGTCGGCGTAAAACGCCGTGTGTGTCATCGCCCTAAACGTAAATCATATTTTTTTCGAAGGAAACTGAAACAAAATTTTTAGTTTAAAAGTAATAACATTAAAAGTGCACAGGAAAACGATCAGTCAGTCACAATTAAATATGTTTAAGTTTAAGGCAATTTAAAGTTCAATATTTTACATAATATTATAAAAAAAAAAATAATTATTACAATAATAGTTTTAATTAATCCTTTAAAATGTAGATGAGCAATATTTATTCAGAGAGGAAGCAGGAATATCTATAGTTCCAAATTCGATGCTCGCCATTGGTGTTTGTAGCTAATTTCAAAAATTACACATACCTATTTCTTCCATAAAATTTGATTTTTTAGATATTTAGGAAAAATAATAATTATTTCAATCAAAATTTTCTTTAAGGTGGGAGTATCAACATGCTTGCCAACCTATAACCTATTTCGCGTAGGTTTATTTATTTGATCTAACTTTTTCACAAAATTTAAATAAAATCAATATCGTCTGCATATTCATTTTTTTTAACATTATTATGCCATTGTTCTTTCACTATACAATTCTCCCAAAATAAGCAATGAAATAAATCGATATTTTTGTAATATACTTATGAAATATTACCCAAATAATGTGCAGACGATATTGATTTTATTTAAAACTTAGTCAATAAAATAATAAACTAAGAAAAACAAGGCGAAATAGGTTATAGGTTGGCAATAAATTGAATGACATTGATAATTCCACCTTAAAACGACGTACAGTTACAGTCACAAAAATCCGGGCAGCATTTTTTTCCATTGTAAGCTTTTATGGCTATTGAAATAAATTTACAAATATGCCCCGTCATTTAAATGCTGCGGAAAAGGCCAAAGTTGTGTCACTGCTAGAAGAAGGATGGTCAGAGAGACGGGTGGCTCAAAGATTTCAAACGCCAAAAAGTACAGTTCATGATATCAAAATAAAATGGATGGAAACACATTCGCTGGAAAGAATAGAAGGAACAGGCCTTAAAAGGGCATCGACAGAAGAACATGACAATACTCTAATTTAATACCTAAGGGAAAATCCTTTTAAAACGGCTGTTTTAGCTCACAATGTAACTGATTTTCCGGGTTCTGTTAGAACCACACAACGAAGAATAAGAGATGGTTAAAATCTTCGCAATCACCCTGCAGCTAAAAAGCCTTTCCTAACGGTAACCAACAAAGAGAGTGGGTTATGCATTACAATATTACGGAGGTGGTATAAAAGCTTGGGAAAATGTAATTTTCATAGAGGAAAATATTTTCCAATCATGTTACAGCGGAAGAGTAAGGGTATATAGACCACCAAATACCCGGTTGTTTGTGGATGAGTGCACACGGTATAGGAGTTTGTAAGCGCATAGAAGGTAGATTTAATGCACAAAATTACATACAAATATTGGATTGCCATCGGTTAATGATATGTTTCCCAATACTAATTACATTTTCTAACATGATAACTGCGCAGTTCATACTGCCCACGCAGTCTCTGATTGGATGCAACAAAGGGACATTCAAGTATTACCCTGGCCTTTTAGGAGTCCAGATTTAAATCCGATGGAAAATGTTTGGGGTTACATGATCACAAATATAATAATTTTCGTCCAGAAAATAGAGAACAATTGTGGCTGAAAATGCAAGAGACTTGAAATCAACCAACGCAAGAATACTGTAATAGTCTGGTGGCTTCAACGCCTAAAAGATTAACTTCAGTTATTCAAAGTAATGGAAGGGCAATAAAATATTTAATACTATTCGTTTTATTTCCTCCTCAGTTTATTTATATTACCATAGTTTTGTAGTAGTAGAGTTACTTTACTTTACTATCTTTTAAGCTATTTCTATATCGAATAACAAGTTATTATTGTCTAGTTTACTTTACCAAAATCTCTTTACCACTACTTTTACCTTCCAATCGAGCTTCCAATCTATGGTAGTAAAGGTAAAAGCCTGAATTACCAAAATTCAGAAAAAAAATGTTAGCTGTCAGATTAGTGCCCGGACTTTTGAAAATTTGGAATATTAAATGGAGCTATTATCTCTCCTCTTGAACTTTAAATTGGCTGTTTTGTACTCTTTGTAAATACTGAAAATTATGGAAAAGTAATGTAAGTAATTAATAAGAGACACATGCCGCATGCCATGCAGAATCACAATTATTCTATTAAAATGCTGGTGCTATATCAGTAGAGTAAGGAGAACCGCGAGAAAGAGCTTTCATCCCTACACCCAAATCTTAGTTGCGATAAATACAAATCCAGTTAATTTGGTTAATTGAAGAGGTGACCATACCATAAGATAATTAATTTGTGTTGGGCTACATGCTTAGTGAAACTCCATTGCACAGGAAAAAAAAATAATAACTACATGTCATGTTTCACAAATTTAATCAGTTTCCTGACACGTGTTTCGGCCCTTACGGGCCATTGTCAAAAGAGTACAAGAAGATACTAAATTCTACGTGACATTACAAAGGTATTTATATCATATTATTGTAACTATAAACATATCATAAAATTAAAATTAGGATTAGAAGATTGAATGGTCGGTCAACTCTGTGGCTTTTTTTTAAAGGTACAGTACATTACTGGAAATTTACATATTTAGTCCTAAATAAGTGTGCTATTAAGAATAAGGGAAGCACCTAAAGGTATTTCGGTTTGATTATTAACAACACTACATTTGTTTTTTATGGCTTTTTTGATAGCTATTGTTTCTAGTAGATTTAATTTTCTGCATTTATTGTGTATGTATATGGGTTGTATGTTGTTAGAGATTGAGTGATTGTCTTTAATGCAGTGATCAGCTAACCCTGTTTTATTTTGTTTTTTTAAAATAGATGTTTTGTGTTCTGTAAGCCTGGTGTCAAAATTTCTACCTGTTTGTCCAATGTAGATAGCATCGCAGTTGTCAAATTCTATTTGGTAGACCCCACTTTGTAAAAGTTTGTTTTTAGTTTCTATTTTAGCATTGGACATGTGTTTGTGTAAGTTGTTTTTATTGACTTGTATATGAATGGTATTAAGGTTTTTTGGAGATTTTTTGGCTTGTGTTGCCTGTATACAGGGTGTTTCATTAAGGGTGGCCACCGGCCATATCTCGGAAACTACTAGGCATAGAAACTTGGAAAAAAAATTAGGATTAAAGCGGTCATGACAAAATTCTGGAAATGACTTTTAAGTTCCTCATTTCGCCGCAAGGAGGCACAATTGAATTTTTTTTTTCAATTCTAAATTTCTCCGAAAATTCCCATATTAAGGTATAACTCTGATTACATCATCGAAAAGCTTAGACAATTCTGCATCATTTTGGTTCAAGGCTCATTGGCGTACCGACCTTGATAAGAGTGGGAGAAGCTATTGAAAGTGTAAACATTAAAATCGTTGTAACTTTTAAACGACTTATCCGATTTTACTAAATTTAAACTTATTTGGAAGAACCTTCAATTGTCGTATCTAGTGGTACACGATAGTTTCTAATAAAATTGCTTGAGCGCGCAATTTGTATTAAAAATTATTGTTTTGGCAATAACATTTAAACGAACAAAGATATCGAACTGCGGTCTTCACATCTTTTTTTGCAAATTTCATCTACTTTTCGATTATGATGTCATAGTTATACAGTATGATTTGAATTTTCGGGATAAAATCGAAAAAACTGTTATTATTACAAATTGCGGCCTCTAACAATTTTATTAAACTCTATCGTGTTTTACAAGCTTAAATTTAGTAAAATCGGATAAGTCGTTTAGAAGTTACAGCGATTTTAATGTTTACACATTCAATAGATTCCCCCACTCTTATCAAGGTCGGTACGCCAATGAGCCTTGAACCAAAATGATGCGGAATTGTCTAAGCTTTTCGATGATGAAATCAGAGTTTTACCTTAATATGGGAATTTTCGGAGAAATTTAGAATTAAAAAAAAAATTTTAATTGTGCCCCCTTGCGGCGAAATGAGGAACTTAAAAGTGATTTCCAGAATTTTCTCATGACGGCTTTAATTATAATTTTTTTTTTAAGTTTCTATGCCTCGTACTTTCCGAGATAGGGCCGGTGGCCACCCTTAATGAAACACCCTGTATAAGTATATTTTTTAACCGTAACACATACCTAACTAGTCAAGTTTTTGACTTATAAACGATTGTTTGTAAAATTTTCTCAACAATTTAATTTCCATTCGGTTTTTAGCTAGGTTAGTAATTGACTAAATAGCAAATTACCGATGTAGAGCAAAAAATTGTTTGGCCATAATTTTATATGGAATAGTAGTTTTGACAGCCCTGTCTCCTGGTGAAAAGGCCTTTGTTTATCATTTTCATTATCAAAGGTAGCGTCACGGATTTTAATGAGGCAGCATCTTCAGCAACTACTAAGAGCAGTTTTAGCATTTAGAGTCAGGTTCATTAAAAAAAAAAAGGAACCGGCTTACTAATGACAGAGCAGCTAAATTACTCTATGTGTGAAATTTTACTTTTTTATTGCAAAAACCAACAAATATATAAGGGCGAGCTACTTTTAAGAATCACCCGGTATATGAACAGATCTTTAGAATTTGATGATGTTTAATTATTTCTAAAATGTTGCTAAGCATCCTACACAAAAATGCATAAAAAATTTTAATTTATCTACGGCTTCATACCAAATCGCCAACGTCAAAAGTACCAATATTGGTTCCGCGGCGATTTTGTCATCTTTAAAGGAATCAAAAAATTCAATAATATCTGCTGCTGTTCCTAAAATACATCAAAAGGATTAATTAAAGACTCATTGAAAGCTTAACTGTTTATTTATTACCACAAAGTTTAAATAGTACGAAAAATGGATCAGACGGATACATATTTAGCGGAAAATTGTAAAAATAAAATACCGTATTGATATTTCGGTTCACAAATTTATTTTTAGATATTTGCTTTGGTTTTTTAATTTTTTATCAACATTCTTAAAGCGCAATTGCTAATTTAAAAGTATTTACAAAAGATTATTATTTTTAACAAAGGAATAGCAAGAATAAGATTAATTTTGTTGCCCAAGAACAGTGCAATTGAGAATATACCCCTGGGCTGGTATCAGCGTTATCTCCAGATGATAAAGAAGAAAAAATGCTCTTTTTTATTAAAAGATTTTTCATTTTTGTTGATACCCTTATGTTGATTTGCGCAAAGGGTTTTACCAACAAACCAGGCAACTCTTTTTTTGTAAGCAGAGGTTGGCGGAAGAGCCAGTATTACAGGCCTATAAAATAAAGTAGAATGTTTAATTGGCTGTATAAATAACACACTATAATATCTCTGTAGGAATAGGGATTTGGCTATTATAGGTTGAGTTGGCTTGGCTGTATCATTCCAACTGACTGTAACTTCGTAGCGATAGAAATTATGTTATTTGGGTTTCTTGACATCACAGACAGCACAACAGTTTACCATAAACAATTTTAAAAATTTATTTATGATATTTATAATATCTAAACAAAACAATGCTAATTACCTGTTGAAAAATATATCCATCCTCTGCCGTATTTTTATTACCTACTATTTACACAATTAGGCACTAATCACAGATAATAGCAATAGTTTTGATTGGCTCGCCGCCTCGCCGTAGTTCGGCGAGACTCGTGTTTTTGGTTGGCATTAATATAATTTCAAATGGTTGCAATTTTTTTTCCAAGGGAAAAATTAATTTCCCGACCACACAGCCATTTCATAAGATGCTATTTTAAATACACAGGTCTAAGGGAAAAAAGCGGTGTTGGTTATGGTTTTGAACGGTCAACGTTTCTTTTCTAACCTAAAATTTTTGTAAACATTATTAATAATTAATAAACAAGTTTAAACTGAAAATAGTACCACAACCACCTTGAAAGAAGCCGTGAACCAGAAACATCGACAACACTGCTTGACGATCCATGTGTCACGTGACTTTTTTGAGGTTAGCCATAGTTTAGTATGCAATTTACGCGCGAAGTAGGTGTAGGGGTCGTATTAATTTGTATTTTTATCCGGTTTTTGATTGATATCTAATAGAAAATTTAAGTGACATAATTGCTAAGAACCTCTAAAAAATACTAGTAAAAATTTTTGGTATGGCCGGGTTTGCTCTAATAGCATTAATAAAGTGAGAAATCGAACAGCCTGGCCGGCCGGCGGTTTGTTTACGGGTCTATAATGGCGGCAGAATTTTATTTGTTTTAATTTAAAAGTTGTGTTTTTTGTATTCTGGTTAGCTCTTTGGAATAAACTTTATTGTTTTGTGGCTACTGTTAATTTATTAAATATTGAAGTGTTTATTTAGCTTGAAGCTACCTATATGTGAATTAGTTTAAAATATCACTAGTAGAGATAGTTCGTAAGTAGGTAGGATACCTCTAGATACCTCAGTACTTAGGTAAGTACTATTTTTTAGTTTGTTTATTTATTAACATGCCAAGCCCCTGCTGTATTCCTGGATGTAACTCTAACTTTAAAAGTGTTTTAAAAGCAGGTGAAGAGAGTGTATCAGTTTTTTAGTTCCCAAAAGATAAAAATCTGAAAATTCTATGACTCAAAGCCATTCCAAGAGCTAATTGGTCGCCCACACAGTATTCTGTAGTTTATGCGTAGCATTTTGTCCCCATCGGTGACATTATTCGTTAGTATATTTATCTTTTGCCTGATGGCACCACAAAAAAAATCCAACTAAAGTGAGACTAAATTTAACAGCCGTTCCGTGCTTTTATCCCAATTTGCCTTCTTACTTGTCAAAAACTGTTCTCATTCCTAGAAAAAGTCCAGCGGAGAGAAACAAGGAACAACAAAAGCGTAACTCTCAACTTATTCAAGCTTTCGAGCAATCAGATTTCATAAAAAGTTATTATTCACAAGAAATTAATACTTCTGAATTTTGGGAAGTAAAAATTGTAAGTGACTCAAAAATATATTTTTATAGTGATTAATTTGACCAATAACTGTATAAATATTTTTAATCAAGAACAATAGATTTTACCCTTTAAAATGAAACTAAGCAGGTGGTCTCAGCTTGAAAACTTATTGTCTCGGTATCAATTCATACATTGTCAAAGTAACGAAGTTACCCAGATAGTAGGTGACTTACTAAATTTTTCAGAAGCAGGCGCGGATACAGGGGGGGGGGGGGCGCAGGGGGCGCGCGCCCCCCCCTGGGCTCATTAAATCTTACTTAAGGTATTTCTTATTGGATAACTCTCGACATTATTGGATATCTCTTAGACTCTTCAGTTGTTAGAAAAAGCGGCAACGTGGTAAATAGACAACGCGTGGTAAGCGGATAACAATTGCGCAACATCGCTTTAGTGGCAGGATCGACCGGCGAGTCGGACAAGACAAGTAGCGTTTCTAAGCTTTTTTGCATTCCTTGCGTTAGTTGCGTTTTCGTATAATTGTGAAGTGGCGGTGTTGTTTTAAGGATACCATTTTGTTTATAAATTAATTATTGTACTAATTTTAATAATAAGCAATGTCGAAAAGACCCAGTGAATGCAAGGGAAAAACTATTTTAAATTATTTTAAAAAATGTAAACCAGACACAGACAATAATAGTGTAGATGAAGAGCCATTAACCGCCAGTAGTCATGAAAAAGAGGGTGCTATAAAACCTAATACAGAACCACTGCATAGTATTAAGAAAATTCAGAATAATTTAGACGTTTCTGCGGGTAGTGCTGCTGGTCCTGTTGTGTACCCAGCAAGGTCTCCTGACCCAACCAATGAAACTGGGGTGACAGTAGCAGCAACGGACATTGGGATGTTTTTAATGGATATAAAAAATATTGATGATTTTTCACGGTACCAAGTTTTAACGAATCACTGGACACCCGAAAAAGATTATTTATTTCCATATTCTTCCCATATAAAAAGGGGAAGAGAATTAGAGTTGAAAATTTAATAGCAGGTTTGTCATTTATTTTATGCATATTTATGGTTTGTAAAATTGTAATTTTTTTTTTGGGTTTCTTTAGGATTTGTGTCGCGTATTTTTATTTTTCCAACTTAAAAAAGGGCGTGGCACCCAAAAATTTTTCGCCTGCGGCGCTATTGGCCTCCGGCGATTTTTTTCTTTGCGCCCCCCCCTGGACGAAATCCTAGATCCGCGCCTGTTCAGAAGATGATAGTCAATCCTGTAATTTAAACGCAGAAGATAATAATTTGTATAATAGAATATTACTTTTGATCGATCAAATCAATCTACTCGTAGTAAAACAAAAACAAATTCTCAACGCAATATTATCATTATTTAATAATTAGGTAAGTTGTTCTTGTTATCAAAAACTATTTATTACTTTTTTGTACATTTTTCAATATCAATATAGTGGCAACAGAGCCAAAAAAAACACAAAAAATATCAGGAAGGATAAAAAAAACTCGCCCGTTGCCGCGCGTCATAATAATGGCTTGTGGATCCGCAACTCCCAGCTGATGCGGCGTTGCCCGATGTCACTTCATGGCTTCTTTTCAAAGTGGTTGTGATAGTACAAAAAAAATTTTTCTACAATTGCCACAATAACGGAGAGTTCTGCGGAATTTACTACGATGATGACGATTATTGTGATCGAAAAATGGCCAAAGTATTGACACTTTGCTGAAGAAGCAGTTCCAAATTTTAAGGATCATCAATAATTGAAAGAAAATCGCAGACGTTTCACTTTCGCACAAAATGAGAACGTTATCTCGGCTTGGCGAATTTCACGAAAAAAACGTTACTTTTAATTATTCATTCCTTAAACAACTGGTAGATTTTTAATTTTCCCGCCTTTTGAAAATTTCCTCTTAAAATTCGATCAAAATTCTCGGACGAAAAATATGTAGATAGTTGCTCGCCTATATGACAAACGAACGACATTCAGATATCTCGCTGCGACAAATCTGATTGTAAAATCGAACTCGTTGTTTGTATAATTAATTCCTCAGTAAATAATTGAAGATTTTAAAAACTGAAATCGTAAAACCGTGTAAGAGCTTGGTTTAACAAATTTATTATAGAAACAAAAGTAAGCTAATTTCACTTGTTTACTTACGATTTAATTCTGACGAACTCATTCCGCTTTGCCATAAATAGCTCCTAAAGTTAACCCAACTAAAAAATGTTGGTACAAGTGCCAATTATTTACGTAACAGCCTTAAATACTTGTAATTCATAAATCGTAACAGCCATTAAGCAAAGTGGGATGAGTATGTGGTCTAACATTTTTGGTTTTGAATATTTTTAAGCAAAGCGCAGCGGCATAATTGGCAATGGGTTATTTTATTGGACGTCCAATAATAAAATATAATGAGTTATGGGTATATATTATAACAAGGCTATTTATTTTATTGATAAACTCGTTTTCGTCCAATCATTGATGCCTTTAAGAGATATAAGAAATGAGGAAACTAGCAACTCGACCTAGCTATCTGCTTCTAAGATTACATATTGATGAAAATATACTTTGGGTCATAAATAATCCTATTTTCTAAAAACTTATTTAATTATTACACATTTAGGACACTACAAAATTACGTCCAAAAAAAAGGGTCCGTTATATACAATAGATTAATTTTGGGCTTGTAACGTAACTTAAAGTAAGAATTAAGTTAAATAAGAGGCTACTTGAACAACAGAAAAGCACATGCATTGTAATCGGAGATTTTAAACTTGTTAAAGCACTCTCAAACTATTAATAATAATTACAACAACCTTATTGAAACGAATGGTTTAAAAATAGAAAATAGATTAATACCAACCACAGAATGCAAGTAGAACAACAATTAACACAGCATCTCCCATCGACCAAGTGATAACAAATACAAGTTTAACTTGTAATATAAAACTGCAAGATTGCCACCTCTTAGAACACAAAATAATGTATATAGAAGTGGAAGAACATATGTATAAAGAAAAATATATAATAAAAAAACAGTATCTTATGGAACAAACCTGGCTGGATACCATAAAAGTATAAATGGAAAATATAAAATAGAAATTTTTAAGCACTTGCACAGCACACGTTATCAACACCACTAAAGAGGAATGTGCAAAAGAGAAAACACTTAACATCAAACAAAATAATTACTGGATCACACAGGAATATCTGACTAAACTAAGAGAAAATGACAAACTAGTGTCACAAGTAAAGTCCGCATCATATGGGATTTTTTTTTATTAATAGCTTTATTCAAAATTTGACTTTGGCATCAAGTTCTGCTTCGATCGAGATGAAAATTAAGCAAAAAAATAGTAGTCACGTAATTCGCATTATCTGTCAAATTTTAATTTTTTCAAAAAAATAATTCAAAAGTGGGGTTATTTCTGAAAATATCGAAAAAAGTTATTGGAAAAAGTTTTTTTAAATGCAGTTTCTAGCCCACATGCAAAATTTCAGCTGCATAAGATAATTTTGATTTTTACCTATATTTTGTAAATTGCACCACTTTTGCAAAATAAGACTCCACGCAACCTACATAAAACTTCTTAGTTTTGACAATGCTTTATTTCAGATAAATTTTTTTTAAAGTAGCGCTATATTAAATGTGTGTTTTTCTACAAAATCAAAATTGGGCTATTAAAATTTGGTCGCATGTGATGCAAAGTTTATTTATTTTTGACCCTGTATAAGGTAACTGCATAAAATAAGTATTTTTGAAAACGTAGTTTGTGTCTGAAAGTAAAAAAATAAAAAATAAAGTAAAGGGGTTTTAAATTAAATCACTGAAAATAGATAAACTTTACGTTAAGTTAAAGTAAAATTTATTTTCCAATTAATGAACACTTTACTGATGACACTGTTCTTTTTTGTCTTAATATTAAGGTATATTACTTTTAGACACAAACTACGTTTTCAAAAATACTTATTTTATGAAGTTACCTTACACAGGGTCAAAAACAAATAAACTTTGCATCACATGCGACCAAATTTTAATAGCCCAATTTTGATTTTGTAGAAAAACACACATTTAATATGGCGCTACTTTAAAGAAAATGTATCTGAAATAAAGCATTGTCAAAACTAAGAAGTTTTATGTAGGTTGCGTTGAGTCTTGTTTTGCAAAAGTGGTGCAATTTACAAAATATATGTAAAAAATGAAAATTATCCTATGTAGCTGAAATTTCGCATGTGGGCTAGAAACTGCATTTAAAAAAACTTTTTCCAATAACTTTTTTCGATATTTTCAGAAATAAACCCCACTTTTGAATTATTTTTTGGAAAAAATTAAAATTTGACAGATAATGCGAATTACGTGACTACTATTTTTTTGCTTAATTTTCATCTCGATCGAAGCAGAACTTGATGCCAAAGTCAAATTTTGAATAAAGTTATTAATAAAAAAATCCCATATGATGCGGACTTTACTGGTGACACTGTATATTAAATGGAAGAGAATACAAAACCAACAAAATGAAAGAGAATACAAGAAAGCTAGAAATACACAAAAGAACCTAAAAAAATACAAAAATCATACGCAGAAATGAAATTTGAACAAGTCAAGGGAAACTCTAAGAAAACCTGGGCAGTAATGGATGAGATAGGCGACTGTAACAGAAACAAACATAAAAATATAAATAAAATAAAAAATTAAATGGGAAAATCAATAGAAAAAAGTAAAGACATAGCAACAGAGTTTAACACACCTTTTTGCAAAAGTGGGGGACGCACTGGCCAAAAGAATAAAACAAAATCAACAAATACAGTTTAACGAAGAAGAAAATGTACAATGCATATACTAAGAGCCAACAAACACAAAGGAGATAACAGCTAAACTAAATTAATTGAAAAATAGCTGCGACCCACATTAACCCAGACAAAATTATAAAAAAATACTTGTTAATGCTAATCAATACCATCGGACCCACTTTTGCAAAGCTGACAAATAACATGTTGTGAACCCAAAGAACTAAAAGCAGCTAAAATCATACCAATCTTCAAGTTTGATTATCAACAATATGGGTTTTAAAGAAAAAAATATTACTCAAGGGGCAACAGTGGACCTATTAGATAACGAGTGAACTGGACAAAAACAAATATGTTCTGGCAGTATTTGTTGACCTACAGAAAGCTTTCGACACAGTAAATATTGGACTTTTGATAAACAAACTATACAAAATGGAATTTCGTGGCACATGCCATAATCTACTAAAAACATACTCAAGAGGTAGAAAACACTAGACAGTAATAAACGGTGAAAATAGTAAAGAACAAAAATTAAATACAGGTGTTGCACAGGGTTCTGTTCTCGGACCAATACTATACTTGTTATACATACACAATCTTAAATACACTAATTTAATAGCAAAATATTTCAAGTTTGCAGATGACACAGAGCTAGTATTCTCTGGGGAAAGTGAAAAACAACTCGAAGAAACTGTCAATAGTGATTTAGTAAAGTATTTTATTTGGCTGTGTTACAACAAATTATTTTTAAATGTTCAGAAAACGATGTTTATGGTTATTAAACAGAAAAGTAAACCACCATGCAATCCCCAAATTAAAATTAATTAAACAAATCTCAAAAGGGTAACTGAATATAAATACCAGGGACTAACAAACTATCATAGATAATATCTTCTAGAATAATTGGAATATGTGCTCACGAACTAGATTCTACAATAGTTTTGTAGAACCACAAATACGATACGATACCGTAAAATGGAGTGAATATGATCAGCGGGGTAAATAGGATTGAAAGTTACCTTCAAATTTCAAAAATCTGTAATAATTGTAATTTTAAAGTGTAGTGTAATTTTAATGTACAGATTTTAAGTAACGGTTGTTAAAAGTAATTTTTATGACATTAAACTTAAAATAACTTGGCCACATCGCAGGCTGAATACCATAACCTAAAACGTCAAATTTAGCGGCTAAACTGTTGTCATATTATCTTATTTGCTTTTGTCTTACAAACTTCATATCTCTACAACTCTGCAGCACTTATAAAATTTAGGTAATATTATTTTTAGTACTTTTTTATATTACTTAAGATAAATTTGTGTGCAAAATTCTATACACCCCGAGGTTGTTTAAATGCGATACAGTCAATAAATCAATCAATGATCCTATTGACCGCCTGCGGGGTGAATAGGATTTGTGCACAAAAAAAAATATATATACAACAGGGTACACCCGGTATAAAAACTTATACCACCATTTAAAAGTACCAACCTTAACTCATGTTTTAAGCTGTTGAGAAATTTATTCAGGCAGATAGTTTTTAAGTTACAAGCTTTCAAAGTGGAAAATTGATCCTATTCACCCCATTTTACGGTACCTGATGCCCTGTTGGGGAAATACAAGTACTACACAGATGGATCACCTCCAAAGACTGCAAAACAAAGCGATTAAAGTGATATTTGGGATGAATTACTACATGCCCAGTGAGGAAATATATAAAAGAGTGCCATTCTCAAAAATAAATGAATTGCAAGTATTAGAACAAACCAAACTAATACATGATATTATGCAAAACAATAAACTTAAAACTAATTATAAAACTGCAGAATTAGAGACAATTCTACACATATAACACAAGAACAAACCATGAATTAAGAACCACTTATATATACTTATATTACGCTAGAACTAAAAAGGGACATGAGTCTGACATGTAATATTAAGGACTATTCAAGAAAAATAGAAAATAGACAATAAAGCATCAGGATTGAGAAATAGAAACTATATTTGTCGGCTTTTCAGAATAACTTTATTCAATATTAATATTTAATCTATACAAGCTGTAGGCTGTAGGCCTCAGCGCCAGTTTTATTGTAAACTGTTTTGAGGCCAATAATAAACAATTTCCTAACCCCATAAGACCTGGGTTATTAAAATAGCACCTCTATGGAAAAAGCTGTCTGGTCGGGAAATTAGTTTTTTTCCCCAGAAAAAAGTTGGCAGCCCTTTGAAATGATATATGAATGCCAACCAAAAACAGGAGTCTTGTGATCACAATCCACTATGGCGATTTTAATTATTAGAATATATTTCTGGCTCACGGATTATTGTACTTGATGTATTATGAGTAGCATAATGCTCTTACTATCATAAGTGGTATGCGCCTACTTAACTAGTTGTACAAAAAATCATAAATAAACTTTCACCTACTTACTATAAGTCCTACCACACCACAAATAACAAGTTTTAGAAAATTAAACTTTCCTGTTCAAGTTAAATTAAAGCAAATTATTTTTTTAATGATTTAGTCGATGGATACATATGCAAAGAAGGTATACTGTAGTTACATGTAAAGTGGGATGAATCCTTTTTCTCGGTTAAATAAATTTGAGGTATTTGTATCCTGTTTTCGTGTTCATTAATAAATAAGCATTCAAAATCACTATGAATATTTGGCGTTCATTTCAATCAATTAACTTAATAAATAAACAAAACGCATACCAATGTAAACTAGCAACAGCTGGCTCAACTGATCTCTAGTGAGATCACCTTTTGGCAGCATCCACCTTCCAATTATAAGAATCAACATTAAAAATTGCTCTATTAACGTTATCCATGTTTCTGTACTAAGGGAAATATCTGGCAACTTTATTCCAACCTGAAACCAAAAATTTCGTAAGTTGGTGGATTTTTAAAAATAAAATGCGTTAGTAGTATTATTTGGTAATTTACAAATATACAGTGTCCGCCGAAAAGTCTGCACCAAATGTAGGTAAAAATTTGTTATGCGTTTTTTTTTTGCAAATCTGTTTTTGGTACCGCGCGAGCAAAAATTATTTGCATCAAAGATTGCTTGGATTAAAAAACGTAGGGCTTGGTTTAGATCACAATGATATGAGGACGATCTAGGTTTTAACATTTTGTCAAATTCATATTATGACATAATATGCCAAACTAATGAGTAGATAATAAAATAAGTAGACAAATACAAATTTATTTTTGTTGTTTACAAAATTAACAAAGTAAGAATATCCAGAAAGAAAAAGAAAAATAATTACATAAATTGCTGAAATTGGCCACCGCCATGCTTCAAGCATAAATTCACACGTTTCTTCATATTTTCGAAAGTGTTGACCAGCATCTCTGGAGAAATGTTACCACATTCTTGGATAATTCTTTCTTGTATATTCTTGGAATACTTGCACTTTAAAAGAAAATAAATTTAGCTGCTTCTTAAGAATAGTCCTGCATGTTCCATAAGATCTTCCCACTTCTTGTGACAGGCGTCTTATACAATTTCTTGGCGTATTTTGCATTATCACACGAACGTTTGCAACAAGTTCTTCTATTCTTACAGATGGTCTTCCTGCTCCTTTTTTGTGTAATATAGAACCTGTTTCCCTAAACACAGCCACGGTTCTTTTCAGGCAATGATAAAAATCCCCAGCAATAAAAGCAACATTAG
Organism: Polydrusus pterygomalis; assembly: GCA_963969555.1. Classification (NCBI taxonomy): domain Eukaryota; kingdom Metazoa; phylum Arthropoda; class Insecta; order Coleoptera; family Curculionidae; genus Polydrusus; species Polydrusus pterygomalis. Next base: position 38,947,303 of record OZ018376.1, on the reverse strand, counting down.
GAAAATGTTCGTGAAAATCGTCCATGCACAAGCCAGGATCGTATTGCCACTCAACATTTACTCTAACCCCGTTTCGAAAATACGCTTCAACCATGAATGTTTTGTGCTGTTCCGTAAAGCCCATTGTGTGAATTGTTCAAGAAATTGAAAAAGTTGTATTCCCTTCGTAAATGTGCGTTTTCTTACTTGTGGCTAATCCCTTACGACAGATAACAGGAAATTGCAGAGCAAGTAACACTCAACGTCAAGGGCGTCCATAGGGGGGGGGGGGGGGGCAAAACGGGCACTTGCCCCCCCCCTAGGCGTCCACATTACTATTTTATTTCATAATTCAGTATAAATCGAGGGGTAATTCACTGAGAAAAATTTGTACACCATTTTCCATATTGCCGAATTTTCTTCGTATTTTCCTTGTATTTTCTGTATTTTCCTTGTATTTTCTTAATTTTTCTCGTATTTTCTGTATTTTCCTTGTATTTTCTTAATTTTTTTCGTATTTTCTGTATTTTCCATGTATTTTCTTAATTTTTCTGGTATTTTCTGTATTTTCCTTGTACTTTTTCGTATTTTCTAGAACTTGTACACCATTTTCGCCAAAAAAAAATTGGCTTTACTAAATTTTTTTTTAGAAGTCAAAGCAGCGTTGTTCCAGAATCTTAAGTTGGTTATTCCCATCATTAAAACCGTCGAAAACCCGGCAGCGTTAATGACTTTACGTCATTGCCAAATTGATTGGCGCCCGTATTTTCCATATTTGCCTTATGTTGCCTGCATTTTTCTCGTATTTTCTTCGTATTTTCTGTATTTTCTTCGTATTTTCTGTATTTTCTTCGTATTTTCTGCATTTTCCTCTAATTTTCTGTATTTTCTTTTGTATTTTCTAGAAGTTGTACACCATTTTCGTCAGTGAATTACCCCTCGGTATAAATATTCAAGCGCGGATCCAGGGGGGGGGGGGTCATGGGGGTCATGACCCCCCAAAACAGAAAATAAATAAATTAATTTACTGTTTTGACTACCTCTGCAGCTTTTTCACAAGATTCATGACAACATTACTATCCCATAAATTAGTTATATTTTTTCTTTTTTTGAATTCACTTTAACATTAATTTACAAGCATATATTATCCTTTTTAATGTAAAAATTATCATTGAAAATTTTCTCGCCTATAGCGCATTCTCTGTCAAATTTTGGGCGTGGTCGCAAAAAATTTTCGCCTGCGGCGCTTTTTAACTTCATTTATATCATGATGACCCCCCCCAAAGCAAAGTTCTGGATCCGCGCCTGTAAATATTGAATAGTACAGTGGTTAGTTAGTAGAGACCAACAAATCACTAAACTGATTATGATTATTTACAAAAAAATAAAGAAAATTTAATAAAAAAAGTAATCAACGAGCTTGGCAAGACGTCTAGGAATTTAACATTTTTATTTTATGATGAAAACTTATAAATTGTAATTTTGTGTTTATTTTTTACGAATTTTGTTGGTTCCGTTAGGCATAAGGTACCTATATGTTAAATAATTAGTCATATATAAAAAAATATTGTTTAAGTTTTTGCCCCCCCCCCCCCCCCCCCCCTGAAAAACGCTCTATGGACGCCCTTGCTCAACGTTTTACTTTAGATGTTGATAAAACAGTTTGCGGTACTTCAATGAACTTTATATAACAAATTCGGTTAAAGAATGATTAAAATTGCATAAAACTCGAGAAAAAAAATCAGCCCTGAAATTCCATTCCTACAGCCCTTACTGGTATTTATGTTTTTCTTTAAAAAAATAGCTTATAATAACATTTTCAAGAAATGGTCACTACTAGTTGCTTAATTTTAATTTCACTAACAAAGAAACAACCGGATTAGAGAACATTAAGGGCGTCTGTATAGTAGACATAACCCATTTGTTTCAACAAATACCTACCTACCACTAGTCTTGCAAGTTTTTGCACAAAAATTTACATTTTTATAACTAAAGAATATATCAATGTGTTCTTTTTTTGTTTTTGACTTTTTTGCCGAACGTGATGTTTCAAAAGTCTTTTGCCAATTATTTTTTAAAAAAATTTTAGTGTATTTATACAATGAATGTTCACCAGCTAAAACTAGTGTAGACAAGACCGCCCTATTCTCAATCTTTACGTATAAGGTCGACAGATCAGCAGTTTATGAGCCTAATGAATAAAAATTAAGCAATTACTTGAGGCAATTACTTTTTAGTAAAAGCGATTGCTTGACTAGCAAATGCTATAAGTAAAAGTAATTGTTGGATCTGGATATGAATAAAATTTTGAAGCAATTGCTTTTTTCTTACACCTCTGAAGCAAATGCTTATTCAACACAAGTTCAGACGTGGCTTATCCACTTGTTCAGATTATAGATTTCATGTTCAGTTTGGTGCCTAATTTGAAAAAGAGTTGACGTAAATACAAAAACGTTGGCCTATTTATTTAGTACAATAATAATCTGTTACGTTTTTGTGGAAAATAGGAAACTTATATTTCTAATATGGCAGATTTCAGTGAAAATGAGAAAAGTGATAGTGGTGATGAAGAAATTAAAGACAAGCAATTGATATTCGTTCACAGCTTAAAGGAACACAAATTAATCTCTCTGACCACAACCGTTTAGCTTCAACAACAGCTTCAGCACTTGTAGGAAATTTAATAAAAATATTGGCCTTCTCCAAAACTGCATCCATTAGAGAAGTGTATGTCTTACAGACAGTAGTTTGGTGAACACCGAGTTCTTCACCTGCCTTTTACCGGTATTAGTCAAAAAAGAATTTGCCAACTACTTAACATTTTCGCAGTCAAATCGATATAACTTTCTGAAATCATCATATCTGCAATTTTTACGTACACAGTAGATTTTTCTTTTACGGACGTTCATATATTCAGTCCAAATTAAGAGCAACGCACGTGTATGCCGCGGAAAACTAAAGTTGACTGCTACCAAGCAAATGATGCAGGGGTCGACCTACCTTAAAAAGTTGAAAGCAATTACTACACTAGAAAAAGCAATTCCTTAATTTATTCATCACATTTTAAGCAAACGATAGCGATCGCTTCTATTTTTTAAGAAAAAGCATTGACTAGAAGCAATTCCTGTACTTTTAAGCGATCGCTGGACGCAAAAGCGATTACTTTAGTTGACTTTCAATAAATTACTTCGATTTTATAAGAAAAATAAATTGCTACATTTTTATTAATTAGGCTCATTTACTGTGCGTGGCTGCTGCGCGAAGTCAGCACTACTATAGCTTGACTGTTTTGGTTGTAATATTCTAACCTGCAGAAAAATAGTTTTTCTATTTCACGTTCATAATGAGTTCAGTACGACCCTCATTTGCGGATCGTAATGAAGCTGTTTCGATGCGCGTTTTTTCTTTATTTGATGTTGGTAACATTTAAATGTTTTATTTCATTGACTTGCGCGGCCTTTGTGATTTACGAGAAAACCCATTTTTCGCAGAGGAAAACTAGCTTGATAACTTACTTTTTTATTCTGTGTGGATAACAGTCATGTATGTTGGTTGCATAAATCTATAAATCAATCGTTTGTAGATGCTTCAAGCTATCATTTTCTGCCAAATCCTATCCAAAATTCAATCTACTAACCTTCTAATGTCGATTTTAACTTCAACTTTATTTGAATTTTCCATCTTCCCTATACTAAATTGCAATGCCGTGACGTAAAATCACGGCTTTTGAAATTCGAAAAAAAGTAGCAAAATCTCCCGAATTTCCGAACGCTCTGTATATGTACCGAATGTACAAGGATCACACAACGTATTCCGTCCAATTTCAAATCTTATATCGCTAAAATAACTTTAGAATCTCGTGGTGAAAATGGGTCAATAAATCAAAAAATTACAGTTTGCAAAATAATTTTTGTTGTCCAGAGGCTCCTATGATAAAAAATAGTATTACCAACATAAAATTTAGACATAAAAATTTACAAAATTTGAAGGATTTATTTTCTTTTTAAAATGTATTTTTCTTGATTATAAAAGGTGAAATAGAAAAAAATGTATAAAGCACATGTTTCATAAGGCGTTTTAGCGCCCGTGTCAATAAAAAAAACTCGCCACTTCGTGGCTCGTTTTTTAAAATAGACGCGGGCGCTAAAACCGCTTCTTATGAAACTCGTACTTTAATATACTATTAAACTAGCGCATTCAATCCCCTTAATACAAAAACGTACTTACTCCAATAAGGTTGTGTAAATCTTTAAGCTGTGTGTCTGTTGTAAAATTCATTGGTAACCCAAGTTCTTCTTTCGCCTTCATTCTTTTGTCGACTTTGTCGAGTTCCAGGAGCCATATTGCTGGAACAATACTTGCCAAGTATAAAAATACCGAAGGACAAAACCTATAAATACAAAGTTTCAATTAACTAATCATGTTAGTAAAATAGTTACACAAAACATTTTGGCACATTTATCTAAATGGCTAGATTGGCACAATTTAAAAAACCCCTATATAAAAAACGTGAAGCCTAAGTATGAAATGTAAAGAGCTATGTTTTAGTTAAAAACAATCAACAGTTTAAATGTATAACTTTATTAGTTTTAAAGTTACTGAACTTTCATCTCGGTTTATTTTTACAAAAATTTAAATTTTATAATTCATATCTCAGAAACGGTTAGAGATATACCGTGCGAGCAAAAATTATTTGCCTCAAAGAGGTCCTTGCATCTACGGACGTAATGCTTAGCCGTACAGCTTAATACCTGTTGGGTGTCATGTAACTACTTGAATTAACAATTAATCAGTTATTCCGTCACCTTTGACAGTCGTTACAAGTAATTTGATTCATCGCTAATTTTTCCACTTTCTTGAACAATTCACACAATGGGCTTTACGGAACAGCACAAAACATTCATGGTATTTTCGAAACGGGGTTAGAGTAAATGGTGGGTGGCAATACAATCCGGGTTTGTGTATGGACAATTTTCACCAACATTTTCCTAATGTTGCTTTTATTGCTAGGGATTTTTATCATTGCCTGAAAAGAACCGTAGCTGTGTTTAGGGAAACATGTTCTATACAATACAAAAAAGGAGCAGGAAGACCATCATCTATAAGAACAGAAGAAATTGTTGCAAACGTTCGTAAAATAATGCAAAATACGCCAACAAATTGTCTAAGACGCCTGTCCTAAGAAGTGGGAAGATCTTAAGGAACATGCAGGACTATTCTTAAAAAGCGGTTAAATTTATTTCCTTATAAAGTGCAAGTAGTCCAAGAAATACTAGCCGCAGATTTTGAAAGACGCAGGAATTACTCTCAAAATGGTTTACCCAAAATTTATTGGAAAGAAATGATTTATTAGACCTGATATTTTTTTCGGATGAAGCGTGGTTCCACCTCTCCGGTTATGTGAATTCTCAGAATACACGCATGTGGAGCAGTGAAAATCCACATTTTTTTGTATATAGAGTCCACATTGCACCCTCAAAAAATTGGTGTCTGGTTAGCTGTTTCCCGAAAAAGAATGGTTGGTCCTATTTTTCTCCATGACACAGTTACAGCACAGCGGTATAGAGACAATATTTTGAATCCATTTGTGGAGCAATTACTAGACGACGAACTACGTTTTGGATATTTTCAACAGGACGGTGCAACCGCCCATACAGTAGCCCAAACTATTAACTACTTACGCAATTTTTTCTTCGATAGATTGATCAGTTTTCGATCAGACATTGAATTCCCACCTAGATCACCTTGTTTAGCGGTTATGGATTACTTCGTTTTTCCTCATTAAAGAACACTATTTTTAACACAACAGTAGCAAATTTAGACAATTACAAGAAAGGATTATCCAAGAATGTGGTAAAATTTCTCCAGAGATGCTGGTCAACACTTTCGAAAATATGAAGAGACGTATGAATTTATGCTTAGAGCATGGCGGTGGCCAATTTCAGCAATTTTATGTAATTATTTTTCTTTTTCTTTCTGTATATTCTTACTTTGTTAATTTTGTAAACAACAAAAATAAATTCGTATTTGACTACTTATTTTATTACTGAATAGTTTGGCATATCATGTAATAATATGAATTTGACAAAATTTTAACCAAGATTTGGTTAGATATATCGTTTCTCTATCATTGTGATCTAAACCAAGCTCTACGTTTTTTAATCCAAGCCCTCTTTTGATGCAAATAAATGTTTGCTCGCACGGTAGGATTTTCTATGTGTATAACAGAGTTAGAGCAAATTTCTATAGAAATAACGGTTTTTTTTTATATCCAAAGAAGAGCGGAACTAGTAGCCCCATAAATTAATGATGACTTAATTAAAATAAAACTTTAGAACAGAAATATCGTCAAAAATTTTAATTTTTATAGTCCGAAGATATATAGGAGAGATTTTTAATTTTAACTGCCTGAAAAGGAAATGAAACATGTAACTGACTCTCACGGTTACCATATAATAATATGTACCGTGCGAGCAAAAATTATTTGCATCAAAGAGGGCTTGGATTAAAAAACATAGGGCTTGGTTTAGATCACAATGATATGGGGACGATATGTCTAACCAAATCTAGGTTAAAATTTTGTCAAATTCATATTATGACATGATATGCCAAACTAATGAGTAATAAAATAAGTAGACACATTCAAATTTATTTTTGTTGTTTACAAAATTAACAAAGTAAGAAAATACAGAAAAAAAAGAAAAATAATTACATAAATTGCTGAAATTGGCCACCGCCATGTTCCAAGCATAAATTCACACTTCTCTTCATATTTTCGAAAGTGTTGACCATCAGCATCTCTGGAGGTTACCACATTCTTGGATAATCCTTTTTTCTAATTGTTCTAAATTTGCAACTGATGATTTAAAAATAGTGTTCTTTAAATGAGGAAAAACGAAGTAATCCATAACCGTTATACAAGGTGATCTAGGTGGGAATTCAATGTCTGATCAATCTGTCGTCGAGAAAATTGCGTAAGTAGTTAATAGTTTCGGCGGCTGTATGGGCGGTTGCACCGCACTGTTGAAAATATCCAAAACGTAGTTCGTCGTCAAGTAATTGCTCCTCAAATGAATTAAAAATATTGTCTCTATACCGCTGTGCTGGAACTGTGTCATGCAAAAAAATAGGACCAACAATTCTTCTTCGGGAAACAGCTAACCAGACACCAATTTTTTGAGGGTGCAATGTGGAAAGAGGATTTTCAATACTCCACATGCGTGTGTTCTGAGAATTCACATAACCGGAGAGGTGGCACCAGGCTTCATCCGTAAAAAATGTCAGGTCTAATTAATCATTTCTTTCCAATAAATTTTGGGTAAACCATTGAGAGTAATTCCTGCGTCTTGCATTTCTTAGAATACCTACTTGCACTTTATAAGGAAATAAATTTGGCTGCTTCTTAAGAATAGTCCTGCATGTTCCATAAGACCTTCCCACTTCTTGGGACAGGCGTCTTATACAATTTGTTGGCGTATTTTGCATTATTTTACGAACGTTTGCAACAAGTTCTTCTGTTCTTACAGATGGTCTTCCTGCTCCTTTTTTGTGTTGTATAGAACCTGTTTCCCTAAACACAGCCACGGTTCTTTTCAGGCAATGATAAAAATCCCCAGCAATAAAAGCAACATTAGGAAAATGAAATTCGAAAAATTAGCGATGAATCAAATTAATTATAACGACTGTCAAAGGTGACGGAATAACTGATTGATTGTTAATTCAGGTAGTTACTGACACCCAACAGGTAATAAGCTCTACGGCTAAGCATTACGTCCTTAGATGCAAGGCCCTCTTTGATGCAAATGATTTTTGCTCGCACGGTATAATTAGGTAAACTGTGTTTTTAAGTTGTACAATTGGCAGTCCTATTATTTTGTTACAACACGGAAATTATTATATTACTTATTTTACGGGCACAGACTAGATAAACAATAACGTTTATTACAATTGTTGGAAATGGTTATTTTCAAAATAATTTTAAGGCGTGGGCAATAATTCTAAATATATTTAAATAGTCTATACTATACAATGTTGCACGCATTGGACATAATTCAGTTTTGACATCAAAGAAAATTTTAATTTGCCAAAAATACGAATTAGGTGCTACGTGTCGTTTTCAAAATGTTATTTAAATTACACATCTAAAAAAGTTACTATACATTATTTTTAATTACAGACTTCCATTTCTTTTTTGAATAAACAGTGTTTGTTCGAGTTTGTTCACTATACCGGGTGTTTCAGGAGAAACGCTCACCACTATAACTTTTTTATTGTTTAAATAACAGAAATAAAATTTGGTGGGTTTATATGTGATATTATTTTGCTTTTTATGACATGACGGATGCCATTTTGTCACTTCCGGTTTAACCGGAAATTACCTCAAATTTAGATATTTAAAGGAACACCCTGTATATTTTTGGCTATATTGATTCAGAACACCTTTCCAAATTCAACGACACCCCATACGTTACTTTTTAACACTTTACATTTTTTTAATCTATACTATCGCTAGGCTAGGCTATGGCTTTAATTTAAAGTTGTAATGTCATTAGTTTATAAAACATACAATACATACAATCTTGCGCATTCAGAAAAAAATTTCTGGTCACTCCAGAAATTAGGAGCATATTTATCAATTTGTTAATTTCTAGTAAAAGTAACCATTTTATCTGATTTATAATGTAACGAATGACATTACAATTTTAATTAAAAACCATATTGGTTTTCAAAACCATTTCATTGTTTTTCAAAGCCGCCTTTATATTTCTTTAGAAAAGACAGGGATGCATAACGCTTTTAAATTTGCGATTGAGACGTCAGGCAAATTTTTTCGTGTAAATTTTAAAATAGCATAGGACTGTATGGTGTCAAATTATTGGAAAAAAATGCTCGTTTTAAATATATCCTAGTGAACTACCATCGTTCCATTTGGAAAAATGGAGTGAACGTCAAGAAAACAAAATTTAATTTTTTAAACGATTGTGATTGTTAAAGTTAGAAAGTCAATTTTTATGACATAATTTTAATTTTCATATACCACTTGACACTTCACTATAAATTAACAGATTTAATTCATTTGTAGCACTCTAGATTGAAAATAAAAAATAAAAATGTTATAACACGTCAAAAAATTACAAGTGAGGTGTCAGTTTACTCAGAATGTTATGCTGAATCCCAATAAGTAAAAATATACAATATGTCCCATTTAAAATACCAAAGTCAAGGTTACTTCCGGTCAAACCGGAAGTGCTAACAAATTGAAATTTATGCCAATAAATGCAGACTCATTTCTCATGCATAATCTTAAAATTTCATTTTAATATCTATGAATACAGAAAAATTGCGTAAGTAGTTAATAGTTTCGGCGGCTGTATGGGCGGTTGCACCGCACTGTTGAAAATATCCAAAACGTAGTTCGTCGTCAAGTAATTGCTCCTCAAATGAATTAAAAATATTGTCTCTATACCGCTGTGCTGGAACTGTGTCATGCAAAAAAATAGGACCAACAATTCTTCTTCGGGAAACAGCTAACCAGACACCAATTTTTTGAGGGTGCAATGTGGAAAGAGGATTTTCAATACTCCACATGCGTGTGTTCTGAGAATTCACATAACCGGAGAGGTGGCACCAGGCTTCATCCGTAAAAAATGTCAGGTCTAATTAATCATTTCTTTCCAATAAATTTTGGGTAAACCATTGAGAGTAATTCCTGCGTCTTGCATTTCTTAGAATACCTACTTGCACTTTATAAGGAAATAAATTTGGCTGCTTCTTAAGAATAGTCCTGCATGTTCCATAAGACCTTCCCACTTCTTGGGACAGGCGTCTTATACAATTTGTTGGCGTATTTTGCATTATTTTACGAACGTTTGCAACAAGTTCTTCTGTTCTTACAGATGGTCTTCCTGCTCCTTTTTTGTGTTGTATAGAACCTGTTTCCCTAAACACAGCCACGGTTCTTTTCAGGCAATGATAAAAATCCCCAGCAATAAAAGCAACATTAGGAAAATGAAATTCGAAAAATTAGCGATGAATCAAATTAATTATAACGACTGTCAAAGGTGACGGAATAACTGATTGATTGTTAATTCAGGTAGTTACTGACACCCAACAGGTAATAAGCTCTACGGCTAAGCATTACGTCCTTAGATGCAAGGCCCTCTTTGATGCAAATGATTTTTGCTCGCACGGTATAATTAGGTAAACTGTGTTTTTAAGTTGTACAATTGGCAGTCCTATTATTTTGTTACAACACGGAAATTATTATATTACTTATTTTACGGGCACAGACTAGATAAACAATAACGTTTATTACAATTGTTGGAAATGGTTATTTTCAAAATAATTTTAAGGCGTGGGCAATAATTCTAAATATATTTAAATAGTCTATACTATACAATGTTGCACGCATTGGACATAATTCAGTTTTGACATCAAAGAAAATTTTAATTTGCCAAAAATACGAATTAGGTGCTACGTGTCGTTTTCAAAATGTTATTTAAATTACACATCTAAAAAAGTTACTATACATTATTTTTAATTACAGACTTCCATTTCTTTTTTGAATAAACAGTGTTTGTTCGAGTTTGTTCACTATACCGGGTGTTTCAGGAGAAACGCTCACCACTATAACTTTTTTATTGTTTAAATAACAGAAATAAAATTTGGTGGGTTTATATGTGATATTATTTTGCTTTTTATGACATGACGGATGCCATTTTGTCACTTCCGGTTTAACCGGAAATTACCTCAAATTTAGATATTTAAAGGAACACCCTGTATATTTTTGGCTATATTGATTCAGAACACCTTTCCAAATTCAACGACACCCCATACGTTACTTTTTAACACTTTACATTTTTTTAATCTATACTATCGCTAGGCTAGGCTATGGCTTTAATTTAAAGTTGTAATGTCATTAGTTTATAAAACATACAATACATACAATCTTGCGCATTCAGAAAAAAATTTCTGGTCACTCCAGAAATTAGGAGCATATTTATCAATTTGTTAATTTCTAGTAAAAGTAACCATTTTATCTGATTTATAATGTAACGAATGACATTACAATTTTAATTAAAAACCATATTGGTTTTCAAAACCATTTCATTGTTTTTCAAAGCCGCCTTTATATTTCTTTAGAAAAGACAGGGATGCATAACGCTTTTAAATTTGCGATTGAGACGTCAGGCAAATTTTTTCGTGTAAATTTTAAAATAGCATAGGACTGTATGGTGTCAAATTATTGGAAAAAAATGCTCGTTTTAAATATATCCTAGTGAACTACCATCGTTCCATTTGGAAAAATGGAGTGAACGTCAAGAAAACACAATTTAATTTTTTAAACGATTGTGATTGTTAAAGTTAGAAAGTCAATTTTTATGACATAATTTTAATTTTCATATACCACTTGACACTTCACTATAAATTAACAGATTTAATTCATTTGTAGCACTCTAGATTGAAAATAAAAAATAAAAATGTTATAACACGTCAAAAAATTACAAGTGAGGTGTCAGTTTACTCAGAATGTTATGCTGAATCCCAATAAGTAAAAATATACAATATGTCCCATTTAAAATACCAAAGTCAAGGTTACTTCCGGTCAAACCGGAAGTGCTAACAAATTGAAATTTATGCCAATAAATGCAGACTCATTTCTCATGCATAATCTTAAAATTTCATTTTAATATCTATGAATACAGAAAAATTATAGGGGTGAACGTCTTTTGAGAAACACCCGGTATAGGTTGGAGTAACATGGTCATACTTTTTAGGACTAATTTAAAAATATATTATTATTATAATATACAATTATTTTGTAATATTATTTGTAACTTTTGCTTGTTTTTATTTTTATGATATATACCCTTACCATAGATTAAACCACTTAAAGTCATAGAATTTACAAGCCTTAATTTTATATCATTGTTTAAGTAAAATTTAAAATTATATAAAATTTTAAGTTTATAATAAGCGAAAAAAATAAAATACGGAGCAAAATTTATAGGATTGTTCTTTATCTGGTCGAACATCTAATATTATAATTTGTACCTAAATTTTTTTAAAATCCATTTTATGCTTTTATCTAAGTAGTTCCGTGTAGAAAACTAGGTTAAAACGGTGGAAATAGGGAATACATTTTGCAAATGCTGCGGAAATGAATAGCGAAAACGACGATACACCACTTAAGTTACGGGCGTCATATAGATCGTTATTTTTCTTGTCAATCGACGTATGGTGTCATCAAATTATTCACGAAAATATTCGTAAATAATTTTCTATTTTTATTTGGCAACAAAACGTTATTATGTCTACACTTTCGTTAAAATTTTAACATTATAGAAGGATAATAAAATGTATAATATATATTGTATCAGATTTTTTACAATATTTGGTAATTGTGGGTTGCGTATCTATAGTAATATACCGTGCGAGAAAAAATTATTTGCATCAAAGAGAGGGCCTTGCATCTAAGGACGTAATGCTTAGTCGTAGAGCTTAATACCTGTTGGGTGTCAGTAACTACCTGAATTAACAATCAATCAGTTATTCCGTCATCTTTGATAGTCGTTACAAGTAATTTGATTCATCGCTAATTTTTCCAATTTCTTGAACAATTCACACAATGGGCTTTACGGAACAGCACAAAACATTCATGATTGAAGCATATTTTCGAAACGGGGTTAGAGTAAATGGTGAGTGAGTGGCAATACAATCCGGGTTTGTGCATGGCGATTTTCACGAACATTTTCCTAACGTTGCTTTTGTTGCTGGGGATTTTTATCATTGCCTGAAAAGAACCGTGGCTGTGTTTAGGGAAACAGGTTCTATACAACACAAAAATGGAGCAGGAAGACCATCTGTAAGAACAGAAGAACTTGTTGCAAACGTTCGTGAAATAATGCAAAATACGCCAACAAATTGTATAAGACGCATGTCCCAAGAAGTGGGAAGATCTTATGGAACATGCAGGACTATTCTTAATTAAGCAATGTAATTATTTTTCTATCTGTATATTCTTACTTTGTTAATTTTGTAAACAGCCTACGTTTTTTAATCCAGGCCCTCTTTGATGCAAATAATTTTTGCTCGCACGGTACATACCTGTTTCGCTTCGCTGAATCATCCTTTTCTCTTAGCAGTATAACAATTTTATGTAGGTACATGTATGTGTGTAGTTATATATGAAAATAAAAGAAAATTTCGGCAACAATCCAGAAAGTACCCACTTCCCGGACGCTTTTTCTTTGAGAAAGTAGAACTTTTTCAGCCTAATCCACGAAATAGAAGTGCTTCCGGAAAGAGAGTATTTTTCGGACGGTTGCTGATTATTCTCTTCTTTATAGGTTTTAAAATTGTATCATAAAAAAAAACGGCATGGTTTTTTTTATTTATATAAAATATGTCCAAGTACATATTCAAAAAATCATTTTTAGTTTAAAATAAATACTGGATAAGGACATAGCTCAAGCTAAAATAAGAGTAAAAATCGTTTGGTAACAAAATGCGTCTCATATTTGGCGAAATTATGATTACTTTTCCAGCCTAATCCACGAAATAGAAGTGCTACCGGAAAGAAAGTATTTTCCGGACGGTTGTCGAAAAAATAGTGTACACCATAACACTGTTTTTTTGTTAAAATGAAAATAAAAAGTTAAGTATTTGCCATTTGCATAAAGGAAGGAATCAAGACATAAAAGATTAATTCGGTAAGAAATGCGAATCATATCATTACAGATTGCATTTCGTTTTAACTTTCCATTCAAAATAGTTACGTAACAAGTTCGCAAACTACTGTATTTTCCCATGAGTAGACAAGATCTCAGGACGAACCAAAGGCAATCCCTCCCCCCCCCCCCCCTCCTCCCTCTTAGTTAACCCCACTATTTAGGTATAAAATGAACATTAATGTCGAATATTAATCTATTTGCCGAATCAAAAAGTAGAATAGATTTCATAATATAGATATAAAAATAGAGAGTTATTTAGAGATAGTGCTCCACAAACCATATATCCATCTAGACATACCAACTACAATTATCCTAGGCATAGATTAACAATCACTGAAAAAGGAGCATACTATAACTGTGTAAAGTTTTTTAATTATTTGCCAGCAACTATAAAGGCAATTGATAACATTATTAAGTTAAAAAAGAAATTTTTTGAATTGCTGGTAACTATTGAGCCTTACAATGTTATGGAATATTTTGAATACGTCAGAAATTTGTAGAATTAGGAACCTTATTGTTGTTTTAGTTATTTATTCTTTTGTTGACGTTATTTCGTTTTAAGTTATATCTTAATGTAACATACTTTTGAAATAACGACTGTTTATTATTATTATTATTATTAATAAGTATCTACTTTAATGTTTTTTTTTAATTAAAAATTTTGAATAATATCTATTATACGCTCACCACCCCAAAATTTATAATTTTTTTAGGAATTGTGGCGTAGATTACGAATCTAAAAACAATTTTTACCGGAAACGCTTCGTTTTTACGATTAAAGTACCCACAGGTGCTTACCTGTTATTGAAAGTTTGGTTTCCGAAGCAAAAGTTGCATTTATATCCTTTTCTTCTAAATAGTTATTTATGCAACAAGTGTGTAAAGTAGTTATTTTTTACGAATGGGAATTTATGAGTAAAAAAAGTCACTTTACGCACTAGTCCGTAAATCAGCAAAGAAAGTTAAATTTTGTACATAAGAATTTTATACACTCTATTGTGCGTAAAGGTAATATTTTACGCATGGTAGTATCCAAATTTAATTATTCCTTGATTAAAATTAAATCCGCAATTATTTAATCAATGTTTAAAAGAAAAACGGTACAAATAGCCATAAGATATCTATCGGCTGTCCCAAATTACAAAGGGGATGACATAATTAAGATAATTGAGATATTATATTCAATTTTTAAAATTTTGAACTCAGATATTTAAGCCATATAAGGTTACACCTTTTCGTAAAAACATTTTTCTTATGTTTTAGTCAATCTCTCTAGACGGTTTTGGCCGGTTTTTAATTCAAATCCTAGGATTGGAATTATTCCAATTTTTTTTACAAGCAGCTGTTTTTAACACAGAAATTGAAATGTAAACACCAAGTAATTCTTATCACGTTTTTCTTCTAAGCTGGAACTATAATTACTTTTTGACAAATTATTTTAAATAAAATAACTTTAACCGGGTGTGCCAAATTGTGTAGAAATTTAGCCATGCTTCTTGATTATTCTATTCTTTATAGGTTTCAAAATTGTCTCATAAACACAAAAAGGCATTATTTATATAACATATGTCCAAAAGTACATAATTATTCAAAGAACCATTTTTAGTTTAAAATAGATACTGGACACAAACACAACGCAATAGCTAAAATAAGAGTAAAAATCGTTTGGTTACAAAATGCGTCTCGTATTTTGCGAAATTATGATTACTCGTACTAAATTAAACTACTCAAAGCGCAATAGGACACTTGTTTATATTTTATTTGAAGTCCCCCACTGCCATTATTCATTCATTTATTTTCCATGGCTCCTGTGATCCATTGACAAAAGATGCTATAACGGGGATATTAAATCTCGAAATATTTCAAAAACTATAATAGGAATATTACGTTCTTCACGAAAGTTGAAGAGTTTATGACGAGCTATAAGATGACAGAAAAATATATAGGGTATTCCATTTAATAAAAGTGATATTTTTCAATTAGAAATTTTCCGACTTTGGTCCTAGAAAGTAAACACCCTGTAAATGAGATGTCAAATATTTAATAATGAATATGTATTTTTGACTTTATTTAGTAAGTATAAAAAAGATGAATCGCTTAGAGTTAAAATGTAAGTAACATTTTCACAACAACGAGATGCTTGCAAATGCAAAATTTTCATTATAAGTCGAATTATCTTAAAAACTATATTTCGTATATTAAACTATTAATAGAAATTTATGAAAT
Organism: Polydrusus pterygomalis; assembly: GCA_963969555.1. Lineage (NCBI taxonomy): Eukaryota > Metazoa > Arthropoda > Insecta > Coleoptera > Curculionidae > Polydrusus > Polydrusus pterygomalis. The sequence continues at coordinate 38,931,365 of OZ018376.1, read as the reverse complement.
AACACGTAGAATTAATAAATGTATTCAAATATAGGGTGTCCCATTAAAAAAAACGTGGTTTTATAACTCCCTACTTTTTGGGCAAACCCTGTATAATTCAAAATATTTTTAAAATGTGCCAGATATCCAACCATACCTTAATACATAAGCTTATTATCGACAAATCTTATCTTCAAAGCATAAAATTACTCCGCGCAATCGTTGACTCACCCGGTACAATGAAATTTTTACATAAATTTTACTTACCATTTCCATTCTTGATTTTCCTTTATCGTCAAGGTAAAGATACCTTCGAAAAATAGTAACAAGATCGGAGAACTTAAATACCAGAAAAAGGAATTTTTCTTAAAAATCGTTACTTGCCAAATTCCAATAAAACCGTGAATCGCAAAAACGACACGCGTTATTATCGCTTTAATTGTTGCTATAAATCTAGCCATAATAAAAAGTGCTTCACACCATCAAAATAAATATTCAACCCTTTCGAATATTTCATGTCGTATACAACTGCGCAACTAATGGGAATATTCCTATAATAGACAGAAATTGGATATTTAAATTTTCGCGGCAAGGCTTTGCAGCGATTTCGGCCGTTTTACAATGATTATACTCGATATAAGTGACGATAACTGCGAATAAAAATAAAATGACGCAATCAGTGGCGTATTTAGGGGGGGGGGGTCCAAGGGGTTTGGACCCCCCCCCCCCCGTGGGCTCAACATTAAAAAAAACTCAGAACAGATCAGATGCCCTGTTACATTTAATTTCTAATTTAAGTGAGTAAAATAATATATACATGGTGATTGATAATTCGATTAATTTCTCGCAGGAGGTAATTTGTGATTTTTTCCTAAATATGACCTATTCCGAAAAGGCTTGGTTTTCTAGTTATTTCAATTTTTTTCTTGTTTTTTACCTGCGTGTCTAATTTATTTAATTTAAAAAAATTGAAATGATGTTCACTTAGTTTTGTAATTTTTTTGCAAACTAGAACTATTAGCAATACTTTGTTTTTACAAATAATTAAGTAACTGTGTCACAGATAACAAAACAACATGGCCAAACTTGGCAAAAAAATGGCAAAAATAACTTGAAAACCAATCATTTTCGGAATCGGTCATATTATGTAGAAATATATATTTTTAAACATAAATATTTAAAAAAAATATATATTCCCATTATTGCCTTTATATTTAAAAATTTCTTAATTTCTTCCTTTTTTGGGTTCAGCTATCAAAACAGAAATTATAAATTTTGATAGTTCAAAATAGGGCGTGGCACCGAAAAATTTTTCGCCTGCGGCGCTTTTTTAGAGAAAGAAAGAAAGAAAGATAAAACGAAAGGTATAGACCCCCCCCCCGTGGCAATATTCTAAATACGCCACTGGACGCAATATTGGACTTTTCGATAAAAGAGGCGTGAGTGAGAACATTCCTAGGCATTTCATTTCCGCACATTGACGGATCCAGGGACCTGTAAGGCTCAGAGTGAGAGGTCGAGGCATTTGTCCATGGCCAACAAGACCAATTTTTAATTAAAAATTCATATTAAAAACGCACTATAGTCCGTTGTAGAAAAATATATTTTTGTAGGTTACTTGAAAAAATGGACGAGAATCTATTATTTTAATACTGATTTGAAAACCCGATAAAAGTAGCTTTTTAATAATGTTTACTTTGTGTTTGTTTGAAGGTTGTAGACAATGATGTATCTTGAGTAATAGATGTGTTTTGGACTTCCATTGCCTTTAGTTTTTTCATATCACAACGTTTCAACTGGTAAGTATCTCCAGTCGTCTTCAGGTGAATACTAAACATACTAAACAAGTTACAAAGCTACGAGCCTATTTATACTACCTAAGGGGGGAGGCGGAGTTAGTGACGTATGATCGGGTGCAGTCGTGAGTCATCTGCTTACGTCACCATGTTTATTCATCTGCTTACGTCATCCGCTTACGTCATCACGCATCACCGTTCTTAGACGTCGTAGTACAAAAAAACGGGAGCACCATCCAAACATCGGTATATAGGAAACCAACCCACACAGGTCAATATCACGCCTTAAACCATTCAAACAGCACCAAACATGGAATAGTCAAAACACTCGCCATCAAAAAGCGTCAAAATCACAAAACTAGAACGAACAAAGATAATGAATCTGGACCCACCATGCATGAATGTACCTTATCTCAAGAGAATCTCCGAAAAAATTCGAAGGATAGGACAACAGTACAACACCCGAACAGTCTTCAGCTCCAAAGATTCCTTAAGAAGCCACCTGACGAAGACAAAACCAACAAATCAAAAGGACACGAAGAATTGTGTATACAGAATACCTTGCGAATGCGGACAATCCTATGTTGGTGAAACCCTACGACCTCTCCAAACAAGGATCAAAGAATATCGAAACCATGCACACACTGAAAGGAGAAACAAACAGATCCGGTGCAGCAGACCACGCTTGAACCCACGGCCATCATTTACAATGGGCAAACGCAAAAATTATACTTAAAGTAGAACATTGCCGGAAGAGAAAATTCAAAGAAGCAGCTGTCATAATCCAGAACCCTGACCCCTGAAACCTTCTGCAGATATAAGAAACATTTGGAAGCCCTTGTTAAATAGGTGTGGGCTCAGATTGGGTAGTGATGCAAGCGTGATGACGTAAGCAGATGAATAAACATGGTGACGTAAGCAGATGACTCACGACTGCACCCGATCATACGTCACTAGCTCCGCCTCCCCTAGGTAGTATAAATAGGCTCGTAGCTTTGTAACTTGTTTAGTATTCACCTGAAGACGACTGGAGATACTTACCAGTTGAAACGTTGTGATATAAAAAAAACTAAAGGCAATGGAAGTCCAAAACACCTATTACTCAATGTTTACTTTGCTTATACGTAACTCTTCAAGTTTTCAATTATACGCATTTTACGCAACATACGATTTTAAGTTGGCGTACAATGGAAGATCATAATAGTTATTCAAATGCAGTTATAATGAATTTGTTTATTTTACATGGACAGTGTGATAAGATTATAGGCAGACTGTGTAGAAAATTTAATAAAATGCATCCAAATTTATCACAAATGAATTTCAAAAAAAATGTATTCGAATCCAGAACAACTTCAGAGATTTTGGTTCAAAGCACAAAGAAAAATAAACTTAAATTAATAAGTCAAAAATAAAAAAGTTAATTAAAGTAGTAGTATCTAGTCATGTAAGTAAATGTCACTATACAGATATACAAGACTCCAGTAAATTCTACGGAAGAATTTACAGCATCGAGTTCATCAAGCATATTGTTCTTTGTGCTTTTAATGTTGAATCAAAATCCGTGAAATTGTTCTGGATTCGAATAAATTTTTTGATATTTATTTGTGGTAAACTTGGTTACATTTCATTATAACTTTTCTACACGTTCTGCCTATAATCTTATCACACTGTCCATATAGAATAAATAAATTCATTATAACTGCATTTGAATAACTATTCTGATCTTCCATTGTACCACCAACAAATCACAAACGAAGGAATGTCACTTTTTTTAAATAATTGGTTGCCATGGAGCCTAACAATAATATTATTATTTTTATGGCCTCATAAACTCGTGGAAAATAATGTTTTAAGAAATTTCATAAAGAAATACTTATAAATCGAACACCTTAAGATGAAGGTACTTGTACATTAATAAAAAGCTACTTTTACCTACCTACTTATCAAATCAGTATTAAAATACAGGGTATCATTTAAAAAAATTGATTTTCGTCCATTTTTTAAAATAATCTACAAAAATATATTTCTCCAGGACCATTACTGAATGCAATAATTCCAAAATCATTTTTGATAATAGAATGTAAAAATTCTCGCTCTTGAGTTGGAATATTTATTCTGAAACACTTGCTTCTTATGCGTTTTGCGTGTATTTTCATTCCATAACAAGATACGGAATAAATATTCTGTAATTGATATAAACGACATAGGTTGCCATGAATTTCGAAACTGTCAGTATCAGATAAAAATGGCCGCGTTGTAATAATTATTTTCAGACAAATTTTAGTGCAAGTCAAAAAATGAGTGAAAAATCGGATGAATCAGATATGGAACTGGATGGTCGTGGAAAAAAATATAGTCTGCTACTCGGTTAGAATGAAAATTCGATACTGGTGGTTCCTCACGCTCGCTACGCTCGCGTTCGGAATCTTCCACTCGGATCGAATTTTCATTCCAACCTCGTTACAGAATCTACTATTCTGTCTTAGTAATGTTTTAGAGTTTGGAGAAAAAAAGTCGTTTTCATTTAAAAAAATTAAAATTAATTAATACATAAAAACGGCTACAGATACCTATAGAGTCATATTCAGAAAAGTTGCTCAGAAATACATGTAGAATCTTAAAATTAAAAAATATATAGGGTGTTCCATTTAAAATAACGATGTTTCAATAAACTCCTAATGTTCCATCAACCGTGAAAAATTAAATAGTCCACTATATTATAAATGTGCAACAAATGAAAATATTTTTTTTTAGTTGTAGGTACAACCAAAGTTTAAATACTGCCAAAAATGCATACCCGATAACCATTTCGGATGCACTTAGAAGAATGACTCCAAGTCAAATAGGATACAGGGTAGGGCAAAAAACATGAAAATCGTTCAATAGTAAAGTACCCTTATTTTAAAAAATAAAGCAAAATGGCATGAAGAAAAGTTGTTTAGAATAAAAAGTTATGTTCAGAATTAAAATCATAGTCTCCTATCTCAAAAATTATTTTTTTTAACAAAACTTTATGTATTATTGGGGTTTCTCCATACTTATAACTTAAGCAATAAATCAGATAAGCCTAATTTTTTTAATATTTGAATCGGTATTTGCAGAAAACAATGACATGTCCAATATGCAAGTTTTTGAGAAAACGCAAAAAACATTGTACCTATACCGGGTGTCAACGAGATTATTGTACATAGCACCACAGTGTTATGTTAAGAGATATTTTAATCAAATTTGGGTTACTGTAATGTTTGAAAGGGATCTTTATTTTTACCTAGAAACCAACTGAATTTCACTTCCGGTTTAACCGGAACTACGCCATTTATGTTTTTTTTTTAAATGACAACCTGTATATTATATTGCACAGTCAAATTCTCCTCAGAATTCTCTTTTCAACGACATACAACAAGTTGACATTTACTTTCAAAATGGCGGCGTAGGACTCATTTTACCAAAAACATAATGGTGTCTATAAAACAACGTATGAAAGTGATACGGGAAAAATAGTGATAAAATCTTTTAAATTGGTCCCTTTTGTAATTCTTTAAGCACTGACATTTACATTTTCTTCTTTTGTTTTTAAAGGAAATTATTTTATTATTGTTTAAAAAAATCTTAACTTTAACCCTATTTTACAAAGTTTTTTTAAATGTTATCATATACTTTTTATTATTTAGTATGAAAGTCTAAAGTATCCTTAAGCACCTAGGGATATTTTCGAAATCAGAATGCGTTTTGCTTCAGTTTTAAACAAGAAAAAAAAAACATGCATTTTTCAATAAAAACTGAATAACTTATTTCCACCTAAGTTGGCTTTGGATAACAAAATTGGTAGGTATTTGTCAACGCCATTATCAGACTATTAGTTTGTAATGAAAATTTTGTAGTGTATTGTGCTTTTGGTCGTGGGTCTGATTCATATTTCGTTAAATAGGAATAAAATGGTTACGTTTACAAGAGAAGAACAAATTGATATGTTAATTATTTACGGAGAAAGTCACAAAAATGCCCGTCGTGCTGAAACATTGTACAGGGAGCGCTATCCAACTTGTGTCGTGACCAAAATGGTGATCGTTTTGAACATTTAATTTATGGTTAATTTGTTTGTATTTTTTAATATGTTGTTATTATTTTACTGTTTACCTTTTAATTTGTTCTATGCCGTTGTTAATTATTTAATAATTAAATTTTTATTATTGAAGCAAAACGCATTCTGATTTCGAAAATATCCCTAGGTGCTTAAGGATACTTTAGACTTTATACTAAATAATAAAAAGTATATGATAACATTTAAAAAAACTCTGTAAAATAGGGTTAAAGTTAAGATTTTTTTAAACAATAAAAAAATACCTTCCTTTTAAAACAAAAGAAGAGCATGTAAATGTCAGTGCTTAAAGATTTACAAAAGGGACAAATTTAAAAGATTTTATCACTATTTTTTCCGTATCAATTGCATACGTTGTTTTATAGACACCATTTTGTTTTTGGTAAAATGAGTCCTACGCCGCCATTTTGAAAGTAAATGTCAACTTGTTGTATGTCGTTGAAAAGAGAATTCTAAGGAGAATTTGACTGTGCAATATAATATACAGGTTGTCATTTAAAAAAAAAAACATAAATGGCGTAGTTCCGGTTAAACCGGAAGTGAAATTCAGTTGGTTTCTAGGTAAAAATTAAGATCCCTTTCAAACATTACAGTAACCCAAATTTGATTAAAATATCTCTTAACATAACACTGTGGTGCTATGTACAATAATCTCGTTGACACCCGGTATACTGTTATTCACAATATATTTTGCTTTAATCTAAACTTTTAAAATGCTAACTATCAGTTAGTCTGATCAGTTTTAAATGATCAGTCTAATTTAAAATTAAAACTACGTTTTCTACGATTTAAAGAAAAATGGACATCTGAGCTTTATGCATAGCGCAGGTGAAATTACTACAACAGATTTTATTTCAAAAATGATATAGATACAGATACAGATACAGTGGTAGTTGGCCATAGGAGTATGGAACTGTAAAATTTTTGATATTTTTCCAAAATTAAAAAAAAAATTATTTTAAAAAAAATTAAATAATTTAAAATTTAAAAAATTAGAAATTTACCAGAAATACAAGCTTAAACTCGTTCCCCACCCCACCCATTCTATTACTACTAAACAGATGATTGGCGCTAATGATGGCGCACGGGCAATCAAATCAAGCGAATACCGCAATCTGCGGAAACCACACATGTCCAGGACATATGAGTGGTTTCTACTGATTATTGTCGCTTTATGAAGCTCATCGTTTACAACTCAGGTGAACCATGGATGTGTGTACTTTACGCATAGTACTGTGGAGTTATGTATGTGTAGATTCATTTCCTTAAATAACCCATGCAGTTTTTGGAAAAAGTGGACATGTGTTGTTTCTGCAAATACCGATTCATTTCTTCACATCGGTTTATTGAATTCCTTTTTTTTAAGCAACCACAAACTTTTACGGCTGTTGCAAGCACTGGCGGATCCAGAAATACTCCTAAGGGGGGGCCCGTATGCAAAAAATCAAAATAAATCAGTATATTTATTAAAAATAAATAAATAATAAAAGATCTTTTGATCTATTTAGAGTATTAAAACTTTGGTTCGCAGGTGACGCTGATTTATGCTGGGTAAAAACAAATTGGGCTAATTTAAACAAAAAATAATTTTTCAATGTTTCAACGGGCTTTAGGGGGGGCCCAGGCCCCATTGGCCCCCTCCTGGATCCGCCTCTGGTTGCAAGGATATTTAATCTTACTTGACGATTTAAAATCTGATACTTACCTACTTGAACATTAATACTTCATAAAAAGCCTCCATAACATTTTTCATCTAAAGCCATAAAAAATACATTTTATTTTTCGATTGAAATATCAAAGATAATTTTATCGAATTTTGTTTATTATTTATTATTTTTAAGATAGGACGCTTTGATTTTAAATCTGAGCATACATTTTTATTCTAAACACTTTTATTTATGCCGTTTTGCTTTAGTTTTTAAAATGAGGGTACTCTTTCCTCTTAAGCGATTTTTATATTCTTTGCTCTATCCTGTACTTATCATACTTGACTTAAAATAATTCTAAGTGCATCCGAAATGATTGTCGGACACGCACCAACTTTTGGAAATATTTAAACTTTGGTTGTACCTACAACTTATAAAAAAATCCCACTTGTCTGTCTCATAAAAACACAACAACTCCTTTAAATATCTGCAATAATCGGCATGCAATTAAAAACATCACCCTGTATACAGGTTGGCCCACTCTCAACGCATAATTCCATATAGCATCTAACTAAACTTTTTTATATTTTTCAAAAACATGTTTATAAGAGAGCATTAGGTCTACAAACTAAAATTATTTTGAATTATACAGGTGTCCGAAATAGTCAGGGTACATCAAACTAACCGTTTTTTAAATGGAACACCATGTTTATGTTCTGATATTTTTGGATTGCTTGATCAATTTTAAGAATTGTATATGTACAGTGACCGGCAGAAAGTACGCACCAAAGGGGACTTTTTTTTAATTTCAAAACTTACCAAATTTTTTTGGCGGTCCAGAAGTTTTGCATGTCCCTAAACAAAAAAGAGCATAGACAAAACTAGTAAATATTGCGCCGTATACGAGGGAGAGGTAAAAACGTTAAATTCACTCAAGAATAAATTGCCCTTATTTTTCACTGTGGAAAATTTTTTTATTAGGAAATGTTGTTTGCTCTTAAAAATTATCCAAAAATACCAATTTTCAGCTCGGTAGCAAAAATATAAATATTTTTCAGGGCAACTAGATTTCAATGAAAACGAATTTTTTGTAAGGGTTTAAACTTTAATTCATGAACCAATGGGTTTAAGAGTTTTTGAAAAAATGGGCACGGCAAAATATTGTTAAATGTATGAAGAAACCATCATTTGTTTTGCATAAAGTTATTCCGCTTATCCATAGAATAATGTACGGTGTGCACCAGAAAAGTTAGATGATTTTTGACATTATTTTATTAAACGTCCAGTTCTCGCGTATTTAAACAAATTTAAGTACGTGATGTGTCTAATTGCCCAAGAGCTGTTAAAAAATTGAATTTATAGGTCGCATAGCTTCTATCGATTCGTTATACGAGGGGGCGTCAAAAAAAAAAAGTAAAAACGCTTTTTTTGTGCTACCGAGCTGAAATTTGGTATTTATCGACAACTTTTAAGTGCAAATAACATTTCCTAATAAAAAAAATTTCTACGGTGAAAAATAAGGGCACTTTATTCTTGAGTGAATTTAACGTTTTTACCTCTCCCTCGTATACAGCGCAATACTTACTAGTTTTGTCTATGCTCTTTTTTGTTTAAGAACATGCAGAACTTTTCCATCGCCAAAAAAATTTGGCAAGTTTTGAAATAAAAAAAAATCCCCTTTGGTGCGTACTTTCTGCTGGTCACTGTTTATATCCTATAAAATATATGCTTAAATTTAATAGATTTTAAGTTATTAACGATTTTTCAAAAATTTGATGGTTTGCAACACCTAATAACATATGCACCTGTCGCTAGAATGGAGCGACTGTAAAACATAAAATTTGGATTGTGGAATACGATTGTCAAGTAGCGACCATAGACAATTTACCTTTAGATACCTACAGCTTATCTCCTGCGCAAACAAAAGTTACGTTTTATGGGTGAAAAAATACGTCCGAGCGCATGACTCGTCGGTCAGCTGTCTTCATTCGGGGAACCTTCGTGCATGCGCACAAACCTCGTGTTATCGGCCGTCCTACTTTATCGACAATAATCGACGCGCTCAAGAATACTCTCCAGAACCGGCTCGGCCGCCATTTTTGTTGTTGTGTTTTAAGGTTTCTCTTCTCTGCGGATTCCTTGTAGTTTTCTAAAGTTTTCAGCTATCGGATCGGCTATCGTGGATTGTGGGACTGGTATTTAATATTTATGGATTTCTGGTTTTTGTGTAGTTTAGTTAGTGAATTGTGTTTGTGCTTTTAGTGACTCGGATTGTAATATAAACAATGACTAGTACTAGTTGCAGCCGTTGTATAATTGTATTATGCCCAAATAGGGGTAAAATAAACCCTCTATGGTGGTATATGAGCATGCAAGAATTTAAATTTTAAAGCCCGGACCTGTCTATTTTCCCATTCGTCAAACGATAATGTTGCAGTGCGCATGTGTAATAGTTCCCAGTTTTGTTTACATGCGCGAGGCCATAAAACTGCCACATTCGTGATTATTGTTTGTTTATCTAAAGGTAAATTGTCTATGGTAGCGACCACAGAACTTATAGGGAGTAATAATAATGAACTATTTCTTCAAGTTTATGGGGATATTCTAAAAAATACAAATGTTTACCGGAGCGAGCCATAAACTAAGTAAACCTAGACATCCTATCTAACGGGACGAAAGCGAGGCGCAAGGTCGCGATGTAAATGCCGCAGAGAAGCGAAGTGCTCTAGACGGATATTTGCGTTCGGTAAATGTATATCACTAGCAACGTTTGGCGTAACTCGTTACAGGTTTGTACGTCGTACACAATTATGGACGGTTTGGCTTGAATCAAGATCAAATTTTCTGTCCCTCGTTGAATTAGCAAAAAAACATGTCGAAATGTTAAGTTTAAATTTTTAACTAAGCTACCCCTCATCGACCCAGTCTACCCCTTTCTCTGGCAGCTATCTACCTCGAAAAAAAATAAGCATGTGGCAACACTGATTCACCAGCCGTCATTGGCAACGCTGATTCACTCTTTCCTAATGTCACCGCGCTCCTAATAAAACCACAGAAGAATAAAGGGGAATAAAACTGCTGGGCTGGTGCCATCAACCCTTTATTTTTCTGTGGTGCCATCCAAGTTCTGAGCCGTATTCGATTGGGAAAGTGATTTGGATCGATCTGATTTTAAAAATCAGCTGGGATCACTTTGACCGTGCGATCACTAACCAATCGAACACAAATCAGATCAGTTGGAATCAGTTAGATCGATCCGGATCGATCTGAACCTGCGAATCGAATACGCCTCTGGCCACCCTATAAATTTTCTTTGTTCTGGCCGCCATCTATTCATGAAATTTAAAAACTTAGAATTATAACCTTAAACTTTGACGTATACGTGACATTTTTTATAACAAAAATAACAACAAATAATTATTTATTATAAACATTTTAAAATATTTAGCATATTTATTACTCATAAAATGATATTTGGCATTGAACTTATTTATTTTGGTGTTTCTGTTCAACGTGGTTAAGATTTTATAAGAGACTCCCCAAAAAATAATAAAAATGTTTTTGTGATATTTAAAAGCGATGGAATCCTCTACAGCTGGATGGATTGGGCTTATTGTGATACTCTTTATTAGTACTTTCGGTGTATTTTGGTTACTAACAAGTCTTGCAAGCTTAGTCATATTTTTCATTGGGTACGTAACTTGGAAAATAGCTACTAATCACTAACTAGCAAGTAAACACAGCCATACATTACAGTAGGGTTGCCATATCTAAAATTTAAAAAGCAGGACAATGCTAGGTACATAGGTCGCCTGGAGACTTAAGGCTGCCGGTTAACGTGCATAGAAGAGAACAACTATACCATGTGCAAATGAGACTACCTAGTTTAAAGATCTTGGACCATAGAAAAAAAAAACATATAAGAAACTCCAAAATAAAGTCACAAAATAGATATAAGTAGGTAATATAAATATATGTGTCAACATAAATAATTTACGATAATTTACTTACACATTTTTATTGTCAGTTTGCACACACGTAGGTTATAATAATATTACCTTGGGCTGTGAATGTGCAACCTAGCGGAAATTCGGATCAGTTATTAAAACCAGCTCAGGCGCCCCGAAAACCTGGACATGTCTGGAAAAATCCATACCTACATATTGCAACCATAAATAATCTTAATTTTGTTTCAGATTATTTTCCCTTTTATATCTTAAGCTAGGTGACATAGAAAAGTTTTATGCCAAATGTGCAGGAAATCCACTAACTGCTAACATACAATGTAAAGGTGGGTTGAAAACTATAAAAAACTTGCTGTTAAGTCCAAAGAAAGTTCCAAAATCAGATAGTAGAGTAACAGGAAGTGAATTGATTGATAGTTCCTTACAAGAAATACTAGGATACATTATAAGAGATTATGTACAGCCCTGGTATAGCTTAATTTCTGTAGACTTTGAATTTCCTGAACTAACTGTTCGTCACACCGCACAGACTTTTGCAATTAATATTTCTAACAGGTGAGTTTATTTTATTTATTATTATCATTATTATTATGTTCTTTACTCGGTTCTTTATTAGTTTCCCAAAAGGCCATCGACCACAGTACAATACTTACATATATATACCTACAGGGTGGTCCTTTAGTGTGGCAAGTACAATAGCTCCGTTACTATTTCAAATAGGTACATTAAAAATATTAATATAAAAGTTGAAGGGCAGTAAGTGACTTATAACGTAAAATTATTTTTAACTCTATAGGGTGGCTCAAAAAAGCGGAACAATAAAAAATGTACTTTTTTCAAATGGAACACCCTGTATATTTTTACATTTTTAAATTCCACATAAAATTACAATTATTTTTTATTAAATACATTATTAGTCTATACTTTATAGTTTCTGAGATATTGACTCTCGAAAAGTGACATTTTTGAACTTTGACAGCTTCTAACTTTCTAACAGTACGTCTTAGAGCAAAACGGCTTACATGTCCCTATCTTCAATTTTTATTATCTGCCCAAAAAATCAACTTCCAGTTAAACCGGAACAACTATATTTTCTGCTTTCGAGTAACATCCGGTTAAACTGGAAGTTGATTTTTTTTGGGAAGATAATAAAAATTGAAGATAGGGACATGTAAGCCGTTTTGCTCTAAGACGTACTGTTAGAAAGTAAGAAGCTGTCAAAGTTCAAAAATGTCACTTTTCAAGAGTCAATATCTCGGAAACTATAAAGTATAGACTAATAATGTATTTAATTAAAAATAATTATAGTTTTATGCGGAATTTAAAAATGAAAAAATATACAGGGTGTTCCATTTGAAAAAAGTACATTTTTTATTGTTCCGCTTTTTTGAGCTACTTTTTAAAAATAATTTTACATTATAAGTCACTTACTGCCCTTCAACTTTTGTATTAATATTTTTAATGTATTTGAAATATTAACGGAGCTATTGTACTTTGCCACACTAAAGGGCCACCCTGTATATATTAATTTTAACAATCTATGGTATTTGATAATGTACTCGATAATGTTTAACGTTCACATGTAGTTTTCAAAAAAACAGAGAAGAAAAAAAAGCAAGAAAACAATAATGTCAGAAACAAAAAAAAATAATGAACAGAATAGGGAACTTGACAAAAATTTTAAATGGGGAATAGATTCTATAAATCATAAGTACATATTGTCATAAAACATATGGCAGCAAAAAAAACAACATATTTCTTCCCAAAAGACCGCTAGAAAGATTTAAAAATGCCCCAAAATTCAAATTATTCCAAGCGGGTAAAAACGCGCTGCTAGTAGTCGTGACGTCAAGGGGTATCATTTGTCAGATTTGTGTGTGACATCCACGAAATAGGTTATGGGTTTTCAATAAATTTGATGATTTGTCAGATTTGACATCCACGCGTCTGGCACCTGTCAGGGGGCCTATTCTCGTTCCGTGGGACCGTGCTCCCAAGAGAACAATTAGCTATGTTTCTCTCGAAAATGGATAGGACTGTATTCCCGAAAGTATGGGAGCAACCGCTTCTATCGGTTGTTGAGAGAACTTTCCTCTACTGCTTTTTCTTAGTAGAACGAAACAAATCGATAGAAAGAGTGACAATATTGACAATTATTACGTTGGATAATCTGTAATTTTTTAAGGTTATGGTGAATTTGAAATAGTTTATTTTTAAAATGGATCTATATAATATATAGAGGAGATTATATTATATAATAATGCTGTGAGGGATCTAGAAGAAGCGGAAGTGGATATAATGATAATGTGGAGAGATGATTTCAAAGAGGTGTACTTTTAGCGGGGTGACACACTGGAGAAATAAGTTTCGTGTAATTCGTTGCAAGAAACAGGAAACTTGTTTCAGTACCCCACAACCCATATATTTAAATGAGACGGAACACACTGGTGTTTGTGAAACATACATTGCAAATTTCACGAAACAAAGCGTGCTGTGTTTCGCAGAAATTTGTTGCCTTTAAATTTATAGGTTCTTGCACTTGGGAGAGTAAACATGAGATTTCATCCTGTAAAATTCCTTATACTGATCAGCAGGATGTTGCCTGAGTTCTTTACCAACAACACTAGCACTATATTTTAGGTTAACGATGTTAGCAGGATGTACCTAGAATCGTCTTTTTCTCTTCGCTACTAACTTCTTTCGGCAGTTTACCCACCACAACAAAATTACGTCTTCATCCGAGTATATTATGTTAAAGAATACTGTCATAGAAGCAAAAGTTTCTCGAGTGTGCATTGATATAAGAAAAAAGTTTGACGAAACTCGTTTCAGCAACAAGTTTTATGAAACTTATTTCTCCAGTGTGTGCCTTCCTTTGAAATTGTTTCAGAAGCAATAAAATATGTTAAGTGAAATAAGACTATTCTTTGTACATGTCACAAAACACCCGTAAAGCCATACGATTTTATTAGGGTAGTAAAGGTAGACATGTAGTCGATATTTTATTTTACTTTTACATAATATGTCATGTCCTAAAAAGTATCAGATGAATCAAACAATTAAATCGATAGTATTTTGGCAATCACTACAATTTTACAGCATTTTCAAAAATTAAATTTATTAGGTGAGAGATAGATACTTATTACATGCTCCAGTATTTCAAAGTTTCAAACAAAATTAACAAACTCACAGACGAAATTAAAAAGGGGTTATGTCAATGTCATGTTTCTTCTTCCTATTTCTAAGATGTGGTTACTTGCATATTTTTATGGTTTATTGCACTCAAAAAATTCGGCAACATTGCTGAGAGTCGTTCTATCAACAGCTTCCTTCCCATCTGTCGAGAATACAGTTATCGAGCCACGAGAGAAGATCCGTGGGATGGGAGAATTTTCAACTCTCTCGTGGGATAACTCCCATCTATTAAGAACGAGAATAGGCCCCCAGGATGACGGATGACCAAAAGTCATACCCCCTGACGTCATCGGGCTAAGTTATTACTGATTTTTAAGGAGTAGTAATTGGGGAATACTTTTTTCAGGCCTAACTAAATCATATTATTGAAAAAAAAAATTGGAAAGTTCCCTATTATTTGAAATAATTTAGTTTTCTATTTCTCTGTATTATTTCTTAAAATCTCCAATATTGTTTGTTCTCGATACCGATATCTAGATTCTTGGTTAGACACTGCTCTTCAATCAGTTCGAGATTTTCTGGTTTGGGTTTAAGGTGGGAGTATCAACATGCTTGCCAACCTATAACCTATTTCGCGTGGATTTATTTATTTTTTCTAACTTTTACACAAAATTTAAATAAAATCAATATCGTCTTCATATTCTATAGGTAATAATTAACATGTTAAATAAATATTAAAGAATTTCATAAGTTATTTAAGGAGAATTGTATATCGAAAAATATCGGTTAAGATTTTTTTTAACATTATTATGTCATTGTTCTTTCACTATACAATTCTCCCAAAATAAGCAATGAAATAAATGGATATTTTTGTAATATATCAGATATTATCTAAATAATGTGCCGACGATATTGATTTTATTTAAAGCTTAGTCAATAAAATAAAAAACTAAGAAAAACAAGGCGAAATAGGTTATAGGTTGGCAATAAATTGAATGACGTTGATAATTCCACCTTAAATTTTCTAATTAGTTGAGTTAGTCATTGTTCAATGGGTTGTATATTTGTTTTTTGGTATAGTAGTTTGTTGCTGGGATTGTGGGAGTTGGGTTTTGCGGGTGCCGAATTTTGATCATGGTTCACTTGTTGATTGCCCAGTGTTACCTGCCGCGAGTGGCCTGCCTGTAATGGAGATTGGTGAATATAATGTGTATTATTTTTCGAAATCGAAAGGCATTTTTAATATAATTTTAATTTTACTAGGGTTCCCTGTACCTATCTTTTATGGTTCCCTGAAATAGCTGATTATCCATTTACCACATAAACTTAATACTCATTTGGATGCCGCACCGTGTCTGTACAATGCTTTCTTCTGAAGCCTGGAAAAATAACAAATAAAGTTAAAAAAAACTTGTTCTAATTTTCAGTGGGTTCAAACTGAATTTTTATTAAATTTTGTTTTTTTCTAAAAATCAGGTGTTAAGTATTACTAAATTATACAATGTCAATGTCCAAAATTTGTAGGATAAAAGATGTAGATTGGATACCATTCCTAACACAACGATTAGTAGATGATGCTGCTACTCATTTGAGATTATATAAGCAAGCAAGGGCCAAAATGAAAATACAAGAAAAGGTTAGGGAATCCAGAAATTCTCCTTCTAAAGGATCACCAAAAAAGAACACACATAAAAGAAATAAAAGTGAGACAGATGTCAGTTGGTATATTGGAAAAAATCCTGAATTTAAAAGAGGTAAACAAGCAACAAGAAAAAAATTATTATATGTGCCATTAATATATGCTTTAAGTTTTTACCGGATATTTTTAGCTTACTTACTATAGTCCGCGATCAAAACTGATGTCAGTAGTCAGTGACAGTACCTAACTAATATAATATACCAAAGTTCACAAAACGCATAATATGAGTCATTACCATGAGTTTTGGTCGCGTATTGTGTGTTTTTATTTACCAATAAATGTGAATTTTATTTCCAAATTTTAAGGTGTTTTTTGCATAAGCAATTTGTACAGTGTGTCCAAGAAAGTATGCAACATATGGGAAAGTTTTTATCACCGATTTCCCAGAAAATTTTATTCTTTATAAAAGTTGGTGCATTCCTTAAAACTATAAATGCATATTTCATATTTCACTTGCGGCTAATAGTAGGGGAGCAAATGCCATTTTTTCGAAATTGCCTTAAGAGTAAAGTGTGTACCTTAATTATAAGAAATACAGCAAAATTTTATATGGAAATGTTTTTGCAAATTAAAAACTTAGTCCAAATACGAAATTTGAGTTAGGTATGTCGATTTTTTTATTTTTTTTATACCTATCCATTTCTTTAAAATAGGTTTTTGGACTTCAGCGTACCGGGTGAAAATGACAAATAAATTATTAATTATTTCCAGTAAGTAATATGAATAGAGTTGGATTATATCATAATTTTGTTTAGAACATAAGTTGGCTAAAACGTGTTTAAGTAGGCGTGCAACACGCTAATATCTGAACCAACTCGTAACATTAAAAGGTTTTAAAAAGTTTGCAACTACTTAATCCATTTTTATTATAAACCCCCGTTTAATTTATTTAATAAATATATTAAAATTGCGTAAACAAAAAATTGACCAGAGGTGTACCGTTTAGGAGAAAATAGAGATTAACCAAAAAAAATTAAAAATTGTGACACCTAACTCAAATTTCGTATTTGGACTAACTTACTAATTTAGTAATTTGCAAGAACATTTTTATATAAAATTTTGCTATATTTCTAATAATTGAGGTACTTTACTCTTAACGCAATTTCGAAAAAATGGCATTTACTCCCTTACTATTAGCCGCAGGTGAAATATGAAATATGCATTTATAGTTTTAAGGCATGCACCAACTTTTATAAAGAATAAAATTTTCTGAGAAATCGGTGATAAAAAACTTTCCCATATGTTGCATACCATACTTTCTTGGACACACTGTATATAAATAATTTTTATTATTTAAGATGTGGAAAAGACTGTTGGCAACTCTAAATTTTACTCTCCCGAGACCAAAAATTACACACTTGAGGACCATTTCTTTGATCTAGAATTTCAAATGGAAAAGAATTTAATTTGCAGAGATGCCCTTTGCATTAATAAAAATGATGAAAAAGGTAATGGTGTGCTCTTACTTACAATAGTAATAACAATAATAGAGGTGGTTGTAATGTTATCGCTTTTAAGAAAATATTTTATTCAAGTAGAATATTAAAAACATAGGAACTCATTTTTTTTTAATTTTTTTTTTTTACATTAAGGATTGAAATGTGGAACCAACCTTGAATAAATAATCCCATTTTTGGCTATATATCTCAGAAGAAGACGTGAAATGGGTTATTTTACCTACACAAAACTTTGTAGCTTGGTGCTTGGACATTATTATCTTGATTTATTCAAAAACACCAAATTTTTACTTTAACTAGGTGTAGGTATTAGAGCTATTTTTTATCGACGTTGTGGTCTAGAGACGTTAAACTGTGGGCCCCGTGTCATGGATGTTGGCACGTTAAAGAACCCTACCCTCGACAAAGAGGGATTCGGCAAAATTACCAGATAGTGTGTGACAAATTCCCTGGCGTCGGTGATTGGCCTCGTTGCGGAAAAAGGCCGACGTAAAATAAATTAATAAAAAAAAAAAAAAAAAAAAAAAAAAAAAAAAAAACTATTTTTATTTATTTACTCATTCAAGTATCAACAGCAACAACCATTAACAGATACAACAGTTGTACTATTACTAGATATAATCAAGATATACCTACTATTTCACAGTTAGCCTGTTGTCCAATAATCTCTTAAATTTATTTAAACTGGTAGTATCTAGGTACCTATATAAATGTTAGACGCATACTCACTAAACAAGTTTCACATTTGATAAATTTGCGAGTCCTTAAACAGATGTCTTTGTCTGGGGAAAATCCTAATGGAATATTTTATTAAATCTAGTGATGACGACTTGATTTTCTGAAAAAGGAAGCTGACTTAACAACTTAGAATTATTAATCCTTTCCTTTAATAACAGTGTAATTAGAAATCTTTTGATTCGTCTTTTTTCCAACGATAATCTGCCAAAGCACCCAACAAATATACCTGATCACAGCCTCTATTTGAATAAGAACCATATTTCTTTAAATACATATATTTTAGGAACTTTCTTTGGGCACCCTCTATAAAATTAAAGTACTAAGCCAAACATTATAGTAAGGAAGTAAGGGGACCATATAATACTACCAGATTCAAACTTTGGCAGCACCAATCTGTCAAACAATCGAAAACAAACATCCCTCTCAAATTTCTTGGTATTTTTAATTATTATAAAACCCATTATTCTTTGTGCTCCCTGTATCTTAGTTGTTATATGTCCAGTAATATTACATTACGTATCAAGTTTAGAAAAGTGGAACTTTACTTGACGAGCATGGTTAGTTTGAATCCGAGGGAAGCGAGGATTTAATTTCCATATAAGTCAAGTAAAATCACTTTTTCTATTTCACGTTCATAATAAGCTCAGTACGATACGCATTTGCGTGTCGTAATGAAGCTATTTCGATACGCGTTTTTTCTTTATTTGATGTTGGTAACATTTAAATGTTTTATTTCATTGACTTGCGCGGCCTTTGTGATTTACGAGAAAACTCATTTTTCGCAGAGGAAAAATAGCTTGATAACTTACTTTTTTATTCTGTGTGGATAACAGTCATGTATGTTGATTGCATAAATCTATAAATCAATCTTTTGTAGATGCTTCAAGCTATCATTTTCTGCCAAATCCTATCCAAAATTCAATCTACTAACCTTCCAATGTCGATTTTAACTTCAACTTTATTTGAATTTTCCATCTTCCCTATACTAAATTGCAATGCCGTGACGTAAAATCACGTCTTTTGAAATTCGAAAAAAAGTAGTAAAATCGCCCGAATTTCCGAACGCTCTGTATATGTACCGAATGTACAAGGATCACACAACGTATTCCGTCCAATTTCAAATCTCATATCGCTAAAATAACTTTAGAATCTCGTGGTGAAAATGGGTCAATAAATCAAAAAATGACAGTTCGCAAAATAATTTTTGTTGCCCAGAGGCTACTATGATAAAAAATGGTATTACCAACATAAAATTTAGACATACAACTTTACAAAATTTGAAGGGTTTATTTTCTTTTTAAAATGTATTTTTCTTGATTATAAAAGGTGAAATAGAAAAAAATGTATAAAGCACATGTTTCATAAGGCGTTTTAGCGCACGTGTCAATAAAAAAACTCGCCACTTTGTGGCTCGTTTTTTAAACTAGACGCATGCGCTAAAATCGCTTCTTATGAAACGTGTACTTTAATATACTATTTCTGACGAGTTGCGTATGCGTAGGTATACTATTTTTTCGCATTTTCTAAGTAATTAATTATTTTGCATTTCATATTAAAATCTAAAAAGAATAGTTACTGAAGAAAATCTACTAAAACTTAGTAGTATGACTTCTCGGTAACTTAGCAATATAAACAAGATGTTTTTTTGTGTTTGACGACTATTGACAGCATCCAATCAAAATCATATTTGAAAAGTGAATTTCACAAGAATTATGGAAATGGCTAATGTAAACGACTTGGAAGATATCCTGAATGCGGCCCGCGAAGCTTCTTCAAGTTTGCTTCCAGTAAAATCCAAGGAAAGATACGATAAAGCATATAATAATATGTAAAATTGTGTTTTGAATGACATTGATGTTTTATGCAGTAATGGTTGCTATGCTGTAAAGTGACCCATTACTGTACGATTTTGAGGTCATTAATCTAGTGCATTACTGTATAAAATGCGAAAAATTACTTTTGGTGTCAAATATAACACCCAAATCATGATTTTCAAATTTTTATCATCTTGTAACTATTATTAATAAGTTTTTGTTTATAAGAAAAGGAACTTATTTTATAAATAAAAGACAAGTTGCAAATATTTTAACCCCCTCCTTTATCAAATCTTTCAATAATATTGTTATTTTGTTCCTGAAATAGTATTTTTTATAAAAATTTAATATGTCAAAGTAAATATCATCATCCAAAGTACTATGTGTCTTTGGACTCTTTGGTTCTTAATGTTCTACTTCGTATAGTACCTACATAAATATTTTCATTAAAGTCGGTGACGACCATCTCTGTGTCGGTCTCCGACCAAGTAACCATATTTTTTTTTTGTTTTAGAATTTTTAAGTGAAGTAATGGAAATTTTACTATACATTTTATTGCCAGATCAAGATTTTAGTTGCAAACCTTTACGTTTTTTACTAAGGGATATTTTAGCGAATGGATTAATTTTACCCCTGTTTGATCTAATTGCGGATCCTGATTATATTAATCAAGTGATTATTTGGATTGTACGTATATATAATATGCTTGTAGTCAATTTTTATTAATGACTGTTTAATTTAGTGTTTACGAGACTCCCAAATACCGAGTGACATATTTTTAACAACTTTAAGACTAACTGAAAGTCCAGAGGAACTCAAAAGTACCAAAGAGTTAGTTGAAAGTGAAATTCACAACCTTGTAAGTATATTTTTTTTTATAGATAATATTTCTATTAATTTTATCACCAAAGATCTCGAAACGAAGAGGGATTTACAAGTGAATTTCGAGGTACTACTTTTATCAATGCCCAGCATGGCGTTATAGCAGTTATTTTGGGCTTTTCTGTCTCTTGACTTGACTGCCCCCAAGTAGCATTTTTAGACACATTACGGTAAATGTGTCTAAACTATTGTTTCTGTTTCCGACACAAATTGGAAATTGCTGGCAACATGTATGGAAATATTTTCAAAACGTATACATTTTAAATGGCGCATTAGCACGTGTTTCCAAGTGATTGGTACGGGCTGTGACTTTCGCTGTTTCGACGCAAAATCGAAACTTATCGAAAATGTTGCGAACATTTTTCAGAAATGTTTGGAACATGTTTCCATAAATGTGTCGAGTGAAAGTTCATTTTACAAAGAGGGCGCTGAGTGTTGGAATTGTAAATTGTCAAAATGGAAACATTATTAAAACAAATAATTAGATATCTAATATCTATCTCTCTGCAGGTTGTAAAATAAAAGAAAGTAAACAATATGATGACAGCATAATTTCGCCATAATGAATTTGTCACCAGAGTATTTTCTATAAGTGATACATTTTTTTCGTATGGTTTATTGCAGAGGAGATCCAAAAATCGTTGACGAAATAAATTTAATTGTGCAATTTAGTAATTTAGCTTTATATTCTTAAGACGCTCCCGGTATATTGACATTTACACACAAAATAAATACTTTGTCAAAAAATAAAATCTTAAATATTTTTAAAATTTTACTTAATTCTTCTTTCAATTGATTAAGCTAGCAAAATGGAACTAATGTAACCACTTTTTACATTTCAAATGACGCAGGAAGTTAATTAAAGTCCATTTTAATAATATAAAAATGAATTTGTCAAAATGGCCGCCAGAAAGCGAGAATTATTCTGGTCTAAAATGGAGTCGACACACAATTTCTAGTATTTGGTTTCTATAATGTTTCGATAATCATGTAGCTATAATTCATAGAAAATGTGTCGAAACATGAAGAATGTTTCGATATTGTACCGAAACCATGCGAAACAAACGTCGCTAAAGTAAAAAATGCACAGTCCCGTCAAGAGGAAGGTTAAGCTTAGAAGCATAACACTTCTGTATGCCGTCACGGTATACACTACCACTTTACACTTTCTGTGACATATAACCTACAAAATTGGTTTGTACTTTGTTGAACGTTTAATAAAACTTACTTATAACTTATTCCTAAGCAATAATCTAAAACATGTACTCAATTGTCGAGACAAAGGAAAAATGTACAATTTATAGGTTATAATCGTTATAATCGAGGTTATAATAATTGTCCGGGTGCGGTAGTGTAAAGGTTTCTGGCAGTTTCGAAAATTATTTTCTGCGCAAGTTTCGTAATTAAATGGGTATCACTGTTTGGTAACTATTTCAAAGCAGCAGAATACCAATTTGTTTTGAATCACTTAATTCGAAAATGTGTCGCTACAATTTGGGAGCACATGTGTCTAAACACAATTTCATAATATTATATAAAAATGTTTCGAAAAATTTTCTTTTGTGCGTTTCCTAAATGTATCGACACTGTAGTTTGGAAAGTATTTCGAAACTAACAGTTCTTAATCGTTTCTAGTAACTAAATTCAAAAATGTGTCGCAAAAGTTTCGAAACACATGTGTCTCCACACAATCTAAATAATTTTAATTGAAAATGTTTCGAAACGTTTCTCAGCAACGAATTTGTGTCCAATTTGTGTCTATAATTGCTACTTGGGCCGTTTCGTAGACCACCCGACTTTCTCAAATTCTTATCAATTGTACTGTTGCTAGAAGTATTGAGATTGATACATACTTTTCACATGTTGTAAATTTTTATGATAGGTAATGTATTATTGGTGATTTCAGAGATCTCGTGACGCTGGAGGTGAGGACCTATCAATTAGACAGCAACTCAGTAGTTTATCCTATGTGGCAAAACTTGTTGATAGTAGATTAGCAAAAATGGAAAATTCTGAATGCGCAGATTCAGAAAATTCCCTTGAGAACATTCCCATCGAAAATATAAGGAAAATAGATCTTTCTTTGGAACAGATACTTAAAGACAACTTAGGATTATCTTATTTCATGGACTTTGTTTCGATGCAAGGAAGACAACTGGATTTGTTTTTTTATTTAAATATAGAAGGTAATATATAACATTTGGATGTCCGGGAATTATAATACGAAATAATAATTATGCAGGTGTTTTCACTTTAAATTCCATTGGCCTATATCTTGAAAACGAATGGATATATTTTGATTTCTCGGAAAAAGCCGTCGTGATCAATTAGCAATTTTTGAAGATTAAGGGGGAATAAAGGAAGTATTATAATAACAATAAGTTATGTATTAATTCTTCTTATTTTGAGGATTTATTATAGTATCCACAAAATAATAGTGTGTTATATTTTTTTATAAAACATTTTTAAAGTTCAGTACCAATTCTTGTTACATAAACTACAATACTACTTTTAGGGTGGAAGGATTCAGTTGGTAAAGAACTAGTAGAGCTAAGAAGTACTCGCGTTACCACTGAAAGCGCGACACTAGTTTATGACATGGTAAGATCAACGGCACTCAGTATATACGAGCAATATTTGGGAGGAAAAAAAGAAGAAAAAGTTCAAATTAATGATGATCTTATTCAAAATCTCCATTTTAAAATAAGAAATCTAAATGAAATTCCAAATGCAACTTGGTTCGATAAAATTAAAGAGGCATTGTTTGAAAAAATGGAAAATGGACTGCTGCCGCACTTTAAAAAAAGCAAAACCTACATTAAACTTTTACATGAACTGGATTTAGTACCCCAGAATATTGCCGAAGAAGATAACCTAAGTTTGAATAGCTTGGAAAGTTTAGAAGGTAATATTGAACCAGTCAAACCTGGTGCGACAACGGGGAACAACAATTTCTTAACGCTAGAACAGTCGCCGAAAATAGTAAAGCACGCAAGATCTTTTAGTGACGTCACGATGTTTAAAAATATGAGTGAAAATAGCAATTCGAATTTCAATCCTTACCTCAAATTAGCTAAAGAATCAGACAATGGTGATACTGGCAATGTTCAACAGGTTAAAGAAAATACTGAAGATATGAAAAGTGGAGACTATGTGTTGACGGTTAATATTATAGAAACAGGTATGTGGATACCACCGATAGATTATTGTGTGTGCAAAAATGACATGATACAATAAACGGAAAGTAATATCGCGCAGATAAGGCGTGGCTTAGCTACGTCATCGGGTGCGAAGTTTCGGCGTTTATCCACTGTTTGCCATATGATTTTAGGTGGTGTTTTGAAAGAAACAGTATTTTAGAGCTAATTATTTGTGTATTTTGTATTTATACATTATAATATAATATGAGATCTGCTATGTATGGTTGTGATGTGGATAACCAGAAAAATAATTTCGAAAAGAATATAAGATTATTCACTTTTTCGTAATAAAAAACAAAAAAAAAAACAAAATTAGAAAGGCTTCGTTTGTGATAAAGGTTAAAAACTCTATCAGGCTTTTTGATTTTTTCGTTTAAGCTCTTTCATTTTGATACTTTAAAGAGTTTGAAAAATGTTTAATTTGGTAAATCCAATTTTTTATAGTTTTTGCGCGCCAACAAAATCATATTTTTTTAATATGAATCGTATTTATATACCAAGCAAAAGTAATGATGAAGAATTACTTTTTCTGAAACACTAAAAAAAAGTGTACAAGCATAATTAAGTCCATCCGTGGACACTGATGTATATAAGCATATTTGATATACCTACATCCTCTAATACTTAATTTTTAATACATAATATTATAGGGTAATAAAATGTATTATTTTTTCAGTTTTTACGTATTGGTTTTATGAGAAAATTGCAAAAATTGTTGCTTAATTATTATTTTAATTAATTAATTAAGTTTAAACTAAGATGATAAAAAAGTTAAAAAATAATAAATTCACTATCCCTTCAGAGCCTTGTTAAAATTTCGTTTTTGGGCACAGGAAAAAAAATATAACATCAAATCAATTTAGTAAAATTTTATTTCAGATTTACTCTGTTACTCTCAATCTACAGTATGTCCAAAAAAGTATGCAACATATGGGAAAGATTTTTATTACCGATTTCTCAGAAAATTTTATTCTTGATAAAAGTTGGTGCATGCCTTAAAATTATAAACGCATATTTTATATTTCACCTGCGGCTAATAGTAAGGGGGCAAATGCCATTTTTTCTAAATTGCTCTAAGACTGGACTTGACCGTACTAGGTGAAAATAACAAATAAATTATTAGTTATTTCCACTCGTATAAATAGAGTTGGATTCTGTTATAATTTTTTTTAGACCCAAGCTGGATAACATGTGTTTAAAAATGCGCGCAACACGCTAATATCTAAACCCACCCGTATCATTGAAAAGATTTAAAAGGTTTGCAACTACTTAATCCATTTTTATAATAAACACATGATTAAGACATTTGATTAATATATTAAAATCGCGTAAATAAAAAATTGACCAGAGGCGTACCGTTTAGGAGAAAATAGATATTAAGAAAAAAAAATAAAAAATTGAGACAACTCAAATTTCGTATTTGCAAAAACATTTCCATATAAATTTTTTTTGTATTTGTACTAATTAGGGTAGGTACTTTACTCTTAAGGCCATTTCGAAAAAATGGCATTTGCTCCCTTACCATTAGCCGCAGGTGAAATATGAAATATTCATTTATAGTTTTAATGCATGCACCAAATTTTATCAAGAATAAAATTTTCTGAGAAATCGGTAATAAAGAAGTTTCCCATATGTTGCATACTTTTTTGGAAAAAGGAAAAAGATCTTTTTTATTGATTTTACGACGAAAAGTTTTTCTTTATAAAAAATTCTGCTTATCGAGAAAATGAATTTAACAAATAAAAATTTTAGATTAGATGTACAGGGTTATCCAACCAAGACTAGACAAGGCGATTTTTTGACTTTTCCTGTACTTTTATAAAAAAAACTGAAATAGCCATCTTAAGTCATTTTCTCCCGCGAATTCGAATATCTTCAGCAAAAAACAATTGAACATCAAACAAAAGTACTAGGGGTCACTTTGATATTTTTTTAAATGGGATGCCGTATTTTTAATGAGCTTATCCGATTTCTCATATAAATTTTGATCTAAAATGTTGGATTTTTAATTCAAAAACGCCTTTTTTCTTCAGTTTTAAATTCGGAAAATGTTCCTCTACCGTACGATTAATACCTGATAGATGGATACCCGTTTCACCTGTTCACCTTTTAACCTGCTTTAAAGCGTCCGTCAGTTAGACAAAATAATCAAGTGTCAAATTTCTATATATTTTTCACGAATTAATTACAAATAATGAAATATTCTTTAGAAGAACGGCTAAGTGTAATAAAATTATATTACAAAAGTGGAGAGAATGCTCGACAAACACAAAGAACGTGAAAAATATATAGAAATTTGACACTTGATTATTTTGTCTAACTGACGGACGCTTTAAAGCAGGTTAAAGGGTGAACAGGTGAAACGGGTATCCATCTATCAGGTATTAATCGTACGGTAGACGAACATTTTCCGAATTTAAAACTGAAGAAAAAAGGCGTTTTTGAATTAAAAATCCAACATTTTAGATCAAAATTTATATGAGAAATCGGATAAGCTCATTAAAAATACGGCATCCCATTTAAAAAAATATCAAAGTGACCCCTAGTACTTTTGTTTGATGTTCAATTGTTTTTTGCTAAAGATATTCGAATTCGCGGGAGAAAATGACTTAAGATGGCTATTTCAGTTTTTTTATAAAAGTACAGGAAAAGTCAAAAAATCGCCTTGTCTAGTCTTGGTTGGATAACCCTGTACAGATGATCAGATGTGTTGATAAATTGAGAAAACATGAAAATGCTCTAAGAGATAAGTACCTACCATTATTTATTATTTAAGACAAAATATTTATGAAACAAAGTTGTTTATAATCCAAAATACTTAAAGCCTAAATACAAAATTTGAAATCTGAATTCTAATTTTTGTTTTTTATTTTTTACAAAAGAATTTATGAACATTCAAAGTGTACAATAATTGTGGAAAAAGTTATTATTCTACATATCCTCCTCCAACCTGCACACAGTTCTCCAAATTAGTAATAAATTAAATAAATAGGTCAGCACTCTCAGGTTTTCATTTTTAATGTTCATAAATTCTATTGTAAAAAATAAAAAAACAAAAATTGGAATTCAGATTTCAAATTTTGTGTTTAGGCTTTATTTTGGATTATAAACAACCTTGTTTCATAAACATTTTGTCTAAAATAATAAATAATGGTACTACTTCTCTCTTAAAGCATTTTCATGTTTTCTTAATTTATCAACATCTGATCTAAAATTTTTATATGATAATTCATTTTCTCGACAAGCAGAATTTTTTATAAAGAATAACTTTTCGTCGTAAAATCAATAATAAAGACCTTTTTCCTCTTGTCAACTCCATCCGGGGCACACTGTATATTATCGATTAAACTTGAGAATTTCGGGGGAGGGAAACTAAGTATTATCGGATATCTAAATTAGCTCAAGACTAACCCCTTAAAATATTTCGCTTTTATTTGGTAACAGCCTGTATTACACAATAATGTATTTGTTTTCCAACATACTGTTATTTTAGTTTTAACCCAATAACACTATTGTTTTATAAAATAGATATCAGTACCCAAATAGGATCATGATTTTTTTAGTTTGCCAATTACCCAGTTGCACAAAACGACTTGACAGAGAATTTTACTAGAACGGTTCATTTGCTATCATAACAAGTACATGTTTTATAAAAGACTAGCGTGTACCCGGCCTGCGTTGCAGCCCGGCATTATACGACGTGAGATAATAAGGCGAACAAACCTCAAACTCAACCGTTTGCCGGCCCGTCCACAATTCACATTCATGCATAAAACATAGTCTGTCTTCGTCTATTCCGGCCGGATCGATCGTTGAACGGGCCGGGGACCGGTTAGGTTGGGTCGTTCGTTCTCCCTACTCTAATTTATCAGTGTTTCTCTATAATATTATGCATGTTTTATACATAAAAACCTTCCTCTTGAATCACTCTATCTATTAAAAAAAAACGCTTCAAAATCCGTTGCGTAGTTTTAAAGATTTAAGCACATATAGGGACAGGACGGGCGATAGCGACTTTGTTTTATACTATGTTAAGATAATGGCTTTTTAATTTAATTTTGTATTAAATTTTTCTTCTGTGCAGCTAGCACGGAAATATACAAACAATATACGTATATTTTTCCTTAAAAATAACTATGATATAACGTCCAAAAGCTAATAGACATGCATCTCCCTAAGCTATTTAAAAAGTTACTCTCCCGAAATTGGAACAACTAGATATCTTACCTTCCGTTTATTGTACCATGCCAAAATATTCTTTGGGTAGCAAATTACCTACAGTTTTAAGTTAAAGAAAATTTAATTGATAAATTAATAACGAAAAACGAAATTTAGTCAAATTTGCTCATATTTCTTTTTCTGCTTTTATTAAATGTAAAACTGTAGGTAAATGTATTTCAAAGCCGGGTATTTGGTCGATTTTTGAATACCACCTTATGAATATCGCAGATATATCCATCGTCTACTATTTATTTAACTGGTGTTAATGTACACAAAATCTGTGTAAACTTAAAAATTGGGCACATTAAAAATACAAAACATCACCCATGACATCTGACATCACGCGCAAGTCCGTTAGGATCATTATTCACGTGTAAAATAGTCGAATCATCTGCAAAGACGATACGAAAACAATTATCTGAAAAAAGTGGTAGATCGTTATTATAACGTAGAAAAAGAACTGGTCCCGCAACGGAACCTTGGGAAACCCCGATCAAAATGCTTTATGTATGACCACGTGACACAACGTACTGTGATGCTATACTATAAAGGATAGTGTCAAATTATTAAATTACAAACAGTTTTAGCAAAAATTTAATCAATTTAAAAAAGGGTTTGCCTGTTTCCTTCTGCCAAACCCATCCCCAGACGCGTTTCGCCGTTGTTACGGCTCATCAGTGACCAGTAAGGCTCAGCACAGAAAAAAAAAGGGTTTAAGGCTCAGTTTGGCATAGGGATGCGCGATACGATACGATATTTTTGAGTATCGATATTTTACCTTCCGATACCCGATATTTTGTATCGATATTTTTTATTCGATATATAATGAGTATCGAAATATTTTACTCTGTATCGTTCAAATGGTATCGATACATCCCAAAATTCCAAAACCCACAATTTTATTAATTTTATGATGCGGTTTGCAAAACAGCAAACCTCGAGCGGAAAATGCCTGGTCCGACCTTGAAAAATATAATAGTATTTTCGAGTGGTAAAATCAGTTAAGCGTAATATCTCTAGTGTCTTCCTCTTTTCATGTTAAAAAAGGATGCAAATACACGCGTCGTTCGTGTTGCATTTGCTGCTCTTCTCGCTCAATCCGCGCGCACACAGAGTGTCACAGAGCAGCACAGAGCTTTGGCTATCCTTTATTGGTATACAGAATGCCAGTATTGCCTATTCTGTTGTTGTCATTCGGATTCGGGGAATTACAAATTTCAATATCTGATCTGATGTCTGGTCATATGTCAATTAATTATTTATTCAATTGTTATTGGCTACTGCTACTAAGTACCAGTTACTAGTATACCTCCTAAGGAAAAATAACATTACCGCTTATTTTTTTTTTGTAGAAACGTTAAAAATCGTAAAACAAAAAATAACAACGCGGATCGAAAAAGTATCGATATTTAGGGTATCGATATTTTATTGCATCGATACTCTACCATACGATCCGGATCGATACTTTCAGCGTATCGGAACATCCCTAGTTTGGCAGAAGGAAACAGGGCTCAAAGACAGTGTTGCCGCTGGCTTATTTTTTATTGGGGTAGACTACAGCCAGAGAGAGGGGTAGAACTGGGTCGGTTCGGGGTGGCTTAGTTAAAATTTGAAACTTAACAATTCGACATATTTTTTTGCGTAACGACAAATATTTTGTGAAACGGAATTCAACGAGACACATAAACCAAAAAACATACCCTTAATGTTTCTTGCACATAAACAAAGTGAAAAAGTAAATGAGCAAGTATCGCACTACGTACTCGCGCAATAGGGATGTTCGATTCGATCGATTTTTTTAAAGATCTTGATTTTTGTAATCGATCTTGCTCAATTTTTTTATTGCGTTTTATATTATTTGTAAGTATTTTTATTACTTAAACAATTTTTGTTGATTTGATACTGTAATCGGGGTAGATTTGCGTGAGGGGAGCGAGCGAGCGAGCGAGATTTCTCTGAAAAGGGGTAGATATACCCCGTTCGGGGTAGCGTTGGCAACACTGCTCAAAGACAAATCACTTGTCAGGATCGATTATCGGCGGGATTTATAGAACCCAGTGCGACATCTTGCGTCCCAGTACGGTACCTTAGAAAAGGTCAGTCGTAAAGGGGTTATTCTGTAACAACAGAAAATTTTGCAAGAGCGCTCTCAAAACCGGTACAAGTGCCGGACCACAGATAATAAATAAAATTAGAAAAATTTAATCGTATTCATGCTACTAGTAAGTACATATAACATTTTATTTTATATTTTTTGTAGGAATTGTTTGTGAAAAAGGTAAAACTTTTGGAATTTACGCAATAAGAGTTAGCAGACAGTATACGACAGGATATTTGGAAGAATGGCATATTTATAGACGGTATAGTGATTTTCATGATCTGCATACTAAAGTAAAAGAAAGGGTAAGATTTTTGTTTTATCTATTTATAGACCCAAGTTTACCTCTAGGATCTATTATTTACATAGGGTTTTAATTAAAAAATCTTTTTCTCCACCGGAACCGCCATATTAGTCAGTCAATGTCGTATTTCTAACAGCGATACTATTTTGCGAGGTTGGAAAACCAGTATAAATTCCTATTTACTCGGTGGCAAGTGCCGACATCTATCATGAAATAAACAAATTGCTTAACGGTTGTTATAACCATTGAATATCAAACTATATAAGAATGACGGATGTCCGAGAAAAGTTGACAACCCATTTTTTGACGTATTGGAGCTGGTTTGGCCGCCATTGTGGAGTTGATCGTAACTCTAACCTTGAATCTGTCGCCTGTCTGTCGTTATAATGCAGCGCCTCGGCAACAGATGTCTCAAATTCACTGATGTGATGTCGTGGTGTTGCCGCATATCGTATTTTATTGGAATTTTTAAGAATTCAAACATTTTTAACAGACAATAAAATAGGAGGTGCTCAATTCCAGCCGAATGTATGTTTTGATATGTACGCTGATTACTAAGGGGTAATTGGACCGATTTTCACAACTAAAATAGGTTTTATTTCGTCGAAAAATAGCAAAATACGTAATACACTAATACAAACAGGATGTGTCATAAGTAAGAAAGTAAAACCTACTTATTTTAACCATTTTGAAAAGTAGTAATAATTGCAAATAAAAACCAAGTTATACAAACCGCACATCATTAATATTTTACCCAACATATACGTGGTAGCCTAGGTAGGTTTTGAATAGTGAGAGTCGTCATTTAATTCTGTTAGAAATAGAATACATGGCGGTCAATATGTTTTCATGTAGGATGTAGGTAATTAACGTTGGGACGTCAAAAGGTTGAAAATATTATAAGCTACAAAGCAATTAAAAATATAGACAATCTAGACTATATATACTATAGGTAGGAAAATAAATGTAAGCTACTTAAATCTAGGATAGGTGTAGGTACTTATGTGAAATCAAGTTTTACGATAAGCTATAAAAATAAATTTAAAAAATTCATGCAGCAAGTGAAACAGACAGGCGGCAACAATGTTTTAATTTAGCAGTAAAAAGGTTCGTCGGTTTCTTGTTGGTGAACCCATTGTGCCATCTATGAATTTAACGTAGCAGATTTAGGAAATCGGCTCATATGGCCTTCTTATAGTTTGATATTCAATGTTATAACTGACGATTGACTTGATATTTTTAGGTTTATCAATGTCAATCATTTCTAGTATTATCAAATAAACGTTTGTTATTATTTAAAGTTAAGATGGGAGTATCAACACGCTTGCCAACCTATAACCTATTTCGCTTGGATTTATTTATTTTTTCTATCTTTTACACAAAATTTAAATAAAATCAATATCGACTGCATATTCAATAGATAATAATTGACATATTAAATAAATATCAAGGAATTTTATAAATTATTTTAGAAGACTTGTATAGCGAAAGATATCTGGTAATATTTTTTGTCATTGATCTTTTACTATACAATTCTCCCAAAATTAGCAATGAAATAAATTGATATTTTTGTAATATGTCAGATATTATCTAGATAATGTGCGGGCGATATTGATTTTACTTAAATGTATTAATAAAATAATAAACTAAAAAAGCAAGGCGAAATAGGTTATAGGTTGGCAATAAATTGAATGACATTCGCCTAAACTATTTTTGAGGCTACTTACTTATATTTTCCGATCCAACACCCATGCTGTTCTGGTGAAATTAATTTATATTTTTCTAAGAAAGAAGTTGTACTGTTCTTATTTCATCTTTATAGACTGGTACAATCACGGTTTTTTTTTTAGTTACCCTGGGAAAACTCCTTGACTAAAGATAAGCTTTACTCCAGAAACATTAGCCCAAAAGTAATTAATACTCTAGGAATTATACAGGGTGTTACAAATTCGACATACCAGCATTGGAATCTCGGAAACCATAGGAGTTAGAGAAACGGTTAAATGGGGGCAAAGTTGTGCAATTCGGTGCTGATTATAATGCCGCTTTAAAAGTTTCTAAATTCCGAATACTTCCGATTTTATTCGAAAAAAACCGAAATTTTGCAAAATCGTTTTTATTTTTTCCTGAGCTCATTTGACTAGCTATTTAAAAATTAATGACACTTTGTCATTGCCACTTTTTCTCCCCTACAAAATGACTTTACTAAACTAAAGATCCCCCGTTTCGTCTCCGAGCGGCCATCACCAACTTTACTTTTTTAAATACGGACCTGGATTTTTTTAAACCGATTTTTAAACCCTCCTACCCTCAAAATGTAATGGCGATATTACTTTTTCATAATGATGAATTGTCCTTGCTTAATTTTTTTAATTCATATTTTTTACACTTATTGTCGGCAGTCCGGTCCTTAACTTAAACTCCTTAAACTTTATTTTATTTAAAACCTTTACAAATAAGTGTCATGAAAAAGTTTGTCTAAAGTTCATGTTAGGTAATAGGTATTTAAGTAATACATGTAATACCCAAAAAGAATTTTGACTATTTGAACATTCAGAAAATTAGAATTTATAATTAGTAAATTTAGAATTATTAGAAAATTCTTATAAAATCAAATATATACTTATGTATGAATGTTTTAAATAAAATAAAGTTTTTAATTAATATTGTGATTCGTTGCCAGGACCGGACTGACAAGATGTGTACAAAATATGAATTTAAAAAAATAAGGACAATTATTCATCATTATGAGAAAGTAATATCGCCATTACATTTTGAGGGTAGAAAAGTTTAAAAATCGGTTAAAAAAATTCAGTTCCGTATTTAAAAAAGTAAAGTTGGTGATGGCCGCTCGGGGACGAAACGGCGAATCTTTAGTTTAGTAACGTCATTTTGTAGAGGAGAAAAAGTGGCAATGACAAAGTGTCATTTATTTTTAAAAAGCTAGTCAAATGAGCTCACGAAAAAATAAAAACGATTTTGTAAAATTTCGGTTTTTTTCGAATAAAATCGAAAGTATTCGGAATTTGAAAACTTGTAAAACGGCATTATAATCAGCACCGAATTGCACAACTTTGCCCCCATTTAACCGTTTCTCTAACTCCTATGGTTTCCGAGATTCCAATGCCGGTATGTCGAATTTGTTTTGTAACACCCTGTATGTAGCTTTATTCCTAATGTTTTTTAATTAACCTAATATTATTTTAGTTTCCTGATCTTTCCAAAATAGCCTTTCCAGGCAAAAAAACATTCCACAATATGGATCGCACAGTATTAGAAAGACGAATGAAAATGTTAGGGTATTATATGTGCGAAGTGTGCCAAACTCATGTGATAAATTCCCACCACGGTCTTAGAGAACTCCTGATGACATTTTTGGAACAGGGCGAGTATGATAGAGCTACAGGTGGTCCAATTTCTACAACCGTAAGTTCACTTATACGCTGAACGATTGGGAAACCCGCGTCTATTTAGTTGCAGGTTTTTTTTCTAGTGTTTCAAACAGATTTTTACGTAGAGATGTGAATAAAAAGTATAAAAATAAAACAGAAAATCAGTATTGCTTTGTTTAGCACCCAGAAGTAATAATAATAATAATAATAATAATAAAAGTTTATTCAAATATTTTTTTGACATTTAATGCTAATATATAGTTTTTTTTGTATAAACTCAATTCCGAACTCAAAAGTAAAATACTTGTTTTGAGTTAAATAATATAATATTTTTGTCACGAATATATTTCATAGTTCAGGCACAACTAGATTATAATATAAAACGAATATGATAATATTTTATTGGTATATTTTATATCACTATAGTATACGAAGATAAAATACGTTATGTATATAATATATATTTTATTCATTATAGCTTGGTATATTTATTAATGACGTTCTTGAATATATCTCTTGGATTAGTAGATAATATCCAATTTCTAATTTCATTTCTATAATTATTTAATGATTTAATTATTTTAATTGACTGTGGTAGCATATCAAAAATATATGGATTGATGTTTAAAAAATGTTTCTGTGCTATTTGTTTTCTTTACTCTATTTTTATATGTAATAGTATTTTTATGACGAGTTTCATGTGTGTGATTAATATAATGTATTGATTCTTTATGAATAAAGGGACCCATTCACTGGGCAATTAGAGCAAAGCAACCAAGTCGTCCGATCAAATTGCTTATTGCTCAGCAACTGCCCATTCATTAGGCGACTTTTCAAGCAATTTGGTTGTCAACCAGTTTATCTCTCTGCAATCAGTTTTTATTTTTAAAATAATGAATGCGCTCGTGTAGTGATCATTTCTAATAAAAAAGATGAAGGTTTGATGAACTATTTAGTATAATTTTTCCAAACTCAGTTTGATGGCATAAAAAAGCGACTAACGGGCTTCAAAGAGACCGACCTCACAACCAGGGTTGTCAGATCTTTCTTCTTCAATTCTTTAAGTTTTTTTATTAAAAATGTTCCTTTTATATCAGTATTCAATTGTTAGTCAGTAACTCTCTTTGAAAGCTTGTTTGCAAATATACTTTAAACCGAGGAGTTTTGAGTGTGACAGAAAAATAGAACAAGCCATTCATTGTTATAATAATACATTCTTTAGTCCTTAAGAAACATTATAACTGAAATTAAAATAAAAAGTGTTTTCAGTGTTTAAAAACAACTAATTAACAAACCCTTGTTTCTCGTATTATTGATATTATACTTATGTATTGTATTTACAAACCCAAAAATTTGGTAGAACTGGCAAGTGCACATAACTTGTGCAGGTTGCCATGGAGACCACCGGCAATGGCTCTGTCTCGAAACGACCTGTGAATATACTAAGACAATTGCAATTGCCAATTTATATGTCCTAGACAAGAAAGGCGGAATATTTTTAGCGAATGAAGATATTTCTATCTACCTGCTAAAAGATAATTAAGCCACCATTACTGTCGCGTCAGTTTCTTAAGTGAATTGGACAGTGGAGTAGGTGGTTTAACATATTTGCTGTAATTTACGTATTTAAATTTGGTTTGTAACTGTGCAGAAAGGTAACGCTTTTATTAACTTAATATATTTTATTATCAGCAATG
This sequence comes from Polydrusus pterygomalis, assembly GCA_963969555.1. Lineage (NCBI taxonomy): Eukaryota > Metazoa > Arthropoda > Insecta > Coleoptera > Curculionidae > Polydrusus > Polydrusus pterygomalis. The sequence goes on along the minus strand of OZ018376.1, from coordinate 38,895,243 downwards.
GCTTTTTGGCGACCATTTGAAACTGCTGATCAAGGTGAGTTATCGGTGCCGGTGGAGTCGGCTATCGGCTATTTTGAATCAGTAATGTCTGTTTAAAACGTGTTACGTATTAAAGTTGCTTTATTTAGATTATTATTATCATATTAACAAATTAAAACAATATAATACCCTACGCATTTTAATTATTTGGTTGGCGACGCCTATGGTTAGGAGTTTCATACTTTTTTATATCATTAAATTAACCTGAGAAACACTACACAATTGCGTTCTCTTTTTTTCATCTTTGTTATGAGCATTTTCCATCTCAGTCCACAGGTTACAGGTTTGACACCGAACCAATAAGGAATTCAAAATGTTCTAAAATAATCATATTTACAATACAATATTATAGAATGGTATTCACACTACAAAATAAGTCCTGACCTACCAGCTTTTGACTGATAAAAACTTTTTGACATTCTACCCATATGACAAGTAACTACACCCGGCTTTTGATTATGTTTCAGTAATTATTCTAATGACGCATAAAATTTGTTATTGTCTAATTATTATACTGTGGTTTATTTCAGATTAATACACTTGTCAATCCTTTAAAGTCGGGGATGAAAACCATTAAAAATATGCCAGAGCAATTAATAAATACCGTAGATGAAGTAGTTGGTGGATTATCTAAGGTGTTTCACAGTAAAACTGGTAAATCGCCCGAAACTAGCAAAGTTGGAGCATCAATAGAAGAGGTTAGAATGATACGATAACAAAGTTTTACAAAATCATAGTACCCATATACTTAAATTTTATTTTTTTTGAACGTGTATTTTTGTCAACCACGCCAAATACACTGTGATTTAAAAAAAATTGTATACAAGTTTGCAAACCACATAATATATAGAGGGAGCCAAAGTTAGACTATTCGAAAACTGCAACACATTTACCCCACTTCACCTTACCTAATATCCTATTTAAATTTTATTTGGGGAAAATAAATACATATAACAATAAGTTTATTTATTATTATTTATTTAATAATTTGCAAGTTTCTTTATAGTAATATTAAAAATCAATACCATTGTTTTTTTTTAATAAAATTAAATCCAATAACAGCATCTTTACAAAACCATATAACAATAATAATTAAGGGAAAGAGGGAAAAAACCTAAAGTCTTCCTCCACAAAATTTAATAGAATAAAAATTCTCTAGGGGTATCTTCATGTTTCGAACGTAGAAACGTTCATCATCAGGAGACAGAAAATTTATTTAGTGCTGATGGTTTTAGCAGAAGAGAAAATGGTGTAGAACCTTAATGGAGCTTTCATGGAATTAAAAAAATGATGTGTAGAAGAGACATAATATGAAGAAAATTGATAAAGGTTAAACCATACTGAGTATGTTAAAAAAGTTATTAAAGGGGGTCTAAACCAACCAAATAAATTGGAGAAGAAGAAACAACCTTCCTAAAAAGAAGGCGTCAAAGATTATTTTAAATTTTTTATAAAACTTTTCAAGTGTATGTCAGTAAGACATTATAAGGATACAATTGTAATACCATCATAAAATTACATTGCACAAAGTGTTTTGTGGGGTACTGAGGATTAAAGCTCAGTAACCCACATAACACTTTTTGCAATGTAATTTTATTGTGATATTTTCATAATTATGACAATTTTATCCTTAAAATTTTAAATAATCTTCGACACCTTCTTTTAAGGAAGTTTTTTTCTTCCTCCCCAATTTATTTGGTTGGTTTAGACCCCCTTTAATAACTTTTTTAACATACTCAGTATGGTTTAACCTTTATCAATTTTCTTCATATTATGTCTCTTCTACACATCATTTTTTTAATTCCATGAAAGCTCCTTTAAGGTTCTACACCATTTTCTCTTCTGCTAAAACCATAAGCACTGAATACATTTTCTTTCTCCTGATGATGAACGTTTCTACGTTCGAAACATTTAGATACCCCTAGAGAATTTTTATTCTGTTAAATTTTGTGGAAGAAGACTTTAGGCTTTTTCTTTCTTTCCCATACTTTCGACTCCACTTTAAGCATGGACTACTTCTTTAAAATAAATAATTGTTTCAGAAAGATGACAACATTCCACTTAGAATAATGTTGCTCCTAATGGATGAAGTGTTTGACTTAAAGTCCAGAAATCAATGGCTAAGGAGAAGAATAGTAACCATCCTTAGACAGATTGTTAGAACGATGTTTGGTGATATTGTAAATAGAAGAATTTTGGATTTTGTTTCCTATATAACTAGTCCTAAAAACGTTGCACATTATCTGTATCTCTTTAAGTAAGTAATCATACTATATGATTATTATTAGAATTCATAATGTTGCTACTGACATATTTCCTCTATCTCTGACAAAAAATACATATAGATTTTTACTTCTACTTCTTCTATAGTTCTATGAGTTATACTTACAGTTTGACATGTAAAATATCAGTATTAAAAAGCCATTTAATATTTTCAGGCAATCCTTTTGGCCTAACGGCGTGAGAAGTGATAAAAAGTCTGACAGAAATTCTGATACGAGAAACCGGACCAGGGTAGCAGCGAAAGCAGTTTTATTGTCACTGCTATCGGACGAGTTGAAACACATAATCGGATCAGAAACCAGCAGAAGGGGCCTATTAACAATTTTCGATTTATTTCAAAGACCAATTTTAAACAGAAGGCTGTTGTATGTTCTGTTAGAAGGTGTTCTATGTACTTTGTTTCCTGAGAAAGACATGCTTACACTATTTCATAAGTTGCATTCTAAGTCAAAACGGTTTAACATTTCAAATTCTCAAATACGGTGATATTGTTTTAACTACCTAGATTAATATTAGTGCCATTGCAGCATTATAGTTTTATTATTTTCGAATAATATTCGAGGGTTGCAAAGATTTGTTTGTTACTTTAAAATATTTTTCTAAAAATGCGGTTGCGAGATTATTTAAGGGATAATTCTAGTCGTTAAACAGAGTGATCAATAACAGTTATTTTTAAGGGTTCGGATTTTCTAAACCGGTTTACGCACGGGTTCTTCTTGGAACTGATTCTCGTACTGTTCCGTTTGGAGTACCATTAATATTTAACTGATAAGAGTTTTTTGGGACTGAACTGATTTTTGTTTTGTTTCGCTTAGAGTACCGATACCGTAAAATACCCTTGACCTTCAAATTTATTTTCACGTGTAAACAGCTAAAATTTGCCACGGTCAACTGGGGCTTCTTTGATCAATAAAATTTTAATTTTGATTGTAGTTAACTAACCAGTTGTGATATTTGGAAACAAAAAAAAACATAAATATTTGCGGTTATACGTTTAATCTAAAAACTCTGTAGGCATTCAGTAAACTTTAACAGAAATCCAAAAAAAATCTGATCAAAGTTTTACTTCATTTGGGGCAACTTTGATCGTGCCTTATTTTTGCTCTTAAAATCAATGTAGCCCCGTTCAATATTAATTTCAAAAAAAAAATTTAATTCTGTAATAGTTTTAAAAATAACAGGTTTGTGTAAAAAAAACAACCAGAAATTAAGAAATACGCTTTTATTTTAATGATTTATATTTTCCATAACAAAAATGTAAAAAATATTATTATACGAAATATACCTAAACTAGCAATCTTTCTTGTAGGCAATATAAACTAAATATATTTTTCTTAGTATAAATGTTTTAAAAAAAAAGTTGACTCAAAACGAATAATAACATCCTCTTTATAATCTTTATAGCTTCTGACCCCCAAAGTTTTTTGATATTTTCGCACCATATTTCTGGAAGATAAAAAATGTATTGTAAGTACCTACCTTGCCTACCTTTTATTTAAACCACACCGGGTAACTTTGATTATGATCAAAGTTGACCCATAAGAGGCGATCAAAGTTACCCCACGAAGGTTTTGGAAAGCTGGACGGTCTGATTATTAGTTTGAAACAAATCTAAAAAAGTTATTTACATCTTAGATACATAAGATTTTATATAAAATAATAAAAATTGACCCATGATAAAACTATGAGGCTGTGTAAGTAGTAGAAATTTCTGAAGCTTTATAAAATCTACAAAGGTAAAAAGTAAACATTCTTACCTTGTAGTACGAGAACCGCGGCAAAACGCACCACCAAGTGTCCACTATCATGAACGTGTGATCACAGCCCCCTCTATTATAAGATCGCTGTGGTGTGACAATTAAAAAATATATGATGTGTTCAAACGCGTCAAGAAATTTGCGCTTGTTCAGTAATTCAAGAAAGTAAAAGTTCAGACATACGTTATCGTAGTTAACCCGCAATTATCAAAGAAGCCCCAGTTGTAGTTGACGGCATATGTTAATACAAAAAACTGGAACTACTTGTTCTAATTTTTTGACCAAGTGGGGGAGTGATTTCTGCTGTTTTTAGTAGCTGCCAAAATATTAGATTTTTAGGTTAGAAAATAGTTTTGTTTCGAAGATTTGTTTAAAAATGATTCGTCGTCGTGTTTTTAGTTCGAAACGAACAAATCTAAACTTACCTAATCAAATTGGAATTAAAAAACAAACAACGACGTTACCGCGTACGTAACCTCTAGTCAAAGTCAAATACTAGTTTAGTCAAAGTCAAATACTAGTTGGTAACACTGTATTGATTTTAACAATTTGCCAAAAAATTGGGTTCGTGTAAAACAACATTTTCAAGCACAATTTATTGTTCAACATTGTAACCGATTCTTCAATGCATAACCGGATCCGAAACAAAAAAATAGGAATTGAAGAAAGGTTTTTAAAAACCTAAAAGTATGGATAAAAAAAACCAGTTAAAAAATTAGAAAGTAGGAATTAAAAAGATTGCTCGTCTCCTTCGGAATCTATACATAATATTATTTTATTCCTGTTACGAGTTATATAGTCAGATGATTAGTTTTTATTGGTATTAATGTACTTATTTAAAAAGCAAATGAGCGAACACCTAATTAAGGTACCGGCGAAGATATTTGGTCCGTTCGTCTGTCTGTAGGACTGGATGTATTCAGTGACCAAAAACACTGAGGGGGGGGGGGGGGCGTTCAAAAAGTTTGTAATACAAATGTACAAAATTGGTAGTGTGGGAGTGGCAAGGTATTTTTGGAAAAAAATCTACGTAGATCACTTATCAATCTGTAATGAATATTTTCTCGGATATTTCTTAACAAATATACCGGGTGTCCGGAAATTCCGTACGTCCATTTTAAGGGGAGATACCTACTACTTATAAAAACATGAAAAAAGTTCATATGATGTAGGTCCTTAAATGTCTTATAAGCTTTGTAGCTTATAACTATTATAAGGCTATACACAATTTGATAATAGTTTATTTTTTTAATTAATTATTTTAATAATTCGTTCATCAAGTGTACAGGGTTATCTAACCAAGACTAGACAAGGCGATTTTTTGACTTTTCCTGTACTTTTATAAAAAAACTGAAATAGCCATCTTAAGTCATTTTCTCCCGCGAATTCGAATATCTTCAGCAAAAAACAATTGAACATCAAACAAAAGTACTAGGGGTTACTTTGATATTTTTTTAAATGGAACACCCTGTATATTTTTACAGTTTTAAATTCCACATAAAATTATAATTATTTTTTATTAAATGCAGTATTAGTCTATACTTCATAGTTTCCGAGATATTGACTCTCGAAAAGTGACATTTTTGAACTTTGACAGCTTATAACTTTCTAACAGTACGTCTTAGAGCAAAACGGCTTACATGTCCCTATCTTCAATTTTTATTATCTTCCCAAAAAAATCAACTTCCAGTTAAACCGGAACAACTATATTTCCTTCTTTCGAGTTACATCCGGTTTAACCGGAAGTTAATTTTTTTGGGAAGATAATAAAATTTAAAGATAGGGACATGTAAGCCGTTTTGCTCTAAGACGTACTGTTAGAAAGTTATAAGCTGTCAAAGTTCAAAAATGTCACTTTTCGAGAGTCAATATCTCGGAAACTATGAAGTATAGACTAATAGTGCATTTAATAAAAAATAATTATAATTTTATGTGGAATTTAAAAATGTAAAAATATACAGGGTGTTCCATTTAAAAAAATATCAAAGTGACCCCTAGTACTTTTGTTTGATGTTCAATTGTTTTTTGCTGAAGATATTCGAATTCGCGGGAGAAAATGACTTAAGATAGCTATTTCAGTTTTTTTTATAAAAGTACAGGAAAAGTCAAAAAATCGCCTTGTCTAGTCTTGGTTGGATAACCCTGTACATTATACAGGGTGATCCACGACGGGTGGCGAACGACTGTATCTCCAAAACCATACATGCTACGACTTTGGGTGAAAAAATTCATTATGAAATATGAACAAAAAAATCACTGGAAATAGCTTTTAAGTTCCTAATTTTACCACATTTTAACTCCGTTATATAGTAAAGAAAACTGCAAAACCCGCAAGTTGTTTCCTTTTCATTTAAAAGTTATCGCAAAAATAGTGGAAGAATGTAATTCTATTTCGGCTTTTAGCAAAACGTTGAATGCCCACAGGAACAGCTTTTTTTAACTATATTTCTTAATCTTTTAAAAAATATTATGATATTTTGTTATTGATTTTAGTTATTTATCTAAAAAATGCAATAATAATCCCAATGTTTTGTTGTCAAGGCAGCCGTGGACAATTACGAAATTAAACATAGTTCCAGGTGGTTGATAAAACAGGAATCATTGGTTTTTACTCTATTTTTTTAGGTGATTAGTTAGTAAAAGGAATAAATAAAAAAATTATGTACCTAATTAAAATCATGAAAAACTTTTCTGGAATGGGGCACTCTATGAGGATAATGCATAGCGTATTATCTTGAAGCCAAAACTGCGTTTTCAAACAATTGAAAATATCTTCTTATCATAGATTTCCTCATTTCTGAAAGGCCTTTTTTTTAAATATTACTTATTTCACAAAATTAGACTTATAGTAACTCTCGCATATTATTATATGTTAAGCTACACTAAAGTTATTATTTTTTCGTAATTGTCCACGGCTGCCTTAATAATAAATGTAACATAAGGATTATTATTGCCTTTTTTATATAAATAGCCAAATCATTAACAAAATATCATAATTAATTTTTTTTATAAACGCCTAAAATTAATATAGTTAAAAAAGCTATTCCGTAGGATTTCAACGTTTTAATAAACGGAAAATTGCAAAACTTTGCTAAAAGCCGAAATGAAATTACACTCTTCCACTATTTTTGCGATCAGTTTTAAGAAAGAAGAGGAAATGACTTGCGGTTATCGCAGTTCTCTTTACTAACTAGTTACCTATAGAACAGAGTTAAAATGATTGGATAGTTGCATTCAAATTTATGGAGTTATCGACGCTAGAAATATATTTTTTTAAAAGTGCTTTCTATTATCGACCTCACGCATTAATTTTAATAATATTTACATCAACGTTCAATCAGGATAAAACATAAGCCATAGTTTGTTAAATTTGGTTAACGCAGACCGAAGTTACAGCCTTTTAAGTACTTTTAGTCGTTACCCTTCTCCACGCTGTTACCATGGTAACTACAAAAAATTGTTATTACAAAATTTCTAGAGGATATTACAGAGTATATATAAAACTAAATTTCTAACCAGCGTTGTATTGCAGTTATTAGTATAAATTAAGGACTTTGTATCAAAGCATAGCGACTACGCACCCTAGCGGTAGAATTTGCAACTTAAAAATTATGTCCAATGATTTTTTTGCTCATATTTCATAATAAATATTTTACCCCAAAATCGTAGCATTTATGGTTTTGCAGATACAGCCGATCGCCACCCGTCGTGAATCACCCTGTATACTATACTATTATTTGTATCACGACCGCTCAGCCAATCCATACATACATTTCTACTTTATACAGTCTTTTAAAGTTTTTTTTCCACTTGTGCTACGTTTATAACCGCTTAGGGCCGCCTTATATTACTTCATGTATTTCTGCCAAGGGCAAATCTCCCAAAAGAATTCCTTAAATACTCAATTATATATTTATTATTAAAACATGATGCTGGCGCGACAGTAAACATTTTCCGATGTTGTTTACTTCATTCTTCACTGGTTCACTAGTATGGTCGTAAAGATGTGCAGGTGACACTGACTGAGTTAACACTTAAACCCATGGACATATAAATTTTGAAACGTATGATCAACGCTATACTTTGCTACGGCACCAGGCCTGTGTGACATAGGGAAATGAAAATATCTACTTGCAGACTGAGAGAGTACTTAGGTTAAACGTCAGTTTATTGAATGCACTTTTAAGTAAAATAATCTAATTTTTGAATAATATCATAACCTCTAGCTTCGGGTCGTTAACCCGTATTGGTACATGCGTAAAGAGCGGCATTATTATAATAGGGATATATTTAAAAAGTTTATGGACGTTAATTAAATTGAAAGTTTTTATAAATCAATGATAGAGAGTTAATAAATCGATGTGATAATAATTTAATTCGATTGAAGAACTCGAGAAAAAGGCTTTATCGAGAAGTGATATTCAACCGTTACGTGAAAATGGTACTAAACTTTGAGCCTACAGGTTCGGCAAAAATATTTTTTTGTTTAGAGCAAGCACTAGTTACGCATTCGCCATTTCATTTTTTAAAATCAATATTTCATTTTCTCCATAAACCTGTCTTTGGGTAACAATTACCTACAGTTTTAAGTTAAAAAAAATGACAAATTAATAAAAGCAAAAAACGAAATTGTAAAGTTTGCCCATGCATATTTATTTTTCTGCTTTTATTAATTTATAAATCCAACCTTTTTAACGTAAAACTGTACTCCAAAGGTGGGTATTTGGCCAATTTTTGGATAAAATGAAGAAGTAACAAATATCGATGAAACAGGAAAATGGCGGATGCGTCACTATAGACCAGGGTCGATAATTTTTGAAACCAAAAAAAATAATAGTAGGATAAAACCCATTGGAAAAGGAAGAGAATATAACAAAAATGAAAGGAAAAATAATTTACGGGCGATCCAAAGTCGGGAAGTGGAAAGGGGTGAGTTTTTAAGGGTAGAAAACGATTTATCTCGATTTCCGGCAAAACTACAAGTCCTATGGAAAAACGTTAATTAGCAAAGTTGTAGGTAATAAAAAGATCTACAACTTGTGTATTTACACTTTTTTCACATAACCTCAAAATTTATGTGAAAAATTCAAATAACCAAGTTTTTGGTTTTTTATTTTTGTTATACAAAAAAAAAATTCTCGAAATTTGGTGAAAACTTACCTTTTTATGTCCCAAACACACTGTAATTTTTTTGATTTAAAATACTTATTTTTTTACCTTATTTTGACTTAATATCGAAAAAGCACCTTAATTTTCAATCGAAAATTCTCACGTCAAAATATCTGCTTTTTTAAAAAAGTCGGTCTGCTTTTTGTTCGTTGAAATCTCTACTTTCTGATGGTATAAAAAAAATTAACATTACTATATGGTAAATGTTCTCAAAAAATGCAAAGAAACGAAAAAAACTCGAATCCGAATTTTTTTTAATCATTATGTACAATTTGGAGCTATTTATTAAAATTTATACTTTAATTAGGTACTCGAAAAACGTAAGATTCCATGTTACATTGATAAACAAAAAAATTACAAATCCATAAAACATAGACAACATAAACATTAATAGCTCAAAATTGTACAATTTAAAAAAAAATTTCGGATTCGAGTTTTTTTTGTTTCTTTGCATTTTTTGAGAACATTTACCATAGTAATGTATATTTTTTTACACCATCAGAAAGTAGAGATTTCAACGAACAAAAGCCCAGCGACTTTTTTTAAAAAAGCAGATATTTTAACGTAAGAATTTTCGATTGAAAATTAGGGTGCTTTTTCGATATTAAGTCAAAATAAGGTGAAAAAATAAATATTTTAAATCAAAAAAATTACAGTGTGTTTGGGACATAAAAAGGTAAGTTTTCACCAAAATTCCTGAAAAAAATTTTTTTTGTAAAAGATAAAAATAAAAAACCAAAAACTTGGTTATTTGAATTTTTGACATAAATTTTGAGGTTATGTGAAAAAAGTGGAAATACAAAAGTTGTAGATCTTTTTATTACCTAAAACTTTGCCATTTAACGTTTTTCCATAGGACGTGTAGTTTTGCCGGAAATCGAGATAAATCGTTTTCTAACCTTAAGAACTCACCCCTTTCAACTTCCCGACCTCGGATCGCCCGTAAATTATTTTTCCTTTCATTTTTGTTATATTCTCTTCCTTTTTCAATGGGTTTCATCCTACTATTCTTTTTTTTCACATTTTACCATTTTCAAAGGCTTCAGCCCTGGTCTACTAGTGTTTGTTCTTAAGACAAAGTAACAATCATAACTCTGCGCCTCGAACAATTTATTAGATATTATTTTGGATTAGTATACCTACCTAGATTTATATTTTTTTCAAAGTTATATGTATATTTTTGAAATTTTGGTCGGAAGAAACTTATTTATAACAGATTATTTATTTATTGATTTAAATATTTATATAATAAAATCGTACCTATATTTTAGTAAAAATAATATACTCAATAATTATGGTTTTTTAATTTTCCTTCTTATGGGTAAGCAAAATGGAATTATGATGGGTATTCCATATAAACATCTCCAGAACGATGATTGTTCATTTGTTGCAGGTGCTTTCACAGGTTTTTTAGAGAAATTATCGGACCGATCTTCAGAAACCATAATTTTTTCGCTTACGGAGCTCCACTATCTTGAATAATTTTGTATAGAATGAGTGAAACAAATCGGTGAAGCCATTTTTGCAGATTATCCATTTAAAATATTTTCCATAAAACCATTGCAAAATGTTTGCTAAATTTCTTTAGGTCAGTGCTGATTTTTTCATAATTTTATGACATATTTTACGGTGTCGTGGTTACTGTCAATTTTGGATTTACCTTTTTTATAATATATTATGTACCTTGTAGGCACGATCCTTCATCCCCCTTAGTTTTCCAGGTAATCGCCTCATATTTTTGCATTCAATTGTGTATTTATATTTAATATTGACATAGCCTGTCCATTTCCTTTGTGGTAAAATTTGCCGATCTCTTATTTTTTATCCATGTTCAAAAGAGGTTTTTTGATTTACAATTTTTTTACGACAATTAGAAATTATTATTCCCGACATTCTCTTCTACCGACCAAGATTTTGAAAAGCGACGTACCTACACTTTTAGTGTCAAACGAAAAGACACATCGATCATTGCTTTGAGCTCTAGGTTAGTTACCAAACGGATTCAAATCTTCGAAAAGACCAAAAATAATGTTACCTGTAGGATAAAATGTATCAGCTTGTAAACTACCTTAACCTTTAACAGCAAGGTAAAAAACCTAACGACCAAATACCTGAGGCACTTTTTAACCTACTGGTAACCCTAACCGGAAGGTAAAAAACGCATTTTTTAGGCTAACATTAACTTTACCCTAACAAAGGCTTTAACAACAAGGTAAAAAATCTCCCCACCAAAAACCTGAGGCACTTTTTAACCTACTGGTTACCCTAAACGGAAGGTAAAAAACGCATTTTTTAGGCTAACATTAACTTTACCCTAACAAAGGCTTTAACAACAAGGTAAAAAATCTCCCCACCAAAAACCTGAGGCACTTTTTAACCTACTGGTAACCCTAACCGGAAAGTAAAAAACGCATTTTTTAGGCTAAGATTAACTTTACCCTAACAAAGGCTTTAACAGCAAGGTAAACAATCTCCCCACCAAAAACCTGAGGCACTTTTTAACCTACTGGTAACCCTAACCGGAAGGTAAAAAACGCATTTTTTAGGCTAACATTAACTTTACCCTAACAAAGGCTTTAACATCAAGGTAAAGAATCTTCCCACCAAAAACATGAGGCACTTTTTAAGATACTGGTAACTCTAACTGGAAGGTAAAAACCTGGGCTTTTTAAGGAAATACCATTGATGTCATATCGAGTAGCCGGAAAAATTTTAAATAAAATTATAGTCACTTTTTAACAATTTATTAAAATAACTTTACATAAAATATTTAAGATAAAAATTAACAGAAAATTCTAATAAAACAAAAATACACAAGTTTACAGAATAAGTACCCTAGAAAAAATATTAAAATATACCTATGTATAAGTAGGCAATGTAGATAAATTTACAAAAAAGATAAATATACCTATTATAAGGCACGAGACACTGTTAACATGTTTATAATACGGCGAAGAACATACACAGGATAAAAGAAATTTTAAGGAATTAAATTAAGTTTTCTTTAAAAAGGCAAAATAAGTGGTTTATTATTCATGTTACATACATAAACAACACAACATACTTTCAAAGGATATTTTTGTTATTTTTTTTCAAATAGATTTTAAATTTACTATCAAAAATGTGCAAAAGCAATTACCTACATACACAACACACCATATCTCGTTAATTTGCGCGCCCAAACAACCAACCGCCACAAAAAATTTAAATAAAATGCCCGAAGGAACGCTTAGAAAGTTTTTTCTTATTGGTAACGAACAAGAAGAGGCCAGATAATTGATTGAATTTGCAAAAAAAATGTTAGGCGTCAATTACTTTTGTTATAGTTAAAAATATAATTATAGTATTATGGGATACAGCAAAACAAAGTTAACCTTGTAAATTTCCACTATATCAAAAAGAAGTTGATATGTTTCGCTAGCACTGTAGCTTCGTCAGATGACAATGATATAATGTGTACTGAAATGGATGTAGTGTACGTGGAACTGAAAGGTTGTAAATCGGTATAATATAAGTATAAGAGCACCTCTGTTATTTGTTATTTTTGATAGCCATGAATGGCATTGTTGGTGTGGTAAAGTACTCTAAGGGTTTATTGTTTGCAGATAACTTAAGTTGTTTTAGGAAATTACTACCACGAATGATTGTAGTATGTCTAATTGGTGTAATGTAAATGGGTTTATTCTTAATGTGAATAAATGTTCTTGCATGTCTTTCTCTCTAAATCACAATATTATTAATAGTAATTATAGGAATACCATAGGTGATAAAAATTTGAAAAGAGTGGATAATCAGCGGGATTTGGGTGTGGTATTTGACACCGACATGTCATTTACTGGACATGTAACAACTAAAATACAGGAGGCACAAGCGATAATGAGTTTTATAATTAGAAATACTAAGAAATTTGAAATTGGTGTTTGTTTACGATTGTTTGATACATTGGTGTTGCCAAAGTTAGAATATGGTCCCCTATTACAATGTGTGGGATAATTTTATCGAGGGTGTACAAAGTTCTTAAAATATATGTATTTAAAGAAATATGGTTCTTATCCACAGACAGAGGCTGTGATCAGGGATATTTGTCGGATATTTTTGGCAGAATGTTCTTGAAAAAAAGACGAATTAAAATATGTCTAATTACACTATTTAAGTTATTAAAGGAAATTATTGATAAATCTGTGTTGTTAACTCAGCTTCCTTTTTTTAAAATAAAGTGTTCTATTTGGATTTTCCCAGGCTAAATCTGTTCAAGAGCTCGCCAATTTATCAAATGTGTAACTTATTTAATAAGTATGCGTCTAACATTGACATAGATACTACCAGTTTAAACAAATTTCAGAAATTATATACTGAAGTGTTTGTTTGAAGGTTGTAGACAATGATGTATCTTGAGTAATAGATGTGTTTTGGACTTCCATTGCCTTTAGTTTTTCATATCACAACGTTTCAACTGGTAAGTATCTCCAGTCGTCTTCAGGTGAATACTGACTATATACTGAAGATTTTGTAAAATACCCATATTGTACCTAATTTAAGTATTTTAAACTTTCTGTTGGATTTTCCCGCTACTGTAACCCTTCCACTGTTTTTATTTACATCTTCAATAATTTAATTTTATTGCACCCTATTTATTTTCAATCTTCATTATACTTCATACGAAGTCAGTTGATACAACGTAAATATTGGGGGTACGAAACACTGAAACTACAATACAAATATAACAAAATTTGTATTGATCGCTCCCTATACAGATGTTCGAAGATAGTCCACGTGGACTTGACAAGTCTGTCATCAAATTTTTTTTAGTTTTTTGTCTGTCTCAACTATCGTATACACTTTACATCATTGTCATCTGACATCTGGAAATTTACAAGTTCAAGTTTGTTTTACTGTATCCCGTAATACTATAATTATGGATTTCCACCTATAGTATCGGCTGAATCAATTAATATGGGTTACAGTTATTTATGTATCTAGGTATCCAATTTGTATTAACTACAATAATTAACTGTGTACAATTATTCGGCATCATTCTTGTATTGACAATTTCATGTTACTGTCTTATGTATGTTTTAGTATACCTACTCATATCTCTTAACCCATCGGAATATAGGGATCGCGCTGTTTGGTCAAAGGTAGGTAATATACGAACTAATGTTTATCTGGAGAAATTTCATTTTGACTGGTTAAGTAACCACGAATACAGTCATTTAAGGCCTTTGAGCAACCAAGCTTAAGTTAATTTAAATCTGCCCTGAAAAGAAAGCAAGCTCGTGTGATATTTGTCATAATAGTTTGATGAATCAAAGATACCACACCACGTAAGTGGGGCGGCTCGTGGTATTTGAAAGTGGTGAGGCACAGTTGAAAATTTTTTTTTAGCAAGGTTAGATTTTAAAGTTTAGACAAGTTTTTTAAATCGCTATAACCACATTTTGACCAAACTTTGTCGCTATTATTTGTTGCAAACAGAATACACGGCCAGCAAAATAATTTGTTTAACGTTACACTATACCAGTCGTACTTTTCGTACCAAGTGTTTTGAAAGCTCCGATTTGATTTCCCCACCCCACCGATAGTAACAAGACGTTTACTCAAATCTGGAACAGGTCGCTTTACTTCTTTTACTATGTACAATTTATCTTCATAGGAATTACTTGACAAATTCTGTTCATTTACTAAAAAATTAACAAGATCACAAGTAGGATTGCGAATGTTTGCATTTACCTGGGGAAGTTGTGACGCTGTGCTAGGTCCCGCTGAATCCATTTTTCGCTAGTAAGCACAAAACAAATAAACTAATAAGTAATAAAAGTAATGTAATATTAATATTTTTAAAAAATCACTGCCCACTGTTGGAAAAAAAACAAAACAAAAATCAGTAAGGAAAACCACAAAAGTATTTACCGAAAACTATAATAAAATACAATGCACTATGCACTCTCTCTAAACTTTCAACTTTTAATGGACAACCTGTTAATCTAATAATAGCATTTCTCCAAATACCGTGTCGCGGCGTTCATCTTTATAGATTAGATTAGTCCCCTCGCGTTCGCATTAAATTTACGTAGAGAGTTGAGGCTGGCCTCAGAAGAATGTTTTTATGCGCTATTTAAAGCTAGATTCGACTGGACTATTACGGGTATCATACATCACATTAGATATTTTCACCAATACGTTAGACAAGGAAGCGGGAGGCCGGGCCTCTAACCATATACGACCGCATGCAGAAATGAGATGGATGATAGATGATATTTCTAGCGAAGCGCGTTAAGATTGACGGCATTAATTCTAATGGATATATAATTATGCAAATAGTAAAGTAATATAAATTTGTAATTTATTTAATTTGCAAAATTATTGGTGAGGCACTGCCTCACCTGCCTCATAGGAGAAGCCGCCACTGGTAAGTGGGTAGTTTTATGGCATTGGTTTAAACCAAAGGGTCAGCAATACGTATTGATATCAAACTGACAAATATTAAAAATATGTTTCTTGAATGAATATGCTTTGTCCGCCAATATCCTAGTAAGTTAAGAGTGAAAATATCGCAAAACAAACAAGAAATGCAGTCATTTTCTGAAACCAGACGGTAACCAAACAAAAAACAAATGACATCAAATGTCAAAAAATTAATTATTACCATTTTGGTATCTTTTCTTACTTTACAAGTAGAAGCAGGCTGTGACCTACGTCATCTACGGGGTAAACGTAAAATTTTCACTTCTTTTTTTATACACGCACTCCTAAAATCCTAAAATGCTTTGATTAGAATTAGGGTAATTTAACGCCTTCTTCAAAAATTACAATCCTTGTTACGTTTTACCAATTATAAAGCTGCAATTTTTACCCCACCTGACGTTTTTGTTACAGCGTTTATTTATCGATTAATAACACAAAAACATCAAAAATCGTTTAAATTTCTTATCGTTGATTTGACATTGCAAGTTATCTGGTACATTTGATAAGAAGGGCGGAAGTGTCGCCCCAGTGATGGTTGGATGCCAAAAAATTCGTAAAATGTCAAAAGATATGGTAAGGATTGCAAACGCCATGCCGCCTTGATTTCTAAATGGGCATTATAAGGTTACCGCAGACCAATGAAAATTGCCCATTCCTGGTTTCATTTCGGCGATAATGGAAAACTATCGAAGAAGTTTCTGATTGGTCAGAACAATGTTATCTCTGGTCTAGGACAACGCTGACCTATCATTCCTCTGTGCCTGTACTGAATGTAGTTGTGGTCGAATAAACCAATATGTAAAGTCTATTCACTCAGTAAACCTGCATGATGGCCGACATGTCATATGACAAAAGTCATTGAAAATGCAAAAATTCATTTTATTTAGCTGGAATATGACTTTTGTCATATGACATGTCGGCCATCTTGCAGGTTTACTGGGTGAATCGACTATAGCAATATTTACATACAACATACTATTTTAAATTTTTATTTACCTAATACCTAAAATACCCACTAAAGAGTCTGAATGGGATAATCGCGTTTTACGTACTGCATTTAATATATAACTTTACTAATTGTTTTATAGATTACAAGGCACACATGAAATAACAAACCACTTTCTCAAACAAGTTTAGCTGGATTTTAAAATATCATATACCGGTTATTCTACAGTGGAAGACTACATATATATTTAAATGTCTAAATATACCCAAAATTCTTGTCAGTATATTCCAATTAACAAATAAGTTATGTTTAAGTTCGTATTTTGTAGCTGTATATCTTCACCTTATTTACATTTATTACATTTTCCCTTTTGTTCTGAATATTGATATGAATAGTGGAGTTTTGGTTTTCATTTAGCAAACTTCTAGTTGCAAATTCAATGTTAAACACGCTTCTAATGGGCTTTTTTACTAAATTTTTCCATTTCCATCGCATCGGATAATCCATATACAGTTTGGTTGTTTAAGTGTGCAACATATGGGAATTTTTTTTATTACCGATTTCTCAGAAAATTTTATTCTTGATAAAAGTTGGTGCATGTTCAATAATCATATCAGGTGCACTTGGAATGGTTGCAAGTCAAACGGCGTACAGGGTAGGCCAAAAAATATAAAACTTGCACAATAATAGTTTTTTAATAAACATTTAAAATAAAAATTTTGCACGTTAAATGTTTTTTAATTAGCATATTATCATTACTAATGTTTTAACTTGTTAAAAATAATTTTTAGGATATTTTAAAGTTGTGTTTAATATCGTTGCAACAAACATGAAGTTTGCGATTCCTTAATAAACTAAAAATTCAAGTAAATTTTACAAATATGCTTGAATTTGAACAAAGATATGTAAAATTGATTTGATTTTGATTAATTTATGAAGGTCTTTATGGTGAATATAAAAAAAAATTTTTTTGGATATTATTGTTTTTTAAAAAAATATATTTTTTTATTTTAGGAGGTCACGTTTAAGAATCTATGCATAACTTTTAATTCTAAACAACTTTTCTTAATTACATTTTGCTGAATTTTCTGAAATAGGGGTACTTTATTCTTATACAAGTTTTATATTTTTTGGCCTACCCTGTACGCCGATTGACTTGCAGCCATTCCAAGTGCACCATATATGATTATCGAACATGCACCAACTTTTATCAAGAATAAAATTTTCTGAGAAATCAGTAATAAAAAAAATTCCCATATGTTGCACACTTAAACAACCACACTGTATACAGTGAGGACCTAAAGTCCGTCCCCCCCCCCTCTAATTTCTTAACCGTTCGGTATATTTTAATGAAATTTTGAACGATAATATTTGAGCAAGTCTTGCACTTTTTGACATACCAATGACAGCTTTAAATGTCAAGATGACAGCTGGGTTGTATTATAGTGGAAAATGAGTGCCGCAGGCTTTAATTTCGACTGTAATTTAGTGGATTATTTCCTAACATACTCAAACTTTAATTCCCTAAATTATAATGACAAACTTACAGTAAAAAATAGACGCCCACAGCCAGAATTAAGAAGCCTAGGACAGGAAAGCAAAATCGTGAATTTAAGACAGACGATTATAAAAAATATTTACTGGATCCGAGGTAAAAATTAAATTAAGTAATAGATGTGTTTTGGACTTCCATTGTCTTTAGTTTTTCATATCACAACGTTTTAACTGGTAAGTATCTCCAGTCGTCTTCAGGTGAATACTAAACAAGTTACAAAGCTACGAGCCTAACTTGTTTAGTATTCACCCGAAGACGACTGGAGATACTTACCAGTTAAAACGTTGTGATATGAAAAACTAAAGACAATGGAAGTCCACAACACATCTATTACTCAAGATACATCATTGTCCACAACCTTTAAACAAACACTAAAAATTAAATTGTTTTAAAGGCATTGTTTATTTGTTTACTAATTTCTGCGACACTCTAGGATGGTTTTATAATTGGAATATGTTATGGATTCTAATTCAGGATCTCAGTGTTCAATATGAGAAGTAAAAAAGCCCATTCGGAGAAATTTATTTCTTATTCGATGAAAACGAGAACCCTCTCTAACAACATGCTGCGCATATACGTAATTAAATATTTTAAAAAAATAACAAAATCAGATTTAATCCTAGTCTCTAAGCATCCACTCCATTGTTTAACCATTAACAGCCAAACAACAATGGCGAAATAGCAGTAAAAATGTGCATTGATTTGTTGTACTTATTGATCGGCCATAGATTAGTCTTTTAACAAATCCTACATGAGCAAATCATATTCTGTGCTTAAAATAAACACTTAAATTTACAAACGTTATTTTTTATCCTTATTTAAAACTAACTGCCTCGCTTCGTCAGGTAACTTTTCTGGTTCCGACAAAATTTCGGTTTTAGTACACAGGTACCGTAGTGAGTTTAGAACAACTGAAAAAAATAATATAAGGTTAAAATTGTCAAATATTCTGTAATGTAAAAAAAATTAGATAAAATTGCATAAGGTCACTGGTTTCATCATTAGTTGCTTTAACAATAATAATGATAAACCACTTGCAATTTTCTTGGATCTTCCGAAGGTCTTCGATACCTCCACAAGTTAGAGATGAATGGGATAAGAGGGAACGTTCTTAAACTGTATACAGGCGGTCCGGGAAAATGTGGGAAAACTCCCGGATATGAAAAAACACGTGAAAAGAATACTACAAGTTCATATAAACTTCTTTCGTATCGGCCTCCTCTTCGGAGATATGGGCTCCCAAAGAGCTCCCATGAAATTAAGGTTTTGACACATAATTATTAAACCAACAGGTATATTTCATTTTTTTTTCATATGATCTATACCAGGTAAGACCCTTCAAATTACTATCCCAGAAAGTGTTGCGAATTACTCACAGCTGCAGAGACGGACTAGCTGTGACACTAATGTGCCCATTTTTTTTACGTCCTGTATGATAAAAACTTTGGACAACGTTTTTTACATACCTTTAACTATTGACTAAAAATTAAGTACTCTTCATTTATGTCGCTAATCCTAACTGTTTTCGGAAAAACGTCATTTTATTGCGATCATGTATTAATATTAAGCAGTTAAAAGTAAACATAATTTATAATTTTTAGGAACAAAGATGTATCTTTTATTGAAATACGCTAAATATACGTGATGTAAATATGTTAAAAATAACGTTTTTCCGAAATCGGTTAGGATTAGCTGGTCTTGCCTGGTATACATCATATGAAAAAAAAATTAAATATACCTGTTGGCTTAAGAATTATGTGTCAAAAAACTTAATTCCATGGGAACTCTTTGGGAACCCATATCTCTGAAGAGGAGGCCGATACGAAAAAAGTTTATATGAACTTGTAGTATTCTTTTCACGTGTTTTTTTCATATCCGGAAGATTTCCCACATTTTCCCGGACACCCTGTATAATATACATTTCTAATAGACTTCAAAAAGTTTACCTAAATTTAATATCTAGTTCCTACAGGAGAGTTGAATGTGTGTCACGCAAGGTACAGTGATTTTGTTCCCAATTATATTAATAGTCTGGAGAGCGCGATGCCCAATGATAAAACTGTATGCTTTGCCGATGATACTGTTCTTCTGGTTAAAGGATTATCTTGGCATTTACCATTTGAAAAGGTTGAAAGGAGTGCTGGTCCTATTAAAGCCTGGATGGATTGTAATTGCTTGACACTGACTATAAAGAAAACCAACTGTGCTTTGCAATGAATACATGTGGTCCACCAATTAAATATGATATTACAATCCATTCTGCTAATTGTGAATTGTCAAGGGATTGTGCTTATACTGGTAAAATTAAGTCAGTAGAAAGCATAAAATAGTTGGCTGTAAATTTTGTTCATTTTTAAAATGGTCAGTACATTCGGAATACCGAAAGGAAGAATAAATTGAGTAAACTGATATATAAATATTATTTATGTCACTAGCAGAATCATGTCTTGATTATGGAATTATCTGATGGGGATCTGCCCATAAAGTGTATTAAATTATATTATTCTTGTATAAAAGTTTATCTTAAAAATAATTCTATTTAAGTCCAGACGTTTTTCTTCTGATTTTTTGTTTAAACAGCTTTTCAATTACTCAGTTATACATGAAGAATTCGATTAGATTTTCTCTCTACTAGAAATAAATTTCGGATCTAAATAACGCGTAACATCATGACTAGGGCTAATGTTATTCGATAATCAATTTCCTCTGTGGGTCCTAAAATCTTAAATACAGTGTCCGCGGAAAAGTCTGCACCATATAGAAATCTTTTTTTATGAGTTTTTTTTTTGCAAAAAATTTGGATCTCGCAAGATTTTTAACAAACAGCATGAAAGAGGTTTCAAGGAGAACGATTATTTGTATGGAACGGGAGGGAAGGCATGCCGAAATGTAGATGGATTTATGCAGCTAAATAATTATCGAATATCTATTAGGGAAAAATATTGTTTCACGGAAAAGTAAAAAAAAATTCTATCAATACATAAGAGCTTTCATTTAGTACATAGTTTTATGTAAATTTGCCCTAGGAAAACAAGACAAATAGTCCAGAGGCGCCTTAAAATTTTTGAAGAATTTTTTTTTTTTGCTTTAATGAGTTTATGCGATAACTAAATTTTAAAATGCAGTTAGTCTGATTCAAAATAAGTATTTTAAATAAACAGACACAAAAGAGTAAAAAAAATGACAATAAGGTGAATTTCCAAAAAAATGATTACATCAATTTTTAAACAAAAATTTGGGTATAATATACTGAAAATATGATGAGAAGCAATATTTTCTTATAACTTTTTTTCGAATCTCTAAAAAAAATGACTTTCGCAAGTTTGAAGCTTTTAAATGACATCTGACAGGTGTAACGCACGTCACAAGTCAAAAGTTTTAGGCTTTTGTTTTGTTTTGGGTCATGCAGAACGTAATGCCAAAAACAGATTTGCAAAAAAAACGCATAAAAAAGTTTTCCATATGGTGCAATTTAAAAACAAAAAAATCCAAAACATAAAAAAGATCTAAATAAGTTGATTATGAATACCAAACAAATCAACCCAAATAGTAATAATAAATAATTAAATAAAGCCTTTATTAAATATAAACCAATTTATAAAATAATTATGTTCAAATTACGGCGAGAACTAGCAATGCTATTCATCTAACCGTTGTGGTAGGAATAAATAATTAAGCAAATATAAAGTAAATTAACACAGAGAAAGTTGTTAAAATAAAGATATACCTATAAAATATATAGTGATGGGAGCAAAGAGAACTTTTAAATATTATAAAAATCTTTTGACAGCTTTCTTTTAAAAAATAATCTAAGGTGTTATTAGAATTGTACACTATTGTAATAAAAATAAATAAATAAATTTGTTGGGGTTTAGACTCTATAGTACCTAAAACAACTAGAGGGTTCCCAGCCTGCTAATAAAACTCAACGCTCAAGACAGTATTAGTGTATTTATAAAAATTGCAAATCCCTAAAATATAGTTTGGAAATAATAAAAAAAACCCAGGCTGATTAGCAGATTGCAGAATGATGAGACTGATTAGGTAAAGTATTTTTCACAATAAATGGTTGACTCCGTTTAACTATCTGGGACGTTTTGCAAGAGCTCGGCCATAAAAATGCAAATAAACTGTCGGTCAGGGTCGGATTATAATTTGTAATTATAGCAGGTAATATTTAACTATCTGATTTGATATGTATTATTTATTTAGGATATTTCATGTCATCACATCTAAAGTCCTACCCTGTAGTGTATTTGCTTGTTGATTGTGTATAACAATGGGATTAAACCGGTAGTTTTATTGCAGTCAATAAGTCGATACCATTTAGGGTAAAAAATACTTTAATTCATAAGCGAATTATTTACTTACCGGGTCTGAGATCCACAAGAGTACAATGTTGTTCCACCCAAAGCAACGTAGAGGTATAAAGATCATCTAAACTGGAGGACGACACGAAATTATTAAACGAGTTTAATAAGGGTCGACATATCAGGCTAAACTATACGATCGGTTAAGGAAAAATCTCAAAAATCCACTTAATTTGATAAAAGTCTATGTTTGGAACGTTTTGGCGGCTACTTAAAGGGTGTTAAATAAAAGCTATGATTTTTTTGTTCACGGATTAAAGTAATTTTTGAGGAAATTCAATTTATAGTAGGGTAAAATTTAGTCAACGTCGAAAACGAAATGCACAACTTTATTTTACATTTACTGCAAGACCTTTCGTTCCAAATTACAGACAAAACTATGTTTAAATACAAGACAATGCTGGCCTGCACCGCCTGCATGTTGCTTACTGTTGATTACGAATTGACCAGCACTTTCGTTGAATTTAAATCCAAATCAATAATAATTTCTGCTGTGGAAAACACTGAAGAAGTGAAACTTCATTTAACCAAAGAATGGACAAACCCAATATGGGGCCCACGGTGTTACCAGCAATAAGGAAAGACGGATGACTGCCATCATAACAGCACTTATCGCAATTAATCTTCTTCCTTTAAATTTGCCGTATGCACGTGTGTTTATAATTAAATTAAAGTATTTATCGCGGGAAATTATTTTCGCAATAATTATGTTACCAGAAACGATTTTAAAACATGACGATTCCATTTCAAGAGCAAAAAAAAAATTACGCTGTGGAATTGGTTCCAATGCCTCATTTCGCTTGAAACGTTCATAACGTCTATGTTTGCTATTGTCGGATTACAAGATGAGTAACGGGCTTGTGGAAAAATATGATAAAGGTTACGTCAGAAAGTTTCATCAAAATATTTCAGGCCGGAATGTGTTAAATGTTAACTCATGATCGGGTTAGGTTAGGTTGAAAGTGAGTATGTTGCTTTTAGTTTGCACAGCGACAATGAGATCTAATGTGATTCACCTTAATAATTAGACTTCTCCCTCTCCCAATAGATCTATCTATTTGATGAAGTTGATTATAGTATTGGGGGAGACACTTTTCATATCTTCCAACAATAGCGCTACTTCGCCAAATAGAATAAACCTGATTTGGCTGCGGGGCAGGTGCCCAGTATGTGGTCCTCCATACAGAGCCGGCATTCATTATTTTGCTCTAGACCAATTTTGTACGTATGGTGTCGCAATTTGCAGTGGTCAGTATACCAGCCCATCTTAGTTTGTCAGTTAACTGTTGATTTATAGGGCTATTTATAAATGCCTTTAAGTATATTAGGCCTGGTAAGTTTAACCAGTGCCTTTTCCACGTGTTTGTTGCTTCGGCCAAAACTTTATATGGCTGTAACATGTGATATACTAATTGCCGGCTCAGGTCGAGTAAATTCGATGCTGCTCTGCTCTTAGCGAGTATATCAGCAGCCTCGTTCCTCTAGTCCCAAGGCGTTAGACTAGAATCGATGAGAGATGACGATATGTGTTGAACACCTTAATAGGGATACTGACTGGACTCTGCCAGCTGAGAAAACATCTAGCTCTGAGAAGCGTTGAAGGAAAACCAATCTGCACTGGATGCCTGGTGGAAGAGGAGCCTCCACTACACTATCCGGGTACCTGTGAGGTCCTGGGAAGACTTAGGCATCCGGAGCTAGGATCGGTGGTTCTCCAACAGGAAGAAATTACGGCTCTGGCCTGCCTTCATAAGGAGGTCGGGACGTTTGGTGGCGAGGTCCAAGGTGATTAGTATTTGGGGGAAGACTCTGGGGTAGGCAAAAAAGATCGCCATTGGTTTACTTGCCAGGTTTCGGAACCTTCCCTCAATTTCTACTACTACTACCGTCTAGTCCTATGTGTCCCGGTATCTATACTAACATAATTTTGTTACTTAGTTCCATACCGTTTTGAGGTACAAACCTGATTCAAGAGCAGTTGATTGTTAGACGATATTTTAATTATCATGGGTGTACCGTCGTTTAAACAACTAACTACACAACTGTGACTGTGACCAAAATGACATTGACAAAAAAGATTTTCTCATAATTAGGTTAAATCTTGATTTACTGATCAGACAACTTAGATTGTGAGCAAATCATTTCTGCCAATGTTATTTAAGTCGCACTCAACGTGGTATGGTTAGTTGTTAGTTAATTATTGATTAAAATCTTTTGTGCAACCTGACATAAAACCCTTGGCCAAAATAGCATTGCTAAGCAATAAATGTAAATTTAATTTCATAATTATCTAACAATAACTCGCAATAAATATTGACGTAGAATTTAAAGGATACAATCCAGAATTTCCAGTTATCCATCGTTCGGTTACTGACATACTCATCGAACATTTCCTGCATCCTGCTGTCCCTTCGCCGAGAGACTGGCGCCCCAGTGGCGGGTAACATTGACTGGCAATTGCTACAAAATAAACTATAGTTTATTTAAAATGTATCGTCCTTTGCATATTTGCTAAAGTACTAAATAACTATGTATATGTATAACACGATTATTGTAAGCACAAATGAATTTGGCCAAGTAAGTTGTTGGAAAAACGATTTGTTAACGTACACATGAAGAAACAAACCTATATTTTAACCGGCATCAAAAATAAAGCGAAATTCCACCTGTGTTGGACTGTTTTTTTTTTTTAATATTTGATGAATCATAACTTTTTCTTGGGTTAACCGATTTTCATAATTCTTTCTGCATATGCCGAGGTGGTCTTATTGTAAGAAATTACGTAATGGACGTCTTTTAATCCATACCTTATTGAAGTATTCAATGTTTCGATTTGTTGTCTTAGAGAATCCATCTCTTCTCTCAGTTGGTTTCTTTCCGCACGGAGCTGCCGAATGTATTCTGCACCTTTTTGTAGCATAGCTGCTTTACTAAGCTAAAAAAGAGGAACTTCCAGTACAAATACTATTACAAGGTTCGATTTTTTTGTTTACGAGGCTATTGTATGTATCTTAGTGATCAATCATCATGAGTGAATTCATTTTCCTTAATAACCCCCACCCCCAGTTTAAAATTGCAGGATATTCCAAACTCCATATTACTAACTAGAGATGTCACGAATATTCGGTATTCGGCCATTTCTTTTGTATTCGATATTCGGCTGAATACCGCGAAACTAATAATGAAATAAAAAAAAAAAAATTAATACTCAAAATATCTATTTAATAACACGAATTAATTACCTAAATATTCCCAAATAGGTGAAATTTTATAAATTACTGGTTCCATTTTGTGAAGCTTTAAACACAAACAGCGATATTTCTGATAATCAGATCAATAATTAATTATAACATAACGTGCGATCAGAAGAATATACAGTGTCACCAGTAAAGTTCGCATCATATGGGATTTTTTTTTATTAATAGCTTTATTCAAAATTTGACTTTGGCATCAAGTTCTGCTTCGATGAGAGATAAAAATTAAGCAAAAAAATAGTAGTCACGTGATTCGCATTATCTGTCAAATTTTAATTTTTTCCAAAAAATAATTCAAAAGGGGGGTTATTTCCGAAAAAATGGAAAAAGTTATAAGAAAAAGTTTTTTTTAATGCATTTTCTAGCCCACATAAAAAATTTCAGCTGCATAAGATAATCTTGATTTTTTACCCACCACTAAAATTTATTTTCCACTTAATGAACACTTTACTGATGACACTGTGTTCTTTTTTGTCTTAATATTAAGGTGTATTACTTTCAGACACAAACTACGTTTTCAAAAATTTACCTTATACAGGGTCAAAAACAAATAAACTTTGCATCACATGCGACCAAATTTTAATAGCCCAATTTTGATTTTGTAGTAAAACACGCATTTAATATGGCGCTACTTTAAAGAAAATTAATCTGCATGTAAATGCATTGTCAAAACTAAGAAGTTTTATGTAGGTTGCGTTAAGTTATTTTTCAAAAGTGATGCAATTTACAAAATATGGGTAAAAAATCAAAATTATCTAATGCAGCTAAAATTTTGCATGTGGGCTAGAAAATACATTTAAAAAAACGTTTTCTAATAACTTTTTTCGATTTTTTCAGAAATAACCCCACTTTTGAATTGTTTTTTGGAAAAAATTAAAATTTGACAGATAATGCGTATCACGTGACTACTATTTTTTTGCTGACTTCATTTCGATCGAAGCAGAACTTGATGCCAAAGTCAAATTTTGAATAAAGCTATTAATAACAAAAAAATCCCATATGATGCGGACTTTACTGGTGACACTGTATAACTAATAATTCGTATTGTGACCTTTAGATAAGCATTCAATAACAACGAAAGTGGCAAATTCATGGCCTCGCGCATGTAAACAAAGCTACACACGATTAGACATGCGCACTGCAACATTTATCATTTGAGGAATGGAAAAATAGACAGGTCGGAGCTTTAAAATTTTAGTTCTTTCTCAAGAAGTTGTAAAAGTTGACCCTCAATTTATTTTTACGTGTAAACAGCTACAATTTGCCCCAAATTGTTGCCAAAAAATTGGAATTTCTTCTCAATTTTGGATCAAGTTGGGAAATAATGTAGTGATTTCTGGCACTTTTAGTAGTTGCAAACCTATCAGATTTTGAGGATAGAAAATTGTTGTTAAGGGATTGTTTCAAAAATTTAGTTCCAAGAGCCAAAGGAGACACAATCAATGTCAGGCAACCAGACGTCCCATTTTGTCGAACTGCCGTAAGTAAAAATTTCACTAGTACTAATAAAAAATAAACATGACAACACCCTACCTTAGCATTCGGATTCTGGTTCAGATGCGGTATAAGCGAATGGATCATATCAAACCCATTCTTTATATTACACCTTCGTTTCTGTTCGGCGTGTATGTGGCCCACCCTTCTGTCTCGACTAGAGCTTTCCCGTCCGGGCGATCCTATCGATCCTTGGGAAGAAGTGGGAGAGTGTAGGTTTTGAGACGGGGAGTCTAAAGGACTACTTGAATTGCTATAACCTAGGTAGGCCTAAAACATCATCAAAATATAAATATTGTAAATAGTTTTCAAGGATTAAGAATCTATAATGTTTTTTTTTTAATAAATAACAGTTATGCCTCTTTTACACTATCAGGTTCGCCGGTCAGGTTTTAAACCGGGCAGAATCCTGAAGTAAAAATAAAAATAACATAAACAAACCCGATCAGGTTTTCGTTAGGTCCGGTATTGTCCTTATTAATAAACTTTAGTCCAGGTTTCGATGATGGATCGTAATGCTGTTATAGATTTGTGGTATTTGTATAGAAAGCGTAAAAAGCAAAGAAATGGTAAAAGGGGACTTTGGGTACACCATACTTTAGAATGTCTGTTTCGTCTTTTGAAGAACTACATACTAAATTAGAGCCAGTTTTACAGCGTCAAAATACAAAAATGAGGAATTGCATCAGTCCAAAAGAAACGCTTATAGCTTAACTAAAAGGGAAGCGTTCGCACCTTCCTCGCCAGAGTTAAAACAAATAATAAACTACCAAAGACTAAACCTGAAGACCATAACCGGACAAGTGTGAAAGCGCACATAAGCTGCAATACCCCACCATCACTTCGTCCGGCGTCAGGGAACCGGATGCTCCAGTCGACCCATCCGGCTGCAACCGGTCGCCGAACCTGAACCTGATAGTGTGAACAGCTATATTTAAACGAATGGTCCATTACTTGTCCGGTTTGCTTCAGGTTTGAAACCGGACCAGCTAAACCTGATAGTGTGAAAGGGGCCTCACTGTTGTCGCGGAAAATTTATTCCGTTTTTTAATAATTATCCGCTCAAAAACTACATTAGTGATCGACTACGTTTCTACTAAAGGCGGGAGTTTTACCCTATAACCTATTTCGCGTAGATTTTTTTTCTAGCTTTTACACAAAATTTAAATACAATCAATTTGTCGACTGCATATTCTATAGGTAATAATTGGCATATTAAATAAATATCAAGAAATTATTTTGGGAGAATTGTATAGCGAAAAATATCAGGTAAGATGTTTTCTGAACATTATTATGTCATTGTTCTTTTGCTATACAATTCTCCCGAAATTAACAATGAAATAAATTGATTTTTTGTAGTAATCAGATATTGCCTAAATAATGTGTCGACGATATTGATTTTCTTAAAATGTTAGTTAATGAACTATAAACTTAAAAAAAAAGAACGCGAAATAGGTTATAGGTTGGCAATAGATTGAATCACGTTGAAGATTCCTTCTTAATATTAATTTATAATACGCTATGTATAATTCATCTAGTATAATTATAACTTCTCGTAAAACATCTCGAATTGAAAATTAAAATTTTGAAGTTTTATAATTAAAAGAAAATGGACTAGAACCTAATCCGAAAGCCACAACAATATTTTAATAACCAAAATCGCCATACCGGATTGTGATTTATTAATTAAGACATCATTTATAACTAAATATAAGCTATGGCAAAGATCTGATCAAAATCACCAGCGGGCTCCCGTATTATCTAATGCAATTCATGTCGCGCCGCATTGCCGTTACTATGGAAACAAGAAATGTCAATAATATACCGAGGTATGTTGATGTTAATGTTTTGCTTTGTGTGTTTAATAAGCAATAATGATAATATACACGGTGGCTCATAAAGATACTAGGTGCATCAACATTAATTTTTTTTAATGAAACATATTATTGTATATTTTACATTTTTACATCCTACAATCAATTCTGGATATTATTCGTAAATTATGTCCTATCTTTCTTTAACCGTCTACGAAATACTCACACTTTAATGCTAATATGCACCGCATTGATATGTTCTCGACTCAGAAACGTTCTGAACTCCAGTTAATAATTTTTAATTAATGAATTATTTATTTTATTTTCATCTTTAAGACAATGACAATTTGCTATTTAAGATTGAGACGTTAAAAAATGTCAGTAAATGTTATTCAAATTTGATTTTTGATCTGCTGATATCACGTCAAAAATGCGCCTTGCAAAGGATGAACGCTGGAAATTTTGATCATGTTGGGTTGTGCAGATAAAAATAGAAGTCATAGGGAAGTCCATGATATGTTCAATGAAAAATACCTAAATTGCCCGTCTTCTCGCCAATCGACAGTGTCTAGGGTAGCAATTAAGTGGCAAATTTTCCGAACTGTTAAAGATAGTGTTAAAAGTGGTCGTTCTGGTATAAACATTATTATCACTACAGGAAGTTTCTCATAGCCCAAGCAAACAACTACGATAGTCACCAACATATCTAAATTTAAAAAAAAAGAGAACTTTTATCCCTACAAACCAGTAATTGTACAAGAGTTATTGGACAACGATCCTGATAGGCGAGAGCAATTTTGTGAAATAAAGTTTGAGCTAACAGATAATCACACACGAATTGTCCAAAGAATTTGGTTTTCAAATAAAGCTACGTTTTCGTAAATTGTTAGGTTAATAGACAAAACAACAGATACTGGGCACAGAAAAATCATCACTGGTTCATAGAAAATCACACCTAGCATAATGAAAAGGTAAATGTCTGGGCGGGCATTGTTGGAAATAGGGTCATCCGACAATTTTTCATTGCTCCCTCTCGGGAGAAAGATATCTAAATTTTCTTCGAAATGATCTGGTTCCAGCTCTTGCCACTCTATTTCCAGATGATATTGATCCTGGTTTACCAAGTTTAACCTTATCATTTCAACAGGATGGTGGTCCTCAGCATTATGCTGCTCATAAAAAGGAGTAAATACAATTTTTCCGGGGGGCGGTGGATAGGTAGCCGGAGGTCAGTAAAGTGGCCACCCAAATCGCCCGATTTTAACCCACTGTACTTTTTTTTGGGGCTATGTCAATAAAAAATCTAAACCAAACTCGATAGATACGCTTGAGGAGTCCATACTAGATGTGTCTCCACAAGTAGTACAACAGGAATTTTTAGACCGATTGATCTACTGCAGAGAACAGTTGGTGGACATTTTTAATATCTTCTAAAATAGTTTCTTTTCATACTTTGTCGCTTGTCTATTATGTTTTAAGAGTAAATATTTTGAAACGGTTGAAGAGATATAGGGCATCATCAACTTACAGATTCGCCATTTGTCATTGATACAGTTGTTACAGTGATTTGTGAGGGTAACGTTATCAAGGAACTAGGAGGCGGCTGCCCCAATATGGGACCTGGACTCGTTTCTTCCTTCACTCTGATTTGCTGGGCCAGCTCTTGAGAAGCTGCCAGATTTTGACTTTGGTTGTAAGCGTGAACTGCCTCACTAAGGGGTGAATCTAAAAAAAAGCAAAACTTATTATACAGGGTATCCGGTAAAAGAATAATCCGTTAACCATATATTCCTTGAGCAAAAATTACTTTTATATTGCCATTTTTCATTTTTGACCCTCTTGTTCAATAGTCAACAAAATCGAAGTTTAAAATTAGAAACTGATTTTTTTTAAAAGTTCGAGTATTTAATATTGTATAAATTTCAAATTTGGTACATTGCCTTACCATAAAGAGATACATCTTTTGAAAAAACAAAACAAACAACAATTAATAGCTGCACGCTGACCCCCTTATTTTTTAGTACGTGCACCAGTGACTTCCAGACTATATTTTTTCAGGTAATCATTTGTTTCTGATTATTTTTTGTCGATAAAATGATGCGTTTTGGAGATAATTTGAAAAGTATGGGTCCTTAATCTGATGCCAATGCAGCTTTCGGTAAATTCATAATTTTCAAATGCTAAATCAATTTATTTTAGCCGTTGTGGCATTACCATGCACACAAGATATAAAACTTTACAATAGGTGACGTGACAATACCGGAAGCAATGGACCAGCCAAAAATAATGTAGACAGCGGCCGGCGTACAGATAAAACCCTGTAGTACTAAACCAGTTAAATGAAATTATTTTATTGCCCTACTAAGAACTTACTATCGCTAATCTTCATCGCATAACAGTATTTTATCAGGCATTTTGACCGGTTATTTATTTTTACTATTTCTTCAAAACACACTGCCTGATTTACTTGAAGATTTGCCTCTAGTGGTAAGACAACATATTGGGTTTCAACTAGACCGTGATCCCCGCCTGTTCCGAGACTATAATAGCATAAGATAGCAGTGAGTGACAGAGAGCAAAGGCAAATCCTTAGCCGTAACACCGTTGGTTCTGGAGGTTCCGGGTAAATTTGTTTCCTCGTTCGGAAGGCTGTCTTGAAAGGATGTTCTCTTAGAAAATTGACAAGCTCGGTATCTTTATCCTCAATCAAGGTCTTCCTCCTACCAAAACATGGTTTTCCCTTAATTTCCCCATATTTCTAAATTTTTTTGTTGCATATCACGTAGTTTTGCTTACTCTCAAATCCGTAGGAATATTGCTTACAGGTACTTTGTCCCTCACTCTGGTGTGAATTGTATCTTTTTGTTCCACAGTTAATTTTTTTAAATACGATGCTGGTTCATTCAATGCATAGACTAGAACATTTCCTATCTGTCCCCAAAGGACCGAACTAGAATACTTTTAAACTTATTTTTTTTGTTTAAAAGCTGCCGGCAATAAATTTAAACAAAATCATAGATCTGCTCATAAAGTATTTTTCACAATAAATGGTTGACTCCGTTTAACTACCTGGGACGTTTTGCAAGAGCTCGGCCATAAAAATGCAAATAAACTGTCGGTCAGGGTCGGATTATAATTTGTAATTATATCAGGTAATATTTAACTATCTTGTGCTTGCATTAAATAATATATTATTAATAACGAATTAAATATCTAAAGTCCTAACCTGTAGTGTATTTGCTTGTTGATTGTGTATAACAATGGGATTAGATCGGTAGTTTTATTGCAGTCAATAAGTCGATACGATTTTAAGATTATGCCCTATATTCAAAGGTGTCTCTATAAATTTTACCCCCCGAATAGGACTAGTGTTTTGACGGTCGTCACTTGGTCTATAATAAACTTATCATATACTTACTAGTAGTCAGCAGTTGCGTCAACAAAATATTACTTTGTGGAGTTAGAAGAGCCGGATCGCTTACTGCCGATATTAACGGAGGCCTTTTAATTGGCTCCCTGGTGTTTGACCTCGATCGCCCCCGTCCTCTTGGTGAACCACGACTCCTAGATTCCATCTTTTCGTCCTTTGGCTATTAAAACAACAAAAAATACTATTACCACTTTTATATTGGTCTGTGTATAAAGAGGAAATTAAAAAAGTACCTACTATCCTAATGGTGTACCAAGAAATCGAATATTCAAGCCCGTCATAGAAAAGGCGGTTATTAAAAACCACACTTTTTGTTCTATTTACTGAACGGTTATGTAAGTTGAACTAATACTTTTTGATCCTCAGTTTTGTAAATTTTTGTTTGAATTAAGTAAAGGTGGTAGTCACTGTCATCCAAAAAGTCTTAGTTTTCCAGTAGTATGCGCAATTTAAGGCAGCTCGCACACCAAGGATTTGACAAGACGTTAAGATCAAACAAATGATCATAATAAAATAAAATTGCATGTGTCACTACTCCATACTTACTAAAAATACAAAATACCCAGTATTTTACCCCTATTTGAACAAAATGAAATTATACAACTATCGGTACTAGTCATTGTTTATATTCCACACCTAGACACTAAGCTAAACTAAACTAAGCACAAACACAATTCACTAAACTACACAAAATAAAGAAATCCTTAAATATTAAACACCTACAATCCACAATAGCAAAGAAAGAATACAAGAAGAAATTCACAGAGAAAACGTAACAACAAAAACTGCATCCATCCGGTTCTAGAGTGTATTTACATGAAGCGTGTTCGATTCGCTGGTTTAGGTTGCTCCGGATCGATCTAACTGATCTGACCTGTGTTCGATTGGCAAATGATCACTGTCTTTAAAGTGATCCCAAGGAAACCTGGGAATTTGCAGAATCACCAAAATCAGATCAGTTGTTTGTTTTGTTTACTTTATGGTTTTGGAGGTTATAGTTCCATTCTGTTCCTCTTTTTAGATTTTCATTGGGTATTTATTAGTATTCTTTCATTATGTCTTTTCTCAAGAAAATGAACTGTCATGTAGAAGTAGAAATGGATAAATTATGTCTTATTGAACCCATGTAGGTAAATAATATTTCTTGTACGTGAATGAGAAGAGTGGAAATAAAATATGTTACAGTTGTTTTACTTTAGTCCCCCGCTTGATAAAATACTTCTACGCTATTCTCGACTAATTTTTTAATATGAAATGAGGTTAAATCAAAATCAAAACCCAAACGAACAACTGACATAAAAATCCGTGTTTTACCTTGGATCATTGAAATTATTTTAAGGTTGAATTCTCAACGTCATTCAATCTATTGCCAACCTATAACCTATTTCGCGTTGATTTTTTGAGTTTATTGTTTTAATAACTAACATTTAAAGAAAATCAATATCGTCGGTACATTATTTAGGTAGTATCTGATATATTACAAAAATATCAATTTATTTCATTGCTAATTTTGGGAGAATTGTATAGTGAAAGAACAATGAGTGACAATGACATAATAATGTTAAAAAAAATCTTACCCGATATTTTTCGCTATACAATTCTCCTAAAATAAGTTATGAAATTCCTTGATATTTATTAAATATGTCAATTATTACCTATAGAACATCAAGTCGATACTGATTTTTTTTAAATTTTGTATAAAAGCTAGAAAACATAAATAAAACTACCTTAAAGATCAGATCGATCCAAATCACTTTCCCAATCGAACGGCACTTAAGGTGGGATTATCAACATGCTTGCCAACCTATAACCTATTTCGCGTATATTTCTTTATGTTTTCTAGCTTTTATAGAAAATTTAAAGAAAATCAGTATCGACTTGATATTCTATAGGTAATAATTGACATATTTAATAAATATCAAGGAATTTCATAACTTATTTTAGGAGAATTGTATAGCGAAAAATATCGGGTAAGATTTTTTTTAACATTATTATGTCATT
The DNA here is from genome assembly GCA_963969555.1 of Polydrusus pterygomalis. Classification (NCBI taxonomy): domain Eukaryota; kingdom Metazoa; phylum Arthropoda; class Insecta; order Coleoptera; family Curculionidae; genus Polydrusus; species Polydrusus pterygomalis. Next base: position 38,860,666 of record OZ018376.1, on the reverse strand, counting down.
GTCACTCATTGTTCTTTCACTATACAATTCTCCCAAAATTAGCAATGAACTAAATTGATATTTTTGTAATATATCAGATACTACCTAAATAATGTACCGACGATATTGATTTTCTTTAAATGTTAGTTATTAAAATAATAAACTCAAAAAATCAACGCAAAATAGGTTATAGGTTGGCAATAGATTGAATGACGTTGAGAATTCAACCTTAATATTAAAATAGTTTTCTCTTTTCACATCTAAGTTTCTAAGGTTTATTGTTTAGTGTAGGCTATTGGATTGTAGTATTATATCTATCAAACCTTAATTGAGCTTTCCCTCTCTAAACTATTTTTCATTTGCTTAATTTTAAATTTACCGCTATACTATCTGTCTCTAAGCTGTCATACTGTCAATTTATTCATTTTTCACTTTCTCTCCGCTGCACCTAAACGTAAACTTAAAATCTCGTTTCGATTTTCTAAAATGTTTGATTATAATGCTAATTTCGGTATATTTAAATGAATCTCTCGAGGGGTTACTGGGCTTTAACCCTCAGTACCCCAAAAATCTACGTTTCCTCTTTTTTTTGACGTAAGTACTTTCTTTTTAACCATAAAAATTTTTTATACAAAAAAGATTTAAAAATGCTTTTTACGTTTGATTTTAACTTCGAATTTTTATTTTTACAGATTACGAATTCCACAAATGTCAACTATTATCTTTACTCTGTCTTAAAGACATATTGCTAATTTATTAAAAGTTTTTATACAAAAGTAATTAAAATACTCTCGATACCTTCTCGTTAGAAGGTCTTTTCCTCTTCCTCATTTTGTTTGGTTGTTTAGACATCCTTTACCACATGCTTAGTATGTTTTAACTTTTCTCAACTGTTTTAAACATGTCACTTCTACTTTACAATTTTTCAATGCCATAAAAGCTCAATTAAGGTTCTATACCATTTTCTCTTCTGCTAATACCATCAGCACTACATAAATTTGTCTTCTGATGATGAACGTTTCTACGTTCGAAACATGTAGAGACCCCTAAAAGAATTTCTTATGTTCTATTAAGTTTTGTGGAGGAAGACTTTTAGTTTTTTCTTTTTTCCTAAATTAAATATAAGTATTTTGTTTGTAGTTTGTTAATAAATTTACCCTTTTTGGCTTTATACTTTTGTAGTTTTCCTGGTATTATTTTATAATTTTCTTATTTCGCGGCTGTAATTTAAACAAAAAAATATTTAGAAATAACCATTATTACTTATGGTAAAATATCGTACATACAATAATTTACCGCTATGTATATAGCTGCCCAATAAACATTTTCCGTAACTTATAGTAACACCAGGTTATATAATGGTTATATAAAGGTAATAGAGGTATATAAGAAGGTTTCGTAGTTTTATAATCTGTGCTTTTTGGTAACCTATTGTTATAACGGGTTTATAAAATCACTATAACCTACAAGTATATAAGAAGGCTACGTAACTGTTTTCATCACCATTTTATAAAACTTGTAGTAATCGTTACCAATGGTTTTATAAACAGGTTATATAAGGTTTGCCGTTGCCTCATTTATACAACTTAAATACTTTTAGTTATGTAGAAGTACTATTGATCACCATAATAAAAACTGGCAAATGGTAGTGTTGGCTATGGTATAATATGAAACTTTTGGTGATATATCAGTAACGACCGCTTCTTCTATACAACTTCGCCAACACTATAAGTAACACAAATTACCCCAATAGGCCCAATAAACCTTCTTGTCTATAAAATGGCCGTCTGTCATATTTGAACGCAAACACGTAAGGTTTTTGATATTTCTCGTATTTCACAATGAATAATTGGAAAAAATAAAACACAGCACTTCATTTTCGCCATAAAATTTCGAAAAACTTTAAGCAAATTTTAAATCCACAACCAGGATTATTAGTGGTCATAACCTTAAAATCCGTTGGCAGTGTCAAGTTAAAAAAATAATTTCTACTGCAGATGCAAGTCCATGTAATGTCTTGGAAGATGATTATTATTACTTAATAATTTTATTTTCATTTTTCATCAATACCTTTGATTTGAAGTATTTTTATTAGCAGTTTAAACCCGTACGACTAATAAACACACTACATTTTTCTGATACGAGAATAAAGAAGGTTGCCTATCTAAAAGATAATGTTAAATTGCTTTAAGTAACATAATGGTGTTAAATGTATAAAATGTTACTATTCGTTATATAAGGTCACCATGGGTGACATTATGCATTCCAACGTTTATATCGTTACTACATTGATTCCGCCATGATTGTTTAGTTAAATTTAGAACTATTAAAAAGGGACGTTACAAAAACACAAAATTTGACAACAATCAATACGAAATAAATGCTTACTTATCCAATGGTGGCATATACTAATAACATTTGGTGTTAAATCATCGTAAAATTAAAAAAAAAAACATATATTTTTCTGAAAATCTGACCTAAATTTGATTGTTATTGGGTATTTTAAGGGCCTCTGCATTTTTTGAAAGTATTTCTTCTATTTTTGCAGCAAATAACTGTTCCCACCTAAATTTTGGGTAATACGTGAGTGCAAAGCATAAAATCAAACTACCTATATAACATTTTCTTCTATATTTATTATTTAATTTAGCGACCGCTATCTGTAATAGTCAATCTCATACACCAATACCGATTTAATATTGTGGAAAAAGAAAAAGACATAATAATTAATAAAGTGTGCCTAAGAGAGAGAAATATATACGCCTTCAATAAAAATAAGTGACAGATGGGAATGACATAACAGATAGAAGTGACAAAATTTGGTAACGGAAATATTTCGAGGACCTTTATACCACTAATTTATATCACTAAAGGTGTTAAGACGCGGTTATTTATGTTATATAGTACTTACTACAACCTTTCTGTTACTTTTAGTTAGATAACTTAAATTTTTATTGCGTTACTAAATAAAGGTTTCCGCAACCTTTATAAACTCCCCATTTAAGTGTTTTAAGGGTTTTATTAGAGTAACAGAAATATTTCTATTACTAAATATATCACTCTAAGTTATTTAGGGTAGGTGATATAGCATTAACTGTAAATAATATATAACCAAAAATGTTTATTGGGTGGTGTTCTATCCAGGTATAAGCAGCAAGGTGAGAAACCCGTTTTACCCAATTTTGTTGTAATTGAGTTATGTATGTGGAGTGTACGAATTTATATGTCGTCAACTGTACATTCTAAGAAACGAAGTGCCTTTACAAGGGTATTCGCGTTTGCTAAGTGTTTATCACAGGCAACGTTCCGCCTAACTCGTTACAGGTAAAATCTTTTCATTGCATGGTTTCTCTTGGTTTTGTTTCTCTATGTCTCTATTAATAAAGAAAAGTGAAAAATACAAAAAAAAATAACTCACGACAGAAGTGAAAGAAGAACGATAAGGAGGTGTTTGTGGGGCATGCATAGGAGGATGCATCACTTGGGACTGCGTCTGTACCTGCATGCTCTGTGATGTAAATTTCATGTTGGGTCGGCCGGGAGGCGTAAATTTGTAACCCTGGCTAGGCGACTGGGACGCAGGCGGTCTAAATTGCTCGTGGGTGGACATCTCTTGAACTTGAGTTCGATGAGGTAGTGGTTGACCCTTGGATATTGACACTAAAAGAATAAATACAATATAATTCAGTTATTTTGGAACCTAATACATATGTACTAATAGGTATTAAATGGAACGTGTATTTAGAATTTAATCGTCATTAATTATATACAGTACTGGCAAGCTTGGAGTTACAGGGCGGCTTTCAACGTAAAGAAATGAATAGAAAATGGACTTGACGCGAATTAAGAAGGGATCGATCAAGACTCATCGTTGCCAACTTCTGTTCGAGCGCAATTCACATTCCATTCTCGCTGCAGTCCCCCTCCATAGCAGCTAATAAGCAAATACGTTCGTATGTAGTACCGTGCGAGCAAACATTATTTGCATCAAAGAGGGCCTTGCATCTAAGGACGTAATGCTTAGCCGTAGAGCTTAATACCTGTTGGGTGTCAGTAACTACCTGAATTAACAATCAATCAGTTATTCCGTCATCTTTGACAGTCGTTACAAGTAATTTGATTCATCGCTAATTTTTCCAATTTCTTGAACAATTCACACAATGGGCATTACGGAAGAGCACAAAACATTCATGGTTGAAGCGTATTTTCGAAACGGGGTTAAAGTAAATGGTGAGTGGCAATACAATCCGGGTTTGTGTATGGACGATTTTCACGAACATTTTCCCAACGTTGCTTTTATTGCTAGGGATTTTTATCATTGCCTGAAAAGAACCGTGGCTGTGTTTAGGGAATTAGGTTCTATACAACACAAAAAAGCAGGAAGACCATCTGTAAGAACAGAAGAACTTGTTGCAAACGTTAGTAAAATAATGCAAAATATGCCAACAAATTGTATAAGACGCCTGTCCCAAGTGGGGAGATCTTATGGAACATTCTTAGAAGCAGCTAAATTTATTTCCTTATAAAGTGCAAGTATTCCATGAAATACAAGCCGTAGATTTTGAAAGACGCAGGAATTACTCTCAATGGTTTACCCAAAATTTATTGGAAATAAATGATTTATTAGACCTGATATTTTTTTCGGATGAAGCCTGGTTCCACCTCTCCGGTTATGTGAATTCTCAGAATACACGCATGTGGAGTAGTGAAAATCCCCATTTTTTTGTAGAGTCCACATTGCAACTCAAAAAATTGGTGTCTGGTTAGCTGTTAACCGAAGAATTGTTGGTCGTATTTTTTTCCATAACACAGTTACAGCACAGCGGTAGAGACAATATTTTTAATCCATTTGTGGAGCAACTACTTGACGACGAACTACGTTTTGCATATTTTCAACAGGACGGTGCAACCGCCCATACAGCCGCCGAAACTATTAAATACTTACGCAATTTTTCGACGACAGATTGATCAGTTTTCGATCAGACATTGAATTCCCACCGAGATCACCTTGTTTAATGGTTATGGCTACTTCGTTTTTCCTCATTTAAAGAACACTATTTTTAAAACACCAGTTGCAAAATTAAAACAATAACAAGAAAGGATTATCCAAGAATGTGGTAACATTTCTCCAGAGATGCTGGTCAACACTTTCGAAAATATGAAGAGACGTGTGAATTTATGCTTGGAGCATGGCGGTGGCCAATTTCAGCAATTTATGTAATTATTTTTCTTTTTCTTTCTGTATATTCTTACTTTGTTAATTTTGTAAACAACAAAAATAAATTTGTATTTGTCTACTTATTTTATTACTCATTAGTTTGGCATATCATGTCATAATATGAATTTGACAAAATTTTAACCTAGCTTTAGTTAGATATATCGTCCTCATATCATTATGATCTAAACCAAGCCCCACGTTTTTTAATCCAAGCCCTCTTTGATGCCAATGATTTTTGCTCGCACGGTAGTATCATGCGTTCGGATTAGCGGGACAGTTTATTGTTTTCTATTTTTCAGTTATAAGAGTACGGTGAAATATCTGTTTTGAAAAATGGTTTATTAAAATTAACCAAAGGAACTGCTCGGTTCTAAAAATATCTTGTCTAAACGGGCCACGGTGCTCATAATAATGTCCATCTATTATGCCATGTCCGCCAATTAGTAAGACCTATCAATACTATCATAGAAAAACGGACATGCGTAGAATAATAATTAATTAGGTAAGTACATCAAATGCTTTGCATTTTTTGAGACCATTTACCATAGTAACGTATATTTTTTTTACACCATCAGAAAGTAGATATTTCAAGGAACAAAAAGCCCACCGACTTTTTTTTAAAAAAGCAGATATTTTGACGTGAGAATTTTCGATTGAAAATTAGGGTGCTTTTTCGATATTAAGTCAAAATAAGGTGAAAAAATAAATATTTTAAAACAAAAAAATTACAGTGTGTTTGGGACATAATAAGGTAAGTTTTCACCATGTTTCGTGAAAAAATTTTTTTTTTTGTAAAAGATAAAATAAAAAACCAAAAACTTCGTTATTTGAATTTTTCACATAAATTTTGAGGTTATGTGAAAAAAGTATAAATGTTGTAGATCTTTTTATTACCTACAAATTTGCTAATTAACGTTTTTCCATAGGACTTGTAGTTTTGCCGGAAATCGAGATAAATCGTTTTCTACCCTTCCCGAGCTCGGATCGCCCGTAAATTATTTTTCCTTTCATTTTTGTGTTATTCTCTTCCTTTTCCAATGGGTTTCATCCTACTATTATTTTTTCTTGTTTAAAAAATTATCGACCCTGGTCTAAATAACTTACCATGAATTTCATCGTTGATGATTACGTGATCATCTGATTGAACATATCTAGGGTAAACCGTTTCAATTGGTTTTCTGTACCCACTTGTTGGCATACTGTGACTAAGTTTACCCCTAGACAAATGTTGATTAGACTTTTGGTTGATTTTTGATATTATTGGGTAACTACTATGAGGTTGAACGAATGTTTCAACTGGTTGAATCATTACGTTATTGTATTGAGTTACACCTTGATGGGTTTCCTGAATTTGCATAGTTTTCCCTATACTGGTCTGCTGGGTGGTCATTTCTTGAATTTGTGGTTGATATGGACATAATGCATTACTGGTATTTGGCATTTCGGTAACCTAAAAGACATGCGGTTTTAAGGGGACTTTCCATTTCGTATTGTCCACTAGAGCATTGCATTTATAAGGTTTATTCAAAAACAGCTAAATTTCTCAAATTTATTTCACGGGCACCGCTAGATTGGCCTTGGGAAATTTTGCTACCTTCAAATAATGGATCCCTTATTAATTTTATATTAAAATTGTATTAGACTTTTTTGAAGTTTCTTGTATGATGGACTTGGTTGGTTAAAGGCGAGGGTTGGGTGTTTGGCCCAGCCTTCTTACACTGTAGCCTTCGGGCTTATTGTGTGCCTCAGTCTGGTTAGAATAAGTTTGTTCCTTCGAGCGTTTAAAAAATGAAATTTTGTTTTCTTGACGTTTACTCAATTTTTCCAAATGGAACGATGGTAGTTCAGTAGGATATTTAAAACGAGCATTTTTTTTCAACAATTTGATACTATACACTCCTATACTATTTTAAAATTGACACGAAAAAATTTGCCTTAAGTCCCAATCGCAAATTTAAAAGCGTTATGCATTATTGCCGCCCTTGTCTTTTCTAAAGAAATATAAAGGCGGCTATGAAAAACAAATGAAATGGTTTTGAAAACCAATATATGGTTTAAATTAAAATTGTTATGTCATTCGTTTATTAAACTTACATTGTAAATCAGATAAAATGGTTAGTTTTACTAGAAATGAACAAATTGATATGTTCCTAATTTTTGGAGTGACCAGAAAAATTATTCTGAAGCCGCAAGATTGTATGTATTATATGCTTTATAAACTAATGACATTACAAAGTTAAATTAAAGCCATATTGCTTTTCAAAACCATTCCATTGTTTTTCAAAGCCGCCTTTATATTTCTTTAGAAAAGACAGGGAGGGCGGCAATAATGGATAACGCTTTTAAATTTGCAATTGGGACTTAAGGCAAATTTTTTCGTGTCAATTTTAAAATAGCATAGGAGTGTATAGTATTAAATTGTTGGAAAAAAATGCTGGTTTTAAATATCCTACTGAACTACCATCGTTCCATTTGGAAAAATGGAGTAAACGTCAAGAAAACAAAATTTCATTTTTTAAACGCTTGTGAAACTTAGAAAGTCAATTATTATGACATAATTTTAATTTTCATATTCTACTTGACTATAAATTAACAGATTTAATTAATTCGTAGCACTCTAGATTGAAAATAAAAATAAAGATAAAAATATTATAACATGTCAAAAAATGACAAGTGAGGTGTCATTTCACTCATAATGTTATGCTGAACCCAAATAAGTAAAAATATACAAGATGTCCCATTTAAAATATCAAAGTCAAGGTCACTTCCGATCAAACCGGAAGTGCTAACAAATTGAAAATTATGCCAATAAATGCAGACTCATATCTTATGCATAATCTCAAAATTTCATTTTAATATCTATAAATATAAAAAAGTTGTAGGGGTGAACGTCTTTTGAGAAACACCCGGTATTTTGCATTTTCGAACAAGAACGTTTCTGTTTTTTTTTTTGGCGGTAAACGTTTAGACCACGTCAACTCGCTGACATACTCGGGATGTCTCTAGAGTAATTTAAAGAATAAAATTACACTAGCAATGCAAAAAAAGTACTTTTATAATGTACTAAATTACCTGTGAAGCTAATTCTCTGGGGTTAATATTTTCTGGATAATCTCGATAGTCCCAATTTACATGTGTGTGTTCTTCAGGTACAGTTGGTAGCTTATTATTGATTAAATCTAAAAAAAACATCATTATTTTTGTAAACATAACAAACAACCACCTTCAAAATATTTGTTTAGCAAATTTGTAAACCATAATACAGGATAATGCGAAAATTAAATAATATTTTTCCAAAGAAATATTTCAAATTTTTTTACGATATACAAATTTCAGTTAAACCAGAATGTTGTTAATTTTAATTAGTCGTAGAAAAAATAATATAGTCTCTATATATGGCTATGACTTAATATATATGTCAGTTATTGACGACATTTGCGAAACAAGCCGCAAGTGGGTGCACTCATTTTGCTAGTATGTAAATTTATAGCTAAACTAGGCGTATATTACATAATAATATGATGAAGGTGGTTTAAAAATACGGTAGCAGAAAAATCTTAAGACAACAGTACAAAGTACCATTCCAAAAAAATACATGTAACACGTAAAACGAAACCAGAAAAGCTTTTCGAAAACTGAATGCTGAAGAGTATTTTAAAAATCTTTATCTTGCGTTAGTCTGTAAAATGCACGCTCAGTTACGTCTGGTTCTAATAAATAATTATAAATCAGCAGTAATAAACAGTTCCGTATGAGCAAAACATCTATAATTGTCAACGGGATTTATACAAAACTTTTTGAATCTATAATTGTGTTGAAAAACAAGACAATTTCGAAAATGAAATAGGTACCTAGTTTTGCAAATGATTTTTCTACTATATTTAAACCTATGATATATCAATTACTGTTAAAAGTACGAACTTGTGATATTTATATAAAATAAAGGATAAATCCTTTACTTGGAATAAATTCATTAACAAAGTATCCATCCATTCCTTGAAAAAATTCAATTTTGGTTGATTTAAAAATTAGAAAAATAAACCATTTTTTGAAAAAAATATAAAATATTACTTTCATATTCCCATGAATTTAATAAAAATGTGTTGAATGATCAAAAACCAAGGTATCAATCTATTAGTTAACGATTACTGTTGTTTCTTAAAAATTTTATTTGTCAAAATTTAGCTTTTTATCATGTATTTGAGTGTGGTCAGCCCCTGTATCTGACTACCTACCATATTTACCATTGACAGAACACTTGGTCAAAATTAGAAAAAAAAGTGCTTTGAAAGCATATTGTGCCAAAGTAACTACCGTGCGAGCAAAAATTATTTGCATCAAAGCGGGCCTTGCATCTAAGGACGTAAGGCTTAGCCGTAGAGCTTAACACCTGTTGGGTGTCAGTAACTACCTGAATTAACAATCAATCAGTTATTCCGTCATCTTTGACAGTCGTTACAAGTAATTTGATTCATCGCTAATTTTTCCAATTTCTTGAACAATTCACACAATGGGCTTTACGGAACAGCACAAAACATTCATGGTTAAAGCGTTTTTTTGAAACGGGGTTAGAGTAAATGGTGAGTGGCAATAAAATCCGGGTTTGTGCATGGACGATTTTCACGAACATTTTCCTAACGTTGCTTTTATTGCTGGGGATTTTTATCATTGCCTGAAAAGAACCGTGGCTGTGTTTAGGGAAACAGGTTCTATACAACACAAAAAAGGAGCAGAAAGACCATCTGTAAGAACAGAAGAACTTGTTGCAAACGTTCGTGAAATAATGCAAAATACGCCCACAAATTGTTTAAGACGCCTGTTCCAAGAAGTGGGAAGATCTTATGGAATATGCAGGACTATTCTTAAGAAGCAGCTAAATGTATTTCCTTATAAAGTGCAAGTATTCCAAGAAATACAAGCCGCAGATTTTAAAAGACGTGTGAATTTATGCTTGGAGCATGGCGGTGGCCAATTTCAGCAATTTATGTAATTTTTTTTCCTTTCTGTATATTCTTACTTTGTTGTTTTTGTCTACTTATTTTATTACTCTTTAGTTTGGCATATCATGTTATAATATGAATTTAACAAAATTTTAACCTAGATTTGGTTAGATATATCGTCTCCATATAAACCAAGCTCTACGTTTTTTAATCCAAGCCCTCTTTGATGCAAATAATTTTTGCTTGCACGGTATATGACTGACTGGATTGGGCAAGCTACTTACAATAACAATCAATTTACAAATTGGCCTGTCAGGTCACCTGACCTCACCCCTTTATGCTTTATTGCCTATGGGAAAAAGTGAACGAACTAGTTTACAAGAACATACCTGCAAATGGCAATAACTTAAAAAATTGAATTACTCAAGCCTGCAACGAAGTGCAAGGATATGAAATTGAAAACGCTGTTTGAAGATTTAGAAAAAAACTCGTTACATACATTGAAAATTACGGTGGCTCAGCTGAAACCTAATAAGAAAAACGTTTTTTTCTATTCTTTTTAAAACGATGTTTTCAATATCTTAACAACATTTAAATCAATCAGCATTTCTTTTTATTTTTATTTTTTTTGACCACTCTGTACATCATGTTTGTGGTTTCTTTCGGATTAGACCTTTTAAAGGTAAGCAAAAATTTCTATGAAGAAGAGTTTTTCGTAAAATCATAGATAACACACGCTGTATACAGGGTGTCCGGGAAAATGTGGGAAATCTCCCGGATATGAAAAAAACACGTGAAAATAATATTACAAGTTCATATAAACTTCTTTCGTATCGGCCTCCTCTCTGGAGATATGGGCTCCCATGGAATTAAGTTTTGGACACATAATTATTATTAAACCAACAGGTATATTTCATTTTTTTTATATGATGTATACAAGGTAAGACCCTTCAAATTACTATCCCAGAAAGTGTTGCGAATTACTCACAGCTGCAGGGACGGACTAGCTGTGACACTAATGTACCCATTTTTTTTACTTTGGACAACGTTTTTTACATACCTTTAACTATTGACTAAAAATTAAGCACTCAGTATTTTATTGCGATCATGTATTAATATTAAGCAGTTAAAAGTGAACATTTATAATTTATAGGAACAAAGATGTATCTTTTATTGAAATACGCTAAATATACATGATGTAAATATGTTGAAAATTACGTTTTTCTGAAAACGGTTAGGATTTGCGACATGAATGAAGAGTACTTAATTTTTAGTCAATAGTTAAAGGTATGTAAAAAACGTTGTCCAAAGTTTTTATCATACGGGCGTTAAAAAAATGGGCATATTAGTGTCACAGTTAGTCCGTCCCTGCAGCTGTGAGTAATTCGCAACACTTTCTGGGATAGTAATTTGAAGGGTCTTACCTGGTATACATCATATGAAAAAAAATTAAAATATATTGGTTTAATAATAATTATGTGTCAAAAACTTAATTCCATGGGAGCTCTTTGGGAGCCCATATCTCCGAAGAGGAGGCCGATACGAAAGAAGTTTATATGAATTTGTAGTATTATTTTCATGTTTTTTTCATATCCGGGATATTTCCCACATTTTCCCGGACACCCTGTATATAAAAAAGGTAAAAAGTGTTTTTGGATTTTTTCATGGGTCGATTAAATGGATGGATTATTTTTTCCAGTTACAAAATTTACCCAGTATAATAACATTTTTTATTTAAGAATAACAGAGATTGATACATCTTAGGTTCGATTACCTGAATCATCTTCCTATTACCTTGTAAGGGATCGAACGTATCCATTCCGTAATCGTCCAAATTGGGCTGCAGCGGCCCCAAACTAGGCTGTATAAAGTCAGCTAAACCGGCCCTGGCTGCAAAACAGTGAGTATAATTTTACATAGTCATTAACGGTGTTGGAGTAATATTAAGACAACAAAAGTTTACCGATTTCTCTAGTATCTGGAAACGCAAACGGCTGATTCGTGATGGTTGAAAAGAGTGTGTCGCTCATTAGACCCATATAGTCCTCGTCGATCATCATATTCATGTTGTCCATACTGTTCGACTCTCCTAATAGTGCATCTACGTCGCTGAGCTGTTATTAAAAACAAACTGTTAATATTAAGAAGGGTCCGGACTGAGAAACGCTGGGGGAGATTTTTTTTTTTTTTTTTAAGGTGCAACCACATAAAACCTTGACAGCATGATGGGTTAGGCCCTTGCACATGTGAAATGAATAATTACGACATTTTTTCGGGGGTCAGATTTTTGACCTGACAAAAATATTGTACAAACTCCCAGGATACAAGGGTTAAAAACAATTTTATGTCTGCGGAGAAAAGACAAGATAGTTATGCTAAAAATATATTGAGACGAAAAATTTACATTTTAAGTAGAAAAATGTTAGCTAAATTTCATGTAGGTTGTAGAAAATCTTATACTAGTTTGCAAAATCTTGAGCCTATCGATCAAATGAGTACAAGTGAAGTAAATAATAAAGCCTCAAATTCTAGAATCAGATGCAATACAGAGGGGTTTAATATTTGGACAATGCAGAAATTAATATCTGTTCAAACAGGTACGTAACATTTAATTTTTAAACACAATATATATTTTAAATCATGCAATCATTTATTATGTGTATCATTAACATTTTGAAGGTATTTATTTTATGTGAAAAAATGCCGGGGGTTGCAAATATTTCAATAATTTAATATATTGTTTTGGTTTAGGTAAAGGAAACATTTATAAATTTAATTAATTAATTAATTAATTTTCTAATTTTTAACATATTTTGGTGTCCAAAATAATTAAAAAAAAATATATTTTAGATGCAAAACACAATGCGAAAGTAAATAAACAAGAAATAAATGTTTATTTATAATATTAAATATTTTACAAAAATTTTATTTATTTCTTGGTCGATTTAGCGGGTTATGGTGTAAATGTTTATTATTGAAACAATATTTAAACGAACTGTGATTCGCCAAGTACAAGCAAATATTAACTCCGCTATTATTGTCTAGTGCGACCTCAACTGGCCGTTCCGGCTAGACCAGCGACATGCCGCGCGGAAATCTAGCTACTTCAATTAAGGATAACTTAAAAACTATTTGTCATAGGATAATAATCTTTTAATAAAAAAGTTTCTCTGATATGTTTTCTTCATTTCATACGCAGATACCATGTCAAAATTCCTTAACACAAAAAAGTTTTTCGCTTACTGAATAATAAGCTGCCATAAAAGTTAACTCTCAAGTTTAATCCTTTTTACCAAAAAATGTACACCCACAATGGATACCAAAATGGCACAGTATTCACCGCTAACATTTTTTCCATCGATTAAAAAAAATATATATTTATATGTGAATTAGTTTCAGAGATATCGCGTGGTATGTGCAAAAAAGTACAAAAATAAAATTATGAAAATTTTTAATTTTTGAAATAAAAAAAATCTGACCCCCGAAAAAATGTCGTAATTATTCATTTCGCATGTGCAAGGGCCTAACCCATCATGCTGGCAAGGTTTTATGTGGTTGTACATTAAAAAAAATCAAGAAGGAAGCGACTTTTTCCCATGTTTTTACTCCACTACTAGTATAACTCTTCTTTTCTATCGGCACCACAGCCTTATAAAAAAAAGACCTGTGTTATTAATACAGCATCTCTAGGAAAGGCTGTCTCGACTTTTTTCTAGGGAAAAAAATTAGCAACCATTTGAAATTATATTAACGCCACCGGGGTTCGTTAATCAAAGCCAACTTGACAAGACCGTGGCTATCGGTTTCTTTATTAATAAATTGTCGTTCAAGCTCCCCTCTTTAGGGATATCTGTCTTTGTCTACCCTTCAACATCCTAGAGGAACAGGTTACTGACATCATTGAATATCAAACTATAAGAAGGCCGTATAAGCAGATTTCCTAAATCTGCTACGTTAAATTCATAGATGGCACAATGAGTCACCAACAATAAAGCGTGTTGATGCAGCCAGTAACGACAAGCCTTTTCACTGCTAAATTAAAACATTGTTGCCGCCTGTCTGTTTGCACAAACATAACTTTTAATTGGACCCTAAGTCGTTGGGTTTTTTAAATTTATTTTTATAGCTTATCGTAAAACTTGATTTCACATAAGTACCTACACCTATCCTAGATTTAAGTAGCTTACATTTATTTTCCTACCTATAGTATAGTCTAGACCTAAAAATGTCCCTATTTTTAATTGCTTTGTAGCATATAATATTTTCAACTTTTTGACGTTCCAGCGTTAATTACATGAAAACATATTGACTGCCAGGTTTTCTATTTCTAACAAAATTAAATGGCGACTCTCACTATTCAATACATACCTAGGCTAGGCAGTATATGATGGGTAAAATATGAATAATGTGCGGTTTGTATAACTTGGTTTTTATTTGCAATTATTACTACTTTTCAAAATGGTTAAAATAAGTAGGTTTTACTTTCTTACTTAAGAAACATTCAGTTTGTTTGTATTAGTGTATTACGTATTTTGCTATTTTTCGATGAAATAAAACCTATTTTAGTTATACTTGCTGTCGCTTTATATCTACTTTTATTTGTATAACATTTAACACCTAATGCAACGGTAAAATCATTATGAAAATCGGTCCAATTACCCCGGAGTAATCAGCGTACATATTATTAAAAACATACATTCGGCTGGAATTGAGAATCTCCTATTTTATTGTCTGTTAAAAATGCTTAAATCGTTAAAAATTCCAATAAAATACTATATGCGGCAACACCACGACATCACATCAGTGAATTTGAGACATCTGTTGCCGAGGCGCTGCATTTATAACTATAGATTTACGATCAACTCCACACTGGCGGCCAAACCGTCTCCAATACAGTCTAAAGCAGGGAAGTCAAGTTTTCTCGCTATTCTTATAGTTTGATATTCAATGCTGACATATATTTACATTGTTTGTGTCTTCGCCACTTCTTACATTTAAGATACTTACCATGTCCATATCTTCCCTGTGTTGAAGCCCATGGAGGTTGTTCCGATAAAACATACGCCATCTTTTATATTCAGCGGTAACAGCAGCTAATTTTCGTTTCCAATATTTTCCTTCAAGAACTATAGCCTAAAAGTAAACAACAGGTGATTAACTATACAATACAATGTTGTACTATACAATACTTCTGTAAATATACTTTAAAGGTTACGTAAAAAATCTGAAGCCATTTATGCTTCTGATAGTTTTATCTTATCTACCTTTCTCTAACTTTACGGTAAAAATTCTGCGGAAATAAAACCCCGGCAAACGACCAGTCGAAACTACAAAAAAAAATAACTGCAAAATTTTGGGCAATATTAATATATAAATGAATAATTCTCAGCACGTGAGAACGTTTCAACCTGTAACACAAAATTGCCAATATTTTTGATTTTTTTTTGATTAAATAGTAAAGTGGATTACTGAAGTACGTATTTAATTTTATAACTGCAATTTAGGATTAAAATATCAAAAAGTAACTAAACCTGTAGGTTAACCATTTAAAAAATTCATAATAAAAGTTTATTATTGTTATTGAAAATAAAAATGAAATTGAAAAAACGGCATGAATTAAAAATATATTGTCACCATGACTTGAAAACAATGTTGTCTTTGAAAAAAAATAAGCTCTTGTGATTAATTTCTTTTTCTTTTGAATATGTTGTAAGGAAGCATCGTGAGTATTTGATTAAGGGGGAATTCTCAACATCATTCAGTTTATTGTCAACCTATAACCTATTTCGCGTTATATTTTTTAGTTTATTATTTTATTAACTAACATTTAAATAAAGTCAATATCATCGGCACCTTATTTAGGTAATATCTGAAACATTACTAAAATACAGGGTTCGGAGGATATATATCGTGATATATATCATGATATTTATAGTTTGATATATATCACGATATATTCAATAATTTTTTTTTTTAATTTCGATTATTCAGAATATATCAATCGACAAATCAAACAAAAAAAAAGCATTTATGTTTTTAAATAATATTAAGGGTGGGCCCGCTTTGAAAATATGTTCAGCTTTATTTTTTCTATTGGATATCTTATAAGTATTAACCTTTATGATTTATCTGTTTAGTCATTACTCATTAGTTTAGGTCATGTTTTTTAAAGTCAGTTTACTTAATAAGTATCCTACAAAAATATTTAGTTTTCAATATGTTTTTGATCGAAATAGTAGTCCTTTCATTAAAAAGAAATATCTTAAAATGATTTATATGTAGGATATATATCCTTTGATATGATACTTTCGAAAATATCATGATATTTTCGAACCCTGCTAAAATATCAATTTATTTATTTGCTAATTTTGGGAGAATCGTATAGTGAAAGCACAATGACAAAATCTTATCCTACATTTCTCTCTATACAAATCTCCTAAAATAATATATAAAATTCCTTGATAGTAATTTAATATGTCAATTATTACCTCTAGAATATGCAGTCGATATCTATTATACTTAAATTTTGTGTAAAAGCTAGAATATTTTAATCTACATTATAAAAATTGGGTGCACAAATGAACACCTCTAAGGGTTTGTATATTATGTACTCCCCTTGATTTTTTCCTTGACTCTGATCTCCCATTGTGCTTACAACTTACCACAACAAGCAACATCGAGAAAACTCAGAAAGAAACAAAAGAGCAGGAAGAAAAGAAAACACTATGCACCATAGAAAAAATTATAAAAAATATACCATACATAATCAGAATAAAATTGTCATTAATTTAATTTTGTTGGATTTATTGTATAATATATTTTTGAAAATATCTGGAAGGACATTGAAAATTTTTGTCTCTGTAAAAAAACACACTAGGTAAAGTCCGCGTCCCGATCTTGAGCTGCCGAAGGAATGCAGGCAAAAAATATACATTGTTGCCGTAGTGCTCGGTTTAAATTTCAATATAATAGTTGCTTATTATTTGACCACTTGTCTTGGCTGAGCTGACCTAAACTGACTACCTTGCCGTTTTATTTGACCAAGTAAGTCAGATTATCTCAGTCAAATTTCCTCCCCCCTTACCTACGCTAAGGTTACCGGATTTGTGACTGAGATCATTCGTTTTGGCTGATTTATGTGTCAACACTGTCAACTTGTCAATGGTTGTTTTATTTGCAATTTAGTCAAGAAATTTCTTTTAGTTAGCTCAGCCAAGACAAATGGTCAAATAATAAGCAACTAATATTAATTACATTAGTTCACACTTATTTATTTAACATTATATACTCCTCCGCCCGTAACATACGATATTTATATTTTTTTACATATAAAATAATATCAATCGTTTAAAGTAAATTCACTAAGCGATAGCCCTAATATTATATTTTTAAAAATCTTGATGAAACCGATGATTTTGTGAAATCTGGCAACCGAGCTATATTCACGGTATCGGGCTTGACCATTTCGTGTTTTCAGTTTTACCTGTTACTAGTCTGTCTCTTTTCCTCACGTATAATATTTGATATGTCACATTGATCGTTGATACGAACACGCCAATAAATCTTGTGTCGCATGTCCGCCAGTAAGGGAGCAACATGATTTAATGTTTTATGGTAATTTATATCGTGGACGATTTCTTTAATTTAAGACTGAAAACATAAAAGCGTGCACGCTTATGCTGCAACTGCTGAAACCTTACTTTTTTTGCATTCTACCGCCCTGTCCCTTTAGACGGCGTAGCCCAAAAACGGGGTGTAGAACTATATTATTAGGTTTTTTACACCTCTTGTGCCAGATTCGTCGTTTTTGTATGCTTAATAGTCTTTATTTTTATCATACATCTAATTACCATTTTGGCAATTATTATTAACTCCAATGAAAGCAAGGTAGCATCTCCAGAAATAACGCTCTAGCATATACTATACAAAATAAATGCTATCTCTTCCTATAACATTTTTTCGAAAATTGATTAGGTATAAACGGATTTACGGGTGTTAAAGTTAAATTTTATTTGCAGTTTTAAAATACATGTTACTACATTGAAATCAAATGTTCAAAGTGATGTCCTTCCTCTTCAATGCATAAATTTTAATTATTTTTAAAAAGTTTCGACGAGTTCCATGAAATATTCCTACCTTTGCTATGCTATGTTTTTAAGGTTGAAAATAAATTAAAATAATTTCGTATCATCCCATGCAAGCAATGTTATTTTAGCGTTTTTCTCGAAAACGGTTAGATTTATCGAAACAAAAGCAGTACCTATACATTTTTATGTCAAAAGGTTAGGAGAATAAAAATATTCAGTCAAAATGCGCATACAGTATAGGACAAAAAAGTTGGGACCATTTAAATTAAAGTATAGGCTCTTAGGTGGCGCCCTCTGCGAAAAAACGGTGGGCAAATTTGTATTCCTCATCCCGAAAAAGCCCCATATACGAGATTTCGTTAAAATATTATGAGCGTGGCAAAAGGTATTGCAAAAAAAACTACAAATAAAATTTAACTTTAACACCCTGTAACTCTGTTTATAATCAATTTTCGAAACAATGTTATAGGAAGAGATAGCATTTATTTTCGGTCTATAATTAAACCCTAAATTTTTTGCTCATCATTTCCGGACACCCTGTATAATTAATATGTTTTATCTACAACAATTTCATTTTCACTATTTTCAAAATCCATTATTAATTAATAAACACACAAAGCGAAACTTTAACATTTAAATCGGAATGGAGAATGTAATATTACAAAGAAGCTGTAAAACCAGCGGTAGGTTGGACTACGGCTGTCTGATGTATATTCAAATTACAATATTCTATTTTGGTTATGGTAAGGTTCTCGTATTATTACAAATTCATAATAGTCCTAGGTGTTTTATGAGAAAGTTGTGCGTGTATTATGCATAGAATAATACTCTTGTTACCACAAATATTAGGCGCCTATTATTAACTGATTGTAGATAATAGTATATTAAAGTACACGTTTCATAAGAAGCGGTTTTAGCGCACGCGTCTATTTTAAAAAACGAGCCACAAAGTGGCGAGTTTTTTTATTGACACGTGCGCTAAAACGCCTTATGAAACATGTGCTTTATACATTTTTTTCTATTTCACCTTTTATAATCAAGAAAAATACATTTTAAAAATAAAATAAATCCTTCAAATTTTGTAAATTTTTATGTCTAAATTTTATGTTAGTAATACTATTTTTTATCATAGTAGCCTCTGGACAACAAAAATTATTTTGCAAACTGTCATTTTTTGATTTATTGACCCATTTTCACCACGAGATTCTAAAGTTATTTTAGCGATATGAGATTTGAAATTGGACGGAATACGTTGTGTGATCCTTGTACATTCGGTACATATACAGAGCGTTCGGAAATTCGGGCGATTTTGCTACTTTTTTTCGAATTTCAAAAGACGTGATTTTACGTCACGGCATAGCAATTTAGTACAGGGAAGATGAAAAATTCAAATAAAGTTGAAGTTAAAATCGACATTGGAAGGTTAGTAGATTGAATTTTCGATAGGATTTGGCAGAAAATGATAGCTTGAAGCATCTACAAAAGATTGATTTATACAACCAACATACATGACTGTTATCCACACAGAATAAAAAAGTAGGTTATCAAGCTATTTTTCCTCTGCGAAAAATGGGTTTTCTCGTAAATCACAAAGCCAATGAAATAAAACATTTATATGTTACCAACATCAAATAAAGAAAAAACGCGTATCGAAATAGCTTCATTACGATACGCAAATGCGTATCGTACTGAGCTTATTATGAACGTGAAATAGAAAAAATATATTATTGATCAGTTTAATTTGCTTCATTTAAGCGTCATTTTATATTATTATTGTTAGTACACTTTTAGCTAAAAGTATTTTATTAACATAAGATAATAACGTATAAGGGGACTTTGGCAAACCCGGCGCATTACGGAATGAATTGGAGAAAATTTACTACATTTAACCTAAACGTGAGTTCATACCTGCTTAATCCCCTTTAGGGCCAAATTATGGACCCGTTGGTAAGGTCTCTGGTAAGTTAATCCTGCTGGTAAAGCTGAAAATGAAATTATGAACTTCCCGTTGGGCTTACCAGAGGGATAAGTACGCCTTGCCAGCGGGTTAGATTAGCAAACGGAAAAAGCAGCTGACAAAAGGTTTACCAGGAAGTTCTTAACCTGAGTTTTGCATGGTTGGAGCTCTTTTACAATAATTATTGATCTTATATGTGTTTTTAAAAATGGATAACTTTGTTTGGAATCACCGTTTGGTCGTTGATATTGTCACGAAGTTTCTCTTCGTGGGGGTCGTAGCGGTAGAGAAAGGAAAGTCTGGATTCTAAAAAATGGTCGTCTATTGTCTCTTCTTGATTATTACCCTGGTAGGGAAACCAGCATGTCTGTAACTTGTTCGGGTAATGGGCTATCGTGTTATTAGGCGCGTCACTTGACGATGGTCAAGGCTAGTCACCTATTGTAGAACTGAAGACTAAGTGCGGCACTTGACGATGGTCAAGGATAGTCACTTATTGATGGTTTGATCGAGCGGCAGGCTTCGATGCTGTTGCTTGAGTTGGCCCGGTTTATATACACAAAAAAGTTTTGAGATTGCAATGCACTTGACCCTGAATAGCGCACAGTGGGTTGCAATCTCAACAATGCACAGTGGTCGAGTATCCTAAATATACCGGACCACTGTGAGTTTTAGTTGACATGCCCCCCCTCTGAAAAGCATTGGCCCCCAATGCTTAGACATGTTAGTTTCCCTTTTGTCTACAATTTGGTAATAGGATTTATCTTAATTATTTTTCAGTAACTTAAGATATTTAATTGTTTCTTTGTACATGGGCCGCTGGGCATCTTGTGCAGGCTGGCTGGAGTCCGGGCCTGTGATATTTCCTGCAAGGTTATTCCTCCTTGGTTGTCCCATGAAATAGTTTTGTTGCACACGCTGGTCTCTGGAGTGTGTCTTTTATTTGTCTAGTTGCGTTGACTGTGATGAGATGGTGCTGATGGTCTGCTCCACTCCTTATGTGATGGTGCTGATACGTCTGTCCAATGTGTCTGCGTCCATAACCCTCCACAACAATAGTTTAGTCCGTCGAAGGAAGCCTCTCTTAGTCCGTTGAAGGAAGCCTCTCTTAGTCCGTTGAAGGAAGCCTGCCGCTCGATTTTTTCTTCGTGGATTACGTAAGTATTGTGGATCCCAACTATTTATTAATGCTTGCAATTCTTCGTCTATTGCCTCCCCTGTCTCTTCCATGGCACGGGTGGCTTTGCAGACTAGTGTTGAAGTATTTTCTTTTTCTATGCAGTTTGTTTTTCTCGTAGGTGGCAACTAAGTGCGGCACTTGACGATGGTCAAGGATAGTCACTTATTGATGGTTTGATCGAGCGGCAGGCTTCGATGCTGTTGCTTGAGTTGGCCCGGTTTATATACACAAAAAAGTTTTGAGATTGCAATGCACTTGACCCTGAATAGCGCACAGTGGGTTGCAATCTCAACAATGCACAGTGGTCGAGTATCCTAAATATACCGGACCACTGTGAGTTTTAGTTGACAATATCTTTTCAGAAGATTCAGAGGAAGAATTAGAAGATTTTATTAATATTGTTCATCGCAGGCCCCGATTTATTCAGAAGAAAGTTGATCATCTAAATTATTGAGATGACGTTAATTTTAGAAATAAATTTAGATTATCAAAACAAACAATTTATATTTTGTCTCTGCAAATTGAAGAACTTATTAAAAATCGAACGGAAAGGTAAATAATGAATTAAAATAAGTTTTTAAACCTATAGCGGTAGTATCGTGCTAAAATTATTTTTCTAAATATCCAAGTAGGTATATTGTGTTATCTTTTGTTATAGGAATGACACCCTAGGCCCTAGATCCGAATGCAACAAGTATTAATTAGTTTACGATTTTATGCTACGGGCAACTTTCAAATAGCATTTTTAGGAAAGGCTGTCTTGCCTGGGTTTAATTTTTTTTTGCTAGCAAAAAGTTGGCAACCGTTTGAAGTTATATGAAAGCCAACTATAAACGAGAGTCTTGCCGAACCACGACGAGCCAATCAAGCCTATTGTTATTAATTTGTTCGCATGTTTATTGTGGTTTTTATTAATTTTGTTGAAAAATTTGTTGTTATTTTTGTGACATGTAAACTTTCAAAACAATAGTTATTAGCAATGCCACTGTATTTAGTGCATAATTGTTTTAATAGTGAGAAAAGTGCGGCAGAGGATATCTCTTTCAACCGGTAATGAATCTCAATAGGTGCATTGTGCATTGTTTTATTAAGATTTGAATATGAATGAATGAAGAAATAGAAATTTTAAATATAGTTTATGATAAACTGTAATCTCCAGATACTATTAGTTTTTTTGACCTTTCTTCCTCTTTTTTTTGTCTTTTTATCTTTAGACTTGTGTAAAGCCTTTGATACTGTAAACCATGATATATTATTAATTAGATTATTTGATATAGGCATAAGAGGAAAAATTTATCGTTGGTTTGAAAGTTATATAAAAAATAGAAAACAGTGCGTTAAAATAGGAAGTAATATGTTAGTTCCTATCAAACAATTAGATGTAAAGTACCAAAAGGTTCTATTCTAGGACCCAAATTGTTTCTTATTTATATTAATTCTATTTCAAAATTAAAATTATATGGACAAACTAAACTTTTGCCGACGACATAACAATTATTTATTATGCTAAAAATATTAGGGACATCCAATTAAATATCAAAAAAGATTTAAAAATTATATTTGACTGGTTGCAATCTTATAAATTACTTTAAATTTTAATAAATCTTCATTTATGTATATTGACAAACAAATACTAGATATGGAGAAGCAACCAATAATATTTAATGGGGAAAATATTAATTACAAAGATAACATAAAAATTTTCTTCTTCTTCTTGTGGTGCCCTATCCGTTGCGGACGTTGGCGATTAACATGGCTATTCTAACTTTGTTTGCTGCACTCCGAAAAAGTTCTACTGAAGTGAGTCCGAACCATTTACGCAGGTTATGCAACCATAAAATTTTTAGGATTATATATTGATCAAAATTTAAGCTGGAGAAAACATGTAGAACATATTCGAACTTACGTTTCTCCGTTAATTGGGATATTCTTTAAAATTCGTCATTGTATAGAATGTAAAAGAAACTTAATGTATTCTTCTTTGATACTAAGCCGCTTAAAGGAGATGTTTTTTAAATTTAACCGTTTAAAAATTAATATCATTTGAATTTTTTGGGCTGACAGTTGGCAACAGAAGTGTCAACGCATCGGTGATGCCAGTTTATTTCTTGGCGAATTTTGATTGACGTTTATTGTTTTCATTTCGTGTTTTCGTGAGTTTATTTAGGTCGTTTTTAACTAAAACTGCAAATCCTTTTATAAATAGGATTAAAAACTGATCTTTTAAGAACAACAAAGGGATTCATACACATTTCTGTTGATTGCGTTGTTTACCTTTATTGAAAAATGCCGAAGCATTTCCTTAATGGGATATTTTGATTACAAACTGGCAACACTGCTGATACTCGAAGGTATGACGTGCAACGGAAATTCTTTTGATTTAACTTTAGATATAAATAATTTATATAATTTTAAAATTTGCATATTATTTATTCATTCTTTACTTTTAAAACAAAAAATTTCTAACATAACGTTTACAAAAGTTTATGATATTCATAGACATGATACTAGACAAACTAATTTTTTATAAACTATTAAAATAAACACTAACTTTGGAAAACGGTTATTGTTATAAAATAGAAACCTAGGGTACGTTAGGTTGCTGCGAAATTTCCAGTTAGTAAAAAATAGTGTAGGACAACTATCCTTTCCTTGTCTGATTTCAATTATGAGATTGCATAAGCGCATGCTTGCTACTGCTAGTACAAGCAGTTAGAGTAAGATCAACCGATTTTTGTTCGGACGTACGCATCAAATTGAATCACACTCTTTGCCAACTGTAAATCTCGGTAAAGTATTATATGTAGGGAAATATCGCAAGTAGCTCTTTCGCGTTTCCATAAAACACAAACTCTTAAACCATTCTCCTGTACAATTTGTGAAAAAGTACAGAAATTAGGTTTTGCTTAAAATTGCGCGCAATAATTTCGACAGATTGTCTCAACTCAGAGTCATAGAGCGTTTCAAACCGATAATTACTTAATTAGTTATTTGTCGGTATTTTGTATAGGAAATTTATTACACATGGAAGATTTTCGGGGAAATCTGTACCAAATTTGGTTTACAATAATACGCTAATTAAATATGGGGGAGCTTTAGATAAGTAGTAATCACTACACAAGCAAACGTAAACAATAAAAGAATTTTGTTTATCTTGTTTTGGTTGCAAAAACATTCAATTTGCGCCTAGAACCTAATAAAGCGATATCATAATACATTTATTTGTATCAGTGTCATATCTAAAGTCCACAACATACAATAGTCTAGGAAACAGCGTGCAAATTCGACGATGAAAGATTACAGTGTCATAGCCGGTAATCGAAAATACCATATAAATACCAACGGTTTTTCTATCTGGGAACTTTTAGTATGGTGAGCCGTATGATGAGAAGAGAAGAGGATTTTTTTTTATCGAATGGTTACCAATATCCAATATCCGTCTGCATATCCAATTGCATTGAAAGTTCCAGTAGGCGAAAGCGCGCTTGTCATAATTTGACAAGCAAAACAAACCCCAAGTTATTTAGTTGAACTCCGTGCTGCTGACTTTAAGACGCCGCCTGCGGTGGACCTCACCCTCGGAGACCTCACCCGGATCCATCAAAGTGCCTTTATGAAGAGGCTAGTACCGTGCGAGCAAAAATTATTTGCATCAAAGAGGGCCTTGCATCTAAGGACGTAATGCTTAGCCGTAGAGCTTAATACCTGTTGGGTGTCAGTAACTACCTGAATTAACAATCAATCAGTTATTCCGTCATCTTTGACAGTCGTTACAAGTAATTTGATTCATCGCTAATTTTTCCAATTTCTTGAACAATTCACACAATGGGCTTTACGGCACAGCACAAAACATTCATGGTTGAAGCGTATTTTCGAAACGGGGTTAGAGTAAATGGTGAGTGGCAATACAATCCGGGTTTGTGCATGGACGATTTTCACGAACATTTTCCTAACATTGCTTTTATTGCTGGGGATTTTTATCATTGCCTGAAAAGAACCGTGGCTGTGTTTAGGGAAACAGGTTCTATGCAACACAAAAAAGGAGCAGGAAGACCATCTGTACGAACGGAAGAACTTGTTGCAAACGTTCGTGAAATAATGCAAAATACGCCAACAAATTGTATAAGACGCCTGTCCCAAGAAGTGATCTTATGGAACATGCAGGACTATTCTTAAGAAGGAAAAAGAAAGGATTATCCAAGAATGTGGTAACATTTCTCCAAAGATGCTGGTCAGCACTTTCGAAAATATGAAGAGACGTGTGAATTTATGCTTGGAGCATGGCGGTGGCCAATTTCAGCAATTTATGTAATTATTTTTCTTTTTCTTTCTGTATATTCTTACTTTGTCAATTTTGTAAACAACAAAAACAAATTTGTATTTGTCTACTTATTTTATTACTCATTAGTTTGGCATATCATGTCATAACATGAATTTGACAAAAGTTTAACCTATATTTGGTTAGATATGTCGTCCCCATATCATTGTGATCGAAAACCAAGCCATACGTTTTTTAATCCAAGCCCTCTTTGATGCAAATAATTTTTGCTCGCACGGTATATGCTGACTCACAAACTTCTTTAAAATCGAGGAGGCTATAGTTTTGACGTGTCTGTACAGTACTGAGTACTGTATTGTATGTACAGCAATGAGTACTGTACTGTAATAGCAGACGTTTCTATAGGGTCGTTTTTAAACAATTTTAACTAGTTTTTGTGAAAATTTAAATACTTAATAAACACTTTACGTGTACACATATTTAAACTTGACAAAAGTCATACATGATTCATAATTCGATGTTTATAAATAATTTGTACATTTCTTAATTACATACTGCCAAGTCATGGCATTAGTAGCAAAAATGTCAGAATGATATGAATCTTACCCCTTATGTAATTACTAATTACTATAATAGTGATAATATTACTATGTTCTAGTATTGTATTATGCAACCAAAACAAATTTCGAAAAAAAAATAATCATAAGCACTCAGTTTATTAAAAATTTTACTTAGCAACTTACAGGAAAAATTTGAAGCGCTAATGATATTTAATAAAACTATTTCCTGAGAAATAGATTATATACAGGTAGGGTTGTGGATTTGACCGGTCAATTTGTTTTTGGTCAATTGTTTGGTCAATTGACCAGTCAATTGACTGAAATAAATTATTAAAATTTTAAAATGCAGTGGATGAACCTAACTATACTTGCCAAATTTCTTATTTTGTATTTTGGAAAAAAATAATTTTTTATAACAAGTTTTGCTTGTTCTGAAAAGTCTACTGCCATACCTAAATTTTATACAGGGTGGTCAAATGGATGATATAGTTAAGTCCATCCAGGTACACATTCTATAAGTGTATATCTCAATAGTTGCTCCACAGTAGATACATTTCCCTTTTACTTTGTTTTCTTCTCTTATTTCGGTAAAACAATTCTAAATTTTGGTTTTGGACTTCCCAAACTCATCGTAAATGCGACGTCGCGTCGTTAGTTCACAAAAATGCAATGCAAGTGTAAACCCTAACTCTGGCAAATACGAAACGAAAATAAATAGAGAGAAGGAAATGTCTATGAAAATGGTATAAAAAGAGAATAACAATAACTTCTCTATTCCTTTCCTTCATTGTGATTAAATCCGTTCTGGGAACCACTAATAAACGAGGCCGACCATTGGGATTCCCAGAATCAGGTGTTATTGTTTTCTTAAATAACGGCGCTATAACGATACACTAAACATTATCCTGGGTGGTAGGAGGTAATCTGGACAGATCACAAATGCATAAATAATAAAATAAAATTGATATATTTTGACCGAATTTGACCGGTCAAATACGTCATGGTCAATTGACCATGCCCAACTCTACTATAAAGAAACGGACCAGCCTTATATAATATAGAATACCACCCACTTCATCAAGAATCGCTCGGACTCGTCAATTTAATTTTCTTGAAATGATTTTTTTTAGAAAAAAGATATACAGATGATCATGCACAAACTGTCCCAAGAATTTGCTTTTCAGATGAAGCTACGTATTTTTTAAATGGTCGTTACTAGACAAAACTACAGGAAAATCGTCATTGGTTTATAGAAAACCACATCTAATATAATGAAAAGGTTAATGTCTGGGTGGACATTGTTATAAATAGGGTAATCCGTTTGAAAACAGCCTCACTGGAGAAATATATCTAAATTTTCTTCGAAATCATCAGGTTCCAGCTCTTTTCACTCTATTTCCAGATAATAATGATACTTATTTACCAAGTGTAACCTTATGGTTTCAACAGGATGTTGCTTCCCCGCATTATGCTCATAAAAGGGAGTACTTAAATACAATTTCTCCGGGGCGATGGATAGGTGGGTAGACGGGAGTCGATAGAGTGGCCCCCGGATCTTCCCATGTATAACAGGAATTTTTAGATCGATTAATCTACTACAGTACAGTTGGTGGAGGACATTTTTGGACAGCATCTTGTAAAATAGTTTCTCTTTGTATTTTGTCGTTTGTCTAAAAAAAATATCGACACTGGGAGCAGTCTTACAGGTTGTGAGTGACATAGTCGAGAGCTTGGAGCCTGGAGAGCTCACGTCAATAACTTTGTGCGATCTAACAAAAGCTTTCGACTGTGTCTGTCACAAACTCCTGTTAAAAAAAACTATGCCACCATGGCATAAGAGGTGTTCCCCTGAACCTTATCGAGTCTTATTTTTCTGATAGGCGGCAGTTTGTGGAGATTGAAGGTGTCAAGTCTGATTTAGGTGTTAAATATGGAGTGCAACAGGGATCCGTCCTTGGGCCCGTCCTGTTTATAATTTATATTAATGATCTGTGTTTTTGACCATATTTGCAGACGACACTACTTTTGTTACTTCTGCTTCTAGTCTGGAGAATTTGATTATGACGTCACAACTGCTGCTGAAGGATGCAGAAAACTGGTTTTCTTGCAATCTCTTGCAGCTTAATACGAGTAAGACTCAAGAACTGGTTGTCTCGAGTAATCGACTATTTTACATTCCTGCAGAGATAAACTGACTAGGCATTCAGATATTCACAGCTACAACACTCGAGACTCAGAGAGGATAGTGGCTCAGCGATTCAGACTTACTAAATCTAAAAACTTAATTGCCATTTATATAATAAGATCCCGGGATGGTATCGAGCCCTCCATAATGTCCTGTTCAAAAAAATAGTGAAAAAAGTATTTACCAGACCATTGCTTTTATACCTTGAATGAGTACCTGTTAACCTCCTGGTAATCACTGCCCGGATGCTGTGCATTGGTTGTGGAGTTGCGAGTTTTGTGTCTCTTAATTTTAAATTTTATTTTAATGTTTGTGCATTGTTTGCTTTATACACTAATTTATTGTTATTTATATACATTTGTACATGTTAAATTATATTTACCTATATATTATTATTTATGTCGTGCTATAAACAATTTATGTAAGTATCAAATAAAACTTTGACTTTGACTTTATTTCGTAAACGAGTGAAGGTATAGGGCATAATTTATGAAAAATGTCTAGAATTGATTGTAGAATGTAAAAATGTTAAAATATACAATATGTGAAATTGATGTATTTTTATGATCCACCCTGTATAATCTTTTTCCTAAAAAAAAAGTTCATTTCCAAAAATGAATTTCACGGGTCCAAGCAATTCTTGATTAAGTGGGAGACGTTCCTTATAAAAGGCTGATCGGTTTCTTTATCATATAACCCAGTAGATTAAAAACAGTAAAGAACCGATAACTAAACCTAAAGGTACTCCACTACACTACTACACAATCACTTTTATTATTTTATTTTTGTTGCCATCGTACCTAGCGACTGGCCTAAATAGGTGGGACATGGATCGACAGCAGGAACTCAACCGATATTAATTTCAAAACCTATCTTACTTACCTCAGGTTTATTGTGGGTATCAACGTCAAGTGGGGAGGCAAATTGACAGATCAAAGTATTTTCTTTTTTTATAACTACAAAAGAAAACGATTATAAGAAATAACGGGTTAGATAGACAGGTAAAGGGGGTTTTGTTCGAATAAGACCCTGGGGTTCGATACTTAAATCTCCTAATTCAAAAAATGTTTATTTAATGTTACATTGGCCAAAAAGACGATGGACGTGGACTTAGCGAATGCTAGTGACAATCGCCATTACATGATTTTATCTACAACCATTGAATAATAATAATAGGCCTATAAAACTTTTTGTAGTAAGAGCAACATGCTTTGCTTAAAACAACAAGTGTAATAATTATGAGTACGTAACAATTCGAGATCTCGATTGAAATGATTAAAACTTGCGCTGTCAAAAACAGGCAAAATGGGATACCTGTTTCGATTTCAGTTTCTAATAGCTATTTATACAATAAGTTGCGAAATGAGTGTCTTTTAGGCACGCGACGTGAAATTGTCCAACGAGGCAACGCCGAGTTGGACAACACGTCAAAGTGACTAAAAGACATTGTTTCGTAACGAATTGTATACAATATTTTTTCTACTGAGGTTTTATAATAAAAAACTTAATTTTACTAACATTTTATTACCTATGTTTCATTGACACTTGCCAAAAAATATTAAATTATACCTAGTCTGTGGTTACGTTTTAATTGTAAATAATTACCTGCGTTACTTGTAAGCACGTTGCTCCTGGTAACGTGCTTAAAAGTTTTTTAAGCACGCTGCGCTTAAAAGTTTTTTAAGCACGCTGCGCTTAAAAGGAGGTTATTAAAACCATAATGACAATCGAAAAGAGGTTATTATAAAACGTCAGTAGAAAATAGCTATTTATACAATAAGTTGCGAAATGAGTGTCTTTTAGGCACGCGACGTGAAAATTGTCCAACGAGGCAAAGCCGAATTGGACAACACGTCTAGTGGCTAAAAGACATCGTTTCGTAACGAATTATATACAAGATTTTTTGTGATAGCGGAGAATTTGATAATTTAAGCTTTTATTAGTATTTTTAAACATTTTGAAAACTAGGCAGGCAATCTGTTTCTAAGGCATTGTTTATGCATTATTTAATGTTAAGTGTGTTGTCAAGTTCGAACGTCGCGTTTTGCCTTTTTTCCCGCAAAGTTTTTCGAAAAAATTACTTCAAATGAGTGATATTGACGAGTCTTTGGATATTGAACAAGCTGCTGAAGCTGCGCTATCCACGTTAGTACCCGAAAAATCGAAACATTTATACGAAAAAACCTACGACAACTTTGAAACCTGGGCCAAAGAAAAACATATTGAGAACTTTACAGAAAAGGTATTACTAGCCTATTTCCTCAAGCTATCCACCACCTTAAGGCCGTCAACTTTGTGGAGCAAATATTCGATGCTCCGCACCATGATTTATCTGATCAAAAACATAGATATTTGCAAATTTACAAACCTTATTGCATTTTTAAAAAGGAAAGGTTCCGGATATCAGCCAAAGAAATCAAAAATATTTACAAAGCTGGAAATAGAACGCTTTATAAAACAAGCTGGTGATAAAGAATTCCTGTTAGCCAAAGTTGTTTTAATCGTTGGAGTATTTGGAGCATGTAGGAGGGAAGAAATCACATTTTTAAAATTAGATGCCATCAAAGATTGTCAGTCGTTTATCAGTGTCAAAATTCCGAACACAAAAACTCATGTTCCAAGAATTTTTACGATTACTGAGGGATCAATAGATGGCATCAATTTTTTAGATCTATTTCGTAAGTACGCAAAACTTCGTCCACTGAATACGACACATCAGCGATTTTTCTTGACATATCGAAGTGGTAAATGCTGTACCCTGCCAGTTGGAATTAATACAATTGGAGGTATGCCAAAGAAAATAGCAGAATTCCTTGGACTCCCCAACACCAATGAATACACTGGCCATTGCTTCCGGCGCAGCTCTGCAACAATGTTGGCAGATTCTGGAGCGGACATGACACTTTTAAAGCGTCGTGGAGGTTGGCGATCAAGCTCAGTTGCCGAGAGTTATATAGAAAATTCCATTGAACAGAAAATCGAAATAGCAAAAAGAATCATAGGGCAGAAAGATATGCAAAATACAAAAATAAAAGAAGTTCACTCAGAAGCAGAAGTTAGTACTACCAGTTTATCCATTCCGACTACTAATAATTACATTGCTCTTAAAGAAGAGAAGCTAGAATTCAGTTCAACAGTTTACATAATTGTACATTTAACATATATAATAAATAGATATTTTCATTGATTTTAATGTTTCATTTTTACTTTTAGGCACTAGTGCCTAAAACTGTCACATTTAGACACTAGTGCCTAAAAGAGTGTCATTTCGAAATTCTAATCAATATCGAAATATGTCTATTTCAAAACGCTTTCACAAAAAGTACATTTTTTAAATTTGGAGGCTTTAAGTATCGATATATATCCAAATTTGGATATTTATTTATAATTTTAAATAATTTCATGTTTTCTGTAAAGATATATTTTAAAACTTCAAAATCACTTAATTTAATATAAAATTGTTATAAACCTGTAAATTTGTATTTCAATTCTATTCAATGATAGTTGCTATCACAATAACAAGTTTTTAGTACTCCTATGTTAGGAATGTAAAATGTAGGTAAAAAATACAAGTTGATGAATATGAACACATCATATATTTTTGCTTTTAACTTAACTATGGTTCAACTTAAAACCCAAATTTACTGGGCTTGTTAATAAATCTAAATGAACCCAAACTGGGTTTTTTATTTTTGGCATTGTAAAATTTTTATTTATTTTCATAAAACAAACAGAGCAAAATATTGCTCCCTTCAATCAGAAATTGAAACTAAATAAAAATGCTAGGGGTGTTACAGTGAAACTGGACCTGTTCTTTTGGAATAGGTATCATCTGCCTATTCCGCGTACCTATTACCTATTACCAGGTACCTATTTTAGGTTCGTTGGCACTGTCACATGTTTGATTCTCTGGTTTCATTGTTATTCCTTTTTCAAGTTGTCAGGTACAGGTACGATATAGGGAATGGAACGGCTACAGGTTTTGCTTTAAATTCATATAATATGTTTATAATATGGCGAATTTGCAGTTGAGAATTTTAAACGTTGCCGTTACAAGCACATTGCAATAATTAAAATAATCTCACTAAATAAAGATAAAGGGAAATAGTAATAAATATTTCTAAAAATATTGTAATAATTTATTGGGCAACAAAATATAGCGTATTTAATGTAGGATATGCAACCAGCAATGAGGAGAGGAAAGGAAAATGCCACGCGGCAAAGAACAACAGGTGGTCAACGTCTCCGAAAGATGGGGAATCACCGCATCGTTAGCAGCATAATACGCCGTTGCCGGCTCAGCGGCAGCGGGGCCACATTTTTAAACTGATGAATAGAATTTTAGAAAAAAAATATTGATATATATCAGGATAAATATCGTCGCATAAATATCATGATATTTATCAAGATATATATCAGAATATTTATCACGAATATATATCCTGCCAACCTTGCTTATGACTTAAATTAATTTCCTTTTTCCTTTTGTTGTGTTTTACCCGCGCCCTTCTGTTTGTTAATAAAATGCTTTGATCGACCCACCGCGAGAAACAAGTATCCCTGATCCTTTATTTTTAGGTTTATTAACGTAATAAACATAACCTTACGTATCCCTTTAAATAAAGTATAAAACTTGATAATAGAGTTAATAACTTTTAAGAGGAAGTACCTAACCCCTTTTACCACAATGAAAATTGCCGAACGTTTTGCTGGTCAAACGAAAAGAAAAAATAAAAATTGGTATTTAGAAAATAAATTCTACTTTAAATACCCCATCCAGAAAAGTAAATGACGATCGAAAATATTCCCAAAACTTTTTTTTTTATTTTTAGTAATTTTGTAATATCTTAAACAATTCTTTATTGGTCAAAAGCAAAATGACTTTCCCGGGTGTAGAATGTTGTATCAAACAATTTTTCTTAAAGCCATTTTCAATATCGGCCTTACTTTTTTCTCAAAAACGTTGGGCGCGTAAATCCACTTTACACGCTTAAATTCACTTTACGCGCCCAACGTTTTTGAGAAAAAAGTAAGGCCGATATTGAAAAATGGCTTTAAGAAAAATTGTTTGCTACAACATTCTACACCCGGGAAAGTAATTTTGCTTTTGACCAATAAGGAATTGTTTAAGATATTACAAAATTACTAAAAATAAAAAAAAAATCTAAAAAAAGTTTTGGGGATGGGGTATTTAAAGTAGAATTTATTTTCTAAATACCAATTTTTATTTTTTCTTTTCGTTTGACCAGCAAAACGTTCGGCAATTTTCATTGTGGTAAAAGGGCTGCTCTTAACGATTAGCGGCTAGCTGAAAAGCAGACCTGCCAAAGCACAAAAAAAGTATCGACCCTCTGGCCTTTGACATAATAAAATGTTGTTAAAAGTTATGTTGAAAAAAGATATTTAAAAACACAGTACAAGCGAAAACGTGAATATTACATTTCTTATCAATTATTATGAGGGAATTTATTCTATTTTAAGATAATATTATTGGGTTGCACAAATATTTTAATCAATTCATTAACTAGACAGTGACATTGACAGAGATTATTTTCTCACAATAAAAATGGTCTGGTTAGCTTAATTCTTGATGTAGGTACTAACCTGGCTTTTTTTTATTATGATTAAATCATTTCTGAGAACGTCATTGATGTCACAATAAAGCGTAAAACAGTTTTTTTAAATGCTAATAGATAAAAATTTAATTTTAAAATCTATTTCTAATAACAAATCAATTTTAAACGACTCTTTGTGGTTTGTTGCAAGACTAGCTTGGGATAAATTCATATTGGTAATTTAAAAATGTTTGAGGTCAGCTAGCACTTAGATAATTGCGCTACAAAATTCTTCGAATTTATAGAAAAATACCACATACATATTGTTCCAAAAATAACGATAAATGATCAATAAGGTTGTCAAATATAGGAGCCGGTCACACTCACAATGCACAAATGCTGAAATAAAAGTAAATTTGATATTACTATTATTATATTTAATGTGACGTCCAAAAGTGCACTTTTTTAATTAGGAGGTTTTAAGTATCGACCGCCTTGGGCCTTAGATCGCACCAAAAGTTCGGTTATTTAGCGAACTTAATAACAACACAATTTATGATATTCAAGGTACCATCATAATTCAGGAATATTTCATAGATATTTACCTTTAGATAAGCAAACGATAATCACGAAAGTGGCAAATATATGGCCTCGCGCATGTAAAGAAAGCTACACACGATTAGACATGCGCACTGCAACATTATTATTTGATGAATGGGAAAATAGACACGTCCAGGCTTAAAATTTTAAGTTTTTGCTCAAGAAATTGTAAAAGTTGATGTTCAATTTATTTTTACGTGTAAACAGCTAAAATTTGCCTCAAATTCTTGCCAAAAAATTCGAATTTCTTCTACATTTTTGATCAAGTTGGGAAATAAGATAGAGTAGATAAGTAGATTTTGGGGATAGAAAATTGTTTTTAAGGGTTTGTTTCTAAAATGTGTTCAAAAAGGAAGAGAACAAGTAAAATAAACTATAAAACTTATAAAATCGAATATAAAAACAAACAAAACCAGCAAAATAACCAATCTTCGATGTTATCGCATACGTAACCTCAAGTCAAATATTAGTTGCTATATACAGGGTGTTTCTTAATAAGATGCAAATATTTAAGGATCTTATTATAGGGCCCATTTTAAGAAAAAAACTTCATATGAACATAGGTTCTAAAATTCTTAACTGTTGAACTACAGAATGCTAAAGTTTTAAGAAAAAAATATTTTTTTTATGATAATTTTGGTATTACCCTGTATATTTTTGTGAAACGTGGTACGCATCTTCTATGAATCAAAAGGCGTTTACTGCTGTACAACATAATTTTTTATTCTTGCCAGTGGCGTTCGTGCGAGATTTGAACTGCATCATTTTAAAGAGAAAAGTGTGACGCCACTGCTTTTTCTTTGCATAAAAATTATTTTTTAAATCCTTAATCCTTACTGAACAAATCTGGTCTCTTCATTTTGATTCATTTGACGTATGGTTTTCGCATAAAAAAATAAAATACATTGATTTGAACATTGTTATGAAATTGGGTATTATCAAGGATTAATAACGTAAAATATCTAGTAGGTAAGAATCAGATTTTGTTTTGTACACATTTACAGTTTTGACAGCAGTTGTCTACCTAGTCTAGTTGGTACGTACTTGGTCCATTTTACGAATTCTGAGTTTGCAGATATACATTACATGTATGGGCTTGCTGATGGTAACGCATTGGAAGCCGCATTCCAAATAGAAATATTCCGAATGCGCGAACATTTTCAAATATTCATAGAAAGTTGTGCGAAAAGGGAAGTTTTGAAGTAGATAATCATCTAAAAGGAGTACAACGTACTGTAAGAATACCAGAAATTAAGGTAGCAGTTTTGAATTCAGTCGAGGAAAATCCCGGATTAAGTACCCGAAAAATTGGTAACAATTTAAATATCTCACATATTCTTGTTTGGAGAATTCTAAATGACTTTTTATTATACCCCTACCATATCCAACGGGTTCAGGCCCTACTCCCACGCGATTTTCCATTAAGGATGAACTTTTGCCAATGGTTTCTTGAAAAAGTAAAAGAAACGCCATCCTAAACTTTCACAATAATCATCTTTGGGTTGAAGAAAAGCCACATGCAATCGTGGAATCCCGTCACCAGGACCAGTTTTCCGTCAACGTGTGGGCTGGAATATGTAGTGATTATTTAATTGGACCCTATTTTCTTCCTGAGAGGTTGAATGGGCATAATTATCGGCAGTTCCTCGAGGAAGAATTACCAGTCTTGATGGAAGATGTTCCCATTTTAGTAAGAAATCGACTCTGGTCTCTGCATCGCATTATTGTTTCTTGCGAAACAATTAGGAACAGTCCCGGCATTTTCCAAAGAGTACGTGAGTCCATGAGAAAAAGAGCAGATGCATGCATATTTGCAGGAGGTGGACATTTGATTTGATTGTGGACTGATTTAACTTATTTCTTTGTGCGTTCAGGGTAATTTTGGTAATTTTACATTCCATAATGTATTTAAGTTCTTATAATTTCATAATTTTACCGTTTAAAAACCATTCTGTTAAATAAATTGTTGTTTAAAGTTACATAAATTGTTTTTTCTGGTAAGTGGTCTTGCGAGATGCAAATCAATGTATTGTAATTTTTTATGCGAAAACCATACGTCAAATGAATTAAAATGAAGAGACCAGATTTGCTCAGTAAGGAATAAGGACTTAAAAAATAATTTTTATGTAAAGAAAAAGCAGTGGCGTAACACTTTTCTCTTTAAAATGATGCAGTTCAAATCCCGCAAAAACGCCACTGGCAAGAATAAAAAATTATGTTGTACAGCAGTAAACGCCTTTTGATTCATAGAAGATGCGTACCACGTTTCAAAAAAATATACAGGGTCATACCAAAGTTATCATAAAAAAAATATTTTTTTCTTAAAACTTTAGCACCCTGTAGTTCAACAGTTAAGAATTTTAGAACATATGTTTATATGAAGTTTTTTTCTTAAAATGGGCCCTATAATAAGCTCCTTAAATATTTGCATCTTATTAAGAAACACCCTGTATATACATATAACTTGTATTGATTTTTACAATTTGGCAAAAACTTGGGTACGTGTAAAACATTTTCAAGCACAATTTCTTCTTCAAGAATTTGAAAAAGTTTTTGCCCGAGAACTTGACCCGTGGATTAATATAAACTATTTACATTTTTTCTTTTATATAATATAAGTATAGAGAAAAGTGTATTTTTAAACTTTTTGAAGCAATATATTGCCCGAAAAATTGGCGTACCTAATTACATTACAGGGCTGAAAATAAAATATACCAAAACATCGGGATAATCTGTCTTGGTGTGGGTTTCTCTTTATTTTCATTCCTTGTTTGTGTAGCCTATGCCTAGTTTGATGTGTTTAAATTGATCATAATAAAATAAAGTTATATATCAAGATACATCATTATTTCATACTTACTGAAATTACGAAATACCAGGAATTTTACCCCTATTTGGGCATAATAAAATCCTACAACGGCTGTTACTAGCCATTGTTTATATTTCAATCCGAGTTACTAAATTACACAAAAACTAGAAATCCGTAAATATTAAACACCCACAACAAACAACAATGATTCCACAGAGAAACCTCAAAACACAACAACGAAAAAGGCGCCGAGCCGGTGCTGGAGTACCTACGTATCTAAAGGTAAATGTCTATGAAATATTTCCATAGTTCAAGGTACTATGCCTTTTGCGAACGAACGAAGCAGTGTACCATCAACTACATAACCCGTACATTAAAGATATACTTGCCTCAAGTTTTGACAAATCACAAGCAAGAGTATTAATATATCATATCAAAAAACTTACACTGAAGATGCCAACACCTCCAAATTACATTGTTTAACCGGATTTTGTCCTTCCATCGTAGTCTTATCCCACGAAATCTATTCCATTTTGGTGATGTTAATTTTTGCCTGCAATTAAAACAAATACATATAATAAATAATAAAAAAATTGTGTGTGCTTAAGACCACACGACAGAAGTGAAAACTTCAACAAGGTGAAATTAACAATATCAAATACAATTTTTCAATTTTGTTTCTTTTAGGTTAGGTTCGTAAGCAATCTTAAAAATAACATAAACTTGGAATACGGGATAATTTTACTGCATACGAAAAAAGATATTTCCTAAAATTGAACAACCATTGAATTTTTACATCTTCAACAGAAGTCAGAAATCATAATAAATTAGGTCCACGGAATAAGCAATTACGGTAAACCTTACTTCACCCTACGTAAATATATAATTTAAAAAATGCCAGAACATACCTGAGACGCAGACGAGTGTCTATACAACGCACACTGTTTGCGGCATACTCTTGCATATAACGTTCATTCGGGTCAGGGTCAGTTCGGATTGAATATAGTAGTTGAATTCGAGCGTTACACAGCCGAGTGTGACGCGTGACGGCTCAGTTTAATTCAGTGCCCACAAAAAATGCTAAACGCGCCTAAATAAGTTTTCACTTCAAAAATTGTGTGTGCTTAAGACTACACGACAGAAGTGAAAACTTCAACAAGGTGAAATTAATAATATCAAATACAATTGTAATTTTACTGCATACGAAAAAAGATATTTCCTAAAATTGAACAACCCTTGAAAAAAATGCCAGAATATACCTGAGACGCAACAAGTGTATATCTTGTGATCTTAAACACACAAACAACGCACACTGTTTCCACGTCGATACTGAATGCGACTGATGCGGCATGCTCTTTCATATAACGTTCATTCGGGTCAGTTCGGATTGAATATAGGAGTCGAATTCGAGCGTAACACAGCCGAGCGTAACGCGTGATGGCCCAGGTAACGCGTGACGGCTCAGTTTAATTCAGTGCCCACAAAAGTGTTAAACGCGCCTAAAGAAGTTTTCACTTCAATAATAATTCATAGGTCACACTCTTTTTTCTTTTAAATTGGTTTTAAAAAAAAGTAAAGTTCGTGTAACTTGTGGTGCTCAAGTCTGGTGCTAGAGTTTTCAGGTCGCGCAAGCGCCTCTAGCGTGACTTAACGACCAGAGATGGCCGGGACCGACAGCTTTACGTCTCCTCCGAAAAACGATCTTACACCAACCAACTAAAATTCGGTCATACTTTTTTTTATTATGCGTATGCCCACTCCGGGAATCGAACCCGGATCGCCACGGCCGTAAGCGGTATCTCTACCACTGACCTATGACCGGGCTTTCGGTCGTAGCTCATTGGTTGGTGTAAGATCGTCTTTCGGATTTTCATATAGGTAAGTCAGTAATAGATAATATTAGTATATTATTTAACGAGCGTATAATGTAGGCCATAATTAACGAGGAGTGTATTATGGTGTATTATACGCGAGTAAAATACTATGCTGTATCTACAACAAACAACAATCCACTTAAACAGTGTTACCAAATTTAAATTCTGACTTAACCAGAGAGAGTGAACTAATACGTTTAGATGCTCGGAATAAGGAAAACAGACAATCAGACAACGCAGGTCCAGGCCAGAGGGGATAATTTATTTATTTTCTTCTACAGAAATGCACTTTGATGTAAATCGGTGGGAGTTCAGAACCTAAAAGCTTCGGTTTCCTACAAAGCGGCACCGCAAAAAAGCGGCCGTAATTTGACGGCGAGCCTCGCCGCGAAAAAACGTGTATGTACTTGCAAATCAAAGTATGTTCCTTCAGAGCGTTCAGCGCAAAAAATACGGCACCGTATTTTCTAAAGCGGCCGCTCTGTACGTTGGGAGAGAGCGCAAGCACGATTTTTGACGGTGCGCTAGTATTTTATCGAATCGTATGTAATGTTACTTTCCAATAATATTCACCGTCGAAAGCGACCGTACTACGGTTGGCAAAATCGGCTGCCAAATTACGGCCGCTCTTTTGCGGTGCCGCTTTGTAGGAAACCGAAGCTTTAGCGACAGTCTGTCTGATAGGATGTGTATCTTTTGGTCGTGGTATTCCTTTTTAAGATTCTCTTGTACGCGTGCTTGAATTGCATGAACTTCTGCTTGATATACAGGGTGGCCCATTAATAAAAGACGCCGGCTATATCTCGGAAACCATTAATCGTACAGCTTTCGGAAAAAAAAATTATGAGTAAAGCTGTCATGGGAAAATTCTGGAAATTACTTTCAAGTTCCTCATTTCGCCGCAAGGGGGCACAATTGAAAATTAGTTTTTTAAATTTTAAATTTCTCCGAAAATTCCCATATTAAGGTATAACTCTGATTGTATCATTGGAAAGCTTAGATAATTCTGCATCATTTTGGTTTAAGGCTCGTTGGCGTACCGACCTTGATAAGAGTGGGGGAAGCTATTGAATGTGTGAACATTAAAATCGCCGTAACTTCTAAACGACTTATCCGATTTTACTAAATTTAAGCTTGTTTGGAAGGGAAAGGTAAGTACCTTCAATCGTCGTATCCAATGGTACACGATAGTTTCTAATAAAATTGCTAGAGGGCGCAATTTGTAATAATAACAGTTTTTTTGATTTTATCCCGAAAATTCAAATCATACGGTATACCGATGACATCATAGTCGGAAAGTAGATGGAATTTACAAGAAAAGATGTGAAAACCGCAGTTCGATATCTTTGTTCGTTTCAGAGTTATTGCCAGAAAAATAACTTTTAATTCAAATTGCGCCCTCTAGCAATTTTATTACAAACTATTCGGTAGGTATAGTTTCTTATAAAATTGCTAGAGGGAGCAATTTGAATTGAAAGTTATTGTTTTGGCAATAATTCTGAAACGAACAACAATATCGAACTGCGGTCTTTACCTTTTTTCTTGCAAATTTAATCTACTTTCCGAATATGATATCATAGTTATACCGTATGATTTGAATTTTCTGGATAAAATCAAAAAAACTGTTATTATTACATATATTGCGCCCTCTAGCCATTTTATTAAACGCTATCGTGTACTGCTGGATACGACGATTGAAGGTCTTACCTTTCCCTTCCAAACAAGCTTAAATTTAGTAAAATCGGTTAAGTCGTTTAGAAGTTACAGCGATTTTAATGTTTACACATTCAATAGCTTCCCCCATTCTTATCACGGT
This sequence comes from Polydrusus pterygomalis, assembly GCA_963969555.1. Taxonomy (NCBI): domain Eukaryota; kingdom Metazoa; phylum Arthropoda; class Insecta; order Coleoptera; family Curculionidae; genus Polydrusus; species Polydrusus pterygomalis. Next base: position 38,819,627 of record OZ018376.1, on the reverse strand, counting down.
CGGTACGCCAACAAGCCTTAAACCAAAATGATGCAGAATTGTCTAAGCTTTCCAATGATATAATCAGAGTTATACCTTAATATGGGAATGTTCGGAGAAATTTAAAATTTAAAAAACGAATTTTCAATTGTGCCCCCTTGCGGCGAAATGAGGAACTTGAAAGTAATTTCCAAAATTTTCTCATGACCGCTTTACTCATAAAAATTTTTTTCCGAAAGCTGTACGATTAATGGTTTTCGAGATAAAGCCGGCCTCCCTTATTAATGCGCCACCCTGTACTGTGACATAGGTCACTAGAGGAATGCTGATGTACATTCTAGATTTTTCCCTAAATATGCCTGCGACTACTTCGTTGGCCGTTTTCGATCCATCAGCGTACCAAACTAGGACGGAGGTTTGTCGTTTGCCCATATATCAGAGCCACAGCTGAGCCCTAGGTTTTCCCAAATAGTCTTTTGCAATTTGCTTGTATATATCACAGTAAATATATAAAGATGAATGTGTTTGCCCTGAAAAGAAAACCAACTTCCAAATAATGTAGGAAGTTTAAATTTTCCACATATCGAAATAATGGTAGAATACCAATATGAAGGGGTTATAATTCGGATTTGGATTTACCTGAGGCATATGTCGATCCTGGAGTTGAACCCATTCCCATGTATACGTCTTTTTTATTGATGTTTAATTATTGAATTAAATAAAATGTGTTCCGCGTTATATCAGATGTGTCACCAAGGGCGATCCCGCGTGCTCATGATATGTTATTACACAATTTCGAAAACACAGAGTACAGAGATAAATTATTATTGCCAAATTAAATAACCCAATGAGACATGCTGTGGACAACAATATTATTAGTATATATTGTAGATTAACTAAGAGTAAGTTGCGAATTTACTAGCTTTAATTTAATTGTAGTTGTATTGAGTTCAACTGTATGATAATATTAAGTTATTGTTCAGATCGCACTAGGAAATTGAAGCGGAGCAGAGGAGTTCTTAAATCTTCGAGCGCAATATGGATAATACGCTCGAGTTGTACCGGGTGGTCAACTAAGAATGGCCGCCGGCTATATCTCAGAAACTACTAAACATAGAAACTTGGGGAAAAAAAATTATGATTAAGGCGATCATGAGAAAATTCTGGAAATTACTTTCAAGTTCCTCATTTCGCCGCAAGGGGGCACAATTAAAAATTATTTTTTTTAATTTTAAATTTCTCTGAAAATTCCCATATTAAGATATAACTCTGATTGCATCATTGGAAAGCTTAGACAATTCTGCATCATTTTGGTTTAAGGCTCGTTGACGTACCGATCTTGATAAGAGTGGGGGAAGCTATTGAAAGTGTAAACATTAAAATCGCTGTAACTTCTAAACGACTTATCCGATTTTACTAAATTTAAGCTTGTTTGGAAGAAAAATATAAGTACCTTTAATTGTCATAGCCAATGGTACACAATCGTTTCTAATAAAATTGCTAGAGGGCGCAATTTGTATTAAAAATTATTGTTTTGGCAATAACTTTGAAACGAACAAAGATATCAAACTGCGGTTTTCACATATTTTCTTGTAAATTTCATCTACTTTCCGATTATGATGTCATAAGTATACTGTATGATTTGAATTTTCGGGATAAAATCAAAAAAACTGTTATTATTACAAATTGCGCCCTCTAGCAATTTTATTAGAAACTATTGTGTATCATTGGATACGACGATTGAATATACTTACCTTTCCCTTCCAAACAAGCTTAAATTTAGGAAAATCGGATAAGTCGTTTAGAAGTTACAGCGATTTTAATGTTTACACTTTCAATAGCTTCCCCCACTCTTATCAAGATCGGTACGTCAACGAGCCTTAAACCAAAATGATGCAGAATTGTCTAAGCTTTCCAATGATGCAATCAGAGTTATATCTTAATATGGGAATTTTCAGAGAAATTTAAAATTTAAAAAAATAATTTTCAATTGTGCCCCCTTGCGGCGAAATGAGGAACTTGAAAGTAATTTCCAGAATTTTCTCATGTCCGCTTTAATAATAATTTTTTTTTCCCAAGTTTCTATGTTTAGTAGTTTCTGAGATATAGCCGGCGGCCATTCTTAGTTGACCACCCGGTACAATATATTTTTTCTAAGAACCAACTCGACTTCGTCTCGAGCTGCAAACTTCACGCGTCGTGCAACAAATATACACTTTTTGTACTAGTTACACAATAAAAAAAAGAATAGTACCTATTGAAAAGTAATATTTTGACATACTTAAATATAGTATGTTTTCAGGGCCCACTCTAAACGCAGGCTTTCATAGCATCTAAACTACTTATACCGTGCGAGTAAAAATTATTTGCATCAAAGAGGGCTTGGATTAAAAACGTAGGACTTGGTTTAGATCACAATGATATGGAGACGATATATCTAATCAAATCTAGGTTAAAATTTTGTCAAATTCATATTATGATATGATATGCCAAACTAATGAGTAATAAAATAAGTAGAAAAAGACAAATTTATTTTTGTTGTTACAAAATTAACAAAGTAAGAATATACAGAAAGGAAAAGAAAAATAATTACATAAATTGCTGAAATTGGCCACCGCCATGCTTCAAGCATAAATTCACACATTTCTTCATATTTTCGAAAGTGTTGACCAGCATCTCTGGAAAAATGTTACCACACTCTTGGATAATCCAATTTTTTGAGGGTGCAATGTGGACTCTCTCATGCGTGTATTCTGAGAATTCACATAACCGGAGAGGTGGAACCAGGCTTCATCCGAAAAAAATGTCAGGTCTAATAAATCATTTATTTCCAATAAATTTTGGGTAAACCATTGAGAGTAATTCCTGCGTCTTTCAAAATCTGCGGCTTGTATTTCTTGGAATACTTGCACTTTAAAAGAAAATAAATTTAGGTGCTTCTTAAGAATCATCCTGCATGTTCCATAAGATCTTCCCACTTCTTGGGACAGGCGTCTTATACAATTTGTTGGCGTATTTTGCATTATTTCACGAACGTTTGCAACAAGTTCTTCTGTTCTTATAAATGGCCTTCCTGCTCCTTTTTTGTGTTGTATAGAACCTGTTTCCCTAAACACAGCCACGGTTATTTTCAGGCAATGATAAAAATCCCCAGCAATAAAAGCAACGTTAGGAAAATGTTCGTGAAAATTGTCCATGCACAAACCCGGATTGTATTGCCACTCACCATTATTCTAACCCCGTTTCGAAAATACGCTTCAACCAGGAATGTTCCAGGAATGTTTTGTGCTGCTCCGTAAAGCCCATTGTGTGAATTGTTCAAGAAATTGGAAATATTAGCGATGAATCAAATTACTTGTAACGACTGTCAAAGATGACGGAATAACTGATTGATTGTTAATTCAGGTAGTTGCTGACACCCAACAGGTATTAAGCTCTACGGCTAAGCATTATGTCCTTAGATGCAAGGCCCTCTTTGATGCAAATCATTTTTGCTCGCACGGTATAATATGCTGGATAAAATAGGTAATTTTCCTTTCACCACATAAACATAATGCTCATTTTATCATAGAGTGCCTCGGATGCACGCTTTTTTTTTGAAGTACCGTAGACAGCGGAATAATTTTTTTTGCTGTATGGATTTTCTGGTCATGGTCAGGCCAAGTGAAGATGATAAAGTACAAAGTCTTTCTATTTATAATTAATCCGTACTTTTTCACAATTCGGTCTTTGGAACCATTAAACCGACGCCGTGGGAGATGAATATTCAGACTCTCGTTACAAAGTTCGACGATACGACACTACTTGTATAGGTCTGGGATATAGAAAGTCTGGCGCCATCAACAAGACTGTGCCAAATGGTTAAATAAATCATTTATCAAATCATAAATACGGTTTGTCTTATTATATTTGTTGAACGTGGCTCTACCAAGGATTCTTGGTACCTGGTGTAGATGAAACAATAACGAATAAACCTATTGACAAAATAGTATTCCATTCTAAAGTAAATCAACATACAAATTTCGCCCCTTCACTTATTTTGCCAAACTTACGCTGCTAAAAGTATTAACATCTGAGACTAACATGATGTAGGAAATTTTAAATCTTTGTCTAAAACCTTATAAAAAGTCTGCAGTATGGCAACGCTGGATACCCAGCAATAGAAACGTAAGAAGAAACGAAGATTGTAACGAAGTTACCTAAGTTTTACCGAATTGACAACAGGTTTAGCACCGAATTATTAGAAAATAATTATCTCCGTAGTTTTTCAATTGATTTTTTCGTTTCTTTCATGCAACCGATTTATTGAATATTTTTCTAACCGCTGGTAACAAAAGGTTTTGAATTTAATCAGAGAAATTAATTAATTACCGCTATCACAGAAACCGTCTTAATTGACAAACCAATTTACGGCATTCCGATACAGGTAATTCAACGCTGGTTCCTGTACCGATTCGTAAAGATGACGATCGCGCGCCGTTCTTAAAATCCCCAAACCTTGACCATTTTCCGTGGTGGGAGATAAGGAAGTTGAAATCCGAGATCGAAACAAAATTACGGCCCCTTCTCGATCCAGCTTTGCAGCCGACCAAAAGTGATTTTGAAAGTGCTTAGTTTTCAGCTAGTGAACCGTTTGCCGTTTCATTCTTATATTATTCTTTTCCGCCGTCGTCGAATACCGTTATTATCTGTGGTAAGCAACACTGATTTTTTTTTATATATTTGAAAATTATTTCCCGCTAAATTTTTCCGCCGCCTTACAATCATTTTCATTTATCCGTATTTAGAACTAGATTTATTCGATAGTTTGCCGAGCTTGCTTTTGCTTAATACCGCCACGCTTTAATCATTTTTCATTTGCCTATATGCATGATTATAGTTGCTCGATAATTATCACCGCATTCACCAGTAGTTAGAACCGCCGCTGTAATACCATCTTCATACCGCCCGCTTATAAGTTTTCCGTTCTTAAAATTATTACCGGACTTCGTCTTATGTAACACCGTCGCATGAAACCCACTTTAATACCGTTTGTTTGAAATTTGTTCCACCGAAAAGCTTAACTGTAAATTACCGCCAATTTTCCGAGAAATTTTGATTTTTTTTTATTATTTATAGGGAAGTATTTGTAACGTGATATTGTAACCTGTACATTTGTAATTAATTTCTGTTGTTACAAAAATAAAATTATTTTACATTTCCCGACATAGGTGTGTTTTATTTCCCATAGGAACTTAGAGGCGTGAATGACTGTTATCTGTATGCGCTAATAGAACTCTGTCTCCAACTGTTTAAAGGTTACCCAGGGCTCCGGGGGTTCTGATTTTCCCTAAAAATTAAAATCAGTGGCGCTCGAGTAAAACTCCGTTCATTTTTGTATATTCTCTTTAATTCCGCCCACAGGACGCTTTAGAAGTTATTCAATTCAAACCCGACCGAATTTACCGCCGAATTACCGACCGCCGAATACCCGAAATTGAATAACTTCCGCGTCTGAGGGATAACTTGATAATTGAGATTAAAATAGAGGTTCTTTACAAAAAGTATTCTCTAATCCGTACAAAAATTTAATTTTTACTAGCCAGTTTCAAAAGCAATTTTTATCCGCCGTTACAACCCTTACAGAATTGGCGCCCGAGCAGCCTTACAAGATGCAGACAAGGAGATGAGACTGAAGGGGCCATCCGAACTGTCAAAAGCAGACTACAGAGTTTTGCCCAAAATTCAGGAATACTTTTTTGCCAGCTAGGAGGAATTCTTGGAGATCGGCATGAATAGGGAAAAAGAATATGTAATTTCATTAGAATACTATACAATAAACACAAGATACGTTACTTGACTGGATAGCCACAGCAGCTAAGGTCACCTGGCAGTGAAAAGTAAACTGAAATGCAAGCGTCAATTCGACTTTCAAACCTTTCCTAAGGGTTGTTGTGGGAATTTTGTGTTTAGTATAATATGCACAGTGTTGGGTCGAATACTAAAAAATGGTATTCGTATACGAATCTGAATACCGTACTCAAAAATGGATTTAAACACAGAGTATTTGTATTTGTGTATTCATAAAAATGAATATTGTCTAGAATAATTAGAGCCACTAACGAAAAATATAGATAGCGTTATTAAAACACTTCTTTAGTCTTTTCCTCCAATAGTTCAAATACTTTCAATTATATTTTTTTTCAACATCTACTTCTGTGTCGAATTCAAAAAAGTTAATGTCGTCTTCTACAATTTCTACTCGTTCTGGACTTTTGTTACCTTCTTGGTCTTTCAACTCAAGGTGTATTCCTGCCTGAATAACAGTCTGCTTGACTGTTTCAATATCAATATTAAAAGCTGACGCAATCGCCTGGGAGAGCCACTTAAATTTAACATTTGGGCATGTTACTGCCGCAATCATTACTTCTTTACCTTCGGTTTTGGAATAATCGAAATATTGATTACATCTTTGATATCTAATAGAATTCAAAATTATTTTCGGATTCGAATACTCAGTACGAATACCAATATTAATTTATTTAATTTTGAATAAAAATATTCAATATTCTATTTATGTATTTGAACACTCCAGTAGTATTGAATACAGATTCTTGGTCAAAAAAGTAGTTGTAAGAGTATGAATAACTAAGTTAAGAGATGTATTCGAATAACGCGGGAAGTAGCTTAAATAGGATGCAGATTACCTTGTATGCGAATACTACACAACTATGAATATGCATTTGTATTTTCGAAAAAGTTTTTTGTTGTTGTTTAAACTGTGCAGTGGTGGTTGTGGCTTTATTAGTTTTAAATACATAGAAGACATGTGTTGACATCCCTGTTAATAGAAAAGCTCTTGGTAGTACCATGCAATCTGAATTTGTATTTTGATATCTAAGTGTTAGACTAAATATAGCATTGTAGTATAAAGAATTTCCAGGTGGTTAGAAAATTATATTTCTTGCACATTTGGTTGTTAATATAACCTATTTCCATTAGCTGGGTTTTCTGTAAAGTGTAGATATTTTCACATTGTAAATACTTCAAATATAAGTATAACTTATTAATTATTACTATTAAGGAAAATGTGTATGGTGATAATAATTCATGATAATATTTTTATTAAAGGTATTAGAAAAATTACCTACTGTTTGTTTTTACTATACAGGATGTTTCATTAAGGGTGGACACCGGCCATATCTCGGAAACTACTAGGCATAGAAACTTGGAAAAAAAAATTATCATTAAAGCGGTCATGAGAAAATTCTGGAAATTATACTTTTAAGTTCCTCATTTCGCCGCAAGAGGGCACAATTAAAAATTTTTTTTTGAAATTCTAAATTTCTCCGAAAATTCCCATATTAAGGTATAACTCTGATTACATTATCGAAAAGCTTAGACAAATCTGCATCATTTTGGTTTAAGGCTCATTGGCGTACCGACCTTGATAAGAGTGGGGGAAGCTATTGAATGTGTAAACATTAAAATCGCTGTAACTTCTAAACGACTTATCCGATTTTACTAAATTTAAGCTTGTTTGGAAGGGAAAGGTAAGTATCTACACGATAGTGTTTAATAAAATTGCTAGAGGGCGCAATTTGTAAAAATAACAGTTTTTTCGATTTTATCCCGAAAATTCAAATCATACGGTATAACTATGACATCATAATCGAAAAGTAGATGAAATTTGCAAGAAAAGATGTGAAGACCGCAGTTCGATGTCTTTGTTCGTTTCAGAGTTATTGCCAAAACAATAATTTTTAATACAAATTGCGCCCTCTAGCAATTTTATTAGAAACTATCGTGTACCATTAGATACTACAATTGAAAGGTTCTTCCAAACAAGTTTAAATTTAGTAAAATCGGATAAGTCGTTTAGAAGTTACAGCGATTTTAATGTTTACACTTTCACTTGATAAGAGTGGGAGAAGCTATTGAAAGTGTAAACATTAAAAATCGCAAATTTAAGCTTGTTTGGAAGAACCTTTCAATTGTCGTATCTAATGGTACACGATAGTTTCTAATAAAATTGCTAGAGGGCGCAATTTGTATTAAAAATTATTGTTTTGGCAATGACTCTGAAACGAACAAAGATATCGAACTGTGGTCTTCACATCTTTTCTTGCAAATTTCATCTACTTTTCGATTATGATGTCATATTTATACCGTATGACATAAATTTTCGGGATAAAATCGAAAAAACTGTTATTATTACAAATTGCGCCCTCTAGCAATTTTATTAAACACTATCGTGTACTGTTGGATACGGCGATTGAAGATACTTACCTTTCCCTTCCAAACAAGCTTAAATTTAGTAAAATCAGATAAGTCGTTTAGAAGTTACAGCGATTTTAATGTTTACACATTCAATAGCTTCCCCCACTCTTATCAAGGTCGGTACGACAATGAGCCTTAAACCAAAATGATGCAGAATTGTCTAAGCTTTTCGATGATGTAATAAGAGTTATACCTTAATATGGAAATTTTCGGAGAAATTTAGAATAAAAAAAAATTTTCAATTGTGCCCCCTTGCGGCGAAATGAGGAACTTCAAGTAATTTTCAGAATTTTCTCATGACCGCTTTAATCATAATTTTTTTTCCAAGTTTCTATGCCTAGTAGTTTCCGAGATATGGCCGGTGGCCACCCTTAATGAAACACCCTGTATACAGCTGAATATTTTGGAAAGCTGAAATGAGGAAACCTTGGGTTATTTAAAATACATTTTAAAGATCCAGTTGTATTTTGCTAATCATATTAAAATTAAAGACGCCAGCGGGTGAAATGCCAATGTAACTTTTATTTTAACAATGATTTTTTTCCATAAATAAAGGGCTTGTAGTGTAAATGTAAGTGTAAATGTTTCGCCACATTAGTATTACTTATGTGCATTGGCGACAATGGTAGATTAACGACGCAATGATTTTGCCAATGAAAAACGATTTCAGTGTTGCCACAAGTGACTGCCCACTAAATGGCATTTGGCGGACATATTCGTTCTAACATTTCATCTATCTATTTATTTATGACGTCTTTAAGTATCCTTAGGAATCCTTAATAAGGAACTATACTAGATTGATAAAAACAGGGTTTTAGTTACGTGTTTGTTTACAAACAACATTAATTATAATCAATAAGCTATTCAAATCTTATGAACATAATTAGGACTAATGGAAAATTTTTAAACAATTATTATACTTTGTAGACATTTAAGCGATAATGGCAAATATACGTTTATTGCAATGGAGGCTTTACTTTTTACTTTAGGAAGGCTTTACTTTATGTTTGCAAGCAAGTTGTCGCAACTCCCAGAAATGCAACAAAAAATAACATAAAATATATAATAGTTATTATGGTACTGGTGTGTTATGTTATGTCTAAGTCACTCTATGAAATGATGAGCCCTTGAGGCCGAACCTGACATGTCGGCCAAATCAACATTTTTTGCAAAACATATGTTATAGGTCAAAAAAATTACCTTATCGCACTTCCATTGTCTTTATTTTGTTACTTAACACAACTTTTCGGTTAGTTAGTATCTCTAGCCGTTTTCAAGTGTAAACTAAATTATAATTCTAAGGCCACTGTCTTAAATACTATCCATGTGCAATGAAGCTTGATGACTCCGCCTACGTGCTGATTGAAGTGTGAAGTTTGAGCTGTTGGTTTTGGACAAGAAGAGGCTTCCAGATATTGGGGATATCTATACTTGGTTTACTAAATAATGTGTATTTTGATTCATGAAAGCTGCTTCTTTGAATTTTCGTTTTCTCCAGTGCTGTTCCGAGTCCAAAACCTTGACTTCTGACCACTGTACATTATGTTGGTTGGTCCATACATGTTCCACTATACCTGATCTCGAAGTTTCACCTCTTTGAGTATGTTTCAGATGTTTTTTAACTTGTACGGGAAGGGGTATTTTTGTTTCTCCAATGTACGATTCGCCACACTCGCAAGGGATTTGATAGATACAATTTTTTGTGTTTTCATTAAGTACTGGGGGGTTTTACTTTTGTAAGAAAGCTTCTAAGCGTATTTCCGGATTTAAAGCAAGCTTCATTGCACATAAATGGTATTTAAGAGAGTAGCCTTAGAATTATAATTTAGTTTACACTTGAAAACGGTTAGAGATACTAAATAACCAAAACATTCTATTAAGTAACAAAATAAAGACAATTGAAGTCCGACAAGGTAATTTTTTGATATTACTTCAGTGTCTATCACCTTCAAATAAATATGTAATAATTTTACGGAAGTAGTCCATTGAATATGTAATAGGTCGTATACACTCCAAGACTACTGCGGCATCTTTCAAGCAGAAATTATGGCAGTAAATAAAACAGTCAATATCATGCAGGACCATCCTGGCGTAAAAGGACCTGCGTCAAGCAGCGATAAAGGCAATTTTTTCCAGCAGCATTAAACCAAATTTCGCTATCGGCATTGTCGCAACAATCTCTGCATACGTGCTACACAGCATCGAGTCACCTTCTGTTGGGTTCCTGGCCATTGCAATATAGAATATCGCCAGGGAAGCCGCAGTCGCGTCTGCCGAACTAGCAGAGAATACTGTAGCTAAACTCGGCTAAACCAATGGGATCGGTCAAAGAGGAGCTAGATCGGATAGCTAAACAACTTGCATATACGCAGATGGACAGAGCTAACAAGCTGTAACCATCTCCAAGCAATTGTGGCCCCAACTTGATAACAGGAAAACACAGCGTTATTACAGCACAGTCGGAAAGACTTAAGAAATATCACAGCCGTAATCACCGGACATTGCCTTTACGGTAGATACGCCGAACACCAGCAAATACCAGCTAATGACTTCTGCATAAGTTGCAGCAGCGATGAAGAAAGGGGGGAAAGTATTCAACATTTCTTGTGTGAAAGCCCTGGCCTCGCTAGGCTAGGAGAAGGTCCAATGCCTTGGGCGAACCATTCTTTATTGATCTAAAGGAGGTAAGCAACTTACGACTGGGCTGACTCACTAAGTTTATTGACAGTAGTGGATGGTTTGAATGAGCTACCAAGATTATTCTAATTTCTACGTCGCGCTAACCACCAGGAACCAGGAAGCTGATGCGGTCATTATAGGACTATGTGAGACTGGACAGTGCTAGAAGTCTGCCACTCTCACCTAACCTGTATTATAATTTTAATGCAGCTGGTCAATAAGATCGCGTCGATTTTTGCCATCGGCATGGAATTATTTTATTTATTATATGTTAATTAACTCTAATTGCAATCGAAATTCAATACTTTCTACAAAAATAATCTTTAAAAGAAATAAATACTTATGTATAAAACAAATAATATAAGTAACGAAATAACATATTATTACAATGTTGTGATTTTTTTTTCGTTTCTTATCAGTAGGTTAGTCTATTATAAAAGCGTATTTTGTTGATAATATAATATAAATAAGGATTTTCGTTAAACTATCTAATCTGCTTTTTTTGCAAAAAATTTTAGTATACCACTTATCAGATTTTTATCAACAGCTTGGGGGACCGCTAACCATTAAGAGTTGTCAGGATTGTTATATTTTATTACAAATTATCTAAATTGCATAGTACCTACATTCTATCAGGAATGACACATTTTTATATAATGAATCTCACGATAGGTTGGTCCTCTGGTGCGAAGGAAATTATCTTTACCTTAATGTAGGAAAATACGGAATGGCAGGCACTGCAGGCAGTTATCTAGATTTCATCAAATCCTATCTGACTGATCGAAGACAATATGTCGGAATGAATGGCATAACATCAAGATAGATTGTAGTCAAATCCGGAGTGCCACAGGGATCACATTTGGGCCCTATAATACTGTTCTTGCTCTTTGTCAACGATGTAACTTTTAATTTTAAAAAATGCAAGTGTCTTTTGTATGCGGACGATCTCAAGTTCTATTGTAGTCAAATCCGGAGTGCCACAGGGATCACATTTGGGCCCTATACTGTTCTTGCTCTTTGTCAACGATGTAACTTTTAATTTAAAAAAATGCAAGTGTCTTTTGTATGCGGACGATCTCAAGTTCTATTACGTCATAAATTCCATGAAGGATTGCGAGGTGGTTCAATCCGAGATATAGATTGGTCCTCTGGTGCGAAGGAAATTATCTTCACCTTAATGTAGGAAAATGCAAAGTTATGAGGTTTTATCGTCGTAAGGAACCAATACTTTTTGATTATTTCCTGAGTGGAAAAATTCTTGGAAGTGTTACCAAGATAAACGATTTGGGAGTTACCTTCGATCGAGAAGTAACTTTCAACGAACACATTTCTAATATTACCCTTAAAAGTTATAGAATGCTGGGTTTTCTGAGAAGAAACTGTAACCATATGTATGATGTTTCCGCTATAAAATGCCTCTACAACTCCCTTGTTCGGAGTATTCTGGAATATAGTAGTACAGTTTGGTCGCCATCATACGAGTGTCATATAAATCGCCTGGAAGCAGTCCAAAACAAATTTGTTAAATTCCTCTTGTATAAACACAGATTTCCATATAGAGATTTACTATATACAACTAGGATACAGTTAGTTGGACTAGATATTCTCGAAAATCGACGAAAATGGTGCTATGGTGCTTTTCTTACATAAAATTGTTAATGGCAAAATAGACTGTGCTGAATATAGTATTAATTTTCGCATACCACAAAGAGATACTCGAAGTAGGCTGCTCTTTCAAGAACCACGGCATCAAACTAATTATGGGTTTCAAAGTTGTGTGGGAAGAATAATGAAGAATTATAATTCGAACTTCCTGGATTACGACCTATCTCATCAGTCATTCGAAACTTTCAAAAGAAATATTTTAAAATTTTAATCCAATGTCTCTGGTCTTTGTTAATGTATTATTTTCTTTTTGTATATGTCGTAGGCTGATAGTGAAATCCGTCATTTCATGAAAAGCCTAGTCACTTCATGAAGCGTCGGCAGATTGTGTAAAAACATGAAATTACACGATCTGTCGCGTCATGAAGAGACCTTGACCTTGAGACGTTTCGGCGTATTATGTATAACACAATCTGCCTAATTTTAAATATCGTCACTTCATGAAATGCCACAAAAACAAGGCATATTGTGTAATTCCGTCTAAAAGATATATTGGCAACTGGTTTGTTCGGGTTTGTCACAGCATTTTTTTTATTATTATAAAATAATATTAGTTGAAAAAATTTAATTAAAAAAAAAATGCTCTGGGGAACAACGAACAAACCAGTTGCCAATATACCTTTTAGACGGAATTACACAATCTGCCGACTGACATGACATCGTTAGGTACTACATGAAGTGACGATATTTAAAATTAGGCAGATTGTGTTATACATAATACGCCGAAACGTCAAGGTCTCTTCATGAAGTGACGCGGCAGATCGTGTAATTTCATGTTTTTACACAATCTGCCGACGCTTCATGAAGTGACTAGGCTTTTCATAAAATGACGGATTTCACTATCAGCCTACGACATATATAAGAATAATGTTTTTAATTGCCTACCTATACCATTTGGAGAGAGATGTTTGTAGTGTATTATTGTGATAAATAAATAAAAAAATTAATATATTTAAGGGCGCGATACTACTCCATAATATAGGAAAAATACTGCTGTCAAAAAGGATTCATTTTTGATATACAGAGTGTAAGTTTTAATTTTTTTTTGTTTTTCTAACAGCTTTTTCGAGATAATTATTTCCAATTTGTTACACTTACTAATTTTTGGAATATCTACAAAAAAATGTCGAAATTGTCGGATGCAGTAGGTATACAGGGTGTTATATTTTTTTGCTGTAACGATAATAACTGTAGGTACTTACTTTTATTTTTGAATACCCTGTATAAATACTGATATCATAATTTGGCTCCCCGTTCTTTTCTCATTCTTTTTGGTTCCCTACATTTTCATTTATTTAAACAGTATGGACAGCAGCCGTGCATTTACAGACGCATCAATCTAATCTAATAAAAACCTTACTAGTAATGTGAGCTAGAATAAACACTGTGAGTGAGTCGGGTTTTGTAGTTTCGTTTTTACAGATTCTGTGAATGTACTTAGTGTTGTGGTACTTGCATCAATATCACTTGCCAACCTATTAAATAGACTACACAAATGATATAATGTAAAGGTTGGTTCTAGGAAAATTATAAATAGAATATCTTTTTATGTCTATTATTTATGCGATTGACCGAAAAGGGTAACTGAGAAAGCAATTCTGGATTATCTACTTTTTGAGACAGAACTTTCAGATACACTAGCCATGTCACAGTTCTTCTATTCTTCAAAGACATTCTATTAAAGATATTTAATTTTGCTTGATGGTTATCTTCTTCGGGGTAAAATCCAAATCTTTTGTAAAAATTTGAAAACGTTGGGGGCGGTTTTTACCCCCAAAAGAGGGGGAAATTTCATGAAGACACGAAAAAAGTATGCCAAAAGTTTGCTCTTGGTATTTCATCAACTTCCCTCAATAATTGATGATATTTATATCGATGATATTTATTTATACGTATGTAATTTGCGCAGTACTGTGGAGTGATGCTTTCCTACAGTTTTGCCAAGAAGCCTGGTGCCAATTCCATGATTTCGTTCTACATGGAGTAAAAGATCTAAATCTGTATAATTTTCTTGGGCCCTACCATTGAAAACATAATTATTTTGCTCCAAACAGTTCAATTTATTAATTACAGTACTGTTATTTAGCTTGAAATGGGTATGCCAGGCAGCGGCGCAACCAGGATTTTGTTCTAGGGGGGGCTACCAGAGAGGATCATTCTTTCTTTCTTACATTTTTTTTGGCTGCCACGCCCTTTTTTGGTCTATTAAATAAAATCTAAAAAGGCTACCTTCAATTTTTTGATAGTAGAAATAATAATTAGCCTCACGATTTTTTAAAATTTTTAACGTGCTTAAAATTTTTTTTTACACTTTCTAGGATAAGTAAGTAGAATATTAAAACATCGTTAAACACACACCTACTTTAAATAATTATTTTAAATCTTCTTTACTATTTCGTAGAAAATATTTTTTTCCACGGCTAGTAAATAAAACACGCTACAATAAAAAAAAGACTAGCCAAATACTACAAACTTTTATTTTAAACTAAGTGTAAACATAACGTATTTATTGAAACTTTTACAAATTGAACTGAAGTCTACGAGGTCCCAGATTTTGAAGTTCTTTTATCACTTCATCAACCGATACTGGATGGATGTTTAAATGGGCTAGACCATTTAGTCTATTTTCTGTCATTGTATTGCGCAAATAAGTTCCCTAGCCCCCTCCCCCCCCCCGTAGTTGCGCCACTGATGCCAGGAAACATCACAGAGAACATTTCGGCTTGCTTTAACTGTGTCAAAAATTATAAAAGCATTTTTTTTTGTTTTTGCATGTTTTATATTTCTATTAAGTATGTACATCAACCAAGTTCGATGGAACGATTAAAAAATAGTTATTTGTTTTTATTATTTTAACTAGAGGAAGCTAATGTTAATATTTTTATTGGTTTATTTACTTTAATTCGTGCTGATAAACCTCAAGTGTTTTTACGTATGGAAATTTAGGAAAAATCTTTTAATCAAAAAGCTATAAATAATTCGCGTTCCGAAATTTTCAAAACAAACAATTTAACACCTACATAAAGCCAAAATTCAGAGTTAAATATATTTAATACCAAACTTTTTTTACATTGGCATTTTATTTTTGAAAAGTCCTCATAATTCTTTTAATTTAAAAACAAATGTGAATGTTGTTTTTTGTATATGAAAAAATGTTTAATATTTTTTGTTCTTTATGTTACTGTGTTAATGTATTTAATTTGTAACTTGCATTTGTATTGGGTATAAACCCGTTGATTACATAAATAAAATTAAAATAAAATAAAATATTTAAGTAGCGACGTGCAAAGTTTTTAAGAGCAAACACTAGTGACGCATTCGCCATTTCATTTTCTTATCAATATTTCGTTTATTTCTCGATTTTCCCAAAAGTGGCCAAATACTAGTCTTTGGGTGCCAATTATCCACGGTTTTAAGTCAAAAAATAATTAATTGATAAATTAATAAAAGCAAAAAACGAAATTTGGTCAAGTAGACCCATATTACTTTTTCTAGTTTTATTATTCTATAAATTAAACCTTTTTTTAACGTAAAACTGTAGGTAATTATACTTTAAAGACAGATATTTGGCCGATTTTTTGATAAAACGAAGAAGTATGGAAATATTGATTTAAAGAAAAACGAAATGGCAAAGGCGTTACTAGTGTTTGCTCTTAAAATTAAAAAACTTCGTTTGCCCGTCGGGATCGTGTTGCCCTAAACATTCTTTAGTCATAAATGTGAATACAGTGAAACCTCTCATAACGAACACCTCTGATAAGCGGACATTTTTTCATAGTCCGAAACTAGGTATATGAAATTCCATGAAAATCAACCTCTCTTGGGCGGACTCTCCTTTGGGCGGACGCGGACAGGCTGTTTTTATACAAAGAGTGCGAAAACTCTCCTTTAAACGGACAAAAAATTTTAAGTATTTGGGAGACGAATCCTACATTTTAAATTTAAGGGCCTTTAATTCAAGCTAAGGCAGAGACTTTGGGATATGAAAATTTCAGTGCATCATCAGGATGGCTTGAAAAGTTCCGTCACAGGCATAACATAGTTTTTAAGGCCATATCGGGAAAAGCTGGAAGTGTTAATCTAGAGGATATGAACAGTTTTTTAAACAAAGTACCTTCTCTTTTAAAAGACTATTTACCAAAAGATGTCTATAATGCAGACGAAACAGGACTGTAGACCAGGGCATTATCAAAAATGTTAAAGCATTTTATAGAGTATTTTTGGTCAAAAGTCTATTATCAAAAATGGAATCTGTTTCAAATGGTCAATGCCTTATTAAAGTTATACCTAAATGTTTTAGACGCTGTCTATTTTATAAAAACTGCTTGGCAAAAAGTTACAAAAGAAACAATTACAAATCGTTTTCGTAAAGCAGGAATTAAAACAGATCAAAACCAAATTGTGGAAAGTGGCGATTTTTCAGCAGAAAATAACCTACCTCTTTTTATTTTACATGATATATGGAAAAACTCTGAATTTCTAGGATTTGATAACAGTGATTTGGGCCAGTTCATTAACATTGATAGCAATGTGCTATTAGAAGATGATAGTGACCCCATTCAACCGATTATGTAACCCAAACTGAAACCACATCAATATGTGACGACTCTGATGAAGAAGTTGAATGCAGTAATCAAACAAATGTCAACAAGCCATTAGTATGGTAAAGGAATTACAAGAGTATGCAAAGAATAGAGCTCTACAGCAATTGAATTGTTATCAGGCTTGAAATTACATTTGCTACATTGCAAGTTTAAAACGCAAAAACGTCAAACTACGTAATTAGATTTTTTTAGTACTACATCCTAACTAAAACTAGTGTATTTTTGTTATGTTAAATAAATGTTTATTTGTACATACATAAAGGGTGTTTTTTTAGGTTAGATAGAATTTTAGTAAGGAATCACTGTCAGACCGAACTGTCAATCTGTCGCTGTTTATAAAATTTATATTTAGTACAGTTTGGCAAATTAACATGCACATACTCACGCTTAAACAACGTTACCAAATTATTCAAATTTACTTTGAAAGACGGTCGTCGATTCGCGAAACGTATAGAAGACTTCGTGAATTTTACGGCGCACATAATCGTCCATCTGAGCTAACTATCCGTTGTAATATAGATAGATTTCGTACCACATACTCTCTACATGATGTAAAAACACCAATAATTATATATATAACAATAAGAATGTGCGTAATGAAAAATCCAAATTTATCCAATCGTCGTCGGTCGCAGCAAGTTAGGCTCACCCCGTCGACTATGTGGAAAATTTTGCGAAAAGATCTTAAGTTATACCCATATAAGATCCAACTGGTGCAAGAATTAAAGCCGCAAGATCATTGCTTGCGTCGTTGTTTCGCTAATTGAGCTTTAGCACAGTTGGAAGTTGACCCGTTGTTTTACCGCAAAATTGTGTTTAGCGATGAGGCTCATTTTTGGCTTACCGGATTTGTAAATAAACAGAATTGCCGGATATGGTGTGATGCCAATCCACAGGAGATTCAACAGACCCCATTACATTCAGAAAAATGTACCGTTTGGTGCGGTTTACATGCTGGTGGTATCATCGGACCTTATTTCTTTAAAAATGAGACTGATGAGGATAACGTTACGGTCAATGGAGAACGTTACCGGTCCATGATTAATGAATTTTTCTTCCAAAATATGGATGATTTAATCCAGGCGAGATGTGGATGCAACAGGATGGCGCTACATGTCATACCGCGAACGAAATTGTCGCCTTATTGCAAACAAGATTTGGTGAGAAGTTAATTTCGAGAAATAGACCTGTTAACTGGCCACCCAGGTCCTGTGATGTGACGCCCCCTAGATTATTTCCTATGGGGCTACGTAAAGTAATTGGTTTATGCTAATAAACCAGCGACAATTGACGCCTTAGAAGCCAACATTGTTCGCGTTATTCATGACGTACGGCCAGCAGTGCCCAAAAAAGTCACACAAAATTGAACTTAAAGAATGCGCTACCTCGTAAACAGTCGCGGTGGCCACATGCCCCAAATAATTTTTAAATATTAATGCCATAGAATGATTATTCAAATAAAATTGTTTTTTTATCACAAAAATATTTTCTTTATTATTTTTCCAAGTTTGAAGTTCTATCGTTCTTAAAAAAACACCCTTTATATTTGGTAATAATTTTGCATTTACATATTACCTAATAACAAATTTCCCATGGGCGGACACCTCTATTAAGCGGCCACATTTAGACAGTCCCGTTCGTAGGTGTCCGCCTAAGAGAGGTTTCACTATGTTGGAAAAATATTAGCGGTTTTAAGTATTATTACTTTTCCAGTAGTCTTGCCGAACCACGGCGAGTCGGCGAGCTAATCAAGCCTATTGTTATTAAATTGCTCGCGTGTATACCGTGGCGCTTATTAATTTTGGTAAAGAAATTTTTTGTTATTTTTGTGTTATACAAACTTTTAAAACCATAAGTAGGTATTAGCAACCCCACTGTGTTTAGTGCATAATTGTTTTAATAGTCAGACAAGTGCGGCAGAGGATATCTCTTTCAATAGGTAATAAATCTCAACAGGTGTATTGTTTTATTAAGATATAATATATTATAAATATATCATATTATCCCCTACTCTCTTCTTACCGTACATTAACGACCTTCTAGCGAAAACAGAAAATACAATATATAGCTTTGCTGACGACAGCACACTTATCTCATCTTTTACTTTGAAATCTCAAACATCGGCTGCTGACGCACATCTTCGCAGACAACATGAGGTATCACGCCTCAATAAAGACCTGGAAGAAATGTTGTCTTGTGGTGACAGTAACCAAGTCGAATTTAACGCTTTAAAAACCCAGGCAGCAGTTTTCTCTAAGAAGGTTACCATTGCAGAACCCCATATCGTTATGGCAGGACACGCAATTCTACTGACTTCGTCTATTAATTTGCTGGGTGTCAACCTGGGAGGAAATATGTCTTGGCATAATCACGTTGTGGCAATCGCCAGGGCAGCTTCTCAGAAGCTCGGTATACTTTTCCGTACCAAAAAGTTGTATACACCTCAACAACTTTTGACACTCTATAAAGCCCAGATTCGACCATCACTGGAATACTGCTCTCATATCTGGAGTTCTGCACCGAAGCATACCCTTCGGTTGTTGGATTCCATCCAAAGGAGAGCCGTTCGTCTAATCGGCGACCACGAGCTGACTAAGAACCTCGACAGCTTAGAACATCGAAGACAGGTTGGTGATTTGACTCTCTTCTACAGATATTTCCATGGCAAGTGTTCGACAGATATTGCCCGCTCGATTCCACCTAGAGTAATGCATAGCAGAAACACACGACAAACCACTGCCGCCCATCCCTATCTGGTTCAACTTAGTACACCCCGAACATCATTGTTTCAGAACTCTTTCATTTGGAGGACGTCATCTTTGTGGAACGGCCTTTCTAAGACCGTGTTTCCAACCGAATATAACCTCCAACGATTCAAGAAAAACGTGAATCGCTTTCTTCGCACACGCACCGCTCCTAGAGCGCCTTAAAGGATTTTTCCTATAGTGCTTGTGCTCGATCATAATTAAAAAAAAAAAAAACGTTCAACAAACCTAAATAACGTAACCCTGTATTTTCAAAGATGGCGCGCGTCGATCGCTATGAGGTAACACTAGTAACAGTCAGTTGGAAATATGCTGCCAACTTAAATTAGTGGATGGCAACCTATAAAAACCAAACCCCCATTAGTACAGAGATTTTATAGTGTACCATTTATATAGGCCATTAAGCAAAAATTTTTAAGTTTAAACATAAACTCCTTAAAAATATACCTAAAAATAGCGTCATTGTAATGGACAATGCTAGTTATCATAGTCGGCAAGCAAAAATCATTCCCAATTCCAATAATACAAAAGCAGAAATTCAAAATTTTATGAATGAAAATGATTTTTATATTTTGAAGAAACTTACAAAAAACGAGAACTGCTAGAAGTATTAAAAGCTCTTAAAATAAATAAGGAATACGAGTGTGACAAACTTGCAGCAGAAAATTGACATACAGTGTTGCGTCTTCCTCCATACCATTGTATATTCAATCCTATTGAGCTAATATGGCATCAAATTAAAATCCAATATTAGGAGAAATAGTATTTCTCCTACATTAAATGCATATGTAGTAGAATTAATTAAAAACGAAGTAAGAAAATTTTCTGCAGACAGCTGGAAAAACTGTGTACATCATGTACTTAAGGTGGAAAATTCTTACAATTGTATGATTACAAATGTTCAACCCTTAATAATTATAAGTTTAGGCTTAGATGAAGATAGTGATAGTGATACAGAGTTAAATTTTGAATAAATTATTATAAATAGGTTTTTAGAATTTAATTAATTTTTATTGTACTTGTTATCCTAATAGTTATACTTTTAAATAATATTATTTTCAATTATCATTAATTGTTATCATTATTTTACATAGGTACCTACCTAAAACTAAAAATACCTATCTATTTATTTTAAACTAGCGTGTACCCGGCCTGCGTTGCAGCCTGGCATTATACGACGTCGCTTTCTCTGAGATAATAAGGCGAGTTAACCATCACGTCAAGATTTATAAATACAAACCCGAACAAACCTCTAAAAGATTACTGTGACTCAACCGTTTGCCGTCCACAATTCACATCCATGCATAAAACATAGTCTGTCTTCGTCTATTCCGGCTTCGGATCGATCGTTGAACGGGCCGGGGACCGGTTAGGTTGGGTCGTTCGTTCTCCCTACTCTAATTTATCAGTGTTTCTCTACAATATTATGCATGTATTAAACATAAAAACCTTCCTCTTGAATCACTATATCTATTAAAAAAAAACGCTTCAAAATCCGTTGCGTAGTTTTAAAGATTTAAGCATAGTTAGGGACGGACAGACAGCGACAGCGACAGCGACTTTGTTTTATACTATGTTAAGAAGATTAAGATTATAAAAATAAATCATGTGGTGTAGGTACATTTTCAAGCCGACCCTGATCCCATTTAATCCCCTTTGAAGAGGCTGATGCGTATACAATAGGGTTTAATCAGGTAGTTTATTTTTGGCAGTCAACGGTATAATTTTGCAAATACTATACAAAGATATTATAGTGTGCCACTTATACAGGGTGATTCATTAAGGGTGGCGACCGGCCATATCTCGGAAACTACTAGGCATAGAAACTTGGAGAAAAAAAATTTTTGATTAAAGCGGTCATGAGAAAATTCTGGAAATTACTATTAAGTTCCTCATTTCGCCGCAAGGGGGCACAATTAAATTTTTTTTTTAATTCTAAATTTCTCCGAAATTTCCCATATTAAGGTATAACTCTGATTACATCATCGAAAAGCTTAGACATTTCTGCATCATTTTGGTTTAAGGCTCATTGGCGTACCGGCCTTGATAAGAGCGGGGGAAGCTATTGAATGTGCAAACATTAAAATCGCTGTAACTTGTAAACGACTTATCCGATTTTACTAAATTTAAGCTTGTTTGGAAGGGAAAGGTAGGTATCTTCAATCGCCGTATCCAACAGTACACGATAGTGTTTAATAAAATTGCTAGAGGGCGCAATTTGTAATAATAACGGTTTTTTCGATTTTATCCCGGAAATTCAAATCATACGGTATAACTATGACATCATAATCGAAAAGTAGATGAAATTTGCAAGAAAAGATGTGAAGACCGCAGTTCGATATCTTTGTTCGTTTCAGAGTTATTGCCAAAACAATAATTTTTAATACAAATTGCGCCCTCTAGCAATTTTATTAGAAATTATCTTGTACCATTGGATACGACAATTGAAGGTACTTACCTTTCTCTTCCAAACAAGCTTAAATTTAGTAAAATCGGTTAAGTCGTTTAGAAGTTACAGCGATTTTAATGTTTACAGTTTCACTTGATAAGAGTGGGAGAAGCTATTGAAAGTGTAAACATTAAAATCGCTGTAACTTCTAAACGACTTAACCGATTTTACTAAATTTAAGCTTGTTTGGAAGAGAAAGGTAAGTACCTTCAATTGTCGTATCCAATGGTACAAGATAATTTCTAATAAAATTGCTAGAGGACGCAATTTGTATTAAAAATTATTGTTTTGGCAATAACTCTGAAACGAACAAAGATATCGAACTGCGGTCTTCACATCTTTTCTTGCAAATTTCATCTACTTTTCGATTATGATGTCATAGTTATACCGTATGATTTGAATTTCCGGGATAAAATCGAAAAAACCGTTATTATTACAAATTGCGCCCTCTAGCAATTTTATTAAACACTATCGTGTACTGTTGGATACGGCGATTGAAGATACTTACCTTTCCCTTCCAAACAAGCTTAAATTTAGTAAAATCGGATAAGTCGTTTACAAGTTACAGCGATTTTAATGTTTGCACATTCAATAGCTTCCCCCGCTCTTATCAAGGCCGGTACGCCAATGAGCCTTAAACCAAAATGATGCAGAAATGTCTAAGCTTTTCGATGATGTAATCAGAGTTATACCTTAATATGGGAAATTTCGGAGAAATTTAGAATTAAAAAAAAAAATTTAATCGTGCCCCCTTGCGGCGAAATGAGGAACTTAAAAGTAATTTCCAGAATTTTCTCATGACCGCTTTAATGATAATTTTTTTTTTCTCCATTTTTCTATGCCTAGTAGTTTCCGAGATATGGCCGGTCGCCACCCTTAATGAATCACCCTGTATATGCTGCTATTACGCATTCCACTTTTTTTAGTTCTGAGCTACCTGCTGATTATATACTAACATAGTTATTGATTTTAAATGACGACGCAGGTCAATTATTAATTTTCAAGGGTCTGATAATTATATGTATTATCAATAAAGATCGTCAAATTACATGTCATGACGTAGAAAAATAGAAAGTACGTGTCTGAATAATACCTAAATTTATTTCTTATTAAACGATATAGATACATTCATAGCTATACAGAAGCATTGGTGGGAAAGAACAAACATTATAGCTTGAAGTCGAGCATCACTATAATTTGCAAAAAGGATTGTGGCACTCGACTCCGGCTTGTGCTGTCAAACTTCCTATTCGTAAAATGGTAGTTTATTATACAGTGTGCATCAGCCAAATGGAATAAATTCGATAATAAATACATGGGGGCGTGTCCGAAAAAACGCTCGGACACTTATGGTATGCGCATTTTTTTCAATAAAAACTTTTTATACAGGGTGTGTCATGTAACAGTGACCAATACCGACTTTCTTATTTTAAAAGCAAAACCTTGTATATTATTCAATTTTTGGATTCTTCAGAAAATGTTAGACATATTTCGTGTACAATATCCTATCTTCCACTGTTCTGGTCTGGAAATATTAAGTGTTTTCAGATTTATTGCATTTCAGCGTTTCTTTTCACTGATATGAAATTTAAAAAAGGTATAAATAGTTTTGTTTACTTTTGTTAAAAACCCTGACCTTAGCAAATTGTTGTCTGTCTGCATGACAGTAGTTGCCAGGGTTATAGTCGTTTGAATTTCGTTAACTGCATATAAGAAACATGGTTTATTTATGAGAAATGCACAAAATAACAATTCTACAGATGATTGGTTATGGAGATAAAACACGGACACAAATGGAAGTTGCTCGCTTATTTCATAAAAAATTTCAAAATTTGCCGCCTATAACTCAAGGGAAAATAAGTAAAATAGAATAGCAGTTTCACATGTAAAGCAGATTAAAAAAAAGTAGCTGCCAATGCAATAAGTGATGAGACCAAATTAGATAGTATGCGTGAGTTTGAGGAAAACCCACATACTTTCTAGTCGAAAAATAGCTCCAATTTTCGATATTAGCCATTCATCGATTATTCGAACATTACAAGAAAATAAAATGTATCCCTATAAAATGATACCTACTCATGAGCTCATGGAAGACGATTTTGATAGGAGAACGTATTTTTGTGAAGGGGTTATGTCAAAAATATTGTACATAAAACTAAACCCCTCGACTTAGCTGACTTAAGAAGACGAATAACGCTTGCGATTAAATCGGTCACGCCTGAGATGTTCAGTAAAGGCGCATTTACACGGATCCAATCGCTGGCGCCATTCTCACTGGCTTGCCAATTGTTGGCTGGCAAAGCGCTGAACCCAAGTCGTTTACACGTATCCAGTAGCTGGCGCCAGTTTTACTGTCTTGCCAATTCTTGACTGGCAAAAATAAACAATTCAACAACCATGTATGACAGCGACTCACGCCAATGTGTTTAGAGGTTGCCTGTAACACTGGCGCGGGTGTTGCGGGGTAGGGGTGGCAGCTACTGGCAAGGAAAATAGACGCGCTCTCTATTCGCTCCAGTGCTGGCGGCCAGCGCTGGACGGGCACGAAAAAGTGTTCATACGATGCCACTAGTATGCAAGTGCTGGTGCTGGTGCCCAGTGAGACTGGCGCCAGCTACTGGATACGTGTAAATGCGCCTTTTCATTAGAAGAAATTTCTATTTAAGATTAGGATGTTGCCATGCAATACGTTCGCGGCGAGCACTTTCAACATCTCCTACATTAATGTAATTTTTTGATTTTTACATTATTAAGAAATAAATAGTATTTCTTATTAGTTTTGCAGGGTGTTGTTAATTTTTGCAATAAATCTGAAAACACTTAATATTTCCGAAACAGTTGAAGATAGGTAGGTAGGTATAGGATATTGTACATGAAATACAGTGGCGTGTCGTGGGGTTTGTGTTTGGAGGGGCGCAATAGAAATCCAATACCAAATGACATATAAGCAAATTGCTCAAAAAAGTATCTATTAATAAAAAAATGTTTAGGTAAACTAATACATACTTATAAATGTCTTTTGAAAACCGACGCGTAAAAGATCGGTTTTCGGCCCGTCGCGGCGTCGTTCACATTATATTATTGACGAAATTCATCTTTATTAGTTCGAACTCGACGCGCGCTTACGCCACAACAAAGTCCGAAATGTATAAAGCAATGCAGGCGCTAAAATACCGCGGCCGTAGAGTCCCTAAATAAATCGGATATAACCGGGTGACGTTCGGGTTCGTTCGGCGAAATTTATATACGCCAGGCGAGATTCACCGTCCGTCGCAGCGTTTCAACGACGGAATTCAATTATCTAAAATTCACACGTGGAGGCTTGCTTATCGTTGGTCAACGAAAACGGACAATTAGAGATGAGTTCAGAATTGGTGAGTTGCTATGGTTTTTTAAAATTTAGAAATATTAGTATTAAAATGAATAGCGCGCGGCCACGCGGCCTTATAGAGCAACCGCCACTGATGAAATATGTCTAAAATTTTCTGAAAAATCCAAAAATTGAATATTATACAGGGTATTGCATTTAAAATAAGAAAGTTAGTATTGGCCACTGTTACATGACACACCCTGTATAAAAAGTTTTTATTGAAAAAAATACGCAACTAGAAATACCAATCGACGTGTCCGAGCGTTTTTTCGGACACGCCCCTATGTATTTATTACCGAATTTATTCCATTTGGCTGATACACATTGTATAATAATAATAGTGGGGGAAAATGTTCAATTTTATGCTTTTGTTGCAAAGATACTAAGGTATTAATTTATTTTTTGTTTAAGCCTAGAATAACGGATAATTATCATTCCTTTAACTAGAAAATGTATGTGTCCTAAATGATTGCAAGTTTACTATAAAACAATCGATATAATTAAATCGGTTACTATACAAAAGGTTATCAATATGTTTTTAAAAGGGAAATTACGTTACATTCAAATATTTAGGAGGCCGAAAATAACTGTTATACCCAACGTTCTAACACATCTGATTAATCGCGATAACAGCTTTTTAATTATTCCATTATTTACGATTAACTAGAGTTATATAGCGGTATGTCTTATAATGTGGTAACTCCTAGACCGATTAAAGCCGGTTTTAGCTGTGCTTCGATAGTCCGGACACTCGCTAGCCCGGACACGCCAGTAATCCGGGCACTCTTGTTATTTGGGCATTTTGAGGATTTTGCCTTTGTAATCCGGGCACGAAATATTATATACTTAAAACGCTGCAGAACAAGAATTTGCAGAAATGCAGTGAACAATCTTGATCAATCCTGGAGGACCATAACTTCAAAAAATATTAAAAAAAGTTGGACACCATTGTGGCCTGAAATTACGGAACGAGAAGAATCCGATGACGAAAATATTTCACTCTCAGAGCTTCAAAAAAAAATTTCGTCCAATAAGTCTAGAAGATTTTAAAAAAATTACCGAATCTTTAAGGATCATTGATCCAGCTAATAGTATAATAAACAGTGAGGACATTACGAAATGGGCTGTGGGAGAAAAAGAATATGTCATTGATTTAACTGAAGAAGAGCTTATCAAAGATGCATTAGGGAGCAATATTGAAAATGTAGAAGGACCTTCTGAATCAGAGGATGCTGTAAATATAGAGAGAGTGAAACATTCAGACGCCGGCAACGTGTTTTCTCATTAACTATCATGTGGGCTGAAGAGAACAATCTTCCCATGGAAGATATATTGCTCCTGAACAGGCTCAAGGAAAAAGCAATTGATGTAGTTACATCAAAAGTGATTCAAACTAAAATAGAGAACTATTTTTTTAAAAAGTAGATTTTTCCGCAGATTAATTACACACGTTATGTATATGTATTATGTGCATATTATGTTAGGGATATACGTATGTATGTAGAAATTCTTTTTTGAGATTTTGTATACTTTCGTTCTATTTTATAAGAATATGTAGGTATTCGATTTTATAATAAACACTACGGTTTTGACAAATTCTGAGTTGTTTTCATTTTCAAAATAATTTTTTTCAAGTAACTCCAGTAATCCGGACACCCCGATAGTCCGGACATATGCCGGAACGATATCTGCCCGGACTATCGAAGTTGTACTGTAGTTTGTTTCTACTTTGTTTTTAGTCTTGCTTGTGTTTTTCTTTTAGAACCGAGTTTAGAACCTTATGCTGATGAAGGCCGAAAGCGCTAGGCAACAGTAATTAAAAATTACGCTAAATACAGGGTGATTCATTAAGGGTGGCGACCGGCCATATCTCGGAAACTACCAAGCATAGAAACTTGAGAAAAAAAAATTATGATTAAAGCGGTCATAAGAAAATTCTGGAAATTATTTTTAAGTTCCTAATTTCGCCGCAAGGGGGCACAATTAAATTTTTTTTTAATTCTAAATTTCTCCGAGAGTTCCCATATTAAGGTATAACTCTGATTATATCATCGAAAAGCTTAGACAATTCAACATCTTTTGGTTTAAGGCTCGTTGGCGTGCCGACCTTGATAAGAGTGGGGGAAGTTATTGAATGTGTAAATATTAAAATCGCTGTAACTTCTAAACGACTTATCCGATTTTACTAAATTTAAGCTTGTTTGGAAGGGAAAGGTAAGTACCTTCAATTGCCGTATCCAACAGTACACGATAGTGCTTAATAAAATTTCTAGAGGGCGCAATTTGTAATAATAACAGTTTTTTCGATTTTATCCCGAAAATTCAAATCATACGGTATAGCTATGACATCATAACCGGAAAGTAGATGAAATTTGCAAGAAAAGATGTGAAGACCGCAGTTCGATATCCTTGTTCGTTTCAGAGTTATCGCCAAAACAATAATAATTAATACAAATAGCGCCCTCTAGCAATTTTATTTGAAACTATCGCATACCATTGGATACAACAACTGAAGGTACTTCAAAACAAGCTTAAATTTAGTAAAATCGGATAAGTCGTTTAGAAGTTACAGCGATTTTAATGTTTACACTTTCAATAGCTTTCTCCCACTCTTATCAAGTGAAAGTGCAATCATTAAAATCGCTGTAAATTCTAAACGACGTATCCGATTTTACTAAATTTAAGCTTGTTTGGAAGAGAAAGGTAAGTACCTTTAATTGTTGTATCCAATGGTTTCTAATAAAATTGCTAGAGGGCGCTATTTGTATTAATAATTATTATTTTGGCGATAACTCTGAAACGAACAAGGATATCAAACTGCGGTCTTCACATTTTTTCTTGCAAATTTCATCTACTTTCCGATTATGATGTCATAGTTATACCGTATGATTTGAATTTTCGGGATAAAATCGAAAAAACTGTTATTATTACAAATTGCGCCCTCTAGCAATTCTATTAAACACTATCGCGTACTGTTGGATACGGAATTAAAGACACTTACCTTTCCCTTTCAAACAAGCTTAAATTTAGTAAAATCGGATGTCCTTTAGAAGTTACAGCGATTTTAATGTTTACACATTCAATAGCTTCCCCCACTCTTATTAAAGTCGGTATGCCAACGAGCCTTAAACCAAAATGATGCAGAATTGTCTAAGCTTTTCGATAATGTAATCAGAGTTAGACCTTAATATGGGAATTTTCGGCAAAATTTAGAATAAAAAAAAAAATTAATTGTGCCCTCTTGCGGCGAAATTAGGAACTTAAAAATAATTTCCAGAATTTTCTCATGACCGTTTTAATCATAATTTTTTTTCTCAAGTTTCTATGCTTAGTAGTTTCCGAGATATGGCCGGTAGTCACCCTTGATGAATCACCCTGTACAAAATTTTTAATTTGCTGGAAGACGGCGTAAATGAGAACTAGTTATTTTAACATTTGGGAACAAGTGATTTTGCGACTGGCTGCATGGCTAATTAGCCAAATGCCAATTATATAAAAAAAAAAAAAAAAAAAAAAAAAAAAAAAGAACAAGTGAAAAAACAACACTAAAAGAATACTTATTAACACGTTAACTGCCACAGCGCATAAAAAAAAAATGGGTCGCAGGCGCAATTTACTTTGTACGTTTTCTTAATTTACAGTGTGGTTGTTTAAGTGTGCAACATATGGGAATTTTTTTTATTACCGATTTCCCAGAAAATTTTATTCTTGATAAAAGTTGGTGCATGTTCGATAAGCATATTAGGTGCACTTGGAATGGTTGCAAGTCAAACGGCGTATAGGGTAGGCCAAAAAATATAAAACTTGTACAAGAATAAAGTACCCCTATTTCAGAAAATTCAGCAAAATGTTATTAAGAAAGGCTGTTTAGAATTAAAAGCTGTGCATAGATTCAAAAACGTGACCTAAAATAAAAAAAATTATTTTTTTAAAAAACATTAATAATTTCCAAAAATTTTTTTTTATATATTCACCATAAAGACCTTCATAAATTAATCAAAATCAAATCAATTTTACATATCTTTGTTTAAATTCAAGCATATTTGTAAAATTTACTTGAATTTTTAATTTATTAAGGAATCACAAACTTCATGTTTATTGCAACGATATTAAACACAACTTTAAAATATTCTAAAAAATATTTTTAACAAGATAAAACATTAGTAATGATAATATGCTAATTAAAACACTATCATTTAAAGTGCAAAATTTTTATTTTAAATGTTTATTAAAATTTCTTATTCTTGAACAAGTTTTATATTTTTTGGCCTACCCTGTACGCCGTTTGACTGACAACCATTCCAAGTGCACCTAATATAATTATCGAACATGCACCAACTTTTATCAAGAATAAAATTTTCTGATAAATCGGTAATAAAAAAAATGCCCATATTATGTTGCACACTTAAACAACCACACTGTATATTTTTTTAGATTTTATTTACAATATTTACTACTAATATACAAAAAATACCGGGGGTTTTTCCATTTTTGGGTCTTCAGACCCGTACTCTAACGAATCCCATTTAAATATACAAGCTTCATGGCTCCAGGTCTGTGCCACCGAATTTAAACCGATGACTACAATCATGGCCTAAATTCGTGCCATGAAACATAAGGAGAAAAATTCTTATGGCACAGATGCTGTGCCATGTGGCACTGAACGTGTTAAGAAAACCACTAAGTAATTTTAATAAACACTTAATGTTTTTTAATCAGACGCTAAAAAAGTGGCATAACAGTTTTCAAGTTAGTTTTTGTAATTATTCGTTAAAAATGAGTTTTTATTAAATTTCTGACACATGGTTTGACACAGATGTAAAAAAAAATATGGACAAATTAATTTTTCAATAAGCTTTCTAAAAAGGTGCTACAATCGTCTAATTGGAAAAAAAAAGTTGGATAGGTCCCCTAAAGCGTGGCCCATAAAAAACTCTTTGAGGACGTATTTTTGGATTTTAGAAAAATCTTATTCTTATAGCCGCTATAAGCAGCGTTCGATTAAAAATCCCCCTGTATATGACAACCCTATTTAATTTTTAAGAATTTTACGAGGAGTTTTTTCTAAATTACAATTAATTATTAGAAAATAAGAAAATTTGTTGTGAGAGTCATACAAGGACCTTCATAAAAGTCTAATACAATTTTGATGTAAAAATAATAAAGGAGCAAATATTTGAGGATAGCAAAATTTATATGGGATTTCCCATGGCTAGTCTGTATATAGTTATATTAAGAAGTATAAGGTCAAACCAAAACTGCAAAATTTGAAAGTAAAACTATTAAGTACTGGTTTACCTAAGTTATTCATTATTGACAATAACAATAACAGAACCAAACAAGACTACTATGTATAAGTTTAAGCTACCTATTGTTGTAAGCATTAGCGGCACTTAATGACCACCCTGTATACATACGTTCGTTAAAAAGACTAAAAGTATTAGCTTTGTGCATAATATGATTAAACTAAACAATATTACTAAAAACTGGAATTTTATTTTTTTCTTATACTCACCCTGTATGCAGGGTGGCGCGCTCAATTCGCGTTGGTCTATTTACAAAAAGCCGCCATACAATTATTTTAAAAAGTTTTTATTATAGGGTATTATGTAGGTCCGTTGGGAGCCTGTATATTATTACATATCTCGATAGCGCGGAGTAAATAAAGGCAAGTTACTGTTATAATACCTATACCTAAGTTGTGACATACATATTTGAGCAATTTCAGAAATATTCATTTATCATCAGATATACGAAAGAATGACGAAACTTTGTAGCGGATGAACAACTAAAAAGGGACGCCGGCGGTATCTTGGAAACCGTAAGTACGGTTTACGGAAAAAAATATTTATTACAAAAGTGACCAAGAGAAATTATTGCTAGAAATTATTTTTAAATTTCTAAACTAAAAAGGGTTATTTTGAATAACAGGGATAAAGGTAAGGATCTGAATTCTTTAGAGGAAGTATTTCCAGGGGGCTAAGCACTGCTTTTTCCGTGCTGGAAACATACGACACGAATAAAGTATAAAAATTGCCAATGCAAATAATAAAATTAGCAAGTTGTTAAAGAATTTTCACAATATTTATTTTTTTATTATTGATTTGATGCAAACACTCTGATCACTAGAATATTAACACATCATTTATAATATCCTTAATTTACATTTTAGTTACAAAATAAATCACACTGTGCTGGCTTTATAATGTCTATACTAATAATTTAAATTCAAATACCAGGTATATTTTATAAATGAAAAAAATTAAATAAACCTTAATTTAAAAATATCCAATATTGGAACTTAAGAGGAAGTAACCCCTTTACCACGATGAAAATTGCCGAACGTTTTGCTGGTCAAACGAAAAGAAAAAATAAAAATTGGTATTTAGAAAATAAGTTCTACTTTAAATACCCCATTCAGAAAAGTAAATGACGATCGAAAATATTCCCAAATTTTTTTTTATTTTTAGTAATTTTGTAAGATTTTAAACAATTCTTTATTTGTCAAAAGCAAAATGACTTTCCCGGGTGTAGAATGTTGTACCAAACAATTTTTCTTAAAGCCATTTTTCAATATCGGCCTTACTTTTTTCTCAAAAACTTTGGGCGCGTAAAGTGAATTTAAGCGTGTAAAGTGGGTTTACGCGCCCAAAGTTTTTGAGAAAAAAGTAAGGCCGATATTGAAAAATGGCTTTAAGAAAAATTGTTTGGTACAACATTCTACACCCGGGAAAGTCATTTTGCTTTTGACCAATAAAGAATTGTTTAAGATATTACAAAATTACTAAAAATAAAAAAAATTTCTAAAAAAAATTTTGGGAATATTTTCGATCGTCATTTACTTTTCTGGATGGGGTATTTAAAGTAGAATTTATTTTCTAAATATCAATTTTTCTTTTTTCTTTTCGTTTGACCAGCAAAACGTTCGGCACTTTTCATTGTGGTAAAGGGGGTTTGTTCTTAAGCGTTTCTCAAATAAAAAGTAAAGCATTTTAAAAAAATATTTGCATATGTAATAATGGTGGCCTTTTTAAAACTTTAAAATTTGCTAAATGACATTAGGTACTTACTTTTTTGGAAATTTTATTGTTCATTTTATTACATTATTAGATAATATTGGAGTAAACCACAGAACCATCAGGAGTGAAGTGAACCCATCCAGAGGTTGTGCTGACAAAAATTGACTTATGATGTTCTTCCAAGAAACTATTGAAATTTTAATTTAATATTAAAGGCCATCATAAAAAGCAGAGGAAGAGGTGGATGCTCCCATTGCATTCAAAGTTAACTATTTCTATAAAGTTCTAATACAGAATGGTATTCTTTAAGACAATTTTTTACAATTAATATACATTTTGTATCATTTTTACCTCGCTCTCGCACTCACAGGCTGCAATACTTCCTCTGTGAGAAAAAGTGGATCAATAGAAAAATGTGTAGAAATTCCCATACCTTTCCCAGGAGATTAGGAAGAAAACAATTTGTGTTTTTTTTTATTTAAACATGGGCCTGCGCAGAAATTGATGGTGGCATAGCTAGTGATGGGTAAATTCCCGGGAACGAAATATTCGAAAAATTTCCAGGGAAATTTCCGGTCTATTAACTTGAATTTAAAATTGTTTTAAATTCCATTTATTAATGTTAGGCCTTAGCCAAAATAAATTATGTAGGTATTTATATTTAAAAATCTATTTATAAAATACCAACACAGTGAATTCTCTGCTATGACCTCCCATGTCTTTTGTAGGTATATGTTAATCTTTTATAACATTAAAGTATTAGGGCAAAGGCAGGGGCAAAGGTTTCAGTTAGACAATCGCTTAGGTAATCCTTAGAATAGCTTCCATAGTCAACAACCTAATATTTCCAAAACAAAACACCTTTAAGTATGTGAGCCTTAATCTGCCTTAGTTTAATCTAAAGTGGTTTATAATGGTAGCAGGGCAGAAAAAAAGTATATCCAAATGTACCTGTCTTGTTCTCAATGAAGATGTGAGTACAGGTATGAAATACCTACTTAAGTAAATTAATTAGGAAATCTAGTAGGTAATTTATTCTTATTTATGTAATATAGTTTCTTCACTCATGTGTCCCTAAAATAAGTACTTATCTAAGTAACTATAATAGGGTAGGGGGTAGGTAAATACCTATTTAATCTGTTAAATATATTAATTAAATCTTACTTTGAAGAATTTTAATAAATCATCTTATCAACAAACTATTTAATTAAGCACTATAAGTACCTACCTGAACAGTAATGAATTAAACCTGAGATTAAACCAGCCAAGTTGTTTACTTAGGGTTTGCAAATACAAAATTAAAATTATAGGTACACAAGGATTATGAGTTACCTTATTCTACTAATATTACTACACAAGAACTTTTATTATTTATTAGGTGATGACAGTTGGGCAACTGTACTTACTCAAAAAACACAATACCTAATAATGTTTATGCACTTCTATATTATAAGGTGAGATAGAATTTGTCAATGTTTAGGTAGATAATCATTTCCCAAATTCTATAATAGGTACGTACCTACCTGCATATTAAATCTTGTACCGATATATTTTCATGTCTATCTAAAGAGTAAGTATCAGACTTTAAACTCTTACTAGTAAAAAAAACTCCATTAAAGGTAATATAAGTCAGAGATATTTGTTTGTTCATTAACACATATAGGTAATCTGTTTAAGTACCTATAACACATAGGAATACAAATGTTTTAATATCTTAATGGATAGGTATGAGTTAGGGCTTATTAGCTTACCTGTATGCTAAGGACATGCACTGAAATAGCTTTGATAGACTATGGTCTATAGCTACTTGTTGTGGAGTTTTCTTATTATTAAACGAATCTAACGTTCCTTGTACATAACTATTAACTCGCACAATAGCCTTGGTATCAATAACTTCTGGTATTGGAACAGCAACGTTTTCTTCATCATCTTGTTCTTCAGCCTCAAACTGAGATACCATGAAGTGTCCAGAATGTATGGATTCTTTTCCTGGCTTTTCCAATGCATTATGCTGAACCAAATAGGACATAATTTTTGTTTTGTTGACAAATTACTGCGACATTAACTATTCAAAGCATTTCACTTTAGCGCACGGCGCGCACGTTCTACTGTCTGTAATAACAATAACTAGAGATGTTGTGTTATCACTATTAGGAAGATCAAGGACTGATAAAGGGGTCACACCAGCCTTTCACAAAATTATTTATTTTTCCAGAAATAACTTTTTATGAACATGAAAAAAAATAACGACGTGAAGTTTGCACCATGCACCCCACTCTCGATTGACTTATGTCAAATTGACATCTCGGCCACAGAAAAAGGTTTAAGTTTGCTATCTAATGACTACAACAGAATACCATCAACCAGTAACATACATCGAAGTTTCTCCACTTTTCGATGTTCGTACTGAAGTTCCTGATGAAACGTCCAGTAAATGAGCGCCATTCAAAAAAAAAAAACGAAGAATTTGTTGTTATACATCCTAACCCGAAAGGCCGAAAGAATAAAAATATAAACAAAAATGTCTTGAAAAGTGTTGTGTTTATTAAAAAATAATTAAAAAATACGAGGACTAACAACACGACTTTTTATTAAATCATGGATGAGTTAAAACTTTGTAGGACTTGTCTTTCGGAAAGTCCAACCGTTTCAGTATTTAATGGCTTGTCTTCAGAGGAAAATTTTAAATATTCTACATTTGCTGAAGCTATAATGAACTTAACAACAATTACGGTAATGACGATCTATTTCCAAATATTTCTATTACAGACTGATAGTTTAAAATGTAATGTACCTGTTACCCTCATAGTTAACAGAACCACAATGAAAAAAATATATCCAACAACCACTTTTTATAGTGTTGCAATTAGATATTTTCCAACTCTCTTTTCAACAACTAACCATGTATTTGCTAACCTTTTCAACCCTAATATTAGTATTAGGAAACACAAGGAACAGCTCCAACATGGCATTTGATCATACCGTTACTGACTCATTAAATATTTATGTATATCACTTCAACAAAGTACTTTTTAAAATCCATTTGTATCAATTAGTTAATAGTACCTAATGTCAAGTGCATGGTAAAGTAAATAGGCATTGCTACCTGGAGTGCGTTCATAAACGGCTTAAGCCAAACCAAAACCAACAATACCCCTACCCCACTGAAAAGCCAAATTTAGCAGAACTTGTTGTGGACGACAAAAGCCACTTGTCAAAAATAAGAAGTGTCACTGTGTCAACGAACAACCTAAAAATCTATATTTTCAAAAGACCTTTTGGGATTATGGATATAAATATCTGTTGTTGGTTTGATAATTGTAATCACTAAAGTAATCATCTACGATTGTAAGTCCGTTTATAGATAGAGGTAATTTAACTCCTGAGCAGGTTGTTTTTAACCGAAAACATGCAAGTGGTAGATCAGTGATTGAACGAAGATTTGCTCATTTCTTTGGGAGGTTCCGAAGATTTCGGGACCTTGATATGAACAGACTAGGTTGGATTCCTGGGACTATAATTGCAGGTTGTGTAGGTACTACATAACATTTGTATTTTATGTAATGATAATGTTCAAGCCTATATCGAAGAGGGTTTACGTATTGCACAGCAAAATGCTGCACTTCATGAGGAGAATTGATGGAATAACTAAATACCTGTATGTTTATTTAAATCAAGTATATATCCAAATAAAATTCCCGCTACTTTAGCTTTTTACTTAACCATTTTTTCCAAAATATTTTACAACTGTCGACATGAGAGATTTTAAAATTTAAACCTTAAAAAATTTTCAACCAATCATAACTCGTATAGCCACTTTCGGACGCTCTCCGGGGTGCCTCCAAATCTTACAGTACTCCGGCGATTCGTGAACGCTAAACGCTGATCATTTGTGACAAGCTGCGGTTTATTTAGAACGCGTAAAGTAATTTCTAGCTTGGCTTAACCCGTTTATGAACGCACTCCTGAACCTTTCCAACAGTCACTTGCCGATATATGAATATCTTGAGTCTTTACATGACTGTCCTCTTACTTTACATAATATGGCTTCTTAAAAACTTTCAGATACTGGTGCCAATATCCTGTATAATTTGAATCATTTTTAGATCCTAGAACATGATGGCTTACCAGGAAACATTTGCACAAGTTGTGAAAAGCAGATTGCTTCTGTCTTAAAATTTATAAAAACATGTGAAGAATCTAATGTTGCTTTAACTAAATTATCAAAAAGCTTTAGTGTAAAAAAGGAAGAGGAGCTCGAGAAAATAGATGATGTCACATTTGAAACCAAAACAGAAGATGCAGAATTGTATACAAATACAAAATCCAAAGTTCTAAAGAGGGTAAGTAAAAAATTAGTAAGAGTTGGTTGTTACAGGTTACTGTAGGTATACTAGATTTAGTATAATAATCTATAACACTGGTCCATGACAAAACCGCGCTTTTAAAGGCAACTATCATTTTTGTTCGTTTTTGAGTAGAATATAAAAAAATATTAGTTTTTTCGTCACGTTAAATAAACTTTAGAACAACTGTAGGTGTGTAGGTAAGTACTAAAATTTAGTAAATATTTTCTACCACTGCACTATGGGCAAATATCGCATTGTTTTGCGAACGTAGCTAATTTTAATGCATAGAAATGTAAGTTATGATAATAATGCCATGCTTTCTTAGTGAATGAAATAGTAGGGCTCATGATAAATGCTGGACGACTGCAAATTAGCAAAAACAAAAAACCTGCAGATTATGAAATCATAGTGGGAGAAATGCTTCAAAGCTTTTAGACACTAGGCTACAATAAGAGTTTAAAATTACACTTTTTGTATAATTGTTAGGCCTATGTTCCGGATAATCCCGGCGATGTTAGCAGAGAACAGGGCAAACATTTTCATAAGTATATCAACGACATGGAACACATATATCAGGGAAGATGGGACGTTAGTATGATGGCGGATTACTGCTGGTCCTTAAAACGAAATACTTCAATGATCACACACAAAAGGAAGTCAGTCAGACAAGCATTTTGAGTAAAAAAGAAACAAATACTTGAATGGTTAATCTAAGCTATTTTCATCAAATCTAAAACCTGTTAAATTGCCTTATGTTTGTTTAAATTAAGAAAAATGAGAAAATCCTTTATTTTTGTACCCTGACAATAAATCCTTGGTTTATTAAAATATGGAAGAAATATAACTTTTTTAATTTCCATTTTAATATTTTTCCAAAAAAAACAGAAGTATCAAATCAAATCAAATTTTATTTCCCAAAACAAAATTTACAATGTTAAATCAAACTTAATTTTAAGCACCTAGGTATAAATACCTGTGTGTGCTTGTGCCCTACTACTGTTATTTACAATATTACACATTATATCACACAAACAATAGGAATATATATATATCTATATTTATATGTTTATTATACAAAAATAAGTACGCTCTTCTCTTTCCCCTTTTCCCCATATTACACAAACGTTCAAACTCTGATAAATCCATAAAAAGATATATAAACAATTAAGATTTAAAATCCCACCATACTATCCTTTCTTTCCCAAACCGTACTGTAAACCCACCTCACACCCAGAAACTAAGTTATTTAATTATGATTCTGATATATTTTCTATGCTAAAATCAAAAGAAAAAAGAAAAAAAGGCAACAGAAAGAAAAGCAAGGGTAATCACAGCAGTATCTGATTTTCTACAATGAACTTTTTTACTTCCCGTGCAAATTTCTTTCCCCCCGCCATGTTCCTCACTCTGTCAGGCAACAAATTGTAATATTTTGGACCTAGGTGAACAATGGAATGTAGACTTATAGATCTATTGCTTTGTGGTATTATGATATGCCTCCCTACATTTATTCTGGTTAAATAGTTATGATCTATCAATGTTTGGGTGCTATAATTCTTCTTTATGAAGACACAAATTGCCAGAGCATAGAGTGATTTAAGATTACAAATTTCGATGGAGTAGAGTTGTGCTGTAGGGTAAAGTCTGGGTCTCTTAAAAATAATTTTAATTACAGTATTTTGTATTATTTTCAAAGATTCTAAATGTGTCTCATATGCTCCACCCCAAACTGAAATTCCATACCTAAGTAGTGGCTCTATTAGTGTTTTATAGAACAATATAAGTAGCTTCCTCGACAAAATTTCTCTTAGTAGATAGAATTTGTGCAACAAAGCCCGAACTTTCTTTGTCAAGTATTGAGCATGCAGATCCCATCTTAAGTGTTGGTCCATCATAATGCCTAGATATTTTATGCTCGTAACAGCCTTTATTGGTTCACTCAATGTGTCAATTCCAATCTCTTCATAGTTTGGGCGGTTAGCGTTACTAATTGAAAAGGCCATATATTTAGTTTTTGTGATATTTAAAGATAACTTTAAGGAATCTAGTAATGTTTTCACTTTCAAAAGATCATTTCTTAATTTTTCACGAGCGGCTTCCCAGGTATCTGCAGTGAAAGCCAAAACAGTGTCATCAGCAAATGAGACAATATCACCCTCCATCTCCAGGTTAAAGAGTAGGTTCACATAGACCTTGAACAGAATCGGCCCCAGGACTGTACCCTGCGGTACTCCCATATTGACTATCCTTCCCTCACTAAGTACTTTATTAATTCTTGTATGTTGAAGTCTATTACTCAAATAATTTTTAAACAAGTCTAGTACTTTTCCTCTAACACCATAGCTTTCTAAGATTTTGAATAATTTAGTATGGGAGACAGTGTCAAATGCTTTAGATAAGTCAAGGAAAACCGCAAGGCAAGTAGTTTGAATAGTATGCACATTACCTTGTATTGGATTGGAATACTACCTAACTCTAAATTAGTGATGTGAGAGGAGAATATTCTCGAGAGAATATTCTCGAGAACGGGAATATTCTCGAGAATATTCTCTGTAAGAAAATTCTCCCGAGAATATTCTCTAGAGAAGTTTTTCTACATAATTTACACCGCCTCGATTTACACTGAAAATTTTTGCAATGATTTTTAAAATTTTGAGTTTCCCTAACATTTTCTATAACTCTGGCAACAGTGTTTTACGTCTGCAACAGTGATTCAGGGAAATCCCCTAGAAGCGCGAACGTATACTCGTATGTTTTTAATAGTTAAATGTGATCTTTCTTTATTTGACTGTTTTTTTGTTTAGTTTTTAGTTATTCTTGGGAAGGTATGTTAATCAAATCAAAAAAGAATAGGTAATTTTTAATTTCTTTTTATTGCTATTTCTAGCGGTTTCCTTACCATTCTCAGAAAATTCTCTAACTTGAGAATATTCTTGAGAATATTCTCGAGAATATTCTCCAAAAGATTATTACCGAGAATTTTACATCACTACTCTAAATATGCATTTGTATTTTCTAAAAAAAAATTTCGTTGTAATCTGAATTTGTATTTTGATACCTAAGTGTTAGACTAAATATAGCATTGTATATTTCTTGCACATTTGCACTGCATTGCAAACATTACACTTTTTACAATTTGACAGTTCCTTTATTGAACAACTTTGAAATACCTGCTGGCATATTCCTACTTATTTTAGTTTTTATTTTAAAATGACAGCTTCCAGTCAACAATTAAAATAAGGTTTACATTCAAACCGGACATTGCCATATTTTAAAGTAAAGAGTAGAAATCAAAGATGTAAATATATATATGCAAGCCATTTTTCTCCAATTGTACTATAGGTAAGGCAACTGTAACCTGTCAAAGTATGGAAATGGAAGTGTCAATTTCTCAAGACGCTTTTTACTCGTTTTTTTTAGATATAAAAAATATTATAGCAATTTTGCACCGTGATGGACACTAACAAGATATTCTGTCGTTCTTTATTATAATAATGTATTTCTTTCCAGGGTGAGAAAATATCTAAAAAGGGCAGATTTTTAAAACCTCTTAAATACACATGTGACATTTGCAGTAAATCATACAAATTTGAAAAAAATCTGTTAAGACACAAATGCTTTAAAACTGAAAAAAAAACCAATGTAGCTGAAACTCCGGTAGAAGCGCCAAGTGAAGAAGAACAACCGGAGGAAAAGCCTCGTCGAAGGCCTGGCAGGCCTGGTTTGCGTGAACGGAAATCAAGCAACAAAAACGGAATATCTGACTATGTAAGCACTACTTAAAGTTACCTACTTAACTAACTAAATTTATGCTTTTTAACATGTTAAACCCTCAGCATGATTTATTTTGTGTGCTTCCCTATAACATGTGACATAATTACCAATGGCAGTCATGCATCAGTCAGTTGTCTGGTTAGTTAATTGTTGATTACTGAGCATTGTGCAACCTGACACAAGTGTGCCTACTATTACTAACTTGTTTTTATTAAATCTACAACAACCAATGGGATCTTTTCCATTAATCAAAATGGTAGAAACAGAAAAACACCTGAACATCGCACTTTCAAAATAAGTAAAGCATTAAATTCGCACGCTTGCCAGTAGGATAATAACAAACGACAATAAAGCATAGTATTTAAAATTTTTATAATTTTCTTAGGTGGATATTGATGATGATATTACTGAAGAAAAAGTGACTGTAAAAAAAATCGAAAAAGTCGACCAGGTCTCCGATGATAATTATTCAGAACAGGTATGTATCAGTTATTATTTTATTGACATTGAATTTGCGGGTATCACATCAAATGGTCTCATTTTTTTACCTGGATCTTTTAAAATATGGATGTGGGTTTTTTTTTTTAGTTTTACTTTTCAGTTTTTTCTGGAACCGAAATTCCTTGAAAAAGAAATTTTCGATACTAAATTTTTACTAAATCAATGGTTTAAGTACCTATATTTGTTAACTAAACCTTAAAACCATTTTCTAGTCTTTATTTCTTAAGCCCGTATTCCACTGTCCAAGTTTTTGGTTGTAAAGGTTTAACTTCGGTGTCCACGAAAGGTGGCTCGCCCCTCTAACTTTTTTGTTTTTCAAGATAATGAAATAAAATTCGGGAGATTTGTATACGACATAAAACTGCATTTTTTGACAGGTGACTCAACATTATGGAACTTCCGGTTTAACCGGAAGTGACATAAACTTTCGATTTTTAAATGGGACACCTGGTATATTTTTACTTTTTTTGACTCTATATGACATTCTAAATACAACGATGTGTCACTTGTCACTTTTTTTCACCAAGAAAATATTTTCTTTCCAAATTTATTGTTTTACCTAGAGGGCTATGAATACCTTAAAATCACTTATTTCAGTTCTTTAATCATGGGAAAAATACAATTGTACTATTTTTGGTCCAATACTATGTGCTATGTAAAATTTAATCTTTAAAGTTGTATAACTCATTTTTTTTAAATGGCAACATGGTAGCTCGTCGGGTTAAGAAAAAGGAGTATTTTATTACGATTATTTTAATACCACACACTATAAGATTTTAGAAAAGCTGCCATTAAAAAACTTTAAAAAGTTAACTTAGAACTTTCCTAAAATGAAGCATCTTTTGAGAATAAATTTAGATCAAGTAGCCTGTGACCAGTAAAACTGATAAAACAAAATCACGCCTTGAAGAATATTGACATGCCGACAGCTTCTGCCAAAGTAAGTTAGGTTGTTGTTTAAAAAGCATGGAAAATAATAGTTTTACATTAATATGTTATTAGTGTTTGGAGAATGTAGAAATAATTCAACCGATGCTGCACGACTTTACGCACAAAGATATTTTAATCGGCGTCATCCAACTCGGCACTGTTAGGTACCCAAACCATATCAACTTTTTCACTCCTTGTAAAACTAATATTTTCCATGTTTTTTAAACAACAAACTAATTTACTTTGGCAGAAGCTGTTGGCATTTCAATTTTCTTCAAGGCATGATTTTGTTTTTTCAGTTTTGCTGGTCACAGGCTACTTGATGCATTTAAATCTAAATTTATTCTCAAAAGATGCTTCATTTTAGGAAAGTTCTAAGTTAACTTTTTAAAGTTTTTTAATGGCAGCTTTTCTAAAACCTAATAGTGTATGGTATCAAAATAATCGTAATAAAATCCTCTTTTTTCTTAACCCGGCGAGCCACCATGTTGCCATTTAAAAAAAATGAGTTATACAACTTTAAAGATTACATTTTACATAGCACATAGCATTGGACCAAAAATAGTAAAATTGTATTTTTCCCAAGATTAAAGAACTGAAATAAGTGATTTTAAGGTATTCATAGCCCTCTAGATAAAACAATAAATTTGAAAAAAAAATATTTTCTTGGTGACCAAAAGTGACAAGTGGCACATCGTTGTATTTAGAATGTCATATGGAGTCAAAAAAAGTGAAAATATACCAGGCGTCCCATTTAAAAATCGAAAGTTTATATCACTTCCGGTTAAACCGGAAGTTCCATAATGTCGAGTCATCTGTCAAAAAATGCAGTTTTATGTCGTATACAAATCCCCCGAATTTTATTTCATTATCTTGAAAAACAAAA
This sequence comes from Polydrusus pterygomalis, assembly GCA_963969555.1. Taxonomy (NCBI): domain Eukaryota; kingdom Metazoa; phylum Arthropoda; class Insecta; order Coleoptera; family Curculionidae; genus Polydrusus; species Polydrusus pterygomalis. The sequence goes on along the minus strand of OZ018376.1, from coordinate 38,776,398 downwards.
AAGTTAAAGGGGCGAGCCACCTTCCGTGGACACCCGGTATATATTCACATAACAGCTAAATTGTGCCCCAAGTTCTTGCCACAATTTATTGACAAAAAATTCGAACTTGTTCTAATTTTCTGACGAAGTTGGGGGAAAAGGTTTTTTTTTAGGTTTCTGAAATATTGTTGATAATTACTCTTAACACTTAACTACGTCGGCGACTTGGGGTCATAATATTGATTTTTTGTCGGAAACCTTGGAAGGTGGTCCAGAGATCTTTAAAGTCTCTGTACTGTTCTTTGATAAGATTCAATCTGGAATATGCATGTATAAAGTCCATTTTATGCAATTACATAAATAGTTTGGAGAGTGTCCAGCACAAGTTTATTTGATATTTAACATTTAGAGTACCAAAAGGTAGTGATTTCTAGTGTTTTTAGTGACTGCCAACCCATTAGATTTTAAGGTTAGAAAATCGTTTTTAATGTTTTGTTTCTAAAATCTGTTTAAAAATAATTAGTCGTCGTGCTTTTAGTTCGAAAAGCAAGAGAACAAGTTAATTAAACTTACCTTATCAGATCGAAAATAAAAACACACGAAACAGCAATCTTCGATATTATCGCCTACCTATCCTTAAGTCAAATATCAGTTGGTAACATTGTATTGATCCTAACAATTTGCCAAAAACTTGGGTATCGTGTAAAAAACCGTTTTACAATCATTTGAAAAAGTTTTTGGGCAAGAACTTGACCCGTGAAATACGGTTTGGACAATTAAAAGTTTTAACATTTTAAAATTTCCATTGGTTCTTCAAAATAGTATTTTTTTATAATTTTTAATTTTTTAAAAATTTTACACATAAATTCACAATACTTTCTTTATTCATACTATCCATGCTATTAACTCTAATAATAACTTTAATAACAAATTTTTTTAGGGAGATTGTAATGATGGACTCGCTAAAGATTACTCCTCTGATGACGATTTTGCACTCAGTGAATATAAATGCGACATCTGTGGGAAAAATTTTAAATTTAAAAGTTCTTTGGAAGCTCATCAGACAACACACTCAAAAGAGAGGCCCTTCTTGTGCAACATGTGTGGAAAGGGCTACGCCGACAAGTATGGACTGAAGAGTCACTTGCTAACGCATTCAGGTAATAATTTTGTGTATGATAGGAGCGTACCGCTTGGAGGTGGCACACTTTTCTCGCCCTGAAAGTTTGTTCTAATAATAGTTTCTCTATTTTTTAAAATATCGTTGTCCACCGGTTATTTGCCATTTTGTTGAAAGACTAGTTTTATTATACCCATTCACAAATCTGGCAGTAAAACAGAAATCAGTAACTATAGACCAAAGTCAAAATAAACTTTGTTACCCAAAGTATTAACTTATTGACAAAGCAAACATATTACTACTAAGCACAACACTATTAAAGAATATAGTAGTATAACAAAAATAATAAACCAGTGAGCGTAATTGTACCAAAATTGTTTAAAAATATTGTAATAGATTATCTGGTGGTCACTCAGTGGTGTTATTATTGACGGACAGTTTGGATTCCAACGTGGGAAGTTAACAGAGTTTAACTGGGGCACTACTTTTAACTTAAATGGCCAAAAAAATTAAATAGAAATATTGAAAGTTTCTGAAATATTGTTGATAATTACTCTTAATACTTAACTACGTCGGCGACTTGGGGTCGTATATTGATTTTTTGTCGGAAACCTTGGAGGGTAGTCCAGAGATCTTTAAAGTCTCTGTACTGTTCTTTGATAAGATCCAATCTGGATGTATAAAGTTCATTTTATGCAATTCAATAGTTTGGAGAGTGTCCAGCACCAGTTTATTAGATATTCAACAATTCAACATTTAGAGTACCAAACGGTTATGCAATGTCTTATCCTGAATTTCAGTCTATATTGGGACTGCTTTCACTTGAGGTTCGCCATAAGAGGCATTATTTTAAACTATTATATAACTTCTAAAACCATGTTTACCATTGTCCAAAAAATTTACAGCAATCCACTTGACGTCACTCTTGAAGACGGCTCCTCAAACATGAACCTAATGGCAATGGAAATTTAAAAAAAAATTTAAATTAGTGTTGAAATAGCCCATTTAATCATTTTCTTGTTTCCATTTTAGAAGATAAACCGTATGTATGCAAATTTTGCGGAGCACGCTTTAGGACGCAAGGAGCAGTTCGGGTTCATGTTAGAACGCACACCGGAGAGCGACCATATAAATGTAAACTGTGTACTAAAACTTTTGGTCAAAAGGCTAATTTACAACAGCATGAACGAACTCACACTGGGGAAAAACCATATCCATGTACAATTTGTCCTAAGAGGTAAGTATTACCGAACATTTAAGTGTATACAGGGTGTTAGTGAATAAGTGCGACAAACTTCAGGGGGTGATTCTACATGAAAAAATAATGATAGTTTGCTTTATAACTTTTGTCTGCAAATGCTTTGATTTCCGAGATACAGGGTGTTAAAGTTTTTATTAAAAAGTGACGATTTATTTATTGCTCTGAAACCCATCGAGATATCCAAATGAAATTTGGTAGGTTTTCTGACATGCAATTAAGAATTTTATGTTTATCATTGGCGCGCATAAGGGTAATAATCTTAATTTTTTTTAAAGAAGAAAATGATACGCCACGGAGATGTATCAAACTAAAAACAATTTTTGAATTTCTCATTCAATTTGTGACAAAAAATCTCTCTTGCCTTTTTTTCGTATTGGGCGCCGTTTTTATGCAAAAAAATAAAACATCTTAACGCGTATTTTTCATTTCTTTAATACATCATCTAGTAGGCTACTGTCAACATTCTGTTAAATACGAATATTTCAACGAAATGTCAAATTATTAGAGTTTCTTCATTTTTAAGCTTTTAGTTTGGTATAGCATTAATGTTAATAAGTAAATTAATTTTTCTTTTATCGAAAAGAATGGAAAATTATACAAATGCGGAAGTGTCAGACATACATTTTGTCTATGGTCGAAGTAATGGAAATGGTCGGCAAGCTCGACGATTGTATGCTGAGTTGTATCCAGGACGTAGAGTACCACATCACATAAATATTTGCTCGTCTGCACCAACGTTTGCGCGAAAATGGTACATTTAAGAAACAACCGGCTTAGGGATGTTACGGAATAGCTTTTTCTCGTACCTAGTTGGACCTGTACCTATTTCAAACCCGAACCTATTCCAAATACCTATTACAGGTCCAAACTATTCCAGGTCAAACTTAAACGCCGCTCCGCCGATTGGCGCTATTCCGGCTGCATGGCCGACACGAGTTTTTAAAGAAGGCCGCTAGAACTCCAGCGTGGCCAGCAGTTTCCGATTGTTCGAATTAAATTTCGGTATAAATTTTTGTAACAAATTAATATTTTTCGCACCAGACTTTTTTGGAAAATTTGATTGTAACGGAGGCCTATTATTTAAAGAAACATGAAGAATAGGCATAGGTACATCCACCATATATGTTGCCTTTTTAATTAATTCCTCATTGCTGGTTGCATATCCTACATTAAATACGCTATATTTTGTTGCCCAATAAATTATTACAATATTTTTAGAAATATTTATTATTTATTACTATTTCCCTTTATCTTTATTTAGTGAGATTATTTCAATTATTGCAATGTGCTTAGAACGGCAACGTCATATTCGCCATATTATAAACATATTATATGAATTTAAAGCAAAACCTGTAGCCGTTCCATTCCCTATATCGTACCTGTACCTGACAACTTGAAAAAGGAATAACAATGAAACCAGAGAATCAAACATGTGACAGTGCCAACGGACCTGGAATAGGTACCTGGTAATAGGTAATAGGTACGCGGAATAGGCAGATGATACCTATTCCAAAAGAACAGGTCCAGTTCCACTGTAACACCCCTAAACCGGCTGACTGCGGACGCCCTCGAGAAGTACGAACTGTGCAACTAGAGGAAGCAGTTCTCGAGGTAATTGCGGAGTCACCTGAAACAAGTACTCGAAAAATTTCCAACATATTGAATGTAAGCAACTTCACTGTATTTAAAATTCTTAAAGAACAGCAATTGTATCCGTTTCACATTCAACGTGTGCAAGCTCTACTACCTAGAGACTGTTTTCCGCACCTAGTTTTTTGCCATTGGATTCTTCATCAAATCGCTCAAATTCCTAATTTTTTTAAATGGCGTTTTGTTTACTGACGAGGCTAATTTTGGACGACAGTGTATACGAAATTTCCATAACAGTTACTTATGGGCTGAGGAAAATCCACATGGAAGCTGTGAAGCTCATTTTCAGTATCAGTTTTCAGTAAATGTATGGCTTGGGGTAATTGATGATCATTTAGTCGGTCCATATTTCCTCCCACAACGACTAACAGGCGACTCTTATCTTAATTTCCTACAGGAAAAGCTACCTGCTCTTTTAGAAGAAATCCCTCTACAGCTGAGACAACACTTCTGGTTCATGCATGATGGCGCACCCGCCCATTTTAGCATTAATGTACGTAATCACTTAGATACAGTATATCCAAATCGTTGGATAGGTAGGGGAGGTACAAATCGGAAAATTGGCCTGCTCGATCGCCGGACTTAAATTCTCTAGATTTTTGCATTTGGGGTTTTCTTAAGTCGTTAGTTTATTCCACTCCCGTCGAAAATGTTGAAGACCTGAGACAATAAGAAATACACCAGGAATATTTGCGCGAATACGACAATCAATGAGGCGAAGAGTTGAATCTTGTATCACGTGTGAGGGAGGTAATTTTCAACATTTGTTGTAGCTTTGCGCCTATTTATTTATTAGTGTTATTTTCTGTTATTGTATTAGATAGTTTTTAATAATGTATTAAATAAATGAAAAATACGCGTTAAGATGTTTTATTTTTTTGCATAAAAACGGCGCCCAATACGAAAAAAAGGCAAGAGAAATGTTTTGTCACAAATTGAATGAGAAATTCAAAAATTGTTTTTAGTTTGATATATCTCCGTGGCGTATTATTTTTTTCTTTAAAAAATTGAGATTATTACCCTTATGCGCGCCAATGATAAACATAAAATTCTTAATTGCATGTCAGAAAACCTACCAAATTTCATTTGGATATCTCGATGGGTTTCAGAGCAATAAATAAATCGTCACTTTTTAATAAAAACTTTAACACCCTGTATCTCGGAAATCAAAGCATTTGCGGACAAAAGTTATATAGCAAACTATAATTATTTTTTCGTGTAGAATCACCCCCTGAAGTTTGTCGCACTTATTCACTAACACCCTGTATGTTGTAAGTGTATGTTGTCACCTGTCACCACAGAGTTTACGGTTCTATGGCTATATAGAACAAGCGGCGACCGTCGAAAAACTAGGCTCGTCAGAAAGAAGCAAATAGAGCTAGCACACAATACGAAGGATGCGAGGGGGGGTCCACAGCTGGTTTCTAACGCTCGCCTAAGGTCGACAGTGTCAATGTGCATCATCCATACAAGTTTATGAAAGTAATTCCTAAGTATATTTAAGGAGCAAACATGCAAAAAACGATAAATCTACTTTTACATTTTAAGAGCTAAGTACCGATTCTTACTAATTTTGGTGCCCTCTTTTGACCTAGCACAGAAGATTTAAGCAAAAACCGTTAAATCTCTTCAATTATATTCCATTCATGCAAATAGCGATAAACAAACATCAAGCAAAACCGATAAAATTTTGAAATATTTGCCATGCAATAAATTTTAAAAAAGAAATTGTGACTGATCTAGATATTCGATGTTATTAAAAAATATATATGGTGTATAAATAACTCAAACTTAGAGCGCTCTTTATCCAAAAAGGAGGCATATTAAAAAAAAAAGAAAACTACGGGTATATTTTTACAAATTATCAAAAAATAACGGTAGAGAACTCTTTTCCAAATGCTCGTAATGTGCTGTTAAAATTTCAAATAACTCGACGGTCGCAATTCCTTTTAAAAATTAATTGTTTTTGATGAACAATCCAAGCGTTTACTCTTCTATCCCCCACATTATTTCTTGGCGGCCGGCACCGAGCATTGCGTAATTTTATAGTAAATAATTTAAAAATAAAAATATTCATTATTTATAACTTCAGAATTCAAAAACCAAGCAAAACTCAATAAAATTCCAATTTTATGCAAACCGATAAAAAAAAGATCAATAATAACAAAACAAAAAAAAAATTATGACCACGAAAATTTAGGCTTATTAGAGACAAATCAAAAGGAGCAACATCCCCTTTTAATAGTTTTTAAATATTTGTGGGATTCTGCTGTACACATTTTTGGCCAATATCTCAAAATCAGTAAAATCGGATTTATTGTTGTTTGCATGTTTGCTGCACATTTAACCTGCACCAGGTTCAAAGATTCTCGGTACATCTGCGGTGCTCTAAACCCATCGATGTTTTTTCTTTATGTAAAGAAAATCATTTTCATTATTCCAGGATTAATATACAGGCCTGGCTTTACTGTACACCACCTCTCCACTACCCCTAATTCCATTTTATTACACTAGTTTAGATACTTTTTCATCTCTAGATTTATTTATTCTTAGATTATCGTCCGCGTATGCTTGTACGTAGAAGCCGGCTTCATCATCACCTTCCATATCCAAGTGAACACATAAACAATTTACCTTTAGATGACCTAGAGATGACTCACCGGTCAGCTGCCTTCCTTCTGGACACCTTCGTGCATGCGCACAAACCTCGTGTTATCGGCCTGTCCTACTTTATCGACAGAAATCGACATACTCAAGATACTCTTCAGAACCGGCTCGGCCGTCATTTTTGTTGTTGTGTTTTAAGGTTTCTCTGTGGATTTCTTGTAGTTTTCCTAGCTATCGTGAATCGTGTTTAATATTTACGGATTTCTAGTTTTTGTGTAGTTTAGTGACTCGGATTGGAATATAAACAATGACTAGTACTAGTAGCAGCCGTTGTATAATTTTATTTAGCCCAAATAGGGGTAAAATACCTGGTATTTCGTATTTTCGGTAAGTATGGAGTAGTGATGTATTGAGGTTAGGTACGCGATAACACCGTAGATTGGTTATTTTGCTGGTTTTATTTGTTTTTATATTCGATTTTACAATACTAGTTTAATTTGCCTCTTCTTGTTCTCTTCCTTTTCGAACTAAAAACACGACGACGAATCATTTTTAAACAAATTTTAAAAACAAAACGGTAAAAACAATTTTCTATCCTTAAAGTCTGATAGGTTTGCTACTACTAAAAATGCCAGAAATCACTACCTTTTTTCCCAACTTGATCAAAAATTGAAAAGTTCCAATTTTTTGGCAAGAATTTAAATTTTAAAGCCCGGACCTGGCGATTTTCCCATTCGTCAAACGATAATGTTGCAGTGCGCATGGCTAAAAGTGTCTAGCTTTGTTTACATGCGCGAGGCCATAAAACTGCCACTTTCGTGATTATTGTTTGCTTATCTAAAGGTACATTGTCTATAAGTGAACATCCCCAGTCATCCTTGCTTCTCCAGCGACTTCTGACCCATTGTTATCAGCGAGTCAGAGGCTGTCGATCTTCGTGAAGAACGAGATACCTCTCGACCAATTTCCCCAACCCCTACAAAAATTATGGGTTCTTTTTTAGAATTTATAAATTGTAAAGTTTTTCAGTCATGTTAATAAATATTGGACTAAAGAGTTCTATCCTCTTAGTATAAATATGCTATTTTTCGTTATTTTTTAGGTTTAACCACAGTGGTAAACTAAAAATTCATATGAGACACCACAGCGGTGAAAGACCATATGGTTGTACCCACTGTGACAAATGTTTCGCAACTAAAGAAACAATGAAAAAGCACATCTGGACACATACAGGAGAGCGACCGCCTAATTATAAGGTGACATTTTAAAAATCCATTTATTTATTTTATTTATTTATTTATTTATTTGCAGGTTTGTTTATAATAATATTAAAAATCGATAACATTGTTTGTTTTTTTTTAATAAAAATAAATTTAATGAAAGCATCATTACAAAACCATAGATTAACAAATCTGTCCGATTTTGTAATGGAAAAATATACACCCATATAGATTATTAATTTTAATCAGATAATAAATATAATATTTAAAAATATAAGTAAATAATTCAAAAATATTTCATCAAAACAAAAAAAAAGGAAAGGAAAAATTAAATAAGGGAGAAATTATAATAGAAAAATTTTAACATTTAGTATTACGTATACAGTGTCACCAGTAAAGTCCGCATCATATGGGATTTTTTTTTATTAATAGCTTTATTCGAAATTTGACTTTGGCATCAAGTTCTGCTTCGATCGAGATGAAAATTAAGCAAAAAAATAGTAGTCACGTGATTCGCATTATCTGTCAAATTTTAATTTTTTTCAAAAAATAATTCAAAAGTGGGGTTATTTCTAAAAATATCGAAAAAAGTTATTATAAAAAGTTTTATTAAATGCAATTTCTAGCCCACATGCAAAATTTCAGCTGCATAGGATAATTTTGATTTTTTACCTATATTTTGTAAATTGCACCACTGTTGCAAAATAAGACTCGACGCAACCTACATAAAACTTCTTAGTTTTGACAATGCTTTATTTTATATACATTTTCTTTAAAGTAGCGTCATATTAAATTTGTGTTTTTCTACAAAATCAAAATTGGGCTATTAAAATTTGGTCGCATGTGATGCAAAGTTCATTTGTTTTTGACCCTGTATAAGGTAACTCATAAAATAAGTATTTTTGAAAACGTAGTTTGTGTCTGAAAAACCTTAATATTAAGACAAAAAAGAACTCAGTGTCATCAGTAAAGTATTTATTAAGTGGAAAATAAATTTTAGTTTAACTTAACGTAAAGTTTATCTATTTTCAACGATTTAATTTAAAACCCCTTTATTTATTTTTTATTTTTTTACTTTAAGACACAATCTACATTTTCAAAAATACGTATTTTATGAAGTTACCTTATACAGGGTCAAAAACAAATGAACTTTGCATCACATGCGACCAAATTTTAATAGCCCAATTTTGATTTTGTAGAAAAACACACATTTAATATGACGCTACTTTAAAGAAAATGTATCCGAAATAAAGCATTGTCAAAACTAAGAAGTTTTATGTAGGTTGCGTTGAGTCTTATTTTGCAAAAGTGATGCAATTTACAAAATATAGGTAAAAAATCAAAATTATCTTATCCAGCTGAAATTTTGCATGTGGGCTAGAAAATGCATTCAAAAAAACTTTTTCAAATAACTTTTTTCGATATTTTCAGAAATAACCCCACTTTTGAATTATTTTTTGAAAAAAATTAAAATTTGACAGATAATGCGAACCACGTGACTACTATTTTTTTTCTTAATTTTCATCTCAATCGAAGCAGAACTTGATGCCAAAGTCAAATTTTGAAAAAAGCTATTAATAAAAAAAAATCCCATATGATGCGGACTTTACTGGTGACACTGTATATAAGTTGGTTTACCTTTACATCATTTTGCATAATCCATGATTTTAATTTTCTTTTAAATGTCAAAAAACTCATAGTTTTCAAATCAGAAGGTAATATATTATAAATTTTGATGCCAACAAATAAAGCATTATTTTTTAAGTGTTAAATTAAAATTATCATAACATAAACATAGATTTGTTTTTTGTCTTGTTTAAATTTTTATTTTTATATATATAAAATGGAAGTTTTGTAATAAAGTTGTTTTACATTCAGAATATTATTATTAACAAATAATATTTTAGAAGGAAACAAAATATGTTTATTAAATATTATTTTTAAAACATATTTTTGTATTGTTATAAGCGGTTTCAACTTCGAGTCGTATATTATTATTATTATTAATAATAAAATAAAATTTAAAAAGTTGAATTTATAAAATATTTAGGAATATTGATTGGCCAAAATTTAAAATGGGATCATCAAATTAACACTCTTACAAAAAAAATTAAGAAACACTTAATGTAAATTTAGACTTTTAAAAAATATTATGAATTAAGAACTTTGTTTAATGTTTATTATGCACTTTTTCAATCAATTCTGTCCTATCGTATAATTGGTTAGGGAAGTACATACGACTCGAATTTGGAACCGCTTATAACAATACAAAAATATGTATTTAAAAATAATATTTAATAAACACAACAACTTTTTTACAAAACCTCCATTTTATATATTTATAAAAATAAAAATTTATTCAATAACATTACTCATATATTATACCAAACAAGACAAAAAGGAAATCTATGTTTATGTTATGATAATTTTAATTTAACACTTAAAAAAAACAGTGCTTTATTTGTTGGCATCAAAATTTTTAATATATTACCTACTAAGTTGAAAACTATGAGTTTTTTGGCATTTAAAAGAAAATTAAAATCATGGATTATGCAAAATTATATAAAGGTAAACCAACTTATATATATATAGGTAATAATAATACTAAATATTACAATTTTTCTATTATAATTTCTCCCTTATTTATAATTTTTTCTTTTTTTTTTTGGGTTAAATATTTTTGAATTACTTACTTATATTTTTAAATATATTTATGATGTGATTAAAATTAATAATCTAAATGGGTGTATATTTTTTCATTGCAAAATCGGACAGATTTGTTAATCTATGGTTTTGTAATGATGCTTCTTTCATTGGATTTATTTTAAAAAAAAATGTTATTGATTTTTGATATTATTATAAAGAAACCTGCAAATAAATAATAAATTAACAAAGAAATTGAAACAAAGTATTTAATATTTATTTTTTTATAGCCAAAACCAAAAGTGGACACCAGTCACATTCTTCCCAGATATGAATGTGAAGTGTGCCATAAAAAGTTCAAGTTCCCCGCCAACCTGAAAGCTCATCTGCGTAGACACACCAACGAGAAACCTTACCTGTGCAGTACTTGTGGAAAGTCGTTTTCGGAAAAACATGGACTAACAGTTCATTTAAACACTCATACAGGTACGCATTACTGTTTTGAACTTTTTTCTATCAAATAATAAATATATTATTTAACGAGCGTATAATGTAGGCCAAAATAAACGGGGATGATTAGAACACGAGCCGCTTAAAGTTTTAAAATTATCAGTGTATTATGGTTCATTATACGCGAGTCAAATACTTCACTTCCTCTTATACAGTGCCACGAATTTTAAATTATGACTAAGAAAATACTAATTTTTGCCTTATTTTAAAGTGATAGTCATGCTATTTAAAAACAGGTAAGTTTCCCGAAACCCGGAAATTGCAGACCATCTTTAGAATTGAATAAACGAATATAAATTGGTATATTTTCCCTTATTTTTGCACAAACTAAAATGTAGAGATTTGATAATTCGACTATGGACAGTAAAATTTGCCTATTTGTTTTTTCTGTTTTGTTATGATTATAATATGTACGATTGTAATAGTACATTAAAGTACAAGTTTTATAAGAAGCGGTTTTAGCGCACGCGTCTATTTTAAAAAACAAGCCACAAAGTGGCGAGTTTTTTTATTGACACGTGCGCTAAAACGCCTTATGAAGCATGTGCTTTATACATTTTTTTCTATTTCACCTTTTATAATCAAGAAAAATACATTTTAAAAAGAAAATAAATCCTTCACATTTTGTAAATTTTTATGTCTAAATTTTATGTTGGTAATACTATTTTTTATCATAGTAGCGAGTTTTTTTTATTGACACGTGCGCTAAAACGCCTTATGAAGCATGTGCTTTATACATTTTTTTTCTATTTCACCTTTTATAATCAAGAAAAATACATTTTAAAAAGAAAATAAATCCTTCACATTTTGTAAATTTTTATGTCTAAATTTTATGTTGGTAATACTATTTTCTATCATAGTAGCCTCTGGACAACAAAAATTATTTTGCAAACTCATTTTTTGATTTATTGACCCATTTTCACCACGAGATTCTAAAGTTATTTTAGCGATATGAGATTTGAAATTGGACGGAATACGTTGTGTGATCCTGGTACATTCGGTACATATACAGAGCGTTCGGAAATTCGGGAGAATTTGCTACTTTTTTTCGAATTTCAAAAGACGTGATTTTACGTCACGGCATTGCAATTTAGTATAGGGAAGATGGAAAATTCAAATAAAGTTGAAGTTAAAATCGACATTGGAAGGTTAGTAGATTGAATTTTGGATAGGATTTAGCAGAAAATGATAGATTGAAGCATCTACAAAAGATTGATTTATAGATTTATGCAACCAACATACATGACTGTTATGCACACAGAATAAAAAAGTAGGTTATCAAGCTATTTTTCCTCTGCGAAAAATGGGTTTTCTCGTAAATCACAAAGGCCGCGCAAGGCAATGAAGTAAAACATTTAAATGTTACCAACATCAAATAAAGAAAAAACGCGTATCGAAATAGCTTTATTAAGTTACGCAAATGAGTATCGTACTGAGCTTATTATGAACGTGAAATAGAAAAAATACTTTATACAGTAATGTTCAAAAATTAATATTGAATCGGGCTTATTACGATGTGGAGGAGTATTTTGTGGAAATATTTTAATGTGTTTTACATTTTTTTATTCTCTGTTTTATTTGACTTGTCTGGTAGTTTGGTGCTATTTGATTTTAAGAATTGTGTTTTGGTAATATTTATTAGTAATTCGGCAATGAGAATACTATATTCTTTGTACAATAAAGCATGTTTTGATTTGTTCGCGCCACATATGGGAAAAAAGTTTCCGGGGAATCATGGTTGAACACGTCCGATAACCTAAAAATCGATTTTGACGTACTTAAGTGAGGTTGGGTGACGAGATATTCAAAAAAATGTATTTAGAATTAAATTCTAGGTTCATATGCAAAATCTCATAATTTTATTTAAAAGAATTGGAAATCGCATTTTTTAAGTCGATTTACAAGTTTCCAGTTTTTTTCCTTTTAGGTAACTTGGCTAATGCCATGTATTTGAATGAAAATAAACGAATGTAGAAGTTTTTTTTACAATTGATAGGACAAAAGAGAAAAAAACAAGTTTTTTCCGTGCGCCTAGCTGTTGCAATGCAATGGTTTGTATCGGTATGACTATAAAATTTTATTTTAAACTTTCCTAGGTAGAAAACTTATTTTTTTGATTTTGTCCTGTCAATTATAACAAAAAAAATTTAAACTGGAAAAGCCATATCCTGATATTATAAACTCGATGTCTCCCTTGATATCTGTTTTGTACAGAGCTAGATATATTACATTCCTTTGAAATACGTATTAAATATTTATGTTTTCTAATATATTTAAAATTACAATATTTAGCTTCTGCATGGGGATCTGCTTGTTAATCAAACTTAAAATCATTAAAAAAATTGAAAAATAAAATTATTAAATGCATTCACAAATTACTACATCTAGAGCCAACTGTTAATCCACACAGACCGAACGGGTATTGACACGTTCAAAACATTTATAAATTTAAAATTTGTATTCTAATTCAATCTATTATTTTAAAAGAAAACAAATCATACATAATACTTCAGGAGAATAAGACATTACATGAACATAACACCAGACCTTGTATAAATTGTCAAACTATACCAGTAAAAAGTGATTTAAAAAAATCGCTTTTAAATAAGGGAATAATGATATACAGTGTCCGCAAGAAAGTCCGCATCAAATGGGATTTTTTTTATTATTAGGTATAGGTAAAAATTGAAAAAGCAGTTAGTTTTTGCTTACCTAAAAACCAAAAATGACGTATACTGAAGCAGCTGCACGACTTGCGTTACCTGTCAAATTTGACATTTTTAATAAAATAGGTTCAAAAATGCCCTTATTTATAAAAATATCGAAAAACTTTATTCGAGAAAGTTGTTTATTTAGGCATTTTTAGCCTCTGTACAAAATTTTGACAGTTTAATACAATTTTTATTTTTTGCCAGGTTCTTGAAAATTTTGATCAACCCTCGTAAATTAACTTTTATACATCGATGTAAAACCTTTACTTTATTTGTAATCTTAATGCAATTTTGTGTAAAATTTTTGTTTCCAATTATTTATTTTGCTTCAAAAACTGAAATTGTTATTGATCAGTATGTAATGTTTGATGCAAAGTTTATCTAATTACATCAGTTTTGTCAAAACCGACGTTTCTCATTTTTCTTAAGTTAGTAAACAGATGTACAAAAAGAAAATATTAGGAAGCTTTCGTTGAAATTTTACTTAATTATTATTATTAAATTAAATTAATTATATTAAATTATATTTTTGTTGAATAAAATGTTTCGAGCTATAAATATTTATTTTTTTAATCCAATATTAATTAAGTAAAATTTCAACGAAAGCTTCCTAATATTTTCTTTTTGTACATCTGTTTACTAACTTAAGAAAAATTAGAAACGTCGGTTTTGACAAAACTGATGTAATTAGATAAACTTTGTATCAAACATTACATACTGATCAATAACAATTTCAGTTTTTGAAGCAAAATAAATAATTGGAAACAAAAATTTTACACAAAATTGCATTAAGATTACAAATAAAGTAAAGGCAAATGGTTTTACATCGATGTATAAAAGTTAATTTACGAGGGTTGATCAAAATTTTCAAGAATCTGGCAAAAAATAAAAATTGTATTAGACTGTCAAAATTTCGGACAAAGGCTAAAAATGCCTAAATAAACAACTTTCTCGAATAAAGTTTTTCGATATTTTGATAAATAAGGGCATTTTTGAACCTATTTTATTAAAAATGTCAAATTTGACAAGTAACGCAAGTCGTGCAGCTGCTTCAGTATACGTCATTTTTGGTTTTTAGGTAAGCAAAAACTAACTGCTTTTTCAATTTTTACCTATACCTAATAATAAAAAAAAATCCCATTTAATGCGGACACTGTATAACAATTTTTTTAAAAAATTGACAACTTTTAAAAACCAAATAAAGAATTTTTTTACTAGATAAATCATTTATAAGTGCCATTTTTTTTTATTGATTTTATTAATCAATTAATTTGGATTAAATTCCTTTTTGTACATTTTAATAATGGTTATTATTTTGCCAGTTTCTATATAATGAACTGTTTAAGTTAGTTTGGAATAAAGGCATTTTAAAGTAAGAATAACTACTATATTCGTTTATTTTCATATAAATATATGGACTTTCCATTAGCCAAGCTACCTAAAAGAAAAACAAAACTGAGAATTTGTAAATTAATAAAAAAAATATTTAAAAAAAAATACCTTTTCCAATTTTTTAAAATAAAATCCTGAAATTTTGCATACCTATGCATTAGAATTTAATTGTAAAAAACTTTCAAATAAATTTTTTGGATATCTGGTCACCTTTGTAAATTCACATTTTTCCGCTAAACCAGTGGTCACGTGACTTATCGTCACCCTAGAGTTGCACTGTTGTATGTAGCATTTCCTTAATTTTGAGTTTTCAGTGTCAAATAGTTTTATTAGCATTGGACTTTGACTCTTTTTAGAGTATGGTATGAACAAAGTCTAATATCCATAAAATCAACTTACGTTATTATGGAAAAAAATTGAATTCGAAAATATAGCAAAACATTCAACTTTGTCCTAGATATCTAAAACTTTGTACATAGGCCTAAAATTTACACTTGAAACAATTTTTTCTTACAACAATTTTAGAAATTGGATTTTATCGAAATGCCATTTCTCAATTTATTTAAAAAAATGTAACAGGTACCGAATGACAGATGATGCTAACAGTTAAATACATAATTTTTAGTCGAATTGCAAGCACAAACGATTGCCGTTATTTGAACAAACCTTTTTTCTAAAAGAAAGTTTCATATGGTGAGGACTTCAATGGTGCGAACTTTGTGCCGATCATTGTATAAATAATTATTACCCTTTTAATAATTTAATTTTTTTTTGTAAAAATGGGGTTAATCTCGTAGATAAATAAATGAATACATTTTTTTAGGAGAAAAGCCGTTTGCCTGTACGTTATGTGGTATTAAATTCACAGCACCCAACGGTCTTAGAGTGCATTTAAGACGTCACACAGGAGAAAAACCATACAAATGTGAAATTTGCAATAAGAGTTTCTTCCAACCAAGTAACCTAATTAGTCACAAGCGTTCACACACCGGAGAGAAGCCATATGAATGTACCCTATGCTCAAAGAGGTAAGTATCTGACAAATTTATGATATCGATCCAGAAGACCTGGGCCCCCCTCCCTGAGCCATCCTTACCAAGTAGAAATTCAAAAACTCTTGGTAAACATTTGCGACTGAGGTCTAATTTTATTAGTAGGTAATACGCTATGTAGTAATAAAACAGGGTGTCTAGGAGTCGGGAAAACCGGGAAAAAAACGGGAATTTTACAAGGCCGGAAAAAACCGGGGATTCGACGGGAAAATCAAGTTTAAGCCGCGAATTTTGAATGAGCAGATAATTTCGAACCTAAAAATTTAAAGTAGGTACCTACTTATTCCTATAAACTGCATTCGAAACAACATTTTTAATCTCCCCTGTAACCGGAGCGGCATCGGCACCTTGCGTTGTTTAGCTGTGTATTTATGGTTGCATATCAACTGCAATTTAATTTGTTTTGGGATTCTCCTATATCGCCAAGTTTTGTTTGGCGTTTGGTTTTTTAGGTTACCAGTTTATAATAGTATAGTAACCCCAATAAAACTGGCAGAGATCCAAAAAAATCCTTGCAACTGATGTCCAAAGCATTTGAAATTTTGTTAAATTCAAACAGATGCAATGCGACTAAATTGGAAGAAGCAGATAGAACATTTAGAGACATTCTCACTGATCAGACTATGATAAATAAAACGAAAAATTATTCCAGATGTAACAGAGTAGATGACTTTTGGATGGAAACCATCACAAATGACAGTTTAAAAAACGTGGTGCAACTTCTTCTAACAATTTCTCATGGAAATGCCACAGCAGAAAGGGGATTTTCTGTTAATAAGGAGATTTTGGTGGAAAATTTAAAAGAAGAGTCACTTATAGGCCAAAGATTAGTGTACGATTCACTACAAAAAATTGGAGGAGTTCAAACTATGGACATTACAAAATTCATGATACTTTCCATGAGAAATGCCTATTCAAGGTACAACACAGCACAAAAAGATAAAAAGGCAAAAGAGGTTGACAGCGACTTGAAAAAAGCAGAAAAAAGAAAGCTTCAAAAGCAAGCAGAAGAACTGGAAACTAAAAAGAAAAAAATTATCGAACAATCACAATAGGATTTGGCAGCTATAGAACAAAAAATCGTAAAATTAAAAAAGTAACTATATTATTTGGTTGTGCTTAAGGTGGGAGTATCAACATGCTAGCCAACCTATAACCTATTTCGCGTAGATTTATTTATGTTTTCTAGCTTTTATAAAAAATTTAAAGAAAATCAGTATCGACTTGATATTCTATACGTAATAATTGACATATTTAATAAATATCAAGGAATTTCATAACTTATTTTAGGAGAATTGTATAGCGAAAAATATCGAGTAAGATTTTTTTTTACATTATTATGTCATTGTCACTCATTGTTCTTTCACTATACAATTCTCCCAAAATTAGCAATGAAATAAATTGATATTTTTGTAATATATCAGATACTACCTAAATAATGTACCGACGATATTGATTTTCTTTAAATGTTAGTTATTAAAATAATAAACTCAAAAAATCAACGCGAAATAGGTTATAGGTTGGCAATAGATTGAATGACGTTGAGAATTCAACCTTAAGCCATGTGTTTTTCAAATAAATGTTTTAAAATTTAACAACGAAAGTGTAGTTAATTTAGGAAAACCCAGCCGGGAAATTTTCAAAAACCGACCGGGAATTAGTCGGGAATTTTGTTTTCGATTTTTGCTAGACACCCTGTAAAAGGTTCGTGACCACATTACCTTTTCAACGTCCCAACCGGTCCAACCATGCAATCGCTTCTCATTCAAGTGGGGAATTGACTGGTTTCGTACATGCGGTTCAAATGTGATTAGAAGCAAGTTATTAAAACAATGGCCGCTTTAACTTTTTATCTCAGATAAAAAGTATGAACTGACAATTTTTCCATACTTCTACTATAAAAATGGCCAAGAGAAATTGCTGGATTTTTAAGTTACTAGGATGGCCGCGGCTACAGGACAACAATTGTCGCTAATTTGGACAACTTAAATAATAAGATTAAAAAATATTTTAAAATTATAAAAAATTGGTTGGGTAACAATTTGTTAACAATTAATTTTAATAAAACAAATTATATTCCTTTTACTTTAAACCTAAATAACCTACCACGAAATATGAATAGTATTCAAATAAATGAAGCGACATTCAAATTTTTAAAGTTAATAAAATAAAATATTTAGGAATTATTTTTGAAAGTAAATTAAATTGGAATTTTCACTTAGAATACTTAATTAAAAAGTTAAGAAGTTTACTACCGATTTATAAAAACATTAAAAATTCTTTAAATGTAAAACATATGGAAATATTATATTACGCGTTCGTTAAAACTCATTTAAATTACGGAATTTTAGGTTTTGGAGAAATTTAGTTAAAAAATTAGAAATATTACAAAAAAGGTTTCTAAAAATTATATTTAATAACGATTATCTTTATCCTTCAAAAGAATTATATTCAGAAACAAAAAAGTTGATCATAAGACAAATTTACATATATAACATCTTAATATATGTATATATTTAAAAATAAAAACCTTATACAATTTAAAAACCATAATCATAATACAGGTCATAAAAATGAAATAACCATAAAACCTAAAATAAATAAGTCCATAGGACAAAAAAATTTCAAATATTTATGTTTTTATTTAAACGGTTATTTACAAACAAAAATTAAAAAATTGATTTCATTAAAAAAATTTTAAGTCGAAATAAAAAATGGATATTTAAAACAGACAATTTGAAAATATTTTTAGAAATGCTTTAATTAATTAATTAATATTGTTCTGAATAATTTATATAATAAGTAATATTTTTTACTTAAAAATTATAAATTAATAATTTTATTATAGGTAATATATTTCTTTAAAAAAAACTGCGTTTATACTATAAATTAACATTTGTACTTTAAAACTTGATTTTTAATGCATATTTATGATTTTACATAATAAAACAAAAAATAAAATTTGCCCCTAACAAGCTTAGCTTCAGGGGATTGCAGAATAAGTTTATAGAAGACAACATAAACATATTTATTATATTATTAAATTTTAAATAAACTTATTATTATTATTAAATATTGTCACAATCTAAAAAAAAATTCTAAATAACGTTTATTTTTAAGTTTTTTCTCTAGCTCTTCAAATAAAAGGATATGACAAGATATATGACAAATCTTGTGGAAAAATGTTTATGACTGGTTTTGGCTTCTTGACGGAATTTGACAAACTTGTTCTCCTTAACTCCAAATATATTTTTTAGTACTGAAGTAGATTTACCCATTCATTGTTTTTAGGTTTTCCGCTAGCAACAAATTAAAAATTCACATGCGCATGCACAGCGGCGAAAAACCATACCAGTGTCCACATTGCAACGAAAGTTTTGGACGTAAAGATGTCTTAAAGTGTCATTTCAGGAGACACACTGGCGAGAAGCCTTTCACTTGCAAAATATGTCTCCAATCGTATTCACATAGTGGAACGTTACATACTCATCTAAAAACTCAACATAGAATGAAAGGTCACGATATGTCAGCATATGAATTTTAAGAGAAATAATGTAAGGAGTAATGGTATTTGTTGTGAATTTCGTCAGGAAAAATATACTACTTTTAGTATGTCAGAGACACATTGGAAAGTAGCGAAGGATTCATTCGCAACTGTGTAATTTGTGGTGTGATTTTCAGTAAACTCAGAGGTCAAACTGTACAAAGAAAATAGTATTAAAAAAAATCGATGTGTATGATTAACTTTTGTTAGGTACTCGTATTACCGAAGAACAAGCATTGAATATGCGTGACAAGAAAGAAAAAAATTCAAGAAATGGTATTTTTATGTAAGTGTCTATACTGACCATGAGCGTTGTAAAATTGTCAAAACCATTGTTTCCACCGCACATCGCTCGCCAGTAAACACATGCTATGTTTATAAACATGAATAATTGTGCTTGTAAAGGCGATTGTAGAGATAGTTAGGGCTAGTGACGCACTTGCCATTTAATTTTTTAATTAACAACATGGTAAAAACAATTTATTAGCAGAGTACCGAAAAACATTTTTCGGGGGATTGTGGATTTCACAAAAAGTGAGGTTAGGTGACGAGATATCAAAAAATGCACTTGAAAAATCATTTACAATTAAATCCCCAATCTACCGGTTGTTTCTCAAAAGACGTCCACCCCTATAACTTTTCTGTATTTATAGATATTAAAACGAAATTTTGAGATTATGCATTTATTGGCATAATTTTCAATTTGTTAGCACTTCCGGTTTGACCGGAAGTGACCTTGACTTTGATATTTTATATGGGACATCTTGTATATTTTTACTTATTTGGGTTCAGCATAACATAATGAGTGAAATGACACCTCACTTGTAATTTTTTGACGTCTTATAACATTTTTATGTCCGTTTCAATCTAGAGTGCTACAAATTAATTAAATCTCTTAATTTATAGTCAAGTAGTATATGAAAATTAAAATTATGTCATAATAATTAACTTTCTAAGTGTCACAAGCGTTTAAAAGATGAAATTTTGTTTTCTTGACGTTTATTCCATTTTTCCAAATGGAACGATGGTGGTTCACTAGGATATTTAAAACGAGCATTTTTTTTCGAACAATTTAATACCGTACACTCCTATGCTATTTTAAAATTGACATTGAAAAATTTACCTTAAATCCCAATCGCAAATTTAAAAGCGTTATGCATTATTGCCTCCCTCTCTTTTCTAAAGAAAGATAAAGGCGGCTTTGAAAAATAATGGAATGGTTTTGAAAAGCAATATAGCTTTAATTTAAAGTTGTCAAAAATGTCATTAGTTTATAAAACATACAATAGTACATACAATCTTGCGGCTTCAGAAGAATTTTTCTGGTCACTCAAAAAATTATTAGCATATCGATTTGCTAATTTCTAGTAAATCTAAGCATTTTATCTGATTTACAATGTAAGTTTAATAAACGAATGACTGAAATGCCACTATATTTTCTTTTTCTTTTAATTATTTTCGCGGACACTATATCATCTTATAAACAAAAAATGTTATAACACGTCAAAAAATGACAAGTAAGGTGTCATTTTACTCAGAATGTTATGCTGAATCCCAATAAGTAAAAATATACAAGATGTCCCATTTAAACTACCAAAGTCAAGGTCACTTCCGGTCAGTCCGGAAGTGCTAACAAATTGAAAATTATGCCATAATTATGCATAATCTCAAAATTTCGTTTTAATATCTATAAATACAGAAAAGTTATAGGGGTGAACGTCTTTTGAGAAACACCCGGTATATACACAATTTTAAGATTGTATTTAACAAAATGGGAAAATGCATTTTTTTTTTCAATTACATATTTCTAGTTTTTCCTTTTAGGTAGCCTAATCTCACTTTTTGTAAATTCACAATTTTTTTCCCATAGTCGCAAACTTTTTGCCGGCCACTGTTTATGATAACTTTCTTGCTTTGGCCAATTTTTAAATTAAAAAAAAGTAACGGAATATTAATCAAAAACGAAATAGCGATTGCGTCACCAGCCATAAAAGTACAAATATTTGCTTATTCTGTAAAAGGTGTATATTATAGTTTAATAATTATTTATGTTTAGTTAAATAAACTAAATAGAAATAATTTAGTTAATGCTAAAAGCAAGAATAAACTTACCACAGAGAAAATCGAAAAAATGTAAAGTTGGAGTATTCTCGAGAAGTTAATTAAGTAAAACTTAAAAAACTATATTTCAGTGCAAAAAAGCGTATTCTAAAAACATTTCTTAAATCCCATCTTAATTTGAAGCGCTCCAAAAAAGAATACTGTTTTGCAGATACTAATGCGAGCTTTCGTTTCTTTAAGCCCAAATTTTTACTTATCGCGTTTACGCCTATTCTAGGGGCAATAAAAATGTATGGCTCTGTAAAATCTGTTATTACCTTTGACTGAAGTTAAGGTAGCTTTGAATTTAAAAATTACCATTTATTTCATGTACTTTGCACTGAAACTTGTACAGATCTGCTTATTATTTTAAGAATAACGTGATTTTAGGAAAAGGCATAGTTACATAAAATGTGGGAAACGATGAATCTAAGCCTTAGTATAGTTTTTTCTGTGTAGTAATTAACTTGGTTAGAAGTTAGTGGCTGTAGGTGAGAATTTCCGATGATAAAGCAAAATGTATTAGAAAGGCGGATACCTAAGTAAAGAATTTAAGCGTATTTTTTTCAAACAATAATTGGGGTACGGTCAGAAGTTAAAGTAGAAAAAAAATTATTCTAGGTAAGTTTCATAAATTTCAGAGGATGTCAAGTCAACTTAAATACCGAGTTTTATTAGTATTTAACTCAATTTCTATAAATGATACTTGGAGTCTTTGGCAGGGTCGGATCTTGAACTAAAGTGGCCCCCGAGCAAAACAAAATATGGGGGCCCCCATTCATTAATTAGGTACTCATGATATTAATATAGAATATGGGAAAGAACGAAAAAACTTAAAGTCTTCCTCCGCAAAGTTTAATAGAATAAAATATTCAGTAGTAAGAGTCTCTACATGTTTCGAACGTAGAAACGTTCATCATCAGGAGACAGAAAATATATTTATTGCTGATGGTTTTAGCAGAAGAGAAAAAAGGTATAAAACCTTAATGGATTTTTCTTCTGCGGAAACCATCAGCAACAAATATATTTTCTGTCTCCTGATGATGAACGTTTCTACGTTCGAAACATGTAGAGACTCTTACTACTGAATATTTTATTCTATTAAACTTTGTGGAGGAAGCCTGAGTTTTTTCTTTCTTTCCCATACTTTTAACTCCCCTTTAAGCATGGACTATTTCTTCAAATTAATATAAAATAATTAAAAGGTAAGAAGCACGGTATTTTGTTAATAATTATATTTATATTGTATTCGTTAGACAATTCGTTAAAATCTCAAATGAGTAAAATTCGTTTGCCGTATTATAACGTTAAATGATAAAAAAGTTTCACAGCATTTTCATTGCTTACATCTCATATCAACTTTTGAAAACAGTAATTATAGTTTTATACTGAATTTTTCAACTTTTTTTTGCAAAATTTTTAGATTGAGTTAAATAATTTTCGTCATCCCTTGCCAGGGGGGCCCTCGAGTCGGAGCTCCGGGATATTGCCCCGTTGTAGATCCGGCCCTGATCCTTGGCTTTCTGACCCCTCGATTATGGTTCGTTACTTGTTAAATTATTTTTATTTATATACAGTTCAGTGTTCGTGAAAAATTTGACATACGGGATTTTTTATTTGGCGGTTTAGGTAAAATTCGACTTTTCCGAAAGTTTTGACTTATCCAGGAATGGAAAACGCATATAGTCATGTGACTTGCGTTACTGTCAAAATTGAGGTTTTTTGAAAATTATATGGCGGAATTATTAGAAAAAGTTGTTAGTTTTTCAAGTCCATGCTAGATTACAAACTATCAGTCATATAGTAAACTTCTTTATTTTTATTACATTTTTAGTAAGATTTTACTAATTTTTCTAAATTGAACCCTACACAAACCAAATAAAATTACTTCCGTTTGATAAGCACAAATTTATTGTTCAATAAAAAAATGTTTTTGGAAAAATAAAAATTACTTACCCTTACAATGTTGTCTTACCTGATGCAACGGCAAAGCATTTTAGGGCTTTTATGTCGGGTTGCACGAAGTTTTTAATCAATTAACCAGACCACTTTGACAGTGACATTAGTAGAAATAATTTTCTCACAATCAAAGCAGGCTGATTAGTTTAATGTCAGATTGCACAAACATTTTAAACAACAATGAACTAACCAGACAACTTTGAATGTGGCATAAGTGACGTTGGCAAACAATATTTACTCACAATCAAAATTGCCTGATCAGTAAATCAAGAATTAAGGTGGGAGTATCAACATGCTTGTCAACCTATAACCTATTTCGCGTATATTTATTTAATTTTTCTAGCTTTTACACAAAATTTAAATAAAATCAGTAACGACTTGATATTCTATAGGTACTAATTGACATATTAAATAAATATCCAAGAATTTCATTAAATATTTTAGGAGAATTGTATAGCGAAAAATATCGGGACGATATTGATTTTATTTAAATGTTAGTTAATCAAATAATAAAATAAAAAAAGCAACGCGAAATAGGTTATAGATGGAATGACGTTGAGAATTCCACCTTAAGCTAACCAGGCCACTCTGATTATGAGAAATTCCTTTCTGCCAATGTCATTTATGTCAAAGTTGTTGGTTGGTTGTCAATGATGTCACAATCAAATTACCTGGTTAGTTAATTATTGATTAAACTCTTGGTGCAACCCAACATAAATGGTTTTCTTGTAAGTGGATGTACAAATGTATAAAAATACATGGTACAAATAAAGTAGCGTCTTGCTAAAAATAAGACCATTGGCTGTTCATGTCATACGTCAATCTTGTCAGTTACATACAAAAGGCCATAAAACGTTAAAAATTTCTAACCTCAAAGTGCTTTTAAAATAGTCACCAGAGTCTAGAGACAAAAAAATTTAACTAATACAATTTTTATTCCCATAATAACATTTTGCTCAATTCCTGCAAATAACCCTATTTTTCGAATTTCTTTTGACAAATTACGATCTTTACAGGTAATGCAAGTCACGTGATTATATGCACGTGTCAGTTTTCATTCCCAGACAAGCAAAAACTTTCGCCAAAGCAAAATTTTACTTAAACTAACGAAAATTCATTTATGGCCGACTTTTAAAAAAAATTAGATATGTTTTTTTACAAAACCTAAAATTTTAAATTGGGTTCATTATAATAGGTTCGTGTTTTACGTCTGTAACACTCTAGATATTAATTTTTTAAATTTCATCGCCAAAAATAATGTTTAAATTGTGGGAGACGTGCCACCTCCATGGAGAGGATCACGTCCATTTGAACTTAAATTAAGTTTATATGATAGAAAAAAATTAACATTTGAAGTATTGCGGACGTAACGTTAGAACGTGGAACGTGGCCCATTGGTCGATAGTCAATAATTTTTATATTGATGTTGTGAGTGTGATAAGCAAAAAATGTAGTTTTCTTGAAAAATTAAAATATACAAGCTAATTGACTATACTTTATTTTAATTTACTTATTTTAGAAAAAAATATCTCGTCTATCTACGTCCTATAACATTTTTTTTACAAAGTTAATAACTTATTCTATGCTGACGTGGCGTCAAATTTATTTATTCGCTACCGCTCTCCTCGTCCGACTCTTTAAGGGCTTTGGCGGTTTTGTCAGTTTTCCTTCCCTTGCGTGTTTCAAAATCTGATCCTTCTTCATCAGAGGAATATATTGCTCCACCTTAAATTTATAAAACATATAATAAAATAATGGTCCAACGACCTCAAGGGCCAGTAGGCCAATACAACTTTGGATAGTGAGAGCAAAATTCCCATTTCCCAATAATATTTAATGATATATATAATAATGCTATAATACAGGGTATTAATGAATGTCACATAGATATTTAAGGGAGTGATAGTGCTCCTTAAGATAGAATTTTTGATATACACAGTGTCAAAGTTTTATTCTTTTTTTTGTTTTCTCACACATTTTCCGCGATAACTATTTCCAATTTGGTACACTTATTAGTTTTTGGAATCTACAAGAAAAAGTCAAAATTGTCAGATGCAGTGTACGGGTTTTTTTTTCAAATACCCTGTATAAATACTGATATCATAATATCCGTGCTTTTCTCAGTCTTTTTGGTTCCTTACATTTTTATCTGTCCTCGTTTTCTTGTTATTTCAGACAGTAGCCGTCGATACAAACCGAGCAAAAATTATTTGCATCAAAGATGGCCTTGCATCTAAGGACGTAATGCTTAGCCGTAGAGCTTAATACCTGTTGGGTGTCAGTTACTACCTGAATTAACAATCAATCAGTTATTCAGTCATCTTTGACTGTCGTTACAAGTAATTTGATTCATCGCTAATTTTTTCAATTTCTTGAACAATTCACACAATAGGCTTTACGGAACAGCACAAAACATTCATGGTTGAAGTGTATTTTCGAAACGGGGTTAGAGTAAATTGTGAGTGGCAATACAATCCGGGTTTGTGCATGGACGATTTTCACGAACATTTTCCTAACGTTGCTTTTATTGCTGGGGATTTTTATCATTGCCTGAAAAGAACCGTGACTGTGTTTAGGGAGACATGTTCTATAAAACGCAAAAAAGGAGCAGGAAGACCATCTGTAAGGACAGAAGAACTTGTTGCAAACGTTCGTGAAATAATGCAAAATACGCCAACAAATTGTATAAGACGCCTGTCCGAAGAAGTGGGAAGAACTTATGGAACATGCAGGACTATTCTTAAGAAGCAGCTAAATTTATTTCCTTATAAAAAGCAAGTATTCCAAGAAATACAAGCCGCAGATTTTGAAAGACGCACGAATTACTCTCAATGGTTTACCCAAAATTTATTGGAAAGAAATGATTTATTAGACCTGACATTTTTTTCGGATGAAGCCTGGTTCCACCTCTCCGGTTATGTGAATTCTCAGAATACACGCATGTGGAGTAGTGAAAATCCCCATTTTTTTGTAGAGTCCACATTGCACCCTCAAAAAATTGGTGTCTGGTTAGCTGTTTCCCGAAGAAGAATTGTTGGTCCTATTTTTTTTCATGACACAGTTACAGCACAGCGGTATAGAGACAATATTTTGAATCCATTTGTGGAGCAATTATTAGACGACGAACTACGTTTTGGATATTTTCAACAGGACGGTGCAACCGCCCATACAGCAGCCCAAACTATTAACTACTTAATGCAATTTTTTCGACGACAGATTGATCAGTTCTCGATCAGACATTGAATTCCCACCTAGATCACCTTGTTTAACGGTTATGGATTACTTCGTTTTTCCTCATTTAAAGAACACTATTTTTAAAACACCGGTTGCAAATTTAGAACAATTACAAGAAAGAATTATCCAAGAACGTGGTAACATTTCTCCAGAGATGCTGGTCAACACTTTCGAAAATATGAAGAGACGAGTGAATTTATGCTTGGCGCATGGCGGTGGCCAATTTTAGCAATTTATGTAATTATTTTTCTTTTTCTTCCTGTTTCTTACTTTGTTAATTTTGTAAACAACAAAAATAAATTTGTATATGTCTACTTATTTCATTACTCATTAGTTTGGCATATCATGGCATAATATGAATTTGACAAAATTTTAACCTAGATTTGGTTCGATATATCGTCCCCATATCATTGTGATCTAAACCAAGCCCCACGTTTTTTAATCCAAGCCCTCTTTGATGCAAATGTTTGCTCGCACAGTATTATCGAAGCAACAAAATTTAAAAAAAAATCGACTTGGCTTTTCCGTTTGTTAACTCTTTTGACGTTTAGTTTAGTAAGTAATTTTGTTAGTTGAAGGATAGGTCAAGGTGGACCCCAGTCATGGCCCCCCAAGATCCCCCAATTAATTTAAATTGCCTGAATTATTTTTTCTGGGGACATTTAAAATCGCTGGTGTATCAGACTTCTATCCAAATAGAAGATTTGAGGAACATAATTACAGCTTCATTGTTGATTGA
The DNA here is from genome assembly GCA_963969555.1 of Polydrusus pterygomalis. Taxonomy (NCBI): domain Eukaryota; kingdom Metazoa; phylum Arthropoda; class Insecta; order Coleoptera; family Curculionidae; genus Polydrusus; species Polydrusus pterygomalis. Next base: position 38,748,677 of record OZ018376.1, on the reverse strand, counting down.
GACAAGTTGATTTCTGCATATTACCAAGAGGAGGTCATTTTCGGCAGTTCTTATAATTTTTTTAATTTGTCATGTAACGTTAGAAACAATTAAACAGACGCGGCGAAAGCAGAAAGTTTACAACATGAAATCAGATACGCAAGTCATTCCATTATCCGCGCAATTTTTTTATTTGCCAGTAGTGCGACCGATTATAATATCTTCGTTTTGATAACTTAAATAGAAAATAACAGGAGACCAGACTATTCATCAATCAATCATTCAGGTAGCTGCCGGCTGGCCGACCTTCAGACCGAATCACTTTAATATTTTTTAGGCAGTGTATCCAAAGTTATTTAACAAATATTATCTTTTTTCTTGTTAATTTATTATTTCATGTCATAAAAATCCTACATGTCAGTTCTTCACATTTACCGGTGCTTTTATTATAAATGTTGCAAAACTGTATTTTTTTATTTCGCCAGTTAGTTCGTTAAATTATTCCCTCTAATACATTACATGAACGTAAATTATGGGTATAAAATTAACAATGTACATATTGTGAATATACTATACATACCCTTTGGTGTAGCAGCAGCAGCAACACCTCCTTTATACCTATTCTTAATCGCGCTAATTGAAATAGTTCCCTCGTCATCACTACCATCTTCTTCTCTATACGTGTCTCTGGTGGAGTGGGACCTTGATGCAGAATCGCTTTTCTTCCGCGTTGTTTTTGGTTTTACAACGGTTTGTTTGAGTTTTTCTTCTTCTTTCTAAAACGCAAACCAATTATCATTTACCTATTTTAATTCACTTAGGTTTTTTTTTATCTACTATTGTCTATTTTTCTTCAATTTACGATAACCTTCGTTAGACATCCATACTATTTCCACATATTATACCACAATTTCGGCATGGTAAACGGGTACTTTTCTATAGCTGTAGAGCATAACTCAAAGTAATTAAAAGAAATAAAGTGAAAAAACACAAAACTAATTCTAAACTTACATAATTTATGAGATGGTTAAGTTGATGATCCATCGAACATTAACAAATAATAACACTAATTTAAAAAACAATACCTTAAGTCTTTCAGCTCTGTCATTATCAGGATCAGCACCAACTTGTGACAGTATCTTAATACCAGACGTTTTCTGCGACCTGTCGGCAAGCGAAAGTGTCATCTTTCTATGAGTGAAACTTTCAGTCGAATGTGGTCTGAAGCTAAGCTTGGTTCGGAAGACTGCTTGTCCCTGTAGACCAGTACCTTGACGGATGAATAAATGATTGTGGTCACCCTATAATATAAAAAAATATATATGAAATCACTGCGATTGATTTAAGCCAAAATGTCGTTTTCCGACTATATTTAACAATTTTGTGCAGTGAATCAGACCTTTCAACATTTCTTTACCCGTGCCCTTCAGTTTACATGTTGTATGGCAAACTGTAAATACAGGTTCGTTAAAACGAACACAAACATTTTGCAATAAAAACGCTATGGTGCTTAAGCAAAGCCAGGGCAATTATGATACACATACACTATTGGCAAACTCGAATCTGGGGTGCGAAATCTCTAATGCAACCAAGAGAGAAGGCACATATGGGCAAAGCCTTCAGGTAAAAAGAGACACCTAACCACTCCTGTATTCCTACTGAAAGGGGGGATATGTGTGGTGTGGCAGAGGCTTTGCCCGTGGACGTAAACCGATTCAAGATTCAAATTTAGTAACAAAAGAGCTTCGATGGAGCGAGTGTCTGATGTTTTTGTCGTGCGATATTTTTACGATGTTTTCATTTTTATATCATGTTTTTCGCTGTTGCATACAACAGTGGTATAAAAGTTAATGTTATTTATTAGACTTAAATCTAAAAACGGAATAAAAACTGGTATTCTAAGAAAATAATGATAATCCCAAAAAATTTATACAATACCTCCTATAAAATACTAATACTTCGCAGGAGGAAGGCTTGCTTTTTACAAAAATATTTATTCGATTCGACGTATCGACTGATCCGGTGGCTGCTTCGACCGCGTGTTCTAAAGAATAAAAAGTGGGAGGTAGGGGATAGCGTGTTCTCTGTTTAACGTGTTAAACGCTACTAATAATCTCCGTCTGATGCGTTTATATCGCCACCCTAGATTCGAGTTTGCCAATAGTGTATACCTTTAGACCCGTACATCTTATTTTGTGCGCAAACAAAAATTAGTTTTATGATGGGTGAAAAAATGCGTTTATACGCACAGTTCATTGATCATATCTCTCGACATCCAACAGCGATGGGTATGCGCACAACCCTCTCGTTATTAGGGTTTCCTTCTTTAGCCCCATCATCTAAATACACTCCAGAACCGGATCAATGCAATTTTTTTTTGTTACGCTTCCTCTGTCGATTTCTTGTATTCTTTGCTATTGTGGGTATTTAATAATTAAGGATTTCTAGTTTTTGTGTAGTTTAGTGAATTGTGTTTGTGTTTTTAGCTTAGTGACTTAGGTTTGGAATATTAAACAATGACTGGCACCGATAGTTGTCTGATTTTATATTGTAGTGGTCATATACCGGGTATTTCGTATTGTCAGTAAGTATGGAGTAGTCGATAGTATTTTATGTAATTTTATTTTATTATGATCAATTTAAACACATCTGAACAGGCCACACAAACAAGATGTCAAAATAAATAGAAACACCAAGGCAGATTATCCCGTTACATGTTTTGGTATATCTTAATGGCAGTCCTGCAATAATTCTAATTAAATAAGCCTATTTCTCTGGCAGTATATTGCTTCAAAAAGTTTAAAATCGATTATTATTTTATTTAAAATGATTAGCCGAGAGGTCTTTAGCAGCATTGTAATCAGCCTAGCAGGGTTAGTGTGGGTAGGAGGGAACCTCATCAAACCAAGCTTTATTTTATAGAGTTGTATAATATTATTAAATTGTTCGTGGAATTATCAAATGTTGGTCTAAACTTACTTGTTGGAATAATAAAGGGTGTTTTTTTAGAGGTATAGAACTTTGAAATTAAATAAAACACATAAATATCACTAATAGGCCATCGTATTTATTTTTATTTGAATGTTTATTGTATGCCATTAGTGCTTAAATATGATTTCGGGCAAATGGCCGCCACGGCTGGCTCGAACGAAACGTAATCTGGAAGTCCAATTGTCGACCACTTTTTCAAGCATAAGTGGACTTATATCGCCAATAACGCGTCGTATGTTGGCTTCCAGACGGTCCAACGTCGTTGGTTTATCAGAGTAGACTTGTGAATTAACATACCCCCACAGAAAATAATCCAAAGGTGTGAGATCACACGAGCGTGGAGGCCAATTGACGGGTCCGTTACGTGATATTACGCGGACATCAAATGTTTTCTGCAATGAATTGATGGTATCGCGCGCTGTATGGCATGTTGCGCCATCTTGTTGGAACCAAAGCGCCTGTGGATTAATGCCATTTAACTGGGGAGTGAAAAGTCAGCAATTGATCTATAGCGCTCTCCATTTACTGTAACATTCTGGCCGGCCTCATCCTTGAAAAAATATGGGCCAATGATCCCACCAGCCCATAAAGCACACCAAACAGTGAGCTTCTCTGGATATAACGGAGTCTCCATAATCGCTTCTAGGTTTTCTGCACTCCAAATCCGGCAGTTTTGCTTGTTTACATAGCCTTTCAGCCAAAAATGAGCTTCATCGCTAAACACATTTTTTTTATGGAAATCAGGGTCAACAGAAATCCTATTTTCGGCCCATTGATCGAATGTACGACGAAGATTATGGTCACGTGGCTTAAGTTCTTGCACGAGCTGGATCTTGTAAGGTCGTAAACCAAGATCCTTCTGCAAATTCGTCCATAATGTGGACGGGCACAGCTCCAATTGTTGGGCACGATGGCGAATCGACTCATTCGGGTCGTCCTGAACACTACGACCCACAGCAGCAATAACTTCTTCGGTGCGCACTGTACGACGTCTCTGCGGATGCACATTATCAACCAGAGTATGCTTGGTGCGAAAACGATGCATGGTTATTCGGATAACTTGCTCGGAAGGACGATTATGTCGACCGTAAAACGGTCGTAGATTAAGGTAAGTTTGGCGAACTGAACCACGATTTTCAAAATAAATTTGCACAATTTGGAAGCGTTCTTCCGGCGTAAGTCTATTCATGGTAAAATGGCAGACAATACTGAGCACAAACCAACTATTGGCGCTCAACATAACCTTCACTAGAAGCGGTGTTGCCAAGTAGAAAAACAAACCTCTAAAAAAAACACCCTTTATAACATATTACAACAAAAAAATAGATATCCCAGCTGGATGTATGCTCTCGGTTTGGATCCTAAAAACTCGTATCTACTGCCCGTTTTGATAAAAGGGTGGTAGAATATACTAGCTCATGGAGCTATTCCCAAATTGAACTACATAATGTTTAATATCGTAAACAAATATTGTCCCAAAGATAAGTTTTATGATGTAAAGTCTTGGCATTGGCTAGAGGCTATTTCTAGTTACCTTTTCTATAAAAATTTTTTTTAGTATTTCCCGTTGTCTCCTCAAAAAAAGATCAACAACCTTAATGGAACTTTTATTGAATATAAAAAAAGGTGTGTTGGTACATCAAATGAACAGTGAAGAAAAAATTGGAAGAAATTTATAACGTACTGAGTATTTTGAAAACTATAGGTATGTAGTAAAATAATTAAAACTTATTTGTCTAAAAAGGAGGTGTGCAAACCAACTGAATGGAAGGGAAAGTAAAATAGCACTTCTAAAAAGATGGTTTTAAAATGAGTCCATAAGACTCGGTAAAACATAAAAAAAAAATTTTAATTAGATAGGCATAATATTGATTTTGTCTATAAGATGAATAAAAAGAAAGATATTAAAATCAGAACAGAACAGAGAGTCTTAGCAAACCCAAACAGTTGTTTTAATGATTATGTCACAGTTGAATTTTTTTAAACTCACTCAACCCATACATTTGCGAAATGACAGATTTTAACTTATCTAATTATCATAGTTATATATATTTTAAATATATTATACCTGTAGTGGTTGCCTGTAAACGTCAAATATTTCGGAACCCAAATGTAAACTATAAGAACCATCTGACCACCTAACAATTCGTGCATTTGATTCTTTTTTGGTGTTTCCTTCCTCGTCCAGTACATCTCGCCACCGGATTGTATTTTCAACTTTAAGTTTCAACCGTGCTCTACCTGTGGAAATATATATAATGAATAAAACCGACATCAATTAAACTCATTGGTTTATATTCTGGTGAAATAAAAGGATAAACTTTATAACGTAAAGAAAAAGTAGATGTCCAGCCAATCAACCATCTTGATCAAAACGATCAAAATTTTTATGAACAGACAGTATTTATACAATCATTGATGTATACAGTATTAATTATACAGGGTTAGTTGAAATAACCGGAACGGCTAATTTTCTTCAAAACTACCAAGGCTAAATCAATGAATTTTGGTACAGGTGGATAACTTAAAAAATTGAATGGAAAATTGACAATTGCGACGTTGTCAGATTTTTAGTTTTTCTGTAACTCAAGGAAAGTTTTTTTTTTTCAAATGTTACACCATGCTTTTTTTTATTGAATTCGATTCCTCCCATCAACATTATCATTTCCTGATAGTATCAAATTTTTGTCTCAAATAGTTCTATGGGAAAAAAAGTTAATTAGTTACAACTCTAACTCTAAAATAACTAAAAAATTCAATCTATTTCCATTTAAAAAAGTTTCAAATAACGTAAAAAGGAAGGTTGGTAGACATAATGTACCTAATAGTATCGATTTCATAATCAAATTAATGTAGTGTACTAAAATATGTAAGTAATTTTTACTAGCTATGTTATTGTTAGTAGTTGTTTGTTGTTATTATCTTTATCGATACTATAAAACCCCCCATACACGCTCGGGCATGCTTGGCTCGTCACGAGCCCAACTTCAAACCGAGCATGTTCGTTTGATTACATACATGTCCGAACCAAAGTTCCAACCATTTTCCCAACCCAACATCAGTTGATCATCGACTGTTATTATTTAGTGAGCATCACCCATTTAATAATATAATATGGATCTTATTACCACGACAGCGATTGTGGGTGGCTTTATATGTTTAGACCAGCGAAGAAGGAGAAAACCTAGACGTATTTGGACGAAACAATGGCTTCAAGAACGGAATAAATTTAGTCACATGGCACTTTTAAAACAATTGGCTGCTAACGAGTCGCAAGATTTTAAAAATTATTTGCGAATGAGCGAATTAAAAAACAAAATACTGTTATGAGAGCGTTGTTTGTTTGCAGAGGAGCGTCTGGTGGCCACATTGCAATTTTTGGCATCAGGAAGGACCTACGAAAATCTTAAATATAGCTGTGCAATATCTCTACAGCTACTAGGACGAATAATTCCAGAAACATGTGCAGCCATTTTTCATTTGCATCATAGTTCTTTGCACTTTTCTACGAGTATACCGTAACTGTCCCTCTTCATATGTTTGTTGCTGTACTCTTTGCTTCTTACGTCCCAAATGGCCCTTTGTTCTCTGTTTAAATTTATGAATTCCGTTCAAAACTTTTTATTATCGCTGAACGACATCACGACAAAATTACGCTAAATCAAGAGCGCCGAAATATGTCTATGTCATCCAGCGGCTCGCACGGAAATGCTGGTATTGGCCAACATGCTCGGCGACTACCATATACGTACGAACATGTTTGCGCTGAGCGCGTGCTGGTCGGTGCCATCGAGCCAAGCTCCGAGCCAAGCATTCCAACCGCCAACTAGGCTTGTACAACACATACAAGATCGAGCATGTTGGTCCGAGCCTACTTCCAATTCTTGCTTACCCAACATGCTCGAGCGTGTATGGGGGATTTTAGGTACATTATGTCTACCAACCTTCCTTTTTACATTGTTTGAAACGTTTTTAAATGGAAATAGATTGGATTTTTTTTTATTTTAGAGTTAGAATTGTAACTAATTCACTTTCTTTCTCATAGAACTATTTGAGATAAAAATTTGATACTATCAGGAAATGGCAATGTTGATGGGAGGAATCGAATTCAATAAAAAAAGAGTAAGTAGTGTTACATTTGAAAAAAAAAACATTCCTTGAGTTACAGAAAAAACTAAAAATCTGGCAACGTCGCTATTGTCAATTTTAAATTCAATTTTTTAACTTATCCACCTGTACCAAAATTCATTTATTTAGCCTTGGTAGTTTTGAAAAAAAAAAATTAGCCGTTCCGGTTATTTCAACTAACCCTGTATATCTTGAATGGTTTAAAAAATAAGAGGAGGTACATAAAAGTTTCGCACTGTAGAATAATATTAAATATAATTAAAAATTACCTATCATTCAACATTTACCAAATAATAATTTAACCAGATATCCATCCTACCAAAGAAAGAAAATTCCACCACTTTAAAGGTGGTTTCAACTGCCAGTGATTGTGTGTATTTACCAAGGACCTTTCAAAGTAGAGAACCAATTGTTTACATTTTTAACGGATCCCTCATCAGTCCGTCCTTTTCTTCTATTTCATTGCGTAGTCAGATTAACATAAGTCGTTAAATCCTTCAAAAAATATGTTACCTTGGCAATTCCAATAGCTCTAGCAACTGCTTTAATAAGAGTTATCTGTAATTTCAATTATTTCCCTCATACTTATAATAAATTTATTTGTCATTATTCTACTACTTTCCAAAACGTCAACAAGAGAATTTTAAAAATTAATTCTATTGCTATCGTATTCGGCCGCCTTCAGGCGTATTATAATTGAAACATTTGCTCTACAGTAGGGCTGGGCGATATTGAAATTCCAATATCAAATATCGATATTTAAAAAAATATCGATATAGTCGATAATATATATTTCTGAAAAAATCGAAAAAAGTTATAAGAAAAAGTTTTTCTAAATGCAGTTTCTAGCCCACATGCAAAATTTCAGCTGCATAAGATAATTTTGATTGTTTACCTATATTTTGTAAATTGCACCACTTTTGCAAAATAAGACTCAACGCAACCTACATAAAACTTCTCAGTTTTGACAAGGCTTTATTTCAGATACATTTTCTTTAAAGTAGCGCCATATTAAATGTGTGTTTTTCTACAAAAACGTTATTATGGCATAGCTTAATAATAAATTATAATATAGGGGTTTTAAATTAAATCGTTGAAAATAGATAAACTTTACGTTGTTAAACTAAAATTTATTTTCCACTTAAAAAACACTTTACTGAAGACACTGTGTTCTTTTTTGTCTTAATATTAAGGTGTATTACTTTCAAACACAAACTACGTTTTCAAAAATACTTATTTTATGAAGTTACCTTATACAGGGTCAAAAACAAATAAACTTTGCATCACATGCGACCAAATTTTAATAGCCCAATTTTGATTTTCTGGAAAAACACACATTTAATTATAGCGCTACTTTAAAGAAAATGTATCTGAAATAAAGCCTTGTCAAAACTGAGAAGTTTTATGTAGGTTGCGCTGAGTCTTATTTTGCAAAAGTGGTGCAATTTACAAAATATAGGTAAAAAATCAAAATTATCTTATGCAGCTGAAATTTGCACGTGGGCTAGAAACTGCATTTAAAAAAACTTTTTCTAATAACTTTTTTCGATATTTTCAAAAATAACCCCACTTATTTTTTGGAAAAAATTAAAATTTGACAGATAATTCGAATCACGTGACTACTATTTTTTTTGCTTAATTTTCATCTCGATCGAAGCAGAACTTGATGCCAAAGTCAAATTTTGAATAAAGCTATTAATTAAAAAAAATCCCTTATGATGCGGACTTTACTGGTGACACTGTATATCAATGTTTTCTTACGTGCCCTGTAAAACTCCGTACCTTCATTTCAAGGGGAGACTCTAATTATGAAAACATGAAGAAAAAAGATTGAATTAAATATTGGTCATTAAATGTGTTATAAGGACGATATTGAAATTCCAATCGAATATCGATATCGTCGATAATATTGATATTTTATTTTTTAAATATCGTTTATCGATATATCGATAAAAATATGGATATATTGAATTTTTGCCCAGCCCTACTCTAGAGTTTATAAGGTCCTTGGTTTCCATTCTAGTAAAGGGTAACTTGATTCGCTTATATGACCTAAAACAAACTCAAAACCCACACGAACACAGCACGAGAAAAGAAGTTGGTTTTTGCCATCTAGATATACTTGGAAACGGTTACGGGAATTTTTATTAGCGGCATCGTGTTTCCCACCTTCGAAAATGGGTGCAGCAATGTATTTTCTTGTATTCGCAATCCTTTTCCCGTCAAACGCGTAAATGACCGGGACAAAAATGTTGGAGGGCGTTTCAGATTTTAACTAGGCCTAAGAAATTCAATTTCAATAAACCGATTCCTTACTTCTTTTGGACGTTATGAAGTGTATCACTCTCACCAGGTTATCTATGGCATATTACAATACTTATTTTTATTCTTAAAATTTGAGTACTACAAGAAAAAGAAAGTGAATTGCACAGGGAAAAAAAATAATAACTACTTGTTATGTTTCACAAATTTAATCAGTTTCCTGACACGTGTTTCGGCCCTTGCGGGCCATTGTCTGAGTCTCTTCTTGTACTCCTTTGACACGTTGATACTTTCAAAATTAAACTTAAATTATATGTTATATTTGACACTCATTTGATCTGATCTAGCGTTTATAGCGTCCTCTTTCCCGAATCAAATTAACCATTAAAATATGTTTGATTGTTTATAAATGAAAACGATTTTCAGCTAAAATTATCCCATTACCTTCCTCATCGAGTGTTTCTTCTTCGTCAATTTCATCTTCATAAGTGTCCGGATCGAATGGTCTCGTTTCGACCGACAAGAAGTTAGGTAGTTTAACAAAATTAATATCTCTTCCTAAGTCGCAGGTAATTTTAGGTACCTCCACGTCAATTCTAGTTTCTGGAATGGGTTCTGGCTCATGTTCTTTTTCTTCATCCTAAAGATAATAGCATTAAAACATTGTTGACAGACGGACAAAACTTGAGTTGATTTTGTAAGTGTTTCCTTCGACCAATAAAACTGTCGAGATGATTATACCGAAACTATGTTTATTATGACGATCATACCTCATCGCCAACTCTTCGAACATCTTCGTCCCCAGACCTTCTCTCTCCACTTCTACTTCTGCTTCTAGACCTACTTCTCGATCTACTCCGGGATCTACTTCTACTGCGCCTGGAAGGCTGTGTGTCTGATGCAGCTTTTTCTTTTTCAACGTCACTGTCATCACTTATATCGTCGGCGTCGCCAAATATTGCAGCAGCACTTACACCTAAGACAAATATTGTCTATTAATACAAACTACAAAACATTATCATTAGCGGGGACAAATCGAAATCCATCTAAGTTTTAAAAAATTTTTAAAACGTTTATTTCGCTTATTTTATGATGATTAGCCCATTTGATCATGATTAACTTTGTTCAATGTTTTGACTCTTATACCGTTTTGGTCAACTCGGACTTACAGTGACAATTTATGTAGGTATGAGACAGAGAGAGTAAATTTAAATTAATAAAAAATTTCATACTGATTATTAAAAACAAAATGTTTCATTCCATGACACCTTATACCCTAAATAAACTGCTTTTTTTTTAAATTTCATTAACAGTAAAAAAATAATAATTAAAAATTTGAAAAAACGCGCATGTACCGTGCGAGCAAAAATAATTTGCATCGAAGAGGGGCAAAAATTATGTGCATCAAAGAGGGCCTTGCATCTAAGGACGTAATGCTTAACCGTAGAGCTTAATACCTGTTGGGTGTCAGTAACTACCTGAATTAACAATCAATCAGTTATTCCGTCATCTTTGACAGTCGTTACAAGTAATTTGATTCGTCGCTAATTTTTCCAATTTCTTGAATAATTCACACAATGGGCTTTACGGAACAGCACAAGACATTCATGGTTGAAGCGTATTTTCGAAACGGGGTTAGAGTAAATGGTGAGTAGCAATACAATCCGGGTTTGTGCATGGACGATTTTCACGAACATTTTCCTAACGTTGCTTTTATTGCTGGGGATTTTTATCACTGCCTGAAAAGAACCGTAGCTGTGTTTAGGGAAACAGGTGCAGTGGCGGCTCGTGACTAGCGAGTCAGGGGGGCGCTGGCTTTAAATAAAAAAATTTAAAATGTCTATTATTTTCGAAAGTACGTGTTTGTTTTTTTTTAACTTTCTCGTTGTGAATTTTAATTTTATCAGAATAAGCAGCACTACTTAAAGAAGTTAAAGTTTGTCCTAACATCTGAAAACTTACCACATTATGACAATGTTTTGCACTATTTTCATGTTTTTTTTATTTTCTCTGAAAGATTTTTCCTCCTGCACCCCATTTATAGTACAATTATCATCCCCGTCAAAAAAAAGACACGCGATCACACGAAACAAAGAAAAAAAAAGAATTTTTGTCCTCATAACCGCATATCCAGAATTTTTTATTATATATTTCTTTGTCAAACTTACGCGTAAACTGTGCCTTACTTTTACATTTTGATTGCACTTGTACTATGTTCAATATTGGTAGTGGCCGCTCTGCATTTTTAAATCAAGTTTTTCCACTTAAGCTCCGAGAACTAAACACAAGCTTCTGTAAATCACTGACCTTCATATTAGACGAAATTTTCCAACTTTATAACGTAACTAATAAATCAAATCAAAACAAATAAACAAATCATTAGCGGCATCGACAAGTCGCATCGTCAGAGTACATAATAATATATCGAAACATCGATTATTCTACCGTGGCATCGCGATTCGCGAACAGCTGTTGGGCGCGGAAAATTGGAGCTCATCCGTGGCAGCTCGTTGTGGGTTGTGTAGGTGACGTCACGCCTCTGTAGTCATGGCAACTCGCGTTGAATCGGGACGAATAATCGGTCGCCCGCGCTTAGCACAACCTTGAGAGCGCGCAACTCGCTTGTCTATGAGTATAGCCTGCCCGTTGGAATAGGGCTACGTTTGGTTTCAATTATTTTAATTGATTGCATACATTGCGTTCTTGGTTTTTTAAGTAAAGTATTCTTGGATTCTGTTTGAAATAATTGCAGGGAGGGCGGCGCCCCAGAGCCCTTCATTAACGAGCCGCCACTGAACAGGTGCTATACAACACAAAAAAGGGGCAGGAAGACCATCTGTAAGAACAGAAGCAAACGTTCGTGAAATAATGCAAAATACGCCAACAAATTATAAGACGCATCCAAAAAGTGGGAAGATCTTATGGAACATGCAGGACTATTCTTAAGAAGCAGCTAAATTTATTTCCTTATAAAGTGCAAGGATTATCCAATAATGTGGTAACATTTCTCCAGAGATGCTGGTCATTACTTTCAAAAATATGAAGAGACGTATGAATTTATGCTTGGAGCATGGCGGTGGCCAATTTCAGTAATTTATGTTTATTTTTCTTTCTGTATATTCTTGCTTTGTTAATTTTGTAAACAACAACAATAAATTTGCATTTGTCTACTTATTTTATTACTCATTAGTTTGGCACATCATGTCATAATATGAATTTGACAAAATTTTAACCAAGATTTGGTTAGATATATCGTCCCCATAATATCATTGTGATCTAAACCAAGCCCTACGTTTTTTAATCCAAGCCCTCTTTGATGCAAATATTTTTTACTCGCACAGAACAAACAGAGCATGAATGAAACAGTATAGTACTCTTTACAGCGTGATGTGCTTACACTTGTTGAGATCAGCTTTTTCCATCTACACGTGTTATAGGATTAATTTTTTCGCGTTTTTTATGTAAAAATTTGTTATTAATTGTTAAATTTTATTGCCAAACACAATGAAAAATTGTGACCATATCCTGAAAAAAAGTGTTTGACATGAATTTTTTTTAAAATATCTGATCTAAAGAAAAAGTAATGTTTTTACCTAACTATTAAAACTAAAAATCCGATATTATCCTAACATATCGATTTACAAGAAACTAAAAGACGTTTGAATTTCTGTTACCCGATAAACCTGGAAAAATTGAATTTCTTGATTAATTTCCTGTTACTTGCAATAATATTAATCGTGTAAGGTATAAAATAACATTTTTTAATTACCTTTGTCTCCGCCTCCGCCTCCATCATCATCACTTTCTGAATCCAAAACTCGAGTTTTCTTCTTCGTTTCTTTTTCTTCTGAACTGTCTCGGCGTCTTTTACCGCTTTTATCACTACCAGGAGATCCTTGCTCATCAATTTGTAGGTTTGGACTGTTGGATCTCGATCTGCTTTTGGATTTTGACTTCGACCTAAATTTATAAAATGCCTATATTTGTTGTTCCTATTTGCTACGAATTCATGAGTTTCATCTACAGTGTCACCAATAAAGTCCGCATCATATGGGGTGTTTTTTATTAATAGCTTTATTCAAAATTTGACTTTGGCATCAAGTTCTGCTTCGATCGAGATGAAAATTAAGCAAAAAATAGTAGTCACGTGATTCGCATTATCTGTCAAATTTTAATTTTTTCCAAAAAATAATTCAAAAGTGGGGTTATTTCTGAAAATATCGAAAAAAGTTATTAGAAAAAGTTTTTTTAAATGCAGTTTCTAGCCCACATGCATGAGATAATTTTGATTTTTACCTATATTTTGTAAATTGCACCACTTTTGCAAAATAAGACTCAACACAACCTACATAAAACTTCTCAGTTTTGACAAGGCTTAATTTTTCAGGCACAAACTACGTTTTCAAAAATACTTATTTTATGAAGTTACCTTATACAGGGTCAAAAACAAATAAACTTTGCATCACATGCGCCCAAATTTTAATAGCCCAATTTTCATTTTCTAGAAAGACACACATTTAAAATGGCGCTACTTTAAAGAAAATGTATCTGAAATAAAGCCTTATCAAAACTGAGAAGTTTTATATAGGTTGCGTTGAGTTTTTGCAAAAGTGGTGCAATTTACAAAATATAGGTAAAAAATCAAACTTATCTTATGCAGCTGAAATTTTGCATGTGGGCTAGAAACTGCATTTAAAAAACTTTTTCTAATAACTTTTTTCGATATTTTCAGAAATAACCCCACTTTTGAATTATTTTGTGGAAAAAATTAAAATTTGACAGATAATGCGAATTACGTGACTACTATTTTTTTGCTTAATTTTCATCTGGATCGAAGCAGAACTTGATGCCAAAGTCAAATTTCGAATAAAGCTATTAATAAAAAAAAATCCCATATGATGCGGACTTTACTGGTGACACTGTACACTACTGGCGAACTTCAAGTTACAGTGTCGTTTTATGTGAGTATGAGAGTAAAAAAAATCTTTCGATGCCCGCAATAAGAACAACAGACAATCAGTGTTGCCGGCGTGCGACGTGAACAACGCACGGCAAGACCAGAGAGGGGATAATTTATTTTCTGCTGCAGAAATGCAGGAGGTATCCACTTCAGTAATATTTGGAAGTTCGTTTGGGTTGTACATTGTACCGAGCATTTTCGAATTATTTTAGGTATTTTTCATTGTATGTCGTTAACTAATTAATTATTGCATTTAAAAATACCACAATTATTTTGGATGGTGTGTTGGGACAGGTTGGTTGGGCTACAAAAATGCAAAACACCCAACTACTTCCTCTTTTCACCGATCCTTTTGCAATAATTTTGCGAGTTAATTAGTGAAATGATCATTCGCAATGCTCAATTTATTTTTAACATTTGTTTATCCGATGAATACACTTTTTTTCTTCACGGTTTTCACGGTGTCAATCAACAGAATTGCAGGTATTGGTCGGATTCCAACCCTACAATTTTTAGAGAAGTGCATACTGAACATCCCGAAAAATTAAATGTGTGGGCTCGAGTTTTTGGGGACCGGATTTTATACCTGGAAATTTAATAGGTGAAAGTTACCTGAACCTGTTGGAAACCACTATTAACCCTACTTTAACGAATGCATAGAAGAAAATTACCGTTATCGGCCAGAAAATATTTACTTTCAGCAATACTTCGCATTATGCGTTCCCTGTTAGACAGTTTCTGGATGAAAATTTTCCAGGAAAATGGATTGAAAGAAGAGGTCCTATTGAATGGCCTGCAAGATCTCCTGATTTGACGCCACTGGACTTTTTTTTGTGGGGACATTTAAAGTCTAAAATTTATGCAACCCAACCCAATTCTTTGGAAGACTTGCGACAACGAATAGTGTACGAGTGCCGACAAATAACTCCCGCAATGCTCCATAATGTTCGCAAACACTTTGAACAGTGCCTTTACAATTGCATGGAGGTTGGAGGTGGACATTTTCAACATTTACTTGATTGATACAAGCGGTAATAAATTTTATTACTTTTAAATAATCTTTTCTTTTTAGCCCTATTTCTCAGGAGATATTCACTCGATTTAAACGAGCAAGGTCGAGTTTGGAAGGCAATTCAATTCCCTTTAAAATAAGGTATCAATCGACCCCCCTTTCTATTGCCCCTGCTTTTCATGATGGCCGACTGACTAGTAGAAGTATTTACTATAAATTATTGATCAAGTTTAGACGTGGCCTGGTTAAATTCGTCTGCTCCCCAAGTTAAAATTCATGAGCCGCCACTGATTACAGGGTAATTCTCCTTTAGTGAACACTGTTGACCGACTTTTCGCGAGTTAAAGCTGTCAATTCTACCTAGCCTGGTTGGAAATTCTTTTAGTCCTCAAGAGAAACGCAGAGTTTCACAACAGTCAATCACGATTGACCAATTAAGTACCAAACCAGGCTGAATGCATACAATAGTATAAATTTACAATTTACCATTGTCATAAAGTTGTAAGAATAACCATGACCAGGGACTTTTTGCCCAAAGGCAAAATGGAGAAAAAAAAACAATAAAACGTTTTATTCATACCTAGATCTAGATTTTGATTTATGAGACCCTGCACTTTGGCTTCTCGATCTCCTTGATGCCGCGGATCCAGACCTGGAACGATGTGAACCGGACCTCCTGGATGCGGGCGATGCAGACTTTCTAGATCCTGCTGATCCTGATCTTTTAGAAGCCACAGATTGAGATCTGTAAACATTTTAATTATAGAGGGAAAAGAATCCATCAAGTTCGCCAATATCATCTCAATTTCTTAGTAGTATTTTGCAATTTGAATCTGCATTTTAATATCTAACTGTGTCAGATGAAATGCAACTTTATTGTATAATGATTTTTCAGGTGGTTAGAAAAATATTTTTTCGCATAATATTTTTAGTCCGAATCCCTGCGACTGATCAATTTAGTATGACATAGATCACTGGTTGCACGACTTTTTATTAGAGAGCATATTATTTTTTTTCTCAGAAATAATTTTAAAATTTTAAAAACCGTATGCAATGATTAAAATCAAAATTTAATGAAAAGGAACATTTTCGAACAAATATTTGGCAATAACTTACCTTCCCGACTTTCTTGATTCGGCCGATCCCGACCTAGAACGATGAGATCCAGATCTTTTCGAGGCAGGAGACGCTGATTTTCTAGATCCTGCTGATTCTGACCTTTTAGATGCTGCAGATGGCGGCCTAGATAAGATTATTTTATATTGTAAATATCAGTATTGGATAACTGGAACAATCATAGCAGAAACCAAAACGACGATCGGATAGACCACGCATCTCATTTATCTATGTACTTTTGTGCCGAACCGACATCTGTTTTTAGAGGACATTCTATCATATGACATGTCTATGAACACTTATAATTTCGGTTTGTTTTAATATTCGCAAAACGCGTAAAAACGTTTAAATTTCATCACTATTTTTACTTGCTACCGCTACAGCAGTGTGGAATATTCCGAATAATATGCCTACTTTTCTGACTGTAAAGTTAAATTTTTGACTGGCTGCCAGCCTAGTTTTTTTTTTAAAGCGACATTTTCTGCCGCAATAATACTTTTAAATTCTAATAGTTACAAATTGAGTCAATCTAAGCTCAAATAAAACACAAAAGGGGCGAGTCTCTGGAGTCCGCGACAACAGCGTATAATTCTAGAGTAAAAAATGTGTATATTTTTAGGTGGGTTTCATTGTGGAACCCGTGAGGAACCTAATGGACCTATGCATTTAACGTCTTGTCGGCCTGTTATGGTAAAGAGTATGAGATGTCTACCTTGCTCTACCAGTATATTGCCAATGGTATGCAACCAAGCTATTGAAAAGTGAGGCCACTATGCGGCTCGTTCCCGAGATAGTGAGCGTGCGCAATATATAATATAATCAATAAATGTTAATCAGCTGTTGCTTCGATGTGAACAGAACCGTTCAAATTCAAATTAAATTTATTCCACTAAAGATCATACATTATGATTTGAGGTTCGT
This sequence comes from Polydrusus pterygomalis, assembly GCA_963969555.1. NCBI lineage: Eukaryota > Metazoa > Arthropoda > Insecta > Coleoptera > Curculionidae > Polydrusus > Polydrusus pterygomalis. The sequence goes on along the minus strand of OZ018376.1, from coordinate 38,731,308 downwards.
CATATAAAACTATAAAATCAACTAACTTAGGAGGCAGTTTAAAACATTAAATGTACGAGAAAAATCTACACACACAAACATAACATCGTTTAGGCATTCAAAAAGTCTTTTAGTATGTAAAATGCATTTTTTATAAGAAAGTCCTTTAGTTTTCTTCCAAATATACCTCTTGTTATGGATTGTTTGATTTCTTCTGGCAGTTTATTGAAAATTTTGATGCAGGCATAGTGGGGAGATTTTTCATATCGTGTTGAAGTGTTCGTGTTCACTCATTATTTTCATTTTATGTCTTGTAGTGTTTGTGTGATTTTTTAACTGTCATGTTGTCTAGTTTATAATAGAGACACTATAAGGCTCCTTTTATACTGGGATTCTAAATGCGAGATTCAGTATCTGGGATTCAGAATCTCACGTGAATTCTAACGAGATTTGGAATGCATACTTTTCTAATCTTGCGCGGTTTCGGCAATTTTGTGGGGAGGCGATTAATTCCAGGGCCGCACGCTTCTGTTCACTGTTAAAATGAATGCAGTAGAAGAAGCACTATATTATATTATCAGATCGTGTGTAAATAAAAGAAAAAACTTAGGAAACGTAGAATGTGGGTTCATCGAATAATCAGCAAACGTAATACAGCAAGAGGATACGTTTTACTGTATAAAAATTTAAGAGAACACACTGAGAAATTTTTTTAACTGTTTTAGAATGTCAATTCGGTCTTTTGACGAGCTACACAATATCTTAAGGTTGAATTCTCAACGTCATTCAATCTATTGCCAACCTATAACCTATTTCGCGTTGATTTTTTGAGTTTATTATTTTAATAACTAACATTTAAAGAAAATCAATATCTTCGGTACATTATTTAGGTAGTATCTGATATATAACAAAAATATCAATTTATTTCATTGCTAATTTTGGGAGAATTGTATAGTAAAAGAACAATGAGTGACAATGACATAATAATGTTGAAAAAAATCTTAACCGATATTTTTCGCTATACAGTTCTCCTAAAATAGGTTATGAAATTCCTTGATATTTATTAAATATGTCAATTATTACCTATAGAATATCAAGTCGATAATGATTTTCTTTAAATTTTGTATAAAAGCTAGAAAACATAAATAAATCTACGCGAAATAGGTTATAGGTTAGCAAGCATGTTGATACTCCTACCTTAAAAGACAAAATTTCTTTAGCCACTTCCACACAGTGTGCCTGGTTTTATTGTTTTATTCGAATACTCTTCTGCCGAAGTATCCCATAAGCTTGGGCGTGCCTGTATTGACGATATGAACTTGTCAGTGTCAAAAAGAGTTTTTAAAACATCCATTGAATTCTTTATTCGTAAACCACAGAAACGACCCATAATACGCAGCTGGCAAGAGGCTACTGCGAACGAGAATCGCGGTGAAAATGCTAGACCTGTCGCCGATTCGAATCCCGTAGTTGGGCGGCTGAAATTAGTGCGATTCCGAAATTTAGAATCGCGATTCTGTTTCCGAGAAGACGCCCGTCTAAACGCTTTGCTTAAGCGCTACGTGAAATGTGAAGCCGAGATTCCGGAATCCGAGATTCAGAATCCCAGTATAAAAGGAGCCTAATAGCGATTTTTAATTTGCAACTCTGGTAAAGGTACCTCAACTACCTTTGCTATCCTATGTAATAAACTAGTGTTTCAAAATGTAGCACCATAAAAAAGTGCATCTTAAGCCGGCCCTGTTCAGTGTTTACATGATCCAGAAAATGATGTGAACTGCGCAAACTCTGTATTCTGCTTTAGTCCTCCATAGGGATTACAATCTTGTAACATGCCAATAGCAATATACTGGTTATATATATATGTGGTAGAAAGTCACTAATATTTACAAAAATCCTGTCACCAGAGCATGGTTTCGACAGTTTTTACGTTCAACGTGCACTAATAAAAAAAACTTATTGTAAAATGGTTTAAACAAAAATTAAAAATATACTTCAGACATATTAAATTTAGTATTTAATAATATAGTACTTTTCTGTGATAAAATTGTTCAATTAGTTATATATCGTCGGCTTAACCTGCTAAACCCGTAAGTCCACATTTGATCAAATTTTACATTTTAACGCCATCTTTTGTAAAAAAAAATAATCTATTTATCTAAGAAATTTAAGTAACTCCAAAGAAATCCTTAATGTGTGGCTCTTTTCTTTTACTCATACCCGTAAGTCCAACCCTGGCTAAACTCATAAGGCAAACGCCATAGTCCGCCAGTATGCATTAGGAAATAGGCAGGTGCAGGTGATTTGTAAATTAACTATAACGCGTTTTTGGTCTCCCCTGTAAAATTTTGATTTCTGGACTTACTGGTTTAGCAGGTTAAGCCGACGATATGCTTTTTTTTAATTGATACCCTATTTCGCTTATTTAAAGTACGCCTCAGCGTGTTTAAATCCCACTTTTAAAAACGCGCGCGTTTTAAAGTTACCATGGCAACATCAACAACCCGTGAAGTCTAAATATGTCAACTTTTTAATTATTGATTTGACAGAATTGTAATATGAGGGTAAAACACTCTGTATTAGTATATTGTATTAGTGTTCTAATTAGTTATTATGATTAGCTAGTATAACAATACTGTCGATATAACAAATATGTAATATAAACATTCAGCGTAAGTGGAACAACTAGGTATGTGGCGACATGGACTAAGATTCAGAATATAGTTTGATGTTGAATATGAAACACCGTTTTCTTTGAACCCTTTGCTGCAACCTATCTGAACATCAAATTATTACATGGCGATCCTGCCAGCCAAAAAACCATAAGAAGAAAAGCACCGATATGGAGTAAAATGGGTAGTGCCAAGTCTAAAGAGGAAATAGTTATCAACCAGGCCTCGAATGGAGACGCAAGGAGCGAAATATCAAACAAGGGGTTTTCGCTGTCAGAGTACCTTTTACTAACACTTGTAGTAGCCGTTATCCTGTATATCATATATAGTGGGATTCTTCGTTATCGTAAGGAATTACGAAAAACTATTCGAAGAGAAATTAACAGAAGCGAGTTAAGAAAATCAAGGGATGAATTAATGACGGAGGAGGCAGTATAAAATTTTTTTTTAGGTTCTTTTTAGGATAATTATAAAGATGGTTATTACACTTATGGGAAAAAAAAAAAAAAAAAAACTGAAAATGGACATAAGAAACAAGGCGATATGTAAAGAATGGAAAAAATTAAGCAATTTAGTAATTAAAAAGAAAAAATGTACTAAGTAAGTTATAGAATTAAGTAAATTGTATTGAAATAGGGACCTCTTTAACAAGTACTTTGCTCTTAAATAATTAGATTTGCATATTTTTCATGGGAGATAACTTAAACATAATTTTAAGTTCTCTAGCAGATGTCAGAACTTATCTAGGAAAATTAAATTACGACAGACGAAAAACATCCATCGTTTCAACTAAAGTTAGGGAAGCAAAAACTATTTACTCTCGACTGAGTGAGGAGGTTTCTGCTATTAATCAAAAAATAAAAGATTCTGAACTCGACGAAGCAGACATTGAATATTCTAAAAATACTATAGACAAAATTAAAAAAGTATATCAGGAAATTATAAATTTTGATAAACAATTCGCAGAAGGTTTGAGTAGTGATAACCAAGACGCGGAAAGTACAAATCGGGATAACCAGGACGCGAAAATTATACATTCAGATATGTCGGCTTTTGACCTGAAAGTGGCCACGAGCCTCTTGCCTGTAATGGATGACTCGGAAGCTATTACACATAAACTAATCGACGCGGCAGAATTTTATCATTCTATGCTTAACGATGATGGCAAGCCTATTTTAATTAAATTCATTCTGAAAACACGAATTTCAAATAATGCGAAATTGAGATTAAAGTCTAGTTACGATTCTATGGATTCATTATTAGGAGACATAAAAAAACATCTTTTAACGAAACAATCCGATACCGCCCTTCAGGCAAAATTGTTTTCCGCCAAGCAAGGCGATAATACTGTTTCTGAGTTTGGTAAAAATCTTGAAGATATCTTAGTAAATCTGACAATTTCTCAAGCAGACGGTGATTCAAGAGCTTTTGATATTTTAAGACCAATAAACGAAAAAATCGCTATAAAAAGGTTTACAGGTGGCCTTAGAAATCATAAACTCAGCACAATCATATCTGCTAGAAATTTTGAATTTTTAAAGGATGCCATTAGAGCGGCGCAGGATGAAGAAATTTCCTCTCAAAGCAGTAATCAACAAATTTTCAATATGTTTAGAGGAAGAGGAAACAACAGAAATTTTTCTGCAGGTTTTAACAGAGCTAGAAACTCTGGAAGACATTTTAATAACAATTTCAATAGAAACGTAACTAATAGAAATAACAATCATGTTTCTAATTATCAACAAAATAATTCTCGCTTAGGTAATGGTAATAGCAATCCGCAAAGTCAGCGTTTTCAGGGGGGACACCGAGGACGTTCGTTTACTCGCGGTTATCGTGGAAATTCGCGGAGACAAATAAATTTTGCTGACCAAGACATTAATGCAGGTCAGGAAACGTTGCCGTATGATGTTTCTAGGGAGCAAACATTTTTTCGTCCCTAAAGTAGAGGGGAATAGTCATAATAATATTTTTACTTACTCCGAAAATTACTCAAATTCAGTTTCTTTTAGAGTAAACAACAAAAGTTTAGGATTCTTAGTAGATACGGGAGCGTCATTGTGTGCGCTTAAGTTAGAGCATTTAGATGCAAGTATACCTTTACATAAGGAAAATCTTGAAATAAATGGCATAGGTGGTAGAGTATGTTCCGTAGGTTATGTATACTTAAATCTCGCTATAGGAAACATACAATTTAGGGAAAAGTTTTATGTATTTGATTCGTTGGAATGTCATACAGATGGTATAATTGGGAGAAATTTTTTAGGGAAGTATAAAGCTAAATTAAACTATGAGGAAAATACTTTAGATCTTTTCAATGAGGGAAAGAATGTTATTTTAGACTTAAATGCTTGTTGTAGTCATATATTAGTGTTACCTGCAAGGTGTGAAAGTATTCAGTACCTTGAGACAGGGTTAAATGAGGAATGTGTTGTTATGCCAAGTGAGTTATGCCAGGGTGTGTTTGTAGCAGGAGTGATTGCACAACCAGTGAATGGGAAAGTTCCGGTTAAAATTTTGAATACACGGGAAAGTGAAGTACGCTTGAGAAATTGCTTACCTAAAACTGAGAAGCTCAGCAATTATGATTGTTGTCAGTTTACTTCTCAAAATATTTCAGTTAATCGAGTAAAACAGTTATTTGACATGCTTAAACTTACCTACTTGAATAAAGAAGAGAAAGATTCAATAGATCAATTATGTGCTAAATTTGCAGACATATTTCATATGCCTGGGGATAAATTATCTGTAACAAATATTTATAAACAGTCAATTCAAGTCAAACCGAACACTCAACCAGTTTATATAAAACCTTATAGACTGCCTCAATCCCAGAGGGAGGAAATAAATAAGCAAATTTCCCAAATGTGCGATAATGATATAATTGAGAGTGCGCAGAGTGAGTGGTCGTCGCCTGTTTTACTGGTACCGAAAAAGAGTGAAACATCAGGAGAGAAACGTAGCAGATTGGTTTTAGATTACAGATTTTTAAACCGTAGTTTAGTAGATATCAAGTGGCCTATTGCAAATGTGGTTGATATTTTGGATTCTCTTGCGGGAGCTCTTTATTTTTCGCATTTAGATCTAAGTCAGGGGTATTATCAAGTGGAACTAGATGAACAAAGTAGAAAATTGACAGCCTTTACAACTGATCGGGGGCAATGGCAAATGAAAAGATTGCCCATGGGGCTAAAACTTAGCCCCAGTGCCTTTTCTAGGATAATGACAGTTGCAATGGCAGGTCTAAACTACGAAAAATGTTTTGTTTACCTTGACGATCTAATAGTATTCGGGAGAAATCTTAAGGAACACAACAAAAACCTTATGGACGTTTTTACTAGACTTCGTAAAGTAAATTTAAAACTAAATCCCTTAAAATGCGAGTTTTTAAGGAAAGAAATTCTTTATTTAGGTCACATTATTAGTGATAAAGGAATATCTCCTGATCCTGAAAAAATTAAAGCTTTAGACGAATATCCCGTTCCAAAAAATTCAGACGAAGTTAAACGTTTCGTGGCTTTTGCAAATTACTACAGAAAGTTTATTCCGAAATTTGCGGAGCTATCTGTACCCCTAAACAAATTGTGCAGAAAGTATGCAAGGTTTGAATGGACGGATGAATGTAACAACTCATTTAAAATCCTAAAGAACGCACTAAGTCAATATCCAGTTTTACAGTATCCTGATTTTGCAGAGAAAAATGAATTTATACTTCAAACTGATGCGTCAAAGTCAGCTATTGGAGCAGTACTCTCAAATAAAAATAATAGACCAGTGGCGTACGCCAGTAGAAGTTTAAATAAAGCGGAAATAAATTACCCTATTATTCACAAAGAACTTTTAGCTATCTACTGGGCTGTAAAGCATTTTCGGCCTTATTTATATGGACGCAGATTTAAAATAGTAACTGACCATAAACCTTTATTATACTTATTTAGCCTTACTGACCCATCCAGCCGGTTAACAAAATTTCGATTAGGCCTTGAGGAATATGATTTTTACGTTGAGTATGTGAAAGGAAGTGAAAATGTCACCGCGGATGCATTATCAAGAATTATCTTGACATCTGAGGAATTGAAAAGCATGAATAATGACATGATTGCTGTTTTGACCAGAGGACAGTGTAAGAGTATGAAAGAGCAAGATTGTGTGTTGGACAAGGATAACCTTAATGTTTGGCCTGATCAACCAGATATTGTGGAAGTTCTTAAACAACCTAAAAATTGCACTGAGTTAGTTTTAACGACATCGTCCAAAATAAAAACATTGTCAAAAGATATAACTGAACACTTGGGGAGTTTTTATTATGTTCCATTGCAACTTAGTTTGTACTTTAGTCAAAATACTCGATCGGCATTGGCGCGAGACGAAATGCTGAGAGATTTGGCCAAAATAACTAAGAAAGCAAATATAAATGAATTATATATTTTAAAAAATGAGAAAAATAAAATGTTTATTAAATGGATAGGTAAGGAAATAAATAGTAATCCTAATTGGGGGGGCCCCCGTATAAATATTGTACAAGGAGCTAGCAAAATAATAGATAATGATGAGAAACGAATTATTTTGAATGATTTTCATTTACTTCCCACAAGTGGACATGCAGGCATAAATAGAATGACAAATAATATAAAAAAGTATTACTTTTGGCCAGGTCTAGATAACGATGTTGCAGACTTTGTAAGAAAATGTGACACTTGTCAAAAACAAAAGCATTGCAATCGTTATACTAGACAGCCCATGGTTATTACGTCGACAGCCAATTATTCTTTTCAAAAAGTATATTTAGATATTGTAGGACCACTACCAACAGATGTAAATGAATTTGCATACATCCTGACTTTACAGTGTGAGTTAACAAAATTTGTGGAAGCATATCCTATAAAAAATAAAGACACCGTATCTGTGGCAAAATCATTTGTGGAAAATTTTATCTTACGATATGGAATTCCACAGGAAATTGCAACGGATAGGGGTTCTGAATTTATTTCTTCCACTATGAGTGAGGTTTGTAAGCTTTTAAAAATAAATCAAATTTATTCCACGGCATACCATCATGAAAGTATTGGTTCTTTGGAAAATTCACATAAGGTATTGGGTGCCTATTTAAGAATTCAATCCGAAAATAATGATGCAGCGTGGAGTACATGGATTCCTTATTGGTGTTTCTCTTATAATACTACAGTCCATACTGAAACTAAATATACTCCTTTTGAACTGGTCTTTGGAAAGAAATGTCAGATTCCTAATAATCTAAATAATATGTTAGAACCCATTTATAACTTTGAGAATTACCCTATTGAGTTAAAGTATCGGTTGCAAAAGGCTCATGAGGATGCAAGAGCTAACTTATTACATTCAAAATTTAAAAGAAAGCAAAGTTATGATGAAAAAATTAAACCCATTCAATACAAAAAAGGCGATTTAGTACTGGTAAAAAATGAAGTGGGAAACAAAATCGCAAGTCCTTGTTTTCTTGGTCCTTATTTAGTTATCGAGGATGAATCTCCAAATGTAAAACTAATGAAAGGTAATAAGGAGATTGTAATCCACAAAAATAGAACTAAGTTATATCATAGTTAAGTAATTTCTAGGTAATAATTTAGTAGTAAGGAATCGGCCGGCCCTACTTTCGTATTCTTCTCTATCTGCTATTTATTCTAGGTCTGACTACTCTAATTTTCTTCCTTTTCTTTCTTCATTTCTTGAATTCTTATTGACTAAGAAAATGTTTGTTATAAGTATAGTTATTATTTCACATGAGTTAATTACTTTCATATTATAATTAGCAGGAATTTCCATTTGAAAACAAAGTGTAAATTCCTTAAATTGCCCGGGGAGGTGTAATATGAGGGTAAAACACTCTGTATTAGTATATTGTATTAGTGTTCTAATTAGTTATTATGATTAGCTAGTATAACAATACTGTCGATATAACAAATATGTAATATAAACATTCAGCGTAAGTGGAACAACTAGGTATGTGGCGACATGGACTAAGATTCAGAATATAGTTTGATGTTGAATATGAAACACCGTTTTCTTTGAACCCTTTGCTGCAACCTATCTGAACATCAAATTATTACAGAATTACCTTTTAACGTAAAAGAAAATATTTTTTTAAGCAATACACAACCAATGTCAACGGTGACAACAATGAATCTTATGTGACAGATTGGAAGGTATTTTTTGTTCTCCTCATTTTCATTACAACGACAGGTATATCACATCACGAATTCGACCATTTCACTTACTTACTAAGTTATTATTTCCATTTTTTGTAATATAAATACCAATAAGTGTACCTACCAATAAAAAAAAATAATGTAAAGTATTAGTGGATAACTGGTCTTTAAAACACTTGCTCTATTTCAAGCACTCCGGCTGCGCCGGTCGTGCTTGCAAAATCGCGCCTGTTTTAAAGGCCTTAATATCCACTTATACTTTAATATACTATTTCGATACTAGTCATTCATTAGATCCTGTCTATATAAAATAGAAATTACCTTTCATTTCTTTGTGATTCGGTTGACCCGGACCTAGACCGATGAGATCCAGACTTTCTTGACGCAGGAGATACAGATTTTCTTGAAGCAGGAGATACAGATTTTCTTGAAGCAGGAGATACAGATTTTCTTGAAGCAGGAGATACAGATTTTCTTGATCCGCCTGATCCCGACCTTTTAGATGCTACAGATTGAGATCTGGTAGAAAATTAATAAATTTTATTTTTTATATTCTTAAAATGTCATTGTGATATACCACTACGGGTGGCGAGCTTATCTTCAAAACCAGTGATTTTTTTGTCATATTTCATAATAATTTTTTTACCCCAGAGTCGTAGCATGCAGTGTCGTACTTGGAGGAGGGGGATTGAAAAAAAATTCTTTCAAAAGTTATTTATTGATATGAAAAATTAGAAAACAAAATCTAAACGCCTAGGCTTGAGAGCCAGGTCATCAATGATTTCCTCAGTTGATAAAACTTTTTCCCTATGGACTGACATCATGGCAAGTCCATTATGCCTCACTGGGGTGGCAGTATTTTTTTAAATACGTTTTTATCCGTTTTAAGGTTGAAAAAATTCTCACTGATGTCGCAGTGGATACTGGCAATGTGGTATTTTTTTTTAGAAGTTGTTTGATAACATTCGGGATAGCATATTAACTACAAGCTTCCAAACAGGCTAGTACGTGACGTTTGTTTCTTATTTCTGAACAATTATTTAAATGTTCACGCCACAGTTTAATTTCGGTTTTTGTTATAATTTTAGGAATATCAGGTAGATACAAATCAAGTAGTTTATTATACTGATTATTGCCTGAATCAGTTGCCTCGCCCGATTTTAGGCGCGCCCCCACACAACGACGGAACGACGCAGAATCGTTGAGAAATAGAATCGTATATGGGGTTCCAAGTTTATGATTGATAGTGAGCACAAAGTAAATTTTAATATAATAAATATATAATATATAAATGGTGAAAATATAATTTTAATTTTTCTTGCATTCACGCCTAGAGTCAGTGGATATTTATAAGTTAAGCCAGAGTCCATGGGGGGGATATATCCCCTTTATCCCCCCGTAAGTACACCACTGGTAGCGTGTATAGTTTTGGAGATACACCCTGTATAAACGCCATAACTGCAAATTTAATTAATGAACAATGATGTTTTTTTCAACTACACTAAAAATATATTTCTATTAATAAAAACATTGACGGATAGCTGTCGCCAGAAACCTCAGCAATGTAATGGAGAAACGTATTATACAAGTAATATTAATTTTAATGTAATTGGTGCAAGAAGGTGCTAATTATTTTAAAAAAGTGAGTTAACACCTTTTTGTACTAGCTTCAACTGAGAGCCTGAATATTGGAATGCTTACTTACCTCACAGATTTTTTTGAATCAGCTGATGCTGATCTTGAACGATGAGATCCAGATCTTCTGGAAATTGGCGATCCTGGAGATCCAGATCTTTTGGATGCAGCCGACTGTGACCTAGTATTTAATGTAATTTGTGTTATTGAATTACGATAAAGGTACAGCAATTAAGAGAAACAGTAAATTCATAGATAATATATTTTCAAAATATCTAAGAATTTGTAAAGGAAGGATATACAGTAAAGTATAAGTGGAAGAGGTACGTAAGAGAAGGTAAAATTTTAAGTTGTAACATTTCTATCATTTTGTTTTAATTTACTTACACGTTTATATTTCAAATTTCAAAACTTCAAATATAATTTTATTCATCAGTATTTTACATTTGATAGAATTTTACAATCTTCACAACTTATTTATTACAACATAATGAGGAACCATATCCGGCGATTTAGATGCAAAATACAAGGATAAATACTTTAATAAATAGCACCTAGATGACTTAACATCTGTATGTGCTAAAGTCTAAGTGATAGTTAACTCTAAATTTTATTTTGTACCTACCTAATTATAAACTATGAACTATATACCATATTATACTATACCTGCCACATTATTGGGTATTCAATTTAAAAATAATTTGGTTTATTCTTTTAGAGTTCAACCTACTTACAGAATATTATATTAGAATAGATGTTCAAACAATACAAAGTTTTCGAATAAATACAATCTACATGCTTTCCTAAATGGCTTAATTTTTTTAATACTTTTAATTTCCATGGGAATAATGTTATAAATCTTAGGTGCTAAATAATTGACAAATCTAAGATTTACATTTGTGTTACTTTTTGGTATGATAATGTGCTTGTGTGTTTTATTTCGTGTTTGGTAAGTGTGATTTACATAATTTTTAAAATTTTCATTTTTAAAAACAAAAGAGCAGATTTCCAAGATATATAAAGACCTGGCGTCTAATATTTCTTGTGTGTATAGCTGTTTGGTCGAGAAGCGTTTATTTTTTTTGTTTATCACTTTAAGTATGTAATTTTGCACAATGTTTAATTGTTTTAAAGCGTTGTCATACAGACCACCCGACACGATTATTCCATATCATATCACTGACTCAGCAATAGCTTTATAAACAGAAACTAAAAGTATTTTGCTTAAGATTTCCCGTAAAATATAAAATTTATGAATAAGTTTTTGTAAATTTTTGGTAAGATAAAGAATATGATGGTCCCATTTTAAATGTTTGTCTATAATTACACCTAAATATTTTGTATAAGATTTTTCTTTAATGCTGTCATTAAAATTTTCAATGTGAATACTTTCAAAGTGGGGACGATTTGTTTCAGTGAGAGAAAATGCAATGTAGTTCGTTTTTTGTACGTTAAGTGTCAGCCCAAAACTGTCAAGCCATATTTTTGTTTTTGATAGTCCTGTTTCTGTCATGTTTTTTACGTCATGCCAAGTTTTTGCCGAGAATATTACTGCGGTGTCGTCCGCGTATGATATTATAGATCCGTTTTAGTTTGTAAGTTAGTTAGGGAGTTGATATATGTAATGAAGAGTATTGGTCCCAAGACGGTTCCTTGGGGTACCCCTATTCTTACATTAAGCGGATCACTAAGTGTGTCTCCAATTTTCAAGTATTGTTTTATGTCATTTAGGTAGCATTTAAAAACATTCAACACCTTTCCCCTGACTCCATATCTAAATAATATGTCCAAGAGCCGGTCATGGGGCACCGTGTCGAATGCTTTTGCCAAATCCAAAAACACTGCAACACATTTATCACCATTTTCTAACTTTTCGGTGATTGGTCTAGTCAGATCATACAGCGCATTTGAAGTCCCAGAGCCAGTTATAAATCCGTACTAAATTATATATACTATATATAACTATAGGATTCAAATTCTTGGGTTTTTTCCTCTTTGACAATTGCTCTGTATTGTGTGTTTATACAACAATGTATACTATGTGTTATTTTTTGTGAAAAGTTGTTTAGTATTTAAGATTCTTTTCTAATTGTGGCTTAATTGCTAAAAATTGCTCTAATTTAATTGTTTTTGTGATATTGGTGTATTTTTAATTCTGTCTTCTTTCTGGATCTTAATACAAGCTTTTTGAGTTGAATAAATATTTTAATGTAATAAACATACCGTGAAACACTAATTGTTGGTTAGCATCATATCCAAAATGGTAGATAAAGATTGTTTTAATCTACAGTGTGGTTGTTTAAGTGTGCAACATATGGGTATTTTTTTTATTACCGATTTCTCAGAAAATTTTATTCTTGATAAAGGTTGGTGCATGTTCGATAATCATATTAGGTGCACTTGGAATGGTTGCAAGTCAAACGGCGTACAGAGTAGGCCGAAAAATATAAAACTTGTACAAGAATAAAGTTTTTTAATAAACATTTAAAATAAAAATTTTGCACTTTAAATGATAGTTTTTTAATTAGCATACTATCATTACTAATGTTTTATCTTGTTAAAAACCATTTTTAGGATATTTTAAAGTTGTCTTTAATATCGTTGCAACAAACATGAAGTTTGTGGTTCCTTAATAAATTAAAAATTCAAGTAAATTTTACAAATATGCTTGAATTTGAACAAAGATATGTGAAATTGATTTGATTTTGATTATTTTATGAACGTCTTTATGGTAAATATATTTACCAAAAAAAAATTTTTGGGAAATTATTAATGTTTTTTAAAAAAATATATTTTTCTAGTTTAGGAGGTCACGTTTTTGAATCTATGTAAACTTTTAATTCTAAACAACTGTTCTTAATAACATTTTGCTCACTTTTCTGAAATATGGGTACTTTATTCTTGTACAAGTTTTATATTCTTTGGCCTACCCTGTACGCCGTTTGACTTGCAACCATTCCAAGTGCACCTAATATGAGAAATCGGTAATAAAAAAAAATGCCCATATGTTGCACACTTAAACAACCACACTGTATATGCTTAGAATCGATTTAAGTTATTAGACACATTACTGTGCGACACTACACCTAAATTAAACAAGTGAATTGTGCTTTTTCTTAGGTTTTGTTGAAGTAAAATACTAAAGAGGGGACAGTTTTGAATTTTTTCTATGCTCAAAAAATATATTGCAATTACAAAACTCCTAAAATATTTTTTTTAATAATTTAGGAGAAGCTTTATAAATACCTTTCTGATCTTTTTGATTCAATGGATCCAGACCTAGAACGTGGAGAGCCAGATCTTCTAGAATGATGAGATCCCGACCTTCTGGAATGATGTGAACCTGACCTTTGTGAATGGGGAGAACCCGATTTTTTAGAATCTGCTGAGCCTGACCTGGACCTCTGTGACCCTGAGTGTACTGATGCTCTAGAACCTGACCTGAAAGAAAAATAATATTACCTATTGTTTAATGGTATGAAAAAAAAAATATAACGGATTCAGAAACATTTTCTGAGATACTCACTTCAATTAAATTTTTTTTTGTAAAACTTAAATATTACAGTATTATACCACTTGTTACTCATCTAAGTAACTCAGGTACAGAGATGGACAAAAAAAATAGTTGTCCATAACAAACAGCATTAAAGAGTAAACTTCCTTTTGCTCATAATATATTTATTTATTTATTTATTTATTAATTCATTCACTACATGGTATACAAAATACATAAGCTTCGTTAAGTCATAATCAGATAAAAATTTAAAAAAAACTTAAACACTAAGTACATAATAAGATACGCAGATAGAGACAGACAAGTTTAGACAGGCAATACAAGAATGAACATTTACAATCAAACAAGTTAAAAAAAGAGAAGTATGAAACATACAACACACCAAAACAACGAAACGCACATGGCCTTGTAGCACCCGCAACCAAGTCTCTGGACTAGGAGTTCGGACTTAACTTTCTATCAAAGAATTCCTGTAGGGTGCTCTTGTCAAGGAAAAGATCTTTTAGTTTTTTTGAATAAGTTTACATTAAGTATCTGCCTAACATGAGGGGGCAAGTGATTAAAAAATTTTATGGGCATTATATAGCTACTATTAGCTGAGTGGGTCATCCTATGGGCCGGCAAACGCAGGGTGTCCATCCCTCTAAGGTTGTGCTGATCCACGACATGCGCAGTTGACGTGTAGTTTGCTATATTTTTTTCACAGAAACAGCACATTGTAGAATATATACAGAGTGAAATGTTCAAATATTTAATTCCTTAAATAAATCCCTACAAGAGGAGTTAGTTATAGTTCTTAAACATAATTGTTCTTATGATCCTCTTTTGCGCAGTAAATACTTCATTACTTCTTCTACTACTCCCCCAGGCCACAACTCCGTATGACAACAAAGAGCCAACATTAGCATGATAGTATGACAACAGTAATTGCCTACTTACGTTGGCTCTAAGTTTCCAAAGAACGAAGCAAAAAGTGTTCATCCTCCTTAGTACATCGTCCACCTGATGACCCCATGAGAGCTGCGAGTCAATTTTGACGCCCAAGAATCTAGCTGATTGTGACTGTTTAATTAGCTCATTGCCAGTATTAATCAATATATTAAAGTCAAGTAACTTATATGAGAAAAGAACTGACTCAGTCTTACTCAGATTAAGCATCAATCCATTTCGGTTGCTAAACCCCTGAATGTCCTTTGAGCAAGCAGAGGCGCGATTGCTAATCTCCTCCGTATTATTCCCCGTCACCACAACCGAAACGTCGTCAGCAAACAATGTTAATTTTTCTATCTGACTAACGCTTCTCTCGATATCGTTAATAAAAATAAGGAAAAGGAGTGGCCCAAGAATACTTCCCTGGGGAACCCCCTTCACCACATCACGAATTTCAGAGTCATAGATACCACCCGCAACTCTCAGTGTCACCTTCTGATACCTGTCAGCCAAGTAAGAGGATATCCAATGCCGAGGCTGTCCCCTTACACCATAGGCATATAGCTTGTTTTTTAAAATTTCGTGATCCACCATCTCAAAGGCTCTGGTGTAATCAAAGAGGAGACCTGTCACAAGACATCCATCCTCTAATGCTTTAATTATAGAATTTATTGTTGATAATATTGCATCTTGCGTTGATGCACCTTTGGTGAAGCCAAATTGGAAATGAGATAGTAGATTATTATTAGTGAAAAATGACAAGAGACGGCTGTAAAAAGCCTTTTCATATATTTTGGCAAATGCTGGGAGCAGTGAAACAGCCCTGTAATTTTCAATCCTATCACTTTCATTTTCATTCGAGGGAAAGACACCCTCTGAGAATGATTCATTAATAAGACATGTCAAGATTGGGGCAACAAGTGCACTTATATTCAAAGTCAAAGTATGCTTTATTGTATAAAGATACAAGATCTCATTTACAAAGCAGTAGCAATATAAACATAACATAAGATGATGTTTCAATACTAAGATAAATAACCGAAGCATCAGAACATAAAATATCCAAAAAGAGAAAGTAAAGAAATACAAGTCAATCACAATAATGTGTGTTTACATCATAATACTAATATCACAAAAACAAAATATGATAAAAGTAAGTAAAAAAAGAAAATGTTGTACTTAACAAGAAAGTTACAGTAAATAAAATAAATCAAATTAAGTTAAATTAAATTAAATGCTCACACAGGGAAAAGAACAAAACATAATGATGAGGGAAGACTAAGTTGTGCGACAAGTAATATTAAATTACAAATTACATAAGTTACAGAGTATCATTGTAATATTCAGTTATATCGTAGTATGCCTTATCAAGCAATATCTCCCTGATTTTTCTTTTAAGCAGGGAATCTGATCATATCCAGCAGAATCCTTTGTGGCTATTGATTTTATTATTCTCTCAACCTCATCTACTTCAACAGGATATAGATACATAGTTTTATGAAAAAATGATAAGCCCTGATTATCCGTTCCAACATTGATCGTTGGTAGGGAATCAAGGAAATAATCATTAAATGCATTAGATACTTCATTGAAGTTCCCCAACTCACAACACTGTATATCTACGAAGGTGTTGGGATAGGGACACCTCTTATCAATATGAACTTCGTTTTTTATAATCTGCCATGCAGCCCTACTCTTATTATCACTCTTCAGATAAAAATCTTCGTTGACAGATAGATTTAGATTGTGCAATTATTTCTTTATGTTCCTTTAGCAATTTTCTATACCTAATCAAAAGCTCCTCATCCTTGGATTGCTTTGCAATCCTATGTAGTTCCCTTATTCAAATATGTATTTTTAATTTTACATTTAATTTAAAAATGTGCTACTTGACTTCTGACCCTAACTCCCTTTAATATATTCATTATGTAGTGATTATTTTGATTATAAAGTTAATAAGCATTAACAGCGCAAACACCTAAAAATGGCCAGGAGTGCACCTTAGCTACCTAAATAATTTATTTACATGGCAATGGCCATTTAACAAAGTCTATCATCTTTAAACATTGTAAACTTTTATAAAAAATACATTATTATATTTTAGGAAACTACTTCACTACTCTTAGTTGCTTAAAATGTTTCAATAAAGAGGTAGATGCCAATATTTAAAATGAAAATTAAAATTTAACCAGTTACCTTGATTTCTGGGATCCATCCGAGTGCCTAGAACCAGATCTTGACCTATGTGAATGGTCACTGCCAGATCCTTGTGAGACTCGTGATTTGGACCTGACCGAAGCAGCTGATTCTGATCGTTTGGAATCGGCTGACCCTGACCGTTTGGAATCGGCTGACCCTGACCGTTTGGATGCAGGACTGCCCGACTGAGACCTGTTGGAAACAGCTGATCCAGACCTAAGAGACAATAACTTTCTATTAATTTCTTATTAGGTACTTAATTATAGAGAAGAAAAAAAAACTCTAAATTACTGGTAATTGCTTACCTTGACCTTTTTGATTCAGCAGATCCTGATCTTTTTGAAGTCGCTGATCCAGACCTATGTGAACCAGCTGGGCTCTGGGATCTTTGTGATCCAGATTTACCTGAAGCAGCACTACCAGACCGAGATCTAGAGCCGCTTCCAGACCGGGCCGATTGTCTACTTTCTACGCGTTTGGGACTATTCTCTTGTGATTTATTTCCATCATATTCTGGTGAATTTGATTGTGCTCGATCACCTCTTCCTGCGGGGGAAGTTACAGCCTGGTTGAGGCTAACGCTTTTGTTTGATTCACTGTCGGAACCACTGTCTGATGACATTATTGAAAATTTTGATACAAAACTTTTTCTTTATTCAGATAAACTGTAGTTTTTAATATAAAATTTACCTTGGAATTTATTTTGTATCTTTTCTTGATTGCAACCTGTAATAAAACCATCTAAAACAACCAATATCATAACATAACCTTACTTTGTACAACAAACCCTTTATTTTTCTGTGCTTCGTATCAACGTACAACCTTACCACCACAGAAAAATAAAGGGTTTATTACCACAAGCTCTTAATTTTATACAATCTACGGATCATGACAAAATCGATTCCCAGCTTCCGTATCGAAAGCGTCAATCCGCGGCTAAAACGGTCTTGTATGAGCCGAGTTTCATTAATCATTTAATGCTTCTTTTAAGTTTTGCTAAGTTGCATTCCTTTTAAAAATTTAACTTAGCACGGCAAAGATTTATTCCTCCCCCCTTGCCGTGGTAAAGTATGCCCCTCTATTTCCTTTACGAAGTGTTCCTTTAATATTAAACTTAGCTAAGCCAAAGCAAAATGAAAGTACCTATATCGTTTTGTGCACCAGTTACCACCAACGAACCCTTTTTCTTCTGTGCTTACCTTATTATGAACAAATGAATGAATTGAACAATGAATGAACAGAACCACCAACGAATACTTAAGAACTACTAGGTATATACACAGGAAAATATTTTAAGTAAACAAATAAAATAATAGATCGGTCTGGCGCATAGGCCTCTATATATCTATGGTCTGGTGCTAGTATTTGTTGGAAGAGATCTGATATGAACGTATGTTGTTTAAATCGTGTTGGAGGCTTTTGTAAATCTAGAACATTTAAAAGCCTTTGTAGAAATGTATCTTATATACAGGGTCAAGAACCAGAACCTAAAGTACGAGAATACTTTTATTTTATCGACCACCAAGGAATGGTAAGTCTTATCTTGGGTAATGGTATTTTAGTAAAATGAAACGTGCTGCTGTGACCTCTAGCAAAAAATGACTTAACACTATAATTTTTGATGTTTTACATATTGATTGGTGGCAAAAAAGCCAAGCATTATAATTTAGCAACACTAATTTTTTTCAATATACAATTCTCATACTCTATTAGTTGTTTTTAGATGACGCCAGAATGAAGAACTTTACCTCATGTTTTAAAGAAACAAAGTTCTTAAGATTCTTCTTTAATCAATTACGAATAAACAACACAAACAGATATCCTGAATTTCCATATCTCTCCATATGTGGCAAAGAAAGAAACTTTGTTAGATGTGACGATTATCCAATTGTTTTTACCCATGTTTTACAGAAAACTGAAGATCAATATTATTTAGCACACAACCATGCAGGTGATCTGCTAACAATAAAATTTGAGCCACAAAATATTTTCATGCTGCCAGAATCTGGAAGAGTGTACCATCCAGCACATGATCGAGCTGGATCGATTGGACTAGTTCGATCAAAGTTAGCAATTGAATTTAGTAGCCAGTTTAACTTTAAAAATGGCGAAGAAAATCCTCCTACACACTTTACTTTTAAAGGAAAAACATATGAACTTGCAACTGATTGGTACTATAGGGTAGGAACTGAAAAATCTCAACTTTAGTAAAGCTTTTATTTTAAAACTACAAAACGAATAATATATTACAAAGTCATTTTATTAAATTTATTGCACTATAAACATATTTTATATTAAAGGAAATGTATAACTTTTACTTATTGCAATGTTTGTTTCGTCATGTATAAAGATCCTAAACCTAAAATTTGAACTTGTCATGTCTTTAAAATATTACTGTAAAAATATTAGCACAACTCCTAAAACTAAAGATCAATCAATACTGCAAGAAAATCATATTTAAAATAATAGGAACAGCTTTTTTTTAAATATATCCAGCATATAAATAAAGATTATTAAAATTTTTGCCATTCAATAAACGTTTAAAATTATTGTTTTACTCAACTTTTTTTTTTTTGGTTTTTGGCTAAAATATTCAGAATTTAACAAATATAGATCAATTTTAAATCTAGATCCAACGAGTTTGACTCATTCTTTTTCTGGGATTTGGGCAAAAAGTATTTAGAACAAAGTAAATGAATTTTAAATCCAGACTTAAAACCTAAAGACAGCAAGTCGCCGATAATCAACTAAATTTAAGTTTCTTCTCTGGTGTCAGAAGGAGGAGTAGCAGGTCTCTCTAAAGGTTTGAAACTTCTAGGAAGTACCCAGGAATATCCATTTTTACCACTTTCATCTTTTTCTCGTACAAAAGACAACATTTTATCTTTTTTGTGGTTCTCTGAATTAAATTCCTCAAAAATTATATAGTGCTTATCGTCAGTAGGTGAAGAATCGTAGAGATGATCATTGCTAAGTTTCACTAATTCTTGTGCTTTGTTCGTGAAAGTGTCGCTATTCTTTGTTAATCTATAATGTAAAAGTAAAACTAATAAATTTTTAAGGAATTCTGTTATTGATTGTGCTACCTATTAAAGGCGTTATGCCACTAGTATAGTGGTCGCAGGTACTAAAGAAACACTTGCTTTTTAACATACTAATAGCGTTTTCGTTATCTGACTATTACAACAAAATAACCATTAAAAAATATTTACAAAAGTTTAAATCAACAAACCCGTCCGATTCTAGTGCTGACTTTATAATCTTTTTTAACAAAATTTTACCAAAAAAAAGTTTACCACAGGCAAGATTAGAACAAGCAACCTTCTAGTCCAAAGTATATCCGCATATATCCTTCCTAGGTAATGAAGTAAATATACTTCAATAACGTCATAGGTGACGGAAGGACGGGGAGCCTAAATGCTGTCCCTATTTCTACTACTAGAATCTACTTTTAAAGGTACTGCTTGTACTAAATATTTAAAAGACTACGATTTTTAAACTTATTAAAAAAAAAATTCGTTTTATCTTTAACTTCAATTATTGTAAGTGTAACAACCATCTAGAAGAATTTCTTTGCTGCGCAATTATACGCTTTATACTTACAATTCACATGCTTCTTTATTGACACTATGAGGAATACTTGCTTCCACATTGGCAAAAATCCATTGCAAATATTTTAAAACTTGCCATAAATGCTGCTCGTTTTTATGCCAAGTTGGGAATCCCCCAAGTAAATTTACTTCGTTTGTTTCAGAATTTATCACAGGATGATACACCTTTGACTGGAAAACAATAGTCTAAAAAAAAATTATAATATACATATGGGCGCGTTCGGTATTATAATCTAGATGTGGAGCGGTTTTTAGTCACCGCCAGTAACTAGACCAATTGGCAATAAAGGAACTAAATATATCAAAACAAATTTGTGGATAAAATGTTTATTTATTTTGTGGTGGATAACAACCCAATTTTTTTGTAGGGCTGGGAAATGTATCTTATCGTAAAATTTTTTGTATACATTTTTTTTATTTATTCTTGCAAAAAAATTAGTACAACTTCTATACACTAAAATTTCGTACCACAAACACAATCAAGTTAAAAACATAACCTCAGAGTTTTAAAGCAAATATAAAGTGTGACCAGTAAAGTCCGCATCATATGGGATTTTTTTTTAACACTTTATTCGAAATTTGACTTTGGCATCAAGTTCCGCTTCGATTGAGATGAAAATTAAGCAAAAAAATAGTAGTCACGTGCCGCATTATCTGTCAAATTTTAATTTTTTCCAAAAAATAATTCAAAAGTAGGGTTATTTCTGAAAGTATCGAAAAAAGTTATTAGAAAAAGTTTTTTTAAATGCAGTTTCTAGCCCACATGAAAAATTTCAGCTGCATAAGATAATTTTGATTTTTTACCCATATTTTGTAAATTGCACCACTTTTGCAAAATAAGCCTCAACGCAACCTACATAAAATTTCTTAGTTTTGACAATGCTTTATTTCAGATATATTTTCTTTAAAGTAGCGCCATATTAAATGTGTGTTTTTCTACAAAATTAAAATTGGGCTAATAAAATTTGGTCGCATGTGATGCAAAGTTTAATGTTTAATTGTTTTTGACCCTGTATAAGGTAACTTCGTAAAATAAGTATTTTGGAAAACGTAGTGTTAGGTTTGGCAACACTGCTATGCGCGACAGCGCCGTACTATAAATAGGAATACATGATTCAAGATCTCTCTTCCTTCGTTCCTTCTGTCCTCCGAAACATGAAATAGCTTAAGTAACGTGACTGTGATATGTATAATATTTTAGCAATGAATAGACGATGATATTGAACCCGCGTGTGTTTCATTATAGATTTAATATACGCAAATAAAAGTACAAATATAACACGTACTTTGTGTCTGAAAGTAATACACCTTAATATACAGGGTGTTATTTAAGTACGAGGCCAAACTCCAAGGAGTGCTTCTTTAAGTGATTTTAAGAAGAAAAGTTCATATAAACATGGGTACGAAAATGCATAGTTTTTACGATACAGGGTGTCAAACTTTTAAGAAAAAATTGGATGTTCGTAAATATCTCAATACTCTTTTATTCGATTTTGTTGAAATTTGGCAATTCTGTTTGTAATAACAAGAGGATAATGTAGCCTTAATTTTATTAAAATTATAAAGTCCAGTGGCGTCACGGAAGACAGTCTAACTAATATTTTTGACAAAAAAAATGCGCGCCACTGACTTTTTTTAAAATTATGTATTTTTCTAGAATTAAGCAACTGCAAATAAAACTCTTTTATCTCTTGTTTTTTTCATATCTGGCTTTGTTTTCGAGAAAAAAAATAAAAACCACTTGATTGCTTGTCCCCGGGAAAATAAGCTAATTTGATTTTTACATAAATGTCATAACTTAAAAGCGTGACAAGTAATTATTTGAAGTGTTTTTAACAGTTTTAAGATTATAAAATTATTAATTATTGTAAAATGGTCCAATTTACCAACTCAGAAATGGCCTATATGCATTTTGTTTATGGAATGGCCCAAGGCAATTCCACAGAGGCTGTGCGCATTTATCAAGAAAGATATCCACATCGTATTGTACCAAATAGAAAAACATTTGTGAGAATACATGAAAGGCTCTGCGAATCAGGCACCTTTCAAAGGTCGACTGCTGTAATTGGGAGACCTGTCACAATAAGAACAGTGGAGATGGAGGAAGCAGTTCTACATGAAGTTGAACGTAGCCCTGATACAAGTACACGCATAATTGCAGAACAATTAAACATTTCCCACTTTACTGTATGGCAGATTTTAAGGGAAAATCAACTGTATCCTTATCACATACAACGTGTTCAAGCGTTATTAGCTGCCGATTATCTCCAACGAGTTGTTTATTGTACTTGGCTTTTGCAACGTGTAGCATCTCCGAGATTTCTATCGTGTATTTTGTTTACCAATGAAGCGTGTTTTTCCCGAAATTCCATTATGAACTTTCATAATAATCATGCCTGGGCAGAAGAAAATCCCCATGCGGTTACAGAAACTAATTATCAATACCAGTTTTCCGTGAATGTTTGGGTTGGTATTGTAGGTGATTTTCTCATTGGACCTCATTTTTTACCCCCGAGATTAAATGGTCAAGAGTATCGTAATTTTTTGGAATTTATTTTACCTGGACTTTTACAATATGTCCCACTGGTAGTAAGAAGAGCAATGTGGTTTATGCACGATGGGGCTCCACCCCACTTTAGCATAGTAGCAAGACAATTTCTTGATGCAACTTATGGAGAAAACTGGATAGGTCGCGCAGGTCCACAGGCATGGCCACCCAGATCACCGGATTTAAATCCTTTAGATTTTTTCCTTTGGGGGCATTTAAAGTCTCTCGTTTACAAAACTCCAGTCAACACTGAAGAAGAACTAACCCAAAGGATACGGGATTCATGTAATCAGATAAGACATACCCCGCGAATATTTCGACGAGTTCGGAAATCAATGTTAAGATGAGCCAATGCTTGCATTGAAGTTGAAGGAGGGCATTTTCAGCAACTATTATAGGTTTCGTCTTATTTTCTGTTAAATACATAAGTAAACATCGCAGTAATAAATACCGTTAGGCAGTTGTTTATGTTTATTTCTTTTATCGAACCCAGTTTTATTCTGTGCAAAAAAATTTTAAAAGAGGACTCGTGTAATTTTAATTGCTTAATAGTTTGGTAAGTAGTTTAAATTTTTTACGCTTATTTTCCCGGGGACAAGCAATCAAGTGGTTTTTATTTTTTTTCTCGAAAACAAAGCCAGATATGAAAAAAACTCAAGAGATAAAAGAGTTGTATTTGTAGTTGCTTAATTCTAGAAAAATACATAATTTTAAAAAAAGTCAGTGGCGCGCATTTTTTTTGTCAAAAATATTAGTTAGACTGTCTTCCGTGACGCCACTGGACTTTATAATTTTAATATAATTGAGGCTACATTATCCTCTTGTTATTACAAACAGAATTGCCAAATTTCAACAAAATCGAATAAAAGAGTATTGAGATATTTACGAACATCCAATTTTTTCTTAAAAGTTTGACACCCTGTATCGTAAAAACTATGCATTTTCGTACCCATGTTTATATGAACTTTTCTTCTTAAAATCACTTAAAGAAGCACCCCTTGGAGTTTGGCCCCGTACTTAAATAACACCCTGTATATATAGACAAAAAACAACACAGTGTAATCAGTAAAGTGTTCATTAAGTGGAAAATACATCTTAGTGGTGGGTAAAAAATCAAAATTATCTTATGCAGCTGAAATTTTGCATGTGGGCTACATTTAAAAAAACGTTTTTTAATAACTTTTTTTAATAATAATTTTAACACAATTGAATTATTTAAAATTAAAATTTTACAGATAGGTAATGCGAATCACGTGACTATTATTTTTTTGCTTAATTTTCATCATCAATCATAATTGTGCACGCCTATGATTTTATAATTTACCTACCTAACTGTCAGAACCCTAATAATTAGGTTTTTTCAGGTTTATAATATTATGTGCTTTAAAAAATGAGTCAGCTAGCGTCATTTAATTTTTTTTTATATATATATATCCTTTATTGAACCAAAAGATTTTTACAATAAAACTATGTAGGTTCATCCACTAAAACTATGTTTACAATAGGTGCTTAGTATAAACAGGAAAACAAACACAATCAAAGAAAAGGAAAAAACAATTCATAAAAAAAATTCTATAGGAGTGAAAGGTAGAAAAGTAGCAGTATTAGTATGATTATACATTAAACACTGTTTGATTGAATTAACATTTTTAAATCTCTCTTGAATGAGTTAACATTTTTTAACTTTGTAATGTGCGGTATTTTGTTAAACAAATTTACCCCTCTATGAAGAATAGAATTATAAAGAAGCTGTGTGCGATTTTTTGGCAGCTCGATTAAATTATTATACCTTGTATTACGCTCATGAATTTGACTTCCAACAAACACTGTTAAATTTGAGTGACGTGTTTGCTTAACAATTGCGTACAAGAACATACAGGTTTGATATTTATAAATACTATCTAGATTGTTAATTTGAAGCTTAGAATATAGGCGGCTGGGGCTATATCTTAAAGGTAAGTTATATACATTTTTTAATGCTTTATTTTGCAATATTTTCAAAGGCTCAATGAGTTGATTTCTTGTTGGATACCATAAAAGAGTTAAATATTGTAAGTGACAGTGGATGAAGCTTAAATACACTGCTCTTAATAAATGCCCAGGAACGCAATAGCCTTATATATTCCAATGAAAAAATTTTGTAATTAATTTGAAATAAAGGAGTATTGTTATTATTAAATGAACTTACTGGGTGTTGACAATCTGGAAAAGTTTCATCTAGCATTATTGTAAATCTAAATACTCCATCTTTATAAGGCCCACTTCTAGCAAAAATTATACCAAACCATACTGAAAAGAAAAAATTATAGTTTCATAAATACCTAAAAATTTTACAAAGACTTACTTAGGGGATTTTCTCTGGACGGAATCACATATACACCTTGAATGTCTTCAGTCTGGATCATTTTGCTATAATAAAAAAAACATAATATAAACTTTATATTATTCCGATTATCTCTGCATAATGGGTAACCGATAATTCATTTTGACATTGGTGACGTGAGTTTGGCGGGAAAACTGTAAAAATATATTTTGTCATGAAAATTGGTATTAGAAGACCAGATATCGCAAAGCATTATTTTGATAGAATTTGATTTTATGCTTGTTTACAAAGCCTCATGCAAAAATTCAAAAAGTAATTTTTTTTACATTTTTCGAAAATCTATCCAATATTTCCATGAATCTAATGAAAATGTGTTAAATGATTGAAAACTAAGGAAGTTATTAATCTATGAGTTAAAGATTGTTGTTGTTTCTTAAAAATGATTTTTATTTAGTATTTTTGTTTGTAATGTCTCTTGGCTAGTCTAAACTAAACTATGTATTAATCTTTAATTATAAGTGACTTACTATTCAGCTAATATAATATATTCTTGTCTGTAGATCTTAAAAATTTTATTAAGATCTTCATTTTGTCTGCCAAATAAATTTTCTATTTCTGCTTCAGGGGGAGGAATCACTCTTCTCAACGACCCCTGTCTTGTAAAAGACCCAGTGGCTTCATTCTGAAAAAACAACATAGTAGGTATAATGACAATACACCAAAGATAATAAAAAGCATAGCTCTCTAGGATGTTTAAAAGTAAAAGAAGTTGACAGTAATCCGACCACTCCAAAATGGCATTTTGACGGATACCTACCGAATTGGAAATGTTGATAGGATGACTGACATCCCTTGTTTGTTTTAAAAAAATGTTAGGTGGTTAATAAATCTGAATGATTCATTATCTAAACCTCTTGCCATGGCCTGAGGATTCTGTCTGTCTTCATGTACATTATATGACCATAATTACACTAATTATGTACTGTAACAACCTTATAAAGAAGGCTGTTTTTTATATTTCAAACGGGTTTTTAATTTACCCACAAAATTTATGTGGTAAGTTTTTTAATCATTACAAAAACTTAGACGGTTCTTGTAATAATTTACTTCCGTTGCTGTCACGAAAACATGATTTTTCGCAAGTACCTAGTTAACTTTCTTTAAGTTTCTTTACATAGTAAATTTGTTAAACCAGATTTCCTTACCTTCTGATCATTCTTGACTTGTGCAGCAAACATTGTTAAAAAATAAAAGTAAAAAGATTGTAGTATTAAGGCTAATGTTCTTGCTAAACATAATAATTAAATGTTATCACCAGATAACCATTTTCTACCAATTAAAATTGTTTTTATCTAATCATTTTAATCTAATGTAAACCAAACCCACAACCCCACATTTTTTTGTTGATAAATGACAAATATGACCAATGACATTTTCATTTTTATAACGAATTCCATTGGACGAACTGGTGCGACGCGAATACATTGTGTCAACCATTTCCGCTCGTGAGGCACCGGTGCAATTTGAAATTTGTGAGTTTGACATTTATTTGGACATTGACTAATTTTTCGTTAATTACCTTAAATATTTCAACTTAACGATCCACGAACTGACTTTCTGACCCTAAGGTCAATTACAAATTCCATTGAGAATAACTTGACGTTGGCGACGTTCAAAAAATGACACCTGCTTTTCTGGGTATGTTTGGGTTGACGCTTGGAGTACTCCGAGCGTCTCGTTTCTGTTATTTTTGATGCTCGGAGCACGCTCAGTTACGTTTGGGTTGGCCTTTTTGGAGCTTTTCGAGCGTACTCTACTTACTCCAATAATTGAAAAGGTGTAGCTGGAGCGGGCATGCGCGTTGTGTTCCTTTTTTAAAAACCTAACCTATTAAACCTATGATAATTTAAAATTTAATAAAAAATATCTCTCCTACTCTGAAAACGATTTTTCCAAATCTCCATAAAAAAACTAAACTATGAATCCATCTTTAGCAACCCACAGGCTTGTAACAACGGAATTATTTGAATCAGTTTATTTAACAGGGACTCAAATGTATCCCTTACCATTCGGAAATGAATAAAAAACTGTCTTCCCGTGTACTTAAACACAGTATGCTCCACATACTTAAACTTTAACCAGTTTCATTTTTATATTATTATCTTCATCATCCAAAAACAAATCCGCTGCAAAGTGGGCAATCATGTTAAGATCCATGATTGATAGAATTGTTTGTAAACCAAAAATACAAATAATTTTAAATTTCCCATGTATTGTAACCTCAAATTCTAGAACTGACACGGTTCGGAGCTCGGAGCAGGCCTCCAACATGTTTGGTTTGGGACAGCTCACTCTCTATGACGTTATCGCACTCCGCACCCGCTCCGCTCGCTCAACGGAGCGTCAACCCAAACATACCCTCTTTTGACTTTTCATGATTTCATGTGATTATGCTGCACATTTGCATCAGAACATGTTCTGTTCTGTCGTAGTCTTAAGTTATTTTCTAGAGGCAACAAATACTGAAACTGTAGAGTTCGTGTTAAATGCTGTAAACTCTTGTATCTTGTATCGTATAAACTCATGGCTTCTTCTAAGAACAACTATCAGATCTTGACATATGGAACCAAAGACAAAAACATGATAAAATTTTAATTGGATATTTAAACAATTTTTGGGTCTGGTGTCATATAAGGTCGGTCGAATTTTGATAGTTTTAAAATTTTATCATATAGCCTAAGCTGTATAGAACAGGTTAAAAGCAAAAAAATTGCGGATTATACACTTTTAACGCGAAAAATTAATAATAAACTGTTTATAAATTGACATTTTTACCGAAATCTAAACCCTTTATTTTTCTGTGCTGAAAATGTCAATGCGAGAAGTCTCATTATTTGACATAATACTTACTGTGTTGCCACGTTGGACCAATTTTCATGATTTGAAGTCATTAACGGTTGGGTATTTCAAAAAGTCTTATACCTAATTGAGTTTATTTATAATAAAATATATTTTAAAAAACATAAAGATATTTATTATTTTATTTTATTTATAAACATCCTTGGGCTACGCAATAGAATGCCGGATACGCGACGGCCACTACAGCGGCCTAAGTTGCACCTTTTATAGTAACACCTTTATGCGGTAATGGCATACATTAGCGTTGCGGGCTTCGCCCGCCCCGCAACTATTATAAACATCCTTGGGCTACGCAATAGGACGCCGGCTACGCGACGGCCGCTGCCGCGGCCTAAGTTACACCTTTAATAATAACACATTTACGAGGTAATGTCATCATATATTCTATTATAAACATCCTTGGGCTACTCCATAGAACGCCGGCTACGCGACGGCCGCTGCCGCGGCCTAAGGTACACCTTTATGCGGTAATGGCATAAAGTTTATTTTCATTTTTAATATATTACTCTACTTTACCTGAAAATATCAACAAATAACTTGGCAACATTGGTAAATAAAGTGAAATAGCAACAGATATCGGCGAATCCGCGCTTGTCCGCTTAAATTATAAGAATATATTCGATTAAACAAACACGGGTAATATCGTCATATTGCTATCTTCGTCTAACCCTCTTAAAGACAATGACAACACTACTAGCAGGCACAGCTTGTTTTTGTATCCAGAAAGTCGACCGAAACCCTAAACTAATTAAGTATTAAAAATGGCTTTAATTTGAAAAAAATGGCTTTATCCGCATTTTTTTTTGCATCAAGTTGTTTCATTTAACGTTAACTTTCTAATTAACCCAAAAACCGGAAGAAATTCGACCGACCTTATATGACACCAGAACCCAATTTAGAAAACGACTGTTCTTTGTGCGAGTGTAATTTCGGCCAGGGAAAAATACACACACGAGAAACACAAAGAATAAATATGACTTATCTGCAATGGCAAAGATTTATTGTTCTCTGTGCACTTAACTCATCTTGTCATTTTTCTGTGATATAGCGAATTCCATTGGTGAAAAAAAAAATGTCACACTGGCAAACTGGGTATCTATTCTCCAACTTGAGAGAAGTGATCGCTCTCTCGAGAGAAGGGACCATTCACATCATATGCTCACATCGTCTGATATCGTTCTCTTGCAGTCAAAAGTCCGTATTCTCGAGCATCGATCGATGAGAATGATGTAGGCGTGGCTTCCAAGGCGCCAAATTAAAATTTCTATTGCAGTATGATCATCGAGGTAGAATATTTTTCTGTATATTCCAGCGCATGCACCGTTTATTTGATTCTGCACTGTACGAAAATTTAAATTTCGAATAATTTGTTTATCTATTGGTTATTCATATATACTTATATCTGATTATGTTATTAAATTATCGGGTTGTATTTATTTATATTAAAACAAGATAAATACTTTAAACCTTATTATAACTAGGTAGGATTACCTTTCTTTGAATAGAAACATAATTCAATCAAACAAAAAAAAATAGTATTAAAACTTAATATTTATTTATGTAAATACTGTTTTGTTCTATATTCACTTAAATTTAAGAATATTTATTTGATGGCTCAAAGGGTGGACAACCCTAACCCTATACAAGTAATGGTGAAAAAGCAAATATTGCTCTGCTGTCCCGCATTTATCATTTTAAAAGTTGGCAGCCTTACAATAAAACCATAACGTAAAATTTATAAAAACTCGACCATCGTTTTTGCGTAATGCGCATGCTTATCAACTCACTTCTCCTGACTCGTGTTCTCTTGAAATTTTTGAGAGAATGAATTCCACAGAAAAATAAAGGGTTTAATGAATTCTCCCAACCCAACTCTTGATGGAAATGAATAGCCATTTTAAGTTTCAAGAATAAATTTTAAACATTCTTAATACCTACCTAATCACTTCTCTTGAAATGATAATTCGCCTATTTTCTAGGTCCTAGCAATGTTATCAATATTTCCGAGTTTATAATAATATAAAGTTACAAATAAATACTCTACTTCGAATTTATGCAGCAGCATCCCGAACTAAAATCGGGATGGTTTACCAATAATACTTTTACATTCAAAAAGGCCCAAAACCTTTGGGAAGAAGTTTCTTCTAAACTTAATTCCGTTGAAAATGGATCGGAAAACAACTGGCGGCAATGAAGGAAGGTAAGTCGCAGAGTAGGTATGTTTATGTACCTACATTTTAATAACAAATAAGTAATTAGGGTTTTCTTTAAAAGTTATTATTCTTGTAATGGAAAATTGTAACCTCCACAAAATGTAAAATGATATTGATAAATGAAATTATATTTGATTTCATATTACCTGACAAAAAATGTAGAAAATTTCTATAATTAATACTAGCTCAATATATTCAATACAATACCTATATTAGAAAAAAATTTACAGACAGTTTTATATGAAGTAGATTAATTACATAAATTATAAAGCATTCAGGCAGGTACCTAGAAAACTTAATTTCTGCAATGTACCAATATAATTACAAAATTCAATAGTTCAAACGATTGTTAAGTCTACATCATTTGATTATCATTGGCAGACAATACAACCCATAAAGCCTTACAAAGGCCATACAATAGAAGAAGAAATTCAAAAAACAAGAAAATGCGAGGAAAAGAAAAAAGGGTAGAAAAACAGAATGGTTATTTTAAACCACAGAAAAATAAAGGGTTTATTTTTAAACTAGTCAGAACAATGTTGCAAACTTTTCAAAGTTATTTGCTATAAAAGTTATATACTTAATGTACTTAATACCTTTGTAAGCGTATTTTATTGTTTATTAAAATTTCAATATTTATACTTAAACATTTTATTGTTATTTTGCTTCTTAATATTCCATTACCTTTCTTATATCTAATGTAAGTATAGGTGCGTCGTAGGACGAAGTCCTGTATGTTTGTAACTGACAGACGATAGAGTAAAGTAATACATAAATTAAACATAAAACAAAGATTTCCACTTCATTATATTATGGGCATAATTACGTATTATATCGATATGCCCATTCCTATATAAGTCGCGATTTTACATGTTTCTCAAGTATATTTTCAGTTATTAAACTATATAACCTGGTATAAATAGCCTGTATAATATAATAAGTGTAAATACTTTCCAAAAATAGAAATGCAATTATAGGTTTATTTTTGGGTTAACCAAACACCTATATAATCAAGTCGATATCAATGTATGTGCAGAATCGGTAATTCCTCCCATTGCTATTGCGATTTATAACTCATAACTCTCTGATATGGTACAGACCAGACAACATCACGATCACCCCTAATGTGCTGGCAAATTGCCCCCAGTGAGGAGAGCCATTAAGAACAAGACAAGACAATCTTTTTCTGTGCATAACCCTACTTTTTCGACATAAACAGGTTAACAAAACATAAATTTTCTTTGGACGTTTTATATATTATTTTTTTATAATACTATTTATTTAAATTATATTAATATATCTAAAGAAAATGCTAAGCAAATATTATAAAAAAGCTTAAATAGGACGTCGATTTTTTTTTCTCAGCAAGAGTTGAACCCCTCAAGATGCTGAATCGGGGGCTGTGAGCAGTGAATTGGAGGTACGACGTAAAGTCCTTGATACAGATTCAGACTTAAGTTTCCCTGAAGACGAAAGGGTGTTTTCAGAGTGTAGTTTCTACACCAATTTGCTAGACTGCCCAGTTGATATTAATACTTAACATTCAGTGCTAAGTTTAGGTGTTGCTACTGAGATTCCCGAAAATACATTGCAGTCTCCAATTGGAGAATGGTGTTTAAAACATAATATTATGACACATATAGCAGTAAATCATCTTTTAAAAATATTAAATCCATACCATGTTAATTTGCCTCTCGATGACACAAAACTAAATTGAATTTGTGTTAAAAAATTTAAAAATTATATTAGTAAGACTTCTTTACTCTTTTAGGTCGAGACTCTATCAAAAGTAGGGGGCAGAAACAACTGCGACTTTGTAAAAAGATCCATGAGCATGCTAATTGCAGATAGCTTGGCCATTTGATAGGTATAGTTGACTGGGATATGGAGGGATAAGGAAAAATTTAAAGATCTAACTATTTGCAACTTGGTTCTAGGTAATTAGAAATAATAAATTTTAAATTAAATTAATTTTCTGATACAATAAAAATATCTGCAGTAGGTATTACATAAAACAAAAAAACTGCGGGTTGTTAATCTTTACTTTTTTTTTAGACGCCATAGAAAGGTGTGGTGTTGCACCTACTCATAACAAAACAGAGGAATCGTTGGGTAATTGGTTGAAGAGTGCTCCCGAGAGGACTAAAGCAGAGTGGCCCGATGGTGGATAATGTATAGATAGGGTAAATGCTCCAGTGAATGATCATTTAAGGCAATGTTGAGATTGTAAAGGTGGTAACAAAAGCTAAGAAATCTTTTAAGTCTATTTAAAAAATTGTCGGAACAGATATATTATCCTATTAATTTATAAACCTATCTGGGAATTAATAACACTTATTGTTTATTATATTGGCGCCACTTTTGGAGAAAAGTTTAAAATGTTGAATAAGTTCATCAGTGTAAACATACCTAGTTGGTTTTAAAATGCTTTATTATAAATTTAATATTATATTATAATTTGATATACCTATTAATCTTAATCAGAAATGGTCATTCACTGGTCACTTACTGGTACATTCACCCTATTAGGTTTAGAATTAAAACTCATTTATATTTAAAAAATGTACATATAAAGTTGAAGATTAAAATAGTTTGTAATACATTTTGGCTTATCTTGAACTTGACCCAAAACGGATCCTGAATCGTACGTATTATCTACATACCGAGCCGTACGTATTACCTTCATACTGGTCAGTACATAACTATGTACGAATGTACGTACTAAGCGGTATGTTATACATACGTACATATTCGTATGTCTTCTGTACGCCTTATAATTTTGAATTCGGTCGAGTTAAAGCAATACCCTCTGAAATACAGTTAAAGACGTACGACGTACGTACAAATTACGTAATCGTACGTCACCTGGACGTACTTTCGTCTAAAACACGTACTGAGGACGTACTTAATTCGTATTTGTGCTTATTGGGTCAATGAGGCCATGCTGCGTTTTCTTCAACATCTTTTCTATACGATTATTAGTTGACGGATTAAAAAGTCCTCATCATCAAATACCACTGTCATGTCGTCAAAATTGTCACAAACGCAAAGAAAATTCGAGAAATAAAAATGTATTAGAATTGCGATAACAAATACAAAACTATAACCTACATTCTTCAATTTTTAAAAGCTTAACCACTAAGTTTTTTATGCGCATGCTTATCAACGCACTTCTCCTGACCTGATCGTATTCTCTTGAAATTCTTGAGAGAATATGAGTTCTCCCAACTCTTGATGGAAATGAGTAGCCATTTTAAGTTTCAAGAATACGGTTTAACATTTTCAAGAGAAAAAGTACTCACTTCTCTTGAAATGATCAATCACCTAGTTCGAGAATAGACGTCCTGGGGTGGCATGAAACCACGTTCAGGTCAATTTTGCACTGGGCAATCCCATATCTCAATGGCACGAACGGAAAAAGATAAAATTGGTTTATGTTGAACGGAAGGGAACGGCAAGTCCGACGCAAACGGCAACGTCAACGTCAAATATTAGAGATGGGTCCGACCCGCTATTTTTGTTTAGCAGCTGCTTCTGTTATTGCTAAACAAAAATAGCAGTTAGAAATAGCTGCTATTTTAATAGCAGTTGCTATTTTAGCATTATTCGTCTCGTAAAACGACACGTGAAATGAAGGTATCGATTGATGGCGTACTGTTGTTAATTGTGGGGCTACCTTCCTAAATAGCAGTTGGAAATAGCATAGCACTGATAACCAAAATCACCTACATTTCTAAAAAAAAAAAAAAAGGTCGCCCCTTCCGTGAACTAGAATAGCAGTTAAAAAAAACAGGCTGCTATTTAGCAACCCATCTCTACTTCGCAGTAAGTAAATCGAAATAGCATAGCAGATAACCAAAATTACCTAACCTGACAACCGCTCATTTCGCTCCACCTATAAACCTTTATCTATGTTTCGCTCTATCAGCGCCAGTTCACAGTCAAAAGTAAATATTAGCTGCTAAAAATTCGCAGCTAATTTTAAAGCTCGTAGCATTTAGCATTATACCGAATCAAA
Organism: Polydrusus pterygomalis; assembly: GCA_963969555.1. Taxonomy (NCBI): domain Eukaryota; kingdom Metazoa; phylum Arthropoda; class Insecta; order Coleoptera; family Curculionidae; genus Polydrusus; species Polydrusus pterygomalis. Next base: position 38,696,562 of record OZ018376.1, on the reverse strand, counting down.
TAGCAGTTAAAAAAAAGCAGGCTGCTATTTAGCAACCCACCTCTATCAAATATAAATTTAAATGATCTTATGAAACTCTAAGTTGAAACGGCGAACGCAAAAAATCACCAAGAAAATAGCGAATAGGTACTCGAATACACCAAAATAAGTACATTTTATACAGAAGACAGAAAAATCTACCGATTTTTAACGAAATGTACCGAAAAATTATGAGCCTGTCTACCGAAATTACAAATTTTCACCTGGCAACACTGCTTGTCGTATAGTTGAAGTTGATAATGTTGTTTATAGTTCTTCTATTTCATTCATTCTTCATTCAGTATTTCGTCTCGAGCTATATCTAAATCTAATTTCTCATTCTCATTGTTGTTTCTAGTTTTCAAAACAGAAAGCAAGGGACCACGAAAAAAGATTTTATTAAAACAAATAATTTTTTAATAGAAAAATAATGGCAGATGAAGAATTTGACGACAATGATGTTGGTGATGATTTCGATGATGAAGTAGAAGATGATAATATCGAAGAACTAGAGCAGCCTGAAGAGGAAGCTGACAATATCGATATTTTACAACCAGGTACTTTTTTACCATTTCCATTCTTAAATAAAGTTTCTAATACAGACATTAATAACCATCTCTAGAAATAATTACCTACTACATTTTCGGTATTCAGGATATTTTTCTTTATTTTAGGACAAGCAGGCGGTGGTGTACCCAAAAACAAACGGATTACCACAAAATATATGACAAAGTACGAGCGAGCACGAGTTTTGGGTACAAGAGCTCTACAGATTGCAATGTGTGCTCCTGTGATGGTGGAGTTAGATGGTGAAACAGATCCTTTACAAATCGCCATGAAAGAACTTAAGCAGCGCAAAATTCCCATTATAATTAGGCGATATTTACCAGATCATTCTTATGAAGACTGGGGAATCGATGAATTAATTATAATTGACCATTAAAATATTAAGCTTAAGTCTGTAAAAATTAATATAAGTTTTTTTTAAATAGATGAAGTATTATTTGTTGCAAAATTCTTATTCCTAATAACAAAAGAATAACCACCTTCGTCATTTCTGATAGAACCATACAAAATCTGTATTCACGTACTTAGGTATCTAGGTACGTTGCACCTTACGGTGCAATTCTATAAGATATACTTTAAAGCATGCTCGAGGGATGTGTTAACTAGTTTAAAATTTATTATTGCACTAACAAAACAAGCAAATAAGGCGGCCTCGACTAAAGTAGTAGAAAAAGAAAATTAATTACAGGAATTCTTGCACACAATAAAATTTTTTTGAAGTTTGGCTGTTTGTAGGTTATAAGCCTGGTGTATTCGTTTTCGTTGGTTATTATATTAGCAACGAATACTTACACCAGGGTTATTAGTTTGAGGTATAAAAAATAATAATATCGAACAAACCTTGGACAGTGAATTTTTGGTACGATGTTTTCTATAGGACAAAAATTACAACTATTTGTAGGATGCGATGATAACTGTTATATTCTCTAAAGTATACCTATTTTCCTGTTTATTAATTCATATCCATGTATTTGTTTATTTTCAAAATTCTAACTTCTAACCTAAATCCTTTTTGTAGAGGATTCTGAGCATGTGAGGATTTGCCTTGACTTGACCTTCCTTTATTATTGGTATTGGTATTCTGTGACGTTATCCTTATCATCTTCACCGGTCCGCTTATAAAAAACTCATTCATTTAAGTATATCAATAAAACCACTGATTTAATTTATTCTTTTCTCAGTTGTAGTTAGTTATAGCCTGAAACACGATTTTGAAACAATATGGGAGATGCAGTGGATTCGGTACCTCTTTCAAACGAGGAAGCTCTGAAGCTATGTGGCGAGAATAGTGAATCAAAGGTATGCTTAATTTCTGCTTCAATATGGTTAATATCAATGATTGGTTAATATGAGAAATATAAAAAATAATAGATATCAAGTATCAGAATAACCAAATAATTTCTTTTTACTCTGTAGCTGTAGTTGTAGTACCTTAGACAAAGGAATAATTAATCTAAAAGTAGTACTTACACTTACTAGTTAATTTCTTTTTGAGGCTGCCTTAAATCTGGGTCGTAGGTGAAAGATGAATTTGTTAATGTCCTTTTTTATGTTTACAGGACTTTATTATGCAACAAACTATGTACAGAATAAAGGATCCCAGGAAATCCCTACCTTTTTACACAGAAGTTCTTGGCATGAAATTATTAACTAAGCGCGATTTTCCCAATATGAAATTCTCACTGTATTTCATGGGATATGAAGATGAAGTACCCGGAGAGTTGGGTTCAACTGCCAGAACTGATTGGGCTTTAACACGAAAGGGTACCATCGAACTAACCCAGTAAGTATTTGTATAGAATAGAAGCCAGCCACCAAATTATCCTGGAGGAACTTGAAAATAATTTCCAGCAATTTCTTTTGGTTGATTTTGTACCTAATAATTTTTTTTATTTCAAAACTGACAAGCAGTTCCTGAGATATAGCCGGCGTCCATTCTTATTTGGCCACCTGGTACATATTGAAAAAATGAATTTATACAATCAATATTTAAACTGCCTGCTGTGAAATTTTGTGGTTATATTTTTTTAGTAACTGGGGCACAGAAGATGATCCTGCATTTTCCTATCACAATGGAAATAAAGAACCTCGAGGTTTTGGTAAGTAACTACGAAAATCTATAACAAATAGTCTAAAATTTAGAGGTACATCATGTGTCTCGTAATGATAAACCCATATTATTCAACTCTTATACTTACTTATACTTGTAAAACTGTTTTTTTTTAGGTCACATTGGCATTGCAGTTCCTGATGTCTACAAAGCATGCGAACGTTTTGAAAAATATAACGTTAACTTTGTAAAAAAACCAGATGGTGGAACAATGAAAGGTCTTGCTTTTATTACCGATCCTGATGGCTATTGGATTGAGATATTTAGGGCCAGATCTATTGCTGATATGTAGAATAAACAGTGACAACAAATGAGTTAATTAATTACTAAAAATAGATTTGTAATACCTACTTATTCCTAAGTTTTCCACCAAATCAATCAAATAATCGTGTCTGTTCAAAAAATGGTCAATTTTGTATTGTTGTGATAATAAAACAAATTTTTTTAAACTTATAATATATTTTTATTATCTTAAATGCTTATTATTTACCACCCAAAAAGTATTAGGTCTCCAATTTAACAGTATTAAAATATCTTACATAAATAAATCACATACCTACCCGACCATACTATACTACATTAAATCCGGGAGAACAGATTATAATTTTGGGTGTTGTTAATAAATACAATGTCAATTCGGTTTTGAATTTAGACCCCTTTAGTGACATAATTGTATCCATCATGTCATATTACAACATATTAAACCCACAAAATTTTACTTCTGTAATTTAAAAAAAAGTAATAGGGGTAAACGTTCCTCCTGAAATACCCGGTATAAAGAAAAAAAAAACATTTTTTTTCCAAATACCTAGAATTAAGGAAATTTCAAATGAAATTTAATGAAACTGAAATTTTTTTAAGAACTAATATCAAAGCAATCGATATCGATTGTCGAGCTTGTAAATGTCCAACGTTGTGTCTAGTCTAGTCGCGCGTACCTTGACTGTGAACTGTACCTAGACTGTGAACTGTGATGTGATACTCTAATTGTTGACTATATAAAAGTGCCTGAAATAATAAAAACTAAAAAGAAACCAAAGACATAAGTGCACACAGCAGTCTCATCGGCTTCAGCCGCTTACTGCTGTTAAACATAATAATAATAAAATTGTTATGCTCCTTAAGTTATTGTCAACACTATATGTGGGTTATTATAACAACGTTTTAGGATGTTTATAGTGTTAAGAAACATTTCTTTAAAATTATAATATCCAAATGGTAATTTTTCCCCTAATATACCGGGTGTTTCTCAAAAGACGTTCACCCCTATAACTTTTCTGTATTTATAGATATTAAAATGATATTTTGAGATTATGCATAAGAGATGAGTCTGCATTTATTGGCATAATTTTCAATTTGTAAGCACTTCCGGTTTGACCAAAAGTGACCTTAACTTTGGTATTTTAAATGGGACATCTTGTACATTTTTACTTATTGGGATTCAGCATAACATTCTGAGCAAAATGACACCTCACTTGTCATTTTTTGACGTGTTATTAACATTTTTATGTTTATTTTTTATTTTCAATCTAGAGTGCTACAAATTAATTAAATCTGTTAATTTATAGTCAAGCCTAGTATATTATGAAAATTAAAATTATTTTATAATAATTGACTTTCTTAGTTTCACAAGCGTTAAAAAATGAAATATTGTTTTCTTGACGTTTACTCCATTTTTCCAAATGGAACGATGGTAAAGTGTGTACGATCTCAGCTGAGACACAGACAAAAAAAACTAAAAAAAATTTGATGACAGACTTGTCAAGTCCACATGGACTATCTTCGAACATCTGTATAGGGAGCGATCAATACAAATTTTGTTATATTTGTATTGTAGTTTCAGTGTGTGATGCAGTAAATTGATCGAACCCCCAATATTTACGTTGTCTCAACTGACTTCGTATGAAATATAGTTTACTAGGATATTTAAAACCAGCATTTTTTTCCAACCATTTGATACCATACACTCCTATGCTATTTTAAATTTGACACGAAAAAATTTGCCTTAAGTCCCAATCGCAAATTTAAAAGCGTTATGCATCCTCTCTTTTCTAAAGAAATATAAAGGCGGCTTTAAAAACAATGGAATGGTTTTAAATTAAAATTGTAATGCCACGCTTTTAAATTTGCGATTGGGATTTAAGGCAAATTTTTCAGTGTCAATTTTAAAATAGCATAGGAGTGTATGGTATCAAAATGTTGGAAAAAAATGCTCGTTTTAAATATCCTAGTGAACTACCATCGTTCCATTTGGAAAAATGGAGTAAACGCAAGAAAACAAAATTTCTTTTTTTAAACGCTTGTGAAACTTAGAAAGTCAATTAATATGAAATAATTTTAATTTTCATATACTACTTGACTATAAATTAACGGATTTAATTAATTTGTAGCACTCTAGATTGAAAACGTAAAAATGTTATAACACGTTAAAAAGTGACAAGTGAGGTGTCGTTTCACTCATAATGTTATTGCTGAACCCAAATAAGTAAAAATATACAAGATGTCCCATTGAAAATAATAAAGTCAAAGTCACTTCCCGTCAAACCGGAAGTGCTAACAAATTGAAAATTATGCCAATAAATGCAGACTCATCTCTTATGCATAATCTCAAGATTTCATTTTAATATCTATAAATATAAAAAAGTTATAGGGGTGAACGTCTTTTGAGAAACACCCGGTATAGAATAAGAATGTTCGCCCGGTTAACAATTTGACTAGAATGAACAACCAACCACAGTCAGTTAATAACTAATAATAAAGTCCTACAAAATTGCAACAGGTGGTTAACAGTACACAACAAATTTTTAATAACTTAACTAATCGTATAATTTTTTTAAAACAGGGATAGGCAGAAAAGTGTGTTTGTAATAGGGTGGGACATACGAAAAATAATATATTTTATTTAGAACGCAAAGAATTTTTTTCTAATAAAGCTAAAAATAAAACTTTTCCAATATGTCATCTTTTTTACATATCCCTGTACAATAATAAACGCTTCAGTTGCTAATTTTTTATGTAGCAACACCACAGGCCTATAAAAAAAGTAGAATGCGTATTCCCCATAGGACCTGTGTTATTAAAACAGCATCTTTAGGAAAGGCTGTCTTAACAGGGAATTAATTTTTTCCCTAGAAAAAAGTTGGCAACCATTTGCAATTATATTAACGCCAACTAAAAACACTAGTCTCGCCGAAACATGGCGAGCCAATCGAGCCTATTGTTATTAACTTGTTCGCGTGTTTATTAATTTTGTTGAACAACTTTTGTTATTTTTGTGAAATAATAAGTTTATTTAAAATTTAATAATATAATAAATATGTTTATGTTGTCTTCTATAAACTTATTCTTCAATCCCCTGAAGCTAAAGCTTGTTAGGGGCAAATCTTATTTTTTGTTCTAGTATGTAAAATCATAAATAATATGCATTAAAAATCAAGTTTTAAAGTAAAAATGTTAATTTATTGTATAAACGCAGTTTTTTTTGAAGAAATATACAGTATGTCTCTGTAAGTTTGCATCATATGGAACACTTTTTTATTATTCATTTTACGAAAAAAAGTTTTTCCTCATAAAAAGCTCTGCATGGTCTAAAACCTAAAATGCAACCATCAAATATCGAAATTTTAAAGTCATATACGAGGTTTGTCAAAAAACGTGAATTTTTCCCAAGAATGTAAATTTTTCCCAAGAGTAAAGTACCTTTATTTTTGACATTATCAAAAATTGTTATTAAAAAAAGTTGATGAGAACTAAAAACCACGTCTAAATTTGCAATAACACGCATTAAATTAATTAAATAATTAAAAAAATAAATTAATAATAAATTAATAAAATAATTTTTCAACATAAATGCGTATAATTGCATATTTAGACGTGGTTTTTAGTTCTGATCAACTTTTTTTAATAACAATTTTTGATAATGTCAAAAATAAAGGTACTTTACTCTTGGGAATAATTTACATTCTTGGGAAAAATTCACATTTTTTGACAAACCTCGTATATGACTGGAAAATTTCGATATTTGATGGTTGCATTTTAGGTTTTAGACCATGCAGAGCTTTTTATGAAGAATAACTTTTTTTCGTAAAATGAATAATAAAAAAGTTTTCCATATGATGCAAACTTACGGAGACATACTGTATATTACCTATAATAAAATTATTAATTCATAATTTTTAAGTAAAAAATATTTCTTATATAAATTATTCAGAACAATATTAATTATTTAAAGCATTTATAAAAATATTTTCAAATTGTCTGTTTTTAATATCCATGTTTTTATTTCGACTTAAAATTTTTTTAATGAAATCAATTTTTTAATTTTTGTTGGTAAATAATCGTTTAAATAAAAACATAAATATTTGAAATTTTTTGTCCTATGGACTTATTTATTTCAGGTTTTATGGTTATTTCATTTTTATGACGTGTATTATGTTGACAGAAGTGCGGCAGGGGATATCTCTTTCAACAGGTAATGAATCTCAATAGGCGCATTGTTTTATTAAGATATATTATACATATCGTAAAGAACTTTTTAAAATTGTTTATGATGAACTGTTGTGCTGTCTGTCTGGTGATGTCAAAATATTAGCTATTTTGTTTTTTTGACCTTTCAACAAACTCAAATAAATTTTCAAAGTTGGAGCGCGTTGATCGCTACGAAGTTACAGTCAGTTGTAATGATGCTGCCAACTCAAATTAGTGGATGGCAACCTATAAAAACTATAAAAACCAACCCCCCCCCCCCCCCCATTAGTATACAGTAGTCACGTGATTCGCATTATCTGTCAAATTTTAATTTTTTCCAAATTTCTAAAAATATCGAAAAAAAGTTATTGAAAAAAGTTTTTTAAATGCTGCAGTTTCTAGCCCTCATGCAAAATTTCAACTGCATATGATAATTTTGATTTTTTACCTATATTTTGTAAATTGCACCACTTTTGCAAAGTAAGACTTAACGCAACCTACATAAAACTTCTTAGTTTTGACAATGCTTTATTTCAAATACACTTTCTTTAAAGTAGCGCCATATTAAATGTGTGTTTTTCTACAAAATCAAAATTGGGCTATTAAAATTTGGTCGCATATGATGCAAAGTTTATTTGTTTTTGACCCTGTATAAGGTAACTTCGTAAAATAAGTATTTTTGAAAACGTAGTTTGTGTCTGAAAGTAATACACGTTAACGATTAATGACATAGCTTAATAATAAATTATAATATAGGGGTTTTAAATTAAATCATTGAAAATAGACGAAGAAGAAACTTTACGTTGTTAAACTAAAATTTATTTTCCACTTAAAAAACACTTTACTGAAGACACTGTGTTCTTTTTTGTACATAATAATCATTGGTATATATTAAGGTGTATTACTTTCAAACACAAACTACGTTTTCAAAAATACTTATTTTATGAAGTTACCTTATACAGGGTCAAAAACAAATAAACTTTGCATCACGTGCGACCAAATTTCAATAGCCCAATTTTGATTTTGTAAAAAAAAACACATTTAATATGGCGCTACTTTAAGGAAAATGTATTTGAAATAAAGCATTGTCAAAACTAAGAAGTTTTATGTAGGTTGCGTTGAGTCTTACTTTGCAAAAGTGGCGCAACACAATATAGGTAAAAAATCAAAATTATTTTATGCAGCTGAAATTTTGCATGACGGCTAGAAACTGCATTTAAAAAAACTTTTTTCGATATTTTTAGAAATAACCCCACTTTTGAATTATTTTTTGGAAAAAATTAAAATTTGACAGATAATGCAAATCACGTGACTACTATTTTTTTGCTTAATTTTTATCTCTATCGATGCAGAACTTGATGCAAAAGTCAAATTTTGAATAAAGCTATTAATAAAAAAATCCCCATATGATGCGGACTTTACTGGTGACACTGTATATAGTGTGCCATTTATACAGCCAGCCTATTAAGCATTCTACTTTTTTTATAAGCCTATAGGAAACAACAAAAGTAAAATTTAAAAACATTTCGAAATGGAAGAGTATCTTATTTTCTACCTATCTAATGATTACATTTTAAAATTTATTTGGGCAAAAACATTCTAAATATTGCTCATATCTACAGATCTGTTAATCTAATAGATAAAGGTTAGTTAGTATTGGTAGCCAGTACATAAAAATGGGTCCTGTATGGCAAATTTAATCTTTAAAACAGGACACCCTGTATTTCATCGTTCTAAAATATTGGAAGGAAAATAAAGTCCAGTTGCTAGGCCTATAGGCTAGTCAATGAATGGCCGACAAGGGGGTGTAGAGTGCATGGAGGGGGAGGGAACGTTATTTTGCTGCAGGAATGTTTTGGGGGTAGTAAGAATGTGCACATAATCAAGTTTCTGCCGCTACCCCGTCGCCTTCCGAGGCGATGGGGTATAGAAATATCTCTTTTTTGAGTTTTCGCTTATAACTCAAAAACGTCCTAGCCTAAAATGCCTTACATAAAAATGACATCTTATAAAATGTTCTTGCTACGGCGCCCCGCTTTCGAGATATCTGCTCTTAAAGATCGGTAATTTCTATATTTTCTGTCGTACGAGTCACCAGGAGAATAGGGAACTTGCATGAAAATTAAATTTCTGAACTCGGGAGGTATACGTCACTATGTCCAATTTTTACAAAAAGTAAGGTAACTATATAGTTTTATTCAGAAAATTAAACTATTTTGTGGGGCATACTATACCAAGTCCAATTAGTTAAGGTAGCTGAGAAAAAGCGTAGACTTTTAACACTATGTGCATTTTTATTCAGAGGCCTAAGACACCAAGGTAATAATATTTGTATGCCTCGGGTCTTTAGCAACACATTTAGCGGCATTAGGGTGGCCCATCTCCTTAGGGGTGAAAAAAAGTTTTGAAGATTTTTACCGGGCCACCCTGTGAAAATGTTCCTTTATATTAAAAAATAAAACCACCAAAAATTCCGGCCATTCGAGATTGCATCCCGAAATGGGCAGGTAGTAATTTTAACACATAAGTTGCATCCCGGGTACAACGAAATTGCATCCCGAAGGCGAATTTTATAATTAAGATTAGATTTAGCTTAATATTGACAGTATTGTCAAACCGTTTTCTTTAGAAGATTGTATTTCTAGAAATTGTCGATAAGGAAAATCCAACTTGGACTTGACATACTCTCCAATCGGTTCTAAAAGGTGTATTGGTAACCGGTTTGTTCGTTGTTACCCAGAGCATTTTTTTAAATTTACTTTTTCAGCCAATATTTTTTTAACTGAACTTGACAAACTTACTCTCCAATCGGTTCTAAAAGGTGTATTGGTAACCGGTTTGTTCGTTGTTACCCAGAGCATTTTTTTAAGTTACTTTTTCAACCAATATTTTTTTAACTGAACTTAACATACTCTCCAATCGGTTCTAAAAGGTGTATTGGTAACCGGTTTGTTCGTTGTTACCCAGAGCATTTTTTTAAGTTACTTTTTCAACCAATATTTTTTTAACTGAACTTAACATACTCTCCAATCGGTTCTAAAAGGTGTATTGGTAACCGGTTTGTTCGTTGTTACCCAGAGCATTTTTTTTAATTTACTTTTTTCAACCAATATTTTTTTAACTGAAACAAAAAGAACTCAGATCCTTTAGGAATTTTCGATCGATCTATATTTTATACTAAGTCTGTATATTACAGTCTTATTAGATAAATTATTTAAAAGAACCAAATTGTCGTTATAAACTTTCTATAGGGGTCTGGCAACATTGCATTAATTTTATATGGTATAATGACCACTCGACTACATGTGACTCTTTTCTGTTTAGGATGCAATTTCGTTGTGACCTTTTCTAGTTTAGGTAACAACACCTTTTTCGGGATGCAACTTCGAATGGGCCAAAAATTCAATCCAATCCGACAACAGGAACACGTGCCGCCAGGAGGTCAAAATATTAGGTACCTGGTACATACAAATTTTATTAAATAATCCTCATTTTATTAGCTATTGAGGGGTAGATCGGTGTCAGACTGTTTTGTTGCCTGTAATTAAAATATTGATTACTAATTTGGTCACTTCTAAAAATTAAAATATTCCTGACCCTTTACAGGTAGCTGTTTTCTTGGAATTTGTGTGTATTTCCAGCGGCTTTGCCAGTAATCCCCTATTAAAAATTTCTTACTTATGTTGGTATGCAACAGACCTCCTTAGAGATAAATTAAGTTTGTCTGTGTATTTTCTTTGTGAAATTAAAAAACAATCGTGATAATGTCTGGGAATCGAAATTTACGGAAAGATAGTATCGTGTACTTAATTGGACATTATACACCTCAAATTATTGGTAATAAGTTGCCTTCCAATAAACAAGTTTTGCATGTTTTATTCTTTACCATGCGTGAAGTGAAACTAAGTTTACGTGATAGTGCCGCGGTAACTATTAAGAGAAGTTTCTATTTTTTGGGACAAAGCTCGCATACCAATACGAAAAGAAAGCCACTGTATTGAAAAACTGGAAAAACTTCACGCCGAGTGGAGAGCGTTACAGAAGTCAGCTAAGAAAAAGAGCGAAAGCGCAAAACAAAAAGAACAAACATTTGTGGAAAAGATGGACGATTTATTTGATATATATTTATTTATTTATTTATTTAAATACTCTACGGAATAAAATATTCCAATTGGTACATCTAAATATAAGATACAATTACAGCAGAAAAAAACAATACGTAGTACAAAGCAAACAACAGAGTTATTGAGCCAAAACAGATTAAAATAAATTAAAATAGTACAAGTCATTACAGGTTTTTTAGTGAATAAAGACTAATCCTAAACAAATCGCAATCCTGAAAATAAGTATTATAATTCTTCAGTAGTCTTGAAATAAAGGCATTTTGTCCGTAATTGGTTCTATGAGTAACTTCAAAGAAAAGTTGCGTCTGCCTCGTGCGCCTTGGTGGAACCAAAAAAAACACAGATTCAAGTAGGGCATTACAGCAAATTGTGCCATTCACAAGCTTATACAAGAAGACCAACAATGATTTTCTGCGTCGGCATTCTAGGCTCTGCATGCCACAAAGGAGAATTCTTGTTTCGTAAGATAGGTTTTGATAGGGAAACCTGAGCTTGAACAGAAGATATTTGGCGTATCTATTCTGAACACGTTCAATCCTTTTGATGTGGCACTGGTAATAGGGACTCCATATAACGGAACAGTATTCAAGCAGAGATCGAACTAGTCCACCATACAGAGCGTTAAGTGCCTTTGTATCGTAAATCTGTTTAGTATAATAGTAAATATATATATATATCCCATGCAAACGCCCTTGAGCTAATAACAATTGAAGAAGACAAACAGTTTTTAATCAGTCAGAAGCAAAAAGGTCGCCCGGGGTTTATGTATGGCATCGACTACCAGCTAGCTGCTCGAGAAAAAGTAGGTGAAAAAAAGCACAAAAAACTGTCGAAGCGATTTCAACGAAGTCTTCAAGAAAAATCTCAACTAATGGAAACCGTGACATTTTTATCCTCGGGAAGCAGTTCTTCCGTTGAAATTGGGAGTAAAATAGAACGGAAGCTAGAGTCCCAAGAGGAAGTACCGCTAGCCCTAAAAGAGCCTGGTCCATCACAGCCAAAAAGAAGATAATTTTACGGAACAACTAACATTGTTACACCAAAAATAGTAGCTGCACTTGATGCCTGTAGGATAAGCGATAGAGATGGAGTTCGCATTTTGACCGCAGTAGCAGAAGCACTAGGACATGATGTTCCGTCTCTGTCTATAAGTAGAACAACTCAAGAATGTAGGCATCGTATGAGAAAAGAAAGGGCTGCAAAATTAAAAGCAACTTTTAAAGGATATGATATTTTGGCACCAATAATCCATTGGGATGGAAAACCCCTGCCTTCCTTGACGGGGATGGAGCATAATTATTTATTGTTTTAATGGAGAATATATTTCTTGCTCTTGTGCTTTCAGGATAACAAATATTGTTCTTGGTGATTGGTGAGATGCAACACAAAGTGGTACAAAGTGTTGCACCTCATCAATCATCATTTACACTTTAGGGACATTATAGGCTCTTCGGTCGTTCCTTTCGTCAGATCCTAGCTTCACTGATGAGCCGTGATAAGGCGCCTTTACAAATACAACATATTTGCAAAACTAGGTAATAATTAATTTTTCATTTTTATCAGAATTAACGTTGCAGGCGGCACCACTTCCTGGTATCCGATCAAAATGAAATTTTAGTGGGGATATTTTTTCATCAAATGGAACCATTTTGAGGGGTGGCAACTCAATTTTTCCTAGGTTGCATAAGATGGAAAGCGGCATAGAACACTATAATCACTTGGTGTTATATGCCTCTAATTAGATCTATATAATAGTAAGTGGGGATTACACATGATGTTAAACGCCAGTATGACTATCGGCATTTAGGCGGCAATAAGTTTTTATTTTGTTTATTATTACTTTTCATTTTACCAAAATGCATACCATTTCCATTTAATAAACTCATTTTTTGTAAAAATTGGACATAGTGTCGTATGCCCCCCAAGTACAGATTTCAAAAATAAAGCTCTTAAGCGCAAGTTAAAATCATCAAAAGACCCACAAAAAATGTTTTTTAGTTCTCTGGATTTTTTAATCGCTTCTAATTAGAAGCGATTAAGGTGGTTGTGACGTCAAAGCGTACCACAATACGTAGCGCGAGAGTGGGCTATTCATACTACGTGACATAACACGGCGAACTTTAATTATTTATAAAAAATTAAGGAGTGATATTTAGGACGTAATATTTTGTATGTTATTTTTTGGTGTGGCTGAACATATTTATGTAATAAAAAAAAATTGTGCAATTTCCTTATTACGGCAAAAAACATTTTTTTCAAATAACCTACTTACGACATCAGATATCTGGAAAACAATGCGTCGCAGCGAAAAAATGTATAAATCCAATTTTGTAGAATATTTTAAAAGATTTCATTTTTATGTAAGGAATTCTTGGCTATGACGCACCGTTTAAAACAATATACCCCTGAAGCGTATAACGGGCTATGGGCGAGGACTTTTTTTTAGTATCTTTACGCTAACTACAACCAACAGATTTCTGGATTAACTAATCACTCTACACCCCCTTCGTTGCCTAGCCCACTACGTTTCCTGTAAATATTATTTGATGAACTATGTGAGTTGGCACCCCCTTTTAAATTATTTACAAGTAACTAATAGAAAACTACTACTACAGCAAAAATTAATAAATCGTGGAATGTATCTATAAAGTAGGTAATGTACGTATTACGTTAATAGAAAGCAACAAAAACGATTTTTTCTTAGTAAAATAAAATTTTCTTAAATTCTTATTAACTTTTTTTACATTTTGTTGTTAAAAGCTTCTTTTTATTACTGATATGAGATATATCATATAATATTTCTAATTTATATTATTTACATAGTAACGGCAATGGGGCGCGCTGTGAATAAATTTAGATAGTACAGGAGTGATTTTGGTTAAATATTTCGCAGTAGCTTATTTTTGTTATAATATGATTAATTTTAGGTTATAATGAAGAATTTTATATTATAATGAAGCTGGAACCCTGGTCTGATATATCTTCATATTAATTATATAAATCATAATCCGCAATGGCGATTTTGGTTATTGAAATATAGTTGTGGCTCTCGGATTATTACGAATACATAATAGCCCTATATTCCTATGAAAAGTTATAATTGTCCTAGGTGTAATTATACTATCACAAGTATTACGCGCCTATTATTAACTGGTTTTACAAAAATAAATACACATTTAAGTCCCTTTTTAACAATAAAAAAAACATTTTCGTATTAAAAGCCAACCCGTTTATAACTTGTTAAAAAATAGCCTCTTGTTGTTACCAGTAAGTAAGTAAAGTAAGTAAAAAAATAGTACTAAGATGGTTCTTGTTTGACCAAGCCATGAAACTGTTAACCATTTAGTAGGGAATTTGGTTTTGGTAGTACTGAATCATATCGTAAGTACGAGTCCTAAAGTTAAGGAAGCTGTTTCTAATAATCTGTAACATAAAGTTTGCCGCTTCTTTGTCATTTGAGCTCGGATTAAAGCGCCCCCTAAGCAACTTGATTGTCTGTCCTCTAAAGCATGGTAGGCCAGTGTCCAACATAAGGGACACTAGTGATACAATAGCTTCATGATAAGGCCTAAAAATAAAATACCACAATTTTATTAATGAATGACTAAAAACCGCGTTTCTTGATGTTTTGTTGATTATTTTAGAACCAGGACCAGTTCAAATTATGTTCTCAACAGGGTTTGTTTTTAGTTTTTAATTATTTCAGCATATAATAATTAATAATTCGATGTGATTTCTTTTTCTAGGAAATAATGATTAATACCTCACTGCAAGGTATGCTTGCACACATAAATCTGAGAACCATTTGAACGGTGCCGCTTCCATTTTCCCACCCATAATCATAACCATCTCATCGGTAAGCTTTATATCAGGTTCAAAGCCCAAATTACCACCCGGTGATGATTCAAACATAAATCCAAAATCTAAAAATAAACGAGAAAAGAAGCAAAACATTTGTAAATGGGTAAAAATAGGTTTGTTGCTTTAAGTAGTAGAAAATACTTAAAAATTATAAAATCTACTTTATTTAAATGTCAAAAATCAAAGTATTTGCCGTTGTTATCAAATTTCAAGTATTTTCTAATACCAGACTGTAAAACTGCAATATTAACTGGTCTACTTTGTAAACCTTAGTTTTAAATCGCCCCAATAGTATAATAGGGGTAAACGGGTAAGGTCTAGGGAGCCGGGGGAGGCCAGTTAATTTAGCCTATTCTCCATCCCCACTGATTTGGAAACTTTTGGTTTAAAACTGGACGCACTTAATGTTACTACACGTAATAATTTCAACTTAAGTGCGCTGGTAAGGTTTCCATCATTGTTTATTTATATACGAAAAAAAGTACTTTTTTACAATAAAGGTACAAAGTTACATATTTAAACACGTCCTCTTGTAAAATCTCATTGACATTGATAAATCCAAGACGCTAGCATCAATGGATTTTGGAATTAAACAACGCCATCTAGAAGACGCAGTGTAAACTAGGGCAGACATGTTGAATATTTTGAATATGGTTTCATTGGACAGCAGACGTCTTATGTTTGATGTGTCCTTTGTTTTTAAAATAATTAACGGTTTATCAAATTGCCCTCGGCTATTGTCTCAGACCCATCTAAATGTACCTAACCGACAGTTACGTCACGCAGATCTGTTCCACATCCCTTTTCACCCAACAAAATATGGAATGAATTCCCCAGTCGATAGAGCTCTTCGACTGGCCAACCAGTTCAGTAGTCAGGGTCAGATCGATATTTTTAACTCTAGTCTTTCCGGTATTAAGAAAAGGATTATTAATGCATCACAAAGATGATGTTCTGTCATCTTTTTTGTTTTTGTTACTATACATATGTATGTATTAAGTATTGTGCTAAATCGTTGTATTTGATAGATATTTATTTTGTTATCCACTATCTTATTGTAATATTATTTAATAGTATATTTTTGTAAAATGGGGTTACCCGTCTATTTCGTAAATAAATAAATAAATAAACTAGAGATCACGACTACAGTCAGAATTTTAATAAGTGTATATCTAGCAATTAAATTATTTTTTTACAAGCTTCCTCAACCCTTATTGATGAGGATACAAAAAAAGTCTTCGCAATAAAATATCGCAGAAATTAATGACCTTTTTATTTTCTTTATCAAATGAACATTTAGTCAATAATTGTATTTCCTAAAGTCAAGGCTTATGGGTTCTATAATATCGTATAATTTATCCAAACTCAGTTTGAGGACATTCCAATCATTCCATAAGGCGGTAAACAGTCTCAAAGAGACCGACTTCACAACCAGGGTTGTCAGATCTTTCTTCTTTAATTCTTTAAGTTTTTTTTATTAAAGATGTTTCATTTATATCAGTATTCAATTGTTAGTCAGTAACTTTCTTTGAAAATATACTTTAAACGGAGGAGTTTTGAGTGTGACAGAAAAAAATAACAAGCCATTCATTGTTATAATAATACATTCTTTAGTCCTTAAGAAACAATATAACTGAAATCAAGACAAAAAGTGTTTTCAGTGTTTAAAAACAACTAATTAACAAACCCTTGTTTCTCGTATACTTATACATAATATATTAACAAACCAGAAAATTTGGTAGAACTGGCAACCGTTCACAATTTATGCACTTATAAGCGCCAGTTAAAGCGGCTGGTATAAGCTGAAGCGGTTTCCAGCCCGTTCAACGATCGATTCTGTCAGACAGAGATAGGCCAGTGACCGCCGATGGCGTGGAAGAGACGAAGATAAAATATACGTGATTTGGAACTTATGGACGGGCCGGGGAATGGTCCCAGAATGGAGTTCTGGTAAAAAATTAAAGCATTTTCTGAGCAGTGTCGTGCCGTGTCAGGTTTATTTTTCTGGTTTTAGTTTTGTGTATAGAATCTTTGAGTTACCTTATATTTATTATTTTAATATAATATTATTATATATACAGTGGGTTTATAAAGTGTAGTATGCACAAACACCTAATGTTAAACAAACTTATAAGTGTGTATACGCATTTTAATTATTTGTTTGGGACGCTTATGGTTAGGAGTTTCATACTGTTTTATGTCATGTCATTAAATTGACCTAAGAAACACTATACCTCACCGACCTTACGGGGACACCAGGTATATCTTTTAATATTTTATATGGTAATATGGATTCAAAGAAAAACAACTTATATATACTTACCAATATGAATAATATGTCCTTCGGTATCCAACATAATATTGCCATTGTGCCTATCTTTAATTTGTAACAAAAATCCTATAACACTATACGCCGCCATCGACACTATAAAGTTTCTTCTGGCGTTTTGAAATTCTTTGGTACTTTCGTCACCATATTTCTTTAAAAAGTATTCATACATTCCAATATCGGTCTGCCTACCTAATTGGTCTCTTGACTTAGCATTTGGAACACATTCTATCACACCACACTAGAAAATGATTATTGGTAAAACATTTTATTTAATTTTTCAGTTAAACAGTGCCTTACCCCTGGAGCAGTCGCAACAACTCTATAAGGAAACAGGTACAAATCTAAACCAACAGTCTGGAAGACATTTTTAAATATTCCTATCACCTGTAGAGCCAACATATCTTGCCGAACGTCGTCACCTACTTTAAAAATAGCGGCTTGCCATATTTCAGGTCCCAACGATTCTTTGTAAGTCTAAAATAAGATAATTTATAGGTATATAACAAGCACACTAAGCGCGAACACTTTATGGAATTAGAGCAAAAAAATGCGTTATAAAAGTACAACTAAGCAGCTTAGCGCGCAAAAATTATTTGCATCAAAGAGGGCTTGGATTAAAAAACGTAGAGCTTGGTTTAGATCACAATGATATGGGAAAATAATTACATAAATTGCTGAAGTTGGCCACCGCCATGCTCCAAGCATAAATTCACACGTCTCTTCATATTTTCGAAAGTGTTGACCAGCATCTCTGGAGAAATGTTTCCACATTCTTAAATAATCCTTTATTGTAATTGTTCTAAAGTTGCAACTGGGGTTTTAAAAATAGTGTTCTTTAAATGAGGAAAAACGAAGTAATCCATAAAACCGTTAAACAAGGTGATCTAGGCGGGAATTCAATGTCTGATTGAAAATTTGATCAATCTGTCGTCGAAAAAATTGCGTAAGTAGTTAATAGTTCGGCGGCTGTATGGGCGGTTGGACCGTCCTGTTGAAAATATCCAAAACATAGTTCGTCGTCAAGTAATTGCAATGGATTCAAAATATTTTCTCTATACCGCTGTGCTGTAACTGTGCCATGGAAAAAAATAGGACCAACAATTCTTCTTCGGGAAACAGCTAACCAGACACCAATTTTTTTAGGGTGCAATGTGGACAAAATGGGGATTTTCACTACTCCACATGCGTGTATTCTGAGAATTCACATAACCGGAGAGGTGGAACCAGGCTTCATCCGAAAAAAATATCAGGTCTAATAAATCATTTATTTCCAATAAATTTTGGGTAAACCATTGAGAGTAATTCCTGCGTCCTTCAAAATCTGTTGCTTGTATTTCTTGGAATACTTGCACTTTATAAGGAAATAAATTTAATTGCTTCTTAAGAATAGTCCTGCATGTTCCATAAGATCTCCCACTTCTTGGGACAGGCGTCTTATACAATTTGTTGGCGTATTTTGCATTATTTCACGAACGTTTGCAACAAGTTCTTCTGTTCTTACAGATGGTCTTCCTGCTCTTTTTTTGTGTTGTATAGAACCTGTTTCCCTAAACACAGCCACGGTTCTTTTCAGGCAATGATAAAAATCCCCAGCAATAAAAGCAACGTTAGGAAAATGGTCGTGAAAATCGTCCATGCACAAACCCGGATTGTATTGCCACTCACCATTTACTCTAATCCCGTCTCGAAAATACGCTTCAGCCATGAATGTTTTGCGCTGTTCCGTTAAGTTCAAGAAATTGGAAAAATTAGCGATGAATCAAATTACTTGTAACGACTGTCAAAGATGACGGAATAACTGATTGATTGTTAATTCAGGTAGTTATTGACACCCAACAGGTAATTAAGCTCTACGGCTAAGCATTACGTCCTTAGATGCAAGGCCCTCTTTGATGCAAATAATTTTTGCTCGCACGGTAGTATCGTGTATTCAACACACACTGGTAAAAATACCGCAGATGAAAGGCGAACTCGTTACGGTAATCACGAAAGTGGCAAATTTATCACATGTAAATAAAGCCCAGTACACATAGGCACACGCACTGCAAAATTATCATTTATTAAATGGGAAGATATACAGGTCCGTCCGGAAATAAATTCTGGCTTGATGTGCCCGCCCCCCCCCCCCCCCCCCCCCCCCCCATATTTCTAGGTCGATTACAATGACACTGTACTGGTTTTTACCTCGGATAACCGAAACTCCCTTGAGCACACTATAAATAGTGAATTGGAAACTTATTATAAATGACTGTGTCAAAATAAACTTACTATTAATATCGAAAAGACAATGTATATGATTTGAAAACAAAAAAATTAAATAGAAAATCAAGCTAAACATCAAACTAAATAACGCAGTTCTAAAAGAAGTTACTCAGTACAAATACCTAGGCCTAATCATTTCAAATGACTTAACTTTTAACGCACACATAGATCACGTTATCAAAAAACTGTCTCCCATTATTGGAAAAATTAAAAGATGCGCTCATCAATCAAAGAAAAATACACAATACCTCTTATACAATTGTTTTGTTGAACCACATTTAAGGTACTTAATACCATGTTGGGGGAACACAGGCGAATATATGTTGGACAAGCTGCAGAGGTGTCAAAATAAGATTATAAAAAGTATTTTTTCTTTAAACTACTATACGACGACTAGCTATATTTATAAACGTTATCCGTTCCTAAACATCAGACAATAATTAAAAGAACTAGAACAAGCAAAACTAATATACTGTATAGAAAATAAATTACTAAAATCAAGTGTAGTGTTGAGCAAAAATTTGGACTTTCATAAGTACAACTTAAGGACAAACATAAACCTTAGAAATAAGTTCTCTAGAACCAAAAAGTGTCAAGACTGTCCAATTTTCCGAAGCATCCAGGTGTATAATGAAAAACCGAAAGTCATCATTAGTATCTCTGTACTGATTTGAGGTCATAAATAAATAAATAAATAAATAAATTAAAAAAAATAATTTCAAATAAAATAATTGGTTCACAATTTGATTCATATCAACATAGGTAAAATTTAGTTTACTTTTTTCTTACAAATATAAGTATAGAAAAAAATATCTTTTAAACTTTTTGAAGCAATATACTGCAAGAAAAATAGCCGTACCTAATTAGATCTACTAAAACATACATCGGAATAATCTGCCTTTATATTACTCTTTAATTTTACATCTTATTTGTGTGGTCTATTAGTCATTAGATGTGTTTAAATTGGTCCTAATAAAATAAAAAATTACACATCAAGGACTATCACTTCTCCATACTTACTGAAAATACGAAATTCTCGGTATTTTACCCGTATTTGGCTAGAATAAGATCATACTACTTTCAGTCATTGTTTATGTTTATATTTATATTCCAAACCAAGTTAATAAGTATTCAATTTAAAACTCTTGACGCGTACCCAGTTAAAACAAGTGACTGGCTGGTTAACAGGCCATTGTCACTTAAGAAAACACCTTCAACGAGTGAGAATCTACAATGGACCCGTTGAATGTAGACTTTGCGGTGAAGAGGACAAAACCGCCATTCATATCATAAACAACTGCGAGGCTCTAACCCGCAAATGATTCAAAACCTTTGGAAATATTCAACTCGGCGACAAACTTATGCCTGACAAACTTGGAAGAAAACAACTGGACCTCGTAGAAGGAACAAACCTTTTCTAACAAGACTGGGGCGCACAATAAGCCAGAATGCAGTGTAAGAAGCTTGGACTATCCACTTCTGCCAAGAAGATACATAGGCTTCGGATGGAAATGTGAACGGTCTAAGCCAAAGGATTCGGTGATGCCGATAGTGTCCCGTGAGGTCTGTGACGGACAAGAGGTGTTACAAAAGAACTGTAAAAACTGTGCTAAGAATAACACCTGCCGGTAAAATTGTGGTTGGTTGGCATGACCTCAAACATCGCCCTTCTCTACTACTACTGCCAGTGCAAACTTGAATGAGCTGCAACTTGTAAACTGCTTGTTCTAGGAAAATACAGAAGGAAGTTGAAGAAGAGAATACTGCACTAAAAAGTCCGTAATACTTTAGTAGTATCATTAACGATAACTGATATACTATGTACAGTAAAGGTCGCGCAAACATGGTGAAATAATATGAAACAATTTATAGAAAAAACGTATGGACGCAATGCATTATAAACCTATATTTTTTTGACAATTTTTCAATAAGGAGTTGTAAAAACTGACCTCGTTTATCGATACAGCCATTGCAATATTCTCCAATTCGTTAATACCGCATCTTGCTACTTTAAATCTAGCAAGATAAGGCGCCTTAGCAGCACTCTGCATAGGTATCCCACTTTTGTAGTCGATGTCCAGCACCATGGCTTCTGGATTGCTTGGCAAGTAACAACCAGGTTGCACCTAAAAAAATGTGATAAAAATATGATTGTATGACTTATAAATCCGGTAGCTGCAATTAAACATGATTGGCGAGGTGATTTTCAATTACCCCTTGTTTGTATGGAAATTATAATCAGTACTGTATTAACTTGTTACCTTTATTTTACTTAAAGCTTCCAAACAAGCCCTTCTTCTTTCAGGGCCTTTAGGAAATGGTCGAATTTCACCAGAAATATTCGTGATCTTATCAAAAAAGTCAAACTCTCTTTCATAAAACATTTTGGCAGGTCCAGAGAGTTCACTTACGATACTGGTTACCAGCGATTCTAATACTTCGAACAGGATAGCTAAAAGAAAATTATTAAAAATGATAATGCGACGCAGGGAGTAACAAATTACGTAAAAACTCAAATACAGTTTACGAAACTGACTTATACGTTACAATACACAAAATAAATACAGCAAATTAATGACGCATGCGAACGTGTTTTAAAAGCGTTCGCACACGACAAATAAACCATATATAATAAACGAAGGTTTAGTATGGTCTTTTTTTTACTTACGATCTTTTAACTGCATATCTTCGTCGGTAAACATGTTCGTCTTCATGTTCCAAATAAGCTGATGTGCCACAATTTGCGATTTCTTAGCTATCCATTTAATAAATTCCGTTACATAACCCATCTAAAAATTAAAATTAATAATATATTTCTCTCAGTAGTATATAGCAACTAGAGCCTATTGTTATAACTGATCTTTATGAAAAATTAGAAATATTACAAAAAAGTTTTCTAAAAATGATATACAATAAAGATTATCTTTATCCTTCAAAAGAATTATATTCAGAAACAAAAAAGTTGAACATAAGACAACTTTACATTTATAACATCTTAATATACAGTGTGTCCCCGGATCGACGCAACGATAGGTGAAAAAGGCTGAAATTTTTTGAGTTGAAACTTTATCTTCTGGGGTTCAGCTCTGCTTGGATAGGAACTAATTTGTGCCATAATTTTAATTTCGAAAAATCAAGTGTGCTTCGGAAATTTTCAAAAAACTTTTTTTTCCCACCAGTAAAGTGCTTGATTTCTAGGAGATACGAAAAAATGTTATTAAGAAAAGATGTTCAGAAATAATAAATGAGTAAGAATCCAAAATTTTAATATCCTATGCCTACTTTGATGTTTTGCATTATTTTTATTGCACGCACCTCCCTATTGAAGATATTAAAAAATTTCGTTAAGAAAAGTTGTTCAAAATAATAAATTAAACACGATCGGTTTATAAGATACATCAAAAAATTAATTAATAATAATAATCAATACAAATTATAATAATGCAAAATATCAAAGTTGGAATAGGATTTTAAAATTTTGGATCATTTTTCTTAATAACATTTTTTCGTATCTCCTAGAAATCAAGCACTTTACTGATGGGAAAAAAAGTTTTTTGAAAATTTCCAAGCACACTTGATTTTTCGAAATTAAAATTATGGCACAAATTAGTTTTTATCCAAGCAGGGCTGAACCCCAGAAGATAAAGTTTCAACTCAGAAAATTTCAGCCTTTTTCACCTATCGTTGCGTCGATCCGGGGACACACTGTATATATTTAAAAATAAAAACCTTATACAATTTAAAAACCATAATCATAATACACGTCATAAAAATGAAATAACCATAAAACCTAAAATAAATAAGTCCATAGGACAAAAAAATTTCAAATATATTTATGTTTTTATTTAAACGATTATTTACCAACAAAAATTGAAAAATTAATTTCATTAAAAAAATTTAAAGTCGAATTAAAAACATGTATTTTTTAAAACAGACAATTTAAAAAATATTTTTAGAAATGCTTTAATTAATTAATATTGTTCTGAATAATTTATATAAGTAATATTTTTTACTTAAAAATTATAAATTAATAATTTTATTATAGGTAATATATTTCTTCAAAAAAGCTGCGTTTATACTATAAATTACCATTTTTACTTTAAGAAACTTGCTTTTTAATGCATATTTATGATTTTACATACTTAGGGTATGGTCCGAATATCACCACCAGTAACCACGGTTAACCTCGACAAATGACAGATCAACCATAAAAATCCGGTTATATTCGGGACGAAAAATCACCATGTTCGTTAAAATCATAACCTTTAATTTTGAAAAGTTCACGACAGACTGATAATTTACAGAAATGCTAAATACCCTTACTTATAATTTCATTGAGATTCATTCTCTTAATAAATTACCAACCATCGGCCAAATATTTTGAAATTAAATTCATAACAATATTTTATAATGACAAGTGACAGGAGAAACCACTTGTAACCGGCGTTTAAAGCCGGTGAGCATTTTGACATTTGGGTGATGTCATATCCGAAAACCGTGTTCCAAAATAAACCTATTTTTTGGTTACCGCTATCATTTGGTTAAATACGGAACGCTAAACCACGACACTAGTTACTTTCGGACCATACCCTAAAACAAAAAATAAGATTTGCCCCTAACAAGCTCAGCTTTAGGGGATTGAAGAATAAGTTTATCGAAGACAACATAAACATATTATTTATTATATTATTAAATTTTAAATAAACTTATTATTATTTTTATTATTATTATTATTATTATTATTATTATTATTATTATTATTATTATTATTATTATTATGAGGCTCTTTATCTGGGATATTGGAAACCGTAAGAGTTACAGGGTTAGTTCAATCCAAAGACCTTTCAAAGTAGAGGCCCAACTGATTCCGTTTTCAAGTGTAAACTAAATTATAATTCTAAGGCTACTGTCTTAAATACTATCCATGTGGAATGAAGCTTAATGACTCCGCCTACCTGGGTATTGCAACAATTCAGAAGACTTTAATATTGAAATTTTAAATATCAAAAAACAGAATGGTTACCCTGAAACCTTTATAACTAATAACATCTAAAAACTTAAAAATCGCGAAGTAAAAACTAATACAGAAACGAAAGAGGAGCAAGCATTTCTTACAATACCTTATGTTAAGGGGATTTCTAAAAAGATTAGAAAGATAACCAAAAACTATAATATCAAAACAGTCTTCAAATCCGGAAATACGCTTAGAAGCTTTCTTACAAAAGTAAAACCTCCCTGTAATGAAAACACAAAAAATTGTATCTATCAAATCCGCTGCGAGTGTGGCGAATCGTACATTGGATAAACAAAAAGATCTCTTTCCGTACGAGTTAAAAAACATCTGAAACATACTCAAAGAGGTGAAACTTCGAGATAGCGGAACATGTATGGACCAACCAACATAATATACAGTGGTCAGAAGCCAAGGTTTTGGACACGGAACAGCACTGGAGAAAACGAAAATTCAAAGAAGCAGCTTTCATGAATCAAAATACCCATATATTTAGTAAACCAAGTATAGATATCCCCAATATCTGGAAGCCTCTTCTTGTCCAAAACCAACAGCTCGAACTTCATACTCCAATAAGCATGTAGGCGGAGTCATCAAGCTTCATTGCACATGGATAGTATTTAAGACACTAGCCTTAGAATTATAATTTAGTTTACGCTTGAAAACGGTTAGAGATACTAACTAACCGAAACGTTGTGTTAAGTAACAAAATAAAGACAATAATGTAATTCCGACAAGGTAATTTCTTTGATATTGTCGGATATGGAATTGGCACCCTTAAGGCTAGAGAAATAGTTGTAACGTAACAGCGGTGTAAAGACTCTTAAGGTGGCGTAGCTTATCGCAAAAAAGGTGTGATAAAGAAAAACCAGTGTGTAGAAGAGAGACAGTGACATTTGCATTTAGTAGTGAAGAGAGATAGTGGCATTTGAGTTTAGTAGTAGGGGTCAGAATTGAAATGTTTATAGAAAATAACTATTTTGTAATTGGTTGGGATAAAGGATTCCAATCCCCTCCTTTTAGAGTGTGGGAAGACAGACGAAAAAAGGAATCCCTTCTTCCAATTGGTAGGGGTTGCAAAACAATATAAAAACACGAAAGAGCACTTACGACAGAGAGTTGAAAATGTTCAAGTTCAAGTGTAAGGGGAACCTCTGCCCGTTTGCCGGTTCAAGTAATTAATCTATTAAAATGTAAGGGGAAACTCTGCCCGTTTGTCAGTTGAAATAATAATTGTCTAAGAGTTAAATTCAAGTTATGGAACCCACTGCTTCAGAGACGACCTACATTGCTCCCATTGCGTAAGTGTTCTTTATCTATTGGTTTATAACATGTAACTGTTTTAATTGTTTAATTTCCTTTTTGACTTGAGTTATTATAAAGTTATAGTTGTTTCTTCTGGCTTACTTGGATTAATCTATCGTTCCTGAAGTGAGTCTTAAGAGGGCGACTCAACTTTAAAATAACTTCCTAAATTACCATTTTGTAAACATCTGTTATTTTGGTTATTTTACTAATTTTAAGATTGTATTTTTATTTATCACAATTATTATCTTTGCTTTTGCTTTTCTTGCCATTTAATAAAATTGTTAAAAATCCCTTGGTGTTTCAGTGAAGAACTAGAGAGCATCCTTAAATCCTTAAAGACAAATTAAATAATTATCTTTATAAATTTCTATTTTAAACTATCTAAGCTACACAACCCAGTCGTCTACAAATCGTAGTCCGACAATATTACTTCATTGTCTACCACCTTCAAACAAGCACCGCAATTTAAGTTATTTAGTGGCTATTTTGGCTAATTCCTATGTGGTTTTTGGTGATTTTTGTGAAAAATCTTCTTCAGTAATAAAAATCATGCTGCATGCAAAAAAGTGGACCAAATAAATAAGAATTTATCTTTTCATGGGTAAGTAAGGTTATGTTTTAATATTTATATCTGAGATTCTAACGCCAAGTCGTGCATTGAACAGTGTTGTCATGCAGGGAGAACCCAAGGAGTTCTCTCTACTACCCATTAGCATTGAATATCAAACTATAAGAATAGCGGATCTTCGACAAAACTTGACAACCCTGACTGTATTGGAGACGGTTTGGCCGCCATTGTGAAGTTGATCGTAAATCTATAGTTATAAACGCAGCGCCTCGGCAACAGATGTCTCAAATTCACTGATGTGATGTGGTGTTGCCGCATATCGTATTTTATTGGAATTTTTAAGGATTTAAGCATTTTTAACAGACAATAAAATAGGAGGTTCTCAATTCCAGTCGAATGTATGTTTTTGATAATAATATAAAACGCTGATTACTCCGGGGTAATTGGACCGATTTTCATTATGATTTTACCGTTGCATTAGGTGTTAAATGTTATACAAATAAAAGTAGATAAAAAGCGACAGCAAGTATAGCTATTTGTAGTTGAGAGTTGAAAACTCACTAAGTCAGTTAATGAATTGTGCATATAATAAATACTATTTTGTTAAAATATATTGAAAAAAGTTTGTACAGATGCACATGACAACTTCGTAGGCATAACATTATTACATATTTTTTTAAAAATCACTTTAAACTTCGCCATTTCTTAAAACTGGGTTTTACTCAAAACTGTCAATTTTGACTTAATGAATTTTTGCACTAAGCCGACGATATATTATACCAGTGCAAGGCAATCCAGGCACCGCGATGCGCGTGACGGTATGGTAGTGGGGAGACGATCATGCAGCAAGTCAAATAGACAGACGGCAACAATGTTTTAATTTAGCAGTGAAAAGGCTTGTCGTTAGTGGCTGCATCAACAAGCTTGATGGTGCCTCATTGTGCCATCTATGAATTTAAAGTAGCAGATTTAGGAAATCTGCTTATATGACCTTCTTATAGTTTGATATTTAATGCCTTTAGTGATTTTAATACCATTTCGAATGATAACATATCGGCTCTTCGGGCGTTTTATGAATGAAACATAGAATTTATAATGTCTTTGGTTAAATCGATGTGTATGGATTAATCAGTTTATTTAAAATATCAAATTTGCGGCGTTGCCTTAGCAAATAAAAAATCTCGAAAATTGTAATTTTTAAACAATAAAAATAAATCACCTTATCATGTCGCAAACTTTGTACCAGTTGTGGAATGTAAAACAAAACCGCATCTGCTTGATATGAACTTAGAACTCTGACCGCATATTGAGCCGATATAGGATGAGATGGGAATTGTCTGCTGAAGTATGCCAGTGCCTAGAAACAAAAAAAAGGTTATTCATGTCGGGTTGCATAAAGATTTTGAACAATAATTAACTAACTAACAACTTGACTGTGTGAATTATGTCATTTATGTCAGCGTCAAATTTGGGGTAATGTTGGGTTGCACTAAGGTTTTTAACAATAAATAATGGCAGACATTATTTACTCACAATGGAAGTTGCCTGATAGCATCGATAAAAGTCGAATAACAATTTACAAAAGTTTGCCGCAAACAATTTTTAAGAAATATTAAAATTATGGACTTTAAAAAAAAAATAAAAAAATATTTTGTAAAACTACAGAGAGAATGAGATGTATATGACTAAATCTTGGGAGACTAAATATGATACATTGCATGTAGTATAAGTTTCTACCTGTTGAATATTTAAATAACTTAACAATTTATCTAAAACAAATTATATTCCTTTTACTTTAAACCTAAATAACCTACCACGAAAGATGAATAGTATTCAAACAAATGAAGACATTTAAATTTTTAAAGTTAATAAAATAAAATATTTAGGAATTATTTCTGATAGTAAATTAAATTGGAATTTTCACATACTTAATTAGAAAGTTAAGAAGTTTACTACCGATTTTTAAAAACATTAAAAAATTATTAAATTTAAGACATAATAAATATGGAAATATTATATTACGCGTTAGTTAAAACTCGTTTAAATTACGGAATTTTAGGTTGGGGACGAATAAATAGAAATTTAGTTAAAAAATTAGAAATACTACAAAAAAGGTTTCTAAAAATTATATTCAATAAAGATTATTTTTATCCTTTAAAAGAATTATATTCAGAAACAAAAAAAGTTGAACATAAGACAACTTTACATTTATAACATCTTAATATATATATTTCAAAATAAAAACCTTATACAATTTAAAAACCATAAGAGCGGAAAAAATACAAAATAATGCATTTTTTTGCATTTTTTGTCTGTTTTGTACAAAAAATGCATGCTTTTATAAATACATTTGAGGTAAATTGCAAAAAGGTTTCAGGTACTCTTGGGGCTGCGGTTATAAAAAAAATTATGTCAGTAATTGAAAATAACACAGGCTTCAAAATCCTAAAAACTATTTCAGAAGTTTTTATAGGCAATTTCACTAATTTCGAAAGAGAACTGGATTTGTATAAATTAGAAACACACTTAATTCCAAAACTAAAATACTGTCCGATAACTTCTGTAGATGTTGAGCGAAGTTTTTCCATTTTTAAACATATGTTTACAGATAAAAGACACAAGTTTCTTTTGGAAAATTTTGAAAAACATTTAGTTATAAATTGTTTTTATAACTGCAAAGAATAGTTTGTTAATTTACGAATTGTATGTTGTGCAAGTTGCTATTATTATTAATTGCATTATTATTTTTTTTTATAATCGCAAATGGTATTTTGTCACAGTAAGATTTTTATGTTAGATTTTTTTATGTTTTGCAAATTGCATCAATGTGTGTATTCTGAATAAAAAAACTTTTATTACGATTTTTTTTGTTTCATTTATATTTACTTAAATAGGTCTGTAAAATAGGTATAGGATGGGATAGGTGGAATGGAATAGGTAAAAAATTACAGGATTTTTGAAGAACGGGTTTAATTATAAAGAAATAGTTCTGGTTTTATTTAAAGTAACATTAATGTTCATAATTTTTCATATAATAAAAATGCATATTTGCATTTTTTGGTCATTTCGATGCATATATTCTGAAAATTTTATGCATTTAAATGCGCATATATTGGGGTTTTTCGCTTGCATTTTTTCCGCTCTTTAATTCATAATACACGTCATAAAAATGAAATAACCATAAAACCTAAAATAAATAAGTCTATAGGACAAAAAAATTACAAATATTTATGTTTTTATTTCAACGATTATTTACCAACAAAAATTAAAAAACTGATTTCATTAAAAAAATTTGAAGTCAAAATAAAAACATGGATATTAAAAACGGATAATTTGAAAATACTTTTAGAAATGCTTTAATTAATTAATATTGTTCTGAATAATTTATATAAGTAATATTTTTTACTTAAAAATTATAAATTAATAATTTTATTATAGGTAATATTATATGTCTTCAAAAAGAACTGCGTTTATACTATAAATTAACATTTTTACTTTAAAACTTAATTTTTAATGCATATTTATGATTGATGATTTTACATACTAAAAGAAAAAATAGGATTTGCCCCTAACAAGCTCAGCTTCAGGGGATTGACGAATAAGTTTATAGAAGACAACATAAACATATTTATTATATTATTAAATTTTAAATAAACTTATTATTATTATTATTATTATTAGTTATTACCTGTATAGGCGATACCCTTGCCCAAGTCAACATATGCACCAACTTAGGACTATCTGCCAAAATGGTTTCAGTCGTTGCCAAATACTGCAGCGCCTCAGGAACATGTGTAACGCAGGTTGGATTCATCTGAACCTGAGCTGTTACTTCGCTGATAATGGCATCGTTAGTTTTGAATCTGTTTGGCAGATAAACTGCCAAGACCGGGGATATATCCCAGGCCAACCGAGTGTAATCGTGCCATTGTTTGTCTGTTATTGTTTTTGCACGCCAAGAAGCTATGTTTTCTTCACCTGGTATAATCAATTCTGGTCTAAAAATTAGGGTTTATTTTATTTAATGATTTTACTAGCGATTTTATTATATTTAAAATTTTTGACAGGTTTAGTTGTGAAACGATGCATCTTAGAAAAGCGGTTTTCACATTGTCTTAATATAACAATAATAATATAATAAATAATAGTATATTATTTCTAAATTATTATATTTACTGATTCAATAAACCATTTACTATCACAAAAGTTTTAAATAATACCGAACAGAAAAAGAATCGTTTTAAGAAGAAATAATGGTATGAACTAAACTAATAAATGAAATTTGAACAAATAAAATAAACTATTGGTATTCTTAAAATTATGTTTTTCCTTTTCTTCTGATGCAAGATAATTTTTAAATCGATTTATCTCGAAAACAGGACATTGAATCATATCTAACTAAGAATACCTTTTTTTCGATAGCCTAACATAAAAAAGTACAATGCTACAAATAAGTTATGTCTATTTTTATTCCATTCCCTTCTCCTTTTGATGCTACCTTTTAAATGCAGACATGCATAGGACGATAGATGGACTCAGCGTATAAAGTTTACCAAAATTTCCAAATTTCGTATTTTTATCTTAAATAGTTTCGAAAATATTTAGAAAAAAACTCTCCTTCAGGGGGCTAAAGCTCATTAATGAGGGGACGCTTAACCTACCCAATGCCCAATTATATTGACCATACTTTTTAGGATACCTTGTATACAGTGTGTCCCCGGATGGTGTTGACAAGAGGAAAAAGATCTTTATTATTGATTTTACGACAAAAAGTTATTCTTTATAAAAAATTCTGCATGTTGCGAAAATGAATTCACCATATAAAATTTTTAGATCAGATGTACAGAGTGTTGATAAATTAAGAAAACACGAAAATGCTTTAAGAGAAAAGTACCATTATTTATTATTTTAGACAAAATGTTTATAAAACAAAGTTGTTTATAATCCAAAATAAAGCCAAAATACAAAATTTGAAATCTGAATATTTAATTTTTGATTTTTTACAATAGAATTTATGAACATTTAAAATGTACAATTGTGAAAAAAGTTATTATTCTACATATCCTCCTCGAACCTGCACACATTTCTTTATATTAGAAATAAATTAAATAAATAGGTCAGCACTCTCAGGTTTTCATTTTGAATGTTCATAAATTAGAATTCAGATTTCAAATTTTGTATTAAGGCTTTATTTTGGACTATAAACAACTTTGTTTCATAAACATTTTGTCTAAAATAATAAATAGTGGTACTATACTCTCTTAAAACATTTTCATGTTTTCCTAATTTATCAACCCTGTACATCTGATCTTAAATTTTTATATGATAAATTCATTATCTCGACAAGCAGAATTTTTTATAAAGGTTGGTTCATATACGCGAGTCAAATACTATGCTATATTATCTATAATCATTCCACGTATTTCATATTCACTATTTTGAAAATAAATTATACTAGATACTATAGGTACATTGACATTTCTCGATTCCATAGCACATTCATATATTTGTATTCAAATACATATGCTTTACACTAGCAAAGCTACCCAAAAGGAAACAATTGGAAATTTCTAAAAAAACTGAAAAAAAAAATGCGTTTTCCAATTTTTTTAACATTCTATAAGTTAGTGCAATATTACGTAAATTTACAATTTTTTTATCTGGACGCTATACCAGTAGTCACGTGACGAACATAAAAATCGATTTTTAGGTTATCGAACACACCGAACCGATCCTCCGAAATTTTTTTTTATTTTAAAACATTTCCCATATTTATGGGTGTTTGTTAGTTAAACTACTCCAATATTTATATAATAAAGCCTTATTGTTTGAATCCCCCGCGCTGAACTCACACACGTGTCGTCACAATGTGGGAGAGAGAGGGAGAATTTATGCGCGTCGGTAGACCGTGTATTAGACATGATACAAAGAAAGAAGAGATATGACATTGCGCATGTGGGCGGAGCCAAATCGACAGCCGCTTACGTCATGTGGTGATAATTTTCTGGCGGGCTTCGTATAACCTACGTTTGGTTTTATGTACTATTGTTATTATTTGTTATACAGAAAGAGGTTTTTAGTGTTTTCTTGGATTATTATTGTTGTTTGTTAGGGACAATTAGTTGTTAATATGCGTTGTGCAGTGGCGTTATGCATAAGTGACAATATATGACAAAAAATTCTGCAAAAGACATTATGTTTTTTCGTTTTCCAACTGACCCAAATCTTCAAAAAATTTGGATGAACGTTGATGATACAAATCAATGTAAAATATTTCAAATTTTAGCTTAAAAAAATTGTTCTCTTCCTCATAGGTGAGATACAAAAGTTTAATTTGACGAAATTGGTTTAAAATAATAAACTGTTATATGTGTGCCTTATTTTTTAATAATTTTTAATGTCCCTCTAATTACTATTATGATAATTACCAGTCCTAGTATATTTTTTTAAATGTCTGAATGAGTTTTTTACACCCTTATCCTTGGTCAAATTATAGTCAAATGCAGTGGCGGACTGGAGCGGGTGGCCGGGTGGCCATCGCCACCGGGGTCAGAAGGCCTTTGGGGGCCAATTGGTCCAAACATTTAAACAACAATTTTTTTTTTCAAAAAATGTTGGGGCCTATTGCATTAAAAAAATCTTAATAAGCAAATTAATTGATTTTGGTCATTTAAGGCTCGAAACTGTTCTAAAAATGTTTAAGACTGCACATTTGTACCTATTTTTTTTTTCAAACAATTTATTGCTTAAGGTGGAAGGACCAAAAAATATAGGTTATTTTTTTATGATTTTGTAAAAATAAATAAGTAATTGTAATCATTTAAAAGATAAAATGTATGTCAGCATAAAAAGAAAATTATTTTCATTGATACCAAATATATGCTCAATTTTAACATTTAACCCAAGAACATCATGATATACGTTCTGATTTATGAACCTCTATCCTTAAAGTACTTAAAATAATATGCACTTAAATCTTCCAAATCAAAAATTGCAAAATATGCAGTAAAATTTCTATTTCTAACGGCTAATCCTATGTAATTTTAAGTCTCGTTAGCACCACATGACGTCATTGCGCGGACCGGACCGAATTAGGAATACGATCGATCATATCTTTCTTTCTTTGTATCATGTGTATTAGACGTATCGTGATGCGAAAACGAACTGCAGTTGTTAAATGACAATGGCATTGAAGTCATTGAACCAGATTTAAAATAGGAACTTTGTCGTTTTCATTATTATTTAATGATCTTTCAAAGAACAGGTTTTGTGTAACGGAGGAGTGGTTGTAAAGTTTTTTTTTATATATATACATATATCCTTTATTGAACCAAAATATTTTTACAATAAAACTATGTAGGGTCATCCACTAAAACTATGTTTACATTATAAGTATAAACAGGAAACAAACATAATCAAAGAAAAGGAAAAACCAATTTAATAAAAAAATGTACAGGGGTGAAAATGGAGTGAAAGGTAGAAAAGTAGCATTATTAGTATGATTATACATCAAACACTGTTTGATTGAATTAACATTTTTAAATCTCTCTTGAATGAGTTAACGTTTAATGTGCGGTATTTTATTAAACAAATTTACCCCTCTATGAAGAATAGAGTTATAAAGAAGCCGTGTGCGACTTTTTGGCAGCTCGATTAAATTATTATACCTTGTATTATGTTCATGAATTCGACTTCCAACAAACACTGTTAAATTTGAGTGACGTGTTTGCTTAACAATTGCATACAAGAACATACAGGTTTGATATTTATAAATAATATCTAGATTGTTAATTTTAAGCTTAGAATATAGGCGGCTAGTTGGGCATAAGGTTCAAAGCATGATGACAATGATTTATAAATTTTAATTTATTAAGTTAATAACAGTTTAAGAAACCTTACCTAGAGGTAGGATTGTGCCACACAACCAAAAACTCAATCTCAACTGCCAACAATTCCAAAATCAAATTTCGCTTCTTCAAGTAGCATTTGACGAAATTATCCGCTATTGGTATCTTTCTACCAGATTTGGCCGACCTTTTACTTAAAGTAGCGGTACTGGTAGATAATGGAACGGTATTGATCCAGCCAGATGTTGGTCGTCCAAAGTCGGTCGGTTTGGCTAGTTCGTAATTTTGGATACCAGCGATTGGTGTCGCAGGACCAAGATCTACAAAAAGTTATGTATCGATTACTGGTTTTTAAAAGGCAGTGGTTTAAAATCACAAATTGTTTTCTACTAAAAAGGTTCTTCTTTCTTATTCCCGCTTTTGTTCCCCGCATCCTTAAAATTTGTTACCTACCTCCTACATCACTAACTTTCAAATATTTCTTATCGGAATGTAGCATCTGCCAAAACCTAATCAATATTGTAATATCTTCTCTTAATTCATTTGCATTTTGCGTTGGACATTTTACAGGTTTACAAAAATAATCGAGACAACAACAATATATTCTTTCTCTAAGAACATTCTTTGCTAGGCCTTTTGGTAATATATCTCCTTGTAGTAGGGACAAACCACAATGTAATAACCTAAAAATATTTATATAATAAACTTTCTGAAAATGCTGGAACTGTACATCGTTAGAAATCATATTTTAATTCAGGTTGCGGGAAGTTTTAGAACCATAATTTACTTTGATTATGACATGAATAAAATTTACAGAAATTACTTACTCACATTCTTAGGTTAGTAAATAAATAATTAAACATGGCTTGATGGTAACCAATGATGAAAAATAATACAAATGTCTACAATCAAAGTAGTATATTAAAGTACACGTTTCATAAGAAGCGGTTTTAGCGCACGCGTCTATTTTAAAAAACGAGCCACAAAGTAGCGAGTTTTTTTATTGCCACGTGCGCTAAAACGCCTTATGAAACATGTGCTTTATACATTTTTGTCTATTTCACCTTTTATAATCAAGAAAAATACATTTTAAAAAGAAAATAAATCCTTCAAATTTTGTAAATTTTTATGTCTAAATTTTATGTTGGTAATACTATTTTTTATCATAGTAGCCTCTGGACAACAAAAAATATTTTGCAAACTGTAATTTTTTGATTTATTGACCCATTTTCACCACGAGATTCTAAAGTTATTTTAGCGATATGAGATTTGAAATTGGACGGAATACGTTGTGTGATCCTTGTACATTCGGTACATATACAGAGCGTTCGGAAATTCGGGAGATTTTGCTACTTTTTTTCGAATTTCAAAAGACGTGATTTTACGTCACGGCATTGTAATTTAGTATAGGGAAGATGGAAAATTCAAATAAAGTTGAAGTTAAAATCGACATTGGAAGGTTAGTAGATTGAATTTTCGATAGGATTTGGCAGAAAATGATAGCTTGAAGCATCTACAAAAGATTGATTTATAGATTTATGCAACCAACATACATGACTGTTATCCACACAGAATAAAAAGTAAGTTATCAAGCTATTTTTCTTCAGCGAAAAATGGGTTTTCTCGTAAATCACAAAGGCCGCGCAAGTCAATAAAATAAAACATTTAAATGTTACCAACATCAAATAAAGAAAAAACGCGTATCGAAATAGCTTCATTACGATACGCAAATGCGTATCGTACTGAGCTTATTATGAACGTGAAATAGAAAAACTTACTTAAACCTTACACCGACAGCCGAAATATGCCTCGTGATGCCAGGCGCTTCCAAACCTACTGACATCGACAACGAATGATGTACGAGACTAGCAATCATCTCAACTTTTTCGTAACTTTTATATTTAAGGTTTTCTACAAGTTCGCAGATGAATTGTACCCATATCACGTGCGGCTTGACAAACGGATTGTCAGGTTCCAGATGACAACCTGCAAGATTTTTAAAATCAATTAGTACTGTGCATAAATAAAAAAGTACCTTATACATGAGTAACATACTTAGAGTCAGGTGTTTTCTAACAAATGCAAAGTATTGCGGTATAAGGGAAATGACAAGGCAAAAACCGTTTTTATGGAAATTTAACAATCCTGTCAAGGGGGGCAATGGGGGCGATCGTCCCTTACTGCTCCAGCCACTAACCCATGTAGTCAGCAGCAGTTTACTCTATACTAAAAATTAAATCCGATATAACCGCTAAAACATACCGTGCGAGCAAAAATTATTTGTATCAAAGAGGGCTTGGATTAAAAAACGTAGGGCTTGGTTTAGATCACAATATGGAGACGATATATCTAACCAAATCTAGGTTAAAATTTTGTCAAATTCATAGTGTGACATGATATGCTAAACTAATGAGTAATAAAATAGTAGACAAATACAAATTTATTTTTGTTGTTTACAAAATTAACAAAGTAAGAATATACAGGAAGAAAAAGAAAAATAATTACATAAATTGCTGAGATTGGCTACCGCCATGCTCCAAGCATAAATTCACACGTCTCTTTATATTTTTAAAAGTGTTGACCAGCATCTCTGGAGAAATGTTACCACATTCTTTGATAATCCTTTCTTGTAATTGTTCTAAATTTGCAACTGGTGTTTTAAAAATAGTGTTCTTTAAATGAGGAAAAACGAAGTAATCCATAACCGTTAAACAAGGTGATCTAGGTGGGAATTCAATGTCGGATCGAAAACTGATCAATCTGTCGTCGAAAAAATTGCGTAAGTAGTTAATAGTTTAGGCGGCTGTATGGGCGGTTGCACCGTCCTGTTGAAAATAGCCAAATAGTAGTTCGTCGTCAAGTAATTGCTCCACAAATGAATTCAAAATATTGTCTCTATACCGCTGTGCTGTAACTGTGTGATGGAAAAAAATAGGACCAACAATTCTTCTTCGGGAAACAGCTAACCGCAGACACCAATTTTTTCAGGGTGCTTTTCAGGCAATGATAAAAATCCCCAGCAATAAAAGCAACGTTAGGAAAATGTTCGTGAAAATCATCCAACCCGTTTCGAAAATACGCTTCAACCATGAATGTTTTGTGCTGTTCCGTAAAGCCCATTGTGTGAATTGTTCAAGAAATTGGAAAAATTAGCGATGAATCAAATTACTTGTAACGACTGTCAAAGATGACGGAATAACTGATTGATTGTTAATTCAGGTAGTTACTGACACCCAATAGGTATTAAGCTCTACGGCTAAGCATTACGTCCTTAGATGCAAGGCCCTCTTTGATGCAAATAATTTTTGCTCGCACGGTATAACATAAGTGGTCATAAAAGCATGATCTAAATAAAAACTTATTTAAAAGCAAACATTCATTCGTCATCTCATGTTCTTTGCATCAAAGTTTCATTCATTTCATTAAATTTGGCCAAATTTGCCATACTTCTTTTTCTGCTTTTATTAATTTATAAATTCAATCTTTTTAACGTAAAAATGTAAGTATCTAATTGTACTACAAAGAAATCATATATGGATAAAACGAAGAAGTAACGAAATATTGATTAAATGGCCAATACGTCCCTAATGTTTGCATATTTCATTTTAAGTAATTGCGTTTAATAAATTAATACAATCATTTTTTCTCTCTTTAATACTGTAAAATAAGATGAAGCTAAAAAATAAACGCCTAGTAAAATTTGATAGGACGTGTGCTCAAACGGTGGACGTCGACCGAAATTCTGGACAGTTGGCAACCCTAGTTCAGTGAATATCTTACCCTCGCACACAGCTAACGGACTCGTTTGTGGGGGAGTAACAGAAAACAGCCCTAGTTTCTTATGTATCGTATATTTCCAAGCTGCCACCATTTCTTGTAAAAATCTCATTTCGAATTCCGGTTTTGCTGTTATAAGCCATTGCCAACATTCCGTTGCCGTTCGCATAGCTTCAACACTAAATAGTTCAACCTAAATATAAGAATAAAAAAGTAAATAGTAACACGTAAAATTATTAATAAGAACAACAAATATGTATTTACGAATATTTTCAAAAACTCGCAATAGGGTAATAATTTGTACACATCTGCGTACCATAAACATATACCTTTAGACCAATGATCTGGTACCTATAGATGAAACAATAACAAATGAACCTATTGCCAAAATCGTATTCCATTATGAAGTAATCAACATTCGAATTGCGCCACTCCACATTGTTTGCCAAACTTACGCTGTTAAAAGTATTAAGTATCGTGATGTGGGAAATTTAAATCTTTGTATAAAACCTTATAAAAAGTATGTAGTATGGCAACGCAGCAGTAGAGAAGATGAGGCCATGATGACGTTGTTTCATTCATTTCCGTTTAGGGATGTCCACAGAAAATGTATCGCGGAAAAACATCGATGTTTGTGATGCATAAGAAAAAATTGTAATAGAATTAAAATTACAAAACAAATCACAAATCTAATTATTCTAAGCTCACACCTTAACTGAAACCAAAGATAAAAGGTATATTGAAGATCGAAAAGAAAGATAGAAAATATTTTACGAATAAAATTAAGGCCTCGATGCATAGATTAAAAACGATACATCGCATTGAAAATATCGATGTTTTCGATGCATCGATGTATATCGAACATCCCTATTTCCGTTCGGTGTTTCTTTGGCAGCGGTTTGAAGTTTTCTTCATTTTTCAGTTTTGTGTGTTAATTGCTGTGTTTTTAGTGTTTTGTGATATTTTCTGAAGGCTAATTAAGATTGAGTCTCAAAGTCTCAAGTACTAAGTATGCGAGAATTCGGAAAATAATAATTCTGCAGTCATTTTTTATGGGTGAGTAAATAGAAAGTTGGGTTATTTGTTTCCTTTATAGTAGGAAGGTCACATTTAAAGGTAACTCCGGTGTAATCCGACAACCTGCCCCACCTGGCTCTTCACCTCCTCTCTCCAACAAAGGATGTTGTCAACACATTTTAATAGCATTTATGAATGACATGTGCCATCTATAGGAACCAGATCATTGCCTTTAGACCATAGACAATTTACCTTTAGATACGTACAGCTTATCTCCTGCGCAAACAAAAGTTACGTTTTATGGGTGAAAAAATACGTCCGAGCGCATGACTCGTCGGTCAGCTGTCTTCATTCTGGGAACCTTCGTGCATGCGCACAAACCTCGTGTTATCGGCCGTCCTACTTTATCGACAATAATCGACGCGCTCAAGGATACTCTCCAGAACCGGCTCGGCCGCCATTTTTGTTGTTGTGTTTTAAGGTTTCTTTTCTCTGCGGATTCCTTGTAGTTTTCTAAAGTTTTCAGCTATCGGATCGGCTATCGTGGATTGTGGGACTGGTGTTTAATATTTATGGATTTCTGGTTTGTGTGTAGTTTAGTTAGTGAATTGTGTTTGTGCTTTTAGTGACTCGGATTGTAATATAAACAATGACTAGTACTAGTTGCAGCCGTTGTATAATTGTATTATGCCCAAATAGGGGTAAAATAAACCCTCTATGGTGGCATAGGAGCAAGAATTTAAGTTTTAAAGCCCGGACCTGTCTATTTTCCCATTCGTCAAACGATAATGTTGCAGTGCGCATGTCTAATAGTTCCCAGTTTTGTTTACATGCGCGAGGCCATAAAACTGCCACATTCGTGATTATTGTTTGTTTATCTAAAGGTAAATTGTCTATGCTTTAGACCCGTCCAGCTTATGTCGTGCGCCAACAAAAATAGTTTTATGGTATGTATTCTAGTTCTTGTGTAGTCTAACGAATTGTGTT
This sequence comes from Polydrusus pterygomalis, assembly GCA_963969555.1. Taxonomy (NCBI): domain Eukaryota; kingdom Metazoa; phylum Arthropoda; class Insecta; order Coleoptera; family Curculionidae; genus Polydrusus; species Polydrusus pterygomalis. The sequence goes on along the minus strand of OZ018376.1, from coordinate 38,656,306 downwards.
TGTGCTTAGCTTAGTGACTTTTGATATGTAATTTTAATTTATTATGACCAATTTTAACACATCTAAACAGGCCTAGGCCACACAGACAAGATGTAAAAATAAAGAGAAACACCAAGGCAGATTGTCCGGTGCATGTTTTGGTATCTTTTATTTGCAGCCCTGCAATAATTCTAATTAGGTACCGGGTGATTTAATAAGAAAGGCAGCCGGCTATATCTCGGAAACTACTAAACGTAGAAACTTGCGATAAAAAAAATTATGATTAAAGCGGTCATGAGAAAATTCTGGAAATAATTTTTAGGTTCCGTAATTTGCCGCAAGAGGGCGTAATTGAAAAGTAAATTTTAAAATTTTACATAACTCCGAAAATTCCACATTAAGGTATATGTTTGATAACACCATTTTAAAGCTTGTACAATTATGCATCATTTTGGTCTTATGCTCATTGGTGTACCGACTTAATAAGAGTGGGGGAAGCTGTTGAAAGTGTAAACATTTAAATCGCTGTAACTTCTAAACGACTTATCCGATTTTAGCAAACTAAAGACTGTTTGGAAGAAAAATGTATGCACTTTCACCAATCGTATTTAGTTGTCCATAATAGTTCTCAATAAAATTGCTAGAGGGCGCAATTTGTAATAATAATAGTTTTTTTGATTTTATCCCGAAAATTCAAATTATACGGTATAATTATGATACCATAATCGAAAAGTAGATGAAATTTGCTAGAAAAAATATAAAAACCGCAGCTCGATATCTTTGTTCGTTTCAGAGTTATTGCCAAAACATTAATTTTTAATACAAATTGCGCCCTCTAGCAATTTTATTTGAAACTATTGTGTACTATTGAATATGACAATTAAAGGTACTTACCTTTCTCTTCCAAACAAGCTTAAATTGAGTGAAATTGGAGAAGTCGTTTAGAAGTTACAGCGATTTTAATGTTTTCACTTCCACTTGATAAGAGTGGGAGAAGCTATTGAAAGTGTAAACATTAAAATCGATGTAACTTCTAAACGACTCATCCGATTTCACTCAATTTAAGCTTGTTTGGAAGATTAATTGCCTTATCCAATGGTACACAATAGTTTCAAATAAAATAGCTAGAGGGCCCAATTTGTATTAAAAATTAATGTTTTAGCAATAACTCTGAAACGAACAAAGATATCGAGCTGCGGTTTTAATATTTTTTCTAGCAAATTTAGTCTACTTTTCGATTATGGTATCATAATTATACCGTATGATTTGAATTTTCGGGATAAAATAAAAAAAACTATTATTATTACAAATTGCGCCCTCCAGTAATTTTATTGAGAACTATTATGGACAACTAAATACGATTGGTGAAAGTGCATACATTTCTCTTCCAAACAGTCTTTAGTTTGCTAAAATCGGATAAGTCGTTTAGAAGTTACAGCGATTTAAATGTTTACACTTTCAACAGCTTCTTCCCCCACTTTTATTAAAGTCGGTACGCCAATGAGCATAAGACCAAAATGATGCATAATTGTCCAAGCTTTAAAATGGTGTTATCAAACATACATACCTTAATGTGGAATTTTTGGAGTTATGTAAAATTTTAAAATTTACTTTTCAATTACGCCCTCTTGCGGCAAAATGCGGAACTTAAAAATTATTTCCAGAATTTTCTCAGGACCGCTTTAATCATAATTTTTTTTTATCCCAAGTTTCTACGTTTAGTAGTTTCCGAGATATAGCCGGCTGCCTTTCTTATTGAATCACCCGGTACAGGCTAAAATACAGTTAAAAAATAAGCAACACAAATAAGATTTGATAAGTTAGTACGTTACGATACGTATAAACAATCGCGAGACAATTAAGTTATAAGTAACAAGCAACAAAATTTAAGATATCGAAATGTTGGATTTTCTGTTACAAGTTTCTTATTACTGGCCAATGAAAAGTTGTATAAAATATGCCCCGCCCCCAATAACTATTTTGACATTTGTCGGTTTAATTTTCAGGTTAGAGAGGTATTTTTAATTTGTGTTAAACACTTTATTTTTGTGTTAGAACCGGTACGCTTACAAAAATTATCATATTTTTAAGAATAGCATAAAACCACAAAACACCAAAATAACCTGTTCTGTCGTTACAACAAAATTTATCACATTAGAAACAGCTACAAGACTTTCTGGTTGTATCACAGAGATTTATTTATTTATTCCAAAAACAATGGTTTGTATAATGGGATGCTCTACTTATTAGAACATATTATATGTTAAATAATGTAGTAAAACAGAATTACAATATTCACATTGTAACAGGCTACAGTTCATTTTATGGTACCACTTTCTTCTTACCTGAGACCATGCTATGCAATGTAACAAGTTCCTATGAAAATCGGAAGCATGAATTAACAATGCCGTCGCTTGCCATACAGCATCTCGATGCAAAGAGTCTGACTCTTCTCTACAAGCAGACCAAACGCGGTTTAAGATTGTATCTAAAAGTTCTTCTAGTCTGTCCTCGCCGTAAATTGTTAGCATGCCCATAACCTGCGAACATTATTGATCATTCCAGAACACCTGACTTTGACAGGTCGGCTATGTTTGCTGGAGGGCATACATATCGATTATTTCATGTGTTTCTTCGATAGCTGTTGTTATAAATAGCTATTTTTTGGGTGTTATTTTAATGAATATCAAGTAAAATTATCTAGAACTGAATATTAGTTTAGTTTAGTTTGGTGGCGAAGTGCCAATGCCAAAAACTTAATAAACAACAACTTTTTAACTTTTTTTTCTTTTAATACATGATAGCTTTTATTTAGTACATCGTTTTGTTTAAATTCAAATTTGCCCTAGGCAAACAAGACAAATAGTCCAAAGGTGCCCTTAAAAATTTTTTGTTGCCATAAAATGAGTTTATGCGATAAATAAATTTTAAAATGCAGTTAGTCTGATACAACATAAGTATTTTAAATAAACTGACACAAAAGAGTGAAAAAAAAGTGACGATAAGATGAATTTTCAAAAAAATGAAAAAAACAATTACATATAAATTTTTAAACAAAAATTTTGGTATAGACTCAAAATATGATGATAAGGTGTAACGCACGTCACAGGTCAAAAGTTTTAAGCTTTTGATTCGGGTTATGCAGAACCTAATGCCAAAAACAGATTTGCAAAAAAAGACATAAAAAAGTTTATCATATGGTGCAGACTTTTCGGCGGACACTGTATAATATTTAGGTTTTTAAAATAATCGGCTCGTTTCGATTTAAAAGCATGTAATAAAGTGTGCGCTCCAGAAAACATGGCCGACGAGCACTTTTGTTTACTTTCACTCAGTCATGTCAATGAATGTTCTCACACAAATGCAAAATGATCTTGCCTCGCTGTTGTTAGAAAATTTATTTGTTTGTTTAACGTTGGAGACAATGGCGTTTCTTGAATGACAGACAAGTATGTGATTTAAAACATGAAACGTTAGTTCATTCAAAAATTCAGTACCTTATTTCTATTTGGGATTCAGCCAATTCGATAGTACTAAAACATTTAAAGAAACTACAAAATAAAATTACTAAATGTATTCTTGGACTTCCGCACTTAGAACCAACAACAAATTTATATAAACCGAATAAATACATAGATATAAATAAGTTATATAATTTAAAAGTTTGCATATTTATTCATTCTTTACTTTTAAAACAAAAAATTTCTAACATAACGTTAACAGAAGTTCATGATCTTTATAGACATGATACTAGATAAGCTAATTTTGTACAAACTATTAAAATAAACAGCAACTTTAGAAAACGGTCATTGTTATATAATGGATGAACATTATATAATATTTTACCCGAAAATATTAAATCATTTAAAAACTATCCTTATTAAAATTTAATTTAAAAAATATTTCCTAATGTAAATTTATTTTTTAATGACTTAATCTAATTGTTAGTTATTTTTAAACACTTATTTATCCCTGTAATAAACTTGTAAAGTTGGTTGAGAGTAAAAAAACAAACAAATAAAGACCATGCAAGTTCAAAATTCTTGTCATTCATTTATTTGTTTAATAAATCGTGTTTATGTTTTTCTGTATACTGAGAGGCAATTCGATTCGTATTGCAACACGATTAGGAAATTATTGAAACATTAAAATTATAAACATCATGATCATTATGAATTTGTGTGAGAACAAATGCACTTATAGACATGAATCAAAAACTAAATGTATGAAACCTTGCATTTTAAAGACGTATTTATTAATTATTAACACGTTCTTTTGGTTACCCAATTGGCCTTTAACCTAGCCACAGTGAATTTTACATTTCGTGTCTATTTTAACTTCGTTTTCTATATTATGTAAGTAATTAAAAAAAAAATTTTTACAAAAAACAAATTGTTTATATAAAAATATAAAAAAATTATTCTTATTTTATTTTACTAATTCTCTTTCTTTAAAAAAATAATAAAACAATTAAAATACTAGGGCAAGTCCAAAAAGTTTTTGAACGTTGATTGATTTGAAAAACTCTATTTGGACTGTCTGTCTAGTTTACAATCTAATTATCCCACATAGGTTTTAAAATTATGCAAAGAAAACAGCATTTTGATAACATTTGTATAAAATGTAAAAAAATCAATTTTACTTAAAACTTGTAAAAACATGTTAAAACTGATAAATATAACTAGAGCTCTAAAAAAATAACTTAAATCGGAATAAAAATAAAAAAGTCCAAAACGTAATCGAAATTTTATAAAGCCAGAGTATCTTGGCCAAAACTATATAACATTATTGTTCACATTTCTGCATGTCTCATGTGTATAAGAACTGCGGGAAAAAAATTAACAAAGTAAGGGACAATACTATTGGTGATATATTATTTGCCTTATATCTTAGACTGAAATAATTGATTTCACCTGTTTTTAAAAGAAAATCTTAGCTTACCTGTCCCATATACATAGATCTCATAGCGGATGTCGAAATGACCTTACTGGAATCGCTTTTTACGCATTTGGGTCGTTTGTCCAACGTACTCAAGCTTAATGGCGCATTATTTAAATTTAGAGGGCCAAACTGAAGTATAGATTCGAGTGCCATGGATAAACCGGTATGATGCCATACACCTGAAATAATAAAATCGTCAACGTCAACTCACGAGTATGTGTCTACTAAGTGTCGGTAAACGAGGAAGCACACTCTTTTAAAACATGGTCATGGGCATTTCTCAAAGCTAATACTTTCCGATATGAACTTTTAAGTCATGCAGCTGCAATTTAGAGCTGCGCTGCATGCGCTCATCACTGTGTATCTAAGGCCAAGGGCGCCCGCAGGGGTGGGGGCAAGGCACCCCCTGACATTGCGCCAAGTAATGTTTCATATTTCTTAAATGTTGTCAGCCAAGTACAAAAAATTAGAATTATGAATATTATTTAAATCCAGTCTTAACTCCAAGCCACTATGTTGCATACCTCTATTGTTTTCACTAAATAAAATACTATATACCTGAAGAAGGTATTCGATTGATGTATTCCTGAATATGAGACCTAGTCCACTGGGGAGCGAATCTCATAGCTTCCTTGATAAGTCGTTCGGAATTTGCTGCAAAATCTTTAATTATCGATTCTCTGGCTTCTAGAGTGTCCATAAGCTGTACCGAATAAGGAGTTTGTGGAATTTGTAGCGTTGGCGTCTCTTGGTTTGCATCTATTTCCAGGGAATACGAGAGTACTTGCAGAATGTCTAGCATTGTCCACAATACCCTATATAACAAATCAAAGACTAATATAAAATAGATATTTTAACGTAGTACACATCATTAATTTTATATATAATATAAACCTACTAATTTATAAAAAATGAGTCTTCCCTTACCTAAGAAAATCCGGATTACAATATTTACTTAAGATTAAAATTTATGCATTGTAAAATTCCCTTTAAAAACGACTGTATATTAAGTCTAGTCGTAGAGTATCTGCAACTCTAAGTTCAAGCCATACACGTCAATATTTACTCACTAATAATATCAGTAGACCAAGAGTTACATACAACCTCGTCCGCGAATGTGCGGATGCAGTGGTCTTTCAAGAAAAAAAAAAGGTATACTTGGTTGCACGTCACCGGTTATAGGCAAAACCACTGGTGGGCTAGAAGCCGATGTGCCCTGAACCTGAAGGGATTCTCTAGGTATACTGTAAGCTGAGGAAACATCTAGAATCGGTTTCGAAGAAGACGCAACCTGCGCTGGATGACTGGAGGAAGGAAACTCAGGCATGAGGTGATAGGATCACATCCTTGGTCTGGAGAGATATACTTGCCTTTAAATTTGTATTCTAATTCACTCTATTATTTTAAAAGAAAAAAAAATCAAACATAACACTTCAGGAGAATAAGACATTACATGATCATAACACCAGACATTGTATAAATTATCAAACTGTACCAGTAAAAAGTAATTTCGGAAAAAAATCGCTTTTATATGACGGAATAATAAAATATAACAATCTTCCAAAAAATATCAGAAAAATTAAAAAATTGGCAACTTTTAAAAAACAATTAAAGAGATATTTACTAAATTAAATTATTTATATTATTTTTTTTAAATTGATTTTATTAAAGATTTAAATTGGATTAACTTCCATTTTTTTTTTATCATTATTATTTTTTTTAATGGTTATAATTTTCTATATTATGTTGTCACTTTCCGTGTAATGAACTGTAAAAGTTAGTTTGGAATAAAGACATTTTGAAAGTTAAAAGAAGGCCGGGAGTTTTTGGTGGTTGATTCTGGTATAGAGAAAAAGGATCGCTGTTGGTTTATTTGCCAAGTTTCGGAACCTCCCCTCCACTACTACTAACATCAATATTATCCTATTCTTGGTAATCCTGCTGGAGAGAACAGTGAGGTCTTCAAAATATAAATTTTTAGTTGAATATAAGACACACTTATTGGCGTAACCCAGGTTTTCTTATAAAACAGTAAGCTTTTTTGGCAGACTGCTATAAATAGACAGACGGGAATATTTACACAATGTAGAAGTAACAAAGATAGATTCCTACCTCCTGCTCCACAACAGATGCGGAAACTTGTCAAACAAACTAACCAGGTACTTGTCCGACACCCGTCTGATCTGCTTGTGGGTATGATTAAAATTCACCAGCAAAAATTGAGCGTGTTGTTCCAAATCTGCTTCTCTCGCTTCGTCTTTCGGTCTGTTCTTCATGACGTCTAGGAATTTCTCGAATACCCTGTCACCCACCGAAGCGACGCAATTCCACATGCCGGTTTTGTCTTTTTGCAGAGCAGAGTCGCTTAGATAGTCGGAGATCATGGGCACGAGGCTGGGTTCGCCCGAATGTTGAACTCTAAACGGAACGATGCAAATTAAAAACACAGTATTTTTGTATATCATGTATCAAGGTTCTAATCGAAAGCGTTGCAGAAAAACCTATAGATAAAAGTGTTCATTGGTTTTAGTATTCAAAATATAGGCTAATATAGTTTTAAACAATTTGTCAAGGAAATCCGATGATCCAAATCCCAAAAAATATGGGAATTGGCCACCTCTACTGGCCCTATCATGTAAAGGTTAATAACTGTTACTACATTTAAGTCGTTGCGTATTTCAAAGAACTATTTTGGGTAGCATACAATAATTAACTAAATTTTTATTGTAACATCAATGAGAGTGGCGGAAATGACACATTCGCAATTCATGCTAGACGTTTATGCACCGTGCGAGCAAAAATTATTTGCATCAAAGATGGCTTGGATTAAAAAACGTAGGGCTTGGTTTAGATCACAATGATATGAGGACGATATATCTAACCAAATCTAGGTTGAAATTTTGTCAAATTCACATTATGACATGATATGCCGAACGAATGAGTAATAAAATAAGTAGACAAATACAAATTTATTTTTGTTGTTTACAAAATTAACAAAGTAAGAATATACAGAAAGAAAAAGAAAAATAATTACATAAATTGCTAAATTGGCCACCAAGCATAAATTCACATGTCTCTTCATATTTTCGAAAGTTGTGACCAGCATCTCTGGAGAAATGCTACCACATTCTTGGATAATCCTTTCTTGTAATTGTTCTAAATTTGCAACTGGTGTTTTAAAAATAGTGTTCTTTAAATGAGGAAAAACGAAGTAATAATCCATAACCGTTAAACAAGGTGATCTAGGTGGGAATTCAATGTCTGATCGAAAGCTGATCAATCTGTCGTCGAAAAAATTGCGTAAGTAGTTAATAAATTCGGCGGCTATATGGGCGATTGCACCGTCCTGTTGAAAATATTCAAAAAGTAGTTCCGTCGTCAAGTAATTGCTCCACAAATGGATTTAAAATATTGTCTCTATACCGCTGTGCTGTAACTGTGTCATGGAAAAAAAATAGAACCAACAATTCTTCTTCGGGAAACAGCTAACCAGACACCAATTTTTTGAGGGTGCATTCACATAACCGGAGAGGTGGAACCAGGCTTCATCCAAAAAAAAGTCAGGTCTAATAAATCATTTCTTTCCAATAAATTTTTGATGCAAATAATTTTTGCTTGCACGGTATATCAATCACAGTTGCCTGGTTAGTTATAATTATTGTTTAAAATCTTTGTGCAACCAGACATAAATGTGTAAACCCTTAACTATACATTTCTAAAGTTTTGTCCCCTGAACTTGCAGGTGGTTAAACACAAAAACAAACCATATTGCGGAAGAACGAAAAGCTGATCACTAGTATGTTAAAAATGGAAGAAAGTACCTTCAGGGTGAGGGGTCAAAGCTAGAAATGAATAATAGTGAAGGGGGATAAATGGTTACGATTATCATAGTGGCGGCTCGCGGATATTAAGTCTATCGCGCAGACTATCAATAAAGACTCAAATTTCTAATTCCTACCTTAATATTTCCACCCAATAAACGCTCAACAAAAACGTACACTGAGCAAACGTCAGTTTATTATTGACAATAGCAGTGACATCAGCGGGGTGCTTGAGCAATTCAAGAATTTGATTTTTAAGCTCTTGCAATTCAGTAAGAGAGACACTGTCATTTCGGACAGCACTGGTGTACTGGAGTTCTCTCATTTCAGATCTGCTTGAAGTTGGGGAAACTAATGCGGGGGATTTGACCGCGATTTCTTTTACTCCTTCGTACCATTCTTGAGGCCACAAACCTACCAATGTACATAATATGACAGATTAAATAAATCAACAATTTTTTTATCGTTATGAAAACTGCACTTTTTTTACTGATAGATGAGCTTGGTGATGATGATGATGTGAGTTTCCCGATTTTTTGAGCTGAAAAGGTAATTTTAATTCATAGGGCTTATAAAGTAACTGTAAAATCGGCAATTATACCTTTCTCTCTAATATACAGGGTCCCGCACCTGTGGTGTAAGTACTAAACGATAAGCTTAAATGTTAAAAAATGCGTCTGAGTTTGTTTCTTTGGTTAAAACACCACTTGGTTTTAACTATTGGTTGGTATTATTTGCAAAATATAAATCTATTCGATACATATACAAAAACACGGTCCTGCACCTCACCTCTCGTCTTCTATAGTTCACTTATTAATTAAACTAGGATTTTGATATTTTGCAGACTTTATCTGTACCCTAGCATGCGTTTCATGAAAAAACTTTTGTTCATACAGATTGTCCCATATATTTGAAATCGGTGTAGTAATATGGGCGAAAAAAGTAAAAACTAAAAAAAGTAACTTGAAAAAAATAGTCCATACTTTCAGTGGAGTGTATGTTTAAAGGGAAAGAAATAAGACACTTTAAGTCTTCCTCCACTGGTAAATTAAAAAGTGCAAGGTTTATTAATACAGGGTAAATTCTCTACATGTTTCGAATGCAGTAGCATTCATCATCAGGAGAATAGAATAAGGATTTCACCTCGACAGTAAATTTTTGTAAATAACTTTAATTTTTATTTAAAATGTCAAGAACAAAGATTCTTAACTATTATTACTTCTACTCTTAAATGAGGATACCCACATAACGTAAGTTTACACCTATTTAATTTTCTGTTAAATAAAAAAAAATTTCTAACATTGAAAGAGAAAAAAATTCTGAAAAAAAAATTATTTTTGCTTTTCAGGTGGAAGAACTTTAGCTTAACACTCCTTCTATGATAAATTTTTTTTAAATACTCCTCACACTCATGTGATTTCACTAATTTTGTGACTTCAGTCACTTTTCATTTTATTAAAACTCACTTCTCCACTGCTAAATTTTCTTTTCCTCACACTTACGTAACCAGTTCACTAATATGTGACCTTTCAGCTACTCCTCATTTTAATACTCTTCTCCTCACACTTAAATCTCTAGTTCACTAATATGTGATCTTTCAACTACTCCTCATTTTATTATAAATATACTTTTTACTACATCTAACATTCCAATTTTAAATATCCATCTCACTATGGTGTTGTCTCATTAATGCGACAATTATCTTACTTTACTTAATTTCTTCAATATTTCACGTATGGACTCTCGGTAGGTTTACCATTACGTTGAAAGTTTTTTCAATACAATTTGCTTGTTTTTCCATCATCTTGTAGCTCCGTTAGGACTGTTTGCACCTAAATTTCCAAATTTCATTATTCTATTCTCCTGATGATGAATGATACTGCATTCTAAACATGTAGAGAATTTACCCTGTATTAATAAACCTTACACTTTTTAATATACCAGTGGAGGGAGACTTAAAGTGTCTTATTTCTTTCCCTTTAAAAAAAGTAAGTTTTGGACCTGACTGGTTTTAAAAATTATTAAAAAATAAACATAATGCCGCAATAAGAAAATTATACAGATTATATTGCTATCTTTGTTTTGATAAATTCAAATTCATATTCAAATTAAATTTATTCTACTAAGGATCATACATTATGATTTGAGGTTCGTCATATAAAACTAACTAACTTAGGAGGCAGTTTAATATATTAAAACATTAAATGTACGAGAAAAATCTACACACACAAATATAACATCGTTTAGGCATTCAAAAAGTCTTTTAGTGTGTAACATGCATTTTGTATAATGGATGGGAGCAAAAGCACGTTTAGGAATGAAATTATTTGTTTATCTCTGCTTGATGATCGTTGGTCAAAATATCATAATCAATATGTACTACGAAAATAGGATCATTAAAATTTACAACCACTAGAAATTGCGATTAAAACTCACCTGAATCAGAAGCGGTAAATCCCATAATAACACAATACAACCAAAAGTCTCTAAATAATTTATGAATTCTTGGTTTAGGGTTTTTGATTGGTGGAAGACGTCTAAGTAAAACTGCTATTACCGGTATAAGAACTCCAAGGTTTCCCGCAGAACTAGAAGCTTTTAATGCACCTTATAGAAAAAAAAAGTATGTATTTATAGGATAATATTCAGAAAGTTTCATTTAATAAACAAAGTACAACTAAAAACAAACATTTTCGAACGATGAAATTGTTCTTTTTAACTTCTTGATTATTTGCAAGCTGTTATAATAGTTTAACGATGTTACTGTTGGACAGAGCCGTGTCATAATAACGTACGTTATTTTAGCTCTACCCTCGTAGCTTATCTATTTATTCTGCGGTAGTTGCAACATGTTGTAAAAGTAAATATTCCTATTAACTAAGACTTTTTGGGATTTAAGAAGGAGTAAGTGACAGTATATATGTTGTCTTACTCACTTTCTCTTTTTCTTATTTCATATCTTTATACTGTCTTATAGACATATCAATGATTTACAAAAAAAAATTTACATAAGAGAGAGAGAGAGACAGAAGTGAATAAACTATGCCTCATCATCGGAGCGCCATGATTCAACGATCATTTTCTTATAATGCAGTGAAATTTGTAATATATATAATAATTCGATTCCCACTGACATGTTGCCTCTAAATGTAAATTTGTTTAAAATTAAATATAGAAAATATCTTTTAAATGTGCAGAATACTTACTTAACATTTTAATGTAAATTATACTCATGTATTTTATTTATTTAATTATTTGCTTTAAGTTTTTTACATTTCTTATTAATTATATAATTGCCTATTTCATTGCCTATGTTAAATTTCATTGAAATTAAAAATATTTATTTAATGATGACAATCAAATTTTACTTATTTGTCTTTGACTGGTTCAGTAGAGTAGCTACTACAGCTAGACTGCGCCAGGATTTGACATTCATTTCCTGATTTATTAATTGTAAATTTTATATTATATTGAAATAAAAGACGTTTATTATTATTATTATTATTATTATTATTATTATTATTATTATTATTATTATAAATGATATAAAAAATCCTCGACACCTTCTCTTTGGAAGGCCTTTTTTCTTCCTCATTTAGTATGGCTGTTTAGACTTCCTTCACTAACTTTCTTCACATGCTCAGCATGTTTTAACTCTCCTCAATTTTTTATATACGTCATTTCAATGCCATGAAAGCTCCATTAAGGTTTTATACCAATTTCTCTTATGCTAATACCATCAGCACTATATAATTTTTTTCTGTCTCCTGAAGATGAACGTTTCTACGTTCGAAACATGTAGAGACCCCTAAAGAACTCCACTTTCAGCACGGCCTACTTCTTCAGATTATACAAAAGTTGCCAAAATGGTAATCATGAGCAAGATTAAAAAAACCTGGCCATCGAAAGGATTAGCATTACATAGTATGATGCCACTCAAAACAGTTCAGATTAAAAAAAATATTACATTAACATTTAAATATGATTGACACTACGTAGCCAAAATCATTCAACTTGAAGCAGACATAAAAAACGATACAAAACTTATTCTATTACATATATTATTTATTCTTTATGAAGACAAGATACGAGGGTATTGCTTATGCGGGTCCACGTTGACTTTGATCATATAAACTCTTGTAGGAGTCAACGTCAACTAGTCAAATTAGATTAGTTAAATATATTATTAATAAAGCTGATTCAGAGTCAGTCGAGTACTGTCATCGTTCTCTGTCATGCACAAGGTGCGACGGACCATGGGAAAGAAATAGGTAACCCGCTTCCGTTATTTAGTTCTCTCAATTTAATAAGACACACTTAAAATAACAAGGTTTTTATGTTAGTATAAAAACAGCATGCTTACAAGACTCTTTGCAAAAACAATCAACAGGTAAATATAAACATTACTAAACAATCTACGATACATATTGAATTGGCCAATAATTAGGTGTGGGTTGGTTATAATAAAGTACCTAAATGGTATTTTATAAGCTATTAACGCCGATAATAACGATCAATTTGAGTATGCAATAGAACCGGCTGGACAGATTCGGGGTGTGCGTTTTAAATGAAGAAGTTTGACCATCACCTCAAGTTCCACCAAACTAGGTTTAATCCAGCCACCCAAAACCCGATTTAAGAGCAGAGATAAATTTGATTTAATACTTTTATAGTTTCCTAAATAAAAGTGAAAGCAGTCGCAGGTTTATCAGAATAATTTCTTGTCTATAACGTTAAGATTTTAATTGGGGGTTATCCAGGGTGTTATTTAAGTTTGTGGCCAAAGTCCAAGGGGTGCTTCTTTAAGTGATGTTAAGAAGAAAAGTTCATATAAACATGGGTCCGTAAATGTTCGTAAATATCTCAATACTCTTTCATTCGATTTTGTTGAAATTTGGCAATTCCGTTTGTAATAACTAGAGGACAATTTAGCCTCAATTAGACTAAAATTATTAAGTCCAGTGGCGTCCCGGAAGACAGTCCAACTAATATTTTTGACAAAAAAATTGCGCGCCACCAACTTTTTTGAAATTATGTATTTTTTTCGAATTAAGCAACTACAAATACAACTATTTTATCTTTGTTTTCGAGAAAATAATAAAAACCACTTTATTGCATGTCCCCGGGACAAGAGTAAAAAAATTAAACTACTTACCAAACTATTAAGCAATTAAAATTACACAAAAGTCCTCTTTTGAGTTTTTCGCACAGATTAAAACTGCTTTCGATAAAAGCAATTAACATAAAATATTCGCATAACGTAATAATTTATTACTGCAATGTTTAATTATGTATTTAACAGAAAATAAGACGAAACTTATAATAGTTGCTCAAAATGACCTCCTTCAACTTCAATGCAAGCATTGATTGCGGAACTCGTTGAAATATTCCCGGCGTATGTCTTATCTGATCACATGAACCCCGTATCCTTTCGGTTAGTTCTTCTTCAGTGTGGACTGGAGTTTTGTAAACGAGAGCCTTTAAATGCCCCCAAAGGAAAAAAATCTAAAGGATTTAAAGTTTAAATTTTTTACTCTTATTGTCCCGGGGACATGCAATATAGTGGTTTTTGTTTTTTTTCGAAAATAAAGCAAGATATGAAAAAAACTCAGGAGATAAAATAGTTGTATTTGTAGTTGATTAATTCGAAAAAAATACATAATTTTAAAAAAGTCAGTGGCGCGCAATTTTTTTGTCAAAAATATTAGTTGGACTGTCAACCGGGACGCCACTGGACTTAATAATTTTAATCTAATTGAGGCTAAATTATCCTTTTGTTATTACAAACAGAATTGCCAAATTTCAACAAAATCGAATACAAGAGTATTGAGATATTTACGAACATCAGATTTTTTTTTAAAGTTTGACACCCTGTATCGTAAAAACTATGCATTTTCGGACCCATGTTTATATAAACTTTTCTTCTTAAAATCACTTAAAGAAGCATCCCTTGGTATTTGGTCACATACTTAAATAACACCCTGTATATACAGCCCTTAAAAATTTGAGAAAAATAAATTAGTCTATACACTATTACATTCAAGGTGCGCAACTTTGTCCCAATTTAACCTTAGCTATATCTCTTACCGTTTACGAGATCCCAATAGTAAGCGTCGAATTTGCAACACCCTCTATATTGTTACATACAAAAAAAAACTGTATTTTTAGACATCAAAATTGCACAGAATTATTGGCCAACCATAAGTTAGTAGTATATAATCAAAAAAGAAAAAACTCGAATGGAATATACACAATAATATAGTAGAAATATGTTAAACGAAATAGATTATACGGTGTCTTAGTGAAAATAACTAAGACGTCACAAAAAGACTGCTTAGCGATACCTTGCAGCAGTGTTACTAGAAAAAGCTAAGCCACACGAGATGTGCATAGAAAATTTTAAAAATCATATCATACCCATCATTGATTCTTTTATCTTAAAAGGCGCCGCTTCTAGAACTACATAAAAATAAACAATGTATCAGAAAAAAACATACAAACGTTACATCAATTACTAACAATATTATTACATCGGTTATCAAATACAAAAGCTACAGGTGTCATTACACTTAAAAAAAAAGGCCGACTTTGAGATATAGTTTTGTCACGAGTTTTAAAAAAGTAGTATCATTCTGTCCTCATTTCGTTACCAACTCGAAATGACAACCAAGCATCGGGTTACACTTGACAGTCAGCTTTTGTATTGCATAACTTAAATACACCTATGACACCTACATAAGTTGTCTAATTAAAATAAAATTGAACTACGACTACCTGGTGATTTATCGCTGGCTCTTTTTCCTTCCAAACCTAATTGCACAAAAAGTTCCAGTAGTCGTCCAAGTAGTTCATTCATTTGTTGTTCACCCTGTATATTATCGGCTATATTGGCCAGTGCATTTATAACGGATCTAGAAACGTGCCTAAAAACAGAGACTTTTTTTTTGTCGTTCGAGATTTTTTCAGCAAAGGTTTTATTTATTCGACTATATTTCCTACAATATTTTCTGGCAGTTCTTTTTGGTTTATTTTAGTCCCTAAATGAGTTGGCCGCCCATATAATTTCAATTTTCTATTATAATACTACCGATACGATTTTAACTAATTGTAGTTACATAGAAATACAATTTTAGGTCTTAGCATAGTAAATTTTTTTCATTTTACGTAATTTTAATTTACAACATGTAAACATGTAACTGCGTTTTTGCGAAGTGTAAACACGTGAAACTAACTTTAAGTCAAACAAAATGATTCTGTGTTTATGTCAAAAAATTGATATTATGAGAGCAGGGACAACAAACATTTTTAAAATCTCGAAACTACCTAGGTTGCGAATATTTTTTTCTAGGTGGATTATTTTCCTTTCGTCCTGGACAATTTGTTCCCGAACACCTTGTTCCCAGACTTCTCGTCCATGGACTTTGCATACCTCAAATTAAATACTTTTCCATTTATTAATATTATTTAGTTACCTGTACTGTGCTTTTTCATTGGCAACTCCATAAGTAGCGCTGCTACTTTCAACGGTGATCATTGTAAACATTTTCATAACCACCTCGTATACATGGGGCTCGCACTGAGCTATGATCATGCAACCCAACTGATCCACTATTAGACTATCTAACGCTGAAGGTACTCTACAGAATCGCTGCTGGAAAAACTGTAGAATGGTGTCTGTAGTTTTAGGAGTTCCCTTCATTGACACCGCCACGTGACCTAGCATTATGACTATGTTGGTTGATATCAGTGTCGTTTCACTAAAAAGAAAACCTATTGGTATAGCTTAGACTAGAGGAACTTTTGCTGCTTTTAATGTAGGTGTTTGAAATCAGAGATATTCGAGAAAAACCTGCCACAATATTAAAAGGTGTGATTGTGGGCCATAATTATCACTACAAGATTATGACGCTCTTAGTATATATTTTATATAACAAGCACTTTGTTGTCATACGGGATTTTATAATATTTTTACCAAAATTATTAAAATTCTAAAATATAATATAATTCCTATATTACATCATTTAATCACAATTTCTTTTAAAACCGGGTTATTTCCAGATAAATTAAAAATTGCAAAAGTATCACCAGTTTTTAAAAATGCAGAAAAATATTTTAGTACCTAGTAACTATCGCCCAATTTTTGTTTTACCCACATTTTCAAAGATTTTTGAAAAAAATTCTAAATAATAGAATAGTAAATTTTTTAAAAGAAAAAAATTACTCCTCCCATTTCAATATGGTTTTCGGAAATTTAGAGATGCAGAAGTTGCAGCTGCAGATATTATCAAAGATATTGAACAAAACGTTGATAGCAACCAAAAATGCTGCCTACTCTGTCCCTAGATTTATGTAATGCATTCGATACAGTCAATCACAACATTTTACGTAAATGCCTATACAATATTGGAATTCGGGGAAATATTTATTTATTGCTAAAAAATTACTTAAGTAATAGAAAGCAGTTTGTTCCAATTGAAAATGTAAAAAAAAAACTACAAAACAGAATAATTAAATGCATAAATAAACTTCCTTTTTTAGAACCAACTATAAATTTAAATGAACCAAATGGATATTTAAATTTAGAAAAGCTTTATAAATTAAAACTATGCAGTCTAATACATTCTATTATTATTAAAGAAAAACAATCGAATATAATATTTCCTTCGACCAACATTATTAACATCACGAGACAAAATCATCGTATTCAAACACCAATGGTAAAGAGTACTTTTCGCCAAAAATCAATATTATATAAAGGAATAACAGTTTACAACAGTTTGCCGAAAAAATTAGAGAAATATCAAAATTATGGATTTTTAAAACAACACTAAAAAAATATTTTTTAAAACTGAAGTAACTTTAACGTATAATACAATATTTGTTTTTGTAAATGGTTATTATATATATTTTTTTTTGAATAATTTCGATGGAGTTATTAATAGTTACTAAACATGGTGTTTATTATTTGTGAATTTATATATTGTATATTTGGTGTTATATTCTCTGTAATAAACTTTTTTTTAAGTTGGTTGAGAATAAAGATATATATTATTATTATACTTACGCTGTAAAATTACTTATAGAATCGGCCATTAAAACACATACCTGTCGCTTTTCTCTGCAGTAAACAATCGATTGGACACGGAAGCCACTAACGCTCTAACACAATCAGGATCCAAAGCGTGAGCTGCTTCTAGAGCATAACACAAATTTTCTATTGCTGCATCACGGAGTTTTTCAAAAGCCCCCTGAATAGGCGCCGTAAGTTTCGTAGTTTCTGCCTTCAGTTGATTTCCAATGGCTACAATTGAGTTATATCGATTAGAGCTTGGCGATTATGAAACCTCAAGCATAAACTGAATTTACAATCGGTATCTCCCGTATAAAACTTTGAGGGACAATGAGGAGTGCTTAATAAAAAACATGGTATATTTCTGGTATTTATTTAAATGTGAAGTACTAGTAAATTGATAGCAACCCTTAAGATAGCGTTATTCAGTACTGCCCCTGAGATCGTATGAACTATAATCGATTGTAAATTATGGATATTAAAATATTATCGATTATTTAAATTTTAATCGTTTTTGTCGAGTTGTTAAAATATTGTTAAACCAATTAATTTTTAAATTAAAACTGAAGTACTTCAATATCAAATTTGATTTCAAGAAAACGCTTTCCGAAAGGTTTTGCAACCAAAAATGAGTTTTGGTGAACAGGTCAAACGATGTGCAGCTGTAAAAAAACTAACTATCCACCACACAGCCCTGACCTGGCTACAAGGGACTATTTTGACTTCCCCAATTTGAAAAGGGACCTTCGTGGAAGGAAGGCTTTATGAGGAAAAATGTTATTGCAAGTTGCTGTAAATGAATGTTTTGAGAGTAAATCAGAAAGTAAACTTTTTAAAGGTATTTCAAAATTTTAACCATATCCCGTGGGTCCAGTTATAGACCAGGGCTGAAGCCTTTGAAAATGGTAAAAAGTGAAAAAAAATAATAGTAGGAAAAGGAAGAGAATATAACAAAAATTAAAAAATAATTTACGGGCGATCCGAGGTCGGGAAGTGGAAAGGGGTGAGTTTTTAAGGGTAGAAAACGAGTTATCTCGATTTCCGGCAAAACTACAAGGTCTATGGAAAAACGTTAAATGGCAAAGTTTAGGTAATAAAAAGGCCTACAACTTTTGTATTTACACTTTTTTCACATAACCTCAAAATTTATGTGAAAAATTCAAATTACCAAGTTTCTGGTTTTTTATTTTTATCTTCTACAAAAAAATTTGTTTTTTCACGACATTTGGTGAAAACTTACCTTTTTATGTCCCAAACACACTGTGATTTTTTGGATTTAAAATATTTATTTTTTCACCTTATTTTGACTTAATATCGAAAAAACACCCTAATTTTCAATCGAAAATTCTCACGTCAAAATATCTGCTTTTTTAAAAAAGTCGGTGGGCTTTTTGTTCGTTGAAATCTTTACTTTCTGATGGTATAAAAAAATATACATTACTATGGTAAATGGTCTCAAAAAATGCAAAAAAACGAAAAAAACTCGAATCCGAAATTTTTTTTTAATCATTATGTACAATTTTGAGCTATTTATTAAAATTTATACTTTAATTACTCGAAAAACGTAAGATTCCATGTTACATTGATAAACAAAAAATTGCAAGTCGAAATATACTACTATAATTCACACGCAAATAAGTTAATAAAGTTAATATTTAATAAGACATCTACAATATTTTGCATTTTCTGAGAACATTTACCATAGTAATGTATATTTTTTTTCACCATCAGAAAGTAGAGATTTCAACGAACAAAAAGTCCACCGACTTTTTTAAAAAAGCAGATATTTTGACGTGAGAATTTTCGATTGAAAATTAGGGTGCTTTTTCGATATTAAGTTAAAATAAGGTAAAAAAATAAATACTTTAAATCAAAAATATTACAGTGTGTTTGGGACATAAAAAGCTAAGTTTTCACCAAATTTCGTGAAAATTTTTTTTTTTGTAAAAGATAAAAATAAAAAACCAAAAACTTGGTTATTTGAATTTTTCACATAAATTTTGAGGTTATGTGAAAAAAGTGTAAAGACAAAAGTTGTAGATGTTTTTATTACCTACAACTTTGCTATTTAACGTTTTTCCATAGGACTTGTAGTTTTGCCGGAAATCGAGATCAATCGTTTTCTACCCTTAAAAACTCACCCCTTCCACTTCCCGACCTCGGATCGCCCGTAAATTATTTTTCCTTTTATTTTTGTTATAGTTTCTTCCTTTTCCAATGGGTTTCATCCTACTATTATTTTTTTTGGTTTCAAAAATTATCGACCCTGATCTATTAAACTTACACCTTTTTTAGGGGAGTTTACGATGGAAAATCAGCTTTGCCTGTAAAAAATGTATAACAAATATAACTTACCTGTTATTTTTAAATTTTCTTTATGAGTTTTTTCGTTCGATTGTCTATGCAACTTCGATAAAATCGGCGAAGGAGAAATTAGGAAATCTCTCAAGCAGTATATGGATGTAGAAGCAATATTCGGAAACTTCTGTGCTAGTTTACCCAAACCTTCTAAGCAGACCATCAGAAGGGGCATATGGGCAAGTACAAGTCTATAGCCATGGTTACTGTTGATTTTTTCGGAAAGCCGTCCACAGAGACTGTCGGCACCTAAAAGCCAAATATCGTTATGTTTTGAAAAGATAAACAGCCGACCGTAAAAAGTGAAAAATCTCGTAAATCACACCACCCAAAACATTGGACGGGCAAATCTCAATTATTAAAATATTTACAAATTATACATTAATTGTTAGCAATCTGTCATAAACACTGTTAAAAAAGCATTAAAATTTAAAAAAAATCCTAAATTATCCTACACAGTTAGTAGGAAAAAATAAACCCATTGTTAGAATCGTCGATCATTTGTACTGATAGAATTTGAAAGAAAGAGAGAAAAGGCTTTTTCACTATTAGCGAATTTATTAAAATTTTTTTTTTTAAATATAAAAGAATTAGAAATACTTTATTATTCTTTAGTACAAACCCATTTAAATTATGGAATACTAGGATGAGGAGGCATAAATAAGAATTATCTTAATAATATTGAAACTATTCAAAAATACATTTTAAAAATTATTTACGAAAAAGACCACCAATATTCTTTTGATTTACTATTTAAAGATAGCAAAAAAATGGATATTAAACAAATATTTTCTTACAACATGTTAATATATATTTTTAAACATAAAAATATAATAAATTATATTAATCACACACATGAAACTCGTCATAAAAATACTATTACATATAAAAATAGAGGAAACAAAACAATAGCACACAAACATTTTTTAAACATCAATCCATATATTTTTGATATGCTACCACAGTCAATTAAAATAATTAAATCGTTAAATAATTATAAAAATAAAATTAAAAATTGGATATTATCTAATCCAAGAGATATATTCAAGAACGTCATTAATAAATATAGAATAAAATAAATAAATATATATATTATATACATAACATATTGTATCTTCGTATACTATAGTGATATAAAATATACCAATAAAATATTCCTTTTATATTATAATCTAGGTGTGCCTGAATTATGAAATATATTCTTGACAAAAATATTATACTATTTAACTCAAAACACATGTTTTACTTCTGAGTTTGGAATTGATAGTTTATACAAAAAAAAATTATATATTAGCATTAAATGTCAAAAAATTGTTGAATAAACTTTTATTATTATTATTATTATTATTATTATTATTATATTCAGCACTGGCATCTTAAATAAGAAAAATATATCCCAATAATAAAAATCATCCTAGTGTCACAAAGTTTTCTAGAAACAATAGACAGCCTAAGTTTGAAGTCAGGAGACTTGTAAGATTTAGTGAAAAAGCCCATTCTTGAGTTCGATTTGGATAAAACTTCTTTATGGTGTAACCGGAAATACATTGAACACAGGAAACAGTGAATATTCTTACACATAAACTTCGTCACCTCAAAAAAGAAATGAATATAGGAATCAAAACTTGAAAATACATCAGATTTAAATTGTTAATTCGTGTTATTAAATGACAACAATTTATATAGATATAAGTATATTTGAAGCACCAAGTAATAAAATAAAATACTAAAAACATATTATAAACACTAACAGTTGAAATGAGAGCAATAATTACTTTTGTCCGTTTAAAGGTTGGAAACAATGATGTTTCTTGAATAATAGAAGAGTTCTGGACTTGTATTGTTTTTTTTTCAATTACAACGTTTCAACTGGTATGTATCTCCAGTCGTCTTCAGTTGAATACTAAATAAGCAAAATAAGTCTACTTACTACTACTCAAGTGAGTCAGCTATGGACGGTATAAAAAAAAATTAAGATCTGACTGGATTTTTAAAATTAACCTTGAATACCTCCAAAACTAATTACATAGCATTCTCTCTTACTTCTTCCAATCGCCCCAATGTTAACAACATAAAAATTGAAAATCTTGAAGAAGTTGTCTGTGAGGTAACGTCAACAACATTATTTAGGAATTACTATTGATAAACATCTTAAATGGGGAGCACATACCTATCAGTTATTTGACAAACAATATTAGAAACGAGATTAGAAAATTAATTTATCAATTCTATATTTTAAGGGAAACTTTGTCAGCTATCTCATGGGGTAGCCATTTTTGTTGATATCAGTCTCGATGTAGTTAGTTTCTTTTTTGAGTGCTTCTTTCGATTTATAGATTGTTATTGCCTTATCCACAAGGGTTCTTACTTCTTATCGTGCCACGTTTTGTTTGAAACGTGATTTAAAACAAAATAAATACAATGCAAGTCCAAAACTCTCATCAATCATTTAACAATAATTACTTTCTCAGTCAGTATTCACCATAGACAATAAGGTAAGGTAAATTGTCAATGGTATTCACCTGAAAACGACTGGATATACTTGATATCAGTCTCGATGTAGTTAGTTTCTTTTTTGAGTGCTTCTTTCGATTTATAGATTGTTATTGCCTTATCCACAAGGGTTCTTACTTCTTATCGTGCCACGTTTTGTTTGAAACGTGATTTAAAACAAAATAAATACAATGCAAGTCCAAAACTCTCATCAATCATTTAACAATAATTACTTTCTCAGTCAGTATTCACCATAGACAATAAGGTAAGGTAAATTGTCAATGGTATTCACCTGAAAACGACTGGATATACTTACCTGAAGACGACTGGAGATACTTACCAGTGGAAACGTTGTGATTTAAAACAAATAAAGACAATGGAAGTCCAAAACTCTTTCATCATTCAATAATTACTTTGTTTTAATATCATTTTATTTGTGAATTAATGACTGCAGTTACGAAGTACTACCGCAGTTTCAATGCTTGTTTTTTCACCGCCAGATTACACATTCCACGAAAAAACCTCGTAGCTGTCACAGTACGTTTACCAGCCTAACTTTAAAGGCGATGACACACACGGCGTTTTTGAAAACTGCTGTGTCTGGCCATTATAATATAATTCCAGGTATTCTAAAACCACTTTAAGCAATAAAACAGCTAGCGGAGGATGCATTAGACGCTGCACCGAAGCGGTTTCAAAACCGCGCCTCATTTCTGTATGTGTTTTGCATCATTTACATGTACCATTGAATATCAAACTATAAGAATAGCGGATCTTCGAGAAAACTTGACAACCCTGTTTTAGACTGTATTGGAGACGGTTTCGCCGTCATTGTGGAGTTGATCGTAAATCTATAGTTATAAATGCAGCGCTTCGGCAACAGATGTCTCAAATTCACTGATGTGATTTCGTGGAGTTGCCGCATATCGTATTTTATTGGAATTTTTAAGGATGTGAGCATTTTTAACAGACAATAAAATAGGAGGTTCTCAATTCCAGACAAACGTATTAGAGGTGGGTCCGACCCACTATTTTTGTTTAGCAGCTGCTTCTGCTATCGCTAAACAAAAATAACAGTTAGAAATAGCTGCTATTTCAGCATTATTCGTGGGAAAACGACACGTCCAGCAAATAGCACTTCGAAATTAGCATAGCAGTGATAACCTCACCTACAGTATCAGATAAAAAATAGCAGTTGCTATTTTAGGACTATTCCACCTCATAATAAGTTATGTCTTTGACCTACTGCGAGAGGTTACTCATAGGTTGCTGACGCAACAACTTGACAAATAGCAGCCTGCTTTTTTTGTAACTGCTATTTGAATTAGGTATAATGATACATTTTATTTAACATATCGGGTCCGACCCATAGCCCAGCCCAGGTATTGACTTCTAAAAAAAAAAAAGGTCGCCACTTCCGTACACTGCTTAATCCAGTAGCCCCAACACTATACTCCTATACTCACGAACGCTCATTTCGCTTTATCAGCGCCAGTACTAAGTACGGTTTTTTTGTTTACCAATACCACAAGCACCTGGGTAAACAAGACAAGCTACAAATTAGCAGCTAATTTTAAAGCTCGTAGCATTAAGCACTGTATCAAATCAAATAGCAGTTAAAAAAAAAGCAGGCTGCTATTTAGCAACCCATCTCTAAAACGTATGTTTTTCATAATAATATGTACGCTGATTACTCCGGGGTAATTGGACCGATTTTCATAATGATTTTACCGTTGCATTAGGTGTTAAATGTTATACAAATAAAAGTAGATAAAAAGCGACAGCAAGTATAGCTATTTGTAGTTGGGTCGAAAACTCAATAAGTCACTAAATAAATTGTGCATATAATAAATACTATTTTGTAAAAATATATTGAAAAAAGTTTTTACATATGCACATGACAACTTCGTAGGCATAACATTATTGCACATTTTTTTAATAAATCGCTTTAAACCCGCTATTTCTTAAAACTTGGTTTTACTCAAAACTGTCAATTTTGACTTAATGAATTTTTGCACTAAGCCGACGATATATTATGTCAGTGCAAGGCAAGCAATCCAGGCACCGCGATGCGCGTGACGTTATGGTTATGGTAGTGGGGAGAGGCAGCAAGTCAAACAGACAGGCGGCAACAATGTTTTAATTTAGCAGTGAAAAGGCTTGTCGTTATAGTGGCTGCATCAACACGCTTTATTGTTGTTGACTCATTGTGCCATCTATGAATTTAACGTAGCACATTTAGGAAATCTGCTTATATACAGTGTCACCAGTAAAGTCCGCATCATAGATATGGGATTTTTTTTATTAATAACTTTATTTAAAATTTGACTGTGGCATCAAGTTCTTATAGTTTGATATTCAATGCATGTATATACACACTGCCGCCGCCGGCAGCTGAGTCGCCACAAACCGCTGTGTGTGTCGTTGCCCTAACGTTTCTCTTACTAATTTACTTGACGTTTTGATATCTACCTTTCTTCTGATGTGACGTAATGAAGTTTATTTAGTTTCACCTGGGATGAGAATAATTTCAACCCGTAAAGCTTTATACATACTTACACGAATGGACAAAAGTCCCAATCCGGCTAAATACATGGGTGTCCCATAACATAACTAACAGTAACAGGATAATAGACTTTAAAAATTGAAATTTCTTAGGATAAAATATTCATGGTTAAAGCGATTATGATTTCAGAAAATTAGCGATGATTTCAAAATGCTGATATGAATCAAATTTGGTGTAGTTATGCTTTTGGGGGCAAGAAAGGTGATTTCACAATAATTAATAGTAAGATACATCCTACAGAACGCAGCCGCTCGTTACACAATATCAGTTTGATAAATTCTCGCGTATATTTTTGTCTCTCACCTTTCTGACTGCTTCACCTCGAATTATGTTATTATTACATGTAAAAAAGATGTACTTCATTATCTTGATATTCCAATTAGTTTTTGAGATATTTGCGTTTCAATGCTAGATGGCAAGAAATTTATTGAAAATTAATCGTGGATATTTTATGATAAGAAATTGAGCACAATTGACCTATTTTCAAGTCATGTTGCTGTCCCTTAGTTATGGGACACCCTGTATCTCCCGTAGTACTTTTATTGAAATACAATTTTCGCGTTTGTATAGTTTTGTGGTCTTGTATTGCATTACTCCGAGCCACTTATTTAACACACATAATATATTCAACTGTAATTGTTTCTGAGATATTAACGGGGGTTTTAAATTACGACTTATTACCTTAAAGTATTATGAGTAAAAAGTAAGCTTTAGGGGTTAAAACTTAAAATGGCCTTTACATATAAAAATAGTCCAAGGTAAAAAAACAAAAATATAATTAAAGTTTGACCGATTTCAAATATTATCACATAGTGTCTCGTATCAGGCCAATAAGAAAAAAATTACTTTGTTATGGCATTCCCATATTCATAACCTTTCCGAAACTGATATTACAAGAAAATCAGTTTGTGGTATTTAAATTTATAAACTATCCACATTTCCCGGTATTATACAGATTATATAAACAAGTAATACTTTACGGCTTTTTACATTTATAAAAATGAACTTTAATGGTATTTTTGCCACACCTTCGACCTTTTCTGTCAAACAAAAAAAAATTACAGCAAAAAAGGAAAAAAAAAAGAAAAACATTTCAAGAAAAAATCACCTAGCACAGTTGTTAAAAACTGCACCAAAGTAGCAAAGTTATATTCCACGTCCACTGCAAGAAATAAAAAAATACAGAAAAGTAAGTGAAAAGAAACAGTTAATTTGTAAAAGTCCTAATACCTGTTAACATGCAATATTATTCTTATAATTTCAAACCGTTGTTATTTCCTTAGATTTTCAGGGCTATTCTGTATGCATAATGACTATAGTTGCTATTAGCTAGTGTAGTCATGATTCATTTCATGATTGGAATTGCTTCCAACCGACGACGCACGGCCTTTAGACCCGAATCATGACTACACTAGCTCACCGACTGGCCGCGAAAACCTAAACCAATTTATAGTTGCTATGCCCAATTATAAAGATGGTATCATAAATAACGTAAAGGCCGATCCTCACTTATGCAACAGCTGATTTTATGATTTTTTAACGCATATGCATGATGTCAACATTAATGATTTTTTTAATTTGAAATTTGGTTGTTGCTAATTTTCTTTTTAATATTGGTGCAATTTGACAGAATACAAAATCGGTTGATTTTGATACAGTTCTATAAGTGCAATGACGGAGTCCTTGCTCCAGATAAGTCGTCCGCAAACCCAATAAGCAGCAGAAAAACGCCGTTAAAACCACATATGGTTAAAACTGAAAACTGACAGATGTCTTGTTTATTTTTTGTCAAATGAGCGAAGTTATTATAAATCAATTCCACCAACAGAAATTTCTAGGAAATTTTGACAAAATCGCATGGGGGTGTGTCAATAACTAGAACTTTTAAGGGTAAAAAACGCTGCAACGTTTACACACGCTAAAATGTATAACTGTGAATCCCAAGTTGCATCCAATTTTGATGCAGGGTTAAAAATGCAGGGTGAAAATGCATAGGTACAGTTGACCACAGATAATTTCGAACACTAAACTTGTAAATGTAACTTTTTTACCTTTATTACCTTTGTAACGTGTTAATTGTTATCATGATATCTGTCAAAGTATTGTCATTATCTTATTTGATTTAAAAATGCCCCATTTAAGTATTATTGAAAAAGCAAGAATAATATATTTAGTAGAAATAGGGTGGTCTTATGAAAAAATAGCTGACCATTTTAGAGTACCTAGAAGTACTGTTCAAGGAATTGTAAAAAAATGGCGCTATCATCAAACACTTGAAAGGTCTGTTGGGTTTGGTTTAAATAATAGAAAATCATCAAATAAAGAAGACTGAAATTTGGTGGAGTATTTAAGGCAAAATCCATTTGAAACTGCAGTATCCGCTATGCACATAACAGGATTCCCTGCTTCATCTAGAACTGTGGAACGCCGAGTAAGACAATGTTCCGAATTAAGAAATCGAACAGCTGCATCCAAAGCGTTTTTAAAAAATAGCGATAAGCAACAAAGAATTGGGTTTGCTATACAATATTTACCAGAAAATGATTTTTTTTTGGCAAAATTTTATCTTTTCCGATGAGAAAACTTTTCAGTCTACATATAATGGAAGGATTCGAGTATATAGAACACCAAATTCCCGATATGATTAGAAGTATACTAAAAAAAAGCAGACCAATGGACGTTTCTCCGGTAATGTGTGGGCATGGATAAGTGTTTACGGTGCAGGGGTATGCTGGACTATTGGTGGAACACTAAACAGAAATATATATCTTCAGATTTTGGAAAATGTTTTTCTTCCTTCTGCCGCGATCGTTTTTGAAAGAAATAACTTTATATTTCAGCAGGATAACTGCCCTTTGCATATTGCAAGAAATATAGAAAACAACGTATAGCATGTCTGCCTTGGTGCTCAAGAAGTCCTGATTTAAATCCAATTGTTTGGGGATTGTTGGTAAAAAAATGTACAAAATAAATTTTAAACCACAGACTGAACTAGAGTTATTTGATAAAATAGAAGAAATTTGGGAAGGGCTAACTTCGTATTACACCAGAAGAATTATTTTGTAAATGTCAAGAAGATTACGATTAGTATTAGAATCCAATGGCGCAGCAATTAAATATTAGTATTTTGTTTTTTGTTTGTTAATAAATTTACCCTTTTTGGCTTTATACTTTTGTATTTTTACTGGTATCATTTTATAGTTTTCTTATATCTCGGCTGTAATTTAAACACAAAAATATATAGAAATAACCATTATTACTTATGGTAAAAAGTCGTACATACTTACAATAATTTACAGCTATGTACAGGGTTTTTCCGTATATTTTGGAGCACCCCTGGAGCTTTTATTTGAAGACCTAGAAAAAACTTTAAATTACCAAAGTTGCATGATTTCTCCTGAACTGCCAGAATTTGTTATCGGACAAAACAAATGAACATCGTAAATTTGTTTAATAAGGCCAATGTCGATCTTTTTAAATGGAACACCCTGTATATTAATTTTTTTTTAACTCCTCACTCTTTTCTGATTCCAAATATGTATATATGCTATACGTTTACTTTAGTCGTTAAGGCAAAATTGCATTTTAAAATATTGATGATTAGAAAATCTATATTGGTGTGAGGAAAACATGATAGAACATAATGCTTATTCAGTAACAATAATTAATATAAATAATGATAATAATTTATGAAACAAACATATAACATATATACCTATTTGGAATCAGAAAAGAGTGAGGAGTTAAAAAAAAAATAATATACAGGGTGTTCCATTTTAAAAAATCGACATTGGCATTATTAACCAAATTTACGATGTTCATTTGTTTTGTCCGATAACAAATTCTGACAGTTCAGGAGAAATAATGCAACTTTGGTAATTTAAAGTTTTTTCTAGGTCTTCAAATAAAAGCTCCAGGGGTGCTCCAAAATATACGGAAAAACCCTGTATATAGCTGGTGTTATATCCAGGTATAAACAGCAAAGTGAGAAACCCGTTTTACCCAATTTTGTTGTAATTGAGTTATGTATGGGTGGAGTGTACGAATTTATATGTCGTCAACTGTACGGATCGGCCTTTAGATAAAAAAAAATCGTAGTCAAAGTTAGCTCTGCAGCATCGTAGGCATGTCGTAAATTACCACTATTTAAACCAAGGGCTTCTGAGATTTAAGGAGTAGTAAGTGAAACAAAGTGCAGGCCTGTTCATTAAAAAAATAAATGAAAGTTTGACGTTTAACACGTGGAGCAAAGATACAAACCAAACTGTATAGTCGAGAAGCAAACCAATATGGCATTTTTAGTTTGATATTTTGTCACAGAAAAAATAGGTTTATTTTTGCAAAGTCACGAATTTTTTAAAATAATAAAAAATTAGGATATTTTTATTTTAAAGTACTTAATGAAAAGATAATTTGTACCTCTTCAAGGGCAATTTTTCTTATCGATGTCGGTACTTTTTGGACTTTGAAGAAATGGTAATGAAGGGTCTGATATGCGAATAGACAATGTATAATGCATCCTATCGAGTTTTTTTTTATGGTTAGGACTCTACGGGCAGCCATAACCCAGGCAATCCCGACACAGCGGTAAGATGTATTAAAAGTCTTTTTACAAAAGCAAAGCGGCCATCAACACACCTTAGCGCCATCCCAGCGGAATTAACTCCAATATAAAAGGCAGTCACACTGGTAATAATCGAAAGTAGACAACTAAATAAACCACGAAGTGCATCACGATTTCACGATCCAGTATGGGGAACGCTATTTGAGTTTTCACCGTTAATTCCGCTGCGCTACGGTGTGTTGATGGCCGCTTTGCTTTTGTAAAAAGGTTTTTAATACTTCTTACCGCTGTGTCGGGATTGCTTGTTATGGCTGCCGTAGAGTCCTAACAAGGACGAAACGGCCGTCGTGGTCTACTCGCTCCAGGGTATCCATCCATTTATATTCTTAATAAAGACTATTATTATTATTATTATTATTATTGTGCTTAGATCCCTGTGTATTCCAATATAAAAAACAGTTACACACTTGTCCGATATGCCACAATATTCACTTTTTAATTATTTTCGCGGACACTATAATATTATCTTCTAATTGTCTGTAATATTTTGATAATTTGAGCGTTATGTTTCCTAATCACAGTCCGTAGGAGCGTAACGCAAAAGATAAGAAAAAAAATTTAAGAAAGGTACATTTTTAGGTAGGTACTAATATTAGAGGCACCCTCGGGTGCCAATTAGCGATAATTATGCTACCTAGCTTAAACCTGGAGTGTGTAAGCCACTACGGTACTGCTATTTACACTGAAACACTGCGTGTTTTTTGTTCGAATATACTGTTGGTCGAAAGGTGCGACGAGCCGCCTCGACAAGTCTGTGGGCTCCTTAAGACTCGAGGAGGTAACGAATCGCGCTGAACGCAATCGGCGACTGACGGCGATTCGTTGGTTTGCGATAACGTCGGTATTAGGTTTTGGCCTGTTTTTATCCGGGAACGTATTTTGTTTATGGCCGTTTGCATCGCCTTGCTTAAAGTTAAAGATTAGCTAGGGCGAACCTTATACTTAAGCTCACCTTAAATCAAAATGGAATGCACCGGGTCAATACCCGTAAAACTTGACTAGGGTTTCAAGAAGTTTGACAACGGCGCCAATCTGGTAATTTTTTTAGTAACTTTTGCACCAATTTCTCCCCTAATTGTTTTGTCGTTTCATTTTAATATAATAAACCCTTTATTTTTCTGTGTCGTTTTCATTCGTCATCCAAAATCAACCTACATAAAAAACGGTTTTTGGTCAAAACTGTTAAAATAATCAGCCCTGTTGTACACTTTTCTAGGCAAACCAAAAATAATCAAATTAATTTCGTCGACTTCATCGTCATCAGCAATGAGTTCTAATAAATCCATTTTCTCTGTTTAGGTTGCCTTGGACTTGACTGACGTTTAGGTTATATATTTTTTTCAATGGTTTAAGGTTAGATTTTCAAGATAAGCCGAATAATTCTGGGGCTTAGCTTTGGTCGACTGGAAGCCAAGCTTTAGGCAAAAAGTCAACGCGTGCAAACCAAATTCTGGAGATAAGGTGAACCTTAGATTAAGTAGCACCTAATCCAAGCGATGCAAACGGCCATTAATTATTTTCTTAGTAGGTAATTAAAAATTTTAAAAACTAAAACCGAAAAATTAAAATTTAGTGAAAAAACCCAAAGTATAGGCACGATCATAGCCGTGAATAAAACGTCAACATGTTGGTAGGAAATGCACCTTTTATTCCTAAGGAATTATGTTTAATAGTTTACTGCATCACCTTGTAGGTATAATTATTATATGTTGACAAAATAAAAATACATGGTTATTTGGCGTATCTATCTGCAACTATCAAACTTACCCGTTTCATCACCAATAGCCCATACTAGTAAGTCAACGCAAGCGGCATTGGCCATCACGTTAACCTTAAATTTATTTACCAAAGAAAAGTTGCTTTCTCGGTCTTCCCTTTCGCTGGCATCATGATTGCGGCTCTGTAATTCCGTTTGACCACTTAAATATAACCCTGAAAAAAATAGGAAAACTTTAAAAGTAGTTATTGTTATTTTCGACTTTTTCCTCTTATACATTAGAATTAAGCACCCCCAAGGGCTATCAACCCTTGGTTTCGCGCTTTCTATGACCTACCGATTGGGGAGTGTGTTCCTTCCCCCGCACCCCACGAAATATCTGATCCCATCCGGCCTGGTTACCGGCGTGAATGGGGTGGATTAGGGGGATGATACATTTTTCACTCTTTCCTAATTTTTGCTCGACGTTCGACCCACGTCAAGACTTATACCACTAAAATCCACCGGGCTCGAACTAGTTTGCCGGCAGTGGGACACGAACCCACATACTCTCGTCCTAGAATTCTCAACGACTACCATGTTAACCACGGAGCCATTGATGCCATTTTAAAAGTAGTGAAAGACGGAGAGTTAATCATGAATTTCCTCTGTGGTTTCTGCGCATGCATCAGCAGTGCGTAGCTGTTTTTGAGCTGTTTCTTGCTTTTGAGTTATTTTTGCTGCTTTTGAGCCAACTTTTGGAAAACAGAGCAACAACTCAAAAACAACAAAAACAGAGAAGCCAGGGAGGGAGTAAATTAATGGTCAACTCTCCATATTTCACTACTTTTAAAGTTTTACAAGAGTAGAAGATACACTAATACATAGGAGCAGAGAACAAGGACAAGATGACATAGGAGGGTTAGATGATTTTTCGTTGGTATCGATACTGTAATCCACGTTCAATAATTGCATTTATTTTGACACAAATATTAAAAACAGTATCTGGGTGCAGTTTGGTAGGACAAGCCATCCATTACATTTTAACAGACATAACAGCAATATTTTTTATTTGCTGTTCATGAAAGGGAAAACTTAAATGCAATTTTTCCAGGGCGGTGGATAGGTAGACGAGTCAATAGAGTGGCCATCCAGATCGCCCGATCTACACCCACTGGACATTGAAAATTAGTTTATAAATCTAAACCCAACTCGATAAACGGCTAAGGGTCCATTCGACGAGTAATGAGAAGTTTCTCCACAAGTCGTACAAAATGTACAACAGGAATCTTAAGATCAATTGATCCACTGAAGAACAGTTGGTAGAGCAGATTTACAACGTCTCATAAAATAGTTTATTTTCAAAGTTTGTCGTTTGCCTATTTTGTTTTAAAATTTAATATTTCGTAAATGGTTGAAGATAGGTAGAGAGCATGATTTATGAAAAATGTCCGAGCAATTCTTGATTAAGTGGGTGGTAATCTATAAAAAAGGCTAATCCGTTTCTTGATCATAACCCATAACCCTGTATAGAATTGGGGATGGTCAATTGACCACTAGCTATTTGACCGGTCTAATTCGGTCAAAACATTGTAGCATTTTATTTGGTTCTAACAATTTGCTATCAACATTATTTAAGAATATTGTGATCACTGGAGTTGACCTACACCCTCAGACCAGCAAGTGCTTGGTCTGAGCCTACACCCGTCCCAAAATCTCTACGATCTACGAACGTCAACCCGTTTATTTGGTTGTTCCCCGATCTTACACGGCGACATCGGTTTATATTATTATTGTGATTATTTGTTGGTTTTTTAAAATTTATTTTGGTCAATTGACCAGTCATTGTTAAAAAATAAACGTTTACATTTCCTTACCTTTAACAAATTCTTGAACATCTTTGGTAAATGGTACTGGCAAATTATTCTGCGGTTGCAACAACTCTCTCATCAAAGTGACCATAACTAAGTTCACAGTTTCAGAAAACGTTTTGTAGGGAAAAATCTGAATTTTCTCAGCAGAATAAATTTCAAGAGACTGCTCGTCAATAATGCTCAGCATTTCTTTTGTAAGCAGTTTTTTACTTAAAGATAGAATGGTGGCTAAATGATGCTGAGGAAAAGAAATTGTTGCCTTTTTATCTGTTGGGTCGCTTATTCTCAGTTGAGGGAACTGATTAAAACTAGACCCAAACTTTGCAAAAAAATATGTCTTGGGATCATAGGAACGAACGTGCTGGTTTATTGCTGAGCTCCTTTTAAGCGAGTTTGATTTGTAAGCAATATCTGTTGCATCGTAACCCTAAAAATTCATCATTTTTACTCCGATTTAAGTGATGTTTTATAGAGCTACATATACATTTATTAGTTTTAATATGCTTATATAAATTTTAAAATAAAATGGTTTTTGACATATTATACAAGGATAATAGAATAGTTTGTTTTTGTGCTTAGTGTCAAAACATCCAGTGGAATAATTAAGAAGCAAAATTACTTAAAAATATCAGTTTCCATTAAGCCGCAAATTAACTTTGCATTTTGGTTTTTGGTTCATGTCAATACGTGCATTTGTTCTCATCCAAATGCAAAATGATCTTGATGATGTCAATAATTTAAATTTTTCCATAATTTTCTCATTGCCATTGCATTCAAAATAAAATAGACTATTAAAATGCAAGAAAACAAATGTTATTGTAATAATCAAGATTTAATAAACAAATAAATTTACGGAAAACGGTGCGTATACCTAAGATTTAAAAAATAATATTTTCGCAAAACAAACAACAGAGATACACAAACAACTTTTTCACTTAAACAGATCTCTATTATTTCTATTGCCTCCTCTAGCTCTTACTACTGCCTGTACACGTCGGTTCATGCCATCAATTAGCCCGCGAATATCATCCTGGGTAATTTTCCTTCATTCTTGACTCTTATGACGCGGTAGTAATTAAGGTCCAGTTGCTGATCTGCGTGAGTTTAAATTACCTTCGTGTAATTTTCAACGAACTGTCCAAGAACTGACATTTTTAAGTGTCTGTCTCGAAGTTGGTTTTTCGCCTGTACTGACGTCAAACGACGATTCCGAAGAGTTTTAAGTACAAGAAATCGGTCATCAACAGCTTTAGTTTTGCGTTTCCTAAATTATTGTCATCATCAATATAATTTTGCATTTGGATGAGAACAAATTATGGACGTATTGACATGAACCAAAAACCAAAATATTTGCGGCTGATGTTTTGAAGTAATTTTGCTTCTTAATTATTCCACATGGTATTTTGACACTTACTAGGCAAAAAAAACAACTTTTCGAATATCCTCGTATAATATGTAAAAAAAAACAATTTCTCTTCAAATTTGTATAGGCATGTTAAAACTAATAAATGTATCTAGAGATCTCTAAAAAATCACTTAAATCGGAGTAAAAATAAAAAAGTTATAAAAGCCCTAATACACCAGTCAGACTGGAAAATGTTAGGAAAAAATTGATATCCAAAATTTTATTGCTGGAAACTGTTTATGGGGTAAGTATAAACGTAAAAAAGCAAAAATAGACAACTGGATCGGTCATCCCTCCCCGTGGGGGGTCGAAAGGGGGTGAAAAATGGTGTTTCGTGATTTATGGTAAAAGGAGACGTCCTAGAAAAAATGTTTTATACAAAACTTGTAGATCATGTAAAAATCTACTACTTTTGTGAAAAGCACTTTTTCACATAACCTCAATTTTTTTTAGATAAGTGCGAAAAACCGGTTTTTGTGTTTTTAATTTTCATTTAAAAACGTGTCAACTAATATTTATGAAATTTTAGGGAGAAATAGCTTTTCTTATGACAAATAAGCAAATTTTTTTTTGTTTTTATTTCATGGGCTGTTTTGAAGATATTTGCTTTTTTTTTTGTATTTTTTATTTAAGCAAAGGGTTGGTTCTTCGTTTGCAGCTAAAATATCTTCTACATCAATAAAGCCATCCAAATTTTCTCGCTCTTCAAAATTAGTACAATTACCAGCACTCTGACATTTTGCACATAAGTCAGTGCATTGCAGACCATGCTTTCGGCATCCGCACTTAGTACCACAGCCTTTTTCACAGCTACAAGAAATTGATTTAAGCAATGTGTTCGGAATGACTGGATCGTCTGTGAAATGAGGTAACAGCACGTCTTTCCTATTAGCTGTTATTTTATTCCAGCCCCATTTAGTAGCAAGTAAAGTATTGATTCCAAGCCACTTTTGAACCTGGAAATAGCATCTGTAAGAGTGTTGCGTAGCTGCCCCAACAGTTGGTGGTATTTTTTCTAATTTGAAACCTTTTCTAGTCAATAGGTTTTTATACTGGCTGAACCTCAATTCATCAAGTGATTCTTTGGATTTTTCACATTTGTAAATTGATTTTATTAAAGGACAGCCGTTAGCAGAAATGATCGTGGGGTCTACATTTTCTTTATAAAAAGGTTCAACCAAAGTAGTCAAGTTTGGAGTTTTTAATAATGAATGAAAACTTGTTTTTTTTCCTTTGCCAGCAAATCCAGAGCTTGTATCGCAACCAGTGAAACAGTGAAGAAAGGCGACGATTGATCGTAAATTTTGGTGTTGAAAACTTTTTGAAGAGTAGACTGCATCGCTGACGTTGCCTACTCCTTGTTTAAGGAAAAAGATTCGTAACTCATCTGAATGTAATTGGTTTAAGAGAACAAGAAGATCTATGTCCTGAGTCCTGACCAACTATAACGATTGTCTTTTTATGTTCGTTTTTTTTTCTTTTTCATATAAATCTTTGTACGTTCTTGCTATTTCTATCGCTGAATAAATTAAAAGTGCATCCGCATCTTCTTCTGCTTGTTTACAAGTGTAACCTTCATCGGAAAACTTTTTTTTAAATTTTTTAATAAATTCATTTTTGTTCGTATTTGATAAAAAATTTTCTTGAGTAGTGTTCCATTTTAAATTCAGGCACACTTGATAGATTTATTTATTTGAATTTTATTTATTTATTTGAATCTAGTTTAAGTTTATTTTTATTAGTTTTTAAATTCAGGCATACTTGATAGATTTATTTATTTGAATTTTATTTATTTATTTGAATCTAGTTTAAGTTTATTTTTATTAGTTAAAAAGAACCAGAGTACTTCAAAATTACCTAAAATAATTTTTTTTGTGACTCGCTTACGCAATTATACTTTTCTCGATCAATTACAAAAATTCGTATTTTAAAATTCTTGCTAATTTAAATTTTAATTAACCTAAATTTCTTAATAATTTTTTTAGTATTTTTTCCCATAGAATACAAATAAGTACTTGATTTTAAAAAATGTTCGTAAAACGAATTTGAACTTATACTGAAATATTCGTTTTCGTATAAACTCACTTTTGGCTTCTTGTGCATTTTAAAGGATGTTTCTGCGCCCTGACTTATTTTTTTTTTTCATGTTAAAGTGCAACTAAAAACGAAAAAAATGAGCACAACCAAAAGTTTTTAAATTGATTTTTCGAATGACAAATTTTATTTGAAAAAATACAAAAAAAAAAAAGCAAATATCTTCAAAACAGCCCATGAAATAAAAACAAAAAATTTTTTCTTATTTGTCATAAGAAAAGCTATTTCTCCCTAAAATTTCATAAATATTAGTTGACACGTTTTCAAATGAAAATTAAAAAACACAAAAACCGGGTTTTCGCACTTATCTAAAAAAATTTGAGGTTATGTGAAAAAGTGCTTTTCACAAAAGTAGTAGATTTTTACATGATCTACAAGTTTTGTATGAAACATTTTTTTCTAGGACGTCTCCTTTTACCATAAATCACGAAACACCATTTTTCACCCCTTTCGACCGCCCACGGGGAGGGATGACCGATCCAGTTTGTCTATTTTTGCTTTTTTACGTTTATACTTACCCCATAAACAGTTTCCAGCAAACAAATTTTGGATATCAATTTTTTCCATGTTGCACTAAAATTTTGATAACTTGACTGGTGTATAAACTTAATCCAAATTTTATGATGCCCGTTTTTTTTGCGCGGGAGTGTAGATAACAAGTTTGGAGTAGGTATAGAAAAAGAAGCGAAAATGAGATAACTAGGTATGCCATGTTACAGCAGGGTCTTTAAAATTTGCTATTTTTCTTTCATGAAATTTGTATTAAGTATTTCCTGGTTAGTATTATTTACCTAAGTATAGGTTGGAACGAAACATAAACAAATGACGGGGACTTTCATTCAGGTTAGTTTCTCATAAACCACCAAAAACTCCACAAAATTGCGCGTGCAGTTGCAATAAAATTAAGGTCGGAGCTATTTTGTCGCAATTACAAATTGCCCCAGCCCATTTACTAACCTTGTTTTGCGCATAATCGTAATGCGATCTTGGCACTATTTTCCAATGCCCTGTTTACATTAGGTGCAAGACTGTACAAGTGCAAGCAAAATTGCCTGTAAGCATGCGCTTTGATGAGATTTTAATCAGCTGATGCAATTGGCCATTTAATTGCATCGCATGAACTTGCATGCACCTGTACCTAATCAAACAGGCTTTTAAACTTGCAACCTGTAAAGTAGCCTTATTTAAATAAAATTTAAACCGATAATGCTATAATCTCAGAGGCATATTTGATCCGGATCGATCTGACTCTAACCAATCTGACCTGTTTTTGATTGGCAAATGATCACTGTTCCCCCACTACCGTCAAAGTGATCCCAAATGAACCAGGGAAATTGCAGGATCACCAGTGGCGTGTCGTGGGGTTTGTGTTTGGAGGGGCGAAATAGAAATCCAATACCAAATGACATATAAGCAAATTGCTCGAAAAAGTATCTATTTATAAAAAAATTTTTAGGTAAATTAATACATACATTTATAAATTATGCCTTTTGAAAACCGACGCGTAAAAGATCGGTTTTCGGCCCGTCGTTCACAAGTTTGTGATAACTTTATATCTGGCAACGGCCTCCCCAGTTCTTTAATTTTAAGTTTATCCGCTAATGGCAGCCTACAAAAATTTATTTGAATTATATTATTGACGAAACTCATTTTTATTAGTTCGAACTCGACGCGCGCTTACGACACAACAAATGTATAAAGCAATGCAGGCGCTAAAATACCGCGGCCGTAGAGTCCCTAAATAAATCGGATATAACCGGGTGACGTTCGGGTTCGTTCGGCGAAATTTATATACGCCAGGCGAGATTCACCGTCTGTCGCAGCGTTTCAACAATGAAATTCAATTATCTAAAATTCACACGAGGAGGCTTGCTTATCGTTGGTCAACGAAAACGGACAATTAGAGATGAGTTCAGAATTGGTGAGTTGCTATGGTTTTTTAAAATTTAGAAATTTTAACTACCTATATGAATAATAATAATAATATTAGTATTAAAATGAATAGTAATAATAAATATTTAAATAAACATTTAATTTGTGTGTTATGTTCAAATTCCTAGGAGGGGCGCGCGGCCACGCGGCCTTATAGAGCAACCGCCACTGAGGATCACTAAAATCCAATTAGTTTCTTGTTTTGGAAGTTATAATTACATTCTGTCCCTGTTTTTAGGTTTTCTTTGGGTACTTATTAGTATTCTTTGATTGTCTTTTTTCAAGAAAATTTACTGTGATGTAGACGTAGAAATGGATGAATTACATCTTTTTGAACCCATCTAGGTAAATAATATTTCCTTTACGTAAATGAGAAGAGTGGAAATAAAATATGTTAAAGTTGTTTTACTTTAGTCTCCCGCTTTATAAAATACTACTACTCTACTCTCGACTAATTTTTGAACATGAAATGAGGTTAAGTCAAAATTGAAACCCAAACAAACAAGTGACATAAAAATCCGTGTTTTACCTTGGATCAGTGAACTAATTTTTAAGATTAGATCGATCCAAATCTCTGTCCCAATCCAATACGACTCAGGACAAGATATAAATCTTGCAACAGCTGATGGAAACATACAAATGCGCATGCACACAATAAAAATTGTTGCAAGTCTTGCAAAAAATGTCCTAGTGGAAAGCAGTTATTAGTATAGCAATAATTATACAATATTCAAAAACTTATAACTCCTTTACACGTTATTTAAAGCTCTTTGTATAGCCAGTTGTAAAAATTCTAAATTCAAATATTGTTGGTATTACAAAACTAAGTTATTGTATTAATATATTAAATGAGGCTTTCTGCCCTCACTGTATACATACATTATTAGTATACATATATAATAATGAAGTTTACTAATTAATTACAAGCTTTATGACATTATGAATCACACATCTAACCTACTTTTTCTGTATCCTTTAAGTTATATCTCCCTAAGAATAAAACAACTGTAAAACAGTTTATCGTAAAAAAAATTGAATTAAATAGATTACCTGTGTAATAGCTAAAATATCAACAGTTGCTGTCAAGTTTCCAGACAAACTTCTAGGTATAATACTTCTAAAATTACTAAAGCTTCGGTTGTATGAATAAGTAACAGTAGTTTTCCCCAAGGGGGGCTCAGGCCTAGGAAACAGTCTACAAATTAAAGGTGGATCATTAAAAGAAAACCGTCCTATAGCACGAGCAAGCCCCACAAGAACTGGTAATGTGGTTTTACAGAGAAACAATTTTGAACTACTGTTACAGTTGTTTGGATCTTGCATTTTAATGGCATTATTTGTTAATTCTGTCATACAGTCAACTTGGGTATCAATGATTTCTGTCGTGTATTCCTCACATTTCACAGCTATATCACTGAGCAGAGTAAAGAGGCAAAAGCTAAATTTCTCTGCCATGGGAATTCCTAAAATATTAGTAGGTATAACATATAGAGTTAAAAGCTGGCCATAGTTAATTTACTGAAATTAATTGTTGGAATGTACAAAATTTATTTTTTAATGTACAAGACAGAAGTTTATATTTTTTATATTACACCCTGCATTTTATTGTAAAAGAAATTAATACATGAAAAAGTTGAAGCGAAAAAAATCGGAAATCCTGGGGAAATTCGCAGATTTAGTAACAACCGAATAAAATCCAATTATTGTTAACTTTATCAAGTAAACATTGAGATTTGTATTTTATTGAATAACTAGTAAATTAGTAACTAACAATAATAAAAAAATATACTACAATGTCCTTACTGTCTGTAACATTATATTTCATTTCATCAGGCCATGTTGCTTTTTCCAAAAGCGTAGCTAAACGTAGTAAATATTTGACAATCTTTTCCTTGTGGCTGAGCCTTGATTCAAGTAAATAAATTCCCAGTGCAATTACTGCATCTTGCTGTCGACAATTAATTGAAATTAAACCATTCGGCGACTCCCTTGGACACATAGAATACAACGCTTGTACCTTTGAACATAATAATTTAAGGTAATTATAGTGTATAGGATATTACGGAACTAAAAAAAATTACGTTTTGGTTATCCACTTACCTTTTCCCAGGGCGCATTTCTAATATTTCCTAAAGATCGAGCCAAATGCAATACCGTTTTATGGAAGAACAGCTTGTCCTCTTTGGTCATGGTTTTGTTCGTAAAATTCTTTTACTTAAAAATAAATAATACTTTTTATTAGAAAAACATTCGCACACTTGCCTTCACTTGCCCTACAATCACAACCACAAAACACCAACTTAGGGTATGGTCCGAATATCACCACCAGTAACCACTGTTAACCGCGACAAATGACAGATCAACCATAAAATTCCGATTATATTCGGGACGAAAAATCACCATGTTCGTTAAAAGCATAACCTTTAATTTTGAAAAGTCCATGACAGAGTGATAATTTACAGGAATGCTAAATACACTTACTTCTTATAATTTAATTGAGATCGATTCTCTGAAAAACTTAATAAATTACCAACCGACGGCCAAACATTTTGAAATTAAATTCATAACAAAACAAAATATTTCATAATAATGACAAGTGACAGGAGGAACCGCTTGTAACCGGGCGTTTAAGCCGGTGAGCATTTTGACATTTGGGTGACGTGATATCCGAAAACCGTGTTCCAAAATAAACCTATTTTTTGGTTACCGCTATCATGTGGCTATCATTTGGTTAATTACGGAACGCTAAACCACGACGCTAGTTACTTTCGGACCATACCCTAAGATCACAACTAATATCTGTCAATCTGTCATGTAGTCATGTACTCACTCATGTCACCAAAATCAGCTGGTACGTCAATTTACCCAAGGTCACATTTATTCAATGCTGTAGGGCTGTATTCTTGAAGGCAATTTTGGTCGTGTTTTTCAAAACTGTTCTGTTCTGTTCCACGATGGAAGTTAGGGTAACGTTTACGAAGGCGGACTTGGTCGCTGTGCAGTTCCCAGTTTAATTTTTTCATTACACAGTGGCTTTTTAATCAATGCTAATTATAACTCAGTTCTCGTCCCATTTCTTTGGACGGGACTTCAGTCAACCGATTCACGTGAAGATCTACATATTTACGCTGGGGAGAAGCTTCAGTTTGATTTCTTGGGCACTTGATTCAATTCTAACAAAATAAGTTTAGGTTTTTTTGTTCCTCTTCTTTCCAACCTCACAACCTCTATTTTGGGTTAACTTTGGTGTTAAGTTAACTCTTCGGCTTCGGCAGTAGTTACGAATAAAATATATTGTCTGTGCAAAGCTATATACGTGGGATTAGTGGTGTACGACATACGTTCCCAAAGAAAAGCATTGAAAAGATGATACAGGAATTTCAAATTAATAACATTTATGTTGGTAATAAGTCTACAATTTTCTAAAGGAAAAATACCGTTAATAAAAAAAGAGAGAAGTGGGAGAATACAATAAAATCGCTTGGGACGCAAGGGCAGGTACGCTGTCTGACTCGCCTCTACAGATAATTTTAGCCATTTTGTTTCCAAATTTATAGCTAATCTATCGGCTTGTGTAAGTATTTGAAACCACCTGTATTAGTCTGTAAAACTTGCAAAATCGGCGTTTTTATAAGGTTATGCGGTAAAACGGCTTAATTTTTGTTTTCCTAGGATCACATTGTAAACGTAGACAAAGGAGCAAGCATAATGTCGTCGAAAAGAAAGAAGGGACCCGCAAAAAAAGCCGCATCCAAGAAGTCTAGGAGGAAGGAAGATACTGATGATTCTGATCTTAGTGATGGGGGCGAGGGGGATGTTGCGCAGCCTGATGAAGTGTTAATTGCTGGTAAGATAATTTGCATATTACTATTCCCTGGGTCATACAATGATAATTTGCTTAACCATGACCTTTTTCTTCGAGACAATTTAAGAGTGCAGTGTGCAATAAATATTTCATATGCCCACATTATATGCTTTCATTTATCATGCTCATTTTGGTCTACCATTACCTTTAATTATAGTTGATGCATTCCCTTTTTAATGTTAATTCCTATGTTATACTATTAAGGCCAGTCAAATTATTCTATAATTATTACAACAACAACTAAACCAATTAAAATCTATGATAGTTTTAAAATTGATCATTATTTTAATGCACTATCAATTTTTCACCTACCTATATGCAATAGTATAAAATCGCTTCTTTATGAGGTGGCAGCAGAATGTTTATCTTGTTACTTTAACAAGAAAATGTTGAGTCTGTATAAATAGTGTAAATTTTCCCCTAACAAGAAGACTATGTAATGATTTTTATATAAAGAAATTTACTCCTGCGTAGAATCACCCACATATAGTCTGGAATATGAGTTTATATTATATAATATATTTTGTATAGGAGAGGTACACAGGTCTGTGCAATGATCTAGTATCTATAGATGGCACATGTCATTCATAAACGCTATTAATTCAAATGTGTTGACATTGACTTGTTATTCTTATTCAATTAAAAAAAAATTTGGATGCATTGTAAACATCTATGTTTTTTCCGCGATATATTTTCTGTGAACATCCCTAAACGGGAATGAATAAAACGTCATCATGGCCTCAGACCAATGTCGTGGCGGTCACATTTTTGGGGGCAGATCTCTTATTGCTTTATTTATCAATATGTTCATTTGTTATTGTTTCATCTATAGGTACTACCCAAAAAGATAGAGAAACAATCACCACCAATCAATAACAAACTAATTTTCATCAGATATATGCTTAAAAGTTAATTTTTTTCATAGGCAAATAAGTAAGTAATAATTTTTAAAATTTGCTTTAGAACCTATTAGCGTACATTTTGTTTTTAAAGCATTTAGCATTAATTTATTTTGACAAAGCTAGTTATTTAAAATTTCAAGTTTCTCATTCAAAACATTAGTTATTTCTCTAAAATTGTTACCTGCTACCTGCTACACATATAAGAGTCATCTGCAAATTAGCTAACAAAGGACTTTAAATCGTATGCATACCATTGACATAAATAACGAATCAATTATCATCATCAATAGCAGTTTTGCGTCCACTGCTGGACATAGGCCTCCCGTTAAAAAAATAACAATCAATAGGGGACCTAAAACATTTCCCTGAGGTACACGTCACCTACTTTCCCTGTTATGTGAAAGTTTGATACCTATTAATTAAGTAATCACTTATCCAGTCCAAAGCACAATCAATGGTTTCAAATGCATGTTGTACCTAAGTCTACAAAAACACTAAGCACCACTTTACCCTCATTTATAAAGTTCCTCCATTTTGCGCATACATATTGTAGTGCCGATTCGCAGGAATGTTGATTCTAAATCCGGATTGTCCGACAAACAGTAACTGGTTAGTGTCAAAATAA
The DNA here is from genome assembly GCA_963969555.1 of Polydrusus pterygomalis. NCBI lineage: Eukaryota > Metazoa > Arthropoda > Insecta > Coleoptera > Curculionidae > Polydrusus > Polydrusus pterygomalis. Next base: position 38,612,061 of record OZ018376.1, on the reverse strand, counting down.
TTCCTTAACTGTTGGCAAATTATTGTCACGATTATTTTGTCCACAACAGGAAGTAGAAGATTAATAGGCCAGAATTCGGCGGGAATATTAGGTTTAGACACTTTGTGTATAGGAATGATAACACTGATTTTTAATTTAAAGTTTTTTTGAAGGTGGTAGATAATAAAGTAATATCAAATACATTACCTTGTCGGACTTCCATTGTCTTTATTTTGTTACTTAACACAACGTTTCGGTTAGTTAGTATCTCTACCCGTTTTCAAGTGTAAACAGTTTACACTTAGAATTTTTTGCGTATTTTTCCCGAAGTCTCCGCGTAGAATACTATACGACCTCCTATTTTGTTTCGTCAATATCGCACTTTTTTTATACTTGATGCAGGGTTGGCAGGATATATATCCGTGATAAATATCCTGATATATATCTTGATAAATATCATGATATTTATGAGACGATATTTATCCTGATATATATCAATATTTTTTTTTCTAAAATTCTATTCCATCAGTATAAAAATATTGCGCCGCTGCTGCTGAGCCGGCAACAGCGTATTATGCTGCTTACGATGCGGTGATTCCCGGTCTTTCCCAGACGTTGACCACCTGTTGTTCTTTGCCGCGTGGCTTTTTATTCCGATTTCTCATTGAACGGAGCAATATTTTGCTGTTTGTTTTATAAAATAAAAATTTTACAATGCCAAAAATAAAAAATCCAGTTTGGGTTCACTTTAACTTAATTAACAAGCCCAGTAATTCTGGGTTCAGGCGCGTATTTGAGGGGAGGGGGTAATGGGGGTAGTTACCCCCCCCCCCCCCCTAATGAGCCATTTTTTTTGCTTACATTTTTTTTAAATTGGACAGGTGGAAATCGAGAGCAATAAATTTTGATTGATTTTCTTGTAAAAAGCTGTACCTATCATTAAAAAAAAAATTTCATAACCCCCCACCAGAATCATTACCCCCCCACAAAGATCAACTCTAGATACGCGCCGGTCTGTTTCTTAAGTTGAACCATAGTTAAAAGCCAAAATATATGATGTGTTCATATTCATAAACTTGTATTTTTTACCTACATTTTACATTTCTAACATATGAGTATAGGAGTACTAAAAAAACTTGTTATTGTGATAGCAACTATCATTGAATAGAATTGAAATAAAAATTACAGGTTTTTAACATAATTATATTAAATTAAGTGATTTTGAATTTTTAAAATATACCTATCTTTACTGAAAACAGATGAAATAAATTAAAAATAATTAAAAACATAAATAAATATCCAAATTTGGATATATATCGATATATATCGGATATTTGGATATTTATATAAATATCATGATATTTGCCAACCCTGCTTGATAGCTGTCAAAAGTTCCATGTGTTCTTGGTCAGCTACCAATAAACTATATACCAGGGTTAAGAACATGACATCAACTTCAATTCCTCAAAAAAAGGAGTAAAAACTAGTGTTTTTAATTTAAGGGTTTTTTAAATTAAGGTGCATCAACTTTTATTATTTTAAAATAGGTCATGGTGATGTCCTGGATGACCTCAGCCCACTACCTCAAGAACTACTAAACACGCTCATTAAACCCGTTGGTCAATTAGTATTTTTTGGCGGTCTCAATTGGGATTTAGCTGGAAAAAAGGAGTTTAAAGGTGTGAAGATAATTCCTAATCTCTATTTGCCTCACACTTTTGGGGATTGGAAGGTTGGTATAGTTTTAATGAAAGTAGTAAATAGAATAACAAATGATATAATATGGCATCAAACTTAAAGGAATGCATGCAAGAAGTGAGAAGTTTGGGGACCCTTTGAAAATGATGTCGCTGCGTTAAATTTTTAGGTTTTATTAAATGTGGGCCTGTTTATATTAGGTATAAAAGTATAACATGATACAACTATTTATGCCAACATTATTTATAGGTTCGTTTGGCTGTAAGTGGATGCACCGCGGCCCATAACGTGTTAGTGGACAAAGATGGGAAGGCCTATACTTTTGGTCGGAACCCTCATGGTCAACTGGGGTTGGACAACACTACATCTACCCCTAAACCTCTGCCGGTTCCAGGTTTGGAGAAGATGAACGTCATCAGTGCAGCCTGTGGCCGACACCATACTCTGTTTCTTACAGATACAGGTAAAATATTCAACTTTATACCGGGTGATTTGTGACGAGCCTCCTAAGAAATTTTGGGTAAACTATTAAAGTTTTTTTTTTGGAAAAGTTATATTTTTATGTTTTTGGATTGTCTTCTCAATTAGAATTAAAATCTATTGATCATTTCCAGGGACACTGGGAGTACTTGAATACGTTTTATTTGAATTCAGAAGCAAATTAGTTAATGTTTAAAATTAACAGTGTTATGTTCTTTTAATTTCAGTTACAAATAACTTTCTCTTTACCAAGTTCAGTTAGATAAAATACTACATACATAAGATATGCTGCAAGTTTTTTTTGCAGAATTAACAAAAAAAAATCAGTCCAATATGCTCAAAACTACTGATGGACATTGCATTTTAAAAAACTTTATACTTTTTAGGGTTAAAATTTGACATGGGAATATTTTCATGTTATTATTATTATGTAGATTTTGCCCAGTCTCAAGGGTAAACTTAGCTAATTTAACTCAGGTAAGTTTATAAATAACTAGATACCTATATGAGGAGCGGTAGGAAAGTTTTATTCCTGACAATGAAACAAAAACTTTTTAGTTTTATGATAATTTTATCTTTTGACATAAACTACCTTACACTAAATCAGAAATTAAACCATGTCCCTGTGGGCGTAAATTTGACAGCGTAATTCTGACGTGATAAGTCGATTAGGCTGACATTTAAAAAAATGGCAGGAGTTGTTCCTGTTTTATACAATGACATGCTAAATGGAACTCTATAATAAAGGTGACGTAAAGCTATTGACCATAAACGTTCACAAAGCGGTCACAGTCCAACCCATCCTACGCAAGTGCAATTTTCTTGAACTGGCCGTATAATCCGATTAGGTGCCGTCTGACTTTTATTTAAAAAAATTAATAAAAGCACTTTGATGGACGTCAATTTGCAGACGATAACCAATTGAAAGGGGATACCTGTTTTCAAAGTTGGCAGGATATATATCTGTGATAAATATCCTGATATATATCTTGATAAATATCCTGATATTTATGCGACGATATTTATCCTGATATATATCAATATTTTTTTTTCTAAAATTCTATTCATCAGTATATAAATATGGCCTCGCTGCCGCTGATCCGGCAACAGCGTATTGTGCTGCTTACGATGCGGTGATTCCCCATCTTTCCGAGACGTTGATCACCTGTTGTTCTTTGCCGCGTGGCATTTTTATTTAGTTCCAATTTCTGATTGAATGGAGCAATATTTTGCTGTTTGTTTTATGAAATTCTAAATTTTACAATGCCAAAAATAAAAAATCCAGTTTAGATTCATTTAGATTTAATTAACAAGCCCAGCAATTCTGGATTTTAAGTTGAACCATAGTTAAAAGGAAAAATATATGATGTGTTCATATTCATAAACTTGTATTTTTTAACTATATTTTACATTCCTAACATAGGAGTACTAAAAAAAACTTTGTTATTGGGATAGCAACTATCATTGAATAGAATTTAATTACAAATTTACAGATTTATAACATGTTTATATTAAATTAAGTGATTTTGAATTTTTAAAATATATCTTTACAGAAAACAGATGAAATAATTTAAAAATAATTAAAAATATAAATAAATATCCAAATTTGGATATACATCGGATATATATCGGATATTTGGATATTTATATAAATATTATGATATTTGCCAACACTGCCTGTTTTGAAGGTCAACGGGGATCAATCTCTTCTGGCGGAATAAAGTCCTTTCAGCACAAGTGGCGCAAGTGCATTGAATTTAATGGTGTTAGTCAAAAAATAAAATTATTTTAACAAACCGTGTTTTGTTTGATTGTTAGGGAGAAAACTTTTTTAGTGCCCTGGTAATTATATCTGGTAAAAAATAGTTAAAAACCATTGTACGTATAATACTGATTTTTTTCAACTACCTACAATACATATTAAATTAAGTTAGACATGTTCATTGAAAAGCGTTTATTTTGGCTTTTAGCTAGGATTGCAACTCTTCCGGAAAAAGTTCGGAAAAGTTGGAAAAGTTTAGCTTTACGGTAATTTTAAGGTTGCATCTTGCATTGTGATGTGTTCTTGTGTGGAAATTATGTAAATAAAATACTGACCCAACCTTTTATTATCTATCATATTATTTATATAATTTATAAACGAAAACAAGCAATAAAACAAAACAACAAAATATAACCTAAAAGTAAGACCAAGTCCCAAGGTCTCTTAAGATGAATCACCATCATCACTGCTAAACGACGAATCTTCATAAATAGCGATAGAATCGTTGTCAGACTCCGTAGATTGTTCATCTGAATCTGACCCATACTCATTTGTCCATTCTAGTTCTTGACTGTCTTCTAAAGTTTTTTTGGATTGTTTGGCAGGAATCCCAGATTTTGACCTTGTCAACCTCTTCGTGACCGTACTGGCACTGCTGGCAGAGGCGGATAAACCTAAACCAGACTCTAAGGGTAGGGTCAAGTGGTATAAAAATGAGACATTTAATAAAACTTCATTTTTTAAAGTTTTTTTCTGTATTAAATTTTCTTAAAATTCCCTTAGTCTAAAGATTTTGATGCTGAATTACATTAATACAAAATATTTATCAAAAATATTGAGATCATTGCAAAAAAAATAAAAACCGTGTCTCATTTTTAACCTGTCTTTGGGTTAAAAATGAGACAGGTGGTGGGTAAAAATGAGACAAGGGTTTATTGAAGAGCACGTACCATTTATCACCTCTGGGGCAATATTGAGACGGCCTAGTTCAAAAATGAAACAAAAATTTTTACATTTTTCTTCAATTTATTTAAAATAAACAGTAAAAACACAAATTGAAGTTTAGAAAAAAAAAGTGTATTATAAATACCCTTTCGTATTGGCACAACAAACAAATTAACTTTGCAAACAAAATTTTCATTTTGTATAACCTTTTAGTTTACAATAAAATTACTAAAGGCAATGAAAAAAACAAGTTGCTGTAAAACTTTGGTAGTACCTCTATAAAATGTGGGGGCAGGTAGTTTCATGACTACATCTTCAAAAGGTACCTCATATTTTTCAGGAATTAGAGGAAATATACATTTTTCGCCCTTCCGACACAAATACAACACAGAATACTCATTTCCTTTCACCGATTCCACTACCTAGTGCATCATGATGTAATAATTTCTTTTTTGTCCAAAACTTGACAAAGATATAGTCTCCAATGTCGATTTTAGTTGGATTAAATTCTTTAAGTAATTGGTTTTCTTCATTTACAATGTCTTGTAATGAAATATTTTCAATATCACTTTCTTTTTGATAAACAATGCTTTCGTTGTCCGATGAGGAATCGGCCTCTACAGTAAATTTTTTCTTTGGTTCTTTCTTTTTTAGTTGCAAAGTTTCTCTCTCCTTTATGCTATTTAAATATTCAGAGCTAGTTAAAACAGCACGTCTAGGCATTTTGACTGGCGGGAACCCTAAAAAGTATATTAAATTATGTATCATTTTTACCCCATGCTGTGTCTCATATTTACCCAAACGGCCGTCTCAAATTTGCCCCACCAACTTATCACGTACTCACTCTTATACACTTGCCAGGAGACTACCCCGCTTTTTTCCACAACGTCGATACACATCGACCGTTTAATCGCGACCTTCGCCGAGTGTGCCCGATGCTTCTCCATGACGTGGACATAAAAGTTTGCCCGGCTGATTTAAAAGTTTTTGCACAGGAAATTGTAATACATTTTAAAAGGATAAAAATGCATGTATAGTTAGATGGTAATGTTTAAAATCAATATGATTTTATGTTTATCAATATGTTTACACTATTATGCCACTTTTTCGTCCTAATAAAATAGTTTCTAGTGGTAAAAAACGAACTCTCATTTTTACCCAAAATTTTGGGTCTCATTTTTACACCATTTGACCCTACTTGTTCATTGCTGGCACTGCTGGCAGTGCGTGTTGCGTTAGCAGTATATTGTTTATAGCAAAATTTACACTCGAATTTTTTGGTTTTACTGTTTGGAATAGTTACGTCCTTAAACTATTTATACACCAATTATTTCTCATTTGCCATGTTTGTTACGTTGAAAATTTTTTAACGCATTCACTAGCTTAGCTTACGCGGGGACGGGGATAGCGATCGGGGCATTACCGGGGTTCGGAACAGGAATGGCGTATTATTGTCCGCTTTAGTTACGGCCGAAGCTCGGGGGCTTCCGCGGGGATTTACGGGAGTCGGTAATGAATACCATGGTTCCCCGTATTGTCTGTTATGTTCGCCGACGGCCCAGTTTTGCCATTATTTTATTTATTTATTTTATTCTCTAGCAGGAAAATCCCAAATACAAGACAATTGGACAAAAACACAATTTCTCTCAATACAAGTAAAAGTAAATACTAAAAATATAACTAATACTTACAAATATATATATAACAGAATAACAAATATTCCAATGAAGTAGACACCCTAAGTCCCTGATTTTCCTTTATTTTGTAAGTAAAGTAAATATTTCCCTTTTTTTAGCGTCGCGGAGAATCGCCTACTACCGAAATTTCCAACTTTTCCAAGGTACTAGCGAAATTTTCCAACTTTTCCGAAAATTTTACCAACTTTTCAAGCGAACTTTTCATCGGTTGCAATACTACTTTTAGCTGACAATAATTTCACGATTGATTGCCGGACATTAAAAAAATTTTAACCCAAAAATTGAATACCAACAACACACATCGATACATTGCAACATTGTCTATAAATGTATTAAATTATAACTTTTTAAGTGGTAAATGTCTATAATAATCGTATTTTAAACTTTTAGGCACTGTTTACGCTTGTGGAGACAACAAATCTGGGCAATGTGGTGTGGGAAATTTACAACCACAGATTCTTACTCCAACTAGAATCAATTATAGAGGTCCTCCTATTGTAAAGGTAAGTTTATTGACATAATTAATATGACTGTCTTATTTAACTAACGTAAATAACTATCACTGATTAAGGAATAATAATTGTGGACCTATTTTTAAGGCTTGCTTAGAGGACAATTTTTTTTTTATCTTACCTTACGTTGTTAAGCAATATAAGGTTCTACTTAATGTTGAGACAAAACTTTATACATATGTACCTACTAAACGTCATAGTAATTGTAATTTTTAAATATATTCAGTAATTCTTGATGGCTATAGATAGCCTTTTTCTGGGTAAAATCCAATATTTTTTAAAAGTCCTTTAAAATCTTACGATCTACCCCGTCCACGGACCGACTCCGAATAATATATTGAGGTGACAAAATAATACTAAATATTCTTAACGTTTCTTTAAAAGTTACACCCAAGTTCTTGTGAGTCTTCACCCGTTTTAAAGTGTTATCATAAATGATGTAATAGCTTTTTAAAACATTTTTCTTTGAAGTAAATGACATGCAACACTTTTCTATTATATATATTGTATTGTATATACAGCGTGTCCAGAGAAGTTCTAGACATATGGGAATTTTCTTTATTGTTGATTTTACGAAAAAAAGTTATTCTTTATAAAAAGTTCTGCTTGATGCGCAAATATTATTATTGACATATCACATCTTCATCTTAATATATCATGTACAGGGCGGCAAAAAAATATAGAAACACAGAATAGGGAACTTTCCAATTTTGTTTTTTTCAATAATATGATTTAGTTAGGCCAAAAAAAAATATTCCCCAATTATTATTCCTTAAAAATCAGTAATAACTTGGTAAAAATTCTTTAAAGTTTCGCGCGTGTCAAAAGCATTTCAAACGACCTTTTAAGCGCGCCAAGCCCGATGACGTCACGAAGTATGACTTTTCCGTCATCCGTCATCCTGACCGGCGGCCGAGCTACCGAGTTTGCATTTGGATTGCCGTGTGTTATTGTTATTGTATTGTTTTAAGGTGGAATTCTCAACGTCGTTCAATTTATTGCCAACCTATAACCTATTTCGTGGATGTCATCATGACAAATAATACTTCGTGACGTCACGACCCGTTTTTACCCGCTTGGGATAATTTGAATTTTGGGGCAGTTTTAAATCTTTCTAGCGGTCTTTTGGGACGAAATATGTTGTTTTTTTTGCTGCCATATGTTTTATGACAATATATACTTATGATTTATAGAATTTTTTCACCATTTAAAATTTTTGTCAAGTTCCCTATTACGTTAAGAGGGAAGTATCCTCAATTTTTATTTTAGAGCAAATTGTTATAAGAAAATTTTACTAAGGACTACAAAACGCGGTCAGATACAATTTTTCGTTGAAATATTTTAATCTACAGGGTACCAGGGTAAAATTTTTTTTTTGTAAAAGGTAAAAATAAAAAACCAAAAACTTGGTTATTTGAATTTTTCACATACATTTTGAGGTTATTTGAAAAAAGTGTAAATACAAAAGTTGTAGATCTTTTTATTATCTACAACTTTGCAATTTACCGTTTTTCCATAGGACTTGTAGTTTTACCGAAAATCGAGATAAATCATTTTCTACCCTTAAACCCCCCCCCCCCCCCCCCTTCCCGACCTCGGATCGCCCGTAATTTATTTTTCCTTTCATTTTTGTTCTATTCTCTTCCTTTTCCAATGGGTTTCATCCTACTATTCTTTTTTTTTCACTTTTTACCATTTTCAAAGGCTTCAGCACTGGTCTATTAGTAAAGTTTTCTTATAATAATTTGTTCTAAAATAAAAATCAAAGGTACTTCCCTCTTAACGTAGTTCTGTGTTTCTATATTTTTTGCCGCCCTGTACATGATATCTTAAGTTTTGATATGTCAATATTATTTGCGCATCAAGCAGAACTTTTTATAAAGAATAACTTTTTTCGTAAAATGAACAATAAAAAAAATTTCCATATGTCTAGAACTTCTCTGGACACGCTGTATAGACAACTTTTTCAAATAATTTTTGTTGGTATCTCGTCACCTAACGTCACTTAGTAAAGTAAATTTTTTAAAAATTTGCCGCTGTACCAGTTGTTACCTATGTCAAAATCGATTTTTATGTTATCGGACATTCCGAGCCAATACCTCGGAAAAGGTTTTTCGGTACTCTGCTAATAACGTTTTCCCCCATATTTTGCGAACTTTTTACCAGTCACTGTATCGGATTGTAAATATTACTTTTATGTTCTAACAGATTGGGTGCGGCGCAGAATTTTCCGTAATCCTGGACATCAAAGGCGGTCTGCACACTTTCGGCTTGCCCGAGTACGGCCAGCTGGGTCACAACACCGACGGCAAATACTTCAAGACATCGACAAAACTCTGTTTCAATTACGCGACCAGTCCGAAACGCGTCGTCTTGTACATCGAGAAAAGCAAGGACGGACACGTTTCGCCGGTCGATGTCACTGAAATAGTGGATTTCAGTTGCGGCCCGAATCACACGGTGGCTATTGACAGCCGCAAGAGGGCGTTTTCATGGGGCTTTGGAGGTTTTGGGAGGTTGGGGCATGCCGAGCAGAAGGATGAAATGGTAAGCTCGCGAAGTCTGTATGATTTGTTGAATTTTTTGCAATTTTTTCAGAGTAACTTTTTTCTTATACCTATAATGTAAGTTGGCTTAATGGATTTTAAACTATTTGTTTATACCATACTTAATATTTTATTTACTTTGTATGCTTATTTTTTCACTAGAATACCATTTTTTTTTCGAAATATAAAATTAAAAAACTTATAATTAAATTCCCAGATATCAGATTAGTTCACAAATTTCAAATGACAAATTATATTATTTAATATTTCATAAAAATGTTATTTTATACTAAATATAATTCATTATAACTATCATTATAAGGAGGAAGGAACAAAAAGGAACGTTAATAATTATTTTTAAATAGGTAACACAAAAGCAATATAAATTTCACATTTCAGTGTGACGTCCTTCTCGCTCTATACAAACAGCCGTCCGTCTATAAACGTCTTTGACCGCATTTTGTAAAAAACTTGGCTTTATATTGGCACAACACTGTCTAATCGTTTGTTCCAAATGCTCGATATTTCTAAACGGTCGATTCTTATAAACTTTCTACTTAAGATAACCCCACAGGAAAAGGTCTAGTGGTAATGTCAGGCGACCTGAGTGGCCAGTGACATTCTCTATCACGCCCTATAACTCTGTTTTGAAATAATTGGTTGATGCGTTCCTTCATTGCTACAGTTTAATGTATGGGTGCATCGTCAAGCTGATACCATAAGTTATCTCTATTATGTAAGGGCATGTTATCAAAAACTTCGGCAAGCTCGTTATCGAGAAAATTCAGGTACCTTTTACCAGTTAAATTTACTCTAAAGAAGTATGGTCCAATAAGCTGATCTTTCAGAATTCCACACCTAAAGAATTTTTCTAACGCTTTCCCTCTGGTACCCTGTTGGATCAGTTATCTTGGTTATAACTAGTTTGACCGTGGTCAATAACACTTAAAACAAACATCAAGTTGTACTTCTTCACCGTATTTATTTGCCGCGTGAGGTTTTTTAAAATTATTTTGAACGGATCCAGTTTCTCTAAACTTTGACATTATTCTTGAAATGGTGCTATGCTGCAAATTTTTTTCTGGATGCCTCTCATTAAAAATGTGAGATACTTGCCGGTGAGGCATATTCTCTTTACAAATTAAGACAATTTCTATTTTTTCTTGAATGGACAACATTGGTGATAACACTGAAAACTGTAACTTGCGAAAATATTCCAACTTATGACATTTCTTTATTTATTCGGCACTCTAATTCTTTTTTTTTCCATAGCCTACTTATAAAATTCGAAATTGCCTTGATATTTTATTGTGAATAAAAAGAAAATGCGTCTAAATTGTAAACTAATCTGATATCTGGGAATTTAATTATAAGTTTTTTAAACTTTCTACGTGTATGTACTATCAAAAAAATAGAACATATGACGTCTATCTGTTATAGTAATTTAACAAACTAGTGTATTAATAAGGACGGTTAATAATCGAGACAATTTTAACGTGTTAGCGCAGCGAGCACGTTAATTTGTTGAGATTATTAATCGCTATTTAATATACGCGTTAGTTACAATATTTTTCCGTCGATTGTCTTGTTAATAGATTATATTTTTTTAAAATTTAGAACCAAACTACATATTATAACAAATTTTTGAATTTCAAACTTATTTACATCGACAGAAACTATGGCAACGCCATTATGTACGCGGCAGTGCGTGCTTTGTAGTATGTTTGGCTGCCTAAAATCGTTTATTAATAAAAAAAAAAGCATGCATTAATAGGGGCCATTAATGTATGATTTTTTATACATTAATTAAGGTTGTAAATACACGGTCGACAGAAAATTTTTTAAAATTATGATAACTTTGCACCACCCGTGTAAATTTTTTTTGCCTCTAATTTTATATTTCGAAATAAAATGGTATTCTAGTGAAAAAATAAGCATACAAACTAAATAAAATATTAAGTATGGTATAAGCAAATAGTTTAAAATCCATTAAGCCAACTTACATTATATGAAAAAAAAGTTACTTTAAAAAAATGGCAAAAAATTCAACTTTGCGCTAACATCTGAAACTTTGTATTTAGGCTAAAATTGTACTAGAAACAACTTTTTCTAATGGCATTTTTTGAAATTCGGTAAAACAATGCCATTTTTCAGCATTTTTTGACAAAAATGTAATTTTTGACAGATGGTGACAATGGAATATATAATTTTTAGTCTAATTTAAAGCAAAAACGATTGCTGATATTTAATTTTAACTAACCTCATTAATAAAAAAAGTTCCATATGGTGCGGACTTTAATAGTGACACTGTATATAAGTTTTGATGTAAAAAATAACCAGCTAAACCTAGTGCGGCCATTGTCAGTCAGCTGCATGATTTTATTTCAGGGTGTTCTAGAAATTACAGTTGAACAGACGTCGTGTTGCAGTAATGTAGACACGACGAACTGAACCTCGCCCATCATACATTGTAACACATTGGTTATAGAATTTTGAATAAAGGCCTTAATTATTATTATTATTAACCTATTCATATTTTCAAACTACCCTAATATCTCCCTCGATTAAGGCTTAGAACATCATGCACTTTAAACAGATTTTAGCAAGACCTTTGACAAGATCAACCATAACATTCTTATTTCAAAACTGTTCAGACTTAGGTTATTTGATCAACTGCTATCATGGATGGTGTCTTACCTGTATGACAGGATTGGTGACCTTTAAACATACCCAAATTCGATATTTATGTCTTTAAAAGTATTAAAATGGGGTAGAAGTAAGTAAATTTTCGTCTGTGTAAATACAATATTTTCATATTTTTTAAAACAAATTATTAAGTTCCAATTTTTATATTGCAGGTACCAAGGTTAATCAAATACTTTGACAGCCAATCCCGAGGTATACGTTCAGTGCACTGTGGCGCCACTTATACTCTTGCTGTGACCGAATACAACGGACTATTTTTATTTGGACAAACTAAGCGTACTGGTGAGGTAAGATTCATACCTATTTCATATTAGTTTAAGGTACAACAGGCATACTTGTATTTATATAGAGCCATCGAATGAAATCTGAGTCATGACAAAGCTATTTCTTTCCCCCTGCAATAACTCCAAGGTTGGACTGTCTAATATATTTTTACTAAGTAATGTTATGCAGTGACAGGCGAAAAGTTCGCGATATATGGGAAAAAATTTTATTTGCATAGTAATGTCAAATTCCATTCAACTAGGCGGGTTATGACTTTATCAAAGACAAACTAATATAGTGTTAGTTTGCTTAAGTAAAGGTTTTATGAAAGGCAATATAAAGATATCCATAATATGACGCAATAAACTTATCGGTTCTTTATGAATCGGAGAGACATGCCCACTTAATTTCCAGGTGACATTTCATTGAAGGCTATCACATTTGTGGCAAATGTGTTAGTCAATTACAAATATTGTGACATGCCTAATAAAAGTCAGTTTGCAGGGTTTTTGCATCTCCAGGAAAGAAATCGAAGTTCTATACAAAAAATGGTTCGTTCATAAAAGTAAAATGGTTCATAAAAGTAATAGAAGTATACCAATGAAGAAAACGCAACGACGATCAAGGAAAAAGTCTAAAAGAGGACTAAAACTTTACAGGAAACTATATAAAAAGGGATGTCAGAAATGTTATACAATAAGTCCGGCGATGTGGTAGACAAGAGGGCAAACGGACCAAAAATTTCATTTTTCTAGGAAAAGTCATCTTTATAAATTTTTGTCTACCACATCGCCGGACATACTGTATATGACATATGCATCACAAATCATTATAATACTTCTGGTTTTGAAAGATGCTTTGAAAAACAAGGAATTTATAAATTTAAGTCAAAGTCAAAATATGCTTTATTGTTATAACAATATAAACTTGTTGTTAACAAAGCTAGGCTAATATAAAATCACAAAAAGGAAAAATCACTGAATAAAAAGAAACTATCACAAACTTACACTAAATCTACAGACACAGAGTACAGGTAAGGATAAATCAAAGAAACAAAAGAGCTTAAAATTGTAATACATACATACTATAAAGTTAGGCAACCAAATAAATATACCAACAAACATTCAGACTGGTACAATAAAAATAGTTAAAATACATCATTATAAAACTCTGAGATACTGTAATAGGCCCTTCTTATCAAGAACCCCTTCAAACGATTCCTACAGACATTCAGTGATGCAGCCTCCCTAACATAGCGTGGGAGGTGATTGGCTACCTTTATGCCCTCATAGAAAATAGTCTTCTGCGTTAAGGTGGATGAGGGAATAGGCAGACGCAAATTCAGCGCCTGACGCGTTACATATCTGGAATTTTCCATCATGAATTTGTGGCGATGTTTGTATGTAGCGCTAGAGACTTCCAGAATATAGATACGCGTAAGTATGAGAATGCTCTCCCTGATGAAAAGTGGTTTACAGGAATCCCTGGGCTTTGCCCCGCAAATATACCGAAGAGCACGTTTTTGTAATATGAAGAGCGACTGGGTTAGATAGTTGGAAGCCGTTCCCCAGATCCCGTAACAAAGGCGTGACTCAATCAGAGCAAAATTTACCGATTGCTGCGCCCAGCTCTTGTGTTATGACTCTTACCGCAAAACAACCCGAAGATAACTTCGTTGAGAGACTAATAATGTGCTAACCTAAGATCGTTGTCAATGATTAAGCCAAGAAATGTGGTGTTGGTTTGAGGTGAAATGGGGATGGACCCAATTGATAAGTCCTCCATGAGACCCTTCAAGCATAGGATTTTGGTTTTACTAGGATTTCAATGATAGATTTGAACAAAACCAGGTTAACTTGGGTTGCTGTGATAAAAACTTGGAATTTCGTTATGGAAAGTACTGCAATAGAAGATCTTTGTGCGAACAACCGAGATATTTAATGCCTTAGAACTAATTTGGGCAGGAGCAAAATCGTTCTATGATATTTGTTAGTCTCGTTTTCCTTTAGTTAGGTACAATTAATTATGAAGTTTATGTGATTTATTAATTATATGTAGTATTATTTTTTTTAAATTACATATTTTGTGTAATTACTTTTTTTAGGTTGACTTGATTTGTGAAATTACTTTGTATGTACATTCAGAAATAAATATTGATTGATTGATATTTTGCGGACTTTTGCCGGTCACTAGAATAAATTTGAATTAAATCATTATCATTGAGCTTTGTAAGAGTTATTTTTTCCTAAGTTCTGTAATATTTTGGTAAATATTTAATCTGCACATAATTTATTTGGATTTTATCATATTACACACCATCTTAAATTTTAGGCCAACATGTACCCAAAACCAGTTCAAGACCTGGCAGGTTGGAATATAGCACATGTGGGCACGAGTTACACGTCAATAGTTGTATCCGCTGATGAAACTTGTATTGGATGGGGCGCGGCTCCTGTTTACGGAGAACTGGGCTTTGGCGAGTTGCAGAAGAGCAGTACTGTTCCCAAAGAGGTAAAATTATTTTCATTATTAGACCAGGGTCGATAATTTTTGAAACCAAAAAAAATAATAGTAAGTTGAAACCCATTGGAAAAGTAAGAGAATATAACAAATGTTCTCAAAAAATGCAAAGAAACGAAAAAAACTCTAATCAGAATTTTTTTTTAATCATTATGTACAATTTTGAGCTATTTAGTAAAATTTATACTTAAATTACTCGAAAAACGTAAGATTCCATGTTACATTGATAAACAAAAAAATTACAAATCCATAAAACATAATAAGGATCGCAAAAAACATGCGAAAATAGTTGTTCTAAATATAATAATTAAAGGTAGGATTTAAAGGGGATTTCATCACATTTACCATAGTAATGTATATTTTTTTTCACCATCAGAAAGTAGAGATTTCAACGAACAAAAAGCCCACCGACTTTTTTAAAAAAGCAGATATTTTGACGTGAGAATTTTCGATTGAAAATTAGGGTACTTTTTCGAAATTAAGTCAAAATAAGGTGAAAAAATAAATATTTTAATTCAAAAAAATTACAGTGTGTTGGGGACATAAAAAGGTAAGTTTTCATCAAATTTAGTGAAAAAAAAATTTGTTTGTAAAAGATAAAAACCAAAAACTTGGTTATTTGAATTTTTCACATAAATTTTGAGGTTATGTGAAAAAAGTGTAAATACAAAAGTTGTAGATCTTTTTATTACCTACAACTGTGTCATTTAACGTTTTTCCATAGGATTTGTAGTTTTGCCGAAAATCGAGATAAATCGTTTTATACCCTTAAAAACCCACCCCTTTCCACTTCCCGACCTCGGATCGCCCGTAAATTATTTTTCCTTTCATTTTTGTTATATTCTCTTCCTTTTCCAATGGGTTTCATTCTATTATTTTTTTTCACTTTTTACCATTTTCAAAGGCTTCAGCCCTGGTCTATATTAGAATATGGAAGAAACTTATTGACCTATCATTTACGAAAGTCATTAATTCGTTACCAAATTAAACTCCCAATTAAAACCTAATATAATTTTAAACTTAAAATGATTCTATTTTTATTTATAATTATAGATAACCAAGATGCAGGGCGTAAAGGTACTAGGTCTGTCTATGGGATATTGGCACACTTTGGTGATCGCTGCAGAAGATACCCCAGAACAAAAAGCAAAACTGGAAGCAATGAAAAAATACGAACCCTAGGCGGCTACAATACTTATTAACCCTAACTATATATGGCTAAAAATAGCAATTCACTTTACACGTTTCTTTTGCCACACGACCCGTCGAGGGTAACCAACATATTTTAAACTACATTGAACGAAACTGTTAGGTTTAAGTTTTTTGACTGAACTAATAGGCTAGTTTCTAAAGACCTAAGGTATAAGTGTCACAATTCTAAATCGGTATATTTTTGGTTAAGATGAATCACGCTAGAAAAGTGATCGTTGGCCGCTGGCGTCATTTGTGTAGCGGATGATTATGCTTTTATTATTTAGATGTTTACTTTAATATTAAAAAATTAAACTGAAACGAATATATCAGCGTTTTGGTAAAGTATTTTTCTTTCACCCTAAATGGTATCGACTTATGGACTGCAATAAAACTACCGGTTTAATCCCATTGTTACACACTATCAACAAGCAGATACACTACAGGGTAGGACTTTAGATATTTAATTCGTTATTAATAATATATTAAATGTGAAAAATTAAAGATGTTATCGCAAGCACAAGATAGTTAAATACTACCTGCTATAATTACAAATTATAATCCGACCCTGACCCACAGTTTATTTGCATTTTTATGGCCGAGCTCTTGCAAAACGTCCCAGGTAGTTGAACGGAGTCAACCATTTATTGTGAAAAATACTTTAACAGACCTACCTAGGACACTGGACTAGTGGTATTTTTGTTGTAAGTATTTTAAAATGTTTTTTTTTTAAATACCATAGCGGAGTGTAGGTGAGGCCAAATCAATAATTTTCAAAATAATTGCACAATCCATATAAATCTTCTAAATCATTCAATATAAATAAGGCAAAGTAATAACATTTTCGCAGAAAGCACAGATTCCCCGCATTTAGAAAATCACTTAACCGAATCTGACCTTCCGGCACCGTACATATTAAAGCTCCATAAAAACAACAGGTTCCGTTTGTCAACCGTCTGAGCCTATTATTTACATAAGCAGTGTGTACTGGTCAGGGCTGGGCTGATTTAAATCACTTAATTTTTTTTTTAAATCACTTCACTTTATTAAAAAAAAAATCATGATTTAATGAAACTACTTATTTTTAATTCAGAACAATGAACAATGTAACATATTAAAAAAATATTTTCAACAAAAATACTAATAATTTTCCTCCTTTTTCTACACCCATCCTGTTCCTAATATCAGAGTGTACAAAGCCAAAAATGCTAAACACTCATTCTACTGATGCTGAGGAAGCAGTTGCGCATAGGAATTTTCTTGCAAGAAGCGCGTTCTGATAATATTTTGGGTAGAATTTAGACCTACTATATTGTTAAACCCGACATTAAAATAATTTGTATTTATTTGAAAAGATAGAAAAATGTTAAATTTTTATTAAAATCAATAAAAATCAGTAATTTTTTTAATAAAAATCAAATTTTGCCCAACCCTGGTACTGGTACTCTGCGCCGTCTCACGGTCTGACCTGGCTCGCTCCAAAATGCGTACATTTTACTCTGGCATGTGATGTCCATAAATCATTATATTACAAAGAATAGACTGTTGTGTTGGCTGTGCTTGTTATTTTCCAATAACAAATAATGTGTTTGAAATTGTCGAGGATACTCTGTTTAAAATCTAAAGCCGCCGCGACCTTATTGCTGGCCTGACCTATCCAAAATTTTACCCCATGAGCCACTAACCAATCCTTTTAATTTACAAAGAATAAGAAAAGTTTTGCTACTTTATTTTTTATAGTTTCGTTAATATACCTATCTATGTAGATATCGCTTAACATTTTTAATAGTTTTGTAAGTTTTGGTAAAAAACGAAAATATATTAAACTACATATACAAACAACGCATTTTAAACCAATAACATGTTGCTTTAGAAGTGTGACTTTAAATTAAAACAAAGACTAGCCTATGATAGGAAAATTTAAAAAAGTACTGTCAGATGTATAATTTGTACATGTACCTATATGGGTTACTTTTAAACAATTTTAACTACGTAATTAACTGACTATACAAAGTCTATATACTGAACCGTAGATTTAAGGATTAGATAAGAGAACTAGTAACGTAAATTTTTAATGGTTTTCAGTATTTTTCCGTTTTATCTTTTTTACATGTTTTTTTTGTATAATTTATAGCAGGTGAATGTTTAAATGATCAAGTGTGTAAGCAAGTCCATTTTTTTATTATAATTTTCAATACACTTTTTCCAATAAATACACATTTATAGAAAAATAGGTAGGTTGTATTCTTTTTTTTTTAATGTTTAATTTTGATATTTTTATAAATCGACTGGTCACCTTTACGGGACTGAATTTATAAATGAACAACACTTTTAATGTGATCCCACATAGGAAAAAGTCGTTTGGTGAACGATCAGGAGACTTAGCTGGTCAATTTATGGTGTAATTTAATCCTATTGTGCGTTCATCGAAAACGTTTTGTACACAGGTATTCCCTTACTTCTTGTTCATTGTGCGTAGGACAAAATAGATATGTCGGCTCGGCGCAAAAGTATTTATAAATGAGGCGCTTGATCGTCCTTTATAATAGTTTTCGTAAATTCTTTCTATGGAATATTAACAATAAAAAAACTCCAAATTATTTTCACCTTAAACTAATTTATTTACAAAATGAGGAAATCGCACAACATTTTCAATATATTTTGCTACAGCTAGTAACATCGCTTCACTTAAATTTCGACCCATAAGTTGTAGACTTATCGGTAAACCACCTTTGGATAGTTTAATGGGAATGGAAATAGCAGGAATACCTGGAAATCAAACAAAAAATTATGTGCCTCAATAACTTCTTATGTACCAAAATAACAAAATATTAATACTTCGTCAATATAGTTGAAAATTGACAGAAGTTAAACTTATGCCATAATAATATTGGATCATGTTTGGCAAAGCGGGGCACCTGTTTCTTTTTTAGTTAAAGTATTTTTCACCATAAATGGTATCGACTTATTGACTGCAATAAAACTACCGGTTTAATTGTTATACACAATCACCAAGCAAATACAATACAGGATAGGACAGGGGATATTTAATTCGTTATTAATAATATATTATGTAATGACATGAAATATCCTAAATAGATAGTTAAATATTACCTGCTATAGTTACAAATTATAATCCGACCCTGACCGAGTTTATTTGCATTTTTATGGCCGAGCTCTTGGAAAACGTCCCAGAAAAAACGGAGTCGACCATTTATTGTGAAAAATACTTTCTCATTTTATGATCTGGTCTTCCGGAATGGATTAAACGAGGGGTGGCAACCCTAGCCATAACTATGGTAGCGAGAAATACTAGAAAATAGCCTATTTGATTAAAATCTACAAAGTGTTTTATTTAAAAATAAATCAATTATATTTCCTTACCTGCCATGTTTGCTGGCTGAGTGCAATAATCCTGCATCGCACACTGATCTCTATTGGTTTTCTGAATAAAATCTTTGTAAAGCGGTGCAGTGGTTAAAGTAGTAGGTGTCAATAAAATTTGTACCTTCTCCCAAACGTGGTGAAAATCATTTGAAATCAGTCTTCTTACTTTTAGCGCTTGATTAAAATATTTTTCATAATTTCTGAAAATGAAATGCACATATTTATTTTTATTGCAATAGTTTAAGCTTTAAGCCTAACGGAAGCGCAGAGTTACCATTTACCCAAGATTATAAAGCCGCCAACATTCTATTATCAGGTAAAGGTAAGAAGAGTTTATAAAACCAGGTATTATAAACATTTACTTTCCTTTCTTTCTGCAAAAAACGTTACAATTTGTACCGCGTTTGGCAATACAACCTTTCTGGTAGCCAATCTTGCAGCTATTACAGCTACCTATCTCTAACTCTAAGCCATAAAAAAGCGACTTGGAAACCCAGCACGGTAGTCCTAGCTTTGTAAAACAACAAGTGTGGAAATGGTACACGAGCATGTTTCCGGACACATAAATTACTTTCAAATTATTTAAGCTATCTTAAACGATTTGCTTAACCTGTGAAAAGAAACAGTTCGGAAAAAGAAATATTATGTGGAGTTCCACAAGGATCAATATTAGGTCCAGTACTATTTTTAATGTTATAAATTCTGTTTGTAAATTGAAGCAATATAAAGGTTTTTGCAGATAATACAACAATTATTTATTTTCCGGAAAATTTCACAGAAATTTATTAATATTATGTATAAATATTAATAATGGTCTACAAATAATTCTTTCTTGGCTTCAATCAAATGAACGTACGTTTAATTTTACAAAACCTTTTATACAATTGAAAATAATATATCATATTCAAAAACGACCAAATTTTTAGGATTAGTTGTAGACGAAAAATTCAAACTGGAAAACCCATATCCAGTATATTATAAACTCGATGTCTCCCTTGATATCTGTTTTGTAGTCACCTGGATATTACATTCCTTTAAAATAAATTGCAAAATAAAGTTATTGAATGTATATGTTACGGTTAATACAAGAAAGTAGTTAATTCGCGAATTATCCGGCTAATACCCGAATTGGCAACCGGTTTGTTCGTTGTTACCCAGAGCATTTTTTTTAATTCGATTTTTTAAACTAATATTATTTTATAAAAATAAAATTTTAATTAAATTTTTAAAAAATGCTCTGGGTAACAACGAACAAACCGGTTGCCAATTCGGGTATTAGCCGGTTAATTCGCGAATTAACTACTTTCTTGTATTAACCGTAACATATACACAATTTAAATTCTTATTCACTCTATTACTACAAAAAAAGGAGAATAAGACATTACATATCACCAGACAATGTATACATTATCAAACTATACCAGTAAAATTTAATTTTGAAAAAATATCGTTAGTTATATAATGGAAGAATGAAATATTGCAATATTCCAAAAATTGTCAGAAGAAAACAATTTTAGAGGTTTTTACTGATTTAAATTTTTTTAAAAATTTAATTGTAGTTTTCTATATTACTTTGCCAATTTCCATATAATGAACTATAAAAGTTTGGAATATAGGCAGTGGCGGCTCGTTAATGAAGGGCTCTGGGCAGTGGCGTAGCCAGGTGGGGGAACAAACCAAACATAGCCCTATTCCAGCGGGCAGGCTATACTCATAGACAAGCGAGTTGCGCGCTCTCAAGATTACTAAGCGCAGGCGACCGATTATTCGTCCCGATTCAACCCGACTTCTCGTTATGACTACGGAGGCGTGACGTCACCTACATATCGCACAACGAGGAGCTCAACATTTTCCGCCCAACAGCTGTTCGCGACTCGCGATTCGACCTGTCGATGCTACTCACGTTTTGTTTTGATTTATATATTAGTTACATACATTATAAAGTTGGAAAATTTCATCTAATATGAAGGTCATTGATTTACAGATGCTTGTGTTTAGTAGTTCTCTAAGCTTAAGTGAAAAACTTGATTTAAAAAATACAGGGCGGCCACTACCAATATTGAATATATTATAGGTAGTACCTACAAGTGCAATCAAAATGCAAAAGTAAGGCACAGTTTACGCGCAAGTTTGACAAATAAATATATAATAAAAAATCCTGGATATGCGGTTGTGAGGACAAAAATTATTTTTTTTTGTTTCGTGTGTCTTCTTTTTGACTATAAATGGGGTGCAGGACTTAAAACATCTTTCAGAGAAAATAAAAAACATGAAAATAGTGCAAAACATCATTATAATGTGGTAAGTTTTGAGATGTTAGGACAAACTAATATTTTAACTTGTTTAAGTAGTGCTTATGCTGATGAAATTAAAATTCACAACGAGAAAGTTAGAAAAAACAGACACGTACTTTCGAAAATAATAGACATTTTAATTTTTTTTTTAATTTAAAGCCAGCGCCCCCCCCCCTGACTCACTAGTCACGAGCCGCCACTGAATATAGGGATTTTAAAGTAATGTTATTGTATACACAGAAAAAAAAATCCTTTTATCCCTAAAATATTTCGTTTAAACACAAACGAGGTCGTTTTTTGACAACATACTTGCCTCTTTTCGATAATTTTTTCCGGTAATAGAATGCCGTTTAACCATAAAAATATTTATCGAATAAATTATTTTTTAAAAACGATTTTTTAATTCCTACAAGGTTATATCTAATCTAATAACCAGAAAAAATAAAATAAAAATAGACCAACCTTTTATAACGAAAATATACTTTTTAAGAACTAAGTAGTTTCTTTTTAAAAATATGGTGAAATCGTTTAGATAACATTCAGCGAGCGCTATATAGTCTATCCCTATAATTTGTTCTAAAGTGCTAAGCGTGACAAAGAGGGACGAACTGATTTATAACAATGCTCTGTCATTTCTCAGGGTGTAATAGCACAGAAAACCCTTTGAAAGTTTTAACGACCTAAAAATTTTGTTAGGTATGCAATGCCGCCAAACCAGAATCTTTGAACCTCAGACCAGTCACTTGGTCTGAGCTTTAAACCAAACCGAGCACGATCGATGCGCTATTATGGCAGGATTAAGAACTAAACAATGCCTATTTACAGTGACAGCTTTATGGGTAGATACTTTATGGTTAAATAAACTATCATAAAATTAGGTTTCAAGTAGAAAATATTTTTTCGGGAATGAAAATGATAATAGAGATTTTCTCGGTTGCCGCTATTGTCGTGCATAGGGTGGGGCTAAATTTATAACATGTAATTATTTTTAAAAGGTCTTATTAAGGTGTTTCATTTTCATGCCAAAAATAATATAAAATCCTGTGCCATTATTTGTGAGGTTGTCTATTTCATCATAAACGAAAACGAAGTGAATGTGGCAACATCGTGTTTTGTTTGTATAGAAACTTGTTATAAAAATTGAGTTATAGTGAAAAAAATTAGGGTGAAATAACAGATTAGTGAACATTTGGTTTGTACTTTTAATTGTGAGTAGAATTTTGGTATGAAACAGACTTAATATTGGGCTAACTTTTGGGTTTTTGTTTGGCTCACCATCATCTGCCAATATTTCGCGCCAAAATCCTGAATGATGTTGCCAAATGTGTTACTCATAAATCCGTATGCCTACTGAATCAGGTAGGGGAGAGTGGAAGAGCGGAGATGTTTACAATTTTCGTTTTTCATTCATACCTTTATACACGTTATATATAACAAAGATAGAGTGAATATCAAGAATGACGGATAGAGCATCAGATATAAGCAACACCATACAGCTTGAATACATTCAAAAGTTGCTTGAGGCTAACAGCGCTGGGCTTAAAGACCTTATTAAGAGTATATATGCGAATTTGACTGGAAAGATAAATGAGGTAACAACTGAAATAGATACACTAAAAACTCAAAATGCTCAGCTTGAAGACAGAGTACAGATTGGAGCGGCATAAGAGAAAGAATAACATTGTCATTTTTGGTGCAGATCGTATACCTTCTGGCGAAGGTCTGGGTGATATCGTTTTTTGACAAATTTTTGAATGTGAGTTTAACATCGCGAGACATTAACAATGTGTACGCTATCGGTAGTACTCAGCACCATAAGCGCCCTCTTGTGGTGGAGTTTGCAACTTACTTAGTCAAGAGTATTATTTTCAGAAATGTTTTCAAACTAAAAAATAAAAAGATACTTATTGCTCATGATCTATGCAGAAAAGATCGCGAAGTAAATAAAGTGTTAGTGTCCCACTTAAAGGAGGCTAAAGAAAAAAAAACTAAACGCACGAATTAAAGACAATAAGTTATATGTCGGAGATGAAGTGTACACCTATCAACAACTAATAAACAAGGAGAGATTACGGGAACAAATTAGCTCTGATATCGATGAGGTGTTTTTTTTTTTTTTTTTTTTTTTTTTTTTTTTTTTTTTTTTTTTTTGTGAGAGAGGATTAAGACTATCCCACAGTGCCCCTGGTACTCCAACAATCGATCGTGTTGACATTTCCGAGAGTGAATCGGACGTCATCGTGTCCCAGGTATTGGATGCGCCTGCCTTGTTGACTAATGAGCCGCCTTTTTCACCTTCCAATTCTGAAATTTCACGTGCGTCACAACAATCTAAAGGTTTGCGTCCCAGGCATGACACTAATAGAAATAAACAGAATAAACCAATGCACTCTAGTGTATTTTTACCGGTAGTACAAGTAAATCGTGTGAAAGAGTGTCTACGCGTACGCAGTCGCTTCGAAAGTAAGGCGAGGGATTACGATAACTTGGAACATTTATGAATGATTTTTATTTTTATTTATATATTCATTGCATAAACACAGTAGGTTTATATTTAATTAAAGCTACCCTATATTAACTGGATGTAGAGTTGTTTACTTCTGTTCTGTTTGGCTATTTTTATATTGTTTATTGTAGACCTACCTTGCGGCTTTATTAAGAAGGTTGTGAAGTGACTTCGTCAAATAATTACCTTGTCAACAAGAAATAATTTCCAGTCAATATCCTATTTCTAACAACTTCATTAAAGCCTATACTTCTACTTCTTGCATATAATTTCTCTGTTGATTCATTTTCATCTGCTCGAAATCCATATTCGATACCATCGTATCTGGCCATATTACTAGCCACTTCACACTGGTTTAGTATTGAATAACACACAATACTGTGTTCAGTGTTTGGCATGGAAACCTAAATATAATAATTTTAAACGTTTTCTTACTAAAAATTTGACAGAATTACCTATTTTTTTGGTTTGTTCGGTTTAACACATAACGAAAAATAATTTGATTGTAAATCGTTAATCCACCCTAATCCAGCAGTCCTGAATATTGTTGGTAATTTTGAGAGTAAATTTAATGTAGGTAATTAATAAATGCAATTATTTAGAGCAAACAAAATTATGTACTTGATGGTAGAGCATAAGAAAAACACGCAGTTTTAGGACTTTTACTCCATCATTGAATTGGCACCAGGCTTCTTGGCAAAACTCTGGGAAAACATCACTCCACAGTACTGCCAGGGGCGGATGGGCCCACCGGGACACCGGGAGATTTCCCGGTGCGCCGGTGCCTCAGGCGCCGCCGCTGTTTGCGAACTTTTTTCTTTTCTTTTTTAACGATTTGAATTAATTTTGAAGAATTAGTCCATACTCAAAGTGGAGTTAAATGATATAGAAAAAGAAAAGCACAAAGTGCTGATGTTGTTAGCAATGGAGAAAATAATAGTGGGACTGAGCCGTAATGGAGCTTTTAATGGTGTACAAGAGGTGTAAAATTAAATAGTCGAAAGACCGACAATCAAGACTTCAGCATACTGAAAAGTCGAGGGTTAGTGCGAAGGTACTGTCCTGAGCAGAAAAATGAGGAGAACAAAAAAAATAGGGGGTTTTAAAATCATTAATAAGTAGTGAAAAATCTTGAGTTTTATTCAGCTTTGTCAGAGACATGTGAAAGTATTGAAGTAAGATGGAAAGAAAAAGAAAAAAAAAAGTTGTTTTTCATAAAAGTCGAAGCATCATTTAGCTTAAAGTAAAATACTGTTGGGGTAATTGGGCCGTAAGCACCCTGGTACCGCAACAGTATTTTACTTTAAGCTAAATGATGCTTCGACTTTTATGAAAAACAACTTTTTTTTTCTTTTTCTTTCCATCTTTCCTTCAATACTTTCACATGTCTCTGACAAAGCTGAATAAAACTCAAGATTTTTCACTACTTAATAATGATTTTCACAGTCACAAGTCTTTTTAAAACTCTCTAATTTTTCTTTTGTTCTCCTCATTTTTCTGCCCAGGACAGTACCTTTGCACTAACCCTTGACTTTTCAGTATGCTGAAGTCTTGATTGTCGGTCTTTCAATTTTACACCTCTTGTACACCATTAAAAGCTCCATTACGGCTCAATCCCAGTATTATTTTCTCTATTGCTAACAACATCAGCATTGTACCTTTCACTTTGTTGTCCTGATGATGAGTGTTTCTACACTCGAAACATGTCGATTTAAATTATTATGAATTATTCTAGGTTCGCCTAGTTATTCCAATAAAAATTGTTGAGAAAGACTTTGTGCTTTTCTTTTTTCTAATTTGAATTAATTTTGGAAATAATCAAAAACCAGAATATATTTAATTTTTATATTAATAATAAATATTTTTTTCACCTAAATGTGTTTTAAATGTAAAAAATGAAGTTTGTTTTTTATTTATGAGTTATTATAAAAAAATATTTCGGTAGAGGATGAAAAAATACATATTTATGTCTTTTCATTTTTTTATTGGATCGACACGACGCGACGCGGCGCCGTTGCAATTGCCTTCCCGCGCCGGTCCGAGGTGTCCCATCCGCCCCTGAGTACTGCGCACTTTACATGTATATAAATATCAAAAACATCAGGAATTGATGGATGGATTGGAAGGTGACGAACGAGGAGTAAACTTTTGTTTTGAAGTTATGGAAATGGTAAATAACGATAGGGGAATTCTCACGCAATGCGTGTTTTACCTATGCTAGCACCTGCACATTAAAACAATCGACTAAATTTTTAAAATTGTAGATATTGGAGCACAGAAAATGAACACAGATTCGTACAACCAAGGATTCTCAAATATGGGTTATTGGCCCTTATTTTTTGGTACAAAATTTGGAAAAAAATTTTTTTTTGGTTCTTTTACAAAATCAAATCTGACCTCCATTGGAAGTTGCTCCTGTCTTGCCATAATGTGCGATTATTTCTAGTATTGAGACGAAGTTTTAATAAAAAAGGTTCGTGTTTATGCGCTTTTGTATTTTTCAAAGTAATGGTAGAAAAATCATACGTTTTGCCTCGTCACATTATAAATCATTACGAAGAGAAGTATAAAAACTCGATTTTAAAGAAAATGTACAAATAAAATAATCGTTCGTGCGTATACAAATAACTCAATAACGAATCGGCATAAAATATTACCTGTTTAACTACGGCTCCATCTTTCTCTAATAAATTGGCTACTTCATTCCACACATCATATACCTCTTGACTTAAATGTTCATTATAATATTCTACTGGAATTCCGATTTTCAAATCTTTTATAGACAATTTGTTTGCCGGTGGAAGCCTATAAAAAACGTCCAACCTCAGATCGGGGAGCACAGAAGGACAGATGACATGGTTTTTGATGGAAGTGAAGATTCTTAAGGTAGAACTAGGTAGGTACAAAAACGTGTAATATGATAGTGAAAAGTGTACAGCGTTAGAAACGGATCAGCCTTATACCGGGTGGCATCTAGACATTCCGCTATAGGATTCGGCACCCCTCTATTCTGATTTCAAATTCCGTCTAAAAGGTATATTAGCAACCGGTTTGTTCGTTGTTACCTAGAGCATTTTCTTTAATTCAATTTTTTCAACTAATATTATTTTATAAAAATAAAATGCTCTGGGTAACAACGAACAAACCGGTTGCCAATATACCTTTTAGACGGAATTTGAAATCATCCAATCAGAATAGAGACGGGTGTCGAATCCTATAGCGGAATGTCTAGATGCTACCGGGTGTTTCTCAAGAGACGTTCACCCCTATAACTTTTTTATATTTATAGATATTAAAATGAAATTTTGAGATTATGCATAAGAGATGAGTCTGCATTTATTGGCATAATTTTTAATTTGTTAGCACTTCCGGTTTGACCAGAAGTGACCTTGACTTTGATATTTTAAATGGGACATCTTGTATATTTTTACTTATTTGGGTTCAGCATAACATTTTGAGTAAAATGAGACCACGCTTGTCATTTTTTGACGTGTTATACCATTTTTATGTTTATTTTTTTATTTTTAATCTAGAGTGCTACAAATTAATTAAATCTGTTAATTTATAGTCAAGTAGTATATGAAAATTAAAATTATGTCATAATAATTGACTTTCAGTTTTACAAGGGTTTAAAAAATGAAATTTTGTTTTCTTGGCGTTTACTCCATTTTTCCAAATGGAACGATGGTAGTTCACTAGGATATATTTAAAACGACCATTTTCATCAACAACAATTTGATACCATACACTCCTATGCTATTTTAAAATTGACTTGAAAACATTTGCCTTAAGTCCCAATCGCAAATTTAAAAGCTTTATGCATTATTGACGCCCTCTCTTTTTTAAAGAAACATAAAGGCGGCTTTGAAAAACAATGGAATGGTTTTGAAAAGCAATATGGCTTTAATTTAAAGTTGTAATGTTATTAGTTTATAAAACATACACTCTTGCGGCTTCAGAAGAATTTTGCTGGTCACTCAAAAAATGAGGAGCATATCAATTTGTTCATTTCTAGGAAAACTAACCATTTTATCTTATTTAACAATGTAGGTAAGTTTAATAAACAAATGACATTACAACTTTAATTTAAAACCATATATTGGTTTTCAAAACCATTCCATTGTTTTTTAAAGTCGCCTTTATATTTCTTGAGAAAAGAGAGGGCGGCAATAATGCATAACGCTTTTAAATTTGCGATTGGGGCAAATTTTTTCGTGTCAATTTTAAAATAGCATAGGAGTTGTATGGTATCAAATTGTTGTTGATGAAAATGGTTGTTTTAAATATATCCTAGTGAACTACCATCGTTCCATTTGGAAAAATGGAGTAAACGCCAAGAAGACAATATTTCATTTTTTAAACCCTTGTGAAACGAAAGTCAATTATTATGACATAATTTTAATTTTCATATACTACTTGACTATAAATTAACAGATTTAATTAATTTGTAGCACTCTAGATTAAAAATAAAAAAATAAACATAAAAATGTTATAACACGTCAAAAAATGACAAGTGAGGTGTAATTTTACTTAGAATGTTAAGCTAAATCCCAATAAGTAAAAATATACAAGATGTCCCATTTAAAATACCAAAGTCAAGGTCACTTCCGGCCAAACCGGAAGTGCTAACAAATTAAAAATTATGCCAATAAATGCAGACTCATCTCTTATGCATAATCTCCAAATTTCATTTTAATATCTATAAATACAGCGAAGTTATATGGGTGAACGTCTTTAGAGAAACACTTATTGGTACATAGAATACCGCCAACCTAATCAATTATTGCTCGGACCCGTCAAATTTATTATCATGTATGATTTATTAAAAATATGTATAGCATTGATTGTAGAATTTCAAAATATACAATGTGTCATTAAAAAAGTTTAAGATGATACAAGTAGCATTTTTACGATCCACAAGTATTCCAAAAAAAATAATTTGACGGGTCCGAGCGATTCTTGATTAAGTGGGCGGTATTCTACATAAAAGGGTGATCCATTTCTTTATTATAATGCTGTATATTGACATCCTAACGAACACCCATTTTTTGAAGATGCAGCAAGAAGTTGTAAATAAAATATTGTCAAGGCAAGGATCTAACAGTAAACCTGAAGTCTAAACCG
Organism: Polydrusus pterygomalis; assembly: GCA_963969555.1. Lineage (NCBI taxonomy): Eukaryota > Metazoa > Arthropoda > Insecta > Coleoptera > Curculionidae > Polydrusus > Polydrusus pterygomalis. Next base: position 38,582,450 of record OZ018376.1, on the reverse strand, counting down.
AGATTCTTTACAAATCTTACCTATATATTACCTTATTTTTCTGTAAGGTTTTGTAAGTGACGTAGAATCCTTGGGATCAAATCCAGCAATCGCGTTTAGAATACTGACACAATCGTCTACAGTTCTCGTTAATATTCCAGGCACATCCATAGAGTTGACCAATGGTATCAATCCCCACCGAGATACTAAACCGTAGGTTGGTTTGAGCCCTATGATTCCACAATATGACGCAGGATTCCTTGTTGATCCGCCTGTATCTGATCCTATGCCACTATAAAAAAAAGTGTGTAAAGTGTACAGGGTCTCGGGTTATATTTTAAACAAGATCTATTATATCATCTATATCTTCATCCTTTACTTTGGAATATAAACAAAAAAAGGTTATTGTTATTACTGTTACAAACGTTATTGGGTTTAAAAATAGAATTTAAGGAAACGAAAATATTTGTAAGGTTCAGAATCATTCCGCCTTTTCATAACAAAGCAGGTTAGATCAGAGTACATGAAGTTAGATACATACATACTATAAACTGGAGATCAAAGTAGTCTGTACAAAATCGCAAATTGTTTTCTGATGTAATAGTGATTCATCTTATCATAAACTAAGTAAACCTAGACATCCCACCTAACGGGGCGAAAGCGAGGCGCAAGGTCGCGATGTAAATGTCGAGAAGCGTAGTGCTCTAGAGTACTCTAGACGGATATTTGCGTTCGATAAATGTTCATTACATGCAACGTTTAGCGGAATTCATTACAGATTTGTACGTCGTATACAATTATGAGCGGTGTTTGTTTCTCTTGGTTTTATTTTACTATGATCAGGGTTGGCATAATATATATCATGATATATATCACTGATATATATCATGATATTTATATCTCGATATATCATGATATTTATTATTAAAAAATTACTTTTTTTTAAGTGCTAAAAAAACTGTTAACAACGATATTAAAAAATTTTTTGGAAATTTTAATTTACCGCCGAATGTTGTATAGTTTGGGTTGGTATTACGATTGGTATCCCCTATTTATTTCATTATTATTACTGAAGCGTTCGTCGACGCGACTGTGCATTGTGTGGGCTTTTTTTTTTTATTACAACGTTAAACCGTAATAAAATTTAAATTTAAAATGCCAAAATAAAAATATATTTACTTAAATATCTAGTTCCTTGATTTTACTTGGCGACCTACTATAGTATGGTTTTACCTGTTTCAGCTGAAAAAAATTATTTGATATTATATCAGATATACAGCGTGTGCGTGGATTTGCTTGCCAAGTGGAAAACTTCTTTATTATCAATTTTTCGAAAAAAAGTTATTCTTTATAAAAAGTTTTGCTTTTAAAATTATTAAGATTAGCATAAGAATTACTTTTTAATGTTGTACATGGTGTCTCAAAAAACGAAAATCTTTAATTCTAAGTGTGAAAAAACTGTATACCAAAATTTATTTTATTAACCGGCAAATTGGAAAGCGCGAAAAGCGCATTAAATCGTTAACTAATTTGTAGTATACAGGGCAATGATGACGTTTTTTTTTTTGTATATTTAGTTACCTTTTTAATAAAAATTATTAGGTGTATGATGAACAACGGGGGGCTTATTGAAATTTAATCTTCTATGTATATTTGTTCGTGTTTACTGTGTAATTACTAGTAATTAAAAAAACTTGTTATGTGTAAATATGTTTAGATGATTGATTAATAAATTTTCAATTAGTTTGTAAATTATCTAAATATTTTAATTATTCTGTATACTAAATTAACCTGAAAATAGTACATTGATGGCCTAATAATAAATATGGCGATGGTATTTATCCATATTGTTTATCAAAAATGTTAAGTAACTATTCAAAAAAACTTTATCATTGCCCTGTATACTACAAATTAGTTGACGATTTAATGAGCTTTTCAATTTGCCGGTTAATAAATATTGGTATAAAGCTTTTTCACATTCAGAATTAAAGTTTTTCGTATTTTGAGACACCATGTACAACATTAAAAATAAATTCTTATGCCAAACTTAATAATTTTAAAAGCAAAACTTTTTATAAAGAATAACTTTTTTTTTGAAAATTGATAATAAAGAAGTTTTCCATTTGGCAAGCAAATCCACGCACACGCTGTATATCGGATATACAGCGTGTCTGCTTAAGTTCGCAGCATATGGAAAACTTTTTTATTATTAATTTTACGAAAAAAAGTTATTCCTTATAAAAAGTTCTGCATGGTCTAAAACCTAAAATGCAACCATCAAATATCGAAATTTTCCAGTCATATACGAGGTTTGTCAAAAAATGTGAATTTTTCCCAAGAATGTGAATTTTTCCCAAGAGTAAAGTTACCTTTATTTTTGACATTATCAAAAATTATTATTAAAAAAAGTTAATCAAAACTAAAAAATACGTCTAAATATGCAATAATACGCATTAAATTAATTAAATAATTAATAATAAATTAATAAAATAATTTTTCAACATAAATGCTTATAATTGCATATTTAGACGTGGTTTTTAGTTCTGATCAACTTTTCCTAATAACAATTTTTGATAATGTCAAAAATAAAGGTACCTTACCCTTGGGAAAAATTCACATTTTTTGACAAACCTCGTATATGACTGGAAAATTTCGATATTTGATGGTTGCATTTTAGGTTTTAGACCATGCAGAGCTTTTTATGAAGAATAACTTTTTTTCGTAAAATGAATAATAAAAAAGTTTTCCATATGCTGCGAACTTAAGCAGGCACGCTGTATATCCGATATTTGATATTTATATTTATATAAATATCATGATATTTGCCAACCCTGACTATGATCTTACTCTAACTATAAGATTATGAAAATTAATATTTCTTGCACAATAAGTTATGGAACAGCACCATAAGTGTATCTAGCAACAAACAAAGTACAATAAAATTTGTAGATAGGAAACCTTACCCATAACATATTCCAGTAGCGACAGCTATGGTACTTCCCCCACTACTTCCACCGGCAATATGAAAGTTCTCATCATCGTGATAGCCCCAAATGTTTTTCGATGGTCCATAAATAGAATCAACTGTCCCCGATCCCATTGCGAATTGATCTAGGTTTGTTTTACCTATGTTGATAAGAAAATATAATGTGAATTTAATGTTCTTAAAAAGGACGAAGCCACACAACATTTATTTGTAAGAGCTAAATGCAAATTTGACAGAAAAAAATAAAAATATACGGAAATTTGACAAAATTTCGTATATATATATTTATGCTTTTATTAATTAGTAAAGTATATTTTTTTTAACTTTAAACAACTGTAGATAACTGCTACCCAAAGACGGGTATTTGCCGCTGGATTGGATAAGAAAATGAAATAACGAACGCGTCTTAAAAAACATGTGCCAGTCTGAAGTTTGTGCGTGTTTATTTTATTTTTTATACTATTTAGAGTTTATGTTCCTATACTTTTATCCTGTTTAATTTTTTTTGTTTGTAATGCTTAACTTCGTTTTGTTAGCAATGACAATAAGGCATGTTTTGAATTTAAATTTGATACTCGCCAGAAAAGTGATCTACTACCAGACAAATATAACTTTAAAATACTATACTATAAAAATATTTTACCACTTTCTAGAGAAATTCAGAAATTTTCCAAAGATTAAACTTTAATATAAAAAATTACCTTGTCGGACTTCCATGTGTTAAGTAAGAAAATAAAGACAATGGAAGTCTGACAAGGTAATTTTTTTTTGATATTACTTCATTGTCTACCACCTTCAAAGAAATTAAACTTTAATGCATTTAAAGAAAATCTATTTTTTTTAATTCCTTGCAATGGGACCAAATTGAGAACATATACCATAATCATAGACATTTAAAATGTCTATGACCATCAAACGCAACAAGAATCATCAGAATCGGTAAGGGCCAAAAAGAGATGATGCTGGAACAAACAATTGAAAAATATAAAGAAGTATAATAGTGGAAACATGGACCTCTTTTTTTTACTTACTTACTACCTTACTAGCCAGTAATGGCTCTGCCTAGCTGGAAAATATTATAGTATCTACCTTGCTAAACATGTATATTGTAACTGAACTTACCTATTAGAATAGCTCCTGCATTTTCAAGTCTTTCAACTACTGTAGCGTTATAAGTAGGAACAAAGTTCTGAAGCATCTTAGACGCACATGTTGTTGCTACCTAGTTGTAATATAAAATTTTTTTTTACTATCTAAGTACATGTGTTCAGATGATGTGTAAACCAAAAAATAATATTATGTACTTATAAGAAAATTCTACATCTTTAAAATCATTTAAAAAATGTTTTTTATAAACCAGCAATCATTATAAATTATTAGTCTTGCCATCCAATAAGATTACTTGGAACGATTTCTACATTTAATCAGTGGTAGACTAGTAGCTACAGTGGTAGGCTTAAGTAAACAAACATATTTATTACTAAAGAAGAATCTAATCTTAAAAACACAAAAAAAAAAGTGATTGTCTCAAGTTATCCTGTAAGTGAAATGCTCTGGTGGAAAAACATCAATTTTACATGAAATAAGTCAGGTGTAACGTAAAAATTATAAAGTTTTAAATTTTAACTATGTAATCTGAATGGAAACAAGGGAGAAGTGAAATTTATAGGTATACCTCCTTAACTTTAAAGGTACACAACAAAAAGGCAATGATCTCCTACAGATCATTGACAAAAAGGTAGTTATGACACTTTTAGGAAGGAATATCTCACAAACTAAGTTTTTTAGAGGAAAACAACTTCAGATTTGTAATCTACACTTCAAAATATCTACATCACACCATAGACCCAAGCATAGACCTAATAAAAACTGTCTATATAGGTATTATAACCTCTATGATCATACCTAAGAAAATTGCTGTTGGCTTATTTTACTTTAGGTACTTAACATAAAAAATATTAGTTAACTTTAAAAGTATACTGTGTACCTATCTTCCATGTATGATAAAAATTGTTGGAAATCCAATACTTACTTGTTTATTTATATATAATACCTACCTATTATGTATTTACAATAGGGCAATTTTTTTAAAAGCTATTTAAACAATAATAGGGCTTGTTAAGACAATTTAAAATTTTTTAAATATTTACCTCTTTTGTACAAAAATTATCCTTAACAGCAATGGGTAAACCATCAAGCTCAGACAGTGGTTTTTTATCAAAATAACGCTGTTGTGACTGTTCTGCATGCTTATTGGCACTGTCCTTTGTAAGAGTTATGAATGGATTATGATTACTAAACTGTTTTACTCTATTAAAAGCTGCATCAGTTAGAGCTGGAGGTGTAATTACATTTTCTGTTAATAGTCTAAAAGCCTGAAAAAAAAATAATCAAATTTTTTTAAAATAAAATAAAACAAATTTTAGAGGATATCTAATAGAGAATAGAAGTGGAAGAAAAATAGGGTCTTGATGGTTATGGTTCTTAGGTTAAGGTTAATTTCCCAACCTTAATTAAAGGGCAGTACTCTCGGTAGTACTACTCATATATTTTGAAGTGACAAGTGCAATTATAAGGTAGGTACAAATCTCAGAGAGCCTTTTGCTAAGTTACTTATCTTCTGTTAATTAAGTATTTACCCACTTACATCCTGAAACATTTTTTGCCACAATCACTATTTTTTATTTACTCTGATTCTACCCTTAAAATATTTTTGCATGTTGATTATTTCCTCAATTGTTTCTTTAGGTTTTATTGCACAAATAATAGGTCATCTATTTTTCTATGGGTCATCTTAAAAAATAGTTTTGGTAAAACTTACACTGAGACACTCAACTCGATTTTGGCTTTCAACTAATAAAAAGCGTGGTTTCTATAAAAACGTTAATTCCAAATCATCCTAGTTAAATAAAGTCAAATAATGCATTGGATTTAAAAACTTGAAACTCTTTAAATCGGAACGGTAAAATAATTGGTAAAATACCTTATTATTTGAAAGGACCTCAATCACATAATCATTCATTATTCATGCTATTTGCGAACAGAATACCTTCAATTTAAGTGGACGAAATAAACTTACATTTTTTATGCTTGTATTTAATACTTTTTCCATTAATTCAGTTCAAATTAAATCACAGAAATTTCACAAAAACAACTCTTTTAAATTTTAAGGTTAATTAATAACCAATAACGTTTTCCATTAGCAGAATTAGTGCGATTCACGCATACCCGGTTAGGTCTCCGTCACAGAAAATAGTCGCTACAAAGGTATCATGGCCCTCTAGGCTTTCTATGAGGAGGCAAAACCGCGACCGAACCCGAAATCGTATTCTACAAATTTTTGCAGATTAGCCCGGATCAGATCTCAAACTAACAAGTAGTAGCCCGAGGATCAGTTCTGCAAAGCGAGAGTAGTCCAGGTTTGAACCTGGAAATGATCCGCTGTCTAGATATTTGATAGATTGGGATCAGTTTCTGACTGATCCGCAAAAATTTGTGGAGCAGCCGTATCTAGCCTTAAGGACTCGCATACTCGCAAATACCAATAAATCTAACACAACAGCTGATCGTAAAAATCATTACTTAACTAATAGTAAATTCCATTGGTAAAAAAAGTGTCGCACTGGGATAGCACCAACCCTCATTCAGGTTAATTTAAAACATACTGGTTCAATCCCTATGGAGTTAGCATTTGACCTTGGGTCAGAAAGTCGGATCGGAGAGTTCTAGAACCAAATAGATAAACGTCAAAACCCCAAATATTTTAGCGAATTCTATTGGCCGAACTGATGCGGCACGAATGCAATATTTGTCAACCGTTGATAATTATTTTAGTGCAGGGTTACCATTGAGAAACGGTACTTTTTGCCCCGAGTGCAATCAGCTCCTGGAGGCCGTGCGACACACGTTACATACAATTTATAGATTTGAGGTTTTGAGATTTATTTGGGTTTTTATCCATTAAATTTTACAACTTTCCTGTTATGAGTGAGAGTGTGTGTGTGTGTGTGTGTATGTATTACATTTACTGTGGCATCTTGTGTGTGAATAGGCCTGCACTATGTCGCCCGTTCTACTTGTGACACCCTACACTCGGATACGACAGCAAAATATGTAATATAACGAGCTACGGTAAATGAAATTTAAATTTGGATATATTTCCCGCGTTTTTGTAGGCTCTCTCTCCATTCGGTAAGGACCAATTGGCACTAGCTTATTTAAAACCGTTCCCGCCAATTGTGTATGATGTGCCACTATTTATGCCAGTTCACATCTTACTTTAACCTAAATTGTGGTATCCGCCGTACGGTGGCGCCTTCTACAATACACACTTGAACCATTTTATATTATTCAATACAACGCGCAAATAAGAGTTCAGCGTTCAGTAGCCAGTGCATCATAACGAGGAAGGAATAGCAAGTTAAGTAACTGAAAATTAATTTTATTAGACTTAAATACCGATTTCTATAGAAATGCTATTATTTAGTAGATTTATTGGCACCTGTGTGTAATTTATGAATTATTATTAACTTAGAAAATTGAATTTGGAATATAATTAGGGCCAAACTGAGCCTATACACAACAGCAAGAAAAGTAAACTAAGCTTGGCTGTATTTTATGTAAGTATTGGTTAATATGTAGGTAATATACAGTTTTTGAGGGGGACACAAAATTGGCAAAAAATCACGTTAACACGTGCAGCCCCCTAGGCGGGGGGGAGGCACCACCCCTAAATTCTGAAGTGGAAAGGGGGGTCGATGATGTAAAATGCATGCACTTCAGTTCAATAGTTTTGTGGATTTATTGATTTAAAGCTTAGGGTAGACTTTAATAGGTACATCAGATTACTTTGTACTACTTTCAGAAGAAATTTAAGTAAAATCATTTACCTAATGGTAAATGCTTTTCTGCACTACGCCCATGGTTTGTTTATCATTTTGGTGTTGAAAATAGCGATTGGAGCGTTTTTTGTGGGAAAAAAAGTTGTTTCTTGAAGAAAGATAAGAAGGGAATGTCTCGTACTTTTTTTTTAATAGGAACTTAGTACATAGTTTGCGATTGATTCGACCAAACTTTGTTGTTAAAATACCTTTTAACGCTTTATACATAAATTAACCATGGTATATTCCACGGCAGAAAGGGTTGAAATTATCGAAATATTTTTTCGGAAATAATCAGTGTGTTAATAGAACAGCACAAATATTTAATGAGCGACATAAGAACAGTAACGTGCATCGGAAATATGTTCTAGAGCTTGTAACTAAATTTCGGGAAACTGGCTCAGTCGCCAATAAAAAACGCAACATTGAAAATCCCATAAGGAACGAAGCAATAGAAGTGGAGGTTTTAGGGCAAGTTAATGTAGATCCTACGTTAAGTACCCGCAAATTGGATACTGTATGTGGTGTTAGTCGACGTAGTATCCAACGGATTCAGGATGGTGCCACACCACATTACGCGTTACGTGTTTGACAATATTTAGATTAGACGTTTCCAGGTCGATGGATTGGTAGAAGAGGTGCCACTGAATGGCCCCCAAGATCGCCAGATTTATCACCTTTGGATTTATTTCTGTGGGGTCACTTAAAAAGCAAAATCTATGCTACTCAGCCAACATCGTTAGAACATTTGCGACAAAGAATTGTGAATGAGTGCCTTCAAATTACTCCTCAAATATTGCAAAATGTGCGGCAACGTTCTGAGCAAAATCTTTATTACTGCATGGACAGTCATGGTGGTAATTTCCAAAATTTACTTGGCAGTTCATTCTTTATTTTTAAACTACTTTGCTGCCAAATGTATTGATCTCCACTAATGATGATGTATTAAAGTTTTATTTAACCTTTAAATCAATAAATTTCCAAAACTACTGAACTGAAGTACATGAATTTTACATGTTTATAAAGGGAATTGGAAATACCCTAATAATAAGGTATCATTCAACCCCCCTTTCCATTTAAGATTTTAGGGGTGGTGCCACCCCCGCTCAGGGGGCTGCACATGTTAACGTGATTTTTTGCCAATTTTGTGTCTCTCAAACAAACTCGACGAGTCTGATCGTTTTTCCAAAAAAGAACTGAGCTGCCAGTATATGTATCTGTTTCGTTTTCGATGCGCCATCCTGTATACTATACAGAGTGTTGGGAAGGAAAGGGATTTTATACTGGGTGCCTGAACAACACTTGTATAACGGTTGATGAGAAACTGCTGGGCTCAATAACGCCAATTTAGGTATATGTATGATTTTCCACTAAAAAGGCACATTTTTGTATAATGCCCTTCAAAAATTAGAAATAAAAATGACGTTACACATCCAGTAGTTTTCTTATACTCATCGTTGATTGTATTGACAGCACAGGCGCTTTTATTGAATAGCTAACTATATTAAAAACTTTTTTTTCAGTTGCAATTTTACTGCGTAAATGACTGCAATAAAGCAAGAGGTAAATGTTGAACATCACCTCGTGTAAAATAAACCTTCTTTTTGCCTCCCGCTGTCCCTAAACTTTTTCCAAATTGGGACATACAATTTACTTTAATTTAAAGATATTGACAGACGCATCCTTAAACTGTGATTCTAATGTAACGGATTTTCAGATTTAACTTTAATTTTTGAAATATATATTAACGTGCTGGTATAAATTGGCATCCATTAAAAAGTATTTCCTTCCAATGAAAGCCCTAAATTAAAAATCTATTACAAGATAAGTAACGTTTTAACCTTTAGCTTGAGTAATAGATGTGTTTTGGACTTCCAAACACCTGAAGACGACTGGAGGTACTTACCAGTTGAAACGTTGTGATATGAATAACTTAAGGCAATGGAAGTCCAAAACACATCTATTACTCAAGATACATCATTGTCTACAACCTTCATACAAACCTTTAGCTTATTTAGCTATTCAGTCAGTAATACCAACATTTTACTTGTTTAACTAAGTTTATATGCAGTAAGTTCTATAGCTTAAGAGGGTTTTTAGTAAATGCTATTAATGCAAGCCACGTGTAGGAAATCCCCGACAGCGATGTCAGGCCGTTAAGCAAAAATTTTACAAGAGGCAAATAGCTTCTAAATATACCTAGTCCGTTGGTCGAAGCAGATGTCTGGGTTGACTTTTTATGTTTATCGTATAAAAAATATGGACGGATGTAAATGGTTATATGACATTTCCATGTTTTTAAAACCATTTAATTTACCACTGAACAAACCCGAACGAAGCGAGGATTTAAAGTATATCTACATTAATTCGCTATATTATATAGATTGTTGTCGTATCCGAGTGTAAGGTGTCACAAGTAGAACAGACGACATAGTGCAGGCCTATTCACACACAAGATGCGACAGTAAATGTAAAGTCAATACTTACAAAAAAATATGACAATCCAATAGCAGGTTTATTAAGGAAAACAAAATTTTTCGTGAGCTTTTAACGCCTCCAGCGGCTAAACTAAGGAGTTTCGGATACAAACAAGTTGACTTTAATCGATATATTTTGTGCCCCGACGTCTACCATCAAACGTTGTATGCTTATTTTCCCGACACAAAATTAATTTTTTGGAAAAAATATCACTGGATAAATTTGAGTCTTTATTTGAAAATTAATATTACATAAGGTCTATTAGGGCGCCGAAAATTAAAATTTGGATGACTATAATCTATTTCGTTTGAAACCTATTTTAAAACATAGTAAGGAATTTTTCTTAAAGGGGTTTAAGTGCGACTAAAAAATATAAAGAAAGAGGTGCCAAAATTCTAAAATTAATTTTCCAAATAAGGTCTTTGTATGCATTTAAATAAGGCCGTTACGTAAGCGGCTTGTTTCTGGCGTTAAACTTATCCGGCATAGTAGTACCGGGATCATCATTAACGCCCAGCTTACCGTTATTGTAGGGTTTGGTATAGCAGGCAAACCCCCTTAAGGGCAATTTATCACCAACATTGGGTCGGGGCATAAAAAAATAGTTTGTTTTTGAATAAAAATTTAAAATTCGGCCATCGTCAATTTCTGCGGCAACTACTGAACAAACCCCTAGAAAAATTATGGATTCATAGAAAACTTTGAAGAGTCTTACAATTTTTAAATGGGGTTTCGAAAAAAAAATTTTTTTCTTATCTATAAAGTTTGGCAACTAGTAGCCGCAAAGATTGATGATACGAATTTTAATTTCCTTTTTAAAACAGAAGTACTTAATTCTTACACCCTCAGGACATATAATATAGTTGATAGATTGCCCTTAATAAAACGTACACCCCATAAAAGCTAAAAAGTTTTTGAAGAATTATCCAAAATTTAAATTTTCTTCAATTAAAATTCCAAAAAATATATATATTTACCATTTATATTTTTTTTTTAATAATGGGTACCTACTAAAAGTAACGATCTAGATTTTTTTTATAATCGGCTTGATAATTAAGACAAAAAACTTTTCATTATTTAATTTAAAACCAACTGTGCAGTATTAAGGGCCCACTAAGCACTAGAAATACACAATTCTTTTTACATTGCCATCATTGAACCTTTTAAGAATGGTTTAATTTATCAACTTGACATAACACAAATTTAAAATTGCATTGCTTCTCTTTATATCACTAATTATTTTAAATTATTAAAATTAGTGCGTTAAACCATCTTATATTTTTGTTACTAAGGTCTGATAAACAGTATAATGAGTTTCAAAATCAAAATCTTTCTTTTAAAATAAATAACGAAGCTATTGAAATTGTTACTAAAGTTAAATATTTAGGAGTTATTATCGACAAAAATTTAAAATTTCATGAACATATGGATTATATTTGTAAAAAAATTTCAAAAAAAATAGGAGTACTAAATAGATTAAGCGGACACTTAAGCATTTATATTAAAAAAATGATTTTCAATTGTATTATTTTACCTCATTTTGTTTTTTGTAGTTCAATTTTATATATATGTTCACAACAAGATAAAAACAGATTACAGATTTTACAAAATAGAGCAATGAGAATAATATTGGGATGTAATAAATACACTTAAATAACGGAAATGCTAAATTGTTTACAATGTATGAATATAGAAAATTTTTTATTATTTCGTATTTTGATTGATTATTCATAAAATAAATTTAAATATAACAGCACCATATTATGAAAATTTCTTAACAAAATTTAATGAAGTTCATATTCATGAAACAAGAGGAAAAAATAACTTTATTTCGGATCATACAAATTTGAAATCGACTCAAAAATCAATATTTTTTAGTGGTGCTATAGAATATAACAAGTTAGGAAATGAAATTAAAAGGTGTAATTTAAAACTATTTGTAAAAAAATTAAAAAATCAAATTTTATGTAAAAAAGTGTAATAAAATAGTCTTTCTAGATTGTAATTACCTATCTATCAGGAGAACAGAAAAAATTTAAAATTTGAAATGTAATTAAATAGGTCAATGAACTAATAAAAATTTGTTATTATTATTATTATTATTATTATTATTATTATTATTATTATTATTATTATTATTATTATTATTATTATTATTATTATTATTATTATTATTATTATTATTATTATTATTATTATTATTATTATTATTATTATTATTATTATTATTATTATTATTATTATTATTATTATTATTATTATTATTATTATTATTATTATTATTATTATTATTATTATTATTATTATTATTATTATTATTATTATTATTATTATTATTATTATTATTATTATTATTATTATTATTATTATTATTATTATTATTATTATTATTATTATTATTATTATTATTATTATTATTATTATTATTATTATTATTATTATTATTATTATTATTATTATTATTATTATTATTATTATTATTATTATTATTATTATTATTATTATTATTATTATTATTATTATTATTATTATTATTATTATTATTATTATTATTATTATTATTATTATTATTATTATTATTATTATTATTATTATTATTATTATTATTATTATTATTATTATTATTATTATTATTATTATTATTATTATTATTATTATTATTATTATTATTATTATTATTATTATTATTATTATTATTATTATTATTATTATTATTATTATTATTATTATTATTATTATTATTATTATTATTATTATTATTATTATTATTATTATTATTATTATTATTATTATTATTATTATTATTATTATTATTATTATTATTATTATTATTATTATTATTATTATTATTATTATTATTATTATTATTATTATTATTATTATTATTATTATTATTATTATTATTATTATTATTATTATTATTATTATTATTATTATTATTATTATTATTATTATTATTATTATTATTATTATTATTATTATTATTATTATTATTATTATTATTATTATTATTATTATTATTATTATTATTATTATTATTATTATTATTATTATTATTATTATTATTATTATTATTATTATTATTATTATTATTATTATTATTATTATTATTATTATTATTATTATTATTATTATTATTATTATTATTATTATTATTATTATTATTATTATTATTATTATTATTATTATTATTATTATTATTATTATTATTATTATTATTATTATTATTATTATTATTATTATTATTATTATTATTATTATTATTATTATTATTATTATTATTATTATTATTATTATTATTATTATTATTATTATTATTATTATTATTATTATTATTATTATTATTATTATTATTATTATTATTATTATTATTATTATTATTATTATTATTATTATTATTATTATTATTATTATTATTATTATTATTATTATTATTATTATTATTATTATTATTATTATTATTATTATTATTATTATTATTATTATTATTATTATTATTATTATTATTATTATTATTATTATTATTATTATTATTATTATTATTATTATTATTATTATTATTATTATTATTATTATTATTATTATTATTATTATTATTATTATTATTATTATTATTATTATTATTATTATTATTATTATTATTATTATTATTATTATTATTATTATTATTATTATTATTATTATTATTATTATTATTATTATTATTATTATTATTATTATTATTATTATTATTATTATTATTATTATTATTATTATTATTATTATTATTATTATTATTATTATTATTATTATTATTATTATTATTATTATTATTATTATTATTATTATTATTATTATTATTATTATTATTATTATTATTATTATTATTATTATTATTATTATTATTATTATTATTATTATTATTATTATTATTATTATTATTATTATTATTATTATTATTATTATTATTATTATTATTATTATTATTATTATTATTATTATTATTATTATTATTATTATTATTATTATTATTATTATTATTATTATTATTATTATTATTATTATTATTATTATTATTATTATTATTATTATTATTATTATTATTATTATTATTATTATTATTATTATTATTATTATTATTATTATTATTATTATTATTATTATTATTATTATTATTATTATTATTATTATTATTATTATTATTATTATTATTATTATTATTATTATTATTATTATTATTATTATTATTATTATTATTATTATTATTATTATTATTATTATTATTATTATTATTATTATTATTATTATTATTATTATTATTATTATTATTATTATTATTATTATTATTATTATTATTATTATTATTATTATTATTATTATTATTATTATTATTATTATTATTATTATTATTATTATTATTATTATTATTATTATTATTATTATTATTATTATTATTATTATTATTATTATTATTATTATTATTATTATTATTATTATTATTATTATTATTATTATTATTATTATTATTATTATTATTATTATTATTATTATTATTATTATTATTATTATTATTATTATTATTATTATTATTATTATTATTATTATTATTATTATTATTATTATTATTATTATTATTATTATTATTATTATTATTATTATTATTATTATTATTATTATTATTATTATTATTATTATTATTATTATTATTATTATTATTATTATTATTATTATTATTATTATTATTATTATTATTATTATTATTATTATTATTATTATTATTATTATTATTATTATTATTATTATTATTATTATTATTATTATTATTATTATTATTATTATTATTATTATTATTATTATTATTATTATTATTATTATTATTATTATTATTATTATTATTATTATTATTATTATTATTATTATTATTATTATTATTATTATTATTATTATTATTATTATTATTATTATTATTATTATTATTATTATTATTATTATTATTATTATTATTATTATTATTATTATTATTATTATTATTATTATTATTATTATTATTATTATTATTATTATTATTATTATTATTATTATTATTATTATTATTATTATTATTATTATTATTATTATTATTATTATTATTATTATTATTATTATTATTATTATTATTATTATTATTATTATTATTATTATTATTATTATTATTATTATTATTATTATTATTATTATTATTATTATTATTATTATTATTATTATTATTATTATTATTATTATTATTATTATTATTATTATTATTATTATTATTATTATTATTATTATTATTATTATTATTATTATTATTATTATTATTATTATTATTATTATTATTATTATTATTATTATTATTATTATTATTATTATTATTATTATTATTATTATTATTATTATTATTATTATTATTATTATTATTATTATTATTATTATTATTATTATTATTATTATTATTATTATTATTATTATTATTATTATTATTATTATTATTATTATTATTATTATTATTATTATTATTATTATTATTATTATTATTATTATTATTATTATTATTATTATTATTATTATTATTATTATTATTATTATTATTATTATTATTATTATTATTATTATTATTATTATTATTATTATTATTATTATTATTATTATTATTATTATTATTATTATTATTATTATTATTATTATTATTATTATTATTATTATTATTATTATTATTATTATTATTATTATTATTATTATTATTATTATTATTATTATTATTATTATTATTATTATTATTATTATTATTATTATTATTATTATTATTATTATTATTATTATTATTATTATTATTATTATAGGTCAACCTAGCAGTCTGTTAATTCTTAGTGCTTACTGGATACGCCTACTACATACTTATTATGTTTAACAATTAAAGTAACTAGGGCTATGGTTAGAATGGTAAGAGATGGAGATAAAGATACAATATTGCATTTCTTATTTTATTCTTACTTTGCCGACGCTTCGCTTTAAACAAATGCTTGCTTAGGGGTTTTAGCCAATAAATAAAACTGAATTGTCCATACTTTAAGTGGAGTGTATATTTGAAAGGAGAGAAATAAGACACTTTAAGTCTTCCTCCTTTCGAATAAATAAAAGATAAAAATACCTGTATATATTTAAAAACTTCAACTAAATATACTATGCGTTATGCACCTTATTTGCCACACACGCCCTCAAGGGTTATATTTATTGTGACATCAAATATACACTTCCGATTTGTTATG
The DNA here is from genome assembly GCA_963969555.1 of Polydrusus pterygomalis. Taxonomy (NCBI): domain Eukaryota; kingdom Metazoa; phylum Arthropoda; class Insecta; order Coleoptera; family Curculionidae; genus Polydrusus; species Polydrusus pterygomalis. The sequence continues at coordinate 38,565,864 of OZ018376.1, read as the reverse complement.
GCATCACCCACACACACACTCAAGGGTTATATTTATTGTGGCATCAAATTTACACTTCCGTCTTGTTGTGGCATCACGTATATTATACACACTCAAGAGTTTCCTATATTTATTGTGACATCAAATACACACTTCCAATTTGTTGTGGCATCACGCATACACATACTCAAGGGTTATATTTATTGTGGCATCAAATTTACACTTCTGATTTGTTGTGGCATCACGCATACACATACTCAAGGGTTATATTTATTGTGGCATCAAATTTACACTTCCGATTTGTTGTGGCATCACGCATATACACACTCAAGGGTTCTATTTATTGTAGCATCAAATATACACTTCCGATTTCTTGTGGCATCGATGCCACTATTGAGGATAATCAATGGTTCATATCTCGGCTAAAATGGAGTGTATTATGACGCAAGTCAGTGGACAGTGTTGCTGCTTTTTTTTACAGACCGGCTGTTGCCAGTATTCTCATGTGACCACAATTGGGTTTATAGTTTGGATGCCACCGTAAATATGTGGACACGTATGTGTGTGTGTGTGTGTGTGTGTGTGCATGATCTACAAACTGATTTTCGGACCCAAGGTCAAACGCTAACTTTATTGGGATTGCAGCAGTATATGTTTTAAACTGACGAGGGTGGGTGCCACCCACCCCAGTGCGACATTCTTTACCAATGGAATTCGCTATTTAAATTGCATGGCCCGGGGTGCAGCACGACCTCCAGGAGCAAGTGCGGAACTGATTGCCAAAAGCAGTTTCCCAATGGAATTTAAAAACCTGCACTAAAATTACCAATGGTTGCCAAATATTGCATTCACGCTGCACCAGTTCGGCAAATGCAATTCGCTATAAGCTGCTAAAGAGAAACGCTTTTTAACGTTATAACGCATGCATGTTACAAGATTTGCAACAAACCCGACCCTCTATGGAGGACTAAAGCGGGTTGCAGCGTTTGCGCAGTTCAGTTCACATCATTTTGTGGACCATGTAAACACTGATCAGGGCCGGCTTTAAATATTTTTAACTATTTTTTGGTGATAAATTGTTGAAACACTGGTTCATTACTTAGGATAGCAAAGGTAGTTTTGGTACCTTTACCAAAGCTACAAAGTAAAAAACGCTATTATAAACTAGACAACAAAACACTTAAAAACCCACTCAAACACCATAAGATATAAAATGAAAATAATGAGTGACCGGTTCTGTTCCCATCGCAGCAACAGCCAATGGGCCTTTTCACTAAATTTCCATTTTGGTAGTAGTGTATAAAGGAACAAAAAATAAAATTTTCTGTGTTTTTACTTTTCTATTCTTTTAAGCCGTAACTGAGAAAATAAATAAATAAAAAATCTCCTTAAATAAAAACACGGACTTAAACATACCTACGTCATCGCGCCGGAAGATTGATGCACAGAGGAATGATAGGAATGGCCGAGTCGCTGGCTTAAAATATTAAGAATTCACAAAATCAGCAGCTTGACAGTGTTGCCGATACTCTCAAAAATAATATATTATAGCACCAGTGTAATGGTAATTGACTAGCAATTAGTAATTATAATATACCAGTTTTCCATTCAATAGCTGCGGAATGAATTATTTTACCAGTATTATGTTTATATTTATTTAAAGTATCCAAATAAAGTTCTAAGAAGAAAGTATATTATTAAGATTATAAAACTTTCTACATATGGCAACAGCGGCTTAATTTGCCCATGGCAGTTCGACAGATCAGCATTTACGCGTGTGCGAGGTTAAACGCATGCGCTCTAGCAAGCTTTAAACATATCTACGTCATGAGTCGCGCCTGTTTTGAGATTTTCAAATTGGTTGAATTTTACCCGGTTTTTACTGTGCTGAAATAAATTAATGTTGTGACCTAGCAATATTTTAATGATGAAAAACACTTATTATAGCACCGACTGAACAATTCAAATGCCAAATGTATCAGATTTAAGAATAGTGAAAAGGCCCATTGAGCTGATTGACATTTTTTGTTTATACTACACATTGCGAATTCTCACTATCCCGGTAACGACCCGCATGGTGGCCTCATTTTTCATTGGCAATATACTGGTTTCATATAAATATGTTGACATACTCTGACTCTCTTCACGCTTTTTTAAATTAAGAAAGCTTAAACCAATAAAATCATAATAAAATTCCAATTGAACAGTGGCGGCTTCTCCTATGAGGCAGGTGAGGCAGTGCCTCACCAATAATTTTGCAAATTAAATAAATTACAAATTTATATTACTTTACTATTTGCATAAATATCCATTAATTAATGCCGTCAATCTTAACGTGCTTCGCTAGAAATATCATCTATCATCCATCTCATTTCTGCATGCGGTCGTATATGGTAGAAGCCGGTCTCGCGCTTCCTTGTCTTTTACGATCCCTTGCGTGTTTTGTTCTTATATCATCCATCTCATTTCTGCATGCGGTCGTATATGGTTAGAGGCCCGGCCTCCCGCTTCCTTGTCTAGCGTATTAGTGAAAATATCCGATGTGATGTATGATACCCGTAATAGTTCAGTCGAATCTAGCTTTAAATAGCGCATAAAAACATTCTTCTGAGGCCAGCCTCAACTCTCTACGTAAATTTAATGCGAATGCGAGGGGACTAATCTAATCTATAAAGATGAACGCCGCGACACGGTATTTGGAGAAATGCTATTATTAGATTAACACTATTAACAGGTTGTCCGTTGAAAGTTGAAAGTTTAGATAGAGACAGTGCATAGTGCATTGTATTTTATTATAGTTTTCGGTAAATACTTTTGTGGTTTTCCGTACTGATTTTTGTTTTGCTATTGTTCCAACAGTGGGCTAGTGGGCAGTGATTTTTCTAAAATATTAATATAACATTACTTTTTTTACTTATTAGTTCATTTGTTTTGTGCTTACTAGCGAAAAATTGATTCAGCGGGACCTAGTACAGCGTCACAACTTCCCCAGGTAAATGTAAACATTCGCAATCCTACTTGTGATCTTGTTAATTTTTTAGTAAATGAGCAGAATTTTTCAAGTATTAATTCCCATGAAGATAAATTGTACATAGTAAAAGAAGTAAAGCGACCTGTTCCAGATTTGAGTAAACGTCTTGTTACTATCGGTGGGATGGGGAAATCAAGCAAAAAATACAAATTGAGGCAAAAGTCATAGGTACTATAGGAAATATAAAGCAATCCTTTACGGGTGAATTTAACTAAATTAACATAATATAATAAATTAAAACATAATAATTGTATAAACAAATATAATAATATAAACAAACTTGTAAACAGTAACTAACAAACAAAATTCAAAATATAAATGTTGTATTTTGTGACTTTACAACATTAAGGTATTCTACTGTCGAATAGAAAGCGTGGGATTTAAGAAATTTCGTAATCCCACTCTTAAATTTCTTTTCATTTAAGCTCTTTACCTTTGTAGGAAGCACATTATAAAGCTCAATTTTTAGAGAATTATTTATAGACTTACTAAGTCTGTACTTGTTTGGCCGAATAAAGTGAGCCGACCTCGTGCCATAGTGGTGAATGTCGGAGTTAAGTTGAAAATGACTATTGTTTCTATGAATTTCAAGTAATTGGTGCAAAATAAATAATGATGGCAGCGTCAAAATCTTTAAACTAATAAAATGTGGCTTGCAGTGGTCACGCCCACCAACACCCGCAATAACTCTTACAGATTTTTTCTGCAGTCTAAAAATACGTAGGGAGTTAGATGAGTTTCCCCACAAAAGTACTCCGTAGGAAAGATGGACATGGAAGAGTGAGTAAAAGACACTCATCACTGACTGGTGATCAAGAAGTGACCTTAATTTTCTTATCACGAAAATCGCCGAAGACAGATTAGTCCGTAGTGACTCTATATGAGGAGTCCAGCTTAGGGTATCATCAACAGTTAAACCCAAAACATTTACACTTTGACCCTTCACAACGTCACGACGTGTTGAAATTACCAACTTTTGAGTTTTTTCGGTATTTAGTGTCAGACAGTTCTGTGTAAACCAGATGGCGGCCCTCTCAGCCAGATGTAAGCTAATTAAATTTAATTCGTTAATATTTTTATGATGACACAATAGAGTTGTATCATCTGCAAAACAAAAGCAACCGTAGAGGGCAAGAAATGAAAATAGGTCATTTATATATATGACAAAGAGAAGAGGCCCAAGAACTGATCCCTGGGGCACTCCATTCTCGATCAGTCCAAAATCCGACATAACATCATCAAGAGAGACACACTGTCTTCTCATAGACAGATATGATTTTAGCAGGCTCAAGGTCTCACCCCTGATCCCGTATCGATATAATTTCTCAACTAATAGCTTGTGCGAGACACAGTCGAAGGCCTTGCTGAGGTCGCATAGGGTCATGCTCACATATTCTCCCTTTTCGAGACCCTCGACTATGTCATGCACAATCTGAACCACTGCCTGAACAGTAGAACGACCCTTCCTAAAGCCGTACTGAGAAGCATTTGATAAAGGTTTATATGATTAAGATTCCCCATCACTTTTTGCATGCACAGGCTGGCTTAAAGGTGGGTCCAGAACAACAGCGCAGCGCGGCTTCATTGATTTGTACGGCAATACGCGCTAAATCGCGCCAGATTGCGCTACTCTGCAACAAGAGCGAACACGACCCGGTAAATGTCGGTACATCAAAGGAAAACGTTTGTTTGTGCGCGTTTGATTTGGACGGTGTCTTGTGCCTGGTGATTTTTAAAAGAGTAAATTACACCCAATTTTAACAAAACGCGAAAATAAATACACAAATAGAATGGACACATGAGATTATCGAAAATTTGATTGACCTTTATCGCCAAAAACCTGAATTGTGGGATCTCAAAAATAATAACTACCATATCAAAAATAAAAAAAACACGATGCTTGGATGAAAATTTCTTCGGACGTGGGATGCGAAATAGACTCTCTATAGTTTGTATCCTGTTTTCTTATTACTGGCTCTATTAAATATGGCAAGACCTCAAAGTCTTTATATGACATACGGCAAAAATTTTCGAATTGTCCAATATTACCTATACAGGGTTAGAAAAAATTACCAAAACGGTCGATTATTTCAAAATATACAGGGGTTATAAAAAAACGTCTTATATAAAAAATGTAGGGCTGTTAAAAATCTACATATCGGTGATAAACTGAAATATACAGGGTCGCCCACAAAGTTGTGGAGAATGATAGTTATATTTTTTTTAATGGAACACCCTGTATATTTTAACATTTTTCAGTTCCACATAAAATTATAATTATTTTTTATTAAATGCATTATTAGTCTATACTTCATAGTTTCCGAGATATTGACTCTCGAAAAGTGACATTTTTGAACTTTGACAGCTTATAACTTTCTAACAGTACGTTGTTTTCCACCATAAACTGATCTACTTCTAAGGAATGGTGATACCCAATGTCGACGTTTCTTGTTTTGTTTATTGTATTATTTTTTAAATTATTAATAATTATGACAGCAGCAGCAATTTGAACTCTTTTGTGGTATTCCATATTTATACGCGCGCGCGCGCGCGCGCTACTTGGAACAAGCTATAATCAAAAATTCCTTCAAATAATTTTGCGCTGTTTTGCTCCGCTCTGCGCCGAGTTGTGGGCAGTTCCGTGCGGTGTTTGCCGGCGCGGCGCAGCGCGTTTGGTTTGGACCCACCTTAAGGAGTACACGCATTGAATCGGCTCGGACCGGTCGACTCGGAACGGATAAGAGCAGTCGGAATATCAAACATCATGGGGTCGAGTCGACCGGTCCCACGCAGTGCGCGGGGTCTAATTTAATTTCATGAATATGAAAAACTGCCGACTGCTCTTTTCCGAGTCGACCGGTCCGTGTCGATTCAATGCGTGTACTTCTTAATACCATAAAATGCTTTTTTCTAGTGTGATTTCCGCCATATTAGAAAAAAATATATAGAAAAGTTCATATAAATATATTTCTGTACAGAACAGAACATACAGCCCTACAGACAAAAGATTGCTATGTACGTATGTCGTAACTTCCAGCTGTCAAATTCTCTATTTGATTTGACAGTGACTGACATCTACATCTGACGTTGACATAAGTGACAGTGATGTGCATCGGCTGACATCTTGGTCTTGATTTCCCTGGCTTTTTTTAGTAATTTCAATTTCTGTGCTTCTTTTTTGATTTTCGTGTAAAAAAAGACACAAAAGACATTAATGGGGAGATCACGATCTAGAAGTAGGACTCCTAAGAAACACCACAAAACTAAACACCATAAAAGAAGCAAATCTCGAGATCGGTCTGAGAGAAGTGCAAGTATACACAAACGTCATAAGGATAGGAGTTTGGAACGAACAGAAAGAATCGAAAGAAATAAGGAAAAGTCCCTTAAAATTAGGTAATTTTCCACTTGACCTTATTTATAAGGTTTCCGTAATTAGGAGCATTTAATTAGTCCAAGTCAGATAGATCATTGTATTGTGTTACTCAACTTCTTTGACATTTTGGTCTTCTTTAGCTTTTTTTAACTTTTAATATTTTTATTAATATGTTGTTCCTGAGGTTGTTCCATAGTAATTAGGTATCAGCTTGCTGTGGTTAAAATTGATAGAAGTAAAAATTATATTTACAAGTAGATCTAGTTAGGCAATTGAAAATAAAACAATATTTCGCTTGACAAGTTGATTGCAGTAATAAATATAAATAAACCTAAAAATTAAGAAGAATGCTGTAATATAAATACACACCTATTTAATATCTTATGTAATATGGTAATGACTGGGGTAATGATTAGAATAATTATAATAATATAATAAAAAAATTTTATTAACCCTATTGTAGTAGGTACCTATAGTTTAATGCTTAAAATTTATATTTATAATACATTTACTCGAGACATTTACTACTTACACTTAAACTGTTTTATAGAAAACGTTCAGATTCCTTATCTTCAACATCCAGCAGTGAAGTTTCTGTAGATAGAACGGAAAGGCATTCTGGCAGAAAACACAAGCACAGAAAGATGGATGAGGTTGAAAGATTAGCAGAAATGGAAAGACAGAGGCGACAAAGAGAAGCCGAACAAAAACTAATAGAAGAAGAAACTGCCAAGCGAATAGAAGATCTAGTCACTAAACGGGTTGAAGAAGAACTAGAAAAGCGAAAAGATGAGATAGAGCGAGAGGTTACCAAAAGAGTAGAAGAAGCAAAGCGTATAATGGAGAAACAAATGATGGAAGACCTTGAGAAAAGAAGAGAAAAACAGAAGGAAGAGGATCGAAGAAGAGAGGTAAGATTAAAAACACAATGTCGGATGGATACAAATTATTATTTCTTTAAATTATGTATCTAAGATTTGTATATTTTATTAATATAAAATAGATAATTTCTCTGGGAACATTCAGTTTTTGTTTAGTTAAATTTCAGAGTAACATGTTTTTTTTTTATGTAGGAAATTAAGTGCTTATAGGCCCCCTTGTTAACATTCTATCCTACCTAATTTGGTTTAACTGCCTTTTTAGCTAAAATACTTTTAAATTCTTACACTCATTCTTTTCTTTTTCTCTTTGTTTTTTTGTATAGGTGTTATTCATTCTTAAATTCTAGCTGTTTTTAAAATCAGAGCAAAGGTGGTAATTTATTTAAAAAAAAAAAGAGAAATGCTATGTCATTTTTTTAATACCTATATATTATGAAGTTGTTTAAAATTTATAATGCGTATTCAGAAGTTAAATACAGAAGGAAGTAATAAATACTTCTAAATTTTTTTTCAAAGGTACTCTCTTCCCAGAAGTTAGTTTATAATGCAATTGTATTAATAGAATTTGGATCTAAATTATTGAAGGTTTTATTCCTTATAAATAAAGAAAAAATGGAGAATAATCTGAAGTATTATCAACGCAATTGCAATTTATTTGAAGAATTGGTGCATTTTATACTTCTTATGTGTAGAAAATAGTCTTTATTAACATACTGAATATTAGTAATAAAAATAATATTTATTTTTCCTATTCATTTTCAAGTTTCTTTAATGGGCACTGCCTATGATTGACAGTTAAGGATGTGTTATGACTTACCAGTTAATTTAATTGTTCATTCCTATTGTTAAAACCCATTTACTTGATGAGGGAACCAGTAATTATGTAGTCAAAAAATTACATACATTATTACCATTAAAGTTCGCACCATATGGAACTTACTATTATTACCTTATGTCCTTCAGCCACAGATCATCATTTAGTTTCGTATCTCGTCAAGACTGTCTTAATATGAATTAAATAAATTACTAAGTATATAGTTTTAAAATTATGTATATAATTCTACAAGCAAAAAAAAATAAAGAAACTGCTTTAGTTTAACAATCAAACAACACTACCTCTGTCTCAGTCTTGAGACAATTCCATGATAATTTCAAATAAGATTTGTTCAAATTAATTAAGTTTTTTTCATAATGTAAGTTGATTTTGTGGATATTAGATTATTTGTTTATACCATACTCTATAAGTTATTTGGTTTTCATGCTTATTTTATTACCGCTAAGTATGTATTTTTTTTCAGAAATACAAAATTAAGGCAAAAAAATTGGGTGGTACCACGTTTTCATAATTTAACAATTTTATCCGATAGACGTCACATGTTCCATTTTTTAAATGACAAAAACATCTTAAAATTGAAAAGACATAATAAAATTTCCAGAGACCAGAGCAATGATTAGTTTACAATTTAAATACAATTCAAATCCTTATGACGATTTCTTTATACTACCCCATAATTAACGGACAATTTCAAATTTAATACTTACCTAGACTATAAAAAACAAATTTTTCTTGAATGCCAAATAATTGCGAGAAATGCCAAAATTTAGAATATTATCGGAAATGAGAGTTCTCACTCTTTCATTCAAGAAATAATTGAAAATGTCTTAATTTGAAAATTTCACACAGCAAGTAAGTATGATGAAGAAGCACAATGTAATGTTTGTTTAAGTGTTATTGACCATTTTTGTTTTTTCATAGCCTAATTATTAAATTCGCAATTGTCCTTGAAATATGGGGTATTAATAGAAAGAAATCGTGATAAGGAAAAGTTTCATTCAAATTGTAAACTAATCATTCCTCTGGAGATTTTATTCTTAGTCTTGTCAACTTTTTAGATGTAGGTATGTATTTGTCATTTAAAAAATGGAACATGTGACGTCTATCGGATCAAATTGTTAAATTAGGATAATTTTACACCACTTGTGTCAAATTTTTTTGCCTCTAATTTTCTATTTCTGAAAAAGAAGGCATGAGAGTAAAAAAATAAGCATGAAAACTACCTAAAATATAGAGTATGGTATGAACGAATAGTCTAATATCCATAAAATCAACTTACATTATAACAAAAATTTGTTAATTTGAAAATACAGCAAAAAATTCAACTTTGTTCTAGACATGTACATATTATGCCTAAAATTACACTAGAAACCTTTTTCCAATAACATTTTTAGAAATTCGTTAGTAAGTAAATGCCATTTCTCAGCATTTTATTTAAAAAAATGTCATTTTTGACAGGTGCTGAAGAGTTGAATACATAATTTTTAGTTCAATTTGAAGCAAAAACGATTGCCGTTATTTATTTTAAACAAACCCTATTAATAAAATAAAGTTCCATATATAATAAGGATTTTAATGGTGGAACTGTATACCTATCAGTTTATAATCTAAAATTTTTATTTTTTGGTCTTATTATCATCTTATTGATTAAGGTGGAATTCTCAACATCATTGAATCCATTGCCAACCTATTTCGCGTTGTTTTTTGTTTATTTAATCATCAAAACACATTCCAGTTAACATGTTAACAATAGTTATTACTACTGGTATGTTGTTTGAATCTAAGTTATTAGAAATAGTCTTTTGCTTCATTATTAGGGCGACAAATTTTCTATTGTCTCCTACTCCTACCTCCATTATTATTTTATTAACTAACATTTTAATAAAATCAATATCGTCGGCACATTCTTTAGGTAATATCTGACATATTATTACAAAAATATCAATTTATGTCATTGCTAATTTTGCAAGAATTGTATAGTGAAAGAACGATGACAAACATAATAATGTTAAAAAAATTTTAGCCAATATTTTTCGCTATAACAATTTTCCTAAAATAATTATGAAATTCCTTAATATTTATTTAATGTATCAATCATTACCCATAAAATATGAAGACGATGATGATCTTATTTAAATTTTGTGTAAAAGCTATAAAAAATTAATAAATCTAGGCGAAACAGGTTGTTGGCAAGCATGTTGATACTCCCACCTTAATAGTCCGGTCAATCTAGACAAAAAAATCATACTGAAGGTACATAAATTAACAACAAGCTGAAAATCAGTAAAATTGTTCAAAATATAATTATAAATAAAATTTATAAGTTCCCCATCATTCCCGTATTTGGAAAAAAATTTTACTCAAGGTCAAAGGTCGAAAAAATGAGTTTTTCGCGATTTTCAGCAAAACGGTACGTTTTATCATAAAAATAGCCCAGACAAAAATTGTAAATCATAAAATTATCTATAAAATATGTATCAATACTTTTTTTCCTACGAGCCAACGGTTCTCAGATATAACGATTCAAAAAGTTGTAAAAGTTGTTATCGTCATAATATGCACACTATTGCACACGTAGGGTTGTGGATTTGACCGGTCAATTTGTTTTTGGTCAATTGACTGAAATAAATTAAAATTTAAAAATGCAGTGGATGAACCTAACTATACTTGCCAAATTTCTTATTTTGTATTTTGGAAAAAATTAATTTTTTATCACAAGTTTTGCTTGTTCTGAAAAGTCTATTGCCATACCTAAATTTTATACAGGGTGGTCAAATGTCCATCCAGGTACACATTCTATAAGTGTATATCTCAATAGTTGCTCCACAGCAGATACATTTCCCTTTAACTTTGTTTTCTTCTCTTATTTCGGTAAAACAATTCCAAATTTTGGTTTCGCATCGCATCGTAAATGCGACGTCGCGTCGTTAGTTTACAAAAATGCAATGCAAGTGCAAACCCTAACTCTGGCAAATACGAAATGAAAATAAATAGACTGAGAAGGAAATGTCTATGAAAATGGTATAAAGAAAGAATAACAATAACTTTTCTATTCCTTTCCTTTATTGTGATTGAATCCGTTCCGGGAACCACTAATAAACGAGGCCGACTATTGGGATTCCCAGAATCAGGTGTTATTGTTTTCTTAAATAGTAAACATTATCCTGGGTGGTATGAGGTAATCCGGACCATAGACAATTTACCTTTAGATAAGCAAACAATAATCACGAAAGTGGCAGTTTTATGGCCTCGCGCATGTAAACAAAGCTAGACACTATTAGTCATGCGCACTGCACCATTATCGTTTGACGAATGGGAAAATAGACTGGTCCGGGCTTTAAAATTTAAATTATTGCCAAAAAATTGGAATTTCTTATTTCTCCTCAATTTTACTCTTCTCAAACTTACCGAAAATACGAAATACCATCAGGTATTTTACCCCTATTTGGGCATAATAAAACTATACAACGGCTGCTACTAGTACTAATCATTGTTTATATTCCTATCCGAGTCACTAAAAGCACAAACACAATTCACTTAACTACACAAAAACTAGAAATCCGCAAATTAAACACCCACACACAATCCACGATATCTGTAAAAAAAACTACAAGGAATCCACAGAGAAACCATAAAACACAACAAAAATGGCGGCCGAGCCGGTTCTGGAGAGTATCTTCACAGAGAAATACAGTATCGTGAGCATGTCGATAAAGTTGGTGCGCATGCACGAAGGTGTCCAGAAGGAAGGCAGCTGATCGGCGAGTCATGCGCTCGGACGTATTTTTTCACCCATAAAACGTAACTTTTCTTTGCGCAGGATATAAGCTGTACGTATATAAAGGTAAATTGTCTATGATCTGGACAGATCACAAATGCATAAATAATGAAATAAAATTGATATTTTTTGACCGAATTTGACCGGTCAAATACGTCATGGTCAATTGATCATGCCCAACTCTATGCACACGTTATTTTTTCTAATGATTTTACCGCATAGATCTCTGCGAGTACTTCTGTCATGCCGCTTCCTGACCAATTGCTCCCAGAAAAGACATCAGTAGATAAAATCCTGCGAGTCTGATGATAATTTTTGATACTTCAGAGCCCTCAGGTGTGACTGATGCTGATACCATTTCTCGAGCTTTAGCATACAGGGGCTGGTCGAAAGTCACGATGCATACAGTGTGGTCATACCGTTTTGCATTCTCTAATGCACAAAGTAAAGTCGTATAGATAGTATTATAGTTACTGGCTGGTTGGTGAATAAATGGTAAAAATGAAATTTGAGATTTAAAATAATTCATAATATGGTTATTTGTTAAACGTTCAATAAAACCATTCCAACCGGGTAAAGACGCATTTTTCCATTTTGACGATAACAACTTTTAAAACTTTTTGAATCGTTATATCTCAGAAACCGTGGCTCGTAGGAAAAAAAGTATTGATACATTTTTTTTAGATAATTTTATGCTCTACAATTTTTGTCAGAAGTATTTTTATGATAAAACTTACCGTTTTGCTGAAAATCGCGAAAAACTCATTTTTTTGACCTTTGACCTTGAGTAAAATTTTTTTCAAACACGGGAATGATGGGGAACTTATAAATTATATTTTTAATTATGTTTTGAACAATTATACTGATTTTTGATTTTCAGCTTGTTGTTAATTTATGTACCTTCGATTGTCTAGATTGACCGGAGTATAAGGGTAATCTGTACCTTATATGCCCTTGGACTTGAAAATTCAAGATTATGTCGAAATTTCTGTTCTAAAATTAATTTAGCCACCATATCACTTCTCGTGGGTACTAAGTAGTTGCCCATCTTTGGAGATAAAAAAATATCTTTTTTTGACCCCCTCTAGAACAATTTTGGGTTCGTAGAATGTAGAAATTCCCCCTGAAATTCCCAAAATTTTTCTAGGTAGCTTGGAAGTTTGTACAACTATGATAGCAACCCCAGAGATAGATGGTAGCCAACATTAAAATTTTTATTGTAGGACAGAAATATATTGTCACATAAAGAGTTTATGATAACAAGTGGGAGTTTGTCTAGAACCGCGGCACATAAAAGTTTGTACTTATTTAGGACAAGCAGTCTTTCTAATTTTTATTTACCACAACTTTAATTTTGCCATTTTTCCTATTACAAATGATACTGGCAGCCCTTTGCTATCTAAATGGTTATTACATAGTTTAACACATTGTTTAACTGCCCCTGTATATCACTTTAAGTATTGACCAATCTGATTGCGTTGTGATCAGCTATTTGCATTAAAAGTATGTTAATAATCACTACATTTTCTAAGCGAACAATCAAAATAAAAAAGATACGAATTTACGAAATACTTGTATGAACTGGGGTACCCTAGTAGAAATACAACATTTCCTGTCTTTATAGACAGTTGCAAACCAAAAACAGGTAGAATGTAGATCAGACCATCTACATTAACTTTCCTCAAGTTATGTTGTAAATTATATGCCATTAGCTGAATATTAAGCTAAAGTGCGACCTGTCGAGCAATGCAAGCGATCTTGGAGCGGCGTACGGTGGACGGCTCATCGTAGCAGGTATTATCAAAACTTTTATACACATATATTTTTATTTTTACATACTTTACCCTGTCTAATAGAGTAGACGCGACGTCTACTCAGCAATTTTTTTAACTGTTAGACTGGTCCAAGCCTGGCTGTGAGTGTGTTGACCAAAATATTTTACAGTTTAGCACCAAAAGAATGTTTGGAGTTAATTTTTTAAAGTTAATATTTAATTCGGCTTTCGTGTTTTAGCATATAACAATAATTATTACAGGAAAACAAATTGTTTCATTATTTCTCCACAACAAACCGTTTGAATTACAGCCTTTTGAAACTTTAAGCCGTGAAATGTAAAAGGCAACCTCGCCAATATTGTTACGCGGTACTATTTTCTATTAATTTTTTATGGGAAACAAATATCAGTATAAAAACCACAATATTGAGTATGAGCTGTTAAATTTACAAAATAAGTGAATGGATCCTTTCCCATAGGCTACTTTGGGATTTTATTTTAATGGGCTTTTTCACTATGAATTAATCATATTCAGTACTGACATCCTGCATGATACAAATGATACATTTATATCAAAATTTTAATTTCTTCTTGGCCTTTGCGGTAGGGTAAAATTTAAAACTTTGTGAAAAATTCCATGCTAATAAATAGCTAAAATACCCAAAAAGTTGTCTAAAATAAACTGTAAACCACAAAATAATTCAGTTTCACCTTAAACAAAGTAGTTTCTTAAAATTTTGGGCTGCGTTGCCAAGTCACTTCACGGCTTGGTAGTAGAGAAAGCTGTGATTTGAATGCAACCATGAATAACATTAATTATTTTATATCACAATCATCTCCACAGTTAAACGTTTTCTTTCTCTCTTACTCATGGGGTTTCATAGAAAAAGTTCCTGCATGGTTGTGTTCAATATTAGGAAGTCTGATTCATACAATGCATTTTTTTTAAACCGGACCATAGGATTTGACATGGTTTGATACCATGTTTGGCGCCGTTTTATTTAATTATATTGTTTAGGATTTAATTTACAACATTCGATATTTTTGAAGTACCTTGAAGCTAAGCAAACTTAAAAAAAAAAACAATTTATTAAAATTAAAAAAAAATGTTTCTATTCTTTGAGAATGGTCCGAATGGGCCGAAACACGTGTCAGAAACCTGATTAAATTTGTGAAACATAACAAGTATTTATGATTTTTTCTTCCTGTGCAAAAAAAAGTGACATGAACGTGACGTCAAAAAGTGCACTTTTTGACCTTCTATACAGGAGGTTTCAAGTATCCAACCCCTCAGGTATAATTGTCTTTTATATGTGTTATTGTTAGAATTCAGCGACATATTATATTTATTTTAACCATTAAAAATTTTTAATTATATGGAAATATGGGCCTCATGTACAAAACTTTGCTTTATAAGTAAATAGATTCTTAGAAAGGAAAGAAAAACACAAAATCCTCAGTACCCCAAAAACACTTTTCTACGAAATATATCATTATGATACCACAATTTTACCTTCACAGTGTCTTAAAAACTTGTTATGTTCAATAAGTTTAGTTTTTAAAGAAAGATTTTTTAAATAATCTTCGACACCCTCTTAGAAAGGGTTTCTTCTTCTCCATTTCATTTGGTTGGTTTACAATTACTTTAATAACGTTTTAAATACTCAGTATGGTCTGACCATCACCATTTTTCTTCATATCGTGTTTCTTCTAAACTTCAATTTTTGAGTCCATGAAAGCTCCATTAAGGTTATATTTTTAAGTTTCTCTTTTGCTAACAACAACAGCACAAAATAAAATTTTCTGTCTACTGAGGATGAACGTTTCTACGTTCGAAACATGTAGAGACCCGTAAATTAATAATTTTTTCTATTAAACTTTGTGTTTTTCTTTCCTTTCTATACTTTCAACTCCACTTTAAGTATGGACTATTTCTTCAAATTAAATATATTCTTGTTATAACAGTTTGCTATGAAATAGTATATTATATATTATACTGATGGCATTTAAAAAATCAATCGTTTGTGTAAAAATGTTTGAATAAAAAGTACAATTTAACAAAAAATATGCAATTTCCAATATTGCCAACGACTGATTTGTGATTTATTAGAACAAAAATGTGTCTCTTTGCATTTTAGTGGACTGTATGACTGTATACAGGGTGTCCGGGAAAATGTGGGAAATCTCCCGGATATGAAAAAAACACATGAAAAGAATACTACAAATTCATATAAACTTCTTTCGTATCGGCCTCCTCTTCGGAGGTATGGGCTATATTTCAATTTTTTTTTCATATGATGTATACTAGGTAACACCCTTTAAATTACTATCCCAGAAAGTGTTGCGAATTACTCACAGCTGCAGGGACGGACTTGCTGTGACACGAATGTGCCAATTTTTTTACGCCCTGTATGATAAAAACTTTGGACAACATTTTTTACATACCTTTAACTATTGACTAAAAATTAAGTACTCTTCAGTCATGTCGCTAATCCTAACCGTTTTCGGAGAAACGTCATTTTTAACATATTTACATCATGTATATTTAGCGTATTTCAATAAAAGATCTTTGTCCTATAAATTATAAATGTTCACTTTTAACTGCTTAATACATACATGATGGCAATAAAATGACGTTTTTCCGAAAACGGTTAGGATTAGCGACATGAATGAAGAGTACTTAATTTTTAGTCAATAGTTAAAGGTATGTAAAAAACGTTGTCCAAAGTTTTTATCATACAGGGCGTAAAAAAATGGGCACATTAGTGTCACAGCTAGTCCGTCCCTGCAGCTGTGAGTAATTCGCAACACTTTCTGGGATAGTAATTTGAAGGGTCTTACCTGGTATACATCTTATGAAAAAAAAAATGAAATATACCTGTTGGTTTATTAATTATGTGTCAAAAACTTAATTCTATGGGAGCTCTTTGGGAGCCCATATTTCCGAAGAGGAGGCCGATACGAAAGAAGTTTATATGAACTTGTAGTATTCTTTTCACGTGTCTTTTTTTATATCCGGGAGATTTCCCACATTTTCCCGGACACCCTGTATAATTGATTTCACTCAGTTTAACCACAATATATAGTCAAAATCAAGTAAAGTTTTAACGCGTTTAGGTTAGGTTCTGTCATATTTGACATAAATTGTGTGCAATAATATGTCAAATATGACAGAACCTAACCTAAACGCGTTAAAACTTTACTTGATTTTGACTATAGTTTACATTGTTTTATTTTTTGATGTTATGTGACAGGAATGATGCTTTTCACGCTTTCATAACCTTTTTCATAACTTTATTGACAAAGCCAGATCTTGCAGGGTCTTGGTTACGTAGTCAAAGTATAGACTTCTTGCACAAACTCTTCAACAGAGTAAAATGCATTATTCAATAAAAATATAAGTTTTTTCTTAAAAAAAAACATTGCTTAGGCTTCTTATTGCTTGGGGTAATATATTGTAAAGCTAGATATTCACTGAATTTTTTTCTAGATTTTGTAAGCCTCATGAGATTGGCAGAATTAATTTGATAATTTATGGTTTATTTGGTTTGAACAACTTTTCCAATATGATGCACACTCTTTGGCAGTCATTTCACCCACGGGTTAATTTCGGCAATTTTTATTTATTCTTTTTCGCATCTGTTCTTGAATAATGTCATCCCTAACGGAAAACTATTTACACAGTTGCAACGTGGTAGTTGTGGCTTCTTAAAAATACGAAAGTATTAAAAGTGTAAACTACGCCAGTGTCCTTCCTCATTTTTTGCTTTGCGTTAACGTTAACACCTATTTTTAACTTCAAGCATTCTTTTAAAAAAAGCTGCATTTTATTATTTAATTTATTTTGTGTATGAAATTTCGCATTTTCAATCATCTAATATTTAAATAAATATATTAAATTTTAAAAATGTATAGCGTGCCATTTTCTTGGCTTATCACGCATATTTTTAAGAGTTTGGCTACGTTTTATATGTTATTGTCATTAAATTTTCCTGTGATACATAATACAGTGTGTATGAGCCAAATGGAATAAATTCGATAATAAATACATGGGGCGTGTCCGAAAAAACGCTCGGACACGTCGATTGGTATTTCTAGTTGCGCATTTTTTTCAATGCACTCATCAGAAGACAAAACATGTTCTATTTGAATCACATTAGCCTAGCATACAACAGCATTCATTCCCGACGTTTTAATATATATAACCTTAAAATCGATTTTGACATACGTCACGTGACCAATGGTATGGCGGGAAAGTTGATAAAACCAATATGAAATCATCATAAATCAGATAAGTTGATGAGATATCGAAAAAATTCCAAGAATAAAAAGTGTTTAGAATTCCATTAGAACCTTAATTGGGATATCTACTTAAAAAAATATAAAATCGAATATTTTTGTAAATATTTTTTTACCGAATTAAAAATTTCCATATTTTTCCTTTCTTAAAGCTTCATTAAAGTAAAACTGACATCTGGTGACCACAACTAGAAATATTCTTTTGTTTTTCTGGCAATTTGGAGCAATAATTCAAAAAATTCGTTTACACTTGGATACCAGCTGTTGCAATAGTCTATTTCTAATAACCTTATTGATATTTTTTATATCGAAATATTCTATTATGTTAAGAAATCCTTAAATTCATTAATCCAAAGCAAATTATATTTATAACCTTAAAAAATAATTTTGAATTTCGCAGAAATCTTTAAAAAAATCTAAAAATTAATAAAAATTTAAATTATTTTAGATTTCTGCGAAATTCAAAATTATTTTTTACGGTTATAAATATAATTTGCTTTGGATTAATGAATTTAAGGATTTCTTAACATAATAGAATATTTCGATATAAAAAATATCGATAAGGTTATTAGAAATAGACTATTGCAACAGCTGGTATCCAAGTGTAAACGAATTTTTTGAATTATTGCTCCAAATTGTTAGAAAAACAAAAGAATATTTCTAGTTGTGGTCACCAGATGTCAGTTTTACTTTCATGAAGCTTTAAGAAAGGAAAAATATGGAAATTTTTAATTAGGTAAAAAAATATTTATAAAAATATTCGATTTTATGTTTTTTCAAGTAGATATCCCAAACATTGTATTTAAGATTCTAATGGAATTCTAAACACTTTTTATTCTTGGAATTTTTTCGATATCTCATCATTTATCTGATTTATGATGATTTCATATTGGTTTTTTCAACTTTCCCGCCATACCATTGGTCACGTGACGTATGTCAAAATCGATTTTAAGGTTATGGGACATGCACATCCAATCCCCCAAAAAAGATTTTTTCAATATTCCGCTAATAAAATTTTTTCCCATATGTTGCGAACTCTTTGCCGGTCACTATATAAATATCAAATATCAGATATACAGAGTGTCCCAGAATATGTGGGCAATCTCCCGGATTCGGATAGAATATGAAAAAATAATATGACAAGTTTCCCATAAAAAAATTTCCTACAGGCCCTCCCTACTGAGATATAAGCCCCTGAAGGACGCCTCTGGAAATCGGTTTATCTTGAATAATTCTTAAAGTACTTGGTGTAATTTAATAATTTTTCAGTATGATGGTTGCTGGTAAGTCTCCTCAAAATGAACCATTTTAATTTTATTCGGCTTATTTAGTTTTCCAGGGAGGGACTAGCTTTAACAGAATAATGCTTATTATTTTACACCCTGTATGATAGAGGCATATCAATAATACTATTGAATAGCTGAAACCTGAAACTAAAAAAAGGTACTCTTCATTGACATCGATAAAGTAAACCGTTTACGAGAAAAAAAATTTTGTTACATATGCCTTTTTTTTATAAAATATTCGATAAATACCATATTTTTACTGATTCATTTTGTACGTCGGTTCAACATGAGCTGCAATGCATTCCCTACATCTTTTAATTGTAGTTTGTTGGATCCTCCACAATGCGCCAACATTATTCCTTATTTCGCGGCAATGGAAGTTAATCAGTTCCAATAAGTGTTCCCGATTTTGTATTGGATTGGCGTATACTAAACATTTTAGATAGCCCCGCAAAAAAAATCTAATGGATTTAGGTCTGGTGATCGAGGAGGCCAAGCCACTGGTCCTCCCCTTCCTATCCATTGATTTTCGAAGACCCTGTTTAGGTGTTCTCGAACTACTAGACTAAAATGTGGCGGAGCCCCATCATGCATGAACCACATATTATGTCGTAGAGGTAGATCTTCTAAAAGTTCTGGCAGATTGTTTTGAAGAAATTCCAAATACCTTTCTCCATTTAACCTTCTTGGCAATAGAAATGGTCCAATTAAGTGTTGTCTGATAATTCCGGCCCACACGTTGATGGGTTCAAATTGGTGCTGATGATGCGTTATAATAGAAGCATGGGGATTTTCCTCTGCCCATAAATGTAAATTATGAGAATTTATGATGCCGTTTTTGGAAAACCTAGCTTCGTCCGTGAAGAGAACTGAACCAATGAAATTTGCATCGTTTCTGTGCCGATCTAAAACCCAGTTACAAAATTCCATCCTTCGCGGAAAGTCTTCAGGAAGAAGCGCGTGGACTCTTTGAAGGTGGTATGGATGTATGTTGCTCTCTAAGGATTCTAAAGACCATTGATTTTGAACAATCAAATTCGGCAGCCAATTTTCGAACACTTGCAGCAGGATCTACTTCTACGGCATTAAGGATGTTTTCTTCAAGACCATCAACGCGATGGTTTTGATTTCCACAATTGTGACTGGCTTTGTCAAACTTTCCTAAAATTATTTACGACCTAAATACTTTGAATCAAATCTTTATCATCCGATAAGTACAAATTAAAAATAAAACAACTTAGTTTTTACCTGTCTCTCTTAAACGACGATCTACTCTTTCAAAGGTTTTTCTGTCAGGAATTCTTCTGTTTGGAAATCGTTCTTCATAAAGCCTTCGGGCTTCTAAGGCATTACATGATGCAAGCCCATACATTAAATGCATGTCGGCATATTCCTCAAACGTAAATTCCATACCAAAAAGAAGCAGAAGAAATAAGATTGAAAACTTAAACACACTCAATTTCCAACTGACACTGAAGTAATTATTGTTTATTTTAACTGGTACATATCAACAATATTCTATAAAAAAAAGGCATATGGAACAAAATTTTTTTCTCGTAAACGGTTTACTTTATCGATGTCGATAAAGAGTACCTTTTTTTTAGTTTAAGGTTTCAGCTGTTCAATAGTATTATTGATATGCCTCTATCATACAGGGTGTAAAAAAAATAAGTATTATTCTGTTAAAGCTAGTCCGTCCCTGGAAAACTAAATAAGCCGAATAAAATTAAAATGGTTCATTTTGAGGAGACTTACCTAGCAACCATCATACTGAAAAACTATTAAATTACACCAAGTACTTTAAGAATTATTCAAGATAAACCGATTTCCAGAGGCGTCCTTCAGGGGCTTATATCTCAGTAGGGAGGGCCTGTAAGAAATTTTTTTATGGGAACTTGTCATATTCTTTTTTCATATTCTATCCGAATCCGGGAGATTGCCCACATATTCTGGGACACCCTGTATATCCGATATATATCAAATATTTTTTTCAGCTGAAACCCTTAAAATCATACTATAGTAGAGTAGCCAAGTAAAATCAATGAACTAGATATTTAAGTAAATATTATATTTTTATTTTGGCATTTTAAATTTAATTACGGATTAACGTTGTAATGAAAAAAAAGCACACACAAACACAATGCATAGTCGCGTCGACGAACGCTTCAGTAATGAAAAATAATAATGGAATGAATAGGGGATACCAATTGTAATACCAACCCAAACCATACAACATTCGACGGTAAATTAAAATTTCCAAAAATTTGTTTATTATCGTTAACAGTTTTTTCAGCACTTAAAAGAAAGTAAATTTTTAATAATAAATATCATAATATATCGAGATATAAATATCATGATATATATTCATGATATATATATATATCGATATATAAATATTATGATATATATACAGTATGTCTCTGTAAGTTTGCATCATATGGAAAACTTTTTTATTATTCATTTTACGAAAAAAAGTTATTCTTCATAAAAATCTCTGCATGGTCTAAAACCTAAAATGCAACCATCAAATATCGAAATTTCCCAGTCATATACGAGGTTTGTCAAAAAATGTGAATTTTTCCTAAGAATGTAAATTTTTCCCAAGAGTAAAGTACCTTTATTTTTGACATTATCAAAAATTGTTATTAAAAAAAGTTGATCAGAACTAAAAACCACGTCTAAATATGCAATACCACGCATTAAATTAATTAAATAATTAAAATAATTAAATAATTAATAATAAATTAATAAAATAATTTTTCAACATAAATGCGTATAATTGCATATTTAGACGTGGTTTTTAGTTCTGATCAACTTTTTTTAATAACAATTTTTGATAATGTTAAAAATAAAGGTACTTTACTATTGGGAAAAATTTACATTTTTTGGAAAAATTCACATTTTTTGACAAACCTCGTATATGAGTGGAAATTTTCGATATTTGATGGTTGCATTTTAGGTTTTAGACCATGCAGAGCTTTTTATGAAGAATAACTTTTTTTCGTAAAATGAATAATAAAAAAGTTTTCCATATGATGCAAACTTACGGAGACATACTGTATATCAGTGATATATATCATGCCAACCCTGCTTTACAGGTCCAAGCTAGCGAAACTGCTTTTCTATTTTACTATTTTTCCCTTGAGTTATAGGCGGCAAATTTGAAAATTTTTCATGAAATAAGCGAGCAACTTCCATTTGTGTCCGTCTTTTATCTCCATAACCAATCATCTGTAGAATTATTATTTTGTGCATTTCTGTTAAATAAACCATTTTTCTGATATGCAGTTAACGAAATTCAAACGACTCTAATACTGACAACTACTGTCACGCAGACAGACAACAATTTGCTAAGGTCAGGAGTTTTTAACCAAAGTAAACAAAACTATTTATACCTTTTTTTAAATTTTATATTAATAATAAGGAACGCTGAAATGCAATAAATCTGAAAACACTTAATACTTCCGAAATAGTTGAAGATAGGTATAGATAGGATATTGTACATAAAATATGTCTACAATTTACTGAAAAATCCAAAAATTTAATAATATACAGGGTATTGCATTTAAAATTAGAACGTTGGTATTGGCCACTGCTACATGACATACTCTGTAGAAAAAGTTTTTATTTAAAAAAATGCGCAACTAGAAATACCAATCGACGTATCTGAGCGGTTTTTTTCGCACACGCCCCCATGTATTTATTATCGAATTTATTCCATTTGGCTGATACACACTGTATATTTTGTGTGCAAACAATAATCACCATATAGCCAGTTTTTGAAATATTCAGAATACAGTTCGATCTGGCATAAATCTAAACTGACTGCTTATCACAAAGTTCAAGACATTGTTTTTTTTAAATTTTTTTAACACCTTTATTACGGGTCTGTAGTTCGGAATCGACACTACGGATTTTTAATGCGGTTTGCACAGTTTAAAAGATATATAGTATGTCTCCGTAAGTTGGAACCACAGGGAAAACTTTTTTGTTATTAATTTTACGAAGAAAAGTAATTCTTAATAAAAAGTTCTGCATGGTCTAAAACCTAAAATGCAACTATCAGATATTAAATCATTTAAGCGTATACGAGGTTTTTCAAAAAATATGAATTTTGCCCAAGAGCAAAGTACCTTTATTTTTGACAATATCGAAAATTGTTATTAAAAAAAGTTGATCAAAACTAAGAACCACGTTCAAATATGTAAATACACCCCTTTACGGTGAAAAAATAGGTTTTGTTATTTTTTAATACATTTTCTGCATTGTTAATTAATTTTATTAATGAACATTTATCTCTTGTAATTATTAAAAACATGATAACCTGTTCGTTTCTTAATTTTATCTAACAATGTTGCAATTTAAACAAGTCCGTAATAAGTACATATTATTATGCATTTATACTACTACTGTACTACTGTACAGTTAAATTTGTATTGTTATTGTACAAAAACGTTTCAAAAAAGAAAAAATAATTTTTTCAAGGTAAATGGGTGAAATTACATATTTAAACGTGGTGTTTAGTTCTGATCAACTTTTTTTAATAACAATTTTCGATATTGTCAAAAATAAAGGTACTTTGCTCTTGGGCAAAATTCATATTTTTTGACAAACCTCGTATACGCCTAAAAGAATTTAATATCAGATAGTTGCATTTTAGGTTTTAAACCATGCATAACTTTTTATGAAGAATAACTTTTTTTCGCAAAATTAATAATAAAAAAGTTTTCCATATGGTTCCAACTTACGGAGACATACTGTATATATATACGGGGTGGAAGAGAAAGCAGTGCAACAATTAAAATTTTTAAGTAAGTCACATTTTGTTAGTAGTGTTTTTTTATGTTATATTTTAACGTCGTTTTATAACCTAAGGTTCTCGGGACAAGTTTTGTATTTTTTTATTGTATGTCATAGGGCAAGAATTACTCTATTTTTTTTAAACAGCTGTTTTGGACATAACTGACGACATCGGCCGTTGATGACCCATTTACGTAGTTGGTTTTCTATCTAAAAATAATAATTGACCCTGTATGATAATATTCGTTTCAACTATAGTATTGATAACACAGTCATTAAGCTGTGATACTTTTAGAGACCTTGGTGTGGTTTTCGACCCAAAGCTTTCCTTTATTTTTCACATCAGTAATACCTACAGCAGTGCAATGAAGATGCTTGGATACATTATAAGAAATTCGGCTGATTTTACAAATACTCACCCATTTAATAAGATTCTCGCTTCTCAATCGCAGATATTACTTGTTGATTCAGTTCTTGTTCAAAGTGTGCAGGTCGCTCATCGATTGCCCTATGCTACTATCCTGTATAAACTTCCATATTCCCTCACGCACTGTCAGATCCTCTCCCGTCTTCCATCTGCCTACTCCCTCAACAAACTTTTTAATTAAAACACCAATTTATCAATCAATGTTTATTTTCAATAATACTTGCAATGACATTGATGTATTCGGCCTGTCCTCCACTCATTTTACAAATGCAACTAAACTCAAACTATTACAACAACGTTAACTTACTGAATTTCACCATTTTTTATTTCAGAATTTTTTATTAATCTTTTTTAACCTAGTATTATTTTTTTTCTATGTCACATTGTCTTGTAATTGGAACCTGTTCTATTAGACAATAAAGATTATTATTATTATTATTATTAATATTGAGATAATTGAGTTATTCAGATTAAAAAATTTGAACTAAGATATTTAAGCTATATAAAAGATAAATACCTTGTCGTAAACACGTTACTTTTATGCTTTAGTTGATTCCTCGAGATGGTTTCGGCAGTTTTTATTTCAAGTCCTGGGACTGGAATTATTCTAATTTTTTTGACGGACAGTTGTTTTTTATAGTGATGTGAGAGGAGAATATTCTCGAGAGAATATTCTCGAGAACGGGAATATTCTCTGTAAGAAAATTCTCCCGAGAATATTCTCTAGAGAAGTTTTTCTACATAATTTACACCGCCTCGATTTACACTGAAAAATTTTGCAATGATTTTTAAAATTTTGAGTTTCCCTAACATTTTCTATAACTCTGGCAACAGTGTTTTACGTCTGCAACAGTGATTCAGGGAAATCCCCTAGAAGCGCGAACGCATACTCGTATGTTTTTAATAGTTAAATGTAATCTTTCTTTATTTGACTGTTTTTTTGTTTAGTTTTTAGTTATTTTTGGGAAGGTATGTTAATCAAATTAAAAAAGAATAGGTAATTTTTAATTTCTTTTTATTGCTATTTCTAGCGGTTTCCTTACCATTCTCAGAAAATTCTCTAACTTGAGAATATTCTCCAAAAGATTATTACTGAGAATTTTACATCACTATGTTTTTAACATATCAATTTAAATGCAGACGCCTAAGCGTGAGCTAAAATTACTTTTTAGCAAACTATTTTAACTAAAATAGCTTTGATCTTATACCAGGTGTCCCAAATCATGTAGAAATTTAGCTAAATTCATCGAAACTTACCAGAATTTAGTTTTTAATTATTATAATATTTATTATTATTAGTATCTTCGAACTTATTTATAATATACAGAGTCGCCATAAATTAAACAGTTTTGGTTACCTACTAAACGAACACGGATCAATCACAAATTCGAGATATGATATAAAATGTCAAAGGCGAAGACGTGTCAGTTTTAATATTAAATTCAGCTAACTTTCTACATGATTTGGGTCATCCGGTATAAGATATTTTATTTAAAGTCATTTGCTAAAATGTAATTGTAGCTCCCGCGTAGAAGAGAGCTGATATGAATACATGCTTAGTTTGCTTAGGTGTCAACATTTGAATTTCTGTGTTAAACAGCTGTTTGTCAATAAAAATTTAGTACTAGGATTTAAAATTAAAAAAACTGACAAAACCCTCTCGGGAGATCGACTAATGCATAAGTACAGTGTTTTTGCAAAAAGTTATATTTTCTTTAGCTTAAATAACTTACTTCCAACTTTTTAAATTTGAATAACTTAAATACCTTTTTATGATACTTGTAATTTGGGACACTGGGTAGATATTTTAGGGTTAATTGTTATTTTTCTTTTTTAAGAAATAAACCAAATGAGTGCATTAGATAGAAAACAAATTGCGTAAACAGACATCAACGAGTGATGTCGTCAGTTATGTCCACAACAATTTTTTTTAAAGATAATTCTTGATAAGGCATAATATAATAAAAAAATGCCAAAATTGCACCGGAATATTACCTTAGGTTATAAAACAACATTCAAATACAATGTTACTACTAAAGTCCGCATCATATGGGATTTTTTTTTAATTAATAGCTTTATTCAAAATTTGATTTTGGCATCAAGTTTTGCTTCGATCGAGATGAAAATTAAGCAAGAAAATAGTAGTCACTTGATTCGCATTATTTGTCAAATTTTAATTTTTTCCAAAAAAGAATTCAACAGTGTAGTAATTTCTAAAAATATCGAAAAAAGTTATTAGAAAAAGTGTTTTCAATGCAGTTTCTAGCCCACATGCAAAATTTCAGCTGCATAAGATAATTTTGATTTTTTACCTATATTTTGTAAATTGCACCACTTTTGCAAAATAAGACTCAACGCAACCTACATAAAACTTCTTAGTTTTGACAAGGCTTTATTTCAGATACATTTTCTTTAAAGTAGCGCCATATTAAATGTGTGTTTTTCTACAAAATCAAAATTGGGCTATTAAAATTTGGTCGCATGTGATGCCAAGTCTATTTGTTTTTGACCCTGTATAAGGTAACTTCATAAAATAAGTATTTTTGAAAACGTAGTTTGTGCCTGAAAGTAAAAAAATAAAATAAAGTAAAGGGGTTTTAAATTAAATCGTTGAAAATAGCTAAACTTTACGTTAAGTTAAACTAAAATTTATTTTCCACTTAATGAACACTTTACTGATGACACTGTGTTCTTTTTTGTCTTAATATTGAGGTGTATTACTTTCAGACACAAACTACGTTTTCAATAGTTATTTATGTATCAAGGGTACTAAGTAGATGATTATGCCCTGAGGGCGACAGTCTTACAAAGACGAGGGCTTCTGGCCCGAGGGCATATATCTATTAGTACCCGTGGTGCATACAAAATTTTATGTCATACCAGTTCGTTTTAAATAATAAATATTTTTTTTTAATTTAATTTGATTTACCAATTTTTTATTTTTACCTGCGACATTACCTTGACATTATTAAAATGTTTAATGTGTCAAAGTCAAAATTCAAAAATATAACAAGATGCACACTTAATGCAACATTTAATGCCCGCGCGGGCCATAATGTGTACTTTATGCCCGTGCGGGCCATAAAGTAATCCATTATGTAGAGTGTATCTAAGGTATAAAAACACGATAATGTACTGGTATGACATAAAAATACTTATTTTATGCAGTTACCTTATACAGGGTCCAAAACAAATAACCTTTGCATCAAATGCGACCAAATTTTAATAGCCCAATTTTGATTTTGTAGAAAAACACACATTTAATATGGCGCTACTTTAAAGAAAATGTATCTGAAATAAAGCCTTGTCAAAACTAAGAAGTTTTATGTAGGTTGCGTTGAGTCTTATTTTGCAAAAGTGGTGCAATTTACAAAATATAGGTAAAAAATCAAAATTATCTCATCATCATGCATGTGGGCTAGAAACTGCATTTAAAAACACTTTTTCTAATAACTTTTTTCGATATTTTCAGAAATATCTAACTTTGGAATTATTTTTTGGAAAAAATTAAAATTTGACAGATAATGCGAATCACGTGACTACTAGTTTTTTGCTTAATTTTCATCTCGATCGAAGCAGAACTTGATCCCAAAGTCAAATTTTGAAAAAAGCTATTAATAAAAAAAAATACCATATGATGCGGACATTACTGGTGACACTGTATAACATAAAAAAAATACTACAAACAAAATGTGACGTATTTGATTTTTTTTGCCAGGCTTTCTTTTGATATTAGAGTGCATTGCTTACGTCATAGGCTCATAATTTACAAGAAACAATCTTCCACATTTCTACAAAACGCATTAAAATCCGCGATGCCGTTTGTGAACAACAGATCTATATTAAAGGTATTTAGTAAATAAATAATTAATCGAACTTTTTGATGAGCAGTTTATATACGAAAACTAAGGAAATATATTTTTTTAGTGTTTTGGTTATTAAATATAAAATATCAGCTATTAGTTTCTAGCAACATTAAGAAAATATTACTTGTTAAAGTGCAGCTTTTTATTTATAGTTTTTTGATATCAAGTTTGAGTGCTTTAATTTTTGTTCCCTTTTCAAGAAATACGTATATTTTGACCTATTACGTTTTTATCGAGGTTGGTTATTAATAATTTAATATAATTCTTTAAAGTGTACATAGAAATTTAAAAAATTGCGTCAGCTTTTTTTCATTTATTTTTTTTTTATATTTTTTATTTTTTTTATCTTTAATTTGTTTATAAGTATGATAAAAATATTGTTATATCTTGGAAATGGAACAAGTTACAGCGTACAAGAGCTAGGACCGGACTCGAAATGTTAAATTTAGTTAATAATTCTTAATCCTGTTTTATAGGAGGAAGAGAAGGTAAAGCATGAGGAGGTGCAGAAAATTCTAGAGGAGAATCAGAGGAAAATTGAAGAGGCACAAAAGAAGTTGGTGAGTACTGTTTGAGAAGGTAGAAATTAGACGGTTTTTTTTTTATTAATAATCTGGTTCCTATAGGGCACATGCCATTCACAAACGCTGTTAAAATGTGTTGACAATATCGTTTGTAGGAGAGAATAGCAGCGTTACCTTTAAATGTTACCTCGCTATTATAAGATAAGCACATGATTTCTTACCAGGGGCGTCTCGTTTCAGCGTTTACAATAAAGTATAATTATTTAATCGGAAATACATTTTTTTTCTACGTTTTTAAAAAAAGTATCCGTAGAGCAGTTAAGTTTAATGCATGACTGAAAAAAGGGGTCCGCGGAGCAGTAAAATTCAATGTATATTAATTACTGCTCCTATGTGTGTGTGTGTATATAGAGGGATTTTGGCACTGGTTGAAACCAAATGGCCAGCATCGTTTCTAAAGGATCCATTTTTTTCCGCGTTTGTAGTGTTAAGTCGTTTTTCAACCTAAAGTTTGTTTAGCTTGTGGTCGTTACATGGTTTAGGTATGTATTTTATAAGGATGTTTTCTTTTTTTTATTCTTTTTTTTCTTTTTTTTTTCTGTTCTTTATTTTTTCCATTTATATCAATAATAAATATAAATATTCTTTTTTGTTTGATATATTATATATTTTTTTGTTCTACTTATTTATCTTCCTTTTTTTTTTATTTTTTTTTTATTTTTTTTTCATCATTTTTTTTTTTTTTTTAAACAAAGTAAGTAGGTATACATGTTTTTTTTTTCATATGCCGTTAATCAGATTTGATTATCAACATATTTACGTTAATAGCTATCAGTTGTAATGGCTCTTTTATATTTTAATTTGTGCATCTGTTATATATTTATAAAGACTGCTATAAATTTGTAAACTGTTAAGAGACAGAAGATACGTAAGATTGAAAGGTTGCTCTACCAAGTAAAGTATAATATTAAATAAAGTATTTCTAAAATTTGTTAATCTGGAGCAACCTAGAATGTGATGCTCCAATAATTATTACTATAAGGGAAACTTTGGATAGATAGAAATATAAAATTTGGTAAATTGAACTGACCTAAAAGTTTTAAAGAAATAAGTTAACATTGACTTATTGGAGCAATAATTGTTGAATAAAGGTATGGTCCGAAAGTACTATAGTCGGCTTCCACTTAACTAGGCGCACGTGACCTCCTGAATCAAATCAGTTGAATCAGAGGTTCAAAAATGTTTCAAAATATAAAAACCAATATGGCGGCATATGGACAGCTGATTTTCCATAAAATTGAATGTTAATAGGTTAACAATTAATTTGAAACTATCAGTCACAATTCAGTCATAATAAAAATGACATAATAACAGTGACGGGTCTCGTTCCAAAATTAGTTTCCCAGGGGTGCGTTTGTGTTGTTGCACACGGTTGACAAAATAGTCTTATATTTCAAAAATTTAATAACTAAATTGATGGATAATTAGATAAACAATATACCTACAGTAAAACCTCTGACTAGCGACCACCCTTGGGAATCAAATGTTGGTCCGTAAATATAGTCAAAATTAAGTAAAGTTTTAACGCGTTTAGGTTAGGTTCTGTCATATTTGACATATATTGCACACAATTTATGTCAAATATGACAGAACCTAACCTAAACGCGTTAAAACTTTACTTGATTTTGACTATAGGGGTGATTGTTTAATAAATAAAAATTAGAACATTAGAATTTGTCTGCATTTTACATTGTATATAATTTTGAATATTTTTGTGTACATTTATTTTAACTAAACTGATGTATATTATATTATTGCGAATAGGTATAAATAACTTATTGGTGCCAATACATACAATATCGTATGTTAAGACTTTTATAGACAAGTCACAAGTCCAAAAAAGATATAAAATAATATATACTCGACGCAGTAAGCTAAGTAGTAGTGAACAAATAAAAATGTATTTTAATTAGGTATATAACTGCTTTTCTAAACTTTGATTCATAATTTTCAACATATTTTTTCAGAAACTTTACTCGTTCGCTTGCAATTCTTGGTAGTTCGCACAAATATCTTCTGTTGCAGTCCTTTTTATAACGAAATCCTAAGCTTTTAATGAGCGCTGACAATGACCTGAGACCTATTTCCAAAACACCTCGTTCCTTCAAAGCATTTTTCAGAGCTGAAAGCGTTATATCGACTTTTGTTGCATATAAGTCGTATACAACATTCCTTACATCCATTTTTTTACCTTCCTGTAAAGTTTCAATCTTCGTTTTCCTTGATTGTCGTTGCGTTTTCTTCATTGGTATATTTCTACTACTTTCATGAACAATCCTCTGTATTGATCTTAAACTTAGTATTATTCGATTTGTACTCGACATTTTATGTCACAATATTTTTAATAATGACTCATTTGTCAAAACTAGGGAGCTTATTCACGACATTATATATTACGGTAGTGTTCTTCGAAACATTTTGATAATTACTGAAACTTAGATGTGCTTCTCTCTCAGATTCATAAATAACCAATAGGTTTATCGCGTTTATATTACGGACATCTTTATAATGTCGTTTTAACCTTGGTTTGAGCAAGACAACACTATATAAGTTTCTCTATCACACACATATCCTCGGATACATGCTGCCTTGCATTATTTAATTGTATATTATTTTTCATCATGAAATAAATGAAATAAATGAAAATTAAATATGATAAGTTCATAATGCGCCTAGTTAAGTGGAAGCCGACTATAGTGTTGTAGTTTAGAGTTAACCAAAAGATAGCGATAACCGAAAAATAGGTTAATTTCGGAACACGATTATCCTGAAAAGTGTCAAAATGCTCACCGGCCTTAAAAGCCTGGTTACTAGTAATTTCCCCTGTCACTTGTCATTAGAGCATTTTTTTGCAGAAAAACAATCTTAAAATAATGGTATGTAAGTGTATTTAGCATTCCTATAAATAATCAATCTGTTTAGAATCGTCAAAAATCGATACTTACAAATAAGCTAATTTCAAAGTGTATTACATAAATAACATTGACAATTAACAATAAAAAAAATATTTGACACATTTTAATATGAAGAATTTAAATCCGTTAAAACCTCAATTTTGTAAAAACGTACGTTACGTACGGTATTCTTCTGTTGGACGGCAGTATACAGGTCTGGCAGACATGGCAGACAATCCTTTGAGGCGACCTTTACGCGTATTTAAAAGTAGATAAACGAATATTCATTATGTTCCCAACAATGATGAGAATCGCTTGCCACGCCTGTATCGTGGTCTTAATTAGTAAAAAATATTAGGTTTTAACACTATATATTTCTAGGCGGAAGAGAGATTAGCTATGGTCGAAGAACAAAGAAAAATAGACGAAGAGCGGCGAAGATTGGAAAAAGAACAAGAAAGAAGGACTAAGGAGGAACAGAAAAAAATTCTAGGCAAAAATAACTCTAGACCGAAACTGTCGTTTTCTTTAAAACCGGTTTCGTAGTGTAAGTGTTTTTGTGCAGTGACGTATTTTTATTTTTAAACGTACTTTAAAGGAATAACTAAAAATACTTTAATCACTTTCTATTTAGGTTATATTTAGACTAATTAAGTTGTACATATTATTATTTAATAAATTTTTATATATTAGAAAAAAATCTTTTACGTTACATAAGTGTTAGGGCAATAATACGGATCGTGAATTTTGGATCGCTATCTTGGATCTTAAAACAGTGTGTATCAGCCAAATGGAATAAATTCGATAATAAATACATGGGGGCGTGTGCGAAAAAAACCGCTCGGACACGTCGATTGGTATTTCTAGTTGCGCATTTTTTTAAATAAAAACTATACTGGATGTGTGATGTAACAGTGGCCAATACCAACTTTCTTATTTAAATGCAAAACCCTGTATATTATTCAATTTTTGAATTCTTCAGGAAATTTTAGACATATTTAATGTACAGGGTCATCCAACCAGGACTGAACAGGGGCCTATTTTTTTAGTTTCCCTGTATTTTTATTTAAACCAATATAGCCATTTAGTTTATGCTTTGCCGTAGAATCTAAAATTACCATTTAAAAAGCGATCTGACTTAAAACAAAGGAACTGTGGCGTAAAGTTGTTGTTTTTTCAATGGAACACCCTGTATATTATTTATTTTTATGAAACGCCCCTCTTTCCTGATTCCATAAATATATAGTTTGTCCATATTAGCTCAAACCGTTTTTAAGATATGAGCAATCAAACATTTAAAAAGCTGTATTTTAATGCATCGCCATTACGGGGATTTTCTTTTCCAAGGCATTCTAGACGTATTAAGCTCAAATGAATACAGCTTTTTAAATGTTTGATTGCTCATATCTTAAAAACGGTTTGAGCTAATATGGACAAACTATATTATGGAATCAGGAAAGAAGGGCGTTTCATAAAAATAAATAATATACAGGGTGTTCCATTGAAAAAACAACAACTTTACGCCACAGTTCCTTTGTTTTAAGTCAGATCGCTTTTTAAATGGTAATTTTAGATTCTACGGCAAAGCATAAACTAAATGGCTATATTGGTTTAAATAAAAATACAGGGAAACTAAAAAAATAGGCCCCTGTTCAGTCCTGGTTGGATGACCCTGTACAATATCCCATACACAGCTTCAACTTTTTCGGGAATATTAAGTGTTTTCAGATTATTTGCATTTCAGCGTTTCTTTTTACTGATATGAAATTAAAAAAAAAAAGGTATAAATAGCTTTGTTTACTTTGTTTAAAACTCCTGACCTTAGTGAATTGTTGCCTGTCTGCATGATAGTAGTTGTCAGTGTTATAGTCGTTTGAATTTCGTTAAATGCATATCAGACAAATGGTTTATTTAACAGAAATGCACAAAATAACAATTCTACCGATGATTGATTGGTTCTGGAGATGAAACACGGACACAGATGGAGGTTGCTCGCTTATTTCATGAAAAATTTTCAAATTTGCAACTCAGGGGAAAAATTAGTAAAATAGAAAAGCAGTTTCGCCAGCTTGGTCATGTAAAGCAGATAAAAAAAGTAGCTGCCAATGCAATAAGTGATGATAGGTACCAAATTAGATATTATGCTTGAAATTGAGGAAAACCCACATACTTCTAGTCGAAGAACAGCCCTCTTATGGGGTTATGTCAAAAATATTGTATACAAAACTAAACCCCTTGACTAACCTGAATTAAGAAGACGAATAACGCTTGCGATTAGATCGGTGACGCCTGGGATGTTCAGTTACATTACAAGAAATTTTGCCAAGACGTTCGCGGCGAGCATTTGCAACATCTCCTACATTATTGTTATTTTTTTTTACAATATCAAGAAATAAACAGTATTAAGTTTTTGAGTGTGTTGGTAATGTTTACAATAAATCTAAAAACGCTTAATATTTCCGAAACAGTTGAAGATAGGTATAGGATATTGTACATGAAGTATGTCTAAAATTTTCTAAAGAATCCAAAAATTGAATAATATACAGGGTGTTGCCTTTAAAATAAGAAAGTTGGTATTGGCCACTGTTACACACTCTGCATAAAAAGTTTTTATTAAAAAAAAAATGCGCAACTAGAAATACCAATCGACGTGTCCGAGCGTTTTTTCGGACACACCCCCATGTATTTATTATCGAATTTATTCCATTTGGCACTGTATGGTTGGAGCAGTGGCGGCTCTTGACTTTTTAGTAAGGTAGGGCCAAAAATTATTTAAGGGGTAAAAAGCACGCAGGCGAATTTTTTTTTGCGGCTTTATAGCCTCATCGACCCTAGCAATATTTGGGCGGGGTCTAAATTTTTTTCGCAGTGCGGTTTTTGTCCCTTAAATAATTTTTGGCCCTGTGTTACATAATATGCACATTGCACAGGCATTTTTTAATAGAGGGCCTATTAATTTCAATTCTATGAAATTCAACTGTTTTGTAAATGGTAAATTTTTTTCTTGGCAAATGGATGCAAACCAAACGTCTGTTATTGAGTGGGGTAAACCTACCAACTGGCGCCTAAAGTAAATCCTTATTCTGGGGTGCCACGCCCTAATTAGCCATATTGTGTGCATTAAACAGGGTGAGTCGGGAGGAATGGGCCAAACTCTAAGGGTGTAATCTATGCATCAAAATAATAAGATAAAACTCAAATGTTGTTATCCAGTATTCATTTGTTTTCAAATTGCAGCGTTAAATAAAATAATAATGTTAAACCAAAATATGCAACATTAACATTGTTTTAAATAAATCATTGGTTTAGTAAATTTTCAAAAATACCGTCATTGGCTTCCAAACATTTTCTGCTTCGTTTACGAAGGGCGCGCGTGGCTCTTCTAATTGATTCGTGTCTCTCTTTAATATTGAGTGCAGCATTTCTAATGCGTCTAATAATTGCATCCCTAGTATCTACTTTTACTTTGTATACCTTATTTTTTAACCTACCATATAAATTATAGTCCAACGGCGTAAGGTCTAGCGATCTAGGAGGCCAACTAATAGGACAACATTTGAGTTTTTTCTTATTATTTTGGTTTCCAAAGGTTTGAATTGGTCGCCGTGGTCCTATTAGTTGGCCTCCTAGATCGCCAGACCTCACACCGTTGGACTATAATTTATGGGGTTGGTTAAAAAAATAGGTATACAAAGTAAAAGTAGATACTAGGGATGCATTAATTAGACGCATTAGAAATGCTGCACTCAATATTAAAGAATGGCACGAATCAATTAGAAGAGCCACGCGCGCCCATTTGAGGTTTTTCTTATTATTTTGATGCATATATTACATCCTTTGAGTTTGGCCCACTCCTCCCGACTCACCCTGTATATGCTGGTACTGGTACCTTCTACACATGATTAGCCAATTTGATGTTGATTAACTTTGATCAATGTTTTGACTGTTATAAGTGACAGGGAGTTAAATAATTGTAGACAATGATAAACAAACCCCAACGTTTTTATTCTATTTTTTATATCACTACTAATGTGACTTTAAAACATCCCTTTTTTTATATGACTGTGAGGGTTACCCATAAGAGGGCATCATCGTTTTTACTCGCGACATGCATTTATACCATTTACTCGGAACCCTCTAAACTTATCAAATTTATATAAAGATATATTATTTGTTTATTTAGAAATAATAATAGTATATTAAAGTACACGTTTCATAAGAAGCGGTTTTAGCGCACGCGTCTATTTGAAAAAACGAGCCACAAAGTGGCTAGTTTTTTTATTGACACGTGCGCTAAAACGCCTTATGAAACATGTGCTTTATACATTTTTTTCTATTTCACCTTTTATAATCAAGAAAAATACATTTTAAAAAGAAAATAAATCCTTCAAATTTTGTTATTTTTTATGTCTAAATTTTATGTTGGTAATACTATTTTTTATCATAGTATCCTCTGGACAACAAAAATTATTTTGCAAACTGTCATTTTTTGATTTATTGACCCATTTTCACCACGAGATTCTAAAGTTATTTTAGCGATATGAGATTTGAAATTGGACGGAATACGTTGTGTGATCCTTGTACATTCGGTACATATACAGAGCGTTCGGAAATTCGGGAGATTTTGCTACTTTTTTCGAATTTCAAAAGACGTGATTTTAAGTCACGGCATTGCACTTTAGTATAGGGAAGATGGAAAATTCAAATAAATTTGAAGTTAAAATCGACATTGGAAGGTTAGTAGATTGAATTTTGGATAGGATTTGGCAGAAAATGATAGCTTGAAGCATCTACAAAAGATTGATTTATAGATTTATGCAACCAACATACATGACTGTTATCCACACAGAATAAAAAATAAAGTTATCAAGCTATTTTTCCTCTGCAAAAAATGGGTTTTCTCGTAAATCACAAAGGTCGCGCAAGTCAATGAAATAAAACATTTAAATGTTACCAACATCAAATAAAGAAAAACTAGTATCGAAATAGCTTCATTGCGATACGCAAATGCGTATCGTACTAAGCTTATTATAAACGTGAAATAGAAAAAGTAATTTTTGTACATTTGAGTTCTATACTAACGATATTATTAACGATAGCTAAGATAAATATTTCAAAAATAGTTGCAGGAATTCGGCTGTCACCAAATATCACCAGATAAATTTAATTAAACAGGAATAAATTTGGTATCACAGGACAGCTAAGGGTTCAATCGTTGTCTGTCTTGTAATAGATTTTTAATTTAGGCATTTCTTTAGGAGAAAATAATTTTTAAAGTTGGCCTATTTATACAGCGTGTGTATGAATATTGGCAACATATGAAAACCTTTTTTTATCTTTGATTTTAGGGGAAAAACTTATTCTTCATAAAAAGTTTTGCTTACCTTAAAAAGTAATATAATATTACGTTAAAAAATCGTAGATATAACGTACAGGGTGGTTAAGAAATACAAAAATATGTTAATATGCTAAGAGTAAAGTAACAGTAATCTACATGCTACAAACAAATTTATTGAAAATAAGTTATT
Source organism: Polydrusus pterygomalis (assembly GCA_963969555.1). Classification (NCBI taxonomy): domain Eukaryota; kingdom Metazoa; phylum Arthropoda; class Insecta; order Coleoptera; family Curculionidae; genus Polydrusus; species Polydrusus pterygomalis. The sequence goes on along the minus strand of OZ018376.1, from coordinate 38,528,526 downwards.
GAGAGTTAAATGTTATGTCAGAATATAAAGTCACAGCCACCTACTAAGTTTTTTTTAAACTTTTTTGTCTAGATATTAACGGAAAATTTTATTGTTGCGAATTTTAGAAGAATAAAGAAACTGTTTATCTTATAAAGCTTCAGCTGATCCAACATAATTTTCAATGCATTTCACTAGATTTTTTCTAAATCTTCGAACTGCGTTTATAAGTTCAACTTCTCGTAAGTCATTGCACGCTTCTGTAATTCTATTTCTTAATTCATTGGCATTTGCAGGTCTGTCCTTATAAACGATTTCTTTTATTCTTCCCCATAAATAGTAATCTAAAGGGGTGAGGCCAATTTGTGAATTTGTTGTCATTGTACAGGGTGTCCAGTTTTCGACACTTTTGATGGGTATCTTAGTTCTTGGTACAGATAGAATGATGCGGTTTTCGCAAACCTGTGTCACTTTTTTATGAAACAAACGATGCCCTTAACGGATTTATCATGGCCATCTTGGTTTTTGAGATACAGGGCGAAATTGAAAACGGTGCATTTTCAGACACCCCTTGTATTTTAATTATCTTATACCTTATTGAAAATATAAGAACGGGGTGTTATACAGTTTTTTACGTAGAATCCAGTGGCGTAGTAAGTATTTTTCCAGGTGTTCCCATTTTTGAGAAATATACCAAAGTTATGTTTTTTTAAATGGAACACCCTGTATATTTTTTCATATTTGCATTCTAATTACTGAGTGCTTTCCAAAAATATATAATAGTTGGCACTTTGTTTTAACAGGAAGGTTAAAATTCATATTTTTTTAAAAATTGGGAGCAGGCCTTGGATTTTGTTTCACTAGAACAATTAAATTGTGGATTAAAATGCATACTTTTTATTTATATATTGTTGAAAATGGTTGCCATTCTCCCTAATACAACGCTGATACATTTCGGTAATTCGTATCAAGGCATTTAAAATTATTATAGGCCGGGTGGTTTTGTAGAAATTGAAATGCTAAATGGGTAGCCTGTCGAAGTTCCTCTACAGTTCTGTGCCTGGTATTGTATATCTTGCTCTGCAAAAAACTCCAAAGAAAGAAGTCCAACACCGATAGATCGGGCGATCGCGGTGGCCATCTTACAGCTCCATTTGTTCCTATCCATTTTTGTTGAAAATTCCTTACTACGTGAGAGTTATGACTCGGCGCACCGTCTTGCTGGAAATGTATAGCATTTAGCTGGGCAAGGGGAACGATTTCTAATAACTCGGGTATAGGTATAACCTCTTCCAAGGTTTCCAGATATCTATTTGCCGTAACGCCTCCCTCATATAAATACGGTAAGTTATTTGATTACCTAATATGAAGCAAGAAACGCCAAACCCAAAGCGCCCTTGCTGCTCCCTTTCGTAAATAACTTACTGATTTTCTTCAGACCAATGCCTTGTATTATGCCGGTTAAAAATTCCAGCACTAGAAATATGGTTCTCATCGGACCAGATTACTAATCTTCCAAAATTGGCATTGGCCCGGATTTGTTCTGTAGGTATACCAGCGACAGAAGATTAATCGCCGATCTGCATCTCCAGGATATAAATTTTGCACAATTTTTAATTTGTATGGATGGTATTTATATTTTCTTAGAAATGGAAACCATTTTTAACAATATTTATAAATAAAAGGGATGCATTTTAATCCACAATTTAATTGTTCTAGTGAAACAAAATCCAAGGCCTGCTCCCAATTTTTAAAAAAATATGAATTTTAACCTTCCTGTTAAAACAAAGTGCAAACTATTATATATTTTTGGAAAGCTCTCAGTAAGCAGAATGCAAATATGAAAAAATATACAGGGCGTTCCATTTAAAAAAACATAACTTTGGTATATTTCTCAAAAATAGGGACACCTGGGAAAATACTAACTACGCCACTGGATTCTACGTAAAAAACTGTATAACACTCCGTTCTTATATTTTTGATAAGGTATAAGATAACTAAAATACAAGGGGTGTCTGAAAATGCACCGTTTTCAATTTCACCCTGTATCTCAAAAACCAAGATGGCCATGATAAATCCGTTAAGGGCATCGTTTGTTTCACAAAAAAGTGACACAGGTTTGCGAAAACCGCATCATTCTATCTGTACTAATAACTGAGATACCCGTCAAAAGTGTCGAAAACTGGACACCCTGTACGTACAGTTGTGTTCATAAATCTATAATACACATGTTTTTGTATAGTATAAATCGGCCTTCAAATTCTCATCGGATGTCTCGTTCACAATGACGTGGCGTGACGGCATTGTCAACATAAATCCCATATTTTTGTCAACTATATTGAACATTTTGTGACAAAAAAATAGAATGCCACAGCTGAACACCGTTCAAAGGGCTCAAATTATTGCCTACGTACAAGACGGCATGCCTGTGAGGGACATCGCGCAAGTAATGCATGTAAACAAAAATACTGTTCAGAAAATAAAACATCGATGGGAGACACAGGGAACATTAGATAAGAAAAAACCTACGGGAAGACCAAGGGCTGCCACACAAGAAGAAGATATCGCTCTTGTGCAGTTTTTAGAAGAAAATCCATTTCAAGTAGCGGTAAAAGCCATGGCGGAAACAAATTTTCCTGCTTCTCGAAGAATAAAATAATCGCCATTGAAAAATTATGTTGCTGTCAAGAAAGTAATTTTAAATCGGGAACATAAGCAAGCAAGAATTATCTTTGCACTAAATAACATATTGCGGGAAGACTGGAACAGGGTTATTTTCACTGATGAGAAAGTATTTCAGTCGTCATTCAACGGCCATATTAGAGTATAGACCTTGCAGAACTAGATTTGACGAGCAATATATCCATAATTCCGAAAGATCTGGAAGATTTTCAGTAAATGTGTGGGCCTGGCTCAGCTATCAAGGTCTGGGAGTTTGTTGGGTAATAGATGAAAGGTTTACAGCGCTGAGTTACAGGAATATTTTGGAAAATCTTATGTTGCCAAGTGTTTCAGAACATTTTCCCAACCATAATTTCATATTCCAACAAGACAACTGCCCAGTTCACACTGCAAGAATAGTGAATGAATGGTTTCAGCAGAACAACATAGAAACTCTTTTGTGGCCATCCAAAAGTGTGTGGGGTATATTGACAAGAAAAATATACGATGTAAATTTTAGACCCAACAACAGAAACGAGCTGGTAAATTTCTTACAAGAAACATGGGACGAACTAAGTGATAGCCCCGATTTGATAAGAAATCTTTATTCCTCTATTACCAGAAGATTACACAACATTTTAGAACAAAATGGGGCAATGACCAAATACTAAGTAAATTAATTATTTGCATTATAGTAAAGTAGGTAGTACAATAAGTGTGTATTTCATTTTCAGTTTATTTATAATGTTGATAAATATTGTTTCAATAAACTGTGTTATAATTTAGCTAACTTAGTTTCTTATGGTTAAAAACAGTTTTGCAGTAACTAGATTTCATTTTAAAAATCAACCTACTGCCTTGACAGTATATAGGTACATATTGTACCACGACAACGACTTACCCATTTTTACTAAATTTAAGCTTGTTTGGAAGGGAAAGGTAAGTAACTTCAATTGCCGTATCCAATGATACACGATAGTTTCTAATAAATTTGTAATAATAACAGTTTTTTCGATTTTATCCAGAAAATTCAAATCATACGGTATAACTATGAAATCATAATAGGAAAGTAGATGAAATTTGCAAGAAAAAATGTGAAGACCGCAGTTTTGTTCGTTTCAGAGTTATTGCCAAAACAATAATTTTTAATACAAATTGCGCCCTCTAGCAATTTTATTAGAAACTATCGTGTACCATTGGATACGACAATTGAAGGTACTTCCAAACAAGCTTAAATTTAGTAAAATCGGATAAGTCGTTTAGAAGTTACAGCGATTTTAATGTTTACACTTTCACTTGATAAGAGTGAGAGAAGTTATTAAAAGTGTAAACATTATAATCGCTGTAACTTCTAAACGACTTATCCGATTTTACTAAATTTAAGCTTGTTTGGAAGTACCTTCAATTGTCGTATCCAATGGTACACGATAGTTTCTAATAAAATTGCTAGAGGGCGCTATTTGTATTAATAATTATTACTTTGGCGATAACTCTGAAACGAACAAGGATAGCGAACAGCGGTCTTCACATCTTTTCTTGCAAATTTCATCTACTTTCCGATTATGATGTCATAGTTATACCGTATGATTTGAATTTTCGGGATAAAATCGAAAAAACTTATTATTACAAATTTCGCCCTCTAGCAATTTTATTAAACACTATCGTGTACTGTTGGATACGGCGATTGAAGATACTTACCTTTCCCTTCCAAACAAGCTTAAATTTAGTAAAATCGGATAAGTCGGTTAGAAGTTACAGCGATTTTAATGTTTACACATTCAATAGCTTCCCCCACTCTTATCAAGGTCGGTACGCCAACGAGCCTTAAACCAAAATGATGCAGAATTGTCTAAGCTTTTTGATGTTGTAATCAGAGTTATACCTTAATATGGGAATGGAAATGGGAAAAAAAAAATTTAAATGTGCCCTCTTGCGGCGAAATGAGGAACTTAAAAATAATTTCCAGCAATTTCTCATGGCCACTTTTACAAAAAAAAAATTTTTCTGCAAGCCATACGACTAACCCTTTCCGAGATACGGCCGAGAGCTATTCTTAGTAGGACACCCGGTACGTTATATCTACGATTTTTTAACGTAATATTACTTTTTAAGGTAAGCAACGCTTTTTATGAAGAATAATTTTTTCTCCTAAAATCAAAGATGTAAAAGTTTTCCATATGTTGCCAATATTCATACACACGCTGTGCTAACACAAATTCTAGTATATTTTAAAAACAAAAGAATAATCGGAAAAGCTGCTACATGAGAGACACAGTTTAAGGATAGGTCTTTTAATATTTTTAATTAGAAGTAAATCGTAGGTGCAGTTTCGGAGAAACAAAAACATGCTATAATGCCCTCATAAGTACATATTTCTGTAATTTAATAAAACAACTTTAATTCAACTTTATCTTATTATTGCCAAACTTTTAAAAATAATAAACCGCAACCGGAACAATTGAAATGAATTAAAATATGTAGAAAATATCCATAAGTACCTACAACTCTTCTTCCTTTAACACTTTGCTGGTACTAGCAAGAGCATCTACTACTTTAACCAAATGAGTTAGTAGTTGCTTTTTGTTTTGAAGGCTCGCTATTTCACCCAATACTTCACTGATTTTCTGAGTTTCATGTTTGGAAAGTTTCTCGTGACTTGCAGGATCTGTGGTTAGTTTTATTGAACCAGAGCTTCTTCTCGATAGAGTATTTTCGTATAAGGATACTATTTCTCTGTTTGTTTGCGTGGAACAAACGTCTGCCACGTACTTAGCTTCTATTGCTTTCTCTTTTCTTGAGCGTCTACAAAAATAACGCGTGGCGAAAGAAATATTGAGTATTCTGTTCAAGAAGATAATAAAATTTGTTCCGTCAAAAAGGAAAGTTGCGGAACGTCAAAAAAATAAAATTCGTTACGTTACGTTTAAAAATAATTGAAACTGCACAAACGACACAACACAAATAGCAAATAATATCTAAAAAATATTACCGTCAACCGGGGCTAAGAGGACCACAGCTGGTAAAGTGGTCCGAAGGGACATTAAAAATAATAAAAATGTGTATCTGCTAAAATACAACCGGTAACAACGGTTTCGCACGCACGTGTGTCTAGGAATACCTAGCGCAGAGTTGAGTGTCAAGGTCGAGCGCGTTACAATTCTTTAGTCCCAGTTATATAGTAAGCGGAAATAAACACATGCATTGTTTTTTATTTTCCGGAAAACCTCCATTGTAGTACGTTCACAGGTAAGTTTTTTGAGTTTCAACTTATGTTAGGCACTTGTACAGGGTTATCCAACCAAGACTAGACAAGGCGATTTTTTGACTTTTCCTGTACTTTTATAAAAAAACTGAAATAGCCATCTTAAGTCATTTTCTCCCGCGAATTCAAATATCTTCAGCAAAAAACAATTGAACATCAAACAGAAGTACTAGGGGTCACTTTGATATTTTTTTAAATGGAACACCCTGTATATTTTTACATTTTTAAATTCCACATAAAATTATAATTATTTTTTATTAAATGCACTATTAGTCTATACTTCATAGTTTCCGAGATATTGACTCTCGAAAAGTGACATTTTTGAACTTTGACAGCTTATAACTTTCTAACAGTACGTCTTAGAGCAAAACGGCTTACATGTCCCTATCTTCAGTTTTTATTATCTTCCCAAAAAAATCAACTTCCAGTTAAACCGGAACAACTATATTTCCTTCTTTCGAGTTACATTCGGTTTAACCGGAAGTTGATTTTTTTGGGAAGATAATAAAAGTTGAAGATAGGGATATGTAAGCCGTTTTGCTCTAAGACGTACTGTTAGAAAGTTATAAGCTGTCAAAGTTCAAAAATGTCACTTTTCGAGAGTCAATATCTCGGAAACTATGAAGTATAGACTAATAGTGCCTTTAATAAAATATAATTATAATTTTATGTGGAATTTAAAAATGTAAAAATATACAGGGTGTTCCATTTAAAAAAATATCAAAGTGACCCCTAGTACTTTTGTTTGATGTTCAATTGTTTTTTGCTGAAGATATTCGAATTCGCGGGAGAAAATTACTTAAGATGGCTATTTCAGTTTTTTTTATAAAAGTACAGGAAAAGTCAAAAAATCGCCTTGTCTAGCTTGGTTGGATAACCCTGTACGTTAAGTTTTGAAAAATAATTTAGTTTAAAAAACATTTTTAATTATTTGTGTTAGCAGTGGGGTAGTTAAATATAAAAAATCTGCAAAACTCTGGGAAAACTGGACCGTGGAATATAAAAAAAACTAGATATATTTAAGATAAAAAATTTTCACAGGCAGCTTACTAAAGTAAAAAAAATATTGGACCACTTAGCCCCGGTTGACGGTACCTATCATTACCCAACAAAATTAGGAAATCCGTAATAGATAAACTAATAACATAAGTACCTGCGCATTATGGATTGTAAACAAACTTTTGAGCATAAGAATTGGTACTTCGCTTCGCTCGATTATAGATAGGCTTGACAGTACTCATTCTGTAGATTTTAAGTAGTAAACATATACAGTATGTCTCCGTAAGTTTGCATCATATGGAAAACTTTTTTATTATTCATTTTACGAAAAAAAGTTATTCTTCATAAAAAGCTCTGCATGGTCTAAAACCTAAAATGCAACCATCAAATATCGAAAATTTCCACTCATATACGAGGTTTGTCAAAAAATGTGAATTTTTCCAAAGAATGTAAATTTTTCCCAAGAGTAAAGTACCTTTATTTTTGACATTATCAAAAATTGTTATTAAAAAAAGTTGATCAGAACTAAAAACCACGTCTAAATGTGCAATTATACGCATTTATGTTGAAAAATTATTTTATTAATTTATTATTAATTATTTAATTTTTTTAATTATTTAATTAATTTAATACGTGGTATTGCATATTTAGACGTGGTTTTTAGTTCTGATCAACTTTTTTTAATAACAATTTTTGATAATGTCAAAAATAAAGGTACTTTACTCTTGGGAAAAATTTACATTCTTAGGAAAAATTCACATTTTTTGACAAACCTCGTATATGACTGGGAAATTTCGATATTTGATGGTTGCATTTTGGGTTTTAGACCATGCAGAGATTTTTATGAAGAATAACTTTTTTTCGTAAAATGAATAATAAAAAAGTTTTCCATATGATGCAAACTTACAGAGACATACTGTATATAGGTAACAATTTTACTAGCAGAGTACCGAAAAAACTTTTCCGCAGGATCGGTTATACAGGTCCGAGAACCTAAAAGTCGATGTTGACATCACGTGACTACTGGTATCGAGCCAAATAAAAAAAATGTTTATTTACAATTTTAGACCCATAATAATATGCAAAATTTCATTGTTTTATTTTAAAAAATTGGAAAACTCAATTTTTTAAATATATCTATTTATCAATTTACAAGTTTTCAGTTTTTTCCTTTGGTTGGTTTGGCTAATGGAAAGCCCAGATAGAAAAACTCAGGGCAAGAATTTTTCCATTCATTTCGTTAAATCCATCCTCAGATGTGTTTCGCCATATTATAGCTCATTAGTGAGGCTAGGATTCGATGAAAAAAACAAAGTTTTTAAATTTAAGCGCGAGTAGAATACATTTGCGACTTCGATGAAAACTGATTCTAAAAAAAATGGTACTTATTTAGTACAAATACAGGGTGTTACAAATTCGAGGGCCACCATTGGGATCTGGGAAATGGTAATAGATTCGGGGAAGTTTAAATTAGGGCAAAGTTGCGCAATTCAATGCCGATCAATATACCTTCAAGAAGATTTGTCCATTCCGAGTACTTCTGAAGATATTCGATAAAATCCGAATTTAACGTTTTTCATTTATATGTTTTCCTGCGTTTATTTAAATAGATCATTGAAAATAAATTGAACTTTCTCATTGCCACTTTTTCTCTTCTATTAGACTGTGGTAACAGATTTCGAATCCGACGTTTTGTCTCTGGGCCACATCATTAATTTATTTTTTTTAAATACGGACCTGGATTTTTTATTTTATTTTTGGAATCACCAAGGCTGATTGCATGATATGGTTGCAGGTGTGGTGGAATGGCCTGCGAGATCTCCAGATTTGACACCTTTAGACTTCTTTTTGTAGGGGGCTTTGAAAAATAAAATTTATAAACATAATGTTAATGCATTAGAAGAACTTAGAGCTAGGATTATTGAAGGATTTAGGTCAATAAGGAGAAGGTCGATACAAAGGTCCACTGAAAAAGTAAGGAACAAAATTAATCGATGTATACGTGCAAACGGAAATCTTTTTGAACATCTTAGTCTTAGATAAAATTGATTCTTTTTAGTGAATGTGTAGGTACCTACCTACCATTATTTTCCGATTATTTCTAGAATTTAAGTAAAATTTCATTAATTAAAAAATAAACAAAAACAATATTATAAGATCTTTTTATAAGCTTAAACTTTTGAATCCTAATCAAAATAATGCAATCATATCATGCAATCAGCCTTGGTGATTCCAAAAATAAAATAAAAAATCCAGGTCCGTATTTAAAAAAAATAAATTAATGATGGGGCCCAGAGACAAAACGTCGGATTCGAAATCTGATACCACAGTCTAATAGAAGAGAAAAAGTGGCAATGAGAAAGTTCAATTTATTTTCAATTATCTATTTAAATAAACGCAGGAAAACATATAAATGAAAAACGTTAAATTCGGATTTTATCGAATATCTTCGGAAGTACTCGGAATGGACAAATCTTCTTGACGGTATATTGATCGGCATTGAATTGCGCAACTTTGCCCTAATTTAAACTTCCTCGTATCTATTACCATTTCCCAGATCCCAATGGTGGCCCTCGAATTTGTAACACCCTGTATATTAATACATTCATTAGATACAAATCATTGCAACAAGGAGCTTCGGGCGAAAGTGGGCTTTCCATTAAAAAAATAAATAAAGTTGAATTTCGAAATTACAGACCTGTAACATTAATTTCATCATTAGCAAAAGTTTTCGAAAAAGTTTTAAAAGAAAGATTAGAAAATTTCTTAAATAAGAATAAAATCCTATCAGACAAACAATTTGGATTTCAAAAAAATAAATCTACACAAGATGCAATTTGTCACCTAACAAATCAAATATATAATTCAATCGATAATAAAATAAACAGTATATGCATATTTTTAGATTTAGCTAAAGCCTTCGATACTGTCAGTCATAAAATTCTTATAAACAAATTAGAAAAACTTGGATTTCGTGGTCAAATATTAACTTTATTTAAAAACTATTTATATAACAGAGTACATCATGTTAAAATTGGTGAAAATATTAGTTCACCAAAAATATTTAATTATGGAGTACCACAAGGTACAGTCCTAGGACCCATACTTTTTAAAATTTATCTAAATGATCTTTTTAATTTAAGCTGTCAAGGAAAACTACATAGTTTTGCTGATGATACGGTAATTTTTTATGAAGGTCTAAATTGGAATATTTAAAAAAATACTATTGAAAAAGATTTTATAAAAATAAGCAGCTGGTTTAATAAAAACTTATTAACTATAAATTATAACAAAACAACATACATTCCATTTACTTCATACAAAAATAAACTTCCAAATATTGGTCCAATAAAATGCAATAATAATATTAACATAAAGGAAGGTGAAAATATTAAATATCTAGGAATAATTTTTGATAAACATTTAAAATGGGATTTACATAGTGACTACATTATAAAAAAAACTAAGAATTCTTATACCAAAATTTAAACATCTTAAACAATTTTTAAATATAAAAGAATTAGAAATACTTTATTATTCTTTAGTACAAACCCATTTAAATTATGGAAGACTAGGATCGGGAGGCATAAATAAGAATTATCTTAATAATATTGAAACTATTGAAAAATACATTTTAAAAATTATTTACGAAAAAGACTATCAATATTCTTCTGATTTACTATTTAAAGATAGCAAAAAAATTGATATTAAACAAATATTTTCTTACAACATGTTAATATATATTTTTAAACATAAAAATATAATAAATTATATTAATCACACACATGAAACTCGTCATAAAAATACTATTACATATCAAAATAGAGTAAATAAAACAATAGCACACAAACATTTTTTAAACATCAATCCATATATTTTTGATATGCTACCACAGTCAATTAAAATAATTAAATCGTTAAATAATTATAAAAATAAAATTAAAAATTGGATATTATCTAATCCACGAGATATATTCAAGAACGTCATTAATAAATAATGAATAAAATAAATAAATATATATGTATGTATCTCTAGTTCTCGAATATGAATAGTAATTTTATTCATAAATTGGCTTATAAATCGAAAGCGGTTCAAAATAGGTATAGGAACACCCTATATGAAAAAAATTCAATTGGGCCACTCTATTCAATACTTTAATAATATACAGGGTGTTCCATTTAAGAAAAGTGACTTTTGATTAAATTTATAAAATCTGAATTGCAATTAATTTTTAGGACACTCTGTATAGAAGTCGGCGATCCTATGTTGGCATAATTAAAGTACCACATGTTGACTAAATGATGTTCAAATTTTAGGTTGATTTGACATCTGGAGACGAAAATATTGAAGTTTTAATTCACATCGTTTCCGTAAAAAAAAACACAAAAATTAATTAATATTTCAGTAACGGTAAGAGCAATGGAAAAATATCCTATACAAAAAAAACCTAGAGTGCTTCGTGGAGTCTAAAAATAAAATAAACTACAGGGTGTCTCATTTAAAATTCCAAAGTTGATGTCAGTAATCAATAGATCTGGCAACACTGCAACCGCGAAATTATTTTTAAAAGCTAGAGCGCAGTCTCCTATGGCCGTAGTGAAAATTTCAAAATTATTTTTCTTTTCGTTCTCCAGATACTTCTAATGTACCATCGAGTAGGGAATACCCTGTATATAATATATACATAACTTATTGTATCTTCGTATATTATAGTGATATAAAATATACCAATAAAATATTGTCATATTCGTTTTATATTATAATCTAGTTGTGCCTGAATTATGAAATATATTCTTTAAAATAAATATTATTTAACTTTAAATTTATATTGAACTTATTATTATATTTAACTCAATACAAGTATTTTAGTTCTAAGTTCGGAATTGATAGTTTATCCAAAAAAATATATATATTAACATTAAATGTAAAAAAAAAAAAAATATTTGAATAAACTTATTATTATTATTATTATTATTATTATTATTATTATTATTATTATTATTATTATTATTATTATTATTATTATTATTATTATTATTATTATTATTATTATTATTATTATTATTATTATTATTATTATTATTATTTGCCAAGCTAGTTAAAAGAAAAAAAAAATGAAAACTGTAAATTGATAAAAAAGTATTTTTAAAAAATTGCATTTTCCAATTTTAAAAATAAAATCCTAAAATTTTGCATATGACTTCAACAAATTTCTTAAACGCACAATACACAGGCTTTACAAGACTCATTATATAGTCTACTAACAAGGGTGTCTAGCCTAAATAAATATTGCAAACCCACCTGCTCTTGACAACAAGGACAACATTTCCATGCAATATAATGGTAAACAAGTGACATTAAATTTGTAACTATGTCATCCTGTATACCTTTCACGTATACAACAATGTTTTATTAAAATAAATGACAGTTAGCAAAAGCCAAGACGATATACCTTAAGATGTACTTTACTATACTAATGATTTTTTCCCATATGTTGCGAGCTTTGTGTCGGTCACAATATAAACTTCAGTTTACATTACGGTTTTTAGGCAGCTCTAATACATACAGCTCCAATTATGTTGTAACCTGAGAATAGGAAACCTTTTTGACGTAACGAATTTTAATATCTTCTTAATCAGAATATTTTGTATTTATTTTTTACGTTCTAAACATGAAAAATAATACCTATACCGTACTGGCAAACTTCAAGTTACAAAGTAAATAATATTTTTAAATGCCCGAAGGACAACAGTCAGTGTTGCCGGCGTGAACAACACATTGCGAAACCATCTCCCGGTTAAAGAGAGGGGCTTGGAACTTCGTTTGGGTTGTACCGCGCATTTATTTGACATATTTTCATGTCATGTCGTTAACTAATTAATTATTCTCATCTCCGTTTTTCTATCATAACTACCTAGTAATGGTTGGTCTCACTTTATGGCCTATCGACACACAGACGAAAGAATGTATTGTTAAGTAAACAAAAATATCCCAGCCTCTCGCCCGCATCTACCTGACTACCCTTACTCAGTGCCGTCGAGTACATAGTGAGTTTTTTCTGTGTCAATTGTACGTGTTGCAATTAGTACAAATAAGCCTAAAAAAATTGGCGGACAAAGTATAAGAGATGGACACGTCAAGAGCAGTTCCCCTGGTAAGTTTCACTAAACCATTTCAAAACAGATATTTTACCGTACGCTTACCTCCCTGTAATTTCAAGCTTGCCAGTACTATATTTGCTGTATGTAAAACTCGCATATCTGCGCGATATATAAGTAGTGCGAAATTGTAATCCAGTAGCTACAGTTTTTTTTCTGAAAAATGCTCGGACACGGGGATTCATGTTTTAAAGCTTTGTTTCAATCTAGCAAGAAACTCTTTAAGGTTTGCACACATTAACGCGAATTAATTCGCCGCGATAACGAAACGAATATTTTGCGACATAGGCAGTGTAAAATTCGTGTCTCCATTTGCGCGAAAATTTTACAAGATATATTTTTTTTAATGTTGAAGAATTAAATATCTGTAGTATGTATGTCTTGCCCCATTTCATCCCATAACTTATCTTTCTTTCTTATATTTTTGTTATCTTAATGGCTTAAATCATATAAAATCGGACATTTCTTCACAAACTCTATTAACATTTCAGTTGAAGCCATCTTTGATTCGCAACGAAAACGACAAAAAATGCGGCTGGTCGCGAAATAAATAAATTCGCTGGAGTTTCTTTGTCGCCAAGCGATATTTTCGCGTCGGTTTGTTACTCCTCGTTATACGCCGAAGACTTTTTTTTTTATTTATTTATTTATTTTACGTCGGTCTTTTTCCGCAACGAGGCCAATCACCGACGCCAGACTTTGAGTCGACAAATATTTCGCAAGGCTAAAATTTCGCCGTCGCACCGAATTATTCGCGCCAGTGTGTGCATTCCTTGTATGAAGAATTTTGCACACGGTGTATAAGAACTCTAAGTTAGAAAGTAGAAAGAATTCTGCATTTTAAATCAGAAGGCCGAGATTAAAGTCTGATTTCCGAGTTTACAGTCAGAATTCTGAGTTTAAACTCGGAGTTGTAAATTGTTTTTTTCGATGGTCATTCTGCGATATTTTGTGATATGATATAGAAAAAAATTATTTATATTTTCATTCATATGTATTATTACTTTTAATTTCCTTAGTCTTTTACCAACCGATAGGTTGTAGGGTAGGTAGTGTAATAGGTGATGTCATAGGGAACAATTGACTAAAAAGTTTATAATAAAATATTGACAAAAACATTTTAAATTATTCGTTTTTTTAATAATCTAAATTTACATAAATATTTGTTTTACCACATGTCACGGTCATGTCCTTTGAGATATTCTTTTAAAAACTGATCTTTATGAATAGCACTATGTTTAATAACAAACCTTTTCATTTTCTCTCTTTTAACTATTTCTAACAAATTTTTTAATGCTTGTTTCATCGTTTCCCCGGTTTGCAGTAGAAATCTGCCAGGATCTGGTGTTCCGAACTTGGTCGACACTATAAGGGCTTTTTTAGACTCCACTTCTGCCGGAATGTCGCAGAAGTAATTATCCGGTACTGGTGTACCAGTGACTTGAAAAGTGGCTTTCCTGTTTGCCGTTTGGTTCTCCAGTTTCTCTTCATATATTAATTCAAAATTACCTGTATTGGCGCCTTTGTTTCTAGCATAATCCACCACAACTAAAATATGTTGGAGTGAAGTAACAAAAAGGTTTTTCTCAATGAAAGACAATTGATTTTGTCACATTTCCACTTTTATTGAAAAACTTTTTCTTTACAGGACGCGTTTCGCTACATTGTTTGTAGCTTCTTCGGGTGTATGGTGCTAACTAATTTTATTTCAGTACAATAACAAAATGGTCTAGATACTTAATTACTCAATTCAGGTATACACATAACAAGCTTAATTATTTAATTATATGTTCTTAATACTGTTTAGTAGTGTTTGGGTATTGTAAACTTAAATATTATTGTCGGTATAATATATCTTAATCTTATGGGAAATCCAAAGAACCCTATTTAGATTATTGATACAGATTTAGCAAAGGGGACCTATTTAGTTCTAATTGGTCGTTTAATAATGCACCGGAATTTTTCCATCGATTTATTTCTAAACTTTCCAAAAGATTAAGTTTTTGACCCTTATTTTCAATATGTAAAATTTTAAATTTGTTGTAAAAATTATGTTGCTCTTTTAAAAGATGATTAGAATAAAGTCAGAGAGATGGGGACAGGTCGATCACTTAAAACGATAATTTTGGAACATAGAAGAAGTTTTCTCAGTTATAAAACCACTCAACTTATTCTAATCATAACAAATTTAAAATTTTACATATTGAAAACAAGGGTCAAAAACCTAATCTTTTCGAAAGTTTAGAAATAAATCGATTGAAAAATTCCGGTGCATTATTAAACGGCCAATTAGAACTAAATAATTAAGTGAGGGTAGAAGAAAAGTAAAGAAGGACGACAGGACGTTTCTTCGAAGCTCACTTCATTATCATATCCCTTCTGGAAAGCAGTCACGACTTCGTTAGAACTAAATAGTTCCCCTTTGCTAAATCTGTGTCAATAATCTAAATAGGGTTCTTTGGATTTCCCATAAGATTAACATATATTATACCGACAATAATATTTAAGTTTACAATACCTAAACAGTGTTAAGAACATATAATTAAATAATTAAGCTTGTAATGTGTATACTTACCTGAATTGAGTAATTAAGTATCTAGACCATTTTGTTATTGTACTGAAATAAAATTAGTTAGCACCATACACCCGAAGAAGCTGCAATGTAGCGAAACGCGTCGTGTAAAAAAAGTTTTTCAATAAAAGTGGAAATTTGACAAAATAAATTGTCTTTCATTGAGTTATAATGAATTTCCATCAAGTAAAGGCCTCAACGATTCAAAGTTTAAATAAAAAGGTTTTTATTTAAATTTTAAACAATTTACAAGTAAAAGCCGTAGTAACTAAAGGGTAAACAATGACGATCGAGCAAATATAGACATATCGCATTCTCTTAATCACAACAAGCCGATAAGACCTAAAATGTTAACGACCACTAGGTTCCTTGGATGAAACCAATGATCTGGTTCCTATAAATGACACATGTCATTCATAAACGCTATAAAGCTGGATGGGGCCGGAAGTAGAAATTACGGTGCATTTACCTTTGAATGTGACCTTGCTACTATAGGATAAACCTAACCTACAAATAACCCAACTATGAAAAGTAAGAGTAACTGCGGAATTATTCTTTTCCGAATTCCCGCATACTTGACACTTGCGACTCTCCAAAAAAAATCACAAAACACTAAAACCACAGCAATCATTACACGAAACCGATAAACTGAAGAAAATTTTAGGCCGCTGTCAAAGAAACACCGAACGGAAATAGGGATGTTTGATATACCGGGTGTCCACGGAAGGTGGCTCGCCCCTCTAACTTTTTTGTTTTTTAAGATTATGAAATAAAATTCAGAGGATTTGTATACGACATAAAACTGCATTTTTTGACAGGTGACTCAACAATATGGAACTTCTGGTTTAACCGGAAGTGACATAAACTTTCGATTTTTAAATGGGACACCTGGTATATTTTTACTTTTTTTGACTCCATATGACATTCTAAATACAACGATGTGTCACTTGTCACTTTTTGTCACCAAGAAAATATTTTTTTTCCAAATTTATTTTTTTATCTAGAGGGCTATGAATACCTTAAAATGACTTATTTCAGTCTTTAATCTTGGGAAAAATACAATTTTACTATTTTTGGTCCAATGCTATGTGCTATGTAAAATTTACTCTTTAAAGTTGTATAAGTCTTTTTTTAAATGGCAACATGGTGGCTCGTTGGGTTAACAAGAAAGAGGATTTTATTACGATTATTTTGATACCATACACTATTAGGTTTTAGAAAAGCTGCCATTAAAAAACTTTAAAAAAGTTAACTTGGAACTTTTCTAAAATGAAGCATCTTTTAAGAATAAATTTAGATTTAAATGCACCAACAAAACTGATAAAACAAAATCATGCCTTGAAGAAAATTAAAATGCCATCATGATCAGCTTCTGCCAAAGTAAATTAGTTTATTGTTTAAAAAACATGGAAAATAATAGTTTTACAAGGAGTGAAAAAGTTGATATGTTATTAGTGTTTGGAGAATGTAGAAATAATTCAACCGATGCTGCACGACTTTACGCACAAAGATATCCTAATCGGCGTCATCCAACCCGGCACTATTAGGTACCCAAAACTGGTTTCGAAAATGCGAAATGAGCCTGACAATAATAACATAAAATATCAACTTTTTCACTCCTTGTAAAACTATTATTTTCCATGTTTTTTAAACAACAAACTAATTTACTTTGGCAGAAGCTGTTGGCATTTCAATTTTCTTTTAGGCATGATTTTGTTTTATCAGTTTTGCTGGTCGCAGGCTACTTGATGCATTTAAATCTAAATTTATTCTCAATAGATGCTTCATTTTAGGAAAGTTCCAAGTTAACTTTTTAAAGTTTTTTAATGGCAGCTTTTCTAAAACCTAATAGTGTATGGTATCAAAATAATCGTAATAAAATCCTCTTTTTTCTTAACCCGACGAGCCACCATGTTGCCATTTAAAAAAAATGAGTTATACAACTTTAAAGAGTAAATTTTACATAGCACATAGCATTGGACCAAAAATAGTAAAATTGTATTTTTCCCAAGATTAAAGAACTGAAATAAGTGATTTTAAGGTATTCATAGGCCCTCTAGATAAAACAATAAATTTGGAAAAAAAATATTTTCTTGGTTGCAAAAAGTGACAAGTGACACATCGTTGTATTTAGAATGTCATATGGAGTCAAAAAAAGTAAAAATATACCAGGTGTCCCATTTAAAAATCGAAAATTTATGTCACTTCCGGTTAAACGGAAGTTCCATAATGTTGAGTCACCTGTCAAAAAATGCAGTTTTATGTCGTATACAAATCGAATTTTATTTCATTATCTTGAAAAACAAAAAAGTTAGAGGGGCGAGCCACCTTCCGTGGACACCCGGTGTGTAGGTAGGTACATCGAAAAAATTGATATTTTCAATGCGATAAATCGAAGCCATTTGATATTAATGAAGAGTGGAAATTTAAAAGGGTCTATGTGCCACTTCTATCAAATTTTAGGTATTGCTTGTTTAGGGGTCTATGTACCAACGCCAATACCATACAAAACGGTCTATGTGCCTTACGCGGTTACAAGTTATAATTTTGTGACCCTACAAGCTGCGCAAGGTCAAAGCGCCAGTATCTATTATTGTATGTTAAAAGGGTCTAGGTTCCGAATTATTTACATCGTTAGTTTACAAAATGGATAAAAAATAATCTAAAAGACATGATTGAAGGTTTCTTTGAACATAATATACCCTTTTTACGATATGTTATACATAGCACTTAGCTTCCACTGATTGTCGTGTTTGGGCTAATTTTTTTTTCAGTTTTTTAAAAAATATATGTAACCATGTATATACTAGTTTATTTTTTTCGTGTTTCCTTTACTTGATAAAACTATTGGAAAAAATATTTTTTTTTATATAATATCTTAATTTAATTTTTTTTGGCACTTGGACCCTTTTGAATTTCCACTCTTTAATTTGTCGATGCATCAATATGTATTTTGATGTATTAGGCCTTAATTTTATTAGCAAAATAATTATTTTGCTGTTGCTTCGCAATTTTGATTATACCTTTTACCTATTACGGAATTTGCACACAGTTTTTTTTTTATTGTAGGTACCGTGCGAGCAAAAATTATTTGCAACAAAGAGGGCTTGGATTAAAAAACGTAGGGCTTGGTTTAGATCACAATGATATGGGGACGATATATCTAACCAAATCTAGGTTAAAATTTTGTCAAATTCATATCATAACATGATATGCCAAACTAATGAGTAATAAAAAAAGTACTAGACAAATACAAATTTATTTTTGTTGTTTACAAAATCAACAAAGTAAAGAAAGATAATTACATAAATTGCTGAAATTGGCCACCGCGTGCCAAGCATAAATTTACACGTCTCTTCATATTTTCGAAAGTGTTAACCAGCATCTCTGGAGAAATGTTACCACATTCTTGGATAATCCTTTCTTATAATTGTTCTAAATTTGCAACAGGTGTTTTAAAAATAGTGTTCTTTAAATGAGGAAAAACGAAGTAATCCATAGCCGTTAAACAAGGTAATCTAGGTGGGAATTCAATGTCTGATCGAAAACTGATCAATCTGTCGTCGAAAAAATTGCGTAAGTAGTTAATAGTATGGGCGGTTGAACCGTCCTGTTGAAAATATCCAAAACGTAGTTTGTCGTCAAGTATAATTGCTCCACAAATGGATTCAAAATATTGTCTCTACACGGCTGTGCTGTAACTGTGTCATGGGGAAAAATAGGACCAACAATTCTTCTTCGGGAAACAACTAACCATACACACCAATTTTTTGAGGGTGCAATCGGGACCCTACAAAATAATAAGGATTTTCACTACTCCACATGCGTGTATTCTGAGAATTCACATAACCGGAGAGGTGGAACGAGGCTTCATCCTAAAAAATGTCAGGTCTAATAAATCATTTCTTTCCAATAAATTTTGGGTAAACCATTGAGAGTAATTCCTGCATCTTTCAAAATCTGCGGCTTGTATTTCTTGGAATACTTGCACTTTGTAAGGAAATAAATTTAGCTGCTTCTTAAGAATAGTCCTGCATGTTCCATAAGATCTTTCCACTTCTTGGGGCAGGCGTCTAATACAATTTGTTGGCGTATTTTGCATTATTTCTCGAACGTTTGCAACAAGTTCTTCTGTTCTTACAGTTGGTCTTCCTTCTCCTTTTTTGTGTTGTATAGAACCTGTTTTCCCAAACACAGCCACGGTTCTTTTCAGGCTAAAAATCCCCATCGGTAAAAGCAACGTTAGGAAAATGTTCGTGAAAATCGTCCATGCACAAACCCGGATTGTATTGCCACTCACAAATTACTTTAACCCCGTTTCGAAAATACGTATCAACCATGAATGTTTTGTGCTGTTCCGTAAAGCCCATTGTGTGAATTGTTCCAGAAATTGGAAAAATTAGCGATGAATCAAATTACTTGTAACGGCTGTCCAGTGGCGGCGGTAAACATTTGGGGGCCCCCCGCAAAATTATGTGATAATATACATAAATACTAATTTTGTAATTTTTATTGTTTGTTTTTTGTTTTTTTTTAAATATTAATCTAAAATTTGTAAATACGTCAGCTAGGCATGCGGAGTGGGGCCCCTACGGAGCTGGGAGCCCCCGCGTTCCGGGGCTTGCTGGGGCCTTATCGCCGCCACTGCGACTGTCAAAGATGACGGACAAACTGATTGATTGTTAATTCAGGTAGTTACTGACACCCACCAGAAAATACTTTTTAACCATAAATACAGCCCAACAATAAAAACCATAAAATAAGACCAATCAAATTGACAAATCAGATATTTATATATCTTTAGTAGGTATTGCATCTTCTAGCGCTGACATCGAAAAATATACAGATACAGATTCTGACATTACACTCGAAGAAAGACGAAATGTTGAGCTGTTGTGGTTAAAATAGTGGTGACGGTAAAATATTTGTAAATGCTAAGTGAAAATTACAACATTGTGCTGATTTGCATCAGATTGGAATACGGTTTTGTCAATAGGTTTATTTGTCATTGTTTCTGTTCTAGGTACCAGATCTTTGGATGAAACCACGTAGACATATTAGCAACGTCTTACCCTGTTGGCAAAGTTTCTCCTCTTTTCTTTTGTTAGCCAAAAACATGTTTGTTTATAGCAATTATTTTAAATCAAAGAAAATAATTATTTTAAAATATTATTTTCATATCTCTACTTACTAATTAAAAAAAATAAAATGTGACTGTTTGACTGACAGGGATTTGGTGTATACAATAATGGTGATAGAAAAAGGTGCAAACATTTTTGTTTAAGAAATTAAGGGAGTCGATTAAAAAACTATAGAATTTTTCTGATTCTTATTGCAAAATCTATACAGGGTGTCCGGAAATGATGAGCAAAAAATTTAGCGGATAATTCTAGATCGAAAATAAATGCTATCTCTACCTATAACATTTTTTCGAAAATTTATTATTAACGGAGTGACAGGGTGTTGGCTCGATTCTTTATTAGGGAGTTTTCGCATTGAACTAAGGACATTTTGGCTTGATCGTCTCAATTCTATTAATACACCGGTCAGTAGGTTTACCTTTTATGACATCTTCCAGTACTTGTGGACATAGTTTAGCAGTTACAGGGGTTGTTGCATCTAATGCAGGGTTAGAATTTATTTCCAGAAGCCACGGCTCAAATTGCTCGGTCAACATAAAGTCGGCCCCGTACATTTCAAAGCAGTTAGCCCTCTTGTCTATTTTGTCTCTGTGTGCGATCATAGCACCAGTGATGCATTGCTTCATGCCAGGATAAATGACGTCATCAAAGATGGTTAGATAACCAATGTTGGAAAGATAGTTCTAAAAAGTACATATTTTCAGTTTAGGAAATTGTAAATAAATTGAAACGTGTTAAAGTTTCTTCTTTAGGGTAGAGCGGGGCTAGTTGAGCCAGTTTTTGGTAATAACCTGATTGTTTCGCATTTGATTAACATTTAGTACAAATATATTTATCAAATATTTCTTTGGTTATTTGCTGACCTAATTATATCAATAAATTGTCAAAAATACTTTAGTTTCAGGGCAAGAATACACTTACTAAAGTAGGGTTCTACTGGCTCAACTATCCCCACACTCGGAGCAAGTTGTGCCAATATATAGGGTAAGTTGTGCCAGCAGACTTACCATACGATATAGTCCAAATATGGTATTGGGAAATTAAAATAACATAAAAACAAAATCATATTCTTTATTAAGTAAACAAGAACGATTAACTATTACTCTAAACACTTTCACAATTTATACAAACATAATAAAAACTACCATTGGAAGTGCATTTTGAATAAGCCCAGTTTTTGCAATAAGAACATTGTATAGCCACTCTTCACCCGGAATGCTATCTGATAATTTTTCTAAACACACGAGACAGAAATATTCATCGTCTTCTGATTCTGAACCAGAAGTCTCTAATGTAGAGCGGTTATTACTTTTCTTCCTTTCCTTTAAGGCATTCTTCTCCCATGCTTGTTGTTTTCGTGCTATGG
The DNA here is from genome assembly GCA_963969555.1 of Polydrusus pterygomalis. NCBI lineage: Eukaryota > Metazoa > Arthropoda > Insecta > Coleoptera > Curculionidae > Polydrusus > Polydrusus pterygomalis. The sequence continues at coordinate 38,506,388 of OZ018376.1, read as the reverse complement.
CGTCTAAAGTCTTTTCATCGTCTGAATCCGATGATGAACATTTTTGTTCATTGTTTGTTTTGTTCTCTTTGATTCTTATAAGAAGGATCGACTTTCTTGGTAGGGTTAGATAAATTTGTGAAAACGGCCTTTTTCAGCCTTCTCTTTAATCGCATTGACTTTTGCTCTGCTCCAATGCCAATGCCTCTTTTTCAGGAGTGTCAGTAAGGATAGCAGAAGAGCGTTTCTTTCTTTGTGTTTGCCTCTTCGTAGGACCTGCCATTGGTAATCGTCGCCATGTTTCTGGTGAAACAAACACACTACACGTAGATGTAGATAGCATATCAAATTCATGGATGCGTGGCTAGTTGAGCCATTGATCAACTGACCCCGTAAAGTTTGGCTCAACTAACCCCACCACGGATTTCAGATGTTCTTATTAAATATCAAAAATGTCGTATAAAGTTCGTCTCTCAAACTAGGAAACCACGAGAGCAATTGTGTAATAATTAATAATTAGCTTACATTTTGTCTGTATCGCCCAAAATGTCGATCTACGACCACAAATGCCTTGAAAAACAATATTTTACTTTTGGCGCGAAATACCAAATAGAATGACCGCCCTCTCGCAGCGAATTCTGAATACCGACTAAACGATTCCCAAGACGTACAGCATCCTCCTCCACTTATGTGATAGGCCCGGTGGCTCAAATAGCACCGCGGCTCAACTAACCCCGCTCTACCCTACTCTTAGCACAGAATAAATAGCTACGCTCGCTAGTTGGCGCCAACAACACACAAATATTTTTGAATTTTTGGTTTTCAAGGGTTTATATTCCAGTCAAGACCTAGAGAACCACTTTGATTTAAATCAAAAACTAAAGAGAATTTAAAAGTTAAGGGATGTGGGCAAAATTCTTTAGTTTTAGTTTTTTGAATAAGGCCAAATTGGCCACATAAAGACCAGTGGCGGCTCGTGACTGATTTAGATGGGGAGGCTAAGTTTTAGTAATGAAGCGCCGCAGGCGCGAAAAAATTGCGCCACAGGCGAAAAATTTTCGCGACCACGCCCAAAATCAAAAATTCACTCTGAAAAAAAATGTTAAAAATAAGTTAAACTAAAAACTGAACGAGCAGGATAGTGTCGGGAGAAAAATTTTCGGGACCATGCCCAAAATTTCTCAAAAATTCACTATAAAAAAAACTATTAAAAATAAGTTAAACTAAAAACTATTTTTTTATAAAGTTGTACCTTAGACATAAACTATCTAAATGATTATTTGGGAAATTTTCTGAAAAACTTAAAAAAAGTAAAAAAATTGTACCTAATTCATGCAAATCTGAAAATATTAGTTCAATCTGGCCTTTTGTAGTATCTAAAATATCATTAAAAAGCTGCTTATAATGAAGTTTCTTATCTTCAAAATTATACGTTTTTCGTCTTTTTGCATCATGGCTTCTATTCAGTAAAAAAACTATAAAACAGGGAGTTAAAACAATTTTCATCATTGCGATAACTGGAAATTTTTTCTAGAAGAGATTTTAAACGGTTTCGTCAATAAACAATGTCAGTAATCTTATGCTGCAAAATTTGAAAAACAATATCTGTTTGCTCAAATATTAATTTAAAAGTACCTACCTACTTATATTAAGAAAAAATAAAAACTCTAAATAATAATTATTATACCTAATGATCTGTTTTAAATCGACGATTTTGTTTTTCTTTACCTGTAATGCCTAGACCTCGTAATAATTCTGGCTGTGGGAGTTTATTTTTTACTATCAGTTTGACAGTTTGTTATCGTAATTCAGGTAATTAAACGCTTTTGAGTCTGTTAGGAAATGTTCCACTCTAAATTACAGCCGGCCACACTCATTTTTCACTATATTATAGATTGTCCTATTCCTATTATCCAAAGTATAACTAAAAACAAATGAAATATCTAACCGATGTAATTTCCACAAAACCGGCGAAAACTCGAATATTTAACTTAGCAAAAAACGAAAATGCCAAAATTCCCGGGATTTCTAGACACTCACAACACTCACAACATCACACGAGGCGAGCAAGCGCTTTACGCAGCCGCGCTTTAAAAACTAAAAAACGAACATGTCTTCGGGATGATCCGGTCATTTTCGGTCGCACGTGGAAGAAATAGACACGTTATTGTTATTGGTGGAGCTGTTTGCCTTTACATGTTGCCAATTTTACTGAAAAAGTTAGAAATCGGTATGCGTTCCGGCACAATTTCGTTCAGTAATACCAACACCGCCTTTGTCACTTGGGAAATCATGGTTTAAATTCAAAAACAGCCTCCTGCACTGTTGTCAGATTGTGAAGGAAATATTAAATCGTATTAAATATGGGGATAATATTGAAATTACAATTGCCCCTTGTAAATTAAAAGATTTAAAAGGTATTGTTAATATTTAAGTAAATAAAATATTTAGGAGGGCAAGAATGCTGAGGAGGCTTGGCGCCTCTCTGCCTCCTTCGAGGAGCCGCCACTGATAAAGACATTTGAAAAGGTACCTTATGGTCAACATTTTACATCTTTATAATTTTTTTGAATTTTTTTTAAAAATAAAACTAGAGCTTTTTGCTCATTTAGGTTTTCAATTTGTATTTCCAAACTAATAAATCTAGTTCGGTAATTTCTGAGTTGATTGGAACGCGGGTATGTGTTTTCACGATAAAAACGCAGTTTTAACCTCCTACCTTGAACTGCACGGAATCCCACATTCCATAAGAGGGAAGCAACGGATCTCTGGTAACATTTCTCATATACTTAACCTGTACAGAATTATTTGTAAGATGTATGGATTCGTGTAGCTTTCGTAAGTTGTACGTCTGACTACTAAATCGTAAATAAGAAATCCTACGAAAAAAAGGGTAGGTAAAGTATTTTTATACAGGGTGTTATTTAAGTATGTGGCCAAACTTCAAGGGGTACTTCTTTAAGTGATTTTAAGTAGAAAAGTTCATATAAACATGGGTCCGAAAATGCATAGTTTTTACGATACAGGGTGTCGAACTTTAAAAAAATGGAATGGAAAAAACGGATGTTCGTAAATATCTCAATACTCTTTTATTTAATTTTGTAGAAATTTGGCAATTCTGTTTGTAATAACAAGAGGATAATTTGGCCTCAATTAAATTAAAATTATTAAGTCCAGTGGCGTCCCGGAAGACAGTCCAACTAATATTTTTGGGAAAAAAATTGCGCGCCACTGACCTTTTTTAAAATTATGTATTTTTTTTCGAATTAAGTAACTACAAATACAACTATTTTATCTTTTGAGTTTTTTCATATCTTGCTTTGTTTTCGAGAAAAAAAATAAAAACGACTTTATTGCATGTCCCCGGGACAACAAGAGCTATAGTTGTTACTTTTAAAACATTGCAGTAATAAATTATTACGTTATGCGATTATTTTATGTTAATTTTCTTTTATCGAAAGCAGTTTTAATCTGTCCGAAAAAAATCAAAAGAGAACTTTCCTGTAATTTTAATTGCTTGATAGTTTGGTAACTAGTTTACATTTTTTACTCTTATTGTCCCGGGGACATGCAATAAAGTGGTTTTTATTTTTTTTCTCGAAAACAAAGCAAGATATGAAAAACTCAAGAGATAAAATACTTGTATCTGTAGTTGCTTAATTCGAAAAAAAACATACTTTTAAAAAAAGTCAGTGGCGCGCAATTTTTTCTGTCTAAAATAGTTGGACTGTCTTCCGGGACGCCACTGGACTTAATAATTTTTAATCTAATTGAGGTTAAATTTTAATTATTCTCTTGTTATTACAAACAGAATTGCCAAATTTTAGCAAAATCGAATAAAAGAGTATTGAGATATTTACGAACATCCGATTTTTTTTTTAAAGTTTGACACCCTGTATCGTAAAAACTACGCATTTTCGGACCCATGTTTATATGAAGTTTTCTTCTTAAAATCACTTAAAGAAGCACCCCTTGGAGTTTAGCCACATACTTAAATAACACCCTGTATAAACAATGATTGGGGACATACTTGTAAATCCAAAGAGTTAAGGGATAAGAGCTGCTTACTAGAAACCACTGTCTGATGTCAAACTTTGTGTCATGTATTAACAACGGTCTCTCTAAAATAAACATACCATATTAAATGCTTTCATTAAGGTGGGAGTATCAACATGCTTGCCAACCTATAACCTATTTCGCGTAGATTTATTTATGTTTTCTAACTTTTATACAAAATTTAAAGAAAATTAGTATCGACATGATATTCTATAGGTAATAATTGACACATTTATTAAATATCAAGGAATTTCATAACTTATTTTAGGAGAATTGTATAGCAAAAAATATCGAGTAAGATTTTTTTTTACATTATTATGTCATTGTCACTCATTGTTCTTTCACTATACAATTCTCCCAAAATTAGCAATGAAATAAATTGATATTTTTGTAATATATCAGATACTACCTAAATAATGTACCGACGATATTGATTTTCTTTAAATGTTAGTTATTAAAATAATAAACTCAAAAAATCAACGCGAAATAGATTATAGGTTGGCAATAGATTGAATGACGTTGAGAATTCAACCTTAAGAAAAATAAGCGGCGATCGTCGAAAACTTTTTGAGATTTTGACGAGGCAATCCCTGGGGGTCTTGAAGTAGGTAGGTAGGGGAGAGTCCCCTAGTACCGGACATCTCCCAATACCGGACATAGTAAGTTTCTTCACTTTGCCGATAGGTGGCGCCCAAACATGTATAGAGTTATAGTCGCGTCTGTTACTAATGTTACCTCTCCGAAGCGTTTTAATCTATGGTCAGTTTGACAGAAGTTATCAAAGAAAAGGTTAATTTATGGTGCTGTTCTTTGTTTATTCTTTACTTTTAAGCCTGTGTGCAGTGGTTTTGCCGCATTACACTTTTCTGTACCGAAAAGCACATTAGCAGACAGAATAAAACTGTTAAAGTCTGGCGTTGAGGTTACCTTACCTGCTAAAACGGGGAGATTTAACAAGACATTTTCAGAAGAACTAGAATCTGTTAGTTTTTCTTTGCGTCCGGTACTGGGTGACCATTTTTCGAATCATCGAAATGTAACCGTTTTTTATTTTATTTTTTTAATTAAAAATACCTTAAATATTTAAAAAAATGTAGTACGTACTTAAAATGAATTACGTTACGGTCCAACGAAAAACTGTTTTTAAAAAACAATTTATTTGTGTAAGATACAAGTTTCGAGATGAATGGCTACAATACAACTAACTATGATTTGTTTCTTAGGTATATTTATAACATATCATGTGCTTATACTGCAAAAGATAATATATCGCTAAATAGGGACTCTTAGGTGAATATAACTCCTCCGCCCTTAGCTAAAAGCATACCCTTATGGGTGTGATTTTTCAAAATTTATTTTATTTTTGAAATTAATAAAATAATATATTTATTCTTAAAAGCATAAGAAAGTTTTAAATAATTATGTCGTCGTTAATAGGGGCTTTTGAAGGTTTCCTAAAGTACCTATTTTTACATAATTTATATGCTGAAAAAATAAAAATGGTTATGATTAGTAAATACAATAAGATTGTCCAAAAACTGATTCTTTCCATAGATATCGGTGTGGTCATCTCATTGATTATTTTCTTCTGTTCTTGAAGTTGGGCTTCAATTTCTTTTGTTTCTTTTAAATTGACAATATTCAGGTCCAGGGACGGCGGGTTGAATATTTTTTCGTTTTGATTAAAATATTCTTTTGGCAGGTCCAATTCTGGTAGAGAGACATCTTTATAGGTTAATTGGCTTGGTTGATAAGTGCGTAGAATTATTGACTTAATTTGTAGGCTACATTGGTTGGATGTTTCAATTAGGTATGATCCAAACAGTGGCGTGTTGTCTTTGGAATTTTGGCAGGATATTGGAACGACAAGGCGGTTGGGTACCGTAACTATCCATTTTCCATCAATTACTTTGGTAATTTGTACATCTTGAAGTTTGATGCGGAATGGCTGACATGTAGTGGCATTTGATCGATACGTAATCAGTTGAACGGCACATGGAGGTGCGTCATTGATATAGGTTATGTGTGCTTCTGTGCAGAGGTACTCGTTAGGCATCAGTTGGCTGCATTTTTGATCCATGTAGGCGTATTTAGCATTGCTAAGCGCTAGGTAAGGTTTATGTGGAAGGTTGAGATAGAATTCGGATGTTTGGTTATTAGGAATTGGTATTGGGAATAATTGATAATAGTGATAAACATCTGATTCAACTAGCGGTATTTCTAAAATGAACGTAATTATATTATTCTTCGAATAACTTTTGATTTCGATAATTTTTTCGAAGTTTAATGTATTCTCAATAGTTGCCTCCAAGGGTAGTACGTCTGTATCCAAATTTAATTTAAAAGTTTGGATTTCCTTAATAAGTTCTATGGGATTAACAATTGCGTTATGAAGTGTATTTATTTTTGCGAAAGAAATGGCAATTTCTATTTTTTCGAAAATATCAAAAATTGTTTGATACATCATTGTAATTTGATTAATCACTACATGTATTCTAAAATATTGATGATCGGTATTTTGTTGTAGAGCTACTTCTTTAATAGTGCTTTCGATTTGCAAAATTCTTGATTTTAAGACAAGTTGATTATGGGAAATATTTAATATGGTATTTTGAAATTGATTGATTGACTTTTCTAGTAAAGTAATTTGATTAAAAGCAATGTTTTTAAGTTTATTTTGATTTTCTTGTAATTGTTTAATCTGTTGGTCATAACGTTCTGCGTCTGTTTGATCGAGGTTACCTGTTATGCATTTTATTATTGAACCAAGAGGGTCAAATATTCCACGTTTTTGTTTTTTATTAAAATTCGGGTTTATTTGATAAATTTGGTTTTCGATTCTTTTTTCGATTGCTACTAATGGAATGAAGGTATTTTTATACTCTTCGCGATAATTAGAATTATTTTGAAGGTTATTTATTAAGTTACTTGAGAAGCTTTTAAGTGTATAAAATTCTTTGATTATTGGGGATAAATCGTAAATTTGAATTAAGGACCAATGGTTAGAACGAATTTTCGCGGTTCCTAGTTTATAGGGGAGTAGTCCTGGGTATTTGTTTAGATCATGGATTTTTACTTCGTTTGCTCCGATGAGGACGAGTCTGATGCATCTGGAACAATTGGCATTATTTTAGTTTCGTTTATGTGAATTATTTCCGTGCGTTTAGTTTTTGGGTTTTCGATTTGTAACTTGTTATTTTCTAAAATTTCTTTTATTACAAATGGACCTGTAAAACGGCGTTTTAATTTGCCTGAACGTTTGTCTTGTTTTTTATATACTTGAGCTCCTACTGTTATATTTTGGGGCTTTTTATTTTTGTTGGCTTTATCGATAGTTTTTTGTTTTAATTCTATTGATTTATCTTTGATTTGATCATATAAAGCTTTTGTGTTGGTTTGGTGGTTGTTGACGTATTCTGCGAATACTTGTGCAGGTATTAATTTCATTGGGTCACGTGAATCTGTATGACCTAATACTAATTCATATGGGGTGTACTTTGTACTTGAATGAATTGTACTATTATAAGCGATAACGGCATATGTCATTAAAGAAATAGTGTCCGTTTTGTTATCTTTTTCTTTTAAAATTCGTAGGTGTTCAATTAAAGTAGAGTTTAATCTTTCTACCGGTGAATTTGATTCGTGGTGATAAGGTGTTGTAAAATGAATTTTTATATTATGGGCTTTTAATAACTCATTCATTACGTCATTTTTAAATTCGGTGCCATTGTCTGCGACAATTTGTTTTGGTACTCCGAAAAATGAAAAGAAATGTACTAAGTTTTGACAGGCTGAGATAGCTGTCCCAAAATATGGTAATGCTTGACCAAATTTTGAAAATTTATCTAAGATAACTAGAAATTTTTTATTTTCTACTGTAAGTGTGTCAACATGTAAAATTTCAAAAGGTTTAGATGGTGTTTCTGTTAGTACAAGGGGTTGATCTGGGGGTCTTCTATTATATTTGGTTCTTTGGCAAATTTCACAATTATTTATAAATTTGGTAATATCCGATTTCATTGATTTCCAATAATAATTAATTTTTAGTCGCGTTATTGTTTCTTGTATTCCGCGGTGATTTGTTTTTCCTTCGTGAGAAAATCGCATAATCATTTCTCGTTCGTCTTCGCTTACGTTGTTTATTAACTTGGTACATTCTATAAGATTAAAATTACAAAAGTGCTTTGTTAAAGCGTCTTGAAAGTTATTTCTAAGTTCCGGTGATAAGAAATGTATGTAGGTGGTTTTATCTTGCAAGTTCTCTTTAAGAAAAGTAATTATTGCTTGGGTGTTGTCTGGAATAATTGCGTGGATTATTCTATTACCGTCAAATCGTTCGTATTTAGTTTTTACATAGGCGTCGTATGGGGATTTTTTGACAATAAATTGATTTAATTTATTATTGATTATTTCGTCTAATAGAGGTATTTCTTTCAGGGTTTCATTACCGGCTGTGCTGTGTTGGGTATCCGATTGATTATTTTCGGCGGGTGGATTTATTTGGATATCTTGAATAATATTAACTTTTGGTATATTTGAAGTTGTGGGTTGTTGATTTTCAATATCTTCGAGGGTTCGACTTACGTCATCGGGATCGAGATTTTCTGGATTAAATTGGCTGTAACTATCTAGTAAAAATTTGTCAATATCAAAGTTAATATCGCCAGCGTTATTTTGAACTGATTGGGTTTCTAAGGCATTCATTTGGATTCGCGATAACGCATCTGCGTTTGTGTTTTGTTTACCGCTTTTATAAATTATAGTGTAGTCGTATTCTTCTAATTTCAATCTCCATCTGACTAACTTAGAATTTGGTTCTTTAAGATTAAATAGCCAAACTAAAGGTCTATGATCTGTGTAAATTTTAAATTTTTGACCGTATAGATATGGACGAAAATATTTGCATGCCCAAACTATGGCAAGTAGTTCTTTTTCGATTGTTGAATATTTTTGTTCGGTTTCGTTTAAAGTGCGTGACGCATATGCTATAGGGTTATCATTTGGTGGTGAAGATTGTGATAAAACGGCTCCTAATGCTACGTTTGAAGCATCTGTTGTAAGAACAAATGGTTGTGTAAAGTCAGGATATTTTAAAATTGGTGCATTAATCAAAAGATCTTTTAAGTGATTAAATGATTGAATAAATGCTGGTGAATGTTCGACTTTTTCTCCTTTCTTTAAACAAGTAGTTAGGGGTTTCGATATTTTGGCAAAGTTTTTTATAAATCGCCTATAGTAACCGGCTAATCCTAAGAATGATTTTATTTCTTTTTGTGTTCTAGGAATAGGGAAATTTTTGACTGCGTCAATTTTTTGTGGGTTTGGTTTTACTCCGTCATTGGTAATTTTATGTCCAAGATAATCGACTTCTTTATGTAAAAATTCAGATTTATCTAATTGGATTTTAAAATTTGATTGTCTTAGGCGTTCAAATATAGATTTTAATCTTTGGATGTGTTCTTGTAGGGATGTTGAGAAAATTATGATGTCATCGAGGTAAACTAAGCAAATTTCATTTTGAAAGCCGCGTAATACGTTGTTCATGACACGTTGGAACGACGCAGGCGCATTTTTCAAACCGAAAGGCATTCTTTTGTATTCATAGTGCCCTGTATCTGTCGAAAAAGCTGTTTTGGGTATATCTTCGGGATTCATTTCGATCTGATGAAAACCGTTTGCTAAATCGAGAGTTGTAAAGTACTGTGCTTTACCTAGCTTGTCTAAAATGTCGTTAATATTTGGTAAGGGGAATTTATCATCTACCGTGACGTCATTAAGTTTTCTAAAATCACATACTATACGCCATTTGCGCTTGCCCGAGGCATCTAACTTTTTTGGAACGATCCAAATGGGACTCGACCAAGGTGAATTTGAATTTTGAATTATACCGTCATTTAACATTTTATTTATTTGCGTTTTGACTTCGGTTTTATGTACTTCAGGATATCTATATGATTTGGTAAAAATTGGGGTTTCATTGGTCAAATTAATTTTATGTTTTACTTGGTTTGTAAAAGTTAAAGGTGTACCGTCTACATAGAATATATCTCGATATTCATAACAAAGATCACGGATGGCTTTATATTCTTCGCTGTTACAATGACTTAACCTTAAATTTTTTAAATTTTGTTTTTGTAAATTGTCAAAATATTCGTTGCATTCAATATCGGTTTCCATTTTTTCGACAAAATTAATTTCTGTTTCTTCTAATAATTCAATATCGAAAGGTTCTAAAATTTCGATTTGTAATGGGTTCTCGCCTGTATTGGTGATAATTGTTAGTGCGTGAGAATCAATAATTTTAACAAGGGATTCTGGCATTTCTGCGTTACCTAAATTTACATAATTTAAAATTCCTATACCATTATTTGCTTTTACTGGTACTTTAATTTTTTGTGACGCCCGTGGTGGTATTATTATCTTAATCGGCTGTTGTTTTATTTGCGTGGGTGTTATATTATGCATTGAATTTTTATTTTGATAGTACAAAGGCAAATGTATTTCTGGGGTTTCTAAAATTGAGTTTTTTAAATTAATTTTTGCATCTATTTGTATTAAAAATTCGATACCTAGTAATCCGTCAAATTTATCTGAAAAATCAAATAAATAAAATTTGTGATTACCGTTTGTCTGAAATGAAGGAAATATAGGTATATCCATAACTTCGTTATGTACTGAAGTTGCGTGAGCAGTTTGTACTGAAAAATATTCGTTAAAAATAAATTGGGGGTAAAGTTGATATGCAAGGTTTGGGTTAATAAAACTTTTTCCACTTCCTGTATCTATCAAAAATTGTGCATTAATTTCGGGGATAAAAATTACTGGAAGATTAGAATGTACGTTGTTATTTAGATATATTACGTCACTTTGTCTATATTCGTGGGAATCTGAAAATTTTGGGTGTTGTAGTCGTCATAGGGGTTAAAATTGTCTTCTTGATATTGATCGTATTGGTTAGGTTCAAACGATAAATAACTTTCATCAGTTTGATCATAATTTTCGTAATTATTATAATCAATATTTAGATTTGGGTAATTTGGTGTTATGGGGGTATCAGGATTTTTTGATGGTGTGTCATCACCTGTTTTTTCGTGATTTTTTAAACTGTTATCAAAAAGTTCTTGAGTTACCATGTTATTAATTCTTTGTGCGGGTCTTTGTACAGAATCGGCACGTGCAAATCTACCTGAGGTAGTATCCATTGTTTCTTGCACATTACGCGAATTTGTGAACTGATTATTATTTGGGTTAAACGGATAAGATGGTCTTGGGTTGAAACGAGGTTGTTGCACTAGTTGGGGTCTATTAAAATTATGTTGAGGTTGGTTATGGAAATTTTGATTTCTGAAAATATTATTACTGTTGTTATGTTGAAAATTGTTATTATAATTATTAGGCCTGAAATTTTGATTAAAATTGGGTGTAAAATTTGGTTGTTGTCTAAATAGGGGTTGTGGTCTGAAAAAAGATTGTTGGTTAAAATTATTAAATGGGTTGTTAGGTGTTTTATTTAATTGCGGTCTCATTTGTTGAGGCTGTTGCGTAGTAGGCATATTTTTATTGTTAAAATTAGACCTATTTTTGAAATTTAAAAAGTTTTCTTCTTCGCGGACATAGGACATGGCTTGTTCTAGTGATCCGGGATTTTTTAATCTAACAACGAGTTGCATATGATAATTTAAACTGTTAATAAATGTTTTTAAACACGTATCGTCATATTGCGTGATTTTTAAAAGTTTTAATGCAGCATCTCCTTGAGAGTTGTTAATTTTTGTAAATAATAAACTTCGTGCGTCTTGGATTCTAAGACCGAAATTTTGAATAGGCTCATTTTTCTCTAAGCGCATGCATATTATATCCTGTACCAAACAGTCTTCAGATCGTTGGTCAGAAAAAGTTGTAATAAGGGCATCTTTTATAAGCTGCCAAGAATTAAGTTCCATACGCGAGGCTATTAAATCAGCGGCTCTACCCGTTAATTTACCAATAATTGTATCAAACAAACAGATATTGATTTGAGCTTCGACATTATTGCGATCTTGGTGGTTTTGTAAGAAATGTTCGCATGAACGTAAAAATCTACTTAGTTGTTTTGCGTTTCCGTCAAAATTTGGAATGTTATCAGCTTGATAGCGAATTAAGGCATAATTTGGGTTCGCGTTTGCCATAACTTCTTGATTTTCTATAAGATTTTCAATTAAATTAACTTGATCGGGTTCTGGCGCGATTGCCAAATTTCCTAATAATTCTGCAAGGTCTTCCGTTTTGGAAATTGGTAAAAATTATTATGAGACAAAATTTGTAAAAGTAATAAAATTAAAAAATGGTTGAATCAAACACTTTAACACTAAAAAGGACTGAAAAAAAAAAGGAAATGTACAAAGGAACTTACAATGCTAAAATGATGATTTTCATTGACTTTTCTTATGTCTAGATCCAATAGGAAAAGCGATGCTTGTCTTCTCCCTGGGACTACCTATAGAGTTTGGACGATGTTTGTTCCTCCCTCTGCACTCAGGATTCGACGATTTTTGTTCTCCTCCCTTAAGTCTTGGAGTAGATTGCACCCTCTCTTGAAACTGTGTCCGTTCACGTATTTTTTATTGACAGTTAATTGTTAAAACAAAAAGTTCGTTTTTTGATTGTCACTACCGGGTTTAAGCAAAGGCTAACTTAAATGTCCACGGTTTCCGCTTAGGCACAAGTTTTTCCGGATTTTTCGTAAAGGCTAGCGAAAAACTGGTTTTCCTCGAACTACGCGTTTCGAATCAAAAACTACCCTGTCAATCCTACCGACTGCGCCAATTACGTTACGGTCCAACGAAAAACTGTTTTTAAAAAACAATTTATTTGTGTAAGATACAAGTTTCGAGATGAATGGCTACAATACAACTAACTATGATTTGTTTCTTAGGTATATTTATAACATATCATGTGCTTATACTGCAAAAGATAATATATCGCTAAATAGGGACTCTTAGGTGAATATAACTAATGGTATATGTTTACGAGTAACAGAGTGTTTTTTTTATTTTATTTTTTTCATTTTTAAAGTGGCCAGCTCCAAAAAAGCTAAGGTGTCCGGTACTAGGGGAGGACTCTCCCCTACACCTACACAGGGGCGTCACTAGAAACTTACTATTAAGGGTGGGGGGACTGTCATGTAAAATTGAACTGATAATGTTGAGTGCCAAATGTAAAAAGCCCACGCCAAAATTTTCCTAAATTTGGTCAATATTTTAACAAAACACTTAATATTCCGAAACAGTTGAAGATAGGTAGATAGGATAGGATATTGTACATCAAATACCGTGCGAGCAAAAAATATTTGCATTAAAGAGGGCTTGGATTAAAAAACGCAGAGCTTGATTTAGATCACAATGATATGGGGACGATATATCTAACCAAATCTAGGTTAACATTTTGTCAAATTCATATTATGACATGATATGCCAAACTAATGAGTAATAAAATAGGTAAACAAATACAAATTTACTTTTGTTGTTTACAAAATTAACAAAGTAAGAATGTGCAGAAACAAAAAGAAGTACATAAATTGCTGAAATTGGCCACCGCCATGCTCCAAGCATAAATTCACACGTCTCTTCATATTTTCGAAAGTGTTGATCAGCATCTCTGGAGAAATGTTACCACATTCTTGGATAATCCTTTCTTGTAATTGTTCTAAATTTGCAACGGGTGTTTTAAAAATAGTATTCTTTAAATGAGGAAAAACGAATCCATAACCGTTAAACAAGGTGATCTAGGTGGGAATTCAATGTCTGATCGAAAACTGATCAATCTGTCGTCGAAAAAATTGCGTAGTAGTAAGATCTTCCTACTTCTTGGGACAGGCGTCTTATACAATTTGTTGGCGTATTTTGCATTATTTCACGAACGTTTGCAACAAGTTCTTCTGTTCTTACAGATGGTCTTCCTGCTTCTTTTTTGTATTGTATAGAACCTGTTTCCCTAAACACAGCCACGGTTCTTTTCAGGCAATGATAAAAATCCCCATCAACAAAAGCAACGTTAGGAAAATGTTCGTGAAAATCGTCCATGCACAATTCCGGATTGTATTGCCACTCACCATTTACTCTAACCCCGTTTCGAAAATACGCTTCAATCATGAATGTTTTGTGCTGTTCCGTAAAGCCCATTGTGTGAGTTGTTCAAGAAATTGGAAAAATTGGCGATGAATTAAATTACTTGTAACGCCTGTCAAAGATGACGGAATAACTGATTGATTGTTAATTCAGGTAGTTACTGACACCCAACAGGTTTAAGCTCAACGGCTAAGCATTACGTCCTTAGATGCAAGGCCCTCTTTGATGCAAATAATGTTTGCTCGCACGGTATATCTAAAGTTTTCTAAAGAATCCAAAAATTGAACAGGGTGTTGTATTTAATATAAAAAAGTTGGTATTGGCCACCAGGGTCGGACTGGGCCGGAAGGGCCCGGGTGGCCAGGGTCGTCTTTAGGTATGGGGGGCCCTCTACCATCTTTCTTTCTTAAAGAAGGCGCCGCAGGCAAATTTTGTTTGAGTGCCACGCCTTTTTTTTTGGACTATTAAAATCTAGAAATTTACTTTTCGATAGCCCAACCCGAGAAAACGTAGAAATAAAGAAATTTCTAAATATAAACGCCAATATATTTTTTTTAAGTGGGATGGTATTTCTGTCGATGTATTAAATTTGAAATATTGATTCATGTCAGTGGCGCACCCAGGGGGGGGGGCCAAAGGGGCCTTGCCCCCCCCCCAAAACCCCCAATGAAATAAAAATTATGAAAGTAGATAAGTATTTTAAAAAGTCAATTTTCTTAAATTTACCTCACGGGCCTTTTGTTATTATTTTGGGCTAGAAAAGACTTATTTTAATAAAAATAAACAGTTTTAATGCCAAAACGACTATGAATGTTTGAGAAACAATTTTAGCTAATTAAGTATTGAGCAAAAAATTGAAATTAAAATTAAGGGAAGACTATGGAGGACTTGAGGTAGGAGGCCGATCGCAATGCATTGGATTCGGTCCCAAATTTGCATCGGTAATTCAGCTTTACGAGTTGCCATAAGATGGCGCTCGTGTTAGAAGTGGGCTATCAAATAAATGGTTTCTTATGGACGCGATAACTATTTTTATTTAAATTAGTTCTTTAAGGAACAAATAAGGACTTTTATATGAATTTACACTTACTTTGATATACTTATTAGTATACTCGGCCTGTATAAAGTTCCAACGATGCTTCGTTTTTAAAATACAGGAACATTCTAGCTAGAATGTTTTACCTTTGGCGCTAGAAAGAGACTTATTTGGCTGCGTTTCATCTCTGAAGAAGATCCTGTCTTACACCCCGACACAAAGCAAACTCTACTTTTATAAATTGTACCATTATTCATTATAAATATGGAAATTAATTACAATACAACGTTATTTGTCTTGTCTATGGAGAACTATAGGGTAGGAGGCCGATCGACAATGGCAGCATTTTCAAATTCTGTCCCGGTTTTTGGTTAGTTCGCTATTGGCCGATAGATGGCTCTCGCGTCCGAAGTGGGCTGATGTTGTCTTCTTCTTCTTCGTTTTTAATATGGAAAACTAGATCCTCCATAGTTTTTAACTTTTACTGAAACCCTTTATTTTTCTGTGCTTTTACTTTTGACAAGTGACATTTTATTTTTCGAATTAACAAATAATGTTTGAAGGCAAGACAAGACAAATAACGTTGTATTGTAATTAATTTCCATATTTATAATAAATAATGGTACAATTTATAAAAGTAGAGTTTGCTTTATTGTGTCGGGGTGACAGGGGAGACAGGATCTTGTTCAGAGAGAAAACGCAGCCAAACAAGTCTCTTTCTAGCTCCAAAGGTATAGCTAGAATGTTTAATACCCTGTATTTTAAAAACCAAGCATCGTTGGAACTTTATACAGGCCGAGTTTACTAATAAGTATAACAAAGTAAGTGTAAATTCATATAAAAGTTCTTATTTGTCCCTTAAAGAACTAATTTAAATAAAAATAGTTATTGCGTCCATAAGAAACCATTATTTGATAGCCCACTTCGAACACGCGCGCCATCTTACAGCGACTCGGAAAGCTGAATTACCGATGCTAATTTTGGACCAAATCCAATGCATTGCGATCGGCCTCCTACCTCAAGTCCTCCATAGTCTTGTCTTGCCTTCAAACGTTATTTGTTATTTCGAAAAATAAAATGTCAATTGTCAAAAATAAAAGCACAGAAAAATAAAGGGTTTAAGTAAAAGTTAAAAACTATGGAGGATCTAGTTTCCATATTAAAAACGAAGAAGAAACCCTAAGAAACCGTTTAACGACTCCCATGACTAGGCTATTGCGATCTTCCCTGCAAGAGTACCTGTTAAAAAAGCTCCAAAGTTCTAGAAAAATGCGTAGGTAACTTAAAAGTTTATTAAAAAATTTGCTTCCAGCACTGGTTGGCGGCCCCCCCCTAACATAAAATCCTGGGTGCGCCGCTGATTCATGTTGTTAATTATTGCAAATAAATGAAAGATGAATGAGATGATGAATTACTATTGAGCCGAGGAAGGAAGGGGGCGAATCCTAAATACGCCAATGCCCCTGTTAGGAGATTTTTGAAAACTCAAAAATTTTAAATGATTACTTTTTTTTATGATTTTTTAAATAAACATTTTAGTCAAATTAGTGTTAATTCCCAGTTAATAGTGTTAATACATAAGCCTTTTTAAGAAATTTTGACAGCCGTATAGGGCCCGTACGAAAAGACGGCAGTCGGCACTGCGGGTGGCTCCCCACAAGCCCAGGGCCCGAGACTGGATAATGGTAGATGGGATACTATAGGAAAATATTGAAATATTTAAGCTATTAATTCTCATTCTAAATAATTATAAACGATATATTAATATTAGGTAACTAAGTACAGTTTTAATTATTATGGTTTATTATATTCCAAAAATATAACAAATATGAAGCTAGCCAATCAACATTTTTTTTAAAAGAGGAGAACTTTCAGCCCCGTAGGGGCCCGCGTCTGGCTGGGGCTCGGCTGGCAAACGCCACCTCGACTATATGGCCGGTCCGACGCTGTTGGCCACACCCTGTAGAAAAAAATGTATTGAAAAAAATGCGCAACTAGAAATACCAATCGACGTGTCCGAGCGTTTTTTCGGACACGCCCCCATGTATTTATTATCGAATTTATTCCATTTGGCTGATACACACTGTATGAGTAGGTATGAAATGCAAGTAAAACGAAATTGACACATGATAAATTATTGAATAAAATTATTTTTCCGTCGACCGAGTATTTACAACCTCAATTAATGTATAAAAAATCATACATTAATGGCCCCTATTAATGCATGATTTTTGTTTATTAATAAACGATTTTAGGCAACCAAACATACTACAAAGCACGCACTGCCGCGTACATAATGGCGTTGCCATAGTTTCTGTCGATGTCAATAAGTTTGAAATTCAAAAATGTGTTATAATATGTAGTTTGGTTCTAAATAAAAAAAAATATATAATCTATTAACAAGACAATCGACGGAAAAATATTGTAACTAACGCGTATATTAAATAGCGATTAATACACTAGTTAATAGTAATTTAACAAACTAGTGTATTAATCGCTATTTAATATACGCGTTAGTTACAATATTTTTCCGTCGATTGTCTTGTTAATAGATTATATTTTTTTAAATTTAGAACCAAACTACATATTTTATTATACCAAATTTTTGAATTTCAAACTTATTGACATCCACAGAAACTATGGCAACGCCATTATGTACGCGGCAGTGCGTGCTTTGTAGTATGTTTGGTTGCCTAAAATCGTTCATTAATTTTAAAAAATCATGCATTAATAGGGGCTATTAATGTATGATTTTTTATACATTAATTAAGGTTGTAAATACACGGTCGACGAAAAATTACTATTATGCAACCGGTTGGATCCTGGTGCTGGTGCATTCCATTGTCACGATAAGTGTATCTGCTGTACCTAGGTTTCCATCATTTCAAATATGAGCCTACTTTTCTGGCGGTTGCCTCTACAGGGTGGCCCTTTAGTGTGGCAAAGTACAATAGCTCCGTTACTATTTCAAATACATTAAAAATATTAATACAAAAGTTGAAGGGCAGTAAGTGACTTATAACGTAAAATTATTTTTAACTTTATAGGGTGGCTCAAAAAAGCGGAACAATAAAAAATGTACTTTTTTCAAATGGAACACCCTGTATATTTTTTCATTTTTAAATTCCATATTAAATTATAATTATTTTTTATTAAATACATTATTAGTCTATACTTTATAGTTTCCGAGATATTGGCTCTTGAAAAGTGACATTTTTGAACTTTGACAGCTTCTAGCTTTCTAACAGTACCTCTTAGAGCAAAACGGCTTACATGTCCCTATCTTTAATTTTTATTATCTTCCCAAAAAAATCAACTTCCGGTTAAACCGGATGTTACTCGAAAGCAGGAAATATAGTTGTTCCGGTTTAACTGGAAGTTGATTTTTTTGGGAAGATAATAAAAATTGAAGATAGGGACATGTAAGCCGTTTTGCTCTAAGACGTACTGTTAGAAAGTTAGAAGCTGTCAAACTTCAAAAATGTCACTTTTCAACAGTCAATATCTCGGAAACTATAAAGTATAGACTAATAATGTATTTCATAAAAAATAATTATAATTCTATGTAGAATTTAAAAATGAAAAAATATACAGGGTGTTCCATTTGAAAAAAGTACATTTTTTTTGTTCCGCTTTTTCGAGCCACCCTATAAAGTTAAAAATAATTTTACGTTATAAGTCACTTACTGCCCTTCAACTTTTGTATTAATATTTTTAATGTATTTGAAATAGTAACGGAGCTATTGTACTTTGCCACACTAAAGGGCCACCCTGTATGTCTATAAAGCAATGTAAGTAAGCTGTGAAACAAATTACTATCAATTTTGTTACCAATATACTTCTGAATAACATATCTTCTGTTGGGATTTCGTTTAACTATGTCGAGAATATACTGCAATGTTCTACACATATGAATTCCCTCTCCTCTGCTACCATTGGTTGGTTTTAGTATCCATATGTTCATGTATCCATCCATATTCAGACAGGGCATGAAATCTCGGAGTTCATTTAACAAGTAATTCGCCTTTCTAACCATATCTCTAGTTACTACAATAAAAATATACAGTCTCTGCAATATCGGCATAACATGTTTTTTTGTTTTATTTCTCAGTTTTACGATCGTATCTGATTCTACGATCTACCTAAAGACAAAGAATAGGGGAAGGTCTCCAATGATGGCACCTTTTTTTTCATCAAAATAAAATGGATGGAAACACATTCGCTGGAAGAATAGGAGAAACATGCCTTAAAAGGACATCGACAGAAGAACATGACAATACTCTAATTCAATACCTAAGGGGAAATCATTTTAAAACGGCTGTTTTAGCTCACAATGTAACTGATTTTCCGGGTTCCGTTAGAACCGCACAACGAAGAATAAGAGATGGTTCAAATCTTCGCAATCACCCTGTAGCTAAAAATCCTTTCCTAACGGCACAGAAAATATATTGCGTAGCTATATTTTCTGTGGTTATGCATTACAATATTACGGTGGTGGTATTTAAATGCTTGGGAAAATGTAATTTTTACAGACGAAAAGATTTTCCAATCATGTTACAGCGGTTAAATGAACGCTACACTCATCAATATTTTAACAAGCGGCCTTTTTCTGTCAACGTTTGGGGGTGGATGAGTGCACAGGATATAGGAGTTTGTACGCGCATAGAAGGTAGATTTAATGCACAAAACTACATACTAATATTGGAGAACGCGATGTTGCCATCGGTTAATGATATGTTTCCCAATACTAATTACATTTACCAAGATAATAACTGCCCACGCAGTATCTGATCGGATGCAACAAAGGGACATTCAAGATTCAAGTATTACCTACCCTGGCCTTCTAGAAGTCCAGATTTAAATCCGATGGAAAATATTTGTGCCTGAAAATACAAGAGACTTGGAATCAACTAACGCAAGAATACTGTAATAGTCTGGTGGCTTCAATGCCTAAAAGATTAACTTCAGTTATTCAAAGTAATGGAAGGGCAATAAAATATTAAATACTATTGGTTTTATTTCCTCCTCGGTTTATTTATATTGCCATAGTTTTGTAGTAGTAGAGTTACTTTAGTTTCTTTTAAGCTATTTCTGTATTGAATAACAAGTTATTATTGTCCAGTTTACTTTACCAAAATATCTTTACCACTACTTTTACCTTCCAATCTATGGTAGTAAAGATAAAAGCCTGAATTACCAAAATTCAGGAAAAAAATGATAGCTGTCAGATTAGTGCCCGGATTTTTGTGACGATAACTGTATATTATAGCAAAATCTTAAGCATGCATTTTGCAGCTTTTGTAGACTGTCTTTGTCAACTTAAAGTAGAGCGGGCCAATAAACTACGTCGCAGTAGCCCAAATGGGACAGAACAAGGAAGTGGCATAACCTTATAGTTTCGTAGCTGAATCAAAAATATCCTTATGCACTTGGAGTAATTTAATTTATTATGTATCAAGATTTTTAAATTTCAACTAACTTTTCCTTTTTCAACTAGTATAATATCTCAAAATTACCCATTTACAATAAGAATCTTGTTTACCTTGTGTCACAGAAACGGTCTTATCTGTTAGTTTAAAATGGTTTCCGATGTGAACAATTTTGTAAAACTGATCCAGAAAATCGGTCCACTCTTTTTCCAAGGCATCTTTGATTTCTTCATCGATATCTTGATGCTTTTCCCTTTTAATAAATTTGTAACATTCTGTTATTGCAAAGTCGTATATTTTCACCTAAAAAAATTGCACAAATGGAACAGGTTCTATAAATAGCGACCAATATTTAATGAGGAACATATTATTTACACAGATAACGTTTTTAGGCAACATTGCTCAACATTTAAGCTGGATTAAACACGTAAAACACATTCGAACTTACATTTCCCCATTAATTGAGATATTCTTTAAAACTCATCATACAAATTATTTGAAAAATATTTATTATGGGTTGGTACATTCAAAAATTCATAATATTATTTCTCTTCGGGGTTCAGCCAATCAATCTTTAAAAAAACTTTAAAGTAAAATTATTACATGTATTCATAAACTTCCTCACTTAGACCCTCAGACTTAGAACCGACAATAAGTTTATATAAAGGGTGAGTTTTTTAAAGTGTTACAAGGCGATTTCTCGAAAACGGTATAAAATATTTTCTTGAAATTTTAGTGAGATAATAGGGAGATAGTTGTAAATTGTTATTCCTTTATATAATATTGATCTTTCGCCAAAATTACTCTTTACCATACCTATGTGTTTGAATATGATGGTTGTGTCTTGTGATGGTCGAAGGAAATATCATATTCGATTGTTTTTCTTAAATAATAATAGACTGTATACCTAGGTATTAGAACGCATAGTTTCAATTTATAAAGCTTTTCTAAATTTAAATATCCGTTTGGTTCATACAAATTTATAGTTGGTTCTAAAAAAGGAAGTTTATTTATGCATTTAATTATTTTGCTTTGTAGTTTTTTTAATGGCTGAATTGTAGTTAAATTCGCTGATCCCCAAATTGAAATCATATACTCATTTGAAATAAACCAAAGAATAATATATATTTTTTAAATATTTTAATGATATACGAGTACTTATAATTGTTTCTATAAACAAAATACTAACTTCTTAAATATCAAAACGTTTTTAAAAAATTTAATTGTATTAGAATATTTTATTATATTATTATGTTTATTGAAAGATACTGAAGAAATATTATTATTTTTAATTTTGATTTACATAAAACATAAAACATAAAAGATAATTTATTCAAATTTAATGATAATTTATTAATTTCAAGCCATTTACATATTATATTTAGGTCGTGGTTAATGTTATTGTGAATTTGAGCATATAGTCTTCATGAAAATATACAATAGTATCATCAGCAAAGAATTTAATTTTATATTTTAAATTTAATTTTGCTATAGAATTAATGTAGATTAAAAAAAAAGTAGGTCCTCAGGTTGATCCTTGCGGAACACCACAAGTTATGTTTTTTTGTGAACTTTTAATATTTTCCATTTGAATAAACTATATTACTTAAGTAATTTTTTAACAATAAATAAATATTTCACCGAATTCCAATATTGTACTTATAGGTATTTAAGTAAAATGTTGTGATTGACTGTATCAAATGCTTTAGCTTTACAAAAATCTAGGGACAGTAGCAGCATGTTTTGTTACTATGAACGTTTTGTTGAATATCTTTGATTATATCTGCAGTTACAACTTCAACAACAACAGTTGTTGCGTTATCCTTGAAATAAAAACCTACACGACTATTTGATTCAGGCTGAACGGAAAAATATATACTATTTATAGTGCAGAAACTATTATAAATATTAAGTATAAGGTATCGGGTATTTGTCAACTTTGCAAGTAAAAGTTTTATTTTTAGAAAAATGTTCATTTATTTATTTTTCTCTTAAGGGTCGTACCTATCTTTTAAAAATATGTATTAGCATTTAAAAACCAACTAGTCTTACTTACCGGTATTTTTCCAGAACTGCTTATAATTTTACTTTCTCCTGTGATATTAGTTTTAACTACCCATTTTAGTAAACATGTAGCAGCAGTCAGACCAAAATCTTGTAAAAAGCTTTTAGTATCTCCGCCTTTTGTCAGTACGTAACATCTTAAGACAAAGAAAAAAATCCTTATGAATAAAAAAAAGTTACACCACATGAAACTGGAATAGTTTTAAGCTTATTTGCTTATAAGCTTATCTCATTGTTTTTCTATATTTAAACTTTTTCCTTTACTTATCCCCTTCACTACTTGCCTTGGTTATTTGCCTTTTAACCTTAGTAGTACATAAAATTATTTTTGACATTTTGTCTCTGACTGTCCATATATTTGGAATAATTACACAACTAAGAAAAATAAGCAATTCTGATCAAGCTTTAGAAGTTTATTTTAACAGGTATGTGTATATTTTTATATTTTTTATCATATTTTAAAATTTATAAAAACGTAATATTCGCAGATTCCCAGAAAGAAGACAGCCGGATAAAAGAATATTTTAAAAAATAAAATCAAACTTAATTGAAGTCGGCTCATTTTCCAAACCCCGACCTAGTATTTACAATAAGGAAAACCAGGACATTACTGAAGTATCTAAACGTTTTGGCTTCAATTGAAACAAATCAAAGTAGTTCTTATAGAACAGTGGAAGGTTCTGTTGCTGTAACAAAATCAAGGGTTCAAACTATTCTAAAAAAACACAAGTTTAAGCCATACAAATTTCATGTCGTACAAAACTTACATCTCGGTAACGCAGAGCGCCGCGTAGAGTTTTGTAATTGGTATTTACAAAATGTAGAAAATCATTTTGAAAGAACGATTATATTTGGTCTGATGAAAGTTATTTTACCAGTGCCGGTATATTTAATCGGCAAAATACTAGGTTTTGGTGCCAGGAAAATCAACATGTTATATTTCCACGGGAACGGCAAGGCAGATTTGGGTTTGGGAAGTAAAATTTTATATAATATATTATTTGAAGGTGGTCTTACTGCAAATAAATATTTAGAAATGTTGGAAAACATTGTGCCCGAAATAGTAGAGAATGTGCTAGGTAGCTCATCTTAATAGCATATATTTGCAACAGGACGGAGCTCCCGCTCACAATGCTCATATTGTAAGAGCATATCTTAACAATAATTTTCCTGACCGCTGGATTGAAACACATGGACCTGTAAGGTGGCCACCCAGATCACCCGATTTAACGGTTTTGGGTTTTTTTTGTGGGGCTACCTACAAAATAAAATTTATACCGTCCAGTACCAAACGATGGCAGATTTAAGAGAAGCCACTGAAAGAGCCTTTAGAGAGTCACAGGCACGGCCTTTTATTACTTTAAATGCACTGAGGCGAATCAGAACAATGTGTGAAACATGTCTTAGGCATAATGGAGAACAGTTTGAGCAATATTTATGAGACAGTTTCCTAAATCATCAAATAATTGTAGTTTTTAATTTTTGAACGTATAACACAACTGAGTTAACTGTTATTTATATTTATAAAAGTTATTGTTATAGGAATATATTTTTAAAATTAGTGTTTTATATTTGTGAGAAGCTTGTGACAATCTGAATTGTTTAATCTTAAAATTTAAACGGTGTGCCATTTAAAAAAATGTAAAATTGTTGAAAAATGTAAATTTTGAGCTTCACATCGAACACAGCTATAAAGTATTATATATTTTTAAAAGGCTTGTGATAAACTAAATCATAATAGCTAAAAATATATAGGGTGTCCCATTTAAAAAAATGCAAGTTTGCTCTTTTTCTCGAAAACAATTAAACATATTATACAAATTGTAATATTTTTATTCTTTAATCAAAACACTCACTTTTAAGCAATTTTTAATTTTTCCGAAGAATTTGCTAATGTCAGTAATTTTGTTCAAGGCACCGTCGCGTCGATATTCGTCAGACGTACTTTTTAATAACTTCAAATAATCTTAACACTTGGATAAACTGTCTAAGGAGAGACCCGAAAAACTCAATAGTCTAAGTAAGATTATAAAAACCCGACGGTATCATTGAGACTCCGCGGTGTTATTGAGACTAACTCACCGACGTTATCCTTGAGACTCCTTTTAAAATTCACGCAGTACCTACAGGTATTTATATGGTCGCTTACGTGACGAATATGGTCAACTGACTAAGTATGCGTTGCTAAAATCTTCCAGCGTTTTTCATATAGGTACAAACAATAAAGGATAAAAGTAGGTCAACAAGCAACTGGAAGATTTCTTGCCTTAAAAGTATTTTTCCCAATAACAAAAATAGAAATACGTAAATAAGGTTCACATGGCCTACGTGAGAATTGTCTTCTCTCAGTCGAGGTTATAGAATATTATAGAACTTCTCTATACCAAATGGAAATATTTTGGATGACATCATGTGTTCCTATTTACCGATCAAAATAAGAGAAGGACAATTTTTTTAAGTTTAGTTATAATATTTCGGTGTAAGTGAACACTTGTGGTGTTTTGAAAATATTTTTAAAAAATTTTGACTTTGATGCCGAAATAAGGTACAGAAATTTTATTATTATTGAAAAATATAAACTTATTTCAATTTGAATATTCTGCTTCTTTGAAAGTGATTAAAAATTAACGCAACCTATTTAAATTTTCAAAATAATTTTAAATTATTTTCTTGGAGCTTTCTCTTTTTATTTTAGAAAATCTAACTTTATTTTAAATTTTAATAATATTGAACTCTAATAAAATGAATAAAAATTATTAGAGGCTTTCAAATTTTTTTTTAAATTTTAATTTTATTAAATTTTTTTTTTAAATTTTATTTCTATTTTTTTTTAAATTCTTAGCGCTGCGCGCTACAACTTTGTAGCGATCGACGCGCTAGTGGAAGAAATTATTTCACCAAAGATTAGACCTTGCCTAGAGCTGATGCTATTGTAAAACACAGGCTCTTATCTGTACATAATGGTTTGAGCTAACTCGATAAGTAGATACTTGGCCATCGGCCATATTTTACAGAGAAAGTTAATGTCTTTTGTGTGTCTTTTTATTGATTTAATTTGATTTAATTTGTGATTTAATAATATTTATATTGAGTGAAATTGAATCACAAATTAAATCAATAAAAACTCGTTCAATATTAATAATTAAATTGAAAAGTCTTAAAATCGCTGTTCAAATTTCCCGAAATTGCGCCTCTGATGGCCGGCGGGCACACTAACACCCCTCTTTCTCTCTTCTTTCTCCCTCTACTGTGTTGCGATTTTTTAACAAGGAGTTAACATTTCTAACCCTATAAATTTTCTTTGGTGGCCACATTTGCTGTTACCCAGTTGTTGCGCTTAGGTGACGGTAAATGTAAGTAGCATTTAAATTAAAATTTGTCACGGAAATCGGGGATGTTTTGCTCTGCGTCAATAAAATGTTATTTTATAATCACGTGATTATTTTACTGTAAAAAACCCATTTATTTCAAGAGCAAATGTTTTTTTTTATTTAAAGAAGTTTAAATTTTAAGAAGTTTAACAAAAGTTTTATGAAAGTTGGGGAATTTTTTTTTAAATTTAAATATATAAAACTCGCAATGTATAATAGCCAACTCAACTGATTATTGTCCCCCCTTAAAGTCACACCTACTTACAATATCTGTAATGGCTTCTGTCGCGCCACTGTTAAGAGAGTTTAAAAGTAAATTGTAATACTTCTGTATACCTTGGATGGTTAATTCGTGCTACTCCTGGTATTTGAAGCCAATGGTTCTCGCGAGCAGCTTGACAAAGTCCTTGCTTGCTAGTGTAGCTAGATGATTCTCTTCTAAACTTATTTATTAATGTAAGCTAAAAGATAAATAATAATTATATTTCTAGTCGCACTGCCGATTTAAGTAGGTACTAGCAATATAGAAAAGGTGCGGCCCTGACGCGTTTTCTGAAAAGGCGAGAGAGGCTTCATGGACACGTCATGGCATACCAGCTGTTTGGTAAAGACGACCAATGAACGTGGATAGTAACATAAGACGGCAGAGATCAAAGGTACGAATATAGTGCATCGCCCGTCTTGGCACAATTCTAAGAAAAGTGTCTAGAAATAAGATGGCGGGACGAGGGGAGAAGAGGGAGGCAAAAGATAAAAATTGTTAGAAAAAAGGAATATTTTACCCGGGTTGGGGCTAGTTCCCCAACAATTTTATTAACTAGCATTTAGATAAAATCAATATTGTCGGCATATTATTTAGGTAACATTTAACATAATATTACCAAAATATAAATTTATTTCATTGCTAATTTTAGGATAATTGTATTGTGAAAGGACAATGACATAATAATGAAAAAAAAATCACACCGGATATTTTTCGCTATACAATGCTCCTAAAATAATCTATGAAATTCATTGATATTTATATAATATGTCAACTATTACCTATACAATATGAAGTCGATATTGATTTTATTTAAATTTTGTGTAGGTAAAAGCTAGAAAAAGGAAATAAATCTAACCGATAGGTTGGCAAGCATGTTGATTATTGTTGATACTCCTGCTTCAATAATACATCAGAATCCGATTATTATTACCCACAGTGACTTCGGATTCCATCTGCATATTTCTCGCCATTTGTGTTAGAAAAATTATTAACACCCTTTTACTATTTCACCTCTTTTACACTTACTAAATATTATTTAAAAAAAACGCTTTCAGAAGCAGAGAATACACAAAAATATTTTTATTAAATTTCCACTTTTTGTCCATTCTGTGTTTCTTCGATTTTTAAATCGAATAACTGCCTTCACTAGTTAATTTGCAGTGGGTCTCGTGGTTAATTTAAATTGAGAGACTTTTAGGTCGTGTCCTAGAAATGGAGATTGCACCAAGTGGTAAAAGCGCTGAATAATGGTAAAAATTTAGCTTAAATAAAGCTTGTTGTTTCTTTACAAATACGAATAATATAAGTGACATTG
The DNA here is from genome assembly GCA_963969555.1 of Polydrusus pterygomalis. Taxonomy (NCBI): domain Eukaryota; kingdom Metazoa; phylum Arthropoda; class Insecta; order Coleoptera; family Curculionidae; genus Polydrusus; species Polydrusus pterygomalis. The sequence goes on along the minus strand of OZ018376.1, from coordinate 38,478,767 downwards.
AAGAAATGTTTTTTTGACAACCAGAGTGACCCAACATGAGAGTCAGTATAATATGTCTAAAGGATATTTCGCAAAAGTTATACAGGAATTATGGCCTATGTTTCAAAGCTCTATTAGTATTAATTATTATTGTATCGTTAGATATTTATAAAGTAAAATATTATTACGATCACATTTTGGTAGCAGGGAAGACAGTTATTTCACTGACAAACCTCCACTGATTATCTAAAATTTTTCATTAACTTTTATACCTACCTTGTGTTTATCTGGGCATTCCTTATATGCGTCGAATGTATGGTCCCAGTAAAGATCTACCTACAAAGCATATGTCACTAACAATTTTATCTATATTATTATTAGAAATCAAATACAAAAATACAGCACACAGTACACAGACAATAATCCAAATTTACGAATTTACATAAAATTAAACTACATATAATTGAACTGATATTATGCGAGAAAATGTTTTTCTAGCCACCTGAAAAACCCTTATACAATAAGGTTGCATTTCATCTAACACAGTTAGATATTAAAATGCAGATTCAGATTGAGATTAGAGTTTCGAGCGTTTTGATTGGTTAAACACAAGTCGAGAGAGGGGACTCGACGATCTGAACCTAGAGAGCTTATTCAAGCTTGGTTCGCTTGGGTTCTTTCCACAGAATACGGATTCCGTATTCTGTGGTTCTTTTTTTTTCCGTGTGTCGTCGTGATTGCAAGGTGAGTCTTTGTGCTTATATTTTAATGCTCTGACGTAGAACGGTTTTCTTTTAATTTAATTAAAACATATGAGCTTTCCATAACAGTTTTGCTGTCTGATCTATTTTAGTAATAATAATAATAATAATAATAATAATAATAATAATAATAATAATAATAATAATAATAATAATAATAATAATAATAATAATAATAATAATAATAATAATAATAAGTTTATTTAAAATTTAATAATATAATAAATAGGTGTATGTTGTCTTCGATAAACTTATTCTTCAATTCCCTGAAGCTAAGCTTGTTAGGGGCAAATCTTATTTTTTGTTTTAGTATGTAAAATCATAAATATGCATTAAAAATCAAGTTTTAAAGTAAAACTGTTAATTTATATTATAAACGCAGCTTTTTTAAAGAAATATATTACCTATAATAAAATTATTAATATATAATTTTTAAGTAAAAAATATTACTTTTATAAATTATTCAGAACAATATTAATTAATTAAAGCATTTCTAAAAATATTTTCAAATTGTCTGTTTTTAATATCCATGTTTTAATTTCGACTTAAAATTTTTTTAATGAAATCAATTTTTAATTTTTGTTGGTAAATAATCGTTTAAATAAAAACATAAATATTTGAAATTTTTTTGTCCTATGGACTTATTTATTTTAGGTTTTATGGTTATTTCATTTTTATGACTTGTATTATGATTATGGTTTTTAAATTGTATAAGGTTTTTATTTGTAAATATATATATTAAGATGTTATAAATGTAAAGTTGTCTTATGTTCAACTTTTTTGTTTCTGAATATAATTCTTTTGAATGATAAAGATAATCTTTATTGAATATAATTTTTAGAAACCTTTTTTGTAATATTTCTCATTTTTTAACTAAAGTTCTATTTATTCCTCCTCAACCTAAAATTCCGTAATTTAAATGAGTTTTAACTAACGCGTAATATAATATTTCCATATGTATCTTACATTAAAAAATTTTTTAATGTTTTTAAAAATCGGTAGTAAATTTCTTAATTTTTTAATTAAGTATTCTAAGTAAAAATTCCAATTTAATTTACTGTCAAAAATAATTCCTAAATATTTTATTTTATTAACTTTAAAAATTTGAATGTCTTCATTTATTTGAATACTATTCATATTTCGTGGTAGGTTATTTAGGTTTAAAGTAAAAGGAATATAATTTGTTTTATTAAAATTAATTGTTAACAAATTGTTATCAAACCAATTTTTTATAATTTTAAAACCTTTTTTAATTTTATTATTTAAGTTTTCCAAATTTGTATCGGTATAAAAAATTGTAATATCATCTGCAAAACTATGAATGTGTCCATCGCAATTTATACTAAATAAGTCGTTAATATAAATATTAAAAAATAATGGTCCTAAAATTGTTCCTTGAGGAACTATTTATAAAACTACTTTTACTAATAGTAAACAAATTTGATTTACAATAACTTTGCATTCTCGTGCGGTAGTACTTAATCATTTAATAATTATTTAGCTGTACCTATCGTGTTCATAGTTTAAGGTATTATCATTTACTATTTTAAATATATTTAAATATTTTTTCTATTTTAAACTTTAAATTATTTTTAATTATTTTATTTATTATGATTTGACTTTTAACAATTTTATTTAAGTTTCTACCAACCGGAGCGTTTGACTTATAGTTGATTATCGATTAACGCGATTGTTTAAATAAAATATCAATTTTTTTTATTTTCTTTTAACTTTGTCTAATAAAAGATGCTAGATTATTTTTTTAGCCTGGGCCACTACACTATAACCTTACTTTTTGCATTTTACCGCCTGCCTCTGCAAACGTAGTAGCCCGAGAACAGTGTGTAAAACATTAGTAATGCTAAGGTTATTACCTGGTGATTCTTAAGTAACTTTGACTTGATTAATCTTTTAATAGTAGCAGCAATATCTTTGTTTCTAAGTAATTCCACTAGTTCATCCAAGTTCATTAGGTGATATTTTACAATCTCATTGTTTATTCGTTCTCTGCAAAAAGTCATTACTGAAATATTTTTATTTAGGGTACCTTTTACCACGTTTGTCTTATAGGTATTTTTTCTTTCTTACAATACAATAAAAACAAATATAGGCAATGCTTAAAAAATATACATTGAGGACAAAAAGTATAGAATAAATTCATTATCTAAAAGACGATTTATTTTATGAACAATCGCTCGGACACGTCAACTTTATTTTTATTTTCTACATATTTTGAAAATATTTTTCCTTATACAGGGCTGCCCAAAAAAGTAGGACACAAGTCAACTTAATTTTTTTAAATAGAATATCCTATATATTATTACATTTTCGAATTCTACGTAAAATTCTAAACAATTTTCGTGTAGCATGTGATATACCTAAGTCGAATAGTTTCAGAATTACACAGGTTGAAAACTAATTTGTAATACCTACCTATTAATAAAGTAGGCTTTGGAAATCCGAAAAGAAACAAAGCGTTAAATGTAATGTCAGCAAATTATTTCATTAAAGTTTACTGTCAAAAAAGAAACATCAAAATTTTTTCTAATCGAAAACTGCGTGATTTAATTTCATCTAATAAAAATTAAATTCACCGAAACAGAAAGAATCGAAATATTAATGATGATTGGTTATGGGGATAAAGTGCGTACCCAACAAGAAGTTTATCATTTATTTAATGAAAAATATCCAGATCGTGTTCCGATTGTGCAATCAACTGTGAGTAAAATCGAACAAAAATTTAGACAGTTAGGTCACGAGGGATGCTCCTAAACTGGGTCGTACCCGTATCAATCAAGACAAATAATTAGACTTACTGCTAAGTGTCCAAGAAGACTGCCATGCAGAAACTAACAATTTGGCTGAAAATTTAGATATTGCAAAAGCATCCGTCTTAATAAATATATTACATAGAAACCAATATCACCCTTATAAAATTCAAGTTGTACAAGAACTTTCAGATGGCGACTTTGATAGGTTAGAGTTTTGTGAGCGCCTCCAAAATATGTGCAATAATGACCCATATTTAGTTAAAAATATTGTATTTTCGGACGAACCTACGTTTTGCCTCAACGGAAAAGTCAATACACAAAATTATCGGTACTGGTCGGACACAAATCCCCATTGGATACGTGAGGGATATACCCAATGTCAACAGAAAATAAACGTGTGGGCTGGTATTGTTAATAACATAGTTATCGGACCCTACTTTTTTGAACAGTCATTAACAGGTAATAGATATTATAGCATTAGCGACAATAGATCCCAACCCAGAAAATCCGGACCTACCAAATAACAGGCTTTGGTTTCAACAAGATAGGGCTCCGCCTCATTATGCTGCTGAAGTGCGAGCCTATTTAGATGAAGTTTTTCCAGACAGATGGATCGGGAGGAGGTTTATTGAGTCGCCAGCGAGATCGCCTGATTTGACACCTTTGGACTTGTTCCTATGGGGTTATTTGAAGAGTAAAGTGTTCAAAACAAAACCTATAGATCTTGAGGACTTGAAAATTCGCATTCGAAATGAAATTCGACTAATACCTCCTATGTAGTGCATAACAATCAAATTGAGTTTGTAAATAGACTTGGATATTGCCAAGTAGCAAATGGTGAACATTTGGAACATCTAATTAAATACCATTAAATTACCTTTAGAGTATCCAATATTATGCATTACTTACTATTAGGGTTAATACTGTTAATTTTTCTAAAATTTAGCATTGTTGTTATTAAAAAAAGTTTCTCAATATCTATTTTTTGAGCGACTTTGTTTTATTAAAAAAAAACATATCTTGAAATCCATTTAGATAACTTTCAGACGTTCATAAATTCCGTCATGTTGGAAAATATTTTGCAGTAATTAATAACTTGTTTTTTTTTTGCTGCTACACCACAGAAAATAAGAATACAAATTAATTTTCAACCGGTGTAATTCTGAAACTATTCCACATAGGTATATCACATGCTAACACGAAAATTGATTAGAATTTAACGTAGAATTCGAAAATGTAATAATATACAGGGTTAGGAAAAATTACCAGAACGGTCGATTATTTCAAAATATACAGGGGTTATTAAAAAACGTCTTATATTAAAAATGTAGGGCTGTTAAAAATCTACATATCGGTGATAAATTGAAATATACAGGGTCGCCCACAAAGTTGTGGAGAATGATAGTTATATTTTTTTAAATGAAATACCCTGTATATTTTTACATTTTTCAGTTCCACATAAAATTATAATTATTTTTTATTAAATGCATTATTAGTCTATACTTCATAGTTTCCGAGATATTGACTCTCGAAAAGTGACATTTTTGAACTTTGACAGCTTCTAAATTTCTAACAGTACGTCTTAGAGCAAAACGGCTTACATGTCCCTATCTTCAATTTTTATTATCTTCCCAAAAAAATCAACTTCAAGTTAAACCTGAACAACTATATTTCCTGCTTTCGTGTTACATCCGGTTTAACCGGAAGTTTATTTTTTTGGAAAGCTATTAAAAATTGAAGATAGAGACATGTAAGCCTTTTTGCTCTAAGACGTATTGTTAGAAAGTTATAAGCTGTCAAAGTTCAAAAATGTCACTTTTCGAGAGTCAATATCTCGGAAACTATGAAGTATAGACTAATAGTGCATTTAATAAAAAATAATTATAATTTTATGTGGAACTGAAAAATGTAAAAATATACAGGGTGTTCCATTTAAAAAATATAATTATCATTCTCCACAACTTTGTGGGCGACCCTGTATATTTCAATTTATCACCGATATGTAGATTTTTAGCAGCCCTACATTTTTTATATAAGACGTTTTTTGATAACCCCTGTATATTTTGAAATAATTGACCGTTCTGGTAATTTTTCCTAACCCTGTATAGGGTATTCTATTTAAAAAAATTAAGTTGACTTGTGTCCTACTTTTTTGGGCAACCCTGTATAAGGAAAAATATTTTCAAAATATGTAGAAAACAAAAAGAAAGTTGACGTGTCCGAGCGATTGTTCATAAAATAAATCGTCTTTTAGATAATGAATTTATTCCATACTTTTTGTCCTCACTGTATACAGGGTGTCACAAAATTATGGTCAATATTCAGGCATTAGGTAGCTATCACAAAAGTTTAAAATAATATGTGCCGAACAGAAAGAGTTTTAAGAGGATTCCGTAACTACCCTTATTTACAGTGTTTTTTAATTTTTTTTTGGTGCGTGCGGCCGGTGTCGCGTCGCCAAGAGTAGCGTTCGCCACTGATGCTAGAAAGAAAGACAATCAGTGGACAACTGAGATGGATTGCGAATAAGGCTTAGAATTAGACTAAAAAATTAGGACTTCCATTTATAAAAAAAATGTATTTTCTTTTGAAAAATTATTTTGTTGAAATTTGTTTGTTAATTACTTAATATTGGAAAGTCAATATATTGTGCCGATTTAAAAAATAAATGACTTATAAATATATACAAATTTTATATAAAGTTTTAACCTTGTTTCGGCCCAATCTACCTATTGCCCAATTATGGACCATACAATTTAGGATACCCTGTTGGTATGCCTATTTCCATTAACACGTTTAGGGACTTTCTAACGTCTTTTTTATTTTTTAAAATTAAAAAAATATATATAAAAACAAAACTTAATAGATATTATCATCTATGGCTAATATCGATCATATAGAAGGGTAATACCGATCAAACCCGACCAATGTCTGATCACATGCTTCACACGAATCCAGGTCTTTTGGCCGAGATACCGAAAAATATGTAGTGATAGATGGAGAGTTCACCGCCAATTTGCGCAGGTACCTTCTGCGCATGCGCCAGTAGTGCGCAGGTTCAAAGATGTCCAATAGTCGTTCAAAGCCGTTCATTAGTAGTTCAAAGCAGTTGTTCATTAGCTGTTCATTAACTGTTTAAACTTGTTCTTAGCTGTTCATTAGTCGTTTATAGAACGGCTATAATGAACGGCGTTGAACGACAAATGAACAGCTTTGAACAGCTATGAACACCTAATGAACAACTTTGAACAAGTTTGAACGACTTATGAACAGCTTTAAATGACTAATGAACAGCTTTGAACCTGCGAGTAAATGCCTGCTCAAATTGGCGGTGAACTCTCCATCTATCACTACTTATGCAACGTGGTGCCAAAAGGCACATGAGCTACTCCTAGGGTTGCCAACTTTTGGATATTGGAATAAAGGACACATTCGGAAATATTTTTGGGTGCCACTGAACGGACTGTACCACTTCTAAAAACCTCCATTTTGTGCTCTCGAATAACATTTTTGGACTATTAAATAAGGGGCTAGAAAAAATAACGCAAAAACTAACATATTACTAGGTAACTATAAATATAATTAAAAACTCTAAAATATGCAATCAAAAAGTCAAACACATCTTTATTGAGCCTAATGAATAAAAATTAAGCAATTACTTAAAGCAATTACTTTTCAGTAAAAGCAATTGCTTGACTATAGCAAATGCTATAAGTAAAAGCAATTGCTAGATCTGGATGTGAATAAAATTTTGAAGCAATTGCTGTTTTTCTTACACCTGTAGCAAATGGTTATTCAACACAAGTTCAGACGTGGCTTATCCACGTGTTTAGATTATAGATTCCATGTTCAGTTTGGTGCCTACAATTTGCAAAAGAGTTGACGTAAATACAACAACGTTGGTCTATTTATTTAGTACAATAGTAATCTGTTACGTTTTTGTGGAAAATAGGAAACTTATATTTGTGATATGGCAGATTTCAGTGACAATCAGGAAAGTGATAGTAGTGATGAAGAAATTAAAGACAAGCAATTTATATTCGTTCACAAATTGAAGGAACATAAATAAATCTCTGTGACCACAAGCGTTTAGCTTCCACAACAGTTTCAGCACTTGTAGGAAATTTAATAAAATTATTGGCCTTCTCCAAAACTGCATCCATTACAGAAGTTTATGTCTTACAGAGAGTAGTTTGGCGAACACCGAGTTCTTCACCTACAGAATTTTGAAAGCCTGGATCCGACAATTTCCGCAGAAAGACTTTAATCTTATTTAAAGGCGGTACTCGCCTTTTACCAGTGTCAGCAAAAAAATAATTTGCCAACCACTCAACATCTTCGCAGTCAAATCGATATAACTTTCTGAAATCATCATATCAGCAATTTTTACGTACAATGTAGATTTTTCTTTTACGGACGTTCATGTATTCAGCCATAATTAAAGACACAAATTAAGTTGACTGCTACCAAGCAAATGATGCAGGGGTCGATTTACCTTAAAAAGTTAAAAGCAATCGCTACACTATAGAAAAAGCAATTTCTTAATTTATTCATCACATTTTAAGCAAACGATAACGATTGCTTCTATTTAAAAAAAAACATTGACGAGAAGCAATTCCTGCACTTTTAAGCAATTGCTGGACGCAAAAGTAATAATTACTTTAGTTTTTATTCATTGGCTTTCAAGAAATTACTTCGATTTTATAAAAAAAAAGCAGCTACATTTTTATTCATTAGGCTCATTATTAATTTTACGTAAAAAATTTTCACAAAAAATAACGTAGAAACTAACAAATTACTAACCTAGTAGGTAATTTTTAACTAAAAAATTTAGAACTAAGCTTTTTAGTTTTTAGTTTATTTGTGGGTTCTTAAATGCATTTATTTATTTTCCGATTTTAAAGGACATTTGCAGTCCTTTCACAACTGTCAAAAGGACAAAGGACATAATTTTAAAATAAAGGACTGTCCTTTCAAATAAAGGACGGTTGGCAACCCTAGCTACTCCGCCATCACAGTTCATCTTTTGTCCCAGTTTCCACGCATATTGGACATGTTAGCTCAGTAATATCGATTACCCGCCGCGAGGACACTAATGTTTTAACATAAACAACTCCTAACCTCAAAGAACTAAAATTTTCGTAAATACTATATAGAATACCTTGGGGTACCATGCAACTATTAACGTAAAAGTAGATTAGGATTTTATAACCTTGACAACTCCAATGAACCGAAAAAATAACAAAAAAACTTTACAAAAAGTGTTTGTTGCCGTACACACTCGGCGTTACAATGAAACTGCCCTTAGTTACTGTTGGTAGTTTGCATCTACATTGAGAGATGGCAGCGCATATTGTATAATTTTATAGGTTTATAGGGTTGCGTAAAATTAAGATACTCGATATTAGCCGCTGACCGATATTTGACTTATTTCCCCTACCTATGCTTTGCATGAAATTTCTCTATCCAGCCTCTATTCAAAAGTGCTCTCCTTATTGGAAAAAATTGTCCTTTAATGGTAAAGGTCTTTTTATCCCTTATGGCCCTATCAACTTCATCCTTTAGCATTCCTAAAGGGTTGTAAACTTCCCTGGTTGGCACTATAGAGACCACTCTTTTTCCAGAAGAATGTGGTGGTTTTTTTAGCGACGGCTCAGGATTACTACTTGGCCTGTGTGGGAAAAATTACATTTTAGAAAGACATTTTTTAAAAATAATTTACTATCACTTTCGGGTTTTTTTACTAGCGCATTGCAATTAAATAAAAATGTTGTTTCCGACCAACACTGTGAAAATGTGATATTTGAAATTGTAGTTTCAGCACGAGCAAAATTCATTTAAAAAATCAAGGAATTGAAAATTAAAATAAAAAAAAAGCCTAAAAAGTAAAAATGTTGTTTTTGCGTTTAGGATATTGCCGAATAGTGAACGGACAACATTTTAAGCATTTAATGACGAATAGGTATTAAAGATGGACAGAAGGTTGTTTTAATTTTTAACTAAACTAATTTTTGTTTGTTTAATATATCTTATAAATGATAATGGATATAAATTTAAAATACGCTACTTATGTATAACCCAATACTGCACTCCATAAAAACTTGAGTTACCATTTAAAAAAATGATCGATATCGTCATTTTTCTAATTTGGAAAACACACAACTTGAAATGTTAATATCAATGCCTAAGCATTTTTCAAAAAAAAAAAAATTTTAAGTTACAAACTCACACTGTATGCTTGATCCTCATATATTTTAACGACGATATAGGTAGATAGTCTGTTCAATGACCACTGACCGTTACGTCATAATCTCCATATTTGCGGTAGGTCGTAAATTAATTCAGTCAGTTTAACTTACCGGTGGTAAAGGTTATGATTTTTTCTCTCTCTTAGCCTTGATGTACATAAAGATGGATGCATGAGAACAAGCAAAATACAAGCACGTTTTTTCAAATTTTTAATTATTATTTTTATACTGGTAATGTAGTTAGAAAAATAGTTTATTTAGGGTAAAATGAACAATTAATTTAAATTTACTAAAAAATAAATAAAACTTATATTTATAAAATTTAAAATTGAATCATGAGTCTATCTATAAATTTAGTTTCAAATATCTTCATCTTATTTATAAAATCATAAAGAAGAAAATATAATAAAAAATGACAACACAACAAAATATAGTATTTTAATAATTGAAATAAATCATCTCAAAAAGGATCATCATCATCAGATTCGTCCAAGTTAAGAATAAAGGGAAATGTATCTGAAGCATCGATAAATCTTCCCCGTTCCCACACATTATTTATAATTTTATTAGTGTGTGTTAAATAATTTTTCGATTTTTCCACTGTTACATTTTCTATGGCTTCATTCCACAGACCCAAAATTACGTTATTTATTACAATATGCATAGAACGTATTATAGCGCTACATTCCAACCAAACTATTTCAATAGGATTAAAAAGGCAATGAAATGGAGGACGTCATGAAACTCGATGTCAATGTTGCAATGCTAGTTAGTTCGTCCAACCTATTAAAATAAAATAAAAAAAACTGCATTATTAAAAACGCCTGGTTGATACAGTACATTTACGCAATTTAAATTTAAATTTTTTCGCTAATGATCCAGTGGATATTTCAACATCATCAATGATTTTAAGGTTTAGTTGTATTGAGTGAATGGTAGCGTGTTCACCTGCTCTATACATATCATAAATACGCTCTCTTATGGTATGTTCACGAATTTCATAAAGTGTCAACCACGGGATGTCAAAATAGCTACATTATTACGATTCTTAAAATCTATACATCCTTCTCTATCCCCTTTGCCTTAATTCGTTGGATTGTTGAACGCGAAACTCCCAAAGCATCAGAAACTCTTTAAAACAGATAGGTATTTCTAAAAACATTGCCATCTATTTTTCATGTTTATTATTTACGTGTTTACAATTCCTGCTTTAATATATCGACTTACCTCCTAAACTGCGTTAAAGGGTAAAACAGTGTTTTCGGCATCACTATCTCTTTGAAAATAATAAAATAATTTTAAAATTAATGCTTGTTTTTTTCACAATACCGTGACATTTTAAAAATAATGTTGATTGAAAATGTCACTCTCAAAAATGACCATAAAACTTTTTTAGTATTGAAAATACTACTGGTCGCGTATATACGGGTCCATTTCATGAAAAATGAACGACATCAGCAAGCGTCACGCTAGAGGTTAGTTGACCGCGTCGGCTTGGCGGTGTGGGTAGGTCAAGGTTGCATAGGCCAAAATTAAGGACATAAATAACACGGCGGATCTGTAATAAGCAAAACGTTGAACCGGCTAAAAAATTCCTATTGATCGGGAGCTCTGATAAATTGTAGAAATTAAAAAAAAATAAACCAATAAATCAATTAAGAATAATTAGTCAAGATTGTATCACATATGTAAATCCTGAAATAAATAATTTATTGTGATTAGCGGTAATGAAAGGTCACACTGACAGGTCAGTTAGACATAAGGGTCACTTAAATAGACCGGTGGTCAAAAGTGGATATCCCCGGATCTAAGAAAAATAGCGCGGTGGTCTTGAAATATTACAAAGGAAGTTGGGGGTAAAGAATTAAAAAAAGTCGATAAAAACTAAACCGTGAATGTCTCTGAAACAAAGCGATATAGCGCGGCGGAGTTGGCGTATTACACAGAAAGTAAGGGGTAAGGATTTCAAAAAAGCAGAAAAAACTTAAAAGTGAATATTTCTGAAACTAAGAACATTAGCGCGGCGGTCAAAGGAAGTTGGGGATAAAGAAATAAAAAAAAAGTGGAAAAAACTTAAAAGTGAATGTCGCTGAAACAAGCGAAATAGCGCGGCGGTCTTGGCGTATTACACAGAAAGTTAGGGGAGAATATTTCAAAAAAGCAGAAAAAAACTCAAAAGTGAATAATATACTGTATATGTGCTTGGTATTTTTAATACGCCTATGATACTTGCGTAACGTAAGATGCAAGATCTGTGGATTTTTACTGATAAAATAATACGACATTCATTATTGAAGCAAATTTACTATCTCACCCAGTTCACGAATGTTAGAAAGATAAGTACCAGTCGGGACGTAATGGTCAGCGGGCATTAAAGAGACTTTACAATGCAGGTTTTTTTAGTTTGTTGTTACACTGAATATACTTTCCTACTTCGAGCGGCTGTATCATTCGGCAATGCTTTATCATTTTCTGTTGGGAATTTTAATGTTATGATTTTATTTTGATTTCTGTTGGTAGTTGCTGAATCTAGTCTCGATGTTCGGGCGGTTGATTTTTTCGATGGGTTCTCTGCTGAACTTGCTCGTTTCTGTATCGGGGATTGCCTTTTTTCTGCTGAACTTGCTCGTTTCTGTATCGGTGATTGCCCTTTTTGGTTTGATCCTCTTTTTGCTATTTCTTTATTGTTACCAGGCTGTTTTATTTCTTGTTTGTTATTAGCTGCAAGAGCTTGTTTCTTTTCCTCTTGTTTTATTTTTCTTTTAGTCTCTTCGTGTTTTTGATAAAAATTTTCTAACTCTTTTTCCAAATTGTCATTTTCCGCGATATTTGATGGCGTAACCATTGGCTGCGATTTAACTAGTTTTATGCCGTTTTTAAGATCATATAGTACCGTTGTCATATCTCTTACTACCTAGGAGAGAAAAAATATATAAAAAATTTAAACACAAAATAACTAATAAAAGAAATATTCCCATGATCCCATAGATTAATGGTCCTGTTCTTTTTGAATCGATTTAAAGTCAGTAGATAAGTAGGGCTGCACACAAATTTTAAACAATAATAAACTAACTAGGATCTTTGACTGTGATATAAGTGACATTGGCAGAAATTATTTTTCCACTATCAGAATGGCCCGTTTAGCTCAACATCTACAGGGTGATTCAAAAGTACTTTGACAAAGTTCGGGAGGTAATTGCCGGTAATATTTTAAGATGAAATGTTCTTATAAACAGTGGTCCTTGGCGATTTCGTTACGGAGATACAGGGTGTTGAAATGTTAAAAGGAATAGTAATAATTTTTAAATAACTCCTTAACGAGTTATTTTTTTTTATCAAATTTAGCGAATTAAATAAGCATCTGAGGACACTTATTTTCAAAGTACAACACGTTCGTAAATTTAACCAGTGGCGTCGGTACAAAATGTTACTACCATATTTTTTTTTGAAAACTATGCTACATCACTGACTTATTTTATTTTAATCTTCTTCTTATGAATCCTCCCTTTATTTACAACAAAAAATATCACGTGTGTCTTTTTTGATACGAGGGACGGTTTAAGGGTAAATGATTATTTTATTTAACTATACACAAATTAATATTAAAGAATGTGTTTTAAACTGATTAACCACTCAAATATTTATTAAAGTATTTTAACGAATACCTACATACATACTTACTAAAAAACAACAGCCTAAGGAAGGCATCTAAGGATGCTTATTTTCTAAGTATAACACGTTTTCAGTGGCATACATACTTATTTATTAGTATGTTATTTTTTAATATTTTGTATTTTGACAAGGCGGCTTTGGAAATGCATTTGTCGATACATTAAAACATATTTGACAGTTAGTTACCTATGAGTTTTATTTCTTCAGTTCTGTTATTTTCAATGGTAACTAACTGTCAAATATGTTTTAATTTATCGACAAATGCATTTCCAAAGCCGCCTTGTTAAAATACAATATATTAAAAAAGCATTTCCAAAGCCGCCTTTTCAAAATACAAAATATTAAAAAAGAACATACTAATAAATACATATGTATGCCACTGAAAACGTGTTATACTTAAAAAATAAGCATCCTTAGATGCCTTCCTTAGGCATATATATAAATATTTGTTTATTAGTAAGTATGTATTCGTTTAAATACTTTAATAAATATTTGAGTGGTTGATCAGTTTAAAACACATTTTTAAATATTTGTGTATATTCAAATAAAAGAATCATTTACCCTTAAACCGTCCCTCGTATCAAAAAAACACACGTAATCTTTTTTGTTGCAAATAAAGGGGGGATTTATAAGAAGAAAGTTAAAATAAAATAAGTCAGTGGTGTAGCATAGTTTTCAAATAAAAAATGGTAGTAACATTTCGTACCGACGCCACTGGTTAAATTTACGAACGTGTTGTACTTTGAAAATAAATGTCCTTAGATGCTTATTTAATTCACTAAATTTCATAAAAAAAATAACGCGTTAAGGAGTTATTTAAAAATTATTACTATTCCTTTTAACATTTCAACACCCTGTATCTCCGTAACGAAGTCGCCAAGGACCACTGTTTATAAGAACTTTTCATGTTAAAATATTGCCATCAATTACCTCCCGAAGTTTGACAAAGTACTTTTGAATCACCCTGTATAAACTACTAATAGACCAGGGTCGATAATTTTTGAAATCAAAAAAAATAATAGTAGGATGAAACCCATTGGAAAAGGAAGAGAATATAACAAAAATGAAAGGAAAAATAATTTACGGGCGATCCGAGGTCGGGAAGTGGAAAGGGTAAGTTTTTAAGGGTAGAAAACGATTTATCTCGATTTCCGGCAAAACTACAAGGCCTATGAAAAAATGTTAAATGGTAAATAATGTAGGTAATAAAAAGATCTACAACTTTTGTATTTACATTTTTTTCACATAATCTCAAAAGTTATGTAAAAATTCAAATAACCAAGTTTTTGGTTTTTTATTTTTCTTTTACAAAAAAATTTTTTTTTACGAAATTTGGTGAAAACTTACCTTTTTATGTTCCAAACACACTGTAATTTTTTTGATTTAAAATTTTATTTTTTCACCTTATTTTGACTTAATATCGAAAAAGCACCCTAATTTTCAATCGAAAATTCACACGTCAAAATATCTGCGTTTTTAAAAAAGTCGGTGGGTTTTTTGTTCGTTGAAATCTCTACTTTCTGATGGTGTAAAAAATATATACATTACTATGGTAAATATTCTCAAAAAATGCAAAGAAACGAAAAAAACTCGAATCCGAAATTTTTTTTTAATCATTATGTAGGTACAATTTTAAGCTATTTATTAAAATATATATTTTAATTACTCGAAAAACGTAAGATTCAATGTTACATTGATAAGCAAACTTACGTTTTTCGAGTAATTAAAGTATACATTTTAATAAATAGCTCAAAATTGTACATAATGATTAAAAAAAATTCGGATTCGAGTTGTTTTCGTTTCTTTGCATTTTTTGAGAACATTTACCATAGTAATGTATATTTTTTTTACACCATCAAAAAGTAGAGATTTCAACGAACAAAAAACCCACCGACGTTTTTTAAAAAAGCAGTTATTTTGACGTGTGAATTTTCGATTGAAAATTAGGGTGCTTTTTCGATATTAGGTCAAAATAAGGTGAAAAAATAAATATTTTAAATCAAAAAAATTACAGTGTGTTTGGGACATAAAAAGGTAAGTTTTCACCAAATTTCGTGAAATTTTTTTTGTAAAAGAAAAATAAAAAACCAAAAACTTGGTTATTTGAATTTTTACATAACTTTTGAGATTATGTGAAAAAAGTGTAAATACAAAAGTTGTAGTTTTTTTTATTACCTACAACTTTGCCATTTAACGTTTTTCCATAGGACTTGTAGTTTTGCCGGAAATCGAGATAAATCGTTTTCTACCCTTAAAAACTCACCCCCTTCCACTTCCCGACCTCGGATCGCCCGTAATTTATTTTTCCTTTTATTTTTATTATATTCTCTTCCTTTTCCAATGGGTTTCATCCTACTATTATTTCTTTTCACTTTTTACCATTTTTAAAGGCCCTGGTCTATAAGGTTGTCTCATAGAGCAGCATTCGGGTAAAGGGTTCGCGCGGGTGAGTTGTGACGCGCCCTGGCTGGTTTTCTAGTGTTTCTTCACCATTGTTTAATCTTTGTTTTCGTTGCAATATTGTGTGTGATTTGTCATCTCAGTGCTCTCAACTGAATATTTTTATAGAGAGTTTTGTAAGTTGTTCTGTTGGATAGATATTATTAAGATAGGTATTAGTGATATTAATTACTGTACCGTTGCGTTGGTTGATGGGTAAGTATATTATTAGCAATTATTAATACTTATTATTCTACTACTAACTTGAAAAATCACTTTATTTATTCAATTTCTTTAATGAGAAGTAATATTTCTCTACACTGAGATAAACGGGCATATTGGGCGGTATGAAATTCGTCACAATTTTATTACTTGGACCGGTGAAGCTCACAGGTAAAATTAAAGGGTATCCGAAATTCGTCACAACACCCTTCCTTCAATAATAATTGTTACAGGTAGCATTAAGTTGGGTCATTAAAGAAGGATTATATTTATTTTACCTGTAAATTGGCAGGTCTTAGTAATCTACAATGAAAATCTAATACACTTATATCTAAATTTATTTACTGATAGTGATGAAAATTATAAGATTTCTAAACATCGATGCACCTCAACAAATGAAACTGTTTGGAGGTGCATTAAACGACCGAAGTGTAATCTATTAATTATGTGTACGCTGTGGGAGAACCTTGCGGCTTTTCTGTTACAACCGTAAGAAACGAACAAAGCCACAGTGGCGTAGCATGCAGGGGGCCAGGGGGGGCGACCGCCCCCCCCCGCCCTTTGAGCCCTTTCCTAAATGGCGCCCCCTTCTCACTCTCCCAGTAGTTTCGCCGTTCAATTTCACTTCACATAATTATTAATAGCAGCAAAAGGAAATTTACTATGTTTATGAATATAAATAATAATTATAATATAACAAAACCATCATTATTTATTACTATTATTATAATTTAGTTCTTTGTTTCTGTTTATATTATAAGATGACCATTATCAGAAGAAGATTGGCAAATATGATATTTTGTGAAGCTTTCTTTCTCTTTGTTTTTAAAGTATTTTTATGAGTTCTAATTGGGTTATTATTTGGTTATAACTTTTAGAGTAAATAAACAGATAAAATAAACCTGTTACCTATATCGAGATTCTATTTTATTTTCACTACTTGATTTAATTTATAATAAAAATATTTTGCCACGACCAATCATTTGTATTCTTTCAGTTATTGTGCTTTAACAATTAAAAATTGCTTAACATCTCTAATTCACTACAGACTAAATTTTATCTTTTTAAAAGTGTGTTATTATCGCCAATGAGAATATATGCTTATAAGTATTATTAAGAATACCTATTAAGTAATATGCATAAAATATTTTATAGAGTTTTAACAAAATTCCCCTTGTCGTGTTCATATTATGTTTTTATGTGACCATTTTAGACATGACGAAACAAAAACTTTATTTCTCAGACCAAAATTTACTAAATAAACGAAATTATACATTAGCAGTGAGGCGTCCTTTGAACAAGGGCGTTGATAAGAGGGTCGCATTACCCCCCTCCCCAAGGACCCATAGTGAGCCATGAAAACGAAGTACTTTTTTTTACTTGATCAATTTTTTTGTGATTTTCTTGAGGATCTTGTGTATTTTATACTTTAACCCATTAAGTACTAGCGTGCCATATAAGGCACGCAAAACAACGCATCATAAAATGGTTAAAAAAAATAGTGTAATTTCAAAAACTCTCCTTAGGTCGATGTTTTCAGGTTGTTAAGTATTTCGGTAATGTTTCATATCAGTTTTAACATCGAGTAAACAAAAAGAGTTCTTTAAAAACTATTTGCTCCATGCGGCTGTCTGGTGCTTGTATACAGAGTATACACGAAAATGGCACGTCAAGAGGGGTAAGTACAGATTTTGGTGGTTTTACAAATATTTAGACTGAAACTAGTAATGTTTTAGTAAACATTGGTGTACCTAACATTGATTTTTATCGATAGAATAATTTATAATATTTTTGCTTTTCTTAGTTTCGCATTTTATTCTGCTGTTCCTTATATGGCACGCTAGTCCTTTAGGGTCCGTAAAACTACTAATGGAAAAAAAAATTAAAAAAGTGATTAAAACATTTATCTAGATAATATAATCAATAAAACAAGTTTTTTTATTTCATTTAGTATGAAAATCAACAAAGCAGTCAATACATAGTCCTACGTCACATTTGCGACACTGTGTGTGCACAGAACTACCTTTATGATTTTGTCCGGAGCATCGTCGGCGTTTGTTGTTGGGGACATATTCCACCAAATGATTTTGCTGTTTTTCAACAGTTTCTAGAATCTCTCCGGATATACGGTTTGATGAAAAAAATCATTTGGTGGAATATGTCCCCAACAACAAACGCCGACGATGCAATATAATAAAGGTAGTTCTGTGCGCACACAGTGTCGCAAATGTGACGTAGGACTATGTATTGACTGCTTTGTTGATTTTCATACTAAATGAAATAAAAAAGCTTGTTTTATTGATTATATTATCTAAATAAATGTTTGAATCACTTTTTTAATTTTTTTTTCCATTAGTAGTTTTACGGACCCTAAAGGACTAGCGTGCCATATAAGGCACGGCCGCCATCTTGAAAATAACAAAACAACATTGAATAATTTGACCTAAAACGTATTTGTATTGCTAATTAAAGTATTAAAATATAATTTGCTCCTTAAAATTTCGAATATGAAAAACTCATTCCTTAATGGGTTAAGGGCGTGGCATCAAAAAAAATTTCGCCTGCGGCGCTTTTTTTTTCTTTTACCCCCATTAAAAAAAAATCTACGCCCTTACCTTAGAAGCTTTCGCCCCCTCCGCCCCTTTAACCACGCTACGCCACTGCATAGCCACGGGCCTGAAGAAAATATTACACGACAAATGATTGAATAAACGAAATTATACATATTTGCTTATATTGCTTACAAAAGAAAAGCCGAAAAGGATCTTACAGAAAGACCAACAAAAACTGTGCACAAGGAGTTAACTTCTAGTAATTTTTCTGAAACATTGAAATGCCGAGACTTAAAGTGTATAAAAAAAAATATGTACAATGCTCGTCGCAAAACATTACCTATTTTGCCTCGCTCTGCCCATGAGGTTCACAGCTATCTGACAAAATATTTTTATAAAAATGGAGAAAAAAACTCACAGTCATTTCCACAAATAATATTATTCGGGGAAAAAAACTCACTTGTGGAGATGACTGTGAATTTTTTTTTTCCATATCTACACAGCTTCACTCTGAGATAATGGACTACTTCCGTAAAATTTTTATAAAACCTCAAGAGAGGAAAACTTTGGATTAGAAAATGATTTAGAAAAAGGTATCATAATTTTGGGTTGCAAGGCAAATTTACAATTTTTATGTAAGTCGCAATTTATTTACATGGATGGAACAATCCAATATTGCACGAAATTTTTTACACAACTATTCACTATACATGGCTACATAAACGGACATTACATACTACTAGTGTTTACTTTACTAAAAGACAAACCGGAAGAAACTTATAAACTGTTTTTAGAAAAAATTAAGTTTTTATGCTCTGTTAATAACTTACATTTTATTCCTGAAAAGGTAGTTGTTGATTTTGAAATTGCCACCCACAATGCAGTTCGTAAAGTATGGGATGAAACTACAATTATTGGCTGCCGGTTTCATCTTACTCAATCTTGGTGGCGTAAAATACAAAAATTAGGATTAAGTTATCAATACAAAGATAAAAATTGTGAAATTGGAAAGTGTGAAAATTTTTAGATTCAAATGTGGTAAGTGACTTTTTTGTTTTTGAGTTACTCGAAATAAAACCAAATGATGATAGATTAACAGCTCTGCTGATTATTTATTAGATCATTATATTTCCGACGAAGCCACTTTTCCACCCCACATTTGGGCTGATGCCTCTTCTGCCTTAAATAAAACCACAAACGCTTGTGAATCTTTCCACTCGCACTTAAATAATTCTTTTTATTATAGCTCACCAACAATTTTTTATTTTATGGATGTTTTGTTAAAGTTTTAATTATAAATGTATATAAAATGTAATAGTGTTGCTACTTCTTGCAAGTCTAAAAACTGAGCCACTAGGCGGCGACAAGATTTTTAGCAAAAATTATTGACAGATTTGAAATGCCAAAAAATAACCACTCTATTTTGTAAAAGTAGTTTCAAATGTATATGGGCACAATCCATAAATGTAACTTAGTATATAAATAATGTATGTAATTTAAAAAAAAATTTTGTGAATAAATGAATTGAAATAATTATCTAACGACTTGTTTGTTATATTTATAATTCTAATCTTTTTGAACAAACCCTGATCATGTTATTATTATAGGAATAATTACCATTGTGACGAATTTCGCAGTGCCAAAACAGGGCCATTAAATGCTATGTGACGAATATCGTACTCAAAGGTCAGGTCTACCTGACCGTTGTGACGAATTTCGAATCGCCCAGATAAACAATTCAATAATTTTTTTTAATATATATTAGTTAAGTACCACAAAAAAAATCCTTTAATCCCTTAAATATTTCGTTTAAATACACACAAGGTCGTTTTTTTGACAATATATTTTTCCGTCTATTCGATATTTTTTCCAGTAACAAAATAAAGTTTAAAAAATTAAAATATGTATGGAATAAAATATTTTTAATAGATGATTTTTAATTCCAACAAGGTTATTTAATTATCACACTTACATACTTTTTAGAAACTAAATAGTTCCTTTTTAAAATATGGAGAAATCGTTTAGATAACTTTCAGCAAGCGTCATAGAGTCTATCCCTTTTACTACAATGGAACAGAGAGGGACGAACTAACTTAAAACAATAATCTGTCGTTGCTCCCCGTGGTTAAAGTTGAACGGAGTAATTCAAAACATATCATTTGATTGCCGTTGTTGGTGGGTGATTTGCATGACTGCAAACCTAATTTTGTGTTCGGTGATGTAAGTGTTGTGTAGATGTGTCCTTATATTCAAGATTTATTAGTGTTTATTTTCCCCTTAACCATAAAGTTGATCCTCTGTTGTTATTAACATTCGTTCCCTATAAAACGAATCTTATTTGGTATTACGTGGTTGTAAAAATAAATTTTAATGTTTTCATATAAAAAACATGGTCGTTAATTTTTGTGTTTTATTAAGCCTTATCCCAAGTGATATTTTCTTTAGGTAAGAACTTTTACACCATTTTATTTTTTATTATGATTTTCTTACTTAATTTTTTTTAAAAATAAACATCACTGGTGTAAATAGTCTTTCCATACACCGCCACGCCGGCGCAGGCCCCGTCTATTACATCATTATTTAATCTCGAGTAGTTCTTAAAAATAGTTTAGTATTTTCCCAGAAACTATGATTCTTAAGAAATAGGTATCATCTGTATTCATCCTAATCAATAAGTGTCACTGACAGAGCATCTTATTTCTCTAGAAATAATTGTATATGGATACTTATTTACCTTTTTTTTTTAGTTTCTATTAGACATATATATGGGAAAAATACTTAATTGCATCGTTATAACAGGTATAGAATAACAGTAATGTTCAATTTACAAACATGTTAAGTAGTTAATATTATTAAAGATAACAACTAATTTTCTTTAAAGAGTAAGTACCAGAATAATGATACATATTTTGCTTTCAAGAGACGCGTTATGGTGAATTATCGCGCGTAGAAGAAATATCGACAATATACAATAAAAACGTACACATAAAATCATGTTACTCCGACACTGACAGACAGGCGACTCAAGATTTATGGGTGTGTTCATATCAACGATCAATATTAAATATTCTTTGAGACAAAAAGAGATACAGAATAATAACCGAGAGAACTTAGCGCACGATATGGACAAGCCCGATACCGTGAATATAGCTGGGTTGCCAGATTTAACAGGTCATCAATTTTATTAAGATTTCTTCAAATATACTATTAGGTCTATCGCTTCGCGAATATACAATTCTTGATTTACTTATCCAGGCAACTTTAATTACAAATTAAAAATGTACGACATGCGACTGCGTGTAATAATACAACAATTTATAAACATCTTATATCTGATGCTGTAAAAAAAATCTGAGGGGATATTTGAAATCAGCTATAAATTCCCCAAAAGTTTCCTAAATTAATAATTCTTCTAACCTAACTCTAAGTACAACATTGTCTCTGTCTAATTATAGGATTTTAATAATAAGCACTGAATTTGAGGAAGTAGATAATACATAATTAGATAACATTTTTCTTTTCTGATTGAATGGTATCGAAAAAATCAGCTATTTACCTTCTCAAGTGTAAGATCATCCTTAATGCCCAATGATGTTGGATAACTTTTTATAATAAAATCATTTGGGTTTAAAGCTGCATTGTTGTTGCCGACTATGCTTTTGCAATCATCAATTACCCTTTTAAGTTCTTCTTCAACTCTTTTGTGTTTTTGATTTAGTTCATCCTTAAATAACATAATAAGATTCTTAAATGTGCTGTATTTATTAAACGGCATAAGAATTAATTACCTGCTCTGTAGACATTTTAGTACTGTTTTATTTGTAACTCACAAAGAATTTTGATGAATTCATCCTTAAAAGGATTTTTGAAAAAACGTACAAATTTTGACAGATCTATCAAATAGTTTCCGTTTCCTAATGACAGTTGCAAAACTGGTATACGTTACACCTGTTTTAAAAAAGTAAGAACGCATTTAAGCTGGATTTATAGTTGCCGTAACGTAAGCTTTAAGCAGTAACATAAGCGGTAAGAAAAATGAACATTATTATCAGTAACACATCCATTTATAGTTCATAAAAACTTAAGCAGTAAGAATTAGTCCCAAAACGTAAGCAGTAAGAAATGGTTTATTTTTATTTCTTACGTTACTTCTTACTGAATCGGCCGGAAACGGTCATACTCGTACATAACCGTCTTGTTTACAACCATACGATATAACCTTACTTTTTATTTAAATACCTGAATACCTGCATTTCCGCTTTTTTAATAATAAATAACAACACAATATTGTTCCAGCTATAACAACTATGTCTTGCTCATCAGTTAAATCCATTTTTAATCAGATTTGAAACAAAAGCAAACATTTTAAATTATAACCTAACTTTGTTCTTAATTCTTAACTAACTAGAATCTATAAATGGGTTTCTCGTTACGGCTTAATTTTTACGTCTTAAGGTGGATTCATAGTCGCCGTAACGTAAGCCGTAAGACGTATGCCGTAAGAGTTAAGACGTAAGAGAAAACATACCATTCATAGTCAAAAGTTAAGACGTAAGAAATTTCAAAATTGTAGGTTATGATTTTTTGTTGTTCCTCAATTACCTCACTCATTTTAACCGTTAATATATTATAATATTACTGTAATAACAAAACTGGAAAATGCAAATACGCTAGACAAAAAAGCAAAATGGCGTTAAAATGAAATCACCAAAAATAAACAAAGAAAATCTCCCTCCCGTCCCGTCGACTGTCATTCAAAGTTGGTAATGACGGCCGGGTATGCACGAGTAAGGCCGATCCCGACCGAAACTTAAGACGTAAGACGTAAGAAATGGAAATAAACCATTTCGTGTTACGGCTTACGGCTTACGTCTTACGTTACGGCGACTATGAATGCATGCATTTATAATCATATGTTTATTTTTCTTACTGCTTAACCTTACGTCTTACGGCTTACGTTACGGCGACTATGAATCCACCTTTTACCGACTACTGGTTACTTCTTACGGCTTACGTTACGGCAACTATAAATCCAGCTTAAGTTCGGGTTGTCTACTCTCGCAAAATCCATGAAAAATAGCTTTTCTGGACAGTGATGTCCTTTCATTTTCCTGAAAAGTCCTGTGTCCTGACTATGGAGGACTTGAGGTAGGAGGCCGATCGCAATGCATTGGATTCGGTCCCAAATTAGCATCGGTAATTCAGCTTTACGAGTCGCTGTAAGATGGCGCGCGTGTTCGAAGTGGGCTATCAAATAATGGTTTCTTATGGACGCAATAACTATTTTTCTTAAAATTAGTTCTTTAAGGAACAAATAAGGACTTTTATATGAATTTAGACTTACTTTGTAATACTTATTAGTAAACTCGGCCTGTATAAAGTTCCAACGATGCTTGGTTTTTAAAATACAGGGTATTAAACATTCTAGCTATACCTTTGAAGCTAGAAAGAGACTTATTTGGCTGCGTTTTCTCTCTGAAAAAGATTCTGTCTTACACCCCGACACAAAGCAAACTCTACTTTTATAAATTGTACTATTATTTATTATAAATATGGAATTTAATTACAATACAACGTTATTTGTCTTGTCTTGCCTTCAAACATTATTTGTTATTTCGAAAAATAAAATGTCAATTGTCAAAAGTAAAAGCACAGAAAAATAAAGGGTTTAAGTAAAAGTTAAAAACTATGGAGGATCTAGTTTTCCATATTAAAAACGAAGAAGAAGAAGACAACATCAGCCCACTTCGGACGCGAGAGCCATCTATCGGCCAATAGCGAACTAACCAAAAAACCGGGACAGAATTTGAAAATGCTGCCATTGTCGATCGGCCTCCTACCCTATAGTTCTCCATAGTCCTGACTATGGAGAACTAGAGGGTAGGAGGCCAATCACGATGCATTGGATTCGGTCCCAAATTAGCATCGGTAATTCAGCTTTACTAGTCGCCGTAAGATGGCGCTCGTGTTCGAAGTGGGCTATCAAATAAATGGTTTCTTATGGACTATGGAGGACTTGAGGTAGGAGGCCGATCGCAATGCATTGGATTCGGTCCCAAATTAGCAGCGGTAATTCAGCTTTACGAGTCGCCGTAAGATAGCGCTCGTGTTCGAAGTGGGCTATCAAATAAATGGTTTCTTATGGACGCGATAACTATTTTTATTTAAATTAGTCTTTTATGGAACAAATAAGGACTTTTATATGAATTTACACTTACTTTGTTATACTTATTAGTAAACTCGGCCTGTATAAAGTTCCAACGATGCTTCGTTTTTAAAATACAGGAACATTCTAGCTAGAGGGTTTTACTTTTGGAGCTAGAAAGAGACTTATTTGGCTGCGTTACCTCTCTGAAGACGATCCTGTCTTACACCCCGACACAAAGCAAACTCTACTTTTATAAATTGTACCATTATTCATTATAAATATGGAAATTAATTACAATACAACGTTATTTGTCTTGTCTTGCCTTCAAACGTTATTTGTTAGTTCGAAAAATAAAATGTCAATTGTCAAAAGTAAAAGTTAAAAACTATGGAGGATCTAGTTTTCCATATTAAAAACGAAGAAGAAGAAGACAACATCAGCCCACTTCGGACGCGAGAGCCATCTATCGGCCAATAGCGAACTAACCAAAAAACCGGGACAGAATTTGAAAATGGTGCCATTGTCGATCGGCCTCCTACCCTATAGTTCTCCATATTATGGACGCAATAACTATTTTTATTTAAATTAGTTCTTTAAGGAACAAATAAGGACTTTTATATGAATTTACACTTACTTTGTTATACTTATTAGTAAACTCGGCCTGTATAAAGTTCCAACGATGCTTGGTTTATAAAATACAGGGTATTAAACATTCTAGCTATACCTTTGGAGCTAGAAAGAGACTTATTTGGCTGCGTTTCCTCTCTGAAGAAGTCTGTCTTACACCCCGACACAAACCAAACTCTACTTTTATAAATTTTACCATTATTCATTAAAAATATGGAAATCAATTACAATACAACGTTATTTGTCTTGTCTTGTCTTTAAACTTCAAACGTTATTTGTTATTTCAAAAATAAAATGTCAATTTGTCAAAAGTAAAAGTTAAAAAACGAAGAAGAAGAAGACGACACCAGCCCACTTGCGACGCGAGAGCATCTATCGGCCAATAGCGAACTAACCAAAAAACCGGGACAGAATTTGAAAATGCTGCCATTGTCGATCGGCCTCCTACCCTCTAGTTCTCCATAACCCTGACACAAAGCAAACTCTACTTTTATAAATTGTATCATTATTCATTATAAATATGGAAATCAATTACAATACAACGTTATTTGTCTTGTCTTCAAGTTATTGTTATTTCGAAAATAAAATGTCAATTTGTCAAAAGTAAAAGTAAAAAACGAAGAAGACGACACCAGCCCACTTGCGACGCGAGAGCATCTATCGGCCAATAGCGAACTAACCAAAAAACCGGGACAGAATTTGAAAATGCTGCCATTGTCGATCGGTCTCCTATATGGAGAACTATAGGGTAATATAGTTATAAATATTGGCCTAGGTAATTAAGTAAAATAATGTAATGGCAGTTGCTATTACCATCCAAAAGACGTTTTGCAAGAGCTCGGCCATAAAAATGCAAATAAACTGTCGGGCAGGGTCGGATTTTAATTTGTAATTATAGCAGCTAGGTACCGTAGAATAGGGGATTATGGAACACCCGGGGTTATATGAAACCAACGTACCTATTTCAAATTAGGCGCAAAAATTGACATCTGGCAGTTGTCTGATATTGTCAAGAAAATTTTTCCGTTCAGACAGATAACCACCTGTGCTATTTACGATTAAATGGTTTGTGGTAAGTACCTTACAAACACTTTAAATTTATTTAAAAAATCGTGAATCCCATAGAGTCTCATCAGTACAGAGTTTATTATTATAGTTACAAATTGACTCTAATGAAAAAAGATGAGTTCATAACCTCAACAAACATCTTATGTAAACAAAATAAGTTTAAATTATATCAATTTTTGTTGAGGTTGAAAATAACATGCCTAGAAAATATAAAAGAAAGTTTGGTAAGCAGAGTTTTGTAATTCTACGTTTAAGAAAATGTTCATTGTTCATTCCGATTTTCTTTTTTATTAAAATAAGTTTATAAAACGTTCTTACCCTTTATTTTTCCCCTACAAATCGATCGACAACTATTAATAGGGCTGAAAGCATATGAAATATTCTTTAAATATATATATGCTTACCTATCTTATCCACAAGGTCCCTACGTTGCAAGGATGGTATAATATGTTTCATAAAACCCCAATAGAGTCTAATAAGAAATAAAAATCCAGATATTGTTACCTTTACTACAGAAAAATGCTAGTGTCTCGTATAACCCCGAGCATGGGGTTAAACGAAACACCTAAAAAAATATTTTTTTTTCGGAAGTGGGTTGACTAAATTATTTTTTTAGTTATGGATATGATTGCTCTAGTCAACCCGCATTCAGACATGTTATTTCCAAAGTTATTGGATAATTCTTAAGAAAGTTATAATCATTTTTGTTAAAAATGTGTTTCATATTACCCCATTCTACGGTAATATTTAACTATCTTGTGCTTGCGATAACATCTTTCAGTTCTTGTGTTTCTTAGGAAGTGTTATTTATTAAGGATATTTCATGTCATTAAATAATATATTATTAATAACGAATTAAATATCTAAAGTCCTACCCTGTAGTGTATTTGCTTGTTGATTGTGTATAACAATGGGATTTAACCGGTAGTTTTATTGCAGTCAATAAGTCAATACCATTTAGGATGAAATAGCTATTTACCTAACAAGTGCGGAAAATTAATTTTTCCGCACGTGTCAGGTACAATAGTTTTTCTACAGACGTGTGGAAATAAGTAACACATATTTCAAAGAAATTTAATAATTTTTAATTAACTATAAGAATCACATACATATGTAACAGTAACTAATTCTGAGAAAAAAAGTAATAACTACAAGTTATAATTGATATATTATTGATTTTGACATAATCGTGCCGAAAAATTTTTCCACACTACCAATTTTCCGCACGGATATCACTGCGGAAAATTGATTTTTCCACACGTCTGTAGGAAATAGCTATTTACCTAACAAGTGCGGAAAATTATTTTTTTCGCACGAGTCTGCCGTTCACCGAACAACGCGTAGCGAAGTTCGGTTAAGCAGCCGAGTGCAGGGAAAACATTTTCCGCACGTGTCAGGTACAATGGTTTTTCTACAGACTTGTGGAAATAAGTTACACATATTTCAAAGAAATTTAACAATTTTTAATTAACTATAACAATCACATACATATGTAACAGTAACTAATTCTGAGAAAAAAAGTAATAACTACAAGTTATAATTGATATATTATTGATTTTGACGTAATCGTGCCGAAAATTTTTTCCGCACTAGTGTGGAAAACCAATTTTCCGCACGGATTTTGGACATAATCGTGCCGAAAAATTTTCCGCACTACTGTGGAAAAATCAATTTTCGGCACTGATATCTGTGCGGAAAATTGGTTTTTCCACACGTCTGTAGAAAAAATACTTTACTGTCTATGCCGTGGTGACGTCGGGAAAGGGGGAAGCACAATCTTTTAAAACATGACTCGGTTATGGGCGTAGTTAATTCCAGTATTAACTTAATGCAACAGGCAACAAAGTTCTTTAAGATATAGAGAATATGTGTAAGATGTTATCTTCCTACCTTATCGTGAAGTTGGTTTTCTTTTCCGGATAACATAGTTATATTCAACTTTATTTAAAACTTACAGGTCCCACTTCCTTCCCCACGTTGTGCTGATACGTTCTATTGACGATGATTCCTTTCGTAATGTTGTCAAGAAAACTTTTTTTTTGTTATTTCTATAAATCGTGTCATAGATATAAAGTTGAGATTTTATTACATAATATTATACTGGTATACTTCATACGAAGTCAGTTGAGACAACGTAAATATTGGGGGTACGATCAATTTACTGCATCACACACTGAAACTACAATACAAATATAACAAAATTTGTATTGATCGCTCCCTATACAGATATTCGAAGATGGTCCACGTGGACTTGACAAGTCTGTCATCAATTTTTTTTTTAGTTTTTTGTCTGTCTTAACTAAGATCGTATACACTTTATATCTATATATGTGGAAAATTTGAACTTCCTACATAATCTGCAAGGAGGTTTTCTTTTGCGGACAAACACAGTTATTATATTCAGCTTTACATATGTATATGTATCTAAATATATAAACCGCAACATTTTGAAACTCGTTGAAATACGGATTTGCTTTGATGAAATGCTAATATTTTCTTTTCAAACATAGAGTTGAGCTAGCCTTTCCCACGTTTGCAAATTTTTTGTAAACTTAAAAATTGACAAAGCGTTATTGCTTGAACTGAAAATAAAACACAAATTATTTTTTGTTTATAACTGATTTATTTGGGACAGTTTCAGACTAGACTATCGCTATGGTCATCTGCTATTCCAAGAGGCCAGACGTAAACAGCGTGATTACCGTCGACCTTGTTTCTCATTGGCCAAATCGCCGTGATCAAACGAAACAATTGATAGCCTGCGTGATCAATGCGAACAATTTTTTACCTTTCTAGCCTCTTGACTAGCAGTGGCGGCTCGTGGTTAATTTAAATAGGGTGACAAAATGAAGCAACAAGGCAGAAAAGAGAATTTTTTTACGGAGCCACGCCCATAATTTGTAAATAATTTACCCAATTCATTAATATTAAATTTCGTAAATTAAATTAGTTACGCAACTTTTTTATTAATAGGTAGGTAGTTTTATGAAGCTTTAAATAATATTAAATCATTTTGAAGAATTAACTGACTCGTCCGTTACTTTGTGACAATACATTTTTAACTATGTAAAATGAAACAAATATAATATACTGTGTTATTTTACATAGTTAAATCATTTTAATTCATTTTTGAGGGCTGGAAAAAGGTTTTTATTGCCCCAAAAAGTAGAGGGAGATGGACAGTTCTGCGCCAGATTCTTCCACGCCTACTACGCCTGCGCCAGCAGTGCACAGATTCAAAGCTGTTCATTAGCCGATTAAAACAGGTTCAAAGCTGTTCATTAGTCGTTCAAAGCTGTTCATTAGCTGTTCAATATAGTCGTTCTAGAATGCCTATAAACGACTCATGAACAGCTTTGAACTGCTTTTGAACAGCTTTGGACAGCTTTTGAACGGCTTTGGAACGACTAGTGAACATCCTTGAACAGCTAATGAACAGTAGGCGTAGGGAAATCTGGCGCAGAACTGTCCATCACCCTCTACTTAAAAATTATTTATAAAATTTGAATTAAACTTTCCAAATAGACAAAGTAACTCCTTGTAATAATTATTATCATGACTAATTGCTTCGCTTTGTTGTGACCCCGGAAAGCCAATTTTTGCGACGCTAAAAATATTGTGGTTAGTACGGCAATCTTTTTAGAGGAGGTAGGTAGGAAGGCAAAATATTTTTCTAACAACAAAACCGATTATTTATATCAAAATGACCTCTACTTGGTCAATAAAATAGTTTATACGTTTTAAAAAATATGTTATTGTTAGAACCATGGCCAACAAAACAACTTTTTTAAATTTGACTAGATACCCGTTAACCATTTACATTTTTCATTCGAAGCATTAACAAAACTACGATAGGGGAACCCCCGACTAATAATTATTTTACTTAAATCTGGACGCGGAATTCCCAAATCTTTCACGAGTAATCTGTCGTCGTAAGAAAGTCTTCTACACCTCTATCTCTTATTTGGAATAGGCCTTGGATCTGTTAGGTATATTAACGAAAAGTTTTACTACAAAGATTGACGAGCGTTATAGTCGTAACCACTGAATATAGTAAGACAATGTCTAGTCTGAAAATACCCTTAAATTATTATTTACACAACAACATATTATTAACCCCTTAGCTAGATTGGAAATCTTGAAACATTGTGCCATTTACGACGTCGGACATCGCGACGTATCTTTAGAAGCACAAAGAGCTACGATAGGTCGGAAGCTCTCGACGTCCTAGCAACGACAAAATGTTTGGGAAGCGACCGGAATCCATATGCGTACACCCAATATATTCAACTTATTTAATCCGTGCATGTTGTGTACGCCACTGTGTTTCCACAAGGAGGCGTGCCAACAATATGTAGCCAAGTGGAAAAGGAATAATGCTCATGGTCCAAGGTTTCCAGATTTTCACTCTACTTAAATCTTATTAGAGCAGCAGAAATATTTATTTAAACAAATTTATTTACAAGTTCTTGCGTATACTCTAGGTAGGTACTGGCAAACTCCAAGTTACAGTGGCAATTTATTTGAGTATGAGAGAGTAAATAATGTGTTTAGATGCCCGCAACAAGGATAACAGATTAGTCAGTGTTTGAGTTGATGAAAAATAAAATGCTGATATGTACAGGGTTATCCAACCAAGACTAGACAAGGCGATTTTTTTGACTTTTCCTGTACTTTTATAAAAAAACTGAAATAGCCATCTTAAGTCATTTTCTCCCGCGAATTCGAATATCTTCAGCAAAAAACAATTAAACATCAAACCAAAGTACTAGGGGTCACTTTGATATTTTTTTAAATGGAACACCCTGTATATTTTTACATTTTTAAATTCCACATAAAATTATAATTATTTTTTATTAAATGCACTATTAGTCTATACTTCATAGTTTCCGAGATATTGACTCTCGAAAAGTGACATTTTTGAACTTTGACAGCTTATAACTTTCTAACAGTACGTCTTAGAGCAAAACGGCTTACATGTCCCTATCTTCAATTTTTATTATCTTCCCAAAAAAATCAACTTCCGGTTAAACCGGATGTAACTCGAAAGAAGGAAATTATATATAGTTGTTCCGGTTTAACTGGAAGTTGATTTTTTTGGGAAGATAATAAAAATTGAAGATAGGGACATGTAAGCCGTTTTGCTCTAAGACGTACTATAAGAAAGTTATAAGCTGTCAAAGTTCAAAAATGTCACTTTTCGAGAGTCAATATCTCGGAAACTATGAAGTATAGACTAATAGTGCATTTAATAAAAAATAATTATAATTTCATATGGAATTTAAAAATGTAAAAATATACAGGGTGTTCCATTTAAAAAAATATCAAAGCGACCCCTAGTACTTTTTGTTTGATGTTCAATTGTTTTTTGCTGAAGATATTCGAATTCGCGGGAGAAAATGACTTAAGATGGCTATTTCAGTTTTTTTATAAAAGTACAGGAAAAGTCAAAAAATCGCCTTGTCTAGTCTTGGTTGGATAACCCTGTACAGTGTACACCGGCTTTTTAAATCTATCAAAAATATTTAAGATATTTAGGATAGCAAATGCAAAATGTACAACTACTTCCTCTGCACTCTCGGCCTTTACATTACATAAAATAATTTTAAGGTTTTGTTTTTGTGAATAAACCACTAAAATAAATATAATAAAATACTAGCAGAATTTCATCCAGTCCATTTTATATTAATTTCCTTACATTAAAAGCCGGGCCTGTAAGTTAAGGCTAGCCAGTACGGTATAATTTTAAACTACCTAATTTGGTAGGTAAAGTCAAATTAATCTAAGAACTCGCCGCATCACCTGTCATTAATGGCACCCTGCTAAAGTCTGGTATATTTTACGTTAAGTGGTTGGCGACAGAAACAGAACCGGACTAAGTTCTTTTACCTTCGCCTACGCCATCTGTTAAATTTTGTAAGGGAGTCTTAATATTTTGTAAAGATATAGCGTAGATACTAATTTTATTATTGATAAAATAAAATATTGACAGACCAGTACCTACCAAAATAAGTACCTATACTTGAATCAAAAGAATTTCCGTTGCACGTCATCAATCAGCTGATAATTGAAAATCAGTCAGGAAACATAAGAAAATTAAATTTGGGCAAAAAATATATAAATTTCATGCGATATTGAATGTAAAAGAAACTTAATGTATTCTTCTTTGATACTAAGCCGCTTAAAGGAAATGTTTTTTAAAATTAACCTTTTAAAAATTAATATCATTTGAGTTTTTTGGGCTGACAGTTGGCAACAGAAGTGTCAACGCATCGGTGATGCCAGTTTATTTCTTGGCGAATTTTAATTGACGTTTATTGTTTTCATTTCGTGTTTTCGTGAGTTTATTTAAGTCGTTTTTAACTAAAACTGCAAATCCTTTTATAAATAGGATTAAAAACTGTTCTTTTAAGAATAACAAAGGGATTTCTGTTGATTACGTTGTTTACCTTTATTGAAAAATGCCGAAGCATTTAAATAGCCGGTGCAAAGAGCTAATAGCTTCTCTAATAAGCTATTTTGATGAAGAACGTAAAAACAAAGGCCCATTATTACCCTTGACAGC
Organism: Polydrusus pterygomalis; assembly: GCA_963969555.1. Lineage (NCBI taxonomy): Eukaryota > Metazoa > Arthropoda > Insecta > Coleoptera > Curculionidae > Polydrusus > Polydrusus pterygomalis. The sequence goes on along the minus strand of OZ018376.1, from coordinate 38,445,715 downwards.
AGTTAGAGAAGTAAGTTTAAAGTTAAATGTTAAGGTCTACAAATTACATACTTAAAAAACGTAAATTAAAATAACGGCCTATGTAACCCAATCTCTCGGGCGGCCTATAATGAAATAAATAAATCTGCGTTTGTTTAGGTAAATTTGGCTTGTTTTTATTTAAAAAAAATACTTTGCAATTTCCTTAGTGGGGTATTTTGATTACAAACTGGCAACACTGCTGATACTCGAAGGTATGACGTGCAACGGAAATTGTTTTGAGTTTACTTTATGTGAAAACATTATAAAACTAAAGCAAAAATACTGTATGTATTTATTATACAAGAAAAAAAGTAATACATTTTTTGCGAGATGTAGGCTTTGTGGTGCACGTCTAATTAAAACACCATGTTGGGAACTCTTTTTGTATTGTCACTTGTGTGGAAATTTTATAATACAGGGTGATTCAAAAGTAAGCGGCATCCTTTCGGGGACGTAATCCTTGCATAAAAATAAGGCAAAAAGTTTCTATAAACATGGGTCCGAAAATGCTTCCTAAGGGAGCTACGCCCCTTTGAATAGGACACCTGTTGTGGTAATGCAGATTATTTTTTATCAATAAACATACGCAAATCAGAAAATTTTCAATGTCGATTTGCTAGTAAACGGTACACTCTATCGAATTGAACTAAGAGTACCTTTTTTACGTAAAAAACTCTAGAATCTTATAATTTCTAAACAAAATCGCAATAACCTAAAGAGAAAAATAAATAGGAATGTTTTAACCCTTACCCTCCCCCGTATGTGACGCAACTGAATAAAATTTTAAAATTTTGAATTTAGAATCTTATTCACCATCAACTGTTCATACAGTACACCAATTTTCAAAATGTAATTGTAAGGGGTTATAAAGTACTAGAGAAAAAATCGTCTTAAAGGTGTCCTATTCAATGGGGCATCGGACCCATGTTAATAGAAACTTTTTGCCACGGATTACGCCCCCGAAAGGATGCCGGTTACTTTTGAATCACCCTGTATATGGATATATAGGGTGTTTCGTAACTAAGCAACAGGAGATCGCAAATAAAGAGATACAGCGTGATCCAAGTAAATATTTCCTTTATAAAATTGGCGATGATTTGATGTTTAGCAGATATGAATCAAATTTGGTGTAGTTATGTTTTTGAGAGCAAGAAGGAGGATTTCATAATGAGTTTAAGATACCTCCCACAGAACGCTAGCTACGCAATTTGAGGTTGATCCATTCTCGCATATATTTTTTATCTCTCGCATTTCTGACCGCTTTACCTCAAATTAAGGAAGAGGGATCTTTTGTACGTAAAAAAGTTGTACTTCGTTAATCTCGATATTTCAATTAGTTTTTGAGATAATTGCGTTTAAATGCTAGATGGCAAGAAACATTTAAATAAACACCTTTCTTAACGAATATTTATTGAAAATTAACCATGCGTTATTAAGCATAAATGACATATTTTCAAGTCTACTATCTCCTGTTGCTGTATTGGCCCTTTAGTTATAAGATATACTGTACAGGGGTTTTCCGTATATTTTGGAGCACCCCTGGAGCTTTTATTTGAAGACCTAGAAAAAACTTTAAATTGCCAAAGTTGCATTATTTCTCCTGAACTGCCAGAATTTGTTATCGGACAAAACAAATGAACATCGTAAATTTGTTTAATAATGCCAATGTCGATTTTTTTAAATGGAACACCCTGTATATTAATTTTTTTTTAACTCCTCACTCTTTTCTGATTCCAAATATGTATATACGTTATATGTTTACTTTAGTCGTTTAGGCAAAATTGCATTTCAAAATATTGCGGATTAGAAAATCTATATTGGTGTGAGGAAAACATGATAGAACATAATGCTTATTCAGTAACAATAATTAATATAAATAATGATAATAATGTATGAAACAAACATATAACATATATAGATATTTGGAATCAGAAAAGAGTGAGGAGTTAAAAAATAAATTAATATACAGGGTGTTCCATTTAAAAAAATCGACATTGGCATTATTAAACAAATTTACGATGTTCATTTGTTTTGTCCGATAACAAATTCTGGCAGTTCAGGAGAAATCATGCAACTTTGGTAATTTAAAGTTTTTTCTAGGTCTTCAAATAAAAGCTCCAGGGGTGCTCCAAAATATACGGAAAAACCCTGTATATAACGATAAATAAATGGTTTAACTAGGCACTTTATTGATTGGATAGTAGATGAGTTAACCAAAATGGTGTTTGTATTCACTATTAAATAAACACCAACAAAATATGTCTCTGAAATATATAAAATCCAAAAGTAAAATGTTTTAAACACACACTACACAAGAAACAGCAACAGAAACACCAAAATCGGAAGAAAATAATATGACACAACCTGACGCGTGAGCTTGCTACGGCACACTGCTGATCTGGGAACTTTAACGACGAACCCAGATCAGCTGTTAATGTCAAATGTCGTTGTCTTCTGTCGAAACGCTTTGTTTAAGAAAAAGTTAACTATAATTTATTAAATCTAAATAAAGCTCTCTTTCAAAAGGTTCTAACGATATGGCAGTGTTCCATATTGTAATATATTTCAGACCAATAAAATAAGTCTGAGTTTATATTTTATAACATCTAATTATCTTATGTTAATCCTTATGGGTTTAATCATGGCAATTAACCTTTAATATTAACTTCGTTCGTACAAGTAATTTTCAACCGATTTCCAATTTTTCTCTGTGCATGCGTGGTTTTTAACTAGGGTTGCCAACTTTTGGATATTGGAATAAAGGACACATTCGGAAATATTTTTGGGTGCCACTGAACGGACTGTACCACTTCTAAAAACCTCCATTTTGTGCTCTCGAATAACAATTTTGGGCTATTAGATTAGGGGCTAGAAAAAATAACGCAAAAACTAACATATTACTAGGTAACTATAAATATAATTAAAAACTCTAAAATATGCAATCAAACAGTCAAACACATCTTTATTGAGCCTAATGAATAAAAATTAAGCAATTACTTGAAGCAATTACTTTTCAGTAAAAGCAATCGCTTGACTATAGCAAATGCTATAAGTAAAAGCAATAGCTAGATCTGGATATGAATAAAATTTTGAAGCAATTGCTGTTTTTCTTACACCTCTGTAGCAAATGCTTATTCAACACAAGTCCAGATTATAGATTTTATGTTCAGTTTGGTGCCTAATTTGCCAAAGAGTTGACGTAAATACAACAACGTTGGTCTATTTATTTAGTACAATAGTAATCTGTCTTATATTTGTGATATGGCAGATTTCAGTGAAAATGAGGAAAGTGATAGTAGTGATAAAGAAATTAAAGACAAGCAATTCATATTCGTTCACAAATTGAAGGAACATAAATGAATCTCTGTGACCACAAGCGTTTAGCTTCCACAACAGCTTCAGCACTTGTAGGAAATTTAATAAAAATATTGGCCTTCTCCAAAACTGCATCCATTACAGAAGTGTATGTCTTACAGAGAGTAGTTTGGTGAACACCGAGTTCTTCACCTACAGAATTTTGAAAGCCCGGATCCGACAATTTCCGCAGAAAGACTTTAATCTTTTTTAAAGGCGACAGTGCACCCCTCGTCTTTTACCAGTATCAGTAAAAAAATAATTGGCCAACCACTTAACATTTTCGCAGTCAAATCGATATAACTTTCTGAAATCATCATATCAGCAATTTTTACGTACACTGTAGATTTTTCTTTTACGGACGTTCATGTATTCAGCCATAATTAAAGACACAAATTAAGGGCAACGCACGTGTATGCCGCGGATTACTAAAGTTGACTGCTACCAAGCAAATGATGCAGGGGTCGATTTACCTTAAAAAGTTGAAAGCAATCGCTACACTATAGAAAAAGCAATTCCTTACTTTTTATTCATCACATTTTAAGGAAACGATAGCGATTGCTTCTATTAAAAAAAACATTGACTAGAAGCAATTCCTGCACTTTTAAGCAATTGCTGGACGCAAAAGCAATAATTACTTTAGTTTTTATTCATTGGCTTTCAAGAAATCACTTCGATTTTATAAGAAAAAGCGATCGCTACATTTTTATTCATTAGGCTCATTATTAACTTTACGTAAAAAATTTTCACAAAAAATAACGTAGAAACTAACAAATTACTAACCTAGTAGGTAATAGTAACTAAAAAATTAAGAACTAAGCTTTTTATTTTTTAGTTTATTTGTGGTTTCTTAAATGCATTTATTTATTTTCCGATTTTAAAGGACATTTGCAGTCCTTTCACAACTTTCAAAAGGACAAAGGACATAATTTTAAAATAAAGGACTGTCATTTCAAATAAAGGACGGTTGGCAACCCTATTTTTAACCGGTTGCGACTGTTGCGAACTGGTTGGAATTTTTTTGCCTTGCGTTTACATTACAATTTGCCTTTTACGAACGCTGGATTTTCTGTTAGCAGTTTGGGATTTCGGATTTGTCATGTGCGAACGCTTTTAAAACACGTTCACATGCGTCGTTAATTTGCTGTCGGTTTCTGACCGCTGTACGAACGAAGCTTATATTCTTTTAGATAGCAAGGAGTGCAAGGACAAAATTGAAAAACGTTTAAAGAGCGTTTTAACTTTAACACTCATGGATCATGTGTTGCTGGATTATTTGCTACTTCAAACGTAGCCAAGAAGTTAAACCTTGAATATGTCGGGAATATAATAGTCCGGTCAATCTAGACCAAAAAATTATAGTGAAGGTACATAAATTTACAACAAGCTGAAAATCAGTAAAATTGTTAAAAATATATATATATATATATAAAATGTATAAGTTCCCCATCATTCCCGTGTTTGGATAAAATTTTACTCGAGGTCAAAGGTAAAAAAAATGAGTTTTTCGCGATTTTCAGCAAAACGGTAAGTTTTATCATAAAAATACTCCAGAAAATGTATCAATACTTTTTTTCCTACGAGCCACCGTTTCTGAGATATAACGATTCAAAAAGTTGTAAAAGTTGTTATCGTCATAATATGCACACGTTTTTACGCCACCTATGAAGTAGTGTACTTAGCGCGTTTTTTTAACGTGGTTTCCCCAGTAGGCCTACTCCACTGGTTAGTTGTGATCCTGTTTCATTTAAAACTATTGCCAAATAACGGAAATTAGCAAAGATTGGAAAAGATAAAAGCGATGTAAATTTAAAAAAGTGGTGAAGTTTATTCGTGACCTTCAAATTATTCTTCTTGTTCTTCTTCTTAATATTCTTCTTCTTGTTCTTCTTCATCTTCATTCTGGGTGCAAGTAAATTGCGTCAATAGCGATGTACCGCATGTCACCTCGTTGGAATCAAACGAATCCTCCACTGTTAGTGATTAAATATTAGAGCACGACCGGCTTTGACAATTTGTGCATGCCAGAAAACAAAACAGTCCGACTTTTTTGCAACCACATTTAGCACTGCATCCCTTTTTGCAGTTGCAAAAAAAACTACCTGCTTAGATAAGCATCGATATGCATGTTTCGTTAAAAATACTAAAAATAAAAAACAAGTTCAATTATTGTCTTCCTCCAACCTCAGTTGCTGCTCATAGTCATCAACATCTTTTTTAGGTATATTACCAAGTTCAAGTGTGGCTTGGTTATTAGCTAGACCCTACAGACTGGGGTTGGAAGTTGGTCAACATAACATTAGAACCAGTTCAAACTTTACTCCCACCTGCGCCGGAAAAACTGCTAAACACAATTTTTTGCAACTGCACAAAGGGATGCAGTGCTAAATGTGGATGCAAAAAAGTCGGACTGTTTTGTTCTCTGGCATGCACAAATTGTCAAGGCCGGTCGTGCTCTAATGTAGAATCACTAACAGTAAAGGATTCATTTGATTCCAACGAGGTGACATGCGATCCATCGCTATTGACGCAATTTACTTGCACCCAGAATGAAGATGAAGAAGAACAAGAATTAGAAGAAGAAGAACAAGAACAAGAAGCATATCAAGAAGAAGAACAAGAAGAATAATTTGAAGGTCAGGAATAAACTTCACCACTTTTTTAAATTTACATCGCTTTTATCTTTTCAATCTTTGCTAATTTCCGTTATTTTGCAATAGTTTTAAACTAAACAGGATCACAACTAACCCGTGGAGTAGGTACACTGGGAAAACCACGTTAAAAAAACGCCCTAAATACACTATCTCATAGGTGGCGTAACAACGTGTGCATATTATGACGATAACAACTTCTACAACTTTATGAATTGTTATATCTCAGAAACGGTGGCTCGTAAAAAAAAAGTATTGATACATATTTTATAGATAATTTTATGATCTACAATTTTTGCCTGACTTATTTTTATGATAAAACTTACCGTTTTGCTGAAAATAGCGAAAAACTCATTTTTTTTACCTTTGACCTCGAGTAAAATTTTTTCCAAACACGGGAATGATGGGGAACTTATACATTTTATTTATAATTATATTTTGAACAATTTTACTGATTTTCAGCTTGTTGTAAATTTATGTACCTTCGAATGTCTAGATTGACCGGACTATAAGTATTAGTATTGAAAATACTACTGGTCGCGTATATACTGGTCCATTTCATGAAAAACGAACGACATGCAGCAAGCGTCACGCTAGAGATTAGTCGACCGCGTCGGCTTGGCGGTGTGGGTAGGTCAAGGTTGCATAGGCCAAAATTAGGGACATAAATAATACGGCGGATCTGTAATAAGCCAAACGTTGAACCGGCTAGAGTAATTCTTATTGATCGGGAGCTCTGATAAATTGTAGGAATTAAAAAAAATAAACCAATAAATCAATTAAGAATAATTATAGTCAAGATGATAACAAGTCTGCACGGGTTAGGGTTGATAAATGCTTGTCCGACGAAGGTGCCACATGTAAGGGTGTGAGACAGGGGTGTGTTCTCTCGCCGCTTCTTTTTAATATTTATAGCGAATTTATTATGAGGCAGGTTCTAGAGGACTGGCATGGTGGAGTAAATATTAGCGGCACAAAACTGTCTAACTTAAGGTTTGCCGATGATACGACCTTGATAGCTGCCCCAGAGAGAAATTCTGGAACTCCTGAAGAGACTTGAAGATGTCAGTGCTCTTTACGGACTAAATATAAATGATAATAAAACCAAAATTATTATCATTGATAGATAAAATAACAACTACCCTGAAACTCGGACTATTGGACACTGTGAAGTTGTCAACAGTTTTGTCTATCTTGGAGCCCTAATAGAAAATTCCGGGGGATGTGATGGCGAAATAAGACGGCGTATTCAGCTTGCTAGGACAGCAATGACACAATTAAATAAAGTATGGAGGGGTCGGAATATCACAAAACAAACTAAAATCAATCTAGTAAGTACCTTGGTCTTTTCGGTCTTTCTATATGCTTCAGAATCTTGGACTGTCAAAGAACTAGATCGTCGTCGGTTGGACGCATTTGAGATGTGGGCGCGGCGACGAATGTTAAGAGTGTCCTGGACCGCACATAGAACAAATGCTTCGGTTCTACAAGAAATACGTCCGTCAAAACGTTTGTCCAGTATCGTGTACTCCCGAATTCTTCCTGAACGAAACAGAAGGCGTGGCCGATCACCAAATAGATGGGTGGATGTAACCAAAAAATTATTAGATGCTACTCTCCCGCAAGCGGCTCACATGTCATCTAGTCGAGATAAATGGCGAGATGCCGTCAAGAGAGCTATACAAAACATTGAACCTCGTTAATATGGGTCACAACACATCTGTAAAGATGTTATATGATTAGGAAGAAGATAGTCAAGATTGTATCACATATGTAAATCCTGAAATAAATAATTTATTGTGATTAGCGGTAATGAAAGGTCACACTGACAGGTCAGTTAGACATAGGGGTCACTTAGACCGGTGGATATCCCCGGATCTAAGAAAAATAGCGCGGTGGTCTTGAAGTCAAGTACACAGTCAGGTACAAAGGAAGTTGGGGATAAAGAAATAAAAAAAATGGAAAACACTAAAAAGTGAATATCTCTGAAACAAAGCAAAATAGCGCGGCGGTCTTGAAATATTACAAAGGAAGTTGGTGGTAAAGAATTGAAAAAATCGGAAAAAACTAAACGGTGAATGTCGCTGAAACAAAGCAAAATAGCGCGGTGGTCTTGGCATATTGCACAGAAAGTCGGGCGAGAATAATTCAAAAAAGCAGAAAAAAACTCAAAAGTGAATATCTCTGGAACTAAGAACAATGGCGCGGCGGTCTTGAAATATTAGAAAGGAAGTTGGGGCTAAAGAAATAAAATAATGAAAAAACTAAAAAGTAAATATCACTGTGTCAATACGTTACATACTCACAGATAGGAGTAATCTGTGACATAATGGTTTACTTCTCGCCACTGTATGTGGTAGGTATTTTCAATACGCCTATGATACTTGCGTAAGATGCAAGATCTGTGGATTTTTATGAGTGACTTAAAATTAAGTACAATAAATCGCTTAAAATTGGCTGTATTAATATTTTACTAAAAACTTTTACTACTATTATTACAATTAGCATTAATCTCAGGCAACAACTTATTCAAATCGAATGTATGCAAATTTAAACAAGCCACATTCCTAACAAAATTTTTATTGACGTCCATTGAACTAACATTACTTTTATCTGATTTGTTGAGAATATTTTCACCTTTTAGTATACTGACAGTACCTTTTTCCCATGAGTCACGTGAAACGATAGCATTGTTTTCATTTTTTGAATCCAATTCTCGAAGCAGGCCAAAATAGCTGCGCCTGTGGTTCGCGCTACCATGGGTGGTCCGATGGTGATGGTGTCTGCTTTTAGTGTTTTCGTTTCCGCTTGCCTTTCTAGACAAAGAAGATTTTTGATTAATTTTATGCCTAGACAAACAGAACTTTGCTACCCTTTCACCCCGGCCCGCGTTAGCCAATTTTTTCTTCGTGATCTGCGTTTGTTCGATGTTCTTGTTGGGTGATAAGACGAAATCAATTCCGCTGTCTGTTTCGTAAACTGAAAAAATTAATTTTTAATTTTGACCGACAATAAAAATGGATGGTAGTTTTTTAATGACTGTATTAAATATCTCTGGCCCCGTGAATAAGCAAACAAGTCAACAAATTTGCAAAAATGAGATATTTACATATGATTGTAGAACAAACCATTACCTTATTTGTGAATAAGCAAATAAGTCGAATATCACTCATCTTACGTATTCTGTGAACATGTGATTTTTCGAATATAATAAAAATGTATGCTTTAAATATGATAAATTGAGTTATTCTACTTCTTGCTAATATTAGTTTTTAGTAATAAGCAGATAAGTAAACTTATCTGATTGTTCACGGCGGCGGTGTTACAATAATAGATAAAGTTATTTCCTGGTGCACGCCACGCTAAAAACTTGTTAAGTTATGTGTTTGTTCTCTCAGCAGGTGGTTGTTTCTGAGGTTATAATAATTATCCAGTAGATATATCGACGAATTTGTATTATTATTTAAAATTGGGAGGAAAACAAGCAGCAGCACTCAGACTGTCAAAGCTACATAATGGACCCGTTGCAATTAACAAAGACAAGAAAAAGAACCTTATGGAACTTTTGCCCCTTTATTGACATGGAGTTTCGACCTTTTACGAAGGTTTATTGGTAGCTAATGTTCCTGACATAGATCCAGATTTAGTGGAGATCGATCCCGACGAGCAATTAGTAGCCCAAAATTATTAGTATTATTTTTTTGATCGTGTTGTTGTGCATAATACGTTTTTACTATTGCAAAATAAATAATGATAAATAAATATTACCTTTAATATAATATTGAATAAGTCTTCCTAAGTATGTATTTTAAAACACACAGTTAAGATATCTCGAGTTATCCTAAAATGTATCTTAAACTTATAATTGTGAATATCCGGATAAGTCGCTCAAAATACACTTAAGATCGTTTCATTGCCTATAACAATATTCTAACTTATACATTACCCATTTTAGTTGTAAAAATCAGTAAAAGATTCCCATAATACCTTTTAAGCAAACCTCACCTAAATTAATATTGTTTTGTCTCTCCTAAAAATTTTTATAAAGTCGACTTGTCTGTTTATTCTTTGGGGTCAGATATATGTCAACCGACGTGCAGACAAAGTTTTTAAAATTGAAAAACTTTAACGCCTCCGCTGAGACTTGAACCCAGAACCTCTCGATTACGAGTCGACAGCTCAACTATAACTCCACCATGGATACCCTGAGATTCTCTTACCTACTTCGACATTACAAATTTATTCAATTTTAGTGTTAGAAAATAGTTTATAATACCCTGTAATTTCAAATGGGGAGGGGGTTATAAAGTGAAAAAACTAATCATTAAGATATGTTTTATCATTTATCATTTATCCCGTGTCATCGACATATAGCGAGTTCTGCAGAAATCCGATATTAGACCTCTGAACAGTGATATCTAGTTTAAATTCCAGCGTAGTCGTAAAACTTTCTTCAATTTTAAAGACTTTGTCTGCACGTCGTTTAACATTTTTCAGACATTAAAAAAAAAACTACAATTTCATGGTAAAACAGATTTTAATGATCGGTCGTCGCAAGCAATGATCTGGTACCTATAGATGGAACAATAACAAATAAACCTATTGACAAAATCGTATTCCATGCTGATTATAAATCAACATATCAATTTCGCCCCTCCCCTATGTTTGCCAAGCTTGGCGTGGGAAAATTAAATCTTTGTCTAAAACATTCTATGTATCGCGGAAAAAACATCGATGTTGCGATGCATCGAAAAAAAAATTAAAAAGATTTATGCCCGTTTGCACCATTACATTTAAGTATGACTTAGAGCTAAGTCAGTCTTAAATTTGGATATTTGTTAACAAATATTTGAATTTAAGACTGACTTAGCTCCAAGTCATACTTAAATGTAATGGTGCAAATGGGCATTAGAATTACAAAACAAATCACAATCTATTATAGGTAGGAGAGAGAATCTCAGTGTCTTCGTGGCACAATTGAGGAGCAACTGTGCAAAACGCATTAAATCCATTTTTAATAATTTTCAAGGTAAATATAAAAATGTAGTGCTTTTTATAGTCAATCTGTCATTAGAACAACCCAGTTCGATCAAAGCGCATTCATTAGATATAGCCGGATCAAAAACACTCAGCTAAGCAAAACGGATTAATTCCATTTCACGTTTAAGCAAAGTGCAATAAATCCAAAAAAATATATTAATTTCTGTTTAAAGAGTTTGTATTTCAAGTTAAATGTCTTGGGGAAGACTAGCTACATACTATATAACGTCAAACAAATACAGAACTTAAAAAAAAACCGATGGTATATCGGATATAAAAAAGAGTTGGGCTGCGAAAAAATCAAGATGCACCCATCACCATATCCTTTTTCGAAAACTTTCGGTATGAAAATATAGCTGAGACCCCAAAATCACTTCTTAAAAAAGGTAAGAAGGACTTCCAGTTAAAAATGGAACTTCTACAACTTGGAAGACCTCTTGAGGAGAAAAAGAAAAAATCCTTAAAGCATTTACTAACCCAAGAGTTTGGAGCAGAATTGGAGCAAGAACATGATCTAGCATGGTGGTAAGAAGATGTTGGTTTACATATTTAATTGTTCTTTTTTTAATTTTGTTAATAAAGTAATTATTTCACTGAAGTTTTAAATATTATTGACCTTTTAAAATAACGTAAACTTAATAACTTCAAGCCAAACGCAATAAGTCCAAATAATAATAATAATAATAATAATAATAATAATAATAATAATAATAATAATAATAATAATAATAATAATAATAATAATAATTATAATAATAATAATAAGTTTATTTAAAAATTTAATAATATAATAAATATGTTTATGTTGTCTTCGATAAACTTATTCTTCAATCCCCTGAAGCTGAGCTTGTTAGGGGCAAATCTTATTTTTTGTTTTAGTATATGTAAAATCATAAATCATAACTATGCATTAAAAATTAATTTTTTTAAAGTAAAAATGTTAATTTATAGTATAAACGCAGCTTTTTTAAAGAAATATATTACCTATAATAAAATTATTAATTTATAATTTTTAAGTAAAAAATATAACTCATATAAATTATTCAGAACAATATTAATTAATTAAAGCATTTCTAAAAATATTTTCAAATTGTCTGTTTTTAATATCCATGTTTTTATTTCGACTTTAAATTTTTTTAATGAAATCAATTTTTTAATTTTTGTTGTTAAATAATCTTTTAAATAAAAACATAAATATTAAAAAAATTTTGTCCTATGGACTTATTTATCATAGGTTTTATGGTTATTTCATTTTTATGACGTGTATTATGATTATGGTTTTTAAATTGTATAAGGTTTTTATTTTTAAATATATATATTAAGATGTTATAAATGTAAAGTTGTCTAATGTTCAACTTTTTTGTTTCTGAATATAATTCTTTTGAAGGATAAAGATAATCTTTATTGTATATAATTTTTAGAAATATTTTTTGTGATATTTCAAATTTTTTAACTAAAGTTCTATTTATTCCTCCCCAACCTAAAATTCCGTAATTTAAATGAGTTTTAACTAACGCGTAATATAATATTAAAATATGTCTTACATTAAAAAATTGTTTAATGTTTTTAAAAATCGGTAGTAAACTTCTTAATTTTTAAATAAGAAGTAAGCAAAAAGGAATAAATCCATACTAACTTGGCAAAATTACATAAATCCACATTCTGGTTAAACAAAATGCAGTAAATCCACTAAAAATTAAGTATACCATATTGCCGTGAAAATCGAAAACTTAGATTAAAAAAGGAGAAAATCCTTTTTAACCCTATTACATAAATCATTCTGCGCCACATGAAAATCATAGTTTTCCTTCTAACTTACTTTGCTAGTTTTTTAAGTTTTATTGAAAACAACATAATATTATGGTTTTAATGCGTTTTGCACAGTTCCTCCTCAATTGGTAGAACACTCGACTGGCCATCGAGAGTTCTGGATTTAAATCCCAGCGGAGGAGTAAAACTTTTTTCAATTTTAAAATCGTTGTTTGTACCGGGTATCCCACTAAGAATAGCTCTCGGCCGTATCTCAGAAAGGATGAGTCGCATGGCTTGCGGAAAAATTTTTTTTTAGTAAAAGTGGCCATGAGAAATTGCTGGGAATTATTTTTAAGTTCCTCATTTCGCCGCAAGAGGGCACAATTAAATTTTTTTTTTTAATTCTAAATTTTTCCGAAAATTCCTATATTAAGCTATAACTCTGATTACATCATCGAAAAGCTTAGACAATTCTGCATCATTTTGGTTTAAGGCTCGTTGGCGTACCGACCTTGCGATTTTAATGATTGCACTTTCACTTGATAAGAGTGGGGGAAGCTATTGAATGTGTAAACATAAAAATCGCTGTAACTTCTAACCGACTTATCCGATTTTACTAAATTTAAGCTTGTTTGGAAGGGAAAGGTAAGTATCTTTAATCGCCGTATCCAACAGTACACGATAGTGTTTAATAAAATTGCTAGAGGGCGCAATTTGTAATAATAATAGTTTTTTCGATTTTATCCCGAAAATTCAAATCATATGGTATAACTATGACATCATAATCGAAAATTAGATGAAATTTGCAAGAAAAGATGTGAAGACCGCTGTTTGATATCCTTGTTCGTTTTAGAGTTATCGCCAAAGTAATAATTATTAATACAAACAGCGCGCTCTAGCAATCTTATATATTAGAAACTATCGTGTACCATTGGATACGACAATTGAATGTACTTCCAAACAAGCTTAAATTTAGTAAAATCGGATAAGTCGTTTAAAAGTTACAGCGATTTTAATGTTTACACTTTCAATAGCTTCTCCCACTCTTATCAAGTGAAAGTGTAAACATTAAAATCGCTGTAACTTCTAAACGACCTATCCGATTTTACTAAATTTAAGCTTGTTTGGAAGTACCTTCACGATAGTTTCTAATAAAATTGCTAGAGGGCGCAATTTGTATTAAAAATTATTGTTTTGGCAATAACTCTGAAACAAACAAATATATCGAAGTGCGGTCTTCATACATCTTTTCTTGCAAATTTCATCTACTTTCCGATTATGATGTCATAGTTATACCGTATGATTTGAATTTTCGGGATAAAATCGAAAAACTTTATTATTACAAATTGCGCCCTCTAGCAATTTAATCAGAAACTATCGTGTATCATTGGATACGGCAATTGAAGTTACTTACCTTTCCCTTCCAAACAAGCTTAAATTTAGTAAAATCGGATAAGTCGTTTAGAAGTTACAGCGATTTTAATGTTTACACATTCAATAGCTTCCCCCACTCTTATCAAGGTCGGTACGCCAACGAGCCTTAAACCAAAATGATGCAGAAATGTCTAAGCTTTTCGATGATGTAATCAGAGTTATACCTTAATATGGGAATTTTCGGAGAAATTTAGAATATAAAAAAAAAATTTAATTGTGCCCTCTTGCGGCGAAATGAGGAACTTAAAAATAATTTCCAGCAATTTCTCATGGCCACTTTTACTAAAAAAATTGTTTTCCGCAAGCCATACGACTAAAGCCTTTCTGAGATACGGCCGAGAGCTATTCTTAGTGGGACACCCGGTACGCCGATTAATATTTTTCAGCGATAAAAAGGAGGATTTTGCTAATATTTCCATTCTCACTTGTTTTGTGAAGCTCCTCTATTAAATCTTCGATGACAGGTCCTTTGTATATATCGGGAGATAGCAGCTTTGGTAAAGCCTTTGAAGCAACGGCATCGCTTAATATTTCTGCCCTTATAAACTCTATTGGTCTTTTATTAAGCTTTGCTGACCCTGTATAATGCTTTTCACGGTGTTCCTGAAACTAAAAAATTAAACTTTTTAACAGAGTGATTCTACACTGGTGTTTTTTTATAGTCGATTCACTAACCTAAAAACAACCAAACAGTCTACTAATATATAAACTGTTTCAAAACGTAATTAAAATTTTAGTATCCTTTATTTCCATTCATTCAAGGTTATCTTACATATTGGTAGCCATTATCAGCAGATTATGTGGAAAACTTAAACTTTCTACCTCATCGCGAAGTAAGCACATACAGTTGTTACATCCAGGTTTAAATACAGTTTTTTTTTGGAAAAATGTTTGGGCACGGATATGGAGAACTAGAGGGTAGGAGCTCAGGCCGATCGACCATGGCAGCATTTTCAAATTCTGTCCCGGTTTTTTGGTTAGTTCGCTATTGGCCGATAGATGCTCTCGCGTCGCAAGTGGGCTGGTGTCGTCTTCTTCTTCTTCGTTTTTTACTTTCACTTTTGACAAATTGACATTTTATTTTCGAAATAACAAATAACGTTTGAAGACAAGACGAGACAAATAACGTTGTATTGTAATTGATTTTCATATTTATAATGAATAATGGTACAATTTATTAAAGTAGAGTTTGCTTTGTGTCGGGGTGTAAGACAGGATCTTTTTCAGACAGGAAACGCAGCCAAATAAGTCTCTTTCTAGCTTCAAAGGTATAGCTACACTGTTTAATACCCTGTATTTTAAAAACCAAGCATCGTTGGAACTTTATACAGGCCTAGTTTACTAATAAGTATAACAAAGTAAGTTTAAATTCATATAAAAGTCCTTATTTGTTCATTAAAGAACTAATTTAAATAAAAATAGTTATTGCGTCCATAAGAAACCATTTATTTGATAGCCCACTTCGAACACGAGCGCCATCTTACGGCGACTCGTAAAGCTGAATTACCGATGCTAATTTGGGACCGAATCCAATGCATTGCGATCGGCCTCCTACCCTCTAGTTCTCCATAGGCACGCATACAGTTAAATTCACATAAAGTTTTAATGCCAAATGTCAAGACTTGTCATTGTGTAGTTACTTTAGATTTCACCAACTTTCGGACCTGCCGCACCGTATGATTTGACCGAATGGGCAGGAATCGACGTACCTACGGGCTACGCGACGACAACGATCCGAAATTGAAAATGCATAAGAGGGAGAAACAAACAAAATTACGTTCGAAGTTAAGCGATGGAGTTGTTACACGTGTTTTAAGTGTTTTTTCATTTTCTTTTCTGGAATTGTTCGGCCAACTCTTTTTATTTCTATCTCTTTTTAATCGTCTGAAATAATACAAGATATACATACTTTGTGTGCAGTACAATTATACTAATTAAATTTAGCCATTAGTATAAATTTCTATTTTATGAGTTGCTGCAGTATTTGACAAGTATGACAGAACTGAAATGTCACGGCGTTAAAAGTTTATGTGAATTCAACTATAGTAACACTTTAAGTTGTGGTATTTTTTATAAAAAAATATTGATACAGTGTGTCCCATGAGAGATATTACGATATCGATAATTACTCTGTATCCAGCTTTAGCCCTCCATAGAGACCACACTCTTGTAACATGTCTTTAACAATTACTTTACCAAATACATATTTGGAGCACTTGGAATGGTTGCAAGTCAAACGGCGTACAGGGTAGGCCAAAAAATATAAAACTTGTACAGGGTTATCCAACCAAGACTAGACAAGGCGATTTTTTTACTTTTCCTGTACTTTTATAAAAAAACTGAAATAGCCTTCTTAAGTCATTTTCTCCCGCGAATTCGAATATCTTCAGCAAAAAACAATTGAACATCAAACAAAAGTACTAGGGGTCACTTTGATATTTTTTTAAATGGAACACCCTGTATATTTTTACATTTTTAAATTCCACATAAAATTATAATTATTTTTTATTAAATGCACTATTAGTCTATACTTCATAGTTTCCGAGATATTGACTCTCGAAAAGTGACATTTTTGAACTTTGACAGCTTATAACTTTCTAACAGTACGTCTTAGAGCAAAACGGCTTACATGTCCCTATCTTCAATTTTTATTATCTTCCCAAAAAAATCAACTTCCAGTTAAACCGGAACAACTATATTTCCTTCTTTCGAGTTACATCCGGTTTAACCGGAAGTTGATTTTTTTTGGGAAGATAATAAAAATTGAAGATAGGGATATGTAAGCCGTTTTGCTCTAAGACGTACTGTTAGAAAGTTATAAGCTGTCAAAGTTCAAAAATGTCACTTTTCGAGAGTCAATATCTCGGAAACTATGAAGTATAGACTAATAGTGCATTTAATAAAAAATAATTATAATTTTATGTGGAATTTAAAAATGTAAAAATATACAGGGTGTTCCATTTAAAAAAATATCAAAGTGACCCCTAGTACTTTTGTTTGATGTTCAATTGTTTTTTGCTGAAGATATTCGAATTCGCGGGAGAAAATGACTTAAGATGGCTATTTCAGTTTTTTTATAAAAGTACAGGAAAAGTCAAAAAATCGCCTTGTCTAGTCTTGGTTGGATAACCCTGTACAACAATAAAGTTTTTTTAATAAACATTTAAAATAAAAATTTTGCACTTTAAATGATAGTTTTTTAATTAGCACATTATCATTACTAATGTTTTTTCTTGTTAAAAAGAAATTTTAGGATAGTTTAAAGTTGTGTTTAATATCGTTGCAACAAACATGAAGTTTGTGATTCCTTAATAAATTAAAAATTCAAGTAAATATTACAAATATGCTTGAATTTGAACAAAGATGTGTAAAATTGATTTGATTTTGAATAATTTATGAAGATCTTTATGATGGATATAAAAAAAATTTTTTTTTGGGAAATACTTAATGTTTTTTAAAAAAATATATTTTTTTATTTTAGGAGGTCACGTTTTTGAACCTATGCATAACTTTTAATTCTAAACAACTTCTTTTAATAACATTTTGCTGAATTTTCTGAAATAGGGGTACTTTATTCTTGTACAAGTTTTATATTTTTTGGCTTACCCTGTACGCCGTTTGACTTGCAACCATTCCATGTACACCTAATATGATTATCGAACATGCACCAACTTTTATCAAGAATCAAATTTTCTGAGAAATCGGTAATAAAAAAATGCCCATATGTTACACACTTAAACAACCACACTGTATATATTATGTGGTCTTGTTATAAAAAGAAAAATAAACTACCTTATAGGCAAAGTTAAGAAAAAAAATAGTTATTTTACAACAAGGGCGTAAAGTAGCATTTTTTCTACGAATGGGAAATTTTTCGCACGCGAGTGCCCAAATCACATGAGTAAAAAAAAGGCACTTTACGCACGAATTGCATACACAATTTTTTCTACTACCGGACGTTATACAGGGTCGCTGTTATATATTGAAATGGTCGATTATTTCTTAAAGAAAGAGAGTTGTCTAAAAAATATTAAGAACAAAAGTTATAGGAACAATAACAATAAAAAAATTTCATATATGTACTTACAAATACGGATTTATATTCAATTTAATTGTGGACTATATGAATATTAAATGTACAGCTATTAGAATTATTAAAAGTTAATCCTTGGCTCTTAAGTCTAGAATTTACTTGTGAATCTTCACAATCCACACGTCTGCTGTTACAAGCCACTTTAGAACTAGATGTAAATGGTGTATCAGTTAGCTTATTTATATTGGTTGAAACTTCAGAAGACAAATTTGATGTAATATTACTTATTTCGATTTCAGGAATATTGTCAAACGTACTAGTGGAATTAGAAGAGGAAGCATCATTTGTTAATATTTTATTCGATATGTAATTTTTTTTGCTCAGTGTATTGTCAATGTAACCCTCTGCGACGGCAGATGATTTCCATCTCCCATGCTTCTTTACTGTTATAAGGTCTCCTCCAGAATTTGCCAACATAGTGGCAGATGACCTTCGAAAAGAGTGACCAGTATAACATGTTGGATTTGGCAATTTCAGATATTCAGCTATTACAGAAGGCATCTTACCAAATGTGTTTATGCCCACAGGTTGTTTCGAACATTTATTTTGGGCATATTTTAAAAATAATCTGGATGATTCAATATTAGGAGGTCCTAATGTCATATATTTTATAATGTACGATAAATAATTTATGGAATTATTTGGGTTTAGAACTGTAAAAATTCTTTCCATGCCATTTTTTGAATCAGAAATTCTTATAATAAGGACTGTTTCCTTGTTCTCAACATCATTTATTGTCATTTTCATCAGTTCTTCTCTGCGACAAGCTCCAGAAATGCCAATAATAAATGCAACCTAAAATAATAAATCGTGTCGATATAAAATCTATAATAACTATTAAATACAAACATTTTATAGAGAATCTAAAAGTATTAAGAACTGAGGCAAAACTTCTATAATTTTGATATGATACCTTACCAATAGAATTAAATTGATGTAAAGTTACCTTTATCATTAAAAACTTCGAATCCGGAGCCTCCAAAATAAACTTGATGAAATTACTTTTCTCAAATATTCCTGATTTCTTTGCTTTGTAGCCTTTGCTTCTCTGTTTAAGAAAGGCAATTAACTTGTAGTAGGTTGAAATATCTACTGAATTTTTAATTTTCAAGGTAGCCTTTAGCATGGAAAATATTGACCACATTGTCGATGATTTATAGCTTTTTAATTCATCTGAAAAAATAAGCTAGCAAAACATTTTCTGAGTACCTTGTCACTTTATTTTTCTTGCAGCAACTCATAAACAATGTATATTTTTGCTCGTAAATTAACCGAGACTTGTTGGGAAGCAAATTCAAAGTAGCTTCCTGTGCAGAATCTGCAATATTCGGCGGAGTGTTCTCAAAATCCGATAAATCACTGTCCATAATGTTGAGATTTAAAAATCTGAAATAAAATTAAACGAAATCATAACAATATAACACATTTGATATCACAACTCAAAACTTACCGTATTAAAATCTTCCCTAATTCCTAAAATCATTAAAACACCTGGCATAAATCACAAATTGTCAACATTCAGATACGTCAAACAGAAATCGCCATTTGTCCATGGCCAACCAGACCAATTTTAAGTAAAAATGCAGGTATCCATATCAATGTACCTAATCATTCATATTTTTTACTTTTTTTAACTAGTGCGTAAAGTTAAATTTTAGACACCTTCCATAGTGTGTAACGTTAGTGTTTTACGCACGGTAGTAGAAAAAAGATATTACCTACTATTCTGCTGAATAAAGGAAATCTCGAAAACTAAGTATGCTATATTGCTACAAACTCATATATATGTATTTATATAATTATATAGGTATATATATTTACCTTTCCCTCTGGCTTGCTAGATTTGGATCTGTTTCTAAATATTTTTCTTCCTCTGACTGACAGATTCATACCTAAATACGGAGGCGTTCTTGGATAGTTTTGTTTATAGACCATTTCAAAATATCCGGTATCAGCATTTGAATCTTTTCTTTTATCCACTACAACTGAAAATAATAAAATTATAATACATAAACAATATAATAAATCTATGCTTATATTTTATAATTTACAAGAAACTTAAAAAATGTACCCCTCAACATGATAAAACTTGCGGTTTTATATGCTGGGTTTCCTAATTGATACCATTAAAGAATATTGTAATTTTCAACCAAAATATAGCATAAAAAATCTACTTAAATTAATAACTAAAATCAAAAATACGAAATTAAATTAAAAATTGATATCTTTTGATGTGCAAAACCTTTTTCCTAGTATACCTCCAGAAGACACAATAAGTTTGATAGAAGCAATGCTAGTTAAAAATAAAGTTAACCCGGTTATCAAAACAGATATACTTAATTTATTAAAAACGTGTCTAATTCAAAATTACTTCTTTTTTAACAATGTATTTTACAACAGCAAAGAATGTTTAATTATGGGCAGTCCACACTGAGAGAAAATTCTACTGACCATAATTAAAGTTTTAATTACCATAACTAAATTATCTCAGTTAAATGGGGGACAGCTAAAGTAATTTGCTCTCATAACTAAAGTCGTATTTCTACTTTTACTTCATCTGCTATAGTAAGATACTTTAATAAACTCTAGTAGGTGTGGTTTTAGCTATTGTAATTAAAGTACTTTAATTATTACTAATATACCGTATTAAAGCTTATTGTTAAACGTTAGCTATGCTTATTAAAGTACTTTAGTTAGCACATGTATAGGATATTAATAGTCACTATAAGCACTACTTCTGGCATTGTAACTTTATATAATAACGGCAACTCTGTTATTTAATACCCGTAATAAATTATTGATGTTACTGTAACCAACGCTGCTAATTATGGAAGAATTATGCTTTAATTATGGTAGCAAAAAAATTAATAGCCCCAGTAAAAAACTTTAATTATGGTGCCCTTTATTGGCTCCTTCGCCATTTTTTACTTTTCTTTTATTTTTACATTAAAAAGGCAGAAAAGAAAAATTGCCGGTTAGAAAACAACCATGAGAAAAAATGAAAATATTGTTTATGAGAAACACTAGTTACGCCTTGACCATTAAATATTTCATTAATATTTCCTTTTTTTTTTGTTTTTTTAAAAAACCAAAAAACTAAATTTGGTCCAATTTGCCCATATTTCCCTTTCTGCTTTTATTAATTAATACATCCAACTTTTTTTTTACCTAAAACTATAGGTAATAATTATAGTACTCCAATGACCGGCCTATTTTTGGATAAAACGGAGCAGTAAAGCAATATTGATCAAAAATGAAATGGCGAATGCGACACTGGTGTTTGCTCTAAAACACCAATCCATGTTTTCCATATTGATAGTTTACTATCGGCATTTTTTGCTTTATCTGTATTTTTATTTCTTAAGCCTGTAAAGAAAAAGAAAAAGGTAATACAATAATTTAAAAATACTTATATTTTGTAATAAAATCTAAACCAGACAATAAACTATAGACTTATTTACTAAAAAAAATTATTCGTATTAAATATTAGTTCCTGTTAAAAATTGTTGACCTATACAAGGTGTAAAAAAACAGTATTTATTTTTATTTTTTGTTTATTTTCTACAAAAAATATAAACATCATAGGTAAAGTAGTTATATAAAAATACGTTATAGATATCCTAAACTACTATTATGTAACAAATAATACACTTGATGCAGACAAAAATATAGTATCTGGTTCATAGGTATCACCTGAAGACGACTGGAGATACTTACCAGTTGAAACGTTGTGATATGAATAACTAAAGGCAATGGAAGTACAAAACACATCTATGACTCATGGGTATATATGATAATTAAATGGAATGTTTATAAACTTGTTTTATTCGTTTTCTTGGTCTTACACGTAACTCTCAGTTGATGACTATAGCTTGCTGGCTAGGAACTTACTAACTGCCCTGAAGTTGGCACTAATGATCCTGGCGGGAACATTAAACATCTAGTCATTACACGACAGTATCAGTTGAACAAGTTGATTCAGTCTCGGCAGTCTAGAAAGAAATATTAACAATAATTGAAAAACTTAAATTTCAGAAATAGTATTTATTCTATAGATAATAATATAACATTTTTTTTTGCGCAGTTTCATAAATTTCAATTTCAGCCGACTCCACATAACCTATGCCAAAATTCGAAAAATTCGGTGTATCTGTCTTAGGCTAATGGTAGTTTTAGGCAAATGGCTTTTACCTACATATGCTATATGCATTCCGTCTAAAAGGTATATCGGCAACCGGTTTGTTCGTTGTTACCCAGAGCATTTTTTTTTATTTAATTTTTATAAAATAATATTAAATTAATAAAAAATTAAATTAAAATAAATTGCTCTGGGTAACGAACAAATCGGTTGCCGATATAGGAATGCATATAGCATTTATCTAGGTAAAAGCCATTTGCCTAAAACTACCATTAGCCTACGACATGTCCATTGATACAAATAATAATAACTACCAATAAAATTAAGCTACTGTTTTTTCTTTGGGAACCCCCCTGACGAAATCCGCCACTGAGTCAACTGAGTGTACCTATCGTATTAAGGAAAAGGCTAGGGTTGTTCAAACTATCAAATAAACATTACAACCTTACCTAGGAATTGTATTAAAAAATATCTAATAGCAGAAATAATTAATGGTGGGTGATTAGTAAATTGAGCCAGGAAGTGCGTAAAAGCAACTAATGTCATGCGTGTTTCACAACTTAATAAACTACAAATTAATAATACAGAATATTTTTCTTACCTTCAAATGCTTCCAAAAAGACCCCAATCAGCAAGAAGTGGATTTATAGGCCATTTGTTTCTTCTCACCAACAGAGCACAAACCGCTAAACTACTGAATACCAGACGGACCAGACAGCGATGATTCGCTTTTTGAGCCACCGAACGTTGTCGATCATGTCCGATGTATTAAACAGAACAGCGCCTTTAGTTGTCGTTATTAAAGACTTAAGTTAGAATAATTTAAAGGTTTAGTTATAGTAGTAATGTCATTTACGGCAGTTATTAAACGAAAATTATTATTAGACTATAATTAACATAACTAACAGTATAAATTATCAATGCTAAACACCTACATTAGGGTAGTCTTATAAATCCCAATTAACCCGTAATCTGATAGTAACTTAACCATGTTACTTCTATTATGTAGAAATATGCTGGCAGTAATAAAAAAATTTCAGGAAGATGAGTTTAGTTGTTACAAATAGATCATCTAAGTACCAGTATTAAAAAAACAGCTGTGCCAATTAAAGGTTTAATTATAGTTATTAATAAAATAGCTGGGTTGTACTTTAATTAACCGATTTTCCTCAGTGCACTAAGCCCTCTTTTGGCAGAAATTTTCATGAACAACATGGAACAAATAATACACAATAGTAAAATAGCAAACAAATTTATTTACTGGTATCGATATTTGGATGATATTTTTACTTGTTTTGTAGGTACAGGTAGACAGCTTGATAGTTTTTTGGAATATTTAAACTCTATTCACAATAATATTACCTAAATTCACAATGGAAATGGAAGAAAATAGCTCTCTGAACTTTTTAGATTTAAGAATTACCAAAGTCGCAAATAAACATAATTTTTCCATTTACCACAAACCATCACATACTGATACAACAATTTACAAAAGCTCCTCTCACCCAATACAGCACACGCTAGCTGCATATCACAGCATGATTCATAGATTGACTAGTGTTCCTTTATCTGCTAACCACGAATTAAATTTAATAAAACAAACGGCAATTAATAACGGCTATTCATCATCTATGATTGATACCATAATATCGAAAAAACTAAAAAAGAAGGCTATTTCTGAAACCTCTTATAAAGAATAAACCAGGCCTCTTTAAAACTATCACTTATTTTGGAAACCCATCGGACAAAATTAAAAAACACCTTAATCAAAGGAATACCAACGTCGCTTATAAAACTAACGATTCTTTGGGAAAATTTTAAAAAACTATAAATCAAAAAGCAACAAGGATAATAAATCGGGGGTTTACCAATTAAATTGTGGCTCTTGTCCCAAAACTTATATAGGCCAAACAGGTTGATCATTTAAAACGAGAATTTTGGAACATAGAAGAAGTTTTCTCAGTCATAAAACCGACTCAACTTATTCTAATCCTCTTTTACAGGAACGACATAATTTTGATAACAAATTTAAAATTTTACATATTGAAAACAAGGGCCAAAAACTTGATCTTTTGGAAACTTTACAAATAAATCGATTGAAAAATTCCGGTGCATTAATAAACGACCAATTAGAACTAAATAGTTCCCCGTTGCTAAATCTTTGTCAATAATCTAAATAGGGTTCTTTGGATTTCCCATAATATTAAGATATATTATACCCACAATAAGATTTAAGTTTACAATACCTAAACAGTGTTAAGAACATGCTTGTAATGTGTATATCTGAACTGAGTAATTAAGTATCTAGACCATTTTGTTATTGTCCTGAAATAAAATTAGTTAGCACCATATACCCAAAGAAGCTACAATGTAGCGAAACGCGTGGTGTAAAGAAAAAAGTTTTTCAATAAAAGTGGAAAATTGACAAAATAAATTGTCTTTCATTAAGTTTCATAAACATTGTCAAACTATGGATGGGACTTGGCAAACGACTGACTAGTATTCGTAGTATTTATTATAAATTCTTGGCTAAATTTGGGCGTAGTGCTGCAAAAAATTGCGCGCTTATTATATACAAAACTAAAATCAGAAAAATAAACCTGACACGGCACGACACTGCTCAGAAAATGCTTTAATTTTTTTACCAGAACTTCATTCTCGTCAACCAGACTCCGGCCCGTTCATCAAGGCATAATCACGTATATTTTATCTCCGTCTCTTCCACGCCATCGGCGGTCACTAGCCTATCTCTATCTGGCAGAATCGATCGTTAGACGGGCCGGGTACCGGTTCAGCTTATATCCTGGCGCTTCCAACCGTAACAAATTACATGCTGTTGCCAATTCTTCAAAATTTTCGGATTTGTAAGCACAATGTAAGTATATACGAGAAACAAGGGTTTGTTAATTAGTTGTTTTTAAACACTAAAAACACTTTTTGTCTTGATTTCAGTTATATTGTTTCTTAAGGACTAAAGAATGTATTATTATAACAATGAATGGCTTGTTATTTTTTTCTGTCACACTCAAAACTCCTCGGTTTAAAGTATATTTGCAAACTAGCTTTCAAAGAAAGTTACTGACTAACAATTGAATACTGATATAAATGAAACATCTTTAATAAAAAAACTTAAAGAATTGAAGAAGAAAGATCTGACAACCCTGGTTGTGCGGTCGGTCTCTTTGAGACTGTTTACCGCCGTATGGAATGATTGGAATGTCCTCAAACTGAGATTGGATAAATAATACTGTGTTGAGTTGATCTCCAGCCGTCGTCGATCATGCTCGTACTATCAAGTTAGTATTTTTCAAAATTTTTAAATTAAAGAAGTAGAATTTATGATATCTTGAGAAGGTTCAATGCGAAAAATTAAAAATTTGATTGAAAATCTCGTTATTTGAAAAATAACTGTTATGCTTTACTTACCTTTTATGATATCTTCCATACACTGGGGACACAAGCGACTGGTGACAGATGTTGAAAAGGACAAATCGGGACTGCAGTTAATTTCCAGTAACCACGGCGTGAAGTCTTCAGTCAACATAAAATCGGCTCCATAAACTTCATAAGTATTCGGCCGTCGATCCATAGTATCTTGACTTGCTAACATCGCGCATACGATGCTTTGTCTCATGCCAGGAAAAATTATCTAAAAGAAAAAATAAATAAGAAACCAAGTCGATTTGGTTCTATAACTAATTACTAGCTAAGAATGTAATGGCCGGCTTTATTATATTATGTTAAACATATTTGCCAACCTTTAATTTAATAATATAATAATAAATATGTTTATGTTGTCTTCTATAAACTTATTCTTCAATCCCCTGAAGCTGAGCTTGTTAGGGGCAAATCTTATTTTTTGTTTCAGTTTGTAAAATCGTAAATCATAAATATACATTAAAAATCAAGTTTTAAAGTAAAAATTTTAATTTATAGTATAAACGCAGTTTTTTTTGAAGAAATATATTACCTATACTAAAATTATTAATTTATAATTTTTAAGTAAAAAATATTACTTATATAAATTATTCAGAACAATATTAATTAATTAAAGCATTTCTAAAAATATTTTCAAATTGTCTGATTTTAATATCCATGTTTTTATTTCGACTTTAAATTTTTTTAATGAAATCAATTTTTTAATTTTTGTTGGTAAATAATCGTTTAAATAAAAACATAAATATTAATTTTTTTGTCCTATATGGACTTATTTATTCTAGGTTTTATGGTTATTCCATTTTTATGACGTGAATTATGATTATGGTTTTTAAATTGTATAAGGTTTTTATTTTATTAGGATGTTATAAATGTAAAGTTGTCTTATGTTCAACTTTTTTGTTTTTGAATATAATTCTTTTGAAGGATAAAGATAATATTTATTGAATATAATTTTTAGATACCTTTATTGTAATATTTTTAATTTTTTAACTAAAGTTCTATTTATTCCTCCCCAACCTAAAATTCCGTAATTTAAATGAGTTTTAACTAACGCGTAATATAATATTTCCATGTCTTACATTTAAAATTTTTTTAATGTTTTTAAAAATCGGTAGTAAACTTCTTAATTTTTTAATTATTCTAAGAGAAAATTCCAATTTAATTTACTGTCAAAAACAATTCCTAAATATTTCATTTTAATAACTTTAAAAATTTGAATGTCTTCATTTATTTGAATACTATTCATATTTCGTGGTAGGTTATTTAGATTTAAAGTAAAAGGAATATAATTTATTTTATTAAAATTAATTTTAACAAATTGTTATCAAACCAATTTCTTACAAATTTTAAAATCTTTGTTAATTTTATTATTTAAGTGGTCCCAATTTTTTTATCGGTATAAAAATTGTAGTATCATCTGCAAAACTATGTATTTGTCCATTTAAAAGTCTTTAAGGTGGGAGTATCAACATGCTTGCCAACCTATAACCTATTTCGCGTAGATTTATTTATGTTTTCTAGCTTTTATACAAAATTTAAAGAAAATCAGTATCGACTTGATATTCTATAGGTAATAATTGACATATTTAACAAATATCAAGGAATTTCATAACTTATTTTAGGAGAATTGTAGAGCGAAAAATATCGGGTAAGATTTTTTTTAACATTATTATGTCATTGTCACTCATTGTTCTTTTACTATACAATTCTCCCAAAATTAGCAATGAAATAAATTGATATTTTTGTAGTATATCAGATACTACCTAAATAATGTACCGACGATATTGATTTTCTTTATATGTTAGTTATTAAAATAATAAACTCAAAAAATCAACGCGAAATAGGTTATAGGTTGGCAATAGATTGAATGACGTTGAGAATTCAACCTTAATAAAGAAATCACCTCGTTGATGCTGAAAATCGTTGCATTGACGAGAAATAGATATATAAATGGCCATATGTATACGACATCTAACCCTTTTAGATAGACAAGCTTCAACAGATGAAATACTATGTACTGCACCTGAGATTAATAATAATAATAATAATAATAATCACACGTTTATTAGTCCACTTGGTATTACAAAAGTTGATATATATATATATATATATATAACAAAAAAAAAACAGATAAAAAATAACAGTTATATCACAACTTTAGATAAATTAAGGACTAATAGGCCGTTGTTTCAGCTTTCCCAACAGGTTGTCGGGGGGCTGTTGCGGCCTTTGTATACCTAAATCTAAAAAAATAACTAAAACTAGTAATAAAAATAGTAACATAGAAATATTTAAAAAAAAACATTAAAAACATGAAAAAATTAAATAGGCGCAACGCGTACTATCCATCACCACAATAAGAGATTATAGATAGTTATATATATGCATTAAAATTAAAAAAAAAAAAAGTCTGGATTGTACGGACATATCGCTTCTCCTCGGAAATCGCAGATGTAACGGACATTCTGATTCGGATTCATGAAGATTAAATCATTTAATTTTTATTTTTAGGAATATTTCTGTGCATTTTCAGTGTTTCCAGAAAGTGTTTTGACATTATTTTAGGTTGAGTTCAAGTTGTCTAAACATAATGTTACTATAAATAGCATATGACAACGGCGGCCAATACATTCTTAGATGGTAACTATATTACTATAGGTATGCTGTCTTAACTCTCTGTGTTGCAGTGGTTTTTGAGGATAAGCAGGGCACTCAATAATTTTGGTAATACACTAATTACATACATTTTTATTGAAAAAATATATGAATAGCCTATTATAGCATTGAGTCGTCTTAAAGCATTTTCAAAATCACTCAGGTAATAGATAGGTCCAAATCGAAACGGTCCACCCCGTTCACATAAAAGCTCCATAAAAATGTCATCCGTCCGGGTTTTCCCGGATTTGTCCTAGTTTGGAGGGGGTCAGGGGAGCAGCGTCCGGGTGGAGTTTTCTTTACAGTCCGGGTCTTCGGGTTTGTACGCATGTTTGGTTTCTTTAATTTTTAAAATATTTATTTTTCTTACCAAGGAGTGAATAGATAGAACAATATAGATGGTAAAAAAAGATTTTATTTTAATTTTAAGTTAAAATATCAAAAAATTAAGTACAATCACACCGCGATGTAAATGCAGAGAAGGAAAGTTACTTGAGAGGGATGTTTGCGTTTGTTAATTAGTTTATTACAGGCAACGTTCGGCACAACGCGACGTCGTCCAAAATGATGAGAGGTACAATATTTAAATTACCTGATCCCATTTATCAAGGTATCCCGTGTCCTTTAGGTATGCTTTAAAAGTATGACTGTCCCACATGTTGTCATCGGGAAGAGATTTGTCCCGCTGCTGGCCATTTGCATATTTACATTGAACCGCATGATTTGTGAGATGCAATGATTCATGAAAATTTTCTAAATTAAATGTCTGACCACTGAACCTGAGGTAGCATTCCCTACAAAAAATAATGAATCAAAAGATAAGATATGAGGTATAGCGACATCTCGCACCTATAAAGCGTGTCTGGCTCGCTTTTTCGTAAATAATTTTCGAAATGTGTTTTTGAATAGTTTTAATATTTTCAATATTATCGGGGGTAATACCACGAGTGCTTAAAAATTACTGATAATTTTCATGAAAGCTTGTTATTTATAATTCCACGAGTTCGAAGAACGAGTGGAATTAGTATAACAAGCTTGAATGAAAATTATCTGGTTAATTTTTATGCACGAGCAGTATTTAGGGAGAATATTTCTAGAATGAAATATATACAGTGTCACCAGTAAAGTCCGCATCATATGGGATTTTTTTTTAATTAATAACTTTATTCGAAATTTGACTTTGGCATCAAGTTCTGCTTCGATCGAGATGCAAATTAAGCAAAAAAATAGTAGTCACGTGATTCGCGTTATCTGTCAAATTTTTATTTTTTCCAAAAAATAATTCAAAAGTGGGGTTATTTCTGAAAATATCGAAAAAAGTTATTAGAAAAAGTTTTTTTAAATGCAGTTTCTAGCCCACATGCAAAATTTCAGCTGCATAAGATAATTTTGATTTTTTGCCTATATTTTGTAAATTGCACCACTTTTGCAAAATAAAACTCAACGCAACCTACATAAAACTTCTTAGTTTTGACAATGCTTTATTTCAGATACATTTTCTTTAAAGTAGCGCCATATTAAATGTGTGTTTTTCTACAAAATCAAAATTGGGATATTAAAATTTGGTCGCATATGAAGCAAAGTTTATTTGTTTTTGACCCCGTATAATGTAACTTCATAAAATAAGTATTTTTGAAAACGTAGTTTGTGTCTAAAAGTAATACACCTTAATATTAAGACAAAAAAGAACACAGTGTCATCAGTAAAGTGTTCATTAAGTGGAAAATAATTTTTTGTTTAACTTAACGTAAAGTTTATCTATTTTCAGCGATTTAATTAATTAATTTAATTTAACCCCTTTACTTTATTTTTTATTTTTTTACTTTCAGGCACAACCAAAGTTTTCAAAAATACCTATTTTATGAAGTTACCTTATACAGGGTCAAAAACAAATAAACTTTGCATCACATGCGACCCAATTTTAATAGCCCAATTTTGATTTTGTAGAAAAACACACATTTAATATGGCGCTACTTTAAAGTACATGTATCTGAAATAAAGCATTGTCAAAACTAAGAAGTTTTATGTAGGTTGCGTTGAGTTTTATTTTGCAAAAGTGGTGCAATTTACAAAATATAGGCAAAAAATCAAAATTATCTTATGCAGCTGAATTTTTGCATGTGGGCGAGAAATTGCATTTAAAAAAACTTTTTCTAATATTTCTTTCGATATTTTCAGCAATAACCCCAATTTTGAATTATTTTTTGGAAAAAATTAAAATTTGACAGATAATGCGAATCACGTGACTACTATTTTTTTACTTAATTTTCATCTTGATCGAAGCAGAACTTAATGCCAAAGTCAAATTTCGAATAAAGCTGTTAATAAAAAAAAATCCCATATGATGCGGACTTTACTGGTGACACTGTATAAAAATTTTTTTTTGTCATACAATTTTCAATTTCATATAACATAATTAAAACTGTAACTGAAATCCAATAACAATTTTTTTTTTATTTTATAAAAAAACTTAACAAATAGCAACAAACAATTGAAAAATATTAACTAATTATTGATTGAATAATAAAAATTAAAAAAACTGTCTCGTCAAATAGGTTCGATTGTTGTGTGTTGGATATACAACGTTGTCTAGGCAACGTTGTATATCCGCTGATATTTTTTTATTTTTAACGTTTCTTATGGGAAAATTTATACATGAGTGAAATATTCAAGATAATTCTTATTTATGCCTCCCCATCCAAATATTTCTAATTCTTTTATATTTAAAAATTGTTAAAATTTTGGTATAAGATTTCTTAGTTTTTTTACAATGTAGTCACTATGTAACTCCCATTTTAAATGTTCATCAAAAATTATTCTTAGATATTTAATATTTTCACCTTCCTTTATATTAATAATATTATTATAGCATATTATTGGACCAATATTTAGAAGTTTATTTTTGTATGAAGTAAATGGAATGTATGTTGTTTTGTTACAATTTATAGTTAATAAGTTTTTATTAAACCAGTTGCTTATTTTTATAAAATCTTTTTCAATAGTATTTTTTAAAATGTTCCAATTTAGACCTTTATAAAAAAATTACCGTACCATCAGCAAAACTATGTAGTTTTCCTTGACAGTTTAAATTAAAAATATCATTTAGATAAATATCTATTAAAAAGTATTGGTACCTTGTGGTACTTCATAATTAAATATTTTTGGTGAACTAATATTTTCACCAATTTTAACATGATGTACTCTGTTATATAAATAGTTTTTAAGGTAGGAGTATCAACATGCTTGCCAACCTATAACCTATTTCGGGTAAATTTATTTATGTTTTCTAGCTTTTATACAAAATTTAAAGAAAATCAGTATCGACTTGATATTCTATAGGTAATAATTGACATATTTAATAAATATCAAGGCATTTCATAACTTATTTTAGGAGAAGTGTATAGCGAAAAATATCAGGTAAGATTTTTTTAAACATTATTATGTCATTGTCATTCATTGTTCTTTCACTATACAATTCTCCCAATATTAGCAATGAAATAAATTGATATTTTTGTAATATATCAGATACTACCTAAATAATGTACCGACGATATTGATTTGCTTTAAATGCTAGTTATTAAAATAATAAACTCAAAAAATCAACGCGAAATAGGTTATAGGTTGGCAATAGATTGAATGACGTTAAGAATTCAACCTTAAATAAAGTTAATATTTAACCACGAAATCCAAGTTTTTCTAATTTGTTTATAAGAATTTTATGACTGACAGTATCAAAGGCTTTAACTAAATCTAAAAATATGCATATACTTACTGTTTATTTTATTATCGATTGAATTATATATTTGATTTGTAAGGTGACAAATTGCATCTTGTGTAGATTTATTTTTTTGAAATCCAAATTGTTTATCTGATAGGATTTTATTAATATTTAAGAAATTTTCTAATCTTTCTTTTAAAACTTTTTCGAAAACTTTTGCTAATGATGAAATTAATGATACAGGTTTTATTAATAATTTTAAAATTCAATTTTATTTCCGCTTTTATAAGTTTTACCTATTATACCCATTTTTAAAGCAGATGGATATATTCCTGTATTAAAGATGGTGTTAATTAAATAAGTTAATGGTTTACAAATGAATGAATTTATTGATATTAAAATCTCAGATGTGATACCATCAATTCCAGGAGATTTTTTAGGTTTTAAGCTTGTAGTAAAGGTTTTAACTTCATGATAATTAGTTTCGTTTAGATAACAAGAGATTAAATTTATTCTGAATAGTTTCATCCAGCACGTGGTTATTATTTTTATTTGTTATATTATTTGCTAGTGATTCTTTAACTGTTGAATAATATTTAATAAAGTAATTTGATATTAAACTTTCATCAGTTGTTGTTTCTCCATTTGGTAGTTTCGTTAGATTAATAAAATTATTTTTATTATTATTTTCATGGCATATTTTTTTACTCATTGCCATACTTCTTTACATGATTGGCTTTTATTTTTTATTTGAGATTTGTAGTAATTTATTTTAGCTTTTCTAATTATTTCATTTAATTTTTAAACACTCAAACACGCAATTACATAATCATTTAACTAAAACTGTTTTAAATATTGACTTACCCTTAATACAAACTACGGTAGGTCAGACCTCCATTTATTATCAAGGCATACAATTTTACAACGAAATACCCCAAAAATAAAAAATTTTAAATACAAAACGTTTTAAAATTGTATTTAAGAAAATACTTAAAAAGAGGAAATTAAATTTTAAACTAAAAAAATATTTTAATATGCAATTCTTTTATTTCTTTTTGTTTTTTTTAAATATTTTAAAATGAAATTTAAACGATAGTTATTAGTTTAATTAATTACATTAAAATAAATAATCGAGTTAAATATACATTTTTTCTATTTTTTTGTGGATATGAACATTTAAGGTATTAGTTTAGTTTTAAATATTTATTTTTATTGATTTCTCTTGCATTTTTAGTTAACTATATTTTACCACTTACGTTATTTAAGATGTTGTAATTAGTAGATAATCCCTCATAAACTAAGGTTTTTGGCACTTGAAAAAAAAAAAAAAAAAATCAGCTGCAAACAGAACAAAAATTTTAATTATTAAGCTTTTTATTCTAGGTCAGACTTACCGATACATCCAGATGGTCAAAGGTTGAACATTAGTTACCATGAACCACTGTCTGATGTCAAACTTGGTTTTGTATATTATTAGGGGCCTTTCTGAAAACAACTACTATTCCTTTAAGTTTACCATCAAAAACATATTCGAATTTTAATTTATTACCGCAACCACCTCAATTTTATTTTAAGGTAGTTAGCAAAGATTGTAATTGTCTAATGTTTAAACCTGTTAAAATACTTCCTTCGTAGTTGCGACTAGGGTTTGCATTCCGGGATCCCGGAAGATTTTTATCCACAAAAATCCCGGGATTGAAGTATAGCAATCCCGAAAATCCCTATTTTCTTTAAACGATCAAATTTCCATCTGCTCTCGATAGTTCTCGGTTAACATGTCGCACCTTTAAAATTAAAGTGACACAATCCAAAAAATAGAGTTTTGCAGAAAACAGGAAAAGCTCTAAAATATATTGGACCCCTCTAACTCTTTTGTCTCCTAAGCCCAAGTAATAAATTAAATTAAATGTTATATTTGGGGAAACATTAGCTAAATGGTTTTACTAGAAGACAATTATTTAAATTTAATATTAAAACCTACCCTTAATAGTAAAAAAAATAAAAATTAAAAATTAAAAACAAGTTAGGTCTTTTTACTGCCAAATTTTTTTTAACAACGAACGAATTATTTGGAGTTATGCCATTTTAAAATTAAAATTGTCGTTGTACTCAGCGAGTCATTTTAGAATAAGTCCTTTTTTTATTAAATACCAGTTACTTTTTTGTAAAATGTTTGGAATCAAGTCAGTTTAGACTTAAAGCAGTGTCAATTTTCCGTCGCATGCGACAACATACTGGAATGATACTCTTTAGTATTAAAAAGATGCGCGAATACCGTTAATATGAAAAAGGCATAAATAGGTTCCTCTAATTGGGGAGAAGCAATTTGGTATTAGGTCCAGTGGCAGCTGATAGAGGGCGATATTTAGTGCCATTTTATGATTAAACCTAGAAATATACAATTTTCGAGTTGTGTCACTTTACTTTTAAAGGTGCGATGTATTTATTTGTTCTGTCTTGGCGTTTTATTTCGTTTTACCCAGGTTATTTATGGATCTATTGTTAATTATTATATTATTATAAGATGCTACAAACGGTGATTCACTTTCGCCCACCTTTCAACATGCGCTTACAAATCGTATAAATGAACGTCGAACTATAATGTCTGAGGTTATCTCATACCTTCAAAATCCTAGCACCAATCATGGAAGCAATTTATTTAGACACCCAAATTCTGAAGCCATATAGCTTAATTTGTCAAAAATATATCAGAACCTTTAAAAAATATATTAGTTCAGATTTGGAATCGGACGATGAAGACAATATGCCTCTGTCTGAAATAAGAGAAAAGCCGACTTGGATTTTAACTTTAAAGCAAGAACTTCAAGAAGCCATTGGCTCTGTTACCACTAGAACTAGAACTAAACCTAATTGACGGCAAATATCGAAAAATCTAAAAGTTCCTCTTAAAAGTCTTAACGAATTAAAAAAGAAATGTCCCTTTTTTAAAATGGAGGTTTAAGAGGATTACATTTGCAAAAGTGTTACGAATATTTACTGACAGTACCACCTACAAGTGTGGAAGCTAAAAGAGCCTTTTCTTCAGCAGTGACATTTGCGACCAAACTTAGATCGCGCTTAAGTGACTCAACTTTAGACGCGTTGGTATTTTTAAGAGCATATTTTATTTTTACTTAGCAGATCGTAAATGTTTAAAAAAAATTTTGTTTGCGCTTAAAAAGTTCTTTCCTTTGTTTTACGTACGTTCGCATAACTAATTTTTTTCATTTACAAAACGTAAATCACCGGCATCGGTGACTCCGTGGTTAACGCGGTAGTCGCTGAGAACTCTAGGACGAGAGTTTGTGGGTTCGTATCCCACTGCCGGCAAACTGGTTCGAGCCCAGTGGATTTTAGTGGTATAAGTCTTGACGTGGGTCCAGCGTCGAGCAAAAATTAGGGAAGAGTGAAAAAATGTATCATCCCCCAAAACCACCCCATTCACGCCGGTAACCAGGCCGGATGAGATCGGATATCTCGTGGGGTGGAGGGGGAAGGAACACACTCCCCAATCGGTAGGTCATAGAAAGCACGAAACCAAGGGTTGATAGCCCTTGGGGGGTGCTTCTAATGACTGAGGATCGTGGTTCGGAGCCCACGTTAAACCGTAGGTCCCCTCGGGAATGGCCCTGGCAGCGAACGAAGAGGAAAAAATTGGAAAAAAAAAAAAAACAAAACGTAAATCCATAAAAATCTGCATTTTTATTATTTCTGTTGCTACATGCTGGTCTTAGATTTTTAATATTAAATATTATTAATTATTAGGGTTGATCCCGGGATTTCATTTTTAATCCCGCGATCTCAAAACGGGATCTTGATCCCGAAAATTGGAAACCCTAGTCGCGACATTTAAGCGCCCCACACATTGGTGTCTCGCAAGAAATAGCCCCCTCTGACAAATTTAAGTAATTACAATACTTAGCTAATTTAATCTTGTTGTGTGTTATTGTGTATAATTAGCAACTGACTAATAACATTGATCCAATTAATGCTAATAATGAATAAACCAAATTAAACAAGTGCAAGCGCCAACAGCGCGACCGCGACTCCGTCACCCGCCACTCTCAAAGCATCGGCGCGCCTGCACGTGACTTAGTTTTCATTTAACTGTAAATGTAATACTGCGAAGTCAGTTTTATAAATTAATAAAAGCAGAAAAGTCATAAAGGCAATTTATTCCAGCAGTAATAAATCAAAATTAGTAAGGCGCTGTCACAACAATCTCTGTACACGCAGAGGCGGATCCAGGGGGGGGGGGCAATGGGGCCCGGGCCCCCCCTAAAGCCCGTTGAAACATTGAAAATTCTTTTTTGTTTAAATTTTTTACCGAAAATTAAAGCGAAAATGAATGATTATTTTAAGTTCCTTTTAAACCAAGTATTTTTAGTTGAATAGAATACTTGTTACAAAAATTTGTGTTACGTTTTTCACAATATAAAATATAAATATACTGATTTATTTTGATTTTTTGCATACGGGCCCCCCTTAGGAGTATTTCTGGATCCGCCAGTGTGAACACGTAGTGCTCAGCATCAAGTCATCTTGTGTTGGGTTCCTGACCACAGCAATATAATTATATGGCAACGAGACTGCTGATGCGCTCACCAGGGAGTATGTCGATGTCGAACTAGCAGAGAATACTGTGGCTAGACAGGCCACTGGGATCAGTCAAAGAGAAGATAGATCAGATAGCTAAACAACTTGCGCAAAGCAGATATACAGAACTAACAACCTGTAGCATCTCCAAGCAATTGTTGCCTCTACTTGATAACAGGAAAACTGCAGCGTTATTATAGCACAGTCACAAAGCTACTGCCGTAGTTACCGGACATTACCTTATCGGTAAACACGCCGAACGTATGCAAATACCAGCTAACGACATTTGCAGAAGTTGCAGAGATGAAGAAGAGAAGGAAATTATTCAGCATTTCTTGTAGGCCTTGGATAAACCATTATTTAATGATCTGGAGGAAGTGAGCAGCTTACAACTGGTTCGATTCACTAAGTTTATCAACAGCAGTGGCTGGTTTGAATGAGATTCTTCTACGCACTACGTCGCGTTAACCATCAGAAAGCTGATGCAGATAGGTTCCTCGGAATACGTGTGGTACTACAACGGTCCTTGTAGGACTACATGAGACTGTCTGGACAGGGCCAGAATTCTGCCACGCTAAGCTAATCTACCTCACAGAAACAGAAAAAATAATTAGAAGATGATATAATGTCCGCAAAAATAATTAAAAAAAGAAAGAAATATTGTGGCATATCAGACAAGTGTGTAACTATTTTTTATATTGGAATACACAGGGATCCAAGTTCAATGTATACCCTGGGGCGGGTACACCACGACAGCCGTTTCGTCCTTGTTAGGACTCGACGGGCAGCCATAACCCAAGCAATTCCAAGAACGACGGAAAAATGTACTAAAAGCCTCCCTGTAGAATCAAGGCGGCCCTCAATACACCTTAGCGCCATCCCACGGAACCAACTCCAATATAAAAGATAGTTACACTGGTAATAACGAAAGGTAGACAACTAAATAAACTACGAAGTGCATTCACCGAAAACATGTGCCATTTTGCAGACCAGAAAACAGATCAACGCTGGCACCCACCAGAATGCCAACCAGAACGAAACGGCCGTCGTGGTCTACTCGCCCCAGGGTATCCATTGAACTTGGATCCCTGTGTATTCCAATATAAAAAAATAGTTACACACTTGTCCGATATGCCACAATATTTCTTTCTTTCTTTAATTATTTTCGCGGACATTATATCATCTTCTAAACATTTCTATGGCTTAAAACTCAAGCGGATTGCGCGCATTCTGGTGGGTGCCAGCGTTGATCTGTTTTCTGGTCTGCAAAATGGCAGATGTTTTCGGTGAAAACGCAAATAGCGTTCCCTATACTGGATTGTGCCAGCATCTACGTGAATGATATCCCGACTCTGGTTGTTCTGTTGTTCTTTTCTATTTAAGTTATCGAAACAAAGATTTCATGTCCTAGGAAAGGTTTGTGATACTTTGGAAAGATTTTTTTATTGGGATGTATTATCAATAAGTTTTAGCTCAGGATGTCAGTGCTGAATATGATGAATTCGGTTATAGTGAAAAAGCCCATTCTAGGTATCAGTTATAGTACACCTACCGATATATTTCTGCACCACATACTTTAATTTTAAATTCATCAATTTATCCACGTCAGCGATACTTTTAACCAATTGGATTCCTCTTCCTCTGCACTTGTTACCAGGTTTCATGATCCAAATGTTTCTTACCCCGTCAAGGTCATATTGCGGCCAATGTTTGATAATTTCCTTTAGTCTTATTTTGGCTTGTGCGATGTTTGATACCACCTTATCCTAAAATAATGTTTATTAATATAAAAAAAGGTTTGTTCGGGTTTGTTCGTCTGAGGAAGTAACTGACATTCAAAACTTCATCTTATTCTTTAAACGCATGCACGGCTTTTTTTTAACTGTAGTGTTTCTTGAACTGTTGAATTCATTGTTCTTTAATACAAGTCACAAGTACAAGTCAAAAACACAAACATAAACGAACTACATAAAGGGTTAGCATACGAGCGATTCGGCATCGGCATATCTAATGATCTAACGAAGCCAAACTGTTTATGCAAATGTTGCAAATACAATTCGCATATTTGGTAACTAGTTTTTCTTTGTCTTACGCAAAGTTTCGCTTGAAATAATAATTCACGGAGCGGTTCGACTCGATGCATGCCTTTGAACGGCCTGCGACCAAATGCGAAACAACCCGAGACTAGGCGAAGTAGACGGCGGGCGAGCGCGTATGTTTGTTGAGCCCTTAATTTCCAATTAATTTGTATAATCTTCTATTTGATACAAACCCACCTTCAAATACGGCAGTCGGCATAGCGCTTTGATCTATATTAGAGGGTTTTTGCGTGACACTTTGAAACTTTTGCGTTTTTTGTTTTGAAAAATAAACTAATTAGGTGGGTCATTGATCTAATTACCTTAGGGACAAGCCGCGCCTGTTCTTACCTATGCCAGTGGCCTGCTGTTTTAAGCGGACATTTTCCTGTTATTTTATTAAATATAACTATTTAAAACACTTTTCCATTACCTTAAAGTCCATAAAAAGCTCATTTTGATGGATTATGGCATAATAGTAGCCAAGAAATTGTTCCCACTCGTGATCCCAAACCCTGGTGAAATCTTTATCTATATCTTGATGTCTCTGTTCACCAATATATTCGGCACATCTAAAAACGAGGTTTTAAAAGTTCTGTAGTAGCCCAAAAGTACGTTTATTTATTTATTTTATTTATTTATTATCATCAACAATAACAATAACAAAAAGCCAGGAAATGAAGATGAAACAATATGCATATCATGGACATAAGCGTCTGTGTGAATGCACATTGGGTTCATCAATAAAAGTTTACAATATTTAACCTACAGCTTATAACATACGACACTAAAGAAAAAAACAAAAAAAAAAACAAAATAATAACACGTAATACCAAAAAAAGGTCAAAAAAAGGAGTGGAAACGATGAAAAAAAAAAGAAAAATATAAATCTACTGTAGTTTAATGACGCTTTTAATGGTATTTGTATTCTCTCTAATCCATACTTGCAACTGCTTCTTAATGCTACTATATTTTTTAGTTTTAAATTGTTCAGGTAACATGTTAAATAATTTATCTTTGAGTTGCATTATAATGCGTGTTGGGTAATACAATGTTATGATTTGTATTAGCTCTTGTTTGAATGCCATGATTGATAAAATTTTGAAAGTTATTGGTGGAAATTGAAAATCTAAGGACACATTTAAAATATAATTGAGCAACAGTAAAAACGCCAGACTCCATGAATAATAGGTCGGATGGGAATTGCTTATGTTTAAACAAAATAACCTTTAATATATATTTCTGCACAATGGTAATGTTCTTTAAGGTGTCATTGTAAGCAGAACCCCAGCAGATAATGCCATAGCTCAAGCAAGATTTAGCTAAAGCTCTGTATACTTTAATGATTGTATTTCTATTTAGAACATTACGTAATTCGTTAAAAATAATATAATAATAAATACCTATTCCTGATGTTAAATGTTTTGGTTTATAATATGGTTTGAAATATTGTACCTGTAATTTTTTTTAATACATAAATACAAAGTAGCAACTTTATTTGTGAAGAGCAGTGGCGCACCCAGGGGGGGGGGGTAAGGTAGCCTTGCCCCCCCCCCCAAAACCCCCAATGAAATTGACTTCTACTTACTATACCCACTAACCCACTAAAAAAAACTTTAATTTCCAGGCGCGATACAAAGAACGATATAATTTTTATTACTTTTGTTCAGTATTATAAGTAGAAAATTTGCAAAGCTTTCTCAGCCTTCATTCTTCTTATGCAAATTATTCATTTTTTGAAAATTTTTATAATAAAAGCATTCTAATATGCGAATTTAAATTATGGAACGCAGGGGCGGATTTACAAATTTGCCGCTACTAGGCTATTCAATTTTTGCCGCCCCTATACCAGTGACGGCTCGTGAGTTGTGAAACAGGTAAAGTGTTCGGGAAAGAAAAAACCCGCTGCAGGCGAAAATTTTTTAAGACCACGCCCAAATTTGGTCAATAATTTTTAGTAAATATTTTAAAAATTTATGATTACCTACTTATTTTATTGAAAATGAAATTTCTTTCTGCAAAGCCAGTAAAGTTCCAATTACCTTTTTTTATCCCCATTAACAGACACGGCCAACAATAAAGTTTATTTAAAAAAATACTACCCGTCGACCATGAATAAAGATTGTACCATTTATTTCTGTAAGATAAAAAAAAAATTTGGGCCAAATTTGCCGCCCCCTATAATCTGCCGCCCTAGGCTCCAGCCTACTCAGCCTAATGGTAAATCCAGCACTGATGGAACGACAAGTTTACAGATAGCAAAGAAATACCCTCCGATATCTTTAAGCTATATATTCAATGTAATGGTATGATATTTCCCAATATAAAAACTTTTGCAAATTTTTGTTACCCTTCCCGTCACCGCCAGTACCTCTGAAAGGTCATTTTCCACATTAAAGTACTTAAAATCGTACTTAAGAAATTCCACCGGGCAAGTAAGACTTAATGGTTTGGCAAATTTATTTATTCATAAAAATGTTCCTGTTTCTTGTGAAGAAATTTTAAATAAACTTTCTAAGGGTCGATGAAAATTAGATTGACATATTTAACAAATGCAAAGGTGTTATAAAAAAGTTTTGGTTTCTATTATTTATAAAATATTGTTTATTGTTGTGCTTTGTACTAATTTATATTTTTAAATAAATATATTTGTGTTATGGACATGTCGTCATTACTATTACCTATATTTTATTTGGTAAAAAGAGTGGTATGTTTTGTCCGGAATAATTATTAAAGTGGATATTTTAAAGTCAATTTTTTTAGATATTTACTTGAAACTGGAACTTGAATTGAACTAGGCTATTGCGATCTTCTGAGAATACCTGTTAAAAAACTACAAAGTTCTAGAAAAATGCGTAACTTAAAAGTTTATTAAAAAATTTGCTTCCGGCACTGATTGGCGGGCCCCCCCTAACATAAAATCCTGGGTGCGCCGCTGGTGAAGAGAATAACGCTTAAGAAAATATCCGAGTGAACAAATCTGAACTTATTATCAGATGTTTGCATCGCTTGCAAGGCATTTTAAGTACGCTTTCAGTAACACATGATGGTAATCAATAAAGGGCCCCACAGATGACGGCCTGGTTGGCTGCTTTGCTCGACGAACAAAATGGCGAACGCGAGACTACAGTTTTGTTCACCGTTCACCAGTTAATCAAAAACTACGTAATTATGAAAACAATACCTACAAGCAAATTGTCAACAGATTAAAAAAAATTTCTGCACAAGCGTGGTTTTTGACTGGTTGTGAACTGGTTGGAAATTGCGTGGTCTGCGAGGATAACCCACAGAAAACAGAAATCTAACCTAATAAAAAAATAATAAATTATTTGCAACAACGATTAGAAAAAGGCTTTTGTTGTATGAAAAACAATACAATCTGCAATAGGTAAATTGGAGAAGGTAGGTTTAACGTTAGTTCTTTTTTTTTATTTGTTATACCTACTCAACCAACTCAAAAAAGTTTATTACAGAGAATATAACACCAAATATACAATATATAAAATCCCAAATAATAAACACCATGTTTAGTCATTATTAATAACTCCATCGAAATTATTAAAAAATATATATAATATATTTAATAGCCATTTACAAAAAAAAAATATTAATATAATAATATAATACGTTAAAGTTTTAAAAAGTATTTTTTTAATGTTATTTTAAAAGTTTTAGGTGTCCACAACGAGACTAAAATCTCTTGAGATTTTTGTTTCACGAGAAATTTATCTCAGATGTGTTTCCACAGAATATGAGAGATTTCTATGAAACGCTCGATTTGATGAATTTTTCTCTCATGAGACAAGGTCTACATGCGCTATTTCCACAATCAATTTACATTTCAAGCAGAAAGAAACAAAACTTTGTCTTGTAAAGTGACTTTATAAAAAGATGTCAACAAAAAAGGCTAGACGAAGTGCTGCAGATTGTTATTAACTATTACCTTGCCGTTAAGTCCCGTAGTACACCAAACGAAAAGATCTCACAGATATTGGATGAGAGATTGGATTAAAAGGAGAGGAAAAAATAATATAATGGAAATATTATTAAAAGAACTGGCACGGGAAAATCAGGAATGTTACAAGAACTTTCTTCGAATGACCGCTGCTGATTTTCGTTTTCTGTTGATGCTCTGGAACTAGCAACGAAGGTTATGTATTTTATCCTTTACTTCTTGAGCCGGAATTCCAAACTTGTTGGAAATTTCGTCCATAGCTCATTTCCGAAGATTTCGGTTTTTATAGTTTTCGGACCAGCGGTCCCACAAAAATAGGATAGGATACATATGCTTCGATTAATTGCAGTATCATGCTTCTTGTCCAGTAAAAAGAACAGTCCTTTCTTTTCAAACCCCTCTTTTCACTTGAATAACTTATTTTTGGAAAAAACAAATATTTAGAAAAAAGAAAAGCACAAAGTCTTTCTCCACAATTTTTTAGTAGAATAACTAGGCGAACCCAGAATAATTTATAATAATTAAATTCGACATGTTTCGAGTGTAGGAACACTCATCATCAGGAAAACAAAGTGAATGGTACAATGCTGATGTTCTTAGCAATAGAGAAAATAATAGTGGGATTGAGCCGTAATGGAGCTTTCAAAGGTGTACAAGAGGTGTAAAAATTGAATAGTCAAAAACTGACAATCAAGACTTCAGCATACTGGAAAGTCAGGGGTTAGTGCAAAGTCTTGGGCAGAAAAATGAAGAGTGGAAAAGAAAAAATTAGGGAGTTTTAACAGACTTTGTGAAAAACATTTGTTAAGTAGTGAAAAATCTTAAGTTTTATTCAGCTTTGTTAGAGACATGTAAAAGTATTGAAATAAGACGGAAAGAAAAAGAAAAAATTGTTTTTCATAGCTAAATGATGCTTCGACTATACAGGGTGTTCCTTAATGACGTGCTAATATTTTTGGGTGTGATTGCTCAAGTCATTTTATGAAGAAAAGTTCATATAAACATATGTCCTAAATGGCTTAAATTTTTTGCTACAGGGTGTTGAATTTTTTCTTTTTTAATGCGTTTTTTGTAATATCTCCGAAAGTACTTTAGATAATATTTTTAATTTTGGCATGTGCTAATAGGATATGAAACCACATGTTTAAGTTATAAAAGTTATTTTTCTGACCCACCAGTGGCGTCCCTGCAAACATGTCCTCCGATATTTTTTAGAAAAAAAGTGGCACACCACTGACATTTTTCCATGTGGATATTATTTCTGATTAGCCTGGTCAATTCTTCATAAAAATGGTCTCTTAAGTTTTTCTCCTCAGGCACACCGTTCTTAATTAAAATAATTAAATTAAATTAGTTCTAGGTACTATTCAGTATTATTAACCATGATAATGCAAAATTTTGTATTATAAAAACTTATGGAAATGACCACCTTCACTTAATAGGCATGCTTTTGCCCGTCTTTGTATCGAATAGCGCACTCGTTCAAATATTCCAGGTGATTTCCGTATTGTTTCACAGAAAGCAATTAATCGCTCCCTTAAATTTTCCAAAGTGTTAATGGGAGTTTTATACACTAGAGTTTTAAGATGACCCACAAGAAAAAATACAAACTATTGAGATTA
This sequence comes from Polydrusus pterygomalis, assembly GCA_963969555.1. Lineage (NCBI taxonomy): Eukaryota > Metazoa > Arthropoda > Insecta > Coleoptera > Curculionidae > Polydrusus > Polydrusus pterygomalis. The sequence continues at coordinate 38,401,170 of OZ018376.1, read as the reverse complement.
GGGAATCTTGCTGGCCATTGTTGAGCTCCTCCGCCACCTATCCAACGATTCGGATAAATTGCATCCAAATGGTCGCGAACGATTACACTGAAATGAGCAGGAGCTCCATATCATGCATGATATATCACATTTGATTCCTTAGCGCATATGGTACATCTTCAAGTAACACAGGTAGTTCTTTTTGGCGGTAGATAAGCCTGCCGTTAAGGCGTTAATTATGTTTTTAAGAACGTCACCGTTCCAGGATAACTAGATTTATGTGATCAAAAATTATTCGTCAATACTGCAAAATGAAGCTAATTTAATTTAATTATTTTAATTAAGAACAGTGTGCCTGAAGAGAAAAACGCAAGGTATCATTTTTATGTATAATTGATCAGGCTAATCAGAAATAATATCCACATGGAAAAATGTCAGTGGCGTACCACTTTTTTTCTAAAAAATATCAGAGGACATGTTTGCAGGGACGGCACTGGTGGTACAAAAAAATTACTTTTATAACTTAAGCATGTGGTTTTATGTCCTATTTGTACATGCCAAAATTTAAAATATTATCTAAAGTACCTACTTTCGGAAATATTACAAAAAACGTATTAAAAAAGAAAAAATTCAACACCCTGTAGCAGAAAATGTAAGCCGTTTAGGACATATATATATATACGAACTTTTCTTCATAAAATGATTTGAGGCATCACACCCTAAAATATTAGCACGTCATTAAGGAACAACCTGTATACACATATCGTTCTGTGTCAAGGAAGTCAGTGCCATTGTTAAAGATTGTACGAACATTTTTTGCAATAAACACCTATAGATTTCACTTTTTAAATTTTTTTAGACTTTGCGTATTTTGATTAGTCCTGTTCTTTCGCCCTGCGAGCCAATTTCTCTCCCTTTTATGATTTCCGTTAATGTAATGGTGTTTAACTTCCCTAACAAATGCAATTCGAACGTACAACGAAAACTTTATCTATTTTTACTTCTTCGTTTTAGATCTTACCTGTCCATTGCAAAGTTATAAGCGCTATGAGGAACTGTTCCTTCTACTGAATGTACTTCAAACTTGGCTTCATACCGTTCTGTTAACCATCTAAGCAAACTTATACAAGCCGTCATACGGAAATCATCTACAAAGAGGTTATAGTGATCCGGGAAGCCCAGAACGTAGCATCGTGGGAAGTTTATCTAAAATTTAAAAAAATATTTTATTTAAAAAGAAAAAATGATATGCCATTATTCTAAAGAAAGAGAACATTCGGTTTGTCAAAACAAAAAAAATTATAAGGATTGAATTTTAAAGAAAAAAATTTTTAGGGAAGTATATTTTCTTGGCCATCAAACCTCACCGTTCCGAATTTTTATTTATTAAGAACGTTGTTTTTGTACACTTGAAGAACGATCAATGTGACATATTATCAAATATTATACGTGATAAAAAGAAACAGACTAGTAACCGGGAGAATCTACCACACGATATTGACAAGCCCGATACCGTGAAGCTTGGTTGCCAGATTTAACAAAATCATCGAGTTTATCAAGATTTCTTTAAATGCACTATTAGGTTCGTGAATGTACTTTAAACACTATTTTAAATGTGAAAAAATATACACAGCTTATGTTACGGGCGGTGAATTATATATAAGGCATTAGTGAGATAAATAAATTTTATTTCTAATTAACATTTTGGAAAATGGAAAAAAATTAAAAAATTGATTTCATTAAAAAAATTTAAAGTCGAAATAAAAACATGGATATTAAAAACAGACAATTTGAAATTATTTTTAGAAATGCTTTAATTAATTATTATTATTGTTCTAAATAATTTATATAAGTAATATTTTTTACTTAATAATTATAAATTAATAATTTTATTATAGGTCTTAATATATTTCTTCAAAAAAGCTGCGTTTATACTATAAATTAACATTTTTACTTTAAAACTTGATTTTTAATGCATATTTGATCAGGGGGGCATCTTAGGATGCCCCATCTGGACTTCGCCGATTTCAGAGTAGTACCCTTAATTTTTTTTATTTTGAACCTGTACTAGAAATTTTTTTTTTATTTTTTATTCTGAAATAAAGACATTTATTATTATTATTATTATTATTATTATTATTTATGATTTTTGATTTTACATACTAAAACAAAAAATAAGATTTGTCCCTAACAAGCTCAGTTTCAGGGGATTGAAGAATAAGTTTATCGAAGACAACATAAACATATTATTTATTATATTATTAAATTTTAAATAAACTTATTATTATTATTATTATTAATATTAAATGTGAATAAATTAGTTATAATTAATATTACATTGAAATTTCAACTGAGCACTATGACAACAATGTATATTTATTGCCCGCATTCCTTCGGCTGCTCACAATAATTGACGCGGACAAATAAATGCACATTAAATTATTAAATCTGATTCAAAAATTCTTACATTTGCCACGTTGTCTTCTGCATACCAATAGGCCTGTTGTAACAAAAGAGCCAATCCTTCCTTTGAAGCGAATAGGGATCTGCTGAAACGATTTATAAGTTTGTAAGCATGTCCTCTGTGCTGCAGATCGGATGGTTCTTTTCGCATGGACCAGTAGAAATCACAATCAAAGTTTGATAACATTCGGGACATAACTGTACAAAAATGAAATAAAAAAAAGTGAGTAGGTATATTTATCTTAAATTTGTTAATATCGTTTTCAGCCTTATTTAGGTATATGATCAGTACCTATGGTGGTACCAATGGCATATTGTTATAATTATAAATTGCATTGATACCATCTTAAGGTGACATTCTCAACGTCAAGATCGCACTAAGTTCGATTCGTGGGACGACGGTCCCTTCTCCGTCGTTAGCATTGAAGGTACAAATTGTATAATAAATACCAATAAAGGCAAGATTGTAACTGTACAGGGTTATCCAACCAAGACTAGACAAGGTGATTTTTTGACTTTTCCTGTACTTTTATAAAAAAAACTGAAATGGCCATCTTAAGTCATTTTCTCCCGCGAATTCGAATATCTTCAGCAAAAAACAATTGAACATCAAACAAAAGTACTAGGGGTCACTTTGATATTTTTTTAAATGGAACACCCTGTATATTTTTACATTTTTAAATTCCACATAAAATTATAATTATTTTTTATTAAATGCACTATTAGTCTATACTTCATAGTTTCCGAGATATTGACTCTCGAAAAGTGACAGTTTTGAACTTTGACAGCTTATAACTTTCTAACAGTACGTCTTAGAGCAAAACGGCTTACATGTCCCTATCTTTAAATTTTATTATCTTCCCAAAAAAATCAACTTCTGGTTAAACCGGATGTAACTCGAAAGAAGGAAATATAGTTGTTCCGGTTTAACTGGAAGTTGATATTTTTGGGAAGATAATAAAAATTGAAGATAGGGACATGTAAGCCATTTTGCTCTAAGACGTACTGTTAGAAAGTTATAAGCTGTCAAAATTCAAAAATGTCACTTTTCGAGAGTCAATATCTCGGAAACTATGAAGTATAGACTAATAGTGCATTTAATAAAAAATAATTATAATTTTATGTGGAATTTAAAAATGTAAAAATATACAGGGTGTTCCATTTAAAAAAATATCAAAGTGACCCCTAGTACTTTTGTTTGATGTTCAATTGTTTTTTGTTAAAGATATTCGAATTCGCGGGAGAAAATGACTTAAGATGGCTATTTCAGTTTTTTTATAAAAGTACAGGAAAAGTCAAAAAATCGCCTTGTCTAGTCTTAGTTGGATAACCCTGTACATAAAAATAGAGTTAAAAAGTATGTTAATTAATTATTAAGAATAATTCGACAGGCCTGTCAATAATAGTGTAACATTGATTTACTAATTTATTTCTCACCAATCATCCCTTCATCTGTTTTTATATGTTATAAGGAATTGTTAGACGTAAATTTAATTTAATTTTTATACAAATATATTTTACGTTTTGTTTTATTTACTATATTTTATTTCAGGGTATTATTCCGTATCAGCACAGCTGTTAGTATATCCCGGATAATGACCTCATTAGTTGGCCACATATGTAGGTCATTCTCTAGGGAGGTGTAATAGCTTATGTTATTGCATTATTATAAATCATGCTAAATAAGCTATGATAATTCATTGAACTATTACATCCTCCCGGTTCTAGCTTTTGTGCTGACGCTGTTTAATTAATGGGTCAATATGTAATAATTAATATGTAAGCATTTTAAATACGTGTAACCCCGGTGATTCTACCGAGAGGTGAACACACTTCTTTGAACACAATAGAATAAACCATGTATCGTAAAACATTGCCAAGAGTTTAATTTTTCTACGCTACACATTTATTGCCAACCTATAACCTATTTCGCGTTGATTTTTTTAGTTTAATTATTAGATTAACTAACATTTAAATAACAAAAATATCTATTCATTTTATTGGTAATTTTGGGATAATTGTATATATTATGTATGTATAACAATGACATAATAATGTTAAAAAAAATCTTACCTGACATTTTTCGCTATACAATTCTCCTAAAATATTTAATGAAATTCCTTGATATTTATTTAATATGTCAATTATTACCTATAAAATATGAAGACGATAATGATTTTATTTAAATTTTGTGTAAAAGCTAGAAAAATAAATATACGCGAAATAGGTTATAGGTTGGCAAGCATGTTGATAGTCCCACCTTAATTACATAAAATAGGATACTTTTATAGCACATCAATATTAACGAAGTGAGTGGGTAACTTAAATTTACCTTATATTATAAAGAAACAAAACCAAAAGAAACAATTTAAAATATAATAATTTCGGCAGGTGTCATCCTGGTTTGAAAAAGACAAAATGAGCAATTTAAACGAAAATGCAAGATTTGGGTGCCAATCTATCCAAGAAATAAAAAATCGATAGCTGAAAATATTCCACTTAACACAGAAATCCAAGAACTCAATTTGGGCACATAGACCAGTGCTGAAGCCTTTGAAAATGGTAAAAAGTGAAAAGAAATAATAGTAGGATGAAACCCATTGGAAAAGGAATAGAATAGAACAAAAATGAAAGGAAAAATAAATTACGGGCGATCCGAGGTAGAAAAGGGGCGGAGGGGGGGGGGGGGGTTTAAGGGTAGAAAACGATTTATCTCGATTTCCGGTAAAACTACAAGTCCTATGGAAAAACGTTAAATTGCAAAGTTGTAGGTAATAAAAAGATCTACAACTTTTATATTTACACTTTTTTCATATAACCTCAAAATGTATGTGAAAAATTCAAATAACCAAGTTTTTGGTTTTTTATTTTTATCTTTTACAAAAATTTTTTTTTATCCACGAAATTTGGTGAAAACTTACCTTTTTATGTCCTAAACACACTGTAATTTTTTTGATTTAAAATATTTATTTTTTAACCTTATCTTGACTTAATATCGAAAAAACACCCTAATTCCCCTAATCGAAAATTCTCACGTCAAAATATCTGCTTTTTTAAAAAAGTCGGTGGGTTTTTTGTTCGCTGAAATCTCTACTTTCTGATGGTGTTAAAAAATATATACATTACTACGGTAAATGTTCTCAAAAAAATGCAAAGAAACGAAAAAAACTCGAATCCGAAGTTTTTTTAGATCAATATGTACAATTTTGAGCTATTTATTAAAATTTATACTTTAATTACTCGAAAAACGTAAGATTTCATGTTACATTGACAACATTGATAAAAAAAAGTACTGTGATGGAACTGACGAAAATTATCGAAGATTACGCCTTTAATAGATGAAGAAGGGTAATGGCGAAGACTATGAAGAATCTTCTGTAAAGGCTATATGGAACACTACAGCAAAAATTATTTAAGAAATGTATTTTACAGAATACGAAATAAAGATTGATCCTTTAACGGATATTTCCTTTAAAAATGCGGGAATGGCAAGAGACGCAAAGAGAAAGCAGCTCCAAAGTTGTCAGGAAAAGAGGAAAGTAAGTTCAAAAGCATTATCTGCCAAAGATTTACTAACAATAATGCAAAGCTACAATCCTGAATACGCTACGTATATAGAATACTATTGCCCATAGTAGCTAACGCCCAAGTAGCTAAGGCCTAATGTAACTAACGCCAAAAATATGACATTTGACAGTTAACTGACAGTTGACATTTGACATATGACTCACGCCTGCGCACTGCTGGCGCATACGCAGATGGAATCATCTCCCTCTACTAAGAAAACCCCGATGAAGCACAAAAAAAGTTTTTCCATCTCTGCTCATTTGAACTAGTTTGGAGAGGCAATGTGGCCGTAAATTGCAAAATTCAATATTTTCAAAAGGAGTTTGATACGATGGAAGAATTTACCGGACGAATTGAATATATAACAGCATATTTTCCAAGATAGCTCAAGGTGGGTCAAAAGGATTGGCAAGCAGCAAATGGTTTGTAAGAAATTCATTAAACAAAGACTTACGCCCTTTAAGATTATTTTTAAAATTATTGGAAAAAAGAAGGACCAAACATTTCCACAGACAAACTATTTCTCTCCGTTCATTCAACCTGGCAGAAGGGATGTTGGTTCAAAAACACTCCACTAGGAATAAATATAGTATCTAAGTGGACCAAAACTTCAGCGGAAAGAATTGGAATAGATACGAAGAAGCATAAAATAACAAATCATTCTTATCGATCTTCCGCTGTGTCTGCCCTATTTAAACAAGGTGTTGGGGAACAAGAGTTGATTAAGTTAACAGGCCACTGAAACGCAAGTTCCCTAAATCCATATCTGCAGCTAGATCCTAGTCATCTGAAGCTCATCGAAAATCTTAGAACAACAAATGAAGCATGTGGACCTTCGACTGCTCAAATGCAAGTCAATCATACCCAAAACCATGCTTTGATAGAAAAGAATGGACAAACTATTACTTATAACAACTGTACGTTTAATATTAGTAATAAATAAATTACGTTTCTAGTTTGCTAAATAAACAGTGTGTTTTTATTGTTTTCTGGTGAAATAGTCTTGTCGAATATCATTCGAGAAAAAATTTTGTATCGGCAAAATTTTCTCTTGGTTTTATTCAATTTTGTTGCTTTTTGGTAATTTCGCTCATGAAATTTTTGACAAAATAAAATCACGAGCCGTTGGGCGATTCGCAAAATTGCCAAGCAACAAACTTTCATACCAGTCGAAAATTTTACTGGCAAAATTTTCTCTCTTATGATATTATATACGACAAATCTTATCTTCAAGGCATAAAATTACTCCGCGCAATCGGTACATTGTTATGCAAAATAACCAGATTGGTTTTAAAATCGTGCAGCCGTAAAAGGGTTTGAATGCGGCCCTGTTTAGGTCGAGAGTCCACGTGTATTTGTTTATATTTCCTGCCAGTTGAAAATAAATAGACTATAGACATTCCACGTCAATGGACGAAAGCGGAACTCGAGGACGCGATGTGAATTCCAAGAAGGGAATTGCGTTTAGACGGATCACAACCACCTTGAAAGAAGCCGTAAAACAGAAACATCGACAACACTGCTTGAAGATCCATGTGTCACGTGACTTTTTTGAGGTTATCCATGCTTTAATATGTAATTTACGCGCGACGTAAGTGATAACTTTGCGGTTTTTCGTATTAATTTGTATTTTTATCCGGTTTTCGATTGATATCTAATAGAAAATTTAAGTGACATGATTGCTAAGAACCTCTACAAAATATTAGTAAACATTTTTGGAGCGGGTTTGCTCTAATAGCATTAATAAAGCGAAAAATCGAACTGCCTGGCCGGCTGGCGGTTTGTTTACGGGTCTTTATAATGGCGGCAGAATTTTATTTGTTTTAATTGAAAAGTTGTATTTTTTATTCTCTAGTTAGGTCTTTGGGATAAAATTTATTGTTTTGTGCTATACAGTTCATTTATTAAATATTGAAGTGTTTATTTAGCTTGAAGGTATACGAGGTGTGTTCAAAAAGTACCCGGAATTTTTAAATTTCGCGGGTCTGGAGAGTCCGATTGTCAAAATTTTTTTTGTGTGTTGGTATACAATATACATGCCCCTATATGATAAAATTTTCAGCTATATTCACTGTTAACTTTGTCTGTGGTAGTCGCTAAGCTTCGACGTGTTTTTATGAGCTCGGCGATTTTTGCTTGTTTAAACAATGGAAGAATTGAAGAGTCAAAGAATTTGTATTAAATTTTGCGTAAAAAATTAAATAAAGTGTAACAAAGTGTGTGAACTGTTACAAAAAGCCTATGGTGAGTCTGCTATAAAAAAAACAAGTGTTTACGAGTGGTATAAGCGTTTCCAAGATGGCCGCGAAGACGTTGAAGATGACGAACGCTCCAGTCGACCCAGCACGTCAATAATCGATGAAAATGTGAAAAAAGTGGAAAAAATGGTTATAAATGATCGCCGAATCACAATTAGAGAAGTTGCTGATGAAGTTGGCATATCAATTGGCTCATGTCATAACATTTTTTAAAATGTTTTGGGCATGAAACGGGTGGCAGCAAAATTCATTCCAAAACTGCTGAATTTTGACCAAAATAATAGTAATTTTTTGGCCAAAAACAATACCGTAGTCATGCCCCAACCTCCATATTCACCAGATATGGCTCCGTGTGACTTTTTCCTGTTCCCAAAGGTGAAAAGACCCATGAAAGGACGGCGTTTTTCCTCGATTGAAGAAATAAAGGCCGAATCGCTGAGAGTGCTAAAGGACATACCAAAAAGTGAATATTAAGAGTGCTTCGAAGGTTGGAAAAAACGCTGGCATAAGTGTATTATATCTGGGGGGGACTAGTTTGAAGGGGACTACATTGATGTAGACGAATAAATAAATATTTTTTTGAAAAAAACGAAAATTCCGGGTACTTTTTAACCTCGTATGTGAGTTAGTTTGAAAATATCACTAGTAGAGATAGTTCGTAAGTAAATAGGATACCTCTAGATACCTAGGTACTTAGGTGAGTACTATTTTTTCTTTTAGTTTGTTTATTTATCAACATGCCAAGCCTCTGCTGTATTCCTGGTTATTGTTTTCATTCCTAGAAAAAGTCCAGCGGAGAGAAACGAGGAACAACAAGAGCGTACCTCTCAACTTAATCAAGCTTTCGAGCAATCAGATTTTATAAGAAGTTTTCACGATTTCAGTAATTATTAATTACAAAAAATTAATACTTCTGAATTTTGGGAAGTAAAAATTGTGACTCAAAAATATATTTTTAGAGTTTAGTTGTGACCAATGACTGTATAAATATTGTTAATCAGGTTTCAGTGGATATGGATATGAAGTTAAAGGTTTTTTTAAAAGGTAATAAATTGGCTTACAATGATTTGAAATTGGTTTTACCCTTTGAAAGAATAAAAAAACTCGGCCGTTTCCGCGCGTCATAATAATAGCTCGTGGATCCGCAACATACTATTCAGGACTTCGTCATTAAATGTCAAATATTTTATTAAGTTAGCTGGTAATATAATATGAATGCATCAGGTATTTTCTAAACATGATAAAATTTAAAAAAAAACTTACCGGTTTTTTCGCATTTTTCAACGTAATTTGTTGCAGATTCCCAATCCTGCTTGTCGGGCAAATTACTCGTAACATCATCTGTACCGTTATATTTTTGTTTGTTTCCGGGTTCGCACTTTTCTATCCAGTTTCTTTTTAAAAGTTCCCTGCGTACTATAGGCCAACCCCCTAAAATAGGATTAACTGAAACCAGTGGAAACAAATTCGAACACGCATGCACAACTTTTATATCGATAGATTGAAGCTGGGTTGAATCAGTGGCGCAGCCAGAATTTTGTATTAGGGGAGGTTTTAAAAAAAAAGAACAGGATTTCAAAATTTTAAAAACTAAAACTAGACCAGGGTCGATAATTTTTGAAACCCAAAAAAATAATAGTAGGATGAAACCCCTTGGAAAAGGAAGAGAATATCACAGAAATGAAAGGAAAAATAATTTACGGGCGATTCGAGGTCGGGAAGTGGAAGGGGGTGAGTTTTTAAGGGTAGAAAACGATTTATCTCGATTTCCGGCAAAACTACGAGTCCTATGGAAAAACGTTAAATGGCAAAGTTGTAGGTAATAAAAAGATCTACAACTTTTGTATTTACACTTTTTTCATATAAACTCAAAATCATGTGAAAAATTCAAACAACCAAGTTTTTGGTTTTTTATTTTTATCTTTTACAAGAAATTTTTTTTTTACGAAATTTGGTGAAAACTTACCTTTTTATGTCCCAAATACACTGTAATTTTTTTAATTTAAAACATTTATTTTTTCACCTTATTTTGACTTAATATCGAAAAAGCACCCTGATTTTCAATCGAAAATTCTCACGTCAAAATATCTGCCTTTTTAAAAAAGTCGGTGGGCTTTTTGGTCGTTGAAATCTCTGCTTTCTGATGGTGTAAAAATATACTTACATGGTAAATGTTCTTAAAAAATGCAAAGAAACGAAAAAAACTCGAATCGGATTTTTTTTTTTAATTATTATGTACAATTTTGAGCTATTTATTAAAATTTATACTTTAGTTACTTGAAAAACGTAAGATTCCATGTTACATTGATAAACAAAAAAAATTACAAATTCATAAAACATAAAAATCGCAAAGAATATGCGAAAATAGTTGTTCTAAATATAATTAAAGGTAGGATTTAAAGGAGATTTCATCACATTTACCATAGTAATGTATATTTTTTTACACCTTCAGAAAGTAGAGATTTCAACGAACAAAAAGCCCACCGACTTTTTTTTTAAAAAAGCAGATATTTTGACGTGAGAATTTTCGATTGAAAATTAGGGTGCTTTTTCGATATTAAGTCAAAATAAGGTAAAAAAATAAATATTTTAAATCATAAAAATTACAGTGTGTTTGGGACATGAAAAAAAAAAATTTCTTGTAAAAGATAAAAATAAAAAACCAAAAACTTGGTTATTTGAATTTTTCGAATAAATTTTGAGTTTATGTGAAAAAAGTGTAAATACAAAAGTTGTAGATCTTTTTATTACCCACAACTTTGCCATTTAACGTTTTTCCATAAGACTTGTAGTTTTGCCGGAAATCGAGATAAATCGTTATTTACCCTTAAAAACTGACGCCTTTCCACTTCCCGAACTTGGATCGCCCGTAAATTATTTTTCCTTTCATTTTCGTTATATTTTCTTCCTTTTCCATTGGGTTTCATTCTACTATTATTTTTTTTCACTTTTTACCATTTTCAAAGGCTTTTAGCCCTGGTCTAAACCGTAAAAAAACATCTTAGTCTGGGCGTCTGGGGGGGGGGGGGGTTTAACCCCTAATACCCCCCCTCGCTGCGCCACTGGGTTGAATTGAGAGCTAAAACGATATGGGAAATTTAAAATTAGTCCTAGGAAATAGTAGGATACCGCTAAATGAGGTTTAAGAATCAAATTGTCGACATAAACTTCTCCGAGCATTTAAAATAACTACAAAGAAAAAAAAATGGCGTCGAGCCGGTTCTGGAGTGTATTATGAGCATGTCCATAAAGAAGGACAGGCCGATAACAAGAGTTTTGTGCGCATGCCCAATTCTGCTGGGAGGGAAGGTATCGGACCGGTAAGCCGTGCGCTCGGACGCATTTCTTCATCCATAAAACGTAACTTTTTTTTGCGCAGAAGATAAGCTGTACGTATCTAAAGATAAATGTCTATGGTTATATAGAGCATCATTTATTAAAGCGATAGATGTCGACCAGAACTAAAACACATTGCATTGTTGAAAATCGAAAGTTTCTAAAGTGAGAGGGTATTTTATTCAAGAACAGTGTTTAAAAAGTCGCATAGTTTATTAGCGTAGTTTTAAGAAAGTACACTTTTTGAATTGTAGAAGGTTACAAGTATCGACTCCTGCATAAACATTTAAGCTGTGCCAACTTGATAAATTTCTCAGTGGTTGGATGAAACAATTTAGAAAATAGTGATTTGCCGAATTATTACATATTATGTTGGGACATATTTATGTTGTGTTAAGTTAAATCTAGGATTTCTTAGGCCCTATAGGCACTGAGGGATTTTTAATTCTTATATAAACTATACCTATGCTTACCGACTGTTGAAAATAATATACATGACTCACCTTTAATGGAAAATATTCGATGGTCTCGCATAGCATTTTCTACTGCTTTTCTAAGTTGAACCAGCCGTTCACTAGTAATGGTGCATTTGACTTTATAACTTTCTAAACAAGATTTTGATCTTCTCGCGCATTTCTCGACAGTTTCTTGAATCTCTGGAGTTACTGTTCGTAATAATTTTGGAGACGACGGCGCACTGGCCAACAGTCTATTTACTTTTTGATTAGAATTAGTTTGCGTTTCATCCGATTTTGGTTGTATGGTCCCAGAATTCTTTCGGGATGCTGTTTCATTTTCCGGTTCAGTTTTCATGTTGTGACGGATGAACGTGTCACATTGAAAAGGACGTCGAATTTATCATTCTTACATGGTGTGATGTGATACCTTGGGAACTAGACATGTCACCTGTATTTTTCTAATGAAATATACCTAAAAAATGTAGGTATAAATGAATTGGAAGTCAGTAAATCTATAAATTTCCTTACCAAAGTAAACTAATTATAAAAATACCGGCAATTATCTATTATAAGAACGCCATGCCAGAATGGATGATTTTTTCAAGAATAATAAATTTTGGGGAGTATCTAAAAACAATTTTTGGTGTAAACGCTTGGTTTTTGAAAGATTACTTCTTTAATGCTGTTCTTCTTAAGGTCAGCGTCACAGCATTTTCCAATATTTCTTTTTTATGGCTATTAATCAATATTTTTCTGCTACACAGTGATAAATAAACTTAGTTAAAAAATAAAAAAGAGCATATTTTATTGAGTTATCAATTAAAATATTTATTTAAAAATAGAATATTTTGTTGAATTCATTCCTTCATATCTTTGCATTCAGCAGGCTGATAATCCATTTGTTTTTAGTTTGTCATTATATCAGAAAACCCAAGATCTTCTAGGATTTGATTTAGGCAGGAGTAAGTGAAACAGAATATAGGTCTGTCCATTAGAAAAAGCAGGTGAAATGTTGACGTTTAACTCGTGGACTATGCAAGTCACAGTCGTCTACTGTGCGAGCATAAATTATTTGCATCAAAGAGGGCCTTGCATCTAGGGACGTAATGCTTAGCCGTAGAGCTTAATACCTGTTCGGTGTCAGTAACTACCTGAATTAACAATCAATCAGTTATTCCGTCATCTTTGACAGTCCTTACAAGTGATTTGATTGATCGCTAATTTTTCCAATTTCTTGAACAATTCACACAATGGGCTTTACGGAACAGCACAAAACATTCATGGTTGGAGCGTATTTTCGAAACGGGGTTAGAGTAAATGGTGAGTGGCAATACAATCCTGGTTTGTGCATGGACGATTTTCACGAACATTTTCCTAACGTTGCTTTTATTGCTGGGGATTTTTATCATTGCCTGAAAAAAACCGTGGCTGTGTTTAGGGAAACAGGTTCTATACAACACAAAAAAGGAGCAGGAAGACCATCTGTAAGAACAGAACAACTTGTTGCAAACGTTTCGAAAATATGAAGAGACGTGTGAATTTATGCTTGGAGCATGGCGGTGGCCAACTTCGGCAATTTATGTAGGTAATTATTTTTCTTTTTCTTTCTATATACTCTTACATTGTTAATTTTGTAAACAACAAAAATAAATTTGTATTTGTCTACTTATTTTATTACTTATTAGTTTGGCATATCATGTCATAATATGAATTTGACAAAATTTTAACCTAGATTTGGTTAGATATATCGTCCCCAAATCATTGTGATCTAAACCAAGCACTACGTTTTTTAATCCAAGCCCTCTTTGATGAAAATAATTTTTGCTCGCAGGGTATAGACGAGGAGCAAATCAAAATGACTGTTGATTTTTTAATAGTATGGCGTCTTGTCATGATGGTTTGACCACCAACTAACCTCACCCCTCGGAGACGCCCTCCCACATTCTGTCCATCAAAGTGCCGTTATGAAGAGGCTAGTACGGATTATGCTGTCTCACTCAGTTCTTTAAAATCAATACGGGTATGAAAAAACCGAGAGGCTGCTAACTTCCAAAAAAAAGTGTACACGAATTTTAAATCAGTTTTGATTTAATCCAATTTAACATGATTTAAATAGAGATTTAAGATTTAAAGTGTTATGCGTTATGTTGTAACGCGCCGATGATTTACCAAATATAGGTGTTTTTTGTGGATTTTAACCCATATAACAAAGTAAAGCAATTTTACTTGAGTTAATTAAAGCTGTTTAAATTTACTAAAATATTTTTTTTAATCTAGTGATTTGGGGAAGAATTAAAATTATTTAATTTGATTTAAAAACATAATGTACACAGATTTAAGGATGTTAGTAGCCCCTTGGAAAAACCATATATAATATATTGGTATGAGAAACCTAACCTCTACAAACAGGGCCTTTAAGAAGCATTATCTCAAAAATTAAGTGTTACCGCCTAAAATCGTTTTATTCGTCTTCTACGCACCAAAATTTATTGTTTCCAAAAAAAAATCATTAAATTTGGGGTAGTGTTCGTAGAAAACTATACAGTATAATCAAAGATATAGTTTTTTTTCTTTTTCTATCGATATAGGGGGTTAATAACAAATGCAGTTTATATGATTTGATTTTATGTTTTATTTTTTATTTTTTTCTTGGGGCGTATAAAAATATTTTGTGGTGGGGTATATTCGACGAAGAATGAATTTACACTGCATACAAAACAGACATTTAAGTTTGCAAGCTTTTACCTTTGTGAGCTTGAATACTTTCTGCTTTCCTTCCGTCTTTTTTTTGCTTAATTCATTGTGGGTCCAACAAAATCCGGAATACGAGAAGGAGCTTAAAGTTATTAATCTACGACAGTGCCATTATGACGTATTTAGCATTATCATTTAGATGTCAATATGACCTTCAAAATAGCACTCAGTGCCATTATGAATTCATAATTACATCCAAATATTAAGATACAAAAACAAAAAAAAAGTCGGTGCAAACTATTAATTTGTTATTATTACTTAGAAAAACGGATTGCATTTATTTATTGTAAACATTTCGACATCCGAAGGGACACTTTCGGATTCAGAATCTCCCATATTTAAATTGTTTTTGGCCAACACTTTGCATACAATAGAAAATTAGACGGCAATAATGACGTTGTCAAAATCGAAATTGAAACAATCAAAAATGCGGTTACCATGATATCGACTAATATGGACACCTGAAAATTTTAAAAATTACGAAAACGTTATCTGATATCAATGAAATTTAGACGAATTAAATCTATTTGCACTGTCGTAGATTAAATTTTGAATGATACACGTTCGATATGAACTTTGTTAATGAAACTTGTGCAATTGTTTCGAAACGTTGCACATGTTTCATTATAGTGTTCATATCGAACTAGTATCATAAATAACTATTATTGCATTAAATGATATAAAATATATTGTTATTTGTTTTATAAAAATTGTTGGAAATAACCACCTTCACCAAATAGGCATGCTTTCGCTCGTCTTTGCATCGAATAGCGCACTCGTTCAAATAAAACTTTAAAACGTTGCATATTTTTTAAATTTTGTAGGTTAGGGTTTAGGAGGGAGGGGAGGCCACTAGGTATGCTTTGCGTATAGGGGAAGGTGGGGCACAGTGTTACACAAAAACATTTCGAAAATTTTATTTTTTATTTTTTAAATTAAAATAACAATTTAATTTTGCATAGGTTTGGTGATGTTTAGCAACTGATTTTCATAGCGTCTGTTGCCCTAAATACATAGGTTTTTTATAAAAAAATAATTATCTCTACACGTGTCGAATGTAACACTGTACACCACTAGCGGGGCACTCTGTTACACAAGGAGGGGAACAATGTTACGTTTCAAATAAATTTAGATTACCTTTACTAATAGTGCTCTTTTTATTTAGAACATTGACAACTACAAAAAAATAACAAGTAAAAAAATAAACATCACTCTAAGCAATAAAAAACAAGTCAAAACTCACAGACAGAATCTCAAAATGTAATGATTTAAAAAAATAAAAACTCAAATGTTTCAATTCAGAAATTACAGGCACTGTTGAAGTTGGTTTTCAGTGATCTGTAAACTGTCTTATCTAGTGGTTGAAGTTTTCCACTGGTATGTGGAGGTAGCGTCAAAAGCAAAATTCCATGATTTTTGCAATATTCAAGAGATGCTATTGATATGTGAGATTCATGGTTATCACAAATTAGAAGAACAGGTGACTCAGGTGTACTTTTTACGAATCCATGAAAATGCTTTAATATCTCAAATAACACACTGTTAACCCATCCACTTTTTGCAGCCCCACCAGCAATACCTGAAGGGCCTCCTGTCAGCATACGGTCTGTAAAATGTACTCTTGGAAAAATTAAGTACGGCTGTACAGAATTGCTCATTGCATTTATAAAGCAGCATGCAGTTACCAGCACACCCCTTTCGCCTGATGTTACTTGGCCAACTTGTTTAAGACCCTTTTGTCCAATAATATTAGGAGGATTATGGACAGTGGTCAATGCAGTTTCATCTAGGTTGTATATATTTTGGGGATGAGGACCTTCTTCTGGGAATTTTGTGTAAACCCTGGCTAAATTATCAAAGAATTCATTGACAGTTGTACGTTGTACGATTAAAGCTGGTTGCGCGCCCTAAACTGGTACCTTCTAGCTTTCTTATCGACAATGTCGGATTTCGCTTCATAAAGCCACTCAACCAATCAACACCAGCTTTCTGATTTTTGTTCCAATTAACCGGATATTTTAAATTCTTTTTTTAGCAAGTTCATAAGCTAATGACATAACATTTTTCCTTGTCAAACCATGGTGCAGTCGACAGGCAGTAAGAAGATACTCTCTAAGTTGTTCTTCGATTTCCTTTAAAAATACTTGGTTAATTTTGTAATTGGGAGTAAAACGATATTTTCTACGGTCTGCTTCAGAAGCATTTTTGTATTTATCAACATGCCGTTTCAAAGTCATAGGTACTAACCTTTCATTTTGTGCTGCTTTTCTAGTAGCTACGCCGTAGTTAATTACATTCAGCACAGCTCTTTTCATTGATTCCTCATCAAAATTGGCGATCTTTCTCTTTTTTTTCTGTTTCGCACCATTTTTAGAAGGATATTTTTAAATTTTTAACATTTTGAAAGAGCAGGGCACAGTGTTACATGTAACACCGTTCCCCCAGTATATAGTGTAACTCTGTGCCCCAATCGCATTTTTACCAAAAATATGCTAGTTTTTAGGAAACAAAATTTTTCTAGGTCATGTTTTACATGGCACGCTAATCTATTAACATGCTCCCCATAAAGTTTACGATATATTATTGTCAAGAAACACAAGGCAATTGTAAAACTGTATAGAAAAATTACTTTTTGACTAAAAAATATAAAAAACTTACTTGGGTGGTATAAACAATTCACCTTTCACCACGCGTTCGGATAATTGAAGGTAATAGTATTAACTGGATGTGGAAATTATTCCAGCGCCGTGTTGCTTCGCGTAAGTTTATAATTCCGAATATAACACTGTACCCCGTGTAACACTGTGCCCCTCCTTTCCCTATATATAAAGTAAAATTTTTGTGTATTAGTGCAACATTAAAAAAAATATATTTTTATTTTAAAGGTAATTTAAATGCCCCGTATCTAAAAAATCCAATTCGCATTTCTGAACTTTAAGTGCCAAGTTAATCTATCATTTTTCGATATTTCCAGAATTGCGTGATCTAGCGACTTGATGCAATAAACCTATTTCTATTTCCAACTTACGCTTTCGTTATCTTACGAAGTAAAACGTTTCCTTATTGACAGATACATTGTTACACATTACGATCACCACCTGAAAAGTCCGACGGAATTATAAGAACTGAACAAAACGTTTGCAAAAGCAACAGTTTTTTATAGGTTTAGCAATAGCTTGTAAAGCTTGGTATTTAGAGCTTTGTGCCGATCACATAAGGGTACCAAGGAAATGCAACCTATCATGGCGTATTAAAAGTTCGAGGTGAACGAAAGAGCCTGAAAATAGAAAGGGCTGTTTTAATTGTATTAATGAGCAGCACGACAAAATTTATTGAGGAATAAAATTAAAATAAATTGAATAATCAGATTAAATAAAGGAGCAATTTGTTGGTAAATGGGTTAGTTATATACACAGTAAAAAATTAATGAATGATTATCATAAAATGAATGGATGATTATCATTGTCAAATAAATATAGTTTAAAAAAACTAAAAAACACGCTTTAAATAATTAATCAAACTAAAAAGCGGAAAATAAATATAGTTTAAAATAATTCTTGAAATTCTTAATATAGGCAGAAAATAATAATGAAAGATAAACAGTAGTATTATTGTGAAAAAAGCGTGGGGTGCTTGATATACGAAAAATATAGCACAAAGCGCCCCACGCTGTTTTCTTTTTACTATAATACTAATGTTTATCGTTCATTATTATTTTCTGCCTACATTAAGAATTTCAAGAATTATTTTAAACTATATTTATTTTCCGCTTTTTAGTTTGATTAATTATAAAAGCGTGTTTTTTGGTTTTCTTAAACTATATTTATTTTTCATTTTTTAGTTTGAATTACCTATTGTTAAGAAAAATGTTTTTTTTTTGAGTAGATTGAACTAGATTAGTAGATTATTGTATTGTCAGCGGTTCTTGATAAGTCTACAAAGTTTATATTAAATCTGACCGTTTAAAGTGGGTCAAAATTGGGTTCAAAGAAGTCAAGGCCGTAGCCAGAAAATAATTTCGGGGGGGGGGGGTTGTTCCAGTGGCCGATTTAGGATTTGTTCTAGGGGGGGGGGGGGGGTGCGAAAGGGAACTGTGCGTGCCACGCCCTTTTTATTGCTTATTTTGGGAGAATTGTATAGTGAAAGAAGAATGACATTATACATATTACCTATAGAATATCACGACGATATTGATTTTATTTAAATTTTGGGTAAAAGTTAGAAAAAATAAATAAATCTACGCGAAATAGGTTATAGGTTGGCAAGCATGTTGATACTCCCACCTTAATCTGCGGCAATATGCCAGACGACTTTAAAACACTCTTTTAATTTAAAAGACATTGGAAATTTGAAAGGTCGGTCGACAAAATAAACAATAAACTATTTATTTTACTAATTAACATGTCTCTTATATTAAGTCATAATTATATCTAAGTATAATCATTATTATAATAAATTATATTATGTAATAATAAGATCAAAAACAAAAATGAAAACGAAAAATAAACAATAAGAACAAAAAAAATATCTGAAGTACCTACTTACTTTGTACTAAATTACAAAATCAAGTTTCCTGTTCTTAGAAGAGAAAATATTTATGATTTTGTTTACATCTACGTTTATATCACGGTGGACATCAGTGGCGGCTCGCGGTTGTAAAAAATGGTGAAGAGCTTAGTAGCAGTTTGTGCTCAGAGGCATAAAGCCCGTCACAGGCGATTGCGCCGCAGGCGAAAAATTTTTCGGACCACGCCCAAATTTGGTCAATAATTTATTACTTTATTACTTATAAACGAAAAAGAAATGACCAAAATAATAATAAATATAATTTTTTAGACCTACAAAACAATTTTTGTATGGCAGCACTACTACATAGCCCATTATACTCTATATGAAAACCAGGAACACTTAAAATTAATCTTATAGGATATGCCACTTTTTTCAATTTTTTTTTTAAATCTACGTTTAAGATTCCGGTAGGTCGCCCGTGTACGTCTCTCCTATCCTCATGTGTCCCACGTCCCACGACTGAATCGAGTTTCTAACAAATTACAAACTATGTCATTAATTGGCTTTATTTTTAAAACGCACAATAAAAATTAAACTAAGTACTTAGGTCTACTGAATTAACTGAAAAATAAAAACAAAACTTTCTAATCACACAATAAATCGCGTAAAAAGGATATCTATAGCCGTAAGTTTCGCGAAGCCTCAAAATAAATACCCGAACCAATACTTAAAACAATAGTGCATATGACTGATCTATTTTTAGATGCACTTCAATCACCAGGCAAATAATCTTACATGCTGTCGCGTACCTGACGTCACGTAACCATAGCGACGGTGGAAATCAAAGCCAATTGACTGTACGTTCAGTATGTTGGGTTTTCGCCGCTCTTCACTTGCTGCTTTGACCTTTCGATGCGACGCGGTCGGCTGGGGCGCGCCAAAATGCACGAGTGTTTATAATAAAATTATTGTCCATCGGAGTTAACCGTGGTCCTATTATGCATAGCTACATTCGGATTAAATTAATATTATTAATTCAAACATAATTATTTTTTAAGGTAGCTGTATTGGTACATTTAATATTTAATATTGAAGAAAAAATTTCCTCCTGGTTTTATTTTTATTGGTGAAGGGCCCCTTCACCTACTTCACCTGACGAGCCGCCACTGGTGGACATATAGGAAAGCCAGACCATTAAGGCGATCTGCAGCCATTGTAGCCCGTAAATAAGATTAACTATTATGTTGTGTAACAACAAAGTGAGACGGGCGCACTGTATATAACTGCAGTCTCATTAATACTTATTAAAAGTCTAAAATTAATATCTTTTTTTTTATTTCGGGGGGGGCTCAATCCCCCTTGATCCCCCCCTGGCTACGGCCTTGAAAGAAGTCAGTTATAAACAAACATATTTTACATACAGACCCGAACGAACGACAAAAATTTTCAAAATTAAAAAAAAAAAATTGTCAAAATTTTATTTTGACGGGTAGAATTTTTTTTTTAATTTGTTTTTATTCTTAGCGACAATATCTATACGACCTCACGTTTGTTTCATTACTATTGGCATTGAATATCAAACTATAAGAAGGCCATATGAGCCGATTTCCTAAATCTGCTACGTTAAATTCATAGATGGCACAATGAGTTCACCAACAAGAAAGCGACTAGCCTTTTCACTGCCAAATTAAAACATTGTTGCCGCCTGTCTGCTTGACTTGCTGCATGAGTTTTTTAAATTTATTTTTATAGCTTATCGTAAAACTTGATTTCACATAAGTACCTACACCTATCCTAGATTTAAGTAGTTTACCTTTATTTTCCTACCTATAGTATAGTCTATAGTCTAGACCTAAAAATTTTCCTATTTTTAATTGCTTAGTAGAATATAATATTTTCAACCTTTTGATGTTCCAACGTTAATTACATGAAAACATAATAATATTGACTGCCATGTTTTCTATTTCTAACAGAATTAAATGACGACTCTCACTATTCAATACATACCTAGGCTTATGTTGCGTAAAATATGAATGATGTGCGGTTTGTATAAATTGGTATTTATTTGCAATTATTACTACTTTTTAAAATGGTTAAAATAAGTAGGTTTTACTTTCTTACTTAACAAACATCCAGTTTGTTTGTATTAGTGTATTACGTATTTTGCTATTTTTCGACGAAATAAAACCTAATTTAGTTATCCTTGCTGTCGCTTTTTATCTCTTTTTATTTGAATAACATTTAACACCTAATGCAACGGTAAAATCATTATGAAAGTCGGTCTAATAATTACCCCGGAGTAATCAGCGTACATATTATCAAAAACATACATTCGGCTGGAATTGAGAACCTCCTATTTTATTGTCATATATAATATCACAAGAGATAAAATTTTGTCGGCAAAATTTTCGAAAGGTATGAAAGTTTGTTGCTTGGCAATTTCGCGAATGACATTTTTGACAAAATCACGAGCCGTCAGGCGAGTGATTTTGTCGAAAATGTCATGAGCGAAATTGCTTAAAAGCAACAAACTTAAATAAATCCTTGAGAACAATTTTGCTTACACAATTTTTTCTCGAGTGGTATTCGACATGACTATTTAACTAGAAAAAAGACAAAATTTTGCCGCGGCAAAAATCACATGTGAATTTTGTCCAGGTAGGTGCAGGTAGTAATTTTGCCAGTAGAAGACCGGCCGTTGCTATGACATTTTGCCAGTGTAAAACACTCTAGTTAAATAGTCTGTTAAAAATGCTTGAATTCTTAAAAATTCCAATAAAATACGATATGCGGCAACACCACGACATCACATCAGTGAATTGGAGACATCTGTTGCCGAGGCGCCGCATTATAACGACAGACAGGCGACAGATTTAAGGTTAGAGTTACGATCAACTCCACAATGGCGGCCAAACCAGCTCCAATACGTCAAAAAATGGGTTGTCAACTTTTCTCGGACATCCGTCATTCTTATATAGTTTGATATTCAATGCTATCGGTTATTTTAATAATTCTGACACATTGACGGGTGTCAAATTTTGACAAGAAATTTTTTTGCGTATTTTTCTCAACTTTCCACCGTCAATATACATACGACCTTATGGTTTTTTCATTAATATGATTTTTTTAAACGATTTGACATATTAACAGCTGTCAAATTTGGACAGGAGAATTTTTTGTTTATTTTTTCCGAAGTCTCCGCATTGAATACTATACGACCCCATAATTTGTTTCGTCAAAATCGCTTCTTCGTTTTATACCTGACAGCTGTGAAAATTTGACAGGAGAATTTTTGCGTGTAGATTATTGTATTGTCAGCGGTTCTTGATAAGTCTACAAAATTTAAATTAAATCTGACCGTTTAAAGTGGGTCAAAATCGGGTTCAAAGAAGTCGGTTACAAACATACATACAAACATACAGGTGAAGCTAATAAAAGCGCGTTAAAAAGATAAATTTTGCAACGTCGAGAAGAGGATTTAGATCACGAACAAATGAACTTTAATTCATTGGTAAACCTTTGTTGGTCACCAACCAAGAAAAGTTTGCTACACTGAAAAAAAAATGTTCGTTTTAAGTTGAATAAATGATTGGTTTGATTTTTTTTATTGGGATCAATAATTTTTATTGTCCGACACAAATATTGTTTGAATTAAATAAAGTGGCTTATTTGAATTTGCTATGATATTTATTTGTATGGTTTTTAATTATTTACGTTAAATAAAATGTAGATATTTGGTGGCCACTTCTTTTGTAAACTTAACAGTCGTTTACTATCTATAAGTATTTATTTGCGGTAATAACTATTTATTTGACTACCAGTTTTTTGTGATTTCGCGAAGTTAAGACAAAGGGACTGGTTTCAGTTTCAGTTGCGATTAGCCCGCCATACCATCCTGACCAGTCCGAGACCCTAGTAAAGTAATTTATTTTCGTTGGTGTTGGAAACAACTACAGGACTGGTTATTATAGTGCAATGGAAGTTCGAAATTAGCTTTTAAATCTTGCTACATGTGGCCTTCATTTTACGGTTTCTTTTAATTTTAAGAAGTTTAACAAAAATATTATGAGAGTTGGGAAACTCTCCATTTCTTCTTTTTAATGCCAACTTGTCAACTTAATTGATTATAAGCGAGGGAGGCGCCCCTCTGCCCCCCGTTAGAGACGCCCCTAACAATAAAGCATTATATTTGCAGTGGAGCCTAATAATAATAAAGATATTTATACCGTGCGAGCAAAAATTATTTGCATCAAAGAGGGCTTGGATTAAAAGACGTAGGGCCAATGATATGGGGACGATATATCTAACCAAATCTAGGATAAAATTTTGTCAAATTCATATTATGACATGAACTAAGGTTTAATAAAATAAGTAGACAAATACAAATACAAATTTATTTTTGTTGTTTACAAAATTAACAAAGTAAGAATAAAGAAAGAAAAAGAAAAATAATTACATAAATTGCTGAAATTGGCCACCGCCATGCTCCAAGCATAAATTCACACGTCTCTTCATATTTTTGAAAGTGTTGACCAGCATAAATTTAGCTGCTTCTTAAGAATAGTCCTGCATGTTCCATAGGATCTTCCCACTTCTTGGGACAGGCGTCTTTTACGATTTGTTGGCGTATTTTGCATTATTTCACGAACGTTTGCAACAAGTTCTTCTATTCTTACACATGGTCTTCCTGCTCCTTTTTTGTGTTGTATAGAACCTGTCACGCTTTTTTCCAGACAATGATAAAAATCCCCAGCAATAAAAGCAACGTTAAGAAATATTGGTGAAAATCGTCCATGCACAAACCCGGATTGTATTGCCACTCACCATTTCCTCTAACCCCGTTTCGAAAATACGCTTCAACCATGAATGTTTTGTGCTGTTCCGCAAAGCCCATTGTGTGAATTGTTCAAGAAATTGGAAAAATTAGCGATGAATCAAATTACTTTTAACGACTGTCAAAGATGACGGAATAACTGATTGATTGTTAGTTCAGGTAGTTACTGACACCCAACAGGTATTAAGCTCTACGGCTAAGCATTACGTCCTTAGATGCAAGGCCCTCTTTGATGCAAATTATTTTTGCTCTCACGGTATGTGCTAAAATTTAAAAATTATAAAATATTACAGCTGGTCGGAAAAAGGTAAGATTTTAATTAACAGTTAACCAGTCTTCCAATCTGACTCTAAGATAATGCTTTTTAAAATGATTTTTAAAAGCCAAATAGTTTAGTTTTTTTTATATCAGATTCTATATTGTTATATCATGTTATTATTTATAAATTTTATATTTTTCGATGAATTGGTATTTTCAAATTATATTCATTTCTAGTGTTCATGTTGTAGGTAATTCCAAATTAAATTTTTTCATATACCTAAATGATCTTGTTTTTTCGTAGACATTTTTTTGAAAATAAAACAATTCAAGTGAATTTCGCTTTTAAATTCAAGTTTTATAATATTACGTTGTCTATAGGTTGAAGCAACATGGTCGTATTTTTGAAGGCTAGTCGAAAATCGTATACAATTATATAGAAAAAAGAAAAGCACAAATAAATTAACAATAATTTTGAAATCAGTGTTAATTATTATTTTTCAATAAATAGATTTAGGACCGATTAAAAGTAAACTTGTTTTGTTTTCATTAAGTTTTAAGCCATAATCCTTTATTACTTTGAAAATATTAAAAAGATTCTCATTTATCAATGAAATCCAATGCAGAAGATTATCATTTTTTATTTTGTGATATATTTGTTTATTATCAGCAAAAGCTAATAGATTACCATATTTCATGGAAAATGAAAATCATATGTATAAAATATAAATAATTAAGGACCCAGTACAGATCCTTGAGGAACTCCTTTTAATACCTTCGATGAATTTGAAACATCATAAAGAAATTCGTTTGAAATTCATGTAATTTGAGATCTGATTCTATTTGATAAATAATTTGCAAACCATTCACAAGTGTGTTTACTAAATTCTATATATTTAAGTTTTGCAAGAAATAATTCATGATTTAGAGAATCAAAATCAAGAATTTTAGATATAATATCATATGATGTTTTACTGTGTAGGGTAGTTATAAAGAAGGACATAAAAATTTATAAACATTTAAGCTCAGGTCATTTTTAATGAAAAAGGATTTGATTTGCTTCATTTTAGGCGATAGGCGTGCGAGCTAATTAGCTTATGCAAGAGCACTTTTATATTTACTTTATTTTAAAGTCTATTAGCTGAAAGACGCCGAGATTTATTAGCTGCTGATTTAAGCCAATAAGACACAATATTAAATAAAATCTTAAATGAAAACACTTGAGGGCGATATTCATTCAAGAAACAAAAATGCTATTAAAAAACATAATAATAATAATAATAATAATATTAATAATAATAATAATAATAACGGACCAACTCCATATCAGGCGTGGTATTTTCCAAGGCGACTCACTTAGCGCTCTGTGGTTCTGTCTCTGTCTTAACTCACTCTCAAACATACTTAATAATACAAAGCATGTCTTTCATCTCAGGCACAATAAAGAAAACCAACAACAAATAAACCACTTATTATATATGGACGACATTAAACTCTACGCAACCACGGAAATCCAGTTGAAGGGCCTTCTCAAAATCACGGAAACATTCACCTCAGATGTCTGTATGGAGTTTGAAATGAGTAAATGCAGAGTACTCCACATAAACAAAGGCCAGTGGAAAGAACATCATAAGGTTCAAGCAGTCAATAATACAAAACTAGACAACATGCTCAGAGACGAGGCATACAAATACCTAGGATTCCATCAAGGCACCATAACCACCTCAAAACAGAGCTTAGAAGTGAATTCAAAAATAGACTTACCAAACTGATAAAAACCAAGTTAAATTCCAAGAACCTTACTAAGGCCATAAATACGTATGCCATACCTACTCTCACATATTCATTCGGTATTATCAAGTGGTCCCAAACAGACCTAGAAAATATTAACATCCTCATACGCTCTGAACTTACTAAACACAGAAAGCTACATCCCAATTCATGTAAATAAAGGCTAACAATGAAAAGAAATGTAGGAGGAAGAGGAATTGTAGACGTAACATCACTGCACACAAGGCAAATCCAAAAACTCAGAAAATTCTTTCATACTAAACATAGTCTCCACACAGCGATAAGCGATGCAGATAAAAATTATACGCCCCTCAACCTATCCCAAACAAACCATCCAGCAGACACATAAAATGATACACAATTATAACAAGAAAAAATGAATACCTGGTCAGAGAAAATCCTCCATGGACAGCATAGATAGGTACTACGTGAAACAAGAGTACATCGACAAAGGATCATCATATACATGGTTAAAAGATGGTCAGCTCTTTCCCGAAACAGAAGGGTTCTTACTCGCTATTCAAGATAAAATTATAGCAACAAGGAATTATCAAAAACATATAATCAAAGACCCGGCTATAACAGACGACACATGCAGAAAATGCCACCTCCAGAAGGAAACAATTGACCATATCACAAGTGGATGTAAAATTCTTGCAGGCCAAGAATACACAGCAAGACACAACGCAGCAGCAAAAGTAGTTCACCAAGCACTGGCCATAGCGTGCAAGCTCGTAGAAAACTCAGAACCATACTACAAATACACACCAACATCCATACTTAAAAACAAAGATTTCAAACTGTACTGGGATATAAATATTTAAACAGACAAAACAATATCCGCAAATAGATCAGATATCACTCTTCAGTTAAAAAAATAAAAAACCACATACCTAATTGGCATAGCTATTCCTAGTGATACAAACATCCAAACGAAATACAATGAGAAAATCTCCAAATACACAGACCTGGCAATGGAATCAAAGAGACTTTGGAAGCAAGAAAAAGTCACTATTATTCCTCTTATTATGTCAGTGACAGGTCTCACACCAGGAGCATTCAAATCACACCTGAAACAACTAGGAATTAACACAAACATACATCGAAACTTTCAGTCATTCTAAAAACATGCCATATTGTTAGATCATTCTTCAATTCAGAATAGTAATAATAGAATATGCACTGACTTGGCATAGCCCGTCAGTCCAAAATAAAACCACAATTATGGGAGAAAAAGAAATATAATAATAATAATAATAATAATAATAATAATAATAATAATAATAATAATAATAATAACAATAATAATAATAATAAAAATGTAACTTATTCCTACCAACAGGGTGTTGAAAATTACTTCTTTTTTCGAAAGTTAAAATAGAAATATTTTGTCCGGCATTTAAATAGTTGGACTTGCATCCAGGAATGCAACAACAATATGGCATTTTCACTAAAAAACTTGGTGAACGAAACCAGGAATTTATTATTCAATAAAATAGACAAAGACAAGGGAGATGCACTTTATTATTACTGTTATGCATATTATTAGTTAATATGCTTAACAAAAAATCCGTGCAAATGCAAAACCAACATCGAATAAATCCAACCGATTTTGTAAGGTTAAAGGTTTAAGGCCCACAGAATTCATGGAGACGAGACGGGAAGGACGTGCTATGATAAAATGATAATAATATTTCAGTCACTTGAAAATATAGGTACTGGCATTAATCACAGAATATAGTTTATGTGTAATTAATACATTTAGGTGAAAATTGTCAATCTATTTTACTAAACTTAAGACTACCAGACCAGAACAAATATTCACCAGTAGAATAAATATATTTATATAGTAAATTATCACTGCGTTCTTAAAATATGTTATGCTTTATGCTTTCTTAAGCTAGACTTCTCAACCTGCCAACCTATAACCTATTTTGCATTTTTTTTAGTTTATTATTTTATTACCTAACTTCTAAATAAAATCAATATCGTCGGCACATTATTTAGGTAATATTGAGATATTACAAGAATATCAACTTATTTTATAGGTAATTTTAAGAAAATTCTATAGTAAAGAAACAATGGCACAATAATGTTAAAAAAATCTTACCCGATATTTATACATGCATTTATCTATGCAATTCTCCTAAAATAATTTATGAAATTCCTTGATATTTATTTAATATGTTCAATATAACCTATAGAATATGCAGTCGATATTGATTTTATTTAAATTTTGTGCAAGAGTAAATCTACACAATATAGGATAGGTTATAGGTTGGCAAGCATGTTGTTACTTACACCTTAATAAAAATGTTGCTAGAAAACACTGTTTTTAATTTTGGCAGCGTTGATTGTATTTTCTCGATAACTTTCCTGATTTTAGCAATTATTTTCAACGTACCTACGTTCATAAGATTTCATAAAACTATTGCGAAGAAGAAAAGAGAAGACACAAAAAGATGATTATTGTCGTCTAGAGTTGGAAAAGCGAAGAAACTAAGAAAAATAGCTAACACTGTCTCACCCACTTCTTCAAAATCGGGAAGGCTATGAAAAGCATCGTACAGTAAACGTCAATAACTGACGCGGAGGATTTATTTCGTTGCATAGCCTTTGTTTACTGATAAGCCATAATTTATGACGAAAGGCATCTGAGGATGGATTTGAAGAAATTAGAGGAAACATTTCATGTCTATCATTGTAACAAAATAGAAGTTTTTTTTATGTACATTTGTATAGCAATGCAGTTTTTTACTATTGCTCTCTGCCATACATAAATTAATTTTCTATAAACGGTATAATATCCATGATTTACTGATAAAACGTCTACCGTAGGTCATGGACATGCCATATCCGTGCCAAGGTTAAATATTAAATTAATAATAGTATAAAATTACTAGCTCAGGCCGACTAAAAAACGGAAGCCTTTGTGTGACAACAATACATTAAAGAAATACAGGGTGGCGCACCGAAAACTTTCCACCCAGGTTTATTTTCTTGTTAATAAATAAATCAAAATTCGCTCGAATACGGGAACCTTAGTTCTCAGGGGGACATATTTTTTTGCTATTTTTATCCCCCCTGCTGAAACCCCCACGACGGGGTTGCTTCCACCCTTAAGATCTTAAACGGAAAGGGGGGTCGACTGACACCTTATTTTAAAGGGAATTGAATTGCCTTTCAAACGCGACCTTGCTCGTTTAAATCGAGTGAATAGTTACTGAGAAATAGGGCTAAAAAGAAAAAAAAATTAAAAGTAATAAAATTTGTTACCGCTTGTATCAATCAAGTAAATGTTGAAAATGTCCACCTCCAACCTCCATGCAATTGTAAAGGCACTGTTCAAAATGTTCGCGAACCTTATGGAGCATTGCGGGAGTTATTTGTCGGCACTCGTACACTATTCGTTGTCGCAAGTCTTCCAAAGAATTCGGTTGGGTTGCATAAATTTTAGACTTTAAATGTCCCCACAAAAAAAATACCAGTGGAGTCAAATCAGGCGATCTTGCAGGCCATTCAATAGGACCTCTTCTTCCAATCCATTTTCCAGGAAAATTTTCATCCAGAAACTGTCGAACATAGAACGCATAATGCGGGGGTGCTCCGTCTTGCTGAAAGTAAATATTTTCGGGCCGATAACGGTCATTTTCTTCTATGGCATTCGTTAAAGCAGGGTTAATAGTGGTTTCTAACAGGTTCAGGTAAATTTCACCTGTTAAATTTCCAGGTATAAAATACGGCCCAATAATACGGTCCCCAAAAATTCCAGCCCACACATTTAATTTTTCGGGTTGTTGAGTATGCACTTCTCTAAAAATTCTAGGGTTGGAATCCGACCAATATCTGCAATTTTGTCGATTGACAGTACCGTGAAGAAAAAAAGTGCATTCATCGGAGAAACAAATGTTGAAAATAAATTGTGGATTGCGAATGATCATTTCACTAATTAATTCGCAAAATTGCAAACGGCGATTGTCATCATCTTCATTAAGTTCATGAACCATAGTTTTATTTTATAGGGATGAAACTTATGCGTTTTTAAAGTACGCTGAACCGTTCTACGCGAAACACCCGATACATCTGACACTTTCCTCGTGCTAAGTGTGGGATCGATGGCAATATGACCCAAAACTGCAACTTCTACAGCTTCATTTCTTACAGGATTTTTAACAATCCTTTTTTTGTTCATCACTGATCCTGTTTCACGGAATTCTGCCACCAATTGTAGCACGTAAGTATGAGACAAGTGTGCATTTAGATGCAATGCATTATAAGACAGGGCGGCAGCTCGAGCACAATCGTTACTTCTAAAGAGAAGTGAAATAATTTCAACCCTTTTTTGAAGAGTATACGTCATTTTAATCAATTATTGAACACACTCATATGTAAGACAAAATGAATTTTTATTCTTACTATGAATTTGATCGATGCCAAAAACAAACTAAGTTTTTTCGATTGAACAAGTAAAATTCCAAATCCCTTTTGTTAAGGTTGTATCCTTTTTTTGCGTATTTTATACCATTTAATTTGTTTACACTTAACCACAAATTTTTTTACCATTTAATTTCTTGAAAGGTACTCAACCAAATTCAGGGCCGTAGCCTGGTTTTGAGCCAATTAAATTCCTTTTGAAATAAGATATAGCTCGACCTTCCTTTTCATTTAAGATTTTAAGGGTGAAAGTCACCCCATATGCTCCATAATGTTCGCGAACATTTTGGACAGTGCGTTTACAATTGCATGGAGGTTGTAGGTGGACATTTTCAACATTTACTTGATTGATACAAGCGGTAACAAATTTTATTACTTTTAATTTTTTTTTCTTTTTAGCCCTATTTCTCAGTAACTATTCACTCGATTTAAACGAGCAAGGTCGCGTTTGAAAGGCAATTCAATTCCCTTTAAAATAAGGTGTCACTCGACCCCCCCCCCCTTTCCATTTAAGATTTTAAGGGTGGAAGCCACCCCGTCGTGGGGGTTCCAGCAGGGGGATGAAAATAGCAAAAAAATATGTCCCCCTGAGAACTAAGGTTCCCGTGTTCGAGCGAATTTTGATTTATTTATTAACAAGAAAATAAACCTGGGTGGAAAGTTTTCGGTGCGTCACCTTGTATAAATAATTTATTATCATCAAAATTGAAAAATTTTAAACTCAAGAAACCAAAATTTGTAATTTACAGTAGGTATTGTATTTTCTTTTAGTGATTTTTGAAAAAAAAGTAAAGAGTAAGTTGAGGTTAAAATGAAGTGAGTAATGAAAGTAAAATAAGACACTATTTTCTAAATGTTGCTTAGGTTCAAATTCAAATCGCTATATAAAAAAAATTAATAGCATACATTGAATGTTAATAGTTTTAATATTTACCGAAGGTATAATGTAGGCCATAATAAGCGTGGATGATTATAATGCGAGGCGCTTGCGGCGAAAAATTCGAAGTTACAAGTTTATTAACGTAATTTATTTTTAAATTTTTAATTATGATACTAGAGTCGATTCACTCAGTAAACCTGCAAGATGGCCGACATATCATATGACAAAAGTCATATTCCAGATAAATAAAATAAATTTTTGCATTTTCAATGACTTTTGTTATATGACATGTCGGCCATCTTGCAGGTTTACTGAGTGAATCGACTTTACCTATACTTTTTATCTGATAATGATTTTGTCGTTTTAAATTTTCATCAATAAAATCAATCTAAAATATTTAATCTCATTGAATTTATATTATATTAGTTTTATATACCATTGAAAATGACATGAATTTAGTTTTTGAGATATTTACTAATAGCACGTTTCAGTCTAGCCAGTTCCTTATACAAGGTGTCCCATCATAACTATGGGGTCATACAGCAATAGGAGATAGTTGACTTAATAATAGGTCACTTTTACACTTTCTTATCAAAAATCAAAATCAAAATATCAACGGTTAAAGAGATACCTACAGGGTGATCCAAGTAAAAATTTATTTAGAGATAATTTAAAAATCGTTGAGCGATCGATATTAGGATAGGTTTTAATATTCCTCCTAGAGGACGCTAGGTAGAAAATTTGTATTTTTAAAGGGTTTAATGTAAATGTTATATTATGCACTTATAAAAGTGCAATAAAAGGTAGAAACTCGCCCGCTTTCCGCATTTCTCACTTTTCTTCCCAAGCGGGCGTTGTTTTTCATTACTAGCCAAGCGACAATGGTCTTCAGCAGTAAACTGCTGCTGTCGGACATTCGTTTTAAGAAAAACCCATCACACCGTTTTATGTACAGCAATTATAAATTAACGTTCTACAGGCAACATCATACCAAATAATTATAACCCTTTTTGATAACTTTACTTGTATATTATCAAATAAAATATTGCCTTTAACTAGCCCTCCCCCATTTCTTTACCTATCATTGCAGATTATTATTTACTTTGTAAGATGGCATTATTACTGCGTAATAACGTCAAATCTTTGTTCTCAAGTACCACAAAATAAAAATACCCCAGGGAGATAAAACAACATCTGTCACAAGTTACTTAAACAAAATGTCTGTGTCGATTTATTTGACCCACATTGTATTGATTTTCCTACATTTACGAATAGTACCGTTATGATCTATCCACCTTTTTATTTGATAACAATTAAGAGCCAATTTTGTCTTGCAGACGTGTTGGCTAAACTTTATTTGCAATTTAGATCCCCCATTTATTTATGTCATGATAATTTTCTGATCAGAACTTTTGAGAGAAATATTTGCAATAATGAAATTGAAGTAAGAGAATATTTAGATTTCTTATATGGTGCGGCCTTTAAATAATTATGAATATAAGATTGTTGCTGCCTTTGTTTATTAACTGCAATCGTCGGGTTTTTCTACTGCATTTTGGCGACACAAAAGCACGATGAGCTAACGCCCGGATTAGTGAACCGTAAACGTAGCTCGGCGCCGATGTTGTCTGATCAATTTGCAGTTGTCCAACAAATTGTTGCAATACCCCAATTCAGCGTTTGAAAATAATTCCGTTCTCAAATATTTCTAGCGCACCGGGTGTCGACTTTCGGAGTGGTGAACCGTACGGTCGATCGGCGCTGGAAAATATCTAGGAGAGGTAGAAAAAAATCCAATAATTTGTAATAAAGAATAGATTGCCGACACCAAAGGACAAACTGGCAGCGTAACGACATTAACTTGTGATTAGGAAATATCGAGTCACATCTTTGAGCGTCGTTTTGACCGTTTTTATACGCTCACCCCTGCCTTTAGGACTAGGGACGCGTCGCGTGGCCATGTGTTTTTCTAAAACTAAAGAAATTGACCTGCTCGCACAGTTTTGCTGATAAGAGGGTAAACTTTTACACTTTTTGTGGCTTTTAAGCTCTTTTAAAACGAGGGTTGCTCTGCACATATTACTGATCCCAAAAATATTAGTTGTTTTATTTTGCCCTAAAGAAATTTTCTGGAAAATTTTTACGCGAAAAATAGCCCTGGGTCTGGTGGGTTTCAATATATTCTGTGGTGTCGCCTAAAATGAAATATATTTTTAAAGATAACAGTGGGACACTCGAAATTCCGGTTGTAAAATTAGATATTATTGTGCTTGATAATAAATTATCGGAAAATGGAATTTTAGATAGAGGGAAGTGAAAAAGTAATAATTTTTGATATTTATCAACAAATTTAAAAAAAATCCTTATATTTTTAAATATGATGCTACGTTGCTATTTTATTAAATCAATAGGCTAGATAGAACATTTTGTTAAGTACTTATAAAAATAAAATGAAAGATCCCTTACAAAAAACGCAAAAAAACACAAAGCACGTACAAATAGGAGTATTCCGACGACTAACCACGACATGGCAAAAACAAATACTACGATTCTACCCATAGTATCCTACTAACGTTTGTCATTTATCTAATATACTTGTGAAACGTGTATTTTATTAATTTTATGAATCTTATATCTGACTTAACAATTTCGATAACGTATGTTAAGTATAGTGGATCATACGTGGACCATACAGCTAACCAGACAAATTATAAACGCTGGAATCTTTGATTTCTTTAAAACGTAAACAATGTAGTTTATTCCACCAGAAGTCTATGGTTATGACCAAATATTTTTCAATCTCTCAATCTTTATTATAAAATACAAGGTAAAAATAAATCCCCAAAAAGATTAAAATTTTATCTCAAAATTTATTACACGACATGTATATTGAGTTTTTAAAGCGAGAATGTTATTTTTTTACATTAATAACTCATTCAGCCCACAACAATATTTGTCGCTCTTTTTTAGATCATTTAAAGCACATTCTTAGAGAAAGAATGTACACTGGTCGTAATTTTATATTCTAAGACGATGCATTTACCATATTTATGGGTTATTTGTTTGGTAAACTGCTTCAATATTTAAACAATAAAGTGGAATCACCATAAATTTAAAAGCGCTCTACCGGACCATGTGACGTCACAATGTGAGAGATATAGAAATATTTTATGCGCCTCGGCTTACTGGCGTGTCGTGCTTATATTTATACGGAAACCTATTAGCCTAATGTTTTCGCCCAGACCTCCGTCGGACTTTACAAATGCTATATTTTCTATACTAAGGAATATATAAACAAACGAAAAATATCATTTCTACAAAAACGTGGGGGAATAAAAATTATTTATTTTGCAGACCACCTTAACCCACCCTCAGCCATTTTAAAATCTGTAATGGCACTACCCTACTTGTAACACCTTTCTATGGAAACGAACTGATTGATTCAAGCTTTAATTAAAGCACTAAAACTCTTTATTTCTTTTTGCAACAACGCAAATACTTGTTTTTGCAAAATCTTTAATAAAATTTGCATCTTTCAAATAATTTAAATTTTACCGTGTTGCTTTTGCCATTTTGTGTATTATGTATTTATTTGTTTTCGAATTTAATTCGGAAAAAAGTGTACTCTATGGAAGAACGTGTAGAAATGATTTTTCTTAATGATGATTAGAATATGTGCTATTTGAATACTGTAATTACTTTTAATAAAAACCATCCTTATAGAACGTTAGCCACATCTATCTAAGAGATTTTGTTTTAAAATTTTAAGAAACTGAATCGGTTAAAAATAAAAAAAGCCAACAACCTAGAGTGTTGGATGAAGATATCGTCACCCTAGGATTATAGTGTTCTATATCCACTTTTAGTCGAAATTGAGTTAATAGGTACACCATTATTTTTATTTTTGCCAGATGATGCTATATGCAGCGAAATTAAAAGGCTAAGTTGCTCAATATCCAAAATATGAGTGACAAAATTATTCTCTATCCCTTAAAAACCAACTTTCATTGGGGCAATTATGTTCTATGGTATAATTTTATTCTATACCCGTTAAAAGCAAAGCATGCCATGTTTCTGTATAAGTTTTATTCTATATCCTACATCATACCTAATACTCTATAAACTATAGCCGACATTCCTTGCGTGCTGTTGTTTTTGTTCTATATTCACTTTGTTCTATATCCATATTATACCGATAATACTTCCTATTCTGAGCTATGGTGAACTTTTGTCCTATATCCAAACATAACCTCAAACTGGTTCCATATATTAAACTATATCCAGCAAGAAACAAAAAAGTAGTAACTTGTAACCTATATCCATTTCCTTAGTTTGATTTTTTAATATTTTCTTGATAATCGCTTCACAACTACAAAAAAATTATGAAAATAAGATATGTTTAGCATATTTGCATCTACTGTAAAAATAAATTAGTTGACTTTTATGACCATAATGAAGAAACAACGGAAAAACCTTTAAACAGCTGTGGAGCAAAATTATGAAAAGTGGATAATAGAACACTATAATTCTCGGGTGACGATATGCAGATTGAGGTTATTGGGCAAGTTTCTTTCAATTCAAAGGTAATGCGTTATTTAGAAGCAGTTATTGGCGCATCCAGAGATTTTGTTAGGAAAGTACTGAAAGTGCATAAATTTCACACTTTTAAAATAAAAATTTTGCAATAACTTGGCGACGATGATTCGGACAAAAGGGGTTCAGTTTGTACCATGACGGGGAGAATTACGGCAATACCCGCATTTATAAAAAATATTTGCTTCAGTGATGTTTCTAAATGGTCGTTTGAATAAACAGTACTGTTGCTACTGGCTTAATCAACATCTTTTTACAGAGGAATTAGAAGGAAATTTAACCGGCCAAGTATGCTCAGCCTAACTAGAGCCCTCGATTGAAAACCAAAGCGACTTACAAGGCAATCTAAATTTAAACGAAGGACTTCTACACTTCAAGCAAGATGGTTGGACCAAAATGATCCAAATCAGTGAATTGGCAGAGAAGTACAATTGAGTGGCCGCCAAGATCACCTTATTTTACCTCTATGGACTTCTTTTTATTGGGTTACATTAACTCACAAAACCAAGCTGGCTTCTCTGGTAGAATTGCGTAAGATGATAATTGATGCTTGTCGACGTATTCCAAGAGACACTTTTTGCAAAGCTAGGGAGGAATTTGAAAATCGACTTTATTTTTGTTTAGAATAAAATGGAAACCACTTTGAGCACTTCCTAGTTAAAAAAAAACAAAAAACAATTTGCGTATCTGCGTTATTGCAAAAAAATAAGGAGCTTCCATACTTCATTCTCATTTATTTTGGTATGGCTGAAAAGCATTATTGATAAGCTTTCTATAGAGGTGTCATAAGTGAGGTGGTGCCGTTTAAAATTTTAAAGTAGATGAGAGTAGTGCTTTAGGGATGGGTGAGAGTGGTAGGCAAAATTCTCATATTTATTCCTCCGCGTTTATATGTATAGAAATGATATTTTTGGGTTTTTGATAGCTTTTTTAGTGTAGAAAATATATTATATTTATTGTAAGTTTTCAAAAAGTTACTCTGTATGTGTAAAGACATGGCGCGAATAAAACTGATTTAACTAAAAAATAAAGACGTTGATCTGCCGAGGCAAGTAGATTGTCAAATTAAAGAGCTCATCAACTGGTACACGTTTCTATTTTTTAACCCCAAAATTACGCCTTCAGGGAGGGGGTAAAATTAATCACAACTTCGTACCCCCTCCCTCTATTTAAAAAAATATAGGTTGCATTGGCTCTGGCTGTAGACTTTATATATTATTATGATTTTTTTTGTAAAATAATGTCATAAATTGTCTATTTTTAAATATGACTTACCTATATTTTAACCATTCTCATTAAAACATAATTGTTTGCAAATTTTTTAAATGACTTTACAGACGTCAATACTTTCTTACGTCAAACGTGCGTCATACCACTATACTTCACTATTTTTACCTACTTTTAAGTTGATAGAATATTTAGGTGCATTTATTAATCTTCACCATGAACTGAACTGCATAACCATATCTTAAGCATTTGATTTATTTTCTATTGTTTAATTTAAGAACGCTTCGTTTCTGACTGGCACCATTGTTCTAGCATATTATGTTATTTTAGAAATAAGCTTTATGCGGGTAGGCATTTTTTTAAAGTGTAGGTACAAAATCAGCATGGTGTCTCTAATTTCTGAGGCTTAAATATGACGATATCGGGGTACGCCGTTTCTTCCCCAAGAAATTTAGCCTACTTAATCCAGTGGGTTGTTTCATCCCTACATATTTATTAGCTAATTTCGTATTTAGGTATATTTTTTTTTACTGAAAGGGAAGTAGAAAACCACAAATATTTTTAAGAAATTTTATTACAAAATTGCTAACTCCAATTTTTAAGGAAGTTATGGAATAATAACAAAGCTATTTTATTTATACATAATATGACTGTTGATCTTATTTAACTATATAATATACTTACTACTTATAATATACGTTCTTAAGAACTACACAATTTATTTAAAATTTTAACATTATTCATCCCAATAAAAAGCAAAACATTTTATTAAATCATTTTGATTAATTTCATTTCAACAAAATTTGCCTATTAAACAATCAATGCGTTTTTCTTTCTTTCTTACATTAACATTATTAATTTTGGCTGGCAAATGTATACTTTGTAGTTTAATATAGGTGTCTATTTGAAATTCTTTTAGTTTTTCGATAAAAACAAATAAATTCGGGTGTGACTGATACATAGAGTCGTTAAAGTTTCTATGAAATGCCTCACATGTATTAGTTGTTCAAGTTAAACATGCTGAATTTTCTGCCCAAATTTCTGGAGGAAACAATGCATCATCAGAAATATACGTATCTGTTAAATAGTCCGCATAATTATGCACTCTTGTGTCATTTGGCATGTCCTCAAACAAATTTAAAGCGAAAAATCTCATACATCTTTTGGATCTAAATATGTTAATGCAAACGTTTTCTTAACCACAAACCTATGTCGCTTTTTCTTTCGTATTCCTTAACTAAATTATATTTTTGAATCTTACGAAACCAAGCTTGCAAAAGATGAAATCTACACCCAATTTATAGTTATATTCGGCCAAAGTGTTACAATCGCGTTATGTATTGCCTTTTCAAAGTCAACAATAACTTCATTCATAAGTGTACGTGATAAAACCATTTTAGTTAGATTCAACTATGGCGAAGAAGTGTGAAAGACGTCAAGTATGAGGGAGAGAGAAAGAAATAGTATGTATTTTTATTAAAGTGTTGTAGATGCTTTCATTTAGCTTGAAATAAAATGCTGTTGGGGTAACAAGCTTGGTACCTATAGTAAAAATGTACTTAAAAAAATACTATAATGGCAGGATAATCATCGGGAGACATGGCATGTACAGGGTGGCCAACTAAGAATGCGAGGTACTGTATTTGGGAAACTATCCATCGTAGAGGCTTGCGGAAAAAAATTATTACTAAAACGGCCAAGAGAAAAACCTGGAAAATATTTTCAAGTTTCTGAAATGGCCGCTAGGGGGCGTAACTGCAATCTTGATTCTATAAAATAAATTCCGCTATATTAACCTAATAAAAAAATCCTGATCTTTAAAGTCGATGATAATCTGAACCTTTTTTGTTTGATATTTTTTGCAGTATCTCTAAAAATAAAGTGGTAGGGTGTATTCAAACGTTTCCGTAAATAACATCCTGTATCTTCGAAACGGCTAAGCCGATTTGAACAAACTTGGGCTCGTTAAAAGGAGCTATTCTTGGGCTATAAACATCATTATATTTGAAGGT
This sequence comes from Polydrusus pterygomalis, assembly GCA_963969555.1. NCBI lineage: Eukaryota > Metazoa > Arthropoda > Insecta > Coleoptera > Curculionidae > Polydrusus > Polydrusus pterygomalis. The sequence goes on along the minus strand of OZ018376.1, from coordinate 38,361,817 downwards.
TTGTAAGTTTCACATATCGCCGCTAGAGGGCTTTTTCGACATTCCAACAGAAATGGTTAATTTTCTCAACAAAATAAAATGCATTGGGGTGATTTCTTTTTCATAAAAAAGTAGCTAAATGATGCCTAAACAAGCTCGCGAAAACCGCATCTCGATATCTTGTTTCTAAACCAAAATATCGGCAATATAAAATTTTATACGAAAATTCCTCAAATTTTCATTTTATTGTAACTATATTTTTCTGGAATTCTTTCTATTATGTAAGTTGTGGCCTTAAAAAGGACCGATTTATAAAAGAAAGATTTTTAATGCCCCCGCAAATGCTCGAAATGCTGACCATCACGTTCTATATGCACAAAAAAGATAATTAATAGAAGCAGGCCATGGAAACAAAACAAATAACTAATCAAAACATAAATAATCTAAATTGTCAATAGCTGTCAAAGTTTTGCGTTACTTTGGATAATTTTTGTGTTTACCGCAGTAGCTAATGGTATATTAAAGTACACGTTTCATAAGAAGGGGTTTTAGCGCACGCGTCTATTTTAAAAAACGAGCAACGAAGTGGCGAGTTTTTTAATTGACACGTGCGCTAAAACGCCTTATGAACCACGCGCTTTATACTATTTTTTCTATTTGTAGTTTTTTCAATAAAAAATACATATTTAAAAAGAAAATAAATCCTTTAAATTTTTATGTCTAAATTTTATGTTGGTAATACTATTTTTTATCATAGTAACCTCTGGACAACAAAAATTATTTTGCGAACTGTCATTTTTTGATTTATTGACCCATTTTCACCACGAGATTCTAAAGTTATTTTAGCGATATGAGATTTGAAATTGGACGGAATACGTTGTGTGATCCTTGTACATTCGGTACATATACAGAGCGTTCGGAAATTCGGGCGATTTTGCTAATTTTTTTTGAATTTCAAAAGACGTGATTTTACGTCAATTTTTCAATTTTTCAATTTCAATGTTACCAACATCAAATAAAGAAAAAACGCGTATTGAAATAGCTTCATTATGAACTTATTATGAACGTCAAATAGAAAAAAGAGTTTACGCCGCGCGATATCCAAATCGGCGTACTTGCGATGTGAGAGTTTTTCCCCGATTAGTAACGAGTTTACGAGCTAATGGTTGTTTTTGGCCTAAGTTTCAACGGCAAAGAATTGGAAGAACACAAGAAAATATTAACTACGTACTGGGGTATATTGGAGGAAATCCTCATGTTGGCACAAGAGCATTATCCCTTGAGTTGGACATATCACGAACAACGGTTCAAAATATTTGGGGGACATATAGGTAAGTTCTAATAGCCATCAAAGTTAGGTAATCGTTTAACCTTTTTTTAATTACTTTTATAATGCACCCATATCATGTCGTTTTGCATCAGGCCTTGAAAGGGGAAGATTTTGATCGGAGGTTGGACTATGGCCATTGGATGTTAGGTATGATACGCCAAAATAGAGAATTTTTATTTCAAATTCTTTGGACCGATGAATCCACCTTTAGTAGTGACGGGAGAGTCAATCGACATAGTATGCACTATTGGTCTGCAGAAAATCCACATTGGTTGCGTGAAGTTCAGCACCAAGGACGTTGGAGTATGTGTGGTGTGGCATACTGACTGGAAGGCAGAATTATTGGGCCATATTTTTTTGAGCAATCCCCAAATTGCAATGTCTCTGCGGTTAAAGGACATCGTGTTTCAGACTCAACCTACGACTAGAGAAGATTTGAAAAACAGGATTCGTAATGCAATACGTAACATACCGAGAACCGAAATTGAAAGTGCAGTTTTGTCGACCCATGAGAGGCTTCAGCATTCAGCAATGCATAGAACGTGATGGTCAGCATGTCGAGCATTTGCGGGGCATTAAAAATATTCCTTTTATAAATCGCTCCTTTTTAGGGCCACAACTTAAATAATAGAAAGAATTCCAGAAAAATATAGTTAAAATAAAATGAAAATTTAAGGGATTTCGTATAAAATTTTCTATTGGCGATATTTTAGGTTAGGAACAAGATATCGAGATGCGGTTTTCGCGAGCTTGTTAAGGTATTATTTAGCTACTTTTTCATAAAAAAAAATCATACCAATGCATTTTATTTTGTTGAGTAAATTAACCATTTCTGTTGGAATGTCGAAAAAAGTCCTCTAGCGGCGATATGTGAAACTTACAAAACTTTAAATATAATTATGTTTGTAGCCCAAGAATAGCTCCTTTTAACGAGCCGAAGTTTGTTCAAATCGGCTTAGCCGTTTCGAAGATACAGGATGTTATTTACGGAAACATCACTTTTTTAGAATCAAGATTGCAGTTACGCCCCCTAGCGGCCATTTCAGACACTTGAAAATATTTTCCAGGTTTTTCTCTTGGCCGTATTAGTAATATTTTTTTTTCCGCAAGCCTCTACGATGGATAGTTTCCCAGATACAGTACCTCGCATTCTTAGTTGGCCACCCTGTACCTTTTGAACGTGATAAGGGTGTAGCAGTTGTTCTCGACTTGGACCGATAGCTTTCTTACACTATTAGAGGGATTTTCAGCATTCTCATCCAGAATATCCTCCTCTAATTGAGGATTCCACCTTTACGCGGCAAAAAGCTTTCTAAAATGGATTGGTAGAGGATTAGTTACTTTTAGCATTTTTTTAAATTTTACTTGACATTTTACCTGTTTCTCTTAAGCTACGATCGATCCTTTCAAAAGTTCTTAGGTGCGGTAAACGCCGATTTGGAAATGTATGCTTGTCCATATAAGTTAGATGCATGTGAGCATTAATGAGATGTACTAATTTATTTAATTATTTTAGTGCGTAGTATTAATCTTAGTTATTTTATTAGTTATTAGAGAGATTTTGGAACGCTTAAAATAACAACAGTAAAACACAGTGTTATGGTTAATTTTATTAACGATAACGATTACGGTGACAATTACAAGAATGGATTTTGAACGTCTTAAAAATAAATAATTTGACTGATGCAAACATAACCTTTTTTATTTCATGACATGAGTCAATCAACAATGAAAAAGGACGAAAAGGTACAAAAATGTAAGGTTATTTTGGATTCCTGAGTTATGTTGCCAAGTCGTTTACAAAAAAATATAATTACATTTCTTACCGCAGCGTTATTTTATGATTTACATAAAGTAAAATTTTGAATTATGTATAAAAAAAACCTTTTCTGTGCGGTTTTATCTAAACTACAGTTATAAAGTTATTTCAATTTTTTTAAGTGTTTTCCGAAAAATGATCGTGTCCGAAATATATTCTTATTAAATTATATAGGTAAGTATTGGCAACATGGCAAATTAAGCAAAATAAGAATAACCATAACGATAGCCTTCCTTATATCAGGCTAGGATAACTTAAATGGTGAAGGTCGTCCCCTGTTCGTTTAATTTAGCCCCCGGTCGCTAGTGGCGCTATTCTAGGAATTTTGTTTTATAAGGTTGTTCATCTCCTAAACGTTGGTAGGAACAGAATATTCATTTAGAATGAGCATGGCCAACATTCTGTACCTCTCTCTCTCTCTGTGTATTAAACTGTACCAGTATATGTGCGAGAAAGATAAAAATATGGCTTATTGTGACAGATCCTGAAGTCTTGCCTGGACTGGTGAAAGATTGTCATTGTTATTTTATGATTGATTTCTAAAATATATTAAAAATAAAGTTATTTTTAAATAATTATTCATATATAATTTATAAACTTAACATGGCGCAGTCGGTAGTTTGAGAATCATATATATTTAATATGTCGCGACCAAAGAAATCGGGAAGAAAACCCAAGGCATATAACAAAAGCGTGGAACCTCCTGAAGACTTCATTAATGTCGCCCAACGATTGGAAAGTACAGAGAAAGCTATTAAAGATATAGAAAGAAACTTTACTTCACAACTTAATGAACTACAAGGTACAATAACTAGTTTATTAAATAAAAACTTTGAAAATAACACGGAATTGTTAGAAAAATCTACAGAAAATAATAATATAATAATTTAAGCTGTTTTTTTTTTATTTAAAACCTATTTATGTAAATATCTAATTATTAATAAATCTTGTCGCCATATCAGAAAAGTTGTTATAATTTCCTTTCGTTCTTCCAAATTATTTTAACTTGAATCAGATGTTTCGCGCTTTAAACTTTTCCGTTAAGTTAGAAGCGCGAAAATTTGAATTCAAAGTAATAATAAAATTAAAATTTTTATGCTTGGCGTCTACCCCACCACGACTATATTTAGTTTCGCCCCCGGTCGCATGTGGCGCTATCAGGGAACCAATTTAGTATGTTAAGTTGCCTATCTATCCTTGAGAGCGCACAACTTGCTTGTCTATGCCTTATATCTCCGTAATTAACGAAGCTCGTTATCGTTAATAAAGGAATCGCTGCCTCGTTTTAGTACTGCGCATGCTCAGAATAAGGATAACGATAACGACCGGCTAAAATAAGAGTTCCAAAATCTCTCTAGTGTGTTCAAATAGCTTATGTTAATAAACTTGATTAATAAATAAATTTCGAATCAATGCTTAAACGTGATATACTAAAACCTTATTTTTCTCGAAAACCGCTAATTCCATCGAGACAAATGTACAGTACCTTTTTTAAATAAAAATAACTAAAGTATTTAAAAAAATCAGTTTTTAGCTCTGTAAAATGACACCTGTCAAAATTTTGGCCTCTGACGTCCCCTTCTGACACGTGCTGCTTGCAGTTGAACTTCTTTAACAAAGACAAAGTTACTTTTTCTAAGATGTTCTAGTAAAATTAAAATTGTTTTTTAAATATTTTAAATTTATTTATTTTGGAGACAATGTGATGTATAATTTGACTCCTGCCGGGGTAACTGGGCCGTAACAAGCCTGGTCCCCAACAGCATTTTACTTCAAGCTAAAATTAATGCTTTAACTTCTACGAAAACCAATTGTTTTTTCATTCTCATTTCACTACTTTTAGATACATGTCTCCGACAAAGTGTATTGAAACTTAAGATTTTTCTTTCCCTCAATTCACTACTTATACCTAAATGATTTTGACAAAGTCTGTTGAAACTCTAATTTTCTTTTGCTCTCTTTATTGTTCTGCCCAAGACAGGGCCTTTTCACTACCCCTTGACTTTCCAGTATGCTGAAGTCTTGTCGATCTTCTGACTATTCACATTTTTTTACACCTCTGTACAGGGTGTTGCACTATAAATGGACCCCCCCTTTAACTTTTTTATCCAATGGTATTAAAAAAAATGGTAAATACAAAAGTTGTAGGATACAATGTAGAGTTTTTTATGAAATAGTTTAAATATATATAGGGTGTTGCAGAAATGAGTAGCAAACAAAAATATAGCTTTTTCTTATGGAACACCCTGTATATAATACTCTTAAATGATAGGGCTGGTCTTCCTAATAATTACATTACAGAAGTGTATGTCTTACAGACAGTAGCTTGGTGTTGGTGAACACCGAGTTCTTCACCTACAGAATTTTGAAAGCCCGGATCCGACAATTTCCGCAGAAAGACTTTAATCTTATTTAAAGTCGACAGTGCACCCCCTCGCATTTTACCAGTATCAGTCAAAAAATAATTTGCCAACCACTCAACATTTTCGCAGTCAAATCGATATAGCTTTCTGAAATCATCATATCTGCAATTTTTACGTACACTGTAGATTTTTCTTTTTAGGACGTTCATAATAATATTCAGCCATAATTGAAGACACAAATTAAGAGCAACCAACGCACGTGTATGCCGCGGAGAACTAAAGTTGACTGTTACCAAGCAAATGATGCAGGGGTCGACCTACCTTAAAAAGTTGAAAGCGATTACTACACTAGAAAAAGAAATTCCTTAACTTATTCCTCACATTTTAAACAAACGATAGCGATTGCTTCTATTTTTTAAGAAAAAGCATTGACTTGAAGCAATTAATTCCTGCACTTTTAAGCGATCGCTGCAATTACTTTAGTTTTTATTCATTGGCTTTCAAGAAATTACTTCGATTTTATAAAAAAAAGCGATCGCTACATTTTTATTCGTTAGGCTCAATGATTTAAAATACGGTCGAGACCGGAGCAAGCACAAGAATTGGTGATGCGCTGCGCTTGGCTCAATTCTTTATTAGGAAGTTTTTGCATGGAAGTTGTACTTTCTTAATATTTATTTATATTTTGGCATTAAAAAATAAGTTGTTAGGTCGGTCATTCATCAAATGACTTTATGGACGAGTTGTACCTGAACGTGACTATATTTTACATGTGTAGTTTTCGTTAATAAATAAGCAAAAAAATACCTCAAACTTAATTTTTGCTAAAACTGACAAATAAAAAAAATTCCATTTGATGCCGCGACTGTATAGGTAGTTCTAGTAACCTTAGAATAATGAACTTTTATAAAGGAATATAAATTATTTTCCACACTAACAAAGCAATTGTTCTATAAAAAAAAATTACGTAACAGGTAAATAAAAAGTACGATAGGTAAGTTCAAATGTTCTTTTAAAAATTTTTATATAGTTTTTTTTATAACTTTAAAACGGCTTAAACGATTTTGTTAAAATTTGATACGTTGACATAAAGAAACCATATCAAAATTAGGATCAATGACAATTCATAGACCTAGAACTTGGGGTTTTTTAAAGTGAAAACTTCTTTAGGCGCGTTTAGCACTTTTGTGGGCACTGAATTAAACTGAGCGAAGAAGCATGCCGCAATGCCGCATCAGTCGCATTCAGTATCGACGTGGAAACAGTGTGCGTTGCTTGTGTGTTTAAGATCACAAGATAGACACTTGTTGCGTCTCAGGTATGTTCTGGCATTTTTTTCAAGGGTTGTTCAATTTTAGGAAATATCTTTTTTCGTATGCAGTAAAATTACAATTGTATTTGATATTATTAATTTCACCTTGTTGAAGTTTTCACTTCTGTCGTGTGGTCTTAAGCACACACACTTTTTGAAGTGAAAACTTCTTTAGGCGCGTTTAGCACTTTTTGTGGGCACTGAATTAAACTGAGCCGTCACGCGTCACGCGGCTGTGTTACGCTCGAATTCGACTGCTATATTCAATCCGAACTGACCCGAATGAACGTTATATGAAAGAGCATGCCGCAGCAGTCGCATTCAGTATCGACGTGGAAACAGTGTGCGTTGTTTGTGTGTTTAAGATCACAAGATAAACACTTGTTGCGTCTCAGGTATGTTCGGCATTTTTTTCAAGGGTTGTTCAATTTTAGGAAATATATTTATTCGATATTATTAATTTCACCTTGTTGAAGTTTTCACTTCTGTCGTGTGGTCTTAAGCACACACAATTTTTTTATTTTTAATAATAATTGCACATTTCAAGTTTTAACTACAATGTATGGAAGAAAATGGGTTTAATATAAAATATAGATAGTGTAACATATTTACTAGAAAAATGGTACTGTTGATGAAACTTAATTTCTTACATGGTTTTTGGGAAATTTGTATTTTAGTAATTTGCAGTACGCATGTACAGGGACATTTTTTTAAGTGTCTCACCCGATTAGCGATTTTCTTATTGATTACAATAAAAAAACCATAACGTAGGGGAAGGTCGCCCTTGATGGCATACTTCCCATGATGGCATACCACAGGTATCTCTGGAATAAACCGGGTTTGCGTCATCCCGCATAGTTAGACGGGCGCGCGTATTGACCGTTCAGTTGTGAGTAGAATTTCAGTCGTGACGAACGTTTTTATGTAAAGTTATTCAATAGAACAGAAATTGCTAAGTGGAGAAGTAATATTATCAAGTTTTTAAACCAAAAATTTATTATGTTAGGTGCATTAAATTAGAATGCACGATTTTTTTCCGATAACTATAGGATATATATGTTACTTTGCTATAATTATTTTAAATCTAAGTTGTGGTTTTAATTTTTTATAATTTATATACTAGAAGTATGACATATTCCTAAGATGGCATATCCATTGGTTTCCTATGATGGCATACCTATAAATACATATAAATAGGTATGCCATCATAGGCGTCATATTCAAAACGGCGCTACTTTTACTTTTCTTTGTGTCTATGTCCCTAAACACTACTTATACTTATGCTTTGTAAAGTTTTTGGATATATCTTTAGATTGCACTTTCCTGATGTTTTAATTTTTTTTAAAAGTTTTAAACGTGTTCCCTAGAATGTAATATTTTAAGTTTTTTTAAACAGTTTTATGTGCTTGCATTTTTTAACAATAAAAATGTGCAAACTGTAATATAAATATTTCTTTTAATGTATGCGTCCTTCAGATTTTTGCATTTTACTGGAGTATGCCATCATAGGCGACTGCGTTGGTGGAGTATGCCTTGGTGGTTTTTTCTTTTCTATTCTTTTTACCAAAAAAATAGTTTTTGTATATTTTTAAAGTTTTATAATGAATATTTAAATAGTAACAAATATTTTAACATGGTTAAATGGGTTAAAACCTTTGAACTAAAAAATATATTAGGTGGTAAAAAAAAGGTCCCATCATTGGCGACCTTCCCCTACTCCCTAATGGGTTTTTGCGAGGAAGCCAAATTTGATGTCAAAAATTAGATAAATCAGTGGCATGTCGTGGGGTTTGTGTTTGGAGGGGCGCAATAGAAATCCAATACCAAATGACATATAAGCAAATTGCTCGAAAAAGTATCTATTTATAAAAAATTTTTTAGGTAAATTAATACATACATTTATAAATTTCTTTTGAAAACCGACGCATAAAAGATCGGTTTTCGGCCCGTCGTTCACATTATATTATTGACGAAATTCATTTTTATTAGTTCGAACTCGACGCGCGCTTACGCCACAACAAAGTTCGAAATGTATAAAGTATAAAGCAATGCAGGCGCTAAAATACCGCGGCCGTAGAGTCCCTAAATAACTTGTGCAACGTTGCACACGTTTCATTATAGTGTTCATCGAACTAGTATCATTAATAACTATAATGTAAGAATATAGAACAATAATAAAGATAATCTACTTTTTATTATGTCCAAATAAAGGTATATTCAAAATTCAAACACACAGTATAATATTTAAATAGTAATAATATTTATTTGGTTTAAATAAATATCCTGATAAAGCCGACGCCTCTTGTGTGCAGCTGTGGCTTTTGGGAGATCCCGTAACATGAAAGTAGGTACTCTGGCCGATTCAATACTAACTACTATAACTGTTCTCTCTCCCGGCCATATCTTAATATCAACAAATATAATTATAAATGCCGAAACCCAAAACAAAACAATATTAACATTTAGCAGATGATGTCATCGATCCTGTGCTGCTCAGATGTTTGTTTAGACTTCACCGCCGTGTTATTTATGTGCATGTCGCATGTCGCGTTCATTTTTCATGAAATAGACCCGTATATACGCACCCAGTAGTATTTTCAATACTAAAAAGCAAAATGGCGTCTTATCTGTCATTTCTTGATATCAGACGTATTTGACAATAGCCTAGTTAGTTTGGCCACAACAAATAATGTACCTATACAAAAACTTGGATTTCTAATTTCAAGCGATCTATTTTTAAAGGGATAATACTTTAAGAACAAAATCGAAAACTTCGAAGCCTTGTATTTCCGGAACGACTGAAAATAAATATTAACAACTATATATTTCTGAACTTTAAATAAAAAATGGAATGCACTGGGCATATAATAAAGAAGGGTTGACATTTAAAAAAATCCAATATGGCGTCTTATCTGTCAAATTTGTGAATTTATATAAAAAACCATTAGGGAGTACGTAATTGTTTTTCTATTGTAATCAGTAGGAAAATCGCTAATCGGGTGAGACACTTAAAAAAAAATGTCCGTGTACAGGGTGTCCCAAATTCGAGCCTCATCATGGGGATCTCGGAAACTATAAGAGATACAGCATCGGTCAAATTGTGGCAAAGTTGCGCAATTTCATGCTGAGCAATATCGCAAAAAAGTATTTAAGCTATCTTTTTTAGTTTTTGAAATTTTTGCAAAAAACTAAAATTTTGAGTTTTTGTTTTTTTAAATTGCTCGACTTATTTTATCCGCTACAGAAAAACAAGCACAATATTGTTGAGGCAACTTTTTACGCTCCATATTGTGACGTTTTTAGAATTTCGTTACAACGGTTCGTTTTTGTGGAACTATTATCAACTTTAATCAACTGCAATTTTTATTTTATTTTTTGATAGCCCTTTAAGCCCTGAAATCAACCATGTACCACACTTAATTATATTTAGACGTTTTGATGTCATTATTACATCTTCAGGAATGTGATAATTATTTTTAAATACGGCCCTGGTGTTAGTTGTTAGATTGAAATATCGTTGAGCGGGATTTTGGTGGGTTACAGAATCTAAAATATTTTGTTGTTCTTTCCGCTCCATTCGTGTACCATATTTTACTCTTGGTTTATTAAAACCACCATACTGGGCTAAATTAGTATCAAGCGTAGCAAAATAACTATAATGAGGCTGCAAGCGTTCAGGATAGTCCTGTAAATAACGGTCACAAGAAATTTGTGAATTCCTATTGGAAGAATAATAAACTCGTAACATGTCGCGCTTTTCTAAAGCAGAAAACATAATTTTGCTGATAATATTCAGCATAAATGGTGACTGCAGTTGTCAAGATAATTAAGCCAAACAATCAAGTAAAAGTTTTTGTCATAGCCACCTTTGTTTTGTTTAGTTTTATTTTTACTTTGTTACAATTTATATAAAAACTTAAATATAGTTAATTATTTGTATAAAATTCCGGATCCATTTACATGTTGTATGTGGTAAAAAGATTAAGTAACTAACAACAGGGCCGTATTTAAAAATAATTATCACATTCCTGAAGATGTAATAATGACATCAAAACGTCTAAATATAATTAAGTGTGGTACATGATTGAATTCAGGGCTTAAAGGGCTTTCAAAAAATAAAATAACAAATGCAGGTCCGTATTTAAAAAATTAAAGTTGATAATAGTTCCACAAAAACAAAACGTTGTGACGAAATTCTAAAAACGTCACAATATGGAGCGTAAAAAGTTGCCTTAACAATGTTGTGCTTGTTTTTCTGTAGCGGATAAAATAAGTCGAGCAATTTAAAAAAACAAAAACTCAAAATTTTAGTTTTTAGCAAAAATTTCAAAAACTAAATAAGATAGCTCAGATATTTTTTTGCGATATTGCTCAGTACGAAATTGCGCAACTTTGCCACAATTTGACCGATGCTGTATCTCTTATAGTTTCCGAGATCCCCATGATGAGGCTCGAATTTGGGACACCCTGTACATAACTACTCTTATTGTATTATTATTTTAATTATGGTAATACCACTTGATTAAATTTTCAATACAAAAATTTGCCTGATTATAAATATTTTGTGTCGTTGTGTGTTGTGTTGTTTTTAGGAAAGGTTTGTGACACTTTGGGAAGATTTTTATTATTGGAATATATTTTTAATTAGTTCTAATTTAGGATGTTAATGTTAAATTCGATTATTGCGAAAAAACCCATTATTAAATCATAGAAACGCTTTTAAAATGGTACAGTTTGTATAACTGAATCAACTTCGAAGACATTATCATTTACAAGAAAGTTATAATTACCACTCTGTATATATGAAACTATCAAAGTAGGTATGCGAAGAAAAAGGGATAGGAAAATCGATTTTATCCTATAAAAATTTAATTTAGTTAAACTTTTTTTTCATGATAAATTAAAATAAAAACTAGATGAAAACGTTAATAAATTATAAGCTTGTTAATGGGCTTTTCACTTTTCACTATAACCGAATTTATCATATTTAGCACTGACATCCTGAAATGGAACCTATATAAAAAATAATATCCCAATAATAAAAACCTTTCTAGAATATCACAGAACTTTTTTAAGAAACAAATAAAAAAACCCGCCAAAGCATAACGTTTAAACTTAAACACACCTACGTTATATCCCATTAACCACAATAATTATTTTATTTGCTTATCTAGCCAGTGGCGCACCCAAAATTGGATCCTGGAAGGGCACAATTTCAATGGCGGTATTATATATAATGAACAAACCCGAACAAACCCAAAGATTGCTTAGATTTACTGGTCAAATCTTAGACGTCCGCAAAAACTATAATATCAGAATGAAAATATACTTCTTTATTAACTATTAAATTATTTTAGCATTAATATTGCAGCAAAAAAAATGTGCACTGTAATTTTAAATATAAATAGTTTAAAAAACTTATAATATTATGCTTGAAAAAACCCAAATGCAAAATCAGAAAAAACTCATTTTCTATGAAACTATTAGAACAGTCAATATTATTTCAATAACAAAAATGGAATGTATAAATGAAAAATATTCTAAAACTATAAAGACGTAGTAGAGCAGTAGCGGCTCGTGACATTTTAGTAAGGTAGGGACAAAACATATTAAAACGGGGAAAAAAGGCGAAAAATTCTTTGGATCACGCCTGAATATTGCTAAATTTTGTCAATATTTTATAGTAAATACACTAGTAAGACGTCTGTTCAACAAAGGGTTCTCACCGAAAAAACGAATTATAATTTGATTTTATCAACTTTTTATTTTACTTCATTATTTTCTAGCGGTATGCAGAATTTAAATATAGATATATGCCAAATGTCATAGTGGATCAATTGTTAAATTCAAAGTTTAATTGGTATGTTGGAAATATTACCGTTTAGGAACAAATTTTTCGCTGAGTTGGATTAAAGCTATTAGTACTCATGTAGTGGCTGTTATTTCTTATTAAAATACTATGTAATCTATTTCAACCACTTGATGACATTGAAAAACAGCCTGAAGCTAACCGGGCTACACTGATTGTGAAAAAACAAAGTTGCCAGTTAGTGAATTATTATTAGAAATGGTAGTTCTTAATGTCTGTATTAAATATAAATGAAAAATATTAATCGGCGTGCAGACAAAGTTTTTAAAATTAAAAAAAGTTTTTCACCTGCGCCGGAGGAACTTTGTCTGCACGCCGATTAACATTTTTAATTTTTAATTATTATTGTTTAAAATATTTAATGCTATCTTTGTTTCTATAGAAAAGAACAACATAGAAAAAGGAAACAAGACTCGACATTCGGGTTGCAATCTCAACATTTTAAAAACCAGGATTAAAAGGTGAGCATACCAGGACATTTTAGTAGTACAAAAACAGGACGAAGTATTAAGAGCAATAGATAGAAACACGCAATGTAAGGAGGGTAAATGAAATCTATATTTTAACTGAACTAACTAACCTACACTCACAATAACCAGTTAAACCGTTAAAATAGCAGTTACAGGTTTCATTTGTGCCGCAAGCACTCACAAGATTGCCAACAATAAATAAACCAAATAACTTGCTACGTCTATAGAGACAACATCACCTAACTAAACTTAAACATACACTCTACCACAACCACCTTGAAAGAAGCCGTGAAACAAAAACATCGACAACACTGCTTGAAGATCCATGTGTCACGTGACTTTTTTAAGGTTAGTCATGGTTTAGTATGTAATTTACGCGCGATGTAGGTGTAGGTGTCGTATTACTTTGTATTTTTATCCGGTTTTCGATTAATATTTAATATAAAATTTAAGTGACATGATTGCTAAGAACCTCTACAAAATACTAGACTGAAAATTTTTGGTGCGGGTTTGTTCTAATAGCATTAATAATTTGAGAAATCGAACAGCCTGGCCGGTTGGCGGTTTGTTTACGGGTCTTAATGGCGGCAGAATTTTATTTGTTTTAATTTAAAAGTTGTGTTTTTGTATTATAGTTAGCTCTTTGGGATAAAATTTATTGTTTTGTGGTTACAGTTAATTTATTAAATATTGAAGTGATTATTTAGCTTGAAGGTTGGTCCTATATGTGAATTAGTTTAAAAATATCACTAGTAGAGATAGTTCGTAGGATGCCTCTAGATGCCTCGGTACTATTTTTTTTTTAGTTTGTTTATTTATCAACATGCCAAGCCATTGCTGTAATCCTGGGTGTAACTCTAACTATAAAAGTGTTTTAAAATCAGGCGAAGAGAGTGTATCAGTTTTTCACTTCCCAAAGGATGAAAATCTGAAAATTCTATATAAGCCATTCCAAGAGCTAATTGGTCGCCCACACAATATTCTGTAGTTTGTGCTAAGCATTTTGTCCCCAGTGACATTATTCATGTAGATATTTATCTTTTGCCAGATGGCACCACAAAAAAAAATCCAATTAAAGTGAGACTAAATTTAACAGCTGTTCCGTGCTTTTATCCCAATTTGCCTGCTTACTTGTCAAAAACTATTCTCATTCCTAGAAAAAGTCCAGCGGAGAGCAACAAGGAACAACAAGAGCGTACCTCTCAACTTAATCAAGCTTTCGAGCAATCAGATTTTATAAAAAGTTTTGACTATCTCAGTAATTATTCACAAAAAATTATTACTTCTGAATTTTGGGAAGTAAAAATTGTAAGTAACTCAAAAATATATTTTTATAGTTTAGATTTGACCAACGACTGTATAAATATTGTTAATCAGGTTTCAGTGGACATTGATATAATTAATAATAATAATAATAATAATAATAATAATAATAATAATAATAATAATAATATATAATAGATATAATATAAAGGTAAAGGTTTTTTTTTTAAATTTAATGAATTGGCTTACAATGATTTGAAGTGGATTTTACCCTTTGAAATGAAACTTAGCAGGTGGTCTCAGCTTAAAAACTTATTATCTCTGTACCAATTTATACATTGTGAAAGGCACGAAGTTACCCAGATAGTAGGTGACTTTCTTAAGACAAGCGTAGATTTCTTAAACAAAGCCTTAAGTTTACTAAATTTTGAGACTTCAGAAGATAATAGTCAATCCCGTAATTTAAACGCCGAAGATAATAATTTTGTACAATAGAATATTACTTTTGATCGATCAAATAAATCTACTCGTAGTGAAACAAAGACAGCTTCTCAACGCAATATGACCATTATTTAATAATTAGGTATGTTGTTCCTTTTATCCAAAACTATTTATTACTTTTTTGGACATTTCTCAATATCAATATAGTGGCAACAGAGCCAAAAAAACACAAAAAATATCAGAAAGAATAAAAGCTGGCCCGTTGCCGCGCGTCATAATAATAGCTTGTGGATCCGCAACTCCCAGCTGATGCGGCGTTGCCCGATGTTTTTTCATGGCTTCTTTTCAAGGTGGTTGTGACTCTACTCTAGTACGCTAAAATAGCGTAGAAAGCGCTAGTAGAAAAAAAGCGTTCGCCACGCGCATCGAGGCCGATCGGCGGCATTGGCGCTTGAATTTTAAAATACATTAAGTTACCAGGACGCTGCTTCCCAGGACATCCTAAGACCCAGGACTTATTCTGGGAAAAGAGGACTTTTTCAACCTTACAGTCTAGATATTATCCAGGTAAAACTCCTTCGGCTATTGGTCGAGGCGGCTCTTACGTGGTTCAGTGTTTTGATTAATTATTTTCTTAATGAATAATTCAAATTCCAGGGAATTAATTTTTTAAATAATTGGTAAAGTTGTAAAAATGTAATGTTGTGGTTTTAAAATAAGAAAGGACAATCGAAGCAAACACCAGAATGTGAAGAGCATATCAACCTTGTTATAGTTTTAATTATGTCAACAATAACGTTTATTATCTCAACAAAACGCAATAGATCGAAGCGATTAAAGATTTCTAGCGAAATGATAAAAATGTATTGGAAAAACTACCACAAAACGTCAGTATACAGTACCTACATATTCTCCACTAATATTTATATAGTGTTTGGGCTAAAGCAGCAGTATTTTAAAAAGTGTACGTAAGTGATTTAATATTCTATATTATAGGGCTTAAAAAATCTTTAAAATTATTATTTTTGCTAAATTTACTTTGCAATAAGCCATCTAATAGTGGCAGACCGATTAGAGAGGGGGGGGGGGGTGCCTAGCCTCCCCGCTATACTATGGGAAATTGAAACAGTTGGGATATTTGGATGTATGTTGGGAATTTTTGAAACTAAATTTTCATTTGTATTTAGAATTTCTACTCCTACAAAAGTAAAATAATTCCTATACTTACTTCTCAAGACTAAATAAATAACTTATTCTTGTGTTCACTTCTACTATGACCTATGCCGAAAAAAAAATTATAAGGTCTAATAAATTCATAAAATCTTATTCTATCTTATTTAATCTATTTTAACTACTGATTTATTGGAGTTGATAAGAAAATCAATTTTGTGAATTTTTCTTTATTTTTCTTTTAAAATTATGTGAGTTATTCTGTCAACAGTGGTTGGCAACACTGCGAGTATCGTTATACTCGGCTAACTGCCGTCTTGTACAGGGTTTTTCCGTATATTTTGGAGCACCCCTGGAGCTTTTATTTGAAGACCTAGAAAAAACTTTAAATTACCAAAGTTGCATGATTTCTCCTGAACTGCCAGAATTTGTTATCGGACAAAACAAATGAACATCGTAAATTTGTTTAATAATGCCAATGTCGCTTTTTTTAAATGGAACACCCTGTATATTAATTTTTTTTTTAACTCCTCACTCTTTTCTTATTCTAAATATGTATATATGTTATATGTTTACTTTAGTCGTTTATTTTTTCATTTCAAAATATTGCGGATTAGAAAATCTATATTGGTGTGAGGAAAACATGCTAGAACATAATACTTATTCAGTAACAATAATTAATATAAATAATGATAATAATTTATGAAACAAACATATAACATATATACATATTTGGAATCAGAAAAGAGTGAGGAGTTAAAAAAAAAATTAATATACAGGGTGTTCCATTTAAAAAAATCGACATTGGCATTATTAAACAAATTTACGATGTTCATTTGTTTTGTCCGATAACAAATTCTGGCAGTTCAGGAGAAATCATGCAACTTTGGTAATTTAAAGTTTTTTCTAGGTCTTAAAAACTCCAGGGGTGCTCCAAAATATACGGAAAAACCCTGTACAGGGTTATCCAACCAAGACTAGACAAGGCGATTTTTTGACTTTTCCTGTACTTTTATAAAAAAACTGAAATAGCCATCTTAAGTCATTTTCTCCCGCGAATTCGAATATCTTTAGCAAAAACAATTGAACATCAAACAAAAGTACTAGGGATCACTTTGATATTTTTTTAAATGGAACACCCTGTATATTTTTACATTTTTAAATTCCACATAAAATTATAATTATTTTTTATTAAATGCACTATTAGTCTATACTTCATAGTTTCCGAGATATTGACTCTCGAAAAGTGACATTTTTGAACTTTGACAGCTTATAACTTTCTAACAGTACGTCTTAGAGCAAAACGGCTTACATATCCCTATCTTCAATTTTTATTATCTTCCCAAAAAAATCAACTTCCGGTTAAACCGGATGTAACTCGAAAGAAGGAAATATAGTTGTTCCGGTTTAACTGGAAGTTGATTTTTTTGGGAAGATAATAAAAATTGAAGATAGGGACATGTAAGCCGTTTTGCTCTAAGACGTACTGTTAGAAAGTTATAAGCTGTCAAAGTTCAAAAATGTCACTTTTCGAGAGTCAATAGTTATCTCGGAAACTATGAAGTATAGACTAATAGTGCATTTGGGGTGTACAATAGCACAAACGGATGAAAAATTTCATTTTTGGGAAAAAGTCATTCTTGATAAAAAGTTTTGCTTGTAAAAAAAATGCAATTCACGAAGAGAAAATTTGGATTTTTTATACAGGGTTCGCAAAAACTTCAAAAACATTATTTTTCTGCAAGAGTAAACTACCTTTATTTTTCATTTTTGACCAAAATGCCAATTCGAAAACTTAACTTATCTTCGATTTTTTAAAGTTTTTTTAATTTTTAGAGGTAAATGGAAATTTTGCTGCTCAATAAAAATATTAATATAAAATTTTATTAGACTCTATTTTCCTAATGGGTGGTGTGTATCTTATTTTAAAATTTTAAATGCATTCCTACCATCTTTTGTAAAAACAAGAATTTTTTTTTTACCTTTTTATTACTTTTACGTATGGGACAAATTTGAAGTTTTCAAATAGAATTTGATGTGTTTTGAAAATGTTGACCTTAGAACAAAGGGTTTATTTAGTTCAATGTTACGGTGCAGGCGAAAGTTCTTACAACTTTGTGATAGAGAAATTTAATCAAAGATACCCTAATGTTTACGTCTCAAAAATGGGACTTCATAAATTATTAAAAAAATTCTTTTACCTCGAAGAATTAAAAAAAACTAAAAAAATTGAAGGTTTATTTTAAATCTCGAATTTAAATTTCAAACGTTATTCTAAATAAGTTTTCTTATTGGAATTTTGGTCAAAAATGAAAAATAAAGGTTGGAGAAAAATTATGTTTTTGAAGTTTTTGCGAACCCTTTATAAAAAATCAAAAGTTTTTCTTTGTGAATTGCATTTTTTTTACAAGCAAAACTTTTTATCAAGAATGACTTTTTCCCGAAAAAATTAAGTTTTTCATCCATTTGTGCTGTTGTAAACCCTATCCGCGGACAGTCTGTAAAAAATAACAAATGTAAAAAACAAACCGTCTGTCTGTTCTAATAAGTGTAAAGTAGAGAGTGGTTTTTTTCATTCAGTTCGTCAGATCCATTACCGCACGCGTTTCGCCATATCATGGCTCATTAGTGAGGCTAGGATCCGACGAAGGAAAAATAATATAATAGAAGAGAATAACAACTGTTTCGACTGCACATAATGATATCTTCAGCAGATGGTAAAAACTGATTTTACTCACCAGAACACATACCTGCTAAACACCCCATGAAACCTGAAATTGATTCCTAAAACCCCATTCAAAAATATAATAAAGTATCGTAAACTAATAAGTTTGTATCATTTAGGTACTTTACTGATGATTCATTTTATTTATTTACAGTTGTAAAATATCGTGAAAATCCTTGTAAATTACTCAATGACAATCATACAACTTTATACCACATGCAACCTGAAAAATTGTAAAATCTATTTTGTAGATTAAAATTCTACCAATTGGATTTACCAACGCTATTTTTCGAAGTTTTGGGAAATTCGTATCTAGCAGGTAATTTAACCCCTATGGGGGTGGTTTACTAATGATGGTAAATCCAAATGGAAGAATTTTAATCTTCGCCACTACAAAAATTAAAATTCGTTTACTAACGCGGCGGAATTAATACGTACCCCGAATAAACCCGAACGAACAAAGTCGTTCTTCACACATATAGAGAAATCCACAGAGAAAAACAATAAGATGGAGTATATTATAAGGATGTCGCTAAACAAGGAAAACTTAATAAAAAAGGGGGTTGTACGCATACCCATACCTGGTAGGGCGGCAAGGAATGTGACTGGCCCATAAAACTTAACTTTTGTTTTCGCATTAGATAAGCTGTACGGATCTAAAGGTACATGTCTATGACTATTTATAATAAATATTATATTGAAAGTTGAACTGACTACAATTTGTGCCCGCATTTCTTCTGCAGCTCAAATTCGGTGATGCGGACTTTACACGTCCCTATTTCCAAATAATTATATCTATTAAAAGGATGGCAAAGGTAGGTCGATTCAAACTGTGGCTACTTGTAGACCTGTACCAAAAATTCGGCGAAAAACAGCAACTCAATGAACTTTGGTTTTGCTATCGTAAATTAAAACTAAACCAATTATGATTCATTTTTTAACCCTAAATTAAATTTTGTAACACCCTGTAGAAACTGATAATAATAAATAATTATATTGGAGGGATTTCCAGACAAAGTGATATCTTTGCAAACTAATTCCTAAAATTTGTAAATAAAACTTATCTATGTACACATGCCAGATCCGTCTATCGTTATTTGTAAATTACTTAAGAATTATATCGATGTGACATTGCACTACATTTTATGTCTTTACAAACATACTTAAAATAAGAAAACAAAAATAAACCAATAACATCTAAAATAGTAGTGGTTAATTACAGTTACAGACAGGTGCGAGTTTGACTGTGAGTTTTTGTAATTCAGTAAAACCGCTGCTTTGTAAGTACAAAATAATTTTTTTCTACAACCGAGCGCAATGTACAAATTTGCGCTTCCAAGAGAAAGCGCAAAGCTGGACTTTTTCGAGGAGAGAGCGTTTTTTTTACTTTGTCGATCGCCGAGTAACCAAAACGCTCGCTTAGTTACCATGGAAACCTTAGCGAAGAAACGTGTAGTGTGTCTGCGACTTTTGACACAAAAGTAGGCGTTGATGGTGTTTGACAGATGTCGACAATTTTGTGACCAACGCGTGATTTTAGGATCGTAAAAATTTTTTACCAAATATTTCTATAAAAAATACCGGTTGTAGAAAAAAATCCTGTGTGTAATTCGAGCGCAAAGTGACATTGCCGCTCTCGCGAGATAGCCAAAGCGACAATGAGCCGTATTCATAAAACTGAAGGTATCCTTGTATGTATAAGGTTGGTTGGTTGGTATAAAAGGTCTTTATTCCTTACAAGCAGTGGCGCAGCCAGAATTTTGTATAAGAGGGGGGTTTTTAAAAAAAAGAACAGGATTTCAAAATTTTAAAAACTAAAATTAAACAAGGCTCGATAATTTTTGAAACCAAAAAAAATAATAGTAGGATGAAACCCATTGGAAAAGGAAGAAAATATAACAAAAATGAAAGGAAAAATAATTTACGGGCGATTCGAGGTCGGGAAGTGGAAGGGGATGAGTTTTTAAGGGTAGAAAACGATTTATCTCGATTTTCGGCAAAACTACAAGTCCTATGGAAAAACGTTAAATGGCAACGTTGTAGGTAATAAAAAGATTTACAACTTTTGTATTTACACTTTTTTCACATAACCTCAAAATTTATGTGAAAAATTCAAATAACCAAGTTTTTGGTTTTTTATTTTTATCTTTTACAAGAAAAATAAATTTATTGAAAATTTACCTTTTTATGTTCCAAACACACTGTAATTTTTTTAATTTAAAATATTAATTTTTTCACCTTATTTTGACTTAATATCGAAAAAGCACCCTGATTTTCAATCGAAAATTCTCACGTCAAAATATCTGCTTTTTTAAAAAAGTCGGTGGGCTTTTTGTTCGTTGAAATGTCTGCTTTCTGATCGTGTAAAAAAATATACATTACTATGGTAAATGTTCTCAAAAAATGCAAAGAAACGAAAAAAACTCAAATCAGAATTTTTTAAAAAAATTATTATGTACAATTTTGAGCTATTTATTAAAATTTATACTTTAATTACTCGAAAAACGTAAGATTCCATGTTACATTGATAATCAAAAAAATTACAAATCCATAAAACATAAAGATCGCAAAAAATATGCGAAAATTTATATATTAAATATAATTATTAAAGGTAGGATTTAAAGGAGATTTCATCACATTTACCATAGTAATGTATATTTTTTTTACACCATCAGAAAGTAGAGATTTCAACGAACAAAAAGCCCACCGACTTTTTTAAAAAAGCAGATATTTTGACGTGAGAATTTTCGATTAAAAGTTAGGGTGCTTTTTCGATATTAAGTCAAAATAACGTGAAAAAATAAATATTTTAAATCAAAAAAATTACAGTGTGTTTGGGACATAAAAAGGTAAGTTTTCACCAAATTTCGTAAAAAAAAAAATTTCTTGTAAAAGATAAAAATAAAAAACCAAAAACTTGGTTATTTGAATTTTTCACATAAATTTTGAGTTTATGTGAAAAAAGTGTAAATACAAAAGTTGTTTCTTTCTTTTTATTACCTACAACTTTGCCATTTAACGTTTTTCCATAGGACTTGTAGTTTTGCCGGAAATCGAGATAAATCGTTTTCTACCCTTAAAAACTCACCCCCTTCCACTTCCCGACCTCGGATCGCCCGTAAATTATTTTTCCTTTCATTTTTGTTATATTCTCTTTCTTTTCCAATGGGTTTCATCCTACTATTATTTTTTTTTCACTTTTTACCATTTTCAAAGGGTTCAGCCCTGGTCTAAACCGTAAAAAACCATCTTAGTCTGGGCGTCTGGGGGGGGGGGGGGAGGGGGGGTTTAACCCCTAAAACCCGCCCTCGCTGCGCCACTGCTTACAAGTATTTGATATGTCAGGTACTTAACTTAATACAATTTATAATACATAATATATAAATATAATTTGAAAAAATAGTCCATGCTTAAAGTGGAGTTGAAATATATAAATATAAATATACTACAATGTACTCAAGTTGTCCATAGGATAGGTCAGTTTTTCCACTGTCTCTACCTAGGACAGGCACTGGCACCGCCAGCAGGGTTGGTGTTAACCCTTTGGTTAATTAAACTGACGCTTATTTGCAATTGGAATGGTCGGTTCTGTGATCTCTTTACCGCCATGAGAGAATATTTTGTTCATAATGAACTTAAAATGGTGTATTGATGTTTGAATGTTTAAGGCTTCTGAATAATTGTTGACTGGAAAACTTTATTAAAAAACCAGCTTGATTTTAAACAGGTACAGGGCCGAAGGTAGCGCGAACTTTGCCGCTGAACGTGAGAAGCCGTTGCAAGTGTATTCTCTTTTACCTCTTGTTTGTAATTTCCGATATTAGTATTGCAGCTTAATACAAAAAAAAACCTATATTTTTAAGTACCATACCAATAAAAGCCGTATTATAACAATAAGTGAACCTGTAGACTTTGACACATGATGTCAGATTTTTAATTAGTCAAAATCTACAAACACCGACAAGCTGTTAAAATGAGCAGCTCTGGCGAGGAGCTACCAGATTCCATCCTAGAGGTCTCAAACTCTACAAGTTTAAATTTAAAACACAATGTATTTATCAAATAAGAAAATACAATAAAAATAGTACATTTTAATTATAGATAAATTGGACTATACCGCGATTATATACCGTGCGAGAAAAAAATATTTGCATCAAAGAGGGCTTGTATTAAAAAACGTAGGGCTTGGTTTAGATCACAATGATATGGGGACGATATATCTAACCAAATCTAGGTTAAAATTTTGTCAAATTCATATTATGACATGATATGCCCAACTAATGAGTAATAAAATAAGTAGACAAATACAAATTTATTTTTGTTGTTTACAAAATTACCAAAGTAAGAATATACAGAAAGAAAAAGAAAAATAATTACATAAATTGCTGAAATTGGCCACCGCCATGCTACAAGCATAAATTCACACCTATCTTTATAATTTCGAAAGTGTTGACCAGCATCTCTGGAGAAATGTTACCACATTCTTGGATAATTATTTCTTGTAATTGTTCTAAATTTGCAACTGGTGTTTTAAAAATAGTGTTCTTTAAATGAGGAAAACGAAGTAATCCATAACCGTTAAACAAGGTGATCTAGGTGGAAATTCAATGTCTGATCGAAAACTGATCAATCTGTCGTCGAAAAAATTGCGTAAGCAGTAAATAGTTTCGGCGGCTGTATGGGCGGTTGCACCGTCCTGTTGAAAATATCCAAAACGTAGTTCGTCGTCAAGTAATTGCTCCACAAATGGATTCAAAATATTGTCTCTATACCGCTGTGCTGTAACTGTGTCATGGAAAAAAATAGGACCAACAATTCTTCTTTGGGAAACAGCTAACCAGACACCAATTTTTTGAGGGTGCAATGTGGACTTTACAAAAAAATGGGGATTTTCACTACTCCACATGCGAAAATTCACATAACCGGAGGTTTCATCCGAGAAAAATGTCATGTCTAATAAATCATTTCTTTCCAATAAATTTTGGGTAAACCATTGAGTAATTCCTGCGTCTTTCAAAATCTGCGGCTTGTATTTCTTGAAATACTTGCACTTTATAAGGAAATAAATTTAGCTGCTTCTTAAGAATAGTCCTGCATGTTCCATAAGATCTTCCCACTTCTTGGGACAGGTGTCTTATACAATTTGTTGGCGTATTTTGCATTATTTCACGAACGTTTGCAACAAGTTCTTCTGTTCTTACAGATGGTCTTCCTGCTTCTTTTTTGTGTTGTATAGAACCTGTTTCCCTAAACACAGCCACGGTTCTTTTCAGGCAATGATAAAAATCCCCAGCAATAAAAGCAACATTAGGAAAATGTTCGTGAAAATCATCCATGCACAAACCCGGATTGTATTGACACTCACCATTTACTCTAACCCCGTTTCGAAAATACGCTTCAACCATGAATGTTTTGTGCTGTTCCTTAAAGCCCATTGTGTGAATTGTTCAAGAAATTGGAAAAATTAGCGATGAAGGCGCAAGGCGAAGAAGATGCAAATAATTTTTACTCGCACGGTAGAACCGATATCACAGAGCACAAATAAATTGTATCTATGTGGTATAGCCCAAATTTATTGCACGCTAAATCTCACCAAAAATAGATATGAATAACAATATAAACATTTTTTTTTAAGTACTCTATGTTAAAAAGTGTCCTTAAAATCAAAAGAAATTTGGATTTAAATCACTATTTCAAGCTAACATCGTTTTTAAAACGGCAAAATGTGGGATACCGTCCGAAAAAGGCCAAATTTTTTTACAAAACTGAAGTTAGCAGATTTATGGAAGAAGCACTTGGTAAAAATTTACCTTCTAATAAAAGCCGCCACCATTTTTTGGTTGGCTGGTGCTTCCAGGTGATAGTAAAAACAATAATTCAAGAATAATTTTTAGTATCCAATGAAACAAAGAAGGGACATAATTTACAATTCTATTATATATATGCAAATGTTCGAAAACCATTCACTCCGCACAGGAGTTTTTTTGTACTGTATAGACAAGAAGCATTTAGTATCTACTCAATGTGTTGGAATAAATTCATTCGGTAAAATGACTTCGGGAATAGCTGCATATTAACCATTGAAAAATCCATAGTAGTATAATACAGGACATAGTTTCCGTCGTTTCTTGGCTACCATGTTGGCCGATTCTAGAGCAGGACTCACTAATTTCCAGCGACTCGGAGGCTGGAAATCGATGGTACTGTCGCCGAGAGCTACATTGTTGATTCGACAAATCAAAAAAAGGATATGTCGAATAAAATTTTAGCCACGAACTTCCCTTCTACAAATCAACCTTCATCAAGCCATATAAACAGCTGCCCTTGTGAGTTTAGGCAACCTAACTGTCCTAAGTTAAATCAACATACCGGGTGTCCACGATAGGTGGTTCGCCCCTCCAACTTCTTTGTTTTTCAAGGTAATGGAATAAAATTTAGGAGATTTGTATACGAAAAACTGCATTTTTTGACAGGTGACTCAAAAATATGGAACTTCCGGTTTAACCGGAAGTGACATAAACTTTTGGTTTTTAAATGGGACACCTGTTATATTTTTCCATTTTTTGACTCCATATCACATTCTAAATATAACGATGTGTCACAGGCTACTTGATGCATTTACATATAAATTTATTCTCAAAAGATATTTTATTTTACGAAAGCTCCAAGTTAACTTTTAAATTTTTTTTAATGGCAGCTTTTCTAAAACCTAATAGTGTGTGGTATCAAAATAATCGTAATAAAATAATATTTTTCCTTAACCCGACGAGCCACCATGTTGCCGTTTAAAAAAATGAGTTATACAACTTTAAAGATAAAATTTTACACAGCACATAGCATTGGACCAAAAATAGTAAGATTGTATTTTTCCCAAGATTAAAGAACTGAAATAAGTGATTTTAAGGTATTCATAGCCCTCTAGATAAAACAATTAGCGCGATATGTAATAAATCTGAAAAAAAATATTTTCTTGGTGACAAAAAGTTACAAGTGATAGATCGTTATATTTAGAATATTATATGGAGTCAAAAAAAGGAAAAATATACCAGGTGTCCCATTTAAAAATAGAAAGTTTATGTCACTTCCGGTTAAACCGGAAGTTCCATAACGTTGAGTCACCTGTCAAAAATGCAGTTTTATGTTGTATACAAATCCCCCAAATTTTATTCAATTATCTTGAAAAACAAAAAAGTTAGAGGGGCGAACCACCTTCCGTGGACACCCGGTATATCAAGCACTAATGTTAACTGCCCTTCCGTGCTAAACGAACTGACCGGATCTGCAGTCAATTTGCAAAATGTTAATAATTGTTCTTTTGTGATAAATATTTTGATTTTCTATTATTATTTGGTATTATCATGTAATTTTTGTTACATAATTCTTTCCTTCAAAATAAATTTTAAATTATAAAAATTATAAAAATTTTCGCCTCGTTCATCTAACTGTATTTGCGTGCAAAAAAGTAACACTTTGCGCACTTGTTAGGAAAATAACTATTTTCTTCCTCAATGCAATACGATAGGCTAAAAATCAAAGTACCCAGGTTATTGTTATTTTTAAATGTTGTTAGGTTCTAGGTTAGGTTTGGTATTCTGTCAACTCGCGCGTACTTTTTCGCTTAAACACAAAGTATAATATTTATATGTTAATATATAAAATATATATAAAAGCGTGAAATGAACGTGATTGTGTGTTTAATTTAATATATTATTTATTTCCTAATACATATTACGCAACTGAAAGGTATGTTGAATTGGTAAACGGTTTTATAATTAGCTTGCATGTATAGTAATTAATCGAACGTATGTTTCCTAACCTTCTTCTGAGACTTTACAATAAGAGATCTTTAGCAAGTTGGCTATGCATTTCTGTAGTTTACTTTTTGTAGTAGTAGTAGTAACATGTTTTATTTAGCAAAAAGCTACAATTAAATATTTTTTAATACATTTTTTTTAACACATTTTAATAGATTTATTTTTAAATTTTAAAACGCACCCTTCTTTTGTAAATTGTATCAAATATTACGTATCATTTTGTTTTTTAATTAAATGTAATTTTAAAGTTTTTTTAAACAGTTTTAATGATTTTTGAGATTTAATACAATTTTCCAAATTATTATAGGTATTCTATCAAACCTTTATAAAAAATAGTTTATAAGCTAATGTTTTAGACACTCTATCCACATAAAACTTTTGATTAGTTCTTGTTTTATAATTATGATGGTCATAATTAATAGAACAATGTTTTTTTAAACAATCAGGCAATAAATTATTTTTAATTTTATGTATAAAGATACATACTAAATAAAAAATTAAGTTTCTAACATTCAAACAATCTTAATTTTTCAACATAAAATTAATTTTTGTATATTTGTCACAATTTAAAATAATCCGCATTGCCTTATTTTGTAAAATTTGTAATTTATCAAATATTTCCTCACTAGCACAATATAAAATGGAAGAACAATAAAGAAAATGTAGTAATATAATAGTATTAGGTAAATACAGTTTTAAATTTGTAATTTATCAAATATTTCGTCACTAGCACAATATAAAATGGAAGAACAATAAAGAAAATGTAGTAATATAATAGTATTAGGTAAATACAGTTTTTTTAGAAAATAAACTTTGTCCATGAAGTTAAGCAAATTGTTTTATATAAATAACTTTTAACGTAATTTATAATTAGTGTAAGGTTCGTAAGTTGGCCGTAGAAAAATATTCTATTATTGTCCATATCCACTACTGTTGATGTAGGGAAGACCGGGGGCTAGTAGTGACAATTTTAACATAAATATTATTTATTATAATTTAAGAAGGATTTTGATCAAACTTGATATGCCATTATTAAGTTTCATCTTTTTGTAAAGCTATAGAAAATGTATCCACTTATGCATATTATACTTTTTCAAACAATTTTTTTAAAATTCAATGTTAATTATGACAACGTACCTCGTGACGGGGTTTGCTGTCACAGTAGTTGGGGTAGGTGGTCCCGTGTATTTTAAACGGAAGAAAAAGAAAAACTTAAATTTTAAAAACAGAGCATATTTATATTCGCTAAGATGCCGGAAAAACGAAATTATATCTAACTACCCTTAAATTTATTTATATCTATAAATTGTCCCAATAAATAGTAAGAAAAATTACGAATTATTTAAATAAATATAATATGTAACCCAACTGACAAACCGACATACCGTGCGAGCAAAAATTATTTGCATCAAAGAGGGCCTTGCATCTAAGGACGTACTGCTTAGCCGTAAAGCTTAATACCTGTTGGGTGTCAGTAACTACCTGAATTAACAATCAATCAGTTATTCCGTCATCCTTGACAGTCGTTACAAGTAATTTGATTCATCGCAAATTTTTCCAATTTCTTGAACAATTCACACAATGGGCTTTACGGAACAGCACAAAAGATTCATGGTTGAAGCGTATTTTCGAAACGAAGTTAGAGTAAATGATGAGTGGCAATACAATCCGGGTTTATGCATGGACGATTTTCACGAACATTTTCCTAACGTTGCTTTTATTGCTGGGGATTTTTATCATTGCCTGAAAAGAACCGTAGCTGTGTTTAGGGAAACAGGTTCTATACAACACAAAAAAGGACCAGGAAGACCATCTGTTAGAACAAAGTGGGAAGATCTTATGGAACATGCAAGACTATTCTTTAGAAGCAGCTCAATTTATTTCGTTGTAAAGTGCAAGTATGCCAAGAAATACAAGCCGCAGATTTTGAAAGACGAAGGAATTACTCTCAATGGTTTACCCAAAATTTATTGGAAATAAGTGATTTATTAGACCTGACATTTTTTTCGGATGAAGCCTGGTTCCACCTCTCCGGTTATGTGAATTCTCAGAATACACGCATGTGGAGTATTGAAAATCCCCATTTTTTTTGTCCCCATTGGACCCTCAAAAAATTGGTGTGTGTTTCCCGAAGAAGAATTGTTGGTCCTATTTTTTCCACGACAGAGTTACAGCACAGCGGTATAGAGACAATATTTTGAATCCATTTGTGGAGCAATTACTTGACGACGAACTACGTTTTGGATATTTTCAACAGGACGGTGCAACCGCCCATGCAGCCGTCGAAACTATTAACTACTTACGCAATTTTTTCGACGACAGATTGATCAGTTTTTGATCAGACATTGAATTCCCACCTAGATCACCTTGTTTAACGGTTATGGATTACTTCGTTTTTCCTCATTTAAAGAACACTATTTTTAAAACACCAGTTGCAAATTTAGAACAATTACAAGAAAGGATTATCCAAGAATGTGGTAACAGTTCTCCAGAGATGCTGGTCAACACTTTCGAAAATATGCTTGGAGCATGGCGGTGGCCAATTTCAGCAATTTAAGAAATTATTTTTATTTTTCTTTCTGTATATTCGTACTTTGTTAATTTTGTAAACAACAAATATAAATTTGTATTTGTTCACTTATTTTATTACTCATTAGTTTGGCATATCATGTCATATTATAAATTTGACAAAATTTTAACCTAGATTTGGTTAGATATATCGTCCCCATATCATTGTGATCTAAACCAAGCTCTACGTTTTTTAATCCAAGCCCTCTTTGATGCAAATACTTTTTGTTCGCACAGTATTTTAAGGTTAATAAATTAAAAGAGCAAGAGGAAAAACAAATAAGTATACAAATTGTAGCTAAATAAATATCAAGAATTATTTATGTCCTAATTATATGATAATTTTTCATTTTTGTTAAAAAAAAATATCAAATTTATGTAGTCGAAAAAATGTAGTGACCATTAGCTACGTTAAAATCTGCTGCTGCTTCGTAAATCTTTTATCACCAACGACCAACGATATCTTAACATAGTATAAAACAAAGTCGCTATCGCCCGTCTGTCCCTATCTTTAAAACTACGCAACGGATTTTAAAGCTGTTTCTTTTAATAGATAGAATGATTCAAGAGGAAGGTCTTTATGTATAACTAGCGACCCGCCCCGGCTTCGCACGGATGCAATTTCAGAAAGTGGCATGCCGGGTACTAATATATCGAGTTTGTTCGAGTTTGTATTTATACCAGCGGGTTGCAACACATGCCGGGTACACGCTAGTATTATATAAACAAGATATTGCTAATACCATACTGTGGACATCCAATCCGGGACTATTGAGTTTGCGCAGTTCGGATATTTCCGATACTCACTATATACCACAAGAGGTTAAATTATTCCCGGAATAAGCATACGAATATTTTGAAAATTTTCCAGGTTCGAAGACGAGGCTATAATAATGTTCTAACAATATTCATAAGTGAGAAAAAATTTCCGGATTTAATTTAACCTCGAACGGTATTCGGTAAGAAAATTCCACATCAAATTGTGTTAATTTGATTTTTTTTTTCTATTATAATACCTATACGATTTCTACTAGTTAGTTACAAGTAAATACAATTTTAGGTCTTTAGCATAATATATTTTTTCATTTTACGTAATTTTGGTTGACAACGTTTGATTTTTTTCATTGTTTCTAAAGTGTCACTAAACGCACTGTGATGCTATAATAGTAAGTAAAAATTCATAGCCACATATTTTTTAATATCGATTGTAGTTTCTCAAAAATATTATTTCAATACTTAACATAGCTTATTATTTCATATTATGTACGATTTGTTTTACTACAGTTGGTAGAAAATTAAAATTTGATTGGTTATTCATATAGGTAGGTCCATGAAGAGATTTAGTTGGCTCCGCAGTTTCGATTAGCTTTCGGTATAGCAATAACATTACATATATTGATTTCTACTGCAGTTACACTGAAATACAACATCGTTTATTCTTCAATTTTACATAAGTTTTGAGTTACTATAAGTGGCAAACAAATAGCTTTTTTTAGTTTTTATATCATTTTTTTATACGTACATTTTATGGCTTGCATAATCATCATGTTTTGACAGTAAAAACTGCACTGAGAGAAAACTCTATTAGCCGTAGCTAGAAATCCATTCGCAGTAGCAAGAAATCTGCATTAAATAGGCGCCGAAAAAACAACTCTGTTGTCGCTACAAGGTTCTTTTTTTTGAAATGACTTTTTAACCTCAACATGGTCGTTTTTTAAATATTATTCTTTTGCTGTTAAAAGACAACTCTATTGCCATAAAAAATATATAATGCAGTGGTAAACAAAAATGATTTTGTGATTAATTGAGGTCGTGTAGTTAGAAAAGTATCGGTTTTTACTCCTAAAAATAATCAGCCAGCTATAAAATAATTTTATTTTTATTGTAGCTAGTCCACCTAGCTACTAGGTACTAAATTCCTTTTTTTAGCTCCTTCGTCAAAATGGCTGTGGTTGGTGGATTAGTTTATAGTGGATGTTTTTGGCTATTGATTTGATAAAATTTTTATATTTTAATAATTGTGGTGTACTTTTAGTGCAACGTTATACAATAAGTGTTGTGGCGGTGTGTCTCCAAATTCAGGTAGGTAGGTACAATTATTTTACCAATAATTATATTTATTACTTATATTTTTTAATTCATTCCGATCATGGCCGCCATTAAGTTTCCGTTCTGCACTTATTAGGGCAGTATTTTTGATAAAAATTGTATGTTAAACTTTGTTTAACCCTTAACCCCCGTCGTGACTATTTGATACATAATCGACGCCGTGTGGTCCCTGGGACCTCAATGTTATTATAATTTTTTTCACCCAGATTTTTATTAGGATGATATTTAATTATTATATAAGTTCATAAAATGTTGCTTTTTTTATTGTTTAGTAAATAAAAAAACAAATTTAAACTTGCAGATTTTTTTTTATTAAAAAATCAGAAATAAACATTTTTTCAGCAAAATTTAACATGGCTGTATTCTAACATGAAAAAAAAATAAACCGAAAAGAAAAATACCTTTTTTTATCATATAATACTATCTATAACATTGAAAAGTAATGATAATAACCAATATTTATTAAATAAATTTCACCACGAAAAAACGTGCAACTGTGACGTGAGGTCCCTCGGACCGGTCGATCAAAATATCGCAAAGAGAAAAAAAAACTTAGAGACGCGACTACAGCGTTTAAGTGTTTGTTAAGTACTAACAGGGAGGTACTAAGGTACTGGGACGGGCAGAAGCCTAGGCGGAAGATAAGTGGGAGAAATTTGGTATCAAATTATGTTCGCGGTCCGACAGATGCACGACGGCGGTTAAGGGTTAATAACGGGGGGATCTGACTGATCTGAAAGTATCAAACTGCTATAGGAACATGACCCTTTTTAGCCATTTTTTTAATTAATAGGTATCAGAAAACCTAACAAATGCGATTTTGCATGGCAAAATTTAGAACGGGGAAGAAATATCTCAAAAACTCAGATTGTTTTCCGATTCTATCCACTAAATTTGTATTGTATTTCTGAAAAAATTAATTTCTCGCCTAACAAAATTTAAAGACTCACCTAAGTCAACGATTTTTTGTAGGTACCTAAGTAGAGTAATATGATAAACATGAGTTACTTATTAAGTTATAAATTTGGTAAAATAATTGTACCTACCTGAATTTGGGGACACACCGCCACAACACCTATTATATAACGTTCCTCTAAAAGTACACCACCCTATATGAAATTATTAGAATATAAAAAATTTATCAAATCAATGGCCATCAAACATCCACTATAATCTATAATCCACCAACCACTAAACAAACTAACAACACTGCAAATGGCATTAAAATGAACCGAAACGATTTCACCTTGTTTTAAAAAAGCAACTGTTTAGTTCCTAAAAGGTATATTTTAGATAGGTATAAAAGATTGGTTAGTTTTTATTTTTATTTTTGTGGTAATAAGATAACCTTATAGGAATTAAAAAAATACTTTTTAAAAACACTTTATTGGATACATATTGTTATGGTTATATGATATTCTGTTACCATAAAAAAGCATTGAGCACACGTAACAATATTGTTGTCAAAAAAACGTCTTTGATTGCGACTAAACGAAATATTTTAGGAATAAATGGATTTTTTCTTGTGGTAATACACATATATTCAAAAAAATACTTGTATTGAGTGATTTTCCTCAGTGTGTCGGTAAAAATTCGTGTTTTGTAGTAAACTTAATATTTTGCAATCCAAAATAAACACTTTTTTATTTTTAAAATAAATCGTTTTGAAAATCATGCTGTATGCAATCAATCATCGTACTATGTCAAATTTGACCAAATAGAAGATTGCGATTGCCATTTGAAGAAAATTGGTTTCGAATTGTTCAGGAATATTTTTTTTTAACTTATTCAAAATTTAAACTATTAAATGAAAAATGGTAAATAGGTACCTATAGTTTAACAGACATAGATATTTAATTAATAACAGTAAAACTGACGTGTCCGAGCGATTCTTAATTAAGTAAGCGGTACGCGGTACTGTGTATATAATAATAGTTCTGTTCACGATACGGCGTTCGGCTTTTAAGTATTTAACCAACGAACAAAATTTAACTTTACATGGAGGGATTAAAATTAATATGGTCCTTGCACATTTTTTTAAAATTTCATTTAACTCATTATATGCTCATATTCTGCCTATTTTTCTTTTTTCGCAAAATTTAAAATATTACCAGCTGCAAATGTCTAAATAAAATGTGTGTGTGTGTCAAATGTTTTATTCAACTCGAAAAGGATCATCAGATCAACCACGCTCAACAGTTTTTAGTTACTATATGTATAATAATTTGTTTTAGGCTGTGGGATTACCTTTTGCACAGATCATCATTTATAGACTGCTTTTAAATCATACCTAACCCAAAGTAGTCAGTCAATAATGGAAATAATTCCAAATGAACGAATGAGTAGCAGGTAATTTTGCTTATCAATTATGATAAAAATAGAAAGTGGGTAACAAATAAAAGAGTATACTCATAAACACTTGAAAAATAGGCCAGTGCGAACAAAAATTGTTACTGTAAAAGGCTAATTTCAAGGAGACTATTCTTAATTTAGAATCAAGGACGGATTTACTGGGGGAAATTTGACAATTACCCTCCCTATGAATAAACCAAATAATATGTTTCAAAATATTAGTAAACATTATCGGTATCATGGAGATTTTTCACTAAATTTTAACTTTGACTGTATCTTGTCGCATAAACAAAAAATACATTTTTTGTAAGTTTCAGTTCTAAAAAATTTGAATTATGTATTGAGAGAATAAGTCAAGAAAAATATTATGTAATAAAAACACGTGAACACCAATGATCTGCTACCTATAGATACCACACGCCATTCATAAACGCTATTTAAATCTGCTGACAAAATCGTTTGTAGGAGAGAGGAGGTAAAGAGCTTCGAGGGGGCCGGGAGTGGGGATTACGTCGGTCCCGTTAGAATTTTACATCGTTACTATGCGCTATCACATGGTCACAGGGGCGTCTCGTTTCAGGGTTCACAATAAAATATAATTATCCAATCTGAAATTAAATAATTTTTAACTTTTGCGAAAAAACTGGTTTGTAGAACAGTAAAGTTTAATGTTTGATTGAAAAAAGGGTCTGCGGAGCAGTAAAATTCAAGTTAATTACTGTTTGTAATAATTATTATAAAGGAAACTTTGGATAGCTCTAAATTTAATATTATTTGGTGAACTGACCTAAAAAATAATTACACTACTTAAAACACGGTTTCTAAAGTTTTATTAAAATTTAAAAGAAATAAGTTTACAAAAGCCAAGTTTCTTTTACGTTACTTTTAAATAGCGAAGCAAAGCACAACATTTTTTCTTCCCCCTTACCGCGGTTAAAGATGTCCCTCTCTATTTCCCATACGAACTATGCGAAGTTGTTCGCGAAGTTCCTTTAACAACTTAGCTCAGCAAAGATATTGCTTAGCTGTTTAGAAGGAGCAAATGAAAAGTACCTATCGACTTGCAATGATTGACTATATGGCCCGAAAATGGTTTTGATAACGGAAAAAAAAGGTCAACTTCGGACCACGGTTTTCTGAAATGTGTGCATTCAAGTGCACCACCCTGCAATGGGTGGTCAAAAATATTAGAAACAAACTGTTACCCGTTACTGATAAAACTTTATTCTTGATAAAGGTTCGTATATGAAGATAAACTAATTCGGGCATTGTCAGATTTTAGTTATTAGGATATAAAGTGTGTAACCGGATAGACGCATGAATGGGTGAAACAACCTGTCATTGTCATAAACCGAGTCTTCGATATATTAATTTTAAGTCCAACCGTTTTTGAGATTCGGTGAATATGTTCCAACATTTCCTGGGCTTTATCTATACTGTCTGATATTAACACGATGTTGTCGGCAAATCTTAGGTGATTTAGATTTTCTCCGTTTATGTTCCCATGTCTTGCCAATCTAATTGCTTATACATGTATTCTAATAGGGTATATTTATACTTAACACAAATAATTATAGTATATTTTAAAAATGATCATCGGAAAGTCTACTCGATGAGAAAAGGAGTTTAAGGTTAGATCTTTCAATATGTTTAAATTGTATTTGTAAATCATGTGTGCAGTTTCGGATAAATTAGGTGACAGTGGAGGGCGAAAATTGGGTTAATTTTACATGATGGCGGAAGATACTCTAATGAATTTTAAAGCGTTACTTTGAAAGTTTGGTTAACTTTAACAGAAGTATTTCTAATTTTTTGATGAAATTAAATTTAATATCTCTGACGGTAATAAGATGACTTATTTAGTCAAAAACTGTGGTGTGCTACTGCCACCAGTTATGAGAATCGTCATTTCATGATTTGGATGATTCCTAATAATTTATTAAAACATTTGTTCTATTGTATTAAGTAAAATCATTAGTTCTTCTATTTAAAATAGATTTTGTTTCAAGGACAAGGAGTTTTATTTTTAAGCATAATAGAATTGACAATCAATATTCTTAAAACGACCCGTTAATACTAGAAGGTTATCGGAGGCAACTAGGAATCCCACATTCTATAAATTAAAAAACGGGACGTCTGCAAAAATAAATGTTACTTAACCTAAATACAAACTACATATTTGTAATTATGCTCTT
This sequence comes from Polydrusus pterygomalis, assembly GCA_963969555.1. Classification (NCBI taxonomy): domain Eukaryota; kingdom Metazoa; phylum Arthropoda; class Insecta; order Coleoptera; family Curculionidae; genus Polydrusus; species Polydrusus pterygomalis. The sequence goes on along the minus strand of OZ018376.1, from coordinate 38,326,038 downwards.
AAATAATAGTAGGTTTATAGAATAATATTAGGTTTATTTATGCAACGTAAGTTTGTAAGTTGGAATAAATTCTGTAAATCCACTACAGTTCTTTTTAGGAAAAATGCTTGTGGTATTTTTTATATACAGTGTCACCAGTAAAGTCCGCATCATATGGGATTTTTTTTTATTAATAGCTTTATTCAAAATTTGACTTCGGCATTAAGTTCTGCTTCGATCGAGATGAAAATTAACCAACAAAATAGCAGTCACGTGATTCGCATTATCTGTCAAATTTTAATTTTTTCCAAAAAATAATTCAAAAGTGGGGTTATTTCTGAAAATATCGAAAAAAGTTATTAAACAAAGGTTTTTTAAATGTAGTTTCTAGCCCACATGCAAAATTTCAGCTGCATAAGATTATTTTGACTTTTTACCTATATTTTGTAAATTGCACCACATTTGCAAAATAAGACTCAACGCAACCTACATAAAACTTCTTAGTTTTGACAATGCTCTATTTCAGATACATTTTATTTAAAGTAGCGCCATATTAAATGTGTGTTTTTCTACAAAATCAAAATTGGGCTATTAAAATTTGGTCGCATGTGATGCAAAGTTTATTTGTTTTTGACCCTGCATAAGGTAACTTCATAAAATAAGGGCTTTTGAAAACGTAGTTAGTGTTTGAAAATAAAAAAATAAAAAATAAAGTAAAGGGGTTTTAAATTAAATCGTTAAAAATAGATAAACTTTACGTTAAGTTAAACTAAAATTTATTTTTCACTTAATAAACACTTTACTGAGGACACTGTGTTCTTTTTTTTTTTCTTAATATTAAGGTGTATTACTTTCAGAGATAAATTATGTTTTCAAAAATACTTATTTCATGAAGATACCTTATACAGGGTCCAAAACAAATAAACTTTGCATCACATGCGACCAAATTTTAATAGCCCAATTCTGATTTTGTAGAAAAACACACATTTAATATGGCGCTACTTTTAAGAAAATGTATCTCATATAAAGCATTGTCAAAACTAAGAAGTTTTATGTAGGTTGGGTTGAGTCTTATTTTGCAAAAGTGGTGCAATTTACAAAATATAGGTAAAAAATTAAAATTATGTTATGCAGCTGAAATTTTGCATGTGGGCTAGAAACTACATTTAAAAAAGCTTTTTCCAATAACTTTTTTCGATATTTTCAGAAATAACCCCACTTTGGAATTATTTTTTGGAAAAAATTAAAATTTGACAGATAATGCGAATCACGTGACTGCTATTTTGTTGGTTAATTTTCATCTCGATCGAAGCAGAACTTAATGCCAAAGTCAAATTTTGAATAAAGCTATTAATAAAAAAAAAAATCCAATATGATGCGGACTTTACTGGTGACACTGTATAAAAAAAAATATATAGTGTGTCTCAAATTAGAGATATGACGATATTGATTTTTTTTTAAATAGCAACTCTAGTTTATTTTTTTAGTCCATAGTAAGTTATACATAAAAACCAAATTTTAAATTTTATTCTTTGTCGTTTATAAGATGTTAAACAAACAAAAATGTATTTGAAGAAATAGTCCATTCTTAAAATGGAGTTGAAAGTATGGGAAAGAAAGAAAAACCTAAAGTCTTCCTCTACAAAATTTATTAGAATAAAAATATTCTAGGGGTCTCTACATGTTTCGAACGTAGAAACGTTCATCATCAGGAGACAGAAAATTTATTTAGTGCTGAGATGGTTTTAGCAGAAGGAAAAGGGTGTAGAACCTTAATGGAGCTTTTATGGAATTAAAAAATTGATATGTGCTACTTGCAGCTGCAGACGTCCAATGCAGAGCTGTAATATCACCCTAAAGGATATTTTGCTATCGTTCTACCAATAATTAAAGTGGCCATTACTTTAGGAATTTGCATTTGGGGATTTACCCTATTACTAGAGACATTTTCTTTTATAATTTACGCTAATATTTATTATTTGGAAACGTTTGACCATTCGTGGGATTTTTCTTTAAAAAAGGGAAATTTTCATCCCTCTCATGGGAAATTTGATTTTTAAAGGTTGGCAACACTGTTGGGAAAGAAAGAAAAAACCTAAAGTCTTCCTCCACAAAATTTAATAGAATAAAAATTTTCTAGGGATCTCTACATGTTTCGAACGTAGAAACGTTCATCATCAGGAGACAGAAAATTTATTTATTGCTAATGGTTTTAGCAGAAGAGAAAATGGTGTAGAACCTTAATGGAGTTTTTATGGAATAAAAAAATTGATATGTATAAGTAACATAATATGAAGAAAATTGATAAAGGTTAAACCATACTGAGTATGTTAAAAAGTTATTAAAGGGGGTCTAAACCAACCAAATAAACTGGGGAGAAAGAAATATCGTATAACCTTAATTAATTAATAAATAATCTTCGTCAACTTCTTTTTAGGAAATTTTTTTTCTTCTTTCCCAGTTTATTTGGTTGGTTTAGACCATTTTAATAACTTTTTTAACATATATACTCGGTATGGTTTAACCTTTATCAATTTTGTTCATATTATGTCTCTTATACATATCAATTTTTTTATTCCATAAAAGCTCCATTAAGGTTCTACACCATTTTCTCTTCTGCTAAAACCATCAGCACTAAATAAATTTTCTGTCTCCTGATGATGAACGTTTCTACGTTCGAAACATGTAGAGATCACTAGAAAATTCTTATTCTATTAAATTTTGTGGAAGAAGACTTTAGGTTTTTTCTTTCTTTCCCAACAGTGTTGCCAACCTTTAAAAATCAAATTTCCCATGAGAAGGATGAAAATTTCCCTTTTAAAAAAAAAATCCCACGAATGGTCAAACGTTTCCAAATAATAAATATTAGCGTAAATTATAAAAGAAAATGTCACCTCTAGTAATAGGGTAAATCCCCAAATGCAAATTCCTAAAGTAATGGCTACTTCAATTTATTGGTAGAACGATAGCAAAATATCCTTTAGGGTGAGATTGCAGCTCTGCATTGGACGTATATGCAGCTGCAAGTAGCAGTTTGCAGACGCAAATGAGAAAATTGGAATTCCAGAAAATGTTTATCATACTTTTCGCCTGCAAATTTGCCGAAGCTTGGAAGGTGCTACAAACTTGCAGAATGCAGAACGTATAAAATTTGTTAAAAACTAACCTATATTTTGTGGATTTGATGGATGGTGGTTATTTATAATTTGTATTCGTTTATATATATAAAAAAAAGGGAACGTTGAGATTTAAGTTTAATTAATTAAATATTGCCATGAATTTGGGAATATTTCACATATTTGGCAGTCGATCTCGATAAACCAGAGAAGGTTGGAAGAGTAAAAAGTTTGAACTGCGATAAAAATGGCGGATTTGAAAATAGTTTTTGAAATGTCAAAAGTTATTTTGCGTCTACAAGTCCGCCATATTTGCAGACCTGCAAAATTGCAAGTTCTGATGTGCGAATACACTCAGTGCGCACCACATCTACCAATGGAAATCGCAATACTCACGATTATTCTGTGTTGTTAACAGAATATCGCCCAGCCAGTACGATATTGTGGTTATTATCTTAACATTAATTGAATCGCTCGTTTCAAAAATAACACAAGTCACTAAAACGAAATTTTACAGGATGTGGGGCAAGATCTACATAAGTCGACGACTTATGATGTTTTTACCACGACCATAAGATACGACCTTGCGTTATTTCTATAAGAAGTGCGTTCGGTTTTGAAAAGGTCGAGCAGAGCTAGCAGATGCAGATTTAATGTCACGTGATATTCGGGCTAAACGAGCGAGTAGCATTTACCGAACCCTTTTAGAGTTTGTCGAGTTCCATCTGACATTTGTCAATATGTCAATTCTAATCTAACCTAACTTTTTCACAGTTGTTGCTGTTGTTTTGTAAATTTTTCGGTTAAATTATTTTTATTTATTAATTGAAAATATGGACAATTTAGATATTGCTGTGATCACTGCGGCAATTAGAGGAGCTCAATTAATTTTATATAATGATGACAGCGATGAGGAAGAGCGCCAGCCTGTTCCCAAAGTTATGGGATATGCAGAAGAAATTGTGCCCATATTTACGGACAGACAGTTTGTATTTCATTTTCGGATAACTGCAGAAACTTTTGAGGACTTACTCCAAAAAATGCATAACATTCGACCAGCTAATGAACCCCATAAAGGGCACCAACCAATTCCTTTAGACAAAGAGATACTTATTATGATTTGGTGTCTATCGAACATGGAATCCTTTAGGTATAAAAATAATAGTAGTAACTTTATGGTATTTATAAGCCGAAAATATGTTAATTTGAAGAAATAGTCCATACCTTATTTTAGTGGAGTGTATATTTGAAAGGAGAGAAATAAGACACATTAAGTAGTAGAGAATTTACCCTTCATTAAAACTTTATTTTAATATATCAGTGGAGGAAGGCTTAATGTCTATTTCTCTCCTTTCATACTGTTAATTTTTTTTTAGATCAGTTAGTGATAGGTTTGGAGTTACAAAGAGCACATGTTGGGATGTACTGTACCGATCATCTAGAAATCTATTAATTGTAAATAGATATTACCAATTGATATCATGGCCTAACCGGCAACGAGCAGAGGAAATAATAGGAGCGTTTCAAAGAATAAATGGTTTTCCAGGTTTCTCAAAATTACTATAGGCCTTGTTGCTTAATTTAACAGTAGTTCTATTATTTTAAAACTTTATTTACAGGAATAATTGGTGCAATTGATGGTAGCCACATCAAAATTAACAAACCGAAAGATCATCCCAACTCATACTGCAACAGAAAAAGCTATCATTCTGTTCTGCTGCAAGGTGTATGTGACCATAAAAAACTATTTTTAGATGTTTATGCAGGTGAACCTGGGTCAATCCATGATCAGCGTTTATTTCAAAAATCAGATCTATTTGAAAGGATAAGAAATGGGAATGTAGAATTTCCCAATGATAGCCACTTGGTCGGAGACTTAGCGTACACATTGTCTAGGTATCTATTAGTTGGCTTTAAAAATGTTGGAGGTTTGGCCCTAGAGCAAACAAATTTTAATAACAAACTATCACAGTGTCGGGTTGTCATTGAAAATGCATTCGGCTATTTAAAAGGGCGTTTCCGTAGGCTGAAGTATCTAGAAACAGTGAGACCAGATCTAATATCACTTTTAATAGTAGCTGCAGCCATATTGCATAATATCTGTATTTTAAAAGGGGATCTGCCACAACAACTTGTTGACAATTTGGAGTTGCAAGAAGTTTTTAACGAGGATATCAATGAACACAACAATGATGAAAATTTAGATTTGGTAGCAAGAAATAAAAGAACTTATATTATGAATATTTTAGATATGGATAGAAATATTTTAGATTTATAATTTATTAATTAAACAATAAATACAAAAATGTGGAGTTTTATTTCAAACTAATTCTACTTCTGATCAGTCATGTAATAACAAATTCTAGTACATTTTTAAAATGTAAGTAAACAAAATAATTCTTAAAGAAATATGCTGCATGTCCCAAAAAGTGTTACTCATAAGTGACTTTTCTTGTAATAATACTTTTAAGATCTTAAAATTTTGGATAACAAGTGAGGCCCGAAAAGTAAAATAAATTATTTATTTTTGGAAGGTTCCTTTAATAAATACATTTGTCTACAACCTGTATAAGTAAATGAAAATTTGGAAACCTTTAAAGTTTTGTATCTTATTTTTTAGAGTAGGTATATAATATTCTAAAAAATTATTATTGAAGGAAATCCAGAGGGAAAACCCAATATGGGTAAGCATTTGGGACACACTGTATAGTATATACTTAAAGAAAATATTTCCTTAAGTAAAAAATCTAAAGTGAACTGGTGCAAGTCAGTTGCATGTAAGAACAAATCACCATGTTTCTCAAAATGCCAACAAAAATATGCCCAATTAACAAAGATAACAAAAATAAAATACTATTATTTATGAACATAAAAATCTTAAACAAGTTTGTAAATCAAACTGCAGACCTACATATTATAAGTATAGGTGAAATACCTAGTTGGAATTTGCATCATTTTTATTGCTTTTTAAAATATTTAGTAACTCATCAAATTGGTTCAAAAACCTATTTTGGTTTTGCATTTTTTCCTTATGTCTTCGCTCTATTTCGTTACCAGATGCTTTTCTTTTTTTAGATATAGATGACTGTATGTTTTTGGAGTAGCAACTATTGCTTGTGGATGGTTTTGTATTTGTAGAATCTCCAGATTTATTATGTTCATCATTACTTTCCTCGTTACTTGCACTGTCTTTATCAGATCTAAGTATTTGATTGATTTTTAGACCATTAAAGTTAGAGCACGTTGCAGGTGGTATAATTTCAGGCTTCTTATACATTATTTCATCCATTATTTCAAAATACTCCCATTTTTTTCTGTTTTTGCCGGAGGTGTTATTATGAATTTTAATATCTTTGTATGTTTTATTCAGTGACTTCCACTTTGTGTCGCATTGTTGCCATGTTATTTTTGTTTTCATTTATAATATATGCAATTTTACTCCAAATAAATTTTTTTACTGAACTTTGGAATTTTGGCTCGTACTCTGCTATTAGCTCAATAAGCAAAAGAGTTGATTCCTTAGACCATAACTTTCCTACCTCACCTGCTAGAATATTTGAAACAGATTCCCCGTTCAATGGGTCCTGTGCGGGCTCCTGGCTCTCAATAGTTAGCATTTCAACAGATTGTTGGGCTTCTTCTTCACCTAAAAATAATAAGGTATTAAAAACATGTTCCTGATCTATTTATGTACCCTTTGTTTTAATATATGTATACGGTAATCTCGGTAATTATGTCATTTATAAATCTAGGGTTCTAGAACAAACAATAGTAAAATTAATAAGTAGTGATCAGGTCTAACTTACATGTAAAAGTGTGATTTTTAATATGATTAGTCATTTCTTCAGGAACCAAAGAATAATATTTGCATACTTCACATGTATACACTATAGATCCTACAGGTAGTTTTTCTATAAAACTTGGTAAATCCATTTCCATTACGTTTGATTTTGTATGTTAGGTTAGGTAAAACAAATTTCCAAATTTGCTGTCAAAACACAAATTCAATTAGTTTGCTCTGTTAGCTCCATATTTTTAGGTGAGGCGATACGAGGTAACTCCGAGTGCTCGATTTTTCAAATATCGAACGCTGAGCAGTTACACCCGAGGTCATAGATCTAATAAACGAACGCAACACTGCCCCAATGAGCAGACCGAGGAGACAGATTTGCATTAAACGAACGCACTAAAGGTTAAATGGGACTTGTGTCATTTTTATTCAGAACGTGCGCCTTCTAATGTAGAAGCGTTTCGTGGTAAAAAGTAAATTTCGTAAAAAAGTGACTTATGTCGTTTTTGAAACGACCGATTCAATTGTATTAATTAATCAAATACCTGTTTAGCAGGCTATATGGAATATTCCACGAATATTGAACTTTAAGTAAAAATTTCCCTTTTCCCTTTGGACCTTATAATTTCCTACGAATCGGGAAATTTCCCACGAGTTGGCAACACTGTTTCCCAAACAAAAATTAATTTAATTGAAAAATGAAAAAAATGTTCCATCCATCTTTAATAATTTTTCGTCAATAAATGCTCAAAATGTTGTCCATTCATTATATTTGTCAATATTCTAAACGTAAGTAAAACTCGTTAACTCAACTTTCCATTTACTCACCTATGAAAAGTAACTGCAGAATTATTATTTTCCGAATTCTCGCATATTTGACACTTGGGACTCATCTTAATTAGTCCCCAAGAAAAATCACAAAACCGATGAACTAAAGAGAATTTCCGATCGCTGTCAAAGAAACACCAAAAATAGGGATGTTGGATATACGTCGACGCATCGAAAACATCGATATTTTTAATGCGATACATCGTTTTTAGGCGATGCATCAAGGCCAGCATATTTTAATCAATGTATTATGCGTAAAATAATTATTTTGCCATTGCCTCTTAATCTTGATTACACCTTTTACCTTTGGTTTCAGTTAAGGTGGTGGTTAGCTTAGAATAATTAGATTTATTGTGATTTGTTTTGTAATTTCAATTCTATTAAAATGTTTTTTTCGATACATTGCCAACATCGATGTTTTTCCGCGATACATTTTCTGTGGACATCCCTAAACGGAAATGAATAAAACAACGTCATCGTGTCCTCAGACCAATGTCGTGGCTTACACATTTTTGGGGGCGAATCTCTTGCGGCTGCGTTGCCATACTGCAGACCTTTTATAAGGTTTTGAACAAATATTTTAAATTCCCCCCATCATTTTATTACTTTTAATAGCGTAAGTCCTATAGTATAGGGAGCGCAAAAACCCTGACAAATATAATTAAAATCTTTTTTTTTCAATCGACCGGAAAGCAAGCACTTTCTAGACAATTTTTTGATCGGAAAATATCACTTTGCTGGTCTAGACCGGAAAGTAATGAAAAATTGACCGGTAAAGTACTTTACCGGTCAATTTTTGTTGCGTTCCGCTCCCAATTTAAAAAAATTAACCAAACTCATTTATAAGTAGGCTTTGACATGTTTATGTTTTCTTGCTTCCATAGTAACGAACTGTCAGGTACGATATTGACTTTGATAAATAAACTTTTGTGGCTTTATAAAATTGTGTGGAAGACTTTAGATATGGAACTTAATTTGGATTGGGAAGAAAATGACGTTCCAGTTGAAATAACAGAGGCAGCTGCTAGAGCTACAGACGATTTGTTGCCGCATAAGTCCAGAGTGCGGTATGAAAAAACGTTTAGCGTCTTTAAAAATTGGTGTAGAGAAAAAAATGTCAGAAATGTTTCTGAGGATGTTTTGTTAGCTTATTTTGCTGAAAAATCCGAAAAATTAAAATCATCTACACTGTGGAGCTTGTACTCAATGATCAAATCTATGTTAAATTTAAAAGAAAACATTGATATAAGCAAATATTATAAACTGATAACATTCATAAAGAGAAAATCTGTTGGATACATTCCCCAAAAATCGAACGTACTTACCAGAGAAGACATTGACAAATTTTTGCTGGAAGCCCCTGATAATGATTATCTTTTAATCAAAGTAAGTACTTAAATACATAATACGAGTTTTCTTAAAGTTCTTCTTTTCTTATATTGTGTTTAAAAAAAATATATTTAAACTATTTCTTATTTTTTTTAGCTTTTACTAATAATGGGTTCGGCTGGAGCGTGTCGCCGTGAAGAATTGACCAATATGACAATTGACGATGTTAAAGATAACGAATCGATGTTGGCGGTAAAAATTCCAAATACAAAAACATACCAACCCAGGTCATTTATAGTTGTTGGGGAACGAAACCTAAATATATATAGAAAATATATTTCTTTACGTCCGCCTAGTGTTCCACATCGCAGGCTATTTCTTTTCTATAATAAAGGAAAATGCACTATTCAACCAGTAGGTTTGCATTCAGTAGGAAAAGCGCCATCAAAAATAGCATCCTATTTGGGATTACCAAACCCAGAGCAATTTACAGGGCACTGTTTTCGACGTAGTTCGGCGACACTGTTAGTTGAAGGTGGAGGCGATATCCTTAATTTAAAACGACATGGCGGCTGGAAATCATCCCAAGTTGCCGAAGGCTACATTGAACAGTCTCTACAAAATAAGATTGATATAGCCAGTAGAATTCAGGAAGCCGGAGGATCAAAAGTGGATATAACTTCACAAACATCCTATAAAGATGAATCAAAAAATTTCCCGTCATGTCTACAATTTAATACACCACAAAATTGTACTTTCAATATAACAATTAACAAATAGATATTAATAGATAAAATAGAATTAAGAACATTTGTACCAAATTGTATTTATTATTAAACATAATTTTCCCAACTATTAGAGTTTTCTGCTAAAACTATACCCATATAGTAAGCTATTATTAACGTTTTCTCGCACGCCACTGGTGTCTTGTGTCGATTGTAAAAAAAATATTGTACGTCACTCAACCGAAAAGTACGTTAACAGGACTCGCAGGCTCCCAGGACTTGGGTCTTGTAACGTAATATACTATTACGTTTCTCTGTAATGTAGGGGAAGTGTGCCCGAGATGGCATACTTGCTGAGTTGGCATAGTCGCTATTTAATGTAAATACATTTTAAATTACGCGCCTTTTGTGGCGCCCCCTTAAAGCAATTCGCTCAAACACACTATTGCATTAATCGGAAACAGCTCAGTTAGTTTTGAGTGTTTCAAACGTACGTTTGTCAAATTTTTGTTTACTTAAAATATTATTACGCGTCGTTCGTTGATAGTTTGGTGCATCACGGAAGTGACTTAAAGGTATGTTACTGTAGTATTCAGATATAGAATTTATTGAATATTATATCTAGGATATCAAATATCTAGTTTAAAATAGTTTTTAGCAAAAATGGTATTATTTTAAAATAAACCGTCAATTTTATAAGATGGCATATAACAGTTTTTATAAGATGGCATGGTATGCCATCTCAGCAACTCAATTATTAATTTAAAATAATATTTTTTTAGAATGGGTCGCTACAAAAGGAAGTCAAATAGAGAGTCATGGGATGAAAATAATATGCAGGAAGCCATCGTAGCTGTTAAGGCGAAACGTATGGGGTGGCTTCTAACGTCAAAAACGTTTAATATTCCATTTGGGACTTTAAGACGTAGGTAGGGCAAGTAAGGAGGAAGGCTGGAAAAAAGGTTACATAGGAGGTCAGAAAACCACATTCAATGAAAATCTAGAAAATAAACTGAAAAGAAGAGATGCTGAGAAAGGCGGCGAGAACTGTGAAGAGAAAAATTGGAAGAGAGATTGAGCAGGACGAGGATGCACTAAAAAAAGAAGGGATGCTAAGAAAGTCGGCGAGAACCGTGAAAAATAAATTTGTTATAGAGGATGAGCAGACCGAGGATTTTCACCCAGATGACTAGTTGAGGAGGACTTGCCTTGTATTTATTGCAATAAACTTTATTCTTGGTCTCTATCAAGGGAACTATGGTTTCAATGTATAATTTGCAAGAAATGGGTCCAAATGTGAAATTTGTAGCTAGCCTAATATATTTATTATTACTATTAAAATAAAACATGGTATGTCATTTCATAAAAGCATGTATTAATGAGATGGCATAGACTATGCCATCTTATCAATACATACTCTTATGAGATGGCATACTTTTTTAAATATTTATTTTTTTGTTTTCCAATAGAAAAACAGTTTAAGTTTTGTAAAAAGTTGCTTTATTTATACCTTATTTATATATTTCCTACGTAAAAATATTATTTTGGTCATAAAGAAAAAAAATATGTCGCTCAAAAAAAAAGTATGCCATCTCAGGCACACTTCCCCTAGGTACGTATATAGTTATTATTAGTTATATGTTAGGTTGATATATTTTTTAATTATGTAGGTAGGACTTGTAGAAGTTATGACAATAAACAAAATTTAAATAACCCAAAAATAGGCTTTCAGAAAAATATATAAAAACAATTTCGGCATATGCATCAAAACGTAGGGTGGTAACTCCTTTTATTCAGCATTTTCCTAATCATTTACACATCGTACTACCCAGTTATAGTTGATAAATCAGTCACGCGATGTTTATCTAAAGCAATAAGCCTAAAATTATTTACTTCGAAGCCAAAATCTTGATGAACATGCAATTTTTTAGAAACGTTTTAACTTTTTGAAAAGGCTTTTACCCAGATAACTACCTTTTTCAAATGGAAATATATTGGCTCATTCGGGCAAAAAGATAAGGCACTTTTTTCCAACAATTTGATATCACGCACCCTTATGTCAAGTTAAAAATGCCAATTCATGACAAAAAATACAAGACGCGCAAACGGCTTTGTATTTATCTATGTATCCATGACGAATAATGCTAATAAATAAATGAACAGAATTAAAAATTAAAAATCCGTTATAATTTTAAAATTAGTTTCGCATAATAGTAGCTTAATATTTCATTGTTTAATTTTCTGTCAGTGTGTATTAATTGTAATTTTAAAATAAAATATTAAAATGGAAGCTTATAACAGAAACGAAACGCCGTTTGCGCTTGCTATTGTATTTTTGTAATGGACTGATGTTTATAATAAATTAAATCCTTTTTTAACTTGACATAAAGCTAAGCTTACAAACAGCTACTTTTGCAGTGCAATTTTACGGTTGCTGCAGCAAAAGTTTCTTGTCCTGTTCACACGTATCGCAAAAGTAGCGCGCTGCATTCAGAATTTCATGCATCCGCTACCAATTAAAACTGCGAGTTCAATAAAAAGTTGCAATACTGTTCAGACACGACACGCCATTTCTGGAGCAGTAAATAGTTGATCACTGCTGGTAGCTGCAGAAGCAGTATAACGAAAAATCTGTTGGGGTCGTGTAAAATATGGATGCTGACGATGAGGCAATGATAGCTACAACTTGATTATTAACTATCCTCTTAAAACGGAGAAGACGTCGACAAGGCGTTACGAAAAAGAAAATATGGGTAAAAAAATTGATTGAAAAAAGAAATAGCTCTGGAGCTACGACCAATTTGCTACAGGAACTGCGCTCTGGAGTCCTTTTTAAACATGTAGGAATATTCTACAATTAAAGCATAAAACAAAAATATTAGCTGCCTAACCCATTTGTATTCTACACACACTACAGATGCTGCCGCTGCAAATGTTTCAACCAAACTAATATTTTTTGCAGCGATCGCAACTCGTAAAATTTTCGTTCTCACGTAGTTACTTATAACAAGACTGCGCGCCAACGAATACTTACACTAGGAAGAAGACAAACCAGCATGTTAATCGGTCGAAGCAAAAATGACATTAAGGAAATGTCAAAACTGTCAAAAACAGCGCACCATCGGGTCTGGTTGGAACCTTGAGTCAAGAGGCGGGACGTTTAAACGCCCCCAGTTTTGGTATTTTTTCTGGCGAAATATTTTAAATTAATATTTAAGCCAAAAAAACTATTCAAAATCCCGTTAGTTGATTTTATATGTAGTAAAAATCAAATAGCAGCATTCTGAATAAACTTTTTGACTAAATATCACTTTAAAATAATATACTCTATTATATATTAGCATCGAAAAAAATAAAAAATAAAACTCGGAAATGCACATGACATAATTTTATTAAAATATTAAAAGGAAATCACAATTACCATTTGAGCCTGTCTTATAATTCCTCGTAATCTGCTGATCGAGTTCCTCGTTAACTGGTTTTTCATTCATTTTCTACTTAAAGCTTTCTCAGCAATGTGTGCATTTTCAATAAGAATACCTATTTCCATTGTCAGCCTGGAAAAGTGGAAAGGCCTGGGTAAAAACTTGTTATAGCTGGTGACGACAAAATCTTGTCTCCAAAATTCATTCTTTCACATAACGGAAGAGCTGATCCAAAACAAAAATACCACAATGCAAAAAAAAACAATCTGTTACCTACAGATCATTGAAAAAAACACTTCAGAGTGAGTTAAAATAAAATTATTTTCACTCGAGTTTAGTAGGCAGCGAACCTACAAAGGTTTAAAAAAGATCAAAAAAATAGATCGTGTATACATAAGCAAGAATCAGCAAGATTTAAATTAGTATCGTACGGTTTACTAATTAAAATATGCGTATTTATACATTTACCAAAATTTACGAGAAAATAATCAAACAAGAGTGTTCGCACATTTTGGTTAATATTAAGTTATATTATTATGACTTATATGGGATGATTTGTATAATCATAAAAATAATGAATCAAAGTTAACAAACTTACCTTTAGCAGAATGAAATGTAGAAACGCTCGTGTTCATAAACAATATTAATAGAAAATATCAAGTTAATAAGTTAAACAAACTCTTTGATAAACTCTGTCAGCCATTATCATTTTAAAGGCGAGGTTGGGGTGGGCCGCTGGGCGATTCCATTGTGTGGCCGGGTCCAAAAAGACACTGAACGTTTTAAGTCGCAAAATAATTTAATGGATGACGTAATAAGGTTTTGATCCTATGTTGGTGGCACAGACTCAACCGATGCGTACAACTTTTCCCTTACTCTTTCCAAAACTTCTGGCGTGATTAAACGCATCTCTTCCAGAGTTCTATGTCTGGTGACGTAGGGGCCGTTTGTAGCATATATCTGTCTCTGCCTGCATCAAGTTACCTTCGCCACATATAAAGAGAGACAAGTATAGCTCGAACGAAGAAAGGTCGCCTTGCTTAGTAAACACGTTCAGTTTGTACAAATAACGACGTAGGAGTTATATTAACTCATAAATGATGGGGACGGTAAACGTAGGGCGACTACTAGCGACAAAAGTCTGGCTCTGACGTCACAGTCTGACGTCACATATGCTTCCATTCCGCCAATCTTTGTTTCACCGGGCTGCTGCGCACAGCTAAAAAATACTGCAGGCAACCTTACTGCGTCCGCTACTTCCAAGGTTGCATGACAGTTCACACGAAGATTCACTTCTACTGCGCAACTTTTTATGTTGCATCGCTGCAAAAGTAGCTTACCTTAAGGGTGTGTGAAATATCAAATTGTTGAAAAAAAAGTACTCTGCCTTTTTACTCTAGTGAGTAAATGTGTTTTAATTAGAAAAAATTGAGTCCTCTGGGAAAACGCCTTTTGAAAAACTTAAAAAGTTTATAAAAAATTTAAAACACAATCAAACTTGAAATTTCCATTTTTATCAAGATTTTGGTTTAGAACCACTTTATAGAGTTCATAGCAATCTAGATAAAAAAATAAAAATGATTTAAAGTGTCAAAAAGTGACGTACCCCTGAACACCTGATCATGATATGATTAAAAATTTTTAATAAGTTATATAAGTTTCCATTCAAATTAGTTATTAGCAGATCATTGAGTTATTGTATGAACAGGTATTTATTTTAAAAGTTTTGTTTTTCCACTTATCTCCAAATGCTGAAATAAATAAAGTTCTCATTATTTTATTTTAGGTACCTACTTACGTTTCTTCAGTTAGTAAAATCATTATTTTTCCATGAATATTGTAAAACATGTTGACTAATAAAAACTAGTAAAACGTTTGGCGTTATAACTGGTCCTTTAATTGAGGTATACCGGGATTACCGGGTGTAACAGGATCATGGTACACCCCCCGTATCTCCGTTAGTTTTAAAGGTAATTGTTTGAAATTTGGGATATCCCATATACATAATAAGCGGCACTTTTTGACCTACAAATGATTTTTTTTCACTTTCGGTTTCGCCGGAAGTGACACCAACTCTCGATTTTTAAATGGAACACCCTGTATATTATTACATTTTTGAAATCTGCATGTTTTTCTGAATCCAATGATACCACAAAAGTGACATTTCAAGCGTAAGAAATATTTATTATTTACTTTTTAATTTTCCATTTAAGTGTGACATGACGGTTCCGATTTATTCCAATTGATATCTAATGCTAGAAAAATCGAAGTCCCGTCAAAAATACTAAATTGCATTTTTTATAAGCAAATAAAATTCATCGTAATCGTTTTTGGGGTAAAACTCAATTTTCCCAAATTTTTACAAATGTAAAGACTTTTCCAATACACAATAAAAACACCGATATACCACCGAATACTTATTTGACAATCTGAATAATTTCATTGTTTTCAAAGCTACCTTAGTAAATTCTTAGCATTAAATTAGAACAAAATAATTGTATTTTCTTTTAGCTATAATTTTAATTGTATTTATCGCACATATTATTACCAGGTATGAATAAATTCCTTATTAATAGTACTAAGAAATGGTACCACGGTACCAATATGGTTCCATTTGGAAAAATTGATATCCCAATTTCAATCAATTACCTTTAAAACTGACGGAACTAAGGGGGGCGTACCATGATCCTGTTACACCAGGTATATCTCAGCAGTATTGAATTTTTTCTAAAAAACTATTAATTGGCTCATTAGAAAATAATAAAATTTGATGTGCTAATCGTTATATAAAATTCAAATACAATTTTGAGGTAAAATTAATAGGGGGGACAATAATATTTGAGGAGTAGCGCTAAATCGCCAGTGTCCTTGAGAATTAAGAAGTTTCAACAAGTTTTTCGTTTCATTGATTCGTCTGTTAATAAATATTAAAAAATTCAAATAATTTAAATGTCAAGAAAATATGAAAAAAAAAATGTTTATCTTGAAACCCTAATTACGCAGCTTATTGACTATAGCACTTGATCGCTCAATGTCATTTTATTGTACAACCTAGACCGTGGAAACCGATGCAGACCTTAGAATCAACAACTTAGTAATATTAACTTTGATGATAGAAATAATAATTGTCTCGATATTAATATTTTTCTAAATAAATAAATAAATGGATTTCGATTTTCTTAGTTTTATCGATAGCCGGCGTAGAAAACTTTTAAATTTATGGAAGACGTGTACCGTTAAAGTGTTTTATTTTATTGTCGTGCAAATATTAAAGAATATGCATCCAAAAGATAGAAAGTTCATTGTGCAAATTAGTATTAAGTGCTAGTTGGTGTATTTATTTAAAATGCATTGTTTAAAATGGCTTTGGCAGTTATAAAAACATTTTAAATTTTGTAATAGACATAATATAGACCTAAAGTAGGTAAGGTATCAATATGATTTTCTATACAAAAAAAATTGGATACAATTTAAGGGGTTTGTCAGCAGTGGCACAGCCAGAAAATATGTTCGGGGTAGAGGCCTTATTTTTTCTAACCAGAATCTCAAGGCCCTAATTATTCAAGTTAAAAAATAAAACTACATATATTCCGGCTGGTCAACTAAAAATGGCCGCTGGCCCCCCGAGGAGCAATAATTAATGACTCACTTTTGTGAGAAATGTCAACTTTTTAACCAATTGGACGGAAAATGAGATCAAACTGGTGACAAAAGTGTACCTATATTAAAATGAGTTCAAAATGTACTCAAATGAGTCTCGGTGGCGCACTAAGGGTCGGGGGGCGGGGAAGGTAGAACCCCTCAAAGGCGTTGTGAAAAGAAATATAAAGATGCATATCGCTTCTCCGGTGAAACAATGGCCCAAAAGCAAAGTTTGGCATTTTCTAGTTAAGCCATCCAAGTTTTTATTGGAACAAAGCCATAATTGTAATTTGCTTAGTTGCCGCTAGATGATAGACGCATCGTTGTAAAAATCCTGCGTTTTTATTGCCTCCTTCAAAAGAACACCGCCGCACATACAGGTATTTGCACGATCTACGCGGCCAAAAGTCGTAAAAACAAAATAGCGATAACATTCCTTAAAATCAGTTCCTCAAACCCAGCACGAACCCGGGAAAAATACCCATGCCCCCAGCACTTCCCACCTCCCCACCCTCACCCGTAGCGTCAGTCGGAATTTGACCGTTTCAAAGAGTGTACGTATCTTTACTCGGCGCTTTTCCAAAAGTTAAACTTCCCATGTGAATTTTTATGTTATCAAGTTCTTTATACAAATTGAAAGTGATGGATTCCGATGAACAAGGTAAGAAACTTACAAACTACATTAATAAAGTCATAGTCAACTATAAAATACCATTTTTATTTTTTTATTAAAAAAATCTAATTTTCGTACAGTGATTACTTTCAGTATTTTTTCTTGACTAGTGTTTTTGTTTATGAATCGGGGTAGATCCGGCTAAGTTTAATACTATAAGTTATTGTTTGATCTTTATCCTTATAAATACTATCAAAAACATTTCCGGAAACGTCCGGATAGGTACCGTTTTGAGGAAAAATTGTAATCAGGATGTCTTTAATTGCCTTCTGCTTAGTTCAGATCCTGTGCTAAGTAGCATGCGAACTGTAAAGAAAAGGAAAGCAAAAACAGTTTTACCTGAAACTTTGGCCATGTATTGTTGTCGTTGCAGATCCCAATAAATAAAACAGAAAATTCATTGGAGAGCGAAGACGAAGAAAGTCAAGAAACTTAGCATTTTTACATTTCTTCCCTTTGTGCCGACCTAACTTTTGTATTATTGCTTTTGTGTGTAAATATAGATTTTTGTGTAAAAATGTTGTTTTTATTTATTTACATTGTTTAGATACCAATTAAGCATAAAAATAATTTTGGCCGCGTAGATCGTGCAAATACCTGTAAGTGCGCCGTAACCAGTGTTACCAACTCAGGTTCAGAGGTATCGTACTGGCAATGCTGTAAATTTCTGTTGGCAACACTGTTAAGACGTGATTGTGAGTATTGCAAGTTTCATTTTCTACTGGTAGATGTCGTGCGTACTGAGAGTATTTGCATATTATTTTCCTATTAGCAAGTAAAATCAGAATCAGTTTAGGAATTTGGATTTGAGGATTTACCCTATTACTAGAGTACGCTACTATTTCTTATTTGGCAACGTTTGACCATTCGTGGGATTTTTCTTTAAAAAAGGGAAATTTTCATCCTTCTCGTAGGAAATTTGATTTTTAAATGTTAGCACCCAACAACCAAATGAGACATTGTGCTAGTGGAATATTGGCATAAGTGGCCATCAGATCATTGTCATGGTTATTTTTAAAATTTGTAATAATTAGTTACCATGTGTTCTGTTGCTTGTTTCTCAAAATTACTATTAATATTAAATTATTTCTTTAACAAAATATCAATTTTTTAATTTAATTGTTTCAATAATAAAAATAATGCCTTATTTTTTGGTAGAAGAATGACGCAGTTGTCTTTAAAGGGCAATGCCCCTTCATTTTTTGTAATAATAATAACTGGTTTATGTAATCATAAACAAGTGAAAATATGTATACCAATTTGAATTAACAAGCAATAATTATTTTTGAGATGTCGCTTATAGATATAAATAAGAAATGCATAATTATTTTTTTTAAATTACAATTTTCGAGGAATAATGAAACTTGCACTTAGATCAATGTTCCACCGGAGATACATTAAATTAACCTAAATTTAAAACGACTAAAAAATCAGTAAATTGCGTTTCTTTAATGTAACTTCTGTACAAAAGGTCTTATCTGGGATCGAGGTTTGTAAATATATCAGCGCATTGCAAGGCCTATTTTTGGTTTAAGTCCCACAAACCCTCTGGGGGCCCCTCAAAAAAATAGCGCCGCAGGCAAAAACTTTTTGAGAGTCACGCCCTTTTTTATTCAAAAAAACAATAGAAACAAGTAGAACTGTCAAAAACTAACATTTATATTATTTTGTCATGAAATAAACATAATACAAAATAAATAATAGAACAAACACAGAACACAAATAACCAAAAAATAGTCATTAAATTAAAATATTTAAATTTTTCGTTTGCGCATTTTTATTTCTGCAAATTGGTTAATAATTTCATTCGAATCAATATTTTCTAGTACTTCATTTTCCACGTTAAGAAGGGCCAAAGATGATAAATTATCTTCGTTCAAAGAGTTTCTCAGATATGATTTAACCCTTTTAAGACAACATTGCATCTTTTTGCTTTTCTCGTTCATTTTCTATCATTCTTTTCTTCTTGCGTTTATTGCTGCGTTAAATGTTGTCTATGAATTATGGTACTTTTTATCTGCCGACTTAAGATGTAGAACATTAAAAAAATTTCAATTCTTAAATTTACTATAATATTGCATACAAGTTTAATCAGAAAAAGAGCAATGAAAATATTTTTTTAAGAAAAAATAATCTACTTACCCACAAATATATCTATTAATTTTGTCAAATTAACAGTTAAAGAACTCTTAAAAAATACTAATTATTTGCAATTCAATTAGGTTTGTCCAATGCTTACAATGTTTACATAACATTAACTGCATGAACTATTAACGAATAAAAAGAAAGACAAAAGCATGCGGCGACTCCTGCTATTCAGGGGCGAAGAATGTTGTCGGTACCGTTCAAACCTTTGACGCGTCGAGCATCAAAAGATCCTTTTGTGCCGCCTATTGGACAGTTATCGCGTTGAATTTGAATTTCGGATCGTAATAACAATAAATGGTAGTTAAATTTTTGAAATAATTTTTAAATAGAATTTTTTATTTTTCTTTTATTTTTATATATTTCAGTTAGGTCAAACTTGGGGCCCCCTGAGCCAGGGGGCCCCAGGCCCGGGCCTATAAGGCCTATTGGAAAAATAGGCCCTGGCGCTGGCGCATTGAGTGAACCCCTCCCAATGGAGAATTTTCGGTGTGCTATTGATAGGTCTTCATAATGTCCAACCTAATTCTATATTTTTTCCAATTTGTTTTTATTATGTTTCTTATCAAAATCTTAAATTTTATTTTTGATATGATGCACGCAGGATTGTGACCTGTATTATGATTTCCGAAAAGACACTTGTTGGTCAAAATTGTTGCGATAATACAGATATGCCCGAAATAAACAGTACTGAAACTAAGTTGGCGGTGTTTTTATGCGTGCGCTGTCACACTCAAGTTAGCTAGTATAGACCTGTCAAGTAAACCTCAAACAAGTAATTAGTAGGGCCTAATTGTTAAAAATGGTGTTAAGTACAGAGGAGAAAGTGTTTCTGGTAGAGCATTATTTTCGCTCATACGGAATGGGCCGACATAATGGTGCAAGTTTGCTATACGTGTCTGATCAATTCACACAACGGTTTAATAAACGTTCTCCAAGTAATGCTGTAATTTTGAAGGTTATTGAAAAGTTCAGAAATACGGGTAGTGTATTGTGCCAACGAAAAGGAAACTCGGGGCGTCCCAGGACAGTTAACAACAACAATAACCATGAACGTGTTTTTGAGCAAATCTTACAAAATCCGAAAGCCAGCCAGGCAAGGACAGCGTTACAACTTGATTTAAAAAGAACTTCCTTTCAAAGAATCCTGAAGGAGCTGGGTGCATTTTCGTATGTGATTCAGGTACATCAACAACTACATCCTCGGGATTATCGCAGTAGAGTGGAATATTGCGCCAGCATTCTCGCGTTACAGTATGAAAATCCTGAATTTTTGAAAAATGTTTGGTTTTCAGACGAAGCACACTTTCACTTGTCAGGCTATGTGAATCGTCGCACAAATCGATTTCTGGGCTTTGCCAGACCCGATGAGGTTCAAGAGGTTTCTTTACATAGTGCAAAAGTGAGTGTCTGCTGTGCTGTGTTCGGACACGGAATCATTGGTCCATACTTTATCGAAGAGAATGGTAGGCAAGTCACACTTAATCAACAGAGGTACAGACACATTTTAACACGATTTATCCTTGATCTACGTCAATTCTGTCGTGCACGTAACTTGGCATTTCGAAACCAATTTTTTCAGCAGGACGGGGCAACTTGCCATACTGCTGCCGCAATTCGTCAATTTCTTCAAGAACACTTTCCAAGCAAATTCATTTCACGATTTACTGACTTCCCTTATCCTTCACATTCTCCAGACCTCACACCTCCAGACGCATACATTTGGGGCATGGCTAAAAATGCCGTTTTCAAACAGGCACCACAAACCATCGATGAATTAAAGGATGCCGTTAGAGTCTTCTTCGCAGCTCTGAGACAACCCTTATTCAATAACATGACCAGAAACTTAGAACATCGTTATGAAGTCTGTCTTGAACGAGGAGGTGCACATTTAGAATATATAATAAAGTGTCAATAATATGTATTTTTTAAATATATAATACGATTACAAGTTCAGTACTGTTTATTTTGGGCAATATTGTATTATTTGGGTGTTCATTCTGTTGTGAAATAAACTTGATAAAGACACAAATTTAGCCAGTCGAAACATTTTGAATATAGCGGACACGAGGCAAACAACAAATTCAATTATAATATGCCGATGTCAAGTGTTATTGACATATTTTTTTTAGCATAATATATTTGCGTACACCCCTATAACTTTCTTATTGTTTAAATTACAAAAACATATTTTGGTGGTTTTATATTTAATATTATATTATATTTTATGACATGACGGATGCCATTTTATCACTTCCGGTTTTTTTATGACTTATGACTTTTAAAAGCCGAGTAGTTTACTATTTTTTTTATATCAGTTTGTATGGTGCTATATCTTATTGACCTATTAAAAGAAGTTTTTTATTTTTCAACGACATCAAATACGTCTATTTTTGACACTTTGAATTAGTTTTCTTTTTATTTTTATTTTG
The DNA here is from genome assembly GCA_963969555.1 of Polydrusus pterygomalis. NCBI lineage: Eukaryota > Metazoa > Arthropoda > Insecta > Coleoptera > Curculionidae > Polydrusus > Polydrusus pterygomalis. The sequence goes on along the minus strand of OZ018376.1, from coordinate 38,303,954 downwards.
TTATCTAGATTGATATGAACTCTCTAAAAACGATTATTTCCTTCTTATCAATTTTTACCAATCATTGACAAGAATTCGTATGTCATGTTTAATTTTCAAGTGGAAAAATTCCTTTTAGTAATTTTTCCGGAAAAATGTTTGATAGGTGCCTACTGTAAAAATAAAAAATTGTTGAATTTCTATCTAGTTATCAGCGAATGACTTTAGCAAAGCAATTCCACATAGCAACCTAACAACGCTTTCGTTTTAAATAATTTTTTCGCAAAAAAAGTAATTGTGTGCAACATGGAGCGTTTCGGATATTATGTTCCAAACGAAGAAATCAATCAAGAACTAAAAAAATAGCGTACCCAGTAATACAGTGAAGACACACAACAGCATTTGGAAGCAAAGCAGTTTATGCTTTTGTTTATGTTTTTGCTCTGAAAAAAAGTACATACCTAATTGATAGAAATACAACAGTATCAACTTTGAATTTAATTCTGAAAACTGGGCTTGGAATATGCGTAAAGCAATGGTGGGGAGTATAAAGAACATTGCGTTAAAATAATATGGAATATTGTCCCCAAAAAGCTTTTTTTGCTTAGTCAGGAAATAATCTTGCCAAACATCTTTCGTGCATCTAATTTTTCCTATGAAAAAAATCAAATAACTTGTTGGCAAGTAATTTGTTTGAAACAAAACACTTGTCAACTCGTTTTTTCAAATTTTTTCGGAAAAATTAGATGTACCTACTTATGATATTACCCCCGATAAAATACCAACCTACTATTATGGGAAACTAATTGCAATGATGGCGGATTTTAAACGTAATTGTAATAATGTTCATTTGTTTGTTATGTGTGCGTATCCGTCGTTGATATCTAGATAAATGCAAAGCCGTTTGCCCTTCTTGTTGTATTTTTTGTCTTAAATTGGTATTTTAAATAAATTATCTATCCTTTTTCTACTTGGCATAAGGGTGTGTAATATTAAACTGTTGGAAAAAGCGCTCTATCTTTTTGCCCGAGTGAGTCAATATGTTTCCATTTGAAAAAATTGATTTCTCTGGAAAAATGTATTTTTAAAAAATTGAAAAGTTCCTAAAAAATTGAAAATACAATGAAACTTGAAAATTGCATTTTCAGCAAGATTTTGGGTTAGAAGTAAACCATTTTAGAGAGTTCATAATAATCTAGATGAAAAAATAAAAATGATTTAAAGTATCAAAAAGTGACGTAAGATGTGTCGTTGAATTTGAAATGTTGTTCTGATTCGTTCTGTTTCGATATAGGGAAAAATATATAGATACGGTGTTCCATTTAAAAATCTGAAGTATGGCATTCGTTATGTCATTAAATGCAAAATAATATCATACAAACCCAGTAAATTTTATTTCTGTAATGTAAACAATAGAAAGTTATAGGGGTGAGCGTTCCTACTAAACACCCGGTATATAGATTTTATGCGCTGCCGTTCGTTTGTGCTTTCGCAGCCAGCATCCCTGCAAATTGCAAGTCCGGAGCTGTGACAAAGTCACAGGTTCCAGTCACAGGTTCAGACATGGAGCTGTCACAGCTTGGAGCTGTGACAGGAAAATCACGCTTTTCCCACCCCTAAAAGCAATGCAGGCCGCCTGCAGGCGCTAAAATACCGCAGCCGTAGAGTCCCTAAATAAGTTGGATATAACCGGGGACGTTCGGGTTCGTTCGCCAAAATTTATATACGCCAGGCGAGATTCACCGTCCGTCGCACCGTTGCAACGCCGGCATTCAATTATCTAAAATTCAAACGAGAAGGCTTGCTTATCGTTGGTCAACAAAAACGGACAATTACAGATGAGTTCAGAATTGGTGAGTTGCTATGGTTTTTTAAAATTTAGAAATTTAAACTACCTATATGAATAATAATAATAATATTAGTATTAAAATGAATAGTAATAATAAATATTTAAATAAACATTTAATTTGTGTGTTATGTTAAAATTCCTAGGAGGGGCGCGCGGCCACGCGGGCTTATTGAGCACTGGTATTATAGGAAGTTATAATAATTGTCCTAGGTGTATAATGGATAGCATAATGCTCTTACTATCACAAGTATTATGCGCCCAACTGGTTATAGATAAAACTATTTATACATAATAGGTTCATATAACTAAGACCTTATCTTGCATAATAGCACTTCGTTTAGATAGTTGAGATAATGCATGATAATATTTATACTAATTATAACAATTATTTATAAGATCTTATAGAAGCAAATTTAAACTGTACCTATTGAGTAATTGAAAATTAGTTTTATAAAAATAAGATAATATGTTGATTTGTAGATATAATAATATAAATTCCAGTATAAATTAACAATAATTATTATACAGTGCACTTTATAACAAAATAAAAGTGGAGTGCAATATTCTATTGATTATTAGAAACAAAAACTGCGTCACAGGATTTTTTTAACTACTTAAATGGTTTCTTTGGAACTTAAGCATGACGGTTACACTGAGAGAAAACTCTATTAGCCGTAGCTGGAAATACATTAGTAGTAGCAAAAAATCTACAATAAATAGACACCGAAAAAACAACTCTGTTGTAGCTACTAGGTTTATTTTTTTGAAATTACTTTTTAACCTCAATATGGTCGTTTTTTAAATATTATTTTCTTGCTTCTAAAAGACAACCTACCTATAATAGCTACTACTAAATAACCTTTTTCTAAGATCCTTATTTTTAGGATTGGCCCCAGTGGCGGCTCGTGACTAGCGAGTCAGGGGGGCGCTGGCTTTAAATAATGCGGATAGGTAACTTAAATCAAATAATTTTTTGTTAAACATACCAAATGATAACACTAACAAATATTATATTTTAAAGTGAAAGTCAAATCTTCGTTTTTTTTTTAAATAAACTTCTGGGTGACTTTGTTATTAAAGTTATCTAGGTATGTCCCGAACCATCGCTTTTTCGATTGATAGCATTGCTAAAGCTGTTAATCATAAGCACTACTTAAACAAGTTAAAATATTAGTTTGTCCTAACATCTGAAAACTTACCACATTATGACGATGTTTTGCACTATTTGTATGTTTTTTTTTTATTTTCTCTGAAAGATGTTTTAAGTCCTGCACCCCATTTTTAGTCCAATTATCATCCCCGCCAAAAAGAAGACACACGAAACAAAAAAAAAATTTTTGTCCTCAACCGCGGCATATCCAGAATATTTTATTATATATTTCTTTGTCAAACTTACGCGTAAACTGTGCCTTACTTTTACATTTTGATTGCACTTGTACTATGTTCAATATTGGTAGTGGCTGCCCTGCATTTTTTAAATCAAGTTTTTCAGTTAAGCTTAGAGAACTAAACCCAAGCTTCTGTAAATCACTGACCTTCATATTAGACAAAATTTTTCAACTTTATAACGTAACTTATAAATCAAATTAAAACAAATAAACAAAACATCAGGGGCATCGACAGGTCGCATCGCTGGAGTACATAATAATATATCGATTATTCTACCGTAGCTTCGCGACCAGATGTTGGGCGCGGAAAATTGGAGCTCATCCGTGGCCGCTCGTTGTGCGATGTGTAGGTGACGTCACGCCTCTGTAGTCATGGCAACTCAGCGAGAAGTCGCGTTGAATCGGGACGAATAATCTGAAGCCCGCGCTTAGTATAACCTTGAGACCGCGCAGCTCGCTTGTCTATGAGTATAGACTGCCCGTTAAAATAGGGCTGGGCTATGTTTGGTTTGAATTATTTTAATTGATTGCTTACATACATTGCGTAATTGGTTTGTTAAGTAAAGTATTTTTGCATTCTGTTTGAAATAATTGCAGGGAGGGCGGCGCCCCAGAGCCCTTCATTAACGAGCCGCCACTGATTGGCCCACAGTGACGTATTCGCTATTTTATTTTATTTTTTATTAGATTTCTTTACTTTTTTTTAGCCAAATTAAATAGTGGCATTTTAAGCCAGTTACCTAAGTACCTAGTTTTAAAAAATAAAAGATAAAATTAATATGGCCAGTTGATGGCCTTATTTTATATTTAATACATTTTAATCTATAGGTATTTTGCCCCAGACTATCACCAGTGATGTTTATTTTAAGGAACTAAAGTAAGGAAATCATAATAAAATGGCGTAGACGTTCTTACCTAAAGAAATATATCAGTTGGGATAAGGCTTAAAACACGTTAACTGCCGAGCCGATTTTCAAAAAATTTCCCTCGGCGCCATTTTCATTTTTGACTAGTAAAAACCATTTGATGACTATTAATATCTGAAATATTGTGATATCATTCTCCATAGGGCTGTAATATTGATTTTTAAGTGTAGGTCACCGGTGACCTACGCGGCGCTCAGGGCGGTGTTGGTCACCGGTGTCCCTATACAGCTAAACCTAAATGGTAGGCAACATACAATATAAGGAAAACATGATATGCCTGCATTAGACGAATCGTCGTAGGTCATCTTACCGCTCGAAATATTATGATATGTTGGGTTTCGATAAAGTTATTGACAAAATTGACTGTAGGTCACCGGTGACCTACACGGCGCCCATAGGCGTAGTTAGGGGGGTACTTGGGGGTGCTAAGCACCCCCGAAATCTAAATTAGCACCCCCAAAAAAAATTTACAATATATAGGCTAATTTTAGAACTAACTTATTTTTATAATATACATTATATGTAATGCATTTTTTATATTAATATTTCAAGCATTCGAATTCTGGTACAAATTCAAGTATTTAGGTAGTTCAAAATTTCTCTCCGTGTACCGTGTAGTTCACGCCCAGTTTACTTGTCAGAGCGGGTCTATGATCATCAAAATCTCGTAAAATACGAGAGTGGCATAATAGCTTGTGTTTGTCATATTATGCAATTCTGCATTAATTTGATAATTTAAATTTAGCCAGTCGTAGTCGTTCAAATTCGCGGAAATTTTTAGCCGGTATTTTAACTATTTTTTTTGTTTATTAAGGTTTAATATGGTTTAGAGGTAAGTTTGGGGACTTGAAAATAATTTCCAGCAATTTTTCTTGGTCGATTTTGTATCAAAATTTTAAAACTTTGTGACAGACGGTTTGGGACTTGGTTTTGGGATATTTGGTGGTTGAGATAAAAATACCGTTAAATGAGAAAAGTTTTAGGCAATTATGTTAGCAGTTTATTGGTGCTTGCGGATCGATTCTGGCATTGAATATCAAACTATAAGAAGGCCATATTAGCCGATTTCCTAAATCTGCTATGTCAAATTCATAGATGGCACAATGAGTTCACCAACAAGAAAGCGACTAACCTTTTCACTGCTAAATTAAAACATTGTTGCCGCCTGTCTGTTTGACTTGCTGCATGAGTTTTTTAAATTTATTTTTATAGCTTATCGTAAAACTTGATTTAACATAAGTACCTATACCTATCCACGTCTAGACCTAAAAATGTACCTATTTTTAATTGCTTTGTAACATATAATATTTTCAACCTTTTGACGTCCCAACGTTAATTACATGAAAACATATTGAGCGCCATGTATTCTATTTCTAACAGAACTAAATGACGACTCTCACTATTCAATACCTACCTAGGCTACAACGTATATGTTGGGTAAAATATGAATGATGTGCGGTTTGTATTTGCAATTATTACTACTTTTCAAAATGGTTAAAATAAGTAGGTTTTACTCTCTTACTTAAGAAACATTCAGTTTGTTTGTATTAGTGTATTATGTATTTTGCTATTTTTCGACGAAATAAAACCTATTTTAGTTATATTTGCCTGTCGCTTTTTATCTACTTTTATTTGTTTAACATTTAACACCTAATGCAACGGTAAAATCATTATGAAAGTCGGTCCAATTACCCCGGAGTAATCAGCGTACATATTATTATCAAAAACATACATTCGGCTGGAATTGAGAACCTCCTATTTTATTATCTGTTAAAAATGCTTATATCATTAAAAATTCCAATAAAGTACGATATGCGGCAACACCACGACATCACATGAGTGAATTTGATACATCTGGTGCCGAGGCGCTGCATTGTACGACTCCACAATGGCGGCCAAACCACCTCCAAGACGTCTAAAGCTGGGTTGTCAACTTTTCTCGGACATCCGTCATTCTTATATCGTTTTATATATTTAATGCTATGGTTAATAATAGCTTCGTTCGTACAGCAGACAGAAACCTTCAGCAAGCGACGATGCATGCGCAGGTGTTTAAAATCATTCGTACACGATAAATGCCAAACCGCTGCCAGAAAATCCGGCGTACGCAGAAGCCGAATTGTTGTTGGTTGTGGATCGGTTTCCAACTGTCAAAATAATTCACTGATTAAAAGCGAATTTTTAGGTGGAGACTTGCGCAGTTTGCATTTTTAAAACTGCCATGTCATGACGTTTTTAAAAAACTTGGACAATAGACGGAGTTTTTTATAAAGGTCTAGTGAAATAAATAATGTGTGTGCTCTGGTCCAAGAAAAGGCAGACAAATAATTTTCTTTCTTCTTCTGTGTGTTGTTTTGTGGTTTCTGATTTTGATATTGGGAATAACTAGCCGTCGATTCCGCATTTGAGTGAAAAACTGGAAATTCTCAATTTTTAAATGTCACTTAAAATAAAGTTACACCTACCTTCTCCTATACAACTATCTTAACATAGTATAAAACAAAGTCGCTGTCGCGTCTGTCCCCAGCTATATGTGTTTAAAACTACGCAACGGATTATTTTGAAGCGGTTTTTTTAATAGATAGAGTGATTCAAGAGGAATGTTTTTTATGTATAATACACGCATAATATTGTAGAGAAACACTGACAAATTTAGAGGTTTGTTCGGGTTTGCTTTATAAATCTTGACGTGATGGTGAACTTGCCTTATGATTATCTCAGAGGCGTATAATGCCTGGCAATGCAACGCAGGCCGGGTACACGCTACTATCTTAATAAAACAATGCACCTATTGAGATTCATTACCTGTTAAAAGAGATATCCTCTGCATCACTTTTCTCACTAATAAAACAATTATGCACTAAATACAGTGGCATTATTAATATCTATTGTTTTAAAGTTTATTTATCACAAAAATAACACCAAACTGTTTATCAAAATTAGTAAACGTCACAATAAACACGCGAAAAAAAAAAAATAACAATAGGTCTGATTCGCTCGTCGATGCTCGTGTTTTCGGTTCTTTGTTTGTATTGGTTGACGTTAATATTATTTCACATGGTTGCCAACTTTTTTCTAGGGAAAAAAAATTATTTCCCGACCATATAGCCTTTCCGATGATGGTATTTTAATAATATAAGTCTTATGGGGAATAAGCGTTCTTCTTTTTTTTTATAGGCCTGGGGCTGATATACATAAGGCTGGCGTTCGCGAACTTTTCGGGGACCGGCGATATTTGAAAAACAAAATACAAGACAAAATACTGCGGTATTGAAATAATTATTTAAATTTTTTTTAACGATCATAAGCACAAGTATATCTATAGGAATTGCTACTTTAGAGTTTAGTGCAAAAAAACCTTCTTTATTTATCTAATCTGTGTCTTTTTGTTTTAGATATTTATTAATCAGTTTATATACAACTATGGTGGTATATTTTATCACTTACTTTCTGTCCTTTTTGGTTCTAAGAGGTGGCCTTTAAATATTTCGGAAAACCTTTTAGTTGGTGAAGATGAAGTATGCTTGTATTTTGTTTCTTATCGGAATTTCGTACTCAACATGCATGGCGGGTAAGTTTTTAATACGATTTGATACGATTAGTTCCAATCTTATCTCGGGATTCGCGTGTATAGAAATTAGTAAAATATATTCGGAAGTCTTATGCTTACTGCAAGACGAAGGAATATTACAAAAGAAAATTCTTATTTGTGATGTTAGTGTTAAAAGTGGCATTTTATTTCGCGAGAAGGGAATGGGATAATGAAAGTAGCGAATCCAACTCGCCGAATTCGCTGTCAAAAAAGCGTTCTTTTTTGAATTTGTGCGATCTTCGATAATCTGGAACAAAATGATACAAATATGGAAATAAATGAAGCAGGTAGTAGAGCTAACCATGAGTGGTTGCCGAAAAACTCCAAGGAATAGAACGAAATTGCGTGTAGAACATTTCTGCAGTGCGCAGCGGTACGATTGATCTCAGGAATCGTTGGTCACAAAGTTTTAAAACACATGCAAAATCCACCCAAGAGAAATTGCTAGAAATTATTTTCAAGTTCATAAGTTTATGCTAGATGGCATTCAAGCTATGACTAAGTGTTTTATTCTTTGAAATATACGATACAACTTTGATTTAATAGATTTTTCTTTAACTCGCAAAATACACGGTGGGGAGGAGAGGAACCTCTTTTACAAAAAATATTCATAACTCCGGTTCGCCCTAACCAAATTTGACAAACTTGATCTCGTTTAATAGAGCTTGTCCTATAGTAATATCTAAAATTTTGTATTAATATTTTTTGTTATACAGGGTCTTACTCCAAGGGGTGCTTCTTTAAGTGATTTTATGAAGAAATAACTTAATAATTTTAATCTAATTGAGGCCAAATTATTCTCTTGTTATTACAAACAGAATGACCAAATTTTAACAAAATCGAAGAAAAGAGTATTGAGATATTTACAAACCTTCGATTTTTTTTTTAAAGTTTGACACCCTGTATCGTAAAAACTACGCATTTTCGTACCCATGTTTATATGAACTTTTTTTCTTAAAATCACTTAAAGAAGCACCCCTTGGAGTTTGGCCACATACTTAAATAACACCCTGTATTCCTCGTCGCTAGAAGAGGCTAAGTGCACAATCATTCGACTTTTCAGTTTTTTTCAAAAATTTAAAGTGGAACCATTTATAAACATTTAATTAGATACAAAATATATTAAAAACGAAGGAAACTGGTAAAAACCGCACGTCGATATCGTAATTTCAGCCAGAGATACAGCAGAGAATAATTAATATTAAAAAAAAGTTCTTAGTTGCTTGGCTTCTATTACTACAGGAAAAAAATAATATTTTTGACAAAATAAGAATTGCCGTACTTGTAGGTTTAGCAACACGAATGATTTAAAGAGGTTTAACTAATGTAAATAATACCCTAATTCTGACTCATTTAACTCCTGAACAAGTATAAATAGTGGGAATGTCGACTAATATAATCATTAAAAAAAAATATTACTTTTTACAAAGTAGGCTTAGAAACAGAGTTATAAAAAGCTGACATTAAGAAAAATAATTAATTCCTTTGCAAAAATTAGTTGCGTAAAGCTTTATAACTACTTGACAAATTTTACGAGTATCTAAGTTTTTTTTCTCCCCCCAAAAACGATAGTTCCAATTCATTGTAATCTTGGTGAGGGGAAGGGGAGGAGAAGAATCAAGGCATATGCTAATGATACTGCCATCATATTAAAATTATTGTAAATCAGCTACATTTGCTAAGTGTCAAAGTTAATGTAGATAGTTACTTAAGGTTGGCTATTTTTTTCTAATAAAAACGCTTTTTCGTACTACGTACGTACTACGTAACATGTTGTTGCCTCAGAAACGTCGTTGTTTTTAATCAAGGCCAGCTGTGATAAATAATACTAATAGGAATACACAATTATTTTAAATATTTTAGCATTCTTGCATTAAAAATATCGAATGCGATTATCTCGAGAATGGTTGCTCCTAGCGACTTCAATAAGTTATACGTTTTTGATGTAAAAAAAGTAAAGTAACTTATTTTTTTAATAGTCGGGTCGATATATAATAAGAAGCCCAAACAAAGTTATGCCAGCCAAAAAAGTGGGCCATGCCGTAGGCAGCGCCCTCTACTGGTTACACGAAAACTATTAATAATTTTAAATTTCTCACCTCAAGAAACCCCAAAACCCTTAATTTTGTGCTGCTATGTTGTTTCGTTAAGAAATAATCGCAAAAAAAAACGAAAACAAAATTAAAACTTTGACACCCTATATCTTGGTTGTTATCAATCTTGGGATAAGGCAAGTTTAAATAAATCGCATTATTTCGCCTTAAGGAGTCTGCTGTTGCTCTGTGTCCCATTACTTTTGGGACTCCCTGTATATATAGATAATTTTTTTCTGAATCTTAAATTAAGATATCGACATGCGGTTTTTACTAGTTTTCTTCGTTTTTAATTTCTTTTGTATCTAAATAAATATTTATAGGTATCTATATTGTTTTATTTGATATTTTTGAAAAAAATTGGAAAAATCTTAGCGATTGTGCACATAGCCTTCTCTAGCGTCGAGGGGTATAACAAAAAATAGTTATACAAAATATTAAATGTTAATATAGGCTCTTTCAAACAAAACCATGTTTGTCAAATTTGGTTAAGGCAAACCGGAGTTATGAGTATTTCTTTCAAAAGAGTCAGTTTATTTGGCGAGTTAGAGCAAAATTTATAATATCAAAATTGCACCGGGTGAGTCAACCATTGCGCGGAGTAATTTTATGCCTTGAAGATAAGATTTGTTGATAATAAGCTTCTATATTAAGGGATGGTTGGATATCAGTCAGATTTTATAAATATTTTGAATTATACAGGGTGCGCCCAAAATGTGGAGTGTCATAAAGTTACCTTTTTTTTTTTAAATGGGATACCCTATATGTGAATACATTTATTATTTCTACGTGTTATTTCATAAATTTTTATTAATGGTTTAATATACTAAAAAGTTATAGTTTTTAAGATAATTCGACTTATAATGAAAATTTCACACCTGTACTTTTTAACCAATATACCTTAATTATGACTAGTTACCATGGCAACTAAAAGAATTTCCGGAAATTTTTTTGTGGCGCCACGATATTTTAGTGGAAATTTTTTGACAGTTGAAAAGGTAAACATATGATCTACAACCATTAAATAATGTACATATACCTGTGAATAATGCAAAATATCTGAATTATGTTACATTATTATTTATTATTCGCTATAACGTTTCATTAAACAGAAAACACAAATTTCTTTAATTATTATGCATTAACAATTTATATTTCAATAAACGTCGGATGTACAAACATAAGATTTAAATGTTGCTTGAATTCTAACCCATCCTCTCTTCTTAATGGTGAATAGGAAGGTGACGAATTAATTAGATGTCTATATGTCGTAGGCTGATAGTGAAATCCGTCATTTCATGAAAACCCTAGTCACTTCATGAAGCGTCGGCAGATTGTGTAAAAACATGAAATTACACGATCTGCCGCGTCACTTCATGAAGATACCTTGACGTTTCGGCGTATTATGTATAACACAATCTGCCTAATTTTAAATATCCTTTAAATCGTCCCTTCATGAAATGCCACAAAAACAAGGCATATTGTGTAATTCCGTCTAAAACGTATATTGGCAACTGGTTTGTTCGGGTTTGTCAGAGCATTTTTTTTATTTTTATAAAATAATATTAGTTGAAACAATTTAATTAAAAAAAAAATGCTCTGGGGAACAACGAACAAACCAGTTGCCAATATACCTTTTAGACGGAATTACACAATCTGCCGACTGACATGACATCGTTAGGTACTACATGAAGTGACGATATTTAAAATTAGGCAGATTGTGTTATACATAATACGCCGAAACGTCAAGGTCTCTTCATGATGTGACGAGGCAGATCGTGTAATTTCATGTTTTTACACAATCTGCCGACGCTTCATGAAGTGACTAGGCTTTTCATGAAATGACGGATTTCACCATCAGCCTACGACATATATAACCTATAATAATTAAATTGATTTTGTTATTATTTTGCTTATTAGTGGATATCATTAGAGATTTGCCAATGAAGATATTAGTTCAACATTAAATAAATTCTAAACTATACCGGGTGTCCACGGAAGGTGGCTCGCCCCTCTAACTTTTTTGTTTTTCAAGATAATGAAATAAAATTCGGGGGATTTGTATACGACATAAAACTGCATTGTTTGACAGGTGACTCAACGTTATGGAACTTCCGGTTTAACCGGAAGTGACATAAACTTTAGATTTTTAAATGGGACACCTGGTATATTTTTACTTTTTTTGACTCCATATGACGTTCTAAATACAACGATGTGTCACTTGTCACTTTTTGTCATCAAGAAAATATTTTTTTTCCAAATTTATTCTTTTATCTAGAGGGCTATGAATACCTTAAAATCACTTATTTCAGTTCTGTAATCTTGGGAAAAACACAATTTTACTATTTTTGGTCCAATGCTATGTGCTATGTAAAATTTACTCTTTAAAGTTGTATAACTCATTTCCAATCCGGCACTATTAGGTACCCAAAACTGGTTCCGAAAATGCGAAATGAGCCTGACAATAATAACATATCAACTTTTTCACTCCTTGTAAAACTATTATTTTCCATGTTTTTTAAACAGCAAACTAATTTACTTTGGCAGAAGCTGTTGATATTTCAATTTTCTTCAAGGCATGATTTTGTTTTATCAGTTTTGCTGGTCACAGGCTACTTGATGCATTTAAATCCAAATTTATTCTCAAAAGATGCTTCATTTTAGGAAAGTTCTAAGTTAACTTTTTAAAGTTTTTTAATGGCAGCTTTTCTAAAACCTAATAGTGTATGGTATCAAAATAATCGAATAAAATCCTCTTTTTTATTAACCCGACGAGCCACCATGTTGCCATTAAAAAAAAATGAGTTATACAACTTTAAAGAGTAAATTTTACATAGCACATAGCATTGGACCAAAAATAGTAAAATTGTATTTTTCCCAAGATTACAGAACTGAAATAGGTGATTTTAAGGTATTCATAGCCCTCTAGATAAAAGAATAAATTTGGAAAAAAAATATTTTCTTGGTGACAAAAAGTGACAAGTGACACATCGTTGTATTTAGAATGTTATATGGAGTCAAAAAAAGTAAAAATATACCAGGTGTCCCATTTAAAAATCGAAAGTTTATGTCTAGTGTTCCATAATGTTGAGTCACCTGTAAAAAAATGCAGTTTTGTGTCGTATACAAATCCCACGAATTTTATTTCATTATCTTAAAAAACAAAAAAGTTAGAGGGGTGAGCCACCTTCCGTGGACACCCGGTATATACATGATAGGTATATCCACTATATTTCGTTAAATAAAAAAAAATTACCAACTTTAGTTACACCAAATGCTAAAACTCAGATGGGCATTAGTTCAGTCTATCGCCTTTTCATAATTTTAGGTTACTAAAGGTGGTAGAAATGTATTTTTTGTTAAAGTATATTAGTTCACCATGAAATAAATTCTAAAAAAATCATATAGGTAATATATGCACCATATTTCGTTAAATTAAAAAAAATACCAACTTTAGTTACACCAAATGCTATAACACAGATGGGTATTAGTTCAGTCTATCGCCCTTTCATAATTTTAGGTTACTAAAGGTGGTATTTTATATTATTAAACTCAACACTCAACGTACAGACGTTTTAAACTATATAGGTACCTAGTAATTATTAAGCTTTGTGACAGAACCGGTTAAAAAATGTAAATTTAACATAATATGTCAAAATACCCTGGCCAACTTGACAAGCAGTGAAATTAGTTTAAAATGTCAAGTTTGATTAATAATTTTTTTTCCAAATTATGGTGTGAAGTGGTGTGAAATTTTCTTACCGAATCCCACGCGAGCTTAAATTATTCCTGGAAATTTTCTTTGGGCACGAATATTTTAAGAAAATTATCCCTCGTCGCTTCGCGACTCTTGATAATTTTCAAAATATTCGCGCCCTCAAGAAAATTTCCGGAAATAATTTAAGCTCTTGTGATATTATAAGTGAAAATTTTGCATATGCAAGCATCTCGTTGTTGTGAAAATGCTACTTAAATTTTGACTCTAAGCGATTCATAATTTTAATATTTACTAATTAAAGTCAAAAATACATATTCACCATAAAATATTTGGCATCTCATTTACAGGGTGTTTAGTTTCTAGGGCCAAAGTCAGAAAACTTCTAATTGAAAAATATCACTTTTATTAAATGGAACACCCTATATATTTTTCTGTCATCTTATAGCTCGTCATAAGCTCTTCAACTTTCGTGGAGAACGTCCTTTCCCTATCTCTAATAGTTTTTGAAATATTTTGATATTTCCAGATTTAATGTCCTCGTTATAGCATATTTTGTCAATGGATCACAGTAGCCATGGAAAATAAATGAAAATATAAATATTTTGTTAGAACTGTCTCTTTCCCAAATCAGTTTCTTCTTAATAAATGTTCGAATAAATTTAATGTCCTTCTTAGAGTCATTGTATTTTTGGTTGCCTGCCCTAACTGCATTAAAACCATAGGTCATAGACAATTTACCTTTAGAAGCAAACAATAATCACGAAAGTGGCAGTTTTATGGCCTCGCGCATGTAAACAAAGCTAGACACTATTAGTCATGCGCACTGCAACATTATCGTTTGACGATGGGAAAATAGACTGGTCCGAGCTTTTAAATTTAAATTTCTGCCAAAAAATTGGACTTTCTTATCAATTTTTGATCAAGTTAGAAAAAAGGCAGAGATTTCTGGCATTTTTAGTAGTATAAACCTATCAGATTTTAAGGATAGAAAATTGTTTTTAAGGTTTTGTTTTTAAAATTTGTTTAAAAAGGATATTCGTCGTCGTGTTTTTACTTCGAAAAGGAAGAGAGCAAGAACAAGTGAATTAAACTAGTCTTATAAAATCGAATATAAAAACAAACAAAACCAGCAAAATAACCAATCTTCCATGTTATCGCGTACCTAACCTCAAGTCAAATATTAGTTGGTAGGTATATTGGTAAAAACTTGGGTACGTGTAAAACATTTTCAAGCAAAATTTCTTGTTCAAGAATTTGAAAAGTGTTTGCCTGAGAACTTGACCCGTGGAATATTGGGTTTATTAAAAGCTTAATGTCGGGGTGTACAGATTTTAACCAAAAAATTAACCAACCAGCAACTTTGACAAAATTAATTTTGTCACAATCAGACACAATTCACTAAACTACACAAAAACTAGAAATCCGTAAATATTAAACACCCACAATTCACGATAGCTAAGAAAACTACAAGGAATCTACAGAGAAACCAAAACACAACAACAAAAATGGCGGCCGAGCCGGTTCTGGGAGGGTATTTGAGCATGTCGGTAAAGTAGGACAGGCCGATAACACGAGGTTTGTGCGCATGCACGAAGGTGTCCAGAGGGAAGGCAGCTGACCGGCGAGTCATGCGCTCAGACGTATTTTTTCACCCATAAAACGTAACTTTTGTTTGCGCAGGAGATAAGCTGTACCTACGTATCTAAAGGTAAATTGTCTATGATTAATACCCGTGTCCAAGCATTTTTCCAAAAAAACACAAACGAAAACTGTATATTTCCTTGATAGCCGTTTATCTATAGGGGAGACCCGGGTAGCCCCGCCCAGCGGGTAACGCCGCTCATCGCAATATTACTGAAATGATGCGATGTATTAGTGTGTCATCTATTGGTCGGGTGCATAACTAACCAATATGTGGCTCAATACAAGAAACAGGTTGAAAACTACATTTTAAACGTTTATTCGGCCGACAACAGTTTTTTGAGGATGTGCGTTTTATGTCTAGTCAGCTTTAAATTAACGGTAAGTAGAGTAAATTATCATTAAACAATATAATTTATATTTGAAACTAAAGGGAATTAATCCTAGTTTATTGAACAGTATTGGTCTTTTGATAACTAGTTTGTATTTTTGTAGACAGTCTACTTTGTAAAGAAAGCCTAGTTCGGGTAGCGCCGCCCGCTAACGCTTCGGGCGCTAGCAGTGATGACTCAGTCGAAGTAATATACAACGACGAAAGTTCCGACGACATGGAAGATTGCAGGGAACAGAAACTTTGCATTATCTACCATGAATTTGGGAAAACTGAAACATGGTTCAAATCTGGTGTGTGTAACAAATGGGCACACAAAGACTGTACTGGTCAAAGTGGTTTTAAGTCCTATATTTGCGATTTTTGTATGTACATTTGTTGTCAACCCATTCTAAAATAAATATCAGATAAGGCTAATGATCGATTTTAATTTATACTCACATACATTTCTCTAAAAAAAAAATAATATATGGGCTGCATTAACTGACATAGTGGGCGGGGTTATCCTCTATGGCGGATATCCCCGCCCATTGTAAGCTTTCCAAAAATATTAGTTTTTTTATTTAAAAAAAAATTTTTACACAAAATTAAGTAAATAATAATAAAGACAATAGACGAACGTGTTTAGAACATTTTTCAGTATATCGAGACAGTTATTACATCTTTCAAAACATCCATATTTGGTTAAGTGGGCGGGGCTGCCCGGATCTCCCCTACACACATCAGCATATTTGTTTTTATTTTTTGTTTCCTATAGCGATCTGATTTGCCCGATACCCTTAAAGGTCATATTTTAGAATATGGCAATTCTATTTTTAATAATCTTTAGGTTCAGCTAAAATTCACTTGCAAAATTATTTAGACTCGAAAATCAATCTATAAGTGATACTTCAAAGGTTAATTTTAATAAATAAAACAAAAATTTATTTGATCAAGGCCGACATTTTAGAATGCTTACATGTTTTAATAAACCCAGCGAAATAATTAGATTTATTCTATAATAAAACTTATGTTAACTATACCGGATGAGCACGAAATCATTATACATGCCTTATTTCAGTTATTATTGTTGGTAAAAATTTGAAATTTTGGTCATAAGTAGCCCACGGACATTCTATTGGAACAAAAAACACGCAGAGTGTTTCAGCTTAAATATCAGTATACTACATATATATATACATATTCCAGGTTTAAACTAGGTTGCATAATTATCACTAATTGGTACCCGAGGATGCTTCTAATATTAGTACCTACCTACCCAAAAATTAACTGAAATTTTCTTTAATATTTTTTTCTTACTTTCTTTGTATCACATTCTGTGAAATAAAAATAAAACAGAAAATATTTTATCTTTCGTTTTTAAATTAAACTCACAACAAAATATTTTGTGCCACACTAGAAAATAGATGTTTTCAATTTTAAACAATGGCCAATTTTAAATCACAAAATTATTACGACGAGAAACGCAATTTTTTCCTTATTTTGACACATTATAATAATTAATTATTTCCATATGTCGCTTTGTACAAGGCACTCTATTCAAAACTTTCAACAAATTGACATAGGTAAGAAAATTGCATTCCACTTAAAATTGAAAACTCCAATATAAATCGTATATACCCATTATTCTGTTTTTTGGTGAAAATAGAAACTTAAGACCTCATAAATAATCTATTTCGTACAAATTTTAATTTCAAAATGTTAAAGTAACTTGAAATGAAGACAAAAAAAATACTTAAATACACCAAGTTTGCCTAATTTTGAAGATACATTTAATTTCAATCGAGACAATAATAAAAACATCCAAAGTCGTCTATCAAATCCTAGATAACATCAAGATTCGCGACAGACTCTGATGATCGACAGATGAGTAGAAAGTATTTATTAGATTTTATAGAAGCGTATCGCCATCATCCGGGTTTATCGAAAATTAAATCTTCTTGGTCCAGTTTGAGATGCTCTAATATGAGATTTATAAACCAGTCCTTTATCCACTTTGTCCTTTTCTTTTTTGATTTTATGGCTAATGTCGCCACCACTGCACATAAATATATTGTCTTCATAATTAGGTAGTTTCTTGTTGAACTAGTAAACAAAACTGCAATCTCGCATCGCCATTTCGTTCTTAAACCGGCACGACGTGGGATTGGTGGATAAAAGCACATTTTTTTGACATAAAAAGTAATTGCATGTCGCTTCCGGTTTTACCGGATTAAATAGTTTTTAAATTTAAGGTTAAAATAAGTACTAATAAGATAATGTTAATAAAAAGATAAAAACTAATTAGGAACTTGTATGAGTTTCACAGAAATAACTTAATTTATGTTTAAATTTTGGAAACAATGATGTTCCTTGAATGACAGAAGAGTTTTGGACTGGCATTGTCTTTATTTGCTTTGAATCGGAACGTTTTAACTGGTAGGTATCTCCAGTCGTCTATAGGTGAATACTGTTCACCTACAGATGACTGAAGATTTAACCAGTTGAAACGTTGTGTTTTAAAACAAATAAAGACAATACAATTTCATATATTATAACACTTGCAATGGAAATGACCCATAATTTTCATTGCACCAAATTTGCGACAACCCGTATCATTGTGTCATTGTCACAAATAGTAGCTGGTATGACATTCTTATAATATTTCGTTCTTAGTGACCATATCAGTCAAAAAAATAAATAATTAGTCAACTTTAAAAATCTGGGCGCAGCTTGAAAACCCATCAGCTATATATAATATCCCTAGAGCATTGACATAATTTTATGTCAACCGAAGGCGGAGACATATTTGTCAATGTCCGAGTGATATTCATGGTCAGAAAATTTTGTCGGATATAATATCATAAGAGAGAAAATTTTGCCGGTAAAATTTTCGACTGGTATGAAAGTTTGTTGCTTGGCAATTTTGCGAATGAAATTTTTGTCGAAAATTTCATGAGCGAAATTATCAAGATGCAACAAAATTGAATAAAACCAAAATTTTGTATCGGCAAAATTTTCTCTCGAATGATATTCGACAAGACTATTTCACGAGAAAACAATAAAAACACACTGTTTATTTAGCAAACTAGAAACTTTATTTATTTATCACTAATATTAAACGTACAGTTGTTATAGGTAATAGTTTGTCCATTCTTTCTATCAAAGCACTACTAATAAAAAAGAAACATTCATTTTTGTCATTTCACAACCACTGTAGGTACCTGTATTTTGGTTGGCGTTGCGGCTTATTTACTACTTGCTATTTTATTAAGAAGGGTTTAAATGCTCTGCAGTGGTATCGGTGGAGTTGCTTCGGGTTGTGTCATTCCGATGAGTTCCTAACAAGGACGAAACAGCTGTCAATGTTTACTCGGCCCATGGAGTCCATTGTTTTCGGCATTCCTGTGTACTTCAATGCAGGTCTTTTCACACTTTAGAGTCCGCTAGCCGAGTTTATTTTTCGTTGATATAAATTATACGGACGCGATTACTCTACTTATTAAAATTACTGTTTTTACTCATCGGTTATTATTTTACTAAGTAAGAGCAAACGTAATAGGGTTGGTTAGTCATGAATGGATACTTAATAAAAATGTAACCTTTATTTGCTTTAATGCTAATATTTTGGATAAACATTTCAACATTCTCGTATGATTTAAATTTGATAATCAATATTAAATTGACTATAATTCCTTAGACATTTTCATACTTTTATCAGGTTTAGTTATTAAGGTATTTCTTGACCTTATGTGTGTAAAATAAAGAGATTACAGTTTTTTAAAAGCCGGATTCTGGATTTGTTTTATCATGATCATGCGGTATTTGATAACTTACAAGGAAAATCAATTAAGAACTTTTTAAAAACAAAAATAATTTTATTTGTTGTTATTGTGATTATAATTTTATTGCATTAGAAATTTTGAAAATTATTTATATCGTGTCAATTTAAAACATCTAACACAATTTATTTGTTATATTTCTTCAATTATTCACGGTGTTCCCTAATTTTGAAAAAGCGGAAATAATTTAGATTTATTTTTTATGAGTTTATATTGACGCAAGAAGGAAAATTAATATAAGAAAAATTATTGTATTTTTAGTTCCATGCTTAATACGGAACTTTGGTTAGCCTGGCCTGTAAATAAGGTATAATAGATTGTTAAGGGTACCCCAGTGCCCTCACCTTTGGATGTGCTTCTGACTGGTGACCATCTAGTATATGGTGCAGCCAGAATAAATGTACCTACTTATGTGAAAACTAAAATTCAAAACTTTATAAAATAAAAAGTTTACAATACTTACCTTTAAATTAAATTTACTATTAAAAAAATATCTTAATTTTGTATCATCGCATGGTTTATCATGCCCCCTTCTCTGCCTGCGCCCCTGTATCGCGTAATAATAATAATAGATTTAAATATTCTGGTACTTGAAAAATATCTCGACTACAAAGTATGTATTGAATGTATTAGACATTTTAGATTAAAACTATATTAACTGTATGACTACATAATGTTTAGCACCCTATTTATTATGTATACAGGGTGTCCGGTAACTTATGGGCCATAGAGCAACTGGAGATAGTAGATATAAAAATATGTCTTTTGAGCCAAATTTGCCCAAGTAAAATGCTAGAGGTTAAAGAGATACAGGGTTTTGAAAGTGAAAATTAATTTTCGAAAAATGATAATAATTTTGAAACGGTTTAAGATATCGAATTCCAAATCGGCATAACTAGGTATTCGAGAGTGAGAAATTCGAATTTGGTGTTAATTTCAAGATACTCCCTAAAGGGCGCTTGCTACGTGCTTCATGTTGAACTAATTCATCCATATTTTTTTTAACCGTGCAGTTACTAGTATTTATACTTTAAACTATAAAAGAACCTACCTTTTTACGTAAAAAAGGTACTCTTGGTCGATCTCGATATCTCAAGCCGTTACCCAGATTATAGCGTCTGAATGTTCCATTGCACATTCTGTTGATTGCTGAGAAATATTTAATTCACAAAGTGTGCCTTGCATTTTGACAAAATTTGTTGCGGTGAAAACTGTCATTATTTTACATCCATACACGGGAAGAACTAGAACAAAAAATTCAAGAAGCCGCCATTGTTATAGGAGATAATCAAAATATATTCCTGAATGTGAGACGTCATTTGTTAAAAAGCTTAAGAAAATGTATTGAAGTAAACGGTGGACACTTTCAACATTTACTAAAGTGAATTAAAAATTTTTTTTAATAATTTCCAATATTTTCATTTTTTTTTTGCCTTTTTATCATCAAGTCCTAGAATCTGGGTAACGGCTTGAGATATCGAGATTGACCAAGAGTACCTTTTTTACGTAAAAAGGTAGGTTCTTTTATAGTTTAAAGTGTAAATACTAGTAACTGCACGGTTAAAAAAATATGGATGAATTAGTTCAACATGAAGCACGTAGCGCCCTCTAGGGAGTATCTTGAAATTAACACCAAATTCGAATTTCTCACTCTCGAAAACCTAGTTATACCGATTTTAAATTCGATATCTTAAACCGTTTCAAGATTATCATCATTTTTCGAAAATTAATTTTCACTTTCAACACCCTGTATCTCTTTAAGCTCTTACATTTTACTTGGACAAATTTGGCTCAAAAGACATATTTTTATATCTACTATCTCCAGTTGCTCTATGGCCCATAAGTTACCGGACACCCTGTATACGTATTTATAATGTAAAGCATTTTTGGAAACAATGGGCGTATAAACGGCACCGGAAAGAATGCTGACACGATACCGCCACACGGCCAATTGCTCCGTGTGCGGATGGCCTTATAAGTAGAAAAGTGCAAAGAAATTGAGTACAATAAAATTGCTTAAAACGCACAAAAATATTAAACAAAAATGGCTTAAGAAGCATAATTTTATTCAAAAAGGCCTTTATATAAGCACATTAAGCAAATAATTAAAATAAGTAGTATTTATAATAATAATAATATTCTTGTTTATTATGTACCTATACAGGGTGGCGCACCGAAAACTTTCCACCCAGGTTTATTTTCTTGTTAATAAATAAATCAAAATTCACTCGAACACGGGAACCTTAGTTCTCAGGGGGACATATTTTCTTGCTATTTTCTCCCCCCCCCCTGTTGGAATCCCTACGACGGGGTGGCTTCCACCCTTAAAATCTTAAATGGAAAGGGGGGTCGAGTGATACCTTATTTTAAAAGCAATTGAATTGCCTTTTCTGGTATTGTTTGACTAATATATCCATCCTGAGATACTATTTGCTGCAGCTTCAAAATTTTTAAAAACATTTACGGATTCCTCTAAAGGAAGCGGCTTTTTGTACCTTTAAATTCAGATATCAAGTTTCTAAATTCTCTAGAACTAACGTAAATATACGTAAAAAAGTTCAAAAAAGCACTAGGAGAAGAAAAAAGCATAAAACATAAAAAAAAATATAAAAACAGCTATCGCAATATACTAAGTTTTACCTAATTCGTGGAGAAATTAAATAGTCTCATAGTTGCTTATAAATTTTAGCAATAAGTATAAAGCTTAAAATCCGGTCTCTACTTATAAGTATAGGATTTTAAGATTTTTTTTAAATTTTAGGTCTACTAGACAGTTTACGAAGTGGTCGTTTTTTCGCTAAAATTGATGAAAACAGCAGTGAAATAGCGCCAATATATATATTCAACAAAACACACTGGTATAAAAGGTAACTAGAAAAATAATTGTTTAACTATGATGAAAATATCTTGATCTTATTTTTACTTCTTGGATTTAATAACTTTAAAAAAAACTGCTAGGTTTGAAAAAAATTGTTTAAAGAGAAGGAAGATTTAGCCTGACAGATTAATTAGATAGGTTGTTACTATCTTTAAATGGAAAAATTTTAGAAATAATAAACTACAGAACTTACCCTAATCGAATTTGTCTTTTAGTATTGAGAAATCCCATAAAATATCCTTAAGGTGGGAAGTATCAACATACTTGCCAACCTATAAACTTGTTTAAGTACATTTATTTATTTTTTCTAGTTTTTACACAAAATTTAGATAAAATCAATATATCGACGGCATATTCTATAGGTAATGATAAATTGACATATTAAATAAATATCAAGGAATTTCATCATTTATTTTAGGAGAATTGTGCAGCGAAAAATATCGGGTGAGATTATTTTTCAACATTACTATGTCATTGTTCTTTTATTATACAATTCTCCCAAAATAAGCAATGCAACAAATTGATATTTTTGTAATATGTCAGATATTACCTAAATAGTGTGCTGTCGATATTGATTTTATTTAAATGTTAGTTAATAAAATAATAAAACTAAAACAAACAAGTCGAAATAGGCCATAGGTTTGCAATAAATTGATTGACGTTGAGAATTCCACCTTAAAGTGGGAGTATTCACATGCTTGCCAACATATTATAACCTATTAGGCGTAGATTTTTTTTTCTAGCTTTTACACAAAATTGAAATAAAATCAGTATCGACTGCATATTCTCTAAGTAATAACTAAGATATTAAATTAATGTCAATGAATTTTATAATTTATTTTAGGAGAATTGTGTATAGCGAAAAATATCGGGTAAGATTTTCTTTAACATTACTACTTATATTTATTTATTTATTTATTTATTAACGGGGCAAGCCCATTTTTACACATTTTATTAAACATTGCAATATTGTAAATATATTGAATAAATATACAAAATATAAATATCTTCCTACAAATAAAATGAAACAAACAAGACAATCAGGATTGTTAACCATTCTAAATTAAGTTTACATATTATTTGGGTTGTCTATATTGAACGATAGGTAGTTACTGTCAAAAAGTAAATATTTCGGTTTTGGTTGACCATTTTCGTAGCAATTACGATAAAGTTGTTTAAACCCTAATTTAATTAATATATAATATTTAGAATGTCATATGGAGTCAAAAAAAGAAAAAATATACCAGGTGTACCATTTAAAAACAGGAAGTTCCATAAGGTTGTCACCTGTCAAAAAATGCCGTTTTATGTCGTATACAAATCCCCCAAATTTTATTCCATTATCTTGAAAATCAAAAAGTTAGAGGGGCGAACCACCTTCCGTGGACACCCGGTATAGAAACAAAGTTTAAGGATATGTCTTTCAATATTTTTAAGTTAAAGTAAATCATATGTGCGGTCTCGAGGAAATTCAGGGACAGCGGAAGGCAAAAATTGGGTTTATTTTACATGCGGTTATTAACTCATAAGGAATGGCCTATAGTGCTCTAGCACGTTATGTTCTTTTGTATAATAAAGTGTAAATCATATTCTATTGTATTGTGTTCGTTAGGAAAGTCACATAATTATGGTTAATTTTTAAATTCTTTTCCAAGATGGTATCCAAGTTACCTGACACTCTGTCAATTTTATTTCTTTGGGTTGGCAGGAATTCCAGGACCGGCAATGAAATTTATTCATTTGTTTTTTGAAAACTTTGTTTTTAAATATTATATTTTTAGGAATATAATAAACATGAGTTTTTACATTTTTTTAAAGTGCCAAATTTTATAAAATAATTGAGCAAACGTTCCTGGTAGTAATTCACGATAGTCGACAAAAGAATTAACAATCTTGAATAAAAGTCTAAAAACTTTCAGCTTGCGTCTATTAATAATTGGTTCAATTTTAAACAGAATATACAAGTTATTACTTACACTAAAAAAATTAGCGATCCTACATAACAAGGTTATTTTTGACTTAAGCAGCTGCCAAGTAGTGGCCAACAGAGGAAAATTGGCGCTGTCGGCGCACTCGGACTTATCAGTTGGCAGAAGAAGCAGGTTTCAGTCTCATAATTTTGACGTATTAAAGAGAAGGACAATCATCGTCAAAAAAGCGACTTTTCTCAAATTTGCGAATATATTTTGAAAAGTTTGGATATGCAGGAGTGTTGAGAAGATATTAGGGCGTGTTTTGGGAGAAAAATAAAATGATTTTATTAAGAATTGAATTAGTTACAGTCGATATAGTAAAACGTCAGATAGAAATATCTCTTGAAAAATTATAAATAATTTTTTTTGAGCCACAAAATATGTTTTTACAGAGCGCGCTTACTATGCAAACTAAAGCTTGTTTGTCCATTGATATAGTGGACCAAGAAAAAATTCAAAAAGTTATATACAGACACTTGCTGACGTGTTTAAGCGAACCAGTGCGATGCAAAAACCCAGGCAAGAAATGAAAATTGAAAAGCTTGCCATTTTTTCCGTATTAACGATAAAGAAACTAAAAAATTTCTCTTTAATACAATTTGACGAGATCTATCCGCTAAAGTATACAACATTTCGATCAAAAGTCGTTTTCCGTACGAAAAAAATAAAAACCGTGAAAAAATCATGCCTCAAATCGTAGTTTCCAATTTGTTACAATTTTCGACAATTTCCATTCCAGTTAGGTATAGAACGATATATTGGAAAAAGGTAGTTTTTGAGATGGCCTAAATGAATATTCAAACCAAATGTCGATCGGATGGACCCAATTCGACTTTATTAGCCATTAAACATGTACCTTTTTCGGCCCCTTTTCGACTTTGAAAAAATCAAAAAAATTATTTCTAAGCTTTCGATCGCGCTCACAAACAATAGGCACACGTCGAAAAAGTTTAAATCGAAAAAAATAATATTTACGACCTATAACGTCTTTTAACGAGAATCCGATATTATTCGACTTTGACGTTTAATAACTTTTTTCCCGTACACCCTGTATATTCGAAATTTTCACACAACGTACCTCTACTATTCCTTTCTAAACCCAAAAAGTTTTAATCGTTCCACTCTAACCGTTTCCGAGAAAAAAAAAGCATGAAACAGTCAAAATAAATTTTACAAAGCCTAATACCGTCGTTCAAATTTCCCGCCATTGCGCCACGGGTAGCCAGTTGGCAAACTAAAACTTCTCTCCCTCGCTCTCTTGCTCTTTTTCTCACTTTTTAGTTGCGAATGTTTAACAAGGACTTAACGTTTCTAACCCTATACATTTTCTTTTGTCGATATGTTTAGCGTAGAAAGGACTCCCTACAGAAGAGCGATATTCCAAGTAAGGTCTTACGAGAGAGCCCAGTAAAGAAGTATTATGGAAAAGATATTAAAAAATTACGAATGGAACGCTTCAGGAAACCCAGCATTTTCAGTGTCTTAGAAATTACATCAGTTATATGATCATGTCATTGTTATAATAATATATTATACAATTCTCCCAAAAGTAACAATGGAATAAATTGATATTTTTGTAAGATATCAGATATTTTCTAAATAATGTGCAGACGATATTGATTCATTGACGTTAAAAACTTCACCTTAATAAATAAAACTAAAACCATTTTTTTTAGTTATATTCCTTTTGCACGACCTCTCGATACGGAAGACACGCCACTTAATAACTCCACCGATGATGATGATAATGAAAACGGATTTCCTTCATTTTTTTCTCCGATACAACAACGCCACGGTGCCGTCGTCTTATGCCTTTTAGTTGGGATCTACTGTTTTACGCTTCTGGCGATCATTTGTGATAAATATTTTTTGCCATCCATTGAAAGACTGTGTGTTGTTTTGGATATATCAGCTGTAAGTAATTTACAACAATATATTTTCTATTTCAAATTTTTAGTATCAGGTACGCTATACCGTGTGGTGCACTGCCCGCCCGACCATGGGAAATCCCATGTAAATTTTGCTACTCTCAAATATTTGCTCCCAAATTAATTTTATATAGATTAAAATTGTACTATATTTTTTGAAGGCCCTTGTACCGTGCGAGCAAAAATTATTTGCATCAAAGAGCGCTTTGCATCTAAGGACGTAATGCATAGCCGTAGAGCTTAATACCTGTTGGGTGTCAGTAACTACCTGCATTAACAATCAATCAGTTATTCCGTCATCTTTGACAGTCGTTACAAGTAATTTGATTTATCGCTAATTTTTCCAATTTTGTTGAACAATTCACACAATGGGCTTTACGGAACAGCACAAAACACTCCTGGTTGAAGCGTATTTTCGAAACGGGGTTAGAGTAAATTGTGAGTGGCAATACAATCCGGGTTTGTGCATGGACGATTTTCAAGAACATTTTCCTAACGTTGCTTTTATTGCTGGGGATTTTTGTCATTGCCTGAAAAGAACCGTGTCTGTGTTTCGGGAAACAGGTTCTATACAACACAAAAAAGGAACAGGAAGACCATCTGTAAGAACAGAAGAACTTGTTGCAAACGTTCGTGAAATAATGCAAAATACGCCAACAAATTGTATAAGACCCCTGTCCCAAGAAGTGGGAAGATCTTATGGAACATGCAGGACTATTCATACGAAGCAGCTACATTTATTTCCTTATAAAGTGCAAGTATTCCAAGAAATACAAGCCGTAGATTTTGAAAGACGCAGGAATTACTCTCAATGGTTTACCCAAAATGTATTGGAAAGAAATGATTTATTAGACCTTACTTTTTTTCGGATGAAGCCTGATCCCACCTCTCCGGTTATGTGTATTCTCAGAATACACGCATGTGGAGTGGTGAAAATCCCCATTTTTTTGTAGAGTCCACATTGCACCCTCAAAAAATTGGTGTCTGGTTAGCTGTTTCCCGAAGAAGAATTGTTGGTCCTATTTATTTCCATGACACAGTTACAGCACAGCGGTATAGAGACTATATTTTGAATCCATTTGTGAAGCAATTACTTGACGACGAACTACGTTTTGGATATTTTCAACAGGACGGTGCAACCGCCCATACAGCCGTCGAAACTGTTAACTACTTACGCAATTTTTTTGACGACAGATTGATCAGTTTTTGATCAGACATTGAATTCCCACCTAGATCACCTTGTTTAACGGTTATGGATTACTTTGTTTTTCCTCATTTAAAGAACACTATTTTTAAAACACCAGTTGCAAATTTAGAACAATTACAAGAAAGGATTATCCAAGAATGTGGTAACAGTTCTCCAGAGATGCTGGTCAACACTTTCGAAAATATGAAGAGACGTGTGAATTTATGCTTGGAGCATGGCGGTGACCAATTTAAGCAATTTAAGAAATTATTTTTATTTTTCTTTCTGTATATTCTTACTTTGTTAATTTTGTAAACAACAAACATAAATTTGTATTTGTCTACTTATTTTATTACTCATTAGTTTGGCACGGTATATAGGTAAGCAACAGATATTGCGAATGGATTTTTTAAATTGTTTTTTTAGGATGTTGGTGCAGCAACCTTTATGTCAGTAGCCACGTCCTGTCCGGAATTATTTACTAACATTATTGCCACTTTCGTAACTGGATCAGAATTAGGAATCGGTACCATTGTTGGATCATCCATGTTCAATTCACTTGGTGTAGCATCAATTGGATCTTTAGCAGCTATAAGGGT
This sequence comes from Polydrusus pterygomalis, assembly GCA_963969555.1. NCBI lineage: Eukaryota > Metazoa > Arthropoda > Insecta > Coleoptera > Curculionidae > Polydrusus > Polydrusus pterygomalis. The sequence continues at coordinate 38,275,992 of OZ018376.1, read as the reverse complement.
AAGTATCATTTTTGATGACAACTTTACTTAATAACTATTTAGCAGTCAATGGACGTACAACTTCTTTACGACACATTGAGTATTTTAACAGTATCATTTGTAAAATCATATACAGGGACAAAAAGAAGCAATCCATTTGAAACCAATATTTAAATCATACATTTATATTACTACAGTACTTTCAGTACAAACAGTACTCGTCTTGGTACATGCATGAATGTATATTTTAAAGGTTGGTTGCAAATGCATTTTCTTGTTTTGGTCCATGGAGATGATTTTATCAATGTTAACCACAACGTATTCCTGTAATTTAAAAATAGCCTCGACTTAATAAAAGTCAAAATATCGGCATTTTTTAAATAAAAAGGTTATTGCAATTATTCCTGTGCCCACAAATATCTACCTGATTAAAAAAAAGTTGTACTAGTTTCCATACGAAAGGTAAAATTCTGAGAAATGGAAAAACTCTTAAATAAAAAAAAAAAGACGCAAATGTTTATGGATTTTTATAAGGATTGAATAGAGTCTTTGTTACCGAATGTATTTATTTATAAGCAATGATCTCTGACGAGCATTGTAAAATCTTCTAGAAGTTTCTCTTTCACACACGCATGAAGATAGCTGCTAATAAGCCAGATGTGATAATTTAAAACTTAAGAGAAAAACAATTTATGTTGTAGAGGTTTCGTGTCCAGAGGAAAATAATTTTACCCTAAAAGTAGATGAAAAGACTAACAAATATAGAGAGCTATTATATTATCTGAACGATACCTACCCGGAATACAAGATTAAAATGCTTTATCTTATAATTGGTATCCTTGGTTGCACAAAAGCAACCTTTATTATAAAGTTGAAAAAATTTAAACTAATCGAAAAAAGCGCAAATAAAGTAACCAAATAAATACAAAAAGCAGAAATATTTGGGTCATTATATGTCTTTTGAAGCCATGATAAGCTAGCTCTAACTTTAGATAGCTCTTAATCTCCCATCGATCACCCACTGACGCAAAGTTTGCATAGCAGATGGTACGGAACCCACAACCCAAAAAAAAATATAATAATTAATAGTATTAAGAAAAAGATCTAGAATCCTAATAGTAATTCCCTTTATTTAAAACGCGTTTCAATTTTTCTAGACAATTCAACTTGATTGGTGGCCAGTAACAAGAGACCTCAGTATTTACATGATAGCAGTTTCAATATTGGTGGCAATTGTTTGGGACGACGTAATTTATTGGTATGAAGGATTGGTTTTGTTTGCGTGCTATTTCCTTTATTTTGTTATTATATTTCAAAACCCAAGAATTTCAAGATTTGTACGGCGAAAAGTTGCTCAATTTGGAAACAGAAACAAAATTCACGTTGAAACCGGTAAGCTATGTTCTTTATATAGAAAAATGTTATAATTCAGCCCGGTCTGCAGAGTAAAGATCCTCGAACTTTGCGGGTCTTTAGTAGAAGGGATATAAATAGAGGTATATCGCAATCAAAATACCAATGAATTGACTTGGAATATAATTTAAATAAAACCCTGGTTTTAGAAAATGGAACAGTAGACAACGCAGAAAAAGAATGTGAATTTAATAGAGATTCAGTAAGAGCTTCGGTGGCATCTGCTTTTGGTACCTATGTAGAAGAAACCAGAAAATCAGCTTATCAACATTCTGAAGCTTTTAAAAAAGCTAGAGAAGCAGAAGAAGAAAAGGAAATTAAAGGTATTATTGATAAATACAGCCAAATAAGCTAATATTATAAGTAATATATAATATAATAAGATTTATTGCAAAAAATTAACAACACACTCAAAAACTAATAAGTAATCCTGTTTATTTCTCGATAATGTAAAAAACAAAAAAACATTAATGTAGGAGATGTTGAAAATGCTCGCCGCGAACGTCTTGGCAACATCCTAATCTTAAATAGAAATTTCTTCTAATGTTACTTTACATCTCAGGCGTGACCGATCTAATCACAAGCGTTATTCGTCTTCTTAAGTCAGCTAAGTCGAGGGGTTTAGTTTTGTATACAATATTTTTGACATAACCCCATAAGAAGAAGTCTAATGGCGTCAGATCAGGAGATCGTGCTGGCCATTCCATAGATCCATGCCTCACTATCCACCGATTTGGAAATACTCTGTTGGCGCGGTGCTCCATCTTGCTGAAATCATATCATATTCGCTGGAAGTTGTGGGTTTGCCGGATCAGGATAAAAGTTTTTCAAAGTTGGCAAGACATTATTTTGGAGCAGTCTTAAATAATTATCGCCATTTAAATTGCCATTAATGAAAAAGAGACCTATGATGTGATCTCCAACTATTCCTGCCCAAACATTAACCTTTTTAGGATATAGAGTATGTTCTTCTCTAATCCAATAAGGAGCGGCAATTCTGACTATTAGCATGTCCGTGAAGTGTAAAGGTGCACTCATCAGAAAACAAAATATATTCTAATTGGATCACATTGTTATCTAGCATTGCCATCATTTATTTACAAAAATACGTTCTCCTATCAAAATCCTCTTCCATGAGCTCATAAATAGGTATCATTTTATGGGGATACATTTTATTTTCTTGTAATGTTCGAATAATCGATGAATGGCTAACATCGAAGATTGGAACTGTTTTTCGACTAGAAGTATGTGGGTTTTCAAACTCAAGCATAATATCTAATTTGGTATCATCACTTATTGCATTGGCAGCTACTTTTTTATCTGCTTTACATATCCAAGCTGGCGAAACTGCTTTTCTATTTTACTAATTTTCCCTTGAGTTATAGGCGGCAAATATGGAATTTTTTCATGAAATAAGTTAGCAACTTCCATTTGTGTCTGTGTTTTATCTCCATAACCAATCATCTGTAGAATTGTTATTTTGTGAATTGCTGTTAAATAAACCATTTTTCTGATATTCTGAAATTCAAACGCACTGACAACTACTGCCATGCAGACAGACAACAATTTGTTAAGGTCAGGAGTTTTAAACAAAAGTAAACACAACTATTTATACCTTTTTCTTATTTCATTTCAGTAAAAAAAAAACGCTGAAATGCAATAAATCTGAAAACACTTAATATTTTCAAAACATATGAGGATAGGTATAGGATATTGTACATAAAATATTTGTAAAATTTTTTGAAGAATCCAAAAATTGAATAATATACAGTGTGTTGCATTTAAAATAGGAAAGCCGGTATTAACCACTATTACATGACACACCCTGTATAAAAAGATTTTATTGAAAAAATGACCAACTAGAAATACTAATCGACGTGTTCGAGCGTTTTTTCGGACACGCCCCATGTATTTATTATTTATTCCATTCGGCTGATACACCAAAATGTAAATATATTTTTTTTATTTTTCATGAGAGTAGTAGAGTAGTTAATATCATTTGCTCCATTTCTCGCACAGGAAACTTATAGCTTTTTGGCCTTCAAAATGCGATGAACTTTTCTTTTTGAGTCTTTTTTAGTATATATAGCAATAGGACTGGTATATGTGTGAATAACTAACATTGTTAATAATAAATAATAAATTTAAGTTATTATTTATTTATTTGTTTAAATATTTTAACAGTAACATAGTTTACATTATTATGAGGAGGTACATTGGCTGCTAATGGTTAATTTAAATGGGCGGTCATCTAATAGTCTAAGCAAACTCGAAAAGCGCAAATTTTAGGGTTAGGTGCCACGCCCAAACACTATTTTTTGGCTTATTATACTTTTTGTTACTCAATAAAAAAATTATAAAATTTAGTATACCGTAAAGTGGGGCGACTTGAAACCCTTTTTGATATATTTCACCACCTACCGCCATTATTGCGCGGATTTTATTAAAACAAAAATTAGTTTAGATTACTTTGGGGTGGTGGCTATTGGATGGAGTACTGAAAAAGATGGTACTCTTGCTACTATTAAAAAAAATATATATAATATGGGTTTTTTCATCTCGCCCCATGTTGGGGTGACTTGAAATTATCGGATATTTTGATGTAAATATCAATTAAGCTAAGTAGCGGGGTGTCTTGAAATGCCGGAAAATAAAAAATATATAGGTAGGTAGTTCCTACTAGTTTTTTTTTCAAAATAAAACAACATGTCAACCTTTTTAAACTCAAAACTATATTAGAACAAATAAACGCAAACAAAATACTTGAACAAAACTGCTTTAAACTGTGTCAGTAATTTTTATCTGGCCTCGCCTCAATACTTCTACATTTCTAAGTTTTTTTAAAATCTCTTCTTTTTCAATCAGTCCAGTGTCTTCTACCGCTGGATATATATGAACGTTGGGTAATTTGTTGCTGGGTCTCAAAAATGTGCAAAAATAAGTGTCATCTTTTTCAATCGTTAATATTTTTGCAACATATTGAGCAATATTGTTTTTGACGGTTTTCATGTTGACCAAAATATAATCTTCACATTGGAACTCCTCCGAAATATTTTCTGATTCAGCTTCAGAGTCCAAAGTTAATACATCGTCAGAGTCCATAGTTACATCGTCAGAGTCCATAGTTAATACATCGTCGTCAACGTCGCTCTCTGAGGAACTAAGAGATAAAACACTTGTTTTTTGCTGTCCCTTTTTTTTAATGTTTTTTGGAATCGACGTTGAGGCTGAGGAACTATCAGATAAAACACTTGTTTTTTTCTGTCCCTTTTTTTTAATGTTTTTTTCAATGGATGTTGAGGCCATCTGCACATCACTTTGCGAAATACTTTTTCCTGCTTCCACGTTTAGTTTCTTCTTTCGGAGTACAGGTGCACTCCTGGTAGTAAATCGCGCCTTTTCAAATATTGTTTTTAGAGACTCTGACATTATATTAGCTTGCTGCAATGCCTGTTCTTCGGGTTTTGGCAGTTTATCCAAAATTTTCTGTCTATTAATTGGCATTAAACCCGTTGCCTCAAATCCCGATAGGATGTTTTTTCTATTGGTTGCCTCAACTTTCTTTAGGGACTGGTTTAATAGTCCAGGGAATACATCTTTTCTAATAACACCTTTGTTGTGTTTTTTCCATTTTCGAAGGATTTCTCTCCATGCCCCTTTAATTGGCCTAAACACGCTGACGTCAAGAGGTTGAGTAAGTTGTGTGCTATTTGGGGGCAATAACACAAATCGAATATTATTTCTCGCACATTCAGAAATTACATTTAACGATATATGGCTAGCCAGGTTATCTCCGATGAGAACTTTTGGGCCAGGTGCTAATCGTCTATAGTAAGGAATAATTATATTCATAAACCAGTCTTCAAATATACTACTGTCAAACCATCCGGAACGACTCCGGTTGTATTTGGCACCGGGTGGCCCATTCGTCATCCACGTTGACCATAAGTGATCAGATTTATAAACTATGTATGCCGGAAGTAATGTACCAGACGCTGAACATGCGAACATTACGGAAGTCGCAACGGAAAAGAAAAAACAACAAAAATGACAATATTAGGTAGACAACCTACAAAAATCGGCTGGCCTGTTGGAAGTTTTCCAGTGCCATTGAAAATTACTTACACACACATTATGCGCTCAAAAAAAAAATTTCAGACCACAGAAAAACGGAAAACAGCTATTATTAAAGAACAAACTAAAAATTCCCGAAAAATCCTATGATTTAAAAAGGTAACGACATATCTACCTTTATTAGGTTCGTTATTTTTTTAATAGAAACTTTGCCAATATTTTTGTATTGGGTTTTATTTTCTATAAAACTGTTATAGCGAGATTGAGCAAATGACCCAAAATACTAGTTTTTTTTTCTCACACTAAAACATTTTCAGTTACGATATAGCCACAAACTTATTTTTACTATTTACTTTAGTTGTAGTAAGACTGACTATTACATGTTTTAATTTTACTTTTTTTTAGAAATTAGAAAAAGTCCGTTTAAAATTCCGGAGGGAGGATTTTTCACTAAATTTTGGTTTTTCTATTCTTGGCCAATTAAAATGGCCCTACGATGTACGATGCCAAATCCCAAAACGTATCCTAGCTTATTTCCCATTACATTTATAGTTTGTATACTTTGGATTGGAACCAATTCGTACGTCGTGTCTTGGATGATTAGTATAATTGGTAAGTCTAACTCCTTCTTCTCAACATATAAGTACTTATAATGGAAATTTGATGAATAAAATGATATTCTTAAAACTATACATTTTTATGTGTTATGTAATTATTCCTATTATAAAGTATTACAAAAATACAAAACTTATGAGTAGGATTTATACACAATTTTATTCTGTAATTAATTAGGAGAAGAAGTTCCAATATTTTCTGTTTAAACTGTTTATAGGTCAGAGGAAATATGTCACACTCACTTTGAAATTTAATATACAAATTATACATAGCATTAATGGGAGAATTAAAGTAATAATTCGTTCGGGCATATAAGTACGTTGCTGTATTTCTTGTTGGATAAGTCGAAACATTTATATTTAAATTGATTAATGTATTTGGATCGTCAACAATATTATATAAGAGTTTGTGTAAATAAAGCAACATATTAGGATCCCTTCTCTTTTCTCAAATTAAAATATTATATCTGACAGAAAGTTTATATTATATTTACAAATATTTCTATGATACTGATCAATTTTTTTTTATAATAGAAGTATCTTAAAACTCTGTACTGTATTCTCTCAATTGCATAAACATGATATAATACAGACACAATATTATTGATGCCTAGAGTTGTTTGATACAAGTAACATCTCTGGAACTTCTTATTATAAAACAATATATCTTAGATGCTTTGTTAGATACATTTATTATGTAGAAATGCAAAAATGATAATATATTAGATGATATTAGTCTTTGTAACTAAAAGAACATCATAAGGGCCCGATAAGAAATTTAAAAAAAAATCGTAATTCAGGCCTTAAATTTTAATATAAAACAAGCATAGCAGTAGAGCAGAAAATGATGTATGTACATATGTTAATTGTACATAATTGTAGTAGTAGTTGTTGACATAATGTTCTTTATCAGATTAGCCTTCTGTATTGGCTTATGCATTATGTACTACTTTGTCTAGTAAGATAAATATGATAAAATTAGATAAAAATACATAATTTTGGTATTTTAGGGAAAGTGTTCAATATTCCTGATACAGTACAGGGAATGACATTTGTCGCAGCTGGAGGTAGTCTCCCTGAATCAATTTCTATTGCCATCATGTCCAGGAGAGGTAAGCTTTTTATGACTAACCGATAAGAGATTTTTGTTGTGGTAAAGTAGATTCCAGATGGGGAAAGTTTAGGAAAGTTTCAAAAATCTAGTGCAACAGAATTTCTACAATGTATATAAATTTAACTCATAAATCACAAAGAAAGTTTATGGAGCGAGGAAAGAGCTAATAAAATAATAATACCCATATTTTTTCCTGGTTAATGGAGTCATATCGTTATATTGTGAATATGGAAGACAATATTAAGAAAAAGCATGTCTAGAAAGAAGTCTACTAAAAACAAAATACAGGCAAATAGAACCTCTGTATCTGCACAATGTTTCCTTGCATAAAAAAATGTTTCATTATAGTTAATGAATGTCAGTGCTTCTCAAGATGGGAAAAAATACTTTTATAAACATGCGGTCAAAAAGTCTTCATTTTTGATATAGAAGGTATCAAAGTTTTAATAATTTTTCTTATTTGATACATGCACCGCTACATTTCAGTTTAAATGTAAGGGAGTTTTTAAATCAACAATACAACAACCGTTGGATGGGTCGAGGTGGACCCCTACCATGCCCCCCCCTCCCCGAGATCCCCCGATTTAAATTGTATACATTATTTTTTATGGGGACATTCAAATCAAATCAAATCAAATCATTTATTTTCATGTGAACATGCTTATGCATTTACATACGTCATATAGTTTAATAATATTTTATTTAAGATAAAACAGTTTAAAACCATTTTATTTTTAAATAAGACCAAAACACAAAACAAGTTAAAATTCACAATTAAAAAATTCTTCATAGAAGGCCCCATTAATCAACAATTTCTTTATGGTCGTTTTAAATTCATTCAATGGTAGGTTTCTTACATTATGTGGAAGACAATTAAAAAAATTTATTGCAAGGTATCCACTCTGACATCTCTTCAATCGGCAGTATTCCGGAACATAATTGTTTGAAAATCTCATGTCATAGCTGTGGATCTCACTGTGCATCCTATAATTGTTTAGGTTGATCTTGGCATATAGTAAATTCTCCAGAATGTACTGAGATGGTAGAGTCAGAATACCAAGTTCTTTAAAGGACTGCCTACAGTCATCTCTATATCCCAGACCAGCCATCACTCTAACAGCCTTTCTTTGCAGACCAAAGACTCTAGCAGACTGAGGGGCATGTCCCCAGACGAGCAGAGCATACACCATTACCGAATAGAACAGTGCATGGTAGGCTGCATGCAAAACCCCCCCAGAGACCTGTCCGGCCAGACTGCGCAGCGCAAACAAACCACTCCTTAGTTTTTTTGCTACTTGATCTATATGTTTGTCCCATTTTAGCTTTGAGTCAAGCTGGACTCCTAGGAACTTAACATATGGTGTATCTTCATTCAGGTTTTCCGTGTCACGAAGTGCAAATACAAGCTTGTTTGTTTTTGCTTCATTCAGGAGTAGTTTGTTCGCGCTAAACCAGTCTTTTGCAGTCGACTGCGCAATCCCCAACCTCTCCACAGCCTCATCCAGATTATCCGATGAGACAGAGACAGTGGTATCATCAGCAAAGATGGTATGATCACTTAGTGCATTCATGGGCAGATCATTTATGTATATTAAAAAAAGTATGGGCCCCAGGACCAAGCCCTGGGGTACACCTATCGTAACCTCCTCTCTGCCAGACACCACTTCCCCCACTCTCACACACTGGGTTCTATTTATCAGGTATGACCTTATTAAAGCTATGCTGTTCCGATTAAAACTGTAGAAAGAAAGCTTCCTAAGTAGAAGGTCATGGCTCACACAGTCGAACGCCTTTCTCAAGTCACAAAATAGTGCAGCATGATACTCTCTACATTCAAACGATCTCGCTATTCTGTCCACTAAGTTCAGAATCCCATACACTATACTTTTACCCCTCCGGAAGCCAAATTGACTATCCGAGAAAAGACCATTCTCCTCCATAAAGCTCACCATTCTCACTGTCATACATTTCTCAACAATCTTAGATACTACTGGTAACAACGATATCGGCCTGTAATTTGATGGTGTTTCCTTATCCCCCTGCTTAAAGATTGGTATAACTAGCGCTTGCTTTAGGACATCCGGGAAAGTACTTTCTCGAAAAGATAGGTTTATTAGCTTTGTTAGTGGCGTTATTATTAAGTTTTTAATAGTTTTAATTAGTACCATATTTAGACCAAAGATATCATTGCTACGCTTTATTATTCATGTGATTGATTATATCCCTCATTTCATTAAAAGTCATCTCCCGGAACTCAAAGTTGTTTTCTAAGTAATTTGTATTTTCCCTTAGCTTTCCCAATGGATCAACGTCAGTCTCAGGTATTTCCTTTATTATTTTGTGAGCAATATTAGTAAAGTAATTGGTTAACTCATCAGGTGATATGATAGGAATATTGTCCGATTTTTTATCTTTTTTTCTGTTTTTATTTATTATATTTCATATGGCTTTAGACGGGTTTTTAGCTGTGTTTATGATACGATCGTTTGCTGTGATTTTTGCTCTTTTGACAGCGATATGTAAGATTTTCTAAACCTCTTGTATTCCTGAATAAGCCCAGCCTGCTTATATTGTCTACTAAGGTCCCCCAAAAGCCCCAAATGTTCCCTCATACCCCTAAGTTCATCGGTAAACCAAGAAGCGGTACCTGGCTGATCTGATCTAACCTTAAATGTCCTCTCGGGAAAAGCCCTCAAAAAAGCCTGCTGAAGTGTGTCATTAAAACGAGTAAATTTATCGTGCCTGGTTCATTTATAAATTCATAAGAGGTTGCTTCAATTATATTATAGTACTCCAGCAAACCCTTTTGGGTCAATGGTCTACAAGTTTTAGGCTCCAGATTATACGAGGTCTTCAGTTGAGAGTGTTCGATTTCAAGTAATTGTGAACTATGATCTGAAATATCAAGATTAATCGTGCTAATTGAGAGACCGTTCAAGGAAAAATTCATAAAAACATTATCAAGGCAAGCATCAAACCGTGTTGGTGTAGTGATAGTTTGCTTGAAGTCAAAGCCTACCAACATATCGCAGAGTAGGACTGCGTCTTTCTGATTGGTATTAAACTTCACATTAAAATCACCAGCTATGACTACAGATTTATTCTTGCTCAATCCGTTGAGAATTTTCTCCAGCACTGCTAGGAAGGTGTCAAAGTTACCTACTGGTGACCTGTAACATACCAAGATATACACATTAAAATCCTTTACATGAACCCAACAGACCTCTATACATTTTTCAACGTTACAATTAAAAAAAGATTCAACTGGGCTCATCTCTAGGTCATCTTTGGTAAATACTGCTGTTCCACCCCCAATGTGGTCACTACTTGAGAAGTGTGCCTTGCACGTATATTCGCCGATGGACATTAAAAATCGTTGGTGTATCAGACTCCTGTTCAGATAGAGGAAGATTTGAGAAACATAATTACAGCTTCATGTGAAATAATTCGCAATACTCCTGGGGTATTCGAGAGAGTTCGGAAGTCTATGAGACTAAGAGTTGATTTATGCATATTGCCAATTTTGAACAGTTCTTATAATATTTTTAGTTTGTCATGGAAAGGGGTGGGCGATTATGAAAATTCATAATCGATTGTCGATTATTAAAAATAATCGATTTTTTCGATTCAATCGATTAATCGAAGAATAATCGATTAATCGAAAAATATTCGATTAATCGATTAATAATCGATTTTTCGATTAATCGATTAAAAATATATCCATAATCGAACAATCGATTAATCGATTAATCGATTATTTTGCGCACCACTTACAATTCGTAAGTGATCTTAGGTCATCGCTTTCAGGGGACCACGTAGAGCAACTTGTGTTTCTTGCAATGAATAAAAGATTTGTTAAGCTGTAGTATGTTGCTTATTTATGTATAGTCCTTCTGATTGACATACAATGTAATATGTGTAATAAGCAATTATAAGTTTTCATAATCAATTGTCCCTTATTGGATTATAAATGTATTAATCGAAAAATAATCGATTAATCGAAAAATAATGGATTAATCGATTAATAATCGCTTTTTCGATTAATCGATTAAAAATATATCCATAATCGAACAATCGATTAATCGATTATTTTGCGCACCCCTAGTCATGGAACGTTAGAATTAAATTGTTAATTAATTAGCAAACGGGATTTGTTAAAGGTTTTGTTACTTTAATTGCATCGACGGCTATCAAAAGGAATGAGAGAAGAACGGAGAGCCAAAGTACGATATTAGTATTTATACAGGGAATTCCAAAAAAAAGTACAGGAGAGTAGAAATGTTAGAAGCGCAAGAAATATAACACCCTGTATACTGCATTCGACAACTTGGACATTCTCTTATAAAAATTCCAAAAACTAATAAGTATAATAAATTGGAAATAATTATCTCGGGAAATGTGTGAGAGCAAAAGAAACAAAAAAAAAGAAAAACAAAATTAGGATTTTGACACCTTGTACATAAAAAGTAAAGCGTATCTTGGGGAGTAATATTATCACTCCCCTAAATATCTACGTGACATTCATTAACACCCTGTATACTTCAATAATAAATGGTTAATTTTTTATTTATATTTGCAGGTGAAGGAAAAATGGGTGTCTCAAATTCTCTTGGTGCCAACACAATGAACATACTCTTTTCCCTTGGGATGCCTTGGTTCTTTAAAACCATATTCATGGGTATCAACGACCAAGCTTGTATTAAACTTAAGTCAGGATCTATTATTTATACCATAATGGGTCTAATTCTGGTAGCTATTATTTTATTTATGACTTTGTTTCTTAACAAATTTCGGTTACGTAAGCTAACGGGAATTATTTTATTTTCCGTTTACGTAGCCTGTATAGTTTTGGCATGTCTTTCTGAGATGGTTTTTTTTCCTAGATGAATTATTGTCATAACATTTTCTTATGCTAAAGTAAAAAATAAGTCCAAAACCATGCATCCGATTTCTGCCCATAAAATAATGCGATACATATAACACTTTAATTTAAAAATGGGTATGATAATATAGGTAACTGTATTCTGATTAATTTTACTGTACGAACATATCTTAATTGAAATGTTAAAGAAAATATTGCTAGAAATTCTTTTTGTTTGATATTGATTAATTTTAAAATCAAAAATTCACAGATCTTGCACCTTACGCAAGCATCCTATGTATTGAAAATACCTGACACAGCTTTAAAATTTTAATGACCTATGTCATGTAATTAAAGCCCACATTCTAATTTGGATTTTGTAAAAGTTTAAAAAATGTTCTTTAATTTTGCAGGGTCCGCCCAAATTTGGTTTTAACAAATGGGGTAATTTTTTATTATTGATTTCTCAGAAAATTTTATTCTACATAAAAGTTTTGCATCTTGAGTAAATCGTTTTGACGTATTCAAATCTTCTGTGGCATAGACAGGGTAAATATAAAAGAGAAAAATATGACGTCAGTGACTCAAAAAATTTTAAAAATTTAAAAACTGAAACAGCCATATTAACAGTTAATGTGGAAAGTTAATATGAAAAGTGTAAAAATTCAATAAGGGCAAAAATTTGATTTTTAACTTGACTTTTCTTGAAAACTATTAGCACTAGAAAAAAACTTTATTTAACTTTTTATCTTGGATTTATTAGTTCTTTAATATGGCTGTTTCAGTTTTTAAATTTTAAAAAAATTTTGAGTCACTGACGTCATATTTTTCTATTTTATAGTCACCTTGTTTATGCCACAGAAGATTTGAATACGACAAAATGATTTACCCAAGATGCAAAACTTTTATGTAGAATAACATTTTCTGAGAAAACAATAATAAAAAATTTATTTCTAAGAATAATTCATATAAATTTGTTTATAAACAATAATATTCACATAGCAGACCAACCAAGGTGAACTATAAATAATCCAAAAAAAACGAAAACAAAAATAAAAGTTTGACACCCTTCATCTTGGTTGTTATCAATTTTGGGATAATGCAAATTTAAATAAATCGCATTATTTCGCCTTAAGGAGCCTGCTGTTGCTCTGTGTCCCATTACGTTTGGGACACCCTGTATATTAACTAAAACATATTATATTAACTGTATGGTTTTATTTCTAAGAATAATTAATATTAATTTGTTCATAAACAATAATATTCACATAGCAGACCAACCAAGGTGAACAATTGCCTTATATTCAATCGGTCATATTGTCTAAGCCTACTTATGCTATGTTTTTAAATTATACTTATTTACCCAAGCGTTCAAAATAGACCATGAAGATTTTCATGAGATAGGTAGGGGTGCAAAATATAACCAATCACCCGGTACAATAACATTTTCTGAGAAATCAATAATAAAAAAATTATCCCATTTGTTAACCAAATTTGGGCGGACCCTGTAATTATTGTGCTCCAACTTTTTGCCTCCTGCTTTTTTTTTTCGATATAATATTCCGATTTAAATAACGTGAACTTACCTTAGTTATAACTTATCTCAATAAAACACTTTTTAACAAAGTTACTATGGCGTTCTTTAAAACACAAACTAAACTAAACATTATTCATTATTTACTTGCCGACTTTACGCTGATTCATATTTATATTTCTACCAAGTATTATCAGAGTATTATGTTACAAGACCGATCTAGATATTGCGCTGTTGGCCGCGACAGACGGCGGAGCGACATCGACATGAGCGATATCGACATGCAATGCAAAGTTTGCGTAAACACGATCCCAATAGTATTTTCAATACTAAAAATATTTTTATTATACCCACGTTAAAATTTACATAACAATATTAAGACGTCAAAGTTACAAAATGGTCGGCAGTAGCACTTACGCGCTTTATGCTAGTGCTATGCATGTAAAGTATACTATTAAATGTGCCAAGAACAGGACCATTGGTCCATATTACGAAAGTAGTCCATAAATTAGGACATTTACTCTAGTAGAAAATCGAATCGATACATTTTATAAATAAAACCACCTGTGATGTATTTTTAATATAGTTAATTATTAATATTTATTTTCAAATTACATATAGGCTTATCTAAATATTTTGGAATGAAAGAGGCAGACCTATTTTAAGTTACTAAAATGTTTACCCATAAAAGATATCTCTATAAAAACACAACTGGCATCAGTGAGCTTTCACACGAATGTATTTATAGGTCTTTTTCGTAGTTCGGCGACCGACGTAGCCGATGCTCATAACCCATCTGATCTAGTACCTATAGATGAAACAATAACAACATTGTATTCCTTCTAAAGTAAATCAACATATGAATTTCGCCCCCCCGCTTTGCTTCCTAAACTTACTCTGTTAAAAGTATTAACATGATGTGGAAAATTTAAATCTTTGTGTAAAACCTTATAAAAAGTCTGCATTATGGCAACGCAGCAGTGAGAAATCAACAAAACATCGATGTTTGCGATGCATCGAAAATATTTTTTAATAGAATTAGAATTACAAAAGAAATGACAAATCTAATTATTCTAAGCTAACACTTTAACTGAAACCAAAGGTGAAAAGTATACCTAATTAAAAATGAGAGGCAACCGCAAAATAATTATTTTACTAATAAAATTAAGACCAGGTAGGTGTCCACAAGGAGACTAAAATCTCTTTAGATTTTTGTTTCCCGAGAAATTTATCTCAGATGTGTTTCCACAGAATATGAGAGATTTCTATGAAACATTCGATTTGATGAATTTTTCTCTCATGAGACAAGGTGTCTATGAATGCGCTGTTTCCACAATCAATTTACATTTCAAGCAGAAAGAACAAAAATTGTGTTGTGAAGTAATTTTATAAAAAGGTGTCAACAAGAAGGGCTAGACGAAGGGCTGCAGCTTGTTATTATTACCTTGCCGTTAAGGTTGAATTCTCAACGTCATTAAATATATTGCCAACCTATAACCTATTTCGCGTTGATTTTTTGAGTTTATTATTTTAATAACTAACATTTAAAGAAAATCAATATAGTCGGTTAGGTAGTATCTGGATATATTACAAAAATATTAATTTATTTCATTGCTAATTTTGGGAGAATTGTATAGTGAAAGAACAATGAGTGACAATGACATAATAATGTTAAAAAAAATCTTACCCGATATTTTTCGCTATACAATTCTCCTAAAATATTTAATGAAATTCCTTGATATTTAGTAAATATGTCAATTATTACCTATAGAATATCAAGTCGATACTGATTTTCTTTAAATTTTGTATACAAGCTAGAAAACATAAATAAATCTACGCGAAATAGGTTATAGGTTGGCAAGCATGTTGATACTCCCACCTTAAGTCCCGTAGTACACAAACGAAAAGGTCTCACAGATATTGGGTAAGGGATTGGATTAAAAGAAGAGAAAACAAGAATATAATGGAAACATTATTAAAAGAACTAGAAAGGGAAGATCAGGAATGTTACAGCAACTTTCTTCGAATATCCACTGCTGATTTTCGTTATTTGCGGGATAAAATAAAGTTTGCAATAGAGAAACAAAACACACATATGCGAGATGCAATTCCAGCAGCTGAGCGGCTAGCTATAACATTTACATCACAAAAATTTCGGCCATAGCTGATTTCCGAAGATTTCGGTTTTTATAGTTTTCGGACAAGCAGTCCCACAAATTAGGATATAATTCATATACTTCGATTAATTGCAGTATCATGCTTCTTGTCCAGTTAAAAGAACAGTCTTTTCTTTTGAAACCCCTTTTTTCACTTGAATAAATTTGTTTCACGACGCAACAGCGAAACTCACGTGCAGCGCGTGAAATAAATGTATCATGCAAGATTCGCAATAAATCCTGTTTCCACGTTGAAACTTGTCCAAGAAATAAAACTCTCATGACACATTATTTTACGAGATTATCGGTAGTATATTAGGTGTCTCAGACCTGTTTCGACAATGAACTGAAAGTTTTGCTGAGATTTTTATTTCATGAGACAAAAATCTGATGAGATATTCTCATTCTGGATTCGCACCTTAATACATCGATGCATCAACAAATATCAAATAGCCTTGATGTACCGCATTACAAATATCGATGTTTTCGATGTATATCCAACATGCTTATTTCCATTTGGCACTTCTTTGACAGCGGTCTGAAATTTTCTACGGTTTATCGGTTTTCTGTAATAATTGCTGTATTTTTACTGTTTTGTAATATTTTTTGGAGACTAATTGAAATGAGTCGCAGGTGTCACGTCTGCGAGAATTCGGAAAGTTACTTTTTATAGGTGAGTAAATAGAAATTTCGGTTATTTGTAGAAGCTTTAAACTATAGTAGCAATGTCAATGCAAAGTCAATCAAGGGTATATTCGGGGGTAATACCACGAGTGCTTAAAAATTACCGATAATTTTCATGAAAGCTTGTTATTTATAATTCCACGAGTTCGAAGAACGAGTGGAATTAGTATAACAAGCTTGAATGAAAATTATCTGGTTAATTTTTATGCACGAGCGGTATTTAGGGAGAATATTTCTAGAATGAAATATATATAAAAATTTTTTTTTGTCATACAATTTTCAATTTCATATAACATAATTAAAACTGTAACTGAAATCCAATAACAATTTTTTTTTTATTTTATAACTTAACAAATAGCAACAAACAATTGAAAAATATTAACTAATTATTGATTGAATAATAAAAATTGCAATTATTGTAATTGTTAATTACATTTTGATTTTGTGATGACATGGAACTGCTGCTGCTGCTCGTCATAGAAGAAGTTGGAGTCTGAGAAGTCTGCTGAAGTTCCGTTCCGCGTTTCCTCATTTTCTCGATGATAGTTCTGTGGTGGTCTTCATCCATTTGTAAATAGCTGGATATGGATTTTGCATTGGAATGACCCGTGATTTGTATCAAGTTTTGTTCTGAAACTCCGCTTTTGGCCAGTTTTGATACAGCAGTAGCCCTAAGTGAATGATTTGTAATTTTTTTGGTAATGTCAAGCCCTGTTTTTTTTGCTTGCCTCTTTGTCCAAGCCGATATCTCGTTAACCCCTACGGGGCTATTTTTAAACCAATTTCCGGATGTTTTCCAATATGGATTTGGAGTTAAAAATAGTCGGGTGTTAATGACATTTTTTCTTTTTTCTTGGAGCTTTAAAAACATTCTGACGGGGCAAATTTTAGGATCTGTGTCATTTTTCACCAGCCACTTTGAATCGGCTAGTTTTCGGCTACCCCCTTGCGTAGTTTTTGAAAATACAGGGTTATATTCGATCCTACCTGTTTTCTCTCCACTATTGTCGGTTTCTTCTTTAAAAAATGTTGAATCGGCTCTTGCGCCCTCTCCACCTCTCCAAGCAAGTTCGTAAGACAACACAAAAAATATTTTTTTTTGGATACCTTCTGGGGTTTGTTCATCGCAAGTTTGGATAAGTTTTTCAAACTCATTATAGGTCAAGAAATTTGCTGATTCCTTACGCTTACCATCCATACCCTGTAATTCTTTTCTTTTTGTATCTCTTGCGTCTCGGGCCACTTTAAATTCAATTTGATGGAAGGGATTTATTTTAATATTGTACTCATTAAAGTACTTTTCCATTAGTAATTTCGCTGTAACATTCCAAAGGAGTTTTACTGTATGTTCTTTATATTCTTCGCCGTTTCTTTTCCTCATATTAAAAGCCCAACATTTTAAAATTGACGCGAGCTCGGATGCCGAAGTATTACGGCCAAAAGTATATTTTTTTTCGGTGCAAAATTCCATGAACTGCTTCCAAACACTCTTATTTGATTTGATTGTATTTTTTGGGGTCGTTTTTATAATTTCTTTGTCTATTTGTTCATTAAGTGCATAACCAAATCGGTTCATTTTGACTTTTTTAATAATAACAATACAAACAAACAGGTATCTAGGATACAGTATTTCGCCCGACCAAACCTGACTGTTGTCAAACTGCTTTACAATGCTGCACCTAAGACAACTCTTCTTGAATAATTGACGAATAATATGTAAAGCTTTTGATGGCTCAAGTGTTAAGGAGTTGCGTTTCGCCAGGACGACCTCGGACGACTCGGGTTCAAACCCGGGTTGGGGGTTTTTTTTTTTTAGGTAAATAATATTTATATTTTTTCATTTAGCCATAATTATATCTTTGTCGTTATCTGTTGAGAGGGTTTGTTTTTCAAAAGCAATGAATTTCCCGAAGGGAACTCATAACAATAACGATCACGTTCGCAGTAAAAAGGTAAAAAAAAACTGTCTCGTCAAATAGGTTCGATTGTTGTGTGTTGGATATACAACGTTGTCTAGGCAACGTTGTATATCCGCTGATATTTTTTTAATTTTTAACGTTTCTTATGGGAAAATTATACATGAGTGAAATATTCACCCTAATTCTTACTCCCAGCCCCACCTAGCTCTTCACCTCCTCTCTCCTACAAACGATATTGTCAACACATATTAATAGCATTTATGAATGACATTTGCCATCTATAGGTACCAGATCATTAACCATAACACTTAAAAGTATTGAAAGTTCCTTAATTAAAGAAAATATTTTTAGGATTTATAGTTCTTTTTAGATGTAAATGTTACTATTGTTAGATTTGGCCGACTTCTGATAAAAGTTGTGTTTAATTATTTTTTGTGTTATATAAAATGAGACATTTGGTTAATATTTTATTGTTAAACATGACCTAGCTGTTAAACGTTTTTCTAGTTTTAAGTGAAGTTATACTCACGGTATTTTGTGTATTAGTAATATGTATACAGTACTGGCAAATTTGTAATAATAGTGTAAAGATATAGCAACAAATACGCAGTGTTGCCCTGCAAAAACGTTCGGATGTGGTAGTATCATGCGTTAGGATTAGTATTTTTCTATGCACATATGATACACAAGAAAATTCACTCTGTACTCGACTGCAACATAAAATGAACTGAGTAAGGGTCAAATCTGATTTTATCATGCGGGTCCAAAGGTCAGCGGTCATATGAATCAATTCGAAAATTCCAGAGCTTATCAAAATGTTGTGAGATGATGTAGGTATTAATATAACTGAAGAAAAGAAACAGTTTTATTATTTTAAGTGTCGTGAAGATAGCCACATATAATATTATTATTTTTGCAAAAATTATGTACCGGGTGGTCAAATAAGCGAGGACGTCGGCTTTATCTCGGAAACCATTAATCGTACAACTTTCCGAAAGATTTTTTTATGAGTAAAGTGGTCAAGAGAAATTGCTGGAAATTACTTTTAAGTTATAGTATTAGTGTTGTATAACTCTGATTACATCATTGAAAAGCATATACAATTCTGCATCATTTTGGTTTAAGGCTCATTGGCGTACCGACCTTGATAAGAGTGGGAGAAGCTATTAAAAGTGGTAACATTAAAATCGCTGTAACTTCTAAACGACTTATCCGATTTTACTAAATTTAAGCTTGTTTGGAAGGGAAAAATAAGTGTCCTCAATTTGCCTTATCCAACAGTACACGATAGTGTTTAATAAAATTGCTAGAGGGCGCAATTTGTAATAATAACAGTTTTATCGATTTTATCCCGAAAATTTAAACCATACGGTATAACTATGACATCATAATCGAAAAGTAGATGAAATTTGCAAGAAAAGATGTGAAGACCGCAGTTCGATATCTTTGTTCGTTTCAGAGTTATTGCCAAATCAATAATTTTTAATTCAAATTGCGCCCTCTAGCAATTTTATTAGAAAGTATCTTGTACCATTGGATACGACAATTGAAGGTACTTACCTTTTTCTTCCAAACAAGCTTAAATTTAGTAAAATCGGTTAAGTCGTTTAGAAGTGACAGCGATTTTAATGTTTACACTTTCACTTGATAAGAGCGGGAGAAGCTATTGAAAGTGTAAACATTAAAATCGCTGTAACTTCTAAACGACTTATCCGATTTTAATAAATTTAAGCTTGTTTGGAAGTACCTTCAATTGTCGTATCTAGTGGTACACGATAGTTTCTAATAAAATCGCGAGAGGGCGTAATTTGTATTAAAAATTATTGTTTTGGCAATAACTCTGAAACGAACAAAGATATCGGACTGCGGTCTTTACATCTTTTCTTGCAAATTTCATCCACTTTTCGATTATGATGTCATAGTTATACCGTATGATTTGAATTTTCGGGATAAAATCGAAAAAACTATTATTATTACAAATTGCGCCCTCTACCAATTTTATTAAACACTATCGTGTACTGTTGGATACGGCAATTGAAGACGCTTATTTTCTCCTTCCGAACAAGCTTAAATTTAGTAAAATCGGATAAGTCGTTTAGAAGTTACAGCGATTTTAATGTTTACACTTTCAATAGCTTCTCCCACTCTTACCAAGGTCGGTACGTCAATGAACCTTAAACCAAAATGATGCAGAATTGTCTAAGCTTTCCAATGATGTAATCAGAGTTACCCTTAATATGGGAATTTTCGGAGAAATTTAGAATTATAAAAAACAATTTTTAATTTTGCCCCCTTGCGGCGAAATGATGAACTTAAAAGCAATTTTCAGCAATTTCTCTTGACTACTTTACTCATAAAAAAATCTTTCCGAAAGTTGTACGATTAATGGTTTCCGAGACAAAGCCGACGTCCCCGCTTATTTGACCACCCGGTACATAATAGTACAGGGGTGGCGAACTTTTATGTATTAACGTGCCATTTTTTCTAAAGAAATGTTTAATGAGGCCATAGACGTGCCGTCAAATTCGTAGTATAATAATTCATAGTAAACTTTGTGATCGGTGGCGTGCCCAAAATTTTATGTTGCGTGCCATCAATGGTACGCGAGCCATTGGTTCGCCATCCCTGTAAATAGTATATCTACTAAATCTATTTATTAAAAACGACAATAATAAATAGTGTAATTTATTTTAGCAATAAAATTACCTAACCTAAATATACAATGGAATTTAATCCGATTAACTATTTCAAGAAATAAAAAGAAAAAATGGTAATTTGCCAACCAATAAGTAGAAAACAGTAGCAAAAGCACTGATAATCAATTTAAGGGTTGTACAGAAAATTGTCATATATAATATCACAAGAGATAAAATTTTGTCGGCAAAATTTTCGAAAGGTATGAAAGTTTGTTGCTTGGCAATTTCGCGAATGACATTTTTGACAAAATCACGAGCCGTCAGGCGAGTAATTTTGTCGAAAATGTCATGAGCGAAATTGCTTAAAAGCAACAAACTTAAATAAATCCTTGAGAACAATTTTGCTTACACAATTTTTTCTCGAGTGGTATTCGACATGACTATTTAACTAGAAAAAAGACAAAATTTTGCCGCGGCAAAAATCACATGTGAATTTTGTCCAGGTAGGTGCAGGTAGTAATTTTGCCAGTAGAAGACCGGCCGTTGCTATGACATTTTGCCAGTGTAAAACACTCTAGTTAAATAGTCCATAAAATAAAGCATAATATAATACCGAAGAATACTAAAAAATGTAAACAAAGAAAGCCGTTTATAAAGACGACTCATCTAAATTTGAGATTAATTGACCTTTTAGCCATTTTTCAAACATTTCGCAATTCATATTGTCATGATAGTCATAACTTTTTGATGTGGAAGAAAAAATTAAGCTTGCACCTGGAACATATCCTGTTACAGAACCGGCATGTAAAATAATGAACCGCTTTTCCGTGCCACATCCCTTTTTTCTTTTCACGTTTTTCACAGAATCATCTTGCCAAGATTTTGAACCACTTCCATTTGAAAATATCCATGTTTCGTCTAAAAATACTACTTTTCTAGATTTTGATTTGTAATTATCCGTATATTTTTTTAATAACTGAACAAGCTGACTCATTATCTGTGGGTGCTCACATAAAATTCTCCGGTTAAAGTTTTTTTTTTTAGCGAAAACCCAACTTTTTTATTAATTTTGATAACGATTCAAGTCCGATTTCCAAAACACCTCGATTTTTAAATTTTCTTTTAAAACTGGAAGAGTTACATAGGTTTTTGATCTGTATAAATCATAAATCACGTTCCAAACTCCCATTTTAATATTTTCGCTCAAATCTTCAGTCTTTGGCTTTCTTCGTTTACATTTTTTAGTATTCTTCGGTATTATATTGTGCTTTCTTTCATGCACAATTTTCTGCACAGTCCTTAAACTAATTCCCAGTGCTTTTGCTACGGTTTCCTGCATATTGGTTGGCGAATTTTTCTTTCATTCTCGAAATAGTTTAACAAATTAAGCACCATTTTTTTTTTGCTTGGGGATGCAAAAAACCAGAAAATTGCTTTTTATCGTTCATATTGTCACATTAAATTAATTGTCAAAGTCACAAACTGACATCTTTAAATCAAGACGAAGGTGGCAGGTACAAACTTTTGTGAATCGCTAAAAATAAAATACATAATAAATATTATCCTTTTCTTTCATCTTAAAATTGCTTAAGTCTGTCATATTTGTCCCACGAATTTTATTTGGATAGTATAATTAAACGCACTAAAAGAACAGAAAAACTGGAAGTATGTCTTTGTTAAGTCGTAAGACCCGCACGATAAGACCGGATCTGATTTTATTCAGGCAGATGCGCACGAGGGGCTGGGGTATATTTTTTTACTTATTATATTTCCTCGTCTATGCGTCGATAAAATTAAACATACCAATACTCTTATAGAAGCACGGAGATGTAAAGAATAATTGAATACGTAAAATAATTGCGCGGTACAACCCCAAACGAAGTTCCAAATATTACTAAATACTGAATTCATGTCGATGAAGCGAGGCGATGCGGTAACTTCGTCAAAAGTCGCCAGCACAAATAATCCCCTCTCTTTAATCGAGAAATGCTTCGCCACGTGTTGATCACGCCGGCAACACAGATTGATCTGTTGTCCTTATGGCGGACACCTAAACATATTATTTACTCTATCATACTAACATAAAATGCCACTGTAACTTGGTGTTTGCCAGTACGGTATATAAAGTAGCGTGTATTTGTATATTGTGTATAATATAATTTAGATTCAAGCGTTGTGTCAACAGCCCTTGTGATATTTTTTTTATTTCAATGCATATATTTTTCATATGTGAATACTCTAAAATAGTCTTGGTGATAATAAATATTTATTTTTATTAAAATTCTAGTAGCATCTTTTTTACTTGATCGCATCCCAAATACCTACTAATATTAAGGATATCAGTGCCGTGCAATCCTTGGAAACAATGGAAGTACCGCTTTTCCTGCTGACCATGACCCATAGAAGTATTTCTGGAATACGTTTATTTTTAAATAATTTTCTGTCCTTTTTTTTCGATGAGAATCTTCAATAAGACTAACCCCCTGCGTTGATACCGCAGAGGAGTGTCGGATTTAACCCTCTGATGGGGGGGTGTTCCTGCGGTTTCCACGTCATAGGCGTATAAACCTTTAGATCACTCGTTTTAGTCTTTTAGCTCTGCACGCCTAATGCGTGCTTAGCATCGTAGGTAATCGCCAATGCTTTGGGTACCGATGTACTTAAGCTGGCTTTGTCATCTAACTAAGTAGGAGAAGCTTACTGTGTTAGTGTTTGCGTTGGTGTTTGTGATGTTTGTGCTCGAATGGTCTGAGCGGTAGCAAGCTGTTGCTTGCTGTGTTAGTGTTTGTGTTTGCGATGTTGTGTTGTTTGTGCCCAGATGAGATCTTAGTGCCCACGCATTTCCGCAATGGGGCCCCATTATTGCAGGGAGAGTACCAACAGCGCTGGTCTGAGCAGGAGTAAGCTTTATGTAATTTGTTACTATCTAAAAACTTACTTATGTTAGTGTAGGTGTGTGTATTGGTGCAGTGTTGTGTGTAGTAAGTTCTTGTGTGGTAGGTAAATTTTTTTGTAGGCATTTTTGGTTTTTTTGTTTACTAACTACGTAGTCACACGGACATTTTTGCCCTGTCTGTTATCGCAATCATTGCTTGATCAGTTGACATGCCTTTCGCGTATAGGTATATAAATATATGTAGGTTTGTCCCGCTTCTATCGCAGGAAGTGATTGGTCGTTCGCGACTGATCCGGTTCAGGGATCTGAATCTTTACTGGGTGATCCAGGCCATTCCTCTGAAAGTAATCCAATGAATTCAAAATGTTTTGGTGGTAAGGAACTAGAGTGTATGTGTGTTATGCACTATATTAGAAATATGTTTCTAAATGCAGTTTTGCACATAAGATGATATTATTTCTTCAGGTAGGCATATGTTATACATCGATTTTGAATTTAAAGTACAAAAATAAGCAAAGAAATGTACTTTATAGTTGTACTAATTCAGAAACCTTTGCGGGCGTGCGTACAACTTATCAAAGCTTTATCGCAATGGGATAAGTGGTATAGGAGACAAATAACAAAGAAACATCCATTTTTATACAGGGTGACTTTTACTGTAAGGTAAGTACTTCCTTTTGGTTTTTATTCATCTAAGTGGACCATAACGTTGTAACTGTAACTCTAGTCTAGTGTTTTACAAATAGTTTCGGTCGCGGTCTGACGGCCGTTGCAAAGTAGTTAAAATTGCGGTTTTGATGTGACGGAATTACTGAAGCTTTTGTAAGTTGTTTTAGTTGTAGTAATGTAGTAGTATGAATCATACAAATAATTATTGCATTGTAGCAAACAAACAGTATACCAATCAGCTTTTAAAATGTTCTTGATAATTATGGTTTACTAAAAAAAAATTTGCTAGAAATATTTATCCAATTCTTTGAAAATAAAATAAAATTTTCAAAAACTGCCAAACGCTAATCCCCCAAATTTTAAATAAATATGTAATCAATTACAGAATGGTTTATTTTTAATCCAAAGAATTTAGATGGTAAACAAGGCTTACAGGTAATTTCAGAAATCGGAAAAATGAGCTGATTAGATAATAAAAGGTTTATAAACCGACATTAAAAAACGTTTAGTTGTAATTTTTAAGTATCGTTTCTTTTGTATCTGCCTTGTTTAGTTTTTCTCTTAAAAATGATACCGATATTTTACATTCTTGCCGTTTTTGTGTCTCTGCAATTTGTAAGTGCTGACGTCACAGAAGACTGGGATAGTATAGACAATAGAGTTGTTCCGGATTGGTATGATAAAGCAAAAGTAGGAATTTTCATCCATTGGGGACTTTTTGCGGTGCCTGGATATTACAATGAATGGTTTTGGAACGAATGGAGAGCAACAAAAGTAGCTGATGTAGTTGAATTTGTCAATAAAAATTACAAACCCGGATTTACTTACCAGGAATTCGGACCACAACTGACCGCAGAATTCTTCGATGCCACTCAATGGGCTTCTCTATTTAAACGATCAGGAGCCAAGTATGTTGTTTTTACCAGTAAACATCACGATGGTTATGCTATGTGGCCATCAAAATATTCATATTCCTTTAACTCTATGGATGTAGGACCACACAAAGACATAGTTGGAGAACTTTCCGAGGCAATAAAAGCAGAAGGTCTTTCGTTTGGATTATATCACTCTCTGTTAGAGTGGTTTCATCCACTCTACCTTGCCGATCAGGCAGATAATACTACAATTTTTGTGGACACTAAAGTATATCCCGAGATGTTAGAGTTGGTAAACACATATAAACCCGAAATATTTTGGTCTGATGGTGAGTGGGAACGGCCAGATACTTACTGGAAAGCTACTAAATTTCTTGCTTGGTTATTTAACGAAAGCCCAGTAAAAGATACTGTTGTGACTAATGATCGATGGGGCAAAGGTACACCATGCGTACATGGGGATATCCACACTTGTCATGATAGATACAATCCAGGAGTTTTACAAGCTCATAAATGGGAAAACGCAATGACCATCGATTGGAGATCTTGGGGATATAGAAGAAACTCAAATATCGAGGACTACGCTACCACAAAACAACTTATACAATTATTAGTTGAGACCGTTAGTTGTGGAGGTAACATATTGATTAATGTTGGACCAACCAAAGAAGGTCATATCGCCCCCATTTACCAAGAACGTCTTGTACAGTTTGGGGAGTGGCTTTCTATTAACGGAGAAGCAATTTATGAATCTACACCATGGACCAAACATCAAAATGATACCCTTACAGAAGGAGTATGGTTTACTACGAAAGATGATGCTTTTTATGCTTCCATGTTAAATTGGCCATCAAATGGTGTTTTAACGTTGGGTTCTGTATCTGAAAAATTTAGCACTACTACACAAGTGTCGATCTTGGGAACATCCGGTTCTCTTCAATGGTCTGAGTCAGAAGGAGTGGTTAATATTACCTTGCCAAATAAGGCTTGGGTATATAGCAACGATGCTTGGGTGGTTAAAATACAGTAAATGTCTTTGTAGTTAAAAATCGGATACAGTTAATAAATTGTTATTTAAATTGTCTTGTTTATTTATTCACATAAAAAAAAGGCTCTAAAATAAACTTGGGTGGATTTCAAAAGATCTATTTTTAAAGGGGTAAGACTTTCGGAACATAATCATAAACTTCGAAGCCTCGTATCTTCGGAACGAAAGAAAATAAATGTTTACAGCCAACGTTTAAAGTTATATTAAAAATGAAATGCACTGTGCTTATAATAAAGTAGGATTGGCTTTTAAAAAAATCCAATATGGCGACATATCTGTCAAATTTGTAAACCTAAATAATTTCCGACATCAAATCTGGCTTCTCGGCAAAAAACCGTTAGGGAGTATGTAATTAATTTTTTATGTAGTCAGTATAAAAATCGCTAGTCGGGTGAGACACTTAAAAAATGTCCCTGTACATGGTATGAAACTTTCATTAAACCAAACTAATTACAATTATTTTACAATAATATAAAATAATAGTACTTGATCTGAAACGAAAAGAGCGACAGAAAAAAATTTAATTTGATATTGTTGGATATTAGAAAACAATAATAATAGGTAATTATTTTAAAGTTGACATCATAATAGTATATTAAAGTACACGTTTTATAAATCATCAGTTTACACTTGTCCCGTTATAAAACTCGCCGCGAGCTGCTTTATAAAACATGTACATTTTTGTATTTGTTTCAATAAAAAAAAATACATATTTAAAAATAAAATAAACCCTTCAAATTTTGTAAATATTCTAGTCTAAATTTTATTTTGGTAATACTATTACATTATTTATCATAGTAGCCTTTATTTGTGTCCGCCATATTGTCGCGAAACTTGTGTTCTAATTTTTTTTATTATTAAAAAAATATGGAGCAAGATAATTTAAGTTTAACTCCCCTTGAGTTAAGGTATATAGAAAAGAAAACCATTAATCAATTTTTATCAGAAAAATCCAGGAAAATATTTGAAAAAGACGTTCACAACTTGGTGTAATACAAAGGGAGTGTGTAACATTTCAGAAAATGTTTTGCTGGCTTATTTTGAAGAAGAAAATAAAACCAAGAAGTCATCGACGTTGTGCGTTTTATTCTTAAAATAAAGAGCTTGTATTAACATTTATAAGAACACAGATATCAAAAATTATAAACGTCTCTTATTTTAGACTTAAAATAAAACGTTTATAAATGGGGCTGATAATGGCATTTATTTAGGTTTAAAGGTAAGTAAAACTTACATTACATATCTATTATGCATACTGTTCTGTATACATGCACAACTTCCCTGATTTAATAAAAAAAAAACTTGATTTTTTCTAATGAAGTTGGAGAACGCACATTTTAAATCACACATATTTCTATCCTATCGTATGTTTAGCAGGTACACAGCTAACTGATTATAATAGTAGTAACTATGTAAATTTTAGGTTGCTTTACTTCTAGGGTAAAGCATGTTTCACGAAAAATGGATACGACTTAATGACTGTAGTAAAACTACCTGGGTCGGTCCCATTGTGTCGACAAGAGCTTGGCAATAAACAAGTGAAGTATAAAGGGACGGACTGTAGATAATTATGTAGATATTTAATTTATATAATTTAATAAGGATGAGTTTCTAAGGAAAACAAGTAATGATATGATTATATTAATATAATCAAATGAAATAACATTTTTTAAAAATATGACTAGTCATATTTATTTACATTCATAATGTCATTCTATAGGTAGTTCTGTTTCGCTATCGCTATCCTCATCAACATTAATTATAATTGGATTAATTAGACGATCCAGACTAATATACGAATTTTCTTCAGTTATTTCGTGACGGACTGAATTTTTCCAACTACCTAAGGAATATCATTAAAGCATTTTCGTATTAATTCTACAACACTAGAACTTAAAGTCGGAGAAATATTTTCAGACCTAACCAGTGATTTTAACTGGTGCCACATATTATGGGGTTAAAAATGCAATAATAGGGTGGGAGCCGTAGCACTGTATGTCCAATTTCTTCTGCCAATGTG
The DNA here is from genome assembly GCA_963969555.1 of Polydrusus pterygomalis. Taxonomy (NCBI): domain Eukaryota; kingdom Metazoa; phylum Arthropoda; class Insecta; order Coleoptera; family Curculionidae; genus Polydrusus; species Polydrusus pterygomalis. The sequence continues at coordinate 38,247,500 of OZ018376.1, read as the reverse complement.
TCACAAACATATACTTTTTTTATACAAAATGTCTTTAAAACTTCTAAAAGATCACTTTTTTTATAACTTTCTTCAAAATATATATCATTCGCCGCCATGTAGTTCTGAATCTCTTTTGTATTATTTGAGCTTGGAGCTTTATGTAATTGGCGACTGTGATAGCTCGCATTGTCCATTACTATCACGCTATTCTGAGGAATGTTTGGTAAAAGACAATTCTTGAACCATTCCTCAAAAAGTTCGGCCGTTGTATCTTCATGGTAGTCCACACTAGAGTCTTTAATGTTTTTTGCAGAAAGCCACAAGGCATTTGGAACCCAACCGTTTTCTGACCCAGCATGTAAGATGGTTATTCTTTTTCCTTTATTTGACGGAGCTTTAGTTTTACACTTATCGGAAGAATCAGACCAGCCCTTGGATAGTGTTTCATGCGTGCTAAACCAAGTCTCGTTGAGGTAAATTATTGAACGGTTATCAGAACGGTATTTTCTTACCGAAGTTATATACTCATGACGCCATTTTTGTAAACGGTGGGATGTTAATTTTGCGGTATCTGAAGCCCATTTCCGACAAAACTCTCCAAAGGCTAGTGCGGCTACAACTTATTTGGGTTTCATCATTGGTAAGCCGTTGCTTCAGAGAATCTCATGTAGGTTCGCGTTGCTCTTCGTACATGGTGTTGATTTTTCGTCTTATCAAGTCCTTGTCGCTTTCGTCGAAACATTTGGTGAAACCGGCATCTTTACGCTTCTTTCTAGATTTAATGGGATTTGACGCGATTCTTTTCACTGTAGTCAGAGGTATCTTAGTCAAATCAGACGTTTTAGTCGCAGCACTAGCATTAGGTCCTCTGTTGAGTAAAGAAGTATATACTCTTTTTACAATTTCCCTAGCATGGAGAGATAAATGCATTTTCTTCGCTGCAACACTAGAAGAAGCACCATCAATGTTTTTCCACGGATGCCACATACTGTTTTTTTATACGTTTGGTAAAATGATATCGGTAATACAACTAAACGCTTCCAGCAAGAAATAAAAACTAACAAATTTTACCACAAAAAGGTATTTAAATATAAATTAAGCAACCCAACCTACCTGATGTGCCTATATTTACAATAATTATAATTCTTACAATCCGGTCCTTTCAAATAATTATACCAAACGGTCATAAATAATGGGATCGTCCCAGGTACTTTTACTGCAGTCATTAAGTCGTATCCATTTTTCGTGAAACATGCTTTACAATGAAGCATGCCGAAGAGAAGAACTCACAAATATGGATGTAAAAGACACCCAGTTTAAGAATGGTTCCATAACAGTCAGCGGCGCAACCAGGATTTCGTTCTAGGGGGGGCCACCAGAGAGGATCATTCTATCTTTCTTGAAAAAAGCGCCGCAGGCAAATTTTTTTTGGCTGCCACGCCCTTTTTTGGTCTATTAAAGAAAATCTAAAAAGGCTACCTTTAATTTTTTGGTAGCATAAAAAATTGTAGAAATAATAATTAGCCTCACGATTTTTTAAAATTTTTAACGTGCTTAAAATTTTTTTTTTTACACTTTCTAGGATAAGTAGAATATTAAAACATCGTTAAACACATACCTACTTTAAATAATTATTTTAAATCTTCTTTACTATTTCGTAGAAAATATTTTTTTCCACGGCTGTTAAATAAAACACGCTACAATAAAAAAAGACTAGCCAAATACTACAAACGTTTATTTTAAACTAAGTGTAAACATAACGTATTTATTGAAACTTACAAATTGAACTGAAGTCGTCTACGAGGTCCCAGATTTTGAAGTTCTTTTATCACTTCATCAACCGATACTGGTATTTATCGATGGATGTTTAAATGGGCTAGACCATTTAGTCTATTTTCTGTCATTGTATTGCGCAATAGTTATTTTTCTCCAAATGACATTAAAAGACCGCTTTTAATGTCATTTGGAGAAAAATAACTATGGTTTCACTAGGCAGAAAAGCACAAGATTTAATGCCGCGGCTGGTGTTTCATAGACGAGGCGCGAAACCAGCCAAGGCATTAAATCTGCTTTTCTGCCTAGTAAAACATATAATTTTTTCTCCAAATTTGTTCCAATTTCACGCAAAATCGTATTTTTTATATTTATGTATGTTATTTATGACATTTATTGAATTGTTGTGTTTACTTGTAATTTTAAATTTTAATTTTTAATGACACCTGACAGGCTTAAAAGGTGTATTTTTTCTGCCTAGGCTTAAAAAGTCCACTTTTTCTGACTAGGCAGAAAAAATACACCTTTGGAGCCTGTCAGGTGTCATTAAAAAACCGCTTTTAATGTAATTTGGAGAAAAATAGGTTTTGAAGGAACTTCAAAGGGGGGGCTTTAGCCCCCCTAGCCCCCCCCCGTAGTTGCGCCACTGATAACAGTAAATCTTCCTAAAAATAAAACAAATATTCCAAGAATGTTTCTTATAATGGTTCCATTATGGATTAATGTGGTTAAACAATATTTTAAATTATGTCCAAAAACTGTGACAAAATAACGATTTTTTCTTACATCTAGCAATGGTTATTACAAAAACTCGCACCTTTAGACATAAATTTGATGGGAAAAATTCCAAGTCTTATAGCGAAATACCTTTGCAAGCATGAATGCAGAATGTTTTACTGGACACTGTTTTAGGCAATCTAGTGTGAGCTCGCTAACGAAGAAAGCGATTTAGTAACAATAAAACAATAAAAAAACAAGGGGGTTGGAAGTCCTCAACCGTGGCTGAGGGCTACATTGAAAGCTCCCTCAAAACGAAAATGGATGTGGCGTAAAAACTATCTTCCGGCTCTTCAGCTACAATACACAATATTGAAAAAATGCTACCTTATCATCAGCTGGAGCATCAACAAATTCAAATTCAAATTAAAATTTAAATTTTATTTGTAATATACATAAAAATTAACAAATCTACTTAATTTACTAATCTGCAAATTAATTGGTTTAACGAGTTAAGTCCTTTCGAACTTGTGCGCATACTATTTATACGACCAGGTTAACAGAGAACAATACAGAAAAAATATAATTGGTTTATAAGGAGATTCATGAAAATAACCTACCTACAAACATTTTTTAAATCAATTAAGCTATGAATCTCCAGCCTGTTTTTTGATTGTATCCATTTAATCTTAAACAAGGCAAATGAATTAATTTTTTTAAGTTCTGCAAGTATGGTGTTAAATATTTATGGTGCTAGAAAAAATAACTTCTTTGTACCGGGTGAACAACTAAGAATGGTCGTCGGCTATATCTCAAAAACTAGCAGTCATGGAGCTTCGAGGTAAAATATTTTTTGATAAAAGTGCCTAAAAGAAAATGCTGGAAATTATTTTCGAGTTTGTAAAACGGCCGGAAGGGGGCGTTACAGTCACGACCAATGTGATTATTCACGATTTCTTCGTATTTTGACTAAGTGAGAAGTACCAAAAACATATTTGTTTTAATCTTTACCCATTTCCTAATAATATTTGTTAAGGAAAAAATTTTCTATCTATTAAAATAAAGTGGTGGGGGGAATTTAAATATTTTCTTAAATAAACTACGATTACTTCCGTTTGACATAACCGATTTTAACAAACTTGATCTTATTAAAAAGAGCTTTATTTTATCTACAAATTGCGTGTTTGTTGTTTTATCCATGAATTTTGCCGTCGCCGCTAGCTGGCGTTAACTGAAAAAAAGGCTTAAATTAGGCATGTGTGCAAAAAAGTCAAATACAATAATAGGTCTGTTTTAACAGGGTCTTATAGAGAATTAAATCCTTAACATTTTCGTAAAAACTCCAAATTTGTATCTTTTTTAGAACCGAAGATATTTAACAAAATAAATTACATATACGATTTATATCAACATACGGGCGTTTTTAAGCAACCTATTATATCAAAAAATACTTTTAATATAATATGAACATCTACTAATCTTACAACATTGATTTTTTATGCATTTCTCCGCTTTTCTATTAAAAACAGATATATTGGACTTCGTCGCACTAATGGGCCAACCTTGTTTTTAAGTCAAAAATATACCATTCAAATTGTAAGTAGGCTTTGACAAAATAAAACAAATGAATTTTGTTAAAATGAATCGTTGTCATAACAAGTAATAATATTGTCAGATTTTCATTGAAGGAATTTCTTGCTATTTTATGTTAAAAAAAGTTGTTTATTATTAAGATGCATTCAACATGGTAGGCGTTTATATGCATAATGCATAAAAAATCAATGTTGTAAGATTAGTAGATGTTCATATTATATTGAAAGTATTTTTTGATATAATAGGTTGCTTAAAAACGCCCGTATGTCGATACAATTCGCATATGTAATTTATTTTGTTAAATATCTCCGGTTCTAAAAATTATACAAATTTGGAGTTTTTACGAAAATGTTAAGGATTTAATTCTTTATAAGACCCTGTTAAAATAGACCTATCATTGTATTTGACTTTTTTGCACACATGCCTAATTTAAGCCTTTTTTTCAGTTAACGCAATCTAGCGGCGACGGCAAAATTCATGGATATAACAACAAACACGCAATTTGCAGATAAACTAAAGCTCTTTTTAATGAGATCAAGTTTGTTAAAATCGGTTATGTCAAACGGAAGTAATCGTAGTTTATTTAAGAAAATATTTAACTCGAAAATAATTTCCAGCATTTTCTCTTGGGCACTTTTACCAAAAAATATTTTACCTCAAAGCTCCATGACTGCTAGTTTTTGAGATATAGCCGACGACCATTCTTAGTTGTTCACCCGGTACAATGGTTCTGTTTACTTTAGGTACTCTTGATAAGTGATCTTTAGGTAACATATGTGTAATCTATTTTAACTAATTATTTTTTGTTTTTAAACTGCCTGATTAGAATTTGTAAACAAAACAACTGTCGTAAGTCAAAAATTCCACTCTCACCGAACAAACTTTCTGTAGGGTATCTATACTCCTTGTTAAATATTATATTATATAATCCATTTTTATATTTTTTGTAAATTAGACAAGTAGTTATTAGTAACACCCCCCCGACTGCCATTCCATATCGAAGATGGGGTTCCACAAGCCTATTGTACAAGATAAGTAGCTGTTCGCGTGTGAATATCTGTTGCAGGTATTTAAATTTGTATAGCAGAGATCGTAATTTTTTAACTCTGTAATTCATATGTTCATCCCACTTCATGCAACTGTCTATAAAAGATCCCAGATATTTCACACTTAAACAACCGGTAATCTCCACCCGCATCATACCTGTTCCCCCAACGTTTAGCGCCATATCGGGTGTCCCACTAAGAATGGCTCTCGGCCGTATCTCAGAAAGGGTTAGTCGTATGGCTTGCGCAAAATTTTTTTTTAGTAAAAGCGGCCATGAGAAATTGCTGGAAATTATTTTCAAGTTTCTCAGTCGAGCGCTAGAGGGCGTAACCGTAACCGTAAATCAGTAAAACTCAGTTTTTTCAAAAGTTGCCTATTTAAGGTGTACTGAAAGAAGTATTTTCGTATACTTTGAAGCTTTCTGAACAGAATTTACTTATGAAACGTCTTTGTCAGTGTTAAAATAAAGTGGTGGGGGAAGGTTGAACATTATTTTAAATGCTCATAACTCCGGGTTAGCTTAACAGAATTCAGTAAACTTAGTTTTGTTAAAAATACTTTCCCCTACTCTATATTTCACTGTATAAACTATGACAATATTATTTTTAAAGTAGGCTCTAGATGGAGCTATCTTACAACCTAACAAACATTGCGCATTTTTTCAAAAGTTTTAAATACAATAGTATATTTAATTGTACCTCATTACAAAGATGAATAAAAGCCTAAAAAACTGACGAAAACCATAACTTGATATATTTTTTCAAACCGGAGATATTAACAAAAACAAACATTAAAAACGGAAAAATTTGATTATTTTTTTTTTTTTTTTATGATCGAGCACAAGCACTATAGGAAAAATCCTTTAAGGCGCTCTGGGAGCGGTGCGTGTGCGAAGAAAGCGATTCACGTTTTTCTTGAATCGTTGGAGGTTATATTCGGTTGGAAACACGTTCTCAAGTTTCAACGGTAATAGGCCTTGGAAAAACAAAATACGATTTAAAATGACATGCTTTTACGTCGTTTAAAAGAAAAAAAACGGTTTCGTAATAAACTTGTTTCGATACTGAAAACGATATCATAATAATTTTGATATGAAACAAAATTACAAAAAAATATTAAACCTTCTATATTTAACTATGATATAAGAAAAAGTTTATCAGCTCTTGTAAGGCCTCCATTTTTATGGACTGTGGTTAACTAAGGACGTTCATTAAGCTGGAAATGGAAGTGGACTGCCCCCCTTTTAGTCCGCCACTGCCGTTTCAGATATATCATGCAGATATTTTTTTGGTACACGTGTTGAAAATTATAAACAAAAAAACATTCTGGTCTAGTGTATGTCTGGTCTTTCTCAAAATATGAAATATATTTTTGTTAAATCAGCGACTAGAATTTATGAAAAGAACGATGATTTTATGATAAGCAATCTAAATTTTTGTAAATCGCAACTAACTAATTTTTCATCAATGTGTGGTTTAACTTAAGACGTGTAAATGTACAGTATGTAAACCTTTATCAAATAAAAAATAATTACAGTTTAATACGTTTAGCGTTATGCTGTTATTTGGTTAAATTGGTACTTTTAGCAAATACGTTTACCAATTCTTTCAACGCTAATTACACCGTAACTCTAAAATAGTAGGCCACTAGCTACAGTAAAATAGTATATTATTTAACGAGCGTATAATGAAGGCCGTAATAAACGAGGATGATTAGAAACAGAGCCGCTTGCGGTGAATGTATAACCATTCGTTTATTATACGCGAGTTAAATAATATGTATATGTCGTAGGCTGATAGTGAAATCCGTCATTTCATGAAAATCCTAGTCATATCATGCTGCACGCTAAAAGGTATATTTGCAACTGGTTTGTTCGTTGTTCCCCAGAGCATTTTTTTCAATTTTTTCAACTAATATTATTTTATAAAACTAAAATTTAAATTAAATTAAAAAAAAATTGAAAAAAATGATCTGGGGAACAACGAACAAACCAGTAGCAATATACCTTTTAGCCACGCTTCATGATATGACTAGGCGTTTCATGAAATGACGAATTTCACTATCAGCCTACGACATATATACAGTGTGACCAGTAAAGTCCGCATCATATGGTATTTTTTTTTATTAATTACTTTATTCAAAATTTAACTTTGGCATCAAGTTCTGCTTCGATCGAGATGATATTTAAGTAAAAAAATAGTAGTCACGTGATTCGCATTATCTAAAGAATTTAAATTTTTTCCAAAAAATAATTCAAAAGTAGGGTTATTTCTGAAAGTATCGAAATGCAAAATTTTATCTGCATAAGATAATTTTGATTTTTTACCCATATTTTGTAAAGTGCACCACTTTTGCAAAATAAGACTCAACGCAACCTACATAAAACTTCTTAGTTTTGACAATGCTTTAATTCAGATAAAATTTTTTTAAAGTAGCGCCATATTTAATGTGTGTTTTTCTACAAAATCAAAATTGGGCTATTAAAATTTGGTCGCATGTGATGCAATATTTATTTGTTTTTGACCCTGTATAAGATAACTTTATAAAATAAGTATTTTTAAAAACGTAGTTTGTGTCTGAAAGTGATACACCTTAATATTAGGACAAAAAAGAACACAGTGTCATCAGTAAAGTATTTTCAACGATTTAATTTAAAATCCCTTTATTTTATTATTTATTTTTTTACTTTCAGACACAAACTACGATTTCAAAAATACTTATTTTATGGAGGTAGGTACCTTATACAGGGTCAAAAACAAATAAACGTTGCATCACATGCGACCAAATTTTAATAGCCCATTTTTGATTTTGTAGAAAAACACATATTAAATATGGCGCTACTTTAAAGAAAATGTAAGTATCTGAAATAAAGCATTGTCAAAACTAAGAAGTTTTATGTATGTTGCGTTGAGTCTTATTTTGCAAAAGTGGTGCAATTTACAAAATATGGATAAAAAATCAAAATTATCTTATGCAGCTGAAAAGTATAAATTAAATCAGTGTTAGAAATGTTTAGCAACGGCACTAGATGTCGCTACCCGCTTCATCCACTCTTTAGGGAGTAAAATGGGAGAAAAACATTCTTTTAAAGGTTATTTAAAGGTCTGTGAAAAATTTAAAAATTTCTCGTAAGCTAAACTTGATAGTCGTTTTCGAGTAAATAGTTTAAATGCAAGGCACCATTGTACCACACCTAATGGACAAAATGGGACAGTTTGCATTATAGTTATAGCAGGGCCGGCGCAAGGGGCGGGCAAGCCTGACCCTGCCCGGGCGGCAGCCTTAGGAGGCGGAAATGGGCTATAAAATTAACTAGTTTATGCATTTGAATGCTTATAAAAAATTAAAAGGTGGAATTTTAAATAAAAAATTGCTTTTAATATATTTTACGAACTTTTAAGCATAGGTTTCCTCTCACTTTAAAAATCCTTATGCATGAGAACGACCTAAGAAGGTTGAGGTATTTAGTTTTGAAATAAAACCGCAATTTGAAAGATCAGTAGAGTTTTCGTGTAATAAAAACCAAATTCAAAGCCGAACCAAAAATACAGAGCAATATAGATAAAAAATAAAAATATTTCAAGGAAACCGCTCACAAGCAAAATAAACTCCCGCTTAAAAATGAATAAAATTTGTATTTTTGGCAAATCAAAACCAATATTTTTAATACCTACCAATTTTTTTACTCACGTTTTATTTTACTACTAAGCGTGTTATAAAAGGCCGGCATTTTACCTTTTTGCCCGGGGCGGCGAAACTGCTAGCGCCGGCTCTGGTTATAGGACAAAAGTGTCAGTGTATTCCCATGGTTTCTGCTAAACTTTGCCTTGCTATGCTACCATAATAATTGTATATTGTATCCCTTATTATCTTAAATAAAAGTCGATTATTATTATTATTATTATTAATACATTTCTTGCATTGGTTGAGAAAGACGTAAAGTTTTTTTGCGCTTTTCTTTGATTAGGACCGTTTTCGACAAAAAAAACTGTTTTTTTTTTAAATTTAATAAGTAAGTAGCAATATTACACTATTCTTTTAACTAGAATGATTAATTATTATTTTACAAAAGATTAAATATATATTATTACATTATTATACTTAAGATAACAATATAAAGATTGATTATTATTGAATCTAAACAAAGCTTAGTTTTATTATGATATATAAAATGTGCTAAGTAATTCGATAATTTAACAAAAACATCGACTTTAAATAGTAAGCAAGGATTATTGACAAAAATAACTTGCATTCTAGCAAACCTGGGTTTGGCTTTTATAATAGGTAATATATTAACATAAATAGTAATCTCAGCCAATTCTCTCGTTTTTCGACAGATGACACTAGTTATTATTTGTCATCGATCAGCTGATATCGGAACATATAGTCCTTTATTCTGAGATAATATCTCCAGATTAGTAGTGGACCGTAATGAGCCCACGCGCCGAGTTATAAAATGTATTTTTGTGTGTTATCGTTGATCATGCCTTCTCAATTTTAAAGAACTAAGTAAGACAGCATAATATACAGGGTGATTCACGGTGGATGGAACGTTAGACGTTTCTGACGAACCAGTAAAGGAATCGTTTTGAAAATTTGGTCGTTTACATAAACGGACACGCTCTACCTATCTAAAATATTTTTAACAATACAGTGTTGCCGCTTCCACACAAAAATAATAGCCACTTCGATATTTTAAATGGAACACCCTATATATTATTAAATTTTTAAATTCTACATAAAATTATAATTATTTTTTAATAATAGCAATATTAGTCTATGCTTAATGGTTTCCGAGATATTGTCTCTTGAAAAATGACATTTTTGAACTTTGACAGCTTCTAGCTTTTTAACTGTACGTCTGAGAGCAAAACGGCTTACATGTCCCTATCTTCGATTTTTATTATCTTTCCAAAAGTTTCAATTTCCGGTTAAACCGGATGTAGGAAATATAACACTTCCGCTTTGACCGGACGTTGTTACTTTTGGAAAGATAATAAAAATCGAAGATAGGGACATGTAAGCCGTTTTGCTCTCAGACGTACAGTTAAAAAGCTAGAAGCTGTCAAATTTCAAAAATGTCATTTTTCAAGAGACAATATCTCGGAAACCATTAAGCATAGACCAATATTGCTTTTATTAAAAAATAATTATAATTTTATGTAGAAATTAAAAATTTAATAATATATAGGGTGTTCTATTTAAAATATCGAAGTGGCTATTATTTTTGTGTGGAAGCGGCAACACTGTATTGTTAAAAATATTTTAGATAGGTAGAGCGTGTCTGTTTATGTAAACGACCAAATTTTCAGAACGATTCCTTTACTGGTTCGTCAGAAACGTCTAACGTTCCATCCACCGTGAATCACCCTGTATACTAGCCTATTCATAAAGGCCCTTTGACAAATCCAGGTGGAGTGGAGAGGGGTGTCTCCGAGGGGTGAGATTCACCTCAAGTGGCATCTTAAAGTCAGCGGCACGGAATTCAACTAAATAATTTAAGGTTAGGTTAGTATTGTCTTGCCAAATCATGACAACATGTTGACATCGGTTTGTTTTTACTTCAATAATAGTATATTAAAGTACACGTTTCATAAGAAGCGGTTTTAGCGCTCGCGTCTATTTTAAAATTTTTTATTGACACGTGCGCTAAAACGCCTTATGAAACATGTGCTTTATACATTTTTTTCTATTTCACCTTTTATAATGAAGAAAAATACATTTTAAAAAGAAAATAAATCCTTCAAATTTTGTAAATTTTTATGTCTAAATTTTATGTTGGTAATACTATTTTTTTATCATAGTAGCCTCTGGACAACAAAAATTATTTTGCAAACTGTCATTTGTTGATTTATTGCCCATTTTCACCACGAGATTCTAAAGTTATTTTAGCGATATGAGATTTGAAATTGCACGAAATACGTTGTGTGATCCTTGTACATTCGGTACATATACAGAGCGTTCGGAAATTCGGGCGATTTTACTACTTTTTTCGAATTTCAAAAGACGTGAATTTACGTCACGGCATTGCAATTTAGTATAGAGAAGATGGAAAATTCAAATAAAGTTGAAGTTAAAATCGACATTGGAAGGTTAGTAGATTGAATTTTGGATAGGATTTGGCAGAAAATGATAGCTTGAAGCATCTACAAAAGATTGATTTATAGATTTATGCAACCAACATACATGACTGTTATCCACACAGAATAAAAAAGTAAGTTATCAAGCTATTTTTCCTCTGCGAAAAATGGGTTTTCTCGTAAATCACAAAGGCCGCGCAAGTCAATGAAATAAAACATTTAAATTTTACCAACATCAAATAAAGAAAAACCGGGTATCGAAATAGCTTCATTACGATACGCAAATGCGTATCGTACTGAGCTTATTATAAACGTGAAATAGAAAAATATTTAAACGTCTGCTGAACTAATTATTTTAAAATAATACTGTTTAATTCAAATTTAAAAGTGTCTTATTGCTTTATAAAAGTTATAAAACTATATTGATATTACTTTTATGAAATCTTATGAAGGCACGTAGAAAATACTTGCCAAAATTTTTGGTTAACTCATCTATCAAATCAATAAAGTGTCCAGTTAAACCATTTACTTATCGTTATATACAGAAAACTAAGGGGCAAATACAGCAGCAGGAGATAGTAGACTTGAAAATATGTCATTTATGCTAAGAACGCACCGTTAATTTTTAATAAATATGTTTTCATTAAGAAAGGTGTTTATTTAAATGTTTCTAGCCATCTAGCATTTATCTCAAAAACCAATTGAAATATCTAGATTAATGAAGTACAACTTTCTTACGTATAAAATATCCTTCTTTCATAATTTGAGGTAAAGCGGTCAGATATGTTAGAGACAAAAAATATATTCGATAATTTATCAAACACATATTGTGTTCCTGGCGTTCTCTAGGAGGTATCTTAAAACTCATTATGGAATCCTCATTTTTGCCCTCAAAAATATACCTACACCATATTTGATTCATATCCGCTTAGAATCGCTGGAAAGTAAAAACATATCCTTTTTTTTTCATGTCAAAATGGAATAAGTCTGTCTCATTTATCTTACGTATTTTATTTAGAGGGTAAAATTAAACGCAAGTAAAGAAAACAAAAACTGAGAGTATGTCTTTCTTAAATCGTATGATCCGACTATAAAAGAATTTAGTCCGGTTCTGTTTCTGTAGCCAACCGTATACCGTAAAATATACCTATGGAGGACTTGAGGTAGGAGGCCGATCGCAATGCATTGGATTTGGTCCCAAATTAGCATCGGTAATTTAGCTTTACGAGTCGCCGTAAGATGGCGCTCGTGTTCGAAGTGGGCTATCAAATAAATGGTTTCTTATGGACGCGATAACTATTTTTATTTAAATTAGTTCTTTAAGGAACAAATAAGGACTTTTATATGAATTTACACTTACTTTGTTATACTTATTAGTAGACTCGGCCTGTATAAAGTTCCAACGATGCTTGGTTTTTAAAATACAGGGTATTAAACATTCTAACTATACCTTTGGAGCTGGAAAGAGACTTATTTGGCTGCGTTTCCTCTCTGAAAAATATTCCTGTCTTACACCCCGACACAAAGCAAACTCTACTTTTATAAATTGTACCATTATTCATAATAAATATGGAAATCACTTACAATACAACGTTATTTGTGTCGTCTTGTCTTCAAAAGGCCTACATACTTCAAACGTTATTTATTGTTATTTCGAAAATAAAATGTCAATTTGTCAAAAGCACCGAAAAATAAAGGGTTTATGTCAAAAGTAAAAGTAAAAACGAAGAAGAAGACGACACCAGCCCACTTGCGACGCGAGAGCATCTATCGGCCAATAGCGAACTAACCAAAAAACCGGGACAGAATTTGAAAATGCTGCCATTGTCGATCGGCCTCCTACCCTCTAGTTCTCCATAAATATACCAGACTTCAACAGGTGATGACAGGTGATGCGGCGAGTTCTTACATTAATGTGACTTTATGCACCATTGATATGTTTCTCGACTTCGGAACGTCCTGAACTCAAATCAAAATCTTTAAGGCATTGACAATGACATGTTGCCATTTAAGTTTAAAACGTCAAAGCATGTCAGTGAATGTTAATCGCATTTAAATTTTGATTATGTTGTGGAGATAAAAGTAGAAGTCAAATGAGTCGTGAATGTTCAATAAAAAATACCTGAATCACTTGCCTAATAGCTATCGATAGTGTCTAGAGCACTGGCGTAGCTAGGATTTTGTCAGATATTACACAGACGTCAAGCCCAACGCCCAAATTTTGCTAAATTAGGTCAATAATTTAATTTTAATTTTTATTAATTATTATTACTTTATCACTAATAAACGAAAAAAAAATTACCACAATAATAAATATAATTTTTTTTTAACCTTTTATTTAAGAGCAAACATGGGAACTATAAATCCAACCTTATTTCACGTTAAACTGTAGGTATTTTTATTAGACGAATTTTGGATAAAAGCAAGAAGTAAAGAAATATTGATTAAAAAATGCAATGGAGTCACTAGTGTTTGTTTTTAACTGATCTTCGCAATTACACCAAAGGGATCTGTCGCATGATGTGTAAATACGATGGACGACCAAACAAGACGCGATCTTCCTTAAAGTAACCAAACAGCCTACTTTAAACTTAAATGGCCAAAAAAAATTTAATTTAAATATTAAAAGTTTTTGAAATATTGTGGATAATTACATTTTTCATGGCTCTTGAAGGATGGGGCAATGCCCTGATGCCCCCCCCCCCTTCCCCCCTTTAGCTACACCGGTGGTCTAGGGTAGCTTAATAGCTATTAAGTGGAGAACTTCCCGTACTGTATATATAGTGTTAAAAGTGTTGGCATACGTAAGGCAAAAAAAATATATCATCACTTCAGGAAGATCCTCATAGCTCAAGCACACAGCTCGGGCATGAGTATGATACTCACCAAAACATCTAAATTTTTGAAGAGAAGTTTCATACATACAAACCCGTAATTATACGTTATTGGACGATGATGCTGTTGGGCGAGAGCAAATTAGTAAAATAATGATTGAGTTAACAGATAATCACTCACGAATTGTCCAACGAATTTGTTTTCCAGATGAAACTATGTATTCATTAAATTGGTCAGGTTAATAAACAAAAACTACATATACTGGGCAGAGGAAAATCCTCACTGGTTTATAGAAATGACACCCAGTATAATGGTTGAAAATAGGGTAATCGGACCATTTTTCTTTGACGAGAGCGTCACTGGAGAGAAATATCTTAAATTTTCTTCGAAATGATCTGGCTCTGGCTCATGCTACTCTACTTATTTCGGGATGATAATAATCCTGATTTACGAAGTTTAACAAAATGGTGCTCCCCCGCAGTATAGGTACCGCATGTAAGGGCATACAAATAAACACAATTTTTTCAGACGGGGGCAATAAAGTGACCACCCGGATCGCCCGATCTTAACCCACTGGATTTTTTTTTGTAAGGCTACGTAAAAAATTTAGTTTATAAATCTAAATCCAACACGATAGACACGCTTAAGCAGAAGTCCATTCAATGAGTAGTGCAAAATGTACAAGAGGAATTTCCAGATTGATTGATCCACTGCAGAACAGTTGGTGGAGGAAATCTTTAATATCTTATAAATAGGTTTTCTTAATACTTTGTGGTTTGTGTATATTCTTTTAAGAGTTAATATTTCGTAGACGGTTGAAGATAGGTACTTGGCATGATTTATGAAAAATGTCTAGAATGTAATAATGTAAAAATTTGATAGGTACAGGTAGCATATCTTTTTTCTAAGAAAAAGCATTTCAAATAAATAAATTTGACGGGTCCGCGCGATTCTTGATTAAGTGAAAGGTATCTATATATATAAATACATGTTTGTCTGTCTGTCTGTATGTGTTGTATGCGTTTCTATACCATTTATCCGATTACGATGAAAATTTGGTGAGTTGTTGTGTGCACGCCGAGGAAGGTTTCGGCATAAAAAAAAGTGGCGCAACGGATGCCGGGATTCCGGGATTTCGGGATGCCGGATATTTGTGTAATGTCTTTCCTTTAAATTTATTTTAGTAAGTAGCGTAGCAACGCGCGCAGGGTATAGCTAGTTCTATATAAAAGTTTATCCGGTTCTTTATCATAACGCTGTTTAATATAAATTATAAATAGTTAGCAATAAAAGACAAATTTTTAAAGTTATTAGAGTCTGCCAATAGTGTCATGGTATTTCCTTCTGTCCGTAAAATTATTATAGAGAGGGCTAAACCTATTTTTAAAATTGAATAACTAATAAAAACCGAATTTCTTAAAGGTACATCGAAATTTGTACTGTCCTTAGGATATTATATATTAGGAATAACCAGTTGTCTAATTTTGTAATATTTGTGTAGGTAATCAATGACTATTTTTTTTCACGTTTTGGTGTCGTTGCAGGAGGCCAAAAAGTTTTATTTTCACTTCAAGCCCAGGTGTTATCAAGATTAATAATCCATGGGCTAATCAAAAGATAATTTTTACTATTAATAAAAATATAATAATTAATTTACTTACCTGTTTTATAATTATCTCCCAGTATTATACGATCCAGTGAAATTAAATAGTTTTTCATTCAGTCATTTTATTGCCTAGGATATTGTTTTGCTGTGAATTAAACATCTGGTGCATAATATCCAAAAACACCGAATAGATATAGTTAATGGAAATATTCGGAAAAGATAGCCGAAAATGAAAGTAAGCGCGCATTGGGATGGCTTTTCCGCGCGTGAACACCAAATTTTAACGCTAGTTTTCGCTCAAACCTCGGACAAGCAAGCAGGAAAATCCTAAAGCCCGGATGACACTTTTCGCGCTTTTCGAGTCGCGAATTTCAAACGAAAAAGTTTCAAAGATCTTCGTTAGAACATAATAGATAACTAAAAATATTGTGTGTAGGAACAGTAACTTATCTATATCGAATAGCTTGCACTAAGCAGGATGTAAAAAATAGAAAATCCTAAACAAATAAAAATTGGCTTAGATTTTCGCGGCCTGCAATAAAACCTAAAACTTTTATTAAACAAGCCATAAATAATTTGTGATTGTTTTCGGGTACAACAAAATAGATTAACTGTATTGTCGGTATCTATCCCGAAGCGATTGAATTTGTTGGTTATACGTGTAACGGTATCCGTGCAAAAGAATGACTGTTTGAGGGACTGTAATTTGAAGGACATAAAGTGACTTAAAAAGTGATAGGTTTATTTAGGCTTGTGGAAATTAGTTTTAAAATGGTGAGTTTTTTAGAATAGGTGGAGAAAACGCTTTGCTTTACAATTATTAACTAATTTTTACGTAACTTTAGTATCAATATCCTAATGAAAATAGTCGTATTGTAATTCATTTAGTAACAATAGTAGATTACTTACCGAGGCGGAAAGTATTTCATTCTTGTAGAGATGGTTTAGCAAAGACAGGAATCACATTTTTTACCAAGGTTTGTATAATATTTAATTGACAACAATACATTTTAAATGCAAATGATGTTTTTCGTGACAAATATAACAATGTAAGAAATTAACAAAGTAAGACTCGTACCGTGCGAGCAAAAATTATTTGCATCAAAGAGGGCCTTGCATCTAAGGACGTAATGCTTAGCCGTAGAGCTTAATATCTTCTGTTGGGTGTCAGTAACTACCTGAATTAACAATCAATCAGTTTCCGTCGTCTTTAACAGTCGTTACAAGTAATTTCATTCAACGCTAATTTTTCCAATTTATTGAATAATTCACAGAATGAGCTTTACGGAACAGCACAAAATATTCATGGTTAAAGCGTATTTTCGAAACGGGTTTAGAGTAAATGGTGAGTGGCAATACAATCCAGGTTTGTGCATGGACGATTTTCACGAACATTTTCCTAACGTTGCTTTTATTGCCTGAAAAGAACCGTGGCTGTGTTTAGGGAAACAGGTTCTATACAACACAAAAAAGGTGCAGGAGACCATCTGTAAGAACAGAAGAACTTGTTGCAAACGTTCGTGAAATAATGCAAAATACGCCAACAAATTGTATAAGACGCCTGTCCCAAGAAGTGGGAAGATCTTATGGAACATGCAGGACTATTCTTAAGAAGCAGCTAAATTTATTTCCTTATAAAATGCAAGTAATTATTTTTCTTTCTGTATATTCTTACTTTGTTAATTTTGTAAACAACAAAAATAAATTTGTATTTGTCTACTTATTTTATTACTCATTAGTTTGGCATATCATGTCATAATATGAATTTGACAAAATTTTAACCTAGATTTGGT
The DNA here is from genome assembly GCA_963969555.1 of Polydrusus pterygomalis. Classification (NCBI taxonomy): domain Eukaryota; kingdom Metazoa; phylum Arthropoda; class Insecta; order Coleoptera; family Curculionidae; genus Polydrusus; species Polydrusus pterygomalis. The sequence goes on along the minus strand of OZ018376.1, from coordinate 38,230,074 downwards.
TAGATATATCGTCCCCATATCATTGTGATCTAAACCAAGCCCTGCGTTTTTTAATCCAAGCCCTCTTTGATGCAAATAATTTTTGCTCGCACGGTATATAACCACAAGCTTCTACACCATCCACAAATATAAAAAAAAAACGTTAATCAACGTCAAGTTGATATTTTGATAATGGTTACTATTTACTATGGTACTAAACAAACCAAGCATACTAACTTAAATCAGTTGCATTTTTGATAGATTTTCATCAAAAAAGTGTTTATGAAGACAATGAGCGATTCAGAACAAATCACTTATATTCCTTCTCAATTGAAAGACACCGCGGAAAGTTTGGAAACATATTTGTTACCTAAGAAGAGCTGTGCAAGATACGATAAAGTTTATGATGTTTTCAATAGTTGTTGCTTGCAAAAATGTGTTCAGAAAACTATTTTTGAAACTGATATATTGCACTCAAAAACAGGTGTATTCAATGCATGTCGAACTGTCTAAAATGAAAGTGACTGCATCAGTGTTAATATCGTGGAAGATAAGGTTGGTTCACAACATCAAAAACCTACCAGTCAATGGTATTCATAGTGAATAATGAATAATGGGTTTTGTTAATAAAAAAATTCTTTGCCCTTCGTATAAACGTTCTAAATGGAAACTTCTTTTTGCAATTAAGATTTGGCAAAATTACTCAAAATGTACGCCCCCGGAGTTTGTCAAAATTGCAGCAGATGCCGCAGACAATTTGGTGCCAACAAAATCCAGTAGTATTTACGAAGCTGCGTTTAAAAGAATCCAGCTATGATGCAATGAGAAACACATTAATTAAATATAATTCTGAAAATGTACTTTTGTCGTAGTTTTAGGAAAGAGCGAGTAAACAAAAAATGATTGATTCAACAATGTGGTCACATGGTCTATGATAAGATTATAGGCTATTGAATATGTCTTTGAGTAAGGAACAATTACGTTGGAGGGGTTTAATGGTTTAATATGTTAGACACCTAAAAATTATAAAGTGCTACTACATTCACGGGTACGTTTTTGAGAGCCGACCGAAAATGCTCGCTTTTTTAGTTTTTTTTTAAATAACTCGAAAACAAAACAAAATTCGGGATTTTTACAGCAATACCTTTTTGTAGAAAATCAAATCTCCTATCAAATACGTTCTTAATATTTTTTCATTTTTAGTACCTAGGTACCCGAAAATCACGTTTTTTTGGTTTTGTCAATAAATCGCCCATAACTTTTTTTTGCGGCAACCTAGGTATATATAAATGTTCAGAGAAAATAAAGGTATTGAAAAAACAAAGAAATTGCTTTTGGATTTTTCTCCGTACGACCAACAGTGATCAAGATATCGCATTTAAAGTTGACCATTTGCTTTGATACATTCTTTCTTTATCTTAATATGAGAAGCGTACTGCCGTGTTCGATGGATATTTTGACGGAGTTGACAATATCGGCATTAAAAGTACAGAAAAACTACGCCGGACTAAAAAAATTCTGTCCTGGAATGCAAGTCAAAGATAAATTGAAACCTCTATCGAACCCAGATAGGTGTTCTGCCAACGAAAATAACAAAAAACCAATTATTGCTTATCTAATTTAAAAATTTATTGCATGTACATTCAACAAAAGTTTTCAGTAGGCATAAAAAACAATAAAATCTAATATTGCTAATTAAATTTATATATTTCTCTAGATCAGTTCACCTGCATTTATAATAATTTCAACATGCTGCATCAAGCCGAAAACTACTATGTGAAATATTACGCACATAGAAGGTTTTAGTTTTATGTTATAACTACACTATTTTTTGATATCTTCACATAGGTGATTTTATTAAGTCGTAAATATGATAATTCTTGACAGAATGGCGCAAAAAAGCCGAAATATGAAACATTGTCACATAGAAGCTTTAGTCGCGACAACGACGTGATATTGATTCGAAGCTGGCAAATAAAGATGCAGAAGTGCATAATATTATTAACACAGCTAAAGGAACAAAATGAGTCAATCTAAAGTCTGCGTCACCGATCTTAAGCTGCCGAAGGAATGTGGGCTGAAATTATATATTGTTGTCGTAGTTAGTGCAAACTTTAAGATAATAATAAAATTATAAATAGTTTATTCCCATTTATTTATTTCACTAAGGTACGTAATACAGTTCTCCGCCAGTAAAATATATGAAGGGAAAACTTTGATTGCCATAACTAAAATTTTAATTCGAAGAAATAGTCCATGCTTAAAGTGGGGTTGAAAGTATGGGAAAGAAAGAAAAAAACCTAAAGTCTTCCTCCACAAAATTTAATAGAATAAAAATTATCTAGGGGTCTCTATATGTTTCGAACGTAAAAACGTTCATCATTAGGGGACAGAAAATTTATTTAGTGCTGATGTTTTTAGCAGAAGAGAAAATGGTGTAGAACCTTAATGGAGCTTTTATGGAATTAAAAAAATGATGTGTAGAAGAGACATAATATGAAGAAAATTGATAACGTTAAACCATACTGAGTATTTTAAAAAAGTTATTAAAGGGGGTCTAAACCAACCAATAAACTGGGGAAGAAGAAAACCCCTTCCTGAAAAGAAGGTGTCGAAGATTATTTAAAATTTTAACTTTTCAAGTTTATGTCAGTAAGACATTATAAGGATAAAATTGTAATATCACCATAAAATCTTCAGTAGGTACCCCACAAAACACTTTTTGCAATTTAATTTTATGGTGATATTACAATTTTATCCTTATAATGTCTAAACTGACAAACTTGATAAATTTTATAAAAAATTTTAAATAATCTTCGACGCCTTCTTTTCAGGAAGGGTTTTTCTTCTTCCCCAGCTTATTTGGTTGGTTTAGACCCCCTTTAATAACTTTTTTAACATAGTATGGTTTAACCTTATCAATTTTCTTCATATTATGTCACTTCTACACATCAATTTTTTAATTCCATAAAAGCTCCATTAAGGTTCTCCACCATTTTCTCCTCTGCTATAAACATCAGCACTAAATAAATTTTCTGTCTCCTCACGATGAACGTTTCTACGTTCGAAACATGTACAGATCCCTAGAGAATTTTTATTTTATTACATTTATAGAGGAAGACTTTAGGTTTTTTCTTTCATTCCCATAAAATTTTAATAATCACAACCACGATATCGACATTACATTATGGAATAATGTTGATGCTTGGTTACCATTATTAAAAATTTTTTACAGCTGCGCTTTATTTACCGTCATTATATTTATTTGTTAGTTTTAAGAAATTTAATAATAGTAATATTATGTTACCAAATTATTACAATACACGTATTGTAATATGGTTATTCGTTTACTTTAATAAAGGTAATTCATGAGCTTACATAAAAGCCCATTCGCCAAATAATTTAATTTTACTGTATAGCCTACTTTCGCCCTTATGTGCACAGGGTTATTGACTATATTTTGACCAAAAATATAGTCATCAATAGTCATGAAAAATATGTAGGTGATAGTCTTAATCCTAGCAAGTAGAGATAGATTGGCAAGATTCGTTGAATCATATTACGCAGGAGTACTGGAAGAAATCGGTGGAACATACAGAAAAATTAATGAGGAATTGGTGGGATCGACAACAAGTATTAGATGTCGAAGTAGCGCCGATGATCATTGCTCCATTCGAGGACGACGCAGATGACGAGGACTTTTCAGAATTTCTAAGTGATGATGCCAGTTTTTAAGTTTTTAGTCTATCATTATAAACGTTTGTTTTGTTTACATTTTTTAGTATTTTTCGGTATTATATTATGATTTCTTTCATGGACAATTTTCTGTACAATCCTTAACTTGATTACCAGTGCTTTTGCTACTGTTTTCTACTTATTGGTTGGCAACTTACCATTTTTTCTTTTTATAATAGGTAATCGGATTAAATTCCCTTGTATTTTTAGGTTAGGTAATTTTATTACAAAAATAAATTACACTGTTTATTATTGTCGTTTTTAATAAATAGATTTAGTAGATATACTATTTACAAGGATGGCGAACCAATGGCTCGCGTGCCATTGATTGCACGCGACTTAAAATTTTGGGCACGCCACCGATCACAAAGTTTACTATGAATTATTATCTTACGAATTTGACGGCACGTCTACGGCCTCATTAAACATTTAAGTGGCACGTTAAAATAATAAAACTATGTTTCTTTTCTCCGGGTATATTGATACCTACATAATGGATATGGAATGGCAGGCAGTTATCTAGATTTCATCAAATCCTATCTGACTGATCGAAGACAATATGTCGGAATGAATGGCATAACATCAAGAGAGATTTTGTAGTCAAATCCAGTGCCACAGGGCATTTGGGCCCTATACTGTTCTTCCTCTTTGTCAACGATGTAACATTTAATTTAAAAAAATACAAGTGGCTTTTGTATGCGGATGATCTCAAGTTCTATTACGTCATAAATTCCATGAAGGATTGCGAGGTGGTTCAGTCCGAGATAAACAGGTTGGTCCTCTGGTGCGAAGGAAACTATCTTCATCTTAATGTAGCAAAATGCAAAGTTATGAGGTTTATCGTCGTAAGGAACCAATACTTTTTGATTATTTCCTGAGTAGAAAAATTCTTGAAAGTGTTACCAAGATAAACGATTTGGCAGTTAGTTACCTTCGATCGAGAAGTAACTTTCAACGAACACATTTCTAATATTACCCTTAGTTATAGAATGCTGGGTTTTCTGAGAATAAACTGTAACCATATGTACGATGTACGATGCCATAAAATGCCTCTACAACTCCCTTGTTCGGAGTACTCGGGAATATAGTAGTATAGTTTGGTCGCCATCATATAGTATCATATAAATCGCCTGGAAGCAGTCAAAACCAAATTTGTTAAATTCCTCTTATATAAACACAGATTTCCATAGAGATTTACTATATACCACTAGGATACAGTTAGTTCGACTAGATAGTCTCGAAAATCGATAAATAAATGCTATGGTGCTTTTCTTACATAAAATTGTTAAGGGAAAAAATATACTATGCTGAATTACTTTATAGTTTTAATTTTCGCATTCCACAAAGAGATACTCGAAGTGGGCTGCTCTTTCAAGAACCACGGCATCGAACTAATTATGGGTTTCAAAGTTGTGTGGGAAGAATTATAATTCGAACTTCCTGGATTACGACCTATCTCATCAGTCATTCGAAACTTTCAAAAGAAACATTTTCAAATTTTAATCCGTTGTCTCTGGTCTTTGTTAACGTATTATTTTCTTTTTGTATATGTCGTAGGCTGATAGTGAAATCCGTCATTTCATGAAAAGCCTAGTCATATCATGAAGCGTGGCTAAAAGGTATATTGAAACTGGTTTGTTCGTTGTCCCCCAGAGCATTTTTTTCAATTTTTTCAACTAATATTATTTTATAAAAATAAAATTTAAATTAAATTTAAAAAAAAATGCTCTGGGGAACAACGAACAAACCAGTTGTCAATATACCTTTTAGCGTGCAGCATGATATGACTAGGCTTTTCATGAAATGACGGATTTCACTATCAGCCTACGACATATATAAGAATAATGTTTTTAATTGCCTACCTATACCATTTGGAGAGAGATCTCTGTAGTGTATTATTGTGAATAAATAAATAATCCCACAACATTTTGATAGGCTCTGAAATTTTCGAATTGATTCATATGATTGGTGACGTTTGGACCCGCATGATAAGACCAGATTTGACTATATTTATTATTATTTACAATGATTTGCCAGTGCATGGTGTCTAAGAGACCTGACTTTTCTAACCCTCGATTAATATTTCGGCGGTAATTGGAATTATTGAGGTTATGCTTTTTTAGCTTAAAAGCAATGGTGTAGATAGTTTTGTATTTTAAGTCAGCACTTGGGCTGGGCAAAAATTCGATATATTGATATTTTTATCGATATATCGATATATGGAATAACGATATTTAAAAATAAAATATCAAAAAATCGATATTAGGTATCGATATTTATCGATATTTATTGATATTACTGATACTATTAATTTTTATCGATATTATCGATATATCCGATCACATCGATAATATCGATTTTTCGAATTTTTGATGTTGGTGTAAGAATGTCGCCTAAATATTTGGATGAGTATCATTGAAAATTTCATAAATTTATTTTCAACCAATTAGAAGAATCCTTTTTGTTTACGAGACTATCGCGATAGTCTATAGACTATTAACCTAATGAAATTAATTAGTGATAATTTTTCTTAGGTATACTACTACGACTTAATTTTAATTCAAATGTCAAGTCATTTCGAAGTGACAGGTGAGACAAACCAGCAAGTAACAATCGGTTTTTTAGTCGTACCCGTGATATTTATTGTTACAATAATATCGTGTAAAAAATGATTCGTTTTGGTAGGTAATGATTCATCAAGTTTGATTGCTAAAGAAATTGAGCAGAAGTTGATTTTACTTGTTAGAAACTAAGGTTTGTTACTAAAATTTCAGGAACATTAAAAGAAACTCCAATTTATGAAATTTTCTTACCGAATCTCCCACGCAGCAGAATTAATTCTCGATAATGTTTTTCTCAGTTTCACTCATGTTGTGTCTTCGACTCGGGTTAATTTTCTATCAACAAGACCATTTATGACCTTAAAAAAATTATCGGTAATAATTTTGCTGCTATAATAGGGAGATTATAAGTGAAAATAAAAGGAGGGAAGAATGCGATAATGATTATTGTTTTTATCCTTTATTTACGCCTTTACCTGATTTGTTTAGTGTTTAATGTAATTTTTGACTGTCACTAATGAATTTTTATACATGTGTCTTCTGTTTATTAACGTCAATCTTTTGGTATACCTAACATAAATGTCAGTGTATCATCAATACACATATTGATATTTAATATCGCCTAACACTAATTTGATATAGGGATAAGTAGGGCTGGGCAAAAATTCGATATATCGATATTTTTCTCGATATATCGATATATCGAATAACGATATTTAAAAAATAAAATATCAAAAAATCGATATTATCGACATTATCGATATTTTTTTAAATATCGATATTCGATATTGGAATTTCAATATCGCCCAGCCCTAGTCAGCACTACTATAGCTTAACTGCTTTGGCTGTAAATTTCAAAAATGCAGTAAAATACTTTTGAACTAGCGCATTCAATCCCCTTAACAAAATTAGGACCCCCTGACAGATCTGCCCCCCTCCCTCCTTAGTTTGTCATTGATGGACGCTTGGTTTTATAAAAGCTTTATGCTAGTCATATTCAATAGTCTTATAGCGAGATCTTTGTTAAATTCAAAGTAGATATAACTCCAATTTTACCATAATCTTTTCATCAAATGAATATTGCTTTGGGTAATTATATAAACGATCGGTACATAAATTATTAGTGTATTGGGTCTTTTTTAATGATTCGTTTTAATTACTCTCGACGACTGGCCCAATGTATTTGTCGATATATAAATTCTCCAAAAGTTCGTTGTTTACCCAGTATTTTAAAAATAGCAGGAAAATAAATAAAGGTACATAATACCATGTATCCTATTGTAAACACATTTTTGCTTAAAAATAGTTTAAATTTATTATTTATACAGGCAGGAATTGCTAATCGTCAGATTAAAACAAAATCTTATAGGAAGAAACTGGCGGATTAAAATTGACAAGGGCAACATTTTACCGGATTATAATGTTTCCTTTGAATTTGCAAAACAAAACAAAGATTTTAGTAAATAATATTACTATTCAAATAAAACTTTTGATATAAAATCTGGAATATTGGAGATTGGAGACATTTCAAGGCAAAGCACGCCTTGTTCAATATAAATAATTTTGGGACAATTACCAAAATCCCTAAATCTTATTAGCAAAGGAAAAAATACGTCACAATTTGATCCAGACGATTTATTTCCTCAATTCGGTTCGGGCAAAAAGACCCCTCATTAGGAGGTAAAACTAAACTAAAAGTTTCCAACAAAATGAATATAACAATTAATATTATCTTAACATAGTATAAAACAAAGTCGCTGTCGCCCGTCTGTCCCCTTTCATATGTGCTTAAATCTTTAAAACTACGCAACGGATTTTGAAGCGGTTTTTTTTTAATAGATAGAGTGATTCAAGAGGAAGGTTTTTATGTATAACTAGCTTCGCACGGGTGCAATTTCAGAAAGTGGCATGCCGGGTACTAATATATCGGGTTTGTTCGGGTTTGAATTTATACCAGCGGGTTGCAACGCATGCCGGGTACACGCAAGTTATAAATAAAATAAGTCTTGAGAGAATGTCGTGAAATAAATCCCGCAGGGACGTCGGATGTCTTTAAGGGAAAGTGGGGGGGGGGGGGGGGGGACGGCGGACATGCCAATAATAAATTGAGTTGGCAAGTTGGCTATTACATATACCAATAAATTCAAAAAATTGAAACAATTACAATAAAATAAAACTGTTCTTAAAATAAATATACAGGGTGTTTCAGAATAAGATGCTGATCCTAAACTTTAACGCCCTGTAGTTCGAAAGTTGATAGGTTAAGGATATATATTAATATGAACTTTTCTTCTTCAAATCACCTAACGATTCACACCGTTAAGGATCAGCATCTTATTCTGAAACACCCTGTATATTATTATACAGTGTGACCAGTAAAGTCCGCATCATATGGGATTTTTTTTTATTAATAGCTTTATTCGAAATTTGACTTTGGCATCAAGTTCTGCTTCGATCGAGATGAAAATGAAGCAAAAAAATAGTAGTCACGTGACATTATCTGACAAATTAAAATTTTTTCTAAAAAATAATTCAAAAATGGGGTTAATTCTGAAAATATCGAAAAAAGTTATTAGAAAAAGTTTTTTTAAATACAGTTTCTAGCCCACATGCAATGCACTTTCAGCTAAATATAGATAATTTTGATTTTTTACCCACAACTAAAATTTATTTTACACTTAATGAAGATTTTACTGATGACACTGTGTTCTTTTTTGTCTTAATATTAAGGTGTATTACTTTCAGAAACAAACTACGTTTTCAAAAATACAGGGTCAAAAACAAATAAACCAAATTTTAATAGCCCAATTTTGAGTTCGTAGAAAAACACACACTTAATATGGCGCTACTTTAAAGAAAATATATCTGAAATAAAGCATTGTCAAAAATAAGAAGTTTTATTTAGGTTGCGTTGAGTCTTATTTTGCAAAAGTGGTGTAATTTACAAAACATGGTTAAAAAATCAAAATTATCTTATGCAGCTAAAATTTTGCATGTGGGCTTAAAACTGCATTAAAAAAAAGTTTTTAATAATTTTTTTCGATATTTTCCAAAATAACCCTACTTTTGAATTATTTTTTGAAAAAAATTTAAATTTAACAGATAATGCGAATCACGTGACTATTATTTTTTTTTTATTTTTTTGCTTCATTTTCATCTCGATCGAAGCAGATTTTGATGCCAAAGTCAAATTTCGAATAAAGTTATTATTAAAAAAAATCCCATATGATGCGGACTTTACTGGCCACGTTGTATAGATAAATAAAAAATCTAATATATATTATATGATATATAATATATAATATATAATATATAATATATAATATATAATATATAATATATAATATATAATATATAATATATAATATATAATATATAATATATAATATATAATATATAATATATAATATATAAAATATAATATATAATATATAATATTTAATATATAATATATAATATATAATATATAATATATAATATATAATTTTTATTATTTTATTATTAATAGTTTACAGTATTATATAAATTGACAATTGTAAGATTAACGGAGGGTGGCAGAAAGATTTTAATCAATAAATTAACAAATTGGAAACACAGTTGTTCGATTGACTAACTGTTGATTAAAAGCTTCCTGATATATTCCGACACTGGTCAACTACATAACGCTTCAATGGGCCTGGATCAATTAGCTAATAGTGTGAGCACAAAAACAAATGAACATTGTTACCTACTTTGAATTTAACAATCACTTCTGCTAATCTCATATGTATGGCACAATCAAAATATTCGGTGAGTTAATTAGAAAAAAAACCTGAAAAGCTTTTATTGGTATAAATTCATTTTTGCAACAATTCAGTTAACCGGTGAATTATTTATTGATTACTAGCGGGTACCCGCAACTTCTCTTACGCCATTCAATTGTTATAGATTCGCTAACGCAACAAAGTAGCCGGTACCATACATAGGTACTACCCAATAGATCCTGTGATAGGTACCATTATTATTTTTTACAAGAGATTTCTTTGCGCTTTCTTACATTACTATTTCTTTCTTTCAATATACAGGGTGGCCTTTTAGTGTGGCAAAGTACAATAGCTCCGTTACTATTTCAAATACATTAAAAATATTAATACAAAAGTTGAAGGGCAGTAAGTGACTTATAACGTAAAATTATTTTTAACTCTATAGGGTGGCTCAAAAAAGCGGAACAATAAAAAATGTACTTTTTTTAAATGGAACACCCTGTATATTTTTTCATTTTTAAATTCTAGATAAAATTATAATTATTTTTTATTAAATACATTATTAGTCTATACTTTATAGTTTCCGAGATATTGACTCTTGAAAAGTGACATTTTTGAACTTTGACAGCTTCTAACTTTCTAACAGTACGTCTTAGAGCAAAACGGCTTACATGTCCCTATCTTCAATTTTTATTATCTTCCCAAAAAAATCAACTTCCGGTTAAACCGGATGTTACTCGAAAGCAGGAAATATAGTTGTTCCGGTTTAACTGGAAATTGATTTTTTTGGGAAGATAATAAAAATTGAAGATAGGGACATGTAAGCCGTTTTGCTCTAAGACGTAGTGTTAGAAAGTTAGAAGCTGTCAAAGTTCAAAAATGTCACTTTTCAAGAGTCAATATCTCGGAAACTATAAAGTATAGACTAATAATGTATTTGATAAAAAATAATTGTAATTTTATGTGGAATTTAAAAATGTAAAAATATACAGGGTGTTCCATTTGAAAAAAGTACATTTTTTCTTGTTCCGCTTTTTTGAGCCACCCTATAGAGTTAAAAATAATTTTACGTTATAAGTCACTTACTGCCCTTCAACTTTTGTATTAATATTTTTAATGTATTTGAAATAGTAACGGAGCTATTGTACTTTGCCACACTAAAGGGCCACCCTGTATGTCAAAATTTTATTATTCTTTGACGGCATCTGTATGGTTCTTGATATATAGACACCGGCAACTATCAAGTTATCTGTCACTTAGTACCGTGCGAGCAAAAATTATTTGAATCAAAGAGGGCTTGGATTATAAAACGTAGGGCTTGGTTTAGATCACAATGATATGGGGACGATAATATCTAACCAAATCTAGGTTAAATTTTTGTCAAATTCATATTATGACATAATATGCCAAACTAATGAGTAATAAAATAAGTAGACAACTGGGTACAAATTTATTTTTGTTGTTTACAAAACTAACAAAGTAAAAATGTACAGAAAGAAAAAGAAAAATAATTACATAAATTGCTGAAATGGGCCACCGCCATGCTCCAAGCATAAATTCACACGTCTTTTCATATTTTCGAAAGTGTTGACCAGCATCTCTGGAGAAATATTACCACATTCTTGGATAATCCTTTCTTGTAATTGTTCTAAATTTGCTACTGTGGTGTTTTAAAAATAGTGTTCTTTAAATGAGAAAACACGAAGTAATTCATAACCATTAAAAAAGGTGATCTATGTGGGAATTCAATGTCTGGTCGAAAACTGATCAATCTGTCGTCGAAAAAATTGCGTAAATAGTTATTAGTTTCGGCGGCTGTATGGGCGGTTGCACCGTCCTGTAAAAAATATACAAAACGTAGTTTGTCGTCAAGTAATTGCTCCACAAATGGATTAAAAATATTGTCTCTATACCGCTGTGCTGTAACTGTGTCATGGAAAAAAAAAATAGGACCAACAATTCTTTTTCGGGAAACACCAATTTTTTGAGGGTGCAATGTGGACTCTATAAAAAAATGGGGATTTTCACTACTCAATATGCGTGTATTCTGAGAATTCACATAACCGGAGAGGTGGAACCAGGCTTCATCCGAAAAAATTTTCAGGTCTAATAAATCATTTCTTTCCAATAAATTTTGGGTAAACCATTGAGAGTAATTCCTGCGTCTTTCAAAATCTGACGCTTGTATTTCTTGGAATACTTGCACTTTATAAGGAAATAAATTTAGCTGCTTCTTAAAAATAGTCCTGCATGTTCCCTAAGATCTTTCCACTTCTTAGGACAGGCGTCTTATGCAATTTGTTGGCGTATTTTGCATTATTTCACGAACGCTTGCAACAAGTTCTTCTGTTCTTACACATGGTCTTCCTGCTCCTTTTTTGTGTTGAATAGAACATGTTTCCCTAAACACAGCCACGGTTCTTTTCAGGCCATGATAAAAATCCCCAGCAATAAAAGCAACGTTAGGAAAATGTCCTTGAAAATCGTCCATGCACACCTTATTGATTGATTGTCAAAAACACCGTTCTTAGGGGATGCCTACGTTATAAGGAGCATACGTCCTTACAATTTCATGATTCTAGGATTAGGAATTTATGCTGGGCGTTCATGAATCAGTCAGTCAGTCGTTAAGTCACTTTATAATTTTATATAATAGTAAGATTGCGTTTCCAACCTTTGTTTTAACAGTTTTAAATATTTCGGGATAATTATTGATTCAAAATTAAAATTTTAAAATTATGATATCGAAGATTGCCGGAAAAGTAGGTTATTTTAAAAGAATCAGTTCTCATTTAGGTTTGTTTTCTAAAAAAACTGTATTTAATACTATTATATTACCACATTTTCTTTATTGTTCTTCCATTTTATATTGTGCTAGTGAGGAAATATTTGATAATTTACAAATCTTACAAAATAAGGCAATGCGGATTATTTTAAATTGTGACAAATATACATAAATAAATTTTATGTTAAAAAATTTAGATTGGTTGAATGTCAGAAGTTTAATTTTTTATTTAGAATGTATCATCATACATAAAATTAAAAATAGTTTATTGCCTTGATTGTTTAAAAAGTTTTTGTTCTTTTAGTCATGACCATCATAAATATAAAACAAGAACTAATCAAAATTTTTTTGTGTATAGAGTGTCTAAAACATTAGCTTATAAGTCTATTTTTCATAAAGGTTTGATAGAATATAACAATTTGGAAAATTCTATTAAATCTCAAATATCATTAAAAATATTAAAAAAAACTTTAAATATACATTTATTTAAAAAACAAAATGATACGTATAGACCAGTGCTGAAGCCTTTGAAAATGGTAAAAAGTAAAAAAAGATAATAGTTGGATGAAACCCGTTGGAAATAGGAGAGAATAGAACAAAAATGAAAGGAAAAATAAATTACGGGCGATCCGAGGTCGGGAAGGGGGGGAGGGGGGTTTTAAGGGTAAAAAATGATTTATCTCGATTTCCGGTAAAACTACAAGTCCTATGGAAAAACGTGAAATTGCAAAGTTGTAGGTAATAAAAAGATCTACAACTTTTGTATTTACACTTTTTTCATATAACCTCAAAATGTATGTGAAAAATTCAAATAACCAATTTTTTGGTTTTTTATTTTTATCTTTTACAAAATTTTTTTTTATCCACGAAATTTGGTGAAAACTTACCTTTTCATGTCCTTAACACACTGTAATTTTTTTAATTTGAAATATTTATTTTTTAACCTTATTTTGACTTAATATCGAAAAAACACCCTAATTTTCAATCGAAAATTCTCACGTCAAAATATCTGCTTTTTTAAAAAAGTCGGTGGGCTTTTTGTTCGTTGACATCTCTACTTTCTGATAGTGTTAAAAAAAAATATACATTACTATGGTAAATGTTCTCAAAAAAATGCAAAGAAACGAAAAAAACTAGAACCCGAAATTTTTTTTTTAGATCAATATGTACAATTTTGAGCAATTTATTAAAATGTATACTTTTTTTTATCAATGTAACATGGAATCTTACGTTTTTCGAGTAATTAAAGTATAAATTTTAATAAATAGCTCAAAATTGTACATTCTGATTCGAGTTTTTTTCCTTTCTTTGCATTTTTTTAAGAACATTTACCATAGTAATGTATATTTTTTTTTAACACTATCAGAAAGTAGAGATTTCAACGAACAAAAAGCCCACCGACTTTTTTAAAAAAGCAGATATTTTGACGTGAGAATTTTCGACTGAAAATTAGGGTGTTTTTTCGATATTAAGTCAAAATAAGGTTAAAAAATAAATATTTTAATTTTAAAAAATTACAGTATGTTTAGGACATGAAAAGGTAAGTTTTCAATAAATTTCGTGGATAAAAAATTTTTTTTGGAAAAGATAAAAATAAAAAACCAAAAACTTGGTTATTTGAATTTTTCACATACATTTTGAGGTTATATGAAAAAGTGTAAATGCAAAAGTTGTAGATCTTTTTATCACCTACAACTTTGCAATTTAACGTTTTTCCACAGGACTTGTAGTTTTACCGGAAATCGAGATAAATCATTTTCTACCCTTAAACCCCCCCCCCCCCCCCCCCTCCCCCCTTCCCGACCTTGGATCGCCCGTAATTTATTTTTCCTTTCATTTTTGATCTACTCTCTTCCTTTTCCAATGGGTTTCATCCTACTATCATTTTTTTTTGTTTCAAAAATTATCGACCCTGGTCTAGTAATATTTGATACAATTTGCAAAATTTTTATCTTTTCTGTCTGCTTTTTGTTAAAAGAAGGTTCCGTTTTAAAATTAAAAATAAATCTATAAAAATGTTGTTAAAAAAATGTATTAAAAAATATTTAAATGTAGCTTTTTGCTAAATAAAACAAGTAACTACTACTTACTACTTCTGTAAGTTTGATAATGCCGTGTACAAATGAAAAGATTTTTTTTTATTTTTAACGGAAGCGATTAAATCAATCAAAAAATATTTCCTGATTGATTTGTTTAATTTTTATTAAATCAAATTCTTGCATTATTTTGTTATTATTACTGCCCTTCAGAATCCTCATTGTTTACAACATCTGTTCTATTTTTTCTACTATCGTAAACAGAAAACTAAACTGAAATAAAAATATTTACGTAAGAAAATAAAATAAAACAAGTCGGCCCATTTACGATTATAAAAAGAGTCGAAAGAGATTTATTTGTAATAACAGACATAAGTCTTTTGGAGGATTTGCAATAAATATACATGGGTAATTCCAAGGTAATATAAGGTTTCCATGTCTAATATGATTCCTTGTGTTTTTCGTCGAATAATCAGAGGGGCTTTCGGAATTTTTGTGTGACTTTACCTATCTTCCAGAAAATTCGTTCTAAAAAAAATTTGATAAAATTTTATTAAGTTATTCATGTAATAATTGCATTTTGAAGAACGCTCTTTTTGTCTGTCTTAAAAAAATTAATTAAAAACACATAGGTGTATAGAGAAAGAAAAAAACAATTTTATTTAAGGTAAGTCGGTACATAATATGGTTCTTAAATATTAAACACCAATCTCATCTCTTCCCATGACGGGTTTTTGCAAATCTTGTAATCACGTTCTCAGTTTCAATAGGTATATAGGTACCTATGGATGTGCATAATACAATTGCTTAAAAATTTTCAGGCGAACTGGTTGCTCAGGAACTGCCCATCCATTAGGCGACATTCCAAGCAATTTGGTAGTCAACCAATTGGACCCTGTTATGCAATAAGGAACCAAAGTACATTTTGCTTAAGAATGAGCTAGTCTCTTCTTCCAAACTTTAATATGGTTTCCCACATTTCGTAACACAGAACCAAGTTCATAATTACAAGAAGCAAAGAACCAACTGAAAATTCCAAAGTGAGGGCTCTGTAATTTTCAACGAAGATCCAAGTTAACTTGGTTCCTTATTGCAAAATGTCAGTTAAAACTTCTTTAATATTGGGGAACCAATGTTTCTTGGAACCTTTTTGCATAATGTGTCATTTCAGTATTGCATCTTAGGTAGTGAAGAACTGACTGTGGGTGCGTGGATGTTAGTAGTCGTTATGTATTCCAAAAGAACAATATCTACAAAGTCTACTTTTAACTTGTGGCTTAAGGGACAAGCGGGTCGCGGCGCCCAAGAAGTGGGTTCTTGTTTGCTTCTGTATATTGCAAATAATATCTCAAAAACCGCAAAAACCTTATATTATGGAGCGACTCCTGCGGAGGGCAAAACCGCAATATCAAAATGGTGCTTCTATTAAAATATGCTCTTGAAGTATCTACACATCTCGAAAGTATAGAGCTGCGCTTTTTAGTATCAGGGCATAGTTTCCTGCCCAATGACAATGATTTTGGGGATGTAGAATGTGTTCTCAAAAGGCACACTAAACTGTATTCTCCTGAGGTTATGAAATCCTGCAGAATAAAGCATCCCATTGAGGTAGTATCCATGGAAAAGAAAAACTTTATGAGCTCCAAGATGCTCGAAAAAGAAATCATAAACAGAAAAAAAAGCTGCGAAGAAGAGAAGATCAACTGGTTCAAAATTAAAGAAATAAAGGTTATAAAAGAAAGTCCCTATAGTATTTTCATCAAAACAAATTATGAAGACTCCGACAACTATAAAGAAATAAATATTAAAAATGGAAAAGGAAAACCACACAAAACACCTTTTTTCTAGACGTTTAACAGCTCTTTGGCCTGACGGAAAGCCTATAGCAGAAGCTAAACTCAAAGATATAAAGAGCTACCTACACTTAATTCCTCTGGCGGACCATCCACTTTATGTTAACCTTATTGGTGATGATACAATTGAGAAAGACCTAGAGGGATATAACGCAGATCTAGATTTTGAAATAGAAGATGCCTGAAAAAATATTTTGCAATAAGGAACCAAGTGCTTTTTTTCTTGTTCTTTATAATCCAAAATAAAGCCTAAATACAAAATTTGAAATCTGAATTCTAATTTTTCTTTTTTATTTTTTACAATAGAATTTATAAATGGCTTTATTTTGGATTATAAACAACTTTGTTTCATAAACATTTTGTCTAAAATAATAAATAATGGTACTTCTCTCTGAAAGCATTTTCATGTTTTCTTAATTTATCCACACCCTGTTCATCTGATCTAAAATATTTAAATGGTAAATTCATCTTCTCGACAAGCAAAACTATTTACTTATAAAGAATAACTTTTCGTCGTAAAATCAATAATAAAGATCTTTTTCCTCTTCTCAACTCCAGGGACACACTGTATAATAGCGGAACATGTATGGACCAACCAACATACTATACAGTCGTCAAAAGCCAAGGTTTTAAACACGGAGCAGCACTAGCGAAAATAAAAATTCAAAGAAGGAGCTTTTAGGAATCAAAATACTCATATATTAAGTAAACCAAGTATAGATATCCCCAATATCTAAAGCCTCTTCTTGTCCACAACAAACAGCTCAAACTTCACACTCCAATAAGCACGTAGGCGGAGTCATCTAGCTTCATTGCACATGGATAATAATTAAGACAGTCAGGCCTAAGAATTATAATTTAGTTTATCGTCAACCGTCAGTAAAGCCGTACATTATCAGAGTGATTTCCGGAAGTAAACGAACACTTTATTTTATTGTAAAATAAAATACTTTACCTGCCGCAAATGCGGCAGATAATAGTATATTAACGTACACGTTTTATAAAGCATCATTTTATAGCACGCGTCCATGTTAAAAAACGAGTTTTATAACGGGACAAGTGCTTAAAACTGCTTTATATAACACGTACGTTATACTATTTTTTCTAATTTGTAGTTTATTCAATAAAAAACACATATTTAAAAAGAAAATAAATCCTTTAAATTTTGTAAATTTTTATGTCTAAATTTTATGTTGGTAATACTATTTTTTATCATAGTAGCCTCTGGACAACAAAAAATATTTTGCGAACTGTCATTTTTTGATTTATTGACCCATTTTCACCACGAGATTCTAAAGTTAATTTAGCGATATGAGATTTGAAATTGGACGGAATACGTTGTGTGATCCTTGTACATTCGGTACATATACAGAGCGTTCGGAAATTCGGGCGATTTTGCTACTTTTTTTCGAATTTCAAAAGACGTGATTTTACATCACGGCATTGCAATTTAGTATAGGGAAGATGAAAAATTCAAATAAAGTTGAAGTTAAAATCGACATTGGAAGGTTAGTAGATTGCATTTTGGATAGGATTTGGCAGAAAATGATAGCTTGAAGCATCTACAAAAGATTGATTTATGGATTTATGCAACCAACATACATGACTGTTATCCACACAGAATAAAAAAGTATTTTATCAAGCTATTTTTCGCAAAGGATGATAAAAAATAGTATTACCAACATAAAATTTAGACAAAAATTTACAAAATTTGAGGGATTTATTTTCTTTTAAAAATATGTGTTTTTTATTGAAAAAAATACAAATTAGAAAAAATAGTATAACGTACGTGTTATAGAAAGCAGTTTTAAGCACTTTTCCCGTTATAAAACTCGCCACAAGCGGCTCGTTTTTTAACATGGACGCGTGCTATAAAATGATGCTTTATAAAACGTGTACGTTAATATACTATTATCCTCCGCAATTCTTTTCTTGAAGGGTGCTTTGGAATACGCACGTGGTCGGCAGAAATTTTCTGACGAGTCATAAAAAAATCGTCTGTCACTGTCACGCCTCTCCCTATTACAGCTCGATAAATAGTAGGTCAAATTTTTTGAGGAGTGCTTTGGAATACGCACGTGGTCAGCCGAAATTTTCTGACGTGTCATTTTTGACGTGTATATTTGCTGTTTTCTTAGTTATAATAAAATGCGATGAGTTATGCCTCAATTTTTCATTTTATAAATTCTGAACGGTTGGCGATAAAAGTTTGTATGCACCACGTCAGTAAAGTGTCTTTATCGACTCGCCTGTTATTCGCCTCGCTCGCTTCGCTCGCTCATCTCATAATTTCAGACTCGTCCGATAAAGAATCACTTTACTGCCTTGGTACATAAATAACTATTACACTTGAAAACGGTAAGAGATACTAACTAACCGAAACGTTGTGTTAAGTAACAAAATAAAGACAATGGAAGTTCGGAAAGGCAATTTATTTGGATGCAACATATTTAAGAAGTACACAAACTACTACTAATAGTGTTTGATTTTCGAACGTCGCTCAGCGGTTTAACCTCCCCGATCAGGGATCCGCCAAAACCATTTTAAAGTGACGGAATTTCTGTCTCCATACAACTGACCTTTTTCTTCTTAGGCAATCAGGAGAACATGCAGCAGTGGTTACTTCTTATAGACTTTGACATTGTCCTAATTTACGCACTATGTCTTGACCCTTGTATAATCTCATCTTCTTGTTTTCTAGAACACGCCTGTTCTATAATTTTATATTCGAACTTTCAAGTCTGGCATTGTTAGCTTTATTTGTCTGCAATGTCATTATTTCTGATTACGGTATAACTAGGAATCCAACAAAGGAACAATACATGTGCATTATCATAGTTATTTAAACTGATCTATGCTAATTCTGGCTCCGAAAATGACTATCTGTCCTCGCCCAGAAGTTTTGGTAAATTTCCCTAATGTAAAAAGAATCATTAAATTTTGAAGAAGTAGTCCATACTCAAAGTGGAGTTAAATGATACAGAAAAAGAAAAGCACGAAGTCTTTCTCCACAATCTTTATTCATCGAAAAACTAGGCGAACCTAGTATCACATCGACATGTTTCGAGTGTAGAAACACTCATCATCAGGAAACAAAGTGAAAAGTAAAATGCTGATGTTTTTAGCAAAAGAGAAAATAATGGTGAGATTGAGCCGTAATGAAGCTTTTAATGGTTTACAAGAGATGTAAAATTGAAAAATCAGAAGGTCGACAATCAAGACTTCAGCATACTGAACAGTCGAGGTTTAAGTGTAGAAGCACACTGTGCCGTGCAGAAAATTATAGGGAAGTAAAAATTAGGGAGTTTTGAAAAACATATCTGTAAAAAGCAATATTAAATTACTGAAACATCTTGAGTTTTATTAAGCCCAGTCAGAAACATGTGAAAATGTTGGGGTGAGAAGTAAAGAAAAGAAAAAGAAAAAAGTTGTTTTTTGGGTCAAAGCATCTTTTGGTTAAAAAGTAAAAACAGTTGGGGTACCAGGCTTTTTACGGCCCAGTTACCCCGCGGGAGTTAGAGCAGACACATTTGGTGTAAACAGGTTTTAAGGAAATTTAAAAAAAAATTTTTTTGTGTTCCCGTTATAGAGGAGAGGTGCTACTGTAGCCAACACGTGTAGGATGGGAAATTAGAATCATTAAAGCTACGAAATAAAAGTTATATAGGCATCTAAACAATAAAAAAAAAAATTGTGTGTGCTTAAGACCACACGACAGAAGTGAAAACTTCAACAAGGTGAAATTAACAATATCAAATACACGAGTGCCTAGACAACGCACACTGACAGTTTCCACGTCGATACGTCGATACTGAATGCGACCGATGGCGGCATGCTCTTTCATATAACGTTCATTCGGGTCAGGGTCAGTTCGGATTGAATATAGCAGTTGAATTCGAGCGTAGCACACCCGAGTCTGACGCCTGACGCGTGACGGCGACGCGTGACGGCTCAGTTTAATTCAGTGCCCACAAAAAGTGCTAAACGCGCCTAAAGAAGTTTTCACTTCAATAAATTATACCTACAGGAATACTGATTATGACATTGTGTTTTTTTCAGAAAAACTGGTTTTTCGGCAACCGTCCGGAAAGTACCCACTTCCCGGACGCTTTTCCTTTGAGAAAGTAGCATTTCTCCGTCCTAGTCCGGAAAGAATTACATCAATATTAGCAATTGCTCGAATTTTAATATAAATATTAATATAAATAAGAATTAGAATGTTTCTGTTAGTACCTATCTTCTGTTCGAATTTCAATATTTAATAGAAATAAGAATTAAAATGTTCGAAATTTTGTTCTACAAAGAAATATAATAAAGAAATGTCTCATTGATTTGTTATTCTACACGGTTGCCGAAAAAATAGTGTACGCAACACGTCCGAAAACAGTTTTTTCCGGACTTGTAACGTAAATTACTATTTACTAAGGTCGTAGTGTAAAAATCTTTTAAAATTTTTCAAAATTTTTCTCTATCCCAAATTTTATATTAGCCCGGAATTACCCATGCACATAAATCTTTAGGGAAGGCATTAAGAGTAAAATTAGTTTTCTTTTCATGTATAACATATGTTCCGTGTTAAAGCAGGTTTAACAGGGTTCGGTAAATAAGTTGCACCAAAGTAAGTAGCTAATATAGCCAAGACGTTTGTTATCATCGTTAAATTCTATGAACTCTTTTTTGTCATTTTTGGCATTTTTTTATACATAGAGGGTGATTCACGGTAGATGGTACAGTAGACGTATATTATTATGAAGAACCAGCTAAGGCATCATTCTTAAAAATTGGCCATTTTAAAAAATCATATTAAATTAAAATATCTATAACCCAAGTCCTAAAATCAAAAAAATTAACTTGTCGGACTTCCAGTGTTATTTTGTTACTTAACACAACGGTTCGGTTAGATCTCTAATCGTTTTGAAGTGTAAACTAAATTATAATTCTAAGGCTACTGTCTTAAATACTATCCATGTGCAATGAAGCTTGATGACTCCGCCTTCGTGCTTATTTGTGTGAAGTTTGAGCTGTTGGTTTTGGACAAGAAGAGGTTTCCAGATATTGGGGATTATATCTATACTTGGTTTACTAAATATATGGGTATTTTGATTCATGAAAGCTGCTTTTTTGAATTTTCGTTTTCTCCAGTGCTGTTCCGTGTCCAAAAACTTGCCTTCTGGCCACTGTATATTATATTGGTTGGTCTATACATGTTCCGCTATACTTGATCTCGAAGTTTCACCTCTTTGAGTATGTTTCAGATGTTCTTTAACTCGTACGGGAAGAGGTATTTTTGTTTCTCCAATGTACGATTCGCCACACTCGCCAGGGATTTGATAGATACAATTTTTTGTGTTTTCATTACTTTTGTAAAAAAAAAAACATTGTGTGTGCTTAAGACCACACGACAGAAGTGAAAACTTCAACAAGGTTAATTCACTTCCCACAAAAAAGTTCTAAACGCGCCTAAAGAAGTTTTCACTTCAAAAATAACATAAACTTGGAATACGGGATAATTTTACTGCATACGAAAAAAGATATTTCCTAAAATTGAACAACCCTTGAATTTTTACATCTTCAACAGAAGTCAGAAATCATAATAAATTAGGTCCACGGAATAAGCAATTACGGTAAACCTTACTTCACCCTACGTAAATATATAATTTAAAAAATGCCAGAACATACCTGAGACGCAGACGAGTGTCTAGACAACGCACACTGACTGTTTCCACGTCGATACGTCGATACTGAATGCGACCGATGGCGGCATGCTTTTTCATATAACGTTCATTCGGGTCAGGGTCAGTTCGGATTGAATATAGCAGTTGTTCGAGCATAGCACACCCGAGACTGACGCGTGACGCGTGACGGCTCAGTTTAATTCAGTGCCCACAAAAAGTGCTAAACGCGCCTAAAGTTTTCACTTCAAAAAGCTTCTAAGCGTATTTCCGGATTTAAAGGCTGTTTTGATATTATAGTTTTTGGTTATCCTTCTAATATTTTCAGGAATCCCTTAACTTAAGGTATTGTAAGAAAAGCTTGTTCCTCTTTCGTTTCTGTATTAGTTTTCCCTTCGCGATTTTTGAGAAGGTTAGTTACAAAGGTTTCAGGGTAACCAAACCATTCTGTTTTAAATCTTTTTTGATATTTGAAATTTCAATATTAAGGTCTTCCGGATTGTTGCAAACGTTAGATGCAGTGGCGTAGATATGGGGGGGGTCCAGGGGGTCTGGACCCCCCCCCAGAGATAGTAAGACAATATCACGATAAGTAAGTTAAACAATTACAATCAACATATTCAAAGTCACAAAGGAAAAGGATTGTTGAAAAAAAGAAAATTATCTCCTTTTAATTCCATTAGTGCTTATCAAAATAAAAACGTCAAAACGTTCGCGTTACGTTATATAAGAAATAGGTATATTTTTAGAAAAAATCTATTCATTTCTAAATAACAGGGAAAACTTTGTTGAATTGATACTTTAAAGCTATACATTTCTGAGAGCTCAAAACAAAATTTTAGGGCGTGGCACCCCAAAAATTTTTTGCCTCCGGCGAGGTGCCTCCAGCGGGGAAATAGCCCGAGACCCCCCCCCCCCAGAATGAAAAGCTATCTACGCCACTGTTAGATGCTGTGTGATAAAGAGTTTGAATTGTGCCCTGTTTTATGGATTTTTGATCCGTGATTAAGGTATTGCCCCGCGTGAGTGGGCACTGAAGTTTTTATGTTTTTAGCATTTCGTTTGACGAGAACATCGAGAAAAGGTAGAGTGGAATGTTTTTCTGTTTCCATGGTAAATTTAATGGATTGTCTTATACTATTAATATGTTCCAAAAACCTTATCAGCTCTACGTTACTGTCCGTCCAGATTATAAAGGTATCATCAACATCTCTAAGCCAAAGTTTAGGTTTAATCTTGGCAGTGTTAATAGCGTGTAACTTAAATCATTCCATGTACAGGTTAGCCACCACAGAAGAGACCGTTATCCTGGGCTTAGAACCTATCTTTTACCTGAAGGTAGGAACTACGTACACAACACTCCAATCTTCAATAGTTCCATATACTCCATATACTTAGTAAACCAAGTATAGATATCCCCAATATCTGGAGACCTCTTGTATTGTATGATCCCGATAGAACAAAGACGCTGCCGCTGCCCTACTGGGATGTTGGCGTATTGTCTTCCTCTGCCTCATTGCTTTTGGTAGTATGTTTCTACGCTAATTATTAAAAAAATGTTTCCATAAGGTAACCTTGCTCTTTAAAAAGGCAGCCTTCCATTCGAGCACCACTTTCAACATGAAGAAGGCGACAATGTCGGTTTCAACATAAAAAACTAGAAAGGCAACATTTAACGAGGAGACTTTTTGCCTTCTACAAGCAACATTGTGGAAAGCAACTTGCAACTATTTGTCGAACGTTTAAAAATCATTTCCACCGATTTTACAAACATTTTAGTACAGACAAGGCGATGTCAAGTAATGCCGCATTTTTGCTTACACAAAAAAAGAAACGGCGCAGGTGGGTACAGCTAGTTTTTATACTTCATAATAACGAAGAAAGACATTTTTTTTTCAACAAGTTATTGGCTGGTGATGAATCGAGAATCGCTGTTTTAACATTTTACACGAATAAGTGATGATCTTATTTTAGTTTCCTTCTTGAAAGGGTTTCTTCTATGATTTCGAGATCCAACGCTAACCATCGAAATGCTAATATACCTACTAGCAAACGGTAAAGTACTGTTAACATCGCACTTTTTGGCTAGGTACTGGGGAAAGTTACATATCTCTAAAGTACCTTTCTATATTTCATAGCGCTTTTATGTCACTGTTTTTTTTTCTTTGAAATCACACTTTTTCTTGAAACCACTCCGTCGTGTTGGTTTTAAATTGGTCAACAATGTTGCCTTCAACATATTTAAATAATGTTGCTGTAATGGAAGGCCTCCTTTAAGGTGTTATTCATCAATTACCTTTTAGCCTATATTTTATCAAATTATATTTCTCCTGATAATTAATGTTATACGTTACAACATTCGAAAGATGTAGATAATTCTGTAATTAACTTCCTTTTAAGAACGATTTCGATGAAAATTTTTGCCTGCGACGTGATGTCGGTAGTAACTTTTTACTACTACTTACCACCTTTCGAAATAACAATTCATGCATTCGAAGAATTACCAATTTCGGTATTGGATCGCCCGTGCGTATATTATTCTTTTTTTCGAACATATTTTTTTTTTATATACCTTTACAAAAAGGTTAAACTTATAATAGAAAGTTGAAGCTCTAGTCCATGTAAACAGCAAAAGGTTAATCTAATTCAAAATTTACGTTGCCTTCGTAAACGTTTCTTCGTGAACGTGATCTTCGTAATACGCAAGTAATACGAGTCTTATTTTGTTTTATTAGTGTTAAGGCGTATAAAGTCTGTTCGATGACCGCTGACCGTTACGTTATATTTTTTATATTTGCCATAAATTAATTGAGTTACTTTGACTTACCGGTGGTGAATGTTATGATTTTTCTTAGGCTTGATTTACATAAAGACGGAAGCATGTGAACAAGTAAAATAAAAGCGCGATTATTTAAATTTTTCATGTTATTTTTATACGGTTAATGAAGTTAATAATAAGTGGTTTATTTGGGTAAAAGGTATCATGGGATGAAACATTTTGTTTTTGAAAATCAGTATGAAAATTTTAATTAATTTGAATTTACTGAAAAATAAATAAAATTAAAATTGAATCATATATTTTTTTTTGTATAGGGCATCCAGTATATAAATTTAGTTTAAAATATTTTTATTTTATTTATTAAATCATAAAAAAGAAAATATAATAAAAAATGACAACACAACAAAATAAAGTTTTTTAATAATTAAAATAAATCATCTCCGCAAGGATCATCATTAGATTCGTCCAAGTTAATAATAAGGGGAAGAGTATCTGAAGCATCGATAAACCTTTCCCGTTCCCACACATCATTTATAATTTTTTCTAATTTTGTCTCGAAACAGATCTATTTCGAACTCCGAATTTTATTATTTACATGACATGTTTTTTTTTCACCGTTTAGCATAGCATTCTAGATAACTAATATTTTTTAGTCCAAATATGCAAAATACTACACGAACCCACATATGTATGTTTGGTTGCCTGGATCTACAAATCTGTATGTATTGTTTTAGTTCATTAAAAAACACATATTAAATAATGGGTCAGTCTCAAATAACTCCTTACTTTTAAGGAGAATATTTTTAAAAATAAATAGTTGAATATTTTTAATATTTTACAGAATTCGTTGAATATACTTGTTTCGAAGAAGAGATTAAGAACCAGCAGTGCGTTTTTTTTAATATTTAGCAATTTATAACTAATTTTTAAAAGTAACATAATGTGACTTTGTCACATAATATGTTACTTTCTCCTAAATTGGGTAAACCACACAAAGACCAATAATTTAATGTAAGAATATTATACAAAATACTGTATTATAGCAAAAAGAACAAAATGAACACAAAAATAATTCGTAACACCTAATCAAAAGGAGAAAAAAAAGGTAACTTAAGTGACATTGGTAACTTATGTGACTAATGACTTAGATATTATAACTTGTTTTAATCTGCTGCCAATATTCTTCCTTAAAGACAATAATGCGGTCGGTAGCATGCGTCGGCTTTTTTTGAATTTTATGTCTTCTATTTTTTACCAGAGTTTGTCATCTTTATTTGGCCATAGACATTTGTTATCCCCAATTTTTTTTAAACAATTGACTTGATATGAAGGTGGTTCTTCCGTAGTATCAATTTGGGTGACAATACCTGGATATAAAATCATGCTTTGTTGTCACAAAAGTTACTACGGTCACATAAGTTACCATTCGATCGGTAACGTATGTGACGATAACTTATGTGACAAATCTGTAGTATTCATGCTGCTACTTTAATTTTATACAAGCTGGCAACGTTTAAGATTTTCCTGCCAGAAGCATGCAGTTTTTCAGGTTAGGTTTATAACTTTGAATTTTGGATAACTTATATAATTTGTTAGTTATTATAGTAACATATGTGACAAATAATAAACATACTTACCGGTTTTCAAAGATTAAACCTTGTTTTTCTAAATAATTGAATACAAATAATGAAAATTGGTCAGCTTAATCGTTTCAACACTGTCTTCGGTTGTCTTGGAGAAAACACCTAACTAGACCAGTGTTGTCATTTCTCATCAAATTAAAATTAAAGTTAGAGTAACATATGTGACTTAAATTGTGGTTACAGCGATTTAAACTTTTTAATAGGTCCCATTTTGATTTAAAAAATAAAATTGCTATACAAAAACGAACAAACATACTGCCTATTTTAAAATGCTAAATTATATTTATTAGTTCTTAAATACTTCTTGCCTTAAATTGGATCGCTAGTTATGACCGCGGGTTGGTTACAGGTAACTTATGTGACATTTTCATAAGTCTTCGAAGTTTAAAAAAAACTGCTGATTTTTTTTTTTATTATAATTAAGTTTCCTAGATCCTTTCATAATTAACTAACGTATATAGAAAAATCACGATATTTGAACGTTAACCTGTGAAATAATAAATTGATACGCCAAAGGAAGGACTTATTTAAGAATTACCCTAATAACTTTATTGACGGAGAACTATTTTGCTTTTGTAGATGCTTCAAGCTATCATTTTCTGCCAAATCCTATCCAAAATTCAATCTACTAACCTTCCAATGTCGATTTTAACTACAACCTTATTTGAATTTTCCATCTTCCCTATACTAAATTGCAATGCCGTGATGTAAAATCACGTCTTTTGAAATTCGAAAAAAAGTAGCAAAATTGCCCGAATTTCCGAACGCTCTGTATATGAACCGAATGTACAAGGATCACACAACGTATTCCGTCCGATTTCAAATCTCATATCGCTAAAATAACTTTAGAATCTCGTGGTGAAACTGGGTCAATAAATCAAAAAATTACAGTTCGCAAAATAATTTTTGTTGCCCAGAGGCTACTATGATAAAAAATAGTATTACCAACATAAAATTTAGACATAAAAATTTACAAAATTTGAAGGATTTTTTTTTTTTTTTAATATGTGTTTTTATTAAAAAAACTACAAATTAGAAAAAATAGTATAACGTACGTGTTATACAGGGTCCTGCAATAGTGCGTCAGGCTTCCATAGCTCCTATACGAATGGGGTTAGGAATTTTATTAATATGCCGACTTAAACCGCATAGTACGGGGTACTTCCGAAAAATATTTTCTCATATACAGGGTGGCCCAAAAAAGTGTGGTCACATAAAGTTGTGATTTTTTAAATGGAATACCCTGTATGTTATTAAATTTTCACATTCTACATAAAATTATAATAATTTTTTTATAAATGCATTACTGGTCTATATTTAATAGTTTCCGAGATATCGATATTTGAAAAATGACGTTTTTGAACTTTGACAGCTTTTAGCTTTCTAACTGTACGTCTTAGAGCAAAACGGCTTACATGTTCCTATCTTCGATTTTTATTATCTTTCCAATAGTGTCAGCTTCCGGTCAAACCGGATGTAACTCATAAGCAGGAAATATAGTACTTCCGGTTTGACCGGAAGTTAAAATTTTTGGAAAGATAACAAAAATCGAAGATAGGAACATGTAAGCCGTTTTGCTCTAAGACGTACAGTTAGAAAGCTAAAAGCTGTCAACGTTCAAAAACGTCATTTTTCAAATATCGATATCTCGGAAACTCTTAAGTATAGACCAGTCATGCATTTATAAAAAAATTATTATAATTTTATGTAGAATGTGAAAATTTAATAATATACAGGGTATTCCATTTAAAAAATCACAACTTTATGTGACCACACTTTTTTGGGCCACCCTGTATATGAGAAAATATTTTCCGGAAGTACCCCGTACTATGCGGTTTAAGTCGGCATATTAATAAAATTCCTAACCCCATTCGTATAGGAGCTATGGAAGCCTGACGCACTATTGCAGGACCCTGTATAAAGCAGTTTTCAGCACGCGGCCATGTTAAAAAACGAGCCGCTTGCGGATTTTATGGGTGAAAATTAGAAGGAATACGTCAAAAAGGTGTGTCAGTTCCATACTTCATTAACTACCTTTGATTTTTACCTTTTATATCAAGCGTGTTAGGCTAACCTCATTTTGTCTAGCGAGTTTTTATCGTAATAAGGTTGATTTAAACATACTTTGTGGCGCGTTTGGGATAATTTAGTTATCAATATTTTACTAGTAAGTTTGTTTAAATAACTTAGCAAGTATGACGGATGAACAAGAAAAACTCGCCAGGAAGAGAGGTTCTGTCAAAGCAAAGTTAACAATTTTTGAGAAATATGTCGGAAACTTAGAGCAATCGTATTCAGATTTTATTATCGGCGATCAAAACGTCTTTTTAGAGCTAGAGCAACGCGTGGAGCGATTTCAGAGTAGTTTGGATGAGTTTGAAGACCTGCAGGGTCAAATTGAAGAGCTTTGCGACGATTGTGAAGGGCAATATATCATACGCGAAACTTTTGAAATGGCTTATCATAGAGTTTTAGCAAAATCTAAAAGATTTATTATTGCAAACAGTTCGTTAGGTAATGGCGGAGGTAGCGAATCGTCGCAGGGATCAGTCTCGTTTAAAAATACTTACAAGAACGTACCGGTTAATAATAATAATAGCGGTGTCAAACTTCCAGTCATCGAAATAAAGAAGTTTGACGGTGATTATGATAAGTGGTTGGAATTTAGGGACACTTACGAGTCACTAATTCATGAAAATAATAAACTTTCTGATATACAAAAATTACATTACTTAAGAGCCTACCTAGGTCCAAGAATACTTGAAATAATCGCTAGTTTAGAATTTTCAGGTTCTAATTATGATAGTGCGTGGAAATTAATTTGCGATCGATTTAACAATACCAGAATTTTAATACAAAATCATGTAAAGGCTCTGTTTAACATGTGCAAAATTAATAATGAGTCGTCCGGTGTATTAAGAAATATGGTAGACAGTGTTGGCAAACATCTTAGGGCTTTAAAAACTTTAAATGAACCTACGGAAAATTGGGATACATTGGTGATATATTTAATTTCAACAAAATTAGACGATGTTAGTCTAAGAAAGTGGGAACAATCGAAGACTTCCTTTAAAACACCCACACTAGATAACTTTATTAGCTTTTTGAAAGATAGAGCAGATCTTCTTGAATCTATAGAGCAAGGTAAAACTGATAATAAGCAAAATACAGGCAGGTTTAACAGAAGAACAAATTCGTTTATTACTAGCAATTCTTTAAGCAATCCTGTAAAACCAGTGTGTTCTTTCTGTAAAAACGAACACTATATTCAAAATTGTTCTGAATTCTTAAAACTAAATTTATACGATCGTTTAAAACAGGCTAAGAAAAAACGACTTTGTTTAAATGCTTAAGAACAGGGCACATGTTTAGAGAATGTTTTTCTGGGTCTTGTAAAACGTGTAAAGCAAGACATCATACTTTATTGCATACAGAAGCGAACGATAAATGTAATCACAATGATAACGAATCAGCTGACCATCATACGGATGTTCAGCAAAAAAGCGTAAATTTATCTTCACGAAATGTATCGATTAATCAGCAAGTGCTTTTGGCAACTGTTTTAGTGCGTGTTTTTGATAAAAACAATAAACCGTTCGTAGCAAGAGCTTTGTTAGATGTGGGATCGCAAAGTAGTTTTATAACTCATGAGTTCAGTAACAAGTTGCAACTTTCTTGTAAGCCGACTAATTTAAAGGTTAGCGGACTTAACGAGACACAATCAAATATCATAGGCAACACAGTTTTGCAAGTTCAATCACAGATAAACAATTTTTCATGTAAAGTTTCATGTTTAATTATACCTAATATTACTAGCAATCTTCCAAATTTTAAAATTGATAAACAAAGCTTAAATATTCCAAGAAACATAAAGCTTGCTGATGAAAACTTTCATTTGCCCGGTAAAATAGATATGCTTCTGGGAGCCGATTGTTTTTGGAATATTGTGTGCATAGGGCAGGTCAAATTAGGCAATTATGGCCCATTCTTACAAAAAAGTAAATTTGGTTGGATTGTATCTGGTCAGGTATATTCAAATCAGTCTCATGATCAAAGCGTTCAATGCACTTTCTTAAAAAATATAGAAATAGATAATCAACTAACGCGTTTCTGGGAATTAGAAGAAATTTCAAATTCTAAGGTATTTTCTCGCGAAGAAAAATTATGTGAAGAGCATTTTTTAGAAACGGCAAAACGCGATCATAAGGGACGCTTTCTGGTTACAATTCCATTAAAGAATAAAGTGGAAAACTTAGGTGATTCGTACGATATAGCCGAAAAGCGACTGTTAGGTTTAGAGCGTAGATTTGAGCGTGATAAAGATTTTAAATTTCAATATTGCAAGTTCATTGATGAATATCAGGAGCTCGGGCATATGTCTAAGGTTAAAGAACTTTATAACGCTCAGCAAGCTTACTACATGCCCCATCATGGCGTTGTGAAAGAAAGTAGTTTAACTACTAAGTTACGTGTTGTTTTCGATGCTTCTTGTCCTAGTAAAAGCGGATATTCATTTAATGATTTGCAAATGGTTGGACCAACTATTCAATCGGATCTTTTCTCGATACTTTTACGCTATCGAAAGCATAATTATGTCGTCGTCGCAGATGTCGAAAAAATGTATCGAATGTGTCGAGTAAATCCTGAGCAAACGTCTCTGCAGCGAATCTTATGGCGTTCTAATAGTGACATGCCTATTGAAGCATATGAATTATTGACGGTAACTTATGGTACTAAATCGGCAGCATACTTAGCGATCAGATGTCTATATCAGCTTGGTATAGAATGTGAAAATGAATTTCCAGTAGCTTCTCGTGTTATCAAAGAGGATTTCTACGTAGATGATATGTTAACAGGTGCAAACAGTATTGAAGATGCGATATCGTTAGCGAACGAAGTTTCAGAGATTCTTTGTAAAGCGGGGTTTCATCTTAGAAAATGGGTATCTAACAGCTCTGATGTTTTAAAAGGCATAAAAACATCTGACGAAACAGATTTAATCGACTTAGGCGCAAATGAAAATACAAAAACATTGGGTTTAATTTGGAATGGCAGAAAAGATCGGTTTTTGTATAAAATAGGAACGAATTTTGCCAAACGCATTACAAAACGCACAGTTTTATCAGAGATAGCTCAAATTTTCGATCCACTTGGTTTATTGAGCGCAACTATAATATTAGCAAAAATTATTTTACTTGATATTTGGTTGGAAAAACTAGGATGGGATAGTTCTTTGTCGCAAGCTTTGCATACAAGATGGCTTCATTTTCATGATGAACTAGTAGCGCTAAATGATCTTAACATAGATCGACAAATAACGTGTAAAGATGCGATTCGAGTCGAAATTCACGGATTTTCTGATGCGTCCTCGCAGGCGTACGGTGCTTGTGTGTATATTAAATCACAAAATGACTTTGGAGACGTTGCAGTCAAATTAGTTTGTGCTAAATCAAAGGTCGCACCTTTAAAAATACAAACCATTCCTCGTCTTGAATTAATAGCTGCTTTTTTACTTACAAAATTAATAAATAAGGTTAAATTATCGCTAAAAATTAAAATCGATAAAACTTTTTATTGGTGTGACTCTACTATCGTACTTGGATGGCTGAACATGGCTCCGAATATTTTACAAGTATTTGTAGCAAATCGAGTTTCAGCAATTCAAGAATTAACAGAAATAGAAAACTGGAGGCATGTGCCAACGTCAGATAATCCGGCAGATTATGTATCACGTGGTGTTAGGCCAAGCAGTTTATTGTCACTCGACGTTTATTGGCTGGGCCCAAGCTGGTTAAAGCAAGACGAGGGATTTTGGCCTAAATCTCTTCGTTCAGATGGCGATTTACCGGAGTTGCGAAAAAATATAGCTTCATTCGCACTTTCAAGTTCATCAGCAGTAATCGATTTTGAAAGCTATTCTAGTTTAAAGAAGCTAGAGCGTATAGTTGCATATTGTAAACGTTTTGTAAATAATTGTTGTACAACTAAAGATAAAAGAAATGTTGATTCTTTAAGTTCTGAAGAAATTAGTCATGCCTCTTTATGTTTAGTAAGAATAGCACAACAACAAAGCTTTTTTAATGAGATATCGAATCTTAAAAATAACGATAAAACAATAATTAATGTAAAAGGCAAGTTATCAAGGCTTACTCCGTTTTTGGATAAAAATGAAATACTTCGCGTTGGCGGCAGACTAGCAAATTCTGATTTTGATTATAATAAAAAATATCCAATTTTGTTAAGCTCTAAACATCGATTTACTCAATTATTGTTTGTAAGGGAACATAATCGTTTACTTCACGCAGGACCGCAACTTTTATTATCTTCAATTCGCGAACAGTATTGGCCTCTGGCAGGACGAAATTTAGCAAGAAAAACATTTCATAAATGCGTGCGTTGTTTCAGAGTTAATCCAAAATCTATTAATCCAATCATGGGGAATTTGCCTGCTCAAAGACTGAATCCAGCACCCCCATTTTTTACATCAGGCGTGGATTATGCAGGTCCGTTCTCAATAAAAGATAGACAAGGTCGCGGCTACAAAATTACAAAGGGTTATATAAGTTTATTCGTCTGTTTCGTAACCAAGGCCATTCACCTCGAACTTGTATCGGATTTAAGTAAAGAATCATTTTTGGCAGCTTTTAAACGCTTTATATCTCGTCGTGGAAAGCCATCCAAAATGTATTCAGATAACGGGACTAATTTTGTTGGTGCCAATCTAGAGTTACAAAAACTTGGAATATTTCTGCAGGAAAACTCTAAAGCTTTGACGGAATCAATACAGAATGAGGGCATTTCATGGTCATTCATTCCGGCATACTCTCCACATTTTGGTGGATTGTGGGAAGCGGGTGTCAAGGCCACAAAGTATCATTTAAAGCGTGTAGCAGGTAACGCATTGCTAACCTTTGAGCAATTTTATACTTTGCTAGTGCAAATTGAGGCAGTGCTAAATTCGCGTCCCTTGTCTCCACTGTCAAGTGATCCCATGGATGTAACACCTCTTACACCTTCTCATTTCCTAATTGGACGGCCTATGACCTCAGTAGTTGATCCAGACTACACAGATATTTCTGAGAACAGACTAAGGCACTTTCAACGAATACAGCAACTTCAGCAACATTTCTGGTCTAGATGGTCTCTGGAATATGTGTCAGAGTTACAGCATCGCTGTAAATGGAAAACAGAAAAAGGTTCAATCCATATCAACGACTTGGTTGTTATCAAAGAAGATAACCAACTCCCACTTAATTGGTTACTCGGACGAGTCACGGAACTATGTCCCGGCAAAGATGGAGTGGCTAGAGTCGCACTGATCAAAACTAAAACGGGAGTAATAAAGCGCTCATTTTCCAAAATATGTCCGTTACCTTTGGACTTTTAATGGTGCCATAGTATTGAGTGCTTTAGACATTGGAAATAAGTTATCACGTTTAGTCACTTGTTGTTTCATGATCCATTTTACTGTAAAGGTTCTTAAAAGGACGTCATTTCAAGGCGGGGGGCAATGTTCCGTATAATTACCTGTTTTAGCAGGTCATGAAACATTTTTGGAAGGGGAATATATTGTATTGTCATTGTGACATATTTCTCATTAATATCGTGTGTAATCGAAAGAAAAATAAAACGAAATAGTATAGAAAATATTAGTTTTCTTATAAACGTAAGAAGAGGCCGAACCAGGCAAACCAGAATACAGTCCACATCGAAGCAGAGGTATCACAACAAAAGTACACGTGCTATAAAATGATGCTTTATAAAACGTGTACGTTAATATACTATTATTAGTGTATGTTACATATTTTTTCACTGTAACATTTTCTATGTCTTTATTCCACAGACCCAAAACTACGTCATTGGTTACAGGTTGCATAGTACTTATTTTTGCATCATAATAGCGGTTACATTCCGACAAAACCATTTCAATAGGATTAAAGTGGTAATGATATAAAGGAACTCTTAAAACTCGATGTCCATGTTGCAATGCTAGTTAACGCCTGTTTGATATAGTACATTTACGCCATTTAAATTTTAATTTTTTTAAACAGTTCGCTAATGAACCAGTGGATATTTCAACACCATCAATGATTTGATGGTTTAGTTGTATTGAGCAAATGGTAACGTGGTCACCTACTCTATAATGGTCTCTCTTATGGTATGCTCATTCTTATGAAAAGTAGTCGACCACGGGATGACAAAATAGTTACATTATTGCAATTCTTAAAATCTACATCCTTCTTAATCCTATTTGCCTTAATTCGTTGGATTTTTGAACACGAAACTCCCAAAGCATCAGAAACTCTCTAAAACAGAAAAGTATTTATAAAAACATCGCCATATATTTTTAATGTTTATTATTTATGTTTCCACAATTCCTGCTTTATTATATCTACTTATCTCGTAAACTGCGTTAAAGGGCAAAGGAGTCTTTTCGGCATCACTTTCCCTTTGAAAATAATCAAACAATTTTAACAACAATACCGTGTCATTTTTAAACTAATGTTGATTAAAAATGTCACTCTTAAATATAACAATAAAACTTTTTTGACTAGTAATATTATACCGTGCGAGCAAAAATTATTTGCATCAAAGAGGGCTTGGATTACAAAACGTAGGGCTTGGTTTAGATCACAATGATATGGGGATGATATATCTAACCAAATCTAGGTTAAAATTTTGTCAAATTAATATTATGACATGATATGCCAAACTAATGAGTAATAAAGTAAGTAGACAAATACAAATTTATTTTTGTTGTTTACAAAATTAACAAAGTAAGAATATACAGAAAATAATTACATAAATTGCTAAAATTGGCTACCGCCATGATCCAAGCATAAATTCACACGTCTCTTCATATTTTCTAGCTCTACGGGTAAGCATTACGTCCTTAGATGCAAGGCCCTCTTTGATGCAAATAATTTTTGCTCGCAAGGTACGAAATTCAGTATTGACGAAAATTTACTATCTCACCCAGTTTACGAATGTTAGTAAGATAAACACTAGTCGTGACGTAACGGTCAGCGATCATTGAACAGACTTTACTACGTTTTTTCTATTTTTCGCAATTTAAATCCCCTTAACATTTGACCAAATTATATTACCTAAAATAATATTCGGTTATAGGAATTTCTGCAAAATTTGCCTTCCTTGCTTAATGCCCTATTTAGGGTGTGAGGCACTTTATACAAAATTAATTATATTCGATCCATTTACTTAAGAGTTAAGGTGAGATTAAGGCGGAAATAATATCTAATTAACATAAAGTATGTATGCTTACGTTGGCGTTGGCCGAACACCCCCAGACCATTAAAAATTTACAATTAAAACTCTAAGAAATTGATTTGACGTTGTATGACAAGAAACTTAATTCTCTTTCTTGTGTTTTACTTAGTAAACTTATTATTTTCTACAAGTTAAGGCCGGTCCATACCTATGCATTTTTACCCTGCATTTATAATCCTAAATCAAGATTGCACGCAATTTGGGATTCATATTTATACATTTCAGCGTGAGTGAAAATTGTAGCGTTTTTTATCTTTGAAAAAGAATAAGTTCTAAAGGCCGATCTGCACCTATGCATTTTCACCCTGCATTTTTGAATCATGGTTGCCACAGCTGATTTTATGATTTTTTTAATG
The DNA here is from genome assembly GCA_963969555.1 of Polydrusus pterygomalis. Classification (NCBI taxonomy): domain Eukaryota; kingdom Metazoa; phylum Arthropoda; class Insecta; order Coleoptera; family Curculionidae; genus Polydrusus; species Polydrusus pterygomalis. The sequence goes on along the minus strand of OZ018376.1, from coordinate 38,193,644 downwards.
CAAACAAAAGTTAAGTTTTAAATACGTCCGAGCGCACGTCTCGCCGGTCAGCTACCTTCCCTCCCAGCAGCATCAGGCATGCGCACAAACCTTTTGTTATCAGCCTGTCCTTTTGTAGCGACATGCTAAAAATACACTCTAGAACCGGCTCGGCGCCATTTATGTTGTTGGGTTTTAAGTTTGTAAGGCTGCTCCGGCGCCAATTCTGTAAGGGCACTTTTTGGTGCGGTTACTTTTTGTAACGGCGGATAAAAATTGCTTTTTGAAACTGGCTAATAAAAATTATATTTTTGTACGGATTAGAAAATACTTTTTGTAAAGAATCTCTATTTTAATCTCAATTATCAAGTTATCCCTCAGACGCGGAAGTTATTCAATTTCGGGTATTCGGCGGTCGGTAATTCGGCGGTAAATTCGGTCGGGTTTGAATTGAATAACTTCTAAAGCGTTCTGTGGGCGGAATTAAAGAGAATATACAAAAATGAACGGAGTTTTACTCGAGCGCCACTGATTTTAATTTTTAGGGAAAATCAGAACCCCCGGAGCCCTGGGTAACCTTTAAACAGTTGGAGACAGAGTTCTATTAGCGCATACAGATAACAGTCATTCACGCCTCTAAGTTCCTATGGGAAATAAAACACACCTATGTCGGGAAATGTAAAATAATTTTATTTTTGTAACAACAGAAATTAAAACAAATGTACAGGTTACAATATCACGTTACAAATACTTCCCTATAAGTAATAAAAAAAAAAATCAAAATTTCTCGGAAAATTGGCGGTAATTTACAGTTAAGCTTTTCGGTGGAACAAATTTCAAACAAACGGTATTAAAGTGGGTTTCATGCGACGGTGTTACATAAGACGAAGTCCGGTAATAATTTTAAGAACGGAAAACTTATAAGCGGGCGGTATGAAAATGGTATTACAGCGGCGGTTCTAACTACTGGTGAATGCGGTGATAATTATCGAGCAACTATAATCATGCATATAGGCAAATGAAAAATGATTAAAGCGTGGCGGTATTAAGCAAAAGCAAGCTCGGCAAACTATCGAATAAATCTAGTTCTAAATACGGATAAATGAAAATGATTGTAAGGCGGCGGAAAAATTTAGCAGGAAATAATTTTCAAATATATAAAAAAAAATCAGTGTTGCTTACCACAGATAATAACGGTATTCGACGACGGCGGAAAAGAATAATAAAAAAAATGAAACGGCAAACGGTTCACTAGCTGAAAACTAAGCACTTTCAAAATCACTTTTGGTCGGCTGCAGAGCTGGATCGAGAAGGGCTCGTATTTTTTGGTTCGATCTCGGATTTCAACTTTTTATCTCCCACCACGGAAATGGTCAAAGATCTGGGGATTTTAAGAACGGTGCGCGTTCGCTATCTTTTCGAATCGGTACCGGAGATAACGCTGAATTTACCTGTATCGGAATGCCATATATTGGTTTGCCAATTAAGACGGTTTCTGTGATAGCGGTAATTAATTAATTTCTCTGATTAAATTCAAAACCTTTTGTTACCAGCGGTTAGAAAAATATTCAATAAGTCGGTTGCATGAAAGAAACAGAAAAATTAATTGAAAAACTACGGAGATAATTATTTTCTAATAATTCGGTGCTAAACCTGTTGTCAATTCGGTAAAACTTAGGTAACTTCGTTACATTCCCCCCTCACTTGCTAAAAAAAATTGAACGATAGTAATCATTTTTTTATTTTACTCTGGGAGTCTCCGGACGAAAGCGTCCTTATGGCCGCAGGTCGGGCATGGTAGCGTCGGTAGGCTGGCGGTCTCTATCGTCCTGGACCGGTGAGGTGGACAGGCTAAGTGTCTGGCTCGACATCTTCTGAAAAGTAAATAGAATTGGGTAGTTCCGGGTTCGGTTGTAAGAATTACCCTCGGTTTCGGGGGGTCTGGTTAGATAGAGTGTGCGGTTTTGAGATCTTTAATATGGATCCGACGGAAAATTTTGCCATTTTCATCTTTAAGATCGTATACTACCGGTGAATGAACTTTTATTACTTTATGTGGACCGGAGTATTTGGGTGCTAGTTTGGCGTTAAAATGTTTTGCAGCGGAGGACAAGTGGTGTTCACGCTTGAGTACCTTGTCACCCAGGTGACAACGCCAATCACGGCGGCGGAGGTTATAGTACCGGCTCTGCGTAGTAAAAGCACGGGCCAGGTGTACCTTTACTAATTCAAAAGTTTCGGTGAGTTTTTTGAATCTTTCGATTACCGGACCGGTGTCTGCGGGGTTTTCGGCGTCGGAGTTTTCAGGTTCGGGTTGTTCGCTACGGTATAGAGATTTAGGGGGTTCTAACTCGCGGCCAAAATTTAAAAATGCTGGTGAGAACTCGGTACTGTCGTTACGTGAAGTATTATATGCGAACGCCAAATCAGGTAGATGTACATCCCATTTTCTCTGGTCGTTTTGACAAAATTGGGCGACCATAGTTTTCAAAGTTTTATTTGCGCGTTCAACCGGGTTGGACTGGGGTGTATATGGCGGTGTAAAACGGTGTTGAATTCCGTAGTCGGTAAGCATCTGGGTGTAGGTTTTTCCGGCGAACTGAGTACCGTTATCGGTAATAATGGTCTGAGGGCGGCCAAAACGGGTTAAAATCAGTTCATATAATGCCTGACTAACGGCGCGCGCAGATGCTGTGCGTATCGCGCGGCATTCGATCCATTTGGTGAATCGGTCCTGAAAAACTACAACGTAGCAGTTTCCCTTTGAGGATCGCGGTAATGGGCCTACTAAATCTGTGCTAACGGTTTCCCATGGTTTACGGTTTTTAGAGGGTTGCATTTTTTCCAGGTACTTTTTGCTGAGATGACTTATACTGTTGACATGACGTACAACCTCTGACATATTTGGCTATGTCGCGGAACATTCCTGGCCAATAATATCGCAGCACTATTTTTGCGGTGGTTTTTGCGATCCCAAGGTGACCAGCAGTCGGTACGTCATGATTTTCCTCTAAAACAGCGTGTCGGGCGGGTTTTGGAACACATAGTTTCCACGGATCAGACATTTCGGGCTCGGTCATGTCGGAAGAATCCCAAAAATGACGGTATAAATTTCCATCTCGGATACAATAGTCAGGAAAAATTTTTGGGTTTAGTTCAACTTCGGTCTTTTTCTTTGTATACCAGGGGCACTCGGTTTCGTTTGAAATTATATTTAGCGGATCACTGTCGGTTTCCTGACTGGTTCTAGGGAGTGGATCACGGGATAACGCATCGGCTACTTTATTTAAAACGCCTTTGCGGTACTTGATTTCAAAATCGTATTGCTGCAGGAAAATTACTCCACCGCGCAAGTCTACCACTGGGACTTTTTAAGGAATGCAACCAGCGGAGGGATTGGTGATCGGTCAAGACGGTAAATCTGTATCCTTCCAGATAGGGGCGCATCTTTTCAATACCCCATACTATTGCTAAACATTCCTTTTCGGTGACGGAGTACTTTTTTTCGGCTGACGATAGGCTTCGACTCGCGTAGGCGACCACGTGGTCACCATCTTGGTCATGTTGTATCAGGGCTGCACCCAAGCCTTGGTCGCTAGCGTCGGTTTGCAGTATAAACGGTTTATTGAAATCCGGACAGGTTAATACGGGCGTTCGGGTCAGGTAGTCTTTAAGCTTAAGGAAGGCCTCTTCCTGTTCTGCGGACCATTTCCAGCGGATTCCCTTTTTTAAAAGCTGGTGTAACGGTGCTGCGATTTGTGAAAAACCCGGTACGAATCTCCTATACCAGGAGGCGATTCCTAAGAAACGTCTAAGACCACGGATATTAGAAGGAGCGGACAGTTGTTGTATTGATTCTACTTTATCAGGGTCGGTACAAATGCCTTCAGCGGTTACTAGGTGACCTAAATATTTTAGAGAACGGCGGCCAAATTGACATTTATCTGGATTAAGCTTAAGGTTTGCTGCACGGAGGCGACGGAATACTTCGGCGAGGTTATTCAGGTGTTCATCTAGCGTTTCGCCAAGTACGATAATATCGTCTAAATACGCAAAACAGTACGGATCCATTTCTGGACCGATAATTTGGTCCATAAGCCTTTGAAATGTCGCGGGGGCGGAATGTAGGCCGAAAGGCATGACTTTAAACTGAAACAACCCTCTTGAGGGTATTGTGAAAGCTGTAATGGGGCGGCTTTCTGGTGCTAAAGGTACTTGCCAGTATCCCTGCTTAAGGTCCAAGCTAGAGATATAGCGGGCTTTTCGGAGCTTATCTAGGATGGCATTTATGTAGGGTAAGGGGTATGCGTCTTTGCGGCTGACGTCATTAACTTTTTGTAGGTTAACACAAAATCGAAATTTTCCATCCTTCTTGCGAACCATCACAATTGGAGAACTATACGGACTCGAACTTTTTTCAATTATACCGTCGGCGAGCATTTGGTCAACCTCGGCATTAATAATGTCCTGCATGCGCGGGTTCTGGGGGTAGTATCTTTGTTTAATTGGTTCTGAGTCAAGTAAGTGAATACGGTGCTCTATCAGGGGTGTTGTGCCTTTTATATTTTGAAATAAGGGTAGTTGACGGTCTAAGAAAGATTTTAAACGTAGTTCTTCTTCCTCGGTCAAGGTCAGGGGTGGGTGAGAAGAGATGTCTTCAAGCAAATTGCAGAAATCGGTTCGCTCTGGCTTTGGGATTATTTCACCATCTATAAAAACCTCGGTTGTATTTAAATCGACGGTAAATTTATGTTTACTAAGTATATCCATTCCTAGGATTACTTCGGCCGCTAAGTTTGGTAGGTAATTAAAAGTTTCAGTAATATTGTGGGAGCCTATTTTCAAACTAACGCGATAAGCCTCGGAGACAGCGGTCAGGTGTCCATCTGCTAGCTTTACGTTCGTAGCTGACGGTTTAACGGTTTGGTATTGGTTTTGACGGCATTGAGAAGCTATTGTGTCTCCTATATACGAGCTTATTGCGCCGGTATCGACAAGGGCAGTATAAGTTGTATCATGGCATTTAACAGATATTATCGGTCTACAGTCATGGTTTAAAAGCATTATTCGGTCTGGCGGGGCTTCGGCATTTACCTGCGCATGCCTCGCTGTTGCGCAGTGCCTATCCCGTTTCCCGGTCTTGTACACTTGCAGTCCCGAGACATTATTCCTTCCCGGCCACATCTGGAGCAGAATAATTTAGACCGGTTTTGACAATTTTGACGCATATGTCCGGTCTGTCCACATCTCCAACAGATTGACTCTTGGTTACCGGCGTTATTTTGGTTAGCCGGTCCGGTACGGGGAGAGTCAGGTGTTGTGTGTACCGGGGCGGTTCTATCGTTAATAGCTGCGGATGTAGACGGTGTTACTGGGGGTGGCGGTGGTCTATAAGCAGGTTGTTGTGACTGGTAACCTGTAGAATATGATTGCACACGTTTTGATTCTTGGATTTCCCGGTTTAGAATTTCATATTCCCGTACGGCTTTTGAGAATGACCCGGTATCATGAAAATCGTTACGGCGTATGTATTGACGGTACTCCGGTAGCAGGTTCCGGTATAACCAGTTTAGTTCCTGATATAGCGAAATATTTCCATGACGGCGGATCAGAGTTTGTAGTGCGGTAATATATTTGCCTACTGGTTCGTTGTGTTTTTGCACACGGCGACTAATTTCGGCTTCTAGATCAACCTCGTAATTAACCGGAAAATAAAAAATTCGAAAAGCGGTTTGGAAATCTGTCCAGTTTTTCCAGTTATGTTTATTATTTCGGAACCATAATGCGGCATCGCCCTTTAGGATTTCCGGTATTTGGGGGAGTATGGTATCTGGGTTTATGCTTTGAGAGGTGCAGATTTCCTCTACCCTTTCCAGAAACGTTGCAGGGTCGGAATTTCCGTCAAAATAAACATTCCAATTCCGTATTTGTATTACATTATGGTTGTTGGGGACCGGTGATTGTTGAAAAAAATGTGCTGGAGCTGTTCGCTGAATTATCGGGGGGGTACAGGGATTATTGACCCATTGAGGGTTGAAAACTGGGGGTGGTATCACCACTTGGGGCGGGGCATTTGATATCGCTGGCGGTATAGCATGAAATATAGGCTGTGTCATTGCTTGCTGAAAATTTGGGGCTATGCACACGGGTGGTGTGGTCTGAATTAGGGGTGGCGGAGCTGTAGGTCGATAAATATGGGGTAAGCAGGTTGTGGGTGCGGTAACAGCTGTGGCTATCCCGGTTGTCAGAGTGGGCGTATAACTCGGCATTGCAAAAGAAAGTGTGCGTTGCGGAGTTAGATGCATGGTTGTCGTAACCGTGGTTGTAGTGGTGGTTGCCAATGACAGGGTTGGTACCGGTATAGGGGTTGGGGGTCGCTGAATCTGGACGGTTGGAATAGATACGCCAGGCGGGAACGCAAACGGATGTTGCACGGGTTGTGGTGACGCTCTACCCTCGCGTACGAAACGTACTAGTCTTCTGCGCATGTCGTCTACTGTACCGGTTGCGTCCAAATTAAATCTTTGCAGTTGGAGTTCTAAGTTTCCCTTCCGCAACAAATAAATCCAACCCGTTCTAAGGCTAGTGAAGTAATCGGCCGGTATGTCAAATGGTAGTGGGGGTGCAGGGGGTATATACGTGGGCGATAGCGGTATTGTTTTCGGTGTCACTCATTCCGTTTCACTATCACTTGAAGACGGCATATTTTATTTAATTTCTTTTCCGACAAAAAAAATTATTTTTCCAAATAAAAATAGCACCCTGTATAGGCAGCGTAAAAATAAAATAATTGCGGAATTTATTTTTCCCTACAAGTAAAATTTAAAAAAAAATCCCCAAAATTTTCCTCTCCGGTAGATATATACCAATACTTTTATAAGACCCTGTATACTGGGTATGAGAAAACCAAGTTTTCCTGTGAAAATTTTCCAGTAGCACACGGTATACTAAGGGAAAAAACTTCCTAAGTACCGGTAGGTATAGAATAAATAACACCCTGTGTATTCGGTTAAGAAAAAAAAAATATCCTATCCCCGTATAATTAATTTACAAAACCATTAGTATTTGCGTTTAATAAATTCGCACGGAATAATATTATTAAAATATTCAACTTTAAAACGCTATACTGTCCGGCGGATTGTTTTTCTTATCAGGTGTTAACGAGATAAGACTGGAATGCGGTTTCTTTATCTCCCAAAAAAACTATCGGCGAGAACGCAAATGACCTATGCTGCTAAAATCTGCTCGGGCGTCAATTCTGTAAGGCTGCTCCGGCGCCAATTCTGTAAGGGCACTTTTTGGTGCGGTTACTTTTTGTAACGGCGGATAAAAATTGCTTTTTGAAACTGGCTAATAAAAATTATATTTTTGTACGGATTAGAAAATACTTTTTGTAAAGAATCTCTATTTTAATCTCAATTATCAAGTTATCCCTCAGACGCGGAAGTTATTCAATTTCGGGTATTCGGCGGTCGGTAATTCGGCGGTAAATTCGGTCGGGTTTGAATTGAATAACTTCTAAAGCGTTCTGTGGGCGGAATTAAAGAGAATATACAAAAATGAACGGAGTTTTACTCGAGCGCCACTGATTTTAATTTTTAGGGAAAATCAGAACCCCCGGAGCCCTGGGTAACCTTTAAACAGTTGGAGACAGAGTTCTATTAGCGCATACAGATAACAGTCATTCACGCCTCTAAGTTCCTATGGGAAATAAAACACACCTATGTCGGGAAATGTAAAATAATTTTATTTTTGTAACAACAGAAATTAAAACAAATGTACAGGTTACAATATCACGTTACAAATACTTCCCTATAAGTAATAAAAAAAAAAATCAAAATTTCTCGGAAAATTGGCGGTAATTTACAGTTAAGCTTTTCGGTGGAACAAATTTCAAACAAACGGTATTAAAGTGGGTTTCATGCGACGGTGTTACATAAGACGAAGTCCGGTAATAATTTTAAGAACGGAAAACTTATAAGCGGGCGGTATGAAAATGGTATTACAGCGGCGGTTCTAACTACTGGTGAATGCGGTGATAATTATCGAGCAACTATAATCATGCATATAGGCAAATGAAAAATGATTAAAGCGTGGCGGTATTAAGCAAAAGCAAGCTCGGCAAACTATCGAATAAATCTAGTTCTAAATACGGATAAATGAAAATGATTGTAAGGCGGCGGAAAAATTTAGCAGGAAATAATTTTCAAATATATAAAAAAAAATCAGTGTTGCTTACCACAGATAATAACGGTATTCGACGACGGCGGAAAAGAATAATAAAAAAAATGAAACGGCAAACGGTTCACTAGCTGAAAACTAAGCACTTTCAAAATCACTTTTGGTCGGCTGCAGAGCTGGATCGAGAAGGGCTCGTATTTTTTGGTTCGATCTCGGATTTCAACTTTTTATCTCCCACCACGGAAATGGTCAAAGATCTGGGGATTTTAAGAACGGTGCGCGTTCGCTATCTTTTCGAATCGGTACCGGAGATAACGCTGAATTTACCTGTATCGGAATGCCATATATTGGTTTGCCAATTAAGACGGTTTCTGTGATAGCGGTAATTAATTAATTTCTCTGATTAAATTCAAAACCTTTTGTTACCAGCGGTTAGAAAAATATTCAATAAGTCGGTTGCATGAAAGAAACAGAAAAATTAATTGAAAAACTACGGAGATAATTATTTTCTAATAATTCGGTGCTAAACCTGTTGTCAATTCGGTAAAACTTAGGTAACTTCGTTACAAGTTTTCTCTGTGGATTCTTTGTTGTTTATTGTGGATGTTTAATAATAACGGATTTCTAGTTTTTGTGTAGTTTTGTAAATTGTTTTTGTGGTTTTAGTGACTCGGATACTCGGATTGGGATATAAACAATGACTAGTAACAGCCGTTGTATGATTTTTTTATGCCCCAATAGGGGTACAATACCGGGTATTTGTGTGCATCTTGATATATAACTTTATTTTATATATGATCAATTAAAACACATCAAAATAGGCCTAGGCTTCACAACCAAGGTATGAAAATAAGAAAAACACACGCCAAGGCAGATTATGCATATTTTGGTATATTTTATTTGCAGGGCCCTGGGCTGCAGCCCAGAAAGCCCTAAAGTAGATCCGCCCCTGGGTAAGTATCTTATTGGCGATTAATTAGTATTATTTTTCTATTACTAACTTGAGAAATCGCCATTATTTACCCCTTTCTCCAACGGGAAGTAATATTTCTCTAGAAATTATTTCTCTAGAAATAACGATAACACAGGCCTGCATGAAATTTGATATGATACAACTGGTCTCTATCACCCACAGAATTTTTTTTTGCAAAAAAAAGAAAAAATATAAAAAAATCTTATATTAGGCGTTTTAATACATTTTAAAATAAATTAAATGTAGAACTTCAAATTCCCGGTATTAACCAAAAAATGATTTTGTGTGGTGCTACACATATTCTGACTGGAGCCTTTTCATCGACTTTTCAAAAAGGAGCCTTAAAGCTGTTTTTACATAATGGCATTGTTTTTGCTTCTGTTGGTGTTGGTCGGCCATTCAGTTCATTTAAAGGAAAACTATGAAAATTTAGAGGAATTACTTTTAAGAATACAATATGAAAATCACAACTAGGAATTATGTGGAGATCTAAAAATTTCAGGCCTTCTCTTGGGTCAACCGTCTAGATTTACTAAATTTCCATGTTTCCTGTGTGAGTGGGAGAGATAGCAGGAATCGAAAACAGCATTGGATAAAAAGAGACTGGCCACAAAGAGAGACTTTAACACATGGAACCAAAAATGTAATTCGCGAAAGTCTTATTGACCCTCAAAAAGTTTTACTTCCACCACTTCACATAAAACTTGTACTTATGAAACCATTTGCTAAAGCAATAAAGAAGGAAATTGTTTTAAATATTTGTGTAAAACATCCGGCTCTATCAGAGGCAAAATGAAAAGAGGGAATATTGCCGCAGATTAGGAGCTTGATGAAAAATAAAGATTTTGAAAAGGTAATGGAAGATAAGGAAAAACATGCATGGAATGCTTTTAAAGAAGTTGAATATAAATTTGTAGGAATTATAAAAAGACACCAACTATGTTGAGATTGTTGAAAACATTTTGGAAAAATTCAAGATTCTTGGTTACGATATGAGCATAAAAATTCACTTTTTACATTCCCATTTAGACTATATATGTCCCGGAAAATATTGGGGACGTGAGTGAAGAGCTAGGTTAGCATATAGTTATACAGTCATTATTTTATCTCAAGGAATTCTGAAAAATAAATTTTTATTTTCCCAGAATTTTTAGAATTAATAAATTTCGCCGACAGAGCATCGTATTTCATTCGAGATAATTGGGTTATGAATATTTTTTTTATTTTTTGAGTTTCTATTAAACAAAAATGGGAAAAATACTTTATGACGTTGGTATAAAAGGTACAGAATAATAGTAGTTATTATTATATTATAAACAAAACAACTTATTTCCTTTAAAAATTACCAGATAGCGTAAGACTGCCAACTTTTAAATGACAAATGCGGGACAGCAGGACAATATTAGCTTTTCCACCATTACGTGTAAACTTGTATAGGGTTAGGGTTGTTTACCCCTTGCGCTATCAAATTCTTCTTTAATTTAATTTAATAGAACAACAAAAGTAAAATTTATTTAAAGAAAATGAATTTAAATACAAAAAAATGTAAACAAGGTATTAAACAAATATTTTATCCATTTTTAAAATCATACTTTTCAACTCCATGAAATTTTGGTTGGGCGAGATCCATCGATATTTTTTATGTCGATAACTTCGGCATATAATGCTTTGCAAAATAATATGTTCATTCCGGGACTTGCGGGACAGATTTAACAAATGCGGGACGATTTCAGGTAAACTTTTAGAGGCGGACAATTCTAAATAATACGGGATGGTTGGCAGCCTACCTAGCGCTATCGCGAAACGTTGAGGTAGATCAGCATCGCACGAGACAACCTTAGTATTTATAGATCTTGGTCCATACTCCTTAAGGCATTTATCAAGACAGGCTCGCGCGGCATTTTCTGGACGTGCCTTGCTCTCTCTCCCGTTGTATAGTTCGCGGTCTCCCTGAAGGTCACAACAAAGTTGTGGGAATTACCGTAAAATGGGGTGAATAGGATCAGCGGGGTGAATAGGATTGAAAGTTACCTTCAAATTTCATCTGTAATAATTGTAATTTTAAAGTGTAGGTCTTTTCAATGTATAGATTTTAAGTAACGGTTGTAAAAAGTAATTTTTGTGACCTTAAACTTAAAATAACTAGTAGGCGACATCGCAGGCTGAATACCATTGTCCAATAGAAAGAAGTTTTGTTCCTTTATTATTATACATTATAAATATATAGGATTTATATTACGTTTATACCTGTTCTAAAATATATGAGTAGGTTTTTTGGTTTCTATATACACCCCGCGATTGTTTAAATGCGATCCAGTTAATAAATGAATCAGTTATCCTATTGACACCGCCTGCGGGGTGAATAGGATCAGTGCATAAAAAAATATATTTATACAATAGGGTACACCCTGTTTAAAAAACTTATACCACCGTTTAAAGTACCAACCTTAACTAATGTTTTAAGCTATTGAGAAATTTATTCTGGCAGATAGTTTTCAAGTTACAAGCTTTCAAAGTGGAAAATTGATCCCATTCACCCCATTTTACGGTACTAATTCTTGATCATTCAACTATAATATAGGCCTTGCCCTTTGAATTGTTTTAAACTATATTAAAACTTAGAGAATTACAAGGGTTTAAGGACCACAATTGTGGAGAAATGTTACCAAGCCGAAAAACCCTGTTTGTATTGCTGGGGTCAGTCTAAACGTTCGATATTTAACTGTATAAAATAATAATACTAATAGTAATAAGTAAATTGGAAACACTGTGCGATTCATTGACTTGTAGTATAGGCCAGGTCAGTATAAGTCAGCAGTGTCGTAGCTTTTAAGAGTATATCTCAATAATAAAAACCTTCTTAGACAAAACTTTTCCAGAAACAATTAGGTTAGGTTAGGTTAGGTTAGGTTAGGTTAGGTTAGGTTAGGTTAGGTTAGGTTAGGTTAGGTTAGGTTAGGTTAGGTTAGGTTAGGTTAGGTTAGGTTAGGTTAGGTTAGGTTAGGTTAGGTTAGGTTAGGTTAGGTTAGGTTAGGTTAGGTTAGGTTAGGTTAGGTTAGGTTAGGTTAGGTTAGGTTAGGTTAGGTTAGGTTAGGTTAGGTTAGGTTAGGTTAGGTTAGGTTAGGTTAGGTTAGGTTAGGTTAGGTTAGGTTAGGTTAGGTTAGGTTAGGTTAGGTTAGGTTAGGTTAGGTTAGGTTAGGTTAGGTTAGGTTAGGTTAGGTTAGGTTAGGTTAGGTTAGGTTAGGTTAGGTTAGGTTAGGTTAGGTTAGGTTAGGTTAGGTTAGGTTAGGTTAGGTTAGGTTAGGTTAGGTTAGGTTAGGTTAGGTTAGGTTAGGTTAGGTTAGGTTAGGTTAGGTTAGGTTAGGTTAGGTTAGGTTAGGTTAGGTTAGGTTAGGTTAGGTTAGGTTAGGTTAGGTTAGGTTAGGTTAGGTTAGGTTAGGTTAGGTTAGGTTAGGTTAGGTTAGGTTAGGTTAGGTTAGGTTAGGTTAGGTTAGGTTAGGTTAGGTTAGGTTAGGTTAGGTTAGGTTAGGTTAGGTTAGGTTAGGTTAGGTTAGGTTAGGTTAGGTTAAGTTAGGTTAGGTTAGGTTAGGTTAGAGTGGCAGACCTCTGGAATTGACCAAACAGTCACACGTAGTCCTATAGGACCGTTGTGATACCACACATGTTCCGCGGAACCTATTGCATCAGCTTCCTGATGGTTAACACGATCGTAGAAGAATCTTGACAGCTCATTCAAACCAGCCACTGCTGTTAATAAACTTAGTAAGTCGACCCAGTTGCAGGCTGCTCACTTCCTCCAGATCATTAAAAAATGGTTCACCCAGTGCATTGAACCTTCTTCTCGCGAACTCAACTGGTTCGAGACAGAAACAATTAAAAATATATCAAAAAAATTACCTTGTCGGACTTCCATCGTCTTTATTTTGTTACTTAACACAACGTTTCCGTTAGTTAATATCTCTAACTGTTTTCAAATCAATTCAAAGAAGCAGCTTTCATGAATTAAAATACCCATATACATGGCGTTTGGGGAGGAAAGGATAATATTTTGGGAATGTGTTCAGATGGTGAAAATAAGAGATATAAACCCATATGTTTTAGTTCGATTCTCAACCATTTCTGAAATAATAGGTTCTAAAGTTTTTGTAAGTTAATTTTTATTTTAAAAGCTAATAATTGCAGGTACTTACTGCAGTATCTTCAAACTAACTTAAAGAATATTTTCTAAAACCCCTCCATCTACTTCAATACATTTTTCGGCACGTTTGTTAATCGCTCGGGTAGCACGTTGGATTGAGTGGGGATTGATTTTTATAAAAGCTGCAGCATTGAAAATTCGATCGCGGAGTGCTTCTCTCGTTTCCACTCGTGTTTCATATACTAGCGATTTCATCCATCCCCAAAGGCAATAATCAAGCGGGTTTAAGTCTGGTGACCTCGGTGGCCAAACTTGCGGACCACCTCTACCAATCCTGCGATTAGGAAAACGATAATTCAAGAAATTTCGCACACGGAGACTAAAATGAGGTGGGGCTCCATCATGTCGAACATTTAACGGAACATCATCCAAAATGTGTATCAAATGGTCTTCCAAAAATCGTAAATATCCTTCTCCAGTAAGACGCCTATCCATTTCAAATGGACCAAACAACTGGTCGTTGAGCATTCCACACCAGACATTAATAATGAATCGATGTTGAAAGTTTCATTCAAATGTAGCATGAGGGTTTTCATCTGACCACCGATGTTCATTGTGGCAATTATTAATTCCATCACGAGTAAACTGAGCTTTATCGCTAAATAAAAATGTATTTGTCCAGACTTCGATTTTGATGGATCCGCATTCACAAAATTGTACCCTTGAAGCAGGATCACCGTCTAGAAGATGTTGAATGGGTTGAATGTGAAAAGGTTTTAAACTATTTTTTCTAAGTGACTCCAAAAGGGCTAGATGTGATGGTATATGACATTCATTTGCTACCCGTCTCGTACTTATACCTGAGTTTTCTGCGACAATATCCAGAACATTTTTTTCATTTTCCACATCTAGACCCGGCCTGCACTCTTTCAGAAACTATTCTCACGTTTGAAAACATTCCAGTTTCCTGAGCACTTGCAAATACTTTTTGAAAAACTCTTCTATTACGAAATCTTCGATTTAGAAAACGACGTCGATATTCATTAACTACGCGCACCGTGTAACCATACATGAATATCATGTCGGCATACTCCCTGTGACTGAATGTGTGGGGCATTGTAAGTATGAAAGTATATATCGGACATTTAAAACTAAAGCCTCCTTCATTATTTCAATATACAAAAAATTCAGAACCGATTATTTCAGAAATGGTTGAGAATCGAACTAAAACATATGGGTTTATTTCTCTTATTTTCACCCTCTGAACACATTCCCAAGATATTGCCCTTTCCTCCCCAAACACCCTGTATTTAGTAAACCAAGTAGGTATAGATATTCCCAATATCTGGAAGCCTCTTCTTGTTCAAAACCAACAGTTCAAACTTCACACTCCAATAAGCACGTAGGCGGGGTCATCAAGTTTCATTGCACATGGATAGTATTTAAGACAGTAGCCTTAGAATTATAATTTACTTTACACTTGAAAACGGTTAGAGATACTAAATAAACGAAACATTGTGTAAAGTAAAAAAATAAAGACGATGGATGTCCGACAAAGTAATTTTTTTGATATTACTTTATTGTCTACCACCTTCAAACAAATAATTAAAAAGATGCCGCAAAAACACAAACGAACCTATGTTCGAAGTACTTAGTTTGAATGACATTAATTATAGTTGAATGAAACTAAACTCTCAAAACTATCAGTATTCTCATTTCAAAAATAGATTTTTTATGTGCGCCTCCTCGCGGGAAACCTCTATAAAAAACGCCGTGTGTGTCATCGCCATTATTGAACGCTTATTTTTTAAATAAATGCTTGCAAAAAATATTATAAACGAGTTTTGCTTATAACTCTTATTGGTTTTATGTGTATTGCTTTGTGGTTGTTCAGTATTGTAATTGTTCAATTCATAAATTATAAAGCTGTTTTTGACATATACTGATTTTATTTTAAGAGTTTGAACATGAAATATATGAAATGAAATTAAACCAAGCACGTAATTAATAATAAAATAAGCTCCTATCTCAAAAGCTTTCCAAAATAAGGACTAATAATAAACAGGTATACTAATTCAGAATATAATTTAAACAATAAAAATGAGACGATTTTTTGACCTTTTCGCCTATAAAACCCGGAATCATGTCGATCGTAAGAAATATGTCTACTATGTTTATTGTATTTGTATACCAGTATAAATCTTACTTTATTGTTTTATTGTAAAACTTTGCTTCCTAGCTTCTTGCTTACATTGTAAGCATTGCAATTTTTTATTCATAATAAATTTGAGTTTATTTAGTTAGTTTAGAATGTTACCAATATTTTGTAAAAAAATTCTCCTCAAATCATAGATCTAGAGTTATAGCAAAATAAATTAGTTCACATTATTTTTTTGTCGAGGCAGTAGCTCGAGATGATACGTTCTGCAATATCTGCTCCAAAACGAATTGCGCAAGCGCTGGAAATCTTAGGTTATGAGGATGACGTCAAATGTCAAGTAAGTGATGTCAGCTGCCATGTGTCAAATTTGGTTTTACGTATTTCATGGGCCAATTTCTTAGTTAAGAAATTGTAAAACTTAACCTTTAATTTATTTTCACGTGTTAACAGTAAAAGTTTTTACAACCCTCTGAATAGGAAGAAGGGGTACCATTGAATTGCCGTCACGATCGCCGGACTTTAATCCTCCGATTATTTTCTTTGGGGTCACCTAAAAACCCAAACTTACGTAAGAAAACCAGAAAATTTAGAGGAACTTTGGCAACGACTTATACCGTGCGTCCGTGCGAGTAAAAATTATTTGCATCAACGAGGGATTGGATTAAAAAACGTAGTGCTTGGTTTAGATTACAATGATATGGGAACGATATATCTAACCAAATCTAGGTTAAAATTTTGTCAAATTCATATTATGACATGATATGCCAAACTAATGAGTAATAAAATAAGTAGACAAATACAAATTTATTTTTGTTGTTTACAAAATTAACAAAGTAAGAATATACAGAACGAAAAAGAAAAAGAATTACATAAATTGCTGAAATTAGCCACCGCCATTCTCCAAGCATAAATTCACACGTCTCTTTATATTTTCGAAAGTGTTGACCAGCATCTCTGGAGAAATGTTACACCACATTCTTGGATAATCCTTTCTTATAATTATTATTCTAAATTTGCAACTGGTGTTTTAAAAAAAAAAAGTGTTCTTTAAAAACGAAGTAATCCATAACCGTTGAACAAGGTGATCTAGGTGGGAATTCAATGTCTGATCAAAAACTGATCAATCTGTCTTCGAAAAAATTGCGTGATCAGTTAATAGTTTCGGCGGCTGTATGGGCGGTTGCACCGTCCTGTTGAAAATATCCAAAATGTAGTTCGTCGTCAAGTAATTGCTACACAAATGGATTCAAAATATTGTCTCTATACCGCTGTGCTGTAACTGTGTCATGGAAAAAAATAGGACCAACAATTCTTCTTCGGGAAACAGCTAACCAGACACCAATTTTTTGAGGGTGCAATGTGGACTCTACAAAAAAATGGGGATTTTCACTACTCCACATGCGTGTATAGAATTCACATAACCGGAGAGGTAGAACCAGGCTTCATCCGAAAAAAATGTCAGGTCTAATAAATCATTTCTTTCCAATTCATTTTGGGTAAACCATTGAGAGTAATTCCTACGTCTTTCAAAATCTGCGGCTTGTATTTCTTGGAATACTTGCACTAAGGAAATAAATTTAACTGCTCCTTAAGAATAGTCCTGCATGTTTCATAAGATCTTCCTACTTCTTGGGACAGGCGTCTTATACAATTTGTTTGCAACAAGTTCGTCTGTTCTTACAGATGGTCTTCCTGCTCCTTTTTTGTGTTGTATAGAACCTGTTTCCCTAAACACAGCCACGGTTCTTTTCAGGCAATGATAAAAATCCTCAGCAATAAAAGCAACGTTAGGAAAATGTTCATGAAAATCGTCCATGCACAAACCCGGATTGTATTGACACTCACCATTTACTCTAACCCCGTTTCGGAAATACGTTTCAACCATGAATGTTTTGTGCTGTTCCGTAAAGCCCATTGTGTGAATTGTTCAAGAAGGAAAAATTAGCGATAAATCAAATAACTTGTAACGACTGTCAAAGATGACGGAATAACTGATTGATTGTTCAGGTAGTTACTGACACCCAACCGGTATTAAGCTCTACGGCTAAGCATTACGTCCTTAGATGCAAGGCCTTCTTTGATGCAAATAATTTTTGCTCGCACGGTACACGGAATTCGCCAAATAACCCCAGAATGTACCTACCATACATTATGTCAAGAATGTAATTAATTGTAAATTACTGGTGATTTTTTGTATCTTTAATTCTACAATTAAAATTTTTTTATTAAACTAATTAAGTAAAGTCATATTACCCATTTAGTTTAGCTGAGGGGTTTCAATAAAACAAATTGTGTCTACATTATCAAATTGCAAATTTAAATAGTGAGTCGTAAGCCCTTTTTAGGCGCTTTCTAACGAGCTTCATACATACTTTGAAATTGAAAAAAAAAAGTTGGGAGCGGTTTCTACCCCCAAAAGAGGGTAAAATTTCATGAAGACACGGAAAAAGTATTCCAAACTAAAAATAAAGGCAGCTATTCTGTATTTTTCAGCAAATAAAGAGGATTTCTAATTCTGAATTTTTTCCAGTTAAAAATTCATTCCTGTATATACTTTAGCCGCATTCGCCTATTGATTCTGACAATTTAACCTTTTTCTTTTCTAATAATTGTACTTAAGTTAACTTAACTAAAGACAAAAGTAATCTTTACTTGAACGAAGTAAGCATTACAAATATCAAATTTAAATTCCAAATATTGGGAGAATTAAATATGTAAGTAACTTATACTTGTAAGTATAAGTAAGCAGGGTATCTACTTAAAAAAATAACACAATAGTCCTTTTTAATACTAAAATATTACAGGGTTTTCTATTAAAATTTTTAAAGTAGATACTAATTTTTTTTATATATTTATCATTTGTTTCTTGGCGTAAAGGTTCAGGCCTAAACTTTCTTTTTTAAAATCGCCATAAATAATATTTTTTTTAACAACCTCTAAATTAACCAATACAATTTTTTATTAAGTTTTCGACAATTCCATAAAATAATATCATATTGTTGTGTGTGAGTCAAGAACGTCATAAAATAGCTCGTTAATAAGGCCACTCCCTTTCTTTTTAATTAATATTAAGAGGTAATATCAGTGAAGCATTTTTACCAAGAAATACTGGTGTGTTTATATGGGCTAAAATTAAGGAATAACGTAGTTCTCTGGGATTAACCTTTTCATCATTTTAATGCGTTGCTTTTAAGCCCTAAATTGGTGTCAGAATTTTTAAATAAACATTCCTTTAAGAATATTTATTTGATCGAAATTTCGTAATATATACGCACTATGACGCAGTACGCATATGATATCCCGCTCACCTAGTTCTATAGTGGCATATCTCATAAAAAGGTGTATTCAAAATCAGGGAACTTTACTTCATAGTTCCAGTTAAACCGGCTCAAAGATAGTGCGCTAAGAATCCCATAGATGGCGTTGTGTCGCGTGTAAATCCCCCCTCCGTTGTTTATACGCGCCGCGACTATAATAGCGGCACATTTAAATTGTGACTGTGCTTTTTTTTATCTGGGTAAGTAAAATTTATTAGAACTATACCCACACATTCTTTAGTTAGGCAACCATGCGGCAGTCTGTGTCACACCTTCGCGTCCTCTGCAGTGTTGGCATTGTCAGTGTTTTTATTTGATTATTTAAAGAGCCTAATAAGGTACCTATTTATATTTAATAAAGATTTAAAACTTTTTATTCTTTTGTATATTTTTTAAAATTTTAAATATTTAAACATTAAATATAATAAGTAGAGTAATCGCGTTCAGATAATTTATATCAACCAAACATATTATGTTTGTATGTATGTTATTTACTACTTCTTACTTGCTATTTTATTAACCAGAGTTTAAATGCGCTTCGGTGTTATCAGTGGAGTTGCCAGTGCTGGATTTACCATTAGGCTGAGTAGGCTGAAGCCTAGGGCGGCAGATTTTAGGGGGCGGCAAATTTGGCACAAATTTTTTTTTTATCTTGCAGAAATAAATGGTACAATCTTTATTCGTGGTCGACGGCCCAGTAAGCAGAGTGATGTCATATTACGTCAATATGACGTCATATTGACGTGATTTACGTCAAGGGACCATAATATAACGTGTTATAACGTCATGTTGTTACGTCATAAAACGTAATAAATATGACGTCGTAAATGGACGTTAGTTGACGTATTGAATCGTCTACTTCCGACCTGTTAAGCTCAAGGTTCTGGGTGTTCCAAACCATGACGTAAAATAACGTCATTATAAACCGCAATTAATAACGTCATATACTGACGTTATCCAACGTATTATATCGTCGATTTACAATATTTTTACTAGACTTCAAAGTATTTTGTAGATTTACATACATGGTAGGTAACCAGCTAGGTTATTATAACTCACAATATATGTTATGCAAAATGGCGAATGAAAATAAGGGGGCAAATTTATAATATTTTATTTTTATTTAAATGTTGCTTCCAAGTCAAAAATCCAAAAAATCATTTTTGAACATCATATAATCATTATTAACATCCATAATCATTATTATAAGTATTTGCTGCGAAACACGGCAGGTGGCAATGTAAAATAATCATTTTGAAATACGCGCGTTTAAGAAACCGCGGCCCCGAGTAAGCTTGTAATTTTATTGGTTAAATTTTGCGGTAGTGCCAGTGGAATCTAATTATATCAAATTACCCCGAAATATTGTTTTAAATTTTAACATTTTGTGCGTCAGTCCGGTAGTTCACTTAAAATATTAATAAATAATTCAAACCTAAGGAAATGTCCTTTTTTCTAAGATCACTTTTCAGTATAAAACAAAACTATGTTGATGTTAAACATGACACTGTTTGCTCCTGAAATATACCTGATATGCAGAATAGCAACAGTGTAGGCGTAGGATACGTACGACGCGACGCCATTTTCTCGAGTCTACTGAACGAAATTGTTGTGGAGTGTGAGGTTAGTTATTTTATTTCGTTATTTGTGAGAAGTTGAGAAGTCTCGCTATGGTGATAATGTATGCGGTGGTTGAGTTTCAGCACACAGGGAATGACGGCGGCGGCATTTCCATCATAAACCAATCGTGGTTAACGCCACTAAAAAGAGAATGCTTCTGGCCGCCATAATATGAAGACCAGGAAACATTTACGGCTGCCAAAAAAAAAATTAATGAATTGACAAGGAAAGTTGGAAACTTTATCCTATATCTAGGATATTTTATGAAACTGGTAATCTACTATACCCAGGGCACTATTTTATACGTTTAATATTTAAGTAATTTAATAAATAGTTTACAGATCTTTATAAATTTATTTTATTTTTCATGTATTTTTAGATTCCTCTAAAGCTAAAACACTTGTTTTATTACATTTGCAGGCAACGCAAAAATAAGTTGATGGACATACTTTTATGGTCAGTAAAGCAATAACCAGGTAAAATCTTTTAATTTTGATAAAAGATTCGGAGAATATAATACCTATATCGGCTAAAAAAAAACTTGTGTATCCATAAAAGTTTGTTATATCCTACGTCAAATTACGTCATAATTCGTCAATATTAGGTCCAGTATATTGTCAATGCTGACGTAATTACACGTGAAATTTCCACGTAAAATAACGTCAAGAATCGACGTCACTCGACGAGACTTTCTCCCGTTAGCAGGACGTTAAGAAACGTCATTTTAGACGTCATTTTGGTCGGTCCTGACGTTACTAAGACGTCGTTACGACGTCTTCCTGCTGACTGGGGGGTAGTATTTTTTTAAATAAACTTTATTGTTGGCCGTGTCTGTTAATGAGAATAAAAAAAGGTAGTTGGAACTTTACTGGCTTATTTGCAGAAAGAAATTTCATTTTCAATAAAATAAGTAGGTAATCATAAATTTTTAAAATATTTACTAAAAATGATTGACCAAATTTGGGCGTGGTCGTAAAAAATTTTCGCCTGCGGCGCATTTCGCCTGCAGCAGGCTTTTTCTTTCCCTAACACTTCACCTGTTTCACAACTCACGAGCCGTCACTGGTATAGGGGCGGCAAAAATTGAATAGCCTACTAGCGGCAAATTTGTAAATCCGCCCCTGGGAGTTGCTTCGTGTTGTGGCATTCTGATGAGATCCTAACAAGGACGAAACAGCCATGTCTACTCGGCCCCAGGGAATCCATTGTTTTCGGCATGGGCCTTTGATACTTTTAACCTAAAGTTTTAGAACAGAAACTCTATGCTGTTGGAATAAGGGAAAATGAACTGTCCTTAATAATATCATTTCTAACCGAAAGAAGGCTTACTATACACAATAAATCCAATCATCCATACTGTCATAAAATTTCTGCTTTCAATTCTTTTGTCCATCGACTTATTACTATACCATTATCGGAAGAAAACTATAATAAGGAATTAAATATAATCAAACAATTAGCTATAAACAATGGATATCAAGCTTTCATGATAGATCACATTATCAATAAAAAACAATATAAAAAAGCAATTAATTTAGCATTTCCAGTTTTAAAACCAAATAAAATAGAATACAAAACTCTTACATATAATGGAGACATTACAGACAAGGTTAATAAACTTTTGAAAAAACAAAATTTTAAAATTGCTTATAGAACTAACAATAAATTGGGTACATTAATCAAAAATAATAAAAGCAAAACCGGAAAAAATCAAAAATGTGGTGTTTATAAACTTAAATGCGGTAGTTGTTCAAAAATTTACATAGGTCAAACAGGCAGATGTTTTGAAAAAAGAATCAAAGAACATAAAAATAGTTACAATAAAAAACACATTAATTCCCATTATGCAATACATTTAAATAGTGAACAACACAGTTTTCATGAAAATTTTGAGATTTTACATTTAGAAAATAAGTCAACAAAACTTAATTTATTAGAAAGTATGGAAATTAACAAATGCAAAAGTTCAAATATTCTATTAAATGACCAGTTAGACCTGAACAATTCTCCTTTGTTAAATTTAAATTTAATCCGTTAGGGTTTTTTCATTAATAAAATTTGTATAATGACCTATTCTTCAATAATAACAGATAGTTGGGTTATTTGGTATTTCCAAGTGTAATAAAATAAAATAGGTAAATATTTAGAGTAAATTTTATAGTTTAAGATAATTTAAATCATCCATTCATTTGTAACCATCTGACGAAGACACTGTGTGTCGAAACAATTGTTATGGTATAAAAATAAATTTAGTGAAGATTTATACACGAAGTATTTTTTATAGTTCGAAAAAAGGCTGTCAAAATCGGAAATCATACCTCCTCTCTTCAGAATATAAACCAAACATCGGAGCTGCACAAGGATCTGTCCTCGCACCTCTCATGTTCATATTATTTGTAAACGATCTATCACTACCGGGATTTACCATCAAATTTGCCGACGATACCACGGTTGCCATATCAGCAATAGATCACCCTGAAGAACACAAGATAATACAAGAAAAAACAGAATGAACAGATGGTTTTTTCGAATCAACTTATACTAAATAAGGACAAAACGGTTTATATTCATTTCTACAAAACTTCTCCCAGAATATAAACCAAACATCGGAGCTGCACAAGGATCTGTCCTCGCACCTCTCATGTTCATATTATTTGTAAACGATCTATCACTACCGGGATTTACCATCAAATTTGCCGACGATACCACGGTTGCCATATCAGCACTAGATCACCCTGAAGAACACAAGATAATACAAGAAGAAACAGAATGAACAGATGGTTTTTTCGAATCAACTTATACTAAATGAGGACAAAACGGTTTATATTCATTTCTACAAAACTTCTCCCAGAATATAAACCAAACATCGGAGCTGCACAAGGATCTGTCCTCGCACCTCTCATATTCATATTATTTGTAAACGATCTATCACTACCGGGATTTACCATCAAATTTGCCGAAGATACCACGGTTGCCATATCAGCACTAGATCACCCTGAAGAACACAAGATAATACAAGAAGAAACAGAATGAACAGATGGTTTTTTCGAATCAACTTATACTAAATGAGGACAAAACGGTTTATATTCATTTCTACAAAACTTCTCCCAGAATATAAACCAAACATCGGAGCTGCACAAGGATCTGTCCTCGCACCTCTCATATTCATATTATTTGTAAACGATCTATCACTACCGGGATTTACCATCAAATTTGCCGACGATACCACGGTTGCCATATCAGCAATAGATCACCCTGAAGAACACAAGATAATACAAGAAAAAACAGAATGAACAGATGGTTTTTTCGAATCAACTTATACTAAATGAGGACAAAACGGTTTATATTCATTTCTACAAAACTTCTCCCAGAATATAAATCAAACATCGGAGCTGCACAAGGATCTGTCCTCGCACCTCTCATGTTCATATTATTTGTAAACGATCTATCACTACCGGGATTTACCATCAAATTTGCCGACGATACCACGGTTGCCATATCAGCACTAGATCACCCTGAAGAACACAAGATAATACAAGAAGAAACAGAATGAACAGATGGTTTTTTCGAATCAACTTATACTAAATGAGGACAAAACGGTTTATATTCATTTCTACAAAACTTCTCCCAGAATATAAACCAAACATCGGAGCTGCACAAGGATCTGTCCTCGCACCTCTCATATTCATATTATTTGTAAACGATCTATCACTACCGGGATTTACCATCAAATTTGCCGACGATACCACGGTTGCCATATCAGCACTAGATCACCCTGAAGAACACAAGATAATACAAGAAGAAACAGAATGAACAGATGGTTTTTTCGAATCAACTTATACTAAATGAGGACAAAACGGTTTATATTCATTTCTACAAAACTTCTCCCAGAATATAAACCAAACATCGGAGCTGCACAAGGATCTGTCCTCGCACCTCTCATGTTCATATTATTTGTAAACGATCTATCACTACCGGGATTTACCATCAAATTTGCCGACGATACCACGGTTGCCATATCAGCAATAGATCACCCTGAAGAACACAAGATAATACAAGAAGAAACAGAATGAACAGATGGTTTTTTCGAATCAACTTATACTAAATGAGGACAAAACGGTTTACATTCATTTCTACAAAACTTCTCCCAGAATGCAACGGATGTGTTTAACAAAAACAGCAAAAAACAGCTTAGAAACAGGTACGCACTGCTGACGCCTGGGCAGAAGTCAGGAATAACTTGATGCAAAACCCTTTTTCTAATACTACTTCCCTGTGCCCCCCCCCCCCCCCCTGTATATTTTTTTTAAGTAGTTCATTGTTTAAGACTTATTTGCAGAAAATATCGAAGCTGGCTTTGAAAAACAATTTATTAAAATAAAATTATAAATTTCGTAAATAGACCTTATTTATTAAGGTCCTTATACAGTGAGGACCTAAAGTCCGTCCCCCCTCCTCTAACTTCTAAACCGTTCGGTATATTTTAATGAAATTTTGAACGATAATATTTGAGCAAGTCTTACACTTTTTGACATACTTATGACAGCTTTAAATGTCAAGATGACAGCTGGGTCCGCTTTTGGAATATTTTTTTAAATGGAACACCCTGTATATTTTTACATTTTTAAATTCCACATAAAATTATAATTATTTTTTATTAAATGCATTATTAGTCTATACTTCATAGTTTCCGAGATATTGACTCTCGAAAAGTGACATTTTTGAAATTTGACAGCTTACAACCTTCTAACAGTACGTCTTAGAGTAAAACGGCTTACATGTCCCTATCTTCAATTTTTATTATCTTCCCAAAAAAATCAACTTCCAGTTAAACCGGAACAACTATATTTCCTGTTTTCGACTTACATCCGGTTTAACCGGAAGTTGATTTTTTTGGGAAGATAATAAAAATTGAAGATAGGGACATGTAAGCCGTTTTGCTCTAAGACGTACTGTTAGAAGGTTATAAGCTGTCAAAGTTCAAAAATGTCACTTTTCGAGAGTCAATATCTCGGAAACTATGAAGTATAGACTAATAATGCATTTAATAAAAAATAATTATAATTTTATTTGGAATTTAAAAATGTAAAAATATACAGGGTGTTCCATTTAAAAAAATATTCCAAAAGCGGACCCAGCTGTCATCTTGACATTTAAAGCTGTCATTGGTATGTCAAAAAGTGCAAGACTTGCTCAAATATTATCGTTCAAAATTTCATTAAAATATACCGAACGGTTTAGGAGTTAGAGGGGGAAGGACGGACTTTAGGTCCTCACTGTATAGTTTTATTAACGAGGCCTTATTTCATTTTTTTATTAATTTTTAAGCCGGTGGTGCACAACTGATTTTTTAAAGCTTTCATTTTGTTTTCGCCTATATTACTAAAACGATTATAATAAAATTTTAAGGGTATATAGATAACTATAAGATGCATGCAAATGAGTAAGAAAATATATGGCATGTAATCTAAAAGAATATATCATTATAACGTCACACTTTTTTGGGACGCCCTTTATAAATAAAAATATTTTCCTGAAACATGTCCTAGTATACATGCAGATAATGTCTGCAATATATCAAAACCCTAACTTCATTATTAAATGAGCTATATAAGATATTATTTTATTATTCAATATCTATCTTTTTAAAACCACATATTCTGATAAATAATTAAATTGAGACACCCTATAGCTTAGACACTCAATCATGGAATTGTTCCAAATATTTGCAGTAATATTCTACAACCACTAGATTCAAGTGGACAACTATACAAAGGGTAAATAATGGCGCTATTAACAAACACTTGTTAGTTTGGTTACGTAAAAGAAATTGGTTTTATACTACTATAAATACATCAAATAATTTCATTGTTTTTGGGTTATTACATTGCTTTGTTCGAATCTAGAATTTATAGCTTGCAGAGAAGTTTAAAAAGCAATGACTTTCTTTAGTAACTAGTTTTTACATTTAGTTGAAATAAACAAGAAATATCGTTGAAATTATTATGTCATATTCAAATCTACTAAAGTAAAGCACACTTAACGTTTTTGTAGAGGTGGGTGTGACTGTTACTTTGTCACTGTTCCGTCCTTGTCACGGTCACGTCCTGCTCTGCTTTCACAAAAATCGCAGTGATATTTCGGAAAATTATATATCTAAACGTAAAAAAAAAGGATTTTCCAATTAGATACGTCTGTTTTATATGTACTGATTTTAAACTTTTGTACTAGCACGTTACTGCGAACGTGTAATGCTGCGACATTTTAAAGTTGAATGTAAGTAATGAAACTACGCTGTAATGATTTGGTGTTTCGCATTTTTAAACGTCTTTTTAACGTACGTGTGTATGTGTGGGATGTTAATAATAGTAATAGTTTTGACTGTTTCGCAAATTTGCAGTGGTTTGGCAAGACTCGTATTTTTGGTTGACGTTACTATAATTTCATATGGTCACCCACTTTTTTCTAAGGGAAAAAGTAATCCCCAACAGGCAAGTAGATACATTGAGCCTAATGAATAAAAATTAAGCAATTACTTGAAGCAATTACTTGCAGCAATTACTTTTTAGTAAAAGCAATTGCTTGACTAGCAAATGCTAAAGTTATAGCGATCGCTAGATCTGGATATGAATAAAATTTTGAAGCAATCGCTGTTTTTCTTACACCTCTGTAGCAGATGCTTATTCAACACAAGTTCAGACGTGGCTTATCCACTTGTTCAGATTATAGATTTCATGTTCAGTTTGGTGCCTAATTTGCAAAAGAGTTGACGCAAATATAAAAACGTTGGTCTATTTATTTAGTACAATAGTAATCTCGTTTTGGTGGAAAATAGGAAACTTATATTTGTGATATGGCAGATTTCAGTGAAAATGAGGAAAGTAATAGTAGTGATAAAGAAATTAAAGACAAGCAATAACGCATATTAGTTTACAAATTGAAGGAACATAAATAAATCTCTCTGACCACAACCGTTTAGCTTCCACAACAGCTTCAGCACTTATAGGAAATGTAATAAAAATATTGGCCTTATCCAAAACTGCATCCATTACAGAAGTGTATGTGTTACTGACAGTAGTTTGGTGAACACCGAGTTCCTTTCCTACAAAATTTTGAAAGCTCGGATCCGACAATTTTCGCAGAAAGACTTTAATCTTATTTAAAGGCGACAGTGCACCTTTTACCAGTATCAGTCAAGAAATAATTTGCCAATCACTCAACATTTTTGCAGTCAAATCGATATAACTTTCTGAAATTTTTACCTACACTGTAGATTTTTCTTATTATCATATCTGCAATTTTTACGTACACTGTAGATTTTTCTTTTACGGAGTTCATATATTTAGCTATAATTAAAGACACAAATTAAGAGCGATGCACGTGTATGCCGCGGAGCACTAAAGTTGGCTGCTACCAAGCAAAAAATGATGCAGGGGTCGAGCTACCTTAAAAAGTTGCAAGCAATCGCTACACTAGAAAAAGCAATTCCTTAATTTATTCATCACATTTTAAGCAAACGATATCAATTGCTAAGAAAAATCATTGACTAGAAGCAATTCCTGCACTTTTAAGCAATTGCTGGACGCAAAAGCAATTACTTTAGTTTTTATTCATTGGCTTTCAAGAAATTACTTCGGATTTCACCAGAAGGCTCGAAAACGACGTTCTCATAAACTCGGTTCTCAGTAAACTCAGATTTAAATGTTGATAAAACTCGATCGGGTTTCACCAACACAAACAAGCAAAACGGAGTTTATCTAAACTTAATTTAAGGATGAACCAAAGCCGGCAACATTGTAAAAAAATGTACAATTTTGTATTTTGTGAGATGCCAGCACTTTTGTACACAAGACAAAGTGTTAACTTAACAACTTAACCTAACAATTCAAAAATATCAAAAATTGTTTTTGCTTCTGGTGTGGTGCTTCCGATTGAAATTATAAATTTGATATAATAGTGCCCAAAATTTAGTTTTTAAACAAACCTATTAAAATAATGTCTAGCTCAGATTCGAATATCCAGAAGAGGAAAAGGGATCCACCGTTTCAGCCAACCGAAAAAAACAATTTAATCGATCTTGTTGCTAAACATTTTTCAATAATTGAGTGTGAAAAGACCGATTTCATAAGCACAAAAGCGAAAAAGTAATTTTCAATCGCCTCCAAAACAGCATGTACTGTTCGTTTAGTCAGTCGAAACCTGGTAACAAAGTCTTTATCATCTAAAGTATGACAATGATCTCTGTCTTTCACCCAGTCCAGCGAGGTCGACGAACGAGGTACTCTACTCATCTTCACTATCGCTGTCTTCGAAAGCTAATAAATACGCTCTTCTCATATTTACTAACCTCAAATTTCACAGAACTTATCAACACTAACCTAAAACGTCGTTTAACTTTCGTAAACTGGCCAAAATCAGCCGGTTTCAAGCGGAAACGCCGTTTAGAACTAAACTCGGTTTATAATTCCTGGTGAAAACCAATTTTACCACTCAAACACTAAATCTAAGTTTAATTTAAACAAACCTAGTTTAAAGAGTTTGGTGAAATCCGGCCTAAATGAGCGACAAATTTTGTCTCTCATTAATGGAATTTACATTGATGACTGACTGCCCATCTATTCTCGGTTTCTCTAAACTAAGCTAACACCACAGGCCTAAAAAAAAATACTATTTAATAGGCTGTAGAAATGGCACCTATAATATTACTGTAGGAATGGGGATTTGGTTTTTATAGGTTGTCATCCAGTAATTTGAGTTGGCAGTATCATTCCGACTAACTATAACTTCGTAGCAATCGATGAATGCCATCTATAAAAATACACGGTTATGTTATTTGGATTGGTGGAGTTGTTTGACGTTTATAACAAAAATAATAAAGGATGGTTGCAAGTGCAATTTTAAGTGCGCAATCGCATTTTTCAAAAAAATTTTAAATAAGTAAAAAAAAAAAAAAATCAAAATGTAACCTATTAAAACTTTGACACGTACTATTTCATGAAACAAATCCAATATCAAATCAAAGATATTACATTTTTTTTTGGTTTCACATCCTATACATTTTACTGCAATTTGTTCTCTTTGCAACCATCATTTATTATTTTTGTTGTAAATAAAGCCCTTTACAGAAAATGTATTTAAAGGACTGTTGATGATTATGGCTTTGTAGAATACATGATGTTAAATTTATACCTTATTGTCTACGAATCCGCATTAAAACGTAAGTTTGTTCCTATAGAACTCATTTTTATATTATATTTTAGATATCTTCGGTTTAAACAAATATATTAACTTGCTGTTTTTACATATATTTTTTCTTTAATCTTCCTTTTCCTTAAATCAAAGAGATATATCGTAGCATTTAAAATTTCAAATGCAAAAGTTATTCAACATTTTTATTAGATTAAAAAAATGCTAACTTTGATATATGTTTACTACGAGGATTTTTGAGAAAATCCCGCTTTTTGTTTAGCCACTATTCTTATGTCGTCTAGCGGCCTACCTAGAAACTTAAAAATAATGTCCAGCAGTTTCTATTGGTCATTTTTGTAAGAAATATTTTTTTCCGCTAGCCGTACGGTAAACGGTCTCCAAGACACAACCGGCATCCCTTTTTAGTTTGTACACCCGGTATAATATATAGGTATACATAAACAAAATAAATGAAAACAAAACTTTAATAGAATCAATGGAACTGTAATAAATAGTTAAAAATGAAATAAAAATAAAAATAAAATTGAAAGCAATAAATTACAAATAAAATTATGAAATATCAAAAATAAAAATTTACGTTTTAAAAAGCAGCAATACTTTTAAACCACTTCTGCTATAGTAATATAATATTTAAGTATTTAACTTATAACTCAAAAATTGGAAAAACAAACTACCTATGACTTATATTTCTAGTATGGAAGAGGCAGATTTCTGTGCATTCTTGAGAATCAAAACATATTCTAATTATTGCAATAAAGACTTTAGTCTAATTTCCACATAATATTTATTTTATAACCCGACGCGTGTCGCTATACTGTAGCTTTATCAAGGGATTTTTTGAATCATAACATATTCTAATTTTAACTTTCTTAACAAGCGTTTATGCCATCAGTGATCTAAAAACCTCTTTTTAGATTTTATCTCAGAATTCTTTGTCCTCAATTTTCTCCTTCTTTAATAGTAATCCCTAACACTATAAGCTACCACGCAAATAAGTTTAAAATCCTACGTATATAGGAGTTTAAATTCTCTAGCACATCAGTGTTCCCAATCTTCTTCGTTTTATTTACTTAAGGGTTGGTAAAATGCTTATTTATGTAAATGTTCTATTCTATATTTATTTAGCGTTCGTTAATAGGACCAAAAATCTCCTATAATGTGGCTGACAAAATAAAAAAGGGAGGGGGGGAAGCAAGCGTATACAGTAGTCCCGATCCCGGTGGATATTTACTCGTGGGTAATCGTTTAACGAGCAAGCGACACGCGTGTTTTAAATTTCTCATCTTTATTTGTTATAAACATAAATGTGAATAAAAACGTAACCCAACGTCTTCGGCTTTTCGCAATAAGTCGTTGCAGATTGAAATGTGCTAGACAAAGAAATAATTGTATGGACGAGTTGTTGCCATAGTTTACCTAACGACTTATTCCGGTGTGGTCACTTTAAGTGTTATATCTACAATGTGTATTATCAAAATTTGGAACAACTAAAGATTGTAATTTCAAGGGTATGCATCAATCGAATCTCTTTGTACGAACTTAATAATGTAAGAACTGAATTTTATAACCCTTTAAGATATTGCTTAGCAGTAAAAAGAGTACTGTTTAAGCCTCTGATTAAAATCAGTTAATCGGTATTTTTTTTAACCACTTATCTCCAAATATCAGAGCCGTGTATCATTTAAAAAAATTTTACAATGAGTTTCTCTAGACAACTTTAGTTGGTTTATTAGAAAAAAAATAAAATTTGGAGTGCGAGATCACCATACAAGGATCTCCAAAAAAGGCTAATACAGTTTTTTACAAAGCAGGTACCAAGACCTCTATGAATAATTACCGACCTGTCAGCCTTATTAGTAATTTTGCGAAAATTTGTGAAAAATGTATAAAAACTAGACTAATTAACTTTTTTTAAATCAATAATGTGTTATCTACAAACCAATTTGAATTTCTTGAGGGGTGCAGTACCAAGGACGCAATGCAGAGATTAATAACTGAAGTTGTCAACAATTTAAATTCAAATAAAAAATGTTTGGCTGTATTTTTAGACCTTGCCAAGGCTTTTGATACTGTGCCTCATAACAAACTTATTAATGTACTTGAAAGATGTGGAATGAGAGGAATAGCTTTACGGTTGTTTACAAGTTACTTGTCAGAAAGACCTCAAATGGTCAAGTTAAATAACATCTTGAGTAAAAAACAAAAAATTAACATTGGCATTCCACAAGGAACGGTCTTGGGACCAGTGCTTTTTATAACCTATATCAACTGATTGTTAAAATTACATGTCGAAGGCTTAACCGGGTCTTATGCAGATGATATCTCTGGAGACACCTGGGACAATGTAAAAAATAAAACCGTAAATAGTTTAGCAAAAATAAAGAACTGGCTTCAAACCTATAAACTAACATTAAACTTATCAAAAACAAACTACATAGCTTTTTCACTTACTAATGCAGATAGACGACAATATCATTCCATTGTCGTAGATAATCATTGTATTAAATAAACTTCATCTATAAAATACCTTGGAATTGTGATTGATAAATTTCTTAAATGGCAACCACATAAATATTGATTATGTTTCCAACAGAATTCGCAAACTCATTCATTAGTTTTACTTATTAAGACAATTTTTAAATATGAAGACACTATTAATAATTTATAGATCATTTTTTGTAGAATCGATTATAAGATATGGAATTTTGGTGTGGGATGGACTTTATAATAACAGCCTGTACAAATCAAATACAATACAAAACTATATACTCAAAATTATTTTTAAAAAAATAGACTGTACCCAACACATTTGCTTTTTGATAACGACATTTTTAACATTCGATCAATTTATATTCTTACGATTTGCTCTTATGTACACACACAAGTGCAGTGTGCACTGGATGCAGAAAAGTATTTTTTTTATTTATAATTTAATTTTTGCTTATAATAAAGCTAAGCTCATAAATTTTGGTTTTTTGTTAATTTTGACATATAACTTTATTAATCTAAGTCCACATTAATGATTTCCAAAAAAAACCTATGGATCGATCCGGTAATGCTGATCAGGGTAATTATTATTACTCACTTGAATGATTTACGACATTCGTATCCTAACTGATGAAAAAATTAACTTTTATTCAATAATTATTAATATATGTTTCATAATTAATAACCCTCACTGAGCTTCGGCTAATCCTATCTCGAAAACAATCCAACATTTTTATTAAATACGTATGGCTTTCCAATAATACCCTTGACGTTTTCAGGATAATTGGGCTTAATAATTAATATTAATTCAAATATTATTATCTTATTATATCCTAACATCGAAATAATATTATTATAACAATATTAATACCTACTGTTAAAAACTTTACAAAAAAAATTACACACACCCAGCTTCTGCAAAAACTGAATGTTTTGGCAGGCATAATTGGCCACCATGTTATTGGGTAGGTAACTTAAATGTTCATACTAATCTGGATTTTTTGCAAGGAGAAGTTATTCCAACTTTGACTGCTTTATTTCCTCATCATGCAGAAGCAGACAGGGGCGGATTTACAAATTTGCCGCTAGTAGGCTATTCAATTTTTGCCGCCCCTATACCAGTGACGGCTCGTGAGTTGTGAAACAGGTGAAGTGTTAGGGAAAGAAAAAGCCTGCTGCAGGCGAAATGCACCGCAGGCGAATTTTTTTTACGACCACGCCCAAATTTGGTCAATCATTTTTAGTAAATATTTTAAAAATTGGTGGAAAAGATATGATTACCTACTTATTTTATTGAAAATGAAATTTCTTTCTGTAAAAGCCAGTAAAGTTCCAACTACCTTTTTTTATTCCCATTAACAGACACGGCCAACAATAAAGTTTCTTTAAAAAAATACTACCCGTCGACCACGAATAAAGATTGTACCATTTATTTCTGTAAGATAAAAAATATTTTTTGGGCCAAATTTGCCGCCCCCTAAAATCTGCCGCCCTAGGCTCCAGCCTACTCAGCCTAATGGTAAATCCAGCACTGGAAGCAGATCTTCATGATAATCGAATATGGTAACAGCAGGATGGGGCTCCGCCTCATTACTCCATTAATGTTCATCAATATTTAAAAGTTTTTGCAAGAAGGGGTATAACTGATTGGCCGCCAAGATCGCCGGACCTTAATCCTCTAGATTATTTCCTTTGGGGTCAACTAAAACCCAAGTTTACGTAACAAAACTAGAAAATTTAGAGGAATTTATGCGGTTTTTGTGGATTAATTGTTATAAAATATATTATAATCTGACAGGTATTAAAATGTATGCAAGAATGAGATGATAAATTTTCAAATAGTAAATTAATTTTAGTCGTAATTCCCATTGCGCGAATATAAAGCACAAACTGCATACTTAACTACTTACAACCGATATATACTTGCAAATACTTCTTTAAAAATATATTGATTTTCAATAACAATAGGTATTGTGTGCTTACCAGTGGCGGCTCCTGATTATTCTCAATAGGGTCATTTAGTAGTCTAAGCAAATACGAAAAGCGCCGCAGGCCAATCACCGAAAGAGAAAACATTTTTTGAGTGCCACGCCCAAAGTATATTAAAGTACACGTTTTATAAAACATCATTTTATAGCACGCGTCCATGTTAAAAAACGAGCCGCTTGCGGGACAAGTGCTTAAAACTGCTTTATATAACACGTACTTTATACTATTTTTTTTAATTTGTAGTTTTTCAATAAAAAATGCATATTTAAAAATAAAATAAACCCTTCACATTTTGCAAATTTGTATCTCTAAATTTTACGTTGGTAATACTATAAATTTACTATCGTAGTAGCCTTGACAATAAATTAATATTTTTGTTGTGACCGCCATATTGTCAGTACTGTCATGACATTATTTGTGATTTAATATATTAATATTATAATATATTTTGATTAATTTAGTAGCTTATAACTGGTATTTATAAATTTTTATAGTTCTGTGTGAATAAAGTTAGTATTATGTGTTTTTTATAACTAAATTAATAAATGTATTAAAATAATAAATATAATATATAGATTTCCGCAACCAAACATATATGCTAGGCCACGCCCCACGCCAGACGTCAACAGAATAAAACATTTAAATATTACCTCGAATATTACTTATACCAACTTTTAAAAATAAAAAAACGGTATCGTAATAGACTTGTTTCGATACTGAAAACGGTATCGTAATAGATTTCTTATGAAACAAAATTAGAAAAAAGGATTTTTTGGTCTGTTAACATTTTTTGTTACCTAATCCCGAGCGAGCAAAAATTATTTGCCTCAAAGAGGGCTTGGATTAAAAAACGTAGAGCTTGGTTTAGATCACAATGATATGGGGACGATATATCTAAACAAATCTAGGTTAGAATTTTATCAAATTTATATTATGACATGATATGCCAAACTAATGAGTAATAAAATAAGTAGACAAATACAAATTTATTTTTGTTGTTTACAAAATTAACAAAGAACGAATATACAGAAAGAAAAAGAAAAATAAATACATAAATTGCTGAAATTGGCCACCGCCATGCTCCAAGCATAAATTCACACGTCTCTTAATATTTTCGAAAGTGTTGACCAGATTCTCTGAAGGAATGTTACCACATTCTTGGATAATCCTTTCTTGTAATTGTTCTAAATTTGCAACTACTCCACATGCGTGTGTATTCTGAGAAATCACATAACCGGAGAGGTGGAACCAGGCTTCATCCGAAAAAAAGTCAGGTCTAATAAATAATTTCTTTCCAATAAATTTTGGGTGAACCATTAAGAGTAATTCTATATAATATAATAACACTTGCACTTTATAAGGAAATAAATTTAGCTGCTTCTTAAGAATAGTGTGCATGTTCCATAAGATCTTCCCACTTCTTGGGACAGGCGTCTTATACAATTTGTTGGCGTATTTTGCATTATTCACGAACGTTTGCAACAAGTTCTACTGTTCTTACAGATGGTCTTCCTGCTCCTTTTTTGTGTTGTATGTTGTATAAAACCTGTTTCCCTAAACACAGCCACGGCTCCTTTCAGGCAATGATAAAAACCCCCAGCAATAAGCGCAACGTTAGGAAAATGTTCGTGAAAATCGTCCAATGCACAAACCGGATTGTATTGCCAGTCACCATTTACTCTAACCCCGTTTCAAAAATACGCTTCAACCATGAATGTTTTGTGCTGTTCCGTAAAGCCCATTGTGTGAATTGTTCAAGAAATTGGAAAAATTAGCGATGAATCAAATTACTTGTAACGACTGTTAAAGATGACGGAATAACTGATTGATTGTTAATTCAGGTATTTACTGACACCCAACAGGTATTAAGCTCTACGGCTAAGGATTACGCCCTTAGATGCAATGCCCTCTTCGATGCAAATAATTTTTGCTCGCACGGTATTATGTAATTTGTTTACTGCTAAAAATAAATAAATAAATAATTGGTTAAAATTTAACACTACACTCTTGCTGTAAATAATAAGAAAACCTACCAATTATCAGGCCAGGCCTGCAATTGTACGTAAATTTGATAATTAAAGATTAAATGTAAACAATTACAATTCGACGATGACCATTTGAATAAATATTATATAACCCTCCTTACTGCAGAAATCGGTTGAGTACTCAAACAAATTTTCCTAGGAAATAAACTAAGAACTGCTCGCGCAATGTAACTCCTAGGCTCTTCTTCCAACACGTTTCTGCAAAATGGCAACGTTCGTCGGAACCTTATCAAAATTTTATTTGGTTTCTAGCCCCAACAGATTATTTTTCTTTGTCTTTCCTTTCAGTAGTAGCATGCGTGTATTTCTCTCTTGCACGCTTGCGCATTAACATTTGTCTGGTAAAGGAAACAGCGAGACGTGGTCAAGACTCCCTTCTACCCAATATACTGCGGGGAGGTACAATAAGTAAGTACCGTTACGTGCAGTTTATTTGGCAGAGCGTGGCTGCCGCTATGATAATTAAAATCTCGTAAAATACGAGGTATATTTTAGAGGTAATCGCTATAATAATACCAACGAAGTTTGGCTGACGAAATTAATTTTATACTTAATAAAGATTACGGTGAGTTGGTAGGAACGGACCAAATTTCAGGAGTGTATTATACACGCGAAAACAATGTAAAAAAACCCATATGTTCTTATCCGATATTCATTTGTTTTCAAGTTATAGCGCAATATCAAATTTAATTTTTTTCTACGTTCCACTTTTATCAAAATTTTCACGTAATTAGAGTATGCCATGCTCAAGACTCTAAACTATTTGACATCTATGTTGTCTTGACAATGTATCTGTGTATTGTGGCAGTAATTAAACGTTTATTTTCAAGTTTGAGTAATAAAAGTGTTATAAAATGCCAAATACTTATTCAAATTTAGAATATGCAAATATGGTATTTATTTATGGTTTCTGTAATGGAAGTGCTACAGCTGCTGTTGAAGAATATCGTCAACGGTATCCACATCACAGACATTCGACTAGAAACGTGTTTATCAGAGTTTTTAACAACTGTGCAAGAATGGTAAGCTTCCCAGTGCCAACATTACATCTAAAGGAGCTACTCGACAAGGTTTAGGAGAAGTAGAAAATATTCTGGATTTAGTAGAAGAAAATGCAACAACCAGCTCACGAAGAATTGGTACTCAATTGGGCATTCCACAAAAAAGAGTGTTAAAAACACTCCACGAGCAAGGCTTATATTCATACCATGTACAGAGAGTACAGCACCTAAAACCGGAAGATTATGCTAAACGTATTGAATTTTGTCGATGGATAAATAATCATCGTGTTGTATCGCCTATACTTTTTATAGATGAAGCAACATTCACCCGTGACGGTATTAATAATACTCGTAACTCTCATGTCAATCGAAAATCCCCACGCAACAGTTGAAAGTAAGTTTCAATATAAGTTTTCGGTTAACGTGTGGTGTGGTAGATATGCTCGATAGCTATTTAATTTTCCCTTTCTTTTTGGAGAATCGCCTCACAGAAGACAACTACCTAACTTTTTTACAAGATGAGTTACAAGGACTACTATAGAGGATGTTCCTGTAAATATCAAAAGGCAAATGTATTACCAGCACGATGGAGCTCCTGCACATTTTGCTCGTCAGGTCAGGCAACATTTAGACGAAACATTTCCAGGGCGTTGGATTGGTCGCGGTGGTCCTATTAATTGGCCTCCAAAATCTCCAGACCTCACAGCACTAGATTATTGTTTATGGGGCTGGTTTAAAAATAAAGTGTACAAAGTAAAAGTGGACACTCGGGATGCACTAATGCGACGTATTAGAAATACTGCAGCGAATTTTAAAGAAGAAAGACATAAAGCAATTAGAAGAGCAACTTCGTAGATGAAGCAGAAAATGTTTAGAAGTCAATGGCGATATTTTTGAACATTTATTAAAATAACGCTATGATTAGGAAACCGTTAATATAATATGAACTTTTCTTTATTTGGTATTACGCTATAACTTGAAAACAAATGATTATCGAATAAGAACATATTATGGGTTTTTTCAAATTGATTTTGCGTGTATATTACGCTCGTAAAGTTTGGTCCGTTCCTACCGACTCACTCTATATAAGAAGATAATGATTGAGGGAGATCATTGTTCAAATTACCTTTTGAAGAGCCGCCTCTGGTACGTACAACTTTTTGCCATAATAAATTAGTTTACAAGAACACAATACCCACCTTTTTGCCGTTTGAAAGGAGAATGCTTTTATATTTCTGTTTACCAAATTGGTTGGCACATTTACCAACATGTTTTGTTGACTTTATAAAAACCTTTTTGGAAAAGTGTTTTATATCAGAGTAACTTAATAAGGTCTTTTCAAGAAAAATCCTCCATCCTCTTAGTTACCGGAAATTCCATAGGAAGGATATTTACCCCTATGCCCGATGCCTATGATATCGTCAATTTCTGTTAAGCATAACTTCACAGATGGATTATCAGGAATGTAAGTATTACATTTCCAGTTAAATACAACAAAGCACTATAATGGATGTTCCACTAAAGACGGTTTATCAATGTGTATAATATATAAGCAAAGGTATTTTGTTGTGTAAGGAGGAACAAACAAACTGAATGTGGAGTGCCTCAGGGTTCGGTGCTGGGTCCTTTATTGTATTCGCTCTTTGTGCTTAGTTTACAGAACTCGGGATTGCAGGCTAGCTATTTCACCTTTGCAGACGACATGGTGTTAGTGTATAGCATAGATGATGCAAGTAACCCTGAAGAAATTGTGAATTCTGACCTTCAAAAATATATAGATTGGCTATTGTGTAACCGACTTAAAATAAACATTGAAAAGACTAAATATATGATTTTTAAGCAAAAAAAATAAAGCAATTGAAAATCCTATAATAAAAATAAATAACGAGACTATTGATAGGGGACTTATTATAGATGATAAGCTGGACTGGAGTGAACATATTAATATCCTATCAGGCAAAGTCATGGTAATGGTTTGTGCCTTATATAAGACTAGACATTATCTGCTGTCCCACAAAAATAAAATGAGCATAATATAATGCTTATTTTTTTATCCTATTTCAGATATTTATTGCCTGTCTGGGGAAACTGTGATGTAATAAATTTTAACACAATACAAATTCTTCAGAATAGAGTTCTTAAGATACTTTTTAATTGCGACTACCTAACACATACGGAATATTTATATAGGGACTTGGGACTATGTGAGGTTAGTAAAATGTTTTGAATTAGAACAGTGCAAACTTATGCATAAAATTATAAATAAGAAACAAAAATCTAACACTGACATACTTTTTAACTATAACGTGCACTTACACTATACTAGAACTCAGGATAATGTATATCTCAGAAAACCAGAACAAACCCGAACAAAAAAGGGAATTATGAGCCCAACATATCGGACAGCCATTGCGTATGACAATTTGCCAATGAAGCTAAATAGCATATTTGCAACATTAGCATTTTGTAAAGTTAGTTAAGGTTCAAATGGTAATTTTAAAATAACGCAGCTAGGCATATGGATTGGAGTTTATTTTTTCTTTAAGTATTGAATTGTGTTTTATATAAAATGGGATATCTACACTATTGTATACTGTTTTAATTAAAATACAAAATACCAGGGTTCTAAACAAACACTGTTTAGGTCTTAAGAAAGATTTGTGTTTATACATATGTAGTTATTTTAAATAAAAAATCTTGGTTAAAAAAAAATTAAAGGTTATTTTCTGGTTACAATAGCCACGAAGAAGGAAAATCAAAAAAAAACTATCAAACTGCAAAAAACATCGTATCGGTTTTCATTCTTTCTTAATTCTTGTAGAGGAGAGGGTTAGGGGGTACAAGCCTAGGTCTCCCCCACTTTGGGTGTGCCACTGATTTTGATAAAGGTGATGCGATGAAAAAAAAAATTATAGAACTATTACAGGTATTTTCATGAAGATTATTTCCATAAATTATTCAGTATTTTGTGAATTAGCAAGTTCGGCAAGTAAAACGAAAACGTTATCATTAATTTATGACTTTTATTATTTCCCATTTAGCTACTAATACCATTTACGTATTAGATATAGGTAATAAGGCAATTCTCTGGAATATATCCCGCCATATAAATAGTAAAATTTTTATGGAAAAGACGTTATTACCAAAATGCCAATGAAATATTAATGAGTTTCATAAAATAATTTACTGCAGTGTTGTCTGAACGAAACAAAAAAAAAAGAGTGGGCGGAAAGGATTCTATTAAACCGTCAATCATTGTTGTAGCTATCAACAAGTAACAGCAACAAACTAAGTGTTATCATCTATTCACTTGTACAACTCTCTGAGTAAATGTTCCTTCGAGTATTTATACCACTTTTGCATACCTTACCAACTGAAAGAAGAGGTTTCGTTTAGGTATGTCAGCAATAATTTTGCACGTTAATAAAAGAGTGGATTTATCTGGATGTACTATTCTAAGTGGAACCCTTTATCCCAACCAATTACAAACAATTGTTTTTTATCAACATTCGTCTACGAAACCAGAAATGTCCTTGTCCTTGTTCTATACACTATCTTTCCACTACCCCGCTTCTTATCAAGCTTAACACCCATTAAGAGTCACACCACAGCGAAGTACGAGATGAGTAATCTATCCTGAAGGATACCAATTCATATGCGACAATACGATTAGCTTCAATTTGAAAATACTGTCTCAGCATAGCTCTCAGCTTATAACAGTTTTCTGTTACCTATTTTCCATATTTTCACCTGCAGCGCTGTACTGACTGTATTTGTTTTTAATTTTCCGCTCCCTTCGACAAGTTCCTAGATATTTATCCCTTGATTCCGCAATATTTTTAATTGTTTATAAGCAGGCCTGATGCTGTGCATTTTTTATTTATTTTTTTTTATCCCATGATAACGCTCAATGTACGCGTACGCCACTGTGCATAGTATTAACGAAACTTAATCAACAATTTTTTTAAATTGTAACCAGTCTTAAAACCGTTCTATTACTTTTCGGTAAACATACCGTTGAACTTACTTTTCTACCCATATTGGAAAAAGGAATGAAAGAAAAATGTCAAACCGATATCATATATTATGTCCTCTTTATCTTCCTGCGTGGTTGACATCAAAGAGCTTTTGAGGATTCCAATTTTTTTGAACAAAAAGTTATACAACGGTTTTCTTTCAAACATAATTTATTATTTTTATCGAATTTATTGACAATAATGGGAAATGTATTATGTACGTATCTAAAGTGCTACATTAAAAAAAAATCAATTGATTAACATGAAGGGATGTCTGATTTAATTTATTCGATTATATTTTTTGATTTAAATTTTTATCAATTCGTAAATTAGTTGTTTGATTTGTACTGTTATTTATACAAAAAAATCATATTGGATTACTTTAAATCGATACTGATCAATTGTATAAAATATGCCAACCTTTTAAATCATGTTTGATTTGAAGGATTTTAAAATGCCTTGGACGCTGCTGACGCATGCGTAACACGTAAAAATTTAATTAGTCGAGAGTACCACCCCATAATTCTCCTGTGGCAGGTTGACAGGGAGGAGTCAGTCGTTGACTTTGAATGACGTGTCCTTCACACGGTTCTTGTTCCTTTTGTCTTTGTGGGTAACTATGGAGGGCTTTAGGCCTCCATATGGGTAACAGAAGCAAGTGGGTGGTGGTAAAAACACTAAAGGCTAGTTTTATACATTTAGTTTTATATACATTATATGTAAAGTAGTGAAAATCCCAATTTTTTTGTAGAGTCCACATTGCACCCTAGAAAAATTGGTGTCTGGTTAGCTGTTTCCCGAAGAATAATTGTTGGTCCTATTTTTTTCAATGACACAGTTACAGCACAGCGGTATAGAGACAATATTTTGAATCCATTTGTGGAGCAATTACTTGACGACGAACCACGTTTTGGATATTTTCAACAGGACGGTGCAACCGCCCATACAGCCGCCGAAACTATTAACTACTTACTCAATTTTTTCAACGACCGATTGATCAGTTTTTGATCAGACATTGAATTCCCACCTAGATCACAGTATTTAACGGTTATGGATTACTTCGTTTTTCCTCATTTAAAGAACACTATTTTTAAAACACCAGTTGCAAATTTAGAGCAATTCCAAGAAAGGATTATCCAAGAATGTGGTAACATTTCTCCAGAGATGCTGGTGAAGACTTTCGAAAATATGAAGAGACGTGTAAATTTATGCTGGTGGCAAATTTCAGCAATTTATGTAATTATTTTTCTTTTTCTTTCTGTATATTCTTACTTTGTTAATTTTGTGAACAACAAAAATAAATTTGTATTTGTCTACGTATTCTATTACTCATTAGTTTGGCATATCATGTCATAATATGAATTTGACAAACTTTTAACCTAGATTTGGTTAGATATATCGTCCCGATATCATTGTGATCTAATCCAAGCCCTTTTTCATGCAAATAATGGAAATACTGTTATTGCAGAATTATTATTGCACATGTTGTTAATAACTCTTAAAGTTAAAAGTTAGATACATTCATTTTAAAATTACTTTTCTAAGAAAGTTTAATAATTAAAGTGGTATTAAAAATACTTGCTTTTAGAACTTAAAAACACATTTAATTTTCACTTTATTTACCTTAATCTATTCAAAAGCCCACTGATTTAAGCTTCCGGATTAGCAGCATCTTTATTTGATTGCTTTTTAAAATATTCCAGTGCCTCTAAAGTAAACCATTTACAAGAAGTAATTAAAAATATGCCGAGGGGTTACTGCGAATTAAATTGTTCTCATTATACCTACGCAAATTTTGTCATAAGGAACAACAAAATATTTGTTGATACTGAACTGACAACTTAAGGCGGTGATAAAGGAGAAGTAAGTATTATTAAATTTTTTCCAAAACCAAAAATCGATACCATGACAAACTATGCTTAAACCTTTAGCTATCCAGTGATATTTGCACTTAGTTACTTAATTCTTATTGTTGTATTTTATGACAGCCGAACGTCTTCCATAAAAAGTTTATTTATCAACCAGTCTCTTCAAGAAGCCAATACAGGGAATGACCGAATGAAAGAGAGTAGGTTAGGTTAGGTTAAAAGTGAGTGGGTTACAGCTAACCCTCCACTGCGACCATGCGATCTATTGTGGCTCACACCTTCTTTATATTTCCCCCAATAGGCCTAACTTTTTGATGAAGTTAATGATGGTATTGGGAGAGACATTTTTCATGTCGTCCGGCAGCAGAGTCATCTCGCCGAATAGAGCGAATCTGATTCTTCCTGCTACGGGGCAGGCGCACATTACGTGTTCTGCTGTTTCTGCATGTTCCATGCAGAGCCGGCATTCATCAGTTGGGGCTAATCCAATTTTATACATATGGTGTCGCAACCTGCAGTGGCCGGTGTACAATCCTACTAGTGCTTTAAGGCATGATCTGTTAAGCACAAGTAGTTTGTCAGTTAGTTGTTGGTTTATATGGCTGTATATAAATGCTTTAGAGTGTGTTAGACGTGGTAGATTTAACCAGTGTCTTTTCCATTTGCTTTTTGCTTCGGCTATTATTGTTTTTCTGGCCGTAGCATGAGATATACCTATTACCGGCTCGGGTCCTGTGAATTTTTGTGCTGCCCCTCTCTTAGCGAGCTTGTCAGTTAGTTGTTGGTTTATATGGCTGTATATAAATGCTTTAGAGTGTGTTAGACGTGGTAGATTTAACCAGTGTCTTTTCCATTTGCTTTTTGCTTCGGCTATTATTGTTTTTCTGGCCGTAGCATGAGATATACCTATTACCGGCTCGGGTCCTGTGAATTTTTGTGCTGCCCCTCTCTTAGCGAGCTTGTCGGCAGCCTCATTACCCTCCATGCCCATGGGTCCCGGTATCCATACTAGGGTTATTCTGTTATTCAGACTT
Source organism: Polydrusus pterygomalis (assembly GCA_963969555.1). Lineage (NCBI taxonomy): Eukaryota > Metazoa > Arthropoda > Insecta > Coleoptera > Curculionidae > Polydrusus > Polydrusus pterygomalis. The sequence goes on along the minus strand of OZ018376.1, from coordinate 38,149,625 downwards.
AGTTCGGATAGTGTTTCGTGACCGCTCCACACCGTTTTTGAGGTACACCATCTCGATTCAAGAGCTTTTAATGCAGCTTGACTGTCGGAGAATATCTTGATTGATTTGTGTGCATACCGTCGGTCTATCAGCAGTCTTGCACACATTTCAATTGCATGAACCTCTGCTTGAAATATGGTTGTCATAGTTTCCAGGCTGACAGTTATTTCTATCTTTGGGTTTTTGCCATATATTCCGGGACCTTCTTTAGTTTTGGAGCCGTCTGTAAATATTCCAAATTCCGCCTTTAGCAAGTCAGCACTGTTCTTGACCCATTTCTCCCTTCTTGGGTGGATGATTTTATAAGGCGGTTCGTTAATGGGCTTTCTTGTCATTATGTCAGAGGGCATATTTAACATCGCTAGCGTACCTTCCAACATGCTGGTGCTCTTCATGATGCATGACTGCGGCTTATTAATAGCTGCTTGATATAGTCTGTAGGTGGCCCATTTAGCCTCCTTCTCCAGATATATATAAAGTAGTATAAGTCCTAACAGGACCTCTATGGATGCCGTTGGTGTGGTGCGAATAGCTCCAGTGATCGCAAGGCATGCTTGCCTTTGCAGTCCGGATAGTTTCGCTTGGGCCTGTCGTTGCTGGCCCTTCTTCCACCAGACCACAGAGCCGTACGTGATCATTAGTCTAATGACCGTCACATGAAGCCAGTATAGTTGTTTTGGTGCCATGCCCCAGGATTTTCCGCAAATTCTGCGGCATGTCCATAGAGAAAGATTTGCCTTGCGGATAGCCTTTTCTATATGAGAGTTCCAGCTGAGCGTTTTGTCTAGGATTACCCCCAGATATTTCGCGTCTCTTGCAAACGGTATACTCTCTCCTTTCAAGGTAGGCGGTCTTAAGTTTTCCAGCTTAATTTTCTTGGTGAATGGCACTATTACCGTTTTGTGAGGATTGATTGACATTTCCTCTTTCAGGCACCATGCGTATATGGTATTGAGGATATTTTGTAGAATATTGGATATTCGTTCCTCAGATGTTCCTTTAATTAGTATGACTAGGTCATCCGCATATGCTTGCAGACTGATCTTCCATAGGGAGAGTATAGCCAGCAGCCTGATGTGGTCTATATCTACAGCGTTATGGTAAAGAAACGGTTCAGCCTTTTATATAGAATACCAGCCACTTAATCAAGAATCGCTCGGACCCGAAAAATGTATTTTTTGTAATGCATATTTTTCGTAAAAAAAAGATGTTATACATGGCGAATCGTAAAAGAATTATGTGTATTAACTTTGATTTTTTAAATGAAACTTATTGTATATTTTTACATTCTACAATCAATTCTAAAAATTTTTCATGAATCATGCCCTATATATACATATCTTCAACTCTTTACGAAATACATATTAACTTTTAAAACAAAATAGACAAACAACGACAAAGTATGAAAATAAACTATCTTCTAAGATGTTAAAAAGTCCTTCGCCAACTGTTCTACAGTAGATCAAGTGATCTAAAAATTTCTGTAGTACATTTTGTACTACTGTTGGAGCAATTTCTCGTATTACTTATTGAATGGACTCCTTAAGATCTATCAAGTTAAGTTTGACACTATTTGCTTAATTATGGAAAAAACTTATGCAAATAAAGATATACTATACTATACTATACTATATAATAAGTTTAGATTTATAAACAAAATTTTTGACATAGCCACAAAAAAAGGTCTAGTGGGTTAAGATCGGGCGATCTTGGTGGCCACTCTATTGACCCCGTCTACCTATACACCTTCCCGGAATAATTGTATTTAAGTGCTCTCTTACATGAGCAGCATAATGCGTGGGAGCATCATCCTCTTGAAACAATAAGGTTAAACTTGGAACATCAGGATCATAATAATCTGAAAATAGAGTGGTAAGAGCTGGAATCAGATTATTTCGAAGGAAATGTATATATTCTTTCTCCAGTGAACCTCTCATCAAAGAAAAATGGTCTAATTATACTAGTGGGTTTGGTATGGTGGTGATGGGTTGGCAACACAAGTAAACTTTAAAACTTATAGAATATTATTGAGGAGTGTTTGTTTGCAGGTGGTAGACAATGAAGTAATATTTAAAAAATTACCTTGTCGGACTTCCATGTGCAGTGAAACTTGATGACTCCGCCTACGTGCTTATTTTGGATAAGAAGAGGCTTCCATATATTGGGGATATCTATACTTGATTTACTAACTATATGGGTATTCTGAAAAGATTAGAAGGATAACCAAAAACTATAATATTAAAACAGCCTTTAAATCCGGAAATACGCTTAGAAGCTTTCTTACAAAAGCAAAACCCCTCCGTAATAAAAACACAAAAAATTATATCTATCAAATCCCTTGCGAGTGTGTCCAATCGTACATTGGAGAAACAAAAAGACCTCTTCCCGTACTAGTTAAAGAACATCTGAAACATACTCAAAGAGATGACACTTCGAGATCAGGTATAGCGGAACATGTATGGACCAACCAGCATAATATACAGTGGTCAGAAGCCAAGGTTTTGGACACGGAACAGCACTGGAGAAAACGAAAGTTTAAAGAACCAGCTTTCATGAATCAAAATACCCATATATTTAGTAAATCAAGTATAGCTATCCCCAATATCTGGAAGCCTCTTCTTGTCCAAAACCAACAGCTCAAACTTTACACTCCAATAAGCACGTAGGCGGAGTCATTCACTGCACATGGATAGTATTTAAGACAGTACCCACTAAGCAAAAAAACATCTTAAGTATGGAACATTTATGTTTTCTCGTTTCATTGTTACGTTTTTTATTTTGTGTCAATAACAGCGCCTGCTACATCCTATACCCGTTATATGTCCTTCAACACAACAAAATCTTTGTTACGTTAAAAAAATAACGTTTTGGTCATGAAACTTAAACAGCTCTCTTACGTATTTTGCATTAGTTTAGTTTGCATTATTACGAACGTACTATTTTCGTTATGTAGTCAACGTAAAAAAGAGGATATTATGGAGCATTAGATAGATGGTTTTTACGAACGTACTATTTTCGTTATGTAGTCAACGTAAAAAAGAGGATGTTACGGAGCATTAAATAGATGTTTTTATTTAGTAAATACAGTGCTGTTACATTTATGTTATTTCATGTGGTACGAAAACTACATAACTTTTTTTCAATATGCCACCATGAATTTTATAGCATTTTTAAATTCTAGGTATAAATCCATGAAACGTAGCTGTTTGTGGCATTTTCCACAATTTAACTGGCTATCCTTTAATAGCACAATTTGAAGAAACCACTTTAACAGTAACCATAAATAAGTGTTTTAATCTTTATTCAAAAATGCTAACTTCGGTGCAAACGTTAAACTGGTTTCAGGAATATGCCAGCGATTTTTCTCCAAGATGTACCAGAAATAGCTTGTCAAAGTGTACAAAATGTAACGGGTATTGTGAGTTTGTTCACATATCATTAAGTCAAAGAAAAAACGAATTCACTCCTATATAGTTATTTATTATACCTACATATATAGATATTAAACTATAGGGATTCTTATTGGGTTGTTTTGTCGGCTTGCACCTAAAAAAAAATATCTCATAATAATGTTTGTCCAAGCAGTAGCAGGCTTTTATTAAATGTGGTAATGTTTCATGAGTGGGGGTTACTTTAAATAAATAATTGCAGTATGTTAAAACTTAAACAATACGATCATCTTTTTGGTCACTACGCCCAGATATCAATGTTTATTTTTGACAAATTCAATTAGATTTTTATTATTCAGGTCATACATTTATTAAACAAATTTAATGGATTAACAGCTGACTTACTTATTCAATAAGTTAAAATTTTATCAACAATTATGACACAAGCATCTGCTTCAGGTTGAGAGGGTATCGGATGAATATACGGTGGTCCCTGAATAATTATTGTTAACGCCCATGCTTTTGATACTTAGTAGAAAATAATCTATATCTTTATGGTCAACACGTCATTTAGGAAGCATAACTAGCAATTGCAAAAATGAATGTGACTTTAGTGTTTTGTGCACACAGCACACAGTTAAAACAATTAGAATTTTAAAAATATAGGTAGGTAGATAATATGCAACGTTTTCGACGTGACGAACAAAATGTAGTTAACTCGGTTAATTGGGCCAGTGTTCATTTTATTAAATCACCGATAAGCAAGAAATGAAAAATAGGAAACACGTTTTATACAACAATGATCGAATAAGTAAATTTAGTACTTCTTACTTTGTGATCCATGATTACTAGTTATTTTTACTGCGGGAACCGGTAGCAGGGCTGGAACCTCCAATACTCCAACCTCCAACACTGCACTGGAATTATTAATCACACTTGAAAATGAAAATTTCCTTTCAAAAACTCCGAGAACAAAAAGCAAAGACGGTATATTTGACACGACGAACGACTGGTGAATGACAATAATGGTCAGAGACTTGCCATATGGTAAAAAGGATACCTAACGGATTTGGCCAACGTACTTTTAGAAATCGAACCAGATACGCACTCGCATTTACGTTTTTTGGAGTAGCATGCAAGTCATTTATGAAATGTAATATGTCTGTTGTTCTGAGTCGTTACATTTAGGAGACGAGTTAAACGTTATTTGATTGAACGGCTTAGTTTTAAATCTGCAGCGTTTATCATAGAACGTATCAAAACCGTACACCGAATAATGTTTTCGAAACGTAAATCTATTAACGTAACAACCCAGATACATGAAATTGCCGGCACCGCAACGTGACTTTCATAACGTTATTGGTACAAAAATAAAATTACGTTTCAAAAACAGTAGTCTTGAATAACGTTTGAAAAAGTAGTAACGAGTATGACACTAGAACGTTTAATAGAAAACGTTTTCTAGGTTTCTTTTTAAAAACGTTACAAAACGTACTAAGTATGTTTCTTGCTTAGTGGGTAGCCTTAGAATTATAAGTTAAGTAACAAAATAAAGATAATGGAAGTCCGACAGGTAATTTTTTTGATTATTGAGGAGTGTTTTCTGGTCAAAATCGTTTTATAAGACAAAATGGGTAAGCGGGTAGTTTTAAAAACAATGGAAGGCCACGGCAACACATATACATACACGTTTTAGATGACGATGCGAAAGATTTGCTGCTGTAGCAGTACTTTAAAACTTGTCTTTATAGTGTTTTTACAACCACCCACTTTCTAATGACAAAATGAACCGGCACCGTACGAACGGTAAGTAACGTTCGCAGCCAAATTTAATACTGACTGCTACCTGTTGACTTGCAACAACAGGAATGGTCTGGTACTCCTGACTAATTAAATCATTGCGTATTACGCATGCGTCAGCAGCTTTTACTAAAATCGTTTAAAATCTCTCAAATCAAACATGATCTAATATGTTGGCATATTTCATACAATTGATTAGTATCGATTTCGATAATCCAATGTGATTATTTGGTGTAAATAACAGTATGAATCATAAAACTGATTTACGAATTGATTAAATCAAAAAATATAATCAAATAAATTAAATCAGACATCCCGTTCTGTTAATCAATTGAATTTCTTACTGTGTAAACTCAAACAACAGGCAAATATTAGCTTCTATATTGAGGCCATTATTAAAAATTTAAACACTGTATAAGAGCTAGAACTAGTGACGCATTCATCATTTAATTTTTTGTATATTTAAAAAAACGGTAAAAAACGTGATTGGGTAGCTGTTGTGAGGCCCATTCCTGGTCGATTACCGAGTAACAAAGTCGTGTTGGTTATTCAGGAACTGCCCATTTTTAGGCGACTTTCCAAGCAATTTGGTTGTCAACCAGTACCTATGTATGTCTCTCTGCAATCAGTTTTTATTTAAAAGAAAATCAAAACGCTCGGGTAGTGATCGTTTCTAAATAAAAAAGATGATTTCATGAACTCTACAGTACAATTGCGTTCTTTTTTTCGATTTTCGTTATGAGAATTCTCCGTTTGAGACGTAAATAAATAGTTAAGAATACTAAAAAATACGCTTCAATAATTAATCAAACTAAAAATCGGAAAATAAATATAGTTTAAAATAATTCTTAAAATTGTTAATATAGGCAGAAAATAATAATGAACGATTAACATTAGTATTATTGTGAACAAGCGTGGGGTGCTCGATATATGAAAAATATAGCACAAAGCGCCCTACGCTTTTTTCACAATAATTCTGTTTATCGTTCATTATTATTTTCTGCCTATATTAACAATTTCAAGAATTATTTTAAACTATATTTATTTTATTTTCCGCTTTTTAGTTTGAATAATAATTATTAGAGCGTGTTTTTTAGTTTTTTTAAACTATATTTATTTTTCATTTTTTAGTTTGAGTTATTGTTAAGAATTTTTTTTTTTTTTGATTAGAGATAGTCATACAGAGGTCCGGAGTAGAGATGGAATACTGTCACTAATTTAACAATGACTTTTTGAAATGGCTAGATTTAAAGCAGTGGATCCATTTTTTTTTAAATGGCTAGATTGAAAGCATTGGATCCACAAACCCGAACAAACCCGCTCGGCCAACGGACCAACTGATAGCGAAAGAATTACCAATACTACCAACACTATTAAGTCGAGTGCTCGAGCCGGAAAGTAGGTAGATAGTACGCATGCGCATACGGTGAGCTCTATCTCTCTCACTCTCATACAGAGGATCTGTAAGGAAATGATTTAATTCCGGCGATCCTGATCAGGATAATGAGATAAACTTATCAAATTATTGTATTGTCAGCGGTTCTTGATAAGTCTACAAACTTTAAATTAAATCTGACCGTTTAAAGTGGGTCAAAATCGGGTTCAAAGAAGTCGGTTGCAAACAAACATACAAACATACAGCATACAGGTGAAGCCAACAAAAGTTTGTTAAAAACCAAACCACCAAAAGTATTAAAACACGACGAGAAACCATAGACAATTTACCTTTAGATACCTACAGCTTATCTCCTGCGCAAACAAAAGTTACGTTTTATGGGTGAAAAAATACGTCCGAGCGCATGACTCGTCGGTCAGCTGTCTTCATTCGGGGAACCTTCGTGCATGCGCACAAACCTCGTTTTATCGGCCGTCCTACTTTATCGACAATAATCGACGCGCTCAAGAATACTCTCCAGAACCGGCTCGGCCGCCATTTTTGTTGTTGTGTTTTAAGGTGTCTCTGTGGATTCCTTGTAGTTTTCTTTGCTATCGTGGTTTCTGGGTGTTTAATATTTACGGATTTCTAGTTTTTGTGTAGTTTAGTGAATTGTATTTGTTCTTTTAGTGACTAGGATTGGAATATAAACAATGACTAGTAACAGCCGTTGTATGATTTTATTATGCCCAAATAGGGGTAAAATTCCTGGTATTTCGTATTTTCAGTAAGTATGGAATAATGATGTATCTTGATATATAACTTTATTTTATTAGGATCAATTTAAACACATCAAACTAGGCCTAGGCTACACAAACAAGGTATGAAAATAAAGGGAAACCCACACCAAGACAGATTATCGCGATGCATGTTTTGGTATATTTTATTTGCAGCCCTGCAATTTTCAAAAAGTTTAAAATACACTTTTCTCTATACTTATATTATATAAAAGAAAAAAATTAAATACCTAGGTAGTTCGTTAGTCGACGAATCATTTTTAAACAAATATTAAAAACAAAACCTTAAAAACAATTTTCTATCGTTAAAATCTGATAGGTTTGCTACTACTAAAAATGCCAGAAATCACCACCTTTTTTCCCAACTTGATAAAAAATTGAGAAGAAATTACAATTTTTTGGCAAGAATTTAAATTTTAAAGCCCGGACCTGTCTATTTTCCCATTCGTCAAACGATAATGTTGCAGTGCGCATCTCTAATAGTGTCCAGCTTTGTTTACATGCGCGAGGCCATAAAACTGCCACTTTCGTGATTATTGTTTGCTTATCTAAAGGTAAATTGTCTATGCGAGAAACCTACTGACTTGCATTACATACACACAAACATTTCAAGGAATTTAAGCAACGCGGTTGCCGATATTTATTCGCACAGCAACGTTCGTTAAAAAATAATTGCCCGGAAACCAAAATGTCGCTTGCAATTTGATTGACATTAATGGGGTAATCTTTTGGAAATTGGATCGCAAGCGACTACATTGTTACTGATTGCTTAATAAGCGCCCCTTTACCTACAGTTTTATCAAAGCTTAAAGTGGCCCACACACCATGAGATCTGCCTCGAGGCCACCGTCTCTGATAGCAAATCTCACGGTCTGTGTTGTTGTATCGACTAGTTTTCGTATCGTGCGAGACAGTCTCAACGAGTCCGCCACGGGCGGGAGACTGATGATACGAGCCGCGAGACGAAACACGACCGTTTTTAACGTGTGTGTGCTAGTCGCTAGGTCTCGTGAGATTCGTAGTCGGTTTTCGATGTTATAATAGTATATTAAAGTACACGTTTCATAAGAAGCGGTTTTAGCGCACGCGTCTATTTTAAAAAACGAGCCACAAAGTGGCGAGTTTTTTTATTGACACGTGCGCTAAAACGCCTTGTGAAACAAGTGCTTTTTACATTTTTTTCTATTTCACCTTTTATAATCAAGAAAAATACATTTTAAAAAGAAAATAAATCCTTCAAATTTTGTAAATTTTTATGTCTAAATTTTATGTTGGTAATACTATTTTTTATCATAGTAGCCTCTGGACAATAAAAATTATTTGGCAAACTGTAATTTTTTGCTTTATTGACCCATTTTCACGACGAGATTCTAAAGTTATTTTAGCGATATGAGATTTGAAGCGGTATGTGAGAGAACTTTTTTCTTTCAAGAAACCAATTCTTCGACCATTTTCTATTTTTCTGTTTATCTTCAAGAACTAGGTACTAAACCTACGGCGACACCAATTGCAATTTTTTTTCCTTCGAAAGATTGTGGAATGACATTTTATTATACAACCTCCACAAACCTTGCCTGATACTGATACTGTTTCAAGGTGTAGGGTCTCTTGAGACGTGATACCGTTTCGTGCGGGTCTTCGCCTCGCAACGTGCCTTAAGTCAGGTCTCATAGTGTGTGGGACACTTTAGAAATGTTCTTTTGACAAATTGTCAAGTTGGCTTACTATGCTTTTTTGCTTCTAATTATTAATAAATCCAAACATTTTTTAACTTAAAATAATAAATAATTGTTCTCCAAATGTACAAAACTAAATGCGCCACCCAGCAACGAATCCTAAACACGAATACCGAATATCTGGACAAAGCGTTTTAGCAAATTGGTAAATAAACCACTGACTGAACACCTGATTTTAATCAGTTTGATTTAATCTCGTGAATTAAGTGAGATAAACCTAAATGCGTTGACAGGAACTGAAATCGATTTGCTCAATTTGGCAGTATATCGAGCTGTTTTTGTCTTAATCCAAAGTAAAATTAACTGTTCCTACAAACCCTACAGACAGTTGCCTTAAAATGGAAAAAGTATAGCCTGTAAAACATTTCGCATCCCTAAAGTTCTATTATCGGTTTTGGATATTTTCCACTAGCGTATTTATACTGTGTACCAGGGCCGTATCCAGACCTGGGGGGACTTAGAATTCGCAGCTCTGTTCAACTTTAAGTAGACCAAGGGCCGTTGTAAATAAAATTGTGGTTGTAAGAACCGCATAAAAAAATACTCAAATATGCAACTTTATTAGTGTTTTGGCGGTTTGTATTAGGTATAAAAAATCACATTTTTTTGTATAATTATTTTTTTTTATTTGAAAACATAACAAATATACAAAAAAAAATTGTGGAAAGTTGAGGAATGTTGTCTCTCACTAACCAGTGTGTCAATATTTACATTAATATTGGTTGTTAATAAACGAAGCAGTAAGTGACTTATTTGTTAGATAACACCTATATTTTGACTTTGAAAATTCCATGTTCAAAATGTTGGTTTCACAAAGATTTAGTATATAACAGTAACCTAAATAAGTACAATCCTGTTTCGGTCCTTCCCTGGTTAAAAGGATTTGACTGCATATCACACAATTCCAGTTGAAGTAAATAGTAACTGGTACTAAAAACTGATATTTCCTTTGATTTTATTGAAGTCGCTAAATTGATTTTCGAATTGTTTGGCAATTGTATCAATGTATTTTCGGTTTATGCCTCTTTATTCTACAATATTAACTCTTCCCGTCCAACTTGACTCAACCTTCCTATATGCGCAGGAATGGTCACACCAATGTTTGAGAGTGGACCAGCAAGAATCGAGATCTTCAATATTCCAAAAACGTTGTTGCGGCCATCCATCACCAGTGGCGTAACTTATCCTATGTGTATATTATTTAATTTCAGGGTTGGTGTAGGAATGAGTCGCTTGTGCATATTTTTGTTTCTTATATAGGCATATTTCTATACTTTCTTGGCCCTTCCCGTGGACTGCAGGGAATATCGTAGCCGGCCTCATGTTGGACAACCCTGCATATAACTTAAATATTTATTGTAAGAAAAATGTATAGTAAAATTTATTTATAGATTCCAACGATGTAAATAACTATCTACGCGTGATTTGGCGTAATATGCTATCATCTGTGGCGCTGTGTAACTAACTAATAATCTAAATTTATTTTCCACTTAATGAACACTTTACTGTGTTCTTTTTGTCTTAATAGTAAGGTGTATTACTTTCAGACACAAACTACGTTTTCAAAAATACTATGAAAATTTTTTATGAAGTTACCTTATACAGGGTCAAAAACAAATAAACTTTGCATCACATGCGACCAAATTTTAATAGCCCAATTTTGATTTTGTAGAAAAACACACATTTAATATGGCGCTACTTTAAAGACAATGTATCTGAAATAAAGCATTATTAAAACTAAGAAGTTTTATGTAGGCTGCATTGAGTCTTATTTTGCAAAAGTGGGGCAATTTACAAAATATTGGTAAAAAATTAAAATTATCTTATGCAGCTGAAATTTTGCATGTGGGCTAGAAACTGCATTTAAAAAAACTTTTTTTTATAACTTTTTTCGATATTTTCAGAAATAACCACACTTTTGAATTATTCCATAATATTTGACAGATAATGCGAATCACGTGACTACTCTGAAGCAGAACTTGATGCCAAAGTAAAATTTTGAATAAAGCTGTTAATAAAAAAATTCCATATGATGCGGACTTTACTGGTCACACTGTATATTATTATATATAAATAAATAAGGTATTAAAGTTTCTATTTAAAAAATATTTTTGGTCTGAACTTCTTGAAACTCATCATAAATAGGTACTCTCAGCACAAGTAATGAAATTCCTTTTCTTGACATATTTCAATAAATTCTACACCTGGTGGAATCTTGTGAATGATCTAAGTTTTTCACATCACAATACAATCAATAAAATACATATATTTCCACTTATTTTTGGAAAACTTTAAATGATTCAACTTAGAAAATTCCAACGCAGGTTTAACTTTAAATCCCCTTTTTTTTAAACGGCTGCTTTTAGCATCACAGCGACACAAAAATGTTATGGTTATTTAAATCAAGGTGCAACACTTTATGTGGTACCCCCCAACATTAAACAAAAAACTAAGGAAATATTTAAGTTTCGAATCATCAGTACTTCCAGTATTTCGAATTTTGAAAAATTGCCATGTTATTTAAATAAAAATAGAATCAAAAACCAAACAACTTTTTTAGACGCCCTGTTCATCTCAAGAACCAAGCCGTGGCAGACCTATGTTCAAGTAAACTTGTTATCTTAAAATTAGTCAAAGGTTAACCTTTAAAAGTTTGTACAAGTACTTAATAAACACCCTGTATACTTTTTAAAAAACCACCAAATTAAAAAAATCATTACCGCTATATAACATTGTTTAGAGGTCTAGTATCGGATTCCTGCCGAAGAACAGATCATATTTTGCGGTAATCTTGTTGTAGTATTGCACGGATACTCGGACCAAATGCATAACAGTTATTATAACGACACTTTCCAATTACAACTCATTATTCGTCTCATTCATATGTAAATGTAATAAATTAATTTAGAGAAAAAAATATTATTAAATAATTGGACTTTAAATCGATTTTTCAAATGGGGATACACTGACATAATTTAATAAATAATAACGAATAAACCATGAGTTAATTCAGTCGTTAATAAAACCTTTGTGCTGCAGTTAGATAATCTGTTTTAAGTGAACCTTATAGTTCGTGGGGACAACTGTTAAAATTGACATATTAGTAGATGTAAAATATACTCGTTCCAGTCGTACCTATATAGAAATAAACAGAATATCTACCGTTTAACATTCTATAAGAAAGTCTTCATTTTGAGGAAATAGAGGAATGTAAGCGCTAAGAATGTGAAACTCACCTGGTATGATATGTTTAGATAATTGCATGGAGAAATTTGGTTCACTTACTTATGACCTCGCACTAGGACACTTTTTGCCAAACTGGAGCAATTTATATAGCGCGCATGCGCATTTCTACGTTTAGATTGGCTGTTTTATGTAATTTCCTGAGGTTCTAATTTTTTTTCACCGCATTGCCTATTTCCGACTTATTGCCAAGTGTCCGACGGGCCATAATTACTACCATTTTTGGTAAATCATAAATTTTAATTAAAAGCGAATATTGTGGCATATCGGACAAGTGTGTAACTGATTTTTATATTGGAATACACATGAATTTAAGCACAATGGATACCCTGGGAAGGGGAGACCACGACGGCCGTTTCGTCCTTGTTAGGACTCTACAGGCAGCCATAAACCAAGCAATCCCGACACAGCGGCACTTTCTTACGAATCCATTGGTGAATCATAACATCAATTTTTTTTTGGATTTTATCATAACATCAATTTTTTTTTGGATTTTTTAAAGAAAACTTCTTTTTCTTTTAATTGCCATTTTTATTGTTGTATAAAATATGCAACTGCACACAGAAAAAACAATATGGTATTTTTAACAATAGCCTTATAATTGGGAGCGAACACATTCATACAAATAAAATTTAGTTGGCTTAAGTGTTTTATTCAACTTAGTTTAAATATAAACATATTGTTAGATTTTACATAATATTATTATTGGATTAAAAAAAAAATTCATCAAATTAAACCATGTATTTGTGGTAAAATGAGACCTCTAATTAAATGGAGTGTAAACTAATAGCTGATCCTAATAATATATATTTTGAAGAGACATTTGAATATCATCGTTACAAGTAGCGATGCTTTTTTGCATCAAAGAGTTACATAGGTCACAACTATAATAATATATCGTTTATCACATCCTACTATACCATCAAATCCATTATTGTATCTTTTTATACCAAATATTATAAAAGTTTTTAAACGACTGAAAATTTTATTGTACGAAACGTAGCATATTGTTTTCAATGATATGCTATTGTTCGCTCAACATTAGTACTGTCCATACAATTATTAATATACTACTTGTGGTGCTTTTTCGGGTGGGAGAAACACGGTTCGTCATCATAGGCGACCGGCGTTCATTCGGCATTTTGATTTCAACGTATGATAACCGTTATGTGATATTATTGTGATGCATAGTGAAATATTTTTTTCATTTGAAGAACTGTTAGATTCATGGGGCATGTCCAATCTAATTAACAATCAAGTAAGGGTAGTCTTTAAAAAACTTGAAAGTATTTTTAGGCAAGGAATATTGTTTAAGTTGAATATTTATAGGTCTATTTACCTGTTTTAGTTTAGTGTTTATATTAGACTGTTACCTACTTCATAACTCGCATAAGTAGTCTACGAAATCACGTAATAAATACATCCCTTATCCCTTGCTGTGCTTATTGCTGTGACTGTTTTATAAGTGCATAAATTAAAATATTTATTTTAGTTAACTACTAAGATTTTTGTTTTTGGTTGTGTTCTTGTATTTTTTTTATTATCAGATTTTCTTGCTTAGAGGCTATAGATATTATATTTTGTTATATTTATATCCTAAACGCTTGCACTGCAGATGCCTGCAGGCTTAGCGAACTCGCTATTTACTTAAAAGTAGGTGCATTACCCAACATTACAAGGTGGAAAAACATTTTTTTTTAAAGTTTTTATTCTGCTTTTGTTTGTGTTTACTGTTTATTTCTTTTTATTTTCATAATTAAACTTGTTTTGAAAAAAAATGTGTTTACTTTCATTCCATATATACCTATATCTAGTACAAATTGGAGAAATCTTATACGCATAATTATTCAGTAGTAGAATAATCCTTTATTTTTTATAATGTACATTTTATATGTGCTATATTATTATAATAACTGAAATTATAATTATAAAGCGAATTTGTGTAGTGAACCTCAGTTTTACTTTTATAAACTCATATTGGTTTATTAACAATCAAATAGTCTCTATTTTTATAACACATATAAAATTTTATTTTAAATAATCATAATATAGTTTTAAAAGAAAAGTAATGCTATAATTAAACTTAAAACAAATCTAAATCTATTCAAGAACAAGCAGAGCTTAATTGCAATAAAAGCTATGGTTTAGTCAGTATCATTTTATATTTGCTACCAAAAAACACTCTCATTGAAATCCAATTAACCATATCGTTAAATGTTCTATTGGAAACCAATGAGTTCCTATAGTTGAGACAGTGATAGTGTATATTCCGTAACCAATAATATAATTTATTTTAAATCAAACACTGTTATACTCGAGGAATATGGAAAGTAGTATAACCTTGCCGCAATAATATTATCTTTGTAGATACGATAGTGTTTTTTCTGTGCACTAATAACGGTCAAATAACATCTAGTTAACAATGACAAACAATTAAATAGCCCTCTGACAACTAATGGGATAAAGCCTCAGGTGGGTTATAAATTTGGATGAAAAAATAAAATTAATTTTAAAAATGTTAGTTGACACAAAAATTAATAAAAATCGTGCAGTTGTACGTAAAATGATCTCTTTCAAAAATCAAAAAATATATAGTATGTCCCATTTGAAAATCCAAAGTTGAGGTTACTTTCGGCTAAACCGAACGTCGCTAAAAAAAGGACTTTAAAAAATGTCTTTTATCAGCCTATGACTCCTGCAAAGGTTTATCATGTTCGATTAAAATCTAAAGAAATGGCAGCTGGAAAGTAATCTCATGGTCACCCGGTATATCCAATTTGTTATCTGTAATACTCAACTTGCCAACTCAACCGCCTCCTCCCCCTGTCAACCTTTAGAGACGCGCCTGTGTAGTATACCTAGGTACCGGATGAGTAAACGATGCCCGGAATAATTTTAGGCCTTGAAGATGCGATTTGTCGATAATGAGCTTAGGTATGAAGGTATCGTTGGATATCCGGCACATTTTAAAAATATTTTTAATTATACAGGGTGCGCCCAAAAAGTAGGGTGTCATAAAGTTACATTTTTTTAAATGGGACACCCTATATTTGAATACATTTATTAATTCTACGTGTTATTTCATATAGTGGATTTCACCTTAGTTTTTAATGCTTTGACGTCTCTCTTGTCAAACATATTAGTCAACACGTGATTTTAAAATCCCTAATTCTATAAACGGCTTTTAGGCACAGGCATTGGTTAGATTAACAAGAGATGGATATATAACTGACCGTATAGTTACATGTACATGACGAAGATGCACACTACACAGTTCAATACGTT
The DNA here is from genome assembly GCA_963969555.1 of Polydrusus pterygomalis. Lineage (NCBI taxonomy): Eukaryota > Metazoa > Arthropoda > Insecta > Coleoptera > Curculionidae > Polydrusus > Polydrusus pterygomalis. The sequence goes on along the minus strand of OZ018376.1, from coordinate 38,133,961 downwards.
GCCCTTCAATGAGCTCAAACTCGTCAAAAGCAAAGCATCGCTCGTATATGCCGGTAGTATGTGCATCTTTGTCTTACGCATTTGCTCTCGCATATCTCTTTTCGTACTTCATTAATTCGATTGTCTCGTCGCGTTCTTCACAGAGCCGCATTGGGACACACCGCGCACCGCGTGCTGTTAATTCTTGATGGTTCGTGTTATTGTTTTTGGTATTTTTCAGAGAGCATTTTGCTTATATTTTGTGCGTATTAGACTTTTTGGTTTTAAAAAGCCGAACTGTGTGTATCTGTGACGAGTTTCTTTTTATGCAAAAGTAAGTAAATAATTATTAATGTCTCGGACGGTGACGACGACATCGACAGCTTGTCAGATGAAGACCAAAAATAATAGGGAACTTGCAACAAAATTAAATTTGAAAACCACAGTGAACCATTATGCTAAAATAAGTTTTACATACAGTTGTATTGAAGAGTGCTTGAGGTATCTGTTTTGCAAACGCATGGACAAAAATCTTTTTTTGTAGTAGCTACTTACATTATTTTTTCTTTATTCATTAAAAAAAAATAGCTAATTCGATAACATTACAAACTTTTATTGTTTTATTATAAACCAACGAAAAGTTAGACCTATTATAAACTTCAAACTCTTTAGAACCTAGTCTAAAGAAAAAATATCTACCCGTGAATAAGAAAATAAAAAAGTAAACAATAAGCTATTAAATATAATATATATATTTTTTTAACTTAACACTGCATGGTCTAAAATCAAATTAAAAAACAAAATAATTCTTTAATAAAAAACGTAGTTAATTATTGATGATACTAGATTCACGACTGCCCCTTGTATATTTTTTTATTGTACTAAATTAAGAGTGTGTTTTTACCAAAATAACAGCCATTATGAATAAAAATTAAAAGAAATTGTTTTTCTGATATTCTATCCTATTTCCATTCCCCTTCAGTGTTTTTTTTTGAAATATCTTAAAAATTGCTTAGGTAATTCTTGTTTCCATCCATAATTATTACAACTACAAAAAAATTGACCCATGTTCACACATAATTTTTAAGTCCGGCCCTGGCCAATCCTTAAGTTCTGTAAAAAGAAATGTTATAAATGACATGTGTCAGCGGCGGCCATTAAAAACTAAGGTGAAATCCACTATACACTTTTATTAACGGTTTAATATACGAAAAAGTTATAGTTTTTAAGATAATTCGACTTATAATGAAAATTTTGCATTTGCAAGCATCTCGTGGTTGTGAAAATGCGACTTACGTTTTGACACTAAGCGATTCATAATTTTTATACTTACTAAATAAAGTTAAAAATACATATTCACTATAAAGTATTTGACGTCTCATTTACAGGGTGTTTACTTTCTAGGACCAAAGTCAAAAAACTTCTAATCGAAAAATATCACTTTTATTAAATGGAACACCCTATATATTTTTCTGTCATCCTATAGCTCATCATAAACTCTTCAACTTTCGTGAAGAACGATAGATTTTGAAATATTTTGATATTTCAAGGTTTAATGTCCTCCGTTATAGCATCTTTTGTCAATGGATCACTACTGTTCGGGAACAAGCCCTCCCTGGGGTAAATTAAACTTAATTTACAAATTAAACCCATTTTTTATATTTATTATTGCTATGCAAAAACTCCCCATTCTCTCTACTCGTGTTGATTCCAAACAAATATTTTCAAGTCTTAACACGCCGTTTCTAAGAAACAACATGTTTCCCGCCAAATATGTAAATTAGAATTATTTATAAAATAAAAATGGTTTCCCTTTGTCTCTCAACGAGATCAAAGGCCCGCCGACATTCCAATGTCTCGGCATCCGTACAATATTGCTTATTGCTTAAATCCCTTGCTAATTTCTAACGGCTATTTTGCTCCTCAGCTTAGCTAAAATGTAAATATCGTTCCGCTTCTAACCTACAGCTTTCTCAGAATTACAAATATCCTGCGCCAAATCGGCACAGCCGCTGTATGTCGGTACAGCCACTGTAGCTACAGCCACAAGCGCGATTTCCCTTTGTCTGGTATCGCCGCCAAATGCCGAACGCATTCCTAAGCTCTTCGGCCTCTTTGAAATGCAAATTCAACGCTCGAAATCCATTAACTCAAATTTAACGGTTTTCCGTTCCCGCCATCCCTACCATAAATGACCTCTTAAGATGCTTCTAAAAGTTGCCACGAAAGCAGCACTTGCTGGCACATGACTTTCTTAAACTCTCTTCATTGGCTAAAGCCTCATCGGCGCGTCCCCATGGAAGGCGTAACTTAAAGGTTCCATGTTTTGTAAAACACGGTTCTGAGCCATCGATTGGCTAATAGTCCCTCTGTCGGGCAAAGGGTGAAACTATTGCCTTTTACGCGTCATAGAAAAAATCTATCTCGTCACTTCGGTCATAGCTTTTCTTAAGCAAACAGTGCTGTCTCTCGGCAATTTAAATTAACGCGACTTGTACAAAAAATGTGGTTTTTCATTCCTGAAAAACATTCTTATCGATTAAGGTTCGGTAAACTCTACAAATTTAGCTGCCCTGCTCAGCACTTCTCTTCATTATTGTTGTGTAATATGGATGCCCTGTCCTAAATCTCTGCCGCGATATTGGTAAAAATTCGTGTGTTCAATTACCTATATTTCTACAGTGCCGTAATTCAGCAAATTCTTCCAATACATTACCAAATGCCGGTCTACGGAAATCAATAGTAATTTTTTGTGAATAATTATCCCTTCGTCATTAAATAGACGTGATTTTACATAAAGTGATTACCTATTTCTAACACAAAAAATGACTGTGACTGCGCAGTGAATCAACCAAATCGAGTGCAACCTGAAACGCTACCTGTTTTGGTTTTGGAAATGAAACAATTGCAAGCAGTTGAAGGTAAAAAATGTATTGTTACCATGTAAAGTCACCAATATATTGACTAATATTCACTTAATTGTCCACAATCGTGCACAAACTCAGTAACATTAAATGCTAATAGCGAATTTGGCTGCAAGCCCTGATGAAATTTGTTACAATAACTTTTATCCTCATTCTCCTATACAGCGCCGCTATCCGGGCTGTAATAAATTATACTCAAATGCAGAATCGCATTCCCTTCGACATTGACTACTTAAATAAAAGACTTTCAACCTGTTAGTCAACCGTAGTACCTACCTTTAAATAACATATCAGTGAAATCATGATTAAACATCTTGAACATTTGCTATTTTACAGTGATTTTCCAATTTATATTTGTTTTTACTTACTATAATTTGATACTGTTCTGTAGCCCAGTTTTAAGCTCTATTCGTTGTGTAGGGTTAGAAGCCTTAAAACACCTTTATAACTGCCACAACAAGGTAATTCTGCACAGCGGGTTTGTGGAAGCTGTGCTTCAGGCAGTATGCGCATGTATTTAGTTTTTGGTAGCAGACCCATTTTCAATATTTTCATTTGGTAGATCATTTAAACTCTTTACAGCATTCATAATTTGATTTTACGCATCACATTATATAACAAAAATGCTTGTAAATTCCATTTGTATTTAAATCTCATTAAAATTAAACTTGCCTAACCAAAGTTCAACTTCAAATCTTTGTTTTATTTCACACGAACCACGCCAGTGGAAATATAGTATTACCCCCTTTTTGCCTTGGTCAACCATTAAGTAAGTTGATCAACTCCTTTTATATGTTTTAGTAAGACCGTACAGTTTTCCTGACCATATAAAATGGTCCTTCGCGAGCCGAATATTTGAAATTTGAAATTTGGTAAAGGCAAAATTGAAGTTTTTCAAAAAATTAATTTGTGAAAAAATTATTTTTTTTATTGAGAAACACTGAAGTCAGTGTTTTCTATTAGTGCCAATACGCACAAAAATCAGCCTAAAACTTCTTTATTAACAAGCTCTATTCGCATAAAAAATCAAAACCTTCTTTAGTGCCAAGACGCACAAAAATTGCCTAAATGATCGATAAAATAATTGGTGGTCTGTTTTGTTTTGCCTGACTGTTTATTGTATTTTGATATTTCATAGTGAATACCGTTTATTTATTTCCACAGTGTAAATAAGTTAGTTATTGACAAACCTGTTGAAACTCATTTAACAAAGCAACTTTCATTTTTTCATCGTTGCCCTCATCGTGGTTGTTTTCACATGCGGAGTCACATTACACGGAAAAACCAATACGGAAATTCTTAAAGAATTTGTAAAAAAATTTTTATTGCGAAACTTTATTCGGGAATCCAATTGTTATAGAACTTATAGACATTTTAACGTGTCTCTTGGTAACAAAAAATTGTTACACTGCAAAATATCTACAGTTTCTCAAATCATTATTTATTTTTAAAATAAAAATGGTACTTCGCACTTCGTTGTGAAAAAATTCTCACTACACTGCAAAAAATAATTAATAATTGTCAAAAATTTTCTTTTGCTTATAACTTAGAATTTGTACTCTAGGTACATTCAATCATACTTTCGTGACATTTTTATTTAAAAATAAAAAATTTTCTCGCACTAGAAGTGCTCTCTTCCCTTTGCTGTAGCATCGAGCGTGTTACACGAGGAAAAATACTTACATTTTCTTTGAATTTGTACTCTAGGTACATTCAATCATACTTTCGTGACATTTTTATTTAAAAATAAAAATTTATCTCGCACTAGAAGTGCTCTCTTTCCTTTGCTGTAGCATCGAGCGTGTTACACGAGGAAAATTACTTACATTTTTTTTGAATTTGTACTCTAGGTACATTCAATCTTACTCTTTTTGACAGTTTTTATTTAAAAATAAAAATTCTCTCTAGCACAAAGGTGCTCTCGCTTTTTTGTAAAAACATAAAGTTTTCTACACTGATAAAAATAATTGATAAATTTTTTGAAATTTTTCTTTTGTTTACCAGGTTGAATTTGTATGAAAGGTACATTCATCCTCTATTCTTTTTGACAGTTTTTATTTAAAAATAAAAATTCTCTCTAGCACAAAGGTGCTCTCGTTTTTTTTGTAAAAACATAAAGTTTTCTACACTGATAAAAATAATTGATAAATTTTTTGAAATTTTTCTTTTGTTTACTAGGTTGAATTTGTATGAAAGGTACATTCATCCTCTACTTCTTTTTGACAGTTTTTATTTAAAAATAAAAATTCTCTCTTGATAAATTTTTTGAAATTTTTCTTTTGTTTACTAGGTTGAATTTGTATGAAAGGTACATTCATCCTCTACTCTTTTTGACAGTTTTTATTTAAAAATAAAAATTCTCTCTAGCACAAAGGTGCTCTCGCTTTTTTGTAAAAACATAAAGTTTTCTACACTGATAAAAATAATTGATAAATTTTTTGAAATTTTTCTTTTGTTTACTAGGTTGAATTTGTATGAAAGGTACATTCATCCTCTACTCTTTTTGACAGTTTTTATTTAAAAATAAAAATTCTCTCTAGCACAAAGGTGCTCTCGCTTTCTTGTAAAAACATAAAGTTTTCTACACTGATAAAAATAATTGATAAATTTTTTGAAATTTTCTTTTGTTTACTAGGTTGAATTTGTATGAAAGGTACATTCATCCTCTACTCTTTTTGACAGTTTTTATTTAAAAATAAAAATTCTCTCTAGCACAAAGGTGCTCTCGTTTTTTTTGTAAAAACATAAAGTTTTCTACACTGATAAAAATAATTGATAAATTTTTTGAAATTTTTCTTTTGTCTACTAGGTTGAATTTGTATGAAAGGTACATTCATCCTCTACTTCTTTTTGACAGTTTTTATTTAAAAATAAAAATTCTCTCTTGATAAATTTTTTGAAATTTTTTTTGGTTACTAGGTTGAATTTGTATGAAAGGTACATTCATCCTTTACTCTTTTTGACAGTTTTTATTTAAAAATAAAATTTCTCTCTAGCACAAAGGTGCTCTCGCTTTTTTGAAAAAACATAAAGTTTTCTACACTGAGAAAAATAATTGATAAATTTTTTGAAATTTTTCTTTTATTTACTAGGTTGAATTTGTATGAAAGGTACATTCATCCTCCACTCTTTGACATTTCTTACTTAAAAATAGCAATTTATTTGCGCTTCTTGTAACAAATAAAGATTACACAAAGAAAAATAACTAACGAACTTATGAAATTTTTTGTACTCAAAAAATTCATCTCTCTTTGAACGATATCTCGCACTACTCTGTAACAAAGAAATATTTCTCTTTTTCTTTTCTTGAATTTGTATATTGCACTAAAAATTGTGCAATTTTGTTTCTCACTTATCGTAATATTCTTCTTAGTGTAAAGTTAACGGCTACATTATGACGGCTAAAGAAGAATTATGTAAAAAACGTGGTGGTCATAAAGGTTTGATCACTCGCGTATCTAATTGGTATGATGCAAATTCTGATACTGAAAAAAACTATCTTCAGTACGAAATTCGTTTAGAAACTTTAAGCAAGGCGTTTTCAAAGTATTCCGAAATCCAAGAAGCGATTGAGGAAATCGATCCTGATGACACAGATCGTTGTCTTGTTGAAAATAAATATTTTGATCTTCATGCTCAGCTTAAGAGCAAACTTGTCTCTCTGATAAAGCTTCAAGAAGCAATGTCAACCCCTCCCCTAGCTACTATAGCTCAACCCTTGATTCCGCAAATGGTACCGCAAGTTCGGTTACCCGAAATTCACATAAATATTTTCAAAGGTGACATTTCACAATGGACTCCATTCTATCAGCTGTTTACAGCATTAATCAATGATAATCCTTCCCTGTCTAATGTACAGAAATTTATGTATTTGAAATCTTTATTAAAGGATGAACCCCTGAAATTGATTGACACTCTAGCTGTCACTAATCAAAATTATCATTCTGCCATCGACATACTAAAAAATAGGTATGAAAATAAAACTTCAATTATTAACAATCATTTAATAAATTTATTGGACATCCCCTCAATTACAAAAGGTAGTTCACAAAGCTTACGAGAATTTGTAACAGATAGTAAGCGCAACGTTGAATCTTTAAAAAATCTAAACTTGTCCTTTGAGGAACTTTGGAACTTACTCATTGTACATCTACTTGAAAGGAAATTAGACTTTATGTCAAAAAAGGCCTTTGAAGTAGACAAAGGAATTAATAAACTCCCTGAATTAAATAAATTTTTTGACTTCTTAGACCAACGCTGCACGGTCTTAGAAAATCTCGCAAGCCTAGAAGGCCATGCACCAAAAAAGAGTAACAACAATTTGTCTCTACATATTAATTCTTCACACGTTAATGTCGAAAAATGCTTGTTCTGCAATGAAATGCATAAAATTTATATGTGCCCCAAATTTAAAGGATTACAAGTATCTGAACGACACAAATTCATTAAATCGAAACAATATTGCTTCAATTGTTTAGGTCTAAATCATAATACAATGCAATGCACTTCTTCAAGATCATGTTTTATTTGTTCTCAAAGACATCACACCTTGTTACACTTTGTAAATTCACATTCTTCAATAAATAACACATACCAAAATGTTGCTCCTCCATCGTATCAGACTACTACTGCTCAAAATTCACAATACATCGCTCCCCAACGAAATCAACAAATAAACTCACGTAACAATCAGACTGTTGGTTCTTCCAACACTCGCGCAAGCGCATCTCAAAATACACAAGGTCACAATTCTTCTCAGTATTCTTCTCGTCAATCACAGAGAAATACTCCTCCATCAACGATAACTAATTCTTCCTTAAACAATAATCGGCAAGGTAGCCAGCTCCCTTCCGCCAATGGTTCTAGCCAAGAACCTGGTGTCTCTCAGGCTTTATCAGCAATAGCGACACAAACCTCTCATGTGTTGTTAGCCACCGCCTCTGTTGATATCTACAACGCAAATGGCGTTCGCACTTCTGTAAGATGTTTGTTAGACAGCGGTTCTCAAACTTCATTCATTACGCAAAAAACAATTGATAAACTTCAACTTCAAACTTATGATAAAAAATTGAGCATTACTGGAATATCCCAAACAAATTCTACTTCCAATAAAATGGTTGATTTGACTGTACATTCTAAAGCATATCATAATAAAACCTTTAAGTTATCTTGTGCTATACTTCAAAATATTTCATGTAAATTACCTCAAGTTGACATTAATGTTTCTCGACTACGCATTCCGAGCAATGTAACTTTGGCTGACCCTGATTTTGGCATCAGTCAAGAAATTGACATTTTAATCGGCGCTGATCTTTATTATGACTTATTACTACAGGGAATCATCCAACTTGGCAAAAATCTCCCTGTCCTCCAAGAAACCTCACTAGGCTGGATAATAGCGGGAAAAATTCCCCAGACCTTCTTTTCTACACATAACGCAGTATACTACAACTCTTCCTATTTATCGTCACAACGTAATGACTCTTCGAGGGTATCGTTATTCCTTCAAACTGCTGAAAGGTTTGAAACCTTAAGCAATCTCATTGAAAAATTTTGGACTATCGAGGAACTTCCTCAACAAACAATTCTCTCTCCCTCTGAGGAAATGGCTGAAACCAGCTTCCTCAACACTACCAAGATTTTGCCAGATGGTAGATATCAAGTTGATCTTCCGTTAAAGGCTATTGATGAATCCCAAGAATTAGGAAATTCATTCTACATAGCACGAAAAAGATTTCTTAACCTTGAATAAAAATTAAACAACAACCCTTCTCTAAAAAACGATTACTCTAAATTTATTGACGACTACGTTGATTTAGGTCACGCGAAATATGTTCCTCTTACTCTTGAAAAGGTAGATGACAACAATAAAACTATAAATAAATACTTTATTCCTCATCACGCAGTATTCCGTGAAAACAGTTTAACATCAAAAATTCGAGTAGTCTTTGATGGTAGCTGTAAAACAAGCAACAATATTTCTTTAAATGACGTCACATTAAAGGGATATCAGGTGCAGCCTGACCTTTATGATATCTTAAGTCGATTTCGATCCTTCAATTTTGTTCTCACTGCGGACATCGAGAAGATGTACCGCCAAATTTATATTAATCCAAATCAACGATATTTACTTAACATACTTTGGAGACCTACCTCAAATGACGACCTTAAATGCATAGAATTATCCACAGTTACTTATGGCACTAACTGTGCTCCTTATTTAGCAACTCGTGTTTTAAATGATATTGCGACTAAAAATAGTCAAACTTTTCCTTTAGCTTCGGATGCAATCTTAAACCATACGTATGTTGACGATATTATTTATGGTTGTGAATCTGAACAAAAGTTAACTGAAATCCATTCTGAACTTAATTCTATGTTACAAGCACATGGTTTTACACTACACAAGTGGTTCTCAAATGTTCCAAAATTTGTTGAAAATCTCTCTATTAATCAACCCCTCGAATACGACTTAACATTTAACGATTCTTCAAGTTCTATCTTGGGTCTTAAATGGAACCCGTCCTCGGATATCTTCACTTTTTCTCCTCCTACTACCCTAACCTTGATCAAATTGACAAAGCGTGCAATTCTATCTGCAATTGCCCAAATGTATGACCCCCTTGGTTTAGTTTCATGCGTAATCGTCCTTGGAAAACTAATCATGCAAAAATTATGGCTCCTAAAAATTGATTGGGATACTGAAATAACAGATTCTCATGTGTTGTCACTATGGAATGCTTTTACGCAAAATATTGTAAATCTTTCCCAAATAAAAATACCTCGAAAATTATTCCTTTGTAAAAAAATACTTAAAATCCAATTACATGGTTTCGCTGATGCGAGTATGTCTGCTTATGCCGCATGTGCATATTTTCGAACATTATACGATGATGGTACTGTTTCGTCAAATTTGATTACCTCAAAATCTCGTGTTGCTCCACTTAAAACTATGTCTCTCCCTAGATTGGAATTATGTGCAATGCTTCTCCTTGCAACATTATTAGTTAATGTACGAAACATTTATAGTAAAAATCATGTTATTGACTCCACGCATTTATGGACTGACTCCATGATTGCTCTCTGTTGGATACAATCCCATGCATCCCGCTGGTCAGTGTTTGTGTCTAATCGAGTGTCACAAATCCAAGACTTAACGTCTAAGTATATTTGGAGACACATAGACTCAAAAAAGAATCCAGCTGATTTACCTTCCCGTGGTTGCTTACCACAGCAGTTACTTAATTGCCCTCTTTGGTTTAATGGACCAAAATTATTGTCAAACTCAGATGATTTTGACTTACTCAACCTTGAAAGCAGCATGAATGTCTGCAACCCTCCTCAAAGACTTAACACAACAATCCTTGCTGAAGAAAGAAAATTATTGCCAATTTCGTTACATTCCGCAACTCCCACTTCGGATTTTTGGACACTTATTTTTTCAAAGTTTTCAACATTCCCCAAACTACAACGAGTAGTTGCATGTTGTCTTCGATTCGCAAACAATGCGAAGCCCGACTCAATAAAATTCACTGGAACCTTGTCCAAACATGAATTAACTAATGCCCTTGCTCTCATTGTCAAGATCATTCAGGATCAAAACTTCCCTAAAGAAATTGCCGAGTTAAAGGCTGGCAAATTTTTATCTAACAAAAATCTTTTACAGTTCAAACCCTTTGTTTGCGAAATCAATGGCCTCCTCCGAGTAGGCGGTCGTTTGGAAAATGCAGAAATTCCGTTTGAACATAAACACCCTATATTACTTCCAGCTCACAATGACGTTGTAACAATGATGTTATCTCATGAACATAAAAGATTGGGACATGCAGGTGCTCAAACTGTATTGTCAAATTTTCGTTTAAGATTTTGGCCACTAAATGGTTTAAAGGAAATTAAAAAACTAATTCGCAAATGTATTACATGTTATCGTTTTCGCGCTGAACCTGCTCAGCAAATAATGGCAGATCTTCCTAAAGATCGTGTCCAAGTATGTCGACCCTTTCAAAAGGTTGGAGTTGATTTTGGTGGACCCTTTTTTATTAAGTCTTCACGTCTTCGAAAAGCTCCAATCATCAAATGTTATATTTCTCTTTTCGTGTGTATGACTACAAAGGCAGTCCACATTGAACTGGTGTCTAATCTTTCAACCGAAGCATTTATAGCATGTCTTAAACGCTTCGTAGCTCGACGAGGAAACCCCTCCGTGATCTACTCCGACAATGGCACAAACTTTCAAGGTGCAAAAAATCAATTATACGAATTATATCAGTTGTTAAAAAATCCTCAAGTCTCTAAATCTATTGCTGAATTTCTTTCTCAAAATGAAACTGAATGGAAATTCATTCCTCCTAAATCTCCTCATTGGGGTGGTATCTGGGAAGCCGCCATTAAAAGTGCAAAATTTCACATACTTCGATTAGTAGGAAATTCTCATTTAACTTACGAAGAATTAAACACAGTGTTGATACAAATAGAATCAATCCTTAATTCGCGCCCATTATGCGCTCTCTCAAATGATCCCACGGACTTACAGAGTTTAACTCCAGGACATTTTTTAATTGGAACTAGCCTCATGGCATATCCTGAAAAAGATATTTCAGATCTCCCTGAAAATAGACTTTCCTTTTGGAATAAGTGCTCTCAAATTCAACAATTATTCTGGAAACGTTGGTCAATTGAATACTTAAATCAGTTGCAACACAGACCCAAATGGCTACGACCTTTGGAAAATCTTAAAATTAATGATATCGTCCTTCTAAAGGAAAATAATACGTCTCATCCCCTACGATGGCCTCTAGCAAGAGTCATCAACACTATCCCTGGACCTGATGGGAAGGTCAGAATGGTAACTGTCAAAACCGCCGATGGAGTCTACAACAGATCTATCGCTAAGCTTTGTCCATTACCGATGGAGTCGGGTGCTAGTGCATAAAGACCGGCGACATCTTGTCCTTCCTATTTTGTTTATTTTTGTTTCTTTCTCTTCTCTTAACTGCCACTATGGCTCTGCGCCCCACACTGCTTGCACCGCGGTGTATAAATAACAGGTGTCTTGTCTTCCGTTGATAGCGCATCAACCCTTCTGCTCTTTGTATTATATTTCTTAGTTCAAAGAGTGGTTTTCGTCGCCGAGTTCTTTCACTGGATAGCCGACTCCAAAGGGCTCTCGAGATTCGATAGAACATCGAATAATGGACAAAGCTTAAATTCCCTCATTTTATTTTCTTTCTTTTCCCCGTTCTCTTTGTGTGGTTTTGAAGCTACGACGCTTCAACGCCGGGCAGTATGTTCGGGAACAAGCCCTCCCTGGGGTAAATTAAACTTAATTTACAAATTAAACCCATTTTTTATATTTATTATTGCTATGCAAAAACTCCCCATTCTCTCTACTCGTGTTGATTCCAAACAAATATTTTCAAGTCTTAACACGCCGTTTCTAAGAAACAACATGTTTCCCGCCAAATATGTAAATTAGAATTATTTATAAAATAAAAATGGTTTCCCTTTGTCTCTCAACGAGATCAAAGGCCCGCCGACATTCCAATGTCTCGGCATCCGTACAATATTGCTTATTGCTTAAATCCCTTGCTAATTTCTAACGGCTATTTTGCTCCTCAGCTTAGCTAAAATGTAAATATCGTTCCGCTTCTAACCTACAGCTTTCTCAGAATTACAAATATCCTGCGCCAAATCGGCACAGCCGCTGTATGTCGGTACAGCCACTGTAGCTACAGCCACAAGCGCGATTTCCCTTTGTCTGGTATCGCCGCCAAATGCCGAACGCATTCCTAAGCTCTTCGGCCTCTTTGAAATGCAAATTCAACGCTCGAAATCCATTAACTCAAATTTAACGGTTTTCCGTTCCCGCCATCCCTACCATAAATGACCTCTTAAGATGCTTCTAAAAGTTGCCACGAAAGCAGCACTTGCTGGCACATGACTTTCTTAAACTCTCTTCATTGGCTAAAGCCTCATCGGCGCGTCCCCATGGAAGGCGTAACTTAAAGGTTCCATGTTTTGTAAAACACGGTTCTGAGCCATCGATTGGCTAATAGTCCCTCTGTCGGGCAAAGGGTGAAACTATTGCCTTTTACGCGTCATAGAAAAAATCTATCTCGTCACTTCGGTCATAGCTTTTCTTAAGCAAACAGTGCTGTCTCTCGGCAATTTAAATTAACGCGACTTGTACAAAAAATGTGGTTTTTCATTCCTGAAAAACATTCTTATCGATTAAGGTTCGGTAAACTCTACAAATTTAGCTGCCCTGCTCAGCACTTCTCTTCATTATTGTTGTGTAATATGGATACCCTGTCCTAAATCTCTGCCGCGATATTGGTAAAAATTCGTGTGTTCAATTACCTATATTTCTACAGTGCCGTAATTCAGCAAATTCTTCCAATACATTACCAAATGCCGGTCTACGGAAATCAATAGTAATTTTTTGTGAATAATTATCCCTTCGTCATTAAATAGACGTGATTTTACATAAAGTGATTACCTATTTCTAACACAAAAAATGACTGTGACTGCGCAGTGAATCAACCAAATCGAGTGCAACCTGAAACGCTACCTGTTTTGGTTTTGGAAATGAAACAATTGCAAGCAGTTGAAGGTAAAAAATGTATTGTTACCATGTAAAGTCACCAATATATTGACTAATATTCACTTAATTGTCCACAATCGTGCACAAACTCAGTAACATTAAATGCTAATAGCGAATTTGGCTGCAAGCCCTGATGAAATTTGTTACAATAACTTTTATCCTCATTCTCCTATACAGCGCCGCTATCCGGGCTGTAATAAATTATACTCAAATGCAGAATCGCATTCCCTTCGACATTGACTACTTAAATAAAAGACTTTCAACCTGTTAGTCAACCGTAGTACCTACCTTTAAATAACATATCAGTGAAATCATGATTAAACATCTTGAACATTTGCTATTTTACAGTGATTTTCCAATTTATATTTGTTTTTACTTACTATAATTTGATACTGTTCTGTAGCCCAGTTTTAAGCTCTATTCGTTGTGTAGGGTTAGAAGCCTTAAAACACCTTTATAACTGCCACAACAAGGTAATTCTGCACAGCGGGTTTGTGGAAGCTGTGCTTCAGGCAGTATGCGCATGTATTTAGTTTTTGGTAGCAGACCCATTTTCAATATTTTCATTTGGTAGATCATTTAAACTCTTTACAGCATTCATAATTTGATTTTACGCATCACATTATATAACAAAAATGCTTGTAAATTCCATTTGTATTTAAATCTCATTAAAATTAAACTTGCCTAACCAAAGTTCAACTTCAAATCTTTGTTTTATTTCACACGAACCACGCCAGTGGAAATATAGTATTACCCCCTTTTTGCCTTGGTCAACCATTAAGTAAGTTGATCAACTCCTTTTATATGTTTTAGTAAGACCGTACAGTTTTCCTGACCAACTACTGTTGACTCAAACATTTCCATTAAATTTTAAAAACTTCGAGGACTGGGTGTTCGCCGCTCGGGATATTTCATCCTGTATAGTTGTTCAGCAAAAAGGCACTTTTTATCCGCCTTGCCCAAAACATAAATCATATCGATTAATTCATTTTTTGAAAAATTCATTTTGAGTACCAACTTATAAAATGACTGGACAATAAACTTTGCAGTAAAAAGGCTTAATTTTTACATTGATCTGATTCTTATTGTGTGATCCACTGCCATTATTTTTATTTATTTTCCATGGCTATTGCGTTCCATTGACAAAAAATGCTATTACGAGGACATTAAATCTCGAAATATCAAAATATTTAAAAAGCTATTAGAGATAGGGATAGGACGTTCTTTACGAAAGTTGAAGAGTTTATGACGAGCTATAAGATGACAGAAAAATATATAGGGTGTTCCATTTAATAAAAGTGATATTTTTCAATTATAAGTTTTCTGACTTTGGTCCTAGGAAGTAAACACCCTGTAAATGAGACGTCAAATATTTCATAGTGAATATCGAGGTGATTATGTATTTTTGACTTTATTTAGTAAGTATAAAATTAATGAATCGCTTAGTGTCAGAATTTAAGTAGCATTTTCACAACAACGAGATGCTTGCAGATGCAAAATTTTCATTATAAATCGAATTATCTTAAAAACTATAACTTTTTCGTAAATCATAACATTAATAAAAATGTAAGAAATAACACGTAGAATTAATAAATGTATTAAAATATAGGGTGTCCCATTTAAAAAAAAAATAACTTTATGACACCCTACGTTTTGGGCGTACCCTATATAATTAAAAATATTTTTAAAATGTGCCAGATATCCAACCATACCCTTATACAAAAGCTGATTACCGACAAATCTTATCTTTAAGGCCTAAAATTACTCCGCGCAATCGTTGACTCACCCGGTACATCTACTAAAATAATGTATATTTAATATAAAAAAAAACATTACCGTTTTTAGAGCCCACTCCAATACAAGAAAAGGTTCCTTTTAAGTATAAATTCATTTTGTGGTCTTAATTACGTTTGGTATGAGTGAATAATAAAATTAATTAAAGCTAATTATAGGGGTATAATTGTAATATTTGTGCGTGGTTGTAGAATACATTAATCGACTATTATATTATAAAGGTATTCAACAATATAATGCATTAGCGCGCCCCATTTCTGTACTAAAATTGAGCCCCAAATGTTTGAAAAACAGTAATCAAATAAATAATTGAAAAACAATTATGTTAAATTATTAATTTAAATATTTCGTTGTGCATATTTGAAATGGACGTTGCTAAAATATACATCCACCAAATATTCATCCACATCTACGTCATGTCACAGCAACCTTAACGATAAGTAGAGGGTTCTGTGGTCATGCTTTCTTGTTTAAAAGCGGTTCTAGAATATACGGAATCTTATGCGACTGGTCAAACACGTCTTTAAGAACTAAAACAAACAACTTTATTTGATTAACAAAGTGCAGTGCCGTCGCATCGACAGAAACCGCGTCGAAACCGCTATATAGTTATACGACACATCGTTTTTGAGCTACCGACGTCTGACGTGGCAGGGCGGTAAAATGCAAAAAAAGGAAGGTTTTAGCAGTGGCAGCATGAGTGTGTTCAATATTAAATTAAAGAAATTATCCATATTATAAATCACCATACAACATAAAATCATGTTACTCCAACACTGGCAGACAGACGACTCAAGGTGGAGTGTTCGGATCAACGATCAACGTGAAATATTATTATACCGTGCGAGCAAACATTATTTGCATCGAAGAGGACCTTGCATCTAAGGACGTAATGCTTAGCCGTAGAGCTTAATACCTGTTGGGTGTCAGTAACTACCTGAATTAACAATCAATCAGTTATTCCGTCATCTTTGGCAGTCGTTACAAGTAATTTGATTCATCGCTAATTTTTCCAATCTCTTAAATAATTCACACAATATGCTTTACGAAACAGCACAAAACAATCATGGTTGAAGCGTATTTTCGAAACGGGGTTAAAGTAATTGGTGAGTGGCAATACAATCCGGGTTTGTGCATGGACTATTTTCACGAACATTTTCCTAACGTTGCTTTTATTGCTGGGGATTTTTATTATTGCCTGAAAAGA
Source organism: Polydrusus pterygomalis (assembly GCA_963969555.1). Lineage (NCBI taxonomy): Eukaryota > Metazoa > Arthropoda > Insecta > Coleoptera > Curculionidae > Polydrusus > Polydrusus pterygomalis. The sequence goes on along the minus strand of OZ018376.1, from coordinate 38,117,454 downwards.
ACCGTAGCTGTGTTTAGGGAAACAGGTTCTATACAACACAAAAAAGGAGCAGGTAGACCATCTGTAAGAACAGAAGAACTTGTTGCAAACGTTCGTGAAATAATGCAAAATACGCCAACAAATTGTATAAGACGATTCGTCTTTCCCAAGAAGTGGGAAGATCTTATGGAACATGCAGGACTATTCTTAAGAAGCAGCTAAATTTATTTCCTTATAAAGTGCAAGTATTCCAAGAAATAGAAGCCGCAGATTTTGAAAGACGCAGGAATTACTCTCAATGGTTTACTCAAAATTTATTGGAAAAATATGATTTATTAGACCTGATTTTTTTTTCGGATGAAGCCTGGTTCCACCTCTCCGGTTATGTGAATAACAATTACTAGAAAGTATTATCCAAGAATGTGGTAACATTTCTCCAGAGATGCTGGTCAACACTTTCGAAAATATGAAGAGACGTGTGAATTTATGCTTGGAGCATGCCAGCAATTTATGTAATTATTTTTCGTTTTCTTTCTGTATATTCTTACTTTGTAAATTTTGTAAACAATAAAAATAAGTTTGTATTTGTCTACTTATTTTATTACTCATTAGTTTGGCATATCATTGCATAATATGAATTTGACAAAATTTTAACCTAGATTTGGTTAGATATATCGTCCCCATATCATTGTGATCTAAACCAAGCCCTACGTTTTTTAATCCAAGCCCTCTTTGATGCAAATAATTTTTGCTCGCACGGTATATTGTTTTTGATAAAAAGGGACAGAATACTATCCAGGAGAACTTAGCGGATCATATGGACAAGCCCGATACCGTGAATATAGGTACGGTGCCAGAATTAATAAAATCATCAGTTTTATCAAGATTTCTTTAAATATACTCATAGGTCAAACTACTAAAAACTGTACAAATTAAGCGACAAACATGAAATCCTACTAAAATAATCGCAGATACCTATGTAAAAAAACAAATAAGGGTTAAAAGTAAACATTATGACAGTTTGATGGCAATATTTATTCAACGGACACAGACGGGGTCTTTAGACTATAAATATAAAAATGAACGTACCAAAACTGTATGTACTGAAGAAAATCAACTAGCAGTACTACAAACCGTTGTTGAAAGCCCTGTAGAAGATCCACCCAAGAAATTTATAATTATACGGGTATAAATAAAAACTCTGTTAAGAAGATTCTTAAAAGACAAAAATACCATGCCTATAAGCCAATGTTTATTTGTACGTTTCAAAGACGAGACTATGATTTGCGGTATGATTTCTGCATGTGGATTCAAGGACAAATAGAAGATCAACGTGATTTCCATAGACACATACTTTTTGGGGATGAATCCACGTTCACAACAAATGGCGTTGTTTCTTCCCAAAATTGTAGGTGGTGGTCGGATGAAAATCCAAATTTTGTCATTGACAACAAAATCCAGTATTATCAAAAAACAAACGTTTGGTGCGATATTATTAACGACAAATAATTAATAGGGCCGTTTTTTTTTCGCCAAAACCTAACTGGTGATACCTATTTACATTTTTTGGAAAACGAACTGACAGATTTTTTGGATAATATGAGTATACAAGAACGACATAAATTATGGTTTGTACATGATGGTTGTCCCACTCATTCTGCTAGAATTGTTTTTGAATGGTTAAATGAGGAATTTGCTCATAAATGGTTAGGACGAAATACCGATCCACGGTGGCCTCCTCGTTCGCCAGATCTCACGCCATTAGATTTTTTATGGGGATATTTAAAGCAAAAAGTTTACAAGGATCGCCGATTTAATAATGTTGGGGAGCTTGAAAACTCGATACAATTTCATTGCAGAAATATTCCAGCAAGTGTATTGCGATCCACTCTTAGTGAATTTTATGATCTGACAATTAAATACATTGAACGAGAAGGTTGACATACAGAGACGCGTCGATAATTTTTTTACACATAGGTACTTAATTTTACTTTTTTCTGCATTTCAAATAATTTTTTTTATTATATTTTTTGATTTGTTTATTGTTAAGTACTTATAATAAAAAAAGCCGATAAAAATTGGTAAAACCATTGGCACCATATGGTTGGTTGGCTGGTTAAAGGTGGTTAATATCGTTGCAACAAACATGAAGTTTGTGATTCCTTAATAAATTAAAAATTCAATTAAATTTCACAAATATGCTTAAATTTGAACAAAGATATGTGAAATTGATTTGATTTTGATTAATTTATGAAGGTCTTTTTAGTGAATATAAAAAAAAAAATTTGGGAAATTATTAATGTTTTGAAAAAAAATATATATTTTTTTTATTTTAGGAGGTCACGTTTTTGAATCTATGCATAACTTTTAATTCTAAACAACTTTTCTTAATAACATTTTGCTGAATTTTCTGAAATAGGGGTACTTTATTCTCGTACAAGTTTTATATTTTTTGGCCTACCCTGTACGCCGTTTGACTTGCAACCATTTCAAGTGTACCTAATATGATTTTCGAACATGCACCAACTTTTTTCAAGAATAAAATTTTCTGAGAAATCGGTAATAAAAAAAATTCCCATATGTTGCACACTTAAACAACCACACTGTATATACTATAAAAAGCTTATTCGCACATTTATTTATCTCACTAAGGTACATAATATACTCCTCCGCCAGTAACATAATAATAAAATAATACCAATGGTTTAATAGTATATTAAAGTACACGTTTCATAAGAAGCGGTTTTAACGAACGCGTCTATTTTAAAAAACGAGCCACAAAGTGGCGAGTTTTTTTATTGACACGAACGCTAAAACGCCTTATGAAACATGTGCTTTATACATTTTTTTCTATTTCACCTTTTATAATCAAGAAAAATACATTTTAAAAAGAAATAAATCCTTCAAATTTTGTAAATTTTTATGTCTAAATTTTATGTTGGTAATACTATTTTTTATCATAGTAGCCTCTGGACAACAAAAATTATTTTGCAAACTGTCATTTTTTGATTTATTGACCCATTTTCACCACGAGATTCTAAAGTTATTTTAGTTTAGCGATATGAGATTTGAAATTGGACGGAATACGTTGTGTGATCCTTGTACATTCGGTACATATACAGAGCGTTCGGAAATTCGGGAGATTTTGCTACTTTTTTTCGAAATTCAAAAGACGTGATTTTACGTCACGGCATTGCAATTTAGTATAGGGAAGATGGAAAATTCAAATAAAGTTGAAGTTAAAATCGACATTGGAAGGTTAGTAGATTAAATTTTGGATAGGATTTGGCAGAAAATGATAACTTGAAGCATCTACAAAAGATTGATTTATAGATTTATGCAACCAACATACATGACTGTTATCCACACAGAATAAAAAAGTAGGTTATCAAGCTATTTTTCCTTTGCGAAAAATGGTTTTTCTCGTAAATCACAAAGGCCGCGCAAGTCAATGAAATAAAACATTTAAATGTTACCAACATCAAATAAAGAAAAAACGCGTATCGAAATAGCTTCATTACGATACGCAAATGCGTATCGTACTGAGCTTATTATGAACGTGAAATAGAAAAAGTAAATTCACGAAGCGATAGACCCAATAGTAGGCATAATTTTTGCCCGCATTCCTTCTGCAACTCATAATCGGTGACTCGGACTTCATGTGTCTTGCCATTGTTGCAGCCGCGTCCGCGTTCGTCGCCACCCTGGCAGAAACTGCTGGAAAAACGCTGTGTGTGTCATCGCCCTTAGTAAAATTTTAAATCTTGTCAGCAGTCCTATATTGTCTTATGGAAAAACTAATAAAGAATTCTGGCTTTTGTTTAGTCTTGTCTAAATAAAAACGGCAGGTATGTTAATGGACAACAGTGCTTTTATTCAACAAAAAAATATTTCTTTAAATATTGGTTGGTGTTAGTAAAAATATAACGACGCTTAGACACATCTACCTATTGTTTATTTTAGATATTGTTGTTTTAGGAAAACGTTATACAGTGAGAACGAAAAGGTTGAAAAATTCATTTAAAATTTAGGTGTTTTTTCCCCGACCCATAAATTTTTTTTTGCGCTTTTTTCTGAAAATAATTTCCTGTACACAGGGTGAGCCAAAAATACACCTTTAATTTTTTATTATAATTATAAAAAATTACAAATAAAAGGTTTTTTAGCAAATGTTGCAAATGACCTCCACCAAACTCTTAACATCACCCGCGACGATCTTCTAATTCTTGTAAAACTTTATTAACTACGTAACGTTCTATAAATCTTATTTCGTCTCTCAGTTTGTTCTTTATGGTCGGTTAACATAGACTATAGACTTAAGATAACCACACAAAAAATCTAGAGGGGTTAAATCCGGAGATCTGGCGGGCCATTCAAGTAGACAATCCCACGTTCAGGGAAAACTGTATTAAGGCACTCGCACACGGGTCGGACGTATTGTATCGGAGCTCCATCTTGCTGATACCACAAAAAATTGTTCGGTACATCAGGATCTTTTGGATTGGGGTATAATAGTGTAAGGCATATTACTAGATTCTTTTCTAAAAATTCTAAATAGGTAACTTTGGCGAGACAAATTTCCGTCAAATAAAAAAGACTCTCAAAATTAGGTTCTTAACAATGCCGGCCCAATTATTAACTTTTTGAGAATATTGGGTGTGACATTCCACGATCCATAAAGTCTGGAATCGTTTGTGAAACAGGGTTAATTAGAAAAAGTGCTAACTTTTTTATTTTAAATATAATGTCCTGTATATTATTGAAGAATCAAATAGTCCCTTAAAAGACAAATTCAACTATATAAGGTTTAATGGATCTATCTGTCAAAATGATATAGGAAAAATAAACTTTAAATAATTTAACAAGAACATAACGTGTAAGGTCTGGAAATCTGGGTGGCCACTCGATTTCGCCTCTCCTCCCTATCCTGATTTGGCAACATTTGGTTCAAAAACAAACCATTTTATTTTGAGGATTTAAAATCTGGTGTTAGAAATTAAATACGTGAAATTCGATGGATCACGAAAGACAGTGATGTATACAAAAAGCAACATTTTGTTCTTTATATAGTATTTCTTAACAAATTTAGCGCCATTCAACTATATGGTTTCTTCACCAGTTAGGAAGTTATAGTAAATATACAAACGCGATAGAATTTTTGTTTCAAACATCTCATATCCACAGACATATAAGGGAAGATGGGTTTCATTGGGTCTTAGCGCCAGAAAACTAGTTCGAGTACGGTGGATTTTAGTGGAATAAGTCTTCACGTGGGTCCAGCGTCCATCAAAAATTAGAAAAGAGTGGAAAATGTATCATTCTCCAAACCCACCCTATTCACGTCGGTAACCAGGCCGGATGAGATCGGATATCTCGTGGGGTGCGGGGGAACGAACACATTCCGCAATCGGAAAGCCATGGAAACGCAAAACTAAGGGTTGATAGACCTTGGGGGTACTTCTAATAACCGTTGGTTTTATCGAGAATGGCCCTGACAGTAAACGAAGTGAAAAAAATAAATAAGCAAGACGCGCCCTTGGCATTGAACTACAAAAATGTTTTAACGGAAGGCTATAAAGTATAAAACATACAGCTTCGAAAATATATGAGAAGTTCTTTTTCGGATATATGACGATTCTCATTGATTTTTCGTCAAACTCTCAGATCTTTAAACAGTTTACGCGTGTTTTCGATAAATTGTTAAAATATCAGTCCAATGTTTATTTAAATTCACCTTTTAACTAAAATATATGTCGGCATGTTGTGCTCAAAGGAGACATGTTTATTTTAAAGCCGATAAATTAATTAAGTTTTCCAGAGCATATTCACCTTTCACATTAATTTCGTATAAAGTACTAATTTTATAGATTGTTTGTTATAAGGATCTGAAACATTTTTTCAAATGTATTTGGAATGACTGATACATATTAAGAGGTCATGATCGTGTTATGATTAAATTTTTTAATTTATTTTTTTAAGTCTACATTTACCAATTGCTTTGTTAGTTTCTATTTTAAGGCTGCATTAAAAGGAACATGCACCAAATTTATGAAATTTTCGTGCCTGTGTTCAGCGATTTTCTGCTTGCCTAGACGTATATTATACAGTGTGTCCGAAATTCAAGTCTCTATATGGGTATCTCGCTTAATAGATGAGATAGAAAGTTGGTTAAATGGGGAATATTTTAGAGAATTTAATGCCGATCTCGAATACTTTTTCAAAATTATCAAAAGTTTTGTAGTTTTTCACTTATTAAACAAAAACTAAAAATGGCGCATTTCGTTTTTTTTAAATAGGGGCTTAACGGTTCATTTGACATATCCCAAAGTGTTACATTCTTACGACACTTTTTAGGGAAGAACATTTCTGTACAAAAAGAAAATGCAGATTGTCTTTTGTTTGTGAGTTACCCACAGTAACTTTGCTATTTCCTATGGCGGCCATCTTGGATTTGTACATAAAATTATTTCTCTTTAAATTACCTTTTAAACGATGTGCCACATGCTACCAAAATTTTGGAGAAATACTCTTAAATTATTAAAAAACCAGTTTTATCGTTAACTTGGCAACAGCGCATGCATCTAACATAGCATGTGGGTACATCCAAGGGTATTAGTTTAATAACAAAAACATTTTCTGCCCCAAATAATCATTGTTTTCTAGCTAATAAAATAATTAACGCATTTTTAGTCTACGGTCTTAAATAGGTTTGGCAACGCCGCGATAAAAAAAAATCTTAATCGGAATGAAACGAAAAATAATTCAATTAGAAAAAATAGGACTTTCAACTAAAAATCGCCTCTTTTTTTGTTTGCAATTACATTTAGTTAAAATATTAGAAAAAAATAGTTCAGAATAAAAACTTAACAAACAAAAAAAAATGCAAACCTTTTTTAATTTTGCCAAACCTAAGTTTTATTACATTAAAATTATTTGGTATAATCATATAATAACGGAAGGATTATTGTTACATGGTATTCCGTGATATTTTTGCATTTTAAAAAGGCCATCATATTTTTACATGGTAGGCCATGGTATGCAATATTAGAAAAAACGTAGTGCCTATTTATTTGTCATTCAAAATTCTATAAAGTGGTTTAAAATGTATAATATTACCTACATCTTATCTTATTTTGAAAATGGCACAAATTTTAAATGAAGAAAAATTTGATATGTTGGCACTTTATTTGCAATCACACCGAAATGCTAAACTAGCTTCTGCTAGATATTTGGAATTGTATCCAGAAAGACATCAACCGCATAAAACCTATTACAGGAAATTAATTTAATTAAATTTAAGTTATCCTACTTGGTTTTGGTTAGGTTAGGTCAAGTTCAGAATTTAAGGATCTTGTAAGCAACTATATTCTAAAAAAATAAAGGTTTAAGAGGTGCTTTAAATGGTTTAATTACTATCTGCTATGTTAGATGCATGCGCTGTTGCCAAGTTAACGATAAAACTGGTTTTTTAATAATTTAAGAGTATTTCTCCAAAATTTTGGTAGCATGTGGCAGATCGTTTAAAAGGTAATTCAAAGAGAAATAATTGTTTCAATATATTTTTTTAAATTTCGTTAATGTACAACAAACATAAAATATAAAAAATATAAACTACATTTTACACTATTTATTTTTTTTACTCACTGGACAGTTAATTTTATACAACCATGTCATTATGCCTTTAAGGGAAAAATTTGGTATGTCAATTTGCCTTACCCTATAAGGGTAAATGGTTTTTGTAATGCCTGTTATTTTTTGAAATTTTTCCTAAATGTTGCAATTCTTACAAGTAAAATATTTTAATTCACTTAAAACGTTAAGAGGCCATATTAAAAAAAAAGAATAAAACCTAATATACCTTTTGGTTTAGTAAAAATTGATTTTCAAAAGATAGTATGTCATATTACCTTGCTCTCCCCTAAGCAGTATAATGCCGCCAAATATGTTTTATTTTATTATTAATATAAGAAGTAAAACTAAAGGTAATAATTATAAATGAAAGCAGATGCCTCACGTTTTGTCTATATTGCTTTTGGTTTCCTTGATTTCTCTTATTTTCAGTTTCGAATATTAAATTAGTTAAAAACCTTTTTATTAATTCAAATACACATTTTCCTTAATAGCACCTTTCTAAAATTTTGTCTTAACGACTTTTGTTCTAGCATACAGACAGTTCTCGTCACGTACTAACGACTAATTGTCATGTTCCTGCGCCTATATAAAACTGTTTATTCCAATGCAAGAGGAATCATTCTTTTGAATATATTCGTGTAGTTCACTAATTTCAACTTTACAGTTCTCTAATTTTTCTTTTTAATCTTTTAAATGTAATCAGTAAATAAATACCAGTGCGACTTGTGAGTTATTTTTGCAAGAACCAACAACCAACTAGGATCCCAACATTCCCAACATCAGCAACATCCATAACTCTTTGAAGGGCAGTGGTACCTAAAATGTACCTAGAAAAGAGGACGTGTAGTGGGGCGTTGGTACACAAAGTATACCACTTACACAATGTTTTTTACCATAACGGGCGGCGGTTTAATTCGTGTACCGGTGTAATATAAGTTGCCTATGATCTGATGTTGATGTTAAGGATATTCCAGGTTATTCCTTCGCAGATTTCCACACTTCCCAATAAAATGTTCCACCTTGTATTTTTTAACATTTTTTTTTTTAATTTTATTTTATATTTTTATATTCACTTTAAGCCTACGAATGAGTTTATATAAAAAAAAAGCTACAATAATAAAATATTTTTCTTAGCCCCACTAGGATTTTTATTTAGTATAATTGTCTGCCCCTGAAAGAGATAAATAGAGTGACAAGAACTGGAACCAGATCATTTCGTAGGAAATTTAGATATTTTGCTCCAGTGAGTCTCATTAAAGAATACTTTTTGATTTAATTTGAAATAGTAGTCCATGCTTAAATTGGAGTTGAAAGTATAGGAAAGAAGGAAAAAACTAAAAGTCTTCCTCTACAAAATTTATTATAATATAGAAATTCTTTAGGGGTCTCTACATGTTTCGAATGTAGAAACGTTTATCATCAGGAGACAGAAAATTTATATAGTGCTTTTTACATAAAAAAATTTAAAAATCCTCGACACCTTCTTTTTCGAAGGCTTTTTTCTTCTTCCTCATTTTATTTGGTTGTTTAGACCTCCTTTACTAACTTTCTTCACATGCTCAGCATGTTTTAACTCTCCTCGACCTTTTTTATATATTATGTCGGGCGTAGCCAATCTCGACACCAAATACCTGCCATTTTTAATCCTATAGCCGATCTCGACACCAAACGTTAAGGTTTTAGGTAAACTAATAGCCTTTCTCGACACTAACAGCCAGGTACTTAACCTATAAATATGTAATTATCTTGGATGGATATATTTTTAGGTCAATGAAAATCAGAGTTCCAGAATGAATATTTATTCAGGTGTATGTGCATATTGTGCATATATTCTTACATAGTACAAATATTTTCAAACATGATTGAATATTTAATCAAGTTTATGTTCTTACATACTAAAATATTTTCAAACAAAAATTTCATTCAATTTAAACTAAAACTAACCTAATTTAGAGTAATAAGAGACTGCTTTAACGTATTCTAGTCTACTAATTTGCAAAGCTTCAAATTTCCCTACTAGATTTTCTAGCGCTGTGAGTTTTGACTTAACAGATCGATCTTTGATTTTTGCTGGCTTTTGTAAACTTTGCAATTTAATGTATGAGTCAATTTGAATTTCTTTGAGTTTTTCGATAAAAATATAAATAGAAGGATGAGTGTTATAAAAAGAAGAATTGAATTTTGAATGGAATGATTCGCAACAATTAGTCGTTCTTGATATTGACGGTGTTTGATCTGCCCAAATATGAGGCCTAAAACTTGCAGTTTCACCGATATAATTATCCAGAAGATAATCTGCGTACATGTCTAATTTAGAGTCTAATGGTTTATAGGACATTATATCGAAAACAAAACACTCTTCGACATCCTCTGGTTTAAGATAAGTCAGTCCAAGAGTGTCTTTGATCCATTTGCCAATTTCTGACTGATTTTTATATTCAGCAACTAATCCTAAAGATTGTACTTTCCGGTACCATGCTTGATGAAGATGAAAACGGCAGCCACTAATTTTCACATCTGGCCAAACATTTTTCAAAGCCAAATGAATCCCTATTTCAAAATCAGCATACACTTCTTTGGGATTCCAATTCAACCCAAAATTAGTAGTAATCTGATTTATTAGTCCAAGAAACAATTTACTGTACGTGATTTTGTTTTTATCTGGCAACAAGCAAAATATTAAAGGTACGTAATGTCCGTTCTTTTGGCCGTGAATTGTGAACAGTTGCAAAAAAAACTTGGTACAAAACGAAAATGTACCATCCATATAAAATGTATCCATAGTTAACATTAAATCAATGTTTGTTTTACAAGTAAAAACAATTATGTGACTATCTGGATCGTTTATAAAAATGAAGTTTTCTTGCCTGCTGGTTGTTGGAGCATAAAGCTTTATCACATTATGTACTTCATCGATGTTTTTTGGAAGGACACTTGGAAAACTTTTTCTTCTGGCATGATACATACTTTTTCGAATGAGGCCCACGTCGTCTGAGGAAATATTCTTGGGTAGATCAACACTCAACACTTTCCGGATAATTTTGGATGGTTGCTCTGACAAATCTTCTTGTGCTTTCCTTTTGCATGAATTTGAGATATTTTTTCGGATGACTTTGTTTTCGTCTGAATCATGATTATGATTGAGTTCGCTCCGAGAAACTGTCAACTCTTCACCTACAGTGAATAGTTTGGCACTGCACTTCGAATTCCGCTTACAACATCTCCAAAATGTTTCACCACTTTTTAATATTTTTTGTTTAGAAAACGTAAAGTTTTCTAAAACAAGAACTTCTCCGCCATGAATACTTTCAGTAAGATAAGGTTTCATATTATATAATTTACTTTCTTTCTTAACAGCACAAGAAGGACTGACCAAAAATAGCAATTACTATTATACCTACTAACTAATAAACTAATACTAACTGTTAAATAAGCAAAAATTATCATTAATGAATAGGGACAGGTACCTAAGCCAAAAGTTTACCTTTATTTTATTGTTACCTACCTAATTACTTTTGTTTATTAGAATATCGATTTTAATATTCATGGTGTCGAGAAAGCCTATCGGCTTAAAGGGCCCTTTCTACAGAGTTAGGTACAAGACAAATTTGGTGTCGAGAAGTGACCCGCCGATTATGTCACTTCTATATTTCAATTTTTCAATGCCATAAAAACTCCATTAAGGTTTTATACCATTTTCTCTTCTGCTAATACCATCAGCACTATATAAATTTTCTGTCTCCTGATGATGAACACGTTCTACTATGAACTACGTTCGAAACATGTAGAGACTTTTAGTTTGTTCTTTTTTTCCTATACTTTTTGATTTGTTTGATTATCCTATTTTCAACCATGCCCGGCCAGACATTAATCTCTAATAGATTTTGAAAATATTTTGATTTTTCGGATTTCTGTCGTCTTTTGTCAATGGAATCTAGGAGCCATGGAAAGTAGTGTTAGTGGATGGCATTAAAAATTAAGGACTGGGGTTTCGCAGCTCAGGATGTTTCGTCCTGTATAATCTTTCGGCGGGAAGACAATTTTTCTCTGTCTGTCGCAAATCATAATGCTTAATCTCATAAAACAGATTAATTTATTTTGACAAATTTTTATTAAAGATTTTTATCTCTATCAAATACCATAAACAATTCTTTAAAATCAGATAAAACTATGTTTGCTTAATTTTCCACTTGAAAACTCCTTCTAATCTAATTAATCTTTTACTTACTTTTAAATTAAAAACTCTTCGACGCGAAAGCTGCTGCAATAATTCCCCCTGTATAAACACATCAGATCTAACTCAAACCTGAAAGTCTGGCTTTTATAGTTTTTGACGTTATCTTAGCCAAACAGACCTTTAACAGTGATTTATGTTTAGAAAGCTCGTTAGAAATTATATACTCTAAACAATTGTTTTCAACCAGGAATAATCAATTAACAGTTCTGAAATCTTTTTCTAATATAAACTTTTCGTCAAACTTGTTTCATAGTGGCCAAGCGGTCTCAGCACATAAACAAATAATTTTAATACAATTTTTAAATTTAGGCTGGGTTTTTTCACTATATTTAAATTTAACGTATTTAGCATTGACATCTTAGATTAGAACCTATTAAAAAAATATTTTAATAATAAAAAATCCTCCTAGAAACTCAAAAGCTGAAAGTTTGAAAACATGAAATCAGATATTTAGTAGGTCATCCTATTATCCGCGCAATTATTTTATTTGACACTTTTGTGGTCGATTATATCGTTATCTTTGTTTCGTTAACTTAAATAGACAATAACAGGAGGCTACACGGAAGATATTGTTCAGGTCCCAGCAAACCTAAGGCAGTCGGCAAACTGGCGGCCGCCTGTCGGCACATACGGTATCCTTGTGGCTTATTAGCCGTTATTTGGGCCAGCCGCGGTCCATTTATGGCACGCCGATCCTTATTTTACTCCATAACGGTATTCTCTCGGTAAATTATTGGCAAGCCGAATACGGGACTTTATATTTCGGACCGACTCTGGCTAACCTACGGAACCCCGCAAGCGGGAAACAGGTTGTCGGGCCGAAGATGGTCAGCAACCGGTCTTGCGGGGATAGTCGCACTCGGAGGTTTCTCGTTTGGGCCATGTCCGGTAAGTGAGCGGGCAACCACCATTTTTTGACATTGACACTGTTGACAGAACATTGACAATTGACAAATTCTTTGGCCGTTAGCGTCCTTTCTCTTTGACTTTGCATTTTTTGCTCGTGTTTCTGCACAAAATGTGAATATTCTCGGTTGTCGAATATTATAGATTATAGGTATTATAATGGTATTATCCTACAATTAATTATTAAATTATTTCGTGGCTAGTACTTGTGTCTGTGGCCATAAGTGTGTTCTGTAGTGATTAATATACGTTAGTAGTCAGTCTGCTGTTTACGACGATTTATTTATTCCTATCCAAAAACGCAATGAATTCACAGGACCAATCTCAAAACAATAAGTAAGTACCTATATCTTAGATCCTACCCAAAAAATAGTTTCTTATTTTTTCTACGACTTTCAATAATGTCGGTATCCGCCAAAAAAAGTAAGAGGCAAGAACAGCGTTTAATTGCTACTCAAATGCAATGTATCTTAGGAGATTTTTCTCCTATACCTACAAGGGAAACTCCAGGGGAAGGGCTTTCAAATGCTTTTACTTTATTGCCTGACAACAATCCAAACGATTCTGGTGATAATTTCAAAAATCATCAGATGATGAAATCAGATCTATGGTCTTATCTGATAACAAGAAATGTCAATGTGATAAGACAATAAGTTAGTTAATACATATTAAAATTTAAACTTTTTCAATATTGACTATGAAACACTTTTTTCAGATATTTTAAAACTAATTTACCTATGTTTCAGAAATGATGGAACGCGTGCTGCGTGATCTTCAAACCTTAAAAACAGATGTAACAACTCTCGTACAACATTTCAATAATAGTAAGGTAACACAATTTCAACAATTAGATGCACAACTTCATTTTGAAAATTACCAGGACCTGCTAAGCTTCGATGAAAAATTGATGGAGGAGGATTACTTTAATAAAATGGTAATAGTTATTAAAAATTTGAATAAGTTTTGTTATGCTTAACATTTTTAATTTTTTTAGGAAGCTTCAATTTCCTTGTTAGGAGGCCGAGACTTAAATGATGTGACAAGAAAAATATTATCTCTTGTAATAAGCCACAATCTCTCATTAATAATTAACTGGAAAGGAGTCAACGAAAAGGGCAGTTTCCAAAAACTCACCCATATATTAAAACTAATTTAGGGTAAGATATTTTTAAGTGTTTATGAAAATTAAATTATTAATTTATACTTAATAAAATATGATTAATTTTATATAAAATATGATTAATTTTATATTTGAAGTTACATAAATTATAAATTTTTTAAATGTTTAATGTATGAGTTTAATAGGTACAAACTTAATGTATATTTATGATGTATGAATTATGATTTTAAGGTGCTGTAAGGAAAAATCCTTCGACATCAAATGCTACAAACACCGAAATAGACAGTTCTATTAGGAATTGGATAAAAAATGCTCCAGACAGAGCTGGTGGACGAGCGAATCGAAGAAAAAAATAAGTAGGGGTATACTATAGGTACGTACATAGTTTAGAATAAGTTTGAAACAATTTTCTTTTAATATAATATTAGTATGTATACCTACAGATTATACAACGTGTCCAAGAAAGTTCTTCACACGAAACTAAGTTTTCTAAAAAGCCCCGCTTGGCAAGAACCAGATTTATGAAGAAAAAAATGTATTAAACAGGTCTCTGAAAAAATACAAAAATCTAAAAAAGGTCCAAGAGAGAACTTCCCCTATTTTTAATTTTTACGCAAAACGACAAATGAAATATTTTTTTTAATCCTGTGAGTGCAAATACAAAATTTAAATTAAATATGTTTACTTTAAAAAACATCTTTATGACTTGACCAATTATAATTTTTCAGGCCTCCCTTATATCAGATATAGGTTTAGGTCAATATACTTTTGTTTATGTATTAGAGTAATGAAGAGTACCTATGACCTTAAAATATTTAATGCAAGGGGGCCGAAAAATTATGATTGTTCAAGTCGCGAAGAAGGTGTTTTTAAAAATAAAAATATTTAATTTACATTTGGACCTAGCAAGATTTAAAGCTACTTCTATTTGTCTCTATGTTTAAAAAAATACACGTTTTGCTTAAAAATTAAAAATAGGCCAGGGTGGTTCTCCCTTGGACCTTCTTTACATTCTTTTACTTTTTCAGAACCTTGTATAATATAATAATTTTTTTTCTTTGTAAATATTAGTTTCTTGCCAAGCAGAGCTTTTTAGGAAAAGGCACTATTTTCGTAAAACATAATAAGAAAGTTTCCTATTTGAGTAGAACTTTCTTGGACACGTTGTACAACTAGACATTTAAATATGTAATTTATAAAGTTAGCCATTAAGCAATATAACTTTTTCGAAAAGCAATTAAGAGATAATAGGGTCTTTATAATGTGAAAAATGATTTTTGAAAATTTTCCATAAGGACTAAATTCGGCCTTTGAACCGTTATAAAAAAAGGCCTACATTTTCGTGCAATGAATTACCTGTATATTATGTTTAGTCACTATGTGCAAAGTTTCATATTATAGTACTAAGAATTTATGTTTATTTCTTGTTTTCGCATCATCCAGTAGGACTAAGTGGGTGTCGTTTTTAAAAGTTTAGCACTAAGTACTTATATTTTGTCGAGAATTTTGTTAAATGAATAAAAAGTTTTTTTCTGAAGTTTTTCTTATTTCACTTGTCATCCTTTAATTATATGCGGTTGATCAATACGAAAAGTTATTGCTTTTCAATAAAATTTTAATTTATTATAGAATGCTAGAAAATCACATTTAAAAAAAAAAATATGTACCCACAAAAAAAAAAATTTAATACTTAATTTTGAACATTCTTGCTGTAAAACCTAAAAATTATTCTAATTTTTTTATTGTCATTTAAAACAATATAATGTACCTAAATCATTTAAAATTAATTTTAGTAGCCCAGGATCGATCGATTTTTCATAAATATGACAATGAAAAAATAAGATTAATTTTTTGGTTTTATAAAAGCACTCTTATTCGTTTATAAAATTATTTTTTTTGTAAATTTTTTTATTTTTTTTAATTTTTTTTTAAATGCAATGCTTTCGGCCAGCAAGAGGGCCGCGTTAGTGGCCCGGCGGCGGTACGTGCTCGGGTGCCCCACTCTCTGCCACCCTTCGGCCGGGCGGACATGCCCTACCTACATGCCGCGCCTGCAGCCATATGCGGGCCGAATATGGCCTTTCGGAAATCCGTGTCTGGGCCGTTGTCGGACCAGCTAACCTGTGTTTGCTGGGGTAGAAGCCGTAGTATCTGATCAACTGGGCGGATGTAATTTCGGCCGAAATAAGGACAGGTATAGTGTTTCTTAGGTCAATTTAATGACATAAAACAGTATGAAACTCCTAACCATAGGCGTCCCAAACAAATAATTAAAATGCGTATACACACTTATAAGTTTGTTTAACATTAGGTGTTTGTACATACTACACTTTATAAACCCACTGTATATATAATAATATTATATTAAAATAATAAATATAAGGTAACTCAAAGATTCTATACACAAAACTAAAACCAGAAAAATAAACCTGACACGGCACGACACTGCTCAGAAAATGCTTTAATTTTTTTACCAGAACTCCATTCCGGGACCATTCCCCGGCCCGTCCATAAGTTCCAAATCACGTATATTTTATCTTCGTCTCTTCCACGCCATCGGCGGTCACTGGCCTATCTCCGTCTGACAGAATCGATCGTTGAACGGGCTGCAGACCGCTTCAGCTTATACCAGCCGCATTAACTGGCGCTTATTACCCCTTACAACGTGCATAAATTGTGAACGGTTGCCAGTTCTACCAAATTTTCTGGTTTGTTAATATATTATGTATAAGTATACGAGAAACAAGGGTTTGTTAATTAGTTGTTTTTAAACACTGAGAACACTTTTTGTCTTGATGTCAGTTATATTGTTTCTTAAGGACTAAAGAATATATTATTATAATAATGAATGGCTTGTTATTTTTTTCTGTCACACTCAAAACTCCTCGGTTTAAAGTACATTTGCAAACGAGCTTTGGATATCCCAAATTTCAATCAATTACCTTTAAAACTAACGGAGATACGGGGGGTGTACCATGATCCTGTTACACCCGGTATAGTAGTAAAGACTACTTGAGCGCAGCAAATACCTCGTTGGTGAAGTACAGCATGTTCTCAGTTTTAATAACACCACTCATTGACTGAGGATCGTGGCTCAAAGCCCACGTTAGGTCCTTTCGACTTGGGAAACATAAGAAAAGCAATAAGACGATTTTTTTTAATATGGCCAAAACCATTTTTTATACTCTAATTTTTTAAAGTTTAGATATTAATATTTTTGTTATTTGCCTTACTTAACAAAGGTGTGAGGATAGATATTCGGGAATAAAATCAACAACTTTTTGTAAAATAAGGTCTCAAAACGCTATTTTGCTCAAAAAGGTCGATAATTTTGCCCATTCCGCACCTTAAAAACCAAGGCAATTTTTTATGCTAAAAAGTAAGAATAAATTATGCATTATAGGTATATTAACAAAACTTAAGTTACAACAGGACGTCTATTCTCGAAATAGGCGAATGATCATTTCAAGTGAAGAAGTGATTACTTTTTCTCTTAAAAATGTTTAAACTGTATTCTTGAAAGTTAAAATTACTATTCATTTCCATACGATGTGAGCATATGATGTGAATTGTCCCTTCTCGCGAGAGAGCGTTCACTTCTCTTAAATTGGAGAATAGACGTCCAGATCTTCAAAAAATATATCTTGTGTGAATAAAATCTTGAAAAAAACTAAGAGGAAAATTTATTGACCCAAATATAAAAATAATATTTTGGGATATATTTTTCATCGGTAAATGCCCCTAGAATATTTTAAGGAAATTTAAGAACGTTTCGAGTATTTATAAAAAATATACTAAAAATATTAATTGGGTGCCTCAACTTTTTTTTTTAACCCTTTTTACAAAAGGTGCGGACTTGACACTTAAGGTGCGGATTGGACATCGTATATGATTAAATTCGATTAAATCAATATAAAAAGGTAAAGAACTATTTATTAGAAACCAAAATGTAAATTTCTAATAAGTTCTAAGAAAAGACAACATTACCATTAACCAACACCGATAAATACTTATTTATGTCAAATCCGCACCTAACTGTCCAATCCGCACCAACGTAAAACAGGCACGGAACGGACGGTGCCGAATGGACATTTTTTGACTTTTTAATTTATTCACAAAATCTGGCAACGCTGATTCGAATTATTCTTAGGTTATGTTTTGCCGACCTAAAAATGTACCATACCATAATCTATTTTTCTAAAAGAAATACGTAACGTAAACGGAAACTGCGGTGCAGAGAGGACACGCAAGAAAGTGAGCATTTTTTACTTTCTTTTTTTAATTAACTGTTTTGCCAATATATATTAAAAAACGGGTACTTACCAATATCTTTAAGCGGCGCACAACACTATAACAAAACCAGAAATGATAAAAACGCACTGATACCAAACTGACGCTGTCTTAATGTGTGGATTTCGTAGGTACGGAATGGACATTTTTCCGAGGTGACAGTCCTATAGAAAGCTAATAGTGCAAATACTATTGCGGGTTATCTCGGTTATGTCATTGAATATTTTAGTAGAAAGAATAACCAAATCTATGATATATTGTTTTTATTATAATTGTATTTTGATCAAACAATTAAATTGTATCCAATTTAGCAGTTGCTACGTAGGACAGGTGAGGAAGTGGACAAGAAGGCTCTTTTTTTGAGAAAATTATCGGGTTATTTCTTTTATTTTGTACTCTAAGTGTCCTTTTTATTGAAAACTAAATTAGTTTATTTATATAAAAAATAATAGCTTGGGCTTTTATATGAATTCTCGACTTTTTGAACAAGGAAGGACAGTTGTATTTCCGTTTTGGCCAAATTAAAAAAAAAATCGTCATAAAATATTGTTTAAATCTTTAGTATATACTGACTTCTCAGAAAATATTAAGTGTTGGCATGTATTGGCCACCGAATGGAACTTTATTTCGAAAAAATCGAGAAGCGAAGCATATCTTTATTTCTCAAAGGCCCAAAATAAATATGTACCCTTTTACGTATACGAATACAAGAAATATATTTAATCTTGTGTTTTTTGTATCACGTAATAGGAATCTTGCATTTATCTAAAAATACTTTGTAACATAAACAAAAAGTCAACAGAAAGCAACTGAAAACCTGGTGCATGTTTACGTATTCGCATTTTGGAAAAGAAAGATTCGTCATCTTTTTTAAAATTAAAGAAACATTAAAAATAATTTTAAGGATAAAAGAAGGCGTTCACGTTCATTGCTCCTGACTTTGATAAATTCCAAGGATTCCCTAGGATACCATACCGAAACTTTCAGTTAGACAATTAAATTTCAATAATGACTTTAGATCATTTTTGCTATACAATTATTTTACTATATAATGAAATGAACGTAACATCGATTATTTATTTTTTTGTCATTAGATCCGAGTGGATAAATAACGAAAAATCTAATATAAAATTTTTGTGGTTTTTTTATATTTAATTTGTTCGCAAATTGAATCGGCAACGATGAAAAGAAGTAAATGAATGTACATTTTATGCACGTTCACCTCTCATACGTCTGGCCAAATGTATATATTTATCATCACATCAATAAAGGGCGGAATATAATATGCAAAATGCATATACAGTGTCACCAGTAAAGTCCGCATCATATTTGGGATTTTTTTTATTAATAACTTTATTCGAAATTTCACTTTGGCATCAAATTAAGCAAAAAAAAAAATAGTAGTCACGTGATTCGCATTATCTGTCAAATTTTAATTTTTTCCAAAAAATAATTCAAAAGTGGGGTTATTTCTGAAAATATCGAAAAAAGTTATTGGAAAAAGTTTTTTTTAAATGGAGTTTCTAGCCCACATGCAAAATTTCAGCTGCATAAAATAATTTTAATTTTTTACCTATATTTTGTAAATTGCACCACTTTTGCAAAATAAGACTCAACGCAACCTACATAAAACTTTTTAGTTTTGACAATGCTTTACTTCAAATATATTTTCTTTAAAGTAGCGCCATATTAAATGTGTGTTTTTCTACAAAATCAAAATTGGGCTATTAAAGTTTGGTCGCATGTGATGCAAAGTTTATTTGTTTTTGACCCTGTATAAGGTAACTTCATAAAATGAGTATTTTTCAAAACCTACTTTATGTCAGAAAGTAATACACCTTAATATTAAGACAAAAAAAGAACACAGTGTCTTCAGTAAAGCGTTTTTTAAGTGGAAAATAAATTTTAGTTTAACAACGTAAAGTTTATCTGTTTTCTACGATTTAATTTAAAACCCCTATATTATAATTTATTATTAAGCTATGTCATAATAACGTTAACGTGTCTTACTTTCAGACACAAACTGCGTTTTTAAGAATACTATGAACAAATTTTATGAAGTTACCTTATACAGGGTCAAAAACAAATAAACTTTGCATCACATGCAACCAAATTTTTATAGCTCAATTTTGATTTTGTAGAAAAACACACATTTAATATGGCGCTCCTTTAAAGAAAATGTATCTGAAATAAAGCATTGTCAAAACTAAAATGTTTTATGTAGATTGCGTTGCGTCTTATTTTGCAAAAGTGGTGCAATTTACAAAATATAGGTAAAAAATCAAAATTATTTTATGCAGCTGAAATTTTGCATGTGGGCTAGAAACTGCATTTAAAAAAACTTTTTCTTATGACTTTTTTCGATATTTTCAGAAATAACCCCACTTTTGAATTATTTTTGGAAAAAATTAAAATTTGACAGATAATGCGAATCACGTGACTACTATTTTTTTGCTAAATTTTCATCTCGATCGAAGCAGAACTTGATGCCAAAGTCAAATTTCGAATAAAGCTAATAACTAAAAAACATCCCATATGATGCGGACTTTACTGTATATGCATTTTTGCATATTTTGTCAATTTTATAATAAAATGCATATTTTTTGTGAATTATTATTTTCAGAGCATATTTTTATGACCTCCGAAAAAATTTAAAATGTTAAAGGTTTAATTAAAACCAGTTCGGTACTTATTTCAGGGATTTTCTAATCTTTAATATTATAATAATTCTCAGACTCAACGCAACCTACATAAAACTTCTTAGTTTTGACAATGCCTTATTTCAGATAGATTTTCTTTAAAGTAGCGAAACATTAAATGTGTGTTTTTAAATGTGTTAAAAATCTGGGTATTAAAAAAATACAGAAATTGGGTTTTTTGTTAAACATTTTTGTGGCTTGCTTGTAGGGAAAATACTGTACATTACTGATATGAAAGTAATTGTGGAAAAAGTGTCAACTTTTAACACTTATTATGTATGATACTATTTCAAGCAGATTGTACACTACACGGCACCTGCAGCTGTACCAGTAATATTTTGTGCATTTTAGCTAGTAGTATTTTTAGAGCAATCGCGAAAAACAATATGTTATTCAAGCTTATACAAAAATACCATCATACAAAGAAAGCTTTTTTACATATTTATTTTCTTTTGACTGACAAAGATTTACCTTATATCCTTTCTTTTATTTTATCAAAAACATATATATAAGATATTAAAAATAAATGAAAGTAATAAAAACATTCTCCTCAGTCCTCAGTAAACATAACTTGTTCATTCCTTTAAAGTAAGAAGTATTGCGATCCATAAGACCCGATCAGTTTTTATCTTATTTAAGTACCTATTTCATTTTTGACAGTAACATATATCTTATTGGAATATTCTTATTTATGCACACAAGCATAAAGAAAACGTTAGCGAATAACTAAGGGTAATTTTATATATATGTTCTGTAAAACATCAATATTTGAACCACTAGTTCAACAAAAAAATACGTAATCATGTGCAGTTGTAGCAGCATTAGCCATAAAAGGATTGGCTTTTGAAGATAAACAAGTTTTCTCATAATAACCTGTTAAACGATCTGAAACTGGAGCCGGGAGATTTAATTTGATAAACACGAAAAAAGGAGATACGCTTCTATAAAATCTAATAAATACTTTCTACTTATGTGGCGATCATCCATCGTGTTTAAACAATTAGTTGGGGAAAGAAAGAAAAAACTAAAAGTCTTCCTCCACAAAATTTAATAGAATATAGAAATCCTTTAGGGGTCTCTGCATGTTTCGAACGTAGAAACGTTCATCATCAGGAGACAGAAAATTTATAGTGTTGATGGTATTAGCCGAAGAGAAAATGGTAAAAAGCCTTAATGGAGCTTTTATGGCATTAAAAATTTGAAATGTAGAAGTGACATATTATTATATAAAAGTTTAGGAGTTTAAACATGCAGAGCATGTGATAAAGGAAGTCTAAACAACCAAATGAAATAAGGAAGAATAAAAATACCTTCTAAAGAGAAGGTGCATATAGAGGATTTTTTAAAATTATTTATATAAAATTAGAATTATTGGTATGTTTGTAAGACAGTGTAAAGAAGAGAATGGTAATTTCTAGAAGTCATGATGTCAAAAATGTTTAAAGAGTGATTTTGGGGTTACTGGGCTTTTAACCCCCAGACTTCCATACAGTGCCGGTTTAAGGTACGTTTGCGCCCGGTGCTAATTGTAAGCATCGCCCTTCGCATTCCTCGTTTATACCAAAGAATATTATTAATTATTCTATGGTTTATAAAATTTGAAATTATTGTATTTTTATATTAGGTATATTTAAAGAAAAGGTTCGAAAATCCGAAATAACATAATTCATTATAAATAACTTTACAAAATACCTACATCAATGACAAATAAAATAATCAGAAACAGCCAAAAATGAATACGAACATAAATACATACAAACAAAAAGCGGATTACAAGAATAAGGTTAGAAGAACGAAATTACAACACAATACCATTCTGAAACATTTGGCTATTCCTGTTTTGCTACAGTCTACATTATCTTAGTCCTATCGCTAATACATTTAGGAACTGAGTGAAAATAGAATAAAAAAAAACACAAAAATAAATATTTTACGCTTAAAATCAACAAAAAAAAACACAAACGCAACAATATATTTTCTCTAACTATGTTCTCAAAATCAACTAGGTCCAAACAAATATATTTATATCAAAAAAACAATACTGCTACAAACCTACCTAATGCCCAATATTGCAAAAAATTAACATTTTTCACTACTAATATCAATAATAATATTATTAGTGTAACTAACCCCTTAATGTGCGGAGCGAAGTGACCCGCTTAATGCTGAGTCAGGTATCACCCGCTTCTCGATCGGACGATGGCTGACGCATATATTATGAAACCTAATATCGTGGTGAATAAGACTTTTTGTGGATAAGAAAGGAAGTTGATAATCTAGTTAGTCAGATTGATATTGTTATAGAGTCGGCAGCTTATTATTATTAAAAGTGGTTGTTCTTAAAATTTGTGCTTTCTTTATCGAGATAATTAATTAAAAACTATAGTGGATTACAGTTCAGGTGTGCGGTGCAATTCACGTTTTAATTATTTAGCTAAAAATTAATCGTAGTTTGATTGTGACATTGTTTAAAATTGGTGTTGTGTGTAAAGAAAAAAAAAAAAATAAAATAAAATAAGTTAGAATGGGTCGTTCAAGATCGCGTCGTAAGCGGTGCCGTTCGTCAAGCTCATCGAGTAGTGAAAATTCTGTGGAGAGATATCGGAAAAGAGATACCGGCAAAAATGTAAGTGAGAAAGGGCAGGGTGAAAGATCTTATACGCCTAGAAGAATACGTTCTACTAGTAGACCTGGCCGCTCACGTTCTCGTTCAAGATCGTTACGTAAAAGCAATGATGAGATTGATGCAAATCAACGCATTAAACATCTAGAAGCATTGGTTGAAAAGCTCGTGAGAAAAAGCGACGACTCCGATAAATTTTCCCATCCTCGAGTGAGTGTAAGAAGCGATTGTATACCCGAATTTTCACCAGACAATTTAAATTTAACGGCGTCAAAATGGCTTGAAAAAGTTGATCAACTCAGAGCAATAAATGGCTGGGATGACATAGCCACCATTTACCATATGCAGTCGAGGTTAATAGGCAATGCAAAAACTTGGTACCATAGTCTTACGGACTACAACTATACATGGGCTGAGTGGAAACGTCTTATTGTTAAATCGTTTCCGGATCACACGGATTATGCGGCTTTGTTACAGAGAATGCTTGACAGAAAAAAAGAAGTTGGTGAGACAATGACAACCTATTATTTCGAAAAAATGGAACTGTTAAGAGGTTGCCGAATAGCAGGCAAAAATGCTGTTTCTTGCTTGATAGCCGGAGTGCCTGAGAAAAATATACAGAACGCTGCTCGTGCAGGACGATACAGTGACCCCGAATCGCTATATGAAGAGTTTTTGTCAGCTATACATGATGAGTCTCCTAGTACAAGTAAACAAGAACGTGTTTATGCAAGGCCGTCTACATCATCAAAAGTTGTTGATGTGAGAGGTCTCCCAAAAGAGAATCCATCGACAAGTCGATCTTCGAAGAACGTCAAATGCTTCAACTGTGGTACAAGGGGCCACGTTGCTGCTAAGTGTTTTAAGGTGAAAGTGGAATGTAAGCACTGCCATATGCTGGGACATGATGCGTCAAGATGCTGGAAGAAAAACAAGGAGAATCTCACCAAAAGTACTGAGAGTAAGTGTATACTTAATTATGACTTATATAAAAACAGTAATAAAATCACTGCTAATGACGATAGTATTAATAAGTTAAATACATGCTATTTTATTGATTGCACGGTAAATGGGCATTTGTTACGTGGTTATGTAGATTCCGGTAGTAGCGCTGTGACAATACGTGACATAGAGGTTACTAGGTTAGGTTTACAAAGGAAACCAAAACAAGTAATGCTACGTGGCTATGGTGGTGGTTCTGTTTTTGCCAATTCATTTGTTGAAATAAATTTGTTCGTTGACTTAGCTTGTGCCAATGTAACGGCATTGGTAGTACCTGATGACACGCAGCAGGTACCGGTTATAGTTGGTCAGCCATTTATAAATAACGAAAACGTCGTTATGATCGTGCATGGCAACCAAGTGCGATTATTTCCTAAAAATGAAATGGATCTTAGTGCTGTTAATAATCTTCCGCCTCGTAAAGTTACTTTATGTGCTAAAGAAACTACAATTATTCCACCACACCACATTGGGCATATATTAGTATGTAGCGACATACAGTCGGGAGATGTTTTCGTTGATCTTCAAAACAGGCCTTGGCCATCAAGATTCCACGTAATACCACGCTGTATTATACATATTAGTGAGGAAAGCGTCCTGCCTATATTTAATAACTCAGATGAGCCAGTAAAATATTTAAAAGACACTGTCATTGCTAGGGGTTACACATGCTCTTCCCAGCAGGGCATCCAATCTTATGATGTTATGTCCAGTTCCGCTGAACAGATGCCACTGCTTACCTTGGAGGATATTAATATTAATAAAGACATTAGCCAGACTGAAATAGATAAGTTGTTAGAGATGATCAATTTACATCGAGACTGTTTTGCAACAGACATTCGCCAGCTTGGTAAAAGTACCAGCACCAAGATGTCTATAAAGTTGACAGATGATATTCCCATCACATACAGGCCATATCGATTGCCATATTCTGAACGCGAAAAAGTTCGTGGTATAGTGCAAACCTTGCTGGACAACGATGTGATTAGAGAATCAAATTCTCCATATGCAAGTCCAATTTTATTGGTTCGGAAGAAAAATGGGGAAGAAAGGCTATGTGTAGATTATCGTGCGCTTAACCGTAAAATTATCAAGGACAAATATCCATTACCGCGCATAGATGACCTTCTAGACCGACTGAAAGGATGCCAGTATTTTACAAGCTTGGATCTAGCCTCAGGCTATCACCAGATTGCATTGGAAGAAGAATCAATTGCAAAAACGGCTTTTATTACTCCGGATGGACATTATGAATACATGAGAATGCCATTTGGCCTTGTAAACGCACCTGCTGTCTTTCAACGGACAATGAATGAAATCCTGGGATCATTTCGTTTTACTACTGCGCTTGCCTATTTGGATGATATCCTAATTCCTACCAGAGACATAGAGAACGCTCTAAGCAATTTAGATTTGGTACTGGGTCTAATTAAGCAGTCTGGTATGACATTACGACTAATAAATGTTTCTTTTTATAAACCACGATTTCTTATCTGGGTCATGAAATTAGCAATGATGGCATCAAACCTGGAAATGAGAAGATAATAGCAGTTTCAAACTTTCCCACTCCAACCAATGTCCACGAAGTTCGCCAATTCCTTGGATTAAGTAGCTATTTTCGAAAATTTATTTATAATTTTGCTGTTATAGCTAAACCTTTATCTAATCTGACAAAGAAGAATGTTGCTTTTGTTTGGGCTGAGGAACAGATAAGTGCATTTAATGACCTCAAACATAAGCTAACTACTCGTCCTTTACTAGCCATATATGATCACGAAGCAGTAACCGAACTCCATACTGACGCTAGTAAACTGGGGGTAGGTGGTATATTGCTTCAAGTACAGAAAAATGGAGATCTAAAGCCTGTACAATACTTTAGTAGGGCAACTACAAATGAGGAACAAAAATACCATTCTTACGAGTTGGAGACGCTTGCAGTGGTTGGCTCCTTGAAAAAGTTCAGGATCTATCTTGTAGGAATTAATTTCAAGATTGTGACAGATTGTAATGCCCTGCGCTCTACCCTTACGAACCGTGACTTAATCCCACGAATAGGTCGTTGGTGGTTAGCAACGCAGGAATATGATTTTTCGATTGAGTATAGGGCTGGATCGAAAATGAATCATGTCGATGCGCTTAGCAGAAATCCAATCATAACTAGTGGTGAATATGAGGAAATGCCCATATTACATGTTAATGTTAGTGAAGAAGATTGGGTATTGTCTGCTCAGCTTACCGACAAACGCTGCCGTGAGATACACGAAATTCTGACGAGTGGGCCAAAATCAGCCAAGGATAAGGAAGTTACGAAGGAATACGTCCTTAAAGATAACCGAATTTATCGCATTACAAAAAATGGCAAACGTTGGGTGGTGCCAAAGGCGGCCAGACGTAATATTTTGATGTACTATCATGATGGAGCAGGCCATTTTGGAGTTAATAAGACACTAGAGGCTATTCAGAAACGATACTGGTTCCCGGCAATGCGTGGCTACGTTCGAAACTATATTTCTTGCTGCTTGGGTTGCCTATATAATAAGAGACCTACAGGAAAGTCACCTGGAAGCCTTTACAGTATTGAAAAGAAAAATATTCCAATGGACACTTTACATCTCGACCATCTTGGACCATTCGTTAAAAGCCGTAAAAAGAACAGTTACCTAATTGTTGCTGTAGATGGCTTTACCAAGTTTGTTTTCATGAGAGCTGTCCCAAATACAAAAACAAATCCAGTCCTGAAATTTCTTAATGAAATAATTGAGATGTTTGGTGTTCCACGGCGCCTAATATCTGACAGAGGGACTGCTTTTACAAGTACAGCTTTTAAAAATTACTGCGAGCCTATGAATATCAAGCATACTTTATGTGCTACGGCGACACCCCGGGCTAACGGCCAGGTGGAAAGGATGAATCGTGTTATTCTAGACGCTCTTATGGCCCTTTTGGAGGACGAAGAGCACTGGGATGACATGATTCCGAAAGTGCGGTGGGGCATAAACTCCACGATCAGTACAGTAACTGGAAAGTCACCGTACGAGGTGTTTTTTAGGGTATCGTCCACGAGGAGTGTCCGATGCATATCTTAGCGCTGAGATTTGCGAAGATATTCCTGTGGACTTAGGAGGTTTAAGAGAGGAGGTTTCCGAGCGGATTGCCGAACAGCAGCTGCATCAGAAACGGGCCTACGATAAAAGACACGCTTCTTCTCCTGTGTATGAAGTCGGGCAACAAGTGCTTGTTAAAAGACCGAAGAGCTCAAACACTGGTACCAGTAGAAAGCTTGAGCCGCGTTTTAAAGGGCCTTATGTGATCACGAAGGTACTAGATAAAGATCGGTACATAGTAGAGGATATGCCAGGAGCAAAACGTGCACGCGTGGCATATAAAGGGATATGTCCCTCTGATAAGTTAAAGGCTTATCAAACGACTGTAAGCTCAGGATCGTCAGAAGAGGACGAACAGAGCTCGCAGGAAAACTTATAGTAAAAATAATACTTATTCATTTTTTTTGTTTTTATGTTTCAGATAACCAGTCACGTTAGTGGGCTTTGCGAGGGCACAAAGCATATCAGGTTTGGCCGACTGTAACTAACCCCTTAATGTGCGGAGCGAAGTGACCCGCTTAATGCTGAGTCAGGTATCACCCGCTTCTCGATCGGACGATGGCTGACGCATATATTATGAAACCTAATATCGTGGTGAATAAGACTTTTTGTGGATAAGAAAGGAAGTTGATAATCTAGTTAGTCAGATTGATATTGTTATAGAGTCGGCAGCTTATTATTATTAAAAGTGGTTGTTCTTAAAATTTGTGCTTTCTTTATCGAGATAATTAATTAAAAACTATAGTGGATTACATTAGAAACTTTAGAAGTTAAGAAATAATCACATTTCTATAACATGTGAGTTTTGAAATTCAGAAGTGGAGTTTCATTCAGTTTTACTTACAAGAGTCGCTTTCTTGCTGTTAAATATGAAAAAATTTGTATTAGCTGGTTAGTGTCAACAGTTTTTAAAATGTCTGAATTTATTGATAATATGGCTAAGGAATTCAGTTCTTTTTCAGCAATTGAATTTCTAAGATAGAAGATACGAAGGCATACAGTTATATTTGGAAAAGGACATGTTAATTTATTGTCATGCAACAATTTTACTAAATCTTTGGGGTATTTAACTTCAATCTCATGATTTAGTTCGTTTAAAAACTTTTTGAAGGAAAATATAAGTTTTTATTTTTCCTATACAAGCTCTCTCCGCGCACCGCCCTTATAAGATTTACCGCCCGGTGCTATAGCACCCAATAATAGCACCCATGTAAAACCGGCTCTGCTTTCATAAATGGATTCTTACCTTTACACTGTCTTACAGACATACCAATAATTCTAATTTTATATAAATAATTTTAAAAAATCCTCGACACCTTTTCTTCTTCCTCATTTCATTTGGTTGTTTAGACTTCCTTTATCACATGCTCTGCATGGTTTAACTCTCCTCAACTTTTATATACCTATGTCACTTCTACATTTCAAATTTTTAATGCCATAAAGCTCCATTAAGGTTTTTTACCATTTTCTCTTCGGCTAATATCATCAACACTATAAATTTTCTGTCTCCTGATGATGAACGTTTCTACGTTCGAAACATGTAGAGACCCGTAAAGAATTTCTATATTCTATTAAATTTTGTGGAGGAAGACTTTTAGTTTTTTCTTTCTTTCCTATACTTTCAACTCCACTTTAAGCATGGACTACTTCTTCAAATTAATTAGTTGGGGACTACAAACTACTTAAAACTTGTTCCACAAGTCTATCTCGAATCGTGAAATTAGCTAGGATTTGATAGACGGCTTTGGAAGAGTTTGTTTTTTATTTTCGCATCGATTGAAAATAAATGTGCTGGCAAAATTTGTGTACTTTGTCTTCCTTTCAAGTTATTTTAAGGCCCGACTTTGTTGAGAAAGGAATTTATTTGCGACAAAGACTCATCCGAGCTGGACATATTCGCGATATCACGCCGTGTAGGAAAATATTCCGTAAACACCGATATACACTGAAATCAGAAGTCTTCACCGCGAGCGAGGCGATCGAATTCCGAGAATTTGTTATTTTCATCGATTTATTTCTAAATAAATGAAGATACATTTGAGTTGATTTTATTTCGGAAACGAATTTTATTTTATAGAAAATAGGTAGGTACTTCTAAAATTAGACAAAATAATATACCTAATCCTATGGATAGTATGATTTTTATATTTTTTTGTTTTATTTTATTTTATTTTATTAATGAAATCAAAGAAAATTTGTAAGTTTCATAGGTATCTAAAAAATAAAATTTGGGATAGCAAAAAGTTTTGTGAATAAAGATCTGTTATGATTCTAATTACCTACATATATTAGGTATTATGAATTCCCTGGAAAACTCTACCTATTATAATGATTTAAAAGAAGGTAGGTAATAAAAGTTTTGAAATCTTGGCCCATCCTGAAACTAAAGGTGCCAACTTAAATTGTATTTAGGGTATAACTTCATACATAACAAAATGTAGAAACTGTCGTTGACTCTCGTGCGTTATTTTTTCTGTCGCGTTCCGTTATATTTAATTCTTTAGAGCATTTTATTTTTGAGGAACCGTTGTGCTGCCTGCCCCTCAAAAGAGAACAAGGTAAGTAATCGTTTTACATTTGGCGACCTTTTTTTAAACAAGAAAGAAGGTACCATATCGTCACACTTACGAAAATGGAATAAAGAATACCATTATCAGTGTCGATTCAATACAAAGTCGCGGTATTTTGTTGCGGTATTTTTCTGGAGTTATTGCAAACGTAATGCGACAGTAGGCGGGAACCGATGGATATTCCCGTCTATATAACTGCATCATAATGAAAGCGTCAGCGAACATTTGACCATGCGGCGAAAAGTCTTGTACTTACTATTTAGCTGCTAAATTGTACTTTTCGTCTAGAGAAGTAATAAAAATGTTCCTATGTTAAAAACCTAAACCGCAAAAGATCACATCTGCTACAAAAACGGGGACAGAGCATCAGCAGCTATGGAATCCGAAATCATTGTAGAAGGATTTTTACAAGGTAAAAAATTACGTAAAAGTACACATTGTGCAAACACAGTAAAAGCCATTCCTTATAGCAATTTCACAGGCAACAGTGCTACAAATTGGGGCAAATAGGATTTCTATAAAAAAAAATTAAATTTGAAAAAAAAAAATTCTGGCCTCTCGATAGGTTTACCATTACGTTGAAATATTTTCCCAGCACTTTGCTTATTTTTCCATCATCTCGTAGCTCCGTGAGAACTGTTTGCACCTATTATATTTCTAAACTCCTTATTGTATTCTCCTGATGCGTTCGAAACATGTAGAGAATTACCCTGTATTAAACCTTGAAACTTATGTTTTTTAATATACCAATGGAGAAAGACTTAAAGTTTATTTATTTTCCTTTAATAATTATTTTGTTTCATATACAGAGATGACCGGTTTTGGTAAGGAAAAATGGAAGAGCAGTTAAAATTTTTTTTTTCAGTTGCCTTCTTCCCGAAATAATTAATCCACAATACTCAAACAAGAGAAAAATTAAAGACAATTTTCATTTATTTCTGCTATCTAATAGACTGTCATTGTTAAATCATATTTTTAATAAAAATTTACTATAATATTTATATGTGCCTTATTTAGGGTATTCAACCTAATAATACCACTTGACTGCTACATTTCAGAAGGGGGCAGCCAAAAAACCGTAAAACTTCTCCTATTAAAACCTGGCTGTAAAAAATATAGACACTGTCCCCCTCCCTGTGAATGGCCATGCCTACCAACGCAATGTCTTTTTATACTCTACATGACATACTGTCCAATTAATTAGTGGTGGGCAGAGTCGGATATTCTCATGAATCGGATAGTTTAAAATTACGTACTTTTAGGAATCGATTACTTTATTGAGTAGTAATTATCAGCTCGCAAGGGGCCAGAACTTCTAAAATGATGGTCGTCAATGCCGTATAAACATCTTCCATTTCTTGAAAAAAAAAATCCACAGATCTTGCATCTTACGCAAGTATCATAGGCATATTGAAAATACCTACCACATACAGTATATTCACTTTTGAGTTTTTTTTGGTTTTTTTTGAAATATTCTCCCCCGACTTTCTGTGTAATACGCCAAGACCGCCGCGCTATTTCGCTTTGTTTCAGCGACATTCACTGTTTAGTTTTTCCAATTTTTTCAATTCTTTACCCCCAACTTCCTTTGTAATATTTCAAGATCGCCGCGCTATTGTTCTTAGTTCCAGAGATATGCATTTTTAATTTTTCCAGGTTTTTTGCAATCTTCGCCCCCGACTTTATTTGTAATACGTCAAGACCGCCGCGCTATTTCGCTTTGTTTCAGAGATATTCACTTTTTAGTTTTTTCCACTTTTTATTATTTCTTTACCCCCGACTTCCTTTGTAATATTTCAAGACCGCCACGCTAATATTCTTAGTTCCAGAAATATTCACTTTTCAGTTTTTTCTGCTTTTTCGAAATCTTCACCCCTGACTTTCTGTGTAATACGCCAACACCGCCGCGCTATATCGCTTTGTTTCAGAGACATTCACGGTTTAGTTTTTTTCCACTTTTTTAAATTCTATTCCCGTGCAACCTTGACCTACCCACACCGCCAAGCCGACTAATCTCTAGCGTGACGCTTGCTGATGTCGTTCATTTTTCATGAAATGGACCCGTATATACGCGACCAGTTAGTATTTTCAATACTAAAAATGGCTTCTTAAAGAATCTAAAAGAAGGTCGCCACACATAAAGATCTCCTACTCGAAAAAGGTATTTGTAATAAAAAAATCCATTCCAGAGAATTACTGATTATCATTATAATCGATTCCGAGCGGTATTCGAATCCCATCGATTTTTTTGGGAATCGAACTTCACTTCACTTCTTGTACTTGAGTACTCCCATTACTAAAATTGATGTTTAGTATAGCTTTTTAGCCGCCTTGTCAACACACAGGAATCTCGCTACACCAAAAATTACAGCGCTGCGAGTCAATAAAAAGGCCAGATAAATATGACCGACGCCGGATTTGTGCCTCAAATGTACTATTCATTCGTTAAACCATGGAACGCGCAGCCGAGTCGGTACATGTGTTGTTAATTGACGCAAAACACACACAAAGCAAATTATTTTATTTAATTTAAAAATTAACCTAGATTTGTCTTTCCAAGGCCGCCGCCTTGACAGAACCCGCGCCGACCCATAATGTGTGTCTTGTCACTGCTGCAGCGTCGGCCGCCGCTTCGGCAGAAACCGCTACAAAAACGCCGTGTGTGTCATCGCCCTAACAGTTCGTTTTCTTTTTCCGCTCCCGTACCAACTAAGAAAGTTCATAAATAGCTTAATTTCATTGCACCTGTGAACCTTTACCAAGGCACATGAAACTTTTAACAATTAATATAGGGTTTCCATACGTCCCGGTTTACCGGGACATATAACCAGTTTCAATGGCTTTGCCCCGATGTCTGTTGCGATCAGCTATTTAACTTTATATATTTGTTTTACTATCAAGAGACTTCACTCACTTCGAGGAAGAACGCAACATAAAAAATTAAAAATCCGATAACCCATTTTTGATTTCAATACACAAACAAATCGGCTGCATTTCGTTAAATTTTTATCCTTTACCAAACATTAAAAACACAATTTTAAAAGTTAAAACATCATTTGTTGAAAAAATGGCGAACGCGCTTTGTAACTTTTGGTCCTGTGTCACGTTATAAACCGTTCCGGTCTAAGCCGAAAGATGTATGCTTACCCAAAATTAATAGGTACGCCTTTAGTGGAGGCGAAACGAATCACCTCCTTCCTTTACTACCTCTCTAAAATTAACGCTCCTATATTCTGTTATTGGCAGACAATACAAAAGAAAATTACAATTAGCACGAAATCATCTCCAAATTATTTAACCTATGTAACATTTTCTCAGTGTATCATGATTTTATTTAGTATCACGTCGGCAGGAAATAAATAAAGCTTTAGATAGGCAACTTCTAACACATTTTAACAAAATTTACCTGAAACACGTTTCGCGCGCTGCAGGATAACGGGCTTATTACGCGATATTTAAGTCTCAATTTTTGGAATAGTAAACATAAGACATGGAAGCTCTAAGGTATAGAGCGATTTTTTTGAAAAAAAAATTATTCGCGACGGTATTAACCCTGGAAAATGCCTAAAAATACGTACTTTCAGTGAGCATTTTTTCATATATTTTCTTATTTTTTTGCAAAAAGGGCTCTATACCTTAGAAATAGAAACATTCCTTTACTAAAATATGATTCGTCCCGACAGTCATTTCAAATAGGCTTTCCAGAATCCTGCAGTAGCGAAACAGTGTTAATCATCCTATAATTTTGCGCATTGTAGAGCCTTAATGTTTTGAACTTAAAATTTGTACGAGAAATATTATTTAAGTTCCTGTCTTTAACAAATATTATCCAATTTATATTTGAATTTTCAATTTTATGTGGTATGCACTTTCCTTACCTGTAACAATTTGTTAAAAGTTACGACGCAAATTTTGAATAGAGTGCCATGTAGAAAGAGACAGATGAAATAATTAATTATTATCATGTGTCAAAATAAAGTAAAAAAAATTGCGTTTTTGGTCTTCTTCGCTCTTTAATCGGTTATTACAGAAAACTGGTTTCTTTTTAGAAGCTATTGCTTCGCCCACTTTGTCCTTTTTTTATTAGAATAGCTACGCGAACCTATAGTAATTCATAATAATTCGACATGTTTCGAGTGTAGAAACACTCATCATCAGGAAAACAAAGTAAATAGTACAATGCTGATGTTGTTAGAAATAGAGAAAATAATAAGTAAGATTGAGCCGTAATGGAGCTTTCAATGGTGTACAGAGGTGTAAAAAAATGTGAATAGTCAGAAGGCCGACAAGACTTCAGCATACTTAAAAGTCAAGGGCTAGTGCAAAGGCCCTGTCTTGGGCAGAAAAATGAAGGGAGCGAAAAAAAAATTAGAGAGTTTTAACAGACTTTGTGAAAATCATTTGAGTATAAGTATTGAAAAATCTTAAGTTTCATTAAACTTTTTCGGAGACATATTATTGTAAAAGTAGTGAAATGAGAGGGAAAGTCTTGTCGGTCTTCTGACTATTCACATTTTTTTACACCTCGTGTACAAGCTCCATTACGGCTTAATCCCACTTATTATTTTCTCTATTGCTAACAACATCAGCATTGTACTATTTACTTTGTTTTCCTGATGATAAGTGTTTCTACACTCGAAACATGTCGAATTATTATGAATCACTCTAGGTTCGCTTAGCTATTCTAATAAACTTGTGGAGAAAGACGTTGTGTTTTGCTTTTTTCTTTTCTGTTTTGTTTTTATGGCTAATGCCACTGCCACTGAACTGAGAAAAATCATTCCATCCAAATTTTTTTAAAAATATGATGGGTTACCACAAAAAGAAATCCTTTAATCCCTAAAATATTTCGTTTAGATAAAGACAAGGTCGTTTTTTTGACAACATATTTTTGCACCTATTTGATTTTTTTCTCCGGTAACGACAAACTGTTTAACCATTAAAATATGTATTAGATGAAATATTTTTAATATATGATTTTTTTAATTCCTACAAGGTTATCTAATTATCACAAGAAATAAACTAAAAATAAGCCGTCTTTTTATAACTAAAATATACTTTTTAGGAACTAAATAGGTCTTTTTTTAAAATATGAAGAGCGCCTACGTAACTTGCAGCGAGCGCTATATACTATATAGTCTATTCCTTACTACAACGGAACAAAGAGCGACGAACTAACTTAATACAATGATCTGTCGTTGCTCCGCGTGGTTTAAGTTGTACGAAGAAATTCAAAACATGTCATATTATTGCCTTTGTTGGTGGGTGATTGATGTCTGATGGTATGGTGTACTTTTAGTGCAAGTGTGAGGTGCATGACTGCAAACCTAATTTTGTGTTCCGTGTTTTGTAGATGTGTCCTGTGTCCAAGGTTTATTTGTATTTATTTTCCCATTTACCATAAACTTAATCCTCTGTTGTTATTAACATACTTTATAATAAATAGGAACTAATCTTTTTGGTTTTACGTGGTTTTAAAAATAAATGCTTTCATATAAAAAACATTATCGTTAATTTTTGTGTTTTATTAAGCCTTATCCCAACTGATATGTTTTTTTTTATGTAGAAACTGCTTCGCCATTTTATTTTTTATTATGATTTCCTTCTTTATTTTCTCAAAATAAACATCACTCGTGATATTCTGGGGCAAAATACCTATAGAATAAAAAGGCCATCAACTGTCCATAGCATCGAATTGAGATTGTATTCTTTATTCGTAGGTCCTTAGTAATTTTTCCTTTCATTCTTTAAAACTAGGTGCCTATACCTAGGTAACTGGCTCAAAACGTCACTGTCACTACAGAAATTTAATTTGGCTAAAGAAAAGTAAAGAAATCTAATAAAAAATGAAATAAAATGGCGAATACGTCACTGTGGGCCAATCCTAAAAAAAGGAGCTTAGAAATATATAATTTGTTAATAACTAATACTACAAATGATAAAAATATTATTTTTATAGCTGGCAGACAATTTTTAGGATTAACAAGCAATACTGTTTTAACTACATGACCTCAAATAATCTCATTTTTAAATAAAAGATATTTTTCCCGCTGCATCATATATTTTTTTAGAGCAAGCTGTCTTTTAACAGCAAAAAATAAGATTTAAAAACGACCATATTGAGGTTAAAAAGTCATTTCAAAAAAATGAACCTGGTAGCACAGCAGAGTTGTTTTATCGGTGCCTATTTATTAAATTTAACAGACTTTTTGCTACTACTGATGGATTTCTAGCTACAACTAATAGATATAGGGACAAAAACCCACTGTCGTCTCCACAAATACTTATATTAAAAGAGTCAGATTAAGGTGGTGTACATGTTTCGGTACTAGGGAGTACCATCATCAGCACCGAAGGGCCTAAGTGCTACTGATACTAGGAATGTAAAAGATTTTTTTTTTAAATTAAAAACTAAAAATCATGAATAAGACGAGGACATTTTGAGTGCTTAGACGAAAACAGATTAAAAAGTGGTAGTAGAATAAAATTCGATAGGAATCAATTTTCTTCCTCTACCCTACATTGTAAACAAATTAAAAAAAAACAACAACTAATAGAGTTTTCTCTCAATGAATGCACAATTAAATTATTTTCATAATTATAGTCCGCGTTACGAATCTGTGGCTATGATGTCTGAGAAGGGAGGTGATAAAAGGCATAGTAAACAAGTCAATTATCATCAAACAAGAGACCCTGTTACTTTGACAATTTGAGCGATATGTTTTCTGATCACAGTCCAGGAGTGTATGGATTAGTAAAAACATTTATAAATTCCACTTTAAAAATGGCTAATTAGCATTCAAATGTAATCATGGGAGCCGACTTGAAAAACGAGATTATACAATACCCTCTGAAATACAAGAGGGTATTGGATTATATCGATCAATTCCACCAATAATAGAGATTTTTCGGGTTCGCTCATAACTTTATCTTGCTTAACTTTAAACAAGATTGATAACTCTTTCTGCATTTATATGTTTATCAGGCAAGACCAGGATAGTCAACATGGCCCAGTCCCCAGCTTTTATTTATAACATCTACAGTGTCCGCAAGAAAGTCCGCAAGAAAGTCCGCAAGAAAGTCCGCATCAAATGGGATTTTTTTTATTATTAGGTATAGGTAAAAATTGAAAAGGCAGTTAGTTTTTGCTTACCTAAAAACCAAAAATGACGTATACTGAAGCAGCTGCACGACTTGCGTTACCTGTCAAATTTGACATTTTTAATAAAATAGGTTCAAAAATGGCCTTATTTAACAGAATATCGAAAAACTTTATTCGAGAAAGTTGTTTATTTAGGCATTTTTAGCCTCTGTTCAAAATTTTGACAGTCTAATAGAATTTTTATTTTTTGCCAGGTTCTTGAAAATTTTGATCAACCCTCGTAGATTAACTTTTATACATCGAATTAAAACCATTTGCCTTTACTTCATTTGTAATCTTAATGCAATTTTGTGTAAAATTTTTGTTTCCTATTATTTGTTTTGCTTCAAAAACTGAAATTATTATTGATTAGTATGTAATGTTTGATGCAAAGTTTATCTAATTACATCAGTTTTGCCAAAACCGACGTTTCCTATTTTTCTTAAGTTAGTAAAATATTAGGAAGCTTTCGTTGAAATTTTACTTAATTAATATTGGATTAAAAAGAATAAATATTAATCGCTCGAAACATTTTATGCAACAAAAATATAGTTTAATATAATTAATTTAATTTAATATAAATTAAGTAAAATTTCAACGAAAGCTCCCAATATTTTCTTTTTGTACATCTGTTTACTAACTTAAGAGAAATGAGAAACGTCGGTTTTGGCAGAACTGATGTAATTAGATAAACTTTGCATCAAACATTACATACTGATCAATAACAATTTCAGTTTTTGAAGCAAAATAAATAATAGGAAACAAAAATTTTACACAAAATTGCATTAAGATTACAAATGAAGTAAAGGCAAATGGTTTTACATCGATGAATAAAAGTAAATCTACGAGGGTTGATCAAAATTTTCAAGAACCTGGCAAAAAATAAAAATTGTATTAGACTGCCAAAATTTCGTACAGAGACTAAAAATGCCTAAATAAACAACTTTCTCAAATAAAGTTTTTCGATATTTTGATAAATAATGGCATTTTTGAACCTATTTTATTAAAAATGTCAAATTTGACAGGTAACGCAAGTCGTGCAGCTGCTTCAGTATGCGTAATTTTTGGTTTTTAGGTAAGCAAAAACTAACTGCTTTTTTAATTTTTACCTATACCGAATAATAAAAAAAAATCCCATTTAATGCGAACTTGCTTGCGGACACTGTATAGATCGGATCAGGTATTTATGGTGCGTGGGCAAGGCTGCAGTCAAATATTACTTGACTGCTTTCTCTGTAAATTTCTATCATGCAGTAAAATATTTTTTCAATAGCTATAATAATATAATAGGTCACAAAAACAAAAATATCAAAAATAAATAATATAGGAGTTCCTCAAGGAGGTATACTAGGTCCAATATTATTTATTTTATAAATCAACGATATGCCTTTAATTTTAAAAATGTGTAAGTAACAAATGTTTGCTAATGACACCTTAATTTACATTAATCTTTTAAATATTTTTGATGGTCTAAATACTCTAAATTCTGAGATAAATATATTATTAAATTGGCTAAAAGTAAATAAATTAAAATTAAATATTTCAAAAACTAAATGTATGGTTATGGGTAATAATTTAAATTGTCAAAATATAAATGTTGTAATTGATGGTGAAAAATTGGAATTAGTAAACAGTTTTAAATATTTAGGGATAATCATTGATTCAAAATTAAAATTTTTTAATTATTTTGAAAGTAGCATATCGAAGATTG
The DNA here is from genome assembly GCA_963969555.1 of Polydrusus pterygomalis. Classification (NCBI taxonomy): domain Eukaryota; kingdom Metazoa; phylum Arthropoda; class Insecta; order Coleoptera; family Curculionidae; genus Polydrusus; species Polydrusus pterygomalis. Next base: position 38,078,440 of record OZ018376.1, on the reverse strand, counting down.
CCAGAAAAGTAGGTTATTTTAAAAGAATCAGTTCTAATTTAAGTTTGTTTTCTAAAAAAACTGTATTTAATACTATTATATTACCACATTTTCTTTATTGTTCTTCCATTTTATATTGTGCTAGTGAGGAAATATTTGATAAATTACAAATTTTACAAAATAAGGCAATGCGGATTATTTTAAATTGTGCCAAATTTACAAAATTTAATTTTATATTGAAAAATTTAGATTGGTTAAATGTAAGAAATTTTTTTTTATATAGTATGTATCTTTATACATACAATTAAAAATAATTTATTGCCTGATTGTTTAAAAAAATTTTGTTCTTTTTATTATGACCATCATAATTATAAAACAAGAACTAATCAAAATTTTTATGTGGATAGAGTGTCTAAAACATTAGCTTATAAATCTATTTTTTTATAAAGGTTTGATAGAATACTATAATAATTTGGAAAATTCTATTAAATCTCAAAAATCATTAAAACTGTTTAAGAAAACTTTAAAATTACATTTAATTAAAAAACAAAATGACACTTAATATTTGATACAAGTTGCAAAATGTTGAACTTTTCTGTCTGTTTTTGTTAAAAGCAAGTGGCGTTTTAAATTTTAAAAATAAATCTATAAAAATATGTTAAAAAATGCATTAAAAATATTTAATTGAAGCTTTTTGCTAAATAAAACATGTTACTACTACTACTACTACTACGTAGACTTAGCCAATACCCTTAAAATAATAATATTGCATACTTAGTAGAGCAGTACGTTTTATTTTTTTGTCTTTTCTGTGCTAGTCGCAAATATTATTAAAACGCATGCATATTAAAATTTGTGCCACGACCGACGCCGACGGCATCAAAAAGTACAATTCGATTAATTTAAATTATATGCCTATTTTCCCCAAATAAAACTTTTTAGGCATCAACAGATAATAAACCTACATTTTAAATGGCCCATCAATGTTTATAAAATACGTAAAATATGCCTAAAATATAAAACTATGAATATCCAGCAAACGTAAGCTCGAAGAGAGAATCATAAATCTTACGAAAATATACAAACTAACATTAACAAAATATATTATATTTATACATAAAAATCACCGCTTGCTTAAAATAATGTTTGTCTAATATTTTACCATAATTTACATTTTTTGCAAGAAAAAAAATACTGCGCGATTTAGGAACTGTACAATTAGTACAAAGCCGGATTTCTAGACAAAAGCTGATGAATAGTATTAAAAAAAAACCTAACATGTTTATAAAGTAGCTTACATGGCTCACTATGGCTTTGTGGACAGCTTTGCTCAAACAAAAAACACGCAGAGTGTTTCATTATAAATAGCAGTACCGTAGTGGCCCACAGGCTACAGGTTTAAACTAGGTGGCAAAATTATCGATACTCGGGGTGCCTTTAATATTAGTTCCTACCTAAATATTAACTGCATGCTAATACAGAGATCGTATAGACTCCCTGGCTACTGCAGCATTTTCCAGGCAGAAGTTGTTGCAGTGTATAAAGCAGTCAATACCCTGCGGGATCACCCTATCTTTAGAGGAGCTGCGTCTATAGATATCTATATAGATAGTGAAGCAGCCATAAAGGCAATTTGCTCCAGAAGTACTAAATCAAAATTAGTAAGGCGCTGTCGCAACAATCTCTGCACACTTGGTGATCAACATCAAATCACCTTGTGTTGGGTTCCTGGACACAGCAATATATATATGGCAACGAGATTGCTGATGCGCTCGCCAGAGAGGGCGCAAGCATGTCTGTCGAATTAGCAGAGTGAGAGAGAAAGAAGAAGAGGAGATAGATCGGATAGCCAAATAACTTGCGCAAAGTAGATGGACAGGGCTGACAACTTGTAGCATCTCCAGGCAATTGTGGCCCCTACTTGACGGCAGGAAAACCGCAGCGCTATTACAGCACAGTCGGAAGGACCTAAGAAACATCACTGCCATAGTCACCGGACATTGCCTGTTCGGTAGACATACGTATTCAAATACCAACTAACGACTTCTGTAGAAGTTGCAGAGATGAAGAAGAGGAGGAAAGTATTCAGCATTTCTTGTGTGAATGCCCCGACCTCGCGAGAAGAAGGTTCAATGCTCTGGGCTAACCATTCTTTAATGATCTGCAGGAAGTGAGCAGCCTACAACTGGATCGACTCACTAAGTTTGTTAACAGCAGTGGCTTGTGGTGGTTGTTATGAGTATGTAGCTAGAATACTTGATACCGGCCGCTCTACTATCAAAAGCGTAGTTAACCGTTAAAGAGAGACGGACAAAAATACACGAAGGCCGGGTAGTGGTAGGAAACGAAAACTACAGCTATTGATGACCGGTTTCTTATACATTTGGAATCGTCGTTGGACATTAGTACTGGCAAAAAACCAACTTCGGGAGGTTCCACGTAAAAATGTTAGTTCTTGGATAGTTCGTCGAGGATTATACGAGGGTAATTCAATCTCAAGCAGACCATCAACTGGACTTAAATTACTCCTGCGTCATAGAGTAGCAAGATTACAATTTGGTCGTGAACATTTAAATTGGAATTTGGCATAATGGAGCAGTGCCAGTGTACTCTCGTATACACTCTACTGTAGAGTCTAGATTCTGTCTATGATGATGATGATGATGGGAGAGAGCGTGTATGGAGGCGAACGATTTACTGAACTGTACGTTGAGCCCTCGGCTTAGCTAGGGAGGAGGTTCCATAATGGTTCGGGCAGGACTATCAAGGCAGAATTGTACTGAATTAGTGTTTATTGATGAAGGATCGCTGACAACACTGATGTATATTGAAAAAGTAGTGGCAAATCATGTAGTTCCATTTACCTTAGATGAATCGAAGACAGTTTTATCTTGATGCAAGATTATGCCCGACCACATGCAGTAATGTGTGTTACTGAATATTTAACAAAAGTTGGCATTGAAAAAATAAATTGGCCAGCATGTTCCTCGGTTTTAAATCCTGTTGAGCATAATAATATGTGAGATATACTAGAAAGACACATTAGAGGCTGAGAAGTGGCACTAGCGACGTTAAAATAAAGAGCTTCGTGTAGCACTTTAGAAAGAATAGATAAGTGGAATACAGTGGCGTAACTAACGCCCCCGCAGACCCCGCATTGCGGGGGAGCGCAGCAAAGCCAGGGGCGCCCTCAAGTTCCTTGATGAAAAAATAAAACAAATGAAAAGCGACGTTATATATAAAAAAAATCAAGAAATAATAAAATAATTGTTTCATTATCACAATATTAAAGTTAAAAATTAACAATAATGAATGAGAAACAATGAAATATGACTAATATGAGTTCCCTATATAAAATAAGGGTAACGTAAATCATAATTAACAATTTTACCCCAATAACGGTATCAAAGTTCGTACAAATATCCGCGCCGGAAACCCCGCGTGGGCGCCGCTACAATCACACACAGCATTTGTTGAAAACCCGCCAGGAGACGGATCGGGCCACCTTAAGCACCTTACTAATCTAATCTAGAGAATTAGAGCACCTTACTAATCTGGAGAACTCGCTGCGCACCAAAATTCATATTTTGGCGCGCAGCAATAAGCTGAAATTCGTAGTAGAACATTATTTTTACAACAAAAATTGTTCTCTACAATGTTCTATATCTTTCTCGAGATCTTTCTACAGTGACCGGCAGAAAGTGCGCAGCATATGGGAAAGTTTTTTACCTTTAAGTTTAGAAAATTAATTTTATTTTAGATAGGTTCTGCATGTTCTCAAACCAAAATAACACCCATTAAATCCCGTAAAAGTCTTATGGTATACGAGGTAGGATCAAAAATTTGAAATTCCACTAAGAGTAAAGTACCACCATCTTTCATTTTAGAATATTTTTTTACTAAGAATTATTGTTTTAATTTCAAAGTTATATTCAAATTCCTAATTTCGCTTATTTTGGACAAAAAAATTGATTTAATCGTGTTTTCTCAATAACCCTGTATAAAGAATAAATAGCAACCGAACAGTCCGAAAATAAGATTTTTTGCAGACTTTGTTAAAGATTACCGTTGATCATAAGTCCGATTAGTTTGTTTTCATATTATTATGGCTTTTTAAAATAAAAACAAAAAAAAATTAAATATTTTTGTTGCACACCGTATTTTATTTTCTGAGGGAAAAAGTTTATTTCATCAAACTGATATTTTTTGATTTACATTGACTTAAAGCATCTCCTAAATAGTTTTTTATACATTGAAGTATGCATAGAAAGTTTCCTTATTTTGCGTGACGAATAAAATCCGTTCAAAATATATTTTTAATTAAAATTTTTTTCTTTATAAATCAAAAGAAAACTTTCTATGCATACTTTAATGTATAAAAAACTATTTAGGAGATGCTTTAAGTCAATGTAAATTAAAAAATATCAGTTGAATGAAAAATAAAATACGGTGTGCAGCAAAAATATTTAATATTTTTATGTTTTTATTTTAAAAAGGCATAATATTATGAAAACAAACTACTCGGACTTATGATTGACGGTAATCTCTAACAAAGTCTGCAGAAAATCTTATTTTCGTACTGTTCGGTTGCCATTTATTTTTTATACTGAGTTATTAAGAAATCACGATTAAATCCATTTTTATTGTCCAAAATAAGCGAAATTTGGAATTTGGGTATAACTTTGAAATTAAAACAATAATTCTTTGTAAAAAAATATTCTAAAATGAAAGATGGTGGTACTTTACTCTTAGCGGAATTTCAAATTTTTGATCCTACCTCGTATACCATAAGACTTTTACCAGATTTAATGGGTGTTATTTTGGTTTGAGAACATGCAGAACCTATCTAAAATAAAATTAATTTTCTAAACTTAAAGATAAAAAATTTTCCCATATGCTGCGCACTTTCTGCCGGTCCCTGTATATTAAACAACGCTTACAAATGACAATATTTCTTACTATGGTATGACAGGTGCAAAATAGCAGGACGCTTTCAAAATTTTGCGGGGGGGCGCACATGTCCTTAGTTACGCCACTGGTGGAATATTACCCAGGATGATATTCGCGGGCTAATTAATGGCATGAACCAACGTGTATAGGCAGTAGTAAGGGCTAGAGGAGGCAATACAAAAAGGGAACTTGCATGAAAATTAAATTTGGAAAATAACGCTCTTAAGCATAAGTTAATATCATCAAAAGACCCGCAGTTCACAAAGAAATGTTTTTTATTAATCCTCTGGATTAAATAGAAGAAATTAAATACATAGCGCGAGAGCGGGCTATTCATACTACGTGACGTCACACGGCGAACTTTGATTATTTATAAAAAATCAAGGAGTGGTGTGACTGAAAATATTTATGCAATAAAAAATATTTGTGCAAGTTACCTATTATTGAGGTGTGTTGTAAGTAGATAGTATACAGGGTGTTATTTAAGTACGGGGCCAAACTCCAAGGGGTGCTTCTTTAAGTGATTTTAAGAAGAAAAGTTCATATAAACATGGGTACGAAAATGCATAGTTTTTACGATACAGGGTGTCAAACTTTTAAGAAAAAATTGGATGTTCGTAAATATCTCAATACTCTTTTATTCGATTTTGTTGAAATTTGGCAATTCTGTTTGTAATAACAAGAGGATAATGTAGCCTCAATTATATTAAAATTATTAAGTCCAGTGGCGTCACGGAAGCCAGTCTAACTAATATTTTTGACAAAAAAAATGCGCGCCACTGACTTTTTTTAAAATTATGTATTTTTCTAGAATTAAGCAACTACAAATACAACTCTTTTATCTCTTGAGTTTTTTTCATATCTGGCTTTGTTTTCGAGAAAAAAAATAAAAACCACTTGATTGCTTGTCCCTGGGAAAATAAGCTAATTTGATTTTTACATAAATGTCATAACTTAAAAGAGTGACAAGTAATTATTTGAGGTGTTTTTAACAGTTTTAAGATTATAAAATTATTAATTATTGTAAAATGGTCCAATTTACCAACTCAGAAATGGCCGATATGCATTTTGTTTATGGAATGGCCCAAGGCAACTCCACAGAGGCTGTGCGCATTTATCAAGAAAGATATCCACATTGTATTGTACCAAATAGAAAAACATTTGTGAGAATACATGAAAGGCTCTGCGAATCAGGCACCTTTCAAAGGTCGACTGCTGTAATTGGGACACCTGCCACAATAAGAACAGTGGAGATGGAGGAAGCAGTTCTACATGAAGTTGACCGTAGCTTATTAACACCAGTTTTCCGTGAATGCTTGGGTTGGTATTGTAGGTGATTTTATCATTGGAACTCATTTTTTACCCCCGAGATTAAATGGTCAAGAGTATCGTAATTTTTTGGAATTTATTTTACCTGGACTTTTACAATATGTCCCACTGGTAGTAAGAAGAGCAATGTGGTTTATGCACGATGGGGCTCCACCCCACTTTAGCATAGTAGCAAGACAATTTCTTGATGCAACTTATGGAGAAAACTGGATAGGTCGCGCAGGTCCACTGGCATGGCCACCCAGATCACCGGATTTAAATCCTTTAGATTTTTTCCTTTGGGGGCATTTAAAGTCTCTCGTTTACAAAACTCCAGTCAACACTGAAGAAGAACTAACCCAAAGGATACGGGATTCATGTGATCAGATAAGATATACGCCGCGAATATTTCGACGAGTTCGGAAATCAATGTTAAGACGAGCCAATGCTTGCATTGAAGTTGAAGGAGGGCATTTTCAGCAACTATTATAGGTTTCGTCTTATTTTCTGTTAAATACATAAGTAAACATCGCAGTAATAAATACCGTTAGGCAGTTGTTTATGTTTATTTCTTTTATCGAACAGTTTTATTCTGTGCAAAAAAATTTCAAAAGAGGACTCGTGTAATTTTAATTGCTTAATAGTTTGGTAAGTAGTTTAAATTTTTTACGCTTATTTTCCCGGGGACAAGCAATCAAGTGGTTTTTATTTTTTTTCTCGAAAACAAAGCCAGATATGAAAAAAACTCAAGAGATAAAAGAGTTGTATTTGTAGTTGCTTAATTCTAGAAAAATACATAATTTTAAAAAAAGTCAGTGGCGCGCATTTTTTTTGTCAAAAATATTAGTTAGACTGTCTTCCGTGACGCCACTGGACTTAATAATTTTAATATAATTGAGGCTACTTTATCCTCTTGTTATTACAAACAGAATTGCCAAATTTCAACAAAATCGAATAGTATTGAGATATTTACGAACATCCAATTTTTTCTTAAAAGTTTGACACCCTGTATCGTAAAAACTATGCATTTTCGTACCCATGTTTATATGAACTTTTCTTCTTAAAATCACTTAAAGAAGCACCCCTTGGAGTTTGGCCCTGTACTTAAATAACACCCTGTATACATTTTTTTTAACGTCGGCGATATTAAAGAGCGAGATTCGAGACAGTAAATAATTCTCTGTTACCTATATCATATTTTATTTTAAATACATAGGTATAAGATGTCAAAATATTAAAAAGTTACTTTGACCCAGCTTTAGCAATATGTTTTGCCTTAGAAAATAATGTAAAAAGGAAAACTAATTTTGTAAGTCTGCTTAAAAGAGTCCCATCCAACCGCTTTAAAGTCTTTTGACCTGTTTTGTTACAGCATATTTTTTAGTGAATTTACTTTATCATTGTATTTTAACAGGTTTCACAAAATTAAAATATTTTTTTTATTTGTTCTTTAAATACATTTTATTTATAAAATTTGAATTGAAAATGTTAAATTAATAATATACAAGTTTTACTCAATACTATTTTTATTTCATATTTATCACCGCCAAGCCTAAACCCTTGATACTAGAATCATGAAATATCATGGATGTCTTCCCTTTATGACGTAGACTTCCACTAAAAAAGGATTTTGCAAGCTCTAAGGGTTAAAACGAGGATTTTACTTGCAGTTTTAAAATACATAAGTTCAAGAACAGTAAATTAAACATTCAAATCAAAGGTTCAAACCTTCCTCTTCAATGCATAAATTGATTCTTCTTAAAAAATTACGACGAACTCCATGGAATATTCGTTCCTTTCCTATGCTATGTTTAAGGTTGAAAATAAATTAAAATGATTTTGTATTCATCACATGAAAGCAATTTTATTTTAGCGTTTTTCTAAAAAACGGTTAGATTTGTCGAAACAAAAGTAGTTTACCTTTTTTATGTCAAGAGGCTAGGAGAATAAAAATATTCAGTCAAAATGCGCAGTGTAGGACAAAAAAGTTGGGACCATTCAAATTAAAGTATAGGCTCCTATGTGGCGCGCTATACAAAATGCGAAAAAACGGTGGGGAAATTTGTATTCCTCATTCCGAGAAAGCCCCATATACGAGATTTCGTCAAAAAATTATAATCGTGACAAAAGGTATTGCAAAAAAACTGCAAATTAAATTTAAATTTAATACCCTGTAGCTTCGTTAATAACACAGACCTGCATTTTTTAACACTTTGAAAGTTGATTTAAAAATTTTAACTGTTTTCTAGTAATTGGGTAGCGCTGATTTCAAATCTGCTTTCAGTTTTTTTATATCACGTAAGGTTATTTTTCAAACCGGTAAAATCCAAAAATATAGAAAAAAACACGATTTATTTCATTTATAAGCTAATTTTTTAATATATTAAGGAAAAAAATACTAAAATATACAAAATATACACATATAAGCTATTATAAATGGTTATTTATTCGTTACGCTTCTTCAAAAAACGTTTTTTTTTTTCAGAAAAGCTTCTTCTTGGTTGTTTTTCTGTTTCAGCTAAAGGAAGATCTCTTCTCAATGTCCAACATAAATCGGCCATCATTTTTGTGTCCCAGCGCCCCTGGTATCTTTTTTCCATCTCTTTAATATATTAATGAAATCTTTCACCTTGCTCTTCACCCACGTCCCCAAGATTCTCTGGGAATTAGTCCAAATGGGAATGTAAAAAGTAAATTTTATTCTGAAATTCCTGAAATTTTCCAGCATATTTTCAACAATCTCAACATACTAGTAATTTATGTTCATTGTCCAACTTCTTTAAAAGCATGCCATGCATGTTTTTCCTTATCTTCCATTACCTTTTCAAAATTCTGTATCTTTCATCAAGCTGCTAGTCTGCGGCCCTACAAAGATTCCCTCCTTTAATTTTGCTTCTGACAGAGTCGGAAATGTTTTACACAAATATTTAAAACAATTTCCTTCTTTGTTTAATGCATTAAAAAATTGTTTCATACGTCCAAGTTTTATGTGAAGTGGTGAAAGTAAAACTTGTTGAGGGTCAATAAGACTTTCACGAATTACATTTTTGTTTCAACACCTGGTTAAAGTCTCTCTTTGTGACCAGTCTCTTTTTATCCAATGCTATTCTCTATTCCTGCTAGCCCACTCGCCCAGGAAACATGGAAATTTAGTAAATCCAGACTGCTGACCTAAGAGAAGACCTAAAATTTTTATATCGTCACACACTTACCAGTTTTGATATTTATATTGTATTCTTAAATGTAATTCCTCTAAATTTTCATAGTTTTCCTTTAACTTAAGTAAATGGCCGACCGAAACAGAAGCAAAAACATTGTCATTATGTAAAAGAACAGCTTTAAAGCTCCTTTTTGAAGTCGATAAAAAGTATCCAGTCGGAAGATGTGTAGCACCACAGAAAATCATTTTTTATTCATCAATCATTTAGAATTTGAAGTACTATATTCATTTTAAAATGTATTAAAACGCATATTATAAGTTTGTTTTTTTTTGCGAAAAAAAATCTGTGGGTGATAGAGACCAATTGTATTTTAATTAGTTATTTCTATATAAAAACTGAGCTCAACAAACAAAAATCACGCCATCACAAATTTCATGCAGGCCTGTGTAATCAATTTTTGGAAAAATTTTATAGGAAAAGATAGCTTTTATTTTCGGTCTAGAGTATCCCCTACAATTTTTGCTCATCATTTTCGGACACCCAGTATAATTTTATAATGTATTGCATGCAACTGGTACTATGCTTACTCATTTCTCCCTAGGAGGTGGAAAGGGGGGGGGGGGGGGGTAAGCTTCCAACGCAACCGCTAGAGAAAAAGATAGAAAAAGTAAAACATTTTAGACAAATTCTTTGATTGGAATAAATCATGTGTTTAGGTATTATTAATTAATTAAGGAAATTTCGCTCCTAGGCTAAAAGCTTATATTGTTTTTTACTGTCATTCTCGATTTATTTTAATATTTTAATAAGTTTCAGCCCTAAGGTGCTTATAAACGCAAAGTCCATATAAAGGTTCTGTGAGCGGTATTAACGGCCTGTATGAAATTGATATATTATATTTTAGTAATGACGAAGGTATATTTTTGGGATTGAAATATGAACACAGCTACGAGATGAAGATGGACATTTTTATTGAAGGAGAAAGAAATAATATAAGAAAGCACCAATTAAATTTATTTTTAAAAATAATATGCTTATATATATATACCTACCTATCTATTATTGTAGGTACCTACTATGCATCAAAAGCAAAAAAAAGTGAATTTGTGGAAGTTTTGGAACCAGATAACTATTGAAAATATAGAACAATGATCGTAAAAACTGTGATTTAAAACACTCTAAACCACAGTTGTTTTTACTACATAGTAAAGAACTCGACCAACACCACATAATTTCCACCGCTCATCTGCAGCTTCAGTTTTGGCGTGTTGGATGGCGGCCAAAGCACCTCTTTTTTCATTTGTCGGGTAAATGGTATTACACATTTCTTATAAACCAAACAATTAACAAGATTAGATCATAGACAATTTACCTTCAGATACCTACAGCTTATCTCCTGCGCATTCAAAAGTTACGTTTTATGGGTGAAAAAATAGGTCCGAGCGCATGACTCGCCGGTCAGCTGCCTTCCTTCTGGACACCTTCGTGCATGCGCACAAACCTCGTATTATCGGCCTGTCCTACTTTACCGATATGCTCAAGATACTCTCCAGTTGCTCTCCAAAACCGGCTCGGCCGTCATTTTTGTTGTTGTGTTTTAAGGTTTCTCTGTGGATTCCTTGTAGTTTTCTTAGCTATCGTGGATTGTGGGTGTTTAATATTTACGGATTTCTAGTTTTTGTGTAGCTTATTGAATTGTGTCTGATTGTGAAAAAAATAATTTTGTAAAGTTGCTAGTTGGTTAATTTTTTGGTTAAAATTGTACACCCCGACATTAAGCTTTTAATAAAGCCAGTATTCCACGGGTCAAGTTCTCGGGCAACCACTTTTCAAATTCTTGAACAAGAAATTTTGCTTGAAAATGTTTTACACGTACCCAAGTTTTTGCCAAATGGTAAAAATCAATACAAGTTATATACCAACTAATATTTGACTTGAGGTTAGGCACGCGATAACACCGTAGATTGGTTATTTTGCTGGTTTTCATGGTTTTGTTTGTTTTTGAATTCGATTTTATAAGACTAGTTTAATTCACTTGTTCTTGTTCTCTTCCTTTTCGAACTAAAAACACGACGACGAATCATTTTTAAACAAATATTAAAAGAAAACTTTAAAAACAATTTTCTATCCTTAAAATCTGATAGGTTTGTTACTACTAAAAATGCCAGAAATCACTACCTTTTTTCCCAACTTGACCAAAAATTGAGAAGAAAGTCCAATTTCTTGAGCAAGAATTGAAATCTTAAAGCCCGACCTGTCTATTTTGCCATTCGTCAAACGATAATGTTGCAGTGCGCATGTCTAATCGTGTGTAGCTTTGTTTACATGCGCGAGGTCATAAATTTGCCTTTTTCGTGATTATTGTTTGCTTATCTAAAGGTAAATTGTCTATGGATTAGATTTATAAAAAGCAAAACCGCCACAGAATTACTAAACTTCAATCCGATCCAGGAGCGGCTGGGGTATTTGAAAGTGGTGAGGCACAGTTGAAAATTTTTTTTAGCAAGGTTAGATTTTAAAGTTTAGACAAGTTTTTTAAATCGCTATAACCACATTTTGACCAAACTTTGTCGCTATTATTTGTTGCAAACATAATACACGGCCAGCAAAATAATTTGTTTAATATTACACTACCAGTAAGCCATTTTTTGCTAGTAAGTACAAAACAAATAAACCAATAAGTAAAATAAAAGTAATGTAATATTAATATTTTAAAAAAATCACTGCCCACTGTCCCCTCGCGTTCGCATTAAATTTACGTAGAGAGTTGAGGCTGGCCTCAGAAAAATGTTTTTATGCTCTATTTAAAGCTAGATTCGACTGGACTATTACGGGTATCATATATACATCACCTTAGATATTTTCACTAATACGCTAGACAATGAAGCGGGAGGCTGGGCCTCTAACCATATACGACCGCATGCAGAAATAAGATGGATGATATAAGAACAAAACACGCAAGGGATCGTAAAAGACAAGGAAGCGCGAGACCGGCTTCTATCATATACGACCGCATGCAGAAATGAGATGGATGATAGATGATATTTCTAGCGAAGCGCGTTAAGATTGACGGCATTAATTCTAACGGATATATATTTATGCAAAGAGTAAAGTAATATAAATCTGTAATTTATTTAATTTGCAAAATTATTGGTGAGGCACTGCTTCACCTGCCTCATAGGAGCATAGCACTGATACGATCCAATATGGCGACCACATGGTGACTTCACCGACGACGAAGATCGACTTGTAGTTTGTAGTTCGTCAGTAGTTCTTGTCATTCAACCTCGATAGGTTTTTGAAAAGTAGGAAGAAACTTCGTCTAATGATCTGATCTATAAATGAAAAAATCGATTTTCACGGATATATTATCACTTATAATCTCCCTAGTAGCAAAATTCTTACCGATAATTTTTTTCAAGGTCACGAATGTTTTGTTGATAGAAAATTTCCCTGGGAGTTTTTTCTTATTGTAATTTTTTTGCTAAAATGCTACAAAAACATATTTCCGGCGGCTTTAGTTAATTGTAACTAATTAGAGTTTTAGAAATGAAGTTCATTTTAGCCGTTAGTAACTCATTTTTATTACAAAAATGTGAAAAACATTAAATAACAAATTTGTTATCTGAAATCGAATGTCTTTATAGTTTTAGATTCAAATAAAACTTTAAAAAACATATTTCCGAAGAGTTTAGTTGAATATGACGCACTGTATTTTTACAATAGAAGTTGATTTTACTTGTTAATAACTAAGGGTTATTACTAAAATTTCAGGAACATTAAAAACATTAATTCGTTTTCAACCATAACATCTGATTCATGTCACATGTCTACATAGTTTCAAATGAAACTTAAAAAAACATATTTCCGATGAGTTTAGTTAAATATGACGCACTATATTTTTACAATAGAAGTTGATCTTACTTATTAGTAGGTAACTAAGGTTTGTTACTAAAATTTCAGGAACATTAAAAACATTAATTCGTTTTCAACCATAACATCTGATTCATGTCACATGTCTACATAGTTTCAAATGAAACTTAAAAAAACATATTTCCGATGAGTTTAGTTAAATATGACGCACTATATTTTTACAATAGAAGTTGATCTTACTTATTAGTAGGTAACTAAGGTTTGTTACTAAAATTTCAGGAACATTAAAAACATTTATTCGTTTTCCACCATAACATCTGAAATTATATGTCTACATAGTGTCAAATTAAACTTAAAAAAACATATTTCCAATGAGTTTAGTTAAATTTTTGATGTGTCTCTTTTAGCCCCGGTGTTCGATTCGATATATAAAGCAAATTGGTTAGTATCAATAAAAATTATAAGGTAGCAACAAAATGTACCTATTTTGATTTTATTCTGAGTCATTCAATTCATTATGTTAATAGGAACTAACTTAACAGGTGGCCATTGTAATTAAGACTAGACTAGGAACTAACAAAATTATCACTTATAATCTCCCTAGCAGCAGAATTATTACCCATAATTTTTTTCAAGGTCATAAATGGTTTCGTTGCTATCAACAAAAACATGAGTGAAACCGGGAAAAAAATTATCGGGAATTAATTCAGCTGCGTGGGAGATTTGGTAAGAAAATTTCATAAATTGGAGTTTCTTTTAATATGATGAGATGATGAGACCTGCGACCTATTCTCAATAAAAATTATTAGATAGCAACAAAATGTATTTTAATTTTGTTCTGAGTGACGTTTGCCATAAAAAATAAAGCACTTCATTTTTGACAGAAAAATCACTTATTAATTTTATTAGGTTCATAGGCTATAGATTATCATTTATAATCTCCCTAGCAGCAGAATTATCGGGAATTAATTCTGCTGCGTGGGAGATTCGGTAAGAAAATTTCATAAATTGGAGTTTCTTTTAATATTATGAGATGATGAGACTAATGACTTCTAATTTATTAGAAGTCTTTGGATGAGACCTACGACTTATACTCAATAAAAATTATAAGTTAGCAACAAAATGTATTTTGACTTTATTCTGAGTGACGTTTGCCATAAAAAATTAAGCACTTCATTTTTGACAGAAAAATGATCACTTATTAATTTTATTAGGTTAATAGCTAGGCTGTAGACTATCGCGATAGTCTCCCGTCGCTATAAGCAACGCAAACAAAAAGGAGCCTTCTAATTGGTTGAAAATAAATTTATGAAATTTTCGCGATAGTCTCCCGTCGCTATAAGCAACGCAAACAAAAAGGAGCCTTCTAATTGGTTGAAAATAAATTTATGAAATTTTCGTGATAATCTCCCGTTGCTATAAGCAACGTAAACAAAAAGAAGCCTTCTAATTGGTTGAAAATAAATTTATGTAGTTTTCAAATAAAATTTTATTGTGACTTACAAAATGCTTCAATTATCTTTAAAAATTCCCTTAAATCTTATAATAAAATTCGTTATTTGTTTCAGCAAACAATGGCAAATGATACTCAAACTGATTATGTCTTCCATAACGACACGATATGTGGGATAAACAAAACGACAAGTCCAGGTAAGTCGCAGTTGCTGTTTAAGATGAATTACGAATTTTTGTATACCTACCTACTTACTATATTATTACATCTGGCAACAGTATAATTTAAACAAAGGCATATTTCTTGCAGAACAGCATCTGCTAAAAACAAACTTTTGTTTTTAAAGAGCTTTTATAAATTATTCTCATAACGAAAACTTTTATATGACATTATATTAAAGAAATTCTCAAATTAGTATATTTTTTAAAACACAACGAAAGTATTTGTTTGAAGGTGGTAGAAAATGAAGTAATATCAAAAAAATTATCTTGCCGGACTTCCATTGTCTTTAGTTTGTTACTTAACACAACGTTTCGGTTAGTTAGTATCTCTAACCGTTTTCAAGTGTAAACTAAATTAGAATTCTAAGGCTACTGTCTTAAATATCTCCGTTGTAATGTAATGTCCGGAGGTGGCTAACCTGTACGTACATGGAATGGTTTGAGTCACACGCTATTAATACTGTCAAGATTAAACCCAAACTTTTGTTTGATGATACCTTTATTAACTGGAGAGACAGCAACGAAGAGTCGATACGGTTTTTGGATATATTAATAGTATAAGACATCCATTAACTCTAGCTTTTCTCGATGCTCTCGTCATACGAAGTGCAGAAAGGAAACCCACTCACACGGGGCAATACCTTAATTACGGAACGAATCATTTAAACGCCATGAAACAGGGCATCATTCAAACTCTTTAGCACAGAGCATCTAACGTTTGCAACAATCCGGAAGAACTTAATATTGAAATTTCGAATATCAAAAAATATTTAAAACTGAATGGTTACCCTGAAACCTTTGTAACTAATACCATCTCAAAACCTAAAAATCGCGAAGTAAAAACTACTACAGGAACGAATGAGGAGCAAGCATTTCTTACAATACCTTATGTTAAGGGGATTTCTGAGAAGATTAGAAGGATAACCAAAAACTATAATATCTGTTGGATTAGGATTTCATTAAGACAACACTCTGTGTTTTATAATTGTTGTAAATATAATTGTCAAATATATATAAATTAATCAAAACGTGTCATTGTCTGCTCTGCTAAATTATCTTATTTAATCTATTTTCTGTTGTTCAAACTCTGCTGTTTCCATCAATATCAAAACAGCCTTCAAATCCGGAAATACGCTTCGAAGCTTTCTTACAAAAGTAACCCCCCCCCCCCCCGTAATGAAAACACAAAAAATTGTATCTATCAAATCCCTTGCGAGTGTGGCGAATCGTACATTGGAGAAGCAAAAAGACCTCTTCCCATACGAGTTAAAGAACATTTGAAACATACTCAAAGAGGTGAAACGTCGAGATCAGGTATAGCGGAACATATATGGACCAACCAACATAATATACAGTGGCCAGAAGGCAAGGTTTTGGACACGGACAGTGCTGAATTTACCATTAGGCTGAGTAGGCTGGAGCCTAGGGCGGCAAATTTGGCCCAAAATTTTTTGTTTATCTTACAGAAATAAATGGTACAATCTTTATTCATGGTCGACGGGTAGTATTTTTTTAAATAAACTTTATTGTTGGCCGTGTCTGTTAATGGGGATAAAAAAAGGTAGTTGGAACTTTACTGGCTTGCAGAAAGAAATTTCATTTTTAATAAAATAAGTAGGTAATCATAAATTTTTAAAATATTTACTAAAAATTATTGACCAAATTTGGACGTGGTTTTAAAAAAATTTCGCCTGCGGCGCATTTCGTCTGCAGCGGGCTTTTTCTTTCCCGAACACTTCACCTGTTTCACAACTCACGAGCCGTCACTGGTATAGGGGCGGCAAAAATTTAATAGCCTACTGGCGGCAAATTTGTAAATCCGCCACTGGACACGGAACAGCACTGGACGTAAATTCGAAGAAGCAGCTTTCATGAATCAAAATACCGATATATTTAGTAAACCAAGTATAGATATCCCCAATATCTGGAAGCCTCTTCTTGTCCAAAACCAACAGCTCAAACTTCACACGCCAATAAGCATGTAGGCGGAGTCATCAAGCGTAATTGCACATGGATAATTTTTAAGACAGTAGCCTTAGAATTATAATTTAGTTTACACTTGAAAACGGTAAGATATTCTCACTAACCAGAACGTTATCCATCCAATGATAATGGTAAACAAATAGCATTATTAAAATTGTAAATATGTCACCCTGTAGACCTTTCAGGTATACAACAATGAGGTTTTCCGAGCCTAATGAATAAAAATGTAGCGATTGCTTTTTCTTATAAAATCGAGGTAGTTTCTTGAAAGCCATTGAATAAAAACTAATGTAATAGCTTGCGTCCAGCGATCGCTTAAAAGTGTAGGAATTGCTTTTAGTCAACGCTTTCTTATAAAAAATAGAAGCAACTCCTATCGTTTGCTTAAAATGTGATGAATAAATTAAAGAATTGCTTTTTCTAGTGTAGCAATTGCTTTCAACTTTTTAAGGTAGGTCGACCCCTGCATCATTTGCTTGGTAGCAGTCAACTTTAGTTCTCCGCGGCATACACGTGCGTTGCTCTTAATTTGTGTCTTCTATTATTGCTGAATATATTATGAACGTCCGTAAAAGAAAAATCTACAGTGTACGTAAAAATTGTAGATATGATGATTTCAAACAGTTATATCGATTTGACTGCGAAAATGTTGAGTGGTTGGCAAATTATTTTTTTTTATACTGGTAAAAGGCGAGAGGTGCACTGTCGCATTTAAATAAGATTAAAGTGTTTCTGCGGAAATTGTCGAATCCGGGATTTCATCAAACTACTGTCTGTAAGACATACACTTCTGTAATGGATATACAGTTTTGGAGAAGGCCAATATTTTTATTAAATTTCCTACAAGTGCTGAAGCTGTTGTGGGAGCTAAGCGGTTGTGGCCAGAGAGATTTATTTGTGTTCCTTCAATATCAATTGCTCGTCTTTAATTTCTTCATCACTTTAATCATTTTCAAATATAAGTTTCCTATTTTCCACAAATATGTAACAGATTGCTATTGTACTAAATAAATAGACCAGCGTTGTTATATTTGTGTCAACTCTTTTTGCAAATTAGGCACCAAACTGAACATGAAATCTATAATCTGAACAAGTGGATAAGCCACGTCTGAACTTGTGTTGAATAACCATTTGCTACAGAGGTGTAAGAAAAACAGCAATTGCTTCAAAATTTCATTCATATCCAGATCTAGCGATTGCTTTTACTTATAGCATTTGCTAGTCAAGCAATTGCTTTTACTAAAAAGTAATCGGTTCAAGTAATTGCTTAATTTTTATTCATTGGGCTCAATGTGCAAGACACACGACATCGACACCGACGATAGTAAAGCCACCTTCGGATAATTATGGCCTACATTATACGCTCGTTAATATACCATTTTCTGTCTATTTAATAGAAACGTATTTATATTTATTACGCACTATTTCTCCTATATCCGATAATATTACTTTAACTGTTGCTTTTATTTCTATGTATTAGTATCTGATTAAATATTTAAACTTTTATTCCGAAACAAACTTGTGATATCTAGAAAAACATCAAACTTTAGGTAGCTAATTTTTTTTTAATTTGAAATTTTCCGTCACAGCAACCTCCTGCTACAGTATTTCCAGCCCTTTTAGCCATGATTAAATTGAAGGAAATTTTCTTTGAATATTCCTAAAAGAAAATTTCCAAGGTTTCAGAAAAGTAAGAAACATTATTTATAATGCGTGCTTTGAGCAAGCAAGGTTAACATTTTTTTTATTTTTTTGTCCAAAAGGTTTAGGAGAAGCCCTGATTTTTATTGTCCTTCCGTTTCTTTACAATAGTTACCATTATATCCAATTTTGTTTTTGTGTTTTCCTTTCGTATAGGTACGTATCTATACATATAAAGTTAAATGTAACAAAAAAAATATCGTGTTATACCGGAAAAGAAAACTGACTTCCAGATAATGTGGGATGTTCATTTTTTCCAAGTATAGAGAGATGTAAATTACATCTTCAATAATTTAATTTTATTGCACCCTAATTTTTAATTTTCACCTTTTAATATAGTGGAAATTTACAAGTTCAACTTTGTTTTACTGTATCCCATAATACTATAATGTAGCTAAGTATTATTAATTGTGTGTAAGTTCCAAGACAAAATCCTGTAATTGTAAATTTTTTTTAATAACAAGCCTAATAATATACATTTAAAAATATACCTTTATTTCCTTAAGTAAAAATAATACCAAACTAACTAAACTAACAGTTTTTTTTTACACATTTCAAATAACAAGTCGCACCTTTAAAAGTAAAGTGACACAATCCAAAAAAAAGTTTTTTAGAAAACAGGAAAAACTGTAAAATATATTGGACCCTACTACACTTTTGTCTCCTAAGCCCAAGTAATAAATTAAATTAATTGCTAAATTGGTGGAAACATTAGCTAAATGGTTTTACTAGAAGACAATTATTTAAATTTGATATTAAAATCTACCCTTAACCGTATTTTTTTCTAAAAAAAAATAAAATAAAAGTTAGGTCTTTTTATTGCCAAATTTTTTTAACAACGAACGAATTATTTGGAATTATGCCATTTTAAAATTAAAATTGTCGTTGTATTCAGTGAGTCGTTTTAGAATAATGTCCTTTTTTTATAAAGACCAGTTATTTTTTTGTAAAATGTTTGGAATTAAGTCAGTTTACACTTTAAACAGTGTCAATTTTTAACTAAATTAAAAGTAAGAATTATTTTTATTAAAATATAAAAATATATTTCTATTGGCAAAACATGACACAATATTACAAAATTCTACTTAAAACGTTTTTATAAAAGTGGTTTATAAAAATCAGCATAGAAAGCAGGTATAAGGTTAATTTCTTGTACCAGGTTCTCATCAAGTTGGAGGTGACCATCGTGTTTTCCTCGGTTATCTACTTGTAAAACCCATTGTTATCAAGCTTTGTAGCAACAGTACGAATCATTCTATCTGTGATATCCAACGTATTTTTTAAAAATTTCTTGCATACCCTAATTGGTTTTTCTTTAATTGTAAAATAGAAAGCCTTGTTGGCATTCCTAGGTCTTTCGGCGTTTGTGTATTTGTATTTTGGTATTACATTTTTTATGCATGCATGAATCGTTCGTTGTCTGCTTAGATCTGCAAGTTTCCAAAAATTGGTAAATAATGACAATCTACATTCTGTGTCAATATTTTCGACGCATTTTAGTCTACACGTTTCAGGACAAGTTGATTTCATGCTGCGTGCGGGGAATTGTCTGTTTGATTTAGACATGGTTTTATATGCTTTTCTAGAAGTTCGACATTTTTTGGCAATGTTTTGCTTCCATCTGTCAGGTTTCTTAGTGCGTTTTTTTCCTATTTTAGTATTTTTTTGAGTTGTACCTTCTGACTCACTGGAAGATGAACTTGTAGAGGTTGAAGAAGAGCTACTGAAATGCCGATTTCCAGCAAAAGTTATTAGCAAATCAAACTTACTTTTTTTATTATTTTTAGACTCATAAGTGGGATCGCTATCAGTGTGATCTAAATCGCTTTCGTTTGAGTGAATCGGAGAAATATGATAAATCGGTAAGTCTGTGGTATTTCGTTTTATGCGGATTGTAATTGGGTCATTTTTGTTTCTTTCAACGACAAACTCTTCTTTGTTAATATCAAAGCGTGCAGGTAATAATTCTTGGTAAGTTGGCTGAAACAAAATAGTTTAGATGTAGATCATAATACACAACACACAAATGTTTTCTCTCTTCAAAATAGATTTTGTTAAATATACTGAAATAACCATCAAACTTGAGATTTTATCTCATATATTGTTGTACCTACTCTATGCTACTTACCGTTAAATTTTCCGTAGAACCCTCCTGACTTGTTGATGGTTGTTCCAGAAATAAAAGTACCTAAAATAAAACGAGATTTTAATTTTCTATTTTATAAAACCTCTAAAAATACGATAATAATAAAAAAAATACAATGACTTAGAGCTTTTTTAAAATAACCCTTACAACAATATTGCACGGTACCCTTAAAACATCCCTAAAGAAGACGAAACGCTTATAGAGTAACCTATTAGAAAGTATAAAATATTAAAAAGTAAAATGTGTTAAGAGTTATAATAAGTACATACCTCGTGAGATGGTAATATGTCATTCCCGTACTCTTTTTATAGATTCGACAGTGCATTCGTTCTGTGTTTCTGAGTTCTGTAGCATATTTAAAATATTTCTTGCCCGGCTCTCTCCCATATTCAGTTCTAAAACCTAGGAAAATTTTAAAATGTAAAATAATTTTTAATAATAATACGACCCATATTGAAATAATCTCTATATTTTTTCTTAACTTCTAGTCATAAAATTCAATAACTTAAAATAGACCATCAATAAAACCAAATATTTATACCAATTTAATAAAATAGTGGCTTAAGTCTGATAACTATCGGCCAACTTTTCGTTCATTACAAAAATAAATTGACTTATTTCGAAATTAGTCGTATAGTTTTATATGAAAATTTAACATAAAGTAAAATATGCCTTTCTTTTATTGAAATACAATTCAATATTTACCTTAAAGTTTTCTTTTAAAATTACACAATTAGAGATTCACACAACTCTTCACCGTCACATGCGACAACATACTGAAATGATGCTCTTTGCTCCTAAAAAGACGCGCGAATACCGTTAATATGAAAAAGGCATAAATAGGTTCCTGTAATCTGGGAGAAGCGATTTGGTATTAGGTCCAGCGGCAGCTGATAGAGGGCGGTATTTAGTGCCATTTTATGACTAAACCTAGAAATATACAATTTTTGAGTTGTGTCACTTTACTTCTAAAGGTGCGAAGTGTTAATAGAAAATAAGCATAAGTAATCTTAAAGTATGCAAGTATTAGGATATGTGGCCGGAATACAGAAACTTCTTTAAACCCCAAAGCGGAAATTTCAAACATCCCAGTTATCTTATAACTTATCAGAATTGTCTCATGTCGGCGTCGGCATCGGCACATTGCATTATAACAATAATAATATTTATTGCATAATGTTTATTGGACAACGAAAGATATTAAGAAAATAACCGCAGGCCGCGGTGTGTCACCTCGTTTCTGTGTAGTCATGGACAATGTTTCAATATAAGTATTATGTAATATATTTTAATTTAGTAAAATACATGCGTCCAGGAATGCTTTATATTTTACTAGCGTGTATCCGGCATGCGTTGCAACCCGCTGGTATAAATACAAACCCGAACAAACCCGATATATTAGTACCCGGCATGCCACTTTCTGAAATTGCACCCGTGCGAAGCCGGGGCGGGTCGCTAGTTATACATAAAAACCTTCCCCTTGAATCACTCTATCTATTAAAAAAAACCGCTTCAAAATCCGTTGCGTAGTTTTAAAGATTTAAGCATATAAGGGGACGGACGGACAGACAGCGACTGCGACTTTGTTTTATACTATGTTAAGATATGACTCGCTACACAAAAATGTGGTCAAATAAAAATGTCTATGTCTATATTTAGTGGGACGGACATGATAGTCACCGTCCCTTGTAGTGTATTATACAGGGTGTTA
Source organism: Polydrusus pterygomalis (assembly GCA_963969555.1). NCBI lineage: Eukaryota > Metazoa > Arthropoda > Insecta > Coleoptera > Curculionidae > Polydrusus > Polydrusus pterygomalis. The sequence continues at coordinate 38,055,954 of OZ018376.1, read as the reverse complement.
TTTAAATATGTGGCCAAACTCCAAGATGTGCTGCTTTAAGTGATTTTAAGAAGAGAAGATCATATAAATGGGTCCGAAAATGCATAGTTTTTACGATACAGGGTGGCAAACTTTAAAAAAAAAATCGGATGTTCGTAAATATTTCAATACTCTTTTATTAGATTTTGTTGAAATTTGGCAATTCTGTTTGTAATAACAAAAGGATAATTTAGCGTCAATTAGATTAAAATTATTTAGTCCAGTAGCGTCTCGGAAAGACAGTCCGACTAATATTTTTGACAAAAAAATTGCGCGCCACTGAGTTTTTTTTTTAAATTATGTATTTTTTCGAATTAAGATAATAAGAGTAAAAAAATTAAACTACTTATCAAACTATTAAGCAATTAAAATTACACGAAAGTCCTCTTTTGAATTTTTTCGCACTGATTAAAACTGTTTTCGATAAAAGAAATTAACATAAAATAATCGCATAACGTATTAATTTATTACTGCAATGTTTTAAAAGTAACAACTACCTATAACTCTTATTGTCCCTGGGACATGCAATAAAGTGGTTTTTATTTTTTTTTTCGAAAACAAAGCAAGATATGAAAAAACTCAAGAAATAAAATAGTTGTATTTGTAGTTGCTAATTCAGCATTATATTTACGTCAAAATTACGTACATATTTAGTCGGATGACGCCCTATGATCAAATATCTTCTAAAAATAATGTAATTTTTATGACAGCTTACTGCTACCTGGATAAGAGATGTTTTACTTTTTATTTACAAAATGCTTCGTGAGTCGAATAAAATTATATTTTCTTTCATCGTAATTAAGAAGAAGTAGGTAAGCTACATTTATTTGGCCTAATTATAAAACTTTATTGACTTTACCTGCTTTTTCCTAAAAATATATTCGCCATGATACAAACTTTCGTGACAATTTCTTAAAATAAATGTTTAAAAAACTGAATGGCATATTATTATTTTTTATTTTCTTTACTTACAGGATGGTGTCCGGAGATCTATGATAACGCCCTCTGCTGGCCAGAGACACCTCCTGGGACAACTGCAAACCAGTCGTGTCCAAAATTTGATGGATTCCAAGTCTCCAAACTAGCATATAAGGAATGCTGGGAAAATGGGACCTGGTTTGTGAACGAAAACAATATAACATGGTCAAATTATACACATTGCATAGATTTGGAATCATTAGACGTAAGTATAAAATATACCTAGTTTTATTCTATTTAAATAAATATATTTTTAAACGTTTGTTACATTACATGTCTACAAATATTATGATTAAATCTCGCTTTCCCATCCTACAAAATTTTTAATTGCCTACTATTATTAAGGTCAATATTTACTAAAAAGTTGTAAAAAATAATGATTTTTAACACTTGTAGGTATTTTCGAATCTATCATTTGTTGCACTAAGGTAAATTGAGCTAAATTCTCATGTTTTAGCATTTTGTTCTAGCCTTTTGTAAAGACCTGAAGATATCTGTAATCGTAACGTCACAGAGATAAAGTTTTAATATGTCTAGAATGCCTTGAAAAATAAAACCATGTAAATAAAAACCAATTTTTCCATAGAATCAGGACTTTACATAAAAATATACCGGGTGTTCCATTGAAAAAGGTCGTTGTATCGGTCGGTATATCAAAGAAATTGCCTTGTCGGACTTTCATTGTCTTTATTTTGTTACTTAACACAACGGTTCGGTTAAATAGTATCTCTAACCGTTTTCAAGGGTAAACTAAATTATAATTCTAAGGCTACTGTCTTAAATACTATCCATGTGCAATGAATCTTGATGACTCCGCCTACGTGCTTATTGGAGTGTGAAGTTTGAGCTGTTGGTTTTGGACAAGAAGAGGCTTCCAGATATTGGGGATATCTATACTTGGTTTACTGAATATATGTGTATTTTGATTCATAAAAGCTGCTTCCTTGAATTTTCGTTTTTTCCAGTGCTGTTCCGTGTCCAAAACCTTGGCTTCTGACCACTGTATATTATGTTGGTTGGTCCATACATGTTCTGATATACCTGAGCTCGAAGTTTCACCTCTTTGAGTATGTTTCAGATGTTCTTTAACTCGTACGGGAAGAGGTCTTTTTGTTTCTTCAATGTACGATTCGCCAAACTCGCCAGGGATTTGATAGATACAATTTTTTGTGTTTTCATTACTGGGGGGTTTTACTTTTGTAAGAAAGCTTCTAAGCGTATTTCCGGATTTAAAGGCTGTTTTGATATTATAGTTTTTGGTTATTCTTCTAATCTTTTCAGAAATATCCTTGACATAAGGTATTGTAAGAAATGTTTGCTCCTCTCTAGCTTCTGTATTAGTTTTTACTTCGCGATTTTTAAGTTTTGAGATGGTATTAGTTACAAACGTTTCAGGATAACCATTTTGTTTTAAATCTCTTTTGATGTTTGAAATTTCAATATTTAGGTCTTCCGGATTGTTACAAACGTTAGATGCTCTATGATAAAGAGTTTGAATTATGCCCTGTTTTATGGAGTTTGAATGATTCGGTCCGTGATTAAGGTATTGCCCGGTGTGAGTGGGTTTCCTGTATACTGAAGTTTTTATGTTATCAGCACTTCGTTTGACGAGAACATCGAGAAAAGGTAGAGTGGAATGTTTTTCTGTTTCCATGGTAAATTTAATGAATTGTCTTATACTATTAATATGTTTCAAGAACCGTATCAGCTCTTCGTTGCTGTCTGTCCAGATAATAAAGGTATCATCAACATATCTAAGCCAAAGTTTAGGTTTAATCTTGGCAGTGTTAATAGCGTGTGACTCGAACCATTCCATAAACAGGTTAGCCACCACCGGAGAGAGAGATGAACCCATTGGAAGACCGTCTTCCTGGGCATAGAACCTATCTTTTACTTGGAAGTAGGAACTACGTAGGCAGCACTCTAATAGTTTCATCACTCCATCCAGCGGCAAACTAGTGCGTTCTGAAAGGGTTGGGTCGTCTTGTAACTTTTGTTTGATGATATGCAGTGATTCCCCTATTGGGACGTTGGTATATAAGCTTTCTACATCGAAACTGACGAATGTGTCTTGTGGTTCTAAATTGACGGTTTTCAGAATATTTACAAAATGATTAGAGTTCTGAACAAAAGAAAATGACTTACCCTGTAACGGTTTAATTATCTCAAGAAGAAATTTTGATAATGCGCTTGTAGGAGAATCCCTGGAGCTGGTGATTGGTCTTAGTGGCATGTAGTTCTTATGAATTTTAGGAAGACCGAAGAGATGAGGAGGTTTGCCATGGTGTGATGTTAGTTTTGTTTGGAGGGCATCTGGAATGTAGGCTGAGTATTTCTTTAGCGTTCGGTATATCCTTCCCTCAATCGTTGCTGTTGGTTCCTTGGCTAGTATCCTGTATTCTCCTTTGGTCAATACTTCTTCAATCTGTTGGTCATATGTTTCGATGTCCATAATCACAGTGGTATTTCCTTTGTCAGCTGGAAGAATTTTTATAGAACTGTCCTTCCGAAGGTGTTTTAGTGCTATTTCTTCTTGTTTAATAACGTTCTTATTGACTTTTTTGTTCTTCTCTATGGCAACTCGTAACTCGTATCGGAGTTCGTCTGCGACTGTTGATGGTAGGTTCAAGGTTTCTATGGATGCTATAATATCCAGGGTAGGTGACTGTTTAGGTGTAATTGAAAAATTAAGACCCTTTTGTAAAAGCTATTCTTCTGCATCACTCAATGATCTCTTCGAAGGACTCTTATTGAGTAACATGCAGAATTTAGTTTTTTTGAGACATGTTGAACATGTCGGTGTGTACTCCTTTAATTTGTGCCACAGTGTATATATATTTGTTAAACTTAATAAACTTTGTCATATTACTTTTAAAAATAGTTTTTGTAAAGAAAATAAGAAAATACTATGGAATTTCTTATGTGATTCTGTGACATTTCCCCTTTTTATACGTTATGATTTGTACCATTTTAAATTTTATTACGTTTTACAAAAATTGGAAGGGAAATTTAAGTAACACATTTCAATGTCCAATACACATCCCAATTTATTTCATAAAAAGATTGGGCCTAAAACTAACACATAGAAAGTTATAGGGTTTTAAACTTTAAAATTGCTTTCCTGAACATTTACATTTTTTGACATTTCTCCTTCTTTGCCTGCACCCTTCATATACAAAATTTCGTCATTTCCAATCTCTTAGCTTTCGAGTTATCAGATAAATAGGAAGACAAGTTGACAAAAATACTTTTTGTGGTCTATAGGGATCCTGATCCTGAATTTTTGTAAAATAAAAGGCGAACGAGGTGAAACTTTTTTTACTTTTAAAGATCGTTAGTGTATTGGAAATTTTTATTTTCAACTTTCGTTTCAAAGGCCAACGACGTAGACGCGATGGGACGTGCTAATCCTACAGAAACGTGATGAAAACAAAATAGCAAAAAACTAATAACATTGCGGCTCAAGCAACTCTGGTATTTGAAACTTCTTTTCCTTTTTCATTAATATTACTTCGGGTTTTTGTATTTATATGTTTTTTGTTCACTGTTTCACTCTCATTTAGGTACGTTTTTACCCACTGTGACTTGAATTCATCACCGCATTATATATATAAAAAACCGTCCTTTAATATTCGCTGTTATTGAATTTATGTAAATTTTATTTATATACTTCAGTTTACAGTAATGTAGGCTTGTAGAAATAAACAATCTTAAGAAATTATTACCTCCAAATGAAATACCAAAATTAAAAATCTGTTACATATACATTTGAATCTCAGTGTGAACTTTTAGCTATATCCATTGATGAAAAATTTATATTTATAATGGCTAGTGATATTTTATGACAGTCGAAAGACCCTCTCAGGGAGAATAAAAATGAATTTTTCGATTTTTAAACTTCAAACGTCCCCCCCTTCTCGTTTTCGAGGTGTGAGAATGTCCAAAATTGAGCATCCTAAGGTACGAGAATCCTGTTTCATTTTAAAGACCCCAGGATTGTATCGATCGGAAACATGAAATGTGCATGGTAACCTCAGAACAAGCACCATGGTCTGAGATGGTAACCCAGAGAAAACAGTGGTTTATTTCTGAGGCATATATAATTCAAGGATCAAGGTCTGAAGCGGAGAAGCGTATTAGAGGTGGGAAACTATCGAAAATTATAACTATCGATAGTGCGATAGATTTCGATAAAAACTATCGATATATCAAGGGAAACTATCGATAGTTTAAAAAATAAATATAACAGCGAAAAACAAAAAGAAACATATTTTTTTTATAATTTTTATACATATCTATTTATACTTGCATGGGTATTTATAAAAACATAAAAAGTAAATTATGGATGAATCAGTTCTAAGAACTATTCTTATATTTCTTACAATAACCATTGGTTTCCACTAATAAATAATAACATATTAACATTTTTCGATTTTAAGTGTGAACGCGTTGTTGTCATTAAATTACTATTACGTTACGTTACTATTTTGCTGGCATTCTTTGTGTTTCTCGCTTCACAATGATGGTTTGGAATTTAGAAAGTGAAAATACAATTATTAACCATATACCGTAAGATTGAAAACAAACCATCTCAAAGTAAACATTGAAAATAGCTGCACATGTCCGTTTCTTATTCAGTGCAAATGATAATAAGCGCAATGCCTACAATCTTGTAAAGTCAATTTTTTCTTTACTTTACTTTGACTATTAAATAACAGATTTTTCGTGTAAATTAAAAAAAATATCGTTTTTGAAGTTTGGCTAATTGCGGTCATCGGAATGCATAATTTTGTTCCTATAACCATTTGCAACACTGATTCCTGTTATAATAGCATTTTTCTTTTGTTTCAGTTTTATAACTTTATTAACTTCCTGTATGTCATTGGGTATTCAGTATCACTAGTGGCCCTCGTATTGTCATTATGGATCTTCTTATCATTTAGGTAAGTTTTAGACAAGTTAATTAGGTTTTTTTGCCAGATAGATGTGTTTACTTAGTACTTACTACTTACAAGTCTTACAAAATGACAGAAAAACGAATAAACTTTATACTGTGCGAGCAAAAATTATTTGCATCAAAGACGGCTAATGGATTAAAAAACGTAAGGCTTGGTTTAGATCACAATGATATGGGGATGATATATCCAACCAAATCTAGGTTAAAATTTTGTCAATTTTTGACACAAACTACGTTTTCAAAAATACTTATTTTATGAAGTTACACACTGTTAGAAATCCTGGACGTGAGAATCAAAAAAATTTATAATCAAATAAAATAAATCAAATTTAACTTAAAATGTATAGTTATTTTAACTCTTTTGTGTTTAGTAAAAATCAGATTTTAAGAACTATTTTTTCTGGAAGTCGTTTTAACATAACAGCTAACTAAAATTAACATGCAATTCTTTTACGGTTCAAATGAATCAAATACTAGTAACTTTGATAAAGTTTATAATCATTATCAATATATTTTTTAGTTAAAATTTTAAAAGAAGTTAATACTAACATAAAAAATGTGTCAAATTAACTAATTAAGTTGTAATTTTTACTGCACAATAAAATCAGATTAATGTCAAAATAGTAATAACATATTTTATGAGTTACTGATTGACTGAAGCGGGTTTAGTTAAATTGACAAAAAAACGGGAGTGGACTTTCTGGGACATAAAAAAAAGTTAAATTTGATTCTTTTCTTTTAACAGTGCAGGGTCAAAAACAAATAAACTTTGCATCACATGCGACCAAATTTTAATAGCCCAATTTTGATTTTGTAGAAAAACACACATTTAATATGGCGCTACTTTAAAGAAAATGTATCTGAACTAAAGCATTGTCAAAACTGGGAAGTTTTATGTAGGTTGCGTTGAGTCTTATTTTGCAAAAGTAGTGCAATTTACAAAATATAGGTAAAAAATCAAAATTATCTTATGCAGCTGAAAGTTTGCATGTGGTCTAGAAACTGCATTTAAAAAACTTTTTCTAATAACTTTTTTCGATATTTTTAGAAATAACCCCACTTTTGAATTCTTTTTTGGAAAAAATTTAAATTTGACAGATAATGCGAATCACGTGACTACTATTTTTTTGCTTAATTTTCATCTCGATCGAAGCAGAACTTGATGCCAAAGTCAAATTTTGAATAAAGCTATTAATAAAAAAAATCCCATATGATGCGGACTTTACTGGTGACACTGTGCTCGTATATGATACTTGGACACAATTTTTTTAAATTTCGTCTTTGAAATATGAGTACAGAATTCATCAATTTCAAATTACACTTCACTAATTTTTCTGAATAACATGTCTTGCGATGAATAAACACAGGGTTCTTGAAGCAAGTAGGATATAGGTCTCAAGCTTCGATGAAACTTCCTCAGGTTATCCATTTCGTCGCACAAAGTACACAGATTCTGTTTATTAAAATTTTTCATTCTGTTTCTAGTGTTTTCAATAATATTAATTAATAGATATGTCATGAAATACCGTCAAAATAATATTTTCAATAGTAAGGTTAATTTAATAATAACATACCTTCCTAGTTGCTTTAAGCAAACGTTTTCATTATTATTAACGAATACCTCACAAAATTTTTTTTAAAAATAAAGTTTCCTTTTACTTTAGTAAAACAGATTTGTTGACCTAATACACAAATCAAAAAAATTACCTTGTCGGACTTCCATTGTCTTTATTTTGTTACTTAACACAACGTTTCGGTTAGTTAGTATCTCTAACCGTTTTCAAGTGTAAACTAAATTATAATTCTAAGGCTACTCTCTTAAATACTATCCATGTGCAATGAAGCTTGATGACTCCGCCTACGTGCTTATTGGAGTGTGAAGTTTGAGCTGTTGGTTTTGGACAAGAAGTGGCTTCCAGATATTGGGGATATCTATACTTGGTTTACTGAATATATGTGTATTTTGATTCATAAAAGCTGCTTCCTTGAATTTTCGTTTTTTCCAGTGCTGTTCCGTGTCCAAAACCCTGGCTTCTGACCACTGTATATTATGTTGGTTAGTCCATACATGTTCCGCTATACCTGATCTCGAAGTTTCACCTCTTTGAGTATGTTTCAGATGTTCTTTAACTCGTACGGGAAGAGGTCTTTTTGTTTCTCCAATGTACGATTCGCCACACTCGCAAGGGATTTGATAGCTACAATTTTTTGTGTTTTCATTACTGGGGGGTTTTACTTTTGTAAGAAGGCTTCTGAGCGTATTTCCGGATTTAAAGGCTGTTTTGATATTATAGTTTTTGGTTATTCTTCTAATCTTTTCAGAAATATCCTTGACATAAGGTATTGTAAGAAATGTTTGCTCCTCTCTAGCTTCTGTATTAGTTTTTACTTCGCGATTTTTAAATTTTGAGATGGTATTAGTTACAAACGTTTTAGGGTAACCATTTTGTTTTAAATCTCTTTTGATGTTTGAAATTTCAATATTTAGGTCTTCCGGATTGTTGCAAATGTTAGATGCTCTGTGATAAAGTGTTTGAATTATGCCCTGTTTTATGGAGTTTGAATGATTCGATCCGTGATTTAGGTATTGCCCAGTGTGAGTGGGTTTTCTGTATACTGAAGTTTTTATGTTATCAGCTCTTCGTTTGACGAGAACATCGAGAAAAGGTAGAGTGGAATGTTTTTCTGTTTCCATGGTAAATTTAATGGATTGTCTTATACTATTAATATGTTCCAAAAACCGTATCAGCTCTTCGTTGCTGTCTGTCCAGATAATAAAGGTATCATCAACATATCTAAGCCAAAGTTTAGGTTTAATCTTGGCAGTGTCAATAGCGTGTGACTCGAACCATTCCATGTACAGGTTAGCCACCACCGGAGACTTTGGCTTAGATATGTTGATGATACCTTTATTATCTGGACAGACAGCAACGAAGAGCTGATACGGTTTTTGGAACATAATAATAGTATAAGACAATCCATTAAATTTACCATGGAAACAGAAAAACATTCCACTCTACCTTTTCTCGATGTTCTCGTCAAACGAAGTGCTGATAACATAAAAACTTCAGTATACAGAAAACCCACTCACACCGGGCAATACCTTAATCACGGATCGAATCATTCAAACTCCATAAAACAGGGCATAATTCAAACACTTTATCACAGAGCATCTAACATTTGCAACAATCCGGAAGACCTAAATATTGAAATTTCAAACATCAAAAGAGATTTAAAACAAAATGGTTACCCTGAAACGTTTGTAACTAATACCATCTCAAAATTTAAAAATCGCGAAGTAAAAACTAATACAGAAGCTAGAGAGGAGCAAACATTTCTTACAATACCTTATGTCAAGGGGATTTCTGAAAAGATTAGAAGAATAACCAAAAACTATAATATCAAAACAGCCTTTAAATCCGGAAATACGCTCAGAAGCCTTCTTACAAAAGTAAAACCACCCAGTAATGAAAACACAAAAAATTGTATCTATCAAATCCCTTGCGAGTGTGGCGAATCGTACATTGGAGAAACAAAAAGACCTCTTCCCGTACGAGTTAAAGAACATCTGAAACATACTTAAAGAGGTGAAACTTCGAGATCAGGTATAGCGGAACATGTATGGACTAACCAACATAATATACAGTGGTCAGAAGCCAGGGTTTTGGACACGGAACAGCACTGGAAAAAACGAAAATTCAAGGAAGCAGCTTTTATGAATCAAAATACACATATATTCAGTAAACCAAGTATAGATATCCCCAATATCTGGAAGCCACTTCTTGTCCAAAACCAACAGCTCAAACTTCACACTCCAATAAGCACGTAGGCGGAGTCATCAAGCTTCATTGCACATGGATAGTATTTAAGACAGTAGCCTTAGAATTATAATTTAGTTTACACTTGAAAACGGTTAGAGATACTAACTAACCGAAACGTTGTGTTAAGTAACAAAATAAAGACAATGGAAGTCCGACAAGGTAATTTTTTTGATATTACTTCATTGTCTACCACCTTCAAATAATACACAAATGTTCGTTTAATGTAACAAAAATCATAGGAAGATATTTCTTAGACACAGAACCCCCATATAATTTCAAAATGAAAAAGACAATGGTTCTATCAGCAATATTTTGCAAAAAATATATTTTCAGCAAATTTTAGGAGCAAATCTTAAATTATAATAGAATCTGTATATCTTAAGATTCTGTTAATTTATTTTTAATTATTTCATTTAACTAAAATGCAAGGAAGACGTTTCATTTGTGCCATAAATACCTAACGAATTCTTTGTAACGGGTGTTCCACCTAAGGAGGTAATCGGCTATATCTCAGAAAGTAATCTAGGACTTTGGGAAAAAATATATATCTATAAAAGCGGCCAAGAGAAATTGCTGGAAATTATTTTTAGGTTCGAAAAATGACCGCTAGGGGGCGTAAGAGAACTTGCAAAATAGTAATACCGATTTTCTCTTGATTTTTCTTAATAAAAATATAAGCATTGTATTCTTCATAAAATTATGCAACTTTATGTTAGGAACCGTTTTTTTCTATTTTCAATAATAAAGTGGTGGGAGAAGGTCAAACCTTTTTTCTTTCAAACGCAGATATCTCTGCTTTGGTTTTGAAAAAAAGCCCTTCTTTTCCTCTACACGTAAATCTATTAACTATATATATATTGATTCTGATGGGGGTCACTTGATGGCGTTTTTCCGTAATTCCTCAATGAATAAGGATTTATGGTATAACTTTTTCACCATATTTTATTTTAGGCTTATAAAGGCTATTAAATAGTGAAATAAAAAATCCAGGTCCGTATCTAAAATAAAAAATTTGAAAAAATAGTCCATGCTTAAAGTGGAGTTGAAAGTATGGGAAAGAAAGAAAAAACTCAAAGTCTTCCTCCACAAAGTTTAATAATAAAATTATTTAGTAAAAGTCTCTACATGTTTCGAACGTAGTGACGTTCATCATCAGGAGACAGAAATTAAAACTTAGTGCTGATGGTTTTAGCAGGAGAGAAAATGGTGTCGAACCTTAATGGAGCTTTAATGGCATTAAAAATTTGATATGTAAATCAAACAAATATGAAGAAATTGATGGAATTTAAAAAACATACTGAGTATGTGAGAAGTCAGTAACTAAGGTCTAAACCAACCAAATAAACTGGGGGGAAAGAAAATTTGTTTTTAAAAAGAGGACGAAGAATATTTAAAATTTTTTAAGAAACATTATTAGTTAGGAAATTGTCATTGTGAGGACAAAATTAGAATTACATGTAGGTAGGTTATGAATGTTTCCTTCAAGAAATTTGTTTAGTGAAATTTGTTTAGTGGGGTACCTCAGACTTTTACTAAATAATTTTATTATTAAACTTTATGGAGGAAGACTTTGAGTTTTTTCTTTCTTTCCTATAAAATAAAAAAGTTGATGATGGTCGCTCGAATCCGAAAGGTCGGATTAAAAAACTAACCCCATCAGCTTGTAGAAGAGGAAAAGTTACTTTAAGGAACTGAAAACCGCAACGTGATATCTTTTGTTAAACTAGAGAAATTAGGGATAATAATAATTAATATGGAAAAATAGGCCATTTTTTAAAACATTCGATTTTCTCTAGTTTAACAAAAGATATCACGTTGCGGTTTTCAGTTTCTTATAGTAACTTTTCCTCCTCTACAAGCTTATGGGGTTATTTTTTAATCCGACGTTTCGGATTCGAGCGACTATCATAAACTTTTTTATTTTAAATACGGACCTGGATTTTTTATTCCACTATTTAATAGCCTTTATAAGCCTAAAATAAAATATGATGAAAAAAGCATATTATACCATTTGATTTTTTTGAGAAAATCCTTATTCATTGAGGAATTACGGAAAAACGCCATCTAGTGGCCACCATCAGAATCAATATGGTAAAGTTAATAGATTTGCGTGTAGAGGAAAAGAAGGGCTTTTTTTCAAGACCAAGTTGAATAAAATCGGTTTATCCAAAGCAGAGATATCAGCGTTTAAAAGAAAAAAGGTTTGACCTTTTCCCACCACTTTATTACTGAAAATAGAAAAAAACTATTCCTAACATAAGGTTGCATAATTTTATGAAGAATACAATGCTTATATTTTTAACATATTTTTATTTTAAAAAATCAAGAGAAAATCGGCATTTCTATATTCAAAGTTCTCTTACGCCTCCTAGCGGTAATTTTTCTAACTTGAAAATAAATTTATGCTCTTGGAAATATTTCGGTAATAATTCAAGTACTAGGGAGATTACTGGTGTTTTCTACAGTGCTTATCACCTTAAAACAAACAAGTGATTTTCATATTTCACAGCACCCTGTATGTTATCTAAATACTATTTAAGGGGCAGTAATAAAATATAAAAATATTTTGTTATTTTTTATTTATGGTTGATTTATAAATAATTATTATTTCTTTTAAATTATTTTTATTTTATCTTGTGTCCATTTAAAAAATTTGACACAAGAAAAAGTCACCGATAACAACAAAATAATGGCATCAATAACAAAATAATTGATCGTTAAACGCAACATTTTTACTTACGCTGTTAAAGCAATTACAATCTTTCATTTAAACGTGTTTTTGTCAGCGTTTTAAAAATTGGCTTTATTGAACAAAAAAAAAATAAGTGCCTACCAGAGTCTTAAAAGCTTCGTGACAAATTAGTTGCAAATTGAAAAGGAAAAAGATTTATTAAATTCATTTTTAACCTGGAAAATTCAGAGGAAACTAATAGGCAGCTTTCAAAATAAGCTAATCAGTGAAGCTTTGCAACTGAAATTTTGGTTCTCGGAAAAGTTTTAACTTTTTATTTTGTTATGTTCGATACTCAACACGTAATTAACGCTATTAAAAACTTTGTTGTTGTCGTTAATTCGCTTCTGAAAATGAAATGCGTTATGTCGTGTTATATACCACACTTTATGGGTGGTTTTCAGTAACTTTTAAGATACCATGTCCCTGGGATCTTAAAACTCAATCCTTTTTATTAGCCATAATTTTTTTTTATATTTGACTAGACACGCATATTTTTATCGATTTATTAATACTAAAAGTACAATATCTTATGAACTTATATTTTGATTTGGGGTTTGAAACTTCTATTTCACATGACCGTTGTATGTCCCTGAAGCAAAATCCAATATTTGGCGAACTTCCAAAAATATATTTTAACTTTTAAGTTGCTAAAGTAAATGTATTTAACAAATGTTGGGTTTTTTGTGTTATAAAATTGTCTTGAATAGCCATTATTGTTAATGTTTGGGCTAAAGATTATTATTGAACGCTGTCCCGACGTTTTCTTCACATGACCGTAGAAGGACTTTTTAGGTTGTCTTTTCGATGCTAGATGATACTGCATGTGTGAATTAAAATATTTTATTATTGCAAATGGCAACAGTTACTTGTGCAGTTCGGTTTGCCATATTATTTGCAGTTATTGTCGTGTATTTTGATATAAAATAGGTGAGTCTAAGTTTTTCGTATTTTTTCTAATAACATGACGGTCTCTAGTGATAGAAAACAATATAATATAGTAATAAAGTTGCTCGCTTTGGTTTTTTGTTGTTCGTTATTTACCGGAGAAAATTCTAACCTAAAATTCACGACATGGGAATAGGTTCAATTTTAAGTAAATAAAAATGAGTGAAATTACATGACCGTCGATCTCGTGACCGTCGCATGAAAAACGTAACTGTCGCAACAAAACATGACCGTAGTAACAAAATCATGGCCGTCGCATACTTTTTTCGTACCTCCTTACTTCGAAATTTTTAAAATCTGGCACATTTTGGTAGTTTATTTAAGCGTTACCAGATGGCACAAACCAAAAATCAGTTTTCGGACTTTTTAAATTTATCTTATTGGTCATGGTACAATATCATAGAGGACATAATATATTCTAAAAATTACTATTAAACTTGCCTTATGGTGGCATTATTTTACGCCCAATTACTTTAGATGCTTCTTAAATTCACAATTTGGCAGTATAAAGTATATTAAATAAAATTACAGGTCGAAACCGACATTAAATCAAAGCTACCACTTAAAAAAAAAGTATGGGACGGTCATGTTAAAAATTTGTTTATTTTCTATATATATAAAACCCTTTTAGCTTTTATTTTCATGACACTCGAGCACTTTCTTAACCATTCTGGCATATTTCACTTAGTTACCTAAAAGAAAAATGGCAGTTGAACTAAAGCCGAATTTTTTATTTTTTTTTCAAAACCAAATCAGAATCTTAAAAGATATTGAAAACCACCCTTATAGCCCCCCATACACCAGCGGATAACTTAACGAATTTGATATGGCACGAGCCAAATACGCCGATAAAACTTTACGTGTATGTGGCGAGCCGAGCTTCCTCGGGCCGTGTAATATCTGCCACGGATGAAATCAGCCGGTTTTAACCCATCAGTAGATTCGATAGGATAATTTTGGACGCCTACCAAGTCGTCCAACTTGGTTTAAGGTTAAATTAAAATGGACTACTTTTTCAAAATTAAATTAAAATAATAATAACAAATAATTTCTGCCGATTTTCGTTACTTGTCAAAAGAATTTATTTTCAAATTTACTTCCACCATACTTAACAAATGTCTGAAAGTATCATCCTTAAATTGTTACGGAAATCATTTGGTTCGTCTTGTTGAAGTTCCTTCAAGAGTTACATAATATGACTCAGTTCATCTCTACGAGAAATCCATTTTTTACCCACTTGCTCCTTTTTTGATTTTTGTTTATTGGTAATAAATACAGAAGCTATGACACAAGCTATAGCGCGTCTTCTACGATTGGTATTCATTTTTAAAACTCACCGAGTACAGAAAATAAATCCGAGTCGATCTAAAACCACTGGTTAAATTTTTCAGGAATTCCAAAAAATCGCGAGTCAAGCCAAAACTGTTATAAAACGTGGAGTTTTGTTCTATTAACGAGAAGATTTAATCAGGCGAATCTAATCGGGTTATTAAATCGGCGAGCCAAATTCGGCTGCCCAAAAATTACGAGAGTTTGGGTACGTGCCGAGCCTAGCTCGCAGACCAAATCCGAACGGATCAAATCGGTTCAACTTTATGTTGGTGTATGGGGGGCTAAAGGCTTGTTGTTAACGAATACTTACACCAGGAAGAAGACAAACAAGCATGTTAATTGGTCGAAGCAAAAATATGTCGAAACTGACAAAAACAGCGCCGCCATCGGTACAGGTGAGAACCTTGAGTCGAGAAGCGGGACGTTTAATTCTCCATAGATTTACAATTTTCTTTGCCCGAAATATTTTAGGCCAAAAAAATTATTGAAAATCTCATGAATTGGTTTTAATTAGCAAAATTCTGAAAGAACTTAGTAACGATTCAATTTTGCCATTAAATAACGGTTAACCCTTGTTATTTTTGGTAAATAATTTAAATTTAAAGAACATTAACATAAAGAAGTGTTGTGTATAAATATCATAATTAAACATCAGTTTCTTCTTATGGACTTCATTTTTATACTTAATATATTTTCTCCACTACCATTACTGAATGCAATAATTCCAAAATCATTTTTGATAACAGAATGTAAAAATTTTCGCTCTTGAGTTGGAATATTAATTCTGAAACACTTGCTTCTTATGCTTCTTGCGTGTATTTTCATTCCATAACAAGATACGGAATGAATATTCTGTAATTGATATAAACGACATAGGTTGCCATGAGTTTCGAAACTGTCAGTGTCAGATAAAAATGGCCGCGTTGTAATAATTATTTTCAGACAAATTTTAGTGTAAGTCAAAAAATGAGTGAAAAATCGGATGAATCAGATATGGAACTGGATGCTCGTGGAGAAAATATAGTCTGCTACTCGGTTAGAATAAAAATTCGATACTCGTGGTTCCTCACGCTTGCTACGCTCGCGTTCGGAATCTTCCACTCGGATCGAATTTTCATTCCAACCTCGTTACAGAATCTACTTAACTATTCCATATCTACGGTTTAAAAAAATATATTGTCTTATGGTTTTCACATATATTATTCTTATTTATTCTTGTTTTTACTTAAGTTAACAAAGATAATATCGTTGCATTTAAAATATTTTAGAAAAATGGCAATTTATTGATTTTTCTAGATAGCGCTCTCTAGCTGTCGCAAGAATAAGGAACGACTTCGCTTTTTTATCAAATTGATAAAACAAAAGAATCCCTATTTAGTGAGTTTAAATGTGTAAAATTCCGATGAGCCAAACCAAAGTTATGAATATTTTTACATAGCAATATTTGTCTTCTGCTACCTCCCTTAAACAAAAAGGTAGAGCAAAAACTCAAATACAATAGTTGTCCAGAATTTTCATTAGATTAAAAATGCTATACCTTTGATACATGTTTACTCTAAGAATTTTTGAGAAAATTCCGATTTTTGTTTGGTCACTATAGTTACGCAACCTAGCGGCCAACTGAGAAATTTAAAAATAATTTTCAGCAATTTCTCTTAGTCACTTTTGTAATAAATTTTACGGTATTTTGATAAAGGGCCTATTTAACTTTTAATGGAATAAAGACCTTTAGTTGAACGGCTGATTAGGTATACAGTGTCCGCAAGAAAGTCCGCATCAAATGGGATTTTTTTTTATTATTAGGTATAGGTAAAAATTGAAAAAGCAGTTAGTTTTTGCTTACCTAAAAACCAAAAATGACGTATACTGAAGCAGCTGCACGACTTGCGTTACCTGTCAAATTTGACATTTTTAATAAAATAGGTTCAAAAATGCCCTTATTTATAAAAATATCGAAAAACTTTATTCGAGAAAGTTGTTTATTTAGGCTTTTTTAGCCTCTGTATGAAATTTTGACAGTCTAATACAATTTTTAATTTTTGCCAGATTCTTGAAAATTTTGATCAACCCTCGTAGATTAACTTTTATACATCGATGTAAAACCATTTGCCTTTACTTTATTTGTAATCTTAATGCAATTTTATGTAAAATTTTCGTTTCCAATTATTTATTTTGCTTCAAAAACTGAAATTGTTATTGATCAGTATGTAATGTTTGATGCAAAGTTTATCTAATTACATCAGTTTTGTCAAAACCGACGTTTCTCATTCTTCTTAAGTTAGTAAACAGATGTACAAAAAAAATATATTAGGAAGCTTTCGTCGAAATTTTACTTAATTATTATTATTAAATTAAATTAATTATATTAAACTATATTTTTGTTGAATAAAATGTTTCGAGCGATTAATATTTATTCTTTTTGATCCAATATCAATTAAGTAAAATTTCAACGAAAGCTTCCTAATATTTTCTTTTTGTACATCTGTTTACTAACTTAAGAAAAATGAGAAACGTCAGTTTTGGCAAAACTGATGTAATTAGATAAACTTTGCATGAAACATTACATACTGATCAATAACAATTTCAGTTTTTGAAGCAAAATAAATAATTGGAAACAAAAATTTTACACAAAATTGCATTAAGATTACAAATAAAGTAAAGGCAAATGGTTTTACATCGATGTATAAAAGTTAATCTACGAGGGTTGATCTAAATTTTCAAGAATCTGGCAAAAAATAAAAATTGTATTAGATTATCAAAATTTCGCACAGAGACTAAAAATGCCTAAATAAACAACTTTCTCGAATAAAATTTTTCGATATTTTGATAAATAATGGCATTTTTAAACATATTTTATTAAAAATGTCAAATTTGACAGGTAATGCAAGTCGTGCAGCTGCTTCAGTATACGTTATTTTTGGTTTTTAGGTAAGCAAAAACTAACTGCTTTTTCAATTTTTACCTATACCTAATAATAAAAAAAAATCCCATTTGATGTTGACTTTCTTGCGGACACTGTATAATATATTGACCAATTTTAGCAAAATTTGGACGTGGTCCAAAAAAAAGTATAGCCTGCGGCGGGCTTTTGACCTCTTTATAGGTACATATTAAGTTGGATTTTAGACAGTCCCTCCTCCCTCCTCAATCATAAGTATCTACCTAGCGACGCCTCTGGGCTTTTTAAGCGCAAATACCGAACCCGTATACATTTTTTTCTAACAAAATAAATTTTTTGTGAATAATTGTCTCTCGAAAAGTTCTTTCAGCATATTTTTATTATATCTATCCCATGTCAAAATATTTTCTTTGAGCATATTAGACAATAAAAATATAGGCTATTTATATACCCATTCAATGTTAAACACGTATTTATTTATAGCTAGGCAAACAACCAAAAAGTTTAAGTAAAATAATAGTATTTACACAGACAGAGTGCCTGATAGTGGTAATGACACTATTGCGATCTCGAAAACTATATGAGATAAAAATATGGTTAAATGGAAAAAGCTTTAGACAATTATGTTAGTAGTTTATTAGTGCTTGCAGATCGATTATGGTTCTTTCAGTTTTTAGGATATTTTGAATAATAAATATACAGGGTGGTCCTTAAGTACATCAAGAAAATCTAGGATATGTTTCCTGGCATCAATTTAAGTTGAAAAGTTCATATGAACTTATGCCCTAAAATGCTTACCCTCTAAGATACAGGGTGTTAAAATATTTTCCATTTTCCTTTAAAACTACCATTTTTTTCAAAAACATAGTAGAGACAACTTTTGTTCCGCTTATATCAGTAATGCATAAAAATGCATCAGAATTTAAAAAAAACAGTGGCGTATCACATATTTTCAGAAAAAAAATATTGATGGTATCTTCATGCACGCCACTGGTGGAAGTAGGCAAACCCTTTTTTAACCAAAAAGTGCAGTTTAATACGAAATCAATCGACATCAATTTTCAATACCGTATCTTCAAGGAGTTTCGAAATTTTAAAAAAACAATTATTTTTTAAAAATATTTGAACACCCTGTATCTTAGAGGGTAAGCATTTTAGGGCATAAGTCCATATGAACTTTTCAACTTAAATTGATGCCAGGAATCATATCCTAGATTTTCTTGATGTAGAAGTATAATGATTTTTTATTTCGCAATATTTTTTAAATCTGTCTACAGACACATTTGTATCGCTACTTTGTACATAAAATATGCCTAATGGACTTTTTTTAGATACAGCGTTATACTTATATCGTGCCCGTACAAGAAAAATCGCCTAAGTCCCCTTTTTCTACCTATAATCGCGAAAATTGAAACCATTAAGTCCGTATAGTTACTAAACTTGGTATAGAAAAATTATATAAGTCCAAACGCGCATATTAAGGGGTCTGTAACTATCTGTATTTTGACTAAGTCCATATTTCTGTAATACTCAACATGAAGAATCCACTACGTACATGCTATGTTAATGTACTGATGAACTATTGATCATCTTGAAATAATTGAGCATACGTTTTTGGAAAGCGGACATTCGTACATGGAAGCTGATTCCATGCACACCGCTATAGAGAAAGCTAAAAATATGTTTCGGTATACACAATACAGGATTGGCTCAATATATTTCATGTGGCACGATCGAACAGAAACCGAAATAAAAATAGTGACCCTTATAGTGTAAAAGAATTGACATTCAAAGGCTTTCACGATTTAAAAAGGTTATCATACTTACTTATTAAGAATAAGTCAAAAGATGTAGATGGGAAAATATTAAAAGTTTAAAATATTCAAAACAGAAACTTGGAATTCTTGAATTTTAATATGAACATAGTTCCAGTTATGAATCTGTAAATGTATTTGGCAAAGGTAGACCTCCCGTCCTTCAAAAACAATTTAAAAAATTGTATAAGAAAAATCTTCTCATCAGTATTAAGAAGAAAAAATACCTTCTGAAATTATGCCAGAAAGAAACTATTCCTGTCGAGTTTCATGGCTGGTACAAATCTCTGCCTGTTAGCAAATATATTAAAGAAAATACTGCTGAGCCTAGTGAAGTAGATGACTCAGAAGACTCCTCCGATGACGAACCTTTGTCCAATTTATCAAACAAAAATGTAAATCTGTAACAAGTTAAATTACATATTATTAAATAAAGTCCAAATTTATATTGAAAATTAACAGGAAAAATACTTTAAGTCCAAATGTTTATAAAAAAATATAAATAAAATCGTTCATTTAAATATGTTTTTCATGTAGTCATCAATAATTACTTTCAATTAAATAAGAAATCTATATTATAATATAAAATATTTAAAATAAAAAATCGATTTTATACATTCAGGTTAGTTTTAAAATGCGTTTTTCTCAAAACTATAAATTGTGGACTTGGCTGATTTTCCTTGTACACCCACGATATACAGGGTGGTCCTTAAGTACATCAAGAAAATCTAGGATATGATTCCTGGCATCAATTTAAGTTGAAAAGTTCATATGAACTTATGCCCTAAAATGCTTACCCTCTAAGATACAGGGTGTTAAAATATTTTCCATTTTCCTTTAAAACTACCATTTTTTTCAAAAACATAGTAGAGACAACTTTTGTTCCGCTTTTATCAGTTATGCATAAAAATGCATCAGAGTTAAAAAAAAACAGTGGCGTATCACATATTTTCACAAAAAAAATATTGATGGTATCTTCATGCACGCCACTGGTGGAAGTAGGCAAATCCTTTTATAACCAAAAAGTGCAGTTTAATAGGAAATCAATCGACATCAATTTTCAATACCGTATCTTCAAGGAGTTTCGAAATTATAAAAAAACAATTATTTTTTTAAAATATTTTAACACCCTGTATCTTAGAGGGTAAGCATTTTAGGGCATAAGTCCATATGAACTTTTTAACTTAAATTGATGCCAGGAATCATATCCTAGATTTTCTTGATGTACTTAAGGACCACCCTGTATACTTTCCTTTTTCTTACGAATGGCATATTGGATTTTTAGGGAATATTCCAACATATTTAGCTACACCGACATATCGACAAAAAGGGTATTTTTCGAATTAGATTTCATGTATTGATCCCCAAGGAATACAGTATAGGGGAGAATGTGTGGCCACACTTTTGGATATTACTTTTTTCGTAGTAGTGATTGTTTTTAATAATATGTATAATACAGAGTAAGAATGGACAGAATTTCTACTATCTATAAAACATTTATTAGCACCACAAAACAATTAAAACCCAAAATCCCAATTTCTTGGGAATATGAAAAAATGACCACTGTACCCTACAAGCGGGGAACAGCAGCCACATATAAGGGACACACTGGCCTCTTAATTAAAAATAAAAAAAAAAACAATGTGTGGTTATTGTGTGTAGAGCTACTTGCTTGATGAAATTGTATTTCCATATTGTAAGAAGGAAAAGAAGTAAGTACTTACGTCTTTGAAAATTACCCTAGAGGGCTGAGACACGTGTTAGGAAACGGAATAAAATTTTTTATGAAACTTTAAACAAATATTTTTTTGTACAACTGCCATTAAAAGTGACACTTTTGATGACAGTCAACAGTGTTAAAAGTGATTGTTTACGTTACTACATTTTCTTATAATGAAATCAAATAAAATGATAATAATAATTTTAGGAAGTGCAAATTTTTATTATCAATATTTAACAATCATTACTTATGAACATTAATATTAATCGTACAACTAGATCAATTGCTAACATTAAGGTCGAATTCTCAACGTCATTCAATCTATTGCCAACGTATAACCTATTTCGCGTTGATTTTTTGAGTTTATTATTTTAATAACTAACATTTAAAGAAAATCAATAACGTCGGTACATTATTTAGGTAGTATCTGATATATTACAAAAATATCAATTTATTTCATTGCTAATTTTGGGAAAATTGTATAGTGAAAGAACAATGAGTGACAATGACATAATAATGTTAAAAAAAATCTTACCCGATATTTTTCGGTATACAATTCTTCTAAAATAAGTTATGAAATTCCTTGATATTTATTAAATATATCAATTATTACCTATAGAATATCAAGTCGATACTGATTTTCTTTAAATTTTGTATAAAAGCTAGAAAACATAAATAAATCTACGCGAAATAGGTTATAGGTTGGCAAGCATGTTGATACTCCGGCCTTAATGCCTTGCGACTTTAGGGAGCTTCGCAACACATTACTAGAATCCCCAGTACCATTAATTGTAAACAAGCATTTATTAGTAACCATAGCGTTGGCAACGTTTGTCATTCACAACAACCTTGTGATTATTTGAATATTAAAATGCATTTTGAAGTTTAATGCCATTCCAAATTCCCCTATTTTATTATCGAAATAGCGCAGTTATACAAAAAACATTGTATGATATTTGTGTTAAAAGTAATTTTATTTTGTTCGTGAAATTGTTCAATTGCACCGCTCCGCTCATTTCACAAATTTTTTCTCTCACAAAATAAAACAATCACTTTTAACACTCATATCAATAATAACTATTTTTCCTACGAGCGTGCGCAAAGTAGTACTTTGCGCACGCATTTTTGTGTGCAAAGTTACACTTTTCCGCACTAGTGCGGATAAGACTTTTATCCGCACTGGGTGCGGAAAAGTAAAACTATTCAAAAATCTCCTTGGTAGGGAATATATATAAACACTGTTAAAATGAGCAGCTCTGACGATAAATATAAATGTTATAAACAAATAATTAAGTTTCCTATTATTTTTTTTATTGTTATGTAATTTTTTAATTTTCTATTATTTTTTTTTGTTATGTAATTTTTAGTTGTAAGTATATTATAGTTCTTTCTTTAAAGTCGAATTAAAAATTATTAAATAAATTATCATATTTTTATTTTTGTTGTTATCTGATATGAAGCTCGTAGGAAAAATGTTGTTCCTAACAAGTGCGCAAAGTGCTTTTCCGCACGCAAGAACTTATCCGAACTCCGCTTCGCGTCGTTCGTCCAACTGTACTTGCGTGCGGAAAAGTATCACTTTGCGCACTTGTTAGGAAAATAACTATTTCCTTCTTAGAATATAAAAACAACGTTTGATAAGCGGTAATTACAGCACATTATATTATATCCGATTAGAGAAATACCAAGCCTATATTTAGTTTGCAATTTGGAGGAACCGTCTCTATTTGAGTGTGGCGATTTTTACTATCGCTTCATCTTTAATTTTAGAAAATACAAATTTATTTTTAACTTTTCCTAAAAAGTTAAAGTTATATTCTTGTGTACCCAATAATATTATCAGCTTGACCAATAAAGAATTTTGTGTTTTTTTTTTTGTTGCAAACCTAACAAAAACAAATGATTAAGTAAGTGCCACCGATAATGGGTTTGATGCTACCATAATTTTCTTTCTTTGTATAACTAAATAGTTTTAAACAAAATCCAGTGGCGTAGCGCTACTACCGCGAACCCCCGCAGTTGCGGGGGGGCCCGAAGACTCCGAGGCCCGAAAGAGCCGATTGCTATGGCCCCGAAGGGGCCGAAGTCCTGGCCTAAGAAGGCCAACGCCCAGGGGCTTAGACTCGATGTGTGTCTGTTTTTTGGCTCTGCATAGCTACTGTAAAGAAACAGTTTCTGTACGGCGGCATAGAAAACTATTTTAGGATAAATATATATTACAAAATATTTGATATTGTAATTAACCAAATATGTAATCGTTTTGAGGGAATGGAATTATTTGTGAATAAATTTAGATTCCTATGTCCCCAAGTTTTGATAACTTTGTCTGAAAAATAAATATTTATGTCTGCAGAAACACTACAGCAGATATATTCCAGCGATCTGTCTGCGACTTTTCCTTTAGAGATAGTCGCGTTGTGTATGCCGTTAATGGAAAAAATTGCTTTCCTTCAAAATATTAAAGACTTTGCGGTGTTTTTATTTGTGGAAAATAACACTTTATCATCAAATTTTCCAGAGGTAACAACAGCCTTATTATTATTTTTAACTCTTCCAGTAAGTGTTGCTACAGCTGAAAGATCCTTTTCCAAATTAAAAATCATTAAAAATTATTTACGAAATATATCCTCTCAGACAAGGTTAACTAACTTGGCTATACTGTCTTGCGGAGGCAAAAGCTAGAAAAAAACAATTTACCTAATTTACCACCTTAAAGCACCAATAAGATAACGGCTATAATAATTGTACTAAAATAATTTTACAGTATAATTAGGATAGGCAATTGCCTTGCAATAACTATTGAAATATTCAAGATTTTCTCGCTTAATTTAAAATATTTTTGTTTTTATCTCACTGTTGCTTTCAAGTATTTAGTATCGTTACCTTAGCTACCTAAAGAATATTTTAGTTTTTGTCCCTTTTAGTTTTAAAGAATATTTTTTATTTTGTTCTTGTTCCTTGTTCAATAGTTATATTTATTGTAACGTTCTTTACATATCGTGTATTGTATTTTCCTGAGTGTTTTTATAGGCATTTAAGTTAAATTTTATATTAGGTTAGTAGTTTAAATAATAAACAGTATTACCTAATTTTGTTTGGTAACACAAACTTATTATATATTATATTCTTAATATAGGCGAGGGGGCCCTAACACAATTTTCGCGGGGGGGGGGGGGGGGCATAATTTGTCGCTACGCCACTGACAAAATCTCTTTTATAATATTATGAGAAACAGTAAACCAAAGTTGAACTTGTAAACTTTTCACTAAAGCGGATAAAGGTAATACCGTAGTAGCAATAAGCAAACCTGATTATGTTCCAAAAACTATTGAGTTCCTAAATCCAAACAATTATCAATTTTTAAAACGAAACCCTACTACCAACTCTCAAAAATCTATAAAAAGTATTATTAATTATTATAAAAATATATTTTCTGACATAGATTCTTCCAAATTAATTCTTATAAATCCTCAGTCTCCTAAACTATATTCGCTATTAAAGCTTCACAAAGAGGGATACCCTATTAGACTGGTAGTTTCTTTCTTTTCTGCACCATCATATATACTTAAAAAAAAAGTAATCGACATAATTAAAAGTATCACCCAATTTTCAGCCAAATTTGGAGCTAATAAGTAAAATTAACAATATTAATTTACCTAATAATGCTAAGCTAATTTCTTTTGTTGTAACTAATTTTTAATATATTAACAACCTACACAATAACATCAAGTTTACAATAAAACACGAAAACTACAACTCTATAAATTTTATCGATTTTAAATATTAAGAGAGAAAGTAATAGACGCGTTTTCTCCGTTTTCCATAAACCCGCTCATACTGATACTATCATACACAACTATTTGAGCTACCCTATACAACACAAATCAGCTTATTTTCATTGTATAATCCATAGACTAGTAACTCTCCCTCTAATAAAATGAATTTCAAAAAGAACTAAACATTATAAAACAAATTGCAGTTAATAACGGATATAACTCAAATCTAATTGATCAATTCCCAAAAAAACGAAATCTTACAAAAAGGCTATTGACTTAGTTTTTCCTAGAAGCAAAAACTCTGACAAATTTAAACTTGTCACTTTCTTAGAACAACCTAGCAAAGTAATTGGCCATGTTCTTAATATACTTGATATAAATGTCTGACAAAACTAGTATAGCTTTAGGTAAATTTATCAAAGACAGTAAAACCAAAAGCGATAAAAACAAAAAAATCAGGCGTCTATAAATTAAAATGCAAAGATTGACCGAAAACATACATTAGCCAAGCGGGTAGACATTTTAACAGAATAATTAAAACAATTATCTAAAAAACAAAACCGACTCAAGCAGTTTGTTATTGCGTCATTTACTTCCTAATTATCATAATTTCCATCCTTTTTTTTAAATCTTACATACAGAAAACAAAGGCTTAAAACTAAATTTGTTAGAATCTATGGAAGTAAAAAATAAACTTAAAAATACGGACCTGTTACTTAATGATCAATTACTTTTAAATAATTCACCTTTGTTTAATTTATTCTGTTGACCATAAGATTTGGTAAATTACCCATATTGTACCTAATTTATTTTTTAAACCCTCTGTTAGATTTTCCCGCTATTGTAACCCTTCCAAATGTTTTATTTGCATCTTCAATGGTTTAATTTTATTACACACCTTTTTATTTTCAAACTTTATTATATCATTGTCATCTGACGAACC
Organism: Polydrusus pterygomalis; assembly: GCA_963969555.1. Lineage (NCBI taxonomy): Eukaryota > Metazoa > Arthropoda > Insecta > Coleoptera > Curculionidae > Polydrusus > Polydrusus pterygomalis. Next base: position 38,030,017 of record OZ018376.1, on the reverse strand, counting down.
TACAGTGTTAGCGAAACATGTAATATAGTGGAAATTTACAAATTCCAACTTTGTTGTACTGTATCCCATAATACTATAATTATGGATTTCCACCTAGTATCGGCTGAATCAATTAAAATCTTTTCTATGTTTGCGTCGTACAGTTTACTCCTACATAAATTTAAATCAACTGACAGTAAAAATATAATTTTTATTTTTTAAATGTCTGTTTAGCAAAAAGCATTTTTTTGTTACTTTACGAATGGTAAAAGTGATGAGACTGATAAAAAATATATTAAAATTCAAATCTTGTAGATTTTTGAACAAAAAGTCACGTTTCTTTTATACCTTTGTTATTCAGCAGTAGCACAGTATTGTTGGAAAAAAATGGACAAAAGTGGATAACAGACATTTAAGTAAAAATGCGGCAGTAAAGTGTACATGGTACACAATGTGCGGGGTCCGATATTACAGGTACCCTAGCGGTAAAAAAATGCATGTAACGCACAGTCTTAAACTCTATCAAATAGCTTTAGTGCCGTTTTACACAGACACAAATTTTGTGCTAAAATTTAGGAAAAATTTTATTAGTAAACATTTATAACAAAAATATATACAAAAGTACATGGAATTTTAATGTGTATGACACAGTAACAAATTTGGATGCAATTTTTGCAAGAAATCATGCTCACTAAAGACCAGTGACGCATTGTTAAATGTCAATGTCAAATTATATCTAACCCAGCTTTTAGGTAAATAAAAATAAAATAATTTAGGAAATAGCAAATATATAACCTCCGAATGCCAATTAGGGAATCCAAACCACGTGAATTTAAATGACAGTGGAGGGCAACTAGGGATGCGCCATACGATACGATATTTTTGAGTATCGATATTTTACCTTCCGATATTTTGTATCGATATTTTTAATTCGATATATAATGAGTATCGAAATATTTTACTCAGTATCGTTCAGATAGTATCGATAGATCCCAAAATTCCAAAATCCACGCGTCGTTCGTGCTGCATTTGCTGCTCTTCTCCCTCAATCCGCGCGCACACAAAACTTTGGCTATCCTTTCTTGGTATACAGAATGCCAGTATATATATATACCTATATATATTTGTATCGATCTGGATCGATACAAAAGATCGATACTTTCAGCGTATCGGAACATCCCTAAGGGCAAAAAGCATTAAGCCACTTGCACCAATTATAAAGCAGTATTTGCCAACCACTGTCATTTTTGACACGTCGTTGGATTGCCTAATTTCAATCAAACTTAACCTTTCTTTTTCGGCTTTTCCTAAAAGATTTTGACAAGTGTTATTTTAAATTACTGCGCATATTTTGGCGAACTTTTATTAATTTTTTTGGTAAAAATGTTTCTATATTTTCGTAAAATATTATAATATTTTTCTAATAAAATTTGTAAAGTGTGCATTACACGTTAAAATTTAGTTGTAAACAAATCTATGCTTAAATTTATCGTCAGATTTGCTCTGTGTAAAACGATAGTTAGACAGATATTTACATAAATAATGATAATTAATAAAAAATTAATATTAAAAATTTTAGATAAAAGTTGGATTTTGGATTTGGAATCAATATTTTATTGATGATTGAAACATATTATTGTCGAGGCTGCGGCAATACTTATGCATTTTATACAATTAATATAAAATCTCAAATTATTATTTATTTTTCTAAAATTAAAAACTCGTATTAAATTTATAAGTTTTGTGATAAAACACCCTCAAGAACGTTTATTAACGGCAATTATAAAAATGGCTGAAAATTATAATTTAAAATGCAAAACGCCATTTTATTTGTAAAATAATACCTTCAATTTTTAAAACATTGTACAAAATTTGTAGCACTCTGTATGTTAGTAAACCCAGAACTATAATTTGAATACATTAATTAAGTTTTTTAAATTTTTGGGCAGTTTTCGTACTTTAGTCCATTGTAAGCGAAAAATGTCTTTTATAATAGTTGAGAGGCAGAAAAAAGATTAAAATATTTTCATCAAACCGTGAAAATAACAAGTGATATTTATAAAGCATAATGACATTCCACATTTTTCGTTAGATAATATACAAAGCTCAAGTGATAAAAGTAAACTGTTAAACATGGAAAGTTTAAATACTGATTTACAATTTAAAAGTTAAGATTTTTATTGCGGTTAAAAAAGAAAATGGGTTCTAATATCAGTAAAATAATTAGCAAAAATCTTATTAATACAATGCCGGAGCAAGAGTTTGAAATAGTATATTATTAACCAAGACAGCTACTACTCAGTTTAAATCACGAGGAGCGACGAGAGATTTAAGACGCGAGGGCTATTAGCTGTCTAAACCGTGGTTAATATTTTTTTTCACTGCTACTAAGATACATATTTTTACGTATAAAAAATGATAAAAAATGTAGGTATGTATTTAAACGATTACTTCTGTAACTTTTTTCAATCAAGTTACCTGTGCTGGTCAATAATAAATTGGCTGGTTTGGACAGCAACTATTATTGCTCGAGCTTTGAGTGTAAATCATGAGGAGCGGACCGACGAGGGATTTAAGACGCTAGGGCTATAAGCTATCTAAACCGTGGTTAATATATTTTTTTTTAATACTAACACTTTTACAAGGTACTTATTTTTACCGTATTAATTATTATTAATAAAAACTTTAGGTAAAGTTTGCTTCTGTAACTTTTTCCAATCAAGTTACCGGTGTAATTGGCCGGTTGCCTAACAACATCCATCTTCTATGTTATTGTTGCAGAATCAAAAAATCAAATTACCTTCTTTCAAATAGATTGTACTCATATATTAACCATGATTAATAATAACTTATAAGGTGGAGGAAAGCGATTTATAAGGTTGATAGTCGGTCAATAATGGATCTTTTATTGGTTAGTAGTGGACAAAAACGTTTTCTAAGGTTAATAATCGGTCAATAAGGACCATTTTCTAGGTTAGTAGTGAAAAAACATATTTACGTACTTAAAATTAAATATTATTTAAACTAAAACTGCAAAGTATAACGATAAAGCATAATTGAAATAAAACACCATTTCCATCTGTGTTCCATTTATTAGGTAGGTAATGCATAGACGAAAGTCCACGCTTTAAACAATGTAAGTTAAAGCTAGACAATAATAAGACCTTTTCCTGATATGTGAGGTTATGTTAGGCTCTACGTTATCCTAGCCTGGTTACAGCCCGTATAAAACCGTAAATTTGCGAAATATACTCACTTATAGACCAACATAAGTTCCTCTTAATATAGAAAAATCATATTGTTATCTTATTTTTTCTTGTCTACATCCTTCAAATTGATTTGTATGTCTATTTAAGATCCATATGTTGCTCCCAACTAGCAAAGTGGAGCTTTAAAGGAAGTAAATTATTTTATAGTTGTCGTGTAGCTTTTCTCTGAAGAACAGTCTTGTTTGTAGCGCCTATCGTTGTAATAAGTTTGTTTTTAAAGTAAAATACATTGAATAAAATTTGTATTATAATGACTTTTACAACTTGTACTATAGAATAAAATGATTCTTGTTACTTTAAGAATTTTATAAAACCATTATAATATGATAAACAACTTTTAAAAAACTGTGTCCATAAGTATTGTAAACATATTGTGAGAGTCGTAAACATGGGCAAAGGGTTTTTTTTATAAACTTATACAATGGTTCTATAAACTTGTTTATTAGAGTTATATAGTGGCAAAAATAGAATTAATTTTTAGCGTTGTTATACTTCTATTTATAAAATAGTTTTATAGATACGATTAATCTAAAAAATTACTTTCTTTTTTATAAACATGTTATAGGACGAAATTGTAGTTTGACAACACAAAGTTACTTTATATTCTGCGTTACAAAATAAAACAAACTTCCAAATAAAACCTAACCTAACCTTATTTTTCATACATCAATTTAACAATTTAACTCCGTTTCTGCCACCTCATAAGAAGACAAATAGTTTCTTTTAACTTTACACGGCAAAGAAATCCAGTTGGGCTTAGGAGCAGTTTTTGGGTCCCTTTGCAATTTATATGCAAACTTTGTAGGCCAAAATAATATGCCACATTGCTCCCAACGTCCCGGAACAATGGTAAGCTCTTTTCTTCCCTTTTCTAGGGTTTCAATAATTTTAAACATATCTAATAGAAAATTAGCAAAACACACTGAAATTTATTTACCGAAAAATATTTTAGGTTAGGTTGAGAAGTTAACGTTTAAATTTTTTTTCTATGGCTAATTCTATTATCTAGTCCAGGGAAACCCAAGAGAACACAAAAATTGTGTAGTGCGCATATCCATGCACTATAGGATATCCATTTTCTGTAACGACGTTTGCTAATGCGTTACATAGTTTATTTGAAGTTCTAAAAACAGTGTTGTCAGTTTAAAATAATAAAAATACAATGTTACAAAATAAGTAAATTTAAGAAATATTCCGAAATAAAATTAATACAAAGTTTTTAAAGTGTAAAATTATTTTTGTAATAAATTTACTTCTAGGTAGTTGGGTTAAAAATTCTTCTTTATCTCAATATATTAAACCTACTTATCCTAAAATATATTGTAGATACTTTAAAGACGAATTTTTGATGTAAAATCATTATTACAATAAAAATAAATAAAATAAGCTAAATTCGGCGAAAATCAATTGGATACAAAAGGTAGGTCTAGGTACCATATCAGTATATAAGTAGTATATGAAAATATGACAATATAGGTACTATATTTTTTATAGTTTATAGTTGCTCTATAAAATTGTTTTAAAAGTATTGTTTACACTTTCTATAGAACTCATACAGTACCAAAATGTTTTATAAAAGTGGGTCCATTTTGATTCTATAAATATTGTATAAGGGTATTTAGATACCCACTTTATAGGAATGTTAAGCTTCTATAAAATTTATTGTATAGTAATTTAAATAATCTTTATAAAATTTATTTTGCTTGTTGGGCTGTATGTCAACGCATTGTAAACCTAAAAAATAATACCTTCATATTTTCCTATATTGTATATATATAAATCGTAAAATGCGTGTCATACTTTCTGGTATAAAGTAATTATAATATAGCTTTTATGTAAAAAGGTAACTTCCTTGTTTGCTTATAATGGTCCTGTTTCTTTTTTAAATATTCCTACGATATCGCCAACGTCAGTATTTAGCCTAGGCAAATAAATTAGTTATTTGTACAAAATTCTTGATACAGAGTATTTAAATTAGCGTACACTTTTTTTTTCATTTTTAATTTGTAAGGAAAAATAGAACAATAAAAGGGGCTTTTTCACTAAATTTTGATTTTTTTCTTACCGCATTTAAAAAAAAATATTTCATTTCAGTTTATAAAATTGTGAAATATTTACTGACGAAATAAATAAACAAAATATATTCTTCATGAATAGCCAAGATTCACGCTAAAGGTCGAACGCTGCATAATATGGTATATTATACCTAAATATGTGGTATATTATACCTAAATATGTGGAGTATTGTTTCCAATTTTGAAGATATTCTTCTCCATTTTATAACAAATTAGAAATTTTCGGCCAATTAGTGTTATCACAAATTTTGCTAAAATATTTGAAAAATGCCTAAAAGAAAGACTATTTAATTTTCTATCCGTTAACAACATTCTGTCCAAAAACCAATTCGGATTCCTCAATGGCATTACCACTTCTGATGCTATACTTAAAGTTACAAGAACTATTACAAATAATCTTGATAAGGGTAAAAAGTGTCTAGCAGCCTTTCTCGACCTTGCAAAGGCTTTTGACACTGTCCCTCATGACTTACTTCTTGATGTATTAAACACTTATGGTGTCAGGGGTGTTGTGTCAGAAGTTTTTAGGAGCTACCTAACAGGACGAAAGCAGATAACCAAAATCAACAATATCTGCAGTGATGCCTCGGAGGTTCTAATTGGTATACCACAGGGCACAGTTATGGGACCCTTACTTTTTTCAATATATATAAATTCCTTAACAGATATTTTCCTTGATAATGGTATGGTGGTTTCATATGCTGATGATACCGTTGTAATTTTCGTGGGAGAAACGTGGGAAGAGGTATACGAAAGTACCTGTCTTGGATTAGATAAAATAAAAAACTGGCTTGACTCACATAAACTTACCTTAAACCAACTATATAGCTTTCTCCCTAACAAGTGAAAATCGTCCGAATTTTAAAAGAATAAAAGTAAATAGCTTTGAAAATGAAATAAAGGAGGTACAACATACTAAATATTTAGGTGTAATAATTGATCAGAACCTCAAATGGAAACAACATATATTTAGATTAACAAACAATATTAGAGAGTTAATTCGAAAATTTTATATGATTAGGGAAATATTAAATAAACATCTTCTAATCTGTGTATATAAGGCTCTTGTGGAATCATTACTTAGATACTCTATAATAGTGTGGGGCAATGTATATGAAAATACGTTAAAGCCTTTAAAAACAATTCAAAATTATATTCTTAAAATAATCTTTAGAAAAAGTAAAATGTTTTCAACATGTCTACTTTATAGTGAAAAGATTCTTTCAACAAGATCTTTGTTTATCATGACTGTCTGTTCTTACATCTATTGGAATCCCACAATGGGAGAACATGTAAATCATGCATACGCTACTAGATTTAATGTCGATAGAAACCTACAAATCCCAAACAGCATGACAGACTAAAATCTTAAATCTATTGACCATCTTGGAGACAGAATGTACAATATTCTGCCGCCAGCACTGAGAGTGATGCTGATAACTAATAGAAAACGTTTTTATCAAAAATGTATAACTTTTATAGCAAATAACTTTGAAATGTTTGCAACATTGTTCTGACAAGTTTAAAATAACCATTCTGTTTTTTTTTCTACACTTTTTCTTTTCCATTTTCTTGTTTTTTTTTTATTTTCGTCTTCTATTTTGTATGGCCTTTGTAAGGCTGGTTTATATGGGTTGTGTTGTCTGCCAATGATGATCGAATGATATAGACTTAAGAATTGCTTGAACTATAAAAACAAAGATAGCAATATAATCTGTCGAGGTTGACAAATAAATAAAAGATTTGCGCGGACAATGGATTAACGTAATAATGTTTTGATATTATGTTTTTAAATTTTCTGCTTTGTCTAGGAAAATTTTTATTATTGGGATGTATTATCAATCGGTTCTAGTTCGGGATGTTAATGCTGAATATGATAAATTCGGTTATAATGCATACCAGGTGCACCGCTAGACTGACCATATTAATTTTACATCAAAAGTGCATAAGTCATTGTTGTATGATGGACGCAAACTAAATTTTATTATTTCTAATAAACCAATAGAAGTTAATTAGAAAAAACTGTTTGAACCGTTGAAACCACCAGTAATAAGTATGATATTATGAAAAAATTTTACTAGACGTTTTATTTCTTATTCGTTTCAACATGTTTTCCAGTATTCAAGAAAAAACAATGATTAAGCAAAATAATTAAGCTAAAAGCAAAATAATGATGTATTCGATTTTAAAACACAAGAAAATAATGCAAATTAAGAACTGATACTGATATTAAAGAAAATAATGGAGTGGAAAGCATTAAACTTCTTGAAAACACTGTAGGAAGGCATTACTCCATAGTACTGCAAATTACATTATACATCCAAGTATAAATATCACACGTATAAATATCAAAAACATCAAGAATTGAGGGAAAATGATGAAATACGAGGAGCACCAATCAAATGTTCAAAATTTTATATATTGGACTACAGAAAATTAACACAAATTTATACAAACAAACACTGAATACCCTTAAAAGGTAAATGTTTAGGCAGGCAAATTTTAACATTGGATTAACCATCAGTGATTAGATCGCCTTTTCATTTTTGAATTGATGATATGGGTGTCATACTTTTCTGTATTGTGTAGGTAAAGGTGGTTAAATGCTGTTCATAGTTCAAGAAATTATATTTTACGATGTAACTAATGGCTTCTTTTTGGATAAGAATATATTTGGCCTGTATATTGGGTGGTTAGAATGCTTGAAGATCTCGTGTTAAACCAGCTGCCCTCTTTCTAAGGGTTCCAAGGGATGACACATACTTCCTAATGCCAGAGCCTAATTACTTCTAAAATGTAATTTTAACCTAATATAGGTATTGTATATAATATACTTTTTGTAGTTAATAGGAATTTTTCTATCTAATATTTCCTGCCATGTTTACCTATATTGTTTTCATCTTTATTGTTTGACAGATTTTAAAAATTTCATAACATGTGATAATTTAATTAGTTGAATGTATTTTAATTTTAAAATTGTTCTAGTAACTTACGTATTTTAAAACTACAAAAAAATTTAACTTTATCACCCTGTTATTTCGTTAATAATCAATTTTCGAAAAAATTATTTTCGGTCTAGTCTAGTAAATTTTTTGCTAATCATTTCCGGACACCTTTTATATATATATTTATGTATTAATGTATAATATAAAAAAATAATATATACTTTTGTTCTAGGACATTAAAATGTATAAGAATAAGAATACATATTCAGCTTTTCATATCCTTCATATTAAACAATATTATGTGGATCATCTGGTACAGGAATGTCGTCGCCCAAGTTGTTGTACCTTTAGAGAATCCGGTAAGTAACAAACTTTACAGGAGGCGACACAGTTTGCAAATTATTTAAGGGACTGCATGACTTTGTCAATTTATCTTTGTATAGTTGGAGCGAGTTATATTTATAAACCTGAGGTAATAACAATTCTTATTTATAGGATTAATCTCTTCTTATGTAACTTAATCTATATTAAGTTTAAATTAAGTTTAAAATTGTAATTGTAATAGAAAATAAATAATCCCCACTCAGACCTTGCCATGCGTTGTTCACGCTGCACGCCGGATACACTGATCTGTTGCCCGTATTGACATCTTATCATATTCTAAGTTTTAAAATTGATGGTCAGTATCCTAAAATCGGTATTCTAGAAGAAGCTCTATTGCAAAGGCACTCGTTTTGCTCCTTAGAAGATCGACGTACAGTTTCTCAACTTAAATTTCTTCATAATATCTTGCATAATAGAGTTGAATGCAGTGATATATTAGAAAACCTGCAATTCCTCGTCCCTAGAACACGCCATTCCCACACTTTTTATGTACCAACCGCTCGTACCAATATCTGTAAATACTCCCCCATTTATCGATTGTGCAACCCATACAATCTGCACCAAAATCGATTTGACATTTTTAGTTGTGGTTTATCTTCTTAACATAGTATAAAACAAAGTCGCTATCGCCCGTATGTCCCTATATCCCTATATGTGCTTAAATCTTTAAAACTACGCAAGGGATTTTGAAGCGGTTTTTTTTAATAGATAGAGCGATTCAAGAGGAATATTTTTATGTATAATTAGCGACCCGCCCCGGCTTCGGACGGGTGCAATTTCAGAAAGTGGCACGCCGGGTACTAATATATCGGGTTTGTTCGGGTTTGTATTTATACCAGCGGGTTGCAACGCATGCCGGGTACACGCTAGTCCATTATAAATCTAAATTAGCTTGTTAGTGTCTTTTTAGGCATAATTATTCTGTTTCAATATAATATTTATAGTTATCGCAAATTTTTGAATTATTGTTATATTATTACCTATTTTATTTTAAATAGCCTATATTATACCCATTTGTTAATTATTGGTTCATTGTAACTGTGAAATGGTGTAAAATAAATAAATAAATATTATTTACTCTTTTTACTCACATAAAATACCACTGTAGCTTGGAGTTTGCCAAGTACGGCATATTACAATCATTTTTAAATATCTGGTTTTCTCATTTTATAAAAGTTCATAGTCATCATACTTTATAAAATGCAAGCCAGAAAATACTAAAGTTTTTCATTCTTATCTAAGTTATTTATTTTTAAAATTGATTATACGTTTTCCACCGAGTGTTTCTTTTATGCTCTCGGCTTTCTTATCTGTGTTTGTTAAATGAGTTCGTTCTCGTAGTATGGGAAAATTATTTTTCCATAATCTTAAGGGTATTGTATGCCTGTGTGCTGTTCTTATAGATTTCTCTGAAATCTGGGCAATGAAATTATTCATTATGATTGACATATTAAATTAGAACCTACATTAAAAATATATCCCAACAATAAAAATCTTCCTGGAGCGTCACTTTTCGTAGAAAAAACTAAAAAGACGCCGCAACAACAAGTTTTAAAACTCAGCTCAGATACTTAGCAAGTCTTCCCATTATCCACGCAATTATTTTATTTGCTCCGCTTGAGGTCGATTATATCGGTATCTTTGTTTCGATAACTTAAATAGACAAGAACAGGAGACTAGACGCGATATATTATTGAGGTAGGTGCCGGCGGGTCGACCTTCAGCCCATGTCTTTGTGATTGGTCAATTTGTTTTGACGTAGATCGCTGGTTTCAGAGGTTTTTATTAAATAGCGTCATTTATTAATTGCTGTCTCAGTAAATAATTCAATATTTAAAAAATTCAAAACGTCAAAATTTAGATAAACAGGCCATTTTTATAACACAAGATAATATGGTTGACACACTATTTTTTCCGTGATAATGAGTCACAGACTGCTATTAAATATTCATCATAAAAAAATAATATAGAACAATTATAATATATTTTATATTTTTTATATTTTTTCCTAGTAATAACTTTCAACATTTGGGCATTGACGTCACCAGCATTTGGGAGTGATGAGGATTGTAGTTATTCCAGGTTTTTTCAATTACATTCAATAAATCGGTACCGTTTTGTGCTTTATTTATTTATTTTACAATGTATCGCCAAACTTTTTCTATCGGTTTGGCATCTTGAACGTTTTAAGGGCCATGGTAACAATACAGGGTGGGGACTTTAACTGGAATAAATTCGATATTATTAAAACCGCTGAAGTTGCGCCTACAAAATTTCGTATGTGGGGGTTTTGGACCATGCGAAATTAAAAAATGATATCGGCGCTGTTGCCAGATTTCCCAGCTTTGCGCTACACGTAGTAATTTTGTTATTTTAAACGGAGTGCCCAATTTATTTTTATTGCAGTAAATTGGGCCTGTCAAATTTAGTAAGATCCCAAATTTACAAAATTCTATTTTCATTAGTTGCTGAGCTATGGCAACACTGTAGTTCCATTAAAAAGTACAGAAACGCTTATCTACCTTTAGAACCGTTAAAGTTGCGTTTACAAAATTTACTATCTGGGGGTTTCTGGGCATGCAGAAATTAATAATGATATCGGCAATGTTGTCAGATTTCTCAGCTGTATGCTACAGGCGGTAATTTAACTCGAACAAATTTGACAAAAAAATCACAAAAACACGAAACTAGTTCTATCGATTTCTTATTTCAAAAGTTGTTTAAAATACGCTCCATTGTCTTCTTGGCAAAAAGCCAATCGGTTATAAAACTCATTTTGTAGGCTGCGTAAAACCTTAGGTGGTATAGATCTGATTTCTAGTCTAATCCGATATTTTAGATCTTCAATATTTGTAGGTTTTATAACATACACTTTATGTTTCAAATCACCCCATAAATAAAAATCTAAGGGTGATAAATCAGGCGACCTTGCTGGCCATTCAATAGCTCCCCGTCGTCCAATCCACCTACCAGGAAAGGCGGTATTCACGTAATTCCGCACGTTAGCCGCATAGTGCGGAGGCCCCCCCCCCCATCCTCCTGGAAAAAAAATATTTCTTCCAAGTTATTATTTCCGGTGGGGTATGACTCAATCAGTTCTGGCACTAAAATTTCTTGCGAAAATTCAAAATATCTTTCACCTGTTACGTTGGTGATCCCCGAAACTGATCATCATGAGAATTTCTATTTTTAAGGTTTTAGTTAAATAAGCAATTTTGACACGACAAGAACTTTTCTTGAAGCTTGTCAATAACTTAGTAACTATGGAGATGTTACCAAGGTAACGCTACTTTAAGGTAAATAGGCGTCCCGGTACTTTTTAATGGAAATACAGTGTTGCCATAGCTCAGCAACTAGTGAAGATAGAATTTTATAAATTTGGGATTGTACTAAATTTGACATGCCCAATTTACTGCAATAAAAATAAATTGAGCATTCCATTTAAAATAACAAAATTACTACGAGTAGCGCAAAACTGGGAAATCTGGCAACAGCGCCGATATCATTTTTTTATTCCGCATAGTCCAAAACATACACAAACCAAATTTTGTAGGCGCAACTTCAGCGGTTTTAATAATATCGAATTTATTTCAGTTAAAGTCCCCACCCTGTATAACCAGCCTGAAACTCTAGCTGCTGTGTGAACGGTGCAGTTATAATGTTGGTATACAAAATTTCCTTTGTTGAAATATGTTGTTTACCGAAGGCAGCATAACATTTTGAAGAACATGTATACAGGTTTCAGCACTAAATACATTTTAATGCGGTGTCATATTCCAACCCCTCTGGCAGTTATGCAACCCCATACATTGGCAGAAACTCTACCGCTTATGCGTATCATGTATCTGAGTGTTTATGAATTCTAATTTGTCCACGATAACACGACTGGAAAGTCTTTTCATCGGTAAAAACCACTTTTTCACAAAATTTCAAACCTTGTGGTAGATATTTCAGTACAAATTCGTTCGCTGTTTATTTGTATAAAAGTTAAAAACGGCTTTTTAGCAACTGCCTGCTCTTATTTCTTAGTTCAGAACTTCCCCTTATACGATTTGTAAGCGTTCTTACAGTGCCAGGAAAATTAGTTTCGTTGTGTGCCTCCACCGCCGAGCCGTCTTAAGTTGGCTGTTTCGTAAAAAATTAACGATTGAACCTCTTCTTCTGCTACTTCCAGCCTTTTTGTCAAACGACTCGGTATTTCCCCAGATATTGTATGATCCTATTTAGTTTTCGAAACACCTCAGCTATTTTCCGCATAGGAATGTCTTCTTCACCTAACGTTTTCTACCTTGCTTGTTAAATAGATTATAATAACTGCAACTAAGCTTTTATTTATTTTATAACTTGTGTTGTGTAACTTGTTTCCTTTGTACTGTTCTTTGTATTTTCCTTTGGGACTACCTTCCTTAAACAAGCAATACTAAGTAAACATAAATGAAATAGAAGCCAACTCAAATATTGAGGTTATTAACGTTTTATTCTGTATTTGATCTAAACTTTTTTGACGTACTTCAGCTTTAATATTTTACAAATTATAGGCAACTTAATTAAAGATTATAAATGGCATGACAAAAAAAAGAAAGCTGTTGTATTTATTGATCTTGTACACAAGAAAAAAGCATTCAATTAAAAGTATATCACAAACAGTAATTTGAAACGCACTTATTTGAATGGGAGTTTCTTTTCATGCTTTGCCGTTTATCTATATTGTTTTAAAAGTTAATATTTCGCAGACAGCTGAAGAGAGCATAAACTAAGTAAACCTAGACATCCCACTTAACGGGGTGAAAGAGAGGCGCAACGTTGCGATGTAAGTTCCAAGAAACGAAGTGCCCTAGACGGATATTTGCCTTTGCTAAATGTATATCACAGGCAACGTATGGCGTAACTCGTTACAGATTTGTACGTCGTATACAATTTTGAGCGGTAAAATGTTTATAACCGATGGTTTCTCTTGGTTTTATTACTCTATGAAGGCAAGGCCTTCTAAGTTTTAAGGAGGTGTAAGTGAAATAGAATACAGGCCTGTTTATTAAAAAACGTTTAACACGTGGAGCAAAAATACAAACCAAACTGTACAAGTCACGAATTTTTGGAAAATAATAAATAATTACGATTTTTTGATTTTAAAGTAACTAAAAGATTACTTGTAGGGGAGTGTAGGGCATAGTGAAATACCTAATACTAAAATGGCATTAACACAGATTATAGTAAACTCTGGCGAATGCGATTGTTACGATATATGTGTATGTATGTATATCTCGTTTTTTTCGCATTTGCTCGAATTTATCTTTTAAGGAAAAAAAAAATTTTTAAAAAATATCTCCGTTGACAAATTCCACTTTGCCCCAGTGCATGGGGCAAAGTAAAATAAAAGTAAAAAAATGTATTTAGGGTTTATTAATAAACATGAAACTCAAAAACTGTTGAAATATTTCGTAAAAAACAAATTATTAAATCTAAATAAATTGAATTTTTCCATGACGAAGAAATGTAAATTTATTTAAAAGTCCCCTGATCTCCGATTTAAAAATCATTCTTCTATCTTCAATTTCTTTTGACCACGCATTTTGATTTGACTTCCTTTTGTTATTTCTCATCAGGAAAAAATATATAATGTAATTGTTTGTGAGCCAAGATATAATGGGGCAAAGTGGAATCGTATTTCAAATTGCCCCATAAGCAAAATTCCACTTTGCCCCATCAGACACGAATATCTTTATTTTCAAATAAAACTTTTAAAATTCAACCTATTCAATTTTAATATTTCGGAAAAGATAACAAATATCCGTTATGTTTTAACACAAAAAAATTAACAAGATAACAATAAATTATATAAATAAAACTTCCTTATAGTTTACACTTCAAAGCGCGAAAATCTCAAAATCACTTGTAGGACCACGTGCATCTCGGTAGCAAACCCAAACTACACTGGCGTTATAATAACTCCCCCACTCTGCATTTCAACATGATGGCGCCCGTTTGTCGAATGGGGTGCGTTCACAATTTACATATTTCACTTTGCCCCGCTATTTCATTTTGCCCCACTCTCCCCTACCTCTTCATGGGCAATTTTTCTTATCGATGTCGGTACTTTCTTTAAAGAAATGGTGATAAAGGGCTTCATATCCCAACAGATATATCCTGTCGAGTTCTTTCAACATTTTTTGTATGGTTTTTAATCAGTGTTTACAAACCTTTCTTTAAATGCCTCTTTACCCATATAACTATGTATTAACGGACATCCAAATTATTTCATAGAATATCTACCTACTTTTCTGTAATTTATATAAGTACTAACTTGTTAACCTACTTTCAAAGTTAAAACAGAAATATCTTGACTGGCATTTGTGTAGTTGGACATCCAGGAATGCAACAATAATATGGCATTTTCACTATAAAACTTGAAAACCCAAAGCAAGAATTTATTATTTACTAAAATAGACGAGAGAGATGATGCATATTATTTAATATGCATAAAAGAAAATCCATACAAATGTGAAACCAACATCGAATAAATCCAGCTGATTTCGTAATGTCACGCGCCACAGAATTCATGGCCGGCAATGCTATGATAAAATTTTAATATTTTAGTCACTTGAAAACATACTGGGATTAGCGTTGAGTGTATTTTCTCCATAACTTTCTTAATTTTGGCAATTATTTCAAACGTACTTTTATAATATTTCATAAAATACTACAACTCCCTAGTATTGTAACTTTTATAACGCAATAAGACACTTTTAGATTTAAATGAAACCGTTTTATTTTAAAATAATAAGTTCAGGAGACGCTTAAACATTTAGTGAAGTAAAAACAAACCGATGTCAACATGTTGTCATGATTTGACAAGCAAAACTCAGATTCTTTAGTTGAACTTCGTGCCGCTGACTTTAATATGCCACCTGAGGTTGATCCACCCTATAGATTTAAAACTAAGATCCATGACAAAAACACCGGAATCTTTCGTTTTGTCAAATGTAAAATACTAAAATGTCCGCTATACTCTCTCTATATTTGGTAAAAACTCTAAAACCCTGTACAAAAAGTTCCGAAAATAATACTCACACACTGCAACAAAGTCCTATATTAAAAACACCCTAATATTTTTTTTTTAGTTTTGGTGCCAACTTCTTCACCTAGCCAAAGAGTATTACATGGTAGCGAACTACATGTGGATGTTTTGCGAAGCACTTCATCTACATGTAGCGTTGGTAGTGGTGTTTGTCAGAGAAGAGAGAACGATGAAGTGGTTCTACGGAATCGGATGGGGTTTTCCATTTATCATCGTATTAGTGCACAGCTTAGTGAGGATATATCATAACAATGATACAGATTTGTAAGTATTTTTTTTTAATCAAATATTTCTGATGTTTATATGTGTAGGCGTACGCCATCTAACTTAAATCCCAATGCGTCGTCAATTCAAAAATTCAGCTTTACGAATTCGTCGCAAAAGCTGGCGCAAATATTTCAAATGCGGCTTCTTATGGGGGCGATAACTTTATTTTAATTTAAATTAGTTCTTTGAGGAACAAAATAATGACTTTCATATAAATTTAAAGCTACTTGGTCTCACATAATATAGGAAAAATCGGCCTAGTAGTTTTAACGACGCTTCGTTTCTAAAATACCGATTGGGGAGTGTGTTCCTTCCCCCGCACCCCACAAAATATACGATCTCATACAGCCCGGTTACCGACGTAACTGGGGTGGCTTTGGGGGATAAAACATTTTTCCCTCTTCCCTAATTTTTGCTCAACGCTGGACCCACGTCAAGACTTATACCACTAAAATCCACTGGGCTCGAACCAGTTGGCCGGCAGTGGGCTACGAACCCACAAACTCTCGTCCTAGAGTTCTCAGCGACTGCCGCGTTAACCACGGAGCCACTGACGCCGTAAATTTTTACTTATTTATATGTTTTTTTGTAAAAACAATGAAAGGTGTTTTTTTGCTAATTTGACAATAATTATTTCTAACGCCATTTTTTACGAATACTTAAGATGATTTTTTTGCTTAGAATCCCTTCTAGAATGCATATTATGTTAAAAAATATACATGGTGTTCTATTTAAAATAACAAAGCTGTGTGCACTTCTGGTGTAACCGGTGTCGTTTTAATACTGAAAATATGCGCACACTATAACCATATAACCTACCAAGATTTCAAAACAATGTTTTATTTTATATTATTATATACAGTATGTCTCCGTAAGTTAGATCCGCATGGAATACTATTTTATTATTAATTTTTTGAAAAAAGGGGATTCTTCAAAAAAGTGCTGCATGGTCTAAAACCTAAAATGCAACAACTATCAGATAATAAATTAATTTGTCAAAAAATATGAATTTTGCCCAAGAGCAAAGTACCTTTATTTTTGACAATATCGAAAATTGTTATTAAGAAAAGTTGATCAGAACTAAAAACCACGTTCAAATATGTAATTATACCCATATACAACAACAACAAAAAAATAGGTTTTGTTATTTTTTAAAAAATTGTCTGCATTATTAACTACGAATGAAGATTTATCTCTTGTAATTATTAAAAACATGATAAACGTTTCCCTTTTCCCCCTTTTTTTAATCTTATCCAACAATGTTGTAATTTAAACACCACGTCCCGTGATGAATGCATATGCATTTATATTGCAAATAAGAAAACACATACAAATAATAAATTGTGTAACTAACACAATGTGATACTAAAAATAAATATAAATTTAATTTTCACTCATTTCACTAATGCCTCGGCATATCCACCCTCTCGTTCAATAACTTTCATCGTTCTATTGGCAAATTTCCTTAATACTTTCCTTATCATTTCTGGAGAAATTTCCCGGCATGATTGTGTAATTATCCTCTCCAAATGATTAACATTATGAAAAGGCCATTGCTGGTAAACTTTTTGTTTTAGGTAACCCCATAAAAAAATTAAAAGTAATCTAGAGGGATTATTGTCAGGGGATCTAGCAGGCCAAAAAATATCTGAATATCTGTGCACGACTTTTCCATTGAACAAATGTTCAATATATTATGCCCTAACATTTAATGTACTGTGGCATGTTGCACCGTCTTGTTGGAATCAAATACATTGACGTTCTTGTAAAGGTAGTTCGTCCATGAAGTCACTAATATGATTTTGCAGCAAGTGTAAATAACGTTCGGCATTCATAGATTGGGAAAAAAAATACGGTCCTATTAATCTGTCCTTGTACATACCACACCACACGTTCGTTTTAATTGAATATTGGTCACGATACTTTATTGTAAAATTGGGATTTTCCTTAGACTACCAGCGACAATATTGTGACGAGACAGTTCCATTTGAAGAAAATGTTGTCTCATCGGAAAAAATTATACGCCTCCGAAAAAAACGGTCCTCTTCTAATTCTCCTTGGATGAAAGAGCAAAAATCAAAGCGCTTATCATAATCCCTTTCTTTCAATGTATCTTAAGGTGGCATTCTCAACGTCATTTAATCCATTACCAACCTATAACCTATTTCGCGTTATTTTTTTAAGTTTATTATTTTATTGACTAACATTTAAATAAAATCAGTATCGTCGGCACATTACTTAGGTAATATCTGATATATTACAAAAATATCAATTTATTTCATTGCTAATTTTGGGAGAATTGTATAATGAAAGAACAATTAGTGACAATGACATAATAATGTTAAAAAAAATCTTACCCGATATTTTTCGCTATACAATTCTCCTAAAATAAGTTATGAAATCCCTTGATATATTTATTAAATATGTCAATTATTACCTATAGAATATCAAGTCGATACTGATTTTATTTAAATTTTGTGTAAAAGCTAGAAAACATAAATAAATCTACGCAAAATAGGTTATAGGTTGGCAAGCATGTTGATACTCCTACCTTAACTTACATTTTGTTGTATTAACGACTTCGTTTTGCGCAATGACACTTTAGGATGTTCTACAACAGACAGCATTACCTACTTCTTTCTAACTGCGTGTTCTCATTGGCAACCAGTTTTCGGCGTTTTTCATTAAAGTTATTGTTTAAACTTCTACTAGTCTTAAATTTATTCATTATTTTTGTAACAGTTGATTGATTAATATTTATTTATATATTTTTATCATTAAAAATAATTTCTGCTTCTGTATGCGTTTTATAGTTTTCTCCCACAATCAAAACAATTTCAATTTTTTCTTCACAGCTTAAAAACACCATTTTTATGTACTTTATAAATTTTAATGAGTTTTGACGGTCGCTGTTAAACATTTCTTGCTATCAAAAATGTATTTGTATGTCAGAGCATGACCTAGATTATGTAACTACAGTTAAATTTAAATCGTTATTGTATCTAAGTACGTTTCAAAAAAGAAAAAATATTTTTTTTATCGTAAATGGGTGTCATTACATATTTGATCGTAATTTTTAGGTCTGATCAACTTTTATTAATAACAATTTTCGATGTTGTCAAAAATAAAGGTACTTTGCTCTTGAGCAAAATTCATATTTTTTGACAAACCTTCTATACGCCTAGAAGAATAATATCTGATAGTTGCATTTTAGGTTTTAGACCATGCAGAACTTTTTATGCAGAATAACTTTTTTTCGTAAAATTAATAATAAAAAAGTTTTCCATATGGTTCCCACTTACGGAGTGTATATTTAAGGAAGTGATAAGATGGGTAGTAATTTCGTTGTCACTCGTTATATATATTATCTATATAATATCTAAACTCCATTTGGGGAAAATAAATAACATTAACAACCGATAATAATAATAAGAATATTTCGTCATTGCACCATTGCTGCCGATGAAAGCTTTAGACGACGTGGCATGAATAACATAACATTTCTGGAAAATTCAAGTATCTTCTGTCGAGGTTCTTTTTGGCTTCTCGGTCTAAAATAACGCCTTTACATATATTTTACCATTTCTCACCAAACGTTCTAAATAGGATTGAGATCTGGACTCTTTGAACTCGACAACTACTACTAATTACTTTTTGTTATAATTGCAAATTAGTTGAGCGACTGGAAAATACATTTCAGTAACGATTTTCCAGCTGGGCTAAAACACAGCTCTCATTTAACTTATTGAGAACAAATCATACATTAAATTATACTGTGCAAGCAAAAATTATTTGTATCAAAGAGGGCCTTGCATCTAAGGACGTAATGCTTAGCCGTAGAGCTTAATACCTGTTGGGTGTCAGTAACTACCTGAATTAACAATCAATCAGTTATTCCGTCATCTTGACAGTCGTTAAAAGTAATTTGATTCATCGCAAATTTTTCCAATTTCTTGAGCAATTCACACAATGGGCTTTACGGAACAGCACAAAACATTCATGGTTGAAGCGGATTTTCTAAACGGGGTTAGAGTAAATGGTGAGTGGCAATACAATCCGGGTTTGTAAATGGACAGTTTTTACGAACATTTTCCTAACGTTGCTTTTATTGCTGATGGGGATTTTTATCATTGCCTGAAAAGAATCGTGGCTGTGTTTAGGAAAACAGGTTCTATACAACACAAAAAAGGAGCAGGAAGACCATCTGTAAGAACAGAAGAACTTGTTGCAAACGTTCGTGAAATAATGCAAAATACGCCAACAAATTGCATAAGACGCCTGTCCCAAGAACTGGGAAGATCTTATGGAACATGCAGGACTATTCTTAAAAAGCAGCTAAATTTATTTCCTTATAAAGTGCAAGTATTCCAAGAAATACAAGCCGCAGATTTTGAAAGACGCAGGAATTAATATCAATGGTTTTCCCAAAATTTATTGGAAAGAAATGATTTTAGACCTGACATTTTTTTCGGATGAAGCCTGGTTCCACCTCTCCAGTTATGTGAATTCTCAGAATACATGTAATTATTTGTCTTTATCTTTCTGTATATTCTTACTTTGTTAATATTGTTAACAACAAAAATACATTTGTATTTGTCTACTTATTTTATTACTCATTAGTTTGGCATATCATGTCATAGGGTAGGTGGGGGTAAAGCCCCGCAATTTCTAGTTATAAGAGGATTGTTTCAAGTGGGAAGTGTATTTTTTGGTTATTTTAGGTGGAAGTGTTAGGTATGGATCTTATCAACAATATCGCTACAATACTTGGGGTGTCTGACTATTAGATGCCCAAACATTACACATTTTCAAAAAGTAATTTTTGCAGGGCTTTGCCCCACCAAATGGGCCAAGTCCCCGCGGTGCGGGGCTTTTCCCCAATAGTGCTCAAAGTGGCAAGGTGAATAAGAAAACATCATAAAAACACAAAAACAAACTTTTTAAAATTATTTATTAATATTCTATTCACAGAGAAAGATAGAAAAGCTAATTTTTTTTCTTGAAAAATCTAAAATTGACGAGCTAAGTAAATTCTAAAGCAGAAAAAGAAATATAAACAAACGAAAAACAAGTTGAAATGTAGGAACGTAATCAGGCGCGTATACAGCCGTCAGTTAAGGGGGGGGGGGGGTTAAAATAGCGCCGCAGGCAAAAATTTTTGGAGTGCCACGCCCTTTTTTATTTTTCATTCTTGCTTTTTAAGTAATTTTTGACTTTTGAGCCCGAGTCTAATTATAATTATCAATATACTAATTATATTGGTTATTTTTGGAATAAATAATAATCATGTCTTCAAATTTGTATTTATGTGATATAGAAGGTACTACGTATGGATATAATACCGAGAACCAAGCTGCAAGATTTAAGAGTTATCTTCTTAAATAATTTAAAACGAAATAATAAAACAGCCGTTTTAAAAATATATGACGTATATATAGGTACGAAGGTGACAGGTAACAATATATAACATTGTGTAAATACGTAAGTATATATATATATAACAAGAAAAAATCAATGCCATGTGTGCTCGCACTCTCGATTAAAACCGACTCCACGCGATTGCATATTTCACTTACAAGGTTGCCGGCTTGTATTTTTTTAAAGAGTTTGGACTGATTTGTCAATTTTTTTTTGTTTTTTTTTGGATGATGGGGGGGTAATTACCCCCATTACACCCCCCCCCCCCCTTGTATACGCGCCTGAACGTAATAGAAAGTTCATTAATACATTGTAAAATTAGTCAAGTCCTAGAACCTAGCAGAGTTCCTCTCAATAGGTTTTGGTAATCTCAAAACAATATCTTTATTAGGAATGAAAGACTCATCATTCGTTTCCGAAAACTGATATGCATTTGTTGATCGCTTGTAAAATACTCCTTGGTAACCTCCTTGAAAGATATAAATGATCTTAGCGATGGTGTGTCTGAAAAGGCCGCTCTAAATCGCCCAAGATTGCTCCCTCCTTCTTTTTTAAGTCGGTCCCTCAGTGTAGACTCCTGAAACCCGATTTCTTTAGCTGTCTGACGTATGAAAACGCCTCTCGCGATCAGCGCACGTGCTGCAATAAGTTGATCTGCCGTCATTGGCCCATACTCTGTATTTCTTTTGTAGTTCCTGAAACAGAAATTAAATTTAAAATAGGCCTAATATATTTTTTTAACAAAGTGGGGCAAAACCCCACATACGGGACTTTGCCTCTCAGTGGCGGCTCGTGACTAGCGGGTCAGGGGGGCGCTGGCTTTAAATAAAAAAAATTTAAAATATTTATTCTTTTCAAAAGTACGTGTCTGTTTTTTCTAACTTTCTCGTTGTGAATTTTAATTTAATCAGCATAAGCACTACTTAAACAAGTTAAAATATTAGTTTGTCCTAACATCTCAAAACTTACAGCTTACAGCACACAAGCTTCTGTAAATAACTGACCTTCATATTACACGAAATTTTCGAACTTTATAACGTAACTAATAAATAAAATCAAAACAAATAAAACAAAACATGAGTCGCATCGACAGGTCGCCTCGTCAAAGTACATAATATATCAATTATTCTACCGTGGCATCGCGATTCGTGGAAAATTGGACCTCATCCATGGCCGCTCGTTGTGCGATGTGTAGGTGACGTCACGCCTCCGTCGTCATGGCAACTCATTGAGAAGTCGCGTTGAATCGGGACGAATAATCGGTCGCCCGCGCTTAGTATAACCTTGAGAGCGCGCAACTCGCTTGTCTATGAGTATAACCTACCCGTTGGAATATGGCTATGTTTGGTTTGAATAATTATGCCCGCTGGAATAGGGCTATGTTTGGTTTGAATCATTTTAATGGATTGTTTACATACCTTTATTGGTTTTTTAAGTAAAGTATTTTTGGATTATGTTTGAAATAATTGCAGGGAGGGCGGCGCCCCAGAGTCCTTCATTAACGAGCCGCCATTGTTGCCTCTAGAAATCTGCGGGGCTTTACCCCATTCCTATTATGTAAAGTCAATCATTTCTAAAACCTACTGTAAACTATAATTGAAGCAAAATTAAAGCAAGTCATACTATCAACTGAGGATTCGATTTTTAAAGAAACTGTAACCACATGCACATAGTTTTAAAGTAAATTAATATTATTTTTACATCAAAATTACAAAAAATGGACTTACCTCATTTTATAGGTTTACAAACTGCCTATCGCTCTGAATTTTTATGGTGCACTAGACGTTATCAAGACCGAACTGCCGCCTGGCGGCTGATTCTGTGATTATTCGCGAGCTATTTAAAAAGACGTCACGTGGCTTTGCCCCGTGCGTGGCTTTGCCCCGTGCGTGGCTTTACCCCCATCTACCCTAATATGAATTTGACAAAATAGTAACCTAGATTTGGTTAGATATATCGTCCCCAAATCATTGTGTTCTAAACCAAGCCCTACGTTTTTTAATCCAAGCCCTCTTTGATGCAAATAATTTTTGCTCGCACGGTATCTATAACTTATAGAGTGCAAAATGTGTAATGTCAAGCCACTTGCAATGTAAATCTGCGTGTTATATTCGATCCTGTGAAATGAGGTGCATCAAATTTAACGAGCTACTAGACAGCATGACAAAAATGATTTGTATGTTGGCCTGAGCTTTGGCTAATCAGTAATCTCATTCGAACAAACCTGCTGTATAATTTTAATCACTTTATCAATAACTATTTAATAATAGGCGTTTAATACTCATGTTAGCAAGGGCATTATGTTATGCATAATACAACAAGTGCAATTATAACTTCCCATAAAACAACAAGTCGAATTATAAATTCGTAATAATCGATTAAAATGAATAAAATTTGAGTTGTCAAAACAAGGCCAAAATGGGGTATTTTCGAAGACATGTAATATATAAGAAGACTCCATTGTTTACATTTTGTCCCAATAAGCAATCGTTTTAACAGAAATCAATGATGACAAATTTCTGCTGATTGCTATATCTAAAGCTATATATATAATAAACAATTCGTGATTTGGATTAAATAAATGTGTTGCCGATTTAAATAAATTATTATTTGGACAGAATAAATATTTATTTAATAGAAATAAATATAAAGGATAATAAACAATTCGTGATTTGGATTAAATAAATGTGTTGCCGATTAAAATAAATGATTATTTGAACAGAATAAATATTTATTTAATAGAAATAAATACATATTTTTCGGTTACCTATATTGCTTCGTGCTAAATAACGGAATTATTTTATTTGAATATCATATATTTCCCTCTCAAAAGTCAAATAATTTTGGACAAAATTTCAAATAATTATTTGTTCAGGCCATAGGGAACAAATATTTGTTTCGGCGAACTCCATTTTTGTTTAGATCAAATAAATTCTTTTTTCAGTGTGTGTTTGGAAACGAAGGGTATATTAATTTTATTGATGCATTTTTGATGTGTATTTATGAAGTAAAAATAATATACTAAATATATGTTTTTTTAATTTTCTACTAGTCAAATTATTTATAGTTTCATAATAATATCAAATTAAAATATTTTAGGGAAATTACAACGGAACGCTGTACGGATGTTTTTACTACGAGTGATGCAAACTTTTTTTATACTGTAACAGTGTTGCTGAGCTGTGTTTGTGATCAATTGCGTTTTTCAATTAATTTTTAGTGTTTTTTCGCGCATTGCTGGGGGGTTTTACTTTTGTAAGAAAGCTTCTAAGCGTATTTCCGGATTTAAAGGCTGTTTTGATATTATAGTTTTTGGTTATTCTTCTAACCTTTTCAGAAATCCCTTTGACAGTGACAACATAAAAAATTGTATCTATCAAATCCCTTGCGAGTATGGCGAACAAAAAGACCTCTTCCCGTACGAGTTAAGGAACATCTAAAACATACTCATGAGAGATCAGGTATAGCGGAACATGTATGGACTAACCAACATAATATACAGTGGTCAGAAGCCAAGGTTTTGGACACGGAACAGCACTGGAAAAAACGAAAATTCAAGGAAGCAGCTTTCGTGAATCAAAATACACATATATTCAGTAAACCTAGTATAGATATCCCAATATCTGGAAGCCTCTTCTTGTCCAAAACCAACAGCTCAAACTTCACACTCCAATAAGCACGTAGGCGGATTCATCAAGCTTCATCATTGCACATGGAGAGTATTTAAGACAGTTAGTAGCCTTAGAATTATAATTTAGATTACACTTGAAAACGGTTAGAGATACTAACTAACCGAAACGTTGTGTTAAGTAACAAAATAAAGACAATGGAAGTCCGACAAGGTAATTTTTTTGATATTTATTTCTTGTTATGCTTGATTTTTTAAAGTGAAAATTTTAGAAGAAACTACTTAACTTATAGAAAAACTAAGTTTTTATAAAAAATGTACAGGATCTTAAGGAGCACATTTTAAAAATATAGTTATATATACAGAGTCTTTGGTAAATCGAGGTCATATCAAACATAGATACATTTTTTTTTAATTCAACATATTTTTTTTATCCAATAATTAAATTTCGCTTACTTCTTATGATTCTTTTGATGTAGGTTTTAAATTATCTATACAGGGTATTTTAGATTTATGGTCAATATTATGTCAAAATTGTTATGATTTTATGAGGCTGTATTTTCGTCGTAAATTGCATTTTTTTTAAATGTGCTGTTTAGAATCGTGTACAATTCTAATAATTTTTTTTCTACCCAACACCATAAGAGAGTTGCACAATTTTATTGCAACTCTCTGTATATTATACACAAAATATTTTTGTATTATTAAGCGGAATCGAAAATCAAATAATTTTAAAATCCCTATAAGTTGCTATGCGTGTCAGGATGATCTGGCAACACCGCCTCTTTGAAAATAATTTTAAACGATAGAACCCAGTTCCTATAACTATATCCAAATTTTCACTAGTAATACATCAAGAGGTTAAATTATTTCCGGATTTAATTTAATCTCCCGCGGTATTCGGTAAGAAAATTCCACACCAAATTACGTTTAATTTACGTGGAATTTCCTATTATACTACCTATACCATTTCTACTAATTGTGGTTACACGTAAATACAATTTTAGTTCTTAGCATGGCATATTTTTTTCATTTTTCGTAATTTTGGGTT
This sequence comes from Polydrusus pterygomalis, assembly GCA_963969555.1. NCBI lineage: Eukaryota > Metazoa > Arthropoda > Insecta > Coleoptera > Curculionidae > Polydrusus > Polydrusus pterygomalis. The sequence goes on along the minus strand of OZ018376.1, from coordinate 38,003,926 downwards.
ACAACATTTGGTAGGAAATTTTTTTCTTTCAATTTTTCTAAAGTGACACCAAACGCACTGGGATACTATAATAAGTTAAAATTGAGAGCTATATTTTTTTTACTATCGAAAAATATTATTTCAATATTTAACATAGCTCATTATTTCATATTATGTAAGATTTGTTTTACTACAATTGGTAAAAAATTAAAATTTAATTGGTTTCTCATATAGGTAGGTACTATTGTGCCCAAAAACAACTGGGACAACAAAATGTTCTTTATATTCTAGCTCTTATACTATAATAATTAAAACTTAATCACATAATAATATTACCGCTGCCGTGGAAATTAATATATTAGTGTTAATTTTATTATTGTGAGAATTTCACCCCGATAATTAAACAGGTGATTTCTAAATTGCGATATTAGAAAATAAATAATATAACTTTTTCGACTTAGTTTTTAGATAGTTATCCTCTAAAGTAAAACAACGTATAAAGTATGTAACTAAACAGTTTACTTAATTATGTGGCATATTTTTGTCGAGAAGATATCAAAAATAACAAAAAAAACATAAAACCATTAAATATATTACTTTTTACATTTTAATGTTTTAGTCATAGAGCCATTATTATTAATGACTTTTTGAAGTCGTCGAGGCATACTGAGAAGTAAATTTCTTATATAATCCTCAGATATCAGACCCCATGATTCTCTTACTTTTTCTAGTAGTTCCTGTTGATTTCTGGGTCTAAAGCCATGTTTATATATATTTGGTTATTTCAACCCAAACATTTTCTATGGGGTTGAGATCGGGACTATTAGATGGCCAAGGTAAAATATTTATTTAATTTTCTTGCAGATATTGCTGGACTAGTCGAGATGTATGAATTGGGGAATTTTCATGCTGAAATATGAAATTTTCCCCGTATACGGCCGTAACTGTTGGTAACATGGTGTGTCTTAATATATTACAGTACTGATCCATGCCCAAATGTTTACAGAGAACCGACCACTCATATTGGTTTTATGGATATACTGCTCATCATACCTCGCTCCTGTGCGTCTGTATATTCGAATTTTTCCGTTGTTACAAGACTGAAATGTCTTTTTATCGGAAAAAATTACTGTTTCCCATATATTATTTTAATTGACATATTTTTGTACAAAATCTAGTCTTCTGTGTTTATTTACCTCTGTTAACGAAATTTTATTGGCAGCGCAACGGCTCCTGATATCTGAGCCCCGAATCCTTCGACGAGCAGTATTCGTTGAACCAGGAAAATTGGTTTCTTGAGCAGCTTTTATTGCTGTTTCAAAGGGGTTATCGCGCAAATAGTTAATAACTTCCCTATCTTGAACTTGTGTTGAAATTTTTGGGCGGCCGAAACCTTGCTTTCTTCCAATAGTTCCAGTCTCGAGTTTTTACTTTTACACAAAGGCACGGTATTTTTACTTATATGTAATTCTTCAGCAATATCTCTTATAGAAACATGTTCTCTCACTCGCGTATATATAATAGCTTTTAGTTCCACGCTTAACGAAGGCATGTTTAACACTTTATAATATTTATTTATTTAGTATTACCACTTTGACAACAAATAAAAAATTTTGATATACCTATTGTCAAAATGACATTTAAATATCAAAGCTGAAAATTTGTAATAGGCTGTGAAATAAAATTACGTGTCCCAGATTTTTCTTGGCGCAATGGTACATGAAGAGATTTAGTTCGCTCCGCAATTCTAGCAATAACATTATTATTGATTTTTACTTATTGTAGTTACACTGAAATACAATTTTAAGACTTAATTTACCATATTCTTTAATTTTACATAAATTTTGAGTTACTACAAGTAGTCGAAAATTGCTTTTTGTAGTTTTTATTTGATTTTTTATACGTACATTTTACGGTTTGCATATTCAGCGGCGGCGAACTAGTACCGGTCATAGGGGGCTATGTTCATCATATTTTGACAGTACAATCTATCAGTAATAATTTGTGTTTTGTAGTAAACAGAATATTTTGTAGTCAAAAACAAACAATACCTACTTTTTTATTTTTAAGATGAATCGTTTTGTCAAAATAACCCATCTTGATTGTTTACAAAATACTGGCGTGGACTTTTCATATTTTGTATTTATAATTTTTCGTTTTTTAAATATCTCCAATAGGCCACTAAGTTTGGCACACCCTGTATATAATACGCTCTGATGATTATAACATTCGCTGCAAGCATTTATTATGGCCTACATTACACGCTTGTTAAAAAATATATAATAATATTTAAAATCGTCAGCTGACGCTTTGTCTGTTATGGCAAGCTACTGAAAAATTCGTAATTTTTTTTTTAACAAATGCTCAACGAACTTTAAAAGTTCATTACAGGGAATATAAATTATAAACAATAACAAACTTAAAAATTAACAATTTTTATAAAATTACATAAATATATATATTTAACGAAGTTAATAAAAAAGTCAACTATTGTTCAATTAAAAAAAAATTAAATCATTTATTTTGTTAAAAAATACTTTTAACTAATATAATTTAGTTTGATTTTTAAATAGTACTAATTTTTTTATGTTTTTATATTTATTTGGTAGGTTATTATAGATCATAATCCCCATTATATAATAATGCTCGTTTACCGAAATTACTTTTAGTATTTACTGCCAAAGGAGTTTCAGTTTGCCGGGTATGATGATTATGTAAAGTATTAATTTTTTAAATATGATTTGTAATTTTTTTTGATGAATGGTTATTGAAGGAATAATAACACATATTTTTCATTTATATAAATTTTCTAAGTTTAAATATATTGGACCTAAATTTGAGTGCTTTTGCTGTTATTAATTCCCACGTATTGTGTTCTATTTGGTCGAAATCAATACCGATGGCAATGCATTTGGTAAATAATAATTTCTGAAATATTGTACCGATAATAAGCTGTATTTTTGGTAATAGTTTAGACGAAGTCGTTACATCAAGTAAAAAATTTACCCTGGAAACATTATTATAGAAACTGAAGTCGAAAAACCCCATTTTATCCTTTTTTTGACAGCTCGATTTTAATAATAAATTCAATCGAAAGAATTTATTCCAAAGCCTTTTCTTCAGACTCTAGCTAAGTCCGACATTTTAATTTTCCAGTCGAGAGTTTTTTGATTTGATGAGATTTTAAAATGCATCATATTTTTTCTAATTTTTGCACATCCTGAAAATAAAACTTAAACTTTATTAACGTCAATATAATTTCCCTAGAGCATGAATTATTTTTGAAATTTTAATTCAAGCTCGTGGGAGATTCGGCACGAAAATGTTAAGACAAAACTATTTGATAATAGAGTTAAATTGGTGACATACCCATGTAAGGAACATCTTAGTATGATGTAATAATAAAATTGGTTTTATTGCCAATTTTTTAATTTTCCTGTGTCCTAGTAAAATAAAGTTTAAATGAAGTAGATTATATTCTATTTTATTCTATTCTATAGGAAAGGAAACATTTTTAGATCTACTTCTATCGGACTAATGCATTTATATCGGTGGCACATTTATAATTCATTAATGGCAGTTTTGATGCCACATATTTTAATTTTCCTAAGTTCTAGTAGATATAACTTTATGGTACTAGAGAAAGAACAAACAAAAATACAAGTCTGTAATGTAAATAATAATTGTGGGCACTATATTTTGGTAAAGCATAAGCATTTTTACTATTCCTGTACTCTAATAAAGCAAGGTTTAAATAATAATCTAAAATAATTTTTTTATACGTCACCTTGTTGACGTTTGCGTAGGTATCGTAAAAAGCAGAGCAAATTAAATATTTAAAAATAAAATAAATTGCAATACGTGCAATATTTTTTCCTTTTGTGCAGAATCTGAGCATAGTATACAAGGTTATCATAAAAATGAAGTATTTAACGTATTTGGTGAACAACACTGGACTAAATTTTGAACAAGAAGATCTATTTAAGGACATGAGTAACATTCTTCGTGACATCATTTCATATTTCAGCCATAAATCCAGCGTAGAAAAAAAAATTGTGTTAAAGTATTACTTTTATTTTATGCAGCATAATAGACATTTAGTGATTAAAATCAACTGCTCCTTACTTTACTCGAGGAAAAAAGAGGTGGAAAAGGAATTTCTAAAATATTTGAAAGTTATAACCGTTGTTAAAAAATAACAGGTACCTATAATATGGTTAAGTTAAAGATATAAAGATATCTATCAAAAACACCACGCCATACGCCACTATCTTGATTACAGCTGTCAAGCCAGTGAGTTCTCCACTTATTAATCTTACAGCTAGGTGCTTAAGGGTAGGGTGATTTGGTTGGTTGAAATGATTATGTTGTTAAGTTAAGTTTTGACGGCTCTTTCTAGGCGCTCAAACATATATTTTCTTAAACCAGGGAAAGGAAAAATTTCTCAACAAAAATATTCTACTAAAAGTATTATAGATAAAGCAGCCGCAGATCATATTTTATTCTTGCATGCCTTCAGTGGCTGCGAAACAATATCAGCATTATTTCATCAAGGAAAAATGAAATTTATTAATGTGCTCCGAAAAAATCCAGATTTAAACAAGATTATTCAGGTATTTAAAAATCCAAAGGCGGATTGCTAAAGCTGGAGAACGCTTTCTTCTTGATTTATACAGCTACAGTAATTCGAAAAGTAAAAAAAATATCTTTAAACAACTATAGATATGCATGCTTCACAACATCAGCATATAAAAGCAAATTTAATATTGCGTCGCTACCACCAACAGAAGCAACAGCACGACAACATTCGTTCCGAACTTACCACCAGGTTCAGCAGTGGTATGGGAATGAACAAAATGCAGAGCAATGGGGGTGAAAAAAAACAAGAATGGGCTAATTCCTGTCACCACACTCGAGCCCCCAGCTCCAGAAAGCTTGTTAAAACTCATTTCTTGCAAATGCAAAAAAGGATGTCAGAAAGCTTGTGGATGCAGAAAGGCTGGGTTAAAGTGCTCTGTTATATGCACGAATTATAGCGGTACCTGTGGTAACTCGCAAGTTCCATCACCAGATAGCGATGATGAAGAAGAAACGGAGACCATAATTGAGCAAATATATGATCAAATAGAGAACGAAGAGGATTGCGATGAAATTGATACTCCCATCGCGGATGATGTAGATGAAATACCGGTCTGTGACGTTTCGATTGGTAGTACAGACGATGAATTTGCAACACCTGGTCCATCGAGAACAATAAAGCGATGGAGAATACGCTAAATTTTAGCACATTAAATTGCCTATTGGGGATACCACATTAAAAAAAAACGCGCCACTTACTCTACCTCAAGGTGGTGTGAAAATTCGCGTTGGAGTACACTTTGCGGCGCTCGTACGCGTAAACTATTGACTTTATGAAAAAAAAGGTAGATACATGAATTGTAGGCAATTATCTCTAGCTTCATTTTGTATATATGTTTTTATCGTAAAATGAGTCGGAAAGGAGATATTGTCAAGAAACTGCTTTTAGGCGCCATTTTTCCAATATGGCGGCGCGAGCGGCAAAAATACGAGGTGGCAAAGTCGAAATTCGGAAAGAGCACCCCAAAATCTATGAAATTACCAATTTTCAAAACTCCCGGAAAACTTTCCTATATTTCTCACCAAATGACTGTACTATTATTATGATATGCACTTTTGGCGGGTACTGTATAAGTAGATGGTTGTAGATAGTATTTGACTCGCCTATAATGAACCATATTACCCTCCTCCTTTATGCCCAGTTGTATAGGTTCTGATTAATTTAAACGCTAAAGATAAGATTAAGTACCACTTTAATCTTAAGATTAATAAAATATATCAGTTTTATAAGTCCCGGTTAAACCAAATAGTCGCTTACTTCATAGCGAATTTTAAAAATGCGAGGCGCTCTTGGAGCCTCCACAATGACAATAAGGTCCTCGTCATCATCACCTAATAATTCGTCAATTTCGATAAGATTATTTAACATAATAATAAAATCACATCATCATCATATTTTAGGTTATATGTTAAAAGTATGTCACTTTTTCTCATTTTAATCCTAAGATTGATTTTCAACTGGTGCTTTTTGGCCTGGTAAATTAACTGCAACAACCCCCAAGTTTGGCGCTAATCGCAACCTATAATTCCAAACCAACGGTTAATCTGAACATTTTTAGATAACCGCAACCTATAAAAATGAAATGCCGATTAACCGGAACCTATACAACTGGGCATTATTATAATTATACGCTCGTTATATAATATACTATTAGATATTAAAAAGATTACATATTAAAAACATTAGATATTGGAAAACCATTAGATATTAAAAAAACATTAAAAGTACTTTGGTAAATATTCTTTTATTGACATAAATTAAATACTTTTCTATCCTAAAAGCTTTGATTGAAAATTTTCGGCCTACGTAAATAACGTAGAATATAAATTTAAGCAATAAATTAAAATGTAAAAAATACTTTGAATCGAAAGTATAATAAAACACTGAGAGATTTATTGTTTCCTCTGACAATGTGTGGGCTGTCTTTTAAAATATTACGAGGTTTAAATAAATCTTAAGAGATGGCAGCAATGTAATTTAGCTTGACATTATACACAAAGGGAATAGATTCATTTTAGGGAATAAAAACGTCAAAAAATATGTCCTTGATTAGAAAACCTGAACATTTAAATTGTAATAAAATAACTATTGAAAAGTAAAAAATATTTATGAAATACCAAAAATATTATTTTTCGGCAACCGTCCGGGAAGTACCCACTTCCCGGACGCTTTTCCTGTGAGAAAGTAGCATTTTTCCGGCCTAGTCCGGGAAGTACGTACTTCCCGGACTAGGCAGGGAAGAATCACACTAATATTATCAATCTACCTACTTCTGTTCGAATTTCAATATTTAATACAAATAAGAATTAAAATGTTCGAAATTTTGTTCTACAAAGAAATATAATAAAGAAATGTGTCTCATTGATTTGTTATTCTACACGGTTGCCGAGAAAATAGTATACGCAACACGTCCGAAAACAGTTTTTTTGGACTCGCAGACTTCCAGGACGAGCCGTAGGCGAGTCCTAGAATTTTGTCGACTCGTCCAAAAAAACAGTATTCTCCGGATTTGTAACGTAAATTACCATTTTTCAATATAAAATACGAACCCTTACAATTTCACAATTCGATGGTCAACATTTTATGATGTCAAATTCAAAAGGACTTTTAATAAAAGTCACAATGCACTTTTTCTTTGGCAAATGATAAATAGAAGCCATGTAAAAAGCAAGCGGGAACCAAAGAGCTTACTATTTAAACTTTAATAAATATGTTGTCACGTCTCCAGCCTCCAATGCGCTATACATATTATCAGCAAATAAAAAAGACAATGTTTGTCCAGAAATGTTCTCCCCTTTCTAGATGTTCAAGGTTAAAAATTTGGTATGAAGGTTAAGGTTGCACACCAAAAAAAATTAATACATTTTAAATCGAAAACAATAAAATTCAGTATTGATTAAATATAGGTTCACACTAGATTGATTGAAGAAATTAACACTGCCTACTGATTAAATCAAAGCATTCGTGATTAAGCCGTTTTAGTCAAAAATTATTAATGTACGAATTGTTATTGATTATGTCTTAATTAATTTATATTAAATATTTTAATCAATAATGATAAAATTGGCTTTAATGTGTAATAATTTAATCCTTTTTAATTTAATCTTTAATAATTTTTGATTCAATTTAAGAAGCTTAGGAATAATATTCAAAGATGTTTTGCAACGCCCCTAAATGGTGCCCTAATCTATACTTTTGTACCGTGCGAGCAAAAATTATTTGCATCAAAGAGGGCTTGGATTAAAAAACGTAGGGCTTGGTTTAGATCACAATGATATGGGGACGATATATCTAACCAAATCTAGGTTAAAATTTTGTCAAATTTATATTATAGAGGTTAATATCGGTTTGGTGTCAGTAACCACCTGAATTAACAATCAATCAGTTCTTCCGTCTTCTTTGACAGTGGGTAAAAGTAATTTGATTCATCGCTAATTTTTCCAATTTCTTGAACAATTTACACAATGGGCTTTACGGAACAGCACAAAATATTCATGGTTGAAGCGTATTTTCGAAACAGGGTTAGAGTAAATGGTTAGTGGCAATACAATCCGGGTTTGTGCATGGTCGATTTTCACGAACATTTTCCTAACGTTGCTTTTATTGCTGGGGATTTTCATTATTGCCTAAAAAGAACCGTGGCTGTGTTTAGGGAAACAGGTTCTATACAACACAAAAAAGGTGCAGGAAGACCATCTGTAAGAACAGCTTGTTGCAAGCGTTCGTGAAATAATGCAAAATACGCCAAAAAATTGTATAAGACGCCTATCCCAAGTAGTAAGAAGATATTATGGAACATGCATTCTTAAGATGCAGCTAAATTTATTTCCTTATATATAAAGTGCAAGTATTCCAAGAAATACAAGCCGCAGATTTTGAAAGACGCAGGAATTACTCGAAAATATGAAGATACATGTGAATTTATGCTTGGACCATGGCGGTGGCCAATTTCAGCAATTTATGTAAGTAATTATTTTTCTTTCTGTATATTCTTAGTTCGTTAATTTTGTAAACAACAAAAATAAATTTGTATTTGTCTACTTATTTTATTACTCATTAGTTTGGCACATCATGTCATAATATGAATTTGACAAAATTTTAACCTAGATTTGGTTAGATATATCGTCTCCATATCAATAGACAGTTTTCGTTGTATTGGCAAATTCAAACGGTTAACCATAATGAATACGAATACGAAGCCGCTATTTGACAGATCGTAAAAATAGTTTTCGTTCAATTCGCTTAACGTTAACGTTAAGTCGAATTCGACAGTAAACATAACAAATATAACATAACCTATCTTTAATGGTTTGTGTTCATATTTTCATATACGTTTTGTGTTATCTTTTTGCTTGGTTTTAATTTCATAGTACCCAAAATTCTAAAACATCATGATAGACGAAAGGTTGCTTTTATTGGACTCATCCAGTGATTCGGATTTGGATGATGCCCTTCTCTTGGAGGTGCTTGTTCGCCAGGACATTCAGTATCGAGCACAGTTGTATGAAAATTTCAATTTAGAAAACTATAATAATGCTGAATGCGAACGTTATTTCCGATTTGAAAAAAAAAATCACTTAAGAAGACTGGCTGATGAAGCACTTAGGATTCCCAATAATGTAATAACAGAAAGCAACCATACTGTTTCTGGCGTGGAAGGGCTTTGCATTTTGTTAAGAAATGGTCATTACGCATGCGTTCCGTTTTCGCTATGGCTTTGTCTTCCGTCCGTTAGCTCCCGCCACTTATCCGTAACGATAACGATAAATGACAGCTCAAATGTCAAAGTTGTCAAATAGCGGCTATCGGAATCGCTTTTAAAAGACAACGAAAACTGTCTATTGTGATCTAAACCAAACCCTACGTTTGCAAATAATTTTTGCTCGCACGGTATAGGCTGAACTAGCATAAAATTGTTTTATAGGCGCTGCCCGTCGAATGTAAAGGAACTTACCTGCATTGCATTATAGAATACGAAATAACTTCTCTCCAAAAGGTCTTATTAGGGTGTCGTTTTTAAGGGCGCCAGGAAGAGAAAAACATTATAAGAAAAAAAAATAATATGTTGTAAGATAATAGCACAAAATATAGTATAGCTTAGCGTATATATTCTATTGTTGCTGATGGGTTATCAAAAAAAACGAAAATTTACCTCATAATGTATTATTTTTGTCAAAATCTTTTTAGACAAAATGGGTAGACCAGTAGTTTTAAAAACACAGCAAGGCCAAGGCAACTTATAAACCAGTGGTTCTCAACCTTTTTGTGGTGGCGGAACACTTTTGGTAGCAATAGGAAAATGGCGGAACACCACCTTTGTCAACATAATATTTGCGGTAAAGTAATAGACTAGGGCTGAAGCCTTTGAAAATGGTAAAAAGTGAAAAAAAAATAATAGTAGGATGAAACCCATTGGAAAAGGAAGAGAATATGACAAAAATTAAAGGAAAAACAATTTACGGCCGATCCGCGGTCGGGAAGTGGAAAGGGGTGAGTTTTTAAGGGTAGAAAACGATTTATCTCGATTTCCGGCAAAACTAAAAGTCCTATGGAAAAACGTTAAATGGCAAAGTTGTAGGTAATAAAAAGATCTACAACTTTTGTATTTACACTTTTTCATATAACCTCAAAATGTATGTGAAAATTTCAAATAACCAAGTTTTTGGTTTTTTATTTTTATCTTTTACAAAATTTTTTTTTTCACGAAATTTGGTGAAAACGTACCTTTTTATGTCCCAAACACACATAATTTTTTTGATTTAAAATATTTATTTTTTCACCTTATTTTGACTTAATATCGAAAAAGCACCATAATTTTCAATCGAAAATTCTCACGTCAAAATATCTGCTTTTAAAAAAAGTCGGTGTGCTTTTTGTTCGTTGAAATCTCTACTTCCTGATGGTGCAAAAAAAAAATTTTTTCGATATTTTTCGATATTAAGTCAAAATAAGGTGAAAAAATAAATATTTTAAATCAAAAAAATTACAGTGTGTTTGGGACATAAAAAAGTAAGTTTTCACCAAATTTCGTGAAAAAAAAAAATTTTTTGTAAAAGATAAAAAAACCTTGGTTATTTGAATTTTTCACATAAATTTTGAGGTTATGTGAAAAAAGTGTAAATTCAAAAGTTGTAGATCTTTCTATTACCTACAACTTTGCCATTTAACATTTTTCCATAGAACTTGTAGTTTTGCCGTAAATCGAGACAAATTATTTTCTACATTTTAAAACTCACCTCCTTCCACTTCCCGACCTCGGATCGACCGTAAATTATTTTTCCTTTAATTTTTGTTATATTATCTTTCTTTTCCAATGGGTTTCATCTTACTATTATTTTTTTTGGTTTCAAAAATTATCGACCCTGGTCTATAATCAGTTTATCAAATACTATCTCATGATTCAAATTAGTTGATATTACTAAATTATTTCGCGGAACACCGGTACATACAAGTTTAAGACGAACATCCAGAAGAATTTCTGCATTAGCAGTACTGTTACACTCGTCATTAGTATTTCAACAACCACCCACTTGCTTATGTAGCACATAAAGACAAAATGAACCGGCTCCGTGCGAACGACACGTAAAAGGTCAAAGACAACGACTGGCTGCCACCTGCCGACATGCCGCAGAAAATTTATGGGGTGGTGTTTCAGGTATGTGTCAGCACCTTGTAAGGTATTTTGAACTCCCTCAAATCAAACATGATTTACACGGTTGGCACAAAAAAAAATCTCTATCTCTTTTAGAACCACAAGACATATTTGTCAGTTTCGACATAGATAGGTTATACGCCAACGTCCCAATAGGGGAATCACTGCATATCATCAAGCAAAAGTTACCAGAAGACCCAACCCTTTCAGAACGCACTAGTTTGCCGCTGAATGGATTGATGGAAATATTGGAGTGTTGTCCAATGGGTTCATCTCTCTCTCCGGTGGTGGCTAATCTGTACATGGAATGGTTTGAGCCAAACGCTATTAACACTGCCAATGCTAAACCTAAACTTTGGCTTAGATCTGTTTACGATACCTTTATTATCTGGACAGACAGCAACGAAAAGCTGATACGGTTTTTGGAACATATTAATAGTATAAGACAATCGATTAAATTTTTTCCATGGAAACAGAAAAACATTCCACTCGACCTTTTCTCGATGTTCTCATCAAACGAAGTGCTGAAAACATAAAGACTTCCGTGTACAGGAAAGCCACTCACACGGGGCAATACCTTAATTACGTATCAAATCATGTAAACTCCATAAAATAGGGTATAATTCAAACTGTTTATCACAGAGCTTCTAACGTTTGCAACAATTCAGAAGACCTTAATATTGAAATATCAAATATCAAGAAGATTTAAAACGGAATGGTTACCCTGAAACCTTTGTAACTAATACGATATCAAAACTTAAAAATCGCGAAGTAAAAACTAATACAGAAACGAAAGAGGAGCAAGCATTTTTTACAATACCTTATGTTATGGGGATTTCTAAAAAGATTAGAAGGATAACCAAAAACTATAATATCAAAACATCTTTTAAATCCGGAAATACGCTTAGAAACTTTCTTACAAAAGTTAAACCACCCCGTGATAAAAACACAAAAAATTGTATCTATCAAAGCCCTTGCGAGTGTGGCGAATCGTACATTGGAGAAACAATAAGACCTCTTCTCGTACGAGTTAAAGAACATCTGAAACACACTCAAAGAGGTGAAACTACGAGATCAGGTATGCACTATAGAAAACGAAAATTCAAAGAAGCAGCTTTTATGAATCAAAATACCCATAATATATTCAGTAAACCAAGTATAGATATCCCCAATATCTGAAAGCCTCTTCTTGTCCAAAATCAACAGCTCAAACTTCACACTCCCATAAGCACGTAGGCGGAATCATCAAGCTTCATTGCACATGGATAGTATTTAAGACAGTAGCCTTAGAATTATAATTCAGTTTACACTTGAAAACGGTTAGAGATACGAAACGTTGTGTTAAGTAACAAAATAAAGACAATGGAAGTCCGACAAAACAAAACAAACAAAGGTTGGCATATTTTATACAATTATTGATTATATTATCTATATCTGTATTACTGACTGAAGAAATTTCCAGAAATTTGAAATAGTATCCCAATACATGTCATTTTAGACACAATAATCGATTGAAAGAGGGTATTAAAGGACAACACGATCAATCGACCTTTTAAGTTGTAATATTATCGTTTTTGAAGACAAAAATTTGTTAAGAGAGTATTTTTATGTATTTTTAAAAAAGTTTTAGTTAATTTTTGTAGTACCCCATCATAACTTGTACAGTGAGTATGAAACAGCGTGTGAGATCGTTAAATATTTTCACAATTTACACAATAAAATTTTCCCAATAAAATACTGATTTTCTTCATAACCTCTTAAATTAAAGCTCGCTGAATCTAAATATCAGCACTATTAATTAAAAATACCGTTAAAATATTTTTATTTTAATTTATATTATTTCTTTTAAAATCTTTACAGGTGGTCTTGGGAAACAAATTTTCATATATTTTGCGAAAAATATATCAAGCAGATAAATAATATGGTATGTGCACTGAGAAAAAGGTCTTCTATTCCTTATAAGAATTCACATATTCTTTATACAACTGTTTAATACTATATGTGACATACATATACATTCTATAACATGACCAAAAGGGGCTGCAAGAAATAAAAATAAACTTAATTAAATTAAGCTTATCAATTAAATACATTGAGGACCTAAAGTCCGTCCCCCCCCCCTCTAACTTTTTAACCGTTCGGTATATTTTAATGAAATTTTGAACGATAATATTTGAGCAAGTCTTGCACTTTTTGACATACCAACGGCAGCTTTACATGTTAAGATAACAGCTGGGTCCGCTTTTGGAATATTTTTTAAATGGAACACCCTGTATATTTTTACATTTTTAAATTCCACATAAAATTATAATTATTTTTTATTAAATGCATTATTAGTCTATACTTCATAGTTTCCGAGATATTGACTCTCGAAAAGTGACATTTTTGAACTTTGACAGCTTATAACCTTCTAACAGTACGTCTTAGAGCAAAACGGCTTACATGTCCCTATCTTCAATTTTTATTATCTTCCCAAAAAAAATCAACTTCCGGTTAAACCGGATGTAACTCGAAAGCAGGAAATATAGTTGTTCCGGTTTAACTGGAAGTTGATTTTTTGGGAAGATAATAAAAATTGAAGATAGTGATATGTAAGCCGTTTTGCTCTAAGACGTACTGTTAGAAGGTTATAAGCTGTCAAAGTTCAAAAATGTCACTTTTCGAGAGTCAATATCTCGGAAACTATGAAGTATAGACTAATAATGCATTTAATAAAACATAATTATAATTTTATGTGGAATTTAAAAATGTAAAAATATACAGGGTGTTCCATTTAAAAAAATATTCCAAAAGCGGACCCAGCTGTCATCTTAACATTTAAAGCTGCCATTGGTATGTCAAAAAGTGCAAGACTTGCTCAAATATTATCGTTCAAAATTTCATTAAAATATACCGAACGGTTTAGAAGTTAGAGGGGGGGGGACGGACTTTAGGTCCTCACTGTATATATCATCAGTTGCTTCTAATAGATATTTATGTATGTTTTTAAAATGCCTTTAATTTAAGATATTTCTAGATATCCACACTTTTGCATTTAAGGTCGTCAGCATGGAATAATTGGACCACAACGTAGATGCCTTCATATTTGTTTCAAGGTGTGCCAAATATGCAGTTACTATATTTCCGATCATAATGAAGCTTTTTTATTGAGGCAACATACCTGATAAACTGATATATTTAGCAGCAGATTCCTCGTTACATTTTTCGCAGCCTCCACTATAACTCTGGAGGTGTTTCAGATATGAACTATTCCTCTCTATCTATTTTTAAAACGCTTTTTTTTATATTAAAAATTTAAAAACCCGAAAGCTTTCAATAGTAGTTTGACATTTACAACAAGTAGTGGCTACAAATTGCTTTACGAATTTACCTTTTACGTTTTTAAAAAAAAACTTGTGTCTTTTAATTCAGCAGTCCGAATAGCTATATATTTTCTAACAACGTCTAAATATTTCATTATTATGAAAGATCTCGAATTCTACGTTTTCGTGTTTAATAGAGATACCAATAGTTTATCTTCAATATTTTCTAACTTTAAATTTAATAGTTGGTCGCAGCGAGATGCACCCGCAATTCCAAAAATCAATACAACCTAAAAGAATTTATTATTTAGTATTTTTACTTTATCGTATAAATATCTTATTTAAAACTTACTTTTGCTAATAAATATTCATCATCTGGAGCATCCAGTATAAATTTTGTAATATATTGTTTTTCGAAAACTCGGGACTTCTTTGCTTGGTAGCCTTCGGATGCCCGTCGTTTTAAATATGCCGGCAACTTCAAATATCTTCCTATATCTACGCCATTTTTAACATTCATAGTTCTCTTTAACATGGAATATACAGACCAAAGTTTAGAACTCTTCATTGTTTTAGATAATCCAGCAAAATAAGCGATAATACATTCTCCGAAAAAGTCTTCGCATTTTTCTCCATGCAATAATCCATAAATCGTTTATAATTTCCTTCATATTTCATCCGAGACTTCTCCAGCAACAAATTTAACTCAATATTTTTTGTCACCTCCCCTATTTCTGGAGGAGTAAGTACTTCTAAGTCGCTATCACTGTCCAAAATATAAATATAAAGGCAAACAAAATATTCTTATTTAAGCCAACTTTTAATTAAACGTTGGAAGAAGCCAAACGTTTGGATTTTTGTCTTTGGGTCGGAAACAAAATTGTAAGTGAAAACAGGAATTTTCATAAATTTATCATGTTCTCCGATGAATCGACATTTTCAACAAACGGGAAAGTATCTTCTGCGCATATTAGATACTGGAGCGAAAATAATCCCCGTTTTAGAATTCCTGCAAGAAGACAATATTACAAAAAAGTATATGTCTGGTGTGCGATTTCTTATTATGGCATTATTGGCCCATACATTTTCGAAAACACGTGTAACCGTAGGAGTTACTTTGAAATGTCGGAGACATTCCTTTCTGACAACCTATCCAATTTAGGAACGAAATGTACTTTCAACAAGATGGATGCCCTGCACATTTCGCAATTGAAGTGAAGGAATGGCTTAACAATACATTTGGCCACAGATGGAATGGTCGGAATGGTCAGGTTCTGTGGCCCCCAAGAATTCCCAATTTAACTATTTCAGATGCCTATCTTTGGGGGCGCCTCAAATAACAATTGCAATTTCTATCAAATTTTGTTTTAATAGGGAACTTGACAAAAATTTTAAATGGGAAAAATTTTTATAAATCATAAGTATATATTGTCATAAAACATATGGCAGCAAAAAAAAACTACATATTTCGTCCCAAAAGACCGCTAGCAAGATTTAAAAATGCCCCAAAATTCAAAATATCCCAAGCGGGTAAAAACGGGTCGTGACGTCGATAGGTTGGCAATAATTTAAACGACGTTGAGATTTCCACCTTAAAACAACAATACAATAACAATAACAGACGGCAATCCAAATGCAAACTCGGTAGCTCGGCCACCGGTCAGGATGACGGATGACGGAAAAGTCATACTTCGTGACGTCATCGGGCTCGGCGCGCTTAAAAGGTCGTTTGAAATGCTTTTGACACGCGCGAAACTTTAAAGAATTTTTACCAAGTTATTACTGATTTTTAAGGACTGATAATTGGGGAATATTTTTTAGGCCTAACAAAATCATATTATTGAAAAAAAAATTCGAAAGTTCCCTATATTTACCACTATAGGAAAAATAAAAAGATTGTGGGAACTGTAATAATTTGCAGATACAATATACATATTATATCATTATAAACAATCAGAGAAAAAATTATATGTGCAACTCGGCACAGTAGATTGACTGCCCTAGCTGAATTCCTGCTGAACTATCAGCCGCGGCAGTCAATCTACTACTTTGCTGCCTAGTAAAACAAATAACTATTCCCATAATATGTTGAGAACTTTTTCTGTAATTTAAAAAAATTATATTTGTGGGATTTATGGTATTAAAATTTAATTTAGATTTGACGAATTTATTTTTTCGGAATTATTATCCATATTTATAACGATATTACAGTCGAGTCCCTTTAACTGTTATAAGAACGGAAATGAGAAAATAATTTTTTTTTTTTGGTTGAGGGTTCCTAATAAAATAACCAAGAAATACAAACTTTTTATACATGGCATCTTAAAAAAAGTTTTTTTCATGCATCAAATATATTTCAGCTCAGCGATCACTCCAAATTAAAAGTTTATTAAAAGATAAGTCGGAAATTTAACATGTAAGAGGGAAAAGAAAACTTTTCTTACTTGATGTGTGTCTTTACTGATGGTAAAATTAAATGGAAATATATATTTGAAATTTCTACTTCCCAGTCTTTTTATTCTGAAAAAATAAAAAAAAATATTTTACAACTTCTTTTGTATTAATTTGTTTTTTTATTTAAGTTCCTACGTTCATTTTTTGCGTAACATGACCTTTTGTTTGCACTTTTACAGACGACTAGAATAAAAATATACCTCTCAAACAATCCATACCATTTACTTAAAGAACTATTTACGTCATTGCTTTTAAGCTAAAAAAGTATAACCTGAATAACCTCATTTACCTGCGAAATATTTATCGGAAATTAGAATAGCTGATCTTTTATACATTACGCACTGACGAATCATTGTAAATAATAGTAAATAGCACTATACTAAAAATTAATCGAAAAACTCAATAATTGACAATTATTAACTCAATAATTGACAATTATTGTTGACAAATACAGCTCACCAACACTGTAACGTTAGATAATGACCGAGATCCTTTAAATTACTTTTTTCCATTTCACGTTCATAATAAGCTCAGTACGATACGCATTTGCGTATCGTAATGAAGCTATTTCGATACGCGTTTTTCCTTTATTTGATGTTGGTAACATTTCAATGTTTTATTTCATTGACTTGCGCGGCCTTTGTGATTTACGAGAAAACCCATTTTTCGCAGAGGAAAAATAGCTTGATAACTTACTTTTTATTCTGTGTGGATAACAGTCACATGTTGGTTGCATAAATCTATAAATCAATCTTTTGCAGATGCTTCAAGCTATCATTTTCTGCCAAATCATATACAAAATTCAATCTACTAACCTTCCAATGTCGATTTTAACTTCAACTTTATTTGAATTTTCCATCTTCCCTATACTAAATTGCAATGCCGTGACGTAAAATCACGTCTTTTGAAATTCGAAAAAAAGTAGCAAAATCTCCCGAATTTTCGAACGCTCTGTATATGTACCGAATGTACAAGGATCACACAACGTATTCCGTCGAATTTTAAATCTCGTATCGCTAAAATAACTTTAGAATCTTGTGGTGAAAATGGGTCAATAAATCAAAAAATGACAGTTTTCAAAATAATTTTTGTTGTCCAGAGGCTTCTATGACCAAAAATAGTGTTGCCAACATAAAATGTAGACATAAAAATTTACAAAATTTAAAGGATTTATTTTCTTTTTAAAATGTATTTTTCTTGATTATAAAAGGTGAAATAGAAAAAAATGTATAAAGCACATGTTTTATAAGGCGTTTTAGCGCACGTGTCAATAAAAAAAACTCGTCACTTTGTGGCTCGTTTTTTAAAATAGACGCGTGCGCTAAAATCGCTTCTTATGAAACGTGTACTTTAATATACTATTAAACAGCAAAGCAAAGCCAACGACTAAGTTGAGCGTTCCTTTTAAAAATTTAACTTAGCACAGCAAAGGTATTTTCCTCCTCCTTGCCGCGGTATGCCTCTCTCTATTTCCCATAGGGACTATACGAAGTTGTTCGCGAAGCGTTCCTTTACCAACTTAGCTAAGCAAAGATTTTTACTTTGCCTTTATGATCATTTTAGATTACCTAGAGGTATACTGTTCAAGGAATTGTAAAAAATGGCACCATAATCAAACACTTGAAGGGTCTGTTGGGTCTCGTTTAGATAATAGAAAATCATCAAATGAAGAAGACCGAAATTTGGTGGAGTATTTAAGGCAAAATCCATTTGAAAGTGCAGTATCCGCTGTGCATATAACAGGATTCCCTGCTTCATCTAAAACTGGGCAACGCTCAACAATGTTCCGAATTAAGAAATCGAGCAGCTGCATCCAACCCGTTTTTAAAAAATAGTGATAAGGAACAAAGAATTGGGTTTGCTATGCAATATTTACCAGAAAATGATTTCTTTTTGGCAAAATGTTTTCTTTTCCGATGAGAAAACTTTTCAGTCTACATATAATGGAAGGATTCGAGTACTTATATAGACCACCAAATTCCCGATATGATGAGAAGTATACTCAAAAAAAGTAAACTAGTGTATGTTTCTCCGTTATTGTGTGGGCATGGATAAGTGTTGACGGTGCAGATGTATGCTGGAATATTGGTGGAACACTAAACAGTAATATAAATCTTCATATTTTGGAAAATGTTTTTCTTCCTTCTGCCGCGATAGTTTTTGAAGGAAATAACTTTTAGCAGGATAACTGCCCTGTGCATACTGCAAGAAATATAGGAAACTGGATTAGACAAAACAACGTAACATGCCTGCCTTGTTGCTCAAGAAGTCCTGATATAAAGTGAAAATATTTGGGGACTGATGGTAATAAAAATGTACAAAATAAATTTTAAACCACAGAATGAATGAGTTATTTAATAAAATAGAAGAAATTTGGGAAGGGCCAACTCCGGATTACACCAGAAGTATTATTTTCTCAATGCCAAGAAGATTACGATTAGGCCTTTTGCACACACTTACGGCGACCGTCCTAACGGCACCGTTTACGCGATCTACCGCGTTCATGTTATCCCTGCACACATGCTCGGTTTTCGTAAATTTGATTTTATTTTGATTCGAATATGGATCATAGACGTGCTGTAGCGCTACCATTGAGTACATAATTACTTTGCACTAAGCAGTTGTATTTATTAATAATTACAGTAATGTTACTGTAAAAATTACTAGCAATATTTGCGACGGCTGTTGTTTCTCTTGGAATGGGTCTGTCGGGAAACATCACAGAAAACATTTTGGATACTTTCCGAGAACTATTTTCCATGTTTGTACCACTTAAAAAAGTCTAGTAACATTTAATATTATCATGATTATAACTGATGGTTTCATCGATTGGTTAATGTATCACAGCCGTATTTAATTTTGAGGGATTATGAAGAGTTTTACTTACTAATTTTTACCTGGTGTATTAGAAACTAATAAAATTTAATGTGCAATTCCTTCATACAAGTAGCTTAAAAAAAGTCTAATACAAATTTAATGTAAAATTAATAGAGGAGCCATTATTTGAGGGTAGCAAAATTTTGAGGAATTATAAAGAGTTTTACTTACTAATTTTTAACTGGTGTATTAGAAACTAATAAAATTTAATGTGCAAGTCCTTCATACAAGTAGCTTCAAAAAAGTCTAATACAAATTTAATGTAAAATTAATAGAGGAGCGATTATTTGAGGGTAGCAAAATTTTGAGGGATTATGAAGAGTTTTACTTACTAATTTTTACCTGGTGTATTAGAAACTAATAAAATTTGATGTGCAAGTCCTTCATACAAGATAGCTTCCAAAAAGTCTAATACAAATTTGATGTAAAATTAATAGAGGAGCTATTCTTTGAGGGTAGCAAAATTATGAGGAATTATAAAGAGTTTTACTTACTAATTTTTACCTGGTGTATTAGAAACTAATAAAATTTGATGTGCAAGTCCTTCATACAAGTAGCTTCAAAAAGGTCTAATACAAATTTGATGTTAAATTAATAGAGGAGCCATTATTTGAGGATGGGAAAATTTTGAGGGATTATGAAGAGTATTACTTACTAATTTTTACCTGGTGTATTAGAAACTAATAAAATTTAATGTGCAAGTCCGTCATACAAGTAGCTTCAAAAAAGTCTAATATAAATTATGTAAAATTAATAGGGGAGCCATTTTTTGAGGGTGGCAAAATTTAGATGAGATTTCCCATGGCCAGTCTGACAGGGCGCCACCCGGTACCTATATCCAAACAACAACATCTGGTTTTTAGGTTAAACCTAAGATTAATTATCTATCATGACACTTCCGAACACGTGTACAAACAATGACATGGCCTTGCAGTCAGACTCAATTTTAAAAGTTACGTTGAATAAAGTGTTTATAATAGATTATCATGCATTTAATTAGTGGTGTATTTAATACACTCGGTTTCGTCTCTTATCAGGATCGTGCTATTATCATATTAATTATTTGCGTAACAATAGCATAGCATAGCATTTTAGCATTATTGCAAGCAAAAGTTCTTGTGAGACAAAGAAAAACTAATTACTAAATATGCTGATTGTATTTGCAACATTTGCAAAAACAGTTTTGTATCCATAGATCGTTGGATATGCCGATGCCGAACCGCTCGTATACCGATGGTTCGTTTATACAGGGTGTCCCAGAATATGTGGGCAATCTCCCAGATTCGGATAGAATATGAAAAAATAATATGACAAGTTCCCATAAAAAAAAAATCATACAGGCCCTCCCTACTGCCCTGAAGGGCCTCTGGAAATCGGTTTTTCTTGAATAATTCTTTAAATTCTTTGGTGTTTTTTAATAATTTTTCAGTATGATGGTTGCTAGGTAAGTCTCCTCAAAATGAACCGTTTTAATTTTATTCGGCTTATTTAGTTTTCCAGGGACGAACTAGTTTTAACAGAATAATGCTTATTTTTTTTACACCCTGTATGATAGAGGCATATCAATAATACTATTGAACAGCTGAAACCTTAAAAAAAAAGGTATTCTTCATCGACATCGATAAAGTAAACCGTTTACGAGAAAAAAAAAATTGTTCCATATGCCTTTTTTTTTATAAAATATTCGATAAATACCTTATTTTGTTGATATGGTTTTTCTACTACTGTATAAATAAATTTAATTTCGGGCCCTAGCAACACGAAAGAAAACGAAAGTAAATGTTACAGTTACCTGAATATTATCCGTTGCTAGCTACGAAAGTAGGTTGCTAGCTACGAAAGTAATACTTTCGGTGCCAGGACAAAAAAATCGAACTGACAGTACTCAAATAACTAGTTGTCAACAATACTCAAATAACTAGTTGTCATGGATTTATTTTATAGATGAAAAAAAAAATTATTTTATCATTTTAATTTGAATAAAATCAAAGTTTATTACTTAATAATATATTGATCAGAGAACAGTAGTAGAAAAACTTTAATACATTACACGATTCGAAAGCCTTTTTTGGTGGTCGAAGGTATTAAATCACCTCGGCTTTGCCCCGGCAATTCAAAAACCTCCTCACACCAAAAAACTAACTTTCGCATCTAGTAATGTAAATAACTATTAGTTGATATGTACCAGTTAAAATAAACAATAATTACTTCAGTGTCAGTTGGAAATTGAGTTGTTTAAGTTTTTGATCTTATTTCTTCTGCTTATTTTTGGTATGGAATTTACGTTTGAGGAATATGCCGACATGCATTTAATGTATGGGCTTGCATCATGTAATGCCTTAGAAGCCCGAAGGCTTTACAAAGAACGATTTCCAAACAGAAGAATTCCTGACAGAAAAACCTTTGAAAGAGTAGATCGTCGTTTAAGAGAGACAGGTAAAAACTAAGTTGTTTTATTTTTAATTTGTACTTATCGGATGATAAAGATTTGATTTAAAGTATTTAGGTCGTAAATAATTTTAGGAAAGTTTGACAAAGCCAGTCACAATTGTGGAAATCAAAACCATCGCGTTGATGGTCTTGAAGAAAACATCCTTAATGCCGTAGAAGTAGATCCTGCTGCAAGTGTTCGAAAATTGGCTGCCGAATTTGATTGTTCAAAACCAATGGTCTTTAGAATCCTTAGAGAGCAACAGTTAGATCCATACCACCTTCAAAAAGTCCACGAGCTTCTTCCTGAAGACTTTCCGCGAAGGATGGAATTTTGTAACTGGGTCTTACATCGGCACAGAAACGATGCAAATTTCATTGGTTCAGTTCTCTTCACGGACGAAGCTGGGTTTTCCAAAAACGGCATCATAAATTCTCATAATTTACATTTATGGGCAGAGGAAAATCCCCATGCTTCTATTGTAACGCATCATCAGCACCAATTTGAACCCATCAACGTATGGGCCGGAATTATCAGACAACACTTAATTGGACCATTTGTATTGCCAAGGAGGTTAAATGGAGAAAGGTATTTGGAATTTTTTCAAAACAATCTGCCAGAACTTTTAGAAGATCTACCTCTGCAACTACGACATAATATGTGGTTCATGCATGATGAGGCTCCGCCACATTTTAGTCTAGTAGTTCGAGAACACCTAAACAGGGTCTTCGAAAATCAGTGGATAGGAAGGGGAGGACCAGTGGCTTGGCCTCCTCGATCACCAGACCTAAATCCATTAGATTGTGGGGTTATCTAAAATGTTTAGTATATGCCAATCCAATACAAAATCGGGAACACTTATTGGAACTGATTAACTTCCATTGTCGCAAAATAAGGAATAATGTTGGCGCGTTGTGGAGGATCAAACAATCTACAATTAAAAGATGTAGGGAATGCATTGCAGTAGAAGGAGCTCATGTTGAACCGACGTACAAAATGAATCAGTAAAAATATGGTATTTATCGAATATTTTATAAAAAAAAGGCATATGGAACAAAAAATTTTTTCTCGTAAACGGTTTACTTTATCGATGTCGATGAAGAGTACCTTTTATTAGTTTAAGGTTTCAGCTGTTCAATAGTATTATTAATATGCCTCTATCATACAAGGTGTAAAAAAAATAAGCATTATTCTGTTAAAGCTAGTCCGTCCCTGGAAAACTAAATAACCCGAATAAAATTAAAACGGTTCATTTTGAGGAGACTTACCTAGCAACCATCATACTGAAAAATTATTAAATTACACCAAGTACTTTAAGAATTATTCAAGATAAACCGATTTCCAGAGGCGTCCTTCAGGGGCTTATATCTCAGTAGGGAGGGCCTGTAGGAAATTTTTTTATGGGAACTTGTCATATTATTTTTTCATATTCTATCCGAATCCGGGAGATTGCCCACATATTCTGGGACACCCTGTATTTGTGTTTTTGACTTGTACTTACAGATTGTATCAGTATGGTATTCATGGAAACGTTTATTAATGGTTTAAAAATTATTTAAGTAACAGGTCACAAAAAACAAAAATATCAAAAACATATTCAAATAAAAAAATAAATTGTTGGTGCTATGTTACTGATTTAATGGTGCGTTGTCACTAATTTATGGTGCGTTGTCACTAATTCGACAAGTAGCTTACTGCTACATTAACTTATATCTTCTTTCAGCCAATTCCCCACAAATGACCTTTTGCTAGGTATACCACTACGGTGGACGTTGTTCCAATTACTTTATTTGTCCTCGCCATCATCCTTTAGCTCAGTACGTACTGTTTGCAACTGATATTTCTCTTTTTCCTTATTCTCTTCTCCTGATGATGACTGTTTATACAGTCGAAACATGTAGAGAATTTACCCTTATTTAAAAATTTATTTTAATAAACCAGTGGAGGAAGACTTAGAGTGTCTTATTTCTTTACCTTTATACATACACTCCACTTAAAGTATGGACTATTTCTTCAAGTTAAAAAAATAAATAATATAGGAGTTCCTCAAGGAAGTATACTAGGTCCCATATTATTTATTTTATACATAAACAATATGGCTTTAGTTTTAAAAATGTGTAAGTTACAAATGTTTGCTGATGACACCTTAATTTACATCATTGTTTTAAATATTGTTGATGGTGTAAAAATACCTTAAATTCTGAGATAAATATATTATTAAATTGGCTAAAAGTAAATAAATTAAAATTAAATATTTCAAAAACTAAATGTACCGATAGTAATGGGTAATAATTTTAATTGTCAAAATATAAATGTTATAATTGGTGGTGAAAAATTGGAATAAGTAAACAATTTTAAATATTTAGGGAAAATTAAAGATTTTCAATTATTTTGATAGTATCATATCGAAGATCGCCGGAAAAGTAGATTATTTTAAAAGAATCAGTTCTAATTTAAGTTTGTTTCTAAAAAAAATTGTTTTAATACTATTATATTACCACATTTTCTTTATTGTTCTTCCATTTTATATTGTGCTAGTGAGGAAATATTTTGATAAATTAGAAATTTTACAAAATAAGGCAATGCGGATTATTTTAAATTGTGACAAATAAAAAAAAAACATTATGTTAAAAAATTTAGATTCGTTGAATGTCAGAAATTTATTTAGTATACATAATATTAAAAATAATTTATTGCCTGATCGTTTACATAATTTTTGTTCTTTTAATTGTTACCATCATAATTATAAAACAAGAACTAATCAAAATTTTTATGTGGATAGAGTGTCTAAAACATTGGCTTATAAGTATATTTTTTCATAAAGGTTTGATAGAATATAATAATTTGGAAAATTCTATTAAATCTCAAATATCATTAAAACTATTTAAAAAAAACTTTAAAATTACATTTAATTAAAAAACAAAATGATACGTAAAATTTTATACAATTTGCAAAATGTTTAACTTTTCTGTCTGTTTTTGTGAAAAGAAGGTTGCGTTTTAAAATCTAAAAATAAATCTATAAATATGTGTTAAAAAATGTATTAAAAAATATTTAATTGTAGCTTTTTGCTAAATAAAACATGTTACTACTACTACTATTTGTGTTTTATATTAAAGAACAATACCTTTATCAGTCCTAGAAATATTTCAGTTTTATTATTCCTTGTATTCCTTGGTATAAATTTTGCTCGTTACGTTACTGCCATCAAAATTACGGCGAATATACAGGCTGTTCCCTTTAAGATAAAAGAAAGTTAGTATCTATTTCCGGTACAATCGGAAGTATCACCATCTTAAATACATTTTTGTTGTTGGATGTACACATACGTTTTAGTAACAATATCATAGCTCTTTAATTTATTGTATTTTACATATTAAGTTCTTATTATACACTATTATACAGTGACCGGTATAATTGTGGCTCCATATGGAAAACTTTTTTATTATTGTGTCCTCTGCTAAATTTTATTCTTAATGAATAATTCGCTGAAACGAAAAAAGCGCTCATTAAAACACAAAAAATCCTTAGACCATACCAGGGAGTTTCAATTTTTTCAACGTTGCCTAATTGTAAAGTACTCTTGATTTTAATGTGTGAAAGTTGTTTAGAATTAAAAGTTATGTCCGAATACGAAATTACGACTTTCTATTCAAAAAACGAAAAAACAACTTATTTTTTTGTTATACCCCGTATAGACACCGGATTGACGAGATCAAATTATTTTTAAAAGATCTTTTTAATGTTTACTGTAAGAATATTTAAATTTTAAATTTCTCGTTATTCCTAATTTTTCTTAAACCACCCAAAAAAATTATGAAAAATCATTTATTTTTGGAGCAATTAGGTTTAAACCAAAAAAACTGACTAATACTTCAATTAATCTTTATAATTAGAAAATCCAGACAATTTAAAAGGAATTTAAGAAAATCCTAAATATATTGTCTAACATTAACTTTACGAATTTTGACTTAATTTTTATTTAAGAAAATTTAGAAAAAACTAGAAATTTAAAGTTAGACTAATATTCTTAAACTAAGCCATAAAAATAGAATGGATTAAAAAAATCTATATATGTCAAATTACAATAATTAACACAAATGTACAAACAAAGATCAATGAAATGGCTTCAAGGAAAAATCTAAGTTTAAATAGCTAAATGCAATTCCTGATTTTTTTTCTTTTATTTCTTCTCAAAAAAATCACTTATACTGTATGGCTCCAAATTTATAAGCAATTTTTTCAATCTTACTCGAAAAAATATTTCTGAGGGTGCATTTTTAATATCATTATTTAGTTTATTATAAAATTTAACACCCATGTAGTAGGGGCTTTTTCCAGATAAAGTCAGTCGGTGAATGGGGTAATTTGTATCATTATAGTTCGTGTGTTATAATAATGTTGATAATGCGTACCGAATGTGTTTCTGTATTTATAGAAAAACACAATTGTATCAAAAATGTACCTACAACGCATAAATTTTAAGTGTTCTTTTTGCTTTAAACAGACCTCTACATGATTCTAAATATTCCATTTTATACAGAAATCTTAAGACTCGGTTTTGAATTACAAATTTTTTCTTGGTTTCAACAGTAAGACTTCGACTCGGCGTAAAAGTAGGGGAAGGTCGCCTTTAATGGCATACTTCCCATGATGGCATAATACAAGTATCTTTGGAATAAACCGGTTTTGCGTCATCCCGCATAGTTAGACGGGCGCGCGTATTGACCGTTCAGTTGTGAGTTGAATTTCAGTCGTTACACTCGTGACGGACATTTTTATGTAAAGTTATTTAATAGAACAGAAATTGTTAAGTGCCGAAGTAATATTAGCCAGTTTTTAAACCAAAAATTTATTATGTTAGGTGCATTAAATTAGAGTGCACGATTTTTTTCCGATAACTATAGGATATAGAATTACTTTGCTATGATTATTTTAAATCTAAGTTGTGGTTTTAATTTTTTATAATTAATTTACTAGAAGTGTGACATATTCCTAAGATAGCATATCCATTGGTTTCCTATGATGGCATACCTAAATATAGGTATGCCATCATAAGCGTCATATTCAAATCGGCGTTATTTTTACTTTTCTTTTAGATATGTCACTACTTATATTATGCTTTTTAAAGTTTTTTAATATGTCTTTAGATTGTACCTTCCTGATAATGTTTTCATTATCTTTTTTAAAAGTTTTAAAAATGTTCCCTACAATGTAATATATTATTTTAAGTTTTTTTTAAACAGTTTTATGTGCTTGAATTTTTTAACAATAAAAATGTACAATATGTAACCAAAATATTCCTTTTATATATTTTATGCCTCCTTCAGATTTTTGCATTTTCCTGGAGTATGCCATCATAGGCAATGCAGTTGCCTATGATGGCATACTAGGTGATTTTTTCTTTTCAATTTTTTTACCAAAAAAATAGTTTTTGTATATTTTTAAAGTTTTATAATGAATATTTAAGTAGTAACAAATATTTTAACATGGTTAAATGGGTTAAAACCTTTGAACTAAAAAATATATATGGTGGTAAAAAAAGGTGCCATCATAGGCGACCTTCCCCTACTTTTATGAACGAGATGCGTGGTCTATCTTTGCTTTAGCATCATAAGCTGTAACTACCATGTCAATGGCTGGAATAATAATGTTATTTTTCCCTTATTGAAGTTTCTAAATATTGTTTTTTTACATTTCAGATGTTGGCTGCATGAAAAGGCTTTTGGATCCTGGTTTATTAGCGTTCCCATCGCCGTAACTCTGCTTTTATCGATGAGTAAGTAAAATGTTCTTAGTTTGGGCTTTGAATTTTAATCTGTGTAGAAAGACGGATTGATTGGAAACTAGTGGAACTACTCACAACGCCTTAAACTCAAAATCGACGGGACTTCCAAAGGTGCTTAGTTTCGTCGCAAGCAAGTTACCTATACACGGGTATGCCAACACAATTGTTATGCTAACTAGTCTGTCGAAAATTAAACACGGCTGCGCATTGCGTCACACGCAGGGGACTGTTCTATCCTCACATTTTGCCGGGCTATTGTAAAAAGCGAGCAAATTCACTTGTATTCCTTCTGTGGCTGTTCTTTTTATTTTCAGTTTGGATTGATATATAGCGTACTGGAACATCATAAATTGTTAACCAAGTTATTTTTATCGACTCTGTTCAACAACTCCTATAAAAGGGCTTGTTACTTTGTTACGTATTTGGCAGGACAATAGTAATAAAGCAAGTAACAAGAAGCTGGTGCCTCTGTATTTTAAAATTGGAGATCAATTTTTTTACAATAATAAAACAGTATTATTGCATTTACATAACAATAATCTTACTCGGGTTATTTTTTTGTCTTTATTAAGTCAGGTCAGTGACCTTTAACTTCTGTTGTTTCTTTGAATTATTTAAACTTTTGCGTCTGTGGGTTGTTTGTTTTGAGCTTATAATTATATCCAATAAAACATTTTATTACAATTGTATTCATTTTTCAAACGAAGAATGTTATTTATTCACATTAAATAACTCATTCAGCCCAATATAAGAGTTGTCGCTTCTTTTACAGGTCATTTAAAGCAAACTTTTCGAAAAATAATGTCCACTTGTTTGTTTACCATATTTATGGGTTTGTATACACCATTATTGATTATTTGTTAAACTGTTCCAATATTTGAATGATAAAGTCTTATTGTATGAATCCCCTGCGCTGGGCTCCCTCACGTGACGTCACAATGTGACAGAGATAGAGTGAATTTATGCGCGTCGGCATACCGTGTATCTTTTATCCAGAAGCGGTGATCGATGGCACGTTATCACGCCAAATTTTACGCAACCTTAGGACTTGCTGTGTTTTGAATTTCGCTTGACGCTGACTCGACTGTGATAGAAGCGGGCCAAAAAAATTAATTCACTTCGCGCACGTTGCGGCGCCAGTCGACAACTAAACCATTTTGGTATTAGACCGGGTAAATATTGGACAGGGATAATAATTGAAAAATAAACATATTTTAGTAAAACTTTTTTGGGTCATGGCAGGGGTAGCGATGCTTTCCTTGCTTCCATGGACCGCACGTTGCTGATGGATAGGAACTCTTCACAACGCGTTGACCCCACCCACATGACATTCAACGAGGGTTTTGTTTCTTTACAAGCTAATCTCGAAGCGCCTCTGAGATAAAATATATCGAATTCCAGAGTGGTCTCCAGAAATAGATCAGTTTTTATAAGACTGTTCCGTTGTTTTTTAGCTTTTGAAATGTAAAAACTTGTTTAGTTTTTGTTTTTAAACCATAGGATATTTTCACATAATACAAAAATTAATGATGTTATATGCCCAGTGTACCTAGAGTTGTAAAACCAAAAAACCGCCTAACGAATATTTATGAAATAGAGGCAGCGATTTTGGTCTATCTATAGAAGGAAAAAGATACAAATTTTGAATACAAAAATTGATTTGTTTTTTTAATTGTGATTTTGGTCTAGCATGTAGACGACCCATTTACGTGTTAGTTAAATCGCATGAAAAAAGTTAAGATTGATCCAAATAATTATGAGTCATGAGCGATATCGTGATTTTTCAAACATGTTGTGAAACGTTACTGTTACTTTTTGATATTAGTCAAGTTAAAATTATAGTACATTTTATTAGAAGGATAAGAGATACTTTATGTGTTGCGCGTGGAAAGTTTGTCTGACGAACGTAGTGAGTCAGACAATCCATGCGAAGTATATCTAAATTAACCTCTCGAGGGGCTATTGGGCTTTAACCCCAAATACCCCAAAAACTATTTTCAAAATTCTGATTACTTTCTTTTTTAACCAAAAAAGTTTTATAAAAAAGATATAAATTTTACTGTTGATTTTAATTTCAAATTTTCATTTTAACAGATCATGAATTCTACCTAAGATTCTTAACTTTATACTATTATCAATGATTTTACAAAAAAATTTTTATATAAATGATTTAAAAATCTTTGACACCTTCTCTTTAGAAGGCCTTTTCTCTTTTAGTTTGGTTGTTTATACTTTACTTTTTTTTTTTTATGATCGAGCACAAGCACTATAGGAAAAATTCTTTAAGGCGCTCTGGGAGCGGTGCGTGTGCGAAGAAAGCGATTCATGTTTTTCTTGAATCGTTGGAGGTTATATTCGGTTGGAAACACGGTCTCAGAAAGGCCGTTCCACAAAGATTACGTCCTCCAAATGAAAGAGTTCTGAAACAATGATGTTCGGGGTGTACTAAGTTGAACCACATAGGGATGAGCGGCAGTGGTTCGTCGTGTGTTTCTGCTATGCATTACTCTAGGTGGAATCGAGCGGGCAATATCTGTCGAACACTTGCCATGGAAATATCTGTAGAAGAGAGTCAAATCACCAACCTGTCTTCGATGTTCTAAGCTGTCGAGGTTCTTAGTCAGCTCGTGGTCGCCGATTGGACGAACGGCTCTCCTTTGGATGGAATCCAACAACCGAAGGGTATGCTTCGGTGCAGAACTCCAGATATAAGAGCAGTATTCCAGTGATGGTCGAATCTGGGCTTTGTAGAGTGTCAAAAGTTGTTGTTACAACTTTTTGGTACGGAAAAGTATACCGAGCTTCTGAGAAGCTGCCCTGGCGATTGCCACAACGTGATTATGCCAAGACATATTTCCTCCCAGGTTGACACCCAGCAAATTAATAGACGAAGTCAGTGGGATTGCGTGTCCTGCCATAACGAGGGTTCTGCAATGTTAACCTTCTTAGAGAAAACTGCTGCCTGGGTTTTTTTGAGCGTTAAATTCGACTTGGTTACTGTCACCCCAAGACAAAATTTCTTCCAGGTCTTTATTGAGGCGTGATACCTCATGTTGTCTGCAAAGATGTGCGTCAGCAGCCGATGTTTGAGATTTCAAAGTAAAAGATGAGATAAGTGTGCTTTCGTCAGCAAAGCTATATATTGGATTTTCTGTTTTCGCTAGAAGGTCGTTAATGTACAGTAAGAAGAGAGTGGGGGATAATATGGACCCTTGAGGAACACCAGCATTGATGGTGAAGGTGTCTGAGAAAAACCCGTCAATCGCCACTTGCAGAGAACGGTTCTTGAGGAAGCTAGACAACCATGAACAAAATCGACCGGGCATACCATAAGAACGCAGTTTACTTAGGAGCCCCTCGTGCCAGACACGGTCAAAGGCTTTAGAGATGTTCAGTGCAATAGCCCGGGACTCTCCATGATGTTCGATTGCGTTGCTCCAAAGATGAGTGACATAGGCTAGAAGGTCTCCTGTTGATCTGGACTTACGAGAACCATACTGATGGTCGCTGATAATTTTAAAGCCTTCTAGATATTTAAGAAGTTGTTGATTAATAGCTTTCTCTATCACCTTTGATATAACTGAATGCAATGCGACTGGTCGATAGTTGCTTGGCAGGGTTTCCTTGCCTTTCTTTGGTATAGGCTGGACTCGCGTCTTTTTCCAGCAAGATGGAAATATTCCTTTTTTTGTAGGATATGTTAAAAAGCCTACAAAATACTGGTGTGAGTTCATCGGCACATTTCTTGAGCACTATAATCATTTACCAACTTTCTTTACATGCTCAGCGTGTTTTATCTCTCCTCAATTTTTTATATACGGCACTTCTAAATTTCAATTTTTCAATGCTATAAAAGCTCCATTAAGGTTTTATACCATTTTCTCTTCTGCTAATACCATCAGCACAATATAATTTTTTTCTGTTTCTAAGATGAACGTTTCTACGTTTCGAAACATGTAGAGACTCCTAAAGAATTTATTTCTATTAAATTTTGTGGAGAAAGGCTTTTAGTTTTTTCTTTCTTTCCTACATTTTCAAATGTACTTTAGTATGGACTAAAGAAAGATTTTTCCGGTCTCTAATGTCACTTTTCCGGTCTTGCGATCGGAAAAACGTTATTTTCTAGACGAAAAATGGTCCAGAAAGTGTAAATTTTCTGGTCGGTTTTAAAAAAAACAATTTTAGTGAATTTCGCACTTTATGCATGAGTTAGGAACATTATTTTTTCCACGACCGTTTAGATAGGTATACAAAAAAGTCTACACATATTTATTTTCCAAAAATTATTTTATTTCAACATATTATAATATATAAAATTTTAACTAAAAAGCTAATTATAAATGTTAATATTCTCTTCCTTATAGGTTTTCGCCCCATTCTCCTTACACCATGTAACAAAATGTTCGTATTGCTTTTCATGCCTTAGTCTGGATATGGCAGGTAACAGCTCGGAATTTACTTTATCTGCAGCCTTTAAAATGGCTTCGAGAAGTTCTTCGTCGGATGAATCCATTAAATATTGCTTTGATTCGGTATAATTTAGAAAAAGACTATACTCAGGCTAGGATAACTTAAATGGTGAAGGTCGTCCCCTGTTCGTTTAATTTAGCCCCCGGTCGCTAGTGGCGCTATTGTAGGAATTTTGTTTTATAAGGTTGTTCATCTCCTAACGTTGGTAGGAACAGAGTATTAATTTAGAATGAGCATGGCCAACATTCTGTACCTTTCTCTCTCTCTGTACCTGCATAATATGTGCGAGAAAGATAAAAATATGGCTTGTTGTGACAGATCCTGAAGTCTTACCTGGACTGGTGAAAGATTGTCATTGTCATTTTATAATTGATTTGTAAAATATATAAAAAATAAAGTTATTATTAAATAATTATTCATATATAATTTATAAAGTTAACATGGCGCAGTCGGTAGTTTAAGAATCGTAAATAGGTATATATTTAATATGCCGCGACCAAAGAAATCGGGAAGAAAAACCAAGGCAATTAACAAAAGCGTGGAACCTTCTGAAGACTTCATTAATGTCGCCCAACGATTGGAAAGTACAGCGAAAGCTATTAAAGATATAGAAAGAAACTTTACTTCACAACTTAATGAACTACAAGGTACAATAACTAGTTTATTAAATAAAAACTTTGAAAATAACACGGAATTGTTAGAAAAATCTACAGAAAATAATAATATAATAATGTAAGCTGTTTTTTTATGTAAACCATATTTATGTAAATATCTAATATTAATAAATCTTGTCGCCATATCATTGTTATAATTTCCTTTCGTTCTCCCAAATTATTTTAACTTGAATCAGATGTTTCGCTCTTCAAACTTTTCCGTTAAGTTAGAAGCGCGAAAATTTGAATTCAAAGTAATAATAAAATTTTAATTTTTATGCTTGGCGCCTACCCCCACCACGACTATATTTAGTTTCGCCCCCGGTCGCATGTGGCGCTATCAGGGAACCAATTTAGTATGTTAAGTTGCCTATCTATCCTTGAGAGCGCGCAACTCGCTTGTCTATGACTATACTGTTACTTCGAAGACGCTTTTTAAACAACTTTGACGTTTTAGTAACAATGACACGGCTTGGTAATCATAGCAAATAATGATATCAACCCACCCGTCACAGGTTGGTTTTTTAATAGTTGTTGTTTTATGACACGACGTTAAAGAAATGTACAGGGTTATATAAAAATATCTTCATTATTTTATATTTTCAAAAAATTTAAAATACAACAAAAAGCTAGAAAAGAAGTAGATTTTATTAGATGGACTATTTCGGATTTCGTAAATATTTATTTACCTATTGTTTGTAACAATAGTTATAACTTCCGAGGTAAAAAAACTATCTAAAAGGTCAAAATTTGCATAATGTTACTTTCCCGCACTAGTGCGGGAAAGTGACACTTTCAAAACTAAAATGCGTGCGGGAAAATGGGTTAAAACTCACGGTCGTAGAAAAAATCAATTTATGTTTAATTTTTGATTTTCCCACATAAACAAACATGCAGCAAAAAATTGTTCTTGTCACCACACTTTTAACCTACCAAACCTGGATTATGGAAAACTTTTGAATCTACATGTAATAAATGTATATTTAATGTAGAAATAATTTAGACTGAAATATTGCACACAATTAATAAGACAAATGTCAGCCGCAGAATGGTCTAACAGATTAAAATTTTATATAAGTTAGCACATTATTTGCAAAGTTTTGGCAGAAATTAAGATGTGGGACTGATTTGGGCGAGTAAATAATAATTTATCATTCTTGCAATTAGCTCTGCTTGCTATTTTATTTATGTTGCCAATGAAGAATTCAATTAAAAAAAAATTATTATTGTGTAATAGTAATTTAACAAACTAGTGTATTAATAAGGGCTATTAATAATCGAGACAATTTTAACGTGTAAGCGCAGCGAGCACATTAATTTGTTGAGATTATTAATCGCTATTTAATATACGCGTTAGTTACAATATTTTTCCGTCGATTGTCTTGTTAATAGATTATTTTTTTTTTTATTTAGAACCAAACTACATATTATAACAATTTTTTGAATTTCAAACTTATTGACATCGACAGAAACTATGGCAACGCCATTATGTACGCGGCAGTGCGTGCTTTGTAGTATGTTTGGTTGCCTAAAATCGTTTATTAATAAAAAAAAATCATGCATTAATAGGGGCCATTAATGTATGATTTTTTATACATTAATTAAGGTTGTAAATACACGGTCGACGGAAAAATATATTTTTCTTCAACTTTTATTTCGGTATTTTTACAATAAGGCATTTTGCACACACTCACGGCGACCGTCCTAACGGCACCGTTTATACGGTTAAGGGATTAGGCCAATACCTTTAGAGGGCGAAGCCCGCAACGCTAATGTATGATGCCATTACCTACCGCATAAAGGTGTTACTATAAAAGGTGCAACTTAGGCCGCTGTAGTGGCCGTCGCGTATCCGGCGTTTTATTGAGTAGCCCAAGGATGATTGTAAATAAAATAAAATAATAAATATCCTTATGTTTTTTAAAATATATTTTATTATAAATAAACTCAATTAGGTATAAGACTTTTTGAAATACCCAACCAGCGGTAATGACTTCAAATCATGAAAATTGGTCCAACGTGGCAACACAGTAAGTATTATGTAAAAAAATGAGACTTCTCGCATTGTTGATGTTGACATTTTCAGCACAGAAAAATAAAGGGTTTATATTTTCGGTAAAAATGTCAATTTATAAATAGTTTATTATTAATTTTTCGCGTTAAAAGTGTATAATCCGCAATTTTTTTGCTTTTAACCTGTTCTATACAGCTTAGGCTATATGATAAAATTTTAAAACTATCAAAATTCGACCGACCTTATATGACACCAGACTATGGAGGACTTGAGGTAGGAGGCCGATCGCAATGCATTGGATTCGGTCCCAAATTAGCATCGGTAATTCAGCTTTACGAGTCGCTGTAAGATGGCGCGCGTGTTCGAAGTGGGCTATCAAATAATGGTTTCTTATGGACGCAATAAGTATTTTTATTTAAATTAGTTCTTTAAGGAACAAATAAGGACTTTTATACGAATTTACACTTACTTTGTTATACTTATTAGTAAACTCGGCCTGTATAAAGTTCCAACGATGCTTGGTTTTTAAAATACAGGTCATTAAACATTCTAGCTATACCTTTGGAGCTAGAAAGATACTTATTTGGCTGCGTTTTCTCTCTGAAAAAGATCCTGTCTTACACCCCGACACAAAGCAAACTCTACTTTTATAAATTGTACCATTATTTATTATAAATATGGAAATTAATTACAATACAACGTTATTTGTCTTGTCTTGCCTTCAAACATTATTTGTTATTTCGAAAAATAAAATGTCAATTGTCAAAAGTAAAAGCACAGAAAAATAAAGGGTTTAAGTAAAAGTTAAAAACTATGGAGGGTCTAGTTTTCCATATTAAAAACGAAGAAGAAGAAGACAACATCAGCCCACTTCGGACGCGAGAGCCATCTATCGGCCAATAGCGAACTAACCAAAAAACCGGGACAGAATTTGAAAATGCTGCCATTGTCGATCGGCCTCCTACCCTATAGTTCTCCATACACCAGACCCAATTTAATATTTTCAAAAGAAGTTTGTTACCATGGGAGAATTTACCGGACACAAAAATCCAGAAATTGACAATAAAGTTTAAAAAGTATTTAAATTTTCAGAAAAACTACAAACTTAATAAATGTCTTAAATAAATAATTTTTATAATTCAATTTCACATCTATGTATTAAGCCTGATTTTTAGAAAAAAATTTGTTGAAAATATTGTAAAAATTATAACCTGCGGTTCCCTTAATTTGTTTTTCAATTTGACACTCTACTACTGCGGTTCAGCTTTTGTTTTTGATCGCAACGATTATTTCTACTTCTTTTCTACTTTAATAAATCTATTTTATAGCTGCGGACTACGACTTTTGTCAAAATCCGTACAATTTTTTACCTTACTTTTCAAACACCCAGTACTATAAATTATTATAAAATATTTGTAAATACACCGTTCATGAAAATATGAATAATTCAGTCGAGCTCATCATCATCGTACTAACATAATAAATATCCCATTGTTTTCCAGTCAAGAGCACTGTATTTAGCTGGCAAATCTTTGAATAAATTTTAGGTTTATCTTTCTAAATTTTGCGTTGTCTTTATGGTAATTGTATACATTGACATTTATTTATGTTATTTATTTTTTGGAATTAATATTTAATGTTAATTGATTATTGATTATTTTATACAGGGCTACTTTCGGTGTCCTGCTAATATAGGCGATTTAATGACTGACAGTTATGAAAATTACATATATTTATTTTCAACAAATAATTAGAAGGCGCCTGTTTGCTTACGTTGCTTATAGCAACGGGAGATTATCGCGATAATTTTGTTGCTTACTTATAATTTTTATTGATACTAACCCATTTGCTTTACATATCGAACACCGGGACTAAAAGAGACACATCAAAAATTTAACTAAACTCATCGGAAATATGTTTTTTTAAGTTTCATTTGAAATTATGTAGACATGTAATATCAGATGTTATGGTTGAAAACGAATTAATGTTTTTAATGTTCCTGAAATTTTAGTAATAAACCTTAGTTACTAACAAGTTAAATCAACTTCTATTGTAAAAATACAGTGCGTCATCTAAACTCATCGGAAATATGTGTATTAAAGTTTTTTTTGAATTTAAAACTATAAAGCCATT
Organism: Polydrusus pterygomalis; assembly: GCA_963969555.1. Taxonomy (NCBI): domain Eukaryota; kingdom Metazoa; phylum Arthropoda; class Insecta; order Coleoptera; family Curculionidae; genus Polydrusus; species Polydrusus pterygomalis. The sequence continues at coordinate 37,966,534 of OZ018376.1, read as the reverse complement.
GGATTTCAGATAACAAATTTGTTATTTAATGTTTCTCACATTTTAGTAATAAAAATTAGTTTCTAACGGCTAAAATGAACTTTATTTCTAAAACTCTAATTAGTTACAACTAACTAAAGCTGCTGGAAATATGTTTTTAAAACATTTTAGCAAAAAAATTACAATAAGAAAAAACTCCAATTTATGAAATTTTCTTACCGAATCTCCCATGCAGCAGAATTAATTCCCGATAATTCTGCTGCTAGGGAGATTATGAATGATTATCGCACCGGAAGATGACTCCACTTTCATTAAAGTATACTGAAAAAATCGATTGCAATTTAAAAAAAATATTGCAGTACCGCTGGCAATTCGAAGTTTTTTTTTGTCATGCAGTTGGTTACAATACGCGCAGTTCTAAAATAAAATGTACACTATTGACATTGGTGAAATTTTAGATGTCATGGTAATAAGAAAAGGTACCAGATATTAGAGCCTTTTTATACATAGCTACACTATGCAAGATATGGGTATCCCAGACTTGGCATTACCATAAGTGTAAAATGTTCAATTCACACATCTAAATTTTGGTATACATCCCTTCCAAGAGGTGTCGCGTATCCTAGATACTCTAATTATCATACTTTTAGGATAGATTTGTTAGGTATCCTGTGAAAATAATTAAAGCGCTGAGCCTTTATTTAAGTAATTGTGGGGTAAAGTAAATGGTAGGATTCCTGGGATTCCCTTAATTTGACTATCGAATGAACCTAAATAGTACGTCTAGCCTTTTCCCCATTTTTTTTTGATTTAGCACAACATTAACACTACAATCCACTATCGTCCTTGACTAGGGATACTTTTTTAAAAAGTTCAAGCTATCGGAAATATTTCCGGTACTAATTCAGGTACTAGGGAGGCCGGTTACTAGTGATAATAAATAAAAATGTATAAGTATATTAGATTTTAAATCACACTAATGCTATACCATCATGTCATTTATTATTCAAAAAATTTCCAGTATGATTTTACCCATCTTGTAGCATATTTGAGCAAAATCGAATTTTGAATATTGGAACATATTATTCACTCATTATCCTGTTGCCGATGCGTATAATAATGGTCATTTGTTAAACATTAACTTATACAAGAATTAAATTTGCCGAGCAAGAAGCAAATTTACATGTAAAGGATAATATTATGCAACAAGAAAATGTTTTATGCAAAACGAATTATGTTTTAAAAATTGACTTTCATACAATTAGTTTACGCTCTGATGAATTGAGATTATGGCAATGCAGCGTTACGACTTTTAGAAAGAAAGAAGCTGATAGATATTAAAGAATGTTGGTAGTTTTAACTACTTCACGAATTTTTCGTACCTCTTAATAGTATTGCTAATTATTAACTTTTATTTGTTCGTCAAAAGCTAACTTCACAATACTACAATATTATGGTATTATATTTATTAAAACTAAATTCGCTAGGGCACTAGGCCATTATGCTCATTATCGAGCAACCAGATTGACAATCTAAACGCTTGTGTCACTGAGCCTAATGAATAAACATGTAGCAATTGCTTTTCTTATAAAATCGACGTTTTTCTTGAAAGCCAATAAATAAACACTAAAGTAATTGCTTTTGCGTCCAGCAATAATTGCCTAAAAGTGAAGGAATTGCTTCTAGTCAATGCTTTCTCTTAAAAAATAGAAGCGATTGTTATCGTTTGCTTAAAATGTGAATAATAAGTTAAGGAATCGCTTTTTCTAGTGTAGCGATCGCTTTCAACTTTTTAAGATAGGTCGACCCCTGCATCATTTGCTTGGTAGCAGTCAACTTTAGTTCTCCGCGGCATACACGTGCGTTGCTCTTAATTCGTGCCTTCAATAATTATGGCTAAATATATGAACGTCCGTAAAAGAAAAATCTACAGTGTACGTAAAAATTGCAGATATGATAATTTCAGAAAGTTATATCGATTTGACTGCGAAAATGTTGAGTGGTTGACAAATTATTTTTTGACTGATACTGGTAAAAGGCGAGGGGGGTGCACTGTCGCATTTAAATAAGATTAAAGTCTTACTGCGGAAATTGTCGGATCCGGGCTTTCAAAATTCTGTAAGAACTCGGTGCTCACCAATTTACTGTCTGTAAGACATACACTTCTGTAATGGATGCAGTTTTGGAGAAGGTCAATATTTTTATTAAATTTCCTACAAGTGCTGAAGTTGTTGTAGAATCTAAACGGTTGTGGTCAGAGAGATTTATTTATGTTCCTTCAATTTGTGAACGAATATCAATTGCTTGTCTTTAATTTCTTCATCACTACTATCACTTTCCTTATTTTCACTGAAATCTGCCATATCACAAATATAAGTTTCCTATTTTTCACAAAAACGTAACAGATTACTATTGTACTAAATAAATAGACCAACGTTGTTGTATTTACGTCCACTCTTTTGCAAATTAGGCACCAAACCGAACATGAAATCTACAATCTGAACAAGTGGATAAGCCATGTCTGAACTTGTGTTGAATAAGCATTTGCTACAGAGGTGTAAGAAAAACAGCAATTGCTTCAAAATTTTATTTATATCCAGATCTAGCAATTGCTTTTACTTATATCATTTGCTAGTCAGGCAATTGCTTTTACTAAAAAGTAATCGCTTCAAGTAATTGCTTAATTTTTATTCATTAGGCTCACTCATATTGCAAGTAATATTTTGGTTGCCGAGCGATTATTTAATTTACCAGTCGGAAGGTGAATCTGGTAACGATTGAAAGCAATCGACACAGATTGCCAGAAGGTTCCTGGGTGAATGGAAATTGGCAACCAACTTCCTTGACGTTTTTAGTATGTGTAGGTTCCTCTTCGTGTTTTAATACTTTTGGTGGTTTTGTTTGTATTAGAAGTATCAAATGAACAATGTCCATAACGAAGATGAGAAAAAATAACGCGATTGTACTAACGAGTTCATAACACCATCGTTTTTGCAACAAACACACGAGCGATTTGACTATTTTTAAAATAAAAACTGATTACATAAGCAATCTGGTCGGACGACTAGGTTTCTTCGTAAAAGTCCAGTGAATCCACCCCCCCCCCCCCTCCTCTCTCCTGCCACGTAATCACGTGGCTGGAACGTGATTATATAAAATCCAAAAACGTGGTTGGAATGAAGCTGTCAACAAAAAAGTGTTCTTTATTTTAGTTACCTCCACGTCATAGAATCGTGACCTATGATGTGTAAATAATTTTGGCAGTACCTACACATTAAAGTTACTAGTATCGTGACCGCTACGTTTTGTCCGCCAAAAATCCTGCCTGGGCTAAGTAAATAGCCCCCCATACACCAGCGGAAAACTTAACGAATTTGATATGGCACGAGCCAAATACGCCGATAAAACTTTACGTGTATGTGGCGAGCCGAGCTTCATCGGACTCTGTATAATATCTGCCATGGATGAAATTAGCCGGTTTTAACCTGTCAGTAGATTCGCTAGGTTAATTTGGGACGCGTATCAAGTCGTCCAACTTGGTTTGAGGTTAAATTAAAATAATAATAATACTAAATAATGTCTGCGTTCAAATAATTCACGTTACTTGTCAAAATAATTTATTTTCAATTCCACCATACTTAACAGGTCTGAAAGTATCATTATTCATCCTTAAATTGTTACAGAAATCATTTGGCTCGTCTTGTTGAAGTTTTAGTCTTTGCCCATTTGCTCCGTTTTTTTGATTTTTGTTTATTGGCAATAAATACATATGCTATGACACAAGCTATAGCGCGTCTTCTACGATTGGTATTCATTTTTAAAACTCACCTAGTACAAATAAATCTGTGTCGATCTAAAACCACTGGTTAAATCTTTCAGAAATTCCAAAAGATCGCGAGCCAAGCCAACACTGTTATAAAATGTAGAGTTTTGTCCCATTAATGAGAAGATTTAATCAGGCGAATCTAATCCGGTTATTAAGTCGGCGAGCCAAATTCGGCTGCCCAAAAATGACGAGAGTTTTGGTACGTGTCGAGCCTAGCTCGCAGACCAAACCCGTACGGATCAAATCGGTCCAACTTATATGTGGGTGTATGGAGGGCTATTAGGTACTTAAACTGCCTGATTTATAAATATTGTAATTTTATAAATTAAAATAAAAAAAAATTAAAAGAAAAAGAAAATATAGTGGCATATCGGACAAGTGTGTAACTATTTTTTATATTGGAATACACAATGATCCAAGTTCAATGGATACCCTGGGGCGGGTAGACCACGACGACCGTTTCGTCCTTGTTAGGACTCGACGGGCAGCCATAACCCAAGCAATTCCAAGAACGACGGAAAAATGTACTAAAAGCCTACTTGTAGAATCAAGGCGGCCCTCAATACACCTTAGCGCCATCCCACGGAACCAACTCCAATATAAAAGATAGTTACACTGGTTTAATCGAAAGGTAGACTTAGAGTTTTAAGCCATAAAAATGTTTAAAAGATGATATAGTGTCCGCGAAAATAATTAAAAGAAAAAGAAAATATAGTGGCATATCGGACAAGTGTGTAACTATTCACACTATACACTATAATATCATCTTTTAAACATTTTTATGGCTTAAAACTCAAACGAATTGCGCGCATTCTGGTGGGTGCCAGCGTTGATCTGTTTTCTTGTCTGCAAAATGGCAGATGTTCTCGGTGAAAACGCAAATAGCGTTCCCTATACTGGATTGTGGTTGCACTTCGTGGTTTATTTAGTTGTCTACCTTTCGATTATACCAGTGTAACTATCATATAGTTACCACTAAAAATCAGTACTGTAGTTATCAAAAATTTAAATAGCTTCTAGTGTGATATTGTTCTTGTCGTTTAACATTGCATTCGATTATCAATTATGTAACATAGTTTACTGAGTCAGTTAATTTCGTCCATAGATTATTAAGTTCAATACTAATGATGGGTTGTGCGAAAACAGCATCTTCTATTGATTTATCTGACATGCAATGTTAAAAAAAACTTACAATACCTACAAAGTAAAAATAAAATAATTGAAACCCGTATTGGTACGATCAATAAAGTTCAAATTTAGACAGGACAGCTATAATAGGGTTCTTCAACCTTTTTGCACCTGCGGACCTGTGAAAATAGGATAAATATTTCGCGGACCAACTGAAAGCTAAGACAAATAAAAACCAATATACTTGTAGATATTATTTTTTTATTATAGAATGTGTTATGCAATTACACTTTTTAGTGCGATATTTGCTGCTGCTCCTTTGATAATTTAAGAGTTGATATTCGAGGCTGCAACGTTGTTTCTGAGAGACGGAGCGCTGCATTAACATCTATTCGGTTTCTCTTTGGTTTTTATTACAGACATGGTAGAAAAATTGACTAATAATTTGATAGCTTTATAACTCAAAGTTGGATATTCTTTTTCTATAGCGATATCCAAAAGTGAGGCAATGAATGCATTTTATGTCTGGAGACCAGAGTGACATCAGAAGACAACTCGATCTGCTTTTCTTTTTCATGAAGATCAAGTGCACATGAGTTTATATCCTCCAAGAATGGATTATATTATTAATCCAGAGGTTACCTTTACGAGGATCTTCATTTTTTTATCAGCAGCAATCAAAAATTCATCCAAAAGAGAAAACATTTCTACATCTTCCTCTTGTAAGCGACTATTCCAGCTTCTTTTTAAACGCATCCATTTTATTCCTTAAAGTAAAAATATTTGTATATGAACCCTGCAGAGAAATATTAACTTCATTAAGCAGACTCAATATGTCCGCCATGTAAGGAAGAACTGCCAGCCATTCTTCATTCATCAAAGGCTCCAGTTCAGATTTTCGCTCTCGCAAAAACTGCTTTACAACACAATATTTTTATAATTCATAGTTTTATAACTATTTGGTAAGCAATACATTCATTTTTGATATTATATTGTTATTATAAATTGTATTTGTATAGTTTTATACATAATACGGTGATTTACGAGTTGACCGAAATTTTTCGCGGAACGGCAGGAAATTTCTACGGCTCGGTAGCGGGCCGGGAAAAACACTGACTAGAAGACTCCGAACAACAATATAACCTGCGCAACAAATACGTTAAAACAAATAATACGGCGCGCGGCAATTGCCGATCACTACGAACCCCCTCCAACGTCTTGTGGATTATAGGTTATAACGGATACAATTCGTTTTTGAGGACGCTGTTCTGCTTTCTCAATTGTAGAGAAAGCCCTTTACTGGGAACAAAATGCGTCGCATTGAGAATATACAATTTATTTCTTAACACTAAAAGTGGTTTTAGTAGCATTATTCAAATTCAAATTCAAATTCAAAAACTTTTATTTGTCAAATAAAAAAGATTACAATCTGTGATTGCAATTAATAGTATAACAATATGACAAAATGGACAAATACCGCGATTATAAAGAAACCGATAGTTCTGGAATGCATATTTATGCACCCAGAATGGTACTGTCCATGCATGTATTAATATCTAAGATATTTATTAAGATAACATAAAAAAAACTTTAGCGAAACAAAACAGTATCCACAGGTGGTGATAAGGCTAATAGATTATTCCTGGCATTATGAGCAAAAAATATAACCTTTGTGGCATAGGCAGAGAGACACAAGTAGAGGCGCAGGAGACAGGACGCACGCCAGCCGCCGGCAGCGGCTGGCGTGCGATCAACAAGACTGTGGTGCTAATGGAACTGATTATTACCAATAAAAACACTGCTCTAGCAAATCTGGAATTGATATAACACTAAAGCACACTAGTAATCTATTTAATATGGGTTAAAAAAAATAAGCTATCAATACAAACTATGTCTTAGCAAACAGTCCTGTTGTATTAGATAATTTTCCTCAGTGTATGCAAAAAATTATCGCTTTCGTCATATCTCTAATTTGGGACAGACTGTACCAATATCTTATTTATAAAAAATACCACAATTTAAAATGTTAATACACGTGTCCAAGTATTTTTTCAAAAAAAAAACTTTGCCGGATTTATTGAATTTATTTCAAATTACAAACTCACAATATAGAAAAACTTAGTGTGTGGCCACTGATCAAATATACTTTACTGCCGCAACACAAAAGTGCATTCAAATCAAAGCATTATTGCTATTCTATTACCCACTTATTTTAAAACAAGTATCTCAGCGCCTCTCTAACTTGGTAAATATTTAAAGTACTTGTTTTAATGCGATAAATCTGTAGACGCCTGCCAAACAGATAACATTTCCTGTCGCTTCTGTACAATAAACTTTTCAATTATACCCTTTTCTAATTTCAGAAATTGCGTTTGTAATTTTCACGTCAAAAATACTAATATAAAAATAAATAAAATCTAAAAATATTATCAAAAATAAACAGGCTCTACAGGTAAAAATCTGTTACAAATATTTTAAGTATACCATGAATCTATTAACACGTAGTATATTTTCGGTAGTAAATGTATAATATGCAAGTGTTCTTCATTTATATTCTTAATTATTTATGTTAAATTATTTTACACGCTCAATGGGTAAATTTTGGTGGGCTTCTAAATTTATTTGGAATGTGTTAGATCCACCCCCACGTTTAGAGCAATTATTATTAGTTTTGATAAAAATATAAATAGCTGAGGTTGTCCAGTGGTGGCCAAGTTTGACTACAATGCCGAGTTTAGGCCTAAGGCGACCAAGCCCGGGTTTGGGGCGGCAATTTATATATAGGGGCGGCAAATGGACAGAACGCTTATTTTCAGCATTAAAGCGAATTAAAACATAAGATTTAAGAATTATGGAAAAAGAAAAACTTTGCAGTTTTATATTATATAGAATCATACCGTTTACATGATTAAAACGAAGTCTATGATGACTTTGCCAAAAACATAGTACGTAGTACGTATCAAACCCTTGGAGCTTCTTGCTTGTACCTTTTTGTAAATTTTTTAAAATATAAATATAGAGTTCCTAGACTTTGTAAGCAATGGTTTAGTTGCCTTTTTTTTTAGCGAGAATTTACAAATAAAACTAAGAATAACATATAATACAAAACAGGAAAGGAAAACGTATCAAATAAATTACCTTGTCGGGCTTCCATTGTCTTTATTTTGTTACTTAACACAACGTTTCGGTTAGTTAGTATCTTTAACCGTTTTCAGGTGTAAACCAAATTATAATTCCAAGGCTACTGTCTTAAATACTATCCATGTGCAATGAAAAGTGTTAATGAAGCTACGTGCTTATTGGAGTGTGAAGTTTGAGCTGTTGGTTTTAGACAAGAAGAGGCTTCTAGATATTGGGGATATCTATACTTGGTTTACTAAATATATGGGTATTTTGATTCATAAAAGCTGCTTCTTTGAATTTTTGTTTTCTCCAGTGCTGTTCCGTGTTCAAAATCTTAACTTCTGACCACTGTATATTATGTTGGTTGGTCCATACATGTTCCGCTATACCTGATCTCAAAGTTTCACCTCTTTGAGTATATTTCAGATGTTCTTTAACTCGTAAGGGAAGAGGTTTTTTGTTTCTCCAATGTACGATTCGCCACACTTGCAAGGGATTTGATAGATACAATTTTTTGTGTTTTCATTACGGGGGGTTTTACTTTTGTAAGAAAGCTTATAAGCGTATTTCCGGATTTGAAGGCTGTTTTGATATTATAGTTTTTAGTTATCCTTCTAATCTTTTCAGAAATCCTCTTGACATAAGGTATTGTAAGAAATGCTTGCTCCTCTTTTGTTTCTCAAGCGCTCATTAAAATAAAATAAAAGTCTAGATTATACGAGGGAGATTCAATTTTTTTGAATTTGCTCAAGAGTAAAGTCTTCCTATTCTCCGTTTCGGATAAAATTTTCATTTTTAAAGACGTTAAGAATTAAAAGATGTCCGAATACGAAATCACGGCGTTAAACGAAAAAAATACTGACTTTTTGTCTTTTTCTTTATAGAGACCAGATTGAAGAGATCCAATTATTTTTAAAAGTTCTTTTTAATGTTAACTTTTAAAATATTGGTCGAACTTTAAATTTTTCATTATTTCTAATTTTTCTTAAACCATTCCAAAAAATTATGCCAAAATTCGTTTATTTTTGGAGCAATCAGTTTTAAACCAAAGTTGATGTTAGATAGTATAATCAGGATCTTCTTAAAAATGTTTACTCTTCCTAATTATAAAAATTAATTTCATTATGAGACCATATTGTTATTTATACAAGCCTAATTATTTATCTTTTTTTTTTCAGTTTTCCTCATCAATATTTTGCGAGTGATCCTTACGATCATGCATCCGAACTCTCCAAATCCTGCACCGGTTGGAATAAGACGGGCAGTGAGAGCTGCTCTCATTTTAACACCTCTTTTTGGTCTGCAGTTTATCCTGATTCCTGTAAGGCCAGAAAATGAACATCCCATGTACTACGCCTATGTCTACACTAGTGTCATCATCATTCCATATCAGGTAAGATTACCAAACATTTTCTCTGACTTATTTTGCAAAATAAAAAAGTCAACGTTTTATAACATACAAACTGATCGTTCAGTTTTAAGTAAAATTAGCATAAATTTAATTGGTATTATGCATTTTTAGTTACATCATTTTAGTCAATCATTTTATTTTGTTTGTTCTAATTTACGCATTGAAAATAAAGGACATAACATCGGCCCCACTAAGGACCTGAGCCTTAACTGGCCTTAAATAAACGTTTTGACAATAAACAGGATCACTGTTCGATGAGATTATCTTTGAAAAATAAAAAAAAATATTTAAAAAAATATTATATTTTTATTTGTTGATTTTTGCCGAAACAAGCACTTTCGGTTGGAAAGTTAAGGTCAATAAAGTGACACTTTTACTTTTAAAATGTCAGGAATATTTTTATTACATACCTTTTATGGCTGTTGATAAAGTTATTTACTATTATATAGTATAGTATATAATAAGTAGTAAGTACCGTGCGATCAAAAATTATTTGCATCAATAAGGGCTTTGATTAAAAAACGTAGGGCTTGGTTTAAATCACAATGTATGGGGAACGATATATCTAACCAAATCTAGGTTAAAATTTTGTCAAATTCATATTATGACATGATATGCCAAACTAATGAGTAATAAAATAAGTAGACAAATTCAAATTTATTTTTGTTGTTTACAAAATTATAATACTTGCACTTTATAAGGAAATACATTTAGCTGCTTCTTAAGAATAGTCCTGCATATTCCATAAGATCCTCCCACTTCTTGGAACAGGCGTCTTATACAATTTGTTGGCGTATTTTGCATTATTTCACGAACGTTTGCAACAAGTTCTTCTGTTCTCAAAGATGGTATTCCTGCTCCTTTTTTGTGTTGTATAGAACCTGTTTCCCTAAATACAGCCACGGTTCTTTTCAGGCAATGATAAAAACCCCCAGCAATAAAAGCAACGTTAGGAAAATGTTCGTGAAAATCGTCCATGCACAAACACGGATTGTATTGTCACTCACCATTTAATCTAACCCCGTTTCGAAAATACGCTTCAACCATGAATGTTTTGTTCTGTTCTGTAAACCCCATTGTGTGAATTGTTCAAGAAATTGGAAAAATTAGCGATAAATCAAATTACTTGTAACGACTGTCAAAGATGACGGAATAACTGATTGATTATTAATTTAGGTAGTTACTGACACCCAGAGCTGGGCACGAGTAAAAAAAAATATATTCGTACGACCTACGAGTACGAGTACTTAAAAGTTGTATTTGTAAGTATTTGACTCGTAAGTAATTTTATAGATTTAGTTTACGGTTACGAGTAGTAATCGTAAAAATACGAGTAATGAGTACAAATACTTAAAAAAAATTAATTTAATACCTGATAGGGGGCTAAAAAATGAATCGAATTAAAACAAAAAATAATGTCTTTATTTATCCTAGTACTAAATAATACTTATACATATTTTACACATATAGGTGCAAAACATTGAAAACAAGATGTTGGAAAACTAACTAAAGTTTTTCTAAAATAAAAAAAAAGCCCTTTGGGAAATACTTAAAAATTAAACATATTAAACTAAAAAAAACAACAAATTAAACACAGTTTTTTAAAACCACAAGTTTTTCAAAATTGCCATCGGACAAAGCATGCCTCCTTGGGCTATCAATAATTGTGGCAAACGAAAAAAGCCTCTGTGCAGATGAGGTAAGTGGAGTGTAAAATTTCATAAACATTTTTTTTATCGTCGGGTAATCCTCAAGCATTTTTAAATTGGTTCGCGAATCACTTATATACTTATAGACCAGGGTCGATAATTTTTGAAACCAAAAAAAATAATAGTAGAATGAAACCCATTGGAAAAGGAAGAGAATATAACAAAAATTAAAGGAAAAATAAATTACGGGCGATCCGAGGTCGGGAAGGGCGGGGGGTGAGTTTTTAAGGCTAGAAAACGATTTATCTCGATTTCCGGCAAAACTACAAGTCCTATGGAAAAACGTTAAATAGCAAAGTTGTAGGTAATGAAATAATCTACGACTTTTGTATTTGCACTTTTTTCACATAACCTCAAAATATATGTGAAAAATTCAAATAACCAAGTTTATGGTTTTTTATTTTTATCTTTTACAAAAAAATTTTTTTATACACGAAATTTGGTGAGTACTTTCTTTTTTATGTCCCAAACACACTGTATTTTTTTTTATTTAAAATATTAATTTTTTAACCTTATTTTGACTTAATATCGAAAAAGCAACCTAATTTTCAGTCGAAAATTCTTACGTCAAAATATCTGCTTTTTTAAAAAAGTCAGTGGGCTTTTTGTTCGTTGAAATCTCTACTTTCAGATAGTGTAAAAAAAATATACATTACTATGGCAAATGTTCTCAAAAAATGCAAAAAATTTTTTTTTTTTAATCTTTATGTACAATTTTGAGCTAGTTATTAAAATTTATACTTTAATTAATCGAAAAACGTAAGATTCCATGTTACATTGATAAGTAAAAAAATTACAAATCCATAAAACATAAAGATCGCAAAAAACATGCGTAAATAGTTGATCTAAATATAATTAAAGGTAGGATTTAAATGGGAATTGAATTGAACTGAGAACATTTATCAAAGTAATGTATATATTTTTTCACACCATCAGAAAGTAGAGATTTCAACGAACAAAAAGCCCACCGACTTTTTTAAAAAAGCAGATATTTTGACGTGAGAATTTTCGATTGAAATTGGGTTGCTTTTTCGATATTAAGTCAAAATAAGGTTAAAAAATAAATATTTTAAATCAAAAAAATTACAATGTGTTTGAGACATAAAAAGGAAAGTTTTTACCAAATTTCGTGTATAAAAAAATTTTTTTGTAAAAGATAAAAATAAAAAACCAAAAACTTGGTTATTTGAATTTTTTACATAAATTTTGAGGTTATGTGAAAAAAGTGTAAATACAAAAGTTATAAATCTTTTTATTACCTACAACTTTGCTATTTAACGTTTTTCCATAGGACTTGTAGTTTTGCCGAAAATCGAGATAGATCGTTTTCTACCCTTAAACCCCCCCCCCCCCCCCCCTCCCTTCCCGACCTCGGATCGCCCGTAATTTATTTTTCCTTTCATTTTTGCTATATTTTTTTCTTTTCCAATGGGTTTCATCCTTATTTTTTTTCACTTTTTACCATTTTCAAAGGCTTCAGCCCTGGTCTATTATTATTATATTACTTATAATATACTTGTATACCTTAAATATTTTAATTCTGCTTGTTTTTTTATTAAATTTGCTTTTCCTGAAAAACTCGATTCATTTTGAGAAAAATTTGTTCCAGGAACGTTCTCAGGTGTTTCAAAATCATCAAAATCGAAAAATTCATGTAAGGAGTCACAAGCAACCTTTTCAGAGGTTTCATCTACATTCCTAACGTCAATAAATTTATTTGCTTGGTTTACAACCACATACCGCGGTGAATATTAAATGGATGCTTGCTTTTTAATGCGACTACTCGTAAAATATACTCGTTTTCTACGAGTAGAATTTTACGAATACATTTAAATGAACTCGTAAGTACGGGTAATAAGTATTTCAAATTAAAAATACTTATGAGTACAAGTCACGAGTAGTATTTTTATCCGTAACCAAAATACGAGTTAAAGTATTCGAGTACTTGGGCAGCACTGCTGACACCCAACAAATATTAAACTCTACGGCTAAGCATTAGTACGTCCTTAAATGCAAGGCCCTCTTTAATGCAAATAATTGTTGCTCGCACGGTAGTAAGGTAATATAGTATAGTATAGTATAAAATTACACATAAACCATTGTACATTTTTTTGAGAATTTCCGATATAAAAAAATCCATATATTCTGCAACATTTATTGAATATATAGCATTAGCTACTCCACTGCAAGTTACAAAATATAACCTGCATAACCTCACTTCTTGTCTCCACAACACTAATCCGGTGTTAGAATACTCGAGTTTTTTTATTCCCATATTCGCCGTTTTGGCCCTTAAGCCAAACTTATATAAGCTACGCTTAAGCTAAAGCGAAGCTTAAAATATCGATGCCATGCACCGTAAATAATTAAGCGAAGCTTGCCTAAGCCATAAATAAATTTGGCAACGCCCAAAAACTACTAGAAAAACTGACTAAAAATGCAAAAAGAAGATATTTAATTTTATTTAATTTAAGTCCAGCGCTTTTTCGCGCCCGTTTTTTTTGTTCCTTATTTGGTGAGCACTACTAGCATAGAATAATAGTGCAGTCAAGGGTTGGTTAATTGGAGACAGACTATTGTTTCTGAAAATATAACGGGAAACATTAAATCCGTGTTAAACTTCGTAAGGAAAATACCTAAAAATCATTTTGAAATTCCAGTTGATCTTCTATCATTGGTAAAACAGATATAGCTGAGGGTTTCATAAGTCTAAATCGACGAAAAAAGCTCAAATCATCCATATCTTCTACCTACATAATATATATAATTTGGTCTCAAATAAATATGCCTGGGGAAACCAAAGCCTACTATCCAATATCTCCAGATCGTCCTCGACAAATATTTCATCCTCAAATTCCATTATAATATTGATTTTTGCACCCCTTAAAAACTGCTACACTCATTAGGTAGGAAAAAACCAATACAGTGCAAAAATATGAATGTTGGGTTATGTTGTGAGGAAAGCTTCGCTTAATAATCTTAGGCAGCCAAAATTGGGGGCTTAATTTTAAGCACGCTTAGTTACCTTCCTGGCGTCGGTGCATATGAAAATGTAAAGTTAAGCCAGCTTAAACCATAAGCGTGGCTTTTGTATATGTCGTAGGCTGATAGTGAAATCCGTCATTTCATGAAACACCTAGTCATATCATGAAGCGTGGCTAAACGGTATATTGCAACTGGTTTGTTCGTTGTTCCGCAGAGCATTTTTTTAAAATTTTTTTAACTAATATTATTTTATAAAAATAAAATTTAAATTAAATTTTAAAAAAATTTTAAAAATGCTCTGGGTAACAACGAACAAACCAGTTGCAAATATACATTTTAGCGTACAGTATGATATGACTAGGCTTTTCATGAAATGGCGGATTTCACTATCAGCCTACGACATATACACGGCGAATATGGGCATAACACACCAAGCACTGACCAACCATTGTAGATATAGTTAACATTTTCCTAAAACAAAGCGTTTCGACAGAAGAGAACGACATTTGACATTAACAGCTGATCTGGTTTCGCCGTTAAAGTTCCCAGGTCAGCAGTGGGTAGTAGCAAGCTCACGCGACAGGTTGTGTGATTATTTTCTTCAGGTTTTGGTATTTTTTAAGTGTTTCTGTGCCTGTTTTTTGGGTAGTGTGGGTTTTAAACATTTTACTTTTAAATTTTATATATTTCAGGGACAGATTTTCTTGGTGTTTATTATTTAGGATTAATTGTGAGTACCAACAAGCACCATTTTGGTTAACTCATCTAGTATCAAATCAATAAAGTGCCTAGTTAAACCATTTACTTATCGTTATGTACAGGATGTCTCATAACTAATGAGCAAATACAGCAACAGGAGATAGTAAACCTAAAAATATGTCATTTATGCTTAAGAACGCACGGTTAATTTTCAATAAATATGTTTCGTTAAGAAAGGTGTTTATTTAAATGTTTCTTGCCATCTAGCATTTAAACGCAATTAATGCAGTACGACTTTTTTACGTATAAAAGATCCCACTTTCATAATTTGAGGTGAAGCGGTCAGAAATGTGAGAGACAAAAAATATATGCGAGAATTTATAAAACTCAGCTAGTGTTCTCTGTGAGGTTTCTCATTGTGGAATCCTCCTTCTGGCTCTCAAAAACATAACTACACCAAATTTGATTCATATCCGCTTAACATCAAATCATCGCCAATTTTATAAAGTAATTTTTTTTTTTTTTTTTTTTTTTTTTTTTTTTATGATCGAGCACAAGCACTATAGGAAAATCCTTTAAGGCGCTCTGGGAGCGGTGCGTGTGCGAAGAGAGCGATTCACGTTTTTCTTGAATCGTTGGAGGTTATATTCGGTTGGAAACACGGTCTCAGAAAGGCCGTTCCACAAAGATGACGTCCTCCAAATGAAAGAGTTCTGAAACAATGATGTTCGGGGTGTACTAAGTTGAACCACATAGGGATGGGCGGCAGTGGTTCGTCGTGTGTTTCTGCTATGCATTACTCTAGGTGGAATCGAGCGGGCAATATCTGTCGAACACTTGCCATGAAAATATCTGTAGAAGAGAGTCAGATCACCAACCTGTCTTCGATGTTCTAAGCTGTCGAGGTTCTTAGTCAGCTCGTGGTCGCCGATTAGACGAACGGCTCTCCTTTGGATGGAATCCAACAACCGAAGGGTATGCTTCGGTGCAGAACTCCAGATATGAGAGCATTCCAGTGATGGTCGAATCTGGGCTATATAAAGTGTCAAAAGTTGTTGAGGTGTATACAACTTTTTGGTACG
Source organism: Polydrusus pterygomalis (assembly GCA_963969555.1). NCBI lineage: Eukaryota > Metazoa > Arthropoda > Insecta > Coleoptera > Curculionidae > Polydrusus > Polydrusus pterygomalis. Next base: position 37,950,592 of record OZ018376.1, on the reverse strand, counting down.
GAAAAGTATACCGAGCTTCTGAGAAGCTGCCCTGGCGATTGCCACTACGTGATTATGCCAAGACATATTTCCTCCCAGGTTGACACCCAGCAATATTTACTTGGATCACCCTGTATCTCTTTAACCGTAAAATAAATGGCATTAAATGACATATTTTCAAGTCCACTATCTCTTGTATAGCCCCTTAGTTACGGGACACCCTATATATATATCCATATATACAATTCCCACAAAAGTTACAATACCACAAGGTTTCCAAATATGGTATTTTAATTAGACGTGCACCACAAAGCTTTCACCTCGCAAAAAATGCATTACTTTTTCCTTAAATAATAAATACATAAATACGTATTTTTGTTTTAGGTTTATAATCTTTTCACATACATTGGTAGGTACGGGTCTGTCAATATTTTATTTTATAAATAACTAGCGTGTACCCGGCATGCGTTGCAATGCCCGGCATTCGCCCCAGTATACCTACCGGTATACGCCCTGGTATACGTCTTGCTATGGTCGCTTTCTCTGAGATGCCATAATAAGGCGAGTTCACCATCACGATCACGTCAAGTAATACTTTACAGATTTATAGATACAAACCCGAACAAACCCGGACAAACCCGAATTATTCTATATATTAGTACCCGGCATGCGTTGTTACAATGCCACTTTTTTAATGCTGAAACCTTCCTCGGCCTGCACACAACAACTCACCAAGGTTTCATCGCAATCGGATGAATAGTATAGGAACGTACAGCCAGACAGACAAACATTCATTTTTATATATATACACGACACTGTTCGGGTGTGTGTCATTTTTTCTACAACCTAAGATCGTTGTACACTTGTGACAATACTATTATACCGAATCCTTTGGGCACAGCACTGTTTGGGTATGTGTCAATTTATCCGCAATCCATGATGTATTTCAGACAATAATATTGTGCCGAACCCTTCGGGCACGGCACTGTTCGGGTATCTGTAGTTTTTCACATTAGTATAGTTTTTTCATAACCCAAGATCGTCTTATCAAATATGTATAATTTTTTCACAACCAAAGATTGCTTTAAAACATTGTGTAATTTTTTCACAAATCCATTTCGTTTTTCTGGTATCCATGATTGTCGCTTAAGAAAACGAAATTAAAGAAATTTTCTGTACCTAAATAACGAAATTTTATACCTGAGCTGTCAAATTTTGACAGGTATGTGTCAAATTTTTTCCATTTTTTTTATTGTCGAGTATCGTAGCTGCAAGAATGCGATATCAAAAGTAAGAAAAAAAAGTTATACTTGAACTGTCAAATTTTGACAGGTAGGTGTCAAATTTTTTAAAATTTTTTTCTTCTAGATCATAGCCGCAAGAATCCGATATTAAGAATTAAAAAAAAACAATTTATACTTGAGCTGTCAAATTTTGACAGGTAAGGGTCAAATTTTTTTCATTTTTTTCTTTCCTAGATCATAGCTGCAAGATCGCGAGGTTACAAATTTAAATAATAAGACTTTAAATCACTGCTGTCATATTTTGACAGGTCTAATATGTCAAATTTTTTTACATTTCTTTTTTGTCAAATATCGTAGCTGCAAGAATCCGATATCAAAAATATGAAAAAAAACAATTTATACTTGATCTGTCAAATTTTGACAGGTAAGTGTCAATTTTTTTTTCATTTTTTTCTTGTCCGGGATGGTAGCTACAATATTGTCAAATGAAATATTTCAATTAAAACAAGTTGAAATCACTCATGTCAAATTTTGACAGCTGTCAATATCAAATTTGTTACGGCCATTTTTTCACCCAGGTTAGTACTTAAATTAATCCGAAATCAAAAATTTGTTATCTCTTCAAATAAGAAAGTTACACGTGATTTTATGTGACAGCTGTCAAATTTTGACAGATTGACATATACTTTTTTTTTCATGTTAAAAACTTTTTTTCCATTTCTTTTTAGTCCAAGATCGTAGCTGCAAGAATCCGATATCAAAAATATGAAAAAAAAAAACAATTTATACTTGATCTGTCAAATTTTGACAGGTAAGTGTCAAATTTTGACAGGTAAGTGTCAAATTTTTTTAAAAAATTTTCTTGTCTTGGATGGTAGCTATAATATTGCCAAATGAAATATTTCAATTAAAAGAAGTTGAAATCACTCCTGTCAAATTTTGACAGCTGTCAATGTCAAAATGCCACTTTTTTTTATTCTATAATGTTCCTCGGCCTGCACACAACAACTCACCAAATTTTCATCGTAATCGGATAAATGGTATAGGAACGCATACGGGACATACACACACAGAGACAGACAAACATTAATTTATATATATATATATAGATAAAATAAGTATGTACGCTATATGTTTACAAAACAAAATTTAACAGATGGCGAAGGCGAAGGTAAAATAACTAAAGCTTTGGTTTCCTACAAAGCGGCACCGCAAAAAAGCGGCCATAATTTGACTGCCGATTTTGCTAACAGTAGTACGGTCGCTTTGGACCAAAGACTTTTCTTTGGACGGTGAATATTATTGGAAAGTAACATTACATACGATTCGATAAAATACTAGCGCGCCGTCAAAAATCGTGCTTGCGCTATCTCCCAACGTACAGAGTAGCCGCTTTAGAAAATACGGTGCCGTATTTTTTGCGCTGAACGCTCTAAAGGAACATACTTTGATTTGCAAGTACATATACGTTTTTTCGCGGCGAGGCTCGCAGTCAAATTACGGCCGCTTTTTTGCGGTGCTGCTTTGTAGGAAACCAAAGCTTTAGTCGGGTTCTATTTCTATAGCCAACCGCTTAACGTAAAATATACCAGACTTCAATAAGGAATGCGGCCAGTTTTTAGATTAATTTAACTTTAGCTAATAAATAATACTAAACAGTTTCATTTTGAAAAATAACTTGCAATTAATCCAAAACCACAATATGTGACAAACACAGCTGACCAACACTGTACCGTTAGAAAATGAATGTATATGAAAAATTCCTAAAATTCAGCGTTCCTCGTAGTAAAATGTAGCCAAAGTAAATTGATGTCAGTAGCGAGTAGAAGTTTTAAAAAAACAAAAATACAAGCAAAAATATATTAATTTGGTCTAATATTTTTACTTACACCTCAGAAATGCATCTAATATAATTAATATAACCTTTGTTTTTAAACACAGGTGGTACCTAGATCTAGGGCAATCAGCAAAAATTTATCATTAATTTCTGGTCATAATTATTTCTAGAAGATAATGATAGTGTCCGCGAAAATAATTAAAAGAAAAAGAAAATATTGTGGCATATCGGACATGTGTGTAACTATTTTTTATATTGGAATACACAGTGATATTTTCTTTTTCTTTTAATTATTTTCGCGGACACTATATCATCTTCTAAACATTTTTATGGCTCAAAACTCAAACGGATTGCGCGCATTCTGGTGGGTGCCAGCGTTGATCTGTTTTCTGGTCTGCAAAATGGCAGATGTTATCGATGAAAACGCGAATAGCGTTCCCTATTGTGATGCACTTCGTGGTTTATTTAGTTGTCTACCTTTCGATTATTTCCAGTGTAACTACCTTTTCTATTGGAATTAATTCCGCTGGGATGGCGCTACGGTGTATTGATGGCCGCCTTGATTTTGCAAGGAAGCTTTTAGTACATTTTTCCGTCGTTCTTGAAATTGCTTGGGTTATGGCTGCCCGTAGAGTCCTAACAAGGACGAAAAGGCCGTCGTGGTCTACCCGCCCCAGGGATCCATTAAACTTGGATCCCTGTGTATTCCAATATAAAAAGTAGTTACACACTTGTCCGATATGCCACAATATTTTCTTTTACTTTTAATAATTATTTCTGTTCGGGACAAAAAAAAACAGTTTTGTCTCTCTTTATATTTTATGTCTATGATATCAAGGCACTAGCTCTTGTGCGTGGGGCGGAATATTTTCTAGAATATGATAAGAATTTTTACAATAAATAAGAAAGTTTAGACATACCATAGATTCTTAAAAGAAAATCAGACTGAGTAAGAATAAAACGATCTATCTTGTACTTGTCCAAGTTTCTTGCTAAAACTTCCCAAGCAAACAATGTTGAAGATTTTGAACCGATAATATTTTTTAGCATATTTAAGGGTCCATTGATTAATTGTTTTACTCGACAGTACGCTAATTTGAGTTACCTACCCCTGACACGCCGGCGGAGGATTCGGCAATACAAACTTGAGGCTTCAGCTATTAATTTAAGACATGGCCAGAGAACTTCTACGAACGAGAAGTGATAATACCTGTCGGTCTGTTTGATATCGACTGGCTCGTTTTCAGTGATCTTCACAGAACGAATACTAGCCAAATCACCTTATTACACGCGGAGAAAACCTGCTACACTGGGAACTAGCTTGGCAAATAATATATTAAATTACTGTTGTAGTGCACATGGAAAGTGGTTTATTTGTCATATCAAACTTTTAAAATAAAACTGTTTAGATTATGAATTCGTCAGTCTTGGAAATTAAGAGTATTATGTAGAAATACGACATATTACAAATTACAAGAATATTAAAGTTTCTAAATTTCTAACGCGTAATATAGATTTTTGATGTTCGTTTCAGTTATGGACAAAAATAAAATAAGAATGTATATTATACAACACTATTAGCACTAAATATATAGGTTATATTCAGTGCTATTAGGAACCTTCCTAAAAATGTAACGTGACTAGGTACGCTGATATTGGTCAAAAGTCGCGATAGATGTTTGTAAATTTCAGTAATTCGCTAAACAATTTTTTGCACTTTGAGTCCTAAAGTGACTTTTTTATTATTATTGACAATGGCTAAATTGGATATATATTTTTCCAAGTCTGATAAAAATGAGAAAAAAGACTAAATAAGGTTAAAAAAAAATTGTTTCCAACAAATTTTTAAACAATGATTAAAATTTGGAGAATGGTAATTTGTCATAATTATGTTAAGTTGTTAATATAATATTTTCTATATTTAATAGCTATAATTATGTGTAATAGGACACTTTTGTGGGCTTGTTAAAAATTATATTTTTTGTGGGTTACGTCCTACACCCTTTAATAAAACGTATTACACCTAATTATCTTAAAAGTTGTACTAGAAATAAGGCGTATCAACAAAACAATGTAAAATCACGTACCTAGAAATAATAATGAAAAGTTAAACAATTCCACATAATAATAGTATCTTTTAGTTTAGAAGATAATATAGTGTCCGCGAAAATAATTAAAAGCGAATATTGTGGCATATCGGACAAGTGTGTACCTGTTTTTTATATTGGAATATACAGGTATCCAAGCACAATGGATACCCGTGGGCGCGTAGATCACGACGGCCGTTTCGTCCTTGTTAGGACTCTATGGGCAGCCATAACCCAAGCAATTCCGACACAGGGATTCGATATATTAAAAGCCTTCTTGCAAAAGCAAAGCGGCTATCAATACACCGTAGCGGCAGCCCCGGATCTAAGGGGGGGCAAACCGGGGCACTTGCCCCGGGCGGCAGTTTCATGGGGGCGCCAAATCCTTGAGACAAGAATTCGAAATAATGAACAAATGAAGCCTCTTTTCCTACAATATCATAGGTTTTTATCAAGTAATCGAATTTTAATATAATATTATGTTTGAAAAACAAACTTTTCTATTTTCATACGCCCAGTTAGTTTTTGAACACATACTAAGTGATTTATGAACAAAAAGAAAAAGAAACACGACGAAATCTGTGAAGACGAATCAAGAATGCTAGATCCGACTAGGCTATTTTCCAAAGATATACAAGTAGTGTTTGACAAAATTTTAACAGAAATTGAGATAAGAGTAGAGACTGCAAACATGAAAAATTCGCCTTCCTCAGTGGCCACGCCTTTTTAAATATGTCGACAGAAGATCTGCAAAAAAATCGAACCGATCTAGCTTTAAAATATTCAAAAGACTTGAATGCAGTTGGTTTTTGCCAGGAACTTGCCGTATTTAAAGAGCTAGTACATGAAATTTATGAAAAATCAAGTGCCTTCGACCTGCTACAACATCTGTACAAGCATGACTTGCAAGAAGCGTTTCCCAATGTTAGTATAGCTTTAGGAATTCAGCAAACTGAAAATAATTAAAACTTATCTACGTTCTACAATGAGCCAGGATCGTCTATCTAGCCTCGCTCGCGATCCTAGCCATTGAAAACAAAACTGCCCTTGCGACGGACTTTGAGGAGCTAATAGATTCTTTCGCAGAAAAGAAGGCACGCCGTGTTAAGTTGTAGTCTCTCCTGGTTATATATTGTGTTTCTGTTTTATGTCACAAATGAAAGTTATTAGTTATTAGATAATAAAAAGTTTAAATTTATTAAAGGATTATTATTTTAACAAATGGTCACAAAAATGCTACTCATTGGCAGTTTTAACAGTTTTCCTCAAACACTGAAGGGAGGGGGCGCCACTATCAAGGTTTTGCCCCGGTTCGAAAAAATCGTAGATCCGGGGCTGCGCGTAGCGCCATCCCAGCGGAATTAACTCCAATATAAAAGGCAGTTACACTGGTAATAACACTGGCCGACAAAAAATTTATTTTGTTGTAACACAAAGCTAAATAGCATCTTGTGGTAGAATGGACCTATCCAAATACGAAAATGAGAAAAAGAAAGTTGTAACACGTAACGTTTTCTTGTTACATTTATAGTACCATATTTAATGTTACAATATTTAATATCTATTGAAAAAATAATTTAGGAATTTTCTAACTGTGTATATCGACTATATTTAAATTTTTACACCTACTAAACATACCATACATCTAAGAAAAACTCAAACATTACAAATATTAACTAAACACACTAACTAAATTTAATTTTTTCCTTTTATGAGGGGTCATATCTTTCTTTTCAAAAACCAACAGTAATCACCCATCATGGCTGGATCCCATCGTCCTTGATAGCAAATTTCCATTGTCCTGATATCCTGGTGGAACGTTTCACCCTGCTCGTCACTGACAGCTCCCAAATTTTCAGGAAAAAATGACAGATGGGAATGGAGGAAGTGAATTTTTAATGACATTCGGGCACCAAGCGATTTGTAGGAATCTAAAACTTCATCAACTAACTGTTGATAGTGTGCATCCATATTGTTGCCCAAAAATCCCCTTACTATACTAACAAATGAGTTCCATGCTCTGAGTTCCTGCCTGGTAAGCTTCTCTGTAAAGTTGACATCGTCCAGCAATTTTCTGATTTGTGGCCCAATAAAAATGCCTTCCTTTAATTTGGCATCACTTAACTGGGGAAAGACTTGTCTTAGGTATTTGAATCCATCACCGTCTTTATTCATAGCTTTCACAAAGTTTTTCATCAGCCCAAGTTTAATGTGAAGAGGAGGCAGAAGGACTTTTTTGGGGTCTACAAGAGGTGCAAACTTAACATTTTGAGATCCCGGCTGAAATTCACTTCTTTGTGGCCAATCTTTTATTACATAATGCTGATCTACTGCACGACTGTCCCACAAACAAAGAAAACAGCAATATTTTGTAAATCCTCCCTAAAGTCCTACTAAAATTCCTACAGTTCAGGGAATTTTTCTGTTATAAAATGAATCCATTTTAACCGTCCCCTAATTAAATTGACCACCTGCTAATGTAAAATGGTCTTATTAAACTATTGAGAAATGGTATGTATTGGGGCTTTCCGAATATTTTTTCTATTATTAGAAGGGTATTTTCATTTTAAAAATAAAGAGCTGACCTGTGTTAGAAAAATCTTGTCGGCCAGTGTAATCGAAAGGTAGACAACTTAATAAACCACAAAGCGCATCACAATCCAGTATAATAGGGAACGCTATTTGCGTTTTCACCGAAAACATCTGCCATTTTGCAGACAAGAAAACAGATCAACGCCGGCACCCACTAGAATGCGCGCAATCCGTTAAAGTTTTGAGCCAAAAAATGTTTAGAAGATAATATAGTATCCGCGAAAATAATTAAAAGCAAATATTGTGGCATACCTATCGGACAAGTGTGTAACTGCTTTTATATTATACAGGGTGAGTTTTTTTAAAGTGTTACAAGGCGATATCTCGAAAACGGTTCAAAATATTTTCTTGACATTTTAGTTAGGGAATGGGGAGATGGGGGGACATATTTAAACATATTTTTGAAGTCTTTCCCCTTCCCTTTTTTGAGGGGTGGGGGGTAACTTTGGAATTTTAAATGAGACAATGACTACTTTTTTTGGTAAATACGAACCTACGTAAAAAACTACGTACGTATACAAAAAATGTTTAGAAGTTTACGGAAAACGGGACATGGGAAGTTTCTGAAAATTTGGCAACATGGGTAATTAGCATTGCTCTATAGATTTAAAATATTTTCAATAACGCAACGTTGCCGTTTATACAAAAAAGTAGCATCAGCTTTGATATTTTAAGTGAGATATAGGTATATATACAGGGTGATTCAAAAGTACTTTGACAAACTTCGGGAGGTAATTGCTGGCAATATTTTAACATGAAAAGTTCTTATAAGCAGTGGTCCTTGGCGACTTCGTTACGGAGATACAGGGTGTTGAAATGTTAAAAGAAATAGTAATAATTTTTAAACAACTCCTTAACGAGTTATTTTTTTTTTATGAAATTTTGTGAATTAAATAAGCATCTAAGGACACTTATTTTCAAAGTACAACACGTTCGTAAATTTAACCAGTGGCGTCGGTACAAAATGTTACTATCATATTTTTTGTGAAAACTATGCTACACCACTGACTTATTTTATTTTAACTTTTTTCTTATAAATCCCCCCTTTATTTAGAACAAAAAAGATCACGTGTGTTTTTTTGATACGAGGGACGGTTTAAGCGTAAATGATTATTTTATGTGAATATACACAAATATTAAAAAATGTGTTTTAAACTGATCAACCACTCAAATATTTATTACAGTATTTTAACGAATACCTACATACATACTTACTAATAAACAAATATGTATATGCCTAAGGAAGGCATCTGAGGATGCCTATTTTCTAAGTATAACACGTTTTCAGTAGCATACATATTTATTTATAAGTATGTTATTTTTTAATATTTTGTATTTTGCCAAGTAGGTTTTGGAAATGCTTTTTTTGTCGATAAATTAAAATATATTTGACAGTTAGTTACCACTGAGTTTTATTTCTTCAGTTTTTTTATTTTTAATGGTAACTAACTGTCAAATATATTTTAATTTATCGACAAAAAAAGCATTTCCAAAGCCGCCTTGTCAAAATACAAAAATTAAAAAATAACATACTAATAATTAAATATGTATGCCACTGAAAACGTGTTATACTTAGAAAATAGGCATCCTCAGATACCTTCCTTAGGCATATACATATTTGTTTATTAGTAAGTATGTATGTAAGTATTCGTTAAAATACTGTAATAAATATTTGAGTGGTTGATCAGTTTAAAACACATTTTTTAATATTTGTGTATATTCACATAAAATAATCATTAACGCTTAAACCGTCCCTCGTATCAAAAAAACACACGTGATCTTTTTTGTTCTAAATAAAGGGGGGATTTATAAGAAAAAAGTTAAAATAAAATAAGTCAGTGGTGTAGCATAGTTATCACAAAAAATGTGATAGTAACATTTTGTACCGACGCCACTGGTTAAATTTACGAACGTGTTGTACTTTGAAAATAAGTGTCCTTAGATGCTTATTTAATTCACAAAATTTTATAAAAAAAAATAACTCGTTAAGGAGTTATTTAAAAATTATTACTATTTCTTTTAACATTTCAACACCCTGTATCTCCGTAACGAAGTCGCCAAGGACCACTGTTTATAAGAACTTTTCGTGTTAAAATATTGCCAGCAATTACCTCCCGAAGGTTGTCAAAGTACTTTTGAATCACCCTGTATATTATTGCATTTTCCGCTACGGTAGTACTTTCTGATTATTTTTGTATAATACTTTTATATACCTATCTTTAGCGGTTTTCGAAAAATTAATTAATTTCCATATTTTTGTTCAATTTTTTTTTTTTTTTTTTTACGTCGGCCTATTTCCGCAACGAGGCCAATCACCGACGCCAGGGAATTTGTCACACACTATCTGGTAATTTTACCGAATCCCTCTTTGTCGAGGGTAGGGTTCTTTAACGTGCCAACATTCATGACACGGGACCCACAGTTTAACGTCTCTTCGGAAAGACGGTGCACCTCTTAAAACCAAATTCCAAATTTTAACATCGACGTTGCCGGCCCCAGGGATTTCAAAACATAGCTCCAATAAATTGGTTATTACTGCGGTATTTAGACTCGAAGAAAACTGAAATTTAGAATGTAGTTTATCAATGTCTTGTGTATTAGTTTTGTCTAAGGGAATTTGTTCTGTGTTATACAGGGTCTTTCAAAATTCATCATTTTACCGCTAGATATAAAAATGAGAAAAATTGATTTTTTTTTTAATGAAACACCCTGTATATTACTAAATATCCTGAAAGAAAATTAAAATCCCTTCCAAATGATATATTATGTTCCTATACCTAAATAGTTAGGTTTTCGAAATAAACCCAAGTTTCTGTAATAATCGGATTACAGTAGACTCCCGATTATCCGAACCGCTAAAGATAGGTATAGAAAAGTATTATACAAAAATAATCAGAAAGTACTAGCGTAGCGGAAAAGGCAATAATGTACTATAGGATGTCTCGTTTAAAATATCAAAGCTGATGCTACTTTATTGTATAAGCGGCAACGTTGCATTGTTGAAATGATATCGATAGAGCAATTCCAATTACCCATGTTGCCAAATTTTCAGAAATGTCCCGTTTTCCGTAAACGTCTAAGGTACTATCGAACGTGAGATACCCTGTATACATGAGCGAACCAAAACGGTACCCCTACACGAAAAATGCCTTGCTGTCGCTTCTCGTTGATAAGAGCTCTTTGGCATGGCTGCGGCCAAAAGAATGGCCGAGATAGTTCACAGCTAAAAGATAAGAGCACTTAGACAGACAATAAATGAATTTTTATTTATCACTTCAGGTTCAGGACCATTAACTTTGACAATGATGCAGTGTTTAAATTGTTTTAACTGCATGCGCTCTCAACAAGCGTTATAAAATATAAAGGCGCTTCCACATGAGCTGCCAACCGACTTATCCTTAACAACATCAAGCTTAACTAATTTGGGCCAATTGTTAACTTTATTATTTATCTATATTATTTATAATAAACGTTGATAACTTAAATTACTATCTCCGCTTACTTCAATTACGTCAGTATCTACATAAATTAGGTAGGTACAATAATCGCCTCCAGTATTATTTTGCTATTATCAAAATGAATATCATATAAGTGACAAGCCCATTAAGTTCCTGAAATTGTTTTCTGCATGACATGATTATTTTCTGGAGAGTTAATTTTGGTAATTTATTTTATTATTAAAATATTCCACCATAATTAATTGCCGTTTATTTTATATAGACTTTATAGATACAGATTTTATTGATTGTTTGAAATCTCTTTAGAAATCAAACTAGATGGAACTATTCAAGTATTACGAACAAATATTTGCATTTATTTTCGAGATATCTCCATCTTCACCTGAAGACGACTGGGCACACCTACCTTCTATTAAGGTAGGATGTTTTACTTGCCAACACTGCGACATGCGATACCGATGTGCGATAAACTGTGGTGACGCGGATTGCGAGTTTGCGACAAATGTGTGTTTTACCATGCGACACTTCAGTCTAGAAAAAGGTTCGGAGCAGTAAAGACTCCACTAGCGTGCTACAAGACTACTGCAGTACTGCGATGCGATGCCGTTGAGAAAACATTTTTTATTTCTCGACGGCATGTCGCAGCGACAACCGCGGTGTCGCAATATCGTCGCCGCAAGTCGATAGGTAAAACATTACATTCATTTGACTACTGCTAGAGTTACTCGCCGACACGCAGCAGTGTCGCACGTCGCTATCGCATGTCGCACTGACGTCAAGTAAAACATTCTACCTTTAGTGAATCGTTATGGGGTTAACAATAAAATGTATCTAATAACAATTTAGGAAATATTTTTAGATAGTTTGTGCCATTTTATTATACAGTGAGGACGTAAAGTCTGGAATAAATTCATTATTTAGGGAACGCTGAATGTTTTTAAAAATCGTTCGGACACGTCGATTTTGTTTTTTTAATAAGCATTTTTTTCAATATTTTTTATTATACAGGGTGTCTCCGAAAGCACTCTGCTTGGACCAACTTTCATTTTTTAAATGGGAACCCACATTTTTTTTTTTAATTTTAGGATTCTGTGCATAATTGTGAACATTTTTTATCTAACATGTCATTATGATTTATCGACAGTTAAAGTTCGAAAATAAATACAACAATTAATTATTTATCATTTTAATAAATGTTGAAAATGTTGCGCAAAGGTTAATTGGCAGTAACCTAGACGATCGAAAAATTCTTTATGCACATTTCTGACAACTTCCGGACTGATTGTCCGTATTTCTTGAACAATTCGATTCTTTAAGTCCTCCATGTCCATTGACTTAGTTTGAAAAACTTTACCTTTAAGGTAAACCCACAGAAAAAAGTCAAGGGGGGTTAAGTCGGGAGACCTCCGCGGACATTCAATAGCTCCCCTCCTTGCAATATATCTATTTTCAAAAATATTATTAAGATAAGCGCGAACTTTTGAAAATAGATGGATTGGAAGAAGGGGAGCTATTGAATGGTCGCCGAGGTCTCCCGACTTAACCCCCCTTGACTTTTTTCTGTGGGGTTACCTTAAAAGCAAACTAAGCCAATGGACATAGAAGACTTAAAGAATCGAATTGTTTAAGAAATACGGTCAATCAGTCCGGAAGTTGTCAGAAATGTGCAGAAAGAATTTTTCGATCGTCTAGGTTACTGCCAATTAACCTTTGGGTAACATTTTCAACATTTATTAAAATGATAAATAATTAATTGTTTTATTTATTTTCGAACTTTAACTGTTGATAAATCATAATGACATGTTAGATAAAAAATGTTCACAATTATCCACAAAATCCTAAAATTAAAAAAAAAAATGGGGGTTCCCATTTAAAAAATTAAAGTTGGTCCAAGCAGAGTGCTTTCGGAGACACCCTGTATAATAAAAAATATTGAAAAAAATGCGTATTAAAAAAACAAAATCGACGTGTCCGAGCGATTTTTAAAAACATTCAGCGTTGCCTAAATAATGAATTTATTCCAGACTTTACGTCCTCACTGTATATTAAATAGTTTTTATACAAGCTCGAGTAACTTTTATACTCATAAAATAAAATATATATACAGGGTGGGGATTTTAAATGGAACGCTGCTTATAGCGGCTCTGAGAATAAGATTTCTCTAAAATCCAAAAATACGTCCTCAAGGATTTTTTATGGGCCACGCTTTTGTCATGTAAAAAAAATGGGGACCCCAAAGGGGGGACGCAGCCCTAACCAACTTTCTTTTTTTAAATTAGACGATACCACTTGTGGCACCTTTTTGGGAATCTTATTAAAGAAGGAATTTGTTCATATTATTTTTTTTTACATCTGTCCAACCATGTGTCAAAAATTTAATAAAAATTACTTTTTAACGAATAATTACATAAAACAACTTGAAAACTGTAATGCCACTTTTTTAGCGTAACAATTGTTGAAAATGTGCCTCATAAACCTGTTGGCACAGACCCAACCGATGGTAGAACTCTTCCCTTACTCTTTCCAAAACTTCTGGAGTGATTAATCTTATCTCTGCTCGAATCCTTACTTTTAACTCTTCCAGATTTCTAGGTCTGGTGACATAGACTGCTTTTTAAATCGCCCCATAAATAAAAATCTAAGGGTGTAATATCCGGGGATCTGGGTGGCCATTCTATAAATTCTCGGCGTCCTATCCACCTATTTGAAAATGTCATATTTAAGAATTCTCTTACATTTCTTGCAAAGTGCGGAGGGGCTCCATCCTGCTGGAAAAAATCCTTTGATCTAGATTTTCATAATAAGGGAATATTCTTTGGAGTTCTGGTATTAAAAATGCTTGAAGAAAATTTAAATACAGTTCTCCATTTAAATTGCCTTAAAAAAAGAATAGACCAATGATTCTGTCGCCTATTATTTCAGGCGAAACAATCACTTTCCGTTGGCGTTGAGAATTACATTCAACAATCCAATGAAAATTTTTATCGGAATAATATTGGCAATTTTGTCGATTAACCTAAAATGGAAATTAATTAATAATATGTTTGAATTTTGCCCGGCGATTGTATAACCGTTAATTGCCTTTAAAGCATAATTTTTTGCTTAACTTTCGAACTCACTTGACCATTTAAAGTAAATGTTGCTTCACCAGAAAAAAGTATCCATGCTAAATCTATTTGTCGGTTGTCCAATGATAACTTCGCAAAATTCTACCCTTCTGTCTAAGTCTTCCTCCAATAACTCTTGTACTTACTGGCTGCATTTTGAATGGTTTTATCCCAGTAGACTTTGTGATCTTTAACACCGTTTTATGATCGATATTGCGATCACGAGATAATTGCCTTGCTGGTGTAATTGGGTTTTCTTGATAGGTCAATATCTAATTTAGTTTCATGTGATACTTTTGGAGGTCTTCTTCGGAGAATATGTCTAACATGACCCAATTCTCGAAATTGCTTTTCAATTTTACTGACTGTACTTCGCGACAGAGGTGGCAAATCTGGATGACTTTCATGAAACAACGCAGCAACTTCTTCTAGACTCCGTTTTCTTTCTCCAAACCCGGCCATCATCAATATTTCAATTTTTAGCGTTTCAGTTAAATACATTTTTAAAATTTCTAAATTAAATCGATAAAAATTAAACAACTTGTCAAATGTAACAAGACTGGCTGTATAACCATGGAAACAAAGTAATTGGCGTACGGATGGGTCTGTCTCAAATGGGGCACATTTTCAACAATTGTTACGCTAAAAAAGTGGCATTACAGTTTTCAAGTTGTTTTATGTAATTATTCGTTAAAAAGTAGTTTTTATTAAATTTTTGACACATGGTTTGACAGATGTAAAAAAAAAAAGGATATGGACAAATTCCTTCTTCAATAAGCTTATATATCGTCTAATTAAAAAAAAGAAAGTTGGTTAGGGCTGCGCTTCGAGGACGTATTTTTGGATTTTAGAGAAATCTTATTATTATAGCCGCTATAAGCAGCTTTCCATTTAAAGTCCCCACCCTGTATATATACGATATCTCATAATATCGACAAAAATGTAAAATCTTAACCTTCATCAATATTCTAATGTAATCAAGGCTGTGCTCCTTGGAGGTGCAATATGACTTATATTACTATACAGTACTACATACAGTATTACATCTCGACTTCTAGTCCTAATATATAAAATAGGTACTTTAGATTTAACAAAATATATATGTCCGCGAAAATAATTAAAAGAAAATATTGTGGCATATCGGACAAGTGTGTAACCATTTTTTATATTGGAATACACAGGGATCCAATTTTAATGGATAACCTGGGGCGGGTAGACCACGACAGCCGTTTTGTCCTTGTTAGGACTCTACGGCAGCCATAACCAAAGCAATTCCACAGAACACGACACGATACATTAAAAGCCACCTTGCCAAAGTCTTGCGTCCATCAGTACACCGTGACGCCATCCCAGCAAAGTCAACTCCAATACAAAAGATAGTTTCACTGGTAATAAACGAAAGTAAGGCAAGTAAATAAAACTACGAAATGCAACACACTCAAGTATAGGGAACGCATACGCGTCTCACAAAAAACGGTCTGCATTTTTGCAGATCAGAACTGGATAATGCCGCGGCAACATTATAGAATGCGCGAAATCCGCCAAAAGCCCTGATACAAAAGATGGCCACATACTAAAAAAATATTTATGTTTTACAAATTACCTTTTATTGCTCACGAAAAGTATCAGGATATGGAAGCAAGAACACATTAAAAAACATTTAAGTGTAATAAAACATTATTGCCGTATTTAGTTTCTTGTTTGTTTTCTTTAGTCTTTAAGATTGTATTTCCCAACCTTTTAGTGAGCTTTTAGGTAACAAAAGCAGGAGATAAAATATATTAGCACAACTCTTTAGTGTATGGCTAAAAATCTATTAACGTAACACAAAAAAATGCGAAAAAGAAGGTATATAGGATATTAGGTATTAAGGGTTAAAAACTTAGGTAAGGGTGTGTGAAAGAAAATGCGTTTTCAACCCACGTCTTAGTAATAAGTTAGAAAAGAAAAAATATTAAGTGTCGGAAATCAAACAAAAATAGATAGATTATGTTTAATAATGGATTGAAAATTGTAGTACATAATTGACTTGCGTATAATAAACCATAATACATTCGCATGATTATATAACACCCACCGCAAGCGTCTGGCATTATAATCGTCTTCACTTATTATGGCCCACATTATACGCTCGTTAATAATATACTATTTTATACAAGGTTTACGGTGGATGGAGCATTGTTAAAACTTTGTTAAAGTGCCATACTAAGACAAGAAAGGTTTTTATTTTTTCTAATAATAGTATATGTGACCACCTGCATACCTGTTTTGAACATTTTTGTGTTCTTCAGTGCATCGTAGATGTTCACACCTTTAATTTTAAATATTTAAAAATTAATTAATTAATTTTAGTTTATTTTAGTACTTAATGTCTTATTCATTGTCTTTTACTGTAAAACGCGAATGACATACCTACTATAATAAGTATTTGTAAATATACACGTTAACAAAAAACCTATTAAAAGTTACATTCATTTTTTGTATGGGAAAACCTGCACAAATCCTGATTTATGATGCCCCATTCAAGCCCTATATTAAAAATATACTTTTATTTCTCTTTACACTATTCAAAAGTTTAGTTTATTGTTGAGGATTCCTTACATCGTGCAATAAATCTTGCAAGATGTGAACACAATATTTATTTCTAAAATAAATGACATGCAATGATATATTTATTATAAATATTTACACATTTATATAAACAGTTTATTTTAAAATGGAAGAATGAATAAAACTGATGCGGTCGCTGTTTTCTATTTTTTTTCTATATTCTTCCTATTTCTGTTTTCTATTCTGAATAAAAACAAAATGTTGACGATTATTGTTACTACTCAGACCATCTCGCTCTGGCAATACTGTAATGACTCAACTTATCAACAAACTAAATTAGTTACTTTTAAATTCGTACGTTTTTCTCCAATTTGGAGTTGACTATTACCTATTTCTAACGTTTTTAAAAGAAGAAAAGCGCTAAAAGAGCTGACTCCCATTAGAGTAAAAGGAAATAGTTCAATTCCACTTCCTCCTTACAATAGGTCAGCTTTCAGTAATGCCACAAAATAAGCTTAGTAGCAAAGTTTATTATTTAAATAATAACAACTGTAAATTAAAACCTTAACTGAGCTTGCACAATAATTCCAATGGATATGGTAGATGTACTTTGGTATTGTTTAAAATATATCAAATAATCAGGGTGGCCATTTGGGGTATATTTGAAAGGTAGGTAAATGTTTGGGCGGGCATATTTGGACATCGGATTATTGGACTTTTTTTTTGGACAAACTTTGGGAAAATATTTTTTTTTTAAACTTTAAGAATGAATATAATGTTTTAAATGGAAGGTTGTCCTACGATCTAACAAATATCATAAATTTTGTAACGACTACGTCCCTTTTTTTGTTTCAGGGTCTCTGCTGCGCTATACTTTTCTGTTTTGCAAACCATGACGTCCACCAAACAATAAAGAGAAGCTTCCAAAGAAACATCAGCCGCCAGAGCACCAGATGGAGCAACTATCAAACGGCGGATAGTAACGCGGGCGTCTTTATGCTGAATGGGAATGCTCAAAATGGGAACACCGTTCCTCTGCTCTCTTTGCATCGTAAATCAACAACACAGTCTTCTGTGAGGCTATAAACTGTAAGTTAATTATAATAAAAAAATGCTAACCGCTAAAAATGGATATTGTGATACTAAAAACAACCAACGTTTTTACAGCAATCAAAAAAGATTTTATTTAAATTCTATTACTAACATTTTGATATTTTTGGTAATTTATGAGATGCGGGATCCATAACTGCAAACGCTGTTACAGGAGCATCTCTATAGGGCCAGTTGGCTATTACACATAACAAAAAGGACGATTAGATGAGTTATATAGATACAATTTGAACTTAAAAGGAAAATACATATACAGTATAAAATTTAGTTCAAGTAATTTTACCTATGACTGCACTGCAGCACACAGAATACCAGAGTATATACAAATATCCTCTACGTGGTTAAAGGTAATAAACACAAAAAAATAATAATAAATAATAAAAATAAACAATCTTTGTTCAAATGAACATTACGATAAACAGTTTCTGACAAATCTGGAGTTTACAGTATCAGCTGTTCTACTGAGGGTTGTACAGCGACCTATATTGGCGCCAAACAGGACGCAAATTTTCAACTCGTATCAAAGAACACTTTAAAACTTTAAAGAGATAGAAAAGGCTAACAATCAAAATCTTTCCCCTTCAAAGATGAAATCTAATTTTTCTAGACATATCGTTTCAAATAATCATATTTTCAATTCTGATTCTCATACTCATAAAATTGTTACACTTTTGCAACAAAGGAAATAAACTAGACTTTTTAGAAATTCTTGAAATTAATAAAACGTTAAATAATATCGATGTCCTTTGTCTAAACGATCAAATTCAACACATCTGTTCTAATTTTTTTAATGCTCTCAACTTCAATGATTAAATATAGTTTTTGTCTTTTTCCCTTCTCCTTCTCTATTGTTCTTTGTTCTTTCGTGACAATCACAATTTTCAAAAAAACAATTTAATTAATTTTCTCCTGTTACTTTATACTACTGTGAAATCCATTTAACTATCACCACTATTTTTATAATATACATCACAAAACTAATCTTTATTACCGACAAAAGGGAAAATCTTTCACACTCGTTTTCCCATTCATAGATAGAACTATGGAGGACTTGAGGTAGGAGGCCGATCGCAATGCATTGGATTCGGTCCCAAATTAGCATCGGTAATTCAGCTTTACGAGTCGCTGTAAGATGGCGCGCGTGTTCGAAGTGGGCTATCAAATAATGGTTTCTTATGGACGCAATAACTATTTTTATTTAAATTAGTTCTTTAAGGAACAAATAAGGACTTTTATATGAATTTACACTGACTTTGTTATACTTATTAGTAAACTCGGCCTGTATAAAGTTCCAACGATGCTTGGTTTTTAAAATACAGGGTATTAAACATTCTAGCTATACCTTTGGAGCTAGAAAGAGACTTTTTTGGCTGCGTTTTCTCTCTGAAAAAGATCCTGTCTTACACCCCGACACAAAGCAAACTCTACTTTTATAAATTGTACCATTATTTATTATAAATATGGAAATTAATTACAATACAACGTTATTTGTCTTGTCTTGCCTTCAAACATTATTTGTTATTTCGAAAAATAAAATGTCAATTGTCAAAAGTAAAAGCACAGAAAAATAAAGGGTTTAAGTAAAAGTTAAAAACTATGGAGAATCTAGTTTTCCATATTAAAAACGAAGAAGAAGAAGACAACATCAGCCCACTTCGGACGCGAGAGCCATCTATCGGCCAATAGCGAACTAACCAAAAAACCGGGACAAAATTTGAAAATGCTGCCATTGTCGATCGGCCTCCTACCCTATAGTTCTCCATAGATAGAACATATACTGTGTAATACAGCACCATTTAATCTTTTTATCTACAGATGTCACCACACACAAAAAACATTTAGGACACCTATTCTTCAACCACCTAAATAATTTTTCTGCCTTAAAAAACTTTTCTTTTCACTTCTTAGTTTTTAAGTTATATTGTTTATTTTAGGTAAATGGTTAGTAGTATTATATCTACCTAACCTTAATTGAGCTTTTCTTCTATGAACAATGTTCTCTCTTCCGTTTACTTAATTTAAATTTTACCGCTTTTACCTGTCAGTATATCTGTCCATCAATTCATCTCTCATTCACCTTAGTCCCAACACGTGGACGTGAACAACCTTTTGACCTCTAATTTTTTAAATGTGCAACTTATTAATTAATTTTATTGGTTTTAAATTAACCGATTGCGGGCTTTAAGCCTCAGTACCTCACAAAACACTTTTTGCAATGTAATTTTGTAAGTACTTACTTTTATTCAAAAAATATTTAAAAACATTTTTTTACTCCTTCACTCTTCACTGATTTTAATTTCAATTTATATTTTTCACAGATTGATGATATCTTCATAATATGACAATTTTATCCTTATAATGTTTTACTGACATACACTATACAAGTTTTATAAAAAAATTTTAAATAATCTTCGACACCTTCCTTTTAGAAAGGTTTTTTCTTCTTCCCTTGGTTGGTTTAGACCCCCTTTAATAACTTTTTTAACATATCCAGTATGGTTTAACTTTTATCAATTTTTTCCATATTATGTCTCTTCTACACATCAATTTTTTAATTTCATAAAAGCTTCATTAAGGTTCTACACCATTTTTTCTTCTGCTAAAACAATCTTATAAATTTTCTGTCTCCTGATGATGAACGTTTCTACGTTCGAAATATGTAGAGACCCCTAGGGAATTTTTATCCTATTAAATTTTGCGGAGGGAGACTTTAGGTTTTTTCTCTCTCATTTCAACATAAACTCATGATCTGAAATATCTGGCAAATGCACAGAGTGGTGCCGATGCCGGTTGGAAAGTTAGCTTTCAACCTGCATTAGTTAATACAGTATTAAATGAGTAATTTATAGTATTATTTACGTCAAGGAGATCAAAATTGAAGTCCCCAAGACAGACAATGCTTTTAAATTAAGAAACTAAATGAAAAAGAGTGCTTTCAAATTCATCTATAATATGCGATATGCATTATTAAAATTTAGGGGTATATAAACACAACCAAGAGCAACATTATTAGATTTTAATTTTAACATGATCCATGTATCTTCTATGTTCTCAGAACTTCATGTCGGGAATATATAATAATCCTATTATTTAGTTTTAAGTCTCACATGCCTAAAAATTATTATCATTAATTCTAATAACACTACATATTTACAGCCGAGGTTTTCATAGGCCTCTTTTAATCTTCAATAAAGTTAAAAGTTATTAATATTGTAATGAAAACTTTCTCGCAGCTACACCCACCTCTACTATTTATACCAGATGACGGTAACTTCACTTTGTACTACTAAATGGAGCATAGATGAAAATATCAGCTTCGGTTAGAATGTTGGATTACTAAATCCAGACGGTCGCTGACTCCCGGCTGTATTAATATAGTTATTAAAAGAGCGACTGAAATAAAGTTTCTTGTACAAACTTAAACTCCAACGCAACACGTATAAAATATATTTTTTTATAAAATATATTTCCTAATTTAAAGCTAAGCACATAGCAAGCAGTTTTTATCTAGAAACGTACGGAATTCTATTAGACTTTTATGGTGTCCAATCTTTGGTAAAATTTATTTCATAAAAATAGCTCCCACGACTTTTTCATCTCAGAAGATGGCACTTTTATTTTTTAGTATTTTGTATTAACTTTATTTTTTTAATTTATATAGATACTGTAATTCATCGTACATGGGTAAAAGGAATAGAATAGACTGCAGGTTTTATGTTTATATCGTCGAGTTATTTGCCTCGTTTCACTAGCAAAGGGCGATAATAGAGGCATCTTTTGTCAATAAGGGCTGCAGAGCCTTTCTCTTTAATTAAAAAAAAAATATATTTAACAATTTTTTACGTTATTAAGTTTAACGGCGGATTATATGAACTTAAATTCAACCAATATATGGGCATATCTTTAAAATATGCCAGTTATTTGCCTTTTTTATCAAATATGCATTATAGTACCTACGCAATATTTCCTAATTTATTATAGTAAAATTAGGTAAAAAAACACATTAGGTTCTAAAAATATGTCTATTTAAAAAAATGCAAAAAAAAACAAAGAAAAATAACAGAAAACATTTTTTTAAACTAAAATTGTATAAAGGGCATTTATTACTACATATTTTTCAAAATTTTCAACTAAAAAGGATTGTCTTCTATTAGTAAAAATATGTTTATACAAAGAAAAGCGTCTTTCAACATCTACTGATGTAATCGGACAATACTCCAACTTAGGTAGCAAAATATAAGGCCAAGATACAACTTCGTCGGATGGTTTACCCTCAAAGATGCTTTTTCTGCAGTTAAGTATTTAAATCATTCTTTATTTATACAGTTACATCCAATTTGTTCCTTACTTAACCTCCTACTTTACCGGGAATGTTGTTACATTTAGCGGAAAAAGTTTCAACAATACTAATTGAGTCTCTTAAACTTAAGTTTCTACTCTCCAACGAGGATATTAGTATAAGATATACAGTGAGGACCTAAAGTCCGTCCCCCCCCCCCCTCTAACTTCTAAACCGTTCGGTATATTTTAATGAAATTTTGAACGATAATATTTGAGCAAGTCTGGCACTTTTTGACATACCAATGACAGCTTTAAATGTCAAGATGACAGCTGGGTCCGCTTTTGGAATATTT
Organism: Polydrusus pterygomalis; assembly: GCA_963969555.1. Taxonomy (NCBI): domain Eukaryota; kingdom Metazoa; phylum Arthropoda; class Insecta; order Coleoptera; family Curculionidae; genus Polydrusus; species Polydrusus pterygomalis. Next base: position 37,927,994 of record OZ018376.1, on the reverse strand, counting down.
TTTTAAATGGAACACCCTGTATATTTTTACATTTTTAAATTCCACATAATATTATAATTATTTTTTATTAAATGCATTATTAGTCTATACGTCATAGTTTCCGAGATATTGACTCTCGAAAAGTGACATTTTTGAACTTTGACAGCTTATAACCTTCTAACAGTACGTCTTAGAGCAAAACAGCTTACATGTCCCTATCTTCAATTTTTAATTATCTTCCCAAAAAATCAACTTCCGGTTAAACCGGATGTCACTCGAAAGCAGGAAATATAGTTGTAATAAATAAAGTTAGACTTAAACGTTTGCAAGGTTAATTTGTAAGATTTTTAAGTTAGAGAGTGTACAATGTACATAATAATATTATATAAGAGAATTATTTTGATTTGCAACTTTGGAAACCCGAATAATACAACCAGATTTAATTTTTGTTTATAAATTGATGAATAATCTTTACAACGCGCCTCATCTTCTACAACAGTTTTCTCTGCATGTACCTTCTAGAACCACTAGACAGCAGTTTTATTTTCATTTGACCCAAACAACCACTAATCTAGGCCTAAACGCCTCCATATTTAGACACAACCCGAACAAACCCGAACAAACCCAAACAACCACTAATCTAGGCCTAAACGCCCCCATATTTAGACTAAGTTTTTTTCTATAATATGTATTGTCAAAACATTGATCTGTTCTCTATTTCATTACTACTGTTCAAGAAATACCTTGAGCGTATTTTAGTATAATTTAAAACTTTAGGATATAATATATTTAGATCTTGTGCAATGGAATTATTATAGATAAATAGTTTTATGAAGAACTCTAGTAAATAGTGGATACAGTTTTTGGTAGCTCCACCTGCTTGTATCCTTAATTTCTAAATAAATAAATAAATAAACTCGCATAGAGAAAAAAAAATTTTCTACGATTTGTTTTTAAAATTTTCAATTATTTACTGAGAAAATAAATAAACAAGGTACAGTCTTTATTAAAAACACGGGAATAAACTCACTGACGTCACATCTGCCTCGTCCCATGGGACCGAGTTATTCGGCTGAAGGTCGAACGCCGCATCTACCTGAATATATTATATCCTATTTTTAAGCTGTTCTTGTCTATTTAGTTTACTAAAACAAAGATAGCAATAAAATTCGTCCAGACTGACGAATAAAAGAATGGCGCGGATAATGGGATGACATAATAAGGTTTTGATCTTATGTTTTCAAACTTTCTGCTTTTGCGGCTTTTAATTGTCTCTAGCAAAGGTTTGTGACCCTCTAGGATTTTGATTATTGGGATATATTTTAAATAGGTTCTAATTCAGGATATTAATGCTAAATATGAGGAATTCGCCCATTATATGTGTGTTATTGCAATGTATGTGGCATATTCAAAGAACAATGGTTAGCTTTCTAACCATTTCTGTAAAAAAATATTTTTAAAATCAGTTAAGTTTAATCTTTTGGGTAAAAAATTTAAAGCCAAAATAGGAATGCGCAAACAATGTTTTTGTAAAAATTCCGCTTATGCTATTTGCCAAACTCCGACGACATTAAATGAAAATATCTATCCTACGCAAATAATTTTATAAACATTTTATACAGTTGGTTTAAAATGTCGAAAATTTTAGCAATGGATTCAAACAAGAAGTTTATGTTATTTTTTATTATTAATTTAACTTTTTGGGACTTTCATAAACTTATGTAAAAGTTGTTTTATGTAACTTTGTTCTAAGTGGCGTTGAAGTTTAATATTTTAATATAATTATGCCGAAATAAGCTACTTAAAACGTTTTGATATCAAAGGAATAAGAAGGAAAGCGAAATACTTGAGAGATATTTTGCAGTAAGGATGATTGTATTTTTATTAAAATATCGTCACTTCAGCTAAAACTCAATATTGACATATTTGGAATTCCACAGTTATTAGCTTTGTTCGCCTTAAAAATTCTAGACCAATTCAGAACGTGTACTAAAATAGTTCAGGATTGTCGATTGTCGTGGCATGTAATGTATGCTTCATAATTAACCGGTACGGAGTTTGTGTTTACCGCGAACGATTTCGGAAGAATTAAAAACAAAACATTACATTTGACCAAACTTTCGTGACACCTAAATTTGACAAGAGGCATGTCCGAACTAATCGAATGGATCAGTTCAGAATGAATCTTGAGCCAAATGTTAGTTCTCCGCGAACACGGAACTAGAAATTCAGAATTTTGTGATCTGTGAACGTCATTATTTGAACTACACATGCGAATAGCCCCGAATCGGTTTAGAATCTTTACCGCAAACAAAGCTAATATTGTTCGTTCAACCGAAGCTAAGCTTCTCACCGCAAAAACGAATTAAATATACCGTGCGAGCAAAAAAAAAATTTGCATCAAAAAGGGGTTGGATTAAAAAACGTAGGGCTTGGTTTAGATCACAATGATATGGGGACGATATATCTAACCAAATCTAGGTTAAAATTTTGTCAAATTCATATTATAACATGATTTGCCAAACTAATGAGTAATAAAATAAAAATAGACAAATACAAATTTATTTTTGTTGTTTACAAAATTAACAAAGTAAGAATATACAGAAAGAAAAAGAAAAATAATTGACCGAGTTGCAGGCTGCTCACTTCCTCCAGATCATTAAGGAATGGTTCGTCCAGGGCATTAAACCTTCTTCTCGCGAGGCCGGGACATTGACACAAGAAATGCTGTTTCCTCCTTTTCTTCATCTCTGCAACTTTTGCAGAAGCCGTTAGCTGGTATTTGCATACGTTTAGCGTGTTTACCCACAGGCAATGTCCGGTTACTACGGAAGTGATGTTTCTTAGGTCTATCCGACTGTGCTGTAATAGCGCTGCGGTTTTCCTGCCGTCAAGTAGGGGCCACAATTGCCTGGAGATGCTACAGGTTGTCAGCCCTGTTCATCTGCTTTGCGCAAGTTGTTTAGCTGTTCGATCTATCTTCTCAGTGGTCTCGCCACAATATTCTCCGCTAGTTTGACAGACATGTTTGTGCCCTCCCTGGCAAGCGCATCAGCAGTCTCGTTGCCATGTACATTACTGGGCCAAGAACCCAACACAAGGTGATTCGATGTTAATCACCAAGTTTGCAGAGATTGTTGCGACAGCGCCTTATTAATTTTGATTTAGTACTGCTGGAACAAATTGCCTTTATGGCTGCTTGGCTGTCTATATAGATAGCTATAGACGCAGCTCCTCTCAAGCCAGGGTGATTCCGCAGGGTATTGACTGCTTTATCCGCTGCAAAAATTTCTGCCTGAAAAATGCTGCAGTAGTCAGGGATTCTATACGACCTTTGTATTAGCATGCTCTCGGCGAAGATAGCAGCTCCCACCCCGACATCAATTTTTCCAACACTCCATGGCGATAACGGAAGTTAAAATGGAAGTTGATTAAGGATATAGTAGTCGATTAAAACCCTAATCTTAATGGTACAAAAAACATCATTTTTAATAAAATTTAAAAACTGATACCCGTGAAATAAGGTGTTGGCGTCCTTGGGTACTTTTCTGCATATTCTTGGTAGTTTATTTTTGTTTCTTCAATTACCTTTCTATACTGGACTATTTTTTTTTACGTCGGCAAAAACCAAAAATTATATTTATTGAAATAGGGATTATATGAATAATGGATGTTGTTATTTTATAATAGCAACATTAATAATACGGCAGCAGGTAGGCTTTAGATGGGTAGGTATTATGATATCACTCATACTACACCGTAAGTTTTATCCGCATATTAAGTTATATAAGGTTTTGTATTGGATCAACACGTCAATTTAAGTTATCAATACACCTGCAGTTACACATACCTGACATACAGGTCTGAAAGACGATCCGTTACGTCTGTCTCCTGTCTCTAGGAGTAAACAAAAGTAACAATTATCATTTATTTTCAATAAAGGCGCACAATATTAAAACAACAAATATTCAATACGTTCGTTTTAAATTAAACCTTAAACCGAAGTACAAGATTTTATTAATAAAAGTAAATATTAACGTACGTAGTAACGAATTTTATCGCATTACTTTTAGAAACTCTTAACTATTTGTAATGGGATAAAACTCGTTACTTTTAGCATAGTGATATTTAATCCTAAAGATAATAAAATACGATAATGTGCTATTTTATGACAAAACATTAAAATTTTATATTAATTTAATAAATTTTTTTTTCTTTTCAGATTGGCTGCTTATCTTGGCAAAGAAGAAAACGTTTTAATTCCAGCATAGAAAAAGTATTGTGGTGTTATCTCCTGTAGCGAACCCAGCTGAGAAAGGTTTCTATTTTTATTTCTATAAGGGTATTTTGTGAAAGCTATTGAGATTTGTTTAAAACTATATGATAATAAGACTGATAAAATTTTAGAAATTAGCTTATAATATTATACTAATTAGGTTTATTAAAGAATGCCATATATTCTAATGTTAAAGTAAAGAATAAACTTATTTATTAAAAATCAAGGTACAAAAATTATCCAATTCTTAATTTATATCTTTTATATTTACCCCAGAACAACACATTAAAGGGACGCTCATGTATGTGGCGCCAATGAGCTTTTTCAGTAAATTTTAATTTTTATCTTATCGCATAGAGAAAGAAAACAAAAAATTTCTACGGTTTCAGATTGTAAAATTTTAAATTATTTGCTAAGAAAATAAATAAATAAAATATACTCTCTAATAAAAACACAGGCCCGGCCCTGAGATCAATTAACAAGGGTGCCTAACCTAAATAACAATTGCAAACGCCATAAACTTATCAAATATGGGGGTTGACCGATCTGCTCTTGATAACAAGCACACTATTTCTATGCACAATAATGGTAAACAAGAGACATTATTAAAATTGCAAATATGTCACCCTGTTGACCTCTTAGGTATACAATAATGAGGTTTTATTGAAATGAATGAGAGGTAGCAAAAGCCAATACAATATACTTTTGAGATGTAGTATACTTATCATGCCCGTCACATCACATCTGATGTGAATTATATAATATTTTCTAAATATTGATTACTATTTCACTAGATTTATTATACTGGCAAAATATCATAGCAAGGGTCTGTTTTCTAGGGGAAAATCTCTTAATTATACACGTAGGGAAAATGTTTGTCCGCCCATCTCTTAGTAATAAGTTAGAATAGTGCAAATATTCGCAAAGTAAACAGAAATGGTAGATAATGTTTCCCCCACTCCATCGCATCGGATCTGGCTGGCTCGATGCGTTTTGCTTGATCCTGATCCTTTCATTCTACGAAGGCGTAGAAGGGCCACAATTTATAAAAAAAAAATATACACCCAAATTCCGAGTTGCAACTCGGAATTCCGAGTTCTAACTCGAAATTCCTGGTTGCATCTCGGAATTCTGAGTTGTAACTCGGAATTCCGAGTTGTATCTCGAAATTCCGAGTTGCATCTCGGAATTCTGAGTTGAAACTCGAAATTCTGAGTTGTATCTCAGAATTCCGAGTTGCATCTCGGAATTCTGAGTTGTAACTCGGAATTCCGAGTTGTATCTCGAAATTCCGAGTTGTATCTCGAAATTCCGAGTTGCATCTCGGAATTCCGAGTTGCATCTCGGAATTCCAAGTTGTCGGTATGTTTGCAGTGTTGCCATTTGGGGCGGCAAATCGCCAAAATGACGACTTTTTGTCTCTATGAAAGTGTAGCGGCGATTTTCAATAAAAAGCTTATTTTTGGCGACTTTTTACATGTGAAAAAATTGAATATGTTGTATACAATACGTAGAAAGAAACAACTTCACAACAATAATCATTATTGCACGAAGGATTTCTCAAAGAGAATATCTGAACGCGCCACGAATTGTACGTCAAATTTTGGGGAATCCCCGAAAGCCTACTTGTCGGTCGGTCGATTGTCGAATATCCATATCAAAGCCAGTGCCATTAGGAGGCGATAACTAGACGAACAAATTCCGTCTAAAAGGTATATTGGCAACCGGTTTGTTCGTTGTTACCCAGAGCATTTTTTTTATTTCAATTTTTTCAACTAATATTATTTTATAAAAATAAAATTTAAATTAAATTTAAAAAAATGCTCTGGGTAACAACGAACAAACCAGTTGCCAATATACCTTTTAGAAGGAATTTGTTCCTCTAGTTATCGCCTCCTAATGGCACTGGCTTTGATATGGACATTCGACAATCGACCGACCGACAGGTAGGCTATCGGGGAATCCCCAAAGTTTGACGTACAATTCGTGGCGCCTTCAGATATTCTCTTTGAGAAATCCTTCGGTGCAATAATGATTATTATTGTGACGTTGTTTCTTTCTACGTATTGTATACAACGTGTACCTATATTCAAATTTTTCACCTGTAAAAAGTCGCCAAAAATAAGCTTTTTATTGAAAATCGCTGCCACATAGAGACAAAAAGTCGTCATTTTGGCGACTTGCCGCCCCAAATGGCAACACTGAAAACATACCGACAACTTGGAATTCCGAGATACAACTCGGAATTCCGAGATACAACTCAGAATTCCGAGTTACAACTCAGAATTCCGAGTTAGAACTCAGAATTCCGAGATGCAACTAGGAATTTTGAGATACAACTCGGAATTCCGAGTTACAACTCAGAATTCCGAGGTGCAACTCGGAATTCCGAGATGCAACTCGGAATTTGGGTGTAAATTTTTTTTTTATAAATTGTAGCCCTTCTACGCCTTCGTATCATTCAGGCGGCAACGTATGAATATTTATTTGATATTAATAGAATCGAAGCGGCGCGGCGTGCCACCAGCGAGTGCCATGAGCGAGATGCAATGCGATGGAGCGGGGGAAACATAATCTACCTATCTCTGTTTGCTTTGCGATACTTCATATTTGTACTATTACTAAGAGATGGGCGGACAAACATTTTCCCTACGTGTATATGTCGTAGTCTTATAATGAAATGCGTCTTTTCATGAAGAATCTAGTCATATCATGAAGCGTCGGCATATTATGTAAAAACATGAAGCTACACAATCTGCCTAGGCTTTTCAAGAAGAGCCCGTAGCACTTCGGCATATAACGTGGTAACATAACCTGGCTAAATTTAAAGAGCGGCACTTTGTGAAGTTCGAGATGTCAATAGGAGGCGATAACTAGAGGAACAAATTCCGTCTAAAAAGTATATTGGCAACTGGTTTGTTCGTTGTTACCCAGGGCATTTTTTTTAGATTTAATTTAAATTTTATTTTTATAAAATAATATTAGTTGAAAAAATTTAATTAAAAAAAAAATGCTCTGGGTAACAACGAACAAACCGGTTGCCAATATACCTTTTAGACGGAATTTGTTTCTTTAGTTATCGCCTCCTATGTCAATGCTTTAAAGCAAAATTGCAGTGTAATTCTCGATGTCACAAAAGTGGTCCCTGTGTTAATAAATAGAAACAAAATGTTTGATGTTATTCTTCTTATTGAAGTCAATTTTTTTGTTAGAATATCTAGATACTCATATCTACCCCTATATTAAAACTGGTACACTCTATATAAAGCAATGTCTCAATTACAAGCTCGCAAAGTTCACTTAAACACAATATGCCTTGCCTTTGTGGAAATTTCACGAAACCGCAATATTTAAAGTTAGGCAGGTTGTAGTATACACAATTCGCCGAAATGTGATGGGCTCTTCTTGAAAAGCCTAGGCATATTGTGTAGCTTCATGTTTTTACACAATATGCCGACGCATCATGATATGACTAGATTCTTCATGAAAAGACGGATTTCATTATAAGACTACGACATATATACACCTGGACAAAATCAACAAGATGGTTTTTCAGCTGCATAATTTTGATAGATGTCAGGTAAAAACTATTGTTAGTCTGAAAAATGTCATCCTGGTTTGAAAAAGACAAAATGAGCAATTTAAACGAAAATGCAAGATTTGGGTGCCTATCCAAAAAATAAAAAAATCGATAGCTGAAAATATTACACTTAACACACAGAAATCCGAGAACTCAATTTGGGCACAGTTCTCAGAGTTTCTAATGGTAAGAGATTATAAACTGGAAAAATGTACTACTGTGATGGAACTGGCGAAAATCCTCGAATATTACGCCTTTAATATGAAGAATAAATTTTAATAACACCTGAAACTTGAAAATATTACTTGCCACAATCACACTGACAACGAATAACCACTATATTGCTAATGGCATGCTACAAGATTGTGGCAAGCATCTAAGTACACCTCGATGATATTGATTGATTTGAATGACTTTCCTCCATTTGTTGTTTCCCGCCGCCGTTTTTGTTTTTATCGGTTTTGTCGACATGTGGATAACAATGGAACTGTGTTGTGATGGTGTGGCTCTCAGTCGTGTAATTGGATTGAAATTTGTTTGTTTTGTGTGTTGCTTATATTCTAATTGACCGATCGGACATTAATTTGAAATAGGACTGCCATGGCTATTGACAAATATTTACAAAATCTGAATCTGAAAAAACCCGTTCCAGATCATCTTCTATAGTGCCGACTATATATATAAGTATGTATTTTTACCAAAAAAAAAAGTTTACCACTGAACCAGCAATATGCTGGTCCAAAACCTAGCACCTCACCATTTAGGCTAAATGTCCTTATTAGAAATTTCAGTAAATACCCTTTACTAATGTCATAAGAAGGGAAAGCCTAGACAACTGGCAACGCCATCTTTATTGGGCTAGCTATGACGTGCGAATCGATATCATCGGGGTGTACCTAGACGCTTCCAAGATTGTGACCCCTATGGAGGACTTAAACGGGAACAAGGGTTTGCGCAGATTATATAATTTTTTGGATCATATAAACTATTGACGCAAAGACGAAGGAATTTATTACGTAAACAAAAATATCCCAACCCCTAGCCGGCACCTAACTGAATATCCTTACTCAGTTTATTTGATTGTGCCGTTAAGTGCAGAGTGAGTTTTCCTGTGTGTCTCATGTGTTGCAATTACCAAGATGCCCAAAGTAAATAGAAATATAAAATTACCGGCATAACAAAACAGATGAACACTATCAAGAGCACCTTGGCCCATTTATAAAATGAGTTCTTACCACCGACCAGCGGCAACATCTTTTTTTTTATTGTGTATGTTCTACAGGGTCCTGCACCTCACCTCCCGTCTTCTATAGCTCACTTAGTAATTAAGTTAGAATTTTCATATTTTGCAGACCTTATCTGTATCTTGGGGCGCATTTCAAGAAAATATTTTTTTTATACAGGGTGTTCCAAAAAAGTGTGACGTCATGAGGGTGTATTTTTTTAAATTACATGCCATATATTTTCTTACATTTTTGGGTGCCTCCTATAGTTACCTACATACCCCTAAAATTTTATTAAAGTTAATTCAGTATTATAGGCGAAAAAAAATAAAAACTAAAAAATATCAGTTTTGCGCCACTGGTATTAAAAATAAATAAAAAATAAAAATAATGCCTGGTTAATAAATTTATACAAAGGTACCTATTAAATAAGGTATAACAATTTCGTTAACCAAGTTTGGTTAACACGAATTGTACAGGGTGTCCAAAGTTTAGTGTCAAACTTTGCAAACTTTAAAGCAATTTATTTTTCTTATTTCAAATGGGAACCCCTGTATATTTTTGTCATTCGATGCAGAATTAAAAATCAAACTTTTTTCCTAATTGCAACCCTATCGGAATTTCTAACGCATCAAGAGTTATTTGCAGAAAACTAATTTTATCAACTATTCCAACAGTCATTATTGTGAATAAATATCGAAGGTGGCTTTGAAAAACAATTTATTGGTATTAAAGTTTATTAAAGTGACCAGAGACCATTTTGACTTTAGTAATCTAAAAGTTTTAAATACTGTTAAATTGTTAGTAATTATTTAAGCTGTTATAATTACTTTATATTGTTTTTTGTGATGGACTACAACCAAGAAGAGCTCGTAGATATGATTTTTATATTATAGGAGCATGCGAAAAGAACTCTTTTTTGGCAAGCCGAGTTTACGCACAGTGTTATCCGGAACGACGGCATCCAGACAAAAGGAGCCTGCAAAACATATTAGAGAGGTTTGTACAAACGGGAAATGTAAACTACCCAAAACCAGTAAGAAATAAACCGGTCCGAACTGAACAAAACCAATTGGCTGTGCTATCATCTGTTATAGAAAATCCTTCAGTTACTCAACAAGCAGTCGCTGATGCCGTAGATGTAATCGAAAGAACAGTTCAACGAATTTTCAAGGATAACCATATTCACGATTATCATTTCCAGTTAATAATTACTAACAATTTAACAATATTTGAAACATTTAGATTACTAAAGTCAAAATGATCTATGGTGACTTTAATAAACTTTATTACCAATACATTGTTTTTCAAAGCCACCTTCGATATTTATTCATAATAATGACTGTCGGAATAGTTGATAAAATTAGTTTTCTGCAAATAACTCGTGATGCGTTAGAAATTTCGATAGGGTTACAATTAGGAAAAAAGTTTGATTTTTAATTCTGCATCGAATGACATAAAAATATACAGGGGTTCCCATTTGAAATAAGAAAAATAAATTGCTTTAAAGTTTGCAAAGTTTGACACTAAACTTTGGACACCCTGTACAATTCGTGTTAACCAAACTTGGTTAACGAAATTGTTATACCTTATTTAATAAGTAACTTTGTATACATTTATTAACGAGGCATTATTTTTATTTTTTATTTATTTTTAATACCAGTGGCGCAAAACTGATATTTTTTAGTTTTTATTTTTTTTCGTCTATAATACTAAATCAATTTTAATAAAATTTTAGGGGTATGTAGGTAACTATAGAAGGCACCAAAAAATGTAAGAAAATATATGGCATGTAATTTAAAAAAATACACCCTTATGACGTCACACTTTTTTGAAACACCCTGTATGAAATTTTTTTTTTTTGAAATGCGCCCTAAGATACAGATAAGGTCTGCAAAATATGAAAATTCTAACTTAATTACTAAGTGAGCTATAAAAGACGGGAGGTGAGGTGCAGGACCCTGTATAATAGTTTATTTTGAAGAAATTAAATATTTGTTTCTTTAATACGTTTTATTTTTATTTTTATTTTGAAACCTCTGGGGTAAGGGGTAATTATTTAATTTACCCCCTCCTGGGACCGCTTTTGATATGATTATATTTTAAAAAGCATTGCTATATTTTTCTTGCTTTGATTTGAGTAAATAATTTATAGCTGGGAAAATGTATATAATATAAAATTATAAGAAGAATAATACAGTAAGATAATACTTTTAAGCATTTTAGAAATAGGTTAATAAATTAATATATTTATATAACCACACATTAATTTATTATAAAACAATATAATCAAATCAAATTACAAGAAATTACTTTAATAAATAATTGATTATAATCACAGCTTCTAAAATTTATTATTAATTACAGGACAGTGCTTTTGTCTAAATTTTAAATAGGATTTACACGCGTTATTTTACGGGATGTCAAATATTGATAAATATAGACTTATTAGGGCAATATGAAACCTTTAAAAATCTACCAGAAAATACAATAGTTAAATTGGTATTCGAACATCAACGCAAATTTGCATAATTCCCGGTGACCATCGTGTATAGACAATTATATATTTTGCAAAAATAAAATAAAACCAAATTGTAATAAAAAATATAGAGATAATTATAATTAGATTATATAAATTATATGTTTATTTACAAATTGTTTTAGGTATATTTTTAAAATTAAGGCTTTTCACATACTACACCACTAAATTATATTATGTGTAAATAACTCTATATGTAAAGTAGCCCATACACAACGGCTTTGTTAGCAGCTTTGCTCGGCGAACATTCTATTCGAACAAAAAACATGCAGAGTGTTTCAATCTAAATAGCAGTGGTGTAGTTGCCCGCAGATTGTAGATTTAAACTAGGTGGCATTCCGCTAATCGGCTTCCAGGGACGCCTCTAATACAGGTTCCTACCTGAAAATTTACTGTAATTTTTAATTTTTTTTAATTATCTTTTGTATAGCACATTGTGATTGGCTAATATATTGCTCAAATTGTGAAAATATACCAAAACATATTTTATGTGTTTTTAAATTAAATGGCATCAACTCACAAAAACAATAACAATAAAAGATTTTGGTAATAAATCCTATATTGTCATTATTTGTATCTCACTTAAAAGTCGATACTTCCAATTTTTAATATTGGCCATCTTTAAAGCAAGAAACACTAAAATCATAATAATTAATTTTTTTCATATGTCGCTTTGTTTACAGCACACTATTCAAAACGTCCCGTCGTAACTTTCAACAAATCGTCACATGTAAGAAAATTGCATACCACTTAAATATCGTTTTTTTTTAATCAAAATAGAAACTTAAGGTCTTAAAAATAATCTATTACGTCCATATTTTAAGTTGAAAACATTAAAATAAATTGAATCGAAGACGAAATACACCAATTTAGCCTAATTTTGACAAATAGAAAACGAAACTATATTTTTTAATGGGTAGCGATATTGTGTTTTGTTTTTTAGTTCTGCCCCTGGCTTCCAAAATGCCTGCTAAAAATGAAAAATAAGCTACTCTCCCTCGGATATTGAGTCTAATGAATAAAAATGTAGTGATTGCTTTTTCTTATAAAATCGAAGTAATTTCTTAAAAACCAATGAATAAAAACTAAAGTAATCGCTTTTGCGTCCAGCGATTGCTTAAAAGTACAGGAATTGCTTCTAGTCGATGCTTTTTCTTAAAAAATAGAAGCAATCGCTATCGTTTGCTTAAAATGTGATGAATAAATTAAGGGATTGCTTTTTCTAGTGTAGCGATTGCTTTCAACTTTTTATGGTAGGTCGACCCCTGCATCATTTGCTTGGTAGCACTCAACTTTATATCTCTGCGGCGTACACGTGCGTTGCTCTTAATTTGTGTCTTCAATTACGGCTGAATAATAATATATGAACGTCCGTAAAAGAAAAATGTACAGTGTACATAAAAGTTGCAGATATGATGATTTCAGAAAGTTATATCGATTTTACTGCGAAAATGTTGAGTGGTTGACAAATTATTTTTTGACATACTGGTAAAAGACCCGACGAGGGGGTGCACTGTCGCCTTTAAATAAGATTAAAGTCTTTCTGCGAAAATTGGATCCGGGCTTTCAAAATTCTGTAGGTGAAGAACTCTGTGTTCACCGAACTACTGTCTATAAGACATATACTTCTGTAAAGGATGCAGTTTTGGAGAAGGCTAATATTTTTATTAAATTTCCTACAAGTGCTGAAGCTGTTGTGGAAGCTAAACGGTTGTGGTCAGAGAGACTTATTTATGTTCCTTCAATTTGTGAACGAATATTAATTACTTGTCTTTAATTTCTTCATCACTATTATCACTTTCCTCATTTTCACTGAAATCTGCCTATCACAAATATAGTTTCCTATTTTCCACAAAAACGTTACAGATTATTATTGTACTAAATAAATAAACCAACGTTATTGTATTTACGTCAACTCTTTTGCCAATTAGGCACCAAACGGAACATGAAATCTATAATCTGAACAAGTGGATAAGCCACGTCTGAACTTGTGTTAAATAAGCATTTGCTACAGAGGTATAAGAAAAACAGCAATTGCTTCAAAATTTTATTCATATCCAGATCTAGTAATTGCTTTTACTTACACAATAAAAATGATTGAAACAATGTGTGTGTGTATATAGAGGGGTTTTGGCACTGGTTGAAACCAAATGGCCAGCATCTCTTGAAACAATTAAAATGGCAATTTTTTCCCTTCTTTAAAACAGATCAAATTGCGTTATAGTCTCTGATATAAATAATCTCGCCCAAGGCTTAAAGTCAGATGATAACCAAGAACTTTAAATCTTCCTACCTTTTACCTGTGGCTAGGAATGTAAAGTTGCTGCAAGTCGCTCATGTGGTGTATAGCTTGTCTTAACTACGTATTTTGTTTGACGATAAGATGGATTACTAATTTTAAAAACACAATAGGTTTCGTAATCCATTCGCAGATAATTAAACCAATCTCCCTGGTTCAGCTCATTTAATAGATTTATAATATGGGATAACTGGTTTCCTTCGCCCACTTTGCCCTTTTCTTTATGTTTTTATGGCTAATCCCACTGCCACTGCACATAGATGTATTATCTTCATGTTGAACTGGTGAACAAAACCGCAGCCTTGCGTTCGTCATTTCGTCCATCGAGTAAAGCTACCAGCAATGCCGTAGTCGGTGGGCTACTTAACCCAATTTTTAATGTTTTCCTAACCTGATACAAAAAGTGTCCGAAAATTAAAAAAAATTCAATCCACTGTATATACCTTATAAAACATCCAGAACTGTAATCCCTGTATACCTTATATATACGCTCAACTATTCAAAACGTTAACATTTTTATTCGGCTGGAATTTAACTTTATATCTCTGTATGTAGATTTAGGTGATACTTTTAGGAAAATTTCTATGTGTAAGGGAGAACAAGGCGCTTAATGAGTCCTATAAATATATGGATACATTTTTTGAAAATGTAAAATATTAATTATTGTTGGTTCCTTTATCGTTATTTTATAATTATTTTTTGATCGAGGTAAAACCAAGTGGCAAATCACTGATAGTATCCTCTTATAAAAAACACTAGACTAGACCATCCGTTAAATGCCACCTGTAATATAAAATCTATTAAGTAGCCTGGACCATACGAAGGTATGTAAGGTGACCCAGGCACTATCGATAACTTGTTTATTTATAAAACGTTGGTTAAATTAGCATTTTTTCCTCTATTTAATTAATTAATAGTATATTATTGAACGAGCGTAAGTAGATGAGCAATGGGAATACTACAATCAAAAAGGGCTTTTTTACATGTAAGTTCCCATAAGAAAATTTAAAGTTCAAGTTGCATTTTAAGGTCACCGACGCCCTGAACCGTTTTTAGCCGTTTATTAGTCGTTTATAGTCGTTCCTTAGTCGTTCAAAGCTGTTCCTTAGCCGTTCAAAGCCGTTCCTTAGTCATTCAAAGCCGTTCATTAGTCGTTCAAAGCTGTTCATAATCGTTAGTCGTTTAGAGCCGTTCTAGAACGGCGCACGGCGTTGAACAGCTTTGAATGGGTTTGAACGACTTATAAACGACTATAAACGGCTAACCATTTTTTCGATACATTTTAACACGCTGTTTGTTGCTGTTACAACCTGTCTCTCATCAATACATGAAAGTATTCTGATATTAACCTCACAGATTAACCTGACGTTCCTCTACGTTTAAATACTAGGTACCTTTTACAAACTTTATCTTTAACAAAACTCTTAAAGGTAGAAATCTAAAGGGGCCAGCCATCCATTCTCTCAAGCTGTAGGTAACGTTCCAACCTCAGGAAATTTGTGATGGAACCAACTACGATAGAGCCACCATCAGGTTCCTCGCGGCCACCAATAAAACGGGTTTTTCCTTAATTTTTCTTGTATCACCTTTCTTAAGTTAAAATAGCTTAAGTATAGTACCCAATTATTGTTACCATGTGCATCAGATAAAGTGTTTGTTCAAAATCATCTGCCCAATTAACACAGATTGCTTAAAGCGATCTGTGAGATGTTCCGCTAGGAACCAGATGCGATATCCCAATGTGAACTCTTTAGCATTTAACTTACTGTGGTATTTATGCGAAATTTTCTATGGCGTCTCGTAGAGATTTCTTAAACACCTACTTTATGGGATTTTAACGAATGAATTTCTTGCTTGTTTCATGTTATTTTAAAGTTGTCTTAAAAGATACATTCTATCACGATGAAATCGCTCAAACCATGAGATTTTGTATTGTTACTTTACCTTTTATAGATATACGAAGTGAACTTTGAGCGATAGAGCCTACCCTGAAATTCTACACAACAACAATTTAGTTCCTCATAAAGTTGCCTAAAGTCGTATTTTATTGTATCTTTTATTTCTCATTTCATTGCCACAAAGGAATCTCTTAAAAATAGCTCATCCAGGATTTATTTGCCAAAAAAAATTTAGTTCTCCATAAAATTGCTAAAAGTCCTATTTGAAACAACTTATTGTAACGTTGCTATAAGCTACAAAGAGATCTCTTAAAAATGGCCTACCAGGATTTCTTATTGGCAATAATAATTCAGTTCCTTACGAACTTTTTGAACGTCCTCTTGGAGATAAGTTATTGTAACTAGATGGTAATAAAAAGCGTCACATATTCCTTTATATTCTCCGTCAAGATGTGTATAAGTCGTATTTGTGCTGCCTGGATGGTAATAAAGTTTAAACTCTGATATATATATAGGTATAATTAATTATAGGGTAAAGTATTTGTGTTTCTTTTATACTCTTAGGATTATTAATAAGACTGTTATTAAACTAATATTTCTTACCAAATCTTTTATAGAATAAATTTTTCTACTCCCACATGTATATTTTCGCATTCATTCTGTTTTCTTTACTGAATGGATAAATCGAGGAATAAATAGGCTATTCCAGTCAACTGAACGAATACAATAGACTTCGTATATAAATAGATATTGTATTATTCGTACCGCATAAGGAAGGAAGAAATATTATTATCTACGGTTTTAATTTTTAACAATTTGAATTATTTACTTTTCTATTTGTTTTTCAATGTCGCTTGGTTACGTTTGGTATTCTGTCAACTCGACGTTTTTTTCGCAGAGTAGGCGTAGGTTTACTAAAGCGAAAAATGTACCTGATTTTGTGTTTAGAAGTTAACAGATTTTTTATATCATAATATTACTAAAACAAAAAGGTTTTTTAATTGCCAAAATACCTTAAAATTTTAGTATAAATCAAACGTATACACATTATACACGTTCTTCTGGTACTTCAAAACAGAATAGCTTTAGTAAGTTGGCTAGGTATATTTGTAGTGTAAATTGTTATTTCTACTACTAACCTCTAAAACGACTATTAAAAACCTTTTTCTCTACCTTGCCAATTGACCATGATCATTGAATATCAAACTATAAGAAGGCCATATGAGCCGATTTCCTAAATCTGCCACGTTAAATTCATAGATGGCACAATGAGTTCACCAACAAGAAAGCGACTAGCCTTTTCACTGCTAAATTAAAACACTGTCTGTTTGACTTGTTGCATGAGTTTTTTAAATTTATTTTTATAGCTTATCGTAAAACTTGATTTCACATAAGTACCTACACCTATCCTAGATTTAAGTAGCTTACATTTATTTTCCTACCTATATAGTATAGTATAGATTTAAAAATGTCCCTATTTTTAATTGCTTTGTAGCTTATAATATTTTCAACCTTTTGACGTCCCAACGTTAATTAGATAAAAGCATATTGACCGCCATGTATTCTATTTTTAACAGAATTAAATGACGACTCTCACTATTCAATACCTACCTAGGCTACAACGTACAACGTATATGTTGGGTAAAATATGAATAATGTGCGGTTTGTTTGTATCACTTGGTTTTAATTTGCAATTATTACTACTTTTCAAAATGGTTAAAATAAGTAGGTTTTACTTTCTTACTTAAGAAACATCCAGTTTGTTTGTATTAGTGTATTACGTATTTTGCTAGTTTTCGACGAAATAAAACCTATTTTAGTGCTGTCGCTTTTTATCTACTTTTATTTGTTTAACATTTAACATCCAATGCAACGGTAAAATCATTGTGAAAATCGGTTCAATTACCCCGGACTAATCAGCGTACATATTATTATCAAAAACATACATTCGGCTGGAATTGAGAACCTCCTATTTTATTGTCTGTTAAAAATGCTTATATCATGAAAAATTCCGATAAAGTAGGTACGATATGCGACAACACCACGACATCACATCAGTGAATTTGATACATCTGGTGCCGAGGCGCTGCATTATTCGACAGATTTAAGGTTAAAGTTACGATCAACTCCACAATGGCGGCCAAACCACCTCTAAGACGTCTAAAGCTGGGTTGTCAACTTTTCTCGGACATCCTTATATAGTTTGATATTCAATGCCATGGTTAATAATAGCTTCGTTCGTACAGCAGACAGAAACCTTCTGCAAGCGACGATGCATGCGCAGGTGTTAAAAGCATTCGCACACGATAAATCCCAAACCGCTGCCAGAAAATCCGGCGTACGCAGAAGCCGAATTGTTGTTGGTTGTGGATCGGTTTCCAACTGTCAAAATAATTCAATGATTAGAAGCGAATTTTTAGGTGGATACTTGCGCAGTTTGCATTTTTAAAACTGTCATGTCATGACGTTTTTAAAAAACTTGGTCAATAGACGGAGTTTTTTATAAAGGTCTAGTGAAATAAATAATGTGTGTGCTCTGGTCCAAGAAAAGGCAGACAAATAATTTTCTTTCTTCTTCTGTGTGTTGTTTTGTGGTTTCTGATTTTGATATTGGGAATAACTAGCCGTCAATTCAGCATTTGAGTGAAAAACTGGAAATTCTCAATTTTTAAATGTCACTTAAAATATAGTTACACCTACCTTCTCCAACGTTTTGCAGATTGCCTGGCAGTTATCCTCACATAAAAAAAGGATTTCTTATCCGTCTGAGGTTTAGGAACATTTTCGCAGAGCGCGCAAATTCCAACCAGTTCACAACCAGTGAAAACCCACGCTTGCGCAGAAAGAAATTTTAAATCGGTTGACAATTTGCTTGTACGAACGAAGCTAATGGAAACAATCTATTTGAAAGCAGGTACTTAACATAATATTGCAAGAATAACATGAAACGTGAATATATTTTTTAAAACTTTATTCTCGGGACATCCGCTATTCCTTAGCGGTCACCTATCCAAATCATAGTCTTGCCCGACGTTGCTTGACTTAAGGTTGAATTCTCAACGTCATTCAATCTATTGCCAACCTATAACCTATTTCGCGTTGATTTTTTGAGTTTATTATTTTAATAACTAACATTTAAAGAAAATCAATATCGTCGGTACATTATTTAGGTAGTATCTGATATATTACAAAAATATCAATTTATTTCATTGCTAATTTTGGGAGAATTGTATAGTGAAAGAAAAATGAGTGACAATGACATAATAATGTTAAAAAAAACCTTACCCGATATTTTTCGCTATACAATTCTCCTAAAATAAGTTATGAAATTCCTTGATATTTATTTAACATGGTAGTTATTACCTATAGAATATCAAGTCGATACTGATTTTCTTTAAATTTTGTATAAAAGCTAGAAAACATAAATAAATCTACGCGTAATAGGTTATAGGTTGGCAAGCATGTTGATACTCCTACCTTAAGAGATCGTTATACTAAAACTATACCGGGTGTTTGTCAAAAGACGTTTACCCCTATAACTTTTTTATATTTATAGATATTAAAATGAAATTTTGAGATTATGCAAACGAGATGAGTCTGCATTTATTGGCATAATTTTCAAATTGTTAGCACTTCCTGTTTGACCGGACGTGACCTTGACATTAATATTTCAAATGGGACATCTTGTATATTTTTACTTATTTGGATTCAGCATAACATCATGAGTGAAATGACACCTCACTTGTCATTTTTTGACGTGTTATAACATTTTTATGTTTATTTTTTATTTTCAATCTAGAGTGCTACAAATTAATTAAATCTCTTAATTTATAGTCTAGTACCAAGTATATAAAAATTAAAATTATGTCATAATAATTGCCTTTCTAAGTTTCACAAGCGTTTAAAAAATGGAATTTTGTTTTCCTGACGTTTATTCCATTTTTCCAAAAGGAACGATGGTGGTTTACTAGGATATTTAAAACGAGCATTTTTTTCCCAACAATTTGATACCATACACTCCTATGCTATTTTAAAATTGATACTGCTTTTGCCTTAAATTCCAATCACAAATTTAAAAGCGGTATGCATTATTGCCGCCCTCTCTTTTCTAAAAAAATATAAAGGCGGCTTCAGTGGCGGAACAACGTAACCACGGGCCCGTGTGCGAAAACTTTGCCGGGTCCCCATTATAATACGGAGTATTATAATTGATAACCATATAAAAAAAAATTTCTTGCTTTTACATGCGCAAAGTTTGAAATCAGCTTAGAAATGTCAATTTTTTGAGCTTCCTCATTTTCAATAGAAATAATTGCTAAAACTGATAATTTTTTATTGGTCGTGCAATTTCTCAAATAAGTTTTAATTAACTTTAACTTGGAAAAAGACCGTTCGGCTGATGCAACCTGAATAGGGATGGTCAAAAAAATGATGCAGGCAGTTACAATTTTACTAAAACTGGAAGATGAATAATAATTTTTTACTAATATAAAATCTAATAAATCAAAAATAGAAGTTAAATTATCTAAATCATTCTTAAAATATTCTCTAAATGAAAGCACTTGCGATAAAATTGTATCAGCGATATCTACTAGATATTGATAATACAGGGCTCGACTCATATCGTAAATATCCTTATTGGAAAGAGAAGGATTTCGTGAAACGTTGGGGAAACGCGAAAATAAGAACAACTTTTGTAAGGGCCAGAACTTTGATTTTTTAATTGAGCTGTACTTATATTTATAGTTTAAAAAAACACATTTATTCTAAACCAATCAACATCACTTGTTTGGACTTGATAATGGTTATTAACATCATCAAAAATTATTTTTGGTCTTGATATCCTTTTGATTTCGAATTCAGGAGTAGTGCCCCGTTACCTAGCCAAAATAACACCGTCCGTTTTAATTATATCAAAATTATTTCTCATTTGATTTCAGTGGCGGTGGTAAACATTTTAGACGCAGCTTCAATATTTTGCTCTTTTTTTTTGTAAAAGTTTTGACAATGCATTAATATTCTTTAAAATTTTATTTTGAAAAACAATAAGAAAAACGGTTTAAAATTTTTCCAAGTGTTTTCTTAAAGACTTTGCTTCATTAACTTCCGCTTTATTTGTAGAGGTTAAAATTATTTTTGCCAGTGTTTTTAAAATATTCACACATCTATAACGAAGAGCTTCTAATGAATCGTGTCTCGATGACCATCGAGTGGGTGTCAATTTTTAAAAAATTATTTTGGCATTAGTAACACTTTGCAAAAGTGCCCACCGTTAATGCTTTGTCCAAAAAAACACATATACACTTTTAACTAAATCGTAGAAATTCCTAATTTTTCTTATCCAAGTTCAATAATTGCCGACACTAACACCGCCCTTTAAACTAAAAACTAAATGCTGGTATTGCGAATTGCGGTTTAATAAAAACAGTAATAAAAAAAATAAAGGTCGTTTTATGTGATTATTTCAGTTACCTACTATCTATAAAAGTATTGGGTAGAGTAGTTTTGCGGATAAGTTTCCGGAGTATTGCATTTTTTTTTGATAAGAATATTTTGTTTTGCATTTTTATGTTTTTGGGGCTCCGCTCCCGGGCCCTTTTTTAGCCCGGGCCCGTGTGCTTCGC
The DNA here is from genome assembly GCA_963969555.1 of Polydrusus pterygomalis. NCBI lineage: Eukaryota > Metazoa > Arthropoda > Insecta > Coleoptera > Curculionidae > Polydrusus > Polydrusus pterygomalis. The sequence goes on along the minus strand of OZ018376.1, from coordinate 37,906,576 downwards.
ACACATTGAACACCGGTAGTTCCGCCACTGGGCGGCTTTGAAAAACAATGGAATGGTTTTGAAAAGCAATATGGCTTTAATTTAAAGTTGTAATGTCATTAGTTTATAAAACATACAATACATACAATTTTGCAACTTCAAAAGAATTTTCTGGTCACTACAAAAATTAGGAGCATATCAATTAAATCAATTTGTTCATTTCTAGTAAAACTAACCATTTTATCTGATTTACAATGTAACTTTAATAAGCAAATAATATTACAATTTTAATTTAAAACCATAATATTGGTTTTCAAAACCATTCCATTGTTTTTCTATGCCGCCTTTATAATTCTTTAGAAAAGATAGGCAATAATGTATAACTCTTTTTTATTTTTTGCGATTGGGATTTAAGGCAAATTTTTTCGTGTCAATTTTAAATTAGCATATGAGTGTATGGTATCAAATTGTTGGAAAAAAACGCTCGTTTTAAATATATCCTAGTGAACTACCATCGTCCAGTTAGAAAAATGAAGTAAACGTCAAGAAAACAAAATTTCATTTTTTAAACGATTGTGAAACTTAGAAAGTCAATTATTATGACATAATTTTAATTTTCATATACCACTTGACTATAAATTAACAGATTTAATTAATTTGTAGCACTCTAGATTGAAGAAAAAATAAACAAAAAAATGTTATAACACGTCCAAAAATGACAAGAGAGGTGTCATTTTACTCAAAATATTATGCTGAACCCAAATAAGTAAAAATATACAAGATGTCCCATTTAAAATACCAAAGTCAAGGTCATTTCCGGTCAAACCGGAAGTGCTAACAAATTGAAAATTATGGTAATATAAATACAGACTCATCTCTTATGCATAATCTCAAAATTTCATTTTAATATCTATAAATACAGAAAAGTTATAGGGGTGAACGTCTTTTAAGAAACACCCAGTATAGGTACGAGGTTTCAACGCCTCGTCTATTTTATCTTATATGTTTGGAAAGCCATGAAATCTTTATGAATGATATTGGCACATAAAATGTTTTATAATTATTAATATTAAGTTAAAGTTAGGCGGCTATGCCGTTAAAACTATTATTCACTGAGTACATTTCAAATATTTATCACCACACTTTAAGTAATTTGCATTAAATATTTTGGGTTTTATAAGAATCATAGCGGTTTTTAAAGTGGTTGATTGTATCGGCAGTCACACAATCATTGGGCAGATTATTTCTTTCTCTGTTTACTGGTCTGGAGAGAGGTTTTTAAAAGTTCGTGACAAATGAGATGGAGTTTGCTTTTTTAATGATGTTTCCCACGTGGACTGCCCATTTGAGGTCTTTTGTTTTGTGTTAATACCTATTGTAAAAATAAGTGCCTTGTAAATAAGTTAGTAGTGGAAAAAATATCTATTAACCACGGTTTAGACAGCTAATAGCCCTCGGGCTATAATGTCAGCTATCTAAACCTTGGTTAATATTATACTATTCTTTAAATAACTTATACCCTCCTTTTTAATTGGCGAAAGGTTTGTAAGTTGGGCGGTAGAAGGAATATACTACTAAGTCAAGTATCTTAACTTTATCGCGCTCGGGAGTCGGAGCCATTTACTTCCTCGTGTGGTATGGACATCAGGTTTACTCTTCTTAACATAGTATAAAACAAAGTCGCTGTCGCTGTCTGTCCATCCCTACCTATATATGCTTAAATCTTTAAAACTACGCAACGGACTTTAAAGCGGTTTTTTTTAATAGATAGAGTAATTCAAGAGGAAGGGTTTTATGTATAACTAGCGACCCGCCCCGGCTTCGCACGGGTGCAATTTTAGAAAGTGGCATGCCGGGTACTAATATATCAGGTTTGTTCGGGTTTGTATTTATACCAGCGGGTTGCAACGCATGCCGGATACACGTTAGTGTTGTATAAACTTCCATTGTCAGCATTAAATTATCACAAGACAATCATTTTATCATGCTTCTAAAATATCACAATTTTCAAAAATCTATAAAATGCACTGCACTGTAATAAATGTTATAATGGAAAAAATACCTGCATTTTACGTTCATATTCACGGCCTACTTGTTTCAACATTTTGGTTATTAAATAGTTAGGAATCCCGAAATTTAAAATCCATAGCCACCTGCACTAAAATATGTGTTTTTTATTTGGAAAATCTACAGTCGACTTGACTGAAAATTAAAAGGGGAATGTGTCATTTTAAATATTAGGTCATTAAAAAGACATCAGGATTAGGGCATAAAAACTTATTTGTTCAGAAACAGATTTGTGTTTCAGTCAAAAATAAATTTATGAAAATTCGAGACGCAGATTAGATTTATTTTTGCTTTTTAAAAAGGTTATTAATTTGAAAATTACATAAATTTATTTTTAACCAATTAGAAGGCACCTTTTTGTTTACGTTGCTTATAGCAACGGCAGATTATCGCGATAATTTTGTTAGTTCCTATTAACTTAATGAAATTAATAAGGTGATAATTTTTCTGTCAAAAATTAAGTGCTTTATATCTATTGGCAAGTCGCTAAGAAGAATAATATTAAAATACATTTTGTTGCTAACTTATAATTTTTATTGATACTAACCAATTTGCTTTACATATCGAACATCGGGGCTAAAAGAGACACATCAAAAATTTAACTAAACTCATCGGAAATACGTTTTTTAAAGTTTTATTTGAAACTATGTAGACATGTAATATCAGATGTTAATGGTTGAAAACGAATTAATGTTTTTAATGTTCCTGAAATTTTAGTAATAAACCTTAGTTACTAACAAGTAAAATCAACTTCTATTGTAAAAATACAGTGCGTCATATTAAACTAAACTAATCGGAAATATGTTTTTTAAAGTTTTATTTCAATTTAAAACTATAAAGGCATTGGATTTCAGATAACAAATTTATTATTTAATGGTTCTCACATTTTAGTAATAAAAATGAGTTACTAACGGCTAAAATTAACTTCATTTCTAAAACTCCAATTAGTTACAATTAACTAAAGCCGCCGAAAATATGTTTTTGTAGCATTTTAGCAAAAAAATTACAATGAGAAAAAAATCCAATTTATGAAATTTTCTTACCGAATCTCCCACGCGGCAGAATTAATTCCCGATAACTCTGCTGCTAGGGAGATTATAAGTGATAATTTAACCAACATTAACGCTTTAATAATAAACAAGTAATAATTGCATCGACTTAATATGGGTCGGTCACCCAGGTCACCCTGTATAGTGTATATATATTTGATCATGTTAATATACTTAAATAAGTAAATAACACATTGTAATTGTGTGACTCCTAGACTGTTTCACAGGAACACTCCATACTTTTTTTATCGACCACATAATAATGGAACATCATAAATTGTTAACTAAGTGATTTTTATCGACTTTGTTACGTATTTGGCAGCAAAAAACTGGAGCCTCGGTGTTTTAAAATTAGGGATCAGTTCTTTTACAAATTAAACAGTATAGACATGTTTATTTACAGTTTTTCCTATTCTTATTGAAATGATAGCGATTACATAACAATAATAATTTTTATGATTAGAGTTGGGGATGGTCAATTGACTATTTGACCGGTTAAATTCGATCAAAATAACTTTTGCTCGCACGGTAAAGCATGTTTCACGAAAAATGGATACGACTTAATGACTGCAGTAAAAGTACCTGGGGCGATCCCATTATTTATGACCTTTTGGTATAATTATTTGAAAGAACCGGTTTGTAAAAATTATAATTATTGTAAATATAGGCACATCAGGTAGGTTGGGTTGCTTAATTTATATTTAAATACCTTTTTGTGGTAAAATTTGTTAGTTTTTATTTCTTGTTGGAAAAGTTTAGTTCTATTACTGATATCATTTTACCAAATGTATAACAAAAACAGTATGTGGCGTCCGTGGAAAAACATTGATGGTGCGCTTCTTCTAGTGTTGCAGCGAAGAAAATGCATTTATCTCTCGATGCTAGGAAAATTGTAAAAAGAGTATATACTTCTTTACTCAACAGAGGACTTAATGCTAGTGCTGCTGCGACTGAAACGTCTGATTTGACTAAGATACCTTTGACTACAGTGAAAAGAATCGCGTCAAATCTCATTAAATGATGCTGCTGTAATGATATTCCCCCAGGTAGTTGGAAAAATTTAGTCCGTCACGTAATAACTGTAGAAAACTCGTATATTAGTCTGGATCGTATAATTAATCCAATTATAATTAATTTTGATGAGGATAGCGATAGCGAAACAGAACTACCTATAGAATGACATTATAAATGTAAATAAATATGACTAGTAATGAAAATAAAAATGTTATACAGAACTACCTTTACTTTTTATTTTATATATTAATGACATGCCATTAGTCCTAAAATTTCTTAAAATACAAATGTTTGCTGATGATACTCTTATCTATATAAGCGGTAAAAATCTTTTGGAAATTTTGGAAATTTTAAATTCAGAACTGATTCTATTGTCAAACTGGTTAAAAGTCAACAAATTAAAATTAAATGTTTCTAAAACAAAATGTATGGTTATGGGTGTAAATTCAAATAATTATACTAATATAAATATTTTAATTGATGGTGATAAACTAGAAATAGTCAATTCTTTTAAATATTTAGGTATATTGATTGATTCAAAATTAAAATTTAATAACCAATTCGAAAATTTAATTTCCAAAATTGCGGGAAAAATTAGTTATTTTAAAAGAATAGGTTCAAATTTAAAATTTTATTCAAAAATAATTGTATACAATACTTTAATTTTACCACATTTTCTTTATTGTTCTACAATTTTGTTTATGGCGGATGAAGGTGTAATAAATAGATTACAAATTTTACAAAATAAAGCAATGCGAATTTTACTTAATATGGATAGATATAAAAAATTAATGTGATGTTAAAAAAATTAGAATGGTTAAATGTAAAAAAATTAGTATTATTTTTGGTTCTAATATTTATTTTTAAAATTCAAAATGATTTGTTACCGCCACATTTAAAGCAATTGACTGTTCTAAATAGTGATCAACATAATTATTTAACACGAAATACCAATAATTTTTTTCTTAATAATTTTTCAAAAAATATTGCATATAAATCAGTTTTTCATAAGGGTCTTATTCAATTTAATAAATTAAACAAGTCAATTAAAAATCAAAAAAGTTTAAAATCTTTTAAAAAAAGTTTAAAATCTTTCTTATTAACTCAACAGGACAAATAAAGTTTCAAAAGGTCATTTAATTCAAAAAATAAATAAAAAAAGGGTATAAAATTGTTAAAATGTATCATGTAGCCACGTGCTAAATAAATCTTTTTACTACTACTACTACTACTACCTATAGAATGACATTATAAATGTAAATAAATATTACTAGTAATATTTTAAAAAAATGTTATTTCATTTGATTACATTAATAAGTATAATCATATCATTACTTGTTTTCCTTAGAAACTCATCCTTATTAAATTATATAAATTAAATATCTACATAATTATCTACAGTCCGTCCCTTTATACTTCACTTGTTTATTGCCAAGCTCTTGTCGACACAATGGGACCGACCCAGGTAGTTTTACTGCAGTCATTAAGTGGTATCCATTTTTCGTGAAACATGCTTTACCTACTAACATAAAAATTGAATAAGCTATATGATCGAAGTTGGTAAGAGAGTCTTCGTTGGGCAATTGTTAGAGCGAACGACTGGTGAAAGAGAGGTTTGCAATTTAAAAAATTTTGTCTGCACGCCGAATAACATTTTTCAGTTGTAAATATCATTTTTATACCACCTTGTATGTGTAGTATGTAACTAGCGCAGCTTTTAAAAGATAATTCGATTTTAAGGTGGAATTATCAATGTTCTTCAATCCATTGCCAACCAATAACATATTTGGCCTTTCCTTAAATTTATTATTTTATAAACTAACAATTACAAAAATATTAATTAATTTCATTGCCAGGGAGAATGTTATAATGAAACAACAATGACATAATAATGTTTAAAAAAATTTTACACGAAATTTTTCACTATACAATTCTCCTAAAATAATTTATCAAATTCCTTGATATTAATTTAATAATATTTCAATTATTACCTATAGAATATGTAGTCGATATTGATTTTATTTAAATTTTGTGTGAAAGCTGGAAAAATAAATAAATCTACACGAAATCGATTATAAGTTGGAAAGCATGTTGATACTTCAATCTTAAGATTTGAAATTACAACAAATTTTCTTTGTATGTCGTCTCAAAGACCCGTTGATGGCATATCCGATATTTTTGTAGTAAGGCAGACAGATTATATTATATTATAATCTATTTGTTTGGCAGCAAGTCAATAAATTACTTTCCGCATTAATTTTATATTTGTGTATGGTAATTAATTATACATTTTAATAAATAAATATTATACTACTAATATTTCACCTAATTAAGGTTGATTTTCTAAATGTACATATTATGCAAATTAGTATGATGCTATTTTTAGATATAAATAATTAAAAATTGTACAAATTGTATATGGACGATCTTAAATAAAATAATGAAAACTTACCATATAAGAAGATGTAAAGTTTTAACAATATTTACAACAACTTAAGGGGCTCATTTACTGGGCGATAACCTGATCTAATTGCTTGGAAAATTCCTGGCAATTCGGTTGTCAACCAATTTATCTCTCTGCAATTAGTTTTTATTTTAAAAATAGTCGAAGCAGTCCTGTAGTGATCGAAAATGGTTTTATGAACTATTTAGTACAATCGCGTTCTTTTTTTCCATTTTCGTTATAAATATAAGCATCCTCCACTTATAAAAACCGAACCGTCAAAAGTATTAAAACATGACGAGGAACTTACTGACTTGCATCTACTAACAGTTACATAATTATACACATAAATAAAAATTTAAAGTAAGTTTAGCGACTCGGTCGCAGACGTCCATTTACATAGCAACCTTCTGATAATCTGTGTAAATTGCTTTCAATCGTCCCCGATTCACTTTCCGTCTGATAAATTGGTAAATAATCGCTCGGCAACCAAAATATTGCTTGCAATTTGATTGACATCGCCCACTAACGGTGCAATCTTTTTGAGTACTGATCGCAAACGGTCCCCTTAAATAATAAGAATATTGTTAAAGGAAATAGTATGATATTTGAATGATAAAAGAGTTTTGGACTTCCATTGTCTTTATTTGTTTTAAATCACAACGTTTCAACTGGTAAGTATCTCCAGTCGTCTTCAGGTGAATACTAGTATGATATTTGATTAAATATTATTAACAATAATTCTGTGGCTGGAATTCAAAAGGGCACAACTCGATTTTTGGCAATAATGAGATAACTACATCAGTAGACTTAGAAACTGGACTTCTATCAACTAGCAAAAGGAAATATCTCAATATCTTTAAATAAGGCATATTTTTAAATACAAAAGGGGTTAAATCGTATGTTTTTTAAAAAATTCTTCCAATATAAGGGCACGTATCGACATACATTTCATTAAAGCTACAAATACCTCTGACAGAAGGTCGTACCTCGAATTACTACTAAACAATCTTGCTTTTGCAGCCTAACAAAAGGGACTATATCTTTATATTCAAATTTGACAAAATGACATAACTTAAATTATACCGTTTTGTCGGTTTTATATATACCAAACAGAGCTATACTTATCTCGAGTTATTCCCTTAGGACGGCGTGCGTATGCGTTACTTATCGAAACGGCATCTTTTTCACGACCACTGATATTTTTTTCACAGTTACTTTTTAGTTCTTGTTTGGACTTTGCAGGAGAAAGGTTGATGCTTGCCATTTATTTTAACTCTTGCAAACATGATGCGTCGAACTCAATTAATTTTAAACGCATGCAAAAACAAATGTAATGATAGTGAACGTTGTGCTCCGGGAAATTTAAAAGAGAATAATCAAAATCACATCAAAAACACAGATGGTGAAAATAATCCAAAACTTATAAAATAATAATAGTTATAACTTATAGAAAATAATGAGTTTCAAACCGTAAACTTAAGACGAAGAAATTAAAATATTTTAGAATCCGATATAGTCCTAAGTACCTCCTTTTAAGCTGAGAGACCGATAAACCAAAAGAAAAAAATAGATTTGTTAGAACTTCTTTCATTAATTGACGATGTAGCTCGAGATTTTTATTTAAACTTAAAAGTTGCCTCAGATAAATTAAATAATAATGACACTGATCCAGATATAGACCGAGAACTTAGTGATGGAGAATTTTAAATATGTTTTTAAATATGTAAAAATATTGTTCTTTAACATTCTACAGTGTCACCAGTAAAGTCCGCATCATATGGGATGGTCACGTGATTCGCATTATCTGTCAAATTTTAATTTTTTCCAAAAAATAATTCAAAAGTAGGGTTATGTCTGAAAACATCGAAAAAATGTATTAGAAAAAGTTTTTTTAAATGCAGTTTCTAGCCCACATGCAAAAATTCAGCTGCATACGATAATTTTGATTTTTTACCTATATTTTGTAAATTGCACCACGTTGGCAAAATAAGACTCAACGCAACCTACATAAAACTTCTCAGTTTTGACAAGGCTTTATTTCAGATACATTTTATTTAAAGTAGCGCCATATTAAATGTGTGTTTTTCTACAAAATCAAAATTGGGCTATTTAAATTTGGTCGCATGAGATGCAAAGTTTATTTGTTTTTGACCCTGTATAAGGTAACTTTATAAAATAAGTATTTTTGAAAACATAGTTTGTGTCTGAGAGTAATACACTTTAATATTAAGACAAAAAAGAACACAGTAAAGTTTAGTTTAACAACGTAAAGTTTATCTATTTTCAACGATTTAATTTAAAACCCCTATTTATAAATTTATTATTAAGCTATGTCATAATAACGTTAACGTGTATTACTTTTGTACACAAACTACATTTTCAAAAATACCTATTTTATAAAGTTACCTTATACAGGGTCAAAAACAAATAATCTTTGCATCACATGCGACCAAATTTTAATAGCCCAATTTTGATTTTGTAGAAAAACACACATTTAATATGGCGCTACTTTAAAAAAAAATGTATCTAAAATAAAGCCTTGTCAAAACTGAAAAGTTTTATGTAGGTTGCGTTGAGTCTTATTTTGCAAAAGTGGTGCAATTTACAAAATATAGGTAAAAAATCAAAATTATCTTATATGCAGCTGAATTTTTGCATGTGTGCTAGAAACTGCATTTAAAAAAACTTTTTCTAATAACTTTTTTCGATATTTTCTGAAACAACCCCACTTTTAAATTATTTTTTGGAAAAAATTAAAATTTGACAGATAATGCGAATCACTACTATTACTACTATTTTTTTGCTTAATTTTCATCTCGATCGAGCAGAACTTGATGCCAAAGTCAAATTTTGAATAAAGCTATTAATAAAATAAAATTCCATATGATGCGGACTTTACTGGTAACACTGTATAAGCAAAAATTACCTGTATTTTATTATTATGTTAGACATTTGGTTAAAACGGGTTTTTTTTATAAAAAATTCGAAAATTAAAAAAAATACCAAGTTATTGTATCTTTAACTTCAAATATACCAAAATAATTTCACTAAACTGTATTATTTTTATTTGACAAAAAGGTATAAGTACATATATGACCTTTTTACTGTTTCACATTTGATTATATTTTGGGTATATAATATGTACATATGCCCTTTTTCCAGATTATCATAATAAAATAATTTAAAGTTATACCTTTAATGTTTTTAAAAACCTCTATTTTTTTTTTAAAAGAGCTGCTAAAAACTTTTTTTTTATCTTGAAAATTAGTATATATTTATGGGTTCAATGCTTAAGATATCCTAGACGGAAGTGGAATATTTTAAGAGCATAAGGAAATAACTTAACAGATATGTTTTTTGCATTTCCTGAAAAGTTTCAAAAGTTATGCCCTTTTGACTTCCAGCCACAGAATTAACACTTTTCGAATACTTATCCACAACATTGTTATTAGAACTGACTTACCTAAGTTAAACAGAGATTAAAAGCAAACACTAGTAAGTGACGTCTTTAGTTTTTGATCAATATTTCGTTACTTCTTCATTTTCTTCAAAAATCGGGAATACCCCTCTTTGAAGTTGAATTACCTACAGTTTACAAGTAAGAAGGTTTGTTTTATAAATTAATAAAAGCAGAAAAAGAAATATATGCGCAAATCTAAAAAAAATCGTTTTATGCTTTTCTTAATTTATCAATTCGTTTTTTTTTTAAACTTAAAACTGTAGGTAGCTGCTACCCAAAGATAAGTTTTTGGCCGCTTTTTAGAGAAAACGAAAAATAAATGAAATATTGTTAAGATTATGAAATGGTGAATGCGTCACTCACTAGTGTTTGCTCGTAGGGAATAAATTCATTTAACAACTGGAATGTCTGGTAAATTTTCTTAATTCATTTAAATACTTAACATAGTTAGGGGAGACTGGGGAGGGTTGATATGCGGGGAGGTATGATACACGTTTAAATTTTCCGTCTCGGTCCCTTACAGATGGCGTAACCGCGCGTATTGCCGACTGCGGGTGTTGAGACAGTGCCTACTAAAATCTAGCAATGATAGCGTGGCGTTTACAAGTTTTGTGGGTTAAAGTGTGTTTTCTACATATTCGATGTAAGTTTTTGCATAACAAACGTAAGGGTTTATCAATTTAACAATAAAAATTAACGAAATTCATTAAATTATGCTTCAAGCGCATTTAGTTTAGTGCATAAAGGACAGTAAAATATATCTTTAATCTAATATGCCATAGTACGTTTACGTCATATATTCCATAAATTTGTCGTCCCGGGAGGTTTGATACAGTTTACATCGGGAGGGTTGATACGCGTATCAAAGGCTCCCTATATGAAGTAAATGTATGTTGTATATATTTATTTTATAATTTATAACAAATTATGACATTTTCTCGGCAAATGCAATTGGCTGATTGAGAAACATTGTTATAGATGCCATTTAAATGGAAATCCAAGGATTCGTTGCCAGCACTGTCTAAAAGGGTGCCACGCAGCTTGTGCGGATGTCAACTATAACATAAAAATGTTTACTTGCTAATTATGTACCAATTAAGTAGTGTTATAATAATAAAGGATTGCGTTTCTATTGCTTACCTATCCTAATTTCGTATTGTATCAAACCTCCCATTTATTGTATCAAGCCTCCCATGCATAGGGAGGTTTGAGACACTTTGCATTGATAATTTTAAAAATTTATAACCAAGGTTTATATTTGAATTTTCAATAATTTAATATTGCCAAATTCCTAAGCGAAGTCCTTAAATTGCACTTTGACATAAATGGATCTGTAAATGGTAATCACAGAATTTTAATTGCCATTTTTGTAGAAAACGTATCAACCCTCCCCAGTCTCCCCTAAGTAACTTGTTTAAAATATTATTTTTCTTGTTAAATTTTCCAATTTGAATAATTGGGGTATTTAATTTATTATTATCGGTTGCACAAAGAGTTACAAACAAACTATCCTGGAAACTTTGACTATAATATAAATAATTACATGTTGTGGTTAGTTAATTATTGTGAAAATCTTTATGCAACCCAAGTTATTTACCAATCTCATAATACTGCAATACATTCATTGGAATCAGTCTCAAATTACGTGACAAATAATATTTTTTCCTTATACTATTCTACTTCCGATATTTATGTGATTTAGTTTTTATATTATTAATTAGAAATTTAGGATGTAAATATACATAATACATGTTTTATGTATACATGTTTTATTGGTGAAAATTTGTATTTATTATTGCAATTTGACTTTAAGGTTATAATTTGTAAAAAAAACATATATTAATATGCATTAAAAATACTTTTCTGACCATCGGAAATTTCCTTATTATTTAGCCTAAAACTAATTTAAAATACATGTTACTACTAAGAAAATGGAGCTTTTTCCATTGGTAGAATGTTACCACCTGTATGCTGGTTTTTAACTCATTTGTTTTTATCAGCACAGAGTAGGTAGGTGTCATAGTGTAAGGATTTTCAGGTGTTAAGAAAATTATTTTTCTTGCATATTTGCATGTACCCGACTAGTAAGACTGTCTTGTCTTTATACAAAACATATGTACCTTATTTAGATTATATTTTAATAATATATCCAAACAAAAATAATACAATAATTTTATATCAAGTCTAAATTACCCTTTTATTTTAATAAAGAAGTATAACTGTAATCTTACTTGTTTTATTTGACTAAAAGTGATACATTTTTTTTTCAGCTGAAAATTAACTTTGCTAAACAAACCAACAAAAATATTTGTATATGGTCCAAGGCATGAGCCCTAATTCTTGTTCCCCACCGGGTAATTACAGGTTCTGGAGGTAAACTAACTCCTGGTAATCTGTTCTTATACAACTGCACTCTTAAAGATGCTTTTAGAAACACTTTTTTTACATAATTAATTTGTGTTGGGCTACGATAATGTCAACATACCCATAAGACCAGTTAGTAGTCACCTACATCAATGCCCCCTCATACAAATTATGTCAGTTTCTTAATAACTATCTCCCTAAAATCATCAACTGTTCCTCGAAATATGCAATAAAAAACACTTTTGAATTTATAGAACAAAACAAAAATACAAAAATTCTCAGCAACTCCATCCTGGTTTCCTTCGATGCTAAGAGCCTATTTACTTCAATACCAATAGCCGAACTAAAAAACATCATACACAACAATCTATCCAATAGCCACACCGCAGTTAATATAGATGAAATAACTGCACTCACCAACCTTTGCACTTTGCATAGACCAAAGCTATTTCAGGTTCAACAACAAATTCTACTGCTCCCTTATCACCTTTGTTAACTGAACTTTTTATGGCATATTTCGAAAACAAATTATTTAACATAAAAAAATCCTCTAATTAAAAACATACATTTTTGGCGTAGGTATGTCGACGATATGTTTGAATATTGAAAAACCAACAAAATCAATTTACCTATCAAATTTATAGAAAACCAACTAGCTCACATTTAGTCATACCCGCAGATTCAAAGCACCCACAACAAACAAAACTAGCTGCATTCAATAGTATGGTACATCGACTATACAGTGAGGACAAAAAGTATGGAATAAATTCATTATCTAAAAGACGATTTATTTTATGAACAATCGCTCGGACACGTCAACTTTCTTTTTATTTTCTACATATTTTGAAAATATTTTTCCTTATACAGGGTTGCCCAAAAAAGTAGGACACAAGTCAACTTAACTTTTTTAAATAGATCGCCCTATATATTATTACATTTTCGAATTCTACCCAAAATTCTAAACAATTTTCGTGTAGCATGTGATATACCTATTTCGAATAGTTTCAGAATTACACAGGTTGAAAATTAATTTGTAATACCTATTAATAAAGTAGGCGTTGGAAATCCGAAAAGAAACAAAGCGTTAAATGTAATGTCAGCAAATTATTTCATTAAAGTTTACTGTCAAAGAAGAAACATCAAAATTTTTTCTAGTCAAAAATTGCGTGAATTAATTTCATCTAATAAAAATGAAATTAACCGAAACAGAAAGAATTGAAATATTAATGATGAAGTTTTTCCAGACAGGTGGATCGGGAGGAGGGGGTTTATTGAGTGGCCAGCGAGATCACCTGATTTGACACCTTTGGACTTTTTTCTATGGGGTTATTTGAAGAGTAAAGTGTTCAAAACAAAACCTATATATCTTGAGGACTTGAAAATTCGCATTCGAAATGAAATTCGACTACTAGTGTAGTGCATAACAATCAAAATGAGTTTGTAAATAGACTTGGATATTGCCAAGTAGCAAATGGTGAACATTTTGAACATCTAATTAAATACCATTAAATTACCTTCAGAGTATCCAATATTATGCATTACTTACTATAAGTGTTAATACTGTTAATTTTTCTGAAATTTAGCATTGTTGTTATTAAAAATAGTTTCTCAATATCTATTTTTTGAGCGACCCTGTTTAATTAAAAAAAAACATATATTGAAATCCATTTAGATAACTTTCAGACGTTCATAATTTCCGTCATGTTGGAAAAGATTTTGCAGTAATTAATAACTTCGTTTTTTTTTTGCTACTACACCACAGAAAATAAGAATTCAAATTAATTTTCAACCTGTGTAATTCTGAAACTATTTGACATAGGTATATCATATGATACACGAAAATTGTTTAGAATTTTACGTAGAATTCGAAAATGTAATAATATATAGGGTGTTCTATTTAAAAAAATTAAGTTGACTTGTGCCCTACTTTTTTGGGCAACCCTGTATAAGGAAAAATATTTTCAAAATATGTAGAAAATAAAAAGAAAGTTGACGTGTCCGAGCGATTGTTGATAAAATAAATCGTCTTTTAGATAAAGAATTTATTCCATACTTTTTGTCCTCACTGTATAGTTAACATTCCTCTCAGTCATCCAATACAAAAAACAATTAGATATCATAAAAACAATAGCCACAATCAACGGTTACCCAACAAAAATCATACACCAAATAATAAAGAAAAAACAAAGACAAAACACACAAAAACTTCTCTACAAAGAACATCGCACTCCAAGTAAGGAAAAATACTGCTTAATAAGATACACAGGGAAGCAACAAGCCAAGCCAAAAAATCGCCAAAAAACTTAAAAACCTTAATATCATTCCTATAAAAGCCAATAAAAACAACTTACACAAACACATATATCCAATGCTAAAATAGAAACTAAAAACAAACTTTTACAAAATGGGGTCTACCAAATAGAATGCGACAACTGCGAGGCTATCTACATTGGACAAACAGGTAGAAATTTTTACACCAGGTTTAAAGAACACAAAACTTCTATTTAAAAAACGAAACAAAATAAAACAGGGCTAGCTGATCACTGCATAAAAGACAATCACTCAATCTCTAACAACATAAAACCCACATACATACACAATAAAAGCAGAAAACTAAATCTACTAGAAACAGTAGCTAGAGTCTATTCAGCGAGTAAACCTGCAAGATGGCCGACATGTCATATGACAAAAGTCATTAAAAATGCAAAAATTTATTTTATTTAGCTGGAATATGACTTTTGTCATATGACATGTCGACCATCTTGCAGGTTTACTGAGTGAATCGACTATATCAGAAAAGCCATAAAAAACGAATGTAATGTTGTTAATAATCAAACCAAAATACCTTCAGGCGCTTCCCTAATTCTTAATAGCACGCTAATTTACTAAATTTGTTCTGTACCTTTAAAAGTTAGGAAAACCCACATTTTTGACCATTCAATCTTCTAATTCTAATTTTAATTTTATTACATGTTTATAATTACCATAATATGATATAAATACCTTTGTAATATCACGTAGAATTTAGTATCTTTTTTGTATTCCTTTGACAATGGCCCGCAAGGGCCGAAACACGTGTCAGGAAACTGATTAAATTTGTGAAATACATTACATTTGAAATTTATTTATTTACCAAAGGTTTATTTACCTGAAGTATGCATTACGGTTTGTTAAGCAGGTAATAACGCATTATCAAGTGATAATAAACAACCCTTAATAATAAAAAAAATGGTTTGCCTCTCTAATAATCACGAGAAATACCACTTTTGCTAAAAATACTTAGTTGTATTAGGTATTCGCTTCTTTCAAAATTTTTACTTTTTAAAAGTCGTTTGCATAGCTTTAAAGAAGTTTCTAAAAATTTTCCCATCGTCCTCGTAATATTACCTTTTATCTGACAAAATAACAAAAGTAAATAACATAGTCATATAAGCATCAAACCTTACCCGACGATTTCCTTTTAACATTAATTAGTGATTTGGGCTTCCTGGCTATCAAAACATTTAATTAGATTTAATAATATTGTATTGCTTGTAATTATATAACTTTATATATTAACAGAACTACGGAGTTTTATTCAATGAACGAATGTTGTTTTTAAAATTTTTATCATCGTAAAATAACACCCATTTCCTTCAAATACGGATGAGTTTTCCTAGTATGTAAACCAGATTGTCATGCATCCGTCAATCCGATACATTAGGTCGTGACCTTCCTATTGCCTTTATATTAAATATTCAATTAAAATGCTGCATTTATAAATAAAAACCCATTATACACGTACAGGGTGTTCCATTTTAGACGCTTTTAGGGAATATTGGAGTTATTACTTTTTATTGAAAAAAAACATTCCATGGTGTAAAATTTATGAGTATGGCTCTTTTAACTGTTCATGTTCACGAAATCTGCATTAAATAGGGGCCGAAAAAACAACTCTGTTGTTGCTAATAGGTTATTTCTTTTCAAATTTAAGTTTTTATATATTATTTTTTTTCTACTAAAAGACAACCCTCTTCTCTTCTTATTGTGCCTATCCGATTCGGATGCTGGCAACTAGCATGGCTATTCTAACTTTATTGGCTGCTGCACGGAACAGTTCAGTAGTGGTTAAGGCAAACCATTGTCTGAGATTTTGAAGCCAAGAGTTTCTTCTCCGTCCTGGTCCTCTATGGCCGTATATTTTGCCTTGAAGAATGAGCTGTAGCAGGCCATATCGTTCTTCGTTTCGTGTTATATGACCCAAATATTCCAGCTTCCTCTGCTTAATTTTATCGTTGATCTCGCACTTTTCATAGTTAAGCTTTCGTAATACTTCGACGTTGGTAATTCGGTCCGTCCATGATATATTCAATATCCTCCTGTAGCACCACATTTCGAAAGCTTTAAGTTTCCTCATCGATGCTTGAGTTAACGTCCATGATTCGACTCCGTACAATAAGATTGAAAACACATAGCAGCGTAATAGACGTATTTTCGTTGCTATTGGTAGATCACGGCTTTTAAAAACCCTTTTCATTTTGACGAAGGATGCTCTGGCTTTCTCGATGCTAATTTTTATTTTCACAGAATGATCCTATTGATCATTTATATTTGTGCCTAAATATTAATAGTTGCTTACTCTTTCTATTTGTTGTTGATTTACTGTGAGCTGGTTAAAGGGGATGTGAGTTTTACTAATTATCATGTTTTTTGTCTTGTTTACGTTGAAGTCAAGACCATATTGTTGGCTGCATTCTGCTATGCGCATAATCAGTGTCTGCAATCCTTTCAAGCTATCTGCGAATATGATAGTGTCATCCGCATACCTAATGTTGTTCAGTCGTTCACCATTTACTAGAATTCCAATTTCACTATCCTCCTGGGCCATCTTCATTAGTTCTTCCGAGTAGAGATTGAAAAGTAGGGGGGACATTATGCCTTGTCTTACCCCCCCGTTGTATGGTCACATCTTCCGTCAACTCTTTTCCCACTTTAACAACCCCATTGCCCTAAAAAAGATATGATGCAGTGGTAAAAAATATTATTTATTTATAAAAAAAAATATGATTTTGTGATTAATTGAGGTCATGTAGTTAAAAAAGTATTGCTTTTTAATCCTAAAAATTGTCTGCTGGCTATAAAAAAACTATTTTTATTATTGGTAGTCTACCTAGAGTAGCCGATACTAAATTACCTTTTTCTGCTCTTCTTTTTTATTGGATTGGCCCTCAGTGACATAATATTTGCCATGTTATTTCATTTTTATTAGATTTCTTTACTTTTCTTTAGCCTAATTAAATCTCTGTTAGGGAAAAAAAAAGAAAAATTAATATGTCCAGTTAATTAAATCTAGGTATTTTAGGTATTTTGTTCCAGACTATCACCAGTTTATTTTAAGAAAATAAAGTAAGGAAATCAAAATAAAAAAATAAAATGGCGTAGAAGTTCTTACCTTAAGAAACATATCAGGTAAATAAAAATAACGAAATAAGATTAAATTTTATTTATTATAAAGTATGTTAATAAAAATAGGATCAGTCAGTTCAAGTTTTTTAAAGAGCAAGACCAAATTTAAACAGATAGTACGAAACGAAAAAGCCTAGGGAGTTCAGTAGGTATGTAATAACACAGAATACCTATATAGCTATATTCTGTGGTGGTAGTAGTATTCTCCAGCCAGCTACTCAAAACCACTTAATAATAGAAGATACGACGGATTTTGTTAATTTGACTTTTATCCGGATTTTTCCCTTAAAGACTCCTATGGTCCCGTGGAGAGCGGTGGACGCTGTCAGTATCCAACGATACAAAAAGTTCAATGTTAAAAAAAAGTATAGTGTAGACACAGCCCTCTTTACTTACGAAGCCACGAAACCGAAACATCGACAACACTGCTTGGCGCTATGCCTGTCACGTGACTTTTTTGAAGAAAATGTTTTAGTATGTAATTTACTCCTGATTCAAGTGTTAACATTGCGGTTTTTCGTATTAATTTGTATTTTTATCCAGTTTTCGATTGATCTAATAGAAAATTTAAGTGACATTGACTGCTATAAGAACCTCTACAAAATATTAGTGAATATTTTTGGTGCGGGCTTGCTGTATGTAATAGCATTAATAAAGTGAGAAATCGAACAGCCTTGCCGGCCGCACGGTTTGTTTACGAGTCTTATAAATGGCAGCAGAATTTTATTTGTTTTAATTTAAAAGTTGTGTTTTTTGTATTCTAGTTAGCTCTTTGGGATAAACTTTATTGTTTTGTGGTTACAGGTAATTTATTAAATATTGAAGTGTTTATTAAGCTTGAAGGTATATGTGAATTAGTTTAAAAATATCACTACTAGAGATAGTTCGTAAGTAGGTAGGATACCTCTAGATACCTAGGTACTTAGGTAAGTACTATTTTTTCTTTTAGTTTGTTTATTTATCAACATGCCAAGCCCCTGCTGTATTCCTAGGGGTGTAAAACTATAAAAGTGTGAAGGTAAAGAGAGTGTATCAGTTTTTCACTTCCCAAAAGATGAAAATCTGAAAATTCTATGGCTAAAAGCCATTCCAAGAGCTAATTGGTCGCTCACACAGTATTCTGAAGTTTGTGCTAATAATTTTGTCCCCAGTCACATTATTCGTGAGGATATTTATCTTTTGCCTGATGGCACCACAAAAAAATTCCAACTGAAGTGAGACTAAATTTAACAGCTGTTCCGTGCTTTTATTTCAATTTACCTTCTTACTTCTCAAAATCTTTTCTCATTCAAAAAGTCCAGCGGGGAGAAACGAGGAACAACAAGATACGCGTACCTCTCAACTTAAGCAAGCTTTCGAGCAATCAGATTTTATGAAAAGTTTTGACGATCTCAATAATTATTCACCAAAAATTAATACTTTTGAATTTTGGGAAGTAAAAATTGTAAGGGACTCTAAAATATATTTTTATAGTTTAGATTTGACTAATGACTGTATAAATATTGTTAATCAGATTTCAGTGGATATTGATATGAGGTAAAGGTTTTTTTAAAAGGTAATGAATTGGCTTACAATGATTTGAAATGGATTTCACCATTTGAAATGAAACTAAGCAGGTTATCTCAGCTTGAAAACTTATGGTCTCGGTACCAATTCATACACTGTGAAAGTAACGAAGTTACCCAGATAGGTGACTTTCTTATGACAAGCGTAGATTTCTTAAACAAAGCCTTAAGCTTAATAAATTTTGAGATCAGAAGATGATAGTCAATCCTGTAATTTAAACGCAGTAGATAATAATTTGTACAATAGAATATTACTTTTGATCAATCAAATAAATCTACTCCTAGTGAAACAAAAACAGCTTCTCAAGGCAATATTATTATTATTTAATAATTAGGTAAGTTGTTCTTGTTATCGAAAACTATCTATTATTTTTTTGTACATTTTTCAATATCAATATAGTGGCAACAGAGCCAAAAAAAGAAAAAATATTATCAGAAACAATAAAAAACTCACCCGTTGCCGCGCGTGATAATAATAGCTTGTGAATCCACAACTCCCAGCTGTTGCGACGTTGCCCGATGTCACTTCATGGCTTTTTTTCAAGGTGGTTGTGATGTAGATAAAAGTAATTATTAATTGGTGACACAGCAGCATTGATGGTTTATTTCCAAATACTCAAATATCGATAAATATATTCTGACCTTGCTATTATACATAAATTAAATAATACTTTATTGTAAAGCTACATTTTTATTGGCAATATAATAATTATAATTAATTAAAATTATAGGAAATTAGCAACCCATTAAGCAAAAAAAATACTGGAATTCACGAATACCACTGATTTGTTTACAAGGCACACCCGCACCAGATTGTAATCGTATAATTACGCAATTGTATTTTTTCGGCTTTTTTACGAATTAAAGCCAAAATTACATACCTGTAACAATCAGAAACGTTTAATTTAAAATAAGATTTAACATCGCGTTTCCGCTTTTAAATAGATAAAATATTGTAAAATTGTTCAGATTACTTTAGGTAGTGGATTAAGTAGAATCAAAATTCGCTTAGAAAAATGTTTAGTGCTATCATTTTCGGATTTATTTTAATTTTGCCTAATATTTTGGTAAGTGGTTATTATTGATTTAAAGTTTTTGGAAGAAAAATTACTGCCACAAAGAGAAAAAAATGTTCAGGGAACCAGTGCAATTTTTCTATATTTGTCAGTTTGTAAAAGGCACGCAACTTCAGAAAATTACTAATAGACCAGGGTCGATAATTTTTGAAACCAAAAAAAATAATAGTAGGATGGAACCCATTAGAAAAGGAAGAGAATATAACAAAAATGAAAGGAAAAATAATTTACGGGCGATCCGAGGTCGGGAAGTGGAAGGGGGTGAGTTTTTAAGGGTAGAAAACGATTTACTAGATTTCCGGCAAAACTACAAGTCGTATGGAAAAACGTTTAATAGCAAAGTTGTAGGTAATAAAAAGATCTACAACTTTTGTATTTACACTTTTTTCACATAACTTCAAAATTTATCTGAAAAATTGAAATAACCATGTTTTTGGTTTTTTATATTTATCTTTTACAAGAAAAAAATTTTTTTTTCACAAAATCTGGTTAAAACTTACCTTTTAATGTCCCAAACACACTGTAATTTTTTTGATTTAAAATATTTATTTTTTCACCTTATTTTGACTTAATATCGAAAAAGCACCCTAATTTTCAATCGAAAATTCTCACGTCAAAATATCTGCTTTTTTAAAAAAAGTCGGTGGGCTTTTTGTTCGTTGAAATCTCTATTTTCTGTTGGTGTAAAAAAATATACATTACTATGGTAAATGTTCTCAAAAAATGCATTCTCTTCCTTTTCCTATGGGTTTCATCCTACTATTATTTTTTTTCACTTTTTACCATTTTCAAAGGCTTCAGCCCTGGTCTATAAGCACTGATTGTTTTTAAAAAAGAAAACTATTTTTGGAATAAACAATAATTTATTTTTCAATTTGCATCACTAAACTTAGGGTATGACCGAGGAGATGCAAGAGTTAGCTAATCAGCTTCATGATACGTGTCTTGCAGAAACTGGAACAACAAATGGTAAGTAAATTAATTAAAATAAAAAATCCATTATACCGGGTGTCCACAGAAGGTGGTTCGCGCCTTTAACTTTTTTGTTTTTCAAGATAATGGAATAAAATATGGGGGATTTGTATACGACATAAAACTGCATTTTTTGACAGGTGACCAAACAATATGGAACGTCCGGTTTAACCGGAAGTAAAATAAACTTTCGATTTTTAAATGGTACCTACACCTAGTATATGTTTCCTTTTTTTGACTCCATATGACATTCTAAATATAACGATGTGTCACTTGTCACTTTTTGTCACCAAGAAAATAAATTTTTTTCCAAATTTATTGTTTGATCTAGAGGGCTATGAATACCTTAAAATCACTTATTTTAGTTCATTAATCTTGGAAAAAATACAATTTTACTATTTTTGGTCCAATGCTTTGTGCTGTGTAAAATGTAATCGTTAAAGTTGTATAACTTATTTTTTCTAATTTGGTATTATAACAAGTCTATTACGATACGCATTTGCGTATCGTAATAAAGCTATTTCGATACGCGTTTTTTCTTTATTTGATGTTGGTAACATTTAAATGTTTTATTTCATTGACTTGCGCGGCCTTTGTGATTTACGAGAAAACCCATTTTTCGCAGAGGAAAAATAGCTTGATAACCTACTTTTTTATTCTGTGTGGATAACAGTCATGTATGTTGGTTGCATAAATCTATAAATCAATCTTTTGTAGATGCTTCAAGCTATCATTTTCTGCCAAATCCTATCCAAAATTCAATCTACTAACCTTCCAATGTCGATTTTAACTTCAACTTTATTTGAATTTTCCATCTTCCCTATACTAAATTGCAATGCCGTGACGTAAAATCACGTCTTTTGAAATTCGAAAAAAAGTAGCAAAATCGCCCGAATTTCCGAAGGCTCTGTATATGTACCGAATCTACAAGGATCACACAACGTATTCCGTCCAATTTCAAATCTCATATCGCTAAAATAACTTTAGAATCTCGTGGTAAAAATGGGTCAATAAATCAAAAAATTACAGTTCGCAAAATAATTTTTGTTGTCCAGAGGCTACTATGATAAAAAATAGTATTACCAACATAAAATTTAGACATAAAAATTTACAAAATTTGAAGGGTTTATTTTCTTTTTAAATATGTGTTTTTTATTGAAAAAACTACAAATTAGAAAAAATAGTATAACGTACGTGTTATATAAAGCAGTTTTAAGCACTTGTCCCGTTATAAAACTCGCCGCAAGCGGCTCGTTTTTTGACATGGACGGGTGCTATAAAATGATGCTTTATAAAACGTGTACGTTAATATACTATTTTTTAAACGGCAACATTATTTTGATACCACACACACACACTATTAGGTTTTAGAAAAGATGCCATAAAAAACTTTAAAAAGTTAACTTGGAACTTTCCTAAAATGCATCTTTTGAGAATAAATTTAGAATTTTGTTTTATCAGTTTTGCTGGCCATAGGCTACTTGATGCATTTAAATCTAGACATCTCTGAAGCCTAATGCAATCCTCAATAAAACGTATTTCAAATAAAAGTTTGAGATCGTTAGCATACAGCAAATCATCAGTCTGCAAGCCAGACAAAATATCGTTGATAAAAAAATAAAGAAGATAGGCCCAAGCACGGATCCTTGCGGTACACCAGAGCCTTGTGTGAAGTTGGCAGATTTGTAACCACGATGCTGGACATATTGATATCTATTGGAGCGATATGATTTTACTAGCTGGATGAGGGGCAACGAAAAACCGAAAAGTGATTTTTTTTTTATAAAAATACTGTGAACAACTTTGTAGAAAGCGTTGGAAAAGTATAGTATAGATAATGTCCACCTGACTGTGCCTATCAAGCCTCTCAGAGGTATATTGACTAGTGCCGATCAGATATCATACCCGAGAAATGCTCACTAACAGTTATACAAAACATATGCATATTATACCGTGCGAGCAAAAATTATTTGCATCAAAGAGGGCTTGGATTAAAAAACGTAGGGCTTGGTTTAGATCACAATGATATGGGGACGATATATCTAACCAAATCTAGGTTAAAATTTTGTCAAATTAATATTATGACATGATATATTATGCCAAACTAATGAGTAATAATATAAGTAGACAAATACAAATTTATTTTTGTTGTTTCCAAAATTAACAAAGTAAGAATATACAGAAAGAAAAAGAAAAATAATTACATAATTTGCTGAAATTGGCCACCGCCATGCTCCAAGCATAAATTTACACGTCTCTTCATATTTTCGAAAGGGTTGATCAGCATCTGTGGAGAAATTGAGAGTAATTTCTGCGTCTTTCAAAATCTGCGGCTTGTATTTCCTAGAATACTTGCACTTTATAAGGAAATAAATTTAGCTGCTTCTTAAGAATAGTCCTGCATGTTCCATAAGATCTTCCCACTTCTTGGGACAGGCGTTTTATACAATTTGTTGGCCTATTTTGCATTGTTTTACGAACGTTTGCAACAAGTTCTTCTGTTCTTACAGATAGTCTTCCTGCTCCTTTTTTGTGTTGTATAGAACCTGTTTCCCTAAACACAGCCACGGTTCTTTTTTTAGGCAATGATGAAAATCCCCAGCAATAAAAGCAACGTTAGGAAAATGTTCGTGAAAATCGTTCATGCACAAACCCGGATTGTATTGCCATTCACCATTTACTCTAACCCCGTTTCGATAATACACTTCAACCATGAATGTTTTGTGCTGTTCCGTAAAGCCCATTGTGTGAATTGTTCAAGAAATTGGAAAAATTAGCGATGCTTGTAACGACAGTCAAAGATGACGAAATAACTGATTGATTGTTAATTCAGGTGGTTACTGACACCCAACAGGTATTAAGCTCTACGGCTAAGCAATACGTGCAAGGCCCTCTTTGATGCAAATAATTTTTGCTCGCACGGTAGAGATAGGTCGACAATAATTGTTAATATCATTGCGCTAATCTTTTTTTAAATACTGGACTGATACGAAAATTTTTCTAAAGATCCGGAAATCATGAATTTTATTAAATAAGTCTTCTCCTACGTTGTACAGGCATGATGGCAACGACAAATTACTGCCTTAGTTGACAGAAATAAACTGATTATCGGTCACTTATCCTTTTTTTTTTTGTTAGGAATCTACCCAGCTCTAAATTGTTCTCGGAAACCAATATGACTTGATTTGTAAAATTATTTCGTTCATTTAAATTTTAAATTTCAATTTCAGATGCCATAGACAATGCCAGAAAAGGAAATTTTGCCGAGGATGAAAGCTTCAAATGTTATATTAAATGCTTGTTATCACAAATGGCTATAGTAAGTATTGTATCAATCCGTGTGTGAATTTGAATCAATGAAATTTCAGAGTTACAATTTACTAAGTGAACCGACTCAACTTCACATTAACTGGGTTCTGGATATAATAATATATAGCTTTAATATCGTTATTTTTTTTTTGTAGATTGATGATGATACTGGAGTAATCGATGTAGAAGCTATGGTAGCAGTTTTACCGGACGAGTTACAAAAATTCGCACCAACTGTAAGAAAATGTGGATCAAAAAGTAAGTTTGTCTACTAAATAGAACATTATGCTTTTAGACTGACTAGCAAAACATATGTCTTGTATAGTATTTTTATACAAAGTAAATGTTTTAACCAAAAAAATTCAAAACGAAAAGTCAACATAAAAAAGGTACTTGCGTCATTGTATTTTTTCAGGCGATACCTATACCTATCGCTTCTTTGTTACCAAATTTATTCTAGTTTAAAGATCTACCACCATGTTTAAATTTTACGACAAAGATATTATACAGGGTATTCAGAAAAAGGAGGTCAATACATTAACCTTTGAGCAAAAATAATGCCATTTTTCATTTTTGGTACCCCATGCTCGATATACAGGGTGTCAAAGTTTAAAAATGTGAAGAAGATTACCAAGAGTAAGTTCTTTGTAGGGCAATAAAATAATTTCATTTAACTGGTTTTTATCTGTACAATACGGCCTTTACATTATTTTTGGATAGTCCCTTGCTTTCGGTATTGTCACCTATTGCAAAGTTTTACTTAATTATATCTTGTATCCATGGTAAAGCCGCAACGGCTGACTTCATATAGCATTTGAAAATTATGAAATTATCGTAAGCTGCGCTGACATCAGTGAAGGACTTATATAGTAAAAATCTTGAATACTCTCGCAAGATGGGGGCAAAGTCACGTGACACTCTGTCAATTTTGGTCTATTAAATTTTTATTAGTTGGCATGAATTACAGGACCGGACTTGAAAATTATACATGTGATACCTTCTAAAACAATTTATGCAATAGCCTCCTCGGTTCTACCGCTTTAATATTGCCAAATAATAAGTAATAGGTAATAATTTCTTTTGAAAGTTTTGTTTTATAAATATTATAATTTAAGGTAGGTAATAATAAGCATGAATTTCTATATATGGTTTAAAGATAAAGTGTCAAAATAGATTTAAAAAGTTTATAATATTATAAATATCCAAACCTAATACTAAACTGACTGAAACACAACTTAAAATAGGTTTCTGTCACTCATATTTAGAACATATTTTTTTTTGTTTTATTTGTTCAGATTATACCTATAGGTAAAATACCTACAGTTCAACATAAACTAATTGAATTAAAGTTATTACATTCACTGTCAAGAAAATCCCCATATATAACTTACGTAAGGTACGTAGACCCAAATATGGTTTTTATAGAATTTGTTGGCTATGGTACGGTTATACATTTCTAAACTTGTATGTGGGCTAACATAAAGTTAAAAGTTTCAATATAGCCAGGGATTTAATTTTTCTGGTGGAAACCCTACTTGAGTTTTTGACTTACATAAGGTACGTAGACCCAAAAGTGGTTTTTATGGAATTTGTTGGTTATGATACAATTACATTATTTCTAAACTTGTATGTGGGCTAACATAAAGTTAAAAGCTTTAATATAGCTAGGGATTTAATTTTTCTGTCAATGGAAACCCTAATTTAACAGTTTTTGACTTAATGTAAGGTACGAAGACCCAAATACGGGTTTTATAGAATTTGTTGGTTATGATACAGTTACATTCCTAAACTTGTATGTAGGCTAACATAAAGTTAAAAGCTTTAGTTTAGCCAGGGATTAAATTTTTCTGTCAGTGGAAACCCTACTTTAACAGTTTTTGACTTACGTAAGGTACGTAGACCCAAAAGTGGTTTTTATGGAATTTGTTTCTTAAAATGCAATTTATTGATACAGTTACATTTCTAAACTTGTGTGTAGGCTAACTTTATGTTAAAAACTTTATTTTATTGTCATACAAACAATAATAATAGTAATATCAAATAATAATTTCACTTATGTAAGGTACGTAGACACAGAAAATAGAATTATATATTATTTGTTCGCTATCCTATTACATACTAATATGGTTAGCTATTTTAACTATTATAGTAACATAATTTTACTTACTATTACCTTACTATTGCCAAACAATAATAATATTTACTAATAACAATAATAAAAATAATTCCTTCAAAATCAAATAGCTGCTTTTTAAAGGTTAATAATATGGAAAGCTGTTTTGGCATTTGGTAGAACTAGGCGATATCCGGTTTTATTAACCTACCCGGTTTTGTCCAACTCTCCCCTACCTACCTAAGTCAGGGAAATGCTTAATTTCTACTTACTTATTTTTCTTGAAACAGAAAAGGATATCTAGATAATGTAAAATGCAAAAATTATACATTAGAAACCTATTAACGAACAAATATTTTAAGAACAAAAATTTTACAAACTAACTTTTCGACAAAAACGGCGTTCAGATGAAATAAAACTTATTACTTATCGATGAAATCAACTAACGAGCAAGGCACACATTAATAATTATGATCCCTAATGAAAAAGAATTAAAAAATTTTAACCTGTATCTAAATTTTTGGTCAAATGAATAATAATTGTAGGTACTTACAATTAAATGTAACAAGAACGCAATTTATAACTCGGTGTTTGGGCTCATTACGGTCCGCTACAAATCTAGGGATATTATTATGTCCCAATATCAGCTGATCGATGACAATTAACCGCTGTCATCTGTTTTAAAACGAGACTATTCGTGATATTTAGTATACGTTTCAAATTATCTCCAAAATGCATCATTTTATCGAAATTCTATCGGAGTCAAAAAATAATCAAAAATTAATGATGACCTGAAAATATATTGTTTGGAAGTACACGTACTAAAAAGTAGGGAGGGGGTCAGCGGGTACTGAACTCCCCCTATTTTGAATATATGACAATTATTTTTTGTTTTGTTTTTCTCAAAAGATGTAACTCTTTATCGAAGTTATAGCTGCTCTCTAGAAGAGTCATTGTTAAGATTTTAAAAAAGTGGTTGGCAAAGAAAAGTCCTTTCTACCTTCTGATATATTTATAAAATTATAATTACCTACGCCATCTTCAGGGCGTAGCTGTAAGTAAAGAAAAATTAAGTTCGTCCTTTTCAAACGAATTTGTTTAAATTTTATTACATAACTTTTTTCTTTACTTACAGCTATGCCCTGAAGATGGCTTATATAAGCCGAAACGCATAGGCAATTATAATTTTAAAAATATATAAGAAGGTAGAAAGGTTAAAAATTATCTGTAACTCTTTATGGTGTTGCAATGTACCTACTAAAGTTATGTATTATAAAGTACTCGAATTACTCCAAAAAATTCAGTTTATAATTTTAAACTTTTGACACTCTGTATACAGGGTGTTCCTTAATGACGTGCTAATATTTTAGGGTGTGATTCCTCAAGTAATTTTATGAAAAAAGTTCAAATAAACATATGTCCTAAACGGCTTAAATTTTTTGCTACAGGGTGTTAAATTTTTTCTTTTTTAATTCGTTTTTTGTAATATCTCCGAAAGTACTTTAGATAATATTTTTAATTTTGACATGTGCCAATAGGACATAAAACCAAATGTTTTAGTTACAAAAGTTATTTTTTTGTCCCACCAGTGGCGTCCCCGCAAACATGTCCTCTGATATTTTTTAGAAAAAAACTGGCACACCACTGCCATTTTTCCATGTGGATATTATTTCTGTTTAGCCTGGTCCATTCTACATAAAAATGGTCTCTTGAGTTTTTCTCCCCAGGCACACCGTTCTTAATTAAAATAATTAAATTAAATTAGCTCTACTAATTATTATTATTAACATTGATAATGCAAAATTTTCTTTTATAAAAATTGTTGGAAATGACCACCTTCACTTAATAGGCATGCTTTCGCCCGTCTTTGCATCGAATAGAACACTCGTTCAAATATTCCAGGCGAATTCCGTATTGTTTCACAGAAGGCAATTATTCGCTCCCTTAAATTTTCTAAAGTGTTAATGGGAGTTTTATACACTAGAGTTTTAAGATGACCCACAAGAAAAATCCAAACTATTGAGATCAGGAGATCTTGCTGGCCATTGTTGAGCTCCTCCGCGACCTATCCAACGATTCGAAATCTAAATGGTCGCGAACGATTACACTGAAATGAGCAGGAGCTCCATTATGCATGTACCACATTTTTGATTCCTTAGCGCATATGGTACATCTTCAAGTAACACAGGTAGTTCTTCTTGGAGGAAATGCAGGTAAGACTGCCGTTAAGGAGTTAATTATGTTTTTAAGAACGTCACCGTTCTAGGATCACTAGAATTATGTGTTCAAAAAGTATTCGCCAATACTGCAAAATGAATCTTATTTAATTTAATTATTTTAGTTAGGAACAGTGTGCCTGAGGAGTAAAACGCGAGAGACCAATTTTATGTAGAATTGATCACGCTAATCAGAAATAATATCCACATTGAAAAATGTGAGTGGCGTACCACTGTTTTTCTAAAAAATATCAGAGGACATGTTTGCAGGGACGCCACTGATGGTGGAACTAAAAAATAACATTTATAACTAAAACATGTAGTTTTATGTCCTATTAGCACATGCCAAAATTAAATACTAATTTACGTTACAAGACCGGAAAGTAGTGTTTTTCAGGTCGAGACAAGCATTTCCAGGGCGAGCCATAGGCGAGTCCTGGAAGCTTGGAGAGACCTGGAAAACACTAATTTTCGGTTGCGTGACGTACAATATTTTTTTTAAGACCGACACTTCGATATATTTTATAATCTACGCGAAACAAGTTTGACATAAAGAACAAAATTAAAAATCAACGAACTGTCACTCGACAATACATCGAAATGTTGTTGTCATAATAACGAAATCAAGGTATCTTGTATTATCAAAGAGCGATTGGAAAAACAAAAAACAGGGTGACAGTGACATTAGAGACCGGAAAAGTGACATTAGAGTCCGGAAAAGATTTTTCCGGAAAAACGTCATTTTCTAGACGAAAAATTGTCCAGAAAGTGTAAATTTTCTGGTCGGTTTTAAAAAAAATATTATCTAAAGTACTTTCGGAGATATTACAAAAAACTCATTAAAAAAGAAAAAATTCAACACCCTGTAGCAAAAAGTTTAAGACGTTTACGACATTTGTTTATTTAAACTTTTCTCTATAAAACGACTTGAGGAATCACACCCTAAAATATTAGCACGTTATTAAGGAACCCTGTATACAGGGTGTTTCAATAAAAACTCCCAGGCCAATTATTTCGAAAACTAAAAGTGACATGTAAATTCTGTAAACGCCAGTTTTTAGCCTCTATGATTGGGTTCACAACTAAGTAAAAAATGTGTTTGAATAATACAAGATGTAGGTGGCGCCACGGTGCAAACTAATTTTTTGATGGCAGGAACGTTTAAATGTTGTCGCTCTTAAAGATAATTAATTTCCGATCAAATTATGTCTCATAAAAAATTTTGATAAATCGAACATGAAAGGAGATATTTGGGGTTAAATTTTTTGCCAATATTATTTGTTAAGGCTCCCCCTGAGACGTCACTGGACGTAATAATTTAGCGCTACACGATCGTTTTATTACTAAAATTATCATTACCAAAATTAAATTAAAATCAGCTAAAGAATATTAAAAATATTTATAATAAAAATACTCGTTAAAATTATTTTTAAAAAAAATTAACCCCAAATATCTCCATTTATGTTGGATTTATCAAAATTTTTTATGGAACATAATTTGATAAAAAAATAATTATCTTTAAGAGCGACAAAATTTAAACGTTCCTGTCATTGAAAAGTTTGTTTGCACCGTGGCGCCACCTACATCTTGTATTATTCAAACACATTTTTTACACAGTTGTGAACCCAATCATAGAGGCTAAAAACTGCCGTTTACAGATTTTACATGTCGCTTTTAGTTTTCGAAATAATTGGCCTGTGAGTTTTTATTGAAACACCCTGTATATTAAAATGGGTATTATAAAAGTCATATTATTATTGCTCAATGAATATATGGTTAACGGATTGACCTTCTTTTTCCGGACAACCTGTATATATATTCTCATTAAATGCGCTTTTTTGTTAATGGATTTATTATTAATTTCCCAATATGCTTAGAAACTGACTAGGAGGAAACAAGGGTCGTCAATACTACATGTTTACTAAAGCCCATTTAGTTCTCAATATGCAAAATACATAATAATAATATGTTGACGACTTTTATGAAACCTTATTTATTGCCAACTAAACATTGAGTAATTCATTTGTTAAAAAATAATATACCTTAACGCTTGTCTTTTGTGACCATGTAAACTCATTAATAGGGATTGCTATATCCTTTTTTGTTATATTATGGTAATTTCAAAAAAATTATTACCTTGTCGGACTTCCATTGTCTTTATTTTCTTACTTAACACAACGTTTCGGTTAGTTAGTATCTCTAACCGTTTTCACTTGAACCAAATCTAGGTTAAAATTTTGTCAAATTCATAATATGATATGCCAAACTAATGAGTAATAAAATAAGTAGACAAATACAAATTTATTTTTGTTGTTAACAAAATTAACAAAGTAAGAATATACAGAAAGAAAAAGAAAAATAATTACATAAATTGCTGAAATTGGCCACCGCCATGCTCCAAGCATAAATTTACACGTCTCTTCATATTTTCAAAAGTGTTGACCAGCATCTCTAGAGAAATGTTACCACATTCTTGGATAATCCTTTCTTGTAATTGTTCTAAATTTGCAACTACATGATGTTTTAAAATAGTGTTCTTTAAATGAGGAATAATCCATAACCGTTAAACCAGGTGATCTAGGTAGGAATTTAATGTCTGATCGAAACCTGATCAATCTGTCGTCGAAAAAATTGCGTAAGTAGTTAATAGTTTCAGCGGCTGTATGGGCGGTTGCACCGTCCTATTGAAAATATTCAAAACGTAGTTCGTCGTAAAGTAGGTAATTGCTCCACAAATGGATACAAAATATTGTCTCTATACCACTGTGCCGTAACTGTGTCATGGAAAAAAATAGGACCAACAATTCTTCTTCGGGAAACAGCTAACCAGACACCAATTTTTTGAGGGTGCAATGTGGACTCTACAAAAAAATGGGGATTTTCACTACTCCACATGCGTGTATTCTGAGAATTCACATAACCGGAGAGGTAGAACCAGGCTTCATCCGAAAAAAATGTCAGCTCTAATAAATCATTTATTTTTAATACATTTTGGGTAAATCATGGAGAGTAATTCCTGCCTCTTTCAAAATCTGCGGCTTGTATTTCTTGGAATACTTGCACTTTATAAGGAAATAAATTTAGCTGCTTCTTAAGAAGAGTCATGCATGTTCCATAAGGTCTTCCCACTTCTTGGAACAGGCGTCTTATACAATTTGTTGGCATATTTTGCTTTATTTCACGAACGTTTGCAACAAGTTGTTCTGTTCTTACAGATGGTCTTCCTGCTCCTTTTTTGTGTTGTATAGAACCCGTTTCCCTAAACATAGCCACGGTTCTTTTCAGGCAATGATAAAAATCCACAGCAATAAAAGCAACGTTAGGAAAATGATCGTGAAAATCGTCCATGCACAAACCCGGATTGTATTGCCACTTACCATTTACTCTAACCCTGTTTCGAAAATACGCTTCAACCATGAATGTTTTGTGCTGTTTCATAAAGCCCATTGTGTGAATTGTTCAAGAAATTGGAAATATTAGCGATTAATCAAATTACTTGTAACGACTGCCCTAGTTGACGGAATAACTGATTGATTGTTAATTCGGGTAGTTACTGACACCCAACAGGTATTAAGCTCTACGTCTAAGCATTACGTCCTTGGATGCAAGGCCCTCTTTGATGCAAATAATTTTTGCTCGCACGGTATTATGGCAATTATTATTATATCACGCGGTGGCAGCTGTTGTATCGTTCAAAATCAATTTTGAACAATAAAACTGAAAAATTCTAATAGCTTTTTTAAGAAGCTACATTTTCTGAGTTAAGAGGTTATCTACCCAGGAAAATATTTTTTTATGCCATTAACCAAATAAATAAGTTTTATAAAGTTCCTTGTTTAGCTTTTGTAACTGCTGGTCGTGTTACGTTGGGGTTCAATCATTATTGGAGAAGGTCTGGGTAGTGGAAATATCGAGAAATCTTAATTGATTTCCATTGTTTTGCAAAGAGCCGAAAAGCGACCATTGATTACAAGGGATACGAGCATTTAATTATTTTATTGGTATCCTTCTAGAAAATAATTTTGTTGTATATTATGTAATAATATTATGTATATACAACGCCTTTGCAGAGGCCGATCCAGGACCTTCTTGATGACGGAGGGTCGCATGACAAGAGGACGTAAAATTCAAATAGAAAGATCATACATAAACTTTATCAAGTTCAGACCACAGGGAGCCAGTTACAATTAAAATGTAATTGATATTAAACTTCTCTCTTTGATCAGTGACCAGTGGCGGATCTACAGGGTGTCCGAGAAAATGTGGGAAATCTCCCGGATAGGAAAAAACACGTGAAAAAAACTACAAGTTCATATAAACTTCTTTCATATCGGCCTCCACTTCGGAGATATGGGCTCCCAAAGAGCTCCCATGGAATTACGTTTTTGACACATAATTATTAAACCAACAGGAATATTTCATTTTATTTACATCAAGTATTTAGCGTATTTCGATAAAAGATACATCTTTGTCAGAAAATAGAAATTTAAACTTTACCTGCTTAGTTACAAACTTCGTAAATGAGTTCAACATGGGCTTCGTGAAGTCTGACACTCGCGGACACGACGAATTGATGACTGCTATACCCGCCACAATAATCCAGCTTTGTTCCTTAATGTTTTTTGTTCCAAATGAAGTTTTTCCGAAAACGGTTAGGATTAGCGACATAAATGAAGAGTACCTACTTAATTTTGAGTCATTAGTTAAAGGTATGTAAAAAATGCTGTCCAAAGTCTTTATTATACAGGGCATAAAAAATGGGCACATTAGTGTCACAGCTAGTCCGTCCCTGCAGCTTTGTGTAATTCGCAACACTTTCTGGGATAGTAGTTTGCTTACCTAGTATACATCATATGAAAAAAAAATTGAAATATACCTACATTGAATAATACCTGTTGGTTTAGTAATTATGTGTTAAACACTTAATTCCATGGGAGCTCTTTGGGAGCCCATATCTCCGAAGAGTAGGCCGAAACGAAAGGGTTTATATGAACTTGTAGTATTCTTTTCACTTATTTTTTCATATCCGGGAGATTTCCCACATTTTTTCGGACACCCTGTATAAGAGGGGCTGCAGGGGCTTAAGCCCCCTACCTATGTCCTAGTAATAAATAAAAATAATGATAAATGAGGTGTGTTTTCTGAAATAATAAAAAATATTTGAAACAGCTCAATTTTTTAAAATTATTTTTAGGCAATGGAAGCCGAAGAAAATGTTAGTTTTTCAGCATATTTTTAGTTTTCTAGCTATCAGCTGTAGCTAAGAGGGAGGTAATAGGTGTTCTGACCCCCTGAAATCCAGATATAGTAACAATTATCTATTTAAAAATTGAAAACTTTAATTAACAATAACAATTTTGCTGGTTTAATACTTATTATTTTACAAATTTGTCATTATGCTAACCAAAGACGGCTAAAAAAATACTCAACTGATTATACATTTTTTTAAATATTAATGCCTATAAAGAACCTGGTAAATATTCTGTCGGTAACTCCATACCCCCGCCCCCCATTCCTCCAATTTACATCAAGAATATTGGGATAGAACATATTTATTAAAAATTATAATAAAAATAAATCTAATTTTCGCTGTATATTTCATTACGAGGAAAGGACATAAAAAACTTAGTGTTTCTGGAAGATGAGCCGGACTGCAGGCTTCAGTTTTGTGAAATGATAATGAATGTACTTGCTCAGCATTTAGTAGCTTTGGACTGGATCCTTTTTACAGATGAGTGTATTTTTGTACTAAATAATGAAGTCAATAAACAGAACTATCGATATTGGTACGCAGAAAATCCTCATTAGATGCCAGAAACACACACCCAGCCATAATTGGCGACCGCGTCATTGGGCCAATATTCCTTGAAGGTAACTTAAATGCCTACAAACCAGAAAATTTAGGGGAACTTAGGCAATGACTTTTAGGCAAAATTCTCCAAATAACCGTGGATGGGGTACATAATGTCAAGAATGAATTTTACTTTAGATTAAGGGAAGGGTTTGTCAAGAAAAAATGGGCAACATTTCCAACAATTTTTGCAATTACGAACAAATTGCGTCTACATTACCGAAATGCAAAAGTAACTCTTATATATGATATATACATCCTGTTTCTATAAATATCTTAAATATCTTAACTCTCACTTTTACGCGGATGACACTCAGCTATATTTTTCCTTTTTAGAGCAACAAGCAGCAGAGGTACAAAACTGTATAAACTCTGACTTACAACGATTTTATGAAGTAGCTTCGGATCATTTGCTTAAACTTAATCCCAACAAGTCAACTGTAATAATTTTTGGTAATCAAGCCCAGGCCGACTTTGTTAAAAATAATGTTAAGATTAAACTCAACAATGACACTCTACCATATTCCGACACCTGCAAAAGTCTAGGACTAATACTTGATTGTAAACTTCGTTTTAAGGAACATGTTACATCAAAACTAAGAGCTGCCTACGGAATTTTAAAATTAATTTATAGTAAAAAACACTATTTTTCTAAGGAGGTCAGAAAGCGCCTATGCGATGCTCTCGTCCTGTCTCAATTTAACCACTGCATTGGCGTGTACTATCCTTGTCTTGACGCGACGGATCGATACCGGATTCAGAAAGTTCAAAACTCATGTCTCAGATTTATACATGGCATAAGAAGAAGAAACCATATAACACCTTTTCTTATTGCATCTAAATGGCTTAACATGTTTAACATATATCGATTGCATATGTCACTTTTTACCTTCAAGATTATAACGCAGAAAACGCCACCTTACTTGTATGAAAAAATATATTTTAGAGCTGATGCTCATAACAGGAATCTGCGCAGTCGTTGTTTACTGACTGTACCACCACACCGAAAAAAAATCGTTTTCTTTTAATATTGCTTATATTCTTAATTCATTAAATAATATTAACTTTGGTTTATCCAACCCAGCGTTTAAAAGATCAGTAAAAAATCATTATCTCCGCACGCAGTAGTTTTCATCTGAGCATTACCATCCATGTGGATTAGAAGTCACATTTACCTGCTCCCCTTCCTCCTTCTCCCCTCCTTTTCCTCCCATAAAATATTTTTAACACTTTTTACCCTGCTCCGCTCATTCGGAACATTAGATGTTTATTACAGCACCAACATATTGTAAATGTTAAATAATGTAAGGCTTGAACAGTATCCGATCCCTGGACTGGATGTCTGCCCCACTAAGGCCTATTGTTTTACTCTCTGCCTTAATGAAATAACTATATTCCTTTATGTAATTTACATTTGAGTAAACAATAAACGTATTATTATTATTATTATTATTATTAAATAGTAGGTCGTATTCTCTTTTTATGCCTGTTTCAACGAGCATCACAATACATACCTTCCTATTTAAAAAAAAAATTGGAGGCGGTTTCTACCCTCACAAGAGGGGTAAATTTTATGATGGTTTGCCAAACTAAAAATAAATGCGGCCGTAGTTCTGTATTTATTCGGCAAATTAGGAGGCCTCATAATACTGAATTTATACCAGTTAAAAATGCCACCCTTTGTACCCAATCGCCATGTTTAATTAAGTACTACTAATAGATATTTTTCTTTTTTTAGAAGGAGTAAATGCATGTGATAATGCCTGGCTAACTCACAAATGCTACTACAGTGAAAGCCCAACGGTAAGTTTTATTACTCTTTCAGAACGCAAACTTATCGACGGTTAAACAGAGAATTAACGTAACATTGGCCTTTTCTGATACAGTTTAAATGTTTAATTAATAATAATAACACTTATTTTTTAAGAAGTAGTCCATACTCAAAGTGGAGTTAAATGTATAGAAAAAAGAAAGGCACAAAGTATTTCTCCACAAGTTTATTAGAATACCTAGGCGGCGAACCTAGAATAATTCATAATAATTCCACATGTTTCGAGTGTAGAAACCAGCGGCGCACCCAGGATTTGTTAGGGGGGGCCGCCAACCAGTGCCGGAAGCAAATTTTTTAATAAAATTTTTAGTTACGCATTTTTCTAGAACTTTAGAGCTTTTTTAACAGGTACTCTTGGAAGATCGCAATAGCCTAGTTCAATCGAGGTAAATATCTAAAAAAATGACTTTCAAATATCCACTTTAATAATTATTCCGGACAAAACATACCACTCTTTCTACCAAATAAAATATAGGTAACAGTAATGATGACATATCCATAACACAAATATATTTATTTAAAAATATAAATTAGCACAAAGCACAACAATAAACAATATTTTATAAATAATAGAAACCAAAATTTTTTTATAACACCTTTGCATTTGTTAAATATGTAAATCTAATTTTCTTCAACCCTTAGAAAGTTTATTTAAAATTTCTTCACAAGAAACAGGAACATTCTTATGAATAAATAAATTTGCCAAACCATTAAGACTTAGTTGCCCGGTGGAATTTCTTAAGTACGATTTTAAGTACTTTAATGTGAAAAATTACCTTTCAGAGGTACTGGTGGCGACGGGAAGGGTAACAAAAATTTGCAAAAGTTATATTGGAAAATATCATACCATTACATTGGTATTGATAAGTAGCTTAAACATATCGGAGGGTATTTCTTTGCTATCTGTAAACTTGTCGTTCCATAATTTAAATTCGCATATTAGAATGCTTTCATTATAAAAAATTTCAAACAATGAATAATTTGCATAAAAAGAATGACGGCTGAGAAAGCTTTGCAAATTTTCTACTTGTTTATTGGGACGGGGCAATAAACAGTTAAATAGCAAAATAATTTCCCTGTATTTAATGAATCGATCGTCTAGGTTGGTAATAAGTGAATCTAAGGTATACCTACCTACTGAACAAAAGTAATAAAAATGATATAGTTCTTAGAGTATCGCGCCTGGAAATTAAAGTTTTTTTTTTAGTGGGTATAGTTGAAGTCAATTTTATTGGGGGTTTTGGGGGGGGGGGGGGCAAGGCCCCCTTGGCCCCCCCCTGGGTGCGCCACTGGTAGAAACACTTATCATCAGGAAAACAAAGTAAATAGTATAACACTTATATTAAGAGGGCACCTTACTCACTTAACTCAGTCTACGACTGATCAACGAAGATGGAAACGTGAAGAGACATTCAGGTGCTTTATTTACACGGTCATTGTTCTGTGACAAAGGTAAATTTTCTTTTTAACTGTCGACATGCAAGAAAATTTGATTTAAACCAAGCTAGTTTTTTTTTGCAGGATTATTTCCTAATCTAAATACATTTAAAAAAATGGAGTACCAACAAAAATTTGTTTGTTTGCTGAGTTTAATTCTAGTTGTTAAAAAAATACGTAATAAAATAAATATAGCTTTATTTTAAATTGTGTTTTATTGTGAATTAACCATGGACATTTACCTTTAGATCCGTGCAGCTTGTCTCGTGCGCAAACAAAGGTTAAGTTTTATGGGTAAAAAATCAGTATCACGCCTTGCCGCCCTACAAATATGGGAACGCGCACAAACCTCTTGTTATTAGGTTTTGCTTGTTTAGCGACATCACAGAAAGGAAAAAGTATCAGTCTCTTCTTGTACTCCTTTGACAATGGCCCGCAAGGGCGGAAACACGTGTCACGTTTTTTGATATGTGTAAAATTAACAATGTTTATCAGCAACGAAACTTTTTTCGGGTACGCGTCAATTTCGCCTGTAGCGTTTGTAAACAAATTTTACGGCGAAGATTAAAATTCGACCATTCGAATTTACGTCCTTAGTAAACTACCCCAAAGGTGTAAATTACCTGCTATACAGTGTCCGCAAGAAAGTCCGCATCAAATGGGATTTTTTTTTATTATTATCTATAGGTAAAAATTGAAAAAGCAGTTAGTTTTTGCTTACTTAAAAACCAAAAATGACGTATACTGAAGCAGCTGCACGACTTGCTTTGCCTGTCAAATTTGACATTTTTAATAAAATAGGTTCAAAAATGCCCTTATTTATAAAAATATCGAAAAACTTTATTCGAGAAAGTTGTTTATTTAGGCATTTTTAGCTTCTGTACGAAATTTTGACGGTCTAATACAATTTTAATTTTTTGCCAGATTCTTGAAAATTTTGATCAACCCTCGTAGATTAACTTTTATACATCGATGTAAAACCATTTGCCTTTACTTTATTTGTAATCTTAATGCAATTTTGTGTAAAATTTTTGTTTCCAATTATTTATTTTGCTTCGAAAACTGAAATTGTTATTGATCAGTATGTAATGTTTGATGCAAAGTTTATCTAATTACATCAGTTTTGTTAAAACCGACGTTTCTCATTTTTTTTAACTTAGTAAACAGATGTACAAAAAAAGTATTTGGAAGCTTTCGTTGAAATTTTACTTAATTATTATTATTAAATTAAATTAATTATATTAAACTATATTTTTGTTGAATAAAATGTTTCGAGCGATTAATATTTATTCTTTTTGATCCAATATTAATTAAGTAAAATTTCAACGAAAGCTTCCTAATATTTTCTTTTTGTACATCTGTTTACTAACTTAAGAAAAATGAGAAACGTCGGTTTTGACAAAACTGATGTAATTAGATAAACTTTGCATCAAACACAATTCAATTCAATAACAATTTCAGTTTTTGAAGAAAACTAAATAATTGGAAACAAAAATTTTACACAAAATTGCATTAAGATTACAAATGAAGTAAAGGCAAATGGTTTTACATCGATGTATAAAAGTTAATCTACGAGGGTTGATCAAAATTTTCAAGAATCTGGCAAAAAATAAAAATTGTATTAGACTGTCAAAATTTCGTACAAAGGCTAAAAATGCCTAAATAAACAACTTTCTCAAATAAAGTTTTTCGATATTTTGATAAGTAAGGGCATTTTTGAACCTATTTTATTAAAAATGTCAAATTTGACAAGTAACGCAAGTCGTGCAGCTGCTTCAGTATACGTCATTTTTGGTTTTTAGGTAAGCAAAAACTAACTGCTTTTTCAATTTTTACCTATACCTAATAATTAAAAAAAATCCCATTTGATGCGGACTTTCTTGCGGACACTGTGTACAAATTTCCAAAAAACCGGAGGAAAAAAGTTACAGGATAAAAACTAGCGCAAAAGTAGCGTTTGTAAACGAATTTTAATTTTTTTAGTGGCGAAGATTGAAATTCTACCCCTATGAGGTAGTTTCCCAACAAACAATTATAGTCTAAAAAGGTGACTTTTACCTAAGTTTTTTACTATAAAGCCCGACAGGCCACTTTACATAGTCAGAAATTAGTAATTTATACCACTTTATCACCTATATAGTGCGGAATAAAACCAATGTAATAAACTGGTAAAAAACACCTGTCATTAAGAGAATTGGGCTTCATAGACAAGGCCAAGTAGTCTTCTTCTTGGTAGTAAAGAGGTGTTTTTTACCTGCATTTATCCTTTGTCGGCCTGTGTTGGGCCTGTTATGGGCTATGAAGTTTATAGAAAACCATAACCACAATTTTAGAAAAAGAAGAAAATAGTATGTTGTTTTTATTTTTATTAAAGCGCAGGCGGTAGGAGGCAGGAGTTTTCTTAAGTCAGAACATGTCATGTCAGCCGCTATTGATTTTTAAAAGAGTGGTAGTATATAGATAGGTAGGTACTTATAAAATCATTTTTTCATCGATGTGTGGTGGAAAATTAGGTGCGCGTAAAAAATGTTTCTATAGATTTCAATTTTACCTTGAAAAACTAACCGCGCCCCAGAAAAAAAGGCATTTAATTAAAAAAAACAAGGTAAATTAAAATTTAAAACACAAGAAATTTAAAATATGTCAATATTTTGTGCTTGGACGGATAAGTTAGCTCATTTATGTGCTCGGTTTTTGTAATATATTTGTTGTTGTTCAAGTGTTACAAGTAATTTAACAAAATTAATTTAAAATAATACACCATGTTAAAAAAATATGGCGTCAGTAGAATATTTTTCCTAAAGGTCATGATTTCCTGTGGTTTGGGCCTTAAAAAAAAATGGACCTATAAGTCAGCCCATATTAGGTTATGCTAGGAGAAAATTTCCTATTTTGCACCTTCTGTCTTAATAGGAGAAAATTAGGAGAAATATTCATTTATATGGCATAAATTGATAACTGTATATGAAGCCTAATTTGGGGTTTTAACGAATACTACTGCAGGGCCTATGTACAGCCTTTTACTCCATAAAATGTTTCTATCGGGGTCGCTGAAATGTCTCGCAATGGATTAACATAATATCCACTACCATTATAATCTAACTAACTAACCTTACTTTTTGGCCGAGTTTGAATATAAACGTATAACATAACATTCTTTCGTTGTTCCGGCGTTTTGTATAGCTCCTACGTGACCCCTTTTATTTCGCCGAAAAAATAGAAACTGATTATTTTAAAATAGTGGCGGTTTTAAAAAGGAGAGGGTCAAGCTCCTCCTGGGATTATTCTTATGTTCCCCACAAGTGGGAAGATTACCACAGTGCAATGAACGTTACAATCATCATTAAATATTTCTAAGCCAGAATCTCTTTAAAGACCTAATTTTAGGAAGATACGGCTTTATATCCGGTTAAAATCATTTTGAGGCCAAAATAAGAGGACTGTTTAGCTATAAAGAAATTACTTTTAGTCATAACTGTAACCTATTTTATACTTTAAAGCCTTCTGGGCTTTAAGTACAAAATGTAAGACTAATATAGGGTATACATAACCGCAGAAAATGTTCACATTATAACCTGACCATGAAGATATATTAAAGATAAAACGAAGTAATTTATTCTTCATGTATGGGCCGAAAAGATTTTTGGGCTTTAGGGCCCAATCTAAGGTAAAAAATAACCTGATTGGGCCTTTATTACTGACTTTCCTTAGACCT
Organism: Polydrusus pterygomalis; assembly: GCA_963969555.1. Lineage (NCBI taxonomy): Eukaryota > Metazoa > Arthropoda > Insecta > Coleoptera > Curculionidae > Polydrusus > Polydrusus pterygomalis. The sequence continues at coordinate 37,864,667 of OZ018376.1, read as the reverse complement.
AACTATCAAGTCGATTTACAAGGTAAATATCTACTCTTTTGGACCATCTCTTGGGCCTCTTATATTTTCCTACTTTGAGCACATATTAATAGGTTCGAATTCTACTTTGTTTTGACCAAACGGTATATAAGTCTCTTTGGCCGTTTCGTCCAAAAAGCCGATTTCAAGGTAAAAAATAGACTATTTTTTACTTAAATAGGTCATTTTCTCCAAATTAGAGGTCGACAAGGCTTTAAATGTTTGTTGGGTTACTAAGGACGACAAATCCAAATGGTACAATTTCAATCTTCACCACCATGGAAATTAAAATTTGATTAGAAATGCTATATACAGGCGGAATTGACACGTACTTCAAAACACATTTCGTTGGTGCATAAACGAAACTGAACGTTGCTAATTTTACTAGATATGATTCTTGTTGTTATCTTTGCTATTGTGGATTGGGGGTGTTTAATATTTATGGCTTTCTAGTTTTTGTGTAGTTTAGTGAATTGTGTCAGGCCCGGTCCCAGCGCCCGGGCAACCCGGGCAGACGCCGGGGGCGCAAAGTCCAAGGGGCGCAAAATATTGCCAAAGGTAAAACAAATAAGAGTCTGTATAACCTTCGATATATAATATACTATTTAAAAGATAAGGGCGCCCAAGTATTTTTTATAAATTCTGAAACAAAGCGGGTGCCTTTAACCCATTTAATAGGGGCCAAAAAAAAAATCGAAAATGGAACATCGATTATTTTTGAACCTCGATATTTATAGTCCGCCCTTAGCGCGGCGCGGCGACTAAAAAAGAAACAGCAGGCCTGTGTGTTCTCTGCAGCAGGCTCCGTTGGATAGACTCGTGTCGACTTGTTTTTTTCTAAAATTAAAACATTGAAGGGAGCAAAATATTTGCAAATTAGTCACTGCAGAGTGCACAGAGAGCCTCTCCTTAAAATATCATGTCAAAAAAATTTAATATTTTTGATGGTATAAGTATACAGTGTGTCTGAAATTCCAGTCTCTATATGGGTATCTTGCTTAATAGATGATATAGAAAGTTGGTTAAATGGGAAATATTTTAGAGAATTTAATGCCGATCTCGAATCCTTTTTTAAAATTATTGAAAGTTTTGTAGTTTTTCACTTATTAAACAAAAACTAAAAATGGCGCATTCCTTTTTTTTTTAAATGCTACCAAAATTTTGGAGAAATACTCTAAAATTATAAAAAAACCAGTTATATCGTTAACTTGGCAACAGCGCATGCATCTAACATAGCAGATAGTAATTAAACCATTTAAAGCACCTCTTAAACCTTTATTTGTTTAAAATACAGTTTCTTACAAGATCCTTAAATTCTGAACCTGACCTAACCTAACCAAAACCAAGTAGGATAACTTAAAACAAAAAACATTATTTATCAATAGCCTGCAACTAATTTAGTTATAAAAAAATTGCAAGATAAAATACATTCATAAACGATATAAGAATTTAAAAATTCGTTTTTCGAATCTATTAATTTAAATGGTTAAAATGTCGGCCATTAACACGGTGACAATTCTGACAGTTTTTTAAAACTCTTCTAATGTTCTTATCATCTTAGATCGTTTATGAATGTATCTTATCTTGCCATTTTTTAATAACTAAATTAGTTGCAGGCTGTTGATAAATGTTTTTTTATTTTAAGTTATTCTACTTGGTTTTGGTTAGGTTAGGTCAGGTTCAGAATTTAAGGATCTTGTAAGAAACTGTATTCTAAAAAAATAAAGGTTTAAGAGGTGCTTTAAATGGTTTAATTACTATCTGCTATGTTAGATGCACGCGCTGTTGCCAAGTTAACGATAAAACTGTTTTTTTAATAATTTAAGAGTATTTCTCCAAAATTTTGGTAGCATGTGGCACATCGTTTAAAAGGTAATTCAAAGAGAAATAATTTGATGTATAAATCCAAGATGGCCGCCATAAGAAATAACAAAGTTACTGTGGGTAACTCACAAACAAAAGACAATCTGCATTTTCTTTTTGTACAGAAATGTTCTTCCCTAAAAAGTGTCTTAAGAATGTAACACTTTGGGATATGTCAGATTAACCGGTAAGCCCCTATTTAAAAAAAAAAACGAAATGCGCCATTTTTAGTTTTTGTTTAATAAGTAAAAAACTACAAAACTTTTAATAATTTTGAAAATGGATTCGGAATCGGCATTAAATTCTCTAAAATATTCCCCATTTAACCAACTTTCTATCTCATCTATTAAGCGAGATACCCATATAGAGACTTAAATTTCGGACACACTGTATATGTATAATATACCGGGTGTTTCTCAAAAAACGTTCACCCCTATAACTTTTTTATATTTGAAGATATTAAAATGAAATTTTGAGATTATGCATAAGAGATGGGTCTGCATTTATTGGCATAATTTTCAATTTGTTAGCACTTCTGGTTTGACCGGAAGTGACCTTGCTTTGGAATTTTAAATGGGACACCTTGTATATTTTTACTTATTGGGATTTAGCATAATATTCTGAGTTAAATGACACCTCACTTGTAATTTTTTGACGTGTTATAACATTTTTATGTTTATTTTTTATTTTCAATCTAGAGTGCTACAAATTAATTAAATCTGTTAATTTATAATCAAGTAGTATATGAAAATCAAAATTATGTCATAATAAGTGACTTTCTAAGTTTTACAAGCGTTTAAAAAATGAAATTTTGTTTTCTTGACGTTTACTCCATTTTTTCAAATGGGATGGTGGTTCACTAGGATATTTAAAACGAGCATCTTTTTTCCAACAATTTGATACCATACACTCTTATGTTATGTTAAAATTGACACTGAAAAATTTGCCTTATATCCCAATCGCAAATTTAAAAGCGTTATGCATTATTGCCGCTTTCTCTTTTCTAAAGAAATATAAAGGCGGCTTTAAAAAACAAGGGAATGGTTTTGAAAAGCAATAGTGAGTTGTCATTTCACTCATAATGTTAAGCTGAACCCAAATAAGTAAAAATATACAAGATGTCCCATTTAAAATATCAAAGTCAAAGTCACTTCCGGTCAAACCGGATGTGCTAACAAATTGAAAAGTATGCCAATAAATGCCTCTTATGCATAATTGCATAATCTTAAAATTTCATTTTAATATCTATAAATACAGAAAAGTTATAGGGGTGAACGTCTTTTGAGAAACACCCGGTATATATTCAGGAAAAAAATATGAAATAAAAATTTCGAGGGCGCTAAATAAGACCCTTGCCCGGGGGCGCCAAGAGGTCTAGAACCGGGCCTGATTGTGTTTGTGCCTTTAGTGACTCGGATACCATACAATGCAATGAATGCATAAAGTCCATTTTATGATTTAATTATGCCCAAACAAGGATATAATACCGGGAATTTCGTAGTTTCAGTAAGTATAAAGTAACGATAGTTCTTGTTATTTTATTTTAATCAATTTAAACACATCTAACTAGGAATAGGCCACACAAACAAGATGTTAGAGCACAGACCTGCCTATTTTCCCATTAATTAAACGATAAAATTAACTGCCCTAGCAGCATTTTAACGATTGTACGACGTGCGGTAGTCGTGGCCACTTAAGGATATCAAACGACGTTTTTATTACTAACATAGCCACCCTTATTTGCACCACAATGGGGAATCATTTTTGAGTTAATACAACGTTGCGCACTGACTGTAGTTTTATGGACCGCAGGTAAATAAACGTCGCGCTAGCCGACGGAAAACGGCGATCGACCCGCCCTCTTTTAAGCAACGTGCTCTAGAAATAAGTCACAAAGTTGTCCGGGGAAACTAAAAAATATCCTTTATAAACCTATAAGAACAAACTTAGAAATTATTTGCTCAACTCAAACTAAATTTATTATCTTCTATTTTGATATTATAAATATGGCACGTCATGGAGAAATGATAAATAGGATTATAGACATATCGGACACAAAAATTTTGTAACGCAGGGAATTCTATCGTTAAAGGCGGAAATTTGGCAATGCGCTCTTATTTAAGGGCCTTTAATTTATTTTTTTACTTTTTAGGGAAATATTTTGAATTTTTAGATTTGGTGTTTTGTTGCTTAAAATGTGTTAATATGAAATATTACATGTTTTCAGTAGAATAAGTGGTCATTATATGCGAAATTATGTTAAAAATAATATTTTTTGCATCTTTTACACTGTAATGCAACAATGGCCGACATGCCTTTTTAAAACAAATATCGTGAAAATGGCGGAGTCGTCCACTATGCCTTTCCGCTTACTTCGGTTGTCCTTGCGACTAAAAACTATGCTAATTTTTACTCTCTAGGTGGGATTCATCATTTATGACGTTGGCGCAACGGCCAAACGGCTTTGGACCATCGGGTCCATCTCTAAAAACAAAATACATATTTTCCACCAGCAGAGGGCGCTCCGAATCTTGACAGATCAAATTATCAAATGTCAAATATTAAATTTTCAATCAATCCACGCCACAAAATAGTTGTTTTTACTTTTTTGTGTATGTTCTGGAATAATGTCCTTTAAAGTTGTTTATATAAGAAAAAAAAATGAGGTGGAACCTGTTCCCCACTTGTGGGAGTCTGGCGGAAAGCTTTACTGGCCTCCGTCCCAAAGAACTGTGAGACAGCAACAATCATATGCTAATAGCGTCCCTGATAAAGAAACGTGGGGAATATTTGACTGCGTAGTGAAGGCCGAGGGAATACTGTTATTTGTGCACGCGTCGAAAACTGCTAACGGAATTTGTGAGGCTACATCATCCTTAAGTGGTACATCTACGGAAGATGACGAAGTCGATAAGTCCACCCATCAAACCAAACATAAACAAAGAAAAATTAGGTTAGGAAAGAGAAACCCTACCAACCCAAACGTCAAAAAACACAAAATAAGTATGGCCAACCTAAACGTACCCATAGAAGATGCCGTTGTTGAGTCGAAGGATAAGCGTTCTGTAGAATGACGTTAATTCGAAAACGTCGGCACAACGTTAAAATTAAACTGAGATAACTACTAAGTAATTAGTATGCGTCACAACGTCGTCAAAACGTTGTAATTTTAGTTAAGTTTCGTTTTTAACGTTTATTAACCGTCGCTGTAGATCCCAAATGAATGCCTATTATAATTCTAACGTCACCATTTAACCGAAGTCATGCTCAACGTTAATACGCCGTTGTTTAATTGGTTATTGGGCAAACTTCTAAATGACCAATTTACGCACTAAACGCAACGTTAATAATGGTGTAGAATGTAGTCGCAGTCAGAAAAATGCTACTTGGGTGGTCATACCGTAATGGCAAACTCGAAGTTACAGTGGCATTTTCTTTAAGTATGAGAGAGTAAATATGCCCGCAATAAGGACAACAGATCACACAGCGTTGCCGGCGTGAACAACAGATGGCTAAACCATCTCTCGGTTAAAGAGAGAGAGCATTCAGTAATATTTGGAACTTCGTTTGGATCGTACCGCGCATTCCTTTTACGAATTTTTTTATTTCATGTAGTTAATAATTAATTCTTCTTCGCAATCGCGTCTTCTATGACAGTATTGGTAGGTCTTACTTTATGGCCTATCGACGCACTAGTATAGGTAAGTGAACAAGAATATCCTAGCCTCTCGCCCACATCACCTAAATACCCTTATTCACATTTTATGGTGCCGTCCAGGGCAAAGTGAGTTATTTTGTGTCACGTGTGCAATTAGTAAAATGCCTAGAAAAATTGAAAAAAAATAATCGCAAGCATAACATATATGAAATGGACACCATCAAGAGCACCGGGGGCTCCTTTTAGACAAGTTATTTTAACCATTGAGCAATTTCTCTGGAACGTATCAAAAACATTACCTTGTCGGACTTCCATTATCTGTATTTTGTTACTTAACACAACGTTTCAGTTTTAGTATCTTTAACCGTTTTCAAGTGTAAACTAAATTAAAATTCTAATCTTAAATACTATCCACGTGCAATGAAGCTTGATGGCTCCGCCTACGTGCTTATTGGAGTGTGAAGTTTGAAGTTTGAGCTGTTGGTTTTGGACAAGAAGATGCTTCCAGATATTGGGGATATCTATACTTGGTTTACTAAATATATGGGTATTTTGATTCATGAAAGCTGCTTCTTTGAATTTTCGTTTTTTTTCCAGTGCTGTTCCGTGTCCAAAACCTTGGCTTCTGACCACTGTTTATTATGTTTGTTGGTCCATATATGTTCCGCTATACAAGTTTCACCTCTTTGAGTATGTTTCAGATGTTCTTTAACTCGTTCGGCTTCATTACACAGGGATACTTAGTATTTAAGGCAGTAGCCTTAGAATTATAATTTAGTTTACACTTGCAAACGGTTAAAGATACTAGCTAACTGAAACGTTGTGTTAGGTAACAAAATAAAGACAATGGAAGTCCGACAAGGCAACTTTTTTGTTGATATTACTTGTCGTAGACACAGATAAATGTGTTGACCTTTATTTTAGCAATAACATAATCTTCTGATTTTTTAAAGCCAGTGGGAGGGGCAGTACCTTTCCTTAGGACATCAATGACAATTAATAGCTTGTTTAAAACGAAACTATGCATTAACAAGTTAAACAGTAATTAAATCAAATCCAAATTACAAGTTTTCTGAGCTTATGATTATTAAAAATTTACACGAATATAAAGTAGAAACGACATGCAGTACATTTCATTTTTGTTCCAAACATTTTGTGAGCTTAGTGCGTAAAAGATGAACAAATGGTTTGTGATTTTAATATGTGGATTGGTTAAAACGTGTTTACTTCCTGACGTAATGGTGAGTAAAACCTAAAAATTGAACAATTTAAAATATAAATTATGCAATTTTCTCGACTAACAAGTCTATTCGTACAAAAACGATTCAAACTGAACTATGTGGCTGGAAGCTGGAAGTTGCAAGTATGTCGTTTTGGCTGTAGAACAAAGAGGAAAATGGAAATAATCAGGTTCGGCTTGATTTTGTACATCGAATATGTTTGGCACTTCGAGCAAGTCTGAAATATGTGGCTGTATTTAAAAAAAAATGACAATTTGTGTATTAGCGCACTTTAAGAAGTTTGGAGTAGTTTATAATATATCCCAACGAACCATTTCAATATGACGGTTCTTCGCTCGATTAGTAGATATTTTCTATTAGAATTTCTGGGTGTTTCTATAGACGTAAGCAAAAATATTTAGAAAATTATGTTTATTATATAGGGAATAACATTTTTTAATACGCTAAGTTGACGTACATAGTGGTTCAGGTGATTCAGGAAAAAATGTCAATATTTTCGGTACATATTCGGCAACCCAAAATAAACATAATAGTTCGTATAAAGATTCCTGGCCGTTACCGAAATACAGGAGTAAATAATATTCAAATTAAAATTTTTAATAAATTATTTAACAGAGGTAGACTAGTAAGACTAGATTATCATTTAATAGGGTTGAGGTAATAAATTATTCGGGTCACTTTGGACCCGAGCTGATAAATTTCCTCTCGTATTTTTTCCAAATAGGCGCGAAATAATCACAGCTATCGGGAGTTCTCCTAAAACACGCAGATGCGTTAGCCTGTTGAGTGGCATTCGATTAATAGCACTCTTCTAGTGTCTAATCTGGTAATATTATGTCTTAAAAGGTCCTTGCACATTTTTTCGTTTTTGGTTTTATATCAGTAAGTCTTTAACTATTTGAAAGAACATCACTTTCTTTGAACTAACAAAAAAAAATTGAATAATTTACATTTTTAGATTTACAAATTGGTTTAGGCTTTCGCGGCCAGTCGGTGAGCTAGTAAGTGTAGTCATCATTCGGGTCTAAAGGCTGTCGTCGGTTGGAATTGCTTCCTAACATTTCGCTAGCACGAGTGGCGAGCTTCTTCAGAGGTCCTTCCATCTCCGGTGCTGGAAGTAGACTGGGAAGTAGACTGACCGTCAGTTTTTTTGTAAAATATACATTAAAAAAAACAAAGAAGCTCAGACCTAAACACTAAATTAAGGATATAAGTACCTACTTAATAATTTTTTTTAAATTTATTTAATTTTTTTTTTACCTTGTCTTATTAGAACTGTCAGCTCCAGTTCACATTTAAAACTTTTTAAACTTTAATTTCTAATTAAGGAATGTCGAGAGCAAAGATTTTAAATTATTATTACTTCTACTCTTAAACAAAGAATGTCTACATGACATACATTTTTTATGACATCTACAATTTTCAAATTTTATATATAATTTTCTCCCCTCACACTTAACGGTGTTGTTTCACCAATATGTGACCTCACACAAAATTATTTCTTTATTAGTTCCTTTAATTAGTCAATTGAATCGACCCTTCATTTTACTCAATTCTTTCTGTTCCTTCTTCACAACAATCAGCTTCTTTCTCTTTTGATTACAAATACTCCTACATTGACACATAACTTACTGCTGTGATAACGTTCTGACTTGGTTTCTGCTTATATTTTACGAATGGCCCCTCGTTAGGTCTATCATTATGTTTGCAGTTTCTCCAAATACCTAACTCTACCTTTTCATCATCTTGTAGCTGCGTTTGAACTGTTCGAACATATTGTATTTCTTATTTTCCTTATTCTATTCTCCTGATGATGAATGTATACATATTCGAAACATGTAGAGAATTTACTCATCAATAAAACTTTATTTTAATATACCAGTGGAGGAAGACTTAAAGTGTATTATTTCTCTCCTTTCACTAAATTATTAAGTGGGTAACGGCGATGCCTTATTATCAATGATTTGCTAGCTAGCAGATCATTGCTTATTGTAGCAAATTCGTCAACTAGTTTGTAGAAGTACACTTAGTTGCACAAAAATTGCTTACAGATATTGAATCCCACGATATATTTAAATGGTGATATATGTATTTTACTTTTCCATGTACCTACGCATTTTCTCTGCAACAAAGTGTACAAACTATATATTATAGGCGATGCGGTAAACCGTAGTAGGTATATTTAAGTTAAAATATGTTTTTATTTGTAAAAGCCAAATTTTGAGTTTTGTGTGTGAATACTCAGGGGGGGGGGGGGAATGCTCCTCCCTGCCCCCCCCCCTCGCAATTGACGCCCCTGCATAGAGGTGGTTGAGATTTGACAGGTGTTTGACATTTTCAAAATACCGAAACTATACTCCAAGGACGACTGATGCCATTTAAGTATAATATACCCTTTATTAAGGATTTCACCGAAACATTATGTTTGAATTTGGCGAAACCTTTATGGCTTATGTAATGTAGCTAAGAAAAAGTAATAACTGGTTGTGTCATTTCACATGATAAAATACCTATATCGTCATTCAAAAACGCAGTTTTCTAACCAAAATTCCTTTTTTATTGTAATTCGATTTGCCTAACTATTGACGATTTGCATGCGCACTGCAGTGCTGTGTTGATCAGAGTAGTTATTTTTATGCTTTTGGCATATCAAGATGAAAGACATACATACTCTGGAGCTGGTAGTGCAAGGCAGATGTTAGTCAGCCGTTCATTTTTGTTTACTTTCGTGTTTTGTGCAATTATGAGCCCTTTCCTGTTAAAACAAACACATAATCTCTGGAATTCTTAGGATAGATATGACATCTAGATAGACTAGAAAATATCGTGTTACCGGTAAAAATTGTTGTTTTTACTTCAGTTCTGCAAACCGACGTGTTTACTTTCAAGAATTTTAAGGTAAATTGTGGCAATTTTAGTGGTTTCAAAAAACTGCTTTTTTTAGGTTTCTGTGCATTTACTTAAAAAAAAACACCGGTATACTATTTATCAATGACTCCCTGAACAGCCCTATCAAAATTAGATACTAATTCTTTTTTATTAATAATAGCAAGGTTCCGGAAGTTACCCTGCATTCAAGCCATTTATAGGTCTCTTATATACAAGATTGACATTGAGAACTGTGCCTTTAATTTAATTTATTTATAAAAAATACTTCTTGAATCTTTTTGCTTCTAATTCACCATTTTTTAAATTATTTTAAGGCTTTATCAGATGAAGTAAAAGAATTGATTGAAATGCTCCATAACACATGCGTGGAAGAAACAGGAGTTCCGGAAGGTAACTATATATGTAGCAGATATTTTTTAAATAATGTTTGACAGTCGTTACAAGTAATTTGATTCATCGCTAATTTTTCCAATTTCTTGAACAATTCACACAATTGGCTTTACGGAACAGCACAAAACATTCATGGTTGAAGCGTATTTTCGAAACGGGGTTAGAGTAAATTGTGAGTGGCAATACAATCCGGATTTGTGCATGGACGATTTTCACGAACATTTTCCTAACGTTGCTTTTATTGCTGGGAATTTTTATCATTGCCTGAAAAGAACCATGGCTGTGTTTAGGGAAACATGTAAACAACACATAAAAGGAGCAGGAAGACCATCTGTAAGAACAAAAGAACTTGTTGCAAACGTTCGTGAATTAATGCAAAATACGCCAACACATTGTATAAGATGCCTGCCCCTGGATTACTTCGTTTTTCCTCATTTAAAGAACACTATTTTTAAAACACCAGTTGCAAATTTAGAACAATTACAAGAAAGGATTATCCAAGAATGTGGTATTATTTCTCCAGAGATGCTGGTCAACACTTTCGAAAATATGAAGAGACGTGTGAATTTATGCTTGGCGCATGGCGGTGGCCAATTTCAGCAATTTATGTAATTATTTTTCTTTTTCTTTGTGTATATTCTTACTTCGTTAATTTTGTAAACCACAAAAATAAATTTGTGTTTGTCTACTTATTTTATTACTCATTAGTTTGGCATATCATGTCACATTATGAATTTGACAAAAGTTTAACCTAGATTTGGCTAGATATATCGTCCCCATATCATTGTGATCTAAACCAAGCTTTACGTTTTTTAATCCAAGCTCTCTTTGATGCAAATAATTTTTGCTCGCACGGTATAAATATGATCTCATATTTTCAAAAGTTGTGCTCGTGGCGTCTTGCTAATTGTTTCTAGGAAAGGTTTTGTGATTTGTGACACTCTGGGATATTGGAATGTATTATTTGTCAGTGCGAAATATGATAAATTCGGTTTTAGTGAAAAAACCCATTGCGTGGATAATGTGATGACGTAGATACTATCTAAGTTCATGTTTTCAAACATTCTGCTTTCGCATCCGCGGCGTCTTTTTAATTGTTTCTAGGAAAGGTTTGTGACCCTCTAGGAAGTTTTTTATTATTGGAATATATTTTCAACAGATTTTAATTCAGGATGTCAACTGAATAATGATGAATTCAGTTAAAGTGAAAAAGCCCATACCAAAAAAAATATATTTCAATTTTTTTTGTCGCGCTGTATAATGAAAAATATAATTAGATAAAATTTTATCTTAAAAACAGAATTAAGCAATATGTCCTTAATAAAATAATTAACGCAAAAAATATTTAACAAAATCTAGTTTAGGTCACATTCAATTTATAATTGCATTTACTATTTTCAGAGCTTATAGAAAAAGTTAACAATGAAAAAGTATTTGCCGATGACGACAGATTAAAATGCTACATAAAGTGTCTCATGGTCCAAATGGCTTGCGTAAGTAGAACTGCGTATTACGCATACTATATACACGCATTCTTGACTAACAAACTAATAATATTGCGGCGAATTAAAAAACCGTTAAATTATTGTTGTAACCTTTGATATTTAACAATTTTATAAATTTTAACAAGAGTATTGTTTCTGGATATCGTACATCACAGAACCTCGTTTAAAAAGTAATTTTTCTCACTTTAGCTTTCGCCTTAGATTCTTGAAGAACAGTATTATAAATTGCGAACAAAAAATTTCAGATATTAGGTACTTTCCTTTTGCTTCTTTAAACAGCAAAGCATAGTAACAATCTTTTCTTAGCTAAGCTGTTAAAGGAACGTTTCGCGAATAGCTTCGCGCAAATGAGAAAGAGGGACATAGTTAACCGCGACAGGGGGGAAAACATCTTTGCTGAGCTGAGTTATTTTAAGGGGATTGTCCACCACTAATATTTTACTTCCAATTTTCCTTCGTTAATATGCATAATACCAAAAAAAGCTTACATATAAAAACCGCCGAGAATTTTTATATCTAGTAAAAGGTATTATAAATTTTTTAAAATTTTATTATCGGAAATAAGTAACGCAAATTTTAAAATTTGGACATTGTATCACTCTTGTGGTTATTAACTTAGACTTACTGCTAAAAAAAGTTTAAATCAAATAGTTTGTTCATAATTCTGGAAGTAAAATATTACTAAAGAGCGCCGATACGCCCTCTGCCGGCGCAAAACAACTAACTATATGCAGTGGCAGAAATATGAGCAAAAGTCGGTAGGCGAAGGGTCGCGTGAGAGCAGTGTATCTTGCCTATGCTAGAAGGCACTTTTTCTGCATGATACGTAATTTGTTACGATTTTGGAAGAAGAGAACTGTGTACGTCAGCCAGAGATATTATTTATTTGCTTTTTTAAATGCAATTTATTATGTAGATTGACGATGATGGAATTATAGATGAAGAAGCAACCATTGCCATTCTTCCAGAAGAATACCAAGCAGAAGCTGCTCCTGTCATTAGAGCATGTAAAACAAAAAGTACGTACTTATGAAGAGTCAATAGTACGGTTTTATGATTACCCATTATGACCTATCTATTTCTTCTATTTCGTTAAAATTATTAAAAGACAAAAATACTAGTCTGCAAGGAAAAAAATAACAGGAATCGCAATTAAATTTTGAACCTCTACGATAGTGTATTTTAAAAATGTTTCATGTGACTATTAATTTATTGATCGGCCATGTAATGTTACATGCCATTTAATTATGTAAAAGTATGTATTTTTCTATATTCACATACAGTATGGGATTTTTTTTATTAATATATTTCGAAAGTTAACTTTGGTATCAAGTTTTGCTTTGATCGAGATGAAATTAAGCAAGAAAAATAGTAGTCACGTGATTCGCATTATCTGTCAAATTTTAATTTCATCCAAAAGTTTCAAAAGTGGGGTTATTTCTGAAAATATCGAAAAAGGTATTAAAAAATTTTTTTTTAATGTAGTTTCTAGCCCACATGCAATATTTCAGCTGCATAAGATAATTTTGATTTTTTACCCACTACTAACATTTATTTTTAACATAATGAACACTTTACTGATGACACTGTGTTCTTTTTTGTCTTAATATTAAGACACAAACTACGTTTTCAAAAATACTTATTTTATGAAGTTACCTCAAAAACAAATAAACTTTGCATCACATGCGACCAAATTTTAATAGCCCAATTTTGATTTTGTAGAAAAACACACATTTAATATACCGCTACTTTAAAGAAAATGTATCTGAAATAAAGCATCGTCAAAACTAAGAAGTTTTATGTAGGTTGCGTTGAATCTTATTTTGCAAAAGTGGTGCAATTTACAAAATATAGGTAAAAAATCAAAATTATCTTATGCACCTAAAATTTTGCATGTGGGCTAGAAACTGCATTTAAAAAAACTTTTTCTTATAACTTTTTTTCGATACTTTCAGAAAAACCCTACTTTTGAATTATTTTTCGGAAAAAATTAAAATTTGACAAATAATGCAAATCACGTGACTACTATTTTTTTTGCTTAATTTTCATCTCGATCGTAGCAGAACTTGATGCATAAGTCAAATTTCAAATAAAGTTATTAATAAAAAAAAATCCCATATGATGCAGACTCTATACCTACTGGTCACAATGTATATACTTACTATATTATACAGGGTGGCCCTTTAGTGTGGCAAAGTACAATAGCTCCGTTACTATTTCAAATACATTAAAAATATTAATAGAAAAGTTGAAGGGCAGTAAGTGACTTATAACGTAAAATTATTTTTAACTCTATAGGGTGGCTCAAAAAAGTGGAACAATAAAAAATGTACTTTTTTCAAATGGAACACCCTGTATATTTTTTCATTTTTAAATTCCACATAAAATTATAATTATTTTTTATTAAATACATTATTAGTCTATACTTTATAGTTTCCGAGATATTGACTCTTGAAAAGTGACATTTTTGAACTTTGACAGCTTCTAGCTTTCTAACAGTACGTCTTAGAGCAAAACGGCTTACATGTCCCTATCTTTAATTTTTATTATCTTCCCAAAAAAATCAACTTCCGGTTAAACCGGATGTTACTCGAAAGCAGGAAATATAGTTGTTCCGGTTTAACTGGAAGTTGATTTTTTTGGGAAGATAATAAAAATTGAAGATAGGGACATGTAAGCCGTTTTGCTCTAAGACGTACTGTTAGAAAGTTAGAAGCTGTCAAAGTTCAAAAATGTCACTTTTCAAGAGTCAATATCTCGGAAACTATAAAGTATAGACTAATAATGTATTTAATAAAAAATAATTATAATTTTATGTGGAATTTAAAAATGAAAAAATATACAGGGTGTTCCATTTGAAAAAAGTACATTTTTTCTTGTTCCGCTTTTTTGAGTCACCCTATAGAGTTAAAAATAATTTTACGTTATAAGTCACTTACTGCCCTTCAACTTTTGTATTAATATTTTTAATGTATTTGAAATAGTAACGGAGCTATTGTACTTTGCCACACTAAAGGGCCACCCTGTATAGTAAAATTTAGTTTTCTAATAACTTATAATATTAACTTATAATATATGAAACCTACAAATTATAGTCAAGGCATAATTAAAATTAGATGGTGTATTGTATGCATTTTTCACTTTGTATTTTTTACAGTCCCATTTTAATTTTGTTTTTTAGTTGGAGCCAATCCATGTGATAACGCTTGGTTGACACATAAATGTTATGCCGATACGAAACCCTCCGTAAGTAAAATCATGTCATTTTCTTAAACAATACTAAACTAGAAGCAGAACTTGGGTAACGGGTTAAATTTGGGGTTTATGAAACAAGTAAAGTTAGCACAAATCAAATTTCCTCAAAGTTACATAAGGTTGCACTGTTACGCAAAACAAAGAGCTGCGATAGCACAATGAAGAACGATGGTTTTAATAATACGTCGAAAATTTCCTCAAGTTTACTCAATTTAAAAGAGCCAGCTCAGTACAAAAATTAATACAGTACAGAATGGGCTTTTACAATAAATTTTAATAATCAGTAATCACGTCCGTATTTAGATACACCGGTACCTAGGCCTAGGTGAAGTACAAAGCAAAGTACGCATTAGGCGTGCAGCGCGGAAATATTAATCGAGTGGTTTGAAGGTTTATACGCCCTATGCGCGGAAACCGCAGGAACAAGGGGAGTTTAGTCGGTAGGCGGCCCCTTCAGGGTTGGAATCCGACACTACAACGTGGACGTGAATAACCTTTTGACTTTTTATTTTTATTTTTAAAAAATGTGCAGCTTTTTAATTGTTTTTCTTGGTTTAAAATTAACCTCTCGCTGACTTAAAATGAGGTTTAATCCTCAGTACCCCAAAAACTCTTTTTAGAACGTAATCTTGTAAGTATTTATATTAAAAAATATTTCTAAAGTATTTCAAAAACTCTTGTACTTCTTCACTCTTTGATTTTAATTTCAATTTCTATTTTTTACAGATTATGATTCCTTCAATTTTATTCTCATAATGTCATACATATGTTTTGAAAGGTTTTAAAGGTTTTTAAATAATCTCCGACACCTTCATAGAAAGGATTTTTCTTCTTTCCCATTTTATTTGGTTGGCTTAGACCCCCATTAATAACCTTTTCACATACTCAGTACTTATGGTTTAACCTCTATCATTTTTCTTCATATCATGTCTCTTCTACACTTCAATTTTTCAAGTCCATAAAAGCTCCTTAAGAGGAAGTAACCCCTTTACCACAATAAATATTGCCGAACGTTTTGCTGGTCAAACGAAAATAAAAAATAAAAATTGGTATTTAGAAAATAAATTCTACTTTAAATACCCCATCCAGAAAAGTAAATGACGATCGAAAATATTCCCAAAATTTTTTTTAGAATTTTTTTTTATTTTTAGTAATTTTGTAATATCTTAAACAATTCTTTATTGGTCAAAAGCAAAATGACTTTTCCGGGTGTAGAATGTTGTACCAAACAATTTTTCTTAAAGCCATTTTTCAATTTCGGCCTTACTTTTTTCTCAAAAAGTTTGGGCGCGTAAAGTGAATTTAAGCGTGTAAAGTGGGTTTACGCGCCCAAACTTTTTGAGAAAAAAGTAAGGCCAGTTACATTCCCGTGAGATTTGCATAATCAACAAATTCTGCAAAACTCTTATCTTATTTCTTAGATTTACTGTAATGCAGCGTTCCCACACAGAACACATAAATATAAGTAAAATGCATTATTTTATTCAGTTACTATTGTATTCACCTTGAGTAATAATAAAAATTTTTTAAAAATAAACTCCCCTAACGAGGGTTGTTTACTGGCGCAGTCGGTAGGATTTTGTCAACGGTTCGCGCATCGTGCGTATTCGCCGGTTTCGTTTCAACGATTTGTGGCAAAAAACGAACAAATTAATATTTTGCTGTGGTGTGTACGTGGTAGCTCAAACTGACCAGGGAAGAAGGGACAAGCATCGCCCACATCCTATTGGTACGAGTCCTGCGGGAACAAGCATCGTCCCCAACTCATAGACGTAGGAATCCAGGGAAAAGGACAAGCATCGCCTATATCCTGTTGGAACATAGACTAGGAATGAAAATTGCCATCTTCAGTTTTACACTGTAAGTGCATCCTTTGACAATTTTCCTTTATTTTTACCATATTGATTTATTGATACATATATTATTTTTCTCACTATATATATACATTTTATCTCATTTTTAAATTTATAATAATTTTAAAGCTGGAAGATCTAGCTACTCTTTTCGAAAATTCGTTTCACGACTCACGTATTATAATGGCGGAACCGAATTATCAGTTAATAAGATACCAAGCAGACAATATTCCTAAATTCGACGGTAACCCAAAACAAATTAACAGATTTATAAGTTCGTGCGAAAATTTTCTAGAAAACCATAGAAATACGACTAATAGCGCGGCCCCTATAAATGTGTGCCTATTTGATACAATTTTAGGAAAGTTAGTTGGCAGGGCGGCCGATTTAATCGCCTCCCGAATAGAATTAAATTCTTGGGCTTTAGTTAAGGCCGCGATAATAGCGACCTTCGCGGACCAAAGGTCTATAGATTGCGTTATACAAGATATCATTACTTTAAAACCAGAAAAAAACGAAAATCCACAACAATTTGGGCTGCGTCTGCAAGACGCACGAAGCCTACTTTTTTCAAAAATTAACGCATCTGACGATGCTCGCGAAATAAAATTGTTAAAAATTTCAGAATATGAAAATTTAGCTTTAAAAACATTTATTAATGGTCTAAACTACCACATGCAATTAGTAGTGCGTTTAAAGAATCCGAAATCTTTAGAAGCAGCAATGAGCTCTGCTAGAGAAGAAGAAAATTTCTTAAACTACAAAAATCGTAGTAATTTTATTAACAAAACCACACCAAATTTAAATGCGCCCACAAACAAATTAAATACGCCTCCACAAACGCATTATGCTGCTAATGCGCACCGAATATTTTCTCAACCACCTTTTAAGCCTACACAAAATTATATACCAACACAGAATTTTAGTAATAATCGATTTTCAGGCTCAGGACAATTTAGAAATAACACTTCTATGTTTGGACAAAGACCAAATTTTAACCCTCAATATAACCAACAAAAGCCAAATTTTACCTTTCAAAATAACCAACAAAGACCAACGTTTATTCCTAGACCATTTTATAACCCCCAAAATAGACAAGCACCTTCAGGCATGTCACGTTTACAAAAACCAGAACCGATGGACACATCTTCTGGTATAACTAATAACCATCATCAGACGCAACCATTAAAACAAAAATTTCTTTCAGAAGAATTATTCAATCAATCGGTCGAACCGATTACTGATAATACAGGCGAAATTAACGCAAATATAAACCCTTATCAAAAAATAGACACTCAACATTACTACCCAGAAATGTCACACCCTACCTATGATGACGCTTACACTAATGTGCAACCCAACTATGATCAATATTATTCATATAATGAAAATAATTACGAAACCCCTTGTACCGAAAACGACCCTTATGAAGATCTCTATAATGACGAAAATTTTCAGCAAACCCTGACCCCACACAACATGACGTAATACCTTTAGCAAACCCTGACCCCACACAACATGACGTAATACCTTTAACAAACCCTGACCTCACACAACATGACGTAATACTTTTAAATAATTATGCGAATTCTAACCTACCAGTTATTTTTATACCTGAAATTAATGCAAAGTTTTTATTAGATACCGGTAGCGGTAAAAGTTTCATAAGACCAAATCTCGCTTATCAAATATATCCAAATTTTATATTTACTGAACCATTTTCAGTTAGAACAGCACACGCCACCTCCATTCATAATGAAGTCATAAATATCCCAATTTTTCCTTCATTTAACATTTTTGGAAAACATAAATTTTATCTTTTCAACTTTTCACCAAAATTCGACGGACTTTTGGGAATCGATTTCTTAACTCATATAGGCGCTAATATAAACTTAAAAACTTCTACTTTAGAAACGCAAAATATAACCCTACCATTATACTACCAAAGTAAAATGTCTGCTACGCATAATTTTGATATTACAGAAATTATAATACCCCCAAGAACGTGTCAAAAAGTAAAATTACCTGTCAATCAATTAAACGGTATAGGAATCCTTAAATATACAGATTTTGGCAGCGCAGAAATGCCAGAAGCTTTGGTCAAAGTCATTGACTCATTCGCCACCACTCTCGTTACAAACAGCCGTGAAAACCCAGTAAAAATCAAAATATTTAAACCCTTGGATATCGAAACATTGGACGAAACTGAAATAAATTTTTTTGAAAAAATGGAAACAGACACAGAATTAAATGAATATTTCGACAATCTTCAAAAAACGAATCTAAAAAACATACGTTTATCTCACTGTAATAAAGAAGAACTTAAAGCCATACGAAATTTATGCTACGAATATCGCGACATTTTCTATTGCGAAAACACACCCCTAACTTTCACAAACCAAATCAAACATAAAATCAATTTGACAGACGAAACACCTATATTTACCAAAACATATCGATACCCAGAAATTCATAAACAAGAAGTAAAATCACAAATAAATAAAATGCTTGAGAACGGTATCATCCAAAATTCATCTTCACCTTGGAGTAGCCCAATTTGGATCGTTCCAAAAAAATTAGATGCGTCCGGCAAACGCAAATGGCGAATTGTGATCGACTATCGTAAAATTAACGATAAATCAATCAATGACAAATTTCCCCTACCTAATATAACAGATATCCTAGACAAATTAGGCAAAGCTCAGTATTTTTCAACTTTAGATTTAGCCACAGGGTTTCACCAAATTGAAATGGAACCCAATGACATCCCTAAAACTGCTTTTTCTACAGATACTGGCCATTACGAATTTAAACGAATGCCTTTTGGGCTCAAAAATGCCCCCTCCACCTTCCAAAGAGTCATGAACAATGTCCTCCGTGGTCTTCAAAATGAAATATGTTCCGTTTACTTAGATGACATAATTATATTTTCTACATCCCTCCAAGAACATATTGACAGACTCAAAGCAGTATTCGAAAAACTTAGACAATCTAACTTTAAAGTACAACTCGACAAATCGGAATTCTTACACAAAGAAGTCGCTTATCTAGGACATAAAATAACGAGCGACGGTGTTAAACCTAACCCCGACAAAATAAAAGCAGTCAAAAACTTTCCAATACCCAAAACTTCGAAAGACATCAAATCATTTTTAGGTTTAGCCGGCTACTATCGCCGATTTATTAAGGATTTTGCAAAAATCACTAAACCAATGACCTCATGCCTCAAAAAGGGAGCCAAAGTCGAACATTCTAACGCCTTTATTCAATCATTCAATCATCTAAAAGAACTATTAATAAATGCCCCGATTCTTAAATACCCCGACTTCGAAAAACCCTTTGTTCTCACCACCGATGCTTCGAATATCGCCCTTGGCGCCGTACTCTCGCAAGGTAACCCTCCTAACGACAATCCAATAGCTTTCGCATCGCGCACTTTAAACGAGACAGAGCAAAAATACTCGACAATAGAAAAAGAACTTTTAGGTATCGTTTGGGCTTGTAAATACTTTAGACCATACCTCTATGGCCGAAAATTCAAAATTTATACAGACCATCGACCTCTTGTGTGGTTGTTTAACCTAAAAGAACCAAACTCTAAACTCGTGCGTTGGAGACTACGACTCGAAGAATTCGACTATGAAATTTTGTACAAAAAGGGTAAACAAAATACTAACGCTGATGCGTTAAGCAGAATCCCTGTACATGCAATCGAAACAGAATCTCTGATTAATTATCCCGGAGACATAAACACTGACGTAACACAATTTTTAAGTACCGATTTTAATCCCGATACACTTAACAACGAACTAGTAACTGACACCTTAAAAAATTTAGAACAAGAGTCTCAAAGACCACCCGAAATTAATATTATCTCCAATGTCCAAATCCACCCACCATCAATCAATACCATTCATAGTACAAACGCCACAGAAAACTACTCCAATATGGCACTATTAGACGAAATAATTAATAACAAATCGTATCAATTTATTATCAAAAAATCGCCTCACGATAAATATAGCAAAACAAAACGAGAAAATTTTGACGGTCACCATATCATACATGCAACATTACCACCAGATATCCCAACAATAACTGATTTTTGCAAAGAATATTTAATTAATAAAACAACATATATTTATTTTTTTTCAAAAGAGCTACGGCCTTATTTCCAACAAATAATGAATAATCATTTTAAAAATCTTAAATTAATAGAATGTTCTAAATTAATAAATAATGCCCAACCAGATGAAAGAGAACTAATAATAAAATATAGACACGAAAGTAAAACAAACCACCGTGGAATCGAAGAAACGTGCAAATTTCTAAAAGCAAACTATTATTGGAAATCGCTAAAAACGGACGTAACAAAATACATTAATAATTGCGAAATTTGTCAGAGATCAAAATATAATAGGAAACCCCTTGACCAACCATTAGTGCTAACAGAAACACCAAGCAAGCCATTCGAAATGATACACATAGATACATTTATAGTAGGTAAACAAAAATTCCTAACAATTATCGACAAATTCTCAAAATACGCTCAAGCTCTTCCGTACACCGGAAATGCAGTATCCTGCTGCGAACAACTAATAAAATTCTTTTCATTTTTACGCGTCCCAAAGCAAATAACCTCAGACAATGGATCCGAGTTCGCTAATGAAGTAGTTAAAGGCTTACTACAAGCACATAACATCAAAATTCATTTTACCACCCCTTACCACCACGAATCGAACTCTCCCGTAGAAAGACTACATTCCACATTAATCGAACACATCCGAATACTTCGTGAATCAGACCCAAATACAGACGTTGAAAAATTAATGCCTTACGCAATTATAGCTTATAACAATACAATTCATTCTAATACAAATTTTGCACCCTATGAACTTGTTTTTGGACATACAGATTCCAGAGACCCCATGGACCTAATATCATCCCACGTTTATACCGAGTATATAAATACCCATAAAAATAATACCCAAATTCTGTATGAAAAAGTAACTCAAGACGCCAAAGATAAAAAACAGAAAACAATCGATAAGATTAACCAAACCAAAACCACAAAGGCTCTTATAATCGGATCTCAAGTTTACAAAAAATCTGATAACCGAGCGGGTAAAATCAAGAAAAGATTTTTAGGACCATTTATTCTAACAGCCATTCTAGAAAATAACAAAATCGAAATTGAAAACCCCAAAAATAAACATAAAGAGGTCGTCCACCTTAATGAAACTAAAATAATACCTATTGTTCCAGATGGAGCTGGACCATCGCAAGCACCGTAAAATTTACCAATTTAAATAACCACCCTGGCATACTACCCTTCAAACTAGGAACCGCACAACTCGAATCAAATCAATGGACCTTTATTCAAAATATCGACCTAGTACCTTTAATAACCAAATTTCAAACCATAAAGAAATATACAGAAAAATTAACTTCCAGTCTCCAAAATAATTCTAACTATCACAGAGAATACCTTAACTCATTTACTTCTTTGTATACACTAGAAAAACGCATAGAAACTTTAATAGAACAAATTATCCCTGACACATACACTCATAAAAATAAAAGAGGCCTATTTAATCCTTTGGGCTCGTTTATAAAAAGCATAACGGGAAATTTAGACCAAAACGACGCGGAACAAATTGACGTAAAAATTACAAAATTACAGGAAAATCAAAATAAGCTAAGAATAGACGCCATAAATCAAATTACGCTTTTAGACACGACAATCAATAAATTTAAAATAATGATATCGAATATCACGCACAACGAAATGATATTAAGATCACGCATTCTACAAATAGAGAGTATAATTAAAAACGTTCAAGTGGATCAAACGAACACACACCAATTTTATCAAATTCACACCATTATTAACCAAATAACTTTCATGTATCAATCGATTTACGATATCCTTGATAGAATCGAAGTAGCTATAACTTTCGCAAAAATTAACGTGCTTCACAATTCAGTAGTAAAACCCCAAGAACTACTATTAGAAATAAAAAATCTTAATAATCATTTAATTTCGAATAAATTGCCTCTAGATGCTAATTCGCGAAACATTCTTAATTTCGAAAAACTAATCGTAATTAAAAGCTTTTTAAAAGGTTCAAATATTGTATTTTTATTAGAACTTCCACTTGTCGAACCGGAAGTGTATCAATATTTCAATCTAATCCCTTTACCAATTCCTGATAATAAGTCATTCCTCGTAAATATTCCCCATAAACCATACCTAGCACTTAACAATGAAAAATTCGCCTACATGGACCAGAGATGTATGGAAATCCAACCACAAAACTACCTATGCAAAGAAGCCCGGACAACCCACGCAGAAAATAACCCTTCCTGTGCAGTACAGCTTATCAAACACCACGCAAATATTACGTCATGCCACCCGTTCAAAACACAAATAAACGAAATCCAAGTGACAAAAATCGTCAATGGCAAATGGTTAATTACGGTACCATCACACCAAATTAGCATTATAAATTGCCAAAATTCCGAAGACAATGTACCCCTATATGGATCCTATTTATTGGAGTCCCCGACCGACTGCAAAGTCCACATCAAAACAATCGTACTCGAAACACACAAATCAAGTCAAATCATCTTCGACGAGGTAAACCTACCCACACTAAACTTAAGTCAAATCGAACAACAAGGACCAAAATTATACAATCCACCCTCTATAGATCTCAACTACATCAACCTCAAAGAAACCAAAGAAATCCAAGCTAAACTACAGGAACAAAGGAAAAACCTGCAAGAGATGACGTCAACAGTCTACATCACTAGGACCAGTTTTTGGACAATATTTTTGTATATTATTTTTGTCTTAATTTCAGGATACCTCATATATATAAAAATTGTAAAGAAATCTAAGAAAATACCTAAAAAATTAGATATCGATTCAAAAAAGGAAGAAAATAATATTTTCCAAATAGTGTGAAAACACACCTTTAGGATGTGCTTTCAACTTAACAAGGGAGGAGTTACATTCCCGTGAGATTTGCATAATCAACAAATTCTGCAAAACTCTTATCTTATTTCTTAGATTTACTGTAATGCAGCGTTCCCACACAGAACACATAAATATAAGTAAAATGCATTATTTTATTCAGTTACTATTGTATTCACCTTGAGTAATAATAAAAATTTTTTAAAAATAAACTCCCCTAACGAGGGTTGTTTACTGGCCGATATTGAAATATGGCTTTAAGAAAAATTTTTTGGTACAACATTCTACACCCGGGAAAGTCATTTTGCTTTTGACCAATAAAAAATTGTTTAAGATATTACAAAATTACTAAAAATAAAAAAAATTTCTAAAAAAAATTTTGGGAATATTTTCGATCGTCATTTACTTTTCTGGATGGGGTATTTAAAGTAGAATTTATTTTCTAAATATCAATTTTTATTTTTTCTTTTCGTTTGACCAGCAAAACGTTCGGCAATTTTCATTGTGGTAAAGGGGGTTACTGCTCTTAAGGTTCTAATTTTCTCTTTTGCTAACACCATCAGCATAAAATACAAATTTTTTGTCTCCTGATGATGAATGTTTCTACGCTCGAAACATGTAGAGACCCTTGAATAATTTTTTATTTTATTTTGTGGAGGAAGACTTTTAGTTTTTCTTTTTTTTTCCATTCTTTAACTCCACTTTAAGCATGGACTACTTCAAATTAAATCTAGTAAGTACAGTTTTTTTTGGAAAATGCTTGAACATGGACATTCACATTTTATTGTGGTCTTTATTATTTAAAAAATGTACTGATACAGTGGGTTCCAAATTAGAGATATGACGATATCGAAATTTTTAAATAGCAACCCAAGTGTTTTATTAACTATTATTAAAATGCATATTAAGTTATCCATAAGTACCAAATTTCAAATTTGGATTCCTTGTAATTTATAAAATATTAAACAAAAATTAATTCAATTGAAAAAAAATAAAACATCTCATCCATCTTTAATACTTTTTTGGCAATAAATGCTCAAAATATTGTCCATTTACTATTTAGTAATATCCTACACGCAAGTAAAACTCGATTCGAACATTTCTAATTACTTCGGAAGAAATTAATCTACACTCATAATCTCTTATTCGATCTTTCAACTCCTCAACATTCGACAAGGAACAAAAATTTGAAATTTGGTACTTATGTATAATTTAATAATATGCACTTTAAACATGTTCAATATGAAACTAGGGCTGTCGTTTAAAAAATGATCGATATCGTCATATCTCTAATTTGGGACACACTGTATCAATATTTTTTTTTTAAAGAACCACAACTATAAATGTTAGCAACCGTGCCCAAGCATTTTTCAAAAAAAAAAAACTGTACCGGATTTACTGAATTTATTTATTACTAGCGTGTATCCGGCATGCGTTGCAACCCGCTGGTATAAATACAAACCCGAACAAACCCGGCAGGGTTTGTTCGGGTTAAGTAGTAAGCATTTTTTATGCTGATTATGATTATGAGAGAAGAAAAACAATTGATCGTGGCGTTTCCGAATAAATGATTAAAATGAAATTTTTTTAAATGGAACACCCTGTATATTTTTACATTTTTAAATTCCTCATAAAATTATAATTATTTTTTATGAAATGCATTATTAGTCTATACTTCATAGTTTCCGAGATATTGACTCTCGAAAAGTGACATTTTTGAATTTTGACAGCTTCTAACTTTCTAACAGTACATCTTAGAGCAAAACGGCTTACATGTCTCTATTTTCAATTTTTATTATCTTCCCAAAAAAATCAACTTCCGGTTAAACCGTTATGTAACTTGAAAGCAGGAAATATAGTTGTTCCGGTTTAACCGGAAGTTGATTTTTTTGGGAAGATAATAAAAATTGAAAATAGAGACATGTAAGCCGTTTTGCTCTAAGACGTACTGTTAGAAAGTTAGAAGCTGTCAAAGTTCAAAAATGTCACTTTTCGAGAGTCAATATCTCGGAAACTATGAAGTATAGACTAATAATGCATTTCATAAAAAATAATTACAATTTTATGAGGAATTTAAAAATGTAAAAATATACAGGGTGTTCCATTTAAAAAAATTTCATTTTAATCATTTATTCGGAAACGCCACGTTCAATTGTTTTTCTTCTTTCATAATCATAATCAGCATAAAAAATGCTACTACTTTGTTAATTTAACCGACTTTGTATCTCTAATAATAAAAAAGTTAGCAATAGTGCCCACTTAATATGGTACACCGTGTATAGGTAGGGACGGACAGCGACAGCGACTTTGTTTTATACTATGTTAAGATAAGAAGTTACAAACTCACACTGTACACTTTAGCTAGGTAGGTACCTTCCCTAATTTTTTTTTCTTTTCAAATTTTTTAGGCTTACATTTTGGTTTAATTGCCAAAGAAGAACCGCAAGAAGGAAAAATCGATTGTTGGATGCTTTTTATTTATTACGCACAATATACAATTGCCAAAAAAACACTAAGTACCTACTTATTAAATATTTCTATTGGCCGTACTTTTTACTATGTAATTAACTTTACATTTTTAAACATTTTAAATATTTTGATCTGCTCGTGTGCAATAAAAAATTGTCTTTATAACTAATATGTATTAGTTTGTTAGTAAATTACCTATACTTGCAAGCTTTGTCTTTACTATTAAGTACAAATACCTAATTATTTCCCGATAGTACTAATTACTAACCTTATAATTATACAGACTTATACCGTATCAGCTATTCATTTCTTCTTTTTAAATAGAACCTACTTAAAAAATATTGTAACAAGCACAACGATAGGTGTGCATATTAAAACTATAAAAAACGAAAATATTGACCATTAATTTATACTGATCAATAACTTATAGAGTAATAATTGTACTTTATTAAAACAAGAGTGACATATTGTCAAATAAAATATATTGAGTAAAATGTTGTTTTTGTATTTCTACCTAAAAATGTTTTTTGTTTTATTTTAAATGAACGGAAGGCAACGGCAAGACCGACGCAAGCGGCAACATCAACGTCAAATATAAATGATCTTATGGAACTCTGTGCTTTTAAGTTGAAACGGCGAGCGCAAACGGCGAACGCAAATGGAACGTCAAGTTTATAAATCGACCTGCGAATACGTTTTTTTGGGACAATACCGTGCGAGCAAAAATTTTTTGCATCAAAGAGGGCTTGGATTAAAAAACGTGGGGCTTGGTTTAGATCACAATGATATGGGGACGATATATCTAACCAAATCTAGGTTAAACTTTTGTCAAATTCATAATGTGACATGATATGCCAAACTAATGAGTAATAAAATAAGTCGTCGGCGGCTGTATGGTCGGTTGCACAGTCCTGTTGAAAATATCCAAAACGTAGTTCGTCGTCAAGTAATTGCTCCACAAATGGATTCAAAATATTGTCTCTATACCGCTGTGCTGTAACTGTGTCATGGAAAAAAATAGGACCAACAATTCTTCTTCGGGAAACAGCTAACCGATTTTTCGGACACCAATTTTTTGAGGGTTCAATGTGGACTCTACAAAAGAATAGGGATTTTCACTACTCCACATGCGTGTATTCTGAGACTTCACTTAACCGGGAGGTGGAACCAGGCTTCATCCGAAAAAAAGTCAGGTCTAATAAATCATTTCTATCCAATAAATTTTGGGTAAACCATTGAGAGTAATTCCTGCGTCTTTCAAAATCTGCGGCTTGTATTTCTTGGAATACTTGCACTTTATAAGAAAACAAATTTAGCTGCTTCTTAAGAATAGTCCTGCATGTTCCATAAGACCTTCCCACTTCTTGGGACAGGCGTCTTATACAATTTGTTGGCGTATTTTGCATTATTTCACGAACGTTTGCAACAAGTTCTTCTGTTCTCAAAGATGGTATTCCTGCTCCTTTTTTGTGTTGTACGTTTGCAACAACTCACCACTTACTCTATACTAATCCCGTTTCGAAAATACGCTTTAACCATGAATGTTTTGTGCTATTCCGTAAAGCCCATTGTGTGAATTGTTTAAGAAATTGGGAAAATTAGCGATGAATCAAGTTACTTGTAACTATGGAGAACTATAGGGTAGGAGGCCGATCGACAATGGCAGCATTTTCAAATTCTGTCCCGGTTTTTTGGTTAGTTCGCTATTGGCCGATAGATGGCTCTCGCGTCCGAAGTGGGCTGATGTTGTCTTCTTCTTCTTCGTTTTTAATATCGAAAACTAGATCCTCCATAGTTTTTAACTTTTACTTAAACCCTTTATTTTTCTGTGCTTTTACTTTTGACAATTGACATTTTATTTTTCGAAATAACAAATAATGTTTGAAGGCAAGACAAGACAAATAACGTTGTATTGTAATTAATTTCCATATTTATAATAAATAATGGTACAATTTATAAAAGTAGAGTTTGCTTTGTGTCGGGGTGTAAGACAGGATCTTTTTCAGAGAGAAAACGCAGCCAAATAAGTCTCTTTCTAGCTCCAAAGGTATAGCTAGAATGTTTAATACCTTGTATTTTAAAAACCAAGCATCGTTGGAACTTTATACAGGCCGAGTTTACTAATAAGTATAACAAAGTAAGTGTAAATTCATATAAAAGTCCTTATTTGTTCCTTAACGAACTAATTTAAATAAAAATAGTTATTGCGTCCATAAGAAACCATTATTTGATAGCCCACTTCGAACACGCGCGCCATCTTACAGCGACTCGTAAAGCTGAATTACCGATGCTAATTTGGGACCGAATCCAATGCATTGCGATCGGCCTCCTACCTCAAGTCCTCCATACTTGTAACGACTGTCAAAGATGACGAAATAACTGATTGATTGTTAATTCAGGTAGTTACTAACACCTAACAGGTATTAATTAAGCTTTACGGCTAAGCATTACGTCCTTAGATGCAAGGCCCTCTTTGATGCAAATAATTTTTGCTCGTACGGTAGATACAGCCATTAATCTCATTAATCAGTTGGAGCAGTCTATTGTTTCTTATTATTTTAATGTTTATACGTTTATATTTAACGAAAATTGAAAATTCAAAACAGAGGGCGCCGCCGAAGGCGCCTATTTACCCTCGGCGCTGTGAGGCATTGTCATTCCAAGAACCCCTCCCCCCCTCCCCCAGGGGCTACGCCATTACCCAGGGGCTACGCCACTACTTACTGGTATAAGTTGACCGCCTCTAACTCCTGGACTATTAATTGTGTCTGTTGTGTTTAAAAATTCCATATCCAGGTGACATTTTGTTATATTCTATCAAGCATGTGACTCTAGTTAATACCAATAATAATAATAATTGTATTAATAATAATTATAATTTATTAAAGCGTATCTTTTCAAATTTTTTTAACTAAAACTAAGAAAATAATTAAAAACCTACAATGATGTTTAAATAATTGGAGATCAACAAAATGTTTAGATGATTTGTTTACAAAATATATTAAAAACGAAAGATGAGATAGTGAATTTTTTTTGTCAAATTTAAATTCCTCGGCCACTCTGGTTCAGTCATAAACTTCATCGTGCGTGTAGAGTTGTATTCTTTTAGTATAAGTATATATTTAATAGTAATACTTAAGTTATTATTTTAAAATATATATTAAAGTGAAGTTATCCTTGTGAAAAGCGAATAATATTTTGTATTTCAGGTATGTACCCGATTTTTTATAGATATAAAACTAGTAAGAACTTTAGGAAAAACGGGAAACCAATTTTAGTTTTAGATAAATAAAAGCAAACTAAAAATCTGACCAAATGCATACAGTATCTTCGCCATTTTGGTGTTTTTCGATTATTTATTTTCGATTATATATTTTTGCTATGAATTTTCTTTAAAATCACAATTCATTATGATGATACAATAAAAAGCACTTGGTTTTATTCCATTAAAGTGAAAAGAAATATTTATTTAAATTTCAAACCTTCCAACGTTATGGCTGATGGCTTAAATTTTACCATATTTTATGCTTTAAGAAAAAACTAATTGAAAATCTTTACACAATTAAGTAATCAATGGGTGTTAAACAACTAATATTTTTTTGCCATTGTAGGTCTTACAAAAAAAAGTTTTTTCTTTAGGTTACCCTAAATGGCGAATCTATGGGAGGGCTGCAGGGGTTTTAGCCCCCCCCCCCTTCCCCCCGTGGCCTAATAATAAATTAAAATAATGGTAATTTCCCTCTATGTAGTGTGTTTTCTGAAATTAAAAAAAATATTTTAAACAGCCCAATTTTTATATTATTCCAACTATCGGCTATAACAAAGGGGAAGGTAATCGGGTTTCTGACCCTCCTCCTTGAAATCCAGAAATAGTCACAATTATCTATTTCAAAATTTAAAAAAATTAGCAAAAACAAACTAGCTGGTTCAATAAAATTCATATTATTTAACAAATATCTATCCCTTCGTATCTTATAGAGAATATTGGGATAGAACATATTGAAAAGTATATTAAAGAAAAAAGAAAACTAATTTTCGTTGCATATTTCATCTTTTTTTCCAATTTGCTTTAATATTAATTCTATTTCATCCCTTAATTAGCGTGTACCCAGCCTGCGTTGCAATGCTAGGCATTATACGCCTTTGAGATAATATTAAAGCCCATCACGTCAAGATTTATAAATAAAAACCCGAACAAACCTCTAAATTTATCAGTGTTTCTCTACAATATTATGCACGTATTATACACAAAAATCTTCCTCTTGAATCACTCTATCTATTAAAAAAAAACCGCTTCAAAATTCGTTGCGTAGTTTTAAAGATTTAAGCACATATAGCTGGGGACAGACGCGACAGCGACTTTGTTTTATACTATGTTAAGATTAAGATTAAGATGCACAACGTCTTATCGGCTAAATTCTTAATAAACTTAGGCGTCGCCCCGAAATTTGTCGGCGTTTTGCCTGTAGCACTTTCCCACTGCATTGATAGAATATCAAAAACAAACTATTTCTGAACCCTTTCTGAAATTACTCGCTGGCGGTCTTGGTGTAGCCCCCCTCCGCCACAGGTAACTCTCCATGAATACAAATTCTTGCCGTTTGCTCCCTAAAACATTTAATAAAACAATAGCAGTAGAACTGATTGCAAGGGCGGATTTATCTAACTACACCCCTCCCGCTTCCAATATTCTAATTTATGAACCACAATAATAATAAAAAAAGAGAAAAATAAAATCGTTAAAAATCTATAAATTTTCGTCTGCAGTGCGTTTATTTCTTGTTTATTTTTTATACGATAAAAGAATTATTTACGTTTGTTACACGAATACAATAAGAAACTTCTGGTGACTTAGTTCATCGATGCCAATGATATACCCTGGTTTTAAAACATAGTTTGGTCACTAAACAAATAAAATACGAAACAGAACATAACGAATTATCACTAAGAAAACAGTCATAAAAATTATGTTAATTCTAGTTCTTTTCCAAAATTTCTTGTATTTCTTACCAGGTTTTAAAATAATTTGTAACAATGTGTTTTATAGAAGTTTCTTTATTTCCTGCAAATTTTATTTTAACGTTCACCTGCTACGCTGTTTCTTTAAAGACATTAGGACGTTAGCACATCCGAGGGTACAAACAAACCTTACAGGGGTGAAAAGAGGGGAATAAAAGTTTATATTAAAAAAAAATTGTGGTCCGAAACTACTTATTTTTTTTTAACTTCTGCTTAAATGGATGAAAGGGGGTTATAAAATTTATATTTAACATATTTTTTGACGGACTTTCTAGACGTATTTTAATGTCTCAATAAATATATAAAATACCCCTAACTTCTAAACGCAAACTCCATGGAAAGGTTCTGTGAGCGTTATATATATATTATGATCTGCAATGAAATAGATATTTTTTTTAATAATGATGATGAATCTGAATTTTTGGTATTATATTAATGAACAATGACATTTTTGAGTAATAGATGTGTTTTGGACTTCCATTGCCTTTAGTTTTTCATATCACAACGTTTCAACTGGTATCTCCAGTCGTCTTCATCTTATCATTACCTGAAAATAATTGTGGCTATGCTTAGGGAAACAGGTTCTACACAACACAAAAAATCAGCAGGAAGACCATCTGTAAGAACAAAAGAACTTGTTGCAAACGTTCATGAAATAATGCAAAATACGCCAACAAATTGTATAAGACGCCTGTCCCAAGAAGTGGGAAGATCTTATGAAACAAGCAGGACTATTCTTAAGAAGCAGCTAAATTTATTTCCTTATAAAGTGCAAGTATTCCAGGAAATACAAGCCGCAGATTTTGAAAGACGTAGGAATTACTCTCAATGGTTTACCCAAAATTAGACCTGACATTTTTTTCGGATGAAGCCTAGTTCCACCTCTCCGGTTATGTGAATTCTCAGAATACATGTAATTATTTTTCTTTTTCTTTCTGTATATTCTTACTTTGTTAATTTTGTAAACAACAAAAATAAATTTGTATTAGTCTACTTATTTTATTACTCATTAGTTTGTCATAATATGAATTTGACAAAATTTTAACCTAGATTTGGTTAGATATATCGTCCCCATATCATTGTGATCTAAACCAAGCCCTACGTTTTTTAGTCCAAGCCCTTTTTGAAGCAAATCATTTTTGCTCGCACGGTATTAAGTTTCCTACTTTTTGAAACATTAATATTTTATAATGTTATTATATTATAATGATCCAAAAATGAAGAAACTTAATATATTTTCAGTTGAATTTTACAAACATAATAAAAACCCTACCATAAACCTACAGACCTGTGGATTCACTACTTTCCAACAGTGACATAATAAAAGGGTTTTTAAATGAAAAATACATAAGAATAATTAACAAAGTAGTATAGTTATGTTCCTATGATTACCAGTGGCGCAGCGAGGGGGGGTTTTAGGGGTTAAAATCCCCCCCAGACGCCCAGACTAAGATGTTTTTTTACGGTTTAGACCAGGGCTGAAGCCTTTGAAAATGGTAAAAAGTGAAAAAAATAATAGTAGGATGAAACCCATTGGAAAAGGAAGAGAATATAACAAAAATAAAAGGAGAACTAATTTACGGGCGATCCGAGGTCGGAAAGTGGAAAGGGGTGAGTTTTTAAGGGTATAAAACGATTTATCTCGATTTCCGGCAAAACTACAAGTCCTATGAAAAAACGTTAAATGGCAAAATTGTAGGTAATAAAAAGATCTACAACTTTTGTATTCAAACTTTTTTCACATAACCTCAAAATTTATGTGAAAAATTCAAATAACCAAGTTTTTGGTTTTTTATTTTTATCTTTTACAAGATATTTTTTTTTCACGAAATTTGGTGAAAACTTACCTTTTTA
Organism: Polydrusus pterygomalis; assembly: GCA_963969555.1. Classification (NCBI taxonomy): domain Eukaryota; kingdom Metazoa; phylum Arthropoda; class Insecta; order Coleoptera; family Curculionidae; genus Polydrusus; species Polydrusus pterygomalis. The sequence continues at coordinate 37,831,674 of OZ018376.1, read as the reverse complement.
TATCCCAAACACATTGTAATTTTTTTGATTTAAATTTTTTTTTTCACCTTATTTTAACTTAATATCGAAAAAGCACCCTAATTTTTAATCGAAAATTCGCACGTCAAAATATCTGCCTTTTTAAAAAAGTCGGTGGGCTTTTTGTTCGTTGAAATCTCTACTTTCTGAAGGTGTAAAAAAAATATACATTACTATGGTAAATGTGATGAAATCCCCTTTAAATCCTATCTTTAATTATATTTAGAACAACTACTTTCGCATATTTTTTGCGATCTTTATGTTTTATGGATTTGTGATTTTTTTGTTTATCAATGTAACATGGAATCTTACGTTTTTCAAGTAATTAAAGTATAAATTTTAATAAATAGCTCTAAATTGTACATAATAATTAAAAAAAAAATTTCGGATTCGAGTTTTTTTCGTTTCTTTGCATTTTTGAGAACATTTACCATAGTAATGTATATTTTTTTACACCAGCAGAAAGTAGAGATTTCAACGAACAAAAAGCTCACCGACTTTTTTAAAAAAGCAGATATTTTAATGTGAGAATTTTCGATTGAAAATTAGGATGCTTTTTCGATATTAAGTCAATTAAGGTGAAAAAATAAATATTTTAAATCAAAAAAATTACAGTGTGTTTGGGACATAAAAAGGTAAGTTTTCACCAAATTTATTTTTCTTGTAAAAGATAAAAATAAAAAACCAAAAACTTGGTTATTTGAATTTTTCACATAGATTTTGAGGTTAGGATGTGAAAAAAGTGTAAATACAAAAGTTCTAGATCTTTTTATTACCTACAACATTGCCATTTAACGTTTTTCCATAGGACTTTAGTTTTGCCGGAAATCGAGATAAATCGTTTTCTACCCTTAAAAACTCACCCTCTTCCACTTTCCGACCTCGGATCGCCAGTAAATTATTTTTCCTTTCATTTTTGTTATATTCTCTTTCTTTTTCATCCTACTATTATTTTTTTGGTTTCAAAAATTATCGACCCTGGTCTAGTTTTAGGTTTTAAAATTTTGAAATCCTGTTTTTTTTTTTGAACCCCCCCCCCCCCCCCCCCTAATACAAAATTCTGGCTGCGCCACTGATGATTACCTACTAAAATTATAATAATTTACTTTTTCAATCACCTCGTAACCAATGGATTAAACTAAATAAAGCAACTAATTGTCAAATCGGTGTGAAATAAAATTTACACAAACACTAAGTCTACAATACCTACTAAATATTTGTACTTACTTGTTCTTTAATAATTACTACACAATTTAGAAAAAAAGTCTTAATAAATTTCGTTAGACTAGTAGTCGTTTACGACAAAAACTCGTTTGAGTAATCATAAATTTCAAAATTTTGTAAAAAAACTGTTTCGTTTTAATCAATTGGAACTTTGGTCAATACCTTTATTTAATATTTTTATGGTAAATTGTGGTTATTCCCACTATTAAAATTTTAAAGTGTGTACAAGAAATGTTAAGGCATTTGATTGCAATGAATTTGTTTTTAATCAATGACTTGATAGTGTCCTAAGAGTTCCTTAAGTGATACGTTTTAATGATTAGTGCATACAGCTAAAAGAAATTAATTGTTTTAAGTTTTTGTTTGATTTGGTGCAGCTTTTGGAAAGGTGCATTGTGTTGAAACCGTTATTTGGATAATTAAATACTTCTATTTTTTAGGGTAAGTTATATTTTATGAGTCATGAGACAACAATCTACTATTACAATAAATAAGATAATAAATATTCAAAACATATTATTTTCATAAAATAATGAATACGTTAGTAACAAGAAACAAACAAAATTAAAAAATAATAGTTTAAAGAAATTGCTCAATATAACCGATTCTCGCTCAAAATCGGATTCATATACAAATTTTTTAAAAATTATTTTATGCACCCCCAGACTGAATGGTCCAAGAGAGCAAGGTCTGAAGAACGGGGTGGCCATTTAACAGAAGAATTTTTGCTCCGATCAATCTAGCGATTAGAAGAGATTTGTTGTAATTGTCTCTCTTCTAGCAAAATGTGGGAATGCACCATTCAGTTGAAACCAAATATTTTGTCTTTCCATTATAGGCAAATCATTAATAGTCCAGGAATATTAGGGGTTTTACTTTGGAATGAGAGATAGTCAGCTATAATTTTGTATAAACTTTTCTTTTGTCACCCTAAAACTTGGGTGTCCGCGACTACAGATACTCCAAGGTCAAAGGTCAAAAAATCAATTTTTTTACACATTTATTGCAAATATCTCGTTTCCTATGGGTTTTATGTTATTTGTATTTATTATAAATATTGTAGAGGTTTCAATTCTCTACAAATTTTGTTTAAACATTTTTTTATATCTTAAACCATTTTCGAGGCAGAGCGCGCGCCGTGTTTAACTATTTAGAGTATCATTCGAGGTCAGCCTATGTAGTCCCGATTAAAAACAAATACAAATACAAAAAATACAAAAATGCTTTATTCATAAGTATTTACATAATAATATTACTGCATTACATAATTATCTGCGCTTAAGCCCACAGTGGGCTTTTGTGTGCTGTCAAGGCCGTAGCCAGGGGGGGGGGGGGGATCAAGGGGGATTGATCCCCCCCGAAATAAAAAAAATATATTTATTTTAGACTTTTAATAATTATTTATGAGACTGCAGTTATATATACAGTGCGCCCGTCTCACTTTGTTGTTACACAACATAATAGTTAATCTTATTTAAGGGCTACAATGGCTGCAGATCGCCTTAATGGTCTGGCTTTCCTATATGTCCACCGTGATATAAACGTTGTTCTTTGCCTAACCGTTGGCTGGCTACCCGCTCGCCCGGCCTAGACGTTCGAAAAATTAGGAACAATGTTTTATAACTAAAAACAATTTTATTCCCCGGCAACTCCGGCAAGTTAAACTAATTTTTAACAATATTTTTGAAGTACGAACTATATTTTTTTTTGACATTGACTTGACTACCTTAAACTAATTACTGGTTCATAACAAACTTAGATGTAAACAAAATCATAAATATTTTCTCTTCTAAGAACAGGAAACTTGATTTTGTAATTTAGTACAAAGTAAGTAGGTATAGGTACTTCAGATATTGTTTTTGTTCTTATTGTTTATTTTTCGTTTTCATTCTTATTATGTTTTTGATCTTATTATTACATAATATAATTTATTATAATTAATTATGACTTAATATAAGAGACATGTTAATTAGTAAAATAAATAGTTTATTATTTATTTTGTCGACCGACCTTTCAAATTTTGAATTTCTTTTAAATTAAAAGAGTGTTTTAAAGTCTGGCATACACCGCCATAATTAGAGGAACGGTCCAAATTTACCTTAAGTTGAAAATCAATTTTCTCTTTCGATTTTCACTTGATTTCGATAGTTTTTTTTTAATTTTAGCTTGATTCTTCAGGAATGCTGTTGGCCTATTAACACTTTTTAACGATTTGTCTTTATATACGATACAGGGGCGGAAACAAAGTAATTATTTTTCAGTAATTTTTGAGACACCCTGTGGAGTGACGAAGTGTTAATTGGAAACATTTTATGATAATTAATTGTGACCTGATCTTTTCTGAACATTTTCTGTATTTATTCACTCTGATACCTTAATTATTACGGAAAATACAGGGTTTGAAAAAAGTAGAATCGGATTAACAAAACTGTAACAGGTCTAGACAGCAATGGATTTGTAAAATAGTTATTTACACTACAAGGGAGGCAGGTAATACTTACCAGTCGAGGACATAGTTTGCGCCCGAGCGATAGTGAGGGCTTGCAAAATAGTCCGAGACTGGTCAAGAATACTGCCTCCCGAGTTTTGTATTACATTTTTTCTACTCCAGTTCCCTCAAATTTAAAAGAAAATGTTTTTTAATTTTATAATTTGAGCTATCCAACTGAAATACCCTGTATGTATGACAGGTTTCCTAGTGTTGACACGTTGATTGCTATGGAATTCATAATGTTCATAATCAAACAAACGTTCTGTCAGTGTCAGTTTTTTTAAGAAATCGAAAAAATGGATATCGATGCAGTTGTGAATGCAGCTTGCGCTGCTCTATTACCTCAGAAATCGAAGGAACGGTACAATCGGTGTTACAAGGACTTCAAGGATTGGTGCAGTATTAATGCAAGTGATGAAAGAGTCACCGATAATTCTATGCTGGCGTACTTCGTACTTCCCTAGGGAGGTAAGTATTTACTTACCTCCCTAGGGATGTTAATAGGCCAACAGCATTCCTGAAGAATCAAGCTAAAATAAAAAAAAAAAACAATTGAAATCGAATGAAAATCGAAAGAGAAAATTGATTTTCAACTTAAGGTAAATTTGGACCGTTCCTCTAATTATGGCGGTGTGTGTATATCGATAGATGAGAGTAAAAAAAAATGACATTATAAAAGTCATATTATTTTTGCTCAAGGAATATATGGTTGATGATTTTTTTAGGAACGATGATTTTTGGAACGAATTTTACGAATTTATAAATTATTTTTGTCGGTATTTCTTAGTTTTTGAGATAATTCTGCTTAAAATGTCCCTAATATCCCTATAGGTCTCAAGTGTTACACAGTTACGGTGTACAATGAATAGTGTATAAAGTACATTATTATTAGCAATAATAATCGCTCAGAGAAAAAAAGTATTTCTCAAGCCACAGAAAAATAAAATAAATTAATTATTAAAGAACAATCAATGCAAGGGAGAACCCAAGTTCTCTCTTCCATCCATTACTCAATTTCACGAAAAGTGAATTTATTTATTCTTTATCACTTAAATAAGTACTTGTACCATTAGATACGACAATTGAAGGTTCTTCCAAACAAGCTTAAATTTAGTAAAATCGGATAAGTCGTTTAAAAGTTACAGCGATTTTAATGTTTGCACATTCAATAGCTTCCCCCACTCTTATCAAGGCCGGTACGCCAATGAGCCTTAAACCAAAATGATGCAGAATTGTCTAAACTTTTCGATGATGTAATCAGAGTTATACCTTAATATGGGAAATTTCGGAGAAATTTAGAATTAAAAAAAAAAATTTATTGTGCCCCCTTGCGGCGAAATAAGGAACCTAAAAGTAATTTCCAGAATTTTCTCATGACCGCTTTAATCATAATTTTTTTTTCTCCGAGTTTCTATGCCTAGTAGTTTCCGAGATATGGCCAGTCGCCACCCTTAATGAATCACCCTGTATATGTTAAATGTACAATTATGTAAACTGTTGAACTGAATTCTAGAGGCATCTAGCTTCTCTTCTTTAAGAGCAATGTAATTATTAGTAGTCGGAATGGATAGACTGCTAGTACTGACAATGCTAACTTCTGCTTCTGAGTGAACTTCTTTTATTTTTGTATTTTGCGTATCTTTCTGCCCTATGATTCTTTTTGCTATTTCGTTTTTCTGTTCAATGGAATTTTCTATATAACTCTCGGCAACTGAGCTTGATCGCCAACCTCCATGACGCTTGAAAAGTGTCATGTCCGCTCCAGAATCTGCCAACATTGTTGCAGAGCTGCGCCGGAAGCAATGGCCAGTGTATTCATTGGTGTTGGGGAGTCCAAGGAATTCTGCTATTTTTTTTTTTGGCATACCTCCAATTGTAATAATTTCAACTGGCAGGGTACAGCATTTACCACTTCGATATGTCAAGAACAATCGCTGATGTGTCGTATTTAGTGGACGAAGTTTTGCGTACTTACGAAATAGATCTAAAAAAATTTATGCCATCTATTGATCCTTCAGTAATGGTAAACATTCTTGGAACATGAGTTTTTGTGTTCGGAATTTTGACACTGATAAACGACTGATAATCTTTGATAGCATCTAATTTCAAAAATGTGATTCTTACTCCTACATGTTCCAAATACTCCAACGATTAAAACAACTTTGGCTAACAGGAATTCTTTATTATCAGCTTGTTTTATAAAGCGTTCTATTTCCAGCTTTATAAATATTTTTGATTTCTTTGGCTGATATCCGGTAGCTTTCCTTTTTAAAAATGCAATAAGGTTTGTAAATTTTGCAAATATATCTATGTTTTTGTTCAGATAAATTATGGTTCGGAGCATCGAATCTTTGCTCCACAAAGTTGACGGCCTTAAGGTGGTGGATAGCTTGAGGAAATAGGCTAGTAATACCTTTTCTGTAAAGTTCTCAATATGCTTTTCTTGGGCCCAGGTTTCAAAGTTGTCGTAGGTTTTTTTCGTATAAATGCTTCGCAACTTATTGTATAAATAGCTATATCACCTTTTTATTGGAAAGGGTGTTTTTTTCATTTAAACCCTAATAACTTTCCATAGGAAAAAAATAATTAATTGAAAAAAATTATTCTAATTATTTCAACAACAAAAAATCTATTACCGGTATACTCGGTAAATATTGCAACAAAATGTTAAATATTTGTATTTAATTATTAAAATTAGACCCATTTTCCTGCAAATGATGCATGTAAAAACTACCGGTTATCTGGTAAAGTTTGGATTGTTGCATAAATATCTTATTAAAAAAATTATTGTATATGGTTTTGTTTATTCAATTAATTTTCACATTTTTAACGTAGCTTCCAGTGGCGTGCGATTCATTAAAGCGATGGAAGAACCGCCTCCCCTACTTGCCATGCATAGGTATATACTTCTTATAGAATAGACTGAGCCATTCATTCATGAATAGCCTGTTTGTTTACATCAAATATTCATACGTGTGAAACAGAGACAGAAGAGATAGTTAAATTTTTGACTCCGTGCGAAGTTGTAATGGAGCGATTAGTCAACACCAGCGGCGTAGGATGTGGCAAGAATTTTTAATACAATAAATAACTAATAATTGAAAAAGTTGTCATTTAGGTATTAATAAGGTTTTACTTCAGTGAGGTTTAAAAGAAGTTTTTGAAAAAAGCCTAGGCTGTAAAAAATGTATAGTGTTATGAATGAATGAAATTAATGAAATTTTAGGCGAGAGAAAATAAAAAATATTTTATTTTTCATATTTAATCATGTATAACCACATAGAGGATATTTGAACAAACTCTGGTAACTTGAAGAAATAGTCCATACTTTAAGTGGAGTGTATGTTTAAAGGGAAAGAAATAAAATAACACACCCTAAGTCTTCCTCCACTGGTATATTAAAATAAGTTACAAGGTTTAATACAGGGTAACTTCTCTACATGTTTCAAACGCATAAGCATTCATCATCAGGAGAATAGAATAAGGAATTTAGAAATGTAATAGGTACAAACAATCCTAACGGAGCTACGAGATGATGGAAAAAACAAGCATAGTGTTTGGAAACCTTTCAACGTAATGGTAAACCTACCAAGAGGCCATTTGTGAAATATTGGTAGAAATTAAGCTATGAAGGTGGCATAGCAGTAATTTAAATGTCATTAATGAGACACCACAAGTGTGAGTGGAGAAGAATATTTGACATGGGAATGGTAGATGATGTAAAAACTTTAATTTATAATTAAATGAGGAGTAAAGAAAAGTCCCATATTAGTGAACTATAGTAACTTAAGTGTGAGGAGAAGAAAATTTAAAATGAGGGGTTAGCTGGAAGGTCATTTTCGAATAAAATTAATGTTTAAAAAATGTCCAGAACAATGGTTTTAAATTATTATTACTTCTACTCCTAAATAGTAGAAACCCATATAACATAGAAAAAACTTAAACTTAAAACATCTTCTATGTCAATTTTAAATACTCCGCACATTCATGTTGCTGTTTCACTAATTTGAGACTTCAGTTACCTACTCTTCATTTTATTAAAAACTTTTTACTACTCTACTGTAAAATATTCTTCTCCTCACACTAACGTTACTAATTCACTAATATCTATATGACCATCCAGCTACTCCTCATTTTAAATTTCCTTCTCCTCAAACTTAAGTTACTAGTTCACTAATATGGGACTTTTAATCTACTCCTCATTTGATTATAAATTAAAGTTTTTACATCATCTACCATTCCAATGTCAAATATTCTTCTCCCCTCACACTTATATTGTTGTCTCATTAATGACACTTAATTTACTGCTATGCTACCTTCATAACTTAATTTCTACCAATATTTCACGAATCGCCTCTAGGTAGGTTTACCACTACGTTGACAGGTTTCCAAACACTATGCTTGTGTTTTCCATTATCTCGTAGCTCCGTTAGGACTGTTCGCACCTATTATATTTCTAAATTCCTTATTCTATTCTCCTTATGCGTTCGAAACATGTAGAGAATTTACCCTGTATTAAACCTTGTAACTTATTTTAATATACCAGTGGAAGAAAGAAAGTGTCTTATTTCTTTCCCTTTAAACTCTGGTAAGCTGCATTGCAGCAACAATACTCTAGTTGTTGAAAGAGCAATATTTTTTGCAGAGATGCCAGGATATAAATAAAAGTATTATTTTTTTGCTTCCTGCTTTTATGAGGGAACCCTAGGTATATGTTATTTTACACTTGAATGTTTTAAATTTCGTAGAAAATGAGTAATATGCATAAGGTCCCAATTCTTAATGTCCTTCTTAAATCCACATAACTATACCTAACTACCATGACAACAATACCAATAATGATGTCCTTAGAATTTATTTCTCACAGTTAAAAATGTTAATAAGAGTTATTTTAATTTAATCTATTCCTGATTACTACACCACTGAATGGGCAAATAATACAGATTATAACCTAACCTGTGAAAAGATGATTCTGGATTTAAAAAATCTTATTTTCCACAAATCTGACACTGACGCACCATTTTGTTGAGTACTTATAACAAGAAAATGAAAAATATCTTAGAAAAAATTTAAAAAACACAAAACATCACAAAACACGTACAAATACGAGTATTCCGGCGACTAACCATGACATCGCAAAAACAAATAATACGATTATCCACAGAAAAAAAGGGTTTGTTCGATTACTACATTTGTTTTTGTTGCTACCTGTGAATGGCCGACGCGTTGAAAAGGAAAGCGAGGTTGCCGCTATCATTCTAAATTTTTTCACCATTGAACTAAAATAAGTAAGTAAGTACCTACGAAATACAATGACTTGATATAAACATATTTATTTTATTTAAACCAATAAAACAAAAACTTGTTCTACCTAGCGTATCTTATTAGCGTTTGTAATGTATCTGAATTATACTTGTGAAATGTATATTTTATTAATTTTGTGAATCTATCTTACAACAGTAAGTTTGATAACAGCGCTGCTTTTCATGCACGTGTTAAGTATAGTGGACCACTTCTAAGTTTTTTGTCGGTATTATGCTGAAGCCTCCCATTACACATTAACTACAAAATATTACAAAACTTAGATAAATTAAGGTTGCAGGAAAATGTTTGTTATATTTATTTAGTTTGATTGTAATTATTTAGGTACCTACCAAGGCATCTTTATCTTTTAGTCATTTTTTACTGCGTATCCATGTATTCTAAAGGCCCTACTTTTTAACATATTTTGTTTGACTAAAATAATATAATAGCAGTGGCGGATCCAGAAATTAATACTTAGGGGGGGGGGGCAAACAGCGTCGAAGGCGCAAAAATGGCGCCGCAGGCGAAAATTTTTAGAGGCCACGATAAAATATGGGTTTTGTCCACTATTTTAATACTATCCTGGGGGATCCGGACCCGTTGCAAATGGTATGCTTAAGACATGGAAAATTGACAGCCAACAAATGATGCTTACAGCTCTCATGGCCGATATAACTCTTGTTTTTCAAACTTTACAAAAACTGTTTCAGAAATCAAATTTGATATTGCCCGATGTATTAATAGCTAGAGATGCAGGTTTGAGAAAATTGGATATGCTGGCTACTGGTCATTGGCCAGGAGGTAAGGAAAAACAGCTACTAGCTGATATTGACCATGATTGTAATCAAAATTCTTCAGAGGCGTTGACTTCCGCAGTGACTAACAAAAGTACGCGTAGTACATCTAATGCATACGTTACAACGGGTAGGCGAAATTGGTCAGCATTAAGACAGGAAGTTGTATTGTCCTTTAAAAATTTTCTGAATATTAGACTCAACCTTAAAGAAGATGAAACAATTAAAAATATGATAAACCTTATTTGTGCCAAATCTGAAGCTGAAATGATATCCGCAGGCCGACCATTATTTGGAATCTCTTCGGTTCAGAGGAAGTGTCCAATTTTGCGACATCCGTGTGTGATTGCTGGCCTGTAATTCAAGAAATTTCAGACATTGATACTCCCGATGAAGGCACCAGACTTGCTAATAAATTAAGAAAACTTATAGTTTGCACTAAGGATATATTACAAAAGCTTGTTATTGCTAATAAGTCCTCATTCAATGACTACTTAGAGGATTATTTTCTATTACAACAAAATAAAAACGCCAGGAAGAATTTCATTAAATGAAGATACAATGAATAATCGCCTCTTAGTGTCATTGAATGGAGTTGGAAGAGCCCATTTTGATCCAAGACGGCAGTCGCCGAGTTTTTAATGAAAAAAGAACGTAGCTTTAGAGAACCAACTCCTGAAATATACAAAACTAGAGATTGTATTAGTACATTTTTTAGAGATAATCCCAAACTATAATCTTATTAATGAAGTTCCTTTTACATTAAAAATGAGTACTTAACGAGTTCCTTTTAATTTGTGGTATTCTTTATTTTTATGTACTGTATTACTTTTATTTTAAAATACCTTAATACCAAAGAGTGTCCTAATTAGTTAGATTTCCAGTATTAATCGTAGTATGTTATGTTTTTGTATTAGACTAAAAATAGTTTATTTTAAATTTTGATTTTATTTTACGTTTCTAAGGAATTAAACATTAGTAAACATAGGTAGTTGATTTTTTTTGTATAAGTCATGATGCCCCAAATTTCTGTATCCATTTCATGTTTACTGAGAATCCAAATGAAAGACCCGCGTAGCCAAATGGATACACAAGAGTACGTTAAAAGATGCCTCTTGCTACTCACATTAAAAATTCTGTAAAAAATGATAATACAGGGTGTCTCAAAACTCAGTATCAAGATTTTAGGGGCGTATTTGCCAGGTCAAAATAAGCCTTTTTTTTCCTATAAGCATGTGTCCGCAAACGCTTCGTCACCGATCTACAGAGTGTTAAATTTTCAAAAAATTTTTATTTTTTCCTTCATAGCTCTTTTAGTTTTTGAGATATTAAGATAAAATTTAAAACATAGATTACGCTTTAGGGCTTACATCATCTAGTATACCGAGTGATTGTAAGAATCTACAGGGAGATATTTTTTCAGGGGTCATGCTCCCTTTTCTCCGCATAAACTTTTTTATAGTGCGCTGCTGGCGGATTCTGAAATATGCAGTACATTCTTTGTTTTGTTTATAAACTTTTTTATCTCTTATAATTTTTATGCATCTAAGATCGTTATCGAGAAAAAAATTTAAACAAATTTTTGTAATTCGCCATATTTAATTGAAATTTTTCAATGAAACAATAAAAAAAAACAAGTGGGCTTTGACTGCTATTTTCATTTTGACGTTTACGCTTATTTTGAAGCATTTGACATTATTTAAAAGTTGGTTTATGCATTTGACATTATTTAAAAGTTGGTTTATAACTTATCGTATATTTTTTGATTTGTTTAACATTAAAATGGAAAATGGACCATATTCATTTGAACATCTGGCTGACATCCATTTCGTTTATGGTCTGGCTAATGGTAACGGGCTTAATGCTCAGAGGTTGTACGCGCTAAGATTTCCTAATCGCCGGCTTCCCAACTACAGAACTTTTATAAATTCCCATCAACACCTTCGGGAATACGGCAGATTTCAGACTCCAATGCACGATACTGGTAGACCAAGACAAGCACGCAACCCAGCAGTTGATGAAGAGATTTTAAATGTTATCGACGAAAACCCTGGTATGAGTACTCGACAAATAGCACGGCATTTGGATGTTTCCCGTTCAACTGTCTGGAGGGTTTTACACGAAAACATGCTATACCCATATCATATTCAGCGCGTCCAAGGTTTGCTTCCTCGAGACTTTCCACAGCGCTTGCAGTTCTCCAGATGGATACTGCGCAAGTGTACTGTGGATCCTGAATTTTTATCTCGTATCCTTTTTACCGACGAGGCTTAATTTATACGCGACGGAGTAGTGAATTACCACAATGTTCATATTTGGGCACTAGAAAATCCAGACATGATCAGAGAATCTCGACACCAGGAACAGTTTAGCGTAAACATATGGGCAGGAATAGTAGGAGATACTTTAATTGGTCCTTTTATTTTACCGCGAATTTTAAATGGTGACACATATTTAAACTTCCTACAGAATGAATTGCCTGCATTAATGGAGGATGTGCCTTTACACGTTCGTCAACAAATGTGGTTTATGCACGATGGGGCCCCCCCTCATTTTCGAGTCACCGTCCGCGATATTTAGACACAGTGTTTCCCAATCGGTGGATTGGCAGAGCAGGTCCAATTGCTTGGCCCCCACGGTGCCCAGATTGCAACTCGCTGGACTTCTTTTTATGGGGGCATGTAAAGAGTCTAGTTTATGATGCAGGACCAGTGCCTTCCATCGAAGTTCTAACTGGACGAATTATGGATGCCTTTCAAACGGTAAGAAACAATCCCGGAATATTAGAACGCGTACGGCAGTCTATGAGAAGAAGAGTAGAGGGTTGTATCGCAGAAAGAGGAGGGCATTTCCAGCATCTTTTATAAAAAGTCAAAGTTGATTAAGTTTCTTATTTTTGAGGTAATGTTTAAATAATCTTATAACAAATAAGTATAGCGTCTTTTGTTTTCATTGTGGTATTTATTCCCCCCTGTTGTTATAAATGTTAATTAAATGTAGCTAATTACAAAAATTTGTTTAAATTTTTTTCTCGATAACGATCTTAGATGCATAAAAATCATAAGAGATAAAAAAGTTTATGAACAAAACAAAGAATGTACTGCATATTTCAGAATCCGCCAGCAGCGCACTATAAAAAAGTTTATGCGGAGAAAAGGGAGCATGACCCCTGAAAAAATATCTCCCTGTAGATTCTTACAATCACTCGGTATACTAGATGATGTAAGCCCTAAAGCGTAATCTATGTTTTAAATTTTATCTTAATATCTCAAAAACTAAAAGAGCTATGAAGGAAAAAATAAAATTTTTTTGAAAATTTAGCACTCTGTAGATCGGTGACGAAGCGTTTGCGGACACATGCTTATAGGAAAAAAAAGGCTTATTTTGACCTGGCAAATACGCCCCTAAAATCTTGATACTGATTTTTGAGACACCCTGTATACAATTGTTTGTTGATGTGGGACCTCTGACAAAATACGTCACTCGTAATGACTTTGTTATTATCGTGTCTAGTTTCAATGACTTTAGTTATAAAAATTTCCGTCCAGTAAAGAAATAAATGATAAAATATCTGGGACATACAAATAATGTTATTTTACCTCATATATACATATTATGTATCATCTCTCAGTTGTGACAGTTATATATTATGTAGAGCAATATATATGTTTAATTGTAGGTTGTATGGTTATGCTACTAAACTTAATTAGTGTGTTGATGGTACCATCTCTTGTCTAGACTATAATGATATTGGGCATTTTCCAACAACAAAAAATACCTTGTTACATTTTAAGTCAATGTTGGATATTGATTTTTATAAAAACGCAATGAAGTAACAACTAGTCGTAGAAGTGTCGGGTCTCAAGCAGATATATAATAAAAGTGTAAATAACATAGTAAATAAATATAGTTCGGTTCAACTTAGTAATGTAATTACTGTGTGCAATCTATACCAGACACTATCAATACAAATTTTTCAGTGGTAGAAATAACTCCGAATATAACTTAATCATAACGTTAATCAGAATTGTAGGGAAGTCAAAACTAAACTTAAATAAATAAAATAAATAAAATAAATAAAATAAATAAAATAAATAAAATAAATAAAATAAATAAAATAAATAAAATAAATAAAATAAATAAAATAAATAAAATAAATAAAATAAATAAAATAAATAAAATAAATAAAATAAATAAAATAAATAAAATAAATAAAATAAATAAAATAAATAAAATAAATAAAATAAATAAAATAAATAAAATAAATAAAATAAATAAAATAAATAAAATAAATAAAATAAATAAAATAAATAAAATAAATAAAATAAATAAAATAAATAAAATAAATAAAATAAATAAAATAAATAAAATAAATAAAATAAATAAAATAAATAAAATAAATAAAAATACCGCCGTATCTGACCAGTCCGTCCCATATAATTTCCGGTATTGTATTGTTTTAGATTTTCATTAAATAATGCTTTTTGTTAAACAGGTTTTATTTCTTTAAAAGTTACTGCAAAAACAAAAAGAGAAATCCAATATTACTTTGTTCCCTTGTTTTGATACGTGTATTATGCGACTTTTCAGAAAAGTTCCAAAATATAATCAGGAGCCCTATGTTTAGTATACAGTGCTTTAAAAAGTGATTTATATTTTGAAATGGTGAGCATAGACATTTGCCAAAAAAAAATAAAGGTGTTTATCAGGACGCTAATTTTGGTTTGCATATTAATTTTTAATAATAATAATAACATAATCAGATATTTTGATTTATTGTGACGTCACTTGTATTTGCAGAACAAGCACTGTTGTCTGGTTAGTTAATAAAAGATTAAGCTAACCCAGTCTACTTTAGACTCACAGTCAAAATTTTTTGGTTATTTTAGCATCGTTTAGATACAACAAAGAGATAACGCCAGTTCCTTCGACGATTTGTTTCTTAGAAAATTATAACTTTTGGGACTTTAATAACTTAACAATATTTCTTTGCATATTTTATTTTTAATAAATTTTAACTATTAGCTATACCTACAAGAATACGTTGCACGAAATTGGTGCCAACAGAATTGCGATCTCGGAAACTTTAAGAGATAGTATGACGGTTAAATGGGACAAGTTTTAGGCTATAATTATGTTAGGAGTTTATTGGTGCTTGCGGATCGATTCTGGTTCTTTTGATTTTTGGAATATTTTGAATAAACTAAAATATTACATTTACTTAGATCGGTTGTAACTACGTTATTTCCCAATATTTTTTTTTTTCTGTAAATACATATTCATGGCAACTTTTTACATATAATATGCCTACTTGGTAATATTTAGTTACAACGTTTCGGTTTTCAAGCACCATCAGAATTTTTTTGATTTGACAGCCCTATTGGATTTCTCAGTTCTTGAAAAATACTTAATTTTTCCTACAATTTTTTAGAAATGGTAGTTTTTATGTCCGTATTAAATGTAGAACGCCGATTAACATTTTTCACTTTTCCTATTATACAGTGTCACCAGTAAAGTCCGCATCATATGGGATTTTTTTTTATTAATAGCCTTATTCAAAATTTGACTTTGGCATTAAGTTCTGCTTCGATCGAGATGAAAATTAAGCAAAAAAAAAGTAGGCGTAGCCGTAGGCGAGTCCTGGAAGTCTTTGAGTAAAAAAAAACTGTTTTCGGACGTGTTGCGTACAATATTTTTTCGGCAGCCGTGTAGAATAACAAATCAATGAGACACATTTCTTTATTATATTTCTTTGTAGAACAAAATTTTGAACATTTTAATTCCTATTTGTATTAAATATTGAAATTCGAATATAATATAGGTACTAACAGAAACATTCTAATTCTTATTTATATTAAAATTAGAGCAATTGCTAATATTGATGTGATTCTTCCCGAACTAGGCACGTACTTCCCGGACTAGACCGGAGAAATGCTACTTTCTCAAAGGAAAAGCGTCCGGGAAGTGGGTACTTCCCGGACGGTTGTCGAAAAAATTTATTTTCCACTTAAAAAACACTTTACTGAAGCTGTGTTCTTTTTTGTTTTATATTTTCAGACACAAACTACGTTTTCAAAAATACTTATTTTATGAAGTTACCCTATACAGGGTCAAAAACAAATAAACTTTGCATCACATGCGACCAAATTTTAATACACACAAACACACAAAACTAAAAAGTTTTATGTATCTAGATTGCGTTGAGTCTTTTTGCAAAAGTTAAAGCTAGAAACTGCATTTAAAAACACTTTTTCTAATAACTTTTTGCGATACTTTCAGAAATAACTTTACTTTTGAATTATTTTTTGGAAAAAATTAAAATTTGACAGATAATGCGAATCACGTGACTACTATTTTTTTGCTTAATTTTCAACTCGATCGAAGCAGAACTTGATGCCAAAGTCAAATTTCGAATAAAGTTATTAATAAAAAAAATTCCCATAGGATGCGGACTTTACTGGTGACACTGTATGAGAAATATCGCAAAAACGAAAAAAACCTGAATCGATCCACAAGCACCAATAAACTGCTAATATAATTGCCTAAAATTTTTCTCATTTAACCTTCTTTCTATCTCTTATAAGTAATTTTCGAGATCGCAGTGCTGTCGGCATAAATTTCGGACACCCTGTATACCTACTCTTCTACAATAATTACTTATAATCTATAAATGTATATTATTTTTGTTTCAGAAAGAAAAAAAATTTAATTTGGTGGGTAAACTTAATATGGATGATAGTGCTTCCGATGAATTCAGGAATAAATCTGAGCATCCACGAACCAAAGCTAATTTTCTATCCAATTTATTTTTTTGGTAAGTTTCTAAGAAGGCTCGAGAGGTACATTTTAAAAATATTTTAATGGAACACATCGGTAACTGGTAACTGTTAAACTGGAATTAACATTTTTCTCTAGGGATCAATAAACCAACAAAGGATGGTGAATGTTTGGGCTTTTTCACTATTCTCTAATGATATTTTTCCCATTTGAATGGATAACTCAATCGTGTGACAAGTATACAGGGTCCTGCACCTCAACTCCCGACTTCTATAGCTCACTTAGTAATTAAGTCAGGATTTTGATATTTTGCAGACTTTTTTAGATTACATGCCATATGTTTTCTTACTTATTTAAGTGCCTCCTATAGTTACCTACATAACCCTAAAATTTTATTGAAATTGATTCAGTATTATAGGCGAAAATAAAATAAAAACTAAAAAATATCAGTTTTGCACCACTGGTTTGAAAAATTAATCGATAGAATTGTCGCAATCTCAAAAGGCACAACAAATACAAATTTTAAAGAATACTCAGTCATAAAATTGCCAACAGAAGTAAATGTTTCCTTTAATTCCTTCAGATCCATCCTTAGACGCGTTTCGCCATCATATCATGGCTCATCAGTAAGGCTAGGATCAAACAAATTAAAGGAACGTGTGTACTACTTAAATGTAGTACATATCGCGATCAGTCGAGAGGATGAAGTGCATGGCGACATCTAGCGTCGATTTTAGACACCTTTAAATCATACCAGCACCTCTAAACAGAACTTAACAAAATTAAGTCAAATGTTAAGAGCAGTAACCCCTTTTACCACAATGAAAATTGCCGAACGTTTTACTGGTCAAACGAAAAGAAAAAATAAAAATTGGTATTTAGAAAATAAATTCTACTTTAAATACCCCATCCAGAAAAGTAAATGACGATCGAAAATATTCCCAAAATTTTTTTTAGAAAGTTTTTTTATTTTTAGTAATTTTGTAATATCTTAAACAATTCTTTATTGGTCAAAAGCAAAATGACTTTCCCGGGTGTAGAATGTTGTACCAAGCAATTTTTCTTAAAGCCACTTTTCAATATCGGCTTTACTTTTTTCTCAAAAACGTTGGGCGCGTAAAGTGAATTTAAGCGTGTAAAGTGGATTTACGCGCCCAACGTTTTTGAGAAAAAAGTAAGGTCGATATTGAAAAATGGATTTAAGAAAAATTGTTTGGTACAACATTCTACACCCGGGAAAGTCATTTTGCTTTTGATCAATTTCTAAAAAAAATTTTGGGAATATTTTCGATCGTCATTTACTTTTCTGGATGGGGTATTTAAAGTAGAATTTATTTTCTAAATACCAATTTTTATTTTTTATTTTCGTTTGACCAGCAAAACGTTCGGCAATTTTCATTGTGGTAAAAGGGGTTACTTCCTCTTAAGAGAAAATCATTTGCTAAGACTAGAATTACAATTTTATTATTACAAAAGTCAGGTTAGGCAGCGCTGTGACCCGTAGGTCAGCCATTATTTTCCTCTGACAAGCTACGACTTGGAAAGTAAGTTAAATATTTTGTTTGGAATACTGATGCCCACTTGCACCAAAATAAACTTAAGTTCTTCTTAGTTAAGAGTATCTTAGATTCTAAGTTAAACTTAAGATATTCTGTTTTGCACCAACCATATTTCAAAGAAACTTAACTAAGTTTCAAAAAAAGCGACAACACTGCTTTTTAACATATGATTCATTGGTAATAGACAAACGTAACACCATTATTTTGTTAAATGAAATGAAATAGAAACAATAAGACGTGTCTTTAGTATTCACTCATAAAACACCGGAAAAGTGTGCAGCAGGCAGTTTAGAATTTTAGAATAGAAATCAGAAATGCGATGCGATTTCCTGAAGAACAACGGATAGTTAGTTTGGTTAAATACATTTTGCAATATTGTTAATTAAAGGTATATAACAACATAATAATGATTTTAAATAAATACTTTCCTCCTAGGACGAACTACTTTGAAGACACGGACAATATGACATAAGACATTTTTTAAAAGATTCCGCTTAATACAAACATGTTTTATAAGTACTTATACATTTTACCTATTATATATAGCCTTCTAGGAAATCCATTTTCTATTAATTCTAAAAATTACAAAGTCGTTAAATGTGTCCATCTTACCCAAAAATCAAAAATTAGTATTTATTACAGTTCGATTGAGGTTAGGAATGAGTTAAGAATACTTTAAGGGCTCGAAAACGGCGACTTAAATTTAAGAAATCTTAAGCGATCTTAAGCCTTTCTTAAGTGCTGGTGCAAGGCAATTTTACATCTTAAGAGCTAAGAGCAACTTAAGGTATTCTTAAAAGTTTGGTGCAAGTGGCCATTAAGGAGACGTTTAAGGCGTCCTTAAGGTTGGTGCAAGTCGTAAAAGCAATTTAAGGATTCCTTAGCGTTAAGTCTTCCTCAAATTATGTTGGTGCAAACGGCTATGACACTGGTATTTAAACATCACTTTGCAAAGCGACGCCGCTTAGATGCGTCGTCACGAACAGAAATTTTTATTCACTGAAAGCATGAGAGGCATGAAAGTCATAAAATACCTCGGTTTAGATTGTCATCAATTTTAAAATCCCCAATAAAATAATATTTATCTGTATAAGGAAGTCAGTTACCCCTGATATCAAAAGCAAATGAAACTAACCAACCATGCGTACCTAGAGATTTTTGTTTCTTCATTTTAAATGTCACAAGAAGCGGTCAAATAAATGATTGCATTTCACATTATTTTTACAAAATAATTTTAGAAAATGACGTAAATGTTATATTGCCCGTATTGCAAATAAATGATTATACCGTATCTTTACAGGGTACCTTCAAAAATACATTTTTATATCATGAATCACATTAATAATAATTGATACGACAAGTCCAACACTTATTTATTGAAGGAATACCGTGTGAGCAAAAATTATTTGCATCAAAAAGGGCCTTACATCTAAGGACGTAATGCTTAGCCGTAGTGCTTAATACCTGTTAGGTGTCAGTAACTACCTGAATTAACAATTAAACAGTTATTCCGTCATCTTTGACAGTCGTTACAAGTCATTTAATTCATCGGTAATTTTTCCAATTTCTTGAACAATTCACACAATGGGCTTTATGGAACAGCACAAAACATTCATGGTTGAAGCGTATTTTCGAAACGCGCTGACACGATATTCACTGACAGTCAGTGAATATGTCAATCAACCCTTCTGTCATTTTTCATTCACTCTGTTCCAAGCACGTGGGTGTGAACATCTGCTTCTCCGCTAATTATTGAAATGTTAAATATTTTAATGATCTTTACTAATTTTAAATTAAAAACCTGCGGGGTTACTGAGTTTGAAACCTCAGTACCCCACTAAACAAATTTTTTGAATATAACTTTCGTAAGTATTTGCCTTTTATCAAAATGATACTCAAAAAAAAATTTTTTTTCTTACTTCAATTCTTAATTTTAATTCCAACTTCTATTTTTTACAGATTACCTACATGTAATTCTAGTGAATTTTGTCCTCACAATGACAATTTCCTACCTAATTATGCTTTTTTAAAGAAATTTTTTAAATATTCTTCGACACCTTTTTAAAAAAAAATTTCTTTCCCCTCCAGTTTATTTGGTTGGTTTATACCTTAGTTACTGACTTCTTACATACTCAGTATGTTCTTAAATTTCATCAATTTCTTCATAATATTATATTTGATTTGCATATCAAATTTTTAATTCCATAAAAGCTCCATTAAGGTTCGACACCATTTTCTCTCCTGCTAAAACCATCAGCACTAAGTTTTATTTCTGTCTCCTGATGATGAACGTCACTACGTTCGAAACATGTAGAGACTTTTCCTAAATAATTTTATTATTAAACTTTGTGGAGGAAGACTTTGAGTTTTTTCTTTCGTTCCTATTTGTAATTTAGATATTATTTATGAGCTTGGTTCAAATTTGATCGTGTTGTGGGTTGGTGGGTTTCTGCATAACTGTGTTAAAAAATCCCTAAAACCTTATATAAAATTCGAGATCTGTTTTTAAATAAATTGACTATAGTGGTAAGTAGCCATGTACTTCTTATAAGAAGTATATATGTATATACAGCGTGACCAGTAAAGTCCGCATTATATGGGATTATTTTTTTATTAATAGCTTTATTCGAAATTTGACTTTGGCATCAAGTTCTGCTTCGATCGAGATGAAAATCAAGCAAAAAAATAGTAGTTACGTGATTCGCATTATCTGTCAAATTTTAATTTTTTTCAAAAAATAATTCAACAGTGTGGTTATTTCTGAAAATATCGAAAAAAGTTCTAAGAAAATTTTTTTTTAAATGCAGTTTCTAGCCCATATGCAAAATTTCAGCTGCATAAGATAATTCTGACTTTTTACCCAATACTAAAATTTATTTTCCACTTAATGAACACTTTACTGATGACACTGTGTTATTTTTTGTCTTAATATTAAGGTGTACTACTTTCAGACACAAACTACGTTTTCAAAAATAGGTACTTATTTTATGAAGTTACCTTATACAGGATAAAAAACAAATAAACTTTGCATCACATGCTATCAAATTTTAATGAATATATGCAACTTGCGTACGTGCAACTTGCGTACAAGGATTATTTCTTCCAACTTGCGTACACGGGTAGGTAGGTCCCGCGAACCAGGTAAGAGTACATTATTCCAACTTGCGTACATACACAAATATTAGAAGCTTATAAGCAAACTAAGGACATAAAAAAATGCTCTGATAACAACGAACAAACCGGTTGCCAATACACCTTTTAGAACCGATTGGAGAGGGCGTATTATTACGGTCCGTTTAAAACCCTGTGTATGTGAAGACATAAAAAAATGCTGTGATAACAACGAACAAACCGGTTGCCAATACACCTTTTAGAACCGATTGGAGAGGGCGTATTATTACGGTCCGTTTAAAACTCTGTGTATGTGAAGACATAAAAAAATGCTCTGATAACAACGAACAAACCGTTTGCCAATACACCTTTTAGAACCGATTGGAGATGGCGTATTATCACGGTCCGTTTAAAACCCTGTGTATGTACGCAAGTTGGAATAATGTACTCTTGCAGTTTTACCTGGTTCGCGGGACCTACCTACCCTACCCATGTACGCAAGTTGAAAGAAATAATCCTTGTACGCAAATTGGACGTACGCAAGTTGGAGGATACCAATTTTAATAGCCCAATTTTGATTTTGTAGAAAAACACATAATATATTTAATATGGCGCTACTTTAAAGAAAATGTATCTGAAATAAAGCATTGTCAAAACTAAGAAGTTTTATGTAGGTTGCGTTGAGTCTTATTTTGCAAAAGTGGTGCAATTTACAAAATATGGGTAAAAAATCAAAATTATCTTTTGCATGCATTGCTAATTTTGCATGTGGGCTAGAAACTGCATTTAACTGTTTCCAATAACTTTTTTCGATACTTTCAGAAATAACCCCACTTTTGAATTATTTTTTGGAAAAAATTTAAATTTGACAGATAATGCGAATCACGTGACTAGATACTATTTTTTTGCTTAATTTTCATCTCGATCGAAGCAGAACTTGATGCCAAAGTCAAATATCGAATAAAGCTATTAATAAAAAAAAAATCCATATGAGGCGGACTTTACTGGTCACACTATACTACTTAGGTATTCTTCTTATAATACATTCTATAAGAAGTATACCTATAATATGTGGTTTTAAACTAATGCTTACTTTACGATATTGCATAATAAAAAAACTCTTTGAAATGACATTTTTTTGTGAAACGCAACCATGCAGTCCATCAAACTCAAAGAAATACACAACTTAACATTTTTAAATTTATATTAGGATACTATAGCATTAAGTGTCTAATTTTGCTTGGTTAAACCTTATCACTTTTGAGGTTATAGATATTTAAGGTGGAATACTCAACGTCATTCGATCCATTGCCAACCTAAAACCTATTTCGCCTTGTATTTTTTAGTTTAATATTTTATTGACTAACATTTAAATAAAATCAATATCGTCCGCATATTCTTTAGGTTATATCTGACATACTACAGAAACATCAATTTGTTTCATTGCTAATTTTCGGAGAATCGTATTGTGAAAGAACAATGACATAATAATGTTAAAAAAAATCTTACCCGATGTTCTTTGCTATACAATTCTTCTAAAACAAGTAATGAAATTCCGTGATATTTATTAAATATGTCAATTATTACCTATAGAATATCAAGTCGATGCTGATTTTATTTAAATTTTGTGTAAAAGCTAGAAAAAATAAATAAATACACGCGAAATAGGTTATAGCGTGGCAAGCATGTTGATACTCCTACCTTAAGTAACACAAATGTGGTTAGTGTGCGTACTTACAACGTAACAAAATCCTGTATTGTAAATGCCAAAAATGTGTTAAGTGCTCTTACCACATATGAAGTAGAAATCTGTAGTGATTCAGTACTTACAACAAGTGTCAGATGGAGCTACTAGCCCAAAAATAATTAAATTCAATTACCTACCACATTTGTGCATGCGAAAGTATTGATAGCAAGCTATTGCCTGGTGGATATAACTCAAATTGTACTTACCACATTTGTGCGCTACACTATCGATATATGATATACATTATTTGCTAACAAACCTGTCGTTAGTTTCCTTGGATTTATGGTCGTCATATACCAGGACTTTTTTAATACCTACCCTTTAACTTAATAAAATTGCAGTATGAACACTTTACAAACGCACATGAACTAAAAACTTACTGACTATTCCAAAATAATTTACTGCCTTGCTAGCAGCAATAAAACGTTTTCGGCACTTGCTGTATAAAAGCGATAAAATCTCAACTTCTGTAAATAGGGTATAATAACTCTAGCAGTATTAATAATTGATGTGCCATACTTTATTTGGTTTATCTAGGGGGGGGAGGGGGGTTAAAATGGTTCATTTCTAATAACTATTATTTATTGTAAGTATACTTAATTGGAAAGATGACTAGTCAATTTCATATTAAAGTTTGGACTTAGGAAGCGTCGTATTATTAACCTCTGGATTCTGAAATAATTGGACTGTGATGTAAATAACATATGGGCAGACACAAATCTGTCTAGTGAGCAAATCACGCTTTACTAACCGGACAACGGTAATCGTAGCATTGAGAGATTGGCAGAAATATTGTTGTTTCAAACTTCGTCACCTGAGAATAACAGGGTTCTATCTGACATAACCCTAAAATCGAGTAATGATGCGTCAAAGTTTCGGACTTTAATAAAAACTTTAATCACAAACAAAATAGTTTTAGTTTTTTTTTGGTATTTCAGAAGTGTATTATAGTTTTAAAATAATGTCTTCATCATCATCATCATCATCTTCATCAATCAGCCCTTTGCATCCATTGTAGGACATATGCCTCCCCTATTCTCTTTCATTCACTTCTGTTTTGTGCTGTCTGGATCCAGTTGCTGGCCATTCTCTTAACGTCGTCTGTCCAACGTGTAGGTGGTCTTCCTCTACTCCGTTTATCCATTCGTGGCCTCCAATAATGTCTTAATAGAACGTAATTGTAGATAATAAGTGGTGTAAAGACAATGTCTAATTTCACTTAGGACCTTGTTTTTCAAAAATATCTTGAAATTTGTAGAAAAAAGTTCTATGTGGTATGGTGGTTAAATAGGGAAATAAATATATATTTCCATAAGCATTTTTGCAATAAGGTAAAATAATATTTTTAAAATACCCCCTTTACAGCGAATTGCAAAAAAAACTGAGGTTAGATACCAGCTATTTTGTTTAGGTTTTATAATTATTAATGTTCCCAGGTTCTATCTACAACAGATAGAACCTTGTTTAAAAATATTATCTTGCTAAAAGTCCTTAGCTCTATCTGCAGTAGTTAGAACTATGTTACTAATTTTAATCGATTTTGAAGTGCAAATACACCTTTGTAGCATAAATATCTTCGCTACTAACGCCAAATGGCGCTAGGAGTTTGTAATTAGGTAATAATTAACAGATAGAACCATTCTAATTCAAAATCTCAATTTTAACAAGATTGCAGATAGGACCCTGTTATTCTTAGGTGACGACTTATATTTAATATATTTCTACAAGCCGACCTTATACATTTACGTTAATCATCAAATTTCACAATAAAGCTTATTTATTAACTTAAAAAAAATAGTCCGTGTTCAAAGTGGAGTTTATAGTATAGAAACGATCGAGAAGAAAAGCTGAATGGTTTTCTCCACAAGTTTATCAGAATAATAAAGATTATTCCAGATTATCTTAACATGTTTCCAGCCTAGAAACTTTCATCATCAGACGATTGCAAAAATCAAAAAAATATAATTATATTGCTGTTGTTATAAGCAAAAGAGAAAATGCAGCAACTTTAATTATGGAGCTTTAGAAAAAGGTGTAATGCGCTTTATAATGATAAAAATCCAGCAAGAAAAATCGAAATCATTAATAATAATGACAGAAGCCATGGTCGGCCGATTGAAGATAAGAAAGATGTTCTTTAGAATAAGATTTTATGTAGGGAAGCAGGTCATGAAAATTATAAAATCAATTTGATTCTTGTATGGAAGAAGACTTTTTTCTATATTTTATAGTAAAATCAACAGTAAAATTTAGAGAATTTGAAAAGTTTTTGTGTTTTCAGTACCTACTGGGCTTTTCTACGAGACAGTATATATTAATTAAAGGTGTTTTCATCCGTATGGGTACCTGTTTTCTCCTACTAAATGTTTGTTAAGTCACTAACTTTCCTTTTAATAATGACTTTTTTTAACAACAAATTATTGCACAATAAACTACTGTTTCATTAATGGACGTCATTTTGAAGAAATATATATTTACTGATTCTACACACGATTATAGACATGCACACTGCAACATTATCATTTTATTTGACGAATGGGAAAATAGACAGGTCCTGGCTTTAAAATTTAAGTTCTTGGTAAGGAAATTATAAGAGTTGCAAAAATATCAGATTTTGTGGATGTTATCGCGTACCTAACCTCCAGTGACGTAGCAAGGGGGGGCGAATAGGGTGACCGCCCGGGGCGCCATATTAACAGGGCGCCAAAATGGTCATTAGAAATAAGGGAATTCGATTGCGTCACTATGCTACGTGAATTGTGAGTTGCCACGACATAGGTCACACAAGTCCGAACAAGCAATTTTTCTTTTCACAAATGTTAAGTTTAAGTCTGTTAATCATTGGCGGTTTCTTCTTTTCCATAGGAGCACAGGAGCACGTGCACCCCCATACTCCATAAAGAATTACCCCATAAAGGAAAAATAATGTTCCTTTCAATTTATCTTCTTTATATTCTTACCTACCGTAATATAAGTTAGAACCCTCCTATTTTAACGTACCGTCAAACAAACGAACAAAACGTGGTGTAATAGCTCTCGCCAAGCCGGTTGTCAAGAGCAACCGTATGGCGCGTAGGAACTCATAAGTCGCACAGATGCGCGTAGGCGGGGTTTCTGCTGTTTCTCTACGCATCTTGTACTAGCAGTTGTGGTGGGGGAAAGCGCGATTCTAATAGGAAAACTCGCACAAATTAAATGTGTGCCGTTGAGTTAATTGCTGTATGAAGTTATTATTTGGAGTTTACCTTTATATTTTTGTTATTATTTTGGGGTAGTAAAGACTTATTTTAATAAAAATGAGCACTTTTAATGCCAAAACAGCTATGAATGTGGAATATTTGAGAAACAATACATTACAGTTATTCCAAACTTTAATGAAGCTGTTATTGATAAGTTTGCTGCAAATAAAAACAGAAGAAGTGACTTTACTTTTAAACAATGTACCCACTAATGAAAAATAAATTGGCCTTTTTTATTTTTTTTATCTTATTTAATTTTCAATAAAATAAGTAGGTAATCATTAATTTTTAAAATATTTACTAAAAATTATTGACCAAATTTGGGCGTGGTCATGAAAAATTTTCGCCTGCGGCGCATTTCGCCTGCAGCGGGCTTTTAGTATACCCCCAACTTTACAAATCACGAGTCGCCACTGCTGTTAATATATTTTTTTTAAACTAAAATTTATAGATGTATAATATTAGTTTTAAAATTGTCTGGTAGGGCGCAGAACTACTATTCGCCCGGGGCGCCAAAATTCCTAGCTACGTCCCTACTAACCTCAAGTCAAATATTAGTTGGTATATATAACTTGTATGGATTTTTACAATTTGGCAAAAACTTGGGTAGGTACGTGTAAAACATTTTCAAGCACAATTTTTTGTTCAAGAATTTGAAAAAGTTTTTGCTCGAGAACTTGACTCGTGAATGAAATACGAAATACCCGGTATTTTACCCCAATTTGGCCATAATAGAATCATTCAACGGTTTTTACTATATAGTCATTATTTATATTCCAATCTGAGTATCCGAGTCACTGAAAGCACAAACACAATTCACTAACTTATACAAAAACTAGAAATCCGTAACTATTTAACACCCATAATCCACAATAGCAAAGAAAACAACAAGAAATTCACAGAGAAAACTTAAAACACAACAACGAAAATGGCACCGAGCCGGTTCTGAAGTGTATTTTGAGCATGTCGCTAAAGAAGGATAGACCGATAACAAGAGGTTTGTGCGCATGCTCAATCCTGCTGGGACGGAAGGCATCTGACCGGCTAGCCGTGCGCTCAGACGTATTTTTTCAATCATAAAACTTAACATTGGTTTGCGCACGAGATAAGCTGTACGTATCTAAAGGTAAATGTCTCTGCTTGCGATCGAATTTCCAAAAGATTACCACACTGGTGTGTATACAGGGTTGGGCAAATGTTCCGGAACGGAAAGTGATATCTTATCCGGGTTTTGGGCAATCTAAAGGACTAAAATTTTACTATTTGACTATTATACCATATGTCAGTAATGTCACCAACTGTCAAGTGTTGACGTTATTTTTTTTTTTTTTAAATGGAACACCCTGTATGTTTTTACATTTTTAAATTCCACATAAAATTATAATTATTTTTTATTAAATGCTATCTATACTTCATAGTTTCCGAGATATTGACTCTCGAAAAGTGACATTTTTGAACTTTGACAGCTTATAACTTTCTAACAGTACGTCTTAGAGCAAAACGGCTTACATGTCCCTATCTTCAATTTTTATTATCTTCCCAAAAAAATCAACTTCCGGTTAAACCGGATGTAACTCGAAAGCAGGAAATATAGTTGTTCCGGTTTAACTGGAAGTTAATTTTTTTGGGAAGATAATAAAAATTGAAGATAGGGACATGTAAGCCGTTTTGCTCTAAAACGTACTGTAAGAAAGTTATAAGCTGTCAAAGTTCAAAAATGTCACTTTTCGAAAGTCAATATCTCGGAAACTATGAAGTAAGTATAGACTATGGAGGACTTGAGGCAGAAGGCCGATCCCAATGCATTGAATTCGGTCCCAAATTAGCATTGGTAATTCAGCTTTACGAGTCGCCGTAAGATGGCGCTCGTGTTCGAAGTGGGCTATCAAATAAATGGTTTCTTATGGACGCGATAACTATTTTTATTTAAATTAGTTCTTTAAGGAACAAATAAGGACTTTTATATGAATTTACACTTACTTTGTTATATTTATTAGTAAACTCGGCCTGTATAAAGTTCCAACGATGCTTGGTTTTTAAAATACAGGGTATTAAACATTCTAGCTATACCTTTGGAGCTGGAAAGAGACTTATTTGGCTGCGTTTCCTCTCTGAAAAATATTCCTGTCTTACACCCCGACACAAAGCAAACTCTACTTTTATAAAGTGTACCATTATTCATTATAAATATGGAAATCAATTACAATACAACGTTATTTGTCTCGTCTTGTCTTCAAAAGTCTTCCATACTTCAAACGTTATTTGTTATTTCGAAAATAAAATGTCAATTTGTCAAAAGTAAAAGTAAAAAACCAAGAAGAAGAAGACGACACCAGCCCACTTGCGACGCGAGAGCTTCTATCGGCCAATAGCGAACTAACCAAAAAACCGGGACAGAATTTGAAAATGCTGCCATTGTCGATCGGCCTCCTACCCTCTAGTTCTCCATAGTATAGACTAATAGTGCATTTAATAAAAAATAATTATAATTTTATGTGGAATTTAAAAATGTAAAAATATAACGTCAACACTTGACAGTTGGTGACATTACTGACATATTATGGTATAATAGTCAAATAGTAAAATTTTAGTCCTATAGATTGCCCAAAACCCGGATCCGATATCACTTTTCGTTCGCCTGTAATTAAGCCGTTCCGGAATATTTGCCCAACCCTGTATAACTGCTTGTGGTGCAAGTCAGCAGATTCCTCGTCGTATTTTAATACTTCTGAGATGATTTTGTTTTTATACGTGTCAAATGGAGAATGCTCATAACTAATATGGAAGAAAGAGAACGAGTTCATCAAAACATATTTTCTAATCAAAAACGATAATTACACGAGCGCTTTGACCCTTTGAAAAATAAATTGATTGAAGAGACAGGTGAATAAGTTAACAACCAAATTGCTAAAAAGTCGCCTAATGAATGGACAGTTCCTGGTCAATCAAATTGCCAGAAAATTTTTAATCAATTTGATTAAACGACTTGGTTGCTCCATAACTTCCCAGGGACTGGACCACTTTAAGCCTGTGAAACCGGACATAACAAAAAATGACCGAAGAATCATTAGCTTCTCTACTAGTGAATTACTCAATTAGTTGATTGCTGTCTAAAACAGCTCAGTTTAAAGATACGTTGATACGAAGATACGTGAATACTTTGGTTGTAAAGTCAAATTAATCTAAGAATTCGCCGAATTACCTGTCATTAATGGCACCCTGTTGAAGTCTGGTATATTTTACGTTTAGCGGTTGGCTACAGAAACAGAACCGAACTAAGTTATTTTACCTTCGCCATCTGTTAAATTTTGTAAGGGAGTCTTAATATTTTGTAATGATATAGCATAGATACTAATTTTATTATTTATAAAATAAAATATTGACAGACCCGTACCTACAAACATAAGAATGTAAAAACATTATAAACTAAAGGAAAAAAAGAGAAAACAACATTTATTTATATTAGTATTTTATTTATAAAAATAGTTATTTACGTAATTATTATTTGCGAGGTGTAAGCTTTGTGGTACACATCTAATTAAAACACCATATTGGGAACAATTTTGGTATTGTTAGTTTTGTAGGAAAATTACATATGGATATACAGGGTGGTGCATCGATCCACGCAACATAGGAAATCCCATGCAAATTTTGAGATGGTAAAATATTGGCTCCCTTGTTTATTTAAGACCGAAAATTTATTTAACTTTATCAAAGGGAATACATTGACGAACTAACTGACGAAATTTTAGCGCGATTTATTAAGTAATTAAGAGCTTATTTAAAAAAAGTCAATCTATAGTTGGCGAAAATTAACAAATACGATTCTAAAGCCATATTTGTGCGAGCAAGACGCGATAAGCCACTTCAAGCGGGGTCATTTGAGCGAATAAGTGATGACGTCACGCTTAAAGACGCTTTAAGCCAGGGGTGCACAACTCAGATTTGTCAAGGGCCCCTTTAAAGAAGCTGCGATCGGCGAGGGCCACACTTTGAAAATAGCAATTAAAACGAATTTTAAACTTAAACATTACTTATATTTGTTACAGTTAACACAAATAGAAAATAAAGAATATTTTTATGAACCTTTGGGTAGAGAAAAAAACATGTATATACAATTATATTTTTGTTTTCAATGAGATACATTTACCCTTTTTTTTGACACCAAATCATCGTAGTTAGAAACAAATTTCGAAGTCGCTGTTTTTAATATGTCGTTTAAATGTGCTTCGGTGAGCATTGATCTGTTTTCATTTTTATTTAAATTCATAACTGAGAAGGTTTGTTCGCAAATGTAAGTAGTAAGTACTGCCGAAAAGACATACAATTTTTCCTGGGGTATCAATTAAATTTAAAACTTTATTTTTTTCAAGACACTCATAGAATTCTTAAAGGTTTCCATCGCGGTACTTGTCTTTGTATATGTTTAAGCACTGTAAGTCAATAAGTTCCAATTGAAGTTCAGGAGGCATCTTACTGGCATCAGCAGAGAAGGAGTTTGTTCAACTAGCTTGAAGAGAATTCGCAAAAATTTGGCGGGCCGCTAAAAAAGACGCCGCGGGCAGCATGCGGCCCGCGGGCCGTATGTTGTGCACCCCTGCTTTAAGCGATACTTGGCGGTGTCTGGCCGCCAGAAAGATAATAAGCATATGGTGGGGGGTAAATAATGAACTTTTGTTGATGCTTGTTAGGTTTTTAAGGTTAGGTGACAATTGGCATATATATTAATTGGCGGTACCGGCAGTCTACGTTTTCCGTTTTATGTATTTTTAAACTGTTACACTGTCCGAGGAAATGTCGGGTAGGGTCACAGTCAATTTAAAAAAGTCTTAAATTAAATACCTGTAGGTATATCCAATCATTCTCATAAATGGATCGAATATGTTGTTTCCTTGCCATAAATAAAATTAACAAATTGAGAACCATAGGAAACCGTTTAAAAATAAATAAATACGCGAATACAGAAAACTCATCTTTCTCTATAAATTGAGATTTCAATCGTCATGGTACAATCTTTATTCATGGTTAACGGGTAGTATTTTTTTAAATAAACTTTATTGGTGGCCGTGTCTGTTAATGGGGATAAAAAAGGTGGTGTGTAAAATGTAGTACCGAGCAATGTACTGACTAATGAAAAATAAATTGGCCTTTTTTATCTTACCTATTTCATTTTCAATAAAATAAGTAGGTAATCATAAATTTTTAAAATATTTACTAAAAATTATTGACCAAATTTGGGCGTGGTCTTAACAATTTTTCGCCTGCGGCGGGCTTTTTCTTTCCCGAACACTTCACCTGTTTCACAGCTCACGAGCCGTTACTGATATTTTCAAGTCTACTATATCTTGTTGCTGTATTTGCCCATTAGTTATGAGACATCCTGTTTATAACGATAAGTAAATAATTTCACTAAGCATTTTATTGATGTCATAATAGATGAGTTAACCAAAATGGTGATTGTACTCACTATTCAACTTAAATAATAAACACCAAGAAAATCTGTCTTTTGTAAAATGTTTAAAACACACCCTACACAAAAAACAGCCACAGAAACATTTAAAAACAACAAAATCGGAAGAAAATAATATGAC
Source organism: Polydrusus pterygomalis (assembly GCA_963969555.1). Taxonomy (NCBI): domain Eukaryota; kingdom Metazoa; phylum Arthropoda; class Insecta; order Coleoptera; family Curculionidae; genus Polydrusus; species Polydrusus pterygomalis. Next base: position 37,799,819 of record OZ018376.1, on the reverse strand, counting down.
GCAGCCTGGCGCGTGAGCTTGCTACGGCCCATTGCTGATCTGGGAACTTTAACGAGGAAACCAGATCAGCTGTTAATGTCAAATGTCGTTGTCTTCTGTCGAAACGCTTTGTTTTCAGAAAAAGTCAGCTCTAGGTTTATTTTTTAAAGCGACACAAATGCGACGCTGACGCTGCGCTCGACGCTCCTACTCTAAACGCAGCTTTTGTTACATCAAGAGAATGTAGGAGAGGTCCGCCAACAGTGGCCATAGCAAGAACAGTGGCCACCCGTCGTTAATATTTAAATAAAACCCTCACAACTACCGTAATTTTTTGGAAATGATGTAAATTAGGACGGGTTTATAGATTATGTTAACTACTTGCCAGTAGGACAGAAATATTAGGGGTGACCGCATCGTAACTGTTTATTTCATTCAGAAGTTATCTTAAGTGCTGCTTTTTTTGGTGAATATTATCGCTATTGTCCACACACTCCATTATCCACTGGTGAAACGGCAAGTCTTCAACGATACCACCAGTTTTCCGTAGATTTGTCCCGATTCAACCTATATTAGATTATTTTTTACCTTCTGTTATTGTTAATAAATCAGCGTTTTAAATAAATCTTTTTCCTGACCACTGTACCTTACTGGTTTGGTACAGTGGTCATAACTCATTATTTGTTTCTTATGTCTTTTTTCAAATTTAAGAAGTGGTCAGTTTAAAATAAAGCAAGAATTTAAAAACCAGTTCCAATGTAACAATGTTTAAATTATACAGGGTGTTCCGATGATCATGTTACAAAATTCTAGGGTAGATAAAACACACGAAAATAAGAAAAAAAGTTCATGTGAACATGGGTCCGAAAACGCTTCTTCAGGGAGCTAGGGCCCTTCGAAGATGACCTTTAAAAACTACTTTTCGTTTTATAGCTTCGGTACTACTGCAGCTATCGCAACCAATTTTGGGACATGAAATCTAGTTCGTAGGTTCATCAATTTGAGCCTTCCGGATTTTGTCACCTTTAACCAGGGGCGTACAAACCAAGGGGGTATTTGAGTAAATTTGACCCTACTCCTCTTAGGCTTTAATTTCTTACCATTTTTATATCTGATTATGATTCTCCAATGCCTTTTACATAAAAAAGGTACTCTTAGTAAAAATCGCTATCTGTCACAGTTTCCTCCGAAAATGGCTAAATCCAATCAATAATAAATTATTGGTCTTAAACCAATTATTACGTTGAAATATGAAAATGAGGTTCAGTACAGATAGTTGTCAAAAATCTGTCAATAAAATATTGTGTCGCCAGTGAATCATGGATTATACTTTCGCCGAATATGCCGATATGCTATTAATTTATGGCGAAGTTCATTGCAATGGAAGAGCCGCTTCAAGATTGTATCAGGAGCGGTTTCCTGAGAGGCGTGTACCTGCTCACACGCTATTCGAGAGGGTAAATCAGCGCATAAGGGAAACTGGCTCCGTGAAAATAACGAGGCCAGATAATGGCGCTCAAAGAACTGTACGAACTCCAGAATTTGAGGAAGAGGTACTCCGACAATTCGAGGAAAATCCTAGTGTTAGTACCCGAGCTGTTGCAGAATCCATGAATGTAAGTCATGTACGTGTATGGGAGATTGTTAACGAACAACTTCTTCATCCTTACCATCGCCAAAAAGTACAGGAATTGAGACCAAATGATTATGCACCCCGCGTAGAGTTTTGCGAGTGGTTTCTTCAACAGTGTACACAAGAACCCCAATTTCCGAAATTTGTGCTTTTCTCTGATGAGGCTGTTTTTACGAGAGAAGGTATTTTTAATTCACGGAATAGCCATGTGTGGGCGGAGGAAAACCCTCATGCTCTTCAAATAAGAGGGTACCAACATCGATTCTCGGTGAACATGTGGGCTGGAATTGTTGGAGAACGTCTAATTGGACCAATCATGTTGCCTCCTCGACTAACTGGGACGGTGTACCTCAATTTTTTAAGATACACCTTACCTGAGTTATTGGATGAGCTGTCCCTCGACATACGTCGGAATCTATGGTTCCAGCATGATGGAGCACCCGCTCATTTTGCACATGTCGTACGTGAGCACCTCGATGATCGTTTTAGAGGACGTTGGATTGGACGTGGAAGCGATGTCAACTGGCCAGCCCGGTCCCCAGATTTAACTCCTATGGATTTCTTTCTTTGGGGACATATGAAAAGCCTTGTATATGAAACTCCAGTTCAGTCGGAGGAAGATTTGGTGGCTAGGATTTCTGTTGCGGCTGAAATGATCCAAACCATGCCTGATGTTTTTACTGACGTCAATTTAAATATGCTACGTAGGTGTAATACATGTATTGAACGTGGTGGCAGGCATTTTCAACAATTGTTATTTTGAATTTATTTTGGTACGTACAGGGTCGGTCAACGACAGCGTTAGTAAATTCATCTTCAAGACAAAAATTTACTCTGCCTTATCCTTGACTCACTCGTTAAACCTGTTTAATTGTTTTTTTTTTGAAATATTTTGTATACGTTCCCTTTTACTTTTTATACCCCCAATTTCGAAAAGGCAATAAATCTCTCTAATCTAATTTATTTTCATTAAAGAAAAAGATTTGACTAACTTATAATGCTCACTATCTGTACTGAACCTCATTTTCATATTTCAACGTAATAATTGGTTTAAGACCAATAATTTATTATTGATTGGATTTAGCCATTTTCGGAGGAAACTGTGACAGATAGCGATTTTTACTAAGAGTACCTTTTTTATGTAAAAGGCATTGGAGAATCATAATCAGATATAAAAATGGTAAGAAATTAAAGCCTAAGAGGAGTAGGGTCAAATTTACTCAAATACCCCCTTGGTTTGTACGCCCCTGGTTAAAGGTGACAAAATCCGGAAGGCTCAAATTGATGAACCTACGAACTAGATTTCATGTCCCAAAATTGGTTGCGATAGCTGCAGTAGTACCGAAGCTATAAAACGAAAAGTAGTTTTTGAAGGTCATCTTCGAAGGGCCCTAGCTCCCTGAAGAAGCGTTTCCGGACCCATGTTCACATGAACTTTTTTTCTTATTTTCGTGTGTTTTATCTACCCTAGAATTTTGTAACATGATCATCGGAACACCCTGTATATGTGATGGAAAATTTGGTTGGTTTTGGCTATACCGACCAATATTAAAAAAGGTAGCCACTGTTGGCGGACCTCCCCTACTAGCCTGTCCTGCTGTGAATAAATAAAATATAACAGTAATTTAGGTACACAATTTATAACACTAATTATTTTTATAGTTGGGGCCTTCCAATTTTTTACAAAGGCTGGATAAAAGACTTCAACGAGGATGATTTATATAAACCACTAAAAGAACACGAATCTCACAAACTAGGAGATAAATTAGAAGAAGAATGGAAATTGGAACGCATGAACCATTCGGAGCCAGCCCTGTTACGGGCCCTCTGGAAAATGTTTCGGTCGGATATTTTAATTTACGCAGTTATTTTGTTTGTACAAGAATTTGTACTGGGGTAAGTCATGATTCTTATGACATACATTTTTGTCGTGGATATAATTCATATGTTCATTATGTCTCAAATATGGCTATAAAACGGTTAGCGTTATCCAGCGTTACCACGTTTTCTAGATCCTCAAGACATTGTGGAAAATTAATAGTGTTAAATAATAACTTCTTATTAGATGCTCCTCAATATATATACAGTTTCACCAGTAAAGTCTGCATCATATGGGTTTTTTTTTTCTTAAGAGCTTTATTGAAAATTTGACTTTGGCATAAAGTTCTGCTTCGATCGAGATGAAAATTAAGCAAAAAAATAGTAGTCACGTGATTCGCATTATCTGTCAAATTTTAATTTTTTCCAAAAAATAATTCAACAGTGGGGTTATTTCTGAAAATATCGAAAAAAATTATTAGAAAAAGTTTTTTTCAATGCAGTTTCTAGCCCACATGCAATTTCAGCTGCATAAGATAATTTTGATTTTTTACCTATATTTTGTAAATTGCACCACTTTTGCAAAATAAGACTCAACGCAACCTACATAAAACGTCTTAGGATTGACAATGCTTTATTTCAGATACATTTTCTTTAAAGTAGCGCCATGTTAAATGTGTTGCAAATTTGGTCGCATGTGATGCAAAGTTTATTTGTTTTTGACCCTGTATAAGGTAACTTCATAAAATAGGTATTTTTGAAAACGTACTTAGTTTGTGTCTGAAAGTAATACACCTTAATATTAAGACAAAAAAGAACACCGTGTCATCAGTAAACTGTTCATTAAGTGGAAAATAAATTTTAATTTAACTTAACGTAAGGTTTATCTATTTTCAACAATTTAATTTAAAACCCCTTTATTTTATTTTAGTTACCTTATACAGGGTCAAAAACAAATAAACTTTGCATCACATATGCGACCAAATTTTAATAGCCCAATTTTGATTTTGTAGAAAAATACACATTTAATATGGCGCTATACTTTAAAGAAAATGTATCCGAAATAAAGCCTTGTCAAAACTGAGAAGTTTTATGTAGGTTGCGTTGAGTCTTATTTTGCAAAAGTGGTGCAATTTTCAAAATATAAGTAAAAAATCTAAATTATCTTATGCAGCTCAAACTTTGCATGTGGGCTAGAAACTGCATTTAAAAAAACTTTTTCTTATAACTGTTTCGATATTTTCAGAAATAACCCCATTTTTGAATTATTTTTTGGAAAAAATTAAAATTTGTCAGATAATGCGAATCACGTGACTACTATTTTTTTGCTTAATTTTCATCTAGATCGAAGCAAAACTTGATGACAAAGTCAAGTTTTGAATAAAGCTATTAATAAAAAAAAATCACATTATGATGCGGACTTTACTGGTGACACTGTATTATTAGCCTTCCGACAAACATATAAGGGCTTAGCTCTCTAATTTGGAGAAAGTGACCTATTTAAATGAAAAAATCGGCTTTTTGAACGAAACGGCCAAAGATACTAAAGGTGGAAACACATTACTATCACCACACTTGAGTTTACGTGAAGACATATGAGCAGTAACCTGATGAGACCAGTTTTTCCATAGGTACAAATTAACAAGAGACACACTATTAAGGTCGGGACACACCTATCATGCACCCTTCCGACCCGACTCTGATCATACAGTCGGACGAGTGCCTGGACCTCTATTCTCCAATTTATGAGAAGTGAATGCTCTCTCGCGAGAAGGGACGATTCACATCATATGCTCACATCTCATCTCTCACTGTAAAAATTCCGTATTCTCGCGAGAGAGCATTCACTTCTCTTAAATTGGAGAATAGAGGTCCAGGCACTCGTCCGACTGTATGATCGGAGTCGGATCGGAAGGGTGCATGATAGTTGTGTCCCGACCTTTATTGTCATATGGTGTGTTCCCGTGAAAGTTCGTGATATTGCAGGTCTTCACGTGCTTAGATTTTCTGTTTAAACATCAATTTTGTGAAGCGTGAAATCGTGAGTTTAGAAAAATGGAGGAAGTTTTAACAACAGTACATCCTTAAACAATCTTCATACCCTTTGCAATAACTCTTGGAATTAAGTGTGAAATTCACTTTTCTTCCTTCTTTTTAAATTAATGTCATGATTGCCTAGATTTAAGTTTTTCAGTCGCTATGACTGCACACGCTCTTTCTAAATCTTCTTCAAACTCTGAAGATGAAGATAAACTATTATTTAGTTTCCACATTTTTTGGTTACGATTAGCTAAGCACCCCACAGCTTGTTTTTATAAAATGAATGATACCTATGACTTCAAGTGAAATAATAATAATGTGATTCTGCTTGAAACTCATGCAGTTTATTTCTGGCGTGATAGGACGTGAACTCACGTGAGGTGATAGTAATGTGTTTCCACCTTAATTGTTTAGTCAAAAGAAAGTGATTCGAAATATAAGAGGCCCAAGAGATGGTCCAAAAGAGGAGATATTTACCTTGTTAATCGACTTGTTAGTTACTTCTAAGGAGAGTTAGTATAAACGCCAAAACAGGAATTTTTTTACCTTAGATTTTTGGCCTTAAAGCCCAAAAATCTTTTAGGCCCATGAAGAATAAATTACTTCGTTTTGTCTTTAATATATCGTCATGGTCAGGTCACAATGTGAAGATTTTCTGAGGTGATGTATATGTCGTAGGCTAATGGAAGTTTTAGGCAAATGCTATATTATGCATTCCGTCTAAAAGGTATATCAGCAACCGGTTTGTTCGTTGTTAGCAGAGTTTTCGTTCATTTCATAATATTTCATAAAATGATAATAATTAAATTTAAAAAAAATGCTCTGGGTAACAACGAACAAACCGGTTGCCGATATACCTTTTGATATAGCATTTGCCTAGACAAATACCATTTGCCTAAAACTACCATTAGCCTACGACATATACACTATATTACTCTTAGATTTTGTACTTCAAGTCCAGAAAGCTTTAAAGTATAAAATAGGTTATATTCATGAAATTATTTTTTTATAGCCTTCTCCTTTTGGAAGGCATTACTGACACCATATTTTTTTAACATGGTGTCTTATCTCAAATTAATTTTGTTAAATTACTTGTAACAATATTACAAAAACCGAGCACATAAACGAGCTAACCTATTCGTCCAAGGAAAAAATACTAGCTATTTTTAAAATTTTTTGTTTTCAATTTTAATTTACCGTGTTTTTTTTAATTAAATGTCTATTTTTTGGGGGCGCGTTTAGTTTTTCAAGGTAAAATTGAAATCTATTCGAAATTTTTATTACGCGCACCTAATTTTTCCCCTCACATTGATGAAATAGTGACTTAATAAGTATCTATTACCAATCCATTTTAAAATGAATAGTCTAACATGACATCTTTTAATTTAAGGAAACTCCTGCCTCCTGTGCTTTGATAAAAAATAAAAACAACATAATATATTATAACCTGTTTCTAATACTGTGGTTATGGTTTTCTAAACTTTATAGCCCAACATAGGCCCACAAAAGTTAAATACAGGTAAAAACACCTCTTCACTATCACGAAGAAGACTACTGGGCCTTGTCTATAAAGCCCAATTCTCCTAATGACAAGTGTTTTTTTTTACCAGTTTATTACCTTGGCTTTATTCTCCACTAGGAAATTAGGTGGTTTATATTATTTAATTTTGACTATGTAAAGTGGCTTATCGGGCTATACAGTGTCCGCAAGAAAGTCCGCATCAAATGGGATTTTTTTTTATTATTAGGTATAGGTAAAAATTGAAAAAGCAGTTAGTTTTTGCTTACCTAAAAACCAAAAATGACGTATACTGAAGCAGCTGCACGACTTGCGTTACCTGTCAAATTTGACATTTTTAATGAAATAGGTTCAACAATGCCCTTATTTATCAAAATATCGAAAAACTTTATTCGAGAAAGTTGTTTATTTAGGCATTTTTAGCCATTGTACGAAATTTTAACAGTCTAATACAATTTTTATTTTTTGCCAGATTCTTGAAAATTTTGATCAACCCTCGTAGATTAACTTTTATACATCGATGTAAAACCATTTGTCTTTACTTCATTTGTAATCTTAATGCAATTTTGTGTAAAATTTTTGTTTCCAATTATTTATTTTGCTTCAAAAACTGAAATTGTTATTGATAAGTATGTAATGTTTAATGCAAAGTTTATCTAATTACATCAGTTTTGCCAAAACCGACGTTTCTCATTTTTCTTAAGTTAGTAAACAGATGTACAAAAAGAAAATATTGGGAAGCTTTCGTTGAAATTTTACTTTACTTTTAATATTGGATCAAAAAGAATAAATATTAATCGCTCCAAACATTTTATTCAACAAAAATATAGTTTAATATAATTAATTTAATTGAATAATAATAATTACGTAAAATTTCAACGAAAGCTTCCTAATATTTTCTTTTTGTACATCTGTTTACTAACTTAAGAAAAATGAAAAACGTCGGTTTTGACAAAACTGATGTAATTAGGTAAACTTTGCATCAAACATTACATACTGATCAATAACAATTTCAGTTTTTGAGGCAAAATAAATAATTGGAAACAAATATTTTACACAAAATTGCATTAAGATTACAAATGAAGTAAAGGCAAATGGTTTTACATCGATGTATAAAAGTTAATCTACGAGGATTGATCAAAATTTTTAAGAATCTGGCAAAAAATAAAAATTGTATTAGACTGTTAAAATTTCGTACAAAGGCTAAAAGTGCCTAAATAAACAACTTTCTCGAATAAAGTTTTTCGATATTTTGATAAATAAGGGCATTTTTGAACCTATTTTATTAAAAATGTCAAATTTGACAGGTAACGCAAGTCGTGCAGCTGCTTCAGTATACGTCATTTTTGGTTTTTAGGTAAGCAAAAACTAACTGCTTTTTCAATTTTTACCTATACCTAATAATAAAAAAAAATCCCGTTTGATGCGGACTTTCTTGCGGACACTGTATAGTAAAAACCTAGGTAAAAGTAAACTTTTTTAGATTATAATTAATTGTTGGGCTATTTGACATGCTTTATTTTACAATGCATTATGGGGCTTTTGGTATCTCTATTTACAGGTATAAAGTATTTTCATGGCAACTTAGGATACAAACCAATAAAAGAGGGGAATATTTTATTAGGGAATTATTCTTGCGAAACCATTTACATAATTATATATATATTTTTTTTTTGAAGAAGTAGTCCATACTCAAAGTGGAGTTAAATGATATAGGAAAAAGAAAAGCACAAAATCTTTCTCCACAATTTTTATTTAGAATAACAATGCGAACTTAGAATAATTCATAATTCAAATCGACATGTTTCGAGTGTAGAAACACTCATCATCGGGTGAAAGGTAAAATGCTGATGTTGTTAGCAATAGAGAAAATAACAGTAGGATTGAGCGTTAATGGGGCTTTTAATAGTGTACAAGAGGTGTAAAATTGAATAATCAAAAGACGGACAAACAAGACTTCAGCATAGTGAAAAGGCAAGGCTAAGTGCAAAGGAACTGTCCTGGGCAGAAAAATGAGTAGAGCAAAAGAAAAATTCGGGAGCTTTAAAAATCTTATTTGTGAAAATCATTCTTAAGTAGTGAAAAATCTTGAGTTTTATTCAGCTTTGTCAGAGACATGTGAAAGTATTAAAGTAAGATGGAAAGAAAAAGAAAAAAAAAGTTGTTTTTCATAAAAGTCGAAGCATCTTTAGGCTTAAAGTAAAATACTGTTGGGGTACCAGGCTTTTTACGGCCCACTTTCCCCCGGCAGGAGTTAAAACATAGGTACACATTTTGTGCAAAATTAATATTTAAAAAAAAGTTTTAAAATATTTTTCTTTGTTTTACTAGAACATCTTTGTTGGAGAAGTTCCACTGCAACCAGCACGTGTCAGATGGGAAATTAACTTGAATTATTTTCTCTATTCCTAACAACATCAGCATTTTACCTTTCACTTTGTTTTCCTGATGATGAGTGTTTCTACACTCCAAACATGTCGATTTGAATTATGAATTATTGTAGGTTCGCCTAGTTATTCTAATTAAAAATTGCGGAGAAAGACTTTGTGCTTTTCTTTTTCCTATATAATTCTATTTGTTTCAGACTTTCACAACCTTTAGCTTTAGGAAAATTAATGAACTATTATACCCCAAACCAAACAACTGTAAGTCTTCAGGAAGCCTATTTGTATGCAGGAATCTTGATTCTGACATCCTTTCTGTCGGTCGTCGTGACTCACAGTTACATGTTGGCCTGTCACCATTTGGGGATGAAAATTAGGATAGCTTGTTGCTCTCTTATTTACAGGTTTGTTAGCAAGGTTTTAAATTAGTTATAATAAAGCTATCGGAATAATCCGATACGAGTCGATCTAAGAAAAGAAACTATTCCAATAACCCTAACGTTTTAATTAAGGCAATTTTACCGTGCGAGCAAAAATTATAGGCATCAAAGAGGGCCTTGCATCTAAGGACGTAATGCTTAGCCGTAGAGCTTAATACCTGTTGGGTGTCAGTATCTACCTGAATGAACAATGAATCAGTTATTCCGTCATCTTTGACAGTCGTTACAAGTAATTTGATTCTTCGCTAATTTTTCCAATTTCTTGAACAATGTACACAATGGGCTTTACGGAACAGCACAAAACATTTATGGTTGAAGCGTATTTTAGAAACAGTGTTATAGTAAATGGTGAGGGGCAATACAATCCGGGTTTGTGCATGGACGATTTTCACGAACATTTTCCTAATGTTGTTTTTATTACTGGGGATTTTTATCATTGCCTGAAAAGAACCGTGGCTGTGTTTAGGGAAACAGGTTCTATACAATACAAAAAAGGAGTAGGAAGACCATCTGTAAGAACAGAAGAACTTGTTGCAAACGTTCGTGAAATAATGCAGAATACGCCAACAAATTGTATAAGACGCCTGTCCCAAGAAGTGGGAAGATCTTATGGAACATGCAGGACTATTCTTAAGAAGCAGCTAAATTTATTTCCTTATAAAGTGCAAGTATTATAATTTTTTAAACAACAAAAATAAATTTGTATTTGTCAACTTAATTTATTACTCATTAATTTGGCATATCATGTCATAATATGAATTTGACAAAATTTTAACCTAGATTTTGTTAGATATATCGTCCCCATATCATTGTTGAAAAATTTATAGCGATCTTTAAATTTAACATTTTTGAAAGTCACTTTTTCTTCAAATATTTTATTTTCTATTTGCGTCTGACATTTCGGTAATAGACGCATACTTTAGATATATAATATTTATAAAGATATTTTTCACTTTATATTCCTAGATGAGAGCAAGCAGTTTACCTATTTTCCTAAAAAATAAATAAATTAGTATTCATCTAAAGACGTTAGTATTCGACTTCCAGAAATTTGGTGATTAAATCAAACAAAATTGTCGAGCTCCCTACCAATTGAGCCACGGAGGCATCGAAATTTTTTCACCTACTTCGGCAATATAACTTTTCTCCATTCTAAACCAAGCCCTACGTTTTTTAATCCAAGTTCTCTTTGATGCAAATAATTTTTGCTCGCACGGTACAACATAATTTAGATCTAAAATGACTGAATATTTTTTATATTAATCCCGGCGCGCGCATATTATAGGGTGTCCCATTTAAAAAAATGTAGCTTTATGATACCCTAATTTTTGAGCGCACCCTGTATAATTCAAAATATTTTTAAAATATGCCAGATATCCCACCATACCTTAATACAAAAGCTTATTAGCGGAAAATCTTATCTTCAAGGCATAAAATTACTCCGCGCAATCGTTGACTCACCTGGTACATACAGGGTGTTTTTTTAAGGTCGACGAGCGGCCATATCTCGGAAACTACTGGGCATAAAAACTCAGGAAAAGAAAAATGATAATTAAAGTGGCCATGAGAAAATTCTGAAAATAATTTTTAAGTTCCGCATTTTGCCGCAAGAGGGCGTAATTGAAAAGAAAATTTTAAAATTTTACATAACTCCGAAAATTCCACATTAAGGTATATCTTTGATAAGACCATTTTGAAGCTTGGACAATTATGCATCATTTTGCTCTTATGCTCATTGGCGTACCGTCTTTAATAAGAGTGGGGGAAGCTGTTGAAAGTGTAATCATTTAAATCGCTGTAACTTATAAACGACAATAATTTTTAAAACAACTGGCGCCCTCTAGCAATTTTGTTAGAAACTATCGTATACCATTAGATACGACAATTAAAGGTTCTTCCAAACAAACCTAAATCTTGTAAAATCGGATAAGTCGTTTAGAAGTTACAGCGATTTTAATGTTTACAGTCTCAATAGCTTCTCCCACTCTTATCAAGTGAAAGTGTAAACATTAAAATCGCTGTAACTTCTAGACGACTTAACCGAGTTTACTAAATTTAAGCTTGTTTGGAAGAGTAAGGTAAGTACCTTCAATTGTCGTATCCAATGGTACAAGATAGTTTCTAATAAAATTGCTAGAAGGCGCAAGTTGTTTTAAAAATTATTCTATTGGCGATAACGCTAAAACGAACGGAGATATCAAGCTGCGGTTTTAATATTTTTTCTAGCACTCTACTTTTCGATTATAGTATCATAATTATACCGTATGATTTATTTTTTCGGAGTAAAATCAAAAAATGTATTGTTATTGCAAATTGCGCCCTCTAGCATTTTTTTGAGAACTATTATGAACAACTAAATACGATTAGTGCACGAAAGTGCATACATTTCTCTTTCCAACAGTCTTTAGTTTGCTAACATCGGATAAGTCGTTTATAAGTTACAGCGATTTAAATGATTACACTTTCAACAGCTTCCCCCACTCTTATTAAAGTCGGTACGCCAATGAGCATAAGACCAAAATGATGCATAATTGTCCAAGTTTTAAAATGGTGTTATCAAACATAAACCTTAATGTAGAATTTTCGGAGTTATGTAAAATTTTTAAATTTACTTTTCAATTACGCCCTCTTACGGCAAAATGCGGAACTTAAAAATTATTTCCAGAATTTTCTCATGGCCACTTTAATTATCATTTTTCTTTTCCTGAGTTTCTATGCCCAGTAGTTTCCGAGATATGACCGCTCGTCGACCTTAAAAGAACACCCTATATACAGGGTGCTGTACCTCACCTCCCGTCTTCATTCGTCTTCTTGTATAGCTCACTTAGTAATTAAGTTTGAATTTTCATATTTTGCAGACCTTATCTGTATCTTGGGGCGCATTTCAGGAAAATATTTTTTTTCATACAGGGTGTTCCAAAAAAGTGTGACGTCATAAGGATGTACTTTTTTTAGATTGCATGCCATATATTTTCTTACTTATTTGGGTGCCTCCTATAGTTACCTACATACCCCTAAAATTTTATTGAAATCGATTCAGTATTATAGACAAAAAAAATAAAAACTAAAAAATATCAGCTTTGCACCACTGGTATTAAAAATAAATAAAAAATAGAAATAATGCCTCGTTAATAAAATTATAGAAAGGTACTTATTAAACAAGGTATAACAGTCTCGTTAACCAAGTTTGATTAATACGAATTGTACAGGGTGTCCAAAGTTTAGTGTCAAACTTTGCCAACTTTAAAGCAATTTATTTTTCTTATTTCAAATAGGAACCCCTGTATCTTTTTATGTCATTCGATGCGGAATTAAAAATCAAACATTTTTCCTAATTACAACCCTATCGCAATTTCCAACGCATCAAGACTTATTTGCAGAAAACCCATTTTATCAACTATTCCAACAATCATTATTATGAATAAATATCGAAGGTGGCTTTAAAAAACAATTTATTGGTATTAAAGTTTATTAAAGTAACCAGAGACCATTTTGACTTTAGTAATCTAAAGTTTCAAATATTGTTAAATTGTTAGTAATTATTTATGGTGTTATAATTACGTTATATGGTTTTTGTGATGGACAACAACCAAGAAGAGCTCGTAGATGTGATTTTTATATTAGGAGCATGCGAAAAGAACTCTTTTTTGGCAAGCCGAGTTTACGCACAGCATTATCCGGAACGACGACATCCAGACAAACGAAGCCTGCAAAACATATTAGAGGTTTGTACAAACGGGAAATGTAAACTACCCAAAACCAGTGAGAAATAAACCGATCGGAACTGAACAAAATCAATTGGCTGTGCTATTATCTGTTGTTTAGAAAATAGTTCAATTACTCATCAAGCAGTCGCTGATGCCGTAGATGTAATCGATAGAACAGTTGAACGAATTTTAAAGGATAATCATATCCACGATTATCATTTCCAGTTAATAATTTTATTACTAACAATTTAAGAATATTTGAAACTTTTAGATAAGTAAAGTCAAAATGGTCTCTGGTCACTTTAATAAACTTTAATACCTATAAATTGTTTTTCAAAGCCACCTTCGATATTTATTCATAATTATGACTGTTGGAATAGTTGATAAAATGAGTTTTTTGCAAATAAGTCTTGATGCGAAATTGCGATAAGGTTGTAATTAGGAAAAATGTTTGGTTTTTAATTCTGCATCGAATGACATAAAAATATACAGGGGTTCCTATTTGAAATAAGAAAAATAAATTACTTTAAAGTTTGCAAAGTTTGACACTAAACTTTGGACACCCTGTACAATTCGTATTAATCAAACTTGGTTGACGAGACTGATATACCTTGTTTTATAAGTACCTTTGTATAATTTTATTAACGAGGCATTATTTTTATTTATTTTTAATACCAGTGGTGCAAGGCTGATATTTTTTAGTTTTTATTTTTTTTCGTCTATAATACTGAATCGATTTCAATAAAATTTTAGGGGTATGTAGGTAACTACAGGAGGAACCCAAATAAGTAAGAAAATATATGGCATGCAATCTAAAAAAGTACATCCTTATGACGTCACACTTTTTGGTATGGAAAAAAAATATTTTCCTGAAATGCGCCCCAAGATACAGATAAGGTCTGCAAAATATGAAAATTCAAACTTAATTACTAAGTGAGTTATAGAAGACGGGAGGTGAGGTGCAGGACCCTGTATACTAGTGTATACCTACTTAAAATATACATTTTTTCATTGTAAAAAGAACCTCGTAGTATTACTATCAATTATAGCATCGCAAAGCGGCGAACAAAGCTGCCTGTGGGCTACTGACTGATAAAACAAGGCCGAACCAAAATATAAAATTAATAACATCTATAAATTAACAAAGACCATTCAACAGGAAGCTCCAGTACGTAGTATCACTCTCTATCACTAATCGAGTGTCAACAGAGTAATCCTCGAACCCAAATCTCGTGTCCTTAGTTGAGGAGGAAACCTGGTCAGCTCCGCGACCAATGGCCATTCCAATGGCAATTCTGATGTTGAATGGTCTTTGTGAATCAAAAGTTTCTCCATTATTCCTAAGCCCGATTTCGTTGGTGATCTAACCAACATCCGGGAGGGGAACGGTTTGAATTCTGTCCCCTAAACCTGGTAAGCGGTACAATCGCTAACCCACACTGTAAATCTATAAATTAAATTTTTAACGAAAGAGAAATAAAAAGAAATTTTTTTTACAACATATAAATGGATCGTTGTCCAGGTCTATAGGGTTTACACGTTACTTTTAATTGAAATTTATTTGATTAATTTTTAGAAAAACACTAAAATTAAGTAAAACAGCTCTTGTAGAAACAACCATAGGCCAAATGATAAACCTGCTGTCAAATGACGTAGCTAGATTTGACACCTGTATAAGATACCTGCATTATCTCTGGATAGCACCATTGGAAACAATTTTAATCATGTACCTTTTATACTACAATGTTGGGGTCACCTCACTTTCTGGTTTTGCATTGATTTTCCTGTTTATGCCTTTACTAAGTAAGTACTTATAATATGTATGTTTTTTGCGTAATCTCAACTTTCACAAACGAAAACTCAATTTACTTTCAATCTAAAACGGAAACAAGAAAAGTTAGCTTTTATACAAATATAGAACTAATAGAACATAGTTAACAAGAATTTTCGCCAATAAAACCAACACTAAACCAAAATGATTACCTTTTTATTTTGAACTTAAATTTTATGATTCTTTTAAAAATATTTTTAAAGTTATAGGATATTATTTAACAGCGTGTAATGTAGGCCATAATAAGCAAAAATTGTGACCAGTAAAGTCCGCATCATATGGTATTTTTTTTTTATTTATAGCTTTATTCGAAATTTGACTTTGGCATCAAGTTCTGCTTCGATCGAGATAAAAACTAAGCAAAAAAATAGTAGTCACGTGATTCGCATTATCTGTCAAATTTTAATTTTTTCCAAAAAAATATTTCAAAATAGAGTTTTTCTGAAAATATCGAAAAAAGTTATTAGAAAAAGTTTTTTTAAATTCATTTTCTAGCCCACATGCAAAATTTCAGCTACATAAGATAATTTTGATTTTTACCCACCACTAAAATTTATTTTCCACTTAATGAACACTTTACTGATGACACTGTGTTCTTTTTGTCTTAATATTAAGGTGTATTACTATCAGACACAAACTACGTTTTCAAAAATACTTATTTTATAAAGTTACCTTATACAGGGTCAAACAAATAAACTTTGCATCATATGCGACCAAATTTTAATAGCCCAATTTTGATTTTGTAGAAAAACATACATTTAATATGGCGCTACTTTAAAGAAAATGTATGTGAAATAAAGCATTGTCAAAACTCAGAAGTTTTATGTAGGTTGCGTTGAGTCTTATTTTGCAAAAGCAATTTACAAAATATGGGTAAAAAATTAAAATGATCTTATCCAGCTAAAATTTTGCATGTGAGCTAGAAACTGCATTAAAAAAATGTTTCTAATAACTGTTATCGATACTTTCAGGCATAACCCCACTTTTGAACTATTTTTTGGAAAAAATTTAAATTTGACACATAATGCGAATCACGTTACTACCATTTTTTTGCTTAATTTTCATCTCGATTGAAGCAGAACTTGATGCCAAAGTCAAATTTCGAATAAAGTTATTAATTAAAAAAATCCCATATGATGCGGACGCTAGTCAAGTATTATGCTTTATCTACAACCATCCATCGTTTTCACTATTTTTAAAATTCATTATAACATTATTAAGCACACAAAGCAATACTTTAACATTTAAATTAAGATACCTAGGTATATTGACATTTCTCGTTTTCATTGTAACGGCAATGCGGCGCAACGTGAATGACATTAGATAGTCTGGATGTCTTAAAGTGGTTTTGGTCAGATATTTCGCCATAGTTTTACTTATTATAAGATTAATTTTATGTTTTAATTAAGAATTTTATGTTATAATGAAGCTAGACCACCAAGGGTAGGTGGACTACGACTGTCTAATCTATCTTCATATTAATTATATAAATCACATTTCGGTATGGCGATTTTGGTTATTAAAATAAACCTAGTTAAGTTATGAGAAGCTATATTTGCCCTAGGTGTACTGTGCATAGGCATTATGCTCTTAATTTCAGAAGTGTACCTATATGTCCCTATTAAAACCCGATTTTTATTTTATTGTTTATATAAAATTTAAAAAAGTGTGTCCCGAAAAAGTTATTTCGTTTTAAATGTGTGCAAGGTACCACAGGTGGCGCCTTCTAAATTTTACAATAAAAATTAGAGCAGATTTTAATTTAACACCCACACAAAACCCCTTCCTAGTCAAATATTGTGACAATACACCAATATAAAAAAAATTATTTATAAAAAGGTAAAACCAAATTAAACTTTTGACACTCTGCATCTTCGAAATCGTCCACTTTTTGACTGAGGTAAGTTACGTTAGATCTTCATAGGATATTTCTGTAAATTTACGGAATTTTATGTGAATACCTATTTGTGATCAACGTAAAATAATCAAATTTTGCTCGTTGTGATTTTTAGTAGTGTGCAGCACTGCATGGTTCTATAGTATTACTAGCGTCCCCTTATTTATAGTATTTTTTCTACTGACGTTTTATAATAACCTCTTTTCGATTGTCATTATGGTTTTTTAGTAACCTCCTTTTAAGCGCAGCGTGCTTAAAAAACTTTTAAGCACGTTACCAGGAGCAACGTGCTTAAAAGTAACGCAGGTAATTATTTACAATTAAAACGTAACCACAGACTAGGTATAATTTAATATTTTTTGGCAAGTGTCAATGAAACATAGGTAATAAAATGTTAGTAAAATTAAGTTTTTTATTATAAAACCTCAGTAGAAAAAATATTGTATACAATTCGTTACGAAACAATGTCTTTTAGTCACTTTGACGTGTTGTCCAACTCGGCTTTGCCTCGTCAATTTCACGTCGCGTGCCTAAAAGACACTCATTTCGCAACTTATTGTATGAATAGCTATTATTTCAAAGAAAGAAGCACCAAAATAAACCCTTACATTTTTGTCATTTTAAAATCACCCCGATGTTTAAGATAAAGTTAAATGAAAACAATAAAGGTCTGAATAGCTACTTACGTAACAAGTGCGGAAAATGAATTTTTCCGCACGAGGCTGCCGTTCACCGAACGACGCGTAGCGGAGTTCGGTTAAGCAGCCGAGTGCAGGGAAAACATTTTCCGCACGTGTCAGGTACAATAGTTTTTCTACAGACGTGTGGAAATAAGTAAGTAACACATATTTCAAAGAAATTTAATAATTTTTAATTAACTATAACAATCACATACATATGTAACAGTAACTAATTCTGAGAAAAAAAGTAATAACTACAAGTTGTAATTGATATATTATTGATTTTGACATAATCATGTCGAAAAATTTTTCCTCACTAGTGTGGAAAAACTAATTTTCCGCATTAGTGTGGAAAAATCAATTTTCCGCACTGATATCCGTGCGGAAAATTGGTTTTTCCACACTTCTGTGGAAAAAATTTCTATCGTCCAATTTTTAGTGATTCTGGGAAAGTTAGCTTCAAGATTTCGTCTTAAAACAGCTGTTAAAACTGACGAGAGAATACGAAACATGAGTGAAATTATAGCTGGCATTCAAGTTATAAAGATGTATAACTGGGAAAAGTATTTTTCGAGCATTATAGAAAACATAAGAAAGTAAGTATATTTTAATTATACGAATAAGTTAATATGACTTAATATCAGGGGCGGATCTGTCCAGGGGGGGGGGGCAAGCACCTGTAATTTGTAAAGAAGTGATAAGGGGGGGGAAGTAGAGGTATACAGATTGTAATAACTACTTTTGGTAGAAGAAAAAGTGACGAAAAAGTTCCAAAAATTTAAGAAATTTGGAAAATTGATCGAAAAACTATAAATTTTTTTCGTATCTGATTGCAAAATCTATTTTAAGCCCACTCTGGTATGTATTTTAATATAAGATTTTCCTATTAATGGTAGTTTTATTGACTTAAGGGCATCTGTAAAATTTATATATCATAACATATCTTTTATATCATTAGATCACGTGAGCTAACTCAACAGATTTAATGGTAAAGCATGAAAAAGACAATGAAGTTTTAAAACTATGAAAGATTAAAAATAGTAATTTACGTTACAAGACCGAAAAGTAGTGTTCTCCAGGTCGAGACAAGCTTGGAGAGACCTGCAAAACACCAATTTTCGGTTGCGTGACGTACAATATTTCTTTTAAGACCGACACTTTGATATAGGGTAAAGTACGGATAGTTGCCCCGGTGGGATAGTTGCCCCACTTCTCAGAACTCCATGACGAAATTAAGTGCCGCGGTAACAACAACTGGCAACCTGTAGTGCTCAAACGTCCTGCGCGTCTCAGTATCAAAGCGACCTTGGCGAAGCATGCATGCCCGTTTAAACAGCGTTTTTAGAACTACGTTGTGTAAAAATCAGTGAAAAAGTTTTTTACAGTTCGAAGATTCTGCTAGATTACGAAAAAACTTTTAGATGAGTTAATGTTTTTCGATTTTTTTGATGAAATACCTTTCAAATTTGTGCAGTACATCATTATTTAAACGTAATTCTCTAAGAGGTTATAAAACCGAAGTGAGGCATCTATCCGTACCAAAAAGTATAGTTGCCCCAGTTCAGCGCCCGGATAGATGCCCATAGAGGATAGATGCTCAAATAGTTGCTGGGTGGGCGATAGTTCGGAGGATGATTGTTAGTTTATAAAACATTACAATAGCCAAAAAAAGCCAAAGAAATTGTTTTTTGTTATTCAAAAAAAAAATATATTTCTTAAGACATCATATTTAATGGAAGAATGTGAGCCTTTTGACTTTTTTCTTCACCCTACTTGGCTTGTCCAGCTCTGCTTGTCACGTTGTTGTTAAGCATCATTTCTAGTGATTGCAAACGACGTGGTGACGGACAGCACGACAACAATAGTGCTACGAGTCAGATCTTAGTACTGGCATCTATCCGTACTTAGTAAGGCATCTATCCCACCCCATCAGGATAGTTGCCCAATTGTAACATCTTCACAATCTTGGTGATAGTTGTTCACTCATCACCCGTATGAAACTAAATTGTTGGTAGAATGAACATGAAAGGCAACGTAACCATATGCATTTGAAAGGACCTGTCTATTTTTAACAATAAAAATTTAATTCGATTTTTTTCAAAAGTAGGGCATCTATCCGTACTTTACCCTACATTTAATTCTTTCTTTATTATATTTTAATTTATATTATTTTTAAATGCGTCGTCTGACCTCTCGTAACGGGCTTTTAATTTTACTGGCATTATATCGTAGATCGTTTTCCTTGCTGCTTCCAAAATTTCTTCTGGAATCTCATTTTCCGTGTCGGATAATTCAAAATCTGAACTTACATTTTTAAATTTGCGCACTCGCGAAACCAGTTTGACATAATCAACAAATTAAAAATCAACGAACTGTCTCTCGACAATACATCGAAATGTTGTTATCATAGTAATTAAATCAAGGTAGATTGTAGGTATTATCAAAGAGCGATTGGAAAAATGAAAAAACAGGGACCGGAAAAATGTTTTGCTGGTCCCTCACATCCATTTTTTGGTCTTGATCGACAAACCGTTATTTTCTGGACGAAAAATTGTCCAGAAAGTGTATATTTTCTGGTCGGTCTTAAAAAAAATATTTCAAACTATGAAGATAAAAGGCGGTTTTTTCTTAAATTTTATAGTTTTTCCTGAATATTGTAATTTTGTTTGTTCAAAAAATCTTAAGAAATCACAGTGATTAAAACATGTAGCAAGTAATTCTTGTTAAAGGTGGATATCATAACATCTCAAGCGGGAAGAGGGTGGGAAATATTTTCTCCTTCCCTAAATGCGCCACTGCCTAATAAGTATGAAATGTTTATAATACGATGTAGGATCCTACATAATGTTAAGAATTTTAGGTAAAAAAATGTAAATAAAACACATTTTAAAATTGTTGAATAATATTCTTATGAAAGTTGACTACTCCTTTCCGATATCATTTAATAGTTCACACACATACACACACCTTTATTAAATAAAAATATAAATTGACGAATTTACTTGTACTCGTATATTAATGAAAATTATTTTTTTAGGCTGGAGATAAGGCAAATTCGTTTAGCCTCATACATACGTGGTCTTCACATGTCTTTTAGCAAATTTATAACAAGGACCTCCATTTTTCTTTGTATCCTTGTATACACCTTCATGGGAAATCGGCCAAACGCAGGATTTGTCTATGTAGTTCAGTCATTCTACAACATCATCAAGACAGCTATGACCCATTATTTCCCACAAGCAATATCGGACGTGGTCGAAACTTTAGTATCCATTAAAAGGATTGAAATGTTCTTATTATTTCATGAGGTCAAAATGCCACAAGTAACGCACTCACAAAGAAAAATTATCCATTCTTCCACGCCACTTCTCACGACATCAAGTAAGAAATCCGTTGGGGTATATCTTCACGACGTCTCAGCCAAATGGAATCCATTTCTTCACGAAAACACATTAAATGGCATTAACGTCAATGTCGGTCCTAAACAGCTAGCTGTAATTGTAGGAGCTGTCGGTTCAGGAAAGACTTCGCTACTTCATGTCATCTTGAAAGAGCTGTCCATTAGCAAAGGTATTAAAGACGTGGTAGGTAAAATATCCTATGCCTCTCAGGAATCATGGTTGTTCGGAGGTACCATAAGACAAAATATTATTTTTGGAGAACCTTTTAATACCAAACGCTACGAACGTATAGTCAAAGTATGCGCATTGGAGAAGGACTTTGAAATTTTGCCATATGGCGATAAAAGTATAATAGGGGATAGAGGAGTCACCCTTAGTGGGGGGCAAAGGGCGAGAATAAATTTAGCTAGAGCGGTGTACAAAGATGTTGATATTTATTTGTTAGATGATCCATTGTCTGCTGTTGATACACATGTTGGAAAAATGTTGTTTGAAGAATGTATCACCGGTAAGTTAAGTGTTAAAATCCATTGAATGTATTATTATACAGGGTGTCCCAATAGTAAAGGGACACAGAGCAACAGCAGACTCCTTAAGGAGAAATAGTGCGATTTATTTAAACTTGCCTAATCTCAAAATTGATAACAACCAAGATACAGGGTGTCAAAGTTTTAATTTTGTTTTAGTTCTTTTGCGATAATTTTTTAACGAAACGACATAGCAGCATAAAATTAAGGATTTTGGGGTTTTTTGAGGTGAGGAATTCAAAATTATTTATAGTTTTTGTGTAACCAGTAGAGGGCGCTGCCTACGGCATGGCCCATCCATTTTAGCTGGCATAACTTTGTTTAGGCTTCTTATATCGATCCGGCTATTAAGAAAATAAGTTACTTTACTTCTTTTACATCAAAAATGTGTAAGTTATTGAAGTCGCTAGGAGCAACCATTTTCGAGATAATCGGATTCGATATTTTTAAGGCAAGAATGCTAAAATATTTAAAATAATTGTGTATTCGTATTAGTATTATTTATCACAGCTGGCCTTGATTAAAAACAACGACGTTTCTAATGCAACAACGTGTTACAGAAAGTATCATTTGTCAAAGTTAATAATTTTCTACGTACAATACGTAGATATTATAATTTTTTTAGTAATGCCTCGACATAAATTATATACATATATTATATATTTATAATTTTTTGATTTAACTTATTATAACTCGTTATAAACATTGGTTTTCAAATAACCCTAAATGCAGAAGTTCATTGGATTAAAATCCGGACTTCGCGCCGGTCAAGGCAGGGGCCACCACGGCCTATCCAACATTCAGGGAACTGTTCATTTAGATAGTTTCGCACATTTCCGCATTGGAAAATAATTTATGTCGAGGCATTACTAAAAAATTTATAATATCTACGTATTGTACGTAGAAAATTATTAACTTTGACAAATGATACTTTCTGTAACACGTTGTTGCATTAGAAACGTCGTTGTTTTTAATCAAGGCCAGCTGTGATAAATAATACTAATACGAATTCACAATTATTTAAAATATTTTAGCATTCTTGCCCTAAAAATATCGAATCCGATTATCTCGAAAATGGTTGCTCCTAGCGACTTCAATAAGTTATATGTTTTTGATGTAAAAGAAGTAAACTAACTTATTTTTTTAAAAGTCGGATCGATACAAGAAGCCTAAACAAAGTTATGCCAGCTGAGCCATATTGTAGGCAGCGCCCTCTACTGGTTACACAAAAACTATAAATAATTTTGAATTCCTCACCTCAAAAACCCCTAAAATCCTTAATTTTGTGCTGCTATGTCGTTTCGTTAAGAAATAATCGCAAAGAAATGAAAACAAAATAAAAACTTTGACACCCTGTATCTTGGTTGTTATCAATTTTGGGATAAGGCAAGTTTAAATAAATCCCATTATTTCGCCTTAAGGAGTCTGCTGTTGCTTTGTGTCCCATTACTTTTGGGACACCCCGTATAGTCCGTCTAGAAAGTATCCGGAAAAAATATAATATAATCACAATTATAATTTTTCGGTATATATTTTTTGTATTACTTTAATCATAAAACTAGAGACAACAAATAATTCATGTCATTTACTAATACAACCTCCATTTAAATCTAAAAGCACTTAACTAAACATACAGGTACACCTGCCATATTATTCGGTGATTATTGTTCAGGCCTGTCGATAGAACTGACCGAATCAAACCTTATTTATTTCGTGGCGCTCCTCGTTCCACTTCAATCTTCATTAGTCCCCATATTTTTTTCAATGAGACTAAGATCTGGTGAAACTTCCGGCCATGGAATTGTTGCCAATTGGAGTTATTGCATCCAAGCTTGAGCAAAGGTCATTATCCCACCGAAAGCGTCACTCGTCTGGATAAAGCATATAAACCGTTTCAAGAAGGAAACCATATAGAATGTTACACGACTTTCCACTATTAATGGTGCCACCAACTATACAGAGAGGGGTAGCACCATGCTGAGATATTGATCCCCAAACCATTATTTTAGTGGAAAATTTAAACGGCAACTTTTTTTATATAGGATTTTTAGGTGATTTGAACCAAGCTGAAAACTACTTTCGTCATTTATAAACTGTCCTAAAATTATTTTCTCGAAAACGTCGACAAAAATCCATTTTTCGCTGCCTATGTAGAGGTGTAGTTACAGAGACTTATTATTTGGTTTCTATGATATGTATGGTATATCTATGGTCTTTTCATTAATATGTGGACAATTTCTGGACAAACTGATCTATGCCTCAAATCTGCGCCGTTTTTTATACTTTTTGTTGTCTCATATACTGCACTTTTTCCGAGTTAAGTAAATTATTTAACTTTCTAAACCTCTTCTATACAAGAATTCCACCTTTTTTCTTTTTTCTACTTGCGACATTATTTCACAAATCCTAAGTCGTCTGTTAACAATCAACAATATTGGCAGATGGGGTTGGCATGCGATTTCAGCCATAGCCTATTATCGGCACAACCTACTTGATGCATTGCTTTTGGCTTAGAATGTTACAAAAAATAAATATATTAAAATTAGGAAAAATATAAAATTTCGGATACTTTCTAGACGGATTATACATACAGGGTGTCCCAAAAGGTATGGTGAATTAATTGGGATTAAGTAGATTGGTTAAAAATAAAGTAAGAACTTCATATAAAATTGTCTCCTATTGTCCACTTACTACGAAGCTGGTTTTTCTAAATATTTTCGAAATCTTTGTAGATACAAATTTAAAATTTAGAAATTTTGGTAAACTTTGTACGCTGAATAGAACTGTGGTTTTAAAAATGTCGCTATTTAAGAAATGTCACCAAAAATAGGCGAAAGTGGGGTAAAAATAGACATAATTTTATTTTACGCTAACATTTATACTTTTTGTGTCAAATTAGAAAAACCTAACATATTTTATGAAGAAAAGGTACTATTGGTAAGACATGATTGGATGTGTTGTATTATAGATAAATGTTGAATGATGAAAGAGTTTTGGACTTCCATTGTCTTTATTTGTTTTAAATCACGTCAAATCACATCAACGTTTCAACTAGTAAGTATCTCCAGTCGTCTTCAGTTCGTTATGCTTCAGTGCACCTAGCTAGTATAAATAGTTCTGTAGTTACTTTACTTATTTAGTATTCACCTGAAGACGACTGGAGATATTTACCAGTTGAAACGTTGTGATTTAAAACAAATAAAGACAATGGAAGTCCAAAACTCTTTCATCATTCAAGAAACATCATTGTCTCCAACCTTCAAACAGTCAATAGATAAATGTATTTAAAAATTAATAACTCCATTAGGGGGCTGTAGCTTCTTAGTTAGTGAACACAATTTTTCATGAAGTTTTTACTTTATTTTTAAGCAATCTACTTAATCCCAAATTATTGACTGTACTGTAATATTTTTAATGTTTCTGAATTTTCATTTCCTTCAAGTCTTAACAAAGAGGGCAACATTTTTAAATAGTTAATTATATAGTGTTGTTTCAGGATTTTTGAAAAATAAATGCACAATATTAGTAACCCATCAACTTCAATATCTTAAATCGGTTGGCAAAATTTATGTTATGAAAAATGGTAAGATTGCCACAAGTGGTACCTACCAAGAAATTCAAAACGGAGATGAAGAGTTCGCTAAACTATTTCAGGCCCAAGTGGGAGAAGAAAATGATGATTACACTGATGACCCAGGTAATGAGCCTAATGAATAAAAATTAAGCAATTACTTGAAGCAATTACTTTTTAGTAAAAGCAATGGCTTAACTGGATATAAATAAAATTTTGAAACAATTGCAGTTGTTCTTACACCTTTAGACGTGGCTTATCCACTTGTTCAGATTATAGATTTGATGTTCAGTTTGGTGTCTAATTTGCAAAAAAATTGACGTAAATAAAACAACGTTGGTCTAATTATTTAGTACTGTTACGTTTTTGTGGAAAATAGGAAACTTATATTTGTGATATGGCAGATTTCAGTGAAAATGAGGAAAGTGATAGTAGTGATGAAGAAATTAAAGATAAGCAATTGATATTCGTTCACAAATTGAAGGAACAAAAATAAATCTCTCTGACCAAAACCGTTTAGCTTCCACAACAGCTTCAGCACTTGTAGAAAATTTAATAAAAATATTGGCCTTCTCCAAAACTGCATCCTTTACAGAAGTGTATGTCTTATAGACAGTAGTTTGGTGAACACCGAGTTCTTCGCCTACAGAATTTTGTAAGCCCGGATCCAATTTCCGCAGAAAGACTTTAATCTTATTTAAAGGCGACAGTGCCTTTTACCAGTATCAGTCAAAAAATAATTTTCCAACCACTCAACATTTTCGCAGTCAAATCGATAATAACTTTCTGAAATCATCATATCTGCAATTTTTACGTACACTGTAGATTTTTCTTTTACGGACGTTCATATATTCAGCCATAATTGAAGACACAAATTAAGAGCAACGCACGTGTATGCCGCGTATATTCACTGTAGGGATAGATGTTGATACCCGAGCATACTTTACATCAACCACAATAAAATAACTAAAGTTGACTGCTACCAAACAAATGATGCAGGGGTCGACCTACCTTAAAAAGTTGAAAGCAATTACTACACTATAAAAAGCAATTCCTTAATTTATTCATCACATTTTAAGCAAACGATAGCAATTCCTTCTATTTTTTAAGAAAAAGCATTGACTAGAAGCAATTCCTGCACTTTTAAGCGATTGCTGGACGCAAAAGCAATTACTTTAGTTTTTATTCATTGGCTTTCAAGAAATTACTTCGATATGATAAGAAAAAGCAATCGCCACATTTTTATTCATTACTCTCAATGTATTATGGCATACTCTATATAATTATTAGTGATTGGTGGTTATTTTTGTATTGTTTGGTCCACTCTTCAGTTTTACTTTATCTAATAACACTGGCTCCAGAGCCGGTACGTTTAGTTATGGTATTCCTGTTTTTAATTCCGGTCTAAGTTATTCCACAGAGTTAATAATGCATTTTCTTATGGTTGGATCGCTTTTATTACATACTTTTATGTAGGGTGCTAAAAATATAATATTCATCATAAAATTTAAATTTGAATTAATAGTCCGTGCTTCAATTTGAAAGAATGGGAACGAAAAAAAAAACCATAAAAAATATATATATATAAAATAGACTTCCTCCACAATTTTATTAGAATTAAAATATTATTCAGTCAAAAGTGTAGGGGAGAGCAAGGCATAATGACATAGCAGGCAAAATTACATATTACCTGTTTTCGGCCCAGTTCGATTACATTCGTGTTGAGTTCTCTACTACAAACACATTTTAATACCGCTAAGATCGTCAGCCGTAATAAAATAGCATAGTCGATCGTTTGTTGTTTTCTAGAGAGTTTGTGTATTTGCCAATGTAAAATATCAAGGTACCTAAGTGATTGTTGAAATATTTTTGGGTAAAATATATAAGGTCGCTGCCAATGTTTTAGTGTTAACCCACAACTATTAGCCCTCTAGTTTTAATATTACACTAACATTTAAATGATTGAATAAAATTATAACCTAGAAAATATTTGTATTCTTTATATTGCACATTGGGCAAAATGACATAGCAGTGTGTCGTTTTGCCTGTATAGCAGTATGTCGTTCTTAATTTATTCATATTTTGTTTCAATATTTTTTTTTAATTTCGTTAATGTACAACAAACTTAAAATGTAAGTAGAAACTACATTTTACACTTACATGCATTGTTATTTTTTTTTGTTTTACTCACTGGACAGTTAATTTCATACAACTATGTTATTATGCCTTTAAGGAAAACATTTGGTATGTCAATTTGCCTTACCCTTTAAGGTTAAATGGTTTTTGTAATGCTTGTTATTTTTTGAAATTTTTCCTAAATGTTGCAATTCTTACAAGTAAAATATTTTAATTCACTTAAAACGTTAAGAGGCCATATGGAAAGAAAATAATAAAACCTAATATACCTTTTGGTTTAGTAAAAATTGATTTTCAAAAGATAGTATGTCATATTGCCTTGCTCTCCCCTACATGTTTTAAAAGTAGAAAACAGAAAAAGCTTTGCTGATGGTGTTAGCAAAAGAGAAAATGGTATAGAAGGTAACCAACCTTAATGGTGCTTTTATGGAATATAAAATGGTTTGTTGGTATATGAACAGAGAAGAAAAAATTGAAAGAAAATTTTTTATGGTGCTGAGTATGTAGAAAAAGGATTTAAACATTTTTTGTTTAGAAAGAAAAGTCCGAAACAACTGAATGGAACGGAAAATAAATTAACAGTTCTATAAGAAGATTCTAAAGTAATAATTAATAATAATAATTATTAATAATTTTTTAATATTATTTATTATTATTATTATTTTTTATTATTATTATTATTATTATTATTATTATTATTATTATTATTATTATTATTATTTATTATTATTATTATTTTACGTGCATAAACCGTCATTGAGGCTAAAAAAATAAGGATCTGGCATTACTATAGTCCAAAAGCTGATAGTTTCAAAAATACAAGGTGTCAAAGTTATTATTTTTTTAAATCTTTCTGGTAAATACTCATCTAAGTACTCTCATGATTTGCACGAAATTTGGTACTGGAATAATTTTTGGATGAGAAATCGAGATCTAATCAGTTTCGATGTATATTTTAGAGGACGCTACCAGCAGTACTTTGCCCAGATTTCAAGCTTCCTCACTTTTTTGTGCTTCGGTATATCACATTTCTAGTTAAAAATTCTTATTCCTTGGCATTTTTTGTCCAAAAGAGGCATACCTAGTAGGTCTTGTTTCAAGCAGCCGTTTTTGAGACAATCGAACTAATAGTATATTATTTAACGAGCGTATAATGTAGGCCATAATAAAACGAGGATGAAATTTACGGCACGAGCCAAAGGCGAGTGTTGTAAATCATCCGAGTGTATTATGGTTCATTAGACGCGAGTCAAATACTATACTTTATCTAAAACCATTGTCGTGAGTCAGATTACTCACTTATAGTTAAATGTTTAATATTTTATTTTATGAAATCAAAAGACAAATCTATTTCAATTTAAATAAAACACGGAGCTAAGTGTTTAACAAATTTTCTCAATAAAAAGAGTCAAGAAAATTAAAGCGAGACAGAAAAAAGGCGTGTCCAAGTTTTACGCATAAAAAGTTAGAAGCATGACTGACCAATGAAACAACACTAGTAATTACTACTCATTTCCTGTAGTTAATTTTATTCTCAGAACAAAAAATGAATAACCATAAAAGAAGCATACAGGAAGCTAAAAGCAATAAAGAAGCGGATACTGGTGTTATTAAAACCCGTTTAATTACCAAAATCCATTAACTTTGGAATTTTAATAGTATAATAAAAAATAATGTTCTTTTTTACCTCTCGTTATGAGATCATAGAAATAGCGTTGCTATAGTAACCAGGAAATCAAAGAGGTGTAACTTTCTCACATCCGCTCTTTCAACCAATTACAATTAATAAGGAATATTCAAGTAGGCGGGGTTAAATAATTTTCCTACTATAAAAACTGGACGGAGCGTTTAAAATGAAGACAATCATTACAATTATTAGACAACAATTAAATAAGTTCTTCTTGAATTGACTATCCGGTGTAGTTTCTTAGTGACAGTGTTAATTTTCTTAAAATGCTCTCTTGTTTTATTAAGGGTCAAAGAAACCGGAATGACCAAGAATAATTAAAAGTATTTTAAAACAAATGAAAATAATATTATCTTAAAACCAAAAAGGGTTCAAGCTAGTGTAAATAAATTCTCGCACCGAAAAGGCAAAGACCTTATGTTTACATAAGTGAGTTAATGTAGGGGACATGGAAGCCAAAACAGTTATCATTTTGATGGGACTATTATGTAAGTTAAAAGACAATTAGAACTTTGATTTTCTTGAACTCAGTGCAAATAATATGTTTATTAATCAATTTTATGTATTTTACCAATCAAGTCGTGTGTACGACATAAAAGTAATGTAGGACAAAATTATTCTGATACTAATAATGTTAAAGATAAATACGCAGTACAACTAGTATCCCCTAATTTATAAATGGTGAATTTTAATACTAACAGAGTATGCAGTACTCTTTAGTCAAACGGGAAATGAAAATGAATAGGTGTTTTCAGCTAAATAGAAACTGGTAAAATGTTAGGAAATGTATATTAGTAAAAATAAATCTTGTAATTAGCTAAAGACAATTATTCGGAAGATTTATTCATACAAGATCCTGCAAGGGTCGAATAAACAGAAATTCTAGTAAATACATACATTTAAGTTAATTAGTTCTACCCGCAGGGGTATCGATATAAACAGTGCATATCATTTATTTTGATTAAAAGTATTCCGCAGGAAATTCAACAATTAAATTAAATCATTATAGGGGAGAACCAAGTTATACAATTGTGCATGTAATATTTTGATTTAGTTGATATAAGGTACTAATAAAAATGTGTTGTTGTAATTGTAACAGGATAATATGGTATAAAATGTATTTTATGAATTTGAGTATTACCAATTTTACATTAATGGAAATAAACGTATAAAAAAATCAATCTTAAGTGAATTATTATTTTCATCGACCAGAGAATAAAAAGGTGTAATAAACAGTTGATTAGGTTTTCAGAAAATTATTACATTCCAAATAGAGAATATTAAAAGAACCCGAATACAATTAAAAATAGTACGATACACCACGCCAAGTCTCCCTTTCGACATAACATCTTAATATTATAAAACCTTTAATTATTTAACTAATTAATACCATTATAATACAGTGGTGGTTCGTTACACCATCCATTTATACAGTGCCTGAAAAAAAGTTGAGTTCATATGGGAAATATAATAATTACACTTGTTGTTTTATGATAATTACACTTGTTGTATTATGGATAGCATAATGCTCTTATTATTAGAAGTATTATGCACCTATTATTAAATGGTTGTAGATAAAATATTTTATTGCGTACTAAAAATCATCTTAGTCCCTTTTCACACTTTAGCCATAACGGTTTATGGGGTACCTACTGAGAGTTACCCGATAAACCATTTGTTAGCAATATTTTCATTATGATATATTTGCAATACTTTACTTCCACAAATGACAAATTTTCTTTATATTATGTAAAAAAACCCTCGACACCTTCTTTTTAGAAGTCCTTTTTTCTTCTTCCCCAGTTTATTTAGTTGATTTATACCTCCTCTACTTACTTTTTACATACTCAGTATGTTTTAACTTTTCTCAATTGTCACTTCTACACTTCAATTTTTTAATTCCATAAAAGCTCCATTAAGGTTTTATACCATTTTCTCTTCTGTTAAAACCGTCAGCATTAAATAAATTTTCTGTCTCCTGATGATGAACGTTTCTACGTTCGAAACATTTAGAGACCCCTAAAGAATTTTTATTCTATTAAATTTTGTTTAGGAAGACTTTTAGTTTTTTCTTTCTTTTCCATACTTTCAACTCCGCTTTAAGCATGTAGGCACTATTTCTTCATATTTTTATAATGTTTATTTATTTATTTATTTATTTATCTATTTATTTACTTATTTATTTTTAAAAAAAATAATTCACAATACATTAATAATTACAAAATTGCTCTCAAATTTATTATTATAAAATCATAATATTATACAAAAAAAAATTCTGTCAACTGCAAATTATAGTAGGTACATAATATTATCATAGGTTTATGTAATACATATTTTAACAATTAAATGCATATATATATAAGGACCAATGTACAAAAATAAAAGCCGGAAAAAAGCACCTAGATGACTAAACATCTGTATCTGCTTAAAAAACAGGACATACAAGAATAAAATAAATTCTATTCAACCTAGGTTAGTTCGAATGGGCAAAACAGGAAATCTTCTAAAAAAGTGACATAAAACTCTTCATATTGTCGAAAATAAAGGCTCCACATTTTATCTTAAACATTGTTATTCTAGTGATATTTTTTATGTTTAATGGTATAAGATTAAAATTTTTTGGCGCCAAATAATTGACAAATCGAAGATTATTATTAGTGTAGCTATTTGGTATGATAATTCTCATATTAACCTTGCCTCTAGTATGATACTGGTGAAAAATAAATTTTTTTAGTTTCTGATGTTTATAAGCAAATGAATTTATTTCAAGAACATACACATATCGTACCTATATTAAATACTTCCCTTGTGTAAAAAAGTTGCGTTGAAAAGCGTCTATCTTTTTTATAAAGTACCTTAAGAATATAATCTTGTGCCAAATTTTAGGCATTATTGTAAAGACCACCCCATACAACTATGCCATACCTTATTAAGGACTCGCCAATAGCTTCATAAACTGCAATTAGGAGTTTCTTACTCAAGATTTATTTTAGGACATAAAATTTATAAATTAATTTTCTCAATTTTTTTTTTGCCAAGTGCATGCTGGTGTTTATCAACAATGATCCCTATCTTGTCGATATGGGAACTTGTTTGATTAAATAATCTAAATTACCAATTTTAATATGTTCAAAATCGGGATGAGTAGCTTCACTTAAGGAAAAGGCGATATAATTTGTTTTCTTAACATTAAGGGATAGTTTAAAAGCTTCAAGCCAATCTTTAATTTTATAAATTCCGATCATTGTATTATATTTTACCTCGTACCAGGTTTTTCCAGAAAAAAATAGCAGCTGTGTCATCAGCATGATACTATGGATCCATTATTAAAATTTAATTTTGTTAAGGAGTTTATTTACAAAATAAAAATAATTGGGCCAAGAACGGTGCCTTGTGGTACGCCTATTTTTACGTCCTGTTTCTAAAGTATACTTTATACAAATAAAAACCATATTAAAAATATTTATTTTTAGGCTCAAATTCTAGTTATCTGTGCGGGCTAGTCGATGATGAACCGTCCGAAATTAGGGAAACTAGAGAAACCGGCTCAATAGCTGGAAAAGTATATAGAGCGTACTTTAAAGCAGCAGGAGGATGGTGTTGTGCAGTGTTGGTACTTTTTCTATTTATTATTTCTCAGGTTGCGTCAAGTGCTGCAGATTATTTTATTAAATTTTGGTGAGTCGCATAATAGTTTTTTTACACTTAATGTATAATGTGTACTAAATATATTATTATGTTATAGCTTTAGGAAAAGTGAATTTCTTTATCTACAAAAACTCTGAAAAGTAGAACTTTTTAACGCTTGTTATCAGTGTCTAAAATGTCATTTCATGACACTATAGTTAAAAATAGATTACTTCTAATCAGAGCTGTCGCAATTACTCTTAAAATGAAATTTAATTACAATTACCCATTACTCTCCGAAAAAGGCATCAATTACAATTACCAATTACTATCAGTATGATGAAAATATTTAAATTACCAATTACCCAGTAAAAGTAATTGATTCCTTGATCAATTACCGCATTCGAATTACTGAGTTTAATTCAATTACTTTTATACCTACTAATTCAATTACTTTATAGTAATGAAACTACCCTAAAGGTAATTGAATTACTCTGAATCTATAAATTATAGGCAATTTTTTGGCAAATAAATTATTCTGAGTAATTTAATTACACTTTGGTAAGTAATTGAATTACATTTTGGTAATTGAATTACATTTTTAAAACTGAATTATATGTATATGAGCAATGGAATTACTTTTTTTACATTTTACAAAAAAAGAGTTGTATAAGTAAGGTATTATTTTTTTAATAGTAGTAGGTCCTACTATAACAATTTATTATAGAAAGAAATTTAAAAAATTTCGACATTTATAGTTAAACTTGATCTAGTATAATTTTGATAAGTAGCTACTTACCTTTAAAAAATTGACCAATAATAACAACTGTATTTTTTATTTATTATGTTTTATTTGTTGAAATAAAACAAACATAATATTAGGGAAAATAGAAAGTATTTTTTTCTTTCTAGGGTAAAGGAATTATTATAAAAAATTTTAAAGGAATTGAATTATTTTGGAGTAATTTAATTACTTTTAATCTAATTGAATTATTCGGGAGTAATTAAATCACTTTTTATGTACCTAATTGAATTATTTGCGAGTAATTCATTTACTTTTTAAAATAATTGAATTACTTTTAAGTAATTCAATTACCTCAGATTTCTTAAAACCAATTGACAAATACAATTAATTTATCACAGTAATTGGAAAATCAATTACAATTACTATTTTCAAAAAGTAATTCAATTACTAAAAAGTAATTGAACACGATTTTTTAATTATTTTAATTCAATTACCGACAGCTCTGCTTTTAACACTAGTTTTAAAAATAAAAGAAAGATCTTTTTAATTTTTTTTATTAACATTAACATTTATTTTACAATTTGAACAACAATGATTGCTTGTATTTGAATGTCTTTTGCAGCTTCACCGATTAGGGTTTTGATGTCATTTTGTATGCTTGATGCTATGAATATAAATAGCTTAATGTTATGGGAATAAAAACAATAGTACTGGACGATGACGTTGCGTCGTAAGAAGCGCCATTCTCTTGTTATTTTATCGTAATTTTTCAATATAACCTTCTGTCTCTTTTGATATTTCTCAGGTTTGCACCAGAGTTTGTCAGTAAAGTGGCCGAAGATCGATAGAAATAGAAGCAGTAATCACATATTAGTTCTAAAATATGGAAATTTATGTTGGTTTTATTTCTTTATAATAATTATTTTATTTTTAGGGTAAATTTAGAGCAAACCCGATATGAAGAAAATACCAAAAACGAATCCTTATACAAGTCATATTCTGACGAGATTTATTTGGAACAAAACTACAACAAAATACTCTCCACTGGAATTGTTGCCGAAGAAAAAAGTAAATTGGATATTTTTTTCACTACCAATGTTTGCTTTTACGTTTATTCTTCTTTGATAGTAGCCGTAATTGTTTTAACCATAGTCAGGTCCATATCATTCTTTCAGTTTTGCATGTCTGCTTCAGTGAGGATGCATAATACTATGTTTGCAAGGTATGTAAAAAAGTTGATATGTTCATGTCCAATAACGTTTTAGTTTCGATGATTTTTAATTTAAATTTATAATATTCCTCGTAATTATTATGTTGACTTTGACAATCATCATGAATTTCGATTTTTTCGATATACAGTATGTCTCCATAAGTTGGAACCATATGGAAAACTTTTTTATTATTTATTATACGAAAAACAGTTATTCTTCATAAAAAGTTCTGCATGGTCTAAAACCTAAAATGCAACTATCAGCTTATATTAAATTCTTTTACTACGAGGTTTGTCAAAAAATATGTATTTTGCCCACGAGCAAAGTACCTTTATTTTTGACAATATCGAAAATTGTTATTAAAAAAAGTTGATTAGAACTAAAAACCACATTCAAATGTGTAACTACACCCATTTACGATGAAAAAAATATTTTTTATTTTTTGAAACGTAGGTGTATGTCATTGTGTACACGGTGATCATTTGTAATGTCCCCCCCTCTTAACTTTTTTGTTTTTTGCATTATATAAAAATGTCAAAGATAAAAGTTGTACAGAATTATGTAAGCTATTTGCAGAATAATATAAATATATACAGAAATTAAATATTGCAGAAATGAGTCACAGGTTAAAAAAAAAAATTTTAAATGGTTCACCCTATATATTTTTAGCTTTTTAGAATCTCCTAAAACTTCTGAATATTTTTCTTATAATATGCCCTATACCTAAATATAATAGTTTTCGAAATAATCGCATTTTACCTAAGCGGCTACATTCAAATATAAATTCTAGATTTCAGTAAAGTTCTTAGGTTGCCGTGAATTAGGCGGTCGCGGAAAAACAAAAACTATGCCTATTAGTGACAGTTACTAACATATTAAGTAAATATAACATTTTTTTTAATAAAGATGCCTTATTCAGAAAGGGAAAAACAAATAATTTTGCAAACATTTATTAAAGCAAACAATAGCGGTAAATTGGCTGAACGGGAACTGCATAGAATTATTCGCCGGGTCCACGTTTCAGACAAAAAACATTCCATCAAATCTATGAAAAGTTTCAACAAACATCTAGCCTAGCGAGAAAAAAGAGAACAATGAAAAGAGACGAACATAGTGATTTAAATATACTACTAAAAGTATATGAAATATGAAATACAAAATTAAAAATAATTTTTAAATTTAATGTCTTAACAATAAAGAAGAACTTTTGGTAATTACAAATTAAATTGCTCAACTGGGCCACCGTTTTCTTGAATACATTTGATATATGGTTTCCGTAACCTTCGTAATGCGGCGGTGATAGATTAAGAATAATCTTCATTCAGAATTCGAATTTCTGCTCTAATAAGTTCTTTTAAATGTTCAGTGCTTTCAATGTTATTTGCATTCACTCGATCCTTTAGTGTTCCCCATAAAAATGCATCCATCGGCGTCAAGTCAGGGCTGTTGGGTGTCCATTGTATTGGTGCATTCCGTCCAATCCATTCATTGACCCTTTGATTAAGGTAGTTTGCAACAGCTACTACACTGGAAGGTGGAGCGCCATCTTGTTGGAAGACGATGTTTCGCTCTTGTTCCAACGGAAGCACATCAAAATTGTCCTCTAGCTCGTGTTGGAGAAAATTCAAATAACCTTCTCCATTTAAAGTACCGTTAAAAAAATGGGGACCTATTATTTTGTTGTTTAAAATAGCACACCACACATTAATAGTTTGACGTCCTTGAAATTTAAATTCCCTGTAGCAGTGGGGATTTACTGTGGCCCGTTGTCTGCTATTTTTTCTGTTTATCATGCCACTCGTTGAAAATGATGACTCGTCGATCCAAAATACATTTTCGAAATAACTGGGATTTACATTAATTTTTTCCATTATAGTTTGGCAAAATTCAACCCTTTTTTTTCGCTGTCTCTGCGTTAATTTTGTTACAGGCCTATATTTGAAAGCTTTATATCCATATTTTTTAAGAGTGTTTTGAACCCTTCCATAAGAGGTATTTTTTAAATCATCAAGATCTTCCTGTAAACATTTCGATGCTGTTCTTAAAGAAATGTTTGGAGTTTCTTCAACTTTTAGTAGTATATTTAAATTACTATTTTCGTCTATTTTCATTGTTCTCTTTTTTCTCGCTAGGCTAGATGTTTGTTGAAACTTTTCATAGATTCGATGGAATGTTTTTTGTCTGGGAACGTGCATCCGGGGATTAAATCTACGCAGTTCCCGTTGAGCCATTTTAACGGTATTGTTTGCTTTAATAAATGTTTGCAAGATTACTTGTTTTTCCCTTTCTGTATAAGGCATCTTTATCAAAAAAATGTTATATTTACTTAATATGTCAGTAACTGTTACTAATAAACATAGTTTTGGTTTCTCCGCGACCGCCTAATTCACGGCCACCTAAGAACTTTACTGAAATCTAGAATATTTATATTTGAATGTAGCCGCTTAGGTAAAATGCGATTATTTCGAAAACTATTATATTTAGGTAAGTATAGGACATGTTATAAGAAAAATATTTAGAAGTTTTAGGAGATTCTAAAAAGCTAAAAATATATAGGGTGTACCATTTAAAAAAAAAATTTTTTTACCTATGACTCACATCTGCAATACCCTGTATATATTTATATTATTCTGCAAATAGCTTACATGATTCTGTACAACTCTTATATTTAACATTTTTATCTAATGCAAAAAACAAAAAAGTTAAGAGGGGGGGACATTATAAATGATCACTGTGTACAATAACAATGCAAATTTAACTGTAGTTACATGTAATCTAGGATGCTCTGACACACAAATGAATTGTTGATAGTAAGAAATATTTGACAGCGACCGTCAAAACGCGTTAAAATTTATAAAGTACATAAAAATGGTGTTATTAATTTGTGAAGAAAAAATTGATATTGTTTTGATTGTGGGAGAAAACTATAAAACGCATAGAGAAGCAGCAATTATTTTTAATGATAGACATCCCAATAAAAATATTAATCATTTAACTGTTACAAAAATGATGAATAAATTTAAGACTAGTGGAAATTTAAACAATAACTTTAATGGAAAACGCCGAAAATTGGTTGCCAATGAAAAGACGCAGTTAGAAGTAATGCTGTCTGTTGTATAACATCCAAAAGTGTCATTGCTCAAAAAGAAGTTGTTAATACAACAAAATGTAAGTAAAGATACAGAGGAAGAATTATTTTAAAACGAAATAAATTCCGACCATTCAAACCAAAAATCGTTCACACATTAAAAGAAAGGGATTATGCTAGGCGCTTTGATTTTTGCTCTCTCATCCAAGGAGAATTAGAAGAGGACCGTTTGTTTCCGAGGCGTATAATTTTTTCCGATGAGGCAACATTTTCTTCAAATGGAACTGTCTCGTCACACCATTGTCGCTGGTGTTCTAAGGAAAATCCCAATTTTACAATAAAGTCTCGTGACCTATATTCCTTTAAAACGAACGTGTTTTGTGGTATTTACAAGTACGGATTAATAGAACCGTATTTTTGTCACCATGCCGAACGTTATTTACAATTTTTGCAAAATCATATTAGTGACTCCATGGACGAACTACCTTTACAAGAACGTCAATGTGACCTAACCCCTCTAAATTACTTCTTATGGAGTTACTTAAAACAAAAAAATTACCAGCAATAGCCTTTTCGTGATGTTAATCATTTGGAGAGGATAATTATTACATAATCATGCCGGGAAATTTCTCCAGAAATGATAAGGAAATTATTAAGGAAATTTGCTAATAGAACGATGAAATGTATTGATCGAGAGGATGGACAATGGACATGTCGAGGCATTAGTGGAATAAGTGAAAATTAAATTTCTATTTAGTTCTAGTACCTATGATTATTGTGTTAGTTACACAATTTATTATTTGTATGTGTTTTCTTATTTGCAATATAAATGCATAAATATGCATTTATTACGGACGTAATTACAAGAGATAAATGTTCATTCATAAATAATTAATAATGCAAAAAATTATTAAAAAAATAACAAAACCTATTTTTTTATCGTAAATGGATGTAATTACATGTTTGAACGTGGTTTTTAGTTCTGATCGACTTTTTTTAATAATAATTTTTGATATTGTCACAACTGGGATTTGTGACTGAGACTTTTTAGGTAGTCTTGGGGATCCTACTTTAATTGATTGCAACTTTGCCAACAGTAAAATAAAAAAAGTTATTTTTTGAAAACAAAATAAATATTTATTATAAACAAACAACGAAATTACATAATTTAGAATTTGGAATTACATTAAAGAATTTTGCATTTTACTCTTCAGAAAATATTGTTACGTAATAAAATAATACATTATACTGGGGGTCAGCATTTGGAGGGTCACTTATAAAATTCACATTACTGCGGCTGGGACTCGACTCCCCGACCGTTGACACGCGGGTCTATTGCCTTGTATAGCTTTTGAATAGTCAACAATTACGTACTGTAAGTTCAGCCGTTATACAGGGCGATAAACAATTTAATGAAGAAAATGTTGGAAACGGAATTTAATTGCTTAGATAAAATTAATTCAAATTTTGGTTCGTGACAATATTGTCAAAAATAAAGGTACTTTGCTCTAGGGCAAAATTCATATTTTTTAACAAACCTCGTATACCTACGCCTAGAGGAATTTATTATCTGATAGTTGCATTTTAGGTTTTTGGACCATGCAGAACTTTTTATGAAGAATAGCTTTTTTTCGTAAAATTAATAATAAAAAAGTCTTCTACATGGTTCCATCTTACGGAGACTGCATATTCGTCTAATTCGCCTTTTGAATGATGGGAGAATAGAGAGTATAGTTGCGTTGTGGTTTTTTTTATTGTATGTATCGCATGGTGGCATGCTTCTGACTTAAATTGGATAATAATTATTCGATAGGTATGTAATGTTCCTTCAAAGTTTAATTACTTTTCAAAAAAAGATGACGGCCTCTCCTATTGTTAATTTAGGACGGTTTTAAACTTAAAGCTCAGTATTATATTATAGCAGTAAGTAAGGCTCACACTAACAATTTTTAAACATTGCTAATCTTAGGTTTAAGAGTCTAGCCTTGTACTCGTTACGCCGTCTATTTTTGAATAAATTTAATTAGGTTTGCACTAAAAAATAAGTACCAATCTCTTCAAGAACGTAGAGTGAAAGCAATAAAATTTAACTGCATTGACAAGACAGTTATCCAGCTATAATACTACTGTAAAGCAGAGCTTTAATAAACCTTAGAAATGTTATAAATTTGGAATTAACATTTCAAATTTTAACAGCACATCACGAACATATTATTAACAAAAGTCTGCACTTCATTGATTTTATTGAAAAGCTGAGTGATATTTTGCTTGTTTTTTTTTTTAATAGGCCTATTGTAAATTGGAGCGAATAGAAACACTTTTTGATGAATGCATCTGAACCGAGACTAGTATTATTTGTAAAAAAAAATAAAATATGGAAATAAATAATAGATCTTGGTGTCCCCTTTAAGCACTAATAAATAAAATTTTCTTTCTTTGAAAATAATTATTATAATAATATACCGTGCCAGCAAAAATTATTTGCATCAAAGAGGGCTTCGATTAAAAAACGTAGGGCTTGGTTTAGATCAAAATGATATGGGAACGATATATCTAACCAAATCTAGGTTAAAATTTTGTTAAATTCATATTATGACATGATATGCCAAACTAACATCGGCGTAGCTAGGAGAGGGGGGAGGGGGGCAGGGGGGCCTGTAATTACAATAATGTAAACAAGAAACAATACTGGGGCCCAGGCTCCTCCTGAAAACTAGGGCTAGCTACGCCGATGCAAACTAATGAGTAATAAAATAAGTAGACAAATACAAATTTATTTTTGTTGTTTACAAAATTAACAAGGTAAGAATATACAGAAAGACAAATAATTACATGTATTCCGAGAATTCACATAACCGAAGAGGTGGAACCAGGTCTAATAAATCCTTTTTTTCCAATAAATTTTGGGTAAACCATTAAGAGTCATTCCTGCGTCTTTCAAAATCTGCGGCTTGTATTTCTTGGAATACTTGTACTTTATAAGGAAATAAATTTAGCTGCTTCTTAAGAATAGTCCTGCATGTTCCATAAGATCTTCCCACTTCTTGGGACAGGCATCTTATACAATTTGTTGGCGTATTTTGCATTATTTCACGAACGTTTGCAACAAGTTTTGCTGTTCTTACAGATGGTCTTCCTGCTCCTTTTTTGTATTGTATAGAACCTGTTTCCCTAAACACAGCCACGGTTCTTTTCAGGCAATGATAAAAATCCCCAGCAATAAAAGCAACGTTAGGAAAATGTTCGTGAAAATCGTCCA
The DNA here is from genome assembly GCA_963969555.1 of Polydrusus pterygomalis. Classification (NCBI taxonomy): domain Eukaryota; kingdom Metazoa; phylum Arthropoda; class Insecta; order Coleoptera; family Curculionidae; genus Polydrusus; species Polydrusus pterygomalis. The sequence continues at coordinate 37,758,639 of OZ018376.1, read as the reverse complement.
TGCACAAACCCGGATTGTATTGCCGCTCACCATTTACTCTAACCCCGTTTCGAAAATACCCTTCAACCATGAATGTTTTGTGCTGTTCCGTAAAACCCATTGTGTGAATTGTCCAAGAAATTGGAAAAATTAGCGATGAATCAAATTACTTATAACGATTGTCAAAGATGACGGAATAACTGATTGATTGTTAATTCAGGTAGTTACTGACACCCAACAGGTATTAAGCTCTATGGCTAAGCATTACGTACTTAGATGCAAGGCCCTCCTTGATACAAATAATTTTTGCTCGTACAGTACTAAACTAGTGTTTCAAAAATTTCGCACCAAAAATAGTTAAATACATTTTAAGCCGGCCCTGTTTAGTGTTTACATGATCCACAAAATGATGTAAACTACGCAAACTCTGTATCCCGTTATAGTCCTCCATAGGGGTCACAATCTTTTAACATGCCATTAGCAATATACTGGTTATGGTGGTTATATAATATGTGGTCCCAACACGCAAACCTATCTTAAATATTGTTGATAGATTTAAGAAGTCGGGGTACATACCAGTATTTTAATTTTCACCATAAGCTAATAGCAACAAGCCATTTAAAATAATTGAGACATTACCATAATTAATAAAATTAGTTAACGACATAAAATGAAAAATATCTAAGTAAGGTAATTCGAAAATGCGCAGTATAGCTTACAACCCAAACGAAATTCCAAATATTACTGAATTACTGAAATGAATACCTCCTGCATTTCTTTAGTAGAAATTAAATTATCCTCTCTTTTGCCTCGCCATGCGATGTTCACGCCGCAAGCCGGCAACATTGATGATCTGTTGTCCTTATTGCGGGCATCTAAACATATCATTTACTCTTTCATACTCACATAAAATGCTACTGTAACTTGGAGTTTGCTAGTAGTGTATACCTTCTTTCCTATAACTTATTAATAATACCTAATCATATTTCAGAACGATCAATGCAACAATGAGATTTTTTAACACAAACTGCTCTGGAAGAATACTTAACAGATTTTCGAAAGATATGGGGGCAATAGATGAAAAGCTACCTTCTGTTTTTATTGATACATTACAGGTTCGTATAAATATTTTGCCAGTGCCATTGTATTGTATTAATTATAGCAATATGGGATACAGTAAAACAAACTTGATCTTCTAAATTTCCACTATATTAACAAGAAAAATGACATGTTTCGCTAACCGCTAACACTGTAGCTTCGTCAGATGACAATGACATTGCTGGATTTACCATTAGGCTGAGTAGGCTGGAGCCTAGGGCGGCAGGTTTTAGGGGGCGGCAAATTTGGCCCAAAAATTTTTTTTTGTCTTACAGAAATAGATGGTACAATCTTTATTCATGGTCGACGGGTAGTATTTTTTTAAATAAACTTTATTGTTGGCCGTGTCTGTTAATGGGGATAAAAAAAGGTAGTTGGAACTTTACTGGCTTTGCAGAAAGAAATTTCATTTTCAATAAAATAAGTAGGTAATCATAAATTTTTAAAATATTTACTAAAAATTATTGACCAAATTTGGGCGTGGTCTTAAAAAATTTTCGCCTGCGGCGCATTTTGCCTGCAGCGGGCTTTTTCTTTCCCGAACACTTCACCTGTTTCACAACTCACGAGCCGTCACTGGTATAGGGGCGGCAAAAATTGAATAGCCTACTAGCGGCAAATTTGTAAATCCGCCACTGGACAATGATTTAATGAAAGATGAAAATAAAAAAGTGGGTGCAATAAAATTAAATTATTGAAGATGTAAATAAAACAGTGGAAGGATTACATACAATAGCGGAAAAATCCAACAGAGGGTTTAAAAATTAAATAAGGTACAACATTCTCAAATTCGAAGAAGTTGTCCATTTTCTCTAAGAGACCTGAATAAATTAACAAAAACAGCAAAATACTCAAAGTCAGGGTCTCACAAATTTCTTGTCCTTTATTAAAAGGTAGGTGACATGTTTCGCTCTTATGAGAGCATCATCAGACCTATAATGATATTATATATAGAAACAATTAAAATAATCCAAAAACGACCTTGACCAAGAACTTGTATTTTTTATGTGCATGTGTAATATACAATGTAGGTGTTAGTTTTTAATTATTGTTTTTAATCGTTTTTGGATTACTTTTAATTGTTTTCACTTAAGGTGAAATTTCAGTTCTTAGGTTTCTCGTTTATGAGTAACATGTAACCTACCTTTTAATAAAGGACAAGAAATTTGTGAGACCCTGACTTTGAGTATTTTGCTGTTTTTGTTAAGGTACAACATGGGTAATTTACAAAATCTTAAGTATATGGTCAACAAAATAAATTTAACAAAGATGAATTATTTAAATCTAATTGATCATTAAGAAACAGGTCCGTATTTTTAAGTTTATTTATTTCCATAGATTCTAACAAACTTAGTTCTAAGCCTTTGTTTTCTGTATATAAGATTTTAAAGGAAGGATCGAAATTATGTTGATAATCAAGTAAATGGTTAGCATAGTCTGAGTCTGTTTTGTTTTTTAGAAAACTGTTATAATGTTTCTGTATTGTTTTGTTAAAACGTCTACCCGTTTGGCCAATGTATGTTTGGACAATCTTTAAATTTTAATTTATAGACGCCTGATATTTTGTTTTTATAGCTTTTTGTTTTATTGTTTTTGATAAATTTACTTTAACTCTCCCTCTAAATAAAATCAATTTTCAAAAAGAACTAAACATTAAAAAACAAATTGCTGTTAATAACGGATAAAGCTCAAATCTAATTGAGCAAATCCTAAAAAAGACTTACAATCAAATGCTATTGACTTAGTTTTTCCTACAAGCAAAAACTCTGACCAAGTTAAACTTAACACTTTCTTTGGACAATCTAGCAAAGTAATTGGCAATTTTCCTAACAAACTTGATCAAAAACAATAAAACAAAAAGCGATAAAAACAAAATATCAGGAGTCTATAAATTAAAATGCAAAGATTGTCCTAAAACATATACATCGGCCAAACGGGTAGACATTTTAACAAATACAGGAACAATATAACAGTTTTCTAAAAAACAAAACACACTCAAACTATGCTAACCATTTACTTGATTAGCAACATAATTTCGATCCTTCCTTTAAAATCTTACATATAGGAAACAAAGGCTAACTAAATTCGTTAGAATCTATGGAAATAAATAAACTTAAAAATACGGACCTGTTACTTAATGATCAATTAGATTAAAATAATTCACCTTTGTTAAATTTATTCTGTTGACCACCCAAGTAGCAATTATAGACACAAATTGGACACAAATTCTTTGCTGAGAAACGTTTCGAAACATTTTCGATTAAAATTATTTAGATTGTGTTTCGAAACTTTTGCGACACATTTTCGAATTTAGTTACTAGAAACGATTAAGAACTGTTAGTTTCGAAATACTTTCCAAACTACAGTGTCGATACATTTAGGAAACGCACAAAAGAAAATTTTTCGAAACATTTTTATATAATATTATGAAATTGTGTTTAGACACATGTGCTCCCAAATTGTAGCGACACATTTTCGAATTAAGTGATTCAAAACAAATTGGTATTCTTCTGCTTTGAAATATTTACCAAACAGTGATATCCATTTAATTACGAAACTTGCGCAGAAAATAATTTTCGAAACTGCCAAAACCTTTACACTACCGCACCCGGACAATTATTATAACCTCGATTATAACGATTATAACCTATAAATTGTACATTTTTGTTTTGTTAATATGGAAAGAAAAAAACAGTTTACACATTCTTCGAGGTTTTACGAGGCACTAAAAAGGAAAACGAAAGTAATTGAAATTCAACAACATAATTTTCAATGTTGCTGGCCCTAACGGAACACTTTAGGGATTTCCATGCTACGTCAGGGACAGAAAATGGGTTTTTTAAGAGCTCGTCGAGCTCGGGTTTCTTGGCTTGATCGGGCCAAAGTACTACAAGGTGGTCTCCGACTATTCAGCTGGTCGGCACAGCCGTTAGGACCAACCTACTTTTTTTCCTTTGTCTCGACAATTGAGTACATGTTTTAGATTATTACTTAGGAATAAGTTATAAGTAAGTTTTATTAAACGTTCAACAAAGTACAAACCAATTTTGTAGGTTATATATGTCACAGAAAGTGTAAAGTGGTAGTGTATACCGTGACGGTATACAGAAATGTATGCTTCTAAGCTTAACCTTCCTCTTGACGGGACTGTGCATTTTTACTTTAGCGACGTTTGTTTCGCATGGTTTCGGTACAATATCGAAACATTCTTCATGTTTCGACACATTTTCTATGAATTATAGCTACATGATTATCGAAACATTATAGAAACCAAATACTAGAAATTGTGTGTCGACTCCATTTTAGACCAGAATAATTCTCGCTTTCTGGCGGCCATTTTGACAAATTCATTTTTATATTATTAAAATGGACTTTAATTAACTTCCTGCATCATTTGAAATGTAAAAAAGTGATTACATTAGTTCCATTTTGCTAGCTTAATCAATTAAAAGAACAATTAAGTAAAATTTTAAAAATATTTAAGATTTCATTTTTTGACAAAGTATTTATTTTGTGTGTAAATGTCAATATACCGGGAGCGTCTTCAGAATATAAAGCTAAATTACTAAATTGCACGATAAAATTTATTTCGTCAACGATTTTTGGATCTCCTCTGCAATAAACCATACGAAAAAATGTATCACTTATAGAAAATACTCTGGTGACAAATTCATTATGGCGAAATTATGCCGTCATCATATTGTTTACTTTCTTTTATTTTACAACCTGCAGAGAGATAGATATTATATATCTAATTATTTGTTTCAATAATGTTTCCATTTTGACAATTTACAATTCCAACACTCAGCGCCCTCTTTGTAAAATGAACTCTCACTCGACACATTTATGGAAACATATTCCAAACATTTCTGAAAAATTTTCGAAACATATCGATAAAAGTTTCGATTTTGCGTCGAAACAGCGAAAGTCACAGCCAGTACCATTTAAAATGTATGCGTTTCGAAAATATTTCCATACATGTTGCCAACAATTTCCAATTTGTGTCGGAAACAGAAACAATAGTTTAGACACATTTACCGTAATGTGTCTAAAAATTCTACTTGGGACTAAAGATTTTGTAAATTACCCATATTGTAGGTACCTTATTTAATTTTTGAACCCTCTGTTGGATTTTGCACCCCCTTTTTATTTTCACCTTTTATTAAATCATTGTCATCTGACGAAACTACAGAGTTAGCGAAACATGTCATTTTTCTTGTTAATATAGTGGAAATTTACAAGATCAACTTTGTTTAACTGTATCCCATAATGCTATAATTATGGATTTTCACCTATTATCGGCTGAATCAATTAATTTGTATTGTATTAAGTTGATCCGAGCCTAAAATTCGAATTACAAAAAAAAACTAAGCAGCATAATATTGCTAAATCCTTATTAAATGGTTTTCCAAAATAAAAATAACTTTCTAACTTCACAATAATTCTTGTAAATTACAAACCAAAAAAAATAGGATTCCCGTCAACAAACTTAATGTTTTTGGTCTAATTTTGTATATTTTCTCTATTAATCATCTAAAGGGTTAAGAGAGAAATTAATTTAAAATAAATATACAGATTTTATAGTAGGTACTTTCAAGCAAAGTAAGCTTGTGCTATTTGTAGGATGTCGGAAAAAGCTATCGCTTTTTAATAGTACCATGCAAGCATAAAAATTATTGCTTAAGGTAAATTAAATCTGTTAAAATCCAATATACATAATTAACAAGCACACTGTGGCCGTTTTAATATTTTTTAAATGGAATTAATCGTATGTACCGGGTGGTCAAATAAGCGAGGACGTCGGCTTTATCTCGGAACCCATTAATCGTACAACTTTCGGAAAGATTTTTTTATGTGTAAAGTGATCAAGAGAAATGCTGAAAATTACTTTTAAGGTCCTCATTTCGCCGCAAGGGGGCACAATTAAAAATTGTTTTTTTAAATTCTAAATTTCTCCGAAAATTCCTATATTAAGGTATAACTCTGATTACATCATTGGAAAGCTTAGACAATTCTGCATCATTTTGGTTTAAGGCTCATTGACGTACCTACCTTGATAAGAGCGGGAGAAGCTATTGAAAGTGTGAACATTAAAATCGATGTAACTTCTAAACGACTTATCCGATTTTACTAAATTTAAGCTTGTTTGGAAGGGGAAAATAAGCATCTTCAATTGCCGTATCCAACAGTACACGATAGTGTATAATAAAATTGCTAGAGGGCGCAATTTGTAATAATAACAGTTTTTTCGATTTTATCCAGAAAACTCAAACCATACGGTATAACTATGACATCATAATCGAAAAGTAGATGAAATTTGCAAGCAAAGATGTGAAGACCGCAGTTCGATATCTTTGTTCGTTTCAGAGTTATTGCCAAAACAATAATTTTTAATACAAATTGCGCCCTCTAGCAATTTTATTAGAAACTATCGTGCACCATTAGATACGACAATTATTGAAGGTTCTTCCAAACAAGCTTAAATTTAGTAAAATCGGTTAAGTCGTTTAGAAGTTACAGCGATTTTAATGTTTACACTTTCACTTGATAAGAGTGGGAGAAACTATTGAAAGTGTAAACATTAAAATCGCTGTAACTTCTAAAACAGTTCCTTTAATTGTCGTATCTAATGATACACGATAGTTTCTAATAAAATTGCTATAGGGCGCAATTTGTATTAAAAATTATTGTTTTGGCAATAACTCTGAAACTAACAAAGATATCGAACTGCGGTCTTCACATCTTTTCTTGCAAATTTCATCTCCTTCAATTTTACTAAATTTAAGCTTGTTTTGAAGTTCCTTTAATTGTCGTATCTAATGGTACACGATAGTTTCTAATAAAATTGCTATAGGGCGCAATTTGTATTAAAAATTATTGTTTTGGCAATAACTCTGAAACTAACAAAGATATCGAACTGCGGTCTTCACATCCTTTCTTGCAAATTTCATCTACTTTTCGAATATGATGTCATAGTTATACCGTATGTTTTGAATTTTCGGGATAAAATCGAAAAAACTGTTATTATTACAAATTGCGCCCTCTAGCAATTTTATTAAACACTATAGTGTACTGTTGGATACGGCAGTTAAAGATGCTTATTTTCCCCTTCCAAACAAGCTTAAATTTAGTAAAATCGGATAGGTCATTTAGAAGTTACAGCGATTTTAACGTTTACGCCAACGACTTCTAATACAATATACTATACTATATATTAGAAGTCTTTGGTTTACGCTTCCAATCTCCCACTCTTATCAAGGTCGGTACGCCAATGAGACTTAAATCAAAATGATGCAGAATTGTCTAAGCTTTCCAATGATGTAATCAGAGTTATCCTTAATATGGGAATTTTCGTAGAAATTTAGAATTAAAAAAAAACAATTTTTAATTATTGTTCCCCCTTGCGGCGAAATGAGGAACTTAAAAGTAATTTCCAGGAATTTCTCTTGACCACTGTACTCATTAAAAAATCTTTCCGAAAGTTGTACGATTAATGGTTTCCGAGATAAAGCCGACGTCCTCGCTTATTTGACCACCCGGTACATGAAGAAATTCGGCTGCAGCTGAGGACAAAAATAGTGCTTATAAAATAATATGAACTGTGTTTTATCCAATTCCACATTAACAATTTTTAGATAGCACTAAATGTGGTAGCTGTAAATGTTGTCATAGCATCTGTAGACCCATGGATTTTAATTCCAACTTTTGTTATCGCGTCCCTGTTCTATTTATACAGAATTGTCTTTCTGAGAACCAGCAGGAATATCAAAAGGATTGAAGCCACAAGTAAGTGTTTTCTTAGTATAGTAAGTATACCAGCAATATTGTTGTATTTTTATTAAAACGTAATGTTTGTAGCGTAAGGTAAGTGAAGGTAATAAGACCCACCTAAGGATATCTATTTTTTTTTGCAAAAAATTTTTGAGAACTTTTTATATTGTAGAAATATATGAACATTATAAAACTTGACATTTGCAATAACAAATAAAAACAACAAAACAGGCTCATCTATTTAGGGTGTACAGGGTTTTTCCGTATATTTTGGAGCACCCCTGGAGCTTTTATTTGAAGACCTAGAAAAAACTTTAAATTACCAAAGTTGCATGATTTCTCCTGAACTGCCATAATTTGTTATCGGACAAAACAAATGAACATCGTAAATTTGTTTAATAATGCCAATGTCGATTTTTTTAAATGGAACACCCTGTATATTAATTTTTTTTTAACTCCTCACTCTTTTCTGATTCCAAATATGTATATATGTTATATGTTTGTTTCATAAATTATTATCATTATTTATATTAATTATTGTTACTGAATAAGCATTATGTTCTAGCATGTTTTCCTCACACCAATATAGATTTTCTAATTCGCAATATTTTGAAATGAAATTTTGCCTAAACGACTAAAGTAAACATATAACATATATACATATTTGGAATCAGAAAAGAGCGAGGAGTTAAAGAAAAATTAATATACAGGGTGTTCCATTTAAAAAAATCGACATTGGCATTATTAAACAAATTTACGATGTTCATTTGTCTTGTCCGATAACAAATTCTGGCAGTTCAGGATAAATCATGCAACTTTGGTATTTTAAAGTTTTTTCTAGGTCTTTAAATAAAAGCTCCAGGGGTGCTCCAAAATATACGGAAAAACCCTGTACAATCCAGGAAAACAAACATCCTGGTCATCAGCTGTAAATTCAACTCAATCCTCATGCACCCAGAGTTCGCGAGTATATTTTCTTTAGAGGTGAATGGAATGAACTTCGATTCAAGGATTTAAATTTTTTTTTCTTTCAGTTAGGAATAAGACCCATTCTATTTTGTGGGCCTTATTTTCTGTTCTGTCACCTTCTGAGATTTAAGGTTATGTATAAAAAATCTTTATTAAAAATCATTAATATTCTGAAAATACATTGTCGAAATATGTATTTATACATAGCTCTATTTTAAATTTAATTGAGCGAATAATACTCCCAACATTAAATCAAGAGAACGACTTAATTTTTATAGTTCAAGCGACAAAAGTTATCGGGGAAGTACGTGTTCATTTTACAATCGGTAAATGTCATTATAACATCGCGGCCGAACTTAGAATTACGATCCACGAGTTGAGGGTTTATCCTAGAATAGGGAATAACCTCTGCCTATACAATGTATTTTTATACTTATCCCCCAATTAACTCTCATTTTTGAGTTAATCAAAACCTATACAATTGGCCCCTAACAGGAAAAGAAGGAGAAATGTCCATACCTACTTTAAATTTTTTTTGTAGGAGAGAAAGTTTACAACCATAATTATTTAGTTCCAGTTTAACAAAGATGATAATAATAATAAAGGTATTTATTTGTGCCAAATAAAACCATTTTTTTAAATCATAAAATAAAACTAAATATAAGTATTAGTAACAGAGTAACATACTAGTTGGCTCAAAACGGTACGATTTTGAATAACAATCTAAAGGTAATGTTTTTTAAAATTACTTTTATAAGACGAATAGTTTAGTTTCATCAGATCCTATAATTGACCTATATTATTAAACTATTATATTTAAAAGAAGTTTTATACTTTTATTTCAGAAGACTAGTATTTCCATTTTCATTTCAAACAAAGTTTTTCATGTTGTGGTTAATTCTCTAATCTAAATTGAATTTTTTCATATAAATAATCTGGCTTTTTAGTAGATATTATTTTTGAATAGCAAATTTAAAAATACGTCAAATAATTTCATTTGGTCCATAGCATCTAACTTTACATTTAATATTATTCAAAAAGTGTTGTAGGACGGAATTTGGTATACAATTTGGTACAATTATTTTGAATTATACAGGGTCTCCCAAATAGTCAGGTCATATATTATCAAACATGTGTTTTTTTTTAAAGGAACACCCTGTATAATAATATTATGTTATTTTTGGATTGCTTGATTAATTCGAGGAAAATTTTGTATAACATAATATTCATAAGGTGGAATTATCAACGTCATTCTATTTATCGCCAACCTATAACCTATTTCGCCTTGTTTTTCTTAGTTTATTATTTTATTGACTAAGATTTAAATAAAATCAATATCTTCTGCACATTATTAAGGTAATATCTGATATATTACAAAAATATCAATTTATTTCATTGCTTGTTTTGGGAGAATTGTTTAGTGAAAGAACAATGACATAATAATGTTAAAAAAATCTTAACCGATATTTTTCGATATACAATTCTCCTTAAATAATAATAATAATCGACTTTTATTAAAGATAGTAAGTACAATATACAATTATTGTAGTATAGCAAGGCGAAGTTTAGCAGAGACCATGGGAATTTGCTATTCTTACACTGAACCTTTAATACAACTTATGAGATTCCTTGATTTATTTAATATGTTAATTATTACCTATAGAATATGAAGACGATATTGACTTTATTTAAATTTTGTGTAAAAGTTAAAAAAAAAATCTACGCGAAATAGGTTATAGGTTGGCAGCATGTTGATACTCCCACCTTAAATTAAATAAATTTTGAGTTTAATGATTTTTCAAAAATTTGGTGTTTTGAATTACAACTTTTAAAAAGAGGCAGCTGTTTATGTGGTAAATGATAAATTAACTATTTTAGGCTAAACTGTAAAAGACAGGTATATAACCTCAAGTATAATAAAAATTGTACTAAACTGCCTTTCGATTAGGCATAAAATAGAATAGAGGTTAAGTCTAAAATAACATCCTTTAAGGACTTTTTAAGTTTTTAAAATTGTTATATTTAGAAAATTATTGTAAAATGCTCAGGTGAATATTTTTTTGTTTTAATAGGTGCTCTAGTCGCTACTTAACAATTATATTCCACAACCTAAATTGCATGTATATTTGTCGCTCTGTTCTACCGACAAGTGTGTATATTATGTTAAGTGCTGCAATGAATTATTGAAAAATTGTTAATAACTCAAAAACTATTCAATTTAAGCACTTATTTATTAATTATTCAACATGTTTTTAAAATTGATCAGGCTATCTTATAAAATATTATAATACACAGAGTGTTCCGTTTTAATATACCTACGTTTCCCTGATATGCTCCGACTATTTGGGACACCCTGTATAATTCAAAATAATTTTAAATTGTAGACCTAATACCTGCCTATAACTTTGTTTTTACAAAATATTAAAAAGTTGAGTAGTTTAGATGCTATGGAATCCTACGTTGAGAGTAGGCTTCATGTATACTTATGAGAACTATCTGGTGTAGGTATACATACAGCATTATGCACCACCCCTTCTTAATCCAGATTATGTATCTTGTGCCACTGTAAAAATAAATTTAAAGCAAATTAAAATTAATCCTACAACTTTGCAACTATTTTAATTGAATTAGAGACAGGTTCGAAGCCGTTTTATTTTTTAATTTTAAATATATTAAAAGATTTTTAGAAAACTACTTAATTCAAATTAATTTTAAATTTAAATTAAAAAACTTGTTACGCTCTCATTGTTCCGGAGAATTAAAATTTTTAAAGTTAGAAACTTAATAATAAATAGTTAAAAATTGGAATGAAATCTGGAAAATAGAAAGAAGGCCAGTGCACCTAAGCGGAAGGGGCTTATTGAAAACGTGCCAAAGTGTCCTAGCTCAAATGCCGTAGAGTAGGGGGAGGAAGGTTAAAAAGGCGTCACTGCCAGGGAAAAAATAGAAACCCACCAAGTTGGTTTTGAATTCCCTCTCTCTCAGTTATTATCGCAAGCTAAACTAATTAATTAGATAGGCCAGAGGGGTGTGCTATATGGAAACTACTCAAAAACTACTTAATCTTTAATTAGTAAAATAAATTTTTCATTTCATAAATAAATTTACAATTTATGTGTTCCAAAGTCGCGGAGTTAAAGGTTTGAGTTGGTAATAGGAAGGAAACTATTATCTAGGTTACCTCATCAAGCAGCATTTAGGTGAGGGGTACGGGCGAGTAGGGCCGAAGGAATGACGTCGTCAGGTGGCCGTTAACGCGCGTAGAAGACGAAAGACGATGCGTCGGACACTCTGTTGAAGTAGGTCAGCATCGGAAAAGAGAACCTAGTTAGTTTATAGATCTTTGATAGTAGGTAGGTACCATATACAGTGCCACCAGTAAAGTCCGCATCATAATATGGCTTTTTTTTTTATTAATAGCTTTATTCGAAATTTGACTTTGGAATCAAGTTCTGCTTTGATCGAGATGAAAATTAAGCAAAAAAATAGTAGTCACGTGATTCGCATTATCTGTCAAATTTTAATTTTTTCCAAAAAATAATTCAAAAGTGGGGTTATTTCTGAAAATATCGAAAGAAGTTATTAGAAAAGTTTTTTAATGCAGTTTCTAGACCACATGCAAAATTTCAGCTGCATAAGATAATTGTGATTTTTTACCTATATTTTGTAAACTGCACCACTTTTGCAAAATAAGACGCAACGCAACCTACATAAAACTTCTCAGTTTTGACAAGGCTTTATTTCAGATACATTTTCTTTAAAGTAGCGCCATATTAAATGTGTGTTTTTCTACAAAATAAAAATTGGGCTATTAAAGTTTAGTCGCATATTGTGATGCAAAATTTATTTTTTTTGGACCCTGCATAAGGTAACTTCATAAAATAAGTATTTTTGAAAACGTAGTTTGTGTGTGAACGTAATATACGTTAACGTTATTATGACATAGCTTAATAATAAATTATAATATAGGGGTTTTAAATTAAATCGTTGAAAATAGATAAACTTTACGTTGTTAAAATAAAATTTATTTTCCACTTAAAAAACACTTTACTGAAGAAACTGTGTTCTTTTTTGTCTTAATATTAAGGTGTATTACTTTCAGTCACAAAGTACGTTTTTAAAAATACTTATTTTATGAAGTTACCTTTGCATCACATGCGACCAAATTTTAATAGCCCAATTTTGATTTTGTAGAAAACACACATTTAATATGATGCTACTTTAAAGAAAATGTATCTGAAATAAAGCCTTGTCAAAACTGAGAAGTTTTATGTAGGTTGCGTTGAGTCTTATTTTGCAAAAGTGTTGCAATTTACAAAATATAGGTGAAAAATTAAAATTATCTTATGCAGCTGAAATTTTGCATATGGGCTAGAAACTGCATTAAAAAAAACTTTTTCTTATAACTTTTTTCGATATTTTCAGAAATAACCCCACTTTTGAATTATTTTTTGGAAAAACTAAAAATTTGACAGATAATGCGAATCACAGGACTAATATTTTTTTGCTTAATTTTCATTTTGATCGAAGCAGAACTTGATGCCAAAGTCAAATTTTGAATAAAGCTGTTAATAAAAAAAATCCCATATGATGCGGACTTTACTGGTGACACTGTAGAACTTATTTGGTATGTAAATTAGTTATTTCATTTTTGATCAATGATGGACAATCCCCTTCTTTCCTTGTATTTGAAATAAGATTTTTATCGAATGTGATATTGACATTTACAATTTCAGCTAAAAGTCCTGTATTTTCTCATATAAATGCATCCCTACAAGGCTTGACAACAATAAGGGCGTTTGGTGCTCAAGAGATTTTAAGAAAGGAATTTGATAATTTTCAAGATATTCATAGCTCGGCCCATTACATGTTTTTATCCTGTAATCAAACATTTGGATTCTGGCTGGATTTTCATTGCATAATTTATGCAGCCTTGGTAACATTAAGTTTCTTCTTTATTGGAAACGGTAAGTATAATATAAACTTACTGTCCTGTCCAACTTCAAGTAACCCAAGGACCGTTCCAATTAGAATTTCGGTTTTGAAAGGGTGAAGGGTTATAAAATACTTTTCATGCAACTTTATCAGTAATTTGCAATAGGTACAGAAAACTTGATTGTTTGTATAGTTAATTTTATTTAATCTAAAAAATAAAAAATTTACAAAAAAAAAATATTGAGAAGTTAAACCAGTATATTAATATTGACATTAATATTGACATTAATATTGACATTAATATTTATTGTTGACAAACGACGCAACTGAGTAAGTGACTTATTAAACCGGGAACACCCATATTATTTTAACTTTACAAATGTTATGTTTGAAAAGCTGCTTTCGCAAAGATAAGTGCTTTCCAGCTTCGCAAGTTGGGGTAACGTTCTCCTGGAAGTATATTAAAAATGGTACCCTATTCAATTTTTCTCTGGTAAGGTAAAAAGTATCTGACTGCAAATCACACAATTCCAGTTGAAGGTCTTCATTTGTTCAAAATGCTCTTTACAGCGTGTAACGAAGCGTAATGTCATTTTACATTATATTCTTTAGAAACTGATATTATTTTCATGTAAACAATCACAGAAGTTTATAATTAACTAATTAAATAGTCTGATTCCCAACGGTCAATATAAACTCGATGTTTGATCGTTATTTTTCCTTCCTGCAAATAAATATTTCACTTAAAAACTCTTAAATTGAGTACTTTAAAGCAAAAACTGTCCAAAATGTCGAAATTGTCTTTAATTCTTTTATAGAAAAAAGTGTTTTTTAGAAACATATGGAGGAAATGTAGGTTTAGCCATAACACAAGCAATGAGTCTAACAGGAATGTTCCAATGGGGCATGCGACAGTGGAGTGAGTTGGAGAATACTATGACGTCAGTAGAGAGAGTTGTAGAGTATACTGAGGTGGACCAAGAAGCTAAAGGAGATGAAAAACAACCACCCAGGACATGGCCCGAGCATGGACTGTTGGAAGTCAGATCGGTTTATCTGAGGTAAGGAGGGGATCAGAAATAAAGGGTTCTAAGTAGTTTAGTGCAGAAATACTGGATGGTAGCTAATATTTAATTGGTATCTTCTAATCGGTGATTGCCCGGGTAATTGCTACGAAGCTAATTATATTTGAAAGAATGTGCCATATTTAAAAGTTTTTTAAAGCCAGTTGGAAATTGTTTTTTTTTATTTATGGGATACAGGGTGAATTGTTTAAAACTTATAAAATTTAATCCTGTAATAACTGAAAAGGTTTTTAGAAAAACGTTTTTTTAAGAAAAACTTCTTATTTTTTTTTCCACAAATTGGCATACATATCCGTTTATTTTATGTCATTTATTAAAACCGAGTTAATGTCTTTTACGAATGCGCTTTCACTCAAAAGTTGTTTTCCCCCAATTAGTTACTTTAAAGGAACATAAGGATTTTGAAAATGTCTTTTTTTTCTTGTTAGGTTTTTTGTTTTTAAAAGTTAAGTGCCAATAAAGGACTTCCGTTGAAAGGGTAATATATAATTACGATAGGCCAGATGGGGAAAGACTTTAGCGGAAGGCCGGAGTTCGGTTCCAACAAAATAATTAGTAAAATTAGATTACAACAGTATTTAATTTAAGTAAATATATCTTATCCTGTCTCGTCGCATTTTCAATTCTAATTATTGATTTATTCATTTATTATTTTATACCGTATAATGTTATACTACAAAGTAAATAAGCTGTGCTTGACGATAAGTACTACCTTAAAAACGCTCTAAAAAGGTGAAAATCAAAATTTAAAAGTTCATCCATTACGGCATTAAAAGCAAATACTAATGACGCATTTTTGGACTAAGAATAAGGCACTGCATTGAGATTATATGCCATAATAACTTATTTCTCCGAAAAAAAGTCTGGCCTGTTGGAATCTTTTCCAGTGCCATTGAAACTAACACAACACACACACACACACACCGAATTTGTTAGTTTATAAGAACATAAAATAATATAAAAAAAAATATGTTTTCTTATTAAATTTCACTAATAAAATTAAAATATTTTGGACAAAACTACTAAGAATAATTTTCTGTATTGATAGTATACACCAAAACGACTTATTTTCTCCAATTAGTTACTTTAAATGGGACATTTCAATCTCATTTAGTAACGTTTCGGTCTAATTAGACATAATCACAAAATTTTTGAAAAAATTATATTAGTATAAGTATATAAGAATAAGTATAAGGTAATATTAGGTATTTTAGAAATGCTATGATTTTAAAAAAAATATTATTCTCATCTGATTCAGCTAGAATTAAAATAAAATAGAAACTATTATAGTAACAAAACCTATTCTATTTATAACGCTGTTTACCAAAGTTACCGTAAGTATACCAGTAAACTACAAGTAGGTACAAAATTAAAGCACTATAATCGTGAATAAAAATATAAATATTTTACTTAGAAATACCTATTATTTTATTAAATGCTCCAAATGCACTCTATATTCTTTATTACAACAGTTATTTTTTTGTTCAAAAGCCTGTCTCACCTTGTTAAATTTATGTGTCTTGTGTGTGTTTGAAAGGCATTGCTTTTATGTTGCTGCAGTTCGTAAATATTATTACACGGAGCGAAATAATAGATCTTGTTTTTCATTTATTCTGCGAGTTTCTATAAAATTAAGGAAGCAATTGCGCTACTGAAACTCTTAAATTTTCTCACCAACTTCGGCCAAATAACGTATTCAATTAGGGTAAGGGCGTATAAGAGTGCGCGTCCGATAAGTATACGCACATGCATTATCTCCCATGTTAAGAGAGACAAAATTTTATAAAATTTGTGCAGTGTAGGTTTGGTTCAGATAAGCGACTTGTGTGACTTTGTGTAAAGTTCCGGAGTTCCTTCAATTAATTACAGGTAAAATATAATTTATGATCATTTTGTTGTAATATTTACTTAACATTAAGTAAGTAAATGAACAAATCTTGTTGTAAATTGATCCGCATTTTAATACGCCATTTGAAAGAAGTGGTTTTAGAGGTCTCGTTGCCGAGTCGTATTTTTAGAGGTTATGTTGAACGAGACTATAAACAGCGGTTGAATATGATTGTTGTTGGTCGGCTAAGTGTACGCATTTCGGTTTTGGGTAACTGTACGCGCGCATTCTTACCCAGACATGCGTACACTTACCCGAGAAATGGTTTAGGGTATTGATTTAAATTTATAATTTGAAATTGTTTAAGGACTAATAATGGGAAAATATACCAGGATAAGTCAAAGAAAACTAATAACTGATGAAATTCTCGCGCAGGCAAAAGAACGAATTCAAAATGGCGAAAGTAAGCGTCAAGTATAGCGAGAGATCTTTTTATTTCAAAAGAGAAAGAGACGTTCTCAAAAATCAGAATTATTGACCGATTCTCCATTTAAAAATGAACTCATTAAAAATCAAAACTAGTTAAAATATGGAAAGGAACCCAAAAGGCAAGTTTTTGGCAAGCAGAAATGTCAAGTTAACAAACCTGCTAAGAAAGAAAAACATGGTGACCAAGCTCTTTGCTCAAATTGCCGTGAGGTTGAAAATGGCAGACTGGATTAGGTGCTCAACATGCGGCATGTGGTGGCATGAGCATTGCTCAAGTTATGAAAATATTGGAGCATTTTTATGCGACGCATGTTCCTGATTTCTCATAAAACCTACTGCGTACACTTGTACTACTATGTGAGCACTCTTATCCGACTGATCCGGTAAGAGTGCGCAAGTGGCAGTTTTTTCAAAATGTTATGTTTTTCCAAGAATTATTTTTTATTTCCCCTTTGTATTAATACATTATGTAATATATAGTCTGCCTTCATACGTGTAACTTTTTTAAAATTCTACGATTTGTTTGACGCTTTTTGTGAATAAAATAATGTTAAGTGCGTACACTTATACGAAATACCCCTATGATGTTAGTTGCATACAGATTTAAATCCCCTGATGAACAATAAAAATATATCTAAATGATCAGTGCTCTAGACTATATTTCGTTAAAATTTACTACTTATTACTTTTCCTACTTCATTTTAGGTACGCCACAAATGAACCGTACGTTCTGAAGAACTTAACCTTTAAAATTAAACCGAAAGAAAAAGTCGGAATAGTTGGCAGAACTGGAGCGGGAAAATCTTCAATAATATCGGCATTGTTCCGACTCGCTGATGTCGAAGGGAAAATATTAATCGATGGCATTTGTACCAAAGACATACCACTCAAATCCATGCGATCGAAAATATCTATTATTCCTCAAGAGCCCGTTTTGTTTTTAGGTCAGTATACCTACATTAGTATTGTAAAAGTCATTATTGAAATATTAAAATTAATTTCTCTGTCCATCATGCTACTTTTCATTTCATTTGAATGACGTCTGGATTTCAAATAAATACCGTTCGAGCAAAAATTATATGCATCAAAGAGGGCTTGGTTTAAAAAACGTGGGGCTATATACGATATATCTAACCAAATCTAGGTTAAAATTTTGTCAAATTCATATTATGACATGATATGCCAAACTAATGAGTAGGTAATAAAAAAAAGTAAGTAGACAAATACAAATTTATTTTTGTTGTTTACAAAATTAACAAAGTAAGAATGTACAGAAAGAAAAAGAAAAATAATTACATAAATTGCTGAAATTGCCATGCTCCAAGCATAAATTCACACGTCTCTTCATATTTTCGAAAGTGTTGACCAGCATCTCTGGAGAAATGTTACCACATTCTTGGATAATCCTTTCTTGTAATTATTGTTCTAAATTTGCAACTGGTGTTTTAAAAATAGTGTTCTTTAAATGAGGAAAAACGCAGTAATCCATAACCGTTAAACAAGGTGATCTAAACTATATTCACGTTTGAAATACGCCCGATGTAAACACTGACCGGCGCGTGCTCTCCGCAAGCCGAACCGCCAGCTAACCTCATGATTGCCAATTCTCGCAACGCTATTGGCCGCGCGGTCCTGTTGTTCACGTGCTTTTGTTGACATTAGGCGTATTTGAAATGTGAATATAGTTTAGGTGGGAATTCAATGTCTGATCGAAAACTGATCAATCTGTCGTCGAAAAAATTGCGTAAGTAGTTAATAGTTTAGGCGGCTGTATGGACGGTTGCACCGTCCTGTTGAAAATATCCAAAACGTAGTTCGTCGTCAAGTAATTGCTCCACAAATGGATTTAAAAGATTGTCTCTATACCGTTTGTGCTGTAACTGTGTCATGGAAAAAAATAGGACCAACAATTCTTCTTCGGGAAACAGCAAACCATCAGACACCAATTTTTTGAGGGTGCAATGTGGACTCTACAAAAAAAATGGGGATTTTCACTACTCCACATGCGTGTATTCTGAGAATTCACATAACCGGAGAGGTGGAACCAGCCTTTATCCGAAAAAAATGTCAGGTCTAATAAATCATTTCTTTCCCATAAAATTTGGTAAACCATTGAGAGTAATTCCTGCGTCTTTCAAAATATACGGGTTTGTATTTCTTGGAATACTTGCACTTTATAAGGAAATACATTTAGCTGCTTAAGAATATTCCTGCATGTTCCATTGTTCCACATCAGTATTTTGCATTATTTCACGAACGTTTGCAACAAGTTCTTCTGTTCTTACAAATGAACTTCCTGCTCCTTTTTTGTGTTGTATAGAACCTGTTTCCCTAAACACAGCCATGGTTTTTTTCAGGCAATGATAAAAATCCCCAGCAATAAAAGCAACGTTAGGAAAATGTTCGTGAAAATCGTCCATGCACAAACACGGATTGTATTGCCACTCACCATTTACTCTAACCCCGACTCGAAAATACGCTTCAACCATGAATGTTTTGTGCTGTTCCGTAAAGCCCATTGTGTGAATTGTTCTAGAAATTGGAAAAATTAACGATGAATCAAATTACTTGTAACGACTCTCAAAGATGACGGAAGATAACGGATTGATTGTTAATTCAGATAGTTACTGACACCCAACAGGTATTAAGCTCCACGGCTAAGCATTACGTCCTTAGATGCAAGGCCCTCTTTGATACAAATAATTTTTGCTAGCACGGTATAAACCGTTCTTTTATGGTAAATCAATGTCGTTGACAGTGGCGGTAGAGCCACAGTGCCTTAGCACTACCTGTTATACCACCTACAATTTATATTATTATTTCTAAAGCAATTAGCAGAGTATATTTAAAACTGGAACGCAGTCCGTCTCACTTTATCAAAGCGATTATGCGTAAATCGATATCGTAGTTTCCGTGAGCCCATAGCTAAGTATGACCTGTATCCATACCGTTTTCCTCACATAACCGTTGCCAATAATAGGCTGGTATTTAACTTTTTAAAAGACAGGCGCCCCAGGCTCCGACCAATGGAAATATTTCAGTCAGTTGCTGTACGCGTGCCGGCCTGTCTCAATAATGGCGCGATTCAGTTCTTGGTTCGTACATCGCGAATGCGTGTTGTTTACTTTGTTCGTGCTCGTAAAAAAAGTAATAAATTAAAGATATTTAATGGACAATCTATTGCCTACGGTGTGTTTGGAACAATAATCGAAAATTAAGAACTTACGGTGGCCGTTACCCGTTTTAAAAATGGAAAGAACTCGTTTTTGTGGTGAGGATCTTTAATTGAACGAACGACTTTCTAGTACATCTAATATAAAATATTAACTAAATTTATCAATATTAAGGAGTGGTATAAACAAAATTTTACCATGCTAAAATGGCCTTATTAAAATGGCCCTACCTTACTAAAAAACTAACTTATTAATGTTTTCGTTTGTTGAAGTATAACTTTGTGCCCTTTATAGGTATTAGGCTGGTAAGATCGGTAAATATTTCAATAATAAAGTCAAGTATACAATCATTTATGACATAGCTGAGTTCGCATTATTCTGGAGCTTTATTCAAACTAAAGCTTCCCAAAGGTTGCCAAATTTCCAATATTAAAAAAATTATGAAAACAGAAAATCCAAAGACGAAAAATAGCACCCAACCTTTTGGCGGGAAGTTCATATATGAATTAGTGGTACCTACGTATACCGTGGGAGCAAACATTATTTGCATCAAAGAGGGCTTGGATTAAAAAACGTGGTCCTATATACGATATATCTAACCAAATCTAGGTTAAAATTTTGTCAAATTCATATTATGACATGATATGCCAAACTAATGAGTAATAAAATCCAAATTTGTTTTTGTTGTTGACAAAATGAAGAAAGTAAGAATATACAGAAACAAAAAGGCCAGTGTTTTTTAAACGAGGAAAAACGAAGTAATACATAACCGTTAAACAAGGTGATCTAGGTGGGAATTCAATGTCTGATCGAAAACTGATTAATCTGTCGTCGAAAAAATTGCGTAAGTGGTTAATAGTTTCGGCGGCTGTATTGGGCGGTTGCACCGTCCTGTTGAAAATATCCAAAACGTAGTTCGTCGTCAAGTAACTGCTCCAAAAATAGATTCAAAATATTGTCTCTATACGGCTGTACTGCAACTGTGTCATGGAAAAAATAGGACCAACAATTCTTCTTCGGGAAACAGCTAACCAGACACCAATTTTTTGAGGGTGCAATGCGGACTCTACAAAACAATAGCTGCCCATACACCAGCATTCTTTCCCGTCAATCTTTCCTTCCTTATTCTTTCCTTTCAAGAAATTGAAATGAAACAAAAGTTTTTCTTTACCTAAATGAAGCGTAAGGCCGCCATCTCTTACTCCACTAACGATCGACAATATTAAAAGGAAAGAACGTGGAAGGAAAAAACGTCGGGAATGAATGCTGGTGTATGCTAGGCTAATGGGGATTTTTACAAAATCCACATGCGTTAATTCTGAGAATTCACATAACCGGAGAGGTGGAACCAGGCTTCATCCGAAAGAAATATCAGGTCTAATAAATCATTTATTTCCAATACATTTTGGGTAAACCATTGAGAGTAATTCCTGCGTCTTTCAAAATCTGCGGCTTGTATTTCTTGAAATACTTGCACTTTATAAGGAAATAAATTTAGCTGCTTCTTAAGAATAGTCCTGCATGTTCCATAATATCTTCTCACTTCTTGGGATAGGCGTCTTATACAATTTGTTAACGTATTTTGCATTATTTCACGAACATTTGCAACAAGTTCTTCTGTTCTTACAGATGGTCTTCCTGCTCCTTTTTTGTGTTGTATAGAACCTGTTTCCCTAAACACAGCCACGGTTCTTTTTGGGATATGATAAAATTCCCCAGCAATAAAAGCAACGTTAGGAAAATGTTCGCGAAAATCGTCCATGTACAAATCCGGATTGCATTGCCACTCACCATTTACTCTAACCCCGTTTCAAAAATACGCTTCAACCATGAATGTTTTGTGCTATTCCGTAAAGTCCATTGTGTGAATTGTTGAAGAAATTGGAAAAATTAGCGATGAATCAAATTACCTGTAACGACTGTCAAAGATGACGGAATAACTGATTGATTGTTAATTCATTAATTCAGGTAGTTACTGACACCCAACAGGTATTAAGCTCTACGGCTAAGCATTAGGTACGTCCTTAGATGCAAGGCCCTCTTTGATGCAAATAATTTTTGCTCGCGCGGTATAACATTATAATTTGCCGTTGTCAAACAAACGAGTTGCTTAAATAAGGATGATAACTTGATTACAATTTTAGCTGCGCCATTGATGGGTTAAAAAAAAGGTTCTAGTGCCCCTTAGTAGGTACCTATATTAAGTATTAGGTATATATAACTTTCCTCCACTTGGCAACATTTTACTTTATCCACAAATTAGGCTGACGATGCTTCCCACAAAGCTATTTACTTAAGACAAGACGAACCCCAAAAGTTAAAATAGAACTGCCAATTAATTCCCCAAATAAAGTGTTCTGCTGTGATGTTAATCCCGTCCTTGATAAATTTATTATTTATTAAGGTTCAGTTTTATAATTTAGATCCTTTGGAAATACAACTATCTATTAAGTAGCCCACGGCCAAAGACTTGGCAGCTTTTCTTGATCGTCGATCATTCTATTCGACCAAAAAAAAACGTACAGTGTTTCAGTATAAATATCAGTAGCGTAGTTGCCCACAGATTGCAGGTTTAAACTAAATTAACTGAATTTTTTTTAAATTATAATTTTTTTTTTTATTGACTTTCTTTGTATCACACTCCTGCGGACTGTGAAATAATATCACCTAAACTGCCGACATACAGTGTGACCAGTAAAGTCCGCATCATATGGGATTTTTTTTTATTAATAGCTTTATTCGAAATTTGACTTTGGCATCAAGTTCTGCTTCGAACAAGATGAAAATTAAGCAAAAAAATAGTAGTCACGTGATTCGCATTATCTGCATGTCAATTTTAATTTTTTCAAAAAAAGAATTCAAAAGTGGGGTTATTTCTAAAAATATCGAAAAAGTTATTAGAAAAGGTTTTTTTAAATGCAGTTGCCACACATGCAAAATATCAGCTGCATAAGATAATTTAGATTTTTTACCCATATTTTGTAAATTGCACCATTTTTGCAAAATAAGACTGAACGCAACCTACATTAAACTTCTTAGTTTTGACAAGGCTTTATTTCAGATACCTACATTTTCTTTAAAGTAGCGCCATATTAAATATGTGTTTTTCTACAAAATCAAAATTGGGCTATTAAAATTTGGTCGCATGTGATGCAAAGTTTATTTGTTTTTTACCCTGTATAAGGTAACTTTATAAAATAAGTATTTTTGAAAACGTAGTTTGTGTCTAAAAGTAATACATCTTAATATTAAGACAAAAAAGAACACAGTGTCGTCCGTAAAGTGTTCATTAAGTGGAAAATAAATTTTAGTGGTGGGTAAAAATCAAAATTATTTTATGCAGCTGAAAGATGGCATGTGGGCTACATTTAAAAAATTTTTCCTAATAACTTTTTTCGATATTTTCAGAAATAATCCCACTTTTGAATTTATTTTTGGAAAAAATTAAAATTTGACAGATAATGCGAATCACCTGACTACTATTTGTTTGCTTAATTTTCATCTCGATCGAAGCAGAACTTGATGGCAAAGTCAAATTTCGAATAAAGCTATTAATAAAAAAAATCCCATATGATGCGGGCTTTACTGGTCACCTTGAATAACTGAATAGTATATTCTATAACAAGTATGGAATGGATATATTCTGCACGAGCGAAAAGTTTGTAGGCCGAGCCGCAGGCGAGGTCTACGGTTTCGCGAGTGCAGGAATGCCATTCCATACTTGTTATAGACTATACTTTCTCTAACACTATTTTAGAAAAACGAAATAAGACTACATTAATAAATTAATTTATTAAAAAACTTTATATTATTTTTTTGAACTTTCACCTTCAGTGTTATTTACTAATGTAATAGAAATAGAGTTTATGTTTGAACAATTTTGGAAATACATCTTTGGCACGTTCGGTCCATCCTCTGCTGCCGAACTTGCTGTAGGATATAGCTGCGAGTTTATGTTATGCGATGTTAAACTTTGGGCTGTTTTATTTATATTATTATTTTCGACGGGCAAACATGTAAAATAAGCCAACACAACAGTGTCCGAGAATGAAGAAATCCTCTTTTCAAAGCGCCAATTCATAAACTTGGTGTACTCTAATTCGTAAATTTCCTTCGATTTTGAAGGTAATAAGTTTTTGATCGTTTCTTCTGCAATTATTTGTATTTCTGGGGGTGTACTTTCACCAAAAGCTTCATCGCTTGACATAGTTACTAAAACATTATTTATTTATTAGTATTACTTAAAAAAAATAGTTTATTTTGTTATAAAATCAATGCTTTATAATAAAACTTACCTTCTACGTAAAATAAAATCAACCGCCGTCAAAGTGAAACTTGACATGACAGTGTCAAAATAATCGAAACAAAGCTGTCTTGATTTTTAAAATTTGTAGGTTTTCCCGTGCAGTTTAGATGTTGAAATCGAAAATCTAGTTGTCTTTGCCCTAGGTGATACAGAATGAATCCATTCTGTAACAGTGTGTTAGAATGAAAACATTCTGATGCAGATTTTACGTCAAGAATGTGTGTTTTCTAAAGTAGTGTTAGAGAAAATAACTTAACTTTAACTCACCGCGTAGTCAAGATTTGGGGTCGGGAGAGGCGAAGTCTTTTGGGTCGCCAATCTTTTTAAATACACATTTTGTCATATTGTTCATTTTTATTCCACATTTAGTTAAAATAGTATATTAAAGTACACGTTTCATAAGAGGCGGTTTTAGCGCACGCGTCTATTTTAAAAAACGAGCCACAAAGTGGCGAGTTTTTTTATTGACACGTGCGCTAAAACGCCTTATGAAACATGTGCTTTATACATTTTTTTCTATTTCACCTTTTATAAACAAGAAAAATACATTTTAAAAAGAAAATAAATCCTTCAAATTTTGTAAATTTTTATGTCTAAATTTTATGTTGGTAATACTATTTTTTATCATAGTGGCCTCTGGACAACAAAAATTATTTTGCAAACTGTCATTTTTTGATTTATTGACCCATTTTCACCACGAGATTCTAAAGTTATTTTAGCGATATGAGATTGGATGGAATACGTTGTGTGATCCTTGTACATTCGGTGCATATACAGAGCGTTCGGAAATTCGGGAGATTTTGCTACTTTTTTTCGAATTACAAAAGACGTGATTTTACGTCACGGTATTGCAATTTAGTATAGGGAAGATGGAAAATTCAAATAAAGTTGAAGTTAAAATCGACATTGGAAGGTTAGTAGATTGAATTTTGGATAGGATTTGGCAGAAAGCATCTACAAAAGATTGATTTATAGATTTATGCAACCAACATACATGACTGTTATCCACACAGAATAAAAAAGTAAGTTATTAAGCTATTTTTCCTATGCGAAAAATGGGGTTAACATTTTAATGTTACCAACATCAAATAAAGAAAAAACGCGTATCGAAATAGCTTCATTACGATACGCAAATGCGTATCGTACTGAGCTTATTATGAACGTGAAATAGAAAAATTATTTTAAAAATGAGGCATGTTACACTGAGAAAAATTGATCTAATACAAAAGGTTTGCTAAGACATAGTTTGTATTGATCGCTTATTTTTTATTAACACGTTCCGTGCCTCTTTTCGACTTAAAAACTTCGCTGAGAACCAACATAGTATTAGAAATAATTACTTTAATTAACTTTTTTTTTGTTTTTTTTTGCGGAGTTTGACTGAACGCGTAAACGTGTCAGTTGCATTGGGCAACAGATTATTTAGCTAGTGCCACCACCGCGTTTACGCGTTTTTTTTGTGAATTGTTAAGGATAAATCCTGGCTGATTAGACTAAATAAGATGTGAACGCGTAAACGCGGTGGGGGCATAACGCGCAATCAAGGTTGAACGCGTAAACGCGTGAGCGGCACGGAACGTGTTAACCCATATTAAATAAATTGCTAGTGTATTAAATCCGCTTTAGTGTTATATTAATTCCATATTAGCTAGAACAGTGTTTTTATAGGTAGTAATCAGTTTTATTTCTCTACAATTAAGAAAGCAGAACAGCTTTCCAAAAAACGAATTGTATCCGTTAGAACCTATAATCTACAAGACGTTGGTGGGGGTTCGCCGCTCGCCCTAGTAACCTAGTATTAGTTTTAAAGTATTTATTGCGCAGGTCAGGTCGTTGTTCGAAGTCTTCTAGCTGTTCTGTCTGAATTTAAATTTAAATGTTATTGATCGTATCAATACATGTTCCAATTATTTTATTTTTACTTCGTATTTGGGTTGTTTTTAACTTTGCATGTCAGATAAAGCAATAGAAGATTCTTATTTCGCACAACCCATCATTAGTATTGGACTTTATAATCTATGGACCATCTCAGTAAACCATGTTGCATAATAGATAATCATATGCAATGTTAAACGACAAGAACAATATCACACTAGAAGCAATTTAAATTTTTGAGAACTACAGTACTGATTTTTAGTGGCAAGTATATGTTTTATTAACCGTTGCAAGCAAGTATTATTATGATTAATATCAATGTTTTATTTTTTTTTAAATTAATATCACATAAAAATGTAGAGGACATAGAAACAGACAAAAACAACACACGAGAAAACAATAATTTTTTAATACGACCACTTGTTTTCTGGAGGAGTTTAGGGGGTACCAAAATATGTGCATCACATGAAAACGTAAAATTATTTAAAACTTTTTTATTTTAACATCTAAAATACTATTTATATACAAAGTGTGCAGCTGTTTTTAATTCTCCCTAATTTTTTACATGGAAAGGATGACCCAAGAGACAACACGGCATCCTCACTGCCTTCAGTGAGTCCCCGATTAGGCCATAATAAAAAAAATCCCTAAATTAGAAACAAATTCATTAAAATATCGCTATAAATTAATATGTTCAACAAATAATATCGGTACTTTAGGCTGGTGCCAGTTTATAGTAGTATCAGAGTACATATTCTTTATTCTACCGTGGTAGTATAGGTATTGTGTACGCTTATTACAAATAAATTTATAAATAAGTAAGAATAAAGTAATTCTTTAAATTTTATTCGAAAAATATAAAAATAATAAAAGCAAATTAACCTATGGGCATACAGTAGCCAAAAGTTAATAATCTTTACTCTGTGTAATGTGGGGTATAATCTATTTTGTACCCTAATTTAATAAAATATTTACACAAAATTTAATTTAAAATCGAAATTACTTTTTATGTATGCCCAAATCTCATCAAAAAAATATGTTTTTTAAATTATTATAATATTACACAGCTTAGAAATTTAATTGATCGAAAAAGTAAATATAATTTGATGACCTAAATTTAACTAATTAAAGCAAATTAATATGGATAGCTTTCTGTTTAGGGTGGTGTAATTTATATTAGATTTATACCTGTTATATTCTCTAAAACTAGTCATAACAGGTTAAAAATAATTTTGGTAATTTAATCAAAAAAGTCGACAATAATTGACAAGCACAGCTGGGTATTAGCTAGCTACAAACTAGTTGGGCAACTCGCTAGCTACTTTTTTGGTAGTTAATAGCTTTATTTGAGCTATATTTAAACCAAGTACCTTGTAGCTGTAGCTATTTTACATTATTTTTTAAGTACCTATTCATAAAGCTATTTTAAAAAGTAACTATTTACTCGAAAAAGCTTCTTAAGCTACGTTCCAAATAAACTAAGCCTTGATTCTTTGAGATTAGTTAAATATGGCAATATTTTTATCTTTTTCTCATATTATAGGCTTTTAATAAATAATAACTTTAACAGGAATTACGTGTTACATAAACAATATCAATTATACAGGGTTAGTTGAAATAAGCGGAACGGCTAATTTTCTTCAAAACTACCAAGGCTAAATCAATGAATTTTGGTACAGGTGGATAACTTAAAAAATTGAATAGAAAATTGACAATTGCGACGTTGCCAGATTTTTAGTTTTTTTCTGTAACTCAAGGAATGTTTTTTTTTTAAATGTAACACTACTTTTTTTTTTAATTCGATTTCTCCCATCAACATTACCATTTCCTGATAGTATCAAATTTTTATCTCAAATAGTTCTAAGTATGGGAGAAAAAGTTAATTAGTTAAAACTAAAAGGAAGGTTGGTAGACATAATGTACCTAATGGTATCGATAACGATAATAACGACAAACAACTACAAACAATAACAAAGCTAATTAAAATTACTTATTATAGTACACCACATTAATTTGATTATGAAACCGATAATATGTAAGTAATTTTTACTAGCTATGTTATTGTTAGTTGTTAATATTGTTATCGATACTATTAGGTACATTATGTCTACCAGCCTTCCTTTTCACATTATTTGAAACGTTTTTAAATGAAAATAGATTGAATTTTTTTAGATTTAGAGTTGTAACTAATTAACTTTTTTTTCCCATAGAACTATTTGAGATATACTATTAGTAAATGGTAATGTTGATGGAAGGAATCGAATTCAATAAAAAAGAGTAGTGTTACATTAAAAAAAATATTCCTTGAGTTACAGAAAAACCTAAAAATCTGGCAACGTCGCAGTTATCAATTTTCAATTCAATTTTTTAAGTTATTCACCTGTTCCAAAATTTATTGATTTAGCCATGGTAGTTTTGTAGAAAATTAGCCGTTCCGGTTATTTCAACTAACCCTGTATATAAATATATTATTTTAATCTCGATGATTTTTATAATTTAATGAAAAAGCCTATAAAATTACAATTTTTAGAAAAACTAAAATTTGAAAAAAAATTGCATTCATCTTCATTTTCGAATGATTTTTAAACTTTTATGTCCTTTTCCTGCTTTACCATTAAATTGTTCGAGGGTTCTTATATTTTATAATGACATAATAGTATATTAACGTACACGTTTTATAAAGCATCAGTTTATAGCACGCGTCTATGTTAAAAAAAAGAGCCGCTTGCGGCGAGTTTTATAACGGGACAAATGCTTAAAACTGCTTTATATAACACGTACGTTATACTATTTTTTCTAATTTGTAGTTTTTTTAATAAAAAACACATTTAAAAAAAAATCCTTCAAATTTTGTGAATTTTTATGTCTAAATTTTATGTTGGTAATACTATTTTTTATCATAGTAGCCAAACTTAACAACAAAAATTATTTTGCGAACTGTCATATTTTGATTTATTGACCCATTTTCACCACGAGATTCTACAGTTATTTTAGCGATAGGAGATTTGAAATTGGACGGAATACGTTGTGTGATCCTTGTACATTCGGTACATATACAGAGCGTCCGGAAATTCGGGCGATTTTGCTACTTTTTTTCGAATTTCAAAAGACGTGATTTTACGTCACGGCATTGCAATTTAGTATAGGGAAGATGGAAAATTCAAATAAAGTTGAAAATAAAATCGACATTGGAAAGTTAGTAGATTGAATTTTGGATAGGATTTGGCAGAAAATGATAGCTTAAAGCATCTACAAAAGATTGATTTATAGATTTATGCAACCAACATACATGACTGTTATAAAATAGCTTGATAACCTACTTTTTTGTTTATGTTGTGTGGATAACGGTCATGTATGTTGGTTGCATAAATCTATAAATCAATCTTTTGTAGATGTTTCAAACTATCATTTTTTGCCAAATCCTATACAAAATTCAATCTACTAACTTTCCAATGTCGATTTTAACTTCAACTTTATTTGAATTTTCCATCTTCCCTATACTAAATTGCAATGCCGTTACATAAAATCACGTCTTTTGAAATTCGAAAAAAGTAGCAAAATCGTCCGAATTTCCGAACGCTCTATATACACTAATATACAGGGTTAGGAAAAATTACCAGAACGGTCGATTATTTCAAAATATACAGGGGTTATCAAAAAACGTCTTATATAAAAAATGTAGGGCTGTTAAAAATCTACATATCGGTGATAAATTGAAATATACAGGGTCGCCCACAATGTTGTGGAGAATGATAGTTATATTTTTTTAAATGGAACACCCTGTATATTTTTACATTTTTAAATTCCACATAAAATTATAATTATTTTTTATTAAATGCATTATTAGTCTATACTTCATAGTTTCCGAGATATTGACTCTCGAAAAGTGACATTTTTGAACTTTGACAGCTTATAACCTTCTAACAGTACGTCTTAGAGCAAAACGGCTTACATGTTCCTATCTTCAATTTTTATTATCTTCCCAAAAAAATCAACTTCTGGTTAAACCGGATGTAACTCGAATGCAGGAAATATAGTTGTTCCGGTTTAACTGGAAGTTGATTTTTTGGGAAGATAATAAAAATTGAAGATAGGGACATGTAAACCGTTTTGCTCTAAGACGTACTGTTAGAAGGTTATAAGCCGTCAAAGTTCAAAAATGTCACCTTTCGAGAGTCAATATCTCGGAAACTATGAAGTATAGACTAATAATGCATTTAATAAAAAATAATTATAATTTTATGTGGAATTTAAAAATGTAAAAATATACAGGGTGTTCCATTTAAAAAAATATAACTATCATTCTCCACAACTTTGTGGGCGACCCTGTATATTTCAATTTATCACCGATATGTAGATTTTTAACAGCCCTACATTTTTTATATAAGACGTTTTTTGATAACCCCTGTACATTTTGAAATAATCGACCGTTCTGGTAATTTTTCCTAACCCTGTATGTACCGAATGTACAAGGATCACACAACGTATTCCGTCCAATTTCAAATCTCATATCGCTAAAATAACTTTTGAATCTCGTGGTGAAAATGGGTCAATAAATCAAAAAATGACAGTTCGCAAAATAATTTTTGTTGTCCAGAGGCTACTATGATAAAAAATAGTATTACCAACATAAAATTTAGACATAAAAATTTACAAAATTTAAAGGATTTATTTTCTTTTTAAATATGTGTTTTTTATTGAAAAAACAACAAATTAAAAAAAATAGTATGACGTACGTGTTATATAACGCAGTTTTAAGCACTTGTCCCGTTATAAAACTCGGCGCAAGCGGCATAGACGCGTGCTATAAACTGATGCTTTATAAAACGTGTACGTTAATATACTATTATTAAACAAAAATTCGTCCCTGCTATTGCCTACAGGTTCGTAATTTAAAACATGTTTTTCTCTTTTTCCCTCATTTTTATTCTACGAAAGCCACAAGACTGACATTTTTTCATTTAATTAACTTTATTAATTAAGGCAGCCGACTTATTTATTCAGTGCTTTGGTAGAATAAACATTTTTTATTGGGTGTAATTTTCGTACTTTTAAAACATTATAAATAATGCTCTTCGAGTAGCGTAACATAATGAAAGGAGATAAAAGTTGAATATTAAAAAAGAACACCCACATTATAAAAGCCCTAGGCCAACTTATTGAAATTGTAAAGAAAATAATGGACTTTTGACATAAGGTATCTACGATATAAATTAAACAAAATAATTTTTTTGGAAAAATCCAGTCCTAAAAAAAGGCAATCTAAAAGCATTTTGTTTAATTACGGCATTTTTTTTTCATGGCTGGCAAGTTTTTTTTTTAGTTTTTAATTTATTACTCCTAAACAACCTAAGCAAATTCAACTAAATTATAAATAGTTAAAAATAATACTAATACAAACCAACAAATACAGAGCGTCCCATTTTTTAAAATAACACTTTATGTTATCGCAGTTTTTTTTTATGCGATAATAGTTTCCTGAAATACCGTGCGTTATTTGCATCAAAAGGGCTTGGATTAAAAAACGTAGGGCTTGAATTAGATCACAATGATATGGAGACGATATATCTAACCAAATCTAGGTTAAAATTTTGTCAAATTCATATTATGACATGATATGCCAAACTAATGAGTAATAAAATAAGTAGACAAACACAAATTTATTTACAAAATTAACAAGGTGGAACCTGGCTTCATCCGAAAAATAGTCAGGTCTAATAAATCATTTATTTCTAATAAATTTTGGGTGAACCATTGAGAGTAATTCCTGCGTCTTTGAAAATCTGCGGCTTGTATTTCTTGGAATACTTGCACTTTATAAGCAAATAAATTTAGCTGCTTCTTAAGAATATTCCTGCATGTTCCATAAGATCTTCCCACTTCTTGGGACAGGCGTCTTATACAGTTTGTTGGCGTATTTTGCATTATTTCACTACCGTTTGCAACAATTTCTTCTGTTCTTACAGATGGTATTCCTGCCCTTTTTTTGTGTTGTATAGAACCTGTTTCCCTAAACACAGCCACGGTTCTTTTCAGGCAATGATAAAAATCTCCAGCAATAAAAGCAATGTTAGGAAAATATTCGTGAAAATCGTCTATGCACAAACCCGGATTGTATTGCCACTCACCATTTACTCTAACCCCGATTCGAAAATACGCTTTAACCATGAATGTTTTGTGCTGTTCCGTAAAGCCCATTGTCTGAATTGTTCAAGAAATTGGAAAAATTAACGATTAGTCAAATTACTTGTAACGACTGTCAAACATGACGGAATAACTGATTGATTGTTAATTCAGGTAGTTACTGACACCCAACAGGTATTAAGCTCTACGGCTAAGCATTACGTCCTTAGATGCAAGGCCCTTTGATGCAAATAATTGTTGCTCGCACGGTACATCCCGTGTTATACCTATTATATTATATTTGAGTAATAAACTGACGAAATTTGAAACCGTTGTCAAAAAAACGCCAAACGGAAATAGGGATGTTCTATATACATCGATGCATCGAAAACATCAATACTAGGGATTACGGTGCATTTACCTTTAAGTGTGACCTTGTTACTATAGGATAAACCTAACCTATAAATAACCCAACTTTCTGTTTACTTACCCATGAAAAGTTACTGTGGAATTATTATTTTTCGAATTCTCGCATACTTGATACTTTCGACTTATCTTATTTAGCCTCCAAAAAATGTCACTAAACACTAAAAACACAGCAATTATATAAAACCGATAAACCGAAGAAAATTTCAAACCGCTGTCAAAGAAACACCAAACGGAAATAGGGATGTTGGATATACATCGATGCATCAAAAATATCCATACTTTTAATGCAATGCATCGTTTTTACGCGATGTATCTATGTATCGAAGTATTTTAATCGATGTATTCGCAAAATAATTATTTTGCCGTTGCCTCTCGAACTTGATTATCCTTTCACCTTTGGTTTCAGGTAAGGTGTGAGCTTAGAATAATTATTAGATTTGTGATTTGGTTTGTAATTCTAATTCTGTTAAAATGTTTTTTCGATTCATCGCAAACATCGACGTTTTTCCGCGATACATTTTCTGTGGACATCCCTAAACGGAAATGAATAAAACAACGTCATCATGGCCTCAGATCAATGTCGTGGCGGTCACATCTTTGAAGGCAGATCTCTTACTGCTGCGTTGTCATACTGTAGATTTTTTATAAGGTTTTAGACAAAGATTTAATTTTCCCACATAATATTAATATTTATTTACAGCGTACGTTTGAAAATTTGCATGTTGATTTACTTCAAAATTGGATACGATTTTGTCAATAGGTTTATTTGTTATTGCTTTATCTATAGATATAAAATCATTGGGGATGCGATCCCCTTAAATCGTTTTAGAACTTGAAATACCTCAGTAAAAATATTTATTTGTAGGTACTTTACGATCGAACCTCGACCCCTTTCTCGAATATCAAGACAAGGATATCTGGAACGCCCTGGAAGAAGTCGAACTAAAAGAAGCTGTTTCGGAACTTAAGAGTGGCCTCGACAGCAAAGTATCTGAAGGTGGATCCAATTTCAGCGTGGGCCAGAGACAATTAATTTGTCTGGCAAGGGCGATTGTTCGGAACAACAAAATACTTGTTCTAGACGAGGCGACGGCGAATGTTGATCCTAAAACGGACTCGCTTATCCAGAGCACGATACGGAGGAAATTTGCCGATTGCACCGTTTTAACGATAGCCCACAGGTATGCTTTTTTTATACTAGTTTCTCAAATACCGATTGCCAATTTCTCAATATACCTACCCGAAAGTTACTCGCCTATACAATTTTTTGTATTTAGCGGTATAAAATGAAATTTGAAGATTGTGTTTAAAACGGCTTCTTTACTAAATCGTGATTTTTACCGTACCTATTGCATAGAGAAAGAAAAAATAAAATTTTCTACCGTTTAAATTTTTAAAATTTTAAATTATTTACTGAGAAAATAAATAAACAAGATACGCTCAAATTTTCTTAAATTATTTTTAAAATCATAAAGAAGAAAATATAATAAAAAATGAGAACACAACAAAATACTGTTTTTTAATAATTAAAACAAATCATCTTCGCATAGAGAATCATCATGAGATTCGTCCAAGTTAATAATAAGAAGAAAAGTATCTAAAGCATCGATAAAATATTTCACGTTGCCTTGCATCTAAGACGTAATGCTTAGTCGTAGAGCTTAATACCTGTTGGGTGTCAGTAAATACCTAAATTAACAATCAATCAGTTATTCCGTCATCTTTGACAGTCGTTACAAGTAATTTGATTCATCGTTAATTTTTCCAATTTCTTGAACAATTCACACAATGGGCTTTACGGAACAGCACAAAACATTCATGGTTGAAGCGTATTTTCGAAACTGGGTTAGAGTAAATGTTGAGTGGCAATACAATCCGGGTTCCTGTATGTTCATGAATTTCGTGAAGTTGTCGACCACGGGATGACAATACAGCTACATTATTGCGATTCTTAAAATCTACATCCTTCTTTATTCCCTTTGCCTTATTTCGTTGGATTGTTGAACATGAAACTCCCAAAGCATCAGAAACTCTTTGATTGGTATTATAAAAACATCGGTATATTTGTTTTATGTTTATTATTAAAGTTTTCACAATTATTGTATCTACTTTCGTAAACTGTGTTAAAGGGTAAAAGGGTCTTTCCGGCATCACTTTCTTATTGAAAATAATCAAATAATTTTAAAATTAATGCTTGTTCTTTTTCACAATACCGTGACATTTTAAAAATAAAGTTGATTGAAAATGTCACTGTCAAAAATTACAATAAATTTTTTGTCTAATCTAGTTCACGAGCGTTAGAAAGATAGGCACTAGTCGTGATGTAACGGTCAGCGGTCATTGAACATACTTTAATTGTTAAATTTAGAAAACAATTATTTTACAAAACGTGAAGCGGAAAAGTGCTATTTGCAGATTCTGCGGTAAATTACAAAGTTTTCATAACAGTCTTTGGAAACATTTCGAAAATCAATTTTATAAGACAATATATTTATTAAAGGTAATCTTGCGTAATAATCTGATTTTGGTTCTGGATGAGGCAATTAAGCGACGATTGTTGATCTTGAATCAGCCGTGATCTCGAGGCACCGAAGCGAGAATATTTATCTGTTTGTTTACGTTTTACTATATTATACTCACAGGTTGAGGAACTGTAAATTAATTATGATAGAACGAGATGAATTATTTAAATTGGGACTTTGGCTTGTAAAAGTCCTGCGAAGAAATTCCAGGTTATAAGCAAACACTAGTGACGCAATCGCAATTTCATTTCCTATTCCTATCAATATTTCGATTATTTTTCGTTTTCTCTAAAAAGCGGCCCCTTTGAAAAAAATTAAGAAAACATAAAAATATATTTTGTCAAATTTGCCCATACCTATTTCTTTTTCTGCTTTTTTTAATGTATAAATTCAACCTTTTTAACGTAAAACGTAAATAAGTTACTCCAAATTATTACTTTCTACTGCTCCTATGGTGCTTTTAAAAAGTTTAACCATTTGATTAGATGTGGGATTATAAACAATATTTTTTCTACAACCGAACGCAAAGGTGCACTTTTTCGAGGAGCGAGCGTTTTTACTTTTTCGCTCGCTTAGTTACCATGGAAACCATAAGAAAGAAACGTCTAGTGAATCTGCGA
This sequence comes from Polydrusus pterygomalis, assembly GCA_963969555.1. NCBI lineage: Eukaryota > Metazoa > Arthropoda > Insecta > Coleoptera > Curculionidae > Polydrusus > Polydrusus pterygomalis. Next base: position 37,722,437 of record OZ018376.1, on the reverse strand, counting down.
CTTTTGACACAATAGTAGGCGCTGGTGGTATTTGACAGAATCATATCAATTTTAAATAGGTACATAACAACCGTGCGAGCAAAAATTATTTGCATCAAAGAGGTCCTTGCATCTAAGAACGTAATGCTTAGCCGTAGAGCTTAATACCTGTTGGGGTTGGGTGTCAGTAACTACCTGAATTAACAATCAGTCAGTTATTCCGTCATCTTTGACAGTCGTTACAAGTAATTTGATTCATCGCTAATTTTTCCAATTTCTTGAACAATTCACATAATGGGCTTTACGGAACAGCATGGTTGGACCGTATTTTCGAAACGGGGTTAGAGTATATAGTGAGTGGCAATACAATCCTGGGTTTGTGCATGGACGATTTTCACGAACATTTTCCTAACGTTGCTTTTATTGCTGGGAATTTTTATCATTGCCTGAAAAGAACCGTGTCTATGTTTAGGGAAACAGGTTCTATACAACACAAAAAAGGAGCAGGAAGACCATATGTAAGAACAGAAGAACTTGTTGCAAACGTTCGTGAAATAATACAAAATACGCCAACAAATTGTATAAGACGCCTTCCCCAAGAAGTGGGAAGATCTTATGGAACATGCAGGACTATTCTTAAGAAGCAGCTAAATTTATTTCCTTATAAAGTGCACGTATTCCAAGAAATACAAGCCGCAGATTTTGAAAGACGCAGGAAGTACTCTCAATGGTTTACCCAAAATTTATTGGAAATAAATGATTTATTAGACCTGACTTTTTTCGGATGAAGCTTGGTTCCATCTCTCCGGTTATGTAAATTCTCAGAATACACGCATGTGGAGTAGTGAAAATCCCCATTTTTTTGTAAAGTTCACATTGCACCCCCCAAAAAATTGGTGTCTGGTTAGCTGTTTCCCGAAGAAGAATTGTTGGTCCTATTTTTTTCCATGACACACATTCCATTTGTGAAGCCATAGTAGTAGAGTTTTGGATATTTTTAACAGGACGGTACAACCGCCCATACAGCCGCTGAAACTATTAACTACGCAATTTTTTCGACGACAGATTGATCGTTTTCGATCAGACATTAAATTCCCACCTAGATCACCTTGTTTAACGGTTATGGATTACTTCGTTTTTCCTCATTTAAAGAATACTATTTTTAAAACACCAGTTGCAAATTTAGAACAATTACAAGAAAGGATTATCCAAGAATGTGGTAACATTTCTCCAGAGATGCTGGTCAACACTTTCGAAAATATGAAGAGACGTGTGAATTTATGCTTGGAGCAGCTGTATATTCTTACTTTGTTAATTTTGTAAACAGCAAAAATAAATTTGTATTTGTCTACTTATTTTATTACTCATTAGTTTGGCATATCTAGTCATAATATGAATTTTACAAAATTTTAATCTAGATTTGGTTAGATATATCGTCCCCATATCATTGTGATCTAAACCAAGCCCTACGTTTTTTAATCCAAGCCCTCTTTGATGCAAATAATGTTTGCTCGCACAGTAGAAAAAATGTAATTCGAGTGCAAAGTGACATTGCCGCTCTCGCGAGATAGCCGCGCTCAGTTACGCATCGAACTTCTGGCTCACAGGGACAATATAGTCCAAGAGCTCGTGAACCCTCCGAGTAACGGTCGTCCTGTAAGGCTAGTAATTTTTTTAGTAGCGAGTCATAGCATACTAAGTACGATAACCACGACCTGGTACGTCATCAGCCCTTATATTTTTTAGAGTGTGAATAAAATTAAAAAAAAACTTGTCGCTGCAGTAAACTTCAAACTTTAATATGATTTAGTTCATTGACTGTAAAGTAAAAAAAAAAATTGACAGGCGATTTCGGCCAGCACAAGTACCTGACAGGTGAATCGAAAGGTGTGCAGTATATGATTGAAAATAAACTTAATCTTACTTAAACTTAAATCCAGCATATATTTTCAATAATTTGTTGCTAACTTATAATTTTTATTGATACTAACCAATTTGCTTTACATATCGAACACCGAGGCTAAAAGAGACACATCAAAAATTTAAATAATATATTGTAAAACAAAATAATATTTTTTTTTATAGGGAAAAGAGAAGCATAAAGTCTTTCTCCACAATTTTAATTCAATTGCTAATCGAACCTAGGGTAGAATCGACATGTTTCGAGTGTAGAAACACTCATCATCAGGAAATTGAAACAAATATAATAAACAGCTGATGTTATTAGCAAAAGAGAAAATAAAGTAAAATTAATAGGTGGAACTAATCCATAATGGAGCTTTCAATGGCACGCATAGGGAGTGAAAAAACTTTCAACTGAAAATATGCCAGCACGCTGAAAGGTCAAGGACCAGCATGCTTTCCTTTTCCCTATATCATTCAACTCCACTTTGAGTATGGACTACTTCTTCAAAATTTTTTTTTTAATTTATATTATTAATTATTTAATTATATTATAAAAAAAATTTTAATTGATAATTGCTAATTAATATATTATATTTAGTAGTGATTGAATTTCTGTCGAGCTACTAAATCTAAAATATGGTTAATTAAAAAAATTAAACCTAATAATAGATAAGTTCATAAAAAAATACCTGATGTTCATTCTCGAGATATTTTTTCATTACTGCAAGGAAATTTTTATAGCACATGATAACCTGTATCAGCATCAGCTTTCTTTGGCAAAAGAATGTCGTCCAATTTTAAACTATGTTTTTTTCTTATTTTTAATATCGATTTGCTTTTATCCAAACTAGTTGCTGTAAATTTTATAGTTTTGTCATTGCTTTCTTCGTTACAAATCACACAAATAACGTGTTCGGATTCCATTCTGCAGTGCGCAACGAAAACTGCACAATTAATATAATTAGGTTAAATTTTACACTTTGAAATAATGCACAAAATAAAATTACATACACAATAATATTTTGGTAATATAGTAGAACAAGACTTCACGAGGATAAATCCTTATCACAACTGATTTTTTTTAATCGTTGTACCAAAGCGGGTATATGACCTTTCAATTTGTCCATTACTTAAACATATAAATTTCAACTTTACACAACAAATTTTATTTTCAATCATTTATTGCACACCTTTCGATTCACCTGTCAGGTATTTGTGCTCGCTGAAATCGCCTGTCAATTTTTTATTTTATTTATATTTATACTTTACAGTAAATAAACTAAATCATATTAAAATTTGAAGTTTACAGCGACAAGTTTTTTTTTCTAATTTTATTTACAATTTCAAAAATATAAGGGCTGATGATGTGCAGGGCTGATCCCTGCCAGGTCGTGGTTATCGTACTTAGTATCCTACGACTAGCTACTAAAAAAATAACTAGCCTTACAGGACGACCGTTACTCGGAGGGTTTACGAGCTCTCCATCTAATATCACTTTGCGCTCTTAATACACAAATAACTATTTCATATAATCTCATGAACGTTTCCGCTTTCATTAGTAGTGTTATTTATTAACGATTACATTAATTTAATCTAAACCTAAACCTCATACAAGCGGACATTTGTATTTACAAAGTAAAATCACATCTCATTGCAACACAAAAATAAGGATAAGCATTTTTATTTTATTCCACGACGAGCTTCTCCAAAAAAAAAAAAAATTAAGCTGCTGACTTTTTGGTCTGCGGATTAAAATAAAAATCCTTTAAAATCCCTGAGAATAAAAAGTAACCCGCAGAGCGAATCCGCGGATTAGATTAAAATGTTAAAAATCTTTTATTTTTTGTTTCAAAAAGGGTTGCTTTACTCAATCCGCTTAAAAAGTAATCATTGGTATGATAAAACTAAGGATTGGATACGATAAATTAGTTTAGAAAAGAAATTTTCCTTGTTTTGGAGATTAGGTATTTCATTTAGTTTTCTTTTTCATTAAAATTTGGTTTGGTAGTAATAATTCCCTTCTTAGTGATAAGACACGTTACAGGATCAGGTAACGGATATTACGTCTTAAACCATTTCCGCGGAAAATTGAAAATACAGAGCGTCCGCAAATCCCTTATGTATAGTTCAATGGAAGACCGGGTAGTGTTGCCGCGAGACGAGACGAGACGAGAGAAGGCCTTCTCTCGTCTCGTCTCGTCTCGCTTCTCTCGTGATTTAAACCAAATATAGTAAAAACCAAGCAAAATTTTAACGCGTTTAGGTTAGGTTCTATCATATGTGACATAAATTGTGTGCAATATATGTCAAATATGACAGAACCTAACCTAAATGCGTTAAAACTTTGCTTGCTACAAGGTGGCCCATTAGTGCGACAAAGGTCACCACTAAGATAGCGAAAAACTTTTGACGAAGCTTATTAAGGGATAAGAGGTGCCTCTTATAAAATTATTTTTGTCTATACAGGGTGCTCCAAAACACCAGCAGGGTAAGAAATTTCCATTTCCAAGATATTAACTTTTAAAAAATGTCATTTTTGAGTTTCGACAGATCGAACAGTAAGTCTTAGAGCAAAACGGCTCACATGTCCCTATCTTCCATTTTTATTATCTTCCAAAAAAAATCACCGGAAGAACTATATTTCCTGCTTTCGAGTTACATCCGGTTTAGCCGGAAGTTTGATTGATTTGGGAAGATAGTGAAAATGGAAGATATAGACATATGCGCCGTTTTGCTCTAAGATGTATTGTTAGAAAGCTATAGGCTGTCGAAACTCAAAAATATAATTTTTCAAAAGTCAATATCTTGAAAACTATTAACTATAGACTAATAATGAATTTAATAAAAGTAATTATAAATTTATTTAGAATCTGAAAATTTAATAAAATATACAGGGTGCTTTATTTAAAAAATGGAATATTTTTACCTTGACGGTTTTTTGGAGCACGACGAAAATAATTGTAAAAGAGGTACCTCTTAACCCTTTATAAGCTTGGTCAAAAGTTTTCCGTTATCTTTAATGGTACGGGAGATATTGACCTTTGTCGCACTAATAGGCCACCCTGTATATCAAATATGAGAAGGGTAGATTCAGATAATAGCAAAACAATAAGATATATATTATTTAAAATACCCCGTCGATGTAATATAATCCTACTAAAATAATCGCAGATACCTCCGCAGTTACATTGAAAAGAACAATAGTTAATTTTACAAATAGGTATGCTTGAATTTGAACAAAGATATGTAAATGAAAAACATATTTCATCTATGTAAAATCTCTCTAGTTTACCTATATAACTTCTATTAAATATTAATTTAAAATGGTGTATCGTACTGGGTTTTTTCTTATAATTTGCCACCCTTTACAGACTTTATTTCACGAGATACAGCAAAAAAGTTAATATAAAAGTTTTTCGGGCTTAACACAAACATTTTTATTGTGCTAATTTCAAAACTGTATGTCTGTCACAGCGAGTGTCACATAATCAGCAAATTTAAAAAATATATTTTTTTGGGAGACCCTGTCTATTATGAGATTTTTAAAATCTTCTTAAATTCCTCTTATCAAAAATATATAATGTCCATATTTGGACAGACGGTTTCCGAGTTATTTGACTGCAAATAATTTTATCCAGCGATAAAACGTCATAATAATATGTTATTCTGAATGGCCAGGCACGGCTAACTAGATGAAACTATTTGCAACTAAATAACTCGAAAACCGCTGGTCCAAAAATAGACATTAAGTATATTTTTGCAAGGAGGAATTTAAGAAGATTTAAAAAAGCTCAAAAAAGTAACGTTTTTTGCTCGAGAGAGATCGAGAGAGACGAGAATATCTCGACGAAATAGGGTACTTCTCTCGTCTCGTCTCGGAGCTATATTCGAGAGAAAATATCTCTCTCGTCTCGTCGAGAGAGGGCCAGACGAGACGAGAGACGAGAATCTCTCGTCTCGGCGGCAACACTAATACCGGGTGTCCACGGAAGGTGGTTCGCCCCTCTAACTTTTTTGTTTTTCAAGATAATGGAATAAAATTCCGGGGATTTGTATTCGACATAAAACTGCATTTTTTGACAGGCGACTCAACATTATGGAACTTCTGGTTTAACCGGAAGCTATGTAAAATTTAACCTTTAAAGTTGTATAACTCATTTATTTTTAAACGGCAACATGGTGGCTCGTCGGGTTAAGAAAAAAGAGGATTTTATTACAATTATTTTGATACCATACACTATTAGGTTTTAGAAAAGCTGCCATTAGAAAACTTTAAAAAGTTAACTTGGAACTTCCCTAAAATAAAGCATCCTTTGAGAATAAATTTAGATTTAAATGTAGCAAGTAGCCTGTGACCAGCAAAACTGATAAACCAAAATCATGCCTTGAAGACAATTAACATGCCGACAGCTTCTGCCAAAATAAATGAAGTCTGTTGTTTAAAAAACATGGAAAATAATAGTTTTACAAGGAGTGAAAAAGTTGATAATATGTTATTAGTTTTTGTATAGACATAATTCAACCGATGCTGCACGATTTTACGCACTAAGATATTGTAATCGACGTCATCCAACCCGGCACTATTAGGTACCCAAAACTGGTTCCGAAAATGCAAAATGAACCTGACAATAATAACATATCAACTTTTTCACTCCTTGTAAAACTATTATTTTCCATGGTTTTTAAACAACAAACTAATTTACTTTGGCAGAAGCTGTTGGCATTTCAATTTTCTTCAAGGCATGATCAGTTTTGCTGGTCACAGGCTACTTGATGCATTTAAATCTAAATTTATTCTCAAAAGATGCTCCATGTTAGGAAAGTTCCAAGTTACTTTTAAAAGTTTTTTAATGGTAGCTTTTGTAAAACCTAGTAGTGTATGGTATCAAAATAATCGTAATAAAATCCTATTTTTTTTTTTTAACCCGACGAGCCACCATTTTACCGTTTAAAAAAATTAGTTATACAACTTTAAAGATTAAATTTTACATAGCACATAGCATTGGAACAAAAATAGTAAAATTGTATTTTTCCCAAGATTAAAGAACTGAAATAAGTGATTTTAAGGTATTCATAGCCCTCTAGATAAAACAATAAATTTGGAAAAAAAATATTTTCTTGGTGACAAAAAGTGACAAGTGACACATCGTTGTATTTAGAATGTCATATGGAGTCAAAAAAAGGAAAAATATACCAGGTGTCCCATTTAAAAATCGAAAGTTTATGTCACTTCCGGTTAAACCGAAAGTTCTATAATGTCGAGTCACCTGTCAAAAAATGCAGTTTTATGTCGTATATAAATCCCCCAAATTTTATTCCATTATCTTAAAAAACAAAAAAGTTAGAGGGGCGAATCACCTTCCGTGGACATCCGGTAGCATCTAGACATTCCGCTATAGGATTCGACACCCGTCTCTATTCTGATTGGATGATTTCAAACGGTCCGTCTAAAATGTATATTGGCAACTGGTTGGTTCGTTGTTACCCAGAGCATTTTTTTTAAATTTAACTAAAATTTTATAAAATAATATTAGTTGAAAATATTGAATAAAAAAAATGCTCTGGGTAACAACGAACAAACCGGTTGCCAATATACCTTTTAGACGGAACGTTTGAAGTTTAAAATCATCCAATCAGAATAGAGACGGGTGCCGAATCCTATAGCGGAATGTCTAGGTGCCACCCGGTATACAATACACTACTGACAAACTCCAAGTTACAGTGGCATTTTATTTGAGTACGAGAAAGTAAATAGTACATTTCGATACCTGCAATAGGACAACAGATAAATCAGTAATGCCGGCGTGTGGCGTAAATAATGCACGGTGAGGCCAGACAGGGTATTATTTATTTTCTGCCACAGAAATGCAGGAGGTATTAACTTCAGCAATTCAGTAATATTTGGAATTTCGTTTGGGTTGTACGTTGTAGCGCGCATTTTCGAATTATTTTACGAAGGTATTTTTCATTTTATGTCGTTAACTAATTAATTACTGCATTTAAAAATGCCACAATTTTTTAAATGGATGGTTTTTATTAGCTTATGGTGAAAAATAAAATAATGAAAAAAATAAAAAAAACTTACTGGTAGTGGTAACTAGTTGTATTTAGTAAATTGATTTAAAGGAATTTTTTAATTCCATTCCCAGTTAAATTTAAAATAATGCCTAACGCCTTTACGTCGTCGGGGTCCATAAATTAGTCAGGATGTTAATATTGGTATATAAAGTAAAACGTGACAAAATGACAAAATTAAAACAAGCTAGGTCTTCTCGTTTTGCTGACATTTGTACTAGTTGTAATATATTTTTTTTTATCAGTGAAGGATGGTTTTAAAAGAAAGAAATTTTAAATTTTTTTCTTCTAAGACTTAATCAGGGTTAAACTTCAACCTTGACAAAAATCTATAATTAATTTGTGTTGGGCTACATGCTTGGTGAAACAGTTGCTCCATTGCACAGGAAGAAAAAATAATAACTAGGTACTTGTTATGTTTCACAAATTAAATCAGTTTCCTGACACGTGTTTCGGCCCTTGCGGGTCATTGTCAAAGGAGTACAAAACGATACTAAACGAGTATCATCCCTGGTAATGCCACAACGGCTGTTTTGATGTAGCATTTAAAAATTGGCATTGGCATCTGTTAAGGACCCATACTTTTTAAATTAGGTACCTATCTCCAAAACGCATCATTTTATCGATTTTTTTTAGGTTACAAAAAATGATCCAAAATAAGTAATTTACTTGGAAAAATATAGTTCGGAAGTCACTGGCAACTGACCCCCCTATTTTAAATATTTAATAATTGATTTTCATTTTGTTTTTCTTAAAAGATGTAACTTTTTATGCTGAAGCAATGTACCAAATTTAAAATTAATATGTTATTAAATTCTCAAATTATTCAAAAAAATCGTTTTTAAGAGCAGTAACCCCCTTTACCACAATGAAAATTGTTGCTGGTCAAACGAAAAGAAAAAATAAAAATTGATATTTAGAAAATAAATTCTACTTTAAATACCCCATCCAGAAAAGTAAATGACGATCGAAAATATTCCCAAAATTTTTTTTAGAAATTTTTTTTATTTTTAGTAATTTTGTAATATCTTAAACAATTCTTTATTGGTCAAAAGCAAAATGACTTTCCCGGGTGTAGAATGTTGTACCAAACAATTTTTCTTAAAGCCATTTTTCAATATCGGCCTTACTTTTTTCTCAAAAAGTTTGGGCGCGTAAACCCACTTTACACGCTTAAATTCACTTTACGCGCCCAAACTTTTTGAGAAAAAGTAAGGCCGATATTGAAAAATGGCTTTAAGAAAAATTGTTTGGTACAACATTCTACACCCGGGAAAGTCATTTTGCTTTTGACCAATAAAGAATTGTTTAAGATATTACAAAATTACTAAAAATAAAAAAAATTTCTAAAAAAAAATTTGGGAATATTTTCGATCGTCATTTACTTTTCTGGATGGGGTATTTAAAGTAGAATTTATTTTCTAAATACCAATTTTTATTTTTTATTTTCGTTTGACCAGCAAAACGTTCGGCAATTTTCATTGTGGTAAAGGGGTTACTTCCTCTTAATTTCAAACTTTGACACCTTGTATATCGAACATGAGGGTCAGAATTAAAAAATGGTATTATAAAAGTCATATTATTTTTGCTCAAGGAATATATGGTTAACGAATTGACCTTCTTTTTCCGGACACCCTGTATAATGAACAATCCTCGTTCCTCGTTTATGATGGCCTACATTATGAGCTCGTTAAATAATATACTGTACAATATGGATCAATTTTTCCATTTTGTTATTGTATCTGCAGATTAGCGGAAGTGTAATATCTATTTTATCAACAAAAATTTGTGTATTTCCTATACTTCATTAAATGATCAAAGTTGGTTTCCAATAAAAAATTATTTGTTAAACCTCAGATTAACCATCTGAGAGGTAAACGTTTCAACTGAGAAAAAACTAATTTCGTTTCAGATTACACACAGTAATGGATTCCGATAAAGTCTTAGTTATGGATGCAGGTGAAGCAGTCGAATTTAATCATCCGCACATCTTACTTCAGAATTCCGATGGAATATTTTATGGATTAGTAAAGGAAACGGGAAAATGCACTGCTGAATACTTGGCTAATATTGCAAAGGAGGTAGGTCACCTTTAATCATTTATTCACAGAAAAAATAATATTTTTCGGCAACCGTCCGGGAAGTACCCACTTCCCGGACGCTTTTCCTTTGAGAAAGTAGCATTTCCCCGGCCTAGGCCGGGAAGAATCACATCAATATTAGCAATTGCTCGAATTTTAGTATAAATATTAATATAAATAAGAATGTTTCTGTTAGTACCTATCTTCTGTTCGAATTTCAATATTTGATACAAATAAGAATTAAAATGTTCGAAATTTTGTTCTACAAAGAAATATAATAAAGAAATGTGTCTCATTGATTTGTTATTCTACACGGTTGCCGAAAAGATAGTGTACGCAACACGTCCGAAAGCAGTTTTTTCCGGACTTGTAACGTAAATTACTATTTTATTTTACAATAATTTTCCACAGGCACTTGGGACAGGATATTTAATACTTATTTATTATGGGAATGAAAGAAAAACCAAAAGTTTTCCTCCACAAAATTTAATAGAATAAAAATTTTCTAGGGGTCTCAACATATTTGGAACGTAGAAACGTTCATCATCAGGAGACAGGAAATTTATTTAGTGCTGATGGTTTTAGCAGAAGAGAAAATGGTGTAGAACCTTAATAGAGCTTTTATGGAATTAAAAAATTGATGTGTAGAACAGACACAATATGAAGAAAATTGATAAAGGTTAAACCATACTGAGTATGTTGAAAAAGTTATTAAAGGGGGTCTAAACCAACCAAATAAACTGGGGAAGAAGGAAAAACCTTCCTAAAAAGAAGGTGTCGAAGATTATTTAAAATTTTTTCATAAAACTTTTCAAGTGTAGGTATGTCGGAAAGCCTATAAGGATAAAATTGTCATAATTTATGAAGATATCACAACAAAATTACATTGCAAAAAGTATTTTGTGGGGTACTGTGCAATGTAATTTTATTGTGATATCTTCATAATTATGACAATTTTATCCTTATAATGTCCTACTGATATGAGAAGTTTAATAAAAAAAAATTAAATAATCTTCGACACCTTCTTCTTAAGAAGGTTTTTTCTTCTTCCCCAGTTTATTTGGTTGGTTTAGACCCCCTTTAATAACATTTTTAACATACTCAGTATGGTTTAACCTTTATCAATTTTCTTCATATTATGTCTATTCTACACATCAATTTTTTAATTCCATAAAAGCTCCATTAAGGTTCTACACCATTTTTCTTCTTCCCCGGGTTTATTTGGTCGTTTTGGACCCTTTTAATTAACTTTTCCACATACTCTGTAAGTATGTTTTAATCTATTTCTATTTTTTCTTCACATTATGTCTCATCTACACATCAATTATTTAATTCCATAAAAGCTCCATTAAGGTTCTACACCATTTTCTCTTCTGCTAAAACCATCAGCATTAAATAAATTTTCTGTCTCCTGATGATGAACGTTTCTACGTTCGAAACATGTAAAGACCCCTAGAGAACTTTTATTCTATTAAATTTTGTAGAGGAAGACTTTGGGTATTTTCTTTCTTTCCCATACTTTCAACTCCACTTTAAGTATGGACTATTTCTTTAAATTATTTATTATCTTTGGTGATAAAAGTACCATTGTATTTTGTAAGAAGGGAAATTGACTTTAAAAAAATGATTAAATTTTTAATCAAAATTAACTCGGTAAGTACTGATTACTTCAGGTTCACACCAGATTGATTTAAAAACTAACTTTGCCAACTGATTACATCAACGAGTTAGTGATTAAGAAGTCTTAATCAAAACTGATTAATGTGAGAATCATTAGGTACTGATTATATTTTAATCAATTTATATATTAAATATTTAATTCAATAATGATTAAATTGGCTTCGAAGTGTAATAATTAAATAATTTTGTATTTAACCTTAAATAATTTTTGATTAAATTTAAGAAACTTACGGACAATATTCAGAGATATTTTAAGACGCCTCCAGAGGGCCTCTTAACCTATACTTTTGTATAGGCTGAACTACCATAAAGTACAAGGCGCTGACTGAATTTGAAGGACTAATCTGCATAGCACACAAAACAGCGTCTCTCCAAAATGTCTGATTAGAGTGTCAGTTTTGATGAACGAGGAAAAGAACAACATTATAAAAAATCCAAATTTTTATTTTTTTGTAATATAAAAGTATGTTGCTGTTGGGTTGTAAAAAAAGGAAACTTTACCTATTATATTATATTTTTAAAATCCTTTTATTACGAAAATTGGGTAAGCCAGTAAATATAAAAACACTGATATAACTATACCAAATATTTGATAAAAATGTACAAATATTTACAAAATTTATATGACAAATTTTTTGAACCCTGGTCCTCAAAATCGGTAACTTATTATTCCTCTGTAGTTTAAGAAAAACTATTCTTATTTTATAACCATGAGCCGTTCATACGAAATCATAACAACCACATTAAAAAAAACCTAAAATAAAAGAAACATAAAGGGGTAAAAATTCAATCCAAAAAATTAATTGAATTAAAAATAAATTTCCAAACCAATTTACGTTGTTTTTGAATGGCCATTCATTTTTCAAATATTAACGTCGAATGATTTGTTAATCCTCATGGGATTTTATACTGGAATCTTCGAGATTTGCATAATTAAAATTAAAATGCAAATCACACCCATTGTATTTGTGAAAAATCAGTTAATGATCAAACATCTGGAAAAGTTATTAAAAGTGGAATATCAATTATTACAATCAATTATTGCCAGTTATCCATGGTGCCAATAAAAGATATGTTTACACACTAGCACAAGTTTCTTAGTGTAAAATATGAGGATATAAGTAGTCCAATTTACTTTAGTCCAAATGTAGATAAGATCAAGAATACAAGATGTCAAAATTATTATTTTTTTAAAACTTTTCTGTAAATATTTACCTTAATAATAATAATAGTATGATTTGCCACAAAATTTGGTACTTAATGGGTTTTTAGGATCGAGATATCTAGTACCAACACGTTAACAATGATAACAGTACCAAGGAATATATATTGTCTGTGACAGTACTAAATCTGGACAAATACTAGTCCATAAAAAGAATAACAAAAAGGGCGCTATTGCGTTGCAAAACATAAAGCGATAATGTTTTCTGTGTTGTGAGCTGCATAATTTAGACATCAAGAAGGCGTACGTACGGAAGCGTAGAAGGGCCACCAACTAATTTCTTATATTTTTTCGACTTCTAAGTCAATTTTATCGAGTCACAAGTCGAAATTATAATTTTCTGACTTACAAGTAGATTTTATCGACTTGTATTCTTATATTTAAGCGAATTTCTTCATTTTCCCTGTAGTCATTGGTAAGCCCTATTCCATGCACTTTTCGCCATAATCACTGGTTGAAGTGAAAGTTACAGCCTGTAATCTTCGCATTAGGAAAGCATGCGGAGTGCCTGAATTGTTGCTAATTCAAAGTCGATTTTAAAACTTTTCGGTACCCACTTTGGAATTTTTTGTTGGATTAACTGAAACAACCGTTGCCGTTGGTAGGTTTTCTGCCTTTTATCTGGAAGCAATGCAAAAGCAACAGGATTGATATTGCTTTCCAGGGATGTGCTGCCGATATCTGCATGAATGGTGTAAAATTGGTGGAACTGTGGGCTGCAGCTTTTAAAAGTACCATCTCCAAAGAACTCTGAATAGTCCATGATAGTTTGTTGGGCAGTGGGGGAGGCGAATACCAAAATTTTTTCCATGCGGCCGTCGTCTATAGGCAAAAACGATTTTGATAGCTATTCAGGAATAGAAACATCCTCCCGTTTTTTGAATGTCATAGCACCCAGTGCCTTATTTCTTGCAGTATATAGCAAAGATTTAATACTGAAAAATGCAGGAAGGCTCCTAACAAACTCTAATCCAGCCCTAAGGTGGGCCATTTATTGTTCGAAAATTTTTGTAACTGGCGCTACTTTTCTTCTCTTGATCTCTTTTTAGCTTTATCTAAATATACACTTATATCATTGTCGACAACATTAGGGACATACTGATGAACAGTTCGTCGCACAATTTCGTTTTTTGGTGAAGTAGTGTCACTACCAGAACATGATTTTTTATTCTTGCAGATCCAAAAAACCATCGAATTTTTGTTCTCCCTTTTAAAGTAGTATTAGTAGCCAGATTCCAATAAAATATTACCACCTTTTGTACTTTCAATGATTTAATATTCCATGGCAAAAGCGAAAATAGTAAAACCAATCACTAGTAAAATGAACTGAAACTAATGTTAAGTATTTTTCACCCTAAATGGTATCGACTTATTGACTGCAATAAAACTACCGGTTTAATCCCATTGTTATACGCAATCAACAAGCAAATACACTACAGGGTAGGACTTTAGATATTTAATTCGTTATTAATAATATCTTATTTCATAACATGAAATATCCTAAATACCTATATCTAAAATAATTACCTGCTATAATTACAAATTATAATCCGACACTGCCAACAGTTTATTTGCATTTTTATGGCCGAGCTCTTGCAAAACGTCCCAGGTAGTTACGGAGTCAACCATTTATTGTGAAAAATACTTTACCAAAAAATGTCGGTACGCATTTTATACTATCAGGTTGGTTCCTTAATTAACAGTTTCCCTGAAATGTATAGTAATTTGCATGCATAATGGGGTTTTAATACACTCTGAGGAAACGGATTAAAATAATTATTAGGAATTATAGGCAATATAGGTAAAAAGGGGTCAAGTAAAAAATCGAAGGGTTCATAGAAAGGTATGAAAATAATTGCGGGGCGAAATAAGAATAGTTTCAGGTTTAGCAGGAGTCTCTAAGTAAGAAGTCCCCAACTAAGAAGACACCATATAATAAAATCGACTTATAAGTCGATGAAACCGACTCGTAAGTCAGAAAAATATATATTTCGACTTGTAACTTGTAAAATCGAGAGGTCGAAAAAATATAAAAAATTAGTTGTTGGCCCTTCTACGCTTCCGTACGTACGCGTATCGGACCTGTGAGAAAGTTTGCACGAAGCGGAACTTTCTTGAAACAGGAACGGCAAAGTAGTAAAGATTAGGTACATGGAATTTGCGTCGTTTTGGACTGTTTTAACTTCCGGGAGACATTATATGAAATCCAGGAGGCGGGAGAATCATGTTTTTTAAGCTTAATTCCTAGAAACACGAGTGGTGTAATATGTTAGAACAAGGATTTCTAGGTGGTTCTGCAAAAAAAAATTAGATTTTACCAAAAAATACTAGCAAGGCTTTTAATGACAAATACTAATGGCGGGACCTAAATAAACGGAAATCCATATACAGGGTGAGTTTTTTAAAGTGTTACAAGGCGATATCTCGAAAACGGTTCAAAATATTTTCTTGAAATTTTAGTGAAGGAATGGGGGAACAAATTTAAACATATTTTTGATGTCTACCCCCTTTCCCCGTTTTAAGGGGTGGGGGGTAACTTTGGAATTTTAAATGAGACAATGTACTTTTTTTTGGTAAATACGAACCTACGTAAAAAACTACGTACGTATACAAAAAATCTTTTGATTTGCTCCCCTGGTTACGAAGTTTTTTTAAAAACCAATTACCCCAATTTTTAAACCAAAACATAAGTTCTGACATGTGGTTTCAATAGGACGAAGCTCCACCGCATTATGTGATACAGGCCCGTAATGAGTTGAACGAATTGTTTGAAAACAGGTGGATAAATCGAGCTGGTTCGGTAAACGGCCTGCTAGGTCCCCGGACTTGACCCCCCTTGACTTTTTCCTTTATTTATTTTTTATTTTATAAAAGATAAAGTGATGGCGGCTACACTTACAACTTTAGATGATATGAAATACCGAATCCGCGTTGCATGCTTATAAGTGAGATTTAAAATGATACAACGAGTACGATATTTATTCTGAAAAAGGTGACAAATTGTTTGGAAGTTGAAGAAACACATTTTGGACATCTTCTGAAGCGTGACAGGCGATAGATAAGTTGAAATTAAATAGTAAAGTATTTTTGTGTTTTATAACCTAATAAATCATAATTTCGTAACCAGGGGAGCAAATCAAAAATTGTTTTGTAAACGTACGTAGTTTTTTACGTGGGTTCGTTTTTACCATTATCTCATTTAAAATTCCAAAGTTACCCCCTACCCCTCAAAATAGGGAAAGGGCGTAGACATCAAAAATATGTTTAAATATGTCCTCCCATCTCCCCATTCCCTCACTAAAATTTCAAGAAAATATTTTGAACCGTTTTTGAGATATCGCCTTGTAACACTTTAAAAACTCACCCTGTATACTAATATTCGCAATAACATATTGTTTTTGGAGTGTTTCCCCACTGTTTTCTAGTATCTCTCGTACAGGGTTCAATGATCGAAGGTTTAATAGCTACATTATGCTGGAATTATATTAAATTTACAAAGGGCTAATGTTTGCGAGATGCGCATATTAATACAGAATTTGAACGATAGTATAACGAAGGCATTTCGTGAAAAACGATTATTGGTTGAACGTGATCAGTTTTAGAACTAATTGTTTTTTTACTGAACAAAGCGTTACGTTTTTGTTGCCGAGTAATTTGAGGCCCAATACGGACGGAACAACACGACATCAACACGACACCCGAGCAACATGTCGCTCGAATGTTGCCAACGTGTGTTTATATTCAGACGAGGCGACACGAATAACACGTAATCAGAACACAAGACCAAATTGACATATAGTAGAGAGATGTCTAGCAGTGAAGAAGGCTCTAGTGAAGAGAAATACATCCTGATCTATTTATATTTGCGAAATCGGAGAAAAAGAAGAAAGAGAATATATTGGGTACAACCTTATATCGCGAGGAATAAAAGGAGAAGAATGTTTGTTGCAGCCAAAGAATTAAAACAGAATGATAGAAAATTTCAGGCCTTTTACAGAATGTCCAAAGAAAATTAAATTAGCGTCTCGTTCGGCGGCCATTTTCAAAAAACGAACCTATGTCACTCGGCAACTGTTGACTGGCGACTAAATAAAAATGTCGATCGGAAACATGTTGCCGAGCTATCGTATCCCTTTCATGTCGTATCGCGTCGTGTGAATAGTTGCGTTTATATACATGGCGGCCACATTCGAGCGACATGTTGCTCGAGTGTCGTGTTGATGTCGTGTTGTTCCGTCTGTATTGGGCCTAAGTGTGATAAATTAGTACTGGACTTCACACGTTCATAATACAAGACCACACTGAGAGAAAACTCTATTAGCCGTAGCTAGAAATGCATTAGTAGTAGCAAAAAATCTGCATTAAATAGGCGCCGAAAAAACAATTCTGTTGTAGCTACTGAAATGACCTTTTAACCTCAATATGGTCATTTTTTAAATTTTATTTTTTTGCTGCTAAAATATTATATGATGCAGTGGCAAAAAACATCTTTTATTTATAAAAAAATATGATTGTGTGATTAAATAAGGTCATAAAGTTAAAAAGTATTGCTTTTAAATCCTAAAAATTGTCTGCCAGCTATAAATTTTTTTATCATTGATAGTCTACCTAGCTACGTACCTTTTTCTGAGCTCCTTTTTTTTAGGATTGGCCCTTAGTGACGTATTCACCATTTTTCCATATTTAATTTTTTATTAGATTTCTTTACTTTTCTTTAGGCAAATTAAATATCTGTAGTGACCATGACGTTTTGAGACAGTTACCTAAGTATATGTATCTAGTTTTACAGAATACAAGGAAAAATTAGTATGGCCTTATTTTATATACAGTGACCGACAAAGAGTTCGCAACATATGGAAAAAAATTTTATTAGCGGAATATTGAAAAATCTTTTTTGGGGGATTGGATGTGCATGTCCCATAACCTTAAAATCGATTTTGACATACGTCACGTGACCAATGGTATGGCGGGAAAGTTGAAAAAACCAATATGAAATCATCATAAATCAGATAAGTTGATGAGATATCGAAAAAATTCCAGGAATAAAAAGTGTTTAGAATTCCATTAGACCTTAAATACAATGTTTGGGATATCTACTTAAAAAAATACAAAATCGAATATTTTTGTAAATATTTTTTTACCGAACTAAATATTTCCATATTTTTCCTTTCTTAAAGCTTCATTAAAGTAAAACTGACATCTGGTGACCACAACTAGAAATATTCTTTTGTTTTTCTGACAATTTGGAGCAATAATTCAAAAAATTCGTTTACACTTGGATATCAGCTATTGCAATAGTATATTTCTAATAACCTTATCGATATTTTTTATATCGAAATATTCTATTATGTTAAGAAATCCTTAAATTCATTAATCCAAAACAAATTTTATTTATAACCGTAAAAAATTATTTAAATTTTTATTAATTTTTAGATTTTTTTAAAGATTTCTTTTTTCAAAATTATTTTTTACGGTTATAAATAAAATTTTCTTTGGATTAATGAATTTAAGGATTTCTTAACATAATAGAATATTTCGATATAAAAAATATCGATAAGGTTATTAGAAATAGACTATTGCAACAGCTGGTATCCAAGTGTAAACGAATTTTTTGAATTATTGCTCCAAATTGTCAGAAAAACAAAAGAATATTTCTAGTTGTGGTCACCAGATGTCAGTTTTACTTTAATGAAGCTTTAAGAAAGGAAAAATATGAAAATTTTTAATTCGGTAAAAAAATATTTACAAAAATATTCGGTTTTATGTTTTTTTAAGTAGATATCCCAAAGATTGTATTTAAGGTTCTAATGGAATTCTAAACACTTTTTATTCTTGGAATTTTTTCGATATCTCATCAACTTATCTGATTTATGATGATTTCATATTGGTTTTTTTAACTTTCCCGCCATACCATTGGTCACGTGATGTATGTCAAAATCGATTTTAAGGTTATGGGACATGCACATCTAATCCCCCAAAAAAGATTTTTCAATATTCCGCTAATAAAAATTTTTCCCATATGTTGCGAACTCTTTGCCTGCTATTTAATCTATAAGTATTTTGCCTCAGACTATCACCAGTAATGTTTATTTTGAGAAAATAAAGTAAGGAAATCATAATAAAAAATAAAATGGCATAGAAGCCTTACCTAACGAAATATTATTATATCAGTTGGGATAAGGCTTGATAAAACACAAAAATTAACGACAGTGTTTTTTGTATAAAAATATATATTTTTACAACCACGTAAAACCAAATAAGATTAGCTTTTATTTATTATAAAGGATATTAATAGCAACAGAGGCATAATTTTATGGTTAAGGGAATAATAAATACAAATAAACCTTGAATATAAGGACACATCTACACACCACTTATATCACGGAACACAAAATTAGGTTTTGCAGTCATGCACATCGCAATTGCATTAAAAGTACATCATACCATCAGACATCAATCACCCACCAATAACGGCAATTAAATGATATGTTTTGAATTACTTCGTTTAACTTAAACCACGCGGAGTAACGACAGATCATTGTTTTAAGTTAGTCGGTCCCTCTCTGTTTCGTTGTAGTTAAGGGATAGACTATATAGCGCTCGCCAAAAGTTGCCTAAACGACTTCCCCATTTACTTTAAAAAAGGAACTATTCAGTTCCTAAGAAGTATATTTTAGTTATAAAAGGAAGGTTTATTTCTTGTGATTATTAGATAACCTTGTAGGAAGTAAAAAATCATCTATGAAAAATATTTTACTCGATACATATTTTAATGGTCATACGATATTTTGTTATTGGAAAAAAATATGGATTAGGCGCCAAAATATGTTTTCAAAAAAACGACCTCTTGTGGTAACCCACATACAGGGTGGCCCTTTAGTGTGGCAAAGTACAATTAATAGCTCCGTTACTGTTTCAAATACATTAAAAATATTAATACAAAAGTTGAAGGGCAGTAAGTGACTTATAACGTAAAATTATTTTTAACTCTATAAGGTGGTTCAAAAAAGCGGAACAATAAAAAATGTACTTTTTTCAAATGGAACACCCTGTATATTTTTTCATTTTTAAATTCCACAAAAAATTATAATTATGTTTTATTAAATACATTATTAGTCTATACTTTATAGTTTCGGAGATATTGACTCTTGAAAAGTGACATTTTTGAACTTTGACATCTTCTAACTTTCTAACAGTACGTCTTAGAGCAAAACGGCTTACATGTCCCTATCTTCAATTTTTATTATCTTCCCGAAAAAATCAACTTCCGGTTGAACTGGATGTTACTCGAAAGCAGGAAATATAGTTGTTCCGGTTTAACTGAAAGTTGATTTTTTTGGGAGGATAATAAAAATTGAAGATAGGGACATGTAAGCCGTTTTGCTCTAAGACGTACTGTTAGAAAGTTAGAAGCTGTCAAAATTCAAAAAGTCACTTTTCGAGAGTCAATATCTCGGAAACTATAAAGTATAGACTAATAATGCATTTAATAAAAAATAATTGTAATTTTATGTGGAATTTAAAAATGTAAAAATATACAGGGTGTTCCATTTAAAAAAAAGGACATTTTTTCTTGTTCCGCTTTTTTGAGCCACCCTATAGAGTTAAAAATAATTTTACGTTATAAGTCACACCGCTAAACATTGTTCATTTATATATTATATATATATTTAATATATAATACACTAATTAAAAAAATACGAACTTAATTGTTTTGGAGTTGTTTATTGAAATTTCATTTTTATATTGTAAAATATTAGTGCAGTAAAAATAAATTATGACCTGGGCAAAATTGCAACACAAATGATTCTTATTGCATTTTATTGTAAAAAATGTCTATTTTAACATATTTAAAATCCCCATTAATCCTAGCCCCGGAAATCAGTCAGTAGTATAGACTGTTCGCTAAGTCATTTCCGAGCAAATATCTAATGGCATTGATATCATAAATGTTATTCTGTTTGAAAGATTTCTTATTAAGTACTTCTGATAAACAGCTTATGGTATGCTTGATTACACCAATAAATCAGCAATACCAATAGGTCAGTGTCTTCTAATATCACTGTTGTATTTTTAATTTTTTGAAGATTCCACTGCAGTTTTAACAATGTCAATATCAGCATCATCAACCGAATGAATTACTGAACAACCATGCTGTCGTATTTCTTCAGCGATTAATTTAATTATTTTCTGCTTGTTTTCCTTATCAGTGAGAAACATTTCCTTACTTCCTGTTAATGACATATCTGGTGTGAAGTTCACGGCGGGAAAATTCTATTTGTTCGGCGATTATGGGTTATGGGTGATGTCTTTTATTGTATTTTCTGATGTATAACCATCAAAAACTACAGTTGCTTGCTCATAATTAGCTGTCACAAACGACGCAAAACATCTTGTAATACAAAAATACAATGTAAATGACTGCAAAATGATGTCCTTTAAATATTTGAAAAGTACATACCTAATTATTTAAATGGCCGCCATTTTGAAAAAAAAGTAAAATTTTATCTTTGTGTTTTAAACATTTTTGATAAGTTACACCTTATCTTTAGTTATACAAAGTTATAAATTTTGCAATTAAAAATACAAAATTCAGCCGCCATCTTGGATTTTGACTGATTTCCGGGACCAGGATTAATGGGGATTTTGAATATGTTAAAATAGATACTTTACAAAATAGAATGCAAAAAGAATCATTTGTGTTGCAATTTTGCCCAGGTCAAGGGAATTTTTACACCATATTGACTGCACTATATACGTTTTACTGTAAATGTTATTTTATTGTATCAATTTTTAATT
This sequence comes from Polydrusus pterygomalis, assembly GCA_963969555.1. Taxonomy (NCBI): domain Eukaryota; kingdom Metazoa; phylum Arthropoda; class Insecta; order Coleoptera; family Curculionidae; genus Polydrusus; species Polydrusus pterygomalis. The sequence goes on along the minus strand of OZ018376.1, from coordinate 37,700,696 downwards.
TAAAATCATTTTAGGGTTATGAAAAACTAAAGGAAGGAAGACACTAATGTATTCATCATGGCAAATTAACAAAACGATACAAGAAAAACCCAAAGCACTTGAATTTTTTTAGATATAAGTTTTAAAAAAATTGTCCCTTACCAGAAGTATTAGATTAGTATTAACATTGTTGAAGAAAATAGTTTTCTTTGAAGGTTTCGGAAAATAATATGTATACGTACAACATTTAATTAACGAGAAAATGATGTAAGAGAAACAAATTAAGAAATATGAAAAACGTTGGAATGTTATAAAGAAGTAGGTAGTTTTGAAAATGTTTTTACAAAAAGCTTAACAATTTAATTTATCATAATTGTCACGCTTTCAAAAAGTTACATAATTATGATATACCTAAAATTAACTTTTATGCTAAAATTAATCTTGCAGTTATCCTGTGTTTAAATAAATAGGCAGAATACCAATACACGAAAAAACTACAAATACTGCAAGAAAGACTAATAAATGTATGATATAACTTTTTCTTTAAAGCAATTCACCTGGCAATAAATTGCACCGTTGCATTTTTCCGTATTTATTGCCAATAGATGTTCGCTTTTATTTCCCTTTATTTAGCTATTTATGATTGCTAACGTTTATATGCAGATGTGCTAAACCAATTAATATGATGTTAACCTTGTTTTTTAATGTTACATACACAGGTACTGATTTGATTGGCTTCTCGTATAGCCCAGGTTTTCTGTTTATATTCAGCATCGTACCGTTTTTACGATTTTTTTGCATTATTTAACTTTTAATTCGAAAGCAGTAAAAAAATTACCAAAAGTATTTTTATTCTCGTCTTTGAATTGAAACACGCACCCGATCAATAATTACATTTTGTTTTCCTATATTAAAATATTATTTACGTACATACATTAATTATTCTCTATATTTTCTCAAATATCCTTTTTAAAATAAATTAGGTGATAAAAAAAGGTAACTGCCGTCATACTGTATTTGTGTTTGTAGTTTGTAAAATAAATGTAACGTAATATAGGTGATCCAGCATTTCAAAACCAAGCAACATCACTCTCCAGCTATTTCAGACAATACACAATAATTAATAACATTTATAAATTCTAGGTATAAATAAATGGGGATATGTCTGAGGAAGTTGGAGTCTGGTTTTAAAGTAGGTACGTCGCGTTGCTACAATGAAGTTGCCGTACTTGTTTAATTCTTAATTTTGCCTGTTTTATTATTTTAACAAAATTGTCTGAATCTAAATATCTAAAACTGAGCAAGCAACTATTTATAAAAAGCAATTTCTTGCGACTTCCTTCGCGTCATAAATTTACAAGCAGGGAGGTTAACTTTTAGTATTTTAAGAAAGGTACAAATTATTTATTTACAAATGTATTATCAATAGATTAAGTTTTAAAGGCAATATTATTTTATTGTGATAAGAATATACCTAATTATATTTTATATTTTTTTATGAAAACCAAGTATTTACTCATTTTTATTTGTTATTTAGTTGTTATGTATGAGCAGTAAGAGACATTTTTATATTATGAATTTTGTAGTTTTAAAATATTTATTTTATATAACTTTAATAAAAAATTATAATCATAAAAAACTACCTTCTTTAGGTAGCATTTTGTTACTGGCGAATTTATTTTAAATAAACTTTATTGTTACATATTTCCTGTTTTATTTATTAGGTACCTATTAAACTTTTTCTTTATACCTATTACCCGTTAAACCTTTAAACCGCCCTTCTTTAAAAGGATAATTTATTTTAAATGCATGATGCTTTCTTGATAGGTGCCTGTTTTCTATGCATGGCAAGTTTTAAATTTTTATAATGTCTTACAGATATACTTACATAAATATATCATTTTGACATCTTCTTTTTAAAAGTAATTTTTTTCTTCTCCAGTTTATTTGGTTGTTTTAGACCCTTTTAATTGACTTTTTCACATACTCAGTATGTTTTAACTTATTTCCATTTCTTTATATTATGTCATTTCGACACACCAATTTTTAATTCCATAAATGCTCCATTGAGGTTTTATTACTACTTATCATTTTCTCTTCTGCTAAAACCATCAGCAATACATTTCTCTGTCTCCTGATGATGAACGTTTCTACGTTAGAAACATGTAAAGACTTTGAACACATTTTTGTTCTATTAAATTTTGTAGATTAAGACTTTTAGTTTTTTCTTTCCTTTTCAAATTATTTAGTTGTTATTCGTGCAGCTGACTCTAAGACGCGGCCTGGGGTAAACCTCACTCCTCGGAGACACACACCTGGATCCGGGAAAGTACCTTTGGGAAGAGGCAAGAGACTAGTATATGCTGTCTTAGTCACTTCTTTAAAATCGAGAAGGTTATTGTGTAGTGTAGATAATAGAAAACGGTCTAACGTTGACAAACATGGCTTCCATCGATACAGTCAATACTACTCTATATACCTCTACTTGATAAATAGGATTAATTTAAGAAACGCTCTTTTTGTTAAATTATGCACAAAATATTGACGTATATGTGTATTGGCATTGTTTACCATAAAAATATTATATTATAAATATATCAATATTTTCTTATGTGACCTGTAAAACTTCGTACCTTCATTTCAAGGGGAGATTCTAATTATGAAAACATGAAGAAGAAAGATTGAAGTAAATATTGATCCTTAAATGTGTTATAAATAGGGCTGGACGATATTAACAGTCCAATCGAATATCGATATAGTCGATATATATCGAAAATATCGATAATCGATATTTTATTTTTTTAAATATCGTTATTCGATATATTGATAAAAATATCGATATATCGAATTTTTGCCCAGCCCTAGTCCAGACAGCTTACTACTGTTTGGCTACGTATATTTATTTATTATTTGTTTCTTTATTTTATGGAGATTTTGGAAGCAAACGTTTTAAAAAACTACCCAACCGAAGTTTACCCACTAAACATTTTTCGATTTATTCTATGATAATGTTCTTCTATCAGTACTTTATATACAATTATTAAATATAATTATTCTATTAATGCTTCGTGATCGCGGTTTTAAATATGAATTATTTAGCGAAATCGAGCATTTACAAGCAACAAAATATGCCTTTGCAAACCACGCTGGCTTGCATGTTGATCATTTGTTTTAAACAAGTATTAATATACATACTAACGTTATATACTGTCAACAAAATGTTTAAATATCAGTGGATTCATTTTTGTCGCCATACAAGCTTACACGGATGGAAATTTACTGTTTTACATAAAACGACACAATGGGAGAGGTAACAAAATTTACATTGTATACATATTAAAATTATTAAAATAATAAGGGTGTATTGCGAAATAAGTGTTTTTCGTTGCGTGAAGCACTTTTTTTCCTTCCGTTGTCATTGAATTTCTCGAAAAGGGCTTTTGCACTAAATATAAAAATAATGCGCAGTGCATGTTTCACAGTATAAGCAGCAGTAGCGTCGTAACCCGCAGTGGCGGATCCAATAATTAATATAATACAAAATGTAATCCAAGTTTTGATTTGGAGAAACGATCGATTATATTTTTTGTGTCAATATTTAAAAAAATCTAAATCTACAAGGGGAAGCAATTGCCCCCAATGCCCTTCCCCCACACTTGGATCCGCCACTAATATCCCACAGACTACAGGTATAAACTAGACTTATCGCATGCTTTGGTACCTCTAATATTAGTAGTAAATTAACAGAATTTTTACTTATTGTATTTCTCTTGCGGACTGTGATCAGGACACGTATTGCTCAAATTGTCAAACTAACAACTGCCAAAATAAACCGAAACTTTTAAATCCGCCTGTGACTAGGAATCTTAAAGTTGCTGCAAATTGCTCATATGGTGTAATAGCTGGTCTTAACTGCGTGTCTTGTTCGATAATAAGAGGGGTTACTGATTTTAAAAAAGCTAGATTTCTTAATTTATTCATAAATAAATAAATCACTCTCTCGGTTCCAGTTTCAGCTCTTTTAATAGGTTATTAAGAGAAAATTGATTTCTCTTTAAAAGCCATTCATACACCAACTTTGTCCCTTTCGTTATTACATGTCTACATAGTTTCAAATGAAACTTTAAAAAACATATTTCCGATGAGTTTAGTAATTTTTGATGTGGCTCTTTTAGCCCCGGTGTTCGATATGTAAAGCAAATTGGTTAGTATCAATAAAAATTATAAGTTAGCAACAAAATGTATTTTGATTTTATTCTGACTGACTTTTGCCAATAGATATAAAGCATTTCATTTTTGACAAAAAAATTATTACTTATTAATTTTATTAAGTTAATAGGAACTAACAAAATTATCGCGATAATCTCCCGTTGCTATAATTAAGCAGCGTAAACAAAAAGGAGCCTTCTAATTAGTTGAAAATAAATTTATGTAATTTTCTTCATAATTACATAGTATTTTGTTAAATAGCTGCTTGAAACTGCAGTGCTACGTACAACCAGACTGTTCGTCGAGCAGTTACTTTGACAATTTGAGCGATATGTTTCCTAACCATAGTCCGCAGGAGTATGATATAAAGAAAGACAGTAAAAAAAATAAAAATAAATGAGTTAATTTTTAGGTAGGTATATATATTAGTGGCTACCTCGGGTCCCATCTAGCTTAAACCGGACGCCTGTAAGCAAAGCCGCAGTATGCAGGCACCTTAAAAACGAATTTAACAAAATACTCTAACTAATAAGAACATGAGGAAAAGTTTACTGACGTAACATGCTCTTGTGTCAGGCCCGGTACCAGCGCCCGGGCTACCCGGGCAAACGCCGGGGGCGCAAATTCCAAGGGGCGCAAAATATTGCCAAAGGTAAAACAAATCAGCGTCTGTATAACCTTCGATGTATAATATACTATTAAAAAGATAAGGGCGCCCAAGTATTTTTTATAAATTCTGAAACAAAGCGGGTGCCTTTAACCCATTTAATAGGGGCCAAAAAAACATCAAAAATGGAACATCGATGATCTTTAAACCTCGATGTTTATAGTCCGCCCTTAGCGCGGCGCGGTGAGCGCGGCGCGGCGCGGCTACTAAAAAATAAACAGCAGGCTCCGTTGGATAGACTCATGTCGACTTGTTTTTTTCTAAAATTAAAACATTGAAGGGAGCAAATTATTTGCAAATTAGTCACTGCAGAGTATACAGAGAGCCTCTCCTTCTTAAAATATCACGTCAAAAAAATTAAATATTTTTGATGGTATAAGTATATAGAGGGTGTTTATTTAAAAACTTCCCACCTCGATTTTCCTGCTTTAAAATGAAAATGTGGAAAATCGCTCGGACCCATCGATTTTTATTTCGAGGAGGACATCTTTTGCGTATATTGTTAATCTTGTTACTTCAAGCCCCTAGGAGGGAGGGGGGGTAAGATCTAAATTTTAAATGGATACCCCTATTTTATATAATTTTTTTGGATTTTGCATAAAATTCTGAACATTTTTTAATAAAAGCATTATTAGTCTATACTTAACAGTTTCCGAGATATTGACTCTTGAAAAATGACATTTTTGAATTTTGACAGCGTCTAGCTTTTTAACTGTACGTCTTAGAGCAAAACGGCTTACATGTCCCTATCTTCGATTTTTATTATCTTTCCAATAGTGTCAACTTCTGTCAAACCGGAAGTACTATATTTCTTACATCCGGTTTAACCGAAAGTTCACACTATTGGAAAGATAATAAAAATCAAAGATAGGGACATGTAAGCTGTTTTGCTCTAAGACGTACAGTTAGAAAGCTAGACGCTGTCAAAGTTCAAAAATGTCATTTTTCAAGAGTCAATATCTCGGAAACTGTTAAGTATAGACTAATAATGCTTTTATTAAAAAATGTTCAGAATTTTATGCAGAATCCAAAAAAATTATATAAAAAAGGGGTATCCATTTAGGATTTAGATCTTACCCCCCCCCCCTCCCTCCTAGGGGCTTGAAGTAACAAGATTGACAATATACGCAAAAGATGTCCCCCTCGAAATAAAAATCGACGGGTCCGAGCGATTTTCCACATTTTCATTTTAAAGCAGGAAAATCGAGGTGGGAAGTTTTCAAATGAACACCCTGTATATGTATATATTCAGGAAAAAATATAAAATAAAAATTTCGAGGGCGCTAAATAAGACCCTTGCCCGGGGGCGCCAAGAGGTCTAGAACCGGGCCTGTCTTGTGTACTATATGATATCTCGAGTTTTATATCTGTTCCCTGCTTCTACATTGTTCTTTCTCTTTAAGTTATCGAAACAAAAAATATTCGGCCGCACGACTGGCAAATAAAAGAATTACGCGATCATGGGATGACTTACTAATTATCCGATCTCTTCTTTTCAAACTTTCTGTTTTCGTGGCGTCTTTTTAATTGTGTCATGGTTACCGAGTTGTGGATAAGTTGAATGCATTTGTTCCAAAATTATTGTATTTAACTAAAAATAAGTATTGAGAATCGTAGTTTTCCCTATAATATGTTAGCTTTGAAGGAAAAGTTAAGCCAAATCAAAAATTTCTTTCATTTCACAAAAATCCTACAGTCTAGAGGATCAGGATAAGGATCATTAAGTATAAAAATCGTTACACTTTATATACTTGGTGTGATTCCTAGAGTTCAAGAATGCTATAAAATACAGATGTAACCATTTAAAAAAACATTGCTTTTCGTCCACGCTTTTGGAGCCACCCTGTCATTGTCATGACTAAATCGCCTTTCTTATTCACTTTTATATATTTTTAGGTTGACATGGGTTATAATTTGCCTAACGGCATTAATGGCAGCTATTTCTTCAGTTCTAACGGCTTGGTTTGAATTTCAGCAAAATCCTACAATCACAGTAACTGAATCAACCCAGTACCCCATTTATAAATTTGTATTTCCAGCTGTAACTATTTGCAGTTTAAATAGTATTTCTAAAAAACTTGCTTATGGAATGGCTAAGGATCTGTAAGTAAAAGCAAAGCTTACAGAATAATAATAATTAATAAACTTTAGTAAACGTTACTACAACAGCAAACCAATTTGGCGTTATAATGATTAGATTATTGTTGTGTGCTATTATTCTTATTTTATTAAACATTATTTTAAGTATTATTCATGTCTATTAGGGAATTTTTTTAACTTTCCCTTCTTTTGTTTTTACAAGTATTAATCCTGTAACTATTTTACTTTTTTGGTTAAGAATAAGCAATATAAAAAATTATTTATAGAAAAGGAACCAATAACATTACAGTCGAATTATTAGCTAAAAGACTGACTTTACTTTTTCAACTTGCAAATAATGATGATCAAAATGTCCCTAAGGAAAATTACAGGGAACTTGAGAAAATGCTTGAGGATAATAAGAAAACGAGTGAGGAGGTATGTATGTACCTATGAAATTTTATTTTAGGATATTTTTTCCAAATTTTATTAGCCATCAGAATGTATAGAATCTATGAGATAATAGCAGCAAAATACGGAAAGTGGAATAAAAAAAATGGGGTCTGGTGTCATATAAGGTCGGTCGAATTTCTTCCGGTTTCTGGGCTTATTAGAAAGTTAACATTAAATGAAACATTTTGATGCAAAAAAAAATGCGGATAAAGCAATTTTTTTCAAATTAAAGCCATTTTTAATATTTAAATAGTTTAGGGTTTGGGTCGACTATCTGGATACAAAAACAAGCTGTGCCCGCTAGTAGTGTTGTCATTGTCATTAAGAGGGTTAGACGAAGATAGCAATATGACGATATTACCCGTGTTTGTTTAATCGAATATATTCTTATAATTTGAGCGGACAAGCGCGGATTCGCCGATATCTGTTGTTATTTTATTTTCTTTACCAATGTTGCCAAGTTATTTGTTGATATTTTCAGGTAAAGTAGAGTCATATATTAAAAATGAAAATGAACTTTATGCCATTACCGCATAAAGGTGTAACTTAGGCCGCGTAGCCGGCGTTCTATTGCGTAGCCCAAGGATGTTTATAATAGTTGCGGGGCGGGCGAAGCCCGCAACGCTAATGTATGATGCCATTACCGCATAAAGGTGTTACTATGAAAGGTGCAACTTAGGCCGCTGTAGCGGCCGTCGCGTATCCGGCGTTCTATTGCGTAGCCCAAGGATGTTTATAAATAAAATAAAATAATAAATATCCTTATTTTTTTTTAATTATATTTTATTATAAATAAACTCAATTAGGTATAAGACTTTTTGAAATACCCAACCAGCGTTAATGACTTCATGAAAATTGGTCCAACGTGGCAACACAGTAAGTATTATGTCAAATAATGACACTTCTCGCATGGACATTTTCAGTGAAAATGTCAATTTATAAATAGTTTATTATTAATTTTTCGCGTCAAAAGTGTAAGATCCGCAATTTTTTTGCTTTTAACCTGTTCTATACAGCGTAGGCTATATGTTAAAATTTTAAAACCATCAAAATTCGACCGACCTTATATGACACCAGACCCAAAAAAATGTTTTAACATTCCGGCCGTTAAAATAAAATATTTAATCCTTACCTTCGTAAACTGTATAGATGAAGCATCTAAGATGAAAGTACGGCAAAGTTGTCTTCTAATGGGTGCTATTATTAGTTTTTTTTTAAATAAACACTTATCTTGCATTCTTGTACTCGTACTCGTAATAGGAAAATATAGCTCGCCAATAGACTAGGTTTCCAGGGTGTTTCAATAAAAACTCCTAAAAGCGACATGTAAATTCTGTAAACGCTAGTTTTTAGCGTCTATGATTGGCTTCACAACTGTGTTAAAAATGTGTTTGAATAATAGAAGATGTAGGTGGCGCTACGGTGCAAAGAAATTTTTCAATGACAGGAACTTTTAAATATTGTCGTTCTTAAAGATAATTAATTTTTGGTCAAATCATGTCGCATAAAAAATTTTGATAAATTCCATATGAGAGGAGATATTTGGGGTTAGGTTTTTTTTTAAATAATTTTAACGAGTATTTTAATTATAGATATTTTTAATATCCTTTAGCAGATTTTAATTAAATTTTGGTAATGATAATTTTAGTAATAAAACGCTCGTGTAGCGCTAAATTATTAAGTCCAGCGACGTATCAGGGGGGCCCAGGAGCCCCTCCTTAACAAATAATATTGGCAAAAAATAAGACGCCACTGACTTTTTCGTATTTTTTTATATCTTTTTCGGATTAAGCAACTAAAAATATCCTTTTCTTGTCAATTAAATTATTTTCTTATCTTGCTTGGTTTTCGAGAAATAAAAATAAAAACAGTTTTATTGCATATCTCTGGAAAACAAAAATCATTAAATAATTAATACGTTGTATCTTTTGCTATTAATCGAAATACACTATTGAGAGTTTGCAGAACCGAATTATTATATCGATTTGCTATGTATATAGGTATATGATAACGGCAATAATTTTGAACACCTCATTCGACCCCATTAAATAGTATTTATTTTTATTTCTCAGAAACGAAGCAAGATTGAAAACAATTTAACAGATCTCCTTTCATGTTAGATTTATCAACATTTTTTATGGGACATAATTTGATCAAAAATTAATTGTCTTTAAGAACGACAACATTTAAAAGTTTCTGTCATCGAAAAATTTCTTTGCACCGTGGCGCCACCTACATCTTGTATTATTCAAGCACATTTTTTACACAGTTGTGAAGCCAATCATAGAGGCTAAAAACTGGCTTTTACAGAATTTACATGTCACTTTTAGTTTTCGAAATAATTGGCCTGGGAGTTTTTATTGAGACACCTTGTATATATATTTTTCTTAATAAACGAATTACATCTTTCGAAACTTTTATAGCAATTGGCCGGCAAAATTTTACTGAAAATACTGTGTTGCTACTTTAAATATCAGTTCAGGAAGCATCAACTTTCTTATCTTATTAAAAGTTAGAACAAGAACTAGAACGTAAGAGGCATGATAATACGATAACTCAGAACTGCTATTTGATACGCGAGGGTTCAACTTTAAAAACTTCCGGCATTTATCTTGCTCTTAGCTAAATTTTGTACTCCAGATCGAAAATTTAATAAAATATAATTATTCTAATGTTTTGAGGAGTGTTGTGATGAGTAATAATTATTTCCGAAACGTTAACGCAAATAGTGTATAATATTTGAATATTTGATAATGGACAATAATTTTTTTAAATGGTCAATAATTAAAGAAGGATACATAGTTACTAGAACCAAAATATTTTATGTGGCGTTCTTTCTCCTTTTTTTCTCTGCGGAGAGTTTTCAGTGTTGATGGTATTTCATAAAATTCGTACGTGGATTTTCATGTCTTATGGAGGATGAGAATTTAATAGTATATTATTCAATGAGCTTATAATGTAGGCGATAATAACGAGCCGCTTGCGTGGCGAGGATTATAATCATTCGAGTGTATTATGACCTAGATTAGGTATACGCTCGTTAAATACTATGCTTTATCTATTATCTATATATCTATCTATCTTAACTATCCACAATTATTCACTTACAAAGCAGTCGATTCCAAAATATATTTAAATTCTGACTTAGAAAAGACCAATTCTTGCTTTATTTGCTATTCATTTTTTATTATCAGCTGATACTTTATTTGCTGTCAAGGTCTATTAAAAAAAATATAATCCTAAAATCAATAAAAGTACGAAAATTGCAGACGATTTTTAAAATTGAAAATGCAAATATTAATTCGCTATATTTCTCTTATTTTTTGTCTAAACTAATTTGTAAATATTCAAAAGGCCCCATTTCGTCCAACGTTTTCATTCTAACGGTTTATATTTGGCTCAAATTTTAATAATTTCCATTGAGATCTCGGATTATTACGAATTTGTAATTACATTTTTGTTGTTCTATGAGAAGTTATAATTGCACTTGTATTATGCCTCTATTATTAAATGGTTGTAGATAAAATCTCGTATAAAATTTGGACACTTTTAGGAGTGTGACTAACCTTTTCTAACATGAAATTATCAATACTTCCGGGAGTATTATTAGCATTTATTTAATTGGCCAATACTCCGAGAAGTATGACCAGCATTTTTTAATTCTATTTTTATTTAAATACTTATGGTGGGATTAACAATGCCATTTCCTAGCTTTTAACTGTCAATTCGATTTGTCTAACTATTGACGATTGGCATGCGCACTGCAGTGCTGTGTTGATCAGAGTAGTTATTTTTATGCTTTTGGCATATGAAGAAGAAAGACAGACATATTCTGGAGCTGGTGGAGCAAAAATTAGTTACTAATTATTTTTTTAAAATAATTGCAAGCTTCCGGAAGTTACCCCTGCATTCAAGCCATTTATACTGCCGTCCTATGCCAAAAAGGCGTATCTCAATTTTTTCTGATTTTGGTATTTTCATCAACATGGATACCTAAAGGTATTATATATATATTATTATATACTAGACAAAATAGGCGTAACTTAAACGCAAAACACAAAAAAATGATAATAAAAATATCCACATCTCAAAAAAATATGTGAAACCTAAGCAACTAAGGCTTATCTCATATTTCTAAGTGAAATAGGCATTTCTCAGAGACTATTTGCTTAGGAGTTAATAATTTGCATTTTTGAATATTTATGTTATTTGTTTAACTGGATTGTTAACAAGAAATTAATAAATCTTAGTTTGTGAACATTTTCTACCTTTATTATCTATCGTAACGGAGATTTAACAAAATTATCGTCATTAAAAAAGGGAATTGAACCAAGTCAATGATATTTTCTAAGCGAATACCGCGCATATTAGTTTTTTCTTCAAATATTACCCTACAAGCTAAAAAAAATATTTTATCTTTCGTTTGCAAGATATTTATAGATTTACGATGTAAGGAACTACTATGAATATAAAATAATATTATAGTATAACTTTGGTATCTATACTTTTATTAATGTACCCGTAGCAGGTCTTCCTTACCGGAATACCTAATACCGGTAAATACGAAAAAAAAATTACAAAATTCCTTTGAAAAAAGGGTGCGGTTATCAAGTTATTAAAATGTTCAATATCTTAAAATAGTAAAAACTAGAGTTGACATGATTGACATTGAGAACTGTGCCCTTAATTTCATTTATAAATTTGAAAATTGAATCATATAGTTTTTTGTCTAGTGCATCTCTAATGCATCAGTCTATAAATTTTGTTTCAAATATCTTCATCTTATTTATAAAATCATAAAGAAGAAAATATAATAAAAAAATTGTGTGTGCTTAAGACCACACGACAGAAGTGAAAACTTCAACAAGGTGAAATTAACAATATCAAATACACGAGTGTCTAGACCAGCGGTTCTCAAACTTTTTTGGTGACGGAACCCTTTTGGGAAGCAAAATACTTGATGGAACCCTACAATAAAACAATAGTTTTTAAAAGTGTATTCTTTATTAATAAGCATAATAAAAGTACAATGTAACAGTTACTAATTATTACTTACTTTACCACATGGCAAGTACAATAATAGAAGATATTAAAAAAGAAAAAATCTAACTAATGGGAGGTATGAAACTGTTTTTTATTTTTCATCAATTGGTTGATATCAGGTTTGATAGAAGACAGTTGAAGTCTCATATCAGGTTCGGCGTCCAGTCTATTGCGATATTTTGTTTTCGTGGCTGCATAGGTTGAGAATCCTGTTTCGCACAAATATGTTGTTGGGAACGGGGGAAGAATATTCAGAGCCATTTTGCCAAGCATTGGATATTCATCACGGATTCTGCACCAAAAATCGTTGAGAGGCGTCGTTTTGAACAGTGACTCCATACTTGTGTCTGATGACATTTCTAAAAGAGATTCATATATCTCGTTTGACATACTTTCGGGCTTTTCCAAGTTGGGAAAAAAAGGATTATGAATCCATGAATTCAGTTTCATTTTTGTATTCTGTTCTTCGGGAAAATACTTTTCAAAAGATGCGCGCATCGAACTGAGATATTGGACCAATTCTTCAAACACATCATCTTGAAACATTTCTGAGTCGTTATCGCTAACAAACTCACTGAGTGACGTAAAGCTTTCTATTTCTTTCTTACCAACGCAAATAATCCAAAAATCTAATTTTCTTTTGAAGGCAGTTATTTTGTTATAGGCCTGAAACACTGTTGTCTGTTTACCTTGCAATGATAAATTCAATTCGTTCAGTTTTTGAAAGATATCCGCCATAAAAGACAATCGGAACAACCAAGTTTTATCATACAAACGGTCCTTCAAATTAAAAGAAGTATCTGCTGAAAGAAACATTTGTAACTCGGCTCTAAGTTCAAATAGCCTTGTTCAAGTTTTACCCCAAGACAGCCATCGCACTTCTGTATGGAGCAGCAGTGTTTTATGTTTGCTGCCATAATCTTCACACAATAATAAGAACAATCGGGATTGTAGTGGTCGTGATTTGATAAAATTAATTATTTTTACCGCTTCATCCATAACTAATTTTAGATTTGACGGCATTTGCTTCATCGCAAGTGCTTGCCTATGCAGAATACAATGGCTGGAACTACAATTAGGCGCTTTATTTTTTATTCGTGACACTGCTCCTGCTGTTTTACCTGTCATCGCCTTGGCCCCATCTGTACAAATGTCAATGCAATTGTTCCAACTGAGATTATTTTCTTCAAAAAATATATTTATTTTATTAAAAAATTCTTCCCCGGTAGTGTTTGTGAGCAGCGGTGAACACATAAGCATGTCTTCTTCAAAAGAACTTTCATATGGATATCTCACGATAACCAGCAAGCCGCGGAGTCAAAACGTTCGACCAGAGAGAGGTGTTTTGATTTTTTTTCTAAATTCTTGAGGAACCCCTACAGAGGTATCGCGGAACCCTAGGGTTCCGCGGAACACACTTAGAGTATAGCTGGTCTAGACAACGCACACTGACTGTTTCCACGTCGATACGTCGATACTGAATGCGACCGATGGCGGCATGCTCTTTCATATAACGTTCATTCGGGTCAGGGTCAGTTCGGATTGAATATAGCAGTTGAATTCGAGCGTAGCACACCCGAGTCTGACGCCTGACGCGTGACGGCTCAGTTTAATTCAGTGCCCACAAAAAGTGCTAAACGCGCCTAAAGAGGTTTTCACTTCAAAAATGACAACACAACAAAATACAGTTCTTAAATAATTAAAATAAATCATCTCCGCAAGGATCATCATCATCATCAGATTTGACCAAGTTAATAATAAGGGGAAGAGTATCTGAAGCATCGATAAATCTTTCCCGTTCCCACACATCATTTATAATTTTATTATCAAGTTTTTTGAACGAAATCCAATAAACTAGGGCCATTTTTACACGCAGACTCTGTTGTTTTAAAATTAATTTATTTTTAATATACTAAAGTAAAAAATGTCATGAAAATTTATGATTTATGTTGAGAAAAGTTTAAAAACTTACCCGACGGGTTATATTTTATTTCTTACATTTTTTTATTTCACCCTTTTTATAAATTACCGCTTTGAGACCTTGTTGACCCAATCTTCGAAAACGGAAAATTCAATCCTAGTTGACAAGGGTACAATGTCGCACTGCAAACACAAACATGTTAGATTAAATAGTTTCACAGATGGTAAAGTGACAAACCGATGTATTTTATATTAGGTAATAGAATAGATCTTAAACTATCGTAGCTAAATTCCCTCAAGGTACCTACAGATTGAGTAAATGCATTTAAAATTACCTAATTAAACTAAAATTTTGAGTTTTAGGTTTACCGATTAATTTCGCCTGTTTGTAATACTTTAATAAAAAGATGCATATGGAAAGGTAAAGATGTAAAGTGCGATAGTATTTTTGAAATAATAAGGACTTCGATTGGTTACTGTTGTTCATTTAACTACTTCGCACCGAAAAATCATACATTCAGTGGGTAAGCAACAGAAAGGATACGATATTTGCCGTCTTCTTTACAGTAAAGTTTTAACATGTCTTGTGTTAAAAACACATGTGCTAGAAGAAAAAAATTGGCAACAAACAATCTACGTAACTTTGACTTTAATAATACTCAAATTCTAGATTATCAAACAAATCTGAAAAAACATTGGGCAAATGATACATGTAAAAAACGTTGAATTTCAGAACTGATAACATTGTTTATAATAAAACAATTCAGACCAACAAATAATGTAATTAGATATTTAGGACTTTCCAAAAAAAACATTTTTTTACAAAAGTAAATTTTAAAAAACTGCATATAACGATGTTTGAATAGAAAAGGAAGTCGTATAATTCAGGACGTAACTCTCTTAACAAAGCTCTGGTCACTCTTTTTAGAGCAAAAATCTTCATTCCTTAGTCTTATTAACCTTGTTAGTTGCACTGAGAATAGGATCCGGGCTAAGAATCGGACTTCCATATTAACGTCCCTATCACTAACAATCGAACCGAATTAGGTTAGGTTAGAGTGGCAGACTTCTGGCACTGTCCAAACGGTTTTACGTAGTTCTATGCGGATCGTTGTGATGCCACACGTTTTTCGCGGAATCTATCCGCATCAGCTTCCTGATGGTTAGCACGGCGATGAACATAGAACAATCTTGGTTGCTCATTCAAACCAGCCATTACTGTTAATAAATTTAGAGTGCCGGCCCAATGATTATTTATTTATTTATTTAGTCTTAAGTACATTTACAGGTATATAAATAACCCTATTATAAAGTACTAGTTGCTTACTTCCTCCAAATCATTAAAGAATTCGCCCAAGGCATTGAACCTTTTTCTCGCGGGGCCAGGGCATCCACAAAAGAAATGTTGAATAATTTCCTCCTCTTCTATGCAACTTCTGCTAAAGTTATTAGTTGATATTTAAATACGTTCGGCATGTCTACCGAAAATTCAATGTCCATATTTTTTAGATCTTTCCGACTATGCTAAAATAATGCTGCGGATTTCCTGTTATCAAGTAGGGACCACAATTGCTTGGAGATGCTACAGGTTGTTAGCTCTGTCCATCTGCTTTGGGCAACTATTTAGCTGATCTATGTCCTCTTTAACCGATCCCAGTGGTCTGTACACAGTATTCTCTGCTAGTTCGGCAGACATGCCTGACATTCCCTGGCGACCGCATCAGCAGCCTTGTTGCCATTTATATTGCAATGGCCAGGATCCCAACACAAGTCGATGCTGAGCACCAAGTGTGCAGAAATTGTTGCGACAGCGCCTTACCAATTTTCATTAAGTGATGCTGGAACAAATTATTGCCTTTATCGTTGGTTGACTGTCTATATGCAAGATGATCCTACTGGATATTGACTGCTTTATCTACTGCCATAATTTCTGCTTGAAAGATGCTTCAGTAGTCTGCGAGTCTATTTGACCTTTGTATTTGCATGCTTTCGGAGAAGATACCAGCTCCTACTCAGACTTTTATTTTTGTACCGTCTGGAAAGATCGAGTGGTCTGAATCGAATGGTAGCCCTATTCCCACTCTTCCCTACCCGAAACAAGTATAGAACAATTCTGGCAGCGAACCAGTGTAATTAGTAGGTTTTCGCCAAACTAACTTCCGTAGGTATATTGTTCGCCAACTATTTCACCATAATAACTGACCAGAACTGAATTCTTCCTTTAAGTAACTACCTAACTTCCAACTTAACTGGCTGTCTTGAACTTTTTTAAGATATAGCTCGTCTTTTTATATGTAAAAAACCACTAATTTCTGCTCGAGCCCCCGCGAATCTGACATTTAGTACCGTAAAATGGGGTGAATAGGATCAATTTTCCACTTTGAAAGCTTGTAACTTGAAAACTATCTGCCTGAATAAATTTCTCAATAGCTTAAAACATGAGTTAAGGTTGGTACTTTTAAATGGTGGTATAGTTTTTTATACAGGGTGTACCCTGTTGTATATATATATATTTTTGTGCACAAATCCTATTCACCCCACAGGCGGTGTCAATAGGATCATTGATTAATTTATTGACTGTATCGCATTTAAACAACCGCGGGGTGTATAGAATTTTGCACACAAATTTATCTTAAGTAATATAAAAGAGTACTAAAAATAATATTACCTAAATTTTATAAGTGCTGCAGAGTTGTAGAGATATGAAGTTTGTAAGACAAAAGCAAAGATAATATTATGACAACAGTTTAACCGCTAAATTTGACGTTTTAGGTCATGGTATTCAGCCTGCGATGTGGCCAAGTTATTTTAAGTTTAATGTCATAAAAATTATTTTTAACAACCGGTACTTAAAATCTGTACATTGAAATGACCTACACTTTAAAATTACAATTATTACAGATTTTTGAAATTTGAAGGTAACTTTCAATCCTATTTACCCCGCTGATCCTATTCACCCCATTTTACGGTACCGTATTAATTACTGTCTTTCTTACAGGTGTAATAAAAGACGATTTTATAAGCCTAATAATCTCCTTAATTGTTATTGCTTATTTGGGTCAAAAGAAGAATAAACATTTTTTCTACTTTTTTTCGTATGTTTTAAAAATACAATAAAATCAAACGTTTGAAAAATCAGTAAAAATTTGACTCGATGAAGAGAACCTTCTTAATTTATTTGTATGGAAACGTACGTACATTTTAATATTTCAGAACGAATTCGAACAATTCCCCCAAGACACCTAGAAGAGTCTCAGGATGTGGATATCAGAGTGGTTTGCAAGTCTTATTTAATAATGAGCCGGATGACTATTTTGCAACTCAGGTTCCTTCTACAGGACTTCGGGTTAGTATGAATAGTCTGCAGTCACCATCTAGTAATAATGGTATTTCATGACTTACAGACGAACCGTAGCTTCTTATAGTTATTATCACAGGCCTATAAAAAAAAGTATGCTTATTCCCCATGTGTCCTCTAGTGTTATTAAAATGCAGCTCTTGGAAAGATTGTCTGGTCGGGAAATTATTTTTTTCCGTAGAAAAAAGTTGGCACCATTTGAAATAATATTGACGTCAATCAAAAACACAAGTCTTACCGAACCACAGCGAGTCGGCGCGGCGGGTCAATCAAGCCTATTGTTATTGTTATTAACTTGTTCGCGTGTTTATAGTGGTCATTCATTTTGTTGAACAATTTGTTGTTATTTTTGTGATATATAAGCTTCCAAAACAATAGGTGTTAACAATTCCACTTTGTGTAGTGCATAATAATTGTGTTATAGTGAGAAAAGTGCGGCAGAGGATATCACTTTCAACAGGTATTGCATTGTTTTATCAAGATATATTATAAATATCATAAAGAAATTCAAGAAAATGTTTATGGTAAGGTAAAACCGAGGGATATGACGCGGTCGGGGATATGCCGCCATCGCGATATCTCCTTTATGTAGGTATCTATGAACCTTAATCGTCGAATATCCTTTAGTTCCTTTGGCGAATCCCTCATCAGTGTTGCCTTTAAAAACCACGTATATCCAGACACGTGGAAAACAGCGATTGTAATACTGATTGCAAAACCTAATCAAAATCGCACTTTCCCCGAAAACTGGAGACCCATAAGTCTCATCTCGTCCATAGCAAAAATCTCAGAAAAAAATTTTTTATCCCGACTATGGGACATTCTTAACGAACTCCACATCATTCAAGATGAGCAGTTTGGCTTTCGCCACGGTCATTCGACCGAAGACCAACTTGCTAGACTAATCGACACAGCCACAGACGGTCTGCAGCACCAGGCCTCCACAGGCATGGTAGCTCTAGACATTTCCAAAGCTTTCGACAAAGTTTGGCACGACGGCCTTGCATACAAACTCCATTATGTTTATAATATAAACATAAATTTCACAAAATTCATTATTTCATACCTTAAAGATAGAAAATTCCAAACCCGTGTAAACGGCATTTTGTCAGACATACGCGACATTGAAGCGAGCGTTCCCCAAGGTTCCCCAATTGCCCCAGTTTCATACATTGTGTATACAGCGGACATGCCAAAAACGCCTTTCGTCGAGCAATACATCTTTGCTGACGATACGGCCATGACGTGCACCCATAAAAACCTTGCACACA
Organism: Polydrusus pterygomalis; assembly: GCA_963969555.1. Taxonomy (NCBI): domain Eukaryota; kingdom Metazoa; phylum Arthropoda; class Insecta; order Coleoptera; family Curculionidae; genus Polydrusus; species Polydrusus pterygomalis. The sequence goes on along the minus strand of OZ018376.1, from coordinate 37,681,717 downwards.
TTCAAAGATGTTTACAAAATCAGATTAACACGCTTATTGACTATTTTCAAAAATGGAAAATAAAAGTTAACGCTGAAAAAACTCAAGCCATTCTCATTTCCAACAAGAGAATAAACAACATCAATATCCAAAATCTTGAACTAGACAACACTGAAATACCTTGGAGCAACACCCTAAAATACCTCGGTGTCACTCTTGACAAAAAGCTCTCATGGGCCCCCCATTTTGACAATAAAATCAAAAGCGGAAAGCAAGCATTTGGCCGCCTATATCCTCTCCTGGGTCGCAAAAGCAAACTGTCACTTAAAAACAAGACGCTACTATACAAACAAGTAGTGCGCCCCTCCATACTATACGGAAGTATAGCATGGTGTCATGCACCTAAAACACGAAGAAAACGTCTTCAAACACTTCAAAATAAAATTCTTAGGGCCATCACAAACGCGCCCTACTACATTAGGGGAGCGGCGATCCACCGCGACCTGAAAGTAGAAACAATTCAAGAATTCCTAAACAAAAGACATACTGAGTTTTTTAGAAAAAAACAGTTTCACCCAAATCAATTAATTCAAAATTCATTTCCCATAAATCCCGCCCCAAATCTGCTCAAAATCCGCAATAGGAGCATAAATGCTCCTATTATACAATAACATAAAAAACACAAAAACAACATCCAAATCGTCAAGCCATGCTTGATTGTATGACAACAAAAATTGATCAAACCCGAAAAATTTGATTAATTTTCAAAAAGTAAAAATAAAAATAATTCTTTCTTCGGAAAAAAAAAATATTTTTAAAAAATTACACTCTACCGAAACACTATCGTCCCCCCCAAAGGACAATTGTCTTTTAATTTCAGAAAACCCAAAGTGTTACCGTACATGTACGGTAATATGTACCAAGATACGGTATACGGTAATAAGGTCATTACCGTACGCAAATGTACGGTAATTTAAAGGATTGAAAAAATTGGAGTCACTCAAGACTCTCGAGATAAGATAAAAAGGATCACCAATGCAAATTCGTGCAATAATTAATTTTGCATTTTGACGTACCAGAACTCTCTAGAAATCGATAACTTTGGCAACAGCGCAGAGCGCGCATGACAAATGTTATGTTATTTCTATAATATATGTAGGTATTACCTATTTACTGTGTTTTGTCAAAATACGACATTTTTTTTGTGAAAAATACTATTATACGTGTTTTATAGGAATATTGATTTATTATTGACGCATGATCATCAAGATTATATATTAGTATATTATTAACCAAGGTTTAGACAGCTATCATTATTGCCCGAGCGTCAAGTTTAAATCACGAGGAGCGAAGCGACGAGGGATTTAGGGCGCGAGGGCTATAGGCTGTCTAAACCGTGGTTAATATAATTTTTTTTCCACTACTAACACTTTTATTTTGTACAGTATTAATAAATTATAAAAAATATTAGGTAGGTACAAATATATATTTTAATCGAGTTACCTGCTTTGGCATATTGGCAAGATAATTTGTTTTCTTGTCAGTTGGCTTTGTTGACATATCACCTTTCATGTTATTTGTTGAGGAATTAACAAATCAAGTTACCTGGTTTTAAATAGATCGGTCAATAATGGATTTCAATGCTTTATTATTGACCGTTGTCAATAGCAACCGAGAAGGGAGAGAAAAACGATTTCTGGCGTTAATTAATCGGTCAATAATGGCGATGTTATAGGTTAGTAGTGGAAAAAAATATTTATATATAAAACCAGTAGCCACGGAAATATAGCATTCTTTTACCATGTGGAAAGAAAAGGATACTTTTAAACGGTATTTAAAATAATGTACGGTAATTTGGCGAAAAATACGGTAATTTTGGATTGCCGGTACGGTAAATCGACTGGGAAAGGTTGGCAACGCTACCCCTCATCGACAGCACGCCATTCAGTCACCCCGGTGAAGCTTAAATGGACGATTTCGCAACACAGTAGAAAGAGAAAGAAGAGAGAGAGAGGGGTGTTAGTGTGCCTGCCGGCCATCAGGGCAAATTAGCGCTGTTGTCGCCAGCTGGCTGTGTAACCGGGTTCTGTCGCATATTTTTGACGTATAGAAGAGAAGGACAGTTATATTCTAACCTACTATAACGCTTCCCAAACTGCGCCAGGTGCTAATTGGAACAAACCAGCCAGCCCGCCATCCATCCAACTGTCAATTTTTCTTGTCCACGTTTTTTCCTGAGGAAATTAATTAATTTTTTATTATCATTTTAATATACAATTCTATTAGTTTCTATTCTAGAAAACTTCGCCGATGAGTGTAATCTTTCAGTTATTATTCCAGCCTACTATGCAGGTAATTATTTTTTATTATTTATCAAATTGATTTTACACTTTCTTACCTATTTTTTATATAGGAATATGGGAAATGTAAGTTTACAATAAATAAATTAACATGAAATGTTTCACATACATAATAGGTAAGTTTAGTTGACATGTGTAAAATTTGTATGAATTGATAGCACGAATAAATATCTATCTATCTATCTATCAGGTGTTGGTTAACAAGCCAATCTTAACAAAATATCACTGGGCAACCTGCAGATAACTGCAACACATTGTGCCCGAGGTAATACCTCTAACAATCTATCAGTTACGAACAGATAAGTTTAGTCTCTTGAAATGATAATTTTAACATTTTTGTTTTACTAAGTGGATTAAAAATTATAACATAATGGCACAAAGATAATGGTTTGAGCTAACTCGATAAGTAGATACTTGGCCATCGGCCATATTTTACAGAGAAATTTAATGTCTACCCGATACTGTTTCTTTTGTTTCAGAGAACGCTGTAAGAATCACCTGATAGTTTATGGATCTTTTAGTACGTGTCTCAATGCATCCTAGTGCTTGTGTTTATACAGTATTTGTGATAATATTATATGAATTGAGACAATTCCAGATGAGTGAGACCTGTGAGACGTAACCTAAGGACATTAGTTTATTCTAAACAGTTATTTTTTGTTATGGTTGTCAATGCAGTTTTTATTTATAAATAAACGTAGAAAACATTATTTACGATAAAGTGCTTCCATCTTTATTTTCTAAATCTTGGTTAATATAAAAATGTGCATTATTTATTCCATAAAAAAGAACTTTTGTGCGTCTTTTTATTGATTTAATTTGTGATTTAATAATATTTATATTGAATCACAAATTAAATCAATAAAAACTCGTTCAAAAGTTAATAATTAAATTGAAAAGTCCTAAAACCGCTGTTCAAATTTCCCGCCATTGCGCCTCTGATGGCCGGCGGGCACACTAACACCCCTCTCTCTCTCTCTCTTCTTTCTCCCTCTACTGTGTTGCGATTTTTTAACAAGGAGCTAACATTTCTAACCCTATAAATTTTCTTTGATTCAGTGTTGAATCAGTTGCCTTCAAGAGTACACGCATTTTCGTCATCTAAATCATCGAGCACCTCCAAAAGTTTTATAGCGTTATTTTTAAAGCTCTGAATTAGGTCTCCTTCTAGATTTTTGATTGTTTTTATAAATTCTATAGCATAATACGACTTCTAAAATTAATAGTATGTAGCCGACTTAGTCATCTTTGTCTTTGTTATGATTTCTTATTTTTGTACCCGCCGTTGTACTACATTGGTATTGTTACGAAATGTGAAAACCAAGAAGTAACTGTTAATTTTATGAAGAGGGGAAAATTGCAGTTTATTTTCCCGCAAGCAAAAGATGATTCAGTCATTTAAATGGAAACAATCAAAAAAATTTAAATTTTAAAAATTACATATAAACTGCCATAAGCAATATCCCTAGCCCCCCTACACTCATATCCCCAGCCCCGTCGGGGATATGACGCAAAATTCAATTTTCATAAACAATTTAATTAATAATAGTTAGCACAATTAGAATCACCAACACTTCCTGTTTATGATACATTAGGGTTGCAGGTAGATAGAAATTCAAACTATATGGAAAATTTGTGAATGATAACTGAGAAATTGAAACATTTCCAAACGTGCGTCATATCCCTCGGTTTTAACTTAAACTGTTGTGCGGATATTATTAGTTATTTGTTTTACCTTTTAACAAAACCAAATAATATAATTCTGTATTTTATAAGATGGCGCGGCGCCTATATCGCTACGAAGTTACAGTCAGCTGGAATGATGCTGCCAACTTAAATTAGTGGATGACAACCTATAAAAACATTTTTTTTTTCGAGGAGAATCTTGTAAATACTGGCACCCTGTGAGGGCATATAAACTTTCAGACCACTCGCTTAGTATTTCCGCTCTGCCCGCCAAGTGCGTGCTTTGCTTCGTACTTCACCTATGCCTAGGTACCGGTGTACTTAGGTTAAGGTTTTGTCATATTACTTCATTTATTTGCAGCTTACTAAGGTGTTTATGTAGGTGTAAGGCGTTTGGTGCCGTTTACTTGTTTGTGCTTCAGAAGAGATAACACGTGCCCATGCTTCACGGCTATACGGACCCCACTGTTTCAGGGAGAAAACTTGCAGTGCTGATCTGTAGCTGTAGTAAGCTGTTAGAAGTGTTAGTTGTGTTTCTTGTTAGCAACTTACTGTGATAGTATTTGTGTAGGTGTCTGATTGGGTGCAGTGTAGGTGTTTGTGCTTCAGAAGAGGTACACGGTACACGCGTGTGCATGCTTCACATCTATGACACTGTTTCAGGGAAAGAACTTGCAGTGCCGATTCGAAGCTATAGTAACAAGCTGCTAAGAACTTACTGGTGTTAGTGTAGTTGTGCATATATTTGGTGCAGTGTTATGTGTAGTAAGTTCTTGTGTAGTACAGAGATATTATAGTGTAGCTACCATTTATACAGCCTATTAAGCATTTTACTTTTTTTTGTAGACATGTGCTTATTATTTATGTAATTTAGATATTAATTACCACATTATATTTGTTGTAGGTTCTCATACATTACCCATACGATTTTCCAGACTGGGCAGTACAAAATATTTTATGCGAAATCAATACAAACAATCTGATAGGCATCAATCCCACAATAATTACTGCATCGAAACATATAAGGAAACGAGCCATTTCGCAAAGAAAATGTTTGTTTCCCGATGAAAGAGACCTCGAGAATTTTGCGGTTTATAATTTCCACAACTGCATGGTTGAATGTAGGATGAATTTAACTTTAAAGTATTGTAGCTGCATTCCGGGTAATCACCACAATACAAAAGGTCAAAGCTATACTTATTAAATTGTATTATTAAAGTAAGAGTACGTGATTTTATGTATAATATACAGTGTTTAAAAATTTTATGTTATCTTTGTAATAATTAATATACAGTGTCACCATGCAGTGAAGTCCGCATCATTTGGTTTTTTTTTTATTAATAGCTTTATTCGAAATTTGACTTTCGTATCAAGTTCTGCTTCAATCGAGATGAAAATTTACCAAAAAAATAGTAGTCACGTGATTCGCATTATCTGTCAAATTTTAATTATTTCCAAAAAATAATTCAAAAGTAGGGTTATTTTTGAAAATATCGAAAAAAGTTATTGGAAAAAGATTTTTTAAATGCAGTTTCTAACCCACATGCAAAATTTCAGCTGCATAAGATAATTTTGATTTTTTTACCCATATTTTGTAAATTGCACCACTTTTGCAAAATAAGACTCAACGCAACTGCATTTAAAAAAACTTTTTCTAATAACTTTTTTCGATATTTTCAGAAATAACCCCACTTTTGAATTATTTTCTGGAAAAAATTAAAATTTGACAGATAATGCGAATCACGTGACTACTATTTTTTTGGTAAATTTTTATCTCGATAGAAGCAGAACTTGATGCCAAAGCAAATTTTGAATAAAGCTATTAATAAAAAAAATCCCATATGATGCAGACTTTACTGGTGGCACTGTATCTTAATTATTACAATGATAACATAAAAGTTTTAGGTTTATATACCTATTGATCAAAATTTAAGCTGCAGAAAACACAAAGAACATATTCGAACTTACATTTCTCCGTTAATTGTAATATTCTTTAAAATTCGTTATTGTATATCTTTAAATTATTTAAAAAAATTTTATCATGCGTTAGTACATTCAAATTCAGTATCTTATTTCTATTTGGGGTTTAGCCAATTCGATAGTACTAAAACCTTTAAAGAAACTACAAAATAAAATTATTATATTAAATGTATTCATAGACTTCCGCACTTAGAACCAACAACAAATTTATATAAACCGAATAAATAACTAGATATAAATAATTTATATAATTTAAAAATTTGCATATTTTTTCTTTACTTTTGTAACAAATTTTTTTTAACATAACGTTTACAAAAGTTTATGATCTTCACAGATATGCTACTAGACAAACTAATTTTTTGCAAACTATTAAAATAAACAGCAACTTTGGAAAACGGTCATATGGATTAATATTATTTATCCGAAAATATTAAAACATTAAAAAATTACCCTTACTTGATGATGTCCATCACTTATGGTAGTGTTACAAAACAAAACCCTACTTATTAATGGAGCAAAAAATATTTACCAATTTTAAACAATAATTTTACTATTTTTATGATATGGCGAAAGCGCAAAAATTATATCGGCAACTCCCGCTTTTTGTTTTCTAAAATCTGGCAACTCTATATAGTGTCACTGTGTATTTTATCTCACTAATTTTTGTACTATTTTAGGTTCTGAGAACTATAACAAAATATGTACTTTAAATGATATTCCTTGTCTGGCTAAATATGAACGTAAGTAAACGTGCATAAAAAAAATCCAAACTTCCAATATACCTTTTAGAATAAGTAATTAACCACATCAAATTTACTTTGAAAAGGCAGGCACAAACCATACCTACCAGCATTAGGAATTCAAAAATTTAATTTTTGAAATTTATATTATTTATATTCCACCAATAAAACAGTAGGTATTTTATTAAAAGAATTAAAACGAAACTATCCCGTCTAATTTCGTTTGAAAGTGGTAGACAATAATGAGAGTAATTTGTATTATAAAAAGACCATTTTTTTTGAACTTGCATTATCTCAGTGTCAAATGACCCTAGATCAAACACAAAATTCATTTTATAAAAGGTTGGTCTAACTTTTGTATCGAACGCTTAAAATGAAAAGGGAACAATGTAATCGAAAACATGTCAAAACTTATTACATTTAAAGTCGTTTTGGAAATAACAGCTTTCTTGTTCATAAAGTTGTTGCATTTTAACGTTTTATGAAGCTAAGAACGTGCCCTGATATAGGCAGCGAATAATGTTCGCAAATAAGTTTCACTGGATACCATATTTTTTTATTACAAATTCATTTTTACTATATAATCCTGGATTATTTACTTACAGTTACAAAGATTATTATATTAGAGTTTTGTCGGATTATAAAGAATATCATAACATCAGACAATAATTAATTATTAACTAACCCAATACTAAATTTGTGAAATTAATGATCGTTGCAAAAATAATTGTCTCACAATCAATCCCTGTTAGCTTAATAAAAAAAAATTCTTATTTCCAAAAGTGGCAAAACTTATAGGGGAAACTCTCACGACATGCATATGTATATCATTTACGTGAAACTCTTTAAATCTATCGACTTTAATTTTGAAATAATGAAGTGATTTTTGTATAGTTATTTGATTTCTATACTTCTTAACGATAGCTAAGATACAGCTGTCATCAAATATATTATATCAATTTAATTTGAAGAAATAGTCCATGCTTAAAGTGAAGTTGAAAGTATGAATAGGAAAAAAAAAACTAAAAGTCTTCCTCCACAAAATTTAATAGAATACAATTTTTTTTTTGTTCAAAGGTCTCTACATGTTTCGAACGTAGAAACGTTCATCATCACGAGACAGAAAAATATATTGCTGATGGTTTTAGCAGAAGAGAAAATTATAAGTGGTATAAAACCTTAATGAAGCTTTTATGGCATCAAAAATTGTTAAAATGACATAATGTGAGGAAAAATAGAAATAAAAATAAGTTAAAACCTACTGAGTATGTGAAAAAGTCAGTTGAAAGGGGTCTTAAACAACCAAAAAGACCGGGGAAGCAGAAAAAAACACTTCTAAAACGAAGATGTTAAATTTAAAAATAAATAAAAATAAGTATATGTCTATGCCCGGTTTCTTAACATTTTACGTTATTGAATCGATAACAATTTAGAAGTTTAAGTTATCGGACCAACAACTTTATACGGGTTTCCAAACATAAATCCCATGTCGAAATAACTGTATAATAATGAAATAGATATCTCAGTTCTTTCGACAAACTATAAACAGAAACTGTAAAAAACGGTTTCTTTATTCGAAATAGGGTTAATTCAGAAAAAAATGCATAGATGGAGCTTGGATAAATCGGCATTCCACATAGGTCGTGAAGCTAGTTACTTCTTCATTAAATCATTGTCGGGGGCTATAGCCCCCCTGGAAATTATTAAGAAATTTTTAAGAAACGTATTGGTTAAAAATTCAGTTTTGGTGCAGGCTTTTGTTAAGAAAGTTATTGATAAGTTTTGCGAGAACAAACGACGAGTTCAATTTTTATTCATATAATTTATTTAATATTCTAGAATATTAAAGATGTTCTGCTTCTTTTAAGCTCGTCCATATTTGTTTTTTTTTTGTCTGTTATTATTTATAGCCATAGGTAGCATTTAGTAGGTACGTCTTCTCTCATGACTTTAAAAGAATAAGAGTTTTGATTTTACTTCTATTTTTCATTCAGAGTAGTTATTATTATAATTTACAGGCAGATATATGCATGTACTATTTATGTGAGCATGTTTGTTACTTAAGCTAGGAACAATAGCGGAACTAAGTATTAAAAATTAAGTTTTTTTTAATAAATTTTGTTTTTAATTTTTCCTACTTAAAAACCACGCACTATCATTGAAAAAAGGGCTGGCACCCGAAAATTTTTTTTCTTCTCCAGTTATTTTCTGGTTGCACCCCCACCTGCCAAAATTTCTGGCTACGCCCTTGGTAGAGGTTATGTAACGTAAAAGCGAAGAGTAATCAACACTTGGTCTAGCACTGATAATGAGTTATTATTTCTATTACTAATTGTTACTATATTATTTCCTATTAACTCCATCAAGAAGTTTGCACTTTCTTTGCTTAAACGAAATCTGTCCCGAAATTCTTTATCATTATATTTTAAATATTGATCTTCTCTTTGACGATAAATTCTTGGTCGTTCAATATATCTAACTATATTTAAATATTCTTCATCTGCTGACTCTGACGAACTGGAATATTCCATTTTATTTCTGTGAAAAACTATCTATATTCTGTATTGTTGTAAAATTAAAAGAAAGCAGCAAATTTTCATCAACACAAAATAGTTTGGCAGGAAACCATAACCTACGACGCTTGTCATTTTATGGGGCAGATATCTGCCCATTTTTCATAAGATATCCATTAGATACCTAACTTATGTAATAAATAACCCTTGTCGAGTGATTGAGAAATCCAATATTGTGATTAGAAGCAGGTTATCGGATCAATAACTTTATTTAACAGATATCTGGTGCTTCAGAAACCGGGCATAGACATATTGTAAAATATATAAATTTTTTATGTATAGAAATTAGGTATTAACAAGCATCATATGCATTTAAAATAAAAATATCTTTCAGAAACGGTTTTTTTTTTTGAAAGATCTATTTTACAATGTCTTAAACAAGTTAAAGACATACTTATTTTTATTAAAAAAGAAACCTTTTAACATCTTCTCTTAAGAAGTGTTTTTCTACTTTCCCGGAATTTCTGGTTGTTTTAGACCCCTTTCAACTGACTTTTTTACATACTCAGTATGTTTTAACTTATTTTTATTTCTATTTTTCGTCACATTACGTCATTTCGACAATCCACTTTTTGATGCCATAAAAGCCGTATTAAAGTTTAATACCACTTATCATTTTCTCTTTGGCTAAAACCATGAGCAATATATTTTTCTGTCTCCTGATGGTGAACGTTTCTACGTTCGAAACATGTAAATACCCCTTAAGAATTTTTATTCCATTATATTTTGTGAAGGAAAACTTTTAGTTTTTTCTTTCCCATACTTTCAACTCCACTTTAAGCATGGACTAATTCTTTAAAAAAAAATTCAGCTTTTAAGGTATTTTTTCTTACCGTGTTTTGAAAACCTGCAATTATTTAAAATTTATTGATTGTCAAGTCTATCGTTTTTCGTGTTAAGGAATTATTGACTAATTTTTAAACATGAAATGAGGTTAAGTCAAAATCGAAACTCAAACGAACAACTGACATAAAAATCCGTGTTTCACCTTGGATCACTAAACTAATTTTTATGATCAGATCAATCCAAATCTCTGTCCCCATCGAAAACGGCTCTGGTTATATATATATTATATATATGTGATCCCCAAGTATTTTAGTTTTAGGATATCCATTTCTGGATTATAATTTATAAAATTCATTCATACACCCAAATGCACCATTTTGCAAATTTTGTGGATTAGTTAGGCAAGCCATGATTTGGTTAAATGTTTACATGCACCGCAAGAAAAATGTGATTTAAGCTTCAGATTATCTAATCGGTCAACGAAGCGTGGATTAGCGATCGACGTTTAACCTCAAAGTCAAATTTTGGCACTATTTTTTTTGCAATTTTTTTATTATTTCGGGATAAAATGGAGTTTATAGAGGACGAAATATTCATTGATGATGACCTAGATATCCCCGACATCATCAACTTTGGTTATCCTCGCAGAATCTACGAAAGAAGTGATTATTTTGACTCAATACACAATTATTCATTTTTTCGAAGAATTTGCCTCACAAAACCCACAGTTCTCAGTTTCCTGGAAAACATAGAAGAAGAAATTAAATTCCAAAATGACTTGTAAGTTTATAAATAGAAGGGAGTGCAATGGGATTAGATGGACTCTTGGTGACTACTACTCTGGATCTACTATAATCTTATTTGTTTTAGAAATAATCGTAGGTATATAACCCCGATGAACCAGTTCCTGGCCACAGGGCGTCTGTACTCTTGTGGGAGGAATCAGAATACAATTGGGGATTTTCTTGGCTGCCATCAGAGTACGATTTCCAGAATTTTAAATCGGGTTACAACGGCCATTGCAAGAACAATTAAAAACAAAAAAATTCTTCGTGAACTCGCTTCCAAGCTTCAGTGCAGATGTACCACCATCCGAAACTTTGTTTGTTTTTTTTTTTCGATGGGATTGACATGTTTTAGCAGTATCCTCATGAGACTCCTGGGAAAAAATTGGTGATTATTTTTGCGTTTTCACTCATTTTTGAAAATTAAACCAAAAAAAAAACTGACAAAATTTTGATGTTTATTGCTCAACTGTCGAAAAAAACTTGCGATTCCGACGTTGTCAGATTTCTAATCCGAATTAGATAACCTACTGACTGTGCATAGCTACGGACAAAAGATTACAAAAACTGGATCGGGGAACTGGGATTACAATCCACAAACGGTGCATTCGGGCGTAAGCACAATAGGGTAAAAAGATTTATGATTTTTAGATCTATGGTACAATGACACATATCTTACTGAATTGAACATTACCAATAACGAACAATGTAACTGTCTACCAAACTGTGAGGGTACATTCTATATACCAGAGGCATCATATGGCATATTAGATAATGCATACTCAACAAACCAATTCACCATACAGTAAGTTGTGATGTTATTTGGACTTTTTTATTGTAGGGATTCCAAAATAATTTTTTTTTGTAAATATTGTCATTACATTATTTTCGTGGAAACAACTTTCACAGTTAATGTACAGTGTGATTTTGTAACTTGAAATAAATTCAGTAAATCCGGTACATTGTTTTAATTAACATTGTAAGTTGTGGTCTTTTTTATAAAAAGAATATTGATACCGTGCATCCCAAATAAGAGATATAACGATATCGATATTTTTTTAAATTACAACCCTAGTTTTTTATTTAGTATTTTTAAAGCGCATGCAGTATAAATAAGGTAGCATCGTCGTTTGTATACATTTTTTATGTGTCAATTTAAAGCAACACTTATACAGTGACCGGCAGAAAAGTGCGCAGCATTATGGGAAAGTTTTTTATCTTTAAGTTTAGAAAATTAATTTTATTTAGAATATTTTTTCGGGATTTTTTTACTAAGAATTATTGTTTTAATTTCAAAGTTATATCCAAATTTCGCTTATTTTCGACAAAAAAATGGATTTAATCGTGTTGTCTGATTAACGCCTGTATAAAAAATAAATGGCAACCGAACAGTACGAAAATAAGATTTCGCAGCATTTGTTACAGCTAAACTGTCGATCATAAGTCCGATTAGTTTGTTTTCATAATATTATGGCTTTTTAAAATAAAAACATAAAAATATTAAATATTTTTGCTGCACACCGTATTTTATTTTCTGAGGGAACAAGTTAATTTCATCTAACTGATATTTTTTTATTTACATTGACTTAAAGCATCTCCTAAATGGGTTTTTATACATTGAAGTATGCATAGAGAGTTTCCTTTTGATTATAAAGAAAAAAATTTAAATAAAAAATATATTTTGAACGGATTTTATTCGTCACGCAAAATAAGGATTAAGTAGATTATTTTCATTTATCAAATACATTTTTAGGATAATCCAACTAATAGGTTATACATTTTTTAACTCAAGAATAGGAAACAAAAAATTCTAATTAAGACTATTTACACATACAAAAATATCAGTTAGATGAAATTAACTTGTTCCCTCAGAAAATAAAATACGGTGTGCAGCAAAAATATTTAATATTTTTATGTTTTAAAAAGCCATATTATAAAAACAAACTAATCGGACTTATAATCGACGGTTATCTCTAACAAAGTCTGCAGAAAATCTTATTTTCGTACAGTTCGGTTGCCATTTATTTTTTATACAGGGTTATTCAGAAAGCACGATTAAATCCATTTTTTGTGTCCAAAATAAGCGAAATTTGGAATTTGGGTATAACTTTGAAATTAAAACAATAATTCTTAGTAAAAAAATATTTTAAAATGAAAATACTTTACTCTTAGCGGAATTTAAAATTTTTGATCCTACCTCGTATACCATACGACTTTTACCGGATTTAATGGGTGTTATTTTGTTTTGAGATCATGCAGAAACCTATCTAAAATAAAATTACTTTTCTAAGCTTAAAGATAAAAAACTTTCCCATATGCTGCGCACTTATTTTTGCCGTTGAGGATATTAAAATTTGTCGTTGCATCGATGTATTAGGCCTAAATTTTATTCGTAAAATTATTACCGTGCGAGCAAAAATTATTTGCATCAAAGAAGGCCTTGCATCTAAGGACGTAATGCTTAGCCGTAGACCTTAATACCTGTTGGGTGTCAGTAACTACCTGAATTAACAATCAATCAGTTATTCCGTCATCTTTGACAGATCGTTACAAGTCATTTGATTCATCGCTAATTTATCCAATTTCTTGAACAATTCACACAATGGGCTTTACGGAACAGTACAAAACATTCGTGGTTGAAGCGTATTTTCGAAACGGGGTTAGAGTAAATGGTGAGTGGCAACACAATCCGGGTTTGTGCATGGACGATTTTCACGAACATTTTCCTAACGTTGCTTTTTATTATTGAAATTATTATTATGAAAAGAACCGTGGCTGTGTTAAGGGAAACAGGTTCTATACAACATAAAAAAGGAGCAGGAAGACCATCTGTAAGAACAGAAGAACTTGTTGCAAACGTTCGTGAAATAATGCAAAATACGCCAACAAATTGTATAAGACGCCTGTCCCAAGAAATGGGAAGATCTTATGAAACATGCAGGATTATTCTTAAGAAGCAGCTAAATTTATTTCCTTATAAAGTGCAAGTATTCCAAGAAGTACAAGCCGCATATTTTGAAAGACGCAGGAATTACTCTCAATGGTTTACCCAAAATTTATTGGAAAGAAATGATCTATTAGACCTGACATTTTTGGACATGCTTGGAGCATGGCGGTGGCCAATTTCAGCAATTTATGTAATTATTTTTCTTTTTCTTGTATATTCTTACTTTGTTAATTTTGTAAACAACAAAAATAAATTTGTATTTGTCTTACTTATTTTATTACTCATTAGTTTGGCATATCATGTCATAATAGGAATTTGACAAAATTTTAACCTAGATTTGGTTCGATATTTCGTCCCCATATCATTGTGATCTAAACCAAGCCCTACGTTTTTTAATCCAAGCCCTTTTTGATGCAAATAATTTTTGCTCGCACGGTATTTTGTCGTTGCCTCTTGACCTTTTACCTTTGGTTCCGGTTAAGGTGTGAGCTTCGTGATTTGTTTTGTAATTCTAATTCTATTAAAACATTTTTAAGCTAAAAAAAGGTATAAACCAACAAATATAAAAAAAGTCCAATACAGGTTGAATTAATAACAATTGTTATAATAAGGAGAGGAGAAGGTTAACCTTCTCCTCTCCTTTTTTAAAATCGGTTAAAAACGAAACCCTTCGACCTTTTTACCGTACTTACAGCCCGTGGAAGTATTGCTTAAAACTTAAACTCTTTTCAAGGTTGATGTAATAACTTTTTCACATTTTCTTAATACCTTATACTTCCCTTCCTTTAATATTTATTTTAACAGTTTTTACAATTATTGTAGTTCAGAGGTCCCATTGACAAACCACACCCTTCTGAGGATTTTTTTTAATGACTTAGTCGGTACACAACACAGAAAAAAAAGTGTGTTTACATGGCATACGCTTACTGGTAAGTAATTGTTTTCTATCAAATGATAATAATAATAATAATCATCTATTAAAATCCAAAATTGTCCTATAATATATTATCATAAAGCCTCGTCCAGATCTACATACATTTAACCGCAAACATTTAAACATGTGGAAAGGAAATAAAAAGGTATGGAGGATCGTTTATTCTGAATTCACGATACTTTCTTAATACATATTTTATATACAACTAAAAAGGGACGCTGGCCATAACTCGCTAACCGTTAATCATATAACTTGGGGGGAAAAATTTTATTAGCTGGAAAATATTTTGAAGTTTCTAAATCCACCGCTAGAGGGCGTAAATCTAAAGCAGGAATGTAACTCGAAAGCAGGAAATATAGTTGTTCCGGTTTAACTGGAAGTTAATTTTTTTGGGGAGATAATAAAAATTGAAGATAGGGACATGTAAGCCGTTTTGCTCTAAGACGTACTGTTAGAAAGTTAGAAGCTGTCAAAGTTCATAAATGTCACTTTTCGAGAGTCAATATCTCGGAAACTATGAAGTATATACTAATAATGCATTTAATAAAAAATAATTATAATTTTATGTGAAATTTGAAAATTTAAAAATGTACAGGGTGTCAACATCATCAATCAGCCCATATCTGTCCACTGCTGGACGTAAGCCTCCCTTGTTTGCCTCCACGTACAGGGTGTATCCTTCAAAAAATGGAAAAATGTAGATTTACGCCCTCTAGCGGTGAATTTAGAAACTTCAAAATATTTTCCAGCGATTTCTCTTAGTGCATTTAGCTAATGCATTTTCCCCCCAAGTTATATGATTAACGGTTAGCGAGTTATGGCCGGCGCCCCTTTTTAGTTGTACACCCGGTACATGAAAAATTTTAAATTTCAACAATGTCTTACAGACATACTACTGTAGAACAGTAGGTGGCGAAATCCAATTGACTTGCTATTTCGTATATTACCTATCTACATAATATGTATATCTATTAAATGGTCCCTTTTACACTTTTTTAAAACTATATTGGGCCACTTCTGTGAATGTTATTTGACAAAAAATGTTTATCGCATCTAAAAAAAATGTAATAATTAATGCTTGTTTTTCTTATTTTAAGGATACTTTGGCGGAATAATGGGTCTCTTTACAGGCTTTAGTTTTATTTCAGTGATTGAAATACTTTACTTTATTACAATTAGATTAGCGTGCGACATAATAAATAAAAAAAAGGACATGTATTAATTGAAGAAACAAACACATCCGCAAAAACAGTGAGAGAAGAAATATTTTCTGGTTTGAGAAGGACGGCATAGAATAAGGACATAAAAAGCTTAGTGAATCTATCAATTTTTTGGCAACAACGTACAGTCGTGGCCAGAAAACGATTAACTTGTTCATAAGAAAATAGATTATATCTACCTTTAAAGATTTCAATAATTTAAATAAAAAGATTTAAGCAATTGTAATACCTAAATGTAATGTGCGCTTTATATTATACCGGATGTTTCTCAACTTTTCTGTATTTATAGATATTAAAATGAAATTTTGAGATTATGCTTAAGAGATGAGTCTGCATTTATTGGCATAATTTTCTATTTGTTAGCACTTCCGGTTTGACCGAAAGTTACCTTGACTTTGGTATTTTATATGGGATATCTTGTCTTATCTATACCTAAATGTAATGTGCGCTTTATATTATACCGGATGTTTCTCAACTTTTCTGTATTTATAGATATTAAAATGAAATTTTGAGATTATGCTTAAGAGATGAGTCTGCATTTATTGGCATAATTTTCTATTTGTTAGCACTTCCGGTTTGACCGAAAGTTACCTTGACTTTGGTATTTTATATTTTTTTACTTATTGGGATTCAGTAAAATGATACCTCACTTGTCATTTTTTGACGTGTTATAACATTTTTACGTTTATTTTTTATTTTCATTCTAGAGTGCTACAAATTAATTAAATCTGTTAATTTATGGTCAAGTAGTATCTGAAAGTTAAAATTATGTCATAATAATTGACTTTCTAAGTTTCAAAAGCGTTTAAAAAATGAAATTTTGTTTTCTTGACGTTTACTCCATTTTTCCAAATGGAACAAAGTTCACTAGGATATATTTAACATTTGCGATTGGAACTTAAGGCAAATTTTTTCGTGTCAATTTTAAAATAGCATAGGAGTGTATGGTACCAAATTGTTGGAAAAAAAATTCTCGTTTTAAATATCCCAGTGAACTACCATCGTTCAATTTGGAAAAATGGAGTAAACGTCAAGAAAACAAAATTTCATTTTTTAAACGCCTGTGAAACTCAATTATTATGACATAATTTTAATTTTCATATACTACTTGACTATAAATTAACAGATTTAATAAATTTGTGGCACTCTAGATTGAAAATAAAAAATAAACATAAAAATATTATAACACGTCAAAAAATGACAAGTGAGGTGTCATTTCACTCATAATGTTATGCTGAACCCAAATAAGTAAAAATATATAAGATGTCCCATTGAAAATATAAAAGTCAAGGTCACTTCTGGTCAAACCGGAAGTGCTAACAAATAGAAAATTATGCCAATAAATGCAGACTCATCTCTTATGCATAATCTCAAAAATTCATTTTAATATCTATAAATACAGAAAAGTTATAGGGGTGAACGTCTTTTGAGAAACACCCGGTATATAGATATTGATTATTTATTCGATTCAAAATAAAGTTTTCATACGAAAACGAGTGTGGATACATATACATTTAAAACTAATGGAATTTTTTGAATTAAAAATGCATTATAAAGAATAATTATTATCTATTTATAAATTATACAATAGTTCATTTTTAAAATTTATATACCTACTTCCATCGCTGGAATAGGAGTAATATACATGATTAATATAGTCAGCCTAATATTTCTTTTATTTCTATCTTCATATCTAACCTTATAAGAATAATTATTAAATTTAAACGTCCTTTGTTGGGTGTTATGCTACTTTTTACTTGCCCAAAAAGGATCTAGGGTACTGAGAGGGTCAATTATTTTTTCCTGGGCTTCTGGTATGGAAGGTTGCGATTCTACTTGTTTAACAGGTATAACTTCGCTTAGCTTTTTCTTCAGACTATCTAAAAATGTTTAGCAAAATTAGCATACGTTTTAAAATAATGTTTATTAACAAATTTAATATTGCAAGAAAATGAGATGCTGCAAATGGGCTTTTTCACTAAAAAGGAAAAAAATTAATTTTCCAGGGTTTCCGTTTTTAAAATTTTGAAATAATATTTAATGAGAAAATAATTAAACAAAATACGATCCCTAATAAAAAATCACGAGTCTTGTCTGTTGCTTGTGCGCTGTTCTTTTCTATTAGTTATTGAAACAAAGATAGCATTATAATCAGGCGCATGACTGGCAAATAAAATAATTGTATAGACAATGGGATGACGTAATATATATCTGATCTCCTGTTATCGATTTTTCTGCCTTCAAAGCGTCATTATAATTGTTTCTAGAAAAGTTGTTCGATACTATGGAAAGATCTTTATTATTGAGATATATTTTCTATATATTCTTATTCAGGATGTCGGTGCTGAAAATGATGGTTATAGTGAAAAGGCCCAATACAATACTCCAATTTTCATCTTATTGTAAGAAGACAAGTATCACTCCAATGGTCCACTGGGCTGGATCTTGTAATTTATATATTTAAAAAGTTTTACATTCAATTTGTGTATAAACATCATAGTCCCCCGTCAATTGTACCAAAACAGGCCCCTGTGGGCTCCTTGGTAAGGTACGGATTGTATGTGCTCCCTACCTTCTTCCATCCAAAATCTTACGGTAGCGAGTTATAGGGATTCTAAATTAGGTCCTAATTTCACTCAGATCACTGAAGGTGGGCCCTTAGCAAAGTCGGATCCAGTGCAAATCTTGTTGGAGGAAGGTTCTCCTCTAGATATTGTTTCTGAATGAACAACAATCATCTAACAATTGTAGCTATATAAAGCTGACAAACGAAAGCTTACAATTTAGCACTGACATCTTCAGTGAGAGACAGTGTGGTCTTCAATTTAGCCAAAGCTTCTTTCTTTATTTTAACTTTGCCAGCAAATAATCCTATTACAACTGCTACTGAAAGTGCGTGTAATCCAGGAAATTTGAGGAACTTACACCTAACGTTCACAAAACCTTAATGTTTGAATAGGCATCAATGGTGACCGGGTCATTAGGCCAAATAATTCTAAATGGGCCGTGACATCTCATTTTTCGAGAGGGGACCTTATCCAGTTATGGCTGCTTAATTTCCTCATTATGCAGATGCAGATATACTTATGGGGATATAATACCTTCAGTAGGATGATTACCGCCAATGACGCACAAAATGTTACACGATATTTAAATGAAGTTTTTTCTAACCGGTGTATACAGGGTGGTCCAACAAGCGCGCGTCGTCGGCCAATAGTTGCTAATCCGTTAAACTTATGGGAAATTTTTCTTAATAAGACTTTTAATGTTTGATCTCTGCTACAACCCAAAATTATTTTTAAGTATACAGGGTGTCTCAAGAAAGAGAAATTCCAAAAAGTATGCTTTTCTTAAATGGAATGCCCTACATTTTTATGTGGCGTATAATGCCTCTATAGGTTCTGTATTCAACTGTAAATTTGTTTGTTGGTCGAAAGCAGCGTTGCCAAGTTATGAATTTTTTTTTAAAATTTAGTCAAAAATACTTTTTTTAAACTGTTATATCTCCGCCACTGTTTATTACCTTCCCTGACAAATTTACACGTAACTTATAGTTGACCTAGTTTATCGGAAACTATCTTCACTGTTTGGCTTGGCTTGGACCACCCTGTATAGGGAGAAGAGGTAGAATAATTGAGTGGCCGGCAAGATCGCCAGATCTTAACCCCTTAATTATTTTTTTTTGCGGTAAAGTTTACGTCTTAGAACCGGAAAATTGAGAGGACCTTAGGCAACGAATAACACACGCCAAACTACAAAAATGATACATATTTTTGCGAATAAATTTTACTGAATGCTAGGGTTTTGCCAGGGAAAATGTGATGGACAATTCCAACAATGTTTACAAAAAAGGAAAATATTTAGAAAATCATTTATTTAATTTTTTCATTTATCAGGTAACAGAAAGATTATATTCATGTTTTATGCAGTTTATCGCGAGCAATACAAGCATTTGCAATTGAGCAAAGAAATAGTTGGGTTAGCATCCCTAAATGAAGGCAAAGAAAATAATATACTAATAACAGTATTTCTTACCCTGTAAAAGAACCTGCTTGATATAACATAACATGGCTTCATAAGCAAACTTCAGATGCTCCCTATCTCTCAAAATATTCTTCCTATAATTCCCCAACTTTGACGTCATAAACGCCAAGTCCGGAATTGAACTTGCTTGATTAGTAACATCCAATATGGCATTGGACAATAAACACATTAGTCCACTCCTACCAATTCCTGACGAACAATGGACCACTACGGGATGGCTTACGGACTTTTGTTGTTGGAAAAGACTTAGCAGTTCCAGGACAAAACTTACAAATGGCTCAGGAGTTGTGGGAAAAAGACTGCAATTAAAAAAAATTATCAGATCAGAATGCCGCTTAAATTGTATTCAGTATAATACTTATACCTAAGTCATGACGTTTTTGACATATTTAGCTTTTTTTAAAAATGTCATAATAATTCAAGAAGCATAATTGCCGTACATATTATTTGAGGTGGGTGTTTCGAATTGTATTGATACATTAGCAAAAATATCAGATTTAATTCTAAAACAGAGACCACTTCAAAAAAGTGTTAAGGGTGTGTGAAATGTACTTTTGAATTTATTAACTTTTTTATTTTAAATGGAAAGGAAAATATTCATTATCGTAATTTGATTCTAATTATTGTAATAACCTTACATTCACTGCCGGCACGGCCGCAGAGGCGTTGCCCGACTATGCTAAAAGCGCCGAGACCGCCCTACAGGCGTTCATGCGTAGTGTTAATACTTATTTAATAATAATAATAAATAGTAATAGAGTAGCTACTACAGCTAGACTGCGCCAGGATTTGGCACTCATTTTCTAATTTAATAATTGTAATTTTATATTATATTGTAATAAAAGACGTTTATTATTATTATTATTATTATTATTATTATTATTATTATTATTAATAATTTTGTGGGGACAGTTTGAATTGGTTTGTCGTACCGAGCGGACGTTTTCTTTAGGTTAAGTCCATTACATATCGGGTTTGGTTTTGAGAAGTTGTAAGCAGTGCCTATTTTAACGATTTTTTTTTTGGGCAGAAGGTAAGTTTAGAGGCAAAAAAACTAACAATTTTCAATCTAATACAGTGCTTGCCAGCTAATACAAACATTAAATTAGGAAATTTAAAAAAAATAGGTTTAAAAGCAAAAAAGTAACAATACAGTGCTTGCCAGCTAATACAAACATTAAATTAGGAAATTAAAAAAAAAAAATAGGTGGCACACCGTCAGTCCTCACTAATATTCCCCGGCAGTGAATGTGTTAAACCGCATTAGGGTTGGCAAACAAGACAAGAAGAAAACAAATACCAAATAAATATTTTTTTAAAGCAACCCAAGTAGCACAACATATTGGCTGATCATTGGTTCCATATTGGCCCAATATCGATTCATTTCTATCGGCAAAACAATATATTACCAATATTAGTCCAATATTGCATTTCGTGAAATATTACAATACTGGCTGGCAATATTGTACCAACATAGGTTTCGCTGGCTTTAGCCAATATTGGAATTAAAAATATTGACCCAATATAATATAGTATTTTACAATGTTGGGTAACGACTTTTTTTAAAATTTTATATTATAATTTAATATATTTTACTATTAAATTATTTAAAATTATTAATACACGGACAACAATAGATATAATAGTATGGAAATAATACGATACTCATTATTCCGAACCTCGGCGCCCGGAGACGTAGAAACTTCCAATGCTTAATGTGCCGAATTTCGGTACAGCTCGCGCTTCCTTTTTTCTTCATTGTTAAGGTTATGTCATGAATGTCGTGACTTTGCTTTATTGGAGTTTGGAGTTAGTTCTGTGCTGTGGATGTTAGTATTATTTGTTGACTTTAAAGGTTTAATATTAATAAAGTGTCTAAAATAATTAATGTAACAGGAATAATAGCACGTAAGTACCTGTATTGATAAACCTGCTTTAATAATTTATTGAAATGAGAATCAGGTAGGTACAAATATTCCCCTCGTTCATCAGAGGTTTTTAGTGACAAGATTATTTGTAAATTACTTCCTACCACCCCAAGATCGTTTTGCTGAATACCTACATACTACATAGCAAAAAAGTTACGATATTGAGCTATGCAGTGGTTTCATGACAGGGTTTCTGTCAGGATTTTTGTGTTACTTACTCTACTAATCTAATTAATACACGAATAGGCACTGTGCCTTTTAAGCGTGGTCTGTTGATAACCGTTTGAAAAATTAACCGGCACCAACTTATAATAATTTATCTAGGTATATAGGTAAGTTCTTTATCAACAAAGAATAGGCATGCGTGTAGTATGCAGCAAAGGCATTCGCAGAGATCAGTGCTCTAGTGCTGTTGAAATATGCATTCGCAGAGATCAGTGCTCTAGTGCTGTTGAAATATGAATATATTTTCAGAGAAATCTAAGGGACTTGCGAGTAATTTTTTTTGAAACTGCCAAAGCTAAATAAATTCAGTTCAAAATCTAATAGAACTAGAAAGTTGCTTACGGTGTGAATTACAAAACAGGATTTTTTACTTTTAGGAAAAATGTCAAAAAAATCCATAGGACACGTAGGCGGAGATGCTGTGAAAAAGAATGTTCATTTCATAATGAAAAAACTCATGGATAGGGACCTGAGCTTAAAATACTCTGCAAAAGGGAAGAAACAGAAAAAATACTTTTCAAAGTTACGCTTATATAAAGCTGTTTTAGGTATGGTAGTATTTGACAAACTCCTATATAAAAATAATGGCTAAGTCATAGAGCTTTATAACTTAAAATTTATCTCTTTTTAAGTAGCATTAGGCACTTAATCATTGCCAGCAAAACATTAGTAAGAAAAATTTCCTGGAATGATGAATTAGGTACTTAATTGCCATTTCTGTTTTAGAGGCTGTTAAAGTTAACTTTCAGAACACAACAGACCTGGAAATAACAAGATGCATAGGCATATCTTTAGCCACTGCTGGAGATCGGGATGGGGGCAGGCAGATTAGAGGTTTGTAACATATTACATTTTAGGCAACATATCTACAACTAAAGTATTTTTTTTTAGCTAAAGAAACAAATCAAGAGGATTTTTAAATATAATATATATATATGTACATATTATGTTCAAATATATACAGTAAGCTTTTCTAATACATTTTGCATTATTTCTGATCCTAGAATAATTGCAACGACTTCAGATATTAACAATAATCCTTGTAAGTAATAAAATAAACAAAAATCACGCTCTCTATTACAAATAATATAAATGTTATTGATTGCTGGAGAGGAAAAATAAACTTCTGGTTAAATGGTAGAGCAGGTAAAACTAAGGACACTAAACTTAAGCATAAAATATGTCTATCTTACTTTAGAAAAGTAGAAAGACTAATATTTTTTAATGAAAATCATTTTTATTTTTGAAATACAGTTTCAAATGCAGGGATAGATTGATCCTTCAAAAATAAAAAAGAATTTCATAAAAAATTAATAATTTTTTTACTATTCTAAAGCAATATACAGGCATATTTTATAATAAAAATAATTAAAACGCATTAAATAAAACCATCCACTTCTTAACATTAAGGAATAAAAAATACTGGCGCAATCATGATTACCAATGTTGGCGTAATATTATACTTTTAGTTGTAGCAATATTTTTCTACATTACTGGACCAATATTGAAAAACGATATTGGGCAAATAAATCAAAAAGTCCACATTTTTTAATGGGCCAATATTGATAAACTAAGTTGGGCCAATATATGAACGATATTGGGTCAATATTGGATCGATATTGTTGTGCTACTTGGGATATTCCCCGGCAGTGAATGTGTTAAACCGCATTAGGGTTGGCAAACAAGACAAGAAGAAAACAAATACCAAATAAATATTTTTTTAAAGCACCTTAACAAAAGATATAAAGAAGAATATACAAACGCTAATGATTTTTTAACAAATGCTCAAATTAATTACCACCATATTAATCATGACAGCCATGTCATCATATCACCGCTACAAAGTTAATTAAAATTAGTGGTCAAAAACAGCCAAATAAAACAGAAAATTCCAATTTACTAATAAACTACAAGAGTTAGGTTATGGAACCCCAATACGGTTAGGGTGTTCCATTTAAAATAAAAAGTAAATAAAAAATTCTAAAGTACATTTCACACCTGTACACTTTTTTGAGGAGGTCTCTATTTTAGAAATAAATCTGATATTTTTGTTAATGTATCAATATAATTTCAAACATCTACCTCAAATATGTACGGCAAGTATAAATATGCTTCTTAAACTATTATCTACATTTTCAAAAAAAGGTTAATATCTCAGTAATCTCAGTATAACAGTAACTTGCCTTTATACAGGGTTAGGAAAAATTACCAGAACGGTCGATTATTTCAAAATATACAGGGGTTATCAAAAAACGTCTTATATAAAAAATGTAGGGCTGTTAAAAATCTACATATCGGTGATAAATTGAAATATACAGAGTCGCCCACAAAGTTGTGGAGAATGATATTTATATTTTTTTAAATGGAACACCCTGTATATTTTTATATTTTTGAATTCCACATAAAATTATAATTATTTTTTATTAAATGCATTCTATACTACCGGATGTAACTCGAAAGCAGGAAATATAGTTGTTCCGGTTTAACTGGAAGTTGATTTTTTTGGGAAGATAATAAAAATTGAAGATAGGGACATGTAAGCCGTTTTGCTCTAAGACATACTGTTAGAAAGGTATAAGCTGTCAAAGTTCAAAAATGTCACTTTTCGAGAGTCAATATCTCGGAAACTGTGAAGTATAGACTAATAATGCATTTAATAAAAAATATTTATAATTTTATGTGGAATTTAAAAATGTAAAAATATACAGGGTGTTCCATTTAAAAAAATATAACTGTCATTCTCCACAACTTTGTGGGCGACCCTGTATATTTCAATTTATCACCGATATGTAGATTTTTAACAACCCTACATTTTTTATATAAGACTTTTTTGATAACCCCTGTATATTTTGAAATAATCGACCGTTCTGGTAATTTTTCCTAACCCTGTATACTCCGCGCTATCAAATTGTGTAATAATTAATATATAATTTTTACAACTTTGGTCTGTAACTTCTTTTCGAATCACCCTGTACAATTCAAAATAACTTTAAAACGTGCTCCCAACGGACCTATATACCCTACAATAAAAACTTGTTAAAATAATTGTATAGTTTTTCGTAAATAGATCGACGCGAATAGAGCGCGCCACCATGTATATTTTTTTTTTAAACTGATTTAAATGCGATAAGTATGATACTTTCAACATGATCTATATATTGATACTACTATGATTTAAAGGGAATATTTCCCTCGTTTTTAAAAAACCCATAAGAGGTATCCTAGTAAACCAAAGCTGGCGGTAAAAGTTCGGCCGCCTTCCGGCACTGACGGGAAATCGACGGCTCTTGTTGCCGATTACTGGCCGCTTCTGACTATCGCGTTACCTTCCATGCGTCGAACTACCACGGCTAATAGTCTGCCACCCTATGGTGGTAGTAGCGCAGCACATGAGAAACGGACCTTATCTTTCGAATCGGACACGGTTAGAAGATATCTCGCCGGTTGTGACAAAAGAGTCGACGTGCCGTGTACCACCCACGCGCGGGTAGCTCACTACTACGTTCCTCGTTTTACTTGTTTGGCTACGGCTAATCGCAAGCTAGCCGCGTATTTTTGAAATTCGCGCCGTTGTGCTTCTGCGAAAGAACTGACACTTGACAGGTGAATGACGGTAGACAGAACATTAAAATTATTTTTCCACGAGCACGAAGCGTTTCTTTATTATTATAAAACTACATTTCTCAAGAAGATTCAGTGCCTGTAGGCAGAATACAGGATTCATCATTAGACGAACTTTTACTGATTTCCAAGATAAAAAGACTCCCCTCAGACAGATAATTCAGTACCAGAGAACAAAACTATAAGTGAGTTCAAGTTTCATACCTATATAATTTTATGTAAATTTTTTTATACCTCTGTTACTCTCATAATATGTAAATTTGAGTGTTAAAACAAAAAAAAAAATTGTGCATGTTTGGCTATTCTTTGTATGCAGTATTTTATAGTACTTATATAAACTTAACCAAACCAAATGGGTTTTAGGTGCTGTACGAAGAAATCCAATAGCGTCCAATGCAACAAATTCATATATTGTTCTGACCATTAGAAACTGGATAAAAATGCTTCCGACAGAGAAGGCGGGCGGATGAGTCGCAAAAAAAAATAATAAAAAGTTATTTGTAAATGAATCAGAATAACGTCTTATATTTGCAGGGTTTGTTAAACAATAAAACTGTTGTTTTCTACTTTACGGTGAGTTTTAATGGTAAGACTTCCCTCTAACCATGCGCGGTCCCTCGCTGGTATTTAAATGAATTGCCAGCGAACCGTCCACGGTCTCGTCGAGATGCCGCGCGCTAACCAAATCTGTTCAGCCCGCGGCTCAGTGGTAAAAAGTAGCGTCTGTACCGCACAACCAGGTTCGTTATGTAGCTATTAAGCCGCCCGGCGGCCGAGCGGTCATGCCCTACCTCCACGCCGCCGATATTGTAGCTGGCGGCCCGACACCGACGTTTCGGCAATGCGCCTTCTGTCCACCTCCGGAGCTTTCATGTCGTGTTTACTGGGATGCAATTTTCACTGAATTACAGTGGAAATTCCATACTGGAAAATGACGCGAGTATATTCATTTTAATTTTCAAATCACATAAAATAAGTTACGCAAAAACAAAAACACCCAAGACCATAGCAATATTACTGTTAATGAATAAAAAAACAAAATGCAATATTAATGTATGAGCACGAATTAGTAGCACCCTGTATATAAATAATTTTTATATTCAATATAAAAATAAAATGAAGAATTCAAACCTTCCCGGCCAGGATGTGAACTGCAGGTGCATCACAACCCACGATTCCTTCTTTTCGGGAATGCTTATAGAAATCAGTCGTTCAGTCCAATTGGGCTTTACAGCAATACTTTGTAAAGATATGACCATGTTTTGATTTAGAATCGTCAGTTGTTGTCCTTTCTCTTTTGGCCAATATATATTATCAGAGATCTAAAAAATATAAAGAAAAAAGAAAAGCACAAAGTCTTTCTTCACAAGCTTATTAGAATAGCTAGGCGAACCTAGAATAATTCATAATAATTCAACACGTTTCGAGTGTAGAAACACTCATCATCAGGAAAACAAAGTAAATAGTATAATGCCGATGTTGTTAGCAATAGAGAAAATCAGAAGTGGGATTGAGCCGTAATGGAGCTTTCAATGGTGTACACGAGATGTAAAAAATTAATAGTCAGAAGACTGACAAGACTTCAGCATACTGGAAAGTCAAGGGCTAGTGCAAAGTTGGGAAGAAAAATGAAGAGAAGAAAAGTTAGAGAGTTTTAACAGACTTTGTGAAAATCATTTAGGTATAAAAGTAGTGAAAAATCTTAAGTTTCATTAAACTTTGTCAGAGACATGTAAAAGTGGTGAAGAAAAAAGAAAACATTGGTTTTCGTAAAATTCAAAGCAACATTTAGCTTGAAGTAAAATGCTGTTGGGGTTACCAGGCTTAAGCAGAGCCATAAAACCTTACATACACAGACATTTTGGAATCTTACCTCATTGTCGTTCAATAAGCAAAATATCAGTTCGACTTGCTGCTCTCGGATCATGGCCCAAAAGTCTCCATAAGTTGACGGCAACGGCGCTTGTGTTACTATGAACTGTGGCGCAAAGGGAGAAATTTGCTAAAAAGAAAATTAACAATGTTAAATTTTTTTCCTGTTTGAGCGTACCCCAAAATTTATGAAAAAATAGTAAGAAAATTCGATCTCTCAAGGTTTTTAATAGAAGAATTATTTTATTACCTCTTGTCCATAACTGATGACGTATATAACGTATTTTTTCTGACTTGGTATCATAACAAGTCTATTACTATACGCATTTGCATATCGTAATGAAGCTATTTCGATACGCGTTTTTTCTTTATTTGATGTTGGTAACATTTAAATGTTCTATTTCATTGACTTGTGCGGCCTTTGTGATTTACGAGAAAACCCATTTTTCGCAGAGGAAAAATAGCTTGATAACTTACTTTTTTATTCTATGTGGATAACAGTCATGTATGTTGGTTGCATAAATCTATAAATCAATCTTTTGTAGATGCTTCAAGCTATCATTTTCTGCCAAATCCTATCCAAAATTCAATCTACTAACCTTCCAATGTCGATTTTAACTTCAACTTTATTTGAATTTTTAATCTTCCCTATACTAAATTGCTATGCCGTGACGTAAAATCACGTATTTTGAAATTCGAAAAAAAGTAGCAAAATCGCCCGAATTTCCGAACGCTCTGTATATGTACCGAATGTACAAGGATCAGACAACGTATTCCGTCCAATTTCAAATCTCATATCGCTAAAATAACTTTAGAATCTCGTGGTGAAAATGGGTCAATAAATCAAAAAATTACAGTTTGCAAAATAATTTTTGTTGTCCAGAGGCTACTATGATAAAAAATAGTATTTCCCACATAAAATTTAGACAGAAAAATTTACAAAATTTGAAGGATTTATTTTCTTTTTAAATATGTTTTTTATTGAAAAAACTACAAATTAGAAAAAATAGTACAACGTACGTGTTATATAAAGCAGTTTTAAGCACTTGTCCCGTTATAAAACTCGCCGCAAGCGGCTCGTTTTTTTAACATGGACGCGTGCTATAAAATGATGCCTTATAAAATGTGTACGTTAATATACTAATAAAATGTAGTGGTCAAAATTGGCTTTTTTAAACTTAATAATTTCGGAAACGACATACAACTAGAGAATATTCGTTAATTTCTCTTAACATCCCCTTTTAAACATATACAGTATGTCCACGGATAGTATTTGAAAGAGGAAAAAAAAATTTATTAGTAGGTATAAAAGAAAAATTCATTCTTTATAAAAACGTCTGCTTGTGTTGAAACTACAATTTAGAATATCAGATTTGCGATTACTATACAGCGTTCGCCATGATTGGCTAAATCATCAGTTTGGGAACAAATGGATTGGAAGGTACCTATGGTCCAAATCAGTTGGCACGTAGGAGTCCCGATCTTACGATTATCGACTTTCATTTATGGGGATATCTAAAGCCACATATGTATAAACCCAATTTCAATAATAACTTAGATCTCTTGAAAGAAAAAAAATAAGAGTAGTTATTACAAATATCCCAATACAGCAAGTTAGGAACTCTAATGGGGAATTCAGATGTCGAGTTGAACTATGCGCTAACTCGGTAGTGCCACGTTTGGATTGAATGAATTGAAGAAATATGACATGTAATAATAAAAACACTTCAAAAGTAGGCAAATAAAAAATGGGTTTCTTACAACAAAATCGTTACTCGGCCAGGTATAAAATCATATTCGAAGTAAGAAAGCAACAATAGCTGTTTGTTTTTACGTAAATGTATTTTGAACAAAATCCAAAAACCTAAAAATCTTGTTTCTGACGAACCTTGTATAGTAATCGCAAATGTGATATTTGAAATTGTAGTTTCAGCATAAGCAAAATTCATTTAATAAATTAGGGAATTGAAAAATAAAACGTAAAAAGTAAAAATGTTGTTTTTGACGAACCCTGTATAGTAATCGCAAATCTGATATTCGAAATTGTAGTTTCAGCACAAGCAGAAGTTTAAATAAAAAATGACTCTTTCTTCTATACCAACTAATAAAAAAAGTTTTTCCTCTTCCAAACTCTATCCGTGGACACACTCTACACACTATATTTATCAAAATTTGTTTCCTTGATATTTGTGATAAGATTAAAAAAGTTCATTCATAGCCAAAAAGCGACAAACATTTCGCCTCTATATAGGGTGTGATGGACATTACTTGTACTGGTTTTATCCTTAATTTACTTTTTAGACGGCCGATTCAAAATCAAAGTATGATGCTTCCTTAGGACACCGATGTAAATATTACCCCCTTAACGCAGGATTCCATAGCATATAAACTACTAAAGTTTTTCAAAAATAGAGTTATAGGGAGGCATTAGGCTTACAATCTATAATGATTGTAATTTATACAGGGTGTCTCTAATACTTACAGCATATAATGTAGCATTTTTTAAACGAAACACCCTATATATTATGATATTTTTGAATTGCTTGATTAATTTTTATATATCCCTGTGCTTACATTTAACAGTTTTTGGGTTATTAACGAGTTTTAACAAATTTGATGTTTTGTAACACGCAAAAACATATCTGTAGAACAAAACGACAGTAATTATTTGTGAAATATGATCGTTATGTAATAAATTTATACAGGCCAAATAAATATTTAGATATACATAGTTTATATAATTTAAAAATTTGCATATTTATTTATTCCATAATCTTAAAACAAAAAAATTCAAACATAACCTTTAAAATTGGCCATGATGTACACACTCATGATACAAGACAAACTAACTTTTTACAAACCATCAAGATAAACAGTAATTTCGGAAAACGTTCGTTGTTATATGATGGATTAATATTATATAATAATTTACCTGGACACATAAAAACAATTAAAAAACTTCCATTATTTAAATTTCATTTAAAAAAATATTTTCTAAGATAATTTTTATCTTTAAATTTATACGTTTTACGTTCAAAATATACTTTACTATTTTTAACTGTTTTTTTTTTTTAAGAATAATATTGTTTTAAATTGTTATTTAAGTTAGGTAGTCACATTTTATCCCTGTAATAAACTTGTATAGTTGATTGGGAATATATGTATACAATACAAGTAGCGACTCAGGCATATTTTAAAATAGATTTGTACGTCGTGCAAAATTAGGAGCGGTAAAATGTTTACATTGGATGGGTGGAACAAAAATAAGTTACCTTCACAAATGAGGCGTTGATGTAATCATCCCCCGTCGATGTCAGTTCTATTCTAGAATAATCATAAGGCAAAATATCGGGATATCTATTTTTCATGGGATAACATCTAGCCACGGATATAATCCTTTTTTGGTTATCAAGTTCTTGGCTATCCTGTATCTCTTTCCATTTTACTTCTAAACTAGTCGGTCCGCTGAGGGTTTTATTTGTCAGGGTTTCAACGTACTTCTCGTATTTTTCTTGTTCTTGGTTAAAAAGCAATTTCACCTAAAATTTAAAAAAAAAATTATTTAAAAAAACACCCTATCCGGTTTAAAATCGCGGAAGATTGGAAATTCTATTCTGGCAGACAAAAAGGGAAATGTTAATTTACTTGAATCCAAATTTTCAAGTTGCTTGTTCATGGATATTAATTGTCGAAAAATGGTGTTAATTTTGCACTGCACTGCACTACCTCAGAAAATATTGGAAGCTTTCGTTGAAATTTTACTTAATGCCTAAATAATCAACTTTTTCGAATAAAGTATTTCGATATTTTGTTAAATCAGGGCATTTTTGAACCTATTTTATTAAAAATGTAAAATTTGACAGGTAACGCAAGTCGTGCAGCTGCTTCAGTATACGTCATTTTTGGTTTTTAGGTAAGCAAAAACTAACTGCCTTTTCAATTTTTACCTATACCTAATAATAAAAAAAAATCCCATTTGATGCGGACTTTCTTGCGGACACTGTATAAGAAATGGGTATATTTTTTAAAAAATCTATCCATTTCAAAATAACGGAAAACTTTGTTGAATTGATACTTTAAAGCTACATTTTTGAGAGCTCAAAACAAAATTTTAGGGCGTGGCACCCCAAAAATTTTTCGCCTCCGGCGGTGCGCCTCCAGCGGGGAAATAGCCCGAGACCCCCCCCAGAATGAAAAGCTATCTACGCCACTGCACTACCTAACTGTTGACCATACATTAAAATGTTTAGTAATTTTTGTTGTACCGTAAACCGCGGTTACTTTACCACGATTTTGGTATATTTCGTTTAATATCTCGTTTATTTTTAAAGATATCTGGCACAGCTATAACTATGTCATAGTTTAAGGTTTTTAAAGTAATTTTCAGACAATATTTTTGTTTTATATAACCTGCTATATAATATATTTTTTTATTAAAAACTGTGTAAAGTCACCTTGAAATCGGGGTCACTTTATACGAGTATTAAAAACGTACTAAGAGACTACATAACAGCTTAATATAGGTGTCTTTACACGCAGAAACTCTCATAGATACTTTTTCTAATTTGTAAATCATGAATATAGCTTATTATATACTACTTATAATCAAATAAAAGTCAATTTTAATGAAAAAATACTTTAATACACAACGACAATATAAAAAGCATTTATAAAATATACGAAAATATACTGAAACTAAACAATACAACAACAACAAAGTTTTTACATTAAATTATACCTTTCAAGTTTCAGACCATGAAATGTATAAACACCCCTTCTAACAGCAGGTTCTCTTAGGAATTTTACGACATCATTTTCCTGCTGTAAGGAAATATCATCTTCAGTTGGGAACACGAAACTTTTACCTTTTTTTCGTAGAAATTTTATTAATAGTTCTGGCCTATCCTGACTCTCCAATATTTGGCCCACAAAGTGCCGAATGCTTTTTTTTGTTGGAAATGCTACCACAACAAATTTTCCTGGTTTTGGTATAATATGATCCAGTGGAAGGGCATCATCGCTGTCTTCTTCAAAGTTCTCTTCAAGGGTCTCTTCAATAGAATAAAGGTCATCATTGTTGTCCTGATCTTCTTCATCTTCAAATATCTTTTTCCCTTCACTTTCGGGTGTGGTATTTTCTTGGTCTTCCCAAAGTTCTTCATAGGAAACCGATTTCCCTGGCGCCACTTTCAACATTTTCTTTCGCTTTTTCTCCGCAGGCTGTGACGGATTTCTTGTTTCTTTTAAAAAGGTTAGCAGACTATCGCTCACTCTTTGCATCACGACGTGTTCTTCTGCCCTTGCCTGGGGCAGCTTTTTCAAAACTTGATTCCTGTTCAAAGGAATGATTCCGGTGGCCCTGAAGGCGCTTGCAATATTTTCCTTATCCTTTAGTTTCAAATATTCTACTAATTTTTTTAGGAGCGATGGAAAGGAGGTTTTATTTAAAACCTTTTCCGCTGGATTTTGCAGTTTAAATTGTTCTAATAATTTTCGCCAGGCCCTTTTCATCGGGGCATAATACCCGACATTAAAGGGCTGAGTAAGATGGGTGGAATGGGGAGGCAAAAATACAAATCTGATGTTGTTACGCTGGGATGCTATAATTATATCAACATTCAAGTGCGACGAAAGGTTATCCCCAATAATCACCTTGGGCCCAGGTCTGGATTTTGCCCATGGTAATACAATAGTTGAAAACCACTCTTGAAATGTAAACGCGTCAAACCATCCTGACTTGGATCTATTGTATCGAGTTCCTGGAGGACCACAGATGGTCCACTGATCATAAAGCCTTTCGGCTTTATAAACCACGTAAGGGGCCAGGACATTCATATCACCACTGATAGCAAACATGACAGATATAGACGCTTTGCTCGTGTTCATAATTCTTTCTGGATATTTTATGCCTCTCCTGAAGATACATTTTTTGGCACCTGGATCGTCTGATAAATTTGTTTCGTCGTAATTAAGTATGTTCTGAATTGGCACATTATTCAAACTCTCGGCAAGGTTATCAAAATACATGTTGATTTCATCTTCATTTTTTAGAGCTCTTACACCCTTAATATTCTGACAAGTTCTTTGCGATAATAAGTCCTTGTGTCGATCTATAAAATTAAGAGCCCATTCAGTTCCAGGAAGATTGTCACTAAATTTACTGATTTGTTTGCCAACAGAATCTAAATATCTTTTGACTATCATTCTAAGCTCTAGTGATGTTATTGGGCTACCATATTCTGCTGATGCAACAACAACGTCCACGATATGACGTTCTTCCACTTCTGTTAATACAGGTTGCCCCCCAGGCTTTGCAAGATGCTTACCATTAACTTTGTTCCAAAGCGTTTTTTTGTTTATCTTATACCGCCTAGCAGCTTCAGCATAAGACATTCCATAATTTTTTACGGCTCCTACAGCTTGCTGCAGTTGCTCAGCATTGTACATGAGATATCTTCTGGATCCCAACTTTTTTTTGTAAATTCGACCCATATTTACATAGTCTGGAACAAAAAAGTAATCATGTAAAGACACCCATGCGATCAAAATCACTGTACCGCAGCTGCGAAATTTTACTTTTATAATCATAAGTTTAAGTTAGATATTGTTTAAACGTTGGTAGGACAACCTTAGGTGACTATACTTATCAGAAATATAGATAGAACTTACCTAACTGTTTCTAGTTCGACCCCAAAAACCTTACTTCTGAAGTTTAAGATACACAATTATTTGCCACAACCTTACTTATTAAGCACTAATGCCTTACTGCAACCACGTGCGTTTTCCGTTTAGACCTGCATCGACTTGTCGTTTGGTCAGCTTTGAAGTACAGCGCAATGCACGAGCGCATTGTTGCCAAAGTTAGCATAATATAAAAAAGTATCATGAAAAGTAACTTGGTGTAAAGTCACCTAGCCGTGTAAAATAACCCTGGTTTACGGTACATTTTAAGGTTTACCTCACTATTATTTAAAGGCTTGGTGGGCAATATCCTAACGATATCTCTTTTTGGTAACTCCTTTGGTTCTTCTTTAACACTAGTATTTGAGGTGGCTGGCTTTATTTCTACAACTACAGGCTTAGTCTCAGGTTCCTTTGGTTTATCAGGTACTTTTTGTTGTGGGGTCAATGTTGGTATATGACTAGCCGAAAAATCCAAACCTGAAAAAAAAATAACTTAACCTTCAGAACATTACCAGGGCGGGTGACAGTTGATTCCTACCCACCATCGGATTCTCGGTTATTACCGTGCGAGCAAAAAGTATTTGCATCAAAGAGGGCCTTGTATCTAAGGACGTAATGCTTAGCCGTAGAGCTTAACACCTGTTGGATTTGTTCGTAACTACCTGAATTAACAATTAATCAGTTTTTAATATCTTTGACAGTCGTTACAAGTAATTCGATTCATCACTAATTTTGTCAATTTCTTGAACAATTCACACAATGGGCTTTACGGAACAGCACAAAACATTCATGGTTGAAGCGTATTTTCGAAACGGGGTTAGAGTCGCAATACAATCAGAGTTTGTGCATGGACGATTTTCACGAACATTTTCTTAACGTTGATTTTATTGCTGGGGATTTTTATCATTGCCTGAAAAGAACCGTGGCTGTGTTTAGGGAAACAGGTTCTATACAACACAAAAAACGAGCAGGAAGACCAACTGTAAGAACAGAAGAACTTGTTGCAAACGTTCGTAAAATAATGCAAAAGCAGTACAGCGGTATAGAGACAATATTTTGAATCCATTTGTGGAGCAATCCTAGTAGAGTCTTGGATATTTTCAACAGGACGGTGCAACCGCCCATACAGCTGCCGAAACTATTAACTACTTACGCAATTTTTTCGACGACAGATTGATCAGATTTCGATCAGACATTGAATTCCCACCTAGATCACCTTGTTTAACGGTTATGGATTACTTCGTTTTTCCTCATTTAAAGAACACTATTTTTAAAACACCAGTTGCAAGAACAATTACAAGAATTATCCAAAAATGTGGTAACATTTCTCCAGAGATGCTGGTCAACACTTTCGAAAATATGAAGAGACATGCGAATTTACGCTTGGAGCATGGCGGTGGCCAATTTCAGCAATTTATGTAATTATTTTTCTTTTTCTTTCTGTATATTCTTACTTTGTTAATTTTGTAAACAACAAAAATAAATTTGTATTTGTCTACTTATTTTATTACTCATTAGTTCTACGTTTTTTATTCCAAGCCCTCTTTGATGCAAGTAATTTTTGCTCGAACGGTATAATAGTTAGTAGGATGTAGGAAGGTTACATAAGAAAATGTATTTAATAGTTTGTTTCAAATATTGGCGCCCCTCTAGACGCTGTCTGATATATTAAATGAAATTATATAAAATATACAATTCCCCCATATTGGTTATTGAAATATAGGTGTGGCCTTTCGGTTAATACGAATTCATAATAGTTCTAGGTTTTATGAGAGGTTAGAACTGAAATTCCCGATTGTCTTTTAGTTAAAAAGTGCGAAAACATCACTATTTCTTAATCAATTAATGTTACCATTTAAAATCAAATTCCGACAGCTAAGAATTGGGACTTTAATCTCTGCTCGAAAAAAACATTCTTACCTGAAAGTAAGTCCACATTGGATTCTTTCGAATTCGCTGTGTTAGCTTGAGGTACTACTGAGCTAACTTGGGGAGAGCTGGTAGGATATGTGGCTGAGGCGTTTGATGTAGTGGTCGAAGCGTAATTGGCCTGACCATAACCATACACACTGCCGTAAGGATAATAGTTTGCGGTTTCGGTGGTATTTATAGATGTCGCTATACCTGTAAACAAAACGACAATTTTTTAAAATTATAAATTATCTGTCTGAATAGTTAGTTTTATGGATTATAAGAGGTATACAGGGTGAGTCGGGAGGAACGGACCAAATTTCCGGAGTGTATTATACACGCGAAAACAATGTAAAAAAACCCATATGTTCTTATCCGATATTCATTTGTTTTCAAGTTATAGCGCAATATCAAATTTTTTTCTACGTTCCAATTTTATCAAAATTTTCACGTAATTAGAGTATGCCATGCTCAAGACTCTAAACTATTTGACATCTATGTTGTCTTGGCAATGTGTCTGTGTATTGTGGCAGTAATTAAACGTTTATTTTCAAGTTTCAGTGATTTAAGTGTTACAAAATGCCAAATACTTATTCAAATTTAGAATATGCAAATATGGTGTTTATTTATGGTTTTTGTAATGGAAGTGCTACAGCTGCTGTTGAAGAATATCGTCAACGGTATCCACATCACAGACATCCGACTAGAAACGTGTTTATCAGAGTTTTAACAATTTGTGCGAGAATGGTCAGCTTCCCAGTGCCAACATTACATCTGAACGAGCTACTTAACAAGGTTTAGGAGAAGTAGAAAATATTCTGGATTTAGTAGAAGAAAATGCAACGACCAGGTCACGAAGAATTGGTACTCAATTGGGCATTCCAAAAAAAATAGTATTAAACACACTCCACGAGCAAGGCTTATATCCATACCATGTACAGAGAGTACAGCACCTAAAACCCGAAGATTATGCTAAACGTATTGAATTTTGTCGGTGGATAAATAATCATCGTGTTGTATGTATCGCGTATACTTTTTACAGATGAAGCAACATTAATACTCGTAACTCTCATGTATGGTCAATCGAAAATCCCCACGCAACAGTTGAAAGTAATTTTCAACAGAAGTTTTCGGTTAACGTGTGGTGTGGTATGCTCGATAGCTTTTTAATTGGCCCTTTCATTTTGGAGAATCGCCTCACAGGACACAACTACCTAAATTTTTTACAACATAAGTAATAAGGACTACTAGAGGATGTTCCTGTAAATATCAGAAGGCAAATGTATTAGAAGCACGATGGAGCTCCTGCACATTTTGCTCGTCAGGTCAAGCAACATTTAGACGAAACATTTCCAGGGCGTTGGATTGGTCGCGATGGTCCTACTAATTGAGCTCCAAGATCTCCAGACCTCACAGCACGTTTATGGGGCTAGTTTAAAAATGAAGTGTACAAAAAAAGTGGACACTCGGGATGCACTAATTCGACGTATTAGAAATACTGCAGCCAATTTTAAAGAAGAAAGACATGAAGCAATTAGAATAGCAACGGCGGCCCATCTTCGTAAACGAAGCAGAAAATGTTTAGAAGTCAATGGCGGTATTTTTGAACATTTATTAAAAGAACGCTATGATTAGGAAACAGTTATGGGTTTTTTCAAATTGTTTTTGCGTGTATATTACGCTCCTAAAGTTTGGTCCGTTCCTCCCGACTCACCCTGTATAAGCCCAATTCAAATATTTTAATAATACCCAATATCTAAATACTAGTTTTTGCTAGATGAAACTACAAAAAAAGCTTACCTGCAGCATTAGTAGCGTTATAAGGTACCCCAGT
Organism: Polydrusus pterygomalis; assembly: GCA_963969555.1. Lineage (NCBI taxonomy): Eukaryota > Metazoa > Arthropoda > Insecta > Coleoptera > Curculionidae > Polydrusus > Polydrusus pterygomalis. The sequence continues at coordinate 37,643,608 of OZ018376.1, read as the reverse complement.
TGACATATAGGCTGTATTAGTCCCACCCGTCTGAACTTTATAGGCGTCGCCTGTTGGTGCCGAGTATGTATAATAACTGTCGTTGGTTCCACTAGGTGCTACAGACGAAGCTACAGACGTACCATGCTGCTGCGTATAATATTGCTGCGAGTACTGGGGCATTCCATAGACGTTTTGAGAATCGGTCTGTCAAAATAATACTACTTTTTAATTCGTCTGCCAGTTGAAACCATGTAAAATCGATTTTGCAGAAAAAAAATTAATTAGGAATGTAGAAAATATTTTTGTGCAAAATTTGGCATTTTTACGATATTTAGTACAGTGGACGGCAGATAAATCCGTACGAATCCCTCGCTTAACCCTATTTTGTTGAATATCACTTTTAATTTCCTGGATTACACCTGCTGAAAATGAAGAAGCTCGTGACAGGCTTCTGATGGTTTAGAAAGAAGACTTGCCCTATTTAAATGCAATTATAAAACTATTAGAGATACCATAATAATATTTATGAAGTTTAATTTAAAAAAAAAACTAACTAAAAGAATAATTAATATTTATAGAAAAAAAGAAAGCACGAAGTCTTTCTCCACAAATTTTTAATCCGAATAACTAGGCGAACCTAGAACCACCTCGACATGTTTCGAGTGTAGAAACACTCATCATCAGGAAAACAAAGTTAAAGGTAAAATGCTGATGTTTTTAGCAAAAGAGAAAATAATAGTGAGATTGAGCCGTAATGGAGCTTTTAATGGTGTACAAGAGGTGTAAAATTGAGTAGTCAAAAGACCGACAATCAAGACTCCAAGCATACTGAAGAGTCGAGGGTTAGTGCAAAAGCAGACTGTGCCGTGCGGAAAATGAGGGGAGTAAAAGAAAAAATTCGGGAGTTTTGAAAAACTTATCAGTAAAAATCATTATTAAAGTACCGGGTGTCCCACTAAGAATAGCTCTCGGCCGTATCTCAGAAAGGGTTAGTCGTATGGCTTGCGGAAAAATTTTTTTTTAGTAAAAGTGGCCATGAGAAATTGCTGGAAATTATTTTTAAGTTCCTCATTTCGCCGCATGAGGGCGCAATTAAATTTTTTTTTTAATTCTAAATTTCTCCGAAAATTCCCATATTAAGGTATAACTCTGATTACATCATCGAAAAGCTTAGACAATTCTGCATCATTTTGGTTTAAGGCTCGTTGGCGTACCGACCTTGATAAGAGTGGGGGAAGCTATTGAATGTGTAAACATTAAAATCGCTGTAACTTCTAAACGACTCATCCGATTTTACTAAATTTAAGCTTGTTTGGAAGGGAAAGGTAAGTAACTTCAATTGCCGTATCCAATGATACACGATAATTTCTAATAAAATTGCTAGACGGCGCAATTTGTAATAATAACAGTTTTTCGATTTTATCCCGAAAATTCAAATCATACGGTATAACTATGACATCATAATCGGAAAGTAGATGAAATTTGCAAGAAAAAATGTGAAGACCGCTGTTCGATATCCTTGTTCGTTTCAGAGTTATCGCCAAAGTAATAATTATTAATACAAATAGCGCCCTCTAGCAATTTTATTAGAAACTATCGTGTACCACTGGATACGACAATTAAAGGTACTTCCAAACAAGCTTAAATTTAGTAAAATCGGACAAGTCGTTTAGAAGTTACAGCGATTTTAATGTTTACACTTTCACTTGATAAGAGTGGGAGAAGCTATTGAAAGTGTAAACATTAAAATCGCTGTAACTTCTAAACGACTTATCCGATTTTACTGAATTTAAGCTTGTTTGGAAGTACCTTTAATTGTCGTATCCAATGGTACACGATAGTTTCTAATAAAATTGCTAAAGGGCGCTATTTGTATTAATAATTACTTTGGCGATAACTCTGAAACGAACAAGGATATCGAACAGCGGTCTTCACATGTTTTCTTGCAAATTTCATCTACTTTCCGATTATGATGTCATAGTTATATATCGAAAAAACTGTTATTACAAATTGCGCCCTCTAGCAATTTTATTAAACACTATCGTGTACTGTTGGATACGGCGATTGAAAATACCTACCTTTCCCTTCCAAACAAGCTTAAATTTAGTAAAATCGGATAAGTCGCTTAGAAGTTACAGCGATTTTAATATTTACACACACACAACACTCTTATCAAGGTCGGTACGCCAATGAGCCTTAAACCAAAATGATGCAGAATTATCTATTATTTCTAATGATGTAACTAGAAGTATACCGTAATATGAGAATTTTCGGAGAAATTTAGAATTAAAAAAAAAAATTTAATTGTGCCTTCTTGCGGCGAAATGAGGAACTTTAAAATAATTTCCAGCAATTTCTCAAAAATTTTTTTCGCAAGCCATACGACTAACCCTTTCTGAGATACGGCCGAGAGCTATTCTTAGTGGGACACCCGGTACTGAAAAATCTTGAGTTTTATTAAGCCTTGTCAGAAACATGTGAAAGTATTGGAGTGAAATGGAAAGAAAAAGAAAAAAGTTGCTTTTATAAAAGTCGAAGCATCTTTTGGTTTAAAGTAAAAATCTGTTGGGGTTCCAGGCTTTTTACGGCCCAGTTACCCTCGCAGTAGTCAAATCACACACATTTGGTGCAAAAATTAAGATTTTAAAAAGTTTAAAAAATAAAATGTGTGTTCCCGTTAAAGAAGTTCCACTGTAACCAGCACGTGGCAGACGAATTAATATTTAATAGCCGCTTTATTGAAGTTTAATACTGATTGTAATCATAAAGATATTTAAATAAGCTTATAATTATTAAAGTTATGAACTTAAGAATGCAAGTTATTACTTACGCTAACAGGACTATTATAATTCGGTGCATATCCATGAGGATAATAGCTTTGTTGTGTTGAACCACCTTGTTGTGTACTATAATCAGTACTAGTTTGACTTGCATACCCAGACGATAGTTGATAAGCTGGATCCGTCTGGTACTGCGAATATGGCGCTGCAAAATGACCACTCGCCTGTTCAGTAGTTCCTAATGTATTACCGGCTTGTTGGGTAGCATAGGCAGTGTTGTAGTTTTGAATACCTGCAGCTAAAATTGAAAATTAAACTTAAACATGGAACTGTGACTAATAATTGTATGTGAAAGTTATTTAGAATTATCCACATAATAAAAAACAAAAACTGTATTGATCCTTTTTTTTTTTAATAATGATAATAATATATATCGTTATTTTCAACCAACTTAAAAAAGTTTATTACAGAGAATATAACACCAAATATGTTTAGTAACTATTAATAACTCCGTCGAAATTATTCAAAAAAAAATATATATATAATAACCATTTATATATACAAAAAATATTATTATATAATACATTAAAGTTAGTTCAGTTTTAAAAAATATTTTTTTAGTGTTTTTTTTAAAAGTCCATAATTTTGAAATTTCTTTAATTTTTTTCGGCAAACTGTTATAAATTGTTATTCCTATATATAATAATGATTTTTGGCCAAAAGTACTCTTTACCATTGGTGTTTAAATATGATGATTTTGTCTCGTGATGTGAATAATGTTGCTTTCAGACCTTGGGTCCAGACCACGTGACGTAAAATGGCGGTTGTGGGCAACAAGCAATGACACCAACAATGTCATTAATTATTGAGTAGCGTGTACAAATAAAACAGACTTTGCCCACAGCAGCCATTTTTGACATATCGTGTTGCCTAATCCTAATTATAAACATTCTAACCTGCATTGGGGAGCTGACTATCAGAACTATGACTGCCGACGAACTGTTGCGAGGAACTACCCTGAATTTGGCCACCAGAACCATAGCTATGAGATTCTTGTCCCGAAATTTGAGTATTAGATCCATAAGTTGCAGAACTAATATTTTGTAAGGCTGTAGCCCCATATAGCTGTGAACTAGGCACATTTTGGTTTGAATTTTGTAAATAGGCAGATGAATAACCACTTTGTTGAGAATTTGCAGCACTTTCCGGCCCCTGAGACTGTAAATATTGCTGCGGTGTCTGGCTTTGCGGATAATGTACGGGCGTTTGCGTTTGAGGATACTGAGATTGCTGATAATGGCCAGCAGTTTGATTCTGTAAATACTGATCTTGCGAATATTGGCCAGTACTTTGTTGCTGCTGGGAAAACTGGTTAACATTTTGAGACTGCGCGTTAGTACCTTGCTGACCGGACGTTTGACTAGCACCAGGTCCTTGCTGATACATGTTACTTTGACTATTAGAATGAGGTAGGTACGATTGGTTATATTCTCCTTGTTGACTCGAATACTGGTATCCACTGCCTTGACCACTCGTTCCACCAGCTTTCAGATTACTATCAGGATACTGCATATGAGTTAAAGTATTGTTACTGTGAGGCATATTTGGCATGAAACTTGAAATGGTCCGATAAGAGTTTGTGGTCAACGTAGCAGCTTTGCTGGCATCCATTCCACCTGTCGGGCTTTGGACCGACTGGACATCCGAGTAGTGCTGTGAAGGATAGGTATACGAAGTAGGAGTATAGTTCTGAGGAATGTAGTTACTGTAAACATACTGCTGATTATACTGAGAAGTAGCAGGCATAGAAGAATTATCCTTTGCCAATAAACCACTCATTCTACTAGTTAAATCCGTCATTGATGTATTAACATTGCTGCTACTGCTCGATGAAGCAATGGCTGGTTGAGATTGGGCTTGATTCGGATAATTATGCGGTTGATTTGAAACTGATGTTTGTCCGTAACCTTGATTCATCTGTTGATAGTAAGCAACTGCAGCTTCATTGTTCATGCGAACGGTAGGATCAGTGGTGATTTCCGAACCGAGTGGAGCTGGTCTAACGCCTGGCGGCCAGTTTTGTGTATCGGGTATATTTTGGGAAATTCCCTAAAAGAAAAAATCCGTGTCATCCTATTATTCAAGTTGAGGCCATCTATATAGTCAAACTGATACAAGGGAAGAGTTTAGGTGGCAAGTAATAATATTAACGAGCATGGATTGATTCTTATTTTAAATTTATAATCATCGTATGAGTAAGAAATACACAGTCCAAGCTAATTTATACAATATACTTTCTCTACAACTACTTCTGTAGTGACTCGAAGTTTTTTAAATCTGACCAGACAGCCTAATTAATTTACAAAATATCTTAAATCAGTTGGAAGCGTTTGCGTTTACTGGAAATTTCTGGCGGTGTATAGTTTAAATATCATTTTTGCAGCTTCCTCAATATCCAAAGGTATTAGTTTATTATTTGTTTCACCCATCCTATATTTTAAATAATAACCACCATACATTTAATAACGAGGTTTAAAACTTAGTACAGGTCAAGTAGTGTTGACTAAGAAAATAAAAACAGTAGGTAGGTCAAGTGTGTTTTGTTTATGTCATTGTTTCATGCTCAACCATTGCCCACTGGAAAATAAAACACCTAACTAGCCAAAATAGGTATTTAAAATAACAACCAATATAGTAGTATCGTGTGCGTCATAGTTTAATGATCAAGCGACAATCTGATTTACAACTCCCCATCTTTATTTGTTATAAAGATAAAAGTGAATAAAAACATAAGCAAACATCTCTACCAGGCATTATTTATTTACGGAATACGTCGTTGCAATGAAACGTGCTAGACAAAACATTATCTGCTCAAAGATTAACGTTTTTCGGTTATATTTAGTACAGATATTAAAAATTACCATTGCTAAAAATCTATTATAATGTTTATATAATTTGTTTTGACCATTTTTTTCCACGTAGTTTCGATTTGATTTATACGATTTGAATTACGTATTATGATGAGGCACGGGTAAAAGATCCATCGGAACTACTATATTTTTGTAATCGGTTTGCTGCTTTTTTATTTCTTAAAAAGTAGCACTGTCGTGACAATCGCATAGCTCTATCTTCACTTATTAGAGATATAAACCACAGGCTTATAAAAAACAGTAGAATGCTTAATATGCTGTATAAATGGCACACTATAATATCTCGGTACTAGTGGGGTTTTGGTCTTTATAGGTTGCCATCCACTAATTTGAGTTGGCAGAATCATTACAACTGACTGTAACTTCGTAGCGATTGACGCGCACCAACTTTGAAAATACAGGGTAGAATCAAATTGCAATTAACATTAGCTCTAGTCATGATGTTATGCGTTATGTAGTTGTGAAATTTATTTCTAGTGAGAGAAAATCTAAGCAAATTCTTACTATATAACTGAGTAATTTAAAAGACGTCAGACTGTTCAAACAAAAGATCAGAAGAAAAACGTCTTGACTTAAATAGAATAATTTTTAAGATATATTTTTGTGAAACAACAATATTGTTTAATCCCAACAGATAATTCTATGATTAAGACATGATTCTGCTAGTGACCTATAAACATGAATTAGAACATTTTTGACTAAGATATTACGTAATTCGTAAAATTTATATATCAGTTTCCTTAATTTATTCTTTACATATTCACAATGTACTGACCATTTTAAAAATGAATCAAAATATACACCCAAATATTTTATGCTTTCTACTGACTTAATTTTACCAGAACAAACGCAATCCCTTGACAAGTCACAATTAGCAGAATGGATCGTAATCTCATTTTTAATTGGTAGACCAACTGAATTCATTGCAAAGCAAATAAAGTTTGTTTTCTTTATATTCAATGTTAAGCAGTTACGATCCATCCAGGCTTTAATAAGACTAGCAGTCTTCTCGGCCTTATGCTTCATGCCAAGATACCCCTTTAACTAGAAGAACAGTATCATCGGCAAAGCATACAGTTTTAACATTGGGCATCGCACTCGCCAGACTATTAATATAAATTGAGAACAAAATCGGGCCTAGCACCGTACCTTGCGGCACACCACATTCAACTCTCTTGTAGGAACTAGATGTTGAGTTTAGACAAACCTTTTGAAATCTATTAGAAAGGTATGATTTGAATAGTTTAAAAACGTTCCCTCTTAACCCATTCATCTCCAATTTGTGGAGATCCACGGTATCGAAGGCCTTAGAGAGATCCAAGAAAATTGCAAGTGGTTTGTAAGTATTGTTAAAGCAGCCAATAATAAAATCAGTGACCTCCTGTAAGGCCGTATCAGTACCCATTCCTTCCCTGAACCCATACTGCGAATCAGACATTAATTTAGTAGTGTTTAAGAAATTACACAATATCTTTTTTAAACATTTCTCAATAATTTTACAAATTGGACTATTCGATGATAATTATTAATATCTGTCTTATCACCCCCTTTATGCAGAGGTAAAATTAAAGCTTTCTTAAAAACATCGGGAAAAACTCCAACTTCAAATATTCTATTCACAATATGGTTCAGAGGACCAACTAAGTATTTATAATTTCAAATGGTTGCCAACTTTTTTCTAGGGGAAAAATGTTATTCCCTGTACACACAGTCTTTCCATAAGGTGCTATTTTAAAACTATAAGAATAGCGGATGTTCGAGAAAAGTTGACAACCCTTTTTTAGACGTATTGGAGGTGGTTTGGCCGCCATTGTGGAGTTGATCGTAACTGTAACCTTAAATCTATAGTTATAATGCAGCGCCTCGGCAACAGATGTCTCAAATTCACTGATGTAATGTCGTGGTGTTGCCGCATATCGTATTTTATTGGAATTTTTAATGATATAAGCATTTTTAACAGACAATAAATCAGGAGGTTCTCAATTCCAGCCGAATTGATAATAATATGTACGCTGATTACTCCGGGGTAATTGGACCGATTTTCACAATGATTAGGATGCATTAGGTGTTAAATGTTAAACAAATAAAAGTAGATAAAAAGCGACAGCAAGTATAACTAAAATAGGTTTTATTTCGTCGAAAAATAGCAAAATACGTAATACACTAAATACGAACAAACTGGATGTTTCTTGTAAGAAAGTAAAAACCTACTTATTTTAACCATTTTGAAAAGTAGTAATAATTGCAAATAAAAATCAAGTTATACAAACCACGTACACGTCATTCATATTTTACCCATCATAATATACTATTGTGAAATAAATTGATTAAGGCGCCACTGACTTTGAATATGTGTGCGCGCGCATTCCGATGCTGAGCGAGTGAGGCCGATGTAGTGGAGCCAATCACGGGCCAGGCGCGATCGACGCAACGTGGAGCCGCCGCGGCAAGAGAACCGGAACGAGACAAGCCGCAAAAAAGTACAAAATATTTTATATTCTTTCCACATGAATAACGCCATTTTGTAATATTAATAACCTGACAACATATTAAACGTGAAATTTTCAAAATCCTTTACTTCTCCCTCCATATACGTGTAGCCTATATAGGTATGTGAGAGTCGTCATTTAATTCTGTATAGAAAACATGGCAGTCAATATTATGTTTTCATGTAATTAACGTTGGAACGTCAAAAGGTTAAAAGATTATATGCTACTAAGCAATTAAAAATAGGGACATTTTTAGGTCTAGACTACTATAGGTAGGAAAATAAAGGTAAGCTAGTTAAATCTAGGATAGGTGTAGGTACTTATGTGAAAGTGGAATCAAGTTTTACGATAAGCTATAAAAATAAATTTAAAAAACTCATACAGCAAGTCAAACAGACAGGCGGCAACAATGTTTTAATTTAGCAGTAAAAAGACTTGTCGTTAGTGGTTGCATCAACACGCTTTATTGTTAGTGAACTCATTGTGCCATCTATGAATTTAACGTAGCAGATTTAGGAAATCTGCTTATATGGCCTTCTTATAGTTTGATATTCAATGACACATTCTACTTTTTTATAGGCCTGTGGATATAACCTACATAATTTGACACCCTGTACGGTATACGTCGCCGTTCGTTAGTGCAAAAAGTGTGCAGCGCCAGTGGCAGATCTAAAGATTTATAACTCGTTAGAACCTTTTTAACTTCATTCAATAAAACCTAAAATCAATGTCAGGCGAAATAATACTTACACCATAATTCATTGGGGAATAGCTAGGCAACGAGCCAGTTTTCTTTCTAGCTTCCAGATAATCCTTCAACTTAGGTCCAGTTGAAATAGAGTTAAGCTGAGATACGTCATCTTTGGCCGGTGCAGTTTTGGCCAGCATTTGTTCCCTTTCTTCTTGTTGAACTTTGCTTGCACTTTTTATTCGTTGAAATAGCTTGGACACGTTCATTTCTAATTTTGTATAAAATTCGATACCTGTAAACAGGGAAGGGTTTGAAATTAAATAATATAAGACTCGTGTTTATGGTTGGCGTTAATATAATTTCAAATGGTTGCCAATTTTTTCTAGGGAAAAAATAATTTCCCAATCAGACAGCCTTTCTCAGAGGTGCTATGGGACTATGGGGTTTAAGTATTCTACGTTTTCTATAGGCCTATGATGTAGATAGATAACTAAATACCAGTGTAGTGCCAGTGGTGAAATATCTCGCTTATTATAGAAAAGCGATATTTAAAAATATTTTTCTACGACGTGGTTTCATATCAGGATTTGGTTTAAATATAATAAGTCACATAACACCCTGTAGGTATACAGTGTGGCTGTTTAAGTGTGCAACATATGGGCATTTTTTTTATTACCGATTTCTCAGAAAATTTTATTCTTGAGTTGGTGCATGTTCGATAATCATATTAGGTGCACTTGGAATGGTTGCAAGTCAAACAGCGTACAGGGTAGGCCAAAAAATATAAAACTTGTACAAGAATAAAGTACCCCTATTTCAGAAAATTCAGCAAAATGTTATTAGGAGAAGTTGTTTAGAATTAAAAGTTATGGATAGATTCAAAAACGTAACCTTATTTGTTTTTTTTTCATAGTTTCTGCGATTATTTTAGTAGGATTTCATGTTTGTCGCTTAATTTGTACAGTTTTTTTAATAAACATTTAAAATAAAAATTTTGCACTTTGAATGATAGTCTTTTAAGTAGCATATTATTATCATTACTAATGTTTTATCTTGTTAAAAAAATTTGTTAGGATATTTTAAAGTTGTGTTTAATATCGTTGCAACAAACATGAAGTTTGTGATTCCTTAATAAATTAAAAATTCAAGTAAATTTTACAAATATGCTTGAATTTGAACAAAGATATGTGAAATTGATTTGATTTTGATTAATTTATGAATGTCTTTATGGTGAATATAAAAAAAATTTTGGGAAATTATTACTTAATGTTTTTTAAAAATATATATTTTTTTATTTTAGGAGGTCACGTTTTTGAATCTATGCCTAACTTTTAATTGTAAACAACTTTTCTTAATAACATTTTGCTGAATTTTCTGAAATAGGGGTACTTTATTCTTGTACAAGTTTCATATTTTTTGGCCTACCCTGTACGCCGTTTGACTTGCAACCATTCCAAGTGCACCAAATATGATTATCGAACATGCACCAACTTTTATCAAGAATAACATTTTCTGAGAAATCGGTAAAAAAAATGCCCATATGTTGCACACTTAAACAACCGCACTGTATAGTGATAATTTTTCTCTAACAATTTTTTTAGAAACAACCATAGACATTTACCTTTAGGTCAAGAAACAATAATCACGAAAGCGGCCCATTTATGGCCTTGCGCATTTAAACAAAGCCATACAGGAATAGGCATGCGCACTGTAAAATTCTCATTTAACGAATGAAAAGATAGACAGGCCCGGACTTTAAAATGTCTTACTAAACTCTTAATGCTGGCGTGCACAGATTTTAAGCCAGTTACTTCACTTAGTCGAGAAATTGTAATTTTTAGTTATTGCCAGAATTTTTTTTTTAATTGTTCTATTTTTTTGACCGAGTTGGGGAAAAAGGTAATGATTTCTGGTGTTTTTAGTGGCTGCCAAACTATCAGATTTTGAGGTTAGAAAATAATTTTTAATGTTTTTTTTAAATTTGAAGAATTTATCCATACTTCTTATAGAATATACGATTTTTTATCAAGAATATGGTTTGTTCTAAAAAACTATTTGTGAACTATTTAAGCAAGAAAAACAAAGAAGTTACTGCGTTACCTTTATTGGCTTTTGCTAAAAGGTCGTCATAAGAATCGTAAGACGCAATAAGCGCTTGAATTGTAGAATTCCTTTTTTGGATTACATCTTGAATATATCGTCTCGTATTGACAGCTTTAGCATAGGCATCAATAAATGCCTTTTTGATATTATCCTGAGCACCTAGATTCTGATCTATTAGACTGGCCTAAAAAATAAGAATTTAAGAGCTAAAGCGGCATTCGCCATTAAAAGGTTTTTAAAAATATAATGTTTTATCCAAAAAAAGCCAAATACCATATAGATCGGGCGATCATAAGATAACTTTCCGGCTGCCATTTCTTTATATTTTAATGAAACAAGCTAAAACTTTGCAGGAGTCATAGGCTAATAAAAAGGCACGTTTTCAGATACTTATTTTAGCGACTTCCGGTTTAGCCGGAAGTAGCCTCAACTTTTTTTGATTTTTGGAACCTAGAGATCATTTTACATACCGACGTACAAACTGAACTATTTTTTTATTAATTTTTGTGTCAATTTAACAGTTTAAAAATTAATTTTATTTTTTCATCCAGAGTACCACGACTCTATGACCCATCTTTTGAGGCTTTATCCCATTAGGCAAAGAGATATTTAATTGTTTGTCATTGATGTCATTTGATCATAGTGTAGTTGCATATTTGATACATTGAAAAAACATGTTGAATATTTAAGAAGTTATACATCACACCAATAATTGGCATTTTGTTCAAAGCTAAAAATTATATTATATCATTAAAATATTTAAAAGATATTATTCATTGGTTTATTCAAAATTACAGTATATTATTTCAATTTGGGGATCAGGGAATTTAACGACAATTCAGCCATTAAAAAAACTACAAAACAAAATAATTAAATGCATACATAAACTTCCTTTTTTAGAACAAACTATAAATTTGTATGAACCAAACGGAAGCTTTATAAATTAAAACTAGGCATTCTAATAGACTCTATTATTATTAAAGAAAAACCATCGAATATAATATTTCATCCAACCAACATTATTCACAACACCAGACAAAACCATATTCAAACACCTATGGTACTTTTGGCCAAAGATCAATATTATATAAAGGAATAACAATTTACAACAGTTTGCCGGAAAAAACGAAATGTTAGTATTATTGTTATTTTATTGTAAATGGTTATTATATACATATATAGTTTTTTTATAATTTCGATGGAATTATTAATAGTTATATAATTTTTATTATTTGTGATTTCATATATTGTATATTTAATGTTATATTCTCTATAATGAACTTTGGAAGTTGGTTGAGAATAAATATATATTAATAATAATAATAATACAACAATAAAAATGGCGATTAAAAGAAAAACAATTTGATGTTGTGATGCACCAATGGATTCATATTTAAAAACTACATTTAATTATACTATGAACGTGGTATAGTTGTATATTTATTTTTTTAAAGTTATTATCAAAAATGTGATGTTCCTAGTCAATTTTAAACGCTCTAGTAAGACAAATGAAAGGTGATAAAATTGTGTGGGAATTTTTGTACACGTGTTAACGTTTATTAGAACGATTTAAGATAAGTCATCGCACTTTGGATGAAAAAATAAAATAAATTTTCAAAATGTTAAATTAAATTAATCAATTTATGAAAAAAATATTTTTGGTTCGAATTTCTTGAAACTCGGCATAAATACTCTAGACATAAGTAATAATAAAACACATTTTTTAAAGTATGTCCCTAAAGTGACGAAAAGGAGTTATAAAAGTATATATATTTGAAAAATATGTTTTGACGGACTTTCTTGATAGGATTTCAATAAACTCTACCCCCTAAAGTGTTTATAAACGTAAAGTCCATGGAAAGGTCCTGTAAGCGTTATCTGTAAAGAAATATTTTTCGTTGTGCCAGTCACTGCCATAGACATTTACCTTTAGATACATACAGCTTATTTCGTGCGCAAACAAAAGTTAGGTTTTATGGGTGAAAAAATACGTCCGAGCGCACGGCTTGCCGGTCCGATGTCTTCCCTCCCAGCAGCATCGGGCATGCGCACAAATCTCTTGTTATCGGCCTGTCCTTCTTTATCGACGTGCTCAAAATACACTCCAGAACCGGCTCGGTGCCATTTTTGTTGTTGTGTTTTAGATTTTCTATGTGGATTCCTTATTGTTTGTTGTGGGTGTTTAATATTTACGAATTTCTAGTTTTTGTGTCGTTTAGTGAATTGTGTTTGTGCTTTTAGTGACTCCGCTTGGAATATAAACAATGACCAGCCGTTGTATAATTTTATTATGCCCAAATAGTAAGTATGGAGTATGGTTGATATAAAGCTTTATTTTATTATGATCAATTTATATACATCAAACTAGGCCTAGGCTACACAAACAAGGTATGAAAATAAAGAAAAAAAAAATATTTGCAGCCACGCAATCTAATTAGGTACGCCTATTTTTGAGCAATATATTGCTTCAAAAAGTTTAAAAGATACTTTTCTCTATACGTATATTAGATAAAAGAAAAAGTAAATACCTAGGTATGTTTATATTAATCCAAGTTTTCGCCAAATTGTAAAAATTGAGACAAGTTTTATACCAACTAATGTTTGACTTGAGGTTAGGTACGCGATAACATCGAAGATTGGTTATTTTGCTAGTATTGTTTGTTTTTTATATTCCATTTTATAAGACTAATTTAATTAATAATAATAATAATAGGTTTATTTAAAATTTAATAATATAATAAATATGTTTATGTTGTCTTCGATAAACTTATTCTTCAATCCCCTGAAGCTGAGCTTGTTAGGGGCAAATCTTCTTTTTTTTTAGTATGTAAAATCATAAATATGCATTAAAAATCAAGTTTTTTAAAGTAAAAATGTTAATTTATAGTATAAACGCAGCTTTTTTGAATAAATATATTACCTATAATAAAATTATTAATTTATAATTTTTAAGTAAAAAATATTACTTATATAAATTATTCAGAACAATATTAATTATAGTCTATTTCAGAAAGGTGTAGAGTAATAAAAGCTCATTAGGTATGCAAAGGGACTACAGAGTGACCCAACGAATATTTAAGCCACTTTCATAATTTGGTACTGATTTCATTGCAAAATTCTTTCTTTTCATCAAGTGCAGGTAGTTCCACCCCGGTTAGGGTCAATTTATGGGTTTTGCCTATTGTTGTCCATTCACAAACACTGAAAATGGTGTGACAAAGGTGTGCGGGTAGGATATTCGTAAAAAGGAAATGATTTTATTTTTACAGAATAAAAATGAGGCATTATGTACAGGGTTATTTTTATATTTGCGTACCCACCTACAGGGCTTAATATAAGTGACAGAAAAAAACTTAAAAAAAAAAAAGTTGCATAATGTTTCCCGTCATATCTTTTAGACTTATTAAAAAAAAACATCTGCACATCGGAAAGTTAAAAAACAAATGAAAGTCTTCTTTTTTTAAATGGAACACCCTATATATTTTTTACCAGGGCGAAAGATCTCTTTCTCCTGATTTCAAAAATATATAACATGTCATCATTTAATCCAGTCGTTTGTGAAATATTTGAGTTTTTGATTAATTGAATTGACTATAATCTAGTCGGCGTTCCGCATACTTCAACGTGACATATTTTTCACTTTACTTTAAATTGAAAGATTCAGTACGGAAAATGGGATATTCGGAAGAAGACAAACTTCAAATAGTGCGTTTTTTTCACTCTAATAACAACCGAATAGCTGTAGTTCAACAGCAATTTACTTTACTTTATATCATGTTTCAATTTAAATTAAAGTGACAATTATGTCACGTTGAAGTATGCGGAACGCCAACTAGATTATAGTCAATTCAATTAATCAAAAACTCAAATATTTCACAAGCGACTGGATTAAATGATGACATGTTATATATTTTTGAAATCAGGAGAAAGAGATCTTTCGCCCTGGTAAAAAATATATAGGGTGTTCCATTTACAAAAAGAAGACTTTCATTTGTTTTTTAACTTTCCGATGTGCAGATGTTTTTTTTAATAAGTCTAAAAGATATGACGGGAAACATTATGCAACTTTTGTATTAAAAGTTTTTTTCTGTCACTTATATTAAGCCCTGTAGGTGGGTACGCAAATATAAAAAATAACCCTGTACATAGTATTAGCTACACTTCTTTTTTATTAAACATTATAAAAAAATACAAAATACAAAAAATACATTATACAGAAATTAAATTATAAAAAATCATAATATTCTTCGTCTTCTGAGGAACTGTTATCTCCTCTTGACGTTATAATTAACGGGTCGACGGTCCGATCGATCAGGTGGTCAAGATCCCACATTTTCTCCTCTTCTTTAATGACATGATGGACTGTTTTTCGCCAGTTCTCTGGTGTCACTTCCTTAAATGGCTTGCTCAAATAGTAGCTTATTCATTTTGAATGTCATGTTGTGTTTTGCTACAAATCCTCTTACTTGCGCCCATATAAGTTCTATAGGATTTCGTTCGCAATGATATGGCGGTATGCGCAGCACAGTTACAATATGTTTTCTGCTATATCTTCCACGGCATATTTCATAAAACGAGGTTTGTGTAAATTTGCTATAGCTAACAGTTCTTTCTTTATCAAACTATCTTCAAACTCAATACTTTGGATTGTTAACCAGTCGATAATTTGTTGTTTTCTCCAAGATGAAGTTGGAGTCTTCTCTGTGCGTCGTGAATGATAGGTTGCGTTATCCATAACTACTACTGAATCAGCTGGAAGATATGTTATCTTTTACTGGTCTGCCTGGACTTTTCTTGGGAGGTTCTACTTGACCTGCTGTCTTTTTCTAAAGCAATAATTTAAAAATGGTGGACTTTCCAACTCCAGTCATTCGGAAACATCGGTCGACAGTTTATTGTACAGTAAAAGTCGGGTAATCGTATTTTATGCAATCATGTACATTTAAAATAATAACTTTTTCACTTACTGATAATGGAGAATTATTGGAACATCTTTTTCTTGGTGTGAATGTCGCCATTTGATTACTAATCTTATAATACTGTGAACACTATATACGGCTTAACAGCAAATACTGATGCGTTAAAACTAAACAAATATACTTATTAAGGTCATACACACACACGATATATGAAGTTTATTCCAAATTACCACCTATTTATATGATCAGCCAATGAGGCCAAGCCAAACTCGGTACCTGTTAAATGGTACCTTTTAAACGCAAAACGTAACTTTATAATCTACTAATTAACTAATCCCTACACAATATTTCGATTTTGACACTTCAGGCCAAAAAATATACCTTTTCTAATCCTCTTACGCAATTACTTGAAATTTTAATTTTACAAACAATACTATTTTTTCTCTGACATTTTTGGTTAGTTATCATAAATAATTTAATGCACAAAGTTTACCTGCGCCTATGGCCGACACCACAATTGGACGGAATTTTCCATTTTCTTACTCTACACCTTTCTGAAATAGACTATATTTAAAGCATTTCTAAAAATATTTTCGAATTGTCTGTTTTTAATATCCATGTTTTTATTTCGACTTTAAATGTTTTTAGTGAAATCAATTTTTTAAATTTTTGATGGTAAATAATCGTTTAAATTAAAACATAAATATTTGAAATTTTTTTTGTCCTATGGACTTATTTATTTTAGGTTTTATGGTTATTTCATTTCTATGACGTGTATTATGATTATGGTTTTTAAATTGTATAAGGTTTTTATTTTTAAATATATATTAAGATGTTATAAATGTAAAGTTGTCTTATGTTCAACTTTTTTGTTTCTGAATATAATTCTTTTGAAGGATAAAGATGATCTTTATTGAATATAATTTTAAAAAATCTTTTTATTAATTAAATTGTTATTATTATTAAATAATAATAATTGACTTGTTCTCTTCCTTTTCGAACTAAAAACACGACGACCAATTATTTTTAAATAAATTTTAGAAACAAACTTTTGCAACTACTAAAAATGCCAGACATCGCTACCTTATTTCCCGATTGATCAAAAATTGAGAAGAAATTTCAATTTTTTGGCAAGAATTTGAGGAAAAATTTTAGCTGTTTACACGTAAAAATAAATTGAAGGTCAACTTTTACAATTTCTTAAGCCAGAACTTAAATTTTAAAGCCCGGACCTGTCTATTTTCCCATTCGTCAAATGATAATGTTGCAGTGCGCATGTCTAAACGTGTGTAGCTTTGTTTACATGCGCGAGGCCATAAATTTGCCACTTTCGTGATTATTGTTTGCTTATCTAAAGGTAAATATCTATGGTCACTGTATAATATAACATATAAATAGGTAAGCAATTTTAAAATTTAATAAAAACTGAAAAGAACACGACAGTGTCACCAAATGAAAATAATTTCGGACAAGGCAGGTAAGTACTTTTTGAATGCTTAGATTAGATAAACAAAACTACGGTATCATAAAGAAGAAGATATTTACTTACCAATTGACCATGTTTCTCCAGTTCTCGTTGAAATAACTCCTCCAAAGACTGATTAGGTGGTTTGGTCACTAATGCATTAGTAATATCGTCATTATGGACTGCATCTCTCAGCTGTGCCCATAGCATTGCTCTCTGGGTTTTCATTTCGTCTACCTTTGAATTTAACATCTCTAGTTCTTTCAGGGCATTTTGGTCAATGTTTGCTAAAAGTAAAAAAATAGATTACTTGAAAAAAGACAATTTAAAAATATTTTTAGAAATGCTTTAATTAATTAATTAATATTGTTCTGAATAATTTATATGAGTAATATTTTTTACTTAAAAATTATAAATTAATAATTTTATTATAGGTAATATATTTCTTCAAAAAAACTGCGTTTATACTATAAATTAACATTTTTACTTTAAAAAAATTGATTTTTAATGCATATTTATGATTTATGATTTTACATACTAAAACAAAAAATAAGATTTGCCCCTAACAAGCTCAGCTTCAGGGGATTGAAGAATAAGTTTATCGAAGACAACATAAACATATTTATTATATTATTAAATTTTTAAATAAACTTATTATTATTATTATTATTATTATTATTACATACGAAAACAAAAAATAAGATTTGCCCCTAACAAGCTCAGCTTCAAGGGGATTGAAAAATAAGTTTATAGAAGACAACATAAACATATTTATTGTATTACTAAATTTTAAATAAACTTATTAATATTATTATTATTGATAATTCATAATAAAAACTACACTTTGAATCCCTTTTTGCAAAACTTACCATCTGGTAGTTCCACACTGGGCAACTTTTGTTGTAATTCTCGAATTGGTCTCTGAAGAATCTTTAAATTCTCCAATTGTGTCATCATAGCTTTGCTCAAAGTCTCATTCGACTCCTTTGCTTTGCTATGGGCTTCTTTATATTTTGACGCTTCCCTTGCCAAGTCCGTAGTAATGATGCTTGGCGGTCTCTTACCCATTATTCCTTGGTAGTTTTTTTCATTTTCCTCTTCTTCCTGTACAAAACATTTTTTTATCTAATTTTCAATAACATTCTAACTTTTGTCATTTCTTGCAATAATTGTTCGGCATTTAAGAGAATTTTTTTATAGCCTATACTTATCAAATTCGAAATTGTCTTTTTATTATGAAGTAATGTAAAAAATCGTCAAAAGGAAAAATTGCATTTAAACTGTGAAGTACATTTCTCTGGAGATTTTATTATGAGTATTTTCAACTTTTCAGATGTATTTGTCATTTGAAACATGACGTCTCTAGGATTAAATTGTTAAATTATGATAACTTTGCACCACCCGTGTCAAATTTTTTTGCCTCCAATTCATGACGTCTCTAGGATTAAATTGTTAAATTATGATAACTTTGCACCACCCGTGTCAAATTTTTTTGCCTCCAATTTTTTATTTCTGAAAGAAAGGCATGGCGGTAAAAAAAATAAAATAAAATAAATGAAAACTAAATAAAATATAAAGTAGGTATATGGTATGAACGAATAGTCTAATATCCATAAAATCAACTTACATTATGAACAAAAATTGTTAAAATAAATAGTAAATATGGCAAAAAATTCAACTTTGTCCAGACATCTGCAAGTTTGTACAGGGTTATCCAACCAAGACTAGACAAGGCGATTTTTTGACTTTTCCTGTACTTTTATAAAAAAAACTGAAATAGCCATCTTAAGTCATTTTCTCCCGCGAATTCGAATATCTTCAGCAAAAAACAATTGAACATCAAACAAAAGTACTAGGGGTCACTTTGATATTTTTTTAAATGGAACACCCTGTATATTTTTACATTTTTAAATTCCACATAAAATTATAATTATTTTTTATTAAATGCACTATTAGTCTATACTTCATAGTTTCCGAGATATTGACTCTCGAAAAGTGACATTTTTGAACTTTGACAGCTTATAACTTTCTAACAGTACGTCTTAGAGTAAAACGGTTTACATGTCCCTATCTTCAATTTTTATTATCTTCCCAAAAAAATCAACTTCCAGTTAAACCGGAACAACTATATTTCCTTCTTTCGAGTTACATCCGGTTTAACCGGAAGTTGATTTTTTTGGGAAGATAATAAAAATTGAAGATAGGGACATGTAAACCGTTTTGCTCTAAGACGTACTGTTAGAAAGTTAGAAGCTGTCAAAGTTCAAAAATGTCACTTTTCGAGAGTCAATATCTCGGAAACTATGAAGTATAGACTAATAGTGCATTTAATAAAAAATAATTATAATTTTATGTGGAATTTAAAAACGTAAAAATATACAGGGTGTTCCATTTAAAAAAATATCAAAGTGACCCCTAGTACTTTTGTTTGATGTTCAATTGTTTTTTGCTGAAGATTTTCGAATTCGCGGGAGAAAATTACTTAAGATGGCTATTTCAGTTTTTTTTATAAAAGTACAGGAAAAGTCAAAAAATCGCCTTGTCTAGTCTTGGTTGGATAACCCTGTACATATGCCTAAAATTACACTAGAATCAACTTTTTCTAGTAAATGGAAATACGTTGTGATTTAAAACAAAATAAATACAATGCAAGTTCAAAACTGTACTTTATCATTAAAGGGAGATTAAGTTGAAAAAAGGGGCATTTTGTTTCATTGTGTTAGTGTCCCAATTATTGAAAAAAAATCCAATTGTTACATATTTTTCCACATTTCTAACTCACCTTTAAAAGTACCTGGATTTCATTTAAGTTTCCTTCGACGTCATGATAGATGTTAGACAGCTTAGCCATGGAATCTATTAGATCCTGAATAGCAGAGGGTTTTGCTGATAATGCGGCCGCTCTATCAATAAGTTCCTGAGGAATTCCTGTAGCTTGATGCATCTAAAAATGATTGTGATCAAATAAATTATATGAATAAGGAGCAATAGATAGCATAAAATTTAATCAATTCAATCTTACCTTACAAACAGGGAACAATATGTACAAGTCATAGGAGTTAAATCAAGTTTATATGAGAGTAATTCTGGGGTTCCTGGGGATAGCGAGGGTAGGGAATCGTTCAAAATCACTTATATTTGCCTATGATTTTAAGATGTTTATGGATATTATTACTGAGGATTACTGTGATCACTTGCAGGAGGATCTGCACAAAGTGGCTAAATGGTAAGTAAGTAAACGTTACTACAAACCTTTGTAAGCATATCCAACTGCATCGCCGATATGAATTCAACTAGAGTTTGGTCCTTAATCTCAACTTTCTCGCCAATATCTCTTAACATCTGTGCTTTTCTCTCACTGTATAAGGAAGCTGCTTCGTGTGCTTCCATCGGTACAAGTCTGGCAAAAATATCTGGGCCAGAAACCTAAGGCGATAGTCATTAATTTATTTTGGTGTGGCAAGCACCATCTTATAAATTATATTAATGCTATTAAAAGTTGACAAGGTTTTGCCGGATAAACATAATGTCTAAGAAGTCGTCACTAACTGTAAAATATTGCTTTTAGGATATTGTAATAAAGTTAATGAGCCAAAGTTTTATTTTAATTATGTTTCGTGGTAATGCTATCTCTTGAATGACGTTTAACTAATAATAATAATAATAATAAGTTTATTTAAAATTTAATAATATAATAAATATGGTTATGTTGTCTTCTATAAACTTATTCTTCAATCCCCTGAAGCTGAACTTGTTAGGGGCAAATCTTAATTTTTGTTTTAGTATGTAAAATCATAAATCATAAATATGCATTAAAAATTAGGTTTTAAAGTAAAAATGTTAATTTATAGTATAAACGCAGTTCTTTTTGAAGAAATATATTACCTATAATAAAATCATTAATTTACCTATAATTTTTAAGTAAAAAATATTACTTATATAAATTATTCAGAACAACTAAATTAAATAAATTAATTAATTAAAGCATTTTTAAAAATATTTTCAAATTGTCTCTTTGTAATATCCATGTTTTTATTTCGACTTAAAATTTTTTTAATGAAATCAATTTTATAATTTTTGTTGGTAAATAATCGGTTAAATAAAAACATAAATATTTGAAGTTTTTTTGTCCTATGGACTTATTTATTTAGGTTTTATGGTTATTTCATTTTTATGACGTGTATTATGATTATGGTTTTTAAATTGCATAAGGTTTTTATTTTTAAATATATATATTAGGATGTTATAAATGTAAAGTTGTCTTATGTTCAACTTTTTTGTTTCTGAATATAATTTTTTTAAAGGATAAAGATAATCTTTATTGAATATAATTTTTAGAAACCTTTTTTGTAGTATTTCTAATTTTTTAACTAAAGTTCTATTTATTCCTCCCCAACCTAAAATTCCGTAATTTAAATGAGTTTTAACTAACGCGTAATATAATATTTCCATGTCTTACATTTAAAATTTTTTTAATGTTTTTAAAAATCGGTAGTAAACTTCTTGATTTTTTAATTAAGTATTCTAAGTGAAAATTCCAATTTAATTTACTATAAAAAAAAAATCCTAAATATTTTATTTTATTAACTTTAAATTTTAATGTCTTCATTTATTTGAATACTATTCATATTTCGTGGTAGGTTATTTAGGTTTAAAGTAAAAAGAATATAATTTGCTTTATTAAAATTAATTGTTAACAATTTGTTATCAAACAATTTTTTTATACTTTTAAACTATTTTTAAATTTTATTATTTAAGTTTTCCCAATTTGTATCGGTATAAAAAATTGTAGTATTATCTGCAAAACTATGAATTTGTCCATCGCAATTTATACTAAATAAGTCGTTAATATAGATATTTAAAAATAATGGTCCTAAAATTGTTCCTTGAGGAACACCATATACTTAAATACTTTTGGATAGCTTTTTTCTTTATCTTTTTGAACATAAGTTGGTCTATTTTTCAGATAATTTTTAATTAATTCTAATTGATTTCCTCCGAATCCAATATTTGCAAACATTTTTAACAGTAAATTATAGCTAACTGTAGGTATCAAAGGCTTTTGCTAAATCTAGAAAAATACTAATACAAGGTTTTTTAGTATTTAGTGCATCATATATTTGTTCTGTTAGATAGCAAATAGCGTTTTGCGTTGACTTATTTTTTTGAAACCCAAACTGTTTATTAGAAATAAAATGTTTTTTTTCCAAATAATTTTCAATTCTTAATTTTAAAATTTTTTCGAATACTTTTACTATCGAAGATATTAATGTTATTGGTCTATAATTACTAAAATATGTGTTTACATTAATTAATCTAAAGAACATTACATATTTATAAAATTATTGGCGGACTCTGACTCTAAGCAATTACAAAATATAGCCAAGTTTTCTCAGACCTTGATAATCTTGGAAATAATATTTCCTCAACAATTCGTTTTATTTTTATCCTTTAAACTTCCAAATACTTCTATTTGTCATTATCAGCTTGTTAAGTTGATATGTACGACAGACCTTAGTTGGCTAGTTATAAAAATTGTATTAGACGGTATAGGACGCAATCTGCAACCCAAAGTTTAAGGTTGGTAAAAGTGTATACGATGTTAGTTGAGACAGACAAAAAAACTAAACAAATTTTTTATGACAGACCTGTCAAGTCCACGTGGACTATCTTCGTATAGGGAGCGATCAATACAAATTTTGTTATATTTGTATTGTAGTTTCAGTGTGTGATGCAGTAAATTGATCGTACCCCCAATATTTACATTGTCTCAACTGACTTCGTATGAAGTATAACATTTTCGAATACGGTTTTTTATTAAAAGAGCTAGGGCTTTTAAAATGTCAATCCAATAAAATGATGATAAAATTCAAATATGTTGTCTATTAATTTAAACAATTTTTAAACTGTTTTTTCTGTTTTAATATTAAATTTGCAGAGTATTAAAAGTTTAAGGGAACATTGCATATTGACTCCACCAGGCCAATGGAAATCACAATTTTCTGTGTGATTTCCGTCGTATTGAAAATATACCGAGAAAGTTCCTAATTGTTTAGCCGCCTCTGGTCCGACAAGAGGCGAAGAACTATAACTTTTCTGTGAGGGAGTGCGAGGTTACATATTATAACCAACGACGCACCAAGCAAAGATAGACATCGCATTATCTTTATCATAACAATTCAGCCAAGACCAGGTGTGCAAAGTTACTGATTTAGTACCACTGTACCAGGATTATTATTTAACTTTCAAAATGCCTTTATTCCAAACTAACTTTTACAGTTCATTACATGGAAAGTGACAACATAATATAGAAAATAATAAACATTAAAAAAAAACAATAAAAAAATGGAAGTTAATTTATTTAATTCATTAATAAAATTAATTTAAAAAAATAGTATAAATAATTTAATTTAGTAAATATCTCTTTAATTATTTTTTAAAAATTGCCAATTTTTTATTTTTCTGATAATTTTTGGAAGATTGTTATATTTTATTATTCCTTATACAGGGTGTTAGTGAATAAGTGAGACAAACTTCAGGGGGTGCTTCTTTAAGTGATTTTAAGAAGAAAAGTTCATATAGACATGGGTCCGAAAATGCATAGTTTTTACGATACAGGGTGTCAAACTTTAAAAAAAAATCGGATGTTCGTAAATATCTCGATACTCTTGTATTCAATTTTGTAGAAATTTGGTAATTCTATTTGTAATAACAAGACGATAATTTAGCCTCAATTAGATTAAAATTTTTAAGTCCAGTGACGTCCCGGAAGACAGTCCAACTAATATTTTTGACAAAAAAAATGCGCGGCACTGGCTTTTTTAAAAATTATGTATTTTTTTCGAATTAAACAACTACAAATACAAATATTTTATTTCTTGAGTTTTTTTCATATCTTGCTTTGTTTTTGAGAAAAAAAAAAAATAAAAACCACTTTATTGTATGTCCCCGGGACAATAAGAGTAAAAATTTAAACCACTTACTATGCTAATAACCAATTAAAATTACACAAAAGTTCTCTTTCGAATTTTTCGCATAGATTTTAAAATATTAAAATTCAAAAGAGGACTTTCGTGTAATTAATTGCTTAATAGCATAGTAAGTAGTTTACATTTTTTACTCTTATTGTCCCGGGGACATGCAATAAAGTGGTTTCTATTTTTTTTCTCAAAAACAAAGCAAGATATGAAAAAACTCAAAAAATAACATATTTGTATTTGTAGTTGCTTAATTCGAAAAAAATACATAATTTTTAAAAAAGCCAGTGGCGCGCAGTTTTGTTGTCAAAAATATTAGTTGGACTGTCTTCCGGGACGCCACTGGACTTAAAAATTTTAATCTAATTGAGGCTAAATTATCCTCTTGTTATTATAAATAAAATTACCAAATTTCAACAAAATCGAATTAAAGAATATCGAGATATTTACGAACATCCGATTTTTTTTTTTAAGGTTGACACCCTGTATCGTAAAAACTATGCATTTTCGGACCCATGTTTATATGAACTATTTTTCTTAAAATCACTTAAAGAAGCACCCCCTGAAGTTTGTCGCACTTATTCACTAACACCCTGTATATATAAAAGCGATTTTTTTCCGAAATTACTTTTTACTGGTATAGTTTGATAATTTATAAAACGTGTAGTGTTATGATCATGTAATGTCTTATTCTCCTGAAGTGTTATAGTTTGATTTTTTTTCTTTTAAAATAACAGTGTGAATTAGAATGCAATTTTTTAATTTATACATGTTTTGAACGTGCGGTCTATATAGATTAACAGTTGGTTCTAAATGTGGTAATTTGTGTAGACATTTAAGAACTTTATTTTGAAAATTTTTGTAATGGTTTTAAGTTTGATAAACAATCAGATCCCCATACTGAAGCTAAGTATTGTAATTTTGAATATTAATGAAAAATATATATTTTTCAAGTATTTCAAAGGAATTAAATATCTAGCTCTGTACAAAACACGTACCAAAGGAGATATCGAGTTTATAATATACTGGATATGGCCTTTCTAATTTAAATTTTCGTCTAAAACTAATCCTAAAAATGTTGTTTTTGAATATTTTCATTATTAAATGTTAAGGGGTTAATGATGGATCTTATTTTTACGTACGTTCACAAGTTTATAAACATGTCATAAACGAGTCTAAACTTTTGTAGGGCATCCTATGCCATCAACCTAATAAACTGACAAAAGCAAAAGGTTTTGAACCTTCCATTTGAACAAATCTGAATAAAAGCAAAGGTAAAGCAAATTATAGGTATATTCGACATAGAAAATAGAACAAAAGGATATTTTAATGACACCCTGTACGTACCTCTGGATCATTCACACTGAAATCAATTCCCTTCACTAAAGAAGCTCCTTTAACTTCTTGTAAACTGGCAATGTCTGGCACTTCCTCATGATAAATTAAATCATTTTCGTTTTTAGCAGCCTTCTTTTTACCCTGTACTACATCGGTGGTAAACGCCAAAGCATCAGCGAGTTCTTTTTGCTAAAAAAGAAACATACCTTGAAAGGTAAAAAAAAAATTATGATTGTATTTTATTTTAAATCTCTGCCTTTGATTTCGTCCAAAGATGATTGCCAGCATTTGGATTGATAGAATTAATATTTGTTACAGTAGCAGCTCGTCGACATTGAATATGGGAGAGCGCACACCGCAAGCACTCCAGGTAAGCAAAAGGTCCTGCATGCAAATGGTTAAAGGTGAAAGCTTTTTGGGTGCTACGCCCAAAAAGACCTATTTTGGCAAGCACAAAAAATTTCAAAATAAAAAAATATGTATTTTTTGTAGTGACAATAAAATTACAAGTAAAGAGCGCACTCTAAAATACAAATGCATGACATATTAGAAAATAATTAGCTACGAAAAATGTTTCGCAACATTTTTTCGTTGTTAAAATAAATAAAAAAAGTTACTGTCAAATATAAAATGTAGTTTGTAAGTAATTACGATATTCTATTTTTAATACATTTAAAATATATAGGTAAGTGTAGCACGGCCATGACTACGTCATGTTTTAAAAGATTGTGCTTCCTCCTTTAACGGCAAATCATAGACTCGTGTGTCGACCTTGTATTACGTAAACAGTAAGCTCTACAGTAAGGTAAGCACTTAAACAATGACAGCTAAACAAACTGATGATTTGCACTTTATTTGCGACAAAAATTACGGTATCTGTCAGTCTGGCAGCTGATTTTATGACACCGAAGCCGTAAACGTTTTTGCGGCAGGTGTACTATCATCAGTTATCCGTCCTATCCACATATGTAACCAGCATGATGATATGATATGATGATATGCAACCAGGCTATTAAAAAGTGCGGTTGTTATCGATCGATAGTGATCATGCGCAATATGTAGTATAGGCAGCTGTTGCTTTGATGCGAACAGAACCGGTCACTCGTTATTTTCATTTTATGTCTTGTGGTGTGACTTTTAAGTGTTGTGTTGTCCTGTTTATAGTAGAGACACTATAATAGAGCCTATTAACTTGTAACTTTGATAAAGGTATCTTCTGCTATCCTATGTAATTAACTAGTGTTTTAAAAATTTGGTACATAAAATAGTTAAAAATATTATAAGCCTGCCCTGTTAAGTGTTTACATGATCCACAAAATTATGTGAACTACGCAGACTGTATCCAGCTTTAGTCCTCCATAGAGACCACAATCTTGTAACATGCCATTAGCAATATACTGGTTATCTAATATGTGGTCCTATCCTATCCCACGAAGCGAGTGGGAGGAAAGTTGGGAAGAAAGTCGGAGACAGTGGTGCCAAACCTCCCGATTTATCGGTAGATCCACAGAATTTATTTATTGTCTCCGGATGAAGTCATGATGAAATAAAATTTATTGGATGGACCTCAGGGAAAAGCCTGCACTGATTTATTATGAGGGGATAAAAACATCTCCAAATCTACAGTATCACTTAAATTAATTTAATAAAAAGTTTCACCCTCAGAAGCTTAAAATATTCCCAATGATCAAAAAACATGTTTTGTCACAGGTGCTAATATAAAATAATGTGATCTATTTTAGCTGCCAACAGTATTACTCTATGATAAAATTTCGGATATGCATGTGATGCGTGTAGCCAATACAATAATTTTGCCTTATTTCCAGCTGAACATTTTTAATAACTGCTTATCAGTATTCTCCTGTAACCCTGGACTGTTCCTTTGGAGTTGCTATATAAAATTTGTGATGTACAGTCTGATATTTAGTTTAAATATAAGTCAAATACTTTAGAAATTAAAAATTTATTATACCTAGCATAACAACTTCTATTACTATAAATTACTTATGATTTTGTATGTCTTCGAAAACCTGTTTAGTGAGAAATAAATAAAGAAGACTCATAATTTGACGCTAAATAACCTCATTGAACAAACCTGTTTATTGCTCAAGCTTTTCCTAGCCTCTTCTAAGTGGTCACACGCCGCCTGATAGAAAGCAACTCTCTCCCCCATTTTTTGCAACTCTTCCGCTTGCTGTCCTTGAAAGAGCAAAGATACACATCTGTGGTATGCAATTTTGAACTGCAAATATTTCACCCATTCTTTATATCTAGAGTATCCTAAGACGTCTTGACCCTGCGGTAGATTCTTAAGACTGGCTAATGCCTGGCGATAGAAGTCCCAAACTTGAACAGCAACTTTGGCTAAAATAAATGCAGAGTGTAAGAAAAATATTTTTTTTTAACGATTTATTACATTAAATGGAAGGTTCTCCGCCTGCCCTCGCAGAGGGGTTGAAACATAAAACCTCCTAATTGAAAAAGTGCAGTTTTTGACGTCACATTTTACATACTAAGTCCTGGCCTTAGGTTGTTTCTGCAAAATGTCAACGTGTGTCATTTCTAACGGATTCCGGAAGATTTAGTGTAACAATTTTTCCCAATAAAAGCTCATTCCTTTCTTCTGTGTTACGGCGCTTTTGGGGGAATGGATGGATTCTTTATTACCGAAATTGCTCCAGTTAAAAGATTCATTCAGTATGTATAAGAATTTTACCGCATCTCCTCTGGCTACTATTGTAGTGGGTCAGCATTACCCACTTAAAGTTAAATATTGAGTATTTTATTTTATAAAATCAAAAAGCAAATCCATTTCAATTTAAATAAAACACGGAGCTAATTGTTTAACAAATTTCTTTATTAAAAAGAGTCAAGAAAATTAAAGAACGACAGAAAAAAGGCGTGTTTCTTATACGCGCATAAAAAGTTAGAAGCAAGAATAACCAATGAAACAACACTAGTAATCAGTAATCACCACTTATTTCCTGTAGTTGTTATTTTTATTCTCAGTTCTAAAAATTAGTTTACATATAAAAAACATACAGGAAGCTAAAAGTAATAAAAATGCGTATACTTGTGTTTATATAAAACCGTGTAATTACCAAAATTCATTAACTTTGTTATTTTAAATAGTATAATAAAAGATAATGTTTTTCTTGACCTCCCTGTTTTAAGTTTCAAGGAATATCGTTGCTATAGCAACCAGGAATCAAGAGGTGTAACTTTTCTCACATCCGTTCTTTCAACCAATTACAATTAATAAAAAATATTCAAGTAGGCGGGATTAAATATTTTTCCTGTTATAAAAACTCGCGACGAGCAACTAAAAAATTAGAATTCGCTTCATATTAAAAAGTTCTTCTTGAATAGAACTATCCGATGTAGTTCTCAGTGCCAGTGTTAATTTTCTTAAAAATACTCTCGTTTTATTAAGGGTCAAAGAAACCGGAATGACCAAGAATAATTTAAAAGTATTTTAAAACAAATGAAAAGAATATTATCTAAAACCCAAAAAGGGTTCAAGCTAGTGTAAATAAACTCTTGCACCGAAAAGGCAGAGACCTTATGTTTACATAAGTGAGTGAATGTAGGGGACATGGAAGCCAAAATAGTTATTATTTTGTTTGGACTATTATGTAAGTTAAAAGACAATTAGAACTTTGATTTTCTTGAACTCAGTGAAAATAATAATCTTAACCAATTTTATGTATTTTACTAATCAAGTCGTGTATACGACATAAAAGTAATGTAGGACGGAATTATTTTGATATTAATAATGTTAAAGATAAGTAAGCAGTACAACTAGTCTCCCCTAATTTATAAATTGTGAATATTAATACTAACAGAGTATGCAGTAATCTTTAGTCAAACGGGAAATGAAATTGAATAGGTGTTTTCAGCTAAATAGAAACCAGTAAAATATTATAAAATGTATATTAGTAAAAACAAATCTTGTAATTAGCTAAAGACAATTATTCGGAATATTTATTTCATAAAAGTTTCTGCAGGGATGAATAAACAAAGATTCTACATAATACAGAAAATAAATGTTATTTGTTTCTACCCCGCAGGGGTTTCGACATATACAGTGCATATCACTTATTTGATTAGAAATATTCCGCAGGAAAATCAACAATTAAATTAAACTAGTTAAATCATAATAGGGGAGAACTAAGTTAGAAAATTGTGCATGTATTATTTTGATTAGTTGATATAATGTACTAACAAAAATGTATTGTTGTAATTTTAACCTTATGTTATGGTAGAAAATGTATTTTATGAATTTTAGTATTAACAATTTTTACAATATGGAAATAAACGTATAGAAAAATCAATCTTAAGTGAATTATTATTTTCATCGACTAGAAAATAACAAGGTGTAATAAACAATTGATTAGGTTTTCAGAAAATTATTACATACCAAATAGAGAATATTAAAAGAACCCGAATAAAATTAATATCTCGTACGATACACCACGCCAAGTCTCCCTTTCGAAATAACATCTTAATATTATAAAACCTTTAATTATTTAAATAATTAATAACATTATAATACAGTGGTGGGTCGTTACACTATCCCTTTTACTTCTATTTAATACACAGTTAAGAAAAATTTTCGGGTTTGTTGGTAGAATAATGAAACTTTTACTGTTTTATTTTGGTACCTTTGAATATTAATACAATTAAAAGGAAAATAATTTGTGACTTACAAATAATCGTAGATTTTCTGTTATCCAACATACTCTTCTCCAAAATACACTCCTGTGCCTGCGCTAAACACACCTGTTTATAAAGATGCGGAACTTCAACTGATGTAATGTAGGCCAGACTATCTGAGTATTTTTCTTTAACAGTCTAAAATGTTAACAATAAAAATTTGAATTTAGTTTTTATTCACATGCGCATATCATTTTTAATCTATGTAAATGACCTTGCGTCAATTTTTATAAATGGTGCATTTCCATGTTTGCTCATGATACTATGGCATAATAAATAAGACTATGATTTTGGACATGTTACAGTACTCTGACATGTACATTTCTCAAAAAACCACTAAATTTGTTCTGTCTGGGATACTTTCTAATATTATTAATACATATTACTTCTAGGAACATTCCCCGATGAATGGTAACGAAGCTATATTACCCCCATCTATAAGGATGGAGATCCTAATGATATAAATGAAACAACGGGAAAGCTGTAAGCCGATCTTTATTGAAAAAAATATTTTGACAGTTATAGGAATGTACATTCTGGAGTTCAGTAATGTTTGTGTCTGAAAACAGAGATCTGCGACGTAAAACACGATCATGACACTCGCCAGAAAAGTAATCTAGTACCTGACAAGTACAATTTAACGTACTTGCAAAAAAATGTAAAATACTGTATTATAAAAATCAGACAGTCAGTAAGGCGCGTTTTCTAATATTAATGAATTCTTCAACGATCCTGATCAACAGTCAATACAATGCTTATAAACTTTAAATATTTTTGTAGCTGTACAAATTACTAAAATGTTTGTGATTACACGTAAATACCTATGATTTTTTGTTCTTTTAAGCAGATCAACGCTAGGCATTGAATGCTAGGCTTTAATCCTGTCGCCACCATTTTTGAGTTTTTAAATTATGTGTGTTTCTTTAACACGTGTCCGGAGATTCAGGGTTGTTCCGCTGAGATTAATTGTGAATTGTGTGCAGTGGAGTCAGACAGGCATAATCTGCTGTTGATTACGGTTTATCGCTCCCCCTCAGGTGACTATGAAAACTTTTTGAAATCTTTGTTGAAATATTAAATAAAACTTTACACAAAAAACGAACAATGATTGTAAATGGTGACTTTAATTTAAAGTTTAATACTAATGACAGGAAAACATTATACTTTGTTGATCTTATGAAATCTTATAATCTACGTTATACTATCAATACCAATACTAGAGCAAATGCGTGCCTGGATAATGTGTTCTGTAATCTTGAAGTAGATGATTGTGCCTCATATACATTCGATTGGGCTCTTTCTGATCATCTGGGCGTAGCTATTGAATTAGATGTAAATAAAAAGAACCAACCCATTGTACCTACTATCTGTAGGCCTATTACACAGCACGGATTGCGGGATCTGTATCAATCTGTATCAATCTAAATTGGGACTTTATTGATGGCCCTTGGGACGTAGAGAAAAAGAGCGAAACCTTTGTACAACTTCTTACCAGCTGTATTTTGAAAGCATTTCCAGAAAAGGTCAAGCGCGGGTCGCACAGTAGTGCTGTCAGCGTGGACTTCTTTACTAATAACCTAAAAATGATGAGGGATACGCTGACTCTGATGCAGTCAGTTTACAGGCGCACGGGTTCAATTACCTTGAGAGAGAATATAAGGACATACCGCAGGGTATACCGAGGGAGCTTGCGGGAAGCAAAAATCAACGCTCATGATAATTTTATTAGAAGCTCTGGAAATGCCTCTAAGGCTTCATGGCAGATTGTAAATAAATTCAGAAATAAGACAAAAAAAACGACGAAAGTTCCTTAGTTAGACCCCGAGAATTTTAACGATTTCTTTACCAACATCGCCTCTAATATTATAAATGAAATTCCAAAATCCAATTTCTCCCCGGATTACTATTTAAAAAAATTAAATCTTGAAAATGTGCCAACATTCGACTTACAAAAAGTAACGTATGATGAGATACGTGACGTGATATTATTATTATCTTCTCTCTTAAAAATACGCACAGCAAAGACTATTATGGCATTAATACAAAGATAATCATTAATACAAAGATGACCAAACTAATTAACATCTGCATTGAAGAAGGAGTTTATCCATTGGTGTTTAAGATTTCTCGTGTTGTACCAGTGTACAAAAAAGGTGATCGAAATGATGTCACTAACTATCGCCCAATTTCTTTAGTACCGTTATATAGTAAAATTTTTGAAAAGGCTCTTAAATTTAGAATAAGTAACTATTTTGAATCAAATGAACTATTTAATACGAAACAGTTTGGATTTAGAAGCGGGATGTCCACAGTGAATGCAATTAATAAACTCATTTCAATCATAACTAATGCCTTTAATAATGGAGAATTCGCTGCGGTACTGCTGTGCGATTTAACTAAAGCATTCGATTGTGTGTCGCCTGACTTACTGCTAGCCAAACTGAAGTATTACAAATTTAATGAAAAAAGTCAAAACCTTCTTTACTCTTATTTAACAAACCGGTTTCAACAGGTCGACTATAATGACAAAACTTCCCGTTTACAACATGTATTGTTTGGGGTGCCTCAGGGCTCGGTCCTGGGACCACTTCTCTTTATTATCTATATGAATGATCTGGTGACTTGCGATCCTAGCGCTGACCTTATCATATTTGCAGATGATACCACGGCCACTAAAGTAGGAAAGAATTCTATGCAGCTGCGGGAGGACATGGAGGACACGCAGACTAAGGTATCTGATTGGTTTCAAGCTAACACGCTCAGTATGAATTTATCTAAGACTGAGAATATGATGTTTACTCTCAACATATCGTGGGATGCTGACAATAACTCTGAGTCTGTTCGATTCTTGGGTGTGTATTTGGATCAAAAACTAACTTGGCATTCTCATATTGATCAGGTGTCTAAAAAGTTGGCCACAAATACTTATGTACTAAGAAATCTGGTGGATGCAGTTTCGGAGAGTGTGCTTCTTGTCACCTTTCATGCTCTAATACAGTCACATAATAATATCTCTTATGCACTGCTTTCTTGGGGACATGCCGCTGAGGCTTAGCACTTTTAGATTACTTATAATTCACCTCGTAATTCAAACTATCGCCATTTAAGAAGAGCCGAGATCGTATCTCTATGATAATAAAAGTTGTAATGAGCCCACAAAACATCCCCATTAGAACTATGGAGGACTTGAGGTAGGAGGCCGATCGCAATGCATTGGATTCGGTCCCAAATTAGCATCGGTAATTCAGCTTTACGAGTCGCTGTAAGATGGCGCGCGTGTTCGAAGTGGGCTATCAAATAATGGTTTCTTATGGACGCAATAACTATTTTTATTTAAATTAGTTCTTTAAGGAACAAATAAGGACTTTTATATGAATTTACACTTACTTTGTTATACTTATTAGTAAACTCGGCCTGTATAAAGTACCAACGATGCTTGGTTTTTAAAATACAGGGTATTAAACATTCTAGCTATACCTTTGGAGCTAGAAAGAGACTTATTTGGCTGCGTTTTCTCTCTGAAAAAGATCCTGTCTTACACCCCGACACAAAGCAAACTCTACTTTTATAAATTGTACCATTATTTATTATAAATATGGAAATTAGTTACAATAAAACGTTATTTGTCTTGTCTTGCCTTTAAACATTATTTGTTATTTCGAAAAATAAAATGTCAATTGTCAAAAGTAAAAGCACAGAAAAATAAAGGGTTTAAGTAAAAATTAAAAACTATGGAGGATCTAGTTTTTCATATTAAAAACGAAGAAGAAGAAGACAACATCAGCCCACTTCGGACGCGAGAGCCATCTATCGGCCAATAGCGAACTAACCAAAAAACCGGGACAGAATTTGAAAATGCTGCCATTGTCGATCGGCCTCCTACCCTATAGTTCTCCATAAAGTGAAATGACGACAGCCGAGCCGATAGAGGCATACGCTAGATGGCGATAAGATGCACTACCAGGTTTCTGCCTAATCAAAATAGATGGCGCCACACGTAATGGATTATTCGCAGGCGCGACACCATTTGGCGCATGCGTAGAACTCGTTATATAATTGTAAATTCCGCTTAAATTGCCATAAATACCCCTTAAATACCCATAAATACCCCCATATATACCCATAAATTCCCATAAATACCCCATAAATACCCTGAAATACCCATAAATACCCATAAATACCCCTCAAATGACCATAAATACCTTAATTTCCCTATAAAATCCCTACGTTGTACATCAAAATTCCTAGGTGAAATCCCCCTCACTTCTATGTATGTATATGAATGTCTAAAATATTTAAAGAATAATATGAATGACTATGTAAGATTGAATGATGTCCACTCGTATCGGACTAGACATAGAGATAACTTTTTAATAGATTATCATAGGGTTTATAAATCTAGATTTTCAATTAACGACCACGCCACCAAACTGTTTAACTGCCTTCCCATCGGGATAAGAGAACTGCTAACGAGCATTTTTTTGACTAGAATCAAGAGTTTTCCATTGAGTCAGGCATTTTATTCTCTTGAGGAATACTACAACTTTAATTTTACTAATGAAACTTTTGATTAGTTCTTACGGGATTATATGACCAAGTATTGCTTTCTTATATTGTTGTAGTTTGTATATTGTTCTATAAATGTGTGTATAAAAGTTTTATGACTGTTGAAAGTATTTATGATTTTAAAAAGTAATTATAATTTTATTTGTTGTTACATTTATTATAGGTTAGTACCATTGACGTATGTAAACAGTTGGCTGTGATAGAGATAGCATGAAATAAATACTTTGACTTTGACTTTTCTGTTTGTATATCTTTTGTCATTTGTCTCTTATATTTCGTCAATCAATTGTTAGTCTGATTAACTATTATTAAGCGTTTGAAAATTATTTCATGTGACTTTTTTATTTAGATATATTTTATTATAATTGTTATTTAGTAAATTGTAATTTTTAACCAAAAAGGCAGATAATTAAGTATATTGTGAACTACGACACTGTTCTACACCCTCTGGGTTTTGTTTTGTAAAAAAAGGAGCAAATAAATATTCATCCATTCATTCAAGACATTTCTAGTTAGGTACAATAGTTATATAGCCCTTATTAAAGCAATAGATGCTCATTAAAACACATTGCACAAATGAAAAGCGAATGTTTAAAGTGAAAGAGGGTAAGATTGTTTAATAAAGTTGCTTTAAATATTGTGTACTTTCAAAAAAGGGTGGTTTTTCAAGCCACCCAAGTGTTATGAGAAATTTTTCTTCCTTAGTTATTATATCTATAAATTTATTATGGACATATTATTATGACACTCGGATCATAAGTTTAATGTATTTCTAGTAAAGTCTGTCCTATTTTTTAAAGTTTTACCTGAAATGCCCAAGCTGCACATTGAAAATGTGAACAGGCCTGTTTCATTCCTTCTGGAGTGGATCTAGTGTCTTGAACTCCCAACATAGTATGTAAGGCCCCAATGTTGTACATAACAGCCATTAATTCAAAATTTATGCCACCAGATGATGTACCATTTTGACAATCCCTCCTAAAAAGTTATAAAAAAAAAAATGTCCCGTTGTTAATACTTATGTGAAATTTTTGGAAATATACATAGGTAGTAAGTTGAGTTTAAAAACTTATATTCCTAACCTTAACACAAGAATAACTTTTATTGAGTTCATCGAGTTTTTATTTTTAATTTTATCCCCATGACTAATAAATAAATCAACCTTAAAACTTACCACTCAAACTCAATAAAACACGGTTGATCATGTTCCATTGGAAACCTCGACTTCAAAAAATGCAATTGACAATAGTATTTCTTTAACAAGTCGACTCCATTAACATCTGGGCTTGGATGAGCAGCACTTGCCCGCAAAGATTCTATGTTATTTATTTCCGTAATGTATGCCTCTGGATCTTCATTGTAAAAGCTGGTGATATACTAAAAAAAAATTGCATCAATATTTATATTTGCTTAGTACATTAGTACTTAATACTGGCTGCAAAAGCCATTTAAACAAAAAAACAATTTGTAATAGATACCTAGTTCTCAATTCAAATTCAAATTCAAAATTCTCTTTATTCCCAAAATAGTAGTATAATACTTATATAAGTAGTGGTCGGGCGTCAAAATAAGCACTTACATTAAAAAAGAAAAAAAAATAGCAATACAATAGATCGAATAAACAGACACATTTAAAAACGATACAGGTTATGGGTAAATATCACGAAAGTGAGTAATTCCAAAGTAGATTTCGGCCACAAAAAATTAATGTAACATCACAATTATACTACGGTAAAATTATAAACTATGGTTAATAGGTACCTAATATTTGTCAAAATTCATACTTTACGACATTTATAAAGTTTTTGAGCTTTTTGGAGATTGTCTGCACGGGACTGACGTGTTACCACGGGACTGATTAAAACAAAAATAAATTCAAAGAAACTGGTGATTTATTACAAAAATATAAATTAAAAAAACGTTTCTATGCTTATGATGCAAAAAACTGAAATAAAACTTAACTTCTTATGGTATGCACAAGCTCGTTGTTATGTTTTTTTTAATTGGATCATTGCGTATCTTTCTTCTACGTTCTCGCTCCTTTTCTCGTTTACGCCGTTTTCTTTCTTCCTCACTTACGCACGGCCTTGCCATCTTATTCCAAAGTACCTAAAAACGTAAAAACTAATGTTTTATTAAAATTACGTATTATTTGGTAAGTCCCGTGTAACTTTCTCAGTCTCGTGTTGCTGAACTGGCACGGGCCTGACTGGCACGGGCCTGACTATTTTACACATTTAATTTGATAAAACATCCTATGAATTAAATATCTTGCCACACTGTGTAATTTCCAAACAAGTATAGTGTAACAATAATTTATACAAAAATAAAAAATAATAATTACTAAAGAAACAATCATATTTTTCTTACCACGGGATTGGCTACTGGTCGGTTACAAATGATCCAAACACACAAAATCTGCACAGAACACATAAACTGTTAAACTAACTTTAACACTGAGACGGTTAAGAGCGAAATGGCGGGACGCTACATTTGATATACATGATGAACCAGTTCCTAAAAATTTCCCACTATTTATTTCGAGCTTGCGTGGTATAGAGCACGGGACTGATTATTTTTTATGAGACGGAATTTTATATGGTAATATGGGAAAACAAAATAATTTATTTTGAATCCGGTAGGTAGAATATGTGTAATGCCTAATTAATTTATTGATGTGTTTAAAATAAAGTTAAAATAACATCCATGAGTAGAGATTTTAAATAATTTACAACGTAACTTTGTACAGAGACCTGCCACGGGACTGATATTTTTATCATATTTTTATTTATTATTACAAAATAAGATAATGCAAGAAAATTGTTTTGTAGTATTATAGAATAGAATATATTTTAAGAACGATTTATTATTGCATTTTTACTCAAAAATCTATTTTTCTATTTTTTTAGAGCAAAAGACATGGAATGTCTCATTTTCATGATATTTACCCTTATAGTAATAAAATAAACAGAAAGGACGCTTTTTCGTTTACAAAACAGATTAAAATCGAATACCATTCACTGAATATTCAATGTTTAACCACCCATAGCATCGCACAACGTACGAGTTGAGAAATTCCTCAATACTGTATGGTTCTAGGTTTACCAGATACTCGAAAATAGATTTTTTATACTTAGCAAGGCTTTGATGTAAAAAGATTTTAATGTTGTTTGGAATTGATATTTAATAAAGATGTTTTAAAGTGAAATAAATGTAGAGTAAGCAGATAAAAAGTACATTAATCTTTTAGTATATTAGGTCTGTGTTATCCATGCTGTTGTAGGGTTTGTGAGAAATATATCAAAACTATTATTTTCTGTTTATTTCTGATTATGATTTGAAGTGTGAGAACGGTACCTACTTATTTTGGTTGCAGTATTTCTTTGTCCTGTGATTTGCCATTTGAAAATGAGAACCGTACCTACTTATTTTGGTTGCAGTATTTCTTTGTCCTGTGATCTGCCATTTGAATATGAGAACCGTACCTACTTATTTTGGTTGCAGTATTTCTTTGTCCTGTGATCTGTTATTTGAAAATATGGTTAACTATTTTTAGTAGAGTTGATGTAAATATATATGTAGTATTCCAGGAAACCAATTTGGTTATAGGAAGGGATTTGGAGCCATTGATGCCATTAGTACACTCACCATAGACATACAAAACTGTTTCTCAAGGAACAATTACCTCCCAGTTATTTTTTTAGATATAAAAAGTGCCTATGACTGCGTAAATCTCGATATCCTGGAAAACAAATTAATCAAATTCTTTGGAGTGCCTCTTACTATTGCCAAGACTATTGTAAACTTATACAGGAACAGAAGTATTTACATACGCAATGAAGATAATGGCATGATAGGCCCACGAATTAATAACGAAGGCTTACCACAGGGATCCGTATTAAGCCCCCTTTTGTTTAATTTATATACAGCCGATATGCACAAAAATAAAAATTTTAAAATAGTACAATATGCTGATGACTTCTGCATATACCTTGAAACCAAAACTTTTAAGAATAGTCTAACTCAACTCAATAAGCTTTTTAAGGAGATTCTTGATTGGTTAAATATGAATGGCTTCAATATATCAGTTGACAAAACGGCTATTTGTTTCTATACTCGTCATAATCTACCTAATATTTTTAACATTAATATAAATAATTTAACAATTTCTATCAAAAATGAAGTTAAGTATCTTGGTATGACATTGGATAGAAAACTTAATTGGAACAAGCATATCGAGGCAGTTTCAATCAGATGTGAGAAAGGTTTAAATTTTCTAAGGTCAGTCACAAAGACGTGGTGGGGATGTGACGTCAAAACAGCCCTTTCCTTCTACAGAGCCTATATACGCTCAATACTAGATTACGGTTGCATAAACTATGGTACAGCCTGCAAAACCACGCTTTTAAAAATTGATCGAATCCAGTACAAAGCTTTGAGAATATGTCTAGGAGCTATGAGGACAACCCCTACAGAGGCCTTACTTGTAGAGGCGCTAGAAATGCCACTGACACTAAGAAGAGAAATATTAGCGAGTAAATTTATCTATAAACATCAAATTCTCGACTCAGAGCTTCTATCAAATATACAGAACTTAAATACTTTTGACCTAACCAATAAATACTGGATCCACAAGAATTCTCCGCCTATTTGTATTGCTTATAGAGAATACAACACAGAACTTTGTAATTTAAGACCCCTACCAGTTCTTGAGCTAGAATATTTTGGCCTTAAAAACCAAATCGTGCCAATAATCCCAAGCTATACTTCATGCTCCAATATTAATAAAAAACTGTTAGATGAACAATTAAAAAAATTTAGCAACTATACACAAGTGTACACAGATGCCTCCAAGACACTCACTGGATGTGGAGCTGCCTATTTTATCCCAAAACTAGAAATCCAAACCAAAATCAACCTAAACACCAACTTCTCAATTTTTACATGTGAGAGCCTGGCAATATTAGAGGCCCTAAAGTGGATTCATACACAGCAAAACATTGAAAATATTGTCATTTTAACTGACTCATTATCTGTACTTAGAGCTTTGGAAAAACTTAGCGACTGGAGATATACAACTTCCCCCATTTTACTAGAAATTAAAAACATTACACGAAAGATGCAACTGAATCAACAAAGAATCATTTATATGTGGATAAAGGCTCACACAGGACTTACACACAATGAACATGTGGATAAACTGGCAAAACAAGCTACATTATTAAGCAGCAACGTAAACTATCCCATACCAATAATAGACACTTTTAATATTACTAAAAATAAAATAAGGCAAAAATGGCAACAGCGTTGGTTCAGTTATGGACAAGCGAACAACACTAGATTATTTCATATAAGCCCTCAAATTCCTACAGCACTATGGCACGACAGCTTTAACGTTTCCAGAAAATTCATAACAACAATATCTAGATTAAGATTTGGTCATGCTTGTTATCCGTCTCATCTTCAAAAAATCAAGGTTTTACCAACTGCTTTGTGTGAACATTGTAATGAAGTCGCCAATTTAGATCACATTTTCTTTAATTGTAGAAAATACACCAACTGTCTCTACACGACTCTCCAAAATTTGGACAAAATTGATGCACCGATAAATTTATTGTACGTACTAACTACACAAAATAAAGAAGCTATATTCATGATTATGAGGTATTTGCATAAAAATAATATTAAGTTGTAGCATGTTTTCTTTAGGCTTAGAAGTCAGTATAGGTTTACCCTAAAAAGGGTCTAGTTAGATTGAGTTCCTATTGTGATCCTAGTGTTTTAAAACCCCCTTGGCCTACCTGTTTGTTATACAATGTTCTGATCGGCCCAGAACGAGAAGAGTGTAACCCTGTCTATTTCCCTTCGTTTTCAAAATTTTGTTTGTTAGGTTAGGAGCTAGACTTAATTGGCTTTGGAAATTATTTGGTTGAAGAATATATCTATATGCGACTGGCTGAATAGCTGCACAGCTCAAGCCAAAAAAAAAAAAAAAAAAAAAAAAAAAAAAAATACCTACATATATATATCATTATAATCATTAACAACATATATTTGAGTGTAATTCAATCGAGAATTTAATAGAATAAGAAATCGTAATCTGTAATTTTAAAATGTGTGGTTGGCACAAGAATTTGCTTTTTACCTATCTGTATAGTATTGAAAATGGCAGTGAAGTAGCTAGGGTCACTTAAAACGTAGGTACATTTTGATTCTGGGTTAAAAACTGATGGTATGACTTGATACTTGCCAACCTCACTGTAGCTCCGTGAAAAGCAAGTTCCCTTTCATGGGTCAATCAAGCGCTGATTGTCCTCCCTTAAAACCTCCCCCTGACATAAGCCTCTATTTCATGTCCCAGCTATATAGTGTTGAAAGTAGGCCAATGATTCAATAAAAATACATACCTACAAACTTTTAATATAAAATTAAGTACTTACAGGCTTTAGTTTCTTTCCAAACTGGACGTTTTCTGGGCTAGAAAGCAGATCAAAACTGATCATTGGAAGACGGGGCGCCGCCTCCATTATTATTATGATTGTGCTATTTTTCTAGACTCCAAATAAATGATCTAGAGACAAAAGAGATTTATTTGTTTAATTTGACGTAGATAAGCCTTTCAAATCAATAAAAAATGGTAGTAAAAGTATATTATTAAAAATTAATTAGAACATACTTTGCACTAAAGATTTCACATACTTTTTCTATATCCCTAAAAAATTAAACACCTATTTTATAGTGTCAGATAACAATAAAATTACCAAAAGACACAAAAAGTATTCAAAACCAAAAAAAGCCGACACCATGAATCATTAAATACTTTTGACAAATCGTAGGTCGTTGCGTTGTCAGTTGTCACTGGTCAGACGTTCTTGTTTACATGTTTTGTTTACATTACAGAAAACTGCAGATAATTAAATAATCTTTTAGGACATATGCTACGCACCTTTACTCAAAGGTGGCGCAGATTTACAACTATAGTGAAATTAATTCAATAGTGATATGACAAAAATAAAATAAAAATACATTCGCCATTTTGTCAAAGTTTCTTACTATATTAAAAGGTTTATTGTAGCTATCTGTGCTAATAACATGCAGTCACAACCAGGAAAAATCGTACATCGACTTAAATATGCACAAAAAGCGATTTAAAATATGTTGAGAAAGCTCTTTGTTACATATCCTAGTCCTCCTTTATTCTAAAAGTCCTGTCAAAAAAATTTGCTTATTCCATAATCACTTTTAAGAATAAACCGCTCGTCTTCCCTCGGTCCGCGCGAGGCGGACCTTTACTTTCATTGCGCCTTTAGGTTTAATAATTCCCAATAAATAATGGTATTTCCATAATATGTAATATCAAAATGAATAATTTACCTAAAGAGCATCAAAATAGTTTAGCTTGAAAGCGCCCGCAAGCCCCACTGCTTGACCTCGAAAGAGGATAAGTCTGGTAAGTCGATGCCGCAGTTCGACTTTGTCGTGGAGTCTAAGAGTGATACTGATAAGTGCTACAAAATGTACAAGAGGAATTTTTAGATCGAATAATCTTGTACAGCCTTGTTGATGGACGACAATTTTAACATCTTATAAAATAGTTTTTAGCCTTCGCCGATACGTTTTTTGATCAATATTTCCTAACTGCTTCGTTTTATTAAAAAAATCGGCAAAATACCCATCTGTATGTGGAGCAATTAACCTACAGTTTTACGTTAAAAGGGTTGAATTGCGCATGTAAACAATACCAAACAGGATTAGGCATGCGCACTGCAAAATTATTGTTTAACGAATGGGAAAATATAGACAGGTCCGGGCTTTAACATCTTGTTTG
The DNA here is from genome assembly GCA_963969555.1 of Polydrusus pterygomalis. Taxonomy (NCBI): domain Eukaryota; kingdom Metazoa; phylum Arthropoda; class Insecta; order Coleoptera; family Curculionidae; genus Polydrusus; species Polydrusus pterygomalis. The sequence continues at coordinate 37,600,824 of OZ018376.1, read as the reverse complement.
TGTGCAAGGCCGTAGCCAAAAAATAATTTCGGGGGGGGGGGGGAGGGGGGGTTGTTTCAGTAGCGGATTTAGGATTTGTTCTTCGGGGGGGGGGGAGGGCGCGAAAGGGAACTGCGCCGCGAAATTTTTTTGGGTGCCACGCCTTTTTTGGGGTAAAATAACCGTAAAGCTTAATCTGCGGCAATATGCCAGACTTTAAAACACTCTTTTAATTTAAAAGAAATTCGAAATTTGAAAGGTCGGTCGACAAAATAAACAATAAACTATTTATTTTACTAATTAACATGTCTCTTATTATATTAAGTCATAATTATATCTAAGTATAATAATTATTATACTAAATTATATTATGTAATAATAAGATCAAAAACAAAATAAGAATGAAAACGAAAAATAAACAATAAGAACAAAAAATATCTGAAGTACCTACTTACTTTGTACTAAATTACAAAATCAAGTTTCCTGTTCTTAGAAGAGAAAATATTTATGATTTTGTTTACATCTACGTTTATATCACGGTGGACATATAGGAAAGCCAGACCATTAAGGCGATCTGCAGCCATTGTAGCCCGTAAATAAGATTATGTTGTGTGACAGCAAAGTGTGACGGGCGCACTGTATATAACTGCAGTCTCATTAATACTTATTAAAAGTCTAAAATAAATATCTTTTTTTTATTTCGGGGGGGGGGGGGGGGGATCAATCCTTTAATTTTTTTACAAATAGTTTTAAATTACACCTTTTAATTTCATTTCCTAACTTGTTAAATGCAGTTGAAGATCGATTTCTTCGTCTTCAGGTTCTTCGAGAGCTAACAGCCTCTGCTCCGGCTATAAGATTGGCAGATGTTCATGGTAGATTAAGGCTGCCAACCGTCCCGCAAGAACAGTCCCGTATTCTTTATAATTGTCCCGCCTCTAAAATTTTACCTAAAATCGTCCCGCATTTGTTAAATCTGTCCCGGAATAACCATATTATTTTGCAAAGCATCATAATATGCAGCAGTTATATCGACATTAAAAATATCGATGGATCTCGCCCGACCCAAATTTCATGGAGTTGAAAAATATGATTTTAAAAATAAATAGAATATTTGTTTAATACCTTGTTTACATTTTTTTGTATTCAAATTCATTTTCTTTAAATAAATTTTGCTTTTGTTGTTCTATTCAATTAAATTAAATAATTATTTGATGGCCCAAGGGGTGGACAACCCTAACCCTATACAAGTTTACATGTAATTGTGCAAAAGCGAATATTGTCATTTTGTCCTGCTGTCCCGCATTGGTCATTTTAAAAGTTGGCAGCCTTATTGTAGATTAGTTTCATCTGAAACCGTACGTAGAAGGTCGAGAGAACAAAATCTAACATCTCATTATACTTGCTACAGGACCTCTGTTAGATGCAGGTCATCGAACATGATAAAGACGGGGTAAAAAAACTTAAAAGTTATTTAAGATTGAGTTGAAGCAACATTTTTTTCGTCCGGGTTATTTTGTGGTCCAGTGTATATAACGCAGACCGGTAATAAATAATCATCTATGACGGTTGGCAAGGCGAGTACTGTTGCCAGTGATAACGAAACGGCTCGTTATGCGTTCGTTACCGGCGAAGTCCGATTTGAAATTTAACAGCTGATGATGAACGCTCTTAAGGTACAGTCCTAGGACCAATATTTTTTAATATTCATCTAAATGATATTTTGAATTTAAACTGTCAAGGAAAACTACATAGGTTTGCTGATGATACGGTAATTTTTTATGAAGGTCTAAATTGGAATATTTTAAAAAATACTATTGAAAAAGATTTTATAAAAATAAGCAACTGGTTTATTAAAAACTTATTAACTATAAATTATAACAAAACGACAAATATTCCATTTACTTCATACAAAAATAAACTTCGAAATATTGGTCCAATAATATGCAATAATATACAGGGTGTTCCGAAATTAGCGTGCAATATTTCTAGTGCGTAAACTCTATCCAAAAATATGACAAAAATGTGTTATAAACATACCCCGAGAAATGCTCCTTTAGGGGGCTAGAGCCCCTCAAAGAGGGTCGGGAAGGAAGTATTTTTTTATAATAGTATGGAAACCCTTAAAGATATATGACATAAAAATTGGTGCGTGCCTTACAACCGATAAGTTGTACATAACAGTTAGTTTAGAGTGAAAATATTTCTTCCAGTGGCGTCGCACGGAGTGGGGCTGAGAGTAAATATTATCCTATATTTTTTATTTCTAGGATTGTTTAATTTTAAGAACAATATTTTAAGAACCTCGAGATTTTTCTTTAAAAAAGTACCCCTTGTTTTATTTCGATAGGAGGCACCGTTTTCAAGTAAAATTAATTTTAAAATAAAACGTATTTTTCAAAATCTATGAAAAGATCCTGTCATGCGGTTTAAAGCAATTTTTTTATTGGCAGGCCATGGAAACAAAAGTAAGTAAATTCCTTGTAGGTGTCACATTTATTATTTTTGCCATTTGATGTTATCGTTCAATAGTTCAGTAGCTGTTTGTTATTTCTCGTAACAAAAATGGCAAACTATTCAAACAGAGAACTCACAGATATTCATTTTGTGTATGGATTTTGTAATGGTAGTTCTACTGCCGCTGTAATAGAGTACAGGAGGCGATTTCCGCATAGAAGAATAACTAGCCGTAGAACATTTGCTACGGTCCATCGAAATTTAATAGAAAATGGATCATGTCAAAGACTTCGAGGACAAGGTCGGCCAATGAGAGATTATAACTGGGAAAATGCGTTAAATCTTTTAAAACCTGATATAAGTTCACCCAATGCATTTTTAAAAATAAAAGTTATAAAATTTGTTTAAAAATTTTTTTACTGATTTTAAATAATATTGTTTTTTAATTATTTTATACTGTGTATGTTCAACAAGTTTATAAAACACCCTACTATTTATTTATTTTTAATAGATAAAAATTTAAAAAAGTGAATTTACAATTAAAAGTCTTGGAAATTAAAAATATAGGATAATATATCTACCTTAAGCTCCACTCCGTGAGATGCCAAGTATTATTTTCACTTTAAATTCACTGTAATTTCCAACTTACCGGTTGTAAGGCATGTACCAATTTTCATGCTATTATCCTAAACGGTTTGCATGCAATTACGAAAAAAAAATTTGCCCCCCTTTGAGAGGCTTTAGTCCCCTAAAGGAGCATTTGTGAAGGTATGCTTATAGAACATTTTTGTAATATTTTTGGATTTACTTTACGCCCTAGAAATATTGCACGCTAACTTTCGGATTTACCTGAACTCATATAGACTAACCTTTCTTTTGAAAATACGTTTTATTTTAAAATTAATTTTACTTGAAAACGGTGCCTCCTATCGAAATAAAACCAGGGGTACTTTTTAAAGAAAAAACTCGAGGTTCTTAAAATATTGTACTTAAAATTAAAAAATCCGAAAAAATCCTAGAAATAAAAAATATAGGATAATATTTACCCTCAGCCCCACTCCGTGCGATATTTTCACTGTAAACTAACTGTTATGTACAACTTATCGGTTGTAAGGCACGTACCAATTTTCATGTCATTATCTTTAAGGGTTTCCATACTATTATAAAAAAGACTTCCTTCCCGACCCTCTTTGAGGGGCTCTAGCCCCCTAAAGAAGCATTTCTCGGGGTATGTTTATAGCACATTTTTGTCATATTTTTGGGTATAGTTTACGCCCTAGAAATATTGCACGCTAATTTCGGGACACCCTGTATATTATTATAAAGGAAGCTGAAAATATTAAATATCTAGGAATAATTTTTGATAAACATTTAAAATGGGATTTACATATAGTGACTGTAAAAAACTAAGAATTCTTATACCAAAATTTAAACACCTTAAACAATTTTTAAATATAAAATAATTAGAAATATTGTATTATTCTTTAGTACAAACCCATTTAAATTATGGAATACTAGGATAGGGAGGCATAAATAAGAATTATCTTAATAATATTGAAACTAGTCAAAAATACATTTTGAAAATTATTTACGAAAAAGACCACCAATACTCTTCTGATTTACGATTTAAATATAGCAAAAGAATGGATATTAAACAAATATTTTCTCACAACATGTTAATATATATTTTAAAAAATAAAAATAAAATAAATTATATTAATCACACACCTGAAACTCGCCATAAAAATACAATTATATATAAAAATAAAGTAAACAGAACAATAATAGTACACAAACATTTTTTGAACATCAATCCATATATTTTTAATATGCTACCACATCAGTCAATTAAAATAATTAAATCATTAAATAATTATAGAAATAAAATTAAAAATTGAATATTATCCAATCCAAGAGATATATTTAAGAACGTCATTAATAAATAATAAATGAAGGGTACAGGGGGAAAAAGATGAATGTCACAAAACACAGTTATTGAGAAAATCGAATTTTAGTGTTTAGAGACTCCTACAATATTTATATGAAAATATTTTAAATTTTTTTTTTTGGCCAATATAGCATAATGTCTCCCTTTAATTATTTATAGCTGCATATCTGTAGGTTGATGTCATAGACGTGCAATACTTTTTTTACGGGTAGAACCTACATAATTAATGCAAAAACGATGAATGTCACATAACTATTGTGCAAAAGTCGGCAATAAGCGGAACTTCTTGGAAATGGAAAAGGAAAATAAAAAATAGTTGGATGATAAAAGAGGCCAACCAACAATGGATCACACACTGGGGTTGGGAGGAAGAGTTGAGGTAGCTGAGCCCCCCCCTCCCGATAATATGGACATTCATCCTTTTTTCTCTGAACACTAGGACATTAATCTTTTTTCCCCTGTACTGTGATATTTAATCTTGATGTAGTGTCTATGTCTCATCGTTTTTGCTCGGTTTACATAGTAAATTAAATTCTACCGTTATTAAGCTACACATTCCAGCCTTAACCTTAAATTCGATTTTTTTGGACATTCAACTTTTTTCCCCTGTACCTTTCAAATATAAAAAGCTCTTATGAATAAAATAAATAAATATATATATTATAGGTATACATAACGTATTGTATCTTCGTATACTATATAGTGATATAAAATATACCAATAAAATATTGTCCCTTTCGTTTTATATTATAATCTAGTTGTGCCTGAATTATGAAATATATTCTTGACAATAAATATTATATTAACTAACTCAAAACAAGTATTTTACTTCTGAGTTCGGAATTGATAGTTTATACAAAAGAAAAATAATATATTAACATTAAATGTCAAAAAAATATTTGAATAAACTTTTATTATTATTATTTAATTAGTTAAGTATAACGAATGAAAATGAAAAATACCTACGTAAAATAATTCGAAAATACACGGTAAAACCACATATTTGTAACCAGTATACTTATTGCCAATGGTATGCAACCAAGCTTTCGAAAAGTGATGTCACTTTTGCGGCTCGTTACCGGGATAGTGGGCATGCGCTAGTATAAACAGCAAATGTTAATCAGCTGTTGCTTCAATGCGAACAGAACCGGTAATTCATTATTTTCATTTTATGTCTTATGGTGTGATTGGTGTTTGTTTATAATCAAGACACTAAAATATCGCATTTTAAATTAAGACCAGGGATCATTTTTTTAAAAAGAAGAAAAAATATCCTGAAAACGTGTACTATACAGAAACATTCAATTTTTATAACAAATTAATGAAAATAAAAGAAATGAGGTTAGATAAGCAAGAATACTAAAAACAAAAATTTAAAAGTACACTACAAAAAAGAAACTGGTAAAATTCAGTTATATTACGTTGGCCACAAATGGACCCACGTAAAATACCGTAAATTTACAGAAAGATCCTGATCTTATTTTCCGATATATGTTTGGTAAAAGTCACTGATATATCAAGTATATTTTTACACAATATATTCATTGTTTTTGATGATTAGTAACGTATACCTGAAATTTCCCATTTAAAATTACTTTATATGTTACTGAAATACGTTTTATTTCAGTAATACCTATATAAATTAATTAATAATATTTACCACTTAAAATTGCGTAATATATTACTTAAAATTTAGTGACAAGTACTTTAATTGCATTTGAAAATTACCTTATATATATTTGAAAATTACATACTGTCGTACTTTTCGTTTAATGAATATATTATTGAATTTTTCTTCCCAATTTTAAGGTACATATTTTGTAAATTGGCAGCTGCTGTACTATACAGTTTTTCCAAAAAAAGTGGGTATGCAACATTTTTATTATTGATTTCTCAGAACCCTTCCTGATTAAAGTTAGTGATTGTCTTAAAATGGCAAAATAATATTTTATATTTCATATACTTACTGGTTATTATAGTAAGGAAGCAAAACGCAATTTTTAATTTTTTTATATTTAAGACAAGCACAAACTTTTATCAAGAAAAGAAATGAGAAATCAATAATGAAAACATTGTCCATAATAGGTTAAATAATTTTTTGGACACGCAGGACACGCTGTATAATATAAAGAAAATTTAATTTTTTTTTCCCGAATTCTTAATAGGTATTATGTTTTCTTGTTCCTAAGTTTATCTGCTGCATTTTATAACTTTCACAAAACTATTCAGGTTGCTATCGGTGGAAAAAAGTTTGAATATAGTAGAAATAAATAAAATAAAATATATTGTAATATATTTTATTATAAAAATAAAATGAAACACAAAGAAAGGTCTTATAAACTTAAAATAAAACATTAAATACAAACATTAATTATAAAAATCTGAAACATAAAATGGTAGGTAACCCCTGAAAAGTTTTAATTCGTAGCATTGAACAGTCACTATACTTGCAACTAAAAACAGCCCCGTATGAGTTTCTATGTAAAAATAGGTGGTTGTTATATTGCTTAATTGTTTCTAAGTTAATATTACACAGTTTGCACATATACATAATAACTTAATATGCTTACTTTATTATTTTAATACACAAAAACACCAAATTCACAAAATGTTTGCGTGTTGTTGAACGTTCACGTTGTACGATCCACAAAGAATTGGCCGGTTACCGGTTAAATCGTTTCGTCGCGGAATTTTCCGTAATAAGTTACGCGATTCCTTCAAATGCAGACTTGTCGCGGAGTGGCATGACAGATTTACGGAATATACAATGTAAAAATTGGCGCCAATTTGCGACGTATCATATTTCGGAATATATACTGTATTTTTAATTTGTAATTTTATTTTACTTTGTGAATTTAAATAATATATAAATGGTTTTCTTTTACAAATGAAATTGGCATAACCTATTATGTAATAATAAAATAGCATAATATATTGGGGGAAAATAATAAATATGTTATGGAATCAAACTGTAATTTTACATGCATTTTTTGCAGTGTAGTGATGCAAAACAAATATGGGAAAATACTCGGGAAAATATAAACTTTTTAATTACGTCGAAATCAAAAAAAAAACTTGTATAGAACATCTTGTGGTCAATAACAAAGAAATCAGAAACCAACAAATAATTTGTGAAGAAATGAATAAGTACCCATTTTACAAGTATTGGTCCAAAATTAGCTGAGAAGATCTCATTAAAAGAAAGAAATGGAAGAAGAGGTAAATTCAAAATCCATGTTTTTAGATGAAAACGATATTCACGAGGACGAAATTAAGGATATAATTGAAAATTTAAATATACATAAAGCTAATGGTTATGACAATATTTCAGTAAAAATAGTAAAGGCAGTTAAAATTGAAATAATTCCTATTTTAATTTTAATACCTGGTACAATTATCTTTACAAAAATCAACATTTCCGGAAAAAATTAAATTTGCTCAAATGACACCAGTTTTTAAAAGCGATAAAACTAATAATCCTAATAATTACCGCCAATATCTGTTTTGCCTGTTCTGTCAAAAATTTTGGAAAAAATTATAAATATAAATTTAACGAATTTTTTAGAAAGACAAAATTTATTGTTCGAGAATCAGTATGGGTTTTGCAAATCGAGAGATACTGAAGTTGCAGCTATGGATGTTATAACTAACATTCAATTAAATCTAGATCAAAAAAAAAAATGCGGCATTTTATCTCTAGACTTATGTAAAGCCTTTGATACTGTAAACCATGATATATTATTAGTTAAATTATTTGATATAGGTAGGCATAAGAGGAAAACATTTATCGTTGCTTTGAAAGTTATATAAAAAATAGAAAACAGTGCGTTAAAATAGGAAGTCATATTAGATCCTAAGATGTGGAGTACCACAAGGTTCTATTGTAGGACCCACATTGTTTCTTATTTATATCAATTCTATTTCAAAATTAAAATTATATGGAGAAATTAAACTTTTTGCAGACGACACAACAATTATTTATTATGCTAAAAATATTAGGGACATCCAATTAAATATCAAAAAAGATTTAAAAATTATATTTGACTGGTTGCAATTTTATAAATTAACTTTACATTTTAATAAATCTTCCTTTATGTACATTGACAAACAAATAAGACTAGATATGGAGAAGCAACCAATAATATTTAATGGGGAAAATATTAATTACAAAAATAACATAAAATTTTTAGGATTATATATTGATCAAAATTTAAGCTGGAGAAAACACGTAGAACATATTCGGACTTACATTTCTCCGTTAATTGGGATATTCTTTAAAATACGTCATTGTACCTATATCATTAAAATATTTATCATGCATTAGTACATTCAAAAATTCAGTATCTTATTTCTATTTGGGGCAATAGTACTAAAACCTTTAAAGAAATTACAAAATAAAATTATTAAATGTATTCATAAATTTCCGCACTTAGAACCAACAACAAGTTTATATAAACCGAATAAATACCTATACCTAGATATAAATAATTTAAAAATTTGCATATTTATTCATTCTTTACTTTTAAAACAAATTTTTTTTAACATAACGTTTACAAAAGTTCATGATATAGTGGATTTCACCTTAGTTTTTAATGGCCGCCGCTGACACATGTCATTTATAACATTTCTTTTTACAGAACTTAAGGAATGGCCAGGACCGGACTTAAAAATTATGTGTGAACATGGGTCAATTTATTTGTAGTTGTAATAATTATGGATGAAAACGAGAATTACCTAAGCAATTTTTAAGATATTTCAAAAAAAAAACACTGAAGGGGAATGGAAATAGGATAGAATATCAGAAAAACAATTTCATTTAATTTTTATTCATAATATAATAAAGTGCTGTTATTTTGGTAAAAACACACTCTTAATTTAGTACAATAAAAAATATACAAGGGGCAGTCGTGAATCTAGTATCATCAATAATTAACTACCTACGTTTTTTATTAAATAATTATTTTGTTTTTTAATTTGATTTTAGACCATGCAGTGTTAAGTTAAAAAAATATATATTATATTTAATAGCTTATTGTTTACTTTTTTATTTTCTTATTCACGGGTAGATATTTTTTCTTTAGACTAGGTTCTAAAGAGTTTGAGGTTTACAATAGGTCTAACTTTTCGTTGGTTTATAATAAAACAACAAAAGTTTGTAATGTTATCGAATTAGGTATTTTTTTTTAATGAATAAAGAAAAAATAATGTAAGTAGCTACTACAAAAAAAGATTTTTGTCCATGCGTTTGCAGAACAGATACCTCAAGCACTCTTCAATACAACTGTTTATAAAACTTATTTTAGCATAATGGTTCACTGTGATTTTCAAATTTAATTTTGTTGCAAGTTCCCTATTATTTTTGGTCTTCATCTGACAAGCTGTCGATGTCGTCGTCACCGTCCGAGACATTAATAATTATTAACTTACTTTTGCATAAAAAGAAACACGTCACAGATACACACAGTCCGGCAGTTTAAAACCAAAAAGTCTAATACGCACAAAATATAAGCAAAATGCTGTCTGAAAAATACCAAAAACAATAACACGAACGATCAAGAAATAACAGCACGCGGTGCGCGGTGTGTCCCAATGCGGCTCTGTGATATTTAAAGAACGCGACGAGACAATCGAATTAATGAAGTACGAAAAGAGATATGCGAGAGCAAATACGTAAGACAAAGATGCACATATACTACCGGCATATACGAGCGATGCTGTGCTTTTGACGAGTTTGAGCTCATTGAAGGGCAACGTATTGAACTGTGTAGTGTGCATCTTCGTCATGTACATGTAACTATACGGTCAGTTATATATCCATCTCTTGTTAATCTAGCCAATGCCCGTGCCTGAAAGCCGTTTATAGAATTAGGGATTTTAAAATCACGTGTTGGCTAATATGTTTGACAAGAGAGACGTCAAAGCATTAAGGTGAAATCCACTATATTCATAGACGGGATAAGTACTAGACAAACTAATTTTTTGCAAACTATTAAAATAAACAGTAACTTTGGAAAACGGTCATTGTTATAATATAATGGATTAATATTATATATAATATTTTACCCGAAAATATTAAAACATTAAAAAAAACTACCATTATTTAAATTTTATTTAAAAAAAATATTTTCTAGAATAATTTTCTTTCTTAACGAGTTAATCAAGCGTTTATAATACAAAACGAATTTTTTTTAACTGTCTTTTTTTTATATAATTTACCTATTAACTTAGAGTACTAACATTATTGTTAGTTATTTTTATATACTTATCCCTGTAATAAATTTGTAAAGTTGGTTGGGAGTAAAGTAAAAAAAAATTGGAACTCCGGTAAAGGTACCTAAACTACCTTTGCTATCCTATGTAATAAACTAGGTTTTAAAAATTTACCACCATAAAATAGAAATGCATTTTAAGCCGGTCCTGTTCAGTGTTTACAAGATCTACTCCTGCATTTCGGTAGCAGAAAATAAATTGGGCCCTGTTATGCAAAAAGCAACCAACCCACACATTTTTAAAAAACGAGATATTATCATATTCTGGTCTAGAAATGTCCATACTACATTCTGCAGAAAGCTACCAAGCCATCCCATACATTTTAACCTTGAAAAATGCTTCCCCACTTATCTCCTGTTCGTTAACAGGACTTCTCAGATTTCGCATAAAACAACCATACCACTTGGATTGTTGCGTGATCAATATTTGTTAATTTAATTCTCAAAGATTACCAACCAAGTGGGTTGGTATTATTGTGCTGAATCGAGGATAGGGTTGCCACCTGTCCTTTTTTGAAAAGGACTGTCCTTTTTTTAAAGAAAATGTCCTTGCGGCTTTTTAGGGTTGAAAATGTCCTTTTTTAAAACGATAGGTCTTTACCACTCGACACCTCATCATGGGTCAAGACACGGCGTCGACACCACACTCACACTCCCCAAGAATCACGGGGGTCACATGGGAGTAATTTTATCATTTTAGAATACTCAAAATGTTTTTTTCCTTAATTTCGTTTTTGTTGAGCATACCTGCAAGTTCAGCATTTTCTGGACGAATTTTTTCTGTGATGGGCACCAAATGGAGAGACGAAAGAAATCGTTGCTCCACAGAATTAATTCGTTCAGAATTGTTAATTTTTATTTTAATTTTAATTAAGGAAACTTGTCAAGAATTTTTTGAGCTAATAATCATATTAGGTGCACTTGGAATGGTTGCAAGTCAAACGACGTACAGGGTAGGCCAAAAAATATTAAACTTGCACAAGAATAAAGTTTTTTAATAAACATTTAAAATAAAAATTTTGCACGTTAAATGATAGTTTTTTAATTAGCATATCGTGGGCGTACAAGGAAAATCAGCTAAGTCCATCATTTATAGTTTTGAGAAAAACGCATTTTAAAACTAACCTGAATGCATAACATCGATTTTTTATTTTAAATATTTTATATTACATTAATGTAGATTTCTTATGTAATTGAAAGTAATTATTGATGAATAAATGAAAAAAATATTTACTTGAACGATTTTATTTATATTTTTTTATAAACATTTGGAATAAAAGTATTTTTCCTGTTAGTTTTCAATATAAATTTGGACTTAAAGTAATTTAACCTGTTACATATTTGCATTTTTGTTTGATAAATTAAAGAAAGGTTCGTCATCGAAGGAGTCTTCTGAGTCATCTACTTCACTGTCTTTAACACTAGGCCCAGCAGTCAATAGTTTGAACTAAGTTCATTAACATAGCATGTACTTAGTGGATTCTTCATGTTGAGTATTACAGAAATATGGACTTAGTCAAAATATATATTATAGTTACAGATCCCTTAATATGCGCATTTGGACTTATATGGTTTTTCTATACGAAGTATAGTAACTATACGGACTTAATGGTTTAAATTTTCGCGATTATAACAAAAGTGGACTTAGTCGATTTTCCTTGTACGCCCACGATATTATCATTACTAATATTTTATCTTGTTAAAAAGAATTTCTAGGATATTTTAAAGTTCTGTTTAATATCGGTGCAACAAACATGAAGTTTGTGATTCCTTAATAAATTAAAAATTCAAGTAAATTTTACAAATATGGTTGAACTTGAACAAAGATATGTGAAATTGATTTGATTTTGATTAATTTATGAAGGTCTTTATGGTGAATATAAAAAAAAAAAATTTTTGGAAATTAGTGTTTTTAAAAAAAAAATAATATTTTTATTTTAGGAGGTCACGTATTTAAATCTATGCATAACTTTTAATTCTAAACAACTTTTCTTAATAACATTTTGCTGAGTTTTTTGAAATAGGGGTACTTGATTCTTGTGCAAGTTTTATATTTTTTGGCCTACCCTGTACGCCGTTTGACTTCCAACCATTCCAAGTGCACCGAATATGATTATCGAACATGCACCAACTTTTATCAAGAATAAAATTCTCTGAGAAATCGGTAATAAAAAAAATTCCCATATGTTGCACACTTAAACAACCACACTGTATATAAGCTAGAGAGGTCAGTCAATTAAATTAAATTTGGCATACCTACTAGACGCATTTTTCTTGAATTTGTCCTTTTTTACTTTACAAGAAAGGTGGCAACCCTAATCGAGGATGTAGATGGTTTTGACATAGAATGATAGAATTGCTTGATTTTGATATTGAAGGAGATGAAAATTTGTGAAATGCATCAATAACAGAATCGATGTGTTCCACTATATTTATCTAGGTTTCCTAATGATGATTTTAAACAATATACTTAATTTAAGTTTAAACATTTTTTTAAAAAAGCGTATTTTTTTTGTAATTTGTTGAACAGTAAAAAAAACCAACCCTCAATATATTTAATTTTTTTAGGTGAAAATGTATATGATTTTTTTGATCTTACGATAATAAAACTACATTAAAATCCAACTACTGGATAGTTAAGTTATACCTACCTAGTTTTGAAAAAATGTATGGAAAATTAAATAATTAGGAAAATGATTAAATGTTATGTTATCAAATTTACATATTGAGGGTTGGTTGCTTTTTACAGGGCCCAATTATCCCCTTTCTTACCTGGCCATGCGTTGGTCACACCGCACGCCGGCAACACCGATTGATCTGTTGTCCTTATTGCGGGCATGTAAACATATTATTTACTCTCTTATACTCACCAAAAATGACACTGTAACGTCGAGTTTGCGAGTACTAATGCCTTCAATTCTTGTAATTTTACGTGTCTGTTACGCCATTGAACGCTTTCACTCTCTCTTTGTCCCCAACGTATGTGCTCACGAACGCCGCTGTCTTGCGACGCCCTTCCCCTCCCCTTCCGCCCTTCTGCAACCACCCCTGACGCAGCGCACCCTCCCTGCAAAAACGGCGCTCGCTCGTCGCACTACAAGGTGAACTGGGGGCCTCACAGGACATGCGCCAAAAAGGTGCAAGACCATCGCGAGCCCTTTACTACACTACACTAAAATTGATTGTTTTCAGAGAAATGCACTTCTAAGCTGACCGGGTTTTTTCTTGTTCAGAATATTTAGTCAATGTTGTGATAATTGTGATATGTTTAGGTTAGAATTTAGCGCGGGACGCGTATCATCGACTTGTACCTGAGATTTTGCTGTGCATATATGGGAGGGTAGGAGAATATAGTTGGAAAAGCCGGAGGGAAACGGTGCATATTTAAAGGTAAGTGACATTTCTATTCATCCATCGTTTATTGGATCACCCCATAACATTTACGAGGCAATATTATTTTTATTCGCGAAACTGCTGCACCAGTCATAACACAAAAATTTTAGTTGCGTTTGAATCTTTTTTTGTTCGTCAAATAACATCATTGACATATTTGAAGGACATAATGTAATATTGATGTTGGTGAATAAAATATAACTTTACTGACGTCATAAATCATAATATGTTACTTTACCTCACTGTATTTTTTTATTGCTTAGTAGTGTTGATCTTTGTACCTACTTCATGCATTTTATTTGTTCCATCCAGTGATTCCAGTGACATAGTCAAGAATAAATTGTTGCAAATAACCTTTAAAATACACAATAGAAATTAAAATACGTTAAAATTCATTAGCTGCTATTTACCAGGGACTACCTACGATAATGTATATTTGGTTCAAAATGTCACCGAATAAAAATACTAAAAAAACTTTTTATCATAATAAAATACAATCTATATACCGACACAATAGCACTCAAACACTGTAAATATTATTTTTTGAATACCTATAAATAAACTAGATTTTCTACAATACAGTGTTTTCCATACCCACTAAACAGAGAAAGCGTCAGTTACAATAATTAACTAGAAAAATATATAGTACAGTACTTTTCGTAGGTCTTTCAGTCTAATAGTCTAATGGAATGAAAAATTTTCATATACCAACGTACTTAATTCAATGCCTGGCTTGAAATATTGCCAGGGAAGTAGTTGTTTTGGGTCTTCGTACGCCCGGTTTGAGTACATACTTGCTAGCGATGTATAAAAGAAGTAACTCTAAAATCAAGAAAAACTTAAAATTGTAAATTTCTGAACTAAATTGTTAAACTGCACTAGCATCTATTATTGTTAACTTCACCAAAATATAGAAACTGTTAAAAGTCGCGCCGGCGCCAGCGCGAAGTTGCGCGGTGCCACGAATTTCTCCTTGCGTACTGCGTGTTTAATGCGGCAAAAGGTGGAAATCCTAGGCGTTTTTTTAAAGACTAAACATTCTATTCTGGTCAACGCAACCATAGGTAAGTATTTTCCTGTTTTGTCGAAAAAACAAACAGTTCTCAAGGTCAATCATGTATAAAAGACCTATAAATTGCTTGAATGTAGGGGTAACTTCCGGAATGTTGCAATTATTAAAAAAAATAATTAGTATCTAATTTTGGAAGGGCTGTTCAGGGAGGCATTGACGAATAGTATGCCGGTGTTTCTCTTTATGCACAAAAACTTTTAAAAAACAGTTTTTGAAACCACTAAGATTGCCACAATTTACCTTAAAATCCTTGAAAGTTAACACGTCGATTTTCGGAACTGAAGTAAAAACAACAATTTTTACTGGTAACATGATATTTGCTAGTCTATCTAGACGTCATCTATCCTAAGAATTCTCGAGAATATGTGTTTGTTTTAACAGGAAAGGTTCCGTAATTGCACAAAACACGAAAGTAAACAAAACTATGACCGGCTGACTAACATCTGCCTTGCTCTACCAGCTCCAGAATATGTCTGTCTTTCTTCTTCGTATACCAAAAGCATAAAAATAACTACTCTAATTAACACAGCACAGCAGTGCGCATGAGAATCGTCAATAGTTAGGCAAATCGAATTGACGATAAAAAATGGCGTCGTTAATCCCATATATAAGATATAAGATATATTATTATATTCCTAATAAATTCTATTTTTAAAATATTATTTTTAAATATCTTTTATCATCTAATGCTATTTAAAAAATTTTTTGGAGTTTTTGAAGCCGGTTTAATTTTTTTTAGTGTTTTGTAATAATAATTGTAAATAAATTTACTAAAATTTCACTTATCGCAACACCAAATTGGTTCTCCTGGGACCTAATAACACTGGAAATGACTTGCTACTTCAAATTTATTATTAAAAAAATTGACTTTTTTTACTCCAACAACCCCAAAAATATTCTATGACGAAAATATTTTTACAAAAATAATAGTCCATGCCCTCTACCGTTAATTCTTACAGGGGTCCATTCGTTGGGCGATTATAGGGCAACCAACTCGTCTGATCAAATTGCTTAAAAAATTCCTGGCAATCTGGTTACTCAGGAACTGACCATTCAATAGGAGACTTTACAAGCAATTTAGTTGTCAACCAATTAATTTCTATGCAATCATGTTTCTATTTAAAAAAATAGTCATCGTTTCCAATTAAAAAATATGGTTTCGTGAACTCTTTATGGTAAGTACCTACATTTTTCGTTATGAGCATTCTCCATTTGACACATATAAAAACAAAACTACCTAAAGTATTAAAACACGATGAGGAACCAGCTGATTTGCACCTTGCACTACAAGCAGTCACGTGCTAAAAATGTCAAGGAAGTTGAGCGACCCGGTTGCCGACGTCCATTCATATTCATACAGCAACTTTCTGGCAATCTGTGTAAATTGCTTTCAATCGCAAAACCCAATCCTCCTAGTCTGGTAAATTAATTAAATTCTCGGCAACCGTAATATCACTTGCAATTTAATTGACATCGCCCACAAACGGGACAATCTTTTGGAAATTCAATCGCAACCGAGTTGATTATCAATCCGGTTCCTCAATAATCGTCTAGTAAATGGGCCCCTTAAGCCTGTTTTAAAATATAATGGCCAAATATTAATTTGAAACGACGATGTCGTCGTATGAGTCCTTACATTTTTTGATCAAAAAATTAATATAATAAGCCAAAAAATAGTATTTTGTGTCTTTCCTTTATTTTTTTATTACTTAATGCAATGGAACCACGTCCAGCCTCCGTATCGATACATGATACAAATATTACCAAGATATGATCTTTAAAGGCTGTGACGTAGACGCTGTGAGTTTCAGACATGACATCAGAGCCTCTGAATATCATATCTGGTAATCTTTGTATCATGGTATCGATATGCACAAAGAATCATTAAACCAGAAAAATATGTATGCGCGAAAAAAGGTCAATGACAGTAGAATTGACAACCTCCTTCGTTTGAAATCGTTTCAAATTATGTAATACTTTTCTACTATGGATCAAAAACAATTACATTGTAATCATAGATGGAGCAATGGTAGAAGAACTTTGGACTTGACTCGTCTTTAATTGTTTTAAATCAAAACGTTTCCACTGATAGGTATCTCCAGTGGTCTTCAGGTGAATATTCTATTATTGTCTAGTTCTAGTATTCATAAGACAGTGCATGTCCAAAACTTTTCATCATTCAAAAGACTGATGTTGTTAGGCGGAGTCAGATATTGACTATAGGGTAAATGTGGGAAATCTCCCGGATATGAAAAAAACACGTGAAAAGAATACTACAAGTTCATATACACTTCTTTCGTATCGGCCTTCTCTTCGGAGATATAGGCTCCCAAGAGCTCCCATGGAATTAAGTTTTTGACACATAATTAATTATTAAACCAACAGTTATATTTCAATTTTTTTTTTCATATGATCTATACCAGGTAAGACCCTTCAAATTACTATTCCAGAAAGTGTTGTGAATTACTCACAGCTTCATGGACGGACTAGCTGTGACACTAATGTGCCCATTTTTTTTTACGCCCTGTATGATAAAAACTTTGGACAACGTTTTTTACATACTTTTAACTATTGACTAAAAATTAAATAGTCTTCGTTCATGTCGCTAATCCTAACCGTTTTCGGAAAAACGTCCACCACTGTTTGCGATGCAAATTTGTCTGGTCGACTATTATTTTTTACAATCGCGCGAGATTTTGTACCTGTTGCCAGATATGACATTAAGAATTTTATTCACTTCGCCCAAATTAAAAGTGTTAAAATTTGCTTGCATTCCGGACAGTATATAATAATATTTTCTTATGGTACCTATCTAATATAGATAAATACATATTGTTTAGTCTTACGAGTTAGTAGGTAGATAGGTATTTTACCATAAATATGATTTTCTTTATAAGTGTGCGAGTTAAAATGTTTATCTGGATTTATTGGTAATTAAGCCGACAACACCGCAAACTTTTTTCTGCATTCCTTAGGTGGTTGCAGAACCGTGTGTCAGACAATAGCTCATTGTCGTTAAAGGGATGACGGACAAATTTGTCACGTCAGTCGCATCTATCTCATGTGTCTATATCATGGCTAGGTTGATCTTCGATTCGTATTAAAAAATAAATGTAATGCTATGGTAAATCAACGAATTCAGATCTATTCCCTGATCTATGTGGTAAATGGTAACAGAAGTCTAACAAGACCAGTCTGACGTCATAAAGTAATCTGAAATTATAATAAAAAAACAGTACTTATGTGTAGAAAAATAAAAAATGCGAATTATAATTAGCTTCCTTTGCCTATAAGATTCTCATAAAAGGACTTTTCGTCGGCTCATATTAATTCTAAGGTATTAAATTGACAGTGGTAAGGCAAGCTCAAAAACCTCTTGTCCAAATTCTATACGATTATATTCTTAGCTCGTTTGCCATTGCAGTTAGTTCTGTTTTAGATCAATTTGAGGATTATGATTTGTGGGTTATGATTTTCTTTCACTAGCCACTGACAAAGGTTACGTTTTTTCCACGATAAATTGTGTTGTTTGTTTGATTTCCGAGAATAATATGAAGCGTTGAATATCAAACTAAATATATATATAGTTTAATATTCAATGTATTTGTCCAATTGCCCATTGTCCAAAACAATTAGTAAAGGTTTGTCTACATTTGGAATAAGCATAATGTTTTCTAGCCACTTCTTAAATGATTGGTCATTCATGGTAATCAGCACTTTCTGTAATAAAAATACTTCTTTTTAGATAATAATGAAAATATTGTTTTAACTTTGACGTAAAAAATCTTGTGAATGTAATTTGCGTTAATTCTGAATCAACCTTTTTGTATAAGTTTATATAGAGGGTTGGTAGCTATTGGCAATCATCTCCGCCTGCATTTTTCTAACGGGCTGTAAAATAAAATCATTAACGCGTATATTTTTGATAAAAACCACATTAGAAACGTTGTCTTTGATAATACTAAACTATACACTGAAATACACTCTCCTTGTTAGACTGCCGTTGTTTAAAATGCATTTTGTCTTAAACAAACCTACAATTTTCATTGTGTACCAGTGGATTTACACGAAACATTGTTAACATTTCTCTATAGTCGCACAAAAGGGTTGTTATATCCAGTGTCCACCCCGTTTTAATTTTTCCCATTACCTTGAGGGGTACGATTTAAAATGCACCCCTTTGAATTTGAACAGCTTCTGCCGATGACGATGAAATTTTACCTTGATCGGGATATTTGTTCATTGAAAAAGGATAGAGAGTGTATAATTTTAGCTGTATAGGGGGTTGGTTTGGATCAATTAACGAATCAGCGAGATGAAAAACAGTTTTTTTAGAGCAGAAAGTGAGTGCAGTAAGAGAGATGGAATATTCTGAATTTTTTGGTCAATGCAATTCTTTGAACAAAAGAAATTAAAATAAGAAGAACTAAAAAGTTCTTTTCTTAATAACAAAACGGAATGTAAATGAAATAAAATGATCTCGGTTATCAATGCTCTTGGGATATTATAGTATATAGATGATAATAATAATAGGGATAGAAATTTTTAATTTTTTTGGATTTTTATTAGTAAGATATGCACTTAAATTCAGCCAAATTATGCGCAAATATATGCCTTGTTTGTCTTTAAAATATGCAGTTATTTGCATTTTTTACCAAATATGCATACTGGTATGCAATATGTCTTTATTTATTATAGTAAAATGAGGTAAAGAAACACATTGGGTTCTAAAAAATATGTTTATTTTTAAAAAAATGCAAAAAAATAAAATGAAAGTAAACAATTTTTTAACCTAAAATTGTATAAAAGGCATTTATTACCAAATATTTTATCAAAATTTTCAACTAAAAAGGATTGTCTCCTAGTAGTAAAAATTTGCTTATACAAAGAGAAGCTTTTTTCAACATCTACTGATGTAATAGAACAATACTACAACTTAGGTAGCAAACTCTAGAAAGTTTTTATTCCAAGAAGACGTTTTCGCCACCTTATACATTCTGAACACAAATTTGTTTCACTCTGAAAATACTAAAATCTTAAGAGAAACTAAAGCAATAGTATGTATTACAAATCGATAAATTAGTACCGAACTGGACATTAAACCTTTAACGGTTTAAATTTTTTGATAAAGCCGGAAACATAACAATATGCTCTTAAAAAAATTATTTATGAAAATTATGCATTTTATTATAAAATTGACAACATAATATGCAAACAATGCATTTATTCCTCCCTTTTTAGTAATAAGTCTCTAAAAGGCGCAAAAAAAATGCTATCACAAATTCCTGAGGCTTAAATATGACGATCTAACGTAGGTAACATACCTCAGTCCAAAAGAGGATGATTTCGGAGATACAGAGTGTCAAAAGGCTCCATCTGCGGTATCACAGGCACGGCACATTTAAAATGAAATAACTTTTTTGAGCCACTCTGTATTAGACTTTTAAATAAACATTCTTATTCTCGGTATGTGTGGTAAAAGTTGATTTCAGCTGTGTTTTGAGATTTCTAGATTTAAAAAATTTACTTCGTAAATGGCCAGATCTAAATTATTGTAATAATTGAACACAATTTGAAGCTCTACCATTTAGCTATGTGTAAAAATATTACAATAAAAAATTATAAAACCAGTTTAGAGTTTAGAGGGTTAGTTTCGATTTGTGTACCTGTCCTCTATCTTAAATCTCCGAAATTAATGGTTGCAATACCCGTTTAACAGAAACTGATCCAAGTCCCAAATCATATGTTGAGACAGGAAGAGATATTTATTTATAAATAAGTAATAAAAACATTTTACACAAAATATTATACAAATGATAACACAGGCCTGCATGAAATTTGTGATGACGTGATTTTTGTTTGTTGAGTTCAGTTTTTATATAGAAATAACTAATTAAAATACAATTGGTCTCTATCACCCACAGATTTTTTTTTTGCAAAAAAAAAAAGAAAAAGTATAAAAAAAACTTATAATAGGCGTTTTAATACATCTTAAAATGAATGTAGTACTTCAAATTCTAAATGATTGATGAATAAAAAATTATTTTCTGTGGTGCTACACACCTTCCGACTGGAGACTTTTTATCGACTTCAAAAAGGAGCTTTAAAGCTGTTCTTTTACATAAAATGATAATGTTTTTCTTCTGTTTCGGTCGGCCATACAGTTAAGTTAAAGGAAATCTATAAAAATTTAGAGGAATTACTTTTAAGAATACAATATAAAAATCACAACTGTGAAGTGTGTGAAGATCTAAAAATTTTAGGTCTTCTCTTAGGTCAGCAGTCTGGGTTTACTAAATTTCCATGTTTTCTATGCGAGTGGGCTAGCAGGAATCGAGAACAGCATTGGATAAAAAGAGACTGGTTACAAAGAGAGACTTTAACACCTGGAAACAAAAATGTAATTCGCGAAAGTCTTATTGACCCTCAAAAAGTTTTACTTCCACCACTTCACATAAAACTTGGACGTATGAAACAATTTGTTAAGGCATTAAACAAAGAAGGAAATTGTTTTAAATATTTGTGTAAAACATTTCCGGCTCTGTCAGAGGCAAAATTAAAGGAGGGAATCTTTGTAGGGCCGCAGATTAGCAGCTTGATGAAATATACAGAATTTGAAAAGGTAATGGAAGATAAGGAAAAACATGCATGGAATGCTTTTAAAGAAGTTGAACCTACATTACTACTATGTTGAGATCGTTGAAAATATGCTGGAAAATTTTAGGAATTTCAGAATATGATCATAAAAATTCACTTTTTACATTCCCATTTGGACTAATTCCCTGAAAATCTTGGGGACGTGGGTGAAGAGCAAGGTGAAAGATTTCATTAATATATTAAAGAGATGGAAAAAAGATACCAGGGGCGCTGGGACACGAAAATTATTTCTGTTGGACATTGAGAAGAGATCTTCCCTTATCTGAAACAGAAAAACAACCAAAAGAAGCTTTTCTGAAAAAAGAAAACGTTTTTTGAAGAAGCGTAACGGATAAATAATCATTTATAATAGTTTATATGTGTATATTTTGTATATTTTTGTATTTTTTTCCTTAATATATTAAAAAACTAGCTTATAAATGAAATAAATCGTGTTTTTTCTATATTTTTTGATTTTACCGGTTTGAAAAATAACCTTACGTGATATAAAAAAACTGAAAGCAGATTTGAAATCAGCGCTACCCAATTACTAGAAAACAGTTAAAAATTTTAAATCAACTTTCAAAGTGTTAAAAAATGCAGGCCTGTGTAATAGGCATTGGTAAATGTAAAACTAACTAACTCACAAAACATACTATCATAGTCTAATCTTGGGTTTTAAATAGTAAATAGAAATAATTGGTGTGGTAACTGGTCATCAGCTGCATTTAAATAAATAATGCACCCTTTAAAAAATCCCAGTCAATAACAACGAAACGATTTTAGTCGTCCTAGTTTTGTTTAAAAGGGAAGGTAGAAAACAGAGGGGAGCAAACCAAAGCAGCGGCACTTCTAAGGATGCTTATTAGTCTCTTTGCTCTTTGTCTATTCACGGTATAGTCAATGGAGTCAATCAATAGTTAGAACGCGAACATATATGGGTTTTGCCAACCCCTACCCTACCGCTTAAATTATACATTCTCTCTGCCAGAGCTCAAGAGTAGATTTTAGGAGCTCTGTACAATCAAGAATATTTTACAAATAAAGCCGATTTGGTTTTGTTTCTAAGCTTTTGGATGACTTACATAATAATTTTACTCTATTGTTAGATGTTTTCTTTATACAAGAAGGGTGCAATCAATAAATGAGACAATAATTTTGGAATAACATTGCATATTTTAATACTGCTAATTTTTTTATAAGCATGTAGGTATTCGTTATCGTCTACCGTGCGAGCAAAAATTATTTGCATCAAAGAGGGCTTGGATTAAAAAACGTAGGGCTTGGTTTAGATCACAATGATATGGGGACGATATATCTAACCAAATCTAGGTAAAAATTTTGTCAAATTTATATTATGACATGATATGCCAAACTAATGAGTAATAAAATAAGTAGACAAATACAAATTTATTTTTGTTGTTTAAAAAATTAACAAAGTAAGAATATACAGAAAGAAAAAGAAAAATAATTACATAACACACCGCCATGCAACAAACATAAATTCACACGTTTCTTCATATTTTCGAAAGTGTTGACCAGGATATCTGGAGAAATGTTACCACATTCTTGGATACTCCTTTCTTGTAATTGTTCTAAATTTGCAACTGGTGTTTTAAAAATAGTGTTCTTTAAATGAGGAAAAACGAAGTAATCCATAAGCGTTAAACAAGGTGATCTAGGTGGGAATTCAATGTCTAATCGAAAACTGATCAATCTGTCGTCGAAAAAAGTAGAAAAGTAGAAGTAGTTAATAGTTATGGCGGCTGTAGGGGCGGTTGCACCGTCCTGTTGAAAATATCCAAAACGTAGTTCGTCGTCATGTAATTGCTCCACAAATGGATTCAAAATACTGTTTTTATATCGCTGTGCTGTAACTGTGTCATGGAAAAAAATAGAACCAACAATTCTTCTTCGGGAAGCAGCTAACCAGACACCAATTTTTTGAGGGTGCAATGTGGACTCTACAAAAAATGGATATTTTCACTACTCCACCTGCGTGTATTCTGAGAATTCACATAACCGGAGAGGTAGAACCAGGCTTCATCAGCAAAAAATGTCAGGTCTAATAAATCAATTCTTTCCAATAAATTTTGGGTAAACCAATGAGAGTAATCCCTGCGTCTTTCAAAATCTGCGGCTTATATTTCTTGGAATACTTGCACTTTATAAGGAAATAAATTTAGCTGCTTCTTAAGAATAGTCCTTCATGTTCCATATGATCTTCCCACTTCTTGGAAGAGGCGTCTTTTACAATTTGTTTTTCACGAACGTTTGCAACAAGTTCTTCTGTTCTTACAGCTGGTCTTCCTGCTCCTTTTTGTGTTGTATATAGACCCTGTTTCCCTAAACACAGCCACGGTCTTTTCAGGCAATGATAAAAATCCCCCGTAATAAAAGCAACGTTAGGAAAATGTTCGTGAAAATCGTCCATGCACAAAACCCGGATTGTATTGACATTCACCATTTACTCTAACCATGTTTCGAAAATACGCTTTAACCATGAATGTCGTAAAGCCCAATGTGTGAATTGTTCAAGAAATTGGAAAAATTAGCGATGAATTAAATTACTTGTAACGACTGTCAAAGATGAATAACTGATTGATTGTTAATTCAGGTAGGTAGTTACTGACACCCAACAGGTCATGAGAACCTAGATAAATGCAAAGCCGCTTGCTCTTTTTGTTATATTTTTTTAAATGAATTGGTATTGTTAATAAATTACTCTTCTTTTTTAACTTGACAAATTGTTGGAAAGAAAATACTCTATCTTTTTGACCGAGTAAGCCCATATGTTTCCATTTGAAAAAATTGAGTTTTCTGGAAAAAAGTATTTTTAAAAAGTTTAAAGTTTGTAAATTTGTTATTTGTGCCAAAATAGCATCCGTCATGTTATTGGGGGCAAAATAATATGACATATAAACCCACCAAATTTTATTTCTATAATTTAAACAATAAAAAAAGTTATAGGGGTGACCGGACGTCCTGAAACACCCGGTATATCTGCCGAAAATGTTTTCCTGACATATTATAAGCAGAAAGCGTCAAGGAAAAAGTAACTAACCCAAACAAATCAATTAATCTTGACTAGACAAAATTGAACCGTTTTTGAAGTGTGCACCGGATGGTGATCTTTTGATGAAAATTGCTGTGATTGTGATAATAATTGGTGCCTGCCGAAGGAAGGAGCTTTGTTATTTGACTCTTAACAACGTGGAAGATGCGGGCACTTTATTAACTAAATATCAGATACCAATACCAAGGTTCCACGAAATTTCACCATCGTTGAAAAATTTTATTTGGATTTTTATCGAATATACACGACTCTTCGTCCAGGAAATGTCGGACATCGGCGGCTTATCCTAAAATATGTGAAAAGCAAACGGACCAGAAATCCGGTCGGAATTAATTCGTTTGAAAAAATTCCTGCTGCTATAGTAAGAGTTCTGCGACTTCAAAATTCGATCGTCTATACCATTGTTTTCGCCGTTCTTCCGTGAGTTTACTGACTTGTCGATGCTGGAGCAAATTTGACGACAATTAAGCGGCAATAGGGGTTGGAAATTCTCGACTGTTGCTGAGGGGTACATCGATGATTCCGTGAAAAATAAAAATTCTATTGCCCGAAAACAGATTACAGTGAAAAAACGTTAACATATATTGCCTCAACGTCAACTGGAAATGCGGTTATTTTTGTTCAATCTTCCTCAACCACGGAGAGTAGTAGAATTTTGAAGGGAATTTATTTTTTAAGTTGCTTAAATTGTACCATATATTTCAAGGTGGAATTGTCTATGTCATTCAATCTATTGCCAACTTATAACCTATTTCGCCTTCTTCTTTTTGATTTTATTATTTAATTAAATAACATTTAAATACAATCAATATCGTCGGCACATTATTTAGTTAATATCTGACATATGACAAAAATATCAATTTATTTCATTGCTAATTTTGGGAGAATCGTATAGTGAAAGAACAACGACATAATAATGCTTAAAAAACTCTTAACCGGTATTTTTCGCTATACAATTCTCCTAAAATAATTAATAAAATTTCTTGATATTTATTTAAAGTCAGTTATTACCTGTAAAATATGAAGACGATTATGATTTTATTTACATTTTGTGTAAAAACTGAAAAAATTTTTTTTTTTCGAATTTTATACAGTAATGCACTAGATTAATGACCTCAAAATCGTACAGTAATGGGTCACTTTACTGCATAAAACGTCAATGTCATTCAAAGCACAATTTTACATATTATATATATGCTTCCTCGTATCTTTCCTGGGATTTTACTGGAAGAAAACTTGAAGAAGCTTAGCGGACCGCATTCAGGATATCTTCCAAGTCGTTTTCATTAGCCATTTCCATCATTCTTGTGAAATTCACTCTTCAAATATGATTTTGTTTGGATGCTGTCAATAGTCGTCAAACACAAAAAAACATCTTGTTTATATTGCTAAGTTACCGAGAAGTCATACTACTGAGTTTGTGTAGATTTTCTTCAGTAACTATTATTTTTAGATTTTAATATGAAATGCAAAATAATTAATTACTTACAAAATGCGAAAAAATAGTATTATTAATTCAACAAATTAAATTCTCGCTTCGCTCGGATTCAAACTAACCATACTCGTCAAGTAAAGTTCCACTTTTCTAAACTTGATACGTAATATACTATTACGGAAATAGGTTATATGGTTACAAGCATGTTAATACTCCTAGCTTAATGTTAATATTGATAAATAAAATAAAAGTGTATTTTTGACGTTCGGTCTTAAAATTTGTTGTTTTGTGCCTTAAAGTAATATTTTTAGGGCTACTGGGACTGGGGGTATTAAAAATTGCATTTTTAGCACGATTGTAAAAAAAATAATTATATAAAGATCACCATAAATAACCAATTATTTTATAAAGATATTTTGTAAACACTGACCCACTTTGGGTGCCTTCAAATATAAATAACAGGATAATTTTTAAACAAATTAAAGCACAAACATAAATATATTTACTTAATTATATATTCTCCGACCCAAATTAATTAAGGAGCTTCCGTAGTACAATGAAGGGCTTTGCTCAATCAGGAATTTTGCGCGATCAAGAATATTTCAAGCATACCTTAAGCAGTTTTTGTTTTGTTGTTGAAGCTATCTGAGCTTTGATATGACTTACATAAATTGCACAGTACACGATTTCGATAAAATTAAGTAAATTTGTTACGGTATTTCAATTTCTAATCAAATGTTTCCATGGATTCGATTCAGCAGTTATCAAAATGTACGTGTATTTAAATGCACTGTATTTTTATACTTTAGCAGTTTACATTTTAAAACCGTTCTTTATGCATCACTGTGTTTAACTTAGGACTCTGATACACGCACACATTTACCTTTACACCTTCTTTACCTATCTTATATATCTATGTAACCTAGACTTTCAGTTTGGAAGAGGAAATACTTTTTTATTAGTAGGGATAGAAGAAAAAGTTATTCTTTAGAAAAACGTCTGCTTGTGCTGAAACTAGAATTTCGAATATCAGATTTGCGATTACTATACAGGGTTCTTCACAAACAATATATTTCGTTTTTTGGATCTTTTTTTTAGTTCTTTGACTTATTATTAGATTTGCGATTACTAAACAGAGTTAGTCAATAACAACAGACAACAGTTTTTGTTTTTGGGATTTTTTTTTCAATTCGTTTTGATGATTGGCTAAATCATCAGTTTGGGAATAAATGGATTAGAAGAGGTACCTATGGTCCAAATCAGTTGGCACGTAGGAGTCTCGATCTCACAATTATCGACCTTTATATATAAAGCCGCATGTGTAAAAAATTTCAAAAAGAACTTAGGTTTCTTGAAAGAAACAATAAGAGTAGTTATTGCAAATATGCCAATACAGCAAGGCTGTTATCGGAAATTCAGATGTCGAGTTGAACTGAGCGTCAACTCGATGGTACCACATTTGAACAAAAGCTTTATTTATAATTTATGATTGAATAAATATGTCATGTAATAATAAAAATACTTCAAAGGTAGGCAAATAAAAAATGTTTTTTTTACAAAAAAATCGTTACTCGGCTAGTTATAAAATTATATTCGAAGTAAGAAAGCAACAATAGTTGTTTATTTTTACGTAAATTTATTTAAACGAAATCCAAAGAACTAAATATGCTGTTTCGACCCACCGACGAACCCTTTATATAAATCGCAAATGTGATATTTAAAATTGTAGTTTCAGCAGAAGGAAAATGTATTTAATAAATCAAGGAATTTAAAAAAAAATCCTAAAAAGTAAAAATGTTGTTTTTGACGAACCCTGTACAGTAATCGTAAATCTGAAATTCGAAATTGTAGTTCCAGTACAAGCAGACGTTTTTATAAAGAATGACTTTTTCGTCTATACCTACTAATAAAAAATGTGTCCTCTTCCAAACTCTATCCGTGGACACACTGTATATACAGTGTCACCAGTAAAGTCCGCATCATATGAGATATATTTTTATTAATAGCTTTATTCAAAATTTGACTTTGGCATCAAGTTCTGCTTCGATCGAGATGAAAACTAAGCAAAAAAATAGTAGTCACGTGATTCGCATTATCTGTCAAATTTTAATTTTTTCCAAAAAATAATTCAAAAGTGGGGTTATTTCTGAAAATATCGAAAAAAGTTATCAGAAAAAGTTTTTTTAAACGCAGTTTCTAGCCCACATGCAAAATTTCAGCTGCATAAAATAATTTTGGTTTTTTACCTATATTTTGTAAATTGCACCACTTTTGCAAAATAAGACTCGACGCAACCTACATAAAACTTCTTAGTTTTGACAAGGCTTTATTTCAGATACATTTTCTTTAAAGTAGCGCCATATTAAATGTGTGTTTTTTACAAAATCAAAATTAGGCTATTAAAATTTGGTCGCATGTGATGCAAAGTTTATTTGTTTTCGACCCTGTATAAGGTAACTTCATAAAATAAGTATTTTTGAAAACGTAGTTGCCCGAAATTAAAAAAATAAAAAATGAAGTAAAGAGGTTTTAAATTAAATCGTTGAAAATAGATAAACTTTACGTTAAGTTAAACTAAAATTTATTTTCCACTTAATGAACACTTTACTGATGACACTGTGTCCTTTTTTGTCTTAATTTTAAGGTGTATTGCTTTCAGACACAAACTACGTTTTCAAACATACTTATTTTATGAAGTTACCTTATACAGGGTCAAAAACAAATAAACTTTGCATCACATGCGACCAAATTTTATTAGCCCAATTTTGATTTTGTAGAAAAACACACATAATATGGCTCTACTTTAAAGAAAATGTATCTGAAATAAAGCATTGTCAAAACTAAGAAGTTTTATGTAGGTTGCGTTGAGTCTTATTTTGCAAAAGTGGTACAATTTACAAAATATGGGTAAAAAATCAAAATTATCTTATGCAGCTGAAATTTTGCATGTTGGCTAGAAACTGCATTTAAAAAAACTTTTTCTAATAACTTTTTTCGATATTTTCAAAAATAACCCCACTTTTGAATTATTTTTTGGAAAAAATTAAAATTTGACAGATATTGCGAATCACGTGACTACTATTTTTTTGCTTAATTTTCATCTCGATCGAAGCAGAACTTGATGCAATAGTCAAATTTCGAATATAGTTATTAATAAAAAAAAATCCCATATGATGCGGACTTTACTGGTGACACTGTATATATTATCCATTTTAGATTTAAGATATAATGTCTTAAAGTAAAATAAAATAAAAAGAGCTCCTAATAAAAATACCGTAACATAATGCCATGTATGGAATGGTGTCAGGTGTAGGATTTTGTAATTATAAATTTTAGTAATACAAATTAATCATTTGATTAAATACAATAAAACACATAGTAGTTCTGCGTTTGATCACTAAAATAATTCTTCTTTTTAATATAATTAAATACTAACAAACCAACAAACAAACCGTCGAAAGACAAAAGAAAAACAATAACCCTTTTCATTAAAAACTTTGCCTTCCGTCGTCTCCTGTCACCCCCACCATCATACTAGTATTTTCCATTACGCAACCTCCACTCCTAACATAGTTCTCCTTATTTCCTAGCACAATTCCTTGTCCCCCATCGTCCCCTAACCCCCCCAAAACCCCCACTTTACCATTTCCTCCAAGGCAACGGCAGTGGAGCAACATACAAACCCAAAGCGAAAGTGAAACTCCAATGGCAAATTGAAACGGAAAGCAAAAGCCTACTACAGCTGGTTCGAATCGACCCCTCCGAAGAGTTATGATAAGGGAATTGGGGGGAATAGTGGGAAAGCTCAACGGTAGCGAAAGCAACGTTGCCAAGTTGTTGGGAGATTTATTAAGAAAAATAAAAAAGACAGGAGTTATTTGAAAGAATTAAAATTTGATTTTTCTTTGGAATTATGATTTATGAAGGTAAAGGCAATTTTTTAAGGTTATCGTGTAAATATTTAGACGATTCGCAGTGATAAATTGACCTCCATTGACGCCATTATATTTTTCGATTAATATTTTTTTATTTTAGGTTAGACAAAAATATCTTGAAATACATCCGACAGCTTTGGAGAGTTTTGAGTAAATGGTGTGAATGCAAGTCGCGAGTGGAAAATCTAGAAAAGCCATATGAAACCCTAGAGCTTTGCAATTTAAATATGTTTCTTTTTTTGTTCTAAAAATAGCCAAATAATCGTCTTTGAAGGAAAGAAAGAAAAACTAAAAGTCTTCCTCCACAAAATTTAATAGAAATAGATTCTTTAGGGGTCTCTACATGTTTCGAACGTAGAAACGTTTATCTTCAGGAGACAGAAAAATTTATATTGTGCTGATGGTATTAGCAGAAGAGGAAATGGTATAAAACCTTAATGGAGATGTTATGGCATTGAAAAATTGAAATTTAGAAGTGAATTAAAAAATTGGAATTTAGTAGTGACGCATATAAAAAAAGGTTGAGGAGAGTTAAAATACGCTGAGCATGTGAAGAAAGTTGGTAAAGGAAGTATAAACAACCAAAGTAAAAGAGGAAGAAGAAAAATGCCTTCTAAAAAGAAGGTGTCAAAGATTTTTAAATCATTTTTATATATTTTTTTTGTAAAATCATTGATAATATGTCTGTAGGACAGTAACCCCCAGTACAGTATAAATAAAGATAATAATCTAAGGCAGAATTTATAATATCAGAATAGTTGAGATTGGTTTTTGGGGTACTGGGGGTTACTGTCCTACAGAAATATTATCAATGATTTAACAAATTTTTATATAAATGATTTAAAAACCTTTGACACCTTCTCTTTAGAAGGCCTTTTTCTTCTTCCTCTTTTAGTTTGGTTGTTAATACTTCCTTTACCAACTTTCTTCACATGCTTAGCGTGTTTTAACTCTCCTCAACCCTTTTTTATATGCGTCACTTCTAAATTTCAATTTTTCAAATCTCTTCTAAGTTTCAATTTTTCAATGCCATAAAAGCTCCAGTAAGGTTTTATACCATTTTCTCTTCTGCTAATACGATCAGCACAATATAATTTTTTTTTGTCTCCTGAAGATGAACGTTTCTACGTTCGAAACGAAACCCCTTAAAGAATCTATTCCTATTAAATTTTGTGGAGGAAGACTCTTAGTTTTTCTTTATTTCTTACATTTTCAACTCCACTTTAAGTATGGACTACTTCCTCAACTTAATCGTCTTTGAGTTGCAACTACCATATTTTTTTTAAATTAAAGTTTAAAAATATTTTCATAAATTAATGAAAACAAGAAACGAAATTTAATCAAAATAATGATGTTATTTTTAGTGTTTGTATATTAAATAACTGAAAAATGTTTAGCGGCGTGCAGACAAAGTTGCCTCCTGCGGGACTCGAACCCGGAACCTATCGATTACCGTCGAACGCTCTGCCATTTGCGCTACGGAGACATAAAAGTCATAAAACTGTTTCAATTTTAATAATTTTTGTTTGCAAGCCTCTAAAAATTTTTCAATTAATCAAAATAACTTTTTTTCTGTTTCTAATTTTATTACTTAATAAATACAAACTTTTTTAATATAAAATTATAGGTAATTATCGTTTTTCAAATATTATATTGAAATATTTTCCCTTATATATGCATTGGCCTGTACCTTACCGATGAGTCAACAGCCTGAAAAGGCCGAAACCATACACACAGCGTTTCTGAAATTGATTTCCTCATCCCATGACCGTCCAAATGATCAGACAGATATTTGTTTTTAAAATCCAGACGGGTGCGGCTTTTCCCACTGTCGTTAATCTCTAACATAACTGAGTTTTTCTGCTTCATACCTATATTATAGTTTATAGTTCTAGTAAAATTACTTAATAGTGAATATTTAGACATCGATGTTTCGCTATTGGTTGGTTGGTTAAAGGCGGGGGCTGGGTGTGTAGCTCAAGCTTCTTACACTGCAGCCTTCTGGCTTATTGCGCGCTCCAATCTTGTTAATTCTTCTATAAGGTTTCAATATCCTTCTTCCAAGTTTGTCATGCGGGAGGTTGTTGCCGCGTTGAATGTTTCCGAAGATTCTTAATCTTTTGCGGGTTATTGCTTCGCAGCTGTAAATGCTTTAGAAGGCTATTTCGTCCTATTCACCGCAAAGCCTGCATTCAATGAGTCCATTGTAAATTCCTATTCGTTGAAGATGTTTTCTTAAGTGACAATGGTCGGCTAACAAGCCAATCCCTTGCATTAACTGGGTACTAGCGGGTAGGTACTCGTTAGAAGTAGCATTCCAGTTGATAGTTTCTCCGAGGTCTCATGTTGTTTTGGTTGCCTGTTTTGATATTGAAAGAGCGGGTTCAGGGCCCTTGAAATTTTAAGCATATTTCGCTTACGCTAGTTCGCTATTGGAATCGCTTTTATCCACAATGATCATACTTTGATATTGTTGTCATAGATAATTAAATTTAGGTATCTTGGAATTTCGTGTTATTGTTAATGTGTTAGGTAAATGATCATCGAAATACAAATTTGTGTCAAAATAATGTATAGTATAGCTGGGGCTTGGCTCTAAGGTTATAAAATACTCGCATGTTTATTTCCTAGAGCCTCTGGTACATATTATTAATTTAATGTTCAAGACAGGTAAAGTACCCAGTCATTTTAAAACTACAATAAAATTGTAACTCCAATTCACAAAGCGGGCGACAAGACTGATATTAGTAACTTTAGACCAATCAGTGTTATAAAAAGTGTCTAAAGGACAGATTGGTTGAATTCTTTAATAAGAATAATGTTTTATCAAAAAAAAAACAGTTTGGTTTTACTAATGGCCTTAGCACCTCTGATGCAATTTATCAGCTTACTAAGCAAGTAAATGATAATTTAAATGAGGGAAATAAATGCTTGACCGTCTTCTTGGACCTCACCAAGGCATTCGACACCGTGCCCCATGCCGTGCTCCTGGATGTACTGAAGCCCTATGGTGTTGGATGTATTGGAAAGCTACCTCCAAAACCAGAAATAGACTCTCAAAATTGGTAACATCATTAGTGATCCTTTAACAGTAAAAATGGTATACCGCAGGGAACGGTCTTAGGCCCATTCTTTTTATAATATACTAGCGTGTACCCGGCATGCGTTGCAACCCGCTGGTATAAATACAAACCCGAACAAACCCGATATATAAGTACCCGGCATGCCACTTTCTGAAATTGCACCCGTGCGAAGCCGGGGCGGGTCGCTACTTATACATAAAAACCTTTCCCTTGAATCACTCTATCTATTAAAAAAAACGCTTCAAAATCCGTTGCGTAGTTTTAAAGATTTAAGCACATAATACAGGATAACGAACTTTGTTTTATACTATATTAAGATATTAATTCACTAACCAACTTAAATGTTGATAACGGCACAATTATTTCATACGCCGACGATACTACGGTGGTGTTCTTTGGAAAAAATTGGAGTGATGTTAAGAAGTGCCAATTACGGTATTACTCAAATAATAAATTGGCTTGATTCATACAAACTTACTTGGAATATCAGTAAAACCAATTATTTTACATTTTCTCCCACCGCGGAAAACAGACCGAATTTTAATAGCATAAGGATAAATAACTTAAATGATTGTATCAAGAAAGTCTGCCATCCCAAATATTTAGGGATTATCATGGACCAAAATCTTAAGTGGGACAAACATGTGCACAAACTTACCAACAATATAAGATCATTATTACATAAATTTTATATAATATTAAGAGACATTTTAAGTAAAAAACTTTTTAGTATTGCCTAACAGTATTTACAAAGCATTAATTGAATCTTTGCTCCGATATGGACTTGTTATATGGGGTGGTCTATACACAAAATCTCTAGGTCAACTGAATGTGGCTCAAAATGACATTTTAAAGATTATTTTGAAGAAAACTAAGAGGTTCACACGCATCAGTTATATTCTGAAGACATAATGAATGTTCGCTGTATGTTTTGAGTAGGTACCTATTGCTTTGAGCACAATACTAACAAACTAAAAAACTAAGTAGATCATACATACAATACTCGAACCAAAATAAATAAACACATAAAAATACCAAATAGTAATAAAAACATTAACTTACGTTTCATTAATTATCTTGCTCCTAAAATATATAACATCTTTATACCAGCATTAAAAATTATATCAAATATAAAACAAAATTAACATAAAATATAAAGCCTTTATAGCAGCAAATTTATTCTAAATTTGAGGTACTATTTTGATGTTTGTTCATTATAATTCCCTGTACCTTTCTCAGTTGTATATCTATCTAGGTTAGGTCTATTTTATCTTTTTCTATTGTTTTTGATTGTTTTATCTTCTAGTATTTGATATAAAAAAATTATTAAATTCTGGATACCACCATGTTTATGTATCTTTGCCCATACAAATGTTTAGTCATCTAGGTGCATGATGATTGATAGCTAAAACCATTTTCTATTTCTACTAATTTTATACTGGGATTAAATTTTTTTTATTTATTACTTAAAATTCTACGCCACTAACTACCACTGCTGAAAGTTGTCACAGCCCAGGTTGTGCAAAATCGTTGAAATTAAAATTACAATTACTAAAAAGCCTTTTTTGATTTAAATTATGATCATATTTTATTCAGGCTACCTTAAACCTAATATACCATTTTTTACGTACAATTAATAAAGCTGTAGATCGGCAAAATATGTCTGCCATCATCCTTAACAATTTATTTTAATACATGTATATAAAGGTCTTTGTTTATATAGAATTATGGATAAGTCTATTAATCCGGGTTGGTGAGCAGAAAATGAAACTTGTCACAGAGTTTTTGTGGCTTCATTCATTGTCCACGTTGCGTTATGATTTTTTTGGTTACAATCCCTTTTGATTATTATACGTCTGACTCATTTCTATTAGAACTTTTGAACCTTAGGGGTATTCGCTTGCAGAAACAACCAATAGAAAGAGGATAATGACTTTTTTTTAAACATTTTTAGGTATATTAACTTAAGTAGGAATAGATTATAACGGCAACCCAACATTCTGCATTATCCTTTCCTGACTTCTGCGCATGCTAAGGCAGTAGGCAGCTGTTTTTTGCTGTTTTAGAGTTTTTTTTTGGCGGTTTTTGAGCTGTTTTTTTGTTGTCTTCCTGTTTTTTGCTGTTTTTGCTCAATCAAACCTTTTCTAACAAGACTGGGGCGCGCACATTAAGCCATAAAGCTGCAGTGGAAGAAGTAGGGGCCACACATCTGACCTCCGCCTTTAATTAACCATTCAATACTCATCCAAAAAAATAACCTAGTCCAAAACTATTGAAGGCTGATTCAGTGTGCAGTTTTCGGCTTTATCAAAAAATTTAATTTTTTAAAGGTTTAATGTCCAGTTCGGTACTTATTTCAGGGATTTTCCAATCTGAAGATTATAATAATTTTATTTACATTTTGGTTATACACAAGGTATTTTTTGGGGGTTTTCTGGGTTTGCAGGTATATTGTTAGGGGTTGTTTATTGTCACTTAATAATGCGTTATTACTACCTGCTTAACAAACTGTATTTATGTCGATTTGTAATACATACTTGTTTTAGTTTGTCGGACGATTTTAGTATTTTCGGTGTGAAACTAGTAATTGCAAATTTGTGTTCAGAATGTCTAAGATGGCGAAAACGTCTTCGTGGATTAAAAATTTCTCAGAGTTAGAATTTAGTGGAGAAAAAGTCGTCTGTAAAGCTTGTACAAAAATTATGGGTTGTGAAAAGAAGTTCCAAATTGATCAACATTTAAAAACACCGCTGCATAAGTCAACGTTACAAAAAATGAAATCTGAGCCAATTCAGCTGAGTTTAACAAACGCATTTGAAAATGCTGTGAAAAATCGAAATCTAGAGAGAAAATTTTTCAAGAAGACTTATGCAAGGCTTTAGGTCGCAACAAACATACTACCTTTAAAAAAATTGCAAAATCTGCAAATTATTTTTATTTGTTTTTTTTTGCATTTTTTTAAAAATCAACATATTTTTAGAAACAAATTTACCTCATTTTACTGTAATAAATTAGGAAATATTGCATATCAGTATGCATATTTGTTAAAAAAAAATGCAAATAACTATATTTTAAAGGCAAGCAGGGCATATATATGCGCATATTTTGGCTAAATTTAAGTGCATATAAATCGGCATTTAGTAATAATAAACATTAGTTTTTTAAGTATGGTTTAAATATATTTGATTAAGCGTCAAAATAAAGTTAAAAACTATGTATTATATTATAAACCTTCTTATAATAAGAATTAAAGGTTAAACTAGACCTGGGGTGTAGGTACCTACCTTAGTCAGAAAAATCATTTCTACCCTTTTTTCTTAAAACAGAAAAGGATTACCTAGATAATGCAAAAACAGACACTTTTAGAAGAAAAATTTCAAAAACAACAAAAACGGCTCTCAGATGAAATTACTTATCGATAAAATCAACTAACGCGCAAGGCACAGAATAATAATTAGAATCCATAATGGTTCAACGTCTAAAAACTAATACTTACTAAAATTTTTGGTCAAATGAATAATAATTGTAGGTAAAGTATTTTTCACAATGAATGGTTGACTCCGTTTAACTACCTGCGACGTTTTGCAAGAGCTCGGCCATAAAAATGCAAATAAGCTGTCGGTCAGGGTCGAATTATAATTTGTAATTATAACAGGTAATATTTAACTATCTTGTGCTTGCGATAACATCTTTCAGTCTTTGTGTTTCTTAGGAAGTGTTCAAGTTGTGCTACGGTTCCGATACAATAATTTTAAATTATTTACCAAAAATGTATACGTGTAACAACAGGTATTATGTGGCGTCTGTGGGTAAATATTAATAGTGGTTATTCTAGTATTTCGTTGAAGAAAAACCACTTATCTCTTAATGCTAAAAACGTTGTAAAAATGTATATAGTTCTTTACTTGACCAAATACTTGAGGTGAGTATTGCCGCAAGTGTAACAAGTTATATGACTAAGGTGCCTCTTACTTCAGTAAGACGAATTGCAGTAAATCCCGTCAAATCAAGAAAGAAGCGTATAGATACCCGTTTTAAGAAAAGTATCCATAAAGGCAATAAGGACCTAATCAGACGAAAAATCTACACCATGTACGAAGAGCTACGTGTCCCTACATTAAAGAGTCTAAAACAGCGGCTCACTAATGACGAAACCCAAATAAACTGTAGCATCACTAGTCTTTGGAGAATTTTGTCTGAAATGGGCTTCAGATATCGTTAATAACGAATTAAATATCTAAAGTCCTACCCTGTAGTGTATTTGCTTGTTGATTGTGTATAACAATGGGATTAAACCGGTAGTTTTATTGCTTTCAAGTCGATACCATTTAGGGTGAAAAATATTTTACTTACTTACTGGCCATACAAAAGTAATTAATATAAAAGGCATCAAAACAACTAATAATTTTGAAAACGTAATCAAATGTAACAAAAAGCACAAAAAAGCAATTCATAACGCGGTGTTTGGGCTCACTACGGTCCACTACTAATCTGAAGATATTATGTTTCAATATTAAGACAAATTCCTGGTATCATTGGTCGGAAAACGAGACAATTCGTCGCCTTTTGTTTATTCCAGAGCAAAAACTATATTGCTCTTGTATGGCAAAAATTTTTTGTAACATACCATTTTCAATAAAGCTTACAAAAACTAAGATTTCAATCACAACAACAAATCCCTCAAACTTCCGTGTCTTAACGAAAAGGCAAAATATATTTACATATTACCCTAATCTTTTTTAGAAAGGCCTATCCGAGCAACTCATGAAAGTTATTCAGGCGGTTTTTTTAGATTATTTGAAAATAATAATAAAAAATCGATGTCCATACACTAACCTAGGGTGACTGAACTTTTATAAAGGACCCGGCAATGCGGATAAAAGGAAGAAAAATATAATAAGCGTAGGGTTAACTTAAGCGAAGTAGGTTTCGAAAAATAAATTAACACGAAGTTCTTCGTTTTGTAAAGTGTACATTACAGTGTGAGTTGGTATCTTGGAATAAATTTAGTAAATCCAGTACAGTTTTTTTAGAAAATTTATACCAAATTAAATTTATTTTTGTATATTTGTCATAATTTAAAATAATTCGCATTGCCTTATTTTGTAAAATTTGTAATTTGTCAAATATTTCCTCACTAGCACAATATAAAATGGAAGAACAATAAAGAAAATCTGGTTATATAATAGTATTAAATACAGTTTTTTTTAGAAAACAAACTTAAATTTGAACTGATTCTTCTAAAATAACCTACTTTTCCGGCAATCTTTGATATGATACTTTCAAAATAATTAAAAACTTTTAATTTTGAATCAATAATTATCCATAAATATTTAAAACTATTTACTAATTCCAATTTTTTACCATTAATTACAACATTTATATTTTGACAATTTAAATTATTACCCATAACCATACATTTTAGTTTTTTAAATATTTAATTTTAATTTATTTCCTTTTAGCCAATTTAATAATATATTTATCTCAGACTAACTAACACATTTTTAAAACTAAAGGCATATCGTTGATATATAAAATAAATAATATTGGACCTAGTATACTTCCTTAAGGAACTCCTATATTATTTATTTTTTTATTTGAATATATTTCTGATATTTTTGTTTTTGTGACCTGTTACTTAAATAATTTTTAAACCCTTTATAAACGTTTCCGCGAATACCATACTGATACAATTTACTCAATAATCTAGCCCTGTCAAATGTTTCGAATGCCCACTTAAAATATATTAGATATAAAATATATTAGATACTTTTATTTTATCCAAATTACTGCCTTTCTTAACTACAGAACACAACATTAAAATTTTAATGGTACGGAGATAGGACCAGAACACAAAATGTATGTCATGTAAGGTGCAATATTGAAAAACAGTTTCTAGAAAATGGGCATGGTAAAAAGACAGATATTCATTGAGTACGCTCAATAACGAGGCAAAATTTAATGTACTATAAGCTGTTTAAGAAAATCCTATTATCCCACCAGGCAGCTAGCTGGAGAACACGAAATAAGCCAATCTTTTGTAAAAAAATTCTCCATTCGCAAAAATTTCATCCTTACAAAATAACATTTCTCCAGGAATTAACAAAAGATGATCCCAATAGGAAACTTTACTTCTGCGACCTAACGGTAGATCTACAAGGGGAATGATGTAAACACAGACAACATAATTTTTTCTGATGAATCAAGGTTTATGTTAAATGATAACGTAAACCGACCAAATTGTCGTTTTTGGGCAGAAGA
Organism: Polydrusus pterygomalis; assembly: GCA_963969555.1. Lineage (NCBI taxonomy): Eukaryota > Metazoa > Arthropoda > Insecta > Coleoptera > Curculionidae > Polydrusus > Polydrusus pterygomalis. The sequence goes on along the minus strand of OZ018376.1, from coordinate 37,561,280 downwards.
TAATCCACAGTGGATGAGGGAAGCTATATACAGTTAACGCCCAGAAAAAGGTTAATGCTTGGACAGGTATCATTAATGATCGAGTTATAGGAGCAATTTTCTTTGAAGGACATCTTACTGGGGCGAGAAATTTGGAATTCTTGGAAAATGAAACTTAAAAATATGTTTCCTGATCCCAAATAAAAACATTTAACAGAAGTGACAATATCATATATTTATACGTGCACGTAGGTGCATACAGGGTATACAAAATAAGTGTACCATTACTATTGCATCAGAATATGTCGTAAAACTGTTAAATACATTTTTCGGGTTTTGTGTCATTACAGTGTGTGTGTGTGTAAGTAATTTTCAATGGCACTGGAAAACTTCCAACAGGCCAGCCGATTCATTCAGTCATTACAGTCAAAGTTTAATTTGCTACTTACACAAATCGTTTATAGCACTTCACAGATAATATTATATAGGTTGATATAATTCAACATGTATGCATACAAATAATATATAAATAATAAAAAATTATGATATAAAAACAAATTATGAACAAACATTTAAAATAAAATTATAATTAGGAGAAACAGCAAACTAGAAATTCACACCCAATGTACAACATTCAATAATTACCAGGAGGCCAACAGGTACACTTTTAAGGTGTAAAAGCAGTGGTCTAGTAAATAACATATTTTTTGAATCAGACATCATCGAGGGCTCGGTACCGTCCTGAAACTCTATTATATAAAGGACAGGTTAAAAAATATTTGTTTTTAGATAGTTAGTCTGAATCGTTGAGCCATTATCCTATGTGAGCCTCATGTGTTGTAGCTGTGAATAACTGAATGCTTAGTGAGTTTATCTCGGTGGGAGTGTAACTCCACCAGTACAGTTTGAAAAATATAAACACAGGGCAGCGACATTATGCCAAATTTTTTGGACATAGGCCGTTAGGGATCCCTATACCCTGCGTTAGCCATAAATCTCACAGTTCTTTTTTGGAGACGAAAGATCTGCTGTGCGTTTGCAGTTTCCCCACAATATAGCCCCATACGCAAGTTGGGAATGACAAAGACCAAAGTAAAGCGATTACAAAAGGTCAAAAGTCACACACTGCTCAAATTTTTAAGAATGAATATCGTACTTGACAATTTTTGTCCCAACTCAGTTATGTGAGCTTCCCAGGAAAAAGAAGTAACCCAGTAACTTAAATTTATGGTTTTTGTTTAGTCAATTAGTCGAGACAACCAGATCTTGGGGGCTTATATTTATTAAGCTGCAAGAGATTGCAAAAAACCTTTTTTTCTGCATCCCTCAGCAGCAATTGTGACGCCACAATCAAATTCTTCAGACTATAGGCAGAAGTAATGAAAGTAGTGTCGTCTGCAAATATGGTAAAATTGCAAATCCGTTGCATGTAATAGTACAGATCATTTATATAAATTATAAATAAAAGAGGCCCAAGGACGGATCCCTGTGGTATTCCATATTTGGCATATCCTACATCAGATTTGACACCTTTAATCTCCACAAACTGCCGTCTACCAGACAAATAAGACTCAATAAGGTTTAGGGGAACACCTCTTATGCCAGAGTGGCATAGTTTTTTTTTTTAAATGGAGTTTGTGACGATTGTCAGAGTCAGAGTCGAAAGCTTTTGTTAAATCGCACAAAGGTATTGATGTGAGCTCTCCAGACTCCAAACCCTCGACTATGCTACTCGCAACCTCTGGAATGGCTCCCAATGTCGATCTTTTGCTTCTAAACTCATACTGAGAAGAGTGAAATAAATTATTATTGTTAAAATATTTATAGACGTTTTTTAAGCAGATATACATAAATTTTGAAAAATAATACTATTATAGTTATAGATCGGTAATTTTTCACCAATCCCGGAATCTTCATTTTTTAATATTGGTGTAATTTTAGCTATTTTGAAAACATCTGCATAAATACCGCTCAAAAAACTTTCATTTATTAAAGTGGTCAAAGGTTCAACTATGATGTCTATGGTTTCCTTAAGCAGTCTATCATTTATATGAAAAGCATCCAAAATGGCGGACCTTCTAAGATTAAGTATTGACAGTTCAACTTCTTTTGGGCATATTGGGTGCAGAAAAAAGTTAGCTACCATATGTTTGAAAAATTGAACGTCTGTTGTTTTCATTTTGTATAATTCATCTGATCGGCAGATGCCTGAGACATCAATAACCAATGCGATCTACAAATGTATAAAATATCAAGTTAATAGAGAAATGGTCAACCTTTGGCCTCAAATACCTTTGCAAAAAGAAATTCCTTTGTTTAGCTTTTTAAAAAATGACAATAGCTTTGCGTGTTTAGATCTACTTTTTCCCTATTAATTGCTTCGCGCCTTGGTTAATTACCAACTGTCTCGACAGTAATGAAACACTTTCCACCTAGGTACATAATGTACTATTACTAATATTTTAGTATGTTCCGTTGCTATGACGTGACAAGTTATTAAGAAACTGTTTACCTATATGGGTTGTTGATATATTTACGTCATATTAATTTTTTCCTAATGTTTGCTTGAGTGTTTTCGCGCCTATGCCCTTCAGTCAATCAAGGGGAACATTTTTAACAAAATTATCTTTCATTATCGTTTTGTTGTTTTATCGTAATTTTATATTAAGTAATTTTTCATAGAATCGTGCAAGAATGAAACGAAAATACTTATTTCATTATATTTCATCATACAACAAGCTAAAGTAAAGGCTTGGCAGGTGCTTGTCTGTCAGATGCTTAACAATTTAGGAGTGGATAAGGAACAGGGGAGAAACATGAAACACGATTATCTTTCCTGATGTTAACAATAGAACAAAAAACTTTGTTTGTTTCAGTAAATTTACACGGTATCCTTTCGAACATAAAAGAAGATTTGACAATAAACTAAATAAATAAAAGCGTTGCTGTATAAAAGTAAGATTTTTCTCCCTAGTCGCTATTGACCTTTTGTACTATTCTAAATTCATTGGGCCATTGGCCTGTTGGCATCTTATTTGTGCAAATAAATAAATAAATAAATAACTGGACGGTGTTCTGCAACAATAGTTGTTATTATTTATTTATTGTCTATAAAATATGGATACAAGTAATTATTAATTTTTTTTACAAAAAAATTGAAACAAGATTAAAACGATTGTTGTTTCAGGGCAATGTTTGATTAAAAATCTTTTTAGGTGTTAACGTTTTGATTTATTTTACTACCCTCTACAAAACATACCTATAGATTACTCAGTAGCACTACACTTTTTATTCTAGATCGAGAGAATTTTATATTTTTTCATATTTATAAAGCCAATATACTATTACTGTGTTGTGCTGTTTAATGTACACTCCTGTGCAATATTTGCAGGTAGCATTTTCCGCTCCTTTATTATATTTTTTACATGAGGTTTTTGCGAGAGACTTTTTGTTCTCCAAAACACAATGGATGCGATAATTTTGTTTTTTTATATTATACGTGCTTTAAACGCCACCTACAGATTGTGTAATGTGCTAACATGATTTTTAATTTTTCTATTAAGGGGCAGCGCAATCTTTAGAGGAGCTAACCATTTTCTTCTTAGATACGCCACTGTGGTCACTGTATATACATTTCAGTCGCGCATTTGCAGACATGTTACAAAACTTGACATTTCAACAAAAAAAAACTCATCGTATGTTATATTTTTGCAAAGCCCCTTCACATTTGATTCGGCATGTTCCAGCAGATTATCGTGTTCCTGCTTTATTCTCTTCGTTCTCCATCCATCTAAATTAGTACCTGCCGAGCCCTTTTCTACTTTGTTTCTCCAATGTAACTTTCACATTTCGAGTTTCTATATTTGGAGCCATCAGGATTCTTATGAAATTTTAATCAATTTCGTGCATGAAAAAATGTATCAATCAAGATGCTCTAAAAGTTGTACAGGGTGTTCTTTAAACAAGATAAGTAAATATGCATAATACTTAATACATCTGTTTTTTTGCTAAACCTTTTGGCACAAGGTTTAGGAATAGACTAGCAATTTATTCATTGTAATAATATTACATTTACTATGTTAATATTGATCTGATGTATATAAGAAATGTAAGTCAATTTATTCCTTTAATATCGGGTTTTAAATATTTTAATACCAACGGGTTATTTGGTTGATTGGTTGGTTAATGGCGAGGGTCGGGTATGTAGCCCAAGCTTCTTACACTGGCTTATTGTGCGCCCCCCAGTCTTGTTAAAAGAGATTTGTTCCTTCTATAAGGTCCAATAGCCTCCTTCCAAGTTTGTCATACGGGAGGTTGTAGCCGAGTTAAATATTTCTAATGATTTTAAATCTCTTGCGGATTAGTGCTTCGCGGCTATATATGATATGAAAGGCTGTTTTGTCCTCGTCACCGCGAAGTCTGCATTCAATGGGTCCATTGTACGTTTTCATTCGTTGAAGATGTTTTCTTAAGCGATAGTGGCCTGTTAACAAGCCAGTCATTTGTTTTAACTGGGTACACATCAAGAGTAGCATTCCAGCTAATATTTTGTTTGAGGGTTTACAGTATGTGTATTTGACATGGTGTACGTTCCGTTGAATATTATTTTGCGCCTATCTGTCTAATATTATTTTAATTGCCTGTTTTGATATTCCAAGGACGGGTTCAGTGCCCCTGAAATTTTGAACAGATTCGTCTCTCTCCAGTTAATCTGTTCTTCCTTGCCTTTGAGTGACCAGAAACCCACAAGAATTCAACGTTGTTCCAGGGACTATTAAATAAAACCAACGTTGCAAGAAACTGGTTCGCATTAGAAACTTGTTTCTAGATTTTAAAAGAGTGCTTATTGCTAAAGTAGCTGAAAAGTGAAAGGAGTGACGATTATCATTACTTTCACATAATTTATGGAAATATTATTTTGTTTTCTTTATCTTAATAACCCCGAAAACGACTTACGCAGAATTTTTAATAAAAATATTTTTTTTTTACTTTAATAACTTAATAATTATTACATATAATATAATTACATTTTCAGTCTTCTCACCCTCCCTTTTTTTGAAGTTATATCAAAATTGGCTTTGACCTTAATAAACAGCAAATAAAATTCAAAATTTCTGACAAAAGCGTTTTTTCCCCGATATTTTAATTGTTTTTACTTCTCCTCTTTCTTTTTTTTTTTAAATATTCCTATCAAAAGTGTCATTTTTTGAACCTAGTTCAAATATGCCTGAAGAATTATCAAAATCGTCATCAAAAGTTAAAGAGAAGTTATGCCCACATTGCCGACAAACGAAAACAATAGAATAAACCACCATTTAAAAATAAAAGTAAACGCTAATCTAATGTATAAATATCCAATAATATTAAGTTTTGCATTTATCCTGAAATAGAAATACGCATGAAAAAAAAATTAAAAATTATAACGGTATACAGGGAAGCGCTAAATCTTTGATTTTCATTCAAGAGTTAACTTTATTTTCAAGAATACGCAAAAATGTTACTAAGAAAAACTGTTTAGAATTAATGTCATTGCCATTATATTATACATATACAGGTACCTGGGACAAAAATTAAAAATTGATGGTTTCAGTTGCTTCATCCAGTATTTGGGATAATGATTTCAAGAAGCCATAATAAAATGCTTGTGGTTTATTCGTACATAAAACCGTTCTTAATTGAACTAATGTAAATAAGAGTAATTATAACAGTCAAATATTTTCATTTCGGTAAAAATTATCCAGAAAAGGGTGCACGATTTTCGCCAATTTGAATATCTCTCGCAAAATAAATCGAAAATAAATTTTTTCATAAAAGAAACGTTTGTTTGTGCAGCAAAAAATATCTTAGCAATTTTTAAAGATTTAAATTATTGAAACTTAAAATCATTATCCCAAATACAGAGTGGCTGAAGCAGCTAAAACTGTAAATTTTTGTCACGGGTAATAATTCCAAACACATTTCTTTAGTAACATTTTTACGTATTTTTGAAAATCAAGATACTTATCTGTTGAATGAAAATCAAAGATTTGTTCCTACCCTGTAAACCATTGGATTTTTCCAATTTATTTTTATACATATTTCGGTTTCAGGATATCCAGAGACTATCTGAACTATTTTATTTTATTTTTTAAATTTTGATAAAAAAATTTCTCGTATAGTGCAACATCTTGCGCTGTCACTGTATAACTGGAAAATCCAAAGTATATTAAAAATTATTTTTCTTACTAAGTATAAGGTTTAGTATTAGGAAATATTACTAAAACTGAAATCAAGCCACAATATCTAGTAATATGACTTTCGGATCCTTCATGATAAATCGTCGAACAGTATTTTTAATTATACGATATACATTTCCTTGGTGCAATTTGTTATTGATAAACCATTTAAATTATATTTAAGTAATTGGAAACCAACCCATGAATTTTCTATTAAACATTAGTATTTTAGGGGTAAATACAGGGTCATTCACGGTGAGTGGCCTATTAAAAAATCTCGGAAACGAGTAAAGTTATTTTTATTAAAATTTGGTAGCAGGCATAATTATTGACTTTGAACTTTTAAAGTATTATATTGTCACATTTAAATCCCTTCCTGTTATACCGGAAGTTATGGCCAACTTTGCTATTTCAAATGGAATAAGCTGTATATTTTAGCATTTTGAATACTTACATTATACAACTTTTGTTAATAATTGATTGTCCTGACCGGCTTAAACAATTATATTTTAATGCCTATATTAAACTCTAGAAATAGCATAACATTTTATTATCGAAGAACGAAAACTAATTTATATCTCAATTCTGCAATATACTTAATGTATACTTACTTTAAAAGAATATTACATATCCGTGATAATATATGAGGTAGGGAGAGTGCAATATCTGTAAAATATCTCTTGTTGATTAATTTTTTCCTAATTTTACAATAAAATTGTTGTCAATTATACAATATCTCTATTTTGTACTAAGGTTTAGAGCCAACTGGTCGAAATTACTTCATATTATTTGTATTCTTTAAACACACTGCCTTTTAAATAGTATCTGTTGGGCTGTGATAATTTATCTAGATAAATAAATAAATTATCTGGAATATTTTGGTGTAGTTCTATAATTCTAACCCATAAGAAAAAACTACCAGCTTAGTTTAACTTTTATCCGAATAAAGTTATACCGTTCTATTTTGTTAGTAGCTAAAAAAATTAAAAATCATAATTTAAAAGCACATTTTGATTCAGTAAAAAAAACCGTAGACATGAGGTATAGAATGAACTGAGTGATTTACTTACGAATATAAATGTCTTGAAGTATTATTATGAACGTTGATTTAATATCGATTAAAAGCAGAAACAGATTTTGCTTTTAACAAAAAATCTCCATTATCAAACCTCGTTTTAAGTTGAAAACTTCGAAACTCAACACTTTTCCCCCTCGACCCAGGAAAAAATGGAACCTGGCAACCCCGGGCCGCAGCAGTAGCGACGCCGGCAGCGACGGGCGCCGGGACGTGGTGGCGGCGGCAGCAGCAGCCGGGAAAGGCCTTGGCCCTTTGTGTGGGCTGAAAAGGGGCGTCGGGGGGATGAGGGGGGAGCCGTCGAGCCGTCGCGCAGACATCTTGCACTCATGCAGCCCAACGTTGCCGGTAGGAGCCCGGACAGGATGGGACGGTTTTGTTCCGTCTCGTCTTTTTTTGCGGATATGATGTTTGTTTCTCTTTAATTTGATGTTTTTATTTTGTTTGAAGGGCCAAATGTAAAGGAAACCGTTGTTTTTGTTACGGTTTTAGCCGCGTTCATGACTTTTTCTTTAAATTGATTTTCCTTTGATTTTGTAGAATTTTGTTTAATGAACACTTTTTAATAAATATTTTTATTGGATTTGTAACGTAAATCAATTTATGAGATACTTATAATTTGTAAATTATTTTTATTTTTTAGGAATTGAAATATTTGTGTTAGCGTGTTGTAGTTTAAATTAACGGAAGGAAAGTGTTATCCATGACAAAAACATATAATAAAATATATATTTTTCTATATAAATTTTGTGAGAAACCTGTAAGTTCATTTACACCCTTGACATTTAAAACCCCTTGCTTTAAAATTAGACTAGCTGAACTTAAAAGTCTTTAGTAAACATATTCGGCCATATCATTAATTTTCTATACACTGTTTTAAATTTTAACATCTTTACAACATCTGAAAAGTTTATATATCTATTATTAAGTAAATATTTTTTTCTTATCTTGATATAAAGTAAAACTACTTTTAACTAAATAGTTCATAAACTTGTTGGAAAACGTTTTATGTAACCCATACATTTTGCAAAAACCAAGCATACCAAATTTACATATTTGCATAGAGTTTTGTCAAAAATTTGAAGTTGTTATTAAAAAATTCATATTCTGGATCAGTGTGAATAACAAAAAAAAATTTCAGCTGGTAATATGTTTTCTGGCGATACCCTACCGACACATTCTAATAAAATGTAGGATATAGGTTTTATCTAGGTTACAGATTTTTTTTATATAAAATCATATTAAATTTATTGTTGGATGGAAGAGTAGGAATTTAAACATTATGGGAAATTAATAGTTAAATCCGTAAAAATTTAATAAACCTTAAAATCTTTTTTCTACAAAAACTATTAAGAGTAGGCGATGAAATCTCAAAATACCAATTTTAAAAGTATCTGTCACTGATTGCCGAGCAATTATTAACAACAAAGAAACAAGATAAATTGTTTGATAATAACTCAATTTTTGATTTTTTGACTTAATATATTGAAATATTTATTATTCGCTTAATTTCATCTCCAAGTTTAATAGTGTATGTTGACGTATGCTTTATACTATATATTTTGTTTGTTTAAAGGAATAATTTTCACAAAAATATAATGGTACTTATAAGTTATAACATTTAATTAGGCGAAAGATCGCTTAAAAATAATTATTTTTACACTGGTCTTTATGTGACATTAACAAAAATACAGGTAAATGCATAAATATGTTAATATTAAAGTATCTATAATTTTCATTACGTCAACAATTTCTGTCAATACCAAGTCGACAGGAAGTCGAAAACTTTCACCTTTCTTTTAAGGCCAATAAGAAAGCGGGCGCCAACCCCACCCCCAGGAACCATCGTCGATGTCCTGATGACCTCGTCCAAGGTCGGAATGGAATTCCACTTTCGCTGGCAACCCGGCGGGCCGTCGTTAGGGACGCAAGGTTGCGGGGGTGCATGAGCACCGCTGCCGAGCTGCACGCGGCGTTGCCACATTTACGGGGGATGGGCTTAAGCTGCTGTTGAGTTTCCCGGTGGAGTTGGCAGCAACAGCAGGTCCCGGTGCACTGCGGGTTGGGTTTAGATTTTGACAAGACAAAATTAGTTTAATATGAAAAGCCTACCAATAAGATATATTTTATGTATTTTGAATAATATTTATCGGTTTTACATTTGTTTAGCATGACTCCCTGAGTAATACAATAATTTAGACCTGCGTGAAACAAGAACAAGGGCTGGTTACGGAAAGCAAAGAAAGATAAAATAATTAGTTATCTATGGATAAAATAGGAACACATAGGACAATGTACTAGGACGAGAAATAAAAAAAATATTGGTATCATAGTATCATGTGCGTTTGTTTCTGAAATATTATTGATAACTAAAAGAAAGAAAATACTGTGGCATATCGGACAAGTGTGTAACTATTTTTTATATTGGAATACACAGGGATCCAAGTTCAATGGATACTCTGGGGCGGGTAGACCACGACGGCCGTTTCGTCCTTGTTAGAACTCGACGGGCAGCCATAACCCAAGCAATTCCAAGAACGACGGAAAAATGTACTAAAAGCCTCCCTGTAGAATCAAGGCGGCCCTCAATACACCTTAGCGCCATCCCACGGAACCAACTCCAATATAAAAGATAGTTACACTGGTAATAACGAAAGGTAGACAACTAAATAAACTACGAAGTGCATCACAATCCAGTATAGGGAACGCTATTTGCGTTTTCACCGAAAACATCTGACATTTTGCAGACCAGAAAACAGATCAACGCTGGCACCCACCAGAATGCGCGCAATCCGCTTGAGTTTTAAGCCATATATTTATGGATTATTGATAACGTTTTGTTAAAATATAGGGGGAGTTAATGATCGTATAAAAATACATTATGATAAGACAAAGAAAGATTTTTCCTTTCTTTTCGTTAGATCCACCCTTATAAGCATTTTGTCATATCAAGGCTCATCAGTAAAGCTACGATTTGACGAAATGAAGGAAGCCAATAACTTTTTAATAAAAACCGCAAGGCTAGCGCTAACAATCGATTTGGGTACCGAACCCATGAAGACAGCTACATGCAACATTCTGTTTGCGATTTTAAAACATTTTGCTTTTACAAAAATGTTAAAAAATTTTCACGATAAACCTATTTTCTAAATTAACGTTTGTACTTTTATGTGAAATTGAATGATTATATTGATTTGATACTTTTTCTAAAAATCGTTATAGGTTTTCCTGAAAATCGAATTAATTTTTATAACCACATTGTCATTTTCGGCTATCCCTATACATTTTTTAAATTATAATAAAACCGCAAGGCTAGCGCTAACAATCGGTTTGGGGTACCGAACCCATGAAGACAGCTACACGCAACATTCTGTTTGCGATTTTAAAACATTTTGCTTTTATAAAAATGTTAAATATTTTTTTAAAGAATTTCCTTTCAAATACTTACTTTATTACCGACTTTTAATTTTTTTTTAACTTTGTTTTCGTCTAAGTAAAAATTGTCATAATTATGAAGATATCACAATAAAATCACATTGCAAAAAGTGTTTTGTGGGGTACTGAGGATTAAAGCTCAGTAACCCCGCAAGCGGGCAAGTTTATCCTTATAATGTCTTACTGACATACACTTGAAAAGTTTTATAAATTTTTTTAAATAATCTTCGACACCTTTTTAGGAAGGTTTTTCGTTCTTCAGTTTATTTGGTTGGTTTAGACCCCCTTTATTAACTTTTTTAAAATACTTAGTATAGTTTAACCTTTATCAATTTTCTTTATATTATATCTCTTCTACATATTTGTGAATATTTTAATTCCATAAAAGCTCCATTAAGGTTCTACACCATTTTCTCTTCTGCTAAAACCATCATCACTAATTAAAGTCTCCTGATACTGAACGTTTCTACGTTCCAAACATGTAGAGACCCCTAGAGAATTTTTATTCTATTAAATTTTGTGGAGGAAGACTTTTGGTTTTTTCTTTCTTTCCCATACTTTCAACTCCACTTTAAGCATGGACTATTTCTTCAAATTAAATTTCATACAGTGGCGGCTCGTGATTTAGATGGAGAGGCTAAGTTTTAGAAATGAAGCGCCGCAGGGACCACGCCCAAAATCAAAAATTCACTCTGAAAAAAAATGTTAAAAATAAGTTAAACTAAAAACTGAAATATCTACCTACCTACCTACAAAGAGACGAGCAGGATAGTGTCGGAAGAAAAATTTTCGGGACCACGCCCAAAATTTCTCAAAAATTCACTATAAAAAAACTGTTAAAAATAAGTTAAACTAAAAACTCTTTTTTTATAAAGTTGTTCTTAGACATAAACTATCTAAAAGATTATTTGGGAAAATTTTCTGAAAAACTTAAAAAAATATTTTTATTCATTAGTCAAAAAATTGTACCTAATTCATGCAAATCTGAAAATCTTAGTTCAATCTGGCCTTTTGTAGTACCTATCTAAAATATCATTAAAAAGCTGCTTATAATGACGTTTCTTATCTTCAAAATTTTACGTTTTTTGTCTTTTTGCATCATGGCTTGTATTTGCAGTAAAAAAAGTATAAAACAGGGAGTTAAAACAATTTTCATCATTGCGATAACTGGAAATTTTTTCTATAAGAGATTTTAAACGGTTTTTTGAATAAACAATGTCAGTAATCTTATGCTGCAAAATTTGAAAAACAATATCTGTTTGCTTAAATATTAATTTAAAAGTACTTATATTAAGAAAAAATAAAAACTCTAAATAATAATTATTATAATGGTCTGTTTTAAATCGACGATTTTGTTTTTCTTTACCTGTAATGCCTAGACCTCGTAATTCTGGTTGTGGGAGTCTATTTTTTACTATCAGTTTGACAGTTTGTTATCGTAATTCAGGGAATTAAACGCTTTTGAGTCTGTTAGGAAATGTTCCAGTCTAAATTAAAGCCGGCCACACTAATTTTTCACTATATTATAGATTGTTCTATAGTCCTATTCCTATTATCCAAAATATAACTAAAAACAACTTAGCAAAAAACGAAAATGCCAAAATGCCCGGGATTTCTAGACACTGACATCATCACACGAGGCGAGCAAGCGCTTTACGCAGCCGCGCTTTAAAAACTAAAAAACGAACAGGTCTTCGTGATGATCCGGTTATTTTCGGTCGCACGTGGAAGAAATAGACACGCTATTGTTATTGGTTGAGCTATTTGCCTTTACATGTTGCCAATTTTACTGAAAAAGTTAGAAATCGGTATGCGTTCCGGCACAATTTCGTTGCGTAATACCAACAACGCCTTTGTCACTTAGGAAATCATGGTGGTAAATTCAAAAACAGCCTCATGCCCTGTTGTCAGATTGTGAAGAAAATATTAAATCGTATTAAATAAGGGGATAATATTAAAATTACAATAGCCCGTTGTATATTAAAAGATTTAAAAGTTATTGTTAATATTTAAGTAAATCAAATATTTAGGAGGCCAAGAATGCTGAGGAGGCTTAGCCTCTTTGCCTCCTTCAAGGAGCCGCCACTACTGAACACCCTTTATAAAATTATTTTTAGCGATTTAGTCGCGATTCAAATAGAAACGTGCCCACTGTGCGATGCCTCGGCTTAGGGATGAGGATGAAATAATATGCGACCAGCTAGGGGAGCTACAACTAGTATTAACAGGCAACTAGTTTAAACCTATTATCCTGTTTAATTATTTAACGTTATGTTAATACTTTATACGGTACCGATGTACACGAAATACGTAAAAGCTGATTTTCAGAAACTTTAGTAACCCTAGCTTTTAAATAATAGATATATATTAAAAATGGAGAGACCAGCCTAAAAGACCGTAATTATTAAGAACTGATAGTAAGTCCCTATAATAATAAGGAAATTAATATCTGGAAGGCTAATTTGATGTTATGCTAACATTATGTATTAACTATTAATGTTGTACCTTTTCGTATTTCAGATTTGACGAGACAATCTTAATTCAACGCAGAACGTCAAAAATATAACTAAGAAACTATAATTCTAAAAATTCGCCTTAAAAAAAACAATAATATTTTAAAATAATATATTTATCCTATCAAAATCAAATCTGCCAATTTTGTTTCACGGCTAACTAGATTTATTTTTAAAAACATGATATTAGAATTTTACCTAAATTAGAAGTTTTTCATTATTATGTCATTAATTCTAAAGTAGATTTTTGGGCCATCGAAATAATGAGTAACAAACCTACAATATTACAGAATCATAAAGTTAAAAAAATTTTTTGTCGTGGAATGCTTTGGCCACCAAGCTATAAAAACAGTAATTTCTTCGATTAAACTGATAAAAATTATTGTTTTGGCAATAACTCTGAAACGAACAAAGATATCGAACTGCGTTATTCACATTTTTTTTGCAAATTTAATCTAATTTCCGATTATGATGTCATAGTTATACCGTATAATTTGAATTTTCGGAGTAAAATAAAAAAAAACTGTTATTATTACAATTGCTCTTGAAGGTACTTACATTTTTCTTCCAAACAAGCTTAAATTTAGTAAAATCGGCTAAGCCGTTTAGAAGTTACAGCGATTTTAATATTTACACTTTCAATAGCTTCCCCACTCTTATCAAGGTCGGTACGCCAATGAGCCTTAAACCAAAAAGGTGCAGAATTGTCTAAGCTTTTCGATGATGTAATCAGAGTTATACCATAATATGGGAAATTTCGGAGAAATTTAGAATTTTAAAAAACAATTTTCAATTGTGCCCCCTTGCAGCGAAATGAGGAACTTAAAAGTAATTTCCAGCAATTTCTCTTGACCACTTTACTCATAAAATTTATACTATATATATTTATTTATATATATATATATAAATATCCTTCACCACCTGCAGTAGATCAATCGATAAAAAAAATCCTGTAGCACATTTTGCGTTGTGGATAACTTTATCATATTACTCGTCGAGTCGAATAGCCTCCTTAAGCGTATCTATTGACCATCGTCTTCCTTCGCCCCGGAAAAGTTGTATTTAAGTACCCTCCTACATGAGCAGCATATTGCGGGAGAGCACCATCCTGTTGAAACCATAAGGTTAAATTTGGTAAATCAGGATCATTATCATCTGAAAATAGATTGGCAACAGCTGGAACCAGATCATTTCCAAGAAAATTTCCAGTGAAGATCTCATCAAAGAAAAATGTCCGCCCACACATTATCCATTTTCATTACCTATACTTGGTATGATTTTCTATGAACCAGCGAGGATGTTCCTATCCTCAATATCTGTAGCTTTCACTACTAACCTGACCATTAAAGAAAACGTAGCTTCATCTGAAAAACAATTATTTGGACAATTCGTGCGTAAATATCTGTTAGCTCATTGTATCACAAAATTGCTTTTGCTTTTGCCTATCAGGAATTTTTTATTGAATATATCACTGACTTTCCTACGACTTCTACTTTCACCTTCAGAACCCAACATAGTAAAAAAATCTAGGCGTATATCTTTAGCGGGGCGCATTTTGTATGTAATTAATATCAGCACAGTAAAATTCAAATTTGATTAACATTCACTGACATTTTTTGAGGTCTCAAATAGCGACATTAAACATATCAATGGCGCATACCAGCATTAATTTGTGAAAAATGTCTGGAATCGATTGTAGAATGTAAAAATATACAATATATTTCATTAAAAAAATTAGAGTAGTAGCATTTTTATGATGTCATTCTGTATCTCTGATGTCATCCGATTATTTTTCATAACGCTGTATAAAATTAACTAAATATAGAAAAACATACTACAAACTACTACTTCTTAACTTGTATAAAATTGTTTATCATTTTTACCTACCTCGATGGAAAACGTTCCACCCAGGTTTACTTTCTTGTTAATAAATAAATCAAAATTCGCTCGAACACTGGAACTTCAGGGGGGCATATTTTTTTGCTATTTTCACCCCTCCCCCCTGCTGGAATCCCTACGACGAAAATCTTAAATGGATAGGGGGGGTCGAGTGATACATTATTTTAAAGGGAATTGAATTGCCTTCCAAACGCGACCTTGCTCGTTTAAATCGAGTGAATAGTTGCTGAGAAATAGGGCTAAAAAGAAAAGAATTTTAAAGTAATAAAATTTATTACCGCTTGTATCAATCAAGTAAATGTTGAAAATGTCCACCTTCAACCTCCATGCAACTGTAAAGGCACTGTTCAAAATGTTCGCGAACATTATGGAGCATTCCGGGAGTTATTTGTCGGCACTCGTACACTATTCGTTGTCGCAAGTCTTCCTAAGAATTGGGTTGGGTTGCATAAATTGTAGACTTCAAATGTCCCCTACAAAAAAAAGTCCACTGGCGTCAAATCAGGAGATCTTGCAGGCCATTCAATAGGACCTCTTCTTCTAATCCATTTTCCTGAAAAATTTCCATCCAGAAACTGTCTAACAAGGAATTAAATATATTTTTTCTCTTGTAAGATGTATATTATATATTCTAGGTTGTTTGATTATTGTGTTTAGCGTTAAGTATTTATTTGAGATTTCCTCTTTATTACAACAATTTTCTTAACTTCAGCTACTTTTGTTTTCAATTTTACCGCCATACCAATTGTCTTTCTACTCAAGCTGTTAAGTCCAGTCACTTTTGCTCCAGCACGTGTGCTTTAAAGAAGTTACGATTTTATCAATTTCCTTATTGAGAAAATAATTTTTTCAATAAATTTTTTATAATGTTTTACACTAATCCATTTTCCTGAAAAATGTTCATCCAGAAACTGTCTAACAAGGAATTAAATATATTTTTTCTCTTGTTAGGTGTATATTATATATTCTAGGTTGTTTGATTATTGTCTTTAGCGTTAAGTATTTATTTGAGATTTCCTCTTTATTACAACAATTTTCTTAACTTCAGCTACTTTTGTTTTCAATTTTACCGCCATACCAATT
Organism: Polydrusus pterygomalis; assembly: GCA_963969555.1. Lineage (NCBI taxonomy): Eukaryota > Metazoa > Arthropoda > Insecta > Coleoptera > Curculionidae > Polydrusus > Polydrusus pterygomalis. The sequence goes on along the minus strand of OZ018376.1, from coordinate 37,545,081 downwards.
GTCTTTCTACTCAAGCTGTTAAGTCCAGTCACTTTTGCTCCAGCACGTGTGCTTTAAAGAAGTTACGATTTTATCAATTTCCTTATTGAGAAAATAATTTTTTCAATAAATTTTTTATAATGTTTTACAAAATCGTATAGACTTTTCCTTTTCAAAATCTGCTCTCTACGAGTTTTATTTTACTTCTCCTTTCATTCAGTTAGTTTGGACTTTTCTTGAATTAAATGTTTTGAATTATTTTTCTACAAACTCAGTACGCTGATAAATAAGAGAGAAGCTAAGAATAAGAAGAAGCTTTTTTGTTGTGCTTTCGTTCCCATATAAAATAAAGTATAAAAAACGTTGGAACCTCGTATATGGTTTCAGTTCAACGATTATAAGACAAGCAACGTCGGGCGTGACTATGATTTGGATGGGTATCCTCTTGGAAACTCGGGTTGCCGATAGAAAAAAATTTAATTTGGCGTCCCCGAGATAATAGTCATTATTAACCATGGTCAATAACAAATTGCAAAGGTAGAGAAAAAGGATTTTAAGGTTATTAATCGGTCAATAATGGCAGTTTTAGAGCTTAGTAGCGGAAAAAAATATTTATTTGACTCATTTTTTTAGTATTTCTCCAAATTACCTATAGCGTTATAAGAAACACGTATAATCTTCTAAAGTAAAATTCTAATGGTTATTTAGAAGAGGGTTAAATTGAGATAAGATATTTATTTTAAAAAATACCAATTTTCAAATTACGAAAGTGCAAAATTTTAAAGGTCCACATAATAATATTAAAAACATAGGTGTTGTTAACACACAACGCTTTTGAGAAATTTCTATGTTGGCATTCTCGGAATAGTTTCTCTTTAATGGAAAGCAATCAGGATTTTTCTCTATTTTGCATAAACAGGCAATAAAATTCGAAATCGAAACCAAGATTTTTTAATGGATTTTATTAAAATGCTGCTGTTGTCGTCGCGTCGTGCTGCTTTTTAAACACACAATAAAATGTACAGAAAATATATTTAAGATTAGTTTATTGTCTATTACAATTTATTTCGCAAATTTATTTAAATAAAGTAGAGGAATTTAATTACCTACTTAATAAGTGATTTATTAAAAATAATAGGAAATCAGAATAAAACGAGTACCCACTATGGTCTGTCCATTTTACCTTGAGAAAGACGACAGAAAAAACAATTGAACAAAAATTCACCAATTTGAGTGTTATAAGAGACTGTCACTTTGTGCCTCTCAAAATAATTCACAAAATACCTTTTAGGTAGCCACACAGGTATTCAATTGACTTGCTGTTGTTGGAAAACTATTTAATGGACACTCGCCAGCTCTTCGCAAAGAAGGTCGTTATATTTTTCTATAAACACCCACAAAATAAGATACCTCTTGAGCTTGACTACAGTAGTCGTCATAGAAGGGGGGGGGGGGGGATTATGCCTCAGGCTTCTAAGTCTATTGGCCAGAGAATTTTTACCTATTTAAGGCCAAGATTTTGACATTTGTTGCCTGATGAGATTAGTTCCATCCGTTCTTTGGTGATGTTTGGGGACAGGTTAAAAAGGTGGATACTGTCATGAAATATTTTCATGACATTATTAATTAAATAGTGTCTAATTAGTCTCCTTCTATATTATGCTATGTTATCCTATATTATATTACTACATAAAGTGCACTGAGAAAAATCCTTCTATTCCTTATACGAATTTACATACTTACTCTTTATACAACTGTTTAATACTCGGTTTAATACTATAAATGTTACAGCAACGCGCTTAAGACATATAAATCATAACATAATATCACGGTAACTTAGCCAATAGGAAAAATAGGAGGTAATGCTACCTTTTATACTATATAATGGTTTATAACCTATATGGCTATAGTAGGCTTTCAAGTTTGATTTAGTTACCATTTTATTATATTTATGTAGACAGACTGGAAAGGATCCAATCACGTTTCCTTAGATTTCCTAATTTTAGAATAAATGCACAATCTTATTATGTATTTTTATATAAACTACTAAACAATTCCATTGATTTACCCATTATAATTTCAAATATAGCTTCTCATATTCAACCAAGAGAAACAAGAACTCATCAACTCTTTGACATTAATTACGAAAGAACAAATTTGGTCAAAACTCACCTCACCTTCACCTAACAATTAATTGCTAAGATACCTATCGATATATTCAATACAAATTTTTTTTCATTTAGAAACCAAATACGGTTATTGAATCTCAGATCGTTCGTGCATGTTAATAATTTAGGTAACCAATAGTGATTATAAATACTTTATACTTAGTTTCATTTATAGTGCTAAAACCTAGTGCAGTGGTCGCCAACCCATCGATCGCGATCTACCGATAGCTCGCAAAGGCAATTCTGGTAGCTCGTAAAATATTTTTAAAATACAAAAGGTTTATATTTTCTTAATTCCGCAAATTTTTCGATGACTGACTGGGGGACGAGTGCTAACACGTGTTAATGATGTCTTACCTGCTATAATCTAATTTTTCAAACAACCCGATGAACCGATTACAGAACTGGAAAATTTAACCTGGCTTAGAGATTTTGATTTTCTTGTGAATATTACAGGAAAATGAAATGAATTTAATTTGCAACAACAACTAGCGGAAATGATTTCTGATATAAACACATTTATAAATAAGCTTGGATTTTGGGAAAAAAACCTGATCAACCGCAATGCCAAGAATTTTCCTATTCTTTCAGAAAAGATATATCTCAAAATCAAATGGAACTTTATAAGTAAATATTATGTAGAAAAAATAATTTGTAAGTTGAAGAATAACTTCAAAAATCGTTTTAATGATTTTAAGGAAATTGCTTTAGTGGCGCATATTGCTGTTTTTCCCCTCATGGAAATTGATATCCAACAGTTTGCAACTTGTGTTATGCAGAACTTTCGCGAAGACATCGCTGCGACAGAAATGGAACTGATTGCATTTCAAAATGGTTTAGCTTTAATATCGTTATACTCAAATACAAAATGTATCTGGTCTTCAGTAAGCAAAGAAAAATATCCAGTATTATGTTGTGTTGCCTTGAAAGTGAAAGCGTTATTGGGTTCAACATATTTATGTGAATCTTCTTTTTCCAATATGAAGTTAATTAAAACCAAATACCGCAATCGACTTACAGATAAACATTTGGATAATTGTATTCAAATGGCTGTATCAAACTATACTGCAAACATTAACAAAATTATTAATGAGTGTCAGCCCTCTCATTGAACATGCATCAAAATAGTGTATTACTCTTTTTGTTACTTGTGTAGTTTTTTAGTTTTCTTAAATCGTATCGTAACCGTAAATAGCCTAAAAATGTTGTTTATTTTTTACCTGTAGTTATTTTTCATGAGTATTTAGTTAACTTAGTATGTACTTGTACTAAATTAACTAAAATATAGTATTAGTTTATTTTTATTAGTCTAATATTATTATTAGTAAACTTAATAAATCTGTGTCGAATATAACTGTGCATTATTTTATTTAGGTTGGCTTACGTTGCTTAGGGACTTACTAGCTCACTGTCTATTTCAAAACTATCGAAGTGGCTCGACACATTATACAATGGATATGTTTTGTGAATTTTAATTTTTTTAACAAATTTATTGTCATAAAAACCATTCATCTGTTTTATTTATATAATTATACAAGGTAATACCTAAATAGGCACACATATTCTGTTTCATAAAATGTTACTTTAAACGTTTTATATCATTATTTTTAAAGTTAAATTTGTAATGTTAAAAAATGTGACCCAATTTATGCAGTTTTAAATTAATTGTTTTATAATTCAATTTCCTGTTTATGCAAAGGTTCTTGACCTTTCCTTTCTCATCCCTGCAAATCATGGGGATTATTATGCTTCCCCTTTTGTACAGTATTCTTTCATCCGTATTATTAATGACTGGCTAGCCTGCCAACACCGGATTTCTGAGTCTTTCGTAATTCTTAAGAATTCGGGTTCGAGACAATGGTTTTTGCGGTGACTAATAAAATGTTATGTAGGGTAATGACTGTAATGACGGTATATTGTATTTACATATAGGGATGTAAATCGCAAGGTAATGTTATGTGTAAAACTCATTTATCTAATATGGCAATGGCAACTGGGCCAGCAAAATAAACTTTAATCTCTTAGACTATTACCTACTAGGTATTTGTTAAGAAGTTGTCAGTTTGATTTAATTTTGAATATATTTTTGTTTTAATTTATTAAAGATTTAATAATAAAAGAGTTTTGGACAAATAAAAAAAGTTTGCCGGTTTTTCTAAGCTCCAGTTACTCCTTAGGCCAAGATTTCTAGGTCTGAGCAACTTAAGTAGCCAACAAACACGACGCACAGTGTTTTATAGTATAATAAAAAAATTCTCTCGCAAGATGGATTTCAAGTCACGTGACGCTCTGTCAAATCTGGTCTATTGAATTTTTATTAATTATTAAGTTATTATACATTCCAGGACCAACCTTCTAAAATAATTGATGCAATACACTGTCATTCATATTTGCAGAAGAATCTTTTTGTTTCATTCGTTCAGATAATATCTACCTATGGGTAAAACGGTATACCTACAGTTCACCATAAACTAAGTAATTTAATTCAGTCATATATTAAATTTACTGTCAAGAAAATCCCCATATTATCAGTTTTTGGCTTATTCCTGCATAGACCCAAAAAGAAGACTATGCCTACGATTCCCTTTCTAACCCAAAATATATCGGCGAACATATAACTAGTATTAAAAACTTCAGTTTAGCCAAGGATTTAATTTTTTCTGTCAATGAAAACTCTACTTTTATTCTTTAATGATCTGGAAGAAGTAAGCACCTTACAACTGGGTCGTCTCTCTAAGTTTAGTAACAGTAATGGCTGGTTTGAATGAGCTGCCAAGATTCTTCTATGTTCTATGCCGCGTTAGGAACCTAAAGCGGATAGGTTCTGCAGAACACATGAATGGTATCACAACGCTCCTCATAGGACTACATAACACTATTTTGACAGTGCCAGAAGTCTGGCACTCTAACCTAATCTAACTTAACTCACCTAAAAATTAATCGATTTTAAAAAATTTTTGATTTTGTTGCGTCGAACAAGAAGGTTATTATTTTTTAGTGACAGCTGAAAAGGCCTTCAAGAAAAGTATTCCAGGCTGGAAGAAAACTTTTATATTATTGGTAGCGACGACTACAATCCCGAGGACTGAAATCCTGTGAGTTCATTCCATTTTATTGCTTATGGCTATAATATAGACACAACAATATCTGACTTGACAAATTTTAATTTTTTTGCGAATCATAACACCTGTAATAATTGTTTACGGGTAAATAAATAAATAAATTTTGGTGGGAAGGTCCTCAGTGGTTAAAATTACCTTTTTCCAATTGGCCAGTAAAACATGTAACAAACAATAATGATTTAAAAGTAATTCTGGAAGAACGAGTTATTGCACATACGGCAGTATTAGATGAGGGATTTGACATTTTCTCAAAATATTCTTATCTGTCGAAATTAATTAGAGTAATTGCCTATTGCAAACGCTTTTGCAAAAATTTAAAAACTTTGAAATCTGAACGTATTTCTGGATTATTAAGTGCCGAAGAATTAAAGAAAACCTTAGATACATTATTAAAAATTTTACAAATACAGTCTTTTTCAAAAGACTATCATTTATTGGAATCAAAAGGCATTGTTCATAAGTCGAGCAATATTTCGTCTTTACATCCATTTTTCGAAGACGGTTTCATAAAAGTAGGTGGCAGGATTCAAAAGGCTAATGTATCTCCCGAACAAAAACATCCCATAATTCTTCACAATCATTATCCTCTTACCAAGTTAATAATGACATATGAACACAAACGCTTGCTCCATTGTGGACCACAACAATTATTATATTCAATAAGACAGTTATATTGGCCTCTTTCAGGTCGTGGTTTAGCAAAACAAATTGTCCATAAATGTATCAGCTGCTTTAAAGCACAACCTAAAATATGTCAATATTTAATGGGTAACTTACCCGATAAAAGAGTAAATAAATATATTCCCTTTGTTAATACAGGGTGCGACTATGCGGGTCCATTTCATTTAAAAGATAGGAAAACTCGTAATCCTAAAATTACGAAAACTTGGGTTTGTATTTTTATCTGCATGTCAACAAAGGCTATACAGATTGAATTAGTAATTGATCTAACAAGTGACGCATTTTTAGCTTGTTTTAGACGGTTTATATCGCGAAGAGGCAAACCGGCTAACTTATTTTGTGACAACTCAACCACATTTGTGGGTGCATATTCTGCATTATTAAACTTCCTTAAAAATGAAGGAGAAAATATCTCTTCTGAATTAGCAAATAAAGAAGGTGTATCGTGGCATTTTATTCCTCCTAGAGCACCAAATTTCGGCGGTCTATGGGAGGCGGGCGTCAAAAGTGTTAAATATCACTTAAAACGAACGATTACTGACCAACTTTTACATTACGAAGACTTTATGACATTACTTACACAAGTAGAAGCCATCTTAAATTCAAGACCGTTATCTCCATTGTCGTCTAGTCCTGACGACTATGTCCCACTTACTCCTGCACATTTTTTAATCGGAAGACCACTTACCTCAATTCCCGAGCCATGTCTCATGGAACTGCCTGAGAATAGGCTTAAGCATTACAACCGATTACAACAAATAATCCAATTTTATTGGTCAAGATGGAATAAAGAGTATATTTCAGAACTCCAGCAACGCACTAAGTGGCGTCAAGGTGGACATACCGCAATTAAAATTGACGACATGGTTATTATTAAGAAAGACAAACTTCCACCATTTGAATGGAAGATTGGACGCGTTTACGCTACTCATCCTGGGGAAGACAATGTTACGCGAGTAGTTACAATTAAACTACCAAATAAAACGTTTATTAAACGCGCATTAAGTAAAATATGTGTACTTCCAACAGACTTTTAATTGGAAAGTACAATATATAGGATTAGTGTTTGACATTTTTTGTTATTGTTTATTGTTGAAATAAAGCATTTCAAGGCCGGCGGCATGTTGCGTCAAACAAGAAGGTTATTATTTATCACAACTTGTGGCAACAGGATGAAGCAAGCTGTCCTGGAGACAGAAATAATAATACCAGTAGCTTATCGACAATTGGTAAGTGAAAGTCGGGATCGCCTTTTTCGTAGAAATTTACTTGACGAAGTATAGATAATTCGCGAAAAGGGGATTCGTTGTATACGGAAATACAGTCCACTAGTATCATTTTTCAGATTTATTTATTGTTTTTGTTAGTATCACACTCCTGCGGCTCAAAACTTGTTTGTTGCTAGTTTTGTAATAATTGTAACTGACAATGCTTGCGCTGATATGAAAAGTAATGGCTTAGCTTTAGGAATCCATCTATTTTTCCTATATTTTTTTTATAGCTAGATAATATTTTGGATTCATGAATAAAAATGTAATAATACCTGTAGGTACCTATTTCATGAAACAACTTTTCTGTATTTAGAAATAGAGAAAAGTAAATAAATCTTTATTAAAAAATAAGTTATTTTTGAAAAATATACATTCACAATCAATTACCATCCTTTGAGCCATCGTTAGCCCTCTGGGCATATTTTCTATACAACTTATCAGAAGTTATAGTAGGATATATATGGACTTTGCACCCTCATCCCTCAGTTGATGTCTTATAGAAAGTTCGAGAAGGTTTACCTGGGGGAGAAACCAAGGATTGACGTCGAAACTAAAGTGAGAGTAACTTTGGCATTTTAAAGTTGGGATCTTAGTTTAGATACTATGTATACATCTCAAACAAACTTCTGCGTTTCTCTGCTGAATTGAATTTGCCGATGGTTATGTGTATTAAAATGGAAACCTCAGTTTAAATTCCTTTAAATTTGACTTATTTGGATTGACATAATTTCAACCGAGGGGTAAACCTCGCTGGAAATGGAGTTTATACAGGTACCCTTTCCTGGAATTGGTCGTAGAATTACTTTGGAATTAGTGGAATTTGTCGTAGAATTACTCTGGAATAAGTGGAATTTGTCTTGGAATTAGTCATGGAATTAGTAGAGGAGTAGAATTAGTGCACAATCTATAGCAATAATTCTGCTCCTGTCGAACAAGTGGCAACAACGCAAATCTTGTTCTGACATTTGACTGGAGCGTTCGCTGTTAAACCACTTGGATCCACTGTTCATTTGACCGATCAGCTGTTCATGGTATTTTAGTACCCATACTACTCACTGGGCATGGAAATAACCCTCTAATACCTTAATGCGTATGTGTCAAATCACTGCGATTGTGACAGTTGCCTCGTGCATGGTCCGGGTTTAGGCCTTAAAAGTTTTATTTCGCTAGCGCATTTATGACTTATGATTTTTGAATAATATTTGGAACTAGTCAAGTCTTTTCAACCTCTAACCATTGGCCTAGCCTCCCGTCTCCATCCCAAGCCATATTATGAGCTCTAATTACATTAAACAACAACTCGCGAGCCACTTGGCCGATCAACTCAATGGTTTTTTTCTAAACAATTTGATGTATCATCCTGAACACGTGACATACTGGAAATTAGAGATGACTCATGTTTAGTAATAATTATTATGACTTACTTTGAATCTCTGAACATGTAACCTATAATGAATATTATTGCTATAGTAGCTAACGCCCAAACAGCTAAGTTCAAACTAGCTAATGCCCAAGTATGTGCTTTTGACAGTTGACTGATGACGTCTGACTAATGACGTAGGTATAACGTTTAATATTAATATTTTTCAGAAAAAATACAAGAGTAATGTCAAAACTAAAATAAATATAGCTTTGGCATTTAAAGTTTAAAACTCAGTTTATTATATCCCTGAAATAAACTTCTCCTATTCCCTGCTGAATTAAATTTGCGAGTGGTTTTGTTTATTAAAAAGGATCCCAAGTTTAAATCCAGTTTGACAAAATTCTACCTCGAATTAGAATTAAAATAATAAAATAATAGGTACGTCGCTATTCTGAAATATTAAGCCGAAAACTGAAAATATGTGTTTTAAATATGAATATCGGAGCTGTAAGGAATCAATTCTCTTTGGCCAGAAATCGATTTTTATTTTATAAAATGATCCAAAAAAGGTTGTGTGTTAAAAATAACACTCTTATTCTTATTACATGTTAGGTAAGTCAAATAAACTGGACAAGACAACATTATTAAAATGTTACAAAGGAAATTTTGGGTCAAATTAAAAGTCACATTTCTTCAAAACTATTGTTATTTCAATAACCAAAACTGTTTTAGAGAAGGTTATTTATTTATCATACAAAAACAGTCGTTTGATTCAGTCCTTTATATAGTCAAATTTCTCTAAGAACACGACGCCGCATCGTGTGTGTCACCTGTCATTTATGGCACCCTGTTGAACTCTGGTCTATTTTACGTTAAGATGTTGGCGACAGAGACAGGACTGGGCAAAGTTCTTTTACCATCGCATTCACCATTTTTTAAACTAGCATCTGGGTCTCAATTGTTTATTAGCATAATGGCTTGCAAAAATACAGCATTCATTTTATTTGCAATTGAAACATCGAAGCTAACGTGCGATAGATTAAAATTTATGGCGTGACATACACTAAACTTACCAATGGAAAACGCTGTGAACAACCCTGAAAACATACAAGAGTTTGGCAGCTCAAATATTGTAGTTACGAGCCAATCAAGTAGCAAGCGGTGCATCTGCGCATGTCTCGCGTTCAATGCTGCGTTGCCATATTATAATTACGTTCTCAGCGTAGTTCTTAGTGAGCGCAAGGATTGGCAACCTATTGTACAGGGTGGTCCATTAATAAGGGAGGCCGGCTTTATCTCGGAAACCATTATTCTTACAGCTTTCGGAAAAAATTTTTTACAAGTATAGCGGTCATGAGAAAATTCTGTAAACTACTTTTAAGTTCCTCATTTCGCCTCAAGGGGGCACAATTGAAAATTAGTGTTTTAAATTTTAAATTTCTCCGAAAATTCCCATATTAAGGTATAACTCTGATTATATCATTGGAAAGCTTAGACAATTCTGCATCATTTTGGTTTAAGGCTTGTTGGCGTACCGACCTTGATAAGAGTGGGGGAAGCTATTGAATGTGTAAACATTAAAATCGCTGTAACTTCTAAACGACTTATCCGATTTTACTAAATTTAAGCTTGTTTGGAAGGGAAAGGTAAGTATCTTCAATCGTCGTAGCAGTACACGATAGTGTTTAATAAAATTGCTAGAGGGCGCAATTTGTAATAATAACAGTTTTTTTGATTTTATCCAGAAAATTCAAATCATACGGTATAACTATGACATCATATTCGGAAAGTAGATTATATTTGCAAGAAAAAATGTAAAGACCGCAGTTCGATATTGTTGTTCGTTTCAGAATTATTGCCAAAACAATAACTTTTAATTCAAATTGCGCCCTCTAGCAATTTTATTAGAAACTATTGTGTACCATTGGATATGACAATTAAAGGTACTTACCTTTTCCTTCCAAAAAAGCTTAAATTTAGTAAAATCGGATAAGTTGTTTAGAAGTTACAGCGATTTTAATGTTTACACTCTTTCTTGATAAGAGTGGGAGAAGCTATTGAAAGTGTAAACATTAAAATCGCTGTAACTTCTAAACGACTTATCCGATTTTACTAAATTTAAGCTTGTTTGGAAGTACCTTTAATTGTCGTATCCAGTGGTACACAATAGTTTCTAATAAATTTGCTATAGGGCGCAATTTGTATTGAAAATTATTGTTCTGGCAATAACTCTGAAATGAACAAAGATATCGAACTGCGGTTTTCACAACTTTTCTTGTAAATTCCATCTACTTTCCGATTATGATGTCATTGGTATACCGTATGATTTGAATTTTTGGAATATAATCAAAAAAACTGTTATTATTACAAATTGCGCCCTCTAGCAATTTTATTAGAAACTATCGTGTACCATTGGATACGACGATTGAAGGTACTTACCATTCCTTTCCAAACAAGCTTAAATTTAGTAAAATCGGATAAGTCGTTTAGAAGTTACGGCGATTTTAATGTTTACACATTCAATAGCTTCCCCCACTCTTATCAAGGTCGGTACGCCAACGAGCCTTAAACCAAAATGATACAGAATTGTCTAAGCTTTCCAATGATATAATTAGAGTTATACCTTAATATTGGAATTTTCGGAGAAATTTAAAATTTAAAAAACTAATTTTTAATTGTGCCCCCTTGCGGCGAAATGAGGAACTTGAAAGTAATTTCCAGAATTTTCTCATGACCGCTTTACTCATAATTTTTTTTTCCGAAAGCTGTACGATTAATGGTTTCCAAGATATAGCCGGCGTCCTTTATTAATGGGCCACCCTGTACTGCAATTAAAATGAATAAACTAATAATATTAAATTTATAATAGCAAATGATAAATGAAATGCCTCTTATTGGAAATGGAAGAGTTAAATAATCTAAACTGGTTTATTATACCCACCGTTCAACTTAAATAATAAATACCGAGAAAATTTAGTGTCTGAAACCGGACGCGTCAGCTTGCTACGGCCTACGGCCCACTACTGAACTAGGAACTTTTAGGAAAAAACCAGCATTAGCTGTTAACGTCAGATGTGGGTGTCAACTGTCGAAACGCTTTGTTTTTAGAAAAAGTTGACTGTATAGAATACCGCCCACTTAAGAACTATTCACACTTGTCAGTCACGTCTCAGTTCCGTTCAGTCAAACAGTCTCAGTTACAATAAAAAAATATATCGTTGCCTTATTTTAAAACCGACATTTTCACACACGTCCGGCGCCGTCACCGATTTTACCATCAGTCTCGTTTCAGTGTGCGTTCAGTCGTAATTTAAATTCGTCGTCAACGATATTTTCTTGTTTTGACTGACGTGTTTTCGTAAAAAGTTCTTTGTTTTTACAAAAAAAATATGAATAACGAAAAATTGCTTTCTGAAGTGGGGTTCTATTTTATTAAGAAGTATATAAAAACAATCTTTAGACATTCTAAAATACTCATAGAATTTGATTTCATCATCGATTAATTCCTTTAAAGTGTACCTGAATTCTCCCTCAATTTCCCTTTTCAACCACGCCTTATGTACCCACTTCCTCTTTCGGGTTCGAGTCGCCTCTTCTTCCTCATCAAGAGCTACAGCAATCATAGCTAATTCGTCATCTGTAAAATTAGCCATTCCGCAAATTTTTAGAGAAAACCACTACAACTACTAACAATAGAGGACAATTATTGACTGATATTTATGAATAGCCGTCACAGATATTTACTGAATGAGACTGAGATGGAATGGCAACGGAACTGAGACGTAACTGACAAGTGTGAATAGTCCTTTAATCGAGAATCGCTCGGACCCGACAAATTAATTTTTTTTATATACATTTATTTTTTAATTTAATTAATTTTATAAAAATGCTACCTACGTGTGTCAACTTTAACTTTTTTAATGAAACATTATAGTATATTTCAAAATTTTTACATTCTACAATCAATTCTAGACATTTTTCATAAAGCATACCATATAACCATATGCAATCGTTTACCAAATATGAGTAAGTACATTAATCACAGAATATTCCAACTGTGTGTTCTCTGACATTAATATGCAAAACTCGGTTTTTGACAATTTGTAAAAAAATACATTTTTAGTATGGCATATACATTAATGCATATACTCAAGAAAACTAAATGGAAATGTCGGTCTTTTATAGAATAAAATACATTGAAAAACATAACGTAGATGCAAAATTCAGTTGTTGTTTAGACCTGTCAGATGCAAAACTCGGTATTTGCCGTTGACCAATCATTATATATTATACTCATCACGTGACAATTGCCTGTTGAGTATACCTGCTGCATTATAGGTCAGATTTTTGTTCTGATGGTATGGTAGAAAGAAGGAAACAACTTTTAGAACTGGACTAAACCCTAAAAAAGTTATAACGGGAAACTCTTTGAGGGGAGAAAAATCGTCAATTGCTAGCTAGTCTTTTGCAGAAGCACTGTGGCTCTGACTGGAGACAAATTTCAGAACTAGAGTTCTACAAAATTGTCGATTCTCCAGGCGAGCCGGGTATAGCCACTTAAGTGATACTGAGGATTTAGAGGATACAACGCCCGAAACGTAATTTCTTAGAGTTTAGGAAGTTAAACTTTGTTAACGTGTTTTTATTAAACATTGTAATTAATAAAGCATTTATTTTTATTATTCCGCTAGTATTTTTCATTTCTTAGTTGCAAAACTTGTTCTTTGGACGAGAAATATGTAAAACTTTGTTTTTGAATAATTTGATTTGAATTATTGACTAAATTAGTTAATTCTAAAGGTTTTTTACTTTTATAGAATTTTTGCAAGAAAAATCCTCACCGGTTATTGGCCGGCCGGCCAATAACTATATTTGTTAAAAAAATGTGTTACAGTTGTTGGCCACGTGAAAATACCGCCAAAATATTTATGCCGAGTAGCCCAACCTCTATAAATAGGAAAAAAGAACCCTTCAGCATGCTATAAAATACTATCAAATAATCCCTCACCCTAGGTACACCAATTTTTAATGAATCCTTAATATTTGATTAAAATTTGACCAAATTCGTAGAGCATACACACCCACACAACCGACTGACGTTTCAATGTCGACAACTGATAAACAAACGCATGAGGCTCTCTCCTTAAAAATATATTGCCAGATAGTGTTATAATATAATTGTCGGATTTATGGATATTTGTACCGAACCCTTCGTAATTAGCTTTAAAACCAAGGTGGCCAATAACTGATGCCTGGCCAACAACTGTACCCTTTACCCTATGCATTAAAGTTATGAATAGTTATAAACCCGGCTTTAGATGAAAGAGTCATCATCAAAAAATATGTAACAAATATCAGTATGAAATTGGATTCCCAAACTTTGAATTTATTAAGCTGGCAGGTCTCACGCCACCACGTTTATTTTACTTCTTATGCTAAAAAAATCATAATTGCACAATTTAAGCTTCCTATGTAGTAATAAAAAAAATGTTTATTATTTACATTGCTATAATGTATTTTTAAATAGGCGGCCTTCACGTAGTTTAAAAATGTGCCTGGATGTTTTGGCATTACGCCAGTATTATGCATTATATTTTTCTAACTGAAATTGAAAGTGCTATCCAAAATAATCAAAATATTATTTGGTTTTAAATTTAGCCTGCACATTTGCCAGTTTTTTTTTCAAAGTCGGGATTAAAAATAAAATCACTTGTAATGACGTGGGCTAGTTTTAAAAAAAAGTATGATTTCAGGTTTTTAAAAAGCTTTGTTGCTGGGTAAATAACCTGAACAACCAAAAATGATTGAATTTAAGGGGATCGATTGATGACATTTCAAAAAATTGATTTCTAACGGGTTATTCGCGTTATTTGACACGACCACAGGCCTATAAAAAAGTAGAATGCTTATTTCCCATAAGGCCTAAGTTATGAATGTCCTATTAGTACCAAAAGTCAGATAACTTTCATGACAACAATTATTGTTTTAATTTGAATAAATAGTCCATACTTAAAGTGGAGTTGAAAGTATGAAGAGGAAAGAAAAACACAAAGTCTTCCTCCACAAAATTTAATGGAAAGGATTCCAAGTTTAAGGGTCTCTACATGTTTCGAACCTAGAAACGTTCATCTTCAGGAGACAGAAAGTTTTTTAAATTTATGCTGATGGTGTTAGCAAAAGAGAAACTGAAATTTAGAACCTTAATGGATCTTTTATGGATTTAAAACTGAAGTATAGAAGAAACATGAAATAAAAGATTTAATAATGGTAAAACCATAGAGTGTTTAAAACATTATGAAGGGGTGTAAACCAACCAAATAAATTGGGGAAGAAGAAAACCTGTCTAAGGTGTCGAAGCTCATTTAAAAACCATTAAAGGAACTTATGGAACATGTAAGACATTATTATGAAGGTACAATCGTTGTGTTTTCACATGTGTAAAAATAGAAATCGAAATTAAAATAAAGTGAAGGAGTACCTGCAGAAGTTTTTTTTCTCGAATGTTTTAGAGAGAATTTTTAATTTTAAATAATAATAAACTTATAGTAAAAAATAAATAAACTTAATATTTAAAATTAAAAATTCTCTCTAAAACATTCGAGAAAAAAAATTTCTGTACTCCTTCACTTTATTTTAATTTCGATTTCTATTTTACAGATGTGAAAACACAACGATTGTACCTTCATGTCTCAATTAATGTCTTACATGTTCCATAAGTTCCTTTAAAGGGTTTTAAATGAGTGTCGAAACACCTTAGACAGGTTTTCTTCTTCCCCAATTTATTTGGTTGGTTTACACCCCTTCATAATGTTTTAAACACTCTATGGTTTTACCATTATCAAATCTTTTATTTCATTTTTCTTCTATACTTCAGTTTTAAATCCATAAAAGCTCCATTAAGGTTCTAAATTTAAGTTTCTCTTTTGCTAACACCATCAGCATAAATTTAAAAAACTTTCTGTCTCCTGAAGATGAACGTTTCTACGTTCGAAACATGTAGATACCCTTAAACTTGGAATCCTTTCCATTAAATTTTGTGGAGGAAGACTTTGTGTTTTTCTTTCCTTTTCAATTATTGTTTTAATAATGGTACCTATCCTTATCTTGCAGTTAGTTTAACCATAGACAATTTACCTTTAGATAAGCAAACAATAATCACGAAAGTGGCAGATTTATGGCCGTGCGCATGTAAACAAAGCTAGACACTATTAGACATGCGAACTGCAACATTATCGTTTGACGAATGGGAAAATAGACAAGTCCGGGCTTTAAAATTTAAATTCTTGCCAAAAAATTGGACTTTCTTCTCAAGTTGGGAAAAAAGGGAGTGATTTCTGACATTTTTAGCAGTAGCAAACCTATCAGATTTTAAGGATAGAAAATTGTTTTTAAGGTTTTGTTTTTAAAATTTGTTTAAAAATGATTCGTCGTCGTGTTTTTAGTTCGAAAAGGAAGAGAACAAGAGCAAGTGAATTAAACTATAGTCTTATAAAATCGAATATAAAAACAGACAAAACCAGCAAAATAACCAATCTACGGTGTTATCGCGTGCCTAACCTCAAGTCAAATATTAGTTGGTATATAACTTGTATTGATTTTTACAATTTGGCAAAAACTTGTGAACGTGTAAAACATTTTCAAGCAAAATTTCTTGTTCAAGAATTTGAAAAGTGTTTGCCCGAGAACTTGACCCGTGGAATACTGGCTTTGTCGGGGTGTACAGATTTTAACCAAAAAATTAACCAACCAGCAACTTTGACAGAACTAATTTTCTCACAATCAGACACAATTTACTAAACTATACAAAAGCTAGAAATTCGTAAATATTAAACACCCACAATAGCTAAGAAAACTACCAGGAATCCACAGAGAAACCTTAAAACACAACAACAAAAATGGCGGCCGAGCCGGTTCTGGAGTATATTTTAAGCATGTCGCTAAAGTAGGACAGGCCGATAACACGAGGTTTGTGCGCATGCCCGAAGGTGCCCAGAGGGAAGGCAGCTGACCGGCGAGTCATGCGCTCGGACTTATTTTTTCACCCATAAAACGTAACTTTTGTTTGCGCAGGAGATAAGCTGTATGTATCTAAAGGTAAATTATCTATGCATGCATTGTTTTGAAGAAAAATCATTCTTATTAGCAAAGCTAAGAAGAAATACAAGTAATATACTATGAATACATAAATTAAAAGAAATAAAAATAATAATCTGTTCCTTAACATCGTCAAAAATATATAGGTAAATAGGAAAACTACAAACATAGTAAACAGGACAAAGACAAACTCAACAAAACAAGATGACGAAATGCTTGCCGGAAATACTCAGTTAAAAGGCGTTGTTGTAATACTCGAACACCTCGTAATAGGCTCTTCCCACCAGTAGTTCCTTAATAGTTCTTTTAAATTTTTTTAGGGTAGGTATGTTTCTTATTTGCTCAGAAAGATGGTTAAACGATTTACCGCTTTCGTAAATTATACACTGAAAAAAGAATTTATTTGATCTAAACAAAAATGGAGTTCGCCGAAACAAATATTTGTTCCCTATTGCCTGAACAAATAATTATTTGAAATTTTGTCCAAAATTATTTGACTTTTGAGAGGGAAATATATGATATTCAAATAAATATTATTTAAATAAAATAATTCCGTTATTTATCACGAAGCAATATAGGTAACCAACAAATATGTATTTATTTCTATTAAATAAATATTTATTCTGTTCAAATAATCATTTATTTAAATCGGCAACACATTTATTTAATCCAAATCACGAATTGTTTATTATCCTTTATATTTATTTCTATTAAATAAATATTTATTCTGTCCAAATAATAATTTATTTAAATCGGCAACACATTTATTTAATCCAAATCACGAATTGTTTATTATACTTTATATTTATTTCTATTAAATAAATATTTATTCTGTTCAAATAATAATTTACTTAAATCGGAAACACTTTATTTAATCCAAATCACGAATTGTTGATTATACTTTATATTTATTTCTATTAAATAAATATTTATTCTGTTCAAATAATTTCGAAATTAGGATGTATGCTTTTTGGCATTTAATTTAAATAACTTATTGTTTACTATAAATAAATAATTATTTATTATTGAACATAATAATATATATTATAATTATTATTAAATATTTTTTGCTAAAAACTATATTTGTAATAAACAATAAGGTATTTAAATTAAATAATTAAAATAGGGTATAATCTCCCAAACTATTTAGAAGAGGAGCTGCAAAAAGAAATAAATCATACCACAGTTTTTATATATATTCTGTTTATTGTTACGAAAAATAACATAACTATATAAGAAAAGAAAACAAAACTGTAATTAACTTGACAGTTATTAAACTCGGTCTGCGCCTACGAGAGCCTTATTCTCCTTAAACATCCATATTTACTGCAATAACTAAATGTTCCTGTAAAATAACATCTTGTTTGAGGGAAATAAATTAAATTTATCACAAACAATCAAAAAAGGTTTTAAATAAATAATTATTTCCCCGAAATATTTGTTTATTTAAAGCAAATAAATATTTATTTCATGCAAATTTTGTTTGAAATGTAGACGTTTAAAGGCAGATGTGTAGCAAACAATTTTTTGTTTGGCGCGAATAAGTTTTATTTCACATAAATAAACAAAAACCAAACAAATATGAAATAAAAGTCAAATACTTCAATTTATTTGTTGCAAACAATATTTGTTTGAGCTAAATAAAGATTATTTGTGGCTAACAAAAATAAAGCAAATACATCATTTATTTGGGATGAAACAGACTTTTTTTCAGTGTAGAGTTTCTAATGAGGGCAAAAGACTGTATGTATGGGCAGGTACAGGTTTTTGATCTTCTAGTATCATGAGAGTGGTCAGGCACCGGCAAAGTATCCCTATGTTTGTATATCATGCAGACAGTTTCAAGAATAAACATGCATGGCAAAGTTAAAATTTTCTTAGAGATAAATAACGGTCTGCATGACTCTCTGCCATACTGCCATACATACTACAAAGACATCTTACAGCACGCTTTTGCAGAATAAACACCGAGTTCAGCAGGTAGTTACACGTATTCCCTCAGAACACAATTCCATATCGCAAGCGAGTCTCCATCCTCCATCGATGTTAATCGCACTGCGTAGCGTAGCATCCCTATAATGGTAAAAAATATTATTTCAAATATTTTAAAATATAAATCACCCCACTCGGGTTGCTGAATATTTCAACTTAATTATTTATAACCAGATGTTTTTACGAGCCATTAATGTAGTTTCGGTTGTGTAAGCCCGATTTTTTGTTTATCCTTTTCTTTGTGTTAAATAACGCACAGATCTACGAATTGTCCTTGGCCGTTTCTTTCCGCCGCAGGTCAAATTCTAACATATGAATTGGATGGATGGATCGAAAAAACAGTGCAGTAGATTAAAAAAATACCTCGGACTCAATTGCGGCCGTTTTCTGAGGCAGATCATCATAGGTCTCACACATAAATATAACTTTTCATACATTAAAATATCTGTACTTCGTTACTATATTATGCATTAGTTATAAAATGATGAAATTGTGGGTTAGACTTGAGTAAAGCATTTGAGTTTTGTGAAAAACTTGTGGTCACTATATTTTTTGAATTATGAAATAAGAAAGGTTATCATCTCGGTTATCATATAGTCAATGAATGACCGACAAGAAAGTGTAGAATGCACGGAGGTGGGAAATTTTTTCTGCTTGTGAAATATGTTGTGGATAGTTAGGACGTAAACATACTAAAAGTCCCCACCCCTAGCCAGTCCGCTGCAGGGGGGAGGGATATAAAAAGATATGTTTTTTTTTTTGGGTTTTCGCTTGAAACTCAAAAACCATGAGTCGTAGCCTTAAATTCTGTACATAAAAATGAAAGCTCATGAAACGTTCTACAATATTTGTTTTATATATTTTCTTGCTACGATTCCCCATTTTCGAGATATCTGACCTTAAAAGTTGGTATAAAATACACAGGCCTGCATGTAATTTGTGATGACGTGATTTATATAGAAATAACTAATTAAAATACAATTGGTCTCTATCACCCACAGACTTTTTTTTTGCAAAAAAAAGAAAAAATATAAAAAAAACTTATAATAAGCGTTTTAATACATTTTAAAATGAATGTAGTACTTCAAATTCTAAATGATTGATAAATAAAAAATGATTTTCTGTAATGCTACACATCTTCCGACTGGAGACTTTTTATCGACTTCAAAAAGGAGCTTTAAAGCAGTTCTTTTACATAATGACAATGTTTTTGCTTCTGTTTCGGTCGGCCATGTTAAGTTAAAGGAAAACTATGAAAATTTAGAGGGATTACTTTTAAGAATACAATATGAAAATCACAACTGGGAAGATCTAAACATTTTAAGTCTTCTCTTAGGTCAGCAGTCTGGATTTACTAAATTTCCATGTTTCCTGTGCGAGTGGTCTAGCTAGCGAGAACAGCATTGGATAAAAAGAGACTGATCACAAAGAGAGACTTTAACACCTGGAAACAAAAATGTAATTCGCGAAAGTCTTATTGACCCTCAAAAAGTTTTACTTCCACCACTTCACATAAAACTTGGACGTATGAAACAATTTGTTAAGGCATTAAACAAAGAAGGATATTGTTTTAAATATTTGTGTAAAACATTTTCGGCTCTGTCAGAGGCAAAATTAAAGGAGGGAATCTTTGTAGGGCCACAGATTAGCAGCTTGATGAAAGATACAGAATTTGAAAAGGTAATGGAAGATAGGGAAAAACATGCATGGAATGCTTTTAAAGAAGTTGAACATAAATTACTACTATGTTGAGATGGTTGAAAATATGCTGGAAAATTTCAGGAATTTCAGAATATGAGCATAAAAATTCACTTTTTACATTCCCATTTAAACTAATTCCCGGAAAATCTTGGGGACGTGGGTGAAGAGCAAGGTGAAAGATTTCATCAATATATTAAAGAGATGGAAAAAAGATACCAGGGGCGCTGGGACACAAAAATGATGGCCGATTTCTGTTGGAACAGAAAAACAACCAAAAGAAGCTTTTCTGAAAAAATAAAACATTTTTTAAAGAAGCGTAACGAATAAATAACCATTTATAATAGTTTATATGTGTATATTTTGTATATTTTTTTATTTTTTTCCTTAATATATTAAAAGACTAGCTTATAAATGAAATAAATCGTGTTTTTTCTATATTTTTGGATTTTACCGGTTTGAAAAATAACCTTACCTGATATAAAAAAAACTGAAACAGATTTAAAATCAGCGCTACCCAATTACTAGAAAACTGTTAAAATTTTTAAATCAACTTTCAAAGTGTTAAAAAATGCAGGCCCGTAATATTTTTGGTCACACGTTTAATTCTTATAATTCTCCTGGTTTGTTTTCCACAGAATACCCCAATAGGGATAGAGAATATTATAGAGTATTATATTCTATTTAAAAATATCTATACCTATAAATACCGTAATTTTTTATCCAATGGGTCAGCAGAAATTTGAATCAATGGTAACATAAACGTGGCTTATAAATCTGGTGGCATTGATAGAAGAATCTTTAAAATGAAAATAGGGTTATTATTCATATCTACTTACTGTAAAAATAATATTTTTGCCTAATATACTGAAATAACAAAATATCTGGCACACATCCGGCAGCATTTTTTCACCTTTTTAAAAATCGTTTCTTAATTAACTAAATAGGGTTGTTTTTTAATCTTATTTCTTCCTTCGGTACCAATTAGACGATTACTCTCCTTATCTCTTTTTCTTTTTGTTTTCAAAGACCTATTGTCTCCTCGCGTATTGTAACCAACTCATTTACAATCTATATTGTAAAAGGCAGACATTATTTGCTAACAATAATACATTTATTTTGTTTTTTACAAACAAGATAATACGTTTCTCCTAAAAAAAGGAAAAACCTTTTGAGTGCTTAGACTCATTGAAAAAGGGCAAACTACAAAAATGAATACGGTTAATTGCACATTGAATTAAGTGATCCGTATAAAAAGAAAATTTAAAGAATTGCATTGAATTAGTTGATCTGTATTAAATGGAAATTTAAAGAATCCGTTACTGCATTTCTGTTTCACCATTACATTTTGCTATATTTGTGAAATAAAACAAAAAATACGATTTATTTAATTTTCTAAAACTGAATAAAGAAACATTAGATAATTTAAGTTTACTTAAGTATTATTCAATATTATTTATGCATTTTCGCCCTACCCATAAACTACACCACTGGCCACCGACGTTGCTGCGGGCCACCGATCAGCTCTACACACGCACTGGAGGCCGCGGCCATGCACCAATCTGCGGCCATGTTGCCGCTTATAGTATAAAATCGTGGAGTCACAGAAAAGGTATCGACGCGTCGCCGATGGTTGAAAGATAGATAGAAATATAGTGCATAAACGCGCTTGACTTACCACGAACAATATTTTGTGATAAATAAACAAAAGTTACTGTATATTTCGAAAATCAACGTTTAACCCTTTCATTGCTGATCACATACAGCTTATTATACACTCCAGGAGGGTGTTAGTGTTTTTTACGAAATAATAAACATTTTGTTTGTTATGGACATGCAAAAAATACTTATTTTCAAAAAAACACAAATTTGTGGCCTAAAAGGCAATGACGTCTTTTGACGTCATTAGCCTCCTAGAGTAAAACACCTCGCTAGAGACGGATGACGTCGAAAGACGCTCGTGCGAATTAGTACCCTACATCGTATTATTCGGTATTTGGGTGTTTTCTGGCTCTACAAACTCTAAAATATCCGATTTAACGTCAAGATCTAACGTTGAAATTTTTCCTTCCTCGTCTTCACTATAGTCAGAATCGCACTCTGAACCAATAAAGTCCGGATCAAAAATACCATCGTCCGAGTCCATTAAATATTGCTGCAACTCTTGATCTGTCACATAACGCTTAGATTGAAATGTTTTTTTACCTTTTCGGGGCCTTTTTACGCCCGACGGCCCTGGCTGACTGTAATCGATTATGAACGCGAACCAGCACTACTTTCCACTAATATAATACGTATGCGCAGGCGCGGATCTGGGTCAAAATCTAGGGGGGGGGGGGATCTCAAAGATTTTTTTTTTAATATAGTTTGTTATAGTTAACCCATATCTTTTAAGTACCTATATTGTTAGTGTCAAATTGTGTAATAATTATTGAAAAATGAACAAACCATTACATTAACGAAACATTATTTTATTATATTAGGTATAATTAATCCAAAGTCAGTGTGATGACATTCCAGTCATTCCATCTCTTTGAGACTGTTTACCGCCGTTTGTATGCCGTATGGAATGATTGGAATGTCATCACACTGACTTTGGATACCTAAATTATACT
This sequence comes from Polydrusus pterygomalis, assembly GCA_963969555.1. NCBI lineage: Eukaryota > Metazoa > Arthropoda > Insecta > Coleoptera > Curculionidae > Polydrusus > Polydrusus pterygomalis. The sequence continues at coordinate 37,522,098 of OZ018376.1, read as the reverse complement.
ATAGGTACCAACCTACAACCTACAACAAAATTTACAGGAACTTATAAAGAGAATAAAAGAAACATAATATTAATCAAATACTTAGTAAAAACACATTTATAAAATTAAATCTATTAAACGGTTTTTGAGGTCAGCAAACCGATCAATGACACTTTCAACATCGATGACAATATCGCGGTTAATGTGCATCAAAGCCAAACCAGACAGTCTTTCTTGAGCCATATTGCTTTTGGTCCAAGATTTTAACCGCTTAAGAGCAGAAAATGACCTTTCGCAAGATGCAACACTTGCTGGAAGAGTAAGTAACAGAATAAATAATTTAAGCAGAAGAGGAAAAACTCTTTACTTTCGTCACATTTCCTAAACAAAAATTCGATGGGAGAATCTTGATTTATCTCTGAATTTGATAATCTCCACAGGTCAGTTTCTGCTCTTAAACGTTGAAACAAGATCTCTGGATCCACAAATGGCTCAAGAAGAGAGCACAAATTATTAATCGACTCGTCGTCGTCGTCGTTGGGTGTTACAGTATGTAGATTTTCCAGAATTTTGAGGTCAAAAGTTGAAAAAAAGTCATCATCAAATCTAAACTGTGTGTCTTCTATGATATGATCTATAATCGGTATAATATGTCGAAATTCTGTAATAATCTTCCGAATTGTCAGCAGGTACGCAGGGATTTTATTATAAAATATTTATAAGTATAAGAGGGCACTTAAGTTTGGTTAGGTTTAGGATCCAGGGGGGGGGGTAATTACCCCTCTTACACTCCCCCGAAATCCGCGTTTGGGCTGACGAAATATTAAAGCAAATAAATATACCAAGCGGGCCTATGGCGTCTAAAGACGTCATCCGCCTCCGACCCGAAAGGCGGATGGCGTCTTTCGACATCATCAGCACGCAAAGGGTTATATTCTGAAAATTTCTTAAACGAGAAACGCATATTTCAGCTCAAATGAATAGTCTGTCCAAGTTTACAGAAATAGAAATTCACTGACAGAGGGTTTATAAGCTTTGTTTCAACCAAGCAAGAAAATCGTTGCTGAACTGTTATTTCCAGTCGCTCAACTAATTTGCCACTGCAACAATCGATTTCCAAGTTTAAAATTCAGTTGACAGGCCGAAATCTATCGATCAGAAATGATTACCCAAAAGTTGAGAAGCTGTGACGTCGTTAGCATCCCGTCAATATTCCCATTAAAAAGAATTGGCAAAATAACACTGCACAAGTGTCTCGCCGTCAGTTCAGCCGCTAAACTGACGAAGGGAAAAGTACGTTCACCATCTTGTCAACAAACATTTTATAGAATTATTAATTAATGCTGTAACTTGTGTCGGGACTAAAAATTTGCCAATTTTCCAGATTTTTTCTCACTTTAGGGTGGTAACCTTGCCCCTATACCAACTTCGAAGTCGGGTTTCTTTTCCGGGCAACCACAGTTTTGTTACATTTAGCTTTATTCATGCAGAGATTTAATAGGTACTACTTCGTTTGATTGGTTGTAGGTAGGTACCTATACGGATTATGCCATTGCCGATTGGAAATTTCTTCAATTTTCAAATCCACAAAAAATTAGGTTGGTTCAATAAACTTTAAAGATAATCCAATAAGCAAAGAAGTAATAATACGAACTGATAAAGAGTCTAAAAACTCCATGAACTTAATATTCTGACTATGAAGGTCATTTATTTAAAACCAACCGTAACAAAAATATCGTTAAACCAATAAAAATATTATTACAATATCTTACCTTCCTCCTTCCTGGTATTATTATGCAAGAACCGTCAATTTCCTTTATCGAGCGAGCATAAAACATCGGCAACACCGTATGCTCTCAGCAGGATTCGTCCTTAGCCGCGGCTAATGCTCCCGCGAATCCCCTCAATGCCCCGCGCCCCCCGGATCCCGCAGCACTGCGCGTGGCTCAGGGTCACCGTGACATTTCTAGGATATAATCTGCACGCGTGCAGTGCCAGAGCAGGACAAAAGAATTATTTTTCGGCAGGAAAATTATACGATTTTAGGTTTAAAAAAATCTTGTTTTAGTTTCGATCATGCTTATGTTTGTTAATGGAGGTGTTGGTTGTATGGATAAGAAGTTATAAAGTATTGTTATATTGTTTTGGGTTGATTAGTTCAGGATTTGGATGAGAAATGAATATGAAAGTGAATCAGATCCTGTGTTATTTTTGAGTTTTGTACTATCGCAATAAATTTAATATTAACAACAATAATACTTTTAAATTTTTATCACAAATATTATTTTTGTCTCGCTGTTTGTGTAGATACAAGGACGTATCTGCATAACAAGACATTTTAGAACAGTTCCAACTAGAGGGGAGGGCTATCAATTATTGTAGTTAGGTAATGTGTATGATTGTATGTAGGTGTATTTATAGATGTACCCATATCGTATAAGAAATAGGAAACATATTTAAAACTTAGCGTTAACCAGAGACTGAAGTTTAAAAAAATTACATTTTTACACTGTTATGATACAACTTAATACTCAGACAGAAATATCGAATCGCCAAATAAGAATGCCGACCATATCTCAAGAACAGTTTTGAAAATTGTTGAGAAATTGCTGGAAATTATTTTCAAGTTCCCAAATTTACCGCTAGAGGGCGTTCAATTCATAACTAAGAAGATTATCGGTTTTTTATAGATAATAGGCATGCCAAATAAAGTTAGGTATATCAAAAATTTAGTGTTTTATTCTTTGAATACGTTGATTTAATACCGTGTGAGCAAAAATTATTTACATCAAAGAGGGCTTGGATTGAAAAACGAAGGGGTTGGTTTAGATTACAATGATATGGGGACGATATATCTAACCAAATCTGGGTTAAAATTTTGTCAAATTCATATTATGACATGATATGCCAAACAAATGAGTAGGTAATAAAATAAGTAGACAAATACAAATTTATTTTTGTTGTTTAAAAAATTAACAAAGTAAGAATATACAGAAAGAAAAAGAAAAATAATTACATAAATTGCTGAATGCTCAAAGCATAAATTTACACCTGTATGTTCCATAAGATCTTCCCACTTCTTGGGGCATGCATCTTATACAATTTGTTGGCGTATTTTGCATTATTTCACGAACTTTTGCAACAAGTTCTTCTGTTCTTACAGATGGTCTTCCTGCTCCTTTTTTATGTTGCATAAAACCTGTTTCCCTAAACACAGTCACGGTTCTTTTCAGGCAATGATACAAATCCCCAGCAATAAAAGCAACGTTAGGAAAATGTTGGTGAAATCGTCCATGCACAAACCCGGATTGTATTGCCACTCACCATTTCCTCTAACCCCGTTTCGAAAATACGCTTCAACCATGAATGTTTTGTGCTGTTCCGTAAAGCCCATTGTGTGAATTGTTCAAGAAATTGGAAAATTTAGCGATGAATCAAATTACTTGTAACGACTGTTAAAGATGACGGAATAACTAATTGATTGTTAATTCAGGTAGTTACTAACACCCAACAGGTATTAAGCTCTACGGCTAAGCATTACGTCCTTAGATGTAAGGCCCTCTTTGATGCAAATACTTTTTGCTCGCACGGTACATTTTGTTCTAACTCGTAAAATAAAAACTGAGAATAGGAGGGGGGCTCCTAGTCTTGTTTAAAAGGGCCAAATTAAAATACATTGTTTACAAGGTCCGACCAACTAGTAGGGAATATACTATGATTATACGAATTGGAAATGCTTTAAATAGTGTACTTTGGCTTGTAGTAGAAGCAGGTAATTTCTACAAGAAGAAGGTTAAATTGTTACATTACATGGAAAACAATTTGAGTATTTAAAATAAATAGTTTTTGAATTAAATCAATTATTTGTTCCTTTTACTAACGAATGATCTATAAAAGTCTAAAAACCAAAGAACGGTTGCATTTTAATTAATCTTTTTAAAACGTCCTGTTCTATTAGCCGCATGAAACTACAAGGTTATTATTTTATTTTGCTTCGTAATTGTCCATGGCCGCCTTGGCAATAAATGTAACATTTGGGTTACTGTTGCATTTTTGGATAAATGATAAATAACAAAATATCATAATCGAGACAATCATTTTATTTTTAAAAAAGCCTAACATTTGTAAATATAGCAAATCAGTTTATTCCTGTATAGTACAGTCCGACCGAAACAAGATTTTCAGTTAAACCGAATCTTCGGCCTTGGTCTTAGTTTCGGCTGAAATCGAAACCGAAACCGAAACTTATTTATACCTACATGTTAAAAATTTTATGCTGAAATTTAATTTATTTTATATAAGACGAGATCGATCTTGGGAAAAAGAAAATGGGCGACAGCGAAAAAATCTATTTATATAGACAACACTGCCTACGGAACCCACCCAAAGTTAGCCAAACGGTGCGCGAACACTGAGTTTCGGCATGGACGAAGGTTCGGCCGGTTTTTGGCCGAAACCGAAACTGCCGCCGAAACTAAATTTTTTGGCCGAAACTAGCCAAAACCGAAACCGAACCTTCGGTCGGTCTCTAATTTCAACGTTTTAACGAAAGGAAAATGGCATTACACTCTTCCACTATTTTTGCTATAACTTTTAAAAGACAAAAGTAGACGATCTGCCGGATCTGCGTCTTTTGCTAATTTCTTTACTAAATAGTTAGCTATAAAAAGGAGTTAAAATGGAGCTATGTTTTTTAAAATTGCCTTTTAAATGTGAAAGAATCAACAAAATGAAAAAACAAAATTATATTAAAGGCTAGGAAGGCTATTTTTCATAATATATGTTATTAAACTAATTTATTATTATTGTTTGTATATCCTAGTTGTGATTAGCACTAGTTATTAAAAACATTAATTCCTTTATATATAATATAAATATAAAAATATAAAATAATATAAATATAATATATAATTTATTATATAATAATAAATTTAAAAAATGTTGTGGTTTATAAAAAAGAAATGTGCAGTTATTTGAACAATTTGGCTAAAATACAAGGGTGTTTTTATATCTGGGTTAAATGAAATAGAACTTATTTCAATTGTTAAAACTAAAATCAAGGACAAGAAATCAGCTGGTTTCGATGAGGTATCGGGGTGGCTGCTTAGGCGGTGCGTGCATTGAATCCATTGCAAATGTACTGACGTATCTAGTAAATATGAATTTTGAGGGAGGTCAATTTCCAGAAATTTTAAAAATTAATAAAATCGTTCCTTTTTTAAAAAAGGCGATGCAAGTTTAGTAGAGAATTATCGTCCCAGGGCTCTTATCCCTATATTTTCCAAAATATTTGAGTACTGCTTTTTAAAAGTAGACTAGATCCTTATCTAAAGAAGCATAGAGTTTGGTCGCAGTATCAATTTGGTTTTCGTCAGGGACGTTCTACTATTAGTACAATCCAACACTTTTATGAGCGACTTATTGAGCATATGGAGCATGGGGAGTGTCCTGCTGGGGTCTTTTGCGATCTCAGTAGGGCATTTGACTGTGTAAAATAAATCATCAATTATTGCTAAGCAAGATGGATGCATCTGGGGTAAGGGGTGTCTCTCTTCAGTGGTTTCAAGAAGTTTTTTAACAGGCCGGAAGCAGTATGTTTCTGTGTCACATGTCAATTCGGTTTCAGGGAGAAAGTCGTTTGCATCGGACACGACCGACGTCGGTCTGGGGGCCGCAGGGATCTGTGTTGGAACCGATATTGTTTGTTTGTTACAGTAATGATCTTTTGTGGGATATACATCCTGAGTGAGCAGCGGCCTTGTTCGCAGACGACTCTCGTCTTCAAACCAAGAAGAACTCGAAAACTTGTGCAACAGCGGTATAAAGCTGCTGCTTGAATGGTTTAACAAAAATCCCTTTTACCTGAACAGTTCGAAAACCACCTATATCAGATTTCATCCCGCCCAGATGAGGCGAAAACTTGATATTGCCCTCCATTTAAAAGTAGGTAATGTAAGTTGGTACCAGATCGGATTTCTTCAAATTTTTGGGTCTAACCATTGACCAGAACCTTAACTGGAAGGAACATTGTTCTTTGTTGTGTTCTCAGCTTAACAGTCTGTGTTACATGATTAGATATTTAAGAATCGTTCTCCCTATTGGGGAGTTCCTTTCTGTTTATAACGCTTATGTCGGATCTCGGCTGCATTATGGTATTTGTTTTTGGGGAAGCCTCCTCTACGTCAAGAGAGGTGTTTATAATACAGAAAAGGGTATTGAGGTGCATTCTTGGCTTTCCACCGGGTACGAACTGCAGGTCATAGTTTACAGGACTGGGAATCCTTAATTACAGGCGATTTTTACGAGTCTTTCTGAAAAAATCAACATTTTTACAAAATGGTGATATTCACCAATACCTTACTCGTGGCAGACATAAACTGCATATGACAGTAAGTAGATTGAATATTAGTAAAGGTTCGCTACATAAATTAGGGCCAGTTGTCTTCAACAAGCTTCCACAGAATATAGAGAATGTCAAAAATTTTAGTGTGTTTAAAAAACAACTTAAGAAATTTTTAGTAGATCGTGAGTTCTATAATATTAATGAACAAGCATGCATGGTACACAAGCATGGTAGAGTGGTATTTATACCTATAAAGCTGTATTGTTTGTTTATAGGTTACACTTTATTATTTGACGACTTCCATACATTATCATGTCACTTTGGAATTAAAATATTTATAATTATTATTAATATTATATAATCTACAATAAGTTAAAAATAATAATATTTCACTGTCCAGAAACTGTGACCTTTTATGAGATTAGGTATTATGAGAGTCCAATTATTTACCTGTAATCTTATTAATTTTTCTTGGCAGGAGCTAACAATCCCTTTAATATTATTGACGATAATAAAGGAAATATAATAAAGCCATTTTAAATAAAAAATTAAGTGGCATGTCGGTATGCAGATGTTGCTACTAGCTTTTAGAGCTATAATTTTTTATTCCTAAACGTATAGAAAATTGTAAATTCAATTCATTATTCCTTAAGCAAGGTATCCGTATCCCCAAAATGCTCAGCAAATCTAATTATAATTTAATATTGCTAAAACCGAAAATTGTGCATAAACATACAATTTTTATCTAGGAGAACAGTAAATTGTTTTCATTATTAGTTTCTTATACCAAATATTTACTAAATTCTAATTTTAGCAAAATTTTATAGGAAATCGTAATAATAATAAAGTGGTCTATTTTCTTTTTAAGATAAATACTAAAAAAATACTGGTGTAAAGTTCATTTGACAATTATTTTTCTTTAAACGAAATCGATAATAGATAATACATATTGGATTATTATAACCTACACAAATCAGTGGTGGCTGGTAGTTGAAACAGTTTGGGCCACAATATCAAAACAAAAAAGTCTTTAAAAAATATTAGAAAAAAAAACAAACTGCATACTTAAATACATCATAATAAGAAGATTGTCTTAAATCACAACACATAAAATAAAGTGTATTTCTCGATATTCCAAAGAAAACATAGATAGAATAAACATCCCTAATAAATTTCGAAGCCATCATTTCTGCCCACTATAAGTGTTTCTTATAAACAAATCGGGCATGGGACTACCCAATTCTTTCACCTGCATTTTTTCTTTTAAGGAAAGCGCAGGAAGCCTTAAACATTTAAAAAAACTGATTTTATTCATTTTGAAACCCGATAAAGAATAGAAACAAAACTAATCAACCTAACCCCGGATAATCCACCGACCTAACCTAGAACAATATTTAAGTTATAATTCAAATATATTTTAAAGTTAATTTTTCAACAAGAAAAACCTTAATAAAAACAGGTGCCATCTGGTATCTGGTAGCGGTAGCAAAGACGAAGGACTAACCCGATTGGTATAGTCAAATTAATGTAAGAACTCGCCGCATCACCTGTCATTAATGGCACCCTGTTGAAGTCTGGTCTATTTTACGTTAAGCGGTTGGCTATAGAATCAGAACCGGACTGAGTTTTTTACCTTCACCTTCGCTATCTGTTAAATTTTGTAAGGGAGTCCTAATATTTTGTAAAGATATATCGTATATACTAATTTTATTTTTATAAAATAAAATATTGACAGACCCGTACCTACCAAAATAAGTATGTGAAAACATAATAAAAATAAAGCAAAAATAGGTATTTATGTGTTTATTATGCAAAAGTAATACATTTTTTGCGAGGTGGACGTCTAATTAAAACATCATATTGGAAACACTTTTTGTATTTATTTATAATTTTGTATAATTCCCGTCGATAATCGATCCTGACAAGTGATTTGTCTTCGATCCCTGTTTCCTTCTGCCAAACTGAGCCTCACTGATGAACCGTAAACGGCGAAACGCGTCTGGGGATGAGTTTGGCGGAAGGAAACAGACAAAACTTTTTTGCATTAATATCTATGGTCCGGCACTTGTACCGGCTTTGAAAGCGCACTTGCAAAAATTTTCTGTTTTTACCGAATGACCCCTTTACGACTGACCTTTTCTAAGGTACCGTACGGGGACGCAAGATGTCGCACCGGGTTCTATAATTCCCGTCGATAATCGATCCTGACAAGTGATTTGTCTTCGAGCCCTGTTTCCTTCTGCCAAACTGAGCCTCACTGATGAGCCGTAAACGGCGAAACGCGTCTAGGGATGAGTTTGGCGGAAGGAAACAGACAAAACTTTTTTGCATTAATATCTGTGGTCCGGCACTTGTACCGGTTTTGAGAGCGCACTTGCAAAATTTTCTGTTTTTACAGAATGACCCCTTTACGACTGACCTTTTCTAAGGTACCGTACTGGGACGCAAGATGTCGCACCGGGTTCTATAATTCCCGTCGGTAATCGATCCTGACAAGTGATTTGTCTTCGAGCCCTGTTTCCTTCTGCCAAACTGAGCCTCACTGATGAGCCGTAAACGGCGAAACGCGTCTGGGGATGAGTTTGGCGGAAGCAAACAGACAAAACTTTTCTGCACTTTTTGTATTGTTACTTTTGTGGGAATTTTATATATGAATATATATAGGGTGTCCCGTGACTAAGGGGCTAAATAGGAGATAGTGGACTTGAAAATATGTCATTTAATTTTATTTCTTATAAAGATATACAGGGTGATACAAGTAAATATTTACTTTATAAAATTGGCGATGATTTGATGCTAATCGAATATGAAACAAATTTGATGTAGTTATGTTTTTGAGGGCAAGAAGGAGGATTCTATGAGTTTAAGGTACCACCTAGGTAACTAGCTAGCTACACAAAATGAGTTTGATAAATTCTCGCATATATTCGTTGTCTCCCACATTTCTAACCGCTTTACATCAAGTTATGAAAGAGGGATATTTTATACTTAAAAAAGTTGTACTTCATTAATCTTGATATTTTAATTATGTGTTTGAGATACTTGCTCCTAAATGCTAGATGGCAAGAAACATTTAAATAAACACCTTTCTCAACGAAACATATTTATTGAAAATTAACCATTCGTTCTTAAGCATAAATGACATATTGACCATCTCCTGTTGCTGTATTTGCCTCTTAGTTATGAGACATTCTGTATATAACGATAAGTAAATGGTTTAACTAGGCACTTTATTGATTTGATAATAGATGAGTTAACCAAAATGGTGTTTGTACTCACTATTAAACTTAAATAATTAATACCAAGAAAACCTGTCTCTGAAATATATAAAATCTAAAAGTAAAATATTTAAAACACACACTGCACAAAAAACAGCCAAAGAAACACTTAAAAAACACCAAAATCGGAAGAAAATATGACACAACCTGACGCGTGAGCTTGCTACGGCCCACTGCTGATCTGGGAACTTTAACGACGAAACCAGATCAGCTGTTATTGTCAAATGTCGTTGTCTTCTGTCGAAACGCTTTGTTTTAAGAAAAAGTTAACTATACTAGTCGGTTAGAAAAATAAAGCACGTGAAAATCCGCCAATCGCGGCTTGATTTGGGGGCGCAAAATTCCTTATGATCCAGTAAGAAAGGGATATATATATATTGGTGCACCGTATCTTGTCGCCTCCGGTACATAGATAAGGCGACCTGGCCTCCGGGTCTTCCCATTGGTCTACATCAAACATTTTTATATATATGGGGTGTTGAAATGATAACCAATCAGGATTCCTTGAGAGGGGAAAAGATTTTTTAATTTTTAAGGGGTCATATATGGGGATCACAGAAAGTACGATGTGACCTCCGAAAATTGTAGATGTGCGTGTATCGTGTGATCGTTGTTGCCTCCGACAGTGTTGCCACATTATCGGAGGTCATAAAGACACCTCTGTATCCACACGCTGGGTGTTTAATTAGAATATTTATATAGGCGAACAGTTTGTACCTTATTTTTGGAAATTAAAAGGTGCTTCTTCTATTTCGGCATCAAATGTAATAAGGTAAAATGGGGTAAGTTGGGATCCGTGGAACGTGGGTGTTTTGGCAATATTTAAAAATTACTTAAATTACAGTAAAATGGCTTTCGGGCCTTTATGGACCCAACATATATTGTTAATAATTCTTCAATTGTTAGTTTTTTAGGTAAATCTGCTTCATTTAAAACGTGTATATACTGTATCTATTATTTAAAGTTACAGAAAAAAAATGTGTCTACACTAATTCAGTACCGTGATTAAATTTTTTACATCCTTAACGATGTAATGACCTATGTTATCCCTTATATTTTTTAACATTTTAATATTTCAGTTTTAAGTCCATAGTCCGCACTTGCCCAGCGTTTTCTGCTTGTAGAGTAAGTGGGGACTACTGTTTCAGGCAAAAGTTGGGACTAGTTCCCACTTGCCATTGTTAATGCAAAGAAGAAAAATAGTGATAATTTGTAAATTCTGCAAAGAAAACGTATAAAAGTTAAAACAATACACAAAAACTATATAAAAGACAAAAATAAATATAGACCAAACTTATATTTTTGTTGATTTTGATAACTCTAAATTAACCTAATTTTTCTTTGTTTGGGATACACATTTAAATTGTTCCTATTTTTGACAATGAAAAGCACTTTTGGCAATTTATTGTTTTATTTTTTTTAATCCTTATACCAAAAGCTTCATAACTAATGTATTTTAAGAAATTTTTTATAACTGAAAAAATATTTTTGTGGATGACACCGTATAGATCAACCTACTTAATCTAGCTGAGAACAGCGCTGCTCAAACGCATTTTATAAATTAAAAACCAAGTACCTGGGGAAAGTAAGTAATATGGGTACATTTTAACGAATAACTTTTTTCTATTGAATTTCTTGGGTAATTAATTAAACAATCTTAGAATATAATATTGTATATTTAACCGAGTACTCCTTGTCTAAAGCGCATCTCTATATCTCGATTTTTCGTAAAGTTTTATGGTTTCAAAGGCAATTTTTTTATATTCCCAACTTACCCCTTTTCATCTTTTCTAAATCTTAAACATAAAAACAAAAAAGTTATAGAATTATTATTTATTTATATGAAATAGCACATTTCTAAAAAAAAATATATCAAAAATTGAAAAGGTATTTTAATGTAAAATATTAAACATCGATATGGTGCCAAAAAATTGGCACTTTTCCGAAATATTTTCCAAGATAAGCTTGTTTCTCCCTACAACTGGTATCTATATTGGGCCTGAGATATAGATTGTGCTATCTGTGAGTAGATTGCACAACCAAACCGGACTCCTTGTTTGTTTTTCCAATAGGGTGACAAAATAAGTGTTGTTATTATTTTATTAATAAAAAGATTTGTTTATTGCTAAGATTTGTCTTTTATAAAGGGGTAAGGGGTGTCAACCTCTGGTTAATAAATATGAATCAGCATCCAAATGTTGACATCTGGGTAAAATATTGGTATTTTTATTTTGAATGTATTCTGTTTCTAAGTTCTCTAAGTACAGACATGTTTTAAATTAGGTACAGGGTGTTGCACTATAAATGGACCCCCCTTTAACTTTTTTATCCAATGGTATTAAAAAAAATGGTAAATACAAAAGTTGTAGGATACAAAGTAAAGTTTTTTATGAAATAGTTTAAATATATATAGGGTGTTGCAGAAATGCGTAGCACACAAAATATAGTTTTTTCTTATGGAACACCCTGTATAAAATACTCTTAAATGATAGGGCTGATCTTCCTGATAAAAATGATATATAATTTGTTGTAATTATGATTATGTTAAAGTCAAAAAACGCATATTTAAATTGTAATTGTAGCAGGCCATGGATTAAATTGTACTTGAAGCAAGCCATGGATTAAGCATGGCGCTTTCAATTATTTTTTGGATATTATGTTTGACAACTTGTCAGAATTATTTGATTATAATAGTAAACGTTTTAAAATGATTTATACAGTGCAAGAAAAATTTGAAATATCGTCGTTATACATTAAAAATAATAAGAATAGACATGCTGCCAGACGAGAATATATGATTCTACATGACAACGGACCCGCGCCAGCTTTAAATACATTTAAGCGTGTATATGAACTACTAAGGAATACTAACGTTTTAAATAGAAGAAACAGGACTGTTACTATAAATTAAGATGAAGAATTAGAAATCCTTTTATATTTTCAAGGTATGTTTATTTATCGGTTTATTATATAAAAAAAATCTTAAATGCACAACTAATAATAATAACGCTGCATTATTAATTCTAGAGTATCCTGCTAATTCGATAAGAGATTGTACCAAAGATCTTGAGAAAAGTGTATGGAAAATTTATAAAACTTTAAAAAAACACAAGTTCCACCCGTTTAAGCCGACAAAAGTCCAACATTTAACTGAAACGAACAAACAGAAACGTTTGAAATTCTGCAGAATTGTGCTAGAAACTCTTGAAAGGTATCCAACTTTCTTTTACAAAATAATGTGGAGTGATGAATCATGCTTCAGCATGGCAGGAATTCCAAATAGAAAGAACATACATTATTGGTCTACCGACAACTCCGAAAAGTTTTTTGAAGTAAAACATTCTGGTCGCCGATCTGTAAATGTTTGGTGTAGGATAAAAGACTTTAGGATTTTGGGTCCGATCTTTTTTAACCATTCTCTGACTGGTATACGTTACCTTGACATGCTTCAAAACAACATTGAAGATTTGTTTGATGATTTACCCCTAAATTAAGGGGAAGGTATTGTTTTTCAACAAGATGGGGCACCAGCCCATAATGTAGGCGGGGTAACAACTTAACTAAATGGAAAATATGAAACCTGAATTGGTAAACATGGAACAATTACGTGGCCGCCGAACAGTCCAGACCTAACTCAGCTTGATACCTTTTTATGGGGGTATTTAAAAAATAACATCTGCCAAACATGATAATAAATGTCGACTTATTAAAAGCACAAATTCGAAATCAAATCGATACTATAAAAAGAAATCAACACTGGGTGGTCAAAGCTATCCGTAAATTAAAAAAAGCATAATATCGTCTTTGTATAGAGATGAACGGCGGTCATTTCCAGCACCTTAAGGAATTTCAATAGAAATATGTGTTCTTAGTTCTGCTATCTTTTAGTTTTTTTAAATGTTCCTAATAAAAAAATAATTACAATTTAAATATGGGTTTTTTGACTTAAACATAATAATAATTACAACAAATTATATATTATTTTTATCAGGAAGACCAGCCCTATCATTTAAGAGTATTATATACAGGGTGTTCCATAAGAAAAAACGATATTTTTGTTTGCTACGCATTTCTGCAACACCCTATATATATTTAAACTATTTCATAAAAAACTTTACGTTGTATCCTACAACTTTTGCATTTACCATTTTTTTAATACCATTGGATAAAAAAGTTAAAGGAGGGGTCCATTTATAGTGCAACACCCTGTACATACTTAACAATATAGGTTTTGAGTCAAAATATAATTGCTATATATCATTTACCCCTGAGAACCCTTTGGGTGTGTCAGCCTGTAAAATGGTCGCTTTTTTACAGATTTTTTTTTTATGAAACATGACAGTTTGCGAAATTTATAATTTTAGACCCATTAGTGATAATCCCAGTTCATAGGAAACAATTTGTACATAGTTAGGGAAAAAACGCCCAGAAAATGTCAAATAAGTTTTCAGTCATATTTTTCTAAAGAAGAAAAGTAGAATATTTTTTGTTTCATGCAACTGCAAAAGCTGGTTTTCCCATAACCAAAACTTAATTGCTAGATAGTCTGCAACACTACCACCAAGCACGTCCTTAATTCGCGAGCTGCAAATATGGTATGAAATGATGCGAAAAGACCGTTACGGCCTCCTCTTCGACGTTGCCAATTAGCGGAGGCGGTAAAGTACCGTCTGTCAATCGTATGTAATAGAAACATGAGATTTATATGATCAGAGGCGACAACGTGCTTTCCATTAACAGTTAATGCTACACTGGCGCCGGTGGTATATACCGGAACTAAAAAGTTTTTTTGGGGATACGGAGGCTACTTTATCGCCTCCGACCAAAATTTTAGTTTTAAGATGGTAGAGGGCTCCTGAGGTCAGAACCAATAAAAATATAGGAAAACGTTGTCGCCTCCGAAATCGGAGGTGACAACGTCATATATGAGGCGACAACGTCTCCTTAGTATCTACTTTGGAGGCGCTAACGTACCCTTTATCAATATATATATATATATATATATATTCTGGTTTATTGCATATATATTTCTTTCTATCTTGTGCAAATAAATAGTTTGCTATACAGGTAGGTGGGTAGGGCCATTACACTGTGACCCTACTATACGAGCCGCCGCTGATACAAACCTTTAATTATTAACTTTTTTTTTTGGAATTTCCAGTTAAAATTAAGTACTGTCTATACGTTTTTTAAGATAGTATAAAAACAATTAAAAATTTTGATTATCAGGTACTCAATTTGCTAAAAATATTTTAAATGGATGCTTTTCCTTAAGCTCGGATGATTATATCAAAATTTACTATTAAGTTATAATACTAGTTAGTTATACCGTGCGAGCAAAAATGATTTGCATCAAAGAGGGCCTTGCATCTAAGGACGTAATGCTTAGCTGTAGAGCTTAATACCTGTTGGGTGTCAGTAACTACCTGAATTAACATTCAATCAGTTATTCCGTCATCTTTGACAGTCGTTACAAGTAATTTGATTCATCGCTAATTTTTCCAATTTCTTGAACAATTCACACAATATGCTTTACGGAACAGCACAAAATATTCATCGTTGAAGCATATTTTCGAATCAGGGTTAGAGTAAGTTGTGAGTGGCAATACAATTTGGGTTTGTGCATGGACGATTTTCACGAACATTTTCCTAACGTTGCTTTTATTACTGGGGATTTTTATCATTGCCCGAAAAGAACGGTGGCTGTGTTTAGGGAAACAGGTTCTATACAACACAAAATAGAGCAGGAAGACTATTTGTAAGAACAGAAGAACTTATTGCAAACGTTCGTGTACTAATGCAAAATACGCCAACAAATTGTATAAGACGCCTGTCCCAAGAAGTGTGAAGATCTTAATAATAATAATAATAATATATATTTCTAAAGAAATTTTTTTACAATGTATAGAATTCGTCATGTACCTAATTTAAATTTTAAATTTTTGAGTTACTGTACAATACACCCAACAAAAAAGAAAAAAATAAACAAACAAAAAACAAACAAAAATAAGTAGCAGTACAAACAAAGTCAACCATTAAAAAAAAACTATTAAAAAAACTATAATTAAAAAACTCATCCAAACTATAAATAGACTTATTGACTAAAAATTTCTTTAGGTCCTTCTTAAAACACACTATATTATTAGAGTTTTTTAAATCCGGAGGCAAAGTGTTAAATAATTTAGGCCCCAGAACGCTTGGAGAGTCCCTGGTAATGTTGAGATTACAATGTGGTATACAAAAGTTTGACTTATATCTCGTGTCAAAAGTATGAACCATAAAATGTTTCTTAAACTTAGCTTTGTTTAAAAATACGTAAACGCACATTTCAAAAATAAAAACCGATGTAACAGTTAATATATTATAAGCCCTAAACAGGTCTCTACAGGAATATGTAGAAGGAATATTACTAATTATTCTTAAAATTTTCTTTTGACACAAAAGAATATCGGAAACCATAGGTGACCTACCCCAGAAACAGACACCATAGGAAATCCTGCTACCCACCTGCGCATGATAAAGTGTCAAGAGCTGCTGAGTAGTTAATACAAGGTGTAGCATTTTAAACTAGTAAGAAATGGAGTTTAGCTTGGCGCACACAGACCGGCAGTGCTGTTTCCACGAAAGAAATCTGTCGATATTAATTCCCAAAAAATTGGCGTTTTCGGTAAATAAGATTGGACCACCGTTGATATTTAAAATTGGAGGTGTTTGCATAGGTCTTTGACGCGACTGAAAAAGAAGTGCCTGAGTTTTATCGGCATTTACGTAAAGATCATTACTACCGAACGATTCGTGCAGGGCTTGTAAGTTATCGTCACACTTTTCCCGCAAAACATCCAAGGATTTATCCGAGACAACCACGGATGTATCATCCGCATATATAGTCAAATCAATACCCGGGTCAACGTTAACCAGGTCATTGACATACAATATAAATAGTATTGGACCCAAAATAGATCCTTGCGGTATGCCCATATCCACATTACATGTATCCGAAACATGCAGGACTATTCTTAAGATGCAGCTAAATTTATTTCCTTATAAAGTGCAAGTATTCCAAGAAATACAAGCCGCAGATTTTGAAAGACGCAGGAATTACTCTCAATGGTTTACCCAAAAGTTATTTGGAAAGAAATAATTTATTAGACCTGACATTTTTTTCGGATGAAGCCTGGTTCCACCTCTCCGGTTATGTGAATCCTCATTTTTTTGTAGAGTCCATATTGCACCCTCAAAAAATTGGTGTCTGGATAGCTGTTTCCCGAAGAAGAATTATTGGTCCTATTTTTTCCATGACACAGTTACAGCACAGCGGTATAGAAACAATATTTTGAATCCATTTGTAGAGCAATAGTTACTTGACGACGAACTACGTTTTGGATATTTTCAACAGGACGGTGTAACCGCCCATACAGCCGCCGCAATTTTTTCGACGATAGATTGATCAGTTTTCGATCAGACATTGAATTTCCACCTAGATCACCTTGTTTAACGGTTATGGATTACTTCGTTTTTCCTCATTTAAAGAACACTATTTTTAAAACACCAGCTGCAAATTTAGAACAATTACAAGAAAGGATTATCCAAGAATGTGGTAACATTTCTCCAGAGATGCTGGTCAACACTTTCGAAAATATAAAGAGACGTGTGAATTTATGCTTGGAGCATATGGCAATTGGCGGTGGCCAATTTCAGCAATTTATGTAGGAATTATTTTTCTTTTTCTTTCTGTATATTTTTACTTTGTTAATTTTTTAAACAACAAAAATAAATTTGTATTTGTGTACTTATTTTATTTCTTATTAGTTTGGCATATCATGTCATAATATGAATTTGACAAAATTTAAACCTAGATTTAGTTAGATATATCGTCCCCATATCATTGTGATCTAAACCAAGCCCTACGTTTTTTAATCCAAGCCCTCTTTGATGCAAATAATTTTTGCTCGCACGGTATGTTACAGGGCCAAAAAGTGATATTTTACAGGGCCAATCAATAAAAAATATACCTATCATTTAGACTATGACCATTTAGATGGCATGACATTCCATTTCCGAGCTGCCACTACTGACTTTTTTTTCTCAATACGGTCCTTTTGTATTTAATTAATTACCTTCCTCTTTTTTAATAAGTCCTAAAGACCTATTGAAAGTGCCCGAAGCACCACATAAAAAAGCAGAAAATACAAATCGTCGCAGCAAAACGGTACGGTTACTTCAACATCTTATACAAATGAATCAGAAGAGAAAGAAAAAGTTGATAACGATAAAAAAAGAAAGGGGGGAAAAATGTCTTAAGCAAGGTTAAAAATAATATCGGGAGCGATCATAAAAATCGAAAGTTGTTGCGAAAGTGAAACAGAAGGAAATGTCTTTCTTCTGTCTATATCGTAACGACATATTTTCCAACACCTGAAGTATATTTATTTATTTTTATATTTTTTTTTAAATTTATTCCAAATAAAATCCCAAAAACATCTGTTCATGCGGGATTCTCTACTAATAACAACAACATCAAAATATAATTGTTAAATATAGGGTAACTGGGGTGAATACCGGACACGTGGGTAAATCCGGCCCCCAAATATTAATTAGATATTGCGGTGTAAACGCGGTTAGTCATAAGTAAAATGTCAGCTGTGAGACAAACGTCAGATACTCAAATCGCTGTTTGAATCAAAACGTGTTTACCGGTATTTTTGTGATTTTTTAAATTTTTTACGCTGTGGTTATAAAAATCTACGGCCTTCCAAGGTATGTACGACAATCAAATAATATTTCATAGATTTATTGTATATAAATTGTAGTTTGGAGTGTCTAATTAACCAAATGTAGGAGTTTATTAATTTAACCTAAGATTTTTCTGGTTTAACAGTGATGCCAGTTTATAATAAAAATGGGGGTAATACCAGACCCAGTGTTGGGGGATAATTTCGGCCACGGCCGGTATTACCACCATCAGGTCCTATAACAACTGTTTGTGCCTAATGGCTACTTTATACCTCAATTAAATTAAACTAAACTTAATAAATTAAACTAAGGCAATGGTTTATACCTCCACATTAAGTAACTTAATAAATCTACGAGACGAAGAAGGTGCTCCTAACCTATCTTATTGGATTTTGTCCGTTTTATCATAAATGCATGGGAACTGTTGTACTAATTCAATCAATGTACCGTCGTTAACAACCATCATGAAACTTTTTGGAATAATCAAAAATATAATTCTATAATTAAACAAGCATTTAGGGTTATGTGTGCAAATTGTTCTTTATTACATTCACCGAAATGACAAATGACATGACGGGAACCACGGATTATGCCGATCGCCCAACGAATTATGTCGAATCAACTAAATTAAACTAAGAAGTTAAAAGTTGGCCAACTTCTTAGTTTAGTTTAATTCCTTAATTGTAGGTATAAATGGTTACGTTTGAATGTAGTATTTTAACTTCATAATTCTCTTAATTTATTAAGTTTAGTTTAATTTAATTGAGGTATAAAGTAGCCATAAAGTTCGTCGATCATCTATTTCAGATGCCACGAAAATATACAAGAGTTTCAAAAAAAAACGTCTTGGACTGCTGAAAATATGTTATGTTAATGTTATTTATAAAAAAACTTGTTCGATAACCCTACAATGTATTTATTTTTACCCAGACTTAAGCGTTTTATTGAATTTTATTCTCAAAATTTAAGATAGTCCTTAGGTGGCCGGTATTCACCCCAGTTACCCTAACTAATTAAAATACAAGATAAGTCAAAATAATACTTAAAATGTTAATATTCAATAAAAAAATAAAAATATTTAAATATCTATAAAATTATTCGATTATTATTTCTTTTAATAAAATAATATAGCTAATAGTATCATTTATAAATAATTTTGAAAAGAATAATTAATCATAAAATAAGTGCACGTTGAAATATTTTTTAGTTTAAAATTTAGCTTCCCCTTTTTTTTAGGTATTTTCTTAGTTATCATTTTAAAATGTTTTATATAGTCTGATCTGGTCTTATCGTGCGGGTCATACGATTCAAGAAAGACATACTCTCAGTTTTTGTTTTCTTTACTTGCGTTTAATTTTACCCTCTAAATAAAATACGTAAGATAAATGAGACAGACTTATTCCATTTTGACATGACAAAAAGGATATGTATTTACTTTCCAGCGATTCTAAAAAAGCTTATAATAGCACCAGCTACGTTTTATTTTAAATATGACAGTTTGTGACAAAATGAAACAATTTTCTGGAATTTTGCATCCCCAAAAAAAAAAAAAAAGGTACTTAATCTGATAAACTATTTCGAAAATGAAAGAAAAAGTGGAAATTCGCCAACCAATATTCAGGAAACAGTAGCCAAAGCACTGGGAATTAGTTTAAGGACTATGCAGAAAATTGTGCATGAAACAAAACATAACATAATACCCAAGATTACTAAAAAGTGTAAACGAAGAAAGCCAAAGACTGAGGATTTAAGCGAAAATATTAAAATGGGAGTTCGAAATGTGATTTACGATTTATACAAATCAAAAACCAATGTAACTCTTCCAGTTTTACAAAAAACATTAAAAATTCGGGGTGTTTTGGAAATTTGACTTGAAGCGTTATCAAAATTAATAAAAAATTTAGGTTTTCGCTATAAAAAAGACTGTAACCGAAGATTTTTATGTGAGCAGCCACAGATAGTGAGTCAGCGTGTTCAGTTTTTAAAAAAATATACGGACAATTACAAATCGAAATTTAGAAAAGTGGTATTTTTAGACGAAACGTGGATATTTTCGAATGGAACAGGATATGTTGCAGGTGCAAGTTTAATTTTTTCTTCAACATCAAAAAGTGCTGACTATCATGATAATATGAATTGCGAAATGTTTTAAAAATGGTTAAAAGTTCAATTGATACCAAATTTGGATGCTCCGTCTTTAATTGTATTAGATAATGCATTATATCATTTAAGAATTTTAAATAAACAGCCTACTTCATCTTGGAGGAAAAGCGATATTTATGAGTGGCTGGAAAAACACAACCAAAATCCTTTACCAAATATGCTTAAATCGGAACTCCTATCAATAGCAAAGTATCTTAAAAAACCCAAAATATACGCGGTAGATGAAATACTGCGTGAATATGGTCATGAGGTTAAGGCTACGACTGCCGCCATATCATTGCCAGTTTAACGCAATAGAATTAATATGGGCTGGTGCAAAGTCTTATTATGAAAAACATGTAGGTGATGGTCTTAAATCCGACCAAGTATAAGACTAAATGCCATTGTATTTTTAGGTTTTAGTAGTAAAATTGTTAAAATAAATTGCACTGTTTATTATTGTCGTTTTTAATTAAAGGGTACAGTAGGTATATAATTAACGATTATATAATTTTTTTGTAACTTTTTTAACTCCCCTGTACATAATTTTTACAAAACTAATAATATTAGGTATATGTGGCTATCTTCGCGATAGCTAAAATAATGAAACTATTTTTCCTTCCTTCGGTATATTTGTAAATAATCTCACAACATTTTGATAGCCTCTGTGGTGTCTGATTTGACGCATATGATCAGTGACCTTTGGACCCGCACGTTAAGACCAGATCTGACTATATTTAAAAATTTTTATTCTTTTGGGGTATTTCGTTGTAAAATTTTATACCTTGATAATAAATGGAGTTCTGACCTGCCCTAGTGTGTATTAAAGGTAAATCAATATTGAAAACAGTTCTAGTTAAGTGATCATGTACGTCACGTCTGTAATTGAACTTTATATTTGAATGTTTATTTTTTGATATAATTTGGTGAACAAAAACAATATTTTGCATTAAGTGAATATCCTTAATTGACATAATATTAAAATTTAGTTGAATATTGTCTATTCAAGCAATATATATTTTGAATTGTTTTATTTTGTGAAACTTGTAAAGGGTTAAGCAAATTTTGAAAAGTTGATCCCCATATTAAAGTTAAATATTGTAAATGAGAGCGAATAATAGCAAAATAAATAGGACGTAACATATAATTTGGAGTCAAAAAACTGAGTCTTTTTAAAATCCCCACTGGTGCAACTATTTTCTGTTTAATATATTCAATGTGTTAATTCACTCCAATTAATGGCTTCATCTATTATCAACCCCAAAAATTTAATTTTATTTGATTGTTTTAAATGTCCGACTTTTAATTTTAAATCACTTCTGTATAAATAAAGTTTCTTTCCTAGACATAAAAAAGAGGATTTTTTCAAATTTAATGTTAATTTATGACTACACATCCATAATTCAATGATTTTCATATCATGATTTATAAAATTTTGTATAATTTCATGAATCAGAGATGTAAAAAATAGTTGTACCATCAGCAAACAATGAAATTTTCCATTTCAATTTTAATTTAAATATAGTGTCCGCAAGAAAGTTCGCATCAAATGGGATTTTTTTTTATTATTAGGTATAGGTAAAAATTGAAAAAGCAGTTAGTTTTTGCTTACCTAAAAACCAAAAATGACGTATACTGAAGCAGCTGCACGACTTGCGTTACCTGTCAAAATTGACATTTTTAATAAAATAGGTTCAAAAATGCCATTATTTATCCAAATATCGAAAAACTTTATTCGAGAAAGTTGTTTATTTAGGCATTTTTAGCCTCTGTACGAAATTTTGACAGTCTAATACAATTTTTATTTTTTGCCAGATTCTTGAAAATTTTGATCAACCCTTGTAGATTAACTTTTATACATCGATGTAAAACCAATTGCCTTTACTTCATTTGTAATCTTAATGCAATTTTGTGTAAAATTTTTGTTTCCAATTATTTATTTTGCTTCAAAAACTGAAATTGTTATTGATCAGTATGTAATGTTTGATGCAAAGTTTATCTAATTACATCAGTTTTGCCAAAACCAACGTTTCTTATTTTTCTTAAGTTTATAAACAGATGTACAAAAAGAAAATATTAGGAAGCTTTCGTTGAAATTTTACTTAATTAATTTTAAATTAAATTAATTATATTAAATTATACTTTTGTTGAATAACTTTCGAGCGATTAATATTTATTCTTTTTGGTCCAATATTAATTAAGTAAAATTTCAACAAAAGCTTCCTAATATTTTCTTTCTGTACATCTGTTTACGAACTTAAGAAAAATGAGAAACGTCGGTTTTGACAAAACTGATGTAATTAGATAAACTTTGCATCAAACATTACATACTGATCAATAACAATTTCAGTTTTTGAAGCAAAATAAATAATTGGAAACAAAAATTTTACACAAAATTGCATTAAGATTACAAATAAAGTAGAGGCAAATGGTTTTACATCGATGTATAAAAGTTAATCTACGAGGGTTGATCCAAATTTTCAAGAACCTGGCAAAAAATAAAAATCGTATTAGACTGTCAAAATTTCGTACAGAGGCTAAGAATGCCTAAATAAACAACTTTCTCGAATAAAGTTTTTCGATATTTTGATAAATAATGGCATTTTTGAACCTATTTCATTAAAAATGTCAAATTTGACAGGTAACGCAAGTCGTGCAGCTGCTTCAGTATACGTCATTTTTGGTTTTTAGGTAAGCAAAAATTAACAGCTTTTTCAATTTTTACCTATACCTAATAATAAAAAAAAATCCCATTTGATGCGAACTTTCTTGCGGACACTGTGTATAATTAATATAAATAAGGAAAAATAAAGGAGCCAAAATCGAACCTTGCCGGACACCACAATTAATATTAAGAAATTTGCTATATTTATTTTTGATACGAACTTTTTGTTTGCGCTAATTTAAATAGTTTCTAAACAAGTCAAAAACTACACCCGAAATACCCATCATATCAAGTTTTCTTAAAAGAATAGAAAAATTTACTGTATCAAAAGCTTTGCAAAAATCTAGAGAAACAAGTGTACATTTTTGGCCTCTATCATAAGTCAATTCAATTTCTGAAATTAAGTCAACAGCTGCAGTATACTTATGTATCACTTAATGCTCGAAAGCCATATTGCCACTTAGATAAAAAATTTATTGAATAATGTAAATTAAGACTATCCTTTACTATTCTTTCAAAAATCTTTGACAATATTGGCCACACTAAATTATCGGCCGGTAATTATTTAGTTGTTGTTTATTGCCTGACTTAAAAATTGGTCAGCAATCTTCATTCCTTGCACTTCACCAGATTTTAGAGAATGATTCACTAGTTTACACATTACAGGATTTAATGCACATTTACAGTTTTTAATATGGAAGGATGAATCCAAGGTGAGAACTGCAAGAACTGGGCATAATATGCAAGAGTTGAGACGACTGCGATGCATTTACGTGCGATCAATGCCAATAATTTAAACACTTAAAAATAGGGTATTTATGCTAAATTTCTTATGATAAAATATCCACGGTTAATTTCCTATAAATTATGGTTTGTTAAGAATTTAAGATACATAAAATGTTTGAATGCTTTGTAATCTTATTATATATTATATTTCATTAAAATGGGCCACCGGCCATATCTTGGAAATTACTTTTAAGTTCCTCATTTCGCCGCAAGGGGGCACAATTAAAAATTTTTTTAAATTCTAAATTTCTCCGAAAATTCCCATATTAAGGTATAACTCTGATTCCATCATCGTACTTATTAACCTACATAAAACTTCTTAATTTTGACAATACTTTATTTCAGATATATTTTCTTTAAAGTAGCGCCATATTAAATGTGTGTTTTTCTACAAAATCAAAATGGGGCTATTAAAATTTGGTCGCATGTGATGCAAAGTTTATTTGTTTTTGACCCTGTATAAGTTAACTTCATAAAATAAGTATTTTTGAAAACGTAGTTTATGTCTGAAAGTAATACCTACACGTTAACGTTATTATGACATAGCATAGCTTAATAATAAATTATAATATAGGGGTTTTAAATTAAATCGTTGAAAATAGATTAAATTTACGTTGTTAAACTAAAATTTATTTTCCACTTAAAAAACATTTTACTGAAGACACTGTCTTCTTTTTTGTCCTAATATTAAGGTGTAAGGTTTTTAAAAATACTTATTTTATGAAGTTATCTTATACAGGGTCAAAAACAAATAAACTTTGCATCACGTGCGACCAAATTTTAACAGCTCAATTTTGATTTTGTAGAAAAACACACATTTAATATGGCGCTACTTTAAAAAAAGGTGTCTAAAATAAAGCATTGTCAAAACTGAGAAGTTTTATGTAGGTTGCGTTGAGTCTTATTTTGCAAAAGTGGTGCAATCTGCAAAATATAGGTAAAAAATCAAAATTATCTTCTGCTGCTGAAATTATGCATTTGGGCCAGAAATTGCATTTAAAAAAAACTTTTTCTAATAACTTTTTTCGATATTTCCAGAAGCAACCCCACATTTAAAATATTTTTTAGAAAAAATTGAAATTTGACAGATAATGCGAATCACGTGACTTCTATTTTTTTTGCTTAATTTTCATCTCGATCGAAGCAGAACTTGATGCCAAAGTCAAATTTTGAATAAAGCTATTAATAAAAAAAAAATCCCATATGATGCGGACTTTACTGGTGACACTGTATATTTTTTAAAAGTGCCCTCTATTTTTAACTGCACGAATTATTTTTAATAATATTTACACAACCATTCAAACAGGATAAAACTTTCTTTAAAATAAGCCATTGCTTGTTAAATTTGGTTAACGCAGACCGAAGTTAAAGCCTTTTAAGTACTTCAAGCCTTCACCCTTCTCCCCGCTGTTACCATGGAAACTACAAAAAAATTGTTATTACAAAATTTATAGAGGATATTACAGAGCATATTATAAAAACGTAATTTCTTACCTACATTGTATTGTTATTGTTTGTTAGAAATTAAGGAGTGTGTATCATAGCATAGCGACTACGCACCCTAGCGTGAAAATTAGGAACTTAAAACTTATTTCCAGTAATTTTTTTTGCTGGTATCAAAATTTTCAATATATTGCCAACTAATTTTAAAACTTTGAGTTTTTAAACATTTTAAGAGAAAATTAAAATTGTGGATTATTCAAATTAATCAGAGTAATACAACTTTTTTATAATAATTATATTATTATATTTTTAAATATATTATTTACTTATTTATTTATTTATTTATTGACGGGCACTGACCAATTTCACAATAATATAAATAATTTTATTCCCTAACGCAGAGTTAACATATTTCAATGAAATTTTAATGAAAAACGAAAAATTCAGCAGATGTGATACAATTAGAGAGATTTCACATTATAGTATGCAGTTTTCGCATAAAATTGAATCTGTTTAAAAAGAAATCAACTGTGGGATGCTCATTTGCTAGTCTGCCTGACCTCGACATAAAACTATTTTGACCATATACTATACACTGTATATATTCTTAGAGGTGTTTCCCTTAAAGGTGCATGTAACCCTATTTTATCAAGCAAAAGAGGGCAATTGTATTTATTATGTAATATGTTATATAACATTTTAAGGTCTTTTAGATCTCGGCGTTTAGAGACTGATCTACTCTGAATATTAGATTCCAACTGAGAATATGTTAGTTGTGGTGTATTAAGTTTGAAAGCTATGTATTTTAAGAATTTATGTTGAACTCTCTCTAACTTCTGAATGTGTACACTATAGCAAAGATTTCAGACACAAGAAGAGTATTCGAGATGAGTTCTTATTAATGAGCAATATAGTTGCTTAATAGCTTTATAGTATTCGTGAACGGTAACGCACAACTAAGCTTTGAATCCATAATCAAACCTTTATTTCGGAAACGTTCCTAAGTATATTATTTTCAATTAAATAAGGCTGTTCAAACGCTGACCTAGCCTTATGAAAGATAATCAAGTGGCACTTTGAAGCATTTAGCTCCATACCATTGCACTTACACCACGCTACTAATCTGTTCACGTGGTACTGATGATTTAAGCAGTTATTGAGGGGAGAGATTATCATGTACAATTTTAAATAATCAGTAAAGAGGAGGAATTGACTGATTTGAAATGCGACCCCCAGATCGTTAATAAACAAATTAAATAAAAGGGGGCCCAGATGAGACCCCTTATACTTATGGATTGGAAATTATTGAATCGCCCAGTCAAGTCACGACAGCAACGTTATTAATATAATTAAAATTATTAATAAATTGTTTCATTACAAAATCGGACAAGTTATAAATGTATGATTTTGTAATGCTGCTTTTACTAGATTTATTTTTATTAAAAACAAAAAACTTTATTACTTTTTACTTGATTATTGTAAAAATTCTTAAATAAATAAATAAGTACGTTTCAAAATATCTTTTCACACTCGCTCGACTCAAAAATTCTTATATGAAAAGGGGCATTATCATTACCGAAATAATAAATAAATCAACGCTCCCGCTCTCAGGTATCTCCGAAAGGCTTAGATATAATATAAAATTTTGAATAAGCCATTGCCCTAATGGGACACATTGGGATTCATTATTCTTACTACACGCAACTTGTTATCTTTTGATTTACGATATTAAAACCCAAATATTTATCACTATGATATACAAGAGACCACCAGAGCTAAATATATTATAATTTATGGTAAATTTAAAACAAAAAGCACTACATTACTTTAACGGTTATGGTTTATTTAAATAAATAGAAACAGTGTGGCCCCTTATTGTAGCAATTTCGCCCCTTCACTTTGTGTGCCAAACCTACGCTGTTAAAAGTATTAACATGATGCAAGAACTTTAAATCTTTGTCTAAAATGGCTTTTCAATATGTATATAAAACAGTATTTTCTGTTTCGCAATAATGCTCTTAGAGAAACAGTATGGATCTCACATTTATAAAGGGCTTTACAAAAACCTACAACATCCTGTGGCTGAAAGGCCTCTCAGGTCGCAATTCTAATCTTTTTGTAAATTGATGGGATTTTAAGGTTTTGTGGAAAGCCTATTTCCTAGGATGTGTATGTTTTCGTTGTAATAGCGTTTAACATAACTTTGGGTAGTGCCTATATTTTATGAGCTTCTGCCTGGTTAGCTGCGAAATTAGCCCCAGAAAACTGTTTTAAAAAATACCGGCGATTTTTCTATATCTCATTATTGTTAGATTTATTTTATTGGGTCCTTGGACAACAGGAGGCGTCTTATTGTTAATGGTTCAGAATTGTTGTTTCTAAATGATGTCGCGAACTTATTTAATGTCTACTCCATGTAGTTTCTGATAAATTTTATCAATTTAATCAATCCTATTTGTTTGCAGAATATAGACATAAACTGCTCATTACAAAGTTCGTTACAAATTTTACTTATCGATGCAATCAACTTATGCGAGGCCCACAATAATAATTATGATCCGTAATGATTTAACGCCTAAAAAAATAATAATAAATCAATAATGTAATATTTTGTTGAATAATAATTGTAGGTATTTTCTGGCCACACAAAAGTAATTAAAATTCAATCAAAGTAATAATAAAAGGCACCAAAACCACTAAACGTTTTTAAAACGTAGTTAAATGTAACAAAAAGCACAAAAATGCAATTTATAATTCACTGCGTGGGCTTATTACGGTCCCCTAGTAATCTGGGCCAATCTGGGGATATTATTATATCCCAATATCAGCTGATCAATGATAAATTCCTGTTGTCGTGTCAGAAAACGAGAGAATTCGTGCTGTTTTATATACTTAGTATAGCTATCCAATTTTTATTCCCAAGCATTTAAAAACTAAAAATTAGGATTGAAACCTTACCTGCTTAACTAAAAGAAAAAATGATATCTTAATAATGATTGGATATGGATTTAGTGACCGCAGTAGAACGGCCAATCAGCCTGCAGTAATCCCTGTATGAGTAAACGTGTGTATCACTTCGACAGTTTACCTTGGATCACAATATGTGTCACCCTGCTTATGCAACGAAACTTATTTAAAAGTGAAAAGATGCAAATAGTTAAAGAACTAACTGAAGAAGAAGAGGATGACTTTGATAGACAAAATGAATTTTGCGTAATTCTGATGGAAATATATAATGCGTATCCTTAATTTGCGCATAACAATCTGTTTTCTGATGAAGCATTCTTTATGCTAAACGGCCCCCTCAATAGGCATAACTATGGATATTGGTCTGCCCTTAGTTTCCCACGGATAGTCAACATAAAAGCTAGAAAAAGTTAGCTTGAGCGGGTATTATAGGCCATAACATTATTAGACTATTTGTTTTATAGATGAGAACCCTTCAAACAAACTTTACTGGCATCTATTGTCTGAACAGCTTATTCCATAACTTGAAATTCTGGACTAAAGAAATACAGGAGAGCTGCATTTTGGTTTGCGAGTGTGTTAATTTTTAAACGAAATGTTTCCAAATAAGCGGAGAGAAAGGAGAGGCGAAATTAAAGTGGCCTGCCAGATCCCCAGATCTTACCTCTTTAGATTTTATTTTTGGGATGATTGAAGATCTATAATAGGTATTGTTTTAGAAATTAAATATGCGATATTCGAGGGAATACTTACTTTTGACATCTTACAAGAATTTGATTGAATTTATTTCAATACCTGTGTTGAAATATAAAACAGTTGATGGCCAATGAATTTGACAGCAAAACTATTCAAAAAAATAACAATCTTACGGGACCCGTGGAGCGAATTGGGGTGCTGGGTGGGGTAAAGTACACTAGGGCATTACTGCAATTATAAAAGATCCTTTTTTTTTCGTTATTTTTGGGAACCTAAGAGTATCAATATTTTATGATAAAAATAATAATATATCAAAAAGGGCAAATATGTCAGGCAGCCCACCAAACATGTCAACATTGTCAACTGAATTAAACCACAGAAAAAAAAGGGCAGCTATAGAGCAAAAATAGAATACCCTAGGAAATACCGATTTATAGTTTTACAATTATCTCGGATAAAATATCCATACAATGTTTAAGGATATGGGACAAGTGAATGTGCTTTAAGAAAGTAAATTTATTTTAGCAATATTCAAAACAAATCGATAAAACGATAGATAAAACTTTTATAATTAACAAGCTACCTTTCTATAATGTTGAGGTTATGTCATGTTTTAGTTTTGTCGTTTTGTTGTTTTTGTATGTATATTTAGATATATTATTGGTTTATTGAAAGAATGCAAGCAGCTAAAAAATCGAAAACAAAATTTCTTCACTGTACATAAATAGTAGGTATGATGTGCGTAAGCAAATAGAAGAAAAAGTTATTCTTTTTATTTAAATCTAGGTAAGTTAAAATGTGTAAATGGTAATGTTTTATTTTTTTCAACTCTAGAGTTGAAATAAATTGTTTAAGACAACTTTGATATCTACAAACTATTAAAAACAAATCAAACTTTTTTTGATTATTTTGTATGGTCGTAGGAATAATTGTGTTACATTACTCGTGTGAAAGTGATTTTCTCACACTCGGAGAATTTCCGTACTCGGCTAATGCCTCGTGGTAAATACTTCCTCGTTTGATAAGTATCACTTTCAACACTTGTTATGTGATATACTATTGTAAGTTTGTATTCATAATGTAGCTTTTGTTAAATTTTTAAGTATTTCCTATTTATATTGCCTTTTAAGTTGCGTATTTAAAATTAATTTGCCTACGTCATTTTAAGAAATAAATTTATTAAACCCATATCGCTGAATTTGATTTTAATGGAAATATTTAAATCTTCAATAATATTTTTAAAATAATTACATACTTTCTTGACACCCTGAATACACACCCTGACCCCTGAATATATTGTTCTTTATGCATTTTCCTAGTCGCAGCCAGTTTAATAAAACTTAATTTAATTATGTGCAATCGTAAAGAAAATCTAGGACATAATATTCGCAAAAACGAATATTTATTTCTGCTAGAGCCCTGTAAACACACCCTTTCTTAAAGAACTTATAGCTGATAAATGTTACCTAATTTATGCAGGTGTGTTGCCTTAGAATCCAGTAAATTATACCAATAAACTATCCCCTCTATTTTCTTTATGGACTATAGTGGGAAATAAACACGCCATGACTAATTCTTGTCAGTCTATAAATAAAAGGTAATTTATAGGTTAAACATAATTAGGTAAGACTTTTATATTCATTAGTTTTAGTTCCTATACGTTGAAGCCATGAGAGTTTTCTTTTATTAAACAATTTGTATCCCAAAATATAGCAATTCCTTTTGAATTTAAATTAAGGCGAACTGCATCTTTTGATTTTTCCTATTTTATTGTATATTCTGCTCTTAATCCTCATTTTGAGCTTCCCCTACTCTACACTGAGAAAAAGCTTTCTATTCCTTATTACAATTAATAATCTTTATACAACTGTTAAATTCTATATGTGGCAGCAACGCGCTTTGTAGGGTAAAAATAAGGGGGTTCACCCCTATTTTACCTTCACCCTATAATTTTTATATTTAATGTTAGTAAGTAAGGTTTAACATTGTTATTGTAATAATCCCATATCATCATTGACACAGGGTATAACCCATACCCGGATGGTTTATGTTATTAAACAAAATATATAACAAATAGCAAATACTTTTAGAGTTCAAGTTTAAGTTCAAATTAGTTTTAGTATTTATAAAGACTGATTAGATATAGGAAAATACTCTAGTCTAGAATATTATTATAGTCAATAGAGGCTGAATATATCAAAAATGTAGTGCTTAATTTAATATACCTACGTTTTATACAGATCCTCTGAGTTCTCAATTCACAAGTAAACCCGATAGTTCCAGTACAGCTTTCCTACTATAAGACAACGAAAATGGCTAGACCGGTGTGTAGTGATAATATCACGGTAGTTTAGCCAATAGGAAATAGGAGTTAATGCACTGAGAGAAAACTCTATTAGCCGTAGCTAGAAATCCATTCGCAGTAGCAAGAAATCTGCATTAAATAGGCGCCGAAAAAACAACTCTGTTGTCGCTACAAGGTTCTTTTTTTTGAAATGACTTTTTAACCTCAACATGGTCGTTTTTTAAATATTATTCTTTTGCTGTTAAAAGACAACTCTATTGCCATAAAAATATATAATGCAGTGGTAAACAAAAATGATTTTGTGATTAATTGAGGTCGTGTAGTTAGGAAAGTATCGGTTTTTACTCCTGAAAATAATCAGCCAGCTATAAAATAATTTTATTTTTATTGTAGCTAGTCCACCTAGCTACTACTAAATTCCTTTTTTTAGCTCCTTCGCCAAAATGGCTTTGGTTGGTGGATTAGTTTATAGTGGATGTTTTTGGCAATTGATTTGATAAAATTTTTATATTTTAATAATTCTATATAGGGTGGTGTACTTTTAGTGCAACGTTATACAATAAGTGTTGTGGCGGTGTGTCTCCAAATTCAGGTAGGTACAATTATTTTACCAATAATTATATTTATTACTTATATTTTTTAATTCATTCCGATCATGGCCGCCATTAAGTTTCCGTTCTGCACTTATTAGGGCAGCATTTTTGATAAAAATTGTATGTTAAACTTTGTTTAATAACGGGGGGATCTGACTGATCTGAAAGTAACAAACTGCTAGGAACATGACCCTTTTTAGCCATTTTTTTTATCTAATAGGTATCAGAACACCTAACAAATGCGATTTTGCATTGCAAAATTTAGAACGGGGAAGAAATATCTCAAAAACTCAGATTGTTTTCCGATTCTATCCCCTAAATTTGTATTGTATTTCTGAAAAAATTAATTTCTCGCCTAACAAAATTTAAAGACTTACCTAAGTCAACGATTTTTTGTAGGTACCTAAGTAGAGTAATGTGATAAACATGAGTTACTTATTAAGTAATAAATATAAGTATTGGTAAAATAATTGTACCTACCTGAATTTGGGGACACACCGCCACAACACCTATTATATAACGTTGCACTAAAAGTACACCACCCTATATGAAATTATTAAAATATAAAAAATTTATCAAATCAATGGCCATCAAACATCCACTATAAACTATAGTCCACCAACCACTAAATAAACTAACAACACTGCAAATGGCAATAAAATGAACCAACACGATTTCACCCTGTTTTAAAAAAGCAACTGTTTAGTTCCTAAAAGGTATATTTTAGATAGGTATAAAAGATTGGTTAGTTTTTATTTTTATTTTTGTGGTAATAAGATAACCTTATAGGAATTAAAAAAATACTTTTTAAAAACACTTTATTGGATACATATTGTTATGCTTATATGATATTCTGTTACCATAAAAAAGCATTGAGCACCACCCGTAACAATATTGTTGTCAAAAAAACGTCCTTGATTGCGACTAAACGAAATATTTTAGGAATAAATGAATTTTTTCTTGTGGTAATACACATAATTCAAAAAAATACTTGTATTGAGTGATTTTCCTCAGTGTGCTACCATAGAATGGTTTTTGCTCTGAATACTCACAGTAATCATCAAGTTCTATTGGGGGTGTAATCTGGTTTTATATATATATCTAGTTCCGACTGGCAGTTGTAATGAAACTTGACATTAATCATAATAATATCTGCTTGCTACGGTTAATAAAGCATATACCTACCATTAAAAATCAGTGCTGTAGTTCTCAAAAATTATATAGCTTCTAGTGTGATATTGTTCTTGTCGTTTAGCATTGCATATGATTATCTATTATTATTATGGTGTACTGAGGTGGTCAAATTCGTCCATAGATTATAAAGATCAATACTAATATTGGGTTGTACGAAATCAGAAATCTGTGCTGCTAATGGAACTACCAACGAAAATACTATTCTAGCAAATCTGGAATTGATATAACGTTTGATGCACTAGCAATTTATTTAATATAAGTGATTAAAAAGTAAGCTATCAATACAAACTATCTCTTAGCAAACCTGTTGCTTTTTGTAATTGTAACAAAGAAAAATTAATTTGTACATTATAAAACATAAAAATAGAATAATTAAGTAGATACACCTTTACGTGTGGTGTATATATGTTTAACCAAACTCAAGATCCACCTACAAGAAAGAAAATACGTGTTATATATCTGTTATATGTATATTATAGAAAAGTGTTTACAAGTTGCTTGTGAATTTAAACAAGCTATTATACAGCCGCAAAATACTTTTTTAATAAAACGTTCATTTTGTCAGAAAATATTATAAACAACAAGACTATTTAAAAAAGGGTTTATAAAAAGCTTATTTAAACTGAAAAATGTTGTTAAGTACGAGTTATACATCTAAAAAAAAATTAGTAAAACTTATTTAGTAGGTAGTGTACAAAAGATCTAAAAAAACTGTTTATGTTCTTCCTGTCTAATAATCAATGTACTAAATCCTAATACTTTTCTTCGTTTTAGTAACCAAGAGTCGTTTGACTTCCTTGTGGCTCACTATAGAAACAAGCGAAATGGATTTTCTCCCTTTTTACATTCACTTCTACGGTCACCCACAGTCCATTCTACATTACTTCCTGAATCACTGGATCTAAGATCAAATTCTTAGATCTTTTAACAACTGCTGGAAATGCACGAAAGTCTTCGGTGTGAAAACTTTGAACGATACTTATAGGAAGGTACCGTTGTCTGGATGTTGCTTAACAAAATAATTGTGGTTAGGATGGAACATACCTAGATAATTCCAGATCTTTAAATGGCAGAACTTGCAGTGCTATTGGCCAAATCCCCTATGTTCTGCCCATAAAACGATTAAAAAAACCTTAAACATATGTCGCTTAAATTGGGCAACGACATACTGCATAATATAAAATAATTGCAGCCCTTTCAGAGTTGTTATTCTGCCATCTACATCTACATCCGTCTGAAAAAAGATTTGGATTTTCTTGTTAAAATCTCGACACTTACCTACTACAGCCCTAGTTCTGCTAAAAATATTGATGACTCTAGACAATGAACTCCTAACGTAACTCTCAGTAAACACACATACGGTTCTTCAATGTTATAACAATGTGTGAAAACTTACTATTATTAATAATGTTACAAACTTATAAAAGAAAGTACATCATCATTACTAATGTTTCAAATTAAAAACAAATTTAATATTTATACAATAAATTCGAAAACACAAAAATATGTTCACGAAACTTGTGATGTACATGAAAAAGAACAGGTGACAATAAAGCTTGTATACAACACATGAGTAAGAACAGGTGACAATAGAGCTTGTATTATACAGTTCAAGGGGTTTACTTGTAACTTCCGAACAAAATCGATTTTTGCCAAACAAGTTCGAAAGATTTGAATATTTAAAACCTTAATAACACTATTTAATATTCCAAAGTATCAGTGCAAAGAGGATCGAACTGGATATAAAGTTTGGAAATACACCCTTGACATTAAATTTTCATAAGATCGTCAATTTTCTTGCACGCGAGCAAATAATAAAATATACGAAAAACTGTTAACGAAGAATATTTAAATACTTTAATACAATAACTAGGCGAACCTAGGATAGAATCGACATGTTTCGAGTGTAAAAACACTTATCATCAGGAAATTGAAGCAAATATAGTGAACAGCTGATGTTGTTAGCAATAGGGAAAATAAAAAGTGGAACTAATCTATAATGGAGCTTTCAATGGCACGCATGGGGAGTGAAAAAACTTTTTGTAGTCAAACGACAGTAAACATATCAGCACGCTGAAAGGCCAAGGACCAGTGAAAAGCCACTGTGGGTGGGAAATGAAGAGAAAAATTAGGAAGTATCAAATGAAGGACTTTGTAGAGAACATTTTAAGTGTACGTGATAAAAAACATTTTAGTTAGATTCAACTATGTCGAAGAAGTGTGAAAGACGTCAAGTATGAGGGAGAGAGAAAGAAAAAATATGTTTTTTATTAAAGTCGTCTAGATGCTTTCATTTAGCTTGAAATAAAATGCCGTTGGGGTACCAACCTTGTTACGGCCCAGTTACCCCAGCAGGATTGAAAACTGACACATTTAGTTTAAAAAATAAATAAAACAGGTTTAAGACATTTTTCAAAGAAAAATTTTCAAAAAAGTTTCGTTTTTCAAGAACATCTTAAGAAGAAGTTCGCTGCGACCAGCACGTGTCTAACCCAGACGGGAAATGCCTTTTTTTAAATTAAATTATGACCAGCGATGGGCGGATCGGATCTGAGCCGGATCGGTGAGTCGGATCTTAAGAAAGATTTATACTGATCCGACTCTCAAAATAAAATAGACGGATCACGGATCTGACGGATCTATTTGATTTGATTGTCGACCGCTAGGTTCACGTTCGGCGTAGGGGTAGAATTCGCTGCTACGGCGCGCGGCGCTACGAGCTGCGATGCGATGGAGAGTGGCTCGTGGCTCGTGGCTCTCGGATCCGTTAAAAGATTTTTTAAAGTCGTTCCGATGCCTGACATGCGGGTCGCAGCGTTGGAAAAGAAAACGAAGCGTGGCGATTTATTACTGTTGTGTTTATTGTATTGTGGGTTGCGTCACTTATTTCTTGATGATTTCATAGAGTCTGGAATGTAAGTTTTTTCTATGAAACCACCATATTAAAGAATCTTCGTATCTTTTAATAAGCGGTTCATTTAAATGTTTGTCCATTTCTGTAATCACTGGGGGTTCTTATTTTTTGAATAATGTTAAATGGCGCTACCGCGTAAGATCGTTTAAAATAATGTTCAATGACACGGATCGTGACTCAGAATAACCGAACCGATAAGATTTTCTTTATGATTTTTGGGACAAGACCCGGGATCCGGCTCATTGAGTCGGATCTTTGTGCTGATTGGGATTTGGTGACCCGAATCCCAAAATAGATCCGTCTTGCCCACCACTAATTATGACTACATCATTGTTACTGTTACCAAAGATTTGGATTTGAAATGTAATGAGAATTATACATATTACAGTAAGAGATGCATACGGTTTCCGTGGGAAATAAGTAAATGATTAATGTAGCGTGATATGATTTTTTAGCGCCATTTTTGTGTTGTACAGAGTGTTCCGGTCTCCTGCGAGACGAGACGAGAGTATTTTTTGCGAGAATCTCGTGAGACGAGACAAGAATATGCGAGAACAAGAAATCTTGCAAAATCTTAAGATTTTGAAGGATGTGCGATAAACCTTAAAAAAAATCCAGTTAGTATCACTCGATAAAAAAATTGTCTTTATTACCGATTGCAATAATCGGGACACGTTGCCGAAACACAATAGTAACAACGACCAAAAGAAAAAGTAACCTTTTTTTTATAACGTTTATAGTTTTTGTCCATATATTTGATACAGTGAACTGTTTGATAAACGATGATCGCTTTCGCGATACAGCAAAATGTAGGAAATAAACTACATACTATTTTAATGGTGTCCAAGTCCAGTTGTCTCTGGAAATTCCTTTTAAATATTTTTTTTTCTATAAATCATAACTGGCCGGAAATTTTAAGGTAGATAATTTTATGTCTAAATTTTATGTTGGTAATACTATTTTTTATCATAGTAGCCTATGGACAATAAAAATTATTTTGCGAACTGTCATTTTTTGATTTATTCACCCATTTTCACCACGAGATTCTAAAGTTATTTTAGCAATATGAGATTTAAAATTGGACGGAATACGTTGTGTGATCCTTGTACATTCGGTACATATACAGAGCGTTCGGAAATTCGGCCGATTTTGCTACTTTTTTTCGAATTTCAAAAGACGTGATTTTACGTCACGGCTTTGCAATTTAGTATAGGGAAGATGGAAAATTCAAATAAAGTTGTAGTTAAAATCGACATTGGAAGGTTAGTAGATTGAGTTTTGGATAGGATTTGGCAGAAAATGATAGCTTGAAGCATCTACAAAAGCAAAATAGTTCTCCGTCAATAAAGTTATTATTTAATATGTGTTTTTTAATGAACTAAAACAATACATACAGATTTGTAGATCTAGGCAACCAAACATACATACGTGGGTTCGTGTAGTATTTTGCATATTTGGACTAAAAAATATTAGTTATCTAGAATGCTATGCTAAACGGTGAAAAAAAACATGTCATGTAGGGCCAACCTTTAAATAATAAAATTCGGAGTTCGAAATAGATCTATTACGAACTCGCTAGCGCGTTCGAAATAGATCTGTTTCGAGACAAAATTAGAAAATAGTATATTACATACCGAAGAGGAAAGTGTTTCATTACTGTCGAGAGATTAGTTAGTTATTCGAGACGCGAAGCGTCGAGGTTAACTTTAATCTCGTGACAGTAATGAAAACTTTCCTTTGAGGTTTGTATACTATTTTATTTACAATCACACCATTAATTGAAAATTAGATAATATTTTATTTTTTCAAAAAATGTAGTAAAAATGTCAAAATATGACATTTATTGTTTTGACGCCAAACAAAAATATGCTGGTTGAATGACAAGAATGAGGGAAATGGGTGAGGGAAGTGGGTGAGGGAAGTAGACGTAGGTAATGTGACACTTCCAAACTTTCAAAAATGTTGTAATGTCAACATTACATGTATGGTTGTAAATAAAGTTGCTTACCTTGTTTTAAACAGCTATGGTAATTTAATTTGCACTCTGGAACACTGCAAGTTTTGTTTTCGGTATGATTATTTTAAAACAATGCCGTTGTCAATCGAAACAATCTAGCTTCATTTTCAATCTTTACATACAGGCAATAATATTATAGCAAACTACAATATAATAATACTGACATTACTTTTTGCTGTTTACCACACACACAAATACGAAACGAATATTACAACGAGCAATAAAAACTTACATTTCCACAATGGTTTATGGAAAAAATACAAGGAAACGTCCCGGTTTATTAATTATCCAGTTAAAACAACATTAAACTATAATTTACACTATATTACACACATTGCTTACCCGAGAAAGGTAGATAAACAAAACAGTGTTTTTATAAGTCTGACGCCGGTTACTGACCTATTTTTGCACTTGCGTGTATTCTGTTTCACCCGTTGCAGGCAACCAGCGTTTCCGTCTTGTTCCATAATACTCGAAAAGGGTCTATCTTACTTTTAATATTCTAAAATTATATTTTTGTATACATATGCAACCTAAATAACATTATTCAAATTTAAAGGCAACGGCGCGAACCGCGAAATGCACTGTAGTCGTTCGTTATCGTTTGAATTTGGTTCTAGTGACGCATGTGTACTTGTTAGGTAATATAAGTACCATTATTTTGGTCATGTGTGAGTTGAGTGTTAGGCTGGTGGCCCACAGGACGGTATCGGCACGATTTGTCGCGCGCGATAAATCGTACGCGATATCGCAACGAACAAAATTCACAAATTTGTCATACAATTAAATACAGTGTTCGCCCACTGGCCGCGAAAATATCTAATACCGTCGCGGCAGGACGTTGCCGCACAAACTCGCGAGTTGACGGTCAAAAAACGCGCGAATTTGTGCCGCCTGACTTTTGAACGCCAATAGGATTAAATGATTTCTCGCCCACACGACGATATTACCAACGATATTTTTAGTGCTGTGTTGTCATTCAGTGAGTGCATTCTATAAAAGTACAGGTTGTGTTTGCATCAAAAATATGCCACCGAAGAGCACTCTCTAATTTTTGCAAATAATGTATAAAACGCCCCTTCCACAAATCTTAGCCTCAAAATGGGATGGACCCAATATTGCCTTTGTCTTTTGATAGCCTTCTTCGGCGCCTACGTGAAACCATCGCTAATAAAATTACTTTTCTTCGATCCTTCACTTCTAAGCTTATAGCAACAACTAACCAGACCAACGCTGACCAGAATTGATCTGGCAACACGGAATATTAATCTAAACAACTTTCGCACGATATACCGTGTAGTGGGCGAGCGCTCAGCGGATGCGGCGCGATATACCGCGCGCGATATACCGCGCGCGATATACCGCGCGCGATATACCGCGCGCGACAAATCGTGCCGTTACCGTCCTGTGGGCAACCAGCCTTAGTGTTAGCGACACTGTGCCAGAACTGCCAGATTTTACCTTAAAAACACTTTTGAAAATCGTTTCAGAAGGATGCGTTTATCACAATGGTAATGGTAATAATAAAAACCCGTATATACTTGGAACTTTTGCAGATTTTTTTTTATGAC
The DNA here is from genome assembly GCA_963969555.1 of Polydrusus pterygomalis. Classification (NCBI taxonomy): domain Eukaryota; kingdom Metazoa; phylum Arthropoda; class Insecta; order Coleoptera; family Curculionidae; genus Polydrusus; species Polydrusus pterygomalis. The sequence goes on along the minus strand of OZ018376.1, from coordinate 37,482,472 downwards.
GTTATATTGCGAGAACAAAAAATTGCAAGACTTTCGAGAGACGAGACGAGAAAACAAATTGCGAGATGTAAGGTTAGGTTAGGTTAGAGTGGCAGACCTCAGGCATTGTCCAAACAGTCACACGTACACTGAGAAAAAAGTTTATTAGATCTAGGTGAAAATACACTTACTTTAATTAAAAAGTTCACCACATATAGTGACTAGTGAAGGGTTCACTTGGCCTAAGTAAATGGAAAATGCTGAAATAGTTTACCTAGAACTAGTAAACACAAATAAACAGGTGTACTTAGAAATTCGTTATCTGATCTAAATGAACTGTTTACTTGGAATAAGTAACCCATTTATTAAATTATGTACCTTTAACCAATAAATCATTTATTTAAAATAGACAAATTGTTTAGTTAGAATTAGTGAAAGGGATAAGGAAAGGGATACCCTAAAAAGCAGAAATATGATCTTCTAAATTCCAATTTATTAACAAATACTCCATATTAGAACACTCCATAATATTATAGTACACCGCGATGTCCAATACGGCAACACAAATATCACAGCAACAGAGCACCAAACAATCCGACCGACTTCGCCTAGGACGAAAAGAAAATGATAAATCGTATTGCGTGCGACGCCACGAGTTTCGAGTTTCATCCTGCCGAAGTTAAGCGGGAGCGGCTAAAAGCGAACCGAACGTTGACGAAAGGCCAAACAAGTGAACTGGACACTTTATTTAAGCAACCAAGTTTACTTAGGAGAATATTTTGGTTTACTTATTTAAAGTAAACTTTTTTACATGTCTTAATTTATCCAAAACAAGTGAACACAAGTTTAAATTAGGTGTACAGTATACTTAAAAATTATATGTTTACTAAAAGCAAATAAACATTGTTTACTAATTTATTAGATCCAACTAAACCGATTGTAGCTAATTTCTTTTACTTGCTTTAAATAAACTAAATTTCTATAATAAATGAAATATTAGCCGGTGTAAGTAAACTTTTCCCAGCTACCACAGTTTACTTGGAGCTATTTTCTCAGTGTAGTCCTATAAGAACCGTTGTCACTGGCGGATCCAGAAATACTCCTAAGGGGGAGCCCGTATGCAAAAAATCAAAATAAATCAGTATATTTATATTTTATATTGTGAAAAACGTAACGCAAATTTTTGTAACAGGTATTCTATACAACTAAAAATACTTGGCTTAAAAGGAACTTAAAATACCTAATCATTCATTTTCGGTTTGTTCGTTTTGTTTCAACGGGCTTTAGGGGGGGCCCGGGCCCCATTGGCTCCCTTCTGGATCCGCCTCTGACCGTTGTGGTACCACACGTGAACTTCCTGATGGTTAACGTGACGTGGATCGTAGAAGAATCTTGAGAGCTCATTCAAACCAGCCACTGCTGTTAATAAACTTAGTGAGTCGACCCAGTTGCAGGCTGTTCACTTCCTCCAGATCATTAAAGAATGGGCATCAAACCTTCTTCTAGCGAGGCCGGGAATTCACACAAAAAATGCTGAATACTTTCCTCCTCTTCTTCATCTCTGCAACTTTTACAAAAGTCGTTAGTTGGTATTTGCATAAGTTCAGCGTGATCTTTCGACTGTGCTGCAACTTGCAAATTGCCTGAAGATTCTATAAACTTATAGACAACAGTATCTAATTATTTTTTTTTCTTTCTGTATATTTTTACTTTGTTAATTTTGTAAACAACAAAAATAAATTTGTATTTGTCTACTTATTTTATTACTCACTAGTTTGGCATATCATGTCATAATGAATTTGACAAAATTTTAACCTATTTGGTTAGATATATTGTCCCCATATCATTGTGATCTAAACCAAGCCCTACGTTTTTTAATCCAAGCCCTCTTTGATGCAAATAATTTTTGCTCGCACGGTATAAGTGCAATGACGGAGTCTTTGCACCAGATAAAGGGTTCCAATTTTGTAGCCATATCGCAATCGCCAAACCCCGAAAGCAGTAGAAAATCTTGGTTAAAACTAAAAAGTGACAGATGCCGTGTTTATTTTTATGTCAAATAGGCAAGGTTATATTTATAAATCAATTCTACCAACATAAATTTCTAGGAAACTTTGACCAAATTGCATGGGAGTGTGCAAATAATTAGAACTTGATCAATTTCAAGGGTGAAAAATGCTTCAACATTCACTCACACTGAAATGCATAAATTCAAATTTCAAATTGCATGTTGCAATTTTGATGCAGGGTTAAAAATGTAGGATAATGATAAAAATGCATACGTGCGGATCGGCCTTAATTAAGTGGAGTGTAATCTTAAGATATTATATCAGTGGACGAAGACTTAAAGGGTCTTATTTCTTTCCATTCTAAGTAAATTTTGTCTCTCAATGTATAGTTATAACAATATATTCAACTGGTACTTGCATTAAATTGTGATATCATTTGGTGTTTTTATAATTATAGTTAGGCATTTTACCTAATTTTAGTAATACTGTTTCTAGATGTACAAAAATTAATGTATATACCGCGTGACTAAAGTGTGTTAATCCCTTGAATGGTTGTTGCTCGAGTCCTCTAGCAACAATCATCATTCGCAGGGTTTAATAAGTCACTTTATTTTCTTGGTTTATAATATACTATTACTTTCTAACTGTTCACTGACATTTTACACTTCCGAGAAACAGAAGCTTTTTTTATTAAAAATAAATAAAATCAATGGTAACTTTTTTATTCTTTTCAGGTAAGAACTACCAGTACTACATAACTACCAGTTGATAACTACGAAGAAAAATCCAGTCTGCTTCTGGATAGTTCATTTGTAAGTAAGTTCTATCATATTAGTCAGCTAGGCCAATCTAAAGTAGCCCACAGTGTCCCACACACTACGTACTTGTTGGAAGATTTCTACGACGAACGGAACGTCGTGTATGTGGACGATCGAAATCACGACACTAGACTGCAGTTTGGTTCACTATTTCAACAAAAAACTGTGTAATTATATATATTTATGTGTAGTGGTGGGGGCATTAGCAATAAAATTAAAAAATTGGGCGAAGAGAAACCAGTTTTTCTATATTAACCTGTTAAACGATCTGAAACTGGACCCTGGAGATTTAATTTTCGATAAACACGGAAGACGGCGATACGCTTCTATGAAATCTAATAAATACTTTCTGCTCATCTGGCGATCACACGTCGTGTTTAAACAATTCGTTTGGGAATACAAACTTGTCAAAAAAACTTATTCCCCAAATCTGTCTCGAATCCTGAAATAAGCTAGTATTTGATAGAAGTCTTTGGAAATTATGTTTTTTATGTGTATTTTGTCTTCACTTCAATTATTATTGTAACGTTTTGAATTTAAAATTTGTACGAAAGAGATTATTTATGATACCTTAAGTTTCTATTTTGACCAAAAGAAAAACAGGATAATAGATAAATATCCGATTTACCGTGCGAGCAAAAATTATTTGCATCAAAGAGGGCTTGGATTAAAAAACGTAGGGCTTCGTTTAGATAACAATGATATGGGGACGATATATCTAACCAAATCTAGGTTAACATTTTGTAAAATTCATATTATGACATGATATGCCGAACTAATGAGTAATAAAATAAGTAGACAAATACAATTTTTTTTTGTTGTTTACAAAATTAACAAAGCAAGAATATACAGCAAGAAAAAGAAAAATAAACACATAAATTGCTGAAATTGGCCACCGCCATGCTCCAAGCATAAATTCACACGTCTCTTCATATTTTCGAAAGTGTTGACCAGCATCTCTGGAGAAATGTTACCACATTCTTGGATAATTCTTTCTTGTAATTGTTCTAAATTTGCAACTGGTGTTTTAAAAATAGTGTTCTTTAAATGATTAAAAATGCCTGCGTCTTTCAAATCTACAGCTTGTATTTCTTGGAATACTTGCACTTTATAAGGAAATAAATTTAGCTGCTTTTTAAGAATAGTCCTGCATGTTCCATAAGATCTTCCCACTTCTTGGGACAGGCGTCTTATACAATTTGTTGGCATATTTTGCAGTATTTCATGAACGTTTGCAACAAGTTCTTCTGTTCTTACAGATGGTCCTCCTGCTCCTTTTTTTGTGTTGTATAGAACCTGTTTCTCTAAACACAGCCACGGTTCTTTTCAGGCAATGATAAAAATCCCCAGCAATAATAAAGGAAAGTATGAAAAGACGGGTGAATTTATGCTTGGAGCATGGAGGTGGCCAATTTCATCAATTTATGTAATCATTTTTCTTTTTCTTTCTGTATATTCTTACTTTGTTAATTTTGTAAACAACAAAAATAAAATTGTATTTGTCTACTTACTTTATTACTCATTAGTTTGGCATATCATGTCATAATATGAATTTGACAAAATTTTAACCTAGATTTGGGTAGATCGTCCCCATATCATTGTGATCTAAACCAAGCTCCACGTTTTTTAATCCAAGCCCTCTTTGATGCAAATAATTTTTGTTCGCACGGTATTTGGTTTGAAATGGACGGTTCTCCTGCGCACGATCCACGACAACCAAGGAAATATGTCCAAAACATTTTCGATGGACGCACAATAGGATTAAATTACACCTTAAATTAGCCAGCTAGGTTTCCCGACTTTTCAAGAATATCCTAAGGGATTTAAGACCCTATTTATTGGTCTCGTGACCACGACGATATATTATGCTAGTAATATTTCGGTCGGAAATAAAATAATAAAGAGATCTTGCATAATAATATAATAAACTTCGAAATCCTGACCTGTACTAATCTATTCTCCATTCTGACTAACACCAATATGCGCGATGCGATGAGGATCGACAAGGATTCAAGGCAATACCAGTTCTCAAGTTCACCGAAGTTATTCACATTCGCATTCACACACCAATCAAATGTTTTGGCGATGACGTAACGACTTACTTTACCAACGATAATGACTTCCTTACAGGAGATTTTCTTATGGTGGGTTAGCAACACGTGTGCACAGCGTTTTGACGATCATACATCGTCGATACAATTTAATCGATTTTTTAGTGGATTCATTGTCAGGTGATTTAGCCAAAAATTGGCTTAAAATAGGATTAACATTAATTTGCACGGATTACATAAGAGAGCCCTATATTCCTTCTTAATATACCGTGTTATGATAATTAAATAAGTAATTTCTTTGAAATACATTTTTGTTAGAAAAAAGACGTTGTACAGAGTGGATCATAAAAATGCTACGTGTATCAATAATTAAACATATTGTATATTTTTACATTTTTACATTCTACAATCGATTCTAGAGATTTTTCATAAACCTTGTGGAGAAATTTCTCGTATTAGTCGTCGAATGGACTCCTTAGGCATATCTAGTGTTTAAATTTTTGACGAAACCTCCCAAAAAAAAGTCCAGGGGGTTAGGATCGGGTGATCTGGGTGGCCACTCTATTGAGCCTCGTCTACCTATCCATCGCCCCGGAAAAATTGTATTTAATTACAGTAGAACCCCGATTATCCGAGGTAACGTGGGGGACACCCTCCTCGGATAACTGAAAACTCGGATAATCCAGATTTATTTATTCTCTGTAGTAAACGCACTGCATTCACGCAAATTTACGTGCTAAAATAGTCTAAAAACAAAAATAGGGGAACCCGTCACAGGAGCCAGGGGAAATTCCCTGATAGCCCCGACGATTTTAAATGGAAATATAGTACATACATTTTAGTAACTCGGATAATACGGAGCATAGACGCACGTATCTCGGATCAAGGTCTAAGAGGTCTAAGATTGGCTCGGTTAATCCTGAGCTTGCATAATCGCGACTCGGTTAATCGGGGTTCTACTGTACTTCCTTACATGAGCAGTACGGTTTCCATCCTGGGATCCCGGATCTCGAAATCCCGGGATCCCGGAAGATTTTTGTCCCCGAAAATCCCGGGATTAAAGTATAGCAATCCCGAAAATCCCGATTTTTTTTAAACGATCAAATTTCAATCTGCTCTCGATAGTTCTCGTTTATCATGTACATATTTATTTGTTCTTTTTTGGCGTTTTATTTGAAAATAATGAGGACAGAGATAATGAAGTAGTAATGGCATATTATGTATGAAGTAGAATCAGAGAACCAAATTCAAATGACAACAAATCACGATATTTATTCCATTGTCAAAAAAGCCCGAGAGTTGTTAAGATATTTCGCCGGTCTCCTACCAAAAATCCAAAAATCCAATTTTTCAAACGTATGTAAAGGAAAAAACATAAAAAATAACTTTATCTAATATTAGACTGAAGAAATAGTCCATACTTCAAGTGGAGTAATTAATATTAGACTGCAAAACAAGATGGAGCCTCGTTGATATGTTGGAACGGTTCGTTTTGCTGAAAGATTGTATTCAGAAGAGTTTAATTGATCTGAACAGTCCGGTAGTTATAAATGACAGTGGATTTAAAATAATAAGAGATATCATACAATGTCTTGAACCTGTTAAATTGACGGTGGAAGCGATTTGTAGAAAATACGCCAATTTGTGTACGGCTGATGTAAGTTTCAAATTTTTATTTCAAGAACTTGCAAATCTAAATACGCCACTTAGTAAAGACTTTCAACAAGCGCTTACAAATTGTATAAATGAACATCGAACTATAATGTCTGGGGTTATCTCATACCTTCAAAATACTAGCACCCATTATGGAAGCAATTTATTCAAACACCCAAATTCTGAAGCCAGTCAAAAATATATCAGAACATTTAAAAAAATATATTACTTCAGATTTGGAATCCGACGATGAAGACAATATGCCTCTGTCTAAAATAAGAGAAAAGCCGACTGGGATTTTAACTTCAAAGCAAAAACTTCAAGAAGCCATTGGCTCTGTTACCACTAGAACTAAACCTAATTGGCGGCAAATATCGGAAAATCCAAAAGTTCATCTTAAAAGTCTTAATGTACACAGAAAAAAGTAAAATGTTGAATCTAGCAAGTCCATTGGATTACTTTTAAAAAGGTTAAATTAAAACAATTTGGGTATTTTTAAACAATTTTACTCGATTATTTCTACTACTTGATTGGGTTGAATGTAAAATGTTAAATTAACCAATTTAAATTGTTATAATCACCTTCCTTGGGTAAAAACAAGCTCATTTATATGGTAAAAATATTAATACTTAATTATACCTTTTCTGTGTTAATTCAATCTAATCAAAATGTTGATTTTAAACATTATATTGTGTTAAACAATACTGTATGGTTCAATCAACCATTTCATTTTGTTAATATTACCTATTTAATAACCTTCGGTTTGAAATTCTATTTAACCCTACTATCGGTTAGATTCTAGCATGTGAAAGTGTTAATTTTAGTAAATTTGAAAGATATATAGTCAGGCCATCGCCAATTGACCAATGGCAGCTCAGTTTAGGGACGCTAATAAAGCAGCAAGTGTCTCGTCATTCGCGGCATTCGCATAACAACAGTAACAACATAACCTTATCTGTTTTGTGGCGGCACTGGAGTCTGGAGTTCATTTATGGTTTTCCTCGTGTTTTTCTTTCTTTGTAAGTGTAGGAAAATTGTGCAATGGAATTAAAAAAGCTGTTGCGGGCTTCCACACCTAGTGGAAACATTTTTGGGTAAGGATACTAATATATTATATTATATATATATATATAGTATACTATATTTAGTGTCACCTGTTTCATTATTCCTAAACTAATTGTATGTAGGCACTATAAAAATACTACATTAAATTTGTTATTTTATTAGGTAAGTATACTTAAGTGTATCGTGGTACCTGCCTACAATTGATAATAATTTTAGGTAAGATAAATATGTAAATTTTAGTAAAAATTTGCCAAAAGAGACATGCGATTCATGGTCTATATAGAATACGACCTAAAATTAGTCGGTATAAAAAAGCTATGTTTTCTCTTTTTAATAATTACTTTACCTAATAATATTTTCCTTAGGTACCTACCTACAAGCAAAAAAATATTCTTAATAGGTGCTTATATACCTTAACCTATATAACCTAATTGTTTTAACCCTTTGTGTATACCAACGGGACGGGACTGTCAAGTCCCACCAACTTTATTTATTTATGAGTGGAACAATAACTCATATTTTGTTGTATTCGAATATTAAAGATCGAACTATATATTTTTCTGTCAACTCTTTAGATCTATATGTACCGATCATATTAAACAGGAAAACAATATTGTTATTTTATTATTGGTTTACAGAAAAGTATGTAAGGGTTTTATGGCAATTACATAACACTAATTTGGTTTCTCCCTCAGGCACGTATCTCCAAACACTCTGGGGTTAGGGTATCTAGAGTCGGACATACGCGCAAGCGCAGGCATGGGCGACCATAAGAGGCACAACTGGGAACAGTGGGAACACGGCAGTCTGTACCAGACTGGCCCATCAAGGATCCGCACCGTTCTGTTTCCCTTGTAATCTGTTAGGTATAAGTAAAGAGATTGGGTTTAAACTTGACCAGTACATTACGTTGTATAATAAACTACTACTATATATATAAAGCGGGTATATATCTTTTATTACACCTCGGATATCACAAATTTAACCTATTCATATTTTTAATTTAAACCAATGATATGGTAAATTTAACCCTTCTAATGGGTTGTAACAACAATATCAAATTTTTAAAATGATACAAGGTTACAAGGATATGGTAAAAATAACCCAATGATATTGTTACTTCAATCATATTATTTGCTATAATATATCTTTAGTGTGGTTTAAATCAACCAATCATTCAATTGATTTGATCATACCAAGTTAATCATTTCATAGAGTTGATTTAACCAGATCATTGCGTTGTTGCTATTTAAACTGATTATTGGGTTAAATCAAACCTATTTGCGTTAATTCAATCTTTTACTTTTTTCTGTGTACGAATATTTAGTGACAGTGCCACCTAACGGCAGCTAAAAGAGCCTTTTCTTCAGCAGTCACATTTGCGACCAAACTTAGATCGCGCTTTTTTTTTTAATTAAATATTATTAATTATTAGGGTTGATCCCGGGATTTGATTTTTAATCCCGGGATCTCAAAACGGAATCCCGGTCCCGAAAATTGGAAACCCTAATGAGCAGCATAATGCGAGAGAGCACTATCCTGTTGAAACCATAAGGCCAAGCTTGATAAATCAGGATCATTAACATCTGGAAATTGAGTGGCAAGAGCTGGAACCAGAATACTTCGTGAACGCTTTAAGATAAGAATGGTGCATGATTAATGAAAAATGTCTAGAATTGATTGTAGAGTGTTAAAATATACAATATGATTCATTAAAAAAATTAAAGTTTATACACGTAGCCTTTTATGATCCACTCTGTATAATATCGTTTTTTCTAAAAAAAAATGCATTTAAAATAAAGTTATTTGACGGGTCCGAGTGATTCTTGATTAGGTGGGCGTTATTCTATATAAAAGGCTGAGCCGTTTCTTTATCATTACACTGCATATAAAAAAGAGGAATAACAATTCCTATTTTTATCATAGATACCTTACCAATTAGCGAAATCGTGTAATATTTGTATACCTTCCTTATCAGAATTTACTTAAAATTCTAAGAAACCAGGACATGGTTTAATAGAATAATATTATTTAAAAAGTTTATAAGGCATTTAACAAAAAATACCTAGGTATATTGACATTTCTCGTTCTCATACTAACGGCTATGTAATGCGACGTGAATGACATTAGATAGTCCGTGAGTCTGCGAGTGATTTTAGTCAGATATTTCGCAGTAAGTTTTTTAGTTACAATGAGATTAATTTTATGTTATATCTAATGATTCTAGAACACTCGGTAGGTTACAAAACGGCTGTCTCATATATTTTCCTCTAAATAGGTATAGAAATCACAATTCGCTATGACGCTGTTGGTTATTAAAATATAGTTGTGGCTCTCGAGTTATAACGAATTCATAGTAGGCTAGGTGTTTTACGAGAAGTTATAATAGCAGGTGTTATGAATAATATAATGCTCTTACTCTGTCACAAGTATTATGCGCCTATGATTAACTGGTTGAATATATACATTATACACATTTTACAAAAATTACATAATTTCTGCCGAAATCTAATAATTTTATCAGCATGATATCACAATTTACAAATGACAGTTCTGGCAACAGGGGTAAACGGGAACCGTGGTTTTACAGTTTATATAGGTTTGTGATTAGATTATAGTCACGTTATTTAATATAAAAAATAAATATATGTAGTTTCTGCATTGCAGTTCTTTATTATATAGTATTTCTACTTGTAAAAAAACAAGATTACTAATTTGTGTTGGGCTACATGCTTCGTGAAACTATTGTTCCATTACACGGGTAGTAAAAATAACTAGATACTTGTTCTGCTTGACGGATTTATTCAGTTTCCTGACACGTGTTTTGACCCTTGCTGGTCACTTTCCTTGTACTCCTTTGAAAATGACCCGCAAGGGTCAAAACACACGTCAGGAAACTGAATTAATCGGTAAAACATACTTCCCGCGTAAAGATTACCAAGTTTAATATTTTCACTTTAGTCTAAAACGATGATGTTTTGGTACACTATAACTTTGCTGAATGCTGAAGTACTAGGTACTACTGACGTACTAAAATACTATTTGCTATGATTTTATAACATAATAAAAATAATTTCTTATCTTATATCATTGTTAAAAATCCTATTATGTATTTATAAACAAGTGATCTATTTAAATCTCTCTGAAAGTCTTATCTAAATTAATTTTTTTACGCGTTCGAATTTTTTCAAAAAAATATCTATATTCACTGTCTTCTTGTATGATTATCACATACTCTTTAATAAAAGTAAATTTCTTTAGTACCTCCCAATTTATTGCCCTCCTCCCCAGCTCTTAACATTTTGTTTTTAAAAATCAGTATGAAATTTTTAATTAGGTAATTTAAATTTACTGATAATTAATCATCATTTATAAAAATTAAAATTGAATCATATAATTTTTTGTCTAGTGCATTTCTAGTGCCAGCCTATAAACTTTGTTTCAAATATTTTCGTCCAACCTATTGAAATACAATTAAAATAATTAAAAAAGAAAATAAATACTGTGAGGTATACTGTCACTATTATCCAGATCTGACCCTTCATTGCAAATGGTGAAACAGGAATTTGTCTTTGTTCTAACCATGTAATCTTTTTGACCAACTTGTATTTGGAATTTTTTCAATTAACTCAGAATGATAGGTGACCTTATCCATGATAATAAGCGATGGATCAAGTTTGACAACAATTTTTCTTCAAACCATTTCTTAAAGTTTTCACTACTGTAGAACGGGGCTATTCGGGACAAAATTTTAACACTTTTATTAACACATTCGCTGCCATGGCGGACACCGGTGTCTGATCAGCTATGATTTTACCACGCCACGTCAGACACCCGTGTCCGCTACAGTTATTCAACGACACTGCCCAGCGGACACACTTTTCTATAAAAGTTTTCATATGAGGTGTCTGTATTGGCGCTGCGGGACAGTCCATTTATCTTGGTTTTTTGATTGGACAATGTAAATAGATTTTATAACACGTGTCTGCTATTGTGTCCGCTATGGCGAGCAGACTTAATTTTTTTAATTAATTTCGATACACGCCAGGTCAGACATCCAATATTTCAATAAAAATATAAAGCGCGTTTTGTATTTATTTATTTTCTTTTAAGAAATGTAATCAAAATGTTAACACATTATATCAGGTGTTGTATTATAATAAACAGATATAAAGAAATCACTCCCTGGTTCTTCATTGGTCACAAAATACATAATTCTTCCGGTTCTGTTATTCATTTTTGCACAAAAAAAGAATGTAATAAAATAAATCACGTAAATCGGCCTAAATTTGCAACGGAGAACTAACAGTAGACACAACGTTATCTTACTTCCAACTGAAGTCTCCTTACACTCCTTACAGTAGGGCTATAGCTCTATACGATGGGCGGATTTGATGTGTCCGCTATCTACGTCGTGTCCGCTAAGGTGTCCGCTGTGGCGTAAACATGTAAGAAAAATGTCTTCTCAGAGTGTCTTCTGTGGCGCGTTATGGGAAAATGGTTTTACCACGCCATGTCAGACACCGGTGTCTGTTTAAGTTTTATTTAAAAAAAACAGGCAAACAATACATCAAAAAAAAACTGCTATACCCAATAGTCTTAGAATTGCCGTATCTTATAGGATTCAACCTTGGCCTGGTAGACCATTTTTACAAATTTGGCTTGGCAGCGAATGTGTTAATAATTTTTTTTTCGTGTAACATAAAATTATACACGATATATTTTTGGAAAGATATAGGGGTAGGTACCACATTTACCTAAAGTATTAGTCCCCCCTCCCGAGTAGGGGGAGTAATATATTTTTTTAAGGGCTTGTCCCAAATTACCCCATAGGGTGGGGATATTTGGGATTTCGTATAAAATGCATTAAAACTCAAATAATAACCCTGTTTGGGGTTATTTGGGCCAACAAAAATGGTTTTTAAAAAAATATAATGTGTTATTAATTAGGTATATTATTATGGCAGCTTCTCGAATATTTAATTTTTTTTTCCTGATATCCTCTAGTGCTTTTTGTAGATTTTCCTCTGAGTAGGAATTGTAGGGATTATAATTTTTTCCCCGTCTGTAACTACTGAGATAGTTCTTACGTATATTCTAAGCATTTTCATCGTCTAAAATAAAAAAAAAATCTATTTAGTTATTTGTCCCAAATTACCCCCCAGTACAAAAATGTTTATAACAAATTCTCTTCTATGTCAATATTCTCAAAAATTTTTTTAGGATATCTAGAAATATGTAACAATTAGTCAACGATCCTAAACTAACCGTGAAATAACGAGGAAACCACCAGGAACAAGAAGTTGGCACATAAATATTTTTCGCCGTTTTTCTAACGGCTTTTTCGAGAGCTATAAAACATACTACAGTACCGCACAGCGAGTGAAAAATTACTAGAGAGTACGGATAACCAATGCCAGAACGCGAGGCCACGATGCCGATCAGTTGAGATCCACGTGGGGAAAGGAAGGTTTGCCAGAATTACTTTTTTTTACCATTTCCCAAATAACCCCCACAATGCCAAATAGCCCCATTCTACGATACCATCGAATCATGATAATTACCCGATTTCAGACCAGATAATGATTTTTTTAACTGCATCATCTTCCTACCTTCTTCTAGCCCCTTTACTATATATTTAGGTTTCATCCAGAAAAACAGGTTTTAAGGGAAATTAAGAGTTGACATTATTTTTAAATGCTCTTAAAAATTCTACTCGTTTTTGTGCTATATGGGGTTGCTCTATTAAAAAACGCCTGTTTGATACCGTACATTTACGTCATTTAAATTTTAACAGTCCGCTAATGAACCGGTGGATATTTCAACATCATTAATGATTTTAAGGTTTAGTATTGAGCGAATGGCAACGTGTTCACCTGCTCTATACATCCCATAAATACGCTCTCTTATGGTATGTTCATGAATTTCCTGAAGTTGTCAACCACGGGATGACAAAATAGCTACATTATTGCAATTCTTAAAATCTACATCCTTCTCTATCCCCTTTGCCTTACTTCGTTGGAGTGCTGAACACGAAACATCCAAAACATCAGAAACTCTCCAAAACAGATTATATATTTTTTATGTTTATTATTTATGTTTTTACAATGCCTGCTTTCTTATATCTACCTCGTAAACTGCGTTAAATGGTAAAATAGTCTTTCCGGCATTAATTTCTCTTTGAAAATAATCAAATAATTTTAAAATTAATGCTTGTTCTTTTTCACAATATCGTGCTATTTTTTAAATAATGCTGTTTAAAAATGTCACTGTCAAAAATGACAATATAACTTTTTTGACTGGTAAAATTATACGACATTCATTATTTTGACTCAAATTTACCATCTCACCTAGTTCACGAATATTACCGTGCGAGCAAAAATTATTTGCATCAATGAGGGCCTTGCATCATATGTTCATGAATTTCCTGAAGTTGTCAACCACGGGATGACAAAATAGCTACATTATTGCAATTCTTAAAATCTACATCCTTCTCTATCCCCTTTGCCTTACTTCGTTGGAGTGCTGAACACGAAACATCCAAAACATCAGAAACTCTCCAAAACAGATGATATATTTTTTATGTTTATTATTTATGTTTTTACAATGCCTGCTTTCTTATATCTACCTCGTAAACTGCGTTAGATGGTAAAATAGTATTTCCGGCATTAATTTCTCTTTGAAAATAATCAAATAATTTTAAAATTAATGCTTGTTCTTTTTCACAATATCGTGCTATTTTTTAAATAATGCTGTTTAAAAATGTCACTGTCAAAAATGACAATATAACTTTTTTGACTGGTAAAATTATACGACATTCATTATTTTGACTCAAATTTACCATCTCACCTAGTTCACGAATATTACCGTGCGAGCAAAAATTATTTGCATCAAAGAGGGCCTTGCATCTAAGGACGCAATGCTTAGCTGTAGAGCTTAATACTTGTTGGGTGTCAGTTGTCAGTAACTACCTGAATTAACAATCAATAATTTATTCCGTCATCTTTGACAGTCATTAAAAGTAATTTAATTCATCGCTAATTTTTCCAATTTCTTGAACAATTCACACAATGGGCTTTACGGAACAGCACAAAACAATCATGGTTGAAGCGTATTTTCGAAACGGGGTTAGAGTAAATGGTGAGTGGCAATACATCCGGGTTTGTGCATGGACGATTTTCACGAACATTTTCCTAACGTTGCTCTTATTGCTGGGGATTTTTATCATTGCCTGAAAAGAACCGTGGCTGTGTTTATGGAAACAGGTGTTATACAACACAAAAAAGGAGCAGGGGGACCATTTGTAAGAATAGAAGAACTTGCGCAAACTGCAAGTATTCCAAGAAATACAAGCCGCAGATTTTAAAAGACGCAGGAATTACTCTCAATGGTTTACCCAAAATTTATTGGAAAGAAATAATTAATGTGAATTTATGCTTGGCGCATGGCGGTGGCCAATTTTAGCAATTTATGTAATTCTTTTTCTTTCTGTATATTATTACTTTGTTAATTTTGTAAACAAAAAAAATAAATTTGTATTTGTCTACTTATTTTATTACTCATTAGTTTAGCATATAATGTCATAATATGAATTTGACAAAATTTTAACCTAGATTGGGTTAGATATATCGTCCCCATATCATTGTGATCTAAATCAAGTCACACGTTTTTTAATCCAAGCCCTCTTTGATGCAAATAATTTTTGCTCGCACAGTAGAAAGATAAGCACTAGTTGTAACGCAACGGTCAGCGGTCATTGAACATAGTGTTTGTAGATACCTATAGCATGTGTTAGAATGTCCTCTATAACGAGTAAGTTGTAGACGGGTCTATTTTGGCTTGATTGTAGTTGGCAAAAAGTAACCTAAAAATATAACAACAAAACTACCTCTTGATGTATATTAGGTATTATGAAATATATTTTTTCTAATTTGGTATCATAACAAGTTTATTAGATACGCATTTGCGTATCGTAATGAAGCTATTTCGATACGCGTTTTTTCTTTATTTGATGTTGGTAACATTTAAATGTTTTATTTCATTGACTTGCGCGGCCATTGTGATTTACGAGAAAAACCATTTTTCGCAGAGGAAAAATAGCTTGATAACCTACTTTTTTATTCTGTGTGGATAGCAGCCAAGTATGTTGGTTGCATAAATCTATAAATCAATCTTTTGTAGATGCTTCAAGCTATCATTTTCTGCCAAATCCTATCCAAATTTCAATCCACTAACCTTCCAATATCGATTTTAACTTCAACTTTATTTGAATTTTTCATCTTCCCTATACTAAATTGCAATGGCGTGACGTAAAATCACGTCTTTTGAAATTCGAAAAAAAGTAGTAAAACCGCCCGAATTTCCGAACGCTCTGTATATCTACCGAATATACAAGGATCACAAACGTATTCCGTCCAATTTCAAATCTCATGTTGCTAAAATAACTTTAGAATCTCGTGGTGAAAATGGGTCAATAAATCAAAAAATTACAGTTTGCAAAATAATTTTTGTTGTCCAGAGGCTACTATGATAAAAAATAGTATTACCAACATAAAATTTAGACATAAAAATTTACAAAATTTGAAGGATTTATTTTCTTTTTAAAATGTATTTTTCTTGATTATAAAAGGTGAAATGGAAAAAATGTATAAAGCAGATTTTTCATAAGGCGTTTTAGCGCACGTGTCAATAAAAAAACTCGCCACTTTGTGGCTCGTTTTTAAAAATAGACTCGTGCGCTAAAACCGCTTCTTATGAAACGTGTACTTTAATATACTATTTTCTAATTTGGTATCATAACAAGTCTATTACGATACGCATTTGCGTATCGTAATGAAGCTATTTCGATACGCGTTTTTTCTTTATTTGATGTTGGTAACATTTAAACGTTTTATTTCATTGACTTGCGCGGCCATTGTGATTTACGAGAAAACCCATTTTTCGCAGAGGAAAAATAGCTTGATAACCTACTTTTTATTCTGTGTGGATAGCAGTCATGTGTGTTGGTTGCATAAATCTATAAATCAATCTTTTGTAGATGCTTCAAGCTATCATTTTCTGCCAAATCCTATCCAAAATTCAATCTACTAACCTTCCAATGTCGATTTTAACTTCAACTTTATTTGAATTTTCTATCTTCCCTATACTAAATTGCAATGCCGTGACGTAAAATCACGTCTTTTGAAATTCGAAAAAAAGTAGCAAAATCGCCCGAATTTCCGAACGCTCTGTATATGTACCGAATGTACAAGGATCACACAACGTATTCGGTCCAATTTCAAATCTCATATCGCTAAAATAACTTTAGAATCTCGTGTTGAAAATGGGTCAATAAATCAAAAAATGACAGTTTGCAAAATAATTTTTGTTGTCCAGAGGCTACTATAATAAAAAATAGTATTACCAACATAAAATTTAGATATAAAAACTTACAAAATTTTAAGGATTTATTTTCTTTTTAAATAGGAATGTGTTTTTTATTGAAAAAACTACAAATTAGAAAAAATAGTATAACGTACGTGTTATATAAAGCAGTTTTAAGCACTTGTCCAGTTATAAAACTCGCCACAAGCGGCTCGTTTTTTAACATGGACGCGTGCTATAAAATGATGCTTTATAAAACGTGTACGTTAATATACTATTTTTATCTTGTTAACCGATCTTCCTTTAATTGCCTGGATTATGAAATATTAATTAGACAACTTACAGTATTATTAATAATATGTAATTTTAAGCGAATAAACAGGTACCTAATTGTAAAAATATAAAATTTTTATAATATCTACTTGATTATACAATTGCAAATAAATATTTGGTTACAACAAAGTGTTAAATAACATGCATGCCACATTTGAAGGTTAATTTAAATTGATTAAATTCGCCGAAAAAATTTCCAAAAATAGAATTTTGCACCATGCACCATTAACAGCATTTTTTTTACAGCCATTATTTTGTGAACTTAACATTGTTAACATAAATTAATATGGTGATGCAGTGTCATTTACGTAAGCAAGGTCACATGTTGCCGAAAATTGATTCATGCAAAGTTCTGCACTTTGCTCGTGATAAACATATTAAACAGGAAATGTAATATTTAGAACGTAATAAAAATTGATGGGCAAAAAGTTAACAATTTATATTTAGGTATTTATTTTATATTATGTAAGAGAGTTTTTCGTGCAGTTAATTAAAAAATATTATAATATATAATACTTATTATAAGTACAGCTGTAAACTCTGATTTGTGCAGTGTAATTTACCATGTCCAATAAATGAAACGCTTAAAAAGTAAAGTAGCCAACAAAAACGACGCACATTTAAGATTTAATTTAATTTAAGCTAAGCTAAGAAATAATTTTGTTAATTTATACCTCGAAAACGTGCCACTAAATTAAATTTAATGAAGTGCAAACAATTACAAGCAAGTAGTAAAAACAAATCGTCGTTTTCCATTACAAATCACAAGAATTTAGATCAGTCAAAATAAATGTAGAAAAACCAATAGAAAAACCACTTTATTTGTTAATAAATAAAAATTAAAGCAATAAGGTTATAGGTTATTGTCACCCATCAAAATATTCTTTTAATCTTCCTGGCCAATCACGGCTAAGTTGTGGCGTTCATTTTAGCCGTTAGTAACTCATTTTTATTACTAAAATGTGAGAAACAGTAAATAACAAATTTGTTATCTGAAATCCAATGGCTTTATATAGTTTTAAATTCAAATAAAACTTTAAAAAACATATTTCCGATGAGTTTAGTTTAATATGACGCTCTGTATTTTTACCATAGAAGTAGGTTTTACTTGTTAGTAACTAAGGTTTATTACTAAAATTTCAGGAACATTAAAACATTAATTCGTCTTAAACCATAACATCTGAAATTACATATCTACTTAGTTTCAAATGAAACTTAGTTAAATTTTTGATGTGTCTCTTTTAGCCACGGTGTTCGATATGTAAAGCAAATTGGTTAGTATCAATAAAAATTATAAGTTAGCAATAGTGACTTTTGCCAATAGATATATCAGATATAAAGCACTTCATTTTTGGCAGAAAAATTACCACTTATTAATTTTATTTAGTAAATAGGAACTTATTCGTCGATGACGTACTATTATACGCCAGTTCGTATTACGCAAATGTGGCCAGACAGCACATATCAAATCACCTACATACCCTTATACCATGATATAAAAAGTGGAAATTGGAACTAAATGAGGATAAATGTGAATGTTTAGTATTAACAAGAAAACGTACAAACGACCATATAAATCAGCACATAATAATAAATGACAGACAAATAATACCTAAAGACAACCTAAAATATCTTGGAGTAGTACTTGACAAAACCCTTAGATTTCAAAAAAACACGACAAAATTAGTACAAAAATATTACATGACCACCCAAAAATTATACAAATTACTAAATTACAGATCACCACTAGCACCGACAAACAAACAAATAATATACAATCAATGTATAAGACCTATAATAACATACGCAGGACCAGTCTGGTGTAGCATGGCAGATTCTCACTTTAAAAAACTGCAAGTGTTACAAAATAAAATATTAAGGCAAGTAGGTACTAATGGCACCAAGAACAACTCCAATATGGCAGCTACACCAGGCGACAAACACACCTTACATAACGGACTTTGTACGACAAAATGCAATTAAATTCTACAATACCCAACCCCAAAATTCAAGACTGACACAACAAATAACAAACGAAAGACACGACGACTATCGCATTCACCTTCCTATACATTCAAAATTACCTATATATTTCCAAAATAATTAAAAGTTCCAATTTCCACGAAAAACTTTAAAAATTCCCAAAATCCAAAAACCACGCCCCCAAAATTAGGACGCCCACCAATAAAATATCTTAAAGCTATCATAAGCAAAGCTACGGTGTACCTGGCAGTAATAAGAATCAAGCTGGTTTTTTCATCTATTTTTCCAGTGAACCCCAACACAAACCTATACATTCAAAACAACATAACAACATAAAACCCTTCTAAATAAATAAAAACCAAATTCTTGCATAGCCGTAAAAGGTCACTGAAACTGGCTGTATAAATGCACTAAAATGCATTTCCTAAATACCACGGCCAATAACAGCCACCCTGCACTGTAGGGCGTATCCCTGGTAATCACATAACCAGGAAGAACCTAATACAAATATAATTTGTAATTAAGTAGTATTTAAGAATGCAATGTGAAAATAAATATAGAACAATAAAGAGATTTTAAAAGTAAAAGTAAAGTAGGAACTTACAAAAAAAAATTAAATTTTTAAACCCAGGTTAAGGAAACCAAGAGTATGTTTTTCTCCAAAACCTGATTGATTATCATTTTGCAAAATAACATAGCAAAATCAATATTGACAAAAAATTGGTTGGTCAAATGGCAAACGAATATTATGCTATATTCAAATTTTTGGTCGATAATAATTATTTCAATTGAATACTGACGACAAGTATTAACTTTGCCATGTCCCAATATTAATTATTATTTAAATATATCTGGACTGCTAGGTAAGGCATTAAAGAAAAAACTAATCAATAATTTGTAAATGAGTCGTAGTTTTTAATTTCAAACAAAATTTTAATTTGTATTACTTTGAAATGTGAAACGGTTTCCAAGTTATATTCGATTTTTTCTAAAAATATACGAAATCCAAAATGTCGTACTGATTTTCGTCATGTTTCTCCATTCGGAAGAGGCGGAACTTCTATAGTATGTTCAATGACAATACTAGTATTTAAAAAAAAAAATGGTCCAAGCTCTTATCATATTTTATAATAATATAAATAGAAAATTTGAAGGTGGTAGACAATAAAGTAATATCAAAGAAATTACCTTGTCGGACTTCCATTGTCTTTATATTGTTACTTAACACAAGGTTTCGGTTAGTTAGTATATATCTCTAACGGTTTTCAAGTATAAACTAAATTACAATTCTTAGGCTACTGTCTTAAATACACGTGCAATGAAGCTTGATGACTCCGCCAACACGCTTATTGAAGTGTGAAGTTTGAGCTGTTTGTTTTGGACAAGAAGAGGCTTCCAGATATTGGAAATATCTATACTTGGTTTACTAAATATATAGGTATTTTGATTCATAAAAGCTGCTTCTTTGAATTTTCGTTTTCTCAAATGCTGTTCTGTGTCCAAAACCTTGGCTTCTGACCACTGTATATTATGTTTGTTGGCCCATACATGTTCCGCTATGCTATACCTGATCTCGAAGTTTCACCTCTTTGAGCATGTTTCAGATGTTTTTTAACTTGTACGGAAAGAGGTATTTTTGTTTCTCCAATGTACGATTCGCCACACTCGCAAGGGATTTGATAGATACAATTTTTTGTGTTTTCATTACGGGGGGGTTACTTTTGTAAGAAAGCTTCTAAGGGTATTTCCGGATTTGAAGGCTATTTTAATATTATAGTTTTTGGTTATCCTTCTAATCTTTTTAGAAATTCCCTTAACATAAGGTATTGTAAGAAATGCTTACTCCTCTTTCGTTTCTGTAGTTTTTACTTCGCAATTTTTAAGTTTTGAGGTGGTATTAGTTACAAAAGTTTCAGGGTAACCATTCTGTTTTAAATTTTTTTTGATATTTGAAATTTCAATATTAAGTTCTTCCGGATTGTTGCAAACGTTAGCTGCTCTATGATAAATAGTTTGAATTATTATGCCCTGTTTTATGGAGTTTGAATGATTCGATCCGTGATTAAAGGTATTGCCCCGTGTGAGTGAGTTTCCTGTACACTAAGTTTTATATTTTTAGCACTTCGTTTGACGAGAACATCGAGAAAAGGTAGAGTGGAATGTTTTTCTGTTTTCATGATAAATTTAATGGATTGTCTTAACTAGTAATCTGTTCCAAAAACCGTATCAGCCCTTCGTCGCTGTCTGTCCAAATAATAAAGGTATCATCAACATCTAAGCCAAAGTTTACGTTTAATCTTGGCAGTGTTAATAGCGTGTGACTCAAACCATTCCATGTACAGGTTAGCCACCACCGGAGAGAGAGAGAGAGATGAACCCATTGGAAGACCGTCATCCTGGGCATAGAACCTATCTTTTACTTGAAAGTATGAACGACGTAGACTATTATAGTCATTAAGGTTTATTGCACATGGATAGTATTTAAGACAGTAGCCTTAGAATTATAATTTAGTTTATAATTGAAAAGGGTTAGAGATACTAACAACCGAAACGTTGTGTTAAGTAACAAAATAAAGACAATGGAAGTCCGACAAGGTAATTTCTTTGATATAAATAGACAAGTTTTATGGAAATTTCCTCTTAATGACGAGTGACCACTAAAGACCTTTGACACTCCATACCCAATGTTTCATTCATAAAACTCCTGAGAAGCAAATAATATGTTATTATTTTAAACGTTATTGAAAAACAGTGATTGGTAAAAGAGAGAACTCGTTGGGTTTTTCCCATAGACAATTTACCTTTTGATACGTACCTACGCTTTATGGGTGAATAAATACGTCCGAGCGCATGACTCGCCGGTCAGCTGCCTTTCCTCTGGGCACCTTTGGGCATGCGCACAAACCTCGTGTTATCGGCCTGTCCTACTTTAGCGACATGCTCAAAATACACTCCAGAACCGGCTCGGCCGTTATTTTTGTTGTTGTGTTTTAAGGTTTCTCTGTGGATTCCTTGTAGTTTTCTTAGCTATTGTGGATTGTGGGTGTTTAATATTTACGGATTTCTAGTTTTTGTGTCTGATTGTGAGAAAATTAATTCTGTCAAAGTGGCTGGTTGGTTAATTTTTTGTTTAAAATCTGTACACCCCGACATTAAGTAATAAAGCCAGTATTCCACTGGTCAAGTTCTCGGGCAAACACTTTTTTTTCAAATTCTTGAACAAGAAATTTTGCTTGAAAATATTTTACACGTACCCAAGTTCTTGCCAAATTGTAAAAGTTATATACCAACTAATATTTGACTTGAGGTTAAGTACGCGATAACACCGTAGATTGGTTATTTTCAGGGGCGGATTTACAAATTTGCCGCTAGTAGGCTATTCAATTTTTGCCGTCCCTATACCAGTGACGGCTCGTGAGTTGTGAAACAGGTGAAGTGTTAGGGAAAGAAAAAGCCTGTTGCAGGCAAAATGCGCCGCAGGCGAAAATTTTTTACGACCACGCCCAAATTTGGTCAATAATTTTTAGTAAATATTTTAAAAATTTATGATTACCTACTTATTTTATTGAAAATGAAATATCTTTCTGCAAACCCAGTAAACACGACATGAAAGCTCCGGAGGTGGACAGAAGGCGCATTGCCGAAACGTCGGTGTCGGGCCGCCAGCTACAATATCGGCGGCGTGGAGGTAGGGCATGACCGCTCGGCCGCCGGGCGGCTTAATAGCTACATAACGAACCTGGTTGTGCGATACAGACGCTACTTTTTACCACTGAGCCGCGGGCTGAACATATTTGGTTAGCGCGCGGCATCTTGACGAGACCGCGGACGGTTCGCTGGCAATTCATTTAAATACCAGCGAGGGACCGCGCATGGTTAGAGGAAAGTCTTACCATTAAAACCCACCGTAAAGTAGAAAACAACAGTTTTATTGTTTAACAAACCCTGCAAATATAAGACGTTATTCTGATTTATTTACACATAACTTTTTATTATTTTTTTTTGCGACTCATCCACCCGCCTTCTCTGTCGGAAGCATTTTTATCCAGTTTCTAATGGTCAGAACAATATATGAATTTGTTGAATTGGACGCTATTGGATTTCTTCGTACAGCACCTAAAAACCATTTGGTTTGGTTAAGTTTATATAAGTACTATAAAATACTGCATACAAAGAATAGCCAAGCATGCACTATTTTTTTTTGTTTTAACACTTTCAACTTTACATATTATGAGATTAACAGAGGTATAAAAAAATTTACATAAAATTATATAGGTATAAAACTTAAACTCACTTATAGTTTTGTTCTCTGGTACTGAATTATCTGTCTGAGGAGTGTCTTTTTATCTTGGAAATCAGTAAAAGTTCGTCTAATGATACATCCTGTATTCTGCCTACAGGCACTGAATCTTCTTGAGAAATGTAGCTTTTATAATAATAAAGGAACGCCTCGTGCTCATGGAAAAATAATTTTAATGTTCTGTCTACCGTCATTCACCTGTCAAGTGTCAGTTCTTTCGCAGAAGCACAACGGCGCGAATTTCAAAAATACGCGGCTGGCTTGCGATTAGCCGTAGCCAAACAAGTAAAACGAGGAACGTAGTAGTGAGCTACCTGCGCGCGGGTGGTACACGGCACGTCGACTCTTTTGTCACAACCGGCGAGATATCTTCTAACCGTGTCCGATTCGAAAGATAAGGTCCGTTTCTCATGTGCTGCGCTACTACCACCATCGGGTGGCAGACTATTAGCCGTGGTAGTTCGACGCATGGAAGGTAACGCGATAGCCAGAAGCGGCCAGTAATCGGCAACAAGAGCCGTCGATTTCCCGTAAGTGCCGGAAGGCGGCCGAACTTTTACCGCCAGCTTTGGTTTACTAGGAAGCCAGTAAATTTGGTCAAGAATTTTTAGTAAATATTTTAAAAATTTATGATTACCTACTTATTTTATTAAAAATGAAATTTCTTTCTGCAAAGCCAGTAAAGTTCCAACTACCTTTTTTTTATTCCCATTAATAGACACGGCCAACAATAAAGTTTATTTAAAAAAATACTACCCGTCGACCACGAATAAAGATTGTACCATTTATTTCTGTAGGATAAAAGAAAAATTTGGGCCAAATTTGCCGCCCCCTAAAATCTGCCGCCCTAGGCTCCAGCCTACTCAGCCTAATGGTAAATCCAGCACTGGTTATTTTGCTGGTTTTGTTTGTTTTTATATTAGATTTTATAAGACAAGTTTAATTTACTTGTTCTTATTCTCTTTCTTTTCGAACTTAAAACACGACAACGAATCATTTTTAAACAAATTTTAAAAACAATTTTCTATCATTACAATCTGGTTTGCTACTACTAAAAATGCCAGAAATCACTAAGTACCTTTTTTCACAACTTGATCAAAAATGGAGAAGAGAGTCCAATTTTTTGGCAAGAATTTAAATTTTAAAGCCCGGACCTGTCTATTTTTCCATTCTTCAAACGATAATGTTGCAGTGCGCATGTATAATAGTGTCTAGCTTTGTTTACATGCGCGAGGCCATAAATCTGCCACTTTCATGATTATTGTTTGCTTATCTAAAGGTAAATTGTCTATGGTTCTTCCTGCATGGAATCATTGTTCAACGCTGACATAAATATGAAAACACAATCATACTTACCGACCAAAAAAAAAATTCTTATTTATTTGGTAATTTTTTTGCATACTACACACGCATGCACCATGATTGTTTATTACTGAACCAGATTTTTCACAAAATGACACACAAAAATCACCCAAAATAGCCACTTTTTCAAGTTTTCGTGAAATGCAAGAAACATTTTAAATAAAAAAATAAAACTGTCCTGTTAATTACGGTCCTGTATCTAGGATGTTTGTCTAAAAGTGTTTGCCGCTGAACCTGGGCTTAATAAATTATTGTTCTTTTTTATTATCTGCATCTAAATTAAACATTTTGTTGGCAAGATGATCGAAGGCTGGACTACCTTGAACTCTACACGCCAGTATGTTACATACATATTTGAAATCTTATAAATATATATTTTTATAGGCATCGTTAAAATGTAAATTGCCTAATTGTGCGTAACTTTAAATTTTTTGTGTCGATGTCGGTCCGATAATTGCTATTTTAATTTGATTTTCCGCGCATCTATTAAAATTTTAGAAAATGAAAAATTTAACATAATGATTTAACATCCAGAACCTACCTAACCAGTCGAGAAAGATGAATTTTTGTGTAATGACTGGGTCTAGCAGAACGAGGAACGAGCGGCCTGTAATGTAGCACGAGTAACACAATAGTTATTTATGATGTTAGTGTTATAATTGTCATCTTATTTTATAATATTCCAGGCTTAGTGAGTGATCCAACTCTTCAAACAAAATCAAAACACCTGTAACACGCCCATCATACAATATTTTATCTACAAACACTATTAAACGAGACACTAAAACGAACAAAATAAATTAATACTTTATTCTACCAAATTTAAAATTAAATCCATAAAAACTCAAAATTACCCTATTTCTTGTAAGTTCTGAGAAAATCGCTTTCAATAACTTATAAAAATTGTTCTTTTTTGAATTTATGCATTTTAATATTATTTTTTTTATTATCTGCATTTATTATCTTTTTTAATAATAATAATAAGTTTAAGTTTACTTAAAATTTAATAATATAATAATTATTTTTATGTTGTCTTCGATAAACTTATTCTTCAATCCCCTGAAGCTGAGCTTGTTTGGGGCAAATCTTATTTTTTATTTTAGTATGTAAAATCATAAATCATAAATATGCATTCAAAATCAAGTTATAAAGTAAAAATTTTAATTTATAGTACAAACCCAGCTTTTTGAAGAAATATAATATTACCTATAATTAAATTATTAATTTATAATTTTTAAGTAAAAAATATATTTTATATAAATTATTTAGAACAATATTAATTAATTAAAGCATTTCTAAAAATATTTTCAAATTGTCTGTTTGTAAAATCCATGTTTTTATTTCGACTTTAAATTTTTTTAATGAAATCAATTTTTTAATTTTTGTTTGTAAATAATTCTTTAAATAAAAACATAAATTTTGAAATTTTTTTGTCCTATGAACTTATTTATTTTAGGTTTTATGGTTATTTCATTTTTATGACGTATATTATGATTATGGTTTTTAAATTGTATTAGGTTTTTTGTTTTAAATATATATATTAAGATGTTATAAATGTAAAGTTGTCTTATGTTCAACTTTTTTGTTTCTGAATATAATTCTTTTAAAGGATAAAGATAATCTTTATTGAATATAATTTTTAGAAATCTACATTGTAATATTTCTAATTTTTTAACTAAAGTTCTATTTATTCCTCTCCAACCTAAAATTCCTTAATTTAAATGAGTTTTAACTAACGCGTAATATAATAATATTTCCATATGTCTTACATTTAAAAAATATTTTTAATGTTTTTAAAAATCGGTAGTAAACTTCTTAATTTTTTAATTAAGTATTTTATGTGAAAATTCCAATTTAATTTACTGTCAAAAATAATTCCTAAATATTTTACTTTATTAATTTTAAAAATTTGAATGCTATTCATATTTTGTGGTAGGTTATTTTGGTTTAAAGTAAAATATAATTTGTTTTATTAAAATTAATAATTGTTATCAAACCAATTTTTTATAATTTTAAAATCTTTTTTAATTTTATTATTTAGGTTTTCCCAATTTGTATCGGTATAAAAAATTGTAGTATCATCTGCAAAACTATGAATTTATAATTAAATTATGCGATTTTCGACCCATAATAATTTGGAAGAAAAGGATCAAAACGTGGAAATAAATGAAGCAGCTAAAAGTCCGAAGTCCTGCGGCACTGACAACATAGATTTAATTTGGTTTGTAAATACATCAGTACTATTATTGCTATTTAACTGAATCATTTATTAAATACAAGAATATTTCCTTCCTGAATATTCAAAAAAGGACAAGAAATGCAAACAAAAATCTAAAATATGTAGGTATACGCAAATTTATCATGTATCATTTCCTAAACCACATTGCAGTGCCTAGGTACTGTTAGTCGCAACAGGCCTACTTTATGGACCCACGTACCATACACTACAACTTGCGAATCTTTTTTAGGATCGAACTAACCAGTTAAACCAGATTTTCAATGATTGTTATATTATATCTAGCCAGTTGTTGCTGAGGTACCACTTTATGTTTTATGCGTGATACCAAAGCACACGCCAAACTAAAAGCATAAAAAATTATAGTTATTTTTGGTACCCAGAAATTTGTTTAACTTTTTTTAAACACCTGCATTTAAATAGATACTGTAGAATAGTTTTTTTTTTATTTTTAATTGTGACTAGCTTGAAAAAATTGTGACTAGTACCGTGCGAGCAAAAATTATTTGCATCAAAGAGGGCCTTGCATCTAAGGAAGTAATGCTTAGCCTTATACCTGTTGGGTGTCAGTAACTACCTGAATTAACAATCAATCAGTTATTTCCTCATCTTTGACAGTCGTTACAAGTAATTTGATTCATCGCTAATTTTTCCAATTTCTTGAACAATTCACACAATGATGGGCTTTACGGAACAGCACAAAACATTCATGGTTGAAGCGTATTTTCAAAACAGGGTTAAAGTAAATTGTGAGTGGCAATATAATCCGGGTTTGTGCATGGACGATTTTCACGAACATTTTCCTAACGTTGCTTTTATTGCTGGGGATTTTTATTATTGCCTGAAAAGAACCGTGGCTGTATCTAGGGAAACAGGTTCTATACAACACAAAAAAGGAGCAGGAAGACCATCTGTAAGAACAGGAGAACTTGTTGCAAACGTTCGTGAAATAATGCAAAATACGCCAACAAATTGTATAAGACGCCTGTCCCAAGAAGTGGGAAGATCTTATGGAACATGCAGGACTATTCTTAAGAAGCAGCTAAATTTATTTTCTTATAAAGTGCAAGTATTCCAAGAAATACAAGCCGCATATTTTGAAAGACGCAGGAATTACTCTCAATGGTTAACCCAAAATTTATTGGAAAGAAATGATTTATTTGACCTGACATTTTTTTCGGATGAAGCCTGGTTCCACCTCTCCGGTTATGTGAATTCTCAGAATACACGCATGTGAAGTTGTGAAAATCCCAATTTTTTTTTGTAGAGTCTTCGAGTTTTTTACTTCGTTTTTCCTCATTTAAAGAACACCATTAACACCAGTTGCAAATTTAGAACAATTACAAGAAAGGATTATCCAAGAATGTGGTAACATTTTCTCCAGAGATGCTGGTCAATACTACGAAAATAAATATAAAGAGATGTGTGAATTTATGCTTGAAGCATGGCGGTGGCCAATTTCAACAATTTATGTAATTATTTTTGTTTTTCTTTCTGTGTATTCTTACTTTGTTAATTTTGTAAACAACAAAAATAAATTTTTATTTGTCTACTTATTTTATTACTCATTAGTTTGGCATATCATATTATCATAATATGAATTTGACATATATAGTCCCCATATCATTGTGATCTAAACCAAGCCCTACGTTATTTAATCCAAGCCCTCTTTGATTCAAATAATTTTTGCTCGCACGGTATATGTAATAGTAAATTTAAGCCCTATTAAAAATATTTTAGCCGCACTACAAAAATTGAAAACAATAATTGAAAAAAAAATAGTTGTGGCTAGTAAAAAACTATTTGGAAATTTGATTTCAGAAAAAAAAATCATATTAATAGATCTGCATTTGTAACAAGCCCCTTTATTTAAATATATTATTATACCCTTTAAATACAGCGCAAAAATTATAAAGGCGATTATTAGGGTGGACCAAAGACAGAAAAAAAGTTATTACAAAAACTTGGCGACCCCAGAAAAGGACCTTACATTCATTCAGATCCAATTGGCTCTTTTCTTCTTCTGCGAAAAAACTTCTCCTGACAAATATCACGAAAATGAGTTCAGTACATACCAGCAATATTTGTAGAAGATTTCTAAATCTATCGGAGAGAGTGTGTCCCATAAAAATTTTGCAGAAAAGAAGCCTTTGAAAATGGCCCACGAAACAACTACTTAACAACTCAATTAATCTCAAAACACTCGTAATCTTAGATTATAAATTGTGGCAACAATAGAACCTTCGGAAAATTTAAACATACTTATTGAGTTTCTGATAATTAAAGTGTATGTATTCGCGAATGTGGTTTAAAATAAAAACTCAGCTGCGATTAGAAAATGATGCTTGACACCTATGGAAAACAGTCCATGATTCTATAGTACCTACTCCTAAATATTGTTAAAGTAATTTTCGATAAGGGAATATAGGCTAATGCCTTATCTTGAGCCCAGAAAGTTTACTTATATCGATGTTGACAGACACACGGAAACCCATAAGTGAGTTAGCGGTCAGAAGAATCCTTAAACCTAAAGAAAATAATGAGTGCCCAGAATAAACTTTAACGCTAAATACTATGTTGACCTCATAGACTGGCCTAATTGTAATGTTACAGAACCTCCTCTACCACAGGATATGTCTGAAGAATTGTCAAATATCGTGACAAAACAACAACAAAAAATATTTATTGCTTTCCTTGCCACACCCAGACAGTTGAAAGGTGTGCCAAGATAATTATGCAGGCACTCGCCCAATTGCACACACCCTTGGTGCCGCCACTGAACCTTAGGATTCTTCGTAGTTTCAAGTCACGTTGCGTTACAGGGCAGAGGTATAAAAGTGGGATTGGGGAACCCGCAATATGCAAAAAATGTATTCGTTAAAAAAATAACATAGGCCCAACTTGTACTGCATAAACTAAAATTTATCTTGTAAAAATAATTATTTTTATATTGTACCTTCTTTAAGTTTTCTTTATTATTTTGCTGCATAATCGCTTTTTAATTTTTTTTTCGGGTACAGACGGGTGTACCCCCATACAGTATAAGATTTTCAGCAAACAAGTTTAGCATTTTAGGGTTTGAACATCCTAACTGACCATGCAATTTATTTCTCTGACAATAGAACACATAAATGTAACCAGTACATTGCCAATGGTATGCAACCATCAGGCTATTGAAAAGTGAGGCCACTATGCGACTCGCTTTACTGGGATAGTGAGCATACGCAATATAAACATATAGTAAGTATAAACAACAATTTTGAATGTCATAATATGTTGCTGATTTTTACGTATTTTGTTGTCTAGTTTATAATAGAGTCACTAAAATAGCGCCTTTTAATTTGTATCTCAAGTACCTTTGTTATTCTATGTAAAAAACTAGTGTTTTAAAAATTTAGCACCAAAAAAATAGTAAAATACAATTTAAGCCGGCCCTGTTCAGTGTTTATATGATCTACAAAATGACGTGAACTGCACAAACTCTGGATCCCGTTTTAGTCCTCCATAGCGGTCACAATCTTGTAACATGCCATTAGTACTGGTATATACAGGGTGTTATTTAAGTATGTGGCCAAACTCCAAGGGGTGCTTCTTTAAGTAATTTTAAGAAGAAAAGTTTATATAAACATGGGTCCGAAAATCCATAGCTTTTACGCTACAGGGTGTCAAACTTTAAAAAAAAATGTTCGTAAATATCTCAATAGGTAGGTACTCTTTTATTCAATTTAGTTAAAATTTGGCAATTCTGTTTGTAATAACAAGAGGAAAATTTAGTCTTAATTAAATTAAAATTATTAAGTCCAGTGGCGTCCCGGAAGACAGTCTAACTAATATTTTTGACAAAAAAAATTGCGCGCCACTGACTTTTTTAAAATTTATGTATTTTTTTCGAATTAAGCAACTACAAATACAACTATTTTATCTCCTGAGTTTTTTTTGATATCTTGCTTTGTTTTCGAGAAAAAAAATAAAAACCACTTTATTGCATGTCACCGTGAAAAAGACTAATAAGAGTAAAAAATTTAAACTACTTACCAAACTATTAAGCAATTAAAATCACACGAAAGTTCTCTTTGAATTTTTTCGCACAGATTAAAACTGTTTTCGATAAAAAAAATTAACATAAAATAATCCCATAACGTAATAATTTATTACTACAAGTTTGACACCCTGTATCGTAAAAACTATGCATTTTCGGACCCATGTTTATATGAACTTTTCTTTTTAAAATCACTAAAAGAAGCACTTCTACACCCTGTATATGCAGTAGACTCACTCATCTAAATATGTTCAAGGGTCCAACGGCATAAAGTAAATTTTGTAGGGTAGTCTGTAGATATTTAAAAAAATATCTCATCGTTGACATCGAAATTTGCGTTAAAATAAATTAGAGATTTATATAAAAATAGAAGACACGAAGTTCCTGTTCCATTAATATTATTTTTTTACATCCTGATAGCTCAGACTGGTTTTTATTTTTGATGATTTTAATGAATATAGTGAATGTCCATTCAACATTATAAAACCCATAAAAATCGATTTTTACCTCTGACATTAAACATGTTTGTGTATGCAGATTTGTGGAATAAATATTTTAATTATGTAATCCAAACTCGCTTAATTTCTATACAGGGTGAATTTTTGAAAACTAAAAATAGCTATATTTTCTACACCAAAGAACAATAAAAAATACCATTTCTCCAAAAACGCGGGGGAATAAAAATTAGGCATTTTGCGGACCACCCTCACCTACCCTTGAAGCACTACCCTCACCCACTTTAAAATTTTAAATGACACTACCACACTCTGAAAAGATGTTTGTTTTTCAGCGATACCAATATTAATGAGATTCATGTACGAAATGTTAGCAAAATTCTACTACAAAATTCGGCAGGAAAAAATAATTCCAAACCTAAATTAAGTAAAATTCTATGGTGGTGCTAAAACTTTCTATAATTAAGCATCAATTATCCTCTGACGCAATTATTCCAGTGGAGTAGGCTAGATTTTGTAAACTGATTTAATCTAACCCCATAAAAAAAGTCCATAGGGGTAAGATCAGGCGATCTTGACGGCCTTTCAATTGTACCACTTCTGCCGCGGCAGCATAAAGGTCGGGACACACCTATCATGCACCCTTCCGATCCGACTACGATCATACAGTCGGACGAGTGCCTGGACCTCTATTCTTCAATTTAAGAGAAGTGAATGCTCTCTCGCGAGAAGGGACAATTCACATCATATGCCTCGGAATGCTGGAGAATACGGAATTTTTACAGTGAGAGAACGATGTGAGCATATAATGTAAATTGTCCCTTCTAGCGAGAGAACATTCACTTCCCTTAAATTGGAGAATAGAGGTCCAGGCGCTCGTCCGACTGTATGATCGGAGTCGGATCGGAAGGGTGCATGATAGGTGTGTCCCGACCTTTATGCGAGGCTGCTCCATCTTGCTGAGTTTTTCGTTCAAATTTGGATTGCATGGTTTTTAAGTTCGTGATCAATCGAGGGCTTTATAGTTCGGTTAAGCACTTCAGCATCAACTTGCCGGATAAATTTCCATTAATAAAAAGGACCTTTGATTTTGTCTCCCAGTATTCCTGCCCAACCCCAAATATTGATTATTTGTGATGTTAAGTGTGCCCCTCTGCAAAAAAATGTGGATGAACGTCACTTCAATAACGATAGTTCTGTTTTTTCACATGACCGTTTAGAAAAAATATTCTCCTGTTATGATTTCACAAAACTGAATTCTTCTGTCCAGATCATCGTCGCCAAGTTGTTTCAACATTTTCATTTTGTAAGAGTGAAATTTATGCATTTTCAGTACGTTCCTAACAGACCCTCTGGATACGCCATTTACAGGTATTGATACCTTTGGATTTAAAGAACTATATATATACATTAACCTCAATCTGCATATCTTCACCCAAAACTTTCGATTGTTGTCTTTTTTTATTTCCAACGGAT
This sequence comes from Polydrusus pterygomalis, assembly GCA_963969555.1. Lineage (NCBI taxonomy): Eukaryota > Metazoa > Arthropoda > Insecta > Coleoptera > Curculionidae > Polydrusus > Polydrusus pterygomalis. The sequence continues at coordinate 37,449,350 of OZ018376.1, read as the reverse complement.
CCATCAGTTTCTTGAAATTTTAAAACTCAATCTCTTATGTAGGCCTTACTGGCGTTTTTGGTCCGGATGCCAAAAGTAATGGCAGTTCTTAAATAGCAGCATTTCCGAATGCTGCCACGAAATTTTTTTTAATTGAATTAGAATTACAAAACAAATCCCAAATCTAATTCTTCTAAGCTCACACCTTAAATGAAACCCAAGGTAAAAGGTATAATCAAGATCGAGCGGCAATGGCAAAATAATTATTTTACAAATAAAATTAGGGCCTAATACATCGATTAAAATACATCGATGCATCGACAAATATTAAATGTAGAGACCGACCAAAGGTTCGGTTTCGGTTTCGGCCAAAAAATCTAGTTTCGGTGACAGTTTCGGTTTCGGCCAAAAACCGGCCGAACCTTCGGCCATGCCGAAACTCAGTGTTTGTGAATTGTCGCGCACCGTTCGGCTAACTTTGGGTGGGTTCGTAGGCAGTGTTGTCTATACAGTGTCCGCAAGAAAGTTCGCATCAAATGGAATTTTTTTTTATTATTAGGTATAGGTAAAAATTAAAAAAGCAGTTAGTTTTTGCATACCTAAAAACCAAAAATGACGTATACTGAAGCAGCTGCACGACTTGCGTTACCTGTCAAATTTGACATTTTTAATAAAATAGGTTCAAAAATGCCCTTATTTATCAAAATATCGAAAAACTTTATTCGAAAAAGTTGTTTATTTAAGCATTTTTAGCCTCTGTACGAAATATTGACAGTCTAATACAGTTTTTATTTTTTGCCAGGTTCTTGAACATTTTGATCAACCCTCGTAGATTAACTTTTATACATCGATGTAAAACCATTTGCCTTTGAAATACAGTTATTAATAATTATAGTAAATAGTGTTAGCAAACTGATTTGTTAAAAGAATTCTTTATTATTAATATTATTAATGCATCGCCTACTAGTAAACAATATTTTTGTTGAATAAAATGTTTCGAAATATTTATTCTTTTTGATCCAATATTAATTAAGTAAAATTTCGACGAAAGCTTTCTAATATTTCCTTTTTGTACATCTGTTTACTAACTTAAGAAAAATGAGAAACGTCGGTTTTGGCAAAACTGATGTAATTAGATAAACTATGCATCAAACATTACATACTGATCAATAACAATTTCAGTTTTTAAAGCAAAATAAATAATAGGAAACAAAAATTTTACACTAAATTGCATTAAGATTACAAATGAAGTAAAGGCAAATGGTTTTATATCGATGTATAAAAGTTAATCTACGAGGGTTGATCAAAATTTTCAAAAACCTGGCAAAAAATAAAAATTCTATTAGACTGTCAAAATTTCGTACAGAGGCTAAAAATACCTAAATAAACAACTTTCTCGAATAAAGTTTTTCGATATTTTGATAAATAAGGGCATTTTTTAACCTATTTTATTAAAAATGTCAAATTTGACAGGTAATGCAAGTCGTGCAGCTGCTTCAGTATACGTCATTTTTGGTTTTTAGGTAAGCAAAAACTAACTGCTTTTTCAATTTTTACCTATACCTAATAATAAAAAAAAATCCCATTTGATGCGGACTTTCTTGCGGACACTGTATAAATAATTTTTTTCTTAGTCGACCTTTTTTTTTTAGTGGGAAGAGTTCAATCCGTTTCCAAGATCGATCTCATCCTATATAAAATAAATTAAATTTCAGTAATACAATAACATTTGTAAGTTTCGGTTTCGGCCGAAACTGAGACCAAGGCCGAAGATTCGGTTTCGGTTTCGGCTAAAAATCTTGTTTCGGTCGGACACTAATCAAATGGTTTAAAAACAATGTATCGCATTAAAAATATCGATGTTTTCGATGCATCGATGTATATCGAACATCCCTATTTTCGTTGGGTGTTTCTTTAACAGAGGTCTGAAATTATCTTCAGTTTATCGGTTTTGTGTAATAATTGCTGTGTTTTAAGTGTTTAGTGACAGAGTAATAAGTAAGACGAGTCGCAAGTGTCAAGTATGCAAGAATTTGACAAATAATAATTCACCGATTACTTTTCATAGGTGAGTGAGTAAATAGAAAGTTGGGTTACTTGTAGGTTAGGTTTAAACTATAGTAACAAGGTCACATTCAAAGGTAAATCCACCGTAATCCCTATTTCCTGTCCCACCCAGTACCCAGTTCTTCACCGCTCGTCCTCCTCCAAACTCTTCTCCTGCAAACGATGCTGTCAACACATTTTAATAGCGTTTATGAATGACATGTAAGATCTATAGGTACCAGATCATTGAGTTGGATTTTACATGACAGTCCCCCTCCCCCCCCCAGTCGTAAGCCTAGCGCCGCCCCTGATTACTCTACCAATATAATTAAACAACACAATCTAAATTTACTTAATCTTAAAATATTCCTGCCACAACGTTTAAATCCGCTGAATTCTAATTTCCAGCGAAATCATCTCGATTCTCTTGCTGCAAATTTCTATGCAAACCGCGCCACCGAATTTATCCGTCCTCCCCTGCTTTAATGCATAATCGTCTGGGCGATGACGACCACAATTTTTACAGTAATGCTGCGAGTAACGCCGCGTTGCCAGTTCTGCTGATATTACAATTGCAGGGATTCAGAAAACTGATGTAGAACCCGGTCGTACTGGTCACAGTAATCCTAGGGGTAAATTTTTTTTAAAAATAAATTGGAAATTCGGACGAGTTACTGCTTAATTAATTGAATCACATGAAATATCTGAATCAAAAAAATCAGTTTTGGTAGTTATAAGAGTTTTGTCAGTAAAGAGTAATTACTAGCTAAACAGCAAATAGTAAATTAGTTATAAAAAGTTATTTCCCATTTATGAAAATTTCGTTTTTACTGTATTTAAACACAAGTTGGCAACGTGCAAAATTTGTGACAGCCGCGACGCAGATGCTAGTCTTTAATACTACCTCCAAGGCGGAATTAAAATACATGCTATACTGCAGAGTGTTATATCAGCAGGACTTGGATAACTGCTAAATCTTCTATGCTACGTTGTCAGATTTAAAAATGCAGTAAAATATTTTCCGGTGCTCTTGATTGTTGTTGGTAAAGATAGTGAAGAACGTGAAAGGAGAATATAGACTTTGGAGTAACAATACTTTTTTTATACCTTACCATATTTATTTTATAATTATCTGAGGACTTAACGAGCAATCAAATGAGGTAATTAGGAGCTCCTTTGGGGTTCGATTGTCTATTGCATGACTTTTTAGGGCGTACATTGATGAAAAAATGGCTATATAGCCTTTTTGTTGTAAGATGTTACAAAAAATAGTAGATAATTTTTAAGGGGATAGAAATATGATACTTTTTTCTCATTTAAAGCTTTCTAAAATTTTATATAGTGACGAGAAAAAATGTAAGGTTAATAAACTGTTACTATTTTAAAAGACAAACATGAATTGATATTATGAATCAATGAAATATTTAAAAAGTAATAAATAAACAAAGTAATTTACGTTTTCTAATAAATAAGACGTATATGACGCTGAAAGACTCCGGTCGATGACCATTGAAATTATATATTTTAATAACTACAGTTTAATAAAGTATTGTTGGTACTATTGTTTCTTACTTCATAAAGTAACGGTAACAAAATCAGATCTCTTCTATTTACTTTAATGGCCCTAGCTGCTGGCGCTACACCACAGCGGCATGACAGTTAAAATGTTCATTGACTTGCGCTATCATTCCTCTGTGACAGCGCTTCTGCGATTCCTCTATTGCACTGTGCCGCGCAAAATACTGCCGACGTGGACAGTTTAGGTTAAGTAAATTTAATTCGTCGATTATAGGTTTATAACGATTTATTTATTTATTACGGTGTACATTTTGTACCAGTCTTGGATTTTTGAGGTAGGTTTATTATTTATTTACCTCACTTCATACTTTTAATACAATGCGGCAGTTTTTATGGTTCCTTAACTTTAATGAACTTACGCCACGATTGCTGCAACGACTATGCCATTAAACAAGTCATTCCCTTTTTCAATTGGAGAATAAATTAAAAGGCTGCAACAAAGGGTTCGGCAAAGACACTCATAGGTCTAGAATCGGCACTCGGAGTCCTAAGGTGCACAGTACCGGATGCCATAAAACGATGGACAAAGAATTCACACAAAATCTAGTGGAACAATAGGGATTAAACCATAGCAAATACTTCATCGAGAACCCTGACATGAAAGGAGCGAGACAACTACTTCTGATGAGCAGAAACTAGCTGACACATGGCTGTTAAGAAGCACCTGCATCGTAAGCAGCTTTACGACAGACCTGCTAAGCTGCAGGCTATGCGGACGGGAGTGGGAAACTCTCAGCAGATAAATAACACCAAATACTCGGGCAACCAAGGCTAGAACCAGAGGATATACCGACACTCTTCCCAGCTGACCTACACAATCTAGTGCAAGGAACCTGGAACCTGGTGGGTACGAAACCAACTAGGGATGAGCACAATGGGCCTAACCTAGCCGACGTGCATCCGGCGCATGGAGTCATGGACACTGGACACACCCTCGAAAAAAAAGTCAGACAAATTTAAATTTTCATATTATTATATAAGAACTTAAAATTGTCTGTTAGTTTTCTTATTTTAGAGAAAACTTTTCTAGCGTCCCTTATACTAAGCATAATATGATGTTATTTTTAGGTAACAAAATTGGACTGTGCTGCTTAAGAAACAAATTTTTACAAAATACCGCTAAAAATTAAAGTTATCAATAATTTATAAGTGGAAATTTTTTATGAAAAGTTGTAAAAATCTAGGAAATTAACATTTAAATTATATTATAAAAAAATGTAGAATGTCTCAACAACATCCATTAATTAATTAAACTTGTATGGATCAAATTAATTTAAATAACGTGACATTTTTATCGAATTATAATAAAAGGTAAAAAAATTTGCTTAAAAATTATATTTTCTTTTACACAGAAATTTTACATGATTTTTTTGAGTTTCGGGGGAGGCGGTGTAATTATCCCCCTCTACTCCACAGAGGTGCCCTTATTTAATCACATTATTTATATTGGTCGTGCATTGTATTGTAATTAGTTTTGTGCAATAATTTTTGGATGTTAAAATAAAAATAGATCTTGAAATGCTTAATGTACCGGGTGGTCAAAAGCGAGGACGTCGGCTTTACCTCGGAAACCATTAATCGTACAACTTTCGGAAAAAAATTTTTATGAGTAAAGTGGTCAAGAGAAATTGCTGGAAATTACTTTTAAGTTCCTCATTTCGCCGCAAGGGGGCACAATTGAAAATTGTTTTTTTAAATTCTAAATTTCTCCGAAAATTCCCATATTAGGGATAACTCTGATTACATCATTGGAAAGCTTAGACAATTTTGCATTATTTTGGTTTAAGGCTCATTGGCGTACCGACCTTGATAAGAGTGGGAGAAGCTATTGAAAGTGTAAACATTAAAATCGCTGTAACTTCTAAACGACTTATCCGATTTTACTAAATTTAAGCTTGTTTGGAAGGGGAAAATAGGTATCTTCAATTGCCGTATCCAACAGTACACGATAGTGTTTAATAAAATGGCTAGAGGGCGCAATTTGTAATAATAACAGTATAACTATGACATCATAATCGAAAAGTAGATGAAATTAACAAGAAAAGATGTGAAAACCGCAGTTCGATATCTTTGTTCGTTTCAGAGTTATTGCCAAAGCAATATTTTTTAATACAAATTGCGCCCTCTAGCAATTTTATTAGAAACTATCGTGTACCAATAGATACGACAATTGAAGGTACTTCCAAAAAAGCTTAAATTTAATAAAATCGGTTAAGTCGTTTAGAAGTTACAGCGATTTTAATGTTTACACTTTCACTTAATAAGAGTTGGAGAAGCTATTGAAAGTATAAACATTAAAATCGCTGTAACTTCTAAACGACTTATCCGATTTTACTAAATTTAACCTTGTTTGGAAGTACCTTCAATTGTCGTATCTAATGGTACACGATAGTTTCTAATAAAATTGCTAGAGGGCGCAATTTGTATTAAAAATTATTGTTTTGGCAATAACTCTGAAACGAACAAAGATATCGAACTGCGGTCTCTACATCTTTTCTTGCAAATTTCATCTACTTTTCGATTATGATGTCATAGTTATACTGTATGATTTGAATTTTTTCGATAAAATCGAAAAAACTATTATTATTACAAATTGCGCCCTCTAGCAATTTTATTAAACACTATCGTGTACTGTTGGACACGGCGATTGAAGATACTTACCTTTCCCTTCCAAACAAGCTTAAATTTAGTAAAATCGGATAAGTCGTTTAGAAGTTACAGCGATTTTAATGTTTACACATTCAATAGCTTCCCCCACTCTTATCAAGGTCGGCACGCCAATGAGCATTAAACCAAAATGATGCAGAATTATATAAGCTTTTCGATGACGTAATCAGAGTTATACCCTAATATGGGAATTTTCGGAAAAATTTAGAATTTATAAAAACAATTTTTAATTGTGCCCCCTTGCGGCGAAATGAGGAACTTAAAAGTTCTTTCCAGCAATTTCACTTGACTACTTTAAAAGTTGTACGATTAATGGTTTCCGAAATAAAGCCGACGTCCTCGCTTATTTGACCACCAGGTACAAAACAGGAAACGCATAATTATTTACACGTGTAGTTATATATGTCGTAGGCTGATAGTGAAATCCGTCATTTCATGAAAAGCCTAGTCATATCATGCTGCACGCTAGAAGGTATATTGGCAACTGGTTTGTTCGTTGTTCCCCAGAGCATTTTTTTAAAATTTAATTTAAATTTTATTTTTATAAAATAATATTAGTTGAAAAAATTTAAAAAAATGCTCTGTGGAACAACAAACAAACCAGTTGCAATATACCTTTTAGCCACGCTTCGTGATATGACTAGGCTTTTTATGAAATGACGGATTTCACTATCAGCCTACGACTTATACACTGTTCATCAAAAAGTTCGATATTTTTTTAAGTGTTTATCACCGCATGTAAAATAACCTCAGTTTATGCCCTCCTACTTTAATTTTTATTCAAAAATATTGAAAGACCTATCCTGAAACTCTGTTTCTTATGTAGCAGATTTTCCGATAACCCTTTCGTTTTTAAAATATACCATGTTTCGAACGTAGTGACGTTCATCATCAGGAGACAGAAAATAAAACTTAGTGCTGATTTTTTTAGCAGGACAAAAAATGGTGTCGAACCTTAATGAAGCTTTTATGGAATTAAAAATTTGATATGTAAATCAAACCTAATATGAAGAAATTGATGAAATTTAAAAACATACTGAGTATGTGAGAAGTCAGTTAGTAAGGTCTAAACCAAAAATTCAAGTAAACCTCAGTACCCCACTAAACAAATTTTCTTGAATGCAAAATTCATAACCTACATGTAATTCTAATTTTGTCCTCACAATGACAATTTCCTACTTAATAATGTTTTTTAAAAAATTTTAAATATTCTTCGACACCTTTTTAGAAAAAGATTCCCCCCCCCCCCCTCCCAGTTTATTTGGTTGGTTTAGACCTTACTAACTGACTTCTCACATACTCAGTATGTTTTTAAATTTCATCAATTTCTTCATATTAGGTTTGATTTACATATCAAATTTTTAATTCCATAAAAGCTCCATTAAAATTCGACACCATTTTCTCTCCTGCTAAAACCATCAGCACTAAGTTTTATTTTCTGTCTCCTGATGATGAACGTCACTACGTTCGAAACATGTAGAGATTTTTGCTAAACAATTTTATTATTAAACTTTGTGGAGGAGGACTTTGAGTTTTTTCTTTCGTTCCTATATTTTCAACTCCACTTTAAGCATGGACTATTTTTTCAAATTTTATATCTGTTTAATAAAAATTTTACTGGTGATATTTAATTACAGCCGGACTGCTGCAACTATTTTAAAAATATGTATCGTTAATAGTATAATAGAACTCAAATATTATACAAAAGTTACACTGTTAGAAATCCTGGACGCGAGAATCAAAAAAATTTATAATCAATTAAAATAAATCAAATTTAACTTAAAATGTATAGTTATTTTAACTCTTTTGTGTTTAGTAAAAATCAGATTTTAAGAACTAACTTTTATGGAAGTCGTTTTAACATAACAGCTAACTAAAATTAACATGCAATTCTTTTACGGTTCAAATAAATCAAATACTAGTAACTTTGATAAAGTTTATAATCATTATCAATATCTTTTTTAGATAAAATTTTAAAATAAGTTAATACTAACATAAAAAATGTGTCAAATTAACTAAATAAGTTGTAATTTTTACTGCACAATAAAATCAGATTAATGTCAAAATAGTAATAACATATTTTATGAGTTTGACTGAAGCGGTTTTAGTTAAATTGACAAAAAAACGGGAGTGGACTTTCTGGGACATAAAAAAAAAGTTAAATTTGATTCTTTTCTTTTAACAGTGTACTAGGTATATTTTTTGTAAATAAACAAATATACATTTTAAAATAAATTCGATAGAATTAGAGTTTTTCCAGTAAATGGTATAATTGTATGTCACAAGTAAAAGCGATGGTATACTCACACTCACCCTTATTACAGATTACATGTTTGTAGTTAGGAAACAACCTTACGGATTTTAAAGCGGTTTGCATCGTTTGAAAGATTGCTTCTTGCAGATTAACGGTGTGGTAAGGCTATGACGTAAGACGTAACCAAAGCACTTCAGTGTTATTTTTCCTACGATCGTGGGGAAAAGTTACTTTTCGGCACGTTTTATCGTGCGGAAAGTACCACTTTTCCGCACGATTTTACTTTCCCGCACAATTTTTACTTTACTATACTATTTTTAAAATTGTGACAGATATCACTAATATTAAAAGGCATGGAGAATGGAAGTCAACCAGTGTAGCCGATTCCTTTATTGAAGATTCGCTAGAGAATAAAAGCAAAATTGCCGAGAAGATTTTAAAAACGTCTTCGAGAATACCCATGGATCCAGTTTTGTCAGAAAGTAGAATGGAAAATGTAATACCTAGTTGCTCTACTCAAAGTAAACTCCAAATACAACGTTCGGTAGAATTGTGTTTCCGAAGGAGGTCAGACAGTAGCAAGCGCACATCAAATTCAAGTAAAAACCAAGGAAGTTATTCAAGATATGACATCTGCAATAAATCTACAATATGCTACAAATACCTATTGCACGTTTAACTTTAATATTTATCGTTAATTTGTTTTTTGTTATCCTATAAAGTATATATGAAATGCACGTTTAAGTTTAATAATATGCTTAATTTGTTCTCAGTTCTTTATTCTCCTAGTCTAAAATAAAGATTTTCGGAAAAGTACCACTTTCCGCACTTGTTAGATAAATAACTATTATTTTATATAGGGTGGGAAAGAAAATCGTGCAAAAATTGTAAAATTTTAATACAGTGATATTCTGTTTATTTTCATGTTACATTATAGCAACCCTTTTTATAACCTAGTCGATATCTCGGGACGTTTTAGCTTATGTTCTATTATTTTAAAGATCTGCATTCGGACACAACTGCCCGTTAACGAAGTGTGTATTTTTCAATGATCTGGTATCTACAGATAAAACAATAACTTATAAACAATATATTGCCAAAATCGTATTCCATTCTGAAGTAAATCAAGATCGGAATTGCGCCCCTCCACATTGTTTGCCAAATTTACGCTGTTAAAAGTATTATATCATGATGTAGGAAATCTAAAACCGTATAAAACGTATGCAGTATAGCAACGCAACAGTAAGAGATCAGCCCCCAAAGATGAGGCCATGATAACGTTGTTTCATTTATTTTCGTTTAGGGATGTCAACAGAAAATCTATGGCGGAAAAACATCGATGTTTCCGATGCAACAAAAAAACATTTTAATTGAATGAGAATTACAAAACAAATCATGAATCTAATTATTTTAAGCTCATACCCTAACTGAAACCGAAGGTAAAAGGTATAATCAAAATCGAGAGGCAACGGCAAAATAATTATTTTACGAATAAGATTAAGGGCTAACACATCGATTAAAATAAATCGATGCATCGAAAAATTATTTCAAATGTACTCGATGCATCGCTTAAAAACGATACATCGCATTGAAAATATCGATGTTTTATAATATGCATATCGAACATCGCTATTCTCGTTGGTGTTTCTTTGACATCACATTTTTTTCAGTTTATTGGTTTTGTGTAATAATTGCTCTCCTCTGATATGTTTTGTGTTATTTTCTGAGGCTAATTAAGATGAGTCCCAAGGACCAAGTATGAGAAAATCGAAAAATAATAATTCTGCAGTTACTTTTCGTAGGTGAGTAAATAGAAAGTTGGGTTGTTTGTAGGTTAGGTTTCTTCAAGGTCACATTCAAAGTTAACTCCGGCGTAATCCCCACTACCTGCCCCTAAGAGCTCTTCACCTCCTTCCTCCTACAAACGATGCTGTCAACACATTCAAATAGCGTTTATGAATGACATGTGTCATCTATAGGTACCACATCATTGGTATTTTTAATCTATTGACACTAGGGCTGGGCAAAAATTCGATATATCGATATCAATATATCGAATAACGATATTTAAAAATAAAATATATAATAATATGATATTTATCGATATATCCGATCACATCTATACACAGAAAAAAGTAAAAGATTGAATTAACGCAAATAGGTTTGATTTAACACAATAATCAGTTTAAATAGCAACAACGCAATGATCTGGTTAAATCAACTCTATGAAATGATTAACTTGGTATGATCAAATCAATCGACTACACTGTTAAAAGAAAAGAATCAAATTTAACTTTTTTTTTATGTCCCAGAAAGTCCACTCCCGTTTTTTTGTCAATTTAACTAAAACCGCTTCAGTCAATCAGTAACTCATAAAATATGTTATTACTATTTTGGTATTAATCTGATTTTATTGTGCAGTAAAAATTACAACTTAATTAGTTAATTTGACACATTTTTTATGTTAGTATTAACTTCTTTTAAAATTTTAACTAAAAAAGATATTGATAATGATTATAAACTTTATCAAAGTTACTAGTATTTGATTTATTTGAACCGTAAAAGAATTGCATGTTAATTTTAGTTAGCTGTTATGTTAAAACGACTTCCAGAAAAGTTAGTTCTTAAAATCTGATTTTTACTAAACACAGAAGAGTTAAAATAACTATACATTTTAGGTTAAATTTGATTTATTTTAATTGATTATAAATTTTTTTGATTCTTACGTCCAAGATTTCTAACAGTGTATTTGGTTGATTTAAACCACACTAAAGGTATAATATAGCAAATAATATGATTGAAGTAACAATATCATTGGGTTATTTTTACCATATCCTTGTAACCTTGTATCATTTTAAAAATTTGATATTGTTGTTACAACCCATTAGAAGGGTTAAATTTACCATATCATTGGTTTAAATTAAAAATATGAATAGGTTAAATTTGTGATATCCGAGGTGTAATAAAAGATATATACCCGCTTTATATAGTAGTAGTTTATTATACAACGTAATGTACTGGTCAAGTTTAAACACAATCTCTTTACTTATACCTAACAGATTACAAGGGAAACAGAACGGTGCGGATCCTTGATGGACCAGTCTGGTACAGACTGCCGGTCCGGTCGTGTTCCCACTGTTCCCAGCTGTGCCTCTTATGGTCGTCCATGCCTGCGCTTGCGCGTATGTCCGACTCTAGATACCCTCACCCCAGAGTGTTTGGAGATACCTGCCTGAGGGAGAAACCAAATTAGTGTTATGTAATTGCCATAAAACCCTTACATACTTTTCTGTAAACCAATAATAAAATAACATTATTGTTTTCCTGTTTAATATCATCGGTACATATAGATCTAAAGTGCTGACAGAAAAATATATAGTTCGATCTTTAATATTCGAATACAACAAAATATGAGTTATTGTTCCACTCATAAATAAATAAATAAATAAAGTTGGTGGGACAAAGGTATACACAAAGGGTTAAAACAATTAGGTTATATAGGTTAAGGTAAGCACCTATTAAGAATATTTTTTTGCTTGTAGGTAGGTACCTATGGAAAATATTATTAGGTAAGGTAATTATTAAAAAGAGAAAACATGGATTTTTTATACCGACTAATTTTAGGTTGTATTCTATATAGACCATGAATCTCATGTCTCTTTTGGCAAATTTTTACTAAAATTTGCATATTTATCTTACCTAAAATTATTATCAATTGTAGGCAGGTACCACGATACACTTAAGTATACTTACCTAATAAAATAACAAATTTAATGTAGTATTTTTATAGTGCCTACATACAATTAGTTTAGGAATAATGAAACAGGTGACACTAAATATAGTATACTATATTATATAATATATTATTATCCTTACCCAAAAATGTTTCCACTAGGTGTGGAAGCCCGCAACAGCTTTTTCAATTCCATTGCACAATTTTCCTACACTTACAAAGAAAGAAAAACACGAGGAAAACCATAAATGAACTCCAGACTCCAGTGCCGCCACAAAACAGATAAGGTTATGTTGTTACTGTTGTTATGCGAATGCCGCGAATGACGAGACACTTGCTGCTTTATTAGCGTCCCTAAACTGAGCTGCCATTGGTCAATTGGCGATGGCCTGACTATATATCTTTCAAATTTACTAAAATTAACACTTTCACATGCTAGAATCTAACCGATAGTAGGGTTAAATAGAATTTCAAACCGAAGGTTATTAAATAGGTAATATTAACAAAATGAAATGGTTGATTGAACCATACAGTATTGTTTAACACAATATAATGTTTAAAATCAACATTTTGATTAGATTGAATTAACACAGAAAAGGTATAATTAAGTATTAATATTTTTACAATTTAAATGAGCTTGTTTTTATCCAAGGAAGGTGATTATAACAATTTAAATTGGTTAATTTAACATTTTACATTCAACCCAATCAAGTAGTAGAAATAATCGAGTAAAATTGTTTAAAAATACCCAAATTGTTTTAATTTAACCTTTTTAAAAGTAATCCAATGGACTTGCTAGATTCAACATTTTACTTTTTTCTGTGTAATATCAATTTTTCGATTTTTTGATGTTGGTGTAAGAATGTCGCCTAAATATTTGGATGAATATCATTGATAATAAAAGGAGGAAAGAATTCGATAATCATTATTGTTTTTATCTTTTATTTACGCCTTTACCTGATTTGTTTAGTGTTTAATGTAATTTTTCACTATAATTGATAAGTTAAATCAAAAACCCTCGAACGGCCATAGCTTCCTTATAACACATTTAAGGACCAATATTTGATTGAATCTTTTTTCTTCATGTTTTCATAATTAGAGTCTCCCCTTGAAATGAAGGTACGGAGTTTTACAGGGCACATAAGAAAATATTGATATAGGTATTTATAATATATTATTTTTATGTTTTATCGATATATCGAATAACGATATTTAAAAAATAAAATATCGATAGGTAATTATCGATATTTATCGAAAATATCGATATTCGATATAGGAATTTCAATATCGCCCAGCCCTAATTGACACTCATTAGCTTTCTCGGGTGTTAAAGAACAATTTATCGACCTTTTTGGTGATCAGTTTATTTTAAAGAATTATTAAGCAATTCTGACTAATAATATTTTGTTATGAAAATGCCTCCTTTTTTAAAGCAGTGATCAAAAGTAATCAACAATACCATACAAGGACTATAAATAAATAAATATTATTTATACACATCTCGGCTACCAATTAATCAAAACAAATTCTTATTTCCTAAAAAAAAATATTTTACTTTAACTATATAAAAGTACATATTAAAATAAAAGAAAAATGGTAAATTTGGCAACGCCGCTTAAAACTAACCTTGTAAAGTTTATATGCGGCGTACGACGCGCGGACGTGCACCGCGACTTACGTAATAAAAATGTGGTCCTCTATGCGAATTTTGGGGCCCCCCGTCCTTTGCCCCGCAATTTTGGCAATAACCCGCACCGGCATCGGCATTAGAATAGTGGGCTACGTTGTCGGTGTTAGCTTATTATCCTTATTAGAAAGACAAATATAATAATAATAAATGTGTTTTATTGTTTACTTGTAAGTTTAGTACTATTCTTACACTTAACTCTTGTAATATATTCGCTAAGGTTGTGACAATCACCCGAGACACAAAAATTGAGTTTTATGACGATTTTTTATACGTGGTATAAAGAATGGACTTACACAAAATAATTCTAGTCGACTTTAACCTTGAACCGTTTACTCAAAAACAACTAGAGCTATCGAATTTATTATAAATTAATTTTTTGCGAAATACACTGAGAAAAAGGTTTCTATTCCTTATAAGAATTCACATACTCTTTATACAACTGATTAATATTATATGTGACAGCAACGCGCTTTCCTACTGTAAGACAACGAAACTTGCTAGACCGTTGTGTAGTGATAATATCAATTTCGCCAATAAGAAATAGGAGTTATTGCTACCATACAATGGGTTATAGCCATTATTGCTCTGAATACTCACAGTAATTACCAAGTTCTATTGGGGGTGTAATCTGGTTTAATATACTGTATTAGTTCCGACTGGCAGTTGTAATAAAACGTGACATTGATCATAATAATATTTGCTAGCTCCGGTTAACAAAGCAACTCTTACCACTAAAAATCAGTACTGTAGTTCTCAAAAATTTAAATAGCTTCTAGTGTGATATTGTTCTTGCCGTTTAACATTGCATATGATTATCTATTATTCAACATGGTTTACTGAAATGGCAAAATGCGTCCATAGCTTATAAAGTCCAATAATAATGGTGGGTTGTGCGAAATAAAAATATTCTATTGCTTTATCTGACATGCCAAGATTAAAAAACGTATATACAAAGTAAGAATAAGTTAATTGAAGCAGTTATTGCTACGATCAACGAAATTCAAATTTAAACAGGACAGCTAGAAAACTCCGAACAACGATGGGACCTGCGCAACAAATACGTAAACTACGGCGCCCGGCGATTGCCGATCGCTACGAACCCCTACTAACGTCTTGTAGGTTAAGGTTCTAACGGCTACAATTCGTTTTTAGAAACGCTGTTCTGTTTTCTTAATTGTAGAGAAAGCGCTTTACTGGGAACAAAATGCGTCGCATTGAGAAGATACAATTTATTTCTTAACAAAATTGCTGTATTTTTCTTTTTTGTGTATATCTCGTATAACCAGTAAAATTTAATTAAACAAAACTCTATAAAATTTCCTAGTTTTTAATTATGCGTATTTCTCGGGAGGAAATAATTCCTTAAGACAGCCTATTTATAATAGCAAATAAAAATTTACATGAGGTTCTTTATTACAAAATTGACTGTTCCGAAATTCTAAACCAGATAAGTGAGTATTTTGGTACCACGCAGCTCAGTCCGTTAGCATCTTTCGTTCCAACATCGCGACAATTTAAAAAAAAGTGTTCGTCATTACATTATATCTATACTAAGCGCCTACAATCGTTGCCAACACAAAGTTGATATTTTTAACTACAGGTCATCTAAGATAAGTCTAAATTAAATAATATATTATATCGATGAATGTGTTCATTATGTTGCACTTTTATTATTTTCTATTAATACTTAGATTGTGAATATAACTTTTTACTTTAGGAAATTTTTACTTACTAGTTGTGTTTATGCCCATTCTGTAATAATTACATTAGAAACTGATAGAGATTAAGAAGTAAATCATATTCCAATTGAAATAATGCAAATAACTGCTGCAGTTTGAATAAAGAAAGAAACGATTCTTAAAATTGAAAGTACGATATTTAGTTTAAGTAAAAATATGTTTAAAAAATGCTGTACACAATTCTTTGACACAGTTCAGGGAAATACTGTGAAAACGTTAATTTAAATTACCACTTAAAAAAATTTATTCTAAACATTTCAGTATACCTAATAATTATTTTCCCGACTGTGGAATTTTCCAACTATCTAATAGTAATACCATTTGGTATGTCATTGAGCCTAATGAATAAAATGTAGCAATTGCTTTTTCTTATAAAATCGAAGTAATTTCTTGAAAGCCAATGAATAAAAACTAAAGTAATTGCTTTTGCGTCCAGCAATTGCTTAAAAGTGCAGGAATTGCTTCTAGTCGATGCTTTTTCTTGAAAAATAGAAGCAATTGCTATCGTTTGCTTAAAATCTGATGAATAAATAAAGGAATCGCTTTTTCTACTGTAGCGATCGCTTTAAACTTTTTAAGGCAGATCGACCCCTGCATCATTTGCTTGGTGGCAGTCAACTTTAGTTCTTTTATTGTGGCTGATGTAAAGTATGCTCGGGTATCAACATCTATCCCTACAGTGAATATACGCGGCATACACATGAGTTGCTCTTAATTTGTGTCTTCAATTATGGCTGAATATATGAACGTCCGTAAATGAAAAATCTACAGTGTACGTAAAAATTACAGATATCATGATTTCAGAAAGTTATATCGATTTGACTGTGAAAATGTTGAGTGGTTGGCAAATTATTTTTTGACTGATGGGGGTGCAGTGTAGCCTTTAAATAAGATTAAAGTCTTTTTGCGGAAATTGCCGTATCCGCGGGCTTTCAAAATTCTGTAGGTGAAGAACTCGGTGTTCACCAATCAACAAACTACTGTCTTTAAGACATACCTACACTTCTGCTATGGATGCAGTTTTGGAAAGGGGCCTATATTTTTATTAAATTTCCTACAAGTGTTAAAGCTGTTGTGGAAGCTAAAAGGTTGTTGTCAGAGAGATTTATTTATGTCCCTTCGATTTGTGAACGAATATCAATTGCTTGTCTTTAATTTCTTCATCATTACTATCACTTTCCTTATTTTCACTAAAATCGGCCATATCACAAATATAATTTATAATATATTAAATGTTACACATCCGGAAAGTACATAGGATAGTATAGGACTAGCAGGTTTCTTGTCAAAAATAACCTGCCTGCTTGCATGAAAGCTAAGGGATTTTTTCACAAGAACAAAAAAATTTTCTACGATTTCAGTGTTTACAATTTTGAATTTCCTACCCGTTAAAAAAAATAAACGTTCCCTGATTAAAACACGCAGAAAGCTAATACCGACATCATCGGAAACCAACGAATCGACGCCCTCCGATGGCTACCTCGTCAAGTATTGTTTTCTGTTTCTGTAAGCTGTTCTTTTCTAGACTAAAGTAATTTTCTGTACTATTAACGAAAGACAATGTAAATATTTGAAAACCAGTTGCAGGCGTTCGGCTGTCACTAAATAACACCATTAATATTCAATTAAACAAGTATACATTTTGGATCCCTGAAGAGCTAAAGGTCAAAACGTTGTTTAGCTTGTAACAAATGTTTAAGTTAGGGCTTTTATTTGGAGAAAATGATTCGTAACGGAGCCCAATTTATACTAGCATAAGTTACTGTATGTATGTACATAAGAAACACATTTCGTGGGAAAGAGTCAACCATTAAATGGAAGCAGAAAGGTGGGAAAAAGCTATAGGCTTTCATGCCACGGCCAAAGTTTTTCAAGAAATATTACTATTTAATTTTAAGATTTATTCCTATTTCATACGAAAAAAAAAATTTTTCTGGCCTGCCGGGAAGCATTTTTGTATCGAGCGTCCAGTACACCGCACTCGGGTAATTTTGCATTAACCGAGGTCTGTCTATCGTCGATTGTCAAGCTACTATACGACAACTGGTCAACTTTTGACTGATAAGCGTCAATTTTTTTTTAGCTTTTTCTTATAAGTATATAGAGGATTATAAGAAGGCGATAACTAGAGGAACAAATTCCTTCTTAAAAAAAAGGTATATTGGCAACCGGTTTGTTCGTTGTTACCCAGAGCATTTTTTTAACTCAAAAACAAAAAAAAACAAGATTTCAGCCTAATCGAGCGTACGGTAGTCCGACTGTTGTCGTAGTACCGAACGCTCGATACGTGCCGGGAGATGCTGCCGGGAAAGGGGGTTGTCCCAACCGCCTGGATTCCCTCCATAAATACGCTATTAATTGGGTATGCATCTATCAAGATCCTTAAGTTAAAGCTAATCATATGTTTTAAGTCGGAAAGACGAGAAGAAGATTGGGTAAGAATGGCAGACTTCTGGTAATGCCAAGTAATCTCGCACATAGTACTGTGACGACTGTTGTGATATATACCCCAATTATTTTGCATAACTTATCCCTATAATAGCGCATAAGGAACTTGTTGGCAGCTCATTCAATTCAGTCCCTAATGTTAATAAACTTATAAGTCCACCCAGTTGCTCTCGTCCTCCAAATTATTAAAATATGGTTTGTCTAAGGCAATAAACCTTCTTCTTGCGACCAGAACATTCACTTAAGTAATGCTAAACTTTCTTTCTCTTGTTTGGAGATGCTATAGGCTACAGGTTGTTAGCTCTATCCATCTGCTTTGTTCAATGCGATCTATCTCCTCTTTGACCTATCTCAGTTGTCTAGCCAGTACTAGCTACAGGTTCTCTGCTTGATCGGCAGACATGCCTGCGCCTTCTCTGGCGAGCGTATTAGCATCCTTATTGTCATCTATATTTTAATGGTAAGGAACCCAGCACAGAGAAACTCAATGCTGAGGACAAATTATGCAGAGATTGTTGCGACAGCGCCTAGTTTTCATTTAATGCTGCTGGAAAAAATGCCTTTATCGCTGCTTGAATGTCAAAAAGAAACGTAAATGAATCATTTAAGTGTCTGTATACAATTTTTGTTTATTTTGTCATAGGTAAGTCGATGTAAGTGAAAACCAGTACCTAGTAAATGATTGGGATTGATGTAGCCGTAGAAAAAATACATTATACTGTAATAAAAGATCTACCTTCTGTTTATAATTTTGATCATTCTTTCTAAAGTATGTTGGTTTATTGCATAATTTATATCTGATATAATATAATGCACGAAACTTTTTTATAGTCTAATCATGAGCCACCTTCCTTTATTAAAAAAAAATTAGGTAATCCTGATTGTACAACTAATTTAATTTCGGGATTTCTTAATTAAATAGGCCATAGAGATAAGAAGCCAACGTGTTTACAACTCAATAAAATAATTTATAAATAGTAAAAGTTACTATACTAAATAATTAAATAGTTTGTAGAGTAGTAAGCTTATGATAAAAATACCTCATTGAATATTACTAGTATAGTATTTAAATGATGATGATAATATAATATGATTAGTAGTAGTTGTTGTTGTGTGGAGGCTCAGCAAGCTAGCAAGTAGATTAAAGCGATCCTTTTTGCCTACTTCTAAATCATTCCCCAATTACTCCAACCACCTGTGCCCTAACCTCCTGATCTCGTTATAAAAGTCAGGATACCTTTCCACAGCCGAGCCAAAGATCTGATGTCTCAGTCTTCTCAGAGCCTTACACGTCCGAAATAGAAGTCAAATTAATAGGTTTCCGATTGTGGAATCCCACTATTGTCGTGCTAAAACAACAAAAATGTATCTTCATCTAGATCTTTCCTTAAGAAAAATGTTTGACATGTTTCTTTATGAACAAAATTCCAAGCTATTCCTTATATAGAAAGGTTTTTAAGAAGCAAAAATTATCTTTTTTTAGTCCAAAGAAAGACCAGTGCTCTTTATGTGTCACATATCTGCAAGGAGATGAAAAAGCCAAAACCGAATTAAAACCAAGATATAATACTCATATTTCAGAAGACAATTGTGCGAGAGAAAAAAAGTTGTAAAGAGCAAGCTAAACAAAATAGTAGTAATCTTTGTGGTGTTTTTGATATGCAACAGGTAATTTACGTCCCTATATCAAAAGAAAGCTCAATTATTTTTACAAGGGTCGACTTTTCAATTTTAATTTGACATTTTACAACTTGGCAAATAAGAAGTGTTACTGTTTCGTCTGGAATGAATCGGTCAGTAAGCGCGATTCCTCAGACATCGCAACCTGCATTTTTAAGGTTCTAGAAGAGTACAGCCAAAAATCGAACGTAGCAGCCGTTGATTTATTTGCTGGTGGGTGCTATGCACAAAATAAAAATACAATTATATAGATACCATGTTATTATACTCACTTCACGTCTTATGAAAATGTAACGGTGTCTCCTTCTGTTCTTGATACCCAGGACAAATTGGGTCCTCCTCCACGCCAATCAGCGTCAAATGTTTTCTCAGCCGATAGTGCCCAGACTGCCCAGTCAGAATCCCTATTAATGGATCCGGGAACGGAAACTGGGAACAAGATCCCCTGTTGTCTTCTGTTCAATCTGGATTTGTCTGATCCTGTTATGAAAGCCTTGGCCTGTCTACATCCTTGAGTTTGCCGCCATTGTTCCGTAAAACTACGTATGACTCACTCCTTGAGTGCAGACCCCACTTGTTGAGTTAAAATTCCTATTGCTGGTTTCGACTCTTGGAAATGAGTCTCCGAGTCTGGCGAGTTCATCTGCTCTTTCGTTTCCTGAACTCCTTGGTGTCCAGGGACCCAGAACAGTTTAACTTTCTTAATATCTGAAAGCATTTCCAGGACTTCAACGAGTACTGATGTAACACTGGGTCACTGGGTTTACATAGGCACCGCCTTGAGGTCAGCAATATGACTATATCACAGGGAATTAAAAGTCATAAATAAATAGTTACCCATTGCATCCTTTATCATAATATTGATGACCTAGTTAGTTACCATCGGCAGACAAAATTTGGAACACGAAAAAAAAACGTTATCTTTGTGAATTAAATATAAAAATTATTTCGGTTAGATTATTGCAAGGCTATCGCATCTCGTCACACTTGTTTACCTAATGTTAATATTGGTTAGATAAAAAAAAATTAGATGTTAAATTTGGCAACAGTGGGGCCAAACAATTCGCGATTCGACTTTTTTCCTGGTTGCCAGAAATAGGCGGCCTGCAAAAATACACACAAGTGCAACTTTGTGCGTGTATCTAAACACAACGAATAGACCATTGGATTTTTCCGGTAATTCCTGCATAATTTGTGTCGAATGGACTTTATATATCGATAATTGTGAACTAATGTGATGTAACAAAGTCAATTATCGTATCGATTTAAATTTGTGCGTGATTCTGATCGCGGTGCGTATACAAAACGAGTTGTAAACCGACAATGGAAATGCGCGGTGAGTACCCGTACCTTTAAATGATTTAAGTCATTGGAAAACGGAAAATCGTCGTTTGGATTGAAAAACCTCTCCATATTCTCCACTTTCTAATGCTCAAAAAATATAAGTCGTTTTTTAAAGAGCGAAAACGTATAGGCAACTTCTAGGTATCTCGAATCAAAAGTACTATTTCCAAATAAGCCTTAAATTTAAAATTTATTTCCCGCAAATTTTTGTTGGGTGTAGTAATAGACACCTACTTATTTACTACATAATATATAATTCGCTTTTATAACATGATATATTTTTATTAGACTGGACGTTTTTAAATCCGAACGACTATATAGGCACGTAAATATTTTGATGTATTGAAATAATAAGTTTTAAACTCATTTTTGGTAATCAGAATATGTACCTAGGTACTCTAGGCAGAGGCGATTTTTTGGGTGCAATTACTGGAAATTGAAAAATAATGTCTATTTTCTTGCCCGATTAGGTAAGTGGAGGGAGCGGAAATACTCCTCCATATCCGCAAGTAGTTCTCATATCTGTGTTAGCCCATAAAGTTAACTTAATCTTTGTAATTTTAGCTGTAAAAATAACTTTTCGCAAATTTACCTTTAAAAAAATTAAATGGTGTTTTATCACCTATATTTAGGGTGACCATAATTTTTGAACAAAAAAAAAGTACATTTTGTATTTTCAAGGTAGACCACCATAAATAATTCGAACAACTTTTTTTTTCATTAAAATCCTGCCAATTTGTAGTCAAATAACGTAAAACTACACTATTTATTGATAGACATTAAAATTCAAAAGTTAATTTTCCTTCGACGTGCCAGCTCGACCATCCGGATCATCATTTTTGTACCATTCATACTTTTGGGAACTTTAAAGTTTTCGGTTGACCCTTCAGGAACTGGAACATTTCGCTACAAGTATCGTTGAAGATTGTGTAGACTTGCATGATAGCATAGATACCTTCATCTGCGATTTTTCGGAAGTCCAATAGTTATTTATATTTGAGGACAGCCGCTCAATCGACACACTTGTCCCAGGCAGACAAAAAATAAACTCACATAAAAGTTGAAAACTTTTGAGTCTTTTTTCTATTTGTAACACTTCGAGCCATCGATCTTCAGTACAAATTTTTTTGGAATTCCAGTCGTTAAACTTATCTTCCGTAACGTTGTTTTGTAGTAAATTAACTTCATCGAAAAGTTCATCCTGATTCAATGCCGGACCGATACAATACACAATACTCCAAAAATAGTAGGTAATATAATTTCGTTTATTTAAACAAAAAGTAGGACATACTTTTATATTAAAAAAAAAGAAGTACATTTAGGTGTACTTGATAAACTTTGAAAGACAGTAGGACAGTGTTTGAATAGTAAGTACTGTCCTACCAAAATAAGTACATATGGTCACCCTACCTATATTATATGTGACATGGGAGCAAAAAAAAAGGTTTTTTGACTGGTCTGAACGAACAATGCCAATGAATTTTACCACAATTAATTTTCGTGCATGAGCATTGGTTACTATGAAAAAAATTGTTGATCATTTTTGGAAATAGGAATAAGTTGTTTCTATAAAAACCGAGATAAAAACCTAGGTGACTTATAGTTGTATTGTATGTACCTACATATAATATAGAGATTGACATTTCAACAAATATTATGTTTTTTATTTAACAGCATTTTTTGTCAATACAACCGGAACCTTGATTAAAAATAATGCTGTGGAACCATTCATCCAAAGAAAAGCGCCTTGTGTTATGCCTATCTTATAGTTTTAGCTTATCTATAAAAACATTGATAAATTTTGATTATCTGATTTATCAGTAAAACCGATGGTCAATCTAAAAAAATTCAGAGTTTAGGCAAGAAAACGAAAACTCTCCGAGAAAAATGGCACTTAAAGCTTTATTTTCTTTTTTTTTTCTCTTCTTTTGATTGATCAAAATATTTCAGATCATTTTTTAATATATTCGTACATAACTAAAGATACAATTTTGTCTTTGTTTTCGTTCATGGTCGAGAACAGAAAAATGACACTTAATTTGGTTTTCGACTACCAATTTTAGTCAATTATTTTCACTAAATTTTTATAATTTTAATTTTAAAAAGGTTGTCGCAAACCAACAATTAGATTTTTTGTACCTGCTTAGGTAGGTAGGTATATTGAATGCAACATAATTTTTTAAGCGCTATAAAAATATATTTTTTCTAAATTAAAAGAATACCTCGAAGAATACCCTCTCCATTATGGTTCTCGACTAAGGCGGTCGCGAACTAAAAATAATTATTTTTCAATAAAAACGGGAAAGCAAACTAAATGCATTTAAAAAAAATATAGGTTTATAAAATGTACCTAATGTTTTCTTCACCCTATAAAACATACAACAATTTACAATAAAATAACAGTTATTGACTAATTTCCCTGCCACTTAGCGCTCTCTTAGAATTTAGACCAATGTGGGTTATTAGCAAAGTGCCAAAAGTTCACTAATTTTTTGCAGGAAAAGTACCTACACACCTTTTTAGGGTAGCATTTCCAATATTACATAGATTGAAGCTAAACATTTTTGAACAAGGTTTCGCGGAGAGTTTAAATATTACTGTTTTACATATCAAAAAAGTCGAGATCCAGAGCTTGTCGGTAAACAGGCACATTAACCCTATATAAATATAAAAACCACAGTACTAAACTAGCCCTGTTTAAAATATTTATTTCTACTTATTTACTACGTTCTGGGTTATGAGATCAGTTATGATTATGACACACCATTTTTACATGAATTGCGGCAAATCTAGCATATTTTTTTAATAAGATAAAATTGTCCACTTATAACAACGCTATAATGTTTTTAGATGTACATGCGTATTTGTTTTTTTTTTGGTTACATTAAATTACATTAAATACTTTGCCTTTACGTTGGGACATTTATTTATTTATTTATTTAAAATGAAACCAATTAGTAAAATATAAAAATTTCTTTGTCGTTTTGGGTTGGAAATTATCCTGTCCTAATAACCCCTGCCCTATATTAACATTGCGTAATTTCCATCAAGCAGTTTTTAAGATTTCGAGCCAACAGACAGAAAGACCGACCGACTGAATTGGAAATAGTATATTACATAACAAGTATTGAAAGTGGTATTTAACAAGCGAGAAGGTATTTAGCACGAGGCGTTAGCCGAGTGCGGAAATTCACACGAGTAATATACACGATTTTTCCTACGACCATACAAAATAATCAAAAAGAGTTTAATTTGTTTTTAATAGTTTGTAGGTACTATCACCCATGGACGTATTTAGGAATTTTCGCGCCCCGCGCGAATAGTAGTTCTGCGCCCTACCCAGTGGCGGTTCGTGACTTGTTACATTGGGGGTGCACTAAAAGCTCGTGGCAGGAAAAATGCGCCGCAGGCGAAAATTTTTTAAGATCACGCCTCGGATCACGCCCAATCTTAGTCTATAATTTTTAGTAAATATTTTAAAAATTTATGATACCTATTTATTTTATTGAAAATGAAATAAAATAAAAAAAAATAAAAAAAGGCCAATTCATTTTTCATTATTGGGTACGTTGTTGCAGCAAACTTTATCAATAACAATGAAGTCCCTAGGTATCATTATTATATAAGAAGATAAATTTAAATAACCATTATTTTTTCTTTATGGGGTAATTCTTTACGAAGTATGGGGGTGCACGTGTTCCTGTGCTCCTGTGGAGAAACCGCCACTGGCCCTACCAAACAATCTTAATACTAAAATTATACAACTAAATTTTACTTTAAAAAAATATATTAACAAACTTAAACTTTCACAGTTAAATATAATTGTATTAGTAAATTTTTAAATTCCCGTATTTCTAATGACCATTTTGGCGCAATGTTAATATGGCGCCCCTATTCGCCCCCCCCCCTTGCTAAATCACTGCTATCGCCATTGTGTTAAACAAATTTTTTCAACTCTAGAGTTGAAAATAATAAAAACAATGCCCATTTACACAAGACATTTTAACTTACCTAGATTTAAATAAAAAGAATAACTTTTTCTCCTATATGCTTACGCACATCATACCTACTACCTACTATCTATGTACAGTGAGTAAACTTCATTTCTGATTTTTTAGCTGCTTGCATTCTTTCAATAAAATAATAATATACCTAAATATTCATACAAAAACAACATAACACAAAACCTCGCACAAAACTAAAACATAACCTCAAAATTATAGAAAGATAAAGATGGAGTTAAATATTGATAGCTTGTTAATTATAAAAGTTCTATCTATATTCGATTTGTTTTGAATATTGCTAAAATATTTTTTTTTACATAAAGCACATTCAGTTGTCCCATATCCTTAAACATTGTATGGATATTTTTATCCGAGGTAATTGTAAAATTATAAATCGGTATTTCCTAGGGTACCTATTCTATTTCTGCTCTATAGCTGCCTCTTTTTTTTCTGTGGTTCAACTCTGTTGACATGTTTGGTGGGTTGCCTGACATATTTTCCCTTTTTGATATATTATTATTTTTATCATAAATACTCTTACTTAGGTTCCCAAAAATAACAAAAAAAAAAAAAGGATTTTTTTTTAATTTGCAGTAATGCCCTAGTGTACTTTACCCCACCCAGCACCACAATTCGCTCTACAGGTCCCGTAAGTTTGTTATTTTTTAAAATAATTTTGCTGTCAAATTTGTCGGCCATCAGCTGTTTTATATTTCAACACAAGTATTGAAAGAAAATATTTCAACACGCGTGTGATATAAAGGACTTTCTAGCCACGTTAGGCGTGCTTTATTTTTTATTTTCATAGGTGGCGTCAACATCTGATAAAAATAATTTTTTTCAATGTTATAATACTTTCTCTGCAAGGAATGTTAAAACGTTAATAACTATTATTTGATATTTAGAGAAAATGCTAATCGTGGCATCCTTGTTGACAGTACAAAAACAATTTCTTATGCTGAAGAGAATGGTTTTGTTTTGTGGTGTAAATATGCAACGGTTTTTAAAATTCAATAGTGCAAAAACAACAATAGTTCTGACTACAATAAATATGGTATTGGCTATAAATATGTATGTTATTGGCGATACAATAATACAGTTTAAAAAAATGCCCCGATTTGTATTTATTTACATTAGGGGTCTATTGGATTTGAAACCGCCTTGGCGCAGTGTTTAACACATCCGCCGCTAGCTGTTCCTTTGAAGCGATTGTAGAATACCTGGAATTATATGCGACTGATCTTCAGAGCGTCTTTGAGTCCCAAAGCAATTTATTTCATCTGATTAACGAACTGCAATAAAAATGAATGCATGGGCTGCCGCCTCGGCAGTGTTTACATAATACACAAAATGATATGAACTGCACAAACTCCGTATCCCGCTTTAGTCCTCTATGGTGGATACAATATTGTAACATGGCATTAACGATTTACTGGTTATATGTGGCAGCAATAACAGACAGGACAGCTAGAAGACTACGAACAATGATGTGACCTGCGCAATAAATACGTTAAAACTAATAATTGGCGCGCGGCGATTGCCGATCGCTACGAACCCTCACCAATGTCTTGTGGACTATAGGTTCTAACAGATACAATTCGTTTTTGGAGACGCTGTTGTGCTTTCTTAACTGTAGAGAAAGCGCTTTACTGGGAACAAAATGCGTCGCATTGAGAAGATACAATTTATTTCTTAACAAAATTGCTGTATTAAAAGTAGTTCATTATTCAACAAGACAGTGCTGCTAATGGAACTGATTACTACCAATAAAAACATTGTATTGGCGAATCTGGAATTGATATAACAGTAAAGCGGATTTGATACACTAGCAATTTATTTAATATGGGTTAATAAAATATAAGCCATCAATACAAACTATGTCTTGGCAAACCGGTTGTATTAGATCAGTGTATTAAGTTATACATAAATTATTAATACTAAATTCCAAATTTTAAAAAAAGTCACCAAAAAACTAGGCTTGCCAATTAAATTTTTTTTCGACATATATAGTCATATCTGCAATTTGGGACACACTATATCAATTTTTTTTTATAAAAAAGCCCATCACAATGTTAATACTCGTATCTAAGCATTTTTCCAAAAAAAAACTGTACTAATTTTATTTACTATATACTAAATTGTACAAAAGTAAAACATAAATTGAAAGTTTTATATGAATAATAATAATATGTTGGTTAGGTATTTTTAAAACCCATAAAATACATTTTAAGCTTGTTTTGAATGCAGTTTGTTATGTACATAAAAAATATAATCTCCGTGGATACTTATGCATTTATTTTAGCAACAGTCAACACGGAAAGTTTTAAACTTTAAAAAGTATATTCTGTTCGATTTTGTGAATTATTACATACTGATATTGTGAGTAATAATAAATAATAATTGTTATTATGTTTGTATGTTTGTGTTTCCTGTATACGTTTTTCTGTCATTTTTATTTACGTTTGTCTATATTAAAACACAATGCGGGAACTTGTCGACCAAAATCATAGGAACCAACTAAAGTTCAAGATTACGCTAGGCTGTCCTTCGTTTAAATTGCTTGTAATTTTTTACGCGGCTAAATTTGAAAGCCATTGTTTATCATTATCATTATTTAAGGAATTTATTTCGTTTAGGTAATGTGCTTTGATTTAATATGTACAGAAATACAGTAATACTTGCATGCAAAACTTGTTTGCTTATGGATAGTAGTAGTAGTGGAAGGGCATACTGATACTGTTATTACAAATGCAAGTAGTTAATAAAAACTGGCCTTTTGTCGCTATCTTTCTGGTATAGGCTGAACGCCTCTAATTCTTGCTCCTACTAGAAATTTTAATACACTGTAAAATTATTACCCGCATTTTAATGATTCAAGTACAATTACTAGTACTTATACAGTGCGAGCAAAAATTATTTGCATGAAATATGGCCTTGCATCTAAGGACGTAATGCTTAGCCGTAGAGCTTAATACCTGTTGGGTGTCAGTAACTACCTGAATTAACAATCAATCAGTTATTCCGTCATCTTTAACAGTCGTTACAAGTAATTTGATTCATCGCTAATTTTTCCAATTTCTTGAACAATTCACACAATGGGCTTTACGGAACAGCACAAAACATTCATAGTTGAAGCGTATTTTCGAAACGGGGTTAGAGTAAATGGTGAGTGGCAATACAATCCGGGTTTGTGCATGGACGATTTTCACGAACATTTTCCTAACGTAGCTTTTATTGCTGGGGATTTTTATCATTGCCTAAAAAGGACCGTGGCTGTGTTTAGGGAAACTGGTTCTATACAACACAAAAAAGGAGCAGGAAGACCATCTGTAAGAACAGAAGAACTTGTTGCAAACGTTCGTGAAATACTGGTGAGACGTGTGAATTTATGCTTGGAGCATGGCGGTGGCCAGTTTCAGCAATTTATGTAATTATTATTCTTTCTGTATATATGTATTCTTATTTTGTTAATTTTGTAAACAATAAAAATAAATTTGTATTTGTATACTTATTTTATTACTCATTAGTTTGGCATATCATGTCATAATATGAATTTGATAAAATTTTAACATATATTTGGTTAGATATATCGTCTCCATATCATTGTGATCTAAACCAAGCCCTACGTTTTTTAATTCAAGCCCTCTTTGATGCAAATAATTTTTGCTCGGACGGTACTAAGGGGTTAAAACTAGGTAATTTTATATATAAAAGTAGGACACATTCTTAAATGTTACCTTTATAATTAAGTAATTAACATATACGTAGTGATAGCTTTGCGTTTATGTAAATTTACATCTATTTTATGGTATATTATGCAAATATTTTTTTGCAAAAAGTTAAAAAAGTTATTATATATTTTTGGAACATTGTATTTTATTTCATGTACAAGTTCACATCACAAATACGGAATTGTAATGTGCTTTTACATTATAATGTTTGAATCCCTACTCTAAATACCACAGGTGTTCCGATATAACTTAAGCGACATCAATTTGTGGAACAAATATACCGGGTGGCCCATCGAAACCGTTCCACACAGGTTTATTTTCCTGTAAATGAATAAATCGAAATACGCTCGGATACGTAAACGTTAGTTTTTATGGGGACAACTGGTAGATTTTGACTTGGGATTTAAGAAACACTTTTGAAAATTGTTTAAAAAGGTTGCTTGTATTATACTCATATGTATGGTTGGGATTTTGACCGTCAAAATCTTTTGCGGTCAATTGACTAAGCCCCGGTCAAATTCCTCAGTTTTGTCAAAAGAAATGAAGCCATGAGTAATTACATAGAAACGTGTCTATTAAAAAACAGCTAACAAAAAATAAAGAAACCATTCTGAGGTACAAAAAACACAAAAATGACACATAAATATTATGTATAATATAATATGTATAGTATCTAACAATACTAAATAACTAATGAAGTAATGAGTGAGTGACTGATTGATGATGAAATGAGAGACTGCTGGCAGTGCTGGCCTTGGTAGATAGCTTAGATAAAGGTACATCATCTTCGTCACTGAACTCACCGCCGGCATTGTCTTTATGTTCTTCAGAATCTAAATCATTCGTTTCATCCTCACTACTGAAATTTTGTGCTGGTTCCTCCGAATTTCCATATTTTTTATTTGCACTGCTACTTAACAGCTTTAAGTTGTACTTTATATAAGCAAGCTTTCCTGAGCGAGTGGTTTTCAATCGGTTGAGAAGCTTGCTATGGACAATGCCCCATGAGGACCAATTTCTCTTACAAAAGGCTGCAAAAGTTTTTGACCGAATTTGACCCGGTCAAAATCTCTTCGGTCAAAATCAGTTCAAATCTCGGTCAATTGACCAGGCACAGCCCTACTCACATGGTAATGGTTATAATAAAAACCCGTATGTACTTGGAGCTTTTTGCAGAATTTTTTTTAAGACGTCATATTGCGAGAACGAGAAATTGTGAAACTTCCGCGAGACGAGACGAGACGAGACGAGAAAATATCTTGCAAAAGATTTGGAAAAAATCTCGATTTGCGAGACGAGACGAGAGCTTTTTAAAAAGTGCGAAATTTCTCGTTTCGTCAAGCACTATTAAAAAGCTATTAAAAAAAAATTATCGATATCGATCATATCTCTAATTTGGGACATCCTTCTGTATCAATTTTTTTTATAAAAAAGATCACACCTTAAACACCTGTATACAAGCATTTTTCTAAAAAAAGAAAGTACTGCATTTACTGGATTATTTCAAGTTACAAACTTACACTTTATTATTATAATGAGCCTAATGAATAAAAATGTAGCGATCGCTTTTTCTTATAAAATCGAAGTAATTTCTTGAAAGCCAATGAGTATAAACTAAAGCGATTGCTTAAAAGTGCAGGAATCGCTTCTAGTCAGTGCTTTTTCTTAAAAAATAGAAGCAATCGCTATCGTTTGCTTAAAATGTGATGAATAAATTAAGGAATTGCTTTTTCTAGTGTAGCAATCGCTTCCAACTTTTAAGGTAGGTCGGTCGACCCCTGCATCATTTGCTTGGTAGCAGTCAACTTTAGTTCTCCGCGGCATACACGTGCGTTGCTCTTAATTTGTGTCTTCAAATATGGCTGAAAATATTTTATTAACGTCCGTAAAAGGAAAATCTACAGTGTACGTAAAAATTGTAGATATGATGATTTCAGAAAGATATATCGATTTGACTGCGAAAATGTTGAGTGGTTGGCAAATTATTTTTTGACTGATACTTGACTGGTAAAAGGCGAGGGGGTGCACTGTCGCCTTTAAATGAGATTAATGTCTTTCTGCGTAAAATATCGGATCTGGGCTTTCAAAATTCTGTAGGTGAAGAACTCGGTGTTCACCAAACTACTGTCTGTAAGACATACACTTCTGTAATAGATGCAGTTTTGGAGAAGACCAATATTTTTATTAAATTTCCTACCAGTGCTGAAGCTGTTGAGGAAGCTAAAGGGTTGTGGTCAGAGAGATTTATTTATGTTCCTTCAATTTGTGAACGAATATCAATTCCTTGTCTTTAATTTCTTCATCACTACTATCACTTTCCTCATTTTTACTGAAATCTGCCATATTATCACAAATATAAATTTCCTATTTTTCACAAAAACGTAACAGATTACTATTGTACTAAATAAATAGACCAACGTTGTTGTATTTACGTCAACTCTTTTGCAAATTATAGGCACCAAACTGAACATGAAATCTATAATCTAAACACGTGGATAAGCCACGTCTGAACTTGTGTTGAATAACCATTTGCTACAGGTGTAAAAAAAACAGCAATTGCTTCAAAATTTTATTCATATCCAGATCTAGCGATTGCTTTTACTTATAGCATTTACTAGTCAAGCAATTGCTTTTACTAAAAAGTAATTGCTTTAAGTAATTGCTTAATTTTTATTCATTCGGCTCATTGTGTAGGCGAAGGCTATCAACGGACTCGAGTAGATGTGCCGAACAGAATGTTCCAAGTCGATTTTATGGACGCCGTGTTTTATAACTCTAAAAATGACTCCTACCTTCTCTATCAGAAGAAAAAGTTTATGCGCGAACATTCACACATCGATAACCACCTACTTTTTGAATTTTCTGTATGGTCTTGTTTATTTGTGTACCTACATTTTATATTATATATATTTTCTATTTAAATATCAAAAGTGGTAGTCCAATATGGAGACGCTCCTTAAAACGTTTTACACTTACTTATCGCATACAGTAATATTATGGTGCTGAGCTTATTTGGCTTACTAACGTAAATAATAAAATAAAATATTATGCAGGGTAGATACATTTCCTGATACGGTGCCGTCAATTAAATCGACGACAATAATCGTAATAGACTCAACCTTAGCTTGTACGTGGGCGATTACCTGGTCAATGTCCAGCGATATTTCAACAGTTTAATCAATATAATAAATTGGTTGAAGTGGTGATTATATCTGCATTGCCACTAATAGATAGTTGTAGAACATTGGAATGTTATTTAAATTATATGCTTTAATTTTCTGGGGCTTGTTAAAGTTCTTTATGTTAAGAGAAACTGGCCGGGATTTGGGTATACCTTATATAAAGATTTTTAGCAAACTAGTTTCACAAGCTCACAGGTCTGGTTAGTGGTGTTTTTCTGGATGAGCTTAAAATAAGTAAATCTATAATAATAATAATAATAATAATCTAATTCTTAAATCGGGGAATCTGGGGAATGTATGTGTAATAGGCTGGCCCACATTTTGCGACTTTTTTTCTGCGGTTTCATGCACCCTTATATAATTATAATAATATTTTTTAAGCTTTTTATAGCTATTTATAGCTATTTATAGCTTTAAAATATATCTTTATAGGGACGAGTTCACACTAACAGTCAGGGAAAGGAAGAGAATCAGAGATGTGTGCATTTTTATCGTCAAAGTTTATGTTAAGGCTTGGTTCACCGCTCCTTCTTCATACAAAACTTCATATCAAGATCTTCAATTTGTTAAAAATCGTGATCCACAGATATCTGAAGTTACTGTTGAAAAAATTAAAAATTACCTGTGGTACTTGTCTTCTGAGATTTACGCAGTATCGTTCTTTAATAACAAAATCCCTGTTGAATATAAAAGAAATATGATAACGGGTCTAGAAAAAGGGTGAAAAACGAGTTAAATTAGGTAATATACACGAAATAGAACATAAAGAACTTCGGGAATTTATATCTAAAAATACTCTTAGATTTTTTGAAAGGGTAGGAAAAAATCTGTTTATCCATAACGGCTTGGCGTGTACCTGGCCTATGACTGTGTGACTGTATAATGTTGTTTTGGTTGCTTGTTTGGATATTTCAAGTGGGGGTACAGGGCCCCTAAAATTTTGAGCAGATCCGGTCCTTGCCAGTTCATCTGCTTTTTCGTCGTCTTTTATCCCTGAGTCACCAGGAACCCATAGGAGTTCAACCTTGTTGTTTTTGGTTGCCAGGTCTTTTAGGTCTTTAAGGCACTCTATTGTGATTTTTGATGCAAATCGTTCAAAGTTCAAAGCCTTAAGGGTAGCTTGGCTGTCTAATAGGATATATATATCTTTTGGGCGTGGTAGCCCTTTTTAAGATTCTTTTGTACGCATGCTTGTATTGTATGAACTTCTGCTTGGTATACTGTGGCGTAGTTTCCCAGGGGGATACTGATTTCCATTCTGGGTCTTTCCGCAAATATAAATTCGGCTACTCCGTTGGCCGTTTTCGATCCATCAGTGTACCAAACTAGGCCATTGTCTAGTGACGGAGATTTTCCTTTAGACCACATATCAGATTCGCACCTGATATTAAATCGTTTTGTTGGCACGTTAACAAAGTATCAATTTTTTTCGATGCTTTTGTTATGCCTAAAAAAGTCACAGTGATAAACAATATTCTAAGAAAAAGATGCCCTTTGGTTTCAAACATTTTATAAGAAATCAATAGAAATCGTCCTCAAACCTCCCCTTTCTCCCCTTCACCGGTATTTCGGTACTGTATCTTTTTGGCGTAGTTCGAAAATCGTTTCAATCATACCTTTAAACACGGCTTTCCCTTCAAGTATTAATGCATATGTTGTAGGGGAAATCGTGGTCAACTATATGCTACCAAAATATCTGTATTATAGTTTAGTTTTAAGCAATTTACTACGATTTGATGCTCATGTCTTTTTTATCGAACATTGATTAGACCAGGTCAAAGAGTTTCATGTGTTGTTAATTGCACAAATTTGACTGTATTGACTTGTTTATAAAAATTAGTTATATCATGTGTAAATATTTAATGAAGGAGACATTGACACCACTTTGCCAAGATAAAAATTGCCTTGTGTGTACGAAAATAAACGGATTTTAATACTTATATCACATGAATTTAGGAATATTTTCTTAAATGCGAACAATTATGTTTCTGTGTGCAAATAATATTTTCCAATTTTTATCTTAAATAACTTTGTGTTATCAGAAGCGTCTGAAAAGATAATATGTCATGTAATGCAAAAACAAAATTGTTATCACGATTATGAGCCTAAAATATTTCGCAAAGTCTGGGATACCGATTCCGGTTCTTACACTTTTTTCAATTGCAATTTAGAAGAGGTCAACTGTTTATCAGAAGGTGTTAATAATTTTGTATAAATGTAATGTCATGTAATAATTTGGAATTTAGAGTCAATACATTAAGCTTTTATCACCACACCTACAGTGGTGGCTTGTAACATTTTAGTAAGATATAGGGCCGAAAATTATTTACGGGGTAAGAAGTTGGCAAAAAAAAATGTTTCGACCACGCCCGAATTTGGCTAAATTTACTCAATATTTTATAGTAAATATAAGTCGTTTGTTCCACAAAACCGCGAGTTTTCCCATTTTTAAATCGGGAAACCGTGTCCCTAAGTTCTTGATGTCCCATTTTTTTTCTAAATACATTGTAGAAAATGGATTGTCCATTAAAAAACTAATCGTAGATATTTAAAAATTATGTAAACATAAATTAGTTTATTTACAAGCGCGAATAAAGTAAAACAACACGCATTCGCGACGTACGAACCAATAACTGAGTCGCGCCATCGCTTGGCACATGTGACAGGCACGCGAACACGTGTTAAGGTTAGGACACACCTATCATGCACCCTTCCGATCCGACTCCGATCATACAGTCAGACGAGTGCCTGGACCTCTATTCTCTAATTTAAGAGAAGTGAATGCTCTCTCGCGAGAAGGGACAATTCACATCATATGCTCACAACGTTTGGTATCGTTCTCTCACTGTAAAAATTCCGTATTCTCCAGCATTCCGAGGCATATGATGTGAATTGGCCCTAATAATAAAAGCATTCACTTCTCTTAAATTGGAGAATAGAGGTCCAGGCACTCGTCCGACTGTATGATCGGAGTTGGATCGAAAGGGTGCATGATAGGTGTGTCCCGACCTTAAAGCAACGTCAGCAACTGACGAAAGATTTCCATTATAAACTTACTTCCTATTATTGGCCTAAGTTTTCACTGTATTTGGAGGAAAACCGCATGGATACGGGTCATACGGAGCTAAGCTTACGATTACTACGTTACCGAATTACCAATTTACGCTTATTACGATACTACTAGACATGATAGTACGTCTGCAGCTTTTCGAGCAGGGGCAAACATAGACGTTATTATTTATTATATTAGAAATGCAGCTGGGTAGACTAAAAGGTCTAATGTGTTTGTGAAGTTCTGTAATAGACTTAAAGAGCAACTAAAAGGATGATGGTTTTATACTATAATAAACGCGAGAAATCACCATTTGTTTTTAAAAATTTATGGCTGTTTTAATAGAATTTGGTCGGCGGCAAGGTATCCGGCGCGGGCTATATATTTTTTCCAGAGCAAGTCACTGAAGGCGCCTGTGGACTGATTTTAGGGATCCTTACTCCAGTAGACTGCTGTGACGTTTTAAGCAGGATAGGCAAAATATATTGCAAACAGTATGACTTGTTAACGAGTTCAATTAGGGGAAGAGAGAGGAGGGAATTCATCATATTCAGCACTACTGACATGAATTATTAAAAATTATTGAAAATATATAACTCGAGATATTGTTCAGGTAGATGAATCCTGACTGGTCGGTTTGTTATGACCTACATAGCTGGTTTCTCGAGTTTTTATTGGAGAGCGTATTTTTTCCTATTATGTTGCGAACTTTAGGCCGGTCACTGTTAATTATATGCTTGATCCTAATTGGCTAAAATAATAAGATTCGGTAGAAATCAGCATCAATGCTTTTTAACTTTTTAAATAGCTTGTAAAAAACCTCATACGAGCAGTTACGTATTTAGTTATTTGTGAGGTTCGCGACAATGCAATTAAGATAAGATATTTTTTATCTGTTTACATCGTTTTGATAATGGTTGCAAATACCACATTATTTACTTAATTCTTGTAGTAATTGCTTCAAAAAGCGTATAAGTTGCATAGAAATAATTTGTGGCAAGCAAGATGACCATTTACGGCTGACTTGATTTAGCATTTTAAAATTATGAGGTTACTGTAAGCCACGTTGGCATCCGGTACGGACGCGTATTTCGAAAAGCGTCCTCATTTGGTCACAGTGCCGAAATGGGGACGCATTAATGTACTCAAAATGTGCGTGAAAAACGTACTTGAATCATCAACTCGAGGATATGCATTAGAGACCCATTTCTTGCAAGATTTACAGTAAATGCGCTAGGAAATCCGTCTCGATTTCGTCAATCGCCCGAGCTATTTTTAAACTGAATTGAACAAAACGTGCTTGTGCATCCTTTAGTATATTCAAAGATGTTGTGCTTCAGCGTAGTAAAGCATTTAATTTGTGTGCATTAGTGGACTTTGTAACAAAAACATTTGAACTTTACCACAAAAAAGGTTACTTCATTTTGCTAATTCAAGATCAAGGAGGCTTACTCTAGCTTACGAGAAATTTTGTGAAAAACCAAACATATTCAAGAAATTTTAAAAATCAGTGATAATGTTTTCCATGTCAAAAGTGAAAAAGAACATGAATACTATACTATCGATTGTATAGATGCAACGTGTTCTTGTCCAAGCGCGCCGTTTTTGTATAAGTGAGTTCGATCACAAAGAACTAGCGCAGCAGGCCCTAGGAAAG
Organism: Polydrusus pterygomalis; assembly: GCA_963969555.1. NCBI lineage: Eukaryota > Metazoa > Arthropoda > Insecta > Coleoptera > Curculionidae > Polydrusus > Polydrusus pterygomalis. The sequence continues at coordinate 37,412,566 of OZ018376.1, read as the reverse complement.
GATATTCCACCTTCAATTTTTCAGTGAAATGTCCGAGGAAAGCAGTATTTCAAATGAAATTTTTTCGGGCCTCAATGAAGAACTCGGGGAAGGTTATAATCCCGATATTCCTATTGGAAATTCCCAGCCTTAATTTTTTACTAAAAGTATCGATCGAAAAGTAAGAATGGACTGGTATATTGACAACGTGAATAAAATCAATGAACAGTTTCAACGCATAAAAACTACAGTTCTTAAAAAGAACATAAATGGGGTTACTAGCAACAACATTTCCAAGTTTGTCAAATTTTTAAACAATCTGCAAACACCTGTACAAATTATGACGTTCATTTCGGATAAAACAGCGCAACGACGAGCCCGCAAAATAAAAGTACAGCCGACTGCTATTGCCCGAAGAAATTGGATCGCGTTATATTTTCCAATTAAATGGCGTGCAAATAGCAGGGACTAAATCGAGACGGATTTCCTAGCGAATTTACTGCAAATCTTGCAAGAAATGCGTCTCTAATACGTCGCCTCGAGCGGATAATTCAAGTACGTTTTTCACGTACATTTTGAGTCGATTAATGCGTCCCGGTTTCGGCACTGTACCGGAGACCAAATGGGGACGCTTTTCGAAATACGCGGTACGGACCCACACTTTTTACATTATCTCCAAAACTCCTTATTTTATCAAAATTTTATAAGACACAGAAATGGTTAACTGAAAAAATGTAGTTAAGAAGTCACTGGTGAACGTACTAAAAAGTAGGTGGAGGTCTGAGGTACCTACCCCCCCCCCCCCACCACCCTCCCCCATTTTAAATATTTTACAATTATTTTTTGTTTCGTTTTTCTCAAAAGATGTAACTTTTTATGCTGAAGCAATGCACCAAATTTAAAATCATCTAATTAAATACTTGAATTATTCCAAAAAATCAGTTTTTGATCTGAAACTTTGACCCGTTGTATATCGAACATTAGGGTCAAAAATTAAAAATGGTATTATAATAGTATATTATTAACCAAGGTTTAGATAGCCATCATTATTGCCCGAGCGTCAAGTTTAAATCACGAGGAGCGGAGCGACGAGGGATTTAGGGCGCGAGGGCTATAGGCTGTCTAAACCGTGGTTAATATAATTTTTTTTCCACTACTAACACTTTTATTTTGTACAGTATTAATAAATTATAAAAAATCCTATTAGTTAGGTATAAATATATATTTTAATCAAGTTACCTGCTTTGGCATATTGGCAAGATAATTTGTTTTCTTGTCAGTGGGCTTGGCGTCACCTTTCATGTTATTTGTTGGGGAATTAACAAATCAAGTTACCTGGTTTTAAAAAGATCGGTCAATAATGGATTTCAATGCTTTATTATTGACCGTTGTCAATAGCAACTGAGAAGGGAGAGAAAAACGATTTCTGGCGTTAATTAATCGGTCAATAATGGCGATGTTATAGGTTAGTAGTGGAAAAATAGTATTTTTGCTCTAGAAATATATGGTTACAGAATTGACCACCTTTTTTTCCGGACACCCTGTATATAGCAAATCGCTTGTGGAAAATACTAAAAAGCGATGGTAGATTCTTAAAAGGACTCAAAGTCTTGAAATTACCAAAAATAGAAAAGTAGATAGCGAAACGAATTTGACCACGTCAATAATGAATCGTACACGCGCATGTTTTAATCGTAATAGGGTCCTTGCACATTTTTTTTTAAATTTTATTTAACTCATTATAGGCTCATATTTTTCTTTTTTCATAAAAATCAAAATATTACCAAATATCTTCAAATAAATTTTTTTTTTTAAACACGCGCCAAAACGCTCCCTTATACGTGACGTCAATAATAAGTAATTAGCTCTGTTGCCAACTACGTCGATGGTACAATTTAATTCCGCTGTACAATACAATTTTAAATATGTACCGGAGTGATTCCTAATCCTAATATCCTAACCATACTTTTTATTGTTTATTTTTTCTATTGCTTTTAAAATTCTATAATATAGAATGAAACTTAAAAGCTTTATTTTTCTGTGCGTAAAAGTACTTATTCCTGGTTAAATACCGCAAAACATATTTATTCAAGTTCCATCTGAAATGGTTCGTTGACTAAACCCACAGTCAGCAGTTAGTTGTTCTCCCAGGCTTTTTATCCACAAGTTCTTTGATTTTGTAAGTATAAATTAATTTATAAATCTGTTTCCATTTTTTAAAATAATTTACATAGGTATTGCTGTAGAATAATAAAAATTCAATTCAATTTAAAAAAAAAATTTTTTAGATTATACGAGGATATGGAAATTTATGAGCCACATAAGAAATAAAAAAAAAAGATGTACCGAGGTAACGCCTCTCAATTTTGACATAATACGGAATATGAAATCTAAAGTTATTCATCAGGATACCTAGCTCAGAGGATCACTGATTAAGATATCTCTTAGAAGTTCTTCGCATCAATTGTTTGAAACATATTTTTCCCTGTGTGGTCTGGTGATTAGAAAGTGACTTCTTAAGAGACAGAAAAATATTTAAGGATGCTAGTACATTACCCTAAGAATACTACAAATCAAAAAATTTAAACGGACACTGGACATAAGATTCTTTATGCTTGATGACTGAGAAATTAATTTGGATGAACCATTAATAATGTATGTTTCTAGTGTTTTTTAATGTTTAAAGTAAAATTCCTGAAAAATTTTTGCCCCAAAATTTGTGTTTATAGAACTGCCAATGTAAGCTTCAACATACTAATCGAATAAAAAAAATGTTAATTAACTAAATTTAAGTAGGTATTAAGTTAAATAGGTATACCTTATTTCACCGTAAGAAACATAACAGAAGAAAAAATTGTTCCATTCCACTTTAGTTTGTTTTCTTAAATTATTGTTGCCAGTTTAATTTCTAGGTAGAAGCTAATATTGTCAAGAATAATTAACAGAGAAACTACAAATTTTTAATCTTTAATATTTTTAAGATATCACTTGTAGAGATTCATTACACATTGTTTTTTCAGATAAAATATATTTTTTATACCTATTACAACAATAATACTACTAAGTAGGTACATATTATTACTGGCCGTACTTAATTAAACTCCTAATGGTATTTTAAACTCAAATAACATGAAAAAATATGACACTAAAATTATTCTGCTGCCATAGATTCCAGGAGCACAACATCAAATTTATATTATTCCTAGTAGCATCAATTCTCAGTTTATAATGATTCCTCGTTAGACCTGGGTATTCCTCAAAGTTACTGCATCTTTCTCATCTAATTTTAAATAAACTAAATAGCAAGGTACTGATGTGGAAAGAAGAGTAGATCAACTAGTTATTTACAATTCAATATAATATAATGTTACAATTCATTCTTCTTCAGTAAATTACTTTAAAAAATAATTGCTCGGAACACATTTTTCCATTGTTTAATATTATCCATGTTTTCCTCTTGCTTTTCCAGTATTCCATAGTAGAATCACGATTTTTTTATCACTAAAAATACAAGAATTATCAATCATCAACAGTTAAATGTACAGAATAATATATTATAATAATATCTAATATAAATATAAAAATGCACAAACCTACTTATCTGTCTTTATAAAAGTTTCAGCAGCATTATGAAATACATGGCTTTCACACCTCCTGGCACAAAGCTTTCAGTTTTAACAAACTGTTCGGGCTTCAGTTGTAATTTTGTAAATTAATACCGAAGACTAGAAATAAAAATTACTTTCAAATATCAAAACAGTATTTTGATTTTGTTTGACAGGATCTGATCTAACCCCAAATATTTGTTTGGTAATGACTATACGTTACACCGATCGTGAAAAAGCAATCTGTACATCCTTAAACGCGATTTTGTTGAATTATCTATTAAAATAAAACTTATTTATTACATAGTAAGGCTAATATTAGCCATGCTGTTTTATTTTTCATTTCTTGTTAAATTATTCTTTATTAATACATGATTTATTGAAATTGTTAACGGGTTTTTAAAGTGTCGATACGTTGAAAGTGTCGGATGTAAAACAATTTCTTCTCTGTGGTCGCAGATGCCGAAATCCCGGTCTTTAAATTCTACGTACACTGTTGCCAAATCAAATTATCGACATGGGAATGTTTTTGTCTTCCCGACATGAAGAATTTCTAGACAATTATTGATGATTGTTATGGTTATTTTTACATTTTAAAATTAATCACCTTATCAATATAAGTCCGATTATGACTAATAATTATTATTTTCACTACTTTTACTTTTATAAGGAAACTGTACAATTAAAATGTGAAACGTTTGGCAACGCCAAAGCTGTACAATTATTGTTATATATTTGGCAACGTTTTACTGATTAGTGACGTAAACCAATCAAAATCGTTTTTGAATATTTAAAATTTGAGTAAATTTCAATCTTGAATATTTTAAAAAGTATTTGGATTTAAGGCAAAAGAAAAAATATGTATACATTATTTATCCATTTACTATCAAAAAATATAAAAAACTTTAATATTTAAATTTCGTGCAAGTACCCTATTAGAGCCGAATGATTACAAAATCATTTTCCTTTTTCTATTATATGAAATATTCCCATATTTCGATAAAATCGCGTAATCGATACCTACATTTTTAATCGAAAAATCAAAAAATCGATATTAAATCAATTAAGCGGGTTTTATGAATATTTTAATTTTGTTGCATCATAAGTATTTTTTAAGACATTTATTGGTCAACTATAATCAAAAATATCATATTACTATATACTATATACTATAGGATGTAATCTTTTATACAAGCGGAGAGTCGTGATTTATTAAGTTGTGTTCTGGTTCTTAGAATCTTTCTCAAATGCTTCATTTTTAGTAATTTAAACATAAAGATAACAAATGTTTTTTTTTTTAAATTTAAGTCAGTTATGCAGGAATACAGTAGTTCACACTTTTTAAGTAATAATATATTTTTTAATTTCTTACAAAAGCAAGGTTAAAATAATTTAAAATTATATATTCTATTCATGAAATACAAGTTTTAATTATTGATGCTATGCTGTATTTAGATTAGATCACCCTGTATATTGAAGTTTTTTCATTGGCCAACTAAATATCATTCGATTTTTATAAATTATTAATGATTATGATATAATAAAAATATGTTATTGTATAAAAATTAAAATCCATATTATCTAAGATAATATGTGCACTCTCATTGAAAACCCATAACATATCAGATTAAAATTTATACTTTTCTTAAAATGTCTAGACAGAATTATTTTACAGTCCCTTGATCCAAACTAATATTAATATTTAAAAAAAAACACCTTATAAAATATTTACTACTTTGACATCCCCAGTATATTATCACGCACCGAATTACCATCAATTTAAATTGCCCGCCAAAACTCTGAATTTAAATTAAGAAAATTTAAATTTCGCAAAAGTGTAAACAAAGAATAGTATATGATAGTTTTTTGGTATTATTTGTAGTGACTGTGCGTTATGATTTAATATTGTAACAAGAAATATATAAGTTTGATTTTTTTGTTCGACGTTTTAATTTAATTGTAATATTGATATTATATAATATATAAGTTTGATTCTGTTTAAGTTTGTGACAGTGCTTGAAGGAATCAGGAAGTTTATTCAGGTATTTTTTAGAATTAATAAATTTATCCAAAATCATGCTAAAAAATTTAGTGCATCAAAATATTTAAATATTTTAGTAACTCAGTTGTGTTTTCATGTAACTTGTTGGGTATTGTATTGGGGAAGGTATTGTATATAAAATTTGAAACCTACTACTAAAAAAAATTTGTTTATAAATTTTCAAATATCTTATTAATATGTTTCTTGTCTCCTGGACATAATTTGACCAAACTTAAGCCCTGATGATGGCCTGGATAATGGGCCGAAAGCGCTAGGCGATAGTAATAAAATTACTCTTAATACAAAAATGTTTCATTTGTTAAAATACGGCGTACAACCGACTCTCCTTTTCATATGTTCAGGTATTATATAAATATCATAGAAACAAGAAAATAGCAATTGGTTCTAACAGTTAACATTCTAGAAAAAGAGAAAAATATGCTAAGTACCCTATAACCTGATGGAGGAGACAAAATACATGATTCTATGAATGACCAGCAAAACATTGTTAAAAATTATAATAATTTAACAAAAATAATTAACGAATTTGTCATTTAGAAACTTGAGAAGAGAGTTTTTTATGCAATAATACTATCGAGTAAAACCACCTTATTAGGTAAGGAGTTATACAATTTTACAGAGGTATAAGATGATCTTTCAAACATGGCACTCTGATGCTGAGGCACCGTCAACTTAGAAAACATCATGTCGCGGAATGTATATACCTCGGTATATACCCATTCACGAAAAATAACCTACTTTTAAAGAAAAGAGGCAGAGCCAGATTACTTAGAGTTTTAACAAAGAAATTTCCCAAATCTACAGTTCTTCGATTGTTCATTATTAGCTATTTGAGATTTTCAAACGTAGGAGAAATACGATCAAATTGTCAAAGTCCAAAAATAAGGCGTGAGCATGTATTCTCTACCATCTGTATTATATCTTTATCTGCTACATCAAGGCATTGCCAATAACTAAAGTTATACAGGTAGACAAAACGAGACTCAGAGAATTTTGCGCAATTTAAAATTAAGGATACGACGGTTGCTGTATATACTCTTAAATACATGACTTTTGAATCAGTTTTTTGATATACTCTCTACTCTACGTTAGTTCAATATCCGAAATTATACCCAGATTTTTAGCTTTTATACATCATAATATAATTGATATTATCATTCAATAAACCAATTTTATTGTTATTCCCAAAATGCATCAAGGCTGACTTCAATGGATTCAACCTTAGGTTGTGATCTACAGAAAGTTGATTTATCATATTATTATTCAAATCGTCATTAAGCACATTTGATGTGTTGAGATAGTCATGGCAGTCAAAAGGTAAATTTCTGTATCATCTGAGGTATAGGCAATAAATAAAAGAGGTCCAAGAAGAGATCCTTGAGATAAATTGGACAAAATTTGAATTTGTTAGGTATATTTGTTATTATCGTATGGGGGAAATAATGGAAATAATTACAGATTACCCTTTTATTAAAACAGTTGATAGAGCTTTTGGAAATGCCAAATTAGGATATTTGGGGGGGGGGGGGGGGGATTTTGCAAGGTATTTTCGACAAATATGTAAATCTGAATATGGGCAATGAAATGGAGGAAAAGAAAGGAATGATGTTCTATCAGGTAAAAATGTAAACATGGATCTTTACTACATATCTGTGGTATCATCAACAAATAGTTTGTTGTTTATAAAAATGTTGTTCAAATATAAGTTAGAAGATAGTTCCGTGGTCCCGGGGAAGGAGATAAGTCCAAATTTAGCCATAATGGGATATCATGGGGTATACGTTATAAATAGTTACATCTACCTTCGCACCAAATGAGATAAGTTAATTCATGTCAATACGAGTAATAAAGCTATGTTCCTTTGGAGGTATGTTGTAAGTTGGCCCCGCAAAGTACTTAAAGGAATAAGTAAACTTATTCCCTTTCGCACAAATATAAACCCGAATTAAAAATTGTTCATAAAGAAATAAGTTTACATACTTACCCCCTTAAATCCCTAACTTTATTTTTATTTACTTATACATATCCCTAATTGTACCAACTAGGTTGTACTTTTTACTCCTTAGTAAATTTCAGTTAATAAATACCAATTCTAAGAAGAAAAAGGATAACCTAATGCAATTTCTTCCTTATATTTCGAATATATTTTGAGATTTTTACCAAAACCTTCCGACTCTAGAGGATGCTAAGGAGACACATCCTGACTTGGATTCGTCAGATCAAGAATATTAGTTTTCAACTTTATTTATTACGTCTAATTATTTATATTTCTTATTAGAATATTAAAGTTTTAGTTTTGACTGGCTATTTTTATTTTTGCAATAGTAAATTTTTTCTTAGTTCATAAAGGGATCTAACGTCTCAAATAACACAAAACCATAATTTTGTTCTAGATATTATTAAATACAAGGTAGCAATAATTCTAGTACAAAAATTTCAATTTTCTAAACCCTTCCCCTGATTGGCACTACTAAGCTGAACTTTAACTCAATCTACTGAAAAACTATAAAAATGAACTTATTTCCTTCTTCCCCGGGAACACGGAGTTACATTATAAATTGATTTAGAATACGAGGTAAATTAAATTCCAATTGATATAACTCAGGCAACTGCTGCAGCTTAAATAAAAAATATACTTTTTTTTGTTAAAATATGTATAGGTAAGAGTTTACTTTAAAATGAAAATATGTTCAAAATTGTCTATGCTATGACAAAATATGAACTTTATTTATATTTTAAGTTAATTTTCGAAGACCAAACCATGTTTCTCTTACAGCGCTTGGATTACAACTTATATTATGTATATATACAATTATGTCGATGGGAACAATGAACCATAAAAAAGTCCTTACAATTGTTTTCGTAGCATCAACGACTGGCAAGATATTTTGATTTGAACTTTCTGCTGGCGTAGGCATCAACTTTTGGACTTCGGCAATTTCATGAAAAGTTAGGAAATAATGTCCAACAATTTAGAAAAAAAAGTTTTGTCGTGGAATTCCTTTATACCCACATTTTTGGAGAGATTTTCACTATAATATAATAAGGAGTTTTGTAACAAAAACTGAAAAAATAATAAAAATACATTTTTATGAAGACCTTTTTCAAAACGTTGCTTAAATGCTCCTGAGAAAGATGTGTTTCGGAAGGTGTCGATTCCATCATCAAACAAGTATGTTGTTTTATTATTATCAATCGCTTAAATCGCTCTTTTCCGTTTTGCTATGTAGTTAAGGTTCTTAAATAATAATTACATGTAGCATAAGTCTTTTGTTTATTTCTAAATTCTAAATAAGTTGCGTTCTTACATGTTATTTTTTTTCCAACGGTCCCCCTCTCTGAACATAACTCCTGCGTAGGCGCCTGGGATGGTATCTACTTTCAGCTTATGGAATGACCGATGGAACGGGATTAGCCTTTAATATACAGGGTTAGGAAAAATTACCAGAACGGTCGATTATTTCAAAATATACAGGGGTTATCAAAAAACGTATTATATAAAAAATGTAGGGCTGTTAAAAATCTACATATCGGTGATAAATTGAAATATACAGGGTCGCCCACAAAGTTGTGGATAATGATAGTTATATTTTTTTAAATGAAACACCCTATATATTTTTACTTATTTTGATTGTCGACTCAATTTTAAACATTTTTTATTAACCATGTGTTATACCCAAATTCATTACTTTCCTACATAAATTGATCAGCTACAAAACACAAAATAAATTTCAAGAAACAATTTATTAAGTTAACTTTAAACAAAAACGTATAACAAATCATGGCAAAACGGCTCTATTTTTTAATAAGTGTTGAAAATGACCCCCATTTACTAACTGACAATGATACAAATTATCGCAAAAATGTCTTTGGGTGTTTAAAACCATTTCCCTTGTTATTCTCGCACTTTCGTTGACAATTTTTATTCTTAATTCTTCTAAATTATTGGATTTATTTTGATAAACTATGTTTTTCAGGTGACCCCAATAAAAAAAATCTAATGGCGAAAGATCGGGGGACCGTGAAGGCCATTCGATAGGCCCTCTTCTTCCTATCCATCGATTTGGGAACGTGACATCCAAAAATTCTCTAACTTCGCAAGTAAAATGCGGAGGAGCTCCATCTTGCTGATACCAGGTTAAGTTAATATCAGCATTTAAATTGTTTATAGCTGGAACTATTTCTTGCCGAAGAAGCCGGAGATATCGATCACCGTTCAAATTTCCCTCGATAAAAAAGGGTCCAATTACATGTCCCGCAAACAATCCAGCCCAGACATTAACTTTTCTTGGGAACTGTGTATGCAGCTCTTCATACCAGTTAGGGTTATTTCGCGCCCAGTAACGGTAATTTTGCTTATTCACCATTCCGTGTGGTGTAAAAGTCGCTTCATCCGAAAACACAATATTGTTTGAAAAATTCGGGTTTTTTTCCATATTTCTAGTCATTATTTCGCAAAATTCTAGCCTTCCATCACAAAACGTCAAAAAGTTCCTATACAACATTAATTTTGTATGGATGCATTTTCTCAGTATGAAGAACGGTTCGTACAGATTTTTGATCAATTTCATGATCCAAAGCAAGCTGATTGGTGGATTGTTTGGGATTTTCTTCTATCGCAAGCAGAATGTCCAGTTTTTTTCCTCGGAGGTAGCAGTCCTAGGTCTTCCAGATCTTGGGCGGTTTTTTACAGTACCAGTCATTCTGTAACGCTCAATAGTTCGAAAAACTGCATTTTTTTTAATGTGCCTGTCTGGATGCAAATTATTGTAAATATTACATACCTCCTGATATGATCTCTGTTCATCGCCAAACCCCCTTAAAATTAAAATATCAATTCTCTCTGTTTCAGTAAGTAAAAATGCCATGCTATTTTCTTTTTTGTCTATTTCTGTCAGAATTTGAGTTTCAGATGTCAAACTATTAATTATTTATTAGTAACCATGGTCGTGCCTTTTTGTTGTTTACTATGTTCGAAAATCGCATCGTTATACGTTATTATTTGAAACGCCGATTTCTAGGAAAGTAATTAATTTAGGTATAACACATGGTTAATAAAAAATGTTTAAAATTGAGTCGACAATCAAAATAAGTAAAAATACACAGGATGTTCCATTTAAAAAAATATAACTATCATTCTCCACAACTTTGTGGGCGACCCTGTATATTTCAATTTATCACCGATATGTAGATTTTTAACAGCCCTACATTTTTTATATAAGACGTTTTTTGATAACCCCTGTATATTTTGAAATAATCGACCGTTCTGGTAATTTTTCCTAACCATGTATAATACCGCCCACTTAGTTCTCCACTTGCTACCCTACTGTCGATTGGCTAATAGGCGGGCGATTTGGATATTTTTCATTGAACATATTACGGATTTTCCTATGATTTTGTAAATATTGTAGAGTCAGCAAAGAAAATAGGACGGAAGTAAAAACCAATAGGATATATTTTCGTTAAGATGGCAGTATCAACGTGCTTGCCAACTATAAACTATTTCGCGTAGATTTATTTACTTTTGCTAGCTTTAACACAAAATTTAAATAAAATCAATATCGACTGCCTATGCTATAGGCCATAATTGACATATTAAATAAATATAAAGGAATTTCCTAAATGATTTTTGGAGAGTTGTATAGCGAAAATTAACAATATTATGTCTGTCATTGTTCTTTCACTATACCATTCTAACAAAATTAGCAATAAAATAAATTGATATTTTTGTAATATGTCACTAAATAATGTGGCGACATGCAATATGGATTTTTTTCAAATGATAGTTAATAAAGAAAACGGAAAAAAAAAACGCGAAATAGGTTATAAGTAGACAGTAGATTGCATGACGTTGAGAATTCCACCTTAAGTTGGCAAATACATTACGTTTAGGCCACAGGGGGAGGGGGGTTGACCCCACCGTTCTTGCATGGCGGTCAGATAAAAATGAATTTTTACAGCAATTAGAGAACATTTTTGGGTACCTTTGACATTTTTCGGTAAGTATTTTGTTTCTTAACCCCACTTATACCCGTAAATCCGCTCTTAAAAAGAAAATAAAGCCAAGTTTCGCTGCTCCTTGTATAACACGCTATTATATTCTAACCGCTTTTTGCCCGTGCAAATTTTGGAACAGGAACCATTAAAGCGTTAATTTGAAACTCGACTGCTAATAAAACGCAATATGATTATGCAATCATACGAGAGGTTAATGATATTTTCAATGCCAAACCTCCTACTCTGCAGCTTGCAAATTTAACTTACAAATTCGTATGGTTCGTTGAACAGCTCCTATAATTAAATGAGATTCATACAGTCACCTCTAGAAAATTAGAAGAAGCTATTTTTTATTCTGCGACGCAATAAAATATTTATAAGTTTTTACACGCACATCATGAGGTCGGATTTTTTTTTGTGTGTTGCCGAACTTTTCACATGTTAAAAGCCTAGTGGGGCTTTTCCGGTTTGTAAATTTTACATTCATTTTGTTCAATAATAAAAAAATTTAATAATCGCTCAATTATATTTTTTAGAGTTAATATTTTTGTAAATTTCTAAACACAAAATAATTTTTTAAATTAAGTATATCAAAAACAGCTGAAGATTTTTTAGGAAAAGCAGTAGGACTAGTCTAGGGTCTAGAGTATCTCAGTGTAAATCCCAATACAAAACATCGATGACATAAAATCACGGGTACAAAAACAAATATTTTTTTAACACTGTTGCAGAAATTAAATATGGCGGGAATGTTTTACTTGGCCGTTTTTAAAAGCAAAGTTCGATGCTGTTAAACGTTTTTATAAAGGGTTATAATAAAGTAGCGGACCAACCTTTTATATAGAATAACGCCCACTTAATCAAAAAGTGCTCGGACCAATGAAATTTTTTTTAATGCATTTTTTTTTAGAAAAAGACATTATACAGGGTGGATTATAAAAATGCTACGTGTATCAACGTTAATTTATTTTTTATAAAACATATTGATATTTTACATTCTACAATCAATTCTAGACTTTATCTCATCATCAATCATACCCAAAATATCTTGAAATAGACAAACGAAAAAGTATAGAAAGATTGAGGCTTGACGAACCTTTTCATTAGACTGGGTGTGGTTTTTTATGAATTCATGATCATCGTCCAATAACTCTTGTAGAATTACTGGTTTGTAGGGATGAAACTTCTCTTTTCTTTTAAATTTAGATACGGTGGTTTAGTTGTCATAGTGAAAATTACATTAATTTACTTTCAACCAATTAGAAGGCTCCTTTTTGTTTACGTTGCTTATAGCAACGGGAGATTATCGCGATAATTTTGTTAGTTCCTATTACCTTAATGAAATTAATAAGTGATAATTTTTCTGTCAAAAATAAAGTGCTTTATATCTATTGGCAAAAGTCACTCAGAATAAAATCAAAATACATTTTGTTGCTAACTTATAATTTTTATTGTTACTAACCAATATGCTTTACATATCGAACACTGGGGCTAAAAGAGACACATCCAAAATTTAACTAAACTTATCGGAAACATGTTTTTTTAAGTTTCATTTGAAACTATGTAGACATGTAATTTCAGATGTTATGGTCGAAAACGAATTAATGTTTTTAATGTTCCTGTAATTTTAGTAATAAACCTTAGTTACTAACAAGTAAAATCAACTTCTATTGTAAAAACACAGTGCGTCATATTAAACTAAACTCGGAAATATGTTTTTAAAGTTTTACTTAGTTGAATTTAAAACTATAAAAAGACATTGGATTTCAGATAATAAATTTGTCATTTAATGTTTTTCACATTTTAGTAATAAAAATGAGTTACTAACGGCTAAAATGAACTTAATTTCTAAAACTCTAATTAGTTACAATTATTAACTAAAGCCGCCGGAAATATGTTTTTGTAGCATTTTAGCAAAAAAACTACAATAAGAAAAAACTCCAATTTATGAAATTTTCCTACCGAATCTCCCACGCAGCAGAATTAATTCCCGATAATTCTGCTGCTAGGGAGATTATAAGTGATAAGAATATGTTTAATATTTCTCCTCAGGTATACCAAGACGACCACATTTAACACTATCTTTAACAGTATGGGAAGTTATCCTCTTATTTGCTTTCCTAGACACTGTCAGTTGGCTAATAGGCGGGCGGTTATGGGTATTTTTTATTAAACATATCACGCCCTTCCCTACGACTTCTACTTTTATCTCCACAACCCAATATAATCAAAATTTCTATGCGTTTATCTTCAGCGACGCTCATTTTGGATTAACAAAAATTTTTTTACGTCTCCAATGTATCGGGTGATTCAATAAGAAAGGCAGCCGGCTATATCTCGGAAACTACTAAACGTAGAAACTTGGGATAAAAAAAATTATGATTAAAGCGGTCATGAGAAAATTCTGGAAATAATTTTTAAGTTCCGCATTTTGCCGCAAGAGGGCGTAATTGAAAAGTAAATTTTAAAATTTTACATAACTCCGAAAATTCCACATTAAGGTATATGTTTTATAACACCATTTTAAAGCTTGGACAATATGGCATCATTTTGGACTTATGCTCATTGGCGTACCGACTTTAATAAGAGTGGGGGAAGCTGTTGAAAGTGTAAACATATAAATCGCTGTAACTTCTAAACGACTTATCCGATTTTAGCAAACTAAAGACTGTTTGGAGGAGAACTGTATGCACTTTCACCAATCGTATTTAGTTGTCCATAACAGTTCTCAATAAAATTGCTAGAGGGCGCAATTTGTAATAATAATAGTTTTTTGATTTTATCCCGAAAATTCAAATCATACGGTATAATTATGATACCATAATCGAAAAGTAGATAAAATTTGCTAGAAAAAATATAAAAACCGCAGCTCGATATCTTTGTTCGTTTCAGAGTTATTGCCAAAATATTAATTTTTAATACAAATTGCGCCCTCTAGCAATTTTATTTGAAAGTATTGTGTACCATTGAATATGACAATTAAACCTTTCTCTTCCAAACAAGCTTAAATTAAGTGAAATCAGATAAGTCGTTTAGAAGTTACAGCGATTTTAATGTTTTCACTTTCACTTGATAAGAGTGGGAGAAGCTATTGAAAAAGTAAACATTAAAATCGCTGTAACTTCTAAACGACTTATCCGATTTTACTTAATTTAAGCTTGTTTGGAAGAGAAAAGACAATACTTTCAAATAAAATTGCTAGAGGGCGCAATTTGTATTAAAAATTAATGTTGTGGCAATAACTCTGAAACGAACAAGTATATCGAGCTGCGGTTTTTATATTTTTTCTAGCAAATTTTATCTACTTTCCGATTCTGATATTATAATTATACCGTATGATTTGAATTTTCGGGATAAAATCAAAAAAACTATTATTATTACAAATTGCGCCCTCTAGCCATTTTATTGAGAACTATTATGGACAACTAAATACGATTGGTGAAAGTGCATACATTTCTCTTCCAGACAGTCTTTAGTTTGCTAAAATCGGATAAGTCGTTTAAAAGTTACAGCGATTTAAATGTTTACACTTTTAACAGCTTCCCCCACTCTTCTTAAAGTCGGTACGCCAATGAGCATAAGACCAAAATGATGCATAATTGTCCAAGCTTTAAAATGGTGCTATAAAACATATACCTTAATGTGGAATTTTCGGAGTTATGTAAAATTTTAAAATTGACTTTTCAATTACGCCCTCTTGCGGCAAAATGCGGAACTTAAAAATTATTTCCAGAATTTTCCCATGACCGCTTTAATCTTAATTTTTTTTATCCCAAGTTTCTACATTCGGTTGTTTCCGAGATATATCCGGCTGCCTTTCTTATTGAATCACACGGTACATAGCAAATTGTCATTATCAATGTCATAACGATTGTGACTTGAGTTCAGAACGTTACTAAGTCGAGAACCATATCAATGGTGCATACTCATACCAGCATTAAAGTGTTAATATTTCATAAACGGTTGAAGATAGGGCATAATGTATAAAAAATGTCTAGAATTTATTTTAGAATAAAGAAATTAACGTTGGTACACGTAGTATATTTATGATCTACCCTGCATAATATATTTTTGCTAAAAAAAATATTATGACGGGTTTAAGTCATTCTTGATTAAGTAGGCGGTATTCTACATTAAAGGCTGATCTGTCTCCTTATCATAATTAACGGTGTCTTTAGTTTCTATTAATTTGTAACTTTTATTGACGTACAACCAATTAATAACATAAAATTAATCTCCTTATAACTAAAAATAAGCTACGACGTAATATCTGACGAGAATCATATGCAGATTCCCGGACTATCTAATGGCATTCACGTTGCACCACATTGCCGTTACGGAAAAGATCAATCAACCTAGGTATTTTGAGTTAAATGTAAAAGTCTCCCTTTGTGTGTTTATTAAGTCATAATGGATTTTGAAAAGTCAAAATGAAATACCATGGATGGTTGTAGAAAAATCATAGTATTTGACACGCGTATAGTGCACTCTGACGATTATGTATAACAAAAATCATCCTTGCTTATTATGGCCTACATTATACCCTCGTTAAAGAATATTATACCATTATTACCTGTCTTTTTAATACTACTTTATTTTTCATGACATCTGTTTTTGCATTACCTATTCGGTAAATATGACATTTTAATTTTTTTTTGTATTCAAGTAGGTACCTACTGTAATTGCCAAAATAGAAAATAGATTTAGAGAGAGCATTGTGTTAGCAACCAGATTGTCGTGGGTTCGAATCAAACCGGGTGAGTTAACCTTTTTTGGTTTAAATGATTTTTTCTCTTACGCCTGTCAAAAATCTTCGTTTTTTATATTCAAATTGCAACTATTAAATCTATCAAAAATAAATGCGTTTTTTTGTCGTAAATAGTATATTACATAACAAGTGTTGAAAGTGGTACAAATTAAACGAGGAGGTATTTAGCACGAGGCGTTAGCCGAGTGCGGAAATTCTCCGAGTGTGAGAAAAAATCACTTTCACACGAGTAATGTACACAATTTTTCCTACGACCATACAGAATAATCAAAAAGAGTTTGATTTGTTTTTAATAGTTTGTAGGTATCACCATTGTGTTACACAAATTTTTTCAACACTAGAGTTGAAAAAATAAAAATAATGTCCACTTACACATTTTAACTTAGGTACCTAGATTTAAATAAAAAGAATAACTTTTTCTCCTATTTGCTTATGCACATCATACCTACTATCTATATAGGTACAGTGATGGGCTAAAATATGGAATAAATTCATTTAAAAATCAGGTATTTATTTTTTGAAAAAACGCTCGGACACGTCGATTATAATTCTTTCTTCCAGATTTTTTGCCTCAAAAAGAAATTATACCGGGTGTGTCAAAAAGTAGATGTAGCAAAATTTTTTTGTTTTTTAAATAGAACCCCCCTATTTTTACTTATTACCCTAATTCTACGTCAAATTCTGCGCATAATTCATGTAGCATACTCTATCCTTATCTCTAACGGTTTTAGAGAAAAATTACATCATAAAAAAAAATTCTTTAAAAAAAGGTACATGTGTACCTACTTGAAGGTAAATAGGTAAATTTAAATGAATTGTTACTACGATAGCAAGTCATGTGTCAATCAAAAACTAGTTTAGGTATAATTTTGAAAAACGGTGATCATGGTGCATTTAAATGAAACACAAAGAATCGAAATTTTAATTTTAATTGGATGTGGAGACAAAACAAGAAGTCAAGAAAAAGTTTGTAACTTGTTTAACGCTAAGTATCCAGAACGGCCGATTACAAGATCTACAGTAAGTAAAATTGAGAAGAAATTCAGGGAAACAGGGAATGTAAAGGATCGTCTACGGCCAGGTCGTCCAAAAATTAGTGAAAACTCACAATTGAACATTTTGTTAGAGGTTGAAGATAATCCTCATAGTGCATCAACTGGTAGCCCTTAATAATGATTTTAGCCAACCACAAAATTTGGAAGACCCAAAATTTAAAGTTAGATATGAAATTAGGCAAATTAATGAAAATACTGTAAATAATGTTTTAGAAGGGTTTTTAATTAGATTAGCATATTGTCAAGAAGTTAATGGTTTGCATTTTCAACACTTAATAAACTAATTTTTTAACCTTTTGTTAAAGATTTTTTTTATGATGTAATTTTTCTCTAAAACCGTTAGAGATAAGGATATAGTATGCTACATGAATTATGCGCAGAATTTGACGTAGAATTAGGGTAATAAGTAAAAATAGGGGGTTCTATTTAAAAAACAAAAAAATTTTGCTACATCTACTTTTTGACACACCCGGTATAATTTCTTTTTGAGGCAAAAAATCCGGAAGAAAGAATTATAATCGACTTGTCCGAGCGTTTTTTCAAAAAATGAATACCTGATTTTTAAATGAATTTGTTCCATATTTTAGCCCATCACTGTATGTACAGTGAGTAAATTCCGTTTCCGATTTTTTAGCTGCTTGCATTCTTTTAATAAAACAATAATATACATACAAAAACAACAAAACACAATACTAAAACATAACCTTAACATTATAGAAACATAGAGATAGCTTGTTAATTATAAAAGTTCTATATATATTCGATTTGTTTTAAATATTGCTAAAATAAATTTACTTTCTATTCACTTGTCCCATATCCTTAAACATTGTATGGATATTTTTATCCAAGATAATTGTAAAATTTTAAATCGGTATTTCCTAGCCTAGGGTAATCTACATATTTCTGCTCTATAGCTGCCCTTTTGTTTCTGTGGTTCAACTCAGTTGACAATGTTGACAGGTTTGATGTCTTGCCTGACATATTTCCCCTTTTTAATATATTATTATTATTTTTATCATAAATACTCTTGGATTCCCAAAAATAACGAAAAAAAAAAGGATTTTTTTAATTGCACTAATGCCCTAGTGTACTTCACCCCATCCAGCATCCCAATTCGCTCCACGGGTCCCGTAAGTTTGTTATTTTTTTAAATAGTTTTGCTGTCAAATTCGTCGGCCATCAGCTGTTTTAGATTTCAACACACGGTGATATAAAGGACTTTCTAGCCAAGTTAGGCGTGTTTTTTTTCTCATTTTCATAGGTGGTCGTGGGAAAATGTATATATCGTATCCATTGCCCTATAGAATGTTTAAGAGTTAAGACAATGCCCTTTTGACGGATCCCGGGAGCTAGGTGGCTGAGGGGACGAGCGACGCCTGGCGCTCGCTTCTTAAACTAAAATTTTCTTTCATGTGTAAAAAATCCCATAAGAGGTGTGCAATTTTCGAAAAATTACTGAGGTAATTTTTAAAACTTAACGGCAGCTGCTACTGCGGTTATCACCAACTTTACTTTTTTAAATACGGACCTGGATTTTTTTAAACCGATTTTTAAATCTTCCTACCCTTAAAATGTAATGGCGATATTACTTTCTCATAATGATGAATTGTCCTTGCTTATTTTTTAAATTCATATTTTTTACACTTCTCGTCAGTCCGGTCCTGGCAACGAATCACAATATTAATTAAAAACTTTATTTTATTTAAAACCTTTACAAATAAGTTTCATGAAAAAGTTTGCCTAAACTTCATGTTAGGTATTTAAGTAATACATGACGTAATACCCAAAAAGAATCTTGACTAAGTATCTATTTGAACATTTAGAAAATTAGGATTTATAATTATTAGTAAATTTAGAATTATTAGAAAATTCTTATAAAATAAATTATATTACCTATGTATGAATGTTTTAAATAAAATAAAGTTTTTAATTAATATGGTGATTCGTTGCCAGGACCGGACTGACAATAAGTGTAAAAAATATTAATTTAAAAAATAAGTAAGGACAATTTATCATTATGAAAAAGTAATATCGCCATTACATTTTGATGGTAGGAGGGTTTAAAAATCGGTTAAAAAAAATCCAGGTCCGTATTTAAAAAAGTGAAGTTAGTGATGGCCGCTCGGAGACAAAACGGCGGATCTTTAGTTTAGTAACGTCATTTTGTAGAGAAGAAAAAGTGGCAATGACAAAGTGTCATTTATTTTTAAATAGCTAGTCAAATGAGCTCAGGAAAAAATAAAAACGATTTTGCAAAATTTCGGTTTTTTCGAATAAAATCGGAAGTATTCGGAATTTGGAAACTTTTAAAGCGGCATTATCACCGGATTACACAACTTTGCCCCCATTTAACCGTTTCTCTAACTCCTATGGTTTCCGAGATTCCAATGCTGGTATGTCGAATTTGTAACACCCTGTATGCACTGTATAACACACTATTAAACAAATTGCAGTGAATAACGGATATAACTCAAATCTAATTGACCAAATCCTAAAAAAGAAAACTTACAAAAAACTATTAACTTAGTTTTTCCTAGAAGCAAAAACTCTGACCAATTTAAACTTGTCACTTTCTTTGGACAACCTAGCAAAGTAATTGGCAATTTTCTTAACAAACTTGATATAAATGTGTGTTACAAAACTAATAACTCTTTAAGTAAATTTATCAAAAACAATAAAACTAAAAGCGATAAAAACAAAAAGTCAGGCGTCTATAAATTAAAATGCCAAGATTGTCCTAAAACATACATTGGTCAAACGGGTAGACATTTTGACAACAGAATACAGGAACATTATAACAGTTTTCTAAAAAATAAAATAGACTCAAACTATGCTAACCATTTACTTATCTATCAACATAATTTCGATCCTTCCTTTAAAATCTTACATACAGAAAAAAAGGCTTAAAATTAAATTTGTTAGAATCTGTGGAAATAAATAAACTTAAAAATACGGACCTGTTACTTAATGATCAACTAGATTTAAATAATTCACCTTTGTTAAATTTATTCTGTTGACCATATACCTATTTAAGATTTTATAAATTACCCATATTGTACCTAATTTAATTTAATTTTTAAACCTTCTGTTGGATTTTCCCGCTAGTGTAACCCTTCCACTGTTTTATTTACATTTTTAATAATTTAATTTTATTGCGCCCCAATTTTTAATTTTCACCTTTATTAAATTATTGTCATCTGACGAAGCTACAGTGTTAGCGAAACATGTCATTTTTCTAGTTAATATAGTGGAAATTTACAAGTTCAACTTGGTTTACTGTATCCCATAATACTATAATTGGGGATTTCCACCTATAGTATCGGCTGAATCAATAAAATTAATATGCACTGGAGTAACAATTTTTTTGTATTATTGTATTCACTTATAAAAACCATTTTTTAGGTCATGACCCCCCCCCCCCCGCGCCAGTAAAGTTCTGAGTCCGCCCTTGTTTCAAATAACACCGGATCGGGTTTTCAGGCGGTTAAAAATGAAACATTGTGTATGTTTTTAAGTTATTTGGTTATCATTAAAGATACACAATAAAAAAATAAGGTAAAACAGCTCCAAAAAACACAACGAAACTGAATTTTTGTGCACAATGAAACGGCAACTTATATCAAAATGTTCCTAAGGTTTGTTTTACTGCAATTATTATCTTTCCGATAAGCAATGTAATGCAAATGAGGTAAAAAAACATAAAAATGTATGACGGACCTCTTTCTTTATCTGATAACTGATAATCGTGATAACACAATCAATTTCTAATTTATTATGGTAGATGATACAGTAATAAATTATAGTTCATTGCAAAATTACGCAATTCCCAGATAACGCATAATGTTATTCATTTTACGAGTAGATAATTTTAAAAATGAACTTGTAACATTGATAAAGAGATTGTATATATTTGTATCCTGGATTTCATTAAATGAGGAAGCAATAAATTGAGTTTTTATGTTGTATTTTTTAACTCAAAATTAATTTTCCTATTTAAAAATAATTTTTTAATCAGGATTAATTTATTAATCAATCGTTTTCTTGAAATACATATTATTATACCATGGCAAGCTCTAAGGTACAGGGCTATGTTGGTATGAAAGATTGCATAAAAAGTTTAGTAAATGCTCCTAGTTTAATAAGTGCTACAATTAGGATAACAGATCAATCAGTGTTGACGACGTGACCAACTCATGGCAAGGCGATTCCTCGGTTAAAGAGAGGGATTCATTATTTATGATGGCCACGTTTGACGAAATCACTTCACTTCGAAATTCAGTTTTATTATTATACATCTCATGTGTGACGTGACGTGCTCCCACGGTGGCGGTTACCCTACCTACCCCTATAGCAACTAGCCCCGGTCTGCCCTATGCTTGATAAAGTCAAATTAAATACTTGAAATAAAAACCGGGTTAAGTGCCAAAATTGTAGTTTTGAGTATGGAGAACTAGAGGGTAGGAGGCCGATCGACAATGGCAGCATTTTCAATTTCTGTCCCGGTTTTTTGGTTAGTTCGCTATTGGCCGATAGATGGCTCTCGCGTCCGAAGTGGGCTGATGTTGTCTTCTTCTTCGTTTTTAATATGAAAAACTAGATCCTTCATAGTTTTTAACTTTTACTTAAACCCTTTATTTTTCTGTGGTTTTACTTTTGACAATTGACATTTTATTTTTCGAAATAACAAATAATGTTTGAAGGCAAGACAAGACAAATAACATTGTATTGTAATTAATTTCCATATTTATAATGAATAATGGTACAATTTATAAAAGTAGAGTTTGCTTTGTGTCGGGGTGTAAGACAGGATCTTCTTCAAAGAGGAAACGAAGCCAAATAAGTCTCTTTCTAGCTCCAAAGGTAAGCTCACTTTAAAAAAAAACCTCTGTAGCTAGAATGTTTAATACCCTGTATTTTAAAAACCAAGCATCGTTGGAACTTTATACAGGCCGAGTTTACTAATAAGTATAACAAAGTAAGTGTAAATTCATATAAAAGTCCTTATTTGTTCCTTAAAGAACTAATTTAAATAAAAATAGTTATCGCGTCCATAAGAAACCATTTATTTGATAGCCCACTTCGAACACGAGCGCCATCTTATGGCAACTCGTAAAGCTGAATTACCGATTCTAATTTGGGACCGAATCCAATGCATTGCGATCGGCCTCCTACCTCAAGTCCTCCATAGTTTTGAGATAATCGATGTTTTCTATTTAATTTGGCGTGCTGGACATACACGCGCGCCATCTTTCAACGATTAGAAAAAATATTTACGATAATCCTGGCACATAGCACGTTTTATAGGTTGTTGGCGATGGCATTTAGCACTGTTTTCAAGTTCTAACACAATTTTTGAATTTTTGGCACTTGGCCCGGTTTTTATTTCAAGTATTCAATTAATCTAAGAACTCGTCGCATCCCTGGCACCCTGTTAATGTCTGGTATATGTTACGTTAAGCGGTTGGCTACAGAAACAGAACCGGACTAAGTTCTTTTACCTTCGACATCTGTTAAATTTTGTAAGGGAGTCCTCATATTTTGTAAAGAAATACATAGATACTAATTTTATTATTTATAAAATAAAATATCGAGAGACCCGTAACTACCAAAATGAGTATGTGAAAACATTATGAAACTAAAGGAAAAGAAAAAAACAACAATTAATTCTTTTAATATTTATTTATAAAAAGCAAAAATAGATGTTTATGTATTTATAATACAAGGAAAAAAGTAATACATTTTTTTCGAAGTTGGGAACTCTTTTGGTATTGTTACTTTTGCGGGGATTTTATATATGGATATATATATAAAGTCGCCACAGTGGTTCTTTTCCCGTGCGTCATCACTTTTACGTCATCAAAATCGTATAAATCAAATCAAAATTACGAGACGAAAAAAGTCAAAACTAAGTCTAAGTGCATAAAATAGACGTGCCTGCCTACCGTTTGACGTACCTACATAATATCCCGAAAAATTATTATTTATTTTAAGTTTTGCCCGGCATTCTCTATTATCTAAAAGAAATTGACAAACAAATGTTAATATATTTAATACTATTTTTAAAGCTTAAAATCTAGAAAAGTTTGGTGTTTTATTGACTATTAAAATCGCAAAAGTCAAATTTTTAACATCCTTTCGTTTAAGGGAATTTAGCCACTGCCGTAAACTTTTCAAAGAACTTTCATGGTTAGAATATTTAAAATAAATAAATTAGGTATTATAAAAATCCATAAATACTTACCGCCAAAACAGATGGTGGGTATAATTAGCTCTAAAAAGAACTATTTTTAGAAAAAGGAACAGTTTTAAGGCACACAGATATACAAAATACGAATTAGATTGGCAGATCAAAATAAGGTTGACAATGACGTTCTAAAATACAACGGTTGTCAACTAAACAAATAAAAAAAGTAATTAATTGACGTTTATAGTTTTATTCTTGTCTAGCACATTATATTATTGCGGAATCTTGGAGACGCTCTTTTATACTTTTATTCAAACTTGTTATTGTAATAAACAAGGATGCAGAGTTATTAACCACGTTGAGTCCTGATCGTTGATTGATGACGCACGGGCAAAGATCCACTGTGGCGACTTTATATAGGGGCTATAGAGCAACAGGAGAGTAGACTTGAAAATATGTCATTTAATCTCATTTCTTATACGGTTAAAGAGATACAGGGTGATCCAAGTAAATATTTACTTTATAAAATTGGCGATGCTGCTTTGATGTTAAGCGGATATGAATCAAATTTGGCGTCGTTATATTTTTGAGAGCAAGAAGGAGGATTTCCCAATTAGTTTTAGGATACCTCCTAGAAAACGCCAGCTACACAACATGAGTTTGATAAATTTAAGTTATAAATAATTATTTATATATAGGTATATAAATATAATATATTTTTTGTGTCTCACATTTATTTTATACGTAAACAAGTTGTAATCATAGACAATTTACCTTTAGATAAGCAAACAATAATCACGAAAGTGGCAGTTTTATGGCCTCGCACATGTAAACAAAGCTAGACACTATTAGACATGCGCACAGCGATATTATCGTTTTACAAATGGGAAAATAGACAGGTCCGGGCTTTAAAATTTAAATTCTTGCCAAAAAATTGAAATTTCTTCTCAATTTTTGATCAAGTTGGGAAAAAGGTAGTGATTTCTGCCATTTTTAGTAGTGGCAAACCTCATCAGATTTTGAGGATAGAAAATTTGTTTTTAAGGGTTTGTTTCTAAAATTTGTTTAAAAATTATTCGTCGTCGTGTTTTTAGTTCGAAAAGGAAGAGAACAAGAGCAAGTGAATTAAACTAGTCTTATAAAATCGAATATAAAAACAGACAAAATCAGCAAAGTAACCAATCTACGGTGTTATTGCGTACCTCACCTCAAGTCAAATATTAGTTGGTATATAACTTGTATTGATTTTTACAATTTGGCAAAAACTTGGGTAGGTACGTGTAAAATATTTCCAAGCAAAATTTCGTGTTCAAGAAGTTTTTGCCCGAGAACTTACTCCGTGAAATACTGGCTTTATTAAAAGCATAAACCAAAAAAATAACCAACCAGCAACTTTGACAGAATTAATTTTCTCACAATCAGACACAATTCACTAAACTACACAAAAACTAGAAATCCATAAATATTAAACACCTACAATCTACAATCCACGATAGCTAAGAAAACTACAAGGAATCCATAGAGAAACCTTAAAACTCAACAACAAAAATGGCGGCCGAGCCGCTTCTGTAGAGTATCTTGAGCATCATTGTCGATAAAGTAGGACAGGCCGATAACGCGAGGTTTGTGCGCATGCACGAAGGTGTCCAGAAAGAAGCCAGCTGACCGGCGAGTCATGCGCACGGACGTGTTTTTTCACCCATAAAACGTAACTTTTGTTTGCGCAGGAGATAAGCTGTACGTATCTAAAGGTAAATTGTCTATGGTTGTAATTCATTAATCTCGTCATTTCAATTCGTTTTTGAGATAATTATTGTGTTCAAATACTAGACTTAGATGGCAAGCAACATTTTTATAAACATCTTTTTTAACGAAACATACTTATTGAAAATTAGCCGTGCGTCCTTAAGCATAAATGACATATTTTCAAGTCTACTATCTCCTGTTGCTGTATTTGCCCCTTAGATATGAGACATCCTGTATACACTGTTAAAAAGAATTAGTAATTTTACGTTAAATTACGGTTTAATTATGTTACAACCGTAAATGAACGTAAAATTACTACATCGATTGTATTTCTACATAAAGCTGCCGGAAAATTACATTCGTAGTGGTAAAATTACACAGGAAAATTACATTAAAATTCTGGTATTTTGACGGAAAATGAACCGGAATATGACATAAGTTTATATGTAAAGGTAATTAAGCCTTTACGTAAAATCACAACTAAAAGTCGTAAAATTTACTTAAAATCACAACTAAAAGTTGGAAAAGTAGGTTTATAAATATGTATTTTTACTTTATTATTATAGTAAATTTACAAATTATTTCCGGTAAGTAACAAATTTTTTTTAAAATGGATGTATTTTTACTACATTTTTACTGTATTATTAATACGTTTTTCTGCTTTTATTGTAAAATTACATAACACTATATTTATTTTTTATATTTTATTATTAGTGGTTTTCTGTACTTATTTTGTAATTTATTGTATTATTTATGAAAGAAATAAAAAACAATTCATATAAATATACATTTTATTATAAACTCTATTAAATATATAAAACAAAACCTTATTTTATTCAGATAGAACTGTTATCATAAATCTAGTTAACATAATACAAACAATTTTTTTTTAGGTATCTAACCTTAGTGTCCCAACCTCGGTATTCCTAATGGCCAATTTACATTAAGATGCAATGGCAGCGATTGCAAGTAAAAATTGCCTGACGGCATGCGCTTTGGCGACTTTCTGATCAGCTGATGCAATTTTAGTCACCAAAGCGCATGCCTTCAGGCAATTTTTACTTGCAATTGCATCTACTGTAAACTGGCTTAAGTGATAGTGGTTTAAGCCAAGCCTATCTAAAGTTGATGTGACAGAGTAACACTATTAGTTCGTTTCTGACGTTCATAGCACAGCCATAATAAATATATCGGTTTTTGATAAGCTTGGCTTAAATCGTTAAATCGGGGGTATAGGAGTCGTAAAACTTAAAAAATACAAACATTTTTCTCACAACAGGAACTTTACCTAAAAATCGATTTATGGCAAAGTACCTACAAACAGAACCCTTATTTCTAACTAAGGTTACTAATTTAGTATCAGTACTAACTTAATAAGGTATTTTAAAGAAACAAAAATATAATATTGTTTTATTCACCTATTTGTACTACATACTTACGCAAAGTTTCCTATATAGAAAATCCTGTATGTATGTATGACACTATCTGTAAACACCCTGTGTAAAGTTTTTATTTATATTTTGACATCCACCTTGTACATTTTTTTATGTGACATATTTTTGAAAAGAAATACATACAATTTTACAATAAGAACAAATCATTATGAAATTACTTAGGTACCTTGAATTTTTATGATGTTCAAAACAAGACAAGAAGACAAAACAACAGCGATCAAACGGCATGCGAGAAGACCGACACGACACATGACAGACAAGGTATTACAGTGGCGTGTGGTAAAATTAAGAGATTTGCCGAAAAATTACGATAGTTTACTGGTAATATTCCAAAACTAAGTGAATTTCACTAATAAATTTGTGATTTTACCTATTTTAACGTAATAATACACTGTACGGTAGGATAATTACAATACTATTAAGTAAAAATACAATATTTTAGTAAAATATCGTTTAATATAACGTATGTTAATTCATTACGTAAAGATCCTTTAAAAATAATAATTTTTTTAGGCAAGTTTAATGTAATTTTCACCCTATTTTTAACAGTGTATAACGGTAAGTAAATGGTTTAACTAGAATTTATATTGATTTAATAATAGATGAGTTAACCAAAATGGTGTTTGTATTCACTATTAAATTAAAAAAATAAACACCAAGAAAAGCTGTCTCTAAAATATATAAAATCCAAAAGAAAAAGGTTTAAAACACACACTACACAAAAAACACCCACAAAAACACTTTAAAAGAATCGGAAGAAAATAGTATGACGCAACCTGACGCGTGAGCTTGCTACGGTCCACTGCTGATCTGGGAACTTTAACGACGAACCCAGATCAGCTGTTAATGTCAAATGTCGTTGTCTTCTGTCGAAATGCTTTGTTTTAAGAAAAAGTTAAATCTACTTACTGGTTTTGAAGTCTGTATAGTTACACATCTTTATTAAAATAATTACAATAAATAAAAAATGTTTCATTTTACTGACAAAATTTAAACATGACAATAAGCGTACTTAATAAACTTTGCTGATATTTTCTCGTGGTTTCATTCATAAACTCGTGAGGAACCTGGTTGCAAGGTTGCCTTTAGCATTACAGGTTTTATCGGTTTGTTGTGATGAAGAGAATGCGTTGTCTATCTTTGCTCTGTAGTCGTTGGTCTAAACTCCATTTTGAAAATGCCGGAATTCTGTGTTTTTCTACTCCTAAACATCCTATGCCTAGGCTGTAATAAATAAAAATCGAATTATTAGTGAAATATTTTCTTATTCCAAATTTTATAATCGGAATTTTTGAGACTTTAATGTGATAAGTGATAACTCATTTTAAAAACACTCACTCAGATGTAATTGTTCATAAAAGTATATAAAATTTATTTTTCGTATTCATGCAGAAAGATAAAAAAAAAATCGTGATCATTAGGACTTATATGGAGGTCAATGGCACATGAATTGGAACTTTGCAATCAAACATTAAAAGCGCAAATATTTTTGCAGCGTGTTTTCATATTATTTATTGTTATTCATAATCACTTTTGTTCTTATAACCGTAAAATGGATTATGGAATATTTTTAGCGATTATCAATGTCATACAAAGGTGATATTATTTTTATGTAAACTATTGTTTATTTAATATAGAAATAATGAAAATTTTTGCAATTTTTTTTTTTCATTTTCTTTTGTTGCATTTTCCTTTTATCCAAAAATCGGTCAAATAGGTACCCATCTTTAGAACATTTACCTACAGTTTTATGGCAAAAAAGCTGGATTTACTAAATAACAAAAGCAGAAAAAGAAATATGGCAAATTTGACACAATTTCGTTTTTTTTGGCTTTTATTAATTTATCAATTAAATTTTTTTTTAAACTTAAATAATAATAAGTAATTGGCCGCGTTTTGAACAAAACGAAAAATAAAAGAAATATTCATAAGCAAATGAAATGTTGAATGCGTCACTAATGTATGCTCTTAATGAAGATTTTGATAACTTAAGGACATCTGTCAAATACATATTTATGTATAATAAAATATATTTTATATCATTACATCACATATATGATCACTTAAAAAATTTAATGGTAAAAAAAGGAGAACAAAGTTTAAAAGCTATGAAAATCTTTCGAACATGAATGCAATTTAAAAAAAAAATTCTGAAAAATTGTAATTTTATAGCTTAATCATCAATTCTAAAAAATCACCTATATTAAAATAACGATGAGCTACTGATATTATTTATATATAATAAGTAATTCTTGTTAAACGTATTTTTACAAAAAGCATAATATGTAAAAAAAATAAAAATAATTTAATTAGCGTTTTATCGTTTTATTTCTGGGAAAGTTCAATAGGTTAAACTTATAGGTTTCGCTGTTTCTTGAAAAATACTGGAATTATTGTGCGAGCAAAAATTATTTGCATCAAAGAGGGCCTTGCATTTAAGGACGTAATGCTTAGCCGTAGAGCTTAATACCTGTTGGGTGTCAGTAACTCCCTGAATTAACAATCAATCAGTTATTCCGCCATCTTTGACAGTCGTTAGAAGTAATTTGATTCATCGCTAATTTTTCCAATTTCTTGAACAATTCACACAATGGACTTTACGGAACAGCACAAAACATTCATGGTTAAAGCCTATTTTCGAAACCGGGATAGAGTAAATTGTGAGTGGCAATACAATCCGGGTTTGTGCATGGACGATTTTCACGAACATTTTCCTAACGTTGCTTTTATTGCTAGGGATTTTTATCATTGCCTGAAAAGAACTGTGGCCACAAAAAAGAACAGAAGAACTTGTTGCAAACGTTTGTGAAATAATGCAAAATACGCCAATAAATTGTATAAGACGCCTGTCCCAAGAAGTGGGAAGATCTTATGGAACATGCAGGACTATTCTTAAGAAGCAGCTAAATTTATTTCCTTATAGAGTGCAAGTATTCCAAAAATACAAGCCGCAGATTTTGAAAGACGCAGGAATTACTCTCAACGGTTTATCCAAAATTTATTGGAAAGAAATGATCAATTAGTTCTGACATTTTTTCGGACGAAGCCTGGTTCCACCTCTCCGGTTATGTTAATTCTCAGAATACACGTATGTGGAGTAGTGAAAAACCCCATTTTTTGCACATTGCACCCTCAAAAACTTGGTGTCTGGTTAGCTGTTTCCAGAAGAAGAATTGTTGGTAATATTTTTTTCCATGACACAGTTACAGCACAGTGGTATAGAGACAATATTTTGAATCCATTTGTGGAACAATTGCTTGACGACGAACTACGTTTTGGATATTTTTAACAGGAATGTGCAACCACCCATACAGCCGCCGAAACAATTAACTACTTACGCAATTTTTTCGACGACAGATTGATCAGTTTTCGATCAGACATTGAATTTCCACCTAGATCACCTTGTTTAACGGTTATGGATTACTTCGTTTTTCCTCATTTAAAGAACATTATTTTTAAAATACCAGTTGCAAATTTAGAACAATTACAATAAAGGATTATCCAAGAATGTGGTAACATTTCTCCAGAGATGCTGGTCAACACTTTCGAAAATATGAAGAGACGTGTGAATTTAGGCTTAGAGTATGACGGTGGCCTATTTCAGCAATTTATGTAATTATTTTTCTTTTTCTTTTTGTATATTTTTACTTTGTTAATTTTGTAAACAACAAAAATAAATTTGTATGTGTCTACTTATTTTATTACTCATTAATTTGGCATATCATGTCATAATAAGAATTTGACAAAATTTTAACCTAGATTTGGTTAGATATCGTCCCCATAACATTGTGATCTAAACCAAGCCCTACGTACGTTTTTTAATCCAAGCCCTCTTTGATGCAAATAATTTTTTCTCGCACGGTACTATTATTATATAAATGAACTTAATCAAAGTAATGTCATATTTTTCACAAATATTAGGTGGTCCTTGATCTTTTGAACTGCATGCAGGTTAATGACATTAATTTTGATTTCACATTAAAAATAAAATGCGCATTATCTCTTATCTTCAGACATCATTAATTTTAAATGTTTTTGCAATAAGCCTCATTGCTCGACAAGACATTGTAAGATTTAAAAAAAAATATTTAACCGATTTAATAACGAAAACATATTGTGCTTATAGATAATTATCAAATAGGTCAAATCATTTACATTTCATTGTTTTTAGGTGGTGTTAGCTCAGTCTTTTCATATTTTTAGCTTTTTTCAGCACAGATGCATTCATGAGAAATAATAATAGGTATAATTCAAAGGTACTAAGGCGGATCACATAGAAATAAATACCATCGTCTTCAATTTTCAGTACTTTTGCTACTATCAATAAACTAATAAATAAAAATGAAAAATTACGAAACCCATTGTACTCTTTTAAAATGAGTAACCCCACTTATAATCAAACAAGACACGACGCTATAGGAGCCCACTCACACTCCGGAAGTCCTCAGAGGAAAAACTGCACAGGCCTAGCCTTAAGGATTACCGGAGCGTGTGTGGAGCCGGGTGTATTCAGGCCAATATCAGTAAAATCCTCAAGGAAAAACTGTGCAGTTTTTCCTCTGAGGATTTCGGAGTGTGAGTGGGCACCTTAAGACAAGCTATTACCTGACATGAGTGACTTTATGAAATTTTTACATTATTTTTCAAGCCTTAAGTTTAAATTTTTTTCAAAAAAACCGGATAATAGGTAGGTACATATTATATGATTTATATTTGAATTTTCAATTTTAAGTGGTTTGCAATGTGACAATTTGTTGAAACGAAGCGATTTAAATAGCGTGCTGTGCACAAAGCGATAGATGGAAATAATTAATTATTATTATTTCGACTCAAGATAAAAATTGCATTTTTCGTCGTAATAATTTTATTGACATTTTAGCATTAAGTGCTTTGAAGTTAGTCATTATTGAATTGAAAACATCTACTTTCTAGCGAGATACAGATAATGGCACAATATATTATAAATTAATTAACAACATATTTTGTTGTGAATGTGAATTGATGTTATTCAATTTGAAAGAACAAGATAACATATTTTCTGTTATATTTTGACAATATGAGCGACATATTTCCTAATTACAGTCCGCAGGAGTGTGAGTCAAAGAAAGATAATAAAAAAAATTTAAAAAAATTTCAACTAATTTTTAGGTAAAAACTAATATTAGTGTGTCAATTATACAGCGATTATTATGCCACCTAGTTTAAACCTGGACTTTGTGGGCTACTACGCTACTGCTATTTATACTGAAACACTCGAGTGTGTTTTATTCCAATAGAATTTTCGTCGAAAGGTTCGACGAGCCGCTCGAAAAGTCTGTGTGGGTTTTTTATTTCTGGAGGTACACGTTTGCTATCACAATTTTTACTAACAACTTGTCAACATGTAGTAGTAGTAGTAGTAAGTAGTATCATGTTTTATTGAGCAAAAAGCTACAATTAAATATTTTTTAATACATTTTTTAACACATTTTTATAGATTTATTTTTAAATTTTAAAACGCAACCTTCTTTTAACAAAAACAGACAGAAAATTTAAACATTTTTCAAAATTGTATTAAATATTACGTATGATTTTGTTTTTTAATTAAATGTAATTTTAATAGTTTTAAGGATAATTGAGATTTAATAGAATTTTCCAAATTATTATATTCTATCAACCTTTATGAAAAATAGACCTATAAGCTAATTTTTTAGACACTCTATCCACATAAAAATTTTGATTAGTTCTCGTTTTATAATTTATGATGGTTATAATTAAAAGAACAAAAAAATTTTAAAACAATCGGGAAATAAATTATTTTTAATTTTATGTATAAAGATCAGATACTAAATAAAAAATTAAATTTCTGACATTCAATTAATCTACATTTTTTGACATCAAATTTATTTTTGTATATTTGTAACAATTTAAAATAATCCGCATTGCCTTATTTTGTAAAATTTGTAATTTGTCAAATATTTCCTCACTAGCACAATATAAAATGGAAGAACAATAAAAAAAAATATGGTAATATAATAGTAATAAATACAGTTTTTTTAGAAATCAAACTTAATTTTGAACTGATTCTTTTAAAATAACCTACTTTTCCGGCAATCTTTGATATGATACTTTCAAAATAATTAAAAACTTTTAACTTTGAATCAATAATTATCCATAAATATTTAAAACTGATTACTAATTCCAATTTTTCAAAATCAATTACAACATTTATATTTTGACAATTTAAATTATTACCCATAACCATACATTTAGTTTTTGAAATATTTAATTTTAATTTATTTACTTTTAGTCAATTTAATAATGCTATATTTATCTCAGAATTTAGAGTATTTAGACCATCAAAAATATTTAAAACATTAATGTAAATTAAGGTGTCGTCAGCAAACATTTGTAACTTAAACATTTTTAAAACTAAAGGCATATCGTTGATGTATAAAATAAATAATATTGGACCTAGTATACTTCCTTGAGAAACTCCTATATTATTTATTTTTTTATTTGAATGTTTTTGATATTTTTGTTTTTGTGACCTGTTGCTTAAATAATTTTTAAACCATTTATAAACGTTTCCTCGAATATCGTACCTACTAATACAATTTACTCAATAATCTAGCCCTGTCAGTTGTTTTGAATGCCCGCTTAAAATCCAAAAATACAGCTATAACATTTTCCCCTGGATCAATGGTTCTCTTCCACGTCTCAATCACACATTGAATGGCTGTCTCTGTAGAGTACCCTTTTCGAAAACCAGCTTGAAAGGAAACTAAAATTTTGTTGGCATCAATGAATTCTAAGAACTGTTCATATACGACTTCTAATAATTTCTCAACATCCCATAAAACATTTACTGGCCTCATCTCATCCCATCTTTTAATGTTTTTTACTTTTGGCACTGTTGTCGGATATAAAATGCCCTGTACCAGTAAAACTGTTTACGTTTTACGATTATACTGTTACGTACTTTATACACATTGTTAGGTACTTTATACCAGTTAAAAATTTCATTTCGAAAGAAACAAGTTCTCTTCGATACAATGATTTTCTAAATTGCCCGTTTAACAAAGATCTTCCTAAAAGAAAAAAATCTGTAATTTATTATTGTAATTATAGGTCTAAAAACAAAAACTGACGTTCGACCTCGAAGTTAAAAGTTATAGGTTCTTTGTCCTTTTACGAAACAGGAAGTAAAGCACTTTAGATACATTTAGAATCGACCAATTTTTTACCTGGCCGATGCAGGTAATTTTTGCAGGAGTTATTAGACCAAAACTTTAATCTGTTAGGTCAATGCTATATTATTACTTCCTGCTAAATATAATTTGGCAACATTGACAATATGTAGAAAAAGAAAAGCACAAAGTATTTCTACACAATTTTTATTAGAATAACTAGGCGAACCTAGAATAATTCATAACAATTCAAATCGACATGTTTCGAGTGTAGAAACACTCATCATCAGGAAAATAAAGTGAAAGGTACAATGCTGATGTTGTTAGCAATAAAGAAAATAATAGTGGGATTGAGCCGTAATGGAGCTTTTAATGGTTTAAAAGAGGTGTAAAATTGAATAGTCAAAAGACCGACAATCAAGACTTCAGCATACTGAAAAGGCAAAGGACAGTGCAAAGATACTCTCCTGGGCAGAAAAATGAGCAGAACAAAAGAAAAATTAGGGAATTTTAAAAGCCTTATCTGTGAAAATCAATATTAAGTAGTGAAAAATCTTGAGTTTTATTCAGCTTTGTCAGAGACATGTGAATTGACAATATGATTTTTCGCATTTTTGAAAATTTTTAATAGAATGTTGGAAAATTTGGGATAGTTATACTCAAAGAAGCGGTAGTTACTTAAATTACTTATAATTACTTAATAGGGGTAGAATTAATATTATGGACCAGGTATTTCGTATTTTCTTCAGTAAGTATGAAGTAGTGGTAGTTCTTGAGAATGTAATTTTATTGTGATCAATTTAAACACATCTAACTTGGGCTAGGCCACATAAACAAGATGTTAAAGCCCGGACCTGTATTTTTTCTAATTCATTAAACCATTATTTTGCAGTGCGCATGCCTATTCCTGTGTGGTTTTGTCATGCGCAAGGCTATAAATTTGCCACATTCTTAATTATTGTTTGCTTATCTACAGGTAAATGTCTACAAGAATAAGCATTCTATCTTTTTATATGCCCGTGGTTATACCTTTAGGCTCCTTTTATACTGGGATTCTGAATCTCGGATTCCGGAATCTCGCTTCACATTTCACGTAGAACTTAAGCAAAGCGTTTAGACGGGCGTCTTCTCGGAAACAGAATCGCGATTCTAAATTTCGAAATCTCACTAATTTCAGCCGCCCGGCTACGGGATTCGAATCGGCGACAGGTCTAGCATTGGTCAGGGACGTAGCGAAGGCCTCTGGTTTGGGAGGGGTGAAATTCCTAAATTTCCCAACTTTATAAAATATAAAAAAAAAATAACACAATTCAAAAAGTATTTATTTCAGACCTACCCCTAATTATCAAATAAACTGTATAAAAACATATACAGGGTTGGGCAAATGTTCCGGAACGGCTTAATTACAGGCGAACTAAAAGTGATATCGGATCCGGGTTTTGGGCAATTTACCAGGTGTCCACGGTCCCTCTAACTTTTATGTTTTTCAAGATAATGGAATAAAATTTGGGGGATTTGTATATGACATAAAACTACATTTTTTGATAGTTGACTCAACATTATGAAACTTCCGGTTTAACTGAAAGTGACATAAACTTTCGATTTTTTAATGGGACACCTGATATATTTTTCGTTTATCTGACTCCATATATGACATTCTTAATATAACGATGTGTCACACTTTTTGTTACCAAGAAAATGTTTTTTTCCAAATTTATTGTTTTATCTAGAGGGCTATGGAATACCTTAAAATCACTTATTTCAGTTCTTTAATCTTAGAAAAAATACAATTTTATTTTTTTGGTCCAATGCTATGTGCTGTGTACAATTTAATCTTTAAAGTTGTATAACTCATTTTTTTTAAACGGCAACATGGTGGCTCGCCGGGTTAAGAAAACAGAGGATTTTAATACAATTATTTTAATACCACACACTATTAGGTTTTAGAAAACCTGCCATGAAAAAACTTTAAAAAGTTAACTTAAAACTTTCCTAAAATGAAGCATCTTTTGAGAATAAATTTAGATTTAAATGCATCAAGTATTCTGTGACCAGCAAAACTGATAAAACAAAATTATGCCTTGAAGAAAATTGACATGCCGACAGCTTCTGCCAAAGTAAATTAGTTTGTTGTTTAAAAAATATGGAAAATAATAGTTTTACAAGGAGCGAAAAAGTTGATATGTTATTAGTGTTTGGAGAATGTAGAAAGAAAAGAATTCAACCGATCAATGCTGCACGACGTACAAAGATATCCTAATCGGCGTGCTATTGCCCAAAACTGGTTCAGTTAACTTTTTAAAGTTTTTTTTTATGGCAGCTTTTCTAAAACCTAATAGTGTGGTATCAAAATAATCGTAATAAAATCCTCTTTTTTCTTAACTCGACGAGCCACCATGTTGCCGTTTAAAAAAAAATGAGTAGGTAATACAACTTTAAAGATTAAATTGTACACAGCACATAGCATTGGACCAAAAATAGTAAAATTGTATTTTTCCCAAGATTAAAGAAGTGCAATAAGAATTTTAAGGTATTCATAGCCCTCTAGATAAAACAATAAATTTGGAAAAAAATATTTTCTTGGTAACAAAAAGTGACAAATGTGTCATAGTTATATTAAGAATGTCATATGAGTCAGAAAAAGGAAAAATATACCAGGTGTCCCATTTAAAAATCGAATATTTATATCACTTCCGGTTAGACTGGAAGTCTCATAATGTTGAGTCAACTTAAAAAAATTCAGTTTTATGTCATATACAATCCTCCAAATTTTATTTCATTATCTTGAAAAACAAAAAAGTTAGAGGGGCGAACCATCTTCCGTAGACACCCGGTATAGGACTAAAATGGAACTATATTATCAGATATTCTAAATTTTCAATAACTTTAAAATATTTTTTGTATAGTATACCATATGACTAAATTCAACTGTTTCGGAATTACGGGGAAATGAATGTAGTTCATTTGATTATTTAAACAAAATTGGTAATAATTTTTAAATAAACAATAATATAAAAAAAAGTTATTTAATTAAATGTTAAAAATGTCGCC
Source organism: Polydrusus pterygomalis (assembly GCA_963969555.1). NCBI lineage: Eukaryota > Metazoa > Arthropoda > Insecta > Coleoptera > Curculionidae > Polydrusus > Polydrusus pterygomalis. Next base: position 37,375,496 of record OZ018376.1, on the reverse strand, counting down.
CTTCAAACACCTGACAGTGTCGAATCCTCTCGGGAAATTGGGAAAGCACGTTTTGCAAATGCTTACGAGAAATACCATGCACAGCATCTAAAATACTGTTTTTAAGGTCCTCCAAAGACTTAGGTTGTGTACGATACACGACACTCTTTAAATGACTGAAAACGCCAAGTGTCTATCTATATATTACAGTCGTCAGTCTTACCGGGGCAACTAATGGAAGTTAAATAAGCTGCACATATTTTTGTCTACCCAAGTTCTCCCAACTTTTGATGTTTGGGATAACTTTGGGGGGGGGGCGTCGCCCCCCCCAACCCCCCCCATGACTCCGTCCCTGGGCATTGGTTTATATGTAATCATTTTCACTGCCATTCTTATGGGTCGTTTCTGTTAGGTTTGCGAATAAATAATTCAATATGGATGTTTTAAAAACTCTTTTCGACACTGACAAGTTCATATCGTCAATACAGGCACGTCCAAGCTTATGGGAATCTTCGGCAGAAGAGTATTCGAATAAAACAATAAAACAGGCACACTGGTTGGAAGCGGCTAAAGAAACTTTGTCTTTAAAGAATATTATGTAGCTCGTCAAAAGACCAAATGGACATTCTGAAACAGTTAAAAAATTTCTCAGTGTTCTCTTAAATTTGTATACAGGGTGTCCCAAATTCGAGCCTCATCATGGGGATCTCGGAAACTATAAGAGATACAGCATCGGTCAAATTGTGGCAAAGTTGCGCAATTTCGTACTGAGCAATATCGCAAAAAAATATCTCGGCTATCTATTTTAGTTTTTGAAATTTTTGCAAAAAACTAAAATTTTAAGTTTTTGTTTTTTTAAATTGCTCGACTTATTTTATCCGCTACAGAAAAACAAGCACAACATTGTTAAGGCAACTTTTTACGCTCCATATTGTGACATTTTTAGAATTTCGTTACAACGTTTCGTTTTTGTGGAACTATTATCAACTTTAATTTTTTAAATACGGACCTGCATTTTTTATTTTATTTTTTGTTAGCCCTTTAAGCCCTGAATTCAACCATGTACCACACTTAATTATATTTAGACGTTTTGATGTCATTATTACATCTTCAGGAATGTGATAATTATTTTTAAATACGGCCCTGTTGTTAGTTACTTAATCTTTTTACCACATACAACATGTAAATGGATCCAGAATTTTATACAAATAATTTACTATATTTATGTTTTTATATAAATTGTAACAAAGTAAAAATAAAACCAAACAAAACAAAGGTGGCTATGACAAGAACTTTTACTTGATTGTTTGGCTTAATTATCTTGACAACTGCGGTCACCATTTATACTAAAAATTTCAGCAAAATTATGTTTTCTGCTTTAGAAAAGCGCGATATGTTACTAGTTTATTATTCTTTCAATAGGAATTCACAAATTTCTTGTGGCCGTTATTTACAGGACTATCCTGATCGCTTGCAGCCTCATTATAGTTATTTTGCTTGATACTAATTTAGCCCAGTATGGTAGTTTTAATAAACCAAGAGTCAAATATGGTACACGAATGGAGCCGGAAGAACAACAAAATATTTTAGATTCTGTAACCCACTAAAATCCCGCTAAACGATATTTCAATCTAACAACTAACACCAGGGCCGTATTTAAAAATAATTATCACATTCCTGAAGATGTAATAATGACATCAAAACGTCTAAATATAATTAAGTGTGGTACATGGTTGAATTCAGGGCTTAAAGGGCTAACAAAAAATAAAATAAAAAATGCAGGTCCGTATTTAAAAAATTAAAGTTGATAATAGTTCCACAAAAACGAAACGTTGTAACGAAATTCTAAAAATGTCACAATATGGAGCGTAAAAAGTTGCCTTAACAATGTTGTGCTTGTTTTTCTGTAGCGGATAAAATAAGTCGAGCAATTTAAAAAAACAAAAACTCAAAATTTTAGTTTTTTGCAAAAATTTCAAAAACTAAAAAAGATAGCTCAGATATTTTTTTGCGATATTGCTTGGTACGAAATCTCGCAACTTTGCCACAATTTGACCGATGCTGTATCTCTTATAGTTTCCGAGATCCCCATGATGAGGCTCGAATTTGGGACACCCTGTACAGTAAAACGTAGGTTTCCTCTTGCTGTATAACGTTCGCTGATTATTGGATGAACCCACATTCTACGTTTCCTAAGTTTTTTTCTTTTTTTTACACACGATCTCATAATAATATAGCAACAGCAGCGCTTCTTCTACTGCATTCATTTTAACACTGAACAGAAGCGTGCGGCCCTGGAATTAATCGTCTCTCCACAAAATTGCCGAAACCGCGCAAGATTAGAAAAGTATGCATTCCGAATCTCTTTAGAATTCACGTGGCACTAAGGCTGCTTTTATATTGGGATTCTGAATGCGAGATTCAGTATCTGGTATTCAGAATCTCGCGTGAATTCTAACGAGATTCGGAATGCATACTTTTCTAATCTTGCGCGGTCTCGTCAATTTTGTGGCAAGACGATTAATTCCACGGCCGCACGCTTCTGTTCAGTGTTAAAATGAATGCAGTAGAAAAAGCACTGTTGATATATTATTATCAGATGGCAGCAGGATACGTTTTACTGTATAAAAATTTAAGAGAACACTCTGAGAAATTTCTTAACTATTTCAGAATGTCAATTCGGTCTTTTGACGAGCTACACAATATCTTAAAAGATAAAAATTCTTTAGCTACTTTAACTTAGTGTGCTGTTTTATTTTAATACTCTTCTGCCGAAGTATTCCATAAGCTTGGACGTGCCTGTATTGACGATATGAACTTGTCAGTGTCGAAAAAAGTTTTTAAAACATCCATATTGAATTTTCATTCGTAATCCTAACAGAAACGACCCTTAATACAGAGCTGGCAAGAGGCTACTGAACGAGAATCGCTGTGAAAATGCTTACATAGGTATAAACCATAAACCAATGCTGACCTGTCGCGGATTCGAATCCCGTAGCCGGGCGGCTGAAATTAGTGCGATTCCGAAATTTAGAATCGCGATTCTGTTTCTGAGAAAACGCCCGTCTAAACGCTTCGCTTAAGCGCTACGTTAAATGTGAAGCCGAGATTCCGGAATCCGAGATTCAGAATCACAGTATAAAAGGAGCCTTAATCTATGAAAATTATAATTTTTTGAATATGGGTATCTATATAATTGCACAGATATAAATTTCACATCTTTAATTTTGTTAGGTCAATAGTCATTAAAATCTCCTAACCTTAACAATAGAGCGAGTTGGCAAAAACAAGTTGCAAATTTTTTTATTGGCCTTGAAGGCACTCACTAACCTCGAGTGGGTTTTTAAAGTGCATTGGCCTGCATTAGCATTTTCTAGCTGATTAATTTTAATAGTAGAATGAGCTAGGCAAATTTTTTACAATTAGTTTTTATGTGGTCCTTTCCGAGAACGTTTATTTTATTTTTATATTCGTTGCCTTTTCGATGTTTAAGTTTTGGAATTGCATTTGAGGTTTTAGCATTCTTCTTTCTTAGGGTTATGTAAAGATTCGTTGATTTCTAAATCAATAGTTTTATATGCAATAATGCCATGTCCTATTATATATATAGTTAAGATACAGTGTCACCAGTAAAGTCCGCATCATATGGAATTTTTTTTTATTAATAGCTTTATTCAAAATTTGACTTCGTTCGAGTTCTGCTTCGATCGAGATGAAAATTAAGCAAAAAAAATAGTAGTTACGTGATTCGCATTATCTGTCAAATTTTAATTTTATCCAAAAAATAATTCAAAAGTGGGGTTATTTCTGAAAGTATAGAAAAAAGTTATTAGAAAAAGTTTTTTTAAATGCAGTTTCTAGCCCCCGTGCAAAATGTCAGCTGCATAAGATAATTTTGATTTTTTACCTATATTTTGTAGGCTTTATTTCAGATATATTTTCTTTAAAGTAGCGCCATATTAAATGTGTGTTTTTCTACAAAATCAAAATTGGGGTATTAAAATTTTTTCGCATGTGAAGCAAAGTTTATTTGTTTTGGACCCTGTATAAGGTAACTTTATAAATAAGTATTTTTGAAAACGTAGTTTGTGTCTGAAATTAAAAAAAATAAAAAATAAATTAAAGGGTTTTAAATTAAATCGTTGAAAATAGATAAACTTTATGTTAAGTTAAACTAAAATTTATTTTCCACTTAATGAACACTTTACTGATGACACTCTGTGTTCTTTCTTATCTTAATATTAAGGTGTATTACTTTCAGACACAAACTACGTTTTCAAAAATACTTATTTTATGAAGTTACCTTATACAGGGTCCAAAACAAATGAACTTTGCATCACATGCGACCAAATTTGAATAGCCCAATTTTGATTTTGTAGAAAAACACACATTTAATATGGCGCTACTTTAAAGAAAATTTATCTGAAATAAAGCATTGTCAAAACTAAGAAGTTTTATGTAGGTTGCGTTGAGTCTATATTTACAAAATATAGGTAAAAAATAAAAATTATCTTATGCAGCTGAAATTTTGCACGTGGGCTAGAAACTGCATTTAAAAAAACTTTTTCTAAAAACTTTTGAATTATTTTTTTGGAAAAAATTAAAACTTGACAGATAATGCGAATCCCGTGACTACTATTTTTTTTGCTTAATTTTGCCTAAAACACTTTGAATGATTTTTGAGATTTAATAGAATTTTCCAAATTATTACCTATATTCTATCAAACCTTTATAAAAAATAGATTTATAAGCTAATGTTTTAGACTCTATCCACATTAAAATTTTGATTAGTTCTTGTTTTATAATAATTATGATGGTCATAATTAAAAGAACAAAAATGTTTTGAACAATCAGGCAATAAATTATTTTTAATTTTATGTATAAAGATGCATACTAAATAAAAAATTAAATACTTTCAATCGATCTATATTTTTCAACAACTCGCCTCTGAAACCTGTAAACCGTATAATACAATTTCAAATTTGGTTCAACTAGATATCTGTTTTCTTCTCCTGATGGCTCTAACCAGTACACTCAAAAAGTTTTATTTGGATCATATTGCATGAGGCGTATCTTATGAATTCAGTTTTAATAGAATATTTTTATAACACTGATATGTTAATATTTTGTTTAATATTTAAATTAATGGCCCAGATCTCAAGGTCAATGGTATATAAATGACACCTATAAATTGCTTAAACGCAAAGGGTAATTTTCGGAACCTTGCCATTATTAACAAAAAAAAAATTAGTATCTAATTTTGGAAGGACTGTTCAGGGAGGCATTGACCAATAGTATGCCAGTGTTTTTTTTTTTAATTAAATGCACAGAAACTTTAAAAAAAGCCGTTTTTTGAAACCACTAAAATTGCCACAATTTACCTTAAAATCCTTAAAACACGTCGATTTTTAGAACTGAAGTAAAAACAATTTTTACTGGTAACACGATATTTTCTAGTCCATCTAGATATTATCATCTCTTCTAAGAATTTGTGTTTATTTTAACAGAAAATGGGTGATAATTGCACAAAACACGAAAGTAAACAAAACTATGATTGGCTGACTAACAGCTGCCTTGCCCTACCAGCTTCAGCATATCTCTGTCTTTCTTCTTCATATGCCAAGGGCATATAAATAACTACTCTGATCAATACAGCACTGGAGCGCGCATGCGAATCGTCAATAGTTAGGCTAATCGAATTGACAGTTAAAAGCTAGGCGTCGTTAATCCCACCTTAAAAACATATTTTAATATACCTACCTAATATTTTTTTATGTAATAGTTAAGGAGCTAGCGTGCCAAAAACGCCATAGTTGGCTGCCCGTCAGTCGAGTTTGAAAAAATGTTGCCATTACTCCACTGAACTGGTGGTGCTTGAAGTTTTGCTTTTACCCATCAACTTTAAGATTTATTGGCAATAATGACATAGGGCGATTGGCCATAGTGAGGAGCCCGTCAGTCAGGTTGAAAATTAGCTTCTGTAGGTTGCCAAGATCATGTATCTAAAATTTCTTTGCGATCTAACCACTAGATCGTGAATTAGGCCAAATGGAAGATTATAATTTGTTTTTTGACCGCCATTTTGTTGGCCATAGTAAGGAGCCCCTCCAAAACTTGTTTCTACCTCTTCGTTTGGATAAAATGACAGGAAAAATGCACTTGACTGACAAATCGAATCACGACGTTCTTCCCTGGGTGACCTACAAAATCTCGAAAAATCCAATTTTTCAGTTTTTAGCATGGCTTTTTCAGAAATTCAACCAAAATCATCAGTCAATCATTTTTCCTGATTTTTAGACATCCAATTAAGTAGAAATCACAAACGACTGACATTTTCCTCGAATATTTTCAATTTGGCCATACTTTGAAAATTTTCTGATTTTGGACTTTTTTATAATGGCTCAATAATGCTGTTCCAAATGGACTTAAAAGTAAAACAATGTATGACGATGATGTTTAATGACCTAAAAAACGTTTCAATACATAACTATCACCTATTTACCCCTTCCTCCACCCCTCTGCTACCCTCCACCCCTATTCATTCGTTGAATTTATGTTATATTATATTGGATTCAGTAATAAAAAAATATAGAATTTTTGCCATAAAAATATACGATAACCAATTTCAGCAGTAAGAAATGAATAATTACTGAAGAAAATCGAAAATTAAATGGTTATTATTTATTGAATGAAATTGTTGACATATTTGGGTTGAGCAAGCTGGGTTGTGTTAGTAACATTTCAATTTCAATATAGAAAAAAACAGATATTTAATTGTTGATTATATTGTAACTATTACTTTTACTTACTTAATATAATCATTATATATTATATATATTATATATATAGTAATAGTTATAATATAATCAACGTTTTTTAGGTCATCAAACATCATCGTCATACATTGTTTTATTTTTAAGTCCATTTGGAACAGCATTATTGAGCCATTGTAAAAAAGTCCAAAATCAGAAAATTTTCAAAGTATGGCCAAATTGAAAATATTCGAGGAAAATGTCAGTCGTTTGTGATTTCTACTTAATTGGATGTCTAAAAATCAGGAAAAATGATTGACTGATGATTTTGGTTGAATTTCTGAAAAAGCCATGCTAAAGACTGAAAAATTGTATTTTTCGAGATTTTGTAGGTCACCCAGGGAAGAACGTCGTGATTCGATTTGTCAGTCAAGTGCATTTTTCCTGTCATTTTATCCAAACGAAGAGGTAGAAACAAGTTTTGGAGGGGCTCCTTACTATGGCCAACAAAATGGCGGTCAAAAAACAAATTATAATCTTCCATTTGGCCTAATTCACGATCTAGTGGTTAGATCGCAACGAAATTTTAGATACATGATCTTGGCAACCTACAGAACCTAATTTTCAACCTGACTGACGGGCTCCTCACTATGGCCAATCGCACTATGTCATTATTGCCAATAAATTTTAAAGTTGATGGGTAAAAGCAAAACTTCAAGCACCAGGGTGTTCAGTGGAGTAATGGCAACGTTTTTTCAAACTCGACTGACGGGCAGCCAACTATGGCGTTTTTTGCACGCTAGCTCCTTAACTATAAGTAATACTACCATAATGTTAAAACTATATATTTTTTATTTAGTGAATCTCCAGGGTTCGTCCCATTTGTATTCCTTAATGTAAAATAAACAAATAAAGAAGCATAAAATAAAACGGTATTTTGTCAAGCTTGCGCCTACTTATATTTCTTTTTCTGTTTTTATTAATTTATAGATTCAACCTTTTTAAACCTTAAACTGTAGGTAATTGTACACAAAAGAAGGGTATTTAGCCGATTTTTGGATAAAATGAAGAAGTAACGAAATATTGATAAAAAACGAAATGGCGAAGGGGCCACTAGGTTAACTCCTAAGAAAGCAATATCCAGTAAAAACGAATAAAAATCCAAAAAAGTTTGGGCGCTAGCAAGAAAAATTAACGGAAAAATAATTTTTCTAAAAACTTTTTTCGATATTTTCAGAAATAACCCCACTTTTGAATTATTTTTTGGAAAAAATTAAAATTTGACAGATAATGCGAATCACGTGACTACTGTTTTTTTGCTTAATTTTTATCTCAATCGAAGCAGAACTTAATGCCAAAGTCAAATTTTGAATAAAGCTATTAATAAAAAAAATTCCATAATATGATGCGGACTTTACTGGTGACACTGTATAATTTTAATGTTTCTTTCCGTTCATTTTTCTTACTAGCGCCCAAACTTGAATGAAATAAAAATGATATTTTAGATACTGACAATAAGCGTTAAAAAATCTGTTTTTCTATTTGACGTTCATAATAAGTTCATTATGAACTTGAAATGAAGTTCATAATAAAGCTATTTCGATACGCGTTTTTTCTTTATTTAATGTTGGTAACATTGAAATTGAAAAATTGAAAAATTGACGTAAAATCACGTCTTTTGAAATTCAAAAAAATTAGCAAAATCGCCCGAATTTCCGAACGCTCTGTATATGTACCGAATGTACAAGGATCACACAACGTATTCCGTCCAATTTCAAATCTCATATCGCTAAAATAACTTTAGAATCTCGTGGTGAAAATGGGTCAATAAATCAAAAAATGACAGTTCGCAAAATAATTTTTGTTGTCCAGAGGTTACTATGATAAAAAATAGTATTACCAACATAAAATTTAGACATAAAAATTTAAAGGATTTATTTTCTTTTTAAATATGTATTTTTTATTGAAAAAACTACAAATAGAAAAAATAGTATAAAGCACGTGGTTCATAAGGCGTTTTAGCGCACGTGTCAATTAAAAAACTCGCCACTTCGTGGCTCGTTTTTTAAAATAGACGCGTGCGCTAAAACCGCTTCTTATGAAACGTGTACTTTAATATACCATTTTAATAGTGTTTGGAGGTAATAAAATATTTTTTCTAATTTTGTCTCGAAACAGATCTATTTCGAACGCGCTAGCGAGTTCGTAATATATCTATTTCGAACTCCGAATTTTATTATTTAAAGGTTGGCCCTACATGACATGTTTTTTTTCACCGTTTAGCATATCATTCTAGATAACTAATATTTTTTAGTCCAAATATGCAAAATACTACACGAACCCACGTGTGTAATAGTATGTTTGGTTGCCTAGATCTACAAATCTGTATGTATTGTTTTAGTTAATTAAAAAACACATATTAAATAATAACTTTATTGACGGAGAACTATTTTGCTTTTGTAGATGCTTCAAGCTATCATTTTCTGCCAAATCCTATCCAAAATTTAATCTACTACTTCCAATGTCGATTTAAACTACAACTTTATTTGAATTTTCCCTCTTCCCTATACTAAATTGCAATGCCGTGACGTAAAATCACGTCTTTTGAAATTCAAAAAAAAGTAGCAAAATCGCCCGAATTTCCGAACGCTCTGTATATGTACCGAATGTATAAGGATCACACAACGTATTCCGTCCAGTTTCAAATCCCATATCGCTAAAATAACGTTAGAATCTCGTGGTGAAAATGGGTGAATAAATCAAAAAATTACAGTTCGCAAAATAATTTTTATTGTCCATAGGCTACTATGATAAAAAATAGTATTACCAACATAACATTTAGACATAAAAATTTACAAAATTTGAAGGATTTATTTTTTTAAATATGTATTTTTTATTGAAAAAACTACAAATTAGAAAAAATAGTATAAAGTACGTGTTATTTATAAAGTAGTTTTAAGCACTTGTCCCGTTATAAAACTCGCCGCAAGCGGCTCGTTTTTTAACATGGACGCGTGCTGTAAAATGATGCTTTATAAAACGTGTATTTTAATATACTATTAATTTTTATCATTAAGTATACCACTACATCTAATACAGCAAATATTGGTTCCCAAAATGAAATGAATATAAGTTCAAGGCTAAAAGAAATAATAGGAAAAATAGATTTACTCCAGTATTAGGTGATGTATATCTATTATATGAACGTAGGTATGTATTATATAGTTTTTTTGCTTATTATTAGTGACTGCATAATTTATATATCCTTGTAATATCAGTAGCTTGAAGGCAGGGCCTATAATGTATGTATTAAGTAAATTAAATAATAAATTCCTACATCCTAAAGGTTTTTACCTCAACATTATTTTTGCTTTTGTGAGAGAACTAAGTTTTTATTTTACGTGATTTTCGGATAACTTCGTAATTTTACGGCAAATATTACGGAATAAAATATACTGAGAAAAAGCCTTCTATTCCTTATACAGTGAGGACCTAAAGTCCGTCTCCCCCCCCTCTAACTTCTAAACCGTTCGGTATATTTTAATGAAATTTTGAACGATAATATTTGAGCAAGTCTTGCACTTTTTGACATACCAATGATAGCTTTAAATGTCAAGATGACAGCTTTTTTAAAAAACTTTATTGCGCGAAAAATTAATTGAACTTAACGAGCCGTCCTCTTTACTTGCTAAATAGAGACTAAACCATAGACAAGCGAGTTGCGCGCTCTCAAGGATAGATAGGCAACTTAACATACTAAATTAGTTCCCTGATAGCGCCACATGCGACCGGTGGAAAAACTAAATATAGTCGTGGTGGGGGTAGGCGCCAAGCATAAAAATTTTAATTTTATTATTACTTTGAATTCAAATTTTCGCGCTTCCAACTTAACGGAAAAGTTTGAAGCGCGAAACATCTGATTCAAGTTAAAATAATTTGGGAGAACGAAAGGAAATTATAACAATGATATGGCGACAAGATTTATTAATATTAGATATTTACATAAATATGGTTTACATAAAAAAACAGCTTACATTATTATATTATTATTTTCTAACAATTCCGTGTTATTTTCAAAGTTTTTATTTAATAAACTAGTTATTGTACCTTGTAGTTCATTAAGTTGTGAAGTAAAGTTTCTTTCTATATCTTTAATAGCTTTCGCTGTACTTTCCAATCGTTGGGCGACATTAATGCGAAGTCTTCAGGAGGTTCCACGCTCTTGTTAATTGCCTTGGTTTTTCTTCCCGATTTCTTTGGTCGCGACATATTAAATATATACCTATTTACGATTCTCAAACTACCGACTGCGCCATGTTAAGTTTATAAATTATATATGAATAATTATTTAATAATAACTTTATTTTTTATATATTTTACAAATCAATCATAAAATGACAATGACAATCTTTCACCAGTCCAGGTAAGACTTCAGGATCTGTCACAACAAGCCATATTTTTATCTTTCTCGCACATATTATGCAGGCACAGAGAGAGAGAGAGGTACAGAATGTTGGCCATGCTCATTCTAAATGAATATTCTGTTCCTACCAACGTTAGGAGATGAACAACCTTATAAAACAAAATTCCTACAATAGCGCCACTAGCGACCGGGGGGCTAAATTAAACGAACAGGGGACGACCTTCACCATTTAAGTTATCCTAGCCTGGACTAAACGTTTGAAGGGCGAGTAAACAACATGGCGGACTTTGTTATGACAGTTTAGATCGGGAGAGTTCGCAATAAGTCGGGAAAACATTACTATGTCATTTGACCCCACTATGTCATTTTGTACACCCTTCCCCCACTAAGCGGGTTTGATACACTAGCAATTTATTTACTATGGGTTAATACAAAATAAACTATCAATACAAACTATGTCTTAGCAAACATGTTGTATTAGATTATTTTCCCCAGTGTACAAACTCCGTAAATTTACAATATTTATTATAAATTTTACTGTCCTCGGAGAGAACATCTTTTGATCGCAATTTTTCTTTAGATGTTAACAAATAACGGCAACGCTTTAAGGTCCGTAGATCGTAAAAAACATATTTCATCGGTCATTCTGTGTGTCTGTTGGCTCGGACGATTATATCGTGCACAAACCTTAATACTTTAGAAAGTAAAATTATAGCAATTAAAAATATTAATGTTTGTTTTTAATTTGAAATAACTGGACTCTAACTAAAACTGTTTATTTCTAGTTAAATTAGTTCCCAGTCCTAATATATGATGCGTGCTGAAATTTTCATTGTTTAGTTAGGAAATTAGGGAACAGCGGGGATGAAAACGGCGCTTAAATATTTGATAATATTAATTGAAGTGTACCAAGTAAAATCAATAATTCCACCTGGTGTATGCATACACGCAGGGTAAATCCAGCTAAATTTTACACCGTAATATAAAATTGTATAATATGCTCAATCGGTATATTATACCGGGTGTAACAGGATCATGGTACACCCCCCGTATCTCCGTTAGTTTTAAAGGTAATTGATTGAAATTTGGGATATCCCATATACATAATAAGCGGCACTTTTTGACCTACAAATGATTATTTTTTTCACTTCCGGTTTCGCCGGAAGTGACACCAACTTTCGATTTTTAAACGAAACACCCTATATATTATTACATTTTTGAATTCTGCATAATTTTCTGAATTCAATGATACCACAAAAGTAACATTTCAAGCGTAAGAAATATTTATTATTTAATTTTTAATTTTCCATTTAAGTGTGCCATGACGGTTCCGATTTATTCCAATTGATCCATCTAATGCTGGAAAAATCGAAGTCCCGTCAAAAATACTAAATTGCGTTTTTTAGAAGCAAATAAAATTCACCGTAATCGTTTTTCGGGTAAAACTCAATTTTTTCAAATGGAACCATATTGGTACCGTGGTACCATTTCTTAGTACTATTAATAAGGAATTTATTCATACCTGGTAATAACATGTGCTATAAATACAATCAAAATTACAGCTAAAAGAAAATACATATATATTGTTCTAATTTAATGCTAAGAAGTTACTAAGGTGAACAAAAATAACAACCAATCGCACCTTTAAAATTAAAGTGACACAATCCAAAAAATAGAGTTTTGCAGAAAACAGGAAAAACTGTAAAATATATTGGACCCCTCTAACTCTTTTGTCTCCTAAGCCCAAGTAATAAATTAAATTAAATGTTAAATTTGGGGAAACATTAGCTAAATTGTTTTACTAGAAGGCAATTATTTAAATTTGATATTAAAACCTACCCTTAATAGTAAAAAAAATAAAAATAAAAAATAAAAAACAAGTTAGGTCTTTTTACTGCCAATTTTTTTTTAACAACGAACGAATTATTTGGAGTTATGCCATTGTAAAATTAAAATTGTCGTTGTACTCAGCGAGTCATTTTAGAATAAGTCCTTTTTTTTATTAAATACCCAGTTACTTTTTTGTAAAATGTTTGGAATCAAGTCAGTTTAGACTTAAAGCAGTGTCAATTTTCCGTCGCATGCGACAACATACTGAAATGATACTCTTTAGTATTAAAAAGACGCGCAAATACCGTTAATATGAAAAAGGCATAAATAGGTTCCTCTAATTGGGGAGAAGCGATCTGGTATTAGGTCCAGTGGCAGCTGATAGAGGGCGGTATTTAGTGCCATTTTATGATTAAACCTAGAAATATACAATTTTCGAGTTGTGTCACTTTACTTTTAAAGGTGCGCAATGTAAAGACTTTTCCAATACACAATAAAAATACCGATACACCACCGAATACTTATTTGACAATCTGAATAATTTCATTGTTTTCAAAGCCACCTTAGTAACTTCTTAGCATTAAATTATAACAAAATAATTGTATTTTCTTTTAGCTATAATTTTGATTGTATTTATCGCACATGTTATTACCAGGTATGAATAAATTCCTTATTAATGGTACTAAGAAATGTTACCACCGTACCAATATGGTTCCATTTGGAAAAATTGAGTTTTACCCCAAAAACGATTTCGATAAATTTTATTTGCTTATAAAAAATGCAATTTAGTATTTTTGACGGGACTTCGATTTTTCTAGCATTAGACGGATCAATTGGAATAAATCGGAACCATCATGGCACACTTAAATAGACAATTAAAAATTAAATAATAAATATTTCTTACGCTTGAAATGTCACTTTTGTGGTATCATTGGATTCAGAAAACAAACCGGAAGTGAAAAAAAAATCATTTGTAGGTCAAAAAGTGCCGCTTATTATGTATATGGGATATCTCAAATTTCAATCAATTACCTTTAAAACTAACGGAGATACGGGGGGTGTATCATGATCCTGTTAAACCCGGTATAATGACGTTCGCTTGTAGAGGGACTAAACAGTCATCTTTAGTAGAGTAAAATATCTCGGCAAAAATTGGCAAATGAATCTTAAAACAAGTTAATTAATGAATAATTAGGTAAAATATTTCTTGACAGGATGGCGAACGTTCTTTTCCCTTCGTTAGTTTCGATAATCCATAAAACAAATTAATACAAAATCTATAAGATATAACAAGGCGGTTTAGCAGACACCAGGGGAACAAACCCGAACAAACCCGATAGGCCGGAAGCGCTCTGCTTCTAAAATTAAAATTTTTTACACCTTAATAAAACCATTTTTTTTTCATTCAAAAGTGTCTACGAAATTTTTGTATAGATATTCGACAGGCCTTATTCTAAAAATATTTTTTTGCAATACACCGGAGCACAACGTTGCAAACTTTACGTTTTCCCTAAGTTAGGTAAATTGTGTACAATCTGGCAACACCACGTGGGGGTGTCTAAAGGTGACACTTCAACCACGAAGTGTCGTCGAACAAACCCCCCTAGGGCTTAAAATAACGAAAGTAGGTACCCATTTAAATCCACATAATTCCAAATTTTATTTAGAAATATGCCATTGCTTTTTGAACTTTCGGTTCCCCGATATTTCTAGAAAATGCCAGAGGTACGGAGTGGCTATAAAATCAGCCGCCATTAATGCTAGGAAGCTTTTACTTTGAGAAAGTAACAATTTTTCGGCCTAGTTCGGGAAACACAAAAGCATCCCGGAAGTGGGTACTTTCCGGACGTTTCTTCACTTTCCAGACGGTTTCCAAAACATAGTGCCCCCAACAACATTCTTCCTGTGCAAAAAGATACTATTTTCTGGACTATTACCAGATCATTTAAAAAATAGTTGGTAATGGTAACACCTACTGTAAAATTTACGGAAATCCTATATTTTTTGGAAATATTTTCTGAAATATCGCGGAAACATTGGAAATATTAATATGGAAATATTAGAAACAAATTAAAAACTAAGAAACTTAAAAAAAAACGAAAACATTTAATAAAATTATATCATCCAAAAAATAGAAAACAAAATAAGTAAACACAAATAAAAGGTTAAATATTGAAAACAAACGGTGTTATATACGTTAAAAAAACAATCAAGAAATAAGTCGAGCGCTGTCATCATCACCTTCAATATTATATTCAGCGTCAAGCCTTCTTCATGATTCATGAAAGTCAACTTCCTCTAAATCTTCCACAGTGTCAAAAATAATAATTGATCTATAGCCACTTTCTATTTTTAACAAGTTTTCGTTATATAACACTTAGAGTAGTTTAGCTGCTGTCAATTAAATTGTCAAGATAATTTTACAAATACAATAATGTAAATTAAAAACTTGACTATTAGTTAGATAGATATTGTATACAAAAATAAACTGCCAGTAGCTTTTCAAATCAGTGATACCTATACAGGCTGTTTGTTCAATTAACCAAATTAACTGTATTTTTAAACCACCGTGTATAATATGGCAACTAAGATTTGGGTGTAGGGTTGAAAGCCCCTTGGTATTATTTAACTGTCCACCAAATTTTAGGGTCCTAATATTTCACAGTTAAAAAAATCAACATTTTTTTAATACCATTTTCCGTCAAAAAAACTGGAATTTAATTATTATTTTAGAAACGGTAAGAAACAGCTATAGGACAATGTTAAAGAAAGTTGTAAGGAAATGAATAGGGGATTTGAAACATAGACATTTACCTTTCGATACGTACAGCTTATCTCGTGCACAAACAAAAGTTAAGTTTTATGAGTGAAAAAAATGTCCGAGCGCACGGCTCGCCGGTCAGCTGCCTTCCCTCCCAGCAGCATCGGACATGCGCATAAACCTCTTGTTATCGGCCTGTCCTTCTTTAGCGACGTGCTCAAAACACTCTAGAACCGGCTCGGCGCCCTTTTTGTTGTTTTTCTCTGTGGATTCCTTGTTGGTTATTGTGGGTGTTTAATATTTACGGATTTCTAGTTTTTGTGTAGTTTAGTGCATTGTGTTTGTGCTTTTAGTGACTCGGATACTCGAATTGGAATATTCACAATGACTATTAGAAACCATTTTATGAGTTTGTTACGCCCAAAAATTGGTAAAATACCGGATATTTCGTATTTCCTTCAGTAAGTATGGAGTAGCGATGTAACGAATGTAGCGAATTTAAACACATCAAACTAGGCCTAGGCTAGAGAAATAAAGTATGCAAATAAAGAAAAACACACACCAAGACAGATTGTCCCGATGGCATATACAGTAACAGCACGCGGGCTAGAAACTTCGTTTAAGCTCGGATCGCCGAACTCATAATAATCAGTAATGGCACGTGTGCTAGACAGCAGAATGCATAACAGCACGCGGGCTAGAAAATCTGACTTCCTCAAGTGGTGGCTAGTAACGACACTCGCGCTAGCAGCAGTTACAGTAATAGCACGCGAGGTATAAAAAGGTATGTATATCGGCAATCGGTTTGTTCGTTGTTAGCAGAGCATTTTTAAAAAATTTAATTAATATTTTATAAAATATTATGAAATTAATTGGATTTAAAAAAAAATGCTCTACTAACAACGAACAAACCGATTGCCGATATACCTTTTTATACCTCGCGTGCTATTACTGTAACTGCTGCTAGCGCGAGTGTCGTTACTACCAGGACTTCGGAAAGTCGGATTTTCTAGCCCGCGTGCTGTTACTGTATATGCGTCCCGATGCATGTTTTTGTATATTTTATTTGCAGCCCTGCAATAAATTAGGTACGCCTATTTTTTGGGCAAAAAGTTTGAAAGACACTTTTCTCTATACTTATATTTTATAAAAGAAATAAGTAAATAGCTAGGTATGTTTATATTAATCCAAGGGTGAAAGTATTCCACGGGTCAAGTTTTCAGGTAAAAACTTATTCAAAATATTAAACAAGAAATTGCGCTTGAAAATGTTTTACACGTAGGTACCCAAATGTTTGCCAAATTGTAAAAATCAATACAAGTTATATACCAACTAATATTTGACTTGAGGTAAGGTACCTACGCGATAACATCGAAGATTGGTTGTTATGCTGTTTTTATATTCGATTTTATAAGACTAGTTTATTTAACTAGTTCTCTTCCTTTTCGAACTGAAAACACGACGACGAATAATTTTTAAACAAACTTTAGAAATAAAACCTTACAAACAATTTTCTATCATCAACATCCCAGCCAGCACACAAACATCACATATATGTTACAAGTACTCCCACACACAACATTGAACATCCCATGTAATGTACTGTTTATGTTCTATTTGACAGAAATAGTCCCGCCAAATTTCCGCAACACACGATTTATAGGGTACATCCCACAAATGTTAATATTAGTATTGCTATGTAATGTTGGTATATGTAACTTATTAACCATTTCATTTAGCGTCACAAAACGCTTTCTCATCGATGTACCATTGGAATGTACCCATTACATATTTAGAAGAGGTAACTGTACTATTGAATTCTAACCTTCCTAACATGTACTGATAAGATATTCTCGTAATGTTACATTAAAATACAGATTAGCCTTGGGTTAATCCAGTGGTGGCTTCGGGATTTTAGGATATTGCTATCTCAGAACTCACGCAAACTATAGGAATTTAATGTTGGGTTTATAAGAAACTATGCACGTGCAAAATGCAAGTATACATTTTTTTCATCACATCGTTACTAATGACTCAAACACTAAATTCAAACAGGTTGATGTAAGCATATGTGCGTCTGCTCCGAGATAAAAGATATCCCACAATCCACTGGGTTGAACCACATTTAATTAAAGAGTTAATTCAAGTTTTGCCTAAACCACAAGACTACTTTGTTCATTATTCTTTTTAAAACAACTCTTTTAGATAAACTTTAAAGTTAAGTTTAATATAAAAAAAAAGCAAATTCAAACCTGCATTTATTTATTTACAATTCTTAATTATTATGTAAGATACAAAAAAAATATACAACAAGAATGGTTACTTTTTAAAATTTTTCTTAAATAAATAAATAAAAAATAAATTTTATAAAAACTTTTTTTTTAAACTTAATTTTTCACAAAAAACGTACTTACACTAGGAATAAGTTATACATTATTATATAGAAATAATACATTAAATAAACATTTTTCACTTCATATATTCCAAAATAAGTACACTTCCTACTAAAAATACATTTTGACCGTTTCTTATTTATGTTATCAAAAAAAAATATGAGTAAACATTCTAAATTCGAATTAGCAAACGAAGTTTAATCATTACATATATTACGGTATCAGGTAGCTTATTAAGTATTAACATTAACGGATTACATAACTTGTTTAGGTTCCGACAAAACATATTACAAAAGATTCATACCCCAAATGACAGAATAATGCGAATTAAAGACTTATCCTTTAAATCTTTATACTATGATCCATTACAAACTTTTTGCCCTGAGAATATATGCCGTAAAAAGTAACGGACCAAAAAAAAGTTTTTTGTGTTTGTAAGATTGCAGTAAATTTGATATAGTTAAAATTATCAAGCACAAAGATGAACAAACTTTGATGCAACATTAAAAAGTTAATATGATGACCGTAGGACTTAATTTATTCTGTGAACAGAACCTAAGGCCATCCCAGATGTAGATACTATATTATTTGGTTGGTTAAAAGGGTTTTTATTCCAGACGAAGAAGTAAAAGGACAAAGTTATCCATTCCAGAAGCGCCCTTTGTTTTAATGAATGTGCATGGGAAAACTTTATTGCTAGGTAGCCTACATTTTCTTGTGACAGCAGTTTTTCTTTGAAATAGGCGTTGCCTTTCTTATCGTTTGGGATTTTTATGTTTCTCAACTTAAAATACGTTTTATATTAAATTAAATTTGAAACAAGTTTTCCTAAATCATCAGATCTATAGATGCATTAAATAGCATTTACTGCATTAGTTTCTTCCCGTAGTCTTCTTTGTTTCGCATGCCTCAGCCACTCACTTAAGACACCTTCAAAATCTTTTAGGGAGCATTGTGTCTTAAAATGAACAATCCCTAAAAATACATATTCAAAATCGACATCTTCATTTTATAGATTTAATAGCAATTATTTAGGTCTAATTTTATGTCGATGCTAATTTTGGACTGACTTATATAAGTAAGTTCATATGGCAAATGGGAATATAGTAGGGTTGAGTGATACGTAATTTAAGTTTTCTTTTCTCAATATTACCAGAAGTGTTTGGATCTTTGAAATAAACTTTTTTAAGGTTTTAAAACTTACCAAACATTAAATTAATCATTTCCAAATTCTTGATAGGAAAATTGTTCTTTTTGCCTGTGAGAGAACATGCCTCTCCAACTGTATTTGAAAAAACTGACTTCAAAATCCGAACTGTAAAATCCTTATACCCACTGCCACCGATACTTTTTAAATAATTGACCTTAAAAACAAAATAAAATATTGATAGTTAATAAACTGTAATCAAATTAAAATCATAATCCTAATTTTTACAACTTAAATTTTTTAAACTTATTAGCTTATACCTCTCAGTATACATACACATACATCTTTTCTAGTGGTAAAAGAAGTCAAGTGAATATATTTGAAAGGTATTTAAATTATGGCAATTGATTGAGTTATAAACTTTTGAAAGTTAGCAAAGAGGCAACCAAAATGACTTGTAACATCGGTCAAAATTAAAAAAAAAGGGATAATGTTTAGAGATCTCCTAACATGTTTGTAAACTATTTAAAAAATACAATTTTTTGTTACTTACAAATGTTCGCTTCTGTTCATCATTAGTTTTGATAAATTCCTTCAACTGCTCCAACTGGGCAAGTGTTTTTATTGGTAAATCTATAGGCAACCGTTGTGGATTTTCAGACTTGGGGGCTAATAATTCATACAAACGTTCCCGTATTTCATTTGTGTCAACTTTTAACTGGCCACACAACAAAGTTATTGCTTTCCAATTTTTTCATAATATTGGCAATGTCTTTTTCTGAAATAAAATAAACCTGTTTTAACAAAAATGTATCTCTTTCCTTTAGACTGCTGGTGAAAGTAATCCATCCAGTCACACACCTCAGAAGAAGCAAAAAAAATTAGCATAATGGTGTAACTAAAAGTTTTTGATATCCATAAATCAAATATGGAGTATCTAGAAACAACCTTATTTAAAATGAACGCTCTATTTTTTACAATAAACTTATTTTCTCAAAAAGTTATGGGAAATTTAGGTGGATCTGATTTATTATTACTTTGGGGACTCTCATTATTTGAAATTTCTGTTAAAATTTGATTCTTTATATTTCTCTTTTGTCTATGGGACAAATATTTAATTGGCTTATACATACCTTTATTATCCAGAAAATTCACAAACTGTATTAATCACAAAAACCGAAATAAAGTACCCCACGCCGTTATAACCTGCCACGCCAAAACGAGAACTTGCGGAAAAAAATTTAAGGTTAGGGTTAGAAATGTTAGAATTACCGCGTCTCTTTTTTTTACCCGACTGGCGATGTTATCAGGACATTTGACCAAACATTCGCTGCAGGAGTAAAAAGGTTTGTATATGCCACGTTGCGAATTGATCAAATACACAACATTATTATATAAACGTCTCCTGAATGTTCTAATTAGGTAATTTTATAACTAATAAAAATAAATCTCTGACGGCTATTGTAAGTACATATATGTTACATATATTCGCTACTTCTGAAGGATGTTAAAATCTAACGTTATGGATCTATTAAATTTATGAAGTTAAATGAAAATACATATTTTAACATTATAGACATAAAATCCAGATGTAACAAAGTGATGTGGCAAAATTAACAAACCTGCTCTCATTTAGACATATGTTCGACCGTAATGTAACATTACAAGACAACGTAATTTTGTTTCCATAAACAGAACATCGCAAAAATGTTGGTGATGTCGCGTGCTAGCTGGGATCTGATAGGTTTGCAACTACTAAAAATGCCAGCAATTACTACCTTATTTTCCAATTTGATTAAAAATTCCAATTTTTTGCAAGAAGGTCAACTTTTACAATTTCCTCAGCAAGAACTACCCCCTACCCCTGCCGGGGTAACTGGGCCGTAACAAGCCTGGTACCCCAACAGCATTTTAATTCAAGCTAAATGGTAAGCCAATCTACCTCATTTTATTAAATTTCATTTGCTACATCTTTGTATTTTAACATTTACATGGTTTTAAATGTTGTCTAATATTATGTTCTTTACTTGTATTTACTTATGTTTGTTTTAAATGTTATGTAACTAATATACAACCACCGGCTGTATTGCTATTGTTTGTAATTTGAATAAATAAAAATAAATAAATAATATCTGCACGACAATAGTAACACCTAAATTTTAAAATTTAATTTTAATAGAACCCGAACAAACCTTGACAATATGCAAGTGAGCCATACCCCCTTAATGAATACTTAATGAACCCACTCAGTAACGAGGAACGCACTTACGCACATTAAACTTTAATCCCAAATTATATAAGCATTATCTAAAAATATATTTCGGCGCTGTCCTTGCGTAAGAAACTCCTCGTGGCAACCTCGGGCAGATAAAATATGGCCAACACGAATATATTGTCTGGGATCTCGGCGCATACAAATTTTTTTGTAGGGAACGTAAGGAAGCAAAGGGGAACGTATTTGGGCCGAGTTTTGCATTTTCTTTCTTGCGACCTATTTCTCTATTATACAGATTATGTCCTGCTGTTTGGAATAAATAAGGGTTACGCCGGTTCCTCGCGGTTACAAAATAAATGTAGATCGGTAATTTTTAATGAGATTATTTGGAAAAAATGTAATATTGTAAGTACCCCGTACGCATCTATGAATAAATATTTAACCGGAAAAATAAAGATAAAAACTCGCAGTTCCAACACACTAATAATACTGTGCAAGGAAAAATTATTTGCATCAAAGAGGGCCTTGCAACTAAGGACGTAATGCTTAGCCGTAGAGCTTAATACCTGTTGGGTGTCAGTAACTACCTGAATTAACAATCAATAAGTTATTCCATCATCTTTGACAGTCGTTACAAGTAATTTGATTCATCGCTAATTTTTCCAATTTCTTGAACAATTCACACAATGGGCTTTACGGAACAGCACAAAACATTCATGGTTAAAGCGTATTTTCGAAACGGGGTTAGAATAAATGGTGATTGGCAATACAATCCAGGTTTGTGCATGGACGATTTTCGCGAACATTTTCCTAACGTCGCTTTTATTGATGGGGATTTTTATCATTGCCTGAAAAGGACTGTGGCTGTGTTTAGGGAAACAGGTTCTATACAACACAAAAAAGGAGCAGGAAGACCATCTGTAAGAACAGAAGAACTTGTAGCAAACGTTCGTGAAATAATGCAAAATACGCCAACAAATTGTATAAGACGCCTGTCCCAAGAAGTGGAAAGATCTTATGGAACATGCAGGACTATGCTTATAAGAAGAAATTAATTTAATTTTTTTTTTCTTTCTATATATTCTTACTTTCTTAATTTTGTACAACAAAAATAAATTTGTATTTGTCTACTTATTTTATTACTCATTAGTTGGCATATCATGTCATAATATGAATTTGACAAAATTTTAACCTAGATTTGGTTAGCTATATCGTCCCCATATCATTGTGATCTAAACCGAGCCCTACGTTTCTTAATCCAAGCCCTCTTTGATGCAAATAATTTTTGCTCGCACGGTATATTGAACGTACAGGGTGACCCACCGGGAAACGCTTCGATCATTATATTATGGAAAACTATCCCTAGGGAAATCTTGAAAATTTAACAGTAGACGGGTGCAATCCAGCTAAATTTGGTGTCACTTCCGATAATACCGGAAGTTGATGTCAATTTGCTTATTTTAAATATTCCGGAAAACCCTATATATGATTATATTCTACACTGAGGAAAATGATCTAATACATCAGGTTTGCCAAGACATAAATAGCTCTTTTTTTATTAACCCATATTAAATAAATTGCTAGTGTATCAAACCCGCTTTAGTGTTATATTAATTCCAGATTTGCTAGAACAGTGTTTTGGTAGTAATCAGTTCCATTAGCAGCACAATCTTGTTGAATAATCAACTACTTTTAATACAGTAATTGTGTTAAGAAATAAATTGTATCTTCTCAATGCGACCAATTTTGTTCTCAGTAAAGCGCTTTCTCTACAATTAAGAAAGCAGAACAACTACCCCAAAAACGAATTGTATCCGTTAGAACCTATAGTTGGTGGGGGCTCGTAGCGATCAGTAATCGCCGCTCGCCGCATTATAGGTTTTAACGTATTTGTTGCGCAGGTCGCATCGTTGTTCGGAGTCTTCTAGCTGTCCTGTCTGAATTTGAATTTTATTGATCGTACCCATTTCTGTCTCAATTAATTTATTTATTGTATTTAAGTTTTTTTAAACTCTGCATGTCAGATAAAGCAATGGAAGATTTTTATTTCGCACAAATCATCATTAGTATTGGACTTTATAAGCTATGGACGAATTTTACCATCTTAGTAAACAATGTTGCATATTAGATAATCATATGCAACGGTAAACGACAACAACAATATCACACTAGAAGCTATATAAATTTTTAATAACTACAGTACTGATTTTTAGTGGTAAGTATATTATGCTTTATTAACCGTAGCAAGTAAATATTATTATGATTAATGTCAAATTTTATTACAACTATACCAGTCGAAACTAATACAGTTTATAAGACCATATTACACCCCCAATCGAACTTGATAATTACTGTGAGAATTCAGAGGAATAATGGCTATAAACCATTCTATGGTAATATTAACTCCTTATTCCTATTGGCTAAATTACCGTGATATTATTACTATACAACGGTCTAGCAATTTTCGTTGTCTTACAGTAGGAAAGCAAAGCGCGTTGCTGTCACATAGTATTGAACAGTTGTATAAAGAGTACCTATATGTAAATTCTTATAGGAAATAGAAGGCTTTTTTCTCAGTGTGGGCATATTTCTTGGTTCTGATTTTATATTTGAATAACTATTTCAAGAGTTTACAGTGTGCTGTCTTATCTCATCGTTTTTTAAAACTTCTGATGGAGTGTTCTTGTTTTAAAACTATGACCGCTGATGCCAATAGTCCCAATGTTTGCTTTGTTCCGATTAACATGAGTTTGGCAGCTTTTTTTTCATTGCTTTAGCGATCCGATTTTCCCTTGATATTATTTCATAACCTTTGATCCAGCTCACTGAGGCCACGCGTGTTTGAGCGGCTGCGACCAGGATTTCTTCACATTCTGGTACCAGCCCTGAGGTAATTCGTGGTCTTTCTAGGGCTAGAAGTGCCTGTCTACTGCGCAGAAACCCCACGGCGAAGAGCAAAAATTATTTCGCTTTAAATATTTTATTTTATGATTGTATACCTTTAGGTATATTATGGATATTTAGGGTTATAAAAGAATTGAATTTTAAATTTTGATTGCATGCGCTGGTGAGCGCCGACCAGTAGGAGCAGGTGGAAGCATCGACCCTTAATATCGATAAAAAACATCAAACATTGATTAAAAAACATCGATGAACATTGCCCATCACTAGCGAGTAGGGTAATTCAAATCTACGAGCGGGGTGACCTAGTCGCTTAGCCTCCTAATATTTTACGACAATTTAGTGATGTAAGTACTCGGATATTTAGATAATGAATTATATTGAATCGGATTAATATAGTCGGATTAATAAGTTAAAGTAGTGCCCAAAATTTGTATGATCCGATTTCGAATGAGGAATTCGATTTTGCATCAACCAACTTAAAATTTCGTGCATTTATTGGCGAGTGTGTATACTGTCCCCCTAAAATTTACAACTTCTAAAAAAACGGAGTACGAGGTTCTCATGAAATCATGTCTGCCCAAAAGTATACGAGATAGTTTAAGGAATAATTAAATCGAATTAATTCGATGTCGAGTCAACTTAAAATAATCGAATTAATCCGAGTATTTAAATACTCGGATTGAACGAATATTTTAATTAGAGTTTTTGCATCACTACAGTACAGTTTGTTTTGAGTTTCCCCGTGAGGTATCCATTATAATTTTAGCATACCGGGTGAACATTATAACTTTGGGACATACATCTACAACATGTAAAAATACAAGTAAAATTTTAAAACTGTGTTTATTTGCTATTTGCTCTACACGTATTATTG
This sequence comes from Polydrusus pterygomalis, assembly GCA_963969555.1. Classification (NCBI taxonomy): domain Eukaryota; kingdom Metazoa; phylum Arthropoda; class Insecta; order Coleoptera; family Curculionidae; genus Polydrusus; species Polydrusus pterygomalis. The sequence continues at coordinate 37,350,218 of OZ018376.1, read as the reverse complement.
TAAATCGACCTTGTTGTTAAATATTTCCATTCGACCTAAAAACACAACACAAATGGGATTTTGAAATATCTAATAGCTTTTTCAAAAATTATGTAATTTTTTTTTAAGTTTGACACTGACAAAATTATTAAAATAATTGCTGGAATTCAGACCCGTACTATTTATTTCAGGAACATAAAAGCTAATACATGTCAAATAACTACTACACTGCATGAAAATTATCGAACTTTTGCAAGTAAGTTTGGTTAATTGAATTATTTAAAAAACACATTGGATACAATCTAAATCCAGTCAACGACGTACTCATAAGAGCCATTATAAACATAGGATTACGACCACTATGTTTGTTGAACTTGTTTAATGTTTTTTCCCAACTTTTTGTCCTACTAAACCTTTTATAAATTATAAATTATGGATATTTGCATTGATTTGTCATATTGTGGTGTCCCTTCTCCATGTTAATCTTGGCCATCTGTCTATAATTCTAAATACAAACTTTGGTGTCGCTAGGTGTAAATAAAAGCAGGAAATGCTCCTGCCAATACTGAATTATGAAATCCATAAAATAGACAACGTGCTATTGTGCAAAAGTGGTAATGTTCAAAGGTCCATTGGTACTACGAGTATTTTAAGTTTTGTTTAATTTTATTGTTAATTGTAAATAAATATCAGTTAAAATAAACTTATCTTACAGGTTTTTCTGTTTCATAAAAACAATATTAAAAATAAGTCCTAAAATAAATTTCAATAATTTTAAAATTTTCGATTGTATAACTAAAGACTGGGGTTTTTCATATTATGCTTTATAAGGTAATTATATATTATGTAGACAATCTACGAATACGGACAATACGTTATTGTAGGTTAGGGGAAGCATGTTTGGAGCAAGTTTTGCATTATATTACTTCCTGTAATCTATTTTCTATAAAAAATGTCAAACTAAAAGCTTAGATTGGCATTTTGGCTTCCATAACATGATGAATAATCAAAAACAAATGATTACCTGAAAAAATATAGTTTGGCAGTTACTGGCGCACGTACTAAAAAATAGGGGGGGGGGGGGGGTCAGCGGGTACCGGACTAACAATTTTAAAAAATACATAAATAGATATTATATATATTATATTTAACGAAATTAATAAAAAAGCCCAATATTATTCAATTTAAAAAAATGGAATCAATTATTTTGTTAAAAAATGCAATTTAGTTTCATTTTTAAACAGTACTAATTTTTTAATGTTTTTATATTGATTTGGTAGGTTATTAACTTATTATAGATCATACTCCCATTGTATATTAATCATCGTTTATCGAAATTACTTCTAATATTTACTGCCAAAAGAGTTTCAGTTTGCCGGTTATGATGATTATGTAAAGTATTAATTTTTTTAAATATGATTTTTGATGAATGCAGGGTTGGCATGATATATATCATGATAGTTATTATTAAAAAATTACTTTTTTTTAAGTGCTGAAAAAACTGTTAACAACGATATTAAACCAATTTTTGGAAATTTTAATTTACCGCCGAATGTTCGAATGTTGTATGGTTTGGGTTGGTATTACTATTGGTAACACTATTTGGTTATTTTTTTTTTTAATTTACGAATATCTGTTATTATTTTTTTGTTAGCTTTTATGCTTGTTCTGTTCAGAAATAATATTTATGTTGTAAGAAAAATATTTGCTCAAATATGTAGTTCCTTGATTTTACTTGGCTACTGTATTATAGTAGGGTTTTACCTGTTCCAGCTGAAAAAAAATTTTGACAATATCAGATATATTATACCTATATCGGATATATAGGTATCGGATATATCCGATATTTGATATTTATATAAATATCATGATATTTGCCAACCTTGGATGAATGGTTATTGAATAAATAATAACACGTATTTTTAATTTATATAAATTTTCTAAGTTTAAATATCCCAGTGGTTTGTATAAATTTATTGTGGGTTCCAAAAAGGGAAACTTGTATATACATTTAATAAGTTTATTTTGTAATTTTTTTAAAGGTTTTATTATTGTAGAGGTACCAGATCCCCATATTGAAATTAAATATTGCAATTTAGAATAAATTAGAGAATAATAAATATTTTTCTGAAGTGTAATTGGTACAATTACAATTTGTTTCTTTAAACATTTGCATACCTATAATACCTATAGTCAACGGTCCAATTTTTCTAACAGATAAGAATTATTAATACGTATTCAGTCGAACGCCTGCGTTAGATCGCAAAGCAATAAACCTTGAAAACATTTTTTTAAATTAAATATATAACTTTATTCCTGCCTTGCAGGAGTTTCTATTGCCCAATCTAACCGGACTACCTCGACAGTCGCAAAGCAAACGAGAAATGCATATTCGCTGACACTTTCGATCGGACAATCGAACCTCGCTGCGAATTTCGCCGATAACTGCGATGCGTGCCCCGGTTTGTGCGTATAGCAGGAATGCCAGTCGCTATAGATATTGTGCGTGCGAAGCAGGGAAACAACGTGCATGGTGTGAGACGTGAGATTCCGATTTTCGCTTTCGAGAATGCGTCGCAAAGTGCGGGAGTGCAAATAAATCCGACGAAATTTCGTAACCTGGCAGGATTTAGTAACACTAGTGTTACTTTTATTTTTGGATTGTTACTTACTTTAAATTTTGGATTAGTTCTTTATTAGAACACGTTATTTTTGCAGTAAGTATTTCAGTTAAGGGCATGGTATGCAATTTCTCTAGCAGTAAGGATGAATAATAGGCCCAAAATAACCGTGACTTTAGTAGGATAGCAGGAGGCAATAGAGTTTTTAGCCATGCGCGTGGCATTTCAAAGACAAGGCCATCATAAGATTTTTATTTTTCTAATATTGCAGAATAGATACGGTTAGATTAGATAAAAAGCTGTCAGAAACTAAAGATCATCTTGAGGGATTGATAGCTATGACAACTTATTCTATTCCTAATTGTTGAAATACTATCTACTTCTAATGAAAATGGATCTTAATTATTTACTTCAAAATTAAAGTGCCAAAAAAGAAACTGAGCCTAACTTTCAAAAATGAAAATGAAATATTCATTTAAAATATTTGTTACTATTTCTTCGATAACTAGAAATTTATAGGTATACACGAGACGGCAATAAAATATCCTCCAAAATTTTAATAAACCTAATACCTAAATAGTCAAATTTTTATATATTACGTTCTCTTCTGGTTCACTAAAGATGAGTGTCCTTGAATCTTATTTGTAGTTGGACCAGGCACGTGTAACTCCCCCACCCTATACCCAAACTGGTTGTACGCTATCGAAGCGCGAATTTCAAAATGACGTAATTTAACTGCGCGTAGGCGCATTAGATAATGCCAATTAATTAATTGATGAGAAATTTTAAGAAAACTGGCTTACTACAAAAGACAGTAAGGCATTTTCAAAAGATAGTAAGACATCAAAAGATAGTAAGGCATTTTTATGTCACCATATTATTGTGTGAGGAATTACATTACCAACAATGCCCAATGTGGCTAATAGAAGAACTACAACTCCTAGCTAAACCATTAAGAATCTCAAGGGGTTTGTTAATACTGCATGATTATAAAAATACTTTTGGAAAATTAATATCAGTCCATTAAATCCCTATAATTTTATTTCAGTAAGCTTGTACTTCTCTGCCAATTCTGCCGATTCTGCCATATATCTGGGCTAATAAGAAATATCCTATAAATGATATCCTTGTAAAGCACAGTTGACGCGGGTAGTGGCTGGTAGTGTATTTTATGTGTTTGTTTGAAGGTGGTAGACAATGAAGTAATATCAAAAAAATTACCTGGTTGGACTTCCATTGTCTTAGATATGTTGATAATACCTTTATTATCTAGACAGACAGCAACGAAGAGCTGATACGGTTTTTGAAACATATTAATAGTATAAGATAATCCATTAAATTTACCATGGAAACAGAAAAACATTCCACTCTACCTATTCTCGATGTTCTCGTCAAACGAAGTGCTGAAAACATAAAAAATTCAGTGTACAGGAAACCCACTCACATTAATCACGGATCGAATCATTCAAACTCAATAAAACAGGGCATCACTCAAACTCTTTATCACAGAGCATCTAATGTTTGCAACAATCCGGAAGATCTTAATATTGAAATTTCAGACATCAAAAAAGATTTAAAACAGAATGGTTACCCTAAAACCTTTGTAACTAATACCATCTCAAAATTTAAAAATCGCGAAGTAAAAACTACTTAATACAGACACGAAAGAGGAGCAAGCATTCCTCAGAATACCTTATATCATGGGGATTTCTGAAAAGATTAGAAGGATAACCAAAAACTATAATATCAAAACAGCCTTCAAATCCGGAAATACGCTTAGAAGCTTTCTTACAAAAGTAATGAAAACACAAAAAAATTTATCCACAAATCCCTTGCGAGTGTGGCGAATCGTACATTGGAGAAACAAAAAGACCTCTTCCCGTACGAGTTAAAGAACATCTGAAACATACTCAAAGAGGTGAAAATTCGAGATCAGGTAGGTATAGCGGAACATGTCATTGTATGGAACAATGAACATAATATACGGTGGTCAGAAGCCAAGGTTTTGGACACGGAACAGCACTGGAGAAAACGAAAATTCAAAGAAGCAGCTTTCATGAATCAAAATACCGATATATTTAGTAAACCAAGTAAGCCTCTTCTTGTCCAAAACCAACAGCTCAAACTTCACACTCCAATAAGCACGTAGGCGGAGTCATCAAGCTTCATTGCACATGGAAGACAGTGGCCTTAGAATTATAATTTAGTTTAGGTATACTTGAAAACGGTTAGAGATACTAATTAACCGAAACGTTGTGTTAAGTAATAAAATAAAGACAAGTCCGACAAGGTAATTTTTTTTAGTGTATTTTATATTTTAAAAGTGATACTGAAAATTTTTTATGGTTCCTTGAATAAAGTACCTACCCACTGAATTTCCAAAATATAAGTACTTTTGCCGAGGGGTTCCTCAAGTTAAACAATTTGTACACCTACTGCGGCAATACCTTGTAATTCCAAAAATATTGTCGTAATCCCAATAGTATTACAGTATTCCCAATACTATTGCCGTTATCCCAATAGTATTGCTGTAATCCCAAAAGTATTGCCGCATTTCCTATAATATTGCCGCATTTCCTGTAATATGGCCGCATTTTCTAATAATATCGCCATAATCCCCATAGTATTTCCGCACTTTAAGTGGATAACTCCTTGGGTGTCCTAGAGAAGCATTTATACTTTTTTTTAATTATTTGACCGTCTAAAATTGTTGCTAAACCCCCCCAAAATCAACGATTTTGCAGTACGCCCATGCATGGGATCCTAACATGATCGGTACAACGCTGCCACTTATCAGGCATCAACTAAGTGCCGCGCACTTTTATTAAATTAGGCAACATTGCCACAAAACGAGCCCGTATTTTAAATATTGAGTTTGTCGACGTTGTGGTCTGGTGGTCAGCGCAGCAGCCTCACAGATCGTAGGCCCGGGTTCCATTCCCGATGCCGGCAACGTCGATGTTAAATTTGGAATTTGGTTTAAGAGGTGGCGCCGTCTTTCGGAAGAGACGTTAAACTGTGGGCCCCGTGTCATAGATGTTGGCACGTTAAAGAACCCTACCCTCGACAAAGAGGGATTCGGCAAAATTACCAGATAGTGTGTGACAAATTCCCTGGCGTCGGTGATTGGCCTCGTTGCGGAAAAAGGCCGACGTAAAATAAATAAATAAAAAAAAAAAAAAAAAAAAAAAAAAAAAAAAAATAATATTGAGTTTAAAATTTAATTTTCTGTTTTTCTGTTTGTCCAAAACGGCGGCAGTTGAAGAAAACTTTAAAAAAATTTATAGACCATTTAAGAGAATTTTCAGAAATAAAAAATCATAACTTTTTCAAGATTATATTTTATTAAAAATAGAAAATAGCATCCAGGTAGCAGAAACAAAAAATTCTTTCATAGAAAAAATAATAAATTATAGAAAATGTCATACCTTTCTAGTGGTTGACCACCAAGATCCCATTGTTGGACCAAATTTTGGCCAGTAATTGACCAATACGGTTTTTTTAAATAAAACAACAGTTTCTTTGAAAACAAAGTATTACTAAAGGTTACATTTATAATGAGGCTATATTACTAATGTTCTAATACTACCCAAGTCATTTCGGTTATATAAAATTTTACATTATTTCTGTAGAAACGTTGTACCTCAAACGGCTCCAGCACATATAATTTTTGGCTGTTCGAGTTTGGATACAAGTTGGTCTCGATTAACAGTAGGTACTAATGTAATTTTTTATAATTTTATATGTTGATTTGTCGCCATTAACAGCACAAGGGGGGGTCCTCTATTTCATTTGGACTAAAAATATTTTGAATGCAATAAACATATTTATGAGACATCCAGGAAAAATAACTAAGTAAAAATCTCCTAACTTTTTCCCGTTCAACAATTTTAGAAGGTCTCGCTTTCACTGTCACTTGCAAAGTCTTCTTCTACATCATCAATACTGCTTCCACTATCTTGCCATTCTTCATATTCTTATAAATTGAGTAGGTATATATACAGAGTACTGAGGTATGTACTTACCTTTATATCACCAGTAGTTCACCACAACAGAGTCACTAATAAACTAAAAGATATTCAAATTTAAATAATTGAAAAAGCAAAATTGTCAACAATTTTCTAGTAGTAGATACAATATTGTCGTAATGCCGGCATGTATTGCCGTAATGCCGGCACATATTGCGGTAATGCCGACAATATTGCCGTTATGCCGATAGTATTGCCGTAATGTCGAAACGTATTGCCGTAATGCCGATAATATTGCCTTACTGCTGGCAGTATTTCCTTATTGCCGAAAAAATTACCATATTTCTGACAATATTGCTGAATTGCCGATTAGTATTGCTGTGTAATGCCGACAAATTTGTACACCTACTGCCAACATGAGGAACCCCTCGACTTTTGCCTTTATTTTGTAACTTAACTTAACGTTTCGGTTAGTTAGTATCGAGGTTAGTATCTCTAACCGTTTTCAAGTGTAAACTGATTGACATTGTCAACCACCTTCAAATAAGTACTTACTAGTTACTACGACTGGACCCACATATCACACAACCATACAGCAATAAACATGTTGGAAGCAGTGCTTCCTGATTGGCGTTCCATTATCCTGGTGGCGATATGAATGGGTGCCTAAGATCGCCTAATTTGATTGCTAAACACTATTTTGCCTTGGTTCTCTCATGGGGGTACCGGAGAGAAGTCATCAAAAATTTATTAAAAATTAGGCTTTCCATATCACTGCTTCTTAACGATCAACAGCGAGATCACAGAATACTTAAAAAGGACTAAGTTTTGTTACACAAACAGGTTAGGAAAAAATAATTTCCTAGTACACGTTTACGCTTAGTTGGCTTGTAGTGCTGTCCTAGAAAATTAGGTGTTTGGTGCATACCTTGTTTTTGCTTTTGGTAACGTATAATCTTATCATTTTCTTCAAAATCCGAGATGCAAATCGGTCAGTTAAATAGATATTACCGAGGATATTACCAATTTATCCACCCTGTACGAATAAAAATAAATAAAGAGCCATACAGGTTCATCAGGGTCACGATGCTGTAAAACCGGTTATGAAATAATACAGGAAGAGTTGTAGCAGCTCTAAATTGTAAAGAGTGGAAATTTGCACTCACCTTTTAAAAAGAATTTAAATCATTTTACAGTTTGAAAACACTGTAAGATTTTATTACCGGAAAAGCTATTTAAATGGAAATTATTCGAAAACGGTGTTTCAATATTTCTTTTACTGTTGGATTTGTGGGAAGTGTTTTAAATCAATTCTTGTTTTATTAAAATGAATGCAGAAAAAACACTTGAAATTGTTTGGGTTTAATTATTGAATACTGATATTAAATGGCTTTTACTCATCATTAATGGGTGGATTATATGCACTTAAATTCGGCCAAAATATGCGCATATATATGCCATGTTTGCCTTTAACATATGCCGTTATTTGCATTTTTTTTTACCAAATATGCATACTTTATGTAATATTTCTTAATTTATTATAGTAAAATGAGGTAAAGAAACACATTGGGTTTTAATTATATGTTTATTTTAAAAAAATGCAAAAAAGACTAAGAAAAATAAAAGTAAAAATTTTTTAAACTAACATTGTATAAAAGGCATTTATTACTAAATATTTTTCAAAATTTCCAAATAAAAAGGATAGTAAAAATATGTTTATACAAAGAGAAGCTTGAATGATGAAAAAGTTTTGGACTTTCATTGTCTTTATTTGTTTTTAAATCACAACGTTTCAACTGGTAAGTATCTCCAGTCGTCTTCAGGTGAATACTAAATAAGTAAAGTAACTACAAGACTATTTATACTAGCTAGGTGCACCGAAGCACAACTGAGGTGCAATGGGTGCAGTCATGCGTTCAGATGGCACGCGATCTTATCCTAAGATTACATCTATCTAACAAAGGTTTCCAGATATTTCTTAAGTCTAATGATGGTTTACTAAAGCCGCCTGGATTCTGGTGAATAGCAGCAGCTTCCTTAAACTTTCTTTTCCTCCAGTGTGGTTCCTTATGTAGGATTTCAGCTTCTGACCACATGATATGGTGGCCATGTTTCCATGCATGGTCAGCTGCACCTGACTTTTCGGTTTCTCCTTTTAACTTAGGTATTGTTTTTGTATTCTTTAATCCTTGTCTCGAGTGGTCTTAATGTCTCACCTATATAAGATTGGCCGCACTCGCAGGGGATCTGGTAGACGAAGTTTTTCCTATCTTTTTGACTTATAGGCTTTGTCTTCGTCAGGTGGCTTCTTAGGGTGTCTCTCGAGTTGAATACGGTGTTGATGTTATATCGTTGTCCTAGTCTTCTTATTTTCTCAGATACTCCCTTGACATACGAAACATTGAGTGTTGGTTGTGCCTCTCTGTCTGCTTCTTGCGCGTTGGGTCGATTCTTACGATTTTCCAATATTGTGTCAACTAATTTTCTGGGGTAGCCATTTTTGTTGAGGTCGGTCTTGATGTGGTGAGCTTCCTTTTTAAGTGCTTCTTCCGAGTTACAGATTGTAATTGCTCTATCCACGAGGGTTTTAACTAAGCCATGTGTTGTTTGAGTGATTTGATGTGAAATAGAGATACTGACCTGTATGCGTAGGTTTTCTGTATGCTGAAGTTTGGATGCTGTTGCAATTTTTCTTCACGTTGACATCTAGAAACGGTAATTGGTTGTTTTCTTCTTTCTCCATGGTGAATTTTATTGTTGGTGTTAAGCTATTGAGGTGATCTAGAAAATCTCTTAGTTCGTCATCGGTTCCATTCCAAATAATGAAGGTGTCATCCACATATCTCAGCCACATTTTTTAAAAACAAATAAAGACAATGGAAGTCCAAAACTCTTTCATCATTAAAGAAACATCATTGTCTTCAACCTTTAAACAGTCAAAGAGAAGCTTCTTTCAACATATCTACTGATCTAATCGGACAATACTGCAACTTAGATAGAACAATATAAGGCAACTTCGATGGATGGTTTACTCTCATAAATACTTTTTACTGCATTGATTAGTTATTCCTTCATTCTTTTTACAGTTAAATACAATTTGTTTCTTACTTGACCTCCTACTTTATCGGAATTACATTTAGCGGAAAAAGAAATCTTTCGAAAAACTAAAACAGACGTATGTATTACAAATCGATATAAAATACAGTTTGTTAAGCATTATTAAGTGACAGTAAACAATCCCTAACAATATGCCTGCAAACCCCGGAAACCCCCAATAAATACCTTGTGTATAACCAAAATGTAAATATAATTATTATAATCTTGATCAGATTGGAAAATCCCTAAAATAAGTACCGAACTGGACATTATACCTTTAATGTTTTAAATTTTTTGATAAAGCCGAAAACATAAAAATATGTTCTTAAAATAATAATTTATGAAAAATATGCCTTTCATTATAAAATTTACAAAATAGGCAGTGCAGAAAATGCATATATATGCATTTTGCATATGTTCCACCCCTTACTCATCATATTTGAGCAGCATAATACAATTGAAAAACCTATAAAGACATCTATTTTTTGATGGTGAAATCCTCTCAATTAATGTATTGCAGTATCTTACTTGATACGTTTATGATTTCCCTTCTGGATAGCAGCTGCGACTTCATCTGATTCTGTAAACGGCATAACATTATTCTTCTTCTTGTGTCAAGATATTGGACTTTTATTGTTTTTCACTAAAGTTAACTAAATCCTTTTTGGATAGCAGTTGTGACTTCGTCTAAAAATTTTTTATGTCAAAAAAATACAAGGTAAAACTAACCAATCAACTACAAAATTGTATCATACCAAGTTTTATTATATATTATAAATGAATATTTATTCTTATAAATGAATATTTATAATATATAATAAAAAATATTACCTCGTAAACCCAAGTTCATAAAATTATAGTTTGGATCAAACGTTCAAATGATGATAATAATATTCTTAACAGCAAATGAGATAATTTCTAATTACTATATTTACAACGGTAATTATTTAAAACGTATCTCTAGTTCGACAAAACAAAACATATCTTTGAGAATCTAATAAAGCTTTTAATTCTTCAAGGAACAATTTCAAAATGTTTTTCCTATTTTTATTTATTCACTCTATTATTATCCAATTTATTACAGGGCTTAACTTTATATTACAATTTTACGTACTTGCAAAAAAATGTAAAGTACTGTATTAAAATTTTTTTTAACTGCCCTCCAGAATTAGAAATTTACCAAAGATTAAACTTAAATGTGGCTTAAAAAATATCTAGTCAATAATTCAGTCGTTTTATAATATTAATGAATTCTTCAACGATCCTGATAAACAGTCAATACAATACTTATAAAATAAACTTTAAATGTTTTTGTAGCTGTACAAATTACTATAATGTTTGCGATTACACGTAAATACCTTTTTTTGTTCTTTTAAGCAGATTAACGCTAGGCATTGAATGCTAGGCTTTAAACCTGTCGCTAACATTTCTGAGTTTTTAAATTATGTATCTTTCTTTTCTGTTTGTATATCTTTTGAAATTTGTTTTTATATATAAAAAAAATTAGTTCTATGAAGTATTATTTTTGAAAATTATTTGATAATAATGCCTTTTTAATTTTATTTTTAGGTTATTCTTATTATAATTGTTATAGTAAATTGTAATTTTCAATTAAAGACGACTGATAATTAAGTATAGTATTGTGAACTTCAACACTGTTCTATACCCTCTGGGTTTTTTTTTGTAAAAAACATGAGCAAATAAAATATTCACTCATTATTTATGTTTTAAATCCAAGTATTTAGGTACGTTAATGAAGCTTCTTTCGCGGTAAACCTGCACTTTAGTTATTTTATTTCCTGTTTCACAAATAAGGACTCTCAAAATTACATCCTAAAAATGTTGAGCTAAAAGTCATGTCAAATCTTAATATAATTACAAGTTTACTATTTTTTGCTATTAAAATGTCATGATTAATTTTATTATAATACATTTATATTTAAAATATTAATAAAACAGTGGTTTATGGAACTGACTAAACCGGAAAGCTGGAATATTTGCACTGCGGAATACTACTTTTCCTATTTAACTGATTCTGAATGGTATGATGGCATGATTTTCAGGCTTACTGATTGAAAATAAAAATTAACTTAAGATAAAGAAAAAACGTACTAAAAGTATATTATCATTCTTAAACGGTTACTTGGGTAAGGTAAGGTGAAGATAAATGAAAAATAGAACTTTGAAGTCTTTAATTTTCTAAATTTTTGCAAGGGGTTTTGAAAACTCAGTTTTAAATCTGTTAAAAAAAAGTCATACCTAACTGACATAACATTACGACTAATGATTTGGTCTTCGAAAACTTCAAATTATCAAGAGTTAAGTGAAATGGTGAGTCATCTTGGTAGAAGTAGACTCGTATCATCTCTTCATCATCTAACGCGTTTAGGAAATTTTCTAACACCTTTTTGACATTAGGATATATTATTTATTTATTACAATGTTCATTCCATTCTGTTACATATCTAGTTAAATCAGTATAGGTAAAATTACTTCTTGATTAACTTAAATAACTTGGTTTTTGGCAGTGTCTATATCATCCCAAGGTTAAAAACAAAAAGTGCAAACATGTATGCTAAAAATAAATATTAGCTTTTCAATCCGCCTAGGCAAAGGTCAATGTACCGCGACAATGAAGATTTTTTTTGTTTTGGCACACGGTATTTATTGTTGTTCCCATGCAGGCAGATCAATTTTGAACTTCTATTAGATAAATTTTCCATGCCTGTTGTTTGTCATAGGAGTCAATGTATTTTTGGTAACCTATTATGCTCGTGTATACCGAGTGTTTCTCAAAAGACGTTCACCCTTATAACTTTTCTGTATTTACAGATATTAAAATGAAATTTTGAGATTATGCATACCTAAGAGATGAGCCTGCATTTATTGGCATAATTTTCTATTTGTTAGCACTTCCGGTTTGATCGGAAGTGCCTTTGACTTTGGTATTTTAAATGGAACATCTTGTATATTTTTACTTATTGGGATTCAGCATAACATTCTGAGAAAAATGACACCTCACTTGTAATTTTTTGACATGTTATAACATTTTTATGTTTATCTTATACAAATGAAACGATGGTAGTTCACTAGGATATATTTAAAACGAGCATTTTTTTTCAACAATTTGATATTGTTATTCCAAAGTCAGTGTGATGACATTCCATACGGCGGTAAACAGTCTCAAAGAGACCGACGTTTACCGCCGTATGGAATCATTGGAATGTCATCACACTGACATTGGATAAATTATACTATTATTTATACAATCTCAGTTTGAGGACATTCCAATCATTCCATACGGCGGTAAACAGTCTCAAAGAGACCGACCGCACAACCAGGGTTGTCAGATCTTTCTTCTTCAATTCTTTAAGTTTTTTTATTAAAGATGTTTCATTTATATCAGTATTCAATTGTTAGTCAATAACTTTCTTTGAAAGCTAGTTTGCAAATATACTTTAAACCGAGGAGTTTTGAGTGTGACAGAAAAAAATAACAAGCCATTCATTGTTATAATAATACATTCTTTAGTCCTTAAGAAACAATATAACTGAAATCAAGACAAAAAGTGTTTTCAGTGTTTAAAAACAACTAATTAACAAACCCTTGTTTCTCGTATATACTTACATTGTGCTTACAAATCCGAAAATTTTGAAGAATTGGCAACAGCATGTAATTTGTTGCGGTTGGAAGCGCCAGGATATAAGCTGAACCGGTACCGGCCCGTCTAACGATCGATTCTGCCAGACAGAGATAGGCCAGTGACCGCCGATGGCGTGGAAGAGACGGAGATAAAATATACGTGGTTATGCCTTGATGAACGGGCCGGAGTCTGGTTGACGAGAATGAAGTTCTGGTAAAAAAATTAAAGCATTTTCTGAGCAGTGTCGTGCCGTGTCAGGTTTATTTTTCTGATTTTAGTTTTGCATATAGAATTTTTGAGTTACCTTATATTTATTATTTTAATATAATATTATTATATATACAGTGGGTTTATAAAGTGTAATATGTACAAACACCTAATGTAAAACAAACTTATAAGTGTGTATACGCATATTAATTATTTGTGTGGAACGCCTATGGTTAGGAAATTCCCACAGTTTAATGTCATTAAATTGACCTAAGAAACACTATACCATACACTCCTATGCTATTTTAAAATTGACACGAAAAAATTTGCCTGAAGTCCCAATCGCAAATTTAAAAGCGTTATGCATTGTTGCCGCCCTGTCTTTTCTAAAAAAATATAAAGGCGGCTTTGAAAAACAATGAAATGGTTTTGAAAACCAATATGGTTTTAAATTAAAATTGTTATGTCATTCGTTTATTAAACTTACATTGTAAATTAGATAAAATGGTTAGTTTTACTAGAAATGAACAAATTGATATGGTCCTAATTTTTGGAATTACCAGAAAAATTCTTCTGAAGCCGCAAGATCGTATGTATTGTATGTTTTATAAACCAATGATATTACAACTTTAAATTAAAGCCATATTGCTTTTCAAAACCTTTCCATTGTTTTTTAAAGCCGTCTTTATATTTCTTTAGAAAAGAGAGGGCGGCAATTAATAACGCATAACGCTTTCAAATTTGCGATTGGGATTTAAGGCAAATTTTTCATTGTCAATTTTAAAATAGCATAAGAGTGTATGGTATCAAATTGTTGGAAAAAAATGCTCGTTTTAAATATTCTAGTGAAGCACCACCGTTCCATTTGGAAAAATCGAGTAAACGTTAAGAAAATAAAATTTCATTTTTTAAACGCTTGTGAAACTTAGAAAGTCAATTAATATGACATAATTTTAATTTTCATATACTACTTACTTGACTATAAATTAACAGATTTAATTAATTTGTAGCACTACAGATTGAAAATAAAAAATAAACATAAAAATGTTATAACACGTCAAAAAATGGCAAGAGGTGTCATTTCACTCATAATGTTATTTATGCTGAACCCAAATAAGTAAAAATATACTTACAAGATGTCCCATTTAAAATGTCAAAGTCAAGGTCACTTCCGGTCAAACCGGAAGTGCTAACAAATTGAAAATTATGCCAATGCATAATCTCAAAATTTCATTTTATTATCTATAAATATAAAAAAGTTATAGGGGTGAACGTCTTTTGAGAAACACCCGGTATAGGTAAATTGTATTATAAATATAAGACGTAATCATGCAATCACGCAGGGTTCAGACGATCGCGAGCATGATATTTACCGAAGGATTTTGATGGTTTCCTTTTTATTTTTAACCTAAAAATTTTGTAAACAAGTTTAAACTAAAAATTCGCTTGGATGCATATTTGTGAAATTTAACAAAAATTAATTTTGCTGAAACGGCCAGAATATTGGAGATTTATGTGTCATTTACACAATCTTTCAATGATGGCGATGATGCTGTGGCCGGAAAATGGCGAAAGTACTAGACTTGAGACACAGTTGTTTCTTGCAGTTGACATGACTGTATCAAATATTAAAACTGCGTAAACAGTCATCAACAATATCAACATGTTTTTAGTTATGTTGTTGTTATGTTATAATGATAAATTACCGAGAAAGTTACTTTTTTACGTACTTTAAAAATCTGATACCTAAATGATAAATAAATAATTAATATCTTCACTTATAATCTCCCTAGCAGCAGAATTATCGGGAATTTATTCTGCTGCCTGGGAGATTCGTAAGAAAATTTCATAAATAAATTGGAGTTTTTTCTTATTGTAATTTTGTAATTGTAATTGTAAATTGTAAAAATGCTACAAAAACATATTTCCGGCTGCTTTAGTTAATTTTACATTAAATAACAAATTTATCTGAAATCCAATGTCTTTATAGTTTAAAATTCAAATAAATAAGACTTTAAAAAACATATTTCCGATGAGTTTAGTTTAATATGACGCACTGTATTTTTACAATAGAAGTTGATTTTACTTGTTAGTAACTAAGGTTTATTACTAAAATTTCAGGAACATTAAAAACATTAATTCGTTTTCAACCATAACATCTGATATTACATGTCTACATAGTTTCAAATGAAACTTAAAAAAACATATTTCCGATGAGTTTAGTTAAATTTTTGATGTGTTTCTTTTAGCCCCGGTGTCCGATATGTAAAGCAAATTGGTTAGTATTAATAAAAGTTAGCAACAAAATTTTGTCTACCAGTCCTCTCTGCCCTTCTCTCTCTTGCGCCTGGGTCGGTCGTTACCTTGCTGAATCTTTGATTGAATTAAATATAGGTTTCACATATTATAGTTTTTTTAGTTATTAATATCATTTTGGGCTATACCACATAGACACAATTTAATTGTGCTCTGTGATATCGGTTCTATAATATAATCGCGGTATAGTCCAATTTATCTATAATTAAAAATCACATATACTATTTTAATTGTATTTTCTCATTTGATAAATAAATTGTGTTTGAATTTGAATTTGAAAATGTATTTTAATTTTATTTTGAGTGACTTTTGCCAATAGATATAAAGCACATCATTTTTGACAGAAAAATGATCACTTATTAATTTCATTCAGTTAATAGGAACTAACAAAATTATCACGATAATTAAGCAACGTAAACAAAAAGGAGCCTTCTAATTGGTTGAAAATAAATTTATGTAATTTTCACTGAAATTTATTTCAAATCTAACAACCCACGAACGCTACCAAATATGCTGCTATTTTGCAACGGCGCAGCGCATTCAAAAAAGGTCAATCATTATTAAAGTCAAGATAAAATAAGCGTATATATTATTATTGTTTTTTTCGTTGTTTGCTTTGTTCAATGGCGCGCGTAAAAATATTACTTACGCAATGCGTAGTAGTGATCTAATCGAAGGAGGCAATGCAGCTCATGGCCAACCAGGATGCAGATGTATAGAATTTGATTCGCAGCATTCACTCTGCGCCACTGTTGGCAACCTTGCCATGCGTTTGCCGCGGCAGGATTAGAGCCGGTTATGATAACTGCAGGAATTATTTGACGCTACATAATATTATACGCGATGGGTATATTATAAAAAGGAAATAGTCGAAAAATAATCTTGTATTTAATTACTTATATTTTTTATCAGATATATTTTTTCTACGACCAACGTTCCTAATGTCAATACAACATAATAAATATTAACCTTTCCAAGAAAAAATTAGAAAATTATTAATAAACGCATGGAGCCATAGGACGTATTTTTTTTATAGAATAATATGAAGTTTTAATGAAATATCTAAATAACGTTATTTTGATGCCCTAAGAACATAATATAATAAAACACCCCTAATTTAAATGTGGCTGTGCAGACCAGGGACGGATTAAGAATTTGGTTTGGGGGGGGGGGGGGGAACAAACCACCTTCAAGGGGCTGTAGCTTTGTTGTAAGTGGCTATAGGGCACAATTGTATATGAAATTCTTATTTTTTTTTTACCAATCTACTGAATCCCAAATTATTGACCAACTTTTTAGGATACCCTGTATAAATGGCAAAAATATGGTATAATATATAGGGTGAGTCGGGAGGAATGGGCCAAACTCTAAGGGTGTAATTTATGAATCAAAATAATAAGAAAAAAGTCAAATGTTGTGTTATCCAATATTTATTTTTTCAAATTAAAGCGTTAAATGAAATGATAATATTGTTAAACCAGAATATGCAACATTAACCATGTTTTAAATAAATCATTGGTTTAGCAAATTTTCAAAAATACCGCCATTGACTTCCAAACATTATTTCCTGCTTCGTTTACGAAGGGCTCTTCTAATTGATTCGTGTCTTTCTTTAATATTTAGTGCAGCATTTCTAATGCGTCTAATTAATGCATTCCTAGTATCTACTTTTACTTTGTAGACCTCATCTTTTAACCAACCTCATAAATTATAGTCCAACGGTGATCTCTAGGAGGCCAACAAGCTGAATTGGCACAATTTTAAAAAACCCTATATAAAAAATGGAAAGCCCAAGTCATGAAATGTAAAGATCTCTATGCGTCGGTTAAAAGCTACCAAAATTATAAATGTTAGCTTATTTTTATTAGTTTTAAACTTAAAAACGGTTAGACTGATATTAACAAAAGTTAGTTAGGTTTTAATAGGGTACCTATCCAAAAAAGCTAAATGATAGAGGGTATTTTATTTGAAATATCAAAATGAGAAATAACTTCCGGTATATAATATAAGCCGATGTGATTCAAACGTGAAAATAAAATACTTTAAAAGTTTAAAGTCAACTATGCCTGCCATCAAATTTTAAAAATGATAACTTTACTTGTTTCTGAAATCTTCTAATAGTCCACTCGACGTGAATCACCCTGTATGGTTTTGCATCTAGAGGTCTCCTAATATATGTATATAATAATATTTATCTTGTAAGTGACCTATCAAATTGGTGCATACCTACATTATCTGAATTAACTTCTATAGCAATACATTAGTAAATTTCCTGCTGCCACAACGACTGTTATCAATAAAAACTGCAGAATAAACACCTTGTTAACGGCTACTGCCAAAAGCAAATTACGAAATTCTGATGCAAGTGAATAATATTTATGTGCATGCATTTTCGCGATAATTTGTATTTCTTTTACAAAAACGCAGTTTTTGCCAAATTTTATTGCAAATGGTGCAAATATAATAAGTAATGGGTTTTTGTTTTCTAACCAATTAGTTAATAGTGTCCGCGTCCAACTAATTGCCTAGTTTTAAAATTGGATGGTGCTATACACATTTCTACAAATAAAATGAATCTAATATGGGCATCTGATATGTTCAGTAAGTTATCTATAACATTTTTACTTATTTTAATTGTTATCTGTATAACAATAGAGAGAGAGGCAAATAAGTTCCAAACTGACCAAGCCCAAATAACCCTAAATAAACCAATATACAGGGTGTCCGGTAAAAGGAGATCAATCCGTTAACCATATTCCTTAAGCAAAAATAATAAGAGTTTTATAATGCCATTTTTCATTTGTAACCCTCATGTTCGGTATAGAGGGTGTCAAAGTTTGAAATTAAAAACTGATTTTTTTCAATAATTCGAGTATTAAATAATAAGATATTAATTTCAAATTTGGTACATTGCTTCAGAATAAAGATTTACAGCTTTTGAGAAAAACAAAATGAATAACAATTATCAGATATTCAAAATAGGGGGGGTCTAGTAATCGCTGACCACCCCTATATATTAGTACGCGCGCTAGTGACTTCTGAACCATATTTTTTATGACTATGATTTTATTTTTTCAGATAATCATTTATTTTTGATTATTTTTTTGTCTCTTAAAAAATTTTGATGAAATGATTCGTTTTGGAGATAATTTGAAAACTATGGGTCCTTAACTGATGACAACGCGGCTTACACAAATCTCCTCATTTTTAAATGCTAAAGACAGCCGTTGTGGCATTAAGTGACACTGCCAGAGGTAACAATATCGGAAGCAAAGTACTAACCAAAAGTAATGTAACGAGAATGGCGTACAGATAAAACCTGTAGTACTGTAAGGGTTCTGTCTGGTCCTCACAAATTGAGAGTAATGAAGAGTATTGTATATAGGTTCTGGTTGGATAAACAAACACTGCCTGGAATTTTTAATTAACTACATTTATTAATTAATTTGGATAGCACTTTTATACGCAGTTCACCCGTTTATTAATTTTAAATTAAACTCTAACACTAAACACTATATTTACATATGTACAAAAAAGTATAGCGAATTTCACTGAGGTGTCGGACGCGAAATATAACACTGAACTAATCGTTTGAAACAGTAGAAATAAATTCAGTCCGGCTCTGATAAATAAAGAAGAAGCTCGGAAACAGAAATGGAAATCTCTTAGCGAGAGATGAGCAAAAGCTCGAAATGCAGAATCGCACTATCTTCTGCGGAATAAGCACAAGGCTATGAACGAAAAGAAAATCTCTTACGCAAGATGAAAGAACCCGTGAAGTCCAAAATACGAAATAAAGAGATCAGCGGAAAACCGACAAGTTTGAAATCTTAACAGCAACTGTTCTCAAAAATGTACCTATTTGCCCCTCTTGTACAATGCAGTTTTGGTTCGACCAATCATTGCACAGAACTATGGGTTTTCTAGGGTAAAAAAGGGGGTAATGATAATGACTAATAGGTACCATTATCGAGCGGCGAGATTACCGACAACAAAGGCTGTCTAGGAAACATTATTAATTTGGAAATAATATTTGCGTGACTCACTCGTGACTGGAATATTAAATGCGTATGTTATAGGAATAGATATTTTGTTATTTATATATATATATACAGGTACAGATATTTTATAAGTTTAGAGAGAAAAATTATTATTCTATTTACATGTTTAGAACAACTGAACAAGTACTAAACCAGATAAATTAAATTATTTTATCTACAACCATTTAATAATAGGTGCATAATACTTCTGATAATAAGAGCATTATGCTATCCATAATACAGCAAGTGTAATTATTTTATTTCCCATATAAACTCAACTTTTTTTAAGGCACTGTATAAATGGATGGTTTTAGATAAAGTATAGTATTTGACTCGCGTCTAATGAACCATAATACACTCGGATGATTTACAACACTCGCCTTTGGCTCGTGCCGTAAACTTCATCCTCGTTTTATTATGACCTACATTATACGCTCGTTAAATAATATACTAATAACTTTTAGGTCACCACACATATTTGCCACTTATACGTATCATAGCTTATGGGATTTAGAATAAGTGACATACTTTCGTATGTTTTCTTCATGTCAACTGCATGTGTAAGAGGAATAGAGGGTCTTTATTTGCCATTATGAAGCAGAACTGCTTTTAAACTTATTTTAGACGAATCTAGAAATAAGCGCCATTTGTCCGGGATAAATGCAAATCCTAAAATTTCCATATCACTATTTGGATTAACACAAACTAACATTTTATCCTGCACAGTAAAAAACGAGGATAACTCCTGGTAATGTTTCCTAAATATTGTAACTTTGATTCCGTGCTCTTGTGGAAAAAATGTTACGTGCTAAGAAGTTTTTATGATCATTTTCGCATTTAGGAACCAAAAATTAACAAAAAACTGTGTATTACGTTACACTCGCAAATTGGCTGTCAACTTGTTAATCATTAATAGTTTACCATATATTTTTCAAATATGTTTTTACTTTCCTCGCAGAGATCTTATCAGATGTCCTCATTTTAGGGTTCCTAGATCCCCATTAGGCCCTGAGTTTGTTCGACCGACTCAAGTAATTAGTTCTTTTACTCATTGAAATTAAGTTTGAAAATAGTATACTAATCGGTGTTTTGTTCCAGCTCACCACATAATCCAGTCCGGGTTTGAAATGGACTCTCAGCAACAACAATTCTGCTTGAAATGGAATAGTTTCGGATCGAATTTGGCCACGTCGTTTAGCAACCTATTTAAGTCGGAGAGTTTAGCGGATGTAACGTTATTTTGCGATGGTAAGTCTCTTTTAAATTACCTTATTTTATAATATATATTTGGAAATGGAAATGGAAAATCTGGAAATTCCAGTTCATACATCGATATCTCGAAAACAGTATGTAAGGGATATGAAGACGATTAAATTAGGGAAAAGTTAAAAATAATAATATATTATAATAATTTTATGCTCTGAAGATACGATTTGTCGTAAGTGTCCCTTGTCAATAATACTTATTTTCAAGGCACAAAATTATTCCGTGCAAACGATTTGTCGTAAGTGTCCCTTGTCAATAATACTTATTTTCAAGGCACAAAATTATTCCGTGCAATCGCTCTTACGGTGCATGCCCTCAGCATTAAAATTCACTTTCTTGCACTTAATTACTCTCCAATGGACACTTAAATGCTATTAGGTCGGTGTTCTTTATGCTGCTCCAGCAAGCCTGTGCTGCAGTAGTACCGTGCGAGCAAAAATTATTTGCATCAAAGAGGGCTTGGATTAAAAAACGTAGGGCTTGGTTTAGATCACAATGATATGGGGACGATATATCTAACAAAATCTAGGTTAAAATTTTATCAAATTCATATTATGACATGATATGCCAAACTAATGAGTAATAAAATAAGTAGACAAATACAAATTTATTTGTGTTGTTTACAAAATTAACAAAGTAAGAATATGCAGAAAGAAAAAAAAAATAATTACATAAATTGCTGAAATCGGCCACCGCCATGCTCCAAGCATAAATTCACACGTCTCTTCAAATTTTTGAAAGTGTTGACCAGCATCTCTGGAGAAATGTTACCACATTCTTGGATAATCCTTTCTTGTAATTGTTCTAAATTTGCAACTGGTGTTTTAAAAATAGTGTTCTTTAAATGAGGAAAAACGAAGTAATCCATAACCGTTAAACAAGGTGATCTAGGTGGGAATTTAATGTCTGATCGAAAACTGATCAATCTGTCGTCGAAAAAATTGCGTAAGTAGTTAATAGTTTCGGCGGCTGTATGGGCGGTGGCACCGTCTTGTTGAAAATATCCAAAACGTAGTTCGTCGTTAAGTAATTGCTTCACAAATGGATTCAAAATATTGTCTCTATACCGCTGTGCTGTAACTGTGTCATGGAAAAAAATAGGACCAACAATTCTTCTTCGGGAAACAGCTAACCAGACACCAATTTTTTGAGGGTGCAATGTGGACTCTACAAAAAAATGGGCATTTTCACTACTCCACATGCGTGTACCCTGAGAATTTACATAACCGGGAGGTGGAACCAGGCTTCATCCGAAAAAAATGTCAGGTCTAATAAATAATTTTTTTCCAATACATTTTGGGTAAACCATTGAGAGTACTTCCTGTGTCTTTTAAAATCTGCGGCTTGTATTTCTTGGAATACTTGCACTTTATAAGGAAATAAATTTAGCTGCTTCTTAAGAATAGTCCTGCATGTTCCATAAGATCTTCCCACTTCTTGGGACAGGCGTCTTATACAATTTGTTGACGTAGATATTTTGCATTATTTCACGAACGTTTGCAACAAGTGCTTCGGTTTTTACAGATGGTCTTATTGCTCCTTTTTTGTGTTGTATAGCACCTGTTTCCCTAAACACAGCCACGATTCTTGTCAGGCAATGATAAAAATCCCCAGCAATAAAAGCAACGTTAGGAAAATGTTCGTGAAAATTGTCCATGCACAAACCCGGATTGAATTGCCACTCACCATTTACTCTAACTCCGTTTCGAAAATACGCTTCAACCATAAATGTTTTGTGCTGTTGCGCGAATTGTGTGAATTGTTCAAGAAAATGGAAAAATTAGCGATGAATCAAATTACTTGTAACGACTGTCAAATATGACGGATTAACTGATTAATTGTTAATTCAGGTAGTTACTGACACCCAACAGGTATTAGGCTCTACGGCTAAGCATTACGTCCTTAGATGCAAGGCCCTCTTTGATGCAAATAATTCTTGCTCGCACGGTATATTAGGTACACAGTATATCGTCCACGGATAGGGTAGACAAGAGGACAAATGAACCAAAAAGTGAAAAACAAGAAAAAACATTATTTCTTATAAAAAACGGCTTGGCCTTTTTTTAAATTGTAGTGTAAAAAGTGGTTTTTAATTTTAAAAGACCAATACCTATCTACTTATTTCAGATTTTTAAGTAAAATTGTGTAAAATATGTTATTTAAACAATAATAGTTCACCTATAGGTATTCTAATTAACTGACACCATTATACCATTAATGAAGGCTGCATATATTTGGGATAACTGCATTTGTGATTCCATTG
Organism: Polydrusus pterygomalis; assembly: GCA_963969555.1. Taxonomy (NCBI): domain Eukaryota; kingdom Metazoa; phylum Arthropoda; class Insecta; order Coleoptera; family Curculionidae; genus Polydrusus; species Polydrusus pterygomalis. Next base: position 37,326,819 of record OZ018376.1, on the reverse strand, counting down.
TTGTTGTTAGCTATTCAGGTTTGTCTTGTAATCATTAGAAAGCCAAATTTTAGATTTATTTTAAATAATGACTGCCATAATTACGAGGGCAATGCAAATCAATAATTATATTGTTCAATTTTTTGACCATCAAGACCTGAAATTCAAATGTTCACTAAAAGGACCATCATGATACGGCAAATGATTACAGACCAATGACCAATATTAATAGTGCCCATCAGGGGCGGATCGTGGTTTTTTGGGGCCCTAGGCTGATTCAATTTTTGGGGTCCCAACCCCCGAAATGCTTTTTTTTAATTTCCATGATGTAGTTATTTTTTGTTATTACATACGAAGAGGAAAGTGTTTCATTACTGTCGAGAGATTATTTAGTTATCCGAGACGCAAAGCGTCGAGGTTAACTTTAATCTCGTGACAGTAATGAAAACTTTTCTCTGAGGTTTGTATACTATTTTATTTACAACCACACCGTTAATTGAAAATTAGATAATATTTGATTTTTTCAAAAAATGTAGTAAAAATGTCAAAATAAACTTGCCATGTATACATGGGCCTTAACTACAATATTCTCTGCTAGTTTGGCAGACGTGCCTGCGCCTTCTCTGACGAGCATATCAGCAGCCTTATTGTCATCTATATTGTAATGAGTAGTAATGACAATGACAAAGAACTCGGCACAGAATAACTCGATGCTGCGCCTTAGTAGTTTTGATTTAATGCTGCGAGAACAAATTTCCTTTATCGCTGCTTGAATGTCAAAAAGAAAGATAAATTAATTTGCTGTTATTAGTGCAATATTGTCATTGGCTGCTTTTGCACACGTGATTATAAATATACGATATCATGGATTATTGCAAAAAACAACAATAATAGTTCATCGTCAGGGAAAAAATTTCCCTACTCGACTTTTAGTTTTTAATTGCAGATACTATTCTTGATAAAAATCCAGTTATTTCCGAGGATAAGATCTATCCCCAGTACGCACCTGAAACTTTTCACAACCAATTCCCATTCAAGTGGCGTCGTTGCATCACCGTAAATATGCAAACCGTACTTTGCGTACTACATTTCCTTCTCCCGTGGTTTAAAATAGACGTTATAAAACCAGCTTATAAAAATATACGCGATGCACACTCGAGCCTTCGTCGAAGTAGGCTATTGGGTCAAGTGCAACTGCAAGCGGATGAGAATCGAGATGTTGTGTGGATGGTGACAGTGAGATTTGTGTTTGTTTTATACGAAAATGAAATTAAATTGAGAACGAACGCATGCTGCTGTAGTAGTACTCTCACGTATTATCGAATTTATGACTATTTTATGTTGTGGTTAAAAGGACCCATTTAACGTACGTAATACGAGGTAATAAACTTGCATCTACAGGGTGGTTGTTTAGTGCGAGGAAGTCCAATATCTCCGTTGTTCTTAGAAATATCGAAATTTATTAAATACAAAGGTTTTAGGATAATCAAAACCGCACATTTTAAAAATATTTTTGGATATACAGGATGCGCCAAAAAAGCGGGGCATCATGAATGTTTTTTTTTTTTAAATGGTACCACCCATTTTTTTATCTCATTGAATTCGGCATAAAATTGTACATAAGATACGCTATTTTATTTTGGTAATTTATACAACGTTGCCAGGTTATTCAATTTTTTCTAAAATTTTCGCGGAAAACATCATATCAAAAAAATGATTTTAAAATATTACTAATCTGAACTAAAAAAGAAAATTTTATATTTTTTTAAACCTTAAAGGTTTCCGAATAATTCTACCAAAACAAAGCATTAACATCATATACGGGTGTCTTTTACATCGTTATAGCAATCTTTTTTAAATAACTATTACTGGTTTTTTTCAAATGGATACTCTTGTATATTATTGTGTCAGTTTACAGATAATTTCAACCTCTTTAAATATGCAATTACAATAAATGCTCTAAAACGCAACGTTCTTTTAATATTTCATGTTTTATTTAAAAAATGCAAAATATTCGCACTTTCATTAAGATGGCCATAAGTTGAACAAAAAATTAATAAATTATAACAACTCAATAAAAAAAAAACTATAACAAATGTTCAATATGACCTCCGTTAATATCTAAACAGATCTCTACGCGTTCTTGAAATGATCTACTAACTTCATCCAATACATTGTTGTTGATATTATGAAAAACTTGTATGATGCGGTTCCTCATATTATCTTTTGTGGTTGGAGGAACTTTATACACTTCAGCTTTGACGTATCCCACAAAAAGAAGTCCATTTTAGTAGATCATTTCAAGAACGCGTAGAGATCTGTTTAGATATTAACGGAGGTCATATTGAACATTTGTTATAGTTTTTTTTTTATTGAGTTGTTATAATTTATTAATTTTTTGTTCAACTTATGGCCATCTTAATGAAAGTGCGAATATTTTGCATTTTTTAAATAAAACATAAAATATTAAAAGAACGTTGGGTTTTGGAGCATTTATTGTAATTGCATATTTAAAGAGGTTGAAATTATTTGTAAACTGACACAATAATATACAGGGGGATCCATTTGAAAAAAACGAGTAATAGTTATTTAAATATCGCTACATTTGTACCGATGTAAAAGACAAGATACGATGTTAATGCTTTGTTTTGGTAGAATTATTCGGACACCTTTAAGGTTTAAAAAAATATAAAATTTTCTTTTTTAGTTCAGATTAGTAATATTTTAAAATAATTTTTTTGATATGATGTTTTCCGCGAAAATTTTAATCTGGCAAGGTTGTATAAATCACCAAAATAAAATAGCGTACCTTATGTACAATTTTATGCCGAATTCAATGAGATAAAAAAAAATGGGTGGTACCATTAAAAAAAAAACATTCATGATGCCCCGCTTTTTTGGCGCATTCTGTACATCCAAAAATATTTTTAAAATGTGCGCTTTTGATTATCCTAAAACCTTTGTATTTAATAAACTTCGATATTTCTAAGAACAACGGAGATATTGGACTTCCTCGCACTAAACAACCACCCTGTATATAATTTTTAACGGTTCATACACAAAAAACAATACTTTATATAATTAGTTATGGTAAAGTCTTTAGTAATTATCATTATTATTAAGTGATAATTTTTTCAGGAATAATCAATTTAAGAACATAGATTACCAATCTGAGAAAGCTTTTGGGCTGTAACGTTTAAGTTTTGAGTTATTCCTTCTTTAAATACCTAGAGCATATTTTTTTTATAGCATAATCAAATTTTGGGGATCAACCCCGTCAAATTTAAATATTGCTTCCTATATCTTAAGCCCACTGACATTTAAAAAATTTAACTTGTTTCGGGATTATCGAATAATACTTTTACCTGACACGAAATGCGTTACCCAGCAACACCACAACTCTGAAGGAGGAGTAGTGTAGCCAATTATTGCGTGGCACTTCTAAAAAGTTTCTCCGCGACGCTCCTCGCATAAGATTTTACTCTCGGTGCCACCTGATAGGTTTATCCCCCGGCGTTAACATTTGTAGCTATGCCGCTGTAATTGATTTTTAAAATATAGTCATTCGTTAAGTTAATGGGAAATGGCAATACAGTATTTTAAAAAATATACATTTATAAAATGTATTTAATATTTGGTTGTCAGTTTACAAAAGGAATAAGCAAAATGTTATTTTTAACAAGTTCGCACCTTGGCATAAGTACCTACCGCAGGTAGGTACATCAGATAACGAACTGGTACGCCTATTAATTAACAAGATGTATTTTTTCCCACTATTACTGATGTATCCCATAGATAGTTTGCAAATTATAATTGCTATTTAATTAGATACCCTATTACTTCACTTTATTCGTTTTTTTTTGTTTAGTTAGATTCTGTAATTGGTGTTTGAATATATACCCGTTCGATACCGTTGGTGTATATTCGGGTTTCTTCGTACTATTTTTCAGTGATTTACCTCTTAAAGATAATGGAAGTAACGGACGATTCAATTTGTTTACATAAAAATATCTTTGAATTACAAGACAGTAATTGAATAGGATCTCTTCATTTTTCTGCCCAAGACAGGGCCTTTGCACTAACCCTTGCCTTTCCAGTATGCTGAAGTCTTGATTGTCGGTCTTTTGACTATTCAATTTTTACACCTCTTGTACACCTTTGAAAGCTCCATTACGGCTCGATCCCACTATTATTTTCTCTATTGTTAACAACATCAGCATGGTACCTTTCACTTTGTTTTCCTGATGATGAGTGTTTCTACACTCGAACATGTCGAATTGAATTATTATGAATAATTATTCTAGGTTCGCCTAGTTATTCTATTAAAAAACTGTGGAGAAAGACTTTGTGCTTTTCTTTTTTCTATATCATTTAACTCCACTTTGAGTATGGACTACTTCTTCAAAATTAAATAGGATTCGTTTAGGTTTGGAGTGGAGAGCTTTTCCAAGTTTTTTTTTACCTATGCCCACATAAAACTGCTCTTTTTTGTCTTTTTGCCTCTAAACTTCTTCTTAATTTTCATAGTATTCATCGGCAGATTGCTTTGATTCGCGATATACCTAATAGCTTCTGCTCTACAGCATTTTAAAACATCTTTATTGTTCATAATATAATATTAACATGCCATGTGAATTAACAATATAGTTTTAGTTAATTCTTGGTATAGTTACCAAGGAAACGTACCAGACAATGCCGGCGGGCTGATGTTTGCCCTAAGGTAAGTTTAACATGGCTTGGAATCCAAATCAAATCGCTGCCAGAAAATCCGGCATCTCAGAAGCCGATTTGTTTGGTTGTGGATCGGTTTCTAACTGTCAGAATAATTTACTGATAAGCAGAGAATTGTTAGATGAAGACTTGCGCTGTTTGCATTTTTAAAATTGTTATGTCATGACGTTCGGAAATTAGACAAAAAAAATTTACAAAGTCCTAGGAAATAAGTGTATTTGCTCTGGTCCAAGAAAAAACAGACCCATAACATTATTTGAATTCAGCTCCTGTCTGTTGTTTTGTGGATTCTGATTTTGGGATTAGGAACTAGCCGATTCCGCAGTTGAGTGAAAAACTAGAAATTCTCAATTATTAAATATGTCACTTAAGAAATAAAGTTAAATCTACCTTTTCCAACTTGCGTTTTGCAGATTGTATTGTTTTTCATACGACAAATGCCTTTTTCTAATCGTTGTTGCAAGTAATTTATTATTTATTTATTATAGGATAGATTTCTGTCATCTGTCAGTTATCCTCGCAGAAAATACCGGTTTCTTATCCGTTCGGGGTTTGGGCACGTGTTAGCAGAGCACGCAATTTCCAACCAGTTCGCAACCAGTTAAAAACCACGCACTGATCGTTCTCCTAGTGTCACATCTTCCGCTGCGATTCAATTAATATTAAATAAATATTGATTATTTCGTACGAAATGTTGTTTAATTTACAGCAGAATATGACAGATGAAAACAATATGTACTGATAAACAAACTCAATCATACCTACATATTATTTCGTCAGCGTATATTAAATAGCACTAAAATGGGAAATTCAGACATTGAGAGATGCATACGCGAGTGGGGACACATAATCTACCTATTTCTATTTGCTTTGCGATGTTTATTATTTTGACTCTTCTAAATTATTACTAGGATAGGGGGATGGAAGCATTTCCTTACCTAAACAGGGTATTCGGAAATATGTGATATCCAGGATACAAAAAAAATAAGTGAAAAGAATACTACAAGTTCATATAAACTTTTTTCGTATAGGCCTGCTCTTCGGAGATATGGGCTCCCAAAGAGCTCTAATGGAATCAAGTCTTTTACATTGAAACACCAGGTATATTCCATTTTTCTTTAATACGATGTATACCAGATAAGACCCTTCAAATTACTATCCAAGAAAGTGTTTTATAATGATATGGATATATGAATAAATGACGTTTTTTCGAAAACTGTTAGGATTAGCGACATAAATGAAGAGTACTTAAATTTTAGTCAATAGTTAAAGATATATAAAAACGTTATCCAGAGTTCCTATTAAACAGTGCCTAAAAAAAAAAATGGGGTCATGAGTGTCACAGCTAATCCGTCCCTGCAGCTGAGAATAATTCACAACACTTTCTTGGATAGGTAATTTGAACACTGAGGAAAATGATCTAATACAACAGGTTTCCTAAGACATGTTTATATTGATATCTTATTTTGTATTAACCCTTATTAAATAAATGGCTAGTGTATCAAACACACTTTAGTGCTATTTCAATTCCAGATTTGCTAGAACAGTGTTTTTATTGGTAGTAATCAGTTCCATTAGCAGCATATAGTCTTGTTGAATAATGAACAACTTTTAATACAGCAATTTTGTTAAGAAATAAATTGTATCATCTCAATGCGATGCATTTTGTTCCCAGTAAAGCGCTTTTTCTACAATTAAGGAAGCAGAACAGCGTCCTTAGAAACGAATTGTATCCGTTAGAACCTATAATCCACAAGACGTTGGTGGGGGGTTCGTAGCGATTGGTAATCGCCGCGCGCCGTATTATTAGTTTCAACGTATTTGTTTCGCAGGTCACATCGTTATTCGGAGTCTTCTAGCTATCCTGTCTGAATTTGAACTTTATTGATCGTACCATTGATCTGTTTCAATTCATTCATTTTTACTTTGTATTTTAATTTTTTTAAACTTTGCATGTCAGGTAAAGCAATAGAAGATTCTTATTTCGCACAACCCATCATTAGTATTGGACATTATAATCTATGGACGAATTTTACCATCTCAGTAAATCATGTAGCTTAATAGATAATCGTATGCAATGTTAAACGACAAGAACAATATCGCACTAGAAGCTATTTAAATTTTTCAGAACTACAATACTGATTTTTAGTGGTAAGTATATGCTTTATAAACCGTAGCAAGCAAATTTTATTATAATTAATGTCAAGTTTTCTTATAACAGCCAGTCGGTATTCAGAGCAATAATAGCTATAGAAACCATTCCATGATAGCGATAACTCCTAATTCCTATTGGCTAAATAATCGTAGTAGGAAAGCGCGTTGCTGTCACATATAGTATTAAACAGTTGTATAAGGAATATGTGAATTATTTCAAGGAATAGAAGGCTTTTTCCTTTATGAAGAGAATTACCTGGTATACCTCATGTTACTTAAGATTTATATAATTTCAGTTTCCTTTTGAAATCTCTAATCTACTCCACACAGATATGTAGTACCTGGTACACATACAAATTTGTACCAGGCAGTTGTAGGTATTATAAGCTGCACTACAGAATGTATAGCTATATATTCTGTGGTTGTAACAAATAATAAGTGTACGCCTTCATTCTAACTGTTTTCATTAAAATATCCTTAAATTTCATGCATGAAGATGCACTTTCTTATATCACATTTTTAATACGTCTCTCTAAGTATCCAATTTATTTCAAAAAACAGTACCATGTGAACGCATGCTGACGAAAATTAGCGGAGCGTTAAGGTTAACGGAAATGGAACAAAAGAAATGTGCATCACCAAAGCGATTTTGATCTAACGGTAAAAATGTAACGATTTCTTTTTCCATCAAAATAATGCACTACGTGATAGGAATGGCAAAAGTGTATCGATATTATTATATTTTGTGGTGATAATAATTATTGTGTGGGGACCAAAGTCACATTTGGCGGAGGCCTTACTTTGTTACTAAGTTGTGGTCTTTTTTATAAAACAAATATTGATACAGGGTGTCCCAAATTATAAATATGACGATATCGATGATTTTTTGAACGGCAACCCTTGTTTTTTATTATCTATTTTTAAAGTGCATATTTAATTATGCATAACTACCAAATTTTTAAACTATAATTTCATTTCTAAAACTACCTAATCAAAATCAAATTAATTTTACATAGCTTTGCTCAAATTCAAGCATATTTGTAAAATTTACTTGACTTTTTAATTTATTAAGGAATCACACACTTCATGTTTGTTGCAACGATATTAAACATAACTTTAAAATATTCTTTTTCTTCTTTTTAACAAGAAAAAACATTAGTAATGATAATATGCTAATTAAAAAACTATCATTTAAAGTGCAAAATTTTTATTTTAAATGTTTATTAATAAACTTTATTCTTGTACAAGTTTTATATTTTTTGGCCTACCCTGTACACCGTTTGACTTGCAACCATTCCGAGTACACCCAATATGATTATCGAACATGCACCAACTTTTATCAAGAATAAAATTTTCTGAGAAATCGGTAATAAAAAAATGCCCATATTATGTTGCACACAGGCACACTTAAACAACCAGACTGTATAAGCCAATTACATTTAGAAAAATTATACGTAAAATTTAAAAAACTTAAATACGGCTCCTCAATGAAACCACCAAAAAATAATTATAATAATGACACAATGACATGTTACTACACGTTTTATTTTATTTATTTGACGCACTTTTAATTTTCAATAAATATGTTTCGTTCAGAAAGGTGTTTATTTAAATGCAATTATCTCAAAAACTAATTGAAATATCGAGATTAATGAAGTACAACTTTTTTACGTATAAAAACTCCCTCTTTCATAATTTGAGGTAAAGCGGTCAGAAATGTGAGAGACAAAAAATATATGCGAAAATTTATCAAACACATATTGTGTAGCTAGCGTTCTCTAGGAGGTATCTTAAAAGTATTATGGAATCCTCATTGCCCTAAAAACATAACTACACCAAATTTGATTCATATCCGCTTCACATCAAATCATCGCCAATTTTATAAAGTAAATATTTACTTGGATCACCCTGTATCTCTTTAACCGTATAAGAAATTAAATTAAATGACATATTTTCAAGTCCATCCACTATCTCCTATTGCTGTATAGACCCTTAGTTACGATACGACACCCCATATATATCTATATATAAAATTCCCAGAAAAGTAACAATACAAAAAGGGTTTCCAATATGGTGTTTTAATTAGACGTGCACCACTAAGCTTACACCTCGCAAAAAAATTATTACTTTTTTCCTTGTATAATAACATAAATACATATTTTTGCTTTAGTTTTATAATGTTTTCACATAGGTACTTATTTTGGTAGGTAGGTACGGGTCCGTCAATATTTTATTTTATAAATGATAACATTATTATGTACGCTATATCTTTACAAAATATTAAGAGTCCTTTACAAAATTTAACAGATGGCGAAGGCGAAAGTAAAAGAACTTAGCCCGGTTCTGTTTCTGTAGCCAACCGTTTAACGTAAAATATACCAGACTTTAACAGGGTGCCATTATTGACAGGTGATGCGGCGAGTTCTTAGATTAATTTGACTTTACGTCCAATTGACATGGGATTTTTCATCGCCATCGCCAGCAACGAATACTTACACCAGGATCACCAGTCTGGTGGTGCATCATCCGATATACTGCTCGACACATTATCGATATTAACAACTCTTGCACATTCCTATCACATAAATAGATACCGCAACAACACGCAGCGGTTTTTAAAACATAGCGTAATGAACCTATTTAAAATGAAAGTTTTTTATTTGATTTAAAAGATTAAGGTTGAACGCTTGCATCATTGCATTTATACACTGTAATTCAATAGTTAAGGTGAGAGTACTATAAAATAACTATAAATTACAGCTAGTAGTTTCCTACATATAAGGCTTAAACACATCTGAAGTTAAAGTGTATTAAAGAGTCTACCGATATGATTTTATTTGAAGATATATTGGTTTCAAAAAAATAACCTTGTCGGACTTCCATTGTCTTTATTTTCTTACTTAACACAACGGCTCGGTTAGTTAGTATCTCTAACCGTTTTCAAGTGTAAACTTTTTTTTTATAGATATTACTTGATTACCTACCACCTTCAAACATAATAATATATTGGTTTAATTTGAAATAATAAAGTTATTTTTATACACTTGTAATACTGCTACACTATCAACTACAGCCACAACAAATATTTCACAAATAGTTGCGGGTGTTCGGCTGCCACCAAATATTCCCCGTAAATCAAATTAAAAAAAAATAAAAAGTGAATATTGTGGGATATCAGACAAGTGTGTAACTGTTTTTTTTTTATATTGGAATACACAGGGATCCAAGCACAACCCAAGCAATGGGTTATGGCGAGGGGTGTCTTGCTACGGCAGTCGGTGTACAAATGTCTAGGCAGTCATCGGCAATCACTGGCAGTCATCGGCAATCACTGGCAGTCATCTGCAATCACTGGCAGTCATCGGCAATCAGAGGCAGTCATCGGTAATCACAGGCAGTCATCGGCAATCACTGGCGGTCTTCAGCAATCGCCCTCGGCATTTATCGGAATTAATTTTGATCTGACCAATAAGAACGCATATTTTTCGACGTTTCGCAATGATGGAAAAATAAAATTTGGAAAAATTATTGGCAGTCATTGGCAATCACTGGCAGTCAACGGCAATCACTGGCAGTCATCAGCAATCAGTGGCAGTCATCGGCAACCACTGACAGTCATCAGCAATCACTGGCAGTCATCGGTAATCACGGGCAGTCATTGGCAATCACTGGCAGTCATCGGAAATCACTTGCAGTCATCGGCAGTCATCGGCAATCACTGGCAGCCTTCGGCAATCGCTCTCGGCATTTATCGGAATTAATTTTGATCTGACCGATAAGAACGCATATTTTTCGGCGTATCGTAATGATGGATGAATGACATTTGAAAAAATTACTGGCAGTCATCGGCAATCATTGGCAGTCATCAGCAATCACTGGCAGTCATCGACAATCACTGGCAGTCATCGGCAGTCAGTGTACAAATTTTACCTAGTGAGACACCCCTTGGGTTATGGCTGCCCATAGAGTCCTAACAAGGACGAAACGGCCATCGTGGTCTACCGCCCTAGGGTATCCATTGTACTTGGATCCCTGTGTATTCCAATATAAAAAAAACAGTTACACACTTGTCCGATATGCCACAAAATTCACTTTTTAAATATTTTTGCGGACACTATATTATCTTCTGAACATTTTTATGGCTTTTCTTAAACGGATTGCGCGCATTCTAGTGGGTGCCAGCAATGATCTGTTTCTAGTCTGCAAAACGACAGATGTTCCAGTGAAAACGCAAATAGCGTTTTCTATACTGGATTGTGATGCACTTCGTGGTTTATTTAGTTGTCTACCTTTTGATATTACCAGTGTGACTGCCTTTTATATTGGAGTTAATTCCGATGGGATGGCGCTACGGTGTGTTGATGGCCGCTTTACTTTTGTAAAAGATCTTTCTAACCGCCGTTGTCGGGATTGCTTGGATTATGGCTACCCGTAGAGTTCTAGCAATGACGAAACGGCCGTCTTGGTCTACCCGCCCCAGGGTCTCCATTGTGCTTGGATCCCTGTATATTCCAATATAAAAAACAGTTACACAGTTGTCCGATATGCCACAATATTCACTTTTTAGTTATTTTCGCGGACAGTATATTATCTTCTATTACCAGTTAAATTAAATTAAACTGCAGTTATATAAATTTGGTATCACTGGTTAGCTAAATGTTCAAACGCCGTTTGTCTTGTAACATATTTTTAATATAGGTCTTTCTTTTGGAGAAAATAATTTTTGTTGGCCTATATCACATAATACATAGCTTTGCGTAGCTATATAGATATTCTGTGCCTATGTATACTAACACAAGTTATACTATATTTTGAAAACGAAAGGATAATCGGAGAATCTGCTACATGACAGATAGAGTGTAAGAATAGGTCTTTATATATTTTTAAATTGAAGTAAATCGTATGTGTGGTTTCGGAGAAATTCGGTGACAGCGGAGGGTAAAAATGGGGTTTATTTGACATACAATGATGCATATTTAAAAATTCAGTCTGAGCATCAGAAAAAATAACTAATTCCATTTTAATTTGAAGAAGTAGTCCATGCTTAAAGTGGAGTTAAAGTATAGGAAAGAAAGAAAAAACTAAAAGTCATCCACCACAAAATTTTATAGAATAAATGATTAAAGGTCTCTACATGTTTCGAACGTAGAAACGTCCATCCTCAGGAGACAGAAAATATATTTAAAAAGTGCTGATGGTTTTAGCAAAAGAGAAAATGGTGAATTACCTTAATGGAGCTTTCATGGAATTGAAAAATGATGCTTAGAAGACACATAAAATGGAGAAAATATAAAAAGTTAAAACATACTAAGTATGTGAAAAATCAGTAAAGGGGTCTAGACCAACCCTATAAACTGGGAAAGAAGAAAAACCTTTCTATGAAAAAAAATTATTTAAAATTTTTTTGACACATTCTTCATAGAAAGGTTTTTCTTCTTTCCCAGTTAATAGGGTTGGTCTAGACCCCTTTACTGACTTTTCACATACTTAGTATGTTTTAACTTTTAATATTTTCTCCATTTTATGTGTCTTCTACACATCATTTTTCAATTCCATGAAAGCTCCATTAAGGTTCTTCACCATTTTCTCTTTTGCTAAAACCATCAGCACGTTTTATTTATATTTTCTGTCTCCTGAGGATGAACGTTTCTACGTTCGAAACAGGTAGAGACCTTTAATCATTTATTCTATTAAATTTTGTGGAGGATGACTTTTAGTTTTTTCTTTCTTTCCTAATTCCATTGTGTTTAAGGTTAATTTTAGTAATATTCCTTCGTCTGCCGGGAAAATTCTGTGACAAGCATTATTCTAGCTTCTATACTATTAGGAAAACATTTGGAAAGGGTCACGTCGTTACCATGGGAATAAAAAGTTTCTACGTAAAATGTTGAGTGTCTGGTTCTAACCTTTTCAGTTTTTATTAAGCAAGGTGAAAATTAATAGATTTGTTTATAAAAATCCCCTTTTATAAGTAATTATAATTAGCGTTAGTATCATATTATGCATTTTATTATTTTAAATCATTAATAAATTTATAATTTATGATATAAATACCTAGTACCGTGCGAGCAAAAATTATTTGCATCAAAGAGGGCCTTGCATCTAAGGACGTAATGCTTGGCCGTAAAGCTTAATACCTGTTGGGTGTCAGTAAATACTTGAATTAACATACAATCAGTTATTCCGTCATCTTTGACAGTCGTTACAAGTAATTTGATTCATAGCTAATTTTTTCAATTTCTTGAACAATTCACACAATGGGCTTTACGGAACAGCACAAAACATTGATGGTTGAAGCCTATTTTCGAAACGGGATTAGAGTAAATAGTGATTGGCATTGGTTTGTGCATGGACGATTGTCACGAACATTTTCCTAACTTTGCTTTTATTGCTAGGGATTTTTATCATTGTCTGAAAAGAACCGTGGCTGTGTTTAAGGAAACAGGTTCTATACAACACAAAAAAGGAGCAGGAAGACCACCTGTAAGAACAGAAGCACTTTTTGCAAACGTTCGTGAAATAATGCAAAATACGCCAACAAATTGAGGGCTAAAAAGAAGCAGCTAAATTTATTTCCTTATAAAGTGCAAGTATTCCAAGAAATACAAGCCGCAGATTTTGAAAGACGCAGGAATTACTCTCAATGGTTTACCCAAAATTTATTGGAAATAAATGATTTATTAGACCTGACATTTTTTTCGGATGAAGCCTGGTTCCACCTCTTTGTATATTCTTACTTTGTTAATTTTGTAAACAAAAATAAATTTGTATTTGTCTACTTACTCATTAGTTTGGCATATCCTGTCATAATATGAATTTGACAAAATTTTAACCTAGATTTGGTTAGATATATCGTCCCCATATCATTGTGATCTAAACCAAGCCCTACGTTTTTTAATCCAAGACCTCTTCGATGCAAATAATTTTTGCTCGCACGGTATAATACAACCACTTCTATTTTTATGAGTGCCTTGGATTTGACGTCTATCACACTTCAGTAAAGGCTTTGTACAAACGCATGATACAAAGATTACCAGATATGATATTCAGAGGCTCTGACGTCATGTGGTGAATGAAATATATTTTTATATTCGTAACCATAAAAAAACAATAAAAATTACCAACCGTTTCTGTTGTTACTTACTCACCACGTGACGTCACAGCCTTTAAACATAATATCTTGTTAATCTATATCATGGTACGGACACGGTGGCACTCTATGAGAAACTGAGCATTCAGTTTATGTGGTAAATGGAAAATTAGCTATTTTAGGAAAAACTGTAAAAAATAGGTATAGGAAACCATACCTAGTATAATTATTGTATTTAAAATGCATACACTGAGAAAAAGCTTCTATTTCTTATAAGAATTCACAGACTCTTTATTCAACTGTTTAATACTATATGTGAGAGCAACGCGCTTTTCTGCTGTCAGACAACGAAAACCCGTTGTGTAGTGATGAGTTAATGCTGCCATAGACGGGCTTATAGCCATTATTGCGCTGAATACTCACAGTAATTATCAAGTTCTATTGGGGGTGTAATCGGGTTTTATGTACTGTATTAGTTCCGACTGGCAGTTGTAATAAAACTTGACATTAATCACAATAATATTTGCTTGCTACGGTTAATAAAGCATATAAAATACTAAATACTTAACACTTGAGATCGTAAAACTCGTTCACAGATTATAAAGTTCAATACTAATAATGATGGGTTGTGCGAAATAGGAATCTTGACATTATTCATTATAATATTTGCTTGCTACGGTGAATAAAGCATATCTTTACCACTAAAAATCAGTACCTCAGCACCTACTGTAGTTCTCAAAAATTTAAATTGCTTCTAGTATAATATAGTTCTTATCGTTTAATATTGCATAATATGATTATCTATTATGCAAATTGGTTTACTGAGATGGTAAAATTCGTCCATATATCATAAAGTCCAGTACTTAGCTATGATGGGTTGTGTTGTGCGAACTAAGAATCTTATATTGCTTTATCTGACATGCAAACTTTAAAGAAAACTTAAATACAAAGTAAAAATAAATTAATTGAAACAGGTATTGGTACTAGAGTTGGGCATGGTTAATTGACAATGACGTATTTGACCGGTCAAAATAATATATCAATTTTATTTTATTATTTATGCATTTGTGATCTGTCCAGATTACCTCCTACCACCCAGGATAATGTTTAGTGTATCGTTATAGCGCCGTTATTTAAGAAAACAATAACACCTGATTCTGGGAATCCCAATAGTCTGCCTCTCTTCGTCTTCCGAAGCCGAGCAGCTAGAATCTGACTCCGAAGATGAAAATTTACCATTGGCTACATACTTTACTGCTCGTAATAATTCAGCTACCTAATTACTGATTTTATTTTAAGTGTTCATGTTTTTATGTTTTCATGGTTATATAAAAATAAACTATTGAGATATACACTTATAGAATGTATACCTAGATGGACCTAACTATATCATCCATTTGACCACCCTGTATAAAATTTAGGTATGGCAATAGACTTTTCAGAACAAGCAAAACTTGTTATAAAAATTTTATTTTTTCCAAAATACAAAATAGGAAATTTGGCAAGTACCTATAGTTAGATTCATCCACTGCATTTTTAAATTTTAATTTATTTCAGTCAATTGACCAAAAACAAATTGACCAGTCAAATCCACAACCCTAATTGGTACGATCAATAAAATTCAAATTCAGACAGGACAGGTAGAAGACTCCACATTGCATATGATTATCTATTATGCTACATGGTTTACTGAGATTGTAAAATTCGTCCATAGATTATAAAGTTTACATTCAGACAGGACAGGTTCAACACAAAACACAAACTCTAAACAACAATGTGACCTGCGCAACAAGTACGTTAAAACTAATAATACGGCGCGCGGCGATTGCCGATCGCTACGAACCCACACGTCTAGTGGTTTATAGGTTCTAACGGATACAATTCGTTTATGAGGACGCTGTTCTGCTCTCCTAATCGTAGAAAAAGCGCTTTACTGGAAACAAAATGCGTCACATTAAGAAGATACAAATTATTTCTTAACAAAATTGCTTTATTAAAAGTAGTTCATTATTTAACAAGACTGTTCTGCTAATGGAACTGATTACTACCAATAAAAACACTGTTCTAGCAAATCTGGAATAGCATATAGTAGCAATAGAAAAAGTGGAATAGCACTAAAGTGTGTTTGATACACTAGCAATTTATTATTTAATAAGGGTTAATAAAAAAAAATAACTTTCAATACAAACTATCTTTGAGCAAACCTGTTGTATTAGATCATTTTCCTTAGTGTACACACACGTACTAAATTTCCTTATCAGTTTTACGCATACACTTTATAATAGTCTAAACAATTTTTTTTATGTAAAGTAATTAGTAATCTACTATTTCACCACAAAGGTCGTACCTACTTGAAACTGCGTAGGTACACCAACAAAAAAAAATCCAAGACCAACCAAAATTTGGACCGGATTTGTGTCATGAATCTAATTTAAAAGTAATTAAGTCAACAGAAAGTGCATTTAAATAATGTACCTATCAAATATTTAAAACCGCAACGCAGATATGAAAATTTGAATTTGGTAACTTTCACTGAATAGAATACAACAAAAATTTAATATTTGAAGGCTTGTTGCAATATATCAGTGCCACCTTTCTATTTGACTTTGTGTTTGATTTCACTCTTTATGCGTTATTTCGGAATGTAAAGAATAAATAAACTGCAATTTGTTTAAATTACGATAGACATTCTACGGTGCTTTGGTTGGCGCAACGTAGGAAACCCGATGCAAAATTTAAAGTGGAATTCTCAACGTCATTCAATCAATCTATTGCCAATCTATTTCGCGTTTTTTTAAATTTAATATTTTATTAACTAACATTTAAATAAATTTAATATCGTCTGCACCTTATTTAGGAAATATTTGTCATATTACAAAAATATTAATTATTGATAATGCTAATTTTGGGGTAATTGTAGAATGAAAAACCAATGACAATGTTAAAAAAAAAATTACCCAGTGAAATGATATATATTTTTAAACTTAAGCAAAAATAAGAATTAGTACGAAGAATATCTGTGAAAACTGCAAGCCAATATATTTTTGATACCGGAGATATGGAAAATATAAAATAAAAATTAGCACCATACGAATAAACTGACGTTTTAAAACGGAGTTTGTAGGCGAGAAGTTGCAGATACCATACTATTGTATCTCCTTTAAAACTAAATTTAACTTAATTCTTCTTCTTATGACGCTCTCTCCTTTCGAAGGTTGGCGATCCACACAGCTAACATTGTTCTGGACGCAGCAGGTGCACTCAAACCATCTTCTGAGGTCCTTTAACCAGGCGTTCTGACGTCTACCAATAGATCTCTTCCCTTGAATCTTTCCTTCAATTATTAATCTCAGCAGTTCATACTTGCTGCCTCTCATAATGTGGCCTATGTATGTAGTTTTTCTTTCTTTAATGAGGGCCATTAGTTCCTTCGGCTTCTTTATTCATCTAAATACTTCTTCGTTCGTAATTCGATGGACCCATGCGAAGCATACGGCGGTATAAGTACATTTCAAACGCCTCAATTTTCTTTTCAGTCGCAGGGTCCAGGGTCCAGCATTCACATCCGTACAACACACTGAAGACATAACATCTGATCATGCGAACTCTGAGCTCCAAACTTAGATGAGGACTATTAAAAAATCTTTTCATGTTTATGAATGTTTTCCTGGCTTGTTCGATTCTGGAGCAAATCTCTCGTTTCGGATCGCACCACGCGTGTACTATGGTACCCAGATATTTAAAACACGATTTTTGTTCAATCCGATTGCCGTTAATCAGAATTGTTTCAGCAGTATCTTCAGGGTATCTTGGAGAAGACTAGCAGTTTGGTTTTTGATATATTGATGTCCATCCATTTAACTTAATACGTGTTTAAATTAATATGTTCGGGTTTGTTAATATTTCTATTTCTATTCTATTCTATTCCTATGTTCTGTAAATTTAAATAATTTAGATTAAAAAAGAATAGAAGATGGTTGCATTGACGAAACAAATTACAGTAAAATTGTAAGCGGGCTATGAAACAAAAAAAATGCAAAAGTTTTTGATTTAAAATATGATCTAGCTACTAGCACATGCCAAATTTAAATGGGTTAAATTTTGATTAATTTTCTTAAAATTTTAAGCACAGTGAACGCCTCTTCGTTTGAGGTTGGTATTTTGACGCAGTACACATTTTTAGGAAAGAAATCAAAATTTAACTTATTAAAACTCCAACACGTACTATTTCATGTTTAAATCAAAACTTTTCTTCCCATTTTTTATTTCACAACCCAGTTAATAGTTTACTGCCATTTGTTCTATTCATGCAACCATCCTCTATTATTTGTGTTGTAAATAAATGCAATTTATAGAACACTAATTTAAAGAAATGTTGTGTTGATTATGGCTTTGACATAATGGACACAATGGTATGGTATTTGTAACTCCTTGCCTACAAAAATACCGTATTAAAAAGTTATTCTTATGGAGCTCACTTTTATATTATATTTTCCATATCGCCGGTTTAAAAAAAGATATTGGCTTGTGGTTTTCACAGATAATCTTCTTATTTCTTCTTTTTGCTTAAGTTTCAATATTATATATCATTTTATATAAATATATTATTATTAAGAAAAATGAAGAAATTGTTGATTCTGCTAAATAGCACCCTCTAGCTGTCGCAGCGGAAATCAGAACTATTTTGTTTCTTATTTAATTTATAAAATAAAAAATTCCCATTTGGGAAGTTCAAATTTGTCAAATTCCGATAGGTCGAAGCAAAGTTGTGAATATTTATAGCTCATTCCTACAAAAACAAAAAGGTAGAAAAAAACTCAAATATTAAAGTTATCCAGAATATTCATTAGATTGAAAAAATGCTACCTTTAATAGATACATGTTTACTATGAGGATTTTTTAGAAAATCCTGCTATTTGTTTGGTTATTATAGTTACGCTCCCTAACGGTCAACCTAGAAATTTAAGAATGATTTCCAGCAATTTCTTATGGCCACTTTTACCAAAAACATTTTTTCCGTAAACCATACGACTGACATTTTCTGAGATACGTCAGAGATCTATTCTTATTTGGACACCCGTTATAAAAATGTCTTCT
The DNA here is from genome assembly GCA_963969555.1 of Polydrusus pterygomalis. NCBI lineage: Eukaryota > Metazoa > Arthropoda > Insecta > Coleoptera > Curculionidae > Polydrusus > Polydrusus pterygomalis. Next base: position 37,307,768 of record OZ018376.1, on the reverse strand, counting down.
TCATATGCATCTACAAGGTATTGTGCAAAAATCGACCCCTAAGCGGGTAAATGAAATTTTTATAGAAATTTCTGTATCTCGGGAACTAAAACTGGTGGAGAACTACAAATTGGTACATAAATGCCGTTAATAAAATAATAATATACCTACCTATGTGTTTCATGATTTTTTAAAAATTCATTTGGGAGTTGAAAATGGGGTGCAACCTGTTTTGAGGGGTTGCCTATTATAACTGTCTATATTGTAAGCTATTATGCTGAAAATTGATACTATGCCTACTCTGGTGAAATAAGCAAGTTCGTTTGACGATTTGGGAAATTTTGCTCGTACCGGGTAGAAATAGAGGGGGTGAGTTTCCAACTCCACCGCTAGAAAAAAAGATAATATAATTTAAAGAATTAAGACTTTACTTGGAGCAAATAAACATGTGTTTCGGCAATTACGAAAATTTTGACCGTAGGGGGTGGAAAAACGGGTATAAAAACTTATATTGCAAAAAATATTTTCGATCCGAACTTCTTAAAACAGCCTGAATACTCTAATATACAATTAATGAAAATAATAATAAAACATTCTTACTTATATTATTATATTATAAGTAATATAAGTATAAAACTTTAAATTGGAAAAATACTTTTTGTCATAATATTCTCTTGAAATTTAGCAGTAATATTCTACAATATAATTATTAATGAAAAACGTATTTCCTATTTTTTTTTTAAATCTGCCTGTAAAGGGGTGATAAGAGAGTATAAACTTTTATATTGGAAAAAATACTTTTGGATATTAAAACCTGCTATTTCTCACTACCCAGCTTATACGTAATGGGGAACTTGCACACCTTTTTTTTTGTTGCATAAACATGTTCAACCACACCAAACAACAACATAATCAAAATATAATGTCTTAAATATCACTCCTTAATTTTTTATAAATAATTAAAGTCTGCCGTGTGACGTCGCGTAGTATGAATAACCCACTCTCGCGCTATGTATTGTAGTGCGCTTTGACGTCACAAGCGAACTTTAATCGCTTCTATTTAATCCACAGGATTAAAAAAAACATTTCCTTGTGAACTGCGGGTCTTTTAATGATATTAGCTTGTTTTTACAAAATATTTTTTGTGTTAATATTATTACTATAATATTATACACTAATAATAATAATTGACCATATAGGTCTCAGAATTCTTCGCCGAATGACTTCTTCTTATGGGAACACCTAAAAACGACGCTCTACAAAAATATTATATACGAGACATTGGATGATTTTAAAAGGCTATTATCCTGTAGTCTGTGAAAGGCTTTCGATGTATCAGTTAAGAAATATTCGTAACGAATTTTATGATCATCTGGGGGTTTTGCCCAGCTGCAAATTGGGGGTTATTTGAACATTTCATTAAAGAATTAGTTTTGTTTAATTTTATTATTTTATTATCCTTACAACTCTTGTTTTTTGAAGGTGGTAGACAATGTCGTATTATTTTAATGCTTAACACAACATTTCGATTAGTTATAGTATCTCTAACCGTTTTTAAGTGTAAACTAAATTATAATACAAGGGCTACTGTCTTAAATACTATCCATTTGCTGTTCCGTGTGGAAAACCTTGGCCACTGTATATTATAGTGGTTGGTCTATATTTACATGTTGCGCTATACCTGATTTGGAAGTTTCACCTCTTTGGGTATGTTTCAAATGTTTTTTAACTCGTATGGGGAGAGGTCTTATTGTTTCTCTAATGTACGATTCGCCTCACTCGCAAGGGATTCGATAGATGAAATTTTTTGTGTTTTCATTATGTTGGAGTTTTACTTTTATAAGAAAGATTCTAAGCGTATTTCCGGATTTGAAAGCTATTTTGATATTATAGTTTTTAGTTATCCTTCTAATCTTTTTAGAAATCTCCTTATCATAAGGTAATGTAAAAAATTCTTGCTCCTCTTTCGTTTCTGTACTAGTTTTACGCGGTTTTTAAGTCCTGAGTTAGTATTAGTTACAAAGGTTTAAGAGTAACCATTCTGTTTTAAATCTTTTTTAATATTCGAAATTTCAATATTAAGGTCTTCCGGATGGTTGTAAATATTAGATGCCATTATGATAAAGAGTTTGAATTATGCCCTGTTTTTAATAGTTTGAATGATTTGATCTGTGGTTAAGGTGTTGCCCCGGGTGAGTGGGTTTCCTGTACACTGAAAATTTTTGGTTTCAACACTTCGTTTGACGAGAACATCGAGAAAAGGTAGAGTAGAATGTTGTTCTGTTTCCATGGTGAATCTAATGGATTGTCTTAATATGTTCCAAAAACCGTATCGTTACCTGTCTGTTCAGATAATAAAAGTATCATCAACATATCTCAGTCAAAGTTTAGCTTTAAGTATTGAATAATCAATCATTTAATTAAACCTCGCATCTATCGAATCCCTTGCGAGTGTGGCGAATCGTACATTGAAGAAGCAAAAAGACCTCTCCCCATACGAGTTAAAGAACATCTGAATTACTATTACTTATTTTCGGATACTCTTGCAAACTTAAATTGGGAAAACGTGTTTTTCATGATCTAGGGACCCAAAACATAACAATATTGGGGACTTTGAAGAATTTAAGTACTGGAATGATATATCTAAAGAAATATTTGAGAAAAACTGTCAATAACGTTTAGTTAAGAGTGATAACTAGGGCTGGGCGATATTGAAATTCCAATATCGAATATCGATATATCGATATTTTATTTTTTAAATATATATATTATCGATAAAACATAAAAATATTATATTATTTAAATACAGTGTCACCAGTAAAGCCCGCATCATATGGAATTTTTTTTATTAATAGCTTTATTCAAAATTTGACTTTGGCATCAAGTTCTGCTTCGATCGAGATGAAAATTAGGCAAAAAAATAGTAGTCACGTGATTCGCATTATCTGTCAAATTTTAATTTTTTCCAAAAAATAATTCAAAAGTGGGGTTATTTTTGAAAATATCAAAAAGAGTTATTAGAAAAAGTTTTTGTAAATGCAGTTTTTAGGCCACATACAAAATTTTAGCTGCATAAGATAATTTTAATTTTTTACCTATATTTTGTAAATTGCACCACTTTTGGCTTTAAGTATTGCTACGCAACCTACGTAAAACTTATCAGTTTTGACAAGGCTTTATTTCAGATACATTTTCTTTAAGGTGGGAGTATCAACATGCTTGCCAACCGGTAACCTATTTCGCGTAGATTTATTTATGTTTTCTAGCTTTTAAACAAAATTTAAAGAAAATCAGTATCGACTTGATATTCTATAGGTAATAATTGACATATTCAATAAATATCAAGGAATTTCATAACTTATTTTAGGAGAATTGTATAGCGAAAAATATTGGGTAAGATTTTTTTTAACATTATTATGTCATTGTCACTCATTGTTCTTTCACTATACAATTTTCCCAAAATTAGCAATGAAATAAATTGATATTTTTGTAATATATCAGATACTACCTAAATAATGTACCGACGATATTGATTTTCTTTAAATGTTAGTTATTAAAATAATAAACTCAAAAATCAACGCGAAATAGGTTATAGGTTGGCAATAGATTGAATGACGTTGATAATTCAACCTCAAAGTAGCGCCATAACAAAAATTAAAAAGTGTGTTTTTCTACAAAAACGTTATTATGGCATAGCTTAATAATAAATTTTAATATAAATTAAATCGTTGAAAATAGATAAACTACTAAAATTTATTTTCCACTTAAAAAACACTTTACTGAAGACACTGTTCCTTTTTGTCTTAATATTAAGGTGTATTGCTTTCGGACACAAACTACGTTTTCAAAAATACTTATTTTATGACGTTACCTTAGACAGGGTCAAAAACAAATGAACTTTGCATCACATGCGACCAAATTTGAATAGCCCAATTTTGATTTTGTAGAGAAACACACATTTAATATGGCGCTACTTTAAAGAAAATGTATCTGAAATAAAGCATTGTCAAAACTAAGAAGTTTTATGTAGGTTGCGTTGAATCTTATTTTGCAAAAGTGGTGCAATTTACAAAATATAGGTAAAAAATCAAAATTATCTTATGCAGCTTAAATTTCCATGTGGGCTGGAAACTGCATTTAAAAAAACTTTTTCTAATAACTTTTTTCGATACTTTCAAAAATAACGCCACTTTTGAATCATTTTTTGGAAAAAATTAAAATTTGACAGATAATGCGAATCACGTGACTACTATTTTTTGCTTAATTTTCATCTCGATCGAAGCAGAACTTGATGCCAAAGTCAAATTTTGAATAAAGCTATTAATAAAAAAAAATCCCATATGATGCGGACTTTACTGGTGACACTATAATATATCAATATTTTCTTATGTGCCCTGTAAAATTCCGTACCTTCATTTCAATGGGATACTCTAATTATGAAAACAGGAAGAAAAAAGATTGAATTAAATATTGGTCCTTAAATGTGTTATAAGGACGATATTGAAATTCCAATAGAATATCGATATATCGATAAAAATATCGATATATCGAATTTTTGCCCAGCCCTAGTGATAACGTGCATTGAGATTTACGCTAGATATCTAACCTAAACGTGTTCATTACTTTTTTCCAGGTGTCACGTTTAAAGCTCACAAGCTCATACTAGCAGCCTGCAGTAAGCACCTTGCAGATCTCTTCGAAACCGCACCGTTTCACCAGAACCTGCTGGTCATTCTGGACGGCACCTCTGCCGCCAACATGGCGGCCCTGCTGGAGTTCATGTACAAAGGGGAAGTGCATGTATCTCAAGATGCTCTGTCTAGTTTTTTAAAGGCCGCAGAATGTCTGCAGGTCAAAGGACTGAGCATCGAACACGAAAAGTTGGCGGTGGCGCAGAGTCACAGTCAAAGGCCACAGGATATGGAAACTGCGGCGCCGCCATTGGATTCACCGAATCGGAAGCCATTTAAGGTAAATCGATTTTTTTCAAACATTGTACAGGGTTTTCAGAGATATTTTCGGTCATATCTACAGTGGTCCCTATAGGAGATAAAAAAAAAATAAATTTAAATGGTACACCCTGTATATTTTTTATTTTTATGAAAGATCTTTCTTCCCCGATTTCAAAAATATATAGTTTGTCTATATTGGCTGGAACCGTCATTAAATTATTTCTAATCAATTATTCTATACGGCACTATACAATAATAATTATTTTGAGTAGTGTGCCTTGGAAAACAATAATTGCCTGATGTAGTTTAGTTTTCAATAGGGAACTGTCTACATTTTGTATTTAAAATCATTTTTTTTTTAAATGGGTTATTCAAGCGAAGAAAAATCGGATATGGTCCGTTTATTCTATAAGCATTCAAGTAATGAACCAAGGGCTCAACGTCAATACCGTATTACCTATCCAGAAAGACCAACACCATGTGTTGACACAATTGGATACGTAGTGCGTTATTTCAAATACAAAATGTTGACAGTTCCCTATTGATTGAAAACTAAACTACGTCAGGCAATTATTGTTTTCCAAGGCACACTACTCAAAAGAATTATTATTGTATAGTGCCGTATACAATAATTGACTAGAAATAATTTAATTACGGTTCCAGCAAATATAGACAAACTATATATTTTTGAAATCAGGGAAGAAAGATCTTTCATAAAAATAAAAAATATACAGGGTGTACCATTTAAAAAAACCAAATTTGTTAATTTTTCTTATGTTTCGGATCGTCTTTTGTTTATTTTTTTTTTAATTTCCTGGAGGTTCAGACAAAACCCTACAACTCCTACATTTAATTTTTTTTTGTATCTCCTATAGGGAACCCTGTAGATATGACCGAAAATATCTCTGAAAACCCTGTACTTGTTGGTTCTTGTAATCTTCAGATGATGAGTGAACCACCTGGGTTAACGTGTTTTTTTTAGAAAAAGAAATATTTTTTTAAAATTTCCTTTATATTTTCGAGTGTGGTTAAAGATATTTTTAAAATACGAACGGGGGCAATTGACTATTTCCCTATAGGTAACCGAATTTATCATATTCCGCACTGACGTCCTGAATTAGAATCTATTGATTCTAATAATAAATCCCAATAATAAAAGAATGTCACAAACCTTTCCTAGAAATAAATATAAAGACGCCGCGGAAGCAAAAAGTTTGAAAACATGTCAAATACAGTATGACCAGTAAAGTCCGCATCATATGGGATTTTTTTTTTATTAATAACTTTATTCGAAATTTTACTTTGGCATCAAGTTCTGCTTCGATCGAGATGAAAAGTAAGCAAAAAAAATAGAAGTCACGTGATTCGCATTATCTGTCAAATTTTAATGTTTTCCAAAAAATAATTCAAAAGTAGGGTTATTTCGGAAAGTATCGAAAAAAGTTATTAGGAAAAGTTTTTTTAAATGCAGTTTCAAGCCCACATGCAAAACTTCAGCTGCATAAGATAATTTTGATTTTTTACCCATATTTTGTACACTTTTGCAAAATAAGACTCAACGCAACCTACATAAAACTTCTTAGTTTTGACAATGCTTTATTTCAGATACATTTTCTTTAAAGTAGCGCCATATTAAATGTGTGTTTTTCTACGAAATCAAAATTGGGCTATTAAAATTTGGTCGCATGGGATGCGATTTGTTTTTGTTTGATCCTGTATAAGGTAACTTCATAAAATAAGTATTTTTGAAAATGTAGTTTGTGTCTGAAAGTAATACACCTTAATATTAAGACAACAAAGAACACAGTGTCATCAGTAAAGTGTTCATTAAGTGGAAAATAAATTTTAGTGGTGAGTAAAAAATCAAAATTATCTTATTTTGCTGAAATTTTGCATGAGGACTAAAAACTACATTTAAAAAAACTTTTTCTAAAAACTTTTTTCGATATTTTGAGAAATAACCCCACTTTTGAATTATATTTTGGAAAAAATTAAAATTTGACAGATAATGCGAATCACGTGACTACTACTTTTTTGCTTAATTTTCATTTCGATCGAAGCAGAACTTGATGCCAAAATCAAATTTCGAATAAAGCTATTAATAAAAATAATCCCATATGATGCGGACTTTACTGGTCACACTGTACTTAGTACGTCATCCCATTATCTGCCCAATTCTTTTATTTGCGAGTCGCCACCGATTGTAATGGTTTCGTTGTTTCCATAAAATAAATAGAAATGTAGAGGCGACAGACTCAGGTAGATGACAGAGGGTCGACGTTAAGCCCAAATCTCTGCGATTGGTCGATTTGTGTTGTGACGTAAATCGCTGGTTTCGCGAGTGTTTATTAGAGAGCGTATTTTGTTTAATTATTTTATCAGTAAATATTTAAAAATTTTAGAAACTGAAACCGTAGATAATTTTATTTTTTCTTCTTTTAGGCGATATGATAAAAATCAAAATTTATTAAAAAAGCCCATTGTTTTAATTTTAGTTTTAGCTATGATCAGACAGAAATTATAAAACTACGTTTTGTATTTTCTTCATATATTTTCTCTTCACTTCATATCACTTCAGAAGAAAACCTTTTTGTTCGCTCCTCTTTTTTTTATTTATTAGTAGCAGGATGGGTATCCTGCTAACCAATGGGATACGCCTCATGGCCTTCGTAGCTCTGCGAGCAAAATATGCCTTATTTAGAATCCAAAGTATTTTTTAAGTAACTTTTTTATAGCGATCTTTTACTGTAAAACGGTGAAATATCTGTAAATATCTTTGTTTAATGCATATTATAATTATAATTTTTTATTGTTAAATAGTTTATTATGTTACAAAGTTCTAAACTCTCTTGTAATAACAAAATTAATAAGTCGCGAATATTTTTAAAAACGGATTTGATCCATTTTGAAACGCGATAAAGGATTAAAACAAACTAATCAACCTAACCCCGGATATAACCCACCAACTTACACCTAACCTAAACCTACAATAATAATTAAATTATGAAAGAAATATATTTTAAAGTTAAAATTTCGACAGGGAACCCCGTATTGAAAACAACTGCCATCTGGTATCTGGTAGCGGTAGCAAACAAAGGAGTAACACGAGCGGTTAGATAAAATAAAACACGTGAAAATCTGCCAATCGTGGCCTGATTTGGGGATCTGGCCAAGGCACAAAATGAGCCAGTAAGACAGGAAGCTATATTTCTTGTGGTTTATTATATCTCTCTTTTTCTCCCTATTTCATGCAATTAATAGCGTGAGTCTGCGTGAGTACCGCCAGTGAGTTTTTCCACCGTTAGCTGTTAGGCTTTCACGCCATGGCACTGTGGTCCTACTACACGAGCCGCCGCTTGTTAATTGGCCATAAAACTGTTATAGAAAATTTTCGCACATTTTTTTTTTTGGAAAATTTTAGTTAGGTAGGTACCTATGTTTAAGGAAAAATATTACTGATCTATTATTAATAGATTTTTAATTTGATATACTTAACTAATTAATTGGGCTCCTTTTATAGATTTTAATTAGTTCAACCCAGCAAAATTTCAATCTATAATTATTAAAACACTTTGATTTAATTTTAATTTATAATTTTAACAGCTGTTAATTTTTAGTTTCTCTGTCTGAAAGGAATTAAAACCTCGTTAAATTTTTAATCGATACAAAATTTTTATTTTACTACCTCATTTAAAAACAATAATTAAAGATTGTAAGGAAACTGGGACTGTATCTTGGGAACCGTTTACCGCCCAGCTTGCGAAAAAAAAAATATTACAAACATAGCTTAAAGAAATACGTGGAAATAATTTCCAGGTTGGCTGCAAGGGAGTGTACCATCAGTGACCAGCAAAAAAACGTCATTTTCTCAAAAATTCTTATAGTAAAAGTGTACGAAAGGTAGCAGTTGTACACCCGGTAAACAAAATATGGTTCCATTAGAGATGTTTCGGAAATATTTATGGAAAAATTTGAAACTGTTATTATTCCAATTTTTCGGTAAAACTATAAAATCATTCAATTAAATTATTTTTAAAATACAATTTTTTAAATTGTCTAGAAAGTCATTGCCATTTTTCGACCTTTTTAAAAAATATCCTGAATTATGGTTATGATAAATAAACCGATTAGCTTTTTCTATAGAATACCGCCCACTTAATCAAGATTTGCTCGGACCCGTCAAGTTAATTTTTTTGAAATGCAATTATTTTTTTAGAAAAAAGATATTATACAGGGTGGATAATAAAAATGCATGCATTGATTTTTTTAATAAAACAAATTATTGTATGTTTTTACATTTTTACATTCTACAATCAATTCTAGACATTTTTCATAAATCATGCCCCATACCTATCTTCAACCGTTTACGAAATATTAATTTTTAAAACAAAATAGACAAACGGCAAAGTATGAAAATAAACTGTTTTATAAGATGTTAAAAATATCCTCCACCAACTGTTCAAATTAAAAATCAAATCAAAATATGTTTTATTGTTTCAAAGAATAACCATTCTTATTAACAAAGCTAAAAAGAAATACATTGTAATATACTACAAAAAATACAAAATAAAAATAATTTTTTTTTTCTTAAAGTTTATCTACATCGTCAAAAATATAGGTAAATCGGGAAACATAGTAAACAGGACAAAGACAAACTCAACAAAACAAGATGACCAATTGCCGAAAACACTTAGTTAAAAGGCGTCGTTGTAATACTCGACCACCTCGTAATAGGCTCTCCCACTAGTAGTTCCTTTATAGTTCTTTTAAATCTTTTTAAGGTAGGTATGTTTCTTATTTGCTCAGGAAGATGGTTAAACAATTTACGGCTTTCGTAAATTATAGAGTTTCTAATAAGGGCAGAAGACGGTATGGGCAGGCACAGGTTTTTTGATTTTCTAGTATCATGAGAGTGGTCAGGCACTGGCAATGTATCCCTACGCTTGTATATCATGCAGACATTTTCAAAAATAAACAGGCATGGCAAAGTTAGGATTTTCTTAGATATTAGATTAGATTAATACGCATAACGATCTACATGACTCTCTGCCATACACACCACAAAGATATCTTACAGCATGCTTCTGCAGAATAAACACTGAGTTCAGCAGGTAGTTACACGTATTTTCCCAGAACACAATTCCATATCGCAAGTGAGACTCCATCAGTGAGTAGTAGACCATTTTAGCTAAAGTGGCTCCAACATCTATCGATGTTAATCGCACTGCGTAGCATCCCGAATCTACTTTGCGAGCATATCCAAAGAGTCACACCTCAGACAGTCATCAATTAAAAGTCCCAAAAACTTGGTGTTAGCTTGTTTTGTTAGTGGAGCCCTTCCAAGATACAAACCATCCATATCACATCGACATTGTCGATTCGACAACCCACAATGTTGGTCCTGTCAAAGTTTAGGAACAATAGGTTAGCATTACACCATTGTCTAATTTCAGAAAGATCAGATGAAACCTTGATCTTTAATATATTGGGGTTTGAATCATGCCAGAGGACAGTGGTGTCGTCAGCAAAAATCGTAAACCGGCCTGCAATGTCTGTAGAAGCCAGGTCATTAATATAAATAAGGAAAAGCACTGAACACTGAGGAACATCATAATATGTGTATTCTGCAGTAGATCATCAATCGATCTAAAAATTCATGTTGTACATTTTGTACTATTTGTGGAGAGCACTTTCTCGTATTACTCGTCGAATGGACTTCTTAACCAACTCTTATCGAGTGAACCAGTGAGGATTTTCCTGTGTCCATTATTTATATGTTTCTCTATTAACCTGACCATTTGAAAAAAACATAGCTTTCTTTAAGAAACAATTTCTCTGGACAATTCGTGCATGATTATTTCTGTTAGCTCAATGGTTATTTTACAAAACTCTCGGCTATCAGGATCATCGTCCAATACGTACAATTACTGGTTTGAAGGGATGAAACTACTCTTTTTAAATTTTTTTAGATATGTTGGTTTGGTGAGTATCGTAGTCACACCCAAGTTGTGTGCTTGAATCAAACGAGAATCTTCCTGTAGTGATAATAATAATGTGTTGTCCACTTAATTGCTACAGTGGACACTATCGATCGGCTAATTGACGGGCGATTTAGGTATTTTTTATTAAACATATCACTGATTTTCCTTCTACTTTTATCTCCACAACCCAACATAATAAAAATTTCTAAGCGTTCATATTCAGCCATTTTGGATGTAATATTAGCATAGAAAAATTCAAATTTAGTTAACATTCACTGACATTTTTTAACAACGACAATGCCTTAAAGATTGTGACTTTAGTTCAGAACGTTGTTAAGTCGAGAAACATAGCAATCGCGCATTAAAGTGTTAATATCTCGTAAACGGTTGACGATAGGTATGATTTATAATTTTTTTTGGAATTTATTGTAGAAATTAATTGATTGAGCCGATACTTGGTGGAAATCCATAATTATAGTAATATGGGATACAGTAAAACAAAGTTGAAATTTACAAGTTCAACTTTGTTTTACTGTATCCATAGTACTAAATTTATTGTAGAATGTAAAAATATACCATAAGTTTTACAAAAAAATGAAATTTCAAAAAACTGCATTTCAATTAATTTCGAGGGAAAATTTAAATATAAAAAAGGTTTCCTTGATTTTCGGGGCGCAAAGGCGCTCACGCTCACCCCCTCCTATTTACGTCACTGCATGTATTCTTACATGCACCTTAAAGTACAAGTAGGTAATCATGTCGCAAAATTAAATACCTGTCTGAAACCCCAATACTAATCGATTATTGGCCAATTTTTATTCTTGTCTTGTCGCCCGGCGTCTTGTCAAACAAGCAGACAACCGTATTACCTATGCGGAATATTAACCTCTCTAGGAAAACAGTTATTTCTATTGGTGCTATATTTTCTATAACATATGTTACATAAAATATTAGGAAAACAACCTCAGAATACAACAGATGGTAGCATATATTATTAAAAAAAGTACTTATTTTCTTTTTAAAAATATTGTATGAGACATAAATACCATGAAGACAGTGTTGTAATTAATAGGTAACCCAGCGAAACTACTACCAGAGGAGTAGTTGGTCAGCTCATGTGCAGTGGGTGATTAAACATACGGGCACTGCATATATTATTAAAAAAAGTAGGTACTTATTTTCTTTTTAAAAATATTGTATGAGACATAAATACCATGACGACAGTGTTGTAATTAATAGGTAACCCAGCGAGACTACTACCAGAGGAGTAGTTGGTCAGCTCATGTGCAGTGGGTGATTAAACATACGGGCACTATTTACTACATTTGTCATGACTTTTAACAAAATGATAAATGCTTGCTAAAATTCGACATTAAATTACCTGCGTATTTTTGGATTGCCTTTGCCGATTTATTGTTTATTTTTGCTAGATATGGTTCATTATACCTATCTTCCTTATTACACTTTCAATAAATATGTTCTATCCCAATATTCTTGATTGGATTTGGAGGGATAAGGGGGGAGGGGTTGGTTGGTTAAAAGCGGGGATCGGGTTCGACGTGTGGCCCAAGCTTCTTACACTACAGCCTTCTGGCTTAGTGTGCGCCCCAGTCTTGTTAGAAAAGGTTTGTTCCTTCTACGAGGTCCAGTAGTTTTCTTCCAAGTTTGTCATGCGGGAGGTTATCGCCGCGTCGAATGTTTCCGAAGTATTTGAATCTTTTACGGTTTAGCGCTTCGCAGCTGTATATGATATGAGAGGCGGTTTCGTCTTCTTCACCGCAAAGTCTACATTCAATGGGTCCATTATAGACTCCCATTCGTTGAAGGTGCGAGAGAGGGGTTACTAACAGAATATTTAGTAGGTTCTTTACTTTAATATTTTTAAAAACATATAAACAGTTGTATGTATATTTACTCTTTAAACCTAATAAATATTTTGGAAGCGGGAGGTTAAACCCCATTTCCCCCCCCCCCCCCTTCTCTAGCTAAGGCTTTAAATATTACAGTGTCAGGTCAGCTGATCAGTATTATGCAAATGTATCAAATTATATGAATTAAACCACAAAATTGTTTTTATTAATTGAAGTTTTCAATTTTTAAATAGATAATTGTGACTATTTTTGGATTTCGGGGGGGAGGGGGTCAGAACCCTCGCCTCGGCTACAGCCGATAGCTAGCAAACTAAAAAGGTGCTGAAAAATTTACTTTTTTTAGGTTTTAATAGCCTAAAAAATTTGAAACAATAGGGAACTTGACAAAAATTTTAAATGGGGAAAAAATCCTATAAATCATAAGTACATATTGTCATAAAACATATGGCACCAAAAAAAAAAACATATTTCGTCCCAAAAGACCGCTAGCAAGATTTAAAAATGCCCCAATATTCAAATTATCCCAAGCGGGTAAAAACGGATCGTGACGTCAAAAGGTATAATTCGTGTGTGGCATCCACGAATTAGGTTATAGGTTGGCAATAAATTGAACGACGTTGAGAATTCCACCTTAAAACAACAATACAATAATAATAACACACGGCAATCCAAATGCAAACTCGGTAGCTCGGCCACCGGTCAGGATGACGGATGACGGAAAAGTCATACTTCCTGACGTCATCGGGCTTGGCGCGCTTAAAAGGTCGTTTAAAATGCTTTTGACACGCGCGAAACTTTAAACATTCGACAGGTTGGTCAGGATACAAAAATGCAAAATGTCTACGTCCTCTCTGCACTCTCAGCCTTCGCATACCATAAAATAATTTTCAAATTAATAAACCATTTTAAAAAAACAGCCGTTTCACCGCATATACGCTAAAATTCAGTCCTGCACATTAAACCGTATTGTCCTCCTTTGATAAATATTTAAAATTCGGAAATGAAGTTTATCGTTGTTGTTATAACAGAAACGGTATTTTGCGGTATTTAAAATTATAATTTTGGGTATTATAATAATAATAGTTATCATACGCATACTGTTATTGGAAAAACGACCTCCAAAAATGTTGATACCGAAAAATTACTCCATTATAGTTTAATAAAAAATATATTTTCACGGTATTGCTTGACTACTTGGGAACCTTGTAAAGTGGAATTATATTTAAGGTGAAGTGCACTTGAACTTAAAATAAAAGTTTATGTTATTTTTAAACAAATAAAAATTTCCATACAATACATAAGCTTTTTCACAATTATATTTTATTATCATAAAGATTTTGTTGACGCAAAATACATTTTTAAATCGTTATTACTGTTCGCATAAAACACCTGAACCTAGACGGGAAGAGTTTTGACACAGGATTTAATATAGGTAGCTATATATTCTGTGGTTTTGATCATGAAATGCATCTTTAAGGTTGAATTCTCAACGTCTTCAATCTATTGCCAACCTATAACCTATTTCGCGTTGATTTTTTGAGTTTATTATTTTAATAACTAACATTTAAAGAAAACCAATATCGTCGGTACATTATTTAGGTAGTATCTGATATATTACAAAAATATCAATTTGTTTCATTGCTAATTTTGGAAGAATTGTATAGTGAAAGAACAATGAGTGACAATGACATAATAATGTTAAAAAAAATCTTAGCCGATATTTTTCGCTATACAATTCTCCTAAAATAAGTTACGAAATTCCTTGATATTTATTAGATATGTCAATTATTACCTATAGAATATCAAGTCGATAATGATTTTCTTTAAATTTTGTATAAAAGCTAGAAAACATAAATAAATCTACGCGAAATAGGTTGGCAAGCATGTTGATACTCCCACCTTAAAGATCCATTAACGCTGTTAAATATTTTCCAATCTCGACGATGAGTTAGAAATATTTAAATTGTTGTAACAAACTCACAAACAACGTTGATGTTGTTGATTGAGTATCTAATAAAAGCTGCCTAAAAATGAATCACACCAGAACCCTTCTCACCTCTTCATATTTTTTGAGGCTTTTATAAGTGTCGACTTGTCAACAGTGGATACCGTCACACGCGACGGATTGACACACGGCTGATAATAGGTTCTTAAAAACGAAGGCAAAGAACGAGAATCATTTCGGCTTCCTTATGGGGTTCGCCTCACATGCCTCCACTTTATGGCTACCTAAATATCCAAACGTTGTTTGTCATTTAATTTAAGATTGAGTATTTTTTTGCTTATATTATACAGTGTGTATTAGCCAAATGGAATAAATTCGATAATAATTGAATCGTTTATTATTAAAACAGGCTAAGTGACATTTTGCAAACTTTTCAGTAAATGAAAAAAACGTTTAGCTTTCGAAATTGAGAAAATGTTTAACTTGTATTACTTGTATGTACTTGGCTTATTTCTGCAACAAACGGCTTGAGTGACACATCGAAAAAGAGCATATCGGATATGAGTACTTGGTTTCTTTCTGCACTAAACGATGCGTCTATAAACTAAATGTGTATTTCCGACAAAAAACGGAAATGCCCGAAAATGTTACTTGGCGTCTTTTAACAATAAACGATTCAATTACATGGTGGCGTGTCCGAAAAAACGCTCGGACACGTCGATTGGTATTTCTGGTTGCGCATTTTTTTCAATAAAAACTTTTTATACATGTATGTCATGTAACAGTGGCCAATATCAACTTTCTTATTTTAAATGCAATACCCTGTATATTATTCAATATTCAATTTTTTGATTCGTCAGAAAATTGTAGACATATTTCATGTCCAATATCCTATACCTATCTTGAACTGTTTCGGAAATATTACTTAAGTGTTAAAAATTACCAAAAAAATTACCTTGTCGGACTTCCATTGTCTTTATTTTGTTACTTAACACAACGTTTCGGTTAGTTAGTATCTCTAACCGTTTTCAAGTGTAAACTAAATTATAATTCTAAGGCTACTGTCTTAAATATTATCCATGTGCAATGAAGCTTGATGACTCCGCCTACGTGCTTATTGAAGTGTGAAGTTTGAGCTGTTGGTTTTGGACAAGCAGAGGCTTCCAGATATTGGGGATATCTATACTTGGTTTATTGAATATATGTGTATTTTGATTCATGAAAGCTGCTTCCTTGAATTTTCGTTTTTTCCAGTGCTGTTCCGTGTCCAAAATCTTGGCTTCTGACCACTGTATATTATGTTGGTTAGTCCATACATGTTTTGCTATACCTGATCTCGAGGTTTCACCTCTTTGAGTATGTTTCAGATGTTCTTTAACTCGTACGGAAAGAGGTCTTTTTGTTTCTCCAATGTACGATTCGCCACACTCGCAAGGGATTTGATAGATACAATTTTTTGTTTTTTCATTACTGGGGGGTTTTACTTTTGTAAGAAAGCTTCTAAGCGTATTTCCGGATTTAAAAGCTGTTTTGATACTATAGTTTTCTTCTGCATTAGTTTTTACTTCGCGATTTTAAAGTTTTGACATGGTATATATGTGTATAGTTACAAAAGTTTCAGGGTAACCATTTTGTTTTAAATCTCTTTTGATGTTTGAAATGTCAATATTTAGGTCTTCCGGATTGTTGCAAACGTTAGATGCTCTGTGATAAAAAGTTTGAATTATGCCCTGTTTTATGGAGTTTGAATGATTCGATCCGTGATTAAGGTATTGCCCGGTGTGAGTGGGTTTCCTGTATACTGAAGTTTTTATGTTGTCAGCACTTCGTTTAACGAGAACATCGAGAAAAGGTAGAGTGGAATGTTTTTCTGTTTCCATGGTAAATTTAATGGATTGTCTTATACTATTAATATGTTCCAAAAACCGTATCAGCTCTTCGTTGCTGTCTGTCCAGATAATAAAGGTATCATCCACATATCTAAGCCAAAGTTTAGGTTTAATCTTGGCAGTGTTAATAGCGTGTGACTCGAACCATTCCATGTACAGGTTAGCCACCACCGGAGAGAGAGATGAGCCCATTGGAAGACCGTCATCCTGGGCATAGAACCTATCTTTTACTTGAAAGTAGGAACTACGTAGACAGCACTCCAATAGTTCCATCACACAACATCCAGCGGCAAACTAGTGCGTTCTGAAAGGGTTGGTTCGTCTTGTAACTTTTGTTTGATGATATGCAGTGATTCCCCTATTGGGACGTTGGTATATAAGCTTTCTTTATCGAAACTGACGAATGTGTCTTGTGGTTCTAAATTGACGGTTTTCAGAATATTTACAAAATGATTAGAGTTCTGAACAAAAGAAAATGACTTACCCTGTAACGGTTTAATTATCTCAAGAAGAAATTTTCATAATGCGCTTGTAGGAGAATTCCTGGAGCTGGTGATTAGTCTTAGTGGCATGTTGTTCTTATGAATTTTAGGAAGACCGTAGAGATGAGGAGGTTTGCTATGGTGTGGTGTTAGTTTTGTTCGGAGGGCATCTGGAATGTAGGCTGAGTATTTCTTTAGCGTTCGGTATATCCTTCCCTCAATCGTTGCTGTTGGTTGCTTGGCTAGTATCCTGTATTCTCCCTTGGTTCAATACTTCTTCAATCTTTTGGTCATATGTTTCGATGTCCATAATCACAGTGGCATTTCCTTTGTCAGCTGGAAGAATTTTTATAGAACTGTCCTTCTGAAGGTGTTTTAGTGCTATTTCTTCTTGTTTAGTAACGTTCTTATTGACTTTTTGTTCTTCTCTATGGCAACCCGTACCTCGTATCGGAGTTCGTCTGCGACTGTTGATGGTAGGTTCTAGGTTTCTATGGATGCTATAATATCCAGGGTTGGTGAATGTTTAGGTGTAATTGAAAAATTAAGATCCGTTTGTAAAAGTTGTTCTTCTGCATCACTCAATGATCTCTTCGAAGTATTTATTATTGTTCTTACCGAGTCCGTTGCTGGTTCTATTTGGTTATTTGGTTGAAATCTTTGTAGTTTTCCTTCATGTTTAGTTGATAGTGCCTCTCGTAATTTGTTGCATGTGTGGTCAATTTTATTAAAGATTGGTGCGTAGTCTTCCTCCAAAGTGAGTTCCTTGATTTCCTCAAAGCGTTGGGTGACTTCAGTTTCAAGGATTGATTTCTTCCATCTGTGATAATTAATCTGTGAGCGCATTACTGCTTTGCTAGCGTTATCTAGAATACGTCGGGCTCAGGTTCCAGGTATTGGAGTTTTAAGTCGAAATCCAACTGGTATGACGTCGCTGTCTCTGGCTTCGCATAAAAAAGCGATGTAAGTTTGTTCCCTGGTCATCTTGATCTTCATCTTCTCGTAGCCTTTGAATTGTTCGCTGATACCGGGTCCGTACCGGGATTCCAGTGTTTGTTTGAAGGTGGTAGACAATGAAGTAATATCAAAAAAATTACCTTGTCGGACTTCCATTGTCTTTATTTTGTTACTTAACACAACGTTTCGGCACGTAGGCAGAGTCATCAAGCTTCATTGCACATGGATAGTATTTAAGACAGTAGCCTTAGAATTATAATATAGTTTACACTTGAAAACGGTTAGAGATACTAACTAACCGAAACGTTGTGTTAAGTAACAAAATAAAGACAATGGAAGTCCGACAAGGTAATTTTTTTGATATTTCTTCATTGTCTACCACCTTCAAACAAAAATGTTAAAAATTAACAACACACTCAAAAACTAATAAGTAATACTGTGTATTGCTTGATAATGTAAAACACAAAAAAAATCATTAATGTAGGAGATGTTGATAATACTCGTCGCGAACGTCTTGGCAACATCCTAATCTTAAATAGAAATTTCTTCTAATGTTACTGAACATCTCAGGTGTGATTGATTTAATCACAAGCGTTATTCGTCTTCTTAAGTCAGCTAAGTCGAGGGGTTTAGTTTTGTATACAATATTTTTGACATAACCCCATGAGAAGAAGTCTAAGGGCGTCAGATCAGGGGATCTTGCTGGCCATTCCATCGATCCACGCCTCACTATCCATCGATTTTGAAATACTCGGTTAAGGTACTGTCAGACATTAATTTGGTAATGGGGCGGTGCTCCATCTTGCTAAAACCATATCATATTTCCTGGAAGTTGTGGGTTTGCTGTATCAGGATATAAGTTTGTCAAAGGCAAGACATTATTTTGCAGCACTGCTAAATAATTATCGCCATTTAAATTGCCATTAATGGAAAAGGGACCTATGATATGATCTCCAACTATTCCTGCCCAAATATGAACCTTTTCAGGATATTGTCAAAATCGTCTTCCATGAGCTCATGAGTAGGTATCATTTTATAGGGATAAATTTTATTTTCTTGTAATGTTCGAATAATCGATAAATGGCTAACATCGACATTGGGGCTATTTTTCGACTAGAAGTATGTGGGTTTTCCTCAAACTCGAGCATAATATCTAATTTGGTATCATCACTTATTGCATTGGCCGCTACTTTTTTTTATCTGCTTTACATGTCCAAGCTGGCGAAACTACTTTTCTATTTTACTAATTTTCCCCTGCAGTTAACGAAATTCAAACAACTATAACACTGAGAACTACTGTCATGCAGCAGACAGACAACAATTTGCTAAGGTCAGAAGTTTTAACAAAAGTAAACAAAGTTTTTTCCTTTCTATCAGTAAAAAGTAACGCTGAAATGCAATAAATCTGGAAACACTTAATATTTCCGATTGTTATTGGCCACTGTTACAAGACACACCCTGTATAAAAAGTTTTTATTGAAAAAAAGGCGCAACTAGAAATACCAATGGACGTGTCCGAGCGTTTTTCGGACACGCCCCCATATATTTATTATTGAAATTATTCCATTTGGCTGATAATGGCTATATAAATTTCTAGGTATAGTTCCCGTCAACCAAAAGTTATATTCATCCAAATACATTTTTTTTTCTTTGTTTGAGGGCAACTGTTCAAGATATCGACCGTATTTTGGTCCAATCAAATAGGTTTCTGTTTAAATTTATTGTAAACAGTGTATTTCAATTCGTTTACACCTTTTTTGGGGTCTTTTAAACTTGCAAGGAAAACTAGAACCATACAATAGTCGAAAAAGTATAATTAATATAATATAAGCTTCCACAGCTTACTAAAAAATACTCATTTAGAATAAAATTATATTAGGGAAAAATTATTGTTAATCCCCCAACCGTCAGTTTATAGTTGGGTTGCATAAAATTTTTAAAGAATTACCTTACCAGGCAACATTGACTGTGACATAAATGAGATTGGCAAACATAATTTACTCACAAGCAAAGTTGTCTGATTATAGTAAAGAATTAAGCTAACCGGTGCATTCTGACTGTGAGAAAATATTTTCTGCCAATGTCATTTATGTCACAGTCAAAGTGGCTAGTTAGTTAATCATTGCTTCAAATCTTTGTGCAACCCGACATTATTCTGACTTTTTTTTAATCCCCCAACCCTCAGTTTATAGCCGGGATGCATACATTTTTTAAAGAATTAACTAACCAGGCAACTTTGGCTGTGACATAAATGGCATTGCCAAACAAAATTTACCCACAAGCAAAGTTGTGAAAGCGTGAAGAAAAAGTTGGTTAGTAAGTTACGAACTATAATAATTTAGAAAAAAATGTAAAGTTAATGATTACTCGTTTTAGCTACCACATACCGCCGCTACGCTGATTCTAAAAATTGTTCCATTAATCGTTAATCGAAATTCTGTTTCAGATATTAAAAGAAGATACTGAAAACAATCAATCAAATCACCAGCAATCAAGCCCGTCCCCAAGTTATTCCCCTAAAATGCCGCCGTACATGCCAGTTCATTTCAGACCGTATGAACGTATGTCGTCAACGAATTCGCAGTATGAAATGAAGCCTCCCAGGTAATGCCTTATGCCCTCGGGGCATTATATTTTAAGGCGTCCATTCACTGGGCGATTACCGAGCAACCAAGTTGTGCGTTTAAATTGCCTAAAATTTCCTGGCAACCTGGTTGTTTAGGACCTGTCTATTCATTAGCCCTCCACACACCAGCGGATAACTTAACGAATTTGATATGGCACGAGCCAAATATGCCGATAAAACTTTACATGTATGTGGCGAGCCGAGCTTCATCGGACCCTATAATATCTGCCACGGATGAAATCAGCCGGTTTTAACCCGTCAGTAGATTCGCTATGTTAATTTGGGACGCCTATCAAATCGTCCAACTTGGTTTGAGGTTAAATTTAAATAATGATAGTAACAAATAATGTCTGCCGATTTATGTTACTTATCAAAAGAATTTATTTTTTAATGTACTTCCACCATACCTACTCAACAAATGTCTGAAAGTATCATTATCCATCCTTAAATTGTTACGGAAATCATTTGGCTCGTCCTGTTGAAGTTCTTTCAAGAGTAACATAATATGACTCAGTTCATCTCTAAGAGAAATCCATTTTTTTACCCACTTGCTCCGTTTTTTTGATTTTTGTTTATTGGCAATAAATACATACGCTATGGCACAAGCTATAGCGCGTGTTCTACGATTGGTATTCATTTTTAAAACTCACCGAGTACAGAAAATATATCCGAGTCGATCTAAAACCACTGGTTAAATCTTTCAGGAAATCCAAAAGATCGCGAGCCAAGCCAAAACTGTTATAAAACGTGGAGTTTTGTCCCATTAACGAGAAGATTTAATCAGGTGAATCTAATAGGTAGGCGAGCCAAATTAGGCTGCCCAAAAATGACGAGAGTTTTGGTACCTAGCTCGCAGACCAAATCCGAACGGATCAAATCGGTCCAACTTATATGTTGGTGTTTGGGGGGCTAATAGGCGACTATTCAAGCAATTTTGTTTTTAACCGATTAATCTCTCTACAGTAAGTTTTTATTTTGAAAATAGTCGAAGCGCTCGTGTAGTGATATTTTCTATTTAAAAAAGATGATTTTTTATGATTTTCTTATGTGCATTTTCCAACGCGTATGGTCGTCTGGGGACGCGTATAAGTAAAACAAAACCACAAAAAGTATTAAAACACGACTAGGAACCTACTTACTTACATCTTGCACTACAAGCAGTCACATATTATACACACACATTTTAAGGACGTTCAGTCACCCGATTGCCGCCGTTTACTTTCTGGCTGTCTGTATGAATTCAAAGAAATAGTCCGTTCTCCATCTCCATTTTTGATTTGTTTAAGTCGCTATGAATTGTATTCAATCACAACCCGATGCACATATCTTCCATCTAGTAAATTAAATGATCGCTCAGCAACCAAAATATCGCTTGCAATTTGATTGACATCGCCCACCAACAATATATTGAAAATTTGATCGCAAGCGATTAGATTGTTAATCTGGTGGCTCCATAGTCGCCTAGTAAATGGGCCCTTTTAGTTTTTTGACGATATTTCATTTATAAAAGACACATTTTAAATTTTGCCACCATAATTTTCTATGGATACAAGATGTCCATTGCATAGAAAAACAATTTTTTTGTTTAAAGAGGTACCCTTTGAATACAGAAACAATTTGTGGCTGCAGCAGGATGAGGCTCCAAAATATAATCCTTAAATTGTTAAGTACCATTTCGGCAGACACTATCCCAATTATTCATGGTTTGAAACCAACGGACCAATAAGATGGCCGGCAAGATTACCAGATATAACACCCTTAGATGTTTTTCTTTGGGAGTCACTTCAAGTATATTATCTACGAAACACCAAATTGAAGATAATAATATGGCCGATCTAATAAACAAAATTACAGCAGCATGTACTGCTATTACAAAAAGGAAGCTTTTAAAAGTTACTCACGGCAATTTTTTTTTTTCAATTTGACAGCGCAGAAGAAATGTATGAACAAAATTCACTGAATTATTAATGTTATTATTTTTAAGTAAAAAACTAGTTTTACTCCTGATATATTTCCAAAATTAATTAAAAAAAACATAAATATCACACCCGAACAAACCATGTATTACATAAGATCGAGTGAAGTAATCGAATTGTAAATGTCAAATATGTCATAAGGTTTAAAGTAGGTACTTTAAGAAGTGTACCAACCTACTTTTGAAATCCCTGCAATCAGTATATTTTTAAAGCGCCGTGACGCCCGAGACGTCAAAGGCGTCGCCGTCGCCATCGCATTGATGTTGTCTTTAAGGAATGTTCATTAATCAACATACCTATAATACCTATTGTAAACCTATTTGTTTAGCAGTTTAGCATGTTTTGAGTGGCAATAAAAGCTCAAATATCTTTAAAAAAAAGAAAAGCACAAAGTCTTTCTCCACAAGTTTATTAGAATAACTAGGCGAACCTAGAATAATTCTTAATAATTCGGCATGTTACCTGGTACCCCAACAGCATTTTACTTGAAGCTAAATGATTCTTTGACTTTTACGAAAACCAATTTTTTTTCTTTCCCTCTCATTTCACTACTTTTACATGTCTCCGACAAAGTTTATTGAAACTTAAGATTTTTCTTTCCCTCAATTCACTACTTATACCTAAATGATTTTGACAAAGTCTGTTAAAACCAAAGACTTCTAATAAATAAGTGGAAGTCGTTGGTTAAAACCCTCTAATTTTCTTTTGCTCTCTTCATTGTTCTGCACAAGACAGGGCCTTTTGACTACCCCTTGACTTTCTAGTATGCTGAATTCTTGTCGGTCTTCTGACCATTCATATTTTACACCTCGTATACACCATTGAAAGCTTCATTACGGTTCAATCACACTTATTATTCTCAGCATTGTTCTATTTACTTTGTTTTCCTGATGATGAGTGTTTCTACACTCGAAACATATTGAATTATTAAGAATTATTTTAGGTTCGTCTAGTTAATCTAATAAACTTGTGGAGAAGGACTTTGTGCTTTTCTTTCTTCTATACATTTAACTCCACTTTGAGCATGGACTACTTCTTCAAAATCAAATATATTTTCTCAAAAATACCTGGTATTTAATGGCTTAGCAGAAAATAGACACGAATTCTCGGCCTCATAATAGTATATTAAAGTACACGTTTCATAAGAAGCGGTTTTAGCGCACGCGTCTATTTTAAAAAACGAGCCACAAAGTGGCGAGTTTTTTTATTGACACGTGCGCTAAAACGCCTTATGAAACATGTGCTTTATAAATTTTTTTCTATTTCACCTTTTGTAATCAAGAAAAATATATTTTAAAAAGAAAATAAATCCTTCAAATTTTGTAAATTTTTATGTCTAAATTTTATGTTGGTAATAATATTTTTTATCATAGTAGCCTCTGGACAACAAAAATGATTTTGCAAACTGTAATTTTTTGCTTTATTGACCCATTTTCACCACGAGATTCTAAAGTTATTTTAGCGATATGAGATTTGAAATTGGACGGAATACGTTGTGTGATCCTTGTACATTCGGTACATATACAGAGCGTTCGGAAATTCGGGAGATTTTGCTACTTTTTTTCGAATTTCAAAAGACGTGATTTTACGTCACGGCATTGCAATTTAGTATAGGGAAGATGGAAAATTCAAATAAAGTTGAAGTTAAAATCGACATTGGAAGGTTAGTAGATTGAATTTTGGATAGGATTTGGCAGAAAATGATAGCTTGAAGCATCTACAAAAGATTGATTTATAGATTTATGCAACCAACATACATGACTGTTATCCACACAGATTAAAAAAGTAAGTTATCAAGCTATTTTTCCTCTGCGAAAAATGGGTTTTCTCGTAAATCACAAAGGCCGCGCAAGTCAATAAAATAAAACATTTAAATGTTACCAACATCAAATAAAGAAAAAACGCGTTTCGAAATAGCTTCATTACGATACGCAAATGCGGTTCGTACTGAGCTTATTATGAACGTGAAATAGAAAAAAATGTTTAATCGCATGATATAGTAAAAATTATATAAAATGTTAAAAAACTTTTGACGGCGCTGTATTTTCATTAGTTATTATTCAAAAATTGACTGAATGACTGACCTTAATTTTTAGATAATTCTAAAAACAGTCCTAATCTTAAATATTTCCTGCTGCAATTTCCTCTAATATTTGAATTTCCAACAATGCTTTTTACACCGGTGTAAAACAAATGATTATTAACGCTATCTCTCGTTAATTTGTTAATAAATACTGCGTACCATTCTGCTACTACCTGTTATGAGCAATTATTATTGCCGGAAACTAAACACCTAAAAAGCGGTTCTAAAAATTATTCTTTGTTGTGGTAATAAAATAAATAAAAATTTTAATTTAGTAGTTACGATTAAAAAAATTGCGAAATTTAAATTGGATTTTAATGAGCGGTGTTGTAATTGTTTATAAAAAATACATTTTAAGATACCAAACCGCGTACTTAGAGGTAAAACGTATGTTTCTGGGATTAAGTGATTAAATGATGAAAAATATATTTTTTGACGGTGCATAAAGCTATTAATGACACATACAAGGACACTCTGGTAGATAAGATTTTGGGATACATTTTTCTATTGGTAATAATATGATTAATTGTGATTAAAATTTATCGTATTAAAATATTATTTCTTAATGTATTGTTTAATGCTGATGTTAGATTTACGGTGTGATTCAAATACAGTGTGAGTTTGCAACATGGAATAAATTCAGTACAATTTTTTTTTGAAACACGGGTATTAACCACATTAAGTTGTGGACTTTTTTTTTAAAATGTTTATAGGGATTTTACGATATCGATATTTTTTTTAAATGACAATCCCAGTTTTTATTGACTTTTTTTAAAATGCATGTTAAGTTAAATATAAGTACCAAATTTCAAATTTTTATTCCTTGTCAAAAAATGTTGAGGAGTTGAGAGCACGAATAAGACATGAGACTGATTTAACTTACGTTTAGGATATTGCTAATGCTATATGCTAGTGCATGGACAACATTTTGACCATTTATTGATGAAAAAGTATTAAAGATTATCTTTAAAAGATAGATAGAAGGTTCTTTTTATGTTTCAATTAAATTAATTTTTGTTTGTTTAATATTTTAGGATAATATGCACTTTAAAAATTACCTATATCATTGAGTTTCTGATTTGGGGCACATTGTATCAATATTTTTTTATAAAAGACCACAATTTAAAATGTTAAAACATTTTTCCAAAACAACTGTACTGAATTTACTGAATTTATTCCAAGTCACAAACAAATTTGCTCCAGCAGTATTAAAGTACTAAATCAAAATTAGTAAGGCACTGTTGCAACAATCTCTGCACACTTGGTGCTCAACATCCAATCACCTTGTATTGGGTTCCTGGACACAGCAATATATGTACAGGGTGTTCCGATGATCATGTTACAAAATTCTAGGGTAGATAAAACATACGAAAATAAGAAAAAAAGTTCATGTGAACATGGGTCCGGAAACGCTTCTTCAGGGAGCTAGGGCCCTTCGAAGATGACCTTCAAAAACTACTTTTCGTTTTATAGCTTCGGTACTACTGCAGCTATCGCAACCAATTTTGGGACATGAAATCTAGTTCGTAGGTTCATCAATTTGAGCCTTCCGGATTTTGTCACCTTTAACCAGGGGCGTACAAACCAAGGGGGTATTTGAGTAAATTTGACCCTACTCCTCTTAGGCTTTAATTTCTTACCATTTTTATATCTGATTATGATTCTCCAATGCCTTTTACATAAAAAAGGTACTCTTAGTAAAAATCGCTATCTGTCACAGTTTCCTCCGAAAATGGCTAAATCCAATCAATAATAAATTATTGGTCTTAAACCAATTATTACGTTGAAATATGAAAATGAGGTTCAGTACAGATAGTGAGCATTATAAGTTAGTCAAATCTTTTTCTTTAATGAAAATAAATTAGATTAGAGAGATTTATTGCCTTTTCGAAATTGGGGGTATAAAAAGTAAAAGGGAACGTATACAAAATATTTCAAAAAAAAAACAATTAAACAGGTTTAACGAGTGAGTCAAGGATAAGGCAGAGTAAATTTTTGTCTTGAAGATGAATTTACTAACGCTGTCGTTGACTGACCCTGTACGTACCAAAATAAATTCAAAATAACAATTGTTGAAAATGCCTGCCACCACGTTCAATACATGTATTACACCTACGTAGCATATTTAAATTGACGTCAGTAAAAACATCAGGCATGGTTTGGATCATTTCAGCCGCAACAGAAATCCTAGCCACCAAATCTTCCTCCGACTGAACTGGAGTTTCATATACAAGGCTTTTCATATGTCCCCAAAGAAAGAAATCCATAGGAGTTAAATCTGGGGACCGGGCTGGCCAGTTGACATCGCTTCCACGTCCAATCCAACGTCCTCTAAAACGATCATCGAGGTGCTCACGTACGACATGTGCAAAATGAGCGGGTGCTCCATCATGCTGGAACCATAGATTCCGACGTATGTCGAGGGACAGCTCATCCAATAACTCAGGTAAGGTGTATCTTAAAAAATTGAGGTACACCGTCCCAGTTAGTCGAGGAGGCAACATGATTGGTCCAATTAGACGTTCTCCAACAATTCCAGCCCACATGTTCACCGAGAATCGATGTTGGTACCCTCTTATTTGAAGAGCATGAGGGTTTTCCTCCGCCCACACATGGCTATTCCGTGAATTAAAAATACCTTCTCTCGTAAAAACAGCCTCATCAGAGAAAAGCACAAATTTCGGAAATTGGGGTTCTTGTGTACACTGTTGAAGAAACCACTCGCAAAACTCTACGCGGGGTGCATAATCATTTGGTCTCAATTCCTGTACTTTTTGGCGATGGTAAGGATGAAGAAGTTGTTCGTTAACAATCTCCCATACACGTACATGACTTACATTCATGGATTCTGCAACAGCTCGGGTACTAACACTAGGATTTTCCTCGAATTGTCGGAGTACCTCTTCCTCAAATTCTGGAGTTCGTACAGTTCTTTGAGCGCCATTATCTGGCCTCGTTATTTTCACGGAGCCAGTTTCCCTTATGCGCTGATTTACCCTCTCGAATAGCGTGTGAGCAGGTACACGCCTCTCAGGAAACCGCTCCTGATACAATCTTGAAGCGGCTCTTCCATTGCAATGAACTTCGCCATAAATTAATAGCATATCGGCATATTCGGCGAAAGTATAATCCATGATTCACTGGCGACACAATATTTTATTGACAGATTTTTGACAACTATCTGTACTGAACCTCATTTTCATATTTCAACGTAATAATTGGTTTAAGACCAATAATTTATTATTGATTGGATTTAGCCATTTTCGGAGGAAACTGTGACAGATAGCGATTTTTACTAAGAGTACCTTTTTTATGTAAAATGCATAGGAGAATCATAATCAGATATAAAAATGGTAAGAAATTAAAGCCTAAGAGGAGTAGGGTCAAATTTACTCAAATACCCCCTTGGTTTGTACGCCCCTGGTTAAAGGTGACAAAATCCGGAAGGCTCAAATTGATGAACCTACGAACTAGATTTCATGTCCCAAAATTGGTTGCGATAGCTGCAGTAGTACCGAAGCTATAAAACGAAAAGTAGTTTTTGAAGGTCATCTTCGAAGGGCCCTGAAGAAGCGTTTCCGGACCCATGTTCACATGAACTTTTTTTCTTATTTTCGTGTGTTTTATCTACCCTAGAATTTTGTAACATGATCATCGGAACACCCTGTATATGGTAACGAGACTGCTGATGTGCTTGCCAGGGAGGGCGCAAGCATGTCTATCGAACTAGCAAAGAATGCTGTGACTAGACCACTGGGATCAGTCAAATAGGAGATAGATCGGATAGCTAAACAACTTGCGCAAAGCAGATGAACATGCCTTACAACCTGTAGCATCTCCAGGCAATTGTGGCTCCTACTTGATGGCAGAAAAACCGCAGCGCTATTATTACAGCACAGTCAGAAGGACCTAAGAAACATCACTGTTGTAGTCACCGGACATTGCCTGTTCGGTAGACACGCTGAATGTATGCAAATACCAACTAACGACTTCTGTAGAAGTTGCAGTGCAGAGATGAAGAAGAGGAGGAAAGTATTTAGCATTTCTTGTGTAAATGCTTCGGCCTCGCGAGAATAAGGTTTAATGCCCTGGGCAAACCATTCTTTCATAATCTGGAGGAAGTGAGCGGCCTGCAATTGGGTCGACTCACTAAGTTTGTTAACAGCAGTGGCTGGTTTGAATGAGCTGTCAAGATTCTTCTACGATCGCGTTAACCATCAGGAAGCTGATGCAAATAGGTTCCGCGGAACATGTGTGGTACCACAACGGTCCTTATAGGAAAAATAGCAATGATTAAGTAGTACCACATAAAAAATAGTTCTCGGAGAGTATCCAGAATATTGTGTGCGAGGTTTTTTGGCAGACCCATTCCGATCAAAACAACAGGTCTGAATAGTTTTATTAATTTTAGGAGTAAAGACACGGTAATTAATAAATGCAACTGCTTAGATCAAAATTATGATGTTCTCGGTAGCAGAGCACATGGAAATAATTTTTGAGATTTTTAACTTTTACACCATTGAGAAGATAATAATGAAATTAGCAGCAGGCGCTTCTTGGCAAAACTATAGGAAAGCATCACTCCACAGTACTGCGCAAATTACATTAGTTTACATTATTCGTATAAATGTTACCTAACTAACATCAGGAATAGATTGAAGGTGATGAAAATATACGAAGAACAAACTTTTGTTTTGAAGTTATGGAAAGGGTAAATAACTATGGGGTACTCTCACACAATATTTGTTATGCAATGTATTGCACCGTCGCTTTAAATATTAGAACAAATGTTCAAACTTTGTAGCAAATGACCACAGATTCGTACAAACAAGAAGTCAATATCCTCAAAAGTTAAAGGTTTGGGGAGACATATT
This sequence comes from Polydrusus pterygomalis, assembly GCA_963969555.1. NCBI lineage: Eukaryota > Metazoa > Arthropoda > Insecta > Coleoptera > Curculionidae > Polydrusus > Polydrusus pterygomalis. The sequence goes on along the minus strand of OZ018376.1, from coordinate 37,278,153 downwards.
TGGACATCGGATAATTGGACCTTGCTTTTGGAACAAAATGTGGAAAAAGACATACATCAAAATCTTCGTTAAAGTGATCTCGTTCGAGCTTTAGTCTCCTATTTGCAGATGATAGTGATCCTGATTTACCGGGTCCAACTTTATTGTTTCAACTGGATCCGTAATATGTTGTTATGGAAAAAAGTACTTAAATACAATTTTTCCAAGCCGTTGGAATTTTTTTTTCAGGTCTGTGGATAGATAGATGAGGGAGGGGCTATAAAATTGCCAGCCAAATCGTCCGATCTCAACCCGCTGGACTTTTTTGTTAGGTTACGTTAAAAATTTAATTTACAAATCTAAGCCGGACTCGGCTATCTCTCTACAAGTGGTACAAACTGTACACCAGGACTTAAGATCTATTAATCTACTAGGACACTTGATGAAAGACATTATCAACATCTTAAATAAAATAGTCTTTATTTCATACGTTGTTCTTCGTATATTTTTTTTTAGGTAAAAGTGCTAATATTTTGAAAACAGTTAAAGATACGTATAAGACATCTTTTATAAAAATTTCCAGAACTGTAAAGATACTTACCTATAAAATGTATTTCATTAAAGAAAAAAATTAAGTTGACTCACGCAGCTAGCACTTTTCTGTTTCTCCTTATAATTTTTTTTAATGCAGCACAAGAAAATAAATCTTAAAAATTTAAAAACATAAAAATGCTTAAATTTTATAGAAAAATATAAAATTGTTATACATATTTAATTTTTTTGCTTCACTTTAAAAATCTCTTTCTTTCTTTTCTTTCACGGTTTAACTCAGCTACTTTTATGTTCATATCCTACTTATGATATTGAATTCAAATTCAGTTCAAACTGATATTTAATTTCTTCAGAAAGAACTCTTGCAACTGCAGCACTTTCTAAAATTAAATATTCTTTCCAGATCCCCAAACGAATTGGTTCAAGAACACCGCGCCTCAGTGCTGCGAGAGTGCAAAAAGGCAGTTTCGCCAACGCCGACGTCTTTATCTTTCAGGCCCTCTTCTAGCCCATCCTGTTCTACTCCCATTCACAACGAAGCTGATCCACGACCGGATGAAATGTACGAAGCTACTGACCGAGCTACCACTTTGATTTGTCCTGAAACTAGTAATGCTGACCGATTTCAAACTCCCGGTTGCCCGGAAGGTATGAGTTAATAAATCCGGTCTTCCGGATATCAAAGGCTGGCAAGACTTAGTTTTATGTTTGCGCGAAAACATGTAGAACTGAAATTTTACCGCTTTTTATTAAGTGGATCCGACCGCGCTAAAATTTTCCATGTTAAATTGCTGTTCTTTTTGACCCGAATTACAAAAAAACTAAGAAAATTATCAGAAAAAAAAAGTTACCAATGGAAAGGTAGGATCTATGTGGGTGTGCGAAAGTTATTTTCATGCCGAAAAAAAATTCGAAGAAAAAGATATTAGCCAATGAAAACCCGGAAAATAAATACTTAAGTTCATTGGATTGTTAAAAATATTGAAAATATATTTTTTTTAATGAAAACAACTTTCGCACATTCCCCAATATCTGTAGAGTCCAAATTTAAAAAGTTTTTAAAAATCCAATAATAAACATGGCCAGGATTCGGGTCAAGAGAACGCAATGTTTTTGGTCTCTGAAATCAAATGAAAAGAATTTGTCTTTGTTGAAAATCGACATTTGGTTTTTGCTACACGTTGTGTACATGGGGTGGTACGTCTAAAGATAAAAACATTATTTTCTAAGCACTAGTAGACTATATCCTACGCTTCGCTTGCGATGATTATGAAAAATTCAGCAAGTAGAGTGGTCGACGTTTCGAATATATTTAACTTATCACAGTTTTTAGCACGCATCAGTGTTATGCTAACGTGTTAAAAGTTTACTCATATATTATTATGATGATTTTAAATTTGTGGACATTTCTATGGGGTGAGCAGATTTTTCAATTATCAGGCGATTTATAGAAAAATTTTACTGTGAATATAATGGACCCAGCTAAACATATTTTAAAGTATTTATTAAAATGTAACCAACTTAGTCGTGTTCATAAGTACGGGTACGCGATCGTTTTTTACAAAGTGTTGTTTTTTTTCAGAAGTCTCAGGAACAAGTCGAGTTTTATAATAAATGTCTAAACGGAATAATTTTGAGAAGTTAGCATTTAAAAAGTTAATTTTTTCCTTAAAAAAGTAATAATAATAATAACAATTATTATAGTCTAAAAAAGGTGACTTTTACCTAAGTTTTTTACTATAAAGCCCGACAGGCCGCTTTACATAGTCAAAGGTTAGTAATTTATACCACTTTATCACCTAGTGGGGAATAAAACCAAGGTAATAAAGTTCTAAGAAACACCTGTCATTAGGAGAATTGTTCTTCATAGACAAGGCTAAGTAGTCTTCTTCCTGGTAGTAAAGAGGTGTTTTTACCTGTTTATTACCTTTGTGGGACTATGTTGGGTTTGTTATGGGCTATGAAGTTTATAGAAAACCATAACCACAATTTTAGAAAAAGATGAAAATAGTATGTTGTTTTTATTTTTATCAAAGCGCAGGAGTTTACTTAAATCAGAACATGTATTGTAATGTCAGCCGCTATTGATTTTTAAAATGGAGTGGTAGTATATAATATATAGGTACTTATAAAAATCATTATTTCATCGATGTGAGGTGAAAAATTAGGTGCGCGTAAAAATTTTTCCTATAGATTTCAATTTTACCTTGAAAAACTAACCGCGCCCCAAAAAGAAGGCATTCAATTAAAAAAAAAACAAAGTAAATAAAAATTGAAAATACAAGAAATTTTAAATATGGACAATATTTTGTGCTTGGACTAATAAGTTAGCTCGTTTATGTGCTGAGTTTTTGTAATATATTTGTTATTGCTTTACTGTTACAAGTAATTTAACAAAATTAATTGAAAATAATACACCATGTTAAAAAAATATGGCGTCAGTAAAATATTTTTTCTAAAGCTCATGATTTCCTGTGTTTGGGCCATAAAAAAAATGGACCTATAAGTCAGCCCCGTATTAGGTTATGTTAGGAGAAAATTTCCTATTTTGGACCTTCTGTCTAGATAAGTTTAAATTAGGAGAAATATTCGTTTATATGGCATAAATTTATAATAAGTGTAAGTGTATATGAAGCATAATTTGGGGTTTTAAAGAATACTGCAGGGCTTATGTATGTTACTCCATAAAATGTTTCTATCGGGGTCGCTGAAATGTCTCGCACTAGCATTATAATCTAACTAACCTAACTTTTTGGCCCAGTGCGAATATAAACGTATAACGCTATTTCGTTGTTCCGCCGTTTTGTATAGCTCCTACGCGACTCCTTTTTTTTTCGCCGAAAAAATGGAAACTGATTATTTTAAAATAGTGGCGGTTTTAAATAGGAGAGGGTTAAGTTCCTCCTTGGATTATTTTTATGTTCCCCACAAGCGGGAAGATTACCACAGTGCAATGAACGTTACAATCATCATTAAAGATTTCTTAGACAGAATCTCTTTAAATTCTATTTTTTGGAAGATACGGCTTTTTATCTGGTTAAAGTCGCTTTGAGGACAAGATAAGAGGACTATTTGGCTATAAAAATTTATTTTAGTAGTAACTATAACCTATTTTATACTTTAAAACCTTTTAGGCTTTAAGTACAAAATATAGACTAATATAGGGTATACTTCACCTCAGAAAATGTTCACATTATAACCTGGCCATGAAGATATATTAAAGACAAAACGAAGTAATTTGTTCTTCATTTATGGCCCTAAAAGATTTTTGGGCTTGAAGGCCCAATCTAAGGCTAAAAATAACCTGGTTGGGCGTTTTTACTGACTTTCCTTAGACCTAACTATCAAGTCAATTTACAACTACTCTCTTGGACCATCTCTTGGGCCTCTTATCTTTTCCTACTTTGAAGACGCATTTATAAGTTCGAATCACTTTGTTTTGACCAAACAGTTAGTCTCTTTAACCGTTTCGTCCAAAAAGCCGATTTGGAGGTAAAAAATAGACAATTTTTTACTTAAATAGGTTATTTTCTCCAAATTAGAGGTCGCCAAGGCTCTAAATGTTTGTTAGGTAATAATATCATTATATAATATCCTATTATATAAAATAAATATCTTCTCCGGTATAACCGGAAGTAATAGAAACAAACTTTTAGGTAAAGAGGGCACATCAAAAAATATGAATTTGCAATGTTTGAAGAAAATATTTTCAGTAGTTTTCTAATTCTAATTTAATCTATTTATGCAGTCTAATATAACAAAAACAATATAGAAACATCAATCTATTTTCAATTTTATGTTTATTTTTTTGATTTATTTTAAATCATTATTAGGAATCCATAACACATTCCGTGCGGGTATAATACATAGTAGGTAAATGTAATAGACGGCCTTTGTATTGTCTCCTTTGGATAGGCCTACTATGGTAATGAACTGTCGGATTTCTAAATTTTATTATGTAGAGGATGTCCGCGAATTGATGGTAACAAGCGAAAAAGCCTTTAATTTTTCACTTTTCGCAAAATATATTAATAAGCTATAAAGAAATAATTGCATCTAGTCATTTTCTCTTAGATGACCAAAAAATATGAAAGTACGTATAAAAATATAATATGAAAAATAAAAAAAGCCGAAGATAGTATTTAAATTTTTTTTAAATTCAGCCAAAATCTTAAATCTGAAATTCTGAATTACAACCTGTGGCACTTGTCCACAAGAACTTATTTTTAATGCTTTTTAAGTACTATATTAGTACCTACCTTAAATCTTTCTTTAAAAACCTTTTGCGGTAAAAAGCTAGTAAGTAATATTTTTTTTTTTGGTTTTATAGAAAACAAAAACATGAAATACAGCTGGTGTTGCCAACTTTTTTTTCTGTGAAATATTGTATTATAAAAACCCACACAGAAAAAATATAGGATATCATAAAATGAAGTTGTTAAAAGTAAAATTAATTAACGGAAACGAGCATTTTATCTTTTAAAGGTACATTTATGGTACCGTATGGTTGGTTGGTTGGTTTAAGGCGGGGGTCAGGCGTATAATAGCCTGAGCTTCTTGCACTGCAGCCGAGACTGCAGCCTATTAGCTAAATTGGCTCATTGTACTCCCCAGTCTTGCTAGAAAAGGTTTGTTCCTTCTAAGAGGTCCAATAGTTTCCTACCAAGTTTGTCATGCGGGAGGTTATCCCCGCGTTGAATATTCCCGAAGATTTTAAATCTTCGTTGGATTAGTGCTTCGCAGCTGTAAATGATGTGAGAGGTTGTCAGTTGTCAGATGTTAGGGTTGCCAACTGTCCTTTATTTTAAAATTATGTCCTTTGTCCTTTTGAAAGCTGGAAATGTCCTTTAAAATCCGAAATCCAATCCATCACATAAATAAGGTAATACTATAATGTTGTAGGTCAATCCGAATATGAGAGGTTCACCGCTGTTTGTCTCTTTTTTTTTCAATAGAACCGGTAACGTCTTCCCCATTGGCGACCTTTTTTTTTTTTAGAGCGCCAAAAAATATTTTCAAAATGTGTCCTTTATTCCAATATCCGAAAGTTGGCAACCCTAGGTCTCATCCTCCTCGCCGCAAAGTCTACATTCTATTGTTGTAAACTCCCATTTTCTGAAGATGTTTTCTCAAGTGACAGTGGCCTGTTAGCAAGCCAGTCACATGTCTTTACTGTATGGTACTAAATATCCTAGTAAAATTTAACATGCACAACTTACAAATTTGACATGTATTTAATTTTAATACGAAAAAAAGGCTTTCGGGTGGGGGTTTAGATCCCTTTAAATATGCAACTGATGACATCCATCATGATTGTACTTTTTCACTAAATGTGCATTTTCAAATAATAAACTTCTTCGGTCTAAAATTTCTACCAAACATTTTAATTTATTACCTGCATAAATTGAAATCTACCCAGAATTTCAAAAATATTTTTGTTAAGAATGTTAGTGCAGATTTTACCATTCAACAAAATTTATAACATTTTTGTAATTTACAAAAAAATAATTTTACATTCCTTTTTTAGGCCAATTTTCTATTTTTTTTCACTCTTCGCGTATTAGAACCCATTGTCAGAAAATCGTTAATTAGCTCAAGCTGACAAATACACTGATGCACTAACGAATGAACGAATATTTTTTACACAAATGATTTGCTACCTGCAAATGTCGGCGTCTTTGATTTCTGTGAAACCCAGAACACCGCGCCGCCGACTGGTTTCTTGCGATCTTCAGTAATCCGTCATCGTTCGCGTGCATTTGTTTGGTAAAACCACGATATGTAGTAAGCGGAGGAATATTATTTCACACATTATCTAATATCTTATAGCTTTGCGGCTCGAGCTGGTATCTACGAAGGCGTAGAAGGGCCACATAATTTTTTTTTTAAATATGGGATAACATTTACAACAAACTTTACGATGCATTTTATTACTAAGCCCTCGATTGAAAGAAAATACCAATACAAGCTTTAACTAAGTATTTTTATTCGCATTTTTTGATTTAAAATATTAGCTACATAATGGCCATACGTTTCGGTCTCAAAATAATCTTTATATCAATATATTAAGGAATACTCTTTTGTTTGCAAACATATTTAAAGTAATATTAAAAACATTAACGAACAAGAGGGTAATTTGCTTTGAAATTACTAAGCGTAATATATCGAATTATGTAGTACCGCTCCGACAGTGAAGAGAAAGATCGCTGTTTAATACCTAAATGCGCTAAAAGAGTTAACGACGATAACCAGCAGACGGACGAAGAAAATTTCGTATATTTTCTCGCCCTGTCGCGGCTTGCATGGCGACCTTGGGGAAGATTTCAGAAATATTGGTCGGATGCTCTTAAGATATTTAACTAACAAAAACACCTTTCTTGTTGTGATTTCTTAGCGAGAAGTTTATTGATTGATGTTTTACGTTTGAACAATTCAGACTATTAAACAGTCGATTTGGTTTATGGCTAGTATGACACTGCTTGATGTAGAACTACATGTAAAAGCTCTAAAATCTGGCTCAAATGCTAATCAGGAAGGTTTCCTGAAGGTCCAGCAATTTGGATTGCTCTCCCGTCACCATTTTCAGAAACTTTGTCGGCAATAATTTTTTTATTAGGTATTTATGTAGTTTTAACTTATTGCTCGGAGACGGTTGCTAATTCCCATCCTTCCTGCCTTTTTAAAACATCCACAGATGCATCAGAATCAGCTAATAAAGAAGCATGATTTATTTCGACACCGCCGCAGAAACTAAATAGTCGTTGACAACTTGTAACAAATTTCGATTTACATTTTTAACGTAGTGGCATCGCTCGTCTCGTTCGACCAAAGTATCTACTATAATTTTTCACGACTACATAGTATCTACCGTGCGAGCAAAAATTATTTGCATCAAAGAGGGCTCGGATTAAAAAATGTAGGGCTTGGTTTAGATCACAATGATATGGGGACGATATATCTAACCAAATCTAGGTTAAAATTTTGTCAAATTCATATTATGACATGATATGCCAAACTAATGAGTAATAAAATAAGAAGACAAATACAAATTTATTTTTGTTATTTATAAAATTAACAAAGTAAGAATATACAGAAAGAAAAGGAAAAATAATTACATATATTGCTGAAATTGGCCACCGCCATGCTCCAAGCATAAATTCACACGTCTCTTCATATTTTCGAAAGTGTTGACCAGCATCTCTGGAGAAATGTTACCACATTTCTTGGAATACTTGCACTTTATAAGGAAATAAATTTAGCTGCTTCTTAAAAATAGTCCAGCATGTTCCACAAGATCTTTCCACTTCTGGGGACAGGCGTCTTATACAATTTGTGGCGTATTTTGCATTATTTCACGAACGTTTGCAACAAGTTCTTCTGTTCTTACAGATGGTCTTCCTGCTCCTTTTTTGTGTTGTATAGAACCTCTTTTCCTAAACACAGCCACGGTTCTTTTCAGGCAATGATAAAAATCCCCAGCAATAAAAGCAACATTAGGAAAATGTTCGTGAAAATCGTCCATGTACAAACCCGGATTGTACTGCCACTCACCAGTTACTCTAACCGCGTTTCGAAAATACGCTTCAACCATGAATGTTTTGTGCTGTTCCGTAAAGCCCATTGTGTGAATTGTTCAAGAAATTGGAAAAATTAGCGATGAATCAAATTACTTGTAACGACGGTCAAAGATGACGGAATAACTGATTGATTGTTAATTCAGGTAGTTATTGACACCCAACAGGTATTAAGCTCTACGGCTAAGCATTTCGTCCTTAGATGCAAGGCCCTCTTTGATGCAAATAATTTTTCCTCGGACGGTATAATTGACAGTATTCACAATAATTGTTCAATTTCTAACTTAACGATTAGTGAGAAACGAGTATCATTCCTTATTCTTTATATAATATAATATGAAAAGTATGTGCTTGTTAATTAAATTACTTCCATTTCCAGACTTACGAATGAAAATGGAACCAGTCTTACAGCAAGATGAACCTCCTTCCAGTACTGGAGGGGGTGCTAGTCACGCTCCACGACTTTCTCCGATGAACCATGTTAACTCTGCAAACGGCAACATCGGGAACACAAACAAATTTGAATACGACAGAGACAAAACGGATTTAATACCCACGACATTATGGAACTCGGTTACTGGAAAGCTAATTCATCACAAGCAGTCGACGGTTAATACACCTGATGGTAAGTCTAAAGTAGAACCATAGAAAAACCTACGGGTACTCCTTTATTCACTAAAGGGGTTTAAAAGGATGAGGCACCACATTGGAAAACAGTTTCGTAAAATTTTTATGTGTTATAGCCATTAAATTTTTAAAATAAAATTGAGGGGTTTGTATACTATTTGCTGCAAAAGTATTTGCATTTGTAATGTCACGTAGAATTTAGTATCTTCTTGTACTCCTTTGACAATGACCCGTAAGGGCCGAAACACGTGTCAGGAAACTGATTAAATTTGTGAAACATAACAAGTAGTTATTATTTTTTCTTTCTGTGCAATAAAGTTTCTAAGTTTATAATACCTACATAATGTTAAAAGAAAAAAGTTGGTGTGTTTTTGAACTGTTCAAAAAGCAAAAGCACAAAAGCAATTTATACAAAACGATTATTTCAAGAGGAAGTATGTCCTTAATCAGCGTCTACATGTCCTTCGTTAACCTTTTTACAACGCTATCACAGTAAAAATTGAAAGTATGTGAGTGGGATTCTCAATTTTCCTTTAAAAATTAATCGTTGGTTGAGCTATAGCATATTTCCAAATTTGAAAAATTGCCCGCAACCGTTTTTCAATAAAAAGGAGATATACGAGCACAATTTGTTTAGTTTCATTAAGTTTTATTTATGAGCAATGCAACGGTAATTTTTTTCCGTTTAAATTTTGCAAAAAGACAAAATTTATTTAGAAATTTGCACGGCCAACTTGGTGTTTTTCGGAAAATCGCTTTAACCTTTGCAAAAATTTTATAACACGAAGTTGGTTTTGCCAGCCTCTGATGCAATCCTCTGTTATTATTATTGTTATACTTCTCATATCAAGCTTCGAACTATCAAACCGGAACAATTTACAATTTAAAACTCTTTAGTGAATACAGCTGTAAGATTATTTTTCTCTTTTAACAGATACATTTCGATGCATCACGATTTTTACACCTGATGGTAAGTTTCAGAGAAGAAACCTTAAGATTCTTCTTTTTTTTTTTCGTTCGATAGAAATATTTCAACGTAATTTGGATTATCAAACAGAAATAGAACCCAAAATAACGAACTCTATATAGCAACCACTAAAGAGTTTTAAATTTCAAACCGTTTAAATTGAAAAGTTGCCTTCGTATTCACTAAATAAGTATTTACATAGAAATAATAACACGGTGCTATAAAGATATTGGGCCTAGTAACCATGGAAATCAGAACTGTCGGTTTGCCAACTGTACTTTATTCATGACCTTGTTCTTTCTAGCAGTTTGATTTTATTAATTTGTGGATTAATTATTAGTTTTGTAAATACATGTTTGTAGTGGGGATTTGGATGGCAACAGTATGTATGTAGATTTGATCTTATCTGGATATCAGATGTGTATATCGGTACTGAAAGTACAAATAGTAATTTAGTGAACAACTTATTTAAAAAATAAAACAAATAGTAAATTTTATATGGCTCAAAAGAAAAATGACATAAATTAGTGTAAAATTTTCATAAGATCTTTATAAGTCGTCGTGGCCATGTCACTTCTCATTTATGGCATTCTGCCCGGTCTAGTTTACGTTAAGAGGTTGGCTAAAGAGACGGGACCGGATAAATAAACTTAACCTAATAAAATTAGAAAACAATGTAATGGGAAATGAGAATTTTAGTTCTAGTAGCCTGTGATAGCGACACTCTATGTTAGAATCTACCTTATTTCCTTCCACAACGTTATCAACGAAGCCACTACACAATAATTATGATAAAAAATCATCTAAACTCAAAAATATAATTAATAAAAGGTGCAAAGGTAAAATGGCTTATTGTACTCACCGTTAAACAAAAAAAAAAACAGCAAGAAAATCTAGTATCTAAAATTCAACCATTGAAATGCGTAAAAATACTGAAACAACTTACAAATCGCTAAGGCCCAACCTGACGTGTGGGCTTGCTACGACCCACTACTGAACTGAGGACTTTCTGAAAGAACCAGTATTAGCTGTTGATGTCATCTGTGATTGTCAACTGTCAACTTATCGTAAATAGGACCTTGCACTTCGCCTACCAACAGTTTTTATTTCCTTGATTACTATCTTCGCATTAAATTTAAGACCCCTTTGGTAAATATTGGAATTAGGGTTTGTTCGGGTTGTTTCTTCCCTTATAATTTTAAAAACCTCGTTGTCTGTGTCCAAATTTTTTTTTATTGTTTGTGATGGTGTTTTAATTTAAATTAAAAGCTTTGAAAAGTAATGAAGTCCTAAACCCATACACAGTCAATTTTTCTATATCTACACTGTTGGCAAACCTTAGGTTAGAGGGCGGCTTTTAATGTAAAGAAACGAATACAAAATGGCCTTGGCGCGTTAAAAAGGGATAGATCAAGACTCAACGTTGCCGACTTGTGTTCGAGCGCGATTCCTTTCCATTTCACTCTCGCTGCATTCCCCACCCATAGCAGCAAATACGTTCCGATAGCGAAGCACCCATCGCGATGTGCAATGTTTTCGTTTTTTATCGTTGCTGAATTTTTTACACATACCAGCATTTTATTAACACGCTTTTATTAGCTTCACCTGTATTGTCTGACACACCTAAGGAATGCAGAAAAAAGTTTGCGGTGTTGTCGGCTTAATTAGCAATAAATCCAAATAAACATTTTAACTCGCACACTTATAAAGAAAATCATATTTATGGTAAAATATCTACCTACTTTCGTACTCGTAAGACTAAACAATATGTATTTATCTATATTAGATATAAGAAAATACTATACTATACTATTATATACTGTCCGGAATGCAAGCAAATTTTAACACTTTTAATTTGGGCGAAATGAATAAAATTCTTTATGTCATATCTGGCAACAGGTACAAAATCTCGCGCGATTGAAAAAAATAATAGTCGACCAGACAAATTTGCATCGCAAAACAGTCGACAGGCTTGCAAGTCATTTAATGTGATCAACTAATTGCGATGCATGCCAGTGGTGGATATATGGGATTGTTTAACTATTTAAAGATTATTTTTATACATTTTCTTATTGTCTGCGCTTTCTGTTAAAATGAATCTTCAAGGAAAAACCCTTTATAGCCAAACAAGGGAGGTAGTGGCAAACGTATATATGTGATGAAGTGGGGCCATGATTTGAAAATTAAATTTAAAAAAAACAAGACGTTATTTAATTTATGTTTTATTTCTTTAGTTGTTATCTTGGTTAAGAATTAATATTTATGTTATGTATTGTTTATTTATAATATTTTAGATAAAAACATCAACAATTGAAAATAATAAACTACACAGCAAAAATAAAGTAGGCACGCATAATAATATGACTTCTTATTTTAAACTAATTTTTTTGTATTTCCTCACCCTTTCGTCTCGGTTAAGTTACCGTGTGGACGACAATATGTATGTTTGTTTCTTTGTTTGTAACCGACTTCTTTGAACCCGATTTTGACCCACTTTAAACGGTCAGATTTAATTTAAATTTTCTAGACTTATCAAGAACCGCTGACAATACAATAATCTAATACGCAAAAAATTCTCCTGTCAAATTTTGACAGCTGTCAGGTATAAAACGAAGATGCGATTTTGACGAAACAAATTATGGGGTCGTATAGTATTCGATGCGGAGACTTCGGGAAAAATAAGCAAAAAACTCTCCTGTCATAATTTGACAGCTGTCAATATGTCCAATCGATTAAAAATAAAATGATGTTAATGAAAAAACTATAAGGTCGTATTGACGGTGGAAAGTTAAAAAAAAACGCAAAAAATTTTCTTGTCAAAATTTGACACCTGTCAATTTTCTTATAATTTGGCATAAGCGATCGGGTTTGTTCGGGTTTGTATGTATGTTTGTTTCGGTCAGATTTAATTTAAATTTTGTATACTTATTAAGAACCGCTGACAATACAATAATCTACTAATCTAGCTCAATCTACTCAAAAATTTTTTTTCTTAACAATAACTCAAACTAAAAAATTAAAAATAAATATAGTTAAAAAAACTAAAAAACAGGCTTTAATAATTATTAATCAGACTAAAAAGCGGAAAATAATTCTCGAAATTCTTAATACAGGCAGATAATAATATTGAACGATAAACATTAGTATTATTGTGAAAAAAGCGAGGGGTGCTCGATATACGAAAAATATAGCACAAAGCGCACCACCTTTTTTTCACAATAATACTAATGTTTATCGTTCATTATTATTATCTGCCTGTATTAAGAATTTCAAGAATTATTTTAAACTATATTTATTTTCCGCTGTTTAGTCTGATTATTAAAGAGTGTTTTTTAGTTTTTTAAACTATATTTATTTTTCACCATAAGTTAATAAAAACAAACCATTTAACAAAAAAAATAATTGTGGCATTTTTAAATGCAATAAATAATTAACTAACGACATAAAATCAAAAATAGGTACGTAAAATAATTCGAAAATGCGCGGTGCAACATACAACCCAAATGAAATTCCAAATATTACTGATTTCCGTCGAATAACGCGGCCAGCAGAAAATAAACGGTCCCCTCTTTAACTCATGGATCGCCATGCGTTGTTCACGCCATACGCCGGCAACCCTGATTGATCTATGGTCCTTATTACGGGTATCTAAACATAATATTTACTCTCTCATACTCACATAAAATGCTTCTGTAACTTAAAGTTTGCCAATAGTTTATACAAGGTGTCCCAAAAGGTATGTGATTGAGTATGTTAGGGGGGAGTCGGCTAATCGTGCGCATGTCTTTATTTCCATAACCGGCATATATAATTCAAAATCGGTATTCAGGCGCCCTCCCTTGCCCAGCCTGTGTACTATGACATATGAGTCAGGTGGATCGCTTTACTTTACTTATCCAAAATGGTCGCTTCGTTGTTTACGTATGTCGTGTATATGGAGAACTATAGGGTAGGAGGCCGATCGACAATGGCAGCATTTTCAAATTCTGTCCCGGTTTTTTGGTTAGTTCGCTATTGGCCGATAGATGGCTCTCGCGTCCGAAGTGGGCTGATGTTGTCTTCTTCTTCTTCATTTTTAATATGGAAAACTAGATCCTCCATAGTTTTTAACTTTTACTTAAACCGTTTATTTTTCTGTGCTTTTACTTTTGACAATTGACATTTTATTTTTCGAAATAACAAATAATGTTTGAAGGCAAGACAAGACAAATAACGTTGTATTGTAATTAATTTCCATATTTATAATAAATAATGGTACAATTTATAAAAGTAGAGTTTGCTTTGTGTCGGGGTGTAAGACAGGAGCTTTTTCAGAGAGAAAACGCAGCCAAATAAGTATCTTTCTAGCTCCAAAGGTATAGTTAGAATGTTTAATACCCTGTATTTTAAAAACCAAGCATCGTTGGAACTTTATACAGGCCGAGTTTACTAATAAGTATAACAAAGTAAATTCATATAAAAGTCCTTATTTGTTCCTTAAAGAACTAATTTAAATAAAAATAGTTATTGCGTCCATAAGAAACCATTATTTGATAGCCCACTTCGAACACGCGCGCCATCTTACAGCGACTCGTAAAGCTGAATTACCGATGCTAATTTGGGACCGAATCCAATGCATTGCGATCGGCCTCCTACCTCAAGTCCTCCATAGTCGTGTACTAGTGCTTCGAAAAAAATAAGCCGTAAGAATTTCCATTTTTACATTTTTTGATAATCGTGTGCGGTAATACATTGCTTAATGAGTCCTCTTGACACTGATATATATAATTTAGGCAAAAAAAAGTTTTATATTGTTTTAAAGAATTTAAAACTGAATCTGCCACTTTCGGTTAATCGGGCGCAGTGCGCACGATTAGCCGCCATGTATTTAGCATTGTTAAGAATGCGTTTTAAATAACACAGTCACACAAAAAAGGTGTCAGGCCACGTTTACTATATGTGTTTGTGGTCGCTGAATCCAAATCCGAAGTCTAAAAAAGTAAGCACGTCATAGTTTCGGCATAACCTCAAAAGAACCCATAATTACAGTCTTAAATATCTTAGATTATAATATTTTGCATTTTGCAGATGCCGAAATAGCAACGTAAAACAACAACGGCGCAATGGAATCCAAAAATCTTATTAATCTTAGCTTCAATAAATTATTTTATTAGTTTCCCTTTTCAATGCGCACGATTATCCTATCCATGCGCACCATTAGCCACCCGTACACGTCGGGCAATTGTGCGCAGTGTCAATTTTTGGAATTTCGAATTTTAAAGTCACAATGTGCATTTTTATTTAAAATTAATTACAGAATATTAAAGCCAAATCGTTAAAGAATCTTGATAGCGAACCTAGAAGTCAAATTTTTTGTCATTTCGGAGATATTACAATTTTGGCTTAGGTGCGCACCAATACCCGACTCTCCCCTAATTAAAATTAAAGTCAGAACTTGCTATAAGTTGTTTACCTATCTCCACTAGCTCTAAAAGTGGATAAAATAGACGTACGACTAAAATGTTCGTCGAGCAAAGCAGCCAGCACAGCCGCAGTCTATGGGCTCATTTATATTATATTTCACCCTTAATTTTTTTTTTCGATGGCTTGTAAAAATGTTCTGTGTTTATTACAGGGAAGAAACTGAAGTGCCCTTTTTGCGAAAGACTCTACGGCTACGAAACGAATCTGCGTGCTCATATACGACAAAGACATCAAGGAATCAGGGTCCCATGTCCCTTTTGCTCTCGTACCTTTACTAGGAACAATACAGTAAGGCGACATATAGCCCGAGAACACAAAACGGAGCTTAGTCTTAAGGCTTTTCACAACCAACAACAACAACAGCAAGTATTGAATCCTTAAATACTATGCTTACCTGATGACGGTAGAAAACATTCGAAACTCGTCAAATTGTGATGTAAATATTATGTGTTATACAATGAGCTTCGAGTGTTTCTCTGTATTGTTTTCACTATCTTTTTGAAAGATACATGTGTCATTTATTATAATGAAAAATTAGTTTTAAAAAAATTGCTACGGGTATAAATAGGATGTGTCTACATTATCATGGCGGAGCTATGAAGTTAGACAAGTCCTAGAAATATTATTATAAGGCAAGCTGAGTCTTGTTCTGTTTATTTTTTCTATATTTCTATACATAATTTGGTTTAAAGTTTTGTTTATTTGTTGCAGTTAAATATTGTTTTCGTTGTACTTATAATAAAAAGTAACGTAGGAAAAGGTTATCTTTGCCCTAGACGGGCAAAGTTTTAGGATAAGGATTTTGGTTAAAAATAGAAGTAAGAGGGCAAAAGCCGCTGGTATTTGATTGAATAGTTTTTGCAGGATCGATAATCTAATTTGGTCCGGGGTAGTTAGTTTAATAGGAATAGGTACCCATCAATTTTTTTTCTCTTGAGGATTTAAACATAACCATTTTACTTTGAATAAAATTAACATTCGATAAATTTTTACAAAATCGGATAGTGTTCGCGTTTACAAGGTTTGCAAAAATTAAAAACACCAGCTATGTTTTTGTGAGCGTTTTTGTTACTTAATTATATATTGGCATGTTTATATACAATATCCTCAAGTTTGTATTTGATTGACACAATCAAATTTATCACTTGATCGAAATTGCAAAAAAATGCGACTATTAATAATATCACCCACATAATTTTTTTAAATCACTGTCAAATTTTGTTTATTTTAATTCGAGAAAGAAATTCTTAACAGTTTTGTTTTCTACACGGTACCATTAAGTTCACACAATATCAAAAACATATTCTATTAAAAAAAGTTCTGCGTTTTCATGGAGAATACTTAAAGAATATAATTGACATCATTGATAGGTCAGCTATGTTTTCTGGGAAACACGCAGTCGTCAGAAGCATTGTTGATTACATGCTTTTAAAGGTAAACAAGCAGATTATTTATTAAAATTCTGGTTTAAATCGCCAAATTTTATTTAAAAATGCTATTTTTCTGTAGCGTAATTAATTGTGGACTGTGAGACGAAAGAGATAAGGTGTATTTTTTCCGATTTCCGGCCATTTTCAATTATAAAGGAGAACTTGTAA
This sequence comes from Polydrusus pterygomalis, assembly GCA_963969555.1. Classification (NCBI taxonomy): domain Eukaryota; kingdom Metazoa; phylum Arthropoda; class Insecta; order Coleoptera; family Curculionidae; genus Polydrusus; species Polydrusus pterygomalis. Next base: position 37,261,393 of record OZ018376.1, on the reverse strand, counting down.
AGTAACTATTCAGACCGTTGAAATATTAATTTGTAATTTGTATTAAAACGGGGGTTAAAGAAGTCAACTGAGAAATGGACGTGTATATTTCCATCATTTTTATAAACGGTTAGTAATTAAATATATAATAAACTAATATTTGTAAGCTTCTAGGGTTTTATAATCCTTTAGCTGTTGTCTATCGCAGTTAAATTAGGTAACTTGTAAGAATTAAGACACATTTCCTTCTATGATAACAAATATTTATCTATATTGTCTATTATTTTCGGCACTTAATATTGCCACTAAGAGTTAAGTAATATTTACTTCTAGACGTTTTTACTTAATATTCAACAGAATAACACCAGAAAAATAACTATTTATAACAAGAGCTATCAAAAACACAATGGTTAAACGTGAAGTAATCGATATGTCGTGTGTCCTCCAGCAAACATGGTCGACTTGTCAAAGTCAGGTGTTCTGGAATGATCAATTCAAACTCAGTCTGATCCCAGAAGGCGTTATCATGAATGGTATTCGAATCGTTTTGAAAGTGCTTCTGAAAACTTGAGAATTTACACGGACATAATTTTTTTTTGTTTTGTTATATTTGTTTTTGATTTAAAGTACATAATTGCAAGTGGATTCAGATCGATCTAAATACTCATAAACACGTGGTAAATAATTATGCTTTGATATATAATTATTAGAATTTATTTATTACCTTTATTTTCTTCTTTGAAATAGGGCTTTTTTCTCTTCTTTGTACTGATAAAATACATTATACAGTGACATGTGAAATTAAATATTTCTTACATAGTCATATGGTGTTCGGGTTTGTTCGTTATAATGATGGAATAAAGCTTACAAAGCTCGATTTTAATAAAGAAGCTTACTAATTGAAATAATCGTAACATGTAATTTTGAGTAAAAAGTATTTTCTGTTGGTGATGTCGATACAACATTTAAAATGAATTAGTATATTTATCGTTTTAGCAAAAACTAGTCAATCAATGGGATTTTTAGGTGATTTTTGTCGTTTTGAAGACGACCATAAACTACCTCAACAGGAAAATTTCTGCCTCATATTTAAAGAAACTTTTTTTATCCGCTAGTCATATTAGTGCAACCGAATAACAAAAATTAGAAAAACATATATATGTATCATTTACATATGTATTGTTAACATTTAGTTTTTAGATTCCTCTAAACTCAGGTATGACCTAGACATATATAATACAATTTTTTACAGTTTTTAGAGTTTCAAATTTCTTTTAAGACAAAGAAAAATGATTAAACATAAAGTATAAAAATTGCACTTTTAAATGACAAAACCTAAGGTAACTATTATCTTACTATGATGCAGGACGATTTACAGTAAGTGGGCGCATTAAAACTATGGCGCTGCGCATTACGATTGAAAATGCTTAGCAGCAGTTAGAAATAGTTTTTAAATTTAAAAAAGTTTTATGTGTTCGCTCGGAATCGCATCCGCAACCTCTCGCTTACAAAACACAAGCGCATTTACCAACTGCCTGCGCCACAGGGCGTTAGAACTCATCCGTTACCATTTCGCGATAATTAAGATCTATTTTATTTTTCTTCTTTTACCCGTTTAGGGCACTGTCTTCAAACTAATCTTTAATATTTTTAAAAATAATTAAAAGTGTAATTTTTTTTCTTACGTTTAACGAATTGAGAGCTTTTGCTTTCCCCATTATAAATGCCTTGGCTCAGAAAACTTATTGTGAATAAAATTCGCAAATGATTTTCGAAACTTTAATAGTGTATATAATGTTAAATTTCCTGTTATGGCACATCATATAATTATTAGTTTTATGTAAATTTATATTTTATTAGGTTTAAAATTAATAAAAATAACAATGATTTTTAATGTGCCAGTTTGTTTCAAAATTGTTTTTATTTTCAATAATATACACTATTAGAAACAATGTTGGCTCAATCACACAGCAAAATTTATTTTATAATTTACCACCATAAATTAGGAACCCTGAGTGATTGTTTGGATGTTTCAAAATGTATTTTTATCTTTAAACTATTCCATATTAGGTACACCCAATTTTTTTATTTGCCATGTAAACGAACTAAACCAAAAATAGTTTCATATTTTTTCTGAATAGTTCTTTAAGCCTATTTACTAGTCAATAACTATTTGCAACAATATACAATCTTCTTACAGTATTTTATAAATATTTTATGGATAAAATATAATAATCAGTTTTCTAATTGTTTCGGATATTAAAATATGTTTATTTTTGCTTCAAAATATGTTAATATTCGGAACATTTATTCCGATCGATTTAACTCTGGGATATTGTAACTTGTCTACCTCATTTTTACATGACAAACTTATTTTATATATTTAGAGTAAGATGTTATATTTATACTACTTAACATATTGATTCTAATTCCTACCGTCACATTTCTGTTTACACAAACAGTTTCAATAAATATACTACCTACTACCTCAAATCACTGCCTTGCAATAGATTCCGCAATAATCAATAAAGAGTTTTTGTGTTGAATGCCATTAGGGATAGGTTTTATTGCTAAATATGTACCACACCAAAATGCACATACAATTATTTGGAGATATACAATGTGTCCACGGATAGAGTTTGGAAGAGGAAAACTTTTTTATCGGTACGTATAGAAGAAAAAATCTTTCTTTATAAAAAACGTCTGCTTGAGCTGAAACTACAATTTCGAATATCAGATTTGCGATTACTATAAAGGGTTCGTCAAAACAACATTTTTACTTTTTAGAATTATTTTTTCAACTCTAATTTTCAATTCCTTGATTTATTAAATGAATTTTGCTTGTGCTAAAACTACAATTTCAAATATCACATTTACGATTTCTATACAGGGTTCGTCAGAAACAATAGTTTTAGTTTTGTGAATTTAGTTTAAAATAAATTTACGTAAAAACAAACAACTATTGTAGCTTTCTTACTTTGAATATGATTTTATCTGGCCGAGTAACAATTTTTGTTATAAGAAAACCATTTTTTATTTGCCTACTTTTGAACTACATATGTTTATTATTACATACCATATTTCTTTAATTCATTCAATCGTAAATTATAAAACTTTTATTCAAACGTGCTACCACCGCTGTATTGGGATAATTGCAATAACTACTCTTATTTTTTCTTTCAAGAGATCTAAGTCATTATTGAAATCGGTTTTATACACATGTGGCTTCAGATATCCCCATACATGAAAATCCATAATTGTGAGATCGGGACTCCTACGTGCTAACTGATTTGGACCATAGGTACCTTCCAATCCATTTGTTCCCAAAATGATGAATTAGCCAATCATCAAAAGGAATTGAAAAAAAAATTCAAAAAACTAAAACTGTTGTTTTAGACGAACCCTGTATAGTAATCGCAAATCTAATAGATGAAATTGTAGTTTCAGCACAAGCAGGCGTTTTTATAAAGAATGACTTTTTCTTCGCTTACCTACTAATGAAAAAGCTTTTCCTCTTTTAAACTCTATTCGTGATACACTGTATACAGAATTTTTTCATCAAGCTTTGTAAACGATCATAAAATAAAAATCTAAAAAATCATTTTAAAATATTTTTTTTCGGTATCTCATCATCTTATACCAATTTTCAAGACAATTTTTTTTAATTTTACCGCCAAAGGAGTAGTTATGTGATAAATGTCAAAATTAAATTTTAGGTTACCCATTACACAAAAAAAAATCCGATTCCCAACGATAACATAAAACATCTTTGAAAATGGAAAAATTTTGTTAATACATTTTTGAAATCTTTTATTTTTATATGGGCATTTTTGGACATGGTCAATTACATATTTTGTCTTAAAATTAATCACACGAACACCCTGTATAAATAACGATACTACGACTAAAACTTTATAAGTCATTGTTAAAATAAAATCTTTCTAATGAATATAACACAAAGACGATTCTAGATCTGTTTAAAAAAGGACATAAACTATTTTTTTTTATATTATAAGTTATTTAGTTGCTAGTTCTAAAGAGTGACCTAAGATGTAAAACAGTGGTGCCATTCTGTAAAAACACAGCGATAGCAATTGATTCCCATTATTATTGGTGATTTTTAATGGGAAAAAAGCGATATCTACTTCATCACTAAACTTCCTCTTATTTAACTTTCTAATTGCTTTGATAACGATGACTTTTGTACGCCAAGAAAATTTGGTTTTTCTTTTTAATGGAATGTTTGCTATTGCTAAAGTTTTATAAAATTTTACTACTGAAAGAGAATTTATTATTTATTTTTCTTTAGTAGGAATATCTTGTTCTTGTGGTATTTCTTCAGTCAGTGTGAATGAGAAAAGCGAGTGAATTTTGAAGTATCTTTAGTGCATATATTTAACTATATATACTTAGATTTTAGGTAACAAAACATTCAGGGTTCGTTATTTAGCTTTATAGAATTACAAAATTTAGTTTAATAAGATTATTAGTGCGCTTAAGTTTTGGCTAGAAGTTATATTTTTGAGTTTTTCGTTTAGTTTGTAACATTTTGTTTTCTACAATACAAAAATGGTTTAAGGTGAAGGAAATATAGCAAAAGCTGAAACTGCTAAATACAAGAAATAAATCTTTGCCCATGTTTTGTTGGGTTTTTGTTAAATAAAACAAACCGTTTAAAGGAGGCCTATAGTTTATGCAGAAACTAAAACTATACCGCTTTACTTGGGCTGGTTTCCAGTTTGAAAAAATGGTTGCATCTTGGAAGATTTTCGAGCAATTCTTCGTTTCTTTTTTTATAAAAGGGTACCGTCATATGCCGTTTAATTCTATTTAAATACTTGGAAGAAAGTAGGGTAGGGAATGTATTTTGCAAATTATTATTCTTTGAAGGTTTGTTAATAATAAGTTTTATTGACTATTTTTTTTTTCATTTCTGAAAAGTAGAACAATTATTTGTTTTATTAGCCAAAATACATTAAAACAAATTAGACTCTGGAAAAATGATCACAATGCATGTCAGCAGTCAGCGTTTAGTGATTGTGTTCTGTGTTTTGAATCTTCGGGATTAAAAAAATTGCCCAAATTTCTTCTTTTGCGTTATTAATAATTTATCTACATATTTTTTTAAACTTAATACTGTAGGTAAATGCTATTTAAAGACAGATATTTAACCGCTTTTTAGAATAAACGAAATATTGATCAATAAACTAAATGGCGAAGGCGCCAACTAGCGTTTGTTCTTAACGCTATATCCTGTTCCTTTCTTCCAATAATATTTATTTATTTACGTCACTCTTCTATGACTCTTGAGTGTGGCGCATGGCTATCGTTTTCTGTACTCTCAGAAGCACCACTTTATCTAAATAAAAACATCTGGAAACTAGCCCCCTTGTTAACTAGTAAAGCAACACCAATTGGACAACACTGAAAAAACATATTGTTTTTAAAGTTCGCTTATAATAAAAATATAAAACGACAAGAAATGTATAATAGACGAACGAGTGTAAAAAAAAAGGGTAGCAATGCAATGTTTAAGATGTAAGAATAATTTTTATTTTTTTACTGCCGTTTCTTATAGGTTGTTATTCCATAAGATATTAAAAGAGGACGTGAAAAGAACGAAATGTTAACGTTTCTAAAAGGAATAAATATATAGGGTAAACTTATTTATAAACTTGGGTGTATACACCTTGTGTTATTACTATAGTCTTGAAAATAAACAGCTGTAGTGTAAAATTTAGATACCTCGTAAATAGATAAACAATAATTACTACATATTGCGACTGATGGTACTAATTTTACTAAAAACATTACTCAGGGAATTAAACAATTTAATGTTGATTAAGTAAAAAATTTTACCCAGTTTCAATATGGTTCATGTTATGCATAGGTATTACATTAAATAACAAGGTTTGAAAACAATTCTTTTTACACCAGCGAGGCAGACAAGTGTAGCGAGTGTACAAAGACGTTTTCTAACGTGTTATTCACTATAAATGTTTTCTTCAACTGCATATTTCTTTACACTATTCTAAAAAACTTTAAATTACTTCAAAATGTTGTTCAAAATGACACTGTAACAACATGTTTTTTCTTTAAAATCGAGATTTGCTTAACGATGAAATACATCATAAATATACGATAAAATCTAATACTAAAGTTTTTTTCATATAAGCTCACCGACAAAGAAAACCGGCACCTAAATTTTTTTAGTAATTTCAATATGGCATAACTTTTTTATTTTTAACTTTATTGCAATGATTTTTCACTGGGCGATAGATATATTCATTAAAATTACGCTGCAGTTTGTTCTGATGTCATTTTAGTTGCTTAAATGTTTATATACCAGGGTAACTCAAAATGATGTTTTTAGTCGGAAGTTTAAAACGTCCTGTGGAAAAAACACGCCAGAGAAAGTTGTTCAATTGATTTACGATAAAGCTGGATGCATTCCTAGCATTTTGTTTTTTGAATCATCTGGTTATCTTGTTTCTTTTACGAGCTACGCATTTTTAATTGAAACGCTGCATTTAAAAAACATTGTTTACTTCAAACATTAAAAGTTGTCATTAGAGGACTTAAAATTAAAATCAAATGTTAATAACGACTGTGTCCACCTCTAGCCGTAATGGCAGCTTGCATTCTTCGTGGCATGGAATCAATTAGAGTGATTATTTTTTCTTGAGGAATAGCTTCATATTCTTCATTTAATGCTAACCTGAGCTCTGGTAAAGTTGTAGGTTTGTTGGGACGGTGACGAACGCGTCTTTTTAATTGATCCCAAAGATGCTCAATGGGGTTAAGATCTGGGCTACAGGGTGGCCATTCTAACCTTTGAATTCCAACTTCATCCAAAAACTCATTTACTACATTTGCAAAATGTGGTCTGGCGTTGTCTTGCATGAGTATAAACTCTTCTCCAATGAAAGGGGCAAATGGAATGACAGCATCCTGTAGTATCTCTTCAATATATATGTGGGCAGTTAGAGCTCCATTTTCCACAAATATTAGGTTTGTACGTCCTTCTCGAGATCAGCTACCTTAGCCAACAACCAAGTAAGTAAAAAATGTTTTTTTTAATGCAGCGTTTCAATTAAAAATGCGTAGCTCGTAAAAGAAACAAGATAACCAGATGATTCAAAAAACAATATGCTAGGAATACATCCAGCTTTATTATAAATCATGTTTAAACAAGGTTATCCGGCGTGTTTTTTCCATAGGACGTTTTAACCTTTCTACTAAAAACATCATTTTGACTTACCCTGGTATATAAACATTTAAGCAACCAAAATTACATCAGAACAAACTGCAGCGTAATTTTAATGAATATATCTATCGCCCAGTGAAAAATCATTGCAATAAAGTCGAAAATAAAAAAGTTATGCCATATTGAAATTACTAAAAAAATTTAGGTGCCGGTTTTTTTTTGTCCGTGAGTTTATTTTGGAAAATGGATAAAGGGTTTTATTATTTCAATTTTTTGTGGTAGTGAGCTAAATTTCATTATTTCAATTAATCAGATGGTAATCATCGAAGCAACAAAGTCCGATTTAAACGAAAAAGCACACTAAATTGAAAGTCAAAATAATGAAATTATGAAGGAATCTGTATAGTGTGAAAATATTTAGAACTTTTAAAATGTCTATATTACTTACTTACGAGGTATTTATTTTAAAGAAAGAGCTACGCAATATACTATTAATCTCAGGTAATATTCAGGGAATTTATATATGTTATACATAGTGTTCATCTTACGTGCTGTTAAAAACCATATTTAAATAGTCTATGAAGCTGCGTGCAAGTACCGTGTGATTGTTATCCTTACATGCTAGAATATCTAAAATAAAATGTAAATTTCACTTGTGAATAAAGTTTTATAGAAATAAAACTTGCCATCTGGATATACATCTTTTCTATGAAATATACTATTCCATAGGAAGTGATGCTTAAAATTATAAGGTACTTGACAGATTAAGGCTGTACCAAACATATAAAATCCGATAAACATTTTAAAATGACGAAATATTGCCTTTTTTTCGTTCGGGCAAAACATTTTTTTAATACTAGAAGACCACTTACTATCTGTAAACTTTCAAACCAATTTATATAGTTATATAATCAATCATACATAGTAACGGTGGCCCAAAGAATAATAAAGGTATCCGCTAACAATGTGCAAAATTTATTATGTCAGAGATGACGCTTGCTAATTATTTGGATAATTGGTTCTGATTTGAATATCTTTAGCTAAAGAAAATGAACATATTATTGTAATAAATATCCTTTTATTGAACTCATCTCCAAGCCGACAGCTCTGGTCCAAAATAAATAGGATAGTCCATATTGGCCTAAAAATATAGAAAGGGCTTTTATGTTCCTTCTAATGGTGGGTTTGCTAGTATATCTAGCAAATAAGCAGACCTAAAACCAAACCCTAACGAGAAAATCGACAGAACGTATACTCTCAATGTTATTGACATTGGGTTTGTTCTTATGTGGGTGACCGGAATAATTTTGGCCACATAATGAAAAAAAAATTATTGATGGAATATTGGAAAGTAAATTACTTTTTATGCCTATTGTGTCTGCATAATGGGTAACCTTAAAATTTATTTAGACATTTGCCAAATGACTACCCGTGTGGCGGGAAAATTGTAAAACATTTATTTTGTCGTGAAAATTGGTATTAGATGACGAAATATTAAGAAGAGTTATTTGAAAAAGGTGTTTAGATTTTCATTTTCTACTCGTTTACAAAGGTTTAAGGCAAAAATTTTGAAAAATAATTTTTTTTACCTTTTTTAAAAAAAAAAATATTTAATAAGTATTAAGTAATTTTATATTCCCATGAATTTAATAAAAAATGTGTTCAATTATCGAGAACCAAAGAATTATTCAATTAATTAAAGGTTTTTGTTTTCCCTTAGATTTTTAATTTGTTAAAATTTAGCTGTTTAGGTACTATATGTATTTGAGTGTAGTTAGTTAGTATCTAAGAACCATATTTATCATTTATCTTGATCAAAATGGAAAAATAACTTAAATCGTAAATATGGTTGTCAGATACAGTGGCTGACCACACTTAAGTAGGTATCTACATGGTAAAAAGCTAAATTAAACAAATAAAAATTTGAAGAAACAACCAGATATTTAACTTATGGAACCTTGATTTTAAATCATTTAACACATTTTTAATAAATTCATGGAAAAACTAAAGAAATATTGAATTTCTTTTTAAAGAAATTTCAAAGGTATATAAATGATTTTTCGAATTATTGCCTATGTGCCCTTTGTGAACGAGCATAAAATTTACATCTAAACATTTTTTTCAAATAACTTTTTTCGATATCTTCTCCTCTAATACCAATTTTTCTGACCAATGACATTGTTTACAATTTTCCCGCTAAACGCATAGTCACGTGACAAATATTCATAATGCGGTGATAATAGGCATAAAACGTTTTTTTCAATGTTCCATTATTAAATCTATTTCCAGATGTCGCCAAATTTATGTCGGTCACTGTATGTAAAAGAATGTACATTTTTTTAGCTACCCCCAAATAGTTACACATTATTTACAAAACTATTAGGCGTCTGGTACCAGACAGTACCTTAAAGTTAAACAGAAATTTCAATAGGACACGAAACAGGACTTATCAATTAGAAGAAGCATTATCTTGGTTGTCCTATTTTGTATCACCTTTAGTTCCTGACAAAAATTTGACGAAATTTTAAAGTAAATTTTTACCTTTTTAATATCAATATAAAAAGCAAAAAGTAACATATGTGTATTTTGTGTATGGCTACCAAATTTCATTAAAATCGAATTTGTTCGACTTGGTTCCCACTTGGTAAGTTTTATTTTTAGCACAGTAATTTTAGACATAAAATTGCTCAATGCAAACATTGTTTTGATATTTTAAATATTGCATCAAAAGTCCACGTCCATGTTTTTTAGGCAATTCAATATTATAAGGTCATTTAAACTTGTTTTTTCGCAAATTTCATTTATGGGTCAAGGTTATGATACCCACCGGCCATGCGCTGCACTCGCTGACTCGTTCAGCTGATGGAGCAGCTCTCATGATGGTATAGAAAAAAAAGAAAATTCCTAGAATGTCGTTAGATATTATACTATCCCGAATTGCCGGCTAGATATGGATCTGGATTAAATTTATTTATATAGGGAAAAAACCCACAGTCGTCTCCACAAATACTTATATTAAAAGAGTTAGATTAAAGTTGTTTACATGTTTCGGTACTAGGGAGTACCATCATCAGCACCGAAGGGCTAAAATAAATATAGAATGAATAGAAAGAGGAAATACTTTACTATCGCCACTAGATGCCCGTTTCTTGCTTCAAGAACCACGTTTTACACTTTTGACGTCAGTTCCCATTATTATTGGGTACTTACTACTTTTGCTTGACTTTGTTAGATGTCACTACTTTGACCTTTTATATCCTCCGTTTGACTTTCAGTACAATCAGTTTGTTATTTGTTTACACTTTTTAATCTGTTTTCGTTTAACTACTCAAAATGTCCTCGTCTTATTCATGTTTTTAGTTTTAATTTTTTTAAAATCTTCTACATTGCTTGTATTAGTGGCACTTGGGGTAAGTACGTTAATCTGACTTGTCCTTCCTCTTTCTATTCATTCTATATTTATTTTAGCCCTTCGGTGCTGATGATGGTACTCCCTAGTACCGAAACATGTACACCACTTTAATCTAATTCTTTTAATATAAGTATTTGTGGAGACGACTGTGGTTTTTTCCCTATATCTCTACAGCTCCACTTTGAGATAATGGACTACTTCCGCAAAATTAAATTTATTTGTCAGATGTCACCTACAATTACTGGGCTATTCTAATTAGAACTTTATGCTACTGTAAATAATACGGCACTCGAATTAATAATAATTATAATTGCCTGTTACCCTGTGTATGATCACTTAATTGTTGAAAGTAAAACACAGTACAAATATACAAAATCTACCTCAAAATTATATATAAAATTAATCGGTATACAACTCAGTGTTTAATAATACTTAGTACAAACATTGAAATTTGAAAATAGATTTTCGGATTCGTGTTTATAAAACTTACCTAGACGTTTAATGAATGTTTAAAAATAATGTACAAGCCAAACTATGTACAAGCACATCTCAGGGAGTACAAATTGTTGTACCAATTTTAAAATGTTTATAAAGTAGAGCAATAGAAGTTCGTAGATGTTAAAATTTAAAAAATTTACTTTTTGTGTGTTATGTGATTGTTAAACATTTTGGGACCGTGCATTTTATATAAAAGAGAACATAGTAATAAAATGCAAATGAATTCGGTTTTATATTGTTATTTCGAAATTTCAGTTCATAAGTTATGAAATTACGGTTCTCTTTTTCTGTAGATTCAAAATTATACGTTTGTATATGACACTCCGTTTGTTTTTATAATGTGATAAATTTTAAATAGAATTTAATTTCTACTAATGCCACCAAACTCAGGAATTTTATAGGATTAATAATAGTAACACTACTTTTACACAATATTTAAGAACTACTTTTATGGCAATTCGCTTGATTAAAACTTGCATTGCTTGTGCAAAAGAATGAACAAAATATTTCGTAACCTCAATGCGGTATTATTTTTACAATATTAATCTTTTACAATGATATATTATATTTTTACTTTCAAATACTTCTTTATAAAATCAAAGTTTAAATTGCAAATTAGGTTCTTATAGTATATTTTGTCAAACTTTAAACATAAAACACTTATCCATATGTACCTTATAATATGTCTACCTCAGTATACCTTCCACGTTAATATTTTGCAAAAAATAATTGTTTTGAGATTCGAACTATGTTCCAATGTAAAATATACTTGTAAATCAATCTATTAATAGGTCTAATGTGGAAAGCTTTGCCATTTTATTTTATTGGTTATTATAAACGACTTTTCTTCAGCTACCTTCATCTTTGCTAAAAACATATCATAAACCTGTAAAGTTTTCATTTGAAGCGATGAAAATTGAAAGCTAGTAAAACTATAAATAACTTTTGAAATTTTGCAGGAATTATATTGCGATTTATAGCTACTATGAAGAATGCTAAAGGGTTTAATTAAAAAAAAAGATTTAGGTTTGTTAATATGCAAAAAATAAAATGTGCAAACCGACCAAAATAAGATCTATTAAAACTTTTACAAAATGCTGTGTTTTAAAGGCTCTAGGTAAGTTCCAAAATAATTATGGAGATTTAAACTAAGTATTTACTGCATCACCTAAATAATAAGACCCTACTATTAGGAATCCAAGATTTGTGTGTACAAAGGTAATTAGCTGCAAAAACATGTACATAAATTATAGAAAGGATTAAAATAGGAATTTAGGATTAAAACAAATTGGCTGTAGTGACTAAATGGATTTGTAAAAAGAGTGATAGATTTTTATAAAGAAAATGAAGTACATGTTATGCAGTTGCGTTGCCTTTCCTAGCTTAGACATTTCTTTTACAGTTAAAGGTCACTAAACAAGATCAAAAAAATTAAAATTTAATTGCAAAGGTGTATGTTTAAGCATTATGTTCTAAATTCGATGCATTGCCAATGACTTTTTTTATTATAACCAAAATTATCATATTTATTCGTCAGCACGAAAATACTAAATTAAAAAAAATGGATTTTGCTAATATGTAAATCTGACTATCGCGCAATGCAGTAAAAAAAAGGACGGAATTATGAGGGACGAGTAAAAATGTAAACACTTGGGCCTCTACTTTAAAATGTTCTTGATTAGAACCTTTTGAAAATTAATCACAATAATAAAAAAATCTTTCCACGGACAATTATTAAAAAGAGATTAACCAGACAATTTGAACAGTACCAACCACAACTCTTTTATTTGCCTGTCGAGCTTTCTATTATAATGCTATCTTTGTTTCGATAACGTAAATAGAAAAGAACCACTTAGAAATAGAAATAAGATAGGATGGTGTCGGGTATATCGCCTGTGGCTGGTATCAAGTGGCTGGAGCTGCTATGACGTAAGATTTTCGTTTGGAGATCGTTTATAGACGCTTATAGAGTTTGTCCTCGGATCGAGGTCACAAGACCGTCCGTCATGATAAAAAACAATTATTTTTGGTAAGCTTCTGCTTCCTTAAAAAGTATGGTCTACCACCAAGTTTTTTACAGACTACGAAAGTATTAAATCTTGTCAAATCCTACAAGTTGAACATTAGTTTATTCTTGATATAAGCAAAAGCTTACCAAAAATGTTTCAACCATCAAATTTTTGATCCATTTGTCCTCTTGTGACCGCTATTCCTGAACATACTGTATATAGATTGTTATTTTATTACAGTGTGCTATTTAAATAATACACCTTTGCAATAATTTTTAATAGAAAATCGAAACTGAAAAATAACTGACCTACGAACATCAAAGAAATGTTTTAAAAGGAATTAAATGTTATATGTATTTCACTTATTACTGTACAAATCACAACGCTGTGTGTTTCTTGACTTGAACGTAACATTGTCACGTTTAATGTAAATCATTTCTCTTAAAACTGTCAAGAAAGTGAAACTTTTGGGCTGATTTAGGTTGTAGAAGTGGATCATTAGCTGACTATAGGTATGTAATGTCTTATCTGACTCACTCTGGATTTAGCTGAATATTAAGTTAAAACTAAAGAATTTTGGGGACCTTGGTTTCTAATGCCATAACTATGTAATACATTTGTCCATGTGATTATTATTTATTATTAAATATAAATTCAATTATTAAATAAATATCTAGGGATTTCAAAATCACTACAAAAATACATATATAAGGAGGATGATGACAATCCTAATCTATATAGGTATAGCAGTACCGGTAAAGATTTTACATGCCTTATGCCACTGATTTATTTTTAAGCCTCTGGATGGCGTTAAAAATACTTTCTTGACAGTTTCTCGAAAGTAACTATTAAAATTATTAACACTTAAAAATGTATTTGACGTATACAATATACAACCAACCACCAAATGGTCACTCCTGTGTTAGGAGTATAAACAAAACAAATTTGATTGTATATAAGTAATTTAAATTGCAAGTAATATGTATCAATGTTTCTGTTTTACTTATTGATTTTAATAAACAATTTGTCGTTTACTTAGTTTGTTTTTATTGATTTAAACCCTTTGTGTGTGTGCGTTTTGTGGCCCCCCAAAAGATGTCAAGTATTGAACATCGACCTGGGCCGTTATATAAATAGCTATGGTGTTTAAAGAACTTGAAATTAAAGTATCGAGAAAATTAACGTTACAGCACTCTGGTACGTTAATTTAAAGTACAAACTCTGGCACTGTTTAAACAGTCTCATAGGGACCGTTGTGATACCACGCGTGTTTCGCGGAACCTATCCGCATCAGTTTCCTGATGGTTAACGCGACTTAGACCGTAAAAGAATCTTGGCAGCTCAATTAAACCAGCCACTGCTGTTAATAAACGTGGTGAGTCGACCCAGTTGTAAGCTGCTCACTTCCTCCAGATCATTAAAGAGTCGTCGTTCGCCCAAAGCATTAAACCTTCTTCTATAGCGAGGCCGGGGCATTCACACAAGAAATAGTGAATACTTTCCTTCTCTTCTTCAGCTCTGCAACTTCTGTAGAAGTCCTTAAACGAAAAGGCAATGTACGGTGACTACGGCAGTGATATTTTTTAGGTCCTTCCCACTGTTTTGTAATAACGCTACGCTTTTCCTGTTATCAAGTAGGGACCATAATTGCCTGGAGATTCTACAGGTCGTCAGCCCTGTCCATCTGCTTTGCGCAAGTTGTTAAGCTATCCGATATTTCTCCTCTTTGACTAATTCCAGTGGTCTAGCCACAGTATTCTCTGCTAGTTCGACAGATATGCTTACTCCCTCCCTGGCGAGCGCATCAACAGTCTCGTTGCCATAAATATTGCTATGGCCAGGAACCCAACACAAGGTGAGTCGATGCTGAGCACCAAGTGTGCAGAGATTGTTGCGACAGCGCCTTACTAATTTTGATTTAATACTGCTGGAACAAATTGCCTTTATGGCTGCTTGACTGTCTATATAGATATATAGCTATAGACGCAGCTCCTCTCAGGCCAGAATGATCCTGCGGGATAGTGACTGATTTATCTACTGCAAAAATTTCTGCTTGAAAAATTATGCAGTAGTCAGGAAGAAGTTTACACGATTTCTGTATACCAGCTTCCACCCCGACGTCCATTTTTGAACCGTTTATGAAGATCGATTGATCCGTCTCCATTGTTACTTGATTGCCTTCCCACTCTTTCCTACCCGAAATGAGCACAGCAAGGCCCCTTTCAAAGTTTGGCAGTAAAACTAATAGGTCGGCTCTCGCAAATTTTGGTCTGGATATATCCTTAGTATGCTACTGTATCCATAGTTGGTACCGGTCCAGCATTTCGACTCTCTCAGACGCAAAGCATTTTTTGAAGCCAAACCTTTTCCATAAATATTCACGGGTAGCAGATGCAATATCACTTCCATTGCCGCCGTCTGTGCTGAGTAAAGGGAACCAGTCGCTCCTAAAGAAGCAAGCGGTTAGGTTGCTGGGAATCTAGCACAGTAGCTTTTGTATATCAATTTGAGATATCGATCGTTAAGAAAATTACAAAAAAATAGTAATTATTATTTCCACCCGGTGGAAGGTCCTCGCTTTGCACCCGGGTGGAAAGTGAAAGTCAAAAAACATGAACTTTCCACTTTTCAAAGATAGATGAAATATCGTTATTAAATGCATGATTGTAAATAAAATAATTTACAGCTCGGTTAAATCATTTCTCTCTGTTATATATCACTTTTGTCGCATGCCGCCACAACGTTGTAGCCGAGAAAGAAAGCATGTGAAGGATAGAAGCGTAAATGCTTGAATTTTATATAAAAATCAATAAATTTTTAAAAAGGATTTGTGGCAATTATAACGCATAAAGGTGTTTCAAATTTTAGCAGCACATTACGAGTATATAAAAAAAAATTCTCTACTGTTATTTTTTGATAATCTGTAAAAGTATGTACATAAACACGTTTTCACTGACTTTGGACAATTATGATGGAAGCGGGGGGGGGGGGGGGTGTTTCGCCATCCCTAGCCCTCCATACACGGTACGTCATTAATTACATACGTTACTTTAATATTTACGTGCTAAAGGTAGTTAAAAATTTTAGTACAAATATTTGTAACTTAACTCTAGTAGTACCCTGAATAAGTGAAATGATAATATTTGGGAACGAAATGAAAGTACCGTCAACCGGGGCTAAGAGGACCACAGCTGGTAAAGTGGTCCAAAGGGACATTAAAAATAATAAAAATACAACCGGCAACAACGGTTTCGCACGCACGTGTGTCTAGGAATACCTAGCGCAGGGTTGAGTATCAAGGTCGAGCGTGTTACCCTTCTTTAGTCCCAGTTAGTAAGCGGAAATAAACACATACACATTCTTATTGTTTTTTATTTTCTGGAAAACCTCCATTGCAGTACGTTTACAGTTTTTTGAGTTTCAACTTATGTTAGGCAGTTGTACGTTAAGTTTTGAAAGTTTAATTTAAAAAACATTTTTAATTATTTGTGATAGCAGTGGGGTAGTTAAATATAAAAAATCTGCAAAACTCTGGGAAAAGTGTACCGGTCCACCACACCCTTTGCTTGCTTAAATATGTTTCCAGTTTTTAATTTTTTTTTTGTTTTGTTTCTATTAAAATATTTTTGTACGCCTGATTAGTTGTAGAGTTCGTATTTTGTATTTAAATTTAAAAATAAATAAAACCATTTCATATAGGTACCTTCTCGTATGTTTCTTTCCAAATGCTTTTCCGAATGCAAATACTTTTTTAAAAGTTTTAATGTGGACCTGCACTTTCCCATCACAACGATTAAATGGGACCCTAAAGCGTAAATTAGTGGAAAACGGGCAAGTGGTCCCCTTTACCACAAAGTGTGGGGTAAGTGGACCACCTACAGAAAAAAAAATATAAAAAAAACTAGATATATTTAATATAAAAAAATTTCACAGGCAGCTTACTAAAGTATGGTAGATTTTATATTAAAATCCTTAAACCAAAATATTTATTAGTTTTCCAAAAATCTGCAAAAACCGAAAATATTGGATCACTTAGCCCCGGTTGACGGTATTTGATGAAAAGAAACCCGACAATAAATTAATTGAAATATACCCAAAAGGATAAAATATTTGGAAGAAATACTATTATATCAAGGCCTGTATGAAGTTATATATATATTTATTATATAGAACCTGTTGTGTTTTATAAAGAATGTTATTGTTTGTTCAATAAAACCAATTAAATATCAAAGTTTGTACTGTGATCGATAAATATGTAGGTATACAGCACCCTCTTTAATTGAAAAACTAAAACATGTCGCAAATAGTATTTAAGCCATGAGTAAGTAAATAGTGACGATAAAGTATTTATTTTGCCACAATAAATCAAAATTAAATTTACTTTATCAAAAACATATAATTCGATTCTTTTCTTCTATCAACATATTGAAATTAATAAAAAAAAGTAAATTGTAATACTTCCTGTAGTGTCGATAATTTTACAATGCATCTTAAACAACTTTATAGAATTTATAAATCAAGTTCATAGATGGCGGAAAGCATTCTAGAAAATGCTAAAATTCCGTTTAATAATAATTTGATGTAGTTTTTCTATGTACTGAACTTGCAAACTCCAAATTACAGTGGCGTTTCATGTGAGTATGAGAGAGTAAATAATATCTTTAGATGTCCGCAATAAGAACAAGAAATCAATCAGTATTGCCGACGTGACCAACGTATGGCGATGATCCCTCGGTTAAAGAGAGAGGATCATTTTTGCGGTCGACGTTTGACAAAATCACTTCACCAGAAATTCAGTATTCAGTAATACTATTTGTAACTAAATAAGTACCCTTACTTAGTTCAATTTATTGTGGCGTCGAGTACAGAGGGAATTTTTCTGTATGTCACACGTGTTGCAATTAGCAAAACGTCTAAAGTAAATAGAAAAAAAAAATTGTCTGATATAGCAGCGGTGATGGACACCATAAAGAGCACCTTGGTCCGTTTAGAAAATATATTTAGACCATCGAGCAGTTCCATTGGTGAGGTTAAATAAACCATTTTAAAATATATATTCCATCGTACGCTTACCTAAAAAATTCAGTGAAGATAGAGAACATTAAACGCGGTGGGTACTTCGCTAGTAAGCATAATGAACAAAAATGTAGCAATCGCTTTTTTTTATAAAATCGAAGTAATTTCTTGAAAGCCAATGAATAAAAACTAAAGTAATTGCTTTTGCGTCCAGCAATTGCTTCTAGTCAATGCTTTTTTTTTTTAAAATAGAAGCAATTGCTATTGTTTCCTTAAAATGTGATGAATAAATTAAGGAATTGCTTTTTTTAGTGTAGCAATCGCTGTCAACTTTTTAAGTTAGGTCGACCCTTGCATCATTTGCTTGGTAGCGGTCAACTTTAGTTCTCCGCGGCATACACTTGCGTTGCTCTTAATTTGTGTCTTTCTTGTGGCTCAATATATATGAAGGCCTGTAAAAGAAAAATCTACAGTGTACGTAAAATTGCAGATATGATGATTTCAGAAAGATATATTGATTTGATTGCGAAAATGTTGAGTAGTTGGCAAATTATTTTTAAGCAAAAAATAGTAGCATTAGCTGTCAAATTTTAATTTTTTACAAAAAATAATTCAAAAGTAGGGTTATTTCTGAAAATATCGAAAAAAGTTATTGAAAAAGTTTTTTTTAAATACAGTTCCTAGCTCACATGCAAAATGTTAGCTGCATAAGATAATTTTGATTTTTTACCTATATTTTGCAAATTGCACCACTTTTGCAAAATAAGACTCAACGCAACCTACATAAAACTTCTCAGTTTTGACAAAGCTTTATTTCAGATATATTTTCTTCAAAGTAAAGCCATAGTAACTGTGCGTTTTTCTACAAAATCAAAATTGGGCTATTAAAATTTGGTCGCATGTGATGCAAAGTTTATTTGTTTTTAACCCTGTATAAGATAACTTCATAAAATACGTATTTTTGAAAACGTAGTTTGTGTCTGAAAGTAGTAGGTACTAGGGCCTAGGCGGAGAATAATATATTCCCGTATCGTTATATGTCTCATTGCGTAGCAACGGTTAACAATACTGGAATAATGAACTTTTTTTAAAACCGACCAGAAAATTTACACTTTCTGGACAATTTTTTGTCTAGAAAATAACGTTTTTCCGATCGCAAGACCGAAAAAGTTACATTAGAGACCGGAATAGTATATTACGTTACAAGACCGGAAAGTACTATTTTACAGGACGAAGCAGGCAATTTCCAGGGCGAGCCGCCAGGCGAGTCCTGGGAGCCTGCGAGTCCTGTTAACGTACTTTTCGGTTGAGTGACGTACAATATTTTTTTTACAATCGACACAAGACACCAGTGGCGTGCGAGAAAACGTTAATAATAGCTTACTATATGGGTATAGTTTTAGCAGAAAACTCTAATAGTTGGGAAAATTATGTTTAATAATAAATACAATTTGGTACAAATGTTCTTAATTCTATTTTATCTATTAATATCTATTTGTTAATTGTTATATTGAAAGTACAATTTTGTGGTGTATTAAATTGTAGACATGACGGGAAATTTTTTGATTCATCTTTATAGGATGTTTGTGAAGTTATATCCACTTTTGATCCTCCGGCTTCCTGAATTCTACTGGCTATATCAATCTTATTTTGTAGAGACTGTTCAATGTAGCCTTCGGCAACTTGGGATGATTTCCAGCCGCCATGTCGTTTTAAATTAAGGATATCGCCTCCACCTTCAACTAACAGTGTCGCCGAACTACGTCGAAAACAGTGCCCTGTAAATTGCTCTGGGTTTGGTAATCCCAAATAGGATGCTATTTTTGATGGCGCTTTTCCTACTGAATGCAAACCTACTGGTTGAATAGTGCATTTTCCTTTATTATAGAAAAGAAATAGCCTGCGATGTGGAACACTAGGCGGACGTAAAGAAATATATTTTCTATATATATTTAGGTTTCGTTCCCCAACAACTATAAATGACCTGGGTTGGTATGTTTTTGTATTTGGAATTTTTACCGCCAACATCGATTCGTTATCTTTAACATCGTCAATTGTCATATTGGTCAATTCTTCACGGCGACACGCTCCAGCCGAACCCATTATTAGTAAAAGCTAAAAAAAATAAGAAATAGTTTAAATATATTTTTTTTAAACACAATATAAGAAAAGAAGAACTTTAAGAAAACTCGTATTATGTATTTAAGTACTTACTTTGATTAAAAGATAATCATTATCAGGGGCTTCCAGCAAAAATTTGTCAATGTCTTCTCTGGTAAGTACGTTCGATTTTTGGGGAATGTATCCAACAGATTTTCTCTTTATGAATGCTATCAGTTTATAATATTTGCTTATATCAATGTTTTCTTTTAAATTTAACATATATTTGATCATTGAGTACAAGCTCCACAGTGTAGATGATTTTAATTTTTCGGATTTTTCAGCAAAATAAGCTAACAAAACATCCTCAGAAACATTTCTGACATTTTTTTCTCTACACCAATTTTTAAAGACGCTAAACGTTTTTTCATACCGCACTCTGGACTTATGCGGCAACAAATCGTCTGTAGCTCTAGCAGCTGCCTCTGTTATTTCAACTGGAACGTCATTTTCTTCCCAATCCAAATTAAGTTCCATATCTAAAGTCTTCCACACAATTTTATAAAGCCACAAAAGTTTATTTATCAAAGTCAATATCGTACCTGACAGTTCGTTACTATGGAAGCAAGAAAACATAAACATGTCAAAGCCTACTTATAAATGAGTTTGGTTAATTTTTTTAAATTGGGAGCGGAACGCAACAAAAATTGACCGGTAAAGTACTTTACCGGTCAATTTTTCATTACTTTCCGGTCTAGACCAGCAAAGTGATATTTTCCGATCAAAAAATTGTCTAGAAAGTGCTTGCTTTCCGGTCGATTGAAAAAAAAAATCTTTTCCGGACTCTAATGTCACTTTTCCGGTCTCTAATGTCACTGTCACCCTGTTTTTTGTTTTTCCAATCGCTCTTGATAATACAAGATACCTTGATTTCGTTATTATGACATTTCGATGTATTGTCGAGTGACAGTTCGTTGATTTTTAATTTTGTTCTTTATGTCAAACTTGTTTCGCGTAGATTATAAAATATATCGAAGTGTCGGTCTTAAAAAAAAATATTGTACGTCACGCAACCGAAAATTAGTGTTTTCCAGGTCTCTCCAAGCTTCCAGGACTCGCCTATGGCTCGCCCTGGAAATGCTTGTCTCGACCTGAAAAACACTACTTTCCGGTCTTGTAACGTAAATTACTATTGTGCATGGCGTCAAATCACGCCAGAAAGATGTCGGTTTGTGGACGATTGCCGAAAAAAAATTTTTTTTTTCTTGCTTTTGCATGCGCAAAGTTTGTAATTAGGTTAGAAATGTCTAATTTTTGAACTTCCTCATTTTCGATAGAAATAATTGCTAAAGCTAATAATTTGTTATCGGTCATGCAATGTCTCAAATAAGTTTTAATTAACTTTAACTTGGAAAAAGACCGTTCAGCTGATGCAACCGAAATAGGGATGGTCTAAAAAAATAATGCAGGCAGTTACAATTTCACTAAAACTGGAAAATGAATTAGAATTACTATCTGCATTTTTTTTTCTATGAGAATATTTTGTTTTGCATTTTTATGTTTTTGTGGCTCCGCTCCCGGGCCCCTTTTTCACCCGGGCCCGTGTGCTTCGCACACATTGAACCAGTGGCGTAGATATGGGGGGGGTCCAGGGGGTCTGGACCCCCCCCAGAGATAGTAAGACAATATCACGATACGTAAGTTAAATAATTAACAATCAACATATTCAAAGCCACAAAGAAAAAGGATTGTTGAAAAAAAGAAAATTATCTCCTTTTAATTCCATTAGTGCTTATCAAAATAAAAACGTCAAAACGCTCGCGTTACGTTATACAGTGTCCGCAAGAAAGTTCGAATCAAATGGGATTTTTTTTTGTTATTAGGTATAGGTAAAAATTGAAAAAGCAGTTAGTTTTTGCTTACCTAAAAACCAAAAATGACGTATACTGAAGCAGCTGCACGACTTGCGTTACCTGTCAAATTTGGCATTTTTAATAAAATAGGTTCAAAAATGCCATTATTTATCAAAATATCGAAAAACTTTATTTGAGAAAGTTGTTTATTTAGGCATTTTTAGTCTCTGTACGAAATTTTGACAATCTAATACAATTTTTATTTTTTGCCAGGTTCTTGAAAATTTTGATCAACCCTCGTAAATTAACTTTTATACATCGATGTAAAACCATTTGCCTTTACTTCATTTGTAATCTTAATGCAATTTTGTGTAAAATTTTTGTTTTCTATTATTTATTTTGCTTCAAAAACTGAAATTGTTATTGATCAGTATGTAATGTTTGATGCAAAGTTTATCTAATTACATGTTTTGCCAAAACAGACGTTTCTCATTTTTCTTAAGTTAGTAAACAGATGTACAAAAAGAAAATATTGGAAGCATTCGTTGAAATTTTACTTAATTAATATTAAATTAAATTAATTATATTAAACTATATTTTTGTTGAATAAAATGTTTCGAGCGATTAATATTTATTCTTTTTAATCCAATATTAATTAAGTAAAATTTCAACGAAAGCTTCCTAATATTTTCTTTTTGTACATCTGTTTACTAACCTAAGAAAAATAAGAATCGTCGGTTTTGGCAAAACTGATGTAATTAGATAAACTTTGCATCAAACATTACATACTAATCAATAACAATTTCAGTTTTTGAAGCAAAACAAATAATAGGAAACAAAAACTTTACACAAAATTGCATTAAGATTACAAATGAAGTAAAGGCAAATGGTTTTACTTCGATGTATAAAAGTTAATCTACGAGGGTTGATCAAAATTTTCAAGAACCTGGCAAAAAATAAAAATTGTATTAGACAGTCAAAATTTCGGACAAAGACTAAAAATGCCTAAATAATCAACTTTTTCGAATAAAGTTTTTCGATATTTTGTTAAATCAGGGCATTTTTGAACCTATTTTATTAAAAATGTAAAATTTGACAGGTAACGCAAGTCGTGCAGCTGCTTCAGTATACGTCATTTTTGGTTTTTAGGTAAGCAAAAACTAACTGCCTTTTCAATTTTTACCTATACCTAATAATAAAAAAAAATCCCATTTGATGCGGACTTTCTTGCGGATACTGTATAAGAAATAGGTATATTTTTTAAAAAATCTATCCATTTCAAAATAACAGGGAAAACTTTGTTGAATTGATACTTTAAGGCTACATTTTTGAGAGCTCAAAACAAAATTTTAGGGCGTGGCACCCCAAAAAATGTTCGCCTCCGGCGGTGCGCCTCCAGCGGGGGAATAGCCCGAGACCCCCCCCAGAATGAAAATCTATCTACGCCACTGCATTGAACACCGGTAGTTACGCCACTGTTCAGGGCCGATCCTAGCAGGTGTGCAGCGCGTTCACCGCACGCGGGCGGTCAAAACAAGGGGCGGCCGTAGGCCGCAGATAGTTCTGTCAATCAAGCAAAACTTTTTACGAATTTCTCGAAATAAAAATAAAGTGACATTTATCAAACTATAAAAGATAACTTTAAATTAACGTCGAAGAAGAAAACAATATTTTTGTGAATTATTTCAAATGGATTTATTTATTAAAAATTTTTAATCAAACCAGCCAGCGCCAGTGGTGAAATTTTTAGTTTTTTTGATGTGGTACAAGAGGTACCATATAATTACTTTTATGCGTCCCCATATCGATGGGATTTACTTAAAAAATACGTGAAAACTCTTATTTTAAAACCGTTAAGTGAAACAAGATGGGAGAGTCGTATCAATGCTATTAGACCTCTAAAATTAGAGCTAAAAAACATTATTACCGCATTAAAGGCATTAATTGAAGATACCACCAGAGACACGAAAACAAAAATGGGTGCTAAATCAATAATTATTAAAAGTCTTGATACATTTAAGTTTTTGTGTTCAATTTTAATTTGGCATGATTTATTATCAACAATTGATGTATTGAGTAAAATGATTCAAAATCCATCGCGGAATGCATTAAAGGCTTAGATAATCTTAAAAAATATTTAGTTTCCCAAAGATCTGACGATAATTTTAAAATATTTGTCGATTCAGCAACAACACTTGCTAGAGATTGATCCAGAATTTTCCATCTCGAAGCTCAGAAAAAAAGTTAGTTTATTTGATTACGAGGGCAGTGACGAACCAGTTTTAAATCCCTTCCTGCAATATAAGATTGTTTTCTATTTTGCAGTTCTTGATTATGCGATCTCTTCCATAAATAAAAGATTTACCTTATTACCTGAGTGCTATTCAATATTCTGCTTTCTGTATGAGTTTCACACCATTTCTAATGATGACCTCATGAAAGCCTGCATGGACTTAGATATTAAGTTACAGGTACAGGAGGAAGGAACTATTGTGAAAGATATAGACGGTATATACAACTCTTTAATAAAATAACTTCATTTAAAGATATTTTTCCAGGTAAAAAAGAGCCAATTAAGATATTAGAAATTTTAGTCAAAAATGATCTCATTCCCTGTTTTTCAAATTTTGCTCTGGCAATAAGGATTTTTTTAACCTTACCTGTTTCTGTGGCTTCAGGTGAAAGAAGTTTCAGTAAATTAAAAATTATTAAAAATTACTTGAGAAATAATATGACACAAGAAATACTTTCAGATTTGGCCATCATCTCTATTGAATCCGAAATCTCTGAAAAAATTGATCTCACCGCAATTATTGACAAATTTACTTCTCAGAAAGCCAGAAAAATTATTTTATAGGTAATTATTAGGTAGTTTTCGAGGAAGGACTGATTTATATATACTTTTTGTTTCACGAGATTTATGCTTTAGTACTTTTTGTTATTTTATATTTTCTGGTAAATATTGTTGTTTTACATTTCTAATTATAAAATGTCAATTTTTGTTTCAAAAGTAATATTTTTGTTGGTTTATTATTTTGTTAAAGTAAAAAGAAAAAAAGGTGTCGCTAATATAACATATTAGCTGGCCCAAAAATAAAGTCTTTCCCGTAAAATTTTATTTGTAGTTTGAATTTTTATTAATGTTTAACTTTTTACTCTTATGTACATGTAGATGAGTTTATAACGTCAACGTTAAGTATTACTCAAAATAGGAAAAATTCTTTAGAGGGGCGGCCTAATAGGTCTTTGCACGCGGGCGGCCGACACCCTAGGATCGGCCCTGAAGGTATTCACATAGGATTTTTTTAGCTTGCTTGTTCAGGATGTCACGATTTTTTTTTTTTTATGATCGAGCACAAGCACTGTGATTATAAAGCAATCTTAGATTAGAAAAAGCCTTTTTATTGATTTTCAATACCTGTCTGTCAAAGCGCAGGTCCGGATCAAGAAACGGGCCAAGATCGCGAGCCGAGTCAGCCAACCTGTGTGACCCTTACTCCAGCCTGCCTGTGCCATAATCTGGGACTTGGTTGACTGACAAACAGTTTTTTTCAGATATATCGACCAGTGATTATTCCACTGCG
The DNA here is from genome assembly GCA_963969555.1 of Polydrusus pterygomalis. Taxonomy (NCBI): domain Eukaryota; kingdom Metazoa; phylum Arthropoda; class Insecta; order Coleoptera; family Curculionidae; genus Polydrusus; species Polydrusus pterygomalis. The sequence continues at coordinate 37,235,735 of OZ018376.1, read as the reverse complement.
TTGATAAGGTTTGATTCAGGACAATAAATATAAATATTCGTATCATCTGCACAGTGGCGTGTCGTGGGGTTTGTGTTTGGAGGGGCGCAATAGAAATCCAATACTTTGGTATGTCATTTGTGACATATAAGCAAATTGCTCGAAAAAGTATCTATTTATAAAATTTTTTTTAGGTAAATAATAGGTACATACATTTATAAATGTCTTTTGAAAACCTACGCGTAAAAGATTGGTTTTCGGCCCGTCGTTCACAAGTTTGTGATAACTTTATATCTGGCAACGGCCTCCCCAGTTCTTTAATTTTAAGTTTATCCGCTAATGGCAGCCTACAAAAATTTATTTGAATTATATTATTGACGAAATTCATTTTTATTAGTTCGAACTCGACGCGCGCTTACGCCACAACAAAGTCCTTTTTTTATGTCATTTCCAACGAGCTATTACAATACACACCTTTACATTTGAAAAAAAAATTTGGGGGCGGTTTCTACCCCAAAAAGAGGAGTAAATTTCATGAAGACACGAAAAAACTAAAAATAAACGCAGCCGTAGTTCTGTATTTTATCAGCAAATAAAAAGGTTTCCTAAAACTGAAGTTATTTCAGTTGAAAATTGTTTCCTGTATAACTTGGCTGTATTGGTAGGTAATTACTTATAGCTTTCTAATTCTAGTCGCACGTGCGTTAATGTAGGCGGGGTTTCTGCTGTTACTCTATGCATCTTGTACTAGCAGGTGTGGTGGGGGAAAGCGCGATTCTAATAGGAAAACTCGCACAATTTAAATGTGCGCCGTTGAGTTCATTGCGTGTTAATTGCTGTATGAATTTATTATTTGGAGTTTTCCTTTATATTTTTGTTATTGTCTTGGGGTAGTAAAGACTTATTTTAATAAAAATGAACAGTTTTAATGCCAAAACGTCTATGAATGTGGAATATTTGAGACACAATTTTAGCTCACTAAGTATTGAGCAAAAAATTGAAATTAAAATTGAGGGAAGACCTAAACCCGAATTTAACTTGACACAGACCACAAAGTGTAGATCTAGGGACTTTATTGTTATTGATAAGTTTGCTGCAAATAAAAACAGAAGATCGGACTTTACTTTTAAACAATGTTCACTAATGAAAAATAAATTGACGTTTTTTATTTTTTTTTATCTTATTTTCAGAAATTTTTAAAATATTTACTTAAAATTATTGACCAAATTGAGCGTGATCTTAAAATTTTTTCTGATAGTAGTGACAAAATGTAGGGAAAGGCCGCCCTTGATGGCGTACTTCCCATGATGGCATACCACAGGTATCTCTGGAATAAACCGGGTTTGCGTCATCCCGCATAGTTAGACGGGCGCGCGTATTGACCGTTCAGTTGTGAGTCGAATTTCAGTCGTGACGGACGTTTTTATGTTGAGTTATTTAATAGAACAGAAATTGTTAAGTGGCGAAGTAATATTAGCCAGTTTTTAAACCAACAATTTATTATGTTAAGTGCATTAAATTAGAATGCACGATTTTTTTCCGATAACTATAGGATATAAATGTTACTTTGCTATGATTATTTTAAATCTAAGTTGTGGTTTTAATTTTTTATAATTTATATACTAGAAGTGTGACATATTCCTAAGATGGCATATCCATTGGTTTCCTATGATGGCATACCTATAAATACATATAAATAAGTATGCCATCTTTGTGTCTATGTCCCTAAACACTACTTACATGCTTTGTAAAGTTTTTGAATATATCTTTAGATTGCACTTTCCTGATAATGTTTTAATTTTTTTTAAAGTTTTAAACATGTTCCCTAGAATGTAATATATTATTTTAAGTCTTTTTAAACAGTTTTATGTGCTTGAATTTTTTAACAATAAAAATGTGCGAACTGTAACGAAAATATTTCTTTTACATGTATGCATCGTTCAGATTTTTGCATTTTACTGGAGTATGCCATCATAGGCAACTGCGATGGCATACTTGGTGTTTTTTTTCTTTTCTATTCTTTTTACCAAAACAATAGTTTTTGTATATTTTTAAAGTTTTCTAATGAATATTTAAGTAGTAACAAATATTTTAACATGGCTAAATGGGTTAAAACCTTTGAACTAAAAAATATATTAGGTGATAAAAAAAAAGGTGCCATCATTGGCGACCTTCCCCTAGTAGTGACAAAATGTACCCAATACCCAGGTAGCAGGATGACGTCTTTATGACGTCGAATATTGGTGATTTTTAGTCACTTGACGTCTTTTGGTCGCAAGATGACGTCAAAATAACGTAGTTTTTAACACGTGTATTATACGTCATAATTTTACGTAATAAAAACGTCTATTTTTAGTCATTTTATTGAATTATTTTATATCATTAAAAAGTATCTAAGTGACCAAGTTTTTTGAAAATATAGTGGGACAGACTTTTAAATAAGTAAAACGCCTGAGAATAGCTTTTTCTTATAGTTAAAGGCACGTACGTATAATAAAACTTTTAAAATATTACCATTTCAAACGAACCATTCATGTATGTAAAATTTGCAAAAGCGAAAACCTATTTTGTCATTAAAAGTCTGCGAATATCAAATTTAAATTACCCGCGCTCCGTTTTATGACATTGGCAGTCTGACAGAACGCAGAAGTATGTTGTTGGCGCTAGCAGTTAGGCAGTCGACAGTTCGGCAAAAATGAAAGTGAAAAGTTTATGGTGATTTTGATTTAGTTTATATCATGGTTTCTATATATTTTGTGTTATAAACGAATATAAATGTACCAGGTTATCGAGTTCGAGGCCTCGATGGCGGAGGAGTAGCCGTTGTGCCCTCATACGGGGTGACGCCCCGAAAAAAAGAAGTAATTTGGCCGCCATTAAAGGATTCCTTAGCATTTTTCCAATTCTGCGTACTTATGAAAGTTGTAATAGTTAATTTATTATCATTAAAAGGATTTTTTACATAAAATATTTATATGTATTTTTTTACCCCTATTATGTATTATTTTAGGAAGTTTTTCGTTTTTTGTAAATTATGACGTTTATTGACGTTTTCTACACCTAAAAAGACGTCTTAAGATGACGTATTTTTTACGTCAAAAAAGACGTCATTGGTCTGTGACTTACGCACGTCTTTTAAACGTTTCATTTACATAATTTATGACGTCGCTGATGACCAATAATCGACGTCTTAAAGACGTCATCCTGCTACCTGGGTAGCGGTAAATTTCAATCTCGTTAGCGGAAATAGCGGACATACCTCTGGCAACACTGCTCATCTCCCAAAATGAAGAGGTTGAATTCAGAATTCTGTAGCGAGCTGTATACGCCCTTGCTTGTAGTAGCGAAAATCAATACTGGAATACCGTTCAAGAAAATGTATAAATTTTTTAATTCACTACAATATTCAAGTTTCATTAACCACTTTGCAAACTCGGCCTCTATTCTCAAGTTTCGCTTGAGCTCCCAGTAATCAGTAAAGCAGCCCTTTAATGTGTTAGATAATAGGGCTTTATAAATTAATAGGGAGCTGTCTCAGAAATTCAAATTTTAGCCTTATCGTTTAAAGGGCGTTCTAGGGTTAATATTAAAAGCCACATTAAATCTAAATTTTCTGTAATTATGTTTACACCATCAGCGGGCTTTTACCTTTTCGCTGATATTGAATTATAATGAGGTGTTGCATACGCATATTCGGGAGTTCTTATAGAGAAACAAAATAAAGTAAATTTAGAATAAATGATTAAAAGTAAAGAAATTTATTTAAAATTTAAAGAAGTAGTCCACTTCTCAAAGAAATCCGTTTCTATCGTAGAGTCCTAATAAGCCGTCGTGGTCTACCCGCTCCAGGGTATCCATTGTGCTTGGACAATGCGACTGCTCCGGATATGTCAAGTAGCAGCTTTTTTCTTCTCTATCGCAGCAAAGCGCAGGGCGTGCTGTTCTTGCATGCGATTGCGCAGGCGAAACGGTAAATGGGCGATCTTGCATCACAAGGTCATATTTATCCCAAGTTGCGGCCAGCTGGCTATCAGAGACAAATTGGCGCTGTTGTCGCTTGATGATTCTCCAGCTGGCCGAGTAACCGGGTTCTGTCGCATATTTTTGACGTATAGAAGAGAACGACAGCTATATCCTGACCTACTATACCGCTTCCCAAACTGCGCCAGGTGCTAATTGGAACAAACCAGCCAGCCCGCCATGTCAAAACTGTCAATTTTTCTTGTCCACGTTTTTTTCTCAGGAAATTAAATTAATTTTTTATTATCATTTTAATGTTTAATACAATTCTATTAGTTCCTATACTAAAAAACTTTGCTGATGTGTGTAATTTTTCAGTTATTATTCCAGCCTACTATGCAGGTAATTATTTTTTTATTGTTTATCAAATTGATTTTACACTTATACCCATTTTTTATATTGGACATGTAAGTTTACAATAAATAAATTAATAGGAAATGTTTCACATACGTAATAAGTATTGGTTTACAAGCCAATCTTAACAAAATATCACTGGGCAGCCTGCAGATAACTGCAACACATTTGTGCCCGAGATAATACCTAACAATCTATCAGTTACGATCAGATAGTTTAGGCTTTTGAAATAATAATTTTAACATCTTTGTTTTACTGCGTAGATTAGAAGTATAACATGATGGCACAAAGATAATGGCCATTGGTCATATTTTACAGAGAAATTTAATGTCAACCCCATACTGTTTCTTTTGTTTCAGAGAATGCTGTAAGAATCACCTGATAGTTTATGGATGTTTTAGTACGTGTCTCGTTGCATCCTAGTGCTTGTGTTTTATACAGTACTAGCTATACCCTGCGCGCGTTGCTACGCTACTTACTAAAATGAATTTGAAGGAAAGACATTACACAAATATCCGACATCCCGTCATCCCGGCATCCCGGCATCCGTTGCGCCACTTTTTTTTATGCCGAAACCTTCCTCGGCCTGCACCCAACAACTCACCAAATCCCGGCATGCGTTGCGCCACTTTTTTTATGGCAAAATTTTCCTCGGCCTGCACACAACAACTCACCAAATTTTCATCGTAATCGGATAAATGGTATAGGAACGCATACCGGACATACAGACAGACAAACATTCATTTTTATATATATAGATTTGTGATATATTATATGAATTGAGACAATTCCTGATGAGTGAGTCCTGTGAGACGTGACCTAAGGACATGAGTTTATTCTAAACAGTTATTTTTTGTTATGATTGTCAATGCAGTTTATAAATAAACGTTATAAAAATTATTTACTCTAAAGTTGCTCCATCTTTATTTTCCAAATCTTGGTTAATATAAAAACGTGCCTTTATTCCATAAAATAAATACTTTTGTGAGTCTTTTTATTGCTTTAATTTGTGATTTAATAATATTTATATTGAATCACAAATTAAATCAATAAAAACTCGTTCAAAAGTTAATAATAAAATTGAAAAGTTCTAACACCGCTGTTCAAATTTCTCGCCATTGCGCCTCTGATGGCCAGCAGGCACACTAAAACCGCTCTGTCTCTCACTCTCGCTTCTTTCTCTTTCCACTGTGTTGCGATTTTTTAACAAGAAGTTAACATTTCTAACCCAATAAATTTTCTTTGATTGCGACCATAGGCCTCTTAAAAGAGTTCTATGATTGCGACGTACACTGCTCTCCCTGCGAAATGTCACCGCGACTATTATAAAAGCGGACAGGACGTGAGACTGTGACAAGATCGGAGCAATGACAAAGTAGCAGTCTGCGAAATCTCAACCCACCTAAAGTGTTTACTGGTGGTTTCATTGAGATATGTATTACAGCCGTATTTAAGCTTTATGAATTTTACGAAGTTTTTGTAACTAACGTTTAATAAAATTAGCTTATCAAAAAATAATTAAATTGGTGTACGAGGACATGCAAAGTCAAATACAATACGTTAAAGGAGTACACGCATTGAATCGACTCGGAAAAGAGCAGTCGGAAATTTTTGATATTCATGTAATTAAATTAGACCCCGCGCACTGCGTCGGACCGGTCGACTCGGATCGGTCGACTCGTCCCCATGATGTTTGATATTCCGACTGCTCTTTTCCGAGTCGACCGGTCCGAGTCGATTCAATGCGCGTCGTCCTTTTTTAATGTAAAATTAATAGGATAGCAAAATGTACATGGGATTTACCATGGTGCATGTTAATATTTCATAGTTTATCTTTTGCTTCACGTCATGAACTTTTATCCAAAAGTATATAAGATGTTTATTAATTCTTCAAATCCAGTGACACGTCATTTTAAACCTTAATTATCGGTTCGTTAATCTGGCTATTAATGTTATATTTAATTGACCGCGATAATCTTTTTTATCTCCGACCAAGTTAATAATGCTGGTGTAATTTACTCGAAACTGAATCAGATAACTGAAATAAATTGTGGGGACCAATGTCTGAGTTGGGCATTTTTCTGGAGAAAACGTGTTAATTGCTACGGTCGACCGGACTCTTATCTAGATCGGCCTTCGCATTTTACGGTCCTAGGTTTTCCAGACATGTCTTTAAACAGGATTGGTAGGAAATTGGCTTTTGACAGCAATGTATTTGTGTAACATTGCCTTTGGCTTATAATATAGCCTTATACGTTTGGATTTATATCCGATTTGGATCAATGAAAATTTGTGACATTTAATCAGCATGTTTTAATTCTTATTTAGGGCATAGTCTAGGCTTCGAGTTTACTTGCATCAGATTTATCACCATCATCACTTTAACATTCTGCATTCAAGGAAAAATTATCCTAAGATCCCGCTGTATCGTGGCCATGTCACTTATCATTTACTAGCGTGTATTAGGCATGCGTTGCAACCCGCTGGTATAAATACAAACCCGAACAAACCCGATATATAAGTACCCGGCATGCCACTTTCTAAAATTTCACCCGTGCGAAGCCGGGGCGGGTCGCTAATTATACATAAAAACCTTCCTCTTGAATCACTCTATCTATTAAAAAAAAACGCTTCAAAATCCGTTGCGTAGTTTTAAAGATTTAAGCATATATAGCTGGTAGGGACGGACAGACAGCGACAGCGACTTTGTTTTATACTATGTTAAGATTAAGATGGTAAGAAAAGTGTGCTTGTGATGGACCACCATCGATATGGTTTTACTTTGCTCGCTTACCACGGCAGCGCTACGCTCGGCTGGTTAACGAACTTATTACCACAATAGCTGCAAATTGTTCTACGTTTGTACCGTGCGAGCAAAATTTATTTGCATCAAAGAGGGCTTGGATTAAAAAACGTAGGGCTTGGTTTAGATCACAATGATATGGGGGACGATATATCTAACCAAATCTAGGTTAAAATTTTGTCAAATTTATATTATGACATAATATGCCAAACTAATGAGTAATAAAATAAGTAGACAAATACAAATTTATTTTTGTTTTTTACAAAATTAACAAAGTAAGAATATACAGAAAGAAAAAGAAAAATTAATTACATAAATTGCTGAAATTTGCCACCGCCATGCTCCAAGCATAAATTCATACGTCTCTTCATATTTTCGAAAGTGTTGACCAGCATTTCCGGAGAAATGTTACCACATTCTTGGATAATCCTTTCTTGTAATTGCTCTAAATTTGCAACTGGTGTTTTAAAAAAAAGTGTTCTTTAAATGAGGAAAAACGAAGTAATCCATAACCGTTAAACAAGGTGATCTAGGTGGGAATTCAATGTCTGATCAAAAACTGATCAATCTGTCGGCATAAAAATTTCGTAAGTAGTTAATAGTTTCGACGGCTGTATATTGCACCGTCCTGTTGAAAATATCCAAAACGTAGTTCGTCGTCACGTAATTGCTCCACAAATGGATTCAAAATATTGTCTCTATTCCGCTGTGCTGTAACTGTGTCATGGAAAAAAATAGAACCAACAATTCTTCTTCTTCGGAAAACAGCTAACCAAACACCAATTTTTTGAGGGTGCAATGTGGACTCTACAAAGAAATGGGGATTTTCACTATTTCACATGCGTGTATTCTGAGAATTCATATAATCGGAGAGGTGGGACCAGGCTTCATTCGAAAATAATATCAGGTCTAATAAATCATTTCTTTTCAATAAATTTTGGGTAAACTATTAAGAGTAATTCCTGCGTCTTTCAAAATCTGCGGCTTGTATTTCTTGGGATACTTGCACTTTATAAGGAATTAAATTTAGCTGCTTCTTAAGAATAGTCCTGCATGTTCCATAAGATCTTCCCACTTCTTGGGACAGGCGTCTTATACAATTTGTTGGCGTATTTTGCATTATTTTACGAACGTTTGCAACAACTTCTTCTGTTCTTACAGATGGTCTTGCTGCTCCTTTTCTGTGTTGTATAGAACCTGTTTTGCTCGAACGGTACCTATATCGTTTTAGTAAAATGATGTGACAAAATTGAAACTGGTAACTGATGTAAGAAATTTGGTTTGGTTTATTGCAATTTCCTCGTCGAATGTAATTATCTAACGATTGCTTTAAAGATGTAAGGTAAGGTTGTGTGTTACCAATCAAATAATATATTTAAATGTAGGTTATATTAAAAAGAACAAAATTATCGGTTGCCTAAGTGAAACGGTGCACATTTACCAATGATGGACCACCTGACGTTATCTATTGATAGACCAAGGGTACATCATAAGGAAGTAGTTACTATTTCTATCTGAATTTTATTTCCTATAAACAAAAAGGCCAGCAGTGGACAGAGCTCGGTACGTAGCTAACTCTTAGCAGCTTAAAAGAGAGATGTATGGCCCTTCATAGGACTACATACGTCTGTGACGAATGCTTTGGCATATTTCAAAAACGTACAACAGAATTTTTTCTGTATTTTTTCTAAAAATCATAACAACTAAAGCAAATCTATAAACCTTAAGAACCAAATTCTTATCTGACTTTAATAGGAACGTCGAGTAAAAAGTTATACCAGAATTTCCTTAAGGGGTCCATTAAAGGCACTCTTCTCCTACTATGTTGAAGCATGGTCTACTTTATGTTAAGAGGTTGGCGAAAGAGATAGGAATTGACTTCATTTACCATCTTTTAAACTTATTAAAGAGTATCAACATTTTATTTTTATTAACAGCATTAGGACAAAAATATAGGGAATCATTTTATTATTGATGAAATAAAGTATTGACAGAGCGGTACCAGAATAATTATTGTGTTAAATTGTTATAAAATTAAAAAAAAAAAAAACAACATTAATTTTTTTAGACTTTATTTTTTATACGGTGTAAGTTTGTAATTTGGAATAAAAGCAGTAAATCCAGTACAGTTTTTTTAAAAGCTTGGACACGAGTATTAACATTTTAAGTTGTGGTAATTTTTATAAAAAAAGTGCTGTAATGACATTTATAAAACAAAATTAAACAAATAAAAACGAATTTAATTGAAAAATAAAAACAACCTTCTATCCATCTTTAATACTTTATCTTCAATTGTTTAAAATGTTGTCAATTCACTATTTGGCAATATCCTAAACGTGAGTAAAACTCGTTTTAAACATTTCCAATAATTACTTCGGAAAAAATTAACCTCGAGGGGGACACTGGGGGAGATGAGCACTCATGTCTTATACATGCTTTCAACTCCTCGACATTTGCCAGTTTCGTACAAGAAATAAAAATTTTAAATTTGATACAAATATACAAGGTGATTCACGGTGGATGGAACGATAGACGTTTCTGACGAACCAGTAATGGAATCGTTCTGAAAATTTGGTCGCTTACATAAACAGACATGCTCTACCAACCTAAAATATTTTTAACAATACAGTGTTGCCTCTTCCACACAAAAATAATAGTAACTTCGATTTTTTAAATGCAACACCATATATTTTATTTTCTTTTCGGAACCCCCATTACTTTCCTTACAATTTTTATTAAGTCTACTCTATACTTATCTCTTACCGTTTCTTAGATATAAATTAATTTCCGTTTCTTTTGTCCGAAAACGTCACTTTTAAAAATGCTGATAATTTTGAACTCTAAAACACTGAAACACTGAAACCCTGAAATTTGGTAAATAGTTAACTAATACCATAGGGCTCGTTGCCCTAGTCCCAAATCTTAGTTGCAATATACAAGGTGGTTGAAAAATACACTTATTTGAAAAAGTTACCATAAGACATTTTTTTCAAATGTAACACCCTGTATATTATTACGGATTTGGAAAACTGCTAAAATTTCACTTAATTCTTGTATCTCATACCTGTACCTAACTAACTAGTTTGACCATTTTTTTGACGTATTAAGCATGATTTGTAAAATTTTCTATACAATTCAATTTTTATTCGGATATTAGTTAGTTAGCCATGACAAAAACTGATGTTTACCTATGTTACTATGGTTATCGTTTCGAGATTTTATTAAGTTTAGATACAAGATAGAAATACAGTTTAAACTCATGGAAGAAAACTATACAAATGCAGTTTTTATGAATTTATTTATTTTATTTCGACAATGTGATAAATTATCGCCAGGACGTGTATAAAGTTTAACGAAATGTACTCTAATTTACCGCCAATGAATCTTAGAAAATTACTAAGGATCCAGAACAATTTTATTAAATGTTAACTAGGTAGTCAAATAATAAAAGACTAGTAAAATTATAACTAATAAAAAGCTATTTTAACAGATGTTCAAAACGCTGGCCGTTTACATCCAAACACTTTAATACCTATGCGGGTATTGACTGCATGCATTTCAAGAAAAATTTAGTTTTAATGTTTTTTGCATGTTAATGCTAACACACATTGTTCAAATAAAATAAAAAAATTCATAAGAACTGCATTTGTATAGTTTTCTTCTATGACTTTAAACTGTATTTCTATCTTGTATCTAAACTTAATGAAATGCCAAAACGATAACCATAGTAACATACGTTAGTTTTTGTCATGGCTAACTTACTAATAACGAATAAAAATTAAATTGAATAGAAAATTTTACAAATCATGCTTAATACGTCAAAAAAATGGTTACATTAGTTAGTTAGGTACAGGTATGATATACAAGAATTAAGTGAAATTTTAGCAGCTTCTCAAATCCGCAATAATATAAAGGGTGTTACATTTGAAAAAAATTACTTATGGTCACTTTTTCAAGTTGCCAGAATAAGTGTATTTTTTAACCACCCTGTATATTGCAACAAAATATGCTATTAGTTAACTATTTACCAAATTTCAGGGTTTCAGTGTTTTAGAGTCCAAAATTATCAGCATTTTTAAAAGTGACGTTTTCGGATAAAAAAAAACGGAAATTAATTTATATCTTAGAAACGGTAAGAGATAATTATAGAGTAGAGTTAATAAAAATTGTAAGGAAAGTAATGGGGGTTTCGAAAATGAAATAAAATATATGGTGTTGCATTTAAAAAATCGAAGTTACTATTATTTTTGTGTGGAAACGGCAACACTGTATTGTTAAAAATATTTTAGGTTGGTAGAGCATGTCCGTTTATGTACGCGACCAATTTTTCAGAACGATTCCTCTACTGGTTCGTCAGAAACGTCTAACGTTCCATCCACTGTGAATCACCCTGTATAACTAAATATGTACTTTAGAAATATTCCAAAAAAAAACTAGGGTTGCCATTAAAAAAAAGTAGGGATATCATCATAACCAATTTGAGACAAACTGTATCGATATTTTTTTTAAAAAAAGAAACCACTTACTACCATGCCCAAGAATTTTTCAAAAAAAAAAACTGGTACTTGGTTAACTGAAATTATGTTCAATTGAATTTATTCAATCGATCACAATTTGTGGCGGTGAACGGTCACTAGTCTTCTGTTTACAGTGTAACTTCTGGTGTGCCCCAAGGTTCCCACTTGGGACCTTTACTTTTCATTATATATTTAAACGATGTAAAAAAATGTTTTAACTTTTGTAAAATTTAGCTTTACGCGGATGATATGAAAATCTTTTTTACAATAGGAAGTATTGGTGACTGTTTACTGCTACAGAGTGAATTGGATTTCTTTTTCCAGTATTGTATTTTAAACAAACTCTCTTTAAATTTAGATAAATGTAAATTTATTTCGTTCTCAAGAAATGTAAATATTTTTTCTTTTGGTTACAACTTTAATGGAGTTTTACTTAAAAAAGTGGATGAGTTAAAGGATCTTGGTGTCATTTATTATTAAAAATGATTTTTAACGAACACATTAGTTATGTTGCTGAGAAATGTAATCGCATGTTAGGTTTCGTATTTAGGTCGTGTAAGTTTCTGTCTTCCGTCCACTCCTTAAAAGTTCTGTACTTTGCCTATGTTTATAGTAAACTAAGTTTTGCCTCTATCGTCTGGACACCTCAGTACGCGGTATATAAAAACAAATTGGAGAGTATTCAAAACAAGTTTCTCAGATTTTTAAACTTTAAAAGCACCGGCATTTTCGACCCTCACGCCAATTTTTCAGAACTTCAGCGGACTTTTCAGTTATTGCCTCTCGAGTGTCAGCGTACTCAAGGTGATATTCGCTTTTTATTTAAAATTATCAACAACTAAATTGATGATCCGAATTTGCTTTTCGGTATTGGTTTTAATATTCCTTCAAGAAAGTTTCGTCATAATAATCTATTTGCAAACTGTTTTTATTGAACAAATTCAGGTAAACATTCTCCCATAAATCGCTTAACCACACTTTATAATACTTTATTCCACAATATTGATTTGTTTAATTTACCTCAATCAACATTAAAAAAAAAGGCTTAGCAATCATACTATTGCCCTTAATATTAATTGATGAACTAATGGTAATATTACAATCTTAGTTATTAAGTATCTGTACACAACATTGTAAACTGCGGGTGCCAAGCCTGGGCCATTGGTAGTGATGGGATCACTCGAGTGAAAAATAACCGATCACTCGATTTTTTCAATCACTTGAATTATTCGATTATCTTCGGAAATAACTCGAGTGACAAAATGAGTGACGAACATGTGGTTTTTATTTTTCAACGCGTCTCCAAAGTTGCTGCCCGCCTGTCAATCACTCACTGCGGCCAGAGCCATCTCGTAGCGAGCGGCTACACCGAGTGGTTTTCGGTTATTATTGGCGATATTATTCATATTAAATACTGCATTACGGGTTGCCTGCGTAAGATAATAAATATGATTTATTTAGATTTAAATACTGCATTACGGGTTGCCTGCGTAGGATAATAGGATTTATTATAGTGGTAAGTATTCAGTATTCATAAACATCATGAGTTATGCAATATCGTGACATCTCAAGGTCAAGTAGTTAAGTGGTTAGTTAAATTAAATTGTAAGTTGTAAGATCTGGGAACCATGCCAAAAAATCCACAAATATCTCCGCAAAAAATCAATCGATTAACAACACCGAGTCAGTTATTCCCAATACAAATGCTGCATATCAACATGAACGATGAACCGCCAATATTAATAATTAATATTAGCATTTGAGTGAAAAAAAATCGATTATCATTCGATTTTTTAAATCACTCGAATACTCGGTAGTCGATTATTAAAATAAGTCGATTTTTCCCAACACTAGCCATTGGCCTGTTGGCATCTTATTTGTGCAAATAAATAAATAAATAAATAAATAAATAAAAAACAAATGAACTCAAATTGTATTAGCCAATTGAGCGGCCGGTAATAACATTATTTTTGTTTTCATAACTTAAAAAAACCGCTTAGCAACAGGAAATAAAAGTAGAGGCACCATTTAAATGGAAGCGCGTCGAGTAAAACTGTAATATTTTAAAAACTGAAACCGAAGGAAATTTTATTGTTTCCTTTCCTTTCCGCGTTAGATACAAAATTAAACTTTAGCGAAAAATCCTGAATAAACACTGCATGTTGATAAAAAAATTATATTGGTGATTTCACAGATGTTTGCGTTTGAAAATTGACAAACATGTTTGCAAAAACTGCCTAATATCCTACAATTGATAATCGTAATTGACAATGTGCCTTATGTGTTAACGCAAGTAATGTAATAAAATTTACAACATGTCTTTAGTACATGCATTTTTACTTGTTTGTGTTTCCCAGTTTCCTCAAAGCTTCCAATAATTAGTAAAGCCCTTTGATGTGTCTGATATTGTGTCTTTATAATTTAATGGGAATCCGCCTTAAATATTCAAATGTTGGTCTTAACGTTTGGATAGCTTTCTAGGGTAAATACTAAAAGCCACAATACATCCAAATACTCTCTAATTATTAAGTCTACACCATCCGTTGTGTGTAAAGTCAGAGAGAACTGATGTCTCAAGCAAAGACACTAGTAACTATATTATTGACTTATTTGGTTGTACAGCTTAAGCTTATGCTGTAACGTCACCTTTCAATCACCATAATATTCTAACCACACTAAAAAAGGCCTTTTATTCCTTATAAGAATTCACATACTCTTAATACCACTGTTTAATACTATATGTGAGAGCAACGCGCTTTCCTACTGTAAGACAACGAAAAATGCTAGACCGTTGTGTAGTGATAATATCACGGCAATTAGGCCAATAGGAAAGTTATTGCAACTATAGAATGATTTATAGCCATAATTGCCCTGAATACTCACAGTAGTTCTCAAGTTCTATTGGGGGTGTAATATGGTTTTATATACTGTATTACTTCCGACTGGCAGTTGTAATGAAACTTGGCATCACAATAAGCTGCTTGCTACGGTTTTTTTTTACGATTTTAGAAAAATACTAATTTTTTATGGTTTTGTAAACTTTTTCTTAAATAACACAGGCCTGGATTTTTTAACACTTTGAAAGTTGATTTAAAAATTTTAACTGTTTTCTAGTAATTGGGTAGCGCTGATTTCTAATCTGCTTTCAGTTTTTTTATATCACGTAAGGTTATTTTTCAAACCGGTAAAATCCAAAAATATAGAAAAAACACGATTTACTTCATTTATAAGCTAGTTTTTTAATATATTAAGGAAAAAAATACAAAAATATACAAAATATACACATATAAACTATTATAAATGGTTATTTATTAGTTAAGCTTCTTCAAAAAATGTTTTCTTTTTTCAGAAGAGCTTCTTTTGGTTGTTTTTCTGTTCCAACAGAAATCGGCCATCATTTTTGTGTCCCAGCGCCCCTGGTATCTTTTTTCCATCTCTTTAATATATTGATGAAATCTTTCACCTTGCTCTTTACCCACGTCCCCAAGATTTTCCGGGAATTAGTCCAAATGGGAATGTAAAAAGTGAATTTTTATGCTCATATTCTGAAATTCCTGAAATTTTCCAGCACATTTTCAACGATCTCAAAATAGTAGTAATTTATGTTCAACCTCTTTAAAAGCATTCCATGCATGTTTTTCCTTATCATCCATTGCCTTTTCAAATTCTGTATCTTTCATCAAGCTGCTAATCTGCGGCCCTACAAAGATTCCCTCCTTTAATTTTGCCTCTGACAGAGCCGGAAATGTTTTACACAAATATTTAAAACAATATCCTTCTTTGCTTAATGCTTAAAAAAATTGTTTCATAAGTCCAAGTTTTATATGAAGTGGTGGAAGTAAAACTTTTTAAGGGTCAATAAGACTTTCGCGAATTACATTTTTGTTTCCAGGTGTTAAAGTCTCTCTTTGTGACCAGTCTCTTTTTATCCAATGCTGTTCTCGCTAGCTAGACCACTCGCACAGGAAACATGGAAATTTAGTAAATCCAGACTGCTGACCTAAGAGAAGACTTAAAATGTTTAAATCTTCACACACTTCCCACTTGTGATTTTCATATTGTATTCTTAAAAGTAATTCCTCTAAATTTTCATAGTTTTCCTTTAATTTAACTGTATGGCCGACCGAAACAGAAGCAAAAACTTTGTCATTATGTAAAAGAACAGCTTTAAAGCTCCTTTTTGAAGTTGATAAAAAGTTTCCAGTCGGAAGGTGTGTAGCACCACAGAAAATAATTTTTTATTCATCAATCATTTAGAATTTGAAGTACTACATTCATTTTAAAATGTATTAAAATACCTATTATAAGTTTTTTTTATATTTTTTCTTTTTTTTTGCAAAAAAAAAATCTGTGGGTGATAGAGACCAATTGTATTTTAATTAGTTATTTCTATATAAAAACTAAGCTCAACAAACAAAAATCACGTCATCACAAATTTTATGCAGGCCTGTGCAATTATTATATTTATTGTTCTTATAGAAAAAACTTCACCACTTCCATTTAAAGAAGGAAAATAATATTTCCGACGGCTTTGTCACCCAATTTAAACTTATCTTCAGTTCTGTAATTAATGAATTAAAGTAGACCATATCTTTATCAGGAAATAAATCAGGCCAAGGTAGAAATGAGAAAAGTCTGCATAACTTGATAAGAGCGTAACTTTAAATTTGCATGGTAAGAGAATTCCGCAAAGATGAGGACAATAGAAACACCTTCGGGTTCAAAATCAAATAAGAACAAGAACGTGTTTGATTAAAAACTTCCTGGAAGTTTTGAACTTTATTGCAGTACTAAGATTTAATTACTTTACATTGAGTAATTTATTATGGACTATACCAGAAATATTTAAATTGGAATAGTGTCACAACTTGAATGAAGTATCTTAATTTTAACATTTGTATTTTTAGCTATTCTACCAAATTAAGAAGGAAGTAAGTAGGTAACTAGAACTTGCCGTGGCATTATGTGGCTATGAGAGAATGAATAATATACCGTGCGAGCAAAAATTATTTGCATCAAAGAGGGCTTGGATTAAAAAACGTAGGGCTTGGTTTAGATCACAATGTTATCACAAAGTTATAATACTTGCACTTTATAAGGAAATAAATTTAGCTTCTTCTTAAGAATAGTCCTGCATGTTGCATAAGATCTTCCCACTTCTTGGGACAGGTGTCTTATTGGCGTATTTTGCATTATTTCCCGAACGTTTGCAACAAGTTCTTCTGTTCTTACAGATGGTCATCCTGCTCCTTTTTTGTGTTGTATAGAACCTGTTTCCCTAAACACAGCCACGGTTCTTTTCAGGCAATGATAAAAATCCCCAGCAATAATCTTCCCAAAAAAATAAACTTCCAGTTAAACCGGAACAACTATATTTCCTGCTTTCGAGTTACATCCGGTTTAACCGGAAGTTGATTTTTTTGGGATCATAATAAAAATTGAAGATACGGACATGTCAGCCGTTTTGCTCTAAGACGTACTGTTAGAAGGTTATAAGCTGTCAAAGTTCAAAAATGTCACTTTTCGAGAGTCAATATCTCGGAAACTATGAAGTATAGACTAATAATGCATTTAATAAAAAATAATTATAATTTTATGTGGAATTTAAAAATGTAAAAATATACAGGGTGTTCCATTTAAAAAAATATTCCAAAAGCGGACCCAGCTGTCATCTTGACATTTAAAGCTGTCATTGGTATGTCAAAAAGTGCAAGACTTGCTCAAATATTATCGTTCAAAATTTTATTAAAATATACCGAACGGTTTAGAAGTTAGAGGGGGGGGGGACGGACTTTAGGTCCTCACTGTATATGTGGCTATGACGCAATGAAATCGAAAAAAAGGAAGGAATAATGATGGATCAGGTAAATATGTAAATAATAAGGTCTTCCATACAGTTCCGTGGTAGGTACCTAAGTATATAAAATCACATAAAAACTGATTCAAAGTTTTTCATTGAAAAACGTGTGACGCCATACTTTTTAAGCCATCCTGTATACTCCAAAGTAATTGTGAAGCTAGGCTGTACGTTTTTTTAAGTTTCATATAAAACACTTTTTTTATTTGCTATGGGACATCCGGTATCACGAAAATGAGTAGGTAGAATCGATTCGTAGTCGCAAATAAAATAGTTTTGGATTTTTTTTTTTACATTTCTTGTGCAACTCTTGTGAGAAATTGCCATCTTTGTCAGAAGATAACGGTTCGGGTACTATTAAAAAACCATCCAGTATCAAAAACACATCTATATTATTTTCGTCGCCTAGATTTAAACCTTTTATCACTAATCAAGTTTTTGAACCCATGCATAAAGGGATTGAAATAAAAGTTTAAATTAGTTTTCAATAATAATGGAAGAAATTTCTAATACCTTTCATCCCACGTAATATCATAAAATTTAATTTGTTACCCCATTCAAAGTATTTTATCAATATCATGCAAACTTTCCAAATTATGCAGAAGAGATTAAAGAAAAATTGCGAACAAACCCTAAAATTATTGGTACGTTGTAATTAAAGATGCAAAATTTAATTCCCTTTCAAACTTAGAGAACTTTTTAATTAGGTTTACAGAGGAATGTATTTTCGTTGTTTTAAAGAAGAACTTGAATTTTGGTTATTCAAAAAAGTTTGACACTGTTCCTCGTTTTTTGGCTGGAACAGTTCTTACAGCTTCTTCCATGGGCTTGTAGATGTGCAGTTGTGAAATGAAATTTGTATTCAACAATTTTTACCAGTATTTTGTAATCTACAGCGTATCGTATCGTAAGATATACGAAAATGGTTGAATTGTGGCAATGTGGCAATGTGGCAATGTGGCAATGTGGCAATATGGCAATGTGGCGTATCTTGAAGTTAAGTAATTTGGTAAAATTGTAAATGATCCATTCTATTATTTGACAACATTTTTGTAAATTATAAATTGTAGCAAGTTATATAAAATATAAAGCATTCCTGGTCGCATATATTTAACTAAATTTAAATATATATTAGAACAATTGTATAAGAACGTACACGAACATACACAAACGTTATAAACAAACAGTAATAACAAAAATGAGTTAAAATTTGAATATTAATATTCGTGAATTAACAACAGTAAAGTATTCTACCACTGAGCAGAAAGCATGGGATTCTAGAAATTTCCTAATTACATCTTTAAAGTTTTTAATATATTATAATATTTTCCTCACATTACAATAGGAAGAAATGGTTGAAACAACCTATCCGCTGTGATATACATATACATATAAGCAGAGTTCTTTTTAGTTACTTTTAAATAGCAAAGCAAAGCTAATAGCTAAGTTAAGCGTTCCTTTTAACAATTTAACTCAGCTGAGCAATGATCCCCCTTCCGCGGTTAAGTATGGTACTCTATATTTCTCATACGATCGTAAGCAACCACGCAAAGATTTTTACTTTGCTGTTTAAAAGAAGAAGCAAAATGAAATCAGATACTTATATCGATACCTGTATGTGAAAACCTGGTAACTCCAAAATTAAAAATTTTACAGGAGGCGTAAAAAACTGTTTTAATAAGGGAATAGGTATACAAGATTGAGAAGGGTTTTTTTAATGAAATATTGTTAAAAATATTGGAAAGATAATTAATTTCTTAACACCAAAATACACTTTTAAACACAAAACAACAACTTTAACGTCATACTTCAGTACCAATCAGTACCGAATATTTAATTAACTGCCAAGGTAGAAGGAGTTACGAAGTTTTTCATGGAACAAAAAGAGCCCGAAGGAGTTAAGAGGTTTTCTTTTTATTGTATATTAAATTACAGGAATGTTGTGGAGATATGAGGTTTACAAATTAGAAAGCTTTGGCCTTTACCTAACAGATGGCGTTTAAAGCTCCAAAACCAAAAAAAGAGGAGTTACGAGGTTTTTACATAAAGGTATCGATATATCAAACCAAACAATGTTCCCGCCAATGAACCGAGACAGATAAAGAAACGGATAATCCCGTAAACCCGGCACATGTGAAAGTACCAATTGATTATTTAACTCTTCGTTAAGACGGTAACGACCCAATACGGTCGCCGTAGATTGTAGTGGGAGCTCACGGTGATATCGCGGAGGGACGGCACCGTATACACGGCACCGGTGCGTGTAAAATGCCACATATTATGCTTTCTAATCCTTTGACCGTGCGGTGTCGTTAGGACGGTTGCCGTGTACGAGTACAATGAGCCTTTTAGTATCAACGAACGGTATAAAGGCAAGGCACAAGTGGAAAATATTATAAAGCATTAACCTTTAAGCTACGAATAATCCATCCTGCATGATACAAGTCGACAAATGTCATAAATCGCAAACGAAATAAAACGTGGTGTGAAAATCACGTCTAATTGTCGTATAAACAATGACCTAACCTCGGCTATGTCGTGATGGATTATGGATGCTGGAACTGACCCAGACATGAATATACCATACCCACTAACGGCTTTTGTCTCTTGTCCGCTGTATTATTTATAACCCGACATGAGACATGTTGGTGGTCGATAATGGAAAACATTAATAATATTTAATTGTCTGTCAGGGTAAACGATGCATTTATTGATGTTAAATAATTGTTAACACGTTTAAACATAAAAATATCTTATTTTATTTTTAGGGAGGAAGTTTTTTAGTGTTTATCGTTTAGTCTTTTTATAAAATTGTTTCTCCGTTTTATTTGTATTAAAAAAAAAGGTTTTCAGTCAAGGTGATCTGAAAAAGACTTATATTTAAATCCGCATATCCTTAATCAAAAATACATAAAGTGTATACGATCCTAGTTGAGACAGACAAAAAAAACTAAAAAAAAAATGATGACAGACTTGTCTAGTCCACGTGTGCTATCTTCGAACATCTATATAGGGAGCGATCAGTACAAATTTTGTTATATTTGTATTGTAGTTTCAGTGTGTGATGCAGTAAATTCGTACCCCCAATATTTACGTTGTCTCAACTGACTTCGTATGAAGTATACCAGGGTCCTATTTCTTGAGCGTAAGAGAACGTAAACGATCACATCACGCAAAGGAGCATTCCCTTCCGCGGCAGTTCTCCTTTGATCATAAGTTAGTAAAATTTGGTATTCTCGAACACAGACAATATGTTCCGTGCGGGGAGGTGATAAGACAGTGTTGCCAACTATTTTTAAGGCAAGGGCCACCACTTTTTATGAAAATTTTAAAGAAATCCAAAGGTAAATTGAGGTGGAAATGCGGATGTGCGGGTTTTCCTTTATTGTGAAAGATAAGATTATGAAACTTGTCAATGTCAAATATTATTCATTCGTCAAATATATTTTATCGATGGCTGAAAATGAAAAGAAACGTGTAGGTCCCATCATCCAGTAGCAAAAAGACATGTTGGCAGAATTCATGCTAAATCACGAAGAATTGCTCGCTGGAAGATTTACCTCAGATTTCACAAAAAAATCTACTAAAATAAAAACACTTTGACTATGAAATTTAAAAATTTAACGACGTAAATATAATACTGGGGTTAGAATTGCATGAGATCGGTTGTTCCCACCAAAAATAGTAGGGGAAGCGAGTTCTCTCGTAAATCGGTGATGTGAATGGTCCCATGTTATCAAGAATGCCGTTTCATGCGTTGCGTGAGAATTTCCTGAAAACAGTGTTCCTCAGTTTCAAGAATTAGGACCCTGTTGCTAAAACACTTTTCTGTTTAAAAATTTATTTCCATCGTGCTACAGAACATTTATAGATGGAGCAGCAAGTATGACATGTCAATTAAAGACTCAAAATTAAAAATTAAAACCTAGACACTTAAAAAAAATGATTAAATATTTAATCAAAATGAACTCAAAACTGATTGAATCCAGGTCCACATCAGATTTATTTCAAAAATTAACAGTGTCTACTGAATAAATTAACCGATTCGTTTGATTCAAATCTGACTAAGATAATAATTGTAACTGATTATATTTTTAATCAATTTGTATTAAATATTTATATTAATAATGATAAATGTATTGGCTTCATTGTCTAAAAATTTCATAATTTTGTATTTAATCTCAAATAATTTTTGATTATATTCAAGAAGCTTAAGTAGCCCACAGAGTGCGGCTTTGTTGGCTGCTTTGCTCGACGAACAGTCTGTTCGATCAAAAACGACGCACACTATTTTATAGAATAGGTACCAGTAGCGTATTAGCCACAGGCTGCAGGTATAGACTAAGTGACATATCGCTATTCGATACCCGAGCGAGCCTCTAATAATCGTAACCACCTAAAAATTTACAGTTTTTTTTTTCTATTACAACGAGGAAAATGATCTAATACAACAGGTTTGCTAAGAGATAGTTTGTATTATTGATAGCTTATTTTTAATTAACCCATATTAAATAAATTGCTATAGTGTATCAAGTCCGCTTTAGTGTGTTATCAATTCCAGATTTGCTAGAGCAGTGTTTTTATTGGTAGTAATCAGTTTCATTAGCAGCACAATCTTGTTGAATAATAAACTACTTTTAATACACCAATTTTGTGAAGAAAGAAATTGCATCTTCTCAATGAGACGCATTTTGTTAACAGTAAAGCGCTTTCTCTACAATTAAGAAAGCAGAATAGCGTCCCCACAAACGAATTGTACCTATACGTTAGAACCTATAATCCACAAAACGTTGGTGGGGGTCTGTAGCGATCGGCAATCGTCGCGCGCGGTATTAGTTTTAACGTATTTGTTGCAGAGGTCACATCGTTGTTCGGAGTATTTTAGCTGTCCTGTCTGAATTTGAATTTTATTGATCGTACCAAAACCTATATATAATTAATTTGTGTTGGGCTACATGCTTGGTGAAACTGTTGTTCCTTGCACAGGGAGAAAAAATAATAACTACTTGTTATGGTTCGCAAATTTAATCAGTTTCCTGACACGTGTTTCGGCCCTTGCGGGCCATATCATATAATTAAAATTAGAATTACAAGATTGAATGGTCAATTGTGGGTTTTCCTAACTTTTAAAGGTACAGATACATATTTAGTTCTAAATAAGTGTTCTATTAAGAATTAGGGAAGCGCCTGAAGGTATTTCGGTTTGATTATTAACAACATTACATTTGTTTTTTATGGCTGTTTTAATAGCTATTGTTTCTAGTAAATTTAGTTTTCTGCTTTTATTGTGTATTTATATGGGTGTTATATTGTTAGAGATTGAGTGATTGTGTAATATGCAGTGATCAGCTAAACCTGTTTTTTTTTTTTTTTTTAATAGATGTTTTGTGTTCTTTAAGCCTGGTGCAAAGTTTCTACCTATTTGTCCACCTTTGTAAAAGTTTGTTTTTAGTTTCTATTTTAGCATTGGATATGTGTAAAATTTTTTATGTGTGACAATAATAAAATTAAACATAGACGGTCTCTAACAAAAACTCACGAAACAAGTGATTTACGTCCTATATAACAAATTGACCAGACGCAGGGACTTGTACTGAATAAAGTCGACCGGCCGCCATTTACCTGAATAATATTTCGCGTCCAGTCTCTTGTTCTTGTCTATTTAAGTTATCGAAGCAAAGATAACGATATAATCGACCTCAAGAGTGACAAATAAAATAATTATGCGGGTAATAGGATGATGTGCTAAGTATCTGATCTCATGTTTTCGAACTTTTGGATTTCGCAACATCTTTTTTATTATTTCTAGGAAAGGTTTGTGATACTATGAAAATTTTTGTAATCGGGATATATTTTTAATAGATTCTTATTTAGTATGTCAACGTTGAATACTATATTACATTCGGTAAGTTAAAAACACAATGACATATTTTGGTTGGCGTTAATATAATTTCAAATGGTTACCATCAACTTCTAAAGGAAAAAAATTAATTCCCCAAAACACAGACCTTTCCAGAGATTATATTTTATAACCACGTCTTAAAGTAGACTAAGCATTCTACTTATTTCGCTTTAAGGTGGGATTGACGATGCCATTTTCTATCGTCAATTCGATTTGCCTAACTATTGACGATTCGCATGCGCATTGCAGGGCTGTATATATCAGAGTAGGTATTTTTATGCTTTTGGCATACGAACAAGAACAATAGACATATTCTGGAGCTGGTAGAGCAAGGCAGATGTTAGTCAGCCGGTCATAGTTTTGTTTACTTTCATGTTTTGTGCAATTACGGAACCTTTCCTGTTAAACTAAACACATATTCTCTAGAATTTTTAGGATAGATGACATCTAGATGGACTAAGCCTGCCAACCTTAAAAATGACAAATGCGGGACAGCAGGACAATATTCGCTTTTTCACCATTACATGTAAACTTGTATAGGGTCAGTGGCATGTCGTGGGGTTTGTATTTGGAGGGGCGCAATAGAAAACCAATACCAAATGACATATAAGCAAATTGCTCGAAAAAGTATCTTTTTATAAAAAAAAATTTAGGTAAATTAATACATACATTTATAAATGTCTTTTGAAAACCGACGCGTAAAAGATCGGTTTTCGGCTCGTCGTTCACAAGTTTGTGATAACTTTATATCTGGCCACGGCCTCCCCAGTTCTTTAATTTTAAGTTTATCCGCTAATGGTAGCCTACAAAAATTTATTTGAATTATATTATTGACGAAATTCGTTTTTATTAGTTCGACGCGCGCTTACGCCACAACAAAGTCCGAAATGTATAAAGCAATGCAGGCGCTAAAATACCGCGGCCGTAGAGTCCCTAAATAAATCGGATATAACCGGGTGACGTTCGGGTTCGTTCGGCGAAATTTATATACGCCAGGCGAGATTCACCGTCCGTCGCAGCGTTTCAACGACGGAATTTAATTATCTAAAATTCACATGAGGAGGCTTGCTTATCGTTGGTCAACGAAAACGGAAATTTAGAGATGAGTTCAGAATTGGTGAGTTGCTATGGTTTTTTAAAATTTAGAAATTTTAACTACCTATATGAATAATAATAATAATATTAGTATTAAAATGAATAGTAATAATAAATATTTAAATAAACATTTAATTTGTGTGTTATGTTAAAATTCCTAGGAGGGGCGCGCGGCCACGCGACCTTAAAGAGCAACCGCCACTGTATAAGGTTAGGGTTGTCAACCCCTTGGGCCATCAAATTCTTCTTTAATTTGATTGAATAGAACAACAAAAGTCAAATTTATTTAAAGAAAATTAATTTAAATACAAAAAAATGTAAACAAGGTATTAAACAAAAAATATTCTATTTATTTTTGAAATCATATTTTTCAACTCCATGAAATTTGGGTTGGGCGAGATCCATCGATATTTTTATTATCGATAACTGCTGCATAATATGATGCTTTGCAAAATAATATGATCATTCCGGGACTTGCGGGACAGATTTAACAAATGCGGGACGGTTTTAAAAATTTTAGAAGCGGGAGAATCAAGGGCGTCCGAAGGAACTTTTCCAAGGGGGGGCAAATCATAATTGGAATTATTTTTGTTTCTAGCACTTCAACAAACCTTCAATAAAAGAATAGAGCAAAACACCTAATACTTATATTAAATAACAAAAAATAGCTAAACAAAATATTTAAAAATGTTCAAATATAACAAAAAAAAAATACAACAAAAAACTTATAAGTTATTCAGATTGATTGGAGAAAAGAAATGTTAATTTTCTTGAATCTTTTGCAAATTCATCAATAATTTTTTCAATTAAATGTATTTTTTTTCTTTTAAAAATTTGCGATGAACACTCATCATACATAAACAGTCCAATCGGTGCTCAGTCATAGTAGAGCGAATCCAGGTTTTTACTCTTCTGAGAGTACTGAATGATCTTTCGACTGTACATGTAGTTGGAGGTAAACAAATTGCTATCGCAATTGCCTGACCAATAGCTGGATAGAACTTGCAATGTTCCAGTAATTCTAACATTTCTTCTTCGCTATTTAGTGAAGATTTTTGAATTCCACATTTCATTTTATGCAACAAGAGTTCGTTTTACCAATTTTGTCAATTGAATTGTATCTCAATAAATATGTATATCCCAGTTAAATAAAATGTTCTCAAATCAAATTGGAAGAAATAGGCCATACTTAAAGTGGAGTTGAAAGTATGAGAAGGAAAGAAAAACACAAAGTCTTCCTCCACAAAATTTAATAGAATAAAAACTCTAGTGTAAATGGTCTCTACATTTTTCGAACGTAGAAACGTTCACACACACAGACAACAGTACCCCAAAAAACTTTGTCTACCTAACAACATTATTGTGCTACTCACTTCTATCCTCATAATGTCTTACTTATGCTGGATACGTTTTTCAAAAATTAAAAATTAAATAATTTTCGACACCTTCTTATAAAGAATTTTTTCTCTTCTTTCCCATTTAGTTTGGCCTACTTTAATAACTTTTTTGAATACTCAGTATGGTTCAACCATTGTCATTTGTCTTCATGCCATGTTTCTTCTACATTTAATGAGTTTTTTACGTCCATAAAAGCTCCATTAAGGTTTTAATTTTCTCTTTTGCTAACACCATCAGTATAAAATAGATTTCTGTCTCCTGATGATGAATGTTTCTACATTCGAAACATGTAGAGACAATTTAAATTAGAGTTTTTATTCTATTAAATTTTGTGGAGGAAGACTTTGTGTTTTTCTTTCCTTCTCATTCTCAAATTTACTTGGGCCAGGGGGGGGGGAAGCGCACCCCCTTGCCCCCCCCCCCCCCTTCGGACGCCCTTGGGGAGAATTCTAAAGAATACGGGACTATCCCGCAAAATGCGGGACGATTGGCAGCCTTAAGATAGAGTAGATAATATCGTGTTATCAGTAAAAATTATTGTTTTTACTTCAGTTCTGAAAATCGACGTGTTTACTTTCAAGGATTTTAAGGTAAATTGTGGACATTTTAGTGGTTTCAAAAAAATGCTTTTTTTTTAAGTTTCTGTGCATTTATTTAAAGAAAAACACCGGCATACTATTCATCAATGCCTCCCTGAACAGCCCTTCCAAAATTAGATACTAAGTATTTTTTTTTAATAATTGCAAGGTCCGGAAGTTCATGCATTCACTCGATTCAAGCCATTTATAGGTCTTTTATACATGTTTAACCTTGAGAACTGTGGCCTTAAATAAAAACATTTTTGATCGAATGTGGCCTTTTTAATTATTATAATTATTATTAGTAACAACAAGTTCCATTTTAGTTCAATATTATCAACAGAGGTCAGCAGCATTGCCGAAACATTTTCAAAATAAATCAAACGTCCATAATACATTCCCGAGGATAGGTCCTCGTGAAGTTCTAGCTGTTCCGGGACTTAGCAAAGGTCTGACGTCCCGTCGGACCACGACTCTCAGTTTCCGATCTACTTTATCCAGGGCTAACGCCATTTGACAATACGGTAATCCCCTAATCTCAGGCCTTATGGCTCCAGTCTCAGAGCCTGATATATTTCCGAAGAATAGGCCCTTATGATATTACAAGATTAAGTTGGCATTTATATGGGTGCGAAATTAAGGAGAAAAATTGTTTTTTTCAACGGTAATTTAATTTATAAATAATAAAATAATAAAAATTGTAGTAGTTATTAAAGATTATATTATACAGTGTGACCAGTAAAGTCCCCATCATAAATATGGGATTTTTTTTTATTAATAGCTTTATTCGAAATTTGACTTTGGCATCAAGTTCTGCTTCGATCGCGATGAAAATTAAGCAAAAAATAGTAGTCACGTGATTCGCATTATAGGTATGTGTAAAATTTTAATTTTTTTTAAAAAATAGTTCAAAAGTGGGGTTATTTCTGAAAGTATCGAAAAGAGTTATAAGAAAAAGTTTTTTTAAATGCAGTTTCTAGCCTACATGCAAAACTTCAGCTGAATAAGATAATTTTGATTTTTACCCACCACTAAAATTTATTTTCCACTTAATAAACACTTTACTGATGACACTGTTTTTTTTTTGTGTTAATATTCAGGTGTATTACTTTCAGACACAAACTGCGTTTTCAAAAATACTTATTTTATGAAGTTGCCATGGTCAAAAACAAATAAACTTTGCATCACATGACACCAAATTTTAATAGCCCAATTTTGACCTATCTGAAATAAAGCATTGTCAAAACTAAGAAGTTTTATGTAGGTGTATTATTTTGCAAAAGTGGTGCAATTTACAAAATATGGGTAAAAAATCAAAATTTTCTTATGCAGCTAAAATTTTGCATGTCGTGGGCTAGAAACTGCATTTAAAAAGACTTTTTCCAATAACTTTATTCGATATTTTCAGAAATAACCCCACTTTTGAATTATTTTTTTTTAAATTAAAATTTGACAGATAATGCGAATCACGTGACTACTATTTTTTTGCTTAATTTTCATCTCGATCGAAGCAGAACTTTATGTCAAAGTCAAATTTCGAATAAAGCTATTAATAAAAAAAAATCCCATATGATGCGGACTTTACTGATCACACTGTATACTTAGACCCACCTTAAGATTAATAAATTAGTCAAAATCTAAAGTATACCTACTATATAACCTAACCACGAAACTCCCGATGCGATCGGTACAGAACCGCATTCAGTTTTTGGGTTTTTGCATTTGAACAAATAGGTTTTGCGATTATATTATAGTTTTATTTTGCCCAACACACTGTTCTATTATTTTGAGTTTGGCATTTTGGTTTTACATAATGCAGTGCTTGTTGTAATGGTTAACGTAAAATAATCCTTATGGTTTAACTAGACTTTACCCAGAGGTAGAAATATCAAAAAAACAGGTAATAAAATAAAATATACAATGTTTCTTTGTTTGTAAGTCGACTCTTGGTGAACAATTAAATAAGTAAAATCGAATAAATTCAGTGTAAATTATTATTACTGCTTTTACCCTCATACAGCCTTTACACTTGTCTTATTGTGTCCATAGACATGTGAAGTATTTTTCACAATAAATGGTTGACTCCGTTTAACTACCTGGGACGTTTTGCAAGAGCTCGGCCATAAAAATGTAAATAAACTGTCGGGCGCTTTGTGCTATATTTTTCGTATATCGAGCACCCTACGCTTTTTTCACAATTATACTTTTATCGTTTATTATTAAGAATTTCAAGAATATTTTTAAACTATATTTATTTTCCGCTTTTTAGTTTGATTAATTTGAAACGTGTTTTTTAGTTTTTTTAAACTATATTTATTATATTATATTTATTTTGCATATGTCCGTTTTAAAAACATATATTGGCTTGCGGTTTTCACAGAATATATTCTTCCTATTTATTCTTCTGCTGAATTTAAAAAATATATATCTTTGTTTGAAGGTGAATACAGTATTCACCTGAAGACGACTGGAGATACTTACCAGTTGAAACGTTGTGATATGAAAAACTAAAGGCAATGGAAGTCCAAAATACATCTATTACTCAAAATATATCTTTGTATTTAAAATTTTTGATTTTTCATTCTGCTGAATGGCGCCTTTATTAAATTAATGAATCAGAATTCCTATTTAGGGAGTTCAAATTTGTCAAATTCGATTAGCCAAACCAAAGTTGTGGATATTTTTGCATAGCAATATTTGTCCCCTTCTACCCCCTACCCCCTACCCTTAAACAAAAAGGTAGAGCAAAAACTCAAAAACAACAGTTATTCCGAATTTTGATTAGATTGAAAAATGCAACATTTGTTACATGTTTACTATAAGGAATTTTGAGAAAATTCCGCTTGTTTGATCACTATAGTTACGCACCCTAGCGCAGAACCTAGAAGCTTCGGAATAATTTCCAGCCATTCCTCATTGCCACTTTTACGAAAAAAAAATGTTTCCGCAAGCTATACGACTGACACTTTCTGGGATACGACAGAGAGCCATTCTTAGTGAGAAACCCGGTATATTTTGTGCCTCAAAGCGCTATTACCGTGCGAGCAAAAATTATTTGCATCAAAAAGGGCTTGGATTAAAAAACGCAGGGCTTGGTTTAGATCACAATGATATGGGGACGATATATCTAAGCAAATCTAGGTTAAAATTTTGTCAAATTCATATTATGACATGATATGCCAAACTAATGAGTAATAAAATAAGTAGACAAATACAAATTTATTTTTGTTGATTACAAAATTAACAAAGTATACTTGCACTTTATAAGGAAATAAATTTAGCTGCTTTTTAAGAATAGTCCCGCATGTTCCATGTTTCCACTTCTTGGGACAGGCGTCTTATACAATTTGTTGGCGTATTTTGCATTATTTCACGAACGTTTGCAACAAGTTCTTCTGTTCTTACAGAAGGTCTTCCTGCTCCTTTTTTTGTGTTGTATAGAAGCTGTTTCCTTAAACACAGCCACGGTTCTTTTCAGGCAATGATAAAAATCCCCTGCAATAAAAGCAACGTTAGGAAAATGTTCGTGAAAATCGTCCATGCACAAACCCGGATTGTATTGCCACTCACCATTTACTCTAACCCCGTTTCGAAAATACGCTTGAACCATGAATGTTCTGTGCTGTTCCGTAAAGCCCGTTGTGTGAATTGTTCAACAAATTCGAAAAATTAGCGATGAATCAAATTACTTGTAACGACTGTCAAAGATGACGGAATAACTGATTGATTGTTAATTCAGGTAGTTACTGACACCCAACAGGTATTAAGCTCTACGGCTAAGCATTACGTCGTTAGATGCAAGGCCCTCTTTGATGCAAATATTTTTTGCTCGCACGGTCTAAGCAAACATATTTACAGGAAATAATTTTATCGTATATAATCAACCACCAAACTGCAGATTGCATAAAATTTCTTATAAAGCAGAAAACGTTTCCCTTTAGAAATGTACTTTTGCATGTTTATATACATAATATATTTATGTTTCTGCTCGGTACACTATGAATAAATTAGGTGCGGAATTAAATGCCCGACAGTGTTTACTTTCCATAAATCCCGTTTCTTATCCGTTTAAGACCGAGTTGAATTACTGCGATTTTTACTTAAATAAACGAGACTTGAACTAAAACTGTTATGGAAATTAGAAGTTTAAAATTTAAGCAAAATAAACATTTAATGTGTTTCATGTAAGTGCCCCCTCCCCCCCCTATACACTGTAATCTTTCTTAGCAATATTACTTGTTGTTGTTCGTCAACATTAGAGGTGGGCAAACTTACTCGTGCGCTTTCAAAATTCTCTAGAATTCCACTAGGGTTACAAAATAAAATGTAAGGGTCGTTAATTAATAATAAATCTTATTAACATAATATCTTTATTTCTAACATAAATTTGCTAAATAAAAAAAAATATAAAATTAAAATTAAATTTTAAAAATATCAAAAATATAATAAGCCATTTTTTTCGGCAATGAAACTTTTCGACCGAAGAAGGCCTGCTTCAGTATCAGTAGACCGTCTGCCACACATTCTGTGCTATTGCGTTGTTTTGCTGTATTAAGGTTTATAACGAAAAACGGTATTGCTTGGCTTTACATTAGCAAGACGAAACACCGAAAGTGATTTTAAGTTATTTGAGGGATCTCTGGACGCACTTGGGTGTCAGGAAAGTACGAAGATGTTAGGGGTGGGGATTGATTAAAAGCTTAAATGGAGATTCCATGTTGACAACTTATGCTCAAGATTGCGCAGCACCTGCTATGGACTAAACTTTTGGTCTGGGCAGTGTGGCTTGCCTACTCCTATGTCACTATATTTTTCTAATTTTCATAGCCAACTTAGATACGGTATATTGTGCTGGGGTAATAGTAGTCAGATAAACAGGGTTTTTCTGCTTTAAAACTTTGCGATTAGAATATTGTGTGGGCTTCAACGTCGCGAAACCTGTAAACTGGCTTTTAGGCAGAATAAAATTCTTACAGTTTTTGACATATATATATACTTGAAGTTTGCTCATATGTTTATAGAGATTGGCACACGTTTGAGGGTTGCCGACTTTATCATAATTATAATACTAGAGGTCACTTAAGATTGATGCCACCACCTCATCGCACAGCTACTTACCAGAAGAGTTTTTATTTTAACTATTTCAGATTTTATAATATCCTAGATAATAGCATGAAAGTGGCACCTAATATCAATGTTTTTAAGAGTAGACTTAAAAAGCTGCTGTTTCAAAAAAAAATGTTATACTTATTCTTAGTTATTATTAATATTATTATTATTATTATTATTATTATTATTATTATTATTATTATTATTATTATTATTATTATTATTATTATTATTATTATTATTATTATTATTATTATTATTATTATTATTATTATTATTATTATTATTATTATTATTATTATTATTATTATAACACTAAACAAACACTCTCTCAACATAACTACTGCTATGCGGTAAAGTAAAAAGATAGATAATATAGGTATATTAATTTTAAAACTTCGGATAAGCTAAATTTCCATCTCCCTTCGTTATACTTGCCACATTTTGCCAAAATAAAATCAAAAGTGCATTTTGATCTAAAAGTTTTGGAATATGCGCAAATTTGACAAAATTTTGTATTATGATTTTATTAATTCATTAAGTTCACTTTAACCTAGGTATTGGCTACCCAAGTATGTATTGGTTTAGGTCTCTATTTACAGAAAACAAAATTTTGATTGACTAGATTACACAAAAATCACTAGAGCTAGTGAAATTTCACTAGACCTGGCAACAATGTGTTGTTCTCAGTTGTTGTGAATAAAGGTACAGTGTTGTACCTAGCGGCTCGAACGGTGCTTTCTTTTAAGAATTGCAAAGTTCATTGGTCCAATTAAGGAGGCGGTATAACATAGGCAACCTTCCCCTAATTGTTTGTACCTCGGGTTTTACTCTATCGTGCCCGTATATATCAGCTTTGTTCGCGGTGAGGATTCTTAACCAATTCGGGACTATTCGCATGAACAGTTAAAATAAGGACGTTCGCTGATCACAGAATTCCGAATTTCTTGTTACAGTTCCATGTTTGCGGAGAAATAACATTTAGTTCAAGATCGATTCTAAACTGATTCTTTCGGTTCTGCGGATTTAACAAGAACTGTTAGTTCGGACACACCCCCTTTGAAATTTTACTGTAATCGGTCACGATGGCTTCTGTTAGATTAGGTTTGATGTTTTGTTTTGAATTTTAGTGATTTTTCCGAAATCGTTTGCAGTTTGTTAAAACTAATTCCGAATCTGTAAATTATCAAGCATGCGTACTACGATAATCCTGAATTAATTTAGTTCTCGTTCTGAATCGGTTCAGCATCCTTAACACGAACAAAACTAATGATAATTGACGAAATTAACGGACAGTGTGTGCGCATTTTCTCCAGAAACGATGCAAGTATTCCAATAAATACAAGCCGCAGATTTTGAAAGACGCAGGAATTACTCTCAATTCTTTACCCAAAATATATTGGAAATAAATAATTTATCAGACCTGACATATTTTTCGGAAGAATACACGCATGTGGAGTAGTAAAAATTCCCATCTTTTGTAGAGTTCACATTGCACCCTTAAAAAAAAATGGTGGTCCCATTTTTTTCCCTGACACAGTTACAGCAGAG
Source organism: Polydrusus pterygomalis (assembly GCA_963969555.1). NCBI lineage: Eukaryota > Metazoa > Arthropoda > Insecta > Coleoptera > Curculionidae > Polydrusus > Polydrusus pterygomalis. The sequence goes on along the minus strand of OZ018376.1, from coordinate 37,202,572 downwards.
CGGTATAGAAACAATATTTTTAATACATTTGTGGAGCAATTATTTGACGACGAACTACGTTTTGGATATTTTCAACAGGACGGTGCAACCGCCCATACAGCCGCCGAAACTATTAACTACTTGCGCAATTTTTTCGACGACAGATTGATCAGTTTTCGATCAGACATTGAATTCCCACCTAAATCACCTTGTTTAACGCAAATGCGTATCGTAATAGACTTGTTATGATAGCAAATTAGAAAAATGATTTTTTTACGTCAATATACAGTCGTTTTGTGTAATAAAAATTACCTTTTTTAGACGACATTAGTGATACATTTAAAAAATAGATTTTTATTTCCTTAAGTAGAAATATCACTTATCACAATTAAGTCATCGCCATCGGCATATTGCACGATATTAATATTATTTATTGCATAACGAAAGATATGAAGAAAATAAACACAGGGTCCGGCGTGTCACCTTGTTTCTTTGTAATCATGTGCAATTGGATGGAGATTATGATCGCCATCCCTTGCAATGTATACGTACTCGTGACCATGTGACCGCGTGACTGTGCCAAGCCGTGCCGATTCAATGCGCGTCTTCCCTAATATTTTAGTGAAAGTTCCAGTAAAAAAGGTGATTATTTAACTACTTTAAGATTGTATTTTTTTGTGTGGTGGCCCTACCTTTATTATACACAATACAATATAATATTTCTTTTGCACAAAATATTTCATTCCCCATTGCTTTTACAGAGAACAATGTTTACTGTAAATTGGAGTCACAAAACTACCAAGGGAATGATTACAACTCCATAGCAAAATTTGCATGGAGACCTAATATTAATCGCCCAAATATTTTACTATCCCGCAACTAGACCGTTGTCCAAATAGAGTTATCATGAGAGCATTAATATACGTTATGCTTTTCATAAATAATTTATAGCTTTGAGCCGCAGTAAATCTGGATTTAATCTCTGCATTAATTCATTTTAATCAATTTTGACTGTTCTCCGGAGGGGACATTTCTAGTTTTACCAACTTTTTGTGTTCACAATGTTGCGACTATTTTTCTGTGTCACTGGTAATTACACCCGTTTTTTCTATTTCAACCCATTGTTTATTGATGTAAAGGAGATGGAGGCCATTTTTATCAATTTTGTATGAATGCAGCGCGTTTGTATTAACCAACAAAAACGTATGTTTTTAGAGGGTTTATAAATCAAAATATATCACGAACACATGCTGTTAAGAGCAAACATCAGTGGAGCATTCGCCATTTCGTTTTTTGATCAATATTTCGTTAATTCCTCGTGTGGTTGGATTTATAAATTTTATTAATAAACGCTGAAAAAGAAATAAGTGCAAATTTTACAAAATTTCGTGTTATGATTTTATTAATTTATCAAGTAAATTTCTTTTAACCTAATACTGTAGTAGGTAGGCTATCCAAGTATACGGCCTATATTGGAGACAACGAAATATTGATAAGAAAATGAAAGGGCGAATGCGCCACTTGGATTTTTCTTATACTCAAAACCCAATATTATAGGCAGTGACGTATTATTCGAAACCGTGGAAACTAATGCAAACCGCCAATGACCATACAGTATTTTGGTCGTTTCCATGGTTATGAGAGCTACGTCACTGCCTATATTTTTGGTAATAGACTATAGTAACTCTCAATTTCAAAACCAATAATGTAAAAATACGAACCAAGGGATTAATAATAACTTCTGTAACTTTTGTAGGGTAAAGTCGCCAAAATCGTACCATTGCCTAAATCGTACCATTGCGATTTTTCAAATCGATTAGTAGTAGCAAAAAATCTGCATTAATTAGGAGCCGAAAAAATAACTCTGTTGTAGCTACTAGTTTAATTTTTTTGACTTTTTAACCTTAAAAGGGTAGTTTCTTAAATATTATTTTTTGCTGCTAAAAGACAACTCTTTTGCCCTAAAAAAATATATGATGCAGTGGTAAAAAATATCTTATATCTTATAAAAGTATTGCTTTTTAATCCTAAAAATTGTGTGCTTAAAAAAAATATTTTTATCATTGGTAGTCTACCTAACTTCTACCAAATTACCATTTTCTGAGCTCCATTTTTTTAGGATTGGTCCTCAGTGACGTATTTGACATTTTATTTCATTTTTTATTAGATTTATTTTCTTGTATTCTTGTATTCTTGTATGAAATGAAAATGACTATGCAACTATATGAACGGTGTATACAAGCTTATTATGTTAATATTTCATAAACGGTTGAAGATAGGCATAAGGCATAATTCATAAAAATTAATGAGTTCCAAATTAAATTCATCAATGTACAATTCTCATAATTAAAAAATTCTATATCTCATGGTGTAAGACAAATAATTTCTTGTTAATTTTTGGCATTCTAATGTGCTTGGTGACTATTCTGGATAGACATACATATAAAGGGTGTTCATTTGAAAACTTCCCACCTCGATTTTCCTGCTTTATAATGAAAATGTGGAAAATCGCTCGGACCCGTCGATTTTTATTTCGAGGGGGACATCTTTTGCGTATATTACCAATCTTGTTACTTCAAGCCCCTAGGAGGGAGGGGGGCAAAGATCTAAATCTTAAATGGATACCCCTATTTTATATAATTTTTTTGGATTCTGCATAAAATTCTGAACATTTTTTATTAAAAGCATTATTAGTCTATACTTAACAGTTTCCGAGATATTTACTCTTAAAAAATGATATTTTTGAACTTTGACAGCGTCTAGCTTTCTAACTGTACGTCTTAGAGCAAAACGGCTTACATGTCCCTATCTTCGATTTTTATTATCTTTCCAATAGTGTGAACTTTCGGTTAAACCGGATGTAAAAAATATAGTAATTCCGGTTTAACCGGAAGTTGACACTATTGGAAAGATAATAAAAATCAAAGATAGGGACATGTAAGCCGTTTTGCTCTAAGACGTACAGTTAGAAAGCTAGACGCTGTCAAAGTTCAATAATGTCATTTTTCAAGAGTAAATATCTCGGAAACTGTTAAGTATATACTAATAATGCTTTTATTAAAAAATGTTCAGAATTTTATGCAGAATCCAAAAAAATTATATAAAATAGGGGTATCCATTTAAGATTTAGATCTTACCCCCCCTCCCTCCTAGGGCCTTGAAGTTACAAGATTGACAATATACGCAAAAGATGTCCCCCTCGAAATAAAAATCGACGGGTCCGAGCGATTTTCCACATTTTCATTTTAAAGCAGGAAAATCGAGGTGGGAAGTTTTCAAATGAACACCCAGTATATGCTAACCTAAAAGAAATAAACAGTCACATAAGCCTGTTCTAAATAGCTCGAAAAGTAATCATACGTGTGTGCGTTTTAGTTATTATTTTTATATTATTTTGAAAAATTTTATTATACAGTGTCACCAGTAAAGTCCGCATCATATGGGATTTTTTTTTATTAATAGCTTTATTGGAAATTTGACTTTGGCATCAAGTTCTGCTTCGATCGAGATGAAAATTAAGCAAAAAAATAGTAGTCACGTGATTCGCATTATCTGTCAAATTTGAATTTTTTCCAAAAAATAATTCAAAAGTGGGGTTATTTCTGAAAATATCGAAAAAAGTTATTAGAAAAAGTTTTTTTAAATGCAGTTTCTAGTCCACATGCAAAATTTCAGCTGGATAAGATAATTTTGATTTTTTACCTATATTTTGTAAATTGCACCCCTTTTGCAAAATAAGACTCAACGCAACCTACATAAAACTTCTTAGTTTTGACAATGCTTTATTTCAGATACATTTTCTTAAAAGTAGCGCCATATTAAAGGTGTGTTTTTCTACAAAATCAAAATTGGGCTATTAAAATTTGGTCGCATGTGATGCAAAGTTCATTTGTTTTTGACCCTGTATAAGGTAACTTCATAAAATACGTATTTTTGAAAACGTAGTTTGTGTCTGAAAGTAAAAGAATAAAAATAAAATAAAGAAGTTTTAAATTAAATCGTTGAAAATAGATAAACTTTACGCTAAGTTAAACTTAAATTTATTTTCCACTTAATGACACACTTTACTGATGACACTGTGTTCTTTTTGTCTTAATATTAAGGTGCATTATTTTCAGACACAAACTACGTTTTTAAAAATACCTATTTTATGAAGTTACCTTATACAGGGTCAAAAACAAATAAACTTTGCATCACATGCGACCAAATTTTAATAGCCCAATTTTGATTTTGTAGAAAAACACACATTTAATATGGCGCTACTTTAAAGAAAATGTATCTGAAATAAAGCATTGTCAAAATTAAGAAGTTTTATGTGGGTTGCGTTGAGTTTTATTTTGCAAAAGTGGTGCAATTTACAAAATATGGGTAAAAAATCAAAATTATCTTATGCAGCTGAAATTTTGCATGTGGGCTAGAAAAGGCATTTTAAAAAACTTTTTCCAATAACTTTTTTCGATATTTTCAGAAATAACCCCACTTTTGAATTGTTTTTTGGAAAAAATTAAAATTTGACAGATAATGCGAATCACGTGACTACTATTTTTTTGCTTAATTTTCATCTCGATCTAAGCAGAACTTGATGCCAAAGTCAAATTTCGAATAAAGTTATTAATAAAAAAAAATCCCACATGATGCGGACTTTATTGGTGACACTGTAGATGATGTTATTTTCAGAACACACATTTATTTTCTCAGAATCGGACGCATATGATTTATAAGGCTGTTAATACTACACGATGCAGACAGAATCAATCAGGAGCACGAGGTTAAGGATATAAATCATAACACCCTATTCGAATCTGTCATTTGTAAATCGTTTCGTGATTAATATTAGATGAAATTAGCTGGTAGATCATACTTAATGGTGTAAGTTTGATATTTATTGAAAATAACTAACATTACTTGTTTAACATAGGCATAAAAATTAAGTATTTCAAAAATATTCAGTATTTGCACATTAATAAACAAAGCGCAGAAATTTAATAACAAAGGTGTTTTTGTAGGACCCCTGAGCACCACGTTCATTAAAAGCAGGATGCCGTAAAATGACGATGATAAACTTTAAGGGATGATTTTACATAAAATTATATGAAAGTTTATAGGTTACATAGGTCCGCAAATGCTTCCATACAGAGCTACAGGCTCTTGAACATGATTGTTTGAAGGTGGTAGTCATTGAAGTATTATCAAAACAATTACCTTATCGGACTTCCATTGTCTTTATTTTGTTACTTTACACAACATTTCGGTTACTTAGTATCTCTAACCATTTTCAAGTGTATATTAAATTATAATTTTAAGTTTTGAAGAAGTAGTCCATAGTCAAAGTGGAGTTGAATAATATAGGGAAAAGAAAACCATAAAGTCTTTCTCCACAATTTTAATTCAGTAGCTAATAAGCTAGAATCGACATGTTTCGAGTGTAGAAACACTCATCATCAGGATGTTAAAGTAAAAATTATGAACAGCTGATGTTGTTAGCAAAAGAGAAAATATAATAAAGTTAAGGTGGAACTAATCCATAATGGAGCTTTCAATAGCACGCATAGGGAGTGAGAAAATTTGTTTGCAGTCAAGAGGTGAAATTTCCCGCCCACAGTGGCTTTTTTACTGGTCCCGGACCTTTCAGCGTGCTGATAGATTTTCACCTCTTGACTGCAAACAAATTTTCTCACTCCCTATGCGTGCTATTGAAAGCTCCATTATGGATTAGTTCCACCTTAACTTTATTATATTTTCTCTTTTGCTAACAACATCAGCTGTTCATAATTTTTACTTTAACATCCTGATGATGAGTGTTTCTACACTCGAAACATGTCCATTCTAGCTTATTAGCTACTGAATTAAAATTGTGGAGAAAGACTTTATGGTTTTCTTTTCCCTATATAATTTTAAGGTTACTGTCTTAAATACTATCCATGTGCAATGAAGCTCAATGACTCCGTCTACAAGCTTATTAGAATATGAACTTTCAGCTGTTTGTTTTGGACAATGAGATGCTTTCAGATGTTGGGAATATCCACACTTGGTTTATTAAATATGGTATTTCGATTCCTTGAATTTGCGTTTTCGCCAGTGCATGCTGTTCCATGTCCGAGGTTCTGATCAATGTATATTGGTCCATTCATGTTCGGCTATACCTGATCTCGAAGTTTTACCTCTTTGGATATATTTTAGATATTCTTTAAGAGGTCTTTTTGTTTCCCCAATGTACGATTTTGCCACACTTGCAAGGCACTCGATAGATGCAATTTTTTATGTATTCATGGCGTGGAGGTTTTCTTTTGTAAGAATACCAATAGGGGAAGGTCGCCCTTGATGGCATACTTCCCATGATGGCATACTACAGGTATCTCTGGAATAAACCGGGTTTGCGTCATCCCGCATAGTTAGACGGGCGCGCGTATTGACCGTTCAGTTGTGAGTCGAATTTCAGTCGTGACGGGCGTTTTTATGTAAAGTTATTTAATAGAACAGAAATTGCTAAGTGGCGGAGTAATATTAGCCATTTTTTAAACCAAAAATTTATTATGTTAGGTGCATTAAATGAGAATGCACGATTTTTTTTCGATAACTATAGGATATATATGTTACTTTGCTATGGTTATTTTAAATCTAAGTTGTGGTTTTAATTTTTTATAATTTATATACTAGAAGTGTGACATATTCCTAAGATGGCATTGGTTCCCTATGATGGCATACCTATAAATACATATAAACAGGTATGCCATCATTGGCGTCATATTCAAAACGGCGCTACTTTTACTTTTCTTTGTGTCTATGTCCCTAAACACTACTTATATGCTTTATAAAGTTTTTGAATATATCTTTAGATTGCACTTTCCTGATAATGTTTTAATTTTTTTTTAAGTTTTAAACATGTTCCCTAGAATGTAATATATTATTTTAAGTCTTTTTAAACAGTTTTATGTGCTTGAAGTTTTTAATAATAAAAATGTGCAAACTGTAACAAAACTATTTCTTTTACATGTATGCGTCCTTCAGATTTTTGCATTTTACAGGAGTATGCCATCATAGGCAACGCAGTTGCCTATGATGATGGCATACTTATACATATTCTTTTCTATTATTTTTACCAAAAAAATAGTTTTTGTATATTTTTAAAGTTTTATAATGAACATTTAAGTAGTAACAAATATTTTAACATGTTTAAATGGGTTAAAACCTTTGAACTAAAAAATATATAGGTGGTAACAAACAAGGTGTCATCATTGGCGACCTTCCCCTACGTGACGCGCCACGCAATTGTTTTTCTTTTAATAGTAATAGGAGAGAATTTTTGGTCAGTACCTGATAGCCAAACTGAATTAACACAAAAAAATAATTTTACGGGAATGATGTTATAATGACTGTACGGGAGAGTTTAAAGCATCTTGATTGAGCATTTAACAACCAGAATTTACCACCACGTATACATTTTGAGTTATAGAATATATTACCGGGGCATCTCCGAGGGGTGAAATCTACCTCAGGTGGCGTCTTAAAGTCAGCGGGACGAAGTTCAATTAAATAATTTAAGGGTAGGTTAGTTTTACTTGTCAAATCATAACAACACGTTGACATCAGTTTGTTTTTACTTCAATAACTTAATATTTTGAAATAAAACTTTAATTTATATCTAAAAGTGTCTTATTGCATTATAAAAGTTATAAAACTAGGGAGTCGTAGCCTTTTATGAAATCTTATGAAGGTACGTTGAAAATAATGGCCAAAATCAGGAAAGTTATCGAGAAGATGTAATCAACGCCACAGAAAAATAAAGGGTTTATATCAACGCTGCCAAAATTAAAAACAGTGTTTTCTAGCAATATATTTATTAAGGAAGCATATTTTTAGAAGGACACAGTGATATTTGTAATTATAATATTATTATTATTATTATTATTATTATTATTATTATTATTATTATTATTATTATTATTATTATTATTATTATTATTCGTAAATAGTTGAAGATAGGTATAGGTATAGGGTATGATATATGAAACAGTCTAAAATTGATTGTAAAATGTAACAATGCAAAAATACACAATTATGTTTTAATAAAAAAAAGTTGAAGTAATTTTTATAATTTTATTATTATAATATATTTTTTTCAAAAGAAAATGCATTTCAAAAAAATTAATTTGACGGGTCCGAGCGATTCTTGATTAAGTGGGCTGTATTTTATATAATCCGATGATCCGTTTCTCTATCATAACGCTGTATCGCTGTATGCAGTGTGTCCAAAAAAGTATGCAACATGGGAAACTTCTTTATTACCGATTTCTCAGAAAATTTTATTCTTGATAAAAGTTGGTACATGCCTTCAAACTATAATTGCATATTTTTTCATATTTTACCTGCGGCTAATAGTAAGGGAGCAAATGCCATTTTTTCGAAATGGCCTTAAGAGTAAAGTACCTTAATTAGTACAAATACAACAAAATTTTATATGTAAATGTTTTTGCAAATAAAAAACTTAGTCCGAATACGAAATTTGAGTTGTGTCTCAATTTTTTATTTTTTTCTTAATATCTATTTTCCCCTAAACTGTACGCCTCTGGTCGATTTTTTATTTACGCGATTTTAATACATTAATCAAATATCTTAATCATGTGTTTATTATAAAAATGTGTAGTAGTTGCAAACCTTTTAAAACTTTTCAATGATACGGGTGGGTTTAGATATTAGCGTGTTGCACGCATATTTAAACACATGTTAGCCAGCTTGGGTTCTAATAAAAATTATAAGAGAATCCAACTCTATTCATACGAGTGGAAATAACTAATAATTTATTTGTTATTTTCACATAGTATTCGGTCAAGCCCAGTCTTAGAGCAATTTAGAAAAAAAGGCATTTGCTCCCTTACTATTAGCCGCAGGTGAAATATAGAATATGCGTTTATAATTTTAAGGCATGCACCAACTTTTAGCAAGAATAAAATTTTCTGAGAAATCGGTAATAAAAATCTTTTCCATATGTTGCATACTTTTTTGGACACACTGTATAAATCGAAATTCCCAAAAACATGTTTTTTTACCCGCCTTCCTAAACATAACCCTTAGAATTAATTCTTAACTAAAACCTCTGGTTTATCAACCATACCTAAAGTACTTGAGGCAGTAATTTATTTTACCCCTTTTAATTTTCTCATTAGCCCGGGCAAAAACTTCACTTTACGTCATTAAAAGTAAATTTAGAAAGAAGACCAAAGGGTAACATATTGCTTTCGCGAAAAACACCTGTGGTTTTCTTACTGAATTATTAATGGTTCTTAACGATCCCGTTAGGTGTCCGTTGACACCAGCATGATCTACGAGTAAGAAGCTAAAAGCTGCAGCAAAGAAAAACAACAGTTTTGTAATAAAGACAACAGGAGCGCAATTCAGTGCCGGATTTAAATCTACTGCCGCTGGGGGTTAATAATTATTCATGATACCGCTACTTAACAAAACTAAGTAAAATAATAAATACATGTATTAATGAACGACACATGTTTTTTTTTATTAAATTTTGTATTTTTTAATTAAAGAAATTAAATCTAAAATTGTATTTTTGTATTATCGTCACTGGTTTTGTGATGAATTTATTTCGATATTTAATGTACAGTTAAGTTCAGAAAGAAGTAGGACATTGATTGATTGATACACATATACTTACGTAACCAAATGTATCCCAAACTTAAATAATGCACTACATATACCACCTATACAACATAAGATAATTTTAATAATATTCTTCTCGACAAAATATTTACCAAACTGCAAAACGCCTAACATGTTTTTTTGCAAAATCATTTATGCGTGTGTTTAGTTTATGCCACAGGTTATTTTTATTACACTCACACTATTACTATGCAGGGTGTTCATTTGAAAACTTCCCACCACGGATTTATCGAAAACCACTGATTAAAAGAAAATACGCCGAAATACGTCAAAAGATTTGCCAAAGGGGACAACTTTTTAACCAAAAACTACGTCACACCCTTTTACCCTCTGCCCCCCGAGGTCATCCCCTTAAAAATTTTAAATGACAAGGGGTATCAAGTAATAGCTTGTTTGAAAGGTCTTTCAAAGTGCTTTGTTTTGACGTTTGATTTTTTTAAGTCGGTCGATTCGTTTTCGAGAAAATTAGAAAAATCTTTATTTATCTTAATTTGTTCAGATAGAAAAAAAAACACGAAAATATCACTTTTTATTTCAATAAGTGTTCAAAATGTTGCCCGTTATTGGCCAAACAATGATATAGGCGATGTTCAAATTCCTGACGGACATTTTCAAAAACATGTTGTGGGAGATCATGGCAGCTTTCGATGATGCGTTGACGAAGTTCTTCCAAAATTTCAGGTTGGGGAGTGAACACAATAGACTTCAAATGGTCCCATAGAAAAAAGTCTAATGGCGTCAAGTCACGAGATCTAGCAGGCCATTCGATAGGTCCTCTTCGCCCTATCCATTTATCTGGAAACTCGTCGTCTAGCCATTGCCAAACCGGAAGAACATAGTGAGGAGGAGCGCCCGTCTTGCTGGAAATATATTTCAGCCTCATCAAGTATAGGGTTTCCATCGTCTTCGATTTGGTTTTCAATGGTTTCAGTGATAAGCGGATTGATGGTATTTTCCAACATATCTAAATAAATGCCTCCATTTAAATTCCCATTGATAAACAATAGCCAAATCACTTTGGTTCCTATAATGCCTGCCCATACATTAATTTTTTGGGGGTACTGAGTATGCCATTCTACAAAAGCATGAGGATTTTCATTGCTCCAATACCTGCAGTTATGTTTATTAACAAATCCATTTAAATAAAATGTGCATTCATCACTGAAGCAGATATTCTTTACATGAATGGTATTATCATTAATCGCTGCAGTAATTTGTTCACAAAAGTCAACTCGCCTATCGAAATCATCTTCGGTTAACTCTTGCAATATTTTCATTTTGATTGGATGTAATTTATGCAATTTATTAACTGTGTGTACAGAGCCTAATGAAATACCAGTCGCATCAACAATTTTGCCTAATGAAGTATTAGGATTTATGCCAAAATGACCCAAAACTTCAACTTGAGCGGCTTCATCCAAAACTCTACGATGATTACGTTTTTTATTTGCAACAGATCCAGTTTGAGTAAATTTAGTAACAAGGTCCAAAACATACCTATGCGAAGCTATCTTTTCCGGATGTCTGGCGTTAAATGTGACGGCAGTTTGCCGAGCACATTGATTTTGGGCACCATAAATTAGAATCATTTCCACTCTTTCGGCTAGTGTGTAAACCATTTTGGAAGTAAAATCTGAATCAATAAATTAATTTTCACTATCCCAAGATTGTCACAAAGGTAACTGACAGCAAATTAAATTCTTTCTTTTCCTTAGCAATTTTATTATAAAAAACTAAACAGGTATAAGAATAAATACATGTTATCTGTGTTGATAAAAAGAAGGCGGAAAAAAATTCGAGTTGTTATTTGGTTGCTGCCACGTATAATCTTCCGAATTGCTGTTTATGTTGGTTTTTGAACACTTATTGAAATAAAAAGTGATATTTTCGTGTGTTTTTTGAACAAATTAAGATACCTACTTAAATAAAGATTTTTCTAATTTTCTCGAAAACGAATCGACCGACTTTAAAAAATCAAACGTCAAAATAAAGCACTTTGAAAGACCTTTCAAATAAGCAAATACACCTTGTCATTTAAAATTTTTAAGGGGATGACCCCGGGGGCAGAGGGTAAAAGGGGGTGAAGTAGTTTCTGGTTAACAAGTTGTCCCCTTTGGCAAATCTTTTGACGTGTCTCGGCGTTTTTTCTTTTAATCAGTGGTTTTCGATAAATCCGTGGTGGGAAGTTTTCAAATGAACACCCTGTATATACAGAAAGTGGTACGTTATAGCTTAGTTTATATTTCCCTCTATCGTGCGAGCAAAAATTATTTGCATCAAAGAGGGCCTTGCATCTAAGGACATAATGCTTAGCCGTAGAGCTTAATACCTGTTGGGTGTCAGTAACTACCTGTACTAACAAGCAATCAGTCATCTTTGACAGTCGTTACAATTAATTTGATTCATCGCTAATTTTTTTCAATTTCTTGGTGAGTGGCAAAACAATCCGGATTTGTGCATGGACGATTTTCACGAACATTTTCCTAACGTTGCTTTTATTGCCGGGGATTTTTATAATTTCCTGAAAAGAACCGTGGCTGTGTTTAGGGAAACAGGTTCTATACAACACAAAAGGAGCAGGAAGACCATCTGTAAGAACAGAAGAACTTGTTGCAAAGGTTTGTGAAATAATGCAAAATACGCCAAAAAATTGTATAAGACGCCTGTCCCAAGATATGGGAAGATCTTGGAACATGCAGGACTATTCTTAAGAAGCAGCTAAATTTATTTCCTTATAAAGTGCAAGTATTCCAAGAAATACAAGCCGCAGATTTTGAAAGACGCAGGAATTACTCTCAATGGTTTACCCATAATTTATTGGAAAGAAATGATTTATTAGAGCTGACATTTTTTTCTGATGAAGCCTAGTCTCCGGTTATGTGAATTCTCAGAATACACGCATGTGGAGTAGTGAAAATCACCATTTTGCAATTTATGTAATTATTTTTCTTTTTCTTTCTGTACATTCTTACTTTGTTGATTTTGTAAACAACAAAAATAAATTTGTATTTGTCTACTTATTTTATTACTCATTAGTTTGGCATATCATGTCATAATATGAATTTGACAAAATTTTAACCTAGATTTGGTTAGATATATATCGTCCTCATATCATTGTGATCTAAACCAAGCCCTACGTTTTTTAATCCAAGCCCTCTTTGATGCAAATAATTTTTGCTCGCACGGTATAACATTATTGCTTGCGTCAAGTTCCAAAAAATAGTATATTACCTATGAGCCGTATATTAATATAATATTACGATCTTGCAAATGGTCCACAATATATCTCACTTTACTTCCTTTGAATTATTAGAAGGGTTCAGAACTATATCTTATAAAGGGTAATGAGAAATTTTAGTACTATAAATTATAGGTACCACTAAAAGCGCTATATTATTCAAAGAAAATTTACTGTAACATATAATTCATATTTTTACTTGAGCTGGCAAAAATTATACAAAATATCGTTTTTAAAAGTTTTCAGCCGAGTCGGTGTATTAGTTCTCATAAAGCAATTTTTAACGCGCAAAGTCGTAAGTTTTTTCACAGCTTTTGTTGGTATTTTTTTACATTACAGAAAGAATTTAAACATTTTAACCTGTACAGGGTGTCCCAAATTCGATGCTCACCATTGGGATATCGGAAACTATCAAAGATACAACAACTCACACATTCACATCGTTTAATCTTGAATTCTGCATCTTTTCTCTGGATCTTTGTCTGATTCATCGCTAGACCGAAGCATATTATTTTCCACACTGTTCTCGCTGGAACTGCTTGATGAACACTTCCGCTTGGATAATATTTGATTCTGTAAATAAAAAAAATTATGTAATAGAATAAACTAACTTATTCTATTTAGGTACATATTTAGGCATATAAAATCCGTATTTTTCTATAGGTATTCAAGGCATTGAAATCAGGCAGCAAATTATTATGTTTTATGTTCCTTGGGATCAATTAGTTCAAGAGCAATTATTGGAGTCAATAAAAACTGTATTATCAAACTTTATAATAAATAAAAACAATAATTGTTTTTATATGAATACATATCTAGGTCCCTAGGTATAGCTTTAAACAAATTATCGAGAACTAGTTAAAAAATGTCTATAAAATGTAAAAAGCTTAACTTTTAAACTTACCAGAAACTCGTTCATTTTTAAACAAACTCAAAAAACTCAAACACAATACAATCTTAACGGTCCTAAACAAATCTCAATAAATAAAAATAAATCAAGACGTGTAACTAAACAACAAGTGACGTTAAGTCAAAACCGAAACACAAACGAACAACTGACGTAAAAATCCCTGTTTCACCTTGGATCACTGAACGATCAGATCGATCCAAATCTCTGTGCCAATCAAACACGCCTAAGAAATATACAGAGGTAACGTAACAACAAAAGTGGCGCCGAGCCAATGTCGATAAAGAAGGAATGCCTAATAACAAGAGGGTTGTGCGCATGCCAGCCTCTTTTGGGCACTAGGGGATCGGTCCGGTGAGTCGTGCGTACAAACGTATTTTTTTACCCATAAAACTTAGCTTCTTAAAGGTATATGTCTGTATTTTAAGGTGGTGAATCCAAAAAAAGGGACAGAAGTATTTAATTGAGTAATAGATGTGTTTTGGACTTCCATTGCCTTTAGTTTTTCATTTCACAACGTTTCAACTGGTAAGTATCTCCAGTCGTCTTCAGGTGAATACTAAACAAGTTTAGAGTTGTGTAGTTCGCGAACGAACTAGTTCAAAAGATCGAATCTGACAACTGAACTAAAAGATTCAATCAGTAATTACTGAGAGATTGAAACAAGGCGAACTAAAGTCTAAACGGAATGTACTACGCAAGCGAGAGCGAGACGACCGAGATTATAGGTTTTGTCACCTGACCGACCGATGCATGCCGCGTCGCCGCGATGATTTCGGACTATTTCGGTATGGAAATGAATAAAAAATATTGTCGGTGTCTACTGTATTTTTTGTTAATTTAATATATAATTTAAATTTTAAAATATTTCTTTTACTTCACTATGCCAGTATAAATCAGTGAACTAAATGAACTAAACGAACTAGTCTTTTGAACTATTAACTTTATTGAACGAGAACGAAAGATTGAAATCGGCAAAGTGAACTAAACTTCCCAGCACTAAACAAGTTACAAAGCTACGAGCCTATTTATACTACCTAGGGGGGGAGGGGGCGGAGCTAGTGACATATGATCGGGTGCAGTCGTGAGTCATCTGCTTACGTCACCATGATTATTCATCTGCTTACGTCATCCGCTTACGTCATCACGTTTGTATCACTACTCAATCTGAGCTTACATCTATTTAACAAGGGCTTCCAAATGTTTCTTATATCTGCAGAAGGTTTACTGAAGCAGTCAGGGTTCTGGATTATGACAGCCAAGGGCGTCCGAAGGAACTTTTCCAAGGGGGGGGGGGGGGCAAATCATAATTGGAATTATTTTTGTTTCTAGCACTTCAACAAACCTTCAATAAAAGAATAGAGCAAAATACCTAATACTTATATTAAATAACAAAAAATAGCTAAACAAAATATTTAAAAATGTTTAAATATAACAAAAAAAAAAATACAACAAAAAACTTATAAGTTATTCAGATTTATTGGAGAAAAGAAATGTTATTTTTCTTGAATCTTTTGCAAATTCATCAATAATTTTTTCAATTAAATGTATTTTTTTTCTTTTACAAATTTGCGATGAACACTCATCATACATAAACCGTCCAATCGGTGCTCAGTCATAGTCGAGCGAATCCAGGTTTTTACTCTTCTGAGAGTACTGAATGATCTTTCGACTGTACATGTAGTTGCAGGTAAACAAATTGCTATCGCAATTGCCTGACCAGTAGCGGGATAGAACTTACAATGTTCCAGTAATTCTAACATGGATGTATCTTCTGTGTAACTTAAAATAAAGCTTTATTTATTCTATTCTAATATTTTTCCTTCGCTATTTAGTGAAGATTTTTGAATTCCACATTTCATTTTATGCAACAAGAGTTCGTTTTACCAATTTTGTCAATTGAATTGTATCTCAATAAATATGTATATCCCAGTTAAATAAAATATTCTCAAATCTACTTGGGCCAGGGGGGGGGGGGCAAGCGCACCCCCTTGCCCCCCCCCCTTCGGACGCCCTTGATGACAGCTGCTTCTTTGAATTTTCTCTTCCGCCAATGCTCTTCTTTAAGTATAATTTTTGTGTTTGCCCATTGTAAATGATGGCCGTGGGTCCAAGCGTGGTCTGCTGCACCGGATCTGTTTGTTTCTCCTTTCAGTGTATGGTTTCGATGTTATTTGATCCTTGTTTGGAGAGGTCGTAGAGTTTCACCAACATAGGATTGTCCGCATTCGCAAGGTATTCTGTATACACAATTCTTCGTGTCCTTTTGATTTGTTGGTTTTGTCTTCGTCAGGTGGCTTCTTAGGGAATCTTTGAAAGTATTTAATTGTCATGAGTTTTAATGGCTAATAATAAATATATATAGTTAAATCAAAAGAATTTTCGTTGCACGTCATACCTTCGAGTATCAGCAGTGTTGTCAGTTTGTAATCAAAATACCCCAGTAAGGAAATGCTTCGGCATTTTTCAATAAAGGTAAACAACGTAATCAACAGAAATGTGTATGAATCCCTTTGTTGTTCTTAAAAGATCGGTTTTTAATCCTATTTATAAAAGGATTTGCAGTTTTAGTTAAAAACGACTTAAATAAACTCACGAAAACACGAAATGAAAACAATAAACGTCAATCAAAATTCGCCAAGAAATAAACTGGCATCACCGATGCGTTGACACTTCTGTTGCCAACTGTCAGCCCAAAAAATTCAAATGATATTAATTTTTAAAAGGTTAAATTTAAAAAACATCTCCTTTAAGCGGCTTAGTATCAAAGAAGAATATAGTGGATTTCACCTTAGTTTTTAATAGCCGCCGCTGACACATGTCATTTATAACATTTCTTTTTACAGAACTTAAGGATTGGCCAGGGCCGGACTTAAAATTATGTGTGAACATGGGTCAGTGGCGTAGCTAGGATTTTGTCTTGGGGGGGGGCATATAGTTGTATAGAGGTGTAAAGCCCGCCACGGCCGAAAGCGCCGCAGGCGAAAAAATTTTGAACCACGCCCAAATTTAGCGAAATTTGACAGTATTAGCAGTGTTGCTGTTTTTATACACTGGCAAACAATGGTAAAAACTAGCGACATAAGAACAGTGAGAGAAAATATACAATATAATATAAAAATTTAATTTAACTACCTATTAAAAGTTTTTAAATTATTGTTGATAATTCCTTTTTTCATGGCTCTTGGGGGGGGGGCAAATGCCCCGATGCCCCCCCCCTAGCTACGCCGGTGACATGGGTCAATTTATTTGTAGTTGTAATTATGGATGGATACGAGAATTACCTAAGCAATTTTTAAGATATTTCAAAAAAAAAAACACTGAAGGGGAATGAAATAGGATAGAATATCAGAAAAACAATTTCATTTAATTTTTATTCATAATATAATAAAGTGCTGTTATTTTGGTAAAAACACACTCTTAATTTAGTACAATAAAAAATATACAAGGGGCAGCTGTGAATATAGTATCATCAATAATTAACTACGTTTTTTATTAAAGAATTATTTTGTTTTTTAATTTGATTTTAGACCATGCAGAGTTAAGTTGAAAAAATCTATATATTATATTTAATAGCTTATTGTTTACTTTTTTATTTTCTTATTCACGGGTAGATATTTTTTTCTTTAGACTAGGTTCTAAAGAGTTTGAAGTTTACAATAGGTCTAACTTTTCGTTGGTTTATAATAAAACAACAAAAGTTTGTAATGTTATCGAATTAGGTATTTTTTTTTAATGAATAAAGAAAAAATAATGTAAGTAGATACTACAAAAAAAAGATTTTTGTCCGCGTTTGCAGAACAGATACCTTAAGCACTCTTCAATACAACTGTATATAAAACTTATTTTAGCATAATGGTTCACTGTGGGTTTCAAATTTAATTTTGTTGCAAGTTCCCTATTATTTTTGGTCTTCATCTGACAGGATGTCGTCGTCACCGTCCGAGACATTAGACAGTTTTCGTTGTCTTTAAAAGCGATTCCGATAGCCGCTATTTGACAACTTTAACATTTGAGCTGTCATTTATCGTTATCGTTACGGATAAGTAGCGGGAGCTAACGGACGAAAGACAAAGCCATAGCGAAAACGGAACGCATGCGTAATGACCATTTTCAATGACCAAATCGGAAATAAAATTTGCATTCAGCATTATTATAGTTTTCTAAATTAAAATTTCCATACAACTGTGCTCGATACTGAATGTCCTGGCGATCAAGCACCTCCAAGAGAAGGGCATCATCCAAATCCGAATCACTGGATGAGTCCAATAAAAGCAACCTTTCGTCTATCATGATGTTTTAGAATTTTGGGTACTAGGAAATTAAAACCAAGCAAAAAAGATAGCACAAAACGTATATGAAAATATGAACACAAACCATTAAAGATAGGTTATGTTATATTTGTTATGTTTACTGTCGAATTCGACTTAACGTTAAGCGAATTAAACGAAAACTATTTTTACGATCTGTCAAATAGCGGCTTTGTATTCGTATTCGTTATGGTTAACCGTTTGAATTTGCCAATACAACGAAAACTCTCTAATAATAATTATTTACTTACTTTTGCATAAAAAGAAACACGTCACAGATACACACAGTCCGGCAGTTTAAAACCAAAAAGTCTAATACGCACAAAATATAAGCAAAATGCTGTCTGAAAAATACCAAAAACAATAACACGAACGATCAAGAATGCACGCGGTGCGCGGTGTGTCCCAATGCGGCTCTGTGATATTTAAAGAACGCGACGAGACAATCGAATTAATGAAGTACGAAAAGAGATATGCGAGAGCAAATGCGTAAGACAAAGATGCACATACTAACGGCATATACGAGCGATGCTATGCTTCTGACGAGTTTGAGCTCATTGAAGGGCAACGTATTGAACTGTGTAGTGTGCATCTTCGTCATGTACTTGTAACTATACGGTCAGTTATATATCCATCTCTTGTTAATCTAGCCAATGCCCGTGCCTGAAAGCCGTTTATAGAATTAGGGATTTTAAAATCACGTGTTGGCTAATATGTTTGACAAGAGAGACGTCAAAGCATTAAAAACTATGGTGAAATCCACTATACATTAAGTTTCTTTTACATTCAATATCGCATGAAATTTATATATTTTTTGTCTAAATTTAATTTTCTTATGTTTCCTGACCGATTTTCAATTATCAGCTGATTGATGACGTGCAACGGGAATTCTTTTGATTTAACTCTATTAGTATGTTTGCCAAAAATCAGCAACTCACGGCTCATATATTGGTCAAATTATGATCGTGGAACTTAAAGTTGTGAATTAGCGGAGAAGTACACATATAGTACCTATACGTTATCTTTAAATGAAAGCATGAAGCATGCGCATGCTAAAAAGTTTGGCTTATAAATATAGGTAATACAACGATGGTATGGCGCACAAATGTGGTAAGTACAATTTTTGGTCAAAATGAGTTACATCCACCAGGCAATAGCTTGCTATAGTAAAAATCTTGAATACTCTCGCAAGATGGAGGCAAAGTCACGTGACACTCTGTCAATTTTGGTCTATTACATTTTTATAAGTTGGCATGAATTACAGGACCGGACTTGAAAATTATACATGTGATACCTTCTAAAACAATTTATGCAATAGCCTCATCGGTTCTACCGCTTTAATATTGCCAAATAATAAGTAATAGGTAATAATTTTTTTTGAAAGTTATGTTTTATAAATATTATAATTTAAGGTAGGTAATAGGTAACAAGCATGAATTTCTATATGGTTTAAAGATAAAGTGTCAAAATAGATGTAAAAAGTTTATAATATTATAAATATCCAAACCTTAAAAATACTAAACTAACTGAAACACAACTTAAAATAGGATTCTGTCACTCATATTTAGAATAGATTTTTTTTTTGTTTTATTTGTTCAGATTATACCTATAGGTAAAATACCTACAGTTCAACATAAACTAATTGAATTCAAGTTATTACATTCACTGTCAAGAAAATCCCCATATATGACTTACGTAAGGTACGTAGACCCAAATATGGTTTTTATAGAATTTGTTGGCTATGGTACGGTTACATTTCTAAACTTGTATGTGGGCTAACATAAAGTTAAAAGCTTCAATATAGCTAGGGATTTAATTTTTCTGTCAATTGAAATCCTAATTTAACAGTTTTTGACTTAACGTAAGGTACGAAGAACCAAATACGGTTTTTATAGAATTTGCTGGTTATAACATTCCTAAACTTGTATGTAGGCTAACATAAAGTTAAAGGCTTTAGTTTAGCCAGGGATTAAATTTTTCTGTCAGTGGAAACACTACTTTAACAGTTTTTGACTTACGTAAGGTACGTAGACCCAAAAGTGGTTTTTATGGAATTTGTTTGTTAAAATGCAATTTATTGATACAGTTAGATTTCTAAACTTGTATATAGGATAACTTTATGTTAAAAACTTTATTTTATTGTCATACAAACAATAATAATAGTAATATCAAATAATAATTTCACTTATATAAGGTACGTAGACACAGAAAATAGAATTATATATTTGTTCGCTATCCTATGACATACTAATATAGTTAGCTATTTTAACTACTATAGTAACATAATGTTACTTACTATTACCTTACTATTGCCAAACAATAATAATATTTACTAATAACAATAATAAAAATAATTCCTTCAAAATCAAATAGCTGCTTTTTAAAGGTTAATAATATGGAAAGCTGTTTTGGCATATGGTAGAACTAGGCGATACCCGGTTTTATCAACCTACCCGGTTTTGTCCAACTCTCTCCTACCTACCTAAGTCAGGGAAATACTTAATTTCTACTTATTTTTCTTGAAACAGAAAAGGATACCTAGATAATGTAAAATGCGAAAATTATACATTAGAAACCTAACCTTAACGACAAACATTTTAAGAACAAAAATTTTACAAACTAACTTTTCGACAAAAACGGCGTTCAGATGAAATAAAACTTATTACTTATCGATGAAATCAACTTAACGAGCAAGGCACACATTAATAATTATGATCCCTAATGAAAAAGAATTAAAATTTTTTAACCTGTATCTAAATTTTTGGTCAAATGAATAATAATTGTAGGTACCTACTTACACAAAAGTAATTAAATTAAAATTTTTAAAATGTAATTAAATGTAACAAAAATGCAATTCATAACTCGGTGTTTGGGCTCATTACGGTCCGCTACAAATCTAGGGATATTATTATGTCCCAATATCAGCTGATCGATGACAAATAACCGCTGTCATCTGTTTTAAAACGAGACTATTCGTGATATTTAGTATATCAATACTTTCGCATGCACAAATGTGGTAATTGAATTTAACTATTTTTGGGCTAGTAGCTCCCCCTGACACCTGTTGTAAGTACTGAACCACTACAGATTTCTACTTTATATGTGGTAAGAGCACTTAACACATTTGGCATTTATAATACAGGATTTTGTTACGTTGTAAGTACGCAGTAGTACGCACACTAACCACATTTGTGTTACTTAAATATTTATAACCTCAAAAGTGGTAAGGTTTAACCAAGCAAAATTATGCACTTATTGCTATAGTATCGTAATATAAATTTAAAAATGTTAAATTATGTATTTCTTTGAGTTTGATTTCAAAGTGTTTTTTTATTATGCTATATCGTAAAGTTAGCATTAGTTTAAAACCACATATTATGTGGTAAGTGCTGTAAATATTTCAAAAAATGATCGTTTGCTCCTATTCAAAAAGGTATTTTAGTACCTACATGCGGTTTGTCCAGCGATAAATATGTAACAACCACATCCTACCTATACAAAACAATCGCAATTAAGCATATGCGATATTACAGGAACATCCAGAACTTTAGATTTCGTCTCCTGAATATTTTACACTTTTGCACTTACCACATTTTTTGTGCGCTACACCATCGACAATACAACGGCTTAGTTGAGTTTTTTTGCGCAAATTGCACGAGCATTCAAACCGGCCGTAAATTGAATTACGCCATATGTATATGTCCCAATTTAATGAAATGGGTTTCGTCAAAATATATTTTTTAGAAGTTAAGTGCAAAAAAAAATAAAAAGAGTCGCAAAACTTCTAACATGATAACGTGCTCCGATATGCTGGGTCAAACCGAATCTACACATAATAGATATGGTCATTTGAAATAATATAGACCTAGGCTCAGGCCCATTTATCAACAAAATGTCCGGCCTAACACCGAACAAAACAGACTTTGGCTATAAATATCTCACATTATCGACAGGGTCCGGTGGATAGAAAGGCGCCGGCCAGCGTCGCGACGTCCGTGAATAATGACGTCGGAACCACTAATTAAGACCAGTCTTTTGGGACGAACGACTCTTACTGACACCTGCCAATATTTGCGATGTAGATTTATGTTTGACTTGTTCATTTTAGATGGAATACAGCTAATCGTATGGGCTTTGGAAAATAACGTAGGTCGAGTAAATAAATGAATGTGGATATGAGAAGAAACTGTAAAAAACATAAAAAAAAATAAATTACAAAAGTGTCCCACAATCGACACTAGATGGAGTTTCGCGCTTCATCCTCATGATGGTTATACTGGTTTAAGTAGAACTTGAAGTTTCCTTTCTTTTATCACTAAGGAAATGGGCAAACGACAACTTAAACCCTAAAATGTTAGACGTCACTATCCCCACAGTAAAAGAATACAAAAACTTGTGAGTCCTTCTAGATAGCAATCTTAGATTTAAAGGTCAGGTCTGCAAGGTAGTTTAATAGTCAATTATTTCTTTTCGGAATTTATACAAAAACAAGGAAATTTTGAGTCCTTCTCTTAAGCGGCAATTGTGCGAGTCTCTTGTTTTCTCGCATTGCAACTATGCAGATATTGTTTATGGCCCATGCCTTGATTTTCAGTCCAAACGCAGATTGCAAAAAATTCAAAACTCATGTATTCGTTTTATTTATAACCTTAAACTAACTCACAAATTGCGTGACTTAAAATGGCTAAATATAGCAGATAGACTAAAACTGCATCTGACTTGTTTTTTGCACAAATTGCTTGAGACCGGGACTCCTCGATAACTGCGGGAGAAGCTGACAATTCGCTCTACAACCCACCAACACGAAACTCGCCACAACGACCATCTTAATATACTGCTTCACCGAAAAGCTCTATACGAACTTTGCTTTGCCTATGTAATCCCCAAATTATTTACCTCTGCCTACTTATTTAATAAACTCTATGAAAACCTAACGCTCAAACAACTATAAAACAAATAAATGCGTATCACATTTTAAATTCAGTAGAAATTCCTACAATTATCGTTTAATTTTAATACATTTAGGAAATCTTTGGTTAATTCACAACTTGATATAACGTAGCATAGTACTGCTGCCAATACTCTTTAAAAATATGTACCTATCAGTAATTGTAATTATCATTATTATTATTATTATTATTATTATTATTATTATTATTACTTATTATTATTATTATTATTATTATTATTATTATTATTATTATTATTATTATTATTATTCTTATTATTATTATTATTATTATTATTATTATTATTATTATTATTATTATTATTATTATTATTATTGTAAATTTATTATATTTTATTTTATATGCTCGGTTAAGTAAACAGCAATTGCCCTTCGCCGAATGAAAAATAAAGACTTTTCTATCTGATCTATCTAACTAATGAGCCATGATATGGCGAAATGCATCTCTGGATGGATGTAACGAAATAAAGGGAAAAACTTTTCTCAGAAATTACAATGTTTTTATTAATTAGTTCTTTTGTAACTTTTTAAAACATTGGTGCATTTTCTCTGTGTTCCACTACTTTCTTTCAATACATGCAGTTCAAACTCAACTCATTTTAAATTCAATATGTTTCTCATAATTGGATTTTGCGTAGGCCCATATTAATTCCATGGCATTAAATTCGCAGTAGTAACGTGGCAAGAGCAAAACCCCTACAGAATTTCATTAACTGCTTATTATTATATTCTTGGCTTTTAAAAAAAGTATATAATCAATGCAATTAGTTCTCTTCTTAACACTAATTTGCGGATTATGATTTGTGGGTTATGATTTTCTTTTACTAGTCATTGAAAAACTGACTTTTTCCAAGATAAATTGTATTTGTTAAATATCTGAGAATGATCGGAAGCATTGTCCAGAACGATTAATCAATGTTGGTCTAAATGTTAAATAAGAATTTGTTTTAGCCACTTCTCGAATGATGCTGCATGCTATCGTGGTAATCAGCCCTTTTTGAAGTGGTAGAAAATAATAATCTGGCTCGCAAAATAATAAATCCATTGCCCCAATCGAAACTTTTTTCTTTTAACTGATTTGGTTGAATTAACTTGCCACGATTTTTCATTTTCGATGTATTTTCTTAACGAACCGTCCTTGCAAGGCTGGTGACTTCTGGCGATCGTAAAGCGAGTTCTGGATGTCGATTTAGAAATCCATAATAAAAGTCCGTTCAGGCTAAATCTGTGGTCAATTTTTAAATGCACCGCCAACTCAAATGCAAGTCTCAAAAATTTACCTATTATTCTCTTATCTACCTAGCTACTACTAAATTACTTTTTCTGAGCTCCTTCGCCAGTGTGTTTGATTTTTTTAGAATTGACCTTCAGTGACGTATTCGCCATTTTATTTAATTAGATTTCATTACTTTCCTTTACCTAAATTATACTTGACGTTGTGAGCGAGTTATCTAGATATACATACATGTACATATAGTTTTAAAGAAAAAAATTGTTAAAGTTATTAGTAGGCCACATTTTATATAATTACAATACTTTTTAAAGTGTAGGTAATTTGGCCCAGACTATCACTAGTGATGTTTATTTGGAGAAAATAATGTAAGGAAATCATAATAAAAAACGATTTAGTTTCACAGAAACACAACATTAATGCTTTCACGAGCGAAAAAGATTCAGGTAAATCTTTACGCAGACCAAAACGTTGCAAAACATAAGTAAAAACAAAGCGAAGCGACTGACTCTGCTGTGTAAGGGCACAGTCCGGTTTTTTAAATATAAAATGGTGAGTTCTGCAAACGACCGTACAGAACTGCGTCTTAAACACAACAAAAAAAACGTGGCTGCTAGAACCAACGTCTAGAGCTGAGTTATTAAAAATATTAGAAAATGAAATAAGTTACCCAGGTTGGGGCTAGTTCTCCAACAGTAACCAGTATTATACAGTGTCCGCAAGAAAGTCCGCATCAAATGGGATTTTTTTTTTATTATTAGGTATAGGTAAAAATTGAAAAGGCAGTTAGTTTTTGCTTACCTAAAAACCAAAAATGACGTATACTGAAGCAGCTGCACGACTTGAAGAAAACCTGTCAAAGTTGACATTTTTAATAAAATAGGTTCAAAAATGCCCTTATTTAACAAAATATCGAAAATCTTTATTCGAAAAAGTTGTTTATTTAGGCATTTTTAGTCTCTGTCCGATATTTTGACTGTCTAATACAATTTTTATTTTTTGCCAGGTTCTTGAAAATTTTGATCAACCCTCGTAGATTAACTTTTATACATCGATGTAAAACCATTTGCCTTTACTTCATTTGTAATCTTAATGCAATTTTGTGTAAAATTTTTGTTTCCTATTATTTGTTTTGCTTCAAAAACTGAAATTGTTATTGTAGTATGTAATGTTTGATGCAAAGTTTATCTTATTACATCAGTTTTGCCAAAACCGACGTTTCCTATTTTTCTTAAGTTAGTAAACAGATGTACAAAAAGAAAATATTAGGAAGCTTTCGTTGAAATTTTACCTAATTAATATTGGATTAAAAAGAATATATATTAATCGCTCGAAACATTTTATTCAACAAAAATATAGTTTAATATAATTAATTTAATTTAATATTAATTAAGTAAAATTTCAACGAAAGCTTCCAATATTTTCTTTTTGTACATCTGTTTACTAACTTAAGAGAAATGAGAAACGTCGGTTTTGGCAAAACTGATGTATATATATAAACTTTGCATCAAACATTACATACTGATCGATAACAATTTCAGTTTTTAAAGCAAAATAAATAATCGGAAACAAAAATTTTACACAAAATTGCATTAAGATTACAAATGAAGTAAAGGCAAATGGTTTTACATCGATGTATAAAAGTTAATCTACGAGGGTTGATCAAAATTTTCAAGAACCTGGCAAAAAATAAAAATTGTATTAAACAGTCAAAATATCGGACAGAGACTAAAAATGCCTAAATAAACAACTTTTTCGAATAAAGTTTTTCGATATTTTGTTAAATAAGGGCATTTTTGAACCTATTTTATTAAAAATGTCAACTTTGACAGGTTTTCTTCAAGTCGTGCAGCTGCTTCAGTATACGTCATTTTTGGTTTTTAGGTAAGCAAAAACTAACTGCTTTTTCAATTTTTACCTATACCTAATAATAAAAAAAAATCCCATTTGATGCGAACTTTCTTGCGGACACTGTATATCAAAAAAAAAACTTTTATTGAACAATTTTCCTCAGTGTATATTAGAAAATATTTATGTGAAAGTTGTGACTACTGGCCCCGGTATTTCCTACTTTTTAAGCTTTCGAGCCAACAGACAGACAAATCGATAAAGATGAAAAACATATTTTTCATTATAGAGAGCCTGAAACATAGGCATCTGACAAGGAAAAGACAATCTTATTTTTAATAGTGGTTGTAAAAAAATAGGTTAAGCCAGAAAAATATAATATTCATATTTTATTCATGTCCCCAATGTTACACGAATGTAACTACGTAACTTTATAAACCCAAAATCACCAACAGAGAACGATATTGTACACAAACGTAATTATCACGTTGTTATTAAGCAACGGGTCCGAATTTCAGATATGTTTGGGGGTCCGCCATAATCCACTTTGTGGTAAAACAGTTTCACAAAGAGAATTTCTAAAACAGGTCATTACGCACGTTGGTTTATACTATTTCGATTTGAGACTGTAAAACTTCATTAACTATGAAATGATGTCCAAACTTTTGCAATTTAGTAAATGCAAAATGTAGGTAACTAAAAACGTATAATATATTTAAAAACTGTGAAAATTTAGAACTTCCTAAAATTGAAGTTGGGTTAAAAAGTTTTCCCTGTGGAAATGGTAGCGATGCATATGTGTAGTTTTTAGCTGGTTTGTTGTAAATAGAGTTTTATTAAGGCAATTAAAAAATATATATTTTTCTACTTTCGATTGCATATAATTTTCTAAAACCTGCTTGTCATTTCTGAAATTTTTTTAATATTTCATAAATTAAACTTTTGGAACTGGCGATATACATTATTTAAATTATTCATTTATTAGTAATATACAGGGTGTCCAAAAAAGAAGGTCAATCCATTAACCATATATTACTTACGCAAAAATAATATGACTTTTATAATGCCATTTCTGTTTTTTGACTCTCATGTTCGATGAGTCAAATTTTAAAATGAAAAAGAATAATTCGAGTATTTAATAGGATATTACATTGAAATGTGGTACATTCTTTTGAGGAAAACAAAACAAATACAATTTTTCTCGTTGCGGAAATAGACCGACGTAAAAAAAAAAATTAAAAAAAAAAAAAAAACAATTTTCAAATATTTAAAATGAGGGGGGGTCCAGTAACCAATTGCTGACCCCCCTATTTTTTAGTACATGCGCCAGTGACTTCCGAACTATATTTTTTCAGGTAATGATTTGGTTTTGATTATTTTCCGTCTCCTATAAACTTTCGATAAAATGATGCGTTTTGGAGATAATTTGAAAATAATGGGTCCTTAACTAGTGCCAACGGTAATCACATAATTTTAAAATGATAAACCAAGTCAGGCGTTGTGGCATTAACATAAATACAAGATATAATCTAGTAAAACATTGCAAGAAGTGACCATACCGAAATCAAAGGACTAGCTATAATAATACAAGGACAGCGGCGTATAGATAAAAACCTGAAGTAGGTACTAAACCAGTTCAATAAAATAATTTTATTGCCATAAGAACTAACTATTGCTAATCTTCTTCAAATAACAATTTTATTAGAAAATTTGATTTTATCTTATTTCTTCAAAACGCACTGTCCGATTTACTTAATGATTTGCCTCTAAAAAATAAGACATAATATTTGGTTTCAACTAGACGGTGCTCCTCCGGATTTTACTAGAAATGTTAGGAACTATTTACAATCAATATTTCCTAATCGGTGGATTGATCGGAGCCAAGATGCTTCTGGTAAATGGCCACCCCGTTCCCCAGACCTTACTCCCTTGGACTATTCAGTCAGTTTAAATTTTTTAAACTGTACTGGAGCAACACTTCCGTTGAGATAAACTCACTTAGCATTCAGATATTCACAGCTACCACACTGGGGCTCAGTCAGGATAGTGGCTCAGCGATTCAGACTAACTATATCTGAAAACAATTCTCTTGACTGTCATTAATATAAAAATATCCCGGACGGTAGGACGGAAGGACGTCCAAAAAATCTTAAGGTATGAATAAGTCTGTATTAGATTTATGACCACCGTAAAGTTGATTAAATTGTCCACCACTTTCAATTAATTCACTTTTATGTACATAATTGTGGAAAATATTTAGACAGTTTCTTTAATGATGCTAATCTAATATATGAAAAAATAAGATTTTACCTTTTATAGAAAACCCCGATGTAGTATCACATTCAGAAAAAGCAGGTAAAAATAAAATACGATACTTTGTGCTTCCTAATTATTATTATAACTGTGATAATATATTAGTAACCTTATCAGGTCTCTCCTGCTTTTCGTGAAAGTAACATAACCCTCCCATCCTCATCAACGTAATAAAGTAGAAGAGCCATTAAATATGTATCTTCTCCCTCTGAGGTAAAAATATAATTTTCGAGCAAATACGCATTCGTCATTTCGTTTTTGATCAACATTTTGTTACTTCTTCGTTCGTTTTATCCAAAAATCGGCCAAATACCCGTTTTTGGAGTACAATTACCTGCAGTTTTACGTTCAGGCAAGCGGACTTATAGGTACTTTTAGTCTGGTAAATGGGACCCCCAATGCTATGAGGATTTCCTAGAGGATATAGTTCGTTTAAACGATGACCTAGAATCTCAGCTAGGCTATGAGGTAAAGGACAAAATAAAGATTGTTGCTAAAAGGCAGTGTAGAAATCACAAAAGGGAAAATTGGATTCTCCAAGATCCCCCCGACATCTCTAAATGGTTCTTAAAAAAACAAAAAATTTACTTTGATTTGGTAAAGGTTTACGTACAAGAACACTTTAATCTGGCAATATGTTTTAAATGCTCTAGATTTGGCCACGTAAAAAAATATTGTACGGACGAACAAATTTGTCACAAATGTGGTGGAAGACATTTTGGAAAGGACTGCCTGTCAAAAGTGCTGCAATGTCCCAACTGTGCAAAAATTAAACTTAGTACAGAAGCGAGCCACCACTCGGGCACGAGATAGCAACTGTCCCGTGTATAAGAGAAGGTTAGAACAATATCAAAGCCATGTTAACTACTCACAGCAAACAAATTTTGTATAGACAATAATGTAAAAGCATATAAAACCATATAATATAATATGCTAAACACCCACAAGGAATGTGAAGTACTCTGTATCACTGAGCATTGGAAATCAAAAGAACAAATACAGGAAATAGGTATTCAAGACTTTAAACTTATTTCAATGTTCTGTAGGGAAGAAGGGAAGCATGATGGTACTGCAATTTATTGTAAAAATAATTTAAAATACAAGGCGCGGAAAAAACTTAATAATATGTCAGTTAGTGGTAGTTTTGAATGCGCGGTAGCAGAGTGTCAGTTCGGGAAAAGGGGGGTAGTAATATTGTCAATATATCGACCACCCACTGGGGACATAAATATATTTATGAATAATATGGAAACACTTTTGGTTAAAGTATTTAAGGAAAATGAGCTAATATTTGTAGCAAGGGATTTCAATATAGAAATGTTGAGAGACAATAAAACAAAATCGGAATTATTTTCTATGATGAACTCATTTAACATATTATGTCCAACCATCTTTGTAAATACTCGTGTGTCTAGTAATAGTGGTAGTTGTATAGACAATATTTTTACAAATTGTGACTTTGTTGAAGCTTTGGTGTTTAAAAGTTGTATATCTGACCATACTGCGCACGAAATAGTATTTGAGGTCGAACCTATCAAAACCAACTACATCAAATATACTAGGTTTTTTACTGAAGAAAATAAGAACGCTTTTTTGTGTAGTTTACAAGGGCAGGATTGGTTGGAGGTATATAATGTTGATAAAAAGGATGTTAACGGGCAGTGGAATTTGTTTATGAATAGTTTTACACGGTTGTGCAATCAAAGTTTTCCTCAAAAATTATCAGGAAAAAAAAACTAGTTTTAGTTATCAAGATAATGAGCAAATTTTTGAATGTAAACGCATACTAGATATCTTGTTAACCTTATCTAGACACGACGAAAATTACAAAATAACGTATATTAATGAAAAGAACAATTATGATAACTTACTGATAAAAAATCGCGCTACTAAATACGAAAATAGAATAAAACATTCAGATAATAAAACAAAATGCGTGTGGGCAATATGTAAAGAAATAAATCGGGATAATAATAAAGACGTAGGAATGCAAGTTGAGGGAGATCCTGGTTGTACAGCCAATAGATATAATGAACATTTACTTGAGGTTGTTCCCAACTTATTAAAAAAACTTGTATCTGTTCCATTTGATTGTACAGGGTGTCCAGTTTTCGTGTGTTTTCATATACCAGCTCCCTTATTATAAAAGATAGAAAGATGGGGTTTGCGGCTTACTGTTCTATTTTTTTATGAAACTTTCATTAGCGTAAACGATATTTTCATAGCCCTCTCAGTTTCTAACATACAGGGTAATTTTCAAATTTTGTCATTTTTGACGCTCTCCTGTATCTCGATTATTTGATAACTTATCAATAAGGTAAAAATGGATTGTTATATAGTTTTTTATGTTGAATTCAGTGGCGTAGTTAGTTTTTTTCTAAAAAGTTTTGTTTATGAGTAATGACCCAAACTTATATTTTTTTAATGGGACACCCTATATATTATTTATTTTTCTTGTTCCTCTTTTTAAGAGCTTTTCAAAAATATATAATAGTCCATATTTATTTCTTTTAAAAAGGGACAATTTTAACTTTTTTTGTAAAATTAATCATTTTTTATCTAGAATCCAGAAGGCCATGATCAATCATGGATAGACATGACAGAAAACAAAGGTTTGTAAATGCGCCATTACGGATTATTGTCAAATATTAAAGGTATTTGTTTGATTTTGTTAGTTTATTTGATATTTCTGTGAAAAATCATTTAATTATTTAACATGGCAAAAAAAATAGATATTATAAAAATTATGAAAATCACGATATGTATGTTTGTTTTATCCGAGCTAATGAAGACGCGAACGCAGCCTCGGAACTGTATTTTAATAGGTAAGTTTCAAAACCATTTGTTATTTAGATACCATTATGTTTATAATAAAAATAAAAAAGTTTTAATCATAATTATTTTTATCGATTATTAGCTTTTTGATACATATTTAAATTTTTCGTAGATATCCAGTTGTTAATTTTTTTTTATTTGCGGGCATAGCCCTCTATTCGAAAAATGATAAATTTTACAAAAAAAGTTAAAATTGTCCCTTTTTAAAAGAAAAAAAAAATATGGACTATTATATATTTTTGAAAAGCTCTTAAAAAGAGGAACAAGAAAAATAAATAATATATAGGGTGTCCCATTAAAAAAAATATAAGTTTGGGTCATAACTCATAAACAAAACTTTTTAGAAAAAAACTAACTACGCCACTGAATTCAACATAAAAAACTATATAACAATCCATTTTTACCTTATTGATAAGTTATCAAATAATCGAGATACAGGGGAGCGTCAAAAATGACAAAATTTGAAAATGTCCCTGTATGTCAGAAACTGAGAGGGCTATGAAAATTTTGTTTACGGCAATGAAAGTTTCATAAAAAAATAGAACAGTAAGCCGCAAACCCCATCTTTCTATCTTTTATAATAAGGGAGCTGGTATATGAAAACACACGAAAACTGGACACCCTGTACAGTAAATAAAAACGTAAAATCCATTTTTTTGAGGCCCGTAACACCAATAGAAATCGCTGGAATAGCAAAACAACATAAAAATAAGCACAGTAGTGGGTATGATGAGATTCCTACAAGTTTGGTTAAGTTAGCAGTCCCATATATTCTAAATATATTATGTTTTATAATTAATAACTCTTTTAAACATGGAACGTTTCCTGATAACTTAAAAATTGCTGTGATAAAACCAATATATAAAAAAGGAGACCCAGAAAATTTGGATAATTATAGGCCAATAAGTTTAATGTCCAGCTTTTCCAAAATTTTTAAAAGAGCTATGTATTCCAGGCTAATGAATTTCCTTGACGATTCTAAGATTTTTACTGAAACTCAACACGGTTTTTTAAAAGGGAAATCCACGCAAACTGCGATATATAGATTTATTCAATGTATTTTAAAACATCTTGAAAAGGGGAAATAGGACCGGGAATGCTTTTGGACTTGTCAAAGGCCTATGATTGTCTGGACAGGGACCTACTAATTAGAAAGTTGGAAATGTATGGTGTTAGGGGCAACGCAAAAAAATGGATATTGTCATATTTGAATAATAGGATGCAATATGTGTATGTGAACATCAGTCATAGCAAAACTTACAAATCGGAGATGCGAGAAAATAACATAGGAATGGCACAAGGCAGCATACTAGGGCCGCTGTTATTTATAGTATTTATTAATGACTTATTATCTCTGCTGAACTCACCTCAGCAACATATCATCAGTTATGCGGATGATACAAACCTGATTATTGGTTGTAAAAATTTGCAAGATTTGATAGAAAGGTCTCAGGAGTTTTTTGATATTGTCACAGAGTGGTATAGTAAAAACAGATTAATATTAAATGAGGAGAAAACTAATTTAGTATTGTTTAGAACAAAACAGTCAAACATTATAAAACCCATTGATATTACAATTGGCTCCAAAGAATTAGATTTCTCTGATAATGCAAAACTCCTGGGAGTTTCGATCAATGAACATCTTGATTGGGTCCATCACAAAGATAACGTAGTAAGGAGACTTAATTCAGTTTGCTATGGTATTCGAGTAGTATGTAGGTATATGAATGTGAAAACACTTAAAATAGTTATGTTGCTAGTTTTGAGTCAATACTTAAATATGGCATTATCTTCTGGGGTGGAGATAGTAGAATATAGAGTGTCTTTATAGTCCAGAAAAGATTAATTAGGGTATTAAAAAAAATGAATTACTTAGAAAGTTGTAGAACTGTCTTTAGGGAAATAGGTGTTATGACTGTGTACGCTGTCTATGTGTTTGAATGTCTAATGTTCTTTTTTAAACACAAAGATTATTTTGATATAGATTCCAAGCATGAGTACAGTACTAGATCATTGGATGTTAGGTATCCGATACATAGACTAACACTGACCGAAAAAACTCCACATTATATGTTCCTTAAGTTATTTAATACTTTGCCAGAATATTTAAAACAAATTGATACGCAAAAAATGTTTAAAAGAGAACTTAGAAAATACCTAATTGACCTGGAACCTTATAGTTTAAAAGATTTTTGTGAACATTTATGAAAATTTGGCAGTATTACTATAAGTTGTTATTTTTTTCTTTAATGTGACGTCATTTCATTTTGTTATGCTTTGTTGTACATTGTTGTGTGTAACCAGGCCAACCAATTTGAAATAAAGATTATTATTATTATTATTATTATTATTATTATTATTATTATTATTATTATTATTATTATTATTATTATTATTATTATTATTATTATTATTATTATTATTATTATCAACGCCAACAGTCCCAGCTCTATAACACTTTTTTCCGGATATATAAGTATCCTGGGGGTATACACGGTTATGTATTTAAGATACGGGAATAAAATGCTAATTCATAATCAAATTTACTCAACTTCTTGATTTTTTTCCTAAGATAAAAGAAACATTTTATAACGTAAAATCAATTGCCTCTACAGTGATTGATGCAGTAATAAAAATACCGTGTTTTTCGCTTTTTCATTTTACCATTTTACTCTAAAAATATTCGAATACATATCACATCAATGTCACAAACAGAAGCATAATATTTTAAAACCATTGATTTTCATGATTTAAAATGTTATTGGCTGTAAACAACAAAACAACAACCCATTTTGCTTTGAGAAAAAAAAAAAAATACATATATGTGGTTATCATAAAGTACGGAATATATTTCAACTTATTATAATATATTTTTAACAGATCAAATTAATAACAAAAACTAAATGAAATGCGCTCAGTGAGTGATGACCATAGACAATTTACCTTTAGATACCTACAGCTTATCTCCTGCGCAAACAAAAGTTACGTTTTATGGGTGAAAAAATACGTCCGAGCGCATGACTCGTCGGTCAGCTGTCTTCATTCGGGGAACCTTCGTGCATGCGCACAAACCTCGTGTTATCGGCCGTCCTACTTTATCGACAATAATCGACGCGCTCAAGAATACTCTCCAGAACCGGCTCGGCCGCCATTTTTGTTGTGTTTTAAGGTTTCTTTTCTCTGCGGATTCCTTGTAGTTTTCTAAAGTTTTCAGCTATCGTGGATTGTGGGACTGGTGTTGAATATTTATGGATTTCTGGTTTTTGTGTAGTTTAGTTAGTGAATTGTGTTTGTGCTGTTAGTGACTCGGATTGTAATATAAACAATGACTAGTACTAGTTGCAGCCGTTGTATAATTGTATTATGCCCAAATAGGGGTAAAATAAACCCTCTATGATGGCATATGAGCAAGAATTTAAATTTTGAAGCCCGGACCTGTCTATTTTCCCATTCGTCAAACGATAATGTTGCAGTGCGCATGTCTAATAGTTCCCAGTTTTGTTTACATGCGCGAGGCCATAAAACTGCCACATTCGTGATTATTGTTTGTTTATCTAAAGGTAAATTGTCTATGGTGATGACAGCTAGCGAGTATTTTTGAATTTTTACTTTGCAAGGGTTTATATTCCAGTCAAGAACTAGAGAACCGCTTCGAATTAAAACAAAAACTAAAGAGAATTTAAAAGTAAGGGATGTGGAAAAATGATCTAGTTTTAGTTTCTTGATTAAGGCCAAAATCGTAGCGATCGGCAATCGCCGTGTGCCGTTTTATTAGTTTTAAGGTATTTGTTCGAAGTCTTCTAGCTGTACTGTCAGAATTTGAATTTTATTAATCGTACCAATACCTTTTCCAATTAATTTATTTTTACTTTGTTTTTAAGTTATTTTAAACTTTGCATGTCAGATAAAGCAATAGAAGAGTATTATTTCGCACAACCCATCATTTGTTCGAATTTCACCATCTCAGTAAACCATGTTGAATAATAGATAATCATATTATGCAATGTTAAAAGACAAAAACAATATCACACTAGAAGCTATTTAAATTTTCGAGAACTACAGTACTGATTTTAAGTGGTAAGTATATGGCTTATTAACCGTAGCAAGCAAATATTATTATAATTAATGTCAAGTTTTATTACAAATGCCAGTCGGAACTAATACCGTATCTAAAACCAGCTTACACCCCCCCAATAGAACTTGATAATTGCTGTAAGTATTTAGAGCAATAATGGCTATAAACCATTCTATGGTAGCATTAACTCCTTTTCCTATTGGCTAAATTACCGAGATATTATCACTACACAACGGCCTAGCAATTTTCGTTGTCTTACAGTAGGAAAGCGCATTGCTGTCACATATAGTATC
The DNA here is from genome assembly GCA_963969555.1 of Polydrusus pterygomalis. Taxonomy (NCBI): domain Eukaryota; kingdom Metazoa; phylum Arthropoda; class Insecta; order Coleoptera; family Curculionidae; genus Polydrusus; species Polydrusus pterygomalis. The sequence goes on along the minus strand of OZ018376.1, from coordinate 37,166,902 downwards.
TACCAGTTGTATAAAGAGTATGTGAATTCGTATAAGGAATACAAAGTTTTTTTCTCAGTGCATCTATCCAATTGTTTTTAATAATTTTTTTTTGAAAAAACTTAAACTAAACCATTTTGCAAGGATCATTTAGGTTTTTAATTTTTCTTTCCAAACTAATTAATCTGGTACGGCAACTTCTTAGTTGATTGAACGCAGGTTTAAAGGCTCCTAAGTATGTCTTTGTCCTTGTAACTCTATAAAATTTATAACTACCTTCTTTCACAGATATTTATCCCAATAAAAGTATATCTTTTATATGTTTATGTTGTATTCTTTACACGTATTTATGGCAGTTTTTCACACTAAAATCTAAATTATTTCATTCCCAACAAAAAAGGTTTCGGTGTTGCGATCCAGTCAGAATATAAAATACTTGTACGAGAATTTTTGATTGTGCCGATAAAATATACCTAGGGGTCAATATAACAAAATTATGGATATAAAACTTTTTGTTGAATTTTCGTAGACTATTTTTGCCGTTAAATTGTGTACGCCACACATAAGAAGCTGGATTAAAAAAAATTCAAAATCGTTAATAATAAGGTACAGGAGGTATTAACGCCCGACAGTTATTAACGCCCAGTTTTATTTGACGCCTTGCAACTAAATGTCAAACGCTAAATGTACTTAACGATTAGCTGAGGATAATGATACTCGAGAGCTATGTTAAAAAAGTTATAGGGATCGTAAGGAAGCATGTTCTAAAATTAAAAATTCTACTGGAGCATACAGGGTCCCCTAAAAAAAAAACGTGGCGAATACACGAAAAGAAAAAAGAAATTAATGCTTGCAGGAAGACTTCTTAATCTAAGAAAAAATTTGATGTGTATACGCAAAAACATTAGCTTTAATAGATAATACCGCCCACACTAAAAAAACCTTCTATTCCTTATAAGAATTCATATATTCTTTATACAACTGTTTAATACTTTATGTGACAGCAACGCGCTTTTCTACAGTAAAACAACGAAAATTGCTAGAACGCTGTGTAGTGATAATATCAAGGAAATTTAGCCAATAGAAAATAGGAGTTAATCTGGGGTGTGATCTGGTTTTATATACTGTAATAGTTTCGACTGGTAGTTTTAAATAGCTCCTATTGTAATAGTGTTCTTGTATATTTCATATATTTATATCTTATATTATGTTAAGTTAATTATTTGATATACCCAATTATTTTTGAACAAATAAAGCCCTTTTTTGATTGATTTGATTTGATTGAGTGTTCTTGTAGTTTAACATTCCATAATTTAATTAATTATCTACACACAAAAAAATCTAGTATCCAGTTGAACCTAAAAGTTTCAAACTGAAACTATCATATACATGAATAGGAGCAATGCTAAAGTAAAATTAAATAGAAAATACCTTAGCATCAAAATATAGTTTTAAATTAATACTACATTATTTTAACTTGACTCTACTTTAATTTTAGGGTAATAAAAATAAATGATCAACCTATCAATAATTTTAGTTGCAGATATAGTATACGTTAATATTGGTTTGATTCAAAGTATTCTAAGAATAAATATTCGTTATTTTCGTTTTGAGTATGAGTTATTATTAAGTTGAATATACGAAGTTGCATTTGAGCACATATATTTTATTTGTATCTTCAATTTGTGACTATCCTACATTCTCAGCGAAACTAGACAAATCAATTTATTATCATCTTAAAACTAGTTTAGGGGAGAGTCGTCGAATATCGACCACAGTCGAATATCGACCAAGCACTTTTGGAGAACCCTGTATGAATTGTGCAATCGTAAGAGGGAGCCACGGTACGTGTGTCATAAGCGAACTTCATTGAAAACAACAGATTGCTGTTTATTATTGTTTTTGGTATGATACAGATAGTTTGTTTAATTTTGTGCCTCACCTTATAAATTACATAGTGTTTAACTTAAGGTAATTGACAGTTTTTATGACAATTATATTTATTATTTTTATCACAAAACATAAATGACCCGTCTGTAAATTAATTTATGATAAAATTATTTTTGAATTTTAGCCTAGTTTTTTTTACTGCATGCGAGTTTCTTCTTTGTTACTGTTGGCTAATATCGACCACTATGATCGATATTACCCTACGGTGGTCGATAGTGTACTACTGTGAGTGTTACTTCTTTTAGATGCCTCGTGAAAGATATAAGAGGAAAAGTAAGCGTTCTTCATGGTCTGAAGAAAACATGCAGCGTGCACTTCAACGTGGCCTAAAAACTCCATCACCCGTAGCTGGGCCATCCACTTCAATCGTCACCTAAAATTGCCCGAAATAAACGTAAACGTCAAACCTCATCATCTTCAGATAATTCTGATTTTATTTTAGAGGACGTTATAGAGGATGAGTCGAGTGATGAAACTCACAAGACCCTTAAACCAAAGCAGAGTAACAAAAGTTTTGCTGATCTTCTGCCCCTACCGAAATTAAGATCCAGAAATAGTATATCGAAAAGAAGTCAACACTATAAAATAATGACTGCAACTCCTAATAAAGACGAGCTGAAAAAAAAGAAGAAAGAAAAAAAGACAAAGCTGAAAGATGTTGAAAAAGTCAAGAAAAACATAGGGTCTGACAAAAAGAAAAATACAGAAAATGAAGATAAATGTAGTGTTTGTCATGGTTTTGGTGGAAAAAAGATCTGTGGTGGAGGTGTCGTTTGTGTGGTTCTTGGGTTCACGCTGATTGTACTGATGTTGAAGAGGCAAAAAATTATGTGTGTGAAAACTGCTATGATTTATAGTTATTTTGTTTGCGGTTTTCTTTTAAGTTAACTGCCTAATTTTCAATAAAGTTTTTGGTCGATATTTGCCCATAGCTTGATCGATTTTACCCGACTGATCGATATTACCCGCTAAATCCATCACATTTTTGATTTTGATGTTTCACAAAAATTTATAATTATTGAGTATAACTGTAGAAAGTGTTGCCTAAATAAATGTTTTTAAAATAATTTACCATAAAATCCAGATATATATCTGATTACATTAGCGAGATATCAGCATTTTCCCTTAAGTGGTCGATATTCGACTACTTTCCCCTATTATTAGATAGAGTAAAATTTAAAATCATGTAGTTTTGAAACAGATAGATCTGAAAGGACTATATTATTTAGGTCAGATAGGATAAGCTCACCGCAGTCAATAGAATTGTACAATGTCAAGTTAAAATGTCTTTGTGACATAGATAACAAATACTATTGTGATATTACCTTAGGTAGTATCTGATCTGAATATAGCCCTAATAATAAAAAACCATAACTATAACGAATATAAAATTTCCTCCATCACACTATTACACAAAACGCGCAAAATAGAACACACACTACCAGCATCGGTGAGCATCGACGCGCGACCTCTGCGTGGATGTTAAATAACGACTAAAGTAAACGTAGTTTGGTCGTTTCCTCGCAAAACAAGAGGTCACGTGATGCAAATAGCATCAAAGAAATAATAAGGGTTTAGATTTTACTCAAGTTAAGCATAGAGACTGTCTTTGTGCTCGCTGTGAGAATACAAATTTATTCTTATTTTTAAACCCATCATAGTATATTTCACTTTGACCACAATACTTATTTTTAAAACAAGTATAAGATTATCTTGTTATGATGATGATGTAATCTCTTTATGAACATAATTTTGATTAATTTGATGATATAATTTAAAACCAGTAGTAGTTTAAAAATGAATATATTTTAGTCACGAAATAAAGCAAGTTAGTTTCAAAATAAGGCTATTTGTTTGAGCATTACTATAAGCTTGTTTTGAGAGTAGTTTTTTTTGTGTGTATTGTTCAACATGGTTTACTGAGATCGTAAAATTTGCCTATAGATTATAAAGTCCAATACTTATGATTGGTTATGCGAACTAAGAATCTTCTATTGTTTTATCTGATATGCAAAGTTTAAAAAAACTTATACAGGGTGTTCATTTGAAAACTTCCCACCTCGATTTTCCTGCTTTAAAATGAAAATGTGGAAAATCGCTCGGACCCGTCGACTTTTATTTCGAGGGAGACATCTTTTGCGTATATTGTCAATCTTACTTCAAGCCCCTAGGTGGGAGGGGGGTAAGATCTAAATCTTAAATGGATACCCCTATTTTATATAATTTTTTTGGATTCTGCATAAAATTCTGAACATTTTTTAATAAAGCATTATTAGTCTATACTTAACAGTTTCCGAGATATTTACTCTTGAAAAATTATATTTTTGAACTTTGACAGCGTCTAGCTTTCTAACTGTACGTATTAGAGCAAACCGCTTACATGTCCCTATCTTCGATTTTTATTATCTTTCCAATAGTGTGAACTTTCGGTTAAACCGGATGTAAGAAATATAGCACTTCCGGTTTGACCGGAAGTTGACACTATTGGAAAGATAATAAAAATCGAAGATAGGGACATGTAAGCCGTTTTGCTCTAAGACGTACAGTTAGAAGGCTAGACGCTGTCAAAGTTCAAAAATATAATTTCTTAAGAGTCAATACCTCGGAAACTGTTAAGTATAGACTAATAATGCTTTTATTAAAAAATGTTCAGAATTTTATGCAGAATCCAAAAAAGTTATATAAAATAGGGGTATCCATTTAAGATTTAGATCTTACCCCCCTCCCTCCTAGGGGCTTGAAGTAACAAGATTGACAATATACGCAAAAGATGCCTCCCTCGAAATAAAAATCGACGGATCCGAGCGATTTTCCACATTTTCATTCTAAAGCAGGAAAATCGAGGTGGGAAGTTTTCAAATGAACACCCTGTATACAAAGTAAAAATAAATTAATTGAAACAGGTATTGGTACGATCAATAAAATTCAAATTCGGAGACGACAGCTAGAAGACTCCAAACAACGATGTGACCTGCGTAATAAATACATTAAAACTTATAATACGGCGGCGTGCGGCGGTTGACGATCGCTACGAATCCCCACCAACGTCTTGTGGATTATAGGTTCTAACCAATGATCTGTTATACCTATAGATGCCGCACGCCATTCATAAACGCTATTTAAATCTGCTGCCAAAATCGTTTGTAGGAGAGAGGAGGTGAAGTGCTTCGAATGGCCGGGCGTGGGGATTACGTTGCCGCCGTTAGAATTTTACCTCGTTGCTATGCGCTATCATATGGTCACAGCGGCGTCTCGTTTCAGGGTACACAATAAAATAATTATTATCCAATCTGAAATCAAATATTTTTTAACGTTTGTGAAAAAAATGGTTTGTAGAACAGTAAAGTTAAATGTATGATAGAAAAAATGGTCCGCGGAGCAGTAAAATTCAATGTAAGTTAATAACTGTTTATTGTAATAATTATTATAAAGGAAACTTTGGATAGCTATAAATATAACATTTGGTGAACTGAGCTGACCTAAAAATAATTACATTATGTACTTAAAACACGGTTTTTACGGTTTTATTGAAATTTAAAAGAAATAAGTTTACAGTAGCAAAGTTCCTTTTACGTTAGGTACTTTTTAATAGCGAAAAAGCACAACAATAATTTTTTCTTCCCCCTAGCCTCGCTCAAGCAGGATGCACCTTTTTATTTTCCAACATACCTACGAACTATACAAAGTTGTTCGCAAAGTTCCTTTAACATACCTTAGCAAAAATATTTTTACTTTGCTTAGCCGTTTAAAAGCAGCAAATGAAAAGTAAAGTCAAAATTTGGAATACTCTCGCAAGATGGAGGTAAAATCAAGTGACACTCTTTCAATTTTGGTCTATTAAACTTTTATAAGTTGGCATGAATTCCAGGACTGGACTTGAAAATTTAACATGTGATAATTGTGGTCGATGGTCAATCGATGTACTTTTTCCTGCAGAATTCAAAAATAAAAGCAAAAATTTATTTGAATTAGAAACAAAAGAGTTACGCTATGTTTCTTAAATGGAACATAGCTTTTTTTATAAGATTTTTGGAACGAGTGATTTTTTTTTGTCCGTTCTGATTAAAATATTTAATATTGTGACAGCTATTTTTATTAAATTTTAATGTTTTATCCAGTATAATTTAACTTTAACCTGTTTGAAACATACACTAGGTAATAAAGGTATAATCACCTTTGAATCCTTCAAAGTCAAAAAATTTGACAAATTTACTATAATATTGCCGAAATGACTTTGAAGGATTCAAAGGTGATTATACCTTTATTACCTAGTGTATGTTTCAAACAGGTTAAAGTTAAATTATACTGGATAAAACATTAAAATTTAATAAAAATAGCTGTCACAATATTAAATATTTTAATCAGAACGGACAAAAAAAATCACTCGTTCCAAAAATCGTATAAAAAAAGCTATGTTCCATTTAAAAAACACCTTATCCATAGCGTAACTCTTTTGTTTCTGGTTCAAATAAATTTTTGGTTTCATTTTTGAATTCTGCAGGAAAAAGTACATCGATTGGCTATTTTGGATTTTTCTTTAAATACAAGGAAGCTCAAAAATGAGCCCCTGTTCAGTCCTCGTTGGAAGACCCTGTACATATACCTGTGAATAATGCAAAATATCTAAATTATGTAACATTTCACATCACTTCACCATACTTTCCTTATAATCTTCAAAATTTTCCTTATTATATTAAATGCGTAGTCCTCCAGTATAGTAGCCACCTGTACTACACTTATACACTCATGAATATTATACAACTTTTCGTCACAAAATTCAACAAACTGTTTCCATACACTTGATTTTGATTTTCGGGTGTTATCTGGTGTTATATTTTGAATTTCTTGTCTAATTACTTGTTTATTTTCTTTATCGAATCGCGACATTTCGCTATACACCTATTAAACTCAACACTAAACGTACAGACGTTTTGAACTATATACCTAGTAATTATTATTAAGCTTTGTGACAGAACCGGTTAAACAAAAATGACAATTCAACATATTATGTCAAAATACCCTGGCCAACTTGACAAGCAGTGAAATTAGTTTAAAATGTCAAGTTTGATTAATAATTTTTTTTCCAAATTATGGTGTGAAGTGGTGTGAAATTTTCTTACCGAATCCCACGCGAGCTTAAATTATTCCTGGAAATTTTCTTTCGGGCACGAATATTTCAAGAAAATTATCCCTTCGCGACTCTTGATAATTTTCAAAATATTCGTGCCCTCAAAAAAATTTCCGGAAATAATTTAAGCTCTTGTGATATTATAAGTGAAAATCGTCCATGCACATACCCGGATTGTTTTGCCACTCACCATTTACTTTAACCACTTTTCGAAAATACGCTTCAACCATGAATGTTTTGTGCTGTTCCGTAAAGCCCATTTTGTGAATTGTTCAAGAAATTGGAAAAATTCGCGATGAATCAAATTACTTATAACGACTGTCAAAGATGACGGAATAACTGATTGATTATTAATTCAGGTAGTTACTGATACCCAACAGGTATTAAGCTCTTCGGCTAAGCATTACGTACTTAGATGCAAGGCCCTCTTTGATGGAAATAATTTTTTCTCGCACGGTACTACAGCTGCTTGACCACTTCGGCTGCAGTAAAATATGTTTGAACTAGCGCAATTAAATAGCTTTTTCAAATTCGCTTACCCCCTTTTTTTATGCTAACCGGTACCCCGCCTTGTTAAAGCTACCATTTCGCTGAAACGATCAGTTATGAGGTTTTTCAACAACTGTACTGGTTAAATGCAATTTGCGTATTTTTGATGAAGTCGCCGTCCTTGTGGCGATGGTTATCTCGTTCGAACGCGATCGCCAGCCGCGGTATAGTTGAATTCACATAAACTTTTAACGCCGTGACATTTCAGTTCTGTCATACTTGTCAAATACTGCAGCAACTCATAAAATATAAATTTCTACTAATGGCTAAATTTAATTAGTATAATTGTACTGCACACAAAGTATGTCTATCTTGTATTATTTCATACGATTAAAAAGAGATAGAAATAAAAAGAGTTGGCCGAACAATTCCAGAAAAGAAAAAGAAAAAACACTTAAAACACGTGTAACAACTCCATTGCTTAACTTCGAACGTAATTTTGTTTGTTTCTCCCTCTTATGCATTTTTAATTTCAGATCGTTGTCGACGCGTAGCCATAGACAATTTACCTTTAGATGAGCAAACAATAATCACGAAAGTGGCAGTTTTATGGCCTCGCGCATGTAAACAAAGCTCGACACTATTAGCCATGCGCACTGCAACATTATCGTTTGACGAATGGCAAAATAGACAGGTCCGGGCTTTAAAATTTAAATTCTTGCCAAAAAATTGGAATTTCTTCTCAATTTTTGATCAAGTTGCGAAAAAAGGTAGTGATTTCTGGCCTTTTTAGTAGTAGCAAACATATTAGATTTTAAGTATAGAAAATTGTTTTTACAATTTGTTTAAAATTGATTCGTCGTCGTGTTTTTAGTTTAGTAGAACAGAAACGGGTAAATTAAACTAGTCTTATAAAATCGAATATAAAAACAAACAAAACCAGCAAAATAACCAATTTACGGTGTTATCGCGTACCTAACCTCAAGTCAAATAGTTGGTATAATAAAATGTATTGATTTTTACAATTTGGTAAAAACTTGTTTTGTTCAAGAATTTGAAAAAGTGTTTGCTCGAGAACTTGACTCATGCATGGAATACTTTCACTCTTGGATTAATATAAACATACCTAGGTATCTACTTTTCTTTGCATGCATCGGGATAATCGTTCTTGGTGTGTGTTTCTCATTATTTTCATACCTTATTTTTGTAGCCTAGGCCTAGTTAGATGTGTTTAAATTGCTCATAATAAAATAATGTTATATATCAAGATACATCACTACTCCATACTTACTAAAAATATAAAATACCCGATATTTTACCCCTATTTCGGCATAACAAAATAATACAACGGCTGTCATTGTTTATATTCCAATTGGAGTCACTAAAAGCACAAACACAATTCACTAAACTACACAAAAACTAGAAATCCGTAAATATTAAACACCCACAATCCACGATAGCTAAGAAAACTACAAGGAATCTACAGAGAAACCTTAAAACACAACAACAAAAATGGCGGCCGAGCCGGTTCTGGAGAGTATATATCTTGCAACCTTGAGTATCTTGAGCATGTCGATTATTGTCGATAAAGTAGGTAGGCCGACAACACGAGGTTTGTGCGCATGCACGAAGGTGTCCAGAAGGAAGGCAGCTGACTGGCGAGTCATGCGCTCGGACGTATTTTTTCACCCATAAAACGTAACTTTTGTTTGCGCAGGAGATAAGCTGTACGTATCTAAAGGTAAATTGTCTATGCGCGTAGCCCGTAGGTACGTCCATTCCTGCCCATTCGGTCAAATCATACGGTGCGGCAGGTCCGTATTTTTACGTATTCCATGTCGAATGTTGTTTTGTTGACATTCAATATTTGTTTTTGGAGTATCATTTTATTGCGTTTTTGAGATAGTATTATTGTGTTTGTTTGTGTAGTTTGTTTTGAACATTGTTTATAGACCTATTATTTGACCGATGATTTTAAGCCCCAGGCACAAAAAAAGTGTTCATGATGTCATCAGATATCATCAAATCAAAACATTTTTCTTAAAACGATATCGCGATAAACTCCCTGGTCATAAAAAAAAGTATTTCAATTTGTCGTTTGTGGTCTCTTCTGCACACTGCTATATTACAAGTTAGATTGTCGTTCTATTACGATTATGGCCAAATTATTGATGGGAAAATGCTACATAAACTGTTTTATTATTAATCATTTTATTATCAGATGGGATGTGCATTACTGAATTACGAGCACTTAATAATGAAGCAAAACCTCATTTATTATTAAAATTAAGCATCCAATGATAAAATGTACAAACATTAATGCCTAAGCGGTAAAATATTATTACTCTGGTAATTAAATAGTCGTCATACGTCAACTAACGAAATGTAATAAATAACGAACAACGCTTTTATCGAATGCAAATCTAATTTAGAGTTTGAAATACTGTAATACGCTGGTGGCATCATAATTTATTAATACATTGAAGCTAGAAAAACACTGCATCGTAAAAAATTGCACGTAAATAAACTAAATAAAAATTAAGTGATATATCCCTTGAAAAACTAGTAAAGTAAGAATGATTCTTCATTTCATTGTTTGTTTCCGAAAAATGACTAAATCTCTGTTTATAGAATTTTTTAATGAAAACACTATTTTACACGAGCACTAAGTTGATTTTCGGACTGGCATGGCTTGAACTGATGTGTACAGTAGTTATTAGGAATATTATGGAAGGATTGGATACAAAAAGAATTTATTGCAGTTTTCTTAGATCTGGCAATCGCCGTGTGACGTCATGATCCAGGTAAAGGGAATTGTGACTGCAATCTAGCATATTTTGTTCACTTCGTATCATGCAACACTCACAACAGGTATCTAATACATAGAATAATAATTTACTGTCTTTATATGAATTACAATACAACAGGTTTGCTAAGACATAGTTTGTATTGATAGCCTATTTTGTATTAACCCATATTAAATAAATTGTTAGTGTATCAAACCCGTTTTGGGGCTATATCAATTCCAGATTTGCTAGAACAGTGTTTTTAATGTAATTATAATTAGTTATAATTTAAACAGCATAGTCTTGTTGAATAATGAACTTCTTTTAATACAGCAATTTTGTTAAGAAATAAATTGTATCTGCTTAACTCGACGGATTTTGTTACCAGTAAAGCGCTTTCTCTACAATTAAGAAAGCAGTATAGCGTCCCCAAAAACGAATTGTATCGTTTTAACGCATTTGTTGCGCAGGTCATATCGTTGTTTGCAGTCTTCTAACTGTCCTATCTGAATTTGAATTTCATTGATCGTACCAATACCTGTTTTAATCAATTTATTTTTACTTTGTATTTAAGTTTTTTTAAACTTTGCATGTCAAATAAAGCTAGAAGATTCTTATTTCACACAACTTATCAGTAGTATTGGATTGTATTATCTATGGACGAATTTTACCATCTCAGTAAACCATGTTTCATAATAGATTATCATAATATGCAATGTTAAACGACAAGAACAATATCACACTAGAAGCTATTTAAATTTTTAAGAACTACAGTAGTGATTTTTAGTGGAAAGTATATACTTTATTAATCGTAGCAAGGAAATATTATTATGAATAATGTCAAGTTTCATTACAACTGCCAGTCGGAACTTCTACAGTATGTAAGACCAGATTACACCCACAATAGAAGTTGATAATTACTGTGAGTATAGAGAGCGATAATGGCTATAAACCATTCTATGGTAGCAATAACTCATATTTTCTATTGGCTAAATTACCGGGATATTATCACTACACAACGGTCTAGCGATTTTCGTTGCCTCACAGTAGAAAAGCGCGTTGCTGTCACATATTATTATACAGGGTTGGGCAAATGTTCCGGAATGGCTTAATTACAGGCGAACGAAAAGTGATATCTGATCCGGGTTTTGGGCAATCTATAGAACTAAAATTTTACTATTTGACTATTTTACCATATGTCAGTAACGTCACCAACTGTCAAGTGTTGACGTTATTTTTTTTTTATGGAACACCCAGTATATTTTTACATTTTTAAATTCCACATAAAATTGTAATTATTTTTTATTAAATGCACTACTAGTCTAAAGTTCATAGTTTCCGAGATATTGACTCTCGAAAAGTGACATTTTTGAACTTTGACAGCTTATAACTTTCTAACAGTACGTCTTAGAGCAAAACAGCTTACATGTCCCTATCTTCAATTTTTATTATCTTCCCAAAAAAATCAACTTCCAGTTAAACCGGAACAACTATATTTCCTGCATTCGAGTTACATCCGGTTTAACCGGAAGTTGATTTTTTTGGGAAGATAATAAAAATTGAAGATAGGGACATGTAAGCCGTTTTGCTCTAAGACGTACTGTTGGAAAGTTATAAGCTGTCAAAGTTCAAAAATGTCACTTTTCGAGAGTCAATATCTCGGAAACTATAGACTAATAGTGCATTTAATAAAAAATAATTATAATTTTATGTGGAATTTAAAAATGTAAAAATATACAGGGTGTTCCATTAAAAAAAAAAATAACGTCAACACTAAGATAGTTGGTGACATTACTGACATATGGTATAATAGTCAAATAGTAAAATTTTAGTCCTATAGATTGCCCAAAACCCGGATCCGATATCACTTTTCGTTCGCCTGTAATTAAGCCGTTCCGGAAAATTTGCCCAACCCTGTATAGTATTAAACAGTTGCAGGCGCGTATCTGAAGTTGATCTTTGGGTGGGGGATAATGATTCTGGTGGGGGGTATATAAAATTTTTTTTAATGATAAAGTATTTTTTTACAAGAAAATAAATCAAAATTTATTGCTCTCGATTTCCACCTGTCCAATTTAGAAAAATTTTAAGCAAAAAATAATGGCTTATGGGGGGGGGTTATAACTACCCTTATTACCCCCCCCCCCCTCAAATACGCGCCTGAACAGTTGTATAAAGAGTATTAGAATTCTTATAAGGAATGGAAGAATAGAAGGCTTTTTTCTCAGTGCATCCTTTTGATTTATGTGATCTTTCTTTTTTCCTTATCCCTATAAAATTATTATATTATACTCTGTGACTTATCTAAACCCTTTTTATAAGCAACTGTTTGGAAGGATATAACGACCAAAATTAATAAACCAAGACTTGTATCCTAGAACAGAAATAAAACGAACTTCTTTAATCCATTAACAAACAATTTAGACAAGTTTTTACGGGTGGCTTTTCTCAGTCAGTCGAGCGAGCAATAACTTGCTGTTATTTCCGCGTTTTAGCCCTTATACAGCGGCCTTAATGGCGAAAGTCATTATATGAGCGCATCGTCGCCCCGTATTATATTTGTCTTGGTAGGAGTTAGTTCTGGCGCCGTAAGTCTGTAAACTTATTTCCTCCAGAATATTATTAACCATTTTTTTGGAAATTGTTTATAAAAATATATTAAAACAATGTTTTTATTAAAGATTATTATCAGAGGCCTTTAAAAACAATTCATAAACCAATTGCTTTGTAATCTTTGTTAAAACACACAATGACATACAGTGTGTGTGTGACCAGTAAAGTCCGCATCATATGGATTTTTTTTTATTAATAGCTTTATTCAAAATTTAACTTTGGCATCAAGTTCTGCTTCGATCGAGATGAAAATTGAGCAAAAAAATAGTAGTCACGTGATTCGCAATATCTGCCAAATTTTAATTTTTTTAAAAAAATAATTCAAAAGTGGGGGGTTATTTCTGAAAATAAGTATCGAGAAAAGTTATAAAAAAAAGTTTTTTTAAATGCAGTTTCTAGCCCGCATGCACAATAATTTTGATTTTTTTTCCACCATTAAAATTTATTTTCCACTTAATGAATACTTTACTGATGACACTGTGTTCTTTTTTGTCTTAATATTAAGGTTTATTACTTTCAGATACGTACTACGTTTTCAAAAATACTTATTTTATGAAGTTACCTTATACAGGGTCAAAAACAAGTAAACTTTGCGTCACATATGCGACCAAATTTTAATAACCCAATTTTGATTTTGTAGAAAAACACACATTTAAGATGGCGCTACTTTAAATAAAATGTATCTGACAAAGCATTGTCAAAACTAAGAAGTTTTATGTAGGTTGCGTTGAGTCTTATTTTTCAAAAGTGGTGCAATTTACAAAATATGGGTAAAAAATCAAAATTATTTTATGCAGCTGAAATTTTGCATGTGGACTAGAAACTTCGAAACTGCAATTAAAAAAATATTTTCTTATAACTTTATTCGATACTTTCAGAAATAACCTCACTTTGAAATTATTTTTGGAAAAAATTAAAATTTGACAGATAATGCGAATCACGTGACTACTATTTTTTTGCTTAATTTCCATCTCGATCGAAGCAGAACTTGATGCCAAAGTTAAATTTTGAATAAAGCTATTAATAAAAAAAATCTCATGATGCGGACTTTACTGGTCACACTGTATAGGTAATTCTACATTTACAAGTTTGTCATAAATACCTATTATCGAAATAATATAAAACTGATGTCATAAGTACAGATAATAACTTACCCATTTCTTACTTAACTTTATCAAAATCAATAGATTAAACTAACGATTTAAATAATGGAGCATTTCTAAATTTTAATTTAATTGAAAAAACCTTTATATTATTTTACGTTGTAAAACAATTTATTCTATTTTAAAAATTCCTGCCGCCCAAGCTCTTCGTCATTTAAATGCCAAATTCAACTCGCAAACCTAATATAATTTAAAGTTTGCTTTGTTCCATTATTTTCAATTTTAAATTAAATTTTACGATAAAGTAACAACTAATCCTCTGTTCTAATTAAGATAAGAAATTTATGACAATGGAACAACCTATATTATACCCTCCGTTCGGGTTCGACACAGTTAGGGACAATTTTGGACCTATAGTAAGTAAGATAAAATGTGCAAATACCAGTCATTGGGTAATACTGGTCATTAGAATTATAGCCAAATTATTAGGTTTGACAACAGCGCTATAACATGGGGCATAATATCTTGCAAAAGTATATCCGCCGGCGTTGTTAAGCTGTTTCTGAGCCTTTTTTTGCTGGTTTTGAACCAACTCTCGTTATTCAGTCGTCATTTCATACTCTGGTGCTAATATTATTCCAATTAAAAGACATGGTGAATGGAAGTCCAGTACAATAGCGAGGGGTTATATAGGAGTCTCGTTTCAAAACAAGCAGAACATCGCGAGCCAATTTTTGCCCAAAAATTCGGCGGATAACATTGCTTCCTACACTAGTACAAGTTTCACAGAAACAATTTCTACTAAAACTTGTAATGAGGTTGGCCTTAGAATTAGTTATTAATTTTAGCTGTAATTTCTCTAACAACTGTACATTTAATCAAGTAAATAAATATTTCTTCGATTTAAAGTTTCTTAATTTCATTCTATTTTCGCACCAGTATTAAAAGTAAATTACATCATTATACTAAATTACCTTTGATACCAGGGTCTTAAAATGACATTTAGATGCGTCAAAAATAAACTTTTGAAAAATATTTTTATACAGGGTGAGAACTAATAGGCTATACAGCAACAGAAGAGACTTAAGAATAGGTCATTTATGCTTAATTTTTTATGACAAAATTTCCAGGGTTAACGAAATTAGGGGTGAGATCACCCACACCTGGATAAAACAAATTATTTTAGAAAATTGACGGTGATTTGAAAATAGTTAAGGATATAAATCAAAATTGGTGTGGTTATCGTTTTGAGTATCTTAGTATACTTTTAGTATCTTTTCATGTATATAATATTATGTTGTTCTCGAGGATTTATAAGTACACTTAAGTGTTGCTTATTGTTACGTTGTATGAAAGTAATCCCTTCAATTGTACCAATCCTATTGTATTAATTTTGTTCAAAAATTGATTAGGAGTCAGGAAAAATATGCCACTTGAGATGTGAATTGGCCAGTTCGATAAAGTTTTGTAATAAATACATTAGAAAAACTACAAGACCCGTACGCCTTAAAGAACATATGAAATTTACCCAAAAATGTGAAACTGCTAGATCGGATACAGCTTAATATATTTAGACCTACCAACATTTTATGCAGTGGCCAGGATTTCGCACAAGAAGAAGCACTGGCGAAAGAGCAAGTTTAAAGAAGCAGCTTTTATGATCGATATCTGGAAGACATTCCCAACAATTTGGAAGCCTATTATCATCCGAAACAAACATCACACTCTGTCGTCGGCGTCATAAAACTACATTGCTGCACATAAAGGCGGAAACACATTACTATCACGTGACGCGAGTTGCCGTAGAGACACATTAGTAAAAAATTTTATGAGACCCGTTTTTCCATAGGTACAAATTAACAAGAGGCACACTATTATCATACGGTGTGTTCACGTGAAAGCACATGATTTTACAGGTCTTCACGCGCTCAGATTTTCTGTTTAAACATCAATTTTGTGAGGCGGGAAAGCGCGACTTTAGAAAAATGGCGGAATTTTTAACGACAGTACATCTTATTACCTTGCAATAACTCTTGGAATAAAGTGTGAAATTCACTTTATTTACAACCATACATGTAATGTTGACATTACAACGTTTTTAAAAGTTTGGAAGTGTCACATTACCTATATACGTCTACTTCCCTCTTCCACTTCCCGCACTCACTTCCCTCACCTATTTCCCTCACTTATTTTCCTCATTCTTGTTCTTCTAAATGATGCAACCAGCATATTTTTGTTTGGCGTCAAAACAATAAAAATGTCATATTTTCACATTTTTACTACCTTTTTTGAAACAATCAAATAATATCTAATTTTCAATTAACGGTGTGGTTGTAAATAAAATAGTATACAAACCTCAGAGGAAAGTTTTCATTACTGTCACGAGATAAAAGTTAACCTCGATGCTTCGCGTCTCGAATAACTAACAGAACTAACTCTCGACAGTAATGAAGCACTTTCCTCCTCGGAATGTAATATACTATTTCTCCCTTCCTTCTTTTTATATTAATTTCATGTATCCATTGCCTAGTTTTAGGTTTTTTCAGTCGCTATGACTGCTCTCTCTAAATCTTCTTTAAACTCTGATCACATTTTCTAGTTACGATTAGCGAATCATCCCGCAGCTTGTTTTTATAAAATGAATGATATGACTTCACGTAAAATAATAAAAATTTGATTCTGCTTGAAATTCATGCATTCTATTTCTGGCGTGATCGGACGTGAACTCACGTGAGGTAATAGTAATGTATTTCCACTTTTACAGTTTAGTAGCCCTTGAATTATAATTTAATTTACACGTGAAAACGATTGGTTAAGGATATTCTACTATAACTAACCGATGCGTTGTGTTCAGTAACAAAATAAAGACAAGGGAATAAGGACAAAATTATTTTTTTATAAAACGACATTATCTATATCACCTTTTAAACATCGCACACTACCAATATTTTAATACTTTTTTGAAATGGTTCTACTATTATTTATTGAGAAAGTGCAGTTTATTCTATAAACAGGTAGGTATTGCCCGCTGAATAATGCAAAAAGCATTTTGAAAAATGTCCAAGCTTTACATATTTTAAACCTCGCTGGCAGAAAAATACCATTTTAAAAACAACATAAATATATTATCTTGTTACTCACGTATGCATGGTCGCTCCTATTGTACTCTTTTAAATTATGACTGCGGTGGCCTAGTTTCTAAACTAAATAAAATAATTAAACCATTTCAGATTTGCTGTTTATACCAACCTTAAAACCCCATCTCTTTTTTTTTTAATAAAAGCCTACTAAAACTATTTACAGAGATTATTTACAAAGATGTGGTAAGGTGGTGCCCATTCACTGAGCGACTAGTGAGCAACCAAGTCGTCTAATCAAATTGCATAAAACTTTCACGGCAATTTGGTTATTCAGGAACTGCCCGTTCATTAGGCGAGTTTTCAAGCAGTTTGGATGTGAACCAATTCATCCATCTTTAATCAGTTTTTATTTTAGAAATGGTGAAAACGCTCGTCCAGTGAACGTTTCTAATTAGAAAAGATGGTTTCATAAATTTTCCATCTTCGTTATGAGCATTCTCCATTTGACATGTCATTGTATACATACAATACCATCAAAATTATTAAAATAGGACGAGGAATCTATTGACTTACACCTTGCTCTACAAGTCTACAAGTAGTAACATACATACTAAAAAGGAGGAGGAAAATTATCTAATACAACAGGTTTGCTGAGACACGTAGTTTCAATTGATAACTTATTTTGTTATAACCCATATTAAATAAATTGCTAATGTATCAAACGCACTTTAGTGTTATATAAATTCTAGATTTGCTAGAACAATGTTTTAATTGGTAGTAATCAGCAGCACAGTCGTGTTGAATAATGAACTACTTTTAATACAGCAATTTTGTTAAGTAATAAATTGTATCGTCTCAATGCGACGCATTTTGTCTCCAGTAAAGCGGTTTTTCTACAATTAAGAAAGCAGAACCGCGTCTCCTAAAACGAATTGTATCCGTTAGAACCTATAATCCACAAGACGTTGGTGGGGGTTCGTAGCGATCGGCAATAGCCGCGCGCCGTATTATTAGTTTTAACGTATTTGTTGCGCAGGTCACATTGTTGTTCGAAGTCTTCTAGCTGTCCTGTCTGAATTTGAATTTTATTGATCGTACCAATACCTATTTCAATTAATTTATTTTTACTTTGTATTTAAGTAAAGAAAGAAAATATTGTGGCATATCGGACAAGTGTATAACTATCTTTTATATTGGAATACACAGGGATCCAAGTTCAATGGATACCCTGGGGCGGGTAGACCACGACGGCCGTTTCTTTCTTGTTAGGACTCGACGGGCAGCCATAACCCAAGCAATTCCAAGAACGACGGAAAAATGTACTAAAAGCCCACTTGTAGAATCAAGGCGGCCCTCAATACACCTTAGCGCTATCCCACGGAACCAACTCCAATATAAAAGATAGTTACACTGGTAATAACGAAAGGTAGACAACTAAATAAACTACGAAGTGCATCACAATCCAGTATAGGGAACGCTATTTGCGTTTTCACCGAAAACATCTGCCATTTTGCAGACCAGAAAACAGATCAATGCTGGCACCCACCAGAATGCGCGCAATCCACTTGAGTTTTGAGCCATAAAAATGTTTAAAAAATGATATAATGTCCGCGAAAATAATTAAAGAAAGAAAATATTGTGGCATATCGGACAAGTGTATAACTATCTTTTATATTGGAATACACAGGGATCCAAGTTCAATGGATACCCTGGGGCGGATGGACCACGACGGCCGATTCGTCCTTGTTAGGACTCGACGAGCAGCCAGCGGATTGCGCGCATTCTGGTGGGTGCCAGCGTTGATCTGTTTTCTGGTCTGCAAAATGGCAGATGTTTTCGGTGAAAACGCAAATAGCGTTCCCTATACTGGATTGTGATGCACTTCGTAGTTTATTTAGTTGTCTACCTTTCGTTATTACCAGTGTAACTATCTTTTATATTGGAGTTGGTTCCGTGGGATGGCGCTAAGGTGTATTGAGGGCCGCCTCTACAAGTAGGCTTTTAGTACATTTTTCCGTCGTTCTTGGAATTGTTTGGGTAATGGCTGCCCGTCGAGTCCTAACAAGGACGAAACGACCGTCGTGGTCTACTCGCCCCAGGGTATCCATTGAACTTGGATCCCTGTGTATTCCAATATAAAAGATAGTTATACACTTGTCCGATATGCTACAATATTTTCTTTCTTTAATTATTTTCGCGGACATTATATCATTTTTTTTGTATTTAAGTTTTTTTTAACTTTCCATGTCAAAAAAAGCAATAGAAGATTCTTATTTCGCACAACCCATCATTAATATTGGACTTTGTAATCTATGGATGAATTTTACCATCTCAGTAAACCAAATCAAATCAAATCAAAATCAAAAAATGCTTACCGATGCTCTACCGAGCAGTAAACCATCTTGCATAATAGATAATCATCAAGAACAATATAAAACTAAAATCTATTTAAATTTTTGAGAACTACAGTCCTGATTTTTAGGGGTAGGTGTATGCTTTACTACCCATAGCAAGCAAATATTATTATGATTAATGTCAAGTTTCATTACAACTGCCATCAGGAACTAATACAGTATTATATGAAACCATATTACACCCCCAATAGAATTTGATAATTACGGTGAGTATTCAGAGCATAAACCATTCTATGGTAGCAATAACTCCCATTTTCCATTGGCTAAATTACCGTGATATTATCACTACACAACGGTCTAGCAATTTTCGTCGTCTTATAGTTAGGAAGGCGAGTTGTTGTCACATATAGTATTAAACAGTTGTATAAAAAGTATGTGAATAAGAATAGGAGGCTTTTTTCTTAGTGTGTAGTTATCTGATATGTGCAAGCTACGTCTAGAAAAAAAATATGGATGGACGTTAGCCATCCTTTTATTTTTTAACGAAAAAACTCTAAAGTAATATTTCTAACATACGTTTATTTGGGCACAAAAAACTTATCCCGGGGCTCATTTTTAACGACTGTATTTACAGTCTTAAACAATACCATGCCACACATTTTATATTTCTTTACCCCTTGAGCCCCACATGTTTTGAAGGCGCGTTCACCAGACGTGACCACTGTGAAATTGGGTTAATGTCCTGAAATTCTGTTGAAAATATATTATGAGCGTTATACACAGCTTCAGGCAGCCAGCATGAGCAGACGTTTTACAAGACTATAAGGGAAATAGACTTGAAATAAATTATGCAAGTAATGTCTGTTCAGAGATTGAAAGTTTGATCTTCATAGGTTCATTGCGGGAAAATCTAGGCTATTTGTTTGGATCTCAAATAATTTCATGAAACAATATTGATAAATCATTAGCTGTTGTACTTAATACGTTCATAGTAATTGCGTAAACATGGGATAATTCGGTGTCAAACAAACATCTAAATTATAAACATTATACATTTAAAGTAATCAATCAGCATTTGATTGTTTATAGTTACTTTCTCAAAGTTTGCACGCGACTGACGGTTTATATCACATTTAATAATAATAATAATAATAATAATTATTATTATTATTATAATAATAATAATAAAAAAAAAGTAACGATCATACCATTCACAATTTCAACCATATGCATCACCCCATACATCTTCAAGACACATCTTGAGGAACTCGGTCTCAACCCAGTCTGTAATTCAGCTGAAGAAAACTTAGATCACATAACTGCCGGGTGTACAGTGCTCGCACCTAAAGCGTACCTGGATCGCCATAACAGAGCTGGCAAAATAATTCATCAGAAGCTACGTGAAAAACATATGGGGCTGACAGAAACAACTCCCTATTATGAATATGAGCCTCCAGTCGTGTGCGAAAATGACAACGTACGTATTTACTGGAACAGAAAAATACAGACGGATAGAACGATCCCCAATAATATACCCGATCACGTTTAAAAAGGAAAGGAAAACCTTCATTGTGGATTTTGCCGTTCCCTTAGCCACAAATCTCTCAAAAACTTATGCGAAAAAAATCAACAAGTACTTACGGCTACGGGACGAAATAACTGAGATATGGCATATGGAGTCTGTGACAATAGTACCAATTGTGATCGGAACCCTGGGTGAAATACCAAAAAAGTTAAAACAAAACATATCAGTGCTTGGCCTAGAATGGAAATTATACAAACATTTACAAAAATCAATACTACTGGATACATGCAGCATAGTGAGGAGGGTTGTTGGCCTACAATAGGATCATCTTGTCACTTCTGACCGATGAATTCTGTAATACCACTAATAAGTGTGATACCGTTGAATAATAATAATAATAATAATAATAATAATAATAATAATAATAATAATAATAATAATAATAAAAATAATACCTAATACTCATCTTGTAAAGAAATGTTGACCATGGGTCCGGATCCTCATCTTAAATTTGTATGTTTATGTGCTGCATTTGCATGCAGTGTTGCTTTCAAGTGGTTTTACCCATTTTCCTAACAAAAGGATTTTGTCAAAAATAACCATCTATAAGTTAGTTTCCTTTTTTTACAACCCATCAGCAACAGAGACCCTTATCTTACAACAAAATAACAACGTTTTTGTTTCGTATAATGTTGTTCTCTTCCCAGCGTTCATCAAAACAAATACCCTAATCAGACATCTTCTAAAGAACCTATTTTGTGTACCTACTATGCGGATTGGTTCCTTTAAGTTTGACAGACAGTGCATTTTTAACTAGTTTATGCTAGTTAAGCCTATATAAAAGTATAGGTTCAGAAACCCTTGTATTAAAATATCTCTGAATATTGTCTTCTTCTTAGATTAAAAAAAAATTAGTATTAAATAAAAAATGATTAAAATTGTTATACATTGAAGCCAATTTTATCATTATTGATTAAAATATTTAATATAAATTGATTAAACTATAATCAGTAATGATTCTTACTTCTGAGTTTCTATCATTATATATCAGGTCCTTAAGTTAATGTTCAAATCTCTTAATTAATTAATATTTATTCTAAACACACCGACGTGCCTTACAGGACCTTTCCAAAAACTTTTGAAATAATGGGTAAACTGCTAATTTACTCTAATATCATCAAAAAATAAAGGAATTTTTTAAAGTTATCAATTTAAAAATTCGTTCAACCTATATTAGCATCACGAATTTATCTTAATCTATATTTGCTTGCTTACTGTACTCTTTATGGTAAGCTATTATATTAGTAAAGTTAACCCATGAACCTAAACTATCCCTCTGCTGTTTGAAATCCGATGATCCTCTCGATACTTAGCCCAGACCAATAAAAATCCCATTAAAAGTCTGCGTGAGAAAACGGAAGAGTGCAATGTACACAACAATCAAGAAAGTCCAATTCGTACAGCTTTTGTGAGCTTCGGTAATTACTTTTCTAAATAAATATTTACCAAAAGGTAAAGTTGTTTCGATATATCGAAAGGTAACTTAATGAAACGTTAAACTTTATCATTGAGGCAACTTATTTCCAATAAATTCGTTAGGTTTTTGTGCTTTCATTAAGTTGCTGAAACTGAATTGCCAAAGTTTAAAGCGGAAATGGACAAGAACTTTTTAATCAAATTTTATGTATTTTTAAAAAAATTACATTTCTCTAGAAAAGAATAACAATAAAAACCAAAGTCAAGTTACATTTTTGAACTAATTCTAAATTGAAGATTTGAATAAATCAACAATTCCATCTTCAACCGTTGACGAAATATAAACTTTTAAAACAAAATAGACACACGACTCACTATGATAAGAAATTATTTTATAAGACATTGAGAATATCCTCCATCAACTGTTCTGCAGTAGATCAATCGATCTTAAAATTCCTGTCGTACATTTGGTACTACTTGTGGAGAAATTTCTCGTATTAGCAGTCGAATAAACTTCTTAAGCGTATCTATCGAATTGGGTTTAGATTTAAAAATTAAATTTTTAACATAGCTCCATAAAAAAAATTCCAGTAGGTTAAGATCGGCCTATCTGGGTGGCTTCCGTCTATCCACAGCTCCGGAAAAATTATTATTAAGTACTCACTTATATGAGCAGCATAATGCGAAGCAACACCATCCTGTTGAAACCATAAGGTTAAACTTGGTTAATCCGGATCGTTATAATTTGGATATAGAGTGGCAATAGCTGGAACCAGATCATTTCGAAGGAAATTTAGATATCTTTCTCCAGTGAAGCTATCATCAAAGAAAAGTGGTTCGATTATCTTATGCCCGTCCAGACAGTAACCTTTTTATTATACTGGGTGTGATTTTCTATGAACCAGTAAGGATTTTCCTATGCCCAGTATCTGTAGTTTTGTCTATTAACCTAACCATTTAAAGAAAATGTAGCTTTGTCTGAAAAAAAAATTCCTTGGAGAATAATTGGTGCGTGATTATCTGTTAGCTTAATCATTATTTTACAAAATTTCTCTCGCCTACCAGGATCATCGTCCAATAACTCTTGTATAATAACTGGTTTGTAGGGACTACTTTATTTAAAAAAGTTAGATACGATGGTTTGGTGAGTATCGTAATCAAGCCCAAGTTGTACGCTTGACCTTTGAGAATCTTCCTGTAGTAATAATTAAACGTTTATTTTTTTATTCTCAAGTATACCAGGACAAACACTATTAACACTACAGTACGGGAAGTTAACATATATACGAGATATATATTATACGAGAATTGAACATATCACGGGCTTATGACTTCCACTTTTATCTCCACGACCCAACATAATCTAAATTTATGTGCATTTATCTTCAGCAAGAAGCATTTTGGATGTAATATTAGCAGAGGAAAATTTAAATTTGATTAACATTCTCTGACATGGTTTGACGTCTAAAACTTAAATAGCAAATATATTTTTTTTTTAAAATCATATAAAAAATAAGTTGACTGGTCTGAGCGATTCATAATTAAGTGGGCGGGTTTGTTCCTTTATCATAAAGCTGTATATAAATAAAAATGTATGTATAAACATCGCCTTTTGTTAATAAGTTATTTGTTTAGAAAATAAAGCTTATTTTGACTTATTAACTTTGACAATGGTCTGTCCATTTTATCTTGCCAAAGAAGAGAACATTTATCGACTAGTATTCCTCTGTGCAACGGCAGACAATCCAGTTTCTGTAGTTACCTAACCTCAAAAAATTATTATTTATTATTATGTGACAGGTTTGCATAGGCGTAGTTAGACGGTCAATACTGGGGGTGCTGAAGTCCAGTGGCGGCTCGTGACATGTTAACGTGGGGGTGCACAAAAAGCCCACACCCAAATTTGGTCGATAATTTTTAGTAAATATTTTAATGTGATGTTAATAGCAGGTTTAGGTCTTTCAATGTTCTTGACAATCACTTTCTCCTCCAACGGTAACTTGTTAAAAGAGTTTTTCAAAAATTCCACGGTGTATTTTATATCCGACGACGCTCTCATTGTTTTTTCATGTTTATTTAACTTTAAACTTTAACTGAATTCAATAAAACCATACTAAACCTTAATAAACAAAAAAAAAATAGTCAAAATACCGGCTAAAAATTTCCGAGAATTTGAACGACTACGACTGGTTAAATTTAAATTATCAAATTAATGCAGAATTGACAAGTAAACTGGGCGTGAATTACACGGTACACGAAGAGACATTTTGAGCAGAATCCGCAACTACCTAAATATACTTGAATTTGTACCAGAATTCGAATGCTTGAAATATTAACATGAAAAATTCATTACATATAATGTATATTATAAAAATATAGGTTAGTTCTAAAATTAGCCTATATATTGTAAATTTTTTTTGGGGGTGCTAATTTAGATTTTGGGGGTGCTTAGCACCCCCAAGTACCCCCCTAACTACGCCTATGCAGGTTTGTTAGCCTTTGAATTTTACTTCTAACTTCACTTTTTGTAATGTCATAAAATGACGCCTAAAAGGCACCTTGTGTAAAATGGGTTTCTATTATCTTTCTCCAGATAAAATAAACATATTATAGGTATAAAATAATTTTAAAAAATATCCCAACACTATAATAAGATAACCAAAAACACAGTTTATATAACACACATATATTAAAAAAATTGTCTAACCAACAATACCATCCCGAATCCATGATTTAAATTACTCTTTCCTGTTTTTCCCCCGACAAATTCGTAAACCAAACGCAGAGTTGATGACTTTATAATGAGGGAATCCAATAAGCACGGTCTAACCGCTCGCTCACTGTACTTCACTGTTAATGTCCAATGAATATTCTTTTGTTTGGAAACCCTCGATTAGTCAAAATCAATTGAAGGGGAGCTAAATACGTCATCGTCTGAAGAACAGTGGCGTATAAAAATTTTATTTGGTTTATTTTTTTTTTCATTAGCAATTCAATTAGCCGCCCTTTTTTACCAACCCCATGCTATACTTTACCATGCTTAGTAAATACATGTGGTTACATTAAATACCTAGTTTCTAGGTTATAGGCATTTAAAAAGTCCATTGTTGTTAAATTCAAAACTTTTAATTTTTGTGAAGGGCTTTGACTGTGATTGTTTTAAATATTGGTAGTTAGATGTGTTTGTCGTTATCGTTGAGCCCGCTTGACAAAAATAAAATAGTAGGTATGTTACATAACAAGTGTGGAAAGTGCTACTTCACAAACGAGGAGGCGCATTAGGCGTCAACCGAGTGAGGAAGTTCTTCGGGTTTGAGAATATCACTTTCACATCAAGTATGGAAATAAATGAATATAAAAATTAAATATCTTATTACATGAACAGTTGGACTTAAAAGTAATTCCCCATTGTACGTTTTTTCATCAATATTTCGTTACTTCTTTGTTTTATTCAAAAATCGGTCAAGTGCCCATCTTACCTACAGTTTTACGTTCAAAAGGTTGGATTTATTAGTTCATAAAAGCAGAAAAAGAAATATTGTCAAATTTGAGAAAATTTCAATTTTTGCTTTTATTGATTTATCAATTTTTTAAGCTCAAAACAGTATTTGGCCGCATTTTAAAAAAACGAGCAATAAAATATTGATAAGAAAATTATTGACGAATGTGTCACTAGTGTTTGCTCTTAAGTATCAAAGCTATTGTTTTGGATTCCACAATTTGTAGTATTCATTTGATATTGCCCAAAATTATATTGAAAATTTTCCTTCCTCATCATAATATGTGACCGATAAGAGGTATGTAATTTTCACTGAATTACAGTGGAAATTCTATACTGAAATATTCCATCCATTAAAATTCCATACTGGAACATCCACTGTTATGAAGGGTATTTTTATTTTGAATTTTAAATTACATAATAATATAATTAGAAGATGATATAATGTCCGCGAAAATAATTAAAGAAATAATATAATAATATAATATTATGCGTAAACAAAACACAGTATAAATTACAATAATTGCAATATTACTTTTAATTAATTTATTTTTTCTTATGCCATGTTAACTTTTAAATCTTTAGGTTATTTATTCTCAATCCGTTACTCTATCCAAGACAGGCGCCAAATTTACCCAATAATAAATAAACAATTCATTTCAGATCTAATCTACAATTTAAACTTAAATAGTTTTTCCGCATTTGACACTTTAAATATGCGCAACACAAAACCAAAGTTTATTCGGAGAAAGAAATAACTGTTTTCAACTGCTTATAGTCTTTTATTTAGAAATATAGGAATATTGGTTTTTCGCGCCCTCAAACGATTTTGGTTAAAAGCCATAATTTTCACCCTTACATCGAAATTTAAAGCTAAAATATTTCTGTTCATCAGAACGGCCATTCTAATTCCTTTTCAACAGCTATTAGATGGCAGCCGAAGGGCATAGAGTATCGTAAAAAAATTATAAAATATAAATATGTGGCACCAACTGCCTCTGGCATAATAATATATATAGCGATAAAGAAACGGCTTTTTATATAAAATACCTTAATCAAGAATCGCTCGGACCAATCAAATTAATTCTTTTGAGATCCATTTTTTAAAAAAAAATATATTATACAGGTGGTGGATTATAAAAATGGTACGTGCAGCAACTTTCATATTTTTAATGCAACATAATTGTATATTTTTACATTTTTACATTCTACATAGACATTTTTTATAAATCATGACCCTGTGCCTATCTTCAAAAGTTTATACCGTGCGAGCAAAAATTATTTGCATCTAATAGGGCTTGGATTAAAAAACGTATAGGGCTTGGTTTAGATCACAATGATATGGGGACGATATATCTAACCAAATCTAGGTTAAAATTTTGTCAAATTTATATTATGACGTGATAATATACCAAACTAATAATTAATAAAATAAGTAGACAAATACAAATTTATTTTTGTTGTTTACAAAATTAACAAAGTAAGAATATATAGAATGAAAAAGAAAAATAATTACATAAATTGCTGAAATAGGCCACCGCCATCATGCTCCAAGCATAAATTCACACGTCTCTTAATATTTTCGAAAGAGTCTCTCTGGAGAAATGTTAGCACATTCTTGGATAATCGAATAATGATGAATGATAATCCGAAATGTCAGGTCTAATAAATCATTTATTTCCAATAAATTTTGGGTAAACCATTGAGAGTAATTCTTGCGTCGTTTAAAATCTGCGGCTTGTATTTCTTAAAATACTTACACTTTATAAGGAAATAAATTTAGCTGCTTCTTAAGAATAGTCCTGCATGTTCCATAAGATCTTCCCACTTCTTGGGACAGGCGTCTTATACAATTTGTTAGCGTATTTTGCATTATTTCACGAACATTTGCAACAAGTTCTTCTGTTTTTACAGATGGTCTTCCTGCTCCTTTTTTGTGTTGTATAGAATCTGTTTAACTAAACACAGCCACGGTTCTTTTCAGGCAATGATAAAAATCCCCAGCAATAAAAGCAACGTTAGGAAAATGTTCGTGAAAATCGTCCATGCACAAACCCGGATTGTATTGCCACTCACCATTTACTCTAACCCCGTTTCGAAAATACGCTTTAACCATGAATGTTTTGTGCTGTTCCGTAAAGCCCATTGTGTGAATTATTCAAGAAATTGGAAAAATTAGCGATGAATCAAATTACTTGTAACGACTGTCAAAGATGACGGAATAACTGATTGATTGTTAATTCAGGTAGTTACTGACACCCAACAGGTATTAAGCTCTACGGCTAAGCATTACGTCCTTAGATGCAAGGCCCTCTTTGATGCAACGCACTGTATGAAAATAAACTATTTCAGATGTATTATTTTTCCTCCACCTACTGTTCTGCAGTAGATCAATCGATCTAAAAATCCCTGTTGTACATTTTGTAGGGGAATGAGGGCGAATTCCGCGCAGTGAGTAAATCCGCGCGTAAATACGGTAGTTTGCACTAGCTCTCTATTGCGAACAATTTGAATATGCATCCATAACGCTTTCGGTATTTTAAACGGAAGGTTTTAGTTGACCTATGATCTTTGCAGTAAAACATAAATTTTGTTGTAAAATAGTGAGTCGAGACATCAAAGGTAAGTTGAGTGCTATTGTGAAATATATTTAGCTTCGATTTACAATTGTTCTCTGCGCATGCGTGGTTTTTGACTGGTTGCGAATTTTTTGCTTTGTGTTTACGTTACAATTTGGCCTCTGCGAACGCCGGAGTTTTTGTCAGCGGTTCGGGATTTGGAATTTGTTATATGGGAACGCTTTTAAAACATGTTCGCATGACTCCTTAATTTGCTGACGGTTTCTGACCGCTGTACGAAGGAAGCCGATTATTTATTAGAAATTATATTGTAGTATGAACTTTCGCAAATATTTCTGTTCCTACAAATTTAATTAACTTTGTTGTTAGAAAAAATCATGTTAATTACAAGGTAGCCATTTTTAATGGGATAATTCTGCGCTGTGTGGTCGGTGTAGTTCCACGCGCGAAATTAAACTATGCATAAAGTATTGTTTCTAAAATAAGTTTTTTCTAGATGTCCAAAAAATATGAAAGAGTGACCAACAAATGAAATTGATCCCTATAGAAAAAGTAAAGGCTGCTATCCCCGAAGTTAAATCTGGGTGACCAATTTGAGCAGGAAGAGAATTTAATATTCCTGAGTCAACTGTACCAGACCAATTGAAAAAGCTATTGTCCTCGTTTTTCGCCAAGCTTAAGAAGTTTATTTTATTTCATGTTTCGTTATTTTTGTCCAGTTTTGTATTTACAAAAAATACCTAACTAGTGTTCTAAGGGAATATATTATGTTATATTATACAGTGTGTATCAGCCAAATGGAATAAATTCGATAATAAATACATAGGGGTGTTTCCGAAAAAAACGCTCGGACACGTCTAGTTGCGAAAAATGGTTTATTTAACAGAAATGCACAAAATAACAATTTTACATATGATTGGTTATGGAGATAAAACACGGACACAAACGGAAGTTGCTCGCTTATTTTATGAAGAATTTCCAAATTTGCCGCCTATAACTCAAGGGAAAATTAGTAAAATAGAAAAACAGTTTCGCCAGCTTGGACAAGTGAAGCAGATGAAAAAAGTAGCTGCCAATGCAATAAGTGATGATACCAAATTATATATTATGCTTCAGTTTGAGAAAAACCTCCTTACATCTAATCGAAAAACAGCCCCAATGTTCGATGTTAGCCATTCATCAATTAATTACAAGAAAATAAAATGTATCCCTATAAAATGATACCTATACTCGTGAGCTCATGGAAGACGATTTTGATAGGAGAACATATTTTTCTGAACAAATAATGGCAATGTTAGATAACAATTTTTGTTTGCTCCAATTAGAACATATTTTGTTTTCTGATGAGTGCAACTTTACACTTCACGGTCATGCTAATCGTCAGAATTGCCGCTATTGGTCTAGGGAAAATCCTCACTGGATTAGAGAAGAAAATTCGCAATATCCTGAAAAGGGTAATGTTTGAGCAGGATATCATATCATGGGTCCCTTTTTCCTTAATGACAATTTAAATGACAATAATTATTTAGCACTGCTCCAAAAAATGTCTTGCCAACTTTGACAAACTTATATCCTGATTCAGCAAACTCACTTCCAGCGAATATAATATGGTTTCAGCAAGATGGAGCACCGTCCCGTTACCAAGTCAATGTCCGACAGTAACTCAACCGAGTATTTCCAAATCGATGGATAGGGAGGCGTGGATCGATGGAATGGCCAGCACGATCACCTGATCTGACGCCATTAGACTTCTTCTTATGGGGTTATGTGAAAAATATTGGATACAAAACTACACCCCTCGACTTAGCTGACTTAAGAAGACGAATAACGCTTGCGATTAGATCGGTCACGCCTGAGATGTTCAGTAACATTAGACAAAATTTCTATTTAAGAGTAGGATGTTGAAATGACATTCGCGGCGAGCATGTTCAACATCTACTACATTAATTTTTTTTGTTTTTTACATTAATAACAAATAAACAGTATTACCTACTTATTAGTTTTTAAGTGTGTTGTTAATTTTTGCAATAAATCTGAAAATAGTTAATATTTTCGAAACAGTCGAGATAGGTATAGTATATTGTACATGAAATGTCTAAAATTTTCTGAAAAATCCAAAAATTAAATAATATACAGGGTGCTGCATTTAAAATAGGAAAGTTGATATTGGCCACTGTTACATGACACACTCTGTATAAAAGGTTTTTATTGAAAAAAATGCGCAACTAGAAATACCAATCGACGTGTCCAAACATTTTTTCGGACACGCCCCCGTGTATTTATTATCGAATTTATTCCATTTGGCTGATAAAACACACTGTATTATACAGGGTGTCCCATAACTTAAGGGCCGTAGAGTAACTGGAGATACTACACATCAAACTAAGCCGATTAAGTCATATAAGTTTTTTCGGTTTGTTACTCGTTCTAGAGATACAGGGTGTTGAAATTAAAGTTTATTATTATTATTATTAATATTATTTTTTATTTAGTTAAAAGTTTAATAAAGTGTATTGAGGTCAACGGTGGTCACTTTCAACATTTACTAAAGTGAGCTTCTTGTTTTTGTTCCACTGTTTCGAATTTATTGCGTTGTGATCATTAAAATATTAATTTAATTATGTACTATGTTTTTTTATGTTTTGGGATGTTTAAAGGGAAATATCTCGAAAACCGTTAAAGATATTAAGATCAATCAAGTACACTTTTTGACTCAGAAAATGCCCTTCTTTAAGAAACTTTAATTGAAAAACACCTAATATCACAGATGAGAAAAAAAATCATAGATTTATGAAGCCCAGTGTATGCAACTAGCGCCCTCTAGTGTGAAACTTAAAAATTTCTACAAATTCTTATTTCTTGCTCATAAAAACAAAATACTGCAAACTTTCAATTCGATTCATTAAACGGTTTTAAAATTATGGCTTATTTTCGAGAATAAACTTTTACTTTCGACTCTAGAACGATCCGAATAAACTTATATGACTCAATCGGCTTAGTTTAATGTCTAATATCTCCAGTTACTCTACGGCCCATAAGTTATGGGACACCCTGTATACCTACCTGTTCGAATAATTAATAATTATTTACATTTGGTGTATTTCTGCATTAAAAAGTGTTCACTAAACCAAATTCTTGAAGATCTAAGAACGTCACTGATAACAACAATTACCGTCCCCATCGATGGCCAAATGTTTCGGAAATTGGTTCGGAAATATTCTCGCCTGTCTCGACGCTTCGTTTGTCTTTATTTGCATATTAATTCTTTTTAAGCTCCATCGTGAAAAGTTCAAATAAACGTTAATTGCAAATCGTAAAAGAGTTTGCCCAGGAAAAAGTCAATCTCTGATTTTAAAAGATAATAAACCAAAATTGTTCATTAAACTCGAATAAAGAACGGAAATTGTTAATTTGCTTCGAACGTTTTTTTGAGTTAGTTTAAATTAAAAAATACGAAGGCGTATGAAAGGCAATGTAAAAAAAATTTAGACAATTAATATTTTTGACTTTATTTTCGAAATTTGAACTGAATGAACTCAACACTTCGATGTTAAATTTAAAATTTCGACTGTTCGGGTTTGTTTTTAAAGTTTAAAGTCGACATTTTGGGCTTACAGGCGAAATTTTGAGATTAAAGTCGCAATTTTAATAAGAGAAAATAAAAGGTCTGTCTAAACCACAAAATCGTTTTAATAAGTAAAAAGTACCTCAAAAGATAATATCATCAGCTACATAATAACAATAAATGTCAGGAAGATAAATAAATACCCATATGGTTAGGCGAGATGAAGCTAATGAAAACAATTTATACAAAGGATTATGTTATACCTCGTACATTGTAGTAAACAATCCAAGAGAGGCACCTTAGGAGATTTGATAGTAGTTGTGGTCAATAATGGAATCGAAGTTAAGAAAATTATTAGATTATAGTAGTGGGGTTCAGAGTTAGCAAAAATATATGCATGAAACTTAATTATTATGAAGACTTTTTTTAGGATTTAAAAAAAATAAAAATATTAGGTTTAGACATAGGTACCTTTATTCCCTCATTCTAATATATAGGATACTGAGAGAATGGACTACCTCCTTAAACTCTAAATTTTAAGTTTGAGATCGAAATTTCAATTTTGGTCCAGTTTTCGGGTTTAAAGTTGAAATTTTATGGCACCATCGCATTTATTTGATTTTATTTTTTATGCTCGTTTATTTCACCCATAAAACACAAAAATATAATATCAGTATTTTTTTAAGCTAGGCCATCTGAGGGGAAAGGGAATTATCCTGTTTACCCCCCTCCACCCTCCGTCCGTGGCACCGCACTTGCTAAAATATTGATATGTAAAGCAGAAAAAAAAATGGTTCCATGCGATGGCTCCATAAGGTCTTCCTACTTCGAAAACCAAAGTCCCTTCTCATGGGACCAAGAAGAAATTATTTCTATATACACCATAGTACATAAGTATTGCAACAAAATGGAAAATTAAAAAATAGCCTGATATTTAGCAAGCACAAGAAAGCTTACTGTAAACATTTCAACAGAATTGTTTTTCCGGTTGGCTGTGATTTAACAAACACTTTTCGATCAACACTTATGATTTTATAATTTGACGTTTGGTAGTTTGCTGTTTCTTAAGCGTCAAAATATTGCTACAAATATTTTTATTGCAATTTTTAGTTTGAAGAAATATTTCTGGAAATGCGACAAGGAATTGCTGTGTCCAAGGATTTACGGTCACGAGTTCCCGAGTCCTCTACGGTTCATTTTTCAACAGGATAATGATTCAAACACACATGCAATCATGTTTGAGCTTTGTTCAGACAAAACAATATTAGAGTTTTAGACTCACCTGCGCAATCTCCCAACCTCAACCCCACAGAAAACTACGAACCGAATTATTTCTTAGGAAACAAGCTTTAATGAATAAAATTACGGACTTTTGGAGAAACATGCCATTTCGTATCTTAGACAATTTAATTAACTCCATTATAAGAAGATGTGCCGAAGTTATAGCCAATAATAGATATGCTATCGGATACCTATTTAACGCTTTAATAGTTGTAAATGTTTTTTAATATTAGTATTTTTAGTTTGCACTTTGTTTATCTATTATTTTTACTATGCCGGTTGTATCAAATGCTAGTTTAAAGCACTTGCTATGAGACAGTGCTAGTCTTCTGTCCAAGAAAATGAAAATTAAAGTATTAGCAACTTGAAAAATTCCAAATTTTTTCTATTTTATGTCCGATAGTGTTGTACATCTGACTATAGTTTATGTGAAAGACTAGAACTTTTTCAATTTCTAATAGACCGGAGGGAAAGCTTTGTAATGCATCAAAACCTTCAGCGAATATATGCATGAAAATTTTAAAGGAACTCTGGTGTTATTAATGAAACACGGGATACTTTAAAAGAGGTACTTAAAATTATTTATGGGCTCTTACAACTTTGCATTCAGTTGAAATTGCGGCTCTAGAAATGGTGCCTTAATAAAAATTTTGATATCTACATAATACTTTACGGCATTATCGTTATTTTTATGTTAATCGGATTTTGTGAGATTTTAAAATTATGGTTGCCAATATATTTTTTCTACTCGTGTCATGAAAGATGTCGTTACAATTATTATTCTTTTTAAATTAAAACATTATTTTTAAAGTTATATGACCGATTTTATCATACTGTATATTATTATACAGGGTTAGTTGAAATAACCGGAACGGCTAATTTTCTTCAAAACTACCCAGGCTAAATCAATGAATTTTGGTAAAGGTGGATAACTTAAAAAATTGAATTAAAAATTGACAATTGCGATGGTGCCAGATTTTTAGTTTTTTCTGTAACTTAATGAATGTTTTTTTTCAAATGTAACGCTACTCTTTTTTTTATTGAATTCGATTCCTCCCATCAACATTACTTTTTCCTGATAGTATCAAATTTTTATCTCAAATAGTTCTATGGGAAAAAGTTGATTAGTTATAACTCTAACTCTAAAAAAATCCAATCT
This sequence comes from Polydrusus pterygomalis, assembly GCA_963969555.1. Classification (NCBI taxonomy): domain Eukaryota; kingdom Metazoa; phylum Arthropoda; class Insecta; order Coleoptera; family Curculionidae; genus Polydrusus; species Polydrusus pterygomalis. The sequence continues at coordinate 37,132,336 of OZ018376.1, read as the reverse complement.
ATTTCCATTTAAAAACATTTTAAATAATGTGAAAAGGAAGGTTGGTAGACGTAATGTACCTAATAGTATCGATAACGATAATAACAACTAACAAACAACTACTAACAATTACATAGCTAGTAAAAATTACTTTCATATTATAGGTTTCATAATCAAATTAATGTAGTTGTACATTAATTTGATTATGAAACCTATTCATATTCATAAATTGTTTTTCATTCAAAATTGTAATGTGTACTAACTTTTGACCTATAGTTTCAAAAGGCCTTATTTTGTTTGCAAATTCCAGATTTGTTTGACAGAATATTAATTTTTACTAGCTATGTTATTGTTAGTAGTTGTTTGTTAGGCGGGTGACACACTGGAGAAATAAGTTTCATGAAACTTGTGGCTGAAGGAAGTTACGTCAAACTTTTTTTTATGTCAATTCACACTCGAGAAACTTGCTTGCTTCTTTAACATGTCCTCGGATAAAGACGTCATTTTTTTATGGTGGTTAAACCGCCGAAAGAAGTTAGGAGTGAAGAAAAAAAGACGATTTTGGGTACATCCTGCTAGCATCGTTAACCTCAAATATAGTGCTAGTGTTGTTGGTAAAAAACTCTAGCAACATCCTGATCAGTGTAAGGTGTCAGTGTGTCACCTGTCTAAGTTGTTATTATCGTTATCGATACTATTAGATACATTATGTCTACCAATCTTCCTTTTCACATTATTTGAAACGTTTTTAAATGGAAATAGATTGGATTTTTTTAGAGTTAGAGTTGCAACTAATTAACTTTTTTCCCATAGAACTATTTAAGATAAAAATTTGTTACTATTAGGAAAAGGTAATGTTGATGGGAGGAATCGAATTCAATAAAAAAAAAGAATAGTGTTACATTTGAAAAAAAAACATTCACTAAGTTACAGAAAAAACAAAAAAATCTGGCAACGTCGCAATTGTCAATTTTTAATTCAATTTTTTAAGTTATCCACCTGTACCAAAATTTATTGATTTAGCCTGGGTAGTTTTGAAGAAAATTAGCCGTTCCGGTTATTTCAACCAACCCTGTATAATAAACATATACATATATAAGGACAACAGATCTATCAGTGTTGCCGGCATGAACAACGCATGCCGAGGCCATTCCTCGGTTAAAGAGAGGGGATAATTTGTAATGGCCACGTTTGACGAAACCACGTCGCCTCGCTTTATAGACAGAAATTTAGAATTAATTATTCAGTAATATTCGGAACTTTGTTTGGGTTTAATTACTCTCGAATTATTTTACGTATTGTTCATTTCAACCAATTAATTTATTCTTCGCATCTCCGTCCATCTACGATAGTATTGGTAGGTCTAATTTTATGAACTATCGACGCATAGACGAAGGAATGTATTAGGTAAACAAAACTCAGTTTATTTTATTGTGCCGTCGAATAGAGAGTGAGTTTTTTGTGTGTCACATGTGTTGCAATTAGTACCACGCCTAAAGTAAATAGAAAAAAATTAGCGAACATAGCAGAGAGCATCATGAGCACTTTGGCCCAATTAGACAAGATATTTCTTACCACCGAGCAGTTCCTCTGGTAAGGTTTAATCAACCATTTCAGAACAGATATTTTATTGTAGGCTTACCTGAAAAACAGAAAACATTAAACATCGCGGTGGCCGCCTTGTTATTCCGGATAAAGTATGTTTCACAATAAATGGTTGACTCCGTTTAACTACCTGGGACGTTTTGCAAGAGCCCGGCGGCCGAGCTCTTGCAAAACGTCCCAGGTAGTTAAACGGAGTCAACCATTTATTGTGAAACATACTTTACATTCTACTACTACATATAAACATATTTGCTTGTTTGCTGCTATGGAGGAAGAAGTTGGCAACGTTGAGTCTTGATTGATCTATTTTAAACTCGCGCCAAGTTCATTTTGTATTCATTTCTTTACATTAAAAGCAGGGGGCTTAGGGCAACGAGATAACTGATGTAGTTGCCAGACGTGGAGCTGAGTGAGACCCCATTCCTTGTATCTGAGCCGGCCATAGAAATAACTAAAAAGCAGGTAGGATCTACACTATACGAGTGGGCTCAATGCCGCCCCAAGGAGCAATATCGGATGTTTTAAGGGTACTGATGGATACTGACCAGACAAGCAGCAAGCTGAGGAAGCACACTTATTGGTGTCGAAGAGGACCCAATCTGCGCTGGATGCCTGGGGGAAAAAGATACCCCGCTGCCATTTCTGAGCACCTGCGAGGCCCTGTGAAGACTCGGCATCTGGTACTAGGGCTAGGATTGGCGGCCAAAAGGAAGAAATCACGGCCCTAGGTTCAAGCGACATACTTGCCTTCATAAGGAGGTCAGGCCAAGGTGGTTAGAGTGACTGGGGGAATACTCTGGGGTAGGCAAAAAGAGAGCCGTTGGTGGTGATTGCCTACTTCGCCCGTTCCCACTTCGTCCGTTTTGAAAAATATACCTGGTTTTGTGTCATTTCGTCCGGTGGTGTTGGGTACGGTTTCTATGTAGTCCCACTTCGGCCGGTCACTATGTAGGTATAACAATTATTATAATTAGGAAGTTTTGTTTGGCTAACTGTTATGGAAGCTATTATAGGGTTAATGAAAGAAATGAGGATGTAATGGCCACTTGCACCAAACTTTTAAGAATACCTTAAGTTGCTCTTAGCTCTTAAGATGTAAAATTGCCTTGCACCAGCACTTAAGAAAGGCTTAAGATCGCTTAAGATTTCTTAAATTTAAGTCGCCGTTTTCGAGCCCTTAAAGTATTCTTAACTCATTCCTAACCTCAATCGAACTGTAATAAATATTAATTTTTGATTTTTAGGGAAGATGGACACATTTAACGAGTTTGTAATTTTTAGAATTAATAGAAAATGGATTTCCTAGAAGGCTATATATAATAGGTAAAATGTATAGGTACTTATAAAACATGTTTGTATTAAGCGGAATCTTTTAAAAAATGTCTTATGTCATATTGTCCCTGTCTTCAAAGTAGTTCGTCCTAGGAGGAAAGTATTTATTTAAAATCATTATTATGCTGTTATATACCTTTAATTAACAATATTGCAAAATGTATTTAACCAAACTAACTATCCGTTGTTCTTCAGGAAATCGCATCGCATTTCTGATTTCTATTCTAAAATTCTAAACTGCCTGCTGCACACTTTTTCGGTGTTTTATATATATACTAAAGACACGTCTTATTGTTTCTATTTCATTTCATTTAACAAAATAATGGTGTTACGTTTGTCTATTACCAATGAATCATATGTTAAAAAGCAGTGTTGTTGCTTTTTTTGAAACTTAGTTAAGTTTCTTTGAAATATGGTTGGTGCAAAACAGAATATCTTAAGTTTAACTTAGAATCAAAGATACTCTTAACTAAGAAAAACTTAAGTTTATTTTGGTGCAAGAGGGCATAATTGCCTCATTTCTATATAAAAACACATCCATTTTTAAAAATATAAAATCTAGTTTCATTATGCTTTCTATTAAATCTAATATAATATAATGAATTCTATATAATCTAATAATATCATTAATAAAATTGCATTAAAATAGTATTTCCCGAAACTGAGATCCAGGGATGTAACTTTTATTTTAATCAGGCTATATGGCGCAAAGTACAGGAGTTAGGTTTAGTTATTCAGTATCGTGATCGGACAGAAGTAAGAAATCATGTTAAAATGTGTGCTGCTCTCACTCATTTACCGAAAGAACATATTGAGGATGGTTGGCTAACTGTTATGGAAACTTGTCCTGATGATGAACTAGTAACTAAATTTAACGATTACTTTATTTCGCAATGGTTGGAAAATGCAGCTACCTATTGATGACATGTGGATATGTTCAGGGCAAAGGCGTCGCACTACAAATTCTGTTGAAGGATGGCATAATAAATTAAATAGAAAAATCGGAAAAAGGCCATACAAACATTCTTGAATTGATAACTGACTGTGTTAAAGGAGGAGGCATTTTTAAACAATATCAAATTACAAAAATTAGATTTATATATGCCAACACTAAAAAGATTAAAAAAATATATTGATACTGACAGCAGACTTTAAAAAGCATTGAATGATTTGAAAACAAATCAGATAGATATAAAGAAAGCTTTAAATCGATTAGTGTACATTATTATAAATTTGAGTAGTAGATACGTATTTATAGTTAGTATTCAAAATTATACTTTTTTAATTGATTTTTTATTGTTCTATTGCATGTTTTTAAGCATACAATGTTAATTTTTAACCAAACCCTTTTTTTATTGTCTATATTGGATTGTTTTATCGGAATTTATTAGTATAAGTATATAAAATATTTTGTATTTTAAGAATAAACTTTTTACATTTTTTTATTATTTTATTTTCTTATTTAGCGGTACTAAGCCAGTTAGATGATGTTAATGAAGACTTTTGTTTAGGAGAAGAACTAGGCAAATTAAAATGGTACCTTGAATTTTTAACTTACCTACCTATCTTTAATCCGACCGGCCGAAATGGGACTTAAGGTTTAATTTAAATTTAAGGAAAAAGGGTGACCGGCCCAAATGCAACTTTTTTGGGAACGGCCGAAGTGGTAATAAATCCCGTTGGTCTACTCGCCAGGGTTCGGAACTGCCCCTCAATTGCTACTACTACATTAAAAGCAGCCCTGCAAGTTCTGGCTTGCCAGTACTGTATATTTATTAGCGAATAATGTGGTAGCCAAAGGTATTAATTAAATTAAAATTATTAAAACCAAAGTATAAATAAATTATCTAACATAAAAACACGATATTTCAAAATATTTATTGTAAAAACTGTAAACATAATATCTTATAATAGAACATGTATAGTTTTTGCTGAATCTAAGCATCGTATCACTTTATTGAATTGTCACTAATCTCAAGAAAAACTTTGTACAAGTTACAACAATTAACACCCCGCGTAAAATTATTTTTGTTGTATTTAATATTTATTAATCATCTTTAGGTTCTTCATAAAGGAGTGGTGGTCGAGGTCCGTGAAAGTCAAATCCCTTCTTGATTCTTTCTTGAAATTTATCGCAAGCAATTTTATCATTAATTTTATCGGCCGGGCATTTCAACTGAATTTCTTTAAACAAACAATGTTTTAAAGTCATGGCAGATGGATTGCAGACTTTACTGTCTTCAGTACTTTGCTTTACTTGATTCGATGTGGCATTTTGTGCTTCAACCATACATGTTTTCACAATTTCATCTGCTACTGATTCCACCCAAGTTTCTTTTGTGAATCTTTCTTTAATTTGTTTTGTTACTTTTTCTATTATTGGTGAACCATCTTCAGCTAACTAAAAAAGAGCACCAGAATAGAGAATAGCCAACAATTTTTTAAAAATTTTATGTTTTCTAAACTCTTACTATCAGGTAAATGAATTTAGAGAAAAAAATCAGTTTTGTCTGGACTGAATTGAATTCGAGGTGTGACCAAAAATACCGTGTGGCGCACCAACAGACTGGCCATGAGAAATCCCATATAAATTTTACTACCCTCAATTATTGACAAAAAAAAATATTTACAAATATTTGGTTTATTGTTTATTTTGAAGGTGCATTCGACAGTAAACAAACATTGCTTGAGAATTTTCTATCGTTATTTTGTAATGTCATAGGCAATATTATTGAAGGGTACGGTAAAGTGGTCCATAGTGGGACGTGGTTCATAGTGGGAAATGACGTATGCTGCGAAACTATTTATCGTTGAGGTACAACTATATTTAACGTCGGTGTTGTTGTCACTACCCGCGTATTGGAATTAGCATAAAGTAACTAAATTCTGAGAAATAAATCAAGAATTTAAAAACAAGGGTAAGTAAGCATAATTTTTTTTTATCTTTTAGCTTTTAGCATGCATGGTTTTCAAGTTATCCAATATTTTCTTTTCGTATTGTAAATATAACCTCAAAATAATGTTGGCTTGCTTCAACTATCCTTATATTTCACTTTAGCTCTACCAGTTCGATAACTTTATGGAGTCCTTGAAAATCGGCCATATGGTATATTGTGGGAAAGTATGTGGTGGTGCATACTTAGTGGGACTAATAATATTTTGTATTTTTAATTTTAGATTTAAACCATGCCGAAGGTGTCACTCACCCAACAAAAGGCCAAATTTAGGCAAAGCGTAATAAATCATGATGTGATGATCAAGTTTGTTTTTCCCGACAAAAGTGACGAAGATATTGTTAGTTCAGAAGATATTGTGATGAAACTCTCGATTCCATTTAAATCAGGCAGCACTAAAAGAGCAGCTTGCCAATCTCAGACCAAGCACTAGGTCTGAGTTGCCAATATTCTTTTTCAATCAATTTGGACAAGTATAACATTATTTAACTTCATTTTGTATGAAAGTTAGAAGTTCTAGTTTTCAAGACAATTTGACATAGAATGAAAATTTTGCCATTATTTTGCAAGCTTCTCTTTGTTGTGAAATTACTACTAAAATTCTGACTTCAAGCGGTTCATAATTTTTATCCTGAATTTACTGCTACGTCAAAGAACATCAATTACGAGGTTGTCCAAAGTCAAAAATGGCCTAATTGAAAAATGTCAGTCTTATCGAATGGAACACCCTATATAGTTTGTTGCGATCCTATAACTTTTATAATAATATCCTATCTCTATCTATAACGGTTTTTGAACGAACTTGATTTTTCAGGATTTCTTGTTCTCGTTATAGCATCTTGTTTCAATGGATTTCAGAAGATATAGAACACTAATGAAAATTATGTATCTATCTCATTTTTTCGTTGTTACGGATTAAAAATTAATTACAAAAAATACCACTTACCAGTCCTTTCTTCTGACCTACGCATTGCTGAACACACTAAAAATTTTAAAAAATATTAGTAATATTACGAAAAATTTGTTTTATTTTTAACACGCTTTTATTAGCTTCACCTGTATGTTTGTTTGTTTGTTTGTTTGTTTGTCCGTAACCGACTTCTTTGAACCCGATTTTGGCCCACTTTAAACGGTCAGATTTAATTAAAATTTTTACTTATCAAGAACCGCTGACAATACAATAATCTACACGCAAAAAATTCTCCTGTCAAATTTTGACAGCTGTCAGGTATAAAACGAACAACCGATTTTGACGAAATAAATTATGGGGTCGTATAGTATTCGATGCGGAGACTTCGGGAAAAATAAGCAAAAAATTCTCTTCTTTGAACCCGATTTTGACCGACTTTAAACGGTCAGATTTAATTTAAATTTTGTAGACTTATAAATAACCGTCGACAATACAATAATCTACTAATCTAGCTCAATCTACTAAAAAAAAATTTTTTTCTTAACAATAACTCAAACTAAAAAATTAAAAATAAATATAGTTTAAAAAAACTAAAAAATTCGCTTTTATAATTAATCAAACTAAAAAGCGGAAAATAAATATAGTTTAAATTTGAAATTGCTTTATTTATTAAACGTCTTATTAGCTGAATCAATGAGTTTCTAGGTCGCTAAACTTAAGGTCGCCCGCAAGGAGAGTCAAAGTGGGTCACTTGACCCCCTAAAAATGTATCCTCGAATGTATGTTTTGATCTCAGGAGTCTCACCAAACGCTGTCTATGTATTTTATCGACACTCTGTATAAAAATCAGGCGTCCCTTATTAGTACGGTAGACATCGATTCAAAGATGAAAAGTACAGGGCCGTCATACCTGACAGAGTCCGCATCTATCGTCTTTGCACTCAGTGCCCGCCCGTTTTTGAATAACAAAGCGCCACAAACGTAACCTACGATTTTTATTTATCCTTAACATAGAAATGCGTTAGTTAAATGATTTGACAACGCTGCTCAACGCTTACATAACAAAATCAGAAGGCAAAGAGAAGCGGTCGCCTGAACATGCATCCCATTATTATTAAGTCTCAGAAAGCATCTCTTCAACATTGCCAACTTTAGGGTTTTTACCTATATGTCCTACAAAGTAAAGATATTTTATTCTTTAATCTTTGTAATTTTATAGAATCGGTCGATTCTGGATACCCATAATAATAAAATTGGAGCTTAAAATTGTAAATTAATTTTGTGTTTGGTGGTATGCGTAGGTAATGTAAAATTTACATTTAAATAAAATAAATATATTTTAAGTAGGTAGGAACCTGTTTTAGAAAACCCATAATTTTGTTATTAAATAATTAATATTAAGGTAAGTAAATATCACAACAATATATATTATGGTTGTAATTATGATTATATGCCTTCAAGAAAATTATTAGCATAATTTAACAAAGTATAGGTACCTATACAAATAGACCTACTGTGTCTTTATTGAGTTCAGTTTCTCTGTCATCTCTGTATGTGGTTCTTAGATTGTGTTATTTTCATTTGTGTCTTAGTTATTGTGTATTTACAGTATTATATAGTGTATTTAATATTAATTGACTAAATTATTGTTGCAATGCCCACAAATAAAGTTGGGAAGAGAGGTGCTATTATACATAGTAAGGGACGAGAAATTATTTGTTATTAAGTTTATGCTGAAAGAAGCAGAAGAAGGAATTACTATTCCTTTGAAAAACTACAGGTATGTTACCAATTTATGTGTTAAGTTTAAGTAGCCTGATTTAATTCGGTAAGCAGGTTATAAAAAAATGCAGGCCTTAGTTACAAGTTAATATGATTTTTGTAAAGAAAATTCTGTGCATTTTTGATAAAAGATTCGACTGATTTTAAAAATATTTCTGTAATATAATTTATACGGATTAAAACCTACATTTTGAGAGAAATATTATTTATAATTGTATTATATATAATTTTATACTATGTAAAACGCTAAAATTGGGTTTCAAAGGGACTACGCCACTGTAGTATCGATCGCGCCTGGCGATTTTAGAGTGGGAAAGAACAGGTTGTCCTTTTTCAAGTTGATGACAGACCGATGATGCAGCAATGACGCTCTGTACTATTCGAGTTTGAATCGATCTTTACCTACTGTCTTTTAAACTTTACGCAAAACCAAACGAACTTACAATCATTTCATTCTTCCTCTTCTCAACTTCCTCGCAGCTAAATAGATCGAATTTCTTGTGCTGATGCTCATGTTTTTCTATTCCAAGAGTTTCCTTGAAGCAGCTTCTAAATATTTCTTTATCCTTCTCATGCATTAAGTTAAAGGTCTCGTCGGCGCAACAAAGCTTAGGTCGCCGATGACGTTTTCTGCATTTCTCATCCATTGACTAAAGAATAATAGTTATTTACGCAACTAGTGCAAAAAGTGTATGTTTATTGCACACGGTATAGAAATTATTCACCGAGACGTAGTCGAGGTGAATAATATGCCATGTGCAATAAACACACTTTTTGCACATGTTACATACACTATTTTTTCTACGATCGTTTTTTTATTTAACAAAAAAGTTTATAATCGCTCTGTATTACCTCTCCTTTGTGTGCAAAAGTTGAAATTCAAATTTGACAATGGATCATAGATAGGGGAAGGTCGCCAATGATGGCACCTTTTTTTTTTACCTCCTAATACATTTTTTAGTTCAAAGGTTTTAACCCATTTAACCATGTTAAAATAGTTGTTACTACTTAAATATTCATTATAAAATTTAAAAAATATACAAAAACTATTTTTTTTGGTAAAAAGAATAGAAAAGAAAAAACCACCAAGTATGCCATCATAGGCAACACAGTTGCCTATAATGGCATACTCCAGTAAAATGCAAAAATCTGAAGGACGCATACATGTAAGAGAAATATTTTTGTTAGGTACAGTTTGCACATTTTTATTGTTAAAAAATTCAAGCACATAAAACTATTTAAAAAGACTTAAAATAATATATTACATTCTAGGGAACCTGTTTAAAACTTTAAAAAAATTAAAACATTATCAGGAAAGTGCAATCTAAAGATATATTCAAAAACTTTACAAAGCATATACGTAGTGTTTAGGGACATAGACACACAGAAAAGTAAAAGTAGCGCCGTTTTGAATATGACGCATATGATGGCATACCTATTTATATGTATTTATAGGTATGCCATCATAGGAAACCAATGGATATGCCATCTTAGGAATATGTCACACTTCTAGTATATAAATTATAAAAAATTAAAACCACAACTTAGATATAAAATAATTATTGCAAAGTATAACATCTATATCCTATAGTTATCGGAAAAAAATCGTGCATTCTAATTTAATGCACCTAACATAATAAATTTTTGGTTTAAAAACTGGCTAATATTACTTCGCCACTTAGCAATTTCTGTTCTATTAAATAACTTTACATAAAAACGTCCGTCACGACTGAGATTCGACTCACAACTGAACGGTCAATACGCGCGACCGTCTAACTATGCGGGATGACGCAAACCCGGTTTATTCCAGAGATACCTGTGGTATGCCATCATGGGAAGTATGCCATCAAGGGCGACCTTCCTCTACCTTTGACTTCAACATAATAAAATTATGGCGCCCTGTCAACGTGAATTCTATTTAGATAGGGTATTGACGGTGTGCAACACACAATACCTACCCATCTTATAAACAAATTGTTCGTTTCCTAGGTAATTTACTTTATTGCACTAGGGCAAAAAGTACTTTATTGCATACTATGCAATAAAGACCTACTTTTGTCATTAGAAATTGATACACAAAATTACATTTTTTGAACGATCGTAGAAAGAGTATATTATTGGTTTGGTTCTTAGTAAACAGTTTTCAAAAATATAGCAATTTACATCCTCTGATAACTTCGCAACCATTGAAACAAAACAAAAATGCAAAGTTATTTGAAAGACTGATCGCAGTATGTTTACTTAACAGATTTGTTAAGCGATCCAAGAAAAGTAGAGTACGGTGTTCCACAGGGGACGGTTTTGGGACCAGTTCTTACAGTATACAGGGTTGGGCAAATGTTCCGGAACGGCTTAATTACAGGCGAACGAAAAGTGATATCGGATCCGGATTTTGGGCAATCTATAGGACTAAAATTTTACTATTTGAATATTATACCATATGTCACATAAAAAATTTTTTTTTATTAAATGCACTATTAGTCTATACTTCATAGTTTCCGAGATATTGACTCTCGAAAAGTGACATTTTTGAACTTTGACAGCTTATAACTTTCTAACAGTACGTCTTAGAGCAAAACGGCTTACATGTCCCTATCTTCAATTTTTATTATCTTCCCAAAAAAAGCAACTTCCAGTTAATCCGGAACAACTTTATTTCCTGCTTTCGAGTTACATCCGGTTTAACCGGAAGTTGATTTTTTTGGGAAGATAATAAAAATTGAAGATAGGGAAATGTAAGGCGTTTTGCTCTAAGACGTACTGTTACAAAGTTATAAGCTGTCAAAGTTCAAAAATGTCACTTTTCGAGTCAAGATCACGGAAACTATGACGTATAGACTAATAGTGCATTTAATAAAAAATAATTATAATTTTATGTGGAATTTAAAAATGATAAAATATACAGGGTGTTCCTTTAAAAAAAAAATAACGTCAACACTTGACCGTTGGTGACATTACTGACATATGGTATAATAGTCAAATAGTAAAATTTTAGTCCTATAGATTGCCTCAAACCCGGATCCGATATCACTTTTCGTTCGCCTGTAATTAAGCCGTTCCGGAACATTTGCCCAACCCTGTATATTAATGAGTAATTTGGTTTGAGGAGTAGGTACTGGTTCTATTTCCTCTTTTGCGGATGACACCGTGGTCTTATATACTGGAACTACTTGGAAAGAAGTTAAAGAGCGTGCAGAAAATGATTCGGTATTACTAAAAAATTGGTTCGACAGTAGGTATGTAAAATCTTAAATGCAACCATTCAACTATTTTAACTCTATTTTATACCGTGCGAGCAAAAATTATTTGCATCAAAGAGGGCCTTGCATCCAAGGACGTAATGCTTAGCCGTAGAGCTTAAGACCTGTTGGGTGTCAGTAACTATCTGAATTCACAATCAATCAGTTATTCCATCATCTTTGACAGTCGTTACAAGTAATAATTTGATTCATCGCTAATTTTTCCAATTTCTTGAACAATTCACACAATGGGCTTTACGGAACAGCACAAAACATTCATGGTTGAAGCGTATTTTCGAAACGGGGTTAGAGTAAATGGTAAGTGGCAATACAATCCGGGTTTGTGCATGAACGATTTTCACGAACATTTTTCTAACGTTGCTTTTATTGCTGGGGATTTTTATCATTGCCTGAAAAGAACCGTGGCTGTGTTTAGGGAAACAGGTTCTATTCAACACCAAAAAGGAGCAGGAAGACCATTTGTAAGAACAGAAAAACTTGTTGCAAACGTTCGTGAAATAATGCTAAATACGACAACAAATTGTATAAGACGCCTGTCAAAAGACGTGGGAAGATCTTATGGAACATGCAGGACTATTATATTCTTAAGAAGCAGCTAAATTTATTTCCTTATAAAGTGCAAGTATTCCAAGAAATACAAGCCGCAGATTTTGAAAGACGCAGGAATTACTCTCAATGGTTTACCCAAAATTATTATTATTATTAAAATTATTTACGTAATTATTTTTAGTTTTCTTTCTGTATATTCTTACTTTGTTAATTTTGTAAAAAACAAAAATAAATTTGTATTTGTCTACTTATTTTATTACTCATTAGTTTGGCATATCATGTCATAATATGAATTTGACAAAATTTTAACCTAGATTTGGTTAGATATATCGTCCCCATATTATTGTGATCTAAACCAAGCTCTACGTTTTTTAATCCAAGCCCTCTTTGATGCAAATAATTTTTGCTCGCACGGTAGCTAACTAGTAAGATAACGGCAAAAACCGCGGGTCGTTTCCTTTTTTCTTTTAAAAGTTATCGCAAAAATAATCGGAGAGTGTAATTCCATTTCCACTTTTACCAAAGTTTTGCAATATTTTTTCTTTTATTAAAATGTTAAAATCTTACAGGAATAGCTTTTTTGACTATCTTTAGTAATTGTAGGCATTTTTTAAGAACAAATTATGTTATTTTTTTTTATTTAGTTATTTATCTAAAAAATACAATAATCTTCCAAATGTACCTATATAAAAAAAAAACTTGAAAGATTTTCCTTAGTGTGGACATTGACAACTGCAATAGGTAGGTACCTGAAGTTCTATGGAATACATCTAACAAAGTCTTACAGGAATTTATAGGTTGGCTTGGCTATTGCCTGTCTAAAAATGGCAAAAATTTTAAACATTTAAAAATTTGCTTTTGTTTAATTTTTATGTATTTTCCGTTACATAATACTAGGATATTAAATAATGTGTTTATAAAACTAAGATTCCCTTAACTTACCACTGCTTCATCATCGCGCCTAGATCGGGGATGCAGTGAAATATCGTTTAGTGAGTCGAGGGCATTTTCTAGGTCCGAAGATAGCAGCTGATCTAAAAAGGCATAAATTATTTCTAAAGAGAAGTCCTATATTTTTAGAAAATTTAGGCTTTGAAAGCAAACCAATTATTTAGTTATTCGAATTTAATTTTTAAATTAACTGCCATATATACTTTGGCCAAACTAATGTTTTTTTTGTTGAAAATACTAGAGAGTTTTTAAAAAACTATATTATTTTAACCAAGAGCACTTTTTATATTTTTATAGCTTTTCTTTATGCTCTTCAAGGAAATAAATTTGTTTTTTAGATACGACGTTTCGTTTTTTCGATACCCACATCAAGTTAATTTTTGTTAAAACTGTCCTGATTTTTTTTGTATCTTTTGAGTAGCTTTTGATCTTCCAAAACTAACGATTCATTGCACCGGTCACTAAGTTGTAAGGGAACTTTCTTAAGGCAATTTTTATGCTTTTCGAGAAAAATTACTACGTATCGTGTTTTAAATATTATCATTATTTTAAATAAGCAATTTAAATTCCATTCTGATTCTTTTCGAAAAGTTTTGAAAGTTAGATCTCAACAAGGTTCATACTCCATAAAGGTTTTATTAGTTTTAGTTGAAAAAAATTGGAGAAAAAAGACCGATTTTCTCTTGACGAGCATAAAAATAACATTAAGAAAATGCTTTAACAATTTAGTGACATCATTACTTTAAGGAGGTCAAAAGCTACTAAAAAAATGGAAAAAAAATTCAGGTTTGTAATTAAAAAATAAGTTTATTTTGGCATATAAAAAACGTCGTAAAAAATTGTTTTTGGTATGTCGGGAAGACATCGGAATTTTTTTAATTTCTTTTAAACAACTTATTAAGTATTAAAATATGCAACTTTGCCTTGATTTAATTATTGTTACCAAGATAGCAATCCTAATGCATCGAATTTATAACATCTTATATACAGGGTGTTCCTAAATTAACGGTACATCCGAAAGTAGACGATTCTTTGGCTTATTTCATAAATAAAATGGTATATAAACATGGGACCGAAAAAGCTTCGTTTCCGAGATACAGGGTGTTAATGGTAATTAAATGGGTTATGTGTTTCCAGGAATGTGCATCAAAATGATTTTTATTTTTTACTCGAAAACGGCGCACCGTAAGAAAATAAGTCAAGCGACCGAATTTGCTCTAAATTAGACGGGAATTTCAAAAATAAATTTTATTTAACGAAAAAGCAGTGGCGCACCATTTTTTTCTTCAAAAATATTAAATGCAAGCCCCGCACGGCCGCCACTGCTAAAATTTTTAAAAATTATTTTACACCAAAAAATGCCTTTCGATGCTCAAAAGACGTGTATCAAATTTCATAAAAATATCTAAAGTGGTTTGAAAATGGCAATGAAAAAATATTTTTTTAATTAAAATGTTAACGAAACGAAGCTTTTTCGGTCCCATGTTTATATAACATTTTATTTATGAAATAAGTCAAAAAATCGCCTACTTTCGGATGTACCATTAATTTAGGAACACCCTGTATAATAACGGAATTATTACTTAACTTAATTTGTCATGTTATTGACCTTAACCAAGAAAGTCCACAGTTGTTGTTTAACAAATACGTAAGGTCAAAATTGTTGAAGGAAGCGGTGTTTCTTATTTGTTAAATTGAACGAAAATAATTGCGTCTGTTGCACATACCTACTATATGATGATAATAATAGAGATCTTTAACAGTCATGTCGTGACATTGACCATGATATATCTATTTAAATTGTCTGTTAGAAGGGTATTTATAAGGAACAAGAACTTATATTTTTTTTAAATCATATGTATATAATACACAGGGTGTTTCACGGTGTATTGAACGTTAGACGTTTATGGATAACGGATCATTAAAAAAAAACACATTTTCGTTCATTTTTTCAAGTAACCCACAAAAATATATTTCTAGACTACTCTGTACGCTTGAACAAAGATATGACCAAAGAATCAAATGTGTAAAGAGGCAGTTTTTAATCATGCGCAAAATTTCAACTTATAATGTTTTAAAGTTGGAGAAAATACATTTATTAAAAGTCATGTTTTCGTTAAATGCATGAATTAAACTTAATTAACATATAAACACGGCTACAGATAAGTATAGGGTACCTAATATTCAGAAAAGTTGCTTAGAAATACATGTAAAATCTGAAAACCGGGTGTTTCTCAACAGACGTTCACCCATATAATTTTTTTATATTTATAGATAATAAAATTAAATTTTGAGATTATGCATAAGAGATGAGTCTGCATTTATTGGCATAATTTTCAATTGGTTAGCACTTCCGGTCTCCTTTTAATATCTATAAATATAGGTATAGAAAAGTTATAAGGGTGAACGTATTTTGAGAAACACCCGGTATAGGGTGTTGTTTTAAAATAACGTTGTTGCCACCTGATTCGTGTAGAACCGGTGACTCCGCATTGCTGAAAATATTTTAAAATGATGGAACATGGTGGTTTATCGGAGTAACCAAATTTCCTGAATAAATGTATCACCCGTTTTCAATAAACATCGAATGTCCCATCCACCGTGAAACACCATGTCAATATACCTAGTCAATATAATAAAAACGATAACATCTTGTTAAGGGCGCTCTGGCAAGAAAAAACTATGGCGAATGGAAAATAGTTCATGAATTTCTCACTCACCCTGTATACAGTGTTATCCAAATTAAGTGTCCACCATTGGTAACTTTCTTATTATTAAAGATACAAACGTGTTTAAATTAGCAAACTAGTAGTATTTTTACAGCTCATTAGCTTAGCTATACACCAACATATAAGTTGGACCGATTAGATCCGTTCGGATTTGGTCTGCGAGCTAGGCTCGGCACGTACCAAAACTCTCATCATTTTTGGGCAGCCGAATTTGGCTCGTCGACTTTATAAAATTACTTTTCGACATTTGTTAAGTATGGTTATATGCCTTATTTTTCAAATTTTTGCTCATGTAATCTTTCCATTTTACTTGCCACAAACATACGGATAACTTTGGTATATGTTAATAAATTCTGTTATAAATTCTTTTGATAGTAACGTGAATCGGCAGACATTATTTGTTATTATTATTATTTTAATTTAACCTCAAACCAAGTTGGAAGACTTGACATGCGTCCCAAATTAATCTAGCGAATCTACTGACAGCTCGGCTCGCCACATACACGTAAAGTTTTATGGGCGTATTTGGCTCGTGCCATATTAAATTCGTTAAGTTGTCCGCTGGTGTATGGGCGGCTAATAAGTTACAAGAATAAAAAAAAAACAGTAGAGCGTCGTGTTTTTGAGGTTAGAAGTAAAATGCCATTTTTTTAAATGGAAACCCCTGTATATTATATTTTTATCTGTTAAAGCTTTAAATTTTAAACCAAAAAGCTTATAATGAATTTCTCCTAGGATAAAAACTAAAGAAGTTATAAAGCCCAAATTGAAACAATGAAGATAGATTTACCAACTTTATTATACACATGAACTTATAACAAAACAAAATAAAATCACTAATTTTTTCTTCGAATATGCTCAAAAATACCACCCCGTTCTTCGATACATTTTTCTGCACATTTTTGAACTGCTTGAACTGTCTTAAGTATGGTCCTACCATCTATCTCGTTTATCGTTTCCCTAACTGTAGTCTTTAAATCGTCAATGTTATTGTATCTTTGCTTGTAAACTTGGTTCTTTAAAACATTCCACAAAAAAAATCCAGAGAGGTTAGGTCTGGTGATCGGGGAGGCCACTGAATAAGGTCATTCCTATGCATTGATTATTAAACATAGTACTTAGAAGTTGATAAGTACGTCTGCAGTTATGGGCAGGTACGCCATCTTGTTGAAAATGAAGATATTGTCTACTTATAAGATCCAGTTCGTCTAAAAAATTATTCAAAATTTTAGTCATAAATTCCACGTATCTTTCACCAGTTAGGGTGCCCTCATAAAAAAACGGACCAACAATTCTTGAACCAATTAAACCGCACCAAACGTTAAAACTAAAACGGACTTGTGGAGCTCGTAGATGTACTAAGAAAAGATTTTCCCGTGACCAGTAATGATGATTTTTTCTATTGTACATCCCAGAATTTGAGAAATTGGATTCATCTGTCCATAAAATATAACGAAAATTATTTACATTTTGGCGACAGAAGTTAAGATACCAATGGCAAAAAATTAGTCTTCTTTCTGGATCCCCTGCCAAAAGAGCTTGAACTGGGCGGTACTTGTATGGAATAAATTTGTGCTTTTTTAAAATCCCATGAACAGTACCATAAGACAAATTAGAGTCCTTGACAATATCTGCAATTGAATTCTCACGGTAGGATTCGAAATATGCCATAACTTCAATTTACGTGGCCTCGCTTATTATAAAATTTTTTGTCCTTGTTTTGACAAAAAGACTTTTATTGTCTCTAAATTTTCGGTAGAGTTGAAGTTGAATACGAAGTGGATATACCTCAGAGTAGTACTCTCTTGCTCTCGAAGAGGATTTTGCTCTCGAAGAGGATTTTCTGCACACTAAGTAAGTTTCTAACATATACCATTATTCTGCATGGGTAAAAACCATATTTTTTTCAATATTAACTGACACAATAAAACTTATAAACGAGAAAAGAATAAAAACCGTACCTAATAAAACAAGATACTTCATAATATGAAATTACCATTGTTTTCCAAAGCCTTCCAGATGCCAAATAAATATTAAATAGTGCGATGGTGACGCGGTCTTCATAGCCTCCTTAATATTTTACTACTATTAATATTTAGAAATTCAATATTGACGTTATTTTTGACTTAAGTAGAAAAGTCATTATAAGCTTTTTTTTTAATTTAAAGCTTTAACAGATAAAAATATAATATACAGGGGTTTCCATTTAAAAAAATGGCATTTTACTTCTAACTTCAAAAACACGATGCTCTACTGTTTTTTTTATTCTTGTATCATAATGAGCTGTAAAAATACTACTAGTTTGCTAATTTAAACAATTTTCTATCTTTAATAATAACACAGTTACCAATGGTGGACACTTAATTTGAATAACCCTGTATAGCATACTCAAACTTTACCCGAATTTAAGCATGGTTAGCACCTTATCCAAATAGAAAATTTTCTCATTCTTCTGCGAGATAAGTAAAAAACCTTAGATATAAAATAAAATATTAAAATTTTTGCCTTTATTTTCTTCAAATGCTTTCAAATGGATTTTCAAGTCGCGCCACTGATTTTTATTGCCAATTTAACAGGAAACAGGCAAGGCAAGAGAAGCCCTTATGTCATCATAAGTAATGAAGTGTTTATAGTCTAACCCTTCCATAACTATTATAATTTATTACCAAACAACAAGCAATTCCTTGTGCCAAAGACTCATTTAAATATTTTAGTGAGCTGGCCATCGTGAATTACCATCCTGGCAATGAAATGTGTCGTTTATTCTAGGGGCGGGCTGTTTTGTTCGTCGCAGGCAAAAAGCGCGCAAAAATTTAGGTAAGGTTATGTTGAAAATGAGTGGTTTACATTTAACCCTCCACTGTGACCGTATGATCTATTGTGGCTCACACCTTCTTAGTTATATTTCTCCCAATATATCTAGTTTCTTAATGAAGCTGATTATCGTGTTGAGGGAGACATCCTTCATGTCTTCCGGCAGCAGTGCCTCTTCGCCGAATAAGGTGAATCTGATTCTTGTTCCAGCGGGACCAGCGGGAGCGACAAACAGTATGTGTTCCGCTGTTTCTACATCTTCCATGCAGAGCCGGCATTCTTTATCTTGCGCTAATACAATTTTGTGCATATGATCTCGCAAGGTCACCATGCCAACACATGTATTTTAGCCGAAATTTGCAACAAACAACGAATTAAGGTCGGGACACACCTATCATGCAACCTTCCGATCCGACTCCGATCATACAGTCGGATGAGTGCCTGGACCTCTATTCTCCAATTTAAGAGAAGTAAATGCTCTCTCGCGAGAAGGGACAATTCACATCATATGCTTACATCGTTTGGTATCGTTCTCTCACTGTAAAAATTTAGTATTTTCCAGCATTCCGAGGTACCTACTAGTGTTCTCAATGTTTCCGAAGTTACATGAAACAATACTTTATTACTATCAGTACCTACATACATTTTATAAATAAATAAATAAATATTATAAATTATTTAAAATATTATTATTATAATAAATATTATTTATTTATTGATAACACCGCTAGTAGGTACCTCGGAATGCTGGAAAATACGGAGTTTTTTACAGTGAAAGAACGATACCAAACGATGTGAGCATATGATGTGAATTGTCCCTTCTCGCGAGAGAGCATTCACTTCTCTTAAATTCGAGAATAGAGGTCCAGGCACTCGTCCGACTGTATGATCGGAGTCGGATCGGAAGGGTGCATGATAGGTGTGTCCCGACCTTAATACTGGAAATTATTTTGTGTGACTGAAAGTTAGTTTAAATTTTTTTATTTAAACATGCAAAAACGCAGTTGAACAAAATTAGGTATTTTTTTAAACTAAATTTTTTATACATTTTCCTTACATAATTAAGATGTTTTTGGTATTCTCCTGCTACATCCTTTCTTCTTAAAGGCGAAAAAGCTGGATTTGGAATCGAACATATAATATCTATGTTTGATAAAATATATAGAATATTTAGACACCATTTTATTTACCATTTTTTCATTTAATAGTTTTAATTTGAATATTTTAAAAGCAAACTTTCCTGAAAAATTTGAAACAAATTTTCTTTCTTTAAATGGCAACCGCAATCTTCTATATGTTTGGCCAAATATGACATAGTACGATGATTGATCGTAACGTCGGAAAAATATTTGCATAAATTGCATACAGCATGATTTTCAAAACGATTCTTTTAAAAATAAAAAAATTGTTTGTTTTTTACTGCAAAATATTCTGTTTACTACAAAACACTGACAGTTTGTACTGTCAAAAGATAATAAACATTGTCCCTATGATCGTTACGCTGCCGCTGATTATGCAAGCCATAAAATGTACATATCTGTACTCAGGAGGTCACTATGTCCAATTTTTACAAAAATTAGGTAACTATGTAGTTTTATTCAGAAAATTAAACTCTTTTTAGTGGGGCATACAACACCAAGTCCAATTATTTAAGGTAGCTGAGAAACAGGGTAGACTTTTAAAACTACTTGCATTTTTATTCAGAGGCCTAAGACACCAAGGTAATAATATCTTTATGCCTCGGATCTTTAGTAATATCTTTAGCAACACATTTAGCGGCATAGAACACTATATAATCACTTGGTGTTATATGCCTCTAACTGGATCTATATAATATTAGGTGGGGAATACACATAATGTTAAACGCCAGCTGACTATCAGCATTTAGGCGGCAGTAAGTTTTTATTTGGTGTATTATTCCTTTTACCAAAATGCATACCATTTCCATTTAATACACTCATTTTTTTTTAAACGCTTATAAAATTTGACTTGCATAAGCCAATTACATGAGCGTCTAAACCGGCCGTATGCCTTCCGAGTACAGTATTATGGCTTATAATTTTTTACAGGTATAGAACACTATGTCCATCAAAATACAAATAATTTGTATTATTGTAATTATTATGATAATTAAAATTAAAAAAAAAAATTATTTACAAAGAAACATTAAATAATTATAATACTTTGTGTAGTGAAAGTAAGATAATACATTCACAAATCAACACTAACCTCAAAATTATGTTAAACTTAATTGTTTTTACTAAATATCCACAAATCAAGCTGATAGCACATAGTGTCGTATGCCTCCCGAGACCAGATATAAAAAATGAAATAAAAACTAAAAAAGCAATTATCTACCACTTGCAGTAACTCAAAATGTATGAAAAAGTAAAGTGTATTTTAATGTAACTACAATAAGTGAAATCAATATAATCTTATTGCTACCGAAAGCTAATCGAAGCTGCGGAGCAAACTAAATCTCTTCATGTACCTAAGGGGTAAGGGGGCCTGTGTTGGGCCTTTTTGAATCATATCTCAGCCATCGTAGTCAAATTGTAAAATTCAACAATGTTTTGAGTGATTTAATGACGATAAAAATGGGCATACCACAGGGCACAGTCCTGGGCCCAGTTTTGTTTATAATCTACATAAACTCGCTCCTTAAAGAGACTGCTACAGGTGGAACAATTTTGTCATAATATGCGGATGACACCGTGGTCATTTTCACGGCTGAAGACTGGGATACAGGGCCGCCGCCAGAAAAAAATATAGAGAGGGTCAAGATTAATGTGTCACAAAAGAATGAAAAGCGCCGCAGGCGAAAATTTGTGGGTAACCACGTCCTAATTTTGCTAAGAGATTACCCAAAATTAAAATGAAAATACAACAAAAAATAACACAAATTAAATTTCGATCGATCGATCTTTCAATGGTGACGCTGGTTGGAGGTAATGCTAAAAATATATTAATCGCCTTTTTAATTATTGACGGGAAGCAATATACGTCGTGGCTTAGAATATCTTGAAATTCTAGGTTGTTTTTGTTTTCCAAAGTTCCACACACGTTTCAATTTCTTCTGCAAAGTTTTCAAGATTATATTTCTGGGAAATTTCATCCTTTCTAAGTAACAGTTCTGTACCTATTTTTCTGGGATGAATTTTTGTACTGTTTTGACTGTATAATAGAGTCCATATAGGGGATAAAAGGGGAAACTTTATAGTATTCTTTAGATCCATTTGATAAATAGTATAGTATTATCCAGCCAGGGGGGGGGGGGGTCAGCGGACCCCTCCTGACCCTCCCCGCCGGCGGCCCTGCTGGAATACACTACAAGGCATTGTTAAAAGTGGCTTGAGAATAATTAAAAAATGGCTTCATTCAATTCAACTTTCTCAAAATAAAAAAAAAAACTTATAGAGTAAGAATAACCTTAAATATTAATAATACCATTAATGAAGTAAAAGATACTAAGTACTTAGGAATTATAATAGACCAGCATTTATAGTGGGACAGACAAATAAAGAAAATTGTAATAAGTGTTAAAAATTTGATGCATAAATTTTACTGATTGAGAGAATTCATGAGTGAAAAATTGTTGATTATGATTTATAGGTCATTAGTGGAGTCTATCATATGCTATGGAATCGTAGTTTTGGGGGCATTATATAAGGCAACATTAAAACCACTAAACACTGTTCAAAACTGTATACTAAAAGTAATTTATAAAAAATCTAGAATATACCGCTTTTCTTTACTCATCTGAAATGTTAAATGTGAGATGTCTTTATGTTTTGAATGTATGTAAGTTTATGAAAAGACAAAGAAATGTGGACACAATATCTCACATATATAAAACCAGAGCTAAAGTGCAAGAAAATCTCAAGTGTTCAAAAAATAACAAAACCTTGAATTTGAAATCAGTTGTCTACATGGGACCCAAAAAACTAAAGTTTTTGGTAAAGAATGTGCTCGATACATATTTAACAATTTCGATTTGATATTTGGGAGATTGTTTTGAGTGTTTGGATTGGAGGGTTTTCGGTCTTTGAGTTGACTCTTGTGCTATGTTGCAGACTAGTCTTCTGTTGTTATTAAATGAGTCCTGTTTATGCAAATGTATTAGGTAGTAAGTAAAAGTCTAAGAACTAAGAACCTACAATATCCGCTTCAATACTTATGAACAACATCACAGAAACACATACAGATATTATATATCTAGGTGTTTTTGTTAGTAATAAGTGTACTTTTGTCTTAATGACTTTATAAAGTTTATTGATTTGTAATTTTTACATTGTAATAATAAAAATAATAAATAATAATAATAAACCTCCTATATGAAAAACCAATAAAATTTTAATTTTCTACCAATTGCAGTAAAATAAATCTTACATAATAATATGAAATAATGAGCTATGATAAATATTGAACTAATATTTTTGTTGATATTAAAAAAAATATGGCTTTCAATTTTATTCTCAATTTTAATTTCCTATTATAGCATCACAATGCGTTTAGTGGCACTTTAAATAATTTGAAAAAAAAACTTTCTACCAAATGTTACAAACCAAAATTACGTAAAATGAAAAAAATATTCTATGCTAAGACCTAAAATTGTATTTACGTGTAAGTACAATAAGGGGAAATCGTATAGGTAAAATAATAGAAAATTCCACACCAAATTGTTTTTAAAATAAAAAACTTAATTTTTGTCTTCGAGTCTGGATAATATTTAAAATATTCAAGAGCTCAAATAAATTTCTCGAAATAATGAAATCTCTTGTAAGTAGGTACGTGTTACTAGTGACAATTTGTTTAAAGTAAATATTAAATTTATTATATTATTTTTACCCCGCTCTAGTACTCACAGGCTGAAGGGACAAGCTGAAATGACAAAACAATGACGAACACGAGAAAAAGCGGGAATTGTTTAACTCTGTCTGAGACCACTGGAGCAGGAATTTCAATTTTTCACCATCCATCACAACATGTTTTATATTTTGACAATTTAAATAATAAATACCCTTCTTTAGAGTACAATTACCTTCACTTGCCCGTTAAAAAGGGTTGGATTTATAAATTAATAAAAAGCAGGAAAAGAAATATGAGCAGATTTCACCAAATTTCGTTGCTTGTTTTTATTATTATCATAGAGACCGGATTATATGCAACCAAGAGTCTGTGAGATATGCACATATACAGGGTTGGGCAAATGTTCCGGAACGGCTTAATTACAGGCGAACGAAAAGTGATATCGGATCCGGGTTTTGGGCAATCTATAGGACTAAAATTTTACTATTTGACTATTATACCATATGTCAGTAATGTCACTAACTGTCAAGTGTTGACGTTATTTTTTTTTTAAATGGAACACCCTGTATATTTTTACATTTTTAAATTCCACATAAAATTATAATTATTTTTTATTAAATGCACTATTAGTCTATACTTCATAGTTTCCGAGATATTGACTCTCGAAAAGTGACATTTTTGAAATTTGACAGCTTATAACTTTCTAACAGTACGTCTTAGAGCAAAACAGCTCACATGTCCCTATCTTCAATTTTTATTATCTTCCCAAAAAATCAACTTCCGGTTAAACCGGATGTAGCTCGAAAGCAGGAAATATAGTTGTTCCGGTTTAACTGGAAGTTGATTTTTTTTGGGAAGATAATAAAAATTGAAGATAGGGACATGTAAGCCGTTTTGCTCTAAGATGTACTGTTAGAAAGTTATAAGCTGTCAAAGTTCAAAAATGTCACTTTTCGAGAGTCATAGACTAATAGTGCATTTAATAAAAAATAATTATAATTTTATGTGGAATTTAAAAATGTAAAAATATACCATT
Source organism: Polydrusus pterygomalis (assembly GCA_963969555.1). Taxonomy (NCBI): domain Eukaryota; kingdom Metazoa; phylum Arthropoda; class Insecta; order Coleoptera; family Curculionidae; genus Polydrusus; species Polydrusus pterygomalis. The sequence goes on along the minus strand of OZ018376.1, from coordinate 37,107,626 downwards.
AAAAAAAAAATAACGTCAACATTTAACAGTTGCTGACATTACTGACATATGGTATAATAGTCAAATAGTAAAATTTTAGTCCTATAGATTGCCCAAAACCCGGATCCGATATCACTTTTCGTTCGCCTGTAATTAAGCCGTTCCGGAACATTTGCCCAACCCTGTATATGAATATATTTTTTAAAATACATGCAAGATATATGCAAAAAAACAAAGAAATATGCAATGAATATGCAGTAATACGAAAAATGTAATATGACTTACAGTTGGATTAAATTAGGGTTTTACTAAACTAAGGCATTGGGTATTTAATAAAAACCACCAAAAAATAGGTAAACGTGTAAAAATTTTATTAAATTTAAATTTTAAAAATATGCACTGGTTACAATATGTAATTCAAGGTTTTCACTAAAAAATTCTGTCTTCTATCACTAAGAATATGTTTATATAATGAAAAAGATCTTTCTACATCTACTGATGTTATAGGACAAAATTTTAACTTTCGAACTAGGCTCAGTTTAAAATCCAAATTATCTACATTTTCCCCTGAGAGAACTTTTGAAACATTTATTAAAAATTTTAAACCTGTATTCTTTTCTATTAGTCCTTCTAACTTCGACATTATTGCTTTTCCTACCTCACCTCGTACTTGCTTACAATTATTAATGCATTTTTTTGCAATGTCCATTGATAGACTACTAGATGTTTTTTCTAGTTTTAAAATACTTTCAGCTACAAAACTATAGTTACATTTTATATAAATCAATTATTGTTGTTCCACTTTAGAAGTTTGAAATATTTGTTTGCATTTTTTAATACACTGAGAATCATCTTCAATTTGAGAAATAATCTGTTTAATTTTTGAAAATGCTCCGCATAAAACACTGCCGCACAAATCCGGGTGTCCCACCCGGTCACAACAGGTTCAGGTGGTAGTGGTGTTCCGGGCAAGTTCCTTGTAAAACTGCACCCTTAATGGAGCTTTTATGAAATTTTTTTTCACATTGGCTATTAAGTCATTGATCAAAGGGAAGGAAGCTCTAATAGCTTCTGCAACTCTATTTAATCCATGGGCCAGACAAGTTACATAAATTAAATTTTCATAAAATATTTTTAAATTCTGTTCTTCCTTTAACATACAGTGTGGTTGTTTAAGTGTGCAACATATGGGCATTTTTTTATTACCGATTTCTCAGAAAATTTCATTGTTGATAAAAGTTGGTGCATGTTCGTGCATAACTTTTAATTCTAAACAACTTTTCTTAATAACATTTTGCTGAATTTTCTGAAATAGGGGTACTTTATTCTTGTACAAGTTTTATATTTTTTGGCCTACCCTGTACGCCGTTTGACTTGCAACCATTCCAAGTGCACGTAATATGATTATCGAACATGCACCAACTTTTATCAAGAATAAAATTTTCTGAGAAATCGGTAATAAAAAAAATGCCCATATGTTGAACACTTAAACAACCACACTGTTTAATATGACGCAGCATCGGAAAAAAGGATAAGAATTTTAAGAAACCCCCCTTAAATCATTATATCAAGGTAAATAGGTATCTATAATCCGTAAATAAATGAAAATAAAATTTCGTTTTGATCAACTTAGTACCTAAATTGGGTTATACCTTTTAAATTAGAAAAATATGCAAATTATGCCCTAAGTACGCTACACTCTACACAGGCTGTCAATGGTCAATGGCCAACTTTCAAGATAATATGCAAAATATGCATTAAATAATTATGCATTTGCATAAAATCCGGTCTCTTCTAATAATCAATTAAATTTTTTTAAACTTAAAACTGTATCTAATTGCTGCACACACGCAGTAAGTTTACTCGTTATTAGTCCTTACTATGTGTTAGGTTATACAACAAAAAAAAAATATTTTTTCGTTAGAGGAGGGGGAGAGATTTCTGTTATTTTTTTAAATAAAATATGCCAAGCCCAAATTTCCTATTTGCAAGAAAACTTTTATAATAACTATAAAAATGATGTAACTCACTAAAGTAGCTGTCCTGGAAATCATACGCATTAACAAAATAAACCGCCGTGGCCAACACTGCACACAAAGTTACTAGGTTATTCATGATGTAGCCTTAAGGTATTAACACTGGAGATTAGAGGTCCAGAGCCGTTTATATAACAAGTCAGGCCGCAAATTGCTATCCTACTACGAGAAGTTACCTGAAGCGCTTTGATCGACCCAAGGCCGACCAAGTTGCGGGCATGCATGACCCATCCGTGGTTTTATTTTAAGTATTTTTAACATTGGAAATGTTTATGTTCTATGTTCGTATATGGGGACCAACTTACGAGTTTCTCGTTCAAGGTTGTAAGACAATTTCGTTCAAGGTTTTTAAGACAAAATGTCGCGTGCTTTGTTGCCGTGTGTTGGTTTTGTTGGAATTTCTATTTTTCGGTGTTGCGATTGCGATGGGACAAGGTACATATTTTCTAAGGAGACGTGCATCGCGATTTAGAAAAAGTACCTACATATTTTAGGATATTTTTTTTTTAAATGTTATTTCATAATTGATTTTATAATTTATGAAAGGTAAATATATTTTTTTTTGAAATCATCCGCTTCGGGCAAGCCGGCAACATCGCGCCAAATGCATCTCATGTGTTGTCGCGCGCTTTGTTGCCGTGTGTTGGTTTTGTTGGATTTCTATTTTTAGGTATTGCTGATTGCGATGGGATAAGATACATATTTTCTAAGGAGACGTGCATCGCGATTCAGAAAAAGTACCTACATATTTTAGGATAATTTTTTTTTTAATTTTATTTAATAATTGATTTATAATTTATGAAAGGTAAATATATTTTTTTAAGAAATCATCCGCTTCGGGCAAGCCGGCAACATCGCGCCAATTGCTTCTCATTGGTAATATAATATGTGGTTGCATAAGACGTAGTATTCATTTAATTCAATTTCTTAAAAAAATGTTGGAAAATAAAAAAAATAAGGTAGGTATTTAAAAAAAATTAAGGTATCTTGTAGCTTGTATCTTTTAGCTATTTATCCTACATTTATGAATTATGAAAGACATTCTTAGTAGTAATTTTGTAAAATGCTTGACATCGAACCCTAACACATTTTTCCGTGTGGATCATTGATGTGGCGTTTCATTGGTTCTAGTTTAAGAGTCAGACCGGTCGGTGGTATTCTAGGTTTGTTTATTATACTTTTGGGAGATTGGGCCGCTTATTTTTGGTAATAATGGATTATAAACGTTCGACAAACAGTGAACGATAAAAGCGATCTGGTTTTATATACTGTAATAGTTCCATCTGGCAGTTGTAATGAAACTTAACATTAATCATAATAATAATTGCTTGCTACGTTAATAATGCATGGTATATACCACTAAAAATCAGTGCTGTAGTTCTCAAAAGTTTTTGTTTCTAGTTTAAGAGTCAGACCGGTCGGTGGTATTCTTGGTTTGTTTGTTAGGTATACTTTTGGGAGATTGGGCCGCTTATTTTTTGTAATAATGGATTATAAACGTTCGACAAACAGTGAACGATGTAAGCGATCTTGTTTTATATACTGTAATAGTTCCATCTAGCATTTGTAATGAAACTTAACATTAATCATAATAATATTTGCTTGCTACGTTAATAATGCATGGTATATACCACTAAAAATCAGTGCTGTAGTTCTCAAAAGTTTTTGTTTCTAGTTTAAGAGTCAGACCGGTCGGTGGTATTCTTGGTTTGTTTGTTAGGTATACTTTTGGAAGATTGGGCCGCTTATTTTTTGTAATAATGGATTATAAACGTTCGACAAACAGTGAACGATGTAAGCGATCTTGTTTTATATACTGTAATAGTTCCATCTGGCAGTTGTAATGAAACTTAACATTAATCATAATAATATTTGCTTGCTACGTTAAAAATGCATGGTATATACCACTAAAAATCAGTGCGGTAGTTCTCAAAAGTTTTTGTTTTTAGTTTAAGAGTCAGACCGGTCGGTGGTATTCTTGGTTTGTTTATTAGGTGTACTTTTGGGAGATTGAGGCGCTTATTTTTTGTAATAATGGATTATAAACGTTCGACAAACAGTGAACGATGTAAGCGATCTGGTTTTATATACTGTAATAGTTCCATCTGGCAGTTGTAATGAAACTTAACATTAATCATAATAATATTTGCTTGCTACGTTAATAATGCATGGTATATACCACTAAAAATCAGTGCTGTAGTTCTCAAAAGTTTATTTTTCTAGTTTAAGAGTCAGACCGGTCGGTGGTATTCTTGGTTTGTTTGTTAGGTATACTTTTGGGAGATTGGGCCGCTTATTTTTTGTAATAATGGATTATAAACGTTCGACAAACAGTGAACGATAAAAGCGATCTGGTTTTATATACTGTAATAGTTCCATCTGGCAGTTGTAATGAAACTTAACATTAATCATAATAATAATTGCTTGCTACGTTAATAATGCATGGTATATACCACTAAAAAGCAGTGCTGTAGTTCTCAAAAGTTTATTTTTCTAGTTTAAAAGTCAGACCGGTCGGTGGTATTCTTGGTTTGTTTGTTAGGTATACTTTTGGGAGATTGGGCCGCTTATTTTTTGTAATAATGGATTATAAACGTTCGACAAACAGTGAACGATAAAAGCGATCTGGTTTTATATACTGTAATAGTTCCATCTGGCAGTTGTAATGAAACTTAACATTAATCATAATAATAATTGCTTGCTACGTTAATAATGCATGGTATATACCACTAAAAATCAGTGCTGTAGTCCTCAAAAGTTTTTGTTTCTAGTTTAAGAGTCAGACCGGTCGGTGGTATTCTGGGTTTGTTTATTAGGTGTACTTTTGGGAGATTGGGGCGCTTATTTTTTGTAATAATGGATTATAAACGTTCGACAAACAGTGAACGATGTAAGCGATCTGGTTTTATATACTCTAATAGTTCCATCTGGCATGTGGTTGAATAAGATGTAGTATTCATTTAATTCAATTTCTTAAAAAAAATTTGGAAAATAAAAAAATAAGGTATGTACTTACCTATTTTTAAAAAATCTTGTTTTAGCTATTTATTCTACATTTATGAATTCTGAAAGACATTCTTAGTAGTAATTTTGTAAAATGCTTGACATCGAACCCTAACAAATTTTTCCGTGTGGTTCATTAATGTGGGGCGTTTCATTGTTTCTAGTTTAAGAGTCAAACCGGCCGGTGGTATTCTAGGTTTGTTTATTATACTTTTGGGAGATTGGGGCGCTTATTTTTTGTAATAATGGATTACGTTCGACAAACAGAGTGAACGATGTAAGCGATCTGGTTTTATACTGTAATAGTTCCATCTGGCAGTTGTAATGAAACTTAACATTAATCATAATAATATTTGCTTACTACAGTTAATAATGCATATACTTACCACTAAAAATCAGTACTGTAGTTCTCAAAAGTTTTTGTTTCTAGTTTAAGAGTCAGACCGGTCGGTGGTATTCTTGGTTTGTTTATTAGGTATACTTTTGGGAGACTGGGGCGCTTATTTTTTGTAATAATGGATTATAAACGTTCGACAAACAGCGATCTGGTTTTATATGCTGTAATAGTTCCATCTTACAGTTGTAATGAAACTTGACATTAATCATAATAATATTTGCTTGCTACAGTTGAGGCATATACCACTAAAAATCAGTAATGTAGTTCTCAAAAGTTTAAGTAGCTTCTAGTGTGATATTGTTATTGTTTAACATTGCATATTATGTATTATGATTATCTATTATACAACATGGTTTACTGAGATGGTAAAATTCGTACATAGATTAGAAAGTTCAATACTAATGATGGGTTGTGCGAAATAATAATCTTCTATTGCTTTATCTGACATGCAAAATTTAAAAAAACTTAAATACAAAGTAAACATTTATTGGTGCGATCAATAAAATTCAGCTAGGACAGCTAGAGACTCCAAACAACGATGTGACCTGGGCAACAAATAGGTTAAAACTAATACTAAGGCGCGCGGCGATCGCCGATCGCTACGAACCACCAACAACGTCTTGTGGATTATAGGTTCTAACGGATACAATTCATTTTTTGGGGACACTTTTCTGCTTCCTTAATTGTAGAGATAGCGCTTCATAGGGAACAAAATGCGTCGCATTAAGAATATATAGTACCTATAATTTATTTCTTAATAAAATTGCTGTGTTAAAAGTAGTTAATTTTTCAATAAAACTGTGCTGCTAATGGAACTGATTACTACCAATAAAAACACTGTTCTAGCAAATCGGGAATTAATATAACACTAAAGCAGGTTTGATCTAAGAGTTATTGGTTTGATACACTAGCAATGTATTTAGTATGTGTTAATAAATAATAAGCTATTAATACAAACTATGTCAAACCTGCGTTGTATTAGATCATTCTCCTCAGTGTATGTTATTTACATATTATAACCTTATTAGTTAGTTGTTGAGAATAATAATAAAATTATGTTTTAAATATAATTCAATTATTTCCAATGTCTCCGCTGGTTGCAAGCATTGCGAAATCTGTGAATTTTTTTTTAAATGATATCTTTATTCAAAATAATTACATATCAACACACATCTTTCTTAAGACTTAAACAGTGTTTAGAACCCTGGTATCGATCTTTGTATTTTTTTTACAACAGTGTACCTACCTATCACATTTTATACAAAACAAAAAACTTCCAATACTAAAAGAAAAAAAAAAATAAAATAAATAAACTCCAATCCACATGCCTAGCTGTGTTATTTTTAAATTCCCAATTGCACCTTAACTAATCTTACAAAATGCTTATGTTGCACTATGCTCTTTAGTTCTATTGGCAAATTGTCATACGCAATGGCTGCCCGATACGTTGGGCTTATAATTCCTTTATTTGTTCGAACATTTCTGAGATAGACATTATCCTGCGTCCTAGTATAGTGTAAGTGCACGTTATAGTTAAAAAGTATTTAGTAATTTTATGCATAAGTTTGCACTGTTCTAATTCCAAAATTTTACTAAGCTGACATAATCCCAGTTCCCTATATAAATCATCCGTATGTGTTAGATAGTCGTAATTAAAAAGTATCTTAAGAACTCTATTCTGAAGAATTTGTCATGTGTTAAAATTTACTATACCACAGTTGCCTCAGACAGGCAATAAATATCTGAAATGGGATAAAAAATAAGCATTATATATACTAATTTTATTTTTGTGGGACAGATAATGTCTAGTCTTATACAAGGCACAAACCATTGGTATGACTTTGCCCGCCAGATAACTAATATGCTCACTCCAGTCCAGCTTATCGTCTATAATAAGTCCCAGATATTTTATTTTTTTTACCCTATCAATAGCCTCGTTATTTATTTTTATCACAGGATTTTCAATTGTTTTATTTTTTTGCTTAAAAATCATATATTTATTCTTTTCAATGTTTATTTTAAGTCGGTTACACAATAGCCAATCTGTATATTTTTTAAGGTCAGAATCCACAATTTCTTCAGAGTTACTTGTATCATCTATGCTATACACTAACACAGTATCGTCTGCAAAGGTAAAATATCTAGCCTGCAATCCCGAGTTCTGTAAACCAAGTACAAAGAGCGAATACAATAAAGGCCCCAGTACCGAACCCTGCGGCACTCCACATTCAGTTTGTTTGTTTGCACTAGCATGGTTTTCTATTGTTACGTATTGTTCGCCACGTAACAAGTATGTTTTAAGTAAATTGTACATAATACCCCTGAATCCTAACTTATACAATTTATCTAGCAAGATATCAAAGCTTACAACATCGAATGCTTTTTTCAGATCAACAAAAACTGCCACTACAATTTTCTTTCTATCTAACTCGGTTGAGACGAAATTTATAAGATCAACAGTTGCACTCAAGGTGTTGCTTTTTTTAATGAACCCATATTGATACTTATCTGTACTAATATACTTATCTATAAAAGTAAGCATTCTTTTTTTTAATATAGTCTCTATTATTTTTGAGAAGGTAGTGATAACACTAATTGGACGGTAATTGCCCATGCATTCTTTTGGTCCCGATTTATACACAGGGGTAACCTTACTTATTCTTAATTCTTTGGGAAAGACGCCAGAGGCAAATGTATTATTTATCAGTCGAGTTATTATAGGTACTACGTCATTCTTTAAATTAATTAGATCTCTAATTGTTACTTTATCATGTCCGGGGGCTGATTTTTTTTTTTAATCCTTGTATTGTTTCCCTAACTTCATTTTCACAAGTGTTTGTTACATACATAGTGTTTGCACATCTAACTTCAGGAAATTTGAGATCATTTTTCTGTTCGAGTCCTAAATTCAATATTTCGTTGTTAGTTCAGTCACAATATTTACCCCTACGTTGGTGAAATGATTATTAAGTTTTAGGATTCGTAATTATATTGTCATTTAGCTTCACCGAATCAATGTGAATATGCTTGTCTTTCTCTCCCTTTACCAGATTGTTAATGAACTGCCATTGCTTTCTAGTATCTTCTCCTGTTTGGTCCCATTTGTCTCTGAAATATTTATTTTTTACCATTTTTATTTTATTGTTGATTTCATTTTTTAGCTTTTTAAAGTCGATAATTAGTTGTGCATTGTCTCTATTCTTAATTTTCTTCTTATATAATTTATTTCTTTGTTCTATCATATCCAGTAGCTCCTTGGTTATCCAGGTGTTACTTTCGTGGCATTTAATTATTTTCATATGTTCACTTTCACTCTTGCAGCTGAATTTTTTTTAAATAAGGGTGATTTATCCGATTATATCAGGTGGCTCACGCTTAACCCATGATTCAATAGCATCTAATCTACTTAACTTTTGGTATTTTTCAAAGGCTGAGCTGTAAGGCATTGGGTACACAATTTAAATTATTTTGAATCATATAGGGTGCCCCAAATAGTTCGGGCACATCAAATCTTTCTTCATAAAGACCTTCATAAATTAATCAAAATCAAATCAATTTCAAGTGCACCTAATATGATTATCGAACATGCACCAACTTTTATTAAGAATAAAATTTTCTGAGAAATCGGTAATAAAAAAAATGCCCATATGTTGCACACTTAAACAACCACACTGTATACAGGTATAATATATTATATTCTATGCTTAAATTAAGAAAGTTTTAAAGTATTAACAATTTTTCAAAAATTTTAACAGTAAAATGCACCTGTCGGTAGAAAAAAGCGAAAGTAATAATATAATTGGGTGCCCACTTAGTTTGAAAATAATAAATAAATAAAATATAAAATATAAAATATAAAATATAAAATATAAAATATAAAATATAAAATATAAAATATAAAATATAAAATATAAAATATAAAATATAAAATATAAAATATAAAATATAAAATATAAAATATAAAATATAAAATATAAAATATAAAATATAAAATATAAAATATAAAATATAAAATATAAAATATAAAATATAAAATATAAAATATAAAATATAAAATATAAAATATAAAATATAAAATATAAAATATAAAATATAAAATATAAAATATAAAATATAAAATATAAAATATAAAATATAAAATATAAAATATAAAATATAAAATATAAAATATAAAATATAAAATATAAAATATAAAATATAAAATATAAAATATAAAATATAAAATATAAAATATAAAATATAAAATATAAAATATAAAATATAAAATATAAAATATAAAATATAAAATATAAAATATAAAATATAAAATATAAAATATAAAATATAAAATATAAAATATAAAATATAAAATATAAAATATAAAATATAAAATATAAAATATAAAATATAAAATATAAAATATAAAATATAAAATATAAAATATAAAATATAAAATATAAAATATAAAATATAAAATATAAAATATAAAATATAAAATATAAAATATAAAATATAAAATATAAAATATAAAATATAAAATATAAAATATAAAATATAAAATATAAAATATAAAATATAAAATATAAAATATAAAATACAAACTATAAAAAATTATAAAATGCTTTTAGGAAAAATGTTGATCCTAACTCAGGCAGAAAGTCAATTTTCTACACTTGGTAGGATAGTAATAATATTAGCAAAGTACCGAAAAAACCTAACCGTCACAAGATTTGTTTAGCGGTAAATTAACAAAATTGTGAATTTACAAAAGGTGAGGTTAGGTGATGACATATTCAAAAATAGATTTAAAAAATTTATTTAGAATTAAATCCAGGGCCCATATGCAAAATTTTAAAATTTTATTTTAAATAATTGGAAAGAGCGATTTTTTAAAAATTATTGTCATTTATCAACAAATTTTAAGATTTTTTCTTTTATGAGGCTTGGCTAAAGTAAGGTTCGTGTCTTGAGAATAAACGAATGAAGTAGTTTTTTTTACAATTGACAGGACAAAATCTAGAAAATAAGTTTTCGCCAGATGCAATGGTTCATACCTGTCTAATGACTGTATTAATTTTTTTTTATAGATTATTGTGCCTAAAAAAGACAATTTTTTTTGTTAAAATTAGTTTTTAACGATAGTCACGAAAAGGTTTTCTATTCGCGTAATAAAGCTTGCTGTAAACACCACCACAAACATTTTTTCGAGTTAGCCGGGATCATAACTGACTCAACAAAATACTGTTCGAATAACACTTGTCATTTTATAATTTGAGGTTTAGTGGTTTGCTTTTTTAATATTGCCACAAATATATTTTGTTGTCATTTTTAGTTGTTCTTCACGGTAAATCCTAGGTTGCGTTTATAATATATTTATGCAAATGGGAAACGGAATGATTGATGTGTCTAAAGATTTAAGGCTAAAGATTTAAGGTCACCAGTTTTGTAAACAGGTTCTGTAAGTTTTTCAATATGAAAAAAAAAGTGATAAAACGTAAGACAATAATTTTTTTATTTAGATGGCATATGGCACGAGTCAGAAGACCAGCGGCAGAGCTCCAATCATAAGTATAGAATGCCTATAAGCATAGCAAAGAAGGTGTTACTTTCTGGGGTTGCTTTATTTCCTCTGGGGAAGTTGATCCGTTACAACACTCGCTAGTATATAATGGATAGATTCATCTACTCAAACATTATGAAAAATCTTTTGTTTCCTTTTGCAAAATGGGCAATTCCCCTACGGTTTATTATTCAATAGAATAACGATCCAAAACACACATCCAATCAAGTACAAGTTTGGTTCAGACAGAAGAATATTAAAGTTTTAGATTGGCCTGCGTAATCTCCCGACCACAACACCATAAAAACCCCATGGAAAACTAATACGAAATGAATTATTCCTAACAAACGAAATAAATTATAATTTGTGTTAGTATAATTAGTAATTAGGCCACTATAAAAATTATTTTCTCCAAAAAGAGGCCTAAATTAAAAAAATTTTAATTAACTTTAACTGATGATATTTATTGACAGCCGAATACCTGCAACTATTTTTGAATTATTTATCTTGGTTATCGTTAATAGTATAGAAGTCAAATGTACAAACATTAATTTATTATTTCTAATTAGACAGATATATTATTATCTCGAAATAAATTCGATAAGTTGAGAGAGTTTCGAGTAAAACGCATAAATGCATGTCACAAGTAAAACCTAGGGTAGGCTCTTAACATTAGTATTTTTAGTTCGCTTTTGTTTATCTAATAAATTGGCTTTAATACAAAATATAGCAATACTTTTGTCGCCATCATTTCTTAATAAACTATTTCTATATTTTTTATTTTGCATGTTGTTTTTAAATCTGCTTTAATACATTTGTTGTGAGATGGTGCTCCAGTCTATTGTTCAAGACAACGAAAATAAAATTACGAACTTTAAATACATACTAATTTTCGATTCGTAAATAAATATATGTATAATATTATTTTTTAACTTGATTATCACAAATTATCCGGAAATCTATTTTTTAACAGAAAAATGTGTATTTTTAATATATTATTATATATACATTGATGTTATTCTATCATTTATTCGGTGTGACTAGTACCGGAAAACTCACCTATTTAATGATATTAATTATAGTTTACTGAAAATCCCCCTTTATCAAAAAATAGTTACCAATTATTATCGGTATGATAGAATGTAATGTTAGACACTATTATTAAATTTGTTTTCTATTTAGAATACTTTAAATAATGCTACTGTTGCATTGCCTAGGCAAGCCTATCTATAGTTCCAACTTTGATCGCTAATATATTTGGTTAGGAAAGCGTTAGAGAGCTACGGTTATGACTGGCATGACAAATGAGATGCATAGCCTTCTCGATTTTAATAAAGTGTGTGAGACAGCATAGAGTATTTTGGAGAGAGATGGACCACTTTTTAATTTTTGTTAATAATTTTAATGTACCTACTCAAATGACACAATTAATCGTTAAGTTTCTTACATCTTCATGCTAAATATAGAAAATAAGAAATGTTTCTTACAAAATCACAATGAAAAAAAAACAAAAAGTTCAACTAACCGATATATTAAGACGAGTATTATTAGTTTAGGGCTGGGCAAAAATTCGATATATCGATAAACGATATTAAAAAATAAAATATCGATTTATCGATATTATAGATGATATAATGCATCTCGATCGAAGCAGAAATTGAAATTTTGAATAAAGCTATTAATAAAAAAAAATCCCATATGATGCGGACTTTACTGGTGACACTGTATTTATTATATAATATTTTTATGTTTTATCGATAATATATACACTGCGCGCCATATTTAACGCATAAAATAAAAATTGCCACAATTTTGATGTTATATATTTTCCAAATTTGTGGTTCGTTTTTAATAATTTTTTATTCTAATTGTAGGTTTTTTCCTTAAGCATATCACTGCCTTGTTGTTTTGCTTAAAAAAGTAACTTTGGTATTATACCGGGTGTTATAAAATTGTTATGTTTTTTTTACGGAAATTCAAAACACCCTGTGAGATTTACTAGCCATTGCAAGTTATCGCAATTATAGCCGAATGAAAGTCCCATGCTTCCTTTACATTTTCTTTTTTAATTCATTGGTTTATCTCTGCTTTTTCATAAAATATTAAATTTTTAGTTCAACGTGATTTTTATAAAAAAAATGTTTAGTTAAAAAATATAAAATAAACGAAATGCTTTGATTAATGCAACAGCAAGAAAAAACAAATTATAAAGTAAATAAAGAAACAATATCTGGTATTAATTAATTTTATTGAATCCACAAAACAGGGCAAAAAATACAGGGAAAAAAATTGTAATTTCTAAAAGTATTCAAAAAAATTAAATATGAATAATTAGTAGTAGTATTGCCTCCCCTTGCTCTAATGACTACTTCGCATCTTTTTGGCATACTTAAAATCAGATTTCTGATTTCATCTTGATTAATCTGATTCCATATTAAAAGTCTCAATGACAGATCATTTAGGTTTCTAGGAGGAGGAAGCATGGCTCTAAGATGTCGTCCCATGTTATCCCATAAATGCTCAATAGGAATAATGTCAGGGCTTCTTGCTGGCCAAGGCAAAGTTAAAATTTCGGTTTCTTGGAGATAATTTTGTACCACTATTTTTTTTTTTTTGAATACTTTTAGAAATTCAAATTTTTTTCCCTGTATTTTTTGCCCTGTTTTGTGGATTTAATAAAATTAATTAATTAATTACTACCAGATATTGATTCTTTATTTACTTTATAATTTGTTTTTTCTTGCTGTTGCATTAATCAACGCATTTAGTTATATTTTGTATTTTTTAACCAAATATTTTTTATGAAAATCACGTTGAAGTAAAAATTGAATATTTCATGAAAAAACAGAGATAAACCAATGAATCAATAAAGAAAATATAAACGAAACATGGGACTTTTATTTGGCTGTAATTGCGATAACTTGCAATGGCTAGTAAATCCCACAGGGTGTTTTGAATTTCCGTAAAAAAAACATAACAGTTTTATAACACCCGGTATAATACCAATGTTACTTTTTTAAGCAAAACAAAAAAGGCAGTGATATGCTTAAGGAAGAAACCTACAATTAGAAAAAAAAATCATTAAAAACGAACCACAAATTTTGAAAATATATAACATCAAAATTGAGGCAATTTTTTCGTTATGCGTTAAATATGGCGCGCAGTGTATTATCGATATATATCGAATAACGATATTTAAAAAATAAAATATCGATATAGGTATTGATCGCCCAGCCCTAATGTAAGATGAACCACTATGGTATAATTGAACTGATTTAAAAAAAAAACTCAATAATGGACTAATATAACCTTATTAAAGGTACAGGGTTTTTTTTTCGAGGATGATCTTCTAAAGACTGACATCCCGTGAGAAGCAGAGTAGTATCGGATTCAACCAACCCTGCTGGGGCTGCCTACTGACTAAACTCCCAGTGTTCCTGCGGTTTCCGCGCCTTAGGCGTATAAACCTTGAGACCACTCGATTAGTATTTTCTCTTTGTAGGCCTAGTGCATGCTTTGCCTCGTACTTCACCTAAACCTAGGTACCGGTGTACCTAGGTTTCGATTTTGTCTTATTACTTTGTTTGTGTACAGCTTACTGTGAAGTGTGTTTATGTAGTTGTAAGGTTTTTGGTGCCGTGTACGTGCTTGTGCTTCAGAAGAGATAACACGTGCCCATGCTTCACGGCTATGAGTACTCCACAATTTCAGGTAGAGTATACTTGCAGTGCTAATCTGTAGCATTAGTTAGCTGTTGCGGAAGTGTTAGTTGTGTTTGTTGTTAGCTACTTACTATGATAGCGTTTGTGTAGGTGTCTGATTTGGTGCCGTATAGGTATTTGTGCTTCAAAAGAGGTACACTTGCGCATGCGTCACAGCTATGAGGACCCCACTGTTTCAGGGAAAGTACAGGGTAACTGGCTATATTTTGACATCTCCTTAACTTTTTTAATATTAAGGACTTTTTTTTTATTAGAAATTTTATTTTCTTACCAGGTTGTAGGTAGGTACTAAAGTATATTTTATTCTCTTTATTCAGAAATATTATCCAGAGTGTCTCAGAAAGTGACTATAAACCAAACTTGTATTTTTTTAATGGAATGACCTATTTATTTTTTATCATTTAAAAGAGGATTAAACTAGCTCTTCAAAAATACCCCATATGGTATAGTTGTCTTTCATAGTTTTCTAATTTTATTATTTGCCAAAATGTTATCATTCCTTGCTGCCACCTGTATGACTTTTGACATGGACATCAGCAACTATCAAGTTGCCTGTCACTAAGTAGTAGTAGTAGTAGATATGGGGAGGCTCAGCAACCTGGCAAGTGTTCAAAGCGATCCTTTTGCCTGCCCCTTCATCTTTTCCAATCTCGTTATAAAAGTCAGTGCGTCTTTTCGGGCAAGGACAAGGAGTTTCTTTTTTCGGAGAACCGAAGAGCGAAATATCTGATGTCTCAGTCTTCCCAGATTCTAGAGAATCGCTGTCATTTACCTATATCCTTCTTATTTTTACACTTTAATAAACGTTGAAATGGTTGTGGTTTAAAATTAAGGATTTTCTTTTATTAGGGGTGTTATTTTTTTTTTTGGCGTTTAACATTGATCTCTTGGAAATATTTTCAGGTAAGGTCAATATTTCCGCGAACTTTGAACTACTTTTTTTTAAAACTGCAACAATCGGTATTTACACTAATTAAATTTTTATCTAATGCCTGAATTGCATTGCGGTTATATTTTGTAGTCATTCTGAAAACGAATACCTACTGTATTGAAAATTAATATAAATATTCGGATGGCGTTGTTACTTTCGAAATTATTAAAAAATTTAACATTGTTGGGTACTTGCCTTTAATTTTCACCAGTTCGAAGACGTTATTCTCAAAACCAAAAGTATAACTATTCAACGGTTTTGTCAACATTAATTAGCATCTTTTCAATTTGTTTTTAGGTAATGGTTAATTATTACTCGGTACATCAGTCAGAACTGGTCTTCACGATTTTAATGAAATTTGATATACATAGTGTGTCCGAAATTCAAGTCTCTATATGGGTATCTCGCTTAATAGATGAGATAGAAAGTGGGTTAAATGGGGAATATTTTAGAGAATTTAATGCCGATCTCGAATCCTTTTTCAAAATTATTAAAAGTTTTGTAGTTTTTCACTTAATAAACAAAAACTAAAAATGGCGCATTTCGTTTTTTTTAAATAGGGGCTTAACGGTTAATTTGACATATCCCAAAGTGTTACATTCTTAAGACACTTTTTAGGGAAGAACATTTCTGTACAAAAAGAAAATGCAGATTGTCTTTTGTTTGTGAGTTACCCACAGTAAATTTGTTATTTCTTATGGCGGCCATCTTGGATTTGTACATAAAATTATTTCTCATTGAATTACCTTTTAAACGATGTGCCATATGCTACCAAAATTTTGGAGAAATACTCTTAAATTATAAAACAGCGCATGCATCTGACATAGCATGTGGGTACATCCAAGGGTATTAGTTTAATAACAAAAACATTTTCTGCCCCAAATAATCATTGTTTTCTAGCCAATAAAATAATTAACGCATTTTTTGTCTATGGTCTATGCGTATTTTTTTGTTTGCAATTACATTTAGTTAAAATATTAGAAAAAATAGATCAGAATAAAAACTTTACAAACAAAAAAAAAACCTTTTTTAATTTTGCCGAACCTAAGTTTTATTAGGTACATTAAAATTATTTGGTATACCTAATCATATAATAACGGTAGGATTATTGTTACATGGTATTCCGTGATATTTTTGCATGGTAAAAAAAGGCCATGATATTTTTACATGGTAGGCCATGATATGCAATATTAGAAAAAATTAAGTGCCTATTTATTTGTCATTCAAGATTCTAAAACGTGGTTTAACTATATGTATGATATTACCTACATCTTATCTTATTTTGAAAATGGCACAAATTTTAAATGAAGAAAAATTTGATATGTTTATTTGCAATCACACCGAAATGCTAAACTAACTTCTGCTAGATTTTGGAATTGTATCCAGAAAGACATCAACCGCATAAAACCTATTACAGGAAATTAATTTAATTAAATTTAAGTTATCCTACTTGGTTTTGGTTAGGTTAGGTCAGGTTCAGAATTTAAGGATCTTGTAAGAAACTGTATTCTAAAAAAAATAAAGGTTTAAGAGGCGCTTTAAATGGTTTAATTACTATCTGCTATGTTAGATGCATGCGCTGTTGCCAAGTTAACGATAAAACTGGTTTTTTAATAATTTAAGAGTATTTCTTCAAAATTTTGGTAGCATGTGACACATCGTTTAAAAGGTAATTCAAAGAGAAATAATTTTATGTACAAATCCAAGATGGCCGCCATAGGAAATAACAAAGTTACTGTGGGTAACTCACAAACAAAAGACAATTTGCATTTTCTTTTTGTACAGAAATGTTATTCCCTTAAAAGTGTCTTAAGAATGTAACACTTTAGGATATGTAAAATTAACCGTTAAGCCCCTATTTAAAAAAAACGAAATGCGCCATTTTAAGTTTTTGTTTAATAAGTGAAAAACTACAAAACTTTTTATAATTTTGAAAAAGGATTCGAGATCGGCATTAAATTCTCTAAAATATTCCGCATTTAACCAACTTTTTATCTCATCTATTAAGCGAGATACCCATATAGAGACTTGAATTTCGGACACGCTGTATACCTATAAATAGAAAATAAAAAAAATAACGGACACTTACATTTATTTCCTTACCTTATAGTTAGATTAGAAGGTAAAAATGGACCTTTAAAGGTCAATATATGTACTACCGAAAAGTGTGTTTGATACATAGTTATACCCGTTATACACAGTATATACCTAGAAACAATATGCCGACGCGCATAAATTAATTTTAAATATTGGAGCAGTTTAAATCCCATAAATATGGTAAATGCATTGTTTTAGAACGTAATTAGGATCAGTGAACATGTTATTTCTTGAAGAATGTGCTTTAGTTGACCTAAAAATAAAACGACAAATTTTGTTCTGGGCTGGATAAGTTAGTAACGTAAATAATTAACATTCTCTGTTTGAAAAATCAATATAATTGTAATGTTGTGGTGTTTTGTTGGATAATATTATAATGTTATTGTAATGTACATGCGAAAGTACTGTTTAATTATTGCAAAAAAGTAATCCCCAATTTAAAACACAGATACTCCAGGCTTTTGCTATACTTGCTTTACGAGTTTTGTCCTGCCAAATACGTAACAGAGTCAATAAAAATCACTTAGTTAACAAATATAAAGTTCCAGTACCCTATATAACTAACCGAGTTGTCCTTTATACATTTATTAAACTACCAATACGTAGTCCTTCTTTAAGTCAACATAGGACGTCTAAATGTAGTGTCTTTAGGACTTTCAGATATGAGGTGCGACGTCTGTGCGACCACTTTTAGCAATACAAATACTACCTCAGCAATTTTAGGTCAGATTACTATGTTAAAACGACGTGAGAGACAATGACTATTCGCGATCCTTATCCGAAAGGAACGATGCAGTTTGGGTAGTAAATACTAAGCTTGACCTCTTAAGTGGCTATTTACCTAAGGTTGCACCACGGACTTATAAAAAAAGTAAAGTTCTTATTCCCCATAAAGCCTTTTGTATTTAAAATAGCATCTCATGAAGAAACTGTGTGGCCAGGGAATATTTTTTTTTCCTAGAAAAGGTGGCAACCATTTAAAATTATATTAATGCCAACCAAAAATACGATGTCCCGAACCACGGCAAATCGGCGAACCAATCAAAACTAATGTTATTTAGGAAAGGAAATAAAAAACTAAAAGTCGTTCTCCACAAAATTTAATAGAACAAGAATTTGTTCAGAGGTCTCTAAATGTTTTGAACGTAGGAACGTTCATCATCAGGGACAGAAAAATGTATTGTTTACAATTTTAGCAGAAGAGAAAGTGATAAAAGGTATAACACCTTAATGGAGCATTTATGTAATTTAAAAAAACTGGTTTGTCAAAATGATATAATGTGAGGAAAAATAGGAATAAGTTAAAACATACTGAGAATGTGAAAAGTCAACTGAAATGGTCGAAAACAACCAATAAACCGGGGTAGCAGAAAAACCCTTCTAAAAAGAAGATGTCAAAAGGGTTTATATATAAAAAAATGTTTATTATAAACTGTTGTGATGTCCAGCTAAAATTATGCGCTAAAAGGAATGAAAGTATTTAAGTTTCTATTAAAAAAATATTATTTGTCTTATTTTCTGAACTGCTCCCCACTTGTTACTAACGTATTTATAATTTTATGAAAATAATACGTTCTGAATAATTATTTTCTTGTTATGATGTTTTAAATTTATTTAATTAATAATGGTAGTATTATCTTAAGAACGCGTGACAAGCATTTGAAAATTAGGAGGTTTACGTAAGCCGCGTTGGCATCACTTAAGGACCCATACTTTTTAAATTATCTTTAAAACGCACCATTTTATCAAAATTTTAAAAGAGATAAAAAGTAATCAAAAGGAAACGGTTACCTGAAAAAATATAGATCGGAAGTCACTAGCGCACGTACTAAAAAAAAAGGTGGTCTGCGAGTACTGGACTTATTCTATTTTGAATAATTATTGACAATTGTTTTTTATTTTGTTTTTCTCAAAAGATCTAGCTCTTTAT
Source organism: Polydrusus pterygomalis (assembly GCA_963969555.1). Classification (NCBI taxonomy): domain Eukaryota; kingdom Metazoa; phylum Arthropoda; class Insecta; order Coleoptera; family Curculionidae; genus Polydrusus; species Polydrusus pterygomalis. The sequence goes on along the minus strand of OZ018376.1, from coordinate 37,087,992 downwards.
ATGAAATTTGAAATGAATATCCTATTATATGTCAAATTAATATCAACATTTTAAGACCATGTAAATCGAACATGAGGGTCAAAAATTATAAATGGCATTATAAAAGTCATATTGTTTCTGCTCCAGGAATGGTTAACGGATTGACCTCCTTTTACCGGACACCCTATATACATGTAGCTACTTTTTTAATTGCAATGATATCTTTCAAAAAAATAATAGAACTTAATATGCATACTCTATAATGGTAACGTAGAATTTAAAAATATGCTGATTAAGTTTTAAAAATAGCTCGTATGATGTTGCAAGTCAACTTTGAGGATGTTTTTTCCATCTTACATGTCTTAAAATATTCATAAAATTTGTAGGTATAGTTAAAATTTGTTTAACATTCTCCTTAAATTTTATATTTTATTTACCACACTAACCGCAAAATCTTGGTGGGTTTTCCATTTTAATATCGTGGTATGTTTTAAGTAAATAAAATGTTTAAAATAATATTTGTTTATATTATTATTTATAAAACTTCTCTTCTGGAAATTTTGTTAATTTTGATTTTAGGAGAATTTAAAGAGCGAGCGACTAAGAACATATATACAGGGTGGAATTTTTAACTGAAATAAATTCAGTATTAGAAAGCCTCTTTATTTGCTGAAAATACTGAACCGAAATGAATACAGGCAGGAACTCCGGCTGCCTTTATTTTTAGTTTGGCATCGTTTTTCATGTTATTATGAAATTTACCCCTCTTTTAGAAGTAGAAACAGCCCCCAGGTTTTTTTACTTTGTATTGGAAAGGACATAAAAAAGGTAATACGGCCCACTATTTACTTTTGCATTTCGGTAATGTAGACGCAATTTGTTTTATTGTAAAACTTGTTGGAAATGTTTCCCTTTTTTATCTTGACAAACTCCTAATCTAAAGTAAAATTCATTCTTGACATTATGTACCATATCCGGAGTTATTTAGCGAATTTCGCGTATAAGCCTTGCCTAAGTTCCTCTAAAATTTCTGATTTTGTTACGTAAACTTTGGTTTTTAGATTACCCCAAAAGGAAATAATCCAGAGGATTAAGATCTGGCGATCGTGGCGGCCATTCAATGCTACCCCTTCTTTCTATCCAGCGGTTTGTAAAAACTTCACTTAACTACTGAGGCGCATTTATGCGTAATGAGGCGAAGCACCATCACACCACATCATAAAGATCTGCTTTTGCATGGTGAGGCCATTTAAGTGACCTTCAAGTAATATTGAGCCAATGACGCGGTCACCAATTATGCCTGCCCAAACATTAAGTTTTTGCGAAAGCTGAGTGTGTGTTTCTCGCATCCAGTGAGGATTTTCTGCAGACCAATATCGACAGTTCTGTTTATTATTCACCATTGAGTATATACAAATATGTATACTCATCTGTAAAAATATTCCACTTTAAATCTACTCAATGCTGATCAAGTGCGTTCATCATCACTTTACAAAACTGACGACGGCGAGCCCGGCTAGCCGGATCATCTTCCAGTAACTCTTGCACCATTATCATTTTATAAGGACGCATTTGACACGATTTTACTAACTTGAATGCAGACGTATGGCTTATTATATGTTATGTTTCTTGCAAGCAAATGGTATTTTGTGTGCTAGTACCCCTAAGAGTTACAAAATCATGTTTTTGTCGCTCGCTTGGATTGTGATTTCATTTTATAATACTTCTCCTTATTATATATTTGCTTGTCCATTTTATCAGCGTGAAATATAAATCATGTGGAATAGTTTTTTATCAACACGAATACTAAAAGAAAAGTAAATTTTCTTTGTTGCCAAAAACATTTAATTAAAATTTATTTTTATTACTGAAGCGTGCTTCTAAAAGGCAAGGAATGAGGAATATCCGCAATGAATGATTTAATATATCCAAGTTGGGAATATGGTCCCCATAAATTGCTTTTATTATTAAAAATTTATGAGCAGCTTTCAGAACAATAAGGAAACGTTTTGAAATAATGGTGTGAATGTAAAATTTGTTGGGCTAAGTTTTAGACGAGATGTGGGATGTTGGAAAGTTTGGCTAAAACCTCGGTGCAGGTGCTGAAATATGGAGAAAGATTAAGTGTAAGTTTGGATAATAAACTAAGTAGCTTTTCTTATTTTTAAATAGCAAGCAATAAAGCTATTTGACGAAAACTGTGATGGTAGATATGGTTATAAATTTAGCTTTACTTGTCTTTTCATGTGAATTATCTAACTACTGAGTGATTAAAGATGGGAGTCGTCAACTCCTTATAAGTAAAAGACACCATGAGCTTAGAAATGCAAAGTTTTTGACGAAAACTATGATAATAAATATAGTTATAAATTAAGCATTATTTGTCTTTTCAAGTGAATTATCTAACTACTGAGTGACTAGAGGTGGTAGTCAGTTAAGTTTGCTGACATTTCACTTGAAAGGTTTTAAATAAACTCACTTGTAAACGTAGTAAATTTTCTAGGTTCCTGTCATGCGCTTTTGCCTGATATGCCTTCCTTTTTTGATTGTATTTTATCAAGAAAGTACTTTTTATTTATAACTTATTACTCATTTATCCAATAATGTATGGTACAATAAAGAAAAAATGTAAAATTCATTTCTATTATGTTTAGAACTTATTCGGTAGTAATTACTTGCTGAAAAAATACAGAACTGCGGCTTTTTTGTGCCTTCATGAAATTTACCCCTCCTTTAGGGGAAGAAACCGCTCCCAACTTTTTATTTAGATCTAATGTTTGCGTGTGTATTGTGATAGTTCGTTGAAAAGAGCATTAAAAAGAGAATAGAATCAACTATTTACTCTTGCATTTCGGTAATGTAGACGCAATTTCTTCTATTGTAAACAATATTGGAAATGATGCCCGTTTTTTTCTTGACAAACCCCTAATCTAAAGTAAATTCATTCTTGGCATTATATACCATATCCGGGGTTATTTGGCGAATTTCGTGTATCAGTCGTTGCATAAGTTCCTCTAAATTTTCTGGTTTTGTTACGTAAACTTTGGTTTTTGGGTGACCACAAAGGAAATAATCTAGAGGATTAGGGTCCGGCTATCTTGGCGGTCGTTCAATGGTACCCCTTCATCCATTACTCCAGGCTGCCTTATTCTTGGTATGTCCCTGATGCTGATGGTGCCTGGGGGTCTGGTAGATCGGTTTGGGTTTCGTGAAATGAAGCTGCTACTTCTGCCTGAGTAAGCGATCCGTCGCCAAGGTCAATCATCATTAAAATTTCGATTTTGTGTGATTTAGTTAAATAACTCATTTTAGTATAGCAAAAATACAACACAAAATACTACAGCAGATAAGTACTATTTATGTCCTAAACCGAAAATAAAGTGACTATTGGAATGTAGCATTAAGTAAATAAACTATCTTATTAATAACATGTTTCCTTTTTTCTTAACAGTCTGCCCTGGCAAAACCCAAAGTATCAATTGTTGCTAAAACGGCCAGTTATTTTTCTGATTTTCTGGATTACCAAAATGCAAAATGAAATAGTGGGTCGTATTCCCTCTTTTATGCCCTTTCCAACGATCACAATACATATACATTAAAAAAAAGGGTGGGTCGGTTTCTATCCCAAAAAGAGTATGTCAAACCGACATAAACGAAGCCGTAGTTCTGTATGTTTTCAGCAAATAAACAGGCTTTCTAATACTGAATTTGTTCTAGTTAAGAATTCTACCCTTTATTTATTTATTTCGAAAATAGAATTTAAATTTGAAGCTCCCTGAGATTAATTTTTTTTTGATTTTTGGTAATCATACGTAACAATTTGGAAAATTTTAATGACATCGTATAAATAAACGAAAAATGGTGTTTATTTTGCATGTCATTGTAACTCGTAAACAAAGACATAAAAACCATCAGGATTAAATCAAATTGCAGATTCCAACACAGCTTCCATTAGGATTTCCAATTAATGTTCCAACTAGAGGTTGGCACAAAGCCCTGTTAATGGAGAGTATTGTCTAATATTCAGTAAATATGTTTAATTATGATAGACCAATAATAATGGTAACTCATCCACACTGCAAATATTTCACCCTCATGCATATTGATGCTGCTTCGCTGCCTCGTAGTGCTCGTTCTCGTTTCATTGTAACTTGCTTTAAGACTTATTTGTATGCATATAACTATGTACTGTCTAACAAATTTGTCATTTTGTTTCTTAATTGGGTAATTAAAAAGCCTGGTAAAAACAAAGTCGTACTTATTTATTTAATATATTTAGGCCCAACAGAAATGTAATTAATGGGGCCGATATAACAATTACAATTTACATAATTTAATAAAATCTTGAGTAATAGATGTGTTTTGGACTTCCATTGCCTTTAGTTTTTCATATCACAACTTTTCAACTGGTGAGTATCTCCAGTCGTCTTCAGGTGAATACTGTATTCAGTAACGCCTTATGAAACATGTGCTTTATACATTTTTTTTCTATTTCACCTTTTATAATCAAGAAAAATACATTTTAAAAAGAAAATAAATCCTTTAAATTTTGTAAATTTTTATGTCTAAATGTTATGTTGGTAATACTATTTTTTATCATAGTAGCCTCTGGACAACAAAAATTATTTTGCAAACTGTAATTTTTTGATTTATTGACCCATTTTCACCACGAGATTCTAAAGTTATTTTAGCGATATGAGATTTGAAATTGGACGGAATACGTTGTGTGATCCTTGTACATTCGGTACATATACAGAGAGTTCGGAAATTCGGGAGATTTTGCTACTTTTTTCGAATTTCAAAATACGTGATTTTACGTCACGGCATTGCAACTTAGTATAGGGAAGCTATCCATAAATATTTATTATTATCAATGGTTCCCCAACGATTAAATTTACAATAAATCTGAAGGTCTTAACTCAAAAAATATTTTGAAGAATATCAATCTCGCCCCATTTTACGGTACCGATTTTTTTTCTACTACTATTCCCTCCCAAAAACAAATAATCTTATATAATCTACATACTTTCCTTAAAATTGTTCACCCTAATAACAGATACTATACATAAAAATAACTTTCAAATTAAAATTTTAGAATTATGACGCGCTGATTACAATAATTAATAATAATTACCTATTTAAATTAATAATAAATTAAACAACTTTTTCAGGCTCTTTGGTAATGTCCTGTTAAATGACCAGTCATGAGAGGAATGTGACAAAAAATGTATCGATATTAAATTATACCAACCAATTTTTTAGTTCTAACCATAGACAATTTGCCTCTAGATACGGACAGCTTATATCCTGCAAACAAAAGTTACGTTTTATGGGTGAAAAATTACGTCCGAGCGAATGACTCGCTGGTCAGCTGCCTTCCCTCTGGGCACCTTCGGGCATGCGCACAAACCTCGTGTTATCGGCCTATCCTCCTTTATCGACATGCTCAAAATACACTCCAGAACCGGCTCGGCCGCCATTTTTGTTGTTGTGTTTTAAGGTTTCTCTGTGGATTCCTTGTGGTTTTCTTAGCTATTGTGGATTGTGAGTGTTCAATATTTACGGATTTCTAGTTTTTGTGTAGTTTAGTGAATTGTGTTAGATTGTGAGAAAATTAATTCTGTCAAAGTTGCTGGTTGGTTAATTTTTTCGTTAAAATCTGTACATCCCAACTTAAGCTTTTAATAAAGCCAGTATTCCGCGGGTCAAGTTCTCAGGCAAACACTTTTCAAATTCTTGAACAAGAAATTATGCTTAAAAATGTTTTACACGTACCCCAGTTTTTGCCAAATTGTTAAAATCAGTACAAGTTATAGACCAACTAATATTTGACTTGAGGTTAGGCCCGCGATAACACCGTAGATTGGTTATTTTGCTGGTTATGTTTGTTTTTATATTCGATTTTATAAGACTAGTTTAATTTACTTGTTCTTGTTTTCTTCCTTTTCGAACTAAAAACACGACGACGAATCATTTTTAAAGAAATTTTAAAAACAAAACCTTAAAAACAATTTTCTATCCTTAAAATCTGATAGGTTTGCTACTACTTACAATGCCAGAAATCACTACCTTTTTCCCAACTTGATCAAAAATTGAGAAGAAAGTCCAATTTTTTGGCAAGAATTTAAATTTTAAAGCCCGGACCTGTCTATTTTCCCATTTTTGTCAAACGATAATGTTGCAGTGCGCATGCAATGTAGTGTCTAGCTTTGTTTACATGCGCGAGGCCTTAAATCTGCCACTTTCGTGATTATTGTTTGCTTATCTAAAGGTAAAAGGAAACAGACAAAACTTTCTTGAATTACTATCTGTGGTCTGGCACTTGTACCGGTTTTGAGAGCGCACTTGCAAAATTTTCTGTTTTTACAGAATAACCCCCTTTACGACTGACCTTTTCTAAGGTACCGTACTGGGACGCAAGATGTCGCACCGGGTTCTATAATTCCCGTCGATAATCGATCCTGACAAGTGATTTGTCTTCGAGCCCTGTTTCCTTCTGCTAAACTGAGCCTCACTGATGAGCCGTAAACGGCGAAACGCGTCTGGGGATGAGTTTGGCGGAAGGAAACAGACAAAACTTTCTTGAATTAAAGGTAAATTGTCTATGGTTCTAGCGGATACCGATAAAAGTGCAGCTATATTAAGAGGATTCCTTCTGAGTTTGAATATTATTCTCGAACTGATTTAGTGTTTGATAATTAATTATTTCTCTTCTCCGTAATCTTTTTCAAGGGAAAAAAACTATTAAAATTATCTGAACCTAGATTATTCCCTGAAAGCTAGTAAAACTCGCAATGCGAAAACTTGGGACGCCTTCGTTAGGTCACCGCCGTATTTTCTTAATTACTTCGGGGAACTTTGTTAATTTCCAAGTCGCGTTGTCAACAAGAACTCTTCAATTTACCAAAGAATTTGCATTTTACCTAAAGAAACTCTTACCCTATGTTAATTAGTTTTAAAAAGCTTTATTATTGTGAAATTTATACGGCCGAGATTAGGGGGGTCGCCAGCAAGTCGGGCAGGAGAGGGCAAGCTGGCAAACAACGGCAATCAAATAATATATTTTTTCTACTCCTTACTCGGTAAGTACTTCATTTTGATACTGATTTGCGGGAGGTAAGTACGTTTTACCTCCCTAGGGAAGTAAGTTAAATAAACTACAAAATTTATCCTAAAAATTCAACTTTTCATCATTTCTTCTCTTCAAAAACGCCTTTAGTTTTAGGAATTTTGAAATGTCTACGTTGTCTTGAATGGATAACGTCGATTTTAGCATTGAATACTCACTCCACAAACTTGCAGGAGACTTTAGGGTCTTTGTCTTCTCCACAAAGTACGATAGCATAGAATTCTCGCGGTGACTCTTTCATCACTTGCATTAATACTGCACCAATCCTTGAAGTCCTTGTAACACCGATTGTACCGTTCCTTCGATTTCTGAGGTAATAGAGCATTCGCAACTGCATCGATATCCATTTTTTCGATTTCTTAAAAAAACTGACACTGACAGAACGTTTGTTTGATTATGAACATTGTTAATTCCATAGCAATCAACGTGTCAACACTAGGAAACCTGTCATACATACAAGGTATTTCAGTTGGATAGTTCAAATTATAAAATTTAAAAACATTTTTTTTTTTATTTGAGGGAACTGGAGTAGAAAAAATATAATACAAAACTCGGGAGGCAGTATTCTTGACCAGTCTCGGACTATTTTGCAAGCCCTCGCTGTCGCTCGGGCGCAAACTATGTCCTCGGCTGGTAAGTATCACCTGCCTCCCTTGTAGTGTAAATAACTATTTTCTAATTTGTTATTATAACAAGTCTATTACGATACGCATTTGCGTATCGTAATAAAGCCATTTCGATACGCGTTTTTTCTTTATTTGATGTTGGTGATATTTAAATGTTTTATTTCATTGACTTGCGCGGCCTTTGTGATTCACGAGAAAACCCGTTTTTTGCAGAGGAAAAATAGCTTGATAACCTACATTTTTATTCTGTGTGGATAACAGTCATGTATGTTGGTTGCATAAACATATAAATCAATCGTTTGTAGATGCTTCAAGCTATCATTTTCTGCCAAATCCTATCCAAAATTCAATCTACTAACCTTCCAATGTCGATTTTAACTTCACCTTTATCTGAATTTTCCATCTTCCCTATACTAAATTGCAATGCCGTGACGTAAAATCACGTCTTTTGAAATTCGAAAAAAAGTAGCAAAATCGCCCCAATTTCCGAATGCTCTGTATATGTACCCGAATGTACCGAATGTACAAGGATTACACAACGTATTCCGTCCAATTTCAAATCTCATATCGCTAAAATAACTTTAGAATCTCGTGGTGAAAATGGGTCAATAAATTAAAAAATTACAGTTTGCAAAATAATTTTTATTGTCCAGAGGCTCCTATGATAAAAAATAGTATTACCAACATAAAATTTAGACATAAAAATTTGCAAAATTTGAAGGATTTATTTTCTTTTTAAAATGTATTTTTCTTGATTATAAAAGGTGAAATAGAAAAAAATGTATAAAGCACATGTTTCATAAGGCGTTTTAGCGCCCGTGTCAATAAAAAAACTCGCCACTTCGTGGCTCGTTTTTTAAAATAGACGCGGGCACTAAAACCGCTTCTTATGAAACTCGTACTTTAATATACTATTTTCTAATTTGTTATCATAACAAGCCTATTACGATACGCATTTGCGTATCGTAATGAAGCCATTTCGATAAGCGTTTTTTCTTTATTTGATGTTGGTGACATTTAAATGTTTTATTTCATTGACTTGCGCGGCCTTTGTGATTTACGAGAAAACCCGTTTTTTGCAGAGGAAAAATAGCTTCATAACCTACATTTTTATTCTGTGTGGATAACAGTCATGTATGTTGGTTGCATAAATATATAAATCAATCGTTTGTAGATGCTTTAAGCTATCATTTTCTATTTTCCTATTTCCTATCCAAAATTCAATCTACTAACCTTCCAATGTCGATTTTAACTTCAACTTTATTTGAATTTTCCATCTTCCCTATACTAAATTGCAATGCCGTGACGTAAAATCACGTCTTTTGAAATTCGAAAAAAAGTAGCAAAATTGCCCGAATTTCCGAACGCTCTGTTTATGTACCCGAATGTACCGAATGTACAAGGATCACACAACGTATTCTGTCCAATTTCAAATCTCATATCGCTAAAATAACTTTAGAATCTCGTGGTGAAAATGGGTCAATAAATCCAAAAATGACAGTTCGCAAAATAATTTTTGTTGTCCAGAGGCTACTATGATAAAAAAATGTATTACCAACATAAAATTTAGACATAAAAACTTACAAAATTTGAAGGATTTATTTTCTTTTTAAATATGTGTTTTTTATTGAAAAAACTACAAATTAGAAAAAGTAGTATAACATACGTGTTATATAAAGCAGTTTTAAGCACTTGTCCCGTTTAACATGGACGCGTGCTATAAAATGATGCTTTATAAAACGTGTACGTTAATATACTATTGAATTACTCAGTTCAACTCAAACCACGCGAAGCAACGACAGATCATTGTTTTAATAATAATAATAATAATAATAATAATAATCAGACGTTCATTAGTCCACTTGGTATTACAAAAGTTGATATAATATATATATATAACAAAAAAAAACAGATAAAAAATAACAGTTATATCACAACTTTAGATAAATTAAGGACTAATAGGCCGTTGTTTCAGCTTTCCCAACAGGTTGTCGGGGGGCTGTTGCGGCCTTTGTATACCTAAATCTAAAAAATAACTAAAACTAGTAATAAAAATAGTATTATAGAAATATTTAAAAAAAACATTAAAAACATGAAAAAATGAAATAGGCGCAACGCGTACTATCCATCACCAAAATAAGAGATTATAGATAGTTATATATATGCATTAAAATAAAAAAAAACAAAAAGTCTGGAAGCAAAGAAAAACTGAGATATGAAAGATTGGTTGTTGAATGAAAAGGGAAAAAAGAATAAGAAAAAACCAGGCAATTCTCAAGACACGTGATAAGAATAAGAAAAAAAAAATCACACTTGAGCAGATAACAATTTGAGTTTTGTTCTCCTTTTGTAAGTTTGGCAGCTCAGCGAGAGGTCGGTTGGGGTATTGGTGTTCATTAGGTTGGCAGCGTAATACGAGAAAGATCGCTTAAATAGCTCTCTACGATGCAGGGGAATATCAAGAAGAGTCTTAGGTCTGATGTTTAGTCTATGGACGTCGGTTCGGAAAGTTAATTTTCGATATAAATATAGTGGAATTTTTTTTTTAATAATATTAAATACAAAACAGGAGCCATGCAGCACTCGTCGATTGTACATGTTAAGCCAGTTAAGCTCCGCAAGTTTGTAAGTAATTCTCTCACGGCGCCTTATTCCAAATATATACCTAAGGCAGGAATTTTGTAGCTTCTGAATTCTTCGAATATCCAAACTATCCAAGCAAGGACCGTATACAGTATCACAAAAGTTAAGCTGTGACAGTATAAGTGATTCTCATAGTTGGGCCTTAACATTAGAATCGAGGGTGTGACGCAGGGAGAAAATGCTCTTTAAAGCAGCATAGGCAGATCTCAATTTATATTTTATGTAATGTGCTCTTTATATCTTAATTTGTTGTCAAGTATAAGTCCTAAATTTCTAGCGTTTTCCTTGATTGGGATTTCTACGTCTGACATTTTTATATTAACACTGTTCATAATGTTAATTCTTGACGGTTCACTGCAAAACAGAATAGCCAACGATTTGTTCGGATTAAGTTTAAGTAAATGTTTTTTGGAGATCGACTGCAATCGTTCAAGATCATCATTGATCATTTCATTAGCCAGTAGACTCTCAGCAGGTTTGAATGATAAATACAGTTGTGTGTCATCCGCATATATGTGATGGTTACAGTATTTTAATTGTTTAACAAAAGTGGAAGTATAAATTGAGTATAGGATTGGGCCCAAAATACTGCCCTGAGGAACACCATGATTAACATTCAATACAGCAGATTGCTTACCATTGATGTCCACATGCTGTACCCTATCACTCAAAAATGAGCTTACAAGATCACTGGCATTTTTTGAGAAACCAATGTAGTGCAACATGGCAATAAGGGTTTCATGATTTAACATATCGAAGGCTTTTGAGTAGTCTAGTAGTATTAAGATAGTTGCATTGCCTCTATCAGAAGCTCTAAGGATGTCGTCTGTCACATCAGATAGTGCCGTTGAGCAGCTGAAACCAGGACGGAAACCAGATTGCTTTTCGGGGATAATATCATTAGCATGCAGGAAAGATTGTATTTGTTTTTCCAATACCTTCTCTAATATTTTTGATAGCACAGGCAATATTGAGATTGATCTTAAGTGTCCAAATTCTGTGGGATTCTTAATTTTGGGAATAGGGATAACCTTTGCTTTTTTCCAAAGTAGGGGAAAATATGATTTTTTTATGCAAACGTTTATTATATGTCTATGTCTTTTAAGTTAGTTCGTCCCACTCTGTTCGGTTGTAGTAAGGGATAGACTACATACCGCTCGCTGAAAGTTACCTAAACGATTTCTCCATATTTTAAAAAGGAACTATTTAGTTCCTACTATGGAGGGCTTTAGGAAGGAGTCCGATCGAAAATGGCTGTTCTTTAAATTAACGTCCCAGTTTAGTAGTTAGTTCGCTGTTTCCCGGTCGCGGCGCAGTGATCGTCAAGTGTTTGACTTTTTACAGGTTTTGATAGACGTCAGCGGTATTTTTATCCAATAATTAATAAAATAAGCTTTATTAGATATAATATATACATATCTCAGCCTGTAGAGGGTTTTAGTTAACTAAATTCAATAAAGCGGTTGATTATCCCATAAGAACCCATGCATTTTACATATTTAAAGGAACACATGCGCCCCTGACGGCCATTTTTAAAGCTGCTTTACCGATCCAAAACTTTGCCCGAAACCAATGTATTGCGATCGGACTCCTAACCTAAAGCCCTCCATAGTTCCTACACTCAGGAAATGATCTGATACAACAAGTTTGCTAGGAAATAGTTTGTATTAATAGCGTATTTTTTTATTAACCCAAATTAAATAAATTGCCAGTGGATCAAACCCGCTGTAGTGTTATATCAATTTCAAATTTGCTAGAACAGTATTTGTATTGGTAGTAATCAGTTCCATTAGTAGTACAGTCTTGTTGAATAAGGAACTACTTTTAATACAGCAATTTTGTTAACCCTTTCCGGACGGCTGACGCAGCATATGCGACACCGAGGAAAAGTGCCACACAGACGGCTGTCGCACATGGTCGACAGCATGTAAATTGTCTCCTGGATGACTGTCGGTTCGGATGCGACGCATATAATTTTTAGACTTGGCTTATACAGACTGCTGTCGCAGCTTTTGCGTTCACTGCATTCAAACCACTCAGACGGCTGACGCATATGGTCGACACTGTCGATCATCTGCGACATCCGGCAACCCTGCAAATACAGTTACGTGTCGAGCGTCGGTTTGTGTTTTCGCGCCAGTATGCATTAACACCAGCGGCACCAACCACCAAAACCAGAGGAAAGAAAATAGTGTTTTTTTTTCGTAAATAAAATACATTTTTACAATAAAAAACATGCTTCTAATGTTTAACTATAAGGAAACGCAACTTCAGAGCAGTGTCGCACATAGTCAACAGCCGTCTGTGCGGCACGGTTAAAACGTCCGTCCGTACAGCACAAATCCTCGGGTAAGGGCGCCGTCCGGAAAGGGTTAAGAAATTAATTCTCAATGCGACGCATTTTGTTCCCAGTGAAGCGCTTTCTCTACAATTAAGAAAGCAGAAGGGCGTCCCCATTAGAACCTATAAACCACAATACATTGATGGGGGTTCGTAGCGTTCGGCATTCGCCGCGCGCAATAGTATTAGTTTTTGCGTATTTGTTGCGCAGGTCACATCGTTGTTCGGAGTCTTCTTTTTTTTTGAATTTTATTGATTTTTAAACTAATTGATTTCAATTAATTTATTTTTACTGTGTATTTAAATTTTTTTAACCTTTGCGTGCCAGATAAAGCAATAGAATATTCTTATTTCGCACAACCCATCATTAGTAGGTATGGGACTTGATATAGTCTATGGACGAACTTTATCATGCAATGGTAAACGACAAGAACAATATCACACTAAAAGTTATTTAAATTTTTGAGAACTATAGTAGGTACTGATTTTAGTGGTAAGTATCTGCTTTATTGACCGTAGCAAGCCAATGTTATTATAATTAATGTGAAGTTTCATTACAACTGCCAGTCAGATCTAATAAAGTATATAAAACTAGATTACACCCATAGAAGAACTTGATAATTACTGTGAGTATTCAGAGCAATAATGGCTATAAACCATTCTATGAAAGCAGTAACTTCTATTTCCTATTGGCTAAATAACCGCGATATTATCACATTACCACCTACAACGATCCAGCAATTTTCGTTGTCTTACAGTTGGTAAGCGCGTTGCTGTCACATATAAACAATTGTATAAAGAGTATGCGAATCAGAGAACTCACAGCCAAGGGAATTCTTATAAAGAATAGAAGATTTTTTCTTAGTGACAAAAATATATTTTAGTTATAATAAAGAGGGTTTATTTTTAGGTTATTTTTTGTGATAATTAGATAACTGTTTAAGAATTAAAAAATTATATCTATATTAAAAATATTTTATTCTAAACATATTTTAATGGCTAAACTGTATTGTGTTACGGGAACAAAATATCGAACATTAGAATATTTTAGGGATTAAAGGATTTATTTTTGTGGTAATCCATATATTCAAAAATAAACTTATATTGAATGATTTTTCTCAGTCTAATATTTAAAATAATATTGTGGAAATATTTAATCTAAATTATAAAAACAGTTATTTTTATAATTTGACGTTACACTTTTTATAAATGTTCTTAAGAACGTTTCATACTGTTTCCGGAAATCTTTTACAGCAGCACAATTCGTTTCCTATCTATATCAACTAATTTCCGTTTTGCAAGCTTCTTAAAACATTTGTATTTCCTCCACAGTCTTAAGCGGGCACGCTGCTAATATTTCTAAAAGCAGATGATGAATAATTTAGTTCTTATGCCATACAATGCAATGGCATGGCCTCGTAAAATATCAAAACTTTAAGAATAACAGCAGCAAGTTCATAATTCTTAAACATGGTTGGATTAATTGAAAAAATTTGCCGACTGTTAGTTCAGCCGTCAGGTAGTCTAAAGGTGGCTACACACGACCCGGCTGGACTATCTGTTAAGACTGAACAGCCCCACTGACGGACGGTCGTCTGACGTGTGTATACTCCTGCACGCCTGTCAGTTAGGACTGTTCAGGCGGCCGGACAAAATTTTTAAAATACGTTTCGTCCATCCGTCAAACTTGACGAGGCCACAGGTGCGTGTGATCAAGTCGTCAGGCTATTACCATGCGAGCAAAAATTATTTGCATCAAAGAGGGCATTGCATCTAAGGACGTAATGCTTAGCCGTAAAGCTTAATACCTGTTGGGTGTCAGTAACTACCTGAATTAACAATCAATCAGTTATTCTGTGATCTTTGACAGTCGTTACAAGTAATTTGATTCATCGCTAATTTTTCCAATTTCTTGAACAATTCACACAAAGGGCTTTACGGAACAGCACAAAACATTCATGGTTGAAGCGCATTTTCGAAACGGGATTAGTGTAAATTGTGAGTGGCATTACAATCCGGGTTTGTGCATAGACGATTTTCACGAACATTTTCCCAGCGTTGCTTTTATTGCTGGGGATTTTTATCATTGCCTGAAAAGAAGCTTAGCTCTGCTTATGGAAACAGGTTCTATACAACACAAAAAAGGAGCAGAAAGACCATCTGTAAGAACAGAAGAACTTGTTGCAAACATTCGTGAAATAATGCAAAATACGCCAACAAATTGTATAAGACGCCTTTCCCAAGAAGTGGGTAGATCTTATGGAACATGCAGGAGTATTCTTAAGAAGCAGCTATATTTATTTTCTTATAAAGTGCAAGTATTCCAAGAATATACAAGAAAGGATTATTCAACAATGTGGTAACATTTCTCCAGAGATGCTGGTCAACACTTTCGAAAATATGAAGACACATGTGAATTTATGCTTGGAGAATGGCGGTGGCCAATTTTAGCAATTTATGTAATTATTTTTCTTTCTCTTTCTGTATATTCTTACTTGAGAAGTTTAGAAATGTGGCAGGTATCTAGATTTAGGTATCTAAAACTAAAATCCACAGCATGCACATAGCAAGCGTTGCCGCTAGCGCCGCCATATTGCCAAGATGGCCATGATGGCCATGATAATTATGATAAAAGTACATCGCAAACCATTTTAATTTGAAAAATATCAGTAACGTTCATTTATGGTAAACCAAAATTTAAAAAAAAACGTTACTTTCACAGATTTTGCCAATGGATATGAGAAATGCTGGTCACCTATGAGGGTGAGGGTAATGTCGGTCCTTTAACAAAGGTAAATAATAAGAGAAAACTATTTTTATTTGACCAAAATTATTGTTCTATTAAAACTTGAAAACAAAAATGGATATACACATTCTGAAGGTAATTTAAAGTAGTATTTGGTATCATAAACAAATATCTTAAATTAGGAACAAACATAAGGAACTTTTAATAATACAAAAAATGAAACTCAATAAGAAATTTGCATGAAAATTAAATTTGAAAAATGATGCTCTAAAGCGTAATCTAATATTAAAATATTCACAGTTCACAAAAAATTGTTTCTTTTAATCCTCTGGATTAAATAAAAGCGTTTAAAGCATACTACAATATATAGCGCGAGAATTCATACTACGTGACTTCACACGGCGAATTTTAATTATTTAGAAAAAATTGAGGAGTGATATTTAAGACTTAATATTTTATATATTATGTTATTTTTTGGTGTGGCTGAACATGTCTTCTCTCTGACATCGCACAACTCTGCTGTCTTTATGGAAGCGATGGAATCACACAGAAAATTTGAACTTATAATATGCTTAGTTTACAATATGTCAAAAGTAGTAGTCCAAACTGAATAGATGCCGAAACACCAACAATACTTTAATTTATGATTCATCTTTCTTTTTCTAATGGTCTAGCTACTTATCTTCGAGCTAGATTTTTGGCTCAGGACGGATGCACTGTCAAAATGATTCGACCCAATTTTATTTATAATACTAGCATTGATATTTAAAAATGATCCAGCTAATGGTAATAGACCATTGCTTGTGTTTTGGTCTTCAGCACCACTTGGTTCGGATTTTGTCGACGAAGACTCAGATAGTTCTGGTTTGGCTCTTTTTTTGGTAATGAGTAAATTACAAGCAAATTTAAGTTCAACTCCAAGAGCTTCCAAATACGTCATCTAAAAATGAAACATAAAAATACATTTTTTATTAAATATTTCATAGAGTTTCCTGGCTTCAAAATAAGAGAGAGAGAGGGAGATATCTTAATCTTTTGCATTTTCATAAACGTATAATAGCAGTACCTAGTAGCAGTAGTAACATGTTTTATTTAGCAAAAATCTACAATTGGATATTTTTTAATACATTATTTTAAACAAATTTTTAAATTTTCTTTTTAAATTTTAAAACGCAACCTTCTTTAGATAAAAACAGACAAAAAAGGTAAACAATTTAAATTAAAATAAAGAAAAAGGAACATTCTAAAGTTTATTTTAAAATAGCAGGAAATTAGTAAATAAATTAAATTAAATTGAATAAAATGTTGGGATTTGTGTCTATTTTTTACCCCACTGTCCCCTATTTCTGCCCACATTTCTTAAATATCGAATTTTAAGACCACGGTTCTATTTAGCGTACAAAGTTAAAATATCTAAATATGTATTTATAAAGGTTTCGTAAATATGTAGAAAAAACCATCTTCAGAGTACCCTATTTAGGTGGCTGCAGCTTCGTAGTAAGTGAGTAAAGAAGTTCTTACTTTATTTTTAAAAAAATTACTAAATCCCAAATTATTGACCATACCTTTTTAAGAAGTATAATATTCAGTTTTCACTTCACTAAGTTCATTAGTAAATTTCTTCTCGTAGTTTTTGTTTTGCAGAAATGTAAGTTGCTAAATTACTTCCAGTAACTTTACAGATATAAGTTGCACATAAGGATATTTTCAGTAAACTTGTATAATACTTAATACAAGTATGCATTGCAAGTCTATATTAACAAGCAAAAAGGAAGCTTTCTTGAAATTTAATTCCGGAAATTAGCAAATTTAAGTTTAAATATTGACCGATTGAAGTCCCCAATCGGACGTAAATCTTTTGCAAGCCAAAAAACTTGCACTTGCAGAAGCTGGATGGATCTTTGTGTTAAGCAGTCCTTGCCTTGGAACCAGGCCAGTTAAAAAATAATATAGGTAAACTCACATGTTCCTCGACAGAAATGTTATAAACATTCCATAAAAATTCTAAAACTGCAATTCCGAATGCTATTCCAATACATACTCCCAAAACAATGAAAACACCTCCAACATTAGCCAAAGCAAGTGCATCAGTATTAACGGGTACTTCCTAAAAAGTTGAAAATTTTTAAATACTTGTTATACAAACAATTTTGAAAAAGAAATTGTAACTGATTTAGGTATCCGATGTTAAGACGGATCCGTACCTATACAGGGTGTCCGGGAAAATGTGGGAAATCTCCCGGATATAAAAAAAACACGTGAAAAGAATACTACAAGTTCATAAAAACTTCTTTCGTATCGGCCTCCTCTTCGGAGATATGGGCTTCCAAAGAGCTCCCATGGAATAAGTTTTTGACACATAATTATTAAACCAACAGTTAAATTTCAATTTTTTTTTCATATGATCTATACCAATAACTCCTAGATAATAACTATACCCTTCAAATTACTATTCCAGAAAGTGTTGCGAATTACTCACAGCTGCAGGGACGGACTTGCTGTGAAACTAAAGTGTCCATTTTTTTACGCCCTGTATGATAAAAACTTTGGACAATGTTTTTTACATACCGTTAACTGTTGACTAAAAATTAAGTACTCTTCATTTATGTCGCTAATCCTAACCGTTTTCGGAAAAACGTCATTTTATTGCGATCATGTATTAATATTAAGCAGTTAAAAGTGAACATTTATAATTTATAGGATAATGATGAATCTTTTATTGAAATACGCTAAATACACATGATGTAAATATGTTAAAAATTACGTTTTTCCGAAAACGGTTAGGATTAGCGACATGAATGAAAAGTACTTAATTTTTAGTCAATAGTTAAAGGTATGTAAAAAACGTTTTCCAAAGTTTTTATCATACAGGGCGTAAAAAAATGGGCACATTAGTGTCAGCTAGTCCGTCCCTGCAGCTGTGAGTAATTCACAACACTTTCTTGGATAGTAATTTGAAGGGTCTTACTTGGTATAGATTATATGAAAAAAGAATTGAAATATACCTGTTGGTTTAATAATTATTTGTCAAAAACTTAATTCCATTGGAGCTCTATGGGAGCCCATATCTCCGAACAGGAGGAAGATACGAAAGAAGTTTATATGAACTTGTAGTATTCTTTTCACGTGTTTTTTTCATATCCGGGAGATTTCCCACATTTTCCCGGACACCCTGTATATGCATTTTCACCCTGTATTTTTAATTCTGCATCAAAAATGCAGGGTGAAAATGCATTGGTGCGGATCGGCCTTTTTTGAGAAATATATACAATGTCCCCGGAAAAGTGTGCCCCATATGGAAAACTTTTTTTTGCGTTGTTTTTTTGCAAATCTGTTTTTGGCATTAGGTTCTGCACGACCCAAAACAATACAAAGACTGATAAAAATATACGACATACGACAGACAAGCACTAATCGTGACGTAACGGTCAGCGGCCAATGAAAATACTTTAGTAAGTAAGTTTAAGGGGATAAACCAAAATTCAAACCATGCAAAAAACCAATAAAATTCTTATGTCATGCTAAAACCGATAAATCAATAAAAAAAAATCAATAATCACAAACCAAAATAAATATTCTGATCACGAAAGTTTAGGATTATTAGGGAAAAACCAAAAGGAGCAACATCTTCCTTTTAATAGTTAACTGTCAACTGAGCTAAATTAAAAAAGTTCTTACAGTTGGACATGGATCTCCGTCGCGCATTTGTTTCCACCATCTTTCTTTTAATTCGCTTAGTTTTCCTGTTTCTTGTAATTTTAATACTGCTGAATTTATTGAATGGCGATAATCAGCATCTGCAATAAAGTTCTTTCATTTATTTTATTTCATAATTCTTATATAAAGCTGTATCTCACAGCAATAATTTTGTATGCGTATGCCAATTTAAAATATAATTATTAAACAAAACAAAAAGAAATTACAGGATAAAAGAAATGTTTCATTTTACAAGTAGGTGAAAACTTTAATAACGTTTAACGGCATTAGGGTGGTCTACAGTTTGTAGACCATTTTTTTGTCATAGTGTTGTTTTTTGATAATTATCTAATTTGATTTTAGTAATAATATGTCTCTTGTCTATTGGTATCATTGAAATAATGTTCTTTTATAATTATGATATAATATAATGTGTTTCCATACAAAAAACATTCTCGTTAATTTTTGTGTTTTATTAAGCCTTATACCACCTGATGTTTCTTTGGGTAAGAACTCCTACCACATTTTATTTTTTATTATGATTTCCTTACTTTATTTTCTCAAAGTAAACATCACTGGTAATAGTCTATAATAGATTAAAAAGTATTATATTATATAAAATAGGGCCATCAACTGGCAATATTAATTTATTTCTATTCTTTAAGACTAGATACCTATTTTTAGGTCACTGGCTCACAACAGCGTCGCTCTTACTACAGAGATTTTATTCAGCTAAAGAAAAGTAAAGAAATTTAATAAAAAATGAAATAAAATGGCGAATACGTCAATGAGGGTCAAACCTAAAAAAAAGGAGCTCAGAAAAAGATAATTTAGTAATAGGTTGGTAGACTACCAATGGAAATGGGTTTGAAGATGAATGTCAATAAGACAAAATTTATGATATGCAGTCGCCAACCGCACGCCGATGCTTCCATACAGATAGACCAACAAAACATTGAAAGAGTTACCCAATTCAAATACCTTGGCTGTTATATCACAGAACATCTAGACCCTGATAAAGAGATAAAGTGCAGAATTGAAACAGCTCGCACAACTTTTCTGAAGATGAGATCATTTTTCTCTAACGACAACTTAAACCTAAAATTACGTCAAAAAATGATCAAATGTTATATTTGGTCCGTGTTGTTGTATGGAGCTGAGACCTGGACCCTAAAGGCTGCCACGATCAATCGCCTGAAAGCGTTTGAAATGTGGTTGCACAGAATAATGCTTTGAATACCCTGGACAGCTATGCAGACCAACGAAGCAGTGTTAAACAGAGCAAATACCGTAAGGGAATTGTTTAACACTATTAAAGTGCGAAAGATATCGTACCTGGGACATGTTCTTTGAGGAGACCGATACAAGATACTCCAGCTTATAATATAAGGTAAAATCGAAGGCAGCCGAGGAATTGGAAGGAAACAGACGTCATGGCTAAAGAACATTCGCGATTGGACTGGAATACGCAGTGCCGAACAACTATTCAGATTAGCCGAAAACCGCGAACAACTCGCCAATGTAATTGCCAACGTTAGGGGGACCTGATATGGCACCGAAAGAAGAAGACTACCAACATTAAATTAACATCTTTTTTATAACTGGCTGACCAATTTTTTGGATTAAAAAGCAATACTTTTTTAAATACATGGCCTCAGTTAATCACAAAATCATATCTTTTTTTAGAAAAAATTTTTTTTCCACTGCATTATATATTTTTTTAGGGCAATAGAGTCAGTTGTCTTTTAACAGCAAATAGAAAATATTTGAAAAACGACCATATTGAGGTTAAAAATTTTAACCAGTAGCTACAACAGAGTTGTTTTTTGGCGCCTATTTAATGTAGATTTTTTGATACTACTAATGGATTTCTAGAAACGGCTAATAGAGTTTTCTCTTAGCCATATTTAATTTTTAAGAATCTTATTAAACTTACTCATTGGCATTCCAATTCCATACGACTTAGAATCCAATAAGTTGCCAATTTTTACCAATTCACATTCTCTTTCTAACACGTACTCAATTCCCGTCGATTCCATAAAAAATGCGTAAAGAGAATTTTTTGTGGAAATAATTCTTTCCACACCTTTATCATTGCTATCCTCAAAAATTGAGGGTTTTTCAATTAACATATTGTTCCACATTCTCTGGTATAAGGAGTCGTTGGAGCTTGAAAAGAAGGTCACCGTAGAACCACCTGACATGCAACCTGAAAAAATTAAGGGAGTAGTTTTAACCTTTTTAATATTGTGTCAATGAATAATAATTATTGAATTGATTCATAGCCCAACACACATTTTGGTGCCTGCTATTTTTAACTTTTCCTAGGTAATTTTTGGGTATAGAATCCAAAACAACTTGGTTTATCAGATCTAGTTTTTAATATACGCTAAATTGACCTCTTTTAGAAAAAAAATACATTTTTTAACTAATGTCTAGTTGACTACAGATAATTTAGTACACTAAACTGGTACACTCTAAATGCAACTTTTTTACCTTTATTATTTTTGTAACGTGTTAATTGTTATCATGATATCTGTCAAAGTATTGTCATTATCTTATTTGATTTAAAAATGCCTCATTTAAGTATTATTGAAAAAGCAAGAATAATATGTTTAGTAGAAATAGGGTGGTCTATGGAAAAATAGCTGATCATTTTAGAGTACCTAGAAGTACTGTTCAAGGAATTGTAAAAATATGGCGCTATCATCAAACATTTGAAAGGTCTGTTGGTTTTGGTTTAAATAATAGAAAATCATCAAATGAAGAAGACTGAAATTTGGTGGAGTATTTAAGACAAAATCCATTTGAAACTGCAATATCCGCTATGCACATAACAGGATTCCCTGCTTCATCTAGAACTGCGCAATGCCGAGTAAGACCATGTTCCGAATTAAGAAATAGAGCAGCTGCATCCAAACCTCTTTAAAAATTAGTGATAAGAAACAAAGAATTGGGTTTGCTATGCAATATTTGAGAGAAAATGATTTTTCTGGCAAGATGGTATCTTTTCCGATGAGAAAACTTTTCAGTCTACATAATATAATGGAAGGATTCGAGTATATAGACCACCAAATTCCCGATAGGATGAGAAGTATACTCAAAAAAAGCCAACCAGTGGACGTTTCTCCGTTAATGTGTGCAGGTGTATGCTGGAATATTGGTGGAATAGTAAACAGTAATATTTATATCTTCAGATTTTGAAAAATTATTTTCTTCCTTCTGCCGCGATAGTTTTTATAGGAAATAACTTAGTATTTCAGCAGGATAATTTCCCTGTGCATACTGTAAGAAATATAGAAAACCGGTTTAGACAAAACAACGTAACATGTCTCAAATGTCTGCCTTGGTGCTCAAGAAGTCCTGATTTAAATCCAATTGAAAATGTTTGGGGATTGATGGTACAAAAATGTACAAAATAAATTTTAAACCACAGAATGAAATAGAGTTATTTAATAAAATAGAAGAAATTTGGGAAGGGCTAACTCCGGATTACACCAGAAGTATTATTTTGTCAATGCCAACAAGATTACGATTAGTGCGTTAGAATCCAATGGCGTAGCAATTAAATGTTAGTATTTTGTTTGTTGTTTCTTAATAAATTTACCCTTTTTGGCTTTATACTTTTGTACTTTTCCTGGTATTACTTTATGATTTTCTTGTTTCGCGTCTGTAATTTAAACACAAAAATATTTAAAAATAACCATTATTACATATGGTAAAAAATCGTACATACAATAATTTACAGCTTGTGTTTTATCCAGGTATAAGCAGCAAGGTGAGGAACCCGTTTTACACAATCTTGTTAATAATAATAATAATAATAATAATAATAATAATAATAATAATAATAATAATAATAATAATAATAATTTGTTGTAATTAAGTTATGTATGGATGGAGTGTACGAATTTATATGTCGTCAACTGTACACTTTAGGTTATAACTATTAGTATTTGCTACAAAGATTAATTAAAAACAAAGATTTCAAAGTAAGGTATTTATTTTATAGAGTAGGTAAGTATACAATAGTATACATGCATGGCTTATACCTGAATTTTAACATTGAAAATGTTTATATTATCGCACGAGCATGTATAGTATGGTACACAATTCGAAATTATTGCGGCGAACATTTATCCCTGACGTCACACAGTCTAACGACACCGAGAAACGGAACTACGCGCGCGATGCTATGACGGCGAGGGGGGGATACGTACAATATACAGTATTAAACGAATGTATGAATTTTATGATATAATGTTTTCTTTTAAAAAACATATGAAAATATAATACAGGGTTCGGTAAAGGAATACAAAATACATTGAAAATGTTAATGTAGATATCGGAATAGGTATAGGTATAAGATACATACAATATACAGTAATAAACGAATGTATGAATTTTATAATATGACGTTTTCCTTTAAAAAACATAATAATATAATACAGGGTTCGGTAAAGAAATACAAAATACATTCTTAGGTGATTGTTTTAAAAATTTTATCGTCATGACTAACGCATGGATAGTTTCATTATTAGTAGCGATAATATAGTTTGGACTTAGATGAGCGCGATTTAGACAAAAACCTTTTTTTTAAGGTCCATAGCAACGAATGTCAAAAATTTTACGCGCTCATAACTTTTGAACGGTAAACACGAATAAGTGTTGGCTCGTTTTAAACGTTTAGACGATACATTTCTTTTGACATATCTGTCAATGTCATCGTCGATGACGTTTTGACGTTTTTAACGAACTTTTCTTAATTTTTAATTTTTCTGAAATTTTCATTACGTCATCTAATTTATAATTTGAAAATTTATATTTAAAAAAAAAATGGTTGCCATGGTAACTAAGAAGACCGAGTTTCGTTATTACTTGTGCAAATCGATTTTTGACTTTAGATGAGTGCGAATTTGGGAAAAAAAGCTACGCGAATTAGTGATGGCTCGTTTTAAAGGTTTAGATGATACCTTTCTTTTGACATATATGTCAATGTCATAGTCGATGACATTTTAACATTTTTACCGATTTTTTAGCTTAATTATATTTTTATAATTTTTATAGAATCATAGTTAAATGCAAAAATATATGATGTGTTCATATTCATAAACTAGTATTTTTTACCTACATTTTACATTCCTATACAAGGTATTAATAAAACTTGATATTGTAATATCAATAATCATTAAATAGAATAGAATTAAAATACAAATTTAAATGTTGATAACTTATTAAATTAAGTAATTTTGAATATTAAAATTATATCAAATTTTTTAAGTACAAAACAGATGAAATAGTTTAAAAATATAAATAAATATGCAAATTTGATATATTTATTTCCGGTATATGTAGGTATAGATATCGGATATTTGAATATTTATATAAACATGATATGTACCAACCCTGTTTTATACCCTCTATTTTACTATTTTTTATATTATAAATCAATAAAACTTTGATCAACTAAATATTACATTCAAATCTATGAGTTTTCGCAGATTTCAAATCTCACAATAATAGTCACAAGCGTTGCACTCTGCTTCGGCATTTTCAATGTCCTCCCCGGTTGCATCTTTGTAAAGGCCCGTGAATTTTTTTTTATACGATTTTCTAGCATGGAGTTTCGTATGCAGTCTGTGGTGGTGCTTATGGTAAAATTATGAATCCAGTCGTGACTACATCTATTTGCTGTTAATTTGATGTTTTTAAAACATCGATGTATTGTTATGTTTTTGCCATCGATATTAAGGCCATAATATCGATGATTGATGAATTCATCGATCTGTAATTTTCGATGTTTGACCTTGCCCATTTCACGTAGACACGTTTATATCAGTGACCTGTATCGCGCCGAACCCTTAGCCAGTCGCAAATTTGTGGCAGTGGCCCTTTTTTTTAATTTTTACGAAAAAAAAAATAAGTTCCGCCATGCACGTGAACGGTCAGTTGAATGTTCGAGAGCAGTCTAGCGAAAATCGAGATTAGCAATTATCCAGTGTTTTCGTTGCCGCTTTCTATCCGTCGCTGGAGGCGTTCCATGGTCATTGTATTTGTATTATTTTATTTCATCTTAAGCTGTTTTGAGCTGTTTTTTGGTGCATTTGAACTCTTCTTTGCTATTTTTGAGCTCTATTTTGATGTGCAGCAAAAAACAGCTCTATGCACTGCTGACGTATGCGTAATAGTAGTCCATGCTTAAAGTGGAGTTAAAAGTATGGGAAAGCAAGAAAAACTAAAAGTCTTCCTCCACAAAACTTAATAGAATAAAATTCTTCAAGGGTCTCTACATGTCTCGAACGTAGAAACGTTCATCATCAGGAGACAGAAAATATATTTGGTGCTGATGTTTTTAGCAGAAGAGGAAGTGGTGTAGAACCTTAATGGAGCTTGTATGGAAGTAAACTTTAAACATCAATTTCCTTCATAGTATGTCTCGTCTACACTTCAAGTTTTAATTCCATACAAGGTCCATTAAGGTTCTACACCACTTTCTCTTCTTCTTAAATCATCAGCACCAAATATATTTTCTGTCTCCTGATCATGAACGTCTCTACGTTCGAAACATGTATAGAGACCCTTGAAGAATTTAATTCTATTAAATTTGGTGGAGGAAGACATTTAGTTTTTCTTTCTTTCTAATATCTCTTTACTAGGGATGGCTAGCTTGTACCTACTCCCGTCAACCTTCAGCATAATTAGCACCAGGAGCGAATTTAGGCTTGACATTTAATTCGAGTAGCTACTAAATCTGCAATAAACTGGAGATATAAAACGAGCTTATATAAAACCGGGCATTAGGAGGCCGGCTTTTCATATGTTTTTAGTTTGTCATAGACAACTTTACATAAATATTTTGCTGGTTTGGAGGAACCAAAGAGTTATATTTTGCTTATTTTAGCCCCAAAGAAATCAAATCATTAGAAAAAGTATCACAATACATGAAACATGACCCATTTTGCAATATCGTAAAAAAATCTTACCATATTTCACTTTTGATTGGGTAGCAAGTTCCTCGACAGAATTAATAGAAACATCCTTTTTCGACATAGTCAAAAAGGCTGCTAAGTTCGCGGTATAGGAACTGGTTATTATCAGGGAGAAAAACCACCAACTGGCAGTGGCCAGTCGTGTACAGGTTCCTCTAAAACAAACGTTAGTTTATAGTTATTTACCTAATGAGTGCGAAAAGTGGTAATTTTCCGCACGCAACGGCAGTTGCACGAACGACGCGAAGCGGAGTTTGGGCAAGCCGTCAAGGGCGGAAAAGACACTTTCCGCATGTGTTAGGTACAAAAGTTTTCCTACAATCGATATAGTTCTCAGATAAACGTCAATTAGGTTCGTAACAATATACTGTAATAATTACAGAAGCTCAATAATTTTTGTAATTATTACAAAAATTATTGAGCTTCTGGCAAGTACTTCACTTTATTGAGTGATTTAGATAAGGTATTTATTACTTTATCAAATCGTGCGGAAAAGTTACTAGTGCTAGTAGTCCTGAAAAGTAACTTTTCAGGACTAGTGTAAAATCTTGCGGAAAAGTGGTACTTTCCGCACGATAAATCGTTCCGAAAAATAACTTTTCCCCACGATCGTAGGAAAAATAATTTTTGTCGTATCTACTAAGTATACGGGGTGTTATGGAAATAACTTTATATATTTAAATAGGTGACTCCTTGGGCGTCCTAGAGAAACTCACAGTCCAGAGTTTTTTTTATTCGGCCGACTAAAAAGTTAATTAAGCACCCCCGAAATAGGACCGACCTTGCCGCACGAGCATGGATCGTCATTAAAAAGCAAAACAGTGTCGAGTGAGAAAGATGGGAAAAGCCAATAGCCTTTCGAGTAAGAAAGACAAGAAAAGCAATATTCATCCTAATCTACCCTAACAGATGGTCGGTTCCGGGAAAAGTAAAAGTAGCTTAGTAGTAAAAAGCAAGGTTAACAGACGGTAGTTAATTTTATCGTGCGGAAATTCTCCGAGTGTTAGAAAATCACTTTTACACGAGTAATGTAGGTACACAATTTTTCCTACGACCATACAAAATATTCAAAAGGAGTTTGATTTGTTTTTAATAGTTTGTATGTATCACCATTGTACCTATTAAACAAATTTTTTCAACACTAGAGTTGAAAAATTTATTTCAACTCTAGAGTTGAAAAAATAAAAACAATGTCCACTTACACATTTTAACTTAGGTACCTAGATTTAAATAAAAAGAATAACTTTTTCTTCCATTTGCTTACGCACATCATACCTACTATCTATGCACAGTGAATAAATTCCGTTTCTAATTTTTTTAGCTGCTTGCATTCTTTCAATAAAACAATAATATACCTAAATATACATATAAAAACAACAAAACACAAAACTAAAACATAACCTCAACATTATAGAAAGGGAGAGATGGAGTTACATTTCGATAGCTTGGTAGTTATAAAAGTTCCATCTATATTCGATTTGTTTTGAATATTGCTAAAATAAAATTTACTTTCTTAAAGCATATTCACTTGTCCCATATGCTTAAACATTGTATGGATATTGTTATCCGAGATAATTGAAAAATTATAAATCGGTATTTCCTAGGGTATTCTATTTCTGCTCTATAGCTGCCCTTTTTTTTCTGTGGTTCAACTCAGTTGACAATATTGATAGGTTTGATGGGTTGCCTGACATATTTCCCCTTTTTAATATATTATTATTTTTATCATAAAAATACTCTTAGGTTCCCAAAAATAACGAAAAAAAAGGATTTTTTATAATTGCAGTAATGCCCTAGTGTACTTTACCCCATCCAGCACCCCAATTCGCTTCACGGGTCCCGTAAGTTTGTTATTTTTTCAACACACGTATTGAAAGAAAATATTTCAACACGCGGGTGATATAAAGGACTTTCTAGCCAAGTTAGGCGTGCTTTATTTCTTATTTTCATAGGTGGTCGTAGAAAAATGTATTATTTAAACCAAAACACCCACGACGATGAACGATTTAACGAAGATTTTTTAATATTTGGTTGGGTAGTGATAGTGATTTGTTATTTTTAGAAAGCAGTAATGTGAAAATTTGTTGTATATTGTGAATACAAAACAAATTTAAGTCGTAGATTTGATTTATAACGATTTGTTTATTTTTATTATGGTTGTACATTTTGTAGCAACTTTGGATTTTAGAAGATTTTAAAAATTTAAATTTTGTATTAACATTAACTTGTAACATAACACGTGTTAATTTTTCGCTTATTATAGCAACGCGACATTTAAAACCATTTTTTCATGACTTGCTGCTTTCATATACGGCTTAACAGGTTTAAATCTGTTACGTCAATTCCATAACATTCCGTATCTGCATAAAAACTTACTTTGGTAAAATATCACAACCTTGTGTTGTTATAGAACCCAGGGTGAGCCAGCAACAATTTTTAAGATCCCATATGTTTTCTAATTCAGATGGATTTTCGTTACATGGATGAGGATTCTCCCAATCTTCAGTAGACATTCTTAAAGGAAAAATACGAATCTAAAATAACAATAATTCTTTTTGCATCTAAATAGTTAAATAGCGTATTTAGTCGGGAATAACGTTGGTACAGATGATATCGGTCGGTCCAAAGATCCGAGCGACCCGAACCAATTCAGTGCGCGCCTCTTTATATAATTGTATGCACATCAAACTGTGGATGAGTCGTTCTTGAAAGACCCGTTCACAGTAACCTAATCATTCGAAAGATCCGTGATTGAATCAATCACGCTCTAACAGCTGTTACCCTATCGTTCATATGAATCTGAAAACCTGGTGTACAATGGTGGGAGCTGCGAGTCGTTCATATGAACGGGTCTTGATGAGCGTCCTTGGGTGCCGATTAGCTATAATAATATGCACCCTAGTTTAAACCTACAGTCTGTACTACGCTACTGCTACCTATACTGTAAAACCACAGCCGTCTTAACTTTCAAGCCATGAAGTGACATCGGGCAATGCCGCATCAGCTGGGAGTAGCGGATCCACAAGCTATTACGCGCGGCAACGGGTGATAATATTTTTTGTGTTTTTTGGCTCTGTTGCCACTATATTGATATTGAAAAATGTACAAAAAGTAATAAATAGTTTTATATAATAAGAACAACAACTTACCTAATTATTAAATACTTAATAGTAATATTGCGTTGAGATGCTGTCTTGTTTCACTAGGAGTAGATTTATTTGATCGATCAAGAGTAAAATTCTATTTTACAAATTATTATCTTCTGCATTTAAATTACAGGATTGATTATTCGAGGGTTCTAAGTCGCAAAAACAAAATTTTACAGGAAACGAATTTAAAAGTTTAAAAGACATCAAAGTTGAAATAAATTGTTTTCTTTTGATTTTACAATTTTTTTGTTATAGTATGTAGTATATTTAATACAATATCAAAAACACTTTTCAATTTTTGGATGTACTTTCAATTATACTTAGACATAAATAAAAAATGTACCCTGTACTTAGAACCCTATGGCTTTCTAAAGGAAAAATAATGATGTTATTATGAAAGTGGTTATTAATAAATTCGTAAGTTCCTATTTTTCATTATAATGTGAAGCTTTATGCATTGTCATGTACAAATACCTTTTAGACGAAGAAAACTGAAATTTGTATGTTATCCAAGGAAAAGCAAAAACAATGAATATTCTGAGATTAAGCACAAAATTCGACCAAAATTTAAGAACATACTTTTGTTTTGAGTATTTAATTTCAGTTTCTGGAAAATATTCTGACCCAGAGCTTTGAAAATCACTAAAATCTGAAGAAATATCACTACAAGAACTCATGTTTACCAATAATTTGTTACTTAGAACCCATTGACTCTCAACGATTACCGCGATGTGTACTTAGAGCCATCTTTCTCTAACATTTGTGGCGCCATCTATGAAGTAATACAAACACATTTAATATCATTTTGAAGAGAATCCTTTACTCTATTCAAAACAGTTAAAATTGCCATTTCATCAAAAATGTTACTTAGAACCCTATGGTTCTCAGCCCACGTATTATCTTCCGAATTCTCAAAATTTAGTAAGCTTAAGGCTTTGTTTAAGAAATCTACGCTTGTCTTAAGAAAGTCACCTACTATCTAAGTAACTTTCACAATGTATGAATTAGTACCGAGACAATAAGTTTTCAAGCTGAGACCACCTGCTTAGTTTCATTTCAAAAGTTAAAATCCATTTCAAATCATTGTAAGCAAATTCATTATCTTTTAAAAAAACCTTTACCTTCATATCAATGTCCACTGAAACCTGATTAACAATATTTATATTACAGTCATTGGTCAAATCTTAACTATAAAAATATATTTTTGAGTCGCTTACAATTTTTACTTCCCAAAATTCAGAAGTATTAATTTTTTGTGAATAATTACTGAGATCGTCAAAACTTTTTATATACTCTGATTGCGCTAAAGCTTGATTAAGTTGAGATGTACGCTCTTGTTGTTCCTTGTTTCTCTCCGCTGGACCTTTTCTAGGAATGAGAACAGTTTTTGACAAGCAAGCAGGCAGATTGGGATAAAAGCACGAAACAGCTGTTAATTTTAGTCTAGCTTCAGTTGGATATTTTTTTGTGGTGCCATCAGGCAAAAGATAAATATCCTTACGGCTAATGTCACTGGGGACATAATACTTAGCACAAACTACAGAATACTGCGTGGGCGACCAATTAGCTCTTGGAATGGGTTTTAGCCATAGAATTTTCAGATTTTTATCTTTTGGGAAGTGAAAAACTGATACACTCTCTTCATCTGCCTTTAAAACACTTTTATAATTAGAGTTACACCCAGGAATACAGCAGCAACTAAAAGAAAAAAAATAGTGCTTACCAAAGTACCGAGGTATTAAGAGGTATCCTACCTATTTACGGACTATCTTTACTAGTGATATTTTTAAACTAATTCACATATACCTTCAAGCTAAATAAACACTTCAATATTTAATAAATTAACTGTAGCCACAAAACAATAAAGTTTATCCCAAAGACCTAACTAGAATATAAAAACACAACTTTTAAATTAAAACAAATAAAATTCTGCCGCTATTTATAAAACCCGTAAACAAACTGTCAGGCCGGCCAGACTGTTGGATTTTTCACTTTATTAATGCTATTAGAGCAAACCCGCACCACAAATTTTTACTAGTATTTTGTAGAGCTTCTTAGCAATCATGTCACTTCAATTTTCTCTTAGATATCAATCGACAACCGGATAAAAATACAAATTAATAGGACAACTACATCTACTTCGTGCGAAAAGTATATTATACTAAACAATGACTAACCTCAAAAAGTCACGTGACACATGGATCTTCAAAGCAGTGTTCTCGATGTTTCTGTTACACGGCTTGAACAAGTTAAGACGGCTATGTGTAAAACATTCTGCGTCCCTTGTGTTCAAATGGAATGTTAGTCGACCACAAAGAATAATAACTTGCATCGAAATGTTTTTACTTTACATTTCGGCACCTTCTTTGCTGGTAGTATTAAAACTTGATTTAAGTTATTAACTTTAGGAATACTTTTACTAAACTTGATAGTACTGGTACATTAGCTTAACCAGTGGCGGATCCAAGGGGAGAGGCGCGCGAGTTATATGTCGGGCCGAGGGTTTTGGGTTTTTAAAAAACACTGCTTTTCACAAAAACACAACTTTTAACCCTCACACATAAAACAAATTTATTTGAGAGATTGGAGAAGCACAAGTTTTACAAACGACAGTAACAATAGAAGTAGTGAACAAAAGGATCTTATCTCTATTTATAACATTTCTTATCTGAATTACTAGGAGTGGTCTTATCTGCTTAGATAAGCATTATAACTACAATATAGAGAATGTAACTCCTCCACCCTTAGAGGGAAATATAAACTTTTTAAAGTTTCTATGACCAAAATAACAATTGAATAATATTTGACATTTTTAACATTTTTAGTTTTTACATAAATGGGCCATAGATACTTTCAAAAAAAAATAAAAAAATAGTATCAAAGTACAAAGAACAATATATATAGTAAAACTGTCCAAATACTTGTTTTATCATAATATATAGGTGTATGCAACAATTTTGAATTCTCGTATTTTTGTAAGTTAATCTCTTGTAATTTATTTAATTTATTAAAATTGATATTATTTGAATTGAGCAGTTTTACCTTTTTATATAATATTTTATGCGTTAAATTAGTATTAATATTTTGTAAGGGTATATTTTGAAAAGTATGTTTAATATATTTATAAACTTGAACAACAATGTCTCCTAATTTTAGGTTACAAGGAAAACTTATTTCTAATAAATATGTTCCATTAAATAATACATTATTTTGCAAATTTTCGCATGTTTCAATACCTACAATATCTTTGTGTCGATATTTTGCAGTTGTATATTATCGATATCAATATACAGGGTGTTACAGTTAGAAATATTATATTCATATTGTAATAACTGTACCTCACAAGGGTTTTTTTATAAAAGTTTCCAGAATGTATATGAGTACATAAATGTTCATTATTAGAAATGTGTTTACACAAAATTCTTATCATTTATTAACAAATATTCGAAGTTAGGTACAATTATTTAAAAATGGTTTTCATGGACTGGGTAAGGGAAATAATTGAAACAAATCATATTTTTTCTTTTTCTACCAACGGAATCTCAATTACAAAATTTACCTTTTCATTCTTTATACTCTTAGGTTTCTATAAAAAATACCTTTCTAAAATTTCTAATTTTAATACCTTTTCTGCTGTTGGTTCAAACGGCAATTTTTCAAAATTTAATTTTGTATTAAGTAATTTTAATTCAGTCAAAACTCCTTTATGTTTATAATAGTGTTATGAAATGTATTTAATTTTGCAAAAGTTATTGTAGTTTTAATATTTTCTAATATATCATATATGTTTTGATAAAAGGTGGTTATTTGCGAAAAGACCATATGAATACGAAAAACTCAAAAAGGTTTGTGTCTTCGATTTCGACTTTATTAGTTATTTTAATTATTTTGGTTCGGTTCCGTGGACGAAGGGCCATCTGTAACAAGCGGCTTTTTTAATTCTTTAATATGAATTATTTCCTGTTTATTCGGGTATTTCACGTTTTTTATTTTAACGCGATTATGTTCTAGTATTTCAGTTATTAAGTAAGGTCCGCCAAATTTGGGTTTATTTTTATTTCTCTGTGAGAGTTTTTTATATACCGTTTGGTTTAACTTAAAATCTGAAGCTTCGTTTCCTTTAACGTTTTTCTTTGCTAAAACTCTTTTTTTACTACTGTCAGTTTTAGTTGTAACATTTTCGTATACTGCGTCGATTTTTTCTTTATGCGATGATACATAATCGGAATAAAATGTCGTAGGGATAAGATCTAGTGGATCTCTAGAATTTGTATGACCTAGGACAAGTTCATGGGGTGTGTATTTCGTAACACTATGAACAGTACTATTATACGCAATTATTGCATATGGCATTAGTTCGATAACAGATTTATTTTTATCTCTTTCTTTTAATATTCTTAAGTGTTCAATAATCGTTGAATGAAAACGTTCGACTGGCGAATTTGATTCGTGGTGTTTTGGGGTTGTAAAATGAACAGTAATTTTTTGGGCTTTAAGCAATTCTTTTAAAAGGTCGTTGCTAAATTCTCCGCCATTATCGCATATAATAGATTCGGGGCATCCGTAAAATGAGAAAAAGTTTATTAATTTATCGCACACAGATTTCGCATTCTTATCATAGGGATAAGCTTGTCCGAATTTTGAAAATTTATCAAAAATTGTTAGAAAGTTCTGTGTTTCAAAAGTAAACGTATCTACATGTAAAATTTGAAAAGGTTTACAGGGTGTATCCGTTTTCACCATCGGTACATAAGATTTTAATCTGCTATACTTTGCTGTTTGACAAATATTACAATCATTTATAAATTGATTTATATCGTTTTTCATTTTAGGCCAAAAATAAAGTTCTTTAAGGCGTTCGTATGTTTCTAAAATACCTCTATGATTAGTTTTTCCTTGATGCTGATGAGTTATTAGCATAATTTTTTCTTCCATATCAGTGATATTAGTGACTAATTTTGTACAGCGAATAATTTTTGGATTTTGAAAATTTTTAATATAGACATCGTTAAAAATTGGAATTAGATCTTTATCATGAAAATATACGTAACACGTTTTTTCAGGGTTCATATATTCTTTAATAAATGTTTTAATGACGTCAGGGCTTTTTTGTAATTCCACGTTGTTAATTTTATATTTATCAAAGTTTTCAGTTCGTATTTTTATTTCAGGATGTGGAGCCTTCTTAATTAAAAATTGTATCATTTTATTGTTTATTGTTTCGTCCAAGATAGTCAGGTTAACATTATCGTTATCAGCTTGATTGCTGTGCACGGTTGAGTCAAGGTTTTTAGGTCTAGGCTGCACGAGTTGTACATTAGAGATAACATTTATTTTTTGCTTGCTAGTGCCAGGTTTATTTAACAAAGGATTTTCTGTTTCAGCATTTTCATTGTCTTGAATGGGATTCTCAGCAAGGTTTCTTAGAAAATCAACAATATTTTCGTTGGAATCACCAGGGTTGTTATTTATGGATTCATTTTCATAAATATTTAATTGAATGCGTGAAAGTGCGTCTGCATTAGTATTTAGGGAACCTTTTTTATAGATTATTTCATAATCATATTCTTCTAAGCGTAATCTCCATCTAACTAATTTTGAATTGGGTTCTTTTAAATTGAAAAGCCATACGAGGGGTCTATGATCAGTATAGATTTGAAATTTACGTCCGTATAAGTAGGGTCGAAAATATTTACATGCCCATACTATGGCCAATAGTTCTTTTTCAATGGTTGAATATTTTGTTTCAGTTTCGTTAAGGGTACGAGAGGCGTATGCTACAGGTCTGTCATTAGGAATAGTTCCTTGGGATAAAATTGCGCCTAAAGCAAAGTTACTTGCATCTGTGGTTAATATAAATTGTTTTGAAAAGTCTGGGTATTGCAAAATTGGGGCGTTAATTAAAAGTTGTTTACAATGTTCAAAAGCGTTTACAAAATCGGGGGTATGAATTATTTTTACGTCTTTCTTTAAACATCGAGTCATAGGCTTTGTGATTTTTGCAAAATCTTTTATAAAACGTCTATAATAGCCTACTAAGCCTATAAATGATTTTATATCTTTAGTTGTTTTTGGAATTGGAAAATTTTTTACTGAGCTTATTTTTTCAGGGTTTGGTTTTATACCATCTGCAGTTATTATGTGTCCTAAATATTGTACTTCTTTTCTTAAAAATTCTGATTTATCGAGTTGTATTTTAAATTTTGATTGGCGTAATCTGTCAAATACCTTCCTTAATTTTACAATATGTTCTTGGAGACTTGTACTGAAAATAATTATGTCGTCAAGATAAGCGAGACATGTTTCATCTTGTAATCCGCGTAAAATGTTTGAAACTACACGAGTAAATGTTGCGGGTGCCGTCTTAAGTCCGAAGGGCAAATTCGTTTTGATATTTTTTTGATTCGATTCGAAATTATTATTTTCTTGCCGAATAGGTATTTTCGTATTTGTTAAATTTAATGTGAAAGTATTAAAGTCTAAATTGGCATTTAATTGTTTTATAAGGTCTAAGCCTATTAATCCATCAAATTTATCTGAAAAATTAAAAAGATAAAATTTATGTATACCGGGTGTATTAAAAGTAGGAAAAATTGGTAATGTAGCGACTTCATTATGGAAAGATGTAGCGTGTGCAGTTTGCACTTGAAAAATTTCTTCTTGAATATAATCTGGGAAATTTTCGTAAGCAATTTTTGGACTTATAAAACTTCTTGTACTACCTGTATCTAATAAAAATTTTGCGTTAAGTTCGGGTATTAAAATAAATGGTAATTGGATATTATAATTATTAAGATAGACTACGTCATATCGGTTTCCTGGCTCGTTGGGGTAAAATTTTGATTTTCTAGTTCGTTATTTTGCGAAATTTCAGGATTAGCTGAATAATCCAAATTAATATCGTATTCGTTTTGTTCTTGTAATTGATTAGTGTCATATTCGGTATAGTCAAAATACTCATTATTATAATCATAACTTTCGTAGTTTCCAGGTTCGTTATTTTTTGATTGACTCGGTTGATCAGGTGATCTCTGCAAGACTTCCTGATTGTAAAGTTCTTGAACAGTAAATTTTTTATTTTGATTATTATTATTATTAACAATAGTATTTCCAGAACTAACTTCCATCGGTTCGACTCTCGTTCTTCGCGACATTGGGTTAAATGGTTGATTATTAAATGATGGTCTTTGTTGTGAAAATCTCGGAAAATTATTATGTTGTGGAAAACTGTTGAATGGTCTTGAAAAATTATTATTTTGTGGAAAACTGTTAAATGGTCTTGAAAAATTATTGTTTTGTGGAAAACTCGAAAATGGTCTTGTAAAATTATTATTTTGTGGAAAATTTGACATAGGGAAAGTTGGTCTATATGGTGTATAATTTTGAACTGGGTTATACGTTTGTGGTTTATAAGTTGTATTATGCAACATAGGAGAATTATTCGGTTTTTGATTTTTATTAAATAGTTGGGGTTGTTTAAAATTAGACATTTGCGAATTTTTGTAATAAATAAAATTTTCTTCTTCTCTAACGCAAGCCATTGCGCCTTCTAAAGAAGTTGGTTTCTTTAGTCTAGTCACAAGTTGTAAATTATAAGGTAATCCGTTTAAAAATGTTTTTAAAGCAAATTCGTCATAATGTTGAATTTTAATTAATTTTGTTGCTGCGTCATCAGCTCCAGCATTTAATTTTGAAAATAGTAAGCTACGAGAATCTTGTATTCTCATACCGAAAATTAGTGGATTTTCGTTTTTATATGGTTTTAAATTTAATAAGTCTTGTATTAAACAATCGATCGATCTTTGATCGGAAAAACTTGTTGTCAATACATCTTTAATTAAATCCCACGAATTTAATTCGATTCGAGAAACAACTAATTCTGCTGCTCTACCAGTAAGTTTACTTAATATAGTATCGAAAAGACAAATATTTATTGTTGCGTTACGGTCATTTTTATTTTGGAAAGCTTTTAAAAGATTTTCAACTGCGCTGATAAATCTGCTGAGTAATTTTGGATTTCCATCGAAATGTGGAACATTATCAGATTGATATTTTAAAAGTTGGTAATTTATTTCAGGCATTGTATTTTCGTCAGTTGAGTTTAATATCAAAGAATTTAAAATACCTGTAATGTGATCTATTTCGGAATCAATTTTGAAAAATCGTTTTGAGACACTCTATACACACAAAAGTAATAACACTTATAAAACTAAAAATGCTTAACACTACAAAATGAAATGCAATCTTTGCAAGGACAATAATGTTTATAATATGAATGCAAAATAGAATACAAAAGTATTGTCTGTGCAAAAATAAAAAATAAAAATATACGTTTCAAAAAGATCAAAAAAAAAATGGTTCAAAAA
This sequence comes from Polydrusus pterygomalis, assembly GCA_963969555.1. Taxonomy (NCBI): domain Eukaryota; kingdom Metazoa; phylum Arthropoda; class Insecta; order Coleoptera; family Curculionidae; genus Polydrusus; species Polydrusus pterygomalis. The sequence continues at coordinate 37,050,329 of OZ018376.1, read as the reverse complement.
TTCAATTTTCACTTACAAAAGTAAAATGATGAAAATCGTCATTGGTCCTTATTCTAACTGGATTGGCGATGTTTGTCCTTTCCAGGTCCTTAAGCTAAGCTGGTTTGGCGATTTTTGTCCTCCCCAGGTTGGTCACGTCCAGCGATGTTTGTCCGTCGGTGAACCACAGGAAAATCCGTTGATATGCCTTCAATTGATTTTTCCCGGACTTCTAAAGTTCTGCGATGTTCTTGCTTTGTCCAAGTGATGTCCAGTTGCCACCTTAGATCGGTACTATCTGCTTCCGGAACACTTTTGGATTTTTTCTCCGTTTCTCTGTAGGTTTTTTCGAGTAAATTCTTGAAAGAAACCGCTGCCAAAATATGCCTTTTTGGAACGTCTCAAAATCCGTACGACTGCGCCAGTTATATGTCGGGCCGAGGGTTTTGGGTTTTTAAAAAACACTGCTTTTCACAAAAACACAACTTTTAACCCTCACACATAAAACAAATTTATTTGAGAGATTGGAGAAGCACAAGTTTTACAAACGACAGTAACAATAGAAGTAGTGAACAAAAGGATCTTATCTCTATTTATAACATTTCTTATCTGAATTACTAGGAGTGGTCTTATCTGCTTAGATAAGCATTATAACTACAATATAGAGAATGTAACTCGCGCGCCCCCTCTGAGATTATAAATATTAGAATCCCAGCTGCAAATAGAGCCAATAAAATGTACCGCTGGCTTTTTTTTTTAAATAAACCATTTACCCCTCCAGTATCCCCCAAAAATGTAAGAGCCACTTTTTAGTTGCCTTTTTTTACTGGATCCGCGCCTGACAGTTTGGAACATTATCATATTTTTGACAGAATACGGGAAACATGAAATATAATTTACCTTGCAACTAAAACCAAAACAAAAGAAATAAAAAGATACAGAACACCAATGTAAAACCACACAATAGTTGAAAGAGGTCCTAAGAAACCATACATATTTTCTGTATCTTCTTGTTGTATTTTCTTATGGAGGATACCAATTCCTTAAAAAAAATAGCAAACGTTAATAGTTATTTATGATTCAATTGCTAAAAGTGACATTTATTTTGTAAGAAGGGAAGTTTGGCACGCGACGCCGGAGAACAAACGAAATAAAATTCCTTTTAGCATACACACTATTTTTCTACAGAGATCATAACAAGTACAAATGAACGCATTTCTTACGTATACATATATACATTTTTTTGATTATCTCTAATATTAATTAATCGCCATGGCTAAACTAAATATTGTCGGATATGGATTGGTATCCTTAAGGATGGATTACTCATCTTGTGCTTCGCTGTGGTGCTAAGACTCTTAGTGGGTGTTGAGCTTGATAAGAAGAGGTATAGTGGAAAGATGTAGTGTGTATAGAACAAGGACAAGGACATTTCTGGTTTCGTAGGAGGAGTCGGTAGACCAATGTTGATAAAAATAATTGTTTGTAATTAGTTGGGATAAAGGGTTCTACTTCGAAAACTACATCCAGGGAAATTTCCTCTTTTATTAACGTGCAAAATTATTGCTGACATAGCAAAACGGAACCCCTTCTTCCAGTTGGTAAACGGTGCCAAACTGTATAAAAACTCGAAGGAACACTTACTCAGAGAGTTGTAACAATTGTTCAAGTATAAGAATAGCCTCTGCCCGTTTGTCTACTCAGTTCAAAGTCAATACTAAACTCAACAATTTTGAAGTCATGAAGAGTACTTCATCAGAACGAATTTATTTTGCTCCAATTGCTTAAGTGTTCTTTGAGGAATTTATTTAACTGTTTATTGTGTAAAATTGTACCGTGCGAGCAAAAATTATTTGTATCAAAGAGGGTTTGGATTACTTGGTTTAGATCACAATGATATAGGGACGATATATCTAACCAAATCTCTAGGTTAAAATTTTGTCAAATTCATATTAGGACATGATATGCCAAACTAATGAGTAATAAAATAAGTAGACAAATACAAATTTATGTTTGTTGTTTACAAAATTAACAAAGTAAGAACATATACAGAAAAAAAAAGAAAAATATATTTACATAAATTGCTGAAATTGGCCACCGTCCATGCTCCAAGCATAAATTCACACGTCTCTTCATATTTTCGAAAGTGTTGACCAGCATCTCTGGAGAAATGTTGATTGAAAACTGATCAATCTGTCGTAGAAAAAATTGCGTAAGTAGTTAATAGTTTCGGCGGCTGTAGGGGCGGTTACACCGTCCTGTTGAAAATATCCAAAACGTAGTACGTTATCAAGTAAATTGCTCCACAAATGGATTCAAAATATTGTCTCTATACCACTGTGCTGTAACTGTGGCATGGAAAAAAATAGGACCAACAATTCTTCTTCGGGAAATAGCTAACCAGACACCAATTTCTTGAGGGTGCAATGTGGACTCAACAAAATAATGGGGATTTTTACTACTCCACATGCGTGTATTCTGAGAATTCACATAACCGGAGAGGTGAACCCAGGCTTCATCCGAAAAAAATGTCAGCTCAAATAAATAATTTATTTCCAATAAATTTTGGGTAAACCACTGAGAGTAATATCTGCGTCTTTTAAAATTTGCGGCTTGCATTTCTTTGAATACTTGCACTTTATAAGGAAATAAATTTAGTTGCTTTTTAAGAATAGTCCTGCGTGTTCCATAAGATCTTCCCACTTCTTGGGACAGGCGTCTTATACAATTTGTTGGCGTATTTTGCATTATTTCACGAACGTTTGCAACAAGTTCTTTTGTTCTTACAGACGGTCTTCCTACTCCTTTTTTTGTGTTGTATAGAACCTGTTTCCCTAAACACAGCTACGGTTCTTTTCAGGCAATGATAAAAATCCCCAGCAATAAAAGCAACGTTAGGAAAATGTTCATGAAAATCGTCCATGCACAAACCCAGATTGTATTGCCACTCACAATTTACTTTCACCCCGTTTCGAAAATACGCTTTAACTATGAATGGTTTGTCCGTAAAGCCCATTGTGTGAATTGTTCAAGAAATTGGAAAAATTAGCGATAAATCAAATTACTTGTAACGACTGTCAAAGATGACGGAATAACTGATTGATTGTTAATTCAGGTAGTTACTGACACCCAACAGGTATTAAGCTCTACGGCTAAGCATTATGTCCTTAGTTGCAAGGCCCTCTTTGATGTAAATAATTTTTGCTCGCACGGTATAATTCTTATTTTGGTCAGAGTTGTCTATTAAGTGGAAATTGTTTCTTTAAACTTGATGAAATAACACTTTCCTAAAGTGAGTAAAAAGGGACAATCTCTCTCCTCATTAGAGAACTATTTAAATTTACCGTTTTATACTCTTAAGTTTTTTATTTGTATTTTATTCATTGTAATGTTTCGTTCTTTTATTGCTTTCCTTATTATTCCTTATTGTTTCAGTGATTAGATAGCGCACCATAAGGGTAAGGGCACAGTAAATAATAAATAATCACTCTCAGTAGAAAATAAAAACATAAATCAAAACCATCTAAGCTACACAACCCAGTCGCCTATCATTCTGATACGCGACAATATTATTAATTTTATTACTACCTACATCAGAATTCTAGAAGCTGCAAGAAAATTGAAAAAAAAACCTTACCCAGATTCATAAATGGCATGCTAAAATCAATTACTTCTCTTCTTTGAGGTGTAATAGTAAAATCACAAATTGCCAAGTCAGCCCTCTAAAATCATAATTATTCAAAGATAATCAATAAAAAAGTACATACTTTTTATGTTTTATTTACTTGAAACTTACTTACCCTTTCTACGAGGTAAGTCTGTAAACTTGCATGCGAATTGTCATGAACAAGTTCAAATTCAAATGTTATGTTTAGGACTTTTGATATCTCTGTTAGAAGATCCATAGAATAACCATAATATCTGGCATTTCCAACCGCATTAGGATCGGAGTTTTTAAAAAGATATGGACTACCAATTCTAAAACAGTTTCCTATCTAGAGAGTGTACCAAATTATATGCGCACTATTGCTAACTCTATTATTATAGATACAAAGTAGGATAAATTAAAAAAGTAGTAATATTTTTCTGCCTATCGTGGTAGTGAAAGTAGAAAAACAATTGAATTAAAAATGAGGAAAATTAAATTTTTTTAAAACTACAATAGCAAAAGAGTCGGCAATATGGCGCACGTAATTTGATACGTCTGTATATTTAGTAAATAATTTCCTGACAAATACACAATATGTAGGATTTAGAAGAGCCACATTTTATTTCCTGATTTTAACGAACTTCAAAAAAGGATTTATCGATATTTGATATATTATTTTGTGGGTAATATTATATAGGTATAACTTTTTTATAGTTTATATTATTAGTGGGGATGAGACCCTAGAAAGACGTTATAAAGGGTTAATAAAAGCAGAAAAAGAAATATATCCAAATTTGACAAAAATTCGTTTAATGTTGCTAATAAATTATCAATTTTTTTTTTAACTTAAAGCTATCGGTAGTGCCGCTACTCAAACACGGGAATTTGGACAATTTTCAGAGATAACGAAAAGTAAACCAAAAATTGATAAGAAAATGAAATGGCAAATGAGGACCGTAGAGTCCTAATAAGGACAAAACAGCCCAGGTATGCTTGGATCCCTGTATATTCCAATACAAAAGACAATTGGACACTTGTACAAATACCTAAATGAAACTAAAAAACCTCATATTCTGTCATTGCTTCATTTTTCCCAATAACCAAAATCATTCTTGTTGGTATTAAGTCCACCATATTTTTAATATTTTTATGTACTATTGGAAACTTGTCTGAATATGTTAGGAAATGTGTTTAAACTGGGAATGGTTCTCTGACCTTCATAATATAGCCTCCGGTATTCAGCACTATAGGGCATTCTTAATAAAAATTTAAAAAATATTATTTTTTTCCTAAAGAAGGCATTTATATTAGTTATTTTACAAATAACCTGATAGTTACTGATGTCGATGTCAAATAACATACAGTTGCTATCAAGGAATGATGAAATTTAGGGGAATAATTAGAAAATTATAAAAGATAACTATTAATTTATAGGGTATTTTTGAAGAGCTTTTAAATGACGTAAAAATAAATAGGTCATTCGAATTTAAAAAATACAACTTTGGTTTATAACTAAATTCTGAAACTTTCTTTATAATATTTCTGAATGAAGAAAATAAAATATACTTTATAGTACGTACAACCTGCTAACAAAATTAAATTTCTATCTTTAATAGTAAAAAAGGACACTTAAGCTGCCCTAAAGGCTCTGAACTCCTTCCGATTTACATCAAAAATAACAATGGAGTGCCTTAACGACCTTAAAGTCCTGGCAGCCATAAACAACAAGGTTAAACTTCTTTGGGTTCCTGGTCATTCAGGGATAAAAGGTAACGAAAAAGCAGATGAACTGGCAAAAACCGGATCTTCTTAAAAGTTCAGGGACCCAGAACCCGCCCTTGGAATATCAAAAAAGGTAACCAAAATAACATTAGACAGATGGGCGCAAAAACAACATCTATCTCGATGAAACGGTACACCTGGTCAGGCACACGCATGGGCCTTATCGATAGGCCCTCGAAGCAGCTGGAATGCTGCTCTTGATGCGCACCCAGTTAAAATAAGTGACCGGCCTACTAACAGGCCATTGTCACTTAAGAAAACACCTTCAACGAATGGGAGTCTATAATGGACCCATTGCACATAAGCCTATTCGAATTTTATTTAGTTTGGTTACTTACTTGGAAGCCACAATAAAGTTGTGATTTTGCAGCCTCTTTTGTACTTCAGCTTCTCTTTCTGTGGCATTGCGAGTTAAGAATACTTTACTTGGAATTTTGGAATTCCAAATCCCAATCGGCTTATCGAGCTTATCAATTTCAATAACATAGAGTTCAAAAAATTCTCTTTTTCCATTTATAAAATTTATTGGACCAGTGAGACCTTTCTCTAATCTTACCTAAGAAAAATTAATTTTGTTAGTTTTAATATTGGAGAAGTTTCTCGAATTACTCGTCGAATGGACTTCCTATAGAAATTTGTTTTAATTTGTAACCTACATTTTTGATGTAGACTCACAAAAAAAAATCCAGTGTGTTAAGATCGGGTGATCTGGTTGGCTACTCTACTGACCCCCGTCTATCTATCCATTGCACGGAAAACATTGTATTTAGGTGCTGTCTATCATGAGCAGCATTATGCGGGAGAGTACCATTCTGTTAAAACCATAAGGTTGAGCTTGGTAAATCAGGATCATTATCATCTGAAAATAGGGTGGCAAGAGCCGGAACCAGATCATCAGGAAATGTAGTTATCTTTCTCCAGTGAGAATGTCGTAAAAAAACATGATTTCAACAATGCCCGCCCATAGATTAACCTTTCTATTATACTGGGTGTGCTTTTCTATGAACCAGTAAGTATTTTCCTGTGCCCAGTATCTGTAGTTTTGTTCATTAACCTGGTCAATTAAAGAAAACGTAACTTCTTCTGAAAACGAAATTCTTTGGACAATTTATACATGATTATGTGTTATCTCAATTGTTATTTCACAAAATTCTTCGCACCTATCAGGACCATCGTCCAATAAGCATAATTACTGGTTTGTAGGAATGAAACTTATCTTTTAAAAAAAAAGACATACAGTGGTTTGGCGAGTATCGTAGTCACGCCCAAGTTATCTACTTGAATGATGAGAATCTTCCTTAAGTGATAATAATATATTTATTTTTTCTCCTCAGACCTCTTTAAACTACCCTGCTTACCCTAGACACTGTCGAGTGACCAATAGGCGGGCGAATTGGATAATTTTCATTGCACGTATCAATGACTTCCCTACAACTTCTACTTTTATCTCCACAACCCAATATAATCAAATTTTCTATGCGTTTATCTTCTGCGAGACGGATTTTGGACGTAATATCAGCAGAGAAAAATTCTAATTTGATTAACATTTACGGACATTTTTTGATGTCTTAAACTTGATTGACTTGAGAAAATTGTTTGTTATTCGCAACGCAATAAAGATCGTAACTTAAGTTCAGAACTTTGTTAAGTCGAGAAACATAATAACAATGGTGCATACCAGCATTAACGTGTTAATATTTCGTAAACGGTTGAAGAGAGATATGATTGTAGAATGTAAAAACATATACTTATGTTTCATAAGAAAAATTAAAGTTGATACACATAGATTAATTGTTATGATCCACCCTGTATAATATCTTGTTTTAAAAAAATGCTTTCAGCCACGGCAATGGAAGGGTAAGGCCTTTTGCACACACTGACGGCGACCGTCATAACGGCACCGTTTATACGGTTACGGGATTAGGCAGCATATTATGTTACCTTGCACACGCACCGGCAACGTGTACACGGTTCCGTTCCACCGCGATGTCACCATGAGCCCCCACTACAATTTACGGCGACCGTTACCGTGTTGACGGAGAGGCATGCCCAGTAGAGTTTAAGATTTAATTGGTGCTTGCACATGTACCGCGCTTACGGTATTTTCTTGGTTTATTGGCGGGAACATTGTTTTATTTAGTATATTTAATCATAATCATATTTTTCGTTATGGCAATAGATATAGATATGGATATGCTTATATCTTTGATGGAAGCAAGGCCGGTTATTTGGGACAAAACAAGTTTTATATATAAGGACAGAAACTGCACAAGAAGTGCCTGGAATGAAATATTTTTGGAGGTCAATCCTGATTTTGATTGTAACAGCCAACATTTCCATAGGCTGTATGCACTCTCTCATATATGTATCTTGACGTTGAAGCTAATTTTTTAATCGTTCGTGTAGGTCATCAAAGCTGGATATGGACATCTTAAAATAAAAGCCATATATTGCCATGTTCCTAATATTGCCATGTTCCTAATATTGCCACCCAAGCCAAAATCATGACGTCATTACTCTTGCGGCCGATATACGTACTAAACCATTCTTAGGAATGAAATCAACTGATTGAACGTACCAGAAAAGTGCCCAGTCTGCGTAAAGCATCGGAACCGTAGATACTGCTTTTTGTTTGCCCCTCTTATAAAAAAAATGTCATTTGTTTGACGTATCGGCTTTCCAATTAAAATAAAATGTGCAAGAAATTAGACAAGGAAAGTCCTTAGGTACACGTTTTGTTGTTGTAACATTGTTATGTTTAATATAAAGGCGTTTCTTGAAATCCTTAGTTTTGTCCAGTGGATTCACGGGTACCTAATATTACCATCCTTAGGTAGACCAAATATTGCCATGGCAATATTGGGCATATATGTATACTTTTTGGCTTATGTAATTGAATTTATAATTAATATGTGGCAAACAAATAATTTGTTGACCACAAATTATTAATAATATATTATTTTTCAAAAAAAAAATGTGCTGATTACCCAAGGAGGATAACTAACGATTATTGCCAGATTCAGAAGCTTCCCTTCGTGATGCATCCTACACAGATTTGAATACACATCGTTCAATGACATGGGTTTTTTGGTTACTCCTGAAATAAAAGTTTCGTCATCCTAAAGGAAGCCTGCTATTAATTCAAGGGCCCAAACACTAACGAGAGATTTATTCTCTCCTAAGCGAAAAGTCGTACAGACGAAATCTGCTCCAAAAAAAGTCGTACAAGAAAATCGTCGCTTGTGGTTGAGTCTTATTGGTTCTGTTTCCTATGCAAAATAGAAAAGCAAATCGATATGACGTTGTGTTCTCTATGTAACAGATATGTCCACGAAGAATGTGTTGGCCTGACTAAGACTGACAAAGAAGTCTTTATTTGTCCAGTGAGACATTGTTTTTTTTTGGAATGTTATATTTTATTTTGTTTTTTTATAAGAAAGTTCCTTTTTATTTTGTAGCTGGGTAGCATTTACGATATTATGAAGTGTACCTACCTAAATATAAATAAAGTTCTGTTTGTTATTTTGCCTATTTCAGTGTTTTTAGTGGTATTCCTAATATTGCCACTACATGGCAATATTTGGGTTACATGTTCCAAATATTGTCATTTTGCAATGTTTTTTAAAAATGATAAAATAAAAAAAATAATTGAAATTACAAATATATGGTATGCTTTCCATATAAGAGGACATTCTGTAGAATGCTTTTCATTACGTACAGGTTGATCTAGTTGAAAATCTTGAAATAAAAAATAAAAATTCCTAAGGGTGGCAATAATTGGCTTAGGTACCTTAGTTGAAAAAGTTTTTTTCGGCTACCCTCAAAGTGAACTCACCAGCTGTTTTTATTTAGAAACACATGGCATTTTGGAGGCTTTGTATTACGCAGCGAACATAAATTATGATTTCAACGTAGCTGAATGCGAAACATGCTCGATTGGCTCATAGCTAAATTTTTGCGGCGAGAATTTTGTATGTTGTCACTGTCGTTTATAGCGTTTTCCATTAATATGTTTAGTGTATATTATATGTTTGACCAATGAATAACTCGATAACCTTTAAATAATCGCACCTTAAGTTCGATTCTTTAATTTGTAAATAAAATTACCGCTGTGTTTTTACAAGCCATATTGCTAATAAAACATTACAAGTTTAAAAAATGGTGAATGCAAAGGTAAAAGAACTTAGCCCAAGCCCAGTCCTGTCGTCAACATCTTAACGTAAAATAGACCAGTCTTTACCCGGGTGCCATAAATGACAAGTGACTTAGTCACGATGCGGCGTGTTCTTAGCGAAATTTTACTTTACCTTGGGTACCTAATATTTTCATATATTATTCATAATTTTTTTTTCTTAAATTTGAGATATCTTATCAATTGTTTCTAACAGCAGGCTCACAGAGGTCAAACGTCATCTATTGAGTACACGTCAAATTTTTACTTGTTCTTTATGTCTGAACTCTGTTTCACTCACTCCTCCTCTAATACCAGAACTCCTTGTTTGGGATAATTGAAATTTTCTACAGAAAAACTATTAAATCCACATTTTGCAACATTTCACGTCTGGATTATCCCTTTACTAAATAAAATAAATAAATCGCTGTATTTTAAACCGGAAGTAATGAATTATTAAAAGCTTACCTCTTGCATCGCTGACACCAAGCCATATTTATCGCTGTATTTTTCAGCAGCGTAACAAAATAATGGTTCGTAAACAATATCAGCGTGAGTATGTGTTGATTTAATAGCATTAAGCGATTCTGTAAGCAGAAGCATGGCGTCGTGCATTAGAGCAGCTTTTACCTAGGGTAATAACAGGTATTAACATATTTATTTATATCAATATATTTATTTAATTATATAGACGAGTTTTGGATCTGCATTGATTTTATTTATTTTATTTATATCATTATATTTATTTATACAGTGAGGACGTAAAGTCTGGAATAAATTCATTATTTAGGGAACGTTGAATGTTTTTAAAAATCGCTCGGACACGTCGATTTTGTTTTTTTAATACGCATTTTTTTCAATATTTTGTATTATACAGGGTATCTCCGAAAGCACTCTGCTTGGACCAACTTTAATTTTTTAAATGGGAACCCACATTTTTTTTTTAAATTTTAGGATTCTGTGCATAATTGTGAACATTTTTTATCTAACATGTCATTATGATTTATCGACAGTTAAAGTTCGAAAATAAATACAACAATTAATTATTTATCATTTTAATAAATGTTGAAAATGTTGCCCAAAGGTTAATTGGCAGTAACCTAGAGGATCAAAAAATTCTTTTTGCACATTTCTGACAACTTCCGGACTGATTGTCCGTATTTCTTGAACAATTCGATTCTTACCGTCCTCCATGTCTATTGGCTTAGTTTGAAAAACTTTACCTTTAAGGTAAACCCACAGAAAAAAGTCAAGGGGGATTAAGTCGGGAGACCTCCGCGGCCATTTAATAGCTCCCCTCCTTGCAATCTATCTATTTTCAAAAATAGTATTAAGATAAGCGCGAACTTTTGAAAATAGATGGATTGGAAGAAGGGGAGCTATTAAATGGCCGCCGAGGTCTCCCGACTTAACCCCCCTTGACTTTTTTCTGTGGGGTTACCTTAAAGGTAAAGTTTTCCAAACTAAGCCAATGGACATGGAGGACTTAAAGAATCGAATTGTTTAAGAAATACGGTCAATCAGTCCGGAAGTTGTCAGAAATGTGCAGAAAGAATTTTTCGATCATCTAGGTTACTGCCAATTAACGTTTGGGCAACATTTTCAACATTTATTAAAATGATAAATAATTAATTGTTTTATTTATTTTCGAACTTTAACTGTCGATAAATCATAATGACATGTTAGATAAAAAATGTTCACAATTATGCCCAGAATCCTAAAATTAAAAAAAAATGTGGGTTCCCATTTAAAAAATTAAAGTTGGTCCAAGCAGAGTGCTTTTGGAGACACCCTGTATAATAAAAAATATTGAAAAAAATTCGTATTAAAAAAACAAAATCGACGTGTCCGAGCGATTTTTAAAAACATTCAGCATTCCCTAAATAATGAATTTATTCCAGAGTTTACGTCCTCACTGTATAGATGAGTATTGGACCTGCATTGATTTTATTTGTTTTAAATTACAACGTTTCAAGTGGGAAGTTGTTGGTGTTCTCTTCGTAGGTGGCTTTTTAAGGTGTCTCGCAAAAACTAGCATGCCCAGTATTAATATAAAATTAAATAAAAAAAGCTGGCTAAACAATATTTTTAAATATGTACAACATTTCTATAACAAGGTTTTTTTTCTATATTGTTTGAAATAGACGACATATTGGACTTTATGGGAATAATGGACCACCCTGTATGTAATAACGCTAGGTCCTATTGGTATATACGTGTTATTATTTTATGTTGCATTTATTATTGCTATATCTGAGGTTTTTCTCAGAAAAAACTGATAAAAACGGGAATGGTATTAATGATATTAAAAACAATAATAAAAATGCATGCAAGCTGTTTTTAGGGAAACAACCTGAGTGCCTACTTTTCGGAAATTTTACATAACTACACTTTTAACATAATATTACTACAGAATAGTGCCAAGTAAAGTTATTTAGTATTTTTTGGACTTACAAGAATCTTACTTGGATCCAAATCAAAATAAAATTTTCTGATACTTCTTTCAAAGTCCGGATCGAGCGGATCATACAATCTTATAGTGGTTATGTTTGATTTCGTATTCAATACACTAAAATCTAAGGTGTGGGCATCCTAGAAAAACAATGCGAATAATTAAATTTTAAGATAATAACAATTTTTACAACTTACCAGGGAAGTCAAAAAGAAACTAGTGCTAAAATCTGTCAAAAGTTTTACTTCTTTTGCTTGAGCCAATACTTCGATTATTTTGTCCGTCCCACAATCTAAAACTATCCGAGATATTGGTGTATTTCTTATTTTCTTAAGAATATGCCTAAAAGTAGGTAATTATTATTATGAAGGAAGTAAATAGTTTGGAAAATAAAGATACAAAATTAAGATAAATGATGAAACTGGAAGATTTTTCGTACTGTAAGACTCGCCTTTAGTATCTTTACAACCACCTACTTGCCTATGCTATACACAAAGACAAAATGAACCGGCGCCGTGTGACCGATACATAATATTCGAAGCCAACTACCAACTGCCTGATCAGATGCTTAGCATTTATAACCATGATCATGCAAATGACTAAGAAAAATGAATTTAACATAATATACCAAATAAAGAATTCAAAAAATGTATCATTATTCTCGAGTTGCACTTAAAAGTACGGCTTGTCCACAGACTACGGCATTACTTGACAAAAATGCCACCGTGCGAGCAAAAATCATTTGTATCAAAGAGGGCCTTGCATCTAAGGACGTAATGCATAACCGTAGAGCTTAATACCTGTTGGGTGTCAGTAACTACCTGAATTAATAATCAATCAGTTATTCCGTCATCTTTGACAGTCGTTACAAGTAATTTGATTCATCGCTAATTTTTTCAATTTCTTGAACAATTCACACAATGGGCTTCACGGAACAGCATAAAACATTCATGGTTGAAGCGTATTTTCGAAACGGGGTTAGAGTAAATGGTGAGTGGCAATACAATCCGGGTTTGTGCATGGAGGATTTCCACGAACATTTTCCTAACGTTGCTTTTATTGCTGGGGATTTTTATCATTGCTTGAAAAGAACCATGGCTGTGTTTAGAGAAACAGGTTCTATACAACACAAAAAAGAAGCAGGACGACCATCTGCAAGAACAGAAGAACTTGTTGCAAACGTTCGTGAAATAATGCATAATACGCCAACAAATTGTATAAGACGCCTATCCCAAGAAGTGGGAAGATCTTATGGAACATGCAGGACTATTCTTAAGAAGCAGCTAAATTTATTTCCTTATAAAGTGCAAGTATCCCAAGAAATACAAGCCGCAGATTTTGAAAGACCCAGGAATTACTCTCAATGGTTTACCCAAAATTCCGGTTATATGAATTCTCAGGATACACGCATGTGGAGTAGTGAAAATCCCATTTTTTTTGTAGAATCCACATTGCACCCTCAAAAAATTGGTGTCTGGTTAGCTGTTTCCCGAAAAAGAATTGTTGGTTTTATTTTTTTCCATGACACAGTTACCGCACAGCGGTATAGAGACAATATTTTGAATCCATTTGTGGAGCAATTACTTGACGACGAACTACGATTTGGATATTTTCAACAGGACGGTACAACCGCCCATACAGCCGCCGAAACTATTAACTACTTACGCAATTTTTTCGACGACAGATTGATCAGTTTTCGATCAGACATTGAATGCCCACCTAGTTCACCTTGTTTATTGTTTAACGGTTATGGATTACTTCGTTTTTCCTTATTTAAAGAACACTATTTTTAAAACATCAGTTGCAAATTTAGAACAATTACAAGAAAGGATTATCCAAGAATGTGGTAACATTTCTCCAGAGATATGTGAATTTATGCTTAGAGCATGGCGGTGGCCAATTTCAGCAATTTATGTAATTATTTTTCTTTTTCTTTCTGTATATTCTTACTTTGTTAATTTTGTAAACAACTAAAATTAATTTGTATTTGTCTACTTATTTTATTACTCATTAGTTTGGCATATCATGTCATAATATGAATTTGACAAAATTTTAACCTAGATTTGGTTTGATATATCGTCCCCATAGTATCGTGATCTAAACCAAGCCCTGCGTTTTTTAATCCAAGCCCTCTTTGATGCAAATAATTTTTGCTTGCGCGGTATTTATATATTATAGAGTTGAGGTCCATTGTAATCTAGTAATATCAAATAATATGAAACGCATAAGTCCCTTAAGTAAACTTACGAAACACAAAAAATCGGTACGTCGCGTCGACGTGTTGTTCATTCTCTGTCCCCCGTATGTGTCTATGGCGCACAGTTCTAACAAATTAAAATTTAGGTTTACCTTTTTATCCTGATGTTACTTACCTGCTATCACCAGATGCGTCTAATTTATACAACATCAATGTATTTCTTGAACTGTCAGTATTATGTTCTTGTAGTTTAAGTACATCTTGTAACTTTAAAAGTCCTTCTTCGTTCTCGTATATAACAGCAAAAGTGTCCCAATCAAGGCTCTTAATTATTGATGAATAAGCCTTAAATAACAGATTCTTTATTAAAAAAATTCTATTTAAGTAATAAGACGTAACATTTCCAGATCCATTCTCAAAAATTATGTTACAACACTGTAAACTCAATTAACATAACTTTGAAACACTGGTAGGTGCATTTAAAAAAATATTTTGAACCTATTAGGTTAAACATAATTTTAGGTCTAGTCTACCTAAACAGTTCATTTACGCAGCTTCTGTAAAACAAATAAATGGCCGGTGTAGCTTGTTAAGTTACAGTTCTATTTGGGGGAGTAATATAGTACAAGACCGCAAAGCCTGGGCTTGCAGAGGGCGTAAGATATTTCTGAAATAATACTTAAAAAAATAATAAATAGAATCAAATTTTACATTCTTTCATGTCGATACTTAAACTTTTAAAACATATATTAAAAATCGCGCTAGTTGCAAAAAACAACCGTAGTTGTTCTTTTTTGTATACATCTACGCGGACACATGCGTAAATGGAATTAAGGTGGCAATTTCAAGTAGAATCCGCAATTTATTTTTAAAATCTTTTTGAGTTGCTATGGGTATGCCAAAACGCTAATGCCAAAAATTTCCAACCCAAAAAAGTAATAAAAAATTATAAATTAACAATCATATTAAAATAATTCCTAAATAATGGCTAAAAACAGTTCTTTTTGTGTATTTTCATAAAAGTTTTATTTACATATAAAGTTTATTTCGGTAGTTTTAGGATTCTTCTTTTGAAAGTTTTTTAGATTTCTTTAAGTAGGTAGTGTCTGTTATGTCAGTAAAGGTAGATGGGGCGGGGCCGCCAATTTTCTCCATGCCTCCATAGTACGCAGCTGTTTTTTTTTAGTTGTTTTTAAAACAGCTAAATAAAGTTAAAAACAACTAAAAACAGATTCAGAACAACTGAAAGTAGTTAAAAACAATTAATAAACAACTAATAAACACCGAAAAACAACTTTAGCTGCACACTGTCGGTGCAGGTGCAGAAACCAGGGAGATTAGCGTCGAATGCTCCATCCTAATCTACTACACTTAAAAACATGAATGAAACATTAAGGAGGGGGCGTAAAAATATTCATTGGCTTTGGGTTCCTTCGAATTCCCCTGGTTCTAATAAATGCTAAATATAGTAAGCACGGAATTCATGGATCAATAATAATGTAATCCCAAGCAAGCAGCATTATTAGCCGTTGCTACGTCCCGGCAACTATTGTCAACAGTCATTTGTTTACAGTTAATTTCACCTCAAATATTACTACATAGTTCCATAACTTTGAGAGAATTTCAATAGTAGCAACAACGTCGTAATTACTTTCAACGGTACCATAAAGTCATAAAAACTTTGAAGTGAAATCGTATAACAGGTTAATTAGAATTACCTTGCTATTTTAAATGTAATCAGCTGATTTATGTTTGACGATTCTGATTTGGGTATGACAACGCCAGGTCGCACTTCCTGTTGGCCCACTATAAATATAAAGTAAAGCGACCAAGTTTATAAATTATGAATGATTACGGAATAGGGTGAAATTAAATGAAAAAAGATTTAAATATTATTAAGGTATTTTCCAATCAGAATTTTAAATTAAAATTTGTCAAGCATGTTCTCTGGAATAACCATTCTTTTGGCCCTTCTAAAATTTTTTAACTTCTCCATTGATGTAATTAGGGTAGTAAACTGGCCCTTTTAGAAATTCTTGAAATCCATAAAGCTTTACTTGACTCAAACTTCTCTTGTGCCCATAATCAGATTACATTTTTGTCTCACCTTTTCAAAATCCTTAAATTTTTGTTCCCAGGGTCACTAATAATAATTGTAACCCTCTTATTTCTTATTTTATTTCATTACTTCCGACTTCTCTGACCTCTAACGTTTAAATTTA
Source organism: Polydrusus pterygomalis (assembly GCA_963969555.1). Lineage (NCBI taxonomy): Eukaryota > Metazoa > Arthropoda > Insecta > Coleoptera > Curculionidae > Polydrusus > Polydrusus pterygomalis. Next base: position 37,033,877 of record OZ018376.1, on the reverse strand, counting down.
AACTTGCAAACATTTTATTTTTCACCTTTTGACCCTTGTTTCGGATCCTATTAAGTAGATGACGCTACTGACTGACATTTTAGCCTGTTGAAATGAGCAGCGTTTTCTTTTCTTGCTCTTAAGCTTTTACACTCTCGGACTTTGATAGATATATGGCCTTATCGAGTACCATCGGTTTTTTATTTACTTTGTCTATGTCATGGTCTTAGACCAATTATTACTAGTCACGGTACATCCACCATTACGTTATAAACCGTAAACGTTCATTCGGTGTTCCTAGAGATCGCATGCTTTCTTAAGGTGTCGCATGTCCAGTTTTCACCATTTCGTTTCGTCTTGTTATAGTATACATAGGTGTAGATAAATTACCTGTAACCTAAAATCTTAATTTATGATATTTTTTATATAATAACCTCGACATAAATCTTTGCTTTTCCACGTATCCGTATTGATGTTTTTGAAACTTCTATAGAAGTTTTTCGTCATACTCTAAGCAACTATATTAGAGTGATACCTAAGGTCCTTAGGCTTCCATACCACCCCTCCCCGTTTTCCCAGCTTTGTAGGAATTTCTAATAAAATAGAAATTCTTAGCTTGTATTTTTTAGTACTATACTGATGTTGAGGAAAACGGCCCCGAAACATGGATACCTAAAAGATGAAAACAATATTTTGTCGAATATACTAAGAGTTTCCTTCACTTATTCCTGAATTGTATCATGAATGATATTGATGTACGTAAATGCGAAAGGAATAACCTTTACTGGTCGTCTAATCGTTAGTGTTTCAGGTACTGGATATGGTATTGATGGAAATATCGGCCATCGTAATATCAAAGCCCCTTTTATAAGTTTTTGTCTTAAGTTGTTTTGGACTGCAAGTAGAATCTGGTAAAAATTTATTTGGTCGCTCTAAAAACGGCTAAACGAGTTTCGATAAAACTTGAGATAATATGAGCCTGTAGATGGTATTTTAAAACTGTTAAAATTATATAATGATGGCTAGGATAAATAGATTCTAGCATTTGTTGATGAATATTTAAATAGATTTGAAAAGACAGTTTAAACCAGTTTGCTTCCAATCCCATCTCAATGATCTACTTACTTGTGCCAATAGTAAATTTTCTGGATATAAATTAAAAGTAGTTTCAGTGACATTTACGCTTTTAGGCCTCCAGCTGGTTACAATGTATGGTATTCCTAAATGTTCGCAAATAGATTCTAACGTATCAGAACTGTCCGAATACTCTGATCCAAAAACTGCTACAATACCGTTCATTTGGGCAGTCGTAGCGCATACTGAAAAGCAATAAACAAATTATATAAAGGAAAATAAACGGGTAAATGTATGACTTAAAATTGTTCCTCTATATTTGCCTTCCAAACAAATTTTTACCTTGTTTGTTTGAAGGTGGTAGACAATGAAGTAATATTTAAAAAATTACATACTATTTTGTTACTTAATACAACGTTTTGGTTAGTAAGTATCTCTAATCGTTTTCAAGTGTAAACTAAATTATAATTCGAAGGCTACAGTCTTAAATACTATCCATGTGCAATGAAGCTTGATAACTTCGCCAACGTGCTTATTGGAGTGTGAAATTTGAGCTGTTGGTTTTGGACAAATATAGAGGCTTCCAGATATTGGGGATATCTATACGTGGTTTACTAAATATATGAATATTGTTATTCATGAAAGCTGCTTCTTGAATTTTCGTTTTCTCCAGTGCTTTTCCTTGGGGAAATACCTTAATCACCGATCAAATCATTCAAACTCCATAAAACAGGGCATAATTCAAACTTTCTTTATCACAGAGCATCTAACGTTTGCAATAACCCGAATAACCTTAATATTGAAATTTCAAACATCAAAAAAGATTTAAAACAGAAGGGTTACCCTGAAACCTTTGTAACTAATACCGTCTCAAAACTTAAAAATGGCGAAGTAAAAACTAATACAGAAACGTAAAGGAGCAAGCATTTCTTACAATATTTTATGTCAAGGGGATTTCCGAAAAGAAGGATAACCAAAAACTATAATATCAAAACAGCCTTCAAATCCGGAAATACGCTTAGAAGCTTTCTTACAAAACTAAAACCCCCCCGTAATGAAAACACAAAAAACTGTATCTATCAAATCCACTGCAAGTGTGGCGAATCGTACATTAAAGAAACAAAAAGACCTCTTCATCCCGTACGAGTTAAATAACATCTGAAACAGAATTAAAGAGGTAAAACTTCGAGATCAGGTATAATAGCGGAACATGTATGGACCAACCAATATAATATACAGTGGTCAAAAGCCAAGGTTTCGGACACGGAACAGCACCGAAGAAAACGAAAATTCAAAGAAGGTTTCATGAATCAAAATACCCATATATTTAGTAAAACAAGTATAGATATTCCCAATATCTGGAAGCCTCTTCTTGTCCAAAACCAACAGGTCAAACTTCACACTTCAATAAGCTTGAAGGCGGAGTCATCAAGCTTCATTGCACGTGTATAGTATTTAAGATAGTAGCCTTACAATTAAAATTTAGTTTACACTTGAAAACGGTTAGAGATACTAACTAACCGAAACGTTGTGTTAAGTAACAAAATAAAGACAATGGAAGTCCGACAAGGTAATATATTTTTTTGATAAATTTTTACTTTTCCCACAAGAGAAAGTATTCTAGTAAGTAATCGCTAAAAAAATCTTTCTAAATATTGTCAGTAGTTGAAGTTTTAGGGATATATGGTAATAGATCATGAATAACAATTTTCTCATTTCCTTCTGTCTATTGGTTCAAAAGCTTAAGAACTACTTGACATTGAATGACTATATTTTGTATATGGATTAGGTGTTAATAGTGCTCAAAATCGGGTATAGTTTTTTAGATACAGGGTGAGTATCAGATAAAAATAATTCCATTTGTTTTTACTTTAACTACAGTATTATTCCTTAGGTTAGCCATATTGTGCACGCGTACACTGAAATATAAATGGAATTTATTTTTTTTAAGAAATTAACCCTGTACTATATAGCAAACCAGCGTTCAAAAATCGAAGAGCAAACTTAAACTATTCCTGGTATTGATAAAAGATAATACCTAACCCACATGCGAAATTTCGTCATTCCACGACAAGTACTTCATAGGATTTTGACCGAATAGACCGTAAGACATAGGAAAATGGAAAACATGCTTTTTATTTATTTACTAACTTTTTTTACTTATTTATTTTTTATTTATCACAACAACTAAATAAAAATTTCTTAACAGCAAATAATAATGATGCATTCGCTATTACATTTTGTAATAATATTTCGTTTTTTTGACAATTTCTTCAAAAAGCGACCAAATACCCGTCCTTGGGTAGCAATTACCTATAGTTTTTCAATAAAAAAAAATTAATGGATCAATTTTGTCAAATTTGACCATATTTCTTTTCCTGCTTTTATTTATTTATAAATCCAACCTTTTTTAAAGTAAAACTGAAGGTAATAAACTTGTACCCCAAAGTTGGGTATTTGGCCGATTTTTGTATAAAACAAAGAATTAACAACATATTGATCAAAATAGGAAATGGCGAATGCGTCACTAGTGTTTGCTGTAACTAGCACACATTTATCAATATAATATTTAATTTAGACTTATTTTAACTGACCAGCAGTTAAAAATATCAAATTTGTGTTGGCAACGATTTTAGGCGCTTTCTATTGATCTAGTGACCCTAAATCGTCGACAGTCTGAGATTATCTTACATTTTCTTTAGAAATTACAATAGCATCTTTGTAACTTTTGTAAGCGTACTTTATCAAACTTCATTTTCTCCCAAAATTTTACTAAATATATTTTTAGGTAGGTTACCTACTTGGTCGTGACAATAAGTTAATTTTTTTAAAACACAGAACGGAAATGAAATAGAACTTCTTACATATTTTTGTAGCTTCAAAACTATCTCTCTCTGGTATGATAATATTTTGACCAGGTTTAGAAAAATCATATTCGTCGCTTAAAGTTTCTGATATAACGTCCCAATTTAAATCATCTGCTTCTTCACTTTCGTGGGAAAATAATCCTAAAAGTATTTAACATTTAAAAAAAAAATCGATACTAGGTAGTTCCTATAACCAAAAGGAAATTATATTTTTTTAATCCATTTACCTTATTAAATTATCTCAATGTCAACATTTTTTAAATTATTTTGTGCATTAACAAACATTTTAAGAGGTTTTATTAGCAACATTGCGCTGCAAGGAGGATGCTTATGCGCTCGCTATGGAAGGCGCAGGCATGTCTGTCGAACTAGCAGAGAATTGTGTCGTCAGACTACTGGGATCGGTCAACATGCAGATATATATCGCATAGCCAAACGACTTGTTTAAGCACATGGACTCAGCTAACAATCAGTAGCATCTCCAAGCAATTGTGGCCTCTACTAAATAATAGGAAAACCGCAGCGTTATTACCGTGCGAGCAAAAATTATTTGCATGAAAGAGGGCCTTGCATCTTAGGACGTACTGCTTAGCCGCAGCTTTACCTGTTGTGTGTCCGTAACTACCTGAATTAACAATCAATCAGTTATTTCATCATCTTTGACAGTCGTTACAAGTAATTTGATTTATCGTTAATTTTTTGAATAATTCACACAATGGGCTTTACGAAATAGCACAAAACATTCATGGTTGTTTCGAAACGGGGTTAGAGTAAATGGTGAGTGGCAATACAATCCGGGTTTGTGCATGGACGATTTTCACGAACATTTTCCTAACGTTGCTTTTATTGCTGGGGATTTTTATCATTGCCTGAAAAGAACTGTGGCTGTGTTTAGGGAAACAGGTTCTATATAACACAAAAAAGGAGCAGGAAGACCATCTGTAAGAACAAATAATCCGTGATTTTGCCGCTACAAAGGAAGCTTTTATTTATTATTTTTAACCTCTTTATGTATTTATACTGGGTTATAAGAATGTATGTAAATGTTTTAAGCAAGAATTTTTATAAATAATAGAATCGTATTTACGATAAACCTCTGCGTTTCGACAATTACACGTTACAGAAAAAATAGTCTATTATAAAAAGATATTCTATAGACTATTGACATATTATAGTTGTTTATGTATTAAGGGCATTATAATGATGTGTATGCCTCCGAGGGCTATAATCTCACAAAGCCGAGGGCCTTTGGCCCGAGGGTTTGTAAGTTGCCCGAGGGTATAGACATCAAGTAATGCCCGTGGAACATACAATATTTTATGTCCTACTTCAGATAATTCCAAGTTAAATTAAAAGAAAATTCAAAATGATGAAGGGTTTTTTACCTATAAAGTTGCTTAACAAACAAAGGTAATAAGTGTTCATTATTGTGCTGTGTCAAAGTCAAAACTGAAATTCATATAAAATAATGAATTTTCCATAAATTCGTTTTTGCTGGGCCTTTTCATAACTGTTCATTTAATATAAATGATAAATAAGTTTTTTCGTTAATAAAAAGTTGTTACTTTGATTTTTCCTATTTATTTCTTTTAATGCCCGAGGGCATTAGAAACTTCTTTAATGCCTTAGGGTATTATATACCATTTAAGGTGTCTGGTAACTATGGTATTATAAAACAATAATATTCGAATAGGACATAAAATAAATACGAAGTCATGTATAAGTCCATAAATATCGGGTAAAATTTTTTAAGCATTATTGTCATTATCTTATACTACAATTCTCCCAAAATTAACCATTAATTAAATTGATTTTGTTGATGTAATATGTCAGATTTCTAAATAATGTGCAGACGATTTTGATTTTATTTGAATGCTTGTTAATGAAAAACAAAAAACGCAAAATCGGTTACTGGTTGGAAATGGATGGAATGGATGTCCGCCGTAAAATATGGTGAATGCGAAGGTAAAATAACTAAGTCCGGTCCTGACTCTTGAGTCCCAACGAAAAATACACCAGACTTTATTAGGGTGCCATAAATGACAAGTAACATAGCATTGGCCATGATACGGTGAGATTGTACCGTGCGAGCAAAAATTATTTGCATCAAAGAGGGCCTTGCATCTAAGGACGTAATGCTTAGGCATAGAGCTTAATACCTGTTGGGTGTCAGTAACTACCTGAATTAACAATCAATCAGTTATTCCGTTATCTTTGACAGTCGTTACAAGTAATTTCATTCATCGCTAATTTTTCCAATTTCTTGAACAATTCACACAATGGGCTTTACGGAATAACACAAAACATTCATGGTTGAAGCGTATTTTCGAAACGGGGTTAGAGTAAATGGTGAGTGGCAATACAATCCGGGTTTGTGCATGGACGATTTTCACGAACATTTTCCTAACGTTGCTTTTATTGCTGGGGATTTTTATCATTGCCTGAAAAGAACCGTGGCTGTGTTTAGGGAAACAGGTTCTATACAACACAAAAAAGGAGCAGGAAGACCATCTGTTATAAGAACAGAAGATCTTTTTGCAAACATTCGTGAAATAATGCAAAATACGCCAACAAATTGTATAAGATGCCTGTCCCAAGAAGTGAAAAGATCTTATGGAACATGCAGGACTATTCTTAAGAAGCAGCTAAGTGTATTTCCTAATGAAGTGCAAGTATTCCAAGAAATTCAAGCCGCAGATTTTGAAAGACGCAGGAATTAGGTACTCTCAATCTCAATGGTTTACCCAAAATTTCTGAGAAAGAAATGATTTATTAGACCTGACATTTTTTTCGGATGAAGCCTGGTTCCACCTCTCCGGTTATGTGAATTCTCAGAATTCACGCAGGTGGAATAGTGAAAATCCCCATTTTTTTGTAGATATTATCCAAGAATGTGGTAACATTTCTCCAGAGATGCTGGTCAACACTTTCGAAAATATGAAGAGACGTGTGCATTTATGCTTGGCGCATGTCGGTGACCAATTTCAGCAATTTATGTAATTATTTTTCTTTTTCTTTCTTTATATTCTTACTTTGTTAATTTTGTAAACCACAAAAATAAATTTGTATTTGTCTACTTATTTTATTACTCATTAGTTTGGCATATCATGTCATAATATGAATCTGACAAAATTTTAACCTAGATTTGGCTAGATATATCGTCCCCATATCATTGTGATCTAAACCAAGCCCTATGTTTTTTAATCCAAGCCCTCTTTGATGCAAATAATTTTTGCTCTCACGGTAAATTTTTTTTACTTTAACTGTAACATCGGCCCCAGGTGTCAACCACCAAAGCTACGCCATCTAACTTTACAAAATCAAATGTTTAGTACTAATTTAATTATTACATTCAAAAATTCAGTATCTTATTTCTATTTGAAGTTCAGCCAATTCAATAGTACTAAAACCTTTAAAGAAATTACAAAATAAAATTATTAAATGTATTCATAAATTGCCGCACTTAGAAGCAACAACAAATTTATACAAACCGAATAAATACCTAGATATAAATAATTTATATAATTTACAAATTTGCATATTTATTAATTCTTTACTTTTAAAACAAAAAATTTCAAACATAACGTTTACAAAAGTTCATGATATTCATATACATGATACTAGACAAACTAATTTTGTAAAAACTATTAAAATAAACAGTAACTTTGGAAAACGGTCATATAATGTATTAATATTATATAATATTTTACCGGAAAATATTAAAACATTAAATAAACTACCATTATTTAAATTTCATTTAAAAAAATATTTCCTAGTATAAATTTCTTTCTTAACGTGTTAATCATACGTTTATAATATGAAACGAATTATTTGTTTTAACTGTCTTTTTTATATATATACCTACCTATTAAGTTAGAGTAATGATTGTTAGTTATTTTTATATACTTATCCCTGTAATAAACTTGTAAAGTTGGTTGGGAATAAAGTAAACTAAAAAAAAAACAAAAAAAAAAACAAAGGCAAATAAAATGTACTTACCTATATTAACAGGAATTTGTGAATATCCTAAACCGAATAATTCTATTAAACACATTAACCACCATAATATTATTAATATCGAGCCCATCAATAAGGTTGAACTTTGAATTGAAAAGTGATACCGTTAAATTAAAAAAATGTTATCTCTAAATTTTTGTTGAATTAAGCTTGCTGCTTTTTTGAATCTTAACAACTTTTTAATAGTTTACAAGCTTGTTAAAAATGCGAAGTATTTTAAGTTCCTGGATCTGGTGCATGGCCAATAATTACTGTCTATAAAAATAATCCCAGACGGTGATATGGCTAATGAGCTTTAATTTTAATTATAACTACCAGGACATATATTTATTATAAAATTTTAAGATCTACGGGGCAGGCAATCGAATGTCCGTATTTCTACTTTCTAAAAAAAATATTATTTCATTCTTTGATTATTTTTATTGAAATTGTTTTTTTTTATATAAAAAAAAGGAACTTATTTTCCAAGTAAAGTAAGTAATTTGGTAAAATTATTTTTTGGAAATAATTAAAATTTGACAGATAATGCGAATCGCGTGACTACTATTTTTTTGCTTAATTTTCAACTTGATCGAAGCAGAACTTGATGCTAAAGTTAAATTTCGAATAAAGTTATTAATAAAAAAAAATCCCATATGATGCGGACTTTACTGGTTACACTGTATAAGGTCCAACTGTTTTTTACCGTGATACAAAGAAAACAAGATATTTCGTCTGCCTGGCGCATGACGTCACACGGCACCGTGAGGAGAATTTGAATTTGAACTGGATTTATCAACGCCCATCCTAAACACCTAATCCTAGAATCATGAGATTTCGAGGATCTGTTCTTCTTATAACGTAGACATCCATTAGGAAGGGATTTTTCGAATTTCAACTCCTATGGGGTTCAATAGGGGGGTTGAAATTTTTATAGACATTTTTTGAATATTTTAAATTTTCCCCGTATATTATAGAGAAATGAATAATTTGTTGTTAAAATACCGCGTATCTACTTAGCTTTACAAGATAAATTATCACCATTAAATTATTAAGCTATACTTAGAAAACTGTAAAAATGATGGTGAACTTAAATATTTTAAATCAGGTTACAGAAATCCGTTCTAGATTATAAACATATTTGTAGTTAAGTGAGAGAATGTTTTCGTCACGTGACTTCATAGTTTTGGGAGTAAATATTTTATGACGAACGCTCTAAGTGCAAAAAAATAACCTTGCAAATAAGCATGACCACTCCTAAAGCACTTCACAGCGAGATGGGACTTTTGGGGTGAACCACGACACACCTATGTACACGGTATGCCAAATAGCCCGTCGAGATTTAAACACGGTTGCGCATTGCGACACACGTGGTATACGATTCTAACCTCACATATTGCTGGGCCATTATAAAAAGCGAACAAAATTTACTTTTATTCCTTCTTCAACTAAGTGATTTTTATCGATTCTGTTACGTATTTGACAGGATACAAATTGGAAAGCATGTAGCAAAAAATTTTTAAATTGGGTATCAGATCCATCCAAATCCACATACACGTAGGGAAAATGTTTGTCCGCCCATCTCTTAGTAATAAGTTAGAATAGTACAAGTATGAAGTATCGCAAAGTAAACAGAAATAGGTAGATTATGTTTCCCCCACTCCATCGCATCGGATCTGGCTGGCTCGATGCGTTTTGCTTGATCCTGATCCTTTCATTCAGGTGGCAACGTACGAAAGAATGAATATTTATTTGATATTAATAGAATCGAAGCGGCGCGGCGTGCCACCAGCGAGTGCCATGAGCGAGATCCAATACGATGGAGCAGGGGAAACATAATCTACCTACCTTTGTTTGCTTTGTAATACTTCATATTTGTACTATTCTTACTTATTACTAAGAGATGGGCGGACAAACATTTTCCCTACGTGTATCGATATAAATATTTTTTATATGAAAACAATAATTTTTACAACCACTTTTGAATTATTTTTCGGAAGAAATTAAAATTTGACAGATAATGCGAATCACGTGATTTTGAACTGAATTTAAACTGATTGAAATTATTTTTTTGCTTGATTTTCATCTCGATCGAAGCAGAGCTTGATGCCAAAGTCAAATTTCGAATAAAGCTATTAATAAAAAAAAATCCCATATGATGCGGACTTTACTGGTCACACTGTATACATACTAATTTTATTATTTATAAAATAAAATATTGACAGACCCGTATCTAACAAAATAAGAATGTGAAAACATTATACAACTAAAGGAAAAGAAGAAAACAACATTTATTTCTTTAACTATTTATTTATAAAAAGCAAAATAGGTATTATATATTATTATACAAGGAAAAAGTAATACATTTTTTGCGAGGTGTAAGCTTTGTGGTGCACATCTAATTAAAACACCATATTAGGAACCCTTTTGGTATTGTTACTTTTGTGGGAATTTTATATATGGATATATTATGGTGTCCCGTAACTAAGGGGCGATAAAGCAACAGGAGAGGACTGGAAAATATGTAATTTCATTTCATTTCTTATACGGTTAAAGAGATACAGGGTGATCCAAGTAAATATTTACTTTATAAAATTGGCGATGATTTGATGTTAAGCGGATATGAATCAAATTAGGTGCAGTTATGTTTTTGAGGGCAAGAAGGAGGATTCCATAATGAGTTTTACGATATCTCCAATAGAACGCTAGCTACACAATATGAGTTTGATAAATTCTCGCATATAATTTTTGTCTCTCACATTTCTGACCGCTTTACCTCAAATTATGGAAGAGGGATCTTTTATACGTAAAAAAGTTGTATTCCATTAATCTCGATATTTTAATTAGTTTTTGAGATAATTGCCTTTAAATGCTAGATGGCAAGAACCATTTAAATAAACACCTTCCATAACGAAACATATTTATTGAATGATTGAATTTTCAAGTATACTATATCTATACTGTTGCTGTATTTGCCATTAGTTATGAGACATTCTGTATAATATAACGATAACTAAACGGTTTAAATAGGCAATTTATTGAATTCATAATAGATTAGTTAACCAAAATGGTGTTTGTACTCAGTATTAAACTTAAATAATAAACACCAAGAAAATATGTCTCTAAAATATATAAAATCCAAACTAAAAATGTTTAGAATACATACTACAGAAAAAAAAGCCACAGAACCACTTAAAAGATCGCATGAGCTTGCGTCGGCCCACTGCTGATCTGGGAACTTTAACGACGAAACCAAATCAGCTGTTAATGTCAAATGTCGTTGTCTTCTGTCGAAACGCTTTGTTTTAAGAAAAAGTTAACTCTAGTGTAATGGCCTGTTTACATTAGGTATTAATGCAAGCAAACTTGCCTGTAAGCATACGCTTTCATGAATTAGCTGATGCAATTTTACGCATTTAAAAACGACCGTTTAATTGCATCGCATGAACTTACATGCAATACTTTTGCATCAAATGTAAACAGCTCTAATAGTTTAAATTCAAATTCAAACGTTTATTTTCCCATAAGACAATATAAAATTATTGTAGGGGAATTGTCAAAATAGTCCTAAAGCTAACGATTAAGTACAAGTAAATAAATAAATAACTACACATAACTACTTTGTCATTTTACACAGTGAAAAAACTCGTCCAAGCTGTAGCAACACTTTGAGATTAAAAAAATGTTTTTAACTTTTTTTTTTTAATTTGTTACTTTATCACCCTTTTTTATTTCGTCCAGCAGTACATTAAAAATTTTAGCACCAAGAATTCTAGGAGAATTATGCGCTAGAAGTTCATCACCGCATGTAAAATAAACCCAATTTTTGACCTCTGCTGTCACTGAATTTTTCCAAAACCGCATATCGATGGCTTAGTGTTGGAGAACTACTCCAACTTCTTCTTAATAAATTATAATTCTCTCCCTTTAAAAATAATCCGCCCCTGTGCTTAATTGAAATTAATGCATCGCGCCTCCTTGATTTGAAAAAGGCGTCACATAATGACCTAGTTATTGAAAGCAGCTGGCTAGATACTCACATGACATGTTGCCTATTCCGTGACAGCGCGGATCGCGACCATGAAATAGACAAAGATGACAATAGACGCTAAAACAGTAAAAAATTGTGTCACTGTCACAACGCGATAGTTAAAAAAGCCACCGCAAAAAACACTGTCTCAAAAAAAAATAAGTCAAGCAAGACGTATCTTCTCGCGTCTATAAAACCTCTTCGTTGTTAAAGTTCTCAAATAACCTACTTAAGTTTGTGTTATTAAGTAAAGTTAATGTACAAATGGTACAGATAACTTTTCCTCGTGGAATTAGCATTTTTTCGCTTTCCACTTATATAATTGCTAAGTGCAGTCACCGAAACATGATGCAATTTTTACCCCAATGAAGTAAAGAAACCAGCGTATCAGTTTTTATTATACCAAGGTATAATTCTACCAGAGCAAGGTATGCTAGTTTAAGTACAAATTTAAAACATCAAATGACTCCAGAGCAAAATTGTATTTGAAGCTCGTGGCATTTTATGAGGAGGAATCCCGATTCCCGTCATGTCGTTCTATTAGGACCGCATCATCATAACTAACTTGATAAGTGCGCTCTCTGCTTTCATTTAAGCTTTCTGCAGAAAGGGTGAGACCCGCGACTTTCCTAGAAAGGTGGGAAACCGCGACGACTTTTAATGACGATAGAAACATAGTGCCCTGTCGCATAAAAATATAACCTCAGTTAAGTTGTTCTTCTCGTTATTCGGTTATTCAATGTTTATTTACCTAGGTTAAGTTTCCAGGAATTAATAAGTATTGGACTATCAATACCGTAGTTTTTTACACTAATATTGTTGACTCCATTTTTGTTTGAACAAAGGTTCAAATCAAACCCTATGTATAATTTTATAATTTAATATACGTAATTATTCTCAATTCATCAATTCAAACTTGTTTTATTAATACCAGCGAATTTGGAAAAAATAGTGTGCTAACATCGGCAATTAAATGATAGGTAATTACATCATTTAACCCCTTTTGTTGTTATTGGGTAAACCTTCAGAGTTTTTCCTACACTTAGATTGCAAACCGGCTAACTCCAAAAATATTATTTGGAGTTTAGTGATTTGGGTATTCATAGATCTAACATTTATTTGCACAAAATCGAAATTTTAATAAAAAGTGGAGTTAGACGGTTTGCAATATAAGCCATCGATATACGATTTACTTCATTTAAAAATATTGAAATATCCATCTGTACCGGGTATTCCACCTAAGGAGGTAATCGGCTATATCTCAGAAAGTAATAACACTAGGACTTTGGGAAAAAAAATATATCTATAAAAGCGGCCAAGAGAAATTGCTGGAAATCATTTTCAAGTTCGAAAATGACCGCTAGGGGGCGTAAGAGAACTTTCAAAATAGAAATGCCGATTTTCTCTTGATTTTTCTTAATAAAAATATATTAAAAATATAAGCATTGTATTATTCAATAAAATTATGCAACTTTATGTTAGGAATCGTTTTTTTCTATTTTAAATAATAAAGTGGTGGGAGAAGGTCAAACCTTTTTTCTTTCAAACGCTGATATCTCTGCTTTGGATAAACCGATTTTATTCAACTTGGTCTTGAAAAAAAACCCTTCTTCTCCTCTACACGTAGATCTATTAACTATACCATATTGATTTTGATGGTGGCCACTAGATGGCGTTTTTCCATAATTCATCAATGAATAAGGATTTTCTCAAAAAAATCAGATGTGAATAACTTTTTTATCATATTTTATTTTAGGCTTATAAAGAATATTAAATGGTGGAATAAAAAATCCAGGTCCGTATTTAAAATAAAAAAGTTGATGATGGTAGCTCGAATCCGAAATGTCGAATTAAAAAACTAACCCCATCAGCTTGTAGAGGAGGAAAAGTTACTAGAAGAAACTGAAAACCGCAACGTGGTATCTTTTGTTAAACTAGAGAAATTAGGGATAATAATAATTAATATGGAAAAATAGGCCAATTTTTAAAATATTCATTAATCAATTATTAACTGGTTTAATGACGTCCAAGATGCTCGAACTGTCTTTCATCAGTTTCGTATAGTAACTTTCCTCCTCTACAAGCTGATGGGGCTAGTTTTTTAATCCGACGTTTCGGATTCGAGCGACCATCATCAACTTTTTTATTTTAAATACGGACCTGGATTTTTTATTCCACTATTTAATAGCCCTAATAAGCCTAAAATAAAATATGATGAAAAAGTCATATCATAACATTTGATTTTTTTGAGAAAATCCTTATTCACTGAGGAATTACGAAAAAACGCCATCTAGTGGCCACCATCAGAATCAATATAGTATAGTTAATAAATCAACGTGTAGAGGAAAAAAAGGGCTTTTTTTCAAGACCAAGTTGAATAAAATCGGTTTATCCAAAGCAGAGATACCAGCGTTTGAAAGAACGAAAAGTAGGGCTTTTTTTCAAGACCAAGTTGAATAAAATCGGTTTATGCAAAGCAGAGATATCAGCGTTTGAAAGAAAAAAGGTTTGACCTTCTCCCACCACTTTATTATTGAAAATAGAAAAAAACGATTCCTAACATAACGTTGCACCATTTTATGAAGAATACAATGCTTATATTTTTAACATATTTTTATTAAGAAAAATCAAAAGAAAATCGGCATTTCTATTTTGAAAGCTCTCTTACGCCCCCTAGCGGTCATTTTCGAACTTGAAAATAATTTCCCGCAATTTCTCTTTTCCGCTTTTATCGATATATATTTTTTCCCAAAGTCCTAGTGTTATTACTTTCTGAGATATAGCCGATTACCTCCTTAGGTGGAACACCCGGTACACTCTGTTTCTCATGTAGCAGATTTTCCGATTACGCTTTCGTTTTAATAATTTACTATAAGTTGTATGTGTTTAAATATAGATCTTAACTTTAAAAAGTATTTTCTCCCCAAGAAAAGCCTAAATTAAAAACCTGTTACAAGACAAACAAAGTTTGAACCTTTAGCTACCCGACTTAAGACATTGATTCCATTTTCAAAAAAAAAAAAAAACATTTATCGCTTTGGCTAAAGCAGGAACAGATGGTTGTGGCAAAATTTTAATAGATAGGGTTAGAGGGTTTCGAGCAAATGACAGAAATGCATGTCGCGACTAAAAGGTAGAATTATAAATCGACGAAGAACAACTGATTGACATGCCATTCTTGGCCGTAGGGTTGCTACCTCTCCCCGTTTTGCGGGAGTCTTCCGGAATAATTGGCCTTGAAAAATATAATGAGCCTAATGAATAAAAATGTAGCAATTGCTTTTTCTTATAAAATCTAAATAATTTCTTGAAAGCCAATAAATAAAAACTAAAGTAATTGCTTTTGCGTCCAGCAATTGCTTAAAAAGTGCAGGAATCGCTTCTAGTCAATGCTTTTTCTTAAAAAATAGAAGCAATTGCTATCGTTTGCTTAAAATGTGATGAAGAAATTAAGGAATTGCTTTTTCTAGTGTAGCGATCGCTTTCAACTTTTTAAGGTAGGTCGACCCCTGCATCATTTGCTTGGTAGCAGTCAACTTTAGTTCTCCGCGGCATACACGGACGTTGCTCTTTATTTGTGTCTTCAATTATGGCTGAATATATAAACGTCCGTAAAAGAAAAATCTACAGTGTACGTAAAAATTGCAGATATATGATAATTTTAGAAAGTTAAATCGATTTGACTGCGAAAATGTTGAGTGGTTGGTAAATTATTTTTTGAATGATACTGGTAAAAGGTGAGGGGATGCACTGTCGTCTTTGATTAAGAACATTAAAGTCTTTCTGCAGAAATTGTCGGATCCGGGCTTTCGAAATTCTGTACGTGAAGAACTCTGTGTTCACCAAACTACTGTCTGTAAGACATACACTTCTGTAATGGATGCAGTTTTGGAGAAGGCCAATATTTTTATTAAATTTCCTACAAGTACTAAAGAAGCTAAACGGTTGTGGTCAGAGAAATTTATTTATGTTCCTTCAATTTGTGAACGAATATCAATTGCTTGTCTTTAATTTCTTCATCACTACTATCACTTTCCTCATTTTCACTGAAATCTGCCATATCACAAATATAAGTTTTCTATTTTCCACAAAAACGTAACAGATTACTATTGTTCTAAATAAATAGACCAACGTTGTTATATTTACGTCAACTCTTTTGCAAATTAGGCACCAATCTGAGCATGAAATCTATAATCTGAACAAGTGGATAAGCCATGTCTGAACTTGTGTTGAATAAGCATTTGCTACAGAGGTGTAAGAAAAACAGCAATTGCTTCAATATTTTATTCATATCTAGCAATTGCTTTTACTTATAGCATTTGCTAGTCAAGCAATTGCATTTACTAAAAAGTAATTGCTTCAAGTAATTGCTTAATTTTTATTCATTAGGCTTAATGTTCTTTGCTCCCGAAATTCATACAATTTCTCCCGGAAATTAAAAAAGTTCAATACAACGCAGATTTTAAGCAAACGCGACTATACTTTCATGTTTTAATAAATTTCCAATAAATGAATCATCATCTTCGATGTTTGAAAAAGCGCGTGCACCTCTTGTCTGGATGATGCAACATACAACACAGAAAACATATTCGTTTTATGGAGTCGTCTCCCGGAAGGGATTGTACTAGAGGTAGCAATCCTACTGTCGCCAAGTACAAATTAGTTCTTGATCATTTTAAGCTTATAGCACCGTAAATTTAGTTACTGAATCGCAGCATAAAACCTTTGAAATAATAAAATTGAGAAATTAGGTGACTTTTAAATGATTGCTAGGATTTCTTGATACCCTAGATGGGCTTCTTCGTCTATGCGGTACACCCTGGTCAGTCTCCATATTGAAATTAAGGAGTGATGCAGACTTGCTAAATAGACTTTTGGCTATACTGAGTTTGTCGTGATTGTCATTGTCAATATCAGATTTCGAAGAAGATGATTCAGATGGAAGTGGTTTAGCTCGTTTCTTTTTTGTAAAGATCTTGCAGGCGAATTTCACTTCACATTTAAGTGTTTCCATATATGACAGCTAAAAATTTATAAGACTAACATTAGGGGCAATCTACCATCTACATGCTAGAAGAGTTTTGGACTTGCATTGTCATTCTTTGTTTTAAATCACAGCGTTTTAACAGGTAAATGCTAAATAAGCAAAGTAACTACAGATATATTTATGAAAAGCAAATGAAACATTGTTTTGTGTATTCAGCATAATTTATTTAATATCGCCTAGCGCTTTTGGCCCATTATGAGGCCATCATAATGGCTTAGGTTCTAAAAGAAAAACACAAACAAGAGTAAAAAACAGCAGGAACCAACTGCGTGAGAATACTTACTCGTCAAATTATGTCCAGGAGACAAGAAACATACTAAAAAGATATTTGAAAATTGCTAAACTTAAAATTGTCTTGTTCGGGTTTGTTCGTCGAGCATTTCAAATTATAAACAACACCTGACATTTGACACATGGACACAAAGTGGTGAGGGATATCTCAAAAACAGAAAGATGGTATAAAAACTTTAAATAAGTCATAATAAATAAAATTGTATAAAAAGGTAGGTAACTCCGTCAATTGTTTAAAAGAAAATAATTGAAACATATGATATGATATATCTGTATTCTGCAAGACCGTCCTATTGTTAATAAAATGGGAGAAGTCAAAAGTCCACAAGCGTAGGTTAAGGTAAACAATAAATTCTTATCGCTGAAAGAGTCTAAAAATTGGATTTCGGTTGTTAGTTTTATTGAGTCTTAAATTCAGACATGAATCTGGATAGTTAATTGAATGTCTCTGTATTTCAAGGTCCTTGAGATAATCCAACTCTCTGAAGTTTTTATGATCAAATTGATGTAAAATTTTGCTGTTAAAAGTTGGTGAGAAACTATGATTATTAAATTTGAGGTGCTGTCTAAATACAGACGTACCTGGTCGGTTGACATGTTCTTTTTCCAAGTTTTCTTACGGTTTTCCAATGTATAGAGCTGGGCAACTACCACATGATAATTTGTAAACTCCGCTTTTGTTAAGATGTGAAATGCTTTCTTTATTTCTGACTAAATGAGACTGAAGATTGTTTTATGTTTTAAAGGAGATTGTTGTATCTTTTACATTTTTATTAAGTACTCTGGCTATCTAAGTAGAAATTGGAATATGCGATATTAAATAAATTACGTTGATTACACAAAATAATGTTTCATTTACAGATCTATTTATACTAGCTAGGTAAACCGAAGCATCACTGAAACGTTTGCAGTCATGCGTTTTATTGGTTAACAAACTTATATCTAATGATGAATAAAACAACCTGGAGGCTGGTGTATAGCAGTAGTTTTCTTGAACTTCCCCTTCCTCTAGTGTGGTTCTTTATGCAAGATTTCAGCTTCTGACCACATGATATGACGGCCATGTATCCAAACACAGTTTTTCTGCCTTTTTGGCTTGTTGATTTTGTCTTCGTCAGCTGGCTTTTTAAAATGTCTCTTTAGCCAAATACTGTATTGATGTTCTGTCTCCTTTCTAGTCTTATTTTCTCAGATACTCCTTTGACATACGGAATATGGAGCCTAATGAATAAAAACTAAAGTAATTGCTTTTGCGTCCAGGAATTGCCTAAAAGTGCAGGAATTGCTTCTAGTCAATGCTTTTTCTAAAAAAATAGAAGCAATAAATTGCTATCAGTTGCTTAAAATGTGATGAATAAATTAAGGAATTGCTTTTTCTAGTGTAGCAACTGCTTTCAACTTTAGGTAGATCGACCCCTGCATCATTTGCTTGGTAGCAGTCAACTTTAGTTCTCCGCGGCATATACGTGCGTTGCTCTTAATTTGTGTCTTTAATTATGGCTGAATTTATAAACGTCCGTAAAAGAAAAATCTACAGTGTACGTAAAAATTGCATATAATATGATGATTTCAGAAAGTTATATCGATTTGACTGCGAAAATGTTGAGTGGTCGGCAAATTATTTTTTGACTGATACTCGTAAAAGGCGAGGGGGTGCACTGTCGCATTTAAATAAGATTAAAGTCTTTCTGCAAAAATTGCCGGATCCGGGCTTTCAAAATTCTGTAGGTGAAGAAATCGGTGTTCACCAAACTACTGTCTGTAAGACATACACTTCTGTTTCGGAGAAGGCCAATATTTTTATTAAATTTCCTACAAGTGCTGAAGCTGTCGTGGAAGCTACATGGTTGTGGCACGGTATAATAAAGAAAATATGTACTCTGGTTGTGGTCAGAGAGATTTATTTATGTTCCTTCAATTTGTGAATGAATATCAACTGCTTGTTTTTAATGTCTTCATCACTGCTAACTAAATAGACCAACGTTGTTGTATTTATGTCAACTCTTTTGCAAATTAGGCACCAAACTGAACATGAAATCTATAATCTGAACAAGTGGATAAGCCACGTCTGAACGTTGATTAAGCATTTGCTTCAGAGGTGTGAGAAATAAAACATATTCAGATCTAGACATCGCTTTTACTTATAGCATTTGCTAGTCAAGCAATTGCTTTTAATAAATAGTAATTGCTTCAAGTAATTGCTTAATTTTTTTTTTTTTTTTTTTTTTTTTTTATGATCGAGCACAAGCACTACAGGAAAATCCTTTAAGGCGCTCTGGGAGCGGTGCGTGTGCGAAGAAAGCGATTCACGTTTTTCTTGAATCGTTGGAGGTTATATTCGGTTGGAAACACGGTCTCAGAAAGGCCGTTCCACAAAGATGACGTCCTTACGCTCATTAAGTGTTGCCCTATCTATAATGGTTCTAGCTATGCCATGTTTTGTGTTTATGCGGCTTGATGCATAACCGAGATATTGACCTGACGAAGACAAAACTAACATGCCAAAAAGGCGAACAAAAATATGTCTAGCGGATCCCCTGCGGCTAATTTTCATCGGCGTAGCTAGGGGGGGCCAGGGGGGCCTGGCCCCCCCCCCTGATGGCCCTGGGCCCCCCTGAAATATTCAATAGAAAAAAAAATGGCAATTACAATAATGTAATCAAGAAACAATAAAAAAACAAACGTGTGTAATAAATAATATTGATTAATGAATCCACTAGGAGGATTTTCAACTGGTTGAGAACGACAATGACTCCTGATAGGCATTCAGATTTAGCTTTGTTGTATATAGCAAAAGATGTCGATATAGACTTGGAGAGTGTTGTATATTCTTTTAGTAAGCAGAGTAGGAAGTTTCTCTTGTGAGTAATATTTTGTTTTTGTAAATATTTATCGCAGTGTATTATATTATATGTATTAGGTATATTAAAAAAAATAAAACCACTATACTATTATAAGGCATTTTTTCTATTTATTTTTTCATTGCACAACAAATAAAAAAAATAATTTTTAATCCACCGTACACTGGGGCCCAGGCTCCCCCTGAAAACTAAGGCTAGCTACGCCGATGCTATTTTTCTATTGGTGAGATACTAAGATCACTCGAAACAAGCATTAAAGAGCATCGAAACAATACGCTAAAAGTAGGACCGAAAAGTCAGATGCAACTGACCATGCCTGGACACATGACCATCATACCATGTGGTCAGAAACTGAAATTCTGCATAAAGAACTACATTGGAGGAAGAGAATGTTCAAGGAAGCTGCAGTTATATACCAGAACCCAGGTTGTTTTCGTAAGCGCTGTCATTAAATATAAGAAAAGTCTGAAAACCTTTGTTAAATAGATGTAATCTACTAATGGTATTGCGTACAAATTAAACGGCATGACTGCATCCATCTCAGTTATGCTTCGGTAAACCTAGTATCCCGAAGCATTACCTAGTATCAATTGAGCTGTAGTTACTTTGCTTATTTAGTATTTACCTGAAGACAAGTGGAGATATATACCAATTAAAACGTTATGATTTAAACCATATAAAGACAATGCAAGTTTTGTTCAAGAAACATTATTGTCTCCAACCTTTAAACCGACACTATTATCTACATGTTTTCGGAGCATAATTTAGTTTTTTGACGATATAATAATAATATTAATAATAATAATAATAATAATAATAATAATAATAATAATAAAAATAATAATAATAATAATAATAATAATAATAATAATAATAATAATAATAATAATAATAATAATAATAATAATAATAATAATAATATTAATAATAATAATAATAATATTAATAATAATAATAATAATAATAATAATAATATAATATAATTATAATAATAATTATAATAAAAGTTTATTCAAATATTTTTTTGACATTGATGATAATAAGTATATAATATTTACGGTCAAGAATATATTTTAAAATTCAGGCACAACTAGATTATAATATAAAACGAATAAGACAATATTTTATTGGTATATTTTATATATTTTATATCACTATAGTTTACGAATATACAATACGTTATGTATATAATATATATATTTATTTGTTTATTTTATTCATTATTGCTTGGTATATTTATTATTTATGATGTTCTTGAATATATCTCTTGGATTGGATAATATCCAATTTTTAATTTTATTTTTATAATTATTTAATGATATAATTATTTTAATTGACTGTGGTAGCATATCAAAAATATATGGATTGATGTTTAAAAAATGTTTGTATGCTATTGTTTTGTTTACTTTATTTTTATATGTAATAGTATTTTTATGACGAGTTTCACGTGTGTGATTAATATAATTTATTTTATTTTTATGTTTAAAAATATATATTAACATGTTTTTGCTATCTTTAAATAGTAAATCAGAAGAATATTGGTGATCATGTTCGTAAATAATTTTCAAAATGTATTTGTGAATAGTTTCAATATTATTAAGATAATTCTTATTTATGCCTTCCCATCCTAGTATTCCATAATTTAAATGGGTTTGTACTAAAGAATAATAAAGTATTTCTAATTTTTTTATATTTAAAAATTGTTTAAGGTGTTTAAATTTTGGTATAAGAATTCTTTATTTTTTTTACAATGTAGGTAGTCACTATGTAAATCCCATTTTAAATGTTTATCAAAAAGTATTCCTAGACATTTAATATTTTCACCTTCCTTTATATTAATATTATTATTGCATATTATCGGACCAATATTTGGAAGTTTATTTGTGTATGAAGTAAATGGAATGTATGTTGTTTTGTTATAACTTATAGTTAATAAGTTTTTATTAAACCAGTTGCTTATTTCTTTTTCAATAGGTAGTATTTTTTAAAATATTCCAATTTAGACCTTCATTTAAAATTACCGTATCATCAGCAAAACTATGTAGGTTTCCTTAACAGTTTAAATTAAACATATAATTTAGTTTAGATAAATATTAAAAATTTTATTTATTTAGAGAAGTCAATGGTAATATAAACTGCCAGTGGTTACTGCGTATAGTAGTGGTAACGTTTCTTGTTTTATAAGACACAACGAACAACATTAAAAAGAAATGTTTATGGCAATCTTAATATTTTTTAACGCAAAACTTTTTATAAAGAATATTTTTTTCCAAAAATTAATGATAAAACAGTTTTCCATTTTAACAAGCAAAATCAAGCACATGCTGTATAAGATGTAATATCCATAACACCCTGTATATTCCTTTCACTCACGTCTATTTACTATTATTTGTATAAACCTAAATAAACTCTTTCTAAAATAAAATTTAAATTTCTCTACTTACATGTTCTTCGGCAGATAATCTTCGCACATGCCATAAAAATTCTATTAGGGCGAGAAAATACGCTAACCCAATCCCAATACCCAACACAATAAAAATACCTCCGACATTTGATAGTGCCAAGGCTTCCGATTGGTCTTCGGGATCCTTAAATATAAAAAAGGAATATGTCGAATTTCCATTAAAGCGACTAAAGTCACTGGAAAAGATTTGTTTTTAAAACGTGTCTCAATAAATAGTCAAAAAAACTAAATGGAAAGTTTCGTGGTATATAGGGAGATGCACTGCCAGACTGATGGCCAGGGGAAATTCCATATAAATTTTGCTACCCTTAAATATTAGTTCCCTTATTAATTTTACATCAAAGTGTATCATACTTTGGAGGTCTTTGTATGATGGACTCCCATACACACCAATTAATTACACTATTTAAGAAAAACTAAAGTCTGTTTATTGACCACTGACCGTTACGTCACGACTAGTGCTTATCTTTCCAACATTCGTGAACTCGGTGAGATAGTAAATTTGCGTCAATAATGAATGTCGTCTAATTTTACCAGTCAAAAAAGTTTTATTGTCATTTTTGACAGTGACATTTTTAATCAACATTATTTCAAAGATTTCACGGTATTGTGAAAAAGAACAAGCATTAATTTTAAAATTATTTGATTATTTTTAAAGAGAAAGTGATGCCGGAAAGACTATTTGACCCTTTAACGCAGTTTACGAGGTAAGTAGATATAATAAAGCCGGAATTGTGAAAACAAATAATAAACATGAAAAATATAATATGGCAATATTTTTTTAAATACCTATCTGTTTTAGAGAGTTTCTGATGCTTTAGGAGTTCCGTGTTTAAAAATCCAACGAATTAAGACAAAGGGAAAAGAGAAGATGTTAATTTTAACTTCACCAAATTGATGAACATACCATAAGAGAGCGTATTTATGGGATGAATAGAGCAGATGAACACGTTAAGAAAAAAATATTTTCTTGGTGACAAAAATTGACAAGTGGCACATCGTTATATTTAGAATGTCATATTAATTTAAAAAAGGAAAAATATACCAGGTGTCCCAATTAAAAATCGAAAGTTTATGTCACTTCCGGTTAAACCGAAAGTTCCATAATGTTGTGTCACCCGTCAAAAAATGCATTTTTATGACGTATACAATCCCCAAATTTTATTCCATTATCTTGAAAAACAAAAAAGTTAGAGGGGCAAACCACCTTCCGTGAACACCTGGTATAAACAAGCCAAATAACAAATAAAAACACACCAAAACCGTTAAATCTCATATAAAACTGGCCGTTGCTGGTAAAATTTGTCACCCAATGAAGTCGGACGTGCAAGAGAGACGGGTTTATCCCATACGCGTGGTTTTATCTTCTTTAGTAATAGTAGGTATCATGTATAATTCCCATTACTTAAGACCAACAAGCAACAACAATTTGGAAACCACGTAACTGTTCTTACTAAAAAAAATGATAAAAAAAGTTTTCGGTTACCCTATTTTTGCATGGTTCGCCTTCTCTCCGTTCTTTCCACCACCTTTCTTTGAGCTCCATAAGCTTTCCACTTTCTTGGAGAGAGAGTATGGCTTTGTTTATAAGATGGCGATAATCGGCATCTAAAATTATTATTGTGTGTTGTTAATAGAAGAAGGGTGTAGCTCTTGTCTGTGGTAGTAATAGCAAAATAAACACAGTGGCGTATACCTACGGTATGTCACACTTTAGATGGAGAGCTCGTGAACCCTCCGAGTATCGGTCGTCCTGTAAGGCTAGTAATTTTTTTACTAGCTAGTCGTAGCATACTAAGTACGATAACCACGACCTGGCAGGCATCAGCCCTTAAATTTTTGAAAGTGTGAATAAAATTAGAAAAAAAAACTTGTCGCTGTAAACTTCAAATTTTAATATGATTTAGTTCATTTACAGTAAAGTATAAAAAAAATTGACAGGCGATTTTAGCGAGCACAAATACCTGACAGGTGAATCGAAAGGTGTACCAGTATATGATTGAAAATAAACTTTGTTCTGTAAATTTGAAATTTATATATACATATATATAATATGTTTAAGTAATAGACAAATTGAAAGGTCATATGCCTGCTTTCGTACAAAGATTTAAAAAAAAATTTCAGTTGTGATAAGGATTTATCCTCGTGAAGTCTTGTTCTACTATATTACCTAAATATTATCGTGTAGGTATGCGATTTTATTTTGTGCATTATTTCAAAGCGTAAAATTTAAACTATATATTAATTGTGCACTGTTATACCTTATATTATTATTTAAGTAAACAGTGTGCAGAATGGAATCCGAACACGTTATAAGTTTATTTTCAATCATATATACTGCACACTAGGGTGGAGCGAAAAATTGATTTTTTTTTTTTTCAAAATTTTGATATTGGCTAGGAGCCAAAATGTTCTAGCGATAAACACTATTTCCTGCGCAAATTTTTAACTTCCTACTCATTTGTTTTGAGGGGTCACACAATCCTCAAAGTTATAGCAATTTTGGTATATTATTTTCTTTTTGATATCGGTTAAATTATGTCGGACTTTCGCTAGTTCATGGTATATTTTAAAAGAAATATGCAATGAACTACCCAGAACTCACCACGTGGAGGTATCCGACCTAGAGTCCCTCCCCCCTCCCACCCTTATATTCGCAAATCAGTTAAATTCTCTTGGAGGTCGGATACCTCCACGTGGTGAGTTCTGGATAGTTCATTGCATTTTTTTCTTTTAAAATATACCATGAACTAGCGAAAGTCCGAAATACTTTAACCGATATCAAAAAAAAAATAATATACCTAAATTGCTATAACTTTGAGGATTGTGTGACCCCTCAAAACAAATGAGTAGGAAGTTAAAATTTTGCGCAGGAAATAGTGTTTATAGATAGAACATTTTGGCCCCTAGCCAATATCAAAATTTTGAAAATCAATTTTTCGCTCCACCCTACTGGCACACCTTTCGATTCACCTGTCAGGTACTTGTGCTGGCCCAAATCGCCTGTCAATTTTTTTTTATACTTTACAGTCAATAAACTAAATCATATTAAAATTTAAAGTTTACAGCGACAAGTTTTTTTTTTAATTTTACTCGCCCTTTAAAAAATATAAGGGTTGATGACGTGCAGGGCTGATGCCTGCCAGATCATGGTTATCGTACCTAGTATGCTATGACTCGCTACTAAAAAAATTACTAGCCCTACAGGACGACCGTTACTCGGAGGGTTCACGAGCTCTTGGACTACTTGGGGTGGGTATCAACGGTAAAACCACCTGGTAAGATCATAGACATATTATTATATACCTTTTGATCAGCAAAGAATAATCACGAAAGTGGTAAATTTATGGCCTTACGCATGTAAACCAAGCCGGCAAAATTGTCATTAATTTACCAAATGGAAAGATAGAGAAGTCCGGCATTAAAATTCAAAATGTCCTACTAAAAGCTAAATGTTGTGGTGCACAGATATTAAGCCCGTATTCCACTGATAAGTTCTTAATTTTTTTTTCACGTGTAAACAGATAAAATTGGCCCCATGTTCTTGCCACAATCCATTGTCAAGAAACTGATACTTGTTCTAATTTTTTGATTTAGTTGAGGAAAAAGGTAGTAATTTGTGGTATTTTTAGTGGCTACCTACCAACTTCTCAGATTTTAACGTTAGAAAATCGTTTTTAATATTTTGTTTCTAAAATTTGTTTAATAGTAATTTACGTTACAAGTCCGCAAAATACTGTTTTTTTGGACGAGTCGACAAAATTCTAGGACGTAGGCGAGTCCTGGAAGTCTGCGAGTCCACAAAAAACTTTTTTCGGACGTGTTGCGTACACTATTTTTTCGGCAACCGTGTAGAATAACAAATCAATGAGACACATTTCTTTATAATATTTCTTTGTAGAACAAAATTTCGAACATTTTAATTCTTATTTGTATTAAAAATTGAAATTAGAACAGAAGATAGGTACTAACAGAAACATTCTAATTCTGATTTATATTATTATTTATATTAAAATTCGAGCAATTGCTAATATTGATGTGATTCTTCCCGGCCTAGTCCGGAAAGTACGTACTTTCCGGAGTAGGCACGTACTTCCTGGACTAGGCCGGTGAAATGCTACTTTCTCAAGGGAAAAGCGTCCGGGAAGTGGGTACTTCAAGAACGGTTGACGAAAAAAATTATATGCCGTCATGTTTTTAGTTCGAAAAGCAAAATAATAAGACAATTAAACGTACCTTATCAACTCGAGAATAAAAATAAACAAATAGCATTCTTTGATGTAGTCGCGTGCCTAACCCTAAATCAAATTTGAGTTGGTAACATTTAACAAATTGGGTTCGTGTAAAACAACACTTTCAAGCACAATTTCTTGATAACGAATTTAAAAAGGTTTCGGTACCAGTCAATAGCCCCCCATCCACCAGCGAATAACTTAACGAATTTGATATGGCACGAGCCAAATACGCCAATAAAACTGTACGTGTATGTGGCGAGCCGAGCTTCATCGGACCGTGTAATATCTGCCACGGATGAAATCAGCTGGTTTTAACCCGTCAGTAGATTCGCTGGGTTATTTTGGGACGCGTATCAAGTCGTCCAACTTGGTTTGAGGTTAAATTAAAATAATAATAAATAATAACAAATAATAGTCTGCCGATTCACGTTACTTGTCAAAAGATTTTATTTTCAAATGTACTTCCATCATACCTAACAAATATCTGAAAGTATCGTAATCCACCCTTAAATTGTTACGGAAATCATTTGGCTCGTCTTGTTGAAGTTCTTTCAAGAGTAACATATGGCTCAGTTCATCTCTATGAGAAATCCATTTTTTTACTCACTTGCTCCGTTTTTTTGATTTTTGTTTATTGGCAATAAATACATACGCTATAGCGTCTTCTACGATTGGTATTCATTTTTAAAACTCACCGAGTACAAATAAATCCGATTCGATCTAAAACCACTGGGCAAATCTTTCAGGAATTCCAAAAGATCGCGAGCCAAGCCCAAACTGTTATAAAACGTGAAGTTTGGTCCCATTAACGAGAAGATTTAATCAGGCGAATCTAATTGGGTTATTAGGTCGGCGAGCCAAATTCGGTTGCCCAAAAATTACGAGAGTTTTCGTACATGCCGAGCCTAGCTCGCAGACCAAATCCGAACGGATCAAATCGGTCCTACTTATATGTTGGTGTATGAGGGGCTGTTGTTTATACCACAAGCACAACAATACACAAGTACGCAAAAACTAGAAATCCGATATATTAAACACCTACAAACTACAATAACCCATTTCCTTTTAGTTGCTTCTTTTTTGCAAACCCAACGAACGAGCGTTCTTTTTAAAAACATTACTCAGCTTAGCAAAGGTTTTTCCTCCCTCCATACCGCGGTTGAGTATGCCCCTCTATATTTCTCATACGACTATACGAAGTTGTTCGCGAAGCGTTCCTTTAACAACTTAGGTAATTAAAATATTTTACTTTGCTATAGAGGAAGGGCACCAACCAGTAGTTGGTAGGTGGTTGCTAACTTCTAATATACAGTGTCACCAGTAAAGTCCGCATCATATGGGATTTTTTTTTATTAATAGCTTTATTCGAAATTCGACTTTGGCATCAAGGTCTGCTTCGATCGAGATGAAAATTAAGCAAAAAAATAGTAGTAACGTGATTCGCATTATCTGTCAAATTTTAATTTTTTCCAAAAAATAATTCAAAAGTGGGGTTATTTCTGAAAATATCGAAAAAAGTTATTAGAAAAAGTTTTTTTTAATGCAGTTTCTAGCTCACATGCAAAATTTCAGCTGCATAAGATAATTTTGATTTTTACCTATATTTTGTAAATTGCCCCACTTTTGCAAATTAAGACTCAACGCAACCTACATAACACTTCTTAGTTTTGACAAGGCTTCATTTCCGATACATTTTCTTTAAAGTTGCGCCACATTAAATGTGTGTTTTTCTACAAAATCAAAATTGGGCTATTAAAATTAGGTTGCATGTGATGCAAAGTTTATTTGTTTTTGACCCTGTATAAGGTAACTTCATAAAATAAGTATTTTTGAAAACGTATTTTGTGTCTGAAAGTAATACACCTTAATATTAAGACAAAAAGAACACAGTGTCATGAGTAAAGTACAATATTCATTAAATGGAAAATAAATTTTAGTTTAACTTAACGTAAAGTTTATCTATTTTCAACGATTTTATTAAAACCCCTTTACTTTATTTTTTGTTTTTTTACTTTCAGGCACAAACTACATTTTCAAAAATACTTATTTTATGAAGTTACCTTATACAGGGTCAAAAACAAATAAACTTTGCATCACATGCGACCAAATTTTAATAGCCCAATTTTGATTTTGTAGAAAAACACACCTTTACTATGGACCTACTTTAAAGAAAATTTATCTAAAATAAAGCCTTGTCAAAACTTAGAAGTTTTATGTAGGTTGTGTTGAGTTTTATTTTGCAAAAGTGGTGCAATTTACAAAATATAGGTAAAAAATCAAAATTATCTTATGCAGCTGAAATTTTGCATGTAAGCTAGAAACTGCATTTAAAAAAACTTTTTCTAATAACTTTTTTCGATATTTTCAAAAATAACCCCACTATTGAATTATTTTTTGGAAAAAATTTAATTTTGACAGATAATGAGAATCACGTGACTACTATTTTTTGCTTAATTTTCATCTCGATCAAAGCAGAACTTGATGCCACAGTCAAATTTTGAATAAAGCTATTAATAAAAATAATCCCATATGATGCGGACTTTACTGGTGACACTGTATGTACTGCCATCTAGTAAAAATAGAAGAAACTATTTTATTTTAAGGTATACTCATTTACTGTGTTGCATTCTTAGTCTACGATCGGCCGTTGTTTAGTGAACCGGTGCACATGTTCAATTATCCTAATTTGAGATACCCTATAAGTCCCAATTTGAGATACTCTCAAATTAGGATCCTTAAGACATAATAACATTTAGATTGGTTTTACTTTTAGATGCCGTCCAAACGCTAGAAATGGAATGCCAGCGACATGAAAAAGCATTTAATGTCGTGAGAAATAAAGAAATGGGATATGTAAAAGCGTCAAGATCTTTTGGGGTACCTAAAGGAAAACATAGTGAAAAATAGGCTAAATGCGTCCAGTGTTGTAGATGGACACATGAAGACTGTGGAGAGAGGGAAACGTTCTTTTTAGTAATGTCTCTGTGTCTCAAATTTTGGACACCGTCGTGTCTCAAATTAGGAATCCTCTTTTTTGTTTTAAAGAAATACACTAATTCTTAATAAGGGCTTTATTTTAGTTAAGAATAATGTTAATTTGTTTCTTTTTGTTGCAAAAGCTTGTATAAAGGTTGTGTTACAGTACTTCTTCTTACATTATTAATCCTTGTAACAAAATTTATTTTATTTTTTTTTTAAAAGCATCTATCCTCTACTGTTTAAAAGAAGCAAAGAATACAATAAATCCATGGAGAAAACGTAACACCTAAAATGTTGTGGCTGTTCTGGAGTGTATTTATATGAAGTCGCTAAATAATGAATACCTAATAACAAGAGGGTTGTGCGCATGCCCATACCTGTAGGGCGACAAGGTGTGTGACTGGTGAGCTATGTATACCAACGTATTTTTTATCCATAGACTTAACTTTTGTTTGCACACGAGTTAAGCTCACGGATGTAAAGGTATAATATGTCTAAGACCCTACCTGTCAACCAAGATAATTAAAATTAATTTCCAGAAATGTCTCTTAGTCAGGTTTGTAATATTTTTTTTTTCCGCAAGTCGCTTTTCAGGATACAGCCAGCGGCGGCGTCCCGTTTTAGTTTTATCTACACCAGGTACAAACAAAATAACAAATTTTCCAACACAAACTTACTCATGGGCATCCCAATACCGTACGACTTTGAGTCCAAGGTAGTACCAATTTTTCTTAGATCGCATTTTCTTTCTAATTCATATTCTATTCCAGTAGACTCCATGAAAAACGCGTAAAGAGCGTTATTAGTAGACATAACTCTGTCAACGCCCTTGTCATTGTCAGCTTCGAAAACGGAAGGTCTTTCGTTCTTCATTGTGTTCCACATTTTTTGGTAAAGCGAATTGTTAGAAGTGGAAAAAAATGTTTCTGTTGATCCTTTTGCAAACAAGCCTATGACATAAGGTAACATAAAAATAATGCAGTGGAATCATAGACAATTTACCTTTAGATACCTACAGCTTATCTCCTGCGCAAACAAAAGTTACGTTTTATGGGTGAAAAAATACGTCCGAGCGCATGACTCGTCGGTCAGCTGTCTTCATTCGGGGAACCTTCGTGCATGCGCACAAACCTCGTGTTATCGGCCGTCCTACTTTATCGACAATAATCGACGCGCTCAAAAATACTCTCCAGGACCGGCTCGGCCGCCATTTTTGTTGTTGTGTTTTAAGGTTTCTCTTCTCTGCGGATTCCTTGTAGTTTTCTAAAGTTTTCAGCTATCGGATCGGCTATCGTGGATTGTGGGACTGGTGTTTATTATTTATGGATATTTGGTTTTTGTGTAGTTTAGTTAGTGAATTGTGTTTGTGCTTTTAGTGACTCGGATTGTAATATAAACAATGACTAGTACTAGTTGCAGCCGTTGTATAATTGTATTATGCCCAAATAGGGGTAAAATAAACCCTCTATGGTGGCATATGAGCAAGAATTTAAATTTTAAAGCCCGGACCTGTCTATTTTCCCATTCGTCAAACGATAATGTTGCAGTGCGCATGTCTAATAGTTCCCAGTTTTGTTTACATGCGCGAGGCCATAAAACTGCCACATTCGTGATTATTGTTTGTTTATCTAAAGGTAAATTGTCTATGAGTGGAATAGATGCCGCATGTCTTCAAAAGCAACCTAGAGATGTTAGTTGAGAAAGAATAAATGCCCCCTTGTAAGTTTCAGGTCATATTATGCTGATGCCCCCATTAAATATTTCGTAAAGCTAGGTTTTTTAGCGTTGAGAGATTATTATTTATGATTTTTAATATGGCAGGGAGGGCGGCGCCCCATAGCCCTCCCGCAGCTGCCGCCACTGCTATATACCCTATTTTTACGCTTCTGAAATCAGTGGCAAAACTTTTGAAACATACGTTCGTAACATTAATAACCACTTTTTGCTTTATCAGCCCTTACCATATTTTACTTTTGATTGCGCAGCGAGCTCAACAACCGTGTCTATCGTAACATCCTTTTTATCATTTGTCAAAAATGCAGCTAAATTGGCCGTGTACGAACTGGTTATAATCAAAGAAAAAAACCAAAATGCTCCAGATATTATCCTTGTTGGTGCTGACCTAAAAACGAATTTAAATAACAATTTGTTAACAATTAATTTTAATAAAACAAATTATATTCCTTTTACTTTAAACCTAAATAACCTACCACGAAATATAAATAGTATTCAAATAAATGAATAAATTCAAATTTTTAAAGTTAATAAAATAAAATATTTAGGAATTATTTTTGATTGTAAATTAAATTGGAATTTTCACTTGGAATACTAAAAAATTAAGAAGTTTACTACCGATTTTTAAAAAAATTAAAAAAATTTTAAATGTAAGACATATGAAAATATTATATTACGCGTTAGTTAAAACTCATTTAAATTACGGAATTTTAGGTTGGGGAGGAATAAATAGAACTTTAGTTAAAAAATTAGAAATATTACAAAAAAGGTTTCTAAAAATTATATTCAATAAAGATTATCTTTATCCTTCAAAAGAATTATATTCAGAAACAAAAAAGTTGAACATAAGACAACTTTACATTTATAACATCTTAATATATATATTTAAAAATAAAAACCTTATACAATTTAAAAACCATAATCATAATACACGTCATAAAAATGAAATAACTATAAAACTTAAAATAAATAGGACAGGACAAAAAAATTTCAAATAGGTATTAATGTTTTTATTGAAACGATTATTTACCCAAAATTAAAAAATTGATTTCATTAAAAAAATTCGAAAGTCAAAATAAAAACATGAATATTAAAAACAGACAATTTGAAAATATTTTTAGAAATGCTTTAATTAATTAATTAATTAATTAATATTGTTCTGAATAATATACAGGGACCTGCAATAGTGCGTCAGGCTTCCATAGCTCCTATACGAATTTAGTTAGGACTTTTAGTCATACGCTAACTTATACTGTATCATACGGGGCACTTCAGGAAAATATTTTTTCATATACAGGGTGGCCCAAAAAAGTGTGGTCATAAAAAGTTGTGATTTTTTAAATGGCATACCCCATTTTTTTTGCATATTTAGATTTATGCTATCGTCCTTTATAAATGCCTAAAATTTTGTTTAATTTGCTTTGGTAGTTTAAGAGCAATCACTCAAAAACTAAAAAAAATATTTTAAAGTCGTGGATAAGACATCAAAAAAAACAATCTAAAATTAGTTTTTTAACCACGGTATTAAGTGAGTTTAATGACAAGAGATTTAAAGATACTATGAATCGAATAGTATTTATTTATTTTTTACAGGGTGTTCATAATAGGTTTCAAAAATGACACATTTCAAACCAATTTTTCTCAACTTTTTCAAATGGAACACCCTGTATATTATTTCGGTATTTTATATAAAATATACAAGCAATTTTTTTTTGTAGTTGAAGCATATAAGTTATTTCCAGCCGTTTTCGAAATAAATGCCAATTTCATAAATTATGTTGATTAAACAGAGTTTATTTTTAAAATTAAGCGTAGGCGACTAGACTACTTGAAAACTACAGTAATTGTTCAAAATGTCCTCCATTTTGTTCTGTGCACAAGCCAACATGTTTTTGAAAAGATCTGTTTATTTTTCTTTTAACATTTCATATGCAATACTAGCAAAGAGGTTCATTTCATTAGTAGGGTTTATCTCTAAAACCCATAGTAGGCTTTGAAATAAAACATGGATTCTTATACTTAGTTTGACAACTTCTTTAATTTATTTTAAAAAGGTGTAATATCGGGCGAATAAATTATAAGAAATCTTCTTAATACCTTGATAATACCTCTCCGAACCAATGGATCGGTAGAAACGGACACCCCTGCCAATTAGATCGCCGGATCTTACAAAACTAGACTTTTTTTATGAGGACAAGTAAAACAAATTGTTTACAATGATCCACCTACAACTGCTAATAAAATGCAGCAAAGGATAAGAGACGTGTTTGCTAGCATTTCCCCTGAAATGTTAAGGGAATTAAACAGATCTTTTGAAAAGCATGTTGGCTTGTGCACAGAACAAAATGGAAGAAATTTTGAACAATTACTGTAGTTTTCAATTATTACTCTAGTCGCCTACGCTTAATTTAAAAAATAAACTCTGTTTAATCAACATAATTTATGAAATTGGCATTTATTTCGAAAACGGCTGGAAATAACTTAAATGCTTCAACTAAAAAAAAAATTGCTTGTGTATTTTATATAAAATACCGAAATAATATACAGGGTGTTCCATTTGAAAAAGTTGAGAAAAATAAATTTGAAATGTATCATTTTTGAAACCTTATTATGAACACCCTGTATAAAATAAATAAATACTATTCGATTCATAGTATCTTTAAACCTCTTGTCATTAAACGTACTTAGTACCGTGGTTGAAAAACTAATTTTAGATTGTTTTTTTTGATATTTTTTCCACGACTTCAAAATAATTTTTTTTTAGTTTTTAATTGATTGCTCTTAAACTACCAAAGCAAATCAAACAAAATTTCAGGAATTTATAAAGGACGATAGCATAAATCTAAATATGCAAAAAAATATGGGGTATGCCATTTAAAAAATCACAACTTTTTATGACCACACTTTTTTGGGTCACCCTGTATATGAAAAAATATTTTCCTGAAGTGCCCCGTATGATACAGTATAAGTTGGCGTATGAATGAAATTCCTAACTAAATTCGTATAGGAGCTATGAAAGCCTGACGCACTATTGCAGGACCCTGTATATAAGTAATATTTTTAACTTAAAAATTATAAATTAATAATTTTATTATAGGTCATATATTTCGTAAAAAAAACTGCGTTTATACTATAAATTAACATTTTTACTTTAAAACTTAATTTTTAATGCATATTTATGATTTATGATTTTACATACTAAAACAAAAAATAAGATTTGCCTCTAACAATCTCAACTTCAGGGGATTGAAGAATAAGTTTATAGAAGATAACATAAACATATTTATTATATTATTAAATTTTAAATAAATTTATTATTATTATTATTATTATTATTATTATTATTATTATTATTATCATTATTATTATTATTATTATTATTATTATTATTATTATTATTATTATTAATAAATAATAACTTTCTAGATTATTTGAAGGTGGTAGACAATGAAGTAATATCAAAAAAATTATTACCTTATCGGACTTCCATTGTCTTTATTTTGTTACTTAACACAACTATTAGAGAAACTAACTAAACGAACCGTTGTGTTAAGTAGGTAATAGAATAAAGACAATGGAAGTCCGACAAGGTAATACATTTTTTGAAACTTTCTAGATTGTTACTAACTCTTGATTCTATGCATAATAATAAACCGTTTAGGAAGTATCTATGGTATTGCATTCATTATAAAAATCAATGAAGTACATTATCACTTTTGGCTATTTGTTACATGACGCTGGAGCTAGATCAACGTTAAGTCTTATCTATACACGTAGGGAAAATGTTTGTCCGCCCATCTCTTAGTAATAAGTTAGAATAGTACAAATAATATGAAGTATCGCAAAGCAAACAGAGGTAGGTAGATAATGTTTCCCCCGCTCCATCGTATTGCATCTCGCTGGGGGCACGCCGCGCCGCTTCGATTCTATTAATATCAAATAAATATTCATTATTCATTCGTTCGTACGTTGCCGCCTGAATAAAAGGATCAGGATCAGGATCAAACAAAACGCATCGAGCCAGCCAGATCCGATACGATGCGGTACTTCTTATTTGTACTTTTCTAACTTATTACTAAGAGATGGGCGGACAAACATTTTCCCTACGTGTATACAAGAAAAATCTGGATTGAACCGGTTTTCCAGCCATGGGCATCGGCACAAATTCTTGGCCTGGAGCAACTACCACAGCGTTAACCAGAGAGTAAACAGATTATCAATGTTCTTACTTTGGCAAAATATCACATCCTTGAGCACTAATGGATCCTAAAGCTAACCATAAAAAGTTTTTAATGGTCCAAATATTCTCGAGTTCTTTGGATTCTGGGTCCCAAGGCTTTGGGTTTTCCCATTCTCCAGGAGATAACCTAAAATAATTGATTTTAAAATTTCTAAATAACACGAATACCTAACACAATTTCGATATTTGTTTTTAATTTATTTCCATTTTCCTATAGAAGAATCCGGGCCAAAACAGGGTACCGCCATTTTAGCTGAATTCAATTTGATTCAAACCGCCAAATCTCACATGCATTATTGCTACTCAGTTCACTTAACTAAAATAGACGCGGCACGCGGAATCAATCGAACATTAGTTTATATTTATTTTGCCCGGCATTGAACGACAAGCATCATGTGTAGTAAAAGTGGCTCTTACATAATAATTTTTAATTCGTGAACGGTTTATAAGTTGAGTCGTAGAAAAAATATACGGTACAACTTGAGTAAATTATCTATTTTGCGCTTGGACGAGAAAGAAACTAAAAACAAAAACTAAATTATTTTTAAAAAGTAGGTAATAATTGGAAAATTTGTAATTTTTTTCGCATTGTCTTATTAGACCCAAAAATACGTAATGTTGTCTAGATTTAACTTCTCTCGAATCTCTTATACAGTGTCCATATACAGTGTGTGTATAAAGTCTGGAAACGGCTTAATTACATTACAATTTACTGGTCGATTTAAACCAAATTTGGTACAGTTGTGTAAGAGGATCTAACGCACCGAATGACGATATTGGCGTTATTGCCAGCTTTTTAGTTCGTCTGGAATTCAAACGAATTTTATATTTTTAAATATAACACCCAGTATAATTTTATATTTTTAAATTCCACATAAAATTATAATTATTTTTTATTAAATGCATTATTAGTCTATACTTCATAGTTTCCGAGATATTGACTCTCGAAAAGTGACATTTTTGAAATTTGACAGCTTATAACTTTCTAACAGTACGTCTTAGAGCAAAACGGCTTATATGTCCCTATCTTCAATTTTTATTATCTTCCCAAAAAAATCAACTTCCAGTTAAACCGGAACAACTATATTTCCTGCTTTCGAGTTACATCCGGTTTAACCGGAAGTTGATTTTTTGGGAAGATAATAAAAATTGAAGATAGGGACATGTAAGCCGTTTTGCTCTAAGACGTACTGTTAGAAAGTTATAAGCTGTCAAAGTTCAAAAATGTCACTTTTCGAGAGTCAATATCTCGGAAACTATGAAGTATAGACTAATAATGCATTTAATAAAAAATAATTATAATTTTATGTGGAATTTAAAAATGTAAAAATATGCTGGGTGTTATATTTAAAAATATAAAATTCGTTCGAATTCCAGACAAACTAAAAAGCTGGCAACAACGCCAATATCGTCATTCGGTGCGTTAGATCCTCTTACACAACTGTACCAAATTTGGTTTAAATCGGCCAGTAAATTGTGATGTTATTAAGCCGTTTCCAGACTTTATATACACACTGTATATTCACTCACGCGAATTAAAAAAACCCTGTATACTTATACATAATATTATACTCTATATCTATACCAACCTGGCTACAAGTACCATGACGAGTGAATTTAACAACATTAAAGTCCAAATGTAGAACCAGACTGTCCAAGACAATGGACGCATAAAAGCATACATGTTGTCGTTCGCTTCCTGTTTAGATTCTTTGTGTAAAATACCAATACCTGTAATTTATATTAATAAATATTTGTTAATAAATAATTGTTTTTCGGTATTACAGGAAACTTTAGTTTTAATTAATACATGCATAGACATTTAGAGTTATTTATGTCTTAAGGGCATTATGATGATGTTTATGCCTCCGAGGGCAACAATCTCACAAAGCCGAGGCCCCGAGAGTTTGTAAGTTGCCCGAGGGTATAGACAATAGACATCAAGTAATGCCCGTGGTACATACAATATTTTATGTCCTACTTCAGATAATTTCAAGTTAAATTAAAAGAAAATTCAAAATCACGAAAGGTTTTTTTTTTACCTATAAAGTTGCTAAATAAACAAAGGTAATAAGTGTTCATTGTTATTCTGTGTCAAAGTCATAGACAAGCGAGTTGCGCGCTCTCAAGGATAGATAGGCAACTTAACATACTAAATTGGTTCCCTGATAGCGCCACATGCGACCGGTGGAAAAACTAAATATAGTCGTGGTGGGGGTAGGCGCCAAGCATAAAAATTTAAATTTTATTATTACTTTGAATTCAAATTTTCGCGCTTCCAACTTAACGGAAAAGTTTGAAGCGCGAAACATCTGATTCAAGTTAAAATAATTTGGGAGAACGAAAGGAAATTATAACAACGTTTCTTTGATATGGCGACAAGATTTATTAATATTAGATATTTACATAATTATGGTTTACATAAAAAAACAGCTTACATTATTATATTATTATTTTCTGTAGATTTTTCTAACAATTCCGTGTTATTTTCAAAGTTTTTATTTAATAAACTAGGTATTGTACCTTGTAGTTCATTAAGTTGTGAAGTAAAGTTTCTTTCTATATCTTTAATAGCTTTCGCTGTACTTTCCAATCGTTGGGCGACATTAATGAAGTCTTCAGAAGGTTCCACGCTTTTGTTAATTGCCTTGGTTTTTCTTCCCGATTTCTTTGGTCGCGACATATTAAATATATACCTATTTACGATTCTCAAACTACCGACTGCGCCATGTTAAGTTTATAAATTATATATGAATAATTATTTAATAATAACTTTATTTTTTATATATTTGACAAATCAATCATAAAATGACAATGACAATCTTTCACCAGTCCAGGTAAGACTTCAGGATCTGTCACAACAAGCCATATTTTTATCTTTCTCGCACATATTATGCAGGTACAGAGAGAGAGAGAGGTACAGAATGTTGGCCATGCTCATTCTAAATGAATATTCTGTTCCTACCAACGTTAGGAGATGAACAACCTTATAAAACAAAATTCCTACAATAGCGCCACTAGCGACCGGGGGGCTAAATTAAACGAACAGGGGACGACCTTCACCATTTAAGTTATCCTAGCCTGGTCAAAGTCAAAACTGAAATTCATATAAAATCATGGGTTTTCCGTTGACTCCGGATAGAATTGCTGTGAATGCTGCCAAAGCTTTAGATAATCTTGTCCCAAAGAAATCTAAAGACGCCTATGATAAGGAATATCAAAGGTTTGGGGATTGGATGCAAAATAATGATGTAAAAATTATCAACACGACGGTGCTACTCGGATATGTTCAGGAATTGGTGTGTTAAAATTGCTGTTGTAAATTATATTGAAATATTAATTATGTATACCGATTATAGTCTGGAACATTCACTCCTAATTCCATATGAACGAAATATTCAATTAAAGAAGACATTAATTATATAAATATAAATATAGACGTTGCAAAATATTGCAAGTTAACCCAGCATCTAAAGCAAGCATCCAAAGGATATGAAGCGAAGAAATCGAAAATTTTGACTCGAGAAGATGTGCTGAAATTCATCCGTGACGCTCCCAATGAAACTTTTTTGATTTACAACATGGTTCTGTTATTTGGTGTATTTGGTGGGTGCCGCCGCCAAGAGCTAGTTAATATGTTGGTTGAACATATAGAGGATCCGTATAGTAGTAGTTAATATTCCCGATACAAAGACCAACAAAAAGCGTGTCTTCACAATTATTGATGTGAAGGAGATGGGTTGTTTAAATCTACTGAGAGCTTATTAGTCTTTACGCCCGACGAACTGCAACATCAATAGATTCTTTTTGTGTAACCGTAACGGTCGTTGTTTTTCACAGCCAGTTTGGGAAGACCACCATAGGCAAGATTCCTTCCATTATTGCAAAATACCTAGGTCTAAGCGATGCGGACAAATATACTGGTCATTGTTTGCGGAGAACCTCTATAACTTTGTTGGCGGCAATCACGACCACATTGAAAATATATGGCGGTTGAGAAAGTTCAGCTGTGGTTGAGGGATATTTGAAATACTGTATGTCTTCTAAAAACATTATTTCGAAATTGATAGCTGGAGACCATCAACATAAAAAACGTTCAATCATCGTCAATTTCTGTTAGTGAAAATTACGAAATAATAGAATACATTAACTTATCAAAAGCCGGTAAATTCGTTTTTACTGGGTCTTTTCACTATTCATTTGATATAAATAATAAATAAGTTTTTCGTTAATAAAAAGTTGTTACTTTGATTTTTTCTATTTATTTCTCTTAATGCCCGAGGGCGTTAGAAACTTCCTTAATGCCCTAGGGCAGTGGTTCCCAAATGGTGGTCCGCGACGTATTTTTTGGGAGTCCGCGAACCCACGGAGCACAAAGGGAAAATAAAACAAAAATAACTAAATAACTCACCTAATAATAAAACAATTAAATTATTTTTTAGTTTATTATTGTTTTTAAGGAAAATACGTTGTATTGATAAATAAAATGTTGTTTAAATAAGTTACAAAACGGTTGTTTTAGTACTTTTAAAGATTAACTGGCCATGGGAGTCCGCATGTTATTATAATCCAATTTCGGGGGTCCGGGATTTTGCGAAATTTGGGAACTACTGCCCTGGGGAATTATATACCATTTAAAGTATCTGTGTAGTAACTAAGGTATTATAAAACAATAATATTCGAGTAGGACATAAAATAGTACATTAACGTACACGTTTTATAAAGCATCATTTTATAGTACGCGTCCATGTTAAAAAACGAGCCGCTTGCGGGAGTTTTATAACGGGACAAGTGCTTAAAACTGCTTTATATAACACGTACGTTATACTATTTTTTCTAATTTGTAGTTTTTTCAATAAAAAACACATATTTAAAAAGAAAATAAATCCTTCAAATTTTGTAAATTTTATATGTCTAAATTTTATGTTGGTAATACTAATTCTATTTTATGTGATCCTTGTACATTCGGTACATATGATCCTTGTACATTCGGTACATATACAGAGCGTTCGGAAATTCGAGCGATTTTGCTACTTTTTTCGAATTTCAAAAGACGTGATTTTACGTCACGGCATTGCAATTTAGTATAGGGAAGATGGAAAATTCAAATAAAGTTGAAGTTAATATCGACATTGGAAGGTTAGTAGATTGAATTTTGGATAGGATTTGGCAGAAAATGATAGCTTGAAGTATCTACAAAAGATTGATTTATAGATTT
This sequence comes from Polydrusus pterygomalis, assembly GCA_963969555.1. Classification (NCBI taxonomy): domain Eukaryota; kingdom Metazoa; phylum Arthropoda; class Insecta; order Coleoptera; family Curculionidae; genus Polydrusus; species Polydrusus pterygomalis. The sequence continues at coordinate 36,992,862 of OZ018376.1, read as the reverse complement.
ATGCAACCAACATACATGACTGTTATCCACACCGAATAAAAAAGTAGGTATCAAGCTATTTTTCCTCTGCGAAAAATGGGTTTTCTCGTAAATCACAAAGGCCGCGCAAGTCAATGAAATAAAACATTTAAATGTTACCAACATCAAATAAAGAAAAAACGCGTATCGAAATAGTTTCATTACGATACGCAAATGCGTATCGTAATATATTTGTTATTATACAAAATTAGAAAAATATATTTTAACGAAAAATTTATTTATATTGAATTATACAATATAAGTTAGTTCGAAATATTATTCTTTGCAGGATTTGGACGGTCGCACACGTTCGCTTTCCGTATCCGGTTCCAATATTCGTTTTCCGATTCGGACAACCCGAATCGACAAAAAAGATTCAAGTAGTCTATGCCACACACATGTTCGTTTTCTTTTCGAACGAAATATTTTAGTAACGTTCGTTCGGGATTTAGATTCGTTAAAAAATCGAATGTCTGCGACATGGTCGCAAAATTCCGTTTTCGTTTTTCGAATTCGGACAACAAATATGTGCCGCCGACAAAACCACAGTTAACGAGCTTAAAATCAGGATACCAAAATGTCTTTATATTATGCCTCGTTTAACACCGACAGAAAAAATGATATTAGTAACTTTAATTGAGAAGTGTGAAGAATGGGAAGAAATTTATTTGGAAGACAAATGGCCCTTTTAAAGATATTTTCTTTCCAAAAAGTCTTAGGGCGGCCGCACACATTCGTTTTTCGTATTTAGTTTCCGAATTCGAAAAACAAAAACGGAATTCCGTGCAAGGGTCGCACACACTCGAATTTTTATTATTCGAAAAACCCGCAGTATTGGCGAGAGAGTCAGGGCTATTTTCAGCAGAATGGATAACGATGCATTTTTGCTTGCTATTGCATACCTGCTGTCGCAAAAAACGACAAAGAAGGAACGGCGTTACTGGGTGCATCCTTTAAATACTGGGCGAATAAAGCAGAGTCAATTCTATATTTTAAAATCAACATTACGGGTACACCCAGACAAATTCTTTGACTATTACCGAATGTCCCAAAGACATGGGTATTTTTCTATAGCATATATTAACATTTCAGTACCGCCCATCACGGCTATCGAATACTTTTCACACATTCAGAAAAAACGTCCTTCCTGTACACTGACATTTTTACCACTGAAGGAAATGAAAAATTCCGGACTTGTGCGTCGATAAATACAAGTCAATATTTTTATTAAATTTTAAATAAAAGTACAAATCAAAAGAAATATTAAATTATTAACATTTAACCACTGAAGTTTTGCTAACATTAAAATTATTTTCGTATATTTATTACAAGCCTTATTTTCCAAAACTTGAAGTCTATTAAAGACATTTGCTGTGTATAAAATAGTTGAACAATATAAAAAATGAGGTATAATCATGTTATATATTATATAAATAAACTTAAATTTTGACTAAGTTATTTTTAAATAATTATTTTCTTTTTTCCAATTTTAGATACAAGATTTTCAAAATGAAATTGAAATTTTATTTTAGAATCTAAAATTACTCCCAAATATGTATTTAAAAAAAAACCCGAACGCAAGCAGAGGCTTTCGGTACGAACGTTACCAATATTTTCGTTCGGAAAGAAAACGAATGTGTGCGTGGCATAGACTACTTCAATGTTTGGGTTTGTTCTGTCGACATGTTTCTGTGCATTCGGGTTTTCCGAATCGGAAAACGAATTCGGAAACCGAATGTCTGCTGGCCTTAGGAGATTATTGTCTTGTTTTTCCGTACATATTTTTTGTCTTCGAAGTAAATTTCAGGACTCGAAATCTATTTGCAACCCTTCTCATGGACCATCCCTCTTCAATTAAAGTTACTAATCTCATTTTTTCTGTCGGGGTTAAATAGGGCATAATATACAGACTGATATTGGTGACAGTCCAACAATAATTAATTAAAAATAACCTTGACATTTTTTGATTACTAGTTGGCAGCTTTAATGCATTACTGAACATAAAAGGTAATTTAAAAGATGCATTTACACTGTGACAAAACACTGTCCAGATTTTAGATTCGCTAACTGTACGTTAGTCAGCTAGTTTTGTAATGGCTTAAAAATAGTATAATTTATCCAAACTCAGTTTGATGATATAAAAAAGCATTTAATAGGCTTCCAAGAGACCGACCTCACAACCAGGGCTGTCAGATGTATTTTTTTTAATTGTTTAGGTCATTTATTTTTATTAAAAATGTTCTTTTTATATCAGTATTCAATTGTTAGTCAGTAACTCTCTTTGAAAGCTAGTTTACAAATATACTTTAAACTAAGAAGTTTTAAGTCTGAAAGAAAGAAGAACATTAATATTATTATAGGTTTTTTAGTCCTTAAGAAATATTATTTGGAAAAAAGAATTAAAATTAAAATAAAAAGGGTTTTCATTGTTAAAAAAACAATGAATTAACAAACAATTGTTTCTCGTATACTTATACATTATATTAATAAACCCGAAAATTTGGTAGAACTGGCAATCGTGCATAATTTATGCACGTCTCAAACACTGTCTCCCAATCTGTGATTGATATGTTCTAGACAAGAAAGGCGGAATATTTTCAGCGAATCACGATATTTCTTATCTACCTGCTAAAAGATAATTATTGAGCTATCATCAGTGTCATGTCAGGTATTAATAGTTTCTTAAGGAAACGGACAGTGGAGTAGGTGGTTTAACATATTTGCTATAATTTACGTATTTAATTTTGGTTTATAACTGTGTGGTTTTGGACAGATACGTTTTTACTTGGTACATTTAATTATCAGCAATGGCTTTTCAGCGATCATTTTAAACAGCAGATCAAGATGAATTATATTGGTTCCAACATGCTCGGTGGAGTCGGCCTTCGAGAGCGCAACAAGTCCGGAATTGAGAAACAAATGTTCAATGTCAACGTATTATCTTAAGCGCAGATGTCCTTGATAATATTCGGCAGGTAATTAACGACATGAGTAGCGATGCATGGAAAAATTGCGAAGCTCATGTTACTGTAGAAATGGAATATCCTTGTTTTATCGCCTATAGCACTAATAGTGATCCAACCTGAAAACGATTCTACTTCTGAAAATTATGATGATACCATCAATTTAATTGTTACTGCATTTTAAAAAAAATGTTCGTTTATAACGTGTTACCTATTAAAATTGTTTTATTTATATTGTATTATCATTTTAAAAATGTAAAACAATATATACCCTATGCATTTTTATTATTTGGAGATACGACGCCTATGATTGGGAGTTTAATGCTTTTTTATGTTAAAGTTGCTTTATTTATATTATTATCATCTTAAAAAATTAAAACAATACCCTACGCATTTTAATTATTTGGTTGGCGACGCCTATGGTTAGGAGTTTAATACTTTTTTATATCATTAAATTAACTTAAGAAACACTATAACTAAAGACCTTCTGGAATTTTAGGAGTGAGTGAAACATAATACTGCCCACCTTAAGCAAAACGCCGTATGTGATAAAATGGTTGAACGGAGGAAATGCAGGTTTTGTTTAATCTCGTAGCCGTTGTTAGTTTAGAATCGGTAGTTGGCAATAGATACTGCATATTTATAAAATTTTCCGGGGAATTCATATTTTGACAAAACAAAATGAAAATAATCATTAGATCACAAATTATGGAAGATGCTGCGTTTTTCTAAAAACTAATTGATTGATATGGTAATAAAGTGATTACGAAAAATGCAGTACTGGGTTACACTAACTTATTATACAGCTTTACCCTAACAATTATAACGCAACGATGAACTTTAAAACTTGAAAAGAAAGACTAATTTTCAACTTTTTGCTCAGAAGTAATTAAATACAAACTAACACAACAGCACACTTACTTATATAAATTAACAGTTGACTAAAAAAACAGCGACAGCACGCACGCCGTACAAACAAAAGTAGACTACGCTTAGCATAAACGCGGCAAATGATCTATGCTTAAAAGAAACGCCGCATCGTCTGCTGATTTGCCGCGGTTTTCCTAAGCTAGCAAGCTATGCCGCGTTATTCCTAAGTACGAATGGAAATTTGTTTCAGATACCGCCAAATAATAACCAGTTTATTAATTTCTGGTAATGTTTGCTGCGTTTTAGCTAAGTTATAATGATAGAGTTTCAAATAACATTAACGGAGATACCAATATCACATTTTTTTAAAAATTTGAAGATGCCGCGTTTTCGCTAAGCACGGCAGAATACAGGCCAGTTCATAACTGAAGATTTGCCGTTAACTCGTAGGAAACGTTGGTTACAGTCCGCATCTACTCGTGGAGTAAAGAAACATAGTCGAGTAGCAAATCAAAATATTCGTTATAGTCATAATATTAAGTACTAATTACAAAGCAGTATTTGCCCACGGCCACTATTATTCTTATTGATAAAAATACCGATGTCAACGTCTTGACGTTTTGTCATGATTTGACAAACACAACAAACCTCAAATTATTTAGTGAAACCCCCGGCCGCTGATATGGAGGTCACCACTATCTGTTAGCCCCTCTCTCTCCGAATCAACCTATGTCATAATTTATGAATCCGTCAAAGTGCTAAAAAGAAACGACTAGGAATTCTGTCTCACCCACTCCATTTACATCGAGAAGGCTATGTTGTAAATAATGTGTAAATTTACCTAAATTCATAAATGGCATGCTAAAGTCAATAACTGCTCTTCTTTGTGGAGTTATTGTAAAATCACATATAGCCAAATGAGCTCTCTAAAAATAAAAAGCTTGCATAAGTTTAAAGATAAAAAGCTTGCTTGATAAGATTACAGAAGCTTTGCATCAATGTTTGCAGCTGCAAGTAGCAGATTACAGATGCAAATGACCAAATTGAAATTCCAGAAAACGTTTATCATACTACTGCAAATTTACAGAAGATTGGAAGATCCTACAAATAAACAAAACAAAACTAACCTATATTTTGGTGATTTGACGGACGATGGTATTGGTGATTACTTACAATTTGTACCCGATTTTTATATAAAAAAACAAGGGGACGTTAAAAGTTAAGTTTATTAATTCATTATTGTCATGGACTTGGGCATATTTTACGTATTTGGCGCAGTCGATATCAGTAAACCAGCAGTAATAACGGTTTAACTACGGTAAAAATGGCAAATTTGCAAATAGTTTTTGGAATGTCAAATTTCAGCAAATTATTTTGCATCTGCAAGTCCTCCATATTAGCATAATAATATCTGCAAAGTTGCAGTTAGGTATGCATTTTCTGTAATCTCACCCTATAACAATTTATGGTGGGAGTATCAACATGCTTGCCAACCTATAACCTATTTCGCGTATATTTGTTTAGTTTTTCTAGCTTTTACACAAAATTTAAATAAAATCATTATCGTCTTCATATTTTATAGGTAATAATTGACATATTAAATTAATATCAAGGAATTTCATTAAATATTTTAGGAGAATTGTATAGCGAAAAATATCGGGTAAGATTTTTTTTAACATTATTATATCATTGTTCTTTCACTATACAATTATCCCAAAATTAGCAATAATAATGAATAGATATTTTTGTTATAATATGTCAGATATTACCTAAATATTGTACCGACGATATTGATTTTATTTAAATGTTAGTTAATCTAATAATAAAATAAAAAAAGCAACGCGAAATAGATTATAGGTTGGCAATAGATGGAATGACGTTGATAATTACAGCTTAAGTAAACATTTTTTTTTACCCGCTCTACTAAATCATTAACCAAGTTAGCATAGGAATTGTCTTTAGTTATTTGAAACTCATAAGTCATGTTAATGTTTGCGGACTTCGCTACTTCATCTATTAAGTCCATAGAATATCCATAATATTTTGCGTTCCCATATGCATTAGGATTGGGGTTTATATACAAATACGGAGGAACAGTTCTACAATGAAAAAATTAAATATGACATAAATTGAAAATAACTATGAAGAATGAAGATCAGCATCGTCAATTTTCATAAAATGTTGCAAAATATATTATTAAACATATAAGTAAGGTACACCGGGGTAAGCGGAACCGTGAATTTTAATACCTCCTGTTTAAACGTGTTTAAAAAAATATTTATCTCATAATCTTGTTCATAGTTGGCAGGCTTACTGGTTAGATATTATTTTAACAACATACCAACATAGAAACCGATAAAAAAATTTCCCTTTTTCTCTAGGATTTTTTTTTATTTTCGCTGGTCTTGGGTTACACTTCCCCCAGGTTAGCGGGACAAGTGTAAACCAAGGCACGTTTTCTTATTTGGACGTAAGATCGTTGACCCATGCAACGACCGTATTGTCTTTTAAAGATTTCTTGAAAATTGATTTTTGATAATGACCAACACTTACCTCGCGCTAACGATAAATTTGTAGCTTTGCATTCGTTTTTGAAATTCAGCTTCTCTTTCAGTAGCGTTTCTGGTTAAACTAATTTTTTCAGGTAATGTAGAGTTCCATATTCCTATCGGTTTTTCAGGTCGATTATTTTCTATTACTTCGAGAACAAATTGATCTCTTATTCCATTTCTCAGAGAAATTGGACCGGTTAAGGTGTCCGTGGCGTCAATCTAGAATGAAGTTTTTGTCAAAGAATTAAATACGTTTAATAAAAATAATCGTGTGATTAGAATAAACTGAGCATCAAAAGCTACCATCCCATAATTTAGACTTAATTTAACAATCTACACCTTTTCTATTTCGAATGCTGTTTTTATAGTTTTGTAACTAATAATTCTGTAAATGTAAATTTATGCTAACTGTTCTTGCAAAAATTAAATTAAAAAAGTGGAATTTATAAAATATTTAGGAATATTGATTGACCAAAATTTAAAATTGGATCATCAAATTAACACTCTTAAATTAAGAAACACTTTATGTAAATTTAGATTTATATTGTGAATCAAAAACTTTGTTTAATGTTTTATTATGCACTTTTTCAATCAATTCTTTCCTATGGTATAATTGGTTGGGGAAGTGCATACGACTCGAATTTGAAACCGCGGAACCGCTTATAACAATACAATACAATACAATACAATACAATACAATACAATACAATACAATACAATACAATACAATACAATACAATACAATACAATACAATACAATACAATACAATACAATACAATACAATACAATACAATACAATACAATACAATACAATACAATACAATACAATACAATACAATACAATACAATACAATACAATACAATACAATACAATACAATACAATACAATACAATACAATACAATACAATACAATACAATACAATACAAAATGTCTTTATTTAATATCAAAGAAATTTATAAAAGAAAATCTAAATGATAAGTGATGGCGACGTTCAAATAAATGCTCTTCCACGCAACCATCAGGTATAAAATAAAATAATAATTCAATAACTGCTAACCTAAGATATATAGGTACTAAGTAATAAAGTAAACAATTAGAAAATAGAAAATCAGAAATAAAGGAATCGCCATATCAAGTTACACAATGACATAGTTACAAAATCACACACGCTCTCCCAGAACAAACTTACCCACCTTACCTTTAAAAGCTTGAAAACTTGGGGAACTCTTAATAACCTCCGGAATATTATTATACATTTTTGCCGCATTATAAGAAAATGATCGCCGAAACAAGGAGGTGTAGTGCCTGGGAATACTGTAAAGGGATGATGATCTTGTTGGACGGTTATGTATGTCCGTTCCTTTAAAGAGTTTTTAATATAGGTAAGGAGGAGATTTAGTCTTAATAATTTTATAAACCAAACAGGCCATATGTACTTTAAACCGTTCATCCAGGTTTAGCCAGTGGGAATTCCTAAAACATTCCGAGATGTGATCAAATTTACGTAAATTGTAAGAGAATCGAACACAGGAATTTTGTAGTTTTTGTAAGAAATACCGATCTTGCTGACGTAACGCAGGCCAGAAAACAACATCACAATAAGAGACAAATGAAAGAATTAAAGAGTCACATAATTTTAGCTTGATATCAGTAGTAAGAATATCCTTATGCATGTATAGCAGTTTAAGTTTAAAATAGGACTTTTAAAGTAAATTATTTACATGGCCTGAGAATCTTAGGTTTGAATCAAACTGCACTCCTAGATTACGACAACTATCAGTAAAAGTTAAAAGAGAACCATTTAAATTAAGTACAAAATCATCATTTTGTTGTAGCAGATTACTGTTTTTCCCAAATAACAACACTTGTGTTTTGTTTTCATTTAATTTAAGTGAGTGTGCCTGTGAGACTCTAACAATAATGTCAAGATCTTCATTTAATTTTAATGCCGCTATGAGGAAATCTTTAAGGAAAAATGACAAGTAGATCTGAGAATCATCAGCATACAAATGAAGAATGCAATGCTTTAGAAAAGTATAAAAATCAGAAGTATAAATCAAATACAAGATAGGGCCAAGAATACTACCCTGAGGAACACCCTGAGTAATAAGTAAAAATTCTGAGTTTATTCCATTGCATACAACTCTTTGCTGTCTTCCAGTCAAATAATTCCTAAAAAATGTCACTGCCGTCGGTGAAAACCCAAAGTAATACAATTTATCACAAAGTAAGTTATGGTTCAAGGTATCAAAGGCTTTACTGAAATCAAGCAATACCAGACAAGTGTTCAACCCTTTGTCAGAAGCCGTAAAAATGTCATCTGATACCTTAAGTAGAGCAGTGCAGGTACTGTGTAGAGGTCTGAATCCTGACTGAACAATTGGTAAGATTTGTTGACTATTTAAATAAACATTTAGTTGTTGAGCGACAATTTTCTCTAACACCTTGGATATCGTAGGCAGGATACTTATTGGCCTAAAATGACCTAACTCAGTAGGATGATTATTCTTTGGGACGGGAATTATGTTTGCACATTTCCATGCATCATGAAAAGCACCTGTAGTAAGGCATGTGTTTACAATGTAGGTTAAGTATTTAGTTAGATAAGGAAAAAGACAAGTAAGCATTTTTAAATTATGGTTATCAACACCCTTAGCATTACTTTTTATTGAACCAAGAATACTTAGATAATACAAAGATATGTTTTAAAAATAATATTTAATAAATATATTTTGTTTCCTTTAAAAATACTATTTGTTAATAATAATATTCAGAGTTTAAAACAACTTTATTACAAAACTTTTATTTTATATATTATACAGTGTGGTTGTTTAAGCGTGCAACATTTGGGCATTTTTTTTATTACCGATTTCTCAGAAAATTTTATTCTTGATAAAAGTTGGTGCATGTTCGATAATCAAATTATGTGCAATTGGAATGGTTGCAAGTCAAACGGCGTACAGGGTAGGCCAAAAAATATAAAACTTGTACAAGAATAAACTACCCTTATTTCAGAAAATTCAGCAAAATGTTATTAAGAAAAAATGTTTAGAATTAAAAATTATGTGTAGATTTAAAAACGTGACCAACTAAAATAAAAAAATATAAATTTTCCAAAAAATTTTTTTTATATTCACCATAAAGACCTTCATAAATTTATCAAAATCAAATCAATTTCACATATATTTCTTCAAATTCAAGCATATTTGTAAAATTTACTTGAATTTTTAATTTATTAAGGAATCACAAAATTCATGTTTGTTGCAACGATATTAAACACAACTTTAAAATATCCTAAAAATTCTTTTTAACAAGACAAAGCATAAGTAATGATAATATGCTAATTAAAAAATTATTATTTAAAGTGCAAAATTTTTATTTTAAATGTTTACTAAAAAACTTTATTTTTGTACAAGTTTTATATTTTTTGGCCTACCCTGTACGCCGTTTGACTTGCAACCATTCCAAGTGCACCTAATATGATTATCGAACATGCACCAACTGTTATCAAGAATAAAATTTTCTGAGAAATCGGTAATAAAAAAATGCCCATATGTTGCACACTTAAACAACCACACTGTATATAAAAATGAAAATTTATTACATAACATTACTCATAATAATATATACCAAACAAGGCAAATAAAAAATCTATGCGTATGTTATGATAACTTTAATTTAACACTTTTAAAAAATAATGTTTTATTTGTTGTCATCAAAATTTTTGATATATTACCTACTAATTTGAAAACTATGAGTTTTTTGACCTTTAAAAGAAAATTAAAATCATGGGATTATGCAAAATTATATAAAGGTAGGTAATATAATAATAACAATACTAAATATTAGAATTTTTCTATTATAATTTCTCCCTTATTATAATTTTTCCTTTTTTTTTTGGTTAAATATTTTTGAATTACTTACTTATATTTTTAAATATATTTACGATGTGATTAACATTAATAATATAAATGGGTGTATATTTTTTCTTTACAAAATCGGACAGATTTGTTAATCTATGGTTTTGTAATCATGCTTTCATTGGATTTATTTTTATTAAAAAAAACAATGTTATTGATTTTTAATATGATTATAAAAAAACCTGCAAATAAATAAATAAATATTTAAGATTTATTTAAGAATAAGATTTAAAGTTATGATCACCTTTTCAAGTAACCAAAATACCTGTTTTCTCGAACCACCCTGTATTTCGCAACTAAGATTTGTGCACAGGGTTGAAAGTCCCCTGGTATTATTTAACTGTCCACCAAGTTTCTGGGTCTCAATATTTTAGAGTTAAAAAATATCAACGTTCTTGTTTCCGTCAAAAAGTTTTGAATTTAATTATTATTTTAGAAACGGTAAGACATAGGTATAGTATAATAGGTTTAATAAAGAAAATTGTTAAGAAATTAATAGGAGGTTCGAAAATAATAGTTATTTACATTACTAGATGCGAAAGTTAATTTTTAGGTGTGAGGAGGTTTTTACGAAATTTGGGAACCACTGGTGTAATGTATTAAATTTTTTCTACTACTGTTCTCTGATCAATATATTATTAAGTAATAAACTTTGATTTTATTCAAATTAGAATGACTATTTAACTAGAGTGTTTTACACTGGCAAAATGTCATAGCAACGGCCGGTCTTCTACTGGCAAAATTACTACCTGCACCCACCTGGACAAAATTCACATGTGATTTTTGCCGCGGCAAAATTTTGTCTTTTTTTCTAGTTAAATAGTCATGTCGAATACCACTCGAGAAAAAATTGTGTAAGCAAAATTGTTCTCAAGGATTTATTTAAGTTTGTTGCTTTTAAGCAATTTCGCTCATGACATTTTCGACAAAATTGTCATTCGCGAAATTGCCAAGCAACAAACTTTCATACCTTTCGAAAATTTTGCCGACAAAATTTTATCTCTTGTGATATTATATATGATAAAATATTTTTTTTTTCACCTATAAAATAATCCATGACAACTAGTTATTTGAGTATTGTTGACAACTAGTTATTTGAGTTCTGTCAGAGTCTGTCAGTTCGATTTTTTTGTCCTGGCACCGAAAGTATTACTTTCGTAGCTAGCAATCTACTTTCGTAGCTAGCAACGGATAATATTCAGGTAACTGTAACATTTACTTTCGTTTTCTTTCGTGTTGCTAGGGCCCGAAAGTTAATTTATTTATTCAGTAGTAGAAAAAATAAATTACCGGTATTCCAGTTAAAATATCGGAGTGGCTACTAATTTTTAATAGAAGTGGCAGCACTGTATTGTCAAAAATATTTTAATTCAAAAAAGTTTTGTCTGTTTCCTTCCGCCAAATACATTCAAAAAAGTTTTGTCTGTTTCCTTCCGCCAAACACATCCTGGGGATGGATGGGAAACTTTTTTGAATTGATATCTGCATGTGGTCCGGCACTTGTACCGGTTTTGAGAGCACACTTGCAAAATTTTCTATTTTTACAGAATAACCCCTTTACGACTGACCTTTTCTAAGGTACCGTATTGAGACGCAAGATGTCGCACTGGGTTCTATAATCCCGTCGATAAAAATATTTTAGATAAATTGAGCATATTGTCCATTTATGTAAATGTGTCAGATCGGTTCGTTAGCCGGTTCGTCATAACGCCTATTGTACCATCCACCGTGAATTACCCTGTATATATAAAGTCGCCACAGTGGATCTTTGCCCGTGCGTCATCAATCAACGATCAGGACTCAACGTGGTTAATAACTCTGCATCCTTATTTATTACAGTAACAAGTTTAAATAAAAGCATAAAAGAACGTCTCCAAGATTCCGCAATAATATAATGTGCTAGACAAGAATAAAACTATAAACCTCAATTAATTACTTTTTTTAATTGTAATAATAAATTTAATTGTAAATGTATTAACATTTGTTTGTCAATTTCTTTTAGATAATAGAGAATGCCGGGCAAAACTTAAAATAAATAATAATTTTTCGGGATATTATGTAGGTACGTCAAACGGTAGGCAGGCACGTCCATTTTATGAACTTAACTTAGTTTTGACTTTTTTCGTCTCGTAATTTTGATTTGATTCATACGATTTTGATGACGTAAAAGTGATGACGCACGGGAAAAGAACCACTGTGGCGACTTTATAAGCTTATTATAAGGGAGGTGCCTATCAAAGAAAATTTATAGGGTTAGAAATGTTAACTCCTTGTTAAAAAATCGCAACACAGTAGAGGGAGAAAGAAGAGAAAGAGAGAGAGGGGTGTTAGTGTGCCCGCCGGCCATCAGACGCGCAATGGCGGGAAATTTGAACAGCGGTTTTCGGACTTTTCAATTTAATTATTAACTTTTGAACGAGTTTTTATTGATTTAATTTGTGATTCAATCTAAATATTATTAAATCACATATTAAATCAATAAAAAGACGCACAAAAGTTTTTATTTTATGGAATAAATAATGCACATTTTTATATTAACCAAGATTTAAAAAATAAAAATGGAAGCACTTTATCGTAAATAATGTTTTCTGCGTTTATTTATAAATAAAAACTGCATTGACAACCATAACAAAAAATAACTGTTTAGAATAAACTAATGTCCTCAGTTTACGTCTCACAGGTCTCACTCATCTGGAATTGTCTCAATTCATATAATATTATCACAAATACTGTATAAACACAAGCACTAGGATGCATTGAGACACGTACTAAAAGATCCATAAACTATCAGGTGATTCTTACAGCGTTCTCTGAAACAAAAGAAACAGTATCGGGTAGACATTAAATTTCTCTGTAAAATGTGGCCGATGGCCAAGTATCTACTTATCGAGTTAGCTCAAACCATTATCTTTGTGCCATTATGTTATAATTTTTAATCCACTCAGTAAAACAAAAATGTTAAAATTATCATTTCAAGAGACTAAACTTATCTGTTCGTAACTGATAGATTGTTAGGTATTACCTCGGGGACAATGTGTTGCAGTTATCTGCAGGTTGCCCAGTGATATTTTGTTAAGATTGGCTTGTTAACCAACACCTATTATGTATGTGAAACATTTCATGTTAATTTATTTATTGTAAACTTACATTTCCTATATTCCTATACAAAAAATAGGTAAGGAAGTGTAAAATCAATTTGATAAACAATAAAAAATAATTACCTGCATAGTAGGCTGGAATAATAACTGAAAGATTACACACATCGGCGAAGTTTTCTAGAATAGAAACTAATAGAATTCTATATTAACCCTTTCAGGCATGGTGGTTTCATTAGTAAACCATAGAATCAAAAGTCGGTATTTTATCTCGCAGTGGTTTTAAATCAAAACCAGCCAAACTACTAGCGTCACCTGTTAACGGGTAGTTCTATTAAGCGCCAAGCAGAGAAAATTCTGCTAAGATAGCTTCATTATGAAGGTTAAATTATTGAATATGGCTTTGTTTTGAGTGCCGTTTGACCGCGACTGTTATTTTTATTAATATTATTGTTTTTTTTTCAACAAAATAGGTAAGTACTGAATTTATTTGTTAACTTGTATTGGTATAATTATCGTAAAAGGTAAATGCGTGGTATTTTTGCTAAACAGGTGATAATAGCAACGGTTTTTTATTATGGTTTCGTTGCGAAACCGGTATGACGTAATTGCTACCACTTTTCCGCACGCCTAAAACTAAAAACTAGCCACATAGCACTAAATGGGCATGTAATACATGTAACGTAGGATTATGTCTAAATGCAGAAAAAAACTGTTTTATGACTTACCATAGCACCTAAATATATATTATTTAGATTATTTGTAAAGGACTTTTAGTTGGTTATATTTTTAATATTATGTCATAGTGGTAACTATGGAAAACCACGTCCTGGAGGACTTCTTGGAATATATTTCAGATAAAAACGTTATTTTGTCTTATTATTAGAGTGTAAACTGTTTAACTAACATAAAATAAATTGGTTTCGAAGAGTTTTTCTTTTGTGTGCCTGAAAGGGTTAAAATGATAATAAAAAATTAATTATTTTCCTCAGAAAAAAACATGGACAAAAAAAATTGACAGTTGTGACATGGATGGATGGCGGGCTGGCGGCTGGCTGGTTTGTTCCAATTAGCACCTGGCGCAGTTTGGAAAGCATTATAGTAGGTTCGAATATAACTGTCTTTCTCTTCTGTACGTCAAAAATATGCGACAGAACCCGGTTACACGGCCAGCTGGCGACAACAGCGCTAATTTGCCTTGATGGCCGGCGGCACACTAACACCCCTCTCTCTCTCGTCTTTCTCTTTCTACTGTGTTGCGAAATCGTACATTTAAGCTTCACCTATAACTGTCTATCATTTTAAGCTGTAATTCTGAAAACTAATATTATGTTTACTCTGTTAAAATAAGCAAGTCCGTGTTTTGATGTTTCGGGAAATTTCGCCCCTAGGGGGTAGAAATGGAAAAGGAAATTTCCCAACGCAACCGCTAGAGAAAAAGATATCAGTAAAATATGTTAGACAAGTTCTTCGCTTGAAACAAATGAACATGTGTTTAGGCATTTACGAAAATTTTACCCCTAATCACTCTGCACTCAACGGCACAATAGAATGGAAAAATTTCCCGAGGTTTATTGGCGGTAGATTTGGGTCCATTTCATTTCTTAAACTTTATTCATATTCTAGAGAAAATTTATTACACTGTCCAAACAAAATAAATAAATTCATAATAACTGCATTTGCATTATTTTGTTCCATGATTTTTAATGCTTAATGCAACTTACCTGTATCGGTAACAATTACCAAATACCACAACAATAACGAAAACTAGGTACATAATTTTTACGAGCGAGGGGCTGGGATATTTTTGTTTACTTAATACATTCCTATTAGACCTAGCACTACTATTATAGAACGACGGGTGCAGTTTGAGAGTACTATACTATATTATGCTTGATAGCCATTGGTTTTAAAATCGTGTAATTTTGACAAAAATGTTGTTATTTTTATTTTTGATTTAAAATTATTGCAATGAACAAATATTTTATTTTACTAACTTCACGTAGAAAAGAAACAACATTAGACTAATAAGATGATAATCATCGACAACAGTGAATTATTTTAGTTTAAAAATTAGTCTATATTTTCACGTGGTTCCATTCTTGAACTCGTGAATAACCTAGCAGACCTGTCGGCTTGTCGCGATAAAGATATAAAGATATAGAAATAAAAATCTACTTAGCTCAATAATTGTCAATGGGTGTACCTACACACATATCGGAATAACAGTTTAGTCAATGGCGTACAATTATTCGCAGAACTTGAGATACTTACATTTGCAATTATTTCTGATAAATTTAAATCATCCAAATAATTATATGGAGAACTGCAAAGAAGGTTCCTTGGATAAATTTCTATCTGTTTTGATTTTAAGGCATTAATTGATTCCCTAAAAAGGACCATAGCGTCATGTAGTAGGGCTGTTTTAACCTAAAAAAAGAGTAACCTTTACCTGAAATTTAACGGTTCATACATGGATACTATATCGTAACAATATCGTTTTTAAAACTTATTTATATAGGCACATTGATGTTTTCTTAATGCAAGTGTATTGTTGGTTGTCGGCTTTTGACGAACAGTATCGTTGAATAAATGGGTTAGAACAATAAAAAAATTGTGTTTTTAATAATAATTGCGATTGATACAGTTGTTTTCATAAAAAAAGGCGTGCAAGAATAGGGAACTTGACAAAAATTTTACATTGGGAAAAAACTCAAAATAAATCATAAGTACATATTGTCATTAAACATATGGCAGCAAAAAAAACAACATATTTCGTCCCAAAAGACCGCTAGAAAGATTTAAAAATGCCCCAAAACTCAAATTATTCCAAGCGGTTAAAAACGCGCTGCTAGTAGTCGTGACGTCAAGGGGTATCATTTGTCAGATTTGTGTGTGACATCCACGAAATAGGTTATAGGTTTTCAATAAATTTGATGATTTGTCAGATTTGACATCCACGCGTCAAGCGACACGGCCTGTTTAAATGCAGGTGATAGCTTGGTTTACAAGTGTTAAAGTACACGTTAAACAATTAAAACAACAATACAATAACAATAACACACGGCCATCCAAATGCAAATTGGGTCGCTCGGCACCTGTCAGGAGTTTCAGGATGACGGAAGACCAAAAGTCCTACCCCCTGACGTCTTCGGGCTTCGCGCGCTTTAGAGATCGTTTGAAATGCTTTCGACACGCGCGAAACCTTAAAGAATTTTTACCAAGTTATTTTTGATTTTAAGGAGTAATAATTATTGGGGAATACTTTTTTGCCTAACTAAATCATATTTTGAAAAAAAAAAAATTGGAAAGTTCCCTATTATAGTAAAAATCAAGTAAAGTTTTAACGCGTTTAGGTTACGTTCTGTCATATTTGACATAAATTGTGTGCAATATATGTCAAATATGACAGAACCTAACCTAAACGCGTTAAAACTTTACTTGATTTTTACTATAGAATGAGAGGTAAGTTTTGTCATATTTGAGTAAAACCGGCTTGTCTAAATGATTGTTTATTTAAGGTTATTACAGTACGTCATAAATTATCAAAAATGCAAAGCATTGGCGTCGGTGTAATTAATTCCGAAACTGCATGGTGGGTGGTAACGCTTGATAAACTGTTACAGAAGAACTCGTTAGTTGTCTGTAGTTAAAAATGCTCAAATTGTATCAAGAATTGAAGAAGGATGGTCAATCCGAGCTGTAGCGCAGTTGTATAATATTAAAAAAAAAACTTTATTGAAAATTAAGCAACGCTGAGAACAAGACGAATCCCTAAAAAGGAAAATTGGTTCAGGTCGTCCCGAACGATCCAACCCTAAAGAGGATGCTACTTTTTTTGAGATATTTAAAAAATTATCCATTTGCAACTGCAAGGGATGCTGTTATTGATTCAGCATTTTCTGCCTCCCCACCTACCGCCAGCAAGAGAGTCAAGGAATCTGAACTAAAATGTCGCCCAGCTGCGAAAAAAAATTTTCTTACCGAAGAACAGCGACAATCAAGGATTATTTTTGCTTTAAATTATAATTATAGGTATACCGCAATCCTCAATTTTGGAACAGGATCATTTTTACTGATGAAAAGACGTTCCAGTCGACTTATAACTGACAAATTCGTGTGTACCGTCCAAACAATACCAGGTTTGAAAAGCAAAAACTAACCCCCTTCACTTCAATTCATGGGCGTTTCTCTGTAAATGTATGGGGCTGGATAAGTGTTGATGGACCTGGTGTTTGCTGGCGAATAGAGGGAAGATTTAATGCCGAAAATTGCATTAACATTTTAGAAAACATATTGTTACCATCTGCTGAGCAAATATATCCCAATAATACTTTCATATTTCAATAAGATAATAATTGTCCAGTCCACACTGCCAATGCTGTAACCCACTGGTTTCAAACCCATAATGTGGAAGTGCTACCTTGGATCGCTTATAGTCCCGCTATCAATCCAATTGAAAATATTTAGGGTCTAATCGCAAAAAAAATATATAAGTAATCGAAATTTTAGGTCACAAAATTCAGAAGATTTATAGGAAATAATACATGCCTGCTGGGAAGAACTTGATTCAAATATTGTATCAAAATTCAGTCAATTCCGAATAGACTGGCTTAAGTAATAGAAAAACAGGAATATATGACCAAATATTAGATTTTACTGATTCTTGTTGAACGTTTTTTGTTTTTATTGTAATTTTTATAAAACTGTTAAGATATATTATAAAATAAAAAAAAATATTTCTGTTATTCTATTGAACTAACGCCCAACGCCAATGCTTTGCATTTTTAATAACCTTTAACATGCGATAAGCCGGTTTTACGCAAATATTGTTAGGGTTTCCTCTCATCCTAATTCGTGCACGATTTTTTATGAATACAAGTGTACATCCAAAATGGTGGGTTTTTAAAAATAATCACATGTGTTGAGTAATAGATGTGTTTTGGACTTCCATTGTCTTTAGTTTTTCATATCACGTTTCAACTGGATCATCTTGGATCTCTACATCATTGTCTACAACCTTCAAATCACATGTGTGCCAAAACTGCCAAATTTACTCAAAAATAATTTACAACTGTTCCATATTTTACCTATTATTCCCCTGTGCAGCCGCATACAAGCCATTTTCTTTTCTATACCTCAGAAAATTTATTATTTTTCTATCTGACAGGTTTGTCACTTCTTGAAATGTACTTCTAATCTTCCTTTTTCTAGTAATAAAACGATGCATAGAATATTCCCCGTATAAAATGGGTTTTAATCATCTTCAAGATGAAACAGACGCGGTAGGTATAATCATTTAGGCCATAAAGGATAATGTAATATACGAAACTATATAGCACCCCGGTGAAACTTTAAATGGACGATTTTGCAACACAGTAGAAAGAGAAAGAAGAGAGAGAGAGGGGTGTTAGTGTGCCCGCCGGCCATCAGAGGGAGAAATTGGCGCTGTTGTCGCTTGAAGCGTCGCTGTCGCATATTTTTGACGTACAGAAGAGAAGGGTAGCTATATTCTAACCTACTATAACGATTTCCAAACTGCGCCAGGTGCTAATTGGAACAAACCAGCCAGCCGCCAGCCCGCCATCCATGTCGTCACAACTGTCAATTTTTCTTGTACACGTTTTTTTCTGAGGAAATTAATTAATTTTTTATTATTATTTTAATATACAATTCTATTAGTTTCTATTCTAGAAAACTTCGCCAATGTGTGTAATCTTTCAGTTATTATTCCAGCCAACTATGCAGGTAATTATTTTTTATTGTTTATCAAATTGATATGAACACTTCCTTACCTATTTTTTATATAGGAATATAGGAAATGTAAGTTTACAATAAATAAATTAACATGAAATGTTTCACATACATAATAGGTGTTGGTTAACAAGCCAATCTTAACAAAATATCACTGGGCAGCCTGCAGATAACTGCAACACATTTGTGCCCGAGGTAATACCTAACAATCTATCAGTTACGAACAGATAAGTTTAGTCTCTTGAAAGGATAATTTTAACATTTTTGTTTTACTGAGTAGATTAGAAGTATAACATGATTGCACAAAGATAATGGGTTGAGCTAACTCGATAAGTAGATACTTGATAATTATTTTACAGAGAAATTTAAAGTCAATCCGACACTGTTTCTTTTGTTTCGGAGAATGCTGTAAGAATCACCTGATAGTTTTGGATCTTTTAGTACGTGTCTCAATGCATCCTAGTGCATGTGTTTTATACAGTATTTGTGATAATATTATATGAATTGAGACAATTTCAGATGAGTGAGACGTAACCTAAGGACATTAGTTTATTCTAAACAGTTATTTTTTGTTATGGTTGTCAATGCAGTTTTTATTTATAAATAAACGTAGAAAACATTATTTACGATAAAGTGCTTCCATCTTCATTTTCTAAATCTTGGTTAATATAAAAACGTGCATTATTTATTCCATAAAATAAAAACTTTTGTGCGTCTTTTTATTGATTTAATTTGAGATTTAATAATATTTATATTGAATCACAAATTAAATCAATAAAAACTCGTTCAAAAGTTAATAATTAAATTGAAAAGTCCTAAAACCGCTGTTCAAATTTCCCGCCATTGCGCCTCTGATGGCCGGCGGGCACACTAACACCCCTCTCCCTCTCTCTCTCTTCTTTCTCCCTCTACTGTGCGATTTTTTAACAAGGAGTTAACATTTCTAACCCTATAAATTTTCTTTGCTGTATAGGTACTTACTGTTATTTTTGTAGGTTTTATATCTGGAAAGTAATTGGAAACGATCGTTTCAAAATGTGGTTCCATTGGATTAAATAACCTCAAGGTGGTAATGTTAGCCAGTGTGTTTAATGATGAGTAATCTAATGTATGAGCATCCTATAAAATTGATAATTATTACGTCAGAGGTCTTGTTGGCCGCTATGTGAAGTCTGTTCAATGACCGCTGACCGTTACGACACGACTAGTGCTTATCTTTCTAACATTCGTGAACTAGGTGAGCTAGTAAATTTGCGTCAATAGTAAATGTCGCAGGTATAATTTTACCAGACTTTTTAATCAGCATTATTTCAAAAATGTCACGGTGTTATGAAAAAGAACAAGCGTTATTTTTAAAATTATTTGATTTTTTCAAAGAGCAAGTGATGCCGAAAAGACTTTTTTATAAATACCTATCTGTTTTAGAGAGTTTCTGATGATTTGAGAGTTTCGTGTTCAACAATCCGACGAATTCAGGCAAAAGGGATAGAAAAGAATTTATACTTTAATAATTGTAATAATGTAGCTATTTTGTCATCCCATGGTCGACAACTTCACGAAATTCACGAACAAACCATAAAAGAGCGTATTTATGGGATGTATAGAGCAGGTGAACACGTTACCATTTGCTCAATACAACTAAACCTTAAAATCATTAATGGTTCATTAGCTGACGGTTTAAAAAAATTAAGTTATATGGCGTAAATGTACCCACATATAGACCAAAAACGAGTAGAATTTTTAAGAGGATTTAAGAATAAAGGCAACTCTCAATTTCCCTTAAAGCCTGTTTTTCTGGATGAAACCTGGATATACAGTAAAGGAGCTTTTAGGCGAATATGGCAAGATGATACTCGTCCGACAGTAAAAAAAATCGTCAGAGGGCGTACGGTATATTATTCTACATGCTGGTTCAGAAAATTGTAAATAATGCATGTTTTATATTTAAGTCTGGCCTGAAATCTGATGATTATTATGATTCCACGAATAGTGAAACCTTTGAAAAATGGTTTGAAGAAAAATTGTTAAGAAACTTGGAACAACCGTCACTTATTACCATGGATAACGCAACCTATTAATCTGGGCTAATTGAAAAAATTCCAAATACAAGTTGGTCAAAAAGATTACTTATTGCATGGTTAGAACAAAGACAAATTCCGGTTACACCTTTTGCAATGAAGGATCAAATCTGGATAAAAGTTAAGTAGCATATCCCACCCTAACGTTACAAGTAATCTAAAAAGAAGATGATTTTATAAATAAGATGAACATATTTTAAACTAAATTTATAGACTGATGCACTGCATAGTGCATATAGATGCACTAGACAAAAAATATATGATTCAATTTTAAATTTTATAAATGAGTTTTATTTATTTTTGGGTAATTTTAAATTATTTAAAAATTTCATACCTACTGATTTTCAAAAACAAAATGTTTTATCCCATAATTTTTACCCTAAATAAACTACCTATTTCTGACTTCCATAACAGAATAAAAATAATAATCAAAAATTTGAAAAAACGCGCTTGTATTTTACTTGTTCACACGCATCCGTCGTTATGTAGATGTCGTAGGCTGATAGTGAAATCCGTCATTTCATGAAAAGCCTAGTCACTTCATGAAGCGTCGGCAGATTGTGTAAAAACATGAAATTACACGATCTGCCGCGTCACTTCATGAAGAGACCTTGACGTTTCGGCGTATTATGTATAACACAATCTGCCTAATTTTAAATATCGTCACTTCATGTAGTACCTAACGATGTCATGTCGGTCGGCAGATTGTGTAATTCCGCCTAAAAGGTATATTGGCAACTGGTTTGTTTGTTGTTCCCCAGAGCATTTTTTTTTTAATTAATTTTTTTCAACTTATAATATTTTATAAAAATAAAAAAAATGCTCTGACAAACCCGAACAAACCAGTTGCCAATATACCTTTTAGAAGGAATTACACAATATGCCTTGTTTTTGTGGCATTTCATGAAGTGACGATATTTAAAATTAGGCAGATTGTGTTATACATAATACGCCGAAACGTCAAGGTCTCTTCATGAAGTGACGCGGCAGATCGTGTAATTTCATGTTTTTATACAATCTGCCGACGCTTCATGAAGTGACTAGGTTTTTCATGAAATGACGGATTTCACTATCAGCCTACGACATAGACAAGCCTAAGAAAAATTATAACCTGTATCACCGCCAAGTGAAACTGACCAAATTAATTTACAACGTACCACAAATATGGAGAATATGACGTAACGGTCAGCGATCGTTGAACAGATTTTATAGTCGCTTGTTCTAAATTTAACCAGCGAAAAACCTAAATAATTAACCTTTTAAAATTATTGATCGTTACTTGGTGGAAATCCATAATAGTTTTGTTTTATTACTGTAAGTAAAACAAATTAAATAATAATTAATAAGATTTTCTTTTAAGATTAATTTTAATAAACATACCAAAGACGTGAGGAAAAAACTTGTTGAGAAATCAGAGAGTAACCTAACTTCAGCGGCTTGTTCTAGTACATCCATAATTCGATCGACGTGACAGTCGAGAACAATCCTATTTGGAGTAGAAGAGCTTCTGATACGTTTGAGTAGTTGTCTAGAAATAAAATAGGATCAGCACGCTCCAATTGAATCAAGTAGTCAGAAGCTAAGAGGTTTAAGTAGAAAAATAATTAAGCTTGCCTTGCCTTGCATCTAAGTACGTAATGCTAAGCCATAGAGCTTAATACCTGTTGGGTGTCAGTAACTACCTGAATTAATAATCAAGCAGTTATTCATCTCTGACAGTCGTTACAAGTAATTTGATTCATCGCTAATTTTTCCAATTTCTTGAACAATTCACACAATGGGCCTTACGGAACAGCACAAAAAATTCATGGTTGAAGCGTATTTTCGAAACGGGGTTAAAGTAAATGGTGAGTGGCAATACAATCCGGGTTTGTTCGACGATTGTTGGACGATTTTCACGAATATTTTCCTAACGTTGCTTTTATTGCTGGGGATTTTTATCATTGCCTGAAAAGAACCGTGGCTGTGTTTAGGGAAACAGGTTCTATACAACACAAAAAAGGAGCAGGAAGACCATATGTAAGAACAGAAGAACTTGTTGCAAATGTTCGTGAAATAATGCAAAATACGCCAACAAATTGTATAAGACGCCTGTCCCAAGAAGTGGTTGTTAATTCAGGTAGTTACTGACACCCAACAGGTATTAAGTTCTACGGCTAAGCATTACGTCCTTAAATGCAAGGCCCTCTTTGATCCAAAGGATTTTTGCTCGCACGGTATTTCGTAAAGTAATGCGATAGAAATCCTGCAAATTTGGAAAATGAGGTTTTCAGAGACGCTCTCTTCAAATGAAAAAAAAATATATAAAATACCCACAATAAACAACAAGGAATCCACAGAGAAAACTTAAAACGAAACAATAAAAATGGCGCCTAGCCGTCTTGCTGCATAATATTAGTTTCTTATTTTCAAATTCAGGCAATTCCTTTCTTGCGTTAAGTTCAGCTCGTACGTAGTCATTCCTGGACTTTTCACCGCACACTTTTGTTGCGACCTCCATGATTATCTCGAGACACCTTTTAAAGGTCTCGGTATGACAAGGGAAGCAGTCAACATTTTTATTTTGTTGGTTTGTCACGATATTTGACAATTCTTCAGATATAATATGCTGTGTTAGAGAAGGTTCTGTGAAAGTATAACTGAACAAAAGCAGTCTATAAGGTCAATATATTCTTTAGCAGACTTAAGGATTCATCTGGCCGCTAACTCACTTATGGGTTGTCGTGTGTCTGTCAACATCGATACAAGTATAGTTTCTGGGCTCAATATAAACAATGAGCCTTATGAATAAAAATGTAGCGATTGCTTTTTCTTATAAAATCGAAGTAATTTCTTGAAAGTCAATGAATAAAGTAATTGCTTTTGCGTCCAGCAATTGCTTGAAAGTGCAGAAATTGCTTCTAGTCAATGGTTTATCTTAAAAAATAGAAGCGATCGCTATCGTTTGCTTCAAATGTGATAAATAAATTAAGAAATTGCTTTTCCTAGTGTAGCGATTGCTTTCAACTTTTTAAGGTAGGTCGACCCCTGCATCATTTGCCTGGTAGCAGTCAACTTTAGTTCTCCGCGGCATACACGTGCGTTTCTCTTAATTTGTGTCTTCAATTATGGCTGAATATATGAACGTCACTAAAAGAAAAATCTACAGTGTACGTAAAAAATGCAGATATGATGATTTCAGAAAGTTATAGCGATTTGATTGCGAAAATGTTGAGTAGTTGGCAAATTATTTTTTGACTGGCACTGTTAAAAGGCGAGGGGGTGCACTGTCGCCTTTAAATAAGATTAAAGTCTTTCTGCGGAAATTGTCTGATCCGGGCTTTCAAAATTCTGTAGGTGAAGAACTCGGTGTTCACCAAACTACTGTCTGTAAAACATACACTTTTAATGGATGCAGTTATGGAAAAGGCCAATATTTTTATTAAATTTCATACAAGTGCTAAAGCTGTTGTGGAAGCTAAACGGTTGTGGTTAGACAGATTTATTTATGTTCCTTCAATTTGTGAACGAATATTGCTTGTTTTTAATTTCTTCATCCTTACTATAAGCCACGTTTGAACTTGTATTGAATAAGCATTATTTGCTACAGAAGTGTAAGAAAAACAGCAATTGCTTTAAAATTTTATTCATATTCAGATGTAGCAATTGCTTTTACTTACAGCATTTGCTGGTCAAGCAATTGCTTTTACTAAAAAGTAATTGCTTCAAGTAATTGCTTAATTTTTATTTATTAGGCTCAATATCCTGTATTACCTTATCAAAAATTACTTTGACATTATCTGGGAGTTCTCCAGAAATATGGATTGTTTTCCATAGAAGACTAACATCATTTTTTAATCGCGGCTGAGTATTTATTTTAAATCACATTCGCGAATACACTTTAATCAAAAATTCGGCAAGTATTTTAAAATTTTCCGAAGGTTCTATTGGCCCCATATTATAATCTAAAAATATATAAATTTTAAGTTTAAATCTACAAAGGTTTCGAAAATATTTAGAAAAAATCATCTTCAGCATATCCCCTGTATTCGGTTGTAACTTCGTAGTAAGTGGACATAGGACACAATTTTATATGAAGTTTTAACCTCAAATTATTGACCACACCTTTTAAGACACCCTGTATAATACAAAATTTTTTACCTCTTTTCAAGAACACCTACATCTAACGTACCTACTTTAATTAAATTGCTACTTGGACTCCGTTGCTTTTCTGACTGTTTTATTGTTATGGAAAAAAGGCAGAATTAAGGCAAAAAATCTAGCTAAACAAACAATAATTACAAATACTGATTTCTTTGTACCGGTATTAATTGTTTACAAGTTACTTCACATATCTCAACAGCCTACACTATATAAACAAACCAAAATTTTACTTGCAAAAAGCTTTAGAAAACAAAAAAAAACCAAAAAACTATTTACCATCCCATCTACCTGTTGTCCCCCTTAGGGTTAAGCTTCTGTAATATCAAATTGTTAAAGCTACTATCGTCTTTGTGCTTTTGTAGTTTCAGCATTTCCTGTAGCTTCAAAAGTCCATCGTCGTCTTCGTAGAGAATGACAAAACCGGCCCAATCAAAAGATTCAATTATTTTAGCTAGACCCTGAAAAAAATATTGGTCCTTATTATAAAAAGTTAGTTTGTCCTCCACTAACTGTTTTTCAGGAGATCAATCTATCTAAAAATTCCCATTGTACAAATGTACTTGTGAAAAATTCTTGTATTATTCGTCGAATGGAATCTTTAAGCATATCTATCGAGTTGGGTTTAGATTTATAAACTAAATTTTTAACGTAGCCCCACAGAAATAGTCGAGTGGGTGAAGATCGGGCGATCAGGATGGCCACTTTACATATTTATCCCCGTCTATCTATCCACCGCCCTGGAAATATTGTATTTTAAGTACTCCCTCACATAATCAGCATAATGCGAGGGAGCACCATAACTATTTACTTGGTGAATCAATTAAATCTACCTAAACCTATACAAAATAAATATTTGTGTTAAGAAATTTGCTAAGTACCTGGGTTGTTAAGTTGCAATATTTATTTTATTACAATACTAAAGCATTAAAACCTGACCTACCCTGGATAATAAACCAGCTTCCGGATATAAATTAAATACATTGTTGGGGCTTGTTCCAATGGCAGGCTTCCAAGTTGTAGTAATATAGGAAATGTTCAAAAACGAGCATATTGATCCCAGTGTGTCAGAGACTAAATATTCTCTTGGTCCAAGTATTCCAATTAGTCGTTCTTCTTGAAGAGCCAAATTGCATACTAAAATAAAAATTTTAATGACTCACCTATCGTCATCGAACAACGATAAAGCAAGGGAAGATATTCTTTTGAAAATAAATTGAGATAAAAACAACCGGATTATCGATGGCGCGATGACGTAGGGTTTCATACTGTCACCTATCGACCTATACTAGAAACTCTCTTATAAGAGGTATAAGTATTCACTGCATCTATTAATCGATCGTTATATTAATATACCAATGCTTTTAAAATTAGGTAGGTAAATCATATTGCTATTTTTTCCTTACATGCTTTAGTTGCGTTAAATATGTCTTTGTCTGAAACAGTTTCGATATCGGATAGTACAAATTCCACATTTTCATTAATATTGTCTTTAATGACTTTCCAGTTATGTTGTATGTTTTTCTGATCTTCATTAAAGAATACTCCTGAAAATGAAATTAAAATGTTAAATAGTTAAAAAAAAACATGTTAAAACCCCATTTTAGTACTGTCTGGTTTACGATTTTTTGGGGTTGGCAATTGGGTATGTTCTTGGTTGTATCGATAAAAGAAATACTGTATTTGATTGATTTGCGACCCGACGTATTGTCTTCCATTACCATCGGCGGATCTATCGGCGGACAAATTAAAACAAACATAATGTACATGCTCTTTGTTCTAACACAGCAAGAAAATCATTTCAGGACGGTAATTTTCGTCCAATCAATTAAATTTTAAACTTAGGTTAGGATAGAGTGAGTGGCAGTGGTACTTCCAAACAGTCTCACGTAGTGCTATAAGGGTCATTGTTAAACCACAGCGCATTCAAATCTAACCACTACTGTCGATAAACTTAATAAGTCGACCCAGTTGCTTACTTCCTCCAGGTAATTAAAGAATGATTCGTACTACAAGGCCAGAACATCAGGACATCTACCCAAGAATTGTTGAATACTTTCTTTCTTTTCTGCATCTCTGCAACGTTTGCAGCTATTTGCATGGGTTCGGCGTGTCTACAGAAAAGGCCCTTTCCGATAACTACAACAGTGATATTTCTTAGATTTTTCCGAGTGTAATAAAATTTTGAACTTAGCAATCGATTATTGTAGTGGCAAACTAGTCAAGCGACTGGAAATTACAATTCAGTAACGATTTTCTTGTTGGATTACAGCTTATACGTTGCTAATATCATAGTTTAATCAGGTCCTCACTGTATGCGCTTCCGATTTGGTGTTATTCGGAAACTTATCTACTTGTCGCTATTAATATTCGATAGAACAGATATTTAAATATTTTACACGCTAACACTTTTTCCTCCTATATTAATGTCAAAAGTAAAGTTTTATAAAGGATTAGCACAAAACTTGGAAATAATAACCTCAACCCTTGCCATAATCACATTGAATATCACAACCAATACAACAATAACAAACGATACACAACGCCCGTTTCTGCAACGTTTCATGACGATGGATCGGAAATATTTTCCCCCTACTGCGCAATCTCCGTTGGCCCGGTGCATATCGCTTGCAGGGGATATTTTACCATTGTGCCGCTGCGCGCTGCTTGTATTGGCAATACAGTATGGTTGAATAATGAAAGAGTTTTGGACTTCCATTGTCTTTATTTGTTTTAAATTACAACGTTTTAACTGGTAAGTATCTCCAGTCGTCTTCAGGTAAATACTAAATAAGTAAAGTAACTACAGGACTATTTATACTAGCTAGGTGCACTGAAGCATAACTGAGGGGTTTTAAGTCATGCGTTCAATTGGCAAGCTGTATTATCCTAAAATTACATCTATGTAACAACAGATATTTCTTATGTTTAATGATGGTTTACTAAAGCAGCCTGTGTTCTGGTGAATAGCAGCAGCTTCCTGAAACCTTCTTTTTCTCCAGTGTGGTTCCTTATGTAGGATTTCAGCTTCTGACTTTAACTGGTAAGTATCTCCAGTCGTCTTCAGGTAAATACTAAATAAGTAAAGTAACTACAGGACTATTTATACTAGCTAGGTGCACTGAAGCATAACTGAGGGGTTTTAAGTCATGCGTTCAATTGGCAAGCTGTATTATCCTAAAATTACATCTATGTAACAAACAGATATTTCTTATGTTTAATGATGGTTTACTAAAGCAGCCTGTGTTCTGGTGAATAGCAGCAGCTTCCTGAAACCTTCTTTTTCTCCAGTGTGGTTCCTTATGTAGGATTTCAGCTTCTGACCACATGATATGGTGACCATGTTTCCAGGCATGGTCAGCTGCACCTGAAATTTCGGTCTCTCATTTTAACGTATTGTTTTTGTGTTCTTTAATCCTTGTATAAGATTGGCCGCACTCGCAGGGGATCTGGTAGACGCAGTTTTTCCTATCTTTTTGACTTGTAGGCTTTGTCTTCGTCAGGTGGGTTCTTAGGGTGTCCCTCGAGTTGAATACGGTGTTGATGTTATATCGTTGTCCTAGTCTTCTTATTTTCTCAGATACTCCTTTGACATACGGAATATTGAGTGTTGGTTGTGCCTCTTTGTTTGTTTCTTGCGCGTTGGGTCGATTCTTACCATTTTCCAATATTGTGTCAACTAAATTTGTGGGGTAGCCATATTTGTTGAGGTCGGTCTTGATGTGGTGAGGTTTTTTTTCAAGTGCTTCTTTCGAGTTACAGATTGTAATTGCTCCATCCACGAGGGTTTTAACTATGCCATGTTTCGTATTGTTTGAGTGATTTGATGTAAAATTGAGATACCGATGCACGCACTGTATGCGTAGGTTTTCTGTATAGGTACTGAGTTTGGATGCTGTTGCCATTTTTCTTCACGTTGACATCTAGGAACGGCACTTGGTTGTTTTTTTCTTTCTCCATGGTGAATTTGATTGTTGGTGTTAAGCTATTGAGGTGATTTAGAAAATCTATTAGTTCCTCATCGGTTCCATTTCAAATAATGAAGGTGTCATCCACAGTAATCCATCATTAGACATAAAAAATATCTGGAAACCATTGTTAGATAGATGTTATCTTAGGTTAAGATCGCGTGCCAATTGAACGCATGACTGCACCCACCTCAGTTATGCTTCAGTGCACCTAGCTAGTATAAATGGTCCTGTAGTTACTTTACTTATTTAGTATTCACCTGAAGACGACTGGAAATACTTACCAGTTGAAACGTTGTGATTTAAAACAAATAAAAACAATGGATGTCCAAAACTCTTTCATCATTCAAGAAACATCATTGTCTCCAACCTTCCAACAGTCAATACAGTATGAGTTTGTAACTTGGAATAAATTCAGTAAATCCAGTACAGTTTTTTTTTGAAAAAATTCTTATACATTTAAAGTTGTGGTCTTTTTTATAAAAACAGTATTGATACAGTGTGTCCCAAATTTGATAGCGCTATCGAAAATTTTTCTAAATGGCAACCCTACTTTGACTAATGTTGTGGAGTTGAAAGCACGAATAATATATGCGTGTAGGTTAACTTCTTCCGAGGTAGTTAGAAATGTTCAAGACGAGTGTTACTTGCATTTAGGATATTGCCAGATAGTGAATGGACAACATTTTGAGCATTTATTGACGAAAAAGTACTAAAATTAGATCAAAGGTTTTTTTATTTTTCAATTAACTTATGTTTATTTGTTTAATATCTTATAAATGAGAAGAAATAAAAATTAGAAATTTCGTACTTCAGTATAACTTAAAAGGCACTTTGAAAATAGCCGATAAAAAACCAGGGTTGCCGTAAACATGGTTGTCAGATACAGGGACTGACCACACTCAAATACATAGTGCTAATCTAAATTTTAACCAATAAGAACTGTAAGAAACAACGAGAGTCTTTGACTAATACACTACTACCTAGGTTTTCGATCATCCAACACATTTTAATTAAATTCATGGGAATGAAAGTGATTGAAAATAATGAGATATTTTTCACAAAGTCTAATAATTAATTTTTGAATTTTTGCATAAAATCTTGTACACAAGCATACAATTAAAATCTAGACGCCTTTTTCAAATGCCTTTTTCCCATATCTCGTTATCTAATACCAGTTTTCATGAAAACTATATTTTTTACTTTTCCCGCCAAACGAGTAGTCAATTGTTGTTAGATCGATCACCCATTATGCCGAGATAATCAACGTAAAAAATTTTCTAGATAATAAATCAATAAATTATTATCCCATATATGTGACCATATTTATTCCTGTCACTGTATATCAAAGTACATACACTTTTTATTTTGGGTCAGCCTTAACATACAAAAAATTTAAATCGAATACAGTAAACAAGTTTAAAATAGCTCTCCAACTATGCGGTGAATAAAACTAGGATATTTGAATAGTTCCGAACTGATTTGATTCGTATGTTTGTGTGGAAAACTTTTATAGTTGAATAAATTGAGCTCTTATCTTCCAATAAATACAAAGAAAGTGAAACACCAAATAATTACGCGTATTTTTATTACGCCTAAGGCTCGCCCTAGAAGCTTGGAGAGACCTGCAAAACACTAATTTTCGGTTGCGTGACAATATTTTTAGACCGACACTTCAATATACATTTAATTCTTTATTTTATTTTATAATATTTTTAAATGCGTCGTATGATTTCTCGTAACAGGCTTTAGATTTTACTGGCAATATATTGTAAGTCGCTTTCCTTGCTGCTTCCAAAATTTCTTTTTAAATTGTATTTTCCGTGTCGGATAATTCAAAATCTAAATTCATATTTTTAAATTTGCGCACTCGCAAAACAACTTTGACATAAACAACAAATTAAAAATCAACGTCACTGGACAATACATCGAAATGTTGTTATCATAGTAACGAAATCAAGGTTGATTGTATTATCAAAGAGCGATTGGAAAAATAAAAAAACAGGGACCGGAAAACTATTTTGCCGGTCCCTTACGTCCATTTTCCGGTCTCGATCGACAAAACGTTAATTTCTGGACGAAAAATTGTCCAGAAAGTGTATATTTTCTTGTCGGTCTTAAAAAAAAATATTTATTACAAAAGTGACTAAGAGAATTTGCTGGAAATTACTTTTAAGTTTCTAGTTTGGCCGCTAAATATTCACAACTTTGGTTTGGCTTATCAGACTTTGTCAAATTTGAACTTTCTTCTTTTGTTTTATCAAGTTGATAAAAAATTAAGTTGTTCTGAATTCTGTTGCGACAGCTAGAGGGCGCTATTTAGTAGAATCTACAATTTCTTCATTTTTCTCAAAAATTTTAAATGAAATGATATACATATATTTTTTAACTTAAGCCAAAATAATAATAAATAAAAAAAGTATCTGTGCAAATCGTGTCTTCAATTATGTCCACAATAGCTGTTTTTTTTTAATAGATTAATAATTGTTGCCCTAAGGCATATAATAAAAAGTACCGAAATTGTCCCTAGATATTAACTTATGTTATAAAATGACGTGAAAATATAACACGAAAAGACACTATTAACAAAATGTGACTTAGTTATTATTAATTTATTTATTCCAATTAAAATCCCAAAAAACATTTGTTCATGAGGGATTCTCTACTAATAACAACATCTAAAAATGTAATGGTTAAATATAACTAATTAAAATACAAGGTAAGTCAAAATAATACTTAAAATGTTAATATTCAATAAAAAAATAAGAATATTTAAATATGTATAAAATTATTCAATTATTATTATTTCTTTTAATAAAATAATATAACTAATAATAGTTAGGTAAGTATAGCGCCCTTAGTTAATAATTCGAATAAGTATAGCGGGAATGAGGGCAGGCAATGAAATGACACAATTGTATTTATCCCAACGTTTTGTTTTTAATAAAAACTTTTTCAAGGATCAATAAAAAGGTCTTTAAGCCTGTATATTCATAATGCGGAATATAACAACACATTTTCTAGAAAACACATTGGATATACTTATATATTTTATAATATTATAATAGATACAATTGTGTCATTTCATGGCCCACCCTCATTCCCGCTATACTTATTCTAATAACTAATAATATCGTGTAGATATCATTTATAAATAATTTTAAAAAGAATAATTAATCATAAAAGAAGTGCGTTTAAATATTTTTAGTTTAAAATTTAGCTTCCCCCTTTTTAAGTATTTTCTTAATAATTATCATTTTAAAACGTTTCATATTTAAAAATTTTAATTCTTGTGGTCTTTTCCACCCTGTATAATATTAAAGTGCAATAAATACGTTATAGGCGTATCATATTATTAATTTACAAGAAACAATCTTTCAAACTGTACAAATCGTGTAAAAAAGGTGTTTAAAGAATAATTTGTCAATTTTTTTGATAAGTAGTTTATTACAAAATTTAGAGAAACCATTTATAAGTAGGTACAAAGTATCCTCCCCAAGATTACGTTCGTTATCATAAGTAAAAACAAGGAGAAAAAAAAAGGTAAGCAAAACGAAAACGGACAGAAAAACTGGTAAAAAATAGCAAAATTTTCATTTTTATGTTAGTAAATCAATGATTAGTTCTGTCCTAGTCAAAGTTGCTAGTAAATTCTTAATGATACTATTTATACAACTCGACATAATTATTTTCTAGAAAATATCTTGCATAAGTTTGATTTAACTTACCCACTCGTACTCTCTCCTTTGCCAAGCACAAATAATTGTACGCCACAAAACTAAGTAGTAAAATTACATTTCGAAAAACAATTTTCATTGTCAACAACGCTTCGTCAGTGATCTGTTAAACGATAAAGAAATCATAAAATTACAAGATCATACCACGTCGGCAATAAACTGTCTAGTAATCTATTGCGTTTAAAAGTTTTTTGTTGTGAAGGTGTTGGTACCGTGCCAAAGGAAATATTGTGCCGGGTTTAAAAATAAACAGCGTGTTTGTGAAACACACTATAAAATTGGTTGATATTTTGATTGGTGTTTTTTGATAAATAGGTGTTTCGGAAAACGGCTAGTTATACTTATATACAGGGTGGTGATTTAATAACGGATAAATTCAATACAAATTAAATGGGGACGTGTTTGGAGAAACGCTCGAACCCGTCGATTTTGTTTTTAAATTGCGCATGTTTTGACATAAAATGTAGGTATACAGGGTGTACCATAAAAGTGTGGCAGAAAAAATTATTTTTTCTTAAATGAAAACCCCTGTATGTTATTGCATTTTCAGATTGTTCGTAAAAATCTAGCCATGTTTGATGCATAATGTTCTAAACATATCTTCAACTGTTCACGAAATATATTTAATATATTTATAATATATTTCTCCAGAAACCGTAGAAAATGTACAGCAGCAATTTATTGATCGGCTGGGGTACTGCAGAGCTGTTAATGGCGGACACTTCCAACATTTGCTAAAGTAATTTTTGAGATTTTTAAAAATGTAATTTAGAAATCAATTTAATAAAGTGTTATTTTAATATTTACAGTTCAATATTTCGTGAACAGTTGAAAATATGTTTAGGATATTATGCATCAAACATGGCTAGATTTTTACGGACAATCTGAAAATGCAATAACATACAGGGGTTTCCATTTAAGAAAAAATAATTTTAAAAAGCGAATAATTGCAGGTACTGTAGTACAAACTACCTTAAAGAATATTTTCAAAAACCCCTCAATTCAATTAATTTTTCGGCACGTTTGTTAATCGCTCGGGTAGCACGTTGGATTTAGTAGGGATTGTTTTTTATAAAAGCTGCAGTATTAAAAATTCGATCGCGGAGTACTTCTCTCGTTTCCACTCGTGTTTCATATACTAGCGATTTCATTCATCCCGAAAGGCAGTAATCAAGCGGGTTTAAGTCTGGTGACCTCGGTGGCTAAACTGGCGGACCATCTCTGCCAATCCAGCGATTAGGAAAACGATAATTCAAGAAATTTCGCACACGGAGTCTAAAAAGAAATGGGGCTTCATCATGTTGGAAGTACATTCGTTGTCGAACATTTAACGGAACATGATCCAAAATGTGTATCAAATGGTCTTCCAAAAACCGTAAATATCCTTCTCCAGTAAAACGCCCATCCATTTCAAATGGATCAAACAACTGGTCGTTGAGCATTCCACACCAGACATTAATACTGAATCGATGTTAAAAGTTTCGTTCAAATGTAACATAAGGGTTTTCATCTGACCACCGATGTTGATTGTGGCAATTATTAATTCCATCACAAGTGAACTGAGCTTCATCGCTAAATAAAATATATTTGTGAAGACTTCGATTTTGATGGATCCATTCACAAAATTGTACCCTTGAAGCAGGATCACCAGCTAGAAGATGTTGAACAGGTTGAACGTGAAAAGGTATATGAAGTTCATTTGCAACCCGTCTCGTACTTATACCTGAGTTCTCTGCGACTATATTCAGAACATACACTGAGAAAATAGCTCCAAGTAAACTGTGGTAGCTGGGAAAAGTTTACTTACACCGGCTAATATTTCATTTAATATAGAAATTTAGTTTATTTAAAGCAAGTAAAACAAATTAGCTACAATCGGTTTAGTTGGATCTAATAAATTAGTAAACAATGTTTATTTGCTTTTAGTAAACATGTAATTTTTAAGTATACTGTACACCTAATTTAAACTTGTGTTCACTTGTTTTGGATAAATTAAGTAAAAAACTTTACTTTAAATAAGTAAACCAAAATATTCTCCTAAGTAAACTTGGTTGGTTAAATAAAGTGTCCAGTTCACTTGTTTGGCCTTTCCTCAACGTTCGGTTCGCTTTTAGCCGCTCCCGCTTCACTTCGGCAGGATGAAACTCGAAACTCGTGGCGTCGCACGCAATACGAATAATACGATTAGTGATGGGAAAAATCGAGTTATGTGATTTAAAAAACCGAATGATAATCGATTTTTCACTCGAATGCTATATTAGGGAAAAAAAGGTCGCCAAAGTAAGTTTGTGTAGCCGCAATGAGTGATTGGTGATTTATGAATGGCATGCGGGTCGTTTGAAAATAAAATAATTCGAATTTTCGTCACTCGAATAACTACCGGTGATAACCGAATAATCCAAGTGATTGAAAAAATCGAGTGATCGGTTATTTTTCACTCGAGTGATCCCATCACTAAATACGATATACGATTTATCATTTTTTTTTCGTCCTAGGCGAAGTCGGTCCGGTCGGTCGGATTGTTTGGTGCTCTGTTGCTGTATATTATACATATATTTGTGTTGCCGTATTGGACATCGCGGTGACTATAATATTATGGAGTGTTCTAATTTGGAGTATTTGTTAATAAATTGGAATTTAGAAGATCATATTTCCGCTTTTACGGGTATCCCTTATCCTTTTCCCTTTCACTAATTCTAACTAAACAATTTGTCTATTTTAAATAAATGGTTTATTGGTTAAAGGTACATAATTTAATAAATGGGTTACTTATTCCAAGTAAACAGTTCATTTAGATCAGATAACGAATTTCTAAGCACATCTGTTTATTTGTGTTTACTAGTTCTAGGTAAACTATTTCAGCATTTGTCATTTACTTAGGCCAAGTGAACCCTTCACTAGTCACTATATGTACACTGAGAAAAATTTCTTTCTGGTGGCAATTAAGCGATTTTAAACATTTCTAGTATTGGTTTTTTAATTGGATAAATAAGATTATAGTTCACTACACTAAATTACTCTTGACATAATTTTGTAAAATATTTTTGATTAATTCGGGCAACTAAAAAATCGAATTGGACTATATATGGTTAAATTAACAAAAGTTTAATGCAATCAATTACAGTTTACTAATATTATTTACTCTCAATTTTCTTAATAAATATTTTATTCAATGAATTTAGATATTTGTTAGCATAGTATGCTATAAGAAATCTAGAGATTATAATTTAATACTGCAAATAAAATAGATATTCCAAAATAAGTTTATTTTGCCAGAGTTCCGCGAACTAAATTTTACTGCAGGCAAGTAAGTTGGTGATTCCCAGAATTACGCCTCTAGTCTAAACGTGAAGACGACCGCGACGCAAAACATTTAATTCGAAGCTAGCGGGTTGGTGTCGGTATTTTCTTTTGTTTGCCTTCAAGTGGTCCAATTATAATAATATAGTTATGGATGAAATGGAGGAAATATTAAAAACCTGAGGGTTACCCATGTTAGTACATGTGTTTGTCGGTAAGTCATCAATTATTATACCTATTTTATTATCTAATATTTTAGTTGTTATCTATAGGTAGATATATGATTCTAGAATTGCCGCGCCGCACCGGGAAGATGGCGTACATTATTATATGTAGGTATTTGTTGCGAATTGCGCAACGAAAATCCAACAATTTGACTAAATTTTCCAATGCGCACGCTGTATAACCGTACCAATTTTTCTACAAATAACAGTTATTAATGCATTTATAAATATTCAATGGAATTAAAACCAAATTATTTTCAATAAGTACCTAAGTAGTTTGAGAAATCCTGTCTTAAATAATTGTGTATAAAATATGGCTGCCAAAATAAATATGATAATAATTGTTTTAAACTTGACGATTATTTAAAATTTAATTTTTTAACCAATTAATCAGAAAATGGTAAAAATAAATAAATACGCACATAGTAATTTAAGTAAGTGCATTATACAGGGTGTTTCACGGTAAATGGAACGTTAGAAGATTATAGAAAACAGTTCAATATCTCGGAAACTATTAAGTAAATATACTATAATAATATGCATTTTTATTAAAAAATAAATATAATTTTCCGTATGGAATATACAGGGTGGCCCATTAATAAGGGACGCCGGCTATAGGTATCTCAGGATCCGTTAATCGGACGACCCTGATAAAAAAAAATATTGGTAAATCAGCAAAGTCCACCGCTAAAGGGCGTAAATCCAACCTCGGAGCAAAAAATATTGTTTTAATAAAAATTGTTTCAAGTGAACCTATATTAAAATTTTTCTTTTGTAACCTACTGAAAATATCACAACTTTTTTGTATTTAAATTATTTCCCTACCTTATCAAATAAGGGGTGGGGAAGGGGTAAACGTTGGTTTGAAAAAAAGTCAATAACTTTTTTTTGGAATAACCGATTTCAAATAACTTTTTTAAATTTTAAAGCACTTTTATGGACGCTATACTAGAATAATAACATTTTGAGTTTAGTTATTTTTCATGTCAGTAGGTGGCGCTTTATGACAAGGTCGCAGATTTTTATGTTTTTTTCGAAAATTTGAAATGGTATTTTTATTTTTTTCTAGGAAGAAGGGCATCAAAATATTACAGTTACTGGTGATAACCGCTGTCCGAAATGTTTTTTCCTTATACAGTGTCCGGCAAAACGTTGGACCCATATGGAAAACTTTTTTATTATTAATTTTACAAAAAACAGTGACTTATTCTTCATAAAAAGTTCCGCTTGGTCTAAAACCTAAAATGCAACTACCAAATATTAAATTTTTCCAGGCGTATACGAGGTTTGTCAAAAATAAAGATTATTTCTAAAACATATTGTATTATTTCTTACAATCTGATATAATTGCGCCAATAAAATAATATTATTCTCAAATGCATGCAATAGTTGACTAAATAAAATCAACATATTGTTACAATTATAAATTAGTTTTAAAAAATATCTTAAGGGTTTAAAATGAATCTATAAATAATTGTTACCATTAAATTAACTTATTTTAGCATAATAATACATTATTTCTAAAACATATTGTTCTATTTCTTACAATCTGATATAATTGCGCCAATAAAATGATATTATTTTTGGAATAACGCATTACTTTTGAGCAAAATTGATTTCGATTTTGCAAACTATAGTATAGTTGTCACAAGAATATTAAAATCTGTTCATAATAAAATATAATTACCATAAAGAATTATTATTCATTACATGAATTAAATCGTCATTGTGACAACAAAATTTTAATTTTGCCAAATATGCACTATCCAAAAATCAAATAAATTATAGTTTACGCAATTTAATTTCTATTAAACATTTTTGGTATAGTGGTGGATCAATTAAACCTTTATTGAAATTCCAATTAAATTATGTAATTCTTTGAATTCGGTGATTTAGTTGCTCGTTACCAACTCGATTATTTAGTTGGATGAAATATATCTGGGTATTGGGAATTAATCCTTTTTCTCAGTGTAGTGAACTTTTTAATTAAAGTAAGTGTATTTTCACCTAGATCTAATAAACTTTTTCTCAGTGTATTCTTCATTTTCCACATCTATACCGTGGATTCTTTCAGAAACAATTCTCACGCTTGGGAACATTCTAGTTTCATGAGCATTAGCAAATACTTTTTGAAAACTCTTTTATTAGGAACTCTTCGATTTGGAAAACGAAGTCGATATTTATTAACTGCGCGCATCGCACTACCGTTACAGTAACCATACACGAATATCATGTCGGGATACTCCCTGTGACTGAATGTGTGGGACATTGTAAGTATGAAAATCTTGGTTCAAGTCGATACGCCCAATATGAAGCTGACAACTACTCTGCATGTCAAAACTATCAATCAAAATGTATCGGGCGTTTAAAACTAAAGCCTTCTTCATTATTTCAATATAAAAAAATTCAGAACCGATTATTCAGAAATGGTTGAGAATCGAACTAAAACATATGGGTTTATTTCTCTTATTTTCACCCTCTGAACACATTCTAAAAATATTGCCCTTTCCTCTCCAAACACCCTGTATAGAAGACAGAAGAAAATATTTCCTTCAATTTCGTCACATCAATTCTTAGACGCGTCTCGCTATATCATGGCTCAACGATAAGGCTAGGATCTAAAGAAGTAAAGGAAACGCGTACTACTTTCATATAGAGTACCACCCACTTAATGAAAAATCGCTTGTACCCATCAAATTAATTTTTTTGAAGTGCGTTTTTTTAAACATATTATACAGGACGGATCAACACACCAACACTAACTTATCAAGAATAAAATTTTCTGAGAGATCGGTTATTAAAAAAAATGCCCATATGTGGCACACTTAAATAACCACACTGTATATTATTCTACATGTGAAGATACAGTTACGGCCATTAAATATTGGGCAGCAAATCTGTCAGATTTTGACATTTTACTAATTTTTGGTTAATTGCTCTTTTACCTTAATTTACATTTAATCATATATAATATCACAAGAGATAAAATTTTGTCGGCAAAATTTTCGAAAGGTATGAAAGTTTGTTGCTTGGCAATTTCGCGAATGACATTTTTGACAAAATCACGAGCCGTCAGGCGAGTGATTTTGTCGAAAATGTCATGAGCGAAATTGCTTAAAAGCAACAAACTTAAATAAATCCTTGAGAACAATTTTGCTTACACAATTTTTTCTCGAGTGGTATTCGACATGACTATTTAACTAGAAAAAAGACAAAGAACAATAAAATTAGAAAACTTTTATTTAAGAATAAAACAAAAAAATTACTTATTTATTGATGTAAAAGTTACAGTTGTGATAATTAAACGTTTGTGCATTATTTGATTGATTTTGATTTGATGATATTACTTGATCTGGTGCTTTTTCTCTTAAGTTTGCAATTAATTTTATTAAAATTTTGCCGCGGCAAAAATCACATGTGAATTTTGTCCAGGTAGGTGCAGGTAGTAATTTTGCCAGTAGAAGACCGGCCGTTGCTATGACATTTTGCCAGTGTAAAACACTCTAGTTAAATAGTCATTAGTAATTACCAAGAGGTATCAAAACTTTTTTTTATTATTTCGAAAAATTAACAAACTATAAAACTATAACAAATTCAATCGGTACCTATTTACAATAAATCATATTATTATAATTAATCAACTTTTAATATTTTAGCGCGGCTCCCCCTTTGTCCAAGACAGAGTTTATCCTTCTAGGCATTGAAGTTACCAAAGCCCTTGCGAAGTCCCGATTTAACTCATTCCAAGCTTGTGCAATTTTATTTTTTAATTCGTTCAAATTTTGTGGCCTAAAATTATTCTCACCATTAATTTTTTTGACTAAAACACCCCAAACATTTTCCATTACATTTAAATCCGGACTGCGCGAGGGCCATGGTAAAATGATAATTTGTTCCTGATCCATCCATTCCCTTACTTGTCGGACCGTGTGAATGGGACAATTATCTTGCTGATAAATAAAATCCCTTTCTGGAAATCGTTCTAATACAGAAGGTAACATGGTATTTTGTAAAATATTCATGTATACTATACCTCTGTATTAAATCGCCCTTCAATAAAGTGACACACACACCAAATTCTTGAGCACTCATCCATGCCCAGACGTTTACAGAAAATCGACCATTATTTCGATCCTTTTGGGTAAATCTTCCATCGAATCGAGTTCTTGGAGCCTATAATACTCTTAGTCTTCCGTTGTAGCAAGACTGAGACACTTTCTCGTCTGTAAATATTACCTTTTCCCAGAAAACTAGAGGTTCCAAGTAATACTGTAACGAAAAACCGACCCGTTGTTCCTTATATTCGGTAGTTAAAAATGGCTTTTTAGCTGCTGGATGACAGCTTAATTCAGAGATTTCTCTAACCCTTCGTCGAGTTGTTCTCACCGATCCCGGCAAGTTTATTTCTATTTTAGCCCTTACAATGGATTTAAAAGGTTGGTCCCTTAATATGTTAACCAAATTGTTATCCTGTTCTTCATTGGATTGTTTGGGACCACCTCTTCCAGGTCTTCTTTCCAAGGAATGCGTTTCTTGCCACTTTGTTTTGAAAAAATAAACCGTACTCTTTGGAATGTTGAGCCTTTCTGAAACTCCCCTTTCAGACCAACCTTCCTGCTCAATATAATGAATTATTAAAACTTTCTGCTGGGTCGTTAAATTTGGCATTTTTCATAAATTAAACCTGTGACATTTATTCTATAAAGACATTTTTAATAGATACTTTGTTCAACAGGTATTACAGGTATAATTACACTAAATTGAGGTGTATGTATGTTACAAAGCTTGAGGTGTATGTATGTTACAAAGCTAAAAAGGTTCTGCCCAAGATTTAATGGCTGTAACTGTACATCAAAAATGTTTTGTGATAAGAAGATACATTAACAACTGTTTTTAAGAGTCTAATTTAAAAAAAATTTTATTTTTTTTTTTGTTTTGTTTTTGTGAAATGAATATCATTAATAGTATTATGTAATTCTACTTCGGCTAATCGATGAAGAACACTTTGCGGAGTATTTCGTGACTGAAGAAAATGACGAACGTTGTCAATATGCTGAAGTGTCTCTGATATGGTTGGAACTTGTCTTAATTCTATACTTACAGATTCTTGATCTACCGTCTCCTCATCGTCATCACTACAAACTGAAGAAGACACAGAAGCGGCAATGGCATCATCATTAAAGTATTCGACACTTACAAGATTATCATCAATATGGATAAATTCATTGAACTCATTTTCAGAACAAGGAAAACAAGATTGTCTAGAATATTGTTATCATCTTCCTGTCTAACTTTTTTCACCAATTCGGCTAATGGCAGGTCATCGTCTGATTCAAAATCATTTTCTACCTTCAGGAAACCACCGTGTTGAAAACAATTAAAAATTGTTTGTTTTGATACCCTCTACCATACCATATAAATGAAGTTTATTCCATCCAAAAGGTTGATAGAAAAATTTTCCCCACCACTATCAATAAAATTTATCATTTTTGAAAGAAGAAGCCTGCAATAATGGCTTTTTAAGCTATTGATGACACCCTGGTCCATAGGTTGTAATTTGGAACTGGTATTTGTTCTTGTTCTCCGTTTTAGGTTCGTTATAAAAGAAAAATCGTACGATTATATCAAAATTTAAGGTTTGTTTTAACCGAAAATTCGTTATAAAAGGGTTTGTTATTTGCGAAAAATTAACACACGTCTAGTGATACTGAAGTTCGTACTCATAGATTTGGTTCGTTATAAAACGAAAGTTCGCAATAAGCGGGTTCGTTACAGGCGGACATTACTGTATTTAATTTATATAGGGTGTTTTTTTAGAGGTTTGTTTTTCTACTTGGCAACACCGCTTCTAGTGAAGGTTAAGTTGAGCGCCGATAGTTGGTTTGTGCTCAGTATTGTCTGCCATTTTACCATGAATAGACTTACGCCGGAAGAACGCTTCCAAATTGTGCAAATTTATTTTGAAAATCGTGGTTCAGTTCGCCAAACTTACCGTAATCTACGACCGTTTTACGGTCGACATAATCGTCCTTCCGAGCAAGTTATCCGAATAACCATGCATCGTTTTCGCACCAAGCATACTCTGGTTGATAATGTGCATCCGCAAAGACGTCGTACAGTGCGCACCGAAGAAGTTATTGCTACTGTGGGTCGTAGTGTTCAGGACGACCCGAATGAGTCGATTCGCCATCGTGCCCAACAATTGGAGCTGTGCCCGTCCACATTATGGACGATTTTGCAGAAGGATCTTGGTTTACGACTTTACAAGATCCAGCTCGTGCAAGAACTTAAGCCACGTGACCATAATCTTCGTCGTACGTTCGGTCAATGGGCCGAAAATAAGATTTCTGTTGACCCTAATTTCCATAAAAAAATTTTGTTTAGCGATGAAGCTCATTTTTGGCTGAAAGGCTATGTAAACAAGCAAAACTGCCGGATTTGGAGTGCAGAAAACCCAGAAGCGATTATGGAGACTCCGTTACATCCAGAGAAGCTCACTGTTTGGTGTGCTTTATGGGCTGGTGGGATCATTGGCCCATATTTTTTCAAGAATGAGGCCGGCCAGAATGTTACAGTAAATGGAGAGCGCTATAGATCAATGCTTGCTGACATTTTTACTCCCCAGTTAAATGGCATTAATCCACAGACGCTTTGGTTCCAACAAGATGGCGCAACATGCCATACAGCGCGCGAAACCATCAATTTATTGCAGGAAACATTTGATGTCCTCGTAATATCACGTAACGGACCCGTCAATTGGCCTCCACGCTCGTGTGATCTCACACCTTTGGATTATTTTCTGTGGGGGTATGTGAAGTCACGAGTCTACTCTGATAAACCAACGACGTTGGATCATCTGGAAGCCAACATACGACGCGTTATTGGCGATATAAGTCCACTTATGCTTGAAAAAGTGGTCGACAATTGGACTTCCAGATTATGTTTCGTACGAGCCAGCCGTGGCGGCCATTTGCCCGAAATCATATTTAAGCACTAATGGCAT
This sequence comes from Polydrusus pterygomalis, assembly GCA_963969555.1. Taxonomy (NCBI): domain Eukaryota; kingdom Metazoa; phylum Arthropoda; class Insecta; order Coleoptera; family Curculionidae; genus Polydrusus; species Polydrusus pterygomalis. Next base: position 36,949,237 of record OZ018376.1, on the reverse strand, counting down.
ACAATAAACATTCAAATAAAAATAAATACGATGGCCTATTAGTGATATTTATGTGTTTTATTTAATTTCAAAGTTCTATACCTCTAAAAAAAACACACTTTACATGCTACAATCAATTCTAGATATTTTTCATAAATCATGTCCTATACCTATCTACAAGCGGTTACGAAATATTACTTTTTAAAACAAAACAGATAAACGACAAAGTATGACAATGAACTATTTTATGGGATGTTGAAAATGTGCCACACCAACTTACTCTCCTGCAGTAGATCAATCGATATAAAAATTTCTGTTGTACATTTTGTACTACTGGTGGAGAAATTTCTCTTAATACTCGTCGAATGGACTCCTTATATAAGCGCATCTATCGAGTTCATTGACGCAGCCCTACAAAGAAAGTCTGGTGAGTTAAGATCGGGTGATTTAGGTGGCCACTCTATTGATCCCCCTATCCACCGCCTCGAAAAAATTGTGCATGCATAATACGGGGGAGCACCATCCTGTTGAATCCATAATGTTAAACTTGGTAAATCAGGATCATTATCATCTGGAAATAGACTTGCAAAAGCTGGAATCAGATGATTTCGAAGGAAATTGAGATACCTTTTTCCAGTGAGGCAAAGAAAAATAGTCCATTACAATATTTTTAACAATGCCCGCCCAACTTTTTTATTATACTGGGTGTGATTTTCTATGAACCAGTGAGAATTTTCCTGTGTATCTATAGTTTTGTGTATTAATCTGGCCATTTAAAGAAAACGTAGCTTTATCTGAAAACCAAATTATTTGGACAATTTGTGTGGGTTTATCTGTTAGCTCAATCAATATTACACAAACTTGCTCTCGCCTGTCAGAATCATCGTCCAGTAACTCTCGTACAATTACTGGTTTAAAGGGATAAAACTTCTCTTTATAAAAAAAATTTGGTAAGTATCGTAGTCACGCCCATGTGGTGTGGGTGAGCTATGACAATCTTCGTGTAGTGATAATAATATGTTTATTTTTTTTTCTCTTCAGGTATACAAGGAAGACTTAACACTATCATTAATAGTACGGGACGTTCTTCACTTCGTTGCTACCCTAGACGCTAGTCTACTAGGCGGGCGATTTGGGTATTTTCATTGAATATATCACGGACTTCCCTATGATTTCTACTTTTATATCCACAACCCAAGATCATCAAACTTTCTATGCGTTCATCTTATCTTTAGCGAGGCGCATTTTGGATGTAATATCAGCAGAGCTAAATTTATTAACAATTTTACTGACTTATTTGAAGTCTTAAACTTAAATAGCAAATTGTCATTGTCAATGCCTTAAAGATTGTGAGTTAAGTTTAGAACACTGCAAGTTCGAGCAACATATTATCAGTGGTGTATACCAGCATTAAATAGTTCATATTTAGTCTAGGGTTAAAGGGTATTCATGAAAAATTTCTAGAATTGATTGTAGAATTTAAAAATGTAAAAAGATACGATCTTTCATTAAAGAAATTAAAGTTGATGCACGTAGCATTTTTATTATCCATTATGTACTATATCTTTTTTTTTAATGCATTTAAAAAAACTGGTTTGACGAGTCCGAGCGATTCTTGATTAAGTGGGTGGTATTCTATACAGGGTGTCCGGAAACCTCGTTCGTATACTTTAAGGGGATATTTTACATATGAAAATATGAAAAAAGTTCATATGAATGTAGGTCCTTAAATGACTTATAAGGAAGCTATGGCCGTCCAAAGGTGACCTCTAAAGATTAGTTTCTATTTTATATCTATGCAACCGCTTAAGGTACCGGTGTGCTTTTTAGCATACAAAGTAATAATAACAATTGCTAATTTAATGAGAGTTATTATGAAATTTAGTCAGGGACGTTCAGGGTGGCTTAGTTTATTTATTTCTAATTTTTTTACACGACACATTTAAAATATTTTACCCAAAAATTATAATTCCAGTGATTTTTCTACACATAAAAGGTATTCTTAAAAAAAATTATTTGACCAATGATTTAGGGGAAAAATCGATTTATTTAAATCATTGCATAAACTATTATTATCGAATTGTGTTTAAACTAAAACATCAAAGTAGTCTTATGGCAAATACAAATTTGAAGTAAAAAAAACATCAAGAAGCCCATGGTTAGCGTTAAAATAAATTGACAATGACGTTTTTGTGATTTATTGTAGTGATCATTGATCAAGTGCAAAGTGTTTTTGATTAATTAAGGTGCAAATTTTAAAAAATGGCAGGTTATTCATTTGCTGAGTTAGCTAATATGCATTTTATGTATGGCAAAGCTAATGGTTGTGCTCGAGAAGCTCGCAGGTTGTATCAAGAATATTTTTCAAACCGTCAAATTCCTTGTGAGAAATTATTCATTAATTTACATCAACGATTAAGAGATATCGGAACTTTTATGCCAAATATGAATGAAACTGGGACTCCATAAGCAGAAGAAAGAGTGCTCGAATGCGTTGCAGTCAATCCGGGTATAAGCACAAGAAGAATTGCCTTACAAGAGGGTATCCCTAAGAGTACAACATGGGAAATTTTGCATGAACAACTTCTTTATCCATACCATATACAAACATTTCAGGCGCTTAAGCCTCAAGACCTTCTTCCTCGTGCAGAGTTTTGTCAGTGGATGCAGAAAAAATGTCATCAAGACCGTTTTTTCTAAATAAAGTCTTGTTTACTGACGAAGCAGGGTTAACCCGTGAAGGCATCATAAATTTTCATAATAACCATGTATGGGCAGTAGAAAATCCCCATGCAATTTTCGACAGTCGATTCAACATAAATTTTCAATTAATGTTTGGGCAGGTATATTGGGCGATCGATTAATAAGACCATACATTATGCCTCAACGTTTAGATGGGCCCGCATATTTAGATCTTTTTACAAGACTCTTTGCCTGTTCTACTTGAAGATGTGCCGTACCAGCAAAGACTTACAAACTATTTTATGCACGATGGGGCTCCACCTTATTTTAGTAGATTGGTTCGAGATCATTTAAATCAAACATATCCAGACCGATGGATAGGCCGAGGTGGGCCCATTGCCTGGCCTCCCCGTTCCCCTGATCTCAATCCATTGGATTACCTTCTTTGGAGATATCTGAAGTCTCTGGTATATTCAGTACCTGTTGAAAATGTACAACAATTGGAACAACGTGTTATTTATTGTTGCGAGAAAATTCGTAATAAGGAAGGAGTTTTCACAAGAGTACGAACATCAATAAGAAATCGTTTAGTTGGTTGTATTGATATGAATGGAAACCATTTTCAACATTTGTTATAACTTTTCTACTTTTTTCAGATTATTTTTGTTAAACCAACAACTCTTAATTTATTTTCTTTAAAAATTACAATAAAACAACGTTTTGACTTAACTATTGTCATTGTCAATTTATTTTAACGCTAACCATGGGCCTCTTGATGTTTTTTTACTTTAAATTTGTATTTGCCATAACACTACTTTGATGTTTTAGTTTAAACACAATTCGATAATAGTTTATGCAATGATTTAAATAAATCGATTTTTCTCCTAAATCATAGGTCCAATATTTTTTTTTAAGAATACCTTTTTTGTGTAGAAAAATCACCGAAATTATAATTTTTGGGTAAAATTTTTTAAATGTGTCGTGTAAAAAAATTAGGAATAAATAAACTAAGCCACCCCCCCCCCCCCCCCCCCCCCGTACGAACGTCCCTGACTAAATTTCATAATAACTCTCAATATCATAAATTAGCAATTGTTAATATTAGTTTGTGTGCCAAAAAGCACACCGGTACCTTAAGCGGTTGCATAGATATAAAATAGAAACTAATCTTTAGAGGTCACCTTTAGACGGCCATAGCTTCCTTATAAGTCATTTAAGGACCTATATTCATATGAACTTTTTTTCATATTTTCATATGTAGAATATCCCCTTAAATGTATATACATTTAATAATCAATATTTATATTCGTTATAAAAAAGTTTGGAGTACCTTCGCCACTTTCAACTACAATAAAACAACAAACAGAAAACACAAAAAGACTGCGTTGAAAATAAAGAACATTATTAATTTATTTTCTGTATAAAATTGGGATGTCAACGTATTATCATCAATCTTGCAAGTCGTTTGTCTTTTGTTTGTGACCGATTCACAGTGCATAGAGTAAATAAAAGAAAAGGACAAAAATTAAACTCACAGTCACTTTTTAATTCCAATCTGAAAATTAAAAAATTTGATAACCATTAACCTGTGCTATGAGTTTTGAAAAAAAATGTCCTATCCTTATATAGGTACTACAGATTCTGACTTTGGTTAAGTTTTAAAGTTAAAACATTTTCGGGACTTACGACTTCATAATATGGACTAAGTCTGATGTCAGTGCTGGTGCAACCTTATGTAAAACAGTTACTTAAGCCTTCAAGTTTAGTATTTATCTTCTAAACTACGTCGTGTAGATGTCACTGAGTTCCTTCCGGATTGGGGTCGCAAATGGTCATTGGCTGTTACGTCGTTTAAACGTAGTGATAATATTTGAAAATCCTTAAAGGTAAATTTCGACGTCCTATGTTGACCTATTTATACAGATTGATAATGTATTGGTAGTTTAATAAAAGTATAAAGGACGTCTGTCACATGAAAAATTGGTGTAAATCGGACGTCATGTAGACGAATCAAATTGTCTTTTACAGTCGCTTAAAGAACTTTTACAAAACACAGTTTTTTTATAATTAAAATAAATAATCTCCGCAAGGATCATCATCATCAGATTCGTCCAAGTTAATAATAAAGAGGAGAGTATCTGAAGCATCAATATATCTTTCCCGTTTTCACACATCATTTATAATTTTATTAGTGTGTGTTACATAATTTTTCTATTTTTCCATTGTTACATTTTCTATGGCTTTATTCTACAGATTCATAACTACGTTATTTGTTACAGGATGCATAGAACTTATGAGCATCATAATAGCGCTTACATTCCGACCAAACCATTTTAATAGGATTAACGTGGCAATGATATGGAGAAAGTCTTAAAACTCGATGTCCATGTTGCAATGCCAGTTCGTCCAAATTATTAAAATAAAATTAAAATAATTAAAAAATTAAATTAACAGCGCTTTTTGGGTGAGATATGCTGCTTCGCCTGCTTCACTATTATCCAGATCTTATCCTTCATTGCAAATGGTGAAACTGGAATTTGTCTTTGTTCTAACCATGCAATACGTAATCTTTTTTTTTACCAACTTGTATTTGGAATTTTTTCAATTAGCCCAGAATGATAGGCATTAACAATGATAATAATCGACGGTTCTTCCAAGTTTGGTAGAATTTTTGTTCAAACCATTTCTTAAGTTTTCACTATTCATAGAATTATAGTAATCACCAGATTTCATGCCAAACGAATATTAAACTTGCATTATTGACAAATCCATTTTATACAGTACATCTTCTGACAATTTTTTTTAAGTGTATGTAGACTATCATCTTGCCAACTTCGCCTAACAGCCCCTTTACTGTATATCCAGATTTCATCCAGAAAAACAGGTATTAAGGGAAATTGCGAATATTCTTAAATTCTCTTATAAATTCTACTCGTTTTTGGGATATTAAAAAACGTCTGTTTGACACAATACATTTACACAACAAAACACCGCTAATGAACCAGTCGACCATCGATGACTTTAAGGTTTAGTGGTATTGAGCATGGTAATATGTTCACCTGCTCTATACATTCCCATAAATATGCTCTCTCATGGTATGTTCATGAATTTCGTGAAGTTGTCGACTACGGGATGACAAAATAGCTACATTATTGAGATTTTTAAAATCTACTTCCTTCTCTATACCCTATAAATGATGTTGATTAAAAACGTCACTGTCAAAAATGACAATAAAACTTTTTTGACTGGTAAAATTAGACGACATTCATTATTGACGCAAATTTACTAAAGTAAAATCAAAACAATTTCCGTTGCACGTCATACCTTCGAGTATCAGTAAATTTTCAAAAACACTTCCTTTAAGCGGCTTAGTATCAAAAAAGAATACATTAAGTTTCTTTTACATTCAATATCGCATGAAATTTATATATATTTTGCCCAAATTTAATTTTCTTATGTTTCCTGACCGATTTTCAATTATCAACTGATTGATGACGTGCAACGGAAATTGTTTTGATTTAGGTATATCTCACCTAGTTCACGAATGTTAGAAAGATAAGCACCAGTCGTGACGAAACGGTCAGCGGTCATTGAACGGACTTTATATACTCGAAATACCACTACTATGTTACTTTTTTCATTAGTTTAATCAATTAAGTGGCGCTCAGATTTTAGAAGCCAACTAACTTTGCTAACTTTTAGGAGTAAAGTGCCTTGCGTTTCAATTTTAGGCTACCGAAACACTTTAAATTTTATTCTTAACACCATAATATATACCGGGTGTTTCAATAAAAACTCCCAGGGCAATTATTTCGAAAACTAAAAGTGACATGTAAATTATGTAAACGCCAGTTTTTAGCCTCTATGATTAAATTCACCACTGTATAAAAAATATTTTTTTTTTTTTAATTTTAAGAAGTATTTTAATTATAAATATTTTTAATATCCTTTATCAGATTTTAATTTAATTTTGGTAATGATCATTTTAGTAATAAAACGCTCGTGTAGCGCTAAATTATTACGTCCAGTGACGTATCAGGGGGCGTATTAACAAATAATATTGGCAAAAAATAAAACGCCACTGAGTTTTTGGTAATTTTTATATTTTTATTCGGATTAAGCAATTAAAAATATCATTTTCTTGTCTGTTAAATTATTTTCACATCTTGCTATGTATGTGTATGAAGACGGCAATAATTTGAACACCTCATTTGACCCCATTAGTTAGTTTTTGGTATTGTTCTAATTTTTATTAATAATTTTGTATAATTTCTGATGAATTCTTTCATAAAATTTAAAACATCTTTTAATTTTATTTTATTATGCTTTAATGTTTTAACTTTGCTTTTAAACAACAAAAAATACAACGTATTAATTATTTAATAATTTTTGTTGTCCAGAATTGTTTTTATTTTTATTTCTCGAAAACGAAGCAAGATATGAAAATAATTTAATAGACAAGAAAAGGATATTTTTAGTTGCTTAATCCAAAAAAAAATATAAAAGCTACCAAAAACTCAGTGGCGTCTTTTTTTTTGCCAATATTATTTGTTAAGGTGCCCCCTACAGACGTCACTGGACGTAATAATTTAGCGCTACACGAGCGTTTTTCACTAAAATTATCATTACCAAAATTAAATTAAAATCTGCTAAGGATATTAAAAATATTTATAATTAAAATATTCGTTAAAATTATTTTTTTTAAAAACTCAACCCCAAATATCTCCGTTCATGTTGGATTTATCAAAAATTTTTATAGGACATAATTTGATCAAAAATTATTTATCTTTAATATGATCAAAAATTAATAATCAAAATATTTTTAAAAGTTCCTGTCATCGAAAAAATTCTCTGCACCGTGGCGCCACCTATATCTTGTATTATTCAAACGCATTTTTTACATAGTTGTGAAGACAATCATAGAGTTAAAAAACTAGCGTTTACAGAATTTACATGTCACTTTTAGTTTTCGAAATAATTGGCCTGGGAATTTTTATTGAAACACCCTGTATACCAGCCATTATATTTTATTAAAAAAAAACACGAAATGTTAGCTGGTCAAATTTGTTATTGTGCTAGTTTTTTCACCCATGCTGATTGCATCTAATATAACTATTTATCTAACCTATGCCACCTTTGTGATAATATTATAAAGTATACAAATGTATCCCAAAGATAACGTCAGTCTTTAATGCAATCCGTACTTAAAAGGTTCAAAAGTCATATAACTACTGACGTTCTTATAACCCTTATTTTGTCTACCAAATTGGTGCAAATTGTGGTAATCTAGAAGTCAGATCGACGTAAGTTTCCTACGTCAGGTTGAAAAATATAACGTCGGTGCGACGTAAAAATGCTAGTTACTCATGAATTAACTAACCAGACAGCATCATGGCATTAATGATATTTGTATAAATGGTATAATCACAATCAAAGTTACTTGAGCAACTCACAGTCTTTGCAATAAGAAATTGGTTCCTTATTATAGTGTCCATTTTTGGCCTTTTATCGAAAGGTTGATTCACTGTGTGCTGCACATACCCCAGCCTTTATCAAGAGTTCTTCCTATTTCCTTTATTTTCCCTTGTGGGAAGGAAAAACCTGTACGAAAAATGCCTCCATTTTGCTAATAATTAGTTTCGCTTTAACAATTTAATTTTCTGGATCATCCGTTTTGATTAATTCTTATTAGTTTGTTCAATAATAATTGTTTTGGGTGTTATCTAATAATTTTTTTATATTTATTGTGTAATAAAATTAATAGTAGAAGAACGAAATTTAATGCTGATATAATAAAACTTAACGAACTATATAAATCTATTTTAGTTTCCGATTATCCAGAGTATCCTTAATGTATGGTTAATAAAAGATTTAGGTGATTGAGTTAAAATAAGATCGAAAGGGAACATTTTGTGCCCCTAATTTTCAGCTATAGCTGCTATAGGCCATCATAGCGGAAACCATGAAGATGTTTCTTCCTTAGTAGTTCGAAACCAGTGTCATTAATGCGATAACACCAAAAGTGTGAGGGGAGAAGAATGTTTCACATAGGAATGGTAGATGATGTAAGTAAAAACTTTAATTAAAATCAGATGAGGAGTAGCTGAAGTCACATAGTAGTGAAATATAGAAACTTCCCAGTAAACCAGAGCTAGCGGTAAAAGTTCGGCCGCCTTCCGGCACTGACGGGAAATCGACGCCTCTTGTTGCCGATTACTGGCCGCTTCTGGCTATCGCGTTACCTTCCATGTGTCGAACTACCACGGCTAATAGTCTGCCACCCGATGGTTATAGTAGCGCAGCACATGAGAAACGGACCTTATCTTTCGAATCGGACACGGTTAGAAGATATCTCGCCGGTTGTGAGTCGACGTGCCGTGTACCACCCGCGCGCGGGTAGCTGACTACTACGTTCCTCGTTTTACTTGTTTGGCCACGGCTAATCGCAGGCCAGCCGCGTATTTTTGAAATTCGCGCCGTTCTGCTTCTGCGAAAGAACTGACACTTGACGGGTGAATGACGGTAGACAGAACATTAAAATTATTTTTTCACGAGCACGAGGCGTTCCTTTATTATTATAAAAGCTACATTTCTCAAGAAGATTCAGTGCCTGTAGGCAGAATACAGGATTCATCATTAGACGAACTTACTGATTTCCAAGATAAAAAGACACCCCTCAGACAGATGATTCAGTACCAGAGAACAAAACTATAAGTGAGTTTAAGTTTCATACCTATATAGTTTTATTGTAAATTTTTTTATACCTCTGGTACTCTCATAATATGTAAAGTTGAAAGTGTTAAAACAAAAAAAAAATAGTGCATGCTTGGCTATTCTTTGTATGCAATATTTTATAGTATATAAACTTAACCAAACCAAATGGTTTTTAGATGCTGTATGAAGAAATCCAATAACGTCCAATGCAAATTCAGATATTGTTCTGACCATTAGAAACTGGATAAAAATGCTTCCGACAGGGAAGGCGGACGGATGAGTCGCAAAAAATAATAATAAAAAGTTATGTGTAAATGAATCAGAATAAGGTATTATATTTGCAGGGTTTTTTAAACAATAAAACTGTTGTTTTCTACTTTACGGGTGAGTTTTAATGGTAAGACTTCCCTCTAATCATGCGCGGTCCCTCGCTGGTATTTAAATGAATTGCCAGCGATCGTCCGCGGTCTCATCGAGATGCCGCGCGCTAACATCTGTTCAGCCCGCGGCTCAGTGGTAAAAAGTAGCGTCTGTACCGCACAACCAGGCCCGTTATGTAGCTATTAAGCCGCCCGGCGGCCGAGCGGTCATGCCCTACCTCCACGCCGCCGATATTGTAGCTGGCGGCCCGACACCGACGTTTCGGCAATGCGCCTTCTGTCCACCTTCGGAGCTTTCATGCCGTGTTTACTGGGTTAGGTATGAGGAGAAGAAAAATGTTTTAAATTGAGGAGTAGCTAATTCTTTAATATGTGACCTAGCTACTCCTTTAAAATTGTTCTTCTCCTCACATCTAAGTTACTATAGTTCACTAATATGTTTCTTCAGCTACTCCTAATCTGATTTTAATTAAAATTTTTACATCATCTACTATTCCTATGTCAAACATTCTTCTCCCTTCACACTTTTGGTGTTATCGCATTAATGACTGATAGTTGCTGCCATGCTACCTTCATAACTTATTCTCTGCCAATATTTCACGAATGGCCTATCGGTAGGTTTACCATTACGTTGAAAGATTTTCCCAGCACTTTGCTTGTTTTTCCATCATCTCGTAGCTCCGTTAGGACTGTTTGCACCTATTATGTTTCTAAACTCCTTATTCTATTCTCCTGATGATGAATGCTTATGCCTTCGAAACATGTAGAGAATTACCCTGTATTAAACCTTGAAACTTATGTTTTTTAGGGCTGGTACTTTCAGTACTGATTAACTCAATTGATACGTGGTTACCTTAATATGACGTTTGGAATAGGTCAGGGTGACAGGGAAATAAATAAGTTTGACGTATTCCAAACGTCATATTAAAGTAACCACGTATCAATTGAGTTAATCAGGACTGAAAGTACCAGCCCTTAATATACCAGTAGAGGACTTAAAGTGTCTTATTTCTTTTCCTTTATTAAATTTATATTGAATTCGTATTGAATTTAGAAGTAATATGCATAACATAAATATTTGCCAATAACTTATTCTTGCAATTCCCATTCAACAAGCAATTTAAAAAATAATCTTTTACTTATAATATTGCTTCCATTATTAACAAATTCACTTATCCTATCAGGCAGCGAAGCCGCCCTCAAGGCTTTGAACTCCTACCGATTTACATCACAGATCACAATGGAGTGCCTTAATGACCTGAAAGACCTGGCACCCAGAAACAACAAGGTTGAACTCCTTTGGGCCACCCTGTATATGCGAAAATATTTCCTCAAAGTACATCCCGTGTAACAGTATAAGTCAGCATATGAATGAAATTCCGAACTCAATTCGTATAGAAGTTATGGTACTCTGACGCACTAATGCATGGTGTCTCATAATGCCGCCCATTAGATTATTTCGGAAAGTAATGTGATTTGAATCCTAAAGTTTGAGACAACTCTCAGTATAACCGGAAGTCGCGTAATATAGACAATGTTATTTCATTTAAAGAGAGAGTCTCCGAAAACCCCATTATTTAAATTTGCAAGATTTAAATCGTATTACACCCTGTATATTATTAGGTATCAGTGGCTATTAACATATTTGTTTTTGGAGAAATACCTAGTAAAGGCATCCAAATGGGATATTTAAATTAGATACCTTGTGTTTGTGTATAAGTATAGAAAGGAAATGCGTGCCTACTAAGTTATGAATGAACTAACTATTAATTTGTAATTTATACAATATTAAACCATTTTTTTGGCAACTAAACAATATTAATAAACTATCAATTTAATTCAAGTTTATTTAAATTACAACTTCTGCAGGGTAATTTATATAATTTTCCTTTTGCTAATTTAAGTAATTATCGATTCTTTAAAAATTTAGTTGTTTTTATTGTTTGTTATTTTATTTATTTATAAGGAAGTATTTAAACCAACGTTTTTCTGTTTGGGTTGGCAGGGTGCTAGAGTAACGATTACCATGGAACAAAGATTTTCTGTTTATGTACTTGTCTTAGTATTCTTAAGTGTAGTTTTATTTCAAAGTGCATCATGTAGGGTAAGTTGTGTAATCTTGTTTTAAAGTCTGGCTTCCACACGTCTTATAGTTTCGATGATTTATCGCACCCAAATTTCCGTGGGTCTTCAAAAAAACGCCTATTTCTATATTATTTCGAGGTTATTTATTTATAATTTTCTTCATCTTTTCGACGTTTCTCGCTGTATATTGTTCATAGTTTAGTCAGATTCCAGCCTCACTCGTGAGCCATGATATGGCGAAATGCATCTGGGGATGAATCTGGCGAAATCAAAGGAAAAACCACTCTGTACTTCAAATATTTATTTTCTGTTTACGAGAAGACGTTAATTTTTTATAAATATTTAAAAAAAAAAATATTGGAATGGTATATTTTTACCGGTTGTAAAAAGCTGTATCTTGGACACAGTAATTCCTATGGAAAAATATTCATTACAAAATTGACTAAGAGAAATTGCTGGAAATTATTTTGAAGTTTCTTGGATGGCCGTTTCCAAAATTCCTCTTAGTAAAGGAGTATCAAAAGTAACATTGATTCAATTTAAATAAAACTCTGGATAATAATTTTTGTATTTAAGTTTTTGTTCTACCATCTTGTTTAAGGGGGAGAAAATATTGCTAATAAAAAAATATTCCCTCCTTTGGTTTGCCTTATCAGCATTTGATCAAACTAAATAGGATTTCTTTTATCTTATCAAGTTAATTAAGAACTAAGTTGTTTTAAATTCCGTTGCGACAGCTAGAAGGCGCTATTAGGCAGAATCTAAAATTTTTCTGAAAAATTTTAAATGCCACGATATACCTTTTGTACCTTAAGAAAAAAGAAGACTAAGTAAGAAGAATATCTGTGAAAATTTCACGCCAGCAATATCCATCCAATGAAATACAATCATTTCATAACGTTGCCATGGCAACCTTTGTTTTCCTTCCTGGGGTGCCATGGAGGGTATTACAGTGGACATTTTTTGACATAATATAAAGTGACAAAATGGAACTGTATAAAATGTCAACTGTCAACAATCAACCAGTACGTTTTGTGAAACTTTCTATAATTTTAAATTTCTTTAATTAATGTTAGTTAATATTAAAGGAATAAAAACGCCTAAACAATACAAAATAATTTATTTTTTAGATACATATTGTTAAGTTACAAACTGTAAATGTACCTTAAATTATCTTTCTACCTCTTCCCTTTTGAATGGCGAGTAATCCGATGGACAAATTCTATTGTTGTTTTGTTGATTTTTTTAAAAGATATTGCTGGATGATCGAGAACAAATTATCTTCCTCTAATTCACTACCGCATTCGGCAATGAGATCTTCCAAAAAAACACATTACGGTAATGGATTTTAACGTCGGATATTTTTTTGCACAAAATGCAAATTTTGTGTTTTTCAAAACGACTCATTTTAGAATATTAAATTAAATCCTTCGACGAACAACTATCGGCAAGATGCAGATTCTACGAATGACTTTTAATTGTTGACATTTTATATCCTTAAAATTAGCATGGCCTTCTAGATAAAACAATAATAAGTAGGAGATGTTTTGTCATGCATGCTTCAATATCGCTTGGCTTGTTTTGGCAAATATAAAGTCTATTCAGCCAGTAAACCTGCAAAAGTCATTGAAAATGCAAAAATTGGTTTTGTTTAGCTGGAATATAACTTTTGTCATATGACATGTCGGCCATCTTGCAGGTTTACTGGGTGAATCGACTTTAGCAAGGAAAGATTTATTTCTAATATATAATTTTCTAACCACCATTACTGAATGCAATAATTCCAAAATCATTTTTGATAATAGAATGTAAAAATTCTCGCTCTTGAGTTGGAATATTTATTCTGAAACACTTGCTTCTTATGCGGTTTGCGTGTATTTTTATTCCATAACAAGATACGGAATGAATATTCTGTAATTAATTGATATAAACAACATAGGTTGCTTATATCAATTAATCGACGACATAGGTTGCTATGAATTTCGAAACTGTCAGTGTCAGATAAAAATGGCCGCGTTGTAATAATTATTTTCAGACAAATTTTAGTGCAAGACAAAAAATGAGTGAAAAATTGGATGAATCAGATATGGAACTGGATGGTCATGGAGAAAATATAGTCTGCTACTCGGTTAGAATGAAAATTCGATACTAGTGGTTCCTCATGCTCGCTACGCTCTCGTTCGGAATCTTCCACTCGGATCGAATTTTCATTCCAACCTCGTTACAGAATATACTATTCTACCATCTTTAGTGAACTAAACTAAATATTAGATAAGAATATAAGATATTATATTAAATCTGAAGGTGGTATTTTTGTGCTACTTAAATTGGTAGAAAAAAAAGTTTAACCAGGATTCTTTTATTATTACGTCACGTAATGCATAAATTTATGGTAGTTTTACTTCTAAAAAATAATTTTCTACCAACTTTAGTAAACTAAACCCAATATTATGAAACAATATAAGTTATATGAAACCTAGAATTGGTGTTTTCATATTACTGAAATTGGTATTGACTGCGGTCTTGTGCTGCGGTTACTTATATAGGCACAACTACAAACTGACATATTTTTTTCAAAATTTGACACTTAAAGTAATTTCAAAGCATTCTATATTTATTGACGTATAACTATATAACTAATTAATAATTTGAAATTTTCTAACCAAACACCTTAAAATTTTTTCTGGATATAATTTGACTTCTAGTGGTACTACAAGTGAAAATCTCATGTCAATACTTTTTTTTTAAATCGGAGATATAGAAAATTTAATATTGAAATGAGCTCCATAAGAACAACTTGACGTTAAAATACGATATTTGTAGCCAATCAGTTACAAAGATCATGTCATTGTATCTTCTACAAAGCCATAATCATAGCAACAATTCTTTAAATGAATGTTTTGTAGATTGATTTTATTTACACCAAAAATAATAAAAGATTAATAAAACAAACTGCAGTAAAATTTTAACTTTGCCTGTAAAACAAAAAAAAATGCAAGAAGGCTTTGTTTTAAAATATGAAATGTAACGTGTCAAAGTTTCAATAAGTTAAATTTGAATTAACCTCAAACGAAGAGGCGTTTAACATATTAAAAATTTATTTTGAATAGAAGATGATATAGTGTCCGCGAAAATAATTAAAATAAAAAATTGTGGCATAAGTGTGTAACTATTATTTATATTGGAATATACAGGGATCTAAGTTTAATGGATACCCTGGGGCGGGTAGACCACGATGGCCGTTTCGTCCTTGTTAGGACTCTACGGGTAGCCATAACCCAAGCAATTCCAAGAACGAAGGAAAAATGTACTATAATTAAGCTTCCTTGCAAAATCAAGGTGGCCATCAATATACCGTAGCGCCATCCCAGCGGTGTTAACTCCAATATAAAAGGCAGTTACACCGGTAATATCAAAAGGTAGACAACTTAATAAACCACGAAGTGCATCACAATCTAGTATAGGGGACGCTGTTCGCGTTGGGTTATGGCTGCCCGTATTTAGAGTCCTAACAAGGACGAAACGGCCGTTGTGGTCTACCAGCCCCAGGGTATCCATTAAACTTGGATCACTGTTTATTCCAATTTAAAAAATAGTTACACACTTGTCCGATATGCCACAATATTTTCTTTTAATTTATTTTGAATATTTAGAAAATATGGATTATTGCGGTAATAATGTATAGCTAAGGCTACCTTTGATACACCTTTACTAATATTATTTTTTAGAAAATACCGCTTTTTGCTTGGCCACTATAGTTAGATACGCCCCCTCGCAGTCAACGAAGAAACTTAAAAATAATTTTCGGCAATTTCTCTTCGTCACGTTTGTAATTGTAGTTATTATTCTAACAAGTAGGTACGGAAAGAGATACTTGTTTTGAAACATTTTATTCTATGGATCGTAGAAACACGAGAAAAATGTTTATCATTTCCGTTGGCATGTCTGTCTATTTAAAGAGAATGACAAAATCCTTTATGTGGATTGGGCAAGCAATAACCCGCCTGCTTAAAACAGAATAATTTATGTTTGCTTGCACAGAGTATTCGTAGTAATCGAATATCGTCATTATTTATCAGTAATGTTATTTGTTAATTGATTCTGCCGATACTAGGTGGAAATCCATAATTTTAGTATTATTGGATACAGTAAAACAAAGTTGATCTTGTAAATTTCGACTATATTAACAAGAAAAATTACATGTTCGCTAACACTGTAGCTTTGTCAGATGACAATGATTTAATATAAGGTGAAAATAAAAAGGGGGTGCGATAAAATAAAATTATTGCAGGAAGAATCGATATTATGTTGATAATCAAGTAAATGGTTAGCATAGTTTGAGTCTGTTTGGTTTTTTAGAAAACTGTTATAATGTTTTTGTATTCTTTAGTTAATATGTCTACCCGTTTGGCCAATGTATGTTTTAGGATAATCTTTGCATTTTAATTTATATACGCCTTATTCTCTATCTCTAGTCTATAATATATTATTATGTAGGTGGTTAACCGAACGTGTTGAATTTCAGATGACAGAAAAACAAGTTACTGCTACACTTAAACTAGTAAGGAATATGTGTTTGGGAAGATCAAAAGCTGCACCAGGTATGATACCTATATTAATCTATATAAATACTCTTCTCAAAGTTAAGTAATTTATTTTACCAGGTTGTAGAACTCGTAAAAATAAGTAATTGTACCAAAAATCATTTATATAAAAGTTGCAGAATAAAGAAGTCATTAACAATTGAAAAAATGTAAAATTTAAAAACTTTAGACCTGCTCTTTGGTATTCTCGACCACTAAAACCCGTAAAATGAATGAATGATAAGTAATTTGTATCCTACAAAAAAATAAGCCATACCCAGTATCGCCAGTAAAAAAAACATTGATAACGCAGTGGTCGAGAATATCAAAAAATCAGGTCTTACAGTTTTTATATTTTACATTTTTTTAATTGTTAATAAATTCTTTATTCTGCAACTTTTATATAAATGATTTTTGGTACAATTACTTATTTTTACGAGTTCTACAACCTAGTAAAATTAATGACTCAACTTTAAGAACACCCTGTATATATAAAATTGTGAAGTGACTAACACTAAATAGTAATTAATCGGAAATAATTTAGATGAGAAGTGCGAGTGATGGCTTATCTACGGGTATTTTAAATGACTTTTATATGATGTGTCATGAAACGTACCTACTTTATTTTGCAATTTTTTTTTGAAGAATTTTAAATATACCGGAATGCACGCTTTTTGATTTTTTTAAATTATATTTTTAGTATTGAAAATACTACTGGGATCGTTTTTATGCAAACTTTGCATTGGTGTCACGGTGTCGATCTGTCGCGACCCAACACCGTAATATCTCGAGCGGTCTTGTAACATAATACTCTGATAATACTTGGTAAATATAAATATGAATAACAGCGTAAAGTCGGCAAGTAAATAATGTTTAGTTTTAGTTTGTGTTTTAAAGTGTTTTATTAAGATAAGTAAGTTATATAATTCTATATATTTGTGTTTTGAAGACTGCCATAATAATTTTGTTTAATAAGGTAAGTTCACGTTATTTAAATCGAAATATTATATCGAAAAAAAAAGAGTGGGAGGCAAAAAGTGGGAGCGCAATAATTGCATATACAGGGTCCGCCCAAATTTGGTTAACAAATGGGATAATTTTTTTATTATTGATTTCTCAGAAAATGTTATTGTACATAAAAGTTTTGCATCTTGAGTAAATCACTTTGACGTATTTAAATATTCTGTGGCATATACAGGGTGAATATAAAATAGAAAAATATGACGTCAGTGACTCAAAATTTTCTAAAATTTAAAAACTGAAACAGCCATATTAAAGAACTAATAAATCCAAGATAAAAAGTTTAAAAAAGTTTTTTCTAGTGCTAATAGTTTTCAAGAAAAGTCAAGGTAAAAATTAAATTTTTGCTCTTATTGAATTTTTACACTTTCCATATTAACTGTTAATATGGCTGTTTCAGTTTTTAAATTTTTAAAATTTTTTGAGTCACTGACGTCATATTTTTCTATTTTCTATTCACCCTGTATATGCCACAGAAGATTTGAATACGTCAAAATGATTTACTCAAGATGCAAAATTTTATGTAGAAATAAAGTAAAACGAATTTTTTAAACTTTTAAAATATTAATATTTGCACCAAATGTGTGTACTTTGACTCCTGCGGGGGTAACTGGGCCGTAAAAAGCCTGGTACCCCAATAGTTTTTTATTTTAAGCCAAAAGGTAAGCTAATCTACCTCTTTCTTTTTAAATTTCATTTGCTGCATTCCCCTTTCTATTTTTTACAGATGCTTCGATTTTGATGAAAAACAACTTTTTTCTTTTTCTTTCCATCTCACTCCAATTTTCACATGTTTCTGATAAGGCTTAATAAAACTCAAAAATTTTTCAGTACTTTAAAAATGACTTTTACAGATAGAAGTTTTTTAAAACTCCATAATTTTTTCTTTTACTCCCCTAACTTTTTCGCCCAGCACAGTGTACCTTTTTACTAACCCTCGACTCTTCAGTATGCTGGAGTCTTGTTTGTCGGTCTTTTGACTATTCAATTTTATACCACTTGTACACCATTAAAAGCTCTATTACGGCTCAATCTCACTATTATTTTCTCTTTTGCTAAAAACATCAGCATTTTACTTTTAACTTTCTTTCCCTGATGATGAGTGTTTCTACATTCGAAACATGTCGATGTGATTCTAAGTTCGCCTAGTTATTCGAATAATAAAAATTGTGGAGAAAGACTTCGTGCTTTTCTTTTTTTCTATATCATTTAACTCCACTTTGAGTATGGACTACTTCTTCAAAATTAATTGTTATCAATTGGCTATCGAAACAAAGCAGCGGACATTCTACCTAATAGAACCTTCAATATTAGTTTTTTTTATACATTTCTTTGGTGCTTCTTACAATATTTCTTCCTCTTCAATCAACATGTAATTTTGCACCTAGCTGTATTCATGCAAATAGGTTCATTATTATTAAAAAATGTTATCTATTTTATTACAGATCGTTAATTACACTTACAGAACCTTGCCATAGACATAAAGAAAATTACCTTGTCGGACTTCCCTTGTCTTTATTTTGTTACTTAACACAACGTTTCGGTTAGTTAGTATCTCTAGCCGTTTTCAATTGTAAACTAAATTATAATTCTTAGGCTACTGTCTTAAATACTATCCATGTGCAATGCATCTTGATGACTCCGCCTATGTGCTTATTAGAGTGTGAATTTTGAGCTGTTGGTTTTGGAAAGAAAGAGGCTTCCAGATATTGGGGATATCTATACTTGGTTTACTAAATATATTAGTATTTTGAATCATAAAAGCTGCTTTTTTGAATTTTCGTTTTCTCCAGTGCTGTTCTGTGTCCAAAACCTTGGCTTCTGACCACTGGATTCTGATAATAATTACACTGGCCGACAAGATTTTTCTAACACAGGTCAGCTCTTTATTTTTAAAATGGAAATACCCTTCTAATAATAGAAAAAATATTCGGAAAGCCCCAATACAGACCATTTTTCAATAGTTTAATAAGACTATTTTACATTAGCAGGTAGTCAATTTAATTAGGGGACGGTTAAAATGGATGCATTTTATAACAGAAAAATTAATTGAACTGTAGGAATTTTAGTAGGACTT
This sequence comes from Polydrusus pterygomalis, assembly GCA_963969555.1. Lineage (NCBI taxonomy): Eukaryota > Metazoa > Arthropoda > Insecta > Coleoptera > Curculionidae > Polydrusus > Polydrusus pterygomalis. The sequence continues at coordinate 36,929,717 of OZ018376.1, read as the reverse complement.
CAGGGAGGATTTACAAAATATTGCTGTTTTCTTTGTTTGTGGGACAGTCGTGCAGTAGATCAGCATTATGTGGTAAAAGATTGGCCACAAAGAAGTGAATTTCAGCCGGGATCTCAAAATGTTAAGTTTGCACCTCTTGTAGACCCCAAAAAAGTCCTTCTGCCTCCTCTTCACATTAAACTTGGGCTGATGAAAAACTTTGTGAAAGCTATGAATAAAGACGGTGATGGATTCAAATACCTAAGACAAGTCTTTCCCCAGTTAAGTGATGCCAAATTGAAGGAAGGCATTTTTATTGGGCCACAATTCAGAAAATTGCTGGACGATGTCAACCTTACAGAGAAGCTTACCAGGCAGGAACTCAGAGCATGGAACTCATTTGTTAGTATAGTAAGGAGATTTTTGGGCAACAATATGGATGCAAACTATCAACAGTTGGTTGATGAACTTTTAGATTCCTACAAATCGCTTGGTGCCCGAATGTCAATAAAAATGCACTTCCTCCATTCCCATCTGTCATTTTTTCCTGAAAATTTGGGAGCTGTCAGTGACGAGCAGTGTGAAAGGTTTCACCAGGATAACAGGAGAATGGAAATTCGCTATCAAGGACGATGGCATCCAGCCATGATGGGTGATTACTGTTGGTTTTTGAAAAGAGAAGATATGACCCCTCATAAAAGGAAAAAATAAAATTTAATTAGTGTGTTCAATTAATATTTGTAATGTTTGTGTTTTTCTTAGATGTAAGGTATGTTTAGTAAGAGTAAAAATTCAAATATAGTCGATATGCACAGTTAAAAAATTCTTAAATTATTTTTTCAATAGATAATAAATATTGTTACATTAAATGTGGTACTATAAATGTAACAAGAAAACGTTACGTGTTACAACTTTTTTTCTCTCATTTTCGTATTTGGATAGGTCCATTCTACCACAATATGCTATTTAGCTTTGTGTTACAATAAAAAAAATTTTTTTGTCGGCCAGTGTTATTATTACCTTTATACTACCTTTACCAGACAATGTTAAATGTTTCATGACATATTTAGTTGCTGTCATAAATCTAAGTTATGCATGTATTTTATGTTTAATAAAGCCAATCTTGTGGTATTTTACTAAGCTCTTTCATTACATGTATATTATGTTGGTCGCCTTTCTCATCTAAGTTCTTTCCGATTAATTACTATTTTTGTAAGTATCTGCAACTAGTAACAAGTAACAAAATTAGTTATCAAATTTTGGATTTTCAAACATCACTAAAACAAAGACTATTTTTCATCATGATAAATAAAACAAATGTACTAAAAATCATTAAAATCGGAGATGGTGAGGGGAAAAAAGCTGGATTTACCAGTGGGCTGAGTAGGCTGGAGCCTAGGGTGGCACATTTTAGGGGGCGGCAAATTTGGCCCAAATATTTTTTTATATCTTACAGAAATAAATGGTACAATCTTTATTCATGGTTGACGGGTAGTATTTTTTTAAATAAACTTTATTGTTGGCCGTGTCTGTTAATGGGGATAAAAAAAAGGTACTTTTAACTTCACTGGCTTTACATAGGCGTTGAGCCAGAGGGCATGTGCGGTTTCATTTCTGGGGAGTAAATGTAACCTACAAATTTAGATTCGTCATGAAGGTAGGATAAATGTTTGGTATGATACTTTGTAAAATTCGGTAGCTTAGTGACGTTATGACGTCACAAAGATGGCTGCCGGACGAAAATCCTAATTAAACATTTCAAGTCTGGTTTCATTTTTGTGGAGTGAAGGTATCATACAAATTTTGATTCAGCATAGAGCCAGGATTATTGTTAGGTATGATACTTTGTAAAATTCGGTAGCTTAGTGACGTTATGGCGTCACAAAGATGGCTGCCGGACGAAAATCCTAATTAAACATTTCAAGTCTGGTTTCATTTTTGTGGAGTGAAGGTATCATACAAATTTTGATTCAGCATAGAGCCAGGATTATTGTTTGGGATGATACTTTGTAAAATTCGGTAGTTTAGTGACAGAATAATGACACAAAGATGGTCGCCGAGCACCTGATATCGGTCTTGTTATTCCAATTTGCCTATAATAAACTTTTGCCAACAAAACTTGCAAACATTTACGGATCTAAAAAAAAACGAAAACGTATAAAAGTAAATGAAAAGGAACTAATTCTGAAAGCAGATACAGGCTTGTTTGCTCACATGGCAATTGTTGCTCAACGCAGAGAGCTTGATATGAGAACTGTTTTATCACATCCACTGGGACCTCTACCATGGGTTTTAGCAGCAACCGATGGAACAATAAGAAAAACTAATAAAGCTAAACTATTTGAACTCTTAATTGAGAACTTCCCTCTAGCTGAAGTACTACCGGAAAATGCTACATATGTTATCGATGGAATGGCCTTAGTACAACAATTAGTTAAAGTCCCAAACACTTTTGGACTCCTAGCTGATAAATTATTTTCCAGAATTGTTCGAGCAGCGTATTCACGAATCGATATGGTTTTTGATACGTACAGAAGTATGTCAATAAAGAATGTTGAGAGACTGCAACGAGGAAAGACGTCTGAAGCGCGTAATTTTTCTAGCATTAAAGCAGCCCATCCTATAACCAAATGGAGACAATTCCTAACAGTCTCTTAAAATAAATCGGAGCTTATCAAATTTTTGACGCACGAGTGGCAACAACCGAAATACACTAACCGGTTGGGGTCCAAAATTATGTTTGTGACGTGTGAAGAACGCCGTTACCAAGTAACATCAAGTAATGCAACAGAAGTAACATCATTGCATTCTTCCCACGAAGAAGGAGATACACGTTTGTTGCTCCACGCACATCATGCAGCAAAATCTGGGTTTAGAGATGTAATTATTCACTGTGATAATATTGATATCGCTGTTATAACACTACATACCATACCTACCTTTAATCAACTAGGATGCAATATCTTTCTAAGAAGGGGAACTATCAATCGGCTGAAGTACTTTAATATGAACGAAATGTTTGAAGAAATAGGTGAAGATATGTGTTTAGCATTACCAGGTTTGCACGCCTTCACCGGCTGCGACACAGTGAGTGCGTTTGCAGGAAAAGGAAAAGCTACAGCGTTAAAGGTCGTGCGTAAAGACAAAGAATTTGCAAGTGCCATGTCGAAGCTGGGAGAAACTGTAGGTGTATCTGACGAAACAAAGATAGTTCTCGAGGCATTCGTATGTAGGCTCTATAGCAACACTACTAAAATCACAAGTGTCAACGAGCTAAGGTACATTTTATTTTGTAGCAAGCAAGGTAACATTGAGTCGCACAATCTTCCTCCATGTCAGAACACACTTCATAAACATATATCAAGAGCCAATTTTCAAGCAATGCTTTGGAAGAAGGCACTAGATCCACAGCCAGACATTCCATCACCTGAAGGTCTTGGATGGTCACTTTAAACAGAGAGTGACGGTAATTCTATATTACATATCGATTGGATGAGTTGTGCGCCAGCACCTCTTGCTGTTCTTGAATTATTGTCATGTTCATGCAAGAAAGATTGTGAACCGAACACATGTTGCTGTATTAAAAATTCATTGAAATGCACGGATACCTGTAAAATTCAGGTTTGCAGTAACTATTCGCAACCAGATCATGTTCTCGAAGCTTCATCCGACTCAGACGCCGATTCAGACGATAAATAATTATTGTTTCTTTTAAATATAAATATACCTATATTATCTGTACAATGTTATATACTTACCTAATAATATTAATATAATAATGTATAATATAATGACAATGCATTTTCATTTTAAATTAAATTTAAGATTTATGTTTCAATTCGAATTTGTTAAACAGAATTAAGTAAATGCAAAGTCTATATTTATAGGATTAAATTTTAAATAAAGCAATATCGTGAAAACCGCCTAGCCGCCATCTTAGCTATCAAATTTTACAAAGTATTATCCAAATCATTGATCCTGTCTTTATGTTTGATTAAAGCTTGTATGATACTGTAAGTCCTCACAAGTTAACCTTGACCTTAAAATGGTATACTACGATTTCCACCCGGCGGCCATCTTTGTGACGTCGTAATGTAACTAATCTACCGAATATTACATAGTATCATTCCAAACGTTGATCCTGGTTTAATGCTGAATCAATTTTTGTGAGATACTTCCACTCCTTACAAACGAAACCAGACTTAAAATGGTTAATTACAATTTTCGCCCGGCGGCCATCTTTGTGACGTCATAACGCCACTAAGCTACCGAATTTTACAAAGTATCATACCAAACATTTATCCTACCTACATGACAACTCTAAATTTGTAGGTTACGTTTACTCCCCAGAGAGGAAACCAAACTGCCCATTTTTGGCCACTTGGCTCAACGCCTAACAGAAAGAAATTTCATTTTCAATAAAATAAGTAGGTAGTTATAACTTTTTGAAATATTTACTAAAAATTATTGACCAAATTTGGGCGTGGTCTTAAAAAATTTTCGCCTGCGGCGCATTTCACCTGCAGCGGGCTTTTTCTTTCCCGAACCCTTCACCTGTTTCACAACTGACGAGCCGTCACTGGTGGGGGCGGCAAAAATTGAATAGCCTACTAGCGGCAAATTTGTAAATCCGCCACTGGGAAAGATTACCCTTTTTTGTGAATACTGAATACGTCAGTAGTCATAATATAATTCTTACTACTCGAAAGCGTGAAAATGCGACCGGTATCTTCATCATGTGCTCGGAAAGTTTAAACATTTTTAACAAACATATTTTGTAAACTTGGAATTATATTTATATACAAAATGTTTTGTTGTATGACTTTTAATCAGTTTTATTTATATTTTAGAAGAAATTGATAAGACGCATCAAGGAATTTGGGAAATTGACCACAATGCTCAGGTATGCACGGGTTAACTAGCCTTTTGTTATACGTATTATCCTAACAAGTGCGAAAAAAGAAACTTTTTTACATGCAACTGCCGTTGGTAAAGTGTATACGATCTTAGTTGAGACATACCAAAAAACTAAAAAAAAATTTATGACAGACTTGTCAAGTCCATGTGGACTATCTTCGAACATCTGTATAGGGAGCGATCAATACAAATTTTGTTATATTTGTATTGTAGTTTTAGTGTGTGATGAAGTAAATTGATCTTACCCCCAATATTTACGTTGTCTCAACTGACTTCGTATGAAGTATACTTACTTATGTATAACTTAATATACACTAAAAAAAAATAGTCACTTATAATCTCCCTTAGGCATGAATTATTTCTGGAAATTTTCTCAAGGTGAAAAAGTCTTTAAAAATTCGCTACTGACATAAAATTTCCGGAATTTTAATGCAAGCGCGCGGGAGATTCGGCAAGAAAATTTAATAGGAAAGCTATTTAAAAATATAATTAAATTATTGTTTACATACCGTTGTAAGGGACATAACACAACACTGTGTTGTAAAAAACAAAAGTGGGCACTATATTTTGGTAAATCATAAGCCTTTTCAATTACATTATTTTTACTTGCCCTGTTCTCTAGTAAAGCAAGTTTTAAATAATAATCTAAAATAAATATTATTCTTTATACGTTCTATAATTTTATACAACTAGAAACAAGGGAAAAGTATTAAAAAAATTAAATAATAACGCATACAAAATGAATGATAAATTTCCGCCTCCTAATAACACAAACGTCACTGTTTCTATTACAGCTGTCAAGCCAGGGAGATTTCCACTAACTAATCTTACATAGAGGGTGACAATTTGAAAACGAACAGCATTTAATATTGCCTCTACCAATGATAGTATGAAAATTTGGCGAAACACGTCAATTGATATATCAAGGGGGACATTTTTTAAGGCATTTGTTGTCATGTTACTTTCAACCCACTGACCCCCAGGGCACCTACCCCTAAAATTTTAAATGGCAACCCCTATTTCTTTTGCAATTATTGTGTTCTTTATAAAGTTTTACATAAACTGTATAATTTTTTTTTCAAAATTGTGATTATTAACCTCACAAATTAATGAAATGTATTTTATATCGAATTTTAAAACTGATTGCATTCACTTCGTTTAAAACTGTTTGTACCTACCAATACTTACATTCCAAATTATTTTATTAATTTACATTTCGTCTTCGATATCGCCACTAGAAAACATAAAATAATTTAATTTTTTTGCCGTTTTCGACAAAACAAGATTCTCGTTTTGTAGTTAGTAGGTACTTTATTTTCCGACTCCTGGTGTTCATTGTTTATTTCATGTTCTTCTAGAATCAGTGAAATAAGCTGTAAAAGTTAATTTCATAAACATTTTAATAGTTTTTAATTATTGTCGTTTCTTAAAATGGATTACACTATTGCTGAACTCGTAGAAATGCTTTTCATTACGGAGCTGAAAATCGTTGCTTTGCAAGAACGGCGGCCGTATTCAACGAAAAACATCGTGAAAGAAATGTTGGACACAAGTACATCCGTGAGTTAGTAGCTAAATTTGACGAAACAGGATCTGTTTGCAATAAGAAAGGGAATGAGCCAAGACTCCTCAATAATGCCGCTCAGATTGAGGTTCTTAGTGAAGTTGCTATGGTTCCCACTACGTTCCTTCGTAAAGTTACAGATCAAACTGGACTGTCGCGTGAGTCAGTCAGGAAAGTATTAAAGCTTTACCAATTTCATCCATACAAACTCCTAATTATTCAAGAATTAGGGGACGATGACCCGGACAGACGTATTGAGTTTTGCGAAATTATGACGGATAAGATTATTACTCACCCCAGGTTAATAAAGAATATCTGTTTCAGTGACGAATGCACTTTTTACTTAAATGGCAAGGTCAACAAACAAAACTGTCGTTATTGGAGCGACCTCAATCCTCACATTATTAGAGAGGGGCATACGCAATACCCTCAAAAAATAAATGTTTGGGCGGGTATATTAGGCAATAGTATCATCGGTCTCCTCCTTATCAATGGAAACCTAAATGGTGAAATTTATGCAGAAATGTTATACACAGCTATAGAACCCCTTATAATTCGTGAGGTGGAAAATCAAAGGGACGCCAATGGAAATCTTGCTCTAGTAGAAAAACATTTGCTGCACTTCCAACAGCACGGAGCGTCTCCGCATTATGTACGCCCAGTAAGAGAGTGGTTGGATAATCATTACCTAGAGCAGTGGATTGGTAGGAGGGGACACATAGAATGGTCACCTAGGTCACCAGATCTGACATCGCTGGATTTTTCTTATGGGGTCACTTGAAATCCGTTGTATTTAAAACTCAACCAGATTCCATTGAACAATTACAGCAAAGAATTGTACAGGAGTGTACAGCTATTTCACCTGAAACTCTTGAAAACGTACGAAAACAGTTTGAATACCGGCTGTACTTGTGCTTGGAGAAGAGTGGAACCCATTTTGAATAATTCATAAAGTAGGAAAGGTGAGCTTTCCAGTATTTCATTATCATTATCATAATTTTTCAAGAAGTTGCATTATTTAAATGTTTATTTAAATACATTTCATTAATTTGTGAGGTTAATAATCACAATTTTGAAAAAAAAAAATGATACAGTTTATGTAGAATTTTATAAGGAACACAAAAATGGCAAAAGAAATAGGGGTTGCCATTTAAAATTTTAGGGGTAGGTGCCCTGGGGGTCAGGAGGTTTGAAAGTAACACGACAACAAATGCCTTAAAAAATTTCCCCCTTGATATATCAATAGACGTGTTTCGCCAAATGTTCATACTATCATTGGTAGAGGCAATATTAAATGCTGTTCGTTTTCAAATTGTCACCCTGTATAGAGAGATTTTCACTTATAATCTCCGTAGCAGCAGAATTTTATACCCATAATACGTAAATTGTACCACTTTTGCAAAATAACACTCAACGCAACCTACATAAAACTTCTTAGTTTTGACAATGTTTAATTTAAAGTACATTTTTTTAAAAGTAGCGCCATAATAAATGTGTATTTTTCAACAAAATCAAAATTGGGCTATTACAATTTAGTCGCATGTGATGCAAAGTTTATTTGTTTTTGACCCTGTAGAAGGTAACTTCATAAAATAAGTATTTTTGAAAACTTGGTTTGTGTCTGAAATACACCTTAATATTAAGACAAAAAAGAACACAGTGTCATCGGTAAAGTGTTCATTAAGTGAAAAATAAATTTTAGTGGAGGGTATAAAACTAAAATTATCTTATGCAGCTGAAATTTTGCATGTGGGCTAGAAACTGCATTTAAAAAGAAACTTTTTCTAATAACTTTCTTCGATATTTTCAGCAATAACCCCACTTTTGAATTATTTTTTGAAAAAAATTAAAATTTGACAGATAATGCGAATTACGTGAATACTATTTTTTTTTGCGAACAGAAGCTTGTAGAGCCCCCTTATATTGATATGAAACATCCTATTCTGACTCGTAAGAATGCAACTTTTAATAAAAATAATTAAATGAAAAGATAGATTTTGCGTTCTATCAAAATATTTTGAAGGAATAAATTTAAAACTCTTAAGTAAATTCGAGTGAACATGTTTTTCAGTTTACCTGAACATGAACATGAGAGCATAGCAACCAAGTTTACTAATTTTTATTTACAAAATGTTTACATTAGTAATAATATATTTGTATTTTGTTTCAGTGTTACTTTCATTGCATCTTTCATACGAATAAGTTGGTGAGTATTTTTATAACACAGGCAAAGTGAAGTAGTACTAGACACATTTTCTTCCTAAAAGTGAAACTAATTACTATCAAAAAAAAAATTGGTTCTATCAACATTGACATATTGAAAACAAAATTGTAAAAAAATTATTCAATTATTCCCAAAATGTTGAGAAATAGGAAATAAAAAAGTTGATTATTTAATTTTCTTTCTACGTACTATTATGAAAACTGGAGTTTGGAACTATAGTTTTTTTTGGTTCGTTCAATTTAACTCAAATCTCAATAAAATAATTTAAATATAAGTTATTTTTTCTTTACATTTGTGTTTTGTATTTAAGAAATATTTTGAAAAAATCACAAAATAAATGCTGCAAAGAAAATGCGTCATAAGTACTTGATGCAAAGTTGTTCTAGTATAATTTGAACAACATTTATGAATATTGATTCTATTAAAGTGTAAAAAGGTAATCGAGTAAAATAAGCAATTCTCCCAAATTCTAATTTAATATATCTATTCTACTGAAGTTGTTGTTATGGGTAAATAAATTTGAACAACTATACGTTAGGCATAACTAGTACTTTATTTTTTTTTTAAATTAGATAATAATATATCGTCGAAAAATTGGCTTCAGTAAGCACCTAGTACGTAGGCTATGGAAGTAGTGAAAAATAAAAATAAGGTTAGATTAGAGTTGATTTTAGAAAATACACAGAATACACAGAAACCAATTTTTCCACAATGTATTTAATTTTTTACAAATCGTTCTACCTAATCACTAGGCGATCATCGAGCAACCAGATTGACAATTTCGTCGCTTGCGATCGAAATTCCAAAAAACTGTCCAGTAAAGGGGCCCATTCCCTCAAATTGCTTAAAAAATTTTTGGCAATCTGATTGCACAGGAACTGCGCCTTCAATAGGCGACTTTCCAAGCAATTTCGTTGTCAACCAATTCATCTCTTTGGAATCAGTTTTTATTTTAAAAATAGCTAAAGCGCTCGTGTAGTGATCGTTTCTAATAAAAAAATATGGTTTCTGGAACTGTTTAGTACAATAGCGTTTTTTTCTATTTTCGTTATGAGCATTCTTTATTTGACACGTATTAAAATACGATGAGGAACCTAATACTTGGACCTTGCACTGAAAACAGTCACATATTACTAAACCCCGTACTAAACATTTTAAGGAAGTTGCTCGACCCCGTTGCCGATGTCCATTCGCACAGCAACTTTTTGGCAATCTGTGTAAATTGCTTTCAATTTTTCAATCGCAACCCGATTCGATTCCTGGCTGGCAAAATAATTATTTGCTCTATAATTAACATATCGCTTGCAATTTCATTAACATCAGCCACTAATGGGGCAATATTTTGGATATTCGATAGGAAGCCACTAGGTGGTCAATCTTTTTTTTCGAGGAGAATCTTCTAAAGACTAGCACCCTGTGAAACAGAGTAGTGTCGGAGTCAACCTCAGAGTCAATCCTGACGGGACTGCCTACCGACTAAACTCCCCGTGGTTGCCCGGTAATGTCCCAGTAAATGAGCTCCGCAATCACATTGCAAGTGCTATTTTGCTTGCCAAGGGATTTAAATTACTAGACGGAAGGAGAATAGGATTGCGTTGTCTGAATGGACGTTTTCTTCAAATTTTTGTTGTGTGTGAGGGTGTGTGTGTGTGTGTATGTGACTGCTTATAGTGCAAGATGCAAGTCAGAAGATTCCTCTTAGTGTTTTAATACTTTTAGTGGTTTTGTTTTTATACAGGTCCAATCGAGAATGCTCATAACTCATAACAAAGATGGAAAAAGCGATTGCAATATTTTTAAAAAGAATTCGTTTTATTTAAAATCCTACCTTACATTGTTAATATTTTAGATGGACGATAATACCTACCAATTTTGACTTTGACTGGACGTTTTCTTCAAATTTTTGTTGTGTGTGTGTGTATGTGACTGCTTATAGTGCAAGATGCAAGTTAGAAGATTCCTCTTAGTGTTTTAATACTTTTAGTGGTTTTGTTTTTATACAGGTCCAATCGAGAATGCTCATAACTCATAACAAAGATGGAAAAAGCGATTGCAATATTTTTAAAAAGAATTGGTTTTATTTAAAATCCTACCTTACATTGTTAATATTTTAGATGGACGATAATAACAATTTTGACTTAAAAGGATTGGAACCTCAGAAACTTCAGTTACCGGAAAGTATGCTCGAACATGTTATTAAGTCTGCCACGTCCTGTGAACATGCAGGTAATACAGGTTTTCTTATAACAATTAAAAAATTCCTAATAATTAATCCACACATCATACTTAAGACATATGGTAAAAATCATTGAACATTTTTGCTTAGGAACATAAAACTCTTGCTGCCAATGGTTATAGTACGTTCCTAATTATCGGATAGTACTAAAACATACCTGTTTGTTTGATTCGTCCTAATCAAAATGTGTTGTCCACTATCGAGATAAGCTGCTGCTAGCAAAAAGGTTGATACCTGTTACTTAAGAAACTTTTTTTCTAAATTATACACTAATAAATAAGACGACTTTAAAAAACTTATCCTTTTTGGATTAATAGTTTTTATTTTCGATTTTAAAAATGTTAAATTTTTTTGAATAAAAAGATAATGTTTTTGGGTTTACTCAAGAAATGTATGCTTTCCTGGTTACCTAATTTATTATTATTTATATTTAATATTATAAAATGTCGCCGTAATTTATACTTATACAGTGTATACAGGGATAGAGTTTGGAAGAGGAATAACTTTTTTCATTCTCCCCTCCACGAAAATATACTTTTCTGTTTTAAAAGGGCAAGCGAAAGCGAAAATGCGAGGTGATCGGTTGCTAGGTATGAAAAACTTTCGTGCCCTGGACGACGAAAAAAATTAAAATGTCAAATTAGTAATGTCAAACGTTTATTTAGAAACGTTCATAGGCTTGATTGTACCGATCTTTAGATTTGTCCGGTAACAAACTTCTACACGCAATATTCGCTGCTTCTTGAATAGAATTCATGTTTTGTCAAATTCTCGGCAAATACAAAACTTATCAACTATCATAACATCACTATTCAATAATATTATTTATTTGATAACTGCCAAAATATTTTCTTTTTATTGACATGAAGGTTACCTTAGTAACGTTAACAACCTGGCTGTTTTTATGAGAGTAAGCCGCCTTTACCCATTTTATTACAATCGATTGAGGATTTTCAGCATCAAATTTGAATGTGTGTGTTTTAAGAAATCGAGAGGGAAGAATGAAAAGTTTAATACATTACACGCTGCAAAAGCCCTTTCAGGTGCTCGGAGTCAAAAAGTAAACTTCCGCAGCTTGTAATGTAAATAACTATTTATTAACATCTAGGTATAGAAGAAAAAGTCATTCTTTATAAAAACGTCTGCTTGCGATGCAGATTTGCGATTACTATACAGGGTTCGTCAAAAACAATATTTTTACTTTTTAGGATTTCTTTTTCAATTATAATTTTTTATTCCTTAATTTATTAAATGAATTTAGCTTCTGCCGAAACTACAATTTCAAATATCACATTTGCGATTACTATACAAAGTTTGTCAGAAACAACATTTTTAGTTCTTTAGATTTCGTTTAAATAAATTTACGTAAAAACAAACAAGTCTTGTTGCTTTTTTACTTCGAATATGATTTTATATATGGCCGAGTAACGATTTTGTTGTAACAAAATTATTTTTTTTTGCCTACTTTTGAAGTATTTTATTTTTACATGTAATATTTCTTCAATTCATTTAATCATAAATTATAAAACTTTTATTCTAACGCGGTACCACCTAGTTACCGCATAGTTCAACTCTGACATCTAAATTCCTGATAACAGTTCCTGACTTGCTGTATTGGGATATTTGCAATAATAACTACTCTTATTTTTTCTTTCAAGAGATCTAAGTTATTATTGACATTGGTTTTATACACATGTGGCTTCAGATATCCCCACAAATAAAGGTCGGTAATTGTGAGATCGGGACTCCATCAGATCCATTTGTTTCCAAAGTGATGATTTAGCCAATCATCAAAAGGAATTGAAAAAAAAAACCAAAAACTGTTGTTTCTGACGAACCCTGTATAGTAAACGCACATTTAGTCGTTGAAATTGTTAATTCAATAGGTACCAGCAAAATTCGTTTAATAAATCAAGGAATTAAAAAAAATAGATCCAAAAAACTAAAAATGTTGTTTGTGACGAACCCTGTAAGGTAAAGTCAGGTAACTGGGACCATGGGGAAACTGGGCCACTGCTCCTTATTTTCACACAACTCAATTATTTAAGAGTTTACTTGGCTAGAAGCTTATCTTTACTAAGGCCCGTTTACGTATCAATAGCCAAATTCTTGATATTTATTAAATTTGAAATTTGACACAATAATAGTCATTTGTCATTGTAACGGTCTTTTACAACACGGAACGCGCAATTATTCGAATATCAGTTAAATTCAAAAATCTAAAGTTATTAATGTAGTAAATAATAAAAAGGTAAGTCCGATCATATATGTTGTATAAAAAATATGAAATACACTGTAGTTTATAATCAGTTAAATTTGGTGGCCAATGGCCAAGGTCCCACTTCCCCCAGATATTTTCCAACATGGGGCAACAGGGACACCCTGCTAAGTATAACTGGGACCGCCCTGTTCCAGTTACCTCTCTTACGTGCTAATCGATTTTTATTTTATTAGATGGCAAGAAGGTACATCCGAAAGACTGGTCATGATGAACAACAGGGGTATATACAACGTGCCTGTAATGCAAAATTGAAATAATTTGCAATACTTACCAAAGTTTACTTAATACTTACAACTTACAACTCAAGTCATTCTCGAATTTAGTTTCTAGTTTATAGGAAAAACATTCTTTTTTTTTTTATTTAAAAAAAATACTTATTTTTACCTCTGCAACCTACTAACCATTTGGTAAAACCAAAGTACAGGGTGTTTCATTAAGGTCGAAGAGCGGCCATATCTCAGAAACTATTGGGCATAGAAACTCAGGAAAAGAAAAATGATAATAAAAGTGGCCATGAGAAAATTCTGGAAATAATTTTCAAGTTCCGCATTTTGCCGCAAGAGGGCGTAATTGAAAAGTAAATTTTTAAATCTTACATAACTCCGAAAATTCCACATTAAGGTATATGTTTGATAACACCATTTTAAAGCTTGGACAATTATGCATCATTTTGGTCTTATGCTCATTGGCGTACCGACTTTAATAAGAGTGGGGGAAGCTGTTGAAAGTGTAATCATTTAAATCGCTGTAACTTATAAACGACTTATCCGATTTTAGCAAACTAAAGACTGTTTGGATGAGAAATGGACTTTGACCAGTCGTATTTAGTTGTCCATAATAGTTCTCAAAAAAATGCTAGAAGGCGCAATTTGCAATAACAATACATTTTTTGATTTTCCTCCGAAAAAATAATTCATACGGTATAATTATGATACCATAATCGAGAAGGAGATGAAATTTGCTAGAAAAAATATTAAAACCGCAGCTCGATATCTCCGTTCGTTTCAGAGTTATTGCCAAAACAATAATTTTTAAGACAAATTGCGCCCTCTAGCAATTTTATTAGAAACTATCTTGTACATTGGATACGACAATTAAAGGTATTTACCTTTCTCTTCCAAACAAGCTTAAATTTAGTAAAATTGGTTAAGTCGTTTAGAAGTTACAGCGATTTTAATGTTTACAGTTTCACTTGATAAGAGTAGGAGAAGCTATTGAAAGTTTAAACATTAAAATCGCTGTAACTTCTAAACGACCTATTCGATTTTACTAAATTTAAGCTTGTTTGGAAGAACCTTCACATGTCCTATCTAATGGTACAATATAGTTTCTAATAAAATTGCTAGAGGGCGCAATTTGTGTTAAAAATTATTGTTTTGGCAATAACTCAGAAACGAACGGAGATATCGAGCTGCGGTTTAAATATTTTTTCTAGAAAATCTCATCTACTTTTCGATTGTGGTATCATAATTATACCGTATGATTTATTTTTTCGGAGGAAAATCAAAAAATGTATTGTTATTGCAAATTGCGCCTTCTAGCATTTTTTTTGAGAACTATTATGGACAACTAAATACGACTGGTCAAAGTGCATACATTTCTCTTCCAAACAGTTTTTAGTTTGCTAAAATCGGATAAGTCGTTTATAAGTTACAGCGATTTAAATTATTACACTTTCAACAGCTTCCCCCACTCTTATTAAAGTCGGTACGCCAATGAGCATAAAACCAAAATGATGCATAATTGTCCAAGCTTTAAAATGGTGTTATCAAACATATACCTTAATGTGGAATTTTCGGAGTTATGTAAAATTTAAAAATTTACTTTTCAATTACGCCCTCTTGCGGCAAAATGCGGAACTTGAAAATTATTTCCAGAATTTTCTCATTGCCAATTTTATTATCATTTTTCTTTTCCTGAGTTTCTATGCCCAGTAGTTTCCGAGATATGGCCGCTCTTCGACCTTAATGAAACACCCTGTATGGTTAGCATTAAGTTTAATCCTATGATGGAAATTTAATAAATAGATACCTACTTAATTTTTTTATGTGTTTTTGTATTAATTTGTTAATAAATTAAATACAATTTGTAACTTTACGGATAGTTAGTCCCTTTTACAAAAATATGCTCTTTCCAAACCAGTAAGAATAGAATAACCAAACTTGAAGACGAAAAAATTTAAACCATAAAGTATGTCCCAGTTACTCGCAGAAACTTTCTTAACGATATAAAGGAGAATATTTCCCGGGGTCCCAGTCACCCCAATTATCTGGGTAACTGGGACCACCGGTAGTGTTTTTTTTAAAATTATATTTCCAAAAATAATAAAATTCAATCAACTCTTTTTAAAGCAAATGTAAGGCATACAAACAAACCCATCTTAGTCCAAAAATGGCTAAATTATCTTAAATATTGAACAGAAAAAGAAAAGCACGAAGTCTTTCTCCACAATCTTTATTAATCGAAAAACTAGGCGAACCTAGTATCACATCGACATGTTTCGAGTGTAGAAACACTCATCATCAGGAAACAAAGTGAAAATTAAAATGCTGATGTTTTTAGCAAGAGAAAATAATGGTGAGATTGAGCCGTAATGGAGCTTTTAATGGTGTACAAGAGATGTAAAATTGAAAAATCAGAAGGTCAAAAATCAAGACTCCAGCATACTGAAGAGTCGAGGGTTAGGTGTAGAAGCACACTATCGTGCAGAAAAAGATAGGGTAGTAAAAATTAGGGAGTTTTGAAAAACATATCTGTTAAAAGTATTAATAAATTACTGAAACATCCTGAGTTTTATTGAGCCCAGTCAGAAACATTTGAAAATGTTGGGGTGAGATGTAAAGAAAAGAAGAGAAAAAGAAAAAATTATTTTTTGGTCAAAGCATCTTTTATTGTAAAAGTAAAAACAGTTGGGGTACCAGGCTTTTTACGGCCCAGTTACCCCGCCAGAGTTAAAGCAGTGCTACTGTAGCCAACACGTGTAGGCTACAGTAGCACCTCTATAACGGGAACACAATAATTTTTTTTTTCTAAAAAAATTTCTTAAAAACTTTTTCCACACAATGTGTCTGCTTTGACTCTGGCGGGGTAACTGGGCCGTAAAAAGCCTGGTACCCCAACTGTTTTTACTTTTACAATAAAAGATGCTTTGACCAAAAAATAATTTTTTCTTTTTCTCTTCTTTTCTTTACATCTCACCCCAACATTTTCAAATGTTTCTGACTGGGCTCAATAAAACTCAGGATGTTTCAGTAATTTATTAATACTTTTAACAGATATGTTTTTCAAAACTCCCTAATTTTTACTACCCTATCTTTTTCTGCACGACAGTGTGCTTCTACACCTAACCCTCGACTCTTCAGTATGCTGGAGTCTTGATTTTTGACCTTCTGATTTTTCAATTTTACATCTCTTGTACACCATTAAAAGCTCCATTACGGCTCAATCTCACCATTATTTTCTCTTGCTAAAAACATCAGCATTTTAATTTTCACTTTGTTTCCTGATGATGAGTGTTTCTACACTCGAAACATGTCGATGTGATACTAGGTTCGCCTAGTTTTTCGATTAATAAAGATTGTGGAGAAAGACTTCGTGCTTTTCTTTTTCTGTATCATTTAACTCCACTTTGAGTATGGACTACTTCTTCAAAATTAAATATTGAAATTTTGGTAAAGCTTTAAATATAAAAAGTTGTAAAACTAGGTCCCAGTTACCTGGCTTTACCTTATAGTTATCGCAAATCTAATTTTTGGAATTGTAGGTTTTAGCACGAGCAAACGTTTTGATAAAAAATGAGTTTTTTCTTCTATACCTACTAATAAAAAAGTTTTTCCTTTTACAAACTCTGTCCGTGGCCACATTGTATAATATATTAACTGTAAAGAATTAGTCCATGCTTATAGTGGAGTATGGAAACAAAAAAAAAGCCTTCCTCCACAAATTTATTAGAATAAAAATATTTAATAAGGGTCTTTACACGTTTTGAACGTATAAAAGTTCATCATCAGGAGACAGAAAAAGCTTTGCAGATGATGTTAGCAGAAGAGAAAATAGTAGAAGGGATACAACCTCTATAAAGCTTTTATGGAATATAAAAATGGTGTATTGGTATGTCAAATAAATAGTGAAGAAAAAATTGGAAGATATTTATATTTTCCCGAGTACATAGAAAAATATATGAAGTAAAATAATTAATTCATTTGATATACCACCACACGTTTTTTATATTTCATAAAAAATGCTCTATTGAGATTGTATACCTTCTACTATATTTTCTTCTACTAACATCATCCACAAAGTTTTTTCTGTCTTCTGATGATGAACGTTTCTACGTTCGAAACATGTATAAACCTTAATGAAATATTGCTATTCTAATAAATTTATGAAGGAAGACTTTTAGTTTTTCGTTTGTTTCACTTATACTTATGCTATTTACTATTTTTCTTTCAGCTACAAATTTAGCAGACAAATGTGTCGCTGGGTGGGAATACGCAAAATGCATTCACGATGTGGATCCTTCGGTAATAAAAACTTTTTTGTTAATAAGCATAACTTTTAGGCACACACTGGAGAAATAAATTTCATGAAACTCGTGGCTGAAGCAAGTAACGTCAAACTTTTTTCTTATGCCAATGCACACTCGAGAAACTTGCTTCTATGACAGTATTCTTTAACATGTCCTCGGATTAAGACGTAATTTTGTTGTGGTGGGTGAACCGCCGAAAGAAGTTATTAGCGAAGAGAAAAATACGATTCTGGGTAGATCCTGCTAACATCGTTAACCTAAAATATAGTGATAGTGTTGTTGGTAAAGAACTCCGGTAACATCCTGGTCAGTTTAAGGAATTTTACAGGATGCATAAACATGCAAAACTTCTACTACTTATTAGGATTTTCACACAGGATTATAAAAATCAGATGTACTCTCTCAAGTCCAAGAACCTATGAATTTAATGGCAACAAATTTCTGCGAAACACAGCACGTTGTTTCGTGAAATTTGTATGCGAAACAATTTCGGGTCGCCTGTTTCACAAACACCAGTGTGTTCCGTCTCATTTAAATATATGGGTTGTGTGGTACTGAAACAAGTTTCCTGTTTCTTGCAACGAATTTCACGAAAGATATTTCTCCAGTGGGTCACCCGCCTTAGAATAGTAGAATTGGGTCGTTAACAAGATAATGGCATAAATGTCTTAAAAAATTACCGCATAGAAATTAAAAATATTCGTAATAACGGCACTACAAGCCCAAATCTTATACATATAGTAGATGTCACCAACCAATACCCTTTAAATTAAGGCTAAACGGCGACAAAGTATGTAATTAACGCAAATTAAAATAAGGGCCATTTTCAATCGATTTTTATTATGGATTTAAACAAACGACCCCCTAGGTTTGTTTTTTGCATAATCGGTATTCATAGCTCCAGAGGGCACGAACAGATTTTGCTTTGCTACTGTGCTTTTACTAATTCCTGATAAGGATTACAATTTAAAATATAATTCACTAAACGCCATTACTAGCATAAGATGTGATTATTTTTCTAGTTCATAGATCCTCTTAAAAGGATGTCCGATCACATCGTTTCAGTAATAATTTGATAAACTTCTCTCGTAAGGCATACTCAGAGAAGTTTATTTACTATCTAAAATAATACTTAACATTTTTTTTTAGAAATACTACCTTCCATGAAGCAAATTCAGATCCTTAATTATCCACTATATAATATTAATTGGCTGCAAAAAGTTTTTAAAAAATACTGCCTTGTTAAAAAAAGGATGGACATTTTAAAATAAATACCTAATGTTTTAATATTTGCCTGTATTTTTATTGCTGTTCCCTCAATCATGCTTTACTCCTAATAATGCGTTCACCAATAAGTCAAGAAAAATAAATTTGATTCATCTTCATCTTATAAAATATTTAGGTGGCTTACGCGACAGCGTAGCAATATATTCTGTGGCGGCAGTCACTGAAAACTCTAGGACAGGAGTTTGTGGGTTCGTATCATAGACATACCGTGCGAGCAAAGATTATTTGCATCAAAGAGGGCTTGGATTAAAAAACGTGGGGCTTGGTTTAGATCACAATGATATGGGGACGATATATCTAACCAAATATAGGTTAAATTTTGTCAAATTCATATTATGACACGATATGCCAAACTAATGAGTAATACAATAAATAGACAAATACAAATTTATTTTTGTTGTTTACAAAATTAACAAATAAGAATATAAAGAAAGAAAAAGAAAAATAATTACATAAATTGCTAAAATTGGCCACCGCCATGCTCCAAGCATAAATTCACACGTCTCTTCATATTTTCGAAAGTGTTGACCAGCATCTATGTAGAAATGTTACCACATTCTTGGATAATCCTTTCTTGTAATTGTTCTACACTTGCAACTGTTGTTTTAAAAATAGTGTTCTTCAAATAAGGTGATCTAGGTGGAAATTCAATGTCTGATCGAAAACTGATCATTCTGTCGCCGAAAGAATTGCGTAAGTAGTTAATGGTTTCGGCGGCTGCATGTTGAAAATATCCAAAACGTAGTTCGTCGTCAAGTAATTGCTCCACAAATGGATTCAAAATATTGTCTCTATACCGCTGTGCTGTACCTGTGTCATGGAGAAAAATAGGACCAACAATTCTTCTTCGGAAAACAGCTAACCAGACACCAATTTTTTGAGGGTGCAATGTGGACTCTACAAAAAAAATGGGGATTTTCACTACTCCACATACGTGTATTCTGAGAATTCACATAACCGGAGAGGTGGAACCAAGTTTCATCCGAAAAAATTGTCAGGTCTAATAAATCATTTCTTTTCAATAAATTTAGGGTAAACCATTGAGAGTAATTCCTGCCTCTTTCAAAATCTGCGGCTTGTATTTTTTGGAATACTTGCACTTTATAAGAAAATAAATTTAGCTGCTTCTTAAGAATAGTCCTTCATGTTCCATAAGATCTTCCCACTTCTTGGTACAGGCGTCTCATACAATTTGTTGGCTTATTTTGCATAATTTCACGAACGTTTGCAACAAGTTCTTCTGTTCTTACAGATGGTCTTCCTTCTCCTCTTTTGTGTTGTATAGAACCTGTTTCCTAAACACAGCAACGTTAGGAAAATCTTCGTGAAAATAATCCATGCACAAACCCGGATTGTATTGCCATTCACCATTTACTTTTACCCCGATTCGAAAATACGCTTCAACCATGAATGTTTTGTGCTGTTCCGTAAAACCCATTGTGTGAATTGTTCATGAATTGGAAAAATTAGCGATGAATCAAATTACTTGTAACAAATGACAAAGATGACGGAATAACTGATTGACTCTTAATTCAGGTAGTTACTGACACCCAACAGGGAAAAGGTACTACTCGGCGCGACCGACTCGGCGCGATCAATTTGGCGCGGCCGACCCGGCGCGACGTCAATTCGGCGCCGCGACAACCAACCCGCATTTTGTGCGATTTCGAAATGGCGGCAGTCAGCTTTTTTCGCGAACAATTTCCAGATGTGACGATATCTGATTGTTTTTTTCACCTTTCGCAAAATTGAAAAAGCATCTGGCTCAGCAAGGGTTAATAGGGTGGTACAATACTGAACCCGACTTCGCGTTACATGCCAAGATGATTTTAAGCTTAGCATATGTCCCACCCACTGAATTGGATGCGGCCGTTGATCAGCTCTCTTACCAAATGATTTGCAAGACCTGATGAATTTGTTCGAAGATAATTATGTGAACTGCAAGACGCCCGCCTTTATTTCCTATTTCCGTGTGGAATCTTTACGGAAGGGTGTTGGAAAGAGTTGATCGATCGGCCAACAGGAGACTACAAAATGAATTGGGTATGGACCACCCAACAATATGAAGGTTCATCGACTCCTTAAAAAAAATACAGAAGAGTCGTGATTTATACTCAGAACAAATTGCTGTAGGACATGTGCCCCCTAAAAAATTAGGAAAGTATCAAGAAGCCGATGATAGAATATTTAGGTTGGTGAATGATTTTAAAAATCGTAATATTTTAGACTTTTTGAGGAGGCTTGCTCAAAAGTTTAAAATGTTACCTTTTCTATGTACTTTTATATTTGTCATGTAAATATACGTTTTATTTTTATACTTACGTTTATTAATTAATTTTTTTTAACGAATTTAAAATATATTTTTGTAATACCTATTTATTTTTCATTTGTTTTTTTTTTAAGTAAGATTTTAACCTACACGAAGAATGTTATCGCGCCGAATCGCCGGGCCGAATTGTCGTCTCGCGCCGAGTTGTCCTAGACCCCCCAACAGGTATTAAGCTCTACGGCTAAGCATTACGTCCTTAGATGCAAGGCCCTTTTTGATGCAAATAATTTTTGCTCGCACGGTACCTGCAGACCAGCAAAACAATATTCACGAAAGTGGCAAATAGGGAAAATTATATCATTCTTCAATACAATAAAAGTCTTTAAGGGCACAGTTCTTAAGGTCAAGCATGTATAAAAGACCTATAAAAGGCTTAAATGCTGGGGTAACTTCCGGAAACTTGCAATTTTATTATTAAAAAAAGTATCTAATTTTGAAAGGGCTATTCAGGGAGGCATTGACGAATAGTATGCCGGTGTTTTTTTTTTAATAAATGCACAGAAACTTTAAAAAAATATTTTTTTCAAACTACTAAAAATGCCACAATTTACCTTAAAATCCTTGAAAGTAAACACGTCGATTTCCCGAACTGAAGTAAAAACAACAATTTCTACTGAACACGGTATATTCTAGTCTATCTAGATGTCATCTCTTCTAAGAATTCTACAGAATATGTATTTGTTTTAACAGGAAAGGGGTCGTTATTGCACAAAACACGAAAGTAAACAAAACTATGACCGGCTGACCAACATCGGCCTTGCTCTACCAGCTCCAGAATATGTCTGTCTTTCTTCTTCGTATGCCACAAGCATAAAAATAACTCCTCTGATCAACACATCAGCACTGCAATGCGCATGCGAATCGTCAACAGTTCGGCAAATCGAATTGACGATAGAAAATGGCGTCGTTAATCCGACCCTAAAGTCCTAGAACTCTGACAATAAGCTAAAGCTCGGGCTTAAACCCTAGTGGGTTTGTTCGTTAGTTAGTACTAAAATTATTTAATCGTACTATTTACCAATACAATAGGCCGGCGCGATTACTCCCACCACATGTAAATTTGAGCGATTGCGGGTATGATTGCGAGATTGCGGGAACGATTGCGGGATTGCGGATAGGATTGCCTGACTGCGATAGGATTTGCGTGCGATTGCGAATTATTTCGGACGAGATGTACATGTATTTCGACGAGTGGTCCCCCCCCCGCAATTTATTATTAAAAAGGCATAAATGTCTAAATTTATTAACACAATTATTATAACTGCAAACACTTTGTGGATTGCGGGTATGATTGCGAGATTGCGGGAACGATTGCGGGATTGCGGATAGGATTGCCGGATTGCGATAGGATTTGCGTCCTAAACGAAACTAAAAATAGAAAGAAAAATAAATGTTTGTTGTAACCTATACTGTTAAAAGCTTTTCTTATTATTCAAAAATTTCTTCTTACTCCGATTCGAAAGGGGTTAATTAAAATATAGACATTGTCACAAAATAAATGAATTCCAAAAAACAAAGAGCCAATCAGCATTGTAATGGATTACAAGCACACTGGGTAATGCCATTATCTTAATCATAGTATCGTCCGCTTCGATTTCTGGTTTTAATATTCGTCGTTGTAATTGGCTTTGTAATTGTTTTTGTGGCGGAAACATATGAACTTCGGAAATGATTTATGCGGTTCGTTATTACCCGAAAAACAACGACGCGCCCAAGGGATCGTACTTTGATAGTGAACTGGAAACATTGTTAAATGATGGATTTTGTAATAAGTGCTGTGATAAACCAGCACTTTATATTAAAAGGCTTTATAGGCATGCAAAAAGTGTGAAATAGGGATTTTGTATATCTTTTTGTTTATTTATTATTTATGGAATATATATACAGGGTGTCCGGAAATGATGAGCGGAAAATATAGGGAATAATTCTAGACCGAAAATAAATGCTATCTCTTCCTATAACATTTTTTTTTTGAAAGCTGATTATGAACGGAGTTACAGGGTGTTTAAGTTAAATTTTATTTGCAGTTTTAAAATACATAAGTTACTAGAAAAATAAATTAAACATGCAAGCAATGTTATTTTAGCGTTTTCTCGAAAACGGTTAGATTGATCGAAACAAAAGTAGTATAGGTACCTTTTTTATGTCAAAAGGTTAGGAAAATAAAAATATTTAGTTAAAATGCGCATACAGTGTAGGACAAAAAAGTTGAGACCCTTTAAATTAAAGTATAGGCTCCTATGTAGCGCCCTCTACAAAATGCGAAAAGAAAGGTGGTCAAATTTGTGTTCCTCATCCCGAAAAAGCCCCATATACGAGATTTAGTTAAAATATTATGAGCGTGGCAAATGTTATTGCAAAAAAACTGCAAATAAATTTTAACTTTAAAACCATGTAACTCCATTAATAATCAATTTTCGAAAAAATGTTATAGAAAGAGATAGCATTTATTTTTGGTCTATTGTCCCCTAAATTTCTTGCTTATCATTTTCCGGCACCCTGTATACAGCGTTATGATAAGGAAATGAATCAGCAATACCGCCGACTTAATTAAGAATCGCTTGGACCTGTTAAATAATTTTTTTTAAAATGCAGTTTTTTTTAGAAAAAATATATTATACAGTGACCGGCAGAAAGTGCGCAGCATATGGAAAATTTTTTTATCTTTAAGTTTAGAAAATTAATATTATTTTAGATAGGTTTTGCATGTTCTCAAACCAAAATAACACCCATTAAATCCGGTAAAAGTCTTATGGTATACGAGGTAGGATCAAAACTTTGCAATTCCGCTAAGAGTAAAGTACCTCCATCTTTCAGTTTAGAATATTTTTTTACTAAGAACTATTGTTTTAATTTCAAAGTTATATCAAAATTCCAAAATTTCGCTTATTTCGGACAAAAAAATGAATTTAATCGTGTTTTCTGAATAACCCTGTATAAAAAATAAATGGCAACCGAACAGTACGAAAATAAGATTTTCTGCAGACTTTGCTAGAGATAACCGTCGATCATAAGTCCGATTAGTTTGTTTCCATAATATTATGGCTTTTTAAAATAAAAACATAAAAATATTAAATATTTTTGCTGCACACCGTATTTTATTTTCTGAGGGAAAAAGTTAATTTCATCTAACCGATATTTTTTTATTTACATTGACTTAAAGCATCTCCTAAATAGTTTTAAGTCTCCTTATTTTGCGTGACGAATAAAATCCGTTTAAAATATATTTTTAATTTAAATTTTTTTCTTTATAAATCAAAAGGAAACTTTCTATGCATACTTCAATGTATAAAAAAACTATTTAGGAGATGCTTCAAGTCAATGTAAATTAAAAAATATCAGTTAGATAAAATTAACTTGTTCCCTCAGAAAATAAAATACGGTGTGCAGCAAAAATATTTAATATTTTTATGTTTTTATTTTAAAAAGCCATAATATTATGAAAACAAACTAATCGGACTTATGATCGACGGTTATCTCTAACAAAGTCTGCAGAAAATCTTATTTTCGTACTGTTCGGTTGCCATTTGTTTTTTATACAGGGTTATTCAGAAAACACGATTAAATCCATTTTTTTGTCCGAAATAAGCGAAATATCGAATTTGGATATAACTTTGAAATTAAAACAATAATTCTTAGTAAAAAAATATTCTAAAATGAAAGATGGAGGTACTTTACTCTTAGCGGAATTTCAAATTTTTGATCCTACCTCGTATACCATAAGACTTTTACCGGATTTAATGGGTGTTATTTTGTTTTGAGAACATGCAGAACCTATCTAAAATAAAATTAATTTTCTAAACTTAAGGATAAAAAACTTTACCACATGCTGCGCACTTTCTGCCGGTCACTGTATATGGTGGATCATAATAATGATCCGTGTATCAACTTTTTTTACTGAAAAATATTGTATATTTTTACATTCTACACATTTTTCATAAATCATGGTAACGCATTACTGCTGATGGTATGCACCTTTTGAGATTTAAGGAGTATAGTAAGTGAAACAGAATACAGGCCTGTTCATTAAAAAAAAATGAAATTTTGACTTTTACCAGGTGGAGCAAAAATTCAAACGAAACTGTATAGTCGAGAAGCAAACCAAAATGGCAGTTGTATTTTTATTTCAAAGTAACAAAAAGATAACTTGTACCTCTGCATGGACTTTCTTCAAGTAGTAATGGCATATCCGAATTATTCAGTCGATGTTTTTTGTTAAGAGGCCCGGGAATTAGCTAATGTAGAAATATACTGGTTGTCACAAGCCTTTTCTTTGGATGGCGAGCGAATAATATAGGTAATATAATGTGGGTTAATATAAACTGGCCAACAAAAAGATCGTACCATTCAATTTTTAGACCTATTTTCAAATTGCTGTAACTTTTTTTAAAATTTACATTTTTAAATGTAGTTTCCAAATTTGGAAAGCGCGATTTTTCTACTTTAACCTGTATTTTATTTATTTTTGGTAGAATTAATATTATTATGATACACAGGGCGATCAACAGAGCGCTGCAAAAAATCACAAAATTTTAGTGTGTGCCATTTCAGTGGTGATTTTTTTTGGTCGTTACAATATGGGTTTTTACCAAGGTAGGATCAATATCTCTAGACGTTTTTGCCAGTTTTTGGATTAAGGACCTCTGGCTTTAGATAGGCCAATAAACGTCAAATTTTGGTAATCATTGCTTTAAAACGCTATAACTGGAAAACGGATTGATGGATTTTAACGAGTTTTTCACATTCAAAAGGCCCATTTCATGGAGATGTTCTATGACATACGTATTTTACGAAAGGTGAGAATTTTATTAATATACGGGGTAATCAACAAAGTCATTAAAAAAATTAAATGTTTATTTGCTCGCCATTTGGCCAGCAAAGTGTTTCACTTATAAACAATATTAACAACATTAATGGTAGCAAATAAAATTGATTAAATTTTAACAAAAATAAATAATAACAAATAAAATTAATAGTGAGTAGGTCCACCGTGAACCCTTAGAACTTTCATTACTCTTCTTGGCATGCTACTCACCAAGTTTGCAAGGAAGTACTGGGGAATAGCGTTCCATTCCTCTCTTATTGCATTTGCCAATTCGTTCAAGTTGTTAAAATTATGCTCTCCGTCATTCAATCATAGTTGCATCCAACTCCATACATGTTCTATCCAAATGGCGCAAAAATAAACATTTAATTTTTTTTAATTACTTTGTTGATTACCCCGTATATTAATAAAATTCTCACGTTTCGTAAAATACGTAGATCATAGAACGTCTCCATGAAATGGGCTTTTTGAATGTGAAAAGCTCGTTGAAATCCATCAATCCGTTTTCCAGTTATAGCGTTTTAAAGCAATTATTACCAAAATTTGACGTTTATTGGCCTATCTAAAGCCAGAGGTCCTCAATCCAAAAACTGGCAAAAACGTCTAGAGATATTGATCCTACCTTGGTAAAAACCCATATTGTAACGACCAAAAAAAATCACCACTGAAATGGCACACACTAAAATTTTGTGTTTTTTTGCAGCGCTCTATTGATCGCCCTGTGTATCATAATAATATTGATTCTACCAAAAATAAATAAAATACAGGTTAAAGTAGAAAAATCGCGCTTTCCAAATTTGGAAACTACATTTAAAAATGTAAATTTTAAAAAAAGTTACAGCAATTTGAAAATAGGTCTAAAAATTGAATGGTACGATCTTTTTGTTGACCAGTTTAGATATAGCTTCATTAAAATTACACCCACCCCAAAATAAAAAAATGTATAATGGATCATATCGAGTTTTTTTTAACCTTTTGTATGGTTGTTAATCAGGGTTTAAAAACCTCTCGTCCAACATTTTTTTTTTCTCAAATTTTACCTTTAACATGGTGTCGAATAAAATTGAATATATTTTCAAAAAAGAGTGAAACTCGAAATTGCGGTTATTGAATTAAATAGTATTGTTCTTGATAACGAATTATCGGAAAATGGAATTTTCTACTTTTGAACCCACACGTATAATTTAATAAATTTTTAGTATTTTGTGTAGGCCATAGAGACTCAGAAAACCGTACTACATTAGATGTTTTAAATTATCAGGAAGTCAGGAGCGGACTTGCCACCACACTCGTTGGGCAAAAATTTTGACATGTGTTATTTTAGAGAGCTAAAAACTGATTTTTTTATCTCGATGGAATTAACGGTTTTCGATAAAAAAAATATGGTTGTTGTATATTACGTTTAAGCATTGATTTGCAATTTATTTAATAATCAAGTTTATTAACATAGGCTATTTGAACACAATAACTAATCAAATAATAACATCACTATTAATACTACGCACTAAAATAATTAAATAAATTATTACATCTCATTCAAGCACTCGGTAATTGTGTGGAGGTAAGAAGAACTTATTCTGATACATTTCTAAATCGGCGTGTACCGCATCGAAATACTTTTTAAAGGGTCGTTTAATATTATTATTATTATTATTAAAGCACTTTCCTCTGCTCAGGCAGAGCGAGGAAATGTAGCATTTTCTCCTGTATATGTGTCTCAAACAAATTATTATCGATAAGTTTATTGTCTTTTTTGTAGTAGATATTAAATCGAAAATAATTCAATGTTTCTCTCTACATTTGGATTAAGATATTATGCTAATCTAAATGTGTTTTTAAAAGCTACCTACACCCTGTGTATTTAAACTGTTGGATGTTTAAATTGGAAGTGAGTTATCGTGTTAATTTTTAATGATGCGTTATTATGCAATTTCAAAGATTTTTTGGAAAGTAAAATCAATTCATCAATGGAAACACCTAATTAACGTTTTGTTTTTTACATGGTACGCCCACGTCTTAATTTCAACCTTTGCTAAATAATTTATAGAATTTTCCTGCAATCGTTTACAGGAAATCTGAACAGTAATTAACGGATGATTACACTTCCCCTGGTTAATTTAAGTAATTAATTTGTTCTTTAAGTATCTTTAGCTTCTATTGTTTGTTGTTTATAAAGCAAGCATTTGAATAAAATTGTTTTTAGGTTTGGATAATCAGGGTGTGAATAAAAATAATGGCAAATCGAGTTTGCATTATTTTGTTCGTTGCAGTAATTTATAGTGGAATACTATTTCAAAATACAATATGTAGGGTGAGTTTCCAAAATCTAATAATTTAAAAAATTTTTTTTTTATATACCGGGTGTTTCTCAAAAGACGTTCACCCCTAGAACTTTTTTATATTTATAGATATTAAAATGAAATTTTAAGATTATGCATAAGAGATGAGTCTGCATTTATTGGCATAATATTCAATTTGTTAGCACTTCCGGTTTAACCAGAAGTGACCTTGACTTTGAACTTTTAAATGGGACATCTTGTATATTTTTACTTATTTGGGTTTAGCATAACATTATGAGTGAAATGACACCTCACTTGTAATTTTTTGACTTGTTATAACATTTTTATGTTTATTTTTTATTTTCAATCTGGAGTGCTACAAATTACTTAAATCTGTTAATTTATAGTCAACTAGTATGTATATGAAAATTAAAATTATGTCATAATAATTGACTTTCTAAGTTTCACAAGCGCTTAAAAAATGAAATTTTGTTTTCTTGACGTTTACTCAATTTTTCTAAATGGAACGATGGTGGTTCACTAGGATATTTAAAACGAGCATTTTTTTCCAACAATTTGATACCATAGACAACTTTGCTATTTTAAAATTGACACTAAAAAATTTGCCTTTAGTCCCAATCGCAAATTACCGCCTTCTCTTTTCTAACGAAATATAAAGGCGGCTTTGGAAAACAATGGAAAAAGCTGTGGTCATTAGTTTATAAAACATACAATACATACAATCTTGCGGCTTAAATAGTATATTAAAGTACACGTTTCATAAGAAGCGGTTTTAGCGCACGCGTCTATTTTAAAAAACGAGCCACAAAGTGGCGAGTTTTTTTATTGACACGTGCGCTAAAACGCCTTATGAAACATGTACTTTATACATTTTTTTCTATTTCACCTTTTATAATCAAGAAAAATACATTTTAAAAAGAAAATAAATCCTTCAAATTTTGTAAAGTTTTATGTCTAAATTTTATGTTGGTAATACTATTTTTTATCATAGTAGCCTCTGGACAACAAAAATTATTTTGCAAACTGTCATTTTTTGATTTATTGACCCATTTTCACCACGAGAATCTAAATTTATTTTAGCGATATGAGATTTGAAATTGAACGGAATACGTTGTGTGATCCTTGTACATTCGGTACATATACAGAGCGTTCGGAAATTCGGGCGATTTTACTACTTTTTTTCGAATTTCAAAAGACGTGAATTTACGTCACGGCATTGCAATTTAGTATAGGGAAGATGGAAAATTCAAATAAAGTTGAAGTTAAAATCGACATTGGAAGGTTAGTAGATTGAATTTTGGATAGAATTTTGCAGAAAATGATAGCTTGAAGCATCTACAAAATATTGATTTATAGATTTAGGCAACCAACATACATGACTGTTATCCACACAAAATAAAAAAGTAAGTTATCAAGCTATTTTTCCTCTGCGAAAAATGGGTTTGTTCGGGTTTGTTCGGGTCTCGTAAATCACAAAGGCCGCGCAAGTCAATGAAATAAAACATTTAAATGTTACCAACATCAAATAAAGAAAAAACGCGTATCGAAATAGCTTCATTACGATACGCAAATGCGTATCGTACTGAGCTTATTATGAACGTGAAATAGAGAAAATAATTTTTCTGGTCACTCCAAAAATTAGGAGCATATCAATTTGTTCATTTCTAGTAAAACTAACCATTTTATCTGATTTAGAATGTAAGTTTAATAAACGAATGATATTACAATTTTATTTAAAACCATATTGGGTTTCATGGTTTCAAAACCATTCCATTGTTTTTCAAAACCGCCTTTATATTTATTTAGAAAGAGAAGGCGGCAATAATGCATAACGCTTTTAAATTTGCGATTGGGATTTTTTCGTCTCAATTTTAAATTAGCATAGGAGTGTATGGTATCAAATTGTTGGGAAAGAAACGCTCATTTTAAATGACCTAATGAACCACCATCGTTCCATTTGGAAAAATGGAGTAAACGTCAAGAAAACAAAATTTAATTTTTTAAACGCTTGTGAAACTTAGAAAGTCAATTATTATGACATAATTTTAATTTTCATATACTACTTGACTATAAATTAACAGGTTTAATTAATTTTTAGCACTCTAGATTGAAAATAAAAAATAATCATAAAAATGTTATAACACGTCAAAAAATGACAAGTGAGGTGTCATTTTACTCTGAATGTTATGCTGAACCCAAATAAGTAAAAATATACCAGATGTCCCATTTAAAATACCAAAGTCAAGGTCACTTCCGGTCAAACCGGATATGCCAATAAATGCAGACTCATCTCTTATGCATAATCTCAAAATTTCATTTTAATATCTATCAATACAAAAAAGTTATAGGGTTGAACGTCTTTTGAGAAACACCCGGTATACCGGGAGAGTCAACGATGGCACGTAGTAGATGTATGCCTTAGAGATAAGATTTCTGAATAATAAGCTTGTCTAAAAAATGGTATGGTTGGATATTTTTCAGTTTGAAAATATTTAGAATTATACAGGATTCGCTCAAAAAGTAGGATGTCACCAATTTTAATTTTTTAAATGGGACAGAACAGAACTCCATTTATTATCAAGGAATGAAATTTTACAACGAAATACCCCAAGAATTAAAATTTTTAAATACAAAACGTATATAAACGATAATCAAGAAAATACTTAAAAAAGGGGAAGCTACATTTTAAACTAAATAATATTTACACATGCACTTTTTTTATGATTAATTATTCTGTTCAAAATTATTATTTAATTGTGATATCTAAACGATATTATTAGTTTTATTATTTCATTAAAAGAAATAATAATTGATTACGTTTATACATATTTAAATATTTCTATTTTTTTTTTATTGAATATTAACATTTTAAGTATTATTTTAGTTTTAAATATTTATTTTTATTCACTCAAACAAATGTTTTTGGGATTTTTATTGGAATAAATAAATCTTTGAGTGAATTATTGAATATTATGTGCTATTTCATACATTTTTCACTATTATAGTGTAACATACGAAAAAGTTATAGTTTTGCAAGTCAAAAGAACATATCCAATAGGTATTTTTTGACATTTCATTCACAGAAAAGTGTTTTTTTAAAACCGACCAGAAAATTTACACTTTCTGGACAATTTTTCGTCTAGAAAATAACGTTTTTCCGATCGCAAGACCGGAAAAGTGACATTAGAGACCGGAAAAATATTTTCCGGACTCTAATGTCACTTTTCCGGTCTCTAATGTCACTGTCACTCTGTTTTTTATTTTTCCAATCGCTCTTTGATAATACAAGATACCTTGATTTCGTTATTATGACAACAACATTTCGATGTATTGTCGAGTGACAGTTCGTTGATTTTTAATTTTGTTCTTTATGTCAAACTTGTTTCGCGTAGATTATAACATATATCGAAGTGTCGGTCTTAAAAAAAATATTGTACGTCACGCAACCGAAAATTAGTGTTTTCCAGGTCTCTTCAAGCTTCCAGGACTCGCCTATGGCTCGCCCTGAAAATGCTTGTCTCGACATGAAAAACACTACTTTCCGGTTTTGAAACGTAAATTACTATTTCTTCCTAATCCCAAAGTCATAAATTTTCGAATAGAAAAATGTCACTTTTGTCAAATGAAATATATTTTCCTACCATCTTATAGATCGTCAAAAACTCTTCAGCCATTATAAAGAATTAAAAAGCAATTATTGTGGCATATCGGACAAGTATGTAACTGTTTTTTTTTATATTTGAATACATCCAAAGATCCAAGCACAATGAATACCCTGGGGTGGATATACCACGTCAGCCGTTTCGTCCTTATTAGGACTCTACGGGCAGCCATAATCCAAGCAATCCCGACAACGGCGGTAAGATGTATTAAAAGCCTTTTTGCAAAATCAATTGGGTTACGGCTGCCCGTAGAGTCCTAACAAGGACGAAACAGCCGTCATGGTCTACCCGCCCCAGAGTATCCGTTGTGCTTGGATCCCTGTGTATTCCAATATAAAAAAACAGTTGCACATTTGTCCTATATACCACAATATTTGCTTTTTAATTATTTTCGCGGACACTATATTATCTTCTTAACATTTTTAAGGCTTTTCTTAAACGGATTGCGCGCATTCCAGTGGGTGCCAGCGTTGATCTGTTTCTAATCTGCAAACCATAAAATTTTTCAAACTATCATCTGTGTAATTCTATTAATATTTCATTGTATAATGCACTGCCTGAAAATGTAAAGCTGCTTAGTTATTTAAAATTAAAATCTTTGATTAAAAAAACTTCTCGTCGTCACTGTTTTTATTTAGTTCGGTAGTATATGGACACAGCCACAGCGGATGAGTTGTTTTAACAATTTTTTTCTGTTGTAGTGTGATAAATATTAAAATATATTAAAAAATTTTAAAAAGTAATTAATAAACTTCTTGAATCTCATGCTTTCTGCTTACTGGTAGAATACTTACTTTGATGTTGGTAATTCACGAAGATCAGCATTCAAATTTTAACTTTTTTTTGTTATTACTGTTTGTGTATGCTATGTTCTTATACAATTATGTTTTCATATACAGGGTGTCCGGAAATGATAAGCAAAAAAATTTAGGGGATAATTCTAGACCGAAAATAAATGCTATCTCTTCCCATAACACTTTTTTTCGAAAATTGATTATTAACAGAGTTACAGGGTGTTAAAGTTAAATTTTATTTGCAGTTTTTTTCGCAATACCTTTTGTAACGCTCTTAATATTTTGAAGAAATCTCGTTTATGGGTCTTTTTCGGGTTGAGGAATACAAATTTGCCCACCGTTTCGTCGTATTTTGTAGAGGGCGTCACATAGGAGCCTAAATTTTAATTTGAAAGGTCCCAACTTTTTTGTCCTATACTGTATGTGCATTTTGACTGAATATTTTTATTCTCCTAACCTTTTTACTTAAAAAAGGTATGCTACTTTTGTTTCGATAAATCTAACCGTTTTCGAGAAAAACGCTAATATAACATTGCTTGCATGTGATGAATACAAAATCATTTTATATTATTTTCAACCTTAAACATAGCATAGCAAAGAAAAGAATTTTCCATGGAGTTCGTCGAACATTTTTAAGAAGAATTAATGTATGCATTGAACAGGAAGGACGTCACTTTGAACCTTTGATTTGAATGTTTAATTTATTGTTCGAGTCTAGTAACTTAGGTATTTTAAAACTGCAAATAAAATTTAACCCTGTAAGTCCTTTAATAGTCAATTTTCGAAAAAAATGTTATATGAAGAGATAGCATTTATTTTCGGTCTAGAATTATCCCCTAAATTTTTTGATCATCATTTCCGGAGACCCTGTATATTTTAATTTAGTTAAATACATGCGTCCGGGAATGCTTTATATTTTATATGACTTACTTGTAATTTACAAAAATGTGGTCAAATAAATATGTCTATGCTATGTCTATGTCTATGTCTATCTGATATAATGATATAATAGTAATTTACGAAACAAGTATTAGATTAAGGCCGCAATATTCTAGGCAGAGCATTTCAAAACCATTAATATGAACTAATTTTGAATTTAGATGACGATTCACAGCGTGTTGTGCAAAGTAAAGAGTTGTAAAAAAGTGCAAGTGTAGCTAAAGATCTTGTTTTTATTAAGGTTAATTTCAGTTTTATACCGGACATAATATCCTCGTTGGAGAGTAGAAATTTAAGTTTAAGAGACTAAATTAGTATTGTGGAAACTTTTTCCGCTAAATGTAACAACATTCACGGTAAAGTAGGAGGTCAAGTAAGGAATAAATCGGATGTTACTGTAAAAAAGAATGAAGGATTTAAATACTTAACTGCAGTAAAAAGCATTTATCAGGGTAAACCATTCAACGAAGTTGTATCTTGGCCTTATATTTTGCTACCTAAATTGCAATATTACATTAGTAGAGGTTGAAAGAAGCTTCTCTTTGTATAAACATAATGTTTACTAATAGAAGACAATCCTTTTTAGTTTAAAATTTTGAAAAATATTTAGTAATAAATGCCTTTTATACAATTTTAGGTTAAAAAATTGTTTACTATTATTTTTATTTGCTTTTTTTTGCATTTTTTAAAAAATAAACATATTTTTTAGAACCCAATGTGTTTCTTTACCTCATTTTACTATAATAAATTTAGAAATATTACATAACAGTATGCATATTTGTTAAAAAAATACAAATAACTGCATATTTTAAAGGTAAACAAGGCCTATACAGTGTGACCAGTAAATTCCGCCTCATATGGGATTTTTTTTTATTAATAGCTTTTTCGAAATTTGACTTTGGCATCAAGTTCTGCTTCGATCGAGATCAAAATTAAGCAAAAAAATTGTACTCACGTGATTTGCATTATCTGTAAAATTTAAATTTAAAAAAAAATTCAAAAGTAGGGTTATTTCTAAAAGTATCGAAAAAAGTTATTGGAAAAAGTTTTTTTAAATGCAAAATTTTAGCTGCATAAGATAATTTTGATTTTTTACCCATATTTTGTAAATTGAACCACTTTTGCAAAATAAGACTCAACGCAACCTACATAAAACTTCTTAGTTTTGACAATGCTTTATTTCAAATACATTTTCTTTAAAGTAGCGTCATATTAAATGTGTGCTTTCTACAA
The DNA here is from genome assembly GCA_963969555.1 of Polydrusus pterygomalis. Lineage (NCBI taxonomy): Eukaryota > Metazoa > Arthropoda > Insecta > Coleoptera > Curculionidae > Polydrusus > Polydrusus pterygomalis. Next base: position 36,894,619 of record OZ018376.1, on the reverse strand, counting down.
AATCAAAATTGGCTATTAAAATTTGGTCGCATGTGATGCAAAGTTTATTTGTTTTTGACCCTGTTTAAGGTAACTTCATAAAATAAATAAATTTTAGTGGTGGGTAAAAAATCTAAATTATCTTATGCAGCTAAAATTTTGCATGTGGGCTAGAAAATGCATTCAAAAAAACTTTTTCTAATAACTTTTTTCGATATTTCCAGAAATAACCCCACTTTTGAATTATTTTTTGGAAAAAATTAAAATATGACAGATAATGCGAATCACATGACTACAATTTTTTTGCTTAATTTTTATCTCGATCGAAGCAGAACTTGATGCCAAAGTCAAGTTTCGAATAAAGCTATTAATAAAAAAAAATCCCATATGCTGCGGACTTTACTGGTCACACTGTATATGCGCATATTTTGGCTGAATTTAAGTGCTTATAATTCGCCCTTTGCTTATAACACAAGAATACTATTTCCATATGGAAAGCAAATTCACAAACACGATGTATGATGTACGTACAGTAATCACAAGTCCCTGGCAGGTGACAGTGGACGGCAAGAATGTTGTTCCTTTTGCATATCTTTAAAAATTATTAATCATTTCAATTTTAGATGACAGATAAACAACTTGTTGCTGCCGTAAAATTTGTAAGAAACATGTGTATGGGAAAGTCAAAAACCACTCCAGGTAAGATAATACGAAAAGTTATAGGTAGTACCTAGATACTTATATGAAAAATCACTTCCCAATGAAAATATATTAATCAGACGCGGCCCTTGGGTTTTTTACAGGTGGGGCACATTTTGATGGCAGTATCGTAACAAGCAAAATGCAGTATAGTGCATAGTTTAGCCAAGGAATAAGAAAAGTGTAATAATTGAAGTCATTGTTCTTTAATACAGTGCGAGAAAATATTATTTGCATCAAAGAGGGCCTTGCATCTAAGGACGTAATGCTTAGCCGTAGAGCTTAATACCTGTTCGGTGTCAGTAACTATACCTGAATTAACAATTAATCAGTTATTCCGTCATCTTTGAAAGTCGTTACAAGTAATTTGATTCATCGCTAATTTTTTCAATTTCTTGAACAATTCACACAATGGGCTTTAGGGAACAGCACAAAACATTCATGGTTAAAGCGTATTTTCGAAATGGGGTTAGAGAAAATTGTGAGTGGCAATACAATCCGGGTTTGTACATGGACGATTTTCACTAACATTTTCCTAACGCTGCTTTTATTGCTGGGGATTTTTATCATTGCCTGAAAAGAACCGTGCCTGTGTTTAGGGAAACAGGTTCTATTCAACACAAAAAAGGAGCAGGAAGACCATTTGTAAGAACAGAAGAACTTGTTGCAAACGTTCGTGAAATAATGCAAAATACGCCAACAAATTGTATAAGACGCCTGTCCCAAGAAGTGGGAAGATCTTATGGAACATGTAGGGCTATTCTTAAGAAGCAACTAAATTTATTTCCTTATAAAGTGCAAGTATTCCAAGAAATACAAGTTGCAGATTTTGAAAGACTCAGGAATTACTCTCAATGGTTTACCAAAAACTTATTGGAAACAAATGATTTATTAGACCTGACATTTTTTTCGGATGAAGCCTGGTTCCACCTCTCCGGTTATGTGAATTCTTAGAATACACTCATGTAAAGTAGTGAAAATCCCCATTGCACCCTCAAAAAATTGGTGTCTGGTAAGCTGTTTCCCGGAGAAGAATAAATTGTTGGTCCTATTTTTTTCCATGACACAGTTACAGCACAGCGGTATAAAGACAATATTTTAAATCCATTTGTAGTGCAATTACTTGACGACAAAGTACGTTTTGGATATTTTCAACAGGACGGTGCAACCGCCCATACAGCCGTCGAAACTGTTAACTACTTACGCAATTTTTTCGACGACAGATTAATCAGTTTCCGATCAGACATTGAATTCCCACCTAGATCACCTTGTTTAACGGTTATGGATTACTTCGTTTTTCCTCATGTTCTTTAAGAACACTATTTTTAAAACACCAGTTGCAAATTTAGAATACTTACAAGAAAGGATTATCCAAGAATGTGGTAACATTTCTCCAGAGATGCTGGTCAACACTTTCGAAAATATGGGGAAACATGTGAATTTATGCTTGGAGCATAGCGCTGGCCAATTTCAGCAATTTATGTAATTATTTTTTTTTCTTTCTGTATATTTTTACTTTGTTAATTTTGTAAACAACAAAAATAGATTTGTATTTGTCTACTTATTTGGTTTGGCATATCATGTCATAATATGAATTTAACAAAATTTTAAATTAGATTTGGTTCGATATTTCGTCCCCATATCATTGTGATCTAAACCAAGCTCTACGTTTTTTAATCCAAGCCCTCTTTGATGCAAATAATTTTTGCTCGCTCTAAATGGTTAAATGCATACGGGCGATTCGGCATCGCAATGACCTAAGGAAATAAAACTGTTTATGCAAATGTTGCACATACAATCCACATATTTGGTAATTACTTTTTCTTCGTCTAACACTAGATTTTGCTTGCAATAATAAGAATTCATGGAGCGGGTCGGCTGTGTTTCCATAAATACCTATTGAATCGCCTTCGACCTAGCACGAAACAACCCGAGATCAGGCGAAGTCGACGGCCGGCCAGCCCGTATATTTGTTTCGCTCTTAGTTGCCAATTCATTTATGTAATCTTCTATTTAAGATGAACCCACCAGGTCACCTTAAAATATTGTCCATATTGGGGAGTCTTCGCATGACGCACTTTGGAACTTTTGCATTTTTTGAAGGATACTTAATCATTTTTATTTGTTTTGAAAAATTAATTAATTACGTGGGTGACCAAATGACCTTTTGGACAAGCAGCGCCTGATATTAATTAAAATAATACTTATTCAGGCAAATGTACGATCTTAGGTAGATAGCAAATTCGTAAAAGAACTGCATTGAAAAATTAATATTTGTTAAAAATAACTAATTGACAAATATTAAAGAATGCAATTAATTATATCTTTAAGTACCTTAAAACTGGTTAGTATCAGCGTTTGTTATCTAATATTTTTTTTAAAACTAATTATTTTTTAGAGGAAGTCGATAAGATGCACCAAGGAAACTGGGACATAGATCACAGTGCAATGGTAACTAAATTGTATTGCTTAGAAAATTTATTTACTAAGGACAGGTGTCTTTTTATATGTTAGTATTTTGTTTTATCAGTGGGTTTTATGCATGATACCAAGAAAACAAGATATGGCATTAACCCCTAATCCTAGAATCATGAAATTTCGAGGATGTCTTCCCCTAAGGGGGCTAAACGTCATTTTTCCAAAATCGACTTAGGGGTTGAATAGAGGGGTGTAGTCTATTTTGAGGGGGTACATATAACTTTCTATAACTTTAAGCTAAATTGCTGAAAACTGGTAGCTAAAACTAATTTCATTTTTCGGGAAAAAGTCATTCTTGATAAAAAGTTTTGCTTGTAAAAAAAATGCAATTCACGAAGAGAAAACCATTGATTTTTTATACAGGGTTCGCAAAAACTTCAAAAACATGATTTTAAAAAGGTAAAAAAATTCCTTGTTTTTACAAAAGATGATGGGAATACATTTAAAATTTTAAAATAAGATACACACCACCCATTATGAAAATATAATCTTATAAAATTTTATATTAATATTTTTATTGAGCAGCAAAATTTCCATTTACCTCGAAAAATAAAAAAAATAAAAAAATCGAAGATTTATTTTAAATCCCGGATTTAAATTACAAACGTTATTCTAAATAAGTTTTTTAATTGGCATTTTGCTCAAAAATAAAAAATAAGGGTAGTTTACTCTTGGAGAAAATTCATGTTTTTGAAGTTTTTGCGAACCCTGTAGGTATAAAAAATCAAAATTCTCTCTTGGTGAATTGTATTTTTTTACAAGGAAAACTTTTTATCAAGAATGACGTTTTCCCGAAAATTGAAATTTTTCATCCATTATTTGTGCTATTGTAAACCCTATCCGCGGACAGTCAGTATTATGTCAGTTTACTTTTCTACAAGTTCCAATAAAGTTAGATACCACCAATCATTTTCTCTTCTGCTAATACCAACAGCAACATCTATTTTTTTCTATTTCCCGATGTTGCTCGAAATATGTCGATACCTTTAAAAGAATAATATTTAATTATTCTAATCAAATTGTGGAGGAAGTATTTTTGTTTTTCTTTTGTTCCATTACTTTTAATCCCACTTTGAGTATGGATTATTACTTTTAGTTCTTAGAAGTTAGTTAATTTTTATTAAATTATTTTAAAATTATGAATTCATTTTAGTGTTACATGTACTGCAGCCTAAATATGTATAAATTGGTAAGTATTATTTTTAATAATATCAATTTTATTTAGGCAAAATTATACTTTTTTTACATCTTTACTTATTATAGCAACACCTAGTTTTCGATACTTGATATCGCCTAATTAAAAAGTGTACTTTTTTAACGTCACATTCCATACTATTCATTAACTTAACAGGGCATAGCAAAAAACACTACATTTTGCAAAATGAAGTGTTTTTGAATCACATTGACAACCGCCAAAACATGTTTTAATAAATCAGTTAATTTAGTAGTGGAGTTAAAAGCAAAAATTTAACGATTCAATTAAAGGTAAACAAGAAAAGTTAATTTGATCATTAACACAGGTGAGGTTGGTATTAAGGAGAGTTTTTCTCACTTTCCATGTACTATGACCACTATAAACCTTTACTTTTTATTAACGCATGAACTTCTCTAATAACCGACACCTTCCTTCTTTCTGACCTCTAATTTAGACACTAACTACTAGGTGGCCACATTAACTTATACTTTCCTCCTGCTCCCTCTATTGTTAAATGTTGAAATAACTAGTTTGTTTCTGACTTCACTTCTCGTTCTAGATGATGCCCATCCATTTGCGGTTTTCAGCCTTACCTTTGTCCCGGCAGGTTATTCGCCTACCTTGCCGACAACTGCTATTTGTAAATTTTTCTTATCGCCACTAGATGCCCATTTCTTGCTCCAAGAACCACGTTTTGCACAAATTTGACGTCACTTCCCATTATTATTGTGAACTTTCGGCTTTTGCTTGACTTTGTTGGATGTCACTACTTTAACTTTCTTACATCCTCCGTTTTGACTTGTCATCATTATCGAGAATTAATTTTTATTTACTATGCACGGGAAGAAAAAGAAAAGGAAATTCCTTTCGAATACTCATTTTGTTACCAATTTTTAATTTTTTACCTTTGTTTTCTTCTAGGTGCACAAAATGTTCTTGTCCTATTCGTGTTTTTAATATTTTTATATTCCATCGTGTAAGTGGCACTTGGGGTAAGTACATTGATCTAATTTCTCCTTCCTTTTTCTATTCTTTCTCAATTTATTTTAAGCCTTCGGTGCTGATGATTGTACTTTCTGGTACCGAAACATGTAGTCCCTCCCAGTAAATTGACTTTTAATATATTTGTGTAGACGACTGTGAGTTTTTTTCCCAATAAAATTAATAATGATTCTTACATTAGTCAGTCAATTATCACGTACTCTTTGATGTAATTAGTAGGCAGAGTAAATTTTTTAAATCAGTCTGATGTGGACCTGGATTTTAAGTTAAAGTGTGCAAAGCAAATGGTTAAAGTGTGCAAATATTGCTTAAAAAATTGCGTTTTGAAGAAATTACTTAATTAATTAGTGCATTTTAATTAGGAGGATTTCAAGTATCGGTACCGACCGGTAAAGTTAAAAAAAATTAATAAAAAAAAACATGTTAGCATAATATCTATTTTTGTCTTAGTTTACTTTTCAAATTGTTACCTTTCATGTAATAGGTTTTATTACTCCTTTAAATATTATGTCTTCTAGATTGATGAAAATAATCATTTTGACAGAAAAGCAGCTGAGTTACAATTACATCAGCTACCAGAACGCTTGCATAATTATGTTAATACTTGTATGGACAAATGTGAACATGCAGGTAATAGAATAACCATAGCTATCCTAAAAACTAACACCTAACTCATTGGCCTAAAAATTAAACTGCTAAAACGACAGCTCCTATTTTGCTATATTTTATTGCATCCATACATTCTATCGTTTACTTTAAAATAAATTAGTATCAGCAAGCCTGTCAGATTTTTATACAGACGGTTCAGCTTTTGGTGTCCTGGTCGTGCTGATTTATAATCTGACGATTATTTTGAGGGATTTAGTTAATCTGACCGTTTAACAAAAAAATTCATGATTTTTCGGTACAAAATTCGGAACGAGTAATAACAATAAGAGTGACAGACTGCGATATAAATAAAGACAAAATCCATAGCAACAAACTATCTAGATGCTTTTTAATAATATTAGTTTTACATATTTTTGATGGAATTAAGAGAAGAATGCATAAGTGTGTTATATTTTTGAAATCGGAAGAAAAGGAACCATCTAATGCCCTTCTAATATACAGAGTGTCTCGTTTAAAAAAATTAAATGTTTGGTTTTAAATGTAACATGTGACACCTACGCTCATTTTTGACAAAACCCATAAATACTTGGCCAAAAGTTCTACATCCTACTTTTTGAGTGAACGCGCTAACTCAAAAAACAAAAAAGTTACAGGCTTTTAAAAGTGGGACAAACTAAAATGGAAAATAATAACCCTGTACATAATCCCACGAATTCTGTGATCAGCCTGTGATGGCGTGATGGCTGACAGAAAGTAGTGTGGTTAGACTGGAACAACTATATTTCCTGCTTTCGAGTTACATCCGGTTTAACCGGAAGTTGATTTTTTTGGGAAGATAATAAAAATTGAAGATAGGGACATGTAAGCCGTTTTGCTCTAAGACGTACTGTTAGACGGTTATAAGCTGTCAAAGTTCAAAAATGTCACTTTTCAATATCTCGGAAACTATAAAGTATAGACTAATAATGCATTTAATAAAAAATAATTATAATTTTATGTGGAATTTAAAAATGTAAAAATATATAGGGTGTTCCATTTAAAAAAATATCCCAAAAGCGGACCCAGCTGTCATCTTGACATTTAAAGCTGTCATTGGTATGTCAAAAAGTGCAAGACTTGCTCAAATATTATCGTTCAAAATTTCATTAAAATATACCGAACGGTTTAGAAGTTAGAGGGGGGGGGACGGACTTTAGGTCCTCACTGTATAGAGGCCTTAGACATGGCAGAGGTACTCAACAGGGTGCAAGGTATCCCACATAATATGTTAATCTGTCGCGCTTGAGTAAATCCCAAAATTCCCTGTTGGGCTCCCCTACTTTTATAAAGTGCCCGAATCACAGATCAAAAGCCCGAATAATATTTCAAAAATAATATTTTTGAAGTTGTTTTTAGTGTTTTTTATTTTTTTATTAGTCTTCTTCAAGTGGTTTGTTATTTTTCAGCTACAACATTGGATGATAAATGTGTCGCTGCATATGAGTATTCAAAGTGCATGTACTTTTGTGATCCGCAGGTAATGTAGAAATTTGAAAAAATATTGCCGGGTTGCATAACGATTTTAAACAATAATTCACTAATCAGCATCTTTGACTATGACATAAATGACAATAGCCTAATGAATAAAAATTAAGTAATTACTTGAAGCAATTACTTTTTAGTAAAAGCAATTGCTTGACTAGCAAATGCTATAAGTAAAAGTAATTGCTAGATCTGGATATGAATAAAATTTTGAAGCAATTGCTGTTTTTCTTACACCTCTGTAGCAAATGCTTATTCATCACAAGTTCAGACGTGGCTTATCCACTTATTTAGATTATAGATTTCATGTTCAGTTTGGTGTCGAATTTGCAAAAGAGTTGACGTAAATACAACAACATTGGTCTATTTATTTAGTACAATATTAATCTGTTACGTTTTTGTGGAAAATAGGAAATTTATATTTGTGATATAGCAGTTTTCAGTGAAAATGAGGAAAGTGATAGTAGTGATGAAGAAATTAAAGACAAGCAATTTATATTCGTTTCCAAATGGAAGGAACATAAATAAATCTCTCTAACCACAACTGCTTAGCTTCCACAACAGCTTCAGCACTTGTAGGAAATTTTATGAAAAATATTGGCTTTCTCCAAAACTGCATCCATTACAGAAGTGTGTGTCTTACAGACAGTAGTTTGGTGAACACCGAGTTTTTCACCTACAGAATTTTGAAACTCCGGATCCGACAATTTCCGCAAAAAGACTTTAATCGTATTTAAAGGCGACAGTGCACCCCTCGCCTTTTACCAGTATTAGTCAAAAAATAATTTGCTAACCACTAAAAATTTTCGCAGTCAAATCGATATAACTTTGTGAAATCATCATATCTGCAATTTTTACGTACACTGTAGATTTTTCTTTTACGGACGTTCATATATTCAGCCATAATAATTAAAGACACAAATTAAGAGCAACGCACGTGTATGCCGCTGAGAACTAAAGTTGACTGCTACCAAGCAAATGATGCATGGGTCGACCTACCTTAACTACTAGAAAAACCGATTCCTTAATTTATTCATCACATTTTAAGCAAACGATAGCAATTGCTTCTATTTTTTAAGAAAAAGTATTGACTAGAAGCAATTTCTGCATATTAAGCAATCGCTGGACGCAAAAGCAATTACTTTAGTTTTTATTCATTGGCTTTCAAGAAATTACTTCGATTATATAAGAAAAACCAATTGCTACATTTTTATTCATTATGGTCGTTGGCTGAAATGATTTTCTCACAATCAAAGAGGCCAGGTTAACTTAATTCTTGATTTACTAATTCGGCAACTTCCACTGTGAGTAACTATCGTTTGCGAATGTCATTTATATTACAGTCAAAGTTGCTGGTATATGTTAACTATTGTTAAAAACCTTTGAGCAACCCAACATATCAAAATATTAATTTTAAAATATTAATATTTTAATTATGTTCAACTAATAATCAAGAACTGAAATTTAAAATCAATACTTAGGTAATGTTACATAAATTTCTGTTTACTAAAATACATATTAAGAAACCAATATATATTTTTCCTTCTATGCACAGGTATACATTAGCGTAATAACAATGTAACGGGTGTCCCACTACGAATAGCTCTCGGTCGTATCTCAGAAAGGGTTAGTCGTATGGCTTGCGGAAAAATTGTTTTTAGTAAAATTGGCCATGAGAAATTGCTGAAAATAATTTTTAAGTTCTTTATTTCGCCGCAAGAGGGCACAATAAATTTTTTTTTTTAATTCTAAATTTCTCCGAAAATTCCCATATTAAGGTATAACTCTGATTGCATCATCGAAAAGCTTAGACAATTCTGCATCATTTTGGTTTAAGGCTCGTTGGCGTACCGACTTTGATAAGAGTGGGGGAAGCTATTGAATGTGTAAACATTAAAATCGCTGTAAGTTCTAAACGACTTATCCGATTTTACTAAATTTAAGCTTGTTTGGAAGGGAAAGGTAAGTATCTTCAATCGCCGTATCCAACAGTACAAGATAGTGTATAATAAAATGGCTAGAGGGCGCAATTTGTAATAATAACAGTTTTTTTTATTTTATCCCGAAAATTCAAACCATACGGTATAACTATGACATTATAATCGGAAAGTAGATAAAATTTGCAAGAAAAGACGTGAAGACCGCAGTTCGATATCTTTGTTCGTTTCAGAGTTATTGCCAAAACAATAATTTTTAATACAAATTGCTCCCTCTAGCAATTTTATTAGAAACTATCGATACAACAATTGAAGTAACTTACAAACAAGCTTAAATTTAGTAAAATCGAATAAGTCGTTTAGAAGTTACAGCGATTTTAATGTTTACACTTTCACTTGATAAGAGAGGGAGAAGCTATTGAAAGTGTAAATATTAAAATCGCTGTAACTTCTAAACGACTTATCCGATTTTACTAAATTTAAGCTTTTTGGAAGGACCTTCAATTGTCGTATCCAATGGTACACTATAGTTTCTAATAAAATAGCTAGAGGGCGCTATTTGTATTAATTATTATTATTTTGGCGATAACTCTGAAACAATCAAGGATATCGAACTGCGGTCTTCACATCTTTTCTTTCAAATTTCATCTTCTTTCCGATTATGATGTCATAGTTATACCGTATGATTTGAATTTTCCGGAAAAAACCCGATAAAACTGTTATTATTACAAATTGCGCCCTCTAGCAATTTTATTAAACACTATCGTGTACTGTTAGATATGGCGATTGTATATACTTACCTTTCTCTTCCAAACAAGCTTAAATTTAGTAAAATCGGATAAGTCGTTTAGAAGTTACAGCGATTTTAATGTTTACACATTCAATAGCTTCCCCCACTCTTATCAAGGTCGGTACGCCAACGAGCCTTTAACGAAAATGATGCAGAATTGTCTAAGCTTTTCGATGATGTAATCAGAGTTATACCTTAATATGGGAATTTTCGGAGAAATTTAGAATTTAAAAAAAAAATTTAATTGTGCCCTCTTGCGGCAAAATGAGGAACTTAAAAATAATTTCCAGCAATTTCTCATAGCCACTTTTACTAAAAAAAAAAATTCCGCAAGCCAAAGGACTAACCCTTTTTGAGATACGGCCGAGGGCTATTCTTAGTGGGACACCCGGTACGTTGTTCTCACAGTTAAAAACAAGTTAAGGTTCTTATGTAAGAAATTTATTTTTAACTGTAATGTTTATTTGAATGTAAGTTAATAAAAATATTCCTAGGTTTTCTCTCAGAATTCAGCATTATACGCTTTCAGGTCTGATGATACCCATAAACAAGTAACCGTTGAGTTAATATAAAAACAAGAATAATTTAATGAGACTGCGACTTTGTGCTTCTTGTTTTTTTTTTTGATATTAAACTATCCCAAAAGTTAACATAAATATTGCAACTACCTATTTATATTTTAGGAATACTTCTTACCATAAAGTGTATCTATCGGTATCAAGCGTCCCGAAGAAATGTTAATCATAAATAGAAATAAAGAGCCTAAAAAGTAAAAAAAGTGTTTTTCTATATAATTTAAAGATAAGCAGTATTTACAATGAAGATAAAGAAATTTAATGAAAATGTGTTAAATATTCGAAAACCAAGGAATTATTCTGTTTTGCTATTCTTAAAGTGTTTATTTATTCAATCTTAAAATTTAGATTGTTACCATACAGGGTCATTGGCTATATTTCGACAGTCCCCCTTAATTTTTTTAATAATGAAGATAGAAATTTCTCAGAAAGTGGAACAAGCTAAAATTTAATTTTTTTTTTACCCTGTATAAAATGCGCAAACTTTAGTAGTCAGTAAGACTCTTCAAACTTCTAATTTTTGCTGACACTGGCCACCTAATGTCATCAGGTCTGATGTAATCAACGGCGGACCCAGACACAAATGATTACTGATTCTGTTAATCTCTACGTGGGTCAATATTTGAGGGCGGGAGAATAAGCACCCTCGATTCGCCCTTTATTTCCCCTAAGATTTCTTGAAAACAGGAACGTTTTGTTGATAAAGGGATTGACTAAAAGAAATATTGTAACCTTTAGATTAAAATAAATATATAAATAAAAATTGGGTGTCCCCTAGTCAAATACTTAATGCTAACGGTCGCAGGTGATGGTGAGAATATTATATCTTCTTCGTATGAAACCTAAAAGAAGGTCACATTGAGAACTGTATGTATCAGTCACCTTAATCAATTTTATAAAAGCAATCCTCAGTTGAATAATGACAATGAGCTAAAAACCCTCCAATCTCCAAAAGCTAAGATAGTTGATAGTGATAATAATTTAGTGGTGTCCAAGGCTGATAAGGGTAAATGTTTGGTCATTCTAGATAAACCTCAATACGTGGAAAAAGTGGTTAACTTTCTCTCAACTGATGATTTCACTTTAATACCTTATAACTTTTTATATAAATTTTTTTAATCTTTCAAAAGCATTTTAAAAAGGTAAATACTACTCTTAATTTTTTTAATATTAATAAATTCAAACCTACCCCAATCAACCCTTCAACATCTTAACTTTACGGTCTATCCAAAACTAGTAGTAGTAGTAGTTGTAGTGACATGTTTTATTTAGCACAAAGTTACAATTAAATATTTTTTAATACATGTTTTTAACACATTTTTATAGATTTATTTTTAAATTTTAAAACGCAACCTTCTTTTAACAAAAACAGACAGAACAGTTAAACATTTTGTAAATTGTATCAATTATTTTGTTTTTTAATTAAATGTAATTTTAAAGTTTTTTTAAACGGTTTTAATGATTTTTGAGATTTAATAGAATTTTCCAAATTACTATATTCTATCAAACCTTTATAAAAAATAGATTTATAAGCTAATGTTTTAGACACTCTATCCACGTCAAAATTTTGATTAGTTCATGTTTTATAATAAGGATGGTCATAATTAAAAGAACAAAATTTTTTTAAACAATCAAGCAATAAATTATTTTTAATTTTGTGAATAAAGATACATATACTAAATAAAAAATTAAATTTCTGACATTCAACCAATCTAAATTTTTCAACATAAAATTAATTTTTGTATATTTGTCAAAATTTAAAATAATCCGCATTGTCTTATTTTGTAAAATTTGTAATTTGTCATATATTTCCTCACTAGCACAAAGTAAAATGGAAGAACAATAAAATATTGTGGTAATATAATAATATTAAATACAGTTTTTTAGAAAACAAAGTTAAATTAGAACTGATTCTTTTAAAATAACCTACTTTTCCGGCAATCTTCGATATGATACTTTCAAAATAATTAATAAAAAATTTTTAATTTTGATTCAATGATTATCCCTAAATATTTAAAACAAGTTTTATTTTTCTAATCCTCTTTAGTAAACACGGATGTAAAAAAATTACGAAACAAACTGCAAGTTTTTAAAAAACTTCACATTCGTTTTATTTAAACCTCGTATTTCACAGCGGAAGACACGTCACCTAGCTTTCCGAAGCCCAGTCTTTTAAAGGTTAGTTAAGTCCTTTGTTCTCCCATAAAGACAAATGAAGGGATTGGCAGTTACTTTATGACACGGCACGTGATGTTAGATATCGTGGCATTTGTGTTTTTATGTCTATAAACTTATCTTAGTATTAAATTCAACTGTGGTAAATCAAAAAAGCTACAAACGTTTAGAAACATTGAATAATTATTCAAACCCATGATTAAGCCTTATAGGATATTTTACGTATATTCAGCCATTTTTTCGTAATTTTATTGTTATAATAGTGTGACCAGTAAAGTCCTCATTATATGGGATTCTTTTTACTAATAGCTTTATTCGAAACTTGACTTTGGCATCAAGTTCTGCTTCGATCGAGATGAAATTTAAGCAAAAAAAATAGTAGTCACGTGATTTGCATTATCTGTCAAATTTTAATTTTTTTCAAAAAATAATTCAAAAGTGGGGTTATTTCTGGAAGTATCGAAAAAAGTTATTAGAAAAAGTTTTTTTAAATGCTATTATACTATTTTGTTATAAAAAATTGTATAAATATAAATATTCGCCTATTCATATGAAATTGTATACTGCCCTGTTAAGGTAAAGGGCAGTAAGTGCAAAACAATGATTTTGAGTTATTGTCAATTTAGTTTATTTTCTTCCACACAATTTATTTTTTATTGGATTTTCAGTAAAAAAGTATTAAAGAACGTTACTAAATATGTCTTATTTTTTCACAAAACGGAAAATTCTGTAACTTTGATTTTTGATGAAAATGCATCAGCTACCTACTGCTGTTTGGCTTAACACTAGTATAATATCAAGTTGCTATTTTTTGAAGTAATATTCCAGCAAAAGGCAGTAACTAAGTAAACAGGTAAATACTGCTGTTAACCTTCACATTTAAATTTATATACTTATTAATTAATTGTGTTGGCAAACAGCAATAAGTTGTTAAGTTACTGCCTGTTACCATAACATGAAGAGTCATATTGTTAGTTACTGCCTTTTACCATAGGTGATTCTGGCATAAGTTGATTCTTAATCGGCTTCAAACCCTATGTGGACCTAGGGCAGTTACTGCTTAGGCATGCAACATGAATATATCATTTTTGACAAAAATGTTACTTACTGCCCTTTACCTTAACAGGGCAGTATATCTCTCGAACATTTGAATCATAATTATTCTTGCAGTATAAACGAAAAATAAACATTTATTTAACTATTGTGTGTTGCTTGGATATTGAGGGTAGGTATTAAATACTCTAGTTCAAAAATATTTTACAGCATTACATCCAAAGTAGTTATCTACCTAAGCTAATAGTACAAACTACTAGTGAGTACCCAGTATAGGTCCCGATGCCAGTATACGTACATACATTTCGGCAGGTTCGCTTCCTCTAAGAGGCTACAATAGAAAGACGGGTCCACCATCGCGTCAGGAAATATTTTAGAGAATTATTTTATTTATTCGTATCCGGCATGCGTTTGTGGATGGGTAGTGGGTTCACATAAGTCTGAGGATTAAACTTGAATTAACTGCAATAAATAATAAAATTGGTTATAATGACAGAGTAATGTGAAGAAGATTAAATTTCTAAAGAAAGTAAAATATTTGTATGTTAAAAACGATTAAAAACAAAAATTTTGTGACCGACTGTGAATGCCATAATGACTGGCATATTATTTGTCATGTCATTTGCAATTGACCGTCTGATAAAAATTTGCCCATATATTGTCTGATGTACTGATGAACGCTGACCGCCAATGGTGGGGGGGGGGGCTATCAACCCATTACCACTGGATATATAAAAAGCATTTCATATCTGTTTTAATGGAACCATGCAATTTCCGCCCCCCATTCGGCTGGCAGTAAACATGTTACATAATCCATTGAGACTCAAATTCGCCTTATCAAAACTATTAAGATAAATTCCCTGACATAAAAATCAAAAAGGCCATCATGTGTAACATCGCCTTCGCTATAAAATAAGTGCAAATCCCCTCATTTGTCTTTATGGACGAACAAAAGGACTTAACTAACCTCTAAAATATGTCCTTTTAGTGACCCTAGAAGTTGGGCATTTCTTTTGCCTGGATATCCGATAGATAGGGGATGAAATGGAAAATTATGTCCATATATGACTCATCGGCCCAATGCCACATCCAGTAAAATAGGGCTATGTATCTACGTGATTAAACTTTTTTTTTGTATATTATACAGAGTGTCCGGAAATGACGATGAAAAATTTTAAGGTATGATTCTACATAAAAAGATATGAAAAAAAGTTCATATTAACATAGGTCCGGAAATGCTTCCAGAGGGAGCTACAGGCCCTTGAAGATGGTGTCATAAAAGTGGTTTTTTATTTAACTTATTAGGATCTACTTACAATACAGTAATTAACTTATACGTATAAGTTAGAGTGATTGAAGGTCACTCTTTAAAAATATCAGGTGACCCATAATTGCAACCAGTGGCGTGGGAACAAAGGGGTGGTTAGGTATTTAGGGTTATATTTTTCGCCGAGTGTATTATCTTTTAAAGAAATTATGATTCTTTGAACATTTTTACGTTAAAAAGGATCCCTTGGTATAAAGTCGTATAGTCGACCGTTTTCGAGATAAACGGACTTTGCGTATATATGCGAATGGAAGTGAAAAATCCAATTAATTATTAAATAAAGTGAAAATTGTAGCAAAAGTTGGATTTTTACTTCCATTCACTTAAATATTTAAAAATGGATTTCCACCAAGTACCTATCGACAGACGCAATCAAATTGTTAAAATATACATTTATTTGCATTGAAAGTGCGATGCTTGCCATGGGAATCTTGCTTGTTATCATAGAGTTAAAGTTGTGGTTTAATTAATTAAGTTTTGTGGAATTTATAGTTGATTTAACATAACTTTTCAAAATAGTTAGGTACATTTGAATTTTGATATATTGAAGATCATCGGTTACGTTTTAGTTTGCGATAATATTATCGGACACGAAATTTTGTATATGAATTAGGTAAGTATTAACCCTATGCGAAAATGGTTGTAGTTTTTTGCTATAATAGTGAGTATAAGAAAAAATGTACTCCATTGGTTTTTAATTTAATTTCAGTATTGTTGCTTATTTTATCCATATTGTGCATGCACACATAGTATAATATTTTAGGTATTTCTCACAAACCCATACTTACTTACTTATTACTTATTAGAAAAATCACGCCTAAAGACTGTAAACAAAGGCACACAACCGATTAAAATGCTTAGTAGCAACTGATAAAATTAACACGTCTTAACTCGCTTGATGGACATACCTTGTTTTTCCCGTGCACGCTTAGACAATCCTGATTTTTCCAATATGCGAAAAAAACCAAAATATTAAATATACGCGTGACTATTCTGCTTTCTGTCTGGTTTAAGTGTACATCATATAGTATATGCATTTGCCGACAAAATGGCAATGATATCTCGTTTTTCATTAAAATGTAACAAACCTAGTTTTTCCCCTGTACTCTTCAAATACCAAGCAATTATTACATAATATACAGTGTGACCAGTAAAAGTCCGCATCATATGGGATTTTTTTTTATTAATAGCTTTATTCGAAATTTGACGTTGGCATCAAGTTCTGCTTCGATCGAGATAAAAATTAAGCAAAAAAATAGTAGTCACGTGATTCGCATTATCTGTCATATTTTAATTTTTTCCAAAGAATAATTCAAAAGTGGGGTTATTTCTAAAAATATCGAAAAAAATTACTAGAGAAAGTTTTTTTTAAATACAGTTTCTAGCCCACATGTAAAATTTCAGCTGCATAAGATAATTTTGATATTTTACCCACTACAAAAATTTATTTTCCACTTAATGAACACTTTACTGATGACACTGTGGATCTTTTTTGTCTTAATATTAAGGTGTATTACTTTCAGACACAACCTACGTTTTCAAAAATACTTATTTTATGTAGTTACCTTATACAGGGTCAAAAACAAATAAACTTTGCATCACATGCGACCAAATTTTAATAGCCCAATTTTGATTTTGTAGAAAAACACACATTTAATAGGGAGCCACTTTAAAGAAAATGTATCTGAAATAAAGCATTGTCAAAACTAAGAAGTTTTATGTAGGTTGCGTTGAGTCTTATTTTGCGAAATTGGTGCAATTTACAAAATAGTGGTAAAAAATCAAAATTATTCTATGACCTGCGAAGCCTGGGAGTGCAGTGGCGTTTTACATATTTGTATCCCAATCAACCTTTCCTAATAACCAAAACTATGTTACATATTTTCGATATAGATTTAAAAAGCAGGAATGCATACCAGCTTTTTCTTTCACTGTAGCCTAATAAAAATAAGCAATTCAAAACAATTGTTACATTTTTAAATTCAATAATAATTAATTAGTTAACAGTAATAATGTATATATCATCAAAACATATATCTATTTAACAAGCAGACAAATAACATTTCTATGAAAATAAAGTTAAACGCAGAATTGATAGAGAATAGTGCGATCCAGAATTTGAAAGGGAAGACGCAAAGCATTATCTGGAAACACTCATCGTATGGAGCAGTTCGATTGAAAAATATATTTTTATATAAAATACTAGTATCTACAAGGTTGGAAATCAGAGGCGTACCTAACTCGACAAAATATAGGCAATTTTAGCACAGGTAAATAAATGGCTACAGCGGTGGGGGGGGAGGATATAAAACAGTCTTCTTTTCTTCTTTAGGCGTGCAATAAAATAGGCTATTCCCTAATAAGACTGGCCGACAAAATTTTTTTTTTTTGTTGTAACACAAAGCTAAATAGCATATTGTGGTAGAATGGACCTATCCAAATACGAAAATGAGAAAAAAAAAGTTGTAACACGTAACGTTTTCTTGTTACATTTATAGTACCACATTTAATGTTACAATATTTAATATCTATTGAAATAATAATTTAAGAATTTTCTAACTGTGTATATCGACTATATTTAAATTTTTACACCTACTAAACATACCTTAGGTATATCTAAGAAAAACACAAACATTACATATATTAACTGAAAACAATAATTAAATTTTATTTTTTCCTTTTATGAGGGGTCATATCTTCTCTTTTCAAAAACCAACAGGAATTACCCATCATGGCTGGATCCCATCGTCCTTGATAGCGAATTTCCATTGTCCTGATATCCTGGTGGAACCTTTTACCCTGCTCGTCACTGACAGCTCCCAAATTTTCAGGAAAAAATGACAGATGGGAATGGAGGAAGTGAATTTTTAATGACATTCGGGCACCAAGCGATTTGTAGGAATCTAAAAGTTCATCAACTAACTGTTGATAGTTTGCATCCATATTGTTGCCCAAAAATCCCCTTACTATACTAACAAATGAGTTCCATGCTCTGAGTTCCTGCCTGGTAAGCTTCTCTGTAAAGTTGACATCGTCCAGCAATTTTCTGATTTGTGGCCCAATAAAAATTCCTTCCTTTAATTTGGCATCACTTAACTGCGAAAGACTTGTCTTAGGTACTTGAATCCATCACCGTCTTTATTCACAGCTTTCACAAAGTTTTTCATCAGCCCAAGTTTAATGTGAAGAGAAGGCAGAAGGACTTTTTTGGGGTCTACAAGAGGTGCAAACTTAACATTTTAAGATCCAGTCTAAAATTCACTTCTTTGTGGCCAATCTTT
Organism: Polydrusus pterygomalis; assembly: GCA_963969555.1. NCBI lineage: Eukaryota > Metazoa > Arthropoda > Insecta > Coleoptera > Curculionidae > Polydrusus > Polydrusus pterygomalis. Next base: position 36,875,998 of record OZ018376.1, on the reverse strand, counting down.
TATTACATAATGCTGATCTACTGCACGACTGTCCCACAAACAAAGAAAACAGCAATATTTTGTAAATCCTTCGTGAAGTCCTACTAAAATTCCTACAGTTCAGGTAATTTTTCTGTTATAAAATGCATCCATTTTTACCGCCCCTAATTAAATCGACTACCTGCTAATGTAAAATGGTCTTATTAAGCTATTGAAAAATGGTATGTATTGGGGCTTTCCCAATATTTTTTCTAGTATTAGAAGGGTATTTCCATTTTAAAAATAAAGAGCTGACCTGTGTTAGAAAAATCTTGTCGGCCAGTGTAATCTAATCCTAATACCAGCCGCGTGGTAGAACCCTTTTCTAAATTTTGCGCCCCCTTCGTCAACATATTTCTAGATCCGCCTGTGCCATGTACTAAGTATAAGTTAGGCAGATAGTACAAAATCTAAAGTTAAGTCTACATCGAAACGTACCCGTTTTTGCAGAAATATGAAAAAAGGTATGAATGTAGTCCTGTATAAGCTTCGAGTATAGTCTGGTTTATTTTACGTTAAGAGGTTGGCCAAAGAGATAGTTCTGTTACCATCGCCTTCGCTATGTTTTAAACTGCATACCGCAAAGACAGTGAAAAAAATATAGATTTATTAGTACTTTTTATTATTAGTACTTTTAAAGTTTTGTAGTGACGGGGTCAGGAAAGTACCTGTGGTACTATAAGTATATTTGCTGGTAAACCTATATAAAAAAAAACATAAAAACCTAATCTCTGCAACTTAGAAAGTAGAAAAGAAAAATGTTTAAAATACAAACTATAAAAAACAGTCACGAAAATACTTCAAGAAACCAAAAGAAAATAAAATGATGCAACTGACGTTTGGGCCTGCTACGGCCAACTACAACTGGGAAGTATTTCAAAAAAACCAGTATCAGCTGTTCATGCCATCTGTGGTTGTCAACTGTCGAAACACTCAATTTTATCATAAATACGACTTTATCTTGGACTATTAAAAGAAAACTCTAAGATGTTCCGCGAGTTTCTACATAAAAACCACCAAATAAAAGGCAATTTTCTATATAGATTGTCTATGAACATTTACAATAATTAGAAGATAAAATTAAATACTACATGTATAATTGGGTCAATGATATGTCCTGTATCAACCTGTATTGTGTAGTTTTCAATAAATAAATAAATAAATAAAATAATAATAATGTCCGCGAAAATAATTAAAAGCTAATATTGTGGCATATCGGACAAGTGTGTAACTGTTTTTTTATAATATTGGAATGCACTGGTAATAATCGAAAGGTATATAGACAACTAAATAAACCACGAAGTGCATTACAATCCAGTATGGGGAACGCTATCTGCGTTTTCACCGGAACATCTGCCGTTTTGCAGATTAGAAACAGATCAACGCTGGCACCCACTAGAATGCGAGCAGTCCGTTTAAGAAAAGCCATAAAAATGTTAAGAAGATAATATAGTGTCCGCGAAAATAATTAAAAGCGATTTAATATAATATAAAGTTTTAAAACAATAGAGGTATTAACAATGCCACTGTGTTTAGTGCCAAATGGTGTTATAGTGAGAAAAATGCCGCAGAGGATGGATGCCTCTTTCAACAAGTTTTAAATAGGCCTGTGGTAACAACCTATAAAAGCATAAACTCCAAGGGTGCCATTAATACGGTCTATTAAATATTCTTATTTTTTTAGTTTTGTGGACGACAATATCTATGTCTTGTTTCATTTTTCTATTATTAACCATATTTTTAATATTAGTCACGACCCTGAGGTTGTAATGTAGGTATATATTTTTCTCATAAAAGCTTTTCAATAAAGCCACGAATTCCTAGTTTTATAGGTATAGGTAGGAAAAATTGCAAAACATAATATATTATACAGCACAGTATCTTGCATTATGAAATTACATTTTTATTTTTGCTGCGGGAGTTCCTGTTACCGATATATTGGAAAATTTCCATTTTGATAACTTGAGAGAATATTATCATGGTTTTGTTTTGGCATGTGTCAGATAAATTCGAGTATATAGGTATGCGATGTAGATCAGAATTAAAGTAAATTTGAAAAAGAATTTTTATTCCCCATTATCTATGATGGATGCAAGGAGATATTATTAACTGTTTCATTAATAACACTAATTTGCGACTGTAATGTAAAAGGCAGTTTTTGTTAATTTTTGGTTACTAAATAAAAAAATGATCGTAAAAACGATCGTAAGATGTTTGAGTTATGATTTTTTTAGCAAAAGTATGCTGAAATATTAGGTTCTAAATTACAACAATGGAATTTACTAGCAACTGGAACCAAAGTTATAATACTTACGTAATCAGGACCTATATCCTCGTTTTCTACAATGCAGGAAAAAATGTGTGTTTGTGTTAATCCAAATAGTTTTATGGAAAAATTAGGAGTTGCATATAACGCGGACGAATTGCGCTTATTTATAGATTCGCCTAAAATAAGTTTTATAATGGACGAAAACTGAGCATATTGTGGACGTAGAGTACGTACAATGGACATAAGTCGTATATACGTACTTGGGACATTAAGGTCATCATACAAAGATGTAAAGGACGGATTATATGTACTTGTATGTATGTACTTAAATTCAGCCAAAATATGCGCATATTGTTTGCCTTTAAAATATGCAGTTATTTGCATTTTCCTTGCCAATTATGCATCTACTGATATGAAATATTTCTTTATTTATTATAGTAAAATAAGGTAAAGAAACACATTGGGTTCTAAAAAATATGTTTATTTAAAAAAAAATGCAAAAAAAACAAAGAAAAATAAAAGTAAACAATTTTTTAACCTAAAATTGTATAAAACCATTTATTACTAACTATTTTTCAACTAAAAAGGATTGTCCTGTATTAGTAAAAATATGCTTTAAACATCTACTGATGTAATCGGACAATACTACACCTTAGATTGAAAAATATAAGGCTAAGATACAACTTCGAAGACGTTATCACCACCTTCTGAAGACAAATTTGAAATTACTAGTTTCACACTGAAAATACTGAAATCTTTCAACAAACTAAAACAGAAGTATGTATTACAAATCGATATAAATACAGTTCGTTAAGCAGGTAATAATAACGCTTTATTAAGTGACAATAAACAACCCCTAACTATATACCTGCAAACCCCGGAAACCTCCAATAAATAACTTGTGTACCTATAACCAAAATGTAAATATTAATTATTATAATCTTCAGATTGGAAAATCCCTGAAATAAGTACGGAACTGGACATTAAACCTACCTCTAAAGTTTTAAATTTTTTAATAAAGCCGAAAACATAAAAAAACCGAATTTTGTGGCATATCGGACACTCAAAACACAATATTCGCTTTTAATTATTTATTATTATATTACCTTCTAAATAAAAATATGCTTTTAAAATATTAATTTATAAAAAATATGCATTTTATTATAAAACGGACAAAATTTGCAAAAAATGCATGTCCGCTAATTATTGGTACATAGAAAAACCAGAGACTCCCTACTTAAAAATATTAGGATTTAATCGTACTTACCTATATCCGAAAGTTGATATTAACTGAGATACAGGGTGTTAAAGTTAAAAGTTCATTTTTGTTTTTTTCTAATAACTTTGAGAAAAACCAACATTTTTTCTCAAAATTTGGGAGTTGGGTTTTTTTTAGGATAAGAAATTTATTTTTTTGTGAAATTTTAATGTGCAAAGTAGAGGGCGCAGTCTGCGTTTTTTTCGCATATTTATTAGGTCATAACTTTTTTCTGCCTCAGTATATTTAAGTTTTTAATGAAAATAATAATTTTTAGATATTTATTATATAAAAAAGATATACTAAGTTTAGGTCGCCCAGAGTTGCCGTTTTGGAGATATTTGCATTTAAATTATTCAGTGCACCCTGCCCAATTATTATAGTTATTTGCAAACTATTTTTTTTTCAAAGTAAGCTATAAGAAAACAAATAAAATTATGCAGTTGCTATGAAACTTCTATGTTGTTATCTGTTTGTTGATTATTGTAACATGTTGTAATGATTTTAAAATAAAATATTATTTTCTAATTTTTCAAGTTATTTTAAATAAAGTAAGTTAAAGAACAATCCAATTTTTGTATTGTATTAATCCCAATTACCAGTACTAGAACATTATTTATCATGTAAAAGTTAATTGGTAAGAAGTAACAAAACATTATTTGCTTGCCTGAGCTAGCGCCCTGAATAATTTAAATGCAAATATCTCCGAAACGGCAACTCTGGGCGACCTAAACTTAGTATATCTTTTTTATGTAATAAATATCGAAAAATTATTATTTTCATTAAAAACTTAAATACACTGAGGCAGAAAAAAGTTATGACCTAGTAAATATGCGAAAAAACCGCAGACAGCGCCCTCTACTTTGCACATTAAAATTTCATAAAAAAATCAATTTCTCATCCTAAAAAAAACCCAACTGCCAAATTTTGAGAAAAAATGTTGGTTTTTCTCAAAGTTATAAGAGAAAAACAAAAATGAACTTTTAACTTTAACACCCTGTATCTCAGTTAATATCAACTTTCGGATATAGGTAAGTACGATTAAATCCTAATATTTTTACGTAGGGAGTCTGTGGTTTTTCTATGTACCATTAATTAGCGGACACCCTGTATATGCATTTTGCATTGTTCCTAAATATAATGTAAATACGAAAAGGGGTAATTCTTTAGCTTATTTAATGACTAAAAATTCATATAAATTTTAATTTAAATAGCCTAATAAGCTCTGGCTTGGTTTAGATAACTTTTTGTTTGTATTTATTTTGACATTTTATTCACCACCAACAACTACTGTTAAAAATTAAAACTAGGAGGGCGCGGTTTTTGTAGCAATGATTTATTACAATACAGAAATATCAAATAAATATTTAATAACAATAACAATGATTGAACAAATTGATGACTAATATTTAAATGTTCACCGATTTTCCTAGTGCTAGTACCTGCATTTTCTTCTATGTCATTTAAAATAGCTTCTTCGATTTGTGGTGTCCTAACAGTACGTGGTCTACCTGCATCATTGGTATTCTTATTAAAAGTTCCAGTTTCCACAAAAAGCCTGTGAATATTTGAGAATATTCGATGATCAGGTATCATTCTATCGGGATAACATTCCATGTACAGATGTCTGACTTCTGTTGCATTTCTATTCGCAAGGCCATAGATGAAATGCATCTTAGCCATTTCAGAATTGGTATAATTTGGCATTCTTAAGTGAATATATCGAATATTTAAACAAACACTTTTACACCCTACAGTTTAAAATTTCAACCTTTAATTTTCAAACACTTGTGGACAAAAATTAATATTTCAAATGCGAACTGTCAAAATTAACAAAAATAAGAGATTACCCAAATAAAGCCAAGGCATACATACCTACTAGACCAATTATTTAAAAAAATTTAATTTCATCTAGCGAAACACAGAAAAACTTTTATTTTTTTTCTTGATAACGGTGGTAAATACGAAAAAACTACAAGAGATTAAAATGCTTTAGAACAAAACAAAAAATGCATTTTGTATTTTAGAACCCACCAGCGGCGCCGCAAAAAAAAGTTCATGGGAGAAAAGGGGGCATGCATGACCCCTGAAAAAATATCTCCCTGTAGATTCTTAAAATCATTTGCTATGCACAATGATGTAAGTCCTACAGCGTAGCCTATATTCCAAATTAGAGCTAAATATCTCAAAAACTACAAGAGCTATAAAGATAAAACTAAAAAATCTTGAAATTTCGGCAACGAAGCGTTTGCGGACCTATGTTTATATGAATTTTTAGTCACTAAATAATCCAAAGAATTATCCCTTTTCGTATTTACATGATATTTAGGAACACCCTATATATTCCACCCTTTAATTAACAGATATGATATTCAAATGCTCTGACGTTATGTGATAATTAAAATTTTTCTTTATACCGATGGAAACACAATGAAAATAACCTGTTTCTATGGTTACTTAGGCACTACGTGATGTCTCAGCCTTTAAAATTCAAAATATATTGTTAATCTTTGTATCACAGAACTCAAATAAAGAGAAACGTTATAAACGTGCTAATTGGTCGATGCCGCCGTGACTTTGAAATTACATCAGATAGATGCGAATGTGGCGCCATGTGTAGTGGGTATGAACTAATGATGGCGGAAGGGGGGTAGGGGGAAGCAACCTTATGTTTTAATTTTTTAAAGGTCAAATTAATATTTTAAAAGTCAAAATTTGTTAAAAGTAATTTTATAAAAAATACGTTTTCATTACCAATAAATACAATTAGCACTGCACGATTTGTAATAAAAACGTATTTTTATTAAAAATTATTTATAACAAAGTTTAAATGCCAAAATATTAAATTACCTTGATATCGAAATTCTTGAGCCTTAGTTTTAGTAAAACAAACTTTAGTGTAACTTTTTTATTGCACAAAATCATTTAAGCATAGGTACCTACATATTTTAATAAGTATATAAAATCAATAAAATAATATTACAGTTTTTTCATTCGTATAAATCAACACCTGAAATCAAAAAGAATAAAGAGTTGTGTATTTCATCAATTTCATACCTGGTCACAGAAAGATGTAAAAGGAAAATTAGCTAACCACACAACTTAACAATATCACTTCTACGAATGTTATTTTATTAGTCATAAAATTCTTCAGGTAGTCAATCAACGATGAGCTAACCGAATAACTTCAGTTGTATATAAGCCATACAATGCCCTAACAAGTATTCCTAAATATAAACTTTGAAGATCCTTTATGTGATATAATGTTAGGTTTAAAAAGCTCGAGTCTTCTCTCCAGACTTGCCAAAAGTTATCGATACAAACTCATGATATGATAATATGACATAAAGCATTATTTACATTAATCAGTGAAGAACTACATTCCAAGATATTTGAATTACTTTTGCCAGAGATAAAAGAAAAATATTGAACAAATTATTTTAAAATAAAAATTTAGGGTCATTGACCTTTACCTGATGGAAAATTGGAACCCTATTATTTTTAGATCCTTAAAAATAGGTATAATGTAAAATATATTAATCCAAAACTTACCCAGACATGTAATTACATTTTCCTTTTCATTCTCAGCAAGATCTTGAAAACTAACGAGAAAATTACAAAAAAAATTTATCGGCGAACCGCCATGATACTCCATCAAAAATACTGCAAGGACAAACACAAACAGGTTGGTTAAGAAATGAAGCAATGTGATTGGTTGCCATTGACATATGTATTTTAATTTGAGTCAACCTTGTTTATTTCCTTGAAAGAGACGCCATTAAATGTAGTGCGTGACCATGGTAACAAGTGACTTTAATGACAAGTGACAGCTGCGATTTCTTGTATCTCGGTTTCATACCCGTGCTTTGTATAATGTGCGTTAAGGTATTAAAAAAAAATGTTTATAAAGAAAATGTTTTTTTTAATTTCGTCAGATCCATTCTCAAAAGCGTTTCGCCATAATATAATTATATTATAGCTCATCTGTAAAGAAGAGCTAGAATCAGTCAAAAAGAAATAAAGAAAAGTATGTTCTACTTAAAAGCAGTAAAGAGCCTAAATTGCTGAGAGGATGCAACGCATGGCGACATCTAGCGTCGATTGGTAGACACTTTTAATGCATATCAATATCCCTAAAAATAAACTTATTAAGTCAAATGTTATGAGAAAATTATTAAATCATATTGCAAATAAAAAATAAGATAGTCAAGGAAGTTGTAGGCCGTGTTGGATTTTACTTCCAAAAAATATTCCATTTAATAATACTTACAAAGGAAGTCCGATATAAGTCCTATAAGACAAGGGTATTAAATAAACGTAATATACGTCCCTGGAAGTAAAATGGGCATAAATGCTATCTGGGTAAACAAATCGCAAAACTTAATTGGCGTCCTATTTCAAAAACGCATTTAAAATATGAAAAACTGCGGTTTCCAGTTCACATATAAATAAAAATGCAAAGCGAACCCTCGTCTGCACTCGGTTATTAACTTGACGCGAAAGCCCGGCGTTTTTCCTCGAGAAAAACCTGAGGGCGGAAAACTTAATTAGGCAACACTTGCAGATTTTATAAAACCCAGCACATGCGGCTCGCCACATTTTGAAAGTGTAAATTAGGAATACGCCTCTATGAATATTCAAACAATTTGTTCGAAATGGCAGGCGAAAGAACACAGCGAAACAAGCCTTTTGCCTAAAACACCACTACTATAGATGAGTAATGCAATTATTTAAAGTGGAAATGTGAAAAGTTTGATTGTGACTAAATATTATGTAAAAATTGTTATTCATGCAACTAGGGCATTATTAAGTGTCTTCTTTATCGAGTTATTTTCGCTCGTCCATCTCCATACCACGAGCCGGGGTGTGACAATCCGATTAGTGACGATAATACAATTGATGCACCAACAAACATTTAAAGCCTTAGCGACCTCTAATTTAGAGAAAATGGCCAATTTAAGTAAAAAATATACTTTTTCGGCTTTATGGACGAAACGACCAAAAAGACTAATTGTTTAGTCTGACAAAAGAAAGTGATTCAAACGTATTATTACGTCTTCAAAGTCGGAAAATATCAGAGACCGAATACTGCCCTACAATGGTAAAAAGCCGTATATGCAAATTTTACGTTTTGCGTTTTTTCAATTTTCCCCCGTAACTTTTTATTCTCTTTCGAACTCTATAATTACATTTTGAATAGCCCTTGTAGTTTCTTGTCTACATACATTGGCCAAATGATGTAAGCGCTAAAAAATTTAAATTTACAATGTCAAAAAACCTTATCCGGCATGTTTTGAATACAATTCCTGTGTCAAAAAGACTTATACAATTTATAAGGTTTTTCTCCAGCAAAATAGAAACATTTATACATTGGCAAAAGAATGTATGCTTTTATACCATTTTATACCATTTCTCCTTTTCTTAATTTCTAAAGTTTACAAAAAAGGCAAAAAACCTTATAAAAGTCATACGTGTTTGTGGTATGGTTTTCTTTATGCAATTGCAATATAACGTATAAATCGTGTACGTTCGTTTGCCACTGTATTATATATATTACTAGCGACCCGGCTTCGCACGCGGGTCTAACATGTGTTTATTTACGACATCACATTAGAAACCTCTAAATTTATCAGTGTTTCTCTACAATATTATGCATGTATTATACATAAAAACCTTCCTCTTGAATCACTCTATCTATTTAAAAAAACCGCTTTGAAATCAGTTGCGTAGTTTTAAAGATTTAAGCATATAATAATATAGGGACCGACAGACAGCGACAGCGACAGAAAAGTTGATGTCGGAATTTTACCTGAGAAGCGATCGGTTCATCGAGGTGTATTGTCAAAGAAGAAGGAAGACATTTTTAAAAAATTGCAGAAAGCCGTAGAAGATTTTGGATGAATTTACCAGAAAGTTCAACGTCTGAAGATTTAAATGATAAAAATGATATTACTTTCTAATTTGTTTATTTTAATTAATAAATATTATTAATTATTGTATTTAAATTCATAGCACCATAAAGCTTTTGAGCAATAAAATACATTGGAAAAAAAACGTATAAGTACTTTACATTGGTCAGCCATTAATTTCTACTTCAAAAATTGAAACTTTTAACAATGGCAAATAGACTTAAACGCACTTAAGTCTTTTTTTGTTAGTATGAGAACTAAACCATTATTTTAAAAAAATGGATATAAGACGTAAGCAACAGATTTTGCTTAAAACTACAAAAAAAAACAAGTACCTACCTAAAAAAATAAAACTTACTATCTATATCCTTTACCGGAGAGTTTAAAATTGTTCCGTTGCCAAAACACAAAAATGGTGCAAAAGTACACTAATTTCAACTTTAAGTGGAGTTTTCTCAAAACTATAAAATTTCATTTACGGCTTTTTGCCAATGCAGGGCAGAATAGATGGTCCAAAATAGTAGATACCTATTTACCAAGTCAATAATAAACGCCAAAGCAAGTTATTTTTTACCTTAGATTGGGCCTTAGAGCCCAGAAATCTTTAGGTCCCATAAATAAAGAATAAATAAATTACTTCATTTTGCCTTTAATATACCTTCATGGTTAAGTTTCAGTGTGAACCTTTTCTAAGGTGATGTATACTCTATACTACTCTTACATTTTGTACTTAAAGCCCGGAAGACTTTAATGTATAAAATAGGTTATAGTAATGACTGAAACAATTTCTTCATAGCCAAATAGTCTCCTTCTTTTGGAAATTATGACCTTTAGGAAAAATATTTTACTGACGCCATATTTTTTTAACATGGTGTAATCATCTTAAATTAATTTTGAAAACAAAAACAAATATATTACAAAAACCGAGCACATAAACGGGCTAACGTATTCGCCCAATCACAAAATATTGGCTATATTTTAAGTTCTGATTTAAGAAAACTCCTGCCGTCTGCGCTTTAATAAAAATATTAAAAAACAACATAATTATCTTTTTCTAAAATTGTAATTATGTTTTTCTATAAACTTCATAGCCCATAACGGGCCCAACATAGGCCCATAACATACAGGTAAAAACACCTCTGTACTACCATGAAGAAGACTACTTGGCCTTGTCTATGAGGCCCAATTCGCCTTATGGCAGGTGTTTTTTTACCAGTTTATTACCTTGATTTTATTCCCCACTATGTGATTAAATGGTTTATGTTGCTAACTTCTGACTATATAAAGCACATGTTTTAAATAACATATTTTTTCTACTCCCTGCTTGTATTTTGAATTTTACTTCACTAGGAAATGGGGTAAATATTTGAAGGTTGGTAGAGTTTTGGAATTGCATTGCCTTTATTTTTTCAACTGGTAGGTATTTCCAGTAGTCTTCAGGGAAATACTAAATACGCAAAGTAACTAATACAGCTCTATTAACGTAGCTTGGTGCACACACACACATTACAAAGATGGGTGCAGTCATGATATATTAATTCGTGCGCTGTATTATTCTTAGACTACATTTACTTAACAAAGGTTTCCAGATAATATTTCCTATATCTAATGATGGCTTATTACTAAATCAACCTGGGTTCTGGTGTATAGCAACAGACTTCCTCTTTGTCCAGTGTTAATCTTTATGCAGTATTTTAGCCTCTGATCCCATGCTATGATGGCCATGTGTCCAGCTGCATCTGACTTTTCGGTCTCTCCTTTTACTGTATTGTTTTTGTGTTCTTTGTTGTTTCTAGTGGTCTTAGAGTCTCATCAATATAAAACCGGCCGCACTCGCATGGTAAACACTGCAGTTTTTTCTGTTTTTTTGGCTTCTTCAGGTGTCTCTTGAGCTGGATACTGTATTGATGTTGTATCGTTGTTTTAGTTATCTTTTTCGCTCAGATACCACAACCCGTACAAAAGATACTCTCCATAAGAATAAAATACACAGAGCATAGTATGAGTGCTACTAGCTAGCTGAAACCCGTTAAAATGTGTTTCAAATAGCACACACTTCATCTCAGAAACAGTACAAGTAGTTAAAAGGATGCTTAGCTCCATGCAAGTAAGGCAGTGCGACCGTTTTTGCCAGCCCCATTTTACGTCTTGATAATATCAGCCAGACGGGACGGATTTACGTGTTTTCCGAACCACCATTTTAAATTGTGTCCAGTATCAAAAGTCTCACTCCACGGGACACCGTCTATCGTATTATCGAATTCTCTGATTCAGGGCGTACCTCAATCAATTCTAGGCAATATCAGACATGCGTCCCTTTAGTGGGTCTGGGTTACTTTAATCACTAAATCCTTCTAGAGGTGGAAAACTCTCGATAGTGAAGCATCGATAATGCTATAAAAATTTCGCTATCGGACTATTGCTCTATCGAATACAGTCTATACCCCTCAATACCTCATTGCTTTCGACCTGTCTAGCATTCGTTATTGTTATATTTTAAGGTACACACAATTTCGTATTATTATAAAACATATTCTAACCAATCTCTTCACAAGTTACAAAGATACCCTGCAAGTAGTAAATAAAGACCCCCTACAAGATGCATCACTCGTAATCTCTAATAGGGATCATGCCATCAAGTCACCTTTCCTTGTTCCTAAACCATATACAGTAGTAGGTATACACGTTATGGCGCTGCAGGAGAAATGTTTATGGTTTCTTCCCTAATACGCTATGAGAACAAGGGGGCCAAAAAAAGAGGCTTTATCTGACATTATATCGAATTAAGTAAGAGGGTGGATAGTTATAAAAGTCAAGTTTGTGACTAAAGATCATAAATATAGTTACAACTAGGAAATTTGTTTGGCGGGAAAAAAATCCTTTACGGCTTAGAGTTACATAAGGATTTGCAGCTCCAGGGTGGCTAATGTAGTTAATTTTCTTATAGAATTGTTTTGTGTAAAAATTTGGCCTATAATTTGGCGTTTAGCGTTTAGCGATAAAATGACGAAACATTTAAATTTTCTCTCCTTGGTGCCTTCTGAGAGATTCCTCCCGCTGATATGCTTAATATCACGAATAGTCTCGTTTTAAAACAGATGACAGCGGTTATTTGTCATCGATCAGCTGATATTGGGACATAATAATATCCCTAGATTTGTAGCGGACCGTAATGAGCCCAAACACCGAGTTATAAACTGCGTTTTTGTTACATTTAATTATAAGTACCTACAATTATTATTCATTTGACCAAAAATTTAGATACAGGTTAAAATTTTTTAATTCTTTTTCATTAGGGATCATAATTATTAATGTGTGCCTTGCTCGTTAGTTGATTTCATCGATAAGTAATAAAATGAAATACATCTGAACGCCATTTTTGTCGAAAAGTTAGTTTGTAAAATTTTTGTTCTTAAAATGTTTGTTCGTTAAGGTTAGGTTTCTAATGTATAATTTTTGCATTTTACATTATCTAGATATCCTTTTCCGTTTCAAGAAAAATAAGTAGAAATTAAGTATTTCCCTGACTTAGGTAGGTAGGGGAGAGTTGGACAAAACCGGGTAGGTTGATAAAACCGGGTATCGCCTAGTTCTACCAAATGCCAAAACAGCTTTCCACATTATTAACCTTTAAAAAGCAGCTATTTGATTTTGAAGGAATTATTTTTATTATTGTTATTATTATTATTATTATTATTATTATTATTGTAGGTAATAGTAAAATTATGTTACTATAATAGTTAAAATAGCTAACCATATTAGTATGTAATAGGATAGCGAACAAATATATAATTCTATTTTCTTTGTCTACGTACCTTACATAAGTGAAATTATTATTTGATATTACTATTATTATTGTTTGTATGACAATAAAATAAAGTTTTTAACATAAAGTTAGCCTACATACAAGTTTAGAAATGTAACTGTATCAATAAATTGCATTTTAACAAACGAATTCCATAAAAAACACTTTTGGGTCTACGTATGTACCTTACGTAAGTCAAAAACTGTTAAAGTATGGTTTCCACTGACAGAAAAATTTAACCCATGGCTAAACTAAAGCTTTTAACTTTATGTTAGCCTACATACAAGTTTAGGAATGTAACTGTATCATAACCAACAAATTCTATAAAAACCGTATTTGGGTCTTCGTACCTTACGTTAAGTCAAAAACTGTTAAATTAGGGTTTCCATTGACAGAAAAATTAAATCCCTAGCTATATTGAAGCTTTTAACTTTATGTTAGCCCACATACAAGTTTAGAAATAATGTAATTGTATCATAACCAACAAATTCCATAAAAACCACTTTTGGGTCTACGTACCTTATGTAAGTCAAAAACTCAAGTAGGGTTTCCACCAGAAAAATTAAATCCCTGGCTATATAGAAACTTTTAACTTTATGTTAGCCACATACAAGTTTAGAAATGTAACCGTACCATAGCCAACAAATTCTATAAAAACCATATTTGGGTCTACGTACCTTACGTAAGTCATATATGGGGATTTTCTTGACAGTGAATGTAATAACTTGAATTCAATTAGTTTATGTTGAACTGTAGGTATGTTACCAATAGGTATAATCTGAACAAATAAAACAAAAAAAATCTGTTCTAAATATGAGTGACAGAATCCTATTTTAAGTTGTGTTTCAGTTAGTTTAGTATTTTTAAGGTTTGGATATTTATAAACTTTTTAAATCTATTTTGACACTTTATCTTTAAACCTTATAGAAATTCATGCTTATTATTACCTACCTTAAATTATAATAATTATAAAACAAAACTTTCAAAAAAAATTATTAGGTACCTATTACTTATTATTTGGCAATATTAAAGCGGTAGAACCGATGAGGCTATTGCATAAATTGTTTTAGAAGGTATCACATGTATAATTTTCAAGTCCGGTCCTGTAATTTATGCCAACTTATAAAAATTTAATAGACCAAAATTGACAGAGTGTCACGTGACTTTGCCCCCATCTTGCGAGAGTATTCAAGATTTTTACTATAGCGCAAGGGTACTTGTAGTGCTAGTGCAAACTAAATATCGTGAGAGCAAAAATTATTTGCATCAAAGAGGGCCTTGCATCTAAGGACGTAATGCTTAGCCGTAGAGCTTAATACCTGTTGGGTGTCAGTAAATACCTGAATTAACAATCAATCAGTTATTCCGTTATCTTTGACAGTCGTTACAAGTAATTTGATTCATCGCTAATTTTTCCAATTTCTTGAACAATTCGCACAAAGGACTTTACGGAACAGCACAAAACATTTATGGTTGAAGCGTATTTTCCAAACGGGTATAGAGTAAATGGTGAGTGGTAATACAATCCGGGTTTGTACATGGACGATTTTGACGAACATTTTCCTAACGTTGCTTTTATTGCTGGGGATTTTTATCATTGTCTGAAAAGAACCGTGGCTGTGTTTAGGGAAACAGGTTCTATGCAGCACAAAAAAGGAGCAGGAAGACCATCTGTAAGAACAGAAGAACTTGTTGCAAACGTTTGTGAAATAATGCAAAATACGCTAACAAATTGTATAAGACGCCTGTCCCAAGAAGTGGAAAGATCTATGGAACATGCAGGACTATTCTTAAGAACCAGCTAAATTTATTTCCTTATAAAGTCCAAGTATTTCAAGAATTACAAGCCGCAGATTTTGAAAGACGCAGGAATTACTCTCAATGTTTTACCCAAAATTTATAGGAAAGAAATGATTTATTAGACCTGACATTTTTTTCGGATGAAGCCTGGTTCCACCTCTCCGGTTATGTGAACTCTCAGAATACACGTACGTGGAGTAGTGAAAATCCCCATTATTTTGTAGAGTCCACATTGCACCCTCAAAAAATTGGTGTCTGGTTAGCTGTTTCCCGAAGAAGAATTGTTGGTCCTATTTTTTTCCATGACACAGTTACAGCACAGTGGTATAGAGATAATATTTTGAAACCATTTGTGGAGCAATTACTTGACGACGAACTACGTTTTGGATATCTTCAACAGGACGGTGCAACGACGGATTAATCAGTTTTCGATCAGACATTAAATTCCCACCTAGATCACCCTGTGTAACGGTTATGGAATACTTCGTTTTTCCTCATTTAAAGAACACTATTTTTAAAACACCAGTTGCAAATTTAAAACAATTACAAGAAAGGATTATTCAAGAATGTGGTAACATTTCTCCAGAGATACTGGTCAACACTTGCGAAAATATGAAGAGACGTGTGAATTTATGCTTGGAGCATGGCGGTGGCCAATTTCAGCAATTTATGTAATTATTTTCGTTTTTCTTTCTGTGTATTCTTACTTTGTTTATTTTGTAAACAACAAAAATAAATTTGTATTAATTATTTTTCTTTTTCTATCTGTGTATTCTTACTTTGTTAATTTTGTAAACAACAAAAATAAATTTTTATTTGTCTACTTATTTTATAACTCATTAGTTTCGCATATCATGTCATAATATAAATTTGACAAAATTTTAACCTAGATTTTGTTAGATATATCGTCCCCATATCATTTTAATCTAAACCAAGCCCTACGTTTTAATCCAAGCCCTCTTTGATGCTAATAATTTTTGCTCGCACGGTATATGTGTTTTAAAATTTCCTACTAGTCGTTTCCTAATGATATTAAATTATAATGTTGTAGAATCACTGTAGGAACGCTGTACTGACGTTTTTACTACGCGTGGTGCAAAATTTTTAATATTCATTAATTTTCTAACGGTACAGTGTTGGTGTACTACTAACCCAGGATTATATTTCGGCGGTAAGTGAGGTTATTCAGGTTATGTTTTAAAAGCAATTGTGTAGATAGTTCTGGATTTTATGTAAGTGTTGCAGTTTCTACAGCTTACTGTGTTGCCATTTTTTTAAGCCATTTTTTAAAGCCATCTCCTTCTAACATGTCTAAAAGTTTGGAAGTTTATCTGAATGTAAACAAATGGTACCTGATGACGGGAATGTTTTGCCTCTTTGTGGTACAGACTTCTTTTATCTTTTGCGCTTATATTTTTAAACATTTAAAAATTGACGGTTCCTACTAGCCGACTGACTTTCTAATATTTTTTTTTGGCCACCATTCTCAAATATCCACATACCGAACATTTTCGATCCAGAATTACTTATCGTTGACACACAGAAATTGCAGATCTGCGGCAATATAGGTCATTCTTGTTCGAATGTATGCTACTATTGCCCCTCGGTGTATCAACAAAGATTATAATGACTATTTCCATTAGTCTCTCGCCTGGGGAAATTGCCTGAATAATATCCCAAACATGATTGTGTCGTGCATATTCAAACAATTGCTGTGGTGAAATAAATTGAACATATAAAGTATCTCGAGCCTTGAGTAGAATGATAAGATGGCTTTATAGGAACTGTACGACAATATAATAAAAAAATACGAGTAAGTTTATTTTTTGACACGTTGTTTAGTTAGCCCAAAAGAGTGTAGAGATGGTGAATTCCAGCTGTGACTTCCTTAGAAGTCAAATTTTGACATTATATGTACATTCTTGCAAACGTTAATCAATTTTTGTTATATAAAACCTTTAAATTGCCAATAATTTTATTGAAGTATTTTTATAATGATAACTAGCAGTGTAGATGTTTTTGTAAACGATTTAAAAATTCGATGCATTAGCATTACTATCTCGGTAACTATCATAGATAGAGAGTTGTATTAATGGCGGCAAAGTTGTACATTTTATTGCTGAATAATTTGTTAAGAAAAAATTTTAAAAATTCCGCTGACTTTCGGAGATATCTGAACTAAAAAAAAACAGTTTTTGTTTTTAATTTTTTTACGACAAAATACTGATTATATTAAAAAAAAACCAAGAGCTCTTTCTTAAGATACTTCTTTATGCTCTTTGAGAAAACAATTTAATTTTTCCGTACGACGTTTCGTTGATTAGATACCCGCATCAAAATAGTTTTTTTAAATACGGACCTGACGTTTAAAAAATTTTTGAGTAGCTTTTGACGTCCCAAAACAAATGATGTGTCACACTTGTCTCTAAATGGTTTGCTACAGGAGTTATTTAAAGTTTTTAAAAATTCAAGAGTAGGCATTGACCCTGAAAATAATAAAGTGTGCCATTAGTTTAACAAAAGACAATACTTAGTGTTTCTTATCTCTTCTTAACTTTGACATAACTTAAATTAGTTTCAGTGCTCTTTTAAAAATATACTTTACTAACGAAGAAAAACGCATTATTAAGCTTAATATTTACTAAGTATGTTAAATAAAGTCAAATTTTTCTAAGAATACGCCTCAGCGTTACTAAGTCACCTGTCATTTATGGCACTCTGTTTCAGTCTGGTCTATTTTTCATTAAGATATTGGCGACAGAGACTTGCATAAATACAATTTTTTTTACAATTGAAACATCGAACTCAACGTGCGATAGATTAAAAGTTATGCCGTTATTCATTGGTAAAACATAGAAATACACTTGACATGCACTAAACTTACCAATAAAAAATAGCTATTAACAATCCTGCTAACATAAAATAGTTTCGCCGCCCGCCCAAATATTGCAGCTACGAGCCAATCAAGCGGCAAAGGGTGCGCCTGCGCATGTTTCGCGTTCAATGCTGCGTTGTCATATTATAATTTACGTATGCGTAATGCCATGTATTTTTAAATATAAACAGCTGGATTAGTTCCCAGTGAGCGCCCGGTTTGGCAACCTATTGTACCGCAATTAAAATAAATAAACTAATAATATAAAATTTATAAAAGGAAATGATGTTTGCCGGCTAATTGTTTATTATTGGAAATAGAAGAGTTAATTAATCTAAACTAGTTGATTCTACTCACCGTTCAACTTAAAATAATAAACACCAAGAAAATTTAGTTTTTGAAACCTAACGCGTGAGCCTGCTCTGGCTCACTACTGAACTGGGTACTTTTAGGAATAAAACAGTATCAGCTGTTAACGTCACATGACGGTGTCAACTGCCGAAACGCTTTATTTTTGGAAAAAGTTTACTCCAGGCGGCGTGGTTAAAGAAATGGGTTTTTTTTGGAAATAGGAAGCTGTATAAAATTTTTAAAAATTCGGCCTATTTACCTCCAATTTGTTCCCATAAAACTAATGGAGTAAAGACGTTGTTGATACCTGATTTTCAAAATTATCCAAAGAATATATCAAAGTGGGATTTATATTGGTTAAGTCGATTATACGAAACTTATTTAAGTCTTTGTTCTTGCGAATAAACCATTTTAAAATACCAGTGGAATTTCGCCATATAGTGGGATCTGGTCTTATCGTGCGGGTCATACGATTCAAGAAAGACATACTCTCAGTTTTTGTTTTCTTTACTTGCGTTTAATTTTACCCTCTAAATAAAATACGTAAGATAAATGAGACAGACTTATTCCATTTTGACATGAAAAAAAAGTATATGTATTTACTTTCCAGCGATTCTAAAAAAGCTTATAATAGCACCAGCTACGTTTTATTTTAAATATGCCAGTTTTGTGACTTTGACAGTTTGTGACAAAATGAAACAATTTTCTGGGTTTTTGCATCCCCAATCAAAAAAAATGGTACTTAATCTGATAAACTATTGCGAAAATGAAAGAAAAAGTGGAAATTCGCCAACCAATATTCAGGAAACAGTAGCCAAAGCACTGAGAATTAGTTTAAGGACGGTGCAGAAAATTGTGCATGAAACAAAACATAACATAATACCCAAGAATACTAAAAAGTGTAAACGAAGAAAGCCAAAGACTGAGGATTTAAGCAAAAATATTAAAATGGGAGTTCGAAATGTGATTTACGATTTATACAAATCAAAAACCAATGTAACTCTTTCAGTTTTACAAAAAACAATAAAAATTCGGGGTGTTTTTTGAAATTGGACTTGAAGCGTTATCAAAATTAATAAAAAATTTAGGTTTTTGCTATAAAAAAGACTGTAACCGAAGATTTTTATGTGAGCAGCCACAGATAGTGAGTCAGAGTGTTCAGTTTTTAAAAAAATATACGGACAATTACAAATCGAAATTTAGAAAAGTGGTATTTTTAGACGAAACGTGGATATTTTCGAATGGAAGTGGTTCAAAATCTTGGCAAGATGAGTCTGTAAAAAGTGTTAAAAGGAAAAAGGGGTGCGGTACGGGAAAGCGTTTTATTATTTTGCATGCCGGTTCTGCAACAGGATATGTTGCAGGTGCGAGTTTAATTTTTTCTTCAACATCAAAAAGTGCTGACTATCATGATAATATGAATTGCGAAATGTTTGAAAAATGGTTAAAAGTTCAATTGATACCAAATTTGGATGCTCCGTCTTTAATTGTATTAGATAATGCATCATATTATTCAAGAATTTTAAATAAACAGCCTACTTCATCTTGGAGGAAAAGTGATATTTATGAGTGGCTGGAAAAACACAACCAAAATCCTTTACCAAATATACTTAAATCGGAACTCCTATCAATAGCAAAGTCTCTTAAAAACCCAAAATATACGCGGTAGATGAAATACTGCGTGAATATGGTCATGAGGTTCTACGACTGCCGCCATATCATTGCCAGTTTAACGCAATAGAATTAATATAGGCTGGTGCAAAGTCTTATTATGAAAAACATGTAGGTGATGGTCTTAAATCCGACCAAGTACAAATAGTTTGGCAAGATTCGTTAGATCATATTACACAAAAGTACTGGAAGAAATCGGTGGAACATACAGAAATATTAATAAGGGATTGGTGCCATTGGTGGGATCGAGAACAAGTACTAGATGTCGAAGTAGCGCCAATGATAATTGCTCCATTCGAAGACGACTCAGACGACGAGGACTTTTCAGATTTTATAAGTGATGATGAGTTTTTAGGCTATAATTATAAACGGTGTTTTTCGTTTACATTTTTTAGTATTGTTGGGTATTACATTATGTTTTTTTTTTCATGCACATTATTCTGCATAGTCCTTAAACTAATTCCCAGTGTTTTCATTACGGTTTCCTGCATATTGGTTTGCGAATTTCCACTTTTGCTTTCATTATCGAAATAGTTTATCAGACTAAATGCCATTGTATTTTTAGGTTTTGGTAGTAAAATTGTTAAAATAAATTGCACTGTTTATTATTTTTGTTTTTAATTAAAGGGTACAGTAGGTATATAATTAACGATCATATAATTTGTTTGTAACTTTTTCAACTTCCCTGTACATAATTTTCACAAAACTAATAATATTAGGTATATGTGGCTACCTTCGCGATAGCTAAAATAATGAAACTATTTTTCCTTCCTTCGGTATATTTGTAAATAATCTCACAACATTTTGATAGCCTCTGTGTTGTCTGATTTGACGCATATGATCAGTGACCTTTGGACCCGCACGTTAATTCCAGATCTGACCATATCTACGTTTACCTGAAAAATTCAGCAAATATAGAAAACGGAAACATTAAATATCGCGGTGGATGCTTCGCTATCGGAACGTATTTGCTGCTACGGAGGGGGAATGCAGCGAGTGAAATGGAAATAAATCGCGCACGATTGATCTCTCTTTAACTCGCGCTAAGTCCATTTTTTATTCAATTCTTTACATTAAAAGCCGCCCGGTAACTTCAGGCTTGCCAGTACAGTATAGGTACTTATTTAATATATTATACAACTGTGGCGAAATGTTTAACTTTAACACATTTTTTTTCAAAAATCTTCTACGCTACTGCTTGATTTTTGAGATTAAAATTTAAATATGAAAATATTTTTTTTATTTTTTGCTCCCTTTTATAAGCTTTTTTAAATATCTTTAACAGAAATTACTTGTTACAGTTGTTACATACATAAAATATTGGTACTATATCTTTGTTGTTTAATTAAAAACCGCGTTATGTAATTACGAATTAAGCGACAAAAATTTAAAAACGAGTTAACGGTGCCATCTTTTAGTAATCATTAAAACCTATGTAACAAAAACTTTTTTTACTTAAATTTCCTATTGTACCCTTTTTACAGGCACCTGTATTAAGTGACATTTTCATATTTCTCAAAGTTAATACTATAACTAACGTTTTATAATAACGAATTATTCGCCAAAACGATATTACAAAAATATAATTTTATTATATTTATTTCTGTAATATGAAATTAAGCGCCAATTGGCTGAACTTAATCCGCGATCATTTTATACTAAACCAGTGTAGTTTTATTTTTTTTAGTTTTGTTATAAAGAATTAAGCTTCATTACATGTCGGTTAATTCTTTATGAAGATTTAAAACTATACTTAATTTTAATGGTTTTATCGAATTAAGCGACCATTTGGAATATTCGCAATTTTAAAACATAGGTATATATAGTATACTACATTTCGGCCCTGCTTAGAAAAAAATAAGGTTCTAAGGTATTTGGTACGACTTTGGGGCAACTCAACAAAATTAAAAACCTTTTGATTTAAATATCTCGAAACCTTTAAATGTTCCTTATTTCGTAATTACATTTTTAAAATTTCATGAAAAAGCTTTAAAATTACAATTTCCAAAAAAACTTAAATTTAAAAATTGCATTCATCTTCATGTTCGAAAGATGTTTTAAAGTTCATTGTCATTTTTCTGCGTTACAATTAAATTTTTCAAGTGATGTCATGTAATATAAAAGATATTTTATAATAAATAAATATTTGACAGATGCCCTTTAGTGATCAAAACGACCATTAAGAGCAAAAACTAGTGACGCATTCGCCATTTTATTTACGTATCAATATTTATTTTTCGAGGTTTCGTCTAAGCCGAATGCGCTTCGGCCAAGTTTGGTCCTTTGTTCACACATTGTAATTATACATTATTGCTAAAGCAAACATTTATTATAACAACGTGTGTATGTTGAATTTTTGTTAATTAACAAGTGGGGACTTAAGGTTTTTCTTTATAATACTTGAAAATTAACTACATTTAATTATTAAAAAAAAAAAAATGTTGTTTTAATGTTACGGATAAAACTTCTCAAGTGTTCCTTGTATACTAATATAAGATATACATTCAAACTTAATCAAATATCAAATATAAATATTGGCAAACTAACTTTCCAGAACTTCCACTGCCCGGCGCTTCCAATAGCTAAGTACTCAGTAAACAATAGTTAATTATTGATGTATCTTGTGGCCGAAATATCAATATCCTTGGGTTTATACCTGGTTATTGGCACAGGGATTATTACATTACAAGTTAAATAAACTTGTGGATTTGGAGTTGAGCTAGGTCGTAATATAATAGCTAAAGCAAAGGGTAAAACATTTTTTAATCAATTTATTACAATATCTAGTGAAAGAAATATTTATGATTAAGGAAT
This sequence comes from Polydrusus pterygomalis, assembly GCA_963969555.1. NCBI lineage: Eukaryota > Metazoa > Arthropoda > Insecta > Coleoptera > Curculionidae > Polydrusus > Polydrusus pterygomalis. Next base: position 36,853,228 of record OZ018376.1, on the reverse strand, counting down.
TTACTAATTAAACTACTTTTTTAATTAATTGCTTATAAAATTTTTTGGAGTCTTACTTGGGTATTTGTTATCAACGCAGTCAAAAAATTATAACAATATACAAACCGGTATCACACATTAGTCATTTTGTATCCAAACATCGAGCCAAACATTTACGACAACCTCAAAAAAAGACAATTACATGCATTCTAATTTCATGCAACAGTTATTAGTATTTTATTATTATATAATTGATAGATCTTTAAAAACATAAAGAAGGATAAGAATTAGGATAAGGATAAGACTAAGGAACGTTTTTTGTCATTTTTATTTCAAACTGCCATGTATATTAATTGTATTTTTCTATTTCACGTTCATAATAAGCTCAGTACGATACGCATTTGCGTATCGTAATGAAGCTATTTCGATACGCGTTTTTTCTTTTTTTGATGTTGGTAACATTTAAATATTTTATTTCATTGTCTTGCGCGGCCTTTGTGATTTACGAGAAAACCCATTTTTCGCAGAGGAAAAATAGCTTGATAACTTACTTTTTTATTCTGTGCGGATAACAGTCATGTATGTTGGTTGCATAAATCTATAAATCAATCTTTTGTATATGCTTCAAGCTATCATTTTCTGCCAAATCCTATCCAAAACTCAATCTACTAACCTTCCAATGTCGACTTCAACTTTATTTGAATTTTCCATCTTCTCTATACTAAATTGCAATGCCGTGGCGTAAAATCACGTCTTTTGAAATTCAAAAAAAAGTAGCAAAATCGCCCGAATTTCCGAACGCTCTGTATATATACCGAATGTACAAGGATCACACAACGTATTCCGTCCAATTTTAAATCTCATATCGCTAAAATAACTTTAGCATCTCGTGGTGAAAATGGGTCAATAAATTAAAAAATTACAGTTTGCAAAATAACTTTTGTTGTTCAGAGGTCACTATGATAAAAAATAATATTACCAACATAAAATTTAGACATAAAAATTTACAAAATTTGAAGGATTTATTTTCTTTTTAAAATGTATTTTTCTTGATTATAAAAGGTGAAATAGAAAAAAATGTATAAAGCACATGTTTCATAAGGCGTTTTAGCGCACGTGTCAATAAAAAAACTCGCCACTTTGTGGCTCGTTTTTTAAAATAGACGCGTGCGCTAAATCCGCTTCTTATGAAACGTGTACTTTAATATACTATTCTGCATTAACTCTAACTTTTAAAAATCATACTTTTGCCCAGTGGCTTCTAAATCATTTAATTATTATTTGCTTATCACAGTAGTCTGAAAGTCTTTAAAGCTATAAACGTACAAACAGAACTATAAAATATTTCTCAAAGACGGTGCAGAAATTCCAGACATGCTTATATAAAACGGAAGAGCGAAACAGCGTGCATAAATCAAGTAGCCCAAGAGAAAATAGTTCTAAAACCACACCTCTGTTACTTTTCTTAAAATAAGTGCTACGATTTATAGGGAGGTGTTGGTATCAATTTATATAAAAGCCGTAAGCATTAGGTGCAGTTAATGGATTTTTCCTATATAGGGAAAAAGTGGGCAAAGGCGCAATAAACAAGACATGGATATTTGTTTAAGGGTCCAGGTGGCATAAATAAATTACCTAAAATATGTTAGCGTAATCTTCACAATATTTCAACCCTTTCCTCCAATGTTTGGTGCCTTCCGCTTTGCCTCCCTATTAGGGTGGTCCATTTTTTTGAAGTACAAAACATAGGATCTCCACAAGTTTGTTCTTATTCCAAATGTACTAACTAGCACCTGTGCAAAATTTGAGCGCAATCGGGTCATATTTAGAGGGTTACCGCTAGGGTTAGTGGTTTTTGGTGGTAAAGATGTTTTAAACACATAATCAGTTTTAAAAAAATTATTTATTGTAAAAGATACAAAAAACTTAAACCTATTAAAACAAATATTTTAAGGTTAATATACATATAGAAGGTTTTACTGCCCCATAGTCGTCTTCACGATAATGGCCTTAGAAGCACTTGGAAATTTCTTCCTATGCAGATCGACTACGCGAAGGAAATATTGTTTCTGCTCTTCATTTTTTGTAATAGTGGAGTTAAATTTTTGAATCAACGCAATCCCTCGCTCTGCACAGTCGTTTACGACTTTTAAATGGTGAACCTGTTCTTCCATTTTAATATAGACTTAATCCTTATTCCACTCTGTAGGATCTTTTTTAAGGAACGATGCCCGTCCCTCATTGATTAACAAATCAAACAGAGTGGTTGTGCGTTGGGTAATGAAGGATTCAAGAGGATCCTGATGAGTAAATCTCTTACCATCAAGTCTTTTTAACGCCTTTGCTTTTGGAGGTAGCATAATATTTTTAACCATTTCTCTTTTAGACTTATCCGTTACCCGCGAATCAAAAAAAGCTAACCCAATAAGATACTCAGAAAAATACCAAAGATGACGATGACATGCTTGTAATGCCGTTATGCGAATCTTTTCATTAGGATATCTATTGATTAGTTCAAGAAGACTAGCATCATTCAGAGGAGCTTTGCTGGCTACAGGAGCTGCATTTCAATAGCGTCCATATACGAGACTTACAAATAAACTAATTTGAGTGACGCCATTTTTCTCTGCAGCAGTAAGGACGAACTGGTTCTGAAACATGTATATTTTTAGGCAATAAATTGCCTTTGCCATCCACCGAGCTTGGACATCCAAGAAAATATTGACATAAGGTTAATAATTCTAGGTAATCGTCTCTGGGATGCTGACTTTTTATAGCAATAACATAATAATTTTGCATTTCTTGGCGAAGTTCAAGCAAATTCTGGGTATTAAATAACGAATCGTCGCCTGCCATAAAAGTATTTTTGTTTATTGTCGACCACTGTTTCTGAAACCGTTTAAGTAGTTGAACATCTGGCCCTCCACTGGATCCAAAAACATATTTAAAAACATTGGAAAGCATCACCTCAAAAATATAATGACGACATGCAATCCATATAAGTTCTTTTTCAAGGGCCTGTTCATTAAAGTACATGCACCTAAGTTTAAGCCTGTATTGGAAGCTGTAGTATCAAAGCATAGTGCGCGAATGTGGTCCTTTAGCAACCAATCGTCAAGAACGTGCAAGCAAGCATTGCTTTGTTTTTCGCCCGTACCTTTTTCGATTTTTGGAACTGCTAGTAGTTTTTCTAGTCCACCTCCACTGACAAGAACTGAAATCCTATCTACTTTTTGTACGCCACCAACAATATCGGGTAGTAATTTACCATCCCAGTGTAACACAAGTGGAAATTGTGGAACAAATTGGGCCTGGTCTGTTGCTGCTATGCTTTTACGAATTTCGTTTTATTGCACAGCGGTATGGTACTACGTGATAAAGAGATGTTTGCTACAGGTGTACCTAAAGCCTGAGCTACGGCTCCAACGACAAACGTTGTATTTCGATCAGAAAGGTTAACACGGTCAACCGATGCGATAACGTCTTTAGTAAAAACACATTTACGTTTGGAAGGTTTAGTCTTTTCACTAAAGGACGATGTTGAAGGAACTTGAAACTCCTCACACGATGAACGGTCAGAACCGCTTTTACTGGAGTCATCGGAATCTATTATTTTAGAAACAGAGTTAACAATTTCTTGACTTATTTTTTGCTTTTCTAGATATCGTACTTTCCGGGCTTTAGCTGCTTTGTATCTCTTCCGCTTTCGACTTTCCTTATCTGCTGAACATTTGTCTACGCCTGCCATACTGCAACTCATATTATCTTCTCTCTGCATTATAAGAAACTTTTGTCTTCTCCATTTTTCATAACTTTTAATGCGTCCTTAACAGCTATATTAAATATATCAACCAAATCGCCTTTAAATATGTCTTCTTTCATACGACAACTTTTCAAATTGGGTTTCCGATTCTTTTTTAAAAGACAATATTCATTTACAAGTTTACTAAGCTTCCTTTCAACGGCATCAATTCGTTCAGTGGGAATTCTTGCTTTTTCCCAAACGTGCAACACAGCTGTTGTCACTTCTCGAATGCTGTTTTTAATAGCCTTCTTTTCTTCTAAGTGATGAAAATGGTATTTTTTAAGCACATCTTCTTTTGATGGAAGCCTCGCATGGGAAAACGTTTCTGTATGTTGTCCAATTAGCCAGCAGGCTCCAGACGTCCTTGTAGATACACCGGTATTATTAGAAGTAATTTTACTAAAACCAAGAATATTTGTTTACAGTATTATGGAAACATATTCACTCCATAGTTTACAAAATTCCTAAAATAATTATTGATATTAGCAACCAATGGCTGTGTCCAAGGTATTAATTCAAACCAACACTTAGTTGTTAATATCAATATTTTTTATGAATTTATTAACAAATAGATCCAAAATTATCAAAATATAGAAATATTACAAATCATAGCGACCTCTAAATATGGTTGAAATAAACCTGGTTTTGGCATAAATGCTTATTTTGGTATAAGGAATAAAAACAAACTTGTGGAGGACACCGCAGAATAAAAAAAAATATTTATAATATGAGGACATGGACCACCCTACTCCCTATATTTGGAATTGTCTTTCGTCATATGACTGGGAGAGTTATTTGTTTTGTCAACGCGCCTGGAATTATCAAACGTGATTCGAACAGTATTATTAGGACCAGGTCCACTTTATAAGTTTATAGGATTGGGCTGGATTTGGCAATAACTTTGCAACGATGATCCGAAAGAATTCAGTTATGTGAAACCGTGGCGGAGATTTAAGGTAATAGCCGAATTTATAAAAAAAACATTTGCTTCAGTGATAAGTATTGTTTCTTCCCAAAAAGGTCATGTGCATAAACAGAACTGTTGTTCCTGGACTGACGTTAATCCACATTTTTTTTTACATATACTCAATATACCCAAAAAGTCAATGTTTGGCGGTAATATTGGGAGGCAATATCATAGGTCCTTTTTTTATTGAAGGAAATTTAACCGGTAAACTTTATGTGGAAATGCTAAAGCAATTTGTAGAGCCCTCAATTGTTTATGAGCTTGAAAACAAAGGGAATTTAGAAGGCAATCCAAATTTAAACTTTTAGACTTCCAGCACGATAGTGTACCTACCTACACTATGCTGCTCTGGCGAGATAGTAGTTGGATCAAAATTATCCGAATCAGTGGATTGGCAGAAGAGGTACAATTGAGTGGCCGCCAAGATCACCTATGAACTTATTTTTACAGTTACAGTTTACAAATCCCAGCCGGCCTCTCGAAAAACGAAATTTGAAAATCGACTTTATTTCTGTTTAGAAATCTCACTCCCACCATCGAGTACGAATTAAGGAGAGATCATAGAAGATATGCTTATTTTTGCTTTTCGGACGGCAAATAATATTGTGGCATGAAGACGAATCAAATACCCGTAAACAAATTAGTAATTATTTTGGAGTCCATGTACAAGTACATGTACATCAATTTTAATTTGAATGAATTCTAAATAAGAACATATTTTTGAGAATTTTCCCTAAAACGAAATTTTTTTGTGTGTGAGTATATAACCTTAAATGTTTACAAGACTGCAAAAACCTGGACCCCCATATCAACACCCAAATTTATGGGCTCATTATTTAGCGGTGTCCCAGTCTATTTTGCAGCTGGTGCCCGACTGTAACGGCCTTTCAAGTTGCAGTTATTGGAAAAGGCATGGAAAGAGAAAATTCCATTCTCGACTTCATCCAGACGCCTTTGAAACGTTGAAACAACCGAAGCTGAAAACGGAAAATGTAAAATTGATATTATTTTATGAGGCAAAGTCCTGAACTGAATTATTACAGAATAAAGAGATTTCTAATGTAAATTTTTAGGGCGTTTTTTCAGAGTGTTTTAAATTTACGTTAATTTTCGCATTTTTTTTAATGCGGTTTTTTTTAAATGTGTATTAATTGTGGTTTTAAACCTTTAAAGCGTTATTTAGTTTTAAACTAGGACTTGCAAGATGCAAGGTAAAAATAACCTTCCCAAATCAGCGTATGTCCCTTTTAGATCGATGCGGTACGATTATGGAAGCCATGCCATAAACCTTATGTCTTTGAAGGAAAAAATAAAATTTAAAAAATAAGTTACTTTGGGAAGCGTTGTCGGCAAAATATTATTAAGATAGTAATGCCATATCTACCGTGCGAGCAAAAATTATTTGCATTAAAGAGGGCCTTGCATCTAAGGACGTAATGCTTAGCCGTAGAGCTTAATACCTGTTGGGTGTCAGTAACTACCTGAATTAACAATCAATCAGTTAATGCATCGTCTTTGACATTCGTTACAAGTAATTTGATTCATCGCTAATTTTTCCAATTTCTTGAACAATTCACACAATGGGCTTTACGGAATAGCAAAAAACATTCATAGTTTAAGCGTATTTTTAAAACGGGGTTAGAATAAATGGTGAGTGGCAATACAATCCGGGTTTGTGCATGGACGATTTTCACGAACATTTTCCCAATGTTGCTTTTATTGCTGGGGAAAGAACTGTGGCTGTGTTTGAGGAAACCGGTTCTATACAACACAAAAAAGGAGCAGGAGACCATCTGTAAGAACAGAAGAACATGTTGCAAAATACGCCAACAAATTGTATAAGACGCCTGTGCCAAAAAGTGGGAAGATCTTATGGAACATGCAGGACTATTCTTAAGAATCATTTAAATTTATTTCCTTATAAAGTGCAAGTATTCCAAGAAATACAAGCCGCAGATTTTGAAAGACGCAGGAATTACTCTCAATGGTTTACCCAAAATTTATTGGAAAGAAATGATTTATTAGACCTGACATTTTTTTCGGATGAAGCCTGGTTCCGCCTCTCCGGTTATGTGAATTCTCAAAATACACGCATGTGGATTGTAGAGTCCACATTGCACCCTCAAAAAATTGCTGTCTGGTTACCTGTTTCCCGAAGAAGAATTGTTGGTCCTATTTTTTCCATGACCCAGTTACAGCACAGCGGTATAGAGACAATATTTCGAATCCATTTGTGGAGCAATTACTTGACGACGAACTACGTTTTGAATATTTTCAACAGGACGGTGCAACCGCCCATACAGCCGCCGAAACTATTAAGTACTTACGCAATTTTTTCGACGACAGATTGATCAGTTTTCGATCAGACATTGCATTCCCACCTAGATCACCTTGTTTAACGGTTATGGATTACTTCGTTTTTCCTCATTTAAAGAACACTATTTTTAAAACACCAGTTGCAAATTTAAAACAATTACAAGAAAGGATTATCCAAGAATGTGGTAGCATTTCTCCAGAGATGCTGGTCAACATTTTCGAGAATATGAAGAGACGTGTCAATTTATGCTTGGAGCATGGCGGAGGCCAATTTCAGAAAATTATGTAATTATTTTTCTTTTTCTTTTTGTATGTTCTTACTTTGTTAATTTTGTAAACAACAAAAATAAATTTGTATTTGTCTATTTATTTTATTACTCGTTAGTTTGGCATACCAGGTCATAATATGAATTTGACAAAATTTTAACCTAGATTTGGTTAGATATATCGTCAATATATCATTGTGATCTAAACCAAGCCCTACGTTTTTTAATCCAAGCCCTCTTTGATGCAAATAATTTTGGTCGCACGGTAGGTATGGCTTAGTTTAAATTAGAATATTATATTATTTATATTGTAGGTAGGTAGATTTCTGCACAATTGCGAATAAGCTTAATTTGTGATTGTCGCCGCTGCGTCTACATGCGTCTGCACCAAATTTAAATTAAGTTTCGTAACATATAAGTTCATTATACAATGTTATACTATTCCATTTCGAAAATTAAAGCGTAAACAGATTGTGTCCGTTCATTTAATCGAATTCTCGTCTGTGACGCAATCATTTTAACAATTCGAAAGCGTTAACTGATTTAGGATGGTTAAATGAAATGATTTGGCTCCCCTGTTTTCCCTGTGTGGCTAAATAAGTGCTTGCTGGGTGGAAATTTCGCATGGCAAATAAGGGCTCAGCATTTTATTTACTTTCCATGAAATTTATGATATGCAAAAAATGAACTGTATTCATTAAATATCGTTTTGGGAAAATGACGATTTAAGTATCAATAATTTATATAAACGCGTAATCAATTTTACAGCCTACTTTCCCTTACCATTATATCAAAACCAATTTTAAGATGAGTCCTTACAAGGCCAGTTTTTAATGCTTAATTGGTTGGTATAAGGAGAGTTAAATGCATCTCCTTCTTTATCTAATGCTTTAACGAAATTGTGTAATGTGTAATAAAGGTAACAGAACTTTTTTGGGATCAACAAGACGTATATGTTTTACGTTAGCTTGACCTTGAATATATTGATCTCTTGGAAGCCATTCTTTCACTCTCTGTTGCTCTACTATTCCAAAGACAATACGACAGCAATATATACATAGGTTTCGTCCATTCTATGTAGTAGTAGGTATGTAGCAATTTCTTTCCCCATGTTTCCAAATTTGTATATTTCTACGTTTTGTACGCTGCATTTTCCGTTGATGTAATTGATAAAAAAAACATGGATGTCGTTTCTACAATCCATAAATGCAGAGTAAAATTTTTCGTCAATTTTCGTTAATTTCACTGGTATTAAATTGTTAATGACTATTGAGGTTTGTTTCGTAATATCTGGTGGGGTCAAATTTTCACTGTCACTCACTACCGCTCATTTTATTTGTTTATATTTGCATAAAATACAAAGTTTAACAACTTGTAAGTAAATTGTAGAGATCTGTCAAATTTATTTAATTTTACAGTTGTCAGATCGGTAGTCATGGCCATATTAGATGTAGACTTGTTTGTAACTTAATGAAAAATCTGTGTCCTAAAGGATGATATCATTACAGTACAGATTTTGCATATTTATTATTACAATAATTAACGTATGGAAGTAGAAAAAGTCAATTATTGTACTATCTTTTACATTATATTTATAATAAAAATCAGAAAAATAACACCTTTTTTGTAACATAAAAAATATCGTAGGTGTAAAGCTAAACGCATTACGTGAGTATTTTCTTGAAATCCCATTCTTTAACTAAATAAGCTCCTTTTGAAACTCAATAACGTTATACGAATAACCTTTTGTTAAATTTCTTCCCTTTTTATTTCGCAATGTTTTACAATAAAAGAGTCATTCTTGTGTTATAATATAAATTCGAGGATAAAACCGAAAAGGAAAAATAAATTAAGTTTATTGTAAAAATATAATATTAAATTCCTCTTATAAAAGAGCATAATATTCGAAAGAAACCACTGTTTATCTTATATAATTTTAATTTATTAAATTAACTAGATACATTTTTTGTCCATTTTTCTTCATTTCAATTAATCATTAGCATCGGAATGGAGCGGGGGAGGGGCAAAAGGCCCTTTAAAATACCAATACCAATACTATACCAATTTTTTTTAATCAATGGCAACCACTTTAGATTGTTGGTGTTTTAAACCAATGCACTGCATAAGGTTTGCCTGAGATTTGATGCTGTTTAAATCCGGGGGTTCTCCTTGATCAATGGGGGATTCCACTGCCGGTGTATTTCCAGGAAAATTGGCGTCTATCAGCAGTTCAAGGGTTTTCTCGCTGCTCTCTGTAAAGGACCCATCGTTTTCTCTTAGGAAGGAAGGAGCACTCGGCTCCTTCGATAAAATTTTTCTGAGCCTAGCGGACTCGTTTGTGCTCTCCACTCGCTCGCTGTAGTCCTGCCAGGAATTCCTTTGAGCTTTCCTAATAGCTTTCCTATAGGTCTTTATTGCCTCTCCATAAGCACTCTCGTCTTCCGTACGTCTGCTCTTTGCTTTATTAAACAGCCTTTGCATGTCACGTCGTAGCCCACTCAAGTCTGCGTTCCACCATGGTGGATATGACTTCTTAGCTGGTCTACTTATCGGACAACTTTTCACAAAAGACTTTCTGTTAGCTTATTGACCGCACTATCAATCGAAGCAGTATTAGGCTACAGATCCTCAGGTGGTTTTGCCAACTTATCAGAGATAATTCTGCAAAACTTATCCCAGTCTGTTTTCTTAGGATTACGAAATGGTTCAGGAGCATTCGTGGATGCGCCGACGTCAAACAGCATCCAGCGATGGTCCGAAAACGAATTCTCTCTGGACGCCCTACAGTGGTAGTCGTTAGAAATAATTTAAGTTGGTTCGTACAGACACTATATAAAACCCTAAAAATATAACTCTGGCACTTACTACCCCTGCATTATTATAAGGCATGGCACATTGGCACATGTACTTTTCAAAATGTATCAAAATCCGATATTGGGCACGTATACCCTGATAAAACTTAAAATATTTTATTTCGGACCAAAAAAAGTTAAAAGTTTATTTACATATTTTTAAATAATAATTCTCTGCTCTTTGTCCATCTTGTTATTCATCGCCATAATAAATTTGCTCAAACCGCCATATAATACAAACGTCATTCCGGCATCAAGGTTTATACAATAATTAATGAATTCACCAGACTGATGCATCAAGTGCTGTTCACTCATATTGCAAATCGAATGCCCAATCTTCTATCAAGGGCAGGATGTGTTTACTGCAGGCTCCAATTTAGATATTTCATTATTTACTTAAAATTGCTTAAAAAGCTTTTCCGCAAATACAGTTGTTATTTTGAAGAAATAGTCCATGCTTAAAGTGGAGTTGAAAGTATGGGAAAGAAAGAAAGTCTTCCTCGAAAAAAATTTAATAGAATAAAAATTCTCTAGGGTCTCTACATGTTTCGAACGTAGAAAAGTTTATCATCAGGAGACAGTAAATTTATTTATTGCTGATGGTTTTAGCAGAAGAGAAAATGGTGTAGAACCTTAATGTATCTTATATGGAATTAAAAAAATTATGTGTAAAAGAGACATAATATGAAGAAAACTTATAAAGGTTAAACCATACTGAGTATGTTAAGAAAGGTTATTAAAGGGGGTCTAAACCAACCAAATAAACTGGGAAAGAAGAAAAAACCCAAAAAGAAGACGAAGAATTTTTTATTTATTTTTTTTTAATTCTTTTTTTTATAAAAATTTAATTCGAATAAGTATAGCGGGAATGAGGGCAGGCAATGAAATGACACAATTGTATTTCTCCCAACGTTTCGTTTTATATTCAAACTTTTTCAAGTAGTGTAACAATACCTTTTATGTTGGCCAAACTAAACAATTGTTTAAAGACAGACTTAGACAACACGACTTTGAGTTTTCCCACCCACGTGTATTTGACAGAGAAAGTAATTACATAAAGAAAAATATTAGTGAAATGATTTATATTAACTTAACTAATTCAATTAATTTTAGAACCAAAAGTGAGTTTTACGAAAACGAATATTTCAGTATAAGTTCATAATTCGTTTAAAATTACGAACATTTTTTAAAAATCAAGTACTTATTTGTATTCTATGGGAAAAAATACTAAAAAAATTATTAAGAAATTTAGGTTAATTAAAATTTAAATTAGCAAGAATTTTAAAATACGAATTTTTGTAATTGATCGAGAAAAGTATAATTGCGTAAGCGAGTCACAAAAAAAATTATTTTAGGTAATTTTGAAGTACTCTGGTTCTTTTTAACTAATAAAAATAAACTTAAACTAGATTCAAATAACAAGTATATATTTTAACGAAATATAAATTATTAATTCAAAAAATTTCTTCATGTTAACATAAAGCATGGTAATGATGGTAACATTGAAAAAAAGTGGTATACAAAACCTGTTTGGTCTAGTAGATACTTAACCTATAACTCACGAAAAACTCAAGAATTGCAAAATTATTACATTATTATATTTTAAATAAATATTTAATATAAGTACTAAACCAATCTACGTTTTTTTGGTACACTTACATCATTTAAATTATATGATTCTGATTTAGAATTTATTTTTTCCGCTGAAACGTTTTCTTTAACTTTATTGCCGTCTTCATCCTCACTACTAATGTGAAAAATATCTTCAAATATTTGTTTTTCAGCATTTAAGCAAAGGGTTGGTTCTTCGTTTGCAGCTAAAATATCTTCTACATCAATAAAGCCATCCAAATTTTTTCGCTCTTCAAAATTAGTACAATTACCAGCACTCTGACATTTTGCACATAAGTCAGTGCATTGCAGACCATGCTTTCGGCATCCGCACTTAGTACCACAGCCTGTGAAATGAGGTAACAGCACGTCTTTCTTATTAGCTGTTATTTTATTCCAGCCCCATTTAGTAGCAAGTAAAGTATTGTTTCCAAGCCACTTTTGAACCGGGAAGTAGCATCTGTAAGAGTGTTGCGTAGCTGCCCCAACAGTTGGTGGTATTTTTTCTAATTGGAAACCTTTTCTAGTCGATAGTTTTTTATACTGGCTGAACCTCAATTCATCAAGTGATTCTTTGGATTTTTCACATTTGTAAATTGATTTTATTAAAGTACAGCCGTTAGCAGAAATGATCGTGGGGTCTACATTTTCTTTATAAAAAGGTTCAACCAAAGTAGTCAAGTTTGAAGTTTTTAATAATGAATGAAAACTTGTTTTTTTTCCTCTGCCAGCAAATCCAGAGCTTGTATCGCAACCAGTGAAACAGTGAAGAAAGGCGACGATTGATCGTAAATTTTGGTGTTAAAAGCTTTTTGAAGAGTAGACTGCATTTAAAATATAATAATGTAATAATTTTGCAATTCTTGGGTTTTTCGTGAGTTATAGGTTAAGTATCTACTAGACCAAACAGGTTTTGTATACCACTTTTTTCAATGTTACCATCATTACCATGCTTTATGTTAACATAAAGAAATTTTTTGAATTAATAATTTATATTTCGTTAAAATATATACTTGTTATTTGAATCTAGTTTAAGTTTATTTTTATTAGTTAAAAAGAACCAGAGTACTTTAAAATTACCTAAAATAATTTTTTTTGTGACTCGCTTACGCAATTATACTTTTCTCGATCAATTACAAAAATTCGTATTTTAAAATTCTTGCTAATTTAAATTTTAATTAACCTAAATTTCTTAATAATTTTTTTAGTATTTTTTCCCATAGAATACAAATAAGTACTTGATTTTAAAAAATGTTCGTAATTTTAAACGAATTATGAACTTATACTGAAATATTCGTTTTCGTAAAACTCACTTTTGGCTTCTTGTGCATTTTAAAGGATGTTTTTGCGCCCTGACTTATTTTTTTTTTCATGTTAAAGTGCAACTAAAAACGAAAAAAATGAGCACAACCAAAAGTTTTTAAATTGATTTTTCGAAGGACAAATTTTATTTGAAAAAAATACAAAAAAAAAAGCAAATAACTTCAAAACAGCCCATGAAATAAAAACAAAAAAAATTTTTCTTATTTGTCATAAGAAAAGCTATTTCTCCCTAAAATTTCATAAATATTAGTTGACACGTTTTCAAATGAAAATTAAAAAACACAAAAACCGGTTTTTCGCACTTATCTAAAAAAATTTGAGGTTATGTGAAAAAGTGCTTTTCACAAAAGTAGTAGATTTTTACATGATCTACAAGTTTTGTATGAAACATTTTTTTCTAGGACGTCTCCTTTTACCATAAATCACGAAACACCATTTTTCACCCCCTTTCGACCCCCCACGGGGAGGGATGACCGATCCAGTTGCCTATTTTTAGTTTTTTACGTTTATACTTACCCCATAAACAGTTTCCAGCAATAAAATTTTGGATATCAATTTTTTCCATTTTGCACTACAATTTTGATAACTTGACTGGTGTACTAACTTCACCTTTAAACTTCACTGTTTACGTTTTACCAAAGAGTAATGCACTAATAAGAGGCGAAAGAGGGCCCTTTCGCGATAACCAAATTTGTATGCGCATGTGCGAATTCGACGTTTTTCTGGTGGTATTTTAATCAAATTTGCTTTGTCAGAATCTGTCAGATTCTACTGTCAATCGTGTTTTGGCTACGAAATTGTAAACAAAGTTGTAATTATTGCATTGTTCATTTAGTATTTTGTTATAAGTGCGCGCTTTTGAATACGATTATTTGTTTTGTGAGTTCTCCTTGAAATACTCTTTGTTGAAATGTCGGAAACGAAGCGAAAAGGTGGATCCATTTTTCTTACACAACTCTTAATATTCATTACAAAATTTACATTATCAGAGAGATTATCTAGCCATAACAAACATAATTTGTATATTTTTACACGCACTGTTTCATACGACTTTTGCTGCTTGGATTGTGGAAAAGGACGTCATTTGTGGATACAATTTTGAAATATTCTAGCAACATAAATACTATGGCATTTCTGTCTGATGGTAAACGGCAAGTTAAGGTAATAGAAAGTGTAAAAATAATACTATGCCATGCTACACTTAGCATATTAAAGTACCTTTAAATAATTATAACTCCTGACAACATACCGAGAAAACGACTAAAATGTAACAAATTTATGGAAAATGCTTTTTAATCAAATACGTTATTCAGTAATATCTTGCTGATACACACTGAACTAATAAAATTCAATATTATATTAGATTGTTTAACATACTTATATTATCATAAAAAGGAAAAGATTTTCTTTCGTGTATTTGATGATTTCAAACACATTTTTCATACTTTTTACTGTGTGAGTAAGGGGTATCAAGGTCACAATATCAGGTTACATCAACATCAAAGAAGCCGACAAAGCTTTCGCCTCTTATTAGTGCATTACTCTTTGGTTTTACTATCAAATTGGTGCTGACAGTTCGGATATGTACACTGTACAGGTATCCAATGTGTGTTCGAGAAAATGTGTTGTCATATTCTACAGAATGAATATACAGGCTTAAAGACCTTTTTATTGGTATGTACCTAATGTGTATTAATTTGTTATTAAATCATAGTTTTCATGTATATTTTATTTAAACAACAACTATTTATTGAATGGCCAAATTTGTGAGGTATTTATATTGATTAAGGACCTACTGCCTCTTTTTAATTTTTGCTATAACTGTATTTTTTGTATTTTGAATTTTATCGCATTATTTTATTGTAATTGTCTTCTCTCTCTCATTTCAGACCTTTGAAAAAGTTTTAATATAAAACGAAACGTTGGGAGAAATACAATTGTGTCATTTCATTGCCTGCCCTCATTCCCGCTATACTTATTCGAATCTACTTGTAAAGGCGCTATACTTACCTAACTTTAAATAATCTTCGACACCTTCTTTTTAGGAAGGTTTTTTCTTCTTCATATCCTAAGCTTTCGGGATTCAGTTAGTAGCCATCTTTTAAATGTCATTATTCAATTTTGGCCGAGGTCTTCCTTTACTTTGCTTATCTGGTTTCGGTCTTTTTAGATAATACTGTTCATAATGTAGGGATTTGTCGACACGTTTTTATTAAAATCTTTTATGGATTAATAAAATAGATCTTTTATTGAGGGACGTTATTGATCAAATCACCTTATGGAAGAGCAGCCACTGGTATTAATTTAGTATTGCTGTCAGATAAATAAACTGTCATGCGCAAAACGTAGGTTTGTCAAATTTTGACCTTCTCTGTCTTTTCCTTTACAGGAAAAGCAGATAGACATTATATCTATGCCATTTTAATTGGCACTGTGTTTATCATTTCATTCCACGCCATAATGAAATGGCACAAATCACCCTGTAATATAAATGGCGTCATTCTACATCAAGAGCGATTTTGCCCAGTAATTATTGAATTCACAATCAGATATATAACATTGTTACGCATTGAGTCATGCTAAATTATAATGTAAATCCAATGCCTAATATTCTATCAAGGGCAGGAGATATGTACTCAGCAGGCCCCAATTTGAATATTTTACGTATTACTTGATTCCCGAAGTACAGCTTTTACCTCAATGTAATTTTGTTTACCATATGTTATATAGGGTGTGTATGTGTAACTATGTAATAGTTACTTCTTGCTGTTATTATATTTAACAGGCTTGATTTAGTAATCGTTTACAAGCATATTACATTTACCTACGGAAAATACGAAAACTTGTCATTTACTCAAGTTAACAGTATAGTAAATTTTTTTTTATCTATACAGAGTGCTGCACCTTACCTCCCGTCTTCTATAGCTCACTTATTAATTAAGTTAGGATTTTGATATTTTGCAGACCTTACCTGTATCTTGGTGCGCATTTCAGGAAAATATTTTTTTTATACAGGGTATTCCAAAAAAGTGTGACTTCATAAGGATGTATTTTTTTAGATTACACGCCATATATTTTCTTACTTATTTGGGCCTCCTATAATGGCCTACATACCCCTAAAATTTTATTAAAATCGATCGAGAAACTTAGTTAACGAGACTGTTAAATTTTATTTAACAAGTATCTTTGTATAATTTTATTAACGAGGCATTATTTTTATTTTTTATTAATTTTTAAAACCAGTGGTGCAAAACTGATATTTTTTAATTTCTATTTTTTTTCGCCTATAATACTGAATCGATTTTAATAAAATTTTAGGGGTATGTAGGAGGCACCCAAATAAGTTAGAAAATATATGGCGGGTAATCTAAAAAATAAATGAAAAAAAAATTTTCATGAAATGCGCACCAAGATACAGGTAAGGTCTGCAAAATATAAAAATCCTAACTTAATTAGTAAGTGAGCTATAGAAGACGGGAGGTGAGGTGCAGGACTCTGTTTACATCTTTCTATATTTTACCAATGAACAATGCAATAACATATAATCTATCGCACTTTAAGTTCGATATTTTCATTTTAAATAAAATTAACGTCGTTTCAAAAAAATTTATTTGACGGATCTGAGCGATGCTTGATTAAGTGAGCAATATTTTATATAAAAGGCTGATCCGTTTTATTATCATAACCCTGTATACTGTAGAGAATTCCAAAAATAAAGGTAAAAATATATAATGTCTTTAATTAATCGACTACACCAGACCCAGCTTAAATGATTATTATAAATTTATTATTATCGTAACACACTCAAACAGTGAAGAAAATATCGATTGCAAGGGCAAACATTAAAATCTATATGATCTACTCAGAATCATAAGGTTTTAAACTTAAATTTCTTGCCAATACTACTTTACACTACTAAAACTTGGGTCGAAATTACTATTATCACATTTAAACCATTAATAAAATATTGTATGCATATTATTATTTATATTGTAACAAACCTATTCAATTTGTATGTATTATTTTGTCAGGCATCGCCACAATGAAATTATGCAAACCGCCCTGAAATATAAACCGATTCATTCGTGCATCAAGCGTGTCTTTCACAGTAATTAATAAATTCACCAGACATAACAATGTTGTGCATCGAGTGATGCTAACTTATAATGTAAATCTAATGCCTAATCTCCTAGCAAGGGCCGAAGTTGTGGGCACTGCAGGCCCTAATTTAAATATTTTACGCTAGACTTGCTTCTCCAGCTAGCTTTTAAGTAAATGTAATTTTGTACAGCGTATATTATAAAGGACATAAAATATGCATGATATATTAGGTAGTTTTATGCTATTAATGATATTTTTTTACAGGATAGAATATCTATTATATAAACTGTGGGGATGTTAAATATTATTGATGATGACGTCGATTCATATGCTTATTTGTTTTCACTTATAATCTCCCTAGAAGCAGAATCATTGCTTATCCCGAGCCGAAGACGAGGGAAATTTTCTATCAACAAAAACATGAGTGAAACCGAGAAAAAAATTATCGGGAATTAATTCTGCTGCGTGGGAAATTCGGTAAGAAAATTTCATAAACTGGAGTTTTTTCTTATTTTAATTTTTTTGCTACAATGCTACAAAAACATATTTCCGGCGGCTTTAGTTAATTGTAACTAATTAGAGTTTTAGAAATGAAGTTAATTTTAGCCGTTAGTAACTCATTTTTATTACTAAAATGTAAAAAACATTAAATAACAAATTTGTTATCTGAAATCCGATGCCTTTATAGTTTTAAATTCAAATAAAACTTTAAAAAACATATTTCCGATGAGTTTAGTTTAATATGACGCACTGCATTTTTACAATAGAAGTTGATTTTACTTGTTAGTAACTAAGGTTTATTATTAAAATTTCAGGAACATTAAGAACATTAATTCGTTTTCATCCAGAACATCTGAAATTACATGTCTACATAGTTTTAAATGAAACTTAAAAAAACATATTTCCGATGAGTTTAGTAAAATTTTTGATGTGTCTCTTTTAGCCCCGGTGTTCGATATGTAAAGCAAATTGGTTAGTATCAATAAAAATTATAAGTTAGCAACAAAATGTATTTTGATTCTATTCTGACTTTTGCCAATAGATATAAAGCCCTTCATTTTTGACAGAAAAATTATCACTTATTAATTAAACTAAACTAACAAAATTATCGCGATAATCTCCCGTTGCTATTAGCAACGTAAAGAAAAAGAAGCCTTCTAATTGGTTGAAAATAAATTTATGTAATTTTCTTTGTTATTTATTAGTCAAAACGGTAATCAGCGTTTATCATAATTAATTTGGTCAATTCTGTGTCAGAAGTACCAACAATAATGTTGGGTTGCACAAAGAATTAAAACAATAAAATTAATTAATTAGGACAACTGTTACTGGAACAGAAATAATTAAATTTGCTCACAAAGTTACCTGCCTCTTATAAATGGTATATCGTATAGCAGCATGTACCTATTTCTATATCCTATAAATGGTATATCATAAACAAAATGTAGTGCTGCATCATATAAATGCTATAATATAAAACCGAATGTATTCGGTTTTATGTAATTTCTTAGTCAAAACATTTTAATAATAATATTAATAATACTCCTTATTGTCTAACATAACAGGTTCCAATTACAAGACAATGTGAGATAGAAAAAAGAAAAAAATTGGTTAAAAAAAGATTAATAAATCATTCTAAAATAGAAAATGGTGAAATTCAGTAAATTAACGTTTTTGTAATAGTTTAAGTTTTGTTGAATTTGTAAACTGTGTGGAGTGGAGGACAGGCCGAATACATCAATGTCATTGCAAGTATTATTGAAAATAAACATTGATTGATAAATTGGTGTTTTAATTAAAATTTTTTTGAGGGAGTAGGCAGATGGAAGACGGGAGAGGATCTGGCAGTACGTGAGGGAACATGGAAGTTTATACAGGATAGTAGCATAGAGCAATCGATGAGCGACCTGCATACTTTGAACAAGAACTGTATGATCAAGTAATATCTGCTATTGAGAAGTGATGGTATCTAGAATCTTAACAAAAGAGCATTATGATTAGCGCCTCTAGGGGGATATATGCCATCTTCCTTAAAGGAAAGGTATTTGACAAACTTCCTTTGGACGTTTTCTAGGAGATTGATGTATTTGTGGAAAATGGGGTGTCATATATGGCACCAAACTCTAGTTTGGATCGCACGAAACTATAATAAAGAGTTTTCAATGTTTAAGTATTTGTAAAATCAGCCGAATTCCTTATAATGTATCCAAGAATCTTCATTGCACTGCTGTAGGTATTACTGAAGTGAAAAGAAAAGGAAAGCTTTGGGTCGAAAACCACACCAAGATTTCTAAAAGTGCCACACTGCTTTATGACTGTGTTATCAATGCTATAGTTGAAGCGAATAAAGTCTACCTTATTTATGTCATAGCGAAGCATTTGCTTACGTCAGGGGCAGGTTGTTAATTTCGCACCACTTTTCCAGAGTGATTAAATCCCTCTGCAATAACAGGCAGTCAAATAAATTATTTATTACTCTGAATAATTTTAAGTCGTCTGCAAAAAGCAGTACATTGCTGGACATATTATTACTTATGTCATTGATAAAGTGTAGAAACATTAAAGGGGCTAGAATGCAATTTAAAAAGTTGGTCAATCCTGTGTCCGAAGTATCAATATTAGGGTTGGGTTACACAACGACTTGGAATAATGAAATTAACTAATCTAGACAACTGTGAGTGTGACATAAATACAATTGGCGGAAATAAGTAAATATGGGAAAATAAACTCACATCAGAAACGTTGCATTTTACCCTTTTTGGATAACATTTCTTTTACAGCCAAAAATATTCTAAATAAGTTGAACATTTCTATTGCTTTCCAAACCAACCACAATGTTGGTCACTTTTTGATCAACTCCAAAGATAAAACTTCCCTACTAAACAAGTCAGAGGTTTATAAACTTTCTTGTGGTACTCAGAACTGTAATGTTTGTTATATTGGCCAAACAGGGCGTAAACTTTTAACCCGAGTCAACGAGCACTGTAAAGAAATAGATAAATTCCAAAATACTGATTTCTCTAATCACAACTTTAAATCAAGTTTTGCTTCTCATATTTTCTGTAATAATCACGCCTTTGACCCCTTAAAGGCGGCAAGCCCAACCTTCTCGAAATGATGGATATCCATAAACCACTTTTTAATAATAACCTTACTTGTGTGAACGACCAAATCAATTTCTCTTTCTTACCCTTTCTTGAATCCTTGAATTTTTGCTTTTAATTACTATACTTTCAACCTTTACTCATTCTTCATCTACCATGACCACTTTAAAGCTTTTACTTTTTACCAGCACATGTACCGGGTGTTCCACCTAAAGAGGTAATCGGCTATATCTCAGAAAGTAATAACACTAGGATTTTGGAAAAAAATATATTTCGATAAAAGCGGCCAAGAGAAATTGCTGGAAATTATTTTCAAGTTCGAAAAATGACCGCTAGGGGGCGTAAGAGAACTTTCAAAATAGAAATGCCGATTTTCTTTTGATTTTTCTTAATAAAAATATGTTAAAAATATAAGCACTGTATTCTTCATAAAATTATGCAGCTTTATGTTGGAAATCGTTTTTTTCTATTTTCAATAATAAAGTGGTCGGAGAAGGTCAAACCTTTTTTCTTTCAAACGCTGATATCTCTGCTTTGGATAAACAGATTTTATTCAACTTGGTCTTGAAAAAAAAAGCCCCTCTTTTCCTCTACACGTAGATCTATTAACTATACCATATTGATTCTGGTGTTAGCCACTAGATGGCGTTTTTCCGTAATTCCTCAATGAATAAGGATTTTCTCAAAAAAATCAAATGTTATGATATGACATTTCCATCATATTTTATTTTAGGCTTATAAAGGCTATTAAATAGTAGAATAAAAAATCCAGATCCGTATTTAAAATAAAAAAGTTGATGATAGTCGCTCGAATCCGAAACGTCTGATTAAAAAACTGATCCCGTCAGCTTGTAGAGGAGGAAAAGTTACTATAGAGAACTGAAAACCGCAACGTGATATCTTTTGTTAAACTAGAGAAATTAGGGATAATAATAATTAATATGGAAAAATAGGCCATTTTTTAAAACATTCATTAATCAATTAAATCACTGGTTTAACAAAATATATCACTTTGCTGTTTTCAGTTCCTTATAGTAACTTTTTTTCCTCTACAAGCTGATGGGGTTGGTTTTTTAATCTGACGTTTCGGATTCGAGCGACCATCATCAACTTTTTTATTTTAAATACGGACCTAGATTTTTTATTCCACTATTTAATAGCCTTTATAGGCCTAAAATAAAATTTGATGAAGAAGTCATATCATAACATTTGATTTTTTTGAGAAAATCCTTATTCATTGAGGAATTACGGAAAACGCCATCTAGTGGCCACTATCAGAATCAATACGGTATAGTTAATAGATCTACGTGTAGAGGAAAAGAAGGGCTTTTTTTCAAAACTAAGTTGAATAAAATCGGTTTATTCAAAGCAGATATATCAGCGTTTGAAAGAAAAAATGTTTGACCTTCTCCCACCACTTTATTATTGAAAATAGAAAAAAACGATTCCTAACATAAAGCTGCATTATTTTATGAAGAATACAATGCTTATATTTTTAACATATTTTTATCAAGAAAAATCAAGAGAAAATCGGCATTTCTATTTTGAAAGTTCTCTTACGGCTAGCGGTCAGTCTTCGAACTTGAAAATAATTTCCAGCAATTTCTCTTGGCCGCTTTTATCGATATATATTTTTTCCCAAATTCCTAGTGTTATTACTTTCTGAGATATAGCCGATTACCTCCTTAGGTGGAACACCCGGTACTTATCTAACAATTGTTACCTTCCTTCTTTCGACCTCTAATTAGGACACTATCTCTAGGTGGCCACATTAACGTATTATACTTTCTTTCTCCTCCCTCTATTGTTGATGTTGATGTTGAAATGACTGGATTGTTTCTGACTCCACTTGTTTTAGATGATGGCGCCGCGCATCTATCTTGCGGTTGTCAGCCTTACCTTTGTCCCGGCAGGTTACTCGCCTTCTTACCGATAACTGTTATTTGTTACTTTTTCTTATCACCACTAGATGCTCATTTCTTGCCCCAAGAACCATGTTTTCACGCCAGTTCCCATTTATATTGGGAACTTTCTGTTTTTGCGTGACTTTGTCAGATGTCGCTACTTATCCTCCGTTTTGACTTGTCATCGTCTACTAATCAAGGTTTGTTTACAATGTTTACTATGTATGAGAAGGAAAAGAGGAGGAAACTCCTTTCGAATTTTAATACCGATTTTTAATTTTTTAACACTTTTTAAAAAAATTTTAACTTTGTTTTCGTCCAAGTATACAATATGTTCCTGTCCTTTTCATGTTTTTAATATTTGTTTACATTCCTTTGTGTAAGGGGCACTTGGGGTAAGTACATTAATCTGTTTTGTCCTTCCTTTTTCTATTCCTAATTTATTTTAGCCCTTCGGTGCTGATGATGGTACTTTCTAGTATCGAAACATGTACACCCCAATAAATTGACTTTCCATATTTTATTTGTGGAGATGACTGTGAGTTTCTTTTTCCATATCTTCACAGCTCCACTCTGAGATAATGGACTACTTCCGTAAAATGGTAATAATTAAATTTTCCCGCAAAGTTACCTGATTAGGATTAGCAAATTAAATTTAGGCTAAAACGGGCTACTGCCTCTTATAAATGGTATATCATATAGTAGAATGTTATGCTATCCTATAAATGGTATATCACAATCAAAATATACTAAGTGACATAGAAACCCGAACACCCAGTAAAAATGATTTAATTTTAATAATATTTTGTATACAAGTTTATCATCACAAAAGGAAGGTATGATTAAATTTTTAGCCTTATCAGTTTCACATTCCTTTTTTTTTATTTCGATTTTTTTCCTATATGTGGTTGCTAGTACATGAGTTTTGAAGGAGCAGTGTGATCGGAATTGTCGGTGATCGTATTAGTAAACGTTGTTTGCAGGTGTTATAATGCCCAGAGTGCGAAGAAATGCAAATTATCGCCAATTTAGCGAGTTTGATAGGGGACGAATAGTTGGATTAAGGGAGGCTGGACTGTCTTACCGGGATATTGCTGCTAGAGTGCAAAGAAGTTTAAATACTGTGGTGAGATGTTGTCAGGCATGGCTTCAAGAAGGCCGAACACAAAGAACCAGGGGCACCGGACGAGTTCGCAGAACAACAGAGCTTCAAGTTCGTCGCCTAAGATTGCTAGCTTTGGAGATCGTTTCTCTACCACCAGGGCAATTGCAAACCAGTGGTTTGCAGAACATGGAAGGCGTATGGGAATGCGAACCGTTTATCGTCGAATAAGGTCCACCGGTCTTTTCTTATTCCGTCCTCAATGGGTCCTACCCTTAACTCGAGAGCATCGAAACAATCGACTTGAGTGGTGTAGAGAACGACTAGCGTGGGACCAGCAATGGAATACAGTGGTCTTTAGCGACGAATCCCGATTTTGTTTAGCCATGCATGATGGTCGGCAACGGGTAAGAAGGCGACGTGGTGAACAACGTGATCCACAATTTTTTGTTGAGAGGCATGTTCATCGCACTGTTGGGATTATGGTGTGGGGTTCCATTGCTTACGGCTCTAGGCCACCTTTAGTGTTCATTAGAGGCAACATGATTGCGCAGCGTTACATTCAAGAAATAGTAGAACCACATTTAATCCCATACCTTAGGACTCTCCAAAACCCAGATAATGCCCGACCACATGTAGCAAGAGTAACGTTGGATTACTTTGAATATGTTCAAATTAATTTGCTGCCATGGCCTTCACGATCTCCTGATTTGTCTCCCATTGAACACGTGTGGGACATGATGGGTAGGAGATTAAACAATTTACAACAGCCTCCTCAAACTGTGGCTGCGCTCCAACACCAGGTTGAGGTGGCCTGGAATAAGATACCCCAGGAGGATATTAATCACCTAATTAGAAGTATGCCTAGATGCATTAATTAATGTTTCAGGCACCATTATTGAAGGTAAAACCGAATAAACTTAGTCTGTCTTTAAAGATTGGATTGAAATTTTAATTATTTCCTTGCTATGACCCTCCGGATGTTTATGTAAAATATTATTGAAGTTAAATCATTTTTACTGGGTGTTCGGATTTCTATGTCACCTAGTATATATTGCTGCATCTTAGGTTTATGATAAAGCAAAACGAATAATGCTGCTAAATAACAATAAAATGTTTTCAATATTTCAGCATACCTATGATTTTTAAAAAGTTTTATGAATTTAAACATAGGTTGTATATAGGTGTATATATAAAAATACACCAACAAACTCACAATAAAGTAGCACATTTTATAACCCGAGTGCTTTATTGCTATAAAACATAACTTCCAATGTAATCCTATTGTTTCCCAACGCTCTTAAACTTTATAAACCTCCATGTTTTAAAAGCAAATGTGTGCTTTAGGTTCCGCAACGTCCGGTTGGCTCGACTCAAAGAGCTTATACATCCGCCTTGTTTAAAACAATTTATTTAAATATCCATTCACTTTGAATAATAATTGTAATAGCTTTTTAACAGGACCGGCTCTTAAGAGGCCGTCAGAAGTAGACCCCTTTATTTTGTCAGTCGCAAACTATTGCACCAATTATAGGACTCTCATGAGATTTCTGCCAGAATGTGATCTGCTCTTCTATAATACAGAATAAAACCATAATTGAAATACGCAACTTTGTGAAATATTAATACCGTAAAACCTGCCTACTTTGCCCAGAAAAATGTATTTTGTTAATAATAAACGTCCTGCTGAATTTTTTCTTACAGGATAAGTTAAGATGTTGATTTCGATGTTAAGTAATGGTCCACGTACCATTTTTATCATAATTTTGCTAATAATACAAGATAAAACAGCAAAACAGTGTAAGCAAAACGGTAAGCAATAATTATTGTATTACCCACCAATATTTAAATTGGTCTGAGCGCAGTTCGATGCTTAATGTGGCAACTGTACAATTAAGAGTAGGTATTTAAAAAAGTGTTAATTCAAGATGATTTTTATATTAAAAGTGTCACTTTTAGTACTAAAATCCACCAAAATATAGCAACAAATACAAAAACCGCAGCAGGCACTAAATTTAATACAGTCTATAGATTATTCTGTTCAAATTTTCAGGAGGGCGAAAAATCTGCTGGTGTTTTAAAATGCAAAAACGAAAAATAACCAAAATGTTGATAAGCAAATGAAATGGCGAATGCGTCACTAGTGTTTGCTCTTTCTATGTGTACAATATTGTCAACCTAAAAAATTTTTCAAATTAATCTGAAAATTGATACAATTTAATTGTTTTCTGTGCATATTATAGGAAACCCAAACTATACCAGGTTGTAAATATGGTCAATACCCAATCTGTATTATGCAAATTTTTTTGTTTCCCATCAAGAAGTGTTTTAACTTTCGAGTTACCGAAAAAATAGTGACGAAAAAATTTTTTTTGCGAATATAATGTTTTTCTTTGCAGGGAAAGTAAAAACAAAATAATTATTTTATAATTAAAAACAACGATGCTGTGAAAATATACCTGGAAGGCAATAATTTCTAAATATAAAAATCTAATTTAAATTACTTTGCAAAATACGAAGGCAAATGTTTTTATTCGTAGGTAACATAACAACAAACTGAGAAAAAAATTCTGTTTCACTCAAAAAATAAAAAAAATATTGGTGTGTTTAAGTTTTACTATAGTTACACCTATGAATATGTAAACTCTATAAAAATAATTTAAACTAAAATTATGATTTTAATATAAAACGAACATCTGGTAATATTACTAAATATAATAAACATTTTGTAATAAAATATTTAACTACCAAATGAATCCGGAAAGTGATACTTAAAGCTATTTTATGACAACGCCAGTCACACAACTCCTAAGTTTTATTATCATAAAACCCATAAAATTTGTAACAACCAATCTGACCATAAAAGTATAAATTTTGATCCAGTTGTAAAATGCACAAAACGTACTTAAAACAATGGTTAAATTGCATCCTTAAAATTGGTTTAGGAATTGCTGTACCTAGCAGATACCACTGGTTTAAATTCATTGATCTACAAGGAATCTTATTTGTGTTGGGTTACATGCTTGTTGAAACTGTTGTTTCATTGCACAGGAAGTAAAAATAATAACTACTTCTTATGTTTCACAAATTTAATCAGTTTCCTGACACGTATTACGGCCCTTGCGGGTCATTGTTAAAGAAGTACAAGATACTAAATTAAGCGAAACAGTACAAAGGTATTTATATATTATTATGGTAATTATAAACATAACATAAAATTAAAATTAGGATTATAATGATTGAATGGTCAACTGTGGGTTCTTCCTAGTTTTTAAAGGTACATACATAATGTCGGACTACAGTTTGTAGTCGACTGGGTTGTGTAGCTTAGATAGTTTTAAAATAGAGATTTATAAAAATAATTATTTTATTATCTTAACGGATTAGGTTGCTCTCTAGTTCTTCACTGAAACACCAAGGAATTTTTAACAAGTTTATTAAATGGCAAGAAAAGCAAAAGCAATGATAATAATTGTGATAATAAAAATACAATCTTAAAAACTAGGAAAATAACCAAACAAATAGGTGTTTACAAAAATGGTAATTTAGAAAGTTATTTTAAAGTTGAGTCGCCTTCTTAAGACTCGCTTCAGGAACGACAGTTTACTCCAAGTACGTCAGAAGAAACAACTATGACTTTATAATAACTCAAGTCAAAAGGAAATTAAACAATTTAAACAGTTGCAAGTTATAAATCGATAGATAAAGAACACTTACGCAATGGGAGCAAAGTAGGTCGTATCTGGAGCAGTGGGTTCCATTACTTTAATTTAACTTGAGACAACTATTTTTTCAAACTGGCAAACGGGCAGAGTTTCCCCTTACACTTGAATAGATTAATTACTTGAACCGGCAAACGGGCAAAGGTTCCCCTTACACTTGAACTTGAACTTTTTCAACTCTCCGTCGTAAGTGTTCTTTCGAGTTTTTATAGTGTATTGTAACCCCCTACCAATTGGAAGAAGGGATTTCTTTTTCGCTGTGTCATGTATTGTCTTCCCACACTCTAAAAAGAGGGGATTGGAATCCTTTATCCCAACCAATTACAAATAAGTATTTTTTAATAAACATTCTAATTCTGACTCCTACTACTAAACTCAAATGTCACTGTCTTTCTTCATTATTTAATGCAAATGTCACTGTCTCTCTTCTACACACTAGTTTTTCTTTATCACACTTTTTTTGCGATAAGCTCCGCCACCTTAAGAGTCTTTACACTGCTGTTACGTTACAATTATTTCTCTAGCCTTAAGGGTGCCAATTCCATATCCGACAATATTTCTAAAATAGTGTCCTATTAAGAATTAGGGAAGCACCTGAAGGTATTTCGGTTTAATTATTATTATTAACAACATTACATTTGTTTTTTATGGCTTTTTTGAAAGCTATTATTTGTAGTAGGTTTAGTTTTTTGCTTTTATTATGTACGTATATGGGTTTTATGTTGTTAGAGATTCGCTGATTGTCTTTTATGCAGTGATCAGCTAACCTTGTTTTATTTATTTTTTTTTTCTAATAGATGTTTTGTGTTCTTTAAGCCTGGTGTGCCTAGAAACTGTTGGCTCTGGCACGTTTTCAAAATGAAATTAATAATTTTCCTTAAAAAGTTTTTGAAGGCACGAATTAAAACTAAAATTTAAATTTTGTATCTATATTAATTTAATTATTTAACTATTTTTTAAAGATATGAATTAAAAATTTTCTTTTTCTGCCCCTCAGGTAAGAAATGTTTTTACACACACTTAAATTTCACTTATTTATTTTCTCCTTTATAAATTATCAAAGTACAATAAGTTTTAATCACTCAAAAAATGTTTTCTTTTAGTTTTCTCAACCACCAAACAATGTCAGGGTTTATCTTTATGTAACCAATTAACAATATACCGCTGAAGATGAAGGTTTTTGCCTTTGAAACATGTGCGGTATAAGGATTTTTTAAATTCTTCAATTAAACTAGTGGAACAGACTGTGTGCAATGACGTAAAAATATTCTTGATGGTATAGACATTTCAAATTTTGAATTAAAATCTATATCAAACTGGGTTAAAGATAACTAGTTTAAAATGAAATGTTTCCAAAACAAAATTTATGGTTATTGGAAATAACGTAAATTTAACAGGTATTAATGTCTTTGATGATGATAAGAAATTAGAAATTATTCTTTTAAATATTTGGAGGTACTTTTATTTTCGAAAATAAAATTTTAAATACATTTTGAAAAGCTTGTATCTAAAATTGAAGAAAAATTAAATATTTAAAAAATTAAGTATAAAAATTTATTTTTATATTCACGAAAATTGTATAATGATATCTCATTTTTTATATTTTTCAACTATTTTATACACAGCCAATGATGGGATATATTTTAAATTAATAAAAAAAAATTTAATAGACAGTATTTTTTACAAAATAAAGCGATGCGTATAATTTTAAACGTGGATAAAAACACGAAAGTAAACTTCAGTGGTTAAATGTTAAATACTTAATCTTTTTTTTTTGATTTGCACTTTCATCTATAATATACAACACAACTTACTGCTTTCTCATTTAAAAGATTTTACAGCTCAAAATTTTTTAAATCAAACCTATTCAACTAGGTATAAAAAATATTTTTTAACTAGGTAGGGTATCAAAACACATGCCATCTAAATTGGTTTTCAATAAAGGATTATATAACATTTAGAATATTTTAATTAAATCACAGAGTTCTTTGAAAAAGTTAAAAAAAATTGTTAAGGAGTTATTTATTTAAAAAACAGAATTAAAACTGCTAAAAAAAATTTAATACTTCTTAGAGGCCGTTATTTTTGAACGTGTTTTAATATTTTATAAAATTTGTTAAATTGTAGCATATTGCTAAGTTAATAAATTTGTTACTACTACTTCTTCAAAATGGTTTTATTTAACTGGTTATAAACAGCAATATTAGCTTAAAGAAACAATCATTTTAATCCATTATTTTCAATATGCTAGTTATTATCTTCAAACCTTATTCAATAGCGAAACACCATTAAGCATATTAAACTTACAAAGTTTACGATTAATTTTAGAATTTAATGATTTAATAAACACTTGGCCTGAGCCCCATTGTTGGCAAACTTCGAAAATAATTAATTAATCTGCAGAAGTGTGACAGTTTGAGTGCCTGGTTGGTCAAAACTATGCCAGACTCGATCATGACTCCCTTTAATTATAAGTACCTTGCAGGTATGGAAAATATATTTAATTAATAAATAAGTGGTTATGGAGTATATCTACTATATATACACTCATATGCAGGATGTTTGCAGTGGAGGTCGCAGCTTTTCTCAAAGAGGGGGGAGGGGGATTGGGTCAGTGGCGGCTTCTCCTATGAGGCAGGTGAGGCAGTGCCTTACCAATAATTTTGCAAATTAAATAAATTACAAATTTATATTACTTTACTATTTGTATAAATATATATCCATTAGAATTAATGCCGTCAATCTTAACGCGCTTCGCTAGAAATATCATCTATCATCCATCTCATTTCTGCATGCAGTCGTATATGGTAGATGCCGGTCTCGCGCTTTCTCGTCTTTTACGATCCCTTGCGTGTTTTGTTCTTATATCATCCATCTCATGTCTGCATGCGGTCGTATATGGTTGGAGGCCCGGCCTCCCGCTCCCTTGTCTAGCGTATTAGTGAAAATATCCAATGTGATTTATAATACCCGTAATAGTCCATTCGAATCTAGCTTTAAATAGCGAATAAAAACATTCTTTTGAAGCCAGCCTCAACTCTCAACGTAAATTTAATGCGAACGCGAGGGGACTAATCTAATCTATAAAGATGAACGCCGCGACACGGTATTTGGAGAAATGCTATTATTAGGATTAACACTATTAACAGGTTGTCCGTTGAAAGTTGAAAGTTTAGAGAGAGCGCATAGTGCATTGTATTTTATTATAGTTTTCGGTAAATACTTTTGTGGTTTTCCGTACTGATTTTTGTTTTGCTTTTTTTCCAACAGTGGGCAGTGATTTTTCTAAAATATTAATATTACATTACTTTTATTACTTATTAGTTCATTTGTTTTGTGCTTACTAGCGAAAAATGGATTCAGCGGGACCTAGCACAGCGTCACAACTTCCCCAGGTAAATGTAAACATTCGCAATCCTACTTATTATCTTGATAATTTTTTAGTAAATGAGCAGAATTTTTCAAGTATTAATTCCTATGAAGATAAATTGTACATAGTAAAAGAAGTAAAGCGACCTGTTCCAGATTTGAGTAAACGTCTTGTTACTATCGGTGGGGTGGGGAAATCAAATCGGAGCTTTCAAAACACTTGGTACAAAAAGTACGACTGGCTTACTGGTAGTGTAACGTTAAACAAATTATTTTGCTGGCCGTGTATTCTGTTTGCAACAAATAATAGCGACAAAGTTTGGTCAAGCGATTTAAAATCACTTGTCTAAACATTAAAATCTAACCTTGCTAAAAAAATTTTTTCAACTGTGCCTCACCACTTTCAAATACCACGAGCCGCCCCAGGATTGGGTAGGTGTTGAGTTAGCCTAATCCTCGAGTTAATGTCTTACAAAAAAATTGATAAAATCGATCATAAGCTCACCACGCCAAAATTGACGATTTTTTAGGAATGATGAATTTTGGGGCGTAGATTACAAATCTGAAAACGATTTTTGCCGGAAACGCTTAGTTTTTGAGATGTTTCTTCTTAAAGTGCTATGTTTTGGCAGGCTATGTCACCACCGCAGAATTTTCCAATTATTCCTCTTATTGCAAATTAATCCATTTTTTTTTGTTACACAGGACCCGTTTTATTAGGTTTTTTTCAAGTTTTGGCGTTGGAAAGAAAATAATATACAGGGTGATTCACGTTGAGTGGCCTATTAGAAGATCTCGGAAACGAGTAAAGTTATATTTATAAAAATTTGGTAGCGTTCATGATTGGCTTTGAACTTTTAAAATATTATATTTTGACGTTTGTATACCAAAGTTGGCCGTCACTTCCGGTTATACCGGAAGTGACGGCCAACTTTGGTATTTCAAATGGAATACCCTATATATTTTAGCATTTTTGGATACCTTATTGAAACCTAAGTAACTTTTATTAACAATGATCTACACCTATCTCTAACCGTTTTTGAGATATGAATTATAAAATGCATTTTTTATGTAAAAACCTTACCGAGAAGAAAGTTCAGTAATTTTGAAATTAATAAAGCTAAAGATTTAAAATTTTGTTGGCTTTTAACTAAAATATAGATCTTTAGATTACATTACTTAAGTTTCATGTTTTTGCATACAGGGGGTTTTTAAAAGTGTGCCAATGTGACGTCGTCGGGTCAACATTCCTTGAAGGTAACTTAAATTGCCATACATATCTGGATTTTTTGCAAGAAGAACTTATTCCAGCTTTGACTGCTTTATTTTTTCACCTTGCAGATGATGATCGAATATGCTTACAGCAGGATGGTGCTTCGCCTCATTACGCCATACATGTTAGACAATATTTTAGTGAAGTTTTTACAAACTGCTGGATAAGCCATTGAATGACCGCTACGATCGACTGATCTTAATCCTCTAGATTAGTTCCTTTGGAGTGTTCGGGTTTGTTTATTTACAAATATACCGAAGGAAGGAAAAATAGTTTCATTATTTTAGCTATCGCGAAGATAGCCACATATACCTAATATTATTAGTTTTGTAAAAATTATGTAGAGGGGAGTTGAAAAAGTTACAAACAAATTATATAATCGTTAATTATATACCTACTGTACCCTTTAATTAAAAACGACAATAATAAACAGTGCAATTTATTTTAACAATTTTACTACTAAAACCTAAAAATACAATGGCATTTAGTCTGATAAACTATTTCGATAATGAAAGAAAAAGTGGAAATTCGCAAACCAATATGCAGGAAACCGTAATGAAAACACTGGGAATTAGTTTAAGGACTATGCAGAATAATGTGCATGAAAAAAAAGTCTAATATAATACCCAAGAATACTAAAAAATTTAAACGAAAAACACCGTTTATAATTATAGCCTAAAAACTCTCATCGTGACTTATAAAATCTGAAAAGTCCTCGTCGTCTGAGTCGTCTTCGAATGGAGCAATTATCATTGGCGCTACTTCGACATCTAGTACTTGTTCTCGATCCCACCAATGGCACCAATCCCTTATTAATATTTCTGTATGTTCCACCGATTTCTTCCAGTACTCTTATGTAATATGATGTAACGAATCTTGCCAAACTATTTGTACTTGGTCGGATTTAAGACCTTCACCTACATGTTTTTCATAATAAGACTTTGCACCAGCCCATATTAATTCTATTGCGTTAAACTGGCAATGATATGGCGGCAGTCGTAGAACCTCATGACCATATTCACGCAGTATTTCATCTACCGCGTATATTTTGGGTTTTTTAAGAGACTT
This sequence comes from Polydrusus pterygomalis, assembly GCA_963969555.1. NCBI lineage: Eukaryota > Metazoa > Arthropoda > Insecta > Coleoptera > Curculionidae > Polydrusus > Polydrusus pterygomalis. The sequence continues at coordinate 36,820,466 of OZ018376.1, read as the reverse complement.
TGCTATTGATAGGAGTTCCGATTTAAGCATATTTGGTAAAGGATTTTGGTTGTGTTTTTCTAGCCACTCATAAATATCACTTTTCCTCCAAGATGAAGTAGGTTGTTTATTTAAAATTCTTGAATGATATGATGCATTATCTAATACAATTAAAGACGGAGCATCCAAATTTGGTATCAATTGAACTTTTAATCATTTTTCAAACATTTCGCAATTCATATTATCATGATAGTCAGCACTTTTTGATGTTGAAGAAAAAATTAAACTCGCACCTGCAACATATCCTGTTGCAGAACGGGCATGCAAAATAATAAAACGCTTTCCCGTACCGTACCCCTTTTTTCTTTTAACACTTTTTACAGACTCATCTTGCCAAGATTTTGAACCACTTCCATTCGAAAATATCCACGTTTCGTCTAAAATTACCACTTTTCTAAATTTCGATTTGTAATTGTCCGTATATTTTTTTAAAAACTGAACACGCTGACTCACTATCTGTGGCTGCTTACATAAAAATCTTCGGTTACAGTCTTTTTTATAGCGAAAACCTAAATTTTTTATTAATTTTGATAACGCTTCAAGTCCAATTTCCAAAACACCCCGAATTTTTAATGTTTTTTGTAAAACTGGAAGAGTTACATTGGTTTTTGATTTGTATAAATCGTAAATCACATTTCGAACTCTTATTTTAATATTTTCGCTTAAATCCTCAGTCTTTGGCTTTCTTCGTTTACACTTTTTAGTATTCTTGGGTATTATGTTATGTTTTCTTTCATGCACAATTTTCTGCACAGTGCTTAAACTAATTCCCAGTGCTTTGGCTACTGTTTTCTAAATATTGGTTGGCGAATTTCCACTTTTTCTTTCATTTTCGAAATAGTTTATCAGATTAAGTACCATTGTTTTTGATTGGGGATGCAAAAACCCAGAAAATTGTTTCATTTTGTCACAAACTGTCAAAGTCACAAAACTGGCATATTTAAAATAAAACGTATCTGGTGCTATTATAAGCTTTTTTAGAATCGCTGGAAAGTAAATACATATCCTTTTTTTTCATGTCAAAATGGAATAAGTCTGTCTCATTTATCTTACGTATTATATTTAGAGGTAAAATTAAACGCAAGTAAAGAAAACAAGAACTGAGAGTATGTCTTTCATGAATCGTATGACCCGCACGATAAGACCAGATCCGACTATATCTAATATACATAAATACAGAGCTTGCATACTTAATTCAGGTTATATCTAAAATCATACTGGAATCCTCACCTTTTGGATTGGTTGAGATTAATTAGAGCAAGTCTATAATTTGATGCTTGACTTAATTTAAGTTTTCCTTTAAGGACATTTATTTTAAAGCATCACAGCTGCACAGTAGACTGTGATCAAATTTTAAAATGTAATGTAAACGCAATTGCGTGCATCTATTTTTAATTTTTTTATATTTTTTTTTTAATGTAATACGTAGGGGAGAGGCGTCAAAGATGGCGCAGAGGGAAAGATGACGCACCCCAATAACTTGTCTGTTTAAAGGTTTAAAAAATTAATTTAAATTTTATTCGAATACTATGTCTTAACATAGATAGCTAGCAACATTGTATGCCGCGAGCGACATGTTTAGTTCGGCAAAGAACCACAAACGTGTTTATCGTTGTGCCGATCTTATTTTTACTCGTGAAAAATTAAGCGGTAAATATTTTATTTTTCTTAATATGAAAAATGTCTCACTGCATGCCTAATTATATATTAGTTACTTATGTTGTCATGTAACGTTCTTATAAGAAAAATAATAATAGGAAAAATAAATGGAGGTTAAAAACTTAAACTCAGATGCCGCAAAGATTGCGCACTGCGCCATCTTAGCCGCTTTAAGAAAATCAGTTATGCTGTAAACGAACGTGACACTACTACAAAAAATGACATTCCTGAACCGTCATGTAGCGGCCTCCAGCAAAAAAAAATCATCTTCAACACAATCATGTTAGCGTTAAAGTGGTTTCACCAGTGCCAGCACCACAGAAGAAAAGAGTTCAGCAAAAGAATAGTCGTGCAAAGCAGCGGCGCATTCTGAAATACTGACGGCCACTCCTTTGAAAACAATGCTGAATTTTAAAAATCTAAGAAAATTAAAAAAATTGACCTAAAGGCTAAAAAGAAAGTAAAAAAAAAGTATTTATAGAAACCGACAGCAAAAGTGAAGAAGAAAGTTTGAGTGAAAAGGACCTGTGCGATGATGATGAATTGGACGATATTGATAATGGAGAAGCTAAAAACTGTTGCAATATTTGTGGAGAATTTGGCAAATCTGAGGAAATATGGTATCGATGTGTGTCATGTGGTGATTGGTCTCATAAAGCCTGCGGTGTTCAGTCCACTCCAAAAAAATATATCTGTGACTTTTGTAGACATTAAACGTATTTAATAATAGTTAGTTTAGTATGTGACTTACAAAAGATAATACATACCTATTAAAGTTTTGGAACCTTAAACCATAACTTATTTTTTTAAATTTTCCACGCGAAATAATTATGCTACTTTATGCGCCATCTTTCCCGACTATATGCGTCATCTTTCCCGCATAAGAGGAAAAGATGGCGCAAAGACACATAAATGAAATATTTGTGATTTTTCTTTTTTTTGTAAAGATTCATCAGATTAGCATGATTACATCGTTAGTAAACATATAAAGCTACAATTTAACCAAATAAAATTATTGCTTGTAGGTATAATCTTTATGTAATACAGTATTTCGCTTAGGTGCGCCATCTTCGACGCCTCTCCCCTATATTTTCTGTTTTTTAAATGTAAATATGCCATTAGTAATTCTATAAATGTATTATAGCCATGGCTAACAGTATTTTAATGGTTTTGAAATATATATACAATACAATATAACATTATACACGATTTGTACTGGAAAAAGGAAGGAAAGGGGAAAAGAAATGCAAAACCATATTTTCTTTCTTTCTTTAATGTAAGTTTTTTCATTATTGACGCTCAACCACTATATTATGTACTGTATTTTTAACGATTATTTTGGTAATATAGAGATTTTTAAATTTTAAATTTTTTAAAGATATTTCCCATAATAGATCAAAACGTGCGAAAAAACACTTTATCCGTATTTATTTTGGTGCCAACAATGCCGTTGTTTGCACTTGTGGGGAAATAAATTATAGTTTACATTGAAATAAATTTGTTCAAATTAACTCTAAATGTGATTTTCTTAAAAATTTGATAGGGAAAGAAGCAATAGAATTTTCTACCCTTCGAGTTTTTAATATTTTATAATATTAATTGAGAGAATAATAATTAAACAAACTACGCTTTCAAAGAAAAACACACGAGAATACTGATGACTAAAGAGTGGATTATATGTACTTAAATTCAGTCAAAATATGCGCATATTTGCCTTTAAAACATGCAGTTATTTGCATTTTTTTACCAAATATGCATACTGATATACAATTTTTATTATAGTAATTTTACTCAAAATAATTTCAGTGTGTATGATAACACATTTGTATTAGAAACCAACAAGGTTTTTCAAAATTTCTTCTAAACTTTACACCACAAAAAATGGCCTTATAGAATTTATAAATATATATTTATTTTTTAGGAAAACTAAGGTTCTATCTATAGCTTGCACTCCCATATTCCACTCAATCATCACCCGTTGTAACTATACCAATTGTTTTGTAAAATGGTTTGGTTTTTAAACTGCCTATGAAATGTTGCTTTATAGCTTAACTGGAATAAATGTCCAAAGTTATTAAAATACACTAATGATCAGAAAGTTTAATGAATTGTTTTTTAACACATGAGGTAAAGAAATACATTGGGTTCTAAAAAATATGTATACTTTTAAAAAAATGCAAAAAAAAACAAATAAAAATAAAAGTAAACAAATTTTTAACCTAAAGTAGCTTAAAGGCATTTAATACTAAATATTTTTTTAAATTTTTAACTAAAAAGGATTGTCTTCTATTGGTAAAAATATGTTTATACAAAGAGAAGCTTCTTTCAACATCTACTGATGTAATCGGACAATACTGCAACTAAGGTAGCAAAATATAAGGCCAAGATAGAACTTCGCTGGATGGTTTACCCTCATAAATGCTTTTACTACAATTTTGAAGAAGTAGTCCATACTCAAAGTGGAGTTAAATGATACAGAAAAAGAAAAGCACGAAGTCTTTCTCCACAATCTTTATTAAACGAAAAACTAGGCGAACCTAGTATTACATCGACATGTTTCGAGTGTAGAAACACTCATCATCAGGAAACAAAGTGAAAATTAAAATGCTGATGTTTTTAGCAAGAGAAAATAATGGTGAGATTGAGCCGTAATGGAGCTTTTAATGGTGTACAAGAGATGTAAAATTGAAAAATCAGAAGATCAAAAATCAAGACTCCAGCATACTGAAGAGTCGAGGGTTAACGTAGAAGCACACTGTCGTGCGAAAAAAAAAGATAGGGTAGTAAAAATTAGGGAGTTTTGAAAAACATATCTGTTAAAAGTATTAATAAATTACTGAAACATCCTGAGTTTTATTGAGCCCAGTCAGAAACATTTGAAAATGTTGGGGTGAGATGTAAAGAAAGAAGAGAAAAAGAAATATTTGTTTTTTTGGTCAGATCATCTGTAAAAAAAATAGAAAGGGGAATGTAGAAAATTAAATTTAAGAAGTGTAGTAGATTAGCTTACCTTTTAATGTAAAAGTAAAAACAGTTGGGGTACCAGGCTTTTTACGGCCCAGTTACCCCGCCAGAGTCAAAGCAGACACATTGTGTGGAAAATTTTTTAAAAATTTTTTTTTGTGTTCCCGTTATAGAGGTGCTACTGTAGCCAACACGTGTAGGATGGGAAATGAATCTAAACTTGACATTGTAAAAGAGGGGAACAAATGACAAACGTTTTGGCGGTCAAAATGAAGAATCCTCAAGTATGCCAGGAGTTTATAAGAATTTTGTAAAAGTTATAAAGGAGAAAAGCTCAATTAGGGTTCAAAATTGCTTAAAATACTAAAAATCACTTAAAATACAAGATACAATCAATACAATCCCTATAAAATAGAAAGAAAATTACATTTAGAAATATGTTGCTGAGGTTTGAAAATAGGCATCATAAGTATTTGTGTGACGACCTCTGTTGGTAGGTTTATAATATTAGAAAGGTGTAACTCAGTATTTCGACAAAGTAAAAAGTGACTATCACAGTGCCATCTATGAGCAAGAGGTAATTAATATAAGACCTTTTGGTTTGTCGGCAAAGTAAATTACATAACGTAGAGATGTTAAAATTGGTGCTGAAAATCAATTAGTCGCGGATAAAAGCAGACCAATTTACGATCACCCAAATTGTGTTAGCGAGTGGCCCTTACCGTAGCCAACGCCATAAAGAAGTGAAGAAGAGTTAGTCACAGATGGCCCTGAAAATAGGTTATGTTATAATTATTGAAAATCAATTGAAATCGAAAAGATAAAGCAGAAAAAGGGGGGCAAAAGGATTCAGAGAAGGGTCAGTTGAGTCATGAAAAGTTGAGGGAATTAAAAAAGTTTGTGGAACTGTGTTGGATTTGGTCATTTAGACAGATGATATTTAAATTATTTAAAGTTTTATTGATTTCCAGAATCTCCAAGAGATCGAGTTTGTTACCCTTAGTGCAAAAGTGTAGATATTTTGTGTGAGAGTCTGGTATAAAGTTGTGTTTATTTGAATGAATGTGTCTAGAAAAGTTGGATTTAATTTTAGAGGGTGAGAGGTCCTGATTCTGAGCTCTTTCTAATTCCCTGCAGTGCTCACGTATTCTTGTGGAGAACTTACGACCTGTTTGGCCGACATAAATCGCAGAACAGCCTTCTGTTGAACACGAAATGCTGTACACGCCTGACCTATCAGAAATGGGGACATGGTCTTTCGAACTTCCTAGGAACCTTTTTAAAGAGTGTTGTGTTTTGAATGCAATGTCAATATCAAATGATTTAAAGATTTTTTTAAGTTTATACGAGATGGGGCCCCAGAACGGTAATGAATAATATCTTTTTGAGGTTGTGTCTTTGGACAAGAGATTTTTGTTTAGAAATTTATTTAAGTGCTTATAATATATTTTATTGATCACGTTCAGAGGAAAGCCGTTATTAGTACCTATTTGTCTGATGAGACTCAGTTCTGTTTTAAATTCGTTATCTCCAAGGGGGATAGCAAAAAGTCTGGAGAAGAATGAGTGGAACGAGGCAAACTTTTGATTGTGTGGATGATTAGAGTGGTATGGGATGATCGAATCTGTACTAGTAGGTTTGTGATAGATAGAAAATGAAATTTTATTGTTCTTTTTGGTTAATTTCAGATCTAAGAAAGCAATAGAGTTGTCTACTTCCACTTCAGACGTGAATTTTATGGCAGGATGAATAGAATTCAGAAAAGTGATGAAAGACTGAAGGTCTTGTTCAGTACCGGTAAATATTGCAAAAATGTCATCTACGTATCTTCTTATGAAGAGTATATGTTTAAAAAGAGGATGAATTTTTATTTTGGATTCAATGAAAGACATAAAAATTTCTGCGAGCAGGGGGGATAAAGCTGATCCCATGGCAAGTCCGGAAATTTGTTTATAAAATTGGTTGTTAAATTGAAAAAAGTTTTGTTTGAGAACTAAGTCTACTAGGGTACAAATATTATTGACATGTTCGTGTTCCAAATCTGTGTTATCCGTAAGAAGAGTTTTAATTAGGTTGAGACATTCAATAGGGGGTATACTAGGAAATAAGTTTGTAACATCGAAAGATACTAGTAAAGAAGAATCCGGAATATGTATGTTTGTAAGGTCCCTAGCAAGATCTGAAGAATTTTTAACTGAGAAAGAGCTTTTAAATTTAGTTAGGTTAAGTAAAGTCTGATTAAGCCAAATACTGAGTTTGTAACAAGGTGAGCTGCAGTAAGACACAACAGGGCGAACAGGTATATTCTGCTTGTGAATCTTGGGGAGACCATAAAGCAGATGTGTTGAAGGGTTTATAGGTGTGAGCTTGTATTTATTAGTTTTAAAATGAATAAGAGTATCATTGGTTTGTTTTAAAGTGGTTTTGAACAATTGAAAAAATTTATCTAATGGATTATTGGGAATTAAAGAAAAATCATCGGAAGAGAGGGAATTATTAACCTTTTCAATATATTGTGGTCTCTCCAAAATTACCAAGCAGTTGCCCTTATCAGCTTTTGATATAACTAAATTGTTGTCAATAATTTTGGATTTTAAAGATTTAAGGGTTTTATACTCATTGTCATTCTTCAACTGGGGTATACCATTATAAAATTGATTAAGGGATGTAGTACAGAGAGATCTCAATGTGTCCTTCTTAACGGATTCATGAGAAGTTGAAATGATGTTTTCACAATCAACAGCAATGACTTCTAAGTCTCTAGTCTCAGGCTGAAAATGAAAATTGTACTTAAGACCCAAATCAAGTAAACTCACTTCGTGCTCTTCGAACTGAGTACTGCTTAGGTTAAGCGTTCTCTCATTGAACCTAAAACCATCGACATTTGAAATGTTTAAAATTTCTTCGTTTAATTCAGATTTAAAAATAGAGTTGTCAAAGCTGATATTATTGGAAGAGGAGTCATTAATTTTATTAGCAAAAGTGGAATTAAAAAAGTTGTTTCTGTTATTAGAATTGGATTTATGATTAATAGAAAAGTTAAAAGTACGCCCCTGATGGGTGGTTAAGTTATCCAGTTTATTTTTTAAACGTTGAAATTTAATATTTTTTTGACTTTTTACTACAGTTATGTATTTAAATCTTTCATTCTTTTTTACAGTTACATCCAGTTTGTTTCTTACTTGACCTCCGGGAATGTTGTTATATTTCGGGAAAAAAAATCTTTCGACAAACTAAAACAAAATTATGTATTACTAATCGATATAAATACAGTTTGTTAAGCGGGTAATAATAACGCATTATTAAGTGACAATAAACAACCCCTAACAATATACCTTCAAACCACGGAAATCCCCAATAAATACCTTGTGTATAACCAAAATGTAAATATAATTTTTATAATCTTCAGATTGGAAAATCTCTGACATAAGTACTGAACTGGATATTAAACCTATAACGTTTTAAATTTTTTGATAAAGCCGAAAACATAAAAATAAGCTCTTAAAATAATAATTTAATAAAAATATGCATTTTATTATAAAATTAACAAAATACACAGTAGAGGATACTCGAAATTGGTATAGTATTTGTAGAATTATACCGTTGATCTTTTGACTGCAATAAACCCTCATTATCCCTTTGACCATAAAATAAAGAATGAAATCCTAAATTTTAAAACCTTTTCGAGCAGAGCCGGACCAGGTACAAATTCAATTTATACCTATGCCTGATTCATATATAAATACAAACTGACTTTTAATAATTTTAGTCTTTAGTGGTTTTCCGGCGAGTAATTTTTAGTTAGGCTTATTAGTGGTAGAATGTGGCGTCCTTGGAATTGTGCTGATAAGGGGGCATCTTCAAGTGTCATTTTTAAAAGAAAGCATTTATCTACCGATGCCAAAATAATAATTAAAAATGTGTATCAATCTTTGTTGAGTAGACATTTTAATTCGATGGATGCTTTAGCAGAGACGTCTACTTTGACAAAAACTCCTTTATCTTCGGTAAGAGACATATTACTTAAACCTATTAATCCTAGAAAAAATCGGGTGATTCTGGCAAATTTAGAAGCATGGACGAAAATGACATGGATTTATTAAGAAGAAAGATTTACCAAATGTATGAGGCACAAACTGTGCCCACTTTGATTTCCCTCAAAGAGCGGCTGATTAAAGACGACATAAATATCTCTTGTTGCCTTTCAAGCCTTAGGAAAATATTGCGTAAAATGGGTTTTAAATACCGAAGCATTTATAAAAGACAAACATTAATGGAATCTCAACGTTTACGGGAATGGAGACTTAAATATTTAACAGCTGTTAGACAATTCAGAGAAGAAAATCGTCCAATTATTTACCTTGACGAAACATGGTTCGATACCCATGACACTCCAAGAAAAGGTTGGGATGATTCTTTCAAAAAATGTCAAACCAAGGCACCATCAAATAAAGGCAAAATAATCACAATATTACATGCTGGTTCAGAGAACGGATTTGTTACAAATTGTCTGTTGCTTTCAGCTAAAAACATAGCAGATTCTTCTTTAGATTACCATCAAGATACCGACGCACATCTTTTTGAAGAATGGTTTAAACATAAACTCCTTAAAAATATACCTGAAAATAGGGTCATTGTAATGGACAATGCTAGTTATCATAGTCGACAAGCAAAAATCATTTCCAATTCTAATAATACAAAAGCAGAAATTCAAAATTTTAAGATTGAAAATGATTTATATTTTGAAGAAACTTACAAAAAACGAGAACTGCTAGAAGTATTAAAAGCTTTTAAAATAAATAAGGAATCCGAGTGTGACAAACTTGCAGCAGAAAATGGACATACAGTGTTGCGTCTTCCTCCATACTATTGTATATTCAATCCTATTGAGCTAATATGGCACCAATTAAAATCCAATATTAGGAGAAATAATATTTCTCCTACATTAAATGCATCGGTAGTAGAATTAATTAAAAACGAAGTAAGAAAAATGTCTGCAGACAGCTGGAAAAACTGTGTACAGCATGTACTTAAGGTGGAAAATTCTTACAATTGTATGATTACAAATGTTTAACCCTTAATTATAAGTTTAGGCTTAGATGAAGATAGTGATAGTGATACAGAGTTAAATTTTGAAAAAATTATCAATAGTTTTTTAGAATTTAATTAATTTTTATTGTACTTAATATACTAATAGTTATACTTTTAAATTATATTATTTTCAATTATCATTAATTGTGATCATTATGTTACATTTATTATAGGTACCTACCTAAAACTAAAAATACCTATCTATTTATTTTAAATTATAAAAATAAATCATGTGGTATAGGTACATTTTCAAGCCGACCCTGATCCCATTTTTAATCCCCTTTGAAGAGCTGGAGGCGTATACGATAGGGTTTAATTAAATAAGGTAGTTTATTTTTGGCAGTAGGAGTCAACGGTATAATTCTGCAAATACTATACTGACAGTATTGCGATCTCGGTAATGTCAGCGCTAAATCTGATAAATTCGGTTATTGTGAAAAGGTGCATTATTTTGAGAGTTGCTAATTTATTTATTCATACATCACATGTTTAAAACGCTATTTATTTGGTTGCCACAAGACAAGGTTTTTAGGATACATATTATCGTATTAATTTTTCTTTAATGATAGACCAAAAAATTAACATAAATGAAACCGGTAAATTTCAAGCCAAACCAAAGCACATATTTTTTTATTCCTAGTTTAAAAACCTTTACCTTATTTGAAATTATTTTACTAAAAAATGACTTTTCCGGCAAATATTTTTTAGAAGTTGAAAGTAAACTAAAAAGTTAATTAAAGTTCGTCAAATATTTGGGAACTTTCCTGTTATAAAATGTAAATAACTTTAACCCGTTACCCTCCTAATTTAAAACTGTTTAGTTGGTATAGTTAGCAGTTCTTTGATGTCTTAGTATTATGTAGGGTATATGATTATTTGTCCTGTCCCTTAAAAAAATATAAATCTGATCAATAAACAAGAAATGATCAATTCTCTCACAGTATGCATTCAACAAAATTATTTTGAGTTCAATTACAAAATATACACTTGCAAAAATGGTCTTATTATGGGTAACCCTCTTAGTTCTTTATTGGCTGAAATATTTATGGATTCCTTAGAAGAGACAATAAGCAATCATCTTTTTTTTTTAAACAGTTTCTTTATTGGCATAGATATGTTGATGATGTCCTAACATGTTTTCCGGAACTAATAGACAGTTAAAAGTATTTTTAGAATATATCAGCAGCCTATATAATAATATTGTATCGCGCATCCACCAAATGTCGGGCTACAGTTTGTAGTCGACTGGGTTGTGTAGCTTAGATGGTTTAAAATAGAGATTTATAAAAATTGTTATTTAATTTTCTTAACGGACTTAAGGTTGCGCTCTAGTTCTTCACTGAAACACCAAGGAATTTTTAACAAATTTATTTAATGGCAAAGAAAAGCAAAGCAATTATTAAATGTTATAAAAATACAATCTTACAAACTAGAAAAATAACCAAACAAATAGGTGTTCACAAAAATACTAATTTAGAGAGTTACTTTAAAGAAGAGTCGCCTTCTTAAGACTCAGTTCAGGAACGGTGGTTTAATCCAAGTAAGTCAGAAGAAACAACTATGACTTTATAGTAACTCATGCCAAAAGGAAATCAAACAGTTTACGCCTCAATACGTTATAAATCAATGTATAAAGAACACTTACGCAATGGAAGCAAAGTAGACGGACTCTGGAGCAGTGGTTTCCATAACTTTACTTAATTTGAAAAACTTATTACGTTAAACTGGCAAACGGGCAGAGGTTCCCCTTACACTTGAATACTTATTTCAACTCCCCGTCGTATGTGTTCTTTCGAGTTTCTATAGTGTTTTGTAACCTATACCTATTGGAAGAAGGGGTTCCTTTTTTGCTGTGTCATGAATCATTTTCCCAAACTCTAAAAGAGGGAATTGAATTCAGTGGCGGCTCGTGATTGATTTAGATGGTGAGGCTAAGTTTTAGAAAAGAAGAAAAATTTTCGCGACCACGCCCAAAATAAAAAATTCACTCTGAAAAAAAATGTTAAAAATAAGTTAAACTAAAAACTGAATTATCTACCTACCTACAAAGAGACAGCAGGATAGTCGGGAGAAAAATTTTCGGGACCACGACCAAAATTTCTCAAAAATTCAACAGAAAAAAAACTGTTAAAACATCGTGAAAACCCAAAAATCTTTCTATAATACCGCCGTTTTTAACATAACGACAAACAATAGATAATTGTGATTTACAAGTTATGTCTGTTGTTTCGTCAACTTGCCACGAAAATACAGGTAGGTACATTTGGTAATTCCTCGTCAAGAAAATTTTGCAAAATACAGTTAATGTCAAATGTCTCCCCGGAGTCTCCCGTAGTACTAATGGTTTTTTAACATATTGATTACGCATAGTATCGATATTTTTAAATATTATGATATTAAATTTATAATAATTTAAGATCTGAAACCAAATCCTAGGGATTTCTTGAAAAATTCTGCTCATTTACTAAAAAATTTACAAGATCACAAGTAGGATTGCGAATGTTTACATTTACCTGTGGAAGTTGTGACGCTGTGCTAGGTCCCGCTGAATCCATTTTTCACTAATAAGCACAAAACAAATAAACTAATAAGTAATAAAAGTAATGTAATATTAATATTTTAGAAAAATCACTGCCCACTGTTGGAAAAAAAGCAAAACAAAAATCAGTACCTACGGAAAACCACAAAAGTATTTACCGAAAACTATAATAAAATACAATGCCGGTGTAAAAGTCAAATTCACTATGCACTCTCTCTAAACTCTTAATTTTTAACTGGACAAACAACCTATAATCTAATAATAGCATTTCTCCAAATACCGCGTCACGGTTTAGATTAGTCCCCTCGTGTTAAATGTACGTAGAGAGTTGAGGCTGGCCTCAACTATTATACATCACTTTAGATATTTCCACTAATACGCTAGACAAGGAAGCTGGAGGCCGGACCTCTAACCATATACGACCGCATGCAGAAATGAGATGGATGATATAAGAACAAAACAGGCAACGAACGGATCATGAAAGACAAGGAAGCGCGAGACCGGCTTCTACGATATACGACCGCATGCAGAAATGAGATGGATGATATATTTCTAGCGAAGCGCGTTAATATTGACGGCATTAATTCTAATGGATATATTATTATATTTATGCAAATAGTAAAATAATATAAATTTGTAATTTATTTAATTTGCAAAATTATTGGTGAGGCACTGCCTCACCTGCCTCATAGGAGAAGCCGCCACTGATTAGAACCCTTTATTCCAACCAATGACAAACAAGTATTTTTATAAACATTCTAATTCTGACTCCTACAAATGTCACTGTCTCTCTTCTACACACTAGTTTTTTTATCACACTTTTTTTGCGATAAGCTCCGCCACCCTGAGAGTCTTTACACTGCAGTTAAGTTACAACTATTTCATCTAGCCTTAAGAGTGCCAATCCATATCCGACAATATTAAGTTTACAATAGGACACGAAAGTGACAACTCTGTTAATTTTCTTGATTTAAATTCTGACTCCTACAAATGTCACTGTCTCTCTTCTACACACTAGTTTTTTTATCACACTTTTTTTGCGATAAGCTCCGCCACCCTGAGAGTCTTTACACTGCAGTTAAGTTACAACTATTTCATCTAGCCTTAAGAGTGCCAATCCATATCCGACAATATTAAGTTTACAATAGGACACGAAAGTGACAACTCTGTTAATCTTCTTGATTTAAATATTAAGAGAGAAAAGAATAGACACGTTTTCTCCGTTTTCCACAAACCATCTTATACTCATACTGTCATACACAACTCTTCGTGCCATCCTATACAATACAAATTAGCTTCCCCTTGCCCCTAGTTGTGGCCCTTCTTCCAATATCATTCTCTATTATCCGAAGTCATCAAACGTTTTTAAAACAATAACATAAGTTATCTATTTGAAGGTGGACTTCCATTGTCTTTATTTGTATTTGTAAATATTCTGAAAACCGTCAATTTAGAACCACAAGACACATTTGTCAGTTTCGATGTAGAAAGCTTATATATCAACGTCCCAATAGGGGAATCACTGCATATCATCAAACAAAAGTTACAAGACGACCCAACCCTTTCAGAACGCACTAGTTTGCCGCTGGATGGAGCGATGGAACTATTGGAGTGCTGTCTACGTAGTTCCTACTTTCAAGTAAAAGATAGGTTCTATGCCCAGGATGACGGTCTTCCAATGGGTTCATCTCTCTCTCCCGTGGTGGCTAACTTGTACATGGAATGGTTCGAGTCACACGCTATTAACACTGCCAAGATTAAACCTAAAGTTTGGCTTAGATATGTTGATGATACCTTTATTATCTGGACAGACAGCAACGAAGAGCTGATACGGTTTTGGAACATATTAATAGTATAAGACAATCCATTAAATTTACCATGGAAACAGAAAAACATTCCAGTCTACCTTTTCTCGATGTTCTCGTCAAACGAAGTGCTGATAACATAATAACTTCAGTATACAGGAAACCCACTCACACCGGACAATACCTTAATCACGGATCGAATCATTCAAACTCCATAAAACAGGGCATAATTTAAACTCTTTATCACAGAGCATCTAACGTTTGCAACAATCCGGAAGACCTAAATATTGAAATTTCAAACACCAAAAGAGATTTAAAACAAAATGGTTACCCTGAAACTTTTGTAACTAATACCATCTCAAAACTTAAAAATCGCGAAGTAAAAACTAATACAGAAGCTAGAGAGGAGCAAAACTATAATATCAAAACAGCTTTTAAATCCGGAAATACGCTTAGAAGCTTTCTTACAAAAGTAAAACCCCCCAGTAATGAAAACACAAAAAATTGTATCTATCAAATCCCTTGCGAGTGTGGCGAATCGTACATTGGAGAAACAAAAAGACCTCTTCCCTTACGAGTTAAAGAACATCTGAAACATACTCAAAGAGGTGAAACTTCGAGAGCAGGTATAGCAGAACATGTATGGACTAACCAACATAATATACAGTGGTCAGAAGCCAAGGTTTTGGACACGGAACAGCACTGGAAAAAACGAAAATTCAAGGAAGCAGCTTTCATGAATCAAAATACACATATATTCAGTAAACCAAGTATAGATATCCCCAATATCTGGAAGCCTCTTCTTGTCCAAAAACAACAGCTCAAACTTCACACTTCAATAAGCACGTAGGCGGAGTCATCAAGCTTCATTGCACAGGGATAGTATTTAAGACAGTAGCCTTAGAATTATAATTTAGTTTACACTTGAAAACGGTTAGAGATGAGATACTAACTAACCGAAAGGTTGTGTTAAGTAACAAAATAAAGACAATGGAAGTCCGACAAGGTAATTTTTTTGATAAGTTATCTACTTAGCTTCAGCATGTCTTTATTGTATTTTTATTGCAGTTAGGGTAAAAAAAACCTTTGTTGTCAGTCCTCATTTATTTATACCAACAAAATAATTCATGCAGGAGTGAACATAAACGAATGAAAGCGTCATTTCCAGAAGCTGGTTAACGTGAGTAATTTGCGCAGCGAAATTTAACGAGCCCCAAATATTTGTTTATTTAGGTGTATGCTCGTTTAGAAACACTGTGTACGACAATGTAATTATTTTCGACTGGCTCTACAAAGATGCAGAAGCGCTTTTGTGGAAAATATTAAAGCGAAGATTTATAAAACGGTTAAAACTAGAAAACGAGTGGAATAAGGAGTTTAGTGGGGTTTTGTTTATTTATTGATTGAGTAAATATAATGCAAGGAGTTACTGAACTAACATATTATAATATTGATACGTGTGCCTTCTCTTAATTGTGACATGTGTCTATACAGGGGATTTATATAAGTTTGTTAGAGGTGAAGGTATGCTTCAAAAGTGTTCAACGTCGACACTAGATGGCGCTTATAGATAAATTTGATAGTACGATGGAAACAGAAGTGGTTTCTTCACTACATTAAAACAAAAGATATTTTTTGGATAATTTTATTTTTCAACATTTAAATATAATGCGAGAAAATATTTTTCTAACCACCTGAAAAATCCTTATACAATAACGTTGCATTTCATCTAACACAGTTAGATATTAAAATGCAGATTAATACCTATTATTAAATCTGTATAATATGTTATATATTATAAATTATATAATTTATATTACTTTTATATTATATATACTTTTTTTAAACTGTTATATCCGCCACTGTTTATTACATGTTTATTACCTTCCCTGACAAATTTACACGTAACTTAGTTGACCTAGTTTATCGGAAACTATCTTCACTTTTTGATTTATTCATACAGTGTGTCCAAAATATTTGTTGAAATATCTCTATTTTCAATTCGGTTTTAATTTCTTATATTAAATACAACACCCTGTATATTATTTTGCCGTTGAAGAGTATGCTCCTTTAGAAAATATTATGTTTGCCGTATGTATCTCATTATTATTTTGAGGTATTAAGGTTTTTCCGTAACTTTAAACAGAAAATGGGAAAAATCGTCGGCGGCATGGCTCAAAAAATCGAAACAATTGCTACTCAATGGCCCATTCTTTATATCATATTTATTTAGGTTTAATAAAATTATTCAAAGCAAAAGATTAATAACCGTTACATAAATAATTAAACATGTTTAAGGTATAAGTACATAATCATTGTAATTTTAATATCAGAAGTAGTAAAATAAAGCTATTTTATTCTATTAGTACAAAAAAAAGCGCAAAAAGACTGAGAATAGTCCAATGAGCGATGGAGCGCGCCATGTTGGGATGTAGCCTTAGAGATCACCTGAGGAATGATGAGATCCGAAGAAGAACAGGAGTTACGGACGTTCTAAGAAGAGTAGCGGAACTCAAATGGAGATGGGCGGGCCATGTTGCCAGGCAGGATCCATCCAAATGGACAAATAGAATAATACAGTGGCAACCCAGAACCACAAAAAGAAAAACGGGAAGACCACAAAAGCGTTGGCGAGATGACATCCAGAAGACAGCAGGGAGAAATTGGATTCAAACAGCTCAAAACCGAAAAACATGGAAGTCACTGGAAGAGGCCTACATTCAGGAGTGGATGAACACAGGCTAAGGAAGAAGAAGTACAATAAAGTATCACTTTATGTCCGCTAAATTTTAAAATAATCTGTCCGTTAAATACTAAGCAACCAATAATCAACATAATGACTTCATAAGATATTTAAACACTACCATTTTGCCCTATGCACATATTTAACCTGTCGGTTAAAGATCTATTTACATTTTGTAACATGTAGGGAGTAACTGAATTAAATGCTTCTTTTATTTTTTCCCGCATATTTGCTGCTATCGGTGGGGGTGTTCTGTAGACCAGATCTTTAACGTATCCCCATAGGAAAAAAATTAAGTTTTGGGGGCCACGGAACTGGTCCTCGTCTTCCGATCTAGCGACCTGGAAATTATTCATCCAGAGTATTTCGGACTCCAATGCTGAAATGGGCAGGTACCTCATCTAACTAAAACCACATCCTTCTTAATAGCCCTAGAAGATTATTAAGATCTTCGTTTAAAAAATTATGAAAAATATTACCATTAAGGTGTCCATCGAAAAAATGGGGCCCTATTATGTGGTCTCCAATTATGCCTCCCCAGACGTTTAAACTCCACCTATGTTGGTGGTCCTCATGAAATGCGGATTAACATCGGCGTTGAAGTGTAAATTATGCCTGTTCACGTGACCATTGTTGTAGAATGTCGCCTCATCGGTAAACAATACAATATTAAAAAATCGTACATCTTCTTGAATTCGAGCAAGACCTCAATGACAGAAATTAGTCCTTCTTTCAAAGTCTGGTTCTTCAAGTGCTTGATTCAGTTGCACACGGTATGAATAGAACTTGATCTTATGCAACATTCTATTTACAGAAGTTTTACCTAAGACCAATAAAACACTTATGTCTGTCTGAGTCTGATGTACTTCTATGTGGGTCTTCATAAACAGATAGACAACAGTTAAATTTATTTTCTCGTTTACAACTGGCTTTATTCTTTCATGCTTTTTGTACTAAACTGTACCAGTCCTATCAAATCTATCCATAAATAATTGAAATTATCTTGCATCTGGATGCCTTCTATCAGGAAACCTCTCGCCGTACATTCGGGATGCCAGAAGACAATTCTTTAAGCATTCTCCAAGGATATAAATCATATCAATTTCTGGTTTGTATACTTCATTTTTATTACCTACAAAAAAAAATCTTTTTAAAGCAAAATAAAACACAAAGTGTCACCAAAGGTCACAAAATTACATAAATAATAGTTACTAACACTGACATGCCATCCAGTAGCAATTATTTCGATTTCTTGAGCCATGCCTCCTACGATTTTTCCCATTTTCTGTGTAAAGTTACGGAAAAACCTTAATATCTCAAAATGATAATGAGATACATACGGCAAACGTAATATTTTCTGAAGGAGCATACTTTGGGCTCTTCAACGAAAAAATAATATACATGGCGTTGTATTTAATATAAGAAATTAAAACCGAATTGAAAATAGAGATATTTCAACAAATATTTTGGACACACTGTACGATTAAATCAAAAAGTGAAGATAGTTTCCGATAAACTAGGTTAACTATAAGTTACGTATAAATTTGTCAGGGAAGGTAATAGACAGTGGCGGAGATATAACAGTTTAAAAAAAGTATGTTTTTGACTAAATTAAAAAAAAATCATAACTTGGCAACGCTGCTTTCGACCAACAAACAAATTTACAGTTAAATACAGAACCTATGGAGGCATTATACGCCATATAAAAATGTAGGGCATTCCATTTAAGAAAAACATATTTTTTGAAATTTCTCCTTCTTGTGACACCCTGTATACTTAAAAATAATTTTGGGTTGTAGCAGAGATCCAACGTTAAAAGTCTTATTAAGAAAAATTTCCCATAAGTTTAACGGATTAGCAACTATTGACCGACGCGCGCTTGTTGCACCACCCTGTATAATATTATAATGATAATTTATGACATGATTTATGATATATGACTTTCAATATTTTAGTAGTACTTTGCAATCTGAAACTGCTGCTTGGTTTAAAAATATGGCTGCCATTACATGTATCAAAGAAATCGATGAATTGATGTTATATGTTAGTTTGTAACATAACTTCCGTCATCCCAAACGCCTGGACTCAAATGACACTTAACTGGGAATTTTGCATTTATGAGGTTAACGTGTAGTAGCCACTCAACCTAAAGGGTTTTTATGGGTTTATATACAGTTTTTATGGAAATTTTTCCACTAAATTTAATCCCCCTATAAATTATAACGGTAAATAAGCATCTTTACGAACTACTACCTATTTAATATGATTTACTGCTTTATACAAAATACTTAATTAAACGGCACTTTGCATGCCGTCGTATGTAAAAGAGGAAATTAATATTCTTCTAAAGCAATTTTTCTTGCAGCATAATTATTATGCCCAGATTGAATTCATTTACATTGATGAGCGCCCTGCGTTTCGCCATGAAGAATTTTCTTTCCAATTAAAGCAAGTTTTGCATGGTTACTGTGTTAAAATTGCGTGAAATAAGAACCTGGATATGTATTGCTTTTGACTCAGTTTTTGACAGAATAAAGAAATAAGCTAGACTTGCATTAATTTTTTTTAAATTAAATTAATTTATATACCTATCCCGTTTTACACTTTCAAACGAATTTAGAACTTCTTGCAAAAATAAAAGCATTTTTGGCTGTCATGCTGTCCATGAAAGCAATGACAGGACTGTTTTTGGTCCACTATTTCATCGGATAAACAAGCTTTAGTTTGCATAGTAAGCGCGCTCTGTGAAAACATATTTTGTGGCTCAAAAAAATAATTTATGATTTTTTTTACAGGTTTTTTCATCAGACGTTTTACTATATCGACTGTAGCTTATTCAATTTTTGACAAAACCGTTTTATTTTTCTTCCAAAACACGCGCTGATATCTTCTCAACACTCCTGCATATCCAGAATGATCAGGATATATTCGTTAATTTGAGAAAAGACGCTTTTTTGAGTGCGGAAACAAGCAATATTTACAAATTCTAATACCATTCTCTTTTGACTAGTGTGCTTTGGTTTTGATGAAATTTAATTCTAAAAATCCGGCTGTCAGAAATGGGTGAAAAATGGGATTTTCAACTTGACTTTCTAGAGTAATAATAACATTTCGAGAACAAACCCAAAATGGATTTTCTGGACTGGTTTCGTATTTTTGACCGTTAGGTATGTTGTGTTTATTTCCCAGCATACCTATCGATGAATCTATTACTTTGGTTAATCAACTTCTTACCTTAAAAAATGTAAATCTGATCAATAAACAAGAAATTATCAATTCTCTTACAGTATGCCTTCAACAAATTATTTTGAGTTCAATGACAAAATATACACTTGCCAAAATGATCTTATTATGGGTAACCTTTTTAGTCCTTTATTGACTGAAATATTTATGGATTTTTTAGAAGAGACAATAAGCAATCATCTTCTTTTCAAACAGTTTCTTTATTGGCATAGATATGTTGACGACGTCCTAACATGTTTTCCGGAAGTGATAGACAGTTAAAAGTCTTTTTAGAATATATTACAGCCTACACAATAAAATGACAACTCTCAAACTTAATTTTCTTGATTTTAATATTAAGAGAGAAAAGAATAGACACGTTTTCTCTGTTTTCCACAAACCACCTCATACTGATACTGTCATACACAAATCTTCGTGTCATTCAATACAACACAAACTAGCTTATTTTCACAGTATGATCCATAGACTAGTAACTCTTCCTCTAAATAAAATAATTTTTTAAAAAGAACTAAACACAAATTGCAGTTAATAATGGATATAACTCAAATCTAATTGACCAAATCCTAAAAAAAACTTACAAAAAGGCTATTGACTTAGTTTTTCCTAGAAGCAAAAACTCTGACAAATTTAAACTTGTCACTTCCTTTGGACAACCTAGCAAAGTAACTGGCAATTTTCTCAACAAACTTGATATAAATTTGTCTTATAAAACTGATAAATCTTTAGGTAAATTTATCAAAAACAATAAAACTAAAAGCGATAAAAACCAAAAATCAGGAGTCTATAAATTAAAATGCAAAGATTGTCCTAAAACATACATTAGCCAAACGGGTAGACATTTTAACAAAAGAATGCAGGAACATTATAACAGTTTTCTAAAAAACAAAACCGACTTAAAATATGCTAACCATTTACTTGATAATCAACATAATTTCGATGCTTCCTTTAAAATCTTACATAACGATAACAACGGATTAAAAGTAAATTTGTTAGAATATAATATGGAAATAAATAATCTTAAAAATACAGCCCTGTTACTTAATCTTCAATTAGATTTAAATAATCCACCTTTGTTAAATTTATTCTGTTGACCATATACTTAAGATTTCGTAAATTACCCTTATTGTACCTAATTTAATTTTTTAAACCCTCTGTTGGAATTTCTCGCTATTGTAACCTTTCCACTGTTTTATTTACATATTCAATAAATTCTATTGCACCCTTTTCGTTTTCAACTTTTATTAAATCATTGTCATCTGACGAAGCTACAGTGTTAGCGAAACATGTCATTTTATTGGTAATATAGTGGAAATTTACAAGGTCAACTTTGTTTTACTGTATCTCATAATACTATACTTAGGTATGGTATGACAGCCCACATTTCACATGCGATGATATCATATGTTTTAGAAATTATAACAATAATGCATATTTATAACACTATGAATAGTTAAATTTTTTTTAAAATATATTTCTCGTTAAGTTATTAGATTATATATTTTGTTAGAAGTTTACCATCAGGACGACGCAAAGGCCTGGTTCGCACCCTTCTGGCTACGACCCTGCACGTGAAATTTTAGATGTTCTTGTTGACGACATGGACATTCAAGGTTAGTGCATCAAATTGTTTTGGAAAATCGGTAGGTATCTGAAAAGGCTAGTTAAAAAAAGAATCCGTACTTAATGACAAAATTATAATTAAGGGCAAATAAAAAATCATTAATCCTCAAAAGGAACAAATAATGATTCTAAGAACGTCCTTTGCGAGAGGAAGGGCGCTATTAAAATCCTACCAAGAAGTAGGCAAAAGAACAGAAGTATTAAAAAAAAAATAACAATGATCAAGTTATACCGCTTGGAAAACAGTTCTCGGAGAGTATCCTAAATGTTCCATGCGATATTTTCTGACACACAAGTAAAACATTAGTCCTGAATAATCTTCGAAATTTTGAGAGTAAAGATACTGCTATTAATAAATGTAACAGCCTAAAGCCAAATATGGATGTACTTGACGGTAGCGCACCAGTGGCGTAGCGTGCAGGGGGCCAGGGGGCGATCGCCCCCCCTGCCCTTTGAGTCCTTTCCTAAACGGCGCCCCCTTCCCACTTCCAGGTTTTAATTAGGTTGTAATTTGTTTATAGCTTTTAGAGTATAGAAATAAATAAAATAAACCTGTTACCTATTTCGAGATTCTATTTTATTTTCACTTCTTGATTTAATTTATAATAAAAATATTTTGCCACGACCAATAATTTGTATTCTTTCAGTTATTTTGCTTTAACAATTAAAAATTGCTTGAAATCTCTAATTTACTAGAGACTAAATTTTATCTTTTTAAAAGTGTGTTATTGTCGCCAATGAGAATATATATACCTGAGAGTTTTAACAAAATTCCCCCTGCTGGTTCATATTTTGTTATCATGTGGCCATTTTAGAAATGACGTAACAAAAACTTTATTTCTCTTGCCAAAATTTACTAAATAAACGAAATTATACATTAGCAGTGAGGCGCCCTTTGAACAAGGGCGTAGATAAGGGGGTAATTACCCCCCCCCCCCCCCCAGGACCATTGATCAATTTTTTTGTGATTTTCTTAAGGATCTTGTGTATTTTATATTTTTCCTATATACTTGAAAATCAGACATCAAAAAAAGGGCGTGGCACCCAAAAATTTTTCGCCTGCGGCGCTATTTCTTTTATCCCCCCTCCGCCCCTTCAACGACGCTACGCCACTGTAGCGCACAAGCAAAAAGTGCAGATATTGAAACAATAACCATTTCTAAAAAAATTCTTACGGACAGATCTAATTTATCAAAGTAATACCTGAGTCCTGACAAAGTCGCTATATGTCAATAACGCCTTTCGATAAATTATAAAACAGATCTTATTGATCAGTGGTCATGAATAAGTTCGTTTCCCTTAATAACCCCCTCCCCGATTTGAAATCACAAGGTCTTACATGAGGTCACTCATTTTATCATTGGGTGCTTTAACAATAATTACAAACCACTTGCAGTTTTCTTGGATCTCTTTAAGGCCTTCGATACCGTAGACCACCACATTCTACTCCACAAATTGAAGATGATGGGGATAAGAGGGAACATTCTTAAACTATTCAAATCATACCTTTCTAATGGATTTTAAAAGGTTTGTCAAAACTCAATTTCTGGTTCCTACAAGAGAGTTGAATGTGGTGTCTCGCAAGGTACGGTGCTAGGCCCGATTTTGTTCTTAATTTATATTAATAGTCTGGCGAGTGCGATGTCCAATATTAAAACTGTATGCTTTACCGATGATACTGTTCTTCTAGTTAAAGGGGTCTCTTGGCATGAAGCATTCTAAAGGCCGAGAGGACTGCTAGTCTTATTAAAGCCTGGATGGATCGTAACTGTTTAACATTGAATATAAAGAAAACCAACTTTATCTGCTTTGCAAAGAATTCAGTTGGTCTACTAATTAAAAATGAGATTACAATCCATTCTGCTAATTGTGAATTGTCAAGTAATTATTGTGCTTGTTCTGATATTTTGATTAATTTTTAAAATGGTCAGTACATTGTGAATATGTAAAGAATAAATTATGGAAACTGATATATAAATTTTACTAATTACGTAATATCTTAGTCAAAAATGTTCTAACTAATGTTTATAATTTCACTAGCAGAATTATGTCTTAATTATGGAATTATCTGTTGGGGATCTGCTTATAAAAGTGTATTAAACAATATTGTTGTTGCACACAAATACAGTGTCACCAGTAAAGTCCGCATCATATGGGATTTTTTTTTTAATAATAGCTTTATTCTAAATTTGACTTTGGCATCAAGTTCTGCTTCAATCGAGATGAAAATTTAGCAAAAAAATAATAGTCACGTGATTCAAATTATCTGTCAAATTTTAATTTTTTCAAAGAAATAATTCAAAAGTGGGGTTATTTCTGAAAATATCGAAAACAGTTATTAATAAAGGTTTTTTAAAATGCAGTTTTTAGCCCACATGCAAAATTTCAGTTGCATAAGATAATTTTGATTTTTTACCTATATTTTGTAAATTACACCACTTTTGCAAAATAACACTCAACGCAACCTACATAAAACTTGTTAGTTTTAACAATGCTTTATTTCAGATACATTTTCTTGAAAGTAGCGCCATCTTAAATGTGTGTTTTTCTACAAAATCAAAATTGGGCTATTAAAATTTGGTCGCATGTGATGCAAAGTTTATTTGTTTTGGACCCTGTATAAGGTAACTTCATAAAATACGTATTTTTGACAACGTAGTTTGTGTCTGAAAGTAATACTCCTTAATATTAAGACAAAAAAAAACCCAGTGTCATCAGTAAAGTGTTTATTAAGTGGAAAATAAATTTTAGTTTAACTTAACGTAAAGTTTATCAATTTTCAACGATTTAATTTAAAACCCCTTTATTTTATTTTTTATTTTTTTACTTTCAGGCACAAACTACGTTTTCAAAAATACTTATTTTATGAAGTTACCTTATACAGGGTCAAAAACAAATAAACTTTGCATCACATGCGACCAAATTTTAATAGCCCAATTTGGATTTTGTAGAAAAACACACATTTAATATGGCGCTACTTTAAAGAAACTGTATCTGAAATAAAGCATTGTCAAAACTAAGAAGTTTTATGTAGGTTGCATTAAGTCTTATTTTGCAAAAGTGGTGTAATTTAAAAAATATAGGTAAAAAATCAAAATTATCTTATGCAGCTCAAATTTTGCATGTGGGCTAGAAACAGCATTTTAAAAAACTTTTTCTAATAAATTTTTTCGATATTTTCAGAAATATGAATTATTTTTTGGAAAAAATTAAAATTTGACAGATAATGCGAATCACGTGACTACTATTTTTTTGCTTAATTTTCATCTCGATCAAAGCACAACTTGATGCCAAAGTCAAATTTCTAATAAAGCTATTAATAAAAAAAAATCCCATATGATGCGGACTTTACTGGTGACACTGTATATCTTAAAAATTATTCGATCTAAGTCAAGACGTTTTTCTTCTGATCTTTTATTTGAACAGTCTGGCGTCTTTTCAATTACCAAGTTATATATTAAGAATTTGCTTAGATTTTCTCTCACTAGAAATAAATTTCACAACTACATAACGCATAACATTATGACTAGAGCTAATGTTAATCGCAATTTGATTCTACCCAACACACATTTTAACGCCACGCAAAGATCAATTTCCTATGTGGCTCTGAAAATCTTAAATATATTACCAGTGCAATTTAAAATCAAAAAATTTCAAAACACAAAAAAAGATCTAAATAAATGGATTATGAATAATAACCAAATAATCAAAGGTATTGTTAAATTTTTATAAAATTATGCTATTTGGTATTACTATCACCAAATAACTTAGATTGTGCATAGTTACGCATTGTCTGCTTTGAAATTTAATTTAATTTTTGAATGTTAATCTATATTGTGTTGTATGCCCATACAGACTTACATGGTCCATAGTGTATGCAACTCATTATGAATGTTATATTTCTTGAATGTACCCTGTTGTTATAACTAAATAAAGTATATAATAATAATAAGTTGATGAGAGAAACTGAAGGTCTCCATAGCGCTGGTACTCGGGAAGTTCCTGGTTCGATATCCGTCGGCGTCTTTTTCAATTTTAAAAACTTTGTCTGCACTCTGGCTAACATTTTGCTGTTATACTAAATATCACGAATAGTCTCGTTTTAAAACAGATGACAGCGGTTATTTGTCATCGATCAGCTGATATTGGGACATAAAAATATCCCTAGATTTGTAGCGGACCGTAATGAGCCCAAACACCGAGTTATGAATTGCGTTTTTGTTACATTTAATTACATTTTCAAAATTTTAATTTAATTACTTTTGTGTAAGTACCTACAATTTCATTTGACCAAAAATTTAGATACAGGTTAAAATTTTGTAATTCTTTTTCATTAGGGATCATAATTATTAATGTGTGCCTTGCTCGTTAGTTGATTTCATCGATAAGTAATAAGTTTTAGTTCATCTGAACGCCGTTTTTGTCGAAAAGTTAGTTTGTAAAATTTTTGTTCTTAAAATGTTTGTTCGTTAAGGTTAGGTTGCTAACGTATAATTTTTGCATTTTACATTATCCAGGTATCCTTTTCTGTTTCAAGAAAAATAAGTAGAAATTAAGTATTTCCCTGACTTAGGTAGGTAGGGGAGAGTTGGACAAAACCGGGTAGGTTGATAAAACCGGGTATCGCCTAGTTCTACCAAATGCCAAAACAGCTTTCCATATTATTAGGTAACCTTTAAAAAGCAGCTATTTGATTTTGAAGGAATTATTTTTATTATTGTTATTATAGTAAATATTATTATTGTTTGACAATAGTAAGGTAATAGTAAGTAACATTATGTTACTATAGTAGTTAAAATAGCTAACCATATTAGTATGTAATAGGATAGCGAACAAATATATAATTCTATTTTCTGTGTCTACGTACCTTACATAAGTGAAATTATTATTTGATATTACTATTATTATTGTTTGTATGACAATAAAATAAAGTTTTTAACATAAAGTTAGCCTACATACAAGTTTAGAAATGTAACTGTATCAATAAATTGCATTTTAACAAACAAATTCCATAAAAACCACTTTTGGGTCTATGTACCTTACATAAGTCAAAAACTGTTAAATTAGGGTTTCCATTGACAGAAAAATTTAATCCATAGCTATATTGAAGCTTTTAACTTTATGTTAGCCCACATACAAGTTTAGAAATAATGCAATTGTATCATAACCAACAAATTCCATAAAAACCACTTTTGGGTCTACGTACCTTACGTAAGTCATATATGGGGATTTTCTTGACAGTGAATGTAATAACTTGAATTCAATTAGTTTATGTTGAACTGTAGGTGTTTTACCTATAGGTATAATCTGAACAAATAATAAAACAAAAAAAATCTGTTCTAAATATGAGTGACAGAATCCTATTTTAAGTTGTGTTTGAGTTAGTTTAGTATTTTTAGGGTTTATAAACTTTTTAAATCTATTTTGACACTTTATCTTTAAACCATATTGAAATTAATGCTTATTATTACCTACCTTAAATTATAATATTTATAAAACAAAACTTTCAAAAGAAATTATTACCTATTACTTATTATTTGGCAATATTAAAGCGGTAGAACCGATGAGGCTATTGCATAAATTGTTTTAGAAGGTATCACATGTATAATTTTCAAGTCCGGTCCTGGAATTCATGCCAACTTAAATATTACTTAATAAAAATTTAATAGACCAAAATTGACAAAGTGTCATGTGACCTTGCCCCCACCTTGCGAGAGTATTCAAGATTTTTACTATACCTTTTATAACGTTCTTCATTTGATCCGTATATGCTGGGCTTAGTCAAGTATTTTGAAAGTTGTAATAAAAGATAAAAACCGACCTTCTTTTTAAAATGTCGACAAGAATCTAAAGTTTTCAGAATGTATTATCTCACCCGCTTTAACAAAAAAAAAATGTCTTGAAATACTGAAAGAAAGTATATGCATGGCTCGTTCCAGATTTATAAGTCTGGCATCTGCTCTGTGTAACTGATTACACGTTTCCCCTTGCGTAACATTAAATGTGACATAAAACTCAAAAGAAAGTAAGGCATAACAGACAAGCAGCTTTATGTGCTACCAGTTTCTAGGAGTTTTTAACTTTTTATGATTTTTAGATAGAGGCAGGAGTAGTTTTTAAAGGCAAGTTGACATGAAGGACTGAGAGAGACCTCACATACCGGGTGTTTCTCAAAAGACGTGCACCCCTATAACTTTTCTGTATTTATAGATATTAAAATGAAATTTTGAGATTATGCATAAGAGATGAGTCTGCATTTATTGGCATAATTTTTAATTTGTTAGCATTTCCGGTTTGACCGGAAGTGACCATGACTTTGGTATTTTAAATTGGACATCCTGTATATTTTTACTTATTGGGATTCAGCATAACATTCTGAGTAAAATGACGCCTCACTTGTCATTTTTTGATGTGTTTTTGTTTTCAATCTAGAGTGCTACAAATTAATTAAATCTGTTAATTGTCAAGTGTTATGTCATAACACTTGACTTTCTAAGTTTTACAAGCGTTTAAAAAATGAAATTTTGTTTTCTTGACCTTCACTCCATTTTTCCAAATGGAACTATGGTAGTTCACTAGGATATTTAAAACGAGCATTTTTTCCTCAACAATTTGATACTATGCACTCCTACTCCTATGCTATTTTAAAATTGACACGAAAAAATGTGCCTTAAGTCCCAATCGCAAATTTAAAAGCGTTATGTATTATTGCCGCCCTGCCCTGTCTTTTCTAAAGAAATATAAAGGCGGCTTTGAAAAACAATAGAGTGGTTTTGAAAGCCAATATGGTTTTAAATTAAAATTGTAATGTCATTCGTTTATTAAACTCACATTGTAAATCTGATAAAATGGTTAGTTTTACTAGAAATGAACAAATTGATATGCTCCTAATTTTTGTAGTGACCATAAAAATTCTTCTAAAGCCGCAAGATTGTATATATTGTATATTTTTTAAACGAATGACATAAAAACTTTAAATTAATGCCATATTGCTTTTTAAAACCATTCCATTGTTTTTCAAAGCCGCCTTTATATTTCTTTAGAAAAGAGAGGGCGGCAATAATGCATAACGCTGTTAAATTTGTGATTGGGATTAAAGGCAAATTTTTCAGTGTCAATTCCAAAAATAATAGGAGTGTAGGTATGGTTTCAAATTGTGGGAAAAAAAATTCTCGTTTTAAATATCCTAGTGAACTACCATTGGAAAAATGGAGTAAACGTCAAGAAAACAAAATTTCATTTTTTAAACGCTTGTGAAACTTAGAAGAGTATATTAAAGTACACGTTTCATAAGAAGCGGTTTTAGCGCACGCGTCTATTCTAAAAAACGAGCCACGAAGTGGCGAGTTTTTTAATTGACACGTGCGCGAAAACGCCTTATGAACCACGTGCTTTATACTATTTTTTCTATTTGTAGTTTTTTCAATAAAAAATACATATTTAAAAGGAAAATAAATCCTTTAAATTTTTATGTCTAAATTTTATGTTGGTAATACTATTTTTTATCATAGTAACCTCTGGACAACAAAAATTATTTTGTGAACTGTCATTTTTTGATTTATTGACCCATTTTCACCACGAGATTCTAAAGTTTTTTTAGCGATATGAGATTTGAAATTGGACGGAATACGTTGTGTGATCCTTGTACATTCGGTACATATATAGAGCGTTCGGAAATTCGGGCGATTTTGCTAATTTTTTTTGAATTTCAAACGACGTGATTTTCCGTCAATTTTTCAATTTCAATGTTACCAACATCAAATAAAGAAAAAACGCGTATCGAAATAGCTTCATTATGAACTTCATTTCAAGTTCATAATGAACTTATTATGAACGTCAAATAGAAAAAGTGAATTATTATGATATAATTTTAATTTTCATATACTACTTGACTATAAATTAACAGAATTAAATAATTTGTAGCACTCTAGATTGAAAATAAAAAATAAACATAAAAATGGTATTATTACACGTTAAAAAATGACAAGTGAGAAAAAATGGCAAGTGAGGGTGTCATTTCACTCAAAATGTTATGCTGAACCCAAATAAGTAAAAATATACAAGATGTCCCATTTAAAATATCAAAGTCAAGGTCACTTCCGGTCAAACCGGAAGTACTAACCAATTGAAAATTATACCAATAAATGCAGACTCATCTCTTATGCACAACGTTTCAACTGGTAAGTATCTCCAGTCGTCTTCAGGTGAATACTAAACAAGTTACAAAGCTACGAGCCTATTTATACTACCTAGGGGGGCGGAGCTAGTGACGTATGATCGGGTGCAGTCGTGAGTCATCTGCTTACGTCATCATGATTATTCATCTGCTTACGTCATCCGCTTACGTCATCCGCTTACGTCATCCGCTTACGTCATCCGCATACGTCATCACGTTTGCATCACTACTCAATCTGAGCCTACACCTATTTAACAAGGGCTTCCAAATGTTTCTTATATCTGCAGAAGGTTTACTGAAACAGTCAGAGTTCTGGATTATGACAGCTGCTTCATTGAATTTTCTCTTCCGCCAATGCTCTTCTTTAAGTATAATTTTTGCGTTTGCCCATTGTAAATGATGGGCGTGGGTTCAAGCGTGGTCTGCTGCACCGGATCTGTTTGTTTCTCCTTTCAGTGAGTGGTTTCGATGTTCTTTGTTCCTTATTTGGAGAGTTTGTAGAGTTTCACCAACATAGGATTGTCCGCATTCGCAAGGTATTCTGTATACACAATTCTTCGTGTCTTTTTGATTTGGTCAGGTGGCTTCTTAAGGAATCGTTGGAGCTGAAGACTGTTCGGATGTTGTACTGTTGTCCTATCCTTCGAATTTTTTCGGAGATTCCCTTGACATAAGGTACATTCATGGTGGGTCCAGATTCATTATCTTTGTTCGTTCTAGTTCTGTGATTTTACGCTTTTTGATGGCCTGATCGACTAGTTTCGTAGGGTAATCATTTATGCCAAAGTCTTGCTTGATGTTGTTAAGTTCTTTGGTCAAAGTTCCTTGCGAGTTGCAAAGTGTGAATGCTCTATCAACGAGTGTTTTGAAGACGACTGGAGTTGAAACGTTGTGATATGAAAAACTAAAGGCAATGGAAGTCCAAAACACATCTATTACTCATTAATTTATGTTGTTTTAGTGTTCCCACAGCAAAAAAATATTAGAACAAGAAACTTTTATAAAAATTACTTTGTCGGACTTCCATTGTCCATATTTTGTTACTCAATACAACGTTTCGGTTAGTTAGTATCTCTAACCGTTTTCAAGTGTAAACTAAATTATAATTCTAAGGTTACTGTCTTAAATACTATCCATGTACAATGAATCTTGATGACTCCGCCTACGTGCTTATTGGAGTGTGAAGTTTGAGCTGTTGGTTTTGGACAAGAAGAGGCTTCCAGATATTGGGGGATATCTATATTTGGTTTACTAAATATATGGGTATTTTGATTCATGAAAGCTGCTTCTTTGATGTCTCGTTTTCTCCAGTGCTGTTCCGTGCCAAAACCTTGACTTCTGACCACTGTATATTATGTTAATTTGTCCATACATGTTCCGCTATACCTGATCTCGAAGTTTCACCTCTTTGAGTATGTTTCAGATTTAACTCGTACGGGAAAAGGTCTATTTGTTTCTCCAATGTACGATCACACTCGCAAGAAATTTGGTACATATATGGTATATATATACAATTTTTTGTGTTTTCATTACGGAGGGGTTTTACTTTTGTAAGTATTTCCGGATTTAAAGACTGTTTTGGTATTCTAGTTTTTGGTTATCCTTCTAATATTTTTAGAAATCGCCTTGACATAAGGTATTGTAAGAAATGCTTGCTCTTCTTTTGTTTCTGTATTAGTTTTTACTTTGCGATTTTTATGTTTTGAGGTGGTATTAGTTACAGGAAGAGATGGATTGTGTGCGACGGATATTCGCATATATCTATAATTTTCAGAAAAAAACTAAAATTAAGAAAAAACCTAAAATTATCTCTCTCATGTTCGAAAGATGTTTTAAACTGTTAGTTTTTTAAACTTTATTCTCTTTTTTCTGCTTTTCCATGAAATTTTTCATGTGATATAATGGAATAGTAGCATATTATTATTAACCGAGATTTATACAGCTACTAATATTGCCCGAGAGTCAAGTTTAAATCACAAGGAAAGGATTAAAGAAGCGAAGGCTATTAGCTGTATAAACCGTAGTTAATTTATTTTTTCTTACATTACTAACACATGTACAGGGTTTTTCCGTATATTTTGGAGCACCCCTGGAGCTTTTATTTAAAGACTTAGAAAAAACTTTAAATTACCAAAGTTGCATGATTTCTCCTGAACTGTCAGAATTTGTTATCGGTCAAAACAAATGAACATCGTAAATTTGTTAAATAATGCCAATGTCGATTTTTTAAAATGGAACACCCTGTATATTAATTTTTTTTTTAACTCCTCGCTCTTTTCTGATTTCAAATATGTATATATGTTATATGTTTACTTTAGTCGTTTAGGCAAAAT
Organism: Polydrusus pterygomalis; assembly: GCA_963969555.1. Taxonomy (NCBI): domain Eukaryota; kingdom Metazoa; phylum Arthropoda; class Insecta; order Coleoptera; family Curculionidae; genus Polydrusus; species Polydrusus pterygomalis. The sequence goes on along the minus strand of OZ018376.1, from coordinate 36,788,254 downwards.
TTCATTTCAAAATATTGCGGATTAGAAAATCTAGATTGCCCTGAGAAACAATTTGGTTGTTATTAATCGCTTATGGCAACTGACTTATGTCTCAAAAATAATATTTCATACCTTGAATGGTCTTGTCTTGGTATAATGGGTTACTCTAAAGATGAAAAATTCAATAATTATTAATAAATCGCAATATTTTGAAATGAAATTTTGCCTAAATGACTCAAGTAAACATATAACATATATACATATTTGGAATCAGAAAAGAGTGAGGAGTTAAAAAAAAAATTAATATACAGGGTGTTCCATTTAAAAAAATCGACATTGGCATTATTAAACAAATTTACGATGTTCATTTGTTTTATCCGATAACAAATTCTGACAGATCAGGAGAAATCATGCAACTTTGGTAATTTAAAGTTTTTTCTAGGTCTTCAAATAAAAGCTCCAGGGGTGCTCCAAAATATACGGAAAAACCCTGTACAAAACACTTATTTTTACAGAAAATAATAATAATTATTATTATAAAAAAATGTATAAGCAAATATCATTCATAAAGATTTCATGGCTTTCCAAACTGGAACCTAGTATAAGGTTTTAGTACAATGTTCTCTAAAGTCAAGCGACATTGGGCGCGACTATAATTTGAATAGGTGGCCGCTTGGGAATAGTGGATAGATGTTTACCCGCGAATATTAGGAAAAAAAAAGAAGAATCAACTTCCATGTGATTGTTGCAGAATCAAAAAATCAAGTTACCTTCTCTACTGATTGTTTTTATTATTAACCATGGTCAATAATATATGGCAAGGTAGGAAAAATGATTTCAATGGCTAGTAATCGGCCAATAATATACGTTTTATAGGTTAGTAGTGAAAAAAATATATTTTATGGTACATAATCATTTTACAGATGACTTTAAGTTGTCCAAATGTCCATTAGCGGGACATGCGGGATAATAATGAAACAGATAAAGAAGGACGCTGCCGCTACACTACCACTGCATTGCTCATTGAGACGCTAATGAGTAATTGAATATAAGAGTTTTTGAGGCAGTAAAATACTATATTAGAGACGTTTCGAAAAATTTATATAGGAACAGGCATTATATCTATAGATTAAAAAATATATTTCAAAGCTATATTAGTAGTGAAGTTATTCTTACAATTTTATAAAATAAGGAAATAATATTTCTTTTTGAAGAACGGGATGAGGCACTGTCTCCCCTGATGAGCTGCCACTGATTTAAATAAAGTAATTTCCCTAGCAAAGCATCTTTATTTTGCATAACTATTTATGCTGATTCCTACACGTAATTTTATACGACTTCTCCATCCTTAATAGGTTAAGTTATTTGACTCCATAAAGCCCCACAGTTTATATGTTGGGATCAAATTATACGCATTATTCCGTATATGTCGCTTAATCCCTTATTATGCGACTCAAATTTCGCTGGTATTATTCCCTTGAGGTTTTAGAGATCAAGTGGTATCAAATGGTGTTGATGTTCTAATTAATTTTTAACTGCATCGAATTGATCTCGAAACAAACATTAATTTATAGAAAAAAGAAAAGCACAAAGTCTTTCTCCACAGGTTTTTATTAGAATAGCTAGGCAAACATAGGATAATTCATAATAGTTCAAAGCGACATGTTTCGTGTGTAGAAACTTTTATCATCATGAAAACGAAGTAAATGGTAGACTGCTGATGTTGTTAGCAGTAGAGAAAGTAACAAGTGAGACTAAGCCGTAATGGAGCTTTCAATGGTACATACGAGGAAGGAAAAAATTTGAATAGTCAGAAGACAGAAAAGATTTCAGCATACTGAAGAGTCAAGGACTAGTGCAAAGGCACTGTCTTGGGTGGGAAATGAAGAGAAAAAAGAAAAATTAGGGAATTTTAAAAGACTTTGTAAAAATCATTTTTAATACATAATTAATTACGGCTTAGTCTCACTTGTTATTTTCTCTAATGCTAATAACATCAGCATTTACTTCGTTTTCCTGCTGATGAGTGTTTCTACACTCGAAACATGTCGATTTGAACTATTATGAGTTATCCTAGGTTCGCCTAGCTATTCTAGTAAAAAATTGCGGAGAAAGACTTTGTGCTTTTCTTTTTTCTATACATTTAACTCCACTTTGAGTAGGGGAGAGTGGGTAACAGTGGATCACTTTTTTTTCTAACCCATGCAGATACAAAGTTTATCGCTAAATTAGTGTTCTCTCAAATTAACTTGTAGGAGGAGTATTAAACCTTCATAGAAAAAGGCATTTGTTGGTGAATAATACATAAATTTGCTAAATACAGCTTTAAAAAAAAAGATTGTATAAAGATCCACAGTGACCCAAGAGTGGGTCACTTTGGATCGGCGTATGGGTAACAGTAAATCAACTGAGGCACACTGGATCTACAGAAATAAATACAGCAAGTAATTACTATTTTCATACTATATCTTATTTATTTGTAGTATAAGACAGTTTTTAATCACATAGTGTAAACAGTCTTACAAAAGTTGGCAAATATTACATTTATTATAACTTAGATATCTGTCTCTCTTAGAACAAATACAACATCCTAAATCTAGTTTTGACGTTACTTGCTACATAACTAATATTCAAACTAGGTCGTAAACTTTTCATTAGTACTACTATAACATTAGGATAGAAAAGTGTAAAATAAACAACAAATTACGAACAAAAATGCCTACTTCTTTAGTATCTAATACTTATTAAAAAAATAATCAATTCTTAAATTTAAAAACTCCAGATCAAGTTTAAATGTAATTAACGTAACTTAATATTAAAAAACTCAAGATCAAAGTGGTACATGCCTTGTTTTCTTTTCGTATTTCCAGAAACCTTGGGTGGAGGTAAAATCATTTTTTTATCGTTCAGTGCAACCATTGCAATATCTGGCACATTTGGCATAAAAAAATTATTTGGTGTTTTGTCAGATTTTCTAAAAAAACTAACTTTTGCGTCATTCCCCTTGTCTCCTATTACTTTAGCTACATAATACATTTTTTCCCTTTACTTCAAATTCAACAATAACAAAGCTACCTTCCATTGGCAGACTTTCCAGGACAGTAAAGTTATTGCAATCAACTGTCTTATATTCATCATCTTTCTCAAACCAATGTTATTCTTCTGAATAAACACTAATTTGGTCGTCGTCTTCGCTGGAACTTTCTTGTAAAATTTTTCTTTTCGTTGTTTTTGCAGCCTTATTCTGTTTGAGTTTCTTTGCTTGTCGCTCTTCTATTTCCTGTTTATTTGGTGTGTCAGTTGCAATAATCGACTTCCCTTTACGTCTTTGTGCTCGTCCTTCCTGACGGGTCACAGTCGATCGCTGATTCACTGATCCCCAAAACAAAATGATTCACTGTGACCCAATGACGGTTATTTAAAAAAAAAATCAGGTAAAAAATAAACAAACACTTCTAAAGACAAAACAACATAGCTTACAACTAATATAGGCAGTGTCAAGCATAAAACTTTAACCAAACCTCTAGATTTATTACTCAGTTAACTACAACACAAATTTATAAAACACTTGATAAAAAAGTTTTGTACTTGCCTGTTGACAGGAGCGTCGCAGCACGTCCTACCGCTTTGAAATTGTGGCATTAGCTACCCATACACCAGCATTCATTCCCGCCGCGCCGTTTTTTTCTTCCACGTTCTTTTCTTTTAAGAAATTGAAATGAAACAAAACTTTTTCTATACCTAAATGAAGCGTAAGGCGGTCATCTCTGACTCCACTAACGATCGATAATATTAAAAGGAAAGAACGTGAAAGGAAAAAACGGCGGGAATGCATGCTGGTGTATGGGTAGCTATGACTGGTTCGGCTGAGGGGATATATTTAGGAGGGTTATATCTAACAAAGTCGGCAGAAAATACCATTTACGTACTGTATGGTTGCAATTTACTTTTTATACAGGATAATTCAGAAAAAACGATTAAATAATTATTTTCTTTCGAAATGGGTGAAATTTGATGTTTGCCTATATTTTTGAAATTAAAACAATAATTCTTAATAAAAATATATTCTAAAATAAAAAATGGAGATAATCTTAGCGGAATTTCCAATTTTTGATCCTCTCTCGTATACTATAGGACTTTTACCGGGTTTAATGGATGTTATCTTGGTTTAAGAATATGCGAACCTTTCGTAAAATTATTAAAATTAAAGATAAAAAGTTTTCTCATATGCTGCGCACTTCCTGCCGGTCACTGTATATGTACCTATAAGGGCCATTTATCTATTTATCGATACTTAAATAATCCTTCTGTTGCCGTAAAGGCTAAATGAATTATTGCAGTGCTCGTATTTTTTCCTGAAATCCAATTTAATTTCCTGTGAACATTCCAGATTATAGCCCCTTTTAATTCAGAAGCCAACAAAGAGATTTTGCTCCTGCTATAATTATTTAATTAATGCTCATTTTAAATATCGGATTAATTTTTAATTCCACTGTTATTTATTAAACCGAAAGGGCTACAAATATTTAAAGGACCCTACAGAATGCTAACTTTACTTTGGAAAAAAAGGGAAGACGAAAAAAAATCGCCTTGGGAGTTTGGGAGCAGAATTTTAATTAAATTTACTTAAATTCAGTGGCGAGTATTCAAATGGATATTTTGAAAATTTATAATTGAGTCACCGGCTTAATCTAACGCTAAAAACATGCTGATAATGGAAATCATTTTTACTGGAATAATATATTATTGTATAAGTAATTTTTCCACAAACGGGGTAAAAATGCAATTTTTATTTTATTTATTAAGCTGGAACGTATTACCAATCTATAACCTATTTCATCTTGTTTTTTTTTTAGTTAATTATTTTATTAACTAACATTTAAATAAAATCAATATTTGCAACACATTATTTAGTTAGCCTATTTCACTAGAGTGTTTTGTACTGGCAAAATATCATAGCAAGGGCCTGTTTTCTAGTGGAAAAACTCTTAATTGTAAACACCTGGACAAAATCAACAAAATTGTTTTTCAGCGGCATAATTTTGATAGATGTCAAGTAAAAACTATTGTTAGTCTAACAAATTTCATTCTGGTTTGAAAAAGACAAAATGAGCAATTTAAACGAAAATGTAAGATTTGGGTGCCAATCTATCCAAGAAATACAAAAAATCGATAGCTGAAAATATTCCACTTAAGGTGGAATTCTCAACGTCATTCAATCTATTGCCAACCTATAACCTATTTCGCGTTGCTTTTTTTAGTTTATTATTTGATTAACTAACATTTAAATAAAATCAATATCGTCGGTACAATATTTAGGTAATATCTGACATATTACAAAAATATCAATTTATTTCATTGCTAATTTTGGGAGAATTGTATAGTGAAAGAAGAATGACATAATAATGTTAAAAAAAATCTTACCCGATATTTTTCGCTATACGATTGTCCTAAAATATATATTTAATGAAATTCCTTGATACTTATTTAATATGTCAATTATTACCTATAAAATGTGAAGACGATAATGATTTTATTTAAATTTTGTGTAAAAGCTAGAAAAATTAAATGATTATACGCGAAATAGGTTATAGGTTGGCAAGCATGTTGATACTCCCACCTTGACACACAGAAATCCAAGAACTCAATTTGGGCACCGTTCTCAGAGTTTCTAATGGTAAGAAATTATAAACTGGAAAAAGTACTACTATGATGGAACTGGCGAAAATCCTCGAAGATTACGCCTTTAATATGAAGAAGGATAATGGCGAAGACTATAAAGAATATTTTGTAAAGGCTATATGGAACACTACAGCAAAAATGATTCAAGAAATGTATTTTACAGAATACTAAATAAAGATTGACCCTTTTACGGATAGTTCCTTTAAAAATGCGCGAATCGCAAGAGACGCAAAGAGAAATCAGCTTCAAAGTTGTCAGGAAAGGAGGAAAGTAAGTTCAAAATCATTATCTACCAAAAATTTACTAACAATAATGGAAAGCTACAATGAAGAAAACCCCGATGAAGCACAAAAAAGTTTTTCCATCTCTGATCATTTGAAGTAGCTTGAAGAGGCAATAAGGCCATAAATTGCAAAATTCAATATTTTCAAAATGAGTTTGATACCATGGGAGAATTTACCGGACGAATTGAAAATAACAGCATGTTTTCCAAGAACATGGTGGATGAAAAGGATTGGCCAACAGCAAATGGTTGGTAAGAAATTCATCAAACAAAGATTTATGCCCCGTAAGATTATTTTAAAAATTATTGGAAAAAAGAGTACCAAACATATCCACAGACAGACTATTTCTCTCCGTTCATCCAAACTGGCTGAAGGGATGTTGGTCCAAAAATACTCCACTAGGAATAAATAATACAGTATCTAAGTGTACCAAAACTTTAGCGGAAAGAATTGGAATAGATACGAAGAAGCATAAAATAACAAAAAATTCTCATCGATCTTCCGCTGTGTCTGCCCTATTTAAACAAGGTGTTGGGGAACAAGAGTTGATTAGGTTAACAGGCCACTTAAATGCAAATTCCCTGAAACCATATCTGAAGCTAAATCCTAGACATCAACTGAAGCTCATCGAAAAATATCAGAACAATAAATGAAGCATGTGGACCTTCGACTTCTCAAATGCAAGTCAATCATACCCAAAACCCTGCTTTGATAAAAATAATGGACAAACTATTACTTATAACAACTGTATATTAAATATTAGTAATAAATAAATTAAGCTTCTAGTTCGCTAAATAAACAGTATGTTTTTATTGTTTTCTCGTGAAATAGTCTTGTCGAATTTCATTCGAGAGAAAATTTTGTGTCGGCATGTCTTCCACGTTGTCAAGAGTACAATACATAGCTTATCCCTTCTGTAGGCACCAAATATCCCCACAATAGCAGCTACTTTCAGCTGAAGGTGCACTTCAAAATCTATTTAATTTGGTTTTTAGTCAAGATCTTTGATTTTTTGATTACTAGCCCTCTCCTTGGTGCTTTAAATAAGCGATAACTTTGGAATGTTTGCTGATATTATCTATGCAGATATTTTACGCAACATAGCTTTGTCATCGGATAATTCGACCACAGAGGTGATGCTTCCCTGACCTTTGCTTTCTCCTCAAAATATGCCAGGAATACATTTTCAGTCTATTTCTCAGAAACGCCTTTCTCTTTACACCATTTCACAAACTTGTTGTAAGCAATCTCATATTTCGGAATTTTCTGGGCAACAAATCCAAGGTAGCTCGATTGACCGTTTCATCTAAATCCTAATTCCTCTATATCTTCTTGCATTTCAAGCAAAAACCACAACAGCGTTTTAAGAAACCGACAGAATATTTAAAATTTTCCTTAAACGTCTAAGCCAGCAAAGATTGTTAGGCTTTATTCAAAAATGTCAACTAATATACTTATACAGGGTTAGGAAAAATTACCAGAACGGTCGATTATTTCAAAATATACAGGGGTTATCAAAAAACGTCTTTTATTAAAAATGTAGGGCTGTTAAAAATCTACATATCGGTGATAAATTGAAATATACAGGGTCGCCCACAAAGTTGTGGAGAATGATAGTTATATTTTTTTAAATAGAATACCCTGTATATTTTTACTTATTTTGATTGTCGACTCAATTTTTAACATTTTTATTAACCATGTGTTATACATACCTAAATTCATTACTTTCCTACATAAATTGATCAGCTACAAAACACAAAATTAATTTCAAGAAACAATTTATTAAGTTAACTTTAAACAAAAACGTACAACAACAAATAAGGCACGACCATGGTTACTAATAAATAATTAATAGTTTGACATCTGAAACTTAAATTCTGAGAGAAATAGACAAAAAAGAAAATAGCATGGCATTTTTACTTACTGAAACAGAGAGAATTAATATTTTAATTTTAAGGGGGTTTGGCGATAAACAGAGATCATATCAGGAGGTATGTAATATTTACAATAATTTGCATCCAGACAGGCACATTAAAAAAAAATTAAGTTTTTCGAACTATTGAGCGTTACAGAATGACTGGTACTGTAAAAAACCGCCCAAGATCTGGAAGACCTAGGACTGCTACCTCCGAGGAAAAACGCTGAACATTCTGCTTGCGATAGATGAAAATCCCAAACAATCCACCAATCAGCTTGCTTTGGATCATGAAATTGATCAAAAATCTGTACGAACCGTTCTTCATACTGAGAAAATGCATCCATACAAAATTAATGTTGTACAAGAACTTTTTGACGTTGACTGTGATCGAAGGCTAGAATTTTGCGAAATAATGACTAGAAATATGGAAGAAAACCCGAATTTTTCAAACAATATTGTGTTTTCGGATGAAGCGACTTTTACACTACACGGAATGGTGAATAAGCAAAATTACCGTTACTGGGCGCAAAATAACCTTAACTGGTATGAAGAGCTGCATACACAGTTCCCAAGAAAAGTTAATGTCTGGGCTGGATTGTTTGCGGGACATGTAATTGGACCCTTTTTTATCGAGGGAAATTTGAACGGAGATCGATATCGCCTGCTTCTTCGGCAAGAAATAGTTCCAGCAATAAACAATTTAAATGCTGATATTAACTTATCCTGGTATCAGCAAGATAGAGCTCCTCCGCATTTTACTCGCGAAGTTAGAGAATTTTTGGATGTCACGTTCCCAAATCGATGGATAGGAAGAAGAGGGCCTATCGAAAGGCCTTCACGGTCCCCCGATCTTTCGCCATTAGATTTTTTTATTGGGGTCACCTGAAAAACATAGTTTATCAAAATAAATCCAATAATTTAGAAGAATTAAGAATCAAAATTGTCAATAAAAGTGCGAGAATAACAAGGGAAATGGTTTTAAACACCCAAAGACATTTTTGCGATAATTTGTATCATTGTCAGTTAGTAAATGGGGGTCATTTTCAACACTTATTAAAAAATAGGGCCGTTTGCCATGATTTGTTATACGTTTTTGTTTAAAGTTAACTTAATAAATTGTTTCTTGAAATTAATTTTGTGTTTTGTAGCAGATCAATTTATGTAGGAAAGTAATGAATTTAGGTATAACATATGGTTAATAAAAATGTTTAAAATTGAGTCGACAATCAAAATAAGTAAAAATATACAGGGTATTCTATTTAAAAAAATATAACTATCATTCTCCACAACTTTGTGGGCGACCCTGTATATTTCAATTTATCACCGATATGTAGATTTTTAACAGCCCTACATTTTTTATATAAGACGTTTTTTGATAACCCCTGTATATTTTGAAATAATCGACCGTTCTGGTAATTTTTCCTAACCCTGTATAGACGATGCTATTTAAAGCTATCTGCTTCGGATTTATTAAACATTCTAAAAATATAATTTGGAACTGTGTTATTGTAGTTTGTAAAAAAAATAATATATGATATTTGTGTTAAAAGAATTTTTTAAGATACTCATATAAATTTTCGCATACGTGTCTTAAATATGTACTTTCGACACTTATATTATAAATAACTATCCGGTTTCATTCAGATCTACTTTAGGTAATGTGATTTAATTACACTTTGGTTACATAAACATTTAAATACTAATTAACTGACCAGGCAAGTTTGATTGACTTTGCAGAAATGATTTACTCACAATCAAAGTTGTCTGATTAGTTAAGAATTACAAGAATTAAGCTAACCAAGCCGCTTTCATTATGAGATAATCTATCATTTTTGTCATTTATGCCTGAATAACTTTAGAGAGAGATTTTTTTAAGGAAAAGCACATACATTTTTAGACGAAACGGTCAAGATCTAGAGTTGAGGCTGCTGGTTTGGGCCCGATTTGTTTTATTGGGGTGCTCATTGAAAGCAAAGCGTGCGAGCAAAAATTATTTGCATCAAAGAGGGCCTTGCATCTAAGAACGTAATGCTTAGCCGAAGAGCTTAATACCTGTTGGGTGTCAGTAACTACCTGAATTTACAATCAACCAGTTATTCCGTAATCTTTGACAGTGGTTACAAGTAATTTGATTCATCGCTAATTTTTCCAATTTCTTGAACAATTCACACAATGGGCTTTACGGAACAGCACAAAACATTTATGGTTGAAGCGTATTTTCGAAACGGGGTTAGAATAAATGGTGAGTGGCAATACAATCTGGGTTTGTGCATGGACGATTTTCACGAACATTTTCCTAACGTTGCTTTTATTGCTGGGGATTTTTATGATTGCTTGAAAAGAACCGTGGCTGTGTTTAGGGAAACAGGTTCTATACAACACAAAAAAGGAGCAGGAAGACCATCTGTAAGAACAGAAGAACTTGTTGCAAACGTTCGTGAAATAATGCAAAATACGCCAACAAATTTTATAAGACGCCTGTCCCAAGAAGTGGGAAGATCTTATGGAACATGCAGGACTATTTTTAAGAAGCAGCTTAATTTATTTCCTTATAAAGTGCAAGTATTCCAAGAAATACAAGCCGCAGATTTTGAAAGACGCGGCAATTATTCTCAATAGTTTACCCAAAATTTATTGGAAATAAATGATTTATTAGACCTGACATTTTTTCCGGATGAAGCCTGGTTTTACCTCTCCGGTTATGTAAATTCTCAGAATACACGCATGTGGAGTAGTGAAAATCCCCATTTTTTTGTAGAGTCTACATAGCACCCTCAAAAAATTGGTGTCTAGTTATAGCTGTTTCCCGAAGAAGAATTGTTGGTCCTATTTTTTTCCATGACACAGTTACAGCACAGCGGTAGAGAGACAATATTTTAAATCCATTTGTGGAGCAATTACTTGACGACGAACTACGTTTTGGATATTTTTAACAGGACGGTGCAACCGCCCATACAGCCGCCGAAACTATTAACTACTTACGCAATTTTTTCGACGACAAATTGATCAGTTTTCGATCAGACATTAAATTTTCAGCTAGATCACATTGTTTAACGGTTATGGATTACTTCGTTTTTCCTCATTTAAAGAACACTATTTTTAAAACACCAGTTAAAAATTTAGAACCATTACAAGAAAAGAATATATAAGTAACATTTCTACAAAGATGCTGGTCAACACTTTCGAAAATATGAAGAGACGTGTGAATTTATGCTTGGAGCATGGCGGCGGCCAATTTCAGCAATATATTATGTAATTATTTTTCTTTTTCTTTCTGTATATTCTTACTTTGTTACTTTTGAAAATAACAAAAATAAATTTATATTTGTCTACTTATTTTATTACTCATTAGTTTGGCATATCATGTCATAATATAAATTTGACTAAATTTTAACCTAGATTTGGTTAAATATATCTTCCCCATATCATTGTGATCTAAAAAAAGCCCAATGTTTTTTAATCAAAGTCCTCTTCGATGCAAATAATTACTAAAAACATTTTTTTAATCAAGTTTAAACAAGCTTTAAACACCCTCTCCAATAAGCCATCGTTTGCTCAATTCAGTTAAGGCAATCTGAAATTACAATCATTAAACATTTTAAAAACATTTCCTTCTCCCCCCTCTTATTTTGATAAATTATTAGAAAGTTAAGTCTTAGTGTCAAACAAATTTAATAGACAATTTATAAGTATAGCAAGTATAACAAGTTTTTAACATTTGAAACGGTAAATTTTCTGCAATATTAAAAATATTTTCTTTACGTTTTCATGGTTAATTTTTTTATTAAACATGTTTTCTTTTCAAAGCTGTAGCAAAGCGGTTTTTAATTTATCTCTGGTGGCCATTCATAATGGGTATACTGGGTATAATATTTAACCATTTTAGGTATTTATTTGATGTTGATAGCAATTTGCAATGTTTAATAATGTGCAGTAAAATTCCTCAGATCAAGCAAAATTCATTATGGTCCATATTAATATGCGTAATTTAACTACAGCTATTACGATGCAATTAATACTAGGAGATTACATATTAGCCAATAACCCCATAATTTCTAAATCATATTATATACCGCATCGCTTGACTACACTTAAACTGATAGTGGATATTACGATAACCATAATGTATCTATACGTATACGTAGAGGGTTCGAATTTAAAATCCTTTGTCTTAGTTGGGTAATAAAATTCGACTCATAAATTTTAAATCTACTATATATAATAACCATAGTAACGATATCTATCATCGTAGCAATGCATAATGGAAGCTAACCCAACAAACATTTAAAGCCTGTAATTTGGAGAAAATGTAAAAAAAAAGTCTATTTTTTAGTTCCAAATCGAATTTTTGGAAGAAACGGCCAAAGATACTAACTTTGGTCAAAACAAATTGATTCTAACTTATTATTACGTCTATAAAGTCGGATAATATAACAGGCCCAAGAGATGGTCCAAAATAGTAGATATTTACCTTGTAAATCGCCTTGATGGTTAGGTGTTAGAAAAGTCAGTAATAAACTCCAAAGCAGGTTATTTTTTTTTCTTTAGATTAGGCCTTATAGCCCAAAAATCTTTTAGGACCATAAATGAACAATAAATTACTTCGTTTTGTCTTTCATATACATGGTGAGTTGGGAGGAACGGACCAAACTTTAGGAGCGTAATATACACGCAAAAACAATTTGAAAAAACCCATATTATGTTCTTATTCGATAATCATTTGTTTTCAAGTTATAGCGTAATACTAAATAAAGAAAAGTTCATATATTAACGGTTTCCTAATCATAGCGTTCTTTAATAAATTTTTGAAAATACCGCCATTGACTTCTAAACATTTTCTGCTTCGTCTACGAAGATGGGGCAGGTTGCTCTTCTAATTGCTTGTCTTTCTTCTTTAAAATTGGCTACAGTATTTTTAATACGTCGAATCCGCAGTGTCCACTTTTACTAGGTACACTTCATTTTTAAACCAGCCCCATACGGGGCACAAGGTCTGGAGATCTTGGAGGCCAATTAATACGACCACCGCGACCAATCCAACGCCCTGGAAATGTTTCGTCTAAATGTTGCTTGACCTGACGAGCAAAATGTGCAGGAGCTCCATCGTGCTGGTAATACATTTGCCTTCTGATATTTACAGGAACATCCTCTAGTAGTACTTGTATTTTATGTTGTAAAAAATTTAGGTAGTTGTCTCCTGTGAGGCGATTCTCCAAAATGAAAGGGCCAATTAAATAGCTATCGAGCATACCACACCACACGTTAACAGAAAACTTATGTTGAAAATTACTTTTAACTGTTGCATGGGGATTTTCGATTGACCATACATGAGAGTTACGAGTATCATTAATACCGTCACGGGTGAATGTTGCTTCATCTGAAAAAAGTATACGCGATACAACACGATGATTATTTATCCACCGACAAAATTCAATACGTTTAGCATAATCTTGCGATTTTAGGTGCTAATAATAAACATCATATTTGCATATTCTAAATTTAAATAAGTATTTGGCATTTTATAACACTTTAATCACTCAAACTTGAAAATAAACGTTTAATTACTGCCACAATACACAGACACATTGTCAAGACAACATAGATGTCAAATAGTTTAGAGTCTTAAGCATGGCATACTCTAATTACGTGAAAATTTTGATAAAAGTGGAACTTAGAAAAAAATTTGATATTGCGCTATAACTTGAAAACAAATGAATATAGGATAAGAAGATATTGGTTTTTTACATTATTTTCGCGTGTATAATACACTTCTGAAATTTGGTCCGTTCCTCCTGACTCACCCTGTATATTCATGGTCAAGTTACAATGTGAACATTTTCTGAGGTGATGTATACTCTATATTACTCTTACATTTTGTACTTAAAGCCCAGAAGGCTCTAAAGTATAAAATATGTTATAGTAATGACTGAATTACCAATTTTCGTATTGAGGGCGTCTTTCAACATTCACATTTCACATTCAAACATGCGTCTCTATCGTGAGTTACTGTCCGCACTGGGTTCAGTATATAGCTGGATTTCTCGACATCATGTCGAAGGAACAACTGAATGATTCCCGAGGAGCCAAAGAGCCCCACATCTCTTTCATATTGAGGTAACCTTTCAACTGTAGCGTTTTTTGATTAAGAGTGCCAGTGTGTTTTGTTAGTAGGGTGGCCTGAATAAGTGAACTAAATGTCCGCTAAACCTATCCGGGATCGATTCAAGACCATCCGCTTGCAATGCGTGAATGCTACCTCTGCACTAGGCATCCACCACTTTACTCTTTAAAATGCTCAATAAAAATGTAAGATCCAAATTAATTTAATACCTGCTATTTTTTGGTGCTTTGCAGAAGCAATGTTATTGTTGCTGTTTAAATTTTCTTATAAAATCGTGCCAGTGTAGGAAGGAAATAAAAAATATAAATTAAGAGATTAACAAGGCTTTGCGTCCAAAGTACTAAATAACTCTCAAAGTTTGTTTCAAACGTTTAAACAATTTATCTTTCCTCATCTCTAAATACAGCCTGTTTATTATTTCTGTGAAATGCTTAATTTTCTCGAAAATGCCTGCTATTTTCCTCTAATTGGCTCAAGTCGTTTGGTAGTCCTTTCTGTCGAATATGTAAATAAGGACCTATTTCATCCTTATTCCTGATTCCAACCCGTTTAGTTTAATGTAGATTCTGTTAGAGTCGGCACTTTATAGTTATCTTGTTTATCCTTCGTAATATTTGACGGTTTACAGGAAAAGTTAATGTTTCAAAAGCGAGTTGAATATTTTAAAGAGACAAATAACACTAGTTTGCCTTATTATTTACGATTGCGTTTGGTTACAATGTAAACATTACAAACAATCTATTTAAATTAGATATTATTTTCTAAATAAAATATGATAGTTTGGTTTTATACAGTGTCTGCCCAGATTTAGTTTATTATATATTATAATGCGCTAAGGAAAACGATCTAATACAACGGGTTTGCTAAGCCATAGCTTGTATTAATAGTTAATTTTTTATTTACCCGTATTAAATAAATTGTCAGTGTAACAAATCTGCTTTAATGTTATATCAATTCCAAATTTGCTAGAACAGTGTTTATATTGGTAGTAATCAGTCCCATTAGCAGCATAGTCTTGTTGAATAATGAACTACTTTTAATACACCAATTTTGTTAAGAATTAAACTGTATCTTTTCAATGCGACGCATTTTGTTTCCCGTAAAGCGCTTTCTCTACAATTAAGAAAGCAAAACTGCGTCCCCAAAAACGATCCGTTAGAACCTATAATTCACAAGACGTGGGTGGGGGTTCGTACCGATCGGCAATCGTCGCGCGCCGTAGTATTAGTTTTAACGCAATGAGCCTAATGAATAAAAATGTTGCGATCGCCTTTTCTTATAAAATCGAAGTAATTTCTTGAAAGCCAATGAATAAAAACTAAAGTGATTGCTTTTGCGTCCAGCAATTGCTTAAAAGTGCAGGAATTGGTTCTAGTCAATGCAATAGAAGCGATTGCTATATCGTTTGCTTAAAATGTGGTGAATAAATTAAGGAATCGCTTTTTCTAGTGTAGCAATCGCTTTCAAGTTTTTAAGGTAGGTCGACCCCTGCATCATTTGCTTGGTAGCAGTCAACTTTAGTTCTCCGCGACATACACGTCCGTTGCTCTTAATTTGTGTCTTCAATTATGGCTAAAAACGTCCGTAAAAGAAAAATCTACAGTGTACGTAAAAACTGCAGATATGATTATTTCAGAAAGTTATATCGATTTGACTGCGAAAATGTTGAGTGGTTGGTAAATTATTTTTTGACTGATACTGGTAAAAGGCGAGGAGGTGCACTGTCGTCTTTAAATAAGATTAAAGTCTTACTGCGGAAATTGTCGGATCCGGGCTTTCAAAATTTTGTAGGTGAAGAACTCGGTGTTCACCAAACTACTGTCTGTAAGACATACACTTCTATATGGATGCAGTTTTGGAGAAGGACAATATTTTTATTAAATTTCCTACAAGTGCTGAAGGTGTTGTGAAAGCTAAACGGTTGTAGTCAGAGAGATTTATTTATGTTTAATTTGCAATTTTTAAAAAACAATTAAAGAGATAATTACTAAATTTAATTATTTATAGTATTTTTTTTTTAATTGATTTTATTAATGAATTAAATTGGATTAACTTCCATTTTTATTTTATTGTTATTTTTTTTGTATGGTTATTATTTTCTATATTATGTTGTCACTTTCCATGCAATGAACTGTAAAAGTTAGTTTGGAAGAAAGAAATTTTGAAAGTTATGTTCCTTCAATTTATGAATGAATATCAATTACTTGTCTTTAATATCTTCATCACTACTATCAGTTTCCTCATTTTCACTGAAATCTGCCATATCACAAATATAAGTGTCCTATTTTTCACAAAAACGTAACAGATTACTATTGTACTAAATAAATAGACCAACGTTGTTATATTTACGTAATTTTTTTTTGCAAATTAGGCACCAAACTGAACATGAAATCTATAATCTAAACAAGTGGACAAGCCACGTCTAAACTTGTGTTGAATAAGCATTTGCTACAGAGGTAAGAAAAACAGCAATCGCGCGCCTCAAAATTTTATTCATATCCGGATCTAGCAATTGCTTTTATGAAAAAGTAATTGCTTCAAGTATTTGCTTAATTTTTATTCATTAGGCTCATTGTACCATACCATACCTGTTTCAATTAATTTATTTTTACTTTGTATTTAAGTTTTTTTAAATTTTGCATGTCAGATGAAGCAATAGAAAATATTAGTATTAGACTTTCTTCAAGCCACGACATAACCAACAAGTACCCCCAAATTTTAATAATGAAGAACAAGAGGATGAACTGCAATGTTGGCTACATGTTCAAGAGAAACCTAAAGCGAGTTTATCAATAAGATCAAGAGAACTAAATGTCGCAAATAAATTTGTAAGAAGCGGTTTAAAACAATACAATTTTAAACTTTATAAACCAAAATGTATCCATAGGTTGCTTCCCGGAGACAGAAAAGATGAAGCTGCATTTTACACCTAAGAGCATTGTTTCTTCGAAGAATTTACAGGTTTTTGGGTTGTTGAATGTAAAATCCAGCATTCAGAAAAAGTAAACGTATGGTGTGAAATTTTACGGGATCGGATTTTGGGGCAAACTTTTTTTTTACAGATCTTTTAAAAGAACTACCTGTAGTAGTGAGACAGAAACTGATTAAATGTAAGTAAGAAAAAAGGGGACAGGTAAAAAGCCTCCCGCATTAATGAAGGTTACATATTCATAGGTAAAAACGGTCCCAACATTTTGGGTTTACCTGATGGGTACATGTAAAAAGCCTCCCGCATTAATAAGGGTTAATAATCCCCAGGTAGGGTGTATTGAAAAACATCATTCTATGTAAACACATTTTTTAATATATTTTCAAAATTTACAAATACCTACAATTACAACCAAAAAAACACATTTTTCATATTATTCATTAAAAGCACAATGATATGCAATATATTTAATAAATTGCATTCGGCTAATTTCTTTTCTACAATATTTTTGTATTATCTTATAAACAAATTTTTGGCGATTTTTCACTTTGCTATTATGAATAATAGGTTGCAAATGCACACTTTGAATTTTGACATACGTTTCCATTTAAAATTATTTTAACTTTTCAATGAAAACAAAAATATTTGGGTGTGTATTATAAAATGAATCGTTAAAACGTCGATGAAATGATTCACATGCGTTTGTAGTACGAGCCAGTGAACAAGAATTTTCTGCCCAAAGTGCAGGTGGAAATAGAGAATCTTCTGATATATAATTATCTGTTAAATAATCAGCGTATTTATGAAGCCTCTCATCAAGAAATGACACAGATAGTAGACCAAACACAAAACAATCTCCAACTTCATCTGGATTTAAAAAAGTTAATGCAAATGTAAATCGTAACCACAAACCCATTTGTTTTGGTTGATCTCTATATTCTTGAATTAGGCCATATTCTTGGATCTTTCTATACCAAGCTTGTGCCAGATGAAAGCTACATCCTATTATTTTTGCTAAGGGCCAAGTTTTTTGAACAGAATTATGAATTCTTTTTTCAAAGTCTATTACAACCTCAGATATATTTAGCTGAATACCGTAATTTTGACAAGCATTTTTAAGTATCGTAAACAGAGTATTGTAAGTATCAGTTCTCTTATTAGGTAACAAACAAAACAATAAAGGAATATAGTCCATTATAAAAACCATGTACGGTAAATAATTGGTAAAAAAATTTGGCGCAATAGCTAAATGTTCCATCTAAATATAGGTATTCGTGAAATTTTTTCCAAAAAAGAAATGTTGGTTTTACAAGAAAGTACATACAACATACATTGATATGTATTGACAATACATTGTCATTTCGGCTACTAATAAACAAAAACGATTCCCCTTTGCTCGTTCTTATGTCCATATTTTCTAAGGCTTTCTGCTATATCCTTAGGCAATGGTGGCTGCAACTTCCTGCGTGCGTTATACAAATTTTTTCTTATGTAAGTAACATCTGGAGTGGTTATTGTAGATGGGAGATTCTCTTGAAATGCACGTCTGATTATTTTGGCAGGTCTCTCAGATATATCTTCCACAGCTCTTCTTTTACAAGCAGATGTCACAATTTGGCGGTTTAAAAATTGCAAGTTGGCATTATGACAATGGTCAGAAATGTGTTTTGTGACGGTTATATTATCACTTACTGGGCCCACAGTAAATAGAGCTGACTGATGTACATTTTTTACCGACACAAGTCCAGCGATCCTCACCACTTTTTAAGCTTTTTGAAAACTATACTGGAAATTATCTACCACAAGTTCCTTTTTGACTTAACACCACTCTCACATTCATTTTGACACCTCGCAATAGAAAGAAATAAGCATCAAAATTAATTCAGCTAATCGTTTGCAAACATAAGGCAAGGTTAATTCTATTAAAATTCCATTTTAATTTCAAGAAATTTTGAATATTGGTGTACCTGTGATCCTATCTCATTATTATGCATGCGGGAGGGTTTTTACCTTTAGATAAGAGCAATAAAGTATAATTTCTTGATTCTCCTACCTGTCGGGACAGTTTTTACCAACACTCGTAAGGTAATGACTTAATGCTAATTTTAGTGACAAATGGATTGGGCGCTCCGCTGAAGGCGACCAAAGTTTTGCTTATTGGCCACCAAGATCACCCGACCTCATTCCCATTGGATTATTTGTTTTGGGGAAGAGTAAAAGAGGTCGCTTGTCAAAGCAAGCTTGCAAATCTAATTGAGTAAAAGACAGAATTAGACAGGTTTGTAATCAGGTGTCATCAATTCTTGTGAAAAATTCTTTAAGGCGTTTTAGAAATCAACTAATTAAATACATGGGCCAAAGCCTTATAACTTTCTTGATACTTCTTATTGTCTTTATAATACCTAACATTTTTTTTATTATATCAAAGCAACATTTGAAAATGTTTTTCTGCGATGTTATTCATATCAGGTTTAAATAGAATCAAATATACAGGGTGTCCCGAAATTAGCTGACAATATTTTAAGGATATAAAGTACATCCAAAAATAAGACTAATACCCTCTATTAATATACCTTCAAAAACGTTTCGTTATGGGGCTAGAGCCCCACGAATTGGAGCTATGATAAGCAGTTTTTTCACAATATCTCAAAAACCGATTAGGGTATCGAAACAAAATTTGATACATGTTTTACCCATGACAAGACGCAATAAACGATTTACTTAGCTTAACTTTATTTCTTCCAGTGGCGTCCCACTGGGTAGGTAGTTGGGAGAATATTGCCCTAAGTTTTTTATTTTTAGGATTTTTTAACTTCAGGTACAATTTTTAGAAGCCTTGAAGTCTTTTGTTGAAAATAGGTACTCTTGTTTCTTTGAGGTAGGATTCACCATTTTCCAGTAAAATCGATTTTAAAGTTTTCGGTTTTTTGAAATCAGGTGAAAAGGCTAAGGTTTTTTTGCATATCTTAGCAAACACTTAAGGTGGAATTCTCAACGTCATTTGATCTATTGCCAACCTATAACCTATTTCGCCTTGTATTTTTTAGTTTATTATTTTATTGACTAATATTTAAATAAAATCAATATCGTCCGCACATTCTTTAGGTTATATCTGACATACTACAGAAACATCAATTTGTTTCATTGCTAATTTTGGGAGAATTGTATCGTGAAAGAACAATGACATAATAATGTTAAAAAAAATCTTACCCGATGTTCTTCGCTATACAATTCTCCTAAAATAAGTAATGAAATTCCGTGATATTTATTAAATATGTCAATTATTACCTATAGAATATCAAGTCGATACTGATTTTTTTAAAATTTTGTGTAAAAGCTAGAAAAAATAAATAAATACACGCGAAATAGGTTATAGGTTGGCAAGCATGTTGATACTCCTACCTTAATATTAAAACACGAAATTTATTAGTTCTACCAGGATGTTACTTTAAAATATTTTTCCAGTGACGTCGCACATGGTGGAGCCCTCGGTGAAGCCTTAAGTAAATATTACTATTTTTTTTTATTTGATAGTTTTCATGTATTTTTTTTTAATTTTAAATTTTTTGTTAATAAAACCTTCTATTGTTGTAATTTGACAGAATGTAACGTTTTTAAATTAAACATATTCCTTTGTTTTTTAAATATTTATTTTCATGGAGATTTTAAAAGAGTTTTAAAATAAAACAAAAAAGAATAACAAATTGCAAATCAAATTTGATGGTGAACCACACGGGAAACTAATTCTTAAGCAAGTACCAGTCATGTGTCCCCAAAAATAATAATCAAGGGGATTTAAATCAAGTGGTCTTGGTGGCCAGGCTATGGCTACCAATCCACCTGGTAATTTTCTCCAAGCCAATTCCTCACTTGACGTCCGTAGTAAGCTGGTGCCCCATCATGTTGAAAGAAGTGCCCTAAACGTAAAGCCAGTGGCACGTTATCTAATAAATACCCAAGTTGATTATGTATTATTATTATTTGTCGCGAGTAGAACTTCTAATAAATTTCATGTTTTAATATTAAGTGTTTGCTGAGATATGCAAAAAAAACCTTAGCCTTTTCACCGGATTTCAAAAAACCAAAAATTTTAAAATCGATTTTACTGGAAAATGGTGAATCCTACCGCAATGAAACAGGAGTACCTTTTTTCAACAAAAGGCTTCAAGGCTTCTAAAAATTTCACCTAAAGTTAAAAAGTCCTACAAATAAAAAACTTAGGGCAATATTCTCCCAACTACCTACCCAGTGGGACGCCACTGGAAGAAATACAGTTAAACTAATTAAACCATTTATTGCGTCTAGCTATGGGTAAAACATGTATCAAATTTTGTTTCGATACCCTAATCGGTTTTTGAGATATTGTGAAAAAACTGCTTATCATAGCTCCAATTCGGGGGGCTTTAGCCCCATAGCGAAGCGTTATTGAAGGTATATTAATAAAGGATTTTGGTCTTATTTTTGAATGTACTTTATCCCCTTAAAATATTGTCAGCTAATTTCGGGACACCCTGTATAACACCCTATTATAGGGACATCATGAATTACCTATATTTGATATCAAATAAAAAATTTCACAACGAGAACATTCGGAAGCTACGCTACTAACTCAAGTACAATACAATCAAATCGGTGGACAAAAATACAAATTTGAAAAATTGAGTATTTTTTTAAGCCTGTTAAAAACAAGCCTCTATTACAGTATTTCAGTGAAACAATAAAATTTTTACCAGCTATAGTTTCTACTCGATTCTGCTACTATGTATTTCGGAGATAAACCCCAGGATTTTAGATTGTATAGTTTGAGTTTACTGCATGGACATCGAGAAAATCCCCCTAGTTTTGATTTAATCCATAACTGCCTTTAACTGATAAGAACCTTTTCTGTAAAAACATTAAACATAAACCGATTTAGAAGCATTATCCGAAAAATTTTGTATTATAGTTTATCCGATTATAAGGCTGGACTTGTGTCCAGTTTATTATTTTTGTAAGGAGTGCAGTAGCGTACACACACAAAAAAATGCTGTTGTATTTTATAAGAAATTTAATAAAAATTCTATTACTTAGTAATTCTAATGTAAATATATTTAATGTTCTACAGGGTGAGTCGGGAGGAACGGATCAAATTTCTGAAGTGTATTATGTGTGAAAAAAATGTAAAAAACCCTGTTCTTATCCGATATTCCTTTGTTTTCAAGTTATAGGGCAATATCAAATTTTTTTCTACGTTCCACTTTTATCAAAATTTTCACTTAATTAGAGTATGCCATGCTTAAGACTCTAAATAATGTGGCTGTGTATTGTGGCAGTAATTAAACGTTTATTTTCAAGTTTGAGTGATTAAAGTGTTACAAAATGTCAAATACTTCAAATTTAGAATATGCAAATATGGTGTTTATTTATGGTTTCTGTAATGGAAGTGCTACAGCTGCTGTTAAGGAATATCGTCAACGATATCCACATCACAGTCATCCGACTAGAAACGTGTTTATCAGAGTTTTGAACAATTTGTGCGAGAATGGTAAGCTTCCCAGTACCAATATTACATCTGAACGAGCTACTCGACAAGGTTTAGGAGAAGTAGAAAAGATTCTGGATTTAGTAGAAGAAATGCAACGACCAGCTCACGAAGAATTGGTACTCAATTGGGCATTCCACAAAAAACAGTATTAAACACACTCCAAGGGCAAGGCTTATATCCATACCAGGTACAGAGAGTACAGCACCTAAAACCGGAAGATTATGCTAAAAGTATTGAATTTTGTCGGTGGATAAATAATCATCGTGTTGTATCGCGTATACTTTTTAGTTACAGATGAAGCAACATTCACCCGTGACGGTATTAATAATACTCGTAACTGTCATGTATGGTCAATCGAAAATCCCCACGCAACAGTTGAAAGTAATTTTCAACATAAGTTTTCGGTTAACGTGTGGTGTGGTATGCTCGATGGCTATTTAATTGGCCCACAGGAGACAACTACCTAAATTTTTTACAACATGAGTTACAAGGACTACTAAAGGATGTTCCTGTAAATATCAAAAGGCAAATGTATTACCAGCACGATGATGCTCCTGCACATTTTGCTCGTCAGGTCAAGCAACGTTTAGACGAAACATTTCCAGGGCGTTGGATTGGTCGTGGTGGTCCTATTAATTGGCCTTCAAGATCTCCATACCTCACAACACTAGATTATTGTTTATTGGGCTAGTTTAAAAATGAAGTGTACGAAGTAAAAGTGGACACTCGGGATGCACTAATTCGACGTATTAGAAATACTGCAGCCACTTTTAAAGAAGAAAGACATGACGCAATTAGATGAGCAACGGGTCCATCTTCGTAGACGAAGCAGAAAATGTTTAGAAGTCAACAGCGGTATTTTTGAACATTTATTAAAAGAACACTATGATTAGGAAACCGTTAATATATGAACTTTTCTTTATTTGGTATTGCGCTATAACTTGAAAACAAATGATTATCGAATAAAAACATATGGGTTTTTTCTAATTGTTTTTGCGTGTACTTATATTACTCTCCTAAAGTTTGGTTCGTTCCTCCCGACTCACCCTGTATACACTAATATGTTTGCGAATCTTGAACCACTATTTTTAGTGTTTGATGATAAGTATCTGCTGATGTTATATTGAATTTTGCTGTAAAGTGGAAAATACCAGAGATATGTTATTGTTTGGTGGCATCGATTTTGGCTCCTCGTTATCACAAAGTTTTAGTGTGATATGACTTTATCATAAAGCAATTAGGTATATAAATCAACTTAATTTTTAAACCTGACCTTCAGTGTGGCAATTTTTGTAAGGGTTTTTTTCACGGATACTGTGTAGGTCTAACAAACACCCAGTGAGACACTTTAGATTGCGTAGGAGGATCGTAAAGGTGGTCAGATTGTTTTGCTGGTCGAGACCGGCGAACACCGCAAAATTTTGAAACACATTCACCGCTGGAAGTAGGGGAAGTGTGCCTAAAATGGGATACTTAAGGTACAACTGCTAAAAAAAATATTTGGGAATATTTTTTAATTTTCATTCATGCATAAATCTGCTGAATTATCATTTTAGTATCATAATAAGGAATATCTGGATTCAGGAACTAACCAATTTTGTAAAAATATATATTTTTTAAAATGTTGCATGTTTCCCATTTTATCCACACATGTTGATAAAATGGGATTTTGGTTAATTCTAAAACGGGATACGTATTTAAGCAGCGAAATTTTAGTTCTATCTAAAGGGCAATAAAACATGAAATATTCTTAACCGGATTTATTTTAAAATATGAAAAACACAAGAGGTCTATATAGTTAAATTAGTTAACCCGTTTAAAACTTAATATAGGCATAAAATAAAAATATACTTATTTAAAATCTTAATGCAAATACTGTGTAGATTGTAGATAAAACCGATATCCCATTTTAGAAAACGCTTTTTTTCCCGTTTTAGCAACATGGTTACAAAGAAATAAACACTTTTTTACATACCCCCTACAAACTAATATTGCCGTAAAACTACATAAATTCTAATAAATTTAAAAATGAATCAGCTACATACAAAAAAAACACTACGACATTTTATAAACATCTTAGCATGCAATTCTTACGATCGTGTAGTACAATTTTTGTAAGAAATATAAGATAAACAAACGAACGTACCTTACTCGTGACTAACACTTGCAGACTGGATAATGAAAATTGCCACCTGTATAAACAAGCGGCGGCTTCGCGTTCAGCAATATTTGGATATATGGCGCACTGACTACTAGTTACAACAAATATTTCCCGTTTTATCCAAGTATCCCATTTTAGTTACACTTCCCCTACTGGCCGCTACGAGTTTACTAGAGATGATGAAGGATCTGTTCAAAGGTTGGAGACAATGAGGTTTCTTAAATGACAGAAGACTTTGGACTTTCATTGTATTTATTTATTTTAAATGATAACGTTTCAACTAGTATGTATCTCCAATCGTCTTCAGGTAAATACTAAATAAGTACAGCTCTATTTATGCTAAAGTCAAATTAATATAAGAACTCGCCTGTCATTAATGGCACACTGTTGAAGTCTGGTATATTTTACGTTAAGCGGTTGGCTACAGAAACAGAACCGGACTAAGTTATTTTGCCATCTGTTAAATTTTGTAAGGGAGTCTTAATATTTTGTAAAGATATAACGTACCTACATACTAATTTTATTATTTATAAAATAAAATATTGAGAGACCCGTACCTACCAAAATAAGTATGTAGGAACATCATAAAACTAAAGCAAAAATAGGTATTTATGTATTTATTATACAAGGAAAAAAGTAATAGGTAAGTACATTGTTTCCGAGGTGTAAGCTTTGTGATGAACGTCTAAATAAAACACCATATTGGGAACCCTTTTTTGTATTGTTACTTTTGGCGGAATTTTAGAGATGTGTATATATATATATACATAGGGTGTCCCGTAACTAAGGAGCTATACACAAATAGGAGATAGTGGACATGGCGGATACCTAACTACCCTGATTCCCCCCCCCCCCTCTCTCCTCAAATACGCGCCTGGATGGAGGATTCCATAATACGTTTAAGATACCTCCTAGAGAACGCTAGCTACACAATATGAGTTTGATAAATTCTCCCATATATTTTTTGTCTCTCACATTTCTGACCGCTTTACCTCAAATTAAAAAAGAGGGATCTTTTATACGTAAAAAAGTTGTACTTCATTAATCCCGATATTTCAATTAGTTTTTGAGATAATTCCCACTTGACCAAACATAGAACATGACAAGATTGTGATATCTCATATAGAGCTCAATTAAAGAGCACCGTTTTATCACACGGTTCTATAGCCGTGACAAAACAAACATATATGTTGTAATAGCACTATAACCAAGAACATTGCTTTGCAGCAGTGTTTTATCTTTGTGACAACTCAGTGCTAAAACTGTTGTTGCAATAAAGAGAGACAAGTTTGACGTTAATATACGTCAATTTAGTCTGTCAATTTGGCGTCTTTTTCGCTCCAGATGCCTTTCGTTTCGAGAGTGTTTATTGTTTATTGTTTCGAGAGCGAATAGTGTATTTCTACTTCTACTTTTTGAATTGTGATTGCGTGGTAAGTTGTTTATTTATTAGCATGTGTAAAGTATACTGAAAGTTATTGGTTTTTTAAATTGTCTATATGGAACACAGCAGACGCACGAAAAAAGTATTTGTGGCTCCTTCTTGAGGCAGCAACAAAGGAGAGCAAAATTATTTTGGGAAAACTTTAATGAATCCAATCCAGAATCTGTAAGCTCTGTTACAGTCCATCAGCAGACCTCGGACATGCCCTACATAGTACCTAAAGAAAATGTCACCCGTAGCCCGTAAGGCTAAAACTTTAGGTATGTATAGTAGTCGTAGTAGACTTCGAGAACTTGAGCCTAAGACAGAATCTGATGACTCACCTGGAGAGCAGACCTCTACTTCCAGCAGCACTGGTTTAATTTATTATTTAGTAGATACTAACAATACTAAAATTAATTTTATGAATCGTGGTTCCTTGGAAGTTGGGCAAAATTCATATTTTTTGACAAAGCTCGTAGGTATTCGCATGAAAAAATTTAATATCTGATTGTTGCATTTTAGAATGTAGACCATGCAGAACTTTTTTGTAAAATTAATAATAAAAAAGTTTTTCATAATATGGTTCCAACGGAGACAAACTAATATATTCTACATTATTGCAGATATTGTCAATATGGGCCAGATTGCACGGAAAAACTTTTTGAAGAAGTCACTAGTGACTGGGTGCGTCAAGGCAACCAAAGATTGGAACGTGAAGAAAAATAAAATAAATAAAATTGTTTTAAAATTTTTCCAATAAAAGTATTATTATTATTATTATTATTATTATTATTATTATTATTTGTTCCAATCTAGTTTTATCTCCAAGATGTAACTACAATATATTACATCTGTCAAACCGCATGGATTTATTTGACATAAGATATATAAAACAAAGATATCACAGCGATGAAACAATAACAGATTTCATCTGTCAAGCCAAAAGATAAAAAATGGAACATGGTTTGTCACTGACATAGATTTGCGTTTTGTCTCTGTGATAAAGCTTAAATCCTTGGTTGTGGCGACATTAGTGCAAGTTAGGAGCATCTCTGTGACATCTGTGTGCTTAGCTCAGTGATAAAACATTAAACAATGTTTTTTAACTGTTACATCACAGTGACATGTTTTGGTCAAGTGGGTTATCTTTAAATGCTAGATGGCAAGAAACATTTAAATAAAAACCTTTCTTAACGAAACATATTTATTAAAAATTAACCGTACGTTCTTAAGCATAAATGACATAGCTCGCTACGACCTACTGCTGATCTGGGAACTTTAACGACGAAACCAGATCGGCTGTTAATGTTAAATGTCGTTGTCTTCTGTCGAAACGCTTTGTTTTAAGAAAAATTTAACTATAGCTATGGGGAGATGGGTGCTGTTATGCGTGTAATCCGTGCGCGTATTACAACTATTTAACAAAGGTTTCCAAATATTTCTTATATCTAATAAGTAATGGCTTTTTAAAACAACCTGGATTCTGGTGTATAGCAATAAGACGACTGGAGATGAATACCAGTTGAAACGTCGTGATTTAAAACAAATAAAAACAATAAAAGTACAACACTTTTCTGTCATTCAAAATGGCGGAAATGCGTAAGCTAAGGAAATCCGTATCATTCTGTAACATAAATTTCTGATTTTCCGGAAAATATTTCCATGAAGAAACTCAAGATTGAAATCGCAATTTAAATATAATTACTATTATTTACCGTAAAATTAATAGGTATTTAGGGGGTCGTTCGTTGAGTAATGAAAATTTTGTATATGAGATGATTTTTAATGAACGAAACGAAAGAAAACCCGAGGACAAATGTGAAGTTATTTTTCTTAAACACGATGTTTGTTTCTAACAATCTCCTGTCAGCCAATGTCATTTGCTTAGGATATTTGCGGTTAAATCTGATCGAATCTCACGTCTAGATCCACAAAAGAACGATGTTGACGAAACTCAAATCAAGGATCCAATCCTAATCTGGGGTTATAAGGGTCGAATCGCACAAGGATAATAAATTTTAGAAGCGACAGTAGCGCCCCATATGTTACCTATATACCGTCAAAATTTAACACTGGATTGAATACGGTTCACCATTTATATTATTTAATTCACGGTCGTTACTGATTAAGCAATTTGGTGATTGTAAAACAATTTTTGTCCCTAAATACATTTTTAATACTGAATTCATTTTTATTAGAACCCTTTTTAATTTTACAGGATATCAAGAATAAATACATCTGTACGTCATTCCATAGAAAAATTATGTCCCCGGTACGTCCATGTTAGGACGATATAATGACGAACATTGCATAATGTCTTATATACATTATTTTATCGTCATAATAAAGTCTTTTAACTAAAACTTCATATTTTATGTATGCCTAAATATTTCAAAGTTTTTTTTTAATATGATTTGTTTCCTTGCCTTTAGGGTTTAGAGAAATTCTAGATCCTATTTTAAATTTCCCGCTTTTTTCTCTAACGGACCAATCAGAATATTGACGCCCTGTCATTAATTAACGTATGGCGTTTATTAATTTCTTCTTTCATGTTCGTGATCGTATAATGTCTAAATGTTAAATGATTAATGAAATGTTATTTCTTTTTTGTGGTTATTTTGATTATTTCTGTTTTGTGATTAATATAAATGTATTAAATGTCCTGTGTAACTACCGTTTTTCTCTTCAAAAGGCATAGTAGGTTAGGTTAGGTTGAATTTAACTGGGTTACACTAAACCCTTTGAATCGGATAAAATCCATTAAACCGTCAGTCCCCACTGATAAGGTGAGGGGCCGGATACGTAGTGTTACTCACTACTCACTGGTTGCCCAGCAAGCTCTACACAGTAATCTTGCCGTCTCCGTTGCTATTAGACATTCCTCGCCTCACTAAGAATGAAATGTGAGGTCGTTCCTGCTTAGTCGTTTCCCAGTCCAGACGTTCCTACCTATAGACTCATCTGTGGCTTGGCTTGGTAATATGACACGTGCGATGTCCGATTTCATAATGATCCTCCCGACTCCTTAGCCCTGTACAGTCGGTGATGTATTCGATGAAAGGGAGAGTGTCAGTTGATACTGAACCCTCAGTTCTGGTTAGGCGTAAGCCTATCACTTCGATCACACTAAACCCTTTACTATGACCATATGATCTAATGTGACTCATACCATATTTATATTTCTCCCAATAGATGTAGCTTTTTGATAAAGCTAATTATAGTATCGGAAAAAATAATCTTTTTGTCTTCCAGCAGCAGTGCCGAATAGGGTCAATCCCCAGTACCGGGTGTCCCACTAAGAATGGCTCTTGGCTGTATCTCAGAAAGGGTTAGTCAGTAAAACTCAGTATTTTCAAGTTGCCTATTTAAGGTATATTGAAAGTACCATTTTCGTATACTTTGAGGCTTTTTGAACAAAATTTACTCATGAAACGTCTTTGTCAGTAGTGGGGAGGGGGGGGGGGGTTAAACATTATTTTAAACAAATGCTCATAACTCCGGGTTAGCTCAACAGAATTCAGTAAACTTAGTTTTGTTAGAAAGAGTTTCCCCTACTCTTTATTCCACTAGATAAACTATGACAATAGGATTTTAAAAGTAGGCGCTAGAGGGAGCTATCTTACAACTTAACAAACATTGCGCATTTTTTCAAAAGTTTTAAGTACAATAGTATATTTAATTTTACCTTATTACAAAGATGAATAAAAGCATAAGAAACTGGCGAAAACCACAACTTAATATTTTTTTTCAAACCGGAGATATTAACAAGAACAAACATAAACAATGAAAAATAGGATTATATTTAAGTTTCAACGGTAAAGGCTTTTCAAAAGTCAAATAGGCCTTGGAAAAACAAAATACGATTTAAAATTACATGCTTTTACGTCAAATTATTATGACGTATTCAGGATGTCAGTTCTGAATATGATAAATTCGCTTATAGTGAACAATTGGATCGTATAAAAAGTAAATATTATTTTTACATTAAAAGCGAATATTGTGGTATATCGGACAAGTATGTGACTGTTTTTTATATTAGAATACATATGGATCCAAGCACAATGGATACCCTGGGGCGGGTAGACCACGACGGCCGTTTCGTCCTTGTTAGAACTCTACGTGCAGCCATAACCCAAGCAATTCCAACAACAGCGGTAAGATGTATTAAAAGCATTTTTACAAAACCAAAGCAGCCATCAATACACCGTAGCGCCATCCCAGCGGAATTACCTCCAATATAAAAGGCAGTCACACTGATAATAATCGAAAGTTAGACAACTAGATAAACCACGAAGTGCAACACAATCCAGTATAGGGAACGCTATTTGCGTTTTCACTGGAACATCTGCCATTTTGCAGACTAGAAACAGATCAACGCGGACACGCATTCTCAACGCTCGCACCTACTAGAATGCGTGTCCGCGAAAATAATTATAAGCGAATATTGTGGGTTATGGCTGCCCGTGGAGTCCTAACAAGGACGAAACGGCCATTGTGGTCTACCCGCCCCAGGGTATCCATTGTGATTGGATCCCTGTGTATTCTAATATAAAAATCAGTTACACACTTGTCCGATATGCCACAATATTCGGTTTTAATTATTTTCGTGGACACCATATTATTTTCTAATTATTTTTACACTTTTCCTTGATTCTCTTTAGTTGAGTGTAGCCTGGCTCTATCCCATGCGAGTTTATCAATTTAATTCTCTAACTGTCTCCTTGAAACAAAACAAGTTACCCCTTTTTAACCCCAACAAAACCAGGGACAAAACGACACTAGAGAGGACGCGTAAGTTTACGAATATTAATGACTGAAATAATAAATATATTAGTCTTCATGTCAGACTGAATAACCCCACAGTTTTGTGATAAATTGGGGATGTGATAAACCGTTATACATGCCTCTAGGCCACCCCGTTTGTGTAATCAGTTACTCGGTTTGGGAGAGAATAAATGTAGATTGATGTTTAGCAAACAAGTTAGATAAGTGGCTTTTATAAACTGAAAGCAAATTACAGGTCAGAATGTTGTACTGAGGAAGCAGTAAAAAAAATTTGTTAAATTACTACATTATTCAATGGTATGAATTTAAATCAGTAAAGTATATCTCAAAGTATATTAATCTTGCCTTTTTGACATCAATTACCAAAATGGAAATATTTAGCCAACATTTTTTTATTTATAACAGGTATTTTGAGAGAAGACATCAGTGACGGATCAAAAAATACTTAACTGTAATTTTAATTCACACAGTCTCAAAAAATATACTATCTAATAACATGTCCTAACTAATTATACAAAACTAACAATTAAAATAAAACATAATAAATAAATGTGTTAAATCTAAATCGTATTCTGTTTCACTGTCAGAGTCGTCATTTAGGCTAATAACAATGGGTATAACTATTAGTTTGTATATAAATAAATGAATCTTCGAACTTCATGATAAGCTTTACTAAATTTTTCAATTTAAATTAACTCTCACTTGCATTTAGCGTAGGCAAAACATTTTTTGCTCTCATCTTTTTCTTGATTGCATGTACCGTGCGAGCAAAAATTATTTTCATCAAAGAGGGCTTGAATTAAAAAAACGTGGAGCTTGGTTTAGATCACAATGATATGGGGACGATATATTTAACCAAATCTAGGTTAAAATTTTGTCAAATTCATATATGACATGATATGCCAAACCTATGAGTAATAAAATAAGTAGACAAATAAAAATTTATTTTTCTTGTTTAGAAACTTAACAAAGTAAGAATATAGAGAAAGAAAAAGAAAAATAATTACATAAATTGCTGAAATTGGCCACCGCCATGCTGCAAGCATAAATTCACACATCTCTTCATATTTTCGGAAGTGTTGACCAGCATCTCTGGAGAAATGTTACCACATTCTTGGATAATCCTTTCTTGTAATTGTTCTAAATTTTCAACTGGTGTTTTCATTATAGTGTTCTTAAAATGAGGAAAAACGAAGTAATCCGTAACCGTTAAACAAGGTGATCTAGGTGGGAATTCAATGTCTGATCGAGAACTGATTAATCTGTCGTCGAAAAAATTGCGTAAGTAGATAATAGTTTCGGCGGCTGTATGGGCGGTTGCACCGTCCTGTTGGAAATATCCAAAACGTAGTTCGTCGTCAAGTAGGTAATTGCTCCACAAATGGATTCAAAGTATTGTCTCTATACCGCTGTGCTGTAACTGTATCATGGAAAAAAATAGGACCAACAATTATTCTTCGGAAAACAGCTAACCAGACACCAATTTTTTGATGGTGCAATGTGGACTCTACAAAAAAATGTGGATTTTCACTACTTCACATGCGTCTATTCTGAGAATTCATATAACCGGAGGGGTGGAACCAGGCTTCATCCGAAAAAAAGTCAGGTCTAATAAATCATTTCTTTCTAATAAGTTTTAGGTAAACCATTGAGAGTCATTCCTGCGTCTTTTAAAATCTGCGGCTTGTATTTCTTGGAATACTTGCAATAAATTTAGCTGCTTTTTAAGAATAGTCCTGCATGTTCCATAAAATTTTTCCACTTCTTGGGACCGGCGTCTTATACAATTTGTTGGCGTATTTTGCATTATTTCACGAACGTTTGAAACAAGTTCTTCTGTTCTTACAGATGGTCTTCCTGCTCCCTTCTTGTGTTGTATAGACACAGCTACGCTTCTTTTCATTCAATGATAAAAATCCCCAGCAATAAAAGCAACGTTAGGAAAATGTTTATGAAAATCGTCCATGCATAAACCCGGACTGTATTGCCACTCACAATTTACTCTAACTGCGTTTCGAAAATACGCTCAACCATGAATGTTTTGTGCTGTTCCGTAAAGCCCATTGTGTAAATTGTTCAAGAAATTGGAAAAATTAGCGATGAATCAAATTACTTGTAACGACTGTCAAAGATGAGAAAATAACTGATTGATTGTTAATTCAGGTAGTTACTAACACCCAACAGGTATTAAGCTCTACGGCTAAGCATTACGTCCTGAGATACAAGGCCCTCTTTGATGTAAATAATTTTTGCTCGCACGGTATATGCTGCCAATGCAAATAACCTTATTTTGCCCTAATATTTTAAAACTATTTTATTAAACGCGTACCACATTAGAAGTATCCTCGTGACAACGTTAAATAAGTGTCTTATGATGAGCACAATTAAGCTCAAACAATAATTTAACATCTGATCTTCGGTAAAATCCCTTTAGACTTCTTCTGGACGTGACCCAATTTTGCCAGTCGAGTGCGTCTTTTCATAACGAGCTTTTAAGCTTACTAAGCTTTTACTTGGTGAAATTTAGTGCTTATTTAAACCCTTCTGGATCATTTTAAAGAACAGCGGGAACTATCATTTGCTAAAATAGCAACGCAACAGTAAAAACTTTGGGTTAATGAAAACTTTAGAATTTTTGTAAAGTTAAATATTTATTAACTACTGTTTCACTCTCGTCAAGCATTTGTCTCGTCTCATTTTCGCGAGCTAATAGCGCGATGAGAGTGGTCTGATTTTCTGCGGGACGAGAGAATTTTTTTTGCATTAGCACTATTATTTATTAAAATAACAACCAAACAGTAAAAAAGGTATGGTAATAACTTTGAAATTTATATAAAGTTAAATATTTATTTACAAGTAACTTTTTCCTGTTTGAGGTCGATTGTTAAAAGAATTTAATTTTATTTGTTTACAGTGGCGTAGCGCTACTACCGCGAACCCCCACAGTTGCGGGGGGGCCCGAATGCTCCGAGGCCCGAAAGAGCGTATTGCTATGGCCCCGAAGGGGCCGAAGTCCTGGCCTTAAAAGGCCAACGCCCAGGGGCTTAGACTCGATGTGTGTCTGTACTCTGTTTTGTCGTTTGATGTATTTGGCTCTGCATAGCTACTGTACAGAAACAGTTTCTGTACGGCTGCATAGAAAACTATTTTAGGATAAATATATATTACAAAATATTTGATATTGTAATTAACCAAATAGGTTCTCGTTTTGAGGGAATGGAGTTATTTGTGAATAAATTTAGATTCCTATGTCCCCAAGTTTTGATAACTTTGTCTGAAAAAGAATTATTTATGTCTGCAGAAACACTACAGCAGACATATTCCAGCGATCTGTCTGCAACTTTTCCTTTAGAGATAGTCGCGTTGTGTAAGTCGTTAATGGAAAAAATTGCTTCCCTTCAAAATATTAACGACTTTGCGGTGTTTTTAATTGTGGAAAATAACACTTTATCATAAAATTTTCCAGAGGTAACAACAGCCTTATTATTTTACTCTTCCAGTAAGTGTCGCTAGAGCTGAAAGATTCTTTTCCAAATTAAAAATCATTAAAAATTATTTACGAAAGAGTTCTTCTCAGACAAGGTTAACTAACTTGGCTATACTGTCCATAGAGGCACAAGAGGCGGCCAAAATGGATAATATCCATTTAATAAAAAATTTTGCTAGAAAAACACAATTTACCACCTTAAAGCAACAATGAGATAACGGCTATAATAAATTATACTAAAACAATTTTACAGTATAATTAGGATAGGCAATTGCCTCGCAATAACTATTGAAATATTTAAGATTTTCTCGCTTAATTTAAAATATTTTTGTTTTTATCTCATTGTTGCTTTCAAGTATTTAGTATCGCTACCTTAGGCTACCTAAAGAATATTTTAGTTTTTGTCCCTTTTAGTTTTAAAGAATATTTTTTATTTTGTTCTTGTTCCTTGTTCAATAGTTATATTTATTGTACCGTTCTTTACCTATCGTGTATTGTATTTTCCTGAGTGTTTTTATAGGCATTTAAGTTAAATTTTATATTAGGTTAGTAGTTTAAATAATAAACAGTATTACCTAATTTTGTTTGGTAACACAAACTTTATATATTATATTCTTAATATAGGCGAGAGGGCCCTAACACAATTTTCGCGGGGGCGCCCATAATTTGTCGCTACGCCACAGCCTCTCTCATCTTCAAAACGACAAGGAAATCTAATGTCAGTTATTTAAAATTTAGAACAATGTAGAATTTACTATTCGTGCTCCTGGAGCGTTCCATCATGCACGCTGGATGACGAAAACTATTTATAGCTTAAAAATATATCTTATAGGGACGAGTTCACAATAACAGTCAGGGAAAGGAAGAGTATCAGAGAGGTGTGCATTTTTATCGTCAAAGTTTAAGTTAAGGCTTGGTTCTCTGCTCCTTGTCCATACAAAGCTTCATATCAAGATCTTCAATTTGCCAAAAATCTTATTCAATATCAAACTATTGATCCACAGATATCTGGACATGCTGTTGAAAAATTAAAAAATCACCTGTGATACTTGTCGTCTGAGATTTGCGCAGTATCGTTCTTTGATAACCAAATCCCTGTTGAAGATAAAAGAAATATAATAAAGTCGCTAGAAAAAGAAGACTCGCTAGAAGGAGGTGAAAAACGAGTTAAATTAGGCAAAATAGAACATAGAAAACTTTGGGAATTTATATCTAAAAATACTCTTCGATGTTTTAAAAGGTTAGAGTTATCCACACATTTTTTTATTTTAAAGAGAATGCAGAAAACGGGGAAAGTAATAATATATAAATAATTTTAATGTAGTGAAAAAGCTTAAAGTGGTGAATGATATAGCAGAAAAAGTACTAAACTCATAGACGCATATAATAAAGTATTAACACAAGATAAAGAACATCGTCAATGTATACTGCAAAATTGTATGTAAATATAGAAAAAAAATTAAGGATGTCAGTAAGACGACAATTGCGGTAACTTTTTAAAAGTGATGTTAAACTAAATTAAAACAAACAATTTGTGTAAATGCGTAATAGTATTGTGCTTTCTAATAATAAGGCCAAAAAAGGCGAAACTTTATTTACCGAATTAAATAATCTCCGTCACAGAAAGGGACTATGCGGCACTTACGTATCACAGAAATGACTTGAGCTGGCTAAAAATTAAAATACAAGGAAACTTTAATGTATTTATTTACTAAGACAAACTTTATTAAAATCATCAGTTCATTGATTTTTGCAACCATCTGTTTTTGTTTTATTCTGTTACATAATGCCAGTTTTGTTATAGACGTGGTTAGATTCCAAGGCGTCATGGAACGGACCATCACAGAACTGACAAAAACTGATTCTCCATTTCCTATGAAAGATTGAAAGAATAGTGGTTGCCTATGCTCGTAAAAGTAAAGTTAGAAGCAAGGTACCCATTGGGTTATTATAAAAATCAGTTATTTCTTTAGTTTCTTTAAATATTACAACTATGCAACACGTTCCAGAACTGACCCTTAATAAAAATATTTACCTGCTGATGACAAAATATTTACCTGCCGATGACAAAAACTTTTCCCTACTGTCTTTTTGCGGCACTATTTTAACTTTACGCCCTAATAAGGTAAGATTCCTTACGGTTATGGAATTATACTAAATCATGTACGCAGGCGCTACATGCCCCCTTTATGATTGTTTTAGAACTAAATGGCCACGTCACAGAACTGATAAACGAAGACGGGTACAGGTATTTTAATATTAATATTTTGAGAATATATATTTAAGGATGTTTTAAAAAAATATTCAAGTTAAGATAATTTAAAAGCGAAACCCAACTTAATAATCTCTAAATAATAGTAAAAATTCACAAATAATATAGATAAACTTGTGGTAGGGCCAGGTCACAGATTTACCGACGTTTAATAGAGGCTTTTGAAAATAGTTTTAGAAAACAAATTAGTAAACGATGCACACATTGTAATATGTCCTATGGATTGCTTAGAGATCAAAAACAATTTAATTCTTCTTCTAGATTTTATTTTATTACCCGAAGACATGTTTTGTCCTCTAAAATTTTATTTACCCATAATATCCTCCAACTTTAGGCAATAAATCTTTGATTGGTTTTAACAAAAAAAGTTTAACTGGTATGGGCTGTTTTCCAGATAAAGAAACTTAAAAAATTTAAAGTAAAAAAATAAGACACTGTAAGTCTTCCTCCACTGGTTTATTAAAATATTTTTTTTTAAATAAGGGTAAATTCTCAACATGTTTCGACTGTATAAACAGTCATCATCAGGAGAAGAGAATAAGGAAAAGAGAAATATCAGGTGCAAATAGTACGTACCGAGCTAAAGGATGATGGAGAGGACTAGCAAAAGGTCATTTGTGGGGAATTGGCAGAAACAAGATATAGGTTGATGTAGCAGTAAGCTACTTGTCAAATTAGTGACAACGCACCATTAAATTAGTGACAACGTACCATCAAATCAGTGACTTCGCACCAACAAATCAGTGACATCGCACCAACAAATTAGTGACAGCGCACCCTAAGTGTGAGGAGAGAAGAAAAACATAAAGTTGGAGTGGTAAATGTTGACTTTTAAAGTAAAGAGGAGTGACTGAAAAGTTACATTTTGGTAAACCAGTGACATAAGAGTAAGGAAAGAAATTGGAATACATAAAATTAATAAAGAATAGAAGAGTAGATGAATAATCACATAATAGTGAAATAGCAAATTAGACATAAGGGGGGAAGTGTTTTAAAAAAATTTTAAAAAGGGGGATTTCTTTATCTGTAATGTAAAAAAAATTTTTGAGGTTAGAATTCTTAACATGAAAGAAAAATTTTTGTAACTTACGTCATGGAGACATCCTTTTAAGAGTAAAAGTAGTGATAATTCATAATCGTAGTTTTAGACATCGTTAAGTAGAAATAAGCTTTTAAATTAATTAATAGGTGTTAGCTTAAATGGCGCTTGACCGTAAAGAGAAAGACGAGGTAAAATGGTGGAGAAATCTCCTCATAGAGTAAACTCAGGTGCGTGGTAGAAACCTGCACAGAGAGGCTAGTCCTTGATTATCTTTGGTGCAATCACAGAGAAAGGGAGGGATGTATCAGGGAGAGATGACCGTTGTTCGAATATCAACAAATTATAATAACCCAGGGGGTGGGTAGTCAGAGATTAAAACTGTCCAACAACGTTCATCCAATAGCTCAGGCAGAACTGACTAGGGTAAATCAACAACAAATCAACAGAGGGTGAACATAGTAAATAGCCTAATCTAGAGTCGAATACAACCTAATTAAAAGAAGAGCTCAAAGGAAGTTAGTCATATGGTGTAAAAATATCATATCATAAAAGGAGGTTAAACTATAAATCAATGAGAAAAGAGAAAGCCAAAAAGTTAGTTGTCAAAATCGAGAGAATTAAAGAATTGAGAACAACTATGTTGGATTTCGTCATTAAGACACACTATGCTATGATTATTGATGATTTTGTTAATTTCTAAGATTTCAAGAAGGTCTAATTTATTGCCTTTATAGCAAGTGTGAAGAAACTTTGTACTAGAATCAGAGTTAAAAGTGTGATTCTTAGTGTGGATGTGTCTAGCAAAGTTAGATTTAATTTTTGAAGGAGAGAGGTTTTGGTTTCTGGCTTTGACTATTTCTTTGCAGTGTTCATTTAATCTGACTGAAAACTTTCGTCCAGTCTGACCGACGTAGGTGGCTGAGCAACCATCCGTAGAACAACATACACTGTAGACACCAGATTTATTAGTAATATGAATGGAATCTTTCGAGTTACATAAGAGTGATTTTAGAGAGTGTTGAGTTTTGAAGCTAATATTATAATTGAAAGAGTCAAAAATGTTTTTAAGTTTGTAAGAAATCGAACCCCAGAAGGGTCGAGAATAAAACCTGTCTGTAGATTTATTAATAGAAATAAGATTTTTGTTAAGATTTCTGTTATGGTGTCTATAGTAAATCTTGTTTATTAAAGCGGGGGGGGGGGGGGGTAACCGTTGTTAGTCCCAATCTGTCTAATAATACCCAGTTCTAATTTAAATTCACAGTCTTCAAGGGGAACCGTTAAAGGTCTAGAAAAGTAAGAGTGGAAGGCTAAAGGTTTCTGATTGTGAGGGTGATTTGAAAGAAAAGGGATAGTATAGTCGGTACTAGTAGGTTTATGATATATAGAAAATTTAATTCTGGTGTGACATTTAGTCAATTGTAGGTCTAAAAATGGTAGAGTATCATCAACATCAGTCTTATAAATGAAAGCAATTGAGGGGTGTAATAAATTAAGAAAAATGAGGAAATTATTCATACTTTCAAGGTTACCATTGAAAACAGCAAAGATGTCATCAACATAACGTTTAATAAATATGATATTAGAATAAAGTTGTCTGGTCTTTATCTTAGTCTCTAAACTAGACATAAAAACTTCAGCTAAAAATGGTGAAAGGGCTGAGCCAATGGCAAGACCCGAATTCTGTTTATAAAATTAGTAATTAAATTGAAAAAAATTTTGTTGAAGAACCAAATTAATAAGAGTACAAATGTTTTTAATATGAAGATGATCGAGGTCAGATGAATCTTCAAAGAGTTTTTTGGTAAGTGTTAAGCAATCCTCCGAAGGAATGCTAGGAAACAAATAGGTAACATCAAGGGACACAAAGAGAGCAGTGTCGGGGATATATAATTCTTAAAGATCCATAGCTAATTGAGAGGAGTTTTTGACTGAAAAAGAACTTCTGAAATTAGTGAGTGAAATAAGGGTACCATTTAGCCATGAGCTCAGCTTGAAACAAGGTGAACAACAGTATGAGACGACCGGTCTTACAGGAACATTCTGTTTGTGTATCTTGGGGAGACCGCAGAGTAATGGAGTTGAAGGATTTACATCTTATACTTATACTTCTTCAAGTTAAAAAATTTAATTATTTAAAGCAGAACGTAAAGTTTTTACTATGCAAATTTCTATGGTGCACTGATAAAAAAATTAACTGAAGAAAAAATTAATTGTCCAGCAAAACGGGCCTTGAGTACTTAAATTTTTATGGCACCTGTGTCCTATGTCCAATATAATACCTACATCTCCCTTTGACGGCGTAAATAACATAAACTTTTAAATTTAGTCGATGCAGGAGGAGTGACACCAGTGCCAGTGGGAAAACATAATCCTCCTATTTCTGTTTGCTTTGCGTAATACTTTTCCCCTTCTAACTTATTAGCAGGCTGACAATGCATTTCCATATATCTGTATGTTAATACATGTCTGCATGTTGCAGTATTCGCTTGAAAGTTTTTTACTTAGAGAAATTTAAATTTCAAACCATAACATTGAAATAATTTACTTAATGTACTAGAAACTCAAATACCTATTTTAAAAGCTAATTAAAAACCATTGTGATCACCAAAAGCACATTATAAAAGGACGCGCCAGGCGAACAAAATGGGGTCACGTTTAAAAGGATTCTAATGGGACTTTAGCCACAACCAGAAGTAAAATTATCCTTGAAGCTTAAGTATACTTACTGCAGAAGACTTATTTTACATTGTTCCAATTTCTTGGTTATAAAAAAGCTGCTTAAATGTGTCCATTGGGTATTCCTGCAACAAATAAGTTTAGTCGAATTACGTGCTAGGGTGCAAACAAAGGAATGAAATTTAAAAGTATGGTAATATGGTACAGAGTAAAAAAATTAAATGTTTTTTTTTGTATTAAAAATTATCTTTTAAAAAAAAATTCCATAAATAAAATACATGTAGAATGTAACGTGTAAGCAGGGTATATAAAAATGGTGGAAAACGGGTTAATTGTCCCCTTGACTCATACAATTTTAAAAATATGTGATATGTTTACCCATTACTGCTATGTGTTGAACTTTTACTTTATACGTGCAAAGTGTTTGCCTGGGACGGATATTATTACTTTTCCCCGATGATTATTATTATATATTTATCTATTTGCTATTAAAAAAGGGTAAAAGATTATGGTCTAGTTTCTAGTTGCAAAAAGGTTTTAAACAGTAATTAACAAACCAGCAAGTTTGACTGTGACTTAATAATTGATAAAGACAGAAATTAGTTTTTCACAATCAAAGGTTGGATATTAATTTTCTGCCAATGTAACAGTGGCGGCTTGTGACTAGCGAGTCAGGGGGGCGCTGGCTTTAAATTAAAAAAAATTTAAATGTCTATTGTTTTCAAAAGTACGTCTCTCTTTTTTCTAACTTTCTCGTTGTGAATTTTAGTTTCATCAGCATAAGCACTACTTAAACAAGTTAAAATATTAGTCTTAACATCTCAAAACTTACAACATTATGACGATGTTTTGCACTATTTTCATGTTTTTTTATTTTCTCTGAAAGATGTTTTAAGTCCTGCACCCCATTTATAGTCCAATTATCATCCTCGTCAAAAAGAAGACACACGAAACAAAAAAATAATTTTTGTCTTCACAACCGCATACCTATTCAGGACTTTATATTATACATATTATATTATATATATTTCTTTGTCAAACTTACGCGTAAACTGTGCCTTACTTTTACATTTTGATTGCACTTGTACTATGTTCAATTTCTAGTGGCCGCCCTGCATTTTTTAAATCAAGTTTTTCACTTAAGCTCAGAGAACTAAACACAAGCTTCTATAAATCACTGACCTTCATATTACACGACATTTTCCAACTTTATAAGTTTTATAACGTAACTAATAAATCAAATCAAAACAAATAAACAAAACATTAGCGCCTAGCGGCATCGACAGATCGCCTCGTCAGAGCACATAATATCGATTATTCTACCGTGGCATCGCGAACAGCTGTTGTTGGGCGCGGAAAATTGGAGCTCGTCCGTGGCTGCTCGTTGTGCGATGTGTAGGTGACGTCACGCCTTTGTCGTCATGGCAACTCATCGAGAAGCCGCGTTGAATCGGGACGGATAATCGGTCGCCCCCGCCCGCCCGCGCTTAGTATAACATTGAGAGCGCGGAACTCGCTTGTCTATGAGTATAACCTGCCCGTTGGAATAGGGCTATGTTTGGTTTATGCCCGTGCTTAGTATAACCTACCCGCTGGAAAAGGGCTATGTTTGGTTTGAATTATTTGCAGGAAGGGCGGCGCCTCAGAGCCCTTCATTAACGAGCCGCCACTGCAATGTAATGATTCCTTCCATTAACTTTGTTTCTGTCGTTGAAATGTGTTGGCAAATTATGAGCATCGAAACTAGACGTTGACACTTTATATGCTACGCTGGTACGTTGGCAAATTATTTTTTATGTCATACCAGTACACTTTTGTGTTTTTATACCTTAGATACCATCTACATAATGGATTACTTTATGCCCGTGCGGGCATAAAGTACACATTATGGCCCGCGCGGGCATTAAATGTTGCATTAAGTGTGCATCTTGTTCCATTTTTGATTATTGACTTTGATACATTAAACATTTTAATAATGTCAAGGTAATGTCGCAGGTAAAAATAAAAAGTTGGTAAATCAAATTAAATTTAAAAAAAAATATTTATTAATCAAAACGAACTGGTATGACATAAAAATTTGTATGCACCACGGGTACTAATAGATATATACCCTCCGGCGACTTACGAACCCTCGGGCCAGAGGCCCTCGGCTTTGTAAGACTGTCGCCCTCAGGGCATAATCATCTACTTAGTACCCTTGATACATAAATAACTATTATATTTATATTTAGTATATTTTTTTCAATAACATTAGATAACTAAGTTAGTCACAATTCCTTGTCATCAATCATCTAAGTGTATATCAATTTTTAAAAAAATCCCCTAAATTTTGCCTGGTTTCATGTGTCATTACAATAAAATTGTGAAAAAATCGACAAGATCAAAATTATTTATTAAACAAAAAATATTTTTTCTAACATTAATAATTGGATAAAGTAAAATTTTATTCACATTTTATCTGAAACTGCTGCTAAAACTCATCCAATTTAACTTCCACATCACACGTTTAATTACTTACAGTTTAAATTAATTTTGGGTTAAAATACTTTTAAAATTGGCTTTCATCCTGAAAATTTGCCCCCGGTAATACATCAAAGTTTCTTTTCGACTTTTTGAACTCGCTTGTAAAGCACGTCAGTTACAGCATGTTTTTCTTGTACTCGAGCTTATTTTAATGATATATTTAAAAAAGGTATTTCCATCCTTTGATATAGGTTCCAGCAAAAATACCAAAGTTATTGTTTAATTTAAAAGGCAACACTTTTCAACGAAGGGATACCTTTGTGCGCTTGACTTTCTATTTAAGGACCTCAGAGGAATATTTAATTTGCTGGAGGCGTCTCGCTTGTACGCTTTTATTTTTGCTGGTGTGGTAAGTATATAATTTAAAGTACCTATACCTATAATGGATGATTCACGGTCGATGGTAAGCTTGGTCTTTTACATAAACGGCCATGCTTTATTTATTTAAAATATTTTTGACGATACA
The DNA here is from genome assembly GCA_963969555.1 of Polydrusus pterygomalis. Lineage (NCBI taxonomy): Eukaryota > Metazoa > Arthropoda > Insecta > Coleoptera > Curculionidae > Polydrusus > Polydrusus pterygomalis. The sequence continues at coordinate 36,744,976 of OZ018376.1, read as the reverse complement.
GTGTTGCAACTTCTACCAAAAGTTTGTAGCAACTTGGATATTTTCCGATATTTTTGAAATTTTAGAACCGTCTATTAATTCCCTAACAATTATATATATTTTTTTAAATGTAACACCCTAAATATTATCACTGATTTAAATAGGTACTTAAATTTGCTTTATTTTTGTATATACTTTTTCGGGAAAAAGTCATTTTTGACAAAAAGTTTTGCTTGTAAAAAAATTCAATTCACGAAAAGAAAATTTTGATTTTTTTGTACCGGGTTCGCAAAAACTTCAAAAACATGATTTTTCTCCAAGAGTAAACTACATTTATTTTTATTTTTGACTAAAAGGCCAATTAGAAAACTTATTTAGAATAATGTTTGTAATTTAAATCCGAGATTTTTTTATTTTTAGAGGTAAATGAATTTTTTTTTTGGATAGCAGCATTAACGGTCGAAATACATACATTATCTTTATCAATGACAGAGGGGTATCAAAAAGTTTCAAAAACTGATTTTTGGTGTGTTATCAGAAATATGTATTTTTAATTTCACAAATGAAATGACCCCGGAAATAACACAAAGAAAATCCTTAAATAACAACAAATAATAATTTCATAATTTGCTATTCAAACACCCCCCTCCATATTCAACACATTTTTCCTGCTGTAAACGAATGTGGTCAAAACTTCTTCGAATTTCTTTAATGGAAATTGTTTGAACAGCTGTTTTAGAAGCTGTACGTCATTCTCAATTAGACGGGAGTACACTAATTGTTTAAGGCGCCCCCAAAGATAGGCATCTGAAATAGTTAAATCGGGACCTCTTGGGGGCCACAGAACCGGACCATTCCTACCAATCCATCTGTGGCCAAATCTATTATTAAGCCATTCCCTCACTTCGCGCAGGGCATCCATCTTGTTGAAAGTACATTTCGTTCCTAAATTGAAGAGGCAATTCTTCTAGGTTGTCAGAAAGGAATGTTTTCAACATTTCAAGGGAACTCCTACGGCTACACGTGTTTTCGAAAAAGTATAGGCCAATAATGCCATAATAAGAAATCGCACACATTTATTTTTTGTAAAATTGTCTTCTTGCAGGAATTCTAAAACAGAAATTATTTTTGCTCCAGTATCTAATATGCGCAGAAGGAATTTTCCCGTTTGTTGAAAATGTCGATTCATAGGAGAACATGATAAATTTATGAAAATTCCTGTTTTCACTTAAAATATGGTTTTCGACCCAAAGACAAAAATCCAAACGTTTGGGTTTGTCTCCTTCTTCCGACGCGACGTTTGATTAAAAGTTGGCTTAAATGGGAATATTTTGTTTGCCTTTAAAATACACTGAATATGAGTTTTTTTCACTACATCAAGTTCTTAAGCTCGGTTGCTTAATGAAAGGGCAACAGACTGCAATACGATTAGGGAAGCTGCGTCATTCTGATCATAGATTTCTTTTTTAATAAGAAACTGAACCATCAGTTTGCTGAAATTTTCTTATTAATTTATATAGTCCCATTTTTGAGACGTAAACGTTAGGGCATATTTGATTAAATTTCTCTATCACAAAGTTGTAAGAACTTATGCCCACACCGTAACATTGAACTAAATAAACCCTTTCTTCTAAGATCAACATTTTCAAAACACATCAAATTCTATTTGACAACTTCAAATTTGCCACATACGTAAAGCAAAGTAATGAAAAAGTACAAAAATTCCTTGTTTTTACAAAAGATGGTAGGAATGCATTTAAAATTTTAAAATAAGATACACGTCATCCATAATGAAAATCTAGTCTAATAAATTTTTATATTGATATTTTTATTGAGCAGCAAAATTTCCATTTACCTCTAAAAATTAAAAAAACTAAAAAAATCGAAGATTTATTTTAAATCTCGGAGTTAAATTACAAACATTATTTTAAATAAGTGTTCTAATTGGCATTTCGGTTAAAAATGAAAAATAATGGTAGTTTACTCTTGGAGAAAAATCATGTTTTTGAAGTTGCAAACCCTGTATAAAAAATCAAAATTTTCTCTTTGTGAATTGCATCTTTTTTACAAGCAAAACTTTTTATCAATAATGACTTTTTCCCGAAAAATGATATACAAAAATAAAGCGAATTTAAGTACCTATTTAAATCAGTGATATTATTCATCCATTTGTGCTAATCTAAACCGTATCCGTGGACAGTCTAATCTAACTAGTAAAGTTTTTGACTTATAAGCGACTATTTGTACAATTTTCTCGGCAATTATTCAATTTTTGTTCGGTTGTTAGTAAGTATGACATGATGAACTCTTGTTTGGCATAAAAATTATGTCAGTTCGTTATTGTTGTAGTATTTTGTTAATTATTACCGATACAGGTCTTGTCGACTTGTCATGATAAAGATAAGATAAGATGTCTATCTTACTCTGTCGTAACAATAACAACGCACAGTACATGTTTTACAGTATATGTAACAGTAGCGTAGTAGTCCACAGAATGCAAGCTTAAATAAGGTGGGATATCGCTAATCGACATCCGAGGATGCCTTTAATATTAGTACCTACCTGAAAATTAACTGTTTTTTTTTAATTTTTCATTTCGTATTTTCTCTTTATTGGGTTTCTGTTCTTTCTATCACACTACTGCAGAATGTAATTAGGAAACATATTGAACTTAATCTCTTTTTGAATATTAACAATATTTTGCCTTCAATACAGTCAGGCTTCCGTACCAATCATAGTACTACCACGGCATTGTTAAAAATAACTGATGACCTTTTTAGTGCTTACGACAACCAACTTAACACTTTATTAATATTATTGGATTACAGCAAAGCTTTTGACACTATAAATTACAAAACACTGTATCTTAAACTCCAATATTTCGGTTTTGATGATTCAACTCTAAATTTTTGTAAAAACTATTTTGAAGGCAGATACCAGAGAGTTTGTTGTATTAAAAAATAATACGTCAAAGCTTCTCCATGTAAACAAAGGTGTGGCTCAGGGCAGCATCCTGGGTACTATAATTTTTTCCCTTTACACAGCCGATTTTTGTTTTTTTCTTAAGTACTGTAGTTAACATCAATACGATGATGATGCCCAGATATATTTTTCATGTCATATGTTGTTTCTGCTATTAGCAATGGATAAAATTAACCATGATCTAGCAACAATATCTAAGGTTTCTAAGGCTTACGGATTGGTTCTTAATGACGGTAAAACACAACTAATGCTAATAGGGAAGAATAGAAACTTTGACAACTCTGCTTTTAGGATCATACTTAACGGGGTTGCTTTACAACCAGTTAATACTTGTAGGAATCTAGGCTTGTATATACAGGGTGACAATTTAAAAACTTGAAATGGCCATATCTTAGGAACGAAAAACTGAAGAAAAAAATGCAAAAAACGTTTTCTATAAAACGAAGGGGGAACAAAAACAAGCGTATTATCCTACCTTTATCTGCAACCCCTTGGACAGGGTGAGATACACCCTTAAAATCTTAAATAGAAAGGGGGGTCGAGTGATACATCATTTTAAAGCTCTTGAAAAATGCTTTCCAATGGTACCATAGAAAGCTACATTTCAGGAAATTCTTCTCTGTTTATTAAGGAAAACGATAAATGAAAACACAATTTTGAAATTTTTTATTATTATTTAATTAAATGTTTAAAATTATTGCTACCAATATCCTGGCATATTAAGAGATATCTCTTAAGAATTCTAAATATTTTAAGCCTAGGTATTTTGTTTTGGTTTATTTGCTATGGTTTTTTTTTCGAAAAAAAAATTTTGTTTATAAATATTCGCATTTTATTATCACAGAATTTACTTTAAAAGTAACTTGTACTAGTATTATTATTTTAAGAACAGTTGACTTTCGGTTCAGTTTAAATGAAAAGCAGCACTTTTTATCTTTAAGAATGGTGTACAGCACAGCTGAACGTGTAGAAATTATTTTCATTTATGGTTCCCAGGATCAATGTTTCTTAAGGACAGCTCAACGTTTTAACGAAAGGCATCTAGGTCAAAATGTAAGCGGGGGGTAAGGAGTATGTTCGCCAACTAGTAGCCAAATTTGAAGAAACTGGTTCTGTCGCGAATAAAAAGAGAAATCAACCGAGACTAGCCGACGAAGCAGCGCAAATTGAAATTCTGGGGCAGTTTGCAATGAATTCAACTTTATTAACTCGTCAAGCAGCTGTAGCAACTGGATTATCTCGTGAATCAATAAGAAAGGTACTTAAATTTCATAAGTTTTATCCCTATAAACTACACATACTGCAAGAACTTGGTGACAACGACCCGGACAGAAGAATTTAGTTTTGTGAAATAATGACAGATAGAATTACGGCAGAACCTCGACTAGTTAAAAATATTTGCTTCAGTGATGTGTGTACCTTTTATTTAAATGGGCGTGTTAATAAGCAAAACTGTCGTTACTGGAATGACGAAAACCCCCACGTATTTAGAGAAGGGCATACCCAGTACCCCCAGAAAATTAATGTTTGGGCTGGTATATTGGGAGATGGTATTATCGGCCCAATATTTATACAAGGAAATTTAAATGGCGACAGGTATGCTGAAATGCTACAGAGGTTTATCGAACCACTAATAGTGCGAGAATTAGAAAATCAGAGGGACATATCTACTAGGAAATTTATCTTTAGAAGAACGCTTACTTCATTTCCAACAGGATGGAGCACCTCCGCATTAAGTAGTTCCCGTTAGGCAGTGGTTGGATGATAATTATCCCAACCAGTGGATTGGAAGAAGAGGTCCTGTTGAATGGCCACCTAGATCCCCGGACCTAACACCTCTTGACTTCTTTTTGTGGGGTCACCTAAAATCTGTGGTTTTTAAAACGCAACCTGAGTCACAAGAGCAACTTCAGCATAGAAGAGTTCAGGAATGCCGTGCTATATCCAGAAAAACATTTGCAAATGTACGTGAAGAATTTAAAAGTAGGCTTTATTATTGTCTTCAAAATTGTGTTTTCATTTATTGTTTTCCTAAATAAAAAGAAAATAATTTCCTGAAATGTAGCTTTCTATGGTACCATTGGAAAGCATTTTTCAAGAACTTCAAAATGATGTATCACTCGACCCCCTTTCTATTTAAGATTTTAGGGGTGTATCTCACCCTGTCCAAGGGGTTGCAGATAAGGATGGGATAATACGCTTGTTTTTGTTCCCCCTTTGTTTTATAGAAATTGTTTTTTGCGTTTTTTTCTTCAGTTTTTCGTTCCTAAGATATGGCCATTTCAAAATTTTTAAATTGTCACCCTGTATAGATGCTGATTTAAGGTTTTTAATTCTCACGTAAACAACTTAATAAAAAAAAAACTTTTTCCACTACTAACCTATAACATCGCCATTATTGACCGATTAATTAACGCCAGAAATCGTTTTTCTCTCCCTTCTCAGTTGCTATTGACAACGGTCAATAATAAAGCATTGAAATCCATTATTGACCGATCTATTTAAAACCAGGTAACTTGATTTGTTAATTCCCCAACAAATAACATGAAAGGTGACCCCAAGCCAACTGATAAGAAAACAAATTATCTTGCCAATATGCCAAAGCAGGTAACTTGATTAAAATATATATTTATACCTACTTAATAGGATTTTTTATAATTTATCAATACTGTACAAAATAAAAGTGTTAGTAGTGGAAAAAAAATTATATTAACCACGGTTTAGACAGCCTATAGCCCTCGCGCCCTAAATCCCTCGTCGCTCCGCTCCTCGTGATTTAAACTTGACGCTCGGGCAATAATGATGGCTGTCTAAACCTTGGTTAATAATATACTATTTTAACACTAAAGCTATTATATTTGCATAAAGATATTTTCAGCACCGATTTGAAATTTAAGTTAACCAATTCCTTGGTATTATAACAATTGACTTATTGTAATATCGTATACTGGCGTGCATTGTTGAGAAGGGATAAAAACAGCCTACAAAAAATCCAAAATTCCTGTTTGCGTTTTTGTTATAACTTCCGAAAGTATGATCATATAACTGCAAGTCTGGTAAATTCCGGTTGGCTTAATGTTGAAGAACGTTTCAAATTACAATTGGATAAAACTGTTTTTAAAATTACTGGTAATGGTTCTCCATCCTATCTCCATGCTAATATTTTTACTAAAGGCAGTAATACACATAACCTGCATACCAGACATAGAGAACTGTTTAGTGTACCTCGTCACAGAACGGAACTCTTTAAGAGATCGTTTTCCTACAGTGCTATCACACTGTATAATTCCCTTCCACTCCATGTTAAGACCTCCAAATCAATTTATATGTTTATTAGATTAGGTAAGAAAGAGATATTGGGGAGCAGAGATTGGACTTTGAGATGATTATTGATAGTGATATAACTAACGGTTGTTTTTTTTTATGTTTGTTCTTTTTTTTATGTTTTTAAACACATTTTTTGTTTAAACATTTTCTTTCGTAAAATTAACTAATTTATACGTCTTATAGGTTTTTAAATAGCTCATTGTTATAGTTTAGTATTTTGTTATGTAAATAAATATTTTTTATTATAACTTATCTAGGGTGGTTGTATAGAGCAACTGGTTTGGATACCGCCACCCCTTTTCCAAATTTTATGTAACCACTTTATGTTTACCAAAATAAAAGGCATTTTAATTGATTAATTGATTGATTGATACTGCTCAAATTGTTAAACTAACAGCTGTCAAGATATAACCAAAAAAATTTTAACTCCCTAGTTTCTGTATACGTAGCAAGGATACATTTAATTAAGTATCCTTATTAGATTACAGTTAAAAACTTGGAAGGAGCATTTTGGAACCTAAAACAACCTAAACTATGTCGAAACGTCGGGTGGTAAATTTGAAATAAATATAGCCTACGACGGTAGATCGATCGATTACTTTACCTTTAACTTTAATTAATGTAGGACACCATCTAAAGATTACTTTGTTGTTCTAGGAACATGCAATTTTACTTTGCTACATGCAATGTTCCACTTTAAATTAACTTCTATACATTTATTACTTTGCTCTATTGTTATTTGATTTATAAAAGCCGTAATAAAATAAAAATCCCTAATTAAACCTTTTAAGAAAATAAATTTATTTCGTGCTAAAAAGTAAATCACGCAACGCGGAACAACTGGCAAAATCTAGACCAGATAAAAGTAAATTTTAATCATTTCATACGTCAAATTATTATTCGTTTCACTGGACACCGCTCTCCGGTTGCGTGCAAAGAATTTTTTTCTGTTTCCAGTCATCCATCTTGCAGTCCTTGATTGTGCGTGTTCCTAAATTGAGATTTGCTATTTATTCTTTCGATTTACTGTCGGAATTGTTTTTGAAAGCGTGAAAAAAGATTAGGAATATTTCAGGTATTTCTGCTTTTTTTTTTTAAAGGATTATATTATAAAAGAGAGAGTCGGTTGTACGTCGCTTTTTAACAAAATAAAGCATTTTTGTATTTAGGGTAAGTTTTTAATTGTTATTGCCAAGCGCTTTCATCCTATTGATAGGCCATTTACTAGGGTTCTAATATATAAACACAAAGAAAACTAAAAACAAAGTAGAAACAAACTACAGCTAAATAGGTGCTAACAATAAATATATAATAATAATTTTAATAATAATAATAATAATAATAATAATAATAATAATAATAATAATATTAATAATAATAATAATAATAATAATAATAATAATAATAATAATAATAATAATAATAATCAATAGGTCCCAAACAGACCTAGAAAATATTAACATCCTCATACGCTCTGAACTTACTAAACACAGAAAACTACACCCCAATTCATGTAAAGAAAGGCTAACAATCAAAAGAAATGTAGGAGGAAGAGGAATTATAGACGTAACATCACTGCACACAAGGCAAATCCAAAAACTCAGAAAATTCTTTCATACTAAACATACCAGTCTCCACACAGCGATAAGCAATGCAGATAAAAACTATACGCCCCTCAACCTATCCCAAACAAACCATTCAGCAGACATACAATGATACACAATTACAACAAGAAAAAATGAATACCTGGTCAGAGAATCCTCCATGGACAGCATAGATACCACATGAAACAAGAGTACATCGACAAATGATCATCATATACATGGTAAAAAGATGGTCAGCTCTTTCCCGAAACAGAAGGGTTCTTACTCGCTATTCAAGATAAAGTTATAGCAACAAGGAATTATCAAAAACATATAATCAAAGACCCTGCTATAACAGACGACATATGCAGAAAATGCCACCTCCAGAAGGAAACAATTGACCATATTACAAGTGGATGTAAAATTCTTGCTGGCCAAGAATACACAGCAAGACACAACGCAGCAGCAAAAGTAGTTCACCAAGCACTGACCACAGCGTGTAAGCTCGTAGAAAACTCAGAACCATACTATAAATACACGCCAACATCCATACTCGATAACAAAGATTTCAAACTGTACTGGCATATAAATATTCAAACAGACAAAACAATATCCGCAAATAGACCAGAAATCACTATTCAGTTAAAAAAAGAACAAACCACATACATAGCCATTCCTAATGATACAAACATCCAAACGAAATACAATGAGAAAATCTCCAAATACACAGACCTGGCAATGGAAATAAAAAGACTTTGGAAGCAAGAAAAAGTCACTATTATCCCTCTTATTATGTCAGTGACAGGCCTCACACCAGGAACATTCAAATCACACCTGAAACAACAACTGAATCAACACAAACATACATCGAAACTTTCAGAAAGCAGTCATTCTAAAAACATGCCATATTGTTAGATAATTCCTTAATTCAGAATAGTAATAATAGAATATGCACTGACTTGGCATAGCTCGTCAGTCCAAAATAAAACCACAATTATGTGAGAAAAAGAAAGATAATAATAATAATAATAATAATAATAATAATATTAAAATTAAAAAAGAAACAACAAAACTGGTATAATATTGTAACAAGGAAGCATAAAAATAAAAAATAGAAACAAAAGTTAAACTAATTTAAACAAAAAGCAAATTGAACCAAAAATAAAATAAAAATCAGTTAAATTAATAACATAACTGGAACGTAAAAAGCAAATTAGTAGCAAATGCGCGACCATTAATGCTCTAGCAACGAATAACTCAAAGAGTATGGTGAGATGAGTAAAAACCAGAATTAGAATTTAGAATTAGTTTCGACTGGCAGTTGCCATGAAACTTGACATTATTAATAATGTTTGCTTGCTACGGTTAATAAAGCATATACTTACCACTAAAAATTAGTACAAAAGTACAAAAATTTAAATAGCTTCTAGTGTGATATTGTTCATTGCATATGATTATCTATTCAGCAACATGGTTTACTGAGATCGTAAAATTCGTCCATAGATTATAAAGTCCAATACTAATGATGGGTTATGCGAAATAAGAATCTTCTATTGCTTTATCTGACATACAAAGTTCTAAAAACCTATTTACAAAATAAAAATAAATTATTTACAACAGCTATAGAATTTAAATTCAAATTCAAATTCAGACAGGACAGCTAGAAGATTCCGAACAACGATGTGATCTGCGTAACAAATAAGTTAACACTAATAATATGGCGCGCGGTGATTGCCGATCACTACGAACTCCCACCAACGTCTTGCACATTATAGGTTCTAACGCATACAATTCGTTTTTGGGGACGCTGTTCTGCTTTCTTAATTGTAGAGAAAGCGCTTTACTGGAAACAAAATGAATCGCATTTTGTTAAATAAAAGTTGTTCATTATTTTAACAAAACTATGCTACTAATCGAACTGATTACTGCCAATGAAACACCTGGAATTGATATAACACTAAAGCGGGCTTGATACAGTAGCAATTTAGTTAATATGGGTTAATAAAAAAGACAATTCGTTATGACTTCAATAAATTTTAATTTGTTTTTTATTGGAAGTAACTCATATGACTAGCAGCCTTAATATAAATCTTTTGATAACCTACTAAATAATGACGTTTAACAATTTTCGTTTTTTAACAGTAATGTATAATGGCGTCTTACGTGTTCAATTTTGTAAATTTTTTACTTTATGTCAAGCGATTGCAATACTTGTAGAACTTAAAAATTGTAAAACTAAAGTTTATATAACAGCAAATTAAATGTAACAATTAACTCCTAACAAAACATAACGAATATTATGAAAGTTCAATCAATTATTGATTAAACTTAACGAGTTTCTCAATGGAATCAGCACGGAGCTCTAGAGTTAATTGTTTTGCCGCCCTTTTTAAACAAACATTTACGGTTTTCAATTACTGTCAATCCCAGAGTTTAATTAATTGTTGTCTCCTTTTCCTGTTTTATTTAATTTTTTATAAAATTCATATTATATTAGTTTATCTACAATCGTGGCTACGACTATTTAACAATGGGAGTATAATATATAGATCGAATTGAAAGTGTCCAAAGAAAGTTTATTAATGCTCTTAACTTTCGTTACAATAGATATAGGCACTTTTACTCGTATAACGAGAATTTATTATTTTATGGTTTGCCATCGCTGAGGTCTAGAAGGCAGTGTTTTGATATTCTTTGTTTATAAGATAGTAAATAACCTTATTGATTCTGAATTTTGTATAAACTATGTACTTTTTAACGCTAACCCATACACACTTCGGAGCAGGTTAACTTTTAGTGTCCCTGCCTTTACAACTAATTACCTTTCTAACTCTCCTGTTATACGTTACATGAGAACATATAACTATCTTGTAACGGGTGATAGTGGCATTGACCTGTTTAATACTAATTTATGTGCCTTTAAAAAACTTATTAGAAGAAAAATATCTATAATCGTTTGATTAGGAATTGCGCTACTATCACTCGGTTTATCTCTTGTTTGCTATTTCTCTTTTGGATTTATTACTTGATTATACATAATTGCCTTTTTTATCTTGTTTAAACTTATTGAGTACTTCTACCGAATCTTTGTAAATCTATTTTTTTGTAATCCGTGTCACTCTATAATTGGTCTGCTCCAAGCAGTCTGTTGAGTGACCTTGTTTGAAATAAATAAATAAAAATAATACTTTGATAATAAAAGCAATGCATATTACAAGAATAATAATAATTAAAACTGATAATAAAACACCCAGGACTATTATGAATTCGTAATAATCCGAGAGCCGGGATCTCTGGATTTTAGCTTTATCAAAAATAAGGGAACCTTTTCGTACTTTACATTCGTATTTTATGTTTGAAGAAGTAGTCCATACTTAAAGTGGAGTTAAATGATATAGAAAAAAGAAAAGCACAAAGTCTTTCTCCACAATTGTTTATTCAAAAAACTAGGCGAACCTAAAATGATTCATAATAGAATTAAATCGACATGTTTCGAGTGTAGAAACACTCATCAGGAAAACAAAGGAAATGGTACAAAGCTGATGTTGTTAGCAGTAGAGAAAATAAAAAGTGAGACTATATAAGCCTTAATGGAGCTTTCAGTGGTAAACACGAGGCGTGAAAAACCTTTTTATAGTCAAAGGACAGAAAATATTTCAGCATACTGAAAAGTCAAGGACCAGTGCAAAGCCACTGTGGTTGGTTGGTTGGTTAAAGGCGGGGGTCGGGTTCGACGTGTGGCCCAAGCTTCTTACACTGCAGCCTTCTGGCTTATTGTGCACCCCAGTCTTGTTAGAAAAGATTTGTTCCGTCTACGAGGTCCAGTAGTTTTCTTCCAAGTTTGTCGTGCGGGAGGTTGTCGCCACGTCGAATGTTTCCGAAGATTTTGAATCTTTTACGCTTTAGCGCTTCGCAGCTGTAAATTATATGAGAGGCGGTTTCGTCCTCTTCGCCGCAAAGTCTACATTCAATGGGTCCATTATAGACTCCCATTCTTTGAAGGTGCCTTCTTAAGTGACAGTGGCCTGTTAGTAGGCCGGTCACTTGTTTTAACTGAGGGCGCGTCAAGAGCAGCATTCCAGCTGATAGCATCTTCGAATGCCTATAAATAACGGCCCGTGCGTGTGCCTGGCCAGGTGTACCATTCCATCGAGATAGATGTTGCTTTTGCGCCCATCTGTCTAATGTTGTTTTGGTTACCTTTTTTGATATTCCAAGGGTGGGTTCTGGGCCCCTGAAATTTTGAGCAGATCCGGTTCTTGCCAGTTCATCTGCTTTTTCGTTGCGTTTTATCCCTGAATGACCAGGAACCCATAGGAGTTCAACCCTGTTGTTTCTGGCTGCCAGCTTTCAATGGTAAATACGAGGAGTGAAAAAACTTTTTATAGTCAAAAGACAGAAAAGATTTCAGCATACTGAAAAGTCAAGGACCATTGCCAAGCCACTGTGGGAAATGAAGAGAAAAAAGAAAAATTAGGGAGTTTTTTTTTTAATTTGTAAAAATCATCTTTAAGTGTACGTAATAAAAGATCTTTAGTTATATTATTACGTAAACTTAAAGATGATATTTACAAAGTTTTAAAAAAAAAATCCATAATTTTTCTTTTTTCTCTTCATTTCCCACCCACAGTGGCTTTGCACTGGTCCTTGACTTTTCAGTATGCTGAAATCTTTTCTGTCTTTTGACAATAAAAAGTTTTTTCACTCCTCGTGTTTACCATTGAAAGCTCCATTAAGGCTTATATAGTCTCACTTTTTATTTTCTTTACTGCTAATAACGGAGGGGTTTAAGGGTAGAAAACGATTTATCTCGATTTCCGGTAAAACTACAAGTCGTATGGAAAAACGTTAAATCGCAAAGTTGTAGGTAATAAAAAGATCTACAACTTTTGTATATACACTTTTTTCACATAACCTCAAAACTTATGTGAAAAATTCAAATAACCAAGATTTGACCTGATATACCTTAACCTCAGAATACTACAGACACTTTCCTTTAAATATTGTAAATATATTCTAATAATATATACATTTAATATATATAATTTTTTGATGTATTTACACTTTTTTCACATAACCTCAAAATTTATGTGAAAAATTCAAATAACCAAGTTTTTGGTTTTTTATTTTTATCTTTTACAAAAATTTTTTTTTATGCACGAAATTTGGTGATAACTTACCATTTTATGTACTAAACACACTGTAAGTTTTTTGATTTAAAATATTTATTTTTTAACCTTATTTTGACTTAATATCGAAAAAACACCCTAATTTTCAATTGAAAATTCTCACGTCAAAATATCTGCTTTTTTAAAAAAGTCGGTGGGCTTTTTATTCGTTAAAACCTCTACTTTCTGATGGTGTTAAAAAATATATACATTACTATGGTAAATGTTCTCAAAAAAATGCAAAGAAACGAAAAAAACTCGATTTATATGGAAATGGTATAATTTGGGGGTACCAATTTTCCTTCTTACCACAGTTAGACACCCATATTAGGATGTTAAAAAACCATGATTGCCATCTCAATGTGGTAGCTAATAGAAATGGCGGCCAATTCAAGATGGCGGATGTTGAGTTTTATAAAATCAACTATATCTCTGGAACTACTGATCCGATTTCATTATTCTTTTTTTTAATGAAATCTCTTTATGTCTGCTCTAAAGTTTGTAATAACTATTTTTTTGATAAAATCAACCGTTAATTAGTATCTAATTTTAAAAATATACAGCGTGTCTGCTTAAGTTCGCACCATATGGAAAACTTTTTTATTATTAATTTTACGAAAAAAAGTTATTCTTTATAAAAAGTTCCGCATGGTCTAAAACCAAATTCAGAGTTTTGGGAAAAATTTATATTTTTTGACTTACCTCGTATACGCCTAGACAAATTTGATTTCTGATAGTTGCATCCAGATTTTTTTCTACGATTTATATTAATAATTGTGTTTTTCTGTAAATTAATGTCCAGAACCAATAACTGTCAATTTTAAAACTTTTTCTTAGTGTAGCTATATAGGTAGGTATTCTGTGCCTACCTATATAGCAACACTAAGGAAAAATATTAAATAATTGTAACTATAAACAGTTTTCGTTTGTTGCGGATATGCGTAGAAATTGACATGAAATTGAATTGAAATCACAACGAAAATGAGTGCTGACACAAATAAAGAAGTTGCTGAAAATATACAAAACGGACAACATATATGTATGTAGCATATGTGGAGAGATATCACCTTTGAGTGAATTGTACCCTCCAAAAGACAGGGAATATTGGGCATTATAAGAAATTTTGATTCTCTTACTAAACGAGGAGACATATCGGAGGAACTGTTGTACACTGTAAAATACAATCGTAAATGTAGTGCCAATATCACCAATATCAAGGCTTTGAAAATAATCCAAACAGAGAAGTCAGTTTCGCTGTCCTCTTCTGATACTGAAAGTTCAAGCTCATCACAACCAATCCAGAAGCGTTTGAAGCAAGAAAAATCAGGCGTAGGAAAAACTGTAGATATACCCAAGGCAATGCATATTTTATGATAAAGAAAGCAAATATAAGAAGGGAAGCCGATCTAGGGAACCATTACTTCAGGTTCTTCAGCTTGACACCGATCAGAATCTTCGTGAAATTGCTATAGAAAAACGGGATACAAAAATCATTGCAATAACGTCTAGAGATATTGTAGCTGCAGAGGCATGTTATCATAAATCTTGTTACCTCGCATACACCAGAGCAAGACCAGATAAAGTAGCAAATGAAGATGAATATACTAAAGCAGAAAAATTAGCATACGAAAAGCTGTACGACTTTATACGCGAAGATTTATTCTTAAATCCAAGTGTACAGGCTCAAGGTTTTTTACTTGCAAAACTTAGTTAGTTAGTTTCTGATCGGTGTCAAGCTGAAGAACCTGAAGTAATGGTTCCCTAGATCGGCTTCCCTTCCTATATTTGCTTTCTTTATCACAAAATATGCATTGCCTTGGGTATATCTACAGTTTTTCCTACGCCTGATTTTTCTCGCTTCAAACGCTTCTGGGTCGGTTGTGATGAGCTCAGTATCAGAAGAGGACGGCGAAGCTGATTTCTCTGTTTGGATTCTTTTCAAAGCCTTGATATTGGTGAAATTGGCTGTATATTTACGATGGTATTTTACAGTGTACAACAGTTCCTCCGATATGTCTCCTCGTTTAGCGAGAGGGTCGAAATTTCTTATTAATGCAGCGTTGTATAGCGCTGCCCAAAACGCCTGCCCAATATTCCCTGTCTTTTGGAGGGTGCAATTCACTTAAAGGTGATATCTCTCAACATATGCTACATATATATATGTGGTCCGTTTTGCATATTTTCAGCAACTTCTTTATTTGTGTCAGCACTCATTTTCGTTGTGAGTTTAATTCAATTTCATGTCAGTTTGTACGCATATCTGCAACAAACGAAAACTATTTATAGGTAGGTACTATTATTTAAAACTTTTCTTAGTGTTGCTATAATAGGTAGGCACAGAATACCTACCTATATAGCTATACTAAGAAAAAGTTTTAAAATTCACAGTTATTGGTTATGGACACTATTAATTTACAAAAAAACACAATTAATACAGATCGTAGAAAAAAATTGTAGCACGCATAAAGAGATTTCATTAAAAAAAAAGAATAATGAAATCGGATTAGTAGTTCCAGAGATATAGTTGATTTTATAAAACTCAATATCCGCCATCTTGGATTGGCCGCCATTTCTATTAGCTACCACATTGAGATGGCAATCATGGTTTTTTGGCATCCTAATAAACCTGTATACCCACTGTAAAAAGGAAAATTGGTACCCCCAAATTATACCGACAAGTTGACTGGCCCATGGACTATAACGACTTACCTGTACACACCTGCCTACCTTATAACTACACCGTCGTACATAGTCAACCCAACGTATGCATATTGCACAAGCTACATACTTTCGATTTGTATGCATTTTAATACGTAACGGAATGAGTGCAATGTTTAAAAAAACATTTTTTAATTTTTAATTAAAAATACTTTGCACCAAAATTTTCAGTCAACCTACCTATCTACGAAATATATTTTTTGACATATTAAATGTTATATAAAAACATGTTTCATCCCGTAACGCGATGGGTGAAGGTCGTTCTATGGTCGGATCTTAGACTATAACAGGATAGAGTGACAGCACAACAATTAAAAGCGGACAATACTACTATTAATTACAGGAAATCTAAATTAATCTCATAATATATTGTTTTTGCGTGATAATTTAAAAACAAATAAATATTGGATAACAATATTTGAATTTTTTCTTATTATTTTGATAAATAGATTACACACGTAGAGTTTGGCCCTCCCGACTCACCCTGTATAAGTTGGGAACACACATGGCGATTTACTCTACATCCTTCTGATGATCCTTGCCGTGTACTAGTATAAGTGAAACTTTATGTTTCCATTGCACAGGTAGAAAAAATAATAACTACTTGTTATGTTTCACAAAAATTTAATCAGTTTCCTGACACGTGTTTCACACACGGCCAATTCGGGTCATTTTCAAAGGAGTACAAGAAGATACTGGTGATACTGGCTGATATCTTCTTGTACTCCTTTGAAAATGACCCGAAAGGGCCGAAACACGTGTCAGGAAACTGATTAAATTTTTGTGAAACATAACAAGTAGTTATTATTTTTTCTTCCTGTGCAATGGAACCACAGTTTCACCAAGCATGTAGCCCAACATAAATTAATTATTTACGTTTCCTTTCTTTTGTCTGACCCTAGCCTCAAAATGAACGTTAAAAATGTTCTGACAATATTTTTTATTACCTTAATGCCTTTTACTATTTTTTCCTCAAAGTTTTAGTATTAGAGGTATTTGAGAGGTAGCCATTCTTAGTAGCAACAGATTAATACCCTAAAATAAGACGCTTTAAGCCATAGAATGTAGTCCGCTTTATAAATTAAAATTACCGAGTGAGTTCTTCCCTTGTTCTACTGTTTAGATAATGGGCAAAACAAGAACAAGAAATCGAGATTTAGCGTTCTCTAAATTGCTTCTGGGCCTGACTAAGGGACCAAGGCATTTGCTCTAATTTCGTCCAATATTACCTATTAATTAAAATAATTATGTAGACTAGAACGAGAACATGATTCGGGCATCTCCTAGAAATTGGTTATTTTGTGCACAAGCTTCTTGGCGGATTACAACTTCGGCATTATTACTCGAGGTATATGTTTACTAATGTATATAATTATGAAAAAGAAGCAAGTTTAGAAACATTATTACAAGCAAAGCGTGGAATTTAAATGACAATGACGTTTTTTCTGGACCCGAGTGAGCATCTTGATCATTTACAACTTGTAACAACTTGTAACATTTTACATGGGTCCGCAAATGCTTCCATGCGAAGCTAAAGACCTTTGAATACGGTGGTATTGCAGTGGTGTTTCTTTTAAAATTTACTAGTAACTAGATACAATATTTGATACAAAGAAAACAAGATATTTTGATATGGAGAGCATGTGGGCACAAACAATAGGGTTCTATACACTACCATCGTCTACCTGCCTAAAAAGTTTAAATAGATTAAAATAATTTTTGCCACCTGTATGCGATGTCAACGATTATACAACTCCATGTATATTTTAACTACCGTGCGAGTAAAAATTATTTACATCAAAGAGAGCTTGGATTAAAAAACGTAGGGTTTGGTTTAGATCACAATGATATGGGGACGATATATCTAACCAAATCTAGGTTAAAATTTAGTCATATTTATATTATGACATGATATGCCAAACTAATGAGTAATAAAATAAGTAGACAAATACAAATTTATTTCTATTGTTTACAAAATTAACAATGTAAGAATATACAGAAAGAAAAAGAAAAATAATTACATAAATTGCTGAAATTGGCCACCGCCATTCTCCAAGCATAAATTCACATGTCTCTTCATATTTTCGAAAGTGTTGACCAGCATCTCTGGAGAAATATTACCACATTCTTGGATAATCCTTTCTTGTAATTGTTCTTCCTGCTCCTTTTTTGTGTTGTGTTGTATAGAACCTGTTTCCTTAAACACAGCCACGGTTTTTTTCAGGCAATGATAAAAATCCCCAGCAATAGAAGCAACGTTAGGAAAATGTTCGTGAAAATCGTCCATGCACAAACCCGGATTGTATTGCCACTCACAATGTACTCTAACCCCATTTCGAAAATACGCTTCAACCATGAATGTTTTGTGCTGTGCCTTAAAGCCCATTGTGTAAATTGTTCAAGAAATTGGAAAAATTTGCGATGAATCAAATTACTTGTAACGACTGTCAAAGATGACGGAATAACTGATTGATTGTTAATTCAGGTAGTTACTGACACCCAACAGGTATTAAGCTGTAGAGCCGTAGGGCTAAGCATTACGTCCTTAGATGCAAGGCCCTCTTTGATGCAAATAATTTTGGCTCGCACGGTACAATAAATTATTAACGAATCTATATGGGAAAACTAAAAACGCAAATTAACTTACTTAAACAATTATTTGTGTTATACAACCGACAATGCTGGTGCATTGTGCAAGGCATCTTTGTTCAATGCAATTATTATCTAAAATACACGTTGCGTTATTTATGTATTAACATCCTCGGGTATCAAAATTCGTGTTGCAGATTAATACAAGATATCTCACGTTTCCATACCTCTTCTTGGATACACACATGAGTTCCATAATACATACTAACGAACGCGGAGAAATTGTCTTGTATAATTGAACAATCAGACGTGGGTTAGATTGCGAGGCAATTGTCGTTTCAGTTAAACAAATAACGGTGGGTTTATTTAGGTAAATTATTTTTATAGATAAAATAAGCGTTTCTACGTTACTACATAAAGAGGGGCATAATAATTTATGTATATATTATTCGCATTTCATAGAAAATTCGTTAAAAAAAATACTGTCGCTGAGTGTTATCACTTAATTATTGATAACAAATGGAAAAAGTTTATATTAACTAATTTTGTTTTATAAATTTTTACACCTATAAAAGAAAGTAAGCTGTTAAAAAATTGCAGTTTTCGGTTTGACTGCAGTTATATTCATTTATTTAATTAAGTTACAAATAGTAGCCATACAGCCTGTGGATGTCTAATAGTTACATTTTCAATATACTGATTTGGCCAGTTTGAACTTTTAGGACATTTAATGTTTGTATGAGTATAAACTATGTAAATCTATCAAAAAAATTTCCTTGTCAGACTTCCATTGTCTTTATTTCGGTTAGTTAGTATCTCTAACCATTTTCAAGTCTAAACTAATTTATAATTCTAAGGCTACTGTCTTAAATACGATCCATGTGCAATGAAGCTTGATGACTCCGCTTACGTGCTTATTGGAGTGTGAAGGTTGAGCTGTTGGTTTTGGACAAGAAGAGGCTTCCAGATATTTGGGATATCTATACTTAGTTTACTAAATATATGGGCATTTTGATTCATGAAAGCTGCTTCTTTGAATTTTCGTTTTCTCCAGTGCTGTTCCGTGTCCAAAACCTTGGCTTCTGACCACTGTATATTATATTGGTTGGTCCATACATGTTCCGCTATACCTGATCTCGAAGTTTCACCTCTTTGAGTATGTTTCAGATGTTCTTTAACTCGTACGGGAAGAGGTATTTTTGTTTCTTCAATGTACGATTCGCCATACTCGCAAGATATTTGACAGATACAATTTTTTGTTTTCATTACGGGGGGTGGGGGGTTATTATTATAATAATAATTCTGATTTACCATGTTTAACCTTTTCGTTTGAACAGGAGGGGGCTTTACTTAAATACAATTTTTTCAGGGCGGTAAATAGGTAGAGGGGGTCAATAGAGTGGTCACCCCGATTTCCAGATCTTAACCCGCTTATAAATCTAAACCCAACTCGATAGATAAGCTTATGGAGTTCAGTTGACTTGTTGGTATGAGAAATTGCTCTACAAGTGTACAAAATGTACAATTTTTAGATCGATTAATCTACTGCAGAACACTTGGTGAAGGACATTTTTAAAATTTTATAAAAAAGATTCTTTTCATACTTTGTCGTTTATCTATTATAAGTTAATATTTCGTCAATGGTTGTAGCTTAGTATAGGGCATGATTTATGAAAAAGTCTAGAAGGGATTGTAGAATGTAAAAATGTAAAAATATTAAATATATTTCATTAAAAAAAAATAAAGTTGGTACATGGTGATGATTATGATCCACCCTATATACCCAATAAGTTTTTTTAAAGTTCAAGAAAATTAATTTGGCGAATCCGGGCGATTCTTGATTAGGTGGGCGGTATTCTATAAAAAAAACTAATCTGTTTCTTTATCATATTCCCTGCTTTTACCCTAGCCTCCGGCTGTGCCTTTCTGAGGTTTTGTATAACAAACTTGAGAATCTAGTGAGTAATAATTTGTTTAGAAACCAATTAAAAATATTATTTTAAAAACAAGCCATTTTCAAACGTATCCTCTACCATATACCAATGCCCAATATCATTTTATGCGTATTTTCAAATTACAATTTACAACGAACGCTATGCCATGTGAATAAACCCAAAAAGTTGTTTGTTACAATCGTTACAATTGGTACGAACGTTCGATAATAACACTAATTTAAAGTTATTACTTTGTTAATTCGCAGCAACTATTAAAATTTTGCTCGATATTTAGGGGGAGAAAATGATTTACTAGATATTTTAATACCCAATATAAACTTATGATATATTTTTAACATTTTCAACACATTTGGATATTTTCCACTAGAACTTTGCATTTATAATTTTTAAATTCTTCAAAAGACAAAATGTTATTAAACTTATGGTTTTTGATTCGTCTTTATTTGATTATATTTTGTGCCGTCCGAAACACCCAAAGAAGCCGATCATCCTGTTCTCCCTCACCCATTTATACTTATTGGTGGGAATCAGAAGCTTGAAACAATGATTGTAGCTTGTTTGTAAAATTAACATTATTTAACAGGTGAAGATACATTTTTTTGCACTCGTTGTATAACATAGATTCGAATGGCGCTACTGCGCTAAAAATACTATATTAGGAACAAATCCTCAATAATTGCAAAAAAAAATACCAGAAATTATAAAAATTATTATTTTAATTTTTATTAACGCCGTTCATACTTGTTTTACCAATACAATGAAAACACCAAAATTTCAAATATCTTTAGTTGTTTTACTGAACTAGTATTTTGTGTCATTTGCTTCATCTCTGTTATACACACAAAAAACCTTATATCTCCTACTACCCTTATAATGGGGGCTCTACTGTTTGTTTATAAAATGCTCTTATCGGCCCAGAGCGAGAAGCGAGTATCCCTGTTCCTTTCGTTATAATAGACTTAATAACTTTTAACAATTAGCGGCTGGCTAAATGGAAGACCTGCCAAACTCAATTATCATCAACCAAAAGACATTTTTATTCTGATAATTTGCGCGATATGTTTTCCGATCAATCACACTCTGCACAAGTGGGATAAAATCGAAGACATTAAAAAAAATGTCGAAAAAATTCAGTAAATTTTTTAGGTAGTTAGGTACTAATATTAGAGGCACCTTCGGGTGCTGATAAGTAGTAGTAAAGGGGATGCTTAGCGCCAAGCAACGAGGGCCAGTGCGACCCGTTTTGCAAACCCCATTTTACGTCTGGGTAATGTCAGCTAGACGGGACCTACAGTTTTACGTGGGTTCCGAACCACAATTTACCGGCAGATGTTATTCTCGGCACAGTTTTACGGTATTGTTGAAACCTTTTGTGCACCACAGGGTCAGCCTATGGTGCGACTTAAAAAATGTTACCGCAGAGCCCCCTAATCCATCGGGATCCGTATATAGAAGTGTAATTCCACTGGTATTACCTAATCCTCTGTATTGTTTTAATTTTTTAATATGATAATAATATTATAAATAAAACAACTTTAATAGGTAACACGTTTTAAACAAACATTATTGATTTAAAATTGCAGTAACAATTTAATTGCTGGAATCATCAGAATATCCAGAAGTAGAATCGTTTCCAGGTTGGATCACTATTGGCGCTATAGGCGATAAAACAGGATATTCCTTTTCTACTTTTATAACATGAGCTTCGCAGTTTTTCCATACATCGCTACTCATGTCGCTAATTATCTGCCGATAATTATCAAGGACAGCTGCGCTTAATGTTGGTGACTGATTATTTTTTCGTAAACGTTTTTTTAAAATACTCCAAATCATTTAGATAGGGTTAAAGATACAATAATATGGGGGTAATCGCAAAAGAGTATGGCCGCGCCTAGTGCAAAGAATATCAATTACGTAATCAGTTTTAAAGTTTCTCCTTTTAATGATTTTAATTAATTCCTTTTTGTTTGGAATCCTTTCAGGAATATCCATATTTTTATTTCTCACAAACTTTAGAACATCTTCTTTCTTAGTGCTTATGTTAGGTATTTTATTTTATATTCTCGAATGATATGACGCATTGTCCATAACAATTACCGAATTCGGAGGAATGTTAGGTAAAAGCTGTTCAGCAAACCATTTTTCAAACAAATCCGCGGTCATATCTTCATGATAATCGGCGGAAGATTGCGTGCTGTCTAGGATATATAAATTTGCAATTACGTTTGTCTTAGCATTATTCAAAGACTGTCCGAGACAGCGACATTGGCGCTTGTCCCCATGGCAACGTGCATAAATTATGTGCGCTTGCCAGTTCTTCCAAATTTTTAGGTTTGTAAATACAATATCTAAGTATAGGTAAAACAAGGGTTTGTTAATTAGTTGTTTTTAACACTGAAAACACTTTTTATTTTAATTTCAGTTATAATGTTTCTTAAGGACTAAAGAATGTATTATTATAACAATGAATGGCTTGTTCTTTTTTTCTGTCACACTCAAAACTCCTCGGTTTAAAGTATATTTGCAAACTAGATTTCAAAGAGAGTTACTGACTAACAATTGAATACTGACATAAAAGGAACATTTTTAACAAAAACAACCCTGGTTGTGAGGTCGGTCTCTTTGAAGCCCGTTTTTTTATGTCATCAAACTGAGTTTGGAAAAATTGTACCTTCCGCTTGCAATGCTTGAACGCTATCGCTGCGCTAGGCTGCCATCTCGGGTGCCGATTAGCATAACAAATACTTTAAATCTGCAGTCCGTGGGTTAATATGGTCCTGCTACCTATTATGTGCACATTTTTGTTGGCTGCCTTACTCAACGTGCAAAGCAGCCATCAAAGCCGCCGTTTGTGGGCTTCTTAAGGATGCAAATATATAAACTCTATGTCCAATAATCATTAAATTGTTCTTATTTCTAGTAAACCACCTTCTATACTATTAAACTTTATTGTTAACTATCTAATATTATCCAATTGGGTTCCGGGTGTTTTAACCCAATTATATAAATAATGTCCCCTCGTAATGTCCTTATTCTTGTGCCAATTATTGTGCAGAATAGGTAAGATGGCTCCAAAAGGGAAACTCTCAATTTTAAAGCCAAGGGTGGCTTATAACAGGAAAAAATTAGGTGTCATAAAAGAACGTAAATAAAGGATAATTTAAAATGTCATCTTGTGGCGACTATCAAAATGTTTTAATAAAGGTTGAGGGGCTATATAGCAACACGAGATAGTAGACTTGAAAATAGGTCATTCACGCAATTATTAAACTAAATATCAGGTTTGTATAGTTTAATTTTTGGGAAATATGACGATAAAATCATTATTTAAACATGTTTCCTGTTTGCTATACGAGTCCGTGTGCATGGAATAGAGAGGGTGCTAGAAATTCGCTTGTATATTTTTGGCAAGGCTGGCATGATTTAAATCATTTTTTTAAATTTTAAATATATTTGCTCATTGTTTTATTATTTACCATAATAATAGGTATAGTAGATAGTATATAGGTACATATTAAACTGTGTGTCCACGGATAGAGTTTAAAAGAGGAAAAACTTTTTTTATTAGTAGGTATAGAAGAAAAAGTCATTTTTTATAAAAACGTCTGCCTGTGCTGAAACTACAATTTCGAATATCAGATTTGCGATTACTGTACATAGTTCGTCGAAAAAACAATTTTATTTTTAGGATTTTTTTTTCAATTCTAATTTTCAATTCCTTGATTTATTAAATGAATTTTGTTTGGGTTTGTTCGGGTTTGAAACTACAATTTCAAATATCACATTTGCGATTATTATGCAGAGTTCGTTAAAAAACAACATTTTCATTTTTTTGGATTTTGTTTAAAATAAATTTACTTAGAAACAAACAACTATTGTGGCTTTCCTACTTCGAATATGATTTTATATCTGGCTGAGTAATGATTTTGTTGTAAAAAAACCATTTTTTATTTGCCTACTTTTAAAATATATTTATTATGACATGTCATATTTATTCAATTGATTTAATCCTAAATTATAAAACTTTTATTTAAACGTGGTACCACCGAGTTAGCGCATAGTTCAACTCGACATCTGAATTTCCGATGCCAGTTCCTAACTTGCTGTATTGGGATAATTGCAGTAACTATACTTATTTTTTCTTTCAAGAGATCTAAGTTATTATTGAAATTGATTTTATAAACATGTGGCTTCAGATATCCCCATAAATGACAGTCGATAACTGTGAGATCGGGACTTCTACGTGCCAACCATTTGTTCCCAAAGTGATGATTTAGCCAATCATCAAAGAACTGAAAATTGGAATTGAAAAAAAATACAAAAAAATAAAAATGTTGTTTGTGATGAAGCCTGTATAGTAATCGCAAATCTGATATTCGAGATTGTAGTTCCAGCACAAGCAGACGTTTTTATAAAGAACGACTTTATCTTCTACCTACTAACTAATAAAAAAGTTTTTCCTCTTCCAAACTCTATCCGTGGACACACTGTGTATTATGTATGTATTTTTTTTTTGTTTTTTTTTTTTAAATTACCGTTTCCTGTCTCGCTTGTTAAAGTTTGTATTAATAATGTCATACATAAAAAAAAATTAATTTATTTGTTCAAACTCAAACAGTATTTTAATATTGAAATAGTGAAATAATACAAATATAAATAAAATTCAAAAGTTTTTGTGAAGAAAACAAAAAATACTTTTTTGTAGCCATTTTTTATGGTCTACAAAATGACTCATTAGCTTTAAAATTCGACGTTCATTAAGTCAAATTATTTAAATACGGTCCTGGAACTGTAAATACGGTTTTAAGCTTTAAACATTAAAGCAAATCAAATGCATTTAAATATTAACGTTTTGTCATCAAATAATACATCATCAATATTTCAAATTGTCATTTTAAATTTTAAAAATTTGACTTGACTGTGGTCTGAAGAACAAAACCTAGTAACGGCATCTTGTAGAATATAAAGAACAGATGTGTTCTGTTTTTTTTTCAAGCCAAGAATTAAGGCGCTAAGATTCAAAAACCAAAACTGAAAATTTTGGTTTTTGCCCTATTTAACCATTTTCATATCTCTTACCGTTTTTGAGATCTCCATGTACATAGACGAATTTGTATCACCCTGTATAGTGTTTATAGCATAGGTCATCTAGGCAAATTTATAGGGAGAACGCGCAAATTTGGCTAAATTTGGTCAATACTTGGTTGGTTTGTTTACGTTTACGCCTTTCTCCCTTAAAAGTTAAAAAGGCAACCCTTCATCAAACCACATATTTTATTACATTAGCGCGGAAAGTGTTGAGAAAAGGTATTTAACGTACGAAACGTTAATAAAATATAAATTGGGTTATATGTATACTTCCAGAGGAATTAATTTTAAGAAGTTTAAATAGTAGGAATGAAGTTTAAATTTTTTAAAATTTAATTTAAATATAATAATATGCAACTCGTTACCTATAACAGCCAACTTGTCGACTCAATTAAATTGCCCCCCCCCCTGCATATAGATTTTAAACGATAATTTTCTAATATTAATATTTATAATCTTTTCGATGGTCCTTGCCCTAAATTGTTCATAGTTTGAACTTTTTGTTCCTTTTTTAACACCCTTTTTTTTAATTTTTTTTTATTTTTAGCTTCACCTGTATGTTTCGATGTTTGTAACCGACTTCTTTGAACCAGATTTTGACCCTCTTTCTCTCTCAATATCTTTATTATAATTCATAATAATACATTTCCCAACAATACATTTACAATACATAATATATGAAAATAATGATCTACTAGGTTTTTATCGCTTTCCGCGAGACCGCGACTAGACAAAGCAGCCAGACTAGGCCAGCTGGGGCTGGTCTTAACCCTGGGTAAATGCATTGCCTCGCAGTCAATAGTAGTGGTCCTTTCCAGCAGTGCTTTACAAGACCGTAAGAAATTTGTTTGATGTGCAAAATTTCCAGCGAAATATCAGGTTAGTTGGAAAAGTCGCTGTGCAAGAACCAATCTTAAAAATTAACTCAGATTTAATTTAAATGTTGTAGACTTATCAAGAACCGCTGACAATACAATAACCTACACGCAAAAAATTCTCCTGTCAAATTTTGACAGCTGTCAGGTATAAAACGAAGAAGCGATTTTGACGAATCAAATTATGGTGTCGTATATTATTCGATGCGGAGACTCGAGACTCGGAAATGAAAAAATAAGCAAAAAATTCTCCTGTCAAAATTTGACAGCTGTCAATATTTCAAATCGTTTAAAAATAATAATATTAATGAAAACACTATAAGGTCGTATTATATTGACGGTGGAAAGTTGAAAAAAATACGCAAAAAAATATCTTGTCAAAATTTGACACCTGTCAATAACAGGTTAAGCGCCAGAGGATTTTGAATGAAACATCTTCTGGGGCCAAATGATGTTTAATTAAATTCTGAAACTTAAGAAACTATCTATACTTAAATTAAAATAATTTCCGTTGCACGTCATACCTTCGAGTATCAGCAGTGTTGCCAGTTTGTAATTAAAATACCCCAGTAAGGAAATGCTTCGGCATTTTTCAATAAAGGTAAACAACGTAATCAACAGAAATGTGTATGAATCCCTTTGTTGTTCTTAAAAGATCAGTTTTTAATCCTATTTAGAAAAGGATTTGCAGTTTTAGTTAAAAACGACTTAAATAAAGTCACGAAAACACGAAATGAAAACAATAAACGTCAATCAAAATTCGCCAAGAAATAAACTGACATCACCGATGCGTTGACACTTCTGTTGCCAACTGTCAGCCCAAAAAATTCAAATGATATTAATTTTTAAAAGGTTAAACTTAAAAAACATCCCCTTTAAGCGGCTTAGTATCATAGAAGAATACATTAAGTTTCTTTTACATTCAATATCGCATGAAATTT
This sequence comes from Polydrusus pterygomalis, assembly GCA_963969555.1. Lineage (NCBI taxonomy): Eukaryota > Metazoa > Arthropoda > Insecta > Coleoptera > Curculionidae > Polydrusus > Polydrusus pterygomalis. Next base: position 36,717,771 of record OZ018376.1, on the reverse strand, counting down.
ATACATTTTTTGCCCAAATTTTATGTTCTTATGTTTCCTTACCGATTTTCAACTTTCAGCTGATTGATGACGTGCAACGGAAATTCTTTTAATTTAAGTATATACTATTAGCTTGGTAACAGTTTCTAGTAGTGCAGGGCCATGGCAGACATGATACGATATGAAATTCACTATAAGTGTGTCTGCTTGGCGCTGCTGACACTATAAAATTTGGAAGGTGCAGCGGACACAGGTGTCCGCCATGGCCCTGGTGGCAAGTAGCCGAACAGACACCGGCGTCCGCATTGGCGCTCAACCTGATAAGTCAGAAATATTACAATAACCGATAGTAATGAAACAAATGTGGGTTCGTATAAATATTGTCGCTAAGAATAGAGAAAAATTTTAAAAAAATTCTGCCCGTCAAAATAAAGCTTTGACAATTTTTTTTTTTTACTTTTGAAAATTTTTGTCATTTGTTCGGGTTTGTATGTATGTTTGTTTGTAACCGACTTCTTTCAACCCGATTTTGACCCACTTTAAACTATCAGATTTAATTTAAATTTTGTAGACTTATCAAGAACCGCTGACCATACAATAATCTACTAATCTAGCTCAATCTACTCAAAAAAAAATTTCTTAACAATAACTCAAACTAAAAAATGAAAAATAAATATAGTTTAAAAGAACTAAAAATCACGCTTTAAATTAATCAAACTAAAAAGCGGAAAATAAATATATTTTAAAATAATTTTTGAAATTTTTAATATAGGCAAAAAATAATAATGAACGATAAACATTATTATTATTGTGAAAAAAGCGTGGGGTGCTCGATATACGAAAAATATAGCACAAAGCGCACCACATTTTTTTTCACAATAATACTGCCGTCCTAAAATCAGATGCCGTATGTACAAAAATTTGTTTTTAAGATATTTTGCTTAATAGGTTCGTGGCAAGCTAAAGAACTTTTTACTGAGCAGAAACGCCGTATATTTTTCCTAAGTATCAAAAATATCACATAATATTTACACGTATCTGCAAAATTGGTAATATTTCCTAAGCTGAAATGCATTACGTACATAGTACTAATAACAAATGCCATTTCTACTACCGCGCCCTTGTAGATACGGTGTTTCCCGTTAGGACAAGTCAGATGCGGCGTTTATTACTAGAAAACGCGCCTTAATTTACAATTCACCAACTGTAGCTTAGTAATCAGACTGCATTGCGAGTGTAAACGTGTTAGTTTGGTGCGCAGTTACAAGTGTGATTTTTACAATTTTTACACCGTTTAGGTTATGTATAAATTAAATAAAGTTGTATAATAGGTTGAATACCTTTTAATAGTGTTAATAAAGCTTACCGTACAGCAACTATATAATAATTATAATTATTATAATAATATGTGTATTAAGTATATTGAACAAAATATGAAATTTTTTTTTTCGTTAGGAAGGAAAGCCATAATAAATCGGCCAAGTTACTTTTTAAATTTTTTTATTAAAGTTAATGTGTAACGGGTTAGCACCTTATTATTTAGGAAAGTTTTATAAAAACAATATATAGATATCATTATACAATGCGCGAAGCACGTTCGGGTGTACCCAGGTGCTTGTATAATAATACGACGATAAAGATATTTTTTAAATGCATTAAATAATCCTTATAAATTTACTTTATTCAATGATAAGTTTTGTGCAAAAATGTAAAAATTTCTTTAAAATTTTCCGGTACGTTTTGATATGTTTTAAATATATTTAGGAAAATGTCAAGTAGGGCCAATTGTCTTATTACAAACCTGTTAACAATATAAACACTTCAATGTATGTCATTGTTGCAAAGTATGTTTTTATTAGCATTTACATGCCGCATTTTTATTTAGTTTCGCTAAGAAATAATGATAGTTTAAAATGCCGTATCTAACTAAATTTTTTTGGTTTAATATTTCTTTAAAACGATGTAAATGAAAAAAGTACATTTGATTTCTTTAAAATATTGTAAATACTTACAAGCCATTAAGAAAACTTTAAACTCAATTATCTCCGTTTGGTGCTTTCTGTAGATAAGGCATATGATTTTAGGACGGCAGAATACTAATGTTTATCGTTCATTATTATTTTCTGCCTATATTCAGCATTTCAAGAATTATTTTAAACTATATTTATTTTCCGCTTTTTAGTTGGATTAATTATTAAAGCGTATTTTTTAGTTTTTTTAAACTATATTTTTTCGTCAATGCCGAAACGCATCTGGGAAGAATGGATCTGACGAAATGAAAGGAAAAAGAACTATCTACTTCAGATTATATTTTATTATTAGTTAATTTAAGAAGTTAAAATATAACCTGAGGTTGGTAAAAAAAGGCGACTAATTGCACTTATCACGGGGGCGGCTAAGGATCTAGGACCAGCCCTAGGTACATCCTAAGGGGGGTTAATTGGACCTTTAACGATCAAAATCATAGAACGTCGCCACTTAGTAGAGGATCCGACCATAGAACGACCTTCACCCATCGCGTTACGGGATGAAACATGTTTTTATATAAAATTTAATATGTCAAAAAATATATTTCGTGAAGGTTGCCTGAAAATTTTGGTGCAAATATTTTTAATTAAAAATTAAAAAATGATTTTTTTTAAACATTGCACTCATTCCGTTACGTATTAAATTGCATACAAATCGAAAGCATGTAGCTTGGCAATATGCATACGCTGGGTTGACTACTTAAGCACCTCTTAACCCTTAATAAGCTTCGTCAAAAGTTTTCCGCTATCTTAGTGGTACAGGAGATATTGACCTTTGTCGCACTAATGGGCCACCCTGTAGTAAATACCAAGCAAAGTTTTAACGCATTTAGGTTAGGTTCTGTCATATTTGACATATATTGCACACAATTTATGTCAAATATGATAGAACCTAACCTAAACGCTAAACGTTTAAAAAATATCATTTTTTAATTTTTAATTAAAAATACTTTGCACCAAAATTTTCAGGCAACCTTCACGAAATATATTTTTTGACATATTAAATTTTATATAAAAACATGTTTCATCCCGAAACGCGATGGGTAAAGGTCGTTCTATGGTCGGATCTTAGACTAACTCGCCAGTGTGACTTACATAAAATTTCTACTACACCCACATTAAATTGTAACTGTTTAGCTCACAGTTTTATTAAAATCCGAAAAATATTCTGAAAGTTTATTAAATTTTTCTTAAAACACTTCTTAAGCATGCAAAATCCTTTTACTGAAAAAGGAATTAAGAAAAATTTCCATTCATTTTTGTTGAGAGAGTTGAGCCTCAGAAATTGAATACATTTTACCCGTTAATATTAAAATAAAATAAATGCGAAACAAATTTTATCCTAATTTACATTTTATCTTTATACGGGCCGAATTTAAAAGGATGTTTAATTATTGCTTATTTAGCCGAAAACCAGATTTACCGAACAAAAAGCTGCTTTTACCCGTATACAAAAGAAAGCTAATGATGCTAATGTATCTGACAATCTAGAACACTTTATTTTTACACTTTTTTTTGTCAAGATAGAAACAATGTTTATAATGAGACCTTTTTAACATCGCGCCAGCCAATTGTTTGGTAAATAACAAAAACATTTTATTTATTATGCTCAGAATTTGAGTAATGATGTAAATAAGGGTATTTTTTCTACATGTATTACGTTATTTCTATGTGTTATGCTGTTATTGTAAATATTATGTCGAATTGGATATAAAGTAGGTAGTTCGTTTTTGTACACAAAATATGTTTCATTTTACATCGTGAATAGTGGGTTCAAGTAAATCCAATTTTAAGAAAAACAATGCAATTTTGTAAAACAATAAATATTTGTAACGTTGCGGACATGTCCGAAAAGTGGCGGTATAGGCGGCAATTTCGGACGTTATAATCGGGAAATACGTTGGGGTTATTTTCAGCGGCAGCTTTCTTTGTTGTGTTGTGTACCAGGAACAAGGCGGAAACTTGTCTAGTGCGAAGACTGGGCTAGGATCACCTTCTTCGTCATTGGTGCCGGTAATAAGAGGAGTACGGGATAATGCGTCGGCTACTTTATTTAAAACTCCCTTGTGGTAATCTCGACAGTCGAAGTGTTGGAGTACATGCTCCAGCGCGCTAGTCTACCAAATGAGCTTTTAATTAAATATAGCCAGAGAAGTCATTGAAGGTCAGCCACAATAGTAAAGCGGTAGCCTTCTAAATATGGTCCTCTAATTTTAATGCCTCCAAACGATTGCCAAGCAGCCTTATTCGGTGACTGAGAAGTTATTCTTGTCAGCTGTTCGAATGCGGATTGTTGTTCCTTGGTCAATCTCCAGCGGATTTCCTTTTTTTAAAGCTGGTTTAGCGGAGCGTTAGTTACACAACGTCTATACCAGGATGCAATGCCCAAAAATCGTCGTAAGGAGCGTATATTTGTCGGTGCGCCTAATTAAAGCCACAAGATGACCTAAGTAGCAGAGAGATTGGCGGTCAAATTAACATATATCAGGATTCAACTTTAGATTAGTGGTATGGAGAAGGTAAAATACTTGTAAATTGTGCTTCAAATCTTTCACCTAAAACGATTATGTAAGCCAAACAGAACTAGTCAGCTCTGGTTTTATCTTCCAATCTATTAACCTTTAAAAAGTTGCTGGATCTGAGTGCAATCCGAACGGCATAACTTTGAACCGAAATAACCCCATGCCTGGTACAGTAATAGGGATGATCGGTTTGCCTTCTTCAGATAGCGGAACCTGCTAGTAGGCCTGTTTTAAGTCCATGCTGGAAATAAACCAAGGACGTTTATACAGGATAGTATTGATGAGGATACGCGTTATTGCGAAAAATGGTGTTTTTTGAAAATCCGGTTTGACCGGAAGTGACCTTGACTTTGATATTTTAAATGGGAACTCTTGTATATTTTTACTTTTTTGGGTTCAGCATAACATTATGAGTAAAATGACACCTCACTTGTCATTTTTTAACGTGTTATAACATTTTTATATTTATTTTTTATTTTAAATCTAGAGTGCTACAAATTAATTAAATCTGTTAATGTATAGTCAAGTAATATATAAAAATTAAAACAATCTCATAATAATTGACTTTCTAAATTTCACAAGCAACAAAAATGTTGTAACACGTCAAAAAATTACAAATGAGGTGTCATTTTACTCAGAATGTTATGCTGAATCCCAATAAGTAAAAATATACAAGATGGCCCATTTAAAATACCTAAGTCAAGGTCACTTCCGGTCAAACCGGAAGTGCTACCAAATTGAAATTTATGCCAATAAATGTAGCCTCATTACTTATGCATAATCTTAAAATTTCATTTTAATATCTATAAATACAGAAAAGTTATAGGGGTGAACGTCTTTTGAGAAACACCCGGTATTATTATTTACCATTATTAAGAAAATAAAAAAAAAAATTATTAAAATCATACCTGCAGGCGATGCTTTAATAATTTCTATTCTAAATAAGTAACATAAAAATAATATACGTAGCAAAACTGCCTTTGATGTCACATTTTACCCGCGTCGGGATAAAATATTTTTGACATATAATGGACTCCCGTGTAGAAAATTTCCATAGAACGAGCGCTTAGTGTCCTGTTGTATATAAAACTGCGATATACATACAGGAATTTAAATGTTTGATCGCAGGGCGTGCTTGCCGCTGGATGTATCTGTGACAGAGAGTGTAAATAATTCAGTTACTTATTTTTTTCTATAAGCAACATTTTAGTTAAGGGAGTAACATATCAATTATTAGTTTTTACATTTACCAAAAACCACACAGAAATAAATAACACTATATAATGTGGGATTACTTTAAAGAAATCGCCAGTGGCGGTTTGTGGATAATTAGTATAGGTGGGAGCAGATCGAAGGCACGGGTAAACAAAAAGTGCTTCAGGTAAATCGTCGAAAGGAACCATTTTATTGCGTGCCACGCCCAAAAAAGCATATTTCGGCCTATACTACTACCATGCGAGCATAAATTATTTGCATCAACGAGGGCCTTGCATCTAAGCCGTAGTGCTTAATATCTGTTGGGTGTCAGTAACTACCTGAATTAACAATCAATCAGTTATTCCGTCATCTTTGACAGTCGTTACAAATAATTTGATTAATCGCTAGTTTTTTCAATTTTTTGAACAATTCACACAATGGGCTTTACGGAATAGCACAAAACATTCATGGTTGAAGCGTATTTTCGAAACGGGGTTAGAGTAAATGGTGAGTGACAATATTTTCATAACGTTGCTTTTATTGCTGGGGATTTTTATCATTGCCTGAAAAGAACCGTGGCTGTGTTTAGGAAAACAGGTTCTATTCAACACAAATAAGGAGCAGGAAGGCCATCTGTAAGAACAGAAGAACTTGATGCAAACGTTCGTGAAATAATGCAAAATACGCCAACAAATTGTAGAAAATGCCTTTCCTAAGAAGTGGGAACATCTTATGGAACATGCAGGACTATTCTGAAGAAGCAGCTAAATTTATTTCCTTATAAAGTGCAAGTATTCCAAGAAATATAAGCCGCAGATTTTGAACGACGCAGGAATTCCTCTCAATTGTTTACCCAAAATTTATTGGAAAAAAATGATTTATTAGACCTGACATTTTTTTCGGATGAAGCCTGATTCCACCTCTCCGGTTATGTAAATTCTCAGAATACACGCACGTGGAGTAGTGAAATTCCCCATTTTTTTGTCCACATTGCACCCTCAGAAAATTGGTGTCTGGTTAGCTGTTTCCCGAAGAAGAATTGTTGATCCTATTTTTTTCCATGACACAGTTACAGCACAGCGGTATAGAGAAAATATTTTGAATCCATTTGTGGAGCAATTATTTGACGACGAACTACGTTTTGAATATTTTCAACAGGACGGTGTAACCGCCCATACAGCCGCCGAAACTATTAACTACTTAAGCAATTTTTTTCGACGACAGATTGATCAGTTTTCGATCAGACATTAAATTCCCACCTAGATCGCCTTGTTTGGCGGTTATGGATTACTTCGTTTTTCCTCATTTAAAGGACACTATTTTTAAAACACCAGTTGCAAATTTAGAACAATTACAAGAACGAATTATTAAAAAATGTGGTACCATTTCTCCAGAGATGCTGGTCAACACTTTCGAAAATATGAAGAGACGTGTAAATTTATGCTTGGAGCGTGGCGGTGGCCGATTTCAGCAATTTATGTAATTATTTTTCTTTTTCTTTCTGTATATTCTTACTTTGTTAATTTTGTAAACAACAAAAATAAATTTGTATTTGTCTACTAATTTTATTACTCATTAGTTTGGCATGTCATGTCATAATATAAACTTGACAAAATTTGAACCTAGATTTGGTTAGATATATCGTCCCCATATCATTGTGATCTAAACCAAGCCTTACGTTTTTTAATCCAAGCCCTCTTTGATGCAAATAATTTTTGCTCGCACGGTACAAATGGAAAACTGCACCAATTCCCTTAACTATATCATACATAAGTATTGTTTGATATAAAAATTGGTTGCTAATAATGTTTTATAGGGACTACATGGAACGTTCGACGTGTTTAAAATTTATGCGTTACTGAAAATCTAAAATAAATACAATTTTCGGATGTAAACAATGCCAATCGATCTATCAACATCAAGTTCTTGCCGCTCTAGACTTGTATCCGCCTCCTGGATCGATCTTTCAATTACGTAAACTTTAGTTTATCCAGCGTTTCCTTTCGCTTTTTCCATTTGCCATTATTTTGCTTTTTATCGCTGGGAAATTTTTATTGAAAATGTATGAAAACTTCGACAGAGAAAAGATAGCGAAGTGAAATTGCCTTGAAGTTTTTTTTTTGTAGATAAATATACATAGTCTTTTAAAACAGTTTTTTATTAGATTGTCGCGCCAAAACTTAAAAAAAAACACCGAGTGCATGGGAAAGTTAAGATAATGGAAACACAAGCGAATGTTTCTTAAATTTTTTTGTGTATATAATAACTATAAAATATAAAATAGATAAAATGAACTTTTGTACTGATAATGACAATAAAGGTTCTAAACAGTCCAATTTCCCGAAAAAATTATAATTAAAAATATCTCTTTTATTAAATTTTATAATATAATTTTACATTAAAGTACAAAGCCATGATTTTAAGGAAAAATCGAAAAATACTTTTGCGTGGCAATTCCTTGCTATTATGTATACGGGGGGAGGAGTTAATGATAAAGACTCGGATCAACCCTTTATATAAAATACCGCCCTCATAATCAAGAATAGCTTCAAATTAATTTTTTTGAAATTAATTTTTTTTTAGAAAAATATATTACGCAGGGTGGATCACAAAAATGCTATAGATGTCCCGTCATCGTTTAAAAAGCAAACGATACGCGTGATTGAAATTTCCCATCTTAATTTGTTATGCATTTTTTGCATATTATGTTGTCAATTTTATAATAAAATGCATATTTTTCATAAATTATTATTTTAAGAGCATATTTTTATGTTTTTGGCATTATCAACAAATTTTAAACGTTAAAGGTTAGTACTTATTTCAGGAACATTCCAATCTGAATATTACAATAATAATTATATTTACAGTTTGGTTATATACAAGGTATTTATAGGGGGTTTCCGGGGTTTGCAGGTATTATGTATTTAATGTCTAAAACATCTGAAACATACTCAAAGAGGTGAAACTTCGAGATCAGGTATAGCGGAACATGTATGGACCAACCATCATAATATACATTGGTCAGAAGGTAAGGTTTTGGACACGGAACAGCATTGGAGAAAACGAAAATTCAAAGAAGCAGCTTTTATAAATCAAAATACTCATATATTTAGTAAACCAAGTATAGATATCCCCAATATCTGGAAGTCTCTTCTTGTCCAAAACCAACAGCTTAAACTTCACACTCCAATAAGCACGTAGGCGGAGTCATCAAGCTTCATTGCACATGGATAGTATTTATGACAGTAGCCTTAGAATTATAATTTAGTTTACATTTGAAAACTGTTAGAGATACTAACTAACCGAAACGTTGTGTTATGTAAAAAATAAAGACGATGGACGTCCAACAAGGTAATTTTTTTTTTGATATTATCATAAGTGTATCAACTTTAATATGTTTAATGAAACATATTGTATATATTTCTCATATTTACATTATACAGACTTTACCTTTCATCAACCGTTTACGAAATATTAACTTTTAAAACTAATTACACAAACAACAAAATATGAAAAAACGTATTTATAAAATGTCGAAAATGTCCTCCACCTTCAATACCTAGATCAATCCATCTAAAAATTCCTGTTATACATTTTGTAGTAGTTACTTGTGGTGAAATTTCTCGTATTTTTCGTCGTATGAACTACTTAACCTTTCGGAAGTGGCGCCAAGTCTGTGAGACCCGCCGCGTTTTAAATTGTTCGGCAAGTCTCGGCCATTTGGTATAATTTCTCATGCGTTTAGGAACCTTCATATTACGTCCAGTCGTATTACTGTAGCAAGCGAGAAAGGTGCAGCTATCAGTTTTAAAAAGTTATTGAAATAAAGACCTGTCAGACTTGGCGCCACCTCTTATGGTAGTATTTTATGTGACTAATAATATTTTGTGTTTTACTTTTAGGTAAGTAATTTTGTATTGTTTTTCAATATTTATAATAATTATTATAATAATAATAAACAACCTTTATTCAGACAAACCTTATAATAAAAAAAATTATAATTTCAAGAGGAAAATCGTTTTATAGTTGTTTTATAGTTTTATAATCTAATATTATTAGATTTCAACTTTCTTATTTTAATTTTAAGTCAAGTGACTATTTTTTGATTTTATTTTTAGAGATAAGTAGTTTGGAATAGGAACAAGAACATTATTTGCGTTTACTGTGGGAAGAAAAGGATCCAGTAGATGGTTTGGACGATGAGGAATAAGAACTGAGTGCCCAAAATTTATATGTCTGTCCCACCTTATCTTGGTGTCCCCTTTGCTATAATTCTTTGGAAACCCCGTAAAATATAAAATATAATTATTATTCTAACTAATTATCATCAAAATGTAGAGTTGAGTTTTTATTTAAAATTTTTTTTTAGTGAAATTCCATTTTTTTTTTATTCTAAGAATTATTTTAATGTTTACTTAAAATACAACTTGCATGTTCGTTTTCTTCAAATAAAATATGTAATTAACATTCCCGTGTCATTATTTTTTAGACAGAAGTTGGTAAATACGCTTTTTTGGAACGGGTCTGTCAGACTTGGCGCCACCTCTTGTGTCACGTAACATGACGCCACTTCCCAAAGGTTAAGCGTATCTACAGAGTTTTAAAGTTATTAACAAACTATTTGGCGTAGCCACACAAAAAAAGTTCAGTTGGAAAAATAAGGTTAAACTTGTTTGATCAGTATCATTATCATCTGAAAATATAGTGGCAAGAGCTGAAGCCAGGCCTTGTGTCTAATTTTGTCCAATGTTTACCTATTTACACATTTTTTATTTAAATATCCACTAAAGCGCTAAGCATTGATTCTTTAAGATTATTATTCAAATAAGTAAATGGTTTAATGTTTTTGCTTTTAAATGCTTTTTATAAAAATATCTTTAACATCAATTACTACGTAAATAATATCGGCAGATCTTCGTTTGTTTTAATCTCGGAAATTTTTAAGATTGATGAGAAAGCTCTAAAATTACAGTTTTCAGGAACAACTAAAATTAAAATAAAAACTTTATCTTCATGTTCAAACGATTCTTTAAACTTTTACAGTTTTTAAACTTTATTGACTTTTTCCAGCTTTACCATTAAATTTTTCGTGTAATATAATGTTATAGTAGTTATTTATTTGCCAAAGATATTAAATTCCCGTGGTGCATACAATGTTCTATATCATGCTTCGGTATTGCATCTACAATAGAAATGTTGAGAAAAATACATTTTTTTTATTTTATCATAAGAAGAGATTATTGTTGTTGAAAAAATTCTGTACTTGTTGGGATTATGAAACTGAATTTGCGGACGAAATAATAATCACTTAATAATCTCCCTAGAGCAGTGGTTCTTAAAGTTGTCTGGGCTACGACCCATCTAATACAAGTTTACAAACTCGGCTCCCACCTCTAGGAAATTTAACCGTTACCAATATGAATAAAGGACTTTTCAAATAACAAACTTTAAAAAAAAATTGTAGTGCTTAATTAAATAACTTCATCAAAAAAGTTATTTCAATGGGAAGGATGAAATTGTTTCCTATGTTTTGCCATTACAGTTTTGACATCAACTTACTTTTAATCGCAGTGAGTTTGATAAGTCCAATTTATCTCGGTATTTAGTTTTAATGTTTACCATATTAGAAAATCCGGCCTCACATAGGTATAAGGTAGTAAAAGGGAGGAGCACTTTCACAGCTTTATTAAACAGGCATGTATAGTTACCGGCAACCGAGAGCCAGAATTTTGTTAATTGCTTACGATTGAAACTAATTTTTAGTGACGAATCTTCTGATAAATCAATTGCTTTTGTTGACACACTAGTTGGTAGGTGGTCTTGAAATGGGTTACAAATCCAAATATTCAACAAGTCGAGCTTTTTCATCTTCTCACCGAAATAGTCGTCAAAGTTTTTTTTTTAACAATAATAAATAGATGGAAATTGCAGACCCTACGTTCATCTTTGGCTGCACTTGGTTTTCAACAATAAAAGTTTCAAGTGTTTCAAAACAATCATACTTCCCATCCTCAATACCACTCATCCACATCAAAAGATATTTTATGAACGCGCGAATTTTATCGTGAACTGCAAAAATGTCTGATTCGTTTGAACCTTGCAAATATAAATTGAGTTCATTAAACTTCGAAAAAATATCCCCTGCATATGAATTCTTCGTCCATTAAATGTTCAATACATTCAGTTTTTCCTTCCAAGTAAATTGTAACTTCATTGCGTAATTTCACTAGTCGTGTCAGTACTTTTCCCCTGGATAACCAGCGAACTTCCGTATGCAAAAGAATAGATGTATGAAGACTACCCATTTCTTCACACAGCTTTTAAAATAAGCGAGCTTGTAAGGGTCTAAGGTTTTAATATAATTTACACTTTTAACAGGTGTATTTAGTAATGTTTTGGAATCATCAGGCAATTCTTTCTAAACCAGTGCTTCTCTATGAAGGCTACAGTATGTCCACAAAGCACAGGGACTTTGTTCAAGAATTCTTGTGTAACCACACTGCTATTTTTCCCGCACATTTCTCGCGCACCGTCAGTACATATACTGACACAGTTCTTCCACTGTATACCATTTTCTTTAATATGGGAATGGGTGTCACTCAATATTCACTCGCGACCCATCAGTGTTTTGAGAAACCCTGCCTTAAAGCATGAATTATTTCCGGAAATTTTTCCAGTTCTCGAATTATTTGAAAATTTTCTGTAAAAATTGGCGACTGAGGAATAATTTCCGGCTTTATAATTCAAGCTGCTAACCTACAACGAAAATATTATAATTTTTGAGAATGGAAATGTATAACGATGATCTAGATGTACTGGAAATTGTACAAAATGGTTTTCCAAGGAGAGTATACGATACTACTCTATCACTGATTATTCAGATCTGTCTTATCATGATAAATTAGATCATTATAACTGAGTGGTCATGAGTGAGTTCCTTTTCCTTAATAATCCACTCTTCTGTTTGAAATCACAGGGCATTTCAAACGGTATAAGTATACTAATATTTTTATATTTTTAAAAGTACGAATCCCCTTCAATGTTCATATATTTTGTATAATAATTATTGTAATTTTTTTGCATAGAAGGGGCGCCGAACTCCTTTTCGCCCTAGCTGCGGTTCTGGTATTATTTTAACAAAATAATATATTTTCAGACCATTTAAACTTCAATAGTTTTTTTTTCTGTATGTAAGCTCTAATATACCTTTGATCAATTGATAGAGTAAATCTTTGCCTCTCTCTGTTAATTGATATTTACCTAAGTTTAGCATTAAGTTAAAGGTAACATGAATAAATTTAAACGTTCCCCTTAGAGAAACCCCGGAGTCTAGAGGCGAATCCATGTACTTAACTTAATTACAGCTTCCAATTGATTATCCAAATAATTGGTAGTGAGCGAAGTTAATGGATTCCAAGTAGTGGCGAAAACGATTCCTGAGTTTAATCCCGCTATGGTTTCCAGAAAATCTATTATTCCTACGGGTGTAACTAAATCACCTGTGAAAAATCGCAAGTCTGAAGACGGCAGATTGCCAGAATGATTTGTGTTCCGAGTTTGCTGCTTTACAAATAAATACGTTGCTGGATGTTTGCATTTGCGATTGATGTTTTCAGTATGCGATCGACTAAATAACATGGTTGGAATAGTATGTCTTTAAAAACGGACTGACTACTAACTGTATTTCTAATTTGGGAAAGCAATAAATATTTCAAATATTCTTGAATTTAATGATATTTTCTTCATATGGTATCCAAGCAGCTTCGATACAGATACTCAGGCGAAAGTTAAATATTAGAGTGACTTTTTGTAAAATTTAACTTTCAAAATATCTTTATTCCAAACGAACTTTTACAGTTCATTACATGAAAAGTGACAACATAATATAGAAAATAATAACCATTTAAAATAATAACAATTAAAAAAATGAAAGTTAATCCAATTTAATTCATTAATAAAATCAATTTAAAAAAAATAGTATAAATAATGTAATTTAGTAAATATCTCTTTAATTGATTTTTAAAGTTGCCAATTTTTAATTTTTCTGATATTTTTTGGAAGATTGTTATATTTTATTATTCCGTCATACAAAAGCGATTTTTTTCCGAAATTACTTTTTAATGGTATAGTTTGATAATTTAAACAACGTCTGGTGTTATGATTATGTAATGTCTTATTCTCCTAAAATGTTATATTTGATTTTTTTCTTTTAAAATAATAGAGTGAATTATAATACAAATTTTTAATTTATAAATGTTTTGAACGTGTAAATACCCTTTCGGTCCATATAGATTAACAGTTGGTTCTAAATGGGGTAATTTGTGTATACATTTAATAACTTTATTTTGCAATTTTTGTAATGGTTTTAAGTTTGATAAACAAGCAGATCCCCATGCAGAAGCTAAGTATTGTAATTTTTAATAAATATATTAATGAAAAATATATATTTTTTAAGTATTTCAAGGAATATAATATCTAGCTTTGTACAAAACAGATACCAAAGGAGATATCGAGTTGATAATATACTGGATATAGCATATCCAATTTAAATTTTCGTCTAAAAGTAATCCTAAAAATTTTGTCGTTTTTGAATATTAAATATTTTCATTAATAAATGTTAAGGGGTTAATGAAGGAATTTATTTTATTTTTAGTTATAAACATAAAAGAAGATTTTTGTAAAATTTAACGTAAGTTTAGTTGATTGAAGCCAAGAAAGAAGTATTTTTAAATCATTATTAACATTAAAATACATTTCTGCAAGAGTTTCAGCAAAATAAATAATTGTAGTATCATCTGCAAATAGCTTTATATTGCCCTTTAAGTTCAATTTGGAAACATAATTAATGTAAATTAAGAATAATAACTGACCAAATATTGATGCTTGTGGAACTCCACATATTATTTATTTTTCCGAACTTTTTCTTTCCCCAATTTACAATGGTTATAGTTCCTACACTGAAGAAGATCACAAAATGTCAAAAATACCATTTTTATATAAACGCGGTGGAATAAAAGTGAGGTATTCTGCAGATCACCCTCGCCCACCCCTAAAGCTTTACCCTCAATAATTTTGAAATCTTAAAAAGCACATCCCACCTGTGACACCTCTCCCGAAGGCTTATCAAAAAACTTTTAAGTGATAACAAAATGAATTAGATTTAGGTGCGAAATGTTAGCCAAAACTTTAGAAAATTGTGTTAAGATTGGCTTTTGCAAAATTTGACAGAAAAAATTGAAAATATACATAAATGATGAAAAACTGTCCCAAGCCTAAATTAAAAAGTATTGTAGACTTTCTTTTTTTTGCCATAACGCAAATACTTTTTTTTTTACTTTTGTAAAATCTTCAAATATTTGCAATTTAAAATTATTCAAAATTAACTTGCTTACTTTTCCGATCACTTGTGACGAAAACGTCAGCCACGACTACATAAGAGATTTAGTTTCAATGTAGAGTTTTGGATGTTGTTGTTTCAATGTAGAGTTATGTAGATTAAGGTTTTTGGGGCAAGTTTCTATTGTCACTCACGGGGGTTGTTTTTCGCGTGACTTGACGCCTGAGTTCCCGCCGCTTATTGGTTATCCCAATGGTAGGGAGAGAGTGGGGAACTCAGCCGTCGGCCCGGAGGTTCGCGGCGCTGGCGGCGACCATCATCACGATTCTCGCAGCCAAGCAAGCACGTCGCCCCAGCGCCTGAATGGCGAGCAGACTTCGCGCGACGACACTTTTCCGCCCTATAGAAGTTGAAGCTAATTAACAAAAGGTAGGACTGGGTATTTTGTATTCATTGTAATAATTGTGTGTAATAAATAAGTTATTTAATCATGATGACTGCCTTTTTAATCAAGGACTCGGTGCCCTCGTGACAATTTGGTGGAGGCTCCTAACTTGATTATGAGGTGGATCATTTTTCTTTGAACAGTGCTAATTTAAAAGTTTTTAATTGTGCTATGCAAGCTTCATTATTTTCTCGGCAAAATTTTTAAATTTATTGGGGAATAAAAGTGTAAAAATTGATCGTTTCATATTGGTATGCAGAAAGATAAGAGTTCAAGGTGACACAAAAAAGTGTTTTTCAGATTTTTTATTTGAAGCTGATCGTTCGCATTGATTTTTTTTTTACGAATTCCTGTGCGAAGCAAACTGTTCTCTGAGATTTTTGCGGAAAATTATTGATTTTATTTTGCATTTTTGCTGAAATTATTAGTGTTTTATGATGAATATGGTTGCTAGTACGAGTTGTTTTTTCCGATTTGATTTAATTTTAAAAAATAATTATTAATATGGAACTGTAAATGATTTTTAAGCAGGATTTTTATGAAATTTTATTGATTATTTGAATATTTAGTTTTTGAAATTTTTTTTTAAAAGATATGATTTTCGGTGTGCAACGCTTGCTAGTAACTGCATATTTTTGGTATAATTAAAGCCGTACCTTCTATTTTTTTGGGTTGTACTGGTAATTTTGCTTTTTAAATTTACATAAACGAAATTTTTGGTGAAAAATTACTACAAAAAGGACAAAACCAGATATGACGATAAACACAAGGAAGTGACGTATGAAACAGGAAATAAAGTCAAATTGAGGGTGTATATAAGAAAAAAGGGAAAAAGTGACAAGTTACAATGTAAATACCATGGACCATTTGTAATAGTAAGAAAAGTATCACCCGTCAATTATGTAATACAAAGAGGAGAAGGTGCAAGAGCAAAACAAGAAACAGTGCACGTCAGCAGATTAGCCCCATATTACGAACCATATAATTTTTCTAATTAATTAGAACAATGCATTATAGTAATTTTAAGTTATTTTTAGTATACCACTATGAAAATGCAGTAGTAAATAAGGTTTTTTTTGTTGTTTTCCCCCAATAAGTAAAGAAATATAAGGTAATAGTCAAGGTAAAAAGGATAAAGATTAAATGTGTAATGTTTTCGAAAGGTAAAAAAATATTAGGGATCGTGAGCAACTGCAAGAGGCTCTGAAGCAGTTGGGTTTTGGCTAGAGCGCATGTCTGATCAACATGTTACGTAAGGTCAATTTTCAACTGTCGTGTCACGTCTTATATGTAATATGTGTTTGGAAGTAAACAAAAAATTTTTTCCAGTAAGGGTGGGGGGAAAAACGAGAGGAATTATTGAGCTAAAATTTCCAAGAAAAATTTTAAAGTAGTAAAGAGCGCATTGTTCGGAGAAAATGGTTCGGCCATGATTGAGCGGTGGCCAGAATTGCCAAATGTAGGGGGCAAACTGATTTTCTTTTTTGTTTTGTAAATAGTGTGTTGTCCAAAATGTTGTCTTGTGTCTAATCCTGTTTATTTTGTCTTTTCATGTACTACGTAAAATGCCAACTAAGGGCGAGGAGGATCCAACCTCAGCCATCCGCCACAGGGTCCAGGAGCTGTCACCACCCCCCGCCACACCGGGAGTCTGACGTCAGAGCAGCCATCATGACATCGGCATGACGGGACAGAGAAGGAAGGGACACGACGACAGGACAAATGAAGACAACACATAAACAAAGGACGAAGACATTAAGAAGAGAGAAGAAAGAATTTTTATTTTTGATATTTTGTAAAGACCCAGTATTTTCATTTTTTGTTGTAAATAGTTGTAAATAATTTTTATTTTTAAATTTTTGAACAAAAACCCATTGGGTTTTTGTTTCCGTGGGGGGGGGGGAAAGTGTCACGGGGGTTGTTTTTCGCGTGACTTGACGCCTGAGTTCCCCCCGATTATTGGTTATCCCAATGGTAGGGAGAGAGTGGGGAACTCAGCCGTCGGCCCGGAGGTTCGCGGCGCTGGCGGCGACCACCATCACGATTCTCGCAGCCAAGCAAGCACGTCGCCCCAGCGCCTGAATGGCGAGCAGACTTCGCGCGACGACACTTTTCCGCCCTATAGAAGTTGAAGCTAATTAACAAAAGGTAGGACTGGGTATTTTGTATTGATTGTAATAATTGTGTGTAATAAATAAGTTATTTAATCATGATGACTGCCTTTTTAATCAAGGACTCGGTGCCCTCGTGACACTATCAATCCAAAGGTGTCAATGCGTCATTCCGCAACAGTTATCGACGTATCCAGACATTCTGTTGGAAAAGTACTGAAAATGTATGAATTTCATCCTAATAAAATGAAAATTTTGCAACAAATTTTCGACGAAAATTCGGACAGAATAATTCAGTTTTCTGGAACCATGACAGTCAACACCCGAAAAAAAAAAAAATATATTTGCCTAAATGGTCATGTTAATAAATTGAACTGCGTCTGCTGGAGTGACGTTCACCTAAATATCTTTACAGAGAGGCACACTCAATCCCCCCTCCCCTCTCTTCCCCAGTAAAATCAATGTTTGGGCGGAAGTACTGGGAGACAATATCATAGGTAATTTTTTTATTGAAGAAAATTGAACCGTACAATATTATGCTGAAATGCTCAACCAAGAGCCCTTGATTGTTCATGAACTTGAAAACCATAGAGACTTACAAGGCAATCTCAATTTAAACGAAGAACTTCTACACAGCAAGAGGGTGCACCCCCACACTATGCTGCTGTGGCGATAGAGTTGTTGGACCAAAATCATCCAAACTAGTGGATTGGCGGAAAAGGTAGAATTGAGTGGACGCCAAGATCACCTGATCTTGGCCCTATTGATTTTTTTATTGGTTTACATTTAATCACTAGTTCACAGAACCCGGCCGACTTGAAGAATTGCATTAGCGGATAATTGATGCATGTCGAAATATTTGAAAAGACATTTTTTGGAAAGTTAGGGAGAAATTTGAAAATCGTCTATGTTTCTTTATAGCACAAAATGGAAACCATTTACACTTAATAAAATAGTTGAAAGAAATGAACACAAAACTAGTATTTTTGCGTTATTGCAAAGAAATAAACAGTTTTTGCACTGCAATAGTGTTTGAATTTAACCTTGTGAATCTTGTGATCAATTTTCATCATTTACAGTTATTTTTGATAAGTTTTCTAAAGAGGGGTTACAAGTGGGAAAGAACCACTTAACATTTTAAAGTGAATGAAGTTAGTACTTCAAGGGTGGTCCGCAGAATACCTCATTTTTATTCCCCCGCGTTAATGTAGCAGTGGTATTTTCGTTTTTATAATGTCTTCTTCAATGTAGAAAATATTGCCTTTGTAAGTTTTTAAAAAGTCATCCACGTGTTGAATAGATTTAAGAGATCAACTTATTCTTATTATACCTCGAGGAATCGCGTATTTCCGCTGAAAATTCAGGGTCGGCTTAGTTATCTGCAGCAAGCGTTAGCATACACGATTATTACTAGGAGAAAAATGACTGACTTATTGGCCTTAGTTTTACATTTTATTGATTATTTATTTGTTTCTGTCTTCACTTCCAAATTAATAATATCTAGGGTAGCCAAGATTAAAATATATTTAGAAATTGGCTTTAATTGTCTATTTATTGAACTAGTGCGAGAGCAAAGTACTTTAGCATATTTTAGTTGCATAAGGGTTTTATAAAATACCTACAATCCGTTTGGTAGTTGTTGATTTTAGCTCCAGTGACAATGAACCATTGTCAAAGTATTGTAAAATTGGCCCCATTGTTAAGGAGTCGGGTAAAAAGAAATTGAAATTTATAAAGAAATAAATTAATTCAATTTTCAATGTAAGATATGTCAGTTTTAAATTTAAGGAACTTTACATGCATCTAGAGTTTATGCGCTACCTCGTACAATAAGATGTGTCAGGACGCAAACTACTCTGCCCTAAACCCTAGAATCTTATATCTATCATTTAAAAAAAAAAATCAAAATTGGTTCTTTATTTTGACGAAATTACAGCTTATTAATTTAAACGTGCATTTTTGAATATTCGATAATTAATGGGCGTAGTGTATAATGTGAATTATAATAAGCAAAGTACTTTAGCATATTTTAATTAAAAAGTAAACAGTACCGTTTGGATTGGCTTCAGTTCATCTCGTCGGCGGCAGCGTCCGCCTATCGTCGGTCGTGTCCGGTCATGTTATTTATGTCACATTCAAAATTCATATTTTGTTTAAAATCTTCATTCTTAATAAGTCAATTTTATAACCCCTTATCTGTTAATGTAATAAATTAATAATAAAATAACAAATCACATTATTACGTCCTTCGAGAATGCTTTCTGTTTAGGATAAAATTCAACCCTATTAGTAAGTTAACTTCAAAATTAGTTAAATGTATTACGCTCTCCTATTTGGCCTGTGAACATTCTCTTTTCTATAAATTAATTATCCCGAGGGACAAAAACCTGTCTAATGGATTAAAACTTGTATTGAATCGGTTATACGGCAGGTCTATAACGTTCTCTACGATAACACATTACATATTTATAAATTTATAAAAAGTTCTGCTTCCCAATTAACCCTCTTATCCATTGAATCCACTCCCGTGGATGGATACTTTTATCGTTAAGTTGCATAAGGGTTTTATAAAATACCTACAATCCGTTTAGTAGTTGTTGATTTTAGCTCCAGTGACAATGAACCATTGACAAAGTATTGTAAAATTGGCCCCATTGGTAAGGAGTCGGGTAAAAAGAAATTGAAATTGTTAAAAAAATAAATTAATTCAATTTTCAATGTAAGATATCGTCGTTGCCACGACAATATCTCCTATGTGACACATAGGGCGAATTATAGCTTATGGCAGTTTAGGAAGCTTTCAGGTACTATGTATCGAATAAGAAAACCCACCTATGTGTAGATGTCATAACCGCGTCAATAAAATTGTTTTAAAAAACTCCTATGTGTAAGCATTCTAAAAGTGATTGCGATAATACCTCTTATGTGAATTTCGTAACACATAGGAGATTTTGTAACTAATACCAGAACATAACCTGTCAGCAGATTCTCACATAGGACTTAATGTTTGTGTGAAGTCTCGAAATTACTCTTATGTGTTAATTTTACAATTAAATAAATCCTCCTATGTGTTAATGTGTCTATTTAATATCTCCCATGTTATTGTTCATAACCATCAATAACACCTATGTGACTGATTTTCTATTATTTTTGTTTTTACATAATTTTCTTGTAAAATTTTTATTCAGCTCAGTTTACCTTCCTAGTTTTACAAAAAAATTACTTTTATTACTTTTAATACTAGTTGCTCTATAATTTGTAACGTTTTTTGCTGCTCCTAAACAATTTTGCATTTCACACATAGGATATATTGTCATGACAACGACGATATTATGTCAGTTTTAAATTTAAGGAAATTTACATGCATCTAGAGTTTATGCTCTACCCCGTACGTGTCAGGACGCAAACTACTCTGCCCTAAACCCTAGAATCTTATATCTATCATTTTAAAAAAAAATCAAAATTGGTTCTTTATTTTGACGAAATTACAGCTTATTAATTTGAGCGAGCATTTTTGAATATTCGATAATTAATGGGCGTAGTGTATAATGTAAATTATAATAAATACAGTTATGACTATTTGTAATGAACACGACAAATTGTGTTTCTATTACAGGATGTGAATCAACAACATGTATCATTAAGGCCCAAATTATTTATGTTCTGTTAGTAATAACTGCCATATAGCTACAATGACAACAATTGTTTGAATAATGGCATCCTTAGAAGTTATCTCACAAGATATTAATAATTTGGACCTAAATGGCATGTCGATGGACTCAGCGTCTATTATATCTGTATTTTTACAAGTTCTCTATTAAACAGTCTATGAACGATTTGTCTATCCTCGCGTTGATCTACACTTTTTCATTACATCTTTTAATGAATTTACATAATTTTTGGTATGTGTGGTTTCTTCTGTTGCAACACAATAATTTTAAATGGTAGTTTTTAATAGAATCTAGTCGTATTTACCATTTATATATTTATATTATATACTATTCAATGATAGGTTAAATCATAAGAGCTTTGAGTTTTACCGAGTAAAGATCGTCATCCAAACCAGTGGATTGGCAGAAGAAGTAGAATTGAGTGAACGCCAAGATCACCTAATCTTGGCCCTATAGACTTTTTTATGGGGATACATTTTTAAATCATTAGTATACAAAACTCAACCGGCTTCACTTTAAGAATTGCATTAGATGGATGCTTGTCAAAATATTTCAAGAGATTTTTTCGGAAAGTTAGGTAGAAATTTGAAAATCGACTTAAAAAAAAATTAATTAAACGTCAAATTATTAAGTCTCGAACATTTTTGAAGTAAAAGTTTAAGAAAAATATACCTACCTGACGTTTAAGTGGTAAAATTTAAAACTCAAGTGGTTTAAAGTAAGATTATCTACTGATTTTTTGAAAGTATGATAATTATACCTTTTTCAGGGTAATATTTCACATGATTTTCACCACACCTTCCTCTTATTCATTTCCTGTAGTTTCACGCATATTAAATGCGCAGTCCTTTAGGACACTAGCTACAATGGTATTCGCGGCTGAAATATATTTCCGCTCTGGCAAAATATTTGGAACTGTTCCTAAATCGCATTATGTGTTCTTTTTGTGGTAACTGGTATGAGAATTTCAATATTTTGGACAACTTCAGATAATAAAGCTTGTCCAAACCGTGCTATGGCGTATTGTTTTTGTTCGCTGTCATCCCGTATCCATGGTAACCTAGTATACTTGACGCTGCACGTCCTTCTATTTACATAAATCCTGCTTTGATTTGTCTCTGACCTAAGGAATTTAAATTTATAAATTTTATAAAAAGAAGGTTAACAGGAGTTTTATTTGATAAAAAAACTTACTAAAAACCATTATTCAGCTTAATTAAATGTCTGTGATTTAATTTTTTTTAAAGACGAGCTAATTTAAGTTAATAATTTCTATTTTTTCTACTTCTTTTCTATTTCTTAATACCCAAGATTTCTACTAGAACTAGCACTTGTTTTTACTTGCCAGCAGCTAAAACAAATATAATGTTGACCGCTCCAGTCTACAATATGTGTTCCAGATATAATAGAGTAGCAAATTACTGTGATCTAGATATGTCCTTAAGTACTTTTGTTCGAACCGCCCTAGCGCATTTGTGATATTGTGATAAATCGAAAAATTTAAGTTAATATCAAATTCTTTAATTTAGTTATAGATTTTATTAAATTATGTAAATTGTAATTGTTATATCGGCCCTATTAATTACATTTCTGTTGGACCAAAATGTATTAAATAAATAAATAAATAAATAATTAAATAAATTTCAAAAGCTGGACGAATTTAATCGCGGTGTGGTTAAAATGCTTGGGGTCTTTTAATCAGTATAAAGATTTGTGATTGGTCAATATGTGTAAAATGCGGAAACCTGATTTAATAAATGATAGTTGCGTGATAAAGATGTTAATTATCATTACAAGAAACCGTGTAACCACAAGTGCAAACATGTCAGTTTCGCAATATACGACAGGCGACAGCTCAGCCCACTAGACGCTCGTTAGATTAAGTTTTAATTACCTAATTCAATTACCAGATCCTTTATTAATTAACAGGTTTGGAAATTTTGATTACAATTCCCCTTCATAAATATTCAAGCAAATTCGAATAATATTGTCACCGCTCACAATCTGCCTAATGAACCATGGCCTGGTGTATTCGGACTATTTACATTTTCGGCACAGCAGCGCAGCTCCCTTTTAGCCCGATATAAATTATACCGATAAAACAATTTAATTCTGTTAATAACCGGCTTGCTAGTTGCAATTAATAATCCAATCTAATTATTAAAATTTAATGTATTTATTATTTACTGATTACCTAGTTTGTTTCCTTTTAAATAGGATTCAGTAATTATAATTACTTCGATCAACAAAATTTGTTTAACAAAACACTTTTTAGCCTAACAATTGTGTAGGAAAAGTTTCCTGTACTAGTAGAAGAACAAATATGAGCATTATATTTATTGGAAGAAGTATTTTCTTTCGTTCGCCTGATCCACTGGTGTATTAAATTCTGGAACAAAAAACACTACCACTCTGAACTTTTTGCTGATTTTGATTCTTTTTTGTTTTTAATCCAATTTTTACAAGTCTTTTATCATTATATCCATAATTTTATTAGCAATGGGCTGTATTTAATGGTTCATGTGCGATATTACGGTTAATCAATGTATGCTTTTTTCCTAAGTTTTCTATGCCCTATGCAAAAATTGAACTCCGTTTGTTCGTATGTAGGGGATGAGCCTGAATGCAGCCCAAAAAAAAATTCTACAATGTCAGTCAAAAAGTCGGCATCAACTGTAATATTTTTTATTTGTGTGTTTGTATGACTTGCGCTAGCTGTTAAAATTTATATTTTTTGAAAATATTAAAAAATAGGAGTGTGTTAGGGAATTCTGAAAAATATTATTGGGAGAATTTGTTTGTTTTGCAATTGTTTACTAGAATACAAGTTTCCAGATCCCTAGAATCCCTAGATAGTAGTAGTAGTAGAGATCTCTAGATAGTAGTAGTAGTAGTAGTTGAGGGGAGGCTAAGAAACCTGGTAACTAGATCACAGCTATCCTTTTTGCCTACCCCTAAATCCCTACCAACTATCGTAGCTACCCGGGCCCTCGCCCAACCATCCCCATCTCGTTATGAAAGTCAGGATGTTTTTCCAGGCGAGAGCGATAACTTCCTCTCTTCGGAGAACCGCTGAGTCAAGGACCTGATGTCTCAGTCTCCCCAGAACTTTACATATTCTCAGAAAGTGTAGCGGTATCTCCTCCTCTTCCTGACACCCAGAATAAATTGAGTTCTCCTCCACGCTAATTAGCGCCATATGCTTCCTCAATTGACAGTGCCCAGTTAAAATCTCTATTAATGGACTGAAGGCCCGCCGCTGTCTCCTGTTCAGAGGTCACTTCAATCTGGATTTGTCTGCTCCTATTATTAAGTTCTTAACCTGTTTGCATCATTGGGTTTAGCGCCATTGTTCCCGGTGTGACCCACCCCTTAAATGCAGAATCACCTGTTGATTAGAGATTTCTATTGCTGGTTCCGGTCCTTGGAAAGGAATCTGGGCTCCGAGTCAGTCGCGCTCATCTGCTCTTTCATTGCCTTGAACCTCTTGGTGTTCCGGGATCTGGACCAGCTTAACTTCCTATCTGAAAGTATTTGCAGGGCATCTACTCACTTTTCAACAAGTACTGACGTGATCCTGGGTTTACATACCGCCTTGAAGACAGCTTGGCTGTCTCAGCAGATATATATTACTCGTTCTTGGCATTCTCTAGTAAGAATGGCGTAAACCGTAGACATCCGCCTGAAAAGTTGTCGTCACCTAGCGGATAGCTTCCACGGATGTCCACTTCCCGACGACTGAATTCCAGTCAAGCGTGATCCCTACAAAAAATTCTTTTTTTATAACGTGCTTTTATCTTATATAAGTGTAATCAGGTTTTGGGGTTGCACAATTTTTGTATCAGTACTTGTGAAATAATGAGCAGCAAAATTATTTGTCTTGAATAATTTTAAAATGGTTACTATTGGCAACATTTTAATTCTATGAAAATTTTACAATGTTTACAATTTTTCAGGATTTATATTTTATTCATCTCAGTCTCAGTAAGCCACTGACCTTAATGGGTAAACCTTCACATGCATAATATCTTTCATCACTATTTGTTTTTTTCTTTAAAGCTGTATGCGAGTCATATCTTATAAAGTTGTAACCAGTTTGGTCAGCACAGAACGTATGTCGATACTTGAGAAGTAATGAGCAGTTTTTTATGTAGCATTAAAAGATGAGCCATGAATTGTGAAATTGTGTATTACCTTGCTATTAATAAAATTTTTAACATTTCAAGATTTTGGTTAATTTTTTGGTCTGACATTAAAATTACAGCAAAGAAGATGAATATTATCGAATTTTGTAATTTTACCTTGATGAAAATACATAATTAAATAGTGAAATAAAACACTTTACTGGTTTTTAATTTACACTTCTACTTGTTAACATGACACAAGTTTTTAGGTCACAGCAGCCTCATCAGATGTAAAGTATAGAAACAAAAGATTTTTAATTCCTAAATGTCTAAATTACAGGTACGACAAAGTTAATTGTTATAATATTTAAAAATTTTACAATATGTTTTTAATTAGGTCATCTTTTGTTAAATTTATTAAATAAATTAACAATTTGCTGGGTTTTTCCTTTGGATCTCGCAGTATCTATAGTTTAGACCTTTTTCAATTAGGACATAGTCATGCCACTGTAGTGATCTGGTCCATTGGTACATCAAACTGACGTTTCCTTCTTTCTAAAGAATATAAATTCGTCTCGTTTAGAATTTGACTTAGTACCTAGTTCAATCGTTTCGGACCAAAAAAGTTTAAAAATTCTTAAGAGAGTTTTACTATTTTTTGTCTCTTCTAAAACAGATTTTTTTTTTTGACAATTTGTATTTATCTGAAATTTTATAGGAGCTTTCCCCATTTCTTTTTACCTGTGAAGTCAATTTTACAATATTTTGACAATAGTTCATTGTTACCGGAGCTAAAACCAACCAATAGTATTTTTTTGCTTTAAAAACTGAATGTATTCTTATCGTATTCTGTAGTGCCATTTCACTCTAATAATCTGTGGTCCCCCATGATTTAAATTACCTTCGCAGTTGCCATCGCTAACGCCGCTGTATTATTATGTGCCATCGTCAGGGGAATCGATATAAATGTCAATTGGCACTTCCATATCTCTGCTGGCCTTCTTCATTTCCTCTATTAGCTCTGCCAGAGGTTATCTAAAATCAGTACATCTTCAAGTACTGAATGCGTAACATCCGATATATAGGATGAGAAAAGTGAATGGCTCTAAAAAAACAACCTTAACTAAGCATTCAAATTCAATCAATGTTTTCTTAAGCCTATGTCACTATTAGTGATGTCGCCAAAGAGTTGTTTTATTAATTATTATCGTTCTTACTTATGTTCGTATTGTACAACGACTCTATGTCTATTTTTTCAGTTTTATAACTATTAGTGCAATTTAGAGGCTTAGAAGTATAAAGCAAAGTAATTCCTAACGTTTACAGCATCGGTAAAATTTTTTGTTATGTTTGTTCGGGTTTGTTCGGGTTTGTCCTAATACGCTCTTAAATATACTCATCCCAATGGTTGGATCTTGTGCAGTATTTGGGTTTTTAATTAAGAGTTAGAAGATAAATGCGAAAATGGTATCAAGAAAAAAGTTATTCTTTCAACAGAAACGGTATTATAATATTTTTCTTATCATTTTTTACTAAATAATAATTGATGAGATATTGACGAACTTCTGACATAATCAAAGAATGGTGGCTGTACAACATCGCCTGAAACCAACTGTAAAAATGCCAAGTGTGTTTCAAGTTCTTAAATAAAAATATTAAATTTTTTATGAACAAAGTATATATGCAAATAAATGATAATAAAAATAGACAATTTAAAAATAATAAAATGTATCCATTCTTTAAAGCAATAAATTACTATTACCTACTAAATTATAGTAAATTACTAAGAAGATTTAGAGTAATTTAACAAAATCATTATCCTATGGGGGACAATTTATTTATCGGCAACAAAATATCCAGAGGATAAATAAGAACAGATAGCACGTTAAACTGATTTTGGAATAAATTGGGCCATTGGGTAGGGTTTTGTACTTCGTAAAAAGCATTTTCGGGGATCCCAAATAATATGATTAATCGCCAGAAGAGGGTCGCTTTAAAGCAAGAATGTTTTAATATGGGATAATTTAATCAACTTTGAATAGCTGCAAACATTTCGTTTTGATTGCCTAATTGCCGGTAATTATTTTGATAATCAACAGGGATTATTCGTTCATTTTAACTAAAATGTTTAGATCAGCTGATGTTGGTTAAAATATTAGTCTTTGCTAATTAGATTTTATTGCATATTATGTATCGTATATGAATGTATTATTATCATCAGCAACGGTACTAAAAAAATTCCTGCTTAAAAAAAATTATTAAAAACGATAATTTAGTAAATGTGTTTATCTTATTATTATTCACTAAGTTTTTTTAGTAAGCTTGGCAGCTGATAAACGTTTAGTACTAACTGAACGTTCATCAGATTGGCTTCTTATTTTAAAGCCACTTTGTGTTAAGTTGTTATGCTTCATAGTTTAATTTTATTGTCGGCATATTATTTACTTTCCTTCAACTTGGTTTTCCAATTATTACTCTCCGCTGTCACAGAATTTCTCCAAAACCGCACATATGATTTACTTCAATTTAAAAATTAGGTCCTGTCCTTAAAAACTGTTTCAAATATAGCAAATTTTCCGATTACCCTTTTGTTTTTAAAATATACTGTGTGATAGTTTGGTAATTCGTTTCGCAGATGTTTTAAATAATTTTCGCCATTTAGTCCAAGTATTAGAATGAGCAATTATTATGAAAGTGTCTATGATTCCTGCCCACACATTGATCTTAAACTCATGCTGATAATGGGTTACTTTAGTCGCATGAGGATTTTCTTCAGCATAGTCATGTTCATTATGCAAATTAGTGTTCTGTGTTCTTGGATAAACCGGCAGAAAGCTAGGCGTGGTTCAAAATCATCAAAAAGATCTTGTGCCCGTTGAATATAATATGGGTTATTCTCTAGTCTCCCAATTAACAGCATCTTTGCATACCCCTAGCTCTAAGCCCAATCGTCTGCTGCTAAGTTACGATTTTCTTTAATCCGATTTAGATTATTTTCCTACGCCACCTATGAAAATGAGAAATAAAGCATGCCTAACTTGGCTAGAAAGTCCTTTATATAACACGCGTGTTGAAATATTTTCTTTTAATACGTGTGTTGAAATATAAAACAGCTGACGGCCGACGAATTTGATAGCAAAACTATTTTAAAAAATAACAAACTTACGGGACCCGTGGAGCGACTTGGGGTGCTGGATGGGGTAAAGTACACTAGGGCATTACTGCAAGTATAAAAGAAAAGAGTATTTATGATAAAAATAATAATATATCAAAAAGTGAAAATATGTCAGGCAACCCACCAAACATGTCACATTGTCAACTGAGTTGAACCACAGAAAAAACGGGCAGCTAGAGAGCAGAAATAGAGAGGAATTACCGATTTAATAATTTTACAATTATACCGGATAAAAATATCCATACAATGTTTAAAGATATGGGACAAGTGAATGTGCTTTAGTAAGTAAACTTATTTTAGCAATATTCAAAACAAATCGAATATAGATAGAACTTTTATGATTAACAAGCCATCGATATTTAACTCCATCTATATATTTCTATATTATTGAGGTTATGTTTTAGTTTGGTGTTTTGTTGTTTTTGTATATATTTAGGTATATTATTGTTTTATTGAAAGAATGCAAACAGCTAAAAAATCAGAAACGAAATTTGTTCACTGTATGTACATAGATAGTAGGTATGATGTGCGTAAGCAAATAGGAGAAAAAGTTATTATTTTTATTTAAATCTAGGTAAGTTAAAATGTGTAAGTGGGCATTGTTTTTATTTCTTTCAACTCAATGGTGATACCTACAAACTATTAAAAACAAATCAAACTCTTTTTGATTATTTTGCATGGCCGTAGGAAAAATTGTGTACATTACTAGTATGAAAGTAATTTTCTCACACTCGGAGAATTTCCGCACTCGGATGACGCCTCGCCCTAAATAACTCCTCATTTCTAAAGTACCACTTTCAACACTTGTTATGTAATATACTATTTCATACGTGCACGACCATAATTAATAGAAATAGGTGCAAGCCTACCCGTTTCACGAAGACCTTCAATTGTTTTATGGTTTGGTAAGAGACGATTCGGAAATTTTTTACTGTATACTCTGCAAGATTCTAAACCACTTCCTTGGCAATATCCAAAAACCAATAACATATTTGGTAATTTTTTCGTTGGTATACTGTACGGCCATGACGAAAGGCAATGTGAAAATTGTGTGACCATTCAAATGTATGCTTGGTATAATTGCTAGTCGCGAGAGACTTTCACTTATAATCTCCTTAGCAACAGAATTATCGGGATTAATTCTGCTGCGTGGGAGATTCAGTAAGAAAATTTCATAAATTGGAGTTTTTTCTTATTGTAATTGTTTTGCTAAAATGCTACAAAAACATATTTCCGGCGGCTTTAGTTAATTGTAACTAATTAAAGTTTTAGAAACGAAGTTCATTTTAGCCTTTGGTAACTTATTTTTATTACTAAAACGTAAGAAACATTAAATAACAAATTTGCTATCTGAAATCCAATGTCTTTATAGTTATAAAATCAAATAAAACGTTAAAAATCATATTTAGATTAATATGACGCACTGCATTTTTACAATAGAAGTTTATTTTACTTGTTAGTAACTAAGGTTTATTACTAAAATTTCAGGAACATTAAAAACATTAATTCGTTTTCAACCATAACATCTGATATTACATGTCTATATAGTTTCAAATGAAACTTAAAAAAACATATGTCCGATGAGTGTAGTTAAATATGACGCACTATATTTTTTAATAATAGAAGTTAATTTTACTCGTTAATAACTAAGGTTTATTAATAAAATTTCAGGAATATTAAAACCATTAATTCGTTTTCAACCATAAAATCTGATATTACATGTCTACATAGTTTTAAATAAAACTTTAAAAAACATATTTTCGTTGAGTTTAGTTTAATATGACGCACTGCATTTTTACAATAGAAGTTGATTTTACTTGTTAGTAACTAAGGTTTATTACTAAAATTTCAGGAACATTAAAAACATTAATTCGTTTTCAACCATAACATCTGATATTACATGTCTATATAGTTTCAAATGAAACTTAAAAAAACATATGTCCGATGAGTTTAGTTAAATATGACGCACTATATTTTTTAATAATAGAAGTTAATTTTACTTGTTAATAACTAAGGTTTATTAATAAAATTTCAGGAATATTAAAACCATTAATTCGTTTTCAACCATAAAATCTGATATTACATGTCTACATAGTTTTAAATAAAACTTTAAAAAACATATTTTCGTTGAGTTTAGTTTAATATGACGCACTGCATTTTTACAATAGAAGTTGATTTTACTTGTTAGTAACTAAGGTTTATTACTAAAATTTCAGGAACATTAAAAACATTAATTCGTTTTCAACCATAACATCTGATATTACATGTCTACATAGTTTCAAATGAAACTTAAAAAAAAACATATTTCCGATGAGTTTAGTTAAATATGACGCACTATATTTTTTAATAATAGAAGTTAATTTTACTTGTTAATAACTAAGGTTTATTAATAAAATTTCAGGAATATTAAAACCATTAATTCGTTTTCAACCATAAAATCTGATATTACATGTCTACATAGTTTTAAATAAAACTTTAAAAAACATATTTTCGTTGAGTTTAGTTTAATATGACGCACTGCATTTTTACAATAGAAGTTGATTTTACTTGTTAGTAACTAAGGTTTATTACTAAAATTTCAGGAACATTAAAAACATTAATTCGTTTTCAACCATAACATCTGATATTACATGTCTACATTGTTTCAAATGAAACTTAAAAAAAAACATATTTCCGATGAGTTTAGTTAAATATGACGCACTATATTTTTTAATAATAGAAGTTAATTTTACTTGTTAATAACTAAGGTTTATTAATAAAATTTCAGGAATATTAAAACCATTAATTCGTTTTCAACCATAAAATCTGATATTACATGTCTACATAGTTTTAAATAAAACTTTAAAAACATATTTTCGTTGAGTTTAGTTTAATATGACGCACTGCATTTTTACAATAGAAGTTGATTTTACTTGTTAGTAACTAAGGTTTATTACTAAAATTTCAGGAACATTAAAAACATTAATTCGTTTTCAACCATAACATCTGATATTACATGTCTACATAGTTTCAAATGAAACTTAAAAAAAAACATATTTCCGATGAGTTTAGTTAAATATGACGCACTATATTTTTTAATAATAGAAGTTAATTTTACTTGTTAATAACTAAGGTTTATCAATAAAATTTCAGGAATATTAAAACCATTAATTCGTTTTCAACCATAAAATCTGATATTACATGTCTACATAGTTTTAAATAAAACTTTAAAAAACATATTTTCGTTGAGTTTAGTTTAATATGACGCACTGCATTTTTACAATAGAAGTTTATTTTACTTGTTAGTAACTAAGGTTTATTACTAAAATTTCAGGAACATTAAAAACATTAATTCGTTTTCAACCATAACATCTGATATTACATGTCTATATAGTTTCAAATGAAACTTAAAAAAACATATGTCCGATGAGTTTAGTTAAATATGACGCACTATATTTTTTAATAATAGAAGTTAATTTTACTTGTTAATAACTAAGGTTTATTAATAAAATTTCAGGAACATTAAAAACATTAATTCGTTTTCAACCATAACAACTGATATTACATGTCTACATAGTTTCAAATGAAACTTAAAAAAAACATATTTTCGATGAGTTTAGTTAAATTTTTGATGTATGTGTCTCTTTTAGCCCCGTGTTCGATATGTAGTATTAATAAAAATTATAAGTTAGCAACAAAATGTATTTTCATTTTATTCTGAGTTACTTTTGCCAAAAGATATAAAGTACTTTATTTTTGACAGAAAAATGATCCCTTATTAATTTCATTAAGTTAATAGGAACTAACAAAATTATCGCGATAATCTCCCGTTGCTATAAGCAACGTAAACAAAAAGGAGCCGACCAATTGGTTGAAAATAAATTTATGTAATTTTCAACTAAACAGTTAATTGCATATGGCAAGTAGAAGCGATGATAGATTCTTAAGAAAACTTACAACTATATTGCTACTTCCCGTAGATACCCAAACATCAAGATTTCTCTTTTAAACAGGTTTAATATAAAAATGCACGAAGAAAACTCCCCGTGGTTTAACTTTAAATTATAAATTTCCAAGGATAAAGGAGCGATAAAAACTGTTACCACTTTAACTAAAAAGCGATACTTAAATATTAAATCATCCAGATTGTAAGCATAACTTATCACAGCATTATTAACGATCTTAATTTCCTTAAATAAACACTTAGCCCTTAATATCTTTAAAGTCCTTATCAATTTTATGTGCGGGTAGCAGGTGTGTGAGTTAGGCCATTATTATTCATTAGATTTTTTCTCCTCGCAATGGGGCTACGAAGCCGTCGCACCGGCGTTTAAGAAAAAAAATTAACTGTTTCTTTTTTAATTCCCTCTTCGTTCACTACAAGGGCCATTGCCGAGAAGACAGATGTGTAATTTTGTAAATATAGGCCTTAAGGTGGGAGTATCAACATGCTCGCCAACCTATAACCTATTTCGCGTAGATTTATTTATTTTTTCAAACTTTTACACCAAATTTAAATAAAATCAATATCGTCTTCATATTCTATAGGTAACAAATTAACATGTTAAATAAATAAATATCAAGGAATCTTATAAGTTATTTAAGGAGAATTGTATACCGAAAAATATCGGTTAAGATTTTTTTAACATTATTATGTCATTGTTCTTTTACTATACAATTCTCCCAAAATAAGCAATAAAATAAATTGATATTTTTGTAATATATCAGATATTACCTAAATAATGTGCCGACGATATTGATTTTATTTAAATCTTAGTCAATAAAATAATAACTAAGAAAAACAAGGCGAAATAGGTTATAGGTTGACAATAAATTGAATGACGTTGATAATTCCACCTTAAACTACAAAAGTCCGTCATACGACGAGCCGATAAAGTTTCACCGGTTGAGTCAAGACTCAATTTTTTTTAAAAACCCTGCTTAAAGATTGGGTTTTGTTTTAGATAAGAATATAAAATTTAAAGAACATATAAGTACGTTGTAAGGTTGGAGACAATGATGTTTCTTGAATGCCAAAAGAGTTTTGGGCATTGTCTTTAATTTTTTAAATCACAACGTTTTAACTGATATGTAACTCCAGTCGTCTGCATGTGAATACTAAATAAGTGAAGTAACTACAGCCATACAGGGTTAATAATAATAATAATAATAATAATAATAAAAAGATTATTCAATATATAGCTACATATAATAAAATATTTGCAAATTTTAAATTAGAACTTTGAACAAACTAAAATGAAATATAATGAAACTCACGAAGTCTTACTTGAAGTGAGTAATAATTATGGTATTATAATTTCATATCCATGAATATAATATAATATAATATAATATAATATAATATAATATAATATAATATAATATAATATAATATAATATAATATAATATAATATAATATAATATAATATAATATAATATAATATAATATAATATAATATAATATAATATAATATAATATAATATAATATAATATAATATATTATAATATAATATAATATAATATATCACAAAAATATACGCAATCATATATAATATATTTTATATTTTAAAATATTTATCCATAATATTATTGAAAAAATATCTTTGATTTTTTATTACCCATAGTTTAATTTCTTGTTTGTATTTAATCATATATTTAATTGCTTTAATCGATTTTGGTAAAATATCGAAAATATAAGGAATTATGTTTAAAAAATATTTTTGACCTATAACTTTGTTGATTTTATTTTTTAACGTTATATTATTTATATTTCTAGTGTTATATTTATGAATATTAAAATTTAATTTATTTTTATTTTTAAAAATATAGATTTTTTTTGCTTTCTTTATAAAGCATATCAGAAGAGTATAAATATTCTTTATTATAAATAATTTTCAAAATTAATTTTTGAGTAATTTCAATATTACGGAGATTATTTTTATTTACTCCACCCCAACCTAATATTCCATAATTTATTTGCGTTTGTACCAATGAATAATATAGGGTTTGTAAATGTTTAATATCTAAAAATTGTTTAAGATGTTTAAATTTTATTATAAGTATTCTCAATTTTTTAGTAATATATTCATTATGTAAATTCCATTGTTTGTCAATAATTATTCCTAAATATTTAATATTTTCAGCTTGGTCTATTTTTATATTATCATTAATATTTATAGTATTTATATTATTTGGTAAATTACTTTTATAAGAAGTAAATGGGAGGTATTTTGTTTTATTATAATTTATTGTTAATAAATTATTATTAAACCAGTTGTTAATTTTAATATAATCATCAATAATTATATTTTTTACAATATTCCAATTCAAACCTTCATAAAAAATTACAGTATCATCAGCAAAACTGTGTAATTTACCTTGACAATTTAGTTTAAATATATCATTTATATATATATATTAAAAAACAATGGTCCTAAGACTGTGCCTTGTGGGACTTCATAGTTAAATATTTTTGGTATAATTATACTTTTACCAATTTTTACATGTTGTGGTCTATTATTTAAATAACTTTTAAATAAATTTAATACATTTCCTCGAAAACCAATTATTTCTAATTTTCTTAAAAGTATTTCATGACTTACAGAATCAAATGCTTTTGCTAAATCCAAAAATATACATATGCTTTGCCTTTTATTATCAATTGAGTTATATATTTGAGTTGTTAATTCACAAATTGCATCTTGAGTAGATTTATTTTTTTGAAAACCAAATTGTTTTTCTGATATGATTTTATTTTTATATAAAAATTTGTCTATTCGATTTTTTAAAACTTTTTCAAAAACTTTTGCTAATGATGAAATAAGTGTGATAGGTCTATAATTTTCTAATTCAGTTTTGTTGCCATTTTTATAAATTGTTTTTTTTTAAAGCTATTTTAAAAGCATTTGGATATATTCCTGTTTTAAAAATAGTATTTTTATTAAATAAGCTAATGGTTTGGTGATATGTGAACTAATAGATTTTAATATTTCGGATGTTATTCCGTCAATACCAGGAGATTTTTTAGTTTTAATATTATTTATAATGTTTTTTATTTCATGATAATTTGTTTCTTTTAGATAAAAGGAATTTAGGTTATTTGATATAGTTGCATATGAAATATTATTTTTATTTAATATATTATTAGCTAGTGATTTTCCAACTTTTAAATAATATTCAATAAAGTTATTAGATATTAAATCTTGATCATTATTTACTTCTCCATTTGGAAGTTTCATGGACCTTATTGAATTATCTTTTTTATTTTTTTCATTACATAATTTTTTAACACATTGCCATAACTCTTTTGATGAATTATATTTATTGTCTATTTGAGATTTGTAATAATTTATTTTAGCTTTTTTAATAATTTCGGTTAATTTATTTTTATAATTTTTATAGTTATTTATTAGGTCTTTATTATCTGTATTTCTCTGACTTTTATAAAGTTCATTTTTTTTATTTATTGATATTAACAAACTCTTTGATATCCAATCTTTTTTTGGAACATTTATGTTGTTTTTAATATTAATTTTACATTTTTCAACATTATTTTGAATTTTTTTGATTAAAAAATTACTTAAATCGTCCGGGGTATTCATTATAAAAAATCCATTCCAATTCAATTTACTTAAACATTGATTTAATTTAATGTAATTATTATATGTTTTATATTTATCTATATCAGTTGAAATAACCGGAACGGCTAATTTTCTTCCAACCTACCAAGGCTAAATCAATGAATTTTGGTACAGGTGGATAACTTAAAAAAATTGAATTGACAATTGCGACGTTGCCAGATTTTTCGTTTCTTCTGTAACTCAAGGAATGTTTTTTTTTAAATGTAACACTACTCTTTTTTTATTGAATTCGATTCCTTCCATCAACATTACCATTTCCTGATTGGTTAGTAGTTGTTTGTTTTTATCGTTATCGATACTATTAGGACTATTAGGTACAATATGTCTACCAACCTTCCTTTCACATTATTTGAAACGTTTTTAAATGGAAATAGATTGGATTTTTTTAGAGTTAGAGTTGTAACTGATTAACTTTTTTTCCCATAGAACTATTTGAGATAAAAATTTGATACTATCAGGAAATAGTTATGTTGATGGGAGGAATCGGATTCAATAAAAAAAAGAGTGTTACATTTGAAAAAAAACATTCCTTGAGTTACAGAAAAAACTAAAAATCTGGCAACGTCGCAATTGTCAATTTTCAATTTAATTTTTTAGGTTTTCCACCTATAGCAAAATTTATTGATTTAACCTTGGTAATTTTGAAGAAAATTTCATAAATTTATTTTCAAATAAAAAGAAGGCTCCTTTTTGTTTACGTTGCTTATAGCAACGGGAGACTATCGCGATAGTCTAAAGCCCATTAACCTTATAAAATTAATAAGTGATAATTTTTCTTAGGTATAGTATAGATACTACTTCGACTTAAATTCAAATGTTAAGTCATTTCGAAGTGACAGGTGAGACAAACCAGCAAGTAATAATCAGTTTTTTAGTCGTACCCGTGATATTTTTTGTTACAATGTCCAATCATCACGAGGTCAACTCTATATTAAAGCAACGCACTAAGCTTAAGGGAAAGAGAGTTTACATTGGTATGGATCTGACACAGAGGCAAAGGGACTTGGAGAAGGAAAAAAGGGCGGAACTTCAGGATAGATTATCAAAGGGTGAAAATAACCTATACCTTAAATATGTAAATGGATCTCCAGTTATCCTTCAAAAAAACTCAAACCAGTCTGCTTAAATTCCACTAAATATAGCATTTATTACCAAAATGTCCGTGGCTTACGCACCAAATTAAATACACTTTTAACATCTATCGCAGTGTCTCGGTACATGATTTTGGTTCTAACAGAGACTTGGCTTACCGACAGCATTCATGATGCAGAACTTGGATTGCAAGAATACAACATTTATAGAAGGGACCGCTCAGTGCTTACCAGTGATGCCTCTCGTGGTGGAGGTGTTTTAATAGCGGTACACAAAAATATAATTAGTTGTGTTTGCCACTCATCACCTGATATTGAACAGTTATTTGTTCGTGTTGGTTCTTCAGCAGGTAAAATAATTATAGGAACAACCTACCTTCCTCCTAGGTCAATCTGTGATAAATATATATCTTTCTGTGATAATGTGGATAGATTATCTGATCTATATCCCGGCTGTGAACTGTGCCTTCTTGGTGATTTTAACTTACCTAATGCTGTTTGGGATCAAACCGATCAATTGGGTTCCACTGCTACTCCTGGGTTATTTACTCAAGTGCAGGAGTCTGAGTGCATTGAAGTAATCTCCAATATGTGTGCTTACCAAAATATGTTTCAAGTGAACAACATAAGAAATAACCATGGGTCAATGCTTGACTTAGTATTATCAACCAATATAAACACTACTGTCAATGTAGCGGAAGAAGCCATCATTGATCCTGACTCCTTTCACCCTCCATTAACCGTAACCCTTCATAACCCTGTTGAACATCAAAACAGTGTTGTATCTCAGCCTGACACTTATTATTATGATTTCAAATCTGCTGATTATGAGTCTCTCAATCACCATCTTGGTTTAGTAAACTGGGACTTACTTTTACAGTCTAAGTGTGTCGAAGAAATGATTAATATTTTTTATGATGTTCTCTATGCTGCAATCCACTGCTTTGTTCCTGTAAAGAAGCTAAGTACACGGAAGTTTCCCAGATGGTTCTCCCATGAACTAAGGACTCTGATTTTTCTTAAGAAGAAAGCACACAAAACTTGGAAGCGTTCTGGATCACCACAGGATTATGCAGAGTTCTCTAGGCTGAGAGTGCAGTGTAAGAGTGTGTCTAAAAACTGTTACGAAGACTTTGTGCATAATTCCGAAATGTCCTTGGTCACACTTAATAACATTAAGCCTTTTTGGAATTTTGTAAATTCTAAGCGAAATCTGAATGAGTTGCCTTCGCAAATGTTTTATGATGATGCCTTTATTCAAAACGGCCCTGATCTGGCAAACTTGTTTGCAGAGTTTTTTAAGACTGTTTATTCAGACCAGGAAATTAATGTCGAGCCTGTAACTTCTACAAGTAACTTAAATATATCTGAATGCCATATATCAATATCTTCTATCTATGAGGAGATTTGTAAATTAGATACCAACAAGGGACCAGGGCCCGATGGTGTGCCTCCCTCCCTTCTTAAGTCCTGCAGTTTTGTTTTGTCACGTCCACTGTACAAAATCTTTAATGAATCCCTTACAACTGGTACATTTCCAAGTTATTGGAAGGTTGGGTACATTATTCCAATCCTAAAACAGGGTGACAAAGCCAACATATCTAACTATAGGCCTATCTGCAACCTTAGTGTCATTCCGAAACTCTTGGAAAACTTAGTAACCAGAATTCTCACTTCCCAACTGAATCCATGTATAATTGATCAGCAATTTGGTTTCCGTTCAAAACGTTCTACTGATTTAAACCTGCTCACCTATTCAGATTTTCTATCGGTTGCTCTTGAGGGAGGCAATGTTGTCCATTCTGTATATACCGACTTTTCCAAAGCCTTTGATAAAGTAAATCACACTCTTCTCATATCGAAACTGCAGTAGCTTGGAGTGACGGGTACTCTTTTGGCCTGGGTCAAAAGCTACTTGACTGATCGATCTCAAATCGTGAAAGTGAACAATTATCACTCTGTAAATATCAAAGTACCTTCAGGGGTGCCCCAAGGCTCCCACTTGGGACCTCTATTATTTAATATTTTTATTAACGACATATCTTCGTGCTTTCTGTTTAGTAAATTTTTGTGCTTTGCTGATGATCTTAAGTTTTTTGCAATGGTTTCGGGGCTTGATGACTGTCTTAACATTCAAGCGGACCTAAACAGGTTGGTCGACTGGTGTAGAGCTAATGCTATGGAGCTTAATGCTTCAAAATGTAAGGTAGTCTGCTTCTCAAGGGGCCGCAATCCACTTGTCTGGAACTATCTTATCAACGATATCCAATTGTCTTCAGTAACTGAGATCAGGGACTTGGGTGTTACCTTTGACTCAACACTATCATTTATTCCCCATATAACTGATATAGTTTCAAAGTCACTAAAAATGCTGGGTTTCTTAAAGCGCTGCACTCGCAGTTTTATTAACATCTCCTCAATAAGACTTCTTTACTGTGCACTCGTTAGGCCATATTTGGAATATTGCTCGTCTGTATGGAGTCCTTTTTATGCTAGACATATGCACACTATTGAGCAGGTACAACGAAAGTTTGCGAGATATTTGGCATATAAAGCCAATATTCCCCCACCCGAAGATTACGTGTACGACTATAATAATTTATATCTTTTGTTTAACATCGAACCAATGATCAGTAGACGCAGGCAGAAAGATTTAAGACTTTTTTTCAAGATCGTTAATTCCCTGGTTGATTGTAGTGAACTGCTATCGCGAATAGGATTACAGGCTCCTACAAGGAGCACCAGATCAACGGTGACTTTTGCTCAACCATTCCATAGGACGAATTACGGACTTAACAACTTTATCACAAGGGCTTCAAAAATGGCCAACCTAAACCACAATATTAATTTCTTCAGCAATAGCTACACTTCTTTTAATAGGCAACTCAGATCTGTAAATTTAACTTAGACTCTTTTAATAACCTTATTTCTTTTGAAAGGGAAAGAAAAACTCTAAGTCTTCCTCCACTAATATATTCCAAATGAAACTTATTTAAAGATACCTCAACATGTTTCGAACATAGAAATGTTCATCTTCAGGAGAATTAAGATGTTATAAGCAAGAAAAATAACTAGTAATAACGCCTTAAGCTAGGCTTTAAGATAGTGAGAATGACACGTTAACATTCTAAGTCAGAAAAGCATCAAAAACAAAGAACCGAAGTATTAATTTGCCAGGTGTAGGGTAATAATAGTAAAAATTAGAGGAAGCAAGGCCCATATGTGAAGCGAAATCAGTACAGCCGTGGAAAAGAGTAAAATTTAAATTTGAACATGCTGATGAAAGGGGAAGAAAAAGTGATCCAGTGTGAGGAAAGTAATGTATAAAACAGTAAAATTAAGAGTGGAAAATAGTGTTAAAATTTAATGAAGGTCGTC
Source organism: Polydrusus pterygomalis (assembly GCA_963969555.1). Classification (NCBI taxonomy): domain Eukaryota; kingdom Metazoa; phylum Arthropoda; class Insecta; order Coleoptera; family Curculionidae; genus Polydrusus; species Polydrusus pterygomalis. The sequence goes on along the minus strand of OZ018376.1, from coordinate 36,677,093 downwards.
ATAATGTGAGTAGTCAATTAATTGACTACTCACATTATGACGACCTTCATTAAATTTTAACACTATTTTCCACTCTTAATTTTACTGTTTTATACATTACTTTCCTCACACTGGATCACTTTTTCTTCCCCTTTCATCAGCATGTTCAAATTTAAATTTTACTCTTTTCCACGGCTGTACTGATTTCGCTTCACATATGGGCCTTGCTTCCTCTAATTTTTACTATTATTACCCTACACCTGGCAAATTAATACTTCGGTTCTTTGTTTTTGATGCTTTTCTGACTTAGAATGTTAACGTGTCATTCTCACTATCTTAAAGCCTAGCTTAAGGCGTTATTACTAGTTATTTTTCTTGCTTATAACATCTTAATTCTCCTGAAGATGAACATTTCTATGTTCGAAACATGTTGAGGTATCTTTAAATAAGTTTCATTTGGAATATATTAGTGGAGGAAGACTTAGAGTTTTTCTTTCCCTTTCAATCTTTTACTCCACTTGAAGTATGGACTATTTCTTCAACTTATTTCTTTTGTTTGTTCATCTTTGCTATTACTTTTCAATTCTTATTCTTACCTACTTACTTTCAGTATTACGCTTAGGATAGGTATATATTATAGTATTTATACTTATGTACACTTATTGTACTAATCATTCAATTCACAATGTTGATTTAATGTGTAAAATGGGCTTGCCCGTAAATAAATAAATAAATAATATTGTGTAAAAAATGATTTCTTTTGGTAATGAATCAGCAAGTTCGATTGCTAAAGAAATTAAGCAGAAGTTGATTTTACTTGTTAGTAACTAAGGTTTATTACTAAAATTTCAGGAACATTAAAAGAAACGCCAATTTATGCAATTTTCTTACTGAATCTCCCACGCAGCAAAATTAATTCCCGATAATTTTGCTGCGTGGGAGATTATAAGTGAAAATTAGCCGTTCCGGTTATTTCAACTAACCCTGTATTTATACTAGTTAGGTGCACTGGAGCACAACTAAGAATGGTGCAGCCATGCGTTTAATTCGTGCCCGGTATTTTTCTAAGATTACCTCTCTTCAACCAAGGTTTCCAAATATTTCTTATATCTAATGATGATTTACTAAAACAATCTGGGTTCTGAGTTCTGGGTATAGCAGCAGCTTCCTTGAACTTCCTCTTTCTTCAGTGTAATTCACGATGCAGGATTTCAGCTTCGGACCACATGATATGATATGATATGTATCCAGGCGTGGTCAGCTTCACCTGACTTTTCGATCTATCCTTTTAGCATACCGGGTGTAACAGGATCATGGTACACCCCCGGTATCTCCGTCAGTTTTAAAGGTAATTTATTGAAACTTGGTATATCCCATATACATAATAAGCGACACTTTTTGACCTAAATATGATTTTTTATTTACTTCCGGTTTCGCCGGAAGTGACACCAACTTTTGATTTTTAAATAGAACACCCTGTATATTATTACATTTGTGAATTCTGCATAATTTTCTGAATCCAATGATACTACAAAAGTGACATTTTAAGCGTAAAAAATATTTATTATTTAATTTTTAATTTTCCATTTAAGTGTGCCATGACGGTTCCGATTTATTCCAATTGATCAGTCTAATGCTAGAAAAATCAAAGTCCCGTCAAAAATACTAAATTGCGTTTTTTATAAGCAAATAAAATTCATCGTAATCGTTTTTGGGGTAAAACTCAATTTTTCCAAATGGAACCATATTGGTACCGTGGTACCATTTCTTAGTACTATTAATAAGGAATTTATTCATACCTGGTAATAACATGTGCGATAAATACAATCAAAATTACAGCTAAAAGAAAATACAGTTATTTTGTTCTAATTTAATGCTAAGAAGTTATTAAGGTGGCTTTGGAAACAATGAAATTATTCAGATTGTCAATTAAGTTAATAATTTTTGACGGGACTTCGATTTTTCTTGCATTAGACGGATCAATTGGAATAAATCGGAACCGTCATGGCACACTTAAATGGAAAATTAAAAATTTAATAATAAATATTTTTTACTCTTGAAATATCACTTTTGTGGTACCATTGGATTCAGAAAATTATGCAGAATTCAAAAATGTAATAATATACACGGTGTTCCATTTAAAAATCGAAAGTTGGTGCCACTTCCGGCGAAACCGGATGTGAAAAAAATCATTTGTAGGTCAAAAAGTGCTGCTTATTATATGTATGGGATACCCCAAATTTCAATCAATTACCTTTAAAACTAACGGAGATACGGGGGGTGTACCATGATCCTGTTACACTCGGTATTGTCCTTTGTTTCAAATGTGCTTAGACACAATTTTTTCTGTCTTTTTGGGATTGTTGGTTGGATCTCCGTCAGCTGGTTTTTTATAATGTCTCTCGAGCTGAAAACTGTATTTAAGTTGTGTCTCCCTATTCTCTCAGATACTTCTTTGATAAACCGAATGATAAGTGTATCTTTGTTACTCAATGAAAGACAATTTATTTTGTCAAATTTCCACTTTTCAATTTTTCAATAAAAGAGGAAATTTGACAAAATAAATTGTCTTTCATTGAGTTATAATAGATTTCCATCAAGTAAAGGCCTCAATGATTTAAAGTCTCTTTGTTTGCTTTTTACACTATCGGCCAATTCGTACGACTTTCCAATATCTTGTCAATAATCTCATGGGGTAGCCATTTTTGTTGAGGTAGTCAATTTCTTGTTTAAAGACTTCTTTCAAGTTACAGATTGTAATGACTCTATCCACAATGGTTCTTATTATGGCATGTTTTGTCTTGTTTGAGTGATTTGATTTATAACCAAGTTCAGCCAATCTTATATTAGTGAGACACTAAGACAACTCAAAACGAGGAAGAGCACAGAAACAATACGCTAAAAGAAGAAGCTGAAAAGTCAGGTACTGCTGCTTTTATGTGGCTGTGTAATACATACATTTAAAAAGAAAAAGAAATCTAGATTACCTAAGCATTAATAAATACCAATAATTTTATATTGGTGGAATTCCTTTCGGTTATGGCTTTCCGTAGAGTTCTAATAAGGACGAAACGGCCTTCATATCGACAACTCCTTTAAATAGTATATGTGTATAGGAGTTATTGGTTATTGTCTACCCGCCACCAGGGAGTCCATTGTTTTGGCTTGGCTTCCCTCTATACTTTATTGCAAAGGGTAAATTCACATTTATTAAAATTTGACTTATCTTATTTGACTAAGTTGTCCGCTTGCCGATATATTTCCCCTCTCTTATTACTTTACGGACACTAAATCTATTGTCGCGTATAGCACGCACCCTAGTGGATATTTCGATGAATCTATTTCGACGGCTTAATCCGCAAACAGGCCAACCCTTTTTTTCTTTTTCTTTTTTTGAATTTAGGCAAGTTAAAACTGTTTATTCAAAAACCAGCTTACTCCATTCCATGTAATCATAGTAAAATTTGCGCCCAGTCAGAAAACAAGCCAACTCCAATAATTTGAAACAACAGACTTAACGTCTAAATTTGTAATAAAATCACTGTAATTTGACCTTAAAAACATAAAGTAACCTACCTTACCTAATATCTTCTAGTTGTTTTAAACAACAAATCACTTTTCACTTAGCTTATAACCGTTTTAACGAAGCTACATTTACCAGAGAAGTCGAAACTCAAGGCAAAATGGTCGGCTACTGCGTAGTTGACGCTTTTACCGAATTGTATGATGGAGGGAGTTGGTTTAATTTTGTGCGGATCAAGGCTTTTTATTGAAATTTAGGAGTTATCGTTTTGTACACTGCAAGATAGCCAATTAAAGAAAGCGACCGTTAAATAAACTGCTTTTTGAAAAAAAATGGAGTTGGCCTGTTTGCGGATTAAGCCGTCGATTGTAGCCGACGATTGTCGGTTGTAAATCTGAAAAATTGCAGAATTTTAATAAGAAGGGCAAAATATCGTTCTTCGTTAATAATATGTGTGATACACTGTTGTTTTTGGTTATCTTTTCGTTTTATATTTCGACTAAATTTGCCTTTTGCATTAGAGTTGATTCCTACTAGATGGCGATGCCTTGGATTTACTTCTTGCGGGGTTCCCAAGCAAGGTTTAAGTGCGCGGTTCTGGAGTTCGTTTAGGTAACGGCTTTCCGTAGAGTTCTAATAAGGACGAAACTGCAATCGTATCCGCCCCAGGGAGTCCATTGTTTTAACATCCCTGTGTACCGGGTGTCCCACTAAGAATGGCATTCGACCGTATCTCAGAAAGGGTTAGTCGTATGGCTTGCGGAAAAATTTTTTTTTTAGTAAAAGTGGCCATGAGAAATTGCTGGAAATAATTTTTAAGTTTCTCAGTCGAGCGCTAGAGGGCGTAACCGTAACGGTAAATCAGTAAAACTCAGTATTTTCAGAAGTTGCCTATTTAAGGTGTATTAAAAGTAACATTTTCGTATAACATTCATGAAACGTCTTTGTCAGTTTTAAAATAAAGTGGTTAGGGAAGGTTAAACATTATTTTAAACAAATGCTCATAACTCCAGGTTAGCTCAACAGAATTCAATAAACTTAGTCTTGTTAAAAAGAGTTTCATATACTCTATATTTCACTATATAAACCATGACAATATGATTTTTAAAGTGGGCGCTAGAGGAAGCTATCTTACAACTTAACAAACATTGCGCATTTTTTCAAAAGATACTATAGTATGTTTAATTTTACCTCGTTACGAAGATAAATAAAAGCCTAAAAAACTGGCGAAAATCCTAACTTGATTTTTTTTTTCAAACCGGAGATATTAACAAGAACAAAAATAAACTCGGAAAAATATGATTATATTTAAGTTTCAACGGTAAAGGTTTTTCAAAAGGCAAATAGGCCTTGGAAAAACAAAATACGATTTAAAATGACATGTTTTTTTATTATTATGACGTCAAAGTTTTCATCGTGACCACAGTATTGGCCGTTGTATTTATTGTTGTGCCATTGTTTTAATTTTTGAAAATCCCTTTTTTAATTGAAAAAGCGGTGAACATCATCGCGGTGTATTTTGAATGTTTGAGCAATGCAAGTATTGCTGCAAGTTATATAAAAAAATTTCCGCAAGCCATACGATTAACCCTTTCTGAGATACGGCCGAGAGCCATTCTTAGTGGGACACGCGGTACTTTACTTCAAAAGACAAATTCACACTTATTTCTCTTCCATTAAAAAATTACTTTTGTACTCGGTTGACTTGTCAACCTCGCCTTCCGCTCAGTCCACTCGTTGTTCATGCAAACAGTTCCTTGCAAACCTTGTGATTCAACGTACTATTTTTATAGCATTTAAAATTGCTACTGTAGAATTCACAAAATACGTTTATTTTTCTTAAGAAAATTAATCATTAGGTACAAGAAAAATGTACAAAGGCGAAACATGTCTATCTTATTTAATTTTTAATAAGACAGCTCAGATAAATGAAAGCAAGTTGTTAAACTTTTCGCAAATGATAAAGAATACCCCTTTAACGTCCGCTTATTGTTTAGGTTTATTAACGGCGTCTTCTCACTATGAAAAGCCATTATGAATGTTAAATAGAAAACAGTGTCATTGTTCCCTTTGAAAAGCGTTCGCTGTTTTAAATTACTTGTCTGAAACTTTTATAAGCTTCATTGTTTTCAAAGTTTTTACATAGCTTTATTATAAAGCCACGAAGTACGTTTTACGTGTATTTTAATATTTTGTTTCAAATCTTAATTATTAAATTACCAGTATATTGGTTTAAGGTTTTCGTTCTAGAGATTTATGCAGCAAAGGCGTCAAGTATTGATTTTTTAAAGAAGTGTTGTTTTTCCATGCACTTGTCTTCAAATGTAAAAATAAATACATTCTTATTATTTCATTGTCAGTGCATACTTGCATTTATTTTATTTGTGAAATCATTATTTTTTCGTTAATACTGTACCTCAAACATATTGTAATATTTTAATTAAAAAATTGACTGAAAGATTCATCATTACCCAGCCTAATCCCATAATCCTAAAATCATTAAGTTTTGAGGAGGTCTTCTTCTTACAAAGTAGGCGTCCACTAAGAAGGGATTTTTTGGAAATTAACCCCTAAGACGGTAAAAACGTAGGTTGAAATTTTGTCTCTAGGGAGTAGAAATGGAGTGGGTAAGTTTCCAACGTAACCGCAAGAGAAAAAGATATATACATAAATGTATAAATAAAAATTTTAGACAAATTCTTCGCTTAGAACAATAAAACATGTCTGTGTTTAAGCATTTAGAAATTTTTTTCTCGTAGGAGGTGGAAAAAGGGTCATATATTTTTATATTAGAAAAAATATTTCATTATTCCTGATCATAAATTTAATAAGTTTTCTTTTAAATTTTTTTAAAATGTAAATTTTTGTAATGTAAAGTCAAATAAATCTAAGAACTCGCCGCATCACCCGTCGTTCGTGGCACCCTGTAGAAGTCTACGAGACTATTTTACGTTAAGCAGTTGGCTACAGAAACAGAATCGGACTAAGTTATTTTACCTTCACCTTCGCCATCATAAGTTTTTTAAGGGAGGCTTAATATTTTGTAAAGCGTAGATACTAATTTTATTATTTATAAAATAAAATATTGACAGACCCGTACCTACCAAAATAAGTATGTGAAATATTATATTACATAACAAGTATTAAAAGTGGTACTGTTCAAACGAGAAGGTATTTAGCACAAGGCGTTAGCCGAGTGCGGAAGTTCTCCGAGTGTGAGAAAATCACTTTCACACGAGTAATGTATAAAAATTTTCCTACGACCATACAAAATAATCAAAAAGAGTTTGATTTGTTTTTGGATAGTTTGTAGGTATCACCATTGTGTTACACAAGTTTTTTCAACTCTAGAGTTGAAAAAATAAAAACAATGTCCACTTTATTAAATAAAAAGAATAACTTTTTCTTCTATTTGCTTACGCACATCATACCTACTATCTATGAACAGTGAATAAATTCCGTTTCTAATTTTTTAGCTGCTTGCATTTTTTCAATAAAACAATAATAATATACCTAAATAGTAGTAAATATACATACAAAAACAACAAAACACAAAACTAAAACATAACCTCAACATTATAGAAAGATAGAGATGGAATTAAATATCGATAGCTTGTTACTTACAAAAGTTCTATCTATATTCGATTTGTTTTGAATATTGCTAAAATAAATTTACTTTCTTAAAGCATATTCACTTGACCCATATCCTTAATCATTGTATGGATATTTTTATCGAAGATAATTGTAAAATTATATATCGGTATTTCCTATGGTATTCTATTTCTGCTCTATAGCCTGTGTCTATAGCTACCCCTTTTTTTCTGTGGTTCAAATCAGTTGACAATGTTGTCAGTGACAGGTTTGATGGGTTGCCTGACATATTTCCCCTTTTTAATATATTATTATTTTATAATAAATACTTTTAGGTTCCCAAAAGTAACGAAAAAAAAAGGATTTTTTATAATTGCAGTAATGCCCTAGTGTACTTTACCCCACCCAGCACCCCAATTCGCTCCACGGGTCCCGTAAGTTTGTTATTTTTAATAAATAGTTTTGTTGTCAAATTGACACCTGTTTAAATTAAATATAGTGTGCTTTGTATTTCCACACTCGTGTTGAAATATTTTTTTTTCAACACGCGTGTGATATTTAGCACTTTCTAGCCAAGTTAACCGTGCTGTTATTGTCATTTTCGTAGGTGGTCGTAGGAAAAGATTATAAAACTAAAGGAAAAGAAGAAAACAACATTTGTTTCTTTTAGTATTCATTTATCAAAAGCAAAAATAGTGTTTGTTTATTTATGATACCAGGAAAAAAGTAATACATTTTAGCGAGGTGCTTTGTGGTGCACGTCTAATTAAAACACCAAATTGAGAACCATTTTGGTATTGTTATTTTTGTGGGAATTTTATATATGGGTATATGGTGGGTATATAGGGTGTCCCGTAACTAAGGAGCTATACAGCAACAGGAGATAGTGGACTTAAAAATATGTCATTTAATTTAATATCTTATACGTTTAAAGAGTTACAGGGTCTGGTGATGCAAGTAAATATTTACTTTATAAAATTGGCGATAATTTGATGCTAAGCGGATATGAATCAAATTTGGTGTAGTTATGTTTTTGAGGGCAAGAAGGAGGATTTCTTAATGAGTTTTAAGAAACCTCCTAGAGAACGCCAGCTAAACAATATGAGTTTAATAAATTCTAGCATATATTTTTTGTCTCTTACATTACTAACCGCTTTACCTCAAATTATGCATTTTATATAATAATATGCATATGCATTAGTTTTTATAAAATAATTTGTGAAGGTCATTGACTCCGACATAAGGCACTTTTTAGTAAATACTACACCAATAAATTTAAATAATTGCTGTAAATTACCTTTTTCCTTCGACAATATCAACTGGACCATTGAGCATTCAATAATCATAATCCATAAACATCTACACTAACATTTTTTATTGATAATAGATAAGTTAACCAAAATGGTGTTTGTACTCACTATTAAACTTAAATAATATAAACACCAAAAAACAATCTATCTCTAAAATATATAAAGTCAAAAAGTAAAATGTTCAAAACACTACAAAAAAAAACAACCATAAAAATACTTAAAAAATACCTAAATCAGAAGAAATATGACGCAACCTGACGCATGAGCTTGCTACGGCCCACTGCTGATCTGGGAACTTTAACGACGAAACCTAATCAGCTGTTACTGTCAAATGTTGTTGTCTTCTGTCGAAACGCTTTATTTTAAGGAAAAGTTAACTCTACCAAAATGTTAATTAATTTTGTATTAATTGCACTCTAATATTATTACCTGCAAAATTAGTTGGGCCCAGTTTCGAATCGCCGTGCACGAAGCGTGCAGTCACACACTAGGGATGGCTGATCCACAAATTTTTGCGGATCAGTCCAGAACTGTTCTCAAAGTAGTATCTAGTCCGCGGAGCAGTTCCACTTTCGAGTCCCGACTGGTATCGGAACTACTGTATCGCTTAATACTGCAAAACGATAAACAAAGCTATATCACCGAACCAAGTACCGGGTGTCCCACTAAGAATAGCGCTCGGCCGTATCTGAGAAAGGGTTAGTCTTATGGCTTGCGGAAAAAAAATTTTCTAGTAAAAGTGGCCATGAGAAATTGGTGGAAATTATTTTTAAGTTCCTCATTTTGCCGCAAGAGGGCACAATTAAAAATTTTTTTTTAAATTCCAAATTTCTCCGAAAATTCCCTTATTAAGGTATAACTCTGATTACATCATCGAAAAGCTTAGACAATTCTGCATCATTTTGGTTTAAGGCTATTGAATGTTAAAATCGCTGTAACTTCTAAACGACTTATCCGAGTTTACTAAATTTAAGCTTGTTTGGAAGGAAAAGGTAAGTAACTTCAATTGCCGTATCCAGTGATACACGATAGTTTCTAATAAAATTGCTAGAGGGCGCAATTTGTAATAATAACAGTTTTTGCGATTTTATCCCGGAAATTCAAATCATACGGTATAACTATGACATCTTAATAGGAAAGTAGATGAAATTTGCAAGAAAAGATGTAAAGCCTGCAAGTCGATATATTTGTTCGTTTCAGAGTTATTGCCAAAACAATAATTTTTAATACAAATTGCGCCCTCTAGCAATTTTATTAGAAACTATCGTATACCATTGGATACGACAATTAAAGGTACTTCCAAACAAGCTTAAATTTAGTAAAATCGGACAAGTCGTTTAGAAGTTACAGCGATTTTAATGTTTCACTTTCCCTTGATAAGAGTGGGAGAAGCTATTGAAAGTGTAAGCATTAAAATCGCTGTAACTTCCAAACGACCTATCCGATTTTACTAAATTTAAGCTTGTTTATTTGACCTTCAATTGTCGTATCCAATGGTACACGATAGTTTCTAATAAAATTGCTAGAGGGCGCTATTTGTATTAATAATTATTACTTTGGCGATAACTCTGAAATGAACAAGGATATCGAACAGCGGTCTTTACATTTTTTCTTGCAAATTTCATCTACTTTCCGATTATGATGTCATAGTTATACCGTATGATTTGAATTTTCGGGATAAAATCGAAAAAACTGTTATTATTACAAATAGCGCCCTCTAGCAATTTTATTAAACAATATCGTGTACTGTTGGATACGGCGATTGAAGATACTTACCTTTCCCTTCCAAACAAGCCTAAATTTAGTAAAATCGGATAAGTCGCTTGGAAGTTACAGCGATTTTAATGTTTACACATTCAATAGCTTCCCCCACTCTTATCAAGGTCGGTACGCCAATGAGCCTTACACCAAAATGATGCAGAATTATCTATTCTTTCTAATGATGTAACTAGAAGTATACCATAATATAGGAATTTTCGGAGAAATTTAGAATTAAAAAAAAAAATTTAATTGTCTCTTGCGGCGAAATGAGGAACTTAAAAATAATTTCCAGCAATTTCCCATGGCCACTTTTACTAAAAAAAAAATTTTCCGCAAGCCATACGACTAACCCTTTCTGAGATACGGCCGAGAGATATTCTTAGTGGGACACCCGGTACACCTAAACATGCACAAGAGTTGGATCATTTAAAAGTTTTTATGTCCCGAATTTCCATTATTCGCCAAATATTTGTCAAGAGCCGGGACCTCTTCAAAATTTTGATCCGAATCAGTTTTACAAGTCCAGGCCCAGGAATCAGTTCCACCGGATCAGTTCCAACCCAACAATATGAAGATTAATCCGTCAATTCCAAAGGAATCTGCTGACTTGCCTGCTTCAATAATTTACCTAGCAGATTATGTAGTGAATTTTATTTCACAATATTCTTGGTGTTGGTTGGTAAGTGTCAGGAACTCATTTGGACAGAGGAATTTCTTAATTTTAAGCTGAGCAACTCCGAGTGGTTGAACATAAAAGAATAAATAGATTGCGTATGACTAATTAAATGTACGGGCAATTTTAAACAAAGAAAACTACCTCTTTTAAAGAGACAAGTACGAGTTACAATAAATCGACCTCTGATATTTATAGATACGCCTTATATGTATTCTTTGGTAATGGGATAACGTATATCTCACATCTGTTAAACGTCAAAAGCAGGAACTTTAAAAGCATCTTTTATCCGAGCCGATTTTTCCAATATCAGTTCTTTCTAAACATCCATTTAGTTATCTGAAATGTTTTCAGAAAACATTTTTCCTTCGATTGTGTAGTGTAAAATGCGGGCCCCTCGCATGTGCGTTCCAAATCGAGAAATCCTCTTTATGTGATTCCGATAAACGGCCAAATTTATTACAAATAAAGCCTTATTTGCCTTTTGTGTATTCTGAAGTAATAAATATTTTTCGCTTGGGACGGTAAATTTGCCATTGGGAATTTTAATTTATTTTTTTGAAATATTTTACATTATGGATATTTATTTATGTTGGAAAAATTAATGTTTCGTGAATGATATTTTTATTTTGAATTTGCAATGCCTTTGTTCGACTACAACATTCATAACATTTTGGCAGGACAGGTTACTATTAATTTATTATAAACTTTTAATTGTTAAGCTTATTTGGATGTACTTAGTAGTTTGTACAACACGAGTGGATATGATATCAATATCGCGCTCGCATGTTTGAGAACTAGTGCTCAATTTAATTCCTTGTGGAATAAAGGGACCTCACTCTAGTTGTACAGTATATTTTTTCTACGACCCAATAGACCCGCACAAACCGTCACCAATTAAAAATTATGCATTTAACTAAAACAATTTAGTTTTTTTGAAGGTAGACAATAAAGTAATATCAAAAAAATATCTTGTCGGACTTCCATTGTCTTTATTTTGTTACTTAACCCAAGGTTTCGGTTAGTTGGTACCTCTAACCGTTTTCAAGTGTAAACTAAATTATAATTCTAAGGCTACTGCCTTAAATACTATCCATGTGCAATGAAGCTTGATGACTCCGCCTACGTGCTTATTGAAGTGTAAAGTTTGAGCTGTTGGTTTTGGACAAGCAGAGGCTTCCAGATATTGGGGATATCTATACTTGATTTACTAAATATATGGGTATTTTGATTCATTCTTTAAATTTTCGCACTGGAGAAAACGAGATCTTAGCCCAATCCTGTCTCTGTCGCCAACGTCTTAAGGTTAAATATACCAGACTTCAACAGGGTGCCATAAATGACAGGTGACTTATTTACGATGCGCCGTGATCTTGGAGAAATTTGACTATAATAAAAAATCTTGTATGGTTGTGAAAAATTTATTTAAGGCACTTCTCACGAATTGCAGAACTAACGTAGTATGAGCGTGCCTTGAAAATGCATGTTTCACACTTGTATCAAAAATAGGTCGTCACCTGAGAATAACAGGGTTCTATCTGGCATAACCCTAAAATCGAGTAAAGATGGGTCAAAGTTTCGGACTTTAATAAAAACTTTAATCAAAAACGAAATAGTTTTAGGATTTTTTGGTGTTTCAGAAGTGTATTATAGTTTTAAAATAATGTCTTAATATAACGTAATTGTAGATAATAAGTGGTGTAAAGACAATGACTAATTTCACTTAGGACCTTGTTTTTCAAAAATATCTCGAAATTTAAAGAAAAGGGTTCTATGTGGTAGATACAACCTTTTTAACTATACTATACTATACCTGTTATGTTTAGGTTTTATAATTATTAATGTTCCCAGGTTCTATCTACAGCAGATAGAACCTTGTTTAAAAATATTATCTTGCTAAAAGGTTCTATTTGCAAGTCCTTAGTTCTATCTGCAGTAGTTAGAACTATGTTACTAATTTTAATCGATTTTGAAGTGCAGATACACCTTTGTAGCAGAAATATCTTCGCTACTAACTGCCAGATGGTGCTAGGAGTTTGTAATTAGGTAATAATTAACAGATAAAACCATTTTATTCCAAAATCTCAATTTTAACAAAATTACAGATAGAACCCTGTTATTCTCAGGTGACGTATTATCTACAATTACGTTATATTAAGACATTATTTTAAAACTATAATACACTTCTGAAATACCAAAAAAACCTAAAACTATTTCGTTTATGATTAAAGTTTTTATTAAAGTCCGAAACTTTGACCCATCTTTACTCGATTTTAGGGTTATGCCAGATAGAACCCTGTTATTCTCAGGTGACGAGGTATTAAAACAATTTATTATCTATAAAAAACGCCACTAAAAAAATATTCTAAAATGAATACTTTAAAAAAAAATTACTTCTGCTTAAGAGATTGAGATGAGATTGCGGAAAAAGTGGGCGAATATACTTCCGCTAAATTATTATACGGTATTTTGTAAACATCCATTTTTCTTAAAACAAATTGTTTGCAGTAAATTTTAAAAATTTTAGAATGGAAAGATGTAATGTTTTAGAAATTTTACTTGGTAATTTGTCTAGAAATATTAAGAAGATTTATTATATAAAATTTATTACGGAAGAAATGCTGCCAGATAGCGCCCACAAGAACTATTATATAAGCTCTTGCCGTAAATAGATTCCAGGGATCACGTATCAGTCCAAAAATGATATAATTATTAAAATAAATACCTTATAAAATAATGTAGCGTAAAAATTTTTTAATAGACCAAGAGAAATTTTTGGAAATGATTATTAAGTTCAAGTTTACTGCTAGAGGGCGTTCAACCTATGACTAAGAATATTATCGTTTTTTTTTATCGATAATATAAAGTTATATAAAAAATTATCAATTATTTAGCCCCATACGGTGGACTGCGCGTTTTCCCGACCTTATTCCCTTGGATTTTTGAATCTTAAAAATGAAGTCTGCTGGAAAGCCTATGAAAATACTGACCCACTTCAAGTTCAAGTTCAAGCCGCTATTAGAACAATAACTCCAAGAATGTTAGAGACACCTTAGCCAGTAATTTCCACAATACACCTATACACGATTTGCCGATTAGCTTCTGGAAATTTGAATCCAGCTGCACATTGCATCATAAGCGCGGGAGACGGTTCTAACCTTATATATTGCCGAGTCACTGTAAAAAGCGCGCGAATTTACTTTTATTCCTTTTGTGGCTGTTTGTTTTTTCAGTTCGGGTAGTTATATAGCGTACTGGAATATTATATTTGTTAATTAAGTAATTTTTATCGACTCTGTTAGATATTTGACAGGACAAAACTCGAAAAGCAAGTAGGAAAAACTTGAAGCCTCTGTGTCTTTAATTCTAGGATTTATATCAAGTAACGTTGCTACAATATTTTCTATTACAACTAAAACCGACCATTGACGAGATACCGGCATTTAAAAAATTATGTATTCCTCACTTTAAAACCAGACTGTTCATTTATTAGGAAAAAATCAGTGTGTAAGTTCTTATTTAAGGTATTTATACTTTATTGAAAAAATGTTAAACCTAAGAGGAATATAAAGAGGTCAATAAAAAAAAGATATAATGTTTATGGTTTAAGGTGGAATTCTCAACGTCATTCCATCTATTGCCAACCTATAACCTATTTCGCGTTGCTTTTTTTAGTTTATTATTTGATTAACTAACATTTAAATAAAATCAATATCGTTATTACCATATTTAGGTAATATCTGACATATTACAAAAATATCAATTTATTTCATTGCTAATTTTGGGAGAATTGTAAGTGAAAGAAGAATGACATAATAATGTTTTAAAAAATCTTACCCAATATTTTTCACTATACTATAATTGTCCTAAAATATTTAATGAAATTCCTTGATATTTATTTAATATGTCAATAACCTATAAAATATGAAGACGATAATGATTTTATTTAAATTTTTTGTAAAAGCTAGAAAAATTAAATAAATATACGCGAAATAGGTTATAGGTTGGCAAGCATTTTGATACTCCCACCTTAAGATATTTTTTATTATTTCGGATATTTCATTATCCTTTATATTTGAAAAATATGGTTATTTGAAACAGGGTTAACCACTAAACTTTTTTTTATATAAATAAGCAAGGAAAGTGCCTCGGGCAATATTATTTGCCGCCTTTTAAAATATAAATGATTGGGAAAATAATTGTCAGGTATTGCCACATTGATATCTACGTATTGTCTATTAGATTTAAAGAAGCTTATTAAAAAAAAACGTCGCTACCCACAACAAAGTAATTTTAATTATTAAACTTTCTTTAGCAACAGAAATCAAAAAGTTTACGTGTAGAAAAAATTTGAACTAAAAATTTAAAACTTTTAAAATCCGATATTCATTTGCAGTACGTCAGAAACTCTTATTTAACTAATACTTTTAACTTTAATGCTTATGGAAATATGCTTCGAATAAGAGACCTACGGAAATAATCATAAAAGTTTTCTTACCGAAGTTGTCAACTTTTGATAATAATGCAAATCTTGATATTGATACTTTATTATTTTCGTTTTAAAATATAGAAAGTGTATATAAATAGTTGACGCTGCATTTTTAACAAGCAGGAAATATAACAATATTAACACAATAGCACAAATAGTTTAAAAAGTGCAAAAGGATAAACTACATTCTGAATTTGTTGGTATAATTAATCTGAAAGGTCTAGTTTTTCCAAGTTGGTCATAGCTCGCTTTACCGATATTACGATTGGGATTATAGGTATCTATTTTATGGAAGTAGTCCATTATCTCAAAGTAAAGCTGTAGAGATATAGGGAAGAAAAGAACCCACAGTCGTCTCCACAAATACTTATATTAAAAGAGTCAATTAATGTGGTGTACATGTTTCGGTACTAGGGAGTACCATCCTCAGTACCGAAGGGCCCAAGTGCCACTAATACTAGGAATGTAAAATATTTTTAAAAATTAAAAACTAAAAACCATGAATAAGACGAGGACATTTTGAGTGCTTAGGCGAAAACAGATTAAAAAGTGGTAGTAAAATAAAATTCGAAAGAAATTAATTTTCTTCCTTTACCCTACATTGTAAGCAAATAACTAGTTTTATTTCAGGACTAGTTTATGAGCCAGTTCTTTGTGGATAATCTTTGCCATCTGATTATGTCTTCCCAGCAGTGCCGTAGCAACATCCTACTGGGACCGAGCTCCAAGCTATCGTTCTGTCATAGAACGATAACCATTTGCATGTCCTGTGTCTGTTCGTTCTATTAACGCTAGAATTAAGGTCCGAAAATATGTTTTTCCTTAGTTTTTTTTTATTAATTTTTATTTTTTAGTTATACATATGTTGAAGGATTTATCCAATACGATATCCTAAATTTTCCAATCTAAACTCCCGCTCGCATTAACGATTATTTACAGAATTATCCCAAGCAGCAATATAACGACGGATTGACGTTGGCCTATGCGACCCGACGGTCGGCGCCCAATGTATATGCGACCTTTTTACGACTCCTAGTTGCACTAATATCATTTTTGACACGTCACAACTACGCCAATCAACCTGGTGTTGCATTTGAAGCACCATCGCCCACCATCATTCTTAAGTAAAAATGAGAAAGTCAGCATAAATTGACCAATTAGTTATATTATCTCGACTTATAAAAATATGACAGAAGAATAATATCAACTATATTATACAATAAATCGGTATATTTTCGTTGTTACAATCTTTATTTATACAGGGTGTTCGGAGAAAGAAGGTCATTCCGATATATTCTTTGAGCAAAAATAACATGACTTATAATGTCATTTTTAATTTTTGACACTCATGTTCGATATACATAAAATTTTGAAATTAAAAACTAATTTTTTTTTCAATAATTCGAGTATTTTAATAGATTGATATTAATTTCAAATTTGGTAGGTAGGTACATTGTTTCAGCATAAAGAGTTACATCATTTAGGAAAAACAAAATAAAAAACAATTGTCCCCGCTGACCTCATCTATTTTTTAGTACGTGCGCCAGTGACTTCCGAACTGTATTTTTTCAGGTAATCATTTGTTGTTGATTTTTTTTAGTCTCTCATAAACTTTCGATGAAATGATAGATTTTGGAGATAATTTGAAAAGTTTGGGTCCTTAACCCTTTGCGCCCTAGTGGTTTCTCTGTGAAACCACTTACTAAAACATTTATTTCTACTTTCCTGGTGGCATTCTCGCGAAACCATATGTAGGAAAGCTCCGCCTAGTTGCCCCTTTCTTCAAATACGGCATCGCTATTGAGCACATTTGCATATTTTTGACAGGTTATAATATATTATTAATTGATCTGTCAGTAAGTGCACGTGCTTACATATTTGTTCAGTTTTTTGGCGTTTTTAAAGTCATGACAGGTAAATTTTTGTATTTTTTAGTGTAGTATAATGTTACTTGAAGTTGTTAATATGGTTTCATTAATTTTTTTTACATTTTAATAGTTATTATTGGCGTAACCAAACGTCGGTTTCATGCCAAAACCAGTAGGAATCTGTAGTATATAATTTTATCAATCTGTTATTTTGAGGCTATTGACATATTTTGTCAAAACGCATGTACTAACATGCGATTTTTGTGTTGTACCAGCAGGCACATAGCCAGGATTTCTTCTCGTGTGCCACGCCCTTTTTTAAATCATGGTGCTTGGTTTTTGTGGGAAAAATATTGTATTGATATTTCGCATAAAATTAATTTTATTTCTATAAGTTTTATAAGTATGGTCTAGAGTCTCGGGGTGGGGGAAACTGGGCCCCCCCTAGCTACGTGCCTGGGTCCCCCCTAGCCTTTTAAATATTAATTGTATGCGGTGTTAATATTTGTGGATATAAAAATTTGATTTTTATAAAAAAATATTCTTTTTGTTTTCAGAAAAAAAGATGTATCTTTTCAAAGATCTAGATAAAATGGCATCTGAGGATGTTTTCACCTTGCAATTGTTTCTCAACGTACCACCAAATTTAGTACTAGACATAAAAATAAGATTTGTTTAAGTTTTATAAATTAAATTTTTTTTTATTTTCCGCCCATTTTATTCCCTAGTGGTTATGTTCCGAAACCATATCTTGGAATCAAAAGCATATTCCAGATGGAAAAAATTATCTTAAACATATTATATCTTTAACTCTCTGCTACCATAATATTTAGAAAAAAAAAGTATTAAAAGAAAGAAATAATTTCGGGAGCAAAGGGTTAACTGATGCTAACGTGGCTATGCAAGTCTCCCAATTTTCAAATGCTAAATCAAGTCAGCCGTTGTGGCATTACCATGGATACAGGATGTAATTAAGTAAAACTTTGCAATAGGTGACAATACCGAAAGCAAAGGACTAGCCAAAAATAATGTATGAACAGTTGCGTACAGATAAAATCCTGCAGTACTAAACCAGTTCAATGAAATTATTTTATTACCCTTTAAAAACTTACTATTGCTAATATTCTTCACATAATAGTAAAAGCACACTATTATCGCTCGTTCTTAAGACAATATATACTACTATTACTCATTAAATAATTGTAAAAAATTCAGGCTGATTTTATTAGAATCGATAACCGATTTTATCGGAATTTTTACAATTCTCATAAGGAATAGAATACTTTTTCTCAGTGTACGCTACCAGATCGCCTATTTATTTACCAGATCTAGTACAAAAATTACCTATATGGCAACACTGATTTTGAAGCACAGTAGGGTACTTACCATGTAGAGGTTTCCCTAACCAAGTTACAAATTGTTGACGTGGTGGCGGCCAGATGATTATTATTATTTATTATTTTTTTGTTTTGTTTTGAGTATTCAAAACAAAAGTTGACATGTGCTGGTTTGCTGAAAAAGTCAAGCTGTTATATCTTTAAAAATAAGATTTGTGTGGATAGAACAATCTTGTGTCTGTGGCTGTGGCTTAAGAAAAATCAATACCTTAAGAAAATGAAATATATTTAAAAAAAACTTTAAATAAGATTTGCGAATAGCAAGACCATTAGTCTACAAATCCAATATGAATTTTAAAAACTTTATAAACTGACTTCTTTTAAGTAAAATTTTATACGAGGAAGTTTTCAGGTTTAAAAAAGTTTTAAGAAAATAACAAAGGTATCTTTATTCAAATCCATTTAATATTCCTGGAAGCAACTTAACCTTAAAAAGTTACATTTGCTACTAAAATTACAAAATGTACGTGTAAGTAAATTTCCAACTATTTTAAACTTTTAAACCCCGATATTCATTTCCAATATCGTAGGAACTTTTATTTAACTACTACTTTTAACTTTAATGTTTCTGAAACGCAGCCTCCAACTTTAAGACTCCTCCGGGTATAATCGTAAAAGTTTTCTTTGCAAACTTGTCAACTATCGACGTAGACATTGATATTGATATTTATATGCTTATATATAATTTTTACTTTGGAATATTGAGAAAATTTAAAACCATAGCATTATTTATAATTAAAAAAAAAACGGTTTGTTCAACTGTTAAAAAAAAACGTATTTTTTTATACAGTGTCACCAGTAAAGTCCGCATCATATGGGATTTTTTTTTATTAATTGCTTTATTCGAAATTTGACTTTGGCATCAAGCTCTGCTTTGATCGAGATGAAAATTAAGCAAAAAAATAGTAGTCACGTGATTCGCATTATCTGTCAAATTTTAATTTTTTCAAAAAAATAATTTAAAAGTGGGGTTATTTTTGAAAATATCGAAAAAAGTTATTAGAAAAAGTTTTTTTTAATGCAGTTTCTAGCCCACATGCAAAATTTCAGCCGCATAAGATAATTTTCATTTTTTACCTATATTTTGTAAATTGCACTACTTTTGCAAAATAAGACTCAACGCAACTTACATAAAACTTCTTAGTTTTGACAATGCTTTATTTCAGATACATTTTCTTTAAAGAAGCGCCACCATAAATGTGTGTTTTTCTACAAAATCAAAATTGGGCTATTAAAATTTGGTCGTATGTGATGCAAAGTTTATTTGTTTTGGACCCTGTATAAGGTAACTTCATAAAATAAGTATTTTTGAAAACGTAGTTTATGGTTGAAAGTAATTCACGTTAACGTTATTATGACATAGCTTAATAATAAATTATAATATAGGAGTTTTAAATTAAATCGTTGAAAATAGATAAACTTTACGTTGTTAAACTAAAATTTATTTTCCACTTAAAAAACACTTTACTAAAGACACTGTGTTCTTTTTTGTCTTAATATTAAGGTGTATTACTTTCAGACACAAACTACTTTTTCAAAAATACTTATTTTATGGAGTATGGAGTTACCTTATACAGGGTCAAAAACAAATAAACTTTGCATCACATACGACCAAATTTTAATAGCCCAATTTTGATTTTGTAGAAAAACACACATTTAATATGGCGCTACTTTAAAGAAAATGTATCTGAAATAAAGCATTGTCAAAACTAAGAAGTTTTATGTAAGTTGCGTTGAGTCTTATTTTGCAAAAGTGGTGCCCTTTTCAAAATATAGGTAAAAAATGAAAATTATCTTATGCCGCTGAAATTTTGCACGTGGGCTAGAAACTACATTTAGAAAAACTTTTTCTAATAACTTTTTTCGATATTTTCAAAAATAACACCACTTTTGAATTATTTTTTTGAAAAAATTAAAATTTGACATATAATGCGAATCACGGGATTACTATTTTTTTGCTTAATTTTCATCTCGATTGAAGCAGAACTTGATGCCAAAGTTAAATTTCGAATAAAGCTATTAATAAAAAAAATCCCATATGATGCGGACTTTACTGGTGACACTGTATTTAACGTTAGAAGAGATAGAAAGAGGCACTACTATATATTAAATTACATTCTCTTATTTGTTGCATTGAAATTAATTAAGTTAAAAATAATAATATTTTAATAAATAAATAGAATAGCAATACTCCTTGATCTAAAAATATAGACGAAATAGCGGACAGTAAATAAAGATGTATTTAGAATAAAGTAAGAATATGTAAACAAAAAGGACTACAAGAACCCCAAAAACTGAAGAAGTATTTTTAAATTTAATTCATGAAAATACTAACACTACTTCTAGCTTTCGCTCTGTCGCGGTTTTGTTTCCCGGGGTTACCGCATGGATATTTGTGTGTGTGTCTCTCAGCCTATGTCACAAAGGTAAAATTGTTTGTTGTTCACATGTCAACAACAATTTATTAGCTTTATCATTATCACCTTTTTTTTCCGTTAAAATTTTTCCTCTTTAGGTTAAATTTACATTATATAGAAATAACAATAGATATCAGTAATAATACATGCATGGGCAGTGCCATTATGGGTGCATAATATATGCTCTTCTAAAATACCGGTATTCTGTTATTGTATTTTTTTTTGGCGAATTTTTCTTTATAGAACAAAATATATAGCTACGCAAAGTTATAAGCTATATACAGGGAGGCCGGAAAAAGAGGTGAATCCGTTAACCATAAATTCCTTTTTTCGTTTTTGACCCTCATGTTCGATATACAGGGTGTTCAAGTTTGAAATTAAAAACTGATTTGTTGAATAATTCGAGTAATTAATAGGATATAAATTCCAAATTAGGTAGGTTGCTTCAGCATAAAGAGTAACTTGACAAAAACAAAACAAAAAACAATTGTCTAATATTAACAATTGGGGGGAGCAGTAACCGCTGAACCCTCCTATTTTTTTAGTACATACGCCAGTGACTTTCAAACTACATGTTTTCAGGTAGGTAATAATTTTTTTTTGATTATTTTTTGTCCCTTAATATAATAATAAAATTTCGATAAAATGATGTGTATTGGAGATAATTTGAAAAGTGTGGGTCCTTTACTGATGCCACCGCGGCTTAAGGTAACCTTATAATTTTTAAATGCTAATTCAAGTCAGCCGTTGTGGCATTACCATGGATACAAGCCTGTAGTAATAAACCAGTTTTTATTGCTCTACTGAGAACTTACTATTGCTAATCTTCTTCACATAATAGTAATTTTATCAGAAAATTTGAATGGTCATTCATTTTCACTATTTTCTCAAAACACACTGCCCGATTTGCTTGATGATTTGCGTCTAGTGGTATAAGATAAAATATTTGGTTTCAACTAGACGGTGGTCGGTCGCATTTTGCTAGAAATTATAGAAACTATTTACACCAAATCCTTCCTTATCGCTGGATTCGTCGAGGCCAAGATGCTCCTGTTAAATGGCCACCCCGTTCCCCAGAACTGACTCCCTTGGACAATTGAATTACGCGGGTAACCGCTAGTTTGTTTAAAAAAAAAGAAAAATAAACTAGGGGAAAGAGGTCAAATATCGGTCAGTGGCTAATATCGAATATGTGAATAGACATTGATCGATATTACCCTCCTATTTGATCAATATTAGCTGACCATAGGTGATAGTATCGATCAAGTTAGAGTTTGTTTTTATATTTTTTTTGCCTTACGTTATCTCTTAAACGATCGATATTCGACCTTTATCCTCTACTTATTAGTGAAAACAAGTAAAAATTTTAGGTTGAACTCATAGCATTACCGGGAAACATAGCGATCGTCGATTCTATAAATGCAATGAAATCTAAAACGTAACGTATTATTAAAAGAATTAAAATTCCCCGAAAAGCATATAATTTGCCAAATCTGTTTACAAGAAGTCGGTTTCCTAACGTAACAATTCAACGCCAGGTTTTAGTTGAAAATAGTTTTATTATACCGGAGCACAGTGGGTCAAAATTGTTAAAATTCATGATATAATTGTTGAGAACGCATTTGACTTTCAAAATGCCTTTATTCCAAACTAACTTTTACAGTTCATTACATGGAAAAGTGACAACCCAATATGGAAAATAATAACCATTAAAAAAAACAATAAAGAAATGGAAGTTAATCCAATTTAATCCAATATTAAAATCAATTAAAAAAAAAAATATAAATAATTTAATTTAGTAAATATCTAATTAATTGTTTTTTTAAAAGTTGCCAATTTTTAAATTTTTTTGATACTTTTTGGAAGATTGTCATATTTTATTATCTCGTCATATAAAAGCGATATTTTTCCGAAATTACTTTTTACTGGAATAGTTTGATAATTTATACAACGTCTGGTGTTATGATCATGTAATGTCTTATTCTCCTAAAGTGTTATGTTTGATTATTTTTGCTTGGTTTTTGTTTCGAAGGAAGTTGCTATAATATTTACATATTATAGGTTTACAGCAACATTTATAATTTTAATAATTAAAAATTAAAAAATTTACAAAAGAAGTTTTTGTAGTAAATATATAACTGAAAAATGTTTGACGGCGTGCAGACAAATTTATTAATTTAAAAAAGTTTTGCGTCTCCGCTGGGATTTGAACCCAGAACCTCTCGATCACCAGTCGAACGCTCTGCCAATTTCGCCACGGAGGAGACTCTGAAATTCGTTCACCAACTTCGGCCATATAACTTATTATTAAAATTTATTTTAACATTCATTCATATCTAAAGTATCAAATGACCCATATTGCAACCAGTGGCGTGGGAACAAGAGAGGGTTATTTAAAGTGATATTTTTTTTCCGAGTGTATTTTCGCTATTACTTTTATAGAGCCCAGAAATTTCGCGACAATGACGTTTTCCCATGAACTGAACAGGCACCTTGTAGCGCGTGTTTATTGTACAGCGTAGATTGCTAATAATAATAAAGATATTTGTTTGTGCCAAAACATAAATTATATAATAATATAAATTTAAAAAAAAATAGGTTATAATTAAAAAACCAAAAATAACTATTGGTTACAGTAACATTCCAGTTGGCACAAAAAGTAGAACTTTAATTAACAATTATTAATCAGTCTTCTAATCCGACCCAAGGATAATGTTTTTATTTATTTTATATATTATTAGTTTAGTTTTTTTTTAAATATCAGATTGTAATATATTATTAAACTCTTATATTTAAAAGAAATTTAATATTTTTCTGTATGATGTACCTATGTATTGGTATTTCCAAATTATTTTCATTTATAGGCGCCGGTATTTCAAAATAATCTATGCTAGCGAAACTTCAAATACTAAAACTTACTTAGGACATTCACGCCAAGTTATTAACTGGTGTACCATAAATACAAATAAGTTATTAACAATAATTTAATCAAAAGAGTTTTTCCTATTGTTTTGCCAGATCCATCCCCAGAGACGTTTTGTCATACAATGGCGCATCACTAAAGCTAGGATACGACGAAAAAAAGAAAACGCAAATTTCAACTGGAACCAGTACACGGGAACACCATCAAAATATAATATTATAACAATCATTGTTTCAAGTGTTCAGTAGTCAAAGAACGATGTCTATTGGAGTATGTCCATTTTAATTGCAAAAAAGACCTTCTTACATCAACCGAAGTTACGGGTGCGTATATTTCTTCTTTATTAAACACAAGACTCAGGCATAATAATTATTATAAAATAAATTCAGTTTGTATGTACCGATTCAGTCTTAAAAATAAATTAAATTCATTCACCCAATCAAAATTAATATAATGAAAATATTCAAAAAGGACAAAATTTTTAGGATTAGTTTTGGATAAAAATTTAAACTGGAAAAGTCATATTCTTTATACTTATTATAAACTCGATTTCTCCCTTGATATCT
Organism: Polydrusus pterygomalis; assembly: GCA_963969555.1. NCBI lineage: Eukaryota > Metazoa > Arthropoda > Insecta > Coleoptera > Curculionidae > Polydrusus > Polydrusus pterygomalis. The sequence goes on along the minus strand of OZ018376.1, from coordinate 36,652,596 downwards.
GTTTTGTACAGAGAGCTAGATATAACATTCCTTTTAAATACTTAAAAAATACGTATTTTTCATTAATAGAGTGAAAAATTAGAATATTTAGCTTCTGCATGGGGATCTGCTTGTTTAGTAAACTTTAAACACACATTTTCCCGATTTTGTCCCATAGTGCGGCTCTCAAAACTCCCTTTACAACCACTAGTTTCTACATAATAATTCCAATTTTAATATTCATGAATTTGGAAAGTGGGTTTTAAAGCTTCAGGATTGCCCGCAATTTATTTTAAATTGAGTGACTATTCATATACACGAAGTGAGGGTTTTTATGTGGGAAAAGTTGGTATTAAACTGAAATAAAGATGTTTAAGTAACAAACCTTCCTAATTACAATACCTACGTTTTTAATTTAAAACATTGCAACAATATAAATACGATTTTTATTAAAGTTTCTAAGGTAGTTATTATGTTTTTAAATATTGTTTAATTAGTTTTGTATACTAAACCAGTGACGGCCCGTGAGGTAAAGCCACAGTACCACGGCCCTACCGGTCCTAGCACCTACAATTTATATTCCTAATTTTAAAGCAATGAGCAAAGTATATTTAAAACTGGAACGCAGTCGGTCGCGCGGTAATTCGGTAACGTAGTACTCGTGAGCTTAGCTCCGTATGACCCGTATTCATGCAGGGCCTATTTTTCCAATAGGCCCTATAGGCCCGGGCCTGGGGCCCCCTGGCTCAGGGGGCCCCAAGATTGACATAACTGAAATGTTTAAAAATAAAAGAAAAATAAAAAATTCTATTTCAAAATTATTTCAAAAATTTAACTACCATTTATTGTTATTACGATCCGAAATTCAAATTCAACGCGATAACTGTCTAATAGGCGGCATTTCGGCATCACAAAAGGATCTTTTGATGCTCGACGCGTCAAAGGTTTGAACGGTACAGACAACATTCTTCGCCCCTGAATAGCGGGAGTCGCCGCATGCTTTTGTCTTTCTTTTTATTCGTTAATAGTTCATGCAGTTAATGTTATGTACACATTGTAAGCATTGGGCAAACCTAATTGAATTGCAAATTGCTTTAAATTTCAAAAGTGCTTTAACTGTTAATTTGACAAAATTAATAGATATCTATTTTTGTGGGTAAGTAAATTAATTTTTCTTAAAAAAATATTTTCATACCTCTTTTTCTGATTAAACTTGTATGCAATATTATAGTAAATTTTAGAATTGAATTTTTTTTAGTGTTCTACATCTTAAGTCGGCAGATAAAAAGTACCATGATTCCTAGACAACATTTAAGCGGTAGCAATAAACGCAAGAAGAAAAGAATGATAGAAAATGAACGAGAAAAGCAAAAAGATGCAATGTTGTCTTAAAAGGGTTAAATCATATCTGAGAAACTCTTTGAACGAAGATAATTTATCATCTTTGGCCCTTCTTAACGTGGAAATTGAAGTACTAGAAAATATAGATTCGAATAAAATTAATAACCAATTTGCAGAAATGAAAATGCGCAAACGAAAAATTTAAATATTTTAATTTAATGACCATTTTTTGGTTATTTGTGTTCTGTGTTTGTTCTATTATTTATTTTGTGTTATGTTTATTTTATGACAAAATAATATGAATGTTAGTTTTTCACAGTTCTACTTGTTTTTATTATGTTTTTGAATAAAAAAAAGGGCGTGGCTCCCAAAAAGTTTTTGCTTGCGGCGCTATTTTTTTAAGGGGCCCCAGAGGGTTTGTGGGCCAAGGGCCCACTTGAACCAAAAATAGGCCCTGTATCCATGCCGTTTTCCTCCAAATACAGTGGGAATTAAGACCAATAATAGAAAGGTACCTCCTAGGTTATTAAGAGTCAGTCGCCCAAGGCTCTCTACACCAGTGGAAATCGTTCAGTCAGTTGCTGGAGGCATGCCCACGTACCTGTCACGCCGTGGCGCGATTAAGTTGTTGGTTCGTGCGTTGCGATTGCGTGTTGTTTTACTTTGTTCGCACTCGTAAATAAGGTAATTTTATTTCTAACTTTTTGTAATTTAAAAGTTATTTTAGTATATTATTTCTTTAATGAATCTTTAACAGAATCTATTTTTCCCAATGTGTTTGGAACAAAAATTGAAAGTCAATAACTTAGCCGAAATGACTATATTGTTTTATGTGTGTTTTATTTGGATGGGAGGAAACTTGGTCCCGAAAAGGAGTTGATGGTCTTGCCTATATCTGGGAAAAAAATTAAAACACATGAAAAGTCAAAGGTACATAATAGGTATACTCAATATCTTTAATTTCGTATGCTTAGTAAAATTAACATTCAAACTCTGTTAAATTCTGCATAAGTTTCGTAACGAAGTAATCAAGCAAAACAAATAGTTAATGAAAACAGATATATCAAATTATATTGTGTTTTTGCGGTAAGAACCTTATGATCAACGAACGATTTAGTAGTATATTTACTAATAAATATTAACTACATTTAGCAATATTTAGGCGTGGTCCAATTTTTTTTTGCTTTTTCGGGTAAATAAATTTACATCTCCACCAGAAGGTATGTTAGTGGGGTGTAGAAGCGATGAAAGCACCGCGTTCCCTGCTAGCTATTACAAGAAAAAAAATGGTCTAGTTTATAAATTTCCTTTTAAGTAAAATTATTTGTCTTTCTATATTTGCCTGGTCTACCTAGTAAACACACGTAATTACGTGAAAAAGACGTTTAAAACAGCAAATCCCCGAGTCATTACAGTGTATATTCATTACGTACATTTAACCTTAAAATGTCGCAGCTTTACACGTTTTAAGTAACGTGCTAGTACAAACGTTTAGAGTCAGTACATATAAAATAGACATATCTAATTGAAAAATCCTTTTTTTACATTTATATCTATATAATTTCATTTATTATTTTTAACAACCATATCTACCAAAGAACGTTAAAATAAATAATTAAATTTATAGGTTTATTTTTCGTTATATTATATATTAATAACGTTTAAATAGGGTTTACAAATAAGCTAGTAAAAATTTCACAATTATTCCTCGGGAATGACACCTTCAACTCCTAAGCGTTATATTTAAGTTTATGTTGGTTATATGTAACTATAAATATAGTTTAAAATTACATATTATTATTTTTTAGTGTTAATTAATGGTTAGCGTATATGCAAAAGATATTTAAGATACCCATCAATACACGTTTAATATTAAATTAAATGTTATTTTAAATTTTTAAACTTACATTAGTTACACGTTACTATAAGCATGGTTTAAAATGTCGGTGTAAAAATTATACATTAATAACGTTATATTTTAATTAGGGATTTATGTTTCTGCAAAGACTAATAGAAACGTTTTATTTTGTTTCATATTTTATTATTTCGTTAGTAAACATTTTTTAACGTTGCCTATTTTTTTTTATAAATAAGGTAAAAATACCTTCAGTTTATATTATATGGCAAAACTTTCTGAATACATACTTAGTGTAAAAATTATATATTTTTCATTTTATTAGTAACGTGTATTTTTAGAACGAATAATAATTAACGGTTACATATCTAACGTATACGGTTTATCAACCAATGACACGTTGTTATTACGCTGAAGAAACATATGTGCGTTTACTGGGTAATATCGGAATCATAGCTTGACCAGTTGACAGGCGCGCAGCATCGTCGCAATAATTATTGTTATAATCACGTGAAATTTGGCAAAAGGACGCTCCGTTTCCGTTTATCGCCGCTTCTAAGTAAAGATAGAGTTAATAACGCGAATATAAATCCAAATCTTAGTGAGAAAAAAGCTGAGTTGCCAAAGTGAACTGCTAGGCTCATATTGCTGTTTACAATGAATTGAATCACTTTTACCAATTTTTTAGCAAGGACGTTTAAGTTGTTAGTTAAGTGGTAAGGTGCAATACGAAAATATTGCCCCTAGGGGGTGGAAAAAGGGGTTTAAAAGAAAATATGTTAGGTCCTAATTTCCTGAAAAATATTTTTAGTATTGAAAATACTACTGGGTGCGTATATACGGGTATATTTCATGAAAAATGAACGCGATATGCGACATGCACATAAATAACATGGCGGTGAAGTCTAAACAAACATCCGAGCAGCACAGGATCGATGACATCATCTGCTGAGTATTAATATTGTTTTGTTTTGGGTTTCGGCATTTATAGCATATTTGTTGATATTAAGATAATATGGCCGGGAGAGAGAACAGTAGAAGTCTGAGAACAGTTAGTAGATAGTTATTAATGATACTAGTTTGATGAACACTATAATGAAACGTGTGAACGTTAAACCACGAGGCGTCAGCCGAGTGGTTTAATTGCACAAGTTTCATTAACAAAGTTCATATCGAACGTGCATCATTCAAAATTTAATCTAGGACAGTGCAAATAGATTTTATTCGTCTAAATTTCATTGATATCAGATAACGTTTTCGTAATTTTTAAAATTTTCAGGTGTCCATATTAGTCGATATCATGGTAACCGCATTTTTGATTGTTTCAATTTCGATAAAATTGGAAAAAAATAATCAGTGAATGTCGCTGAAACAAAGCGAAATAGCGCGGCGGTCTTGGCATATTACACAGAAAGTCGGGGGAGAATGGATATACCAATCCAAAACATTTCATAGCCGACTTAAGATTTAGACATTTCATGAACAAAGAGTACAAGAACCAGCAGGTAAATCGCTGTGTATAGCTAAAGAAATAATTTTGTCGCTATTTTTGAAAAGGTGGTTTTGAGCTCTCTTCAATATGTACTAATATACAGAATATCCTATATTTTTTATTTCAACAAAACAGTCAAATTTACACATTTCTAAGCATAATTTACACATTTCTAAGTATAATAATTTAATTATTATTTCAAACTAAATCGGAGCATCCATGCCGTCACAATAACTCGTGATAGTGGCACGTTACATACTCACAGATAGGAGTAATCTGTGCTGTGACATAATGGTTTCCTTCTCGCCACTGTATGTGGTAGGTATTTTCAATACGCCTATGATACTTGCGTAAGATGCAAGATCTGTGAATTTTTGACGGACTTTCTTAAAACTCTAATATGGCCACGATACGAAATTTGGAAATTTATTTATTTGACAAATTTTGTGTTTTATTCAGTTCATTGTAAAATCATATTTCTTTAAACCGGAAAACTCGCGTTAAAACAAAAGCGATGAATATATAATTTGTTGTTCAGTAAACCTGCATCATAATTAGTAGTCAACATAATTTGTTTAACTTACTAAGTAAGCAAAATTGTGCTGACCTAAGATGTAGCATTGACCATTAAATAACAAAAGACATAGGCAGTCGTTCTTGAGTAAGTGACGTACGACATATTGTGCCCGCTGGTCGGGAGAAGAGTCATCCAGAGTAACATAAGTAAGTAGAAAACCTTTTATTGTAAACACTCAAAATTAAACCAGCCTTTATTTTATGTTCTTTGTTTAATAAATTTTATTTTTATAAATTACTTTTTTTAAATTTACATTCCCTCTAAAGTCGATCCCAGAGACTTCTACCAAAACGAAGTCTCAGTCGCAAAACACCGTATTGACAATATACCTAAAATTAATAAAATACGTATTTTTTATTTTTTTTGAAAATTATATTATCTCTTACCTTTTAAAGCGTTGGATTTATGTTTTTAACACTTTTTTTTTAGAATAACATCACTTTAAAGTAAAGATACGCCTGCAAAATAATTAAGTACAAAGAAAAAGTATTTAATTCTGATTTAGTTAATAAAATGCCTTAAAAAGGGATTGGATTTAAAAAAGGGTTCCAATAAACTCACGCTTAAAGTTTTCCTCAAAAGGAATTTGAAACAGACTTTCCAAAGGTTTTTACTGAGAATATGCAGATGTTTCAATCTCTCGTATTTGAGTTGTTAATTCGAGATGTTGGCAAAATTTTAGTTCTGTTTAATTTTCTGTTATTTTTGAAGAGACAGTATAGACTACACGACTAGATGAAAAAGTTTGTAGCAATGAAACTTGTAAATTAATTGTAAGTCTTTCGAATTATTTCTGTGAAGTTCCCTAACAAATTTGCTAGAACTAGAACATTTCCATTTAAATTTAATTTTAAATGTCTTCTGCAGGAAAGAGAATTGGGAGTAAATATCTTGGCAGTAGGAAGTTTTTGGTTATTCAACAAACTGCTTATTTATTTTTTAAACTGTAGATATACAGGGTGTCCGGAAAAAGGAGGTCGATCCGTTAATCATATATTCCTGGAGCAAAAATAATATGACTTTATATTGCCATTTTTCATTTTTGATCCTCATGATCGTCATTTGGTACATTGCTTCACCATAAAGAGATACATCTATCATTCATTAGTACGTGCGCCAGTGCTTCTGATCTTTATTTTTTAGATAATTATTTATTTTGAAATATTTTTTTTCTCTAATAAAGATTCGATAACAGGATGCGTTTGGAAGATAATTTGAAAAGTATGGTTTCCTAACTGATGCCATTAAATATCAAACTATAAGAAGGCCATATAAGCAGATTTCCTAAATCTGCTACGTTAAATTCATAGATGGCACAATGAGTCACCAACAATAATGCGTGTTGATGCAGCCTCTAACGACAAGCCTTTTCACTGCTACATGAAAACATTGTTGCCGCCTGTCTGTTTACAGAAACATAACTTTTAATTGGACCCTAAGTCGTTGAGATTTTTAAATTTATTTTTATAGCTTATCGTAAAACTTGACTTCACATAAGTATCTACACCTATCCTAGATTTAAGTAGCTTACATTTATTTTCCTACCTATAGTATAGTCTAGACATAAAAATGTCCCTATTTTTAATTGCTTTGTAGCATATATTATTTTCAACCTTTTAACGTTCCAAGGTTAATTACATAAAAACATATTGACTGCCATGCTTTCTATTTCTAACAGTATTAAATGACGACTCTCACTAAGAAATACATACCTAGGCTACAACGTATATGATGGGTAAAATATGAATGATGTGCGGTTTGTATAACTTGGTTTTTATTTGTAATTATTACTACTTTTCAAAATGGTTAAAAATAAGTAGGTTTTACTTTCTTACTTAAGAAACATCCAGTTTGTTTGTAGTAGTGTATTACGTATTTTGCTATTTTTTGACGAAATAAAACCTATTTTAGTTATACTTGCTCTCGCTTTTTATCTACTTTTATTTGTATAACCTTTAACACCTAATGCAACGGTAAAATTATTGTGAAAATCGGTCCAATTTCCCCGAAGTAATCAGCGTACAGCGTACATAGGATTATTATCAAAAACATACATTTGGAATTGAGAACCTCCTATTTTATTGTCTGTTAAAAATGCTTAAATCCTTAAAAATTCCAAAAAAATACGATATGCGGCAACACCACGACATCACATCAGTGAATTTGAGACATCTGTTGCCGAGGCGCTGCATTTATAACTATAGATTTACGATCAACTCCACATTTGGCGGTCAAACCGTCTCCAATACAGTCTAAAACAGGGTTGTCAAGTTTTCTCGAAGATCCGCTATTCTTATAGTTTGATATTCAATGCTGATGCTAACGTGGCTTATAATTTTCAAATGCAAAATCAAGTCAGCCGTTGTTGTATTACCATGGATACAAGATATGTTTAAGTGAAACGTTGCAATAGGTGACAATACAGAAGGCAAAGAACTAGCCAAAAATAATGTAAGAACAGTGGCGAACAGAAAAAAACATGTCGTAATAACGCAGTAAAATGAAGTTATTTTATAGCCCTATACACTTACTATTGTTAATATTCTTCACATGACAATTTCAAGGCAATAATCTACTATTACTTATTAAATAAATTTGAAACATCGGCAATTTTCGTCGCTGCATAAACGTTGCTAATAACACATATCAAGAAGAGAGAAAACGTAAAACTCAACAACAAAAATGGCGCCGAGCCGGTTCTGAAGTGTATTTTGAGGTTGTCGCTAAACAAGGAAAACCTAATAACAAGAGGGTTGTACGCATGCCCATACCTGTAGGGCGGCAAGGCAGGTGACTGGTGAGCTACGCGTACAAACCACCAACCAGTATAAATGGGGAAGAGAGGATAGGAAGATAGGCTTCGTTGGGAGTTTCGTGCGGAAAAAAATATTAGGGGATAAAAACCAATCAAATACCCTTATTTTTAATACCTACTTAATTTTTATTTCGACGAAAATATATTAGTGTTATTCAAAAAAGGACTCCCGTTTCTAAACAGAGCAAGATAAATTTGTTTACCTGCTCCCCTGCTAACCGCAAATGGCTCGATCTGTATTATTAAGCAGCTCTGTAAGCTTTTCATTGATTTCCTTTCCATTTGATTGATTAAGCGGTAATCATAAGAGCGTGCATCAGGTCCCATTGAAGTAAAAAAGCACTTACGCTGTTGGGGTACAGACCTTTAAAAATTCACATTTGAAATAAAAATTTCCATATTTTTCAGTAAGAAATATGTGGAAGTGTTAAAACACCCTCGTACCCTTAATATTAGCCCTGAATAAACCTGAAGCTTTTCAGGACCAAGCGTGAGCATATTTGATGAGATTTATTTAAAATATTATGTGAGAGCTTTGAGGATTACACTGAGAGAATTTAAGTAATCAAAGTTTGATACAGCGATAACATTAGTTAGGATAATAAAAAATAATATTAATATAATATTTAAGTGAAGTTCTGATAACTAAAGAAATCTTACAGAAACGTTTTAATTACTATCGCTAAATTATTGGTTATTGTAATAAGTCAGTTTAGTAGTTTGTTTGATAAGTCTATCACCTAGTTACAAGTTTGGTTACCATAATTCAATACACCTTTTATCATAACTGGAATACTCAGTATAAAACTACTCATACCGTGCGAGCAAAAATTATTTGCATCAAAGAGGGCTTGAATTAAAAAACTTAGGGCTTGGTTTAGATTATAATGATATGGGGACGATATATCTAACCAAATCTAGTTTAAAATTTTGTCAAATTCATACTATGACATGATGTTATGTAATAAAATATGTAGACAAATACAAATTTATTTTTGTTGTTTACAAAATTAACAAAGTAAGAATATACAGAAAGAAAAAGAAAAATAATTACATAAATTGCTGAAATTAGCCACCGCCATGCTCTAAGCATAAAATCGAACATCTCTTCATATTTTCGAAAGTGTTGACGAGCATCTCTGGAGAAATGTTACCACATTCTTGGATAATCCTTTCTTGTAATTGTTCTAAATTTGTAACTGGTGTTTTAAAAAGGGTATTCTTTAAGGGAATTCTTTGAGGAAAAACGTAGGAAATTCATAACCCTTAAGCAAGGTGATCTAGGTGGGAATTTAATCTCTGATCGAAAACTGATCAATCTGTGGTCGAAAAAATTGCGTAAGTAGTTAATAGTTTCAGCGGTTGTATGTGCGGTTGCACCGTCCTGTTGAAAATATCCAAAACGTAGTTCATCGTCAATTAATTGCTCCACAAATGGATTCAAAATATTGTATATACCCCTGTGCTGTAACTATGTCATGGAAAAAATAGGACTAACAATTTTTCTTCGGGAAACAGCTAACCAGACACCAATTTTTTGAGGGTGCAATGTGGACTGTAAAAAAAATGGGGATTTTCACTACTCCACATACGTGTATTCTGAGAATTCACATAACCGGAGAGGTGGAACCTGGCTTCATCTGAAAAAAATGTCAGGTCTAATAAATCATTTCTTTTCAAAGTTTGCAAAGTAAGTTTAAAATCAAGTTTATTTATTTTTTTTTTTTAATTGTATCAAAGTTTCAATTTGTATGTGCGAAGCAAGAACTGAATGCCTGGGCATATTTTTACCATCCTATTCAGTACACCTATATCTATTGCCGCCATGGTATGACATTTTAAAAAATAGGTTAACATATTTCTAAGAAACTTTTTTTTAACACCGGACATTTTTAACATATTTTTAACCCATTTTCCGCACTTCACTTTTAAAAAAATAATTTTTTATGATAAATACTCATTAAAATTTCCAAAATTGTTAGATCTTTGAACAAATAAGAAGAAAAAATGATCTCAAGGAGTCAAAAGCTCCGATAAGATTAGGGACTAGGGTTTCAGCATATCTTTGGTCATTTTGATCTCGTTGTGAAGAAATTAGTGGCGTCAAATAAAGAGGAAAAGTTACAAGAAAATTTTGTCAAAAATGGTGTGGTATATGTTTATTATATTATTATTTTTATACGTTCTTATTAATTCTGTGATCTTACATTATTTTAATACTGTTACATTACGTTATATTTAAACTGAAATAGTTAATAAGCTGTTTGTTGATCGTTTTTAAGTTTATTATACTTTATTGTTGATTTTTGTTATAGATGTTATATTGTTTCTATGTAATAGGCATGTGGCTATCACAATCGATGCACGATGACACAAGCTCATAATATAACAAAAGAAGAAAAATGAAACCATATACCTAGGAACTTCCTGACATCAATGTCGTGGAATTCCAACCCAGTGCCAAACTGCCCTAAAAATTTAACACTTTATTTACAATATAAAAACCCAAAAATGCTCTCTGAATTTAACCCAAATAGGGCTTAGCCGATGCAGGCTAAACAAGACACCTTTATGCATAGTGTGTGAACAGGAAGATAAGTCAGTCGAACGTATTCTCCAAAGAAAATTTATAGGGTATGTTAACTTCTTGTTAAAAATTCGAAACACAGTGGAGAGAGAAAGAAGAGAGAGTAAGTGAGAGAGAATGGTTTTAGTGTGCCTGCTGGCCATCAGAGGTGCAATGGCGGGAAATTTGAACAGCCGTTTTAGAACTTTTCAATTTTATTATTAACTTTTGAACGAGTTTTCAATAAAAAGACGCACAAAAGTATTTATTTTATGGAATAAAGGCACGTTTTTATATTAACCACGATTCGGAAAATAAAGATGGAAGCACTTTATCGTAAATAATTTTTTCTACGTTTATTTATAAATAAAAATTGTATTGACAACCATAACAAAAAATAACTGTTTAGAATAAACAAATGTCCTTAGGTTACGTCTCACAGGTCTCACTCATCAGGAATTGTCTCAATTCATATAATATATCACAAATACTGTATAAAACACAAGCACTAGGATGCAACGAGACACGTACTAAAATATACATAACCTTTCGGGTGATTGGGTGATTCTTACAGCATTCTCTGAAACAAAAGAAACAGTATCGGCTTGACATTAAATTTCTCTGTAAAATACGTAAGTAGGTATCTACTTATCGAGTTAGCTCAACCCATTATCTTTGTGCAATCATGTTATACTTCTAATCTACTCAGTAAAACAAAAATGTTAAAATTATAATTTCAAGAGACTAAACTATAATCTGTTTGTAACTGATAGATTGTTAGGTATTACCTCGGGCACAAATGTGTTGCAGTTACCTGCAGGCTGCCCAGTGATATTTTGTCAAGATTGGCTTGTAAACTCATACCTATTACGTATCTGAAACTATTCATGTTAATTTATTTATTGTAAACGTACATTTCAATACAAAAAATTGGTATAAGTGTAAAATCAATTTGATAAACAATAAAAAATAATTACCTGCATGGTAGGCTGGAATAATAACTGAAAAATTACACACATTGGCGAAGTTTTCCGGAATAGAAACTAATTAAATTTATTTATTTAATTAATTTATTAGCACCTGGCCCAGTTTGGGAAGCGTTATAGTTGGTCAGAATATAACTGTATTTCTTTTCTAAACGTCAAAAATATGCCACAGAACCCGGTTACTCGACCAGCTGGAGAATCATCAAGCGACAACAGCGCCAATTTGACTCTGATGGCCAGCTGGCCGCAACTTGAGATAAATATGACCTTGTGATGCAAGATCGCCCATTTACAGTTTCACCGGGGTGGTATTCTCTGAAACTGGCCTGCTCTCTCATAAAGTAGAAGTACAAGTCACTGATCCAGATTACAACGCGGTCATTATTGTTTTCTTGCTGCACTAAACGACCAACATGTATAATCATAAACCTAAAAAATTCTCTTTTGCGCTTACATAATTTACTAAGAACAGTTTTCAATAAATCACGCCCATGTTCCCATCACATGGTCCATTTATGCCTTATTTTATCTTTCGTTTCCTAAACAGGCAGGGCAAGATTAATTTGTTTACTTATTCCCCTCATAACTGTCATTGCCCCGCCTGATCTATATTAATAACAAGCGCTGTAAGCTTTTCATTGATTTTCCTTTTATTTGATTAATTGAACCATAACCTCAAAACCGCGCAATCTGTCTCGAGGATTTTAAAGGAAAGCACTTATGATATAAAGTATAAAGCATTGGTATATCAGAAATAATTCTTTATTGTTTCTTTTTGTGATTAGTGTGGAATCCTTCTGGCCCTCAAAAACATAACTACACAAAATTTGATTCAAAATGAAATTAAATGACATATTGTCAAAATTTTCTCTCTTATGATATTATTATATACGATTAAAAATTTTTAATTTATTACTTATCCAAGGTTGTATCTTCAAACCATACATGCTACGATTTTGGGGTAAGAAACTTAATATAAAATATGACCAAAAAAATTCTGGAAATAATCTTTAAGTTCCTATTTCTATCGCTAGGGGGCGTAGTCACTATGCTATGATACAAAGTTCTTAATTTCTACTATTAAAATACATTGTAGGTTAGAAATTAAGTTTTTATAATTTTAGTAATATCCTCTATAAATTATGTAATAACAATTTTTTTATAGTTACCATAGTAACGGAGCGAAAAAGGTTAACAATTAATAGTATATTACATAACAAGTGTTGAAAGTGGTACTTTTCAAACGAGGAAGTATTTAGCACGAGGCGTCAGCCGAGTGCGGAAATTCTCCGAGTGTGAGAAAATCACTTTCACACGAGTAATGTACACAATTTTTCCTACGACCATACAATATAATCAAAAAGAGTTTGATTTGTTTTTAATAGTTTGTAGGTATCACCATTGCGTTAATCAAATTTTTTCAACACTAGAGTTGAAAAATTAATTTCAACTCTAGAGTTGAAAAAAATAAAAACAATGCCCACTACACATTTTAACTTACTTAGATTTAAATAAAAATAATATCTTTTTCTCCTATTTGCTTACGCACATCATACCTACTATCTATGTAGAGTAAATAAATTTCGTTTCTGAACTTTTAGCTGCTTGCATTCTTTTAATAAAACAATAATATAGGCACCTACGAAAACAACATCACACAAAACTACAACATAACCTCAACATTTACTCAACATTATAGAAAGATAGAGATGGAGTTAAATATCGATACCTTGTTAATTATAAAAGTTATATCTTATTCGATTTGTTTTAAATATAGCTAAACACTTTGTCCCATATCCTTAAACATTGTATGGATATTTTTATCCGAGATAATGACAAAATTATAAATCGGTATTTCCTAGAGTATTATATTTCTGCTTTATAGCTGCCCCTTTTTTTCTGTGGTTCAACTCAGTTGACATGTAAACATGACAGTTGGTGGGTTGCCTGACATATTATTATTTTCCCTTTTTGATAATATTATTTTTATCATAAATACTCTTAATAAATAACGAAAAAAAGGATTTTTTTTAATTTGCAGTAATGCCCTAGTGTACTTTACCCCACCCAGCACCCCAATTCACTCCACGTGTCCCGTAAGTTTGTTATTTTTAATAAATATTTTTGTTATCAAATTGACACCTGTTTAAATTTCAACACGCGTGTGATATTTAGCACTTTCTAGCCAAGTTTACCGTGCTGTTATTGTCATTTTCGTAGGTGGTCGTAGGAAAAAATAATTAAAAAGCTGTAACTTTAATCTGCGTTAACTGAATTTTGCAAACTATGGCTTATTTTAAAGTATGCTTCACCCTAGCTACTGAACGTTTAGAAAAATAGTATTAAAATTAATTCGTGCGGTTAATAATTGAGGGCACTTTTTAAAAATATATTTCTAGCTTCGATTTCTTAAAAAATTTAAATGCAACCATTCAGGTATTTTAACTCTATTTTATAGCTAACTAGTTAGTAAAGAGAATGGCAAAAACCGCCGGTCGTTTTCTCTTTTCTTTTAAAAGTTATCGCAAAAATAGTGGGAGAGTGTAATTCCATTTCAGCTTCAGTTTTGCAATTTTTCTTTTATTAAAATGTTAAAATCCTACAGGACTAGCTTTTAGACTATCTTTAATAATTTCAGGCATTTTTGAAGAATAAATTATGTTATTTTGTGATTTATTTTAGTTATTTATCTAAAAAATACAATCATATTCCAATTGTTACATTTATTGCCATGGCAGCCGTGGACAATTACGAAAAAAGACCACAACTTAAAATGTTAATATCCCTGCCTAAGAATTTCTTCAAATAAAAAACTGTACTGGATTTAATGAATTTATTCCTAATTACAAACTTACACTTTATTGTATAAGCAATTTCAATGTGCAACTGTAAAAACAGTATTACAAGCTTAGCAAAATATAATTCATTTTAAAATTTTAATTTTTATCTTTATCCATATATATATACAGGGTCCTGCACCTCACCTCCCGTCTTCTATAGGTCGCTTAGTAATTAAGTTAGGATTTTGATATTTTGCAGACCTTACCTGTATCTTGAGGCGCATTTCAGGAAAATATTTTTTTACAGGGTGTTAAAAAAGTGTGACATCATAAGGATGTATTTTTTTGGATTACATGCCATATATTTTCTTACTTATTTGGGTGTCTCCTATAGTAACCTACATAACCCTAAAATTTTACTAAACTCGATTCAGTATTATAGGCGAAAAAAATTAAAACTGAAAAATATCAGTTTTGCACCACTGGTTTTAAAAATTAATAAAAAATAAAAGTAATGCCTCGTTAATAAAATTATACAAAGGTACTTATTAAGTAAAGTCTTACAGTCTCGTTAGCCAAGTTTGATTATTACGAATTATACAGGATGCCCAAAGTTTAGGGTCAAACTTTGCAAACTTTAAAGCAATTTATTTTTCTTATTACAAATAGGAATCCCTGTATATTTTAATGTCATTCGATACTGAATTAAAAACCAAACATTTGTCCTAATTACAACCCTATAGCAATTTCTAACGCATCAAGACTTATTTGCAAAAAACTCATTTTATCAACTATTCCAACAGTCATTATTATGAATAAATATCGAAGGTGGCTTTGAAAAACAATTTATTAGTATTAAAGTTTATTAAAGTGACAAGAGACCATTTTGACTTTAGTAATCTAAAAGTTTCAAATATTGTTCAATTGTTAGTAATTATTAACTGGAAATCATAATCGTGGAGACGGTTATCCTTTAAAAATCGTTGAACTGTTCTTTCGCTTACATCTACGGCATCAGCGACTGCTTGTTGACTAACTGAAGGATTTTCTATGACAGATACTAGCACAGGCAATTGATTTTCTTCAGTTCGGACCGGTTTATTTTTCACTGGTTTTGGGTTGTTTACATTTCCCGTTTGAACAAACCTCTCTAATATGTTTTGCAGGCTCCTTTTGTCTTCTTGGTTGTAGTCCATCACAAAAAGAATATAAAGTATTTATAACAGCTTAAATAATTACTAACAATTTAACAATATTTGATACTTTTAGATTACTAAAGTCAAAATGGTCTCTTGTCACTTTAATAAACATTAATACCAATAAATTGTTATTGAAAGCCACCTTCGATATTTATTCATAATAATGACTGTTGGAATAGTTGATAAAATGAGTTTTTTGCAAATAAGTCTTGATGGGTTAGAAATTGCGATATATGGTAATTGGAACAAATATTTGATTTTTAATTCTGCATCGAATGACATTAAAATATGTAGGGGTTCTTATTTAAAATAAGAAAAATAAATTGCTTTAAAGTTTGCAAAGTTTGACACTAAACTTTGGACACCCTGTATCATTCGTAATAAACAAACTTGGTTAACGAGACTGTTAGACTTTATTTAATAAGTACCTTTGTATAATTTTATTAACGAGGCATTACTTTTATTTTTTATTAATTTTTAAAACCAGTGGTGCAAAACTGATATTTTTCAGTTTTTATTTTTTTTCGCCTATAATACTAAGTCGATTTCAATAAAATTTTAGGGTTATGTAGGTAAATAAAGGAGGCACCTAAATAAGTAAGAAAATATATGGCATGTAATCTAAAAAAATATATCCTTATCATGTCACACTTTTTTAGAACACCCTGTACGAAATTTTTCTTTTTCCTGAAATGCGCCTCAAGATACAGGTAAGGTCTGCAAAATGTCAAAATCCTAACTTAATTACTAAGTGAGCTGTAGTAGACGGGAGGTGAGGTGCAGGACCACCCTGTATAGTCTTATTCACAATACATGTCTTTGACTCAACTTCGTTGTTATTATTTTTTAAAAGCGATACTAAATTCTTTCGTACCGAAAAATCATCAATCATTTTCAGAAAAAAAACTTTCTAAACGCCATTTAAGCTACAAAGTCACAGTTTCTCCCGAATTTAACAACATAAGCTACGATCTGCTAATGACTGAAAACAGCGGCACATGTTGCGGTCAAACAGTTCCTGCCAACTCTCTGGAATGAATTTGGCCAACGTCACGTGCAGCCGCGTCCCCTGTGAATAACGGACTTGAAAAAGAAGAGGCATGTCCGAATTTGTTAAAATCAAATGATTATTACCGGTCTGTCTTAGCTAGAACTTCGAGATAACTTCGAGAAAAGTTTTAATGAGAGTGTCGCATTATTTTGACCTAACCTATTTTGTCGAAGTTGGAGTCTTGTTCTTAACAAATTAGAAGTTTATATATAAAGTTCGGTAATACGTAACTGTTTCAAGAATTATACCAAATTTAATTTCATTGTGCATAATGCGAGGGAGAAGAATAAGTTTAAGTATACATTAAATTGTAAAATTACACCCAGGCCCGGTTCTAGACCTCTTGGCGCCCCCGGGCAAAGGTTTTATTTGGCGCCCTCGAAATTTTTATTTCATATTTTTTTCCTGAATATATAATATATATTTTTACCATAAAAAATATTTCATTTTTTTGACGTGATATTTTAAGAAGGAGAGGTTAAAAAACAAGCAGATAAAAATACTAAAAAGGTTACAAAATATTTTTAATGCACAATCGGCTCTCTGTGCCCTCTGCAGTGACTAATTTGCAAATAATTTGCTCCCTTCAATGTTTTAATTTTAGAAAAAAACAAGTCGACACGAGTCTAACCAACTGAGCCTCCTGTTTCTTTTTTAGTCGCCGCGCCGCGCTAAGGGCGGACTATAAATATCGAGGTTTAAAGATCATCGATGTTCCATTTTCGATGTTTTTTTGGCCCCTATTAAATGGGTTAAAGGCACCCGCTTTGTTTCAGAATTTATAAAAAATACTTGGGCGCCCTTATCTTTTAAATAGTATATTATACATCGAAGGTTATACAGACGCTTATTTGTTTTATCTTTGGCAATATTTTGCGCCCCTTGGACTTTGCGCCCCCGGCGTCTGCCCAGGTTGCCCAGGCGCTGGAACCGGGCCGCATATACAGTAACAGCACGCGGGCTAGAAAATCCGACTTTCCGAAGTCCTGGCTAGTAACGACACTCGCGCTAGCAGCAGTTACAGTAATAGCACGCGAGGTATAAAAAGGTATATCGGCAATCGGTTAGTTCGTTGTTAGCAGAGCATTTTTTTAAAAATCCAATTCATTTCATAATATTTCATAAAATATTAATTAAAATTTTTTTTGCTCTGCTAACAACGAACAAACCGATTGCCGATATACCTTTTTATACCTCGCGTGCTATTACTGTAACTGCTGCTAGCGCGAGTGTCGTTACTAGCCACCAGTTGAGGAAGTCAGATTTTCTAGCCCGCGTGCTGTTACGCATTCTGCTGTCTAGCACACGTGCCATTACTGATTATGATTTCGGCGATCCGAGCTGAAACAAAGTTTCTAGCCCGCGTGCTGTTACTGTATATTCGAACGGGCCGCATATACAGTAAAAGCACGCGGGCTAGAAAATCCGACTTTCCGAAGTCCTGGCTAGTAACGTCACTCGCGCTAGCAGCAGTTACAGTACTAGCACGCGAGGTATAAAAAGGTATATCGGCAATCGGTTTGTTCGTTGTTAGCAGAGCATTTTTTTAAAAATCCAATTCATTTCATAATATTTCATAAAATATTAATTAAATTTTAAAAAAATGCTCTGCTAACAACGAACAAACCGATTGCCGATATACCTTTTTATACCTCGCGTGCTATTACTGTAACTGCTGCTAGCGCGAGTGTCGTTACTAGCCACCACTTGAGGAAGCCAGATTTTCTAGCCCGCGTGCTGTTACGCATTTTGCTGTCTAGCACACGTGCCATTACTGATTATGATTTCGGCGATCCGAGCTAAAACGAAGTTTCTAGCCCGCGTGCTGTTACTGTATATGCAACCGGGCCTGATTACACCGTTGTACAGGGTGGTCCACCTAAGATTCTTCAATATGCGATCTCAGAATCTGTAAGATCTATAAAGAAAAGTTAAATACAAAAGTCATTTGGTTTGGTTAAGGTTTTTAAAATATATTATTTTCATGTCTACATGTTTAGTTTCTCCTGACCAAGGACCAAATTTTAAATAGATAAAACATCCTATAGGTACCAGGTGTTTCTCAAAAGACGTTCACCCCTATAACTTTTTTATATTTATAGATATTAAAATGAAATTTTGAGATTATGCATATGAGATGAGTCTGCATTTATTGGCATAAATTTCTTAGCACCGGTTTGACCGGAAGTGACCTTGACTTTGAAATTTTAAATGGGACATACTTATTTGGGTTCAGCATAACATTATGAGTGAAATGACACCTTACTTGTCATTTTTGACGTGTTATAACATTTTTATGTTTATTTTCTATTTTTAATCTAGATTGCTACAAATTAATTAAATCTGTTAATTTATAGTCAAGTAGTATATGAAAATTAAAATTATGTCACAATAATTGACTTTCTAAGTTTCACAAGCGTTTAAAAAATTAAATTTTGTTTTCTTGTTGTTTACTTCATTTTTCCAAATGAAACGATGGTGATTCACTAGAATATTTAAAACAAGCATTTTTTTTTTCAACAATTTCATACCATAAACTCCTATGCTATTTTAAAATTGACACTGGAAAATTTGCCTTAAATCCCAATCGCAAATTTAAAAGCGTTATGCATTATTGCCGCCCTCTCTTTTCTAAAGAAATATAAAGGCGGCTTTGAAAAACAATGGAATGGTTTTAAAAAGCAATATGGCTTTAATTTAAAGTTGTAATGGCATTAGTTTATAAAACATACAATACATACAATCTTGCGGCGTCAGAAGAATTTTTCTGGTCACTCCAACAATTAGGAGCATATCAATTTGTTCATTTCTAGTAAAACTAACCATTTCATCTAATTTACAATGTAAGTTTAATAAACGAATGACATTACAATTTTAATTTAAAACCATATATTGGTTTTTAAAACCATTCCATTGTTTTTTAAAGCTGCCTTTATATTTCTTTAGACGGCGGCAATAATGCATAGCCCTTTTAAATGTGCGATTGGGATTTAAGGCAAATTTTTCAGTGTCAATTTTAAAATAGACTATAAGTGTATGATATCAAATTGTTGAAAAAAAATGGTCGTTTCAAATATTCTAGTGAACCACCATCGTTACATTTGGAAAAAGGGAGTAAACGTAAACGAAATCAAACTTTCATTTTTTAAACGCTAGTGAAACTAAGAAAGTCAATTATTATGACATAATTTTAATTTATTTAATATACTACTTGACTATAAATTAAAAGATTTAATAATTTGTAGCCTTCTAGATAAAAAATAAACATAAAAATGTTATAGCACGTCAAAAAATGACAAGTGAGGTGTCATTTTACTCAGAATGTTATGCTGAATCCCAATAAGTAAAAATATACAAGATGTCCCACCTAAAATACCATAGTCAAGATCACTTCCGGTCAAACCGAAAGTGCTAACAAATTAAAAATTATGCCAATAAATGCAGACTCATCTCTTATGCATAATCTCAAAATTTCATTTTAATATCTATAAATACATAAAAGTTATAGGGGTGAACGTCTTTTGAGAAATACCCGGTATATCATTCTATTTTCGAATTCTACATTTAATTCTAGCAATAATTATTACAACATGTTTTTTAAACTTTTGAATAGTTTTTCAATTATGAGATTTTAAAAGCTTTTTGAACAGAATTAGCCTGTGGAAAAATGTGTTCAAAATTATTTGTTTTCTAATATTGTTTATTATTCAATGTATGTCCTTTTTGTAAATTAAGCACGAAACAGCATACATGGTATTTTGAACGTTGGTCCAAAGTTGTCTGCTTTTAGACGTTAATACTTTTTTAAAGGAAACGCCCTGTTAATGTTAACTACACAAACATTTTTTTACGTCCAATTTCAAAATTGATGAAGTAGAAGAAATGGACCAGAATGGCTGCCCCCCCCCCCACGTTAAAAATCACCTGACTGGACTTATCCCGATTTATTTTTATGAGTAAAAGAAATCGTTGGAGCTGTGTATCCAATAACACGGGATAATATGAAGGAGCGCATTATGGAAGCTTTCCGAAATCGAGAACCAGCGATGTTCTCAAAGGTTGCTCAAGGTTTTAAAAAGAGGATACGGATGCATGGTCGTCATTTTGAACACTTGTCATAAGCAATTACCTTTAAATTGCTTTAAATAGTTACGTCGTGTATTTACTGTAAACCATCTAGTTTTTACAACAAATTTGGATGTGTCAAAACGCCATAGGTGAACGTTAATTTTATTAGATGTTTTTGTGAGATGTAGGTATTAGCGTTGCATTTAAGAAACTCTTGCAGATCCTAATTCTATTCTTGTCGCATAATATGCCAGTTTAAACTTAAATATCTTCGTGAAAAGCGCTGTGGCATTAAAAATTTCTTTTTTTTTAAATAAAGTAAGTGAAATACATTTTAACAAAATAATTAATCAAATATCGCACGACTAACCTTTCTTAACCAAGGACAACGCTAATACCTTGACAAGTATAAGTACTTTATATTAAATAAACGTGTTGTCTGTGCAGTCTAGCGCTAAATTTGGCAATACTGCGGCCTTGGGGGTTACAAATTTCGAGTTACAAATGTTATTTGGGCCATTAAATTCACTGTGCCGGCTTAATACTGTGTAATTACCCTAATTTATTAAAGTTGTTCCTGATTCCATGCTGATGTTAATTAAGTCTAGGTCTAATACCTTTACTTGAAGATAGATCCAACGCCCTTATTGTATGTCACATTTTTTTTTTCTTTATTTCAATTTATTCCTTCTACTACATTTATGAATTTAATATAACAGGAAGACTTACTTTCTACGAAAAAAAATTCTGCATTTTAAAAGACACTTCTCTGAGAGGTTGAGGTAAAATTAAATTTATAACATGTGATGAGAGTCACATGAATAGGGTTGCAACCGTTTTCTATGTTCCCTTGGCTGGGGTATGAAACCGAGATTTGAAAAGTCGCACCTGTCACTAGTCATTAATGTCACTTATCTTCTACTGCAATATACTCAATCCACGTTGCTTCGTTACTTAACCATCCTTGTTGTGTTTATTCTTGCACTCTTCTTGAAGGCGCATCATGGCGGTTCGTCGATATATATTTTTTTTTATTTTCTCAGAATTTTCAAGATCTTACTGGAAATTAAAAAAAAAGTGTAAGTACATGCCTAGGTTTTAATAATAAGACAGTAGTAGTAGTAGTAGTAAAAGTAGTAGTAGTAATAGTAGTAGTAGTTGTAGAGAGACTCAGTAACCTAGAAGTAGACCAAAGCGATCCTTTTTGCCTGCCCCTAAATCTTCCCCCAACTACCTTAACGAACAAACATCTGTGCTTTCACCTTCCTCTTCGGAGAACCCCTGAGCCAAAGATCTAATATCTCAGTGTTTCCATAGCCTCATACGTCCTCAAAAAGTGTTCCTGATACTCAGCACAAATTGGGTCCTTCTCCACGCCAATCAGCATCATATCATCAACCTGACAGTGCCCAGTCAGAATCCCTATTATTGGATTGAGGGCCCGCCGTCTTCTGTTCAGGAACAATTCGAATCTGGATTTATCTGCTCCTCTTATAAGGGCCTTGGCCTGTCTACATCAGTGAGTTTGGGATTCAAGTATAATGGATATCATGGTGCGGGTAGACCATGACGGCCGTTTCATTCTTATTGGACTATAGGATACTCTCTGTTCGGATGGTGTTACGGGATATTAATGGCCGCTGGACGTTTGCAGTGTTGCTTTTAATGCACCGTGCCGTTTTCTGTGGAGTTGCTTTGGGTTACGGCTGCCCGTAGAGTCATAATAAGGATGAAACGGCCGTCGTGGTCTATCCGCCCCAGGGTATTAATTATGCTTGGATCCCTGTGTATTTCAATATAAAAGACAGTTGCGCACTTGTCCGATATGCGACTACTTTGTTGCTTTTAATAGTTAATTTTATAGTTTAGTACATTTTTCGTTGTTGTTTGTTAATTTTAATAGTGTACAATTTAATGGAAACTGTATTTAGACGTTGGACAGATAAAAATAAGAGGGGCGTTTAATTAATATAAATAGATCAACGTTAAAAGTTGAAAACCATTTATCAAAGCCGCGAGCCGCTACTGCCTCTGATCCAATGTTTTCAAGGAAAGGTTTGTGATACTTTGGAAAGATTTTTATTATTGGATTGTATTATCAGTAGGTTCTAATTCACCATATCAGATGTAATGATAAATTCGGTTATAGTGAAAAACCCATTCTAAGTTTAAAGTCAGAAGTTGGAGTTTAAACTACATTAGTAGTTGCAAAAATCTGCATTATATAGGTTAATTTTTTTGAAATAACTTTTTAACCTCAATATGGTCATTTTTTAAATATATTTTTTTTGCTGCTAAAAGACAACTTTATTGCTCTACATGATGCAGTGGTAAAAAATATCTTTTATCTTTAAAAAAAACATTTTGTGATTGAAGTCGTGTAGTTAGAAAATATTTTATTTTTATCATTGATAATTCACCTGGCTAGTATTAAATCACTTTCTCTGAGCTCCTTCGTCAAAATGGCGATGTTCCTCTATTATTTATGTTTGATTTTTAAGATTTGCCTTCAGTGACGTATTGGACATTTTACTGTTCTTTAGCAAAATTAAACCTGACGTTCTGAGCCAGTTACCTAGGTATATAGTTTTAAAGAATAAAAGGCAAAATTATTAAGATCATCAGTCGGCAATATGTTATATAATTACAATAATTTTAAATCTGTGGGTAACTTTAGAGTGATGTTTATTCTGGAAAAATAAAGTAAGGAAATCATAATAAAAAATTGAGAACAAGTTTTTACGCAAAGAGATGCAGTTGAGATAAGTTTTGATATAACAAAACATTAAATATGATTAGTTTTTATTTTTTTTAAAACATGTTAATAATAACAGGAAATTAAACTAATGGTTAAGGGGAGAATGAACACATGAACCTTGAATATTAGGAGACACCGACACAACACTTGTATCACGTTGCACGAAATCAGGTATGCAGTCATGCACTTGCACTAAAAGTACACCATCAGGCATCAATCAGCCACCACGAGCGGCAATTAAATGAATCGTATTAAATTTGCTTTCTTTATTGGTCAAACGCCAAGTTCTGATTTTCAGTACTTGATGCATTCAACTTAAACTACCTACCCTAAGACATGACAGATCACTGTTATAAATCAGTTCGTCTCTCTCTGTAACGTTTAGCACTTTAGAACAAATTATAGTAAGGGATAGACTTTATAGCGCTCGCTGAAAGCTATCTAATTGATTTTATCATTATTTAAAAAATTAACTTTTTAGTTCCTAAAAAGTATATTTTAGTTGTAAAAAGTTGATTTATTTTTATTTTATTTTTTGTGGTGTGTTGATCACCTGAAGAAACTCGTCACTCTAGCTGTAGTCGTCAAATCTTGTGGTACGACCCTGTCTACGTTGTATTTATATTCAGGTTCTTTTAAAGTTTGGTACAACGGTAAGAGTTTGTCAGTTTTAAGATTTTTTAGCTTTAATCTTATTCTGACGGTTTCCCTATGATGCGGTATTCCGCTGCCAGTAAATGAAAATTAAAGAGGTTTTGAAAACAATCGATCTATTATAAAAGCATTTTGGCCATATACAATTTTTGAATAATTTAATCAGATATACCTTAAATAACATAAAGAATAAAAGTAGTAGTGAAAAGCCGAGCGACAACTCATACATAGACAGGTACGGTCTTTAGTAGTGGACATTCAAGTCATTCCTACTGTCGGACATTCCAACATAGAACTTATAAAAGTTCAATAAAAGTTATGAGCTCACCCGCTTTCCGCATGTGTCACTTTTCTTCTCAAGCAGGCGTTGTTTTTCATATTACTAGAAAGCCGAGCGGCAACGGTCTTCAGCAGTGGACACTTAAGTCATTCCTGCTGTCGGATATTTATTTTAAGAAAAACCCATCACACCGTTTTATGTACACCAATTATAAATTAACGTTCTTCAGGCAACATCTTACCAAATACTTATAACCCTTTCTGATAATGTGACTTGTATATTGTAAATAAAATATAGCCCTTATTTAACCCTCCCCCATTTCTTTACCTAGCATTGCAGATTATTATTAACTTTAGAAGGTGGCATTATTACTGCCTAATAACGTTCACTCTTTGTTCTCAAGTACCACAAAATAAAAATACCCCAGGGAGACAAAACAACATCTGTTACAAGTTACCTAAAGAAAAGGTCTGTGTCGATGCACTTGACCCATATTTTACGGCCCTTAGAAAGCAATAGTGTATTGATTACAGTTACAAATAGTACCGTTATGCTCTGGTGAGTTTTTTTTATTTTAAAACAATTAAGAGCCAATTTTTTCTTGAAGACGTTTTGGTTGGGCTTGATTTGCAATTTAAACCCCCCCATTTATTTATTACTTGATAATTTTCTGATTAGAACTTTTGAGTGAAATGTTTGT
Organism: Polydrusus pterygomalis; assembly: GCA_963969555.1. Lineage (NCBI taxonomy): Eukaryota > Metazoa > Arthropoda > Insecta > Coleoptera > Curculionidae > Polydrusus > Polydrusus pterygomalis. Next base: position 36,627,495 of record OZ018376.1, on the reverse strand, counting down.
AAGAAGGAAATTGAAGTAAAAGAATATTAAGATTTTTATATGGTGCGAACAAACCCGAACACGAACAAACTGGCAGCGTAACGACCTTAACTTGTGATTGGGAAATATCGACTCTCTTAGGCGCGTCGTATTGATAGCTTTTATATGTTCACCCCTGCCTTCAGGACTAGGGACGCGATGCGTGGCCATGTGTTTTTCTAAAACTATAGAATTTGACCTGCTCGCCCAGTTTTTCTGATAAGAGGATAAAATTTTACACTTTTTGTGGCTTTTAAGCTTCTTTTAAAACGAGGGCTCTGCACATATTATTGAACCTAAAATTTTAGTTATTTTATTTTTCCCTTAAGAAATTTTGTGGAAATTTTTTACGCGAAAAATATCCAAGTAGCATTTTTAGACACAAATTGGACACAAATTCTTTGCTGAGAAACGTTTCAAAACATTTTCGATACAAAGAATAAAAGTGTGTCGCGACGCATGAGTTCCGAAACTTTTTCGACACATTTTCGAATTCCGTTACTTGAAACATTTTTGCACTATTTGTTTCGAAACATTTTACAAACCATAGTGTCGACACATTTAACACACGGGGGTAATGAATATATTTCAAAACATTTTTAGATAAAATTGTAAAGATATAAATGACACATGCGTTTCCAAATTGTAGCGATATATTTTCGATTTAAGTGAATCGAAACAGATTGGTATTTTTCTGCTTCGAAATATTTACAAAACAATGGTATCCATTCATTTACGAAACATATGAAGACAATAATTTTCGAAACTTTCAGCAACAGACACTGGCACTTAAATCGGAACAAATTATAAGAATGGCCGGGTTCCTTTTAGTTACTTTTAAATAGCATAGCAAAGGCTTTGAGCGTTCCTTTCAAAAATTTAATTCAGGCCAGCACAGATTTGTTACTACCCCTTTTACGAAATTGTGACATGACAGTTTATAACAAAAGAAATGGAGTTTATAAAGTGCCGGTACTGTGTACTTAAGTCAGTTTTAATTTAGCTATGTTTGTTTCGCATTATTTTCGATACATTATCGAAACAGTGTTTCTGTTTCCATAATGTATCTGTTAATTATAGGTACATAATATTCGAAACATTATGGAAACTCAATACTAGAAATTGTGTCTTGACTCCATTTTGAACTAGAATAATAACTCGCGTTCTGGAGGCCATTTTGACAAATGAACTTTTATCTTGTTAAAATTGGTTTTTTGAAAAGCCGTAAAGTTGTTACATTATTTCCATCTTACTAGCCAACTCGATTTAAAAAAGAAATAAGTGAAATTTTAAAAATGTTTTCAATTTTATTTTTTTTCAAAATATTATTTTTTTTTAATGCAAATAAATTGAGAGCGCGTTAAATACCGGGTATCCACGAAATGTGGCTCGCCCCTCTAACTTTTTTGTTTGCTTTTTTTTACAGGTGACTCAACATTATGGAACTTTCGGTTTAACCGGAAGTGAAATAAACTTTCGATTTTTAAATGGGACACCTGGTATATTTTTACTTTTTTTGACTACATATGACATTCTAAATACAACGATGTGTCACTTGTCACTTTTTGTCACCAAGAAAATATTTTTTTTCCAAATTTATTGTTTTATCTAGAGGGCTATGAATACCTTAAAATCACTTATTTCAGTTCTTTAATCTTGGGAAAAATACAATTTTACTATTTTTGGTCCAATGCTATGTGCTATGTAAAATTTAATTTTTAAAGTTGTATAACTCATTTTTTTAAATGGCAACATGGTGGCTCGTCGAGTTAAGAAAAAAGAGGATTTTATTACAATTATTTTGATACCATACACTATTACGTTTTAGAAAAGCTGCCATTAAAAGACTTTAAAAAGTTAACTTAGAACTTTCCTAAAATGAAGCATCTTTTAAAAATAAATTTAGATCAAGTAGCCTGTGACCAGTAAAACTGATAAAACAAAATCACGCCTTGAAGAATTGAAGAATATTGACATGCCGACAGCTTCTGCCAAAGTAAATTAGGTTGTTGTTTAAAAAGCATGGAAAATAATGGTTTTACATTGATATGTTATTAGTGTTTGGAGAATGTAGAAATAATTCAACCGATGCTGCACGACTTTACGCACAAAGATATTTTAATCGGCGTCATCCAACCCGGCACTATTAGGTATACCCTAAACTGGTTCCGAAAATGCGAAATGAGCCTGACAATAATAACATATCAACTTTTTCACTCCTTGTAAAACTATTATTTTCCATGTTTTTTAAACAACAAACTAATTTACTTTGGCAGAAGCTGTTGGCATTTCAATTTTCTTCAAGGCATGATTTTGTTTTATCAGTTTTGCTGGTCACAGGCTACTTGATGCATTTAATCTGAATTTTTTCTCAAAAGATGATTCATTTTAGGAAAGTTCTAAGTTCACTTTTTAAAGTTTTTTAATGGCAGCTTTTCTAAAACCTAATAGTGTATGGTATCAAAATAATCGTAATAAAATCCTCTTTGTTCTTAACCTGACGAGCCACCATGTTGCCATTAAAAAAAAATGATTTATACAACTTTAAAGATTACATTTTACATAGCACATAGCATTGGACCAAAAATAGTAAAGTTGTATTTTTCCCAAGATTAAAGAACTGAAATAAGTGATTTCAAGGTATTCATAGCCCTCTAGATAAAACAATAAATTTGAAAAAAAAATATTTTCTTGGTGACAAAAAGTGACAAATGATACATCGTTGTATTTAGAATGTCATATGGAGTCAAAAAAAGTAAAAATATACCAGGTGTCCCATTTAAAAATCGATAGTTTATGTCACTTCCGGTTAAACCGGAAGTTCCATAATGTTGAGTCACCTGTCAAAAAATGCAGTTTTATGTCGTATACAAATCCCCCGAATTTTATTTCATTATCTTGAAAAAAAAAAAAGATAGAGGGGCGAGCCACCTTACGTGGACACCCGGTATATAAAGCTTAACTACTAAATTACATGATAAAATTTATTTCGTCAATGCTTTTTGTTTCTCTTTTTTAACTAATGGAAATAATTAATCATGACATTGAAATTTCACTTCTCACAAATAGATTATGGCGAAATTATTTCGTCTGCATATTGTTTTCCTTCTGTTCCATAACCTGCAGGTAATTCGAATTATTTGTTTCCTTATTGTGTCCATTTTGACATAATTAAATAGCGCCCTCTGAGATTGAAAATAAACACATTTCATATAACATTTTCGAAACATTTTCGATAAAAGTTTCGATTATGCGTCGAAACAGCAAAAGTCACAGCTAGTACCAACCGCTCGGAAACACGTGAAATAGCGCCATTTAAAATGTGTACGTTTTGAAAATGTTTCCAAATTTGTAGCCAACAGTTTCTTTTTTGTGTTGGAAACAGAAACATAGGTTTCGATACATTTACCAAAATGTGTCTAAAAATGCTACTTGGGATAGCCCCGGGTCCGGGGCGTTTCAGCCTTGTAGAAAATAAAAAATCCTTTTGTAGAAATATTTTAATCGATATATATATACTGTATTCTGTTACCGGAAAAAAGTATCGAATAGACGGAAATATTAATGTCAAAAAAAGGGATAAAAAAGTTTCTTTTTGTGGTAAACCATAATAATTTAATAATAAATATTAAAAAAATTATTTGTTTTGAATGATTTTTCTGAATGTAGAAGTAATTTATAATTCCCTTGTAAAATGTATAATTTCCGAATATAGAATCAAGCTATAACAGCTTCAATTACAAAAAAATATTTTACTGAACGGTTGTTAAAAACAGTTTGAAAACACAATGCTCTCCTTTGATCATAAAGACGAAAGAAAGTAATAAAAAAGTTTGTGTAGTTTTTAAATTTGGAATTTGGTTCCAGCAGACAATTCCTGAAATTAAACTTTTATAATTCATTCTTTTGATTCGAGTAGAATTATCTCATTTCCAAGTTTTAAACAGAAAATTACGGCATTTTTCACATCAAAATTTTATATAGGTTTATAATTAAAATTTTTGAAAAGAATACTTTTATTAGCTCATTTATTTTATTTATAAAATAAAATTCTCTTAGAACTCCATAAAAGAAGATTTTTAGGAATATTTTAATTTTCTGCTTTAAAAAATTATTATTGTTTACACTCAGTCATTAAAAATGTACTTTTATTTATCGGGGCTATACAGAGTTATAATAGAGACTGATCAGCGTTTTATACAGGGTGTCCCGAAATTAGCGTGCAATATTTCTAGGGCGTAAACTATATCCAAAAATATGACAAAAATGTCCTATAAACATACCCCGAGAAATGCTCCTTTAGGGGGCTAGAGCCCCTCAAAGAGGGTCGGGAAGGATGTCTTTTTTTGTAATAGTATGGATACCCTTAAAGATAATGACATGAAAATTGGTACGTGCCTTACCACCGATAAATTGTACATAACAGTTAGTTTAGAGTGAAAATATTTCTTCCAGTGGCGTCGCACGGAGTGGGGCTCAGGGTAAATAATATCCTATATTTTTTATTTCTAGGATTTTTTAATTTTAAGTACAATAATTTAAGAACATCGAGTTTTTTCTTTAAAAAAGTACTCCTTGTTTTATTTTGATAGGAGGCACCGTTTTCAAGTAAAATTAATTTTAAAATAAAACGTATTTTTCAAAAGAAAGGTTAGTCCATATGAGTTCAGGTAAATCCGAAAGTTAGCGTGCAATATTCCTAGGGCGTAAAGTACATCCAAAAATATTACAAAAATTTTCTATAAACATACCCTCAGAAATGCTCCTTTAGGGGACTAGAGCCTCTCAAATTTTTTTTTCGTAATAGCATGCAAACCGTTTTGGATAATAGCATGAAAATTGGTACATACCTTACAACCGGTAAGTTGTAAATTACAGTGAATTTAAAGTGAAAATAATACTTGGCGTCTCACGAAGTGGGGCTTAAAGTAGATAATATTATCCTATATTTTTAATTTTCAAGACTTTTAATTGTAAATTCACTTTTTTAAATTTTTATCTATTAAAAATAAATAAATAGTACGGTATTTTATAAACTTGTTGAACATACACAGTATAAAATAATTAAAAAACAATATTAAGTATTTAAAATCAGTAAAAAAAATTTTAAATACATTTTATTATTTTTATTTTAAAAAATGCATTGGGAGGACTTATATCAGGTTTTCAAAATAATTTCCGTTTTGCTGGATGCACAATCTAGCTCTTCGTCTAATATGTTGGGAAGCACGCCGAATCTGAAAATAATTAATAATTAATAAAATAATTAATCTGGAATTTCGATAGGTCCAACTAATTGGTTATCAATACTGCCAGCCCACAAATTTATTGAAAATCTGTGTTGGTAGTTCGTCCTTCTTACCACCCTTGGATTTTCATTTGCCAAAAATGGGTATTATAAATATTAAAGGCCTTGCCCCTCGTAAAATGGGATTCATCGGACCACAAAATTTTATTTAAAAAACCAATTTTCATGTCATTATCTTTAAGGGTTTCCATACTATTATAAAAAAATACTTCCTTCCCGACACTCTTTGAGGGGCTCTAGCCCCCTAAAGGATCATTTCTCGGGCTATGTTTATAGGACATTTTTGTCATATCTTTGGATATAGTTTACGCTCTAGAAATATTGCACGCTAATTTCGGGACACCCTGTATAGAATGCCGTTCACTTAATCAAGCATCGCTCGGACACGTTAATTTTTTTTTTGAAATGCATTTCTTTTAGAAAAAAAAGTATTATACCCGATGTAACTATATCAACTTTACCTTTTTTAATAAAACGTATTGTATACTTTTACATTATAGAATCAATTGTAGACATTTTTCATAAATCATACCCTATACCTATCTTCAACCGTTGACGAAATATTAAAAATTTAATGCTGGTATGCACCATTCATGTTTTTCGATAACAATATTCTAAATTCAAGTCACAAATTAAAGGCGTTATGGACATGTAGACCAGGGCTGAAGCCTTTGAAAATGGTAAAAAGTGAAAAAAAATAATAGTAGGATGAAACCCATGGAAAAGGAAGAGAATATAACAAAAATTAAAGGAAAAATAATTTACCGGCGATCCGAGGTCGGGAAGTGGAAAGGGGTGAGTTTTTAAGGGTAGAAAACGATTTATCTCGATTTCCGGCAAAACTACAACTCCTATGGAAAAATATTAAATGACAATGTTGTATGTAATAAAAAGATCTACAACTTTACAGTACATAAAACTGAGTTTAGATAAATTATACGCCTAAATCAGAAAATATAAGCTATTATAAAGTTGGTTCTTTGATCTGAATTCTGAAATTATGTTAAATCATGTTCTAACAGTGGATTAGCAACAAAATGACTAGAAGTCAGACTTTCACCTTTTTGGCCCTTCTATACACAAATAAATCCTTTTTGCTGACTTAATGGCACTCTAAACTTGCCACTTAACCTGATATACCTTGACCTCAGAATACTACAGACTTTTTCCTTTAAATATTGTAAAAATATTCTAATAATATATATATTTAATATATATAATTTTTTGATGTATTTACACTTTTTTCACATAACCTCAAAATTTATGTGAAAAATTCAAATAACCAAGTTTTTGGTTTTTTATTTTTATCTTTTACAAGTAAATTTTTTTTTTACGAAATTTGGTGAACACTTACCTTTTTATGTCCCAAACACACTGTAATTTTTTTGATTTAAAATATTTATTTTTTCACCTTATTTTGACTTAATATCGAAAACCCTGATTTTCAATCGAAAATTCTCACGTCAAAATATCTGCTTTTTTAAAAAAGTCGGTGGGCTTTTTGTTCGTTATAATCTCTACTTTCTGATGGTGTAAAAAAATATACATTACTATGGTAAATGTGATAAAATCCACTTTAAATCCTACCTTTAATTATATTTAGAACAACTATTTTTGCATTTTTTTTGCGATCTTTATGTTTTATGGATTTGTAATTTGTTTTGTTTATCAATGTAACATGGAATCTTACGTTTTTCGAGTAATTAAAGTATAAATTTTAATAAATAGCTCAAAATTGTACATAATAATTTTTTTAAAAAATTTCGGATTCGAGTTTTTTTCGTTTCCTTGCATTTTTTGAGAACATTTACCATAGTAATGTATATTTTTTACACCATCAGAAAGTAGAGATTTCAACAAGCAAAAAGCCCACCGACGTTTTTAAAAAAGCAGATATTTTGACGTGAGAATTTTCGATTGAAAATTAGGGTGCTTTTCCGATATTAAGTCAAAATAAGGTGAAAAAATAAATATTTTAAATCAAAAAAATAACAGTGTATTTGGGACATAAAAAGGAAAGTTTTCACCAAATTTCGTGGATAAAAAAATTTTTTTGTAAAAGATAAAAATAAAAAATCAAGAACTTGGTTATTTGAATTTTTCACATAAATTTTAAGGTTAAAATTAAAAGTGTAAATACAAAAGTTGTAGATCTTTTTATTACCTACAACTTTACCATTTAACGTTTTTCCATAGGACTTGTAGTTTTGACGGAAATCGAGATAAATCGTTTTCTATCCTTAAAAACTCACCCCTTTCCACTTCCCGACCTCGGATCGCCCGTAAATTATTTTTCCTTTCATTTTTGTTATATTCTCTTCCTTTTCCAATGGATTTCATACTACTATTATTTTTTTTGGTTTAAAAAATTATCGACCCTGGTCTAATGGACAATGACAATTTGCTATTTAAGTTTAAGACATAAAAAAATATTAGTAAACGTTAATCAAATTTAAATTTTACTTGGCTGATATTACGTACAGTTCTGTTCGTAAAAACCCCGTACAAGTCTTATGATTAGGTTGTGTATTATTTAAACCGGCTTTTGTGATTATTTCTTTGAGGTTATCAGAGACGTATGTTTAAGGTTGTATGCGAATCATTAGCTTAGATGGAATAATGTAAAAAATGAAGTAAAATCCTAACGTAATATTTTATTTTTATAATAACATCCAATATAACAATGCAGACAAATTGAATATTATATTAAACAAGAACAATAATAAGATAGTAGATATAAAAATTAATATTTGGTCATTGAGCCTTATTTCTAGATCACTTGAGCGAATTTATTAGGCATCGAGTTAATCAAATTTGTTATAATAATTGGGTCAAGCTCTTTCCAGCATCCATGAATTATTTACAACAATTCATTAGAATCTTAAGGCAAAAAATTACGTTTATAACTTTTTTTTACAATAATTACACTGGCCGACAAAAAATTATTTTTTTATTGTAACACAAAGCTAAATAGCATCTTGTGGTAGAATGGACCAATCCAAATACGAAAATGAGAAAAAAAAAGTTGTAACACGTAACGTTTTCTTGTTACATTTATAATACCACATTTAATGTTACAATATTTAATATCTATTGAAAAAATTATTTAAGAATTTTCTAACTGTGTATATCGACTATATTTAAATTTTTACACCTACTAAAGATACTTAACATCTAAGAAAAACAGAAACATTACAAATATTAACTGAACACACTAATTAAATTTTATTTTTTCGTTTTATGAGGGGTCATATCTTCTCTTTTCAAAAACCAACAGTAATCACCCATCTTGGCTGGATCCCATCGTCCTTGATAGCGAATTTCCATTGTCCTGATATCCTGGTGGAACGTTTCACCCTGCTCATCACTGACAGCTCCCAAATTTTCAGGAAAAAATGACAGATGGGAATGGAGGAAGTGAATTTTTAATGACATTCGGGCACCAAGCGATTTGTAGGAATCTAAAAGTTCATCAACTAACTGTTGATAGTTTGCATCCATATTGTTGCCCAAAAATCCTCTTACTATACTAACAAATGAGTTCCATGCTCTGAGTTCCTGCCTGGTAAGCTTCTCTGTAAAGTTGACATCGTCCAGCAATTTTCTGATTTGTGGCCCAATAAAAATGCCTTTCTTTAATTTGGCATCACTTAACTGGGAAAAGACTTGTCTTAGGTATTTGAATCCATCACCGTCTTTATTCATAGCTTTCACAAAGTTTTTCATCAGCCCAAGTTTAATGTGAAGAGGAGGCAGAAGGACTTTTTAGGGTTTACAAGAGGTGCAAACTTAACATTTTAAAATCCCGGCTGAAATTCACTTCTTTGTGGCCAATCTTTTATTACATAATGCTGATCTACTGCACGACTGTACCACAAACAAAGAAAACAGCAATATTTTGTAAATCCTCCCTGAAGTCCTACTAAAATTCCTACAGTTCAGGTAATTTTTCTGTTATAAAATGCATCCATTTTAACCGTCCCCTAATTAAATTGACTACCTGCTAATGTAAAATGGTCTTATTAAGCTATTGAAAAATGGTATGTATTGGGGCTTTCCGAATATTTTTTCTATTATTAGAAGAGTATTTCCATTTTAAAAATAATGAGCTGACCTTTGTTAGAAAAATCTTGTCGGCCAGTGTATAGCCTACAGGTTTTCTATTGGATTAATATCCAGACTGAATGAAGGTCACGGTAATACTTCTACATTATTATTTTCAAACTAGCCCTTAACAGCATTTGCAGTGTGCACTGGACAATTATCGTGTTGATAAATAAAATAATTATTGGGGTAAATGGACCTAATAGATGGAAGCATAATATGCTCCAGAATATTAAGATAATTTTCCAAATTAAATCTTCCCTTGAATCGCCAGCATAAACCAAGCCCATGGGCACTTATCCAACCCCATAATATATTGACAGAAAAACGCCCAGATCTAAAAGCAAAGTTGCTAGTATAACGCTCTTCAAATCTTGTTCCTTCTTGTCGATACACCCGAATTTGTCCGTTATGAGTAGATTGGAAAATTTTTTCATTCGTGAAAACTACCCTGTTCCAATATTCAGGTTCGCGAATTTAATGCAAAAAGTAACCGCGACTGCCTCCGTTCTTCTGTTAATTTAATTTTTTTCGCCGCAACGCGATTTTTTAATTCTGATCCATTAATTATTCTACTAAAGTTAGATTGAAAGCCTGGAAATACTGTGATATTTATAGCTTCCCTCTCGATTTTAAAGGGATGATCTCTTAAGTGCTCCACAAGCATAGCATCCTCTTCAGAACTGGGAATTCTAGAACGACCGGAACCTTCCTTTCTTTTCAAGGACCCTTCTTGCTTCCAACGCTTTTTAATATCTAGGATTGTGCTCTTATTTCTGTCATAAAATTGTGCAAGGGCACGAATTGACCATGACCACCCTTCTTTAATTTTTGCCACTATTTGTGCCTTTTCAACTAATGTCAAAGGACGAGGCATTTTAAAATGTTTGACTTTTAGACGTCTATCAACAATTGCCACCATGCACTTTTAAAATTAAATGCCAAAAATAAAAAGAAACTATCTATGCCATGACAAATTAGGTGTACGGGTTTTTAATAAACAGAACTGTTTATCCAAAACACTCCTCGCTGAAGATGAATGAACAAAAATTTTGATTATGTTTGGTCGTGGAGACAAAAGTAGAAGTCATGGGGAAGTTCGTAATATGTTCAATGACATATACCCAAATCGACCGCCTATTAGTCAATCGACATTGTCTAGGGTAGTCACTAAGTGAACAGCTTCCCATACTGTTAAAGATGGTGTTAAAAGCGATCATCCTGGTATACATGAAGAAAAAAAAATAATATTACCACTACAGAAAGATTATCATAGCTCAAACACAAACTTTGTAGAATGTAAAAATGTAAAATACAATAATTATCATGTTTCTTTAAAAAAATTAAAGTTGATACGCGTAACATTTTTATGGCCCAACGATTCTTGCTTAAGTGGACCGTGTCTATATAAAGTGGATTCACTCAGTAAACCTGCAAAATGGCCGACATGTCATATGACAAAAGTCATTGGAAATGCAAAAATTTATTTTATTTAGCTGGAATATGACTTTTGTCATATGACATGTCCGCCATCTTGCAGGTTTACTGAGTGAATCGACTCTAAATGGCTGATCGTTACTTTAGCATAACCCTGTATAGCTTAAGACAGTTGAAAAATTATGTAATAGGAAATATCATAAATATATTGAAATATGCAAGGAGGATCATTTTTATAAATGGTAATTTGGATAACTCTTTTTAAAGTATCTTTCAACTGTAGTCATATTTTCATTTACATTAAATTTCTTACGTAAATTATCAAAAAAGTCTTCCACACAAAAACGTCATGCAAAAAATATAATAAAGGACCCGATAATGCTACCTGCAAAAATTACACAGGAGTCTATTCAGCCTATTTACATGTATAGCTTATTTTATTTGCTGTAAAAGGGGGAAAACAAATATTTTTGACAGGTTGCAGTTTTCTGATAAAGGAGTGATCTATGTGTACTTAGTTATGGTAAATAAAGTTTTTTGACAAAATTATAGCAACTGGTCCAATAAATGCTAAATAACAAAAAAACCAACATCAAAATTACTTCCTTGAACTTCTTATCAAAGTTTAGGGATTACAGCCTTCTGCGTGGGTAAGTACTCTAACAAATTAGGTACCAATTTACACTGTCGATAATTATCTCGAAAAATTTTACAGCAAACTGTTCAGTTCAGTGAAACTTGCAGTATACTACACTGAGAAAAAAAAACCTTCTATTCCTTAAGAATCCACATTCTCTTTATACAACCCCTTAATACTATATGCGACAGCAATGCGTTTTCCTACTGTAAGACAACGAAAATTGCTGTACCGTTGTGTAGTGATAATATCACGGTAATTTAGCAACTAGCAGGTAGGAGTTATTGCTACCATAGAATGGTTTGGGGGTGTGCCTTTTCGTCTCCGAGCTGTTAAAGAGGTAAATTGGACAGGTCGTTTCGTCTCCAAGAAATTTAGCCATGTGGTGGCTAGTGGGTTGTTTCGTCACTACATATTTATTAGCTAATTTCTAACTCCAATTTACAAAGAAATAATAACAAGCCATTTTATTTATATATAACATGACTGTTGATCCTATTTAACTATATAATATAGGTACTTACTAGTTATAATATAAGTACTTAAAAAGTACACAAGTTTTAACATTTTTATTCATCCCAATAAAAAGCAATCCATTTTATTAAATCACTTTGATTAATTTCATTTCTACAAAATTTGCCTATTAAACAATCAATGCGTTTTTCCTTCTTTCTTACATTAACATTATTAATTTTGGCTGGCAAATGTATACTTTGTAGCTTAATATTGGTGTCTATTTGAAATTCTTTTAGTTTTTTGAAAAAAACAAATAAATTCGGGTGTGACTGACACAAAGAGTCGTTTAAGTTTCTATGAAATGCCGCATATTATGTATTAGTTGTTCGAGTTATAAACATGCTGAAATTTCTGCGCAAATTTTTGGAGAAAACAGTGCATTATCAGAAATATACGTATCTGTTAAATAGTCCGCATAATTATGCACTCTTGTGTCAATTGGCATGTTCTCAAACAAATTTAAAGCAAAAAAATCTTTTACATCTTTTGGGTCTAAATATGCAAACGTTTTTCTTAACCACAAACCTATTGCACTTTTTCTTTCGTCTCCCTTAACTAAATTATATTTTTCATCTTGCGAAACCAAGTTTGCTTTAATATTGAATGAATTTCCTTAGTATCCTTCCTTACTTTGTAAAACTTTATGGATAATCTTCGATGGTTTTTCAGCTAGATCGTCAACTGCCTTTCTGCAGCACTAATTATTTGGCGGTTTGGTGTGGCATGGTTTCATGTCCCTAAGCCCATCTTTATATACAAGGTACTAGTAATCATTAACCCCTAATTAAAGTATTTTAATGCAGGTACATTAAAGGGTTGGTGACGAAACGACCGGTGGGATTACCTCACAATTTTTTTTAAAAAGATTAAACTATCTGTCCCCAATGGTTTATAGCCATTATTGCTCTGAATACTCACAGTAATTATAAATTATAAAATTCTATTGGGGATGCTACCTGGTTTTATATACTGTATTAGTTCTGACTGGCAGTTGTAATAAAACTTGACATTAATTATAATAATATTTGCTAGCTGGTTAATAAACCATATACTTACCACTAAAACTCAGTAGTACTCAAAAATTTAAATAGCTTCTAGTGTGATATTGTACTTATCGTTTAACATTGCGTATGATTATTCATTATGCAACATGGTGTACTGAAATGGTAAAATTTTTCCATAGATTATAAAGTCCAAGAGTAATGATGGGTTGTTCAAAATAAAAATGTTCAATTGCTTTATCTGACATGCAAAGTTAAAAAAAACTTAAATACAAAGTAAAAATAAATGATTTGAAACAGGTATTGGTTCCCTTAATAAAATTCAGACAGGACAGCTAAAAGACTGCGAACAACGATGTGACCTGCGCAACAAATGCGTTAAAACGAATACTACCACGCGCGGCGACTGCCGATCGCCACGAATCCCTTGCAACGATTGTGGATTATAGGTTCTAAAGAATACAATTCGTTTTTGGAGACGCTGTTCTGCTTTCTTAATTGCAGAGAAAGCGCTTTACTGGAAACAAAATGCGTCGCACTGAGAAGATACAATTTATTTCTTAACAAAATTATTGTATTAAAAGTAGTTCATTATTCGACAAGACTGTGCTGCTAATGGAACTGATTACTACCAATAAAACCACTGTTCCAGTAAATCTAGAATTGATATAACACTTTAGCGGGTTTGATGCACTAGCAATTTATTTAATATGGGTTAATAAAAAATAAGCTATCAATACAAAGTAAGTCTTAGCAGACCTGTTGTATTAGATCCTTTTTCTCAGAGTAGATAGCTCTCATTCCTATACTTTATACTCTGGCTACATCGACCAATTATTACTTTGGTTATTTTCAGCAACCGTTGTATCTAAAATTATTAGGCCCATGTTTATCAGAAATTAATAACTTAGTTTTAGCATCTCTTTTTGTTTTACAAACAAAATTACTTAAGCAACTAGAGAAAACTTAAGCGAATTAAATATATAAAAAAACACCAAGAAAAGCCGGTTATGTATTTAATATTATCCCCTGTAAAGGAGAAAAAAAGTTTCGGAATGTTGACATTGAAAATTCTTTTTAATATTCCTACAGGATAACAAAGAAAAAGAAACACAGTTCAAAAAGTTTTTGTCGAAAGAAAGTTTTATTAAAAATGCGCACACAGAAAATACGAATATTTAAGGGTGTATATTTTAAAAGTTTTCTGTTCAGTAAAAACATAAATAGGCTGACTGAATATTAAGTACTTAAATAATACTTATTGTTTCCGGTATTCAACTAAAAATGGCCGCCGGCTATATCTTAGAAACCGTTTGCGGCTTGCGGAAAAACATATTTATTACAAAAGTAAATTTACTGGAAATTATGTACCTATAAGTTTCTAGAATAAAATTGTTAATGATCCAATAGACTTTTTATGTAGGTGGTTTTTATGGGTTTAAGGATTTTAGGGAGCAAATAAAACCAAAATTTTAATTTGCCGACGTTTCGGAAAATATATTTCCTTCCTCAGGGCTCTGAAACAATAGGATTCTTTCTTTGGTTTCAACAATAACCGATAAAAAATTACATAACTGATTTGTTTGAAAAAATGACAAATCTTATTTTCGATAGTATAGCAAAACAAAAAGTAGGTACCTACATAATATATATCTTTGATATATTAAAGAGTAACACAGTTACAAGCAGGTGTAATTTTTTTTTACTGTGTTTAAAAAGAAAAAGAAATCTTTTAGCAATAACGCGCAAACTATAGAGAGAGACAAAAGAAAGTCACGACAATTTGTGTATTTTAATTTTCTTAAAAAGTCCACCCTAATTACAACATATTAGAAAATAGAAAAGTTTTCTCATCAAAATAAAATAAAATAGGGACCAAGAGTGAACCCAAAAAAACAACAAATCCACAAACAAAAAGTGGTAAAAACTTACAGTTAAAGTGGGCTCCACGTGTCACAATGGTAAAAAAAGATAAAATTAGGACACATAATGGTAAAAGGGACACGTAACAAATGGCACCGTAAACAATAATTTTAAAAATTTTTGTACTACAACCTGTGCAAGGCGAGAAATCAACTGATTTGTTTGTCAGGTATTAACGGTGATAATGTAGAAATAAATTATTGTTGTAAATCTCTTCTCGTTTTTTCGATTAAATTAAAATATGAGTACTGAGGGTTTCTATATTTGTCCTTCGATTGATACTACATTTTTAATTTCTATCATTTCCCTTAAAATGCGTTTCTTATAATTAGTCTCTGTCCCTAAAATGCTTACATTTTCAAAGTCAAATGTGTGCCCGTACGTTTTAAAATGGTCAAAAACAGCAATAGTTTGCGAGTTATTTCTAAAAGATTTCTTTTTCTCTTTAAACACAATGAAATTGAAAAAAATTACACTTGCTTGTAACTGTGTTACTCTTTAATATATCAAAGATATATATTATGTAGGTACTACCTACTTTCTGTTTTGCTATACTATCGAAAATAAGATTTGTGATTTTTTCAAACAAATCAGTTATGTAATTTTTTATCGGTTATTGTTGAAACCTAAGAAAGAATCCTATTGTTTCAGAGCCCTGAGGAAGGAAATATATTTTCCGAAATGTCGGCAAATTAAAATTTTGGTTTCATTTGCTCCCTAATATCCTTAAACCCATAAAAACCACCTACATAAGAAGTTTCTAGGTTCACCGCTAAGGGACGTTATTATAGTGACCAATCGAAAAGCGTGATTTTCTCGAAAATCCTCATGTTAAAAGTGAATCAAAGATATCATTTGTCAATCTAATGAAAATTCTGCAAAACTTTTGCTTTTAAGTTTTTACTCTATCTTTTTGTTTAGGAGGGGTAGAAGGGGATAAATATGAGTATGCAAAAATATTCACAACGTTGGTTTGGCTTATCACACTGGGGAAAATGATACAATACAACAGATTTGATAGCTTATTTTATTATTAATCCATATTAAATAAATTGCTAGTGTATCAAACCCGCTTTAGTGTTATATCAATTCCAGATTTGCAAGAACAGTGTTTTGTTGGTAGTAATCAGTTCCATTAGCAGCACAGTTTTGTTGAATGATAAACTACTTTTAAAACAGCAATTTTGTTAAGAAATAAATTGTATCTTCTCAATACGACGCATTTTTTTCTCAGTAAAGGGTATTCTCTACAAGAAAGCAGGAACAGCGTCCCCAAAAACGAATTGTATCCGTTAGAACCGGCGCAATCGCAACCGCAATCACCGGGCGCCATAGTATTAGTTTTAATTTTAACATATTCGTTGCGCCGGTCACGTCGCTGTTCGGAGTCTTCTAGCTGTCCTATCTGAATTTGAATTTATTGATCAAACCAATGATTGTTTCAATTAATTTATTTTTACTTCGTATATAAATTTTTTTAAACTTTGCATGTCAGATAAAGCAATAGAATATTCTTATTTCGCACAACCCATCATAAATATTGGACTTTATAGTCTATGGATAAATTTTACGATCTCAGTAAACCATGTCGCATAATATATAATTATTTGGCATGTTAAACCACAAGAACAATATCACACTATTTAAATTTTTAAGAACTACAGTACTGATTTTTAGAGGTATAATTTATCCAAACTCAGTTTGAGGACATTCCAATCATTTCATACGGCGGTAAACAGTCTCAAAGAGACCGACCTCACAGCCAGGGTTGTCAGATCTTGCTTCTTCAAATCTTTAAGTTATTTTATTAAAGATGTTTCATTTATATCAGTATTCAATTGTTAGTCAGTAACTTTCTTTGAAAGCTAGTTTGCAAATATACTTTAAACCGAGGCGTTTTGAGTGTGACAGAAAAAAATAACGAGCCATTCATTGTTATAATAATACATTTTTTATTCCTTAAGAAACAATATAACTGAAATCAAGACAAAAAGTGTTTTCAGTGTTTAAAAGCAAACTAATTAACAAACCCTTGTTTCTCGTATATTTATACATAATATATTAACAAACCAGAAAATTTGGTAGAACTGGCAACCGTTCACAATTTATGCTCGTGGTCAGGGGTGATAAGCGCCAGCTACCTGCAGCTGGTATAGCAGAAGCGATCCCCAGCCCGTTCAATGATTGATTCTGTCAGACAGAGATAGGCCAGTGACCGCGGATGGCGTGGAAGAGACGAAGATAAAATATACGTGATTTGGAACTTATGGACGGGCCGGGGAATGGTCCCAGAATGGAGTTCTGGTAAAAAAATTAAAACATTTTCTGAGCAGTGTCGTGCCGTGTGAGGTTTATTTTTCTGGTTTTAGGGTTGTGTATAGAATCTTTGAGTTACCTTATATTTATTATTTTAATATAATATTATTATATATACAGTGGGTTTATAAAGTGTAGTATGTACAAACACCTAATGTTAAACAAACTTATAAGTGTGTATACGCATTTTAATTATTTGTTTGGGACGCCTATGGTTAGGAGTTTCATACTGTTTTATGTCATTAAATTGACCTAAGAAACACTATAAGTATATGTTTTATTAACCGTAGCAAGCAACTATTATTATTATTAATGTCAAGGAACTAATACAGTATATAAAATCAGATTACTCCTCTAATAGAGCTTGATAATTTCTGTGAGTATTCAGAGCAATAATGGCTATAAACCGTTCTATGGTAGCATTAACTCCTATTTCCTATTGGCTTAAATTACCGTGATATTATCACTACACAACGGTCTAGCAATTTTCGTTGTCCGACAGTAGGAAAGCGCGTTGCTGTCACCTATAGTATTTAACAGTTGTATAAAGAATGATTGAATTCTTATAATAAATAAATAAATAAATAAATAAATAAATAAATAAATAAATAAATAAATAAATAAATTTTTTATTTCAAGAGACCAAAATTTACATTGGTATAGAAAAAGTCAAAAACGACACACAGAGAACTGTGGAGAAGCGACTATTACTTATAAGTACAAAATATATATACCTACTAAATTACAGTTAGGATGACAAATCACAATCCATAAATCCACGAATATTGTAAAAAACACGAGAAACCAATATACTACAAACAGTTTTTTTAAAAATGGCTTTGCTTGGTATATTTTTGATCTCCCTAGGTAACTTATTATACAGTCTGGTTCCCATGTAAAATGGACTCCTTTCAAATAATGTCATGTTGTGCGCCGGTACAACAAAGTTCATATTGTTACGCGTTTCATAATTATGAACGTTTTCCATGGATAAGAAACTATGTAGGTTGTTTTTTACGTACATAAGAACTTTTAAAATGTATAAACTCGGCAAAGTGAGCAATTTAAGTGATCTAAATAGCCCTCGACATGAATGACGACAAGACACTCCCATCATACTTCTAACAGCCTTCTTCTGGATTAAAAACACTCTATTTAAATTTGATGGAGAGGAACCCCAGAATAAAATTCCACTTTTTACTCGAGAAACAAATTGGGCATAGTAATAAGATAAGAGAATATTCCTACTGACCACACCACGTAGGCGATAGAGAGCATAACATATCGGAGAAATGCTAGAACTTAGTTCAGTGCAGTGAAAGCTCCAAGATAGGGCATTATCAATATGTATACCCAGTACTTTTGTTTGGGCAACCTGTGCAATCGATCCACCATTCGCCCTGACAAGCAGGCTCTCATTAAAAGTTGACCTACCCGGAGTGAAGTTGATAAACACTGTTTTAGTTGTATTCAAACATGACCCATTGCTGGCAAACCATGCGTTAAATCTTGCAAGCATATCACGCAATAATGCAGTCGAACTCTCGGCGGCACTGTTACAACTCAAATAGGAATTATCATCAGCAAACATAACAAGTTCTTTTTCATTATGAACCACGTCTGGAAGATCATTCGCAAAAATTAGAAATAGTAAGGGGCCCAGAATGGATCCCTGAGGAACACCAATGCTTATATTACGTTTATCAGATCGAATACTTTGAAGATCCACAACCTGATCACGCCCAATCAAATATGACTGCAGCCATTCACCAACCATACCTCTCATGCCGTATTCATGTAATTTCGCCGCTAGTAAGACGTGGTCAACAAGGTCGAAGGCCTTACTGAGGTCCATAAAAAGACCGAAGCATTTCTTATTACTATCAAGTGCACTATAAAGCTCGCCAATAAAGCTTAAGATCGCCGAATTTACACTCTTTCCTTTACGAAAACCATGTTGACAATTTGTAATAATATTAAAAGTTGATAGGAACATCGAGATTTGGTTAAAAACAATTCGTTCCAGAATTTTTGATACTGAGCTTAATAAAGAGATCGGGCGATAATTGTCCAACCTATCTTTCTCTCCTTTTTTATGAAGCGAAATAACCCGAGCAGTCTTAAAGATATCAGGAAAAATTGCCTTCTCCAATGACATATTTATTAGGTACGTCAATGGACTCAATATATAGTCACTAATAGAGATTTCAACACATTCACTGAAATATTATCAATGCCAACTGAATTTGATTTTTTTAATGCCTTTATAACGTCATTTACATCACATTCCAAAACAGGTCTGAAAAACATTGTGCCAACTTTTTTGCGATATTTGAAAGTATATTCACTCTTTTTTCGTTTCATATCATCAGTAATTAAATTTTGCGGGGCCTCCACAAAATACTTATTAAAAGCATTAGCCATGTCATTCAGATTACTTATCCGGTCGCCATTCACGTAAAGACTTTCAATATTATTTCTAGTCTCTCCTCGAGCCAAAGTATTTTTGATTATACCCCATACAGTCCTGCCCTTATTCGCCGAATTTATGTACAATCTATTACTGTGTAACCTTTTAGCAGCCTGAATAGTTTTTTTATATACCTTTTTATAATTCTTATAGTAGTTGACCAAGACAGGACTATCAGTCTGCGCTACCAACGTATGTAGTTGTTTTATATTTCGAGCTGAAACGCGAATACCAGAAGTTAACCATGGTTTTTTGTTATTATTTAAAAATACTTTCTTTAGAGGAAATGCAATATTAATATACATTAGAATAAGTTGAACGAATTCCTGAAAAGCACCATTCACGTCGGCAGCTTCAAAAACAGACAGCCATGTCTCCTTCTGTAAGTAATATCTTAATGTATCATAATTTTCAGTAGTAAATAATCTTTTATAAATGAATACTTTCTCATTTTTTGGCATGGGTACTTTTTTTAAACTTAAAATCTGCGCTGAATGATCCGACAATCCATTAAATTCCACGTTACAATCTAATTCATAAACACCCAGTAAATTTGAACACATATAATCAATTGCACTTGAAGAACCAGCCACACACCTTGTCGGCACGCAAACATGAAAGGCAAGTCCGTACATACTTAATAGATCATGTAGCTCATTTTTTTCTACTGTATTTTTTAGATAATCAATATTAAGATCACCGCATAGGATTACTCTTTCATTCTTGTTTATGTTTACATTTGACTCTAAAAATTTCGTTAACTCATAAATAAATAAGTTTATATCAGCTAGGGGCGATCGATAAATACAAAAAATCTTTATTGTTTTCTTATTTTCCAGCACCAATTTTACACCACAAATCTCAAAAAGTTTCTCAGTACAAACAATATTATTTAACTTAATTTCTGTTACGGATTCAAAAAATGTATTGCTGGAAAATATTGCAACGCCACCATTCTTAAAATTTGTTCTGCAAAACTTACTGATTAGGATACACTGAGAAGGATTTTTTCTCAGTGCAGAATTTGAGCTCACTAAATAGGGTTTCCTTTGTTTTATCAAGTCAGTAAAAAAACATAGTTATTCCGAATTCCGTTGCGACAGCAATTCACCATGTATGTGTTAATTAGATACCAAATAAAAATCTAAGCCTATTTCATAACCTATTAATTAATAGTTTTCACCTGCCTGAAGTGCCTGACCTACCTATTCTTTGCCGACGCGGTGACTACGAAAAAGCAAAATACAAAACGTAACTAATAAGGACAGGTGGATATTTACGAATGGTCCAGTCCAGACAGCGTATATACTACATCGGACAGATGAATCAATGACCGCGTCTTTGTGTGCTTTCACCTGTTCAGCCCACGAACATTGGGTTTTATCTTTTATTCGAATACTGAAGGAGGAACCTTTTGATTGGAATCTTTCAATTATTATAATAATTAGACATAACATAATAATATATACATATACAGTGTGTCCACGGATAGAGTTTGAAAGTGAAAAACCTATTTTATTAGTAGGTATAGAATAAAAATTCTTTATAAAAACGTCTGCTTGTGCTGAAACTACAAGTTCGAAAATCACATTTGCGATTACTATACAGGGTTCATCAGAATCAATATTTTTACTTTCTTGGATTTCATTTAAAATAAATTTACTTAAAAACAAACAACTATTGTTGCTTTCTTACTTCAAATATAATTTTATATCTGGCCGAGTAACGATTTTGATGTAAGAAAACCATTTTTTATTTGCCTACTTTTGAAGTATTTTTATTATTACATGTCATATTTCTTCATTTCATTCAATCATAAATTATAAAACTTTTATTCAAAAGTGGTACCACCGAGTTAGCGCATAGTTCTACTCGACATCTGAATTTCCGATAACAGTTTCTAACTTGTTGTATTGGAATATTTGCAATAACTACTCTTATTTTCTCTTTTGAGGGATCTAAGTTATTATTAAAATTGGTTTTATACACATGTGACCTCAGATATCCCCATAAATGAGAGTCGATTATTGCGAGATCGGGACTCCTAAGTGCCAACTGATTCAGACACCTTCCAATCCATTTGTTCCCAAAGTGATGATTTAGCAAATCATCAATAGGAATTGAAAATTAGAATTGGAAAAAAAAATCCAAAAAACAAAAACTGTTGTTTCTGACGAACCCTGTATAATAGTAATCGCCAATCTAATAGTTGAAATTGTAGTTTCAACACTCCTAAAATTCATTAATTGAATTAAGGAATTGAAAACAAAAGATCCAAAAAAGTAAAAATGTTGTTTGTGGCGAACCCTTTTAGTAATCGCAAATCTGACGTTCGAAATTCTAGTTTCAGTACAAGCAGACGTTTTTATAAAGAATGACTTTTTCTTCTATACCTACTAATAAAAAAGTTTTTCTTCTTCCAAACTCTATTCGTGGACACACTGTATATATTATATTATTGTATATTCTGTCGTTAGATCGTTTTCGCAATCGTGCTGTCAAAAAGTCGAAAGCATGCATATGTTAATTTTTTCTAACCGACCGAAAAACGCACAGGCTGCAATTGAAATTATTGAAGCAGCTGCTGCTAAAACGATTTTGTTGTTAAATTATGTACATACATTACCCAGTTATCATACAACAATTTGTCGCACGACATCAGACAATAAAAAAATCGCACGTGATCGCATTTAATGTAACCACAGCCTAAGGCATTATCAAAAATATCCGCAACAGGCTTTGAAGGTAGCCCGTTAAAAACCTTCGATCTAACTCCATCAGAAAAGAATCAAGTCTATATTCGCAAACTTATTGACAGGCATCACTATCTCCATCGCATCTATAAGAAGTGCTTTAGGTAAGCAGTGAAGAGCTAAAAATTCGATTCTCGCCATCCTATCACCGCAAGAAAAAAATATATCTGAGACGGAAAACAACCCCAAGGAATTTCGATAAACCCTGCGATATATTTTTACTCCTACGCCGCGTAAAGTCCTATTTATGCCATGAAACGAAAACAAAAAAAAAATTGGAGATTTGGGATGCATACATTTTTTTTCAAGGTTGTAATTTTATTACATCAATGTATATCTATAAAAATAAAATATTTTTAGTCCGTTTTGTCTATAAAAAAAATAATTTAAATTTAGTCTACACCAGTAATTCGAAATTATCAAGTTTGATCGATAAACTTCTGGACAAAAAAACCGCCACCCTGAAGTTTGATACTCTATAACTTTTTTATTTTTAATCGGATGTTTACAATTATCCTGTCATTTTATAGATAATTTACGTAGTGTGTTCTGAACTTTTTTAATGATGGGTCATGACTATGGAGAACTAGAGGGTAGGAGGCCGATCGCGATGCATTGGATTCGGTCCCAAATTCGCATCGGTAATTCAGCTTTACGAGTCGCCGTAAGATGGCGCTCGTGTTCGAAGTGGGCTATCAAATAAATGGTTTCTTATGGACGCAATAACTATTTTTATTTAAATTAGTTCTTTAAGGAACAAATAAGGACTTTTATATGAATTTACACTTACTTTGTTATACTTATTAGTAAACTCAGCCTGTATAAAGGTCCAACGATGCTTGGTTTTTAAAATATAGGGTATTAAACATTCTAGCTATGCCTTTGGAGCTAAAAAGAGACTTATTTAGCTGCGTTTCCTCTCTGAAAAAGATCCTGTCTTACACCCCTACACAAAGCAAACTCTACTTTTATAAATTGTACCATTATTCATTATAAATATGGAAATCAATTACAATACAACGTTATTTGTCTCGTCTTGTCTTCAAACGTTATTTGTTATTTCGAAAATAAAATGTCAATTTCTCAAAAGTAAAAGTAATAAACGAAGAAGAAGAAGACGACACCAGCCCACTTGCGACGCGAGAGCATCTATCGACCAATAGCGAACTAACCAAAAAACCGGGACAGAATTTGAAAATGCTGCCATTGTCGATCGGCCTCCTAGCCTCTAGTTCTCCATAGTCATGACTCATGTTCGATAGGGCGACATTATACCGAGTAAATCAATGTGTGTTTTTTGTCCTAAGTTTTAAACACCCTGTGGAGATGTTGGGGCTGTTATTGTTTGTAAAATAATAGATATTAATGTGTATATCCTCCTCTAGCTTCAATTACAGAGCGCATTCTACTAGGTAATAAGAACATAACACAAACAAAGAAAAACGTTATTTGCGTGTTAATTGGACGAAATGGGAATGACGTTTAACCGATCGCCATGTTCGGAGAAGGTGAGTGAGGGCGGTAGGGAAAAGGGTATATTAAATTTTAACTTTGGGGTAAAAAATAATTGAAGACATAAGTGGATAAAGGTGTCATGTCACATTTTTAAACTTCGAAGTTATTCAATAAAACGCGTTATGACTTAGAACTTTTTTAATTATTATTTAATTTTATTTTCTAACACCGCATAAGTTAGGTAAAATTAACTAATTTTATTTGGTGCACTTTAATAATAAAAGCAAATTCATAGCTTTTTTCATAGTGCTATGTAACAAAATTGTAACATGACACCTTTATTCATTAGGACATGCTTGATGTTTGAGTGACTTAACACCTTTATCCTTAAAAAAAACCTTCTATTATGAAGAAAGTTGCATTTAAGGTTTACTAATAGTAAGACCTATACCAGGGATGCTCAAAAAGTAGAAAAAGTAGTTTTTAAAAAAAAATGCGACATAACACCTTTATCCACTCATGTCTTCAATTGTATTTTTTGATGTTTTTTTTTACTTTGTTGTATTATACTATACACAATTTAAAAGAACAAAGCAAACAACATCAAAAAATTAACTTACTACCCAAAACAGTACAAAACACTAAAGGACTTTTTTACAAGTAAAACAACTGTTTTCTGTTTATTAATTTATTACAACATTACATTGAGGTTAGGCACGCGATAACATCGAAGATTGGCTCTGCGGTGTTATCGGTGGAGTTGCTTCGGGTTGTGGCATTCTGATGAGTTTCTAACAAGGACGAAACTGAATGATGAAAGAGTTTTGGACTTCCATTGTCTTTATTTGTTTTAAATCACAACGTTTCAACTGGTAAGTATCTCCAGTCGTCTTCAGGTGAATACTAAATAAGTAAAATAACTACAAGACTATTTATACTAGCTAGGTACACTAAGGCATAACTGAGGTGGGTGTAGTCATGCGTTCAGTTGGCACGCGATCTTATCCTAAGATTACATCTATCTAACAAAGGTTTCCAGATATTTCTTATGTCTAATGATGGTCACCATATCATGTGGTCAGAAGCTGAAATCCTACATAAGGAACCACACTGGAGGAAAAGAAAGTTCAAGGAAGCTGCTGCCATTCACCAGAACCCAGGCTGCTTTAGTAAACCATCATTAGACATAAGAAATATCTGGAAACCTTTGTTAAATAGATGTAATCTTAGGATAAGATCGCGTGCCAACTGAACGCATGACTACACCCACCTCAATTATGCTTTAGTGCACCTAGCTAGTATAAATAGCCTTGTAGTTATTTTACTTATTTAGTATTCACCTGAAGACGACTGGAGATACTTACCAGTTGAAACGTTGTGATTTAAAACAAATAAAGACAATGGAAGTCCAAAACTCTTTCATCATTCAAAAAACATCATTGTCTCCAACCTTCGAACAGTCACAAGGACGAAACTATGGAGAACTAGAGGGTAGGAGGCCGATCGACAATGGTAGCATTTTCAATTTCTGTCCCGGTTTTTTTTGTTAGTTCGCTAGTTGGACGATAGATGCACTCGCTTCGCAAGTGGTCTGGTGTCGTCTTCTTCTTCTTCGTTTTTGACTTTTACTTTTGACAATTGACATTTTATTTTTCGAAATAACAAATAACCTTTGAAGACAAGACAAATAACGTTGTATTGTAATTGATTTCCATATTTATAATAAATAATGGTACAATTTATAAAAGTAGAGTTTGCTTTGTGTCGGGGTGTAAGACAGGATTTTCTTCAGAGAGGAAATGCAGCCAGAGATTATAATACTTGTTTAGTTGCTCACTTTAAAAAAAAACCCTCTCTTGCTAGAATGTTTAATACCCTGTATTTTAAAAACCAAGCATCGTTGGAACTTTATACAGGTCGAGTTTACTAATAAGTATAACAAAGTAAGTGTAAATTCATATAAAAGTCCTTATTTGTTCCTTAAAGAACTAATTTAAATAAAAATAGTTATCGCGTCCATAAGAAACCATTAAGTTGATAGCCCATTTCAAACACGAGCGCCATCTTACGGCGACTCGTAAAGCTGAATTACCGATGCTAATTTGGGACCGAATCCAATGCATTGCGATCGGCCTCCTACCTCAAGTCCTTCATAGACGAATTGTTTTTGGCATCCATGTGTACTTCAATGCAAAATACAGGTCTTTTCACACTTTAAAGTCCGCTAGCCGAGATTATTTTTCGTTGATAAAAATTATACGGACGCAATTACTTAAATTTTTAATGTAAATAACATTATGCCAAAGCATTGACATAATATGAAATCCCAACAAAAATATTTTGCAAAATTGAAACAAGTTAAAAGCTTAAGTCGTCCCTAAAATAATTAAATTCACAAGTTGAAAATGTAAATGTTGGCTTTTTAGTAATGGAGATGTATGAAGGACTCCGAAAACACAAAACGCTTATTGCATTAGCAAAGTTGTTTCAATATGAAGGAATTCTCATTTCAATTTTCTTTTGCTGGTTCGGTTATTTAAAAGCATTTTCAATTAAAATTGTTTGTTATTGTTATTATTTCATTCTCCGCTGGTGTTATTTTTAGGATCGATGTTTTTTTAACCTGGTTTATACTTTCTTGTAAATTTCATTGTTTTCAATAATATTTCCTCTCCCTAATAATAAAATACATCATGCTATTGCAAAAGATACTATCTACTATCTTAGATTTTTCCTGATGGACATCGTTAGTTATTTTTTGGTTGTGACGGTGTTTGGATAATTTAATAACTGATTTCTCGATAACGGTGGTAAATACGAAAAAATTACAAGAAATTAAAATGCTTTAGAACAAAACAAAAAATGCATTTTGTATTTTGGAATCCACCAGCGGCGCACCGAAAAAAAGTTCATGGGGAGAAAAGGGGGCATGGCCCCTGAAAAAATATCTCCCTGTAGATTCTTAAAACCATTTGATATGTCCAATGATGTAAGTCCTACAGCGTAACAGCGTAACCTATATTCCAAATTAGAGCTAAATATCTCAAAAACCACAAGAGCTATAAAGAAAATACTAAAAAAATCTTGAAACTTCAACACCCTGCAGATCGGCAACGAAGCTTTTGCAGACCTATGTTTATATGAATTTTTAGTCATTAAATAAGCCATAGAATTACCCCTTTTCGTATTTACATGATATTTAGGAACACCCTGTATATACCCTTAGATTGTTAAGTGTAGATTAGCGTCTTGAAGATGTAGTTGTACTACGAAAGGGCCGTAACGCCAATATTTTCAAATAAAAATTAGTTACAAATAACAAATTATACTTTTCGTTTCATTTTACATAGTTGTTCTAGAGTATTTCCTTAAAAAAATTAAAGTTGATACACGTTGCAATTTAAATAATTAATAAATATAATAAAGTGTATTGATTGAATTTTTCGTTGTTTATTTAATAAGGCAAATTGTCAAAAGATAAATAAATTTACGAGTTGTTCTTTTATCTTTTGTAGCTCTGAAAAAGGTGGAAAGCAAACTACCGACAACCGGCAAAAAAATATTTTAGTTATTAAAAGTTAATCCAAAGCTCAACGCAAAGCATCGGAAATTTATTAGATTTTCTGAATACGAAAAATAATACGCACATAGACTTGCTTATCCTCGATCGAAACTTTAATAGATCTTTTCCTTCCCAGTGACGCTACGACGATTGCCATTTTTTTTACCATATAATGTCGATTCAATATACAATTCAGTTTGTTTCAAAGTAAAGTGAATACTAACATGCTGGCTAATAATAGTTTCAATCTAAATGCAACACATAATCAACACTACTTGAGTGTATTGCAACAATCTTGAATTGTACGAAGTTTGTAACCATCGCCGAACAGAATAGACTGGAGCGGAATCTCTTGAGATGTGACCGGAAAGTAGAAAGGTTTGTCTCATTAGAAAGTCAAAGATCGAGTCAAATTTATGGGAGTTGGATAAGTGGATAAAAGTTACACATACAGGGTGCCCGAAATAGGAATATCCCTTACTATTTATATTTAAAATTTGTAGGGGATATTTTAAGCCACACTTTAATGCTAGTATTTAAAAAGCACCACTTCCTATTTAAAAGTTTGAGAAAATTTAAGATTAAACATGACATATTAAACAAAATTTAAAATGTTGTGACAAATTAAAACTTTGGAGATTCTGAGTAAAAACTGATACGAAAACTAATTTAATTTTTATTGTTTTTAACTAGTTGTCGCCATACTGAATTTAACCTCCTACACCGCTATTTTGAAAAAAAACTTGTCAAAGATGTCATTAAAAAGGCAATTTCAAGCTTTATCTAACTGTATAAAAAATATACAGGGTTCAATTAAAAAGTATTGACTTGGACGCACTTCCGGAAAAACAGGAAGTGATATTCTACTGTCATGGAAAGTATAAGTCTCAATAAGCTATCTTCTTAACCCAAATTTCAGATCTCTGAATTAAAATATAATTATATGGCGCCTTGGAAAACGATTCCGTTGTCACTCTGTATTAGGCTTTATGTTTTATTTTGTTTTATAAGTACAAAAATAACTCGTTTTACTAGGTATAAAAACTATGTGAAAAAATAATAAAAACCGTGTTACTATAACAAATGTTTTGATACACAGTAATGGTAAAATTTCATTTTCACAGTCAGATCGTAAAATCTCGTTTTACTAATCAGACCCCTATAATACCCCATAAAAAACCCTATAAAAATTGATCCATAAAATTTTAAAATTAGGATAAAATTTCATTAAATATTCGTAAATAAAATATAACCTAGGATATATTAGCGTGATATAAAAAAAATATGCGACTAGACGCGCAAAAAAATATAAAAATCTGTTAATTATATTATATCTTTTATAAACTTTAACTAGGATTTCCTGATTGGTACGTACAAGTTCTTGTAGAAAAAGAGGTTTTTAAGACTCATAGAATATTAGGAATTAGTTTCGTTAGCCAACTTTTTCTTGTGGGTTTTTTTAAAGAATGTATAAGGCATTTTCGGTAGGGTAGACCTTTTAGTTTCTCTAGTCCCTAGTTCTAGTCCAGTAAGTCCATAGCAGCTAAAGCGCTGCAAGTTATCATCGTAAACAGTGGGGTCCTCATAGCTGTGAAGCATGCGCACCAGTGTTGCCAATGTGCGGACTTTAGTCCGATTTTCGGACTTTTTTTAAGGCTATGGACTTTTGTCGGACTTCGAAGCTATTTCGGACTTTTCGGACTTTTCGGACTTTTTGATACTGACGAAAATATGCTAAATGCACAAATTTTGAAATAAAATTGGCAGGTAATTTATTGTTTATTTACCAAGTGTTGGGTTGGCTTATTACTTATTACATTAACTTTTTTATTATTGTTTTTTTTTGTTATTAAAAAGTAAATGTTTATAGAGTTATCAGTCTTTTTCATTATATAATATACCCCCAACAGTAAAAAATAAATATCACTTATGGCGAATGCGCCAGACGAAGCATTTTCATTTCGACGCGGACTAAATCGGACTTTTCCGTGCCACTGGGCGGACCTTTTCACCTAATGTCATTGGCAACACTGATGCGCACGTGTATACCAAACAACAACTGCACCAAATCAGACACCTACACGGAGAAACACGCGGAGTTTAGTCGGTAGGCAGCCCCACAGGGCCGGAGCTAGAGCTGAATAGGCCCTGGGGCACAACAAATTTTAGGGCCCCTTATTGAAATTAATTTTGATAATACCACAGTATTAATGTCGGGTAAGAATACCAGTATTTTGTTAATGTAGATATTTATTGTATCTTATACCAACTTGTTGGAACAGCTATTACTATAATCTGGCCATCTTCTATACATAGAATCTACGTAAACACCGCGCTCTCATGATATTTTGTCACAAACGCAAGAACTTACAACTAAAAACACTTCTTTCTAGATTTTATAGTGGCAAATTCGTTTATCACTTTATTAAAGTCAATTTTGTGCGCTCTTCGATTTTCAATGGACAGTAGCGCTAAATTAATGAGTCTATTTTGTTCCATTGAGGTACGCAAGTAGTTTTTTTATCAACTTTAATTTGGAGAAAGTCCGTTCAGCTTTCGCAGTAGTGACAGGGTCAGTAAGGAACATCAGAAGTGCTGTGCACACATCTGGATAACTGGACGACAACGACGCATTCTGAATGATCAAGAAACGGGCTAAGTCTTTAACATCTTTCATTGAACTTATCTCTTCCGAAAATGTCGACCATACAGTAAGCAACTGAGAGGAAAAAGAAGGTGAGATCGTCTGAGAAAGTTTTGGAAAGCAGATCAGCTTCTTGCTCCAACTCGCTTTTCGATAAATGTGTGAGATATTGAGGCAATGTATTTGAATAAAGCTAAATATTTTCCTCTTCCCAACCCCTGTCGGGGGGCCCTTCTGGGTCGGGGGCCCCGCTTGCCCCGCTGTAGATCCGGCCCTGCAGCCCCATTAGGGTTGAATCCGACCTGCTTCACAGGGTGCCAGCCTTTAGAAGATTCTCCTCGAAAAAAAAACGTGGCGGGGAATTGTAGGAAAAAGACGCGTACGACGTAGATGTATTGAAACTATTAAGTTCCAAATTGTAGTAATAATAACGTCGGAATTACCAAAAAAGTCTAAATAAAAGTAGGAAAAACTAGTCATTTTCGTAGTTATATTTACGTAAAAACGACGTATCCGAAGTTCTTATCTCGATTACCGCTACTTTAATGTTGCTTGGGTTCTTTACCTAAAATAATTTAAAACATGTTGGACTGATTTTACGCTTCACAATTTGACGACTTTTTTTTTTATCTTACGTTATATTTATTATGTATTTGAAAAAGGCTCAACATAACAGCTCTAATCTGATTTAACTTTAATTAAATTTCTGGTTTTGCATGTTAAAATTTACCTCAATTACTCTTTTACTTATGGAAAAATGTACCTATTACACTTTTCCACTATTATTACCAACTTTAAAGATAAGAACGGGCGATTTTCCCTTTCAGATTCAAAAAAGCACTTTCTTACACGACGTGCCCTTTATATATTGGCTAGAATAAATGCCATGATTATAGTGTAGTATGTATAGGGTGGTAAAGATATGGTACACCCCAACATTATCTACGTAATCCATCTTGAATGACAGGTAGAGCAGTTAATGGATTGCTCGTGAGACGTTAACTTCAGTACAGGTCTAATCTAGGTCTAATTTTCTTTAAATATCTGTGAATTTTGTCGGCTATTTTATGCTATGTAATCATATGATCATATGGTTTTCGAGAACAACTGTGTCATTTTTCCTAAAATAATTCCTACCCATTTATCTGCTTTAAACAGAAATTAATATTCTTTTTTTGGATTTATTGCACTTTGCTTAACGTGCATTGGAATTAATCCGTTTTCTTAGTTGAGTGTTTTTGATACGGCTATATCTAATGGATTTAATGCGCTTTGATCGAACTGGATTGTTCTAATAATAGATTGCTCCTCAGTTAAAATTTACCTAATCTTATCTAATGCAAGCATTTAAGAAAAACCGCAAAAATCCACGGCATGATTTAAAAATTTATTTAATTAGATGTTAGAAGTTGATCAGCTAAGGATAAAAAAATGTGTACATTAATGTATATTAGAGAATAATAATTTCCTTTTGCCGATAAGTTGAACTTATAGTAAAAGAACAATCCTAAACAGTTTTACATGGTTGCTAATTCCAAACTAAGCTCTCACTGATAATCCAAAAAAATCCCTTTCAGAGCATTTTAAATCTTTTCAAAATAAACATAAAATAAATTGTCTGGAGCCAACACCCCTGTAACAAAAAATAAAATCTTTTAGCCGGGTCCCAGAAAAAGTAAATACACTGAACCACATGAACGACATCTTCGTGCATTTGTTTCTTTGTGAAAAGTCACTGAAACCAGTAAGCCTCAACCGTCTATATTGACACAGTTTGAATCAAACCAATAACATGGAAAATAGATGGACACGGGTCCTTTTTATTCTGACTTGCAGAGGCGTACCTATATAAACGGTCAATACACGGGATAACGGTGGCAATACACATACATTTTCCTAACGATGCTTTTATTGCTAGGGATTTTTATCATTGCCTTAAAAGGACTGTGGCTGTGTTTAGGGAAACAGGTCCTATACAACACAAAAAAGGAGTAAGAAGA
The DNA here is from genome assembly GCA_963969555.1 of Polydrusus pterygomalis. Taxonomy (NCBI): domain Eukaryota; kingdom Metazoa; phylum Arthropoda; class Insecta; order Coleoptera; family Curculionidae; genus Polydrusus; species Polydrusus pterygomalis. The sequence goes on along the minus strand of OZ018376.1, from coordinate 36,595,351 downwards.
CCATCGGTAAGAACAAAAGAACTTGTTGCAAACGTTCGTGAAATAATGCAAAATACGCCAACAAATTGTATAAGATGCCTGTCCTAAGAAGTGGGAAGATCTTATGGAACAGGCAGGACTATTCTTAAGAAGCAGCTAAATTTATTTTCTTATAAAGTGCAAGTATTCCAAGAAATACAAGCCGCAGATTTTGAAAGACGCAGGAATTACTCTCAAGGGTTTACCCAAAATTTATTGGAAAGAAATGATTTATTAGACCTAACACCAGTTGCAAATTTAGAACAATTACAAGAATGGATTATCCAAGAATGTAGTAACATTTCTCCAGAATTGCTGGTCAATACTTTCGAAAATATGAAGAGACGTGTGAATTTATGCTTGGAGCATGGCGGTGGCCAATTTGAGCAATTTATGTAATTATTTTTCTTTTCTTACTTTGTTAATTTTGTAAACAACAAAAATAAATTTGTATTTGTCTACTTATTTTATTACTCATTAGTTTGGCATATCATGTCATAATATGAATTTGACAACATTTTAACCTAGATTTGGTTAGATAATATATCGTCCCCATATCATTGTGATCTAAACCAAGCCCCACGTTTTTTAATCCAAATAATATTTGCTCGCACGGTACTTAATGCCTTGGCAGGAATCAAGTGTTAAGTTATAATTAGTTTGAGAAAATCAATGGGATTTCTTTTTAAAAACGCCAAAGAATCAGCCGAAAATAGCGCACGAATGCGGGTATGTGTTGGTTGATTTACCTATTTCTCCTAATCCCAACTAATTAGGTAAAATATTACCAAATTCATTCATATATTCAGATCATTAATATCCGGAATTAGAACTTATTGAAAATTCATCCCAAAAATAAAAATCTTTCTAGTGTTACTATTATTCTAAAAGTTAGATCGAAAACGGTTACAGTTAAAATATTTAAATTATCAAAAAATCCAGGGAATGTGAATGTGACGCCGCCACTGTAACGTCGCATATTCAATACATCAAGCAGGCGCCGGACAAAAATGTCTTTCTTTCCGTGGAACGTCCATGTCACCAAAGGTTAGCACGAGATTGAATTTGAAAGTTGTAGGGGTCGTTTACGAAAACGTTTCTTTTTAGTTTTGTTTTCTTTTTTTGTGTGTCTATCCTTTCGACCGACCGTCTTGAAAATGTTTTTGGAAAGTAAGCGGCGGTCATCGCAACTTTAAACTTTTATGTTTGTGTTTGGAATTCTGGAAAGCAACTAAAAACTTTAAAACATGATTTAAGAATTTCCAGAATTTGAGACAAAATGTTTTTTTCCATCAGCTAAAAATAAAACGAAGTTGGAAAATCCTGGACTGGTGAATTTTTTAGAAAAGTTTAGCCTTTCAGACGAGATTATTAGGGGTTCTTCATTATATTGGCCTTAGTGACCATGCTATTAACTTTTTTAAAAGCTTTTTAGAAAGTCGACGACAGTGCGCTGTACTTGATGCGGAGAGGTCTAACGAGCTAGCTATAACTACTGGAGTCCCCCAGGGACCCATTATTAGCCCTCTATTGTATGCTATATACCGGGTGGCCCACTCTCAACGCAGGATTCCATAGCATCTAAACGGTTTAACTTTTTAATATTTTTTAAAAACAGAGTTATAGGGAGGCATTGGGTCTACAATTTAAAATTATTTCAAATTATACAGGGTATCTCAAATAGTCAGGGTATATCAAACATACTTTTTTTTTCAATGGAACACACAATATTATGATATTTTTGGATTGGATGATCAATTCTAAGAATATTATGTATAACATATAATATGTTTAAATTTAACAGTTTTTGAGTTATTAACGATTTTTCAAAAATTTCGTGTTTGCAGCACGTAAAGAATATGCACCTATCGGTAGTAGAGACTGACGGAAATAAATGAAATTTGGGTTATGGAATATGATTGTTCAGTAGCGTCTAAAGCATATTTTAAAAAACCAAAACTAGTTTGTTCGTTGTTCCCCAGAGCATTTTTTTTCAATTTTTTCAACTAATATTATTTTATAAAAATAAAATTTAAATTAAATATAAAAAAAATTGTAAAAAATGCTCTGGGGAACAACGAACAAACCAGTTGCAAATATACCTTTTAGCGTGCAGCATGATATGACTAGGCTTTTCATGAAATGACGGATTTCACTATCAGCCTACGACATATATATTGGTAAAATTGAAAAATTTATAAAATATCTATGCTATAAATTTGATTTAATCGACAACTTTACTTGAATCAAATGGAATTTAAAGCTATTATTACTGGAGGATAGAAGGCAAATGTACGACATGAAATTTGCCTACAAAATTTTCAACAACATGATTGATTCAACGCCAATTATTAATTTATTAAATATAAACGTTCCATCCTATAACACGCGAAACAAGCTTTTTTTCCATATATACAACCCAGTACAACAAATGATCACTTTAACTCGCCTCTGAATCGTTGCTGTAAATCGTATAATACACTTTCAAATTTGGTTCAACTGGATATCTGTTTTCTTTCCCTGATGGCTCTAACCAGTGCACTCAAAAAGTTTTATTTGGATCAAAATGCATAAGAAGTAGCTTATGAATGACAGTTTTAGTATAATAACACTGATCTGTTAATATTTTGTTTAATATTTAAATTAAAATTAGTAATTTACGTTACAAGACCGGAAAGTAGTGTTTTTCAGGTCGGGACAAGCATTTCCTGGGCGAGCCGTAGGCGAGTCCTGAAAGCTTGGAGAGACCTGCACAACACTAATTTTCAGTTGCGTGACGTACAATATTTTTTTTAAGACCGACACTTCGATATACTTACATTAAATTATTTTATTTTATATTATTTTTAAATGCGTCGTATGACTTCTCGTAACAGGCTTTTGATTTTACTGGCAATTTATATCGTAAGTCGCTTTCCTTGCTGCTTCTAAAATTTCTTCTGGAATCTCATTTTCCGTGTCGGATAATTCAAAATCTTAATTCATATTGTTAAATTGGCGCACTCGCGAAACAAGTTTGACATAAACAACAAATTAAAAATCAACGAACTGTCACCCTACAATACATCGAAATGTTGTTGTCATAGTAACGAAATCAAGGTAGCTTGTATTATCAAAGAGCGATTGGAAAAACAAAAAACAGGGACCAGAAAAATCTTTTCCGGTCTCTAACATCAATTTTCCGGTCTTGATCGACAAAACGTTATTTTCTGGACGAAAAATTGTCCAGAAAGTGTATATTTTCTGGTCGGTTTTAAAAAATAGTAATTTACGTTACAAGACTGGACAGTAGTGTTTTTCAGGTCGAGACAAGCAAGCAGGCGAGTCCTGGAAGCTTGGAGAGACCTGGTAAACACTAATTTTCGGTTGCGTGACGTACAATATTTTTTTTAAGACCGACACTTCGATATATTTTATAATCTACGCGAAACAAGTTTGACATAAAGAACAAAATTAAAAATCAATGAACTGTCACTCGACAATACATCGAAATGTTGTTGTCATAATAACGAAATCAAGGTATCTCGCATTATCAAATAGCGATTGGAAAAACAAAAAACAGGGTGACAGTGACATTAGAGACCGGAAAAGTGACATTAGAGTCCGGAAAAGATTTTTCCGGTCTCTAATGTCACTTTTCCGGTCTTGCGATCGGAAAAACGTTATTTTCCAGACGAAAAATTGTCCAGAAAGTGTAAATTTTCTGGTCGGTTTTAAAAAACATAATTTTATATGCCTTTATTTTTTATGTAGTTGATACTACTATAATGTTAGAACTATATATTTTTTTATTTAGTGAAAACTGTTCCTGGGTACATCCCGTTTGTATTCCTTAATGTAAAATAAATGAATAAAATAAATTGTCTCAGTATTTAGTGCCTTACCTTAAATATCTAGATTATTTTCTTCTATAAATAAAAACATGTTTGGGGATAAACTTCTATCCCATTTTGTTTTGGGCTTTTGGGCTCCTGGTCTATAGGTACACATTAATTTTTCAACCCAAGGATGCCTGTTCTTTGTTCCTTAACACAAATGGTAAATCAATCTTGTAAAATTAAATTTTGGACTTGTTTTCGCGTAGTTTATTTTATATAATAAATAAAATTTCGTGCTTAAAGAGCATAAATCTACATTTCATAAATCTTTTATTTGTGGACGAAATAGTTATAATATGTCTACTAGCGGCGAAACACCTCTCACTGAAATTGATAGGACGTCACTTGCAGCACGGAATATTCTTATCAATCAAGCTCGCAGCCACGCAAGGGGAGGTTAGAGCCTTATAACTACAGGTATAGTGACGTTAAGGGTCATTCCTGGAAACAAGAAAATTGATGGAACTAATATAGAGTGTATCTGCTTAAGTTGGCAGCCTATGGAATTTTTTTTATTATTAATTTTACGGAAAATAGTTAGGTACTCTTTATAAAAAGTTCTACTTCCTGAAAAACAATACTGAAACATTAGGATATGAGGAAGCTAAATGTTCTTTAAGTTTTATTTTAGGATAAGGTCTGAACATAATATGGTAGTAAAGGCTCAGAAAAGAGAAATATGGTCTAAAGTCTTTAATTAAATACATTAAAATATTTTTAATATATTATAATAAAACATGTTTAAAATGGTTTAGAAGAACAAGAACATAAGCAGGACCCCCTTGACCTAACGGGTATTATTTTTATATTTTACATTACATTATAATATGCAAATAACTCAATAACCCATTTTTAAAATATTCATAATAAGAGCATCGCAGGCAATCAGATACATGTAAAAACGTAGCCCATACTTCCTATGACGTATTGACTTGTGTACATCTGTCTGAATATCAGCACCCAGTGCAAATCTGTCTTTTAGTTCCGAACAAACCCAAACATTATATTCCAACAAAAAAGACGCAGATTGTTTCAAAGTATATACAGGGTGTTCATTTAAAAACTTCCCACCGCGGATTTATCGAAAACCACTGATTAAAAGAAAAAACGCCGAGACACGTCAAAAGATTTGCCAAAAGGGACAACTTTTTAACCAAAAACTACTTCACCCTCTTTTACCTTCTGCCCCCCGGGGTCATCCCCTTAAAAATTTTAAATGACAAGGGGTATCAAGTAATAGCTTGTTTGAAAGGTCTTTCAAAGTGCCTTATTTTGACGTTTGATTTTTTAAAATCGGTCGATCCGTTTTCGAGAAACTTAGAAAAATCTTTATTTATCTTAATTTGTTCAGATAGAAAAAAAAACACACGAAAATATCACTTTTTTTTTAATAAGTGTTCAAAAACCAACATAAACAACAATTCGGAAGATTAGACGTGGCAGCAACCAAATAACAACTCGAATTTTTTTCCGCCTTCTTTTTATCAACACAGATAACATGTATTTATTCTTATACCTGTATAGTTTTTTACAGTTGCTAAGGAAAAGAAAGAATTTAATTTGCTGTCAGTTACCTTTGTGACAATCTTGGGATAGTGAAAACTAATTTATTGATTCAGATTTTACTTCCAAAATGGTTTACACACTAGCCGAAAGAGTGGAAATGATTCTCATTTATGGTGCCCAAAATCAATGTGCTCGGCAAACTGCCGTCATATTTAACGCCAGACATCCGGAAAAGATAACTTCGCATAGGTATGTTTTGGACCTTGTTACTAAATTTACTCAAACTGGATCTGTTGCAAATAAAAAACGTAAACATCGTAGAGTTTTGGATGAAGCCGCTCAAGTTGAAGTTTTGGGTCATTTTGGCATAAATCCTAATACTTCATTACGCAAAATTGTTGATGCGACTGGTATTTCATTAGGCTCTGTACACACAGTTACTAAATTGCATAAATTTCATCCGTTCAAAATGAAAATATTGCAAGAGTTAACCGAAGATGATTTCGACAGGCGAGTTGAGTTTTGTGAACAAATGACTGCAGCGATTAATGATAATACCAATAATGTAAAGAATATCTGCTTCATTGATGAATGCACATTTTATCTAAATGGATGATAGATGGAGCATAACTGCAGGTATTGGTGAAATGAAAATCCTCATGCTTTTGTAGAAGGGCATACTCAGTACCCCCAAAAAATTAATGTATGGGCAGGCATTTTAGGAAACAAAGCGATTGGGGCCATTGTTTATTAATTGGAATTTAAATGTAGGCATTTATTTAGATATGTTAGAAAATACCATCAATCCGCTTATCACTGAAACCATTGAAAACCAAATCGAAGACGATGGAAACCCTATACTTGTTGAGGCTGAAATATATTTCCAGCAAGACGGGCGCTCCTCCTCACTATGTTCTTCCGGTTCGGCAATGGCTAGACGACGAGTTTCCAGATAAATGGATAGGGCGAAGAGGGCCTATAGAATCCTAGATCTCCTGATTTGACGCCATTAGACTTTTTTCTATGGGGCCATTTGAAGTCTATTGTGTTCACTCCCCAACCTGAAAGTTTGGAAGAACTTTGTCAACGCATCATCGAAAGCTGCCATGATCTCCCACAACATGTTTTTGAAAATGTACGTCAGGAATTTGAACATCGCCTATATCATTGTTTGGCCAATAACGGGCAACATTTTGAACACTTGAAATAAAAAGTGATATTTTTGTGTTTTTTTTTCTATCTGAACAAATTAAGATAAATAAAGATTTTTCTAATTTTCTCGAAAACCAATCGACCGATTTTAAAAAATCAAACGTAAAAATAAAGCACTTTGAAAGACCTTTCAAACAAGCTATTACTTGATACCCCTTGTCATTTAAAATTTTTAAGGGGATGACCCCGGGGGGCAGAGGGTAAAAGGGGGTGAAGTAGTTTTTGGTTAAAAAGTTGTCCCCTTTGGCAAATCTTTTGACGTGTCTCGGCGTTTTTTTTTTTAATAAGTGGTTTTCGATAAATCCGTGGTGGGAAGTTTTCAAATGAACACCCTGTATAGCAGTAGCATAATAGCTCACAGGCTGCACTTTTAAATAAGGTTGCAAATCGCTAATTGGTACCCGAGGGTGCATCTAATTAGTATCTACCTAAAAAATTATAAAATATTACCTACCTCATAATCCATTCGTAAATAATAAAACCAATCTCCCGGTTCCAGTTTCAGCTCTTTAAACAGGTCAATATGGGAAAACTGGTTTTCTTTCATAAGCCATTTATTCCCTATTTTTTATTTTTATGGCCAAAGCCCCACCACTGTACATTAATATATTGTCCCCATTCTTGAAATATACGGTACAACCTGAATTTAACACATTTTGCTCGATGTCACAAAATAGGCTGGAGGGGGAAGGGGAACCTATTTTGAGAGAAATAGTCATAACTCTGGTTTGCCTTAACCAAATTTGACCAACTACAATTTGACCGGCTACAAGGAACCGACTTTTTAAAAACACACGTATCGTAGGTTTGGCAACACAAATGTTTTAAAAAGGTTTAACTACAGTGATTTATAATTAGTTTAGTTAGATTCATCAAAAAAAGCTTAAACACTCATTAAATGTGTCATGTGTGTATGTTGTCATTCTTCTAGCAAAGGTTTTCCAAATTTTTTTAGTGATAGCTTTTTACGTTTTTGTTTGAAAGCCACTATCTTTTTCACTTATTACATACTTTCTAAGTAATATTTAATTATTACCAGTCGACATTTCCACTATTAGTGCTTGATCAGAGTTAAATAAGGCAGAATTGGACTGTTAATATTATGTTAAATACTGCAAAATACTTCCTATACAGTATTGGCAAACTCTAATCTAGGGTGCCGATATAAACGCATCTGACGGAGATTATTAGTAGAGTTTAACACGTTAAACAGAGAACACGCTATCCCCACCTCCCACCTTCCATTCTTTAGAACACGCGGTCGAAGCAGCCACGGGATCAGTCGATACGTCGAATAAATATTTTTGTATAAAGCAAGCCTTCCTCCTGCGAAGTATTAACTGTTATTTTAGATTAATATTGGATTCACGCGAACAAAAAATTAATATCATCAAGTGGTATTTAACAGCTGACAGTACCCAAGAAGTTGTTGCGCGATTTTTATTTTATAGGAGGTATTATTATTTATTGTATTAATTTTTTGGGATTATCATTCTTTTCTTAGAATACCAGTTTTTATTTCGTTGTTAGGTTTAAGGCTAATAAATAACATTTACTTTTATACCGCTGTTGTATTGTCAAATGCAACAGCGAAAAACATGATATAAAAATGAAAACATCATAAAAATATCGCACGACAAAAAACATCAGACACTCGCTCCATCGAAGCTCCTTTGTTAGTTACTAAATTAGAAACTGTTTACCACAAAACACCAACTAAGAGAAACGTTATTTGCATGTTAATTGAACGAAACGGGAATGACGTTTAACCGATCGCCATCTTAGGTGGCAGGGGGTGAGGAAGAAGGGGAATGCTGAATTTTAATTGCAGGTTAGTAAATTAATTTTTTAATGTTTGTTTACTTTGCTTTTTAATTTTCTGAGAAAAAATTATGTTTATTCTACACGATTAAAAACAGCAAAGCAAACAACATTAAAGAAATTAATTTACTATAAAAAACAATAAGACTTTTCTAGAAAAAAAAAACGACCATATTTTGTTTATAATTTATTTCAATTTTAGATCAAAAAAGATCTTAATGCAGAAGGCATAACTTCCAATGAGTCTAACACAAGACGAATTTCTGATAACTATATGAACTTCTGGTACGAACTAGTTACTGTACTATCAAAAATAAAAGTTTCTTAAGGGATTAAAGGTGGTATTCAGAGTCGACTAACTTCCTGGGCCTGTACAAAAATATAAGCCAAGGAAGCATATAAGGTGTCCACCAGTGATTCTTATATCACCCCTAGTAGGTACAAGTTTAGAGTCACAGTGGTGTCGTTCAACGGCTTCCTTGCCTATGCTTTTCAATTTTGCAATATAGGGCTGGTCATTATTAAAATTAGGTCATCATGTGGGGCAAGTCTTAATCCGGTGGAGGTCAACATTGAGCTAGTCTTGTATATAGGTATGCATTAACATGAAACAAAAAAAAATTGGGCAGAATAATCTCATACATTAGTAAAATGTTTTAATACAAGAATTATTTTTAAATAGAAACTAAGAAAATTGTTTAATTGGTTTTAAATCTTTTATTACTGGGGTCATTAACTTTACTTTTATTAAAAATGTTATGCTTTTTATAGTGTCCAGCACTTAAAGTTTAATTTTGATTATTTTTCTCTTAAATATTTGTAAACTGTTAATCGAACATATAATTTAACAATTTCATTACATAATATGTCGTGTTGCTCACAGAAGTTAAATTTTTGAAATTCATTTCCATAAATATTTAAAAATGTATCTTCTAAGTGAGCAATGTGGCCACTATTATTAAGGAAACGATACAATTTCTCATGGAATTACATTGAGTAAGCGAACTAGTTTGTCACTGGCATAAGTAAGTCTAGTATTTTCATCATATTCTTTAAATGAAACAAATAAATACTGATTAGTTACGTCGCTAGAATACAAATTAGCAAGTTTCACAGTCAGGTACAGACTTTCAATTGCAAAGGTTATAAAAAATCATCCCTCCAAGAAATATTATTTGGAAGTACCTAAAGGAATATTCTCGGCTGCAATTAATAATACTAGGTATACCTAATATTTAGGTACTTACTCAGAGAAAAACTAAGAACTTCAGTGACATTTTTAACATAAATAATAATGCCGGTGCGATAAAAATCATAAAAAAATAAAACATTTCCACAAGGCGGTCTAAAAAAAGAAAGGTTAGGAAAACGAAACGTCAAATTTTAATCGCACGTACGTCTCAATTGCTTTTGCACATACGTTCAAATATGGCCAGGTGGCTGACATATCCGGTGGCAAGATGTTGCGGGTTGCCCAATCCCACATTCATCCCCGTGCTGTTTACGTTAATTACGTTCACGGCACAGGCAAAGGCTCGGTTACACCACATACATATCCCCCCTTTCAATAGGTAGGAGTGGTTAGGTGTCTCTTTTTAACTGAAGGCTTAGTCCATATAGGCATTCTCTCTTGGTTTAGAGATTTCGCACCCCAGATTCGATTTTGCTAATAGTGTATAGTTGTAAATTCAGATATTAAAGAAGTTAAACATTTTTAAATCATTTGTATTGTAATCGGCTTTAAAACATTTTGTATTCTAAATGAATCTCGGTAAATGACAGTGTGTCTGAGTGAGATACAATGCTTATAACAACGGTATGAAAGAGAGAGAGAGAGAGAGAGAGAGAGAGAGAGACAAAGAGATGTGCGACTCAGTTTCACGCCGCAGCATCCGGGAGGTAACGTGCGCGCTTCTGCCTTGCAGCGCTGCCTATGTACTAACGGGCAAGCCAAAAATTTATGAAAAGTATTTTTCCGGTGTTTCTCGTCGAAAAACTTTCAATATTTAAACTGTATAATTTATACAGATTATTATTTACTTGCAAGAATAAACGTTGTAACACGACAAATATGAAAGTTATTTTCGAACACGCATACTAACCTTTTAAAAATATAAAACATTCGGTAAAAATATTAAAAACTCCGGGAAAATATAGTAACATCGTTACAATGGTATCGATAAAAACACGATAATAGAAAAAAAACATTTTTATCCGATTGTGTCAAAAAATTACGTTTTATAGATCAGATATTAATTTGTACGAAAAGGTAACCTTTTTAATAAGGTATTGAGTATTGCGCTGGTAGCTAGGTAACACTTTTCATCCCAAGCCGAAAAACATTTTTCCTACGAGCTTCATATCAGATAACAACAAAAATAAAAATATGATAATTTATTTAATAATTTTTAATTCGACTTTAAAGAAAGAACTATAATATACTTACAACTAAAAATTACATAACAAAAAAAAATAATAGAAAATTAAAAAATTACATAACAATAAAAAAAATAATAGGAAACTAAATTATTTGTTTATAACATTTATAACAAAAGAGCAATTACTCACATTCTGCAAAGTGATAGCCGATCCAGTAAGCTCATTCAGTGGGTGGCTAGTTTTACTTTTCCGCACCCAGTGCGGATAAAAGTCTTATCCGCACTAGTGCGGAAAAGTGTAACTTTGCACACAAAAATGCGTGCGCAAAGTACTACTTTGCGCACGCTCGTAGGAAAAATGTTGTTCCTAACAAGTGCGCAAAGTGCTTTTGCTCACGCAAGAACTTATCCGAACTCCGCTTCGCGTCGTTCGTCCAACTGAACTTGCGTGCGGAAAAGTATCACTTTGCGCACTTGTTAGGAAAATAACTATTTCGGACACTAACATTTTTTCAACAAACTCTTTATTTTATTTTCAATTATTTACAATATTTATATTAAAAGTACAATTAGAACAATTTTGGACAAGAACAGGTTGCTGTAAATTTGCTTTTGAGGAATGTGTTATTATTTTTGTTCTCCGTTATGAATCAATGTTGAACTCGATTGGAAGACGGATTGCGATACCTGAGTCGGTACTGATTGTAGTTCAGATTGTGGAATGTTGAATATTTTCTTGGTCAGCTCTAACTTATTGCTTAAGGAATCATCTATGCAGCCCTCGGCTACTCCAGATACTTCCCGCCTCCATGCCGTTTTAGAGAAGTTATGTCTGCTTCCGCATCTACAAGAAATGTGACCGATGTTCTTCGGAAATAATGTCCCGTGATTTCCTTGGTATTCGACAGTCTCAGGTAAGACGCTATTTCCTGAGATATGGAGCCAAATTTGTGTGTACCGACAACTTGCTTATCGCATTTTCCATTGCGATAAAACAAAAAAAATCGCCCATCAATCATATTTGTTGGACGTGAAGCCATATAATTTCTATAATACTTTAGATATTCTCCCGTCACCGTAAATGATCTCGGTTTGTTTATTTTATTATAGGGAATTTTTATTAACAAAGCCGTTCCCAAATTTTGTATGTCATCAATTTTTATATGAGCCAGTTCTTCTCGACGACAAGAAATTTAAAATAAAATTATGTAGTTACATTTACCTTCAACATTAAGTATTTGTTATCTGGAGCATGGCAAAGGAATTTTTGAAACCCTTCTTTAGTTAGGGTCTTTGATTTCTTAAAACAATAACCAAGACTTTTTCGTTTCAATAATGCTCGTAATCTCATGTATTTTGATATATCAATGTTGTGTTTAACATTTATCACTGCACGTAGCATGGAATACTGCGGCCACAAAGTAGATGACTTCACAGTTTTCGATAAATCCGTCATATACACTAGGAAAACGTTTTCCGAGAACGACTATATACTTTTTCTTTCCGGTAATCCATAAATTTTTTATAAGCTCTTTCATATATTTCCTTAGATTTTTGTGGCAACAAATGTAACATAACTTCATTGGCAGTTTCTCGAATATCAGATGGCGTACCTACTATAAGATCTTTACTATCATTTTCTATTTCCATTTTTGTGTGTTTCGAGTTTTAAAACTATCGCCTGATTGACAAAACGTCAAATGATACCGTAAAACGGGGTTGCTTTGTGACAACTTTTACGGTTTCGGTTGATTTTTGTGAATGTAAAAAGAAAAAAATCAATTTCTAGAAGTTTAATGATAAACTTACATCCTTTACCTTTTAAAATACAATGAGATATTTTGAAATATTTAAGAAGTAGAGCCGTGAATTTACAAAATAATTGTCACAATCTCACACCTATCAATGGGGGGACTTTGTGACAACTACAAATTTGCACGCGTGTCCAAAGTCTGCGTTTGGCGGGCTGAAATTGTGACACAAATGAGATACAAAATGGACGTTTTTATTAAATTTGTCATAAATTCACCCTTGTAATCGTGAGCACATGTAACTGATGTGTCACAAAGTGCCCCCAAAAAAAAAATATCATTGAACTTAAATGGTTTATTTGTCTAACAATACATATAAAAATACAAAAATATACCTGACTCGAAACATAAATAAGGTAACTCAAAAAATTAACACGTTTAGGTAAACCAAGTCTTAAATTTATCTAAATGTATACATCCATTTCTGGAATACGAAATATCTCCCGTCGAGAAATCTGGGTTGGTGTATTTATTTTCGGCTGTATTATGTCAGAAAATTCATATACGAGCTCGTCTTTTCTCTCGGGCCACTTCCAGTGTGCCCCACATTTTTCCATGGCACTGACAGTAACCCCATCGTCGCAGATCTTGGTGATGACACCCGGAAATAAGGACCCCTCATATTGTATAATGGCATAGTGACCAATCTTTGGATTTTGATCATCCTTTGCAACAGCGGCATTTGTATCATCATCAATGTTATCAAACTCACTCATGGGCGACATGTCACTTTCCCTATAAGTAACAGCGACATAATCTTCACTCGTTTCAGAGTCACTGTCGCGGCTTTTCCCCCGTAGCTTTTTATTAGAATGCTCTTTAATTTCAGAGTGCCTTGATGTTGATGGCATCGGCTGATTCGAAGTCGATGGTACAGGATCGCTTTGTAAAGGACTGTTCTTGTGTTTGAGAATTGATTTTTTTGGTTCTGGCTTGGAAGCAGTACCAGCGGCAACGTCGGCGGCACTGATACTTCGTCCAGGAGGCACATTAACTTTTTTGCGCCTCTGGCATTGCCGCAGGGCAGTTGTACTGTCACGTTTTTTTTGTATTTGTTCTAAAAAACTATTGCCCAACGCTTCTTTTATGGCTGTGCCTTGGTTGTCCATTATTTCCTCGGGCATGCGACTTAGCACTTCTGCTCGGTTTAACGGGTATATGCCGGTTTTTCTAAACCCAGCTGGAAGAATGTCAACTAACCTCTCATTTATGGCATCCATCAACTGTTTTAACAGTCTAGGAAACATATCTTTGGGAATTGTTCCACATCTACTACCGAAAGTAGTGTCTTTCCACGCATGTAGGATTTCCCTCCATTTACCTTTCATCGGCCGAAAGAAAGCCACGTCTAATGGTTGCACCAAGTGGGTAGCATTTGGAGGCAACGCTATGAAAGATATATTATATTTTTTGCACCGACGAATTACCTCGATATTCAAATGCGAACTTAAATTGTCGCCAATCAGTATTTTTTTACCATCCTGCCTTCGAAGTATTGGCAACATTGTATTATTAAACCAGTCTTCGAAACACTGGTAATCAAACCAGCCAGACTTGGCTCTATTGTATCGACAATTTTCGGGTCCATTTTCGGTCCAACTTTGCCATAAGTTCTCAGACTTGTATACAACGTATACAGGTGCTATTTCGCCAGCCGCATTTCCACATATCATTAAAGATGTACAAGCCTTTGTGGCGTTACGAATCTGTTCTGGATACTTTGTACCTCGTCGTATTAGTACCTTTGTTGCGCCTGGATCATCTCCGAGGTTAGTCTCATCATAGTTCCATATGTTGCTAGGCGGAACATTCTCTACCTCCCTTTCGAGATGATCGAAGAAGTTGTTTATAATTTCGTGGTTGACTGCCGCTCTTGAAACACTAATATTGCGGGCAACTCGATTAACTAACACTTGCCGGTGTCTGTCCAGAAACGAAGTGACCCAATCCTTCCCAGGAAAATTGTCTTTGAAACACTTCACCTTTTTGCCCCGTTTATCTAGGTATGCTCTGACTATAAATCTCATGTCATGGGCCGTCACGGGAAAACCATAAACGGATACAGCAATCACGTGTGCTATAAGGGATTGCTCCTCTTCTATGGTCAGCACAGTTTGGCCACCAGAAGGACGTTCGTGTCTGCCATGGAGTTTTAGAAACAGTGTGCTCCGGGAAATACCATATCTAAAAAAAAGGAGAACAGTTGAAACATTGTTTTTTTTTTTACCTACTGACAACATTCTTACCTTTCCGCAGCAGCACGTATGCTCATTCTCTTCGCTGTTATTTCACGTAGTGCCTCCTGCAATCTCTCTTGAGTATAATTTTTGTATTGCCGTGACCCTGGCTGTCTCAAGTATTTTCGTGGCATTGCTAAAAAAAAAAAAAAAAAAAAAAAAAAAAAAATCACAATCTCACCCCGTTGTTTGTTAGTATCACATAAATTGTGTCACAATTTCACCCCGCAATTTGTTGAAATTTTATTAAAGATGGCGTCACATGCTTGTTGATTAACATTATTAAAATATTAATTCATCAATAGATAGCCAAAACTACAAAGAACACTACCTAAACTCAAATTCTGGCTACATAAGATAGTCTTACTTGGGTAAGGCAAAGTTTACAGGAAAAGAAAAAATGTCAAAATTACCTGTTGTTATATTTATAGCACGCACAGCACTCCGCCGTCTCTCACAACATTCACTGATGTACTGATTTGTTCGGACGTTTTCTGGAATGCTTTGAGCACCAGCGCGCCGCCGATCGGATGAGAAATGTGCCAACTATTAAGGATTAAGTGGGCCCGCTACCATGTGTCACAAAGTCACCCGGCTGTCGTAAAGCAACCCCGTTTTACGGGTAAAACGGGGTTGCTTTGTGACAACTTTTACGGTTTCGGTTGATTTTTGTGAATGTAAAAAGAAAAAAATCAATTTCTAGAAGTTTAATGATAAACTTACATCCTTTACCTTTTAAAATACAATGAGATATTTTGAAATATTTAAGAAGTAGAGCCGTGAATTTACAAAATAATTGTCACAATCTCACACCTATCAATGGGGGGACTTTGTGACAACTACAAATTTGCACGCGTGTCCAAAGTCTGCGTTTGGCGGGCTGAAATTGTGACACAAATGAGATACAAAATGGACGTTTTTATTAAATTTGTCATAAATTCACCCTTGTAATCGTGAGCACATGTAACTGATGTGTCACAAAGTGCCCCCAAAAAAAAAATATCATTGAACTTAAATGGTTTATTTGTCTAACAATACATATAAAAATACAAAAATATACCTGACTCGAAACATAAATAAGGTAACTCAAAAAATTAACACGTTTAGGTAAACCAAGTCTTAAATTTATCTAAATGTATACATCCATTTCTGGAATACGAAATATCTCCCGTCGAGAAATCTGGGTTGGTGTATTTATTTTCGGCTGTATTATGTCAGAAAATTCATATACGAGCTCGTCTTTTCTCTCGGGCCACTTCCAGTGTGCCCCACATTTTTCCATGGCACTGACAGTAACCCCATCGTCGCAGATCTTGGTGATGACACCCGGAAATAAGGACCCCTCATATTGTATAATGGCATAGTGACCAATCTTTGGATTTTGATCATCCTTTGCAACAGCGGCATTTGTATCATCATCAATGTTATCAAACTCACTCATGGGCGACATGTCACTTTCCCTATAAGTAACAGCGACATAATCTTCACTCGTTTCAGAGTCACTGTCGCGGCTTTTCCCCCGTAGCTTTTTATTAGAATGCTCTTTAATTTCAGAGTGCCTTGATGTTGATGGCATCGGCTGATTCGAAGTCGATGGTACAGGATCGCTTTGTAAAGGACTGTTCTTGTGTTTGAGAATTGATTTTTTTGGTTCTGGCTTGGAAGCAGTACCAGCGGCAACGTCGGCGGCACTGATACTTCGTCCAGGAGGCACATTAACTTTTTTGCGCCTCTGGCATTGCCGCAGGGCAGTTGTACTGTCACGTTTTTTTTGTATTTGTTCTAAAAAACTATTGCCCAACGCTTCTTTTATGGCTGTGCCTTGGTTGTCCATTATTTCCTCGGGCATGCGACTTAGCACTTCTGCTCGGTTTAACGGGTATATGCCGGTTTTTCTAAACCCAGCTGGAAGAATGTCAACTAACCTCTCATTTATGGCATCCATCAACTGTTTTAACAGTCTAGGAAACATATCTTTGGGAATTGTTCCACATCTACTACCGAAAGTAGTGTCTTTCCACGCATGTAGGATTTCCCTCCATTTACCTTTCATCGGCCGAAAGAAAGCCACGTCTAATGGTTGCACCAAGTGGGTAGCATTTGGAGGCAACGCTATGAAAGATATATTATATTTTTTGCACCGACGAATTACCTCGATATTCAAATGCGAACTTAAATTGTCGCCAATCAGTATTTTTTTACCATCCTGCCTTCGAAGTATTGGCAACATTGTATTATTAAACCAGTCTTCGAAACACTGGTAATCAAACCAGCCAGACTTGGCTCTATTGTATCGACAATTTTCGGGTCCATTTTCGGTCCAACTTTGCCATAAGTTCTCAGACTTGTATACAACGTATACAGGTGCTATTTCGCCAGCCGCATTTCCACATATCATTAAAGATGTACAAGCCTTTGTGGCGTTACGAATCTGTTCTGGATACTTTGTACCTCGTCGTATTAGTACCTTTGTTGCGCCTGGATCATCTCCGAGGTTAGTCTCATCATAGTTCCATATGTTGCTAGGCGGAACATTCTCTACCTCCCTTTCGAGATGATCGAAGAAGTTGTTTATAATTTCGTGGTTGACTGCCGCTCTTGAAACACTAATATTGCGGGCAACTCGATTAACTAACACTTGCCGGTGTCTGTCCAGAAACGAAGTGACCCAATCCTTCCCAGGAAAATTGTCTTTGAAACACTTCACCTTTTTGCCCCGTTTATCTAGGTATGCTCTGACTATAAATCTCATGTCATGGGCCGTCACGGGAAAACCATAAACGGATACAGCAATCACGTGTGCTATAAGGGATTGCTCCTCTTCTATGGTCAGCACAGTTTGGCCACCAGAAGGACGTTCGTGTCTGCCATGGAGTTTTAGAAACAGTGTGCTCCGGGAAATACCATATCTAAAAAAAAGGAGAACAGTTGAAACATTGTTTTTTTTTTTACCTACTGACAACATTCTTACCTTTCCGCAGCAGCACGTATGCTCATTCTCTTCGCTGTTATTTCACGTAGTGCCTCCTGCAATCTCTCTTGAGTATAATTTTTGTATTGCCGTGACCCTGGCTGTCTCAAGTATTTTCGTGGCATTGCTAAAAAAAAAAAAAAAAAAAAAAAAAAAAAAAATCACAATCTCACCCCGTTGTTTGTTAGTATCACATAAATTGTGTCACAATTTCACCCCGCAATTTGTTGAAATTTTATTAAAGATGGCGTCACATGCTTGTTGATTAACATTATTAAAATATTAATTCATCAATAGATAGCCAAAACTACAAAGAACACTACCTAAACTCAAATTCTGGCTACATAAGATAGTCTTACTTGGGTAAGGCAAAGTTTACAGGAAAAGAAAAAATGTCAAAATTACCTGTTGTTATATTTATAGCACGCACAGCACTCCGCCGTCTCTCACAACATTCACTGATGTACTGATTTGTTCGGACGTTTTCTGGAATGCTTTGAGCACCAGCGCGCCGCCGATCGGATGAGAAATGTGCCAACTATTAAGGATTAAGTGGGCCCGCTACCATGTGTCACAAAGTCACCCGGCTGTCGTAAAGCAACCCCGTTTTACGGTAGTATTAATTTAAGTAATTATTTGTTATATCCATAGATACGCATATTACAGGTTTCATTGTTAACCGACAAACATTAAAAGCGACAAATTACCGTGCAAGATGAAATGAATGAACAAAACCACAATCGGATAACAAATATCGTATGTCATATTAGTTAAGGAGCTAGCGTGCAAAAAACGCCATAGTTGGCTGCCCGTCAGTCGAGTTTGAAAAAACGTTGCCATTACTCCACTGAACACCCTGGTGCTTGAAGTTTTGCTTTTACCCATCAACTTTAAGATTTATTGGCAATAATGACATAGGGCGATTGGCCATAGTGAGGAGCCCGTCAGTCAGGTTGAAAATTAGGTTCTGTAGGTTACCAAGATCATGTATCTAAAATTTCGTTGCGATCTAACCACTAGATCGTGAATTAGGCCAAATGGAAGATTATAATTTGTTTTTTGACCGCCATTTTGTTGGCTATAGTAAGGAGCCCCTCCAAAACTTATTTCTACCTCTTCGTTTGGATAAAATGACAGCAAAAATGCACTTGACTGACAAATCGAATCACGACGTTCTTCCCTGGGTGACCTACAAAATCTCGAAAAATCCAATTTTTCAGTCTTTAGCATGGCTTTTTCAGAAATTCAACCAAAATCATCAGTCAATCATTTTTCCTGATTTTTAGACATCCAATTAAGTAGAAATCACAAACGGCTGACATTTTCCTCAAATATTTTCAATTTGGCCATACTTTGAAAATTTTCTGATTTTGGACTTTTTTATAATGGCTCAATAATGCTGTTCCAAATGGACTTAAAAGTAAAACAATGTATGACGATGATGTTTGATGACCTAAAAAACGTTTCAATACATAACTATCACCTATTTATCCCTTCCTCCACCCCTCTGCTACCCTCCACCCCTATTCATTCGTTGAATTTATGTTATATTATATTGGATTCAGTAATCAAAAAATATAGAATTTTTGCCACAAAAAGATACGATAACCAATTTCAGCAGTAAGAAATGAATAATTACTGAAGAAAATCGAAAATGAAATGGATATTATTTATTGAATGAAATTGTTGGCATATTTGGGTTGAGCAAGCTGGGTTGTGTTAGTAACATTTCAATTTCAATATAGGAAAAAACAGATATTTAATTGTTGATTATATTGTAACTATTACTTTTACTTTTGTAATGTAAATTAAGTAAAAGTAATAGTTACAATATAATCAACAATTAAATATCTGTTTTTTTCTATATTAAAATTGAAATGTTACTAATACAACCCAGCTTGCTCAAACCAAATTTGCCAACAATTTCATTCAATAAATAATAACCATTTAATTTTCGATTTTCTTCAGTAATTATTCATTTCTTACTGCTGAAATTGGTTATCGTATCTTTTTGTGGCAAAAATTCTATATTTTTTGATTACTGAATCCAATATAATATAACATAAATTCAACGAATGAATAGGGGTGGAGGGTAGCAGAGGGGTGGAGGAAGGGGTAAATAGGTGATAATTATGTATTGAAACGTTTTTTAGGTCATCAAACATCATCGTCATACATTGTTTTACTTTTAAGTCCATTTGGAACAGCATTATTGAGCCATTATAAAAAAGTCCAAAATCAGAAAATTTTCAAAGTATGGCCAAATTGAAAATATTCGAGGAAAATGTCAGCCGTTTGTGATTTCTATTTAATTGGATGTCTAAAAATCAGGAAAAATGATTGACTGATGATTTTGGTTGAATTTCTGAAAAAGCCATGCTAAAGACTGAAAAATTGGATTTTTCGAGATTTTGTAGGTCACCCAGGGAAGAACGTCGTGATTCGATTTGTCAGTCAAGTGCATTTTTGCTGTCATTTTATCCAAACGAAGAGGTAGAAATAAGTTTTGGAGGGGCTCCTTACTATGGCCAACAAAATGGCGGTCAAAAAACAAATTATAATCTTCCATTTGGCCTAATTCACGATCTAGTGGTTAGATCGCAACGAAATTTTAGATACATGATCTTGGCAACCTACAGAACCTAATTTTCAACCTAACTGACGGGCTCCTCACTATAGCCAATCGCCCTTTGTCATTATTGCCAATAAATCTTAAAGTTGATGGGTAAAAGCAAAACTTCAAGCACCAGGGTGTTCAGTGGAGTAATGGCAACGTTTTTTCAAACTCGACTGACGGGCAGCCAACTATGGCGTTTTTTGCACGCTAGCTCCTTAACTATATGGACGAAAAATGTATTTCGGACTGTGCGGGTTAACGGCCTCGGCTTTGCCTCGTCCGGTAATCTCCCGTCCGAAATACTACATTTTTTGTCCTTGTATATAACATATTATACTATTATAGAATTTCGAAACGACGAAAGACATTACTTTAATAATACTATGAGTGTTTTTAACTTTACGATTTTCTTTTGCCTTTTTTTGAAAAATGACCCTTATGCGTGTTAAGGGGTATATCGCCCGGTGAGTGATATGTGCGGGCAGTGGCAGTATGCATTATAAAATATTAGGTTGGTCACGACAACGTCTACATGTATGTGTAATATCAGCGACATCTGACAAATTAATTAAAGCATGTCGAAATGAGTGAAATATAAAGATAAAATAAAATGCAGTTACTCACAGGGGAGTGAATTGCATTTTTAACATAACCATTTATGGTGGTGCACTAATTTATTAAAAATAATCTAGATTAAAAGGAAAATACTTTACCTTTGTAGATTTCCATCTATGTCATTTGGACTGCACTGCGGATGTTACAATTTTTACAAATCGTGTAATCCATATCGTTTGATGTTACTTTTTATTATTAGATTATGGCTTATTTACACTGGCGTAGTTATGGAGCGGGAAGTTTCCTTCTCATCTATTACAGTCTCGTCCAGAATTTTTCTCATCTCCTCTTGTTCTCGAAACTGTACATTTATGGATTTTCCTGTTTCTAGAATCCACAATCAGTTTTGTTAATACCGTGCGAGCAAAAATTATTTGCATCAAAGAGGGCCTTGCATCTAAGGACGTAATGCTTAGCCGTAGAACTTAATACCTGTTGAGTGTCAGTAACTACCTGAATTAATAATCATTCAGTTATTCCGTCATCTTTGACAGTCGTTACAAGTAATTTAATTCATCGCTAATTTTTCCAATTTCTTGAACAATTCACACAATGGGCTTTACGGAACAGCACAAAACATTCATGGTTGAAGGGTATTTTCGAAACGGGGTTAGAGTAAATGGTAAGTGGCAATACAATCCGGGTTTGTGCATGGACGATTTTCACGAACATTTTCCTAACGTTGCTTTTATTGCTGGGGATTTTTATCATTGCCTGAAAAGAACCGTGGCTGTGTTTAGGGAAACAGGTTCTCAACAACACAAAAAAGAAGCAGGAAGACCATCTGTAAGAACAGAAGAACTTGTTGCAAACGTTCGTGAAATAATGAAAAATACGCCAACAAATTGTATAAGACGCCTGTCAAAAGAAGTGGGAAGATCTTATGGAACATGCAGGACTATTCTTAAGAAGCAGCTAAATTTATTTCCTTATAAAGTGCAAGTATTCCAAGAAATACAAGCCGCAGATTTTGAAAGACGCAGGAATTACTCTCAATGGTTTACCCAAAATGTATTGGAAAGAAATGATTTATTAGACCTGACACCAGTTACCAGTTGCAAATTTTGAACAATTACAAGAAAGAATTATCCAAGAATGTGGTAACATTTCTCCATAGATACTGGTCCACATTTCGAAAATATAAAGAGACTTGTGAATTTATGCTTGGAGCATGGCGGTGGCCAATTTCAGCAACTTATGTAATTCTTTTTCTTTTTCTTTCTGTATATTCTTACTTTGTTAATTTTCTAAACAAAAATAAATTTTTATTTGTCTACTTATTTTATTACCCATTAGTTTGGCATATCATATCGTAATATGAATTTGAGAAAATGTTAACCTAGATTTGGTTAGATATATCGTTCCCATATCATTGTGATCTAAACCAAGCCCTAAGTTTTTTAATCCAAGCCCTCTTTGATGCAAATAATTTTTGCTCGCACGGTAGTTTACATTATTGCCGTACTTATGTACTTTTGTTTGTTAGCATTATGGCGTCATGGGTACCTAGATAAATGCGAAGCCGTTTGCGCTTCTTGTCTTATTTTTTGTCATGAATTGGTATTTTTAATAAATTATTTTTCCTTTTTACACTTGACATAACGGTCTGTGATATTAAATTGTTGGAAAAAATGTGCTCCATGCCCGAGTGTTTATGTTTCCAATTGAAAAAATTGAGTTCTCTGGGAAAAAGCCCTTTTAAAAAGTTTGTAAAAAAACAAATAAACTTGAAACATTTTTTACTAGATCTGGTAAAATCAAAAGGTCATCTGGTAACGTAGTTTTGCAAAGTTTTACCTAGTAAAAGTTCTGGTAAAATCGTTTGACGTTTCTGGTAAAGTCGGACCAAAATTTTTACCGTTTTTTAATTATTTGTATGTGTCTATTTGCGTTTTTCTGTTGTATCAACAGATAGAGTTTATTTTCCTTTTTCTGTTGTATCAACAGTTAGAGTTTATTTTCGTTTCTCTGTTGTATCTGTTGTAGATTTGAATATTTCAAAATAAAAATCTAAAAAGTTTAAATCCAGTAGGTATTAGGGAATCCAACGATCTGTCAAAACCAACATTTTTAGCACGCCCTAGGTGGTGGTATCGGAGTGCCAATATATAACCTCTTTTTTGTTATAACATAACAAAAAGTCATGTTATTGGCACTCCATCCTCCTAGGGCGAAAAAATTTTGATTTTGATAGATTGTTGGATTCCCTATAATAGGTATATTTGTATTATTTACGCCTACGCCCAAAACGAAAGGTTTTTTTAACTATTTATGCTAAAAAAAAAATCAAAAATAATATGATGATAAAAAATATTTTTTTAATGATTTAGTAAAATTCTGGTAACATTTCAATGTTCTTTTGGTAAAATCCAATGTTCAACAGTTGGCAACACTGACCACGATAGCCTCCGCCAATAATTAAAACGGCGCGACACGATCAGTACTACACAAGTTTCATAGAGTGTGTGTCGTTGTACTCAATGTTATAAATATAGCGTAACAAACAGTCTTCAAAATTTTTTAATTATAAACGTTTTTTTCTGATTATTAATATCAAGTGTGTTCTTTGTTATGCCTAGCATCCCCTTTTGACATAAAAGTTGTCTGAAAAGGTAAGTGAGTTTTAATTTTTTGGTGTGAACTAAAAACGGTCATTTCGGATATTAAGGCCAATTAAATAAATAATGTTATTTTAGGTGGGCCTTATTAAACGACTAATATTAAAATTTTTGTTTTTCTTACAGAAAGAAGTATATTATGCCTGCCGCAAGAAAAAAAAACGTGCACCATGGACCTCAGAACAACTTCGTTCTGCAATGGATGCCGTAGAAGGTAAAGTCATGTCGCAAAGGCAAGCTTTTGTTAAAGGGCCTTATTAAACTACCTGTCCGATAATAAGGCACGTTTGCACATTTTTTTTAAGAGTTTGCAGTAAATCGATATGAAATGTAATCTCCAATGTCGAAGAAATTTTCCGTTAAAAAGGTCCATCATTTTAATGTTTTAACAAGTATTTAGGTTTAGTTATGTTTTTGTTCGAAATATAGCCTTTTCTTTCTTAGCTGGGCCTTATTTGCCGCAGGTACCTTGGTCAAAAATATACAGGGTGTTTTATTTAAAAATCGAAAATTAACGTCAAAAAAAATAAAAATAAAAATGTTATTGGGGTGAGCGTTCCTCCAGAAACACCAGGTATAACCTTACTATAGACATTAAACTAATGTTGGGTTGCTCAAAAGTTTCTAACAATAATTCTCTCTCTCTGTTTAGTGGTGCTGGTATGCTTTAAAGGTGTCTAAAATTGACGCTAGATGTCGCCATGCGCTTCATTCTCTCGACTGATCGCCATATTTACAACATTTAAGTAGTACACACGTTCCTTCGTTAGATCCTTTACTGATGAGCCATGATAAGGCGAAACGTGTCTAAGGATGGATCTGACGAAATTCAGGGAAACATTTTCTTCTGTCTAACAATAATTAACTAACCAGGCAATTTTGACTGTGACATAAATGACACATTTGCAATAGTATATTACATAACAAGTGTTGAAAGTGTTACTCCCCAAATGAGGAGGTATTTAGCACGAGGCGTCAGCCAAGTGCGGAAATTCTCCGAGTGTGAGAAAATCACTTTCACACGAGTAATATACACAATTTTTCCTACGACCATACAAAATAATCAAAAAGAGTTTGATTTGTTTTTATTAGTTTGTAGGTATCACCATTGTGTTAATCAAATTTTTCCAACACTAGAGTTGAAAAAAATAAAAACAATGCCCACCTACACATTTTAAATTACCTATAGATTTAAATAAAAAGAATAACTTTTTCTCCTATTTGCTTACGCACATCATACCTACTATCTATGTACAGTGAATAAGTAATTTCGTTTCTGATTTTTGAGCTGCTTGCATTCTTTCAATAAAACAATAATATACATACAAACAAAAACAACAAAACACCAAACTAAAACATAACCTCAACATTATATAAAGATAGAGATGGAGTTAAATATCGATAGCTTGTTCTTGTTAATAATTATAAAATTTTTACCTATATTCGATTTGTTTTGAATATTGCTAAAATAAATTTACTAACATAAAGCACATTCACTTGTCCCATATCCTTAAACATTGTGTGGATATTTTTATCCGAGATAATTGTAAAATTATAAATCGGTATTTTTTTTTCTGTGGTTCAATTCAGTTGACATGTTTGGTGGGTTGCCTGACATATTTTCCTTTTTTGATATATAATTATTTTTATCATAAATACTATTAGGTTCCCAAAAATAACGAAAAGAAAGGAGTTTTTTATTTGCAGTAGTGTACTTTACCCCATCCAGCACCCCAATTCGCTCCACTGGTCCCGTAAGTTTTTAATTTTTTTTTAAAATAGTTTTGCCATCAAATTCGTCGGCCATCAGCGGTTTTATATTTGTTTCAACACACGTATTGAAAGAAAATATTTCAACACGCGTGTGATATAAAGGACTTTCTAGCCAAGTTGGACTTGCTTTATTTCTCATTTTCATAAGTGGTCGTAGGAAAACAATATTTACCTACACACAATCAAAATTGCATAATTAGTAAATCAAGAATAAAGCTACCTAACTCTGATTGTGAGAAAATAATTATTTCTGCCAATACCATTTATGCCAGTCAAAGTTGCTGACTAGTTAATTATTTTTCCTACGACCACATACGAAAATGACAATAACAGCACGGTTAACTTGGCTAGAAAGTGCTAAATATTACACGCGTGTTGAAAAAAAATATTTCAACACGAGTGTGGAAATACAAAGTACACTATATTTAATTTAAATACGTGTCAATTTGATAACAAAACTATTTATTAAAAATAACAAACTTACGGGACACGGGGAGTGAATTGGGGTGCTTGGTGGGGTAAAGTACACTAGGGCATTACTGCAAATTAAAAAAATCTTTTTTTTTCGTTATTTATGATAAAAATAATATTATCAAAAAGGGAAAATAATAATATGTCAGGCAATCCACCGTCATGTTTACATGTCAACTGAGTTGAACCACAGAAAAAAAAGGGGCAGCTATAGAGCACAAATAGAATACCCTAGGAAATACCGATTTATAATTTTACCATTATCTCGGATAAAAATATCCATACAATGTTTAAGGATATGGGACAAGTGAATACGCTTTATGTAAGTAAATTTATTTGAACTATATTTAAAACAAATCGAATAAGATATAACTTTAATAATTAACAAGCTATCGATATTTAACTCCATCTCTATCTTTCTATAATGTTGAGCCAATGTTGAGGTTATGTTGTAGTTTTGTGTTATGTTGTTTTCGTAGGTACCTATATTATTGTTTTATTAAAAGAATACAAGCAGCTAAAAGTTCAGAAACGAAATTTATTTACTGTACATAGATAGTAGGTATGATGTGCGTAAGCAAATAGGAGAGAAATTTATTATTTTTATTTAAATCTAGGTAAGTTAAGATGTGTTAAATGGGTATTGTTTTTATTTTTTTCAACTCTAGTGTTGAAAAAATTTGATTAACACGATGGTGATACCTACAAACTATTAAAAACAAATCAAACTCTTTTTTATTGGGTATATTGTATGGTCGTAGGAAAAATTGTGTACATTACTCGTGTGAAAGTGATTTTTTCACACTCGGAGAGTTTCCGCACTCGGCTGACGCCTCGTACTAAATACCTCCTCGTTTTAAAAGTACCACTTTCAACATTTGTTATGTAATATACTAGTTCAAAATCTTTGTACAATCCGACGGTAACCATGTAAATTTTGACAAAATTTTTAGAGTTAATTTATGCATTTATATAATATTATGACATAATTGAATGTCGCTAAATATCAGTTCAGGGTGAATGTAAATGTGTCATCACAATTTTGACAAGGCCATATGATAATCTGTTATATAATGCCCCAGTTTACAGTTCAGCTAATACACCTTCGCAACATTTAATATAATTAAGAGTACATCCCCAACTGTTAAGTTTAGTAAGACTACGGTTTGGTGAGGATAATGAGTCCAAACCGCCATGAAGGTGAATTCTGGCCCTTCTGATTCCCCGAGGCACTATTAAGATTAAGGTTGTTAGGGACAGAGGGAATTTACATAAGACACTTGGCGTTTGCATGTTTTATGGAGGGGAAAATAAGCTACAGCTGGGAATAACTTATAGTTTGCATAGGAATGAACCAATGAAGTTATACATTTTCGATTAAATATTATGTTCTATTTGCAATTCAGTAGATTAATGTTGAATTATTAAAAATACAAAGCTGCATCTGGGTAACTAAAACATGCGAAACTTTGAGAAAATTTATTTTGATATATATTCCGTATGAAATAAATTTGTATTTCGGTATGTAAAATCCGGGTTCCTAACATGAGGAAAATAAAATTCTATATTTTACTAAATAACTTTATTCTCGATCGAATACCAGAATCAGAATGCCCGTGAACCGTGCTATATAAAAACCCAACAATTTGTTAGATACTTTTTATCTACACATCTCTAAGGCTATAGTATATCTACCTTTAGTTAACCACCGGTTCACTAACCTTCAGATATAACATTTCTCTCCCCCTTAAAATTTTTATTTTTTATGTTACATTTTATCTAACCTAACTTCAAATAAAAATTGTTTGTTTTCCGAAATAAAAACAATTTGGTGGGAAAGTTTTGGCCACAAATTGAAATATTGTGGAGTAAATAGTGAACTGCCAGTCATTTACATAGACGTATTTAGAAGGTACAGTCTGAACTTTATGATAATTTGGTTTAAAATGCTTGTTTAGATGCCCGCAATAACGACAACAGATCAATTAGTGTTGCCGGCGTGAGCAACACATGGCGAGGCCTTCCTTCTGTTAAAGAGAGGGGATTAATTGTGCTGGCGACGTTTGACCGAATAACCTCATCGACTCGCTTCATCGACAGAAATTACTCAGTAATATTTGGAACTTTGTTTGGATTGTACCGCGTATTTATTTTACGTAATTTTCCTTTTAGAATAGTATTGATAGGTCTAATTTTATTGTCTATCGACGCACAGACGAAGAAATGCATTAAGTAAATAAAAATATCCCAGCCCCTCGCCTGCTTTTACCTGAATACAAAATCTAAAAGCTGTTCAAAGCTACAGCTTACAGCTAATGAACAGCTTTGAACAGGTAATTAACGGCTTTAAACAGCTAATAAACCGCTTTGAACAGCTAATGAACAGCTTTGAACCTGCGCACTGCTGGCGCATGCGCAGAAAAGGACCGCAGTAATTGATGGAGAACGAATCATCTGTCACTACTACTACTATCATTCTTCTAATTTAATCTTTACAATTCATTATCTACAAATTACATAATATATACAACTACCACTATTACCTTTTAATAATTTTATGATGGCACAACGTCACGTGGGGTGGTTTAATTATTCTTTTAGGTCTAATGTTTAGTTTAGCACTTTCTGATATTACCTCATTAGAGCCTAAGGGTTGTTGTACTGGTAATGTATTACGTAAATAAAGCTTCAACTGATTTAAATGTATTTTCCAGTTAGCTTGTAGTTCAGAAATAGAAATCAAATAAATGTTTCTTCCTAGACTTTGTTTTACAATGCCTTTCTTCCAAAGAACTTTATTCGATTTATAGTACCTCGTCAGAACTTCATCCCCCTCCTTTAATATTTGAACTCTGTTCCCAGAAAATTAAACTACTTGTTTTGTCTGATTACCCAATACATTGTTTTTTACCCTGCTTTGAGGAAGTAATAAACTAAATCTGGTATTTACTATATGCCTAATAACTAATTCAGAAGGAGTAACACCAGTTGCAGAGTGTATCGAATTTATACAGTCAAATAAAAAACTTCATAACAGATATTCCACGTCTGATGCTTTGTTATCAAAAATAAGTTTTTTTAAAGCATGTTTTATAATTTTGACTCCTGATTCGGCCTGTCCATTTGACGGCGCATGATAAGGAGGCGATAAAAATATTTAATACCATTTGATTTTAAAAACTTTTGAAAATCTTCAGAGTCGAATGTGGTGCCAATGTCTGAAACCAAATGTCTTGATATTCCAAAAGTCGCAAAATGGCGTCTTAATATTTTAATTATTGGAGAAGCAGCTATTGAGTTTACAATAAAACCCTCAAGCCATTTTGAATGAGCATCCACAATATCTAAAAACATTTTGTTTAGAAATGGACCACAAATATCAATATGCAGTCTATCAAATCGTTTTTCCGGCCAAAGCCATGGAGAAAGTATTGCTTTGTTTGGACTTTGACTGTTAAAAGCGCAAGCTTCGCAATTTTTTACAAAAACCTCAATGTCTTTATCCATGTCCGGCCACCAAAAATAACTCCTAGCAATACCCTCCAACTTGACGATACCCAGGTGTGTACTATGTAATTTTTCCAAAATGGTATTACGTAAGTTTTCAGGTATTACTAATCTGTTATTCCAAACTACACAGTCATTTTCAAGGAAAAAATTCATATTATGGAACAAATTTTTTTTTAAATATGGAACAAATTTTTAATTTTTTTGTGAAAAATCGGGCCAAACCCCGGTGTGGATCATTTTAATTATTTGCTTTAAAAATTTATCTCTTTTTGTAACTTCGTAGATATCTTTGAATTTAATTTGAAATTCGTTATTTTTCCTTAAATAATTAAAATAATCTCTTTGAAAAATTTCAAAATTTTTGCAATCCTCCTCCTCTATAGGGAACCTAGATAAAAAATAGGCTTTATTTTTTTCTGATTAACATACTTAATGTCATAATAATTGTAATTGCCCAATGACGAAGTCGGTTGGCTGAAAACTGTGGAATTCCTTTGTGAGGACTAAAAATTGATACCAGGGCTTTACTGTCGGTTACGAAAATAAATTTATTTCCTTATAAATATTGATTAAATTTAAATAACCCATAAATTTGTTAGATAGTTTTTTATCTACATATCTCTAAGGCTATAGTATATCTACCTTTAGTTAACCACCGGTTCACTAACCTTTAGATATAACAATATAAAATATCACAAATTCGGTTCTCGGGCGCCGTCCCTTAAAATAATGGGTTAAGGAGCCTCAATGCTCAGGAAGCAGAAAAATTAAAGCAGGGGCCAACTACGCAATATACAACTACATGCTGCTACTTTTGCCTATCTTCAAAAATACAGTTTCAGGAGGGAATGAAGATTCAAAACAATCGGTTCAAAGACGTATTGTGTGCGTGTCGTACAGGTTTTTTAGTTTTAGTTTGTATAGATCACGTTATAAGAAAATAAACAATAAAGTTTTAACAAAGCATTTTTAAATGAAATTTAAATGAAGATAATGTTTCTACGAAATACTAAAACTGGCATACTAAAGTGAATATGAAAGTCCTTTGTCCCAGAAAAAATATTAAGAATTATTGTACGCTGGCGCTGGCGCCGGGAGTGGGGTAGAAAAGGCATGTGCAACATCTAATTTAAAAATCAGTTTTATACAATTTTCCGTTATTGTACCTATCTAATAGAAGTCTAATTACTTTATGTCATTGTACTCTCCTCGAAGAGGTGCATGTGTTTTTTAAATTCAAAGTTATAGAATAAACTTATACAGGGTTAGGAAAAATTACCAGAACAGTCGATTATTTCAAAATATACAGGGGTTATCAAAAAACGTCTTATACAAAAAATGTAGGGCTGTTGAAAATCTACATATCGGTGATAAATTGAAATATACAGGGTCGCCCACAAAGTTGTGGAGAATGATAGTTATATTTTTTTAAATAGAACACCCTGTATATTTTTACATTTTTAAATTCCACATAAAATTATAATTATTTTTTATTAAATGCACTATTAGTCGATACTTCATAGTTTCCGAGATATTTACTCTCGAAAAGTGACATTTTTGAACTTTGACAGCTTATAACTTTTTAACAGTACGTCTTAGAGCAAAACGGCTTACATGTCCCTATCTTCAATTTTTATTATCTTCCCAAAAAAATCAACTTCCGGTTAAACCGGATGTAACTCGAAAGCAGGAAATGTAGTTGTTCCGGTTTTACTAAAAGTTGATTTTTTGGGAAGATGATAAAAATTGAAGATAGGGACATGTAAGCCGTTTTGCTCTAAGACGTACTGTTAGAAAGTAATAAGCTGTCAAAGTTCAAAAATGTCACTTTTCGAGAGTCAATATCTCGGAAACTATGAAGTATCGACTAATAGTGCATTTAATAAAAAATAATTATAATTTTATGTGGAATTTAAAAATGTAAAAATATACAGGGTGTTCCATTTAAAAAAATAAAACTATTATTCTCCACAACTTTGTGGGCGACCCTGTATATTTCAATTTATCATCAATATGTAGATTTTTAACAGCCCTAAATTTTTTATACAAGACGTTTTTTGATAACCCCTGTATATTTTGAAATAATCGACCGTTCTGGTAATTTTTTCTAACCCTGTATAACAACATAACATACGAATATCGGCCAGCAAACCCATTTTACGTTATCATTACCAAATCGAACAGCCAATGTAGGTACCTACTTACCTATTCAATTAAACTAGTCGTAATAAAACCCTACTAAAATTGGAGTCAATTAAAGCAAGGCAAGAATACTTCTGCAGTCTGTTGGTGGAAATATTTACCTGAAATAATAAACTCCTGGAATCACTCCACGATTTGTGTAAAACAAAACAAATTTATGTAAAAACAAACTATTGTTGCTTTCTTACTTCGAATATGATTTTATATCTGGTCGAGTAACGATTTTGTTGTAAAAAAAACATTTTTTATTTGCCCACTTTTGAAGTATTGTTACTATTACATGTCATATTTCTTCAATTCGTTTAATCATAAATTATAAAACTTTTATTCAAACGTGGTACCACCGAGTTAGCGCATAGTTCAACTCGACATTTGAATTCCCGGTAACAGTTCCTAACTTGCTGTATTGGGATATAACAATAACAACAATAACAATTCTTATTTTTTCCTTCAAAAAATCTATTATTGCAAATAGTTTTATACACATGTGGCTTCAGATATCCCCATAAATGAAAGTCGATAATTGTAAAACTGGAACTCCTACGTGCCAACTGATGTGGACCATAGGTATCTTCCAATCCATTTGTTCCCAAAGGCATGATTTAGCCAATCATCAAAAGGAATTGAAAATTAGAATTTAAAAAACAAATCCAAATAAACAAAAACTATTGTTTCTAACCCTGTAAAACTGTTGTTTTTGACGAACCCTGTATAGTAATCGGAAATCCAATAGATGAAATTATAGTTTAAACAGTAGCAAAATTCATTTATTTAAATCAAGGAATTGAAAAAAAGATCCAAAAAACTAAAAATGTTGTTTGTAATGAACCCTGTATAGTAATCGCAAATCTAATATTCGAAATTGTAGTTTCAGCACAAGCAGACGTTTTTATAATGAATACCTTTTTCTTCTACACCTACTATCAAGGCGGTAGCCAGGGGGGGGGGGGGGGGATCAAGGGGGATTGATCCCCCCCCCCGAAATTTTTATTTTTTTATTTTTTTTATTTTAGACTTTTAATAAGTATTAATGAGACTGCAGTTATATACAGTGCGCCCGTCTCACTTTGTTGTTACACAACATAATAAGTAGTTAATCTTATTTACGGGCTACAATGGCTGCAGATCGCCTTAATGGTCTGGCTTTCCTATAATATGTCCACCGTGATATAAACGTAGATGTAAACAAAATCATAAATATTTTCTCTTCTATATAAGAACAGAAAACTTGATTTTGTAATTTAGTACAAAGTAAGTAGGTACTTCAGATATTTTTTTTTGTTCTTAATGTTTATTTTTCGTTTTCATTGTTATTTTGTTTTTGATCTTATTATTACATAATATAATTTATTATAATAATTATTATACTTAGATAATAATTATGACTTAAATATAAGAGACATGTTAATTAGTAAAATACCTAAATAGTTTATTGTTAATTTTGTCGACCGACCTTTCAAATTTCGAATTTCTTTTAAATTAAAAGAGTGTTTTAAAGTCTGGCATATTGCCGCAGATTAAGCTTTACGGTTATGTTACCGAAAAAAGGGCGTGGTTCCCAAAAAATATTCGCCTGCGGCGCAAAAGAACACCTTGGGAACAGTTCCCGTTCGCGCCCCTCCCCTAAAACAAATCCTAAAAATCCGCCACTGGAACAACCCCCCCCCGAAATTATTTTCTGGCTACGGCCTTGCCTACTATTTAAAAAAAAATTCCTCTTCCAAACTCTATCCGTGGATACACTGTATATGATTGGAACACACTGTAGGAATGCACTTGATACCGGACAACTTAGTCAGAGAAATTCCAGCAAACAGGAAGACAGTGGCGTATTTAGGGGGGGTCCGAGGGGTCTGGACCCCCCCGTGGGCTCAACATTAAAAAAAACTCAGAACAGATCAGATGCCTTGTTGCATTTAATTTATAATTTAAGTGAGTAAAATAATATATACATGGTGATTGATAATTCGATTAATTCCTCGCAGGAGGTAATTTGTTGAAAATGCTTGGTTTTCGAGTTAAGGATTTTTTTCTTGTTTTTTACCTGCGTATCTAATTTATTTAATTTAAAAAAATTGAAATGATGTTCACTTAGTTTTGTAATTTTTTTGCAAACTAGAACTATTAGCAATACTTTGTTTTTACAAATAATTAAGTAACTGTGTCACAGATAACAAAACAACATGGCAAAAAAAAATGGCAAAAATAACTTGAAAACCAATAATTTTCGGAATCGGTCATATTATGTAGAAATATATATTTTTAAACATAAATATTTAAACAAATATATATTCCCATTATTGCGTTTATATTTAAAAATTTCTTAATTTTTTCCTTTTTTGGGTTCAGCTATCAAAACATAGAAATTATAAATTTTGATAGTTCAAAATAGGGCGTGGCACCGAAAAAATTTTCGCCTGCGGCGCTTTTTTAAAGAAAGAAAGACAAGAAGAAAGAAAGAAAGAAAGAAAGAAAGATAACACGAAAGGTATAGACCCCCCCCCCGTGGCAATATTCTAAATACGCCACTGCAGGAAGATAAGGCAGGAAATTGATCGGGCCGCATGACCCTCAGAAGGTCTGAAGGTCTGAAAGTCATGAATCCGACACACTTCAAACATATAAATTCTTGCCATCTGAAAGATGTTTTGAAGAGTCATAATCTTCTATAAAAAAAATACTACTACGACTCTCTCCCTACTTAATACTTTTTATAGATCTTTAGTCCTACCATTGTGACCTATAATTTATATTTACCCTTTAATAAATATTTAAATTTTTAAACCAGAGCAAATTTCATATTCAAATGAAAAGAAAAACGCAAACGGCATGGCAGTTTAATTTTAAAATTTAAAATAGGCCTGGGTGTAGTTCAGCTATGAGATTTGCTTGTAAATTTAGATCAGCTTTCTTTTGGGAATTCGTCCGCAATCCGGCTACGCTTGGGGGTAAATCTTTATTATTTTCACTCCCTCTAACTTTTGATATTTTATGTTTAGGGTATCTAGGTTAAACAGTAAATAAATTTTCATTATTTCGTGCGCGCTGATTGAACTGTGATAGCTACATAAGAAATAAATTTCAAAAGTTTAAAAAGTTTTTAAATGGAGATATATAACTTGGAGAATATAATATATATAGCATTTCTAGCTTTTTTAACGTATATGCATTACTGTGCTGCTTTTATTAAATTTTAAAAAGCTTTAAAAGACCGACGCATCCCTAAAAAAAAAAGGAAACTTGTAATGATTTTGTTGAACCGGACATTCCCCCTCGGATAGACACGTCGAAGGTATTTAAATACCAGCAAACGACTTTTGCAGAAGTTGCAGGAATGAAGAAGGGGGAGAAAGTATTCAACATTAATGTGTGAGTGTCCTAGTGTCGCAAGAAGAAGATTTAATGCCTTGGGAGAACTATTCTTTAATATACAAAGAAAACACTATATTGTGTTAAATTCCACTATATTCAAAAAACAAACAAAAACATTTGTCGACTCGACATGTTTCGCTACACTGTAGCTTTATCAAGAGTGAATAATCAAACCTAGGTGTAAGTATATATACCTTAGATTGGGTTTTCCAACAATTCAAAACAAATTTAATAGGGGTGAGTTATTAAGATCTAATTGACAATTTAGGAGATTATTTGTATTTTTAAGTTTATTTATTTCTAGGGATTCCAGCAAATTAAGTTTATTACCCTTATTTTCTGTATGAAGAATTTGGAAATTGTAATTAAAATTATGAGAATATTCTAGTAAATGATTTGCATAAAGGGAGTCTGTTTTTTCCAACGTAAAGCTAGAACTGTGTTCTCGAATTCTTTTTGAAAAGCTTCTACCAGATTGACCTATGTATGTTTTGGGGCAATCCTGACAAGTTAGTTTATAAACACCGCATTTATTGTCATTTTTTGTTTTAGTTTTATTGTTTTTAATAAATTTCCCTGTTGAGTTATTGGTTTTGAATGATACTGTAATATTATATTTTTTAAAAAACTTTGATATATTTTGGCTTGCTTTACCAATATACGTAATTGACTTATAAATTCTTTTATCTTTGGTGAACGGATAGACACTATTTAACGTTTTTTTGTATAATTTTTTATTTAAAATCTTATCTATTATTTGGCTTGTATAACCGTTATTAATTGCAATTTGTTTAATTATGTTTAATTCTTTTTGAAAATTAATTTTACTAAGTGGTACTGTGATGAGTCTGTGAATCATACTGTGAAAAGCTGCTAATTTATGTTGTATAGGATGATTAGACGTATTGTATATTGTAGTGTCTGTGTGTGTAGGTTTATGGAAGATAGAAAAGGTGTGTTTATGATTTTCTCGTATTTTTTAAAAAATATAATATTACAGTATCATTCAAAACCAATAACTCAACAGGGAAATTTATTAAAAACAATAAAACTAAAACAAAAAATGACAATAAATGCGGTGTTTATAAACTAACTTGTCAGGATTGCCCCAAAACATACATAGGTCAATCTGGTAGAAGCTTTTCAAAAAGAATTCGAGAACACAGTTCTAGCTTTACGTTGGAAAAAACAGACTCCCTTTATGCAAATCATTTACTAGAATATTCTCATAATTTTAATTACAATTTCCAAATTCTTCATACAGAAAATAAGGGTAATAAACTTAATTTGCTGGAATCCCTAGAAATAAATAAACTTAAAAATACAAATAATCTCCTAAATTGTCAATTAGATCTTAATAACTCACCCCTATTAAATTTGTTTTGAATTGTTGGAAAACCCAATCTAAGGTATATATACTTACACCTAGGTTTGATTATTCACTCTTGATAAAGCTACAGTGTAGCGAAACATGTCGAGTCGACAAATGTTTTTGTTTGTTTTTTGAATATAGTGGAATTTAACACAATATAGTGTTTTCTTTGTATATTAAAATGGAGTTCCACCAAGTAAAGGCAGAATCAATTCAATATTCTTTAATAATCTGGAGGAAGTAAAAGTAACTTACAATTGGGTCGGGTTACTAAGTTAAGCAACAACAGCTGGTTCAAATGAGCTCCCAAGATCCTTTTGCAATACACAGCGCACAAGCTATCATCAGGAAACTGATGCGAATGGGTTTTGCGGAATACGTGTCGTATAGAAAACGGCACGAATTCTCTCGTTTTAAAACAGATGACAGCAGAAATTTGGCATCGATCAGCTGATATTGGGACATAATAATATCCCCATATTAGTAGTGGACCGTAATGAGCGGAAACACCGAGTTATGAATTGCGTTTTTGTTACATTTAAATACGTTTTCAAAATATTTAGTGGTTATGGTGCCTTTTATTTTGCATTGAATTTTAATTACTTTTGTGTGCAGTGCTGGATTTACCATTAGGCTGAGTAGGCTGGAGCCTAGGGCGGCAGATTTTAGGGGGCGGCAAATTTGGCCCAAAATTTTTTTTTTATCTTACAGAAATAAATGGTACAATCTTTATTCGTGGTCGACCGGTAGTATTTTTTTAAATAAACTTTATTGTTGGCCGTGTCTGGTAATGGGAATAAAAAAAGGTAGTTGGAACTTTACTGGCTTTGCAGAAAGAAATTTCTTTTTTAATAAAATAAGTAGGTAATCATAAATTTTTAAAATATTTACTAAAAATTATTGACCAAATTTGGGCGTGGTCGTAAAAAATTTTCGCCTGCGGCGCATTTCGCCTGCAGCATGCTTTTTCTTTCCCTGACACTTCACCTGTTTCACAACTCACGAGC
The DNA here is from genome assembly GCA_963969555.1 of Polydrusus pterygomalis. Lineage (NCBI taxonomy): Eukaryota > Metazoa > Arthropoda > Insecta > Coleoptera > Curculionidae > Polydrusus > Polydrusus pterygomalis. Next base: position 36,557,962 of record OZ018376.1, on the reverse strand, counting down.
CGTCACTGGTATAGGGGCGGCAAAAATTGAATAGCCTACTAGCGGCAAATTTGTAAATCCGCCCCTGTTTGTGTGACCGGTAAGTACCCACAATTATTATTCATTTGACCAATATTTTTTTAATTCTTTTTCATTAGGGATCATAATTATTATTGTGTACCTTGCACGTTAGTTGACTTAGATAGGTAAGGGCAGAGTTAGACAAAACCGGGTATCGCCTAGTTCTGCCAAATGCCAAAACAGCTTTCCATATTATTAACCTTTAAAAATCAGCTACTTATTTGATTTTGAAGGAATTATTTTTAGTAGTTTAAATAGCTAACCATATTATTATGTAATAGGATATAATTCTATTTTCTGGGTCTACGTACCTTACATAAGTGAAATTATTATTGTTTGTATGACAATAAAATAAAGTTTTTAACATTCCCAACTAGCAATTTTAGTCGCTGCTACGTAACCTCGACTACATAAAGAACTTTAAAGTTAGTGTTACTAGTATCGGGAACCGTTTAGGCACCGTTTCTTTACCACGTTGTTACCAAAATGGGGAAAGATTTTGCAGTAACGTTTACGTGCCTGTATCGTTACCGGAACTGTAAAATTTACGTTGCGAGACCGTTTCAGGAACGTCGCGAACCCGTAAATGTATGGTAATTTCAACCAAAATGGGACTTTTACCCATCATGCCTTTTAAACCTTGAAGATATTTATTTGGTCTCTCTTTCTTTCAACTAAAATAATGTATCTTGTGTTTGCGTCTGTAAATAATATATTTTATCAACTTCACAATAATATGTCAATTTATATTTTTTTGTTTACCTAATCTTTTAAAATAATATATAAATATTTAGGCTTTAATTTTTCGTAAAACAAAAACGCATAAAATTTTTCTGTGAAAATTAATTATGATAAATCTGGAAATAACAACGCCCACTCAAAATAAAGCCGCATGAAGAAAAAAATAGTTAAAATAGAAGAAATGCTAAAATATAAAAATATTTATTTTAAAGAGTTCGCAGTTTTAAAAGGTCTATAATGATTATAAATCATAAAAAATAAAGGTTTTTGTTATTAAACAGATAATATAGGACTTATATTGTGTACTTTTACGCAAATTAAAATGTTTCCACAAATGGCGTCCCAATTTTTCAATAAAACATGGCGGAATATTACCTCTAATTCGTTAAAGTAGAATTTACTTATGCATAAGTAGCGAGTTCACAAAAAATTCTACTTTAAAGTTTATTTTACTGTATAGTGGAATTTGTTACCTAAAAATTCAAATTTTTGTTACTCTGTGGTAACAAACACGGAGGCGCTACCTAGAAATTATCCTTTGAAGTTATCGTTACATTAAAGTTCCTATTTGGAACTTTAAAGTAATAATTCGTCGGTTTTGGAACTTCGTAGTTATTTCCGTTACTTCTTTAAATTATGCCGAACCCGTGTACGTGCACTTGACAGGAGCCCTGTCGGTTTTTTAGCCGCGCCTCTTTAAAGGTCCGCTCGAAACTAACCTTAAAATTAATTGTGTGTTGTCTGTGTGAGTCAACATGGCTTGTTTTAAAATTGTGGCAACGAAGGAAAAGCGGGGGGTATATTTTACCGCTGTCCCACACCACTCAAACCAATGGGAAAAAAACAAAACTATTTTCTGGCCAGAACATCTCGCCCAATCTCAGAGGGAACTCTTAAGGCAAGATGCCAGCAGTGTTATTTATTAAGTTCTCACTTTTCTATAAAATGTAGAAGAATGACGATATTTTCATTCTCCAATTATTTTTCGTCTAGCTTCCATTATCGTGCACTTTTTTACTGCTTCAGTATACTACACGCGTACTGCTAAGAACTAAATTTATATTGAAAGGGAAATGTGTCCTGTATAAGATTTACGGTAAAAGTTACTTTAAAGTAATTTGGTCTTATAGCCACTACTATAAGGTAATTTTTTAATAGTTTAAAAGGTCAATATTACTTTATAGTAAGAAAACACAGAAACGCTTACGAATCGGTTACTTTACAATGTTACATAGAAGTGGCTAACTGTATGGTATTTTTATTGTCCCTATGTGGTTGTGGGTACCTTTAAAAACACTTTGTAGTCACGCCGACTTTAAAGTCACATTTTTGTCGTTATGGCGACAATTATATTTTACTTTAAAGTTTTGGTGTTATACAAGTAGCTGAACCTTGACGCGACACGGTTCTAGCAACCCTGAAACTTACCACAAAGTAATGGCCCTATATGGTCACAAAATCAGGTAGGTGTTACGCAAATTCCACTAATTTTTCTGACTTACTAGAGGCTTAAACTTCATAGTAAGTTATTTGGTATCAATTACTATTTTTTTACCTAAACATAGTAACAGTGTCAATCAGTGAGGGTTTCTATAACTTTGATGCTAGTTGGGTTAACTTAACCTACATACAAGTTTAGAAATGTAACCGTATCAATAATGTGCATTTCAACAAACAAATTCCATAAAAACCACTTTTGGGTCTATGTACCTTACGTAAGTCAAAAACTGTTAAAGTGGGGTTTCCACTGACAGAAAAATATAATCCCTAGCTAAACTGAAGCTTTTAACTTTATGTTAGCCTACATACAAGTTTAGGAATGTAACTGTATTATAACCAACAAATTCTATAAAAACCGTATCTGGGTCTTCGTACCTTACGTTAAGTCAAAAACTGTTAAAGTAGGGTTTCCATTGACACAAAAATTAAATCCCTGGCTATATTGAAGCACCATACAAGCTTTGAAATAATGTAACTGTATCATAACCAACAAATTCCATAAAAACAACTTTTGGGTCTACGTACCTTATGTAAGTCAAAAACTGTGAAAGTAGGGTTTCCATTGACAGAAAAATTAAATCCCTGGCTATATTGAAACTTTTAACTTTATTTTAGCCCACATACGAGTTTAGAAATAATGTAACTGTATCATAACCAACAAATTCTATAAAAACCTTATTTGGGTCTACGTACCTTACGTAAGTCATATATGGGGATTTCCTTGACAGTAAACGTAATATCTGACTGAAATCAATTAGTTTATGATGAACTGTAGGACGTAGGTATAGTTTTTTACCTATAGGTGTAATCTGAACAAATAAAACAAAACTAATTCTGTTGTAAATATGAGTGACATAATCCTATATAAAGTTGCGTTTCAGTTAATTTAGTATTTTTAAGGTTTGGATAATTATATTATTATAAAGTTTTTAAATCTATCTTGACACTTTATCTTTAAACCATATATAAATTCATGTTTATTATTACCTACCTTAAATTATAATATTTATAAAACAAAACTTTCAAAAGAAATTTTTATTATTATTTGGCAATATTAAACCGGTAAAATCGATGACGAAGACTATTGCATCAATAATTGGTTTATAAGGTATCACATGTATAATTTTCAAGTCCGGTCCTGAAATTCATGCCAACTAATAAAAATGTAATAGACCAAAATTGACAGAGTGTCACGTGACTTTGCCTCCAACTTGCGAGAGTATTCAAAATTTTTACATCACAACGGTTCTCATAGGACTACGTCAGACCGTTTTGAATTACCAGAAGTCTGCCATTCTAACCCAAGCTAAGTAGATTGTAAGTTCTGTTAAAGTTATACACAAATAATAAAATAAAATGGGGTATTTAATAATTTCATTGCATGCAACAAAAACCAATAGATATTTACGACGAGTATGTTGTGCTATTTCCAGGTATACCTGCTCTTTGATTCCAGTTGTATATTCGCACACTTTTAAATATTTAATTAAATAATTTCTGTTCGTTTGGTTTCATTATATAGTATTATTTCATTTTTAGCTTTCAATAGTATACTCGTATGCATATACGTAGCAAGACTCAAATTTTAGTTTTAAATATTAATATATGTATTTTAAATAGGCAGTAGGCACATATTTCTTAATAATGGCATAATGGGTACCTATTTAACAGAAAGAACATGTATTTAAATAATAATATTAAAGAATTTTTTGTCACTTATATGAAATATATAGATAGTAAATATTAAAAAGTAACTCTTATTAATTGGAAATGTACGTAAAACTGCTGGTAGGATTAAATGCAATACAATATTTTCAAAAACAAATCAGGAAGAAGAACAGTCAAAAACCAGAATTTTGCCGTGTTCGATTGCTTGTAATGCTACTGTCAAAAAGAGGTGAAAATATAACAACTGACAGACTGTTCCTTACATCTCACCCAAACTGGCAAAACTGGGTGTCAACCACTTCTTTAAATGGATAAAAATATCAGTAGAAAAATAGGTTTCGATATCAAAATTACTAAAATAACTAACCACTTCAATAGTTCTTCGGCTATTTCCACGTAGGCTAAGCAAGAAATAGAAGAACTACAACTAATCAAGATAACTGGATACTCGCGCGGGTAGCCCATCAAACCTTATCCTTATCAGTTTGATGCAGTACTTTATTCCAATATCGTAGAAAAAAATTAGATAAGTTGTCGTCGATGCCGGTTGGTGACTTCACCAGCCGTGGAGGCATTACCTATCCAGAAACAGGCAGGCATACTCTGTACGTGACACTCTGTTCCTTCCAGATCGCCCGTGTCGAGATTAAGATATAGAGTTGTTAAGAAAAGAACCGAACAGGTTCTTTAGAACAGGTTAGAGATAGCCTGTTCAGTGAACTGTTCTTTGTAAAAGAACTGAACCGGTTCTTTAGATAGACTTATGACAGATGATTGCGTTCGCTTAACCTATTCAACCGACCACGCGGCGCTGCGCGCTCTGTTCACAGAACACCGCTGCATCCGTGTGTGTGCTCTCACTGCTCTCTGTTCCCTGCCTGCTCCACGCCGCATGAAAGAACAGCCTGTTCTTTCTACCCAACTGTTCTTTGAGTAGGTTCGGTTCTTTAAGAGAGTGAGATTCGACCGACACGGTGACGGGGACCGCTGAACCGGCAGGAGTGGCAGGCTAAACGACGCGATGGCGTGGTTAGAAATTTTTGAAATTTACCGGGAATCTTGGTGTGCTTGCTGTTTTCTTCGCGTTCGCTCGGCTCGGCTCAGTTATTTCTTTTCTGTGTACTAAATTGTATTGTACTGTACAGGTAATTAAAAATCATATCCGCTCTTTTCTTCCGCTTTCGCCATACTTTCAAGAATAATATTAATATACCAAGTGAGTAAGTGATAATCATTTATGATCAAAAGAACAGGTGAACAGGTTTACGGAACAGGTTCCCGGGTAAGAGCCGAACTGTTCGAACCTGTTCAGCCATTTACCTGCTCTTTAACATCACTATTAAGATATTATTCTGGGCAGCAGCGTTTCGTTGGCCTTATCAGTGACGCCTGTTCGCACACGCTAGTCATCGTCAGACACCGCTGGCCAATCCCCAACCGGTATCGAACCATAAGCGCCACTTGCCCCTCTGGTAAGGGGGACGCCAGTACGTAGAATTACTCTCCATCACTTATTGAGGCTCTAAAGAGTACCTAATCCTCTACCCCAAATCTTGTGTCCCTAGTTGAGGAAGAATCCTGATCAGCTCAATAGCCAAGGGCCATTCCGATGGCAATTCTGATGTTGAATGGTCTTTGTGAATTAAAGGATTCTCTATTTTGTTGGTTTTCTCACCAATATCCGAAAGGTGGATGGATTGAAATTCCCTTCCCTGAACTTGGTAAGCGGTTTCGCCGCTAATCCACACTAGTACGTTACTTTTTGTCCAGTAACGTGTTTTCAAAATCTGTGCTAAAATTATCTCGTAGTTATCAATGCTCCTTGGATATTATAGGTTATAGTTAATTAATTTAATTAAATGAAATGAAATAAACAAAATCGTCAACATCCAAGCACAAATAGATTAGTATAAATATTTTTCCCATGCAGACCAACCCCGCAAACACGTTTTATTTCCGCAAGACAAATATGTTTGTACTAGAAAATTTGGCGCGCTGCACCGCACCGTCCTTTTGCATTTAAACCATTACCAGCAAAAGGGCAATATTTGAGTTTATCAATAGACAAACCGATATTTTTCCTGGTAAAAACTATTTACAGCTAGAATTTTTTTTTGTAAACACAAAGATTTTTTTTCCTCGGACAGACATTCCCTGCGACATGATTTATACAAATACTTAACTTTTAGAAAACAAAATGTAAGTAGAATTAACAAAAACGCCACAATCTACTTTGTTTTCCCTTTTTGACCAAATACGCTAAAAGGAAAAAAGTAACAATAGATGTTCTTTCAGGATTGTGGTTTCGTAATTTTATCAACAGGCTTTTACTTCCCATTCGGATCTAATGCTCTTCCCGTGTAACTGGGATTCAGGTCAACAATTTATTTACAAACATTAAAAAAAAATCATATAATGAAACTAAATTAAAACCTTATAGTCACGATAAAAATGTGTTTTATTTATCACGCATTTATACAGGATGCAATCTCGAAAACAATAAGAGACAGAAAAACGGTTAAATAGGAAAAGTTTGAGACAATTATGTTAGCAGTTCATTGGTGCTTGCAAATCAATTGCATTTACTTGGAGTGGTTGTAACTACACTCCCGTGCCAAAAAAAACGGGCATCATACAATTTGGATTAAGTTTAGGGCTTTGTAACTATTTTATTTTTACTCCGATTTAAGTGATTTTTTAGAGAGCTCTATAGATACATTTATTAGTTTTAACATGCCTATACAAATTTTAAGAGAAATTGGGTTTTTGACATATTATACAAGGATAATCGAAAAGTTTTTTTTTTGCCTAGTGTCAAAAAACCTTGTGGAATAATTAAGAAGCAAAATTACTTCAAAATATCAGTTACCATTAAGCGGCAAATATTTTTTGCATTTTGGTTTTTGGTTCATGTTATTACGTGCATTTGTTCTCACCCAAATGCAAAATGATCTTGATGATGTCAATAATTTAGGAAACGCAAAACTAAAGCTATTAATGACCGATTTTTGAAATTAAAACTCTTCGGAATCATCGTATGACGTCAGTACAGGCGACACCAGTAAAATTATTGTTTAACTTTATGTACATTTTTTTGTTTGGATTATTGTTAGTGTACTGTGTGATGTGTTTTTTTTTTCATTAATATCTACCATCAGAAGTCGGATTTGCCCACGAGTGCCATTTTATATACGAAAGAAATTAGCAGAAAGTATCATACTTTGTCTCAATGCACCAGGAAAAACTTATGCATGAACTACAAAGACGATTTGAAGTTATGGTATTACTCGAAGGCCGATAAAGGCCAATGCACACTACCGGTTACGATCCGATCCCGATTTACGATTACGGTTACGATTGCGCGTTCGTGAACTCACACTACAGTGACAATCGTTACGGTTCGTTTCACGATTGCACTATATATAACCTATAAAATTACAGAGGCATGCCTCGTACCTCGTGTATAAATGCTAATTCCGCATCAATAGTCCACTTTTTGGACTTAGGTGGCATTTTTGGTGCTGCTTTATTATTATTATACACGCAACTGCACACGATTTTTGTCTGAAAACTGAAATGTTATGATTCGAAGTCGAACCACAGAAAAATAAAGGGTTTAATTCGAACATGAAGATGCGTAGCAGCAACAGATGATCGCGTGATCACGTGATTACAAGCGGCATTGCTATTGGCTACGGTTGCCTACGATCCGATTAAAAATAGGACTCAACCTAAACGTCCCAACCGAATCGTAATCGTGGACTGGTTCGCTCTGATTGGTCGATGGGTTCAACAGAATCGCAATCGTGAACCGTAATCGGATCATAACCGGTAGTGTGCACTGGCCATTAGACTTAAAACGTTTTGGGAAATCAACGATTACGAAAGCAGCTAAGGAACAGCAAAGGGTGACCGAGGAACTGTGAATGCACCGTGAATATTCCTGATTTGTCAGTTATGAGCATGATAAAAGGTTAGTTATTTCTTGTTTTGTGTTGTGGCACGTGTTTGAAGTGTCATATCAGTATGTGGAGTATTAATAATTGGCGTTATATTTAATATGTTGAAAGCTTAGACCCTTTGCACTGCATAATACTTTGAAAGCTGAGACGCTTTGCGTTATATTCAATGGGTTAAAATCTTGGACGCTTTGCACTGCGTCGAACATTGAAAGCTTAAACGCTTTATTGTTATACTTAATCTGTTCAAATATTGGACGCCTAAAACCATTACCAAGCCTCAGTGATATTCGAAATTAGGACTTCGATGGAAATTTATTTCAGGATTGGCCGTGTTGGCACCTTCAATATTATCGATTTATTTAAGTTATAAGAAAAGTAATCGATTTATTTTAATAATTTCGATTGTAATAGTATCCGGCACTCTGGCAACATGCATTTTATTTAGCAAGTATCGCTTACTTTTTGAAATTTTAAATAAATGCAAGTGACGGTAGGTACCGTGCGAGCAAAAATTATTTGCATCAAAGAGGGCTTGGATTAAAAAACGTAGGGCTTGGATTAGATCACAATGATATGGGGACAATATATCTAACCAAATCTAGGTTAAAATTTTTTCAAATTCATATTATGATTAGTGATGCCGCCGAGACGAGAAATTCTCGTGTCTCGTCTCGTCTCGTCTCGTCTCGTCTCGTCTCGTCTCGTCTCGTCTCGTCTCGTCTCGTCTCGTCTCGTCTCGTCTCGTCTCGTCTCGTCTCGTCTCGTCTCGTCTCGTCTCGTCTCGTCTCGTCTCGTCTCGTCTCGTCTCGTCTCGTCTCGTCTCGTCTCGTCTCGTCTCGTCTCGTCTCGTCTCGTCTCGTCTCGTCTCGTCTCGTCTCGTCTCGTCTCGTCTCGTCTCGTCTCGTCTCGTCTCGTCTCGTCTCGTCTCGTCTCGTCTCGTCTCGTCTCGTCTCGTCTCGTCTCGTCTCGTCTCGTCTCGTCTCGTCTCGTCTCGTCTCGTCTCGTCTCGTCTCGTCTCGTCTCGTCTCGTCTCGTCTCGTCTCGTCTCGTCTCGACGAGGTTTAATGAAAAAATAACAAATTATATACTACTTACTATGTTGTACCTATACGTAGAAGAAGGCATATTATATTCTTTAACTATATATTATATTAAGCAATATGTTCCAGATTTTTTTCTGTCCAAATTAAATATATGAGGGTTTGCGGATTTCAGGGTCATAGTTTCGGAAGTTTGGGTAAACGATGAGTTATAGCGGTAAAATGGGTCCTGCATATTTGGATCTTCCACCGATAAAGTTAAAATATTTCCTGTAAAATGACAGATGTCAGAGTATATTATCGGTAAACTAATTTAAACCTTCCGCAAGTGGGAACATATCTAACGGGTGAACTATTTCAAACTTTTATCTCAATCAACTCCATAGCCCAATAATAAACGAGACGCTTAAAATTGAATTGTAGTTAAAAAGCTGCTTTTTTGATGGAAAGAATAATTTTTGCGATATTTTTAAAGGGGGGTAGGTTTGTATATTAAAAATTATATAGTGTGTCCCATAAGTAGCAGGTCTGGAAATGTCTGTTTAAATTGATCTTGAAAACCTTCGTCTATCCTGATAAATGGAAAATTAATAAAATAATTCCAATTTACAAGACTGGAGCTAGACATAAAATCAATAACTACCGCACTATAAGTATAGTTAGCGCGGTATCAAAAATTTTGGAGGTGATCATTTTCGAACGGCTATACGATGAATTCTCTGGTTATCTCTCACAATGTCAACATGGTTTTCTACCTAAAAACTCCACATTTACTACCTTGGCTTCCTTTTGTCGGTATGTCCACGAACCTATCAACGACAAATCTCATGTGTATGTTATATACACCGACATGGAGAAAGCGTTTGACAGAGTGAGACATTGTGTAATATTGAGTTCTTTGGCTGATATGAATGTTTCTCCGTATCTTCAAAGCTTGATTGAATCTTACTTGAACGGTAGGTTCCAGTATGTTGAGGTTAAGGGATGCAGGTCGGTTGTTTTTGAGAGTACGTCGGGAGTTCCTCAGAGTTTCAACTTGGGACCTCTTTTATTTTTAGCAACTGTAAATAAAATGGCTAGGGTTGTTATTTGCAGATGATTTTAAATGCTTCTATAGGATTGATTCTGTGGAGGACTGTGAGACTTTACAGAATGACTTTCGCAGGGTGACCGATTGGTGTGATTCAAAAGGTTTTAATTTAAATGTGAGTAAATATGCCTGTATGTATTTTACATTGAATCGTAATGTTATTGCTTATGACTATTCCTTAAATGGAACCAATTTGCAGCGGGTAAATCAACATACGGACCTCGGTGTGGTCTTTAACACAAAAATGTTTTTCTCCAGTCATATAATATCTAAAATTGATAGTGCACAAAAAATAGAAGGTTTTATCGTTAGGAACACAAAAGATTTAGCATTGATATTAGCTGGCATCTTTTTGATATCCTAGTGTTGGCTGTTTTAGAGTACGGAAGCATAATTTGGTCCCCCCAGTATAACGTATTGGTTACACTCATTGAAAGAGTGCAGAGAAAGTTTATTAAATAAATGTATTATAGGAAATACGGTAGGTATATATCCTCAGAAAGGGTGCGATAGCGAATACCTTTTGCGTGTCTTTGGCAGGCTTTTATTGAATAAAAGAAGAATCAAAATTTTACTATGCACTTTGTTTAGAATTTTGAAAGGTGAAATTGACTGCCCCGGCATTCTTGGTAAACTACCATTTGCTGTCAATAGAGTCAACTCGCTATCCTCAAATACTTTTATCTGACCTATCCTCGAACAAACCTTTACAAAAATTCTCCAATTTATAAAATGTGCCCCTTTTTTAATCTGTGTGCATCTGATATTGATGTAGATACAACTAGTCTTGGTCAGTTCAAGGATTTGGTCGAGAGAAAACTGAGGACCAATAATTCAGACGTAATATTGTGATGCTGAGTTGAGTACCCAATTTTATGGGGTTTTGATACTTGTTCGCCTCATAGGCTTTCCTTTTGTTTTATTTTTTTTTTGTTATATTTACTAGCTGTAAGATGTATCTGTAATTGGCACCAGTGCTCTTGATACTTATAAATAAATAAACTAAAAATAGTAAAATATACAAGCCTATAAGCAAAAGATATTACTAAAATCTTACATTATTAACTGGCAAACCATAAAACTGTTTAGTATCTCTAGTTTAAGAGCCAAGCGAAGGCAATGTATAACTGGAATTCGTGTTTTATTTCAACAAGTTAATTTGTAAGAATCAGCAGACATAAACCAACAACTCCTACAGAAGTTGTTGGTTGTTGCACAAACCCCATAGTTGAAGTTATGCTAAAGAATATTTAGGAATTTTCCTTTAACCCATTTTCAACGTACTAAAGAGCTAAAATAAACATTCCTTTAAATAAAATGAAATTGGTGACCCGATCTCTTTTACACAAAAGCTGCATTACAATAGAATAAGGTTCAAAGGCTAAAAAGGGAATGTTTAGGATGTTTAACCGATCGCTGGTTTTTATTGCATGTTTGTATTTTTTAACCTGCCTTTATTCATTGTTTACTTAGCAGTATAGAAATCCTAATAATAAAACACTATGGTTTCAGATTTCATTGTAGCTATTTCTTTTGTATTTACAAAATATTGGCTATGGAGATGGGTATTCGATGATCTCCATGCTTATAGCGTTTGGGTTCTTTTTTTTATGCTCTACAGTAGGGTGAAGCGAAAAATTGATATTTTTTTTTTCAAAATGTTGATATTGGCTAGGAGCCAAAATGTTCTATCTGCAAACACTATTTCCTGCGCAAAATTTTAACTTCCTACTCATTTGTTTTGAGGGGTCACACAATCCTCAAAGTTATAGCAATTTAGGTATATTATTTTTTTTTGATATCGGTTAAATTATGTCGGACTTTCGCTAGTTCATGGTATATTTTAAAAGAAGTATGCAATGAACTACCCAGAACTCACCACGTGGAGGTATCAGGTATCCGACCTCCGAGAGAATTTAACTGATTTGCGAATAAGGGTGGGAGGGGGGAGGGACTCTAGGTCGGATACCTCCACGTGGTGAATTCTGGGTAGTTCATTGCATATCTCTTTTAAAATAATATATCATGAACTAGCGAAAGTCCGACATAATTTAACCGATATCAAAAAGAAAATAATTTACCTAAATTGCTATAACTTTGAGGATTGTGTGACCCCTCAAAACAAATGAGTAGGAAGTTAAAATTTTGCGCAGGAAATAGTGTTTATAGATAGAACATTTTGGCTCCTAGCCAATATTAAAATTTTGAAAAAAATAATTTCGCTTCACCCTACTCTACAGTGTCACCAGTATCTAAAGTCCGCATCATATGGAATTTTTTTTTATTAATAGCTTTATTCAAAATTTGGCTTTGGCATCAAGTTCTGCTTCGATCGAGATGAAAATTAGGCAAAATAATAGTTATTAGAAAAAGTTTACTTAAATGCAGTTTCTAGCCCACATGCAAAATTTCAGCTGCATAAGATAATTTTGATTTTTTACCTATATTTTGTAAATTCCACAACTTTTGCAAAATAAGACTCAACGCAACCTACTTCTCAGTTTTGACAAGGCTTTATTTCAGATACATTTTCTTTAAAGTAGCGCCATATTAAATGTGTGTTTTTCTACAAAATCTAAATTTGGGCTATTAAAATTTGGTCGCATGTGATGCAAAATTTATTTGTTTTTGACCCTGTATAAGATAACTTCAAAAAAAAAATTTTTTGAAAACTTAGTTTGTGTCTGAAACTAATACACGTTAACGTTATTATATAGCTTAATAATAAATTATAATATAGGGGTTTTAAATTAAATCGTTGAAAATAGATAAAGTTTACGTTGTTAAACTAAAATTTATTTTCCACTTAAATAACACTTTACTGAAGACACTGTGTTCTTTTTTGTCTTAATATTATGGTGTATTACTTTCAGACACAAACTACGTTTTCAAAAATACTTATTTTATGAAGTTACCCTATACAGGGTCAAAAACAAATAAACTTTGCATCACATGCGATCAAATTTTAATAGTCCAATTTTGATTTTGTAGAAAAACACACACTTTAAAGAAAATGTATCTGAAATAAAGCATTGTCAAAGCTAAGAAGTTTTATGTAGGTTGCGTTGAGTCTGATTTTGCAAAAGTGGTGCAATTTACAAAATATAGGTAAAAATCAAAATTATCTTATGCAGCTGAAATTTTGCATGTGAGCTAGAAACAGCATTTAAAAAAACTTTTTCTAATAACTTTTTTGTTATTTTGAAAAATAACCCCACTTTTGAATTATTTTTTGGAAAAAAATAAAATTTGACAGATAATGCGAATCACGTGACTACTATTTTTTTGTTTAATTTTCATCTCGATCGAAGCAGAACTTGATGTTAAAGTCAAAATTTGAATAAAGCTGTTAATAAAAACAAATCCCATATGATGCGGACTTTACTGGTGACACTGTATATTATTATGCTGGAAGTACTCTAAACATTTTAATTAATCATTGGAGATGGTTTGCTCGACGAACCTTCAATTCGCGAAACATAAAACGCATTTTTGAAATTGTTTCATAGAAGCATCATTAAATTTCAATAATAGACATGATAGATTTTATGTCATAACTAACATAACAGTTAAAAAATTGGCCAAACCTTTATTTACCGTTGACACTTACAAAATTATCAAAATATCGGCTGATATCTTCATTATCTTCAAATTGGAGTACGCTTCGGTTGTATGATCTCCATCTTATCAAGTGCACCTTAATCGCATTGAAAGGGTCCAACGACGTTTTCTGAAATATCTAAGTTTTAAAATTGATGGTCAGTATCCTGAAATCGGTATTCTAGAAGAAACTCTATTGCAAAGGCACTCGTTTTGCTCCTTAAAAGATCGACGTATAGTTTCTCAACTTAAATCTCTCCGGAATATCTTGCATAATAGAGTTGAATGCAGTGATATATTAGAAAACCTGCAATTCCTCGTCTCTAGAACACGTCATTCCCACACTTTTTATGTACCAACCGCGCGTACCAATATCTGTAAATACTCCCCTATTTATCGATTGTGCAACACATACAATCTGCACCAAAATAGATTTGACATTTTTAGCTGTGGTTTATCCATTATAAAACTAAATTAGCGTATTAGTGTCTGTTTAGGCATAATTATTCCATTTTAATATAATAATTTAAGTCTAAATTTCTTGTTATCAAAAATGCACAGATCTTGCATCTTACGCAAGTATCATAGTCGTATTGAAAATACCTACCACATACAGTGGCGAGAAGGAAACCATTATGTCACAGCACAGATTACTCCTATCTGTGAGTATGTAACGTGCCGCTATCACGCGATATTATGACGGCATGGATGCTCCGATTTAGTTTAAAATAATAATTAAATTATTATACTTAGAAATGTGCAAATTTGACTGTTTTGTTAAAATAAAAAATATAGGATAATCTGTATATTAGTACATATTGAAGAGAGCTCAAAACCACCTTTTCAAAAATAGCGACAAAATTATTTCTTTAGCTATACACAGCCATTTACCTGCTGGTCCTTGTACTCTCTTGTTCATGAAATGTGTAAATCTTAAGTCGGCTATGAAATGTTTTGGATTGGTATATCTATTCTCCCCCGACTTTCTGTGTAATACGCCAAGACCGCCGCGCTATTTCGCTTTGTTTCAGCGACATTCACTGTTTATTTTTTCCAATTTTATCGAAATTGAAACAATCAAAAATGCGGTTATCATGATATCGACTAATATGGACACCTGAAAATTTTAAAAATTACGAAAACGTTATCTGATATCAATGAAATTTAGACGAATAAAATCTATTTGCACTGTCGTAGATTAAATTTTGAATGATACACGTTCGATATGAACTTTGTTAATGAAACTTGTGCAATTAAACCACGAGGCGTCAGCCGAACGTTGCACACATTTCATTATAGTGTTCATCGAACTAGTATCATTAATAACTATAATGTAAGAATACCTATAGAACAATAATAAAGATAATCTACTTTTTATTATGTCCAAATAAAGGTATATACAAAATTCAAACACACAGTAAAATATTTGAATAGTAATAATATTTCGTTTAAATAAACATCCTGATAAAGCCGACGTCGCTTGTCTGCAGCTGTGGCTTCTGGGAGATCCAGTAACATGAAAGTAGGTACTGGCCGATTCAATACTAACTACTATAACTGTTCTCTCTCCCGGCCATATCTTAATATCAACAAATATAATAATAAATGCCGAAACCCAAAACAAAACAATATTAACACTTAGCAGATGATGTCATCGATCCTGTGCTGCTCGGATGTTTGTTTAGACTTCACCGCCGTGTTATTTATGTGCATATCGCATGTCGCGTTCATTTTTCATGAAATAGACCCGTATATACGCACCCAGTAGTATTTTCAATACTAAATTATTTTGAATTGTTGTTATATTATTACCTATTTTATTTTAAATTATATACCCATTTGTTAATTGGTTCATTGTAACTGTGAAATGGTGTAAAATAAATAAATAAATAAATAAATAATTACAATTTTTCAATAATTCAGACCCGTATTATTTATTTTAGAAACATACAAAATAATATATATTTGAAGAACTAGTCCATGCTTAAAGTGGAGTTGAATAGGAAAGAAAAAACTAAAAGTCTTCCTCTACAAAATTTAATAAAATACATTTTTTTGGTTCAAAGGTCTCGGTTTCGAACGTTCATCATCAGGAGACAGAAAAATATATTGCTAATGGTTTTAGCAGAAGAGAAAATAATAAGTGGTATAAAACCTGATTGGATCTTTAATGGCATTAAAAATTGCATTGTCGAAATGACATAATGTAAGAAAAAGCAGAAATAAAAATAAGTTAAAATATACTTAGTATGTGAAAAAGTCAGTTGAAAACGGTCTAAAACAACCAAAAGACCGGGGAAGCAGAAAAAACACTTCTAAAATAAAGATTCTAAAAGGTTTTTTTTTTAAAATAAGTATGTCTTTAAGACATTGTAAAATGTATTAGGTATTAGCAAGCACCATGAATTTAAAAAAGATCTTTTAGAAAAGGGGAGGGGGTGTCTTTCAGAAAAGGGGATTTGGGGTACTGAATGTTAAAATTCAGTTACCCAAACTCTCTTTTCTGAAAGATATTTTCATTTTAAAGGCATGGTGCTTGCTAATACCTAATATTATATTTTACAATGTCTTATAGACATACTTATTAAAAAAAAACTTTTAAAATCTTTATTTTTGAAGTGTTTTTTCTGATTCCCCGGTCTTTTGGTTGTTTAAGACCGCTTTCAACTGACTTTTTCACATACCAAGTATGTTTTAACTTATTTTTATTTCTGTTTTTTCTCACATTATGTCATTTCGACAATCCAATTTTTGATGCCATTAAAGCTCCAATCAGGTTTTATACCACTTATCATTTTATCTTCTGCTAAAACCATCAGCAATAATATATTCTTCTGTCACCTGATGATGAACTTTTCCTTTTTTTACTAAATTTTGTGGAGAAAGACTTTTAGTTTTTTGTTTCCTATTAATATAATTATATTTGTTAAATAATCTTGGAATGACCGTATGAAAATTAATAAACTTCTGCTAGTGAATTTGGCAATTAGAATATTTAAAACTTTAGTAGTTTTAGTCTAAAATAAAAAGTAAAAGTCAATATTTGATCACTTTAAATTAAGCCAATAGGTAAAAGATGCTTTATGAAGTTTATGAAGAATATATTTCGATACTCTTACCGCTACTACGTAATTATTACAACAAAATGTATTGCTACTTTACCGGCTAATTTTACCTTATAGTGGGAAAATACATTGTCATTTCGATACGATGTTTGAAGGAAAGACCTTTCCTGCTACTCCCAGAATAATAATGTTTTCGGGCAGATCCTGGCAAATCAATTCCGGGAAATACTGTGGCACAATTTCACCAAATTAAACCACCGAGTCGTAAATACAACTCGTAGTTTAATATTTACATAGTTTAGTGGATACGAATCCGGAGAAATATCTTAAGTTAACTTAAGCGTATTTATTGGATTCCCTATTGAATTTACTGGTTATTGTCTTGGACAGTTTATTCGTATTTCAGAAACAGTCTTTAGTAATTTGGTGAACAATAAAGATTAATATACCTGTTTAATTTCTAGCCCATCGAGCAATGAAAACGGTATAAATAAGGTAACATCTACAGTGTGTGTATAAAGTCTGGAAACGGCTTAATAACATCACAATTTACTGGCCGATTTAAACCAAATTTGGTACAGTTGTGTAAGAGGATCTAACGCACCGAATGACGATATTGGCGTTGTTGCCAGCTTTTTAGTTTGTCTGGAATTCGAACGAATTTTATATTTTTAAATATAACACCCAGTATATTTTTACATTTTTAAATTCCACATAAAATTGTAATTATTTTTTATAAAATGCATTATTAGTCTATACTTCATAGTTTCCGAGATATTGACTCTCGAAAAGTGACATTTTTTAACTTTAACAGCTTATAACTTTCTAACAGTACGTCTTAGAGCAAAACGGCTTACATGTCCCTATCTTCAATTTTTATTATCTTCCCAAAAAAAATCAACTTTCAGTTAAACCGGAACAACTATATTTCCTTCTTTCGAGTTACATCCGGTTTAACCGGAAGTTGATTTTCTTGGGAAGATAATAAAAATTGAAGATAGGGACATGTAAGCCGTTTTGCTCTAAGACGTACTGTTAGAAAGTTATAAGCTGTCAAAATTCAAAAATGTCACTTTTCGAGAGTCAATATCTCGGAAACTATGAAGTATAGACTAATAATGCATTTAATAAAAAATAATTATAATTTTATGTGGAATTTAAAAATGTAAAAATATACTGGGTGTTATTTTTAAAAATATAAAATTCGTTCGAATTCCAGACAAACTAAAAAGCTGGCAACAACGCCAATATCGTCATTCGGTGCGTTAGATCCTCTTACACAACTGTACCAAATTTGGTTTAAATCGGCCATTAAATTGTGATGTTATTAAGCCGTTTCCAGACTTTATACACACACTGTATATTATAGGTCAATCTAACATTGCCTCTGATGGGACAGTAGCATATTGTCGCCTATCAAAATGGTAGGCAACTGGTTTGTGTAGCTTAGATGGTTTTGATTTATACTTACTATTTACTGTGCCCTTAAGGTGCGCTATTTAATCACTGAAACAGTAAGGATTTTTTAAGAGTTTTATGTGATGAACAGCAAAGCAATGAGACAATAAAAGATTACAATAAGTGTTGCGAATAAAATACAAATTAAATAGTTTTCTAATAAGTAAAGAGATTGCCTCTTTTATCTAACTTTAGGAAGGTGTTATTCCAGTATGGTTAAAGAAACAATTTCCATGTAATAGTTAACTCTAACAAAACATGAGAACTATACAAAATTTATACAATAAATAATTAGATAAATTACTCAAAGAACACTTACTTACGCAATGGGAACAAAATAAACTGGTTCTGGTGCGGAACTCTTCATGACTGCAACAATTATTATTAAATTTAATCTTGACTTCAAACTGACTAGACAAACAGGCAGAGGTTACCCTTACACTTGAATAATTGGTACAACTCTCTGAGTAAGTGATCTTTCGAGTTTTTATGCAGTTTTGCAACCCTTATCAACTGGAAGAAGGGGTTCCGTTTTGCTATGTCAGCAAAAATTTTGCATGTTAATAAAAGAGGTGAATTCCCTGGATGTACTATTAGAAATGAAACCCTTTATTCCAACCAATTATAGACAATTATTTCTTATCAACATTCGTCTACTGATGAGTCCTCCTACGAAACTAGAAATGTACTTCTCCTTGTTCTATACACTCTCTTTTCACTACACTTCTCCTTATCAAGCTCAACACCCACTAAGATCACCACAGCGAAGTACGAGATGAGTAATCCATCCTTAAGAATACCAATCCATATCCGACAATATTATTAAGGTTACCACTATAAAAAAAAATATCAAAATGTTTGTAAACAATAGGCTGGTAAAAGAACTAGAAAACATTTCTTCCTTACAATACAACACAAAGCTTTTTTAATATAATCTCCCTTACTTCTGTTTGTCTTTACATTAAACATCAAATCAAATTTCTACTAACACTTTTCTCTACTAAAAGATAGTGATAAGTAATGGATGTGACTTGGGTACCCATATTACAGATGGGATCAAGAAAAACAAATTAATTTGTCGATAAAGGTTTTGCGTCGCAGGAAAGACTCGTACACAGTTGGAAAGCTGATGGTTGCCGTCTTCTGCGAACAAGCAGAAAAATCCGTTAGAAAGCAGATAAAGCCCAACTCATCAGTCTCTACCGTACCAATCGTGAACGGTATTTGGCAGCATTTGATCTTGATAAGGCAGTTTGTAGACGATAACAAATTAAAAGATTATGAAGATTTTAAAACCCATCAGAAATCATCTAGAAATTTTAAAAAAATTTGCCATTAACCACCGCATCGTCGACAAACATTTATCACACTATCACCCATTATGTGGTTACACTGACCACACACTTTCTCTTGTCTGGGCTTAATTCATGTGTACTCTGGATTTTTATTATTGTTATTCAATAGATAAGTTAAATAATAAAATTTACAAACAGAAAAAAATTAGCAGCAATGAAAGCAAGAATATAATTAATCCCAAAAAATTCACTTGACTCAGCGTTGCGTACGTGCATGGTCGACAAGTTGTTCGGCTTGACACTTTTCGTAACGTATAGTATATCTCTTTGTAGCATTCAATTTATCATCGAACTCATCACTAATTAATAAGTTTCCTTCCTCTCCCCGACTGGTCTCTCTATCGTCTAATTCATCGTCATCCGTTTCAAATTAAAACTCTATGTCATGCTCAATAAGATAATTGGTTTGTTAATGAACATAATCCTGGTGAGAAAAATAATTTTTATGCTCTTCATACCACCTCAAACATGTTTCCTATGAATCGTAAACGTTCTCACTTGTTATTATTGCGTGGTGAAGACTTTACCAAACAATAATTATTTGTATTTTTTTAAATATCTATATATTCCGTCCTTTTCCTTAATTTAGTTTTATAAATTATAGCTTTCGGATCAGCAATTTACTTTTATAGAAAGGCATTCGGAATAAAGTAAAAGCAAATCCATTTCAAAGATTGGGTAAAATAGAAATTCCCTAAATAACATCTTGTAGGTATAAGAACAAACATTTTATTCTTGTTCTTGGAGAAATACAAACAAAACTTCCTGTTTTTATGTAAATAGTTTAGTGGATTTGCATTCCTAAAAATACCTTTGCTTTTTGTTATCCGGATTTGGTATATTCTCTTACGTTTTTGAACTAGGATTGTTTGAAAAAATGTACTTAAAAATTTATAAGAATAAGGAAATAATTTTTAAAACTCGCACTGCGTAAGAACCGAACGCTAGTCTCCCATTCAATGCAAGAATGTGGTCCTTAAACTTTAGTTTGTCGTCGATTTGAATACCCAAGAATATCGCAACACCCGACTTTTTAACAAAATTATCTGCCAAAGTTTTGCTGATATTAAAGCATAATATGTTCGCATCACACCATTGTTTGACAAGCAGTAAGTCCTTCTGCATAATTAGCCTTAACTCTTCTGCATTTTTTCCACGCCACAAGATGGCAGTGGCGGCTCGTGGGGTGGAGCCACAGTGCTATGGCACTACCTGCCCTCCTGTCTAGCGTCCTGCCCTTTACAAATTACCAAAACCTATTAAAATTAATATTCTCGTTTTTAAAGCAATAAGCAAAATAATTTAAAAATGGAACACAGTCGGGTGCAATTTTCCATCTAAAAGGAAGCGATTATGGGTAAAACGGTAACGTAGCTTCCGCGCCAAGCGCGACGAGGCACACGGGAAGTGACGAAACGCCATCACCTCAATAAAAAAACGTTGGAAAATGACCTTGAATGCAAGCAGGCAACAATCTCGACGACGTAGCCAGGCTCTCTTCGTTTGACCGTTTGATGTTAGACGTTTCAAACAGCTGATGTTCGCGTCGCGTCCCGATTTGTTTTCGTTCGGCCGGCGGCTGATTTAATGTAGGGTTAACGAACTTTTTATTTTAGAAATACATAAGTAATGAATACCATTAGATTTTTAAAGGAAACTTTATGGAAAAAATACTTGGGTGTGCGGTTGTGATGAATCTAATAGACTATTTTGTTTTATGTGTGTTTTATTTGGTGGGAAGCAAACTTGGTCCCAAAAAGGTACAGATATGATTTGCTCCATTTCTGGGACAAAATGAAGACACATGAAAAATCGAAGGTACATTTAAACAATATATTTAATTTCAGTATGCTTGGCAAAATTAACATTAAAACTCAATTAAATTCTGCATATCACAATGAAATAATGAAGAAAAATGAACAAATTGATAAAAACAGATACATATTAAACCAAATTATAAACTGCGTTCGGGTTTGTGGTGCATTTGAGTTGGCTTTGAGAGGTCATGACGAAAAAGAGACGTCGGAAAATGGGGGGCCATAGGTATTTAATAATAATAATAATAATAATCAGACGTTTATTAGTCCACTTGGTATTACAAAAGTTGATATATATATATAACAAAAAAAAAAAACAGATAAAAAATAACAGTTATATCACAACTTTAGATAAATTAAGGACTAATAGGCCGTTGTTTCAGCTTTCCCAACAGGTTGTCGGGGGGCTGTTGCGGCCTTTGTATACCTAAATCTAAAAAAATAACTAAAACTAGTAATAAAAATAGTAACATAGAAATATTTAAAAAAAAAACATTAAAAACATGAAAAAATTAAATAGGCGCAACGCGTACTATCCATCACCAAAATAAGAGATTATAGATAGTTATATATATGCATTAAAATAAAAAAAAAAAAAAAAAAAGTCTGGAAGCAAAGAAAAACTGAGATATGAAAGATTGGTTGTTGAATGAAAAGGGAAAAAAGAATAAGAAAAAAAAAAAAAAAAAAAGAAAAAACCAGGCAATTCTCAAGACACGTGATAAGAATAAGAAGAAAAAAAATCACACTTGAGCAGATAACAATTTGAGTTTTGTTCTCTTTTTGTAAGTTTGGCAGCTCAGCGAGAGGTCGGTTGGGGTATTGGTGTTCATTAGATTGGCAGCGTTATACGAGAAAGATCGCTTAAATAGCTCTCTACGATGCAGGGGAATATCAAGAAGAGTCTTAGGTCTGATGTTTAGTCTATGGACGTCGGTTCGGAAAGTTAATTTTCGATATAAATATAGTGGAATTTTTTTTTTAATAATATTAAATACAAAACAGGAGCCATGCAGCACTCGTCGATTGTACATGTTAAGCCAGTTAAGCTCCGCAAGTTTGTAAGTAATTCTCTCACGGCGCCTTATTCCAAATATATACCTAAGGCAGGAATTTTGTAGCTTCTGAATTCTTCGAATATCCAAACTATCCAAGCAAGGACCGTATACAGTATCACAAAAGTTAAGCTGTGACAGTATAAGTGATTCGCATAGTTGGGCCTTAACATTAGAATCGAGGGTGTGACGCAGGGAGAAAATGCTCTTTAAAGCAGCATAGGCAGATCTCAATTTATATGTAATGTGTTCTTTATATCTTAATTTGTTGTCAAGTATAAGTCCTAAATTTCTAGCGTTTTCCTTGATTGGGATTTCTACGTCTGACATTTTTATATTAACACTGTTCATAATGTTAATTCTTGACGGTTCACTGCAAAACAGAATAGCCAACGATTTGTTCGGATTAAGTTTAAGTAAATGTTTTTTGGAGATCGACTGCAATCGTTCAAGATCATCATTGATCATTTCATTAGCCAGTAGACTCTCAGTAGGTTTGAATGATAAATACAGTTGTGTGTCATCCGCATATATGTGATGGTTACAGTATTTTAATTGTTTAACAAAAGTGGAAGTATAAATTGAGTATAGGATTGGGCCCAAAATACTGCCCTGAGGAACACCATGATTAACATTCAATACAGCAGATTGCTTACCATTGATGTCCACATGCTGTACCCTATCACTCAAAAATGAGCTTACAAGATCACTGGCATTTTTTGAGAAACCAATGTAGTGCAACATGGCAATAAGGGTTTCATGATTTAACATATCGAAGGCTTTTGAGTAGTCTAGTAGTACTAAGATAGTTGCATTGCCTCTATCAGAAGCTCTAAGGATGTCGTCTGTCACATCAGATAGTGCCGTTGAGCAGCTGAAACCAGGACGGAAACCAGATTGCTTTTCGGGGATAATATCATTAGCATGCAGGAAAGATTGTATTTGTTTTTCCAATACCTTCTCTAATATTTTTGATAGCACAGGCAATATTGAGATTGATCTTAAGTGTCCAAATTCTGTGGGATTCTTAATTTTGGGAATAGGGATAACCTTTGCTTTTTTCCAAAGTAGGGGAAAATATGATTTTTTTATGCAAACGTTTATTATATGTCTAATGTAAGGGATTAAGAATGGACAGCACAATAAAAGCAAGGTTATATTTAATTTATCATGACCTATAGCCTTTGATTTAATACTCTGAATTATCTCCATAATCGCCATATCATCAACGGGCTTAAAAGTAAAGATGTTATTTACTAAAATATTGTTGGAGTAATACTGAATTAATTCAGGATCAGGTACATCATTGGCACTAGTGACATTAACAAAGTGATTATTTATTTTGTCAGGATCATGTAGTGTTTGAGGAAGTTCATATGTCTTTCTTTTGCAGATGTCAAGTTTTTTAAGCTCGCGCCACTTTTCCTTTTGAGTTGTGTTCTGTAACCGGGTGTTCAAATAAGCTTTTTTTTCTGCTCTAATTGCGTTTGTCGTAAGATTACGGAGTTGTTTATAGCTATCTCTATTTTCGTTAGTTTTGTTGTTTCGAAATTTGTTTAACGCTTTATTTCGCAGTCTTTGCATGAGTCGAATATTATCGGTAATCCACGGCGCGTAAGGCCGCGTTTTGCCTTTAATTTCTCGTACTGGGGCGTGATAATCAAAAAGCTGAGTGACATTATCCGTTAAGAATTTTACTTTATCGTCAACATCGTCAATGCCATACAGACTATGCCAGGGTATCAATTCAAGGTCACGCTGAAATGCTGCCGGATCTATATCATGCAACGCTCTAAAGCTAAAGTTAAATGTGGGTCGAGTGGGTTGATTAATATTGATCTGACAATTAATCAACATGTGATCAGACACATGCACATCTAAAACATCTGTGATAACCTCCTTAGCCGAAGAAAAAATCAAATCGATAAGGGAATAACCTGTAGACGAGATACGTGTTGGGGAGGTTATAATTTGATTAAGACCAAATGTTTCGGTCAAATGGGTGAGAGAACCCGCATTATTTGACTGCAAATCGTACATATTAACATTAAAGTCGCCAAGGCAAAACAGAGAACTGCTCTCCGCGAAGAAGTTGGCCAATGTGTCCTCAAAATAGTTTAAAAATTGTGAATAGTCCGAGTTGGGAGGTCTATAAATATTTCCTATTATAATCGAATGGCCGGAGAGTTTAATTTTTATCCAAATATGTTCCAGATAGTCCCTAGTTTCCTGGAGAAGTATAGAGAACTGTAAGTCGTTTCTAATGTATACACCAACCCCACCTCCTCTCAGTGGCCTATCCTGCCTGACAAATGTATAATTTGGAATACTGACGATATCAGACTCAATATTTAAGTTTAGCCAGGTTTCTGAAATTCCAAAAACGTCATATCTCTTCATCCGTACATGATCCAATAATGTATTAAAGTTATTTGACAGAGAACGAACATTCAAATGCGCAAGGGAAAGCATTATAATATAATATAGAAGTAAGACACCGAGCTGCAAGGAAAAAAAATAAAATAAAAGTAAAAATGTAGTGCAGCAGATCTCGATACTAGTTACAAGAAATTTAGATAATGAGATAATATCGCCACACCTATATACATGTACATATACCTACATTAACTTATAAATAGTACTTTAAAGTATCATGGGAGAAATATAATTTATGAAAAACCACAAAATGGAAAAAAAAAATATAAATGTTCAAGAATAAACAATAGTTAGTGATATTATTTTTTTATATGCTTATCATTAATTCGTGCAGACGACCTTAGAAGCCCTGAACTTGAATTTGAGGGCGACGAGTTCGATGTGGCGCTGCCTAAGCGTCCCCTCTTACCACCTTGAATTGAAGTCGGAGGTACCACTATCTTGTCCGATGTCAGCCTCGTAGGAACAGCAGCGTGATCAGACTTTTTATTTAAAGTAGGCGGGTCAGAGGTTGACCCAGTCGCAGGCAAGGTAGCAGTGGGAGGATTGGCCCAATCGATGGTAACCGTGGCACTATTAGTTATATCAGAATTAAAACTATCAATAATTGAGGGCGTTCCAGGGGCGCTGAGCGATTTTCTAGTTTCAGTTGACGGAGAGGAAATTGATATGTTATGAGGTTTATCTACATCCTGGTCAATCTTGCCACTCAATTGTGCATAATCAAAGACCTCATCCCCTATATGCAACCTAAAGTTCTTAATATAGGCAGTCAAGTTCTTCTCTTTAGCCTGTCGCAGATTTGATACTAAAACCTTGTATATTTCCTGATCCTTTCGGGCTAGATCATGGGAAATCGAGATGTTTTTATTTTTGAGTTTATATGCATTGCTTAAGACAGTCCGCTTGGTAAAATGATTTGTAAATTCTAGAATTAATGGCCTATTCGAACCGTCTGGGTTTCCCTTGAAATAAATGTCAGCAATCACATCATTCTTGATATCAATTCCCAACAGTGTTCTCAACTGTGATGTTGCCCAGTCGGCTAAAGCCTCAGCTCTTAAATTGCTTTTGGGTAGTCCAAAAATAACGATATTATTTTTTCTGACCTTTCTCTCGAGGTAGTCAACCCTTTCGGATAACTGAGAATTCTCCGTCTCAAGCCTTTTCACTGTAGTATTTAAGCGTGTAAATTGAGATGCAAAATCAGACTTAAGATGTTCTAGCTCACTTTTAAGAACTCTCGTGTTCTCTGCAAAGAGCTTTTTTATTTCCTCAAGCTGTGCATTATTGGATAAATCTAAATCCATCGTAGCATGGTAGTTTTGATTAAGGGAACATAAACAAGACGGTAATTCACGTCTACTCAGTTTAGAATGAAAGGTACCCGGATTTTAACTCAGCTCAACGTGGCAACACAGCCTGTCAATTTTTGCCGCCAACCGTGTTTATGATGACAATAATCCAAATTTAGCAAATAAACTTGAGAGCAGAAATCTTTGCATTTACTTACAGATGAAATTCAACTTGCAATCTTCCGATCAGGATAGAAACTTCGAATTTATTCAAACATTTGGCACATAAAACAAACAAAACAGTAACACAACCAAAACAAAAGCAAGTCAGTGTTGCCAAACTTCGACACATATCGTGAATTAATAAATTTCAGCTCAGAATTAGACAAAACTCTTAAAGATCATATTGAAAAATCGAAAGTATTTAAAGGAACATCAAAACCCCTACAAAATGAACTTCTGGACTGTATGTTAGATGTGTATCATGATGAAGTCATAAAAGAAATAAAGGACTCTCCGTTTATCGCTGTTATCGCAGATGAAACCACTGACATTGCTTGTGTGTTTCAACTTGTTATCGTGTTTAGGTATATTATTATTCAAAATATGATTGTAAATTCATAAATTAAATTAGGTGCTTTTTTGCTTATTTTTCCTACTTTAAAAGCAAGAACTATTAACAAGAAAGGGCGTGGCACCCAAAATTTTTTGCCTGCGGCGCTAAGGGTTTACCTGGCCCTACTTCACTAAAATGGCACGAGCCGCCACTGCAAGATGGTAGTATTGTCGGCGAATAAAGTAAACATACCACTGATATTAATGGAAGATAAATCATTAATATACAATGGGAATAAAACCGGGCCAAGTACAGAACCTTGAGGTACCCCACACTGGATGTTTAAAGTAGAAGAATCAAACGACTGGCCCCGAACCACCTGAGACCTGCCAGAAAGATAGGAAGCGAAACAGTTCAGGGCAGTGCCTCTAACACCGTAACGCTCTAGTTGAGCCAGCAGTATTCTATGGTTAACACAATCGAATGCCTTAGAAATATCACAGAACACTGCTGCCGCCAGGTCTCCCTCGTTAAAACTGCCGTAGAGGCCTTAATTGATGTAGGTAAGCATTACAGTTGCCTGCTTAGCTAATTATTTTTAAATTCTTCGTGATAACCAGCATTAGCATTTGAGAATTCCTATAGTATTATAATTATGAAAATTAACTCACATGGTATTCTAGTTGAAATAACAATGTTTGTCTGTCGGTACTGGCGGAAATGACAAGAATATCTAAATGTATTGCTTAAAAAATTTAAAGTCTATAAGTAAGCTAATTAAATTATGATATTTCCGAAATATCTAGTAAGTCACTCACCCTGTATATACCTATAATCCCATAGTTTATCATATATGGAAGGACTTTTTCACTATAACCACTATAAATATTCTGCAGTTGGTATTCCTTTCAAATGTTATCATATTTGTAGTTCATTTTAAATACGTTTAAACAGCAAAGCAAAACCAACAGCAAAGCTGTTTAAAAGAAAACAAAAAAAATTACCTATTTTATTACAGGGTACAGTATTTTTTTGCTGGTAGAGCCTGCACAGAAAAATAAAAAATAAATACGATTCGAAAAAACAAACTTTTCTTCAATTCTGATTGTTTTGGGATAGCAAAATTCGTTTATTTGATACTTATCAGTTCTTTATCCCTCCTTATCTATTACTATGTCCATTGCCATTTTTCAAAATCCCTCTCTCTTAAGGGCAAATAATCCTAATGGCCCTTAATGAAATTAATCCAAAAAAGAAACCCTTTTAAACTATTTTATGTGAAGGTATTAGCCCTGCTCGTGCAGATTTAACCGACCGTGTATTTCCCGCTAAAAAAGATGTGGTCGAAACTTCAAGGGAAGTTAAATTTATTGCCGAAATACAGATTCAATTAAAGTTAAAGCAGTTTAGTTAGGAGAGTTTAGGTTTTGTTTAATATAAGGTAATGAAGGTAATATACGGTTTAAATAAAAAAATATTCGTTTATCCTTAACCTTTAGCCATCGTAGTGCGGTTTTTTTGGCCCCAGCGGATACTCATTTCTACATATTAACCCCACTTTATTATATTATTATTATCATTATTATTATTATTATAATATATGTTTACTGGGTGTTATTTTCGATGAACCAGTGAGGATTTTTCTGCGGCCAGTATTTCTAGTTTTGTCTATTAACCTGACCTGACGGTGGACTTCTACCCTGCGAGCAAAAATTATTTGCATCAAAGAGGGCTTGGATTAAAAAACGTGTGGCTTGGTTTAGATCACAATGATATGGGGACGATGCTAAACTGTACTAAATAAGTAGACAAATACAAATTTTTTTTTTTTGTTTACAAAATTAACAAAGTAAGAGTATACAGAAAGAAAAAGAAAAATTATTACATAAATTGCTCAAATTGGCCACCGCCATGCTCCAAGCATAAATTCACACGTCTCATCATATTTTCGAAAGTGTTGACCAGCATCTCTGGAGAAAACACAGCCACGGTTCTTTTCAGGCAGTGATAAAAATCCTCAGCAATAAAAGCCATGTTAGAAAAACCCGAACAAACCCGGATTGTATTGCCATTCACCATTTACTCTAACTCCGTTTCGAAAATACGCTTCAACCATGAATGTTTTGTGCTGTTCCGTAAAGCCCATTGTGTAAATTGTTCAAGAAATTGGAAAAATTAGCGATGAACCAAATTACTTGTAACGACTGTCAAAGATGAGGGAATAACTGATTGATTGTTAATTCAGGTAGTTACTGACACTCAACAGGTATTAAGCTCTACAGCTAAGCATTACGTCCTTAGATGCAAGGCCCTCTTTGATGCAAATAATTATTGCTCGCACGGTACGTACACGTACAGTCCTTATAAAATTAATCCAGTCATGTGGAACTTCTACTTCAGCACTTGTTTTTTCTTACATATTTCAATTGCGGCGTGGATTATGTCATCCTCCATGCATATGAGTATGGCCAGGCTCCATAAATTTGTGGTTGATTTCCCGCAAGCGATATCCTATGTTTTAACATTCTTTTAAAATATAGCTCATCATAAAAATATTTTTATTTTGTCCAAAACACGAGTCACTGTAGAGATTGAAAACTTCTGTTTCATCGGGTAGTGACAAAATAAATTTTCTGATGCACGAAGTAGTTGCCTGAAGTTGTGTGCATTTTTCCGTCATTCTTGGAATTGCTTGGGTTATGGCTGCCCGTCGAGTCCTAACAAGGACGAAACGGCCGTCGTGGTCTACCCGCCCCAGGGTATCCATTGAACTTGGATCCCTGTGTATTCCAATAAAAAAAATAGTTACACACTTGTCCGATATGCCACTATATTTTCTTTTTCTTTTAATTGTATTTTTATTGTTTACCACAATAATTATTAATCATTGCTTTGTTTATCTTTGCCATTAAATAAACTTGTTAAAAATTCCTTGGTGTTTCAGTGAAGAACTAAAGCGCAACCTAAATTCCGTTAAGACAATTAAATAATTAATTTTATAAATCTCTATTTTAAACTATCTAAGCTACACAACCCAGTCGACTATAGAAAATGGCACGAATAGTCTCGTTTTAAAACAGATGACAGCAGACATTTGTCATCGATCAGCTGATATTGGGAGATAGTAATATCCCCAGATTAGTACTGGACCGTAATGAGCTGTGAATTGAGTTTTTGATCTTTTTGTTACATTTAATTACGTTTTTAAAATATTTTGTCGTTATGGTGCCTTTTATTTTTACTTTCATTGAATTTTAATTACTTTTGTGTGGCCGCGAAGTACCTATACCTTCGATTATTATTCATTTGACCAAAAATTTACAGGTTAAAATTTTTTAATTATTTTTCATTAGAGATCATAATTATTAATGTGTGTCTTGCTCGTTAGTTGATTTCATCGATAAGTAATAAGTTTCCTTTCATCTGAACGCCGTTTTGGTCGAAAAGTTAGTTTGTGAAATTTTTGATCTTAAAATGTTTGCTCGTAAAGGTTAGGCTTCTAATGTATAATTTTTGCATTTTGCATTATCTAGGTAGGTATCCTTTTCTGTTTCAAGAAAAATAAGAAGAAATTATTTTTCTGACTTAGGTAGGTAGGGGAGAGTTGGACAAAGTCGGGTAGGTTGACAAAACCGGTAGTTTTGCCAAATGCCAAAACATCTTTTCATATTATTAACCTATAAAAATCAGCTACCTATTTTTATTATTGTTATTATTCTATTATTATTATTGTTTGACAATAGTAAGATTTAAATAAACTATTTAACATTATGTTAGTTGTAAAAGGTAACCATATTAATATGTAATAGGATAGCGAACAAATATATAATTCTATTTTCTGGGTCTACGTACTTTACATAAGTGAAATTATTATTAGATATTACTATTATTATTGTTTGTATGGCAATAAAATAAAGTTTTTAACATAAAGTTGGCCTACATACAAGTTTAGAAATGTAACTGTATCAATAAATTGCATTTTAACGAAGAAATTCCATAAAAACCACTTTTGGGTCTACGTACCTTACGTAAGTCAAAAACTGTTAAAGTAGGGTTTTCACTGACAGAAAAATTTAATCCCTGGCTAAATTGAAGCTTTTAACTTTATGTTAGCCCACATACAAGTTTAGGAATGTAACTGTATCATAACCCACAAATTCTATAAAAAACATATTTGGGTCTACGTACCTTACGTAAGTCATTTATGGGAATTTCCTTGACAGTAAATGTATTATCTGACTCAATTCAATTAGTTTATGTTGAACTGGAGGTATTGTATTTTACCTATAGGTTTAGTCTGAACAAATAAAACAAAAAAAAATTCTGTTGTAAATATGAGTGACAGAATCCTACTTATTTAAAGTTGCGTTTCAGTTAATTCAGAGTATTCAAGGTTTGGATAATTATATAATATTATATAGTTTTTAAATCTATTTTGACACTTTCTCTTTTAACCATATAAAAACTTATATCTACCTTAAATTATAATATTTATAAAACAAAACTTTCAAAAGAAATTATTATTTGGCATTATTTAAGCGGTAGAACCGATGAGACTATTGCATCAATTGTTTTAGAAGGTAACACATGTATAATTTTCAAGTCCAGTCCTGGAATTCATGCCAACTTATAAAAATTTACTAGACCAAAATTGACAGAGTGTCACGTGACTTTGCCTCCATCTTGCGAGAGTATTCAAAATGTTTACTATACAAACTGTAGCCCGACAATATTAAACTATTATTAAAATATTTTTTCTTGACAATTGGTTAATATCAGAGGAAACTCCTTTTATATAAAGACGCTTTTAAGAGCATGATTATTACAATCCACACAAAATGAAAAAAATGTTTAGTCGTTTATCTGAATCGGGGGCCAAATCCGGTAACACATGAAAAGGGCCATAGCCATTTTTCAAGACCACCTGGCTGTAATGGTTTTAACATCGAGCGTAGCTATTGTCCTGAGACAGGCCCGTTTCTGCTAGCCAACCTGCTACACTGTATGCTTTTCGTAAATCGCTTTTTATTTTCTACATGTTACTTTTTGATTAATGTTATTAGCGGAAAGTTTTTATGTTTTACAGTTTACTTTAGTTTATGTTTGAAAAAGTTTTATACAGTATTTTGGGTATAATAAGTAACTCCCCAATTTCAAATCGATCCCAACAGTGGAGTAGTCAGTAGCCATTTTAAGGGCAAATATAGTATATAGAATACACACAATCTAATTTGTATAGGGGGGACCAATAGTTCAAGTCATTTTATTTTATTAAATATAAGTTATAAATATGTGAACATTTATAATTACCTAAATAACCAAATTTATTAACAAATTGTGAAAGTTTTTATTAAAATAAGTAAAAATTAAATAAATTATTATAAAAGTAAAACGATACTTAATGTTTGCAAAATAAATATACATAATTGAATTTACTATTAAAGGCTGCAAAAATTTTAAACAACAAAACTGATAAAAACTGCATAAATTATGAAATTATAGTATATTATAGTATTACATACCAAGGTGGAAAGTGTTTCATTCTACCACACAATATAGATGCCCAGATGCATAGATATACAGAATGTCCCAGATAAGAATGCACTCTACAGGGATTTCGTAAACCATGGGAGATACAGAGATGGTTATTTTGACATGTCTCTTCAAATTGAATCATAAATCAATTAAAACGAAATCGCGAAAATTCGGTTTTATCCAAATATCTTCGGAAACATTCGGAATTTTTTTAATTTGAAAACACGACGTTACAGGATTTAGTTATGCGCAACTTTTCTCTAATTTAACCATCTCTGTATCTTCTATGGTTTACGAGATCTCTGTAGAGTGCATTCTGATCTGGGACACCCTGTATAGATGAATAGATGGATAGATGCAAAAATGCATAGATGCATAGATATATAGATGAATAGATGCTTAGATGCAAAAATGCATAGATGCATAGGTCCAGATTTTGGGAACTCTCTTTTTGTGGCATTTTAGACAAGAAAGAATAATATTCAGTGGCAATATTAATAAAATGTTCCTTTAGAAAATAGTAATAAGAAGTAAGATCTCTCGAGAAATGGTCTCATCAATAGATGTATAGATGCATAGATGCATAGATTCAACTCTAGTTTAGGAATAGTCTGCTAAATAACTGGTGCAACTTTCTCTTTGCAACTGACAATTCTTCACCAACATGATTTCGCAAGAAAACGATAGCTGCATAATAATATTATACTTTATCACTGGCATCACAAAATAAATATAAATATTTACTTACTTACTCCGTAGCTCTACAACCCCTGGTGGGCCTTGGCTGAGGCAACAATTTGTCTCCATCTGTCTCGGTCTTCCATAACTTCTGGACCATTCCCGATGTCCATTTTCCGGAGGTCCGATGTTATATTATCACGCCACCTTAATCTCGGTCTTCCAAGTGGTCGTCTTCCTTCTGGTGCTCTGTCCCATATTAAGCGGACCATACTAACTTCTGGCTGTCTCCGTACGTGCCCTGCCCATCTCAACATTTGTGCCTTTATGAGGTTAATCAGTTCCGGCTGATTGTACATTTGTTTTAGTTCTGTATTTGTTTTGATACGGTAGCTCCGCGTATCCTGGTTTTTGGTGGGTCCGAAAATTTTCCTCAGCACTTTCCTCTCAAATATTCGAATGAGTTCCTCATTTCGCACCGTAAGAGTCCAGGTTTCGCATCCGTACATTACCACGGGCCTTATCATGTTCTGGTACGTTTTGATTTTCGTTCTTCTAGTCACGTATTTGGACTCTAGTATATCCTTTAGGGCGTATAAGCACCTGTTGGCTGATTTTAGGCGTTCTCTGATTTATTCACTCATGTCGTTGTCGGATGTGATTGTGGACCCTAAGTATCTAAATTGTCTTACATTTTCAAAGTTGTATGTGTCCATGGTCACATTTTGTCCTACTCTAGCTCTGCCTGGTCTTGAGACATGCATATATTTTGTTTTGGCCTCGTTGACTTTAAGCCCATATATGCCGCTTCTTTTTCAATTTTATAAAATAGTTTTTTTACTTTTATGCCGCGTCAATATCATCGGCATATGCTAGCAGCAAGTTTGACCCACTGGCCCCTTACTACTTTCTTCAGTGCGATATTAAAAAGCGTGGGTGATAGTGCGTCTCCCTGTTTAAGACCTGTGCTCACCTGAAACACATCTGAGAGGTCATCACCAATCTTTACTCTGCACCTAGAACTCTCAACACAAGCTCTGGTTACTCTGATCAACTTAGGTGGGATGCCAAACTCAGCCATTGTATGCCATATT
This sequence comes from Polydrusus pterygomalis, assembly GCA_963969555.1. NCBI lineage: Eukaryota > Metazoa > Arthropoda > Insecta > Coleoptera > Curculionidae > Polydrusus > Polydrusus pterygomalis. Next base: position 36,523,957 of record OZ018376.1, on the reverse strand, counting down.
TTGACCCTTTTTACACTGTCGTATGCCTGCTGGAAATCTATAAATAGCTGGTAAAGATCTTAATTGGATTCCCAACTCTTCTCTAGCAATTGCCTAATGGTAAACAGCTGGTCCGTTGTGGACCTATTTGCTCTGGAACCGCACTGGTATTCTCCCAATATTTTTTCGGTGAAGGGGGTTAGTCTTAGAAGAATTATGTTCGATAGGACTTTATAGGCTACATTAATAAGTGCTATCCCTCTGTAATTTTTGCAGACCATTCTATCGCCTTTTTTGTGGATCGGTATCATAATACTCTCTTTCCAGTCATCAGGGATATTTTCTTTTTCCCATATGGTTTTAGTGAGGTTTTGCAGCTGTGTTATGATAGTATCGCCACCATATTTAAGAAGTTCGGCTGTGATTAGGTCTCCGCCGGGGGCTTTATTATTTTTTAATTTCTTTATTGCTTTTACAATTTCCTCTTTATAAATGTACCGGCTTTATTTGACAAATAGGTACCAGGAAAATAATTTCTATGTATGCTAATGAATGCAGGTCTTGAATCTAACGTAACCAAGTTTCGTACATGGTTTTATGTATTTCGTTATCACAACATAGTCTGTTCTCCCAAATTATAAAGGTCCTTCAAATACAAGTGGAGCCAAAAAATCCACTGAATAAAAAATATACATCACAAGCACATCTCTTTTAGTTGGACCTTTAGATCAACCGTTAATTTTATGTCTATTACTCAAGACTAAATACAAACTCGTCAGTAGCAGGTGGCCAAGAAAGTCCAAGTATTCTTTCCATCTTTTCAGTGTCTATTTTCATGTTATTTGATATATCTGGTAGAAAATATTCTGAAATCGAAATTGCATATACATTCTGCAATTCCATAATCTCCTTCTTTGTGCACATACGTTACACTGATATCTAGCTCAAAAGCTTCTTCTTCGGTGGAGAAGAACCCAGATAATCACCGTAATCTTCTCTTTTCATAGCTCTAACTACATCACAAAATTCATATTCAAATAAGTCAGCATTACTAATTTTTTTGAATTGTGCTTTAGAAGGGGAAGATACTATATTAAAAATCATAATGTTCATTTGGTAAACATTAGGTATCTCCTCCGCGCCAAAGAAATATTTTACAAGATCTGTCTTACTTCCTAATTACTACTTGATAGAACATTTCATGAACATCGCCACTGAATATTATTATTTTTTGTTTAAAATGCCACAATGTAAAGCAGGCAGATTTATATTTATTTTGTGCTGCCAGTGATAAAGTATATGCAGCTATCGCTTTCTTGCGAAATCATGTTGGTGAAGAATATCAGACAAGTTTTGTCAGTTAAAAATAGAAAGTTGCACCTACTATTTAGCAGCCTACTCCTAAACTAGAGTTAAATCTATGCATCTACGAATATATAGATGAGATTACACCACATGCTGTCTTCTCCGAAGATGTTCACAACATCTATCTTACTTTTCATTATTATTTGATGGAACATTTCATTAATATCGCCACTAAATAATATTCTTTCTTACTCAAAGAAGTAATTCATTCTCCAAGGGACCCGTTTGTTTTGGTTTTTACTTGTTTATTCTTTCTTGTCTAAAACGCGCCACAACAAAAAAGCGCACAAAATCTGGACCTTAAAGCAGAAAATCGAAAAAGTTAGCTAATTTTGCCCTGTTTATTAACATTAAATCGAAAATCGGTGGATCACTGTTAAATCAAAACCGTTCTTTAGTACCAAATTAAGACTTAAGAATGACATTTTATCCCGTCTGCAGAACACTACATAATTAAAAGAATGCTGTGTTATCAGATATCGGATCGTCTATTTGCACTACAATTTTTTAAAACATCGTGGAGGGAACATATAATGAAGTATTTAATATACGAATACGATTGCAGCGCTGCCGAAAGAACTTTTGAGGTTTGTAGGATACTTTTTTATTTACAACCATTAAGTTTTATCGACTGAATTGAACTAACGATTTTTAACTACTTGCACTTAAATGATTTCTACAAGGCCTTTTTAAAAATTCCCTAATTTATCTTTTTTCTCTTCATTTCCCACCCAAGACAGTGGCTTGGCAATGGTCCTTGACTTTTCAGTATGCTGAAATCTTTTCTGTTTTTTGAATATTCAAATTTTTCACTCCCTGTATGTACCATTGGGGCCTAACCTATTCATAGTATACATAAACGATATTGTTAAAGCTCTAACAAAATGCAATGTACAACTTTTTGCAGATGATACCTTAATATATCTAATTGGTGAGGATGTTGAGAGTGTTATCAGAATAATTAACGAAGAACTAGAGATTCTACATAAATGGATAACTCGGAATGGATTGAGTTTGAATATAGAAAAAACTAAGTATATGATAATAAGAAGTAAGCAAAATAGCACTGAAACGGAAACAGCAATCAAAATATCCATTAACAGGCATAATATAGACAAAGTAAAGGAATATAAATACTTGGGTATTATAATTGACGATCATCTTACATTTTCCAGCCATGTACAGTACATAACAAAAAAAATTGCAAAAAAAGTTAATCTTTTAGGAAGATTGAGTGCCTATTTGAGTGAGTGGTCCAAATTAAACATATATAAAACAATTATATTGCCTCATTTCAATTATTGTTCATCTATATTGTTTGTGCTCAATGAGACGGAGATAAACATATTGCAAAGAAAACAGAACCAGGCAATGCGTCACATACTTCTATGTGATCGCCACACAAGCATTGCGCATATGTTATTGTCTACTGGCTTGCTAAGTGTGAGACAAATAATTTTTGTAAATACAATGACAGTGGTACACAAAATCAAAAACGGATTATTTCCTGAGCATTTGTTGCAAAATTTAAGAACTGTGTCAGATGTACATGATTATCCAACACCGACAAGGGAGAACTTTTATGTAAATACAGTATCTACAACGTACAGCCAAAGAAACCTTTTCCATAATGGCCTTATTCAGTACAATCAACTGCCCGATAATATGAAGATATCTCAATCAATAAAAAGTTTTCGAAAAAAATGTATAGACTATTGTAAAAGTAATGTTGGCATACAATAGATATGAATGTAGTTATCTTAGCAAATTGCAAAGTTTTGTAAATGTTAATTATGTAATTGTTAGCTTTGCTATTAAATAAAGATTATTATTATTATTATTGAAAGCTCCATTACGGCTTAGTTTCACTTGTTATTTTCTCTACTGCTAACAATATCAGCATTGTACCATTTCCTTCGTTTTCCTGATGATGAGAAACATGTCGATTAAAATTTATTATGAATTATTCTATTATTCATCAATAAAACTCAATACGTTAACAGGTCTTTGCAGTTGCTAAGGCGTAAGCAAATTGTTTCTTTATTCACCAGAATTGTACGAATTTTAATATAAGCAAGTTTGCGAGATGGCAAGATACATTTTTCGTTTGCAGAATATCGCGCGTTAATTTTAAATATTTTCCTTAATTTTTTTTGTTTAACAAAAAATGTATTCATTAAATCTGTTTAATTGGACAACGAACGACTTAATTTCGTCAACGTTAATCTCGATAAGAATGCAGTCTTGGTGATAGGCTTTGATAAAATTCACCTCTAGATCTTAATTAATCATAATAAAAAATGTTGGCTTGATATAACTGGACCCATCTCGGTGGTCAAAGTTCTAACGATACACGCACATATGTCATCCTAAATGATTTGAATAAAGAAAAATGATTATTTTTTACAACGTCATGCTCCAACCAGCTGTATAAAAAACATTTATTTTAGGCATTGCTGACAGCTAAACATTATTAATTGTATGAATTATTATTTCTTTTGTGTACCCGTATCTAATATAATTATGTATCTCTAACTGAAAATATTTTTATAATTGCGGCTAGAGGCATGTCAAAGCTAAATTTATCTTATTGGTCAAACCATCATCAATGGTTAATCTTATAAAATGTATTGATTGAGAACCCAGTGGTGCTGATTTTTTCAAAATCTTATTATTTTGAAGAATATCATTTATGTGCTGGTTATGGAGAATTTGCATAGATATGTACAGGGTCTTTGATTATATTTACGTGGCTTCTGGAGTCTTTGTTTTTGAAGATAGAAAAAAATGTTTTATATAAAAATTGTAGTTTGTCTTTTATGTTATCTTTTGAAATTATCATTAAAAAAATATCGCTTTTAAAAAATGGGAAAATATAGGCAATTTCAATTTTTTTAAATGGAACACCCTGTATATTATGCGTTACAATGAAAGATCTTTTTTTTCTGATTTCAAGTATAAATATATTGATGCTATTTGGGTGAACCATTTTTGAGATATTTTAGCTTAAACTATAAGTAAATTGCAAATAAATTTCATATTTTGTATCAAGAAAGCCATGAAAACAATAAAATTGTTATGTTGTATGTTTGATAAATTTGACGTCTCGATATTTTTGAAGTTTATCATTTTAACTAATAAGAATAATTATAAAGAATAACTTTATAACTATCTATTTCCGCTTCTGTTAATTCTAAAATGAAGGGAAACTTGTTAAAATGTATCCAAAATCAAGGAGGATATATGTAGAAAATACCTAAGTTATAAATTTATAAAACATAACAATTTTATTGTTTCCATGGCTTTCTTGATACAAAATATGAAATTTATTTGCAATTTATTTATAGTTTAAGCTAAAATATCTCAAAAATGGTTCACCCAAATAGCATCAATATATATATATATATTTGAAATCAGAAAAAAAAGATCTTTCATTGTAATGCATAATATACAGGGTGTTCTATTTAAAAAAATTGAAATTGCCTATATTTTCCCATTTTTCAAAGGCGATATTTTTTTAATGATAATTTCAAAAGATAACATAAAAGACAAACTACAATTTTTATATAAAACATTTTTTTCTATCTTCAAAAACAAAGACTCCAGAAGCCACGTAAATATAATCAAAGACCCTGTACCTTTAGATAAGCGAACAATAATCCTGAAAGTGGCAAATTTATGGCCTTGCGCGTGTAAACATAGCCATACAGGAATAGGCTAGGGAATAGGCATGCGCACTGCGAAATTCTTATTTAACGAATGAGAAAATAGACAGGTCCGGGCTTTAAAATATAAGTTCTTGCTTAAGAAGTTGTGAAAGTTGACCTTCAATTTGTTTTCACGTGTAAAAAGCTAAAGTTTGCCCCAAATTATTAGCACGCTCAAGTTATTGCTACAATTTATTGACAAGCATTTTAAACGTGTTTTCATTTTAGAACTAAAATGGGGAAAACGGTAGTTATGTCTGGTGATTTTAAAGGCTACCAATCTATCAGATTTTGAGGTTAGAATAGCTATTTATGTATCAAGGGCGTTACGGGGACTATAATGCCCTGAAGGTAGAAATAGCCCGAGGGCCTCTGGCCCGAGGGATAGGTTTCTGCCTGATGGGCATTATAGTCCAGTAAAGCCCGTGGTGCATACAATGCTTTATGTTTTACCTAAAAAAGAGTTTTTCAATGACTAATTACATTATTTATTCGCAATATAAAAAATAAGTTGCACCTGTACCTGTATACGTAAGTAGATAATGACTGGTGTTAAGTTTGACTTTGATGTTTCTGTCAGTTAGTCAGTTGGCATTTTTTATTTAACGATTTGCTCAAAATGGAAGAAATTCCACAAAATATAAGAGAAAAGGTCATAAAAGCGACCGAAAATCTTTTGCCAGTTAAATCAAGGCAACAGTATGATCGGGAGTATGGCATATTTGGTATTTGGAAAGATACGAACACAATTCTTCAAATAACCGAAAATGTTTTAATGGCATATTTCCAGGAACTGGTAAGTTATTGATTTTATTTTAATACATATGTTTAACAAACTTTATTATTTTTAGTCGGAAAAATACAGTCCGAACTCTCTCTGGACCAAGTATTCTACAAGCGGGCATTATCATAATGCCCGCTTATAATGCCCTAGGTGTGATAGCAGGTATTATTGCTATCATAACATATTCCGTTTCTAAGGTATTATAGATCAATAATAGATAGGTAAAACATAAAATAATTTTTAATGTTTTGTTTATAAAATTTGTTGAAAAATAATTCGCCGTCGTGTTTTTAGTTGAAAAAGCAAGAGAACAGGTTGATTATTCTTACCCAATCAAATGAAAAATAAAAACAATTAGCAATCTTTGATCGCGAACCTATCCTTAAGTCAAATTGTAGTTGATACCTAACATTTAACAATTTGCCAAAAATTAGAGTGTATAAAACAACATTTTCAAGCACAATTTCTAGATGAAGAATTTGAATAGTTTATAGCACAAACTACATCATAAACTAGACACAAAAACACAACAACTAAAAATCCGAAATATTAAACACCCACAATTAACAACAACCTAGTTTCTTTTAAATAGCAAAGCCAACGGCTAAGTTAAGCGTTCCTTTTAAAAATTTAACTCTGCTCAGCTAAGATTTTTTCCTCCTTCCTTGCCGTGGTTAAGTATTTATAACATTTATAGTTCTCATACGATTTGTTTGCGAAGGGTTCCTTTAATAACTTAGCTAAGCAAAGATTTTTACTTAGCTATGCTGTTTAAAAGAAGAAAATAAAAGTACCCAATAGCACAGAGTATACACTGTGGCTCAAATTAAAGGAGTACACTTTTTCATCGTGAATATATTTTTTTTTCATTTTGCACTGATTTAATTTATTTTTGAAGTAATGATGAACTAAACGCGTCTCAGTAAAATGTGTAATTTATAATAAAATATTTTGAACAGGGCCGGATTTACAGATTTTTTTAAACAAACGTGCGCTTATGTTACCTGCAAACGCAAGACTTTTAAAATCTTTCAAAATGAGGACTACACTGAAGTATTTCCGATAGTTAAACTACCAAAAAAACATATTATCTCAAATTTAAATCAAACAGTGTCCGTTTGCCACGAACATAAGCGCACGTTTGTTTCTATATTCTGTAGATCCGGCCCTGTTCAAAATATTTTGATAAAATTACACATTTTGCTGAGACGATTTTAGTTCATCATTACTCCAAAAATTAAATCAGTGCAAATTAAAAAAAATATTCACCATTAAATAGTGTACTCCTTTAATTTGAGCCACAGTGTATAGCTGTGCAGAGCGTACAGACGTATTTTTTTACCCATAAAACTTAATTTTTGTTTGCGCACCGAATAGGCTGTATAATATACGGATCTAAAGGTAAATGTCTATGAGGATTTGAGGGTAGAAGGCCGATCGGAAATGGCCAGCATTTTAAATTTCTGTCCCCGTTTTTTGGTTAGTTCGCTAGGTAGTCGATAGATGTGCTCTCGTCGAAGTTTTTATAAAAAGTGTGGCGTTTTTCTCGCGTATATTCATTTATATAAAATAACGAATTAATAACGGTAAATTCTATAAAAGTAAAGTTTACTTTGTGTACTTAGTAATATTTTAAAAGGTTTTACCCTCTTAGGGTTTTGTCAAAACGGAAACCCTGTAATAGCATAGATATTTTGTCTTTTTATTAGTCTCTCTTATGCGTGTATGAGGGGCTGTCATTTTTGGAGGAAGCTATTCTTTATGTTATACAGATTAATTCCTTCAAATTTGACAGACGTCGCTTTTACAACTAGTTTCTAGTTCAGCCTATACAAAGGTTAAGTTGCCATTTAGGAGAGTCTTAAAACATCTCTGGTCATTATCCATAAGATTCTTAAATTAATGAATTAAGAATAAATACAAAATTATTACGCATCCAAGCAAATTTTATTATTATTGATTAAAATATTTAATAAAAATTGATTAAAACATAATCCCTAATGATTCTTACATTAATCAGTAATATAGGCAATGCATAATACAATATTTATGCATTTTTTGCATATTTTGTCAATTTTATAATAAAATGCATATATTCAATAAATTATTATTTTCAGATCATATTTTTATGCTTTCGGCTTTATAAAAAAAATTATAACGGTAAAGGTTCCAGTTCAGTACTAATTTCAGGGATTCTCCAAGCTGAACATTATAATAATTATATTGTCTACCTATGATTGTTAGTCTTTGTAATTATTTTTTTTGTTCATCCTAATAAAAGACGTTTATTATTATTATTATTATTATTATTATTTATACCGTTCGAGCAAAAAATATTTGCATCAAAGAGGGCTTGGATTAAAAAACGTGGGGCTTGGTTTAGATCACAATGATATGGGGACGATATATCTAACCAAATCTAGGTTAAAATTTTGTCAAATTCATATTATGACATGATAAATGCCAAACTAATGAATAATAAAATAAGTATAAATTCAAATTTATTTTTGTTGTTTACAAAATTAACAAAGTAAGAATATACAGAAAGAATAGTCCTGCATGTTCCGTAAGATCTTCCCACTTCTTGGGACAGGCGTCTTATCCAATTTGTTGGCGTATTTTGCATTATTTCACGAACGTTTGCAACAAGTTCTTCTGTTCTTACAGTTGGTCTTCCTGCTCCTTTTTTGTGTTGTATAGAACCTGTTTCCCTAAACGCAGCCACGGTTCTTTTCAGGCAATGATAAAAATTCCCAGCAATAAAAGCAACATTAGGAAAATGTTAGTGAAATCGTCCATGCATAAACCCGGATTGTATTGCCACTCATTATTTACTCTAACCCCGTTTCGAAAATACGCTTTAACCATGAATGTTTTGTACTATTCCGTAAAGCCCATTTTGTGAATTGTTCAAGAAATTGGAAAAATTAGCGATGAATCAAATTACTTGTAACGACTATCAAAGATGACGGAGATTGTTAATTCAGGTAGTTACTGACACCCAACAGGTATTAAGCTCAACGGCTAAGCATTACGTCCTTAGATGCAAGGCCCTCTTTGATGCAAATAATTTTTGCTCGCGCGGTATTTTGGTTATGCACAAGGTATTTATTGGGGGTTTCCGGGATTTGCAGGTATATTGTTTGGGGCTGTTTATTGCCACTTAATATGTTTTTAATAAGGTTAATTTCGGTTTTATACCAGACATAATATCCTCGTTGGAGAGTAGAAATTTAAGTTTAAGAGACTCAAAGTATTGTTGAAACTTTTTCCGCTAAATATACCAACATTCTCGGTAAAGTAGGAGTCAAAGTAAGTAAGTAAGGAACAAATTGGATGTAACTTTTAAAAAAAATGAAGGATTTAAATACTTAACTGCAATAAAAAGCATTTATGAGGGTAATTCATTTGACGAAGTCGTATCTTGGCCTTATACAGGGTGTAACAAATTCGTTTATCACTACAGGGATCTCGTAAACCGTAAGAGATACGAAGATGGTTAAATTGGGGCAAAGTTGCACAATTTGATGCCTAATCATAATTCAAAAAGAAATTATTTAGATTCCGAGTACTTCCGGAGATATTCGAAAGAAACTGAAAAACTGTCAATAAGATTTTTTTGTTTTGCGCCTTTAATGTAGGAGATAAAAGAAAACCAATCACACCTTTTCAGGGCCACTTTTAATCCTTTCTTAGAATATGTAATCAGTTTTGCCATACAACGTTTCATTTTCCTGAAACCATCATTAATTTCACTATTTTAAATATGGACCTGGATGTTTTCCATTTTTCAATAAAAGACCTAGGACATCTTTATTCAAAGCCTAGGCTAAATATTAATTTTAAAAAATAATTAACGCTCTAAAGTAAATTTTATTAAGATTTTTCTAATCCGACCCTGTGTTACACAATAGCCATTCGTTTTATTACCCACGTCATCTTTTGTGTAACAATTTAAACTAGCTCCTTAAAGAATACTATAAAATTCGTAAAATTGACAATAATCGTAATACAAATTCTTGCTAATGATATTAGATTTTATTTAATTAACAATAATAATATTTTATAATATTAATAAAATGAATTAAAACTTAAATGAATTAAAACTTTACGAAAAACATTAGAAGCAATATTAGCAAAATAAAAAAAAATACTCCTGAATAAAAGAAGTTGCCATATAAAAATTAATTATTAATTACATGTTCAAAAATGTTTCCCTGGACAGCGACACCGATTAATTAATCAGTTATTATACCAATGTTGGTAAATAAATAGAAGATAAGATCCGTTCTATTTTTAAAAATTTTTGTATTTTGATCCTTATAAATACCTAGTAGTAACTGAGATGTAAAACATTTTTAAGGTATTCTTTTGAATATTATGTTAATGGAGATTTTTAATTTTGTTATTCTTTTTAAGAAGCTAGTTTAAATTATTACATAAAGAAGATGTCGTTATTAAAACGAAATGGTATTGTGTAACACAGGGTCGGATTAGAAAAATCTTAATAAAATCTACATAAGAGCGTTAATTCTTTTTTAAAATTAATATTTAGCCTAGGCTTTGAATAAAGATGTCCTAGGTCTTTTATTAAAAAATGGAAAAATCCAGGTCCGTATTTAAAATAGTGAAATTAATGATGGTTTCAGGAAAATGAAACGTTGTATGGCAAAACTAATTACATATTCTAAGAAAGGATAAAAAGTCGCCCTGAAAAGGTGTGATTGGTTTTCTTTTATCTCCTCCATTAAAGGCGCAAAACAAAAAAATCTTATTGACAGTTTTTTGGTTTCTTTCGAATATCTCCGGAAGTACTCGGAATCTAAATAATTTCTTTTTGAATTATGATTAGGCATCAAATTGTGCAACTTTGCCCCCATTTAACCATCTTCGTATCTCTTACGGTTTACGAGATCCCTGTAGTGATAAACGAATTTGTTACACCCTGTATATTGCTACCTAAGTTGCAGTATTGTACATGTTGAAAGAAGTTTCTCATATTTTTGCTGATAGAAGAGAATCCTTTTTAGTTGAACATTTTGAAAAATTTTTAGTAATAAATGCCTTTTATATAATTTTAGGTAAAAAAATTGTTTACGTTTATTTTTCTTTGTTTTTTTTGCATTTTTTTTTAAATAAACATATTTTTTGGAATTTAATTTAATAAAATTTCGTTACCTCATTTTACTATAATAAATTAAAAAATATTGCATACCAGTATGCATATTTAGTAAAAAAATGAAAATAACTGCATATTTTAAAGGCAGACAAGGCATATATATGCGCATATTTTGGCTGAATTTAAGTGCATATAATTCGCTCTTTATTAATCAGTCTGGGATGGATCTGGATGAATGTAATCAGTACTTTCATTTTAATTTAAAACTTGATAATTTTAAGTGTGTATGTTTTGTCTTGAAAATTGGGTCTATGTCATTTACGATCCTTTAAAGTAGAAAAGGCAAGTATTTATCCATTTCTTGATTCAGACGCCTTGAGCTTGGCTGTTAAGATTTATTCAAAATAAATATGACCAATTTGATAAAATCAATAAAAGAAAATCAACTAAATAAGAAACAAAATGTTGTTGATGTAAATAACAGAAAAACGCAAGCTAAAAATAGCCAGTGAGCTATCAATCGTGCTAAATAAAAAAAAAACTACGCTTGAAATTGTAATAACCAAGTAAATTATTTGACCCACAGCAAAGCTATTACATTCCCAGAGTGACCCAAATTGAGGATGACAAAAAATCTCATGCTGCTTTGCGGACATTCGAAACAGCCCTCTTGATTAAAATCCAGTTACCTGAAATTTTTCCTGACCATACACGACATTCTGTGGCACTGGCGTATCCGAAATATTGATTTAAATGGTGTATAATTGGAAAAATTATTAGCTGTCCCAAAGCCATTTTTATTTGAATAAAAAAAGGTAATATGAAGGTAAGAATTTTAGCTAGAACAATAAAGAAACATACTGACTAAAGATACAATATAGTAAAAAATTGAAAGTTTGTATTTTAAAACTACATATTTTTTAATATTTTATATACCGTGCGAGCAAAAATTATTTGCATCAAAGAGGGCTTGGATTAAAAAACGTAGGGCTTGGTTTAGATCACAATGATATGGGGACGATATATCTAATCAAATCTAGGTTAAAATATTGTCAAATTCGTATTATGACATGATATGCCAAACTAATGAGTAATAAAATAAGTAGACAAATACAAATTTTTTTTTGTTGTTTACAAAATTAACAGAGTAAGAATATACAGAAAGAAAATAAAAATAATTACATAAATTGCTGAAATTGGCCACCGCCATGCTTCAAGCATAAATTCACACGTCTCTTCATATTTTCGAAAGTATTGACCAGCATCTCTAAAGAAATGTTACAACATTCTTAGATAATCCTTTCTTGTAATTGTTCTAAATTTGCAACTGGTGTTTTAAAAATAGTGTTCTTTAAATGAGGAAAAACGAAATAATTCATAACCGTTAAACAAGGTGATCTAGGTGGGAAATCAATGTCTGATCGAAAGCTGATCAATCTGTCGTCGAAAAAATTGCGTAAGTAGTTAATAGTTTCGGCGGCTGCATGGGCGGTTGCACCGTCCTGTTAAAAATATCCAAAACGTAGTTCGTCGTCAAGAAATTGCTCCACAAATGGATTCAAAATATTGTCTCTATACCGCTGTGCTGTAACTGTGTTATGAAAAAAAATAGGACCAACAATTCTTCTTCGGAAAACAGCTAACCAGACACCAATTTTTTGAGGGTGCAATAGGGACTCTACAAAAAAATGGGGATTTTCACTACTCCACATGCGTGTATTCTGAGAATTCACATAACCGGAGAGGTGGAACCAGGCTTTATCCGAAAAAAATATCAGGTCTAATAAATCATTTCTTTCCAATAAATTTTGGGTAAACCATTGAGAGTAATTCCTGCGTCTTTCAAAATCTGCGGCTTGTATTTCTTGGAATACTTGCACTTTAAAAGGAAATAAATTTAGCTGCTTCTTAAGAATAGTCCTGCATGTTCCATAAGATCTTCCCAGTTCTTGGGACAGGCGTCTTATACAGTTTGTTGGCGTATTTTGCATTATTTCACAAACGTTTACAACAAGTTCTTCTGTTCTTACAGATGGTCTTCCTACTCATTTTTTGTGTTGTATAGAACCTGTTTCCCTAAACACAGCCACGGTTCTTTTCAGGCAATGATAAAAATCCCCAGCAATAAAAGCAACGTTAGGTTCGTGAAAATCGTCCATGGACAAACCCGGATTGTATTGACACTCACAATTTACTCAAACCCCGTTTAGAAAATACGTTTCAACCGTGAATGTTTTGTGCTGTTCCGTAAAGCCCACTGTGCGAATTGTTCAAGAAAATGGAAAAATTAGCGATGAATCAAATTACTTGTAACGACTATCAAAGATGACGGAATACCTGATTGATTGTTAATTCAGGTAGTTACTGACACCCAACAGGTATTAAGCTCTACGGCTAAGCTGCGGCTTAGATGTAAGGCCCTATTTGATGCAAATAAATTTTGCTCGCACGGTATTTTGTAAATTACGTTAAATTAATAGGTACTACGTGTGTGTATGGAAAATAATGTATTTTATCCTTTAATATTAAAATGATTCTTACTTATAAAAATAGATATAAATTTGGAGGATTTTCGTAAAGGAATTATAACTGATCTATTATTTTGGTTACTGAAAAAAAAATATAACTGAAACCAAAGGACCCCACGACTACGGTTTTGCTAGTTGCTTTGCTCAATGATTCTCTCGACGAGCGACCTGGTCGAACAGAAACACCGCACAGTCACTGATGTACAGTATAGGTAGCAAGAGCAGGAACGTGGTAGTCCACATATAGCAGGTTTAAACTTGGTGGCATATCACTAATTCAAACCCGAGAGTGCCTTCAATATGACGAAATTAAAGGAAATATTTTCTTCTATCTTCATTGGTTTCGGTTCCAAAACTGACGATCTACGAATCTTAACGCTGTCTAGTCTAGTAGCGTTTTTACTACTTTAAGTAGTACAAACTTTTCTTTATTTCTTTGGATCCTAGCTTAACTTATGAACCATGACATAGGGAACGCATCGAGAAATGGTTTTGACGAAATTCAAGAAAAAAAATTCTGTCTATGTACCAGCCCTAAAATTAACTGATTTTTAAAAAAATGTCTGTATTTCTGTCTTTCCTATTCACTCTTGCGGTTTGTGATTAGAAAACGTATCGCTCAAATTGGCAAAATAACAGCTGTCAAAATATAACCGAATGTTTCAAAAATTCGTAACTTCTGCGTCTTAAATCTTAAAGTCGCTAATGCAAGTCGTTCATGTAGTGTAATAGCTTATCCGAACTGCGTATCTTGTTTGATGTTAAGAGAAGTTACTAATAATAGATCTCGTAATCCATTCGTAAATTATTGAACCATTCGCCCGGATCCAGTTTCAGCTCTTTTAATAGGTTATTATGAGAAACATTTTCTTCAAACGCAATTTCTGTGGCCATTTTTTCGTTTCCTTTGTCTGCAATCTGTCTGTCCAAGGAAAGTTACACTTGCGAAGAATGGGTTGGACTGCTTTGTGAAATTGTAAAAAAGGATATTTCTGTAATGGACGTCGGGAATTTCAATAGCCGTACATAGTTTCATAAACGTATTAGTGTTAATGTAGTGACTTGGGGCATATAATATGGACAAAAATGTCTTCCACTTGGTCTCAAGGGAATTTTTGTAATTTTAAGTGTAATTTGATAGAAAAATTCTAATTTTAGAGGTTGTTATATCATTATAACTTATAACCCCATTATTGTATTTCATTCATGAATCTCAGTATTTCCCCATATTTCATAGCATGTCACTATCTTGGAGAAAACAGTGGAGTATCCAGAAATTTATCTATACCATAGATTTTGTGGTATGGATGTTACTATCTGTAAAGCTACTTGCACAGTAAGTATAGGTTAACTCCTACCTTACTCTGCTTTGGTATTTGTAAACAATAAAATTCATCAGTTACAACAGAATTTATAAATAACTGGTGTCAGTTAATAATGCGAATGCAAAACATGAATATCAACTACGATGTAAAACATGTTAATTTCAATTAGGTTTCCGGCATGAAAATGGAACGGAAACAACACAAAACACGTTACAACGAGCTTACGGACATGTTAGATGATTTTTTATAGATTACCACAATCACTGTCAATAACTGACAAAGTTCAGAACATTGACCTTTTGGGGTTTACGAAAGAGTTGAAATATGTACGACTAATTCGCTCTATGTCGATCGAAAAAACAGTTACGCAGTGTTGCCTGTGAAGAATTGAGAAGCTGGTCGCATAGTAATTTTTTCGAAACCGACTGTTGACAGAAATATCAGTCTGTTCGGCTTATAAGGGTACTCGGTCCTTGTTTATTATTTAAGCTGGCCAATTGCGGTCTAGAACCGTCACAAGCTACGGGCGTGTTCAGCGTCGAAAGGGAATCGGTAACCAGCCGATCTATAAATAGAAATTCTTTAACATGTTTAAGAGCGAGTTAGACGGGGTAAATGCAAATAATATTTTAAAAATAAGGGAAGAGTGAAATAAAAATATAATAATTCTAGTGTTGGAACTAGTTTTCCAACAACTGATTATGATATTAAAAGGATAGAAAAACACAAAGTCATCCTCCACAAAGTTTAATAGAAAAATTATTAAATCATAGGTCTCTACATGTTTCGAACGTAGAAACGTTCATCCTCAGGAGACAGAAATTTTTTTTATTTTGTGCTGTTGTTGTTAGCAAAAGAGAAACTTAAAAATAGAACCTTAATTGAGCTTTTATGGACTCAAAAATTGAAGTTTGGAAGAAACACGATATGAAGAAAATTGGTGATGGTAAAACCATACTGAGTATTTAAAACATTATTAAAGTGGGCGTAAACAAACCAAGTTACATTGGGGAAAAAAAAGGGAAAACCTTGCCAGGAAGGTGTCGAAGATTATTTAAAAACTGTCTTCAAAAATCAGACTTATCGAACATAACTAGTCTTTAAGACATTGTGAAAGTGAAAATTTGATAACAAAATGATATATTCAGTAGGAAAGAGTATTTGGGGTACTACTACGGAATATATCATTTTGTTATCAAATTTTCACCTTCACAATGTCTTAAAGACTAGTTATGTTCGATAAGTCTGATTTTTTAAGACAGTTTTTAAATAATCTTCGACACCTTCCTGGCAAGGTTTTCCCTTTTTTTTTTTGCAATGTAACTTGGTTTGTTTACGCCCACTTTAATAATGTTTTAAATACTCAGTATGGTTTTACCATCACCCATTTTCTTCATATCGTGTTTCTTCTAAACTTCAATTTTTGAGTCCATAAAAGCTCAATTAAGGTTCTATTTTTAAGTTTCTCTTTTGCTAACAACAACAGCACAAAATAAAAAAATGTTCTGTCTCCTGAGGATGAACGTTTCCACGTTCGAAACATGTAGAGACCTATGATTTAATAATTTTTCTATTAAACTTTGTGGAGGATGACTTTGTGTTTTTCTTTCCTTTTAATACTTTCAACTCCACTTTAAGTATGGACTATTTCTTCAAATTGATCATAATATGTTATACCATTTGATCTTCCATAAAAGCTCCATTTGATACCATCCATCATTTTCTCCCTATCATCTACAATAAAGCTTTTTCTGTATCCTGATAATAAACGTTTCTACTTTTAAAAGAATATTAATTTTCTATTCTAATGAAATGGTGCAGGAAGACTTTTTGTTTTTCTTTAAATATTGAGTTTTCGTGTTAACAAACCTTTTACAATAAAAAACAACATTATTACAATGCGCTATTTATAATACATATTCCATATAATTATACATCTGTTGGTAATAGCTCTAAGAATTCCTTCCACTTCATTCTTTTTGTGTCAATACCTACCCCCCTTGTTCCCCCCAATACGCTACTGATCCACTCGTCCTGACGGAATTCGGTTCTGGTCTATTCAATTTATTTCCACAAACCAGTGTCCCTTGTTTTGCGTTTGAAAGGTCCATAAATTTTATTGAAAAAATCAATTAAATTACGACTATTTAAAGCACCAGATTTATGGATCTGCGTTAGATATATGGGTGCCGCGGGGATAAAATTTAATCGGAAATTTAATTTATTTGCATAGATTATTTAATTTAGTAGGAAAACCAACCAATCGAATATACCTATACAGGGTCCTGCGAAAATGTGTCAGGTTTCCATAGCTCCCAAATGAATTAAATTAGGAATTTCTTTCTTAAGCTGACATACTATTTCACAGTGTTATTTCAGGAAAATATTTTCGCATATATAGGGTGGTCGAAAAAACTTTGATAACAGTTAAATTTATATTTTTATAATAGGGATAGGACCCTTGATTTTTTTATATTTTTAGATTGGTTTTAGTGTCCTTTTTAATTGTTATAATTTTATTAAATTTCCTTTGGTAATTTTAAAGTAATAAATGTAAAACTTTGAAAGAAAGCTGCTCTGAAAAAAAAAATCAAGAACAATATAAAAGCATTTTTTAAGATAATATTATAACTTCAATAGATTTTATATATTTTATACAGGGTTTTCAAAATAAGGTTTTAAAAATGACACACTGTACCTAAGTGTGTGTAAATTGAGCACCCTGTATATTATTTTAGTAAGGGACGAAGATTTTCAAATCAAACAATTTTTGTTATTGCAATTTTTTTAAAATTCCTAACTATGTATCAAAAACATAAATGTCGGTATATATAATAAAGTTTCTAACTCACACTAACCGTACCCAAATAAACTGGCCAACAAAAAGATCGTACCATTCTATTTTTAGACCTATTTTCAAATTGCTGTAACTTTTTTAAAAATTTACATTTTTGAATGTAGTTTCGAAATTTGGAAAGCGCGATTTTTCTACTTTAATCTGTATTTCATTTATTTTTGGCAGAATCAATATTATTATGATACACAGGGCGATTAATAGAGTGCTGCAAAAAAACACAAAATTTTAGTGTGTGCCATTTTAGTGGTGATTTTTTTTGGTCGATACAATATGGGTTTTTACCAATATAGGATCAATATCTCTAGACGTTTTTGCCAGTTTTTATATTGAGGACCTCTGGCTTTAGATAGGCCAATAAACGTCAAATTTAGGTAATCATTGCTTTAAAACGCTATAAAACTGGAAAACGGATTGATGGATTTCCACGAGTTTTTCACATTCAAAAATCCCATTTTATGGAGATGTTCTATGACCTACGTATTTTACGAAAGGTGAGAATTTTATTAATAAATACGGGGTAATCAACAAAGTCATTAAAAAAATTACATGTTTATTTGCGCGCCATTTGGCCAGCAAAGTGTTTCACTTATAAACAATATTAACAACATTAATGGTAGCAAATAAAATTGATTAAATTTTAACAAAAAAAAATAATAACAAATAAAATTAATAGTGAGCAGGTCCACCGTGAACCCTTAGAACTTCCATTACTCTTCTTGGCGATGATATACTCACCAAGTTTGCGAGGAAGTACTGGGGAATAGCATTATAGCGTATTGCTGCTATAGGTAACTTCATTGTTTAATTGACATTAACTTAGCCTTGGAAATTTATCAATTTATTGCAATCCATCAATCCGTTTTCCAGTTATAGCGTTTTAAAGCAATGATTACCAAAAGTTGACGTTTATTGGCCTATCTAAAGCCAGAGGTCCTCAATCCAAAAACTGGCAAAAACGTCTAGAGATATTGATACTACCTTGGTAAAAACTCATATTGTTACGACCAAAAAAAATCACCACTGAAATGGCACATACTAAAATTTTATTTTTTTTGCAGCACTCTATTAATCGCCCTGTGTATCATAATAATATTGATTCTACCAAAAATAAATGAAATACAGGTTAAAGTAGAAAAATCGCGCTTTCCAAATTTGGAAACTTCATTCAAAAATGTTAATTTTAAAAAAAGTTACAGCAATTTGAAAATAGGTCTAAAAATTGAATGGTACGATCTTTTTGTTGACCAGTTTATTCTGGGAAAAAATTTAAATGGGAGTACAAAAAGTGTATTTTAATAGACATACAACAGCTCATTTTGCAGTAGCTTTCAAGTGGTTTTTCTACAAGCTTTTCATAGTTTTCTGCTTTTTTTGTCTCCTGAAATCTCTGAAATAATTCATTTAAAAGAACTCCACGCCGCTAATTCAATATCACTTAATTTTTGATTAAACTGTTGATCCCTTAGTCTTACTTAGTTTAGGAAAAAAGTTACTTAAATGCATCTCATTCTTTATCTAAAGCTTTAATGAGATTTTGTATTTGTTGAATTCATTATTTGTCAAAATGAGAGATCTTAGCGAGATAGAAGTCGTTCGTGCTATAGCTTTAATTGAAAATGGTGTAAAGTAGCAAGAAAAGTTAATCGCAGTCCGTCAGTCATCAAACGTGTGTGTATGATCGCTATAGAGAGACTGGACGATATAAAAGACGAACCGGACAAGGTCAAAAGCGAAAAACTACACAAATTCATGACCGATATTTGGTAGTTTCTTCTTTGCGAAAACGAATAGCGACCGCAAAGGACCTTCAAAGTACACTTTGGATCTCATCAGGACCAGACTGTTAGAAACAGGTTACGGGAAGCAGATTTAAAACCAAGAGGACGGGTACGAAAACCTGTTTTAACTTGACATCATAAAACTATGCGATTAAACCTTTAATGATATTTTTCATTTATCACAGTTTAATATGTAATGGATGTAACAAAACTTTTTTAGGATTAACTACAGGTATATTTTTTACGTTAGCTTGACCTGAAATATATTGATCCCTCGGAAGCCATTCTTTTATTTGGTGATGGCTCTACTATCCCAAAGAAAACAGCAATATTTCGTAAATACACCCTGAAGCCCTAGTAATAGTCATATTATGACTTTTAGATCATCACATATTTGCCACTTATAGCTTATTGCATTCAGAATAAGTGACATACTTTCGTATGTTTCCTTGTCAACTACATGTGCAAGAGGAGTAGAGGGTCTTTTGTTGCCGTTATGATGCAGAAGTGGTGTTTAGACGAATCTACAAATAAACGCCATTCGTCCGGGTTATGTGCAAATCCTAATTTTTTAAATAATACTATTTGGATTAACACAAACACACATACTCTCGTACAAAGTAACAAACGAGGATAGCTCCTGGTAACGGTTCCTAAATATTGTAACTTTAGTTCCAGTGGCAAGTAAATTCCATTGTTGTAATTTAGAACCTAATAAAATACGTGTCGTATGTTCTTGCTAAAAAAAAATCATAACTCAGAAATTTTACGTCTTAAGAAGTTTTTCCGATTATTTTCGCAAAAATTAACAAAATACTGACTTTTACATTACAGTCCCAAATTGGCTGTAAACTAGTGTTATCACAGCTTGAAAAATATTGTCGGATATGGATTGGCATCCTTAAGGCTAGATGAACTTGTTAAAAATTAACTGCAGTGTAAAGACTCTTAAGGTGGCGAAGCTTATAAAAAAAAGGTGTGATAAAAAAAAACTAGTGTGTAGAAGAGAGACAGTGACATTTGAGTTTAGTTGGGGGAGTCAGAATAAGAATGTTTATAAAAATACTTGTTTGTAATTGGTGGAATAAAGGGTTCCATTTTGAGTAGTACATCCAGGGAAATCCCGTCTTAGAAAATAATTCATGACACAGCAAAAAAGGAACCCCTTCTTCCAATTGGTAGGGGTTACAAAACACTATAAAAACTCTAAAGAGCACATACGACGGGAAGTTGAAATAAGTATTCAAGTGTAAGGAAAACCTCTGCCCGTTTGCCAATTCAAAGTACTACTTTTACTCAATTTAAGTGAAGTTATGGAAAACACTGCTCCAGAGTCAGTCTACTTTGCTGCCATTGCGTAAGTGCTCTTTATTCATTGATTTATAACGTGTAACTGCTTAAACTGTTTAGATTCCTTTTGGCTTGAGTTAACTATAAAGTCATAGTTGTTTCTTCTGACTTACTTGGATTAAACCACCATTCCTGATTCTTAAGGGGGCGACTCTTCTTTAAAGTAACTCTCTAAATTAATATTTTTGTAACACATATTTGTTTGGTTATTTTTCCAGTTTGTAAGATTGTATTTTTTACCACAATTAATCATTGCTTTGCTTTTCTTTGCCATTAAATAAACTTGTTAAAAATTCCTTGGTGTTTCAGTGAAGAACTAGAGCGCAACCTTAAGTCCGTTAAGACAATAATTAAATAGTTCTTTTTTATAAATCTCTATTTTTTAAACTATCTAAGCTACACAACTCAGTCGCCTACAAACTGTAGCCCTACAATATTTTTAACCATTCTACCGGTCGAATAGTTTTTTCTTTTATATTATGTTTTTGAGGAATTCATATGGACAAAACAAAAAAAAAAGTAAAACAAGATTGTACTTGCACACACACAATAGATAATTCTAATGCATAAGTGTGCTGTACATTTTTACCCATTTAGAAATAAATATCTGGGTTGTCGTGAGCAGCATGCGAGAAAACTGGGTCAAACGTACAAGATTTTGATAAATGGCTGCAAGTTTTTAAGCACCGCACGTGCACCCTGCAGCAGTTATGTAACAAAAATAAATTAAACTTGTTTTTTTCACAAAATAAAGAAACTTTATATGATTTAGAGAATACTGGCAAAGATTTTAACTCCGTTGAAAGTCCGCCGTCAGTAGACCGCTAGATGCGGTGCTATGGATGTCCATTTATCCAAATTATTAAATAGTAGGTACCAAATATACATTTAATATTTATGTTTAAAATTTAGGTTTAGTAAATCCGAGGATAGTATTGCGCAGTTCTGATGATAGGTTTCTTACCACATACAATATACTTTATCTACTTAGACTGTAACTTACTTCTTAAGATATTATTAAGGACATTGTCCGTATCAAAATGCACCCCTTTTAAAATCCCATTAAAAATAATGCTAATTTGACAATTTCAATAAAAAATTAATTTGTAATTATTTTCGTCATATACCGTGCGAGCAAAAATTATTTGCATCAAAGAGGGCTTGGATTAAAAAACGTATAGGGCTTGGTTTAGATCACAATGATATGGGGACGATATATCTAACCAAATCTAGGTTAAAATTTTGTCAAATTGATATTATGACATGCTATGCCAAACTAATAAGTAATAAAATAAGTAGACAAATACAAATTTATTTTTGTTGTTTACAAAATTAACAAAGTAAGAATATACAGAAAGAAAAAGAAAAATAATTACATGTATTCTGAGAATTCACATAACCGGAGAGGTGGCACCAGGCTTCGTCCGAAAAAAATGTCAGGTCTAATGAATCATTTCTTTCCAATACATTTTGGGTTAACCATTAAGAGTAATTCCTGCGTCTTTCAAAATCTGCGGCTTGTATTTCTTGGAATACTGGCACTTTATAAGGAAATAAATTTAGCTGCTTTTTAAGAAGTCCTGCATGTTCCATAAGATCTTCCCACTTCTTGGGACAGGCGTCTTATACAATTTGTTGGCGTATTTTGCAATATTTCACGAACGTTTGCAACAAGTTCTTCTGTTTTTACAGATGGTCTTCCTGTTCCTTTTTTGTGTTGTATAGAACCTGTTTCCCTAAACACAGCCACGGTTCGTTTCAGGCAATGATAAAAATCCCCAGCAATAAAAGCAACGTTAGGAAAATGTTCGTGAAAATCATACATGCACAAACCTGGATTGTATTGCCACTCACCATTTACTCTAACCCCTTTTCAAAAATACGCTTCAACCATGAATGTTTTGTGCTGTCCCGTAAAGCCCATTGTGTGAATTGTTCAAAAAATGGGAAAAATTAGCGATGAATCAAATTACTTGTAACGACTGTGAAAGATGACGGAATAACTGATTTATTGTTAATTCAGGTAGTTACTGACACCCAACAGGTATTAAGCTCTACGGCTAAGCATTACGTCCATAGATGCAAGGCCCTCTTTGATGCAAATAATTTTTGCTCGCACGGTACATATAATAAATTTATTTATCAATAATTATTCTACTACAAACATGTTTCGTATAGTCCGAGACAATTAAGAAATAAGCAAGATGCAATAAGAAATAGGCAATAAGAAATAAAAAATATAAATTATGATGGCACAAAACAGTGTTTCTTTCAATCACTTTCAAGAAAGATCGGCCAATGAAATGGTTGAATTGATTAAATCGATATCCTAACCTCCTTTTACCTGTTTATTCCAGAAGATGTAATTTTAGTGTTTTATACTATTCTCAAAAAATATGATTATTTTTGTAAGCTCACCGGTTTTACCGCAAACAAAAAAACAAAGTGTTAAACACAAATTAAAGATACCTCTCTAACCTGAAAATTAAACCGACAAATGTTAAATTAGTTAGTGGGGACGAGGCATATTCTATACAGCTTTTCATTGGCCAGAAATAAGAAACTTGCAATAGAAAATCCAACATTTCGAGATCGTAAATTTTGTTTCTTGTTGCTTGTTATTTAAAACCTAATTGTGTCGCGATTGATTTGTTTATACGTATCAAATCTTATTTCTCTTGCTTATTGCTTATAGCCAAATGCTTATTTTTTAATTGTGTCTCAGCCTTAATAGTAACGATAACAAAACTAGATCTCTCCCATTGAATTTAGTTGCCTTAGCTGCTGACGCTACACCACAGAAAAATAATAGTGCCAAAGAGTTTATGACAACGTTTCTGCGACCTATCTTTCCTCTGTTGCAATATTGCACTGTACCGTGCAAAATACTTTCGTGATACTGACAGTTAAGTTTACGTACACCACCGTAAGCGAAAGAGAACTCAGCTCAGCCATTCTGACCGTAGTCAGGTTAGCAACGGCTTTTGGCAACGGAAATGCGACGCATCGAAGCAGACTCCAAGCGGCCATCGGACCGACCGCGTCTATTGCACGGCCTAAACAATCTGCACCGCGAATAAAATAATGTTCTAGAAACTACTTATGTTTAATAGTAATATGCTTAAGAAAACGAAGATTTTTATTATAAAAAATGGAAAAAATTGTGAAAATTATTTATTTGTTTATTTAAACTTAATTATTCGGGTTCGGGTTTGGTAGCTTTTTTAGCTAAAAAGCGGTCGGAATAAGATCACCCACGAGTGATAACTAAAGAAAAGTAATTAATAAATATATTTTTGCTTATATTCATAATATTTATTATATATATATATATATATGTCAATGGGCAGTTTTGAGGACAAATTTTTAGGAGTATCAGTGCTAATGAGGACACATGGTGCTTATGAGGTCTGTCCTTGTAAAAATACATGTCAATTGGTAGTTGTGGGAACTGTCCTTATAAGCTTTATATGTAAATAGTATATTATAAGGACACAAGATATTTAATATATTTATGAGGACTATATCAGATTATATCGTAACAACGTAGCGTTGCAACAAAAGTTAATTATCAAGTCTTGTCGTTTTAAAGCCAAGATTTTTAGTCCGAACAAAACGTTGTTACTCCTACTATTTTCTCGAATGTTTTCTTTTTTAAGAATATTCGACCAACATTGATGACCCGAATCTTGGCCATGTTAATTAATCAATTTTTAAAAAGTTTTTAATTTTGATTCTACCAGGAATTGGTAGTGTGTGTACAGGCAGTTTTTAAAATAAATAATTAGAAATGCCGGTGGTTGCGAGGACGCTTGATGCTTATGAGTCCTTTCCATGTCAGAATTTCTGGTTAATCTCCAAAACATAATGACTAACCCAAAAACCATAAAGCATAACCTACAAAACATATTGGTAAACCGAAGAACCTTGTGGTTAAACGAACCATGTGTTTAACCTACGAACCAGCAAAATTCTTTACAAAATAATACCGGAGACAAATATTTTATAAAAGGGTGGCAATTGTGTATTTATGAATTTGCTTTCAAGTTGACAACGAATGTAATCTTTTTGAATCTCTTACGAATTATTAATATAATTTTTTGGTGTTATACATAACAAAGGTACAACGTATTTATTTGGCCACCCGGTATACTTTTCTAACCACCTGATTAATCATTATACTATAAAGTTGTATTTCATCTAACACTGTTAGATATTTGTTTTTTTCTTTTGCACTTATTTAGTTTTTTTCTTAAAAAATAAAATGACCCTAACCTAATATATCTACCGGGTGTCCAAAATTGAAAAGATTATGATAAAATTAAGATAATAATTGAGTTACCTATTAAAATTTAAAAAGTTTAAATATTTTAGCTATAAAAGGTTAATAATTTTTCTTAAAATTTTTGTTCTTATGCTTTAGTCGATCTTTCGAGGCGGTTTTTGGCAGTTTTTATTTCAACTCATAGGACTGCAATTACTTAAATTTTTTTACAAGCAGCTGGTTTTAACACAGGATCTTCTGTTTCACAGCTAACAACAGTCCTGTAATACAGCACACACTAGGTAAAATTTAAAGCAATGATATATGAAAAACATTTTTTTTATGATAATTAATTATTTTAGGATAGTCCTTATTTAAAACCAAGTATATATTTTTTAATTTCCTATTTTATGGCATTTTTGCCAGGTTCAGTATAATCGTTACTCATAATTAGGTCCTGTTAGTTATTAATGCTTTTTGTCGTACCAGTCAATAAACCCAGAATTTCACTTTAACCGTATACGTATACCGGGTGTTTCTCAAAAGACGTTCACCCTTATAATTTTTCTGTATTTATAGATATTAAAATGAAATTTAGATATTATGCATAAGAGATAAGTCTGCATTTGTTGGCATAATTTTCAATTTGTTAGCACTTCCGGTTTGACCGGAAATGACCTTGACTTTGGTTAAATGGGACATCTTGTATATTTTTACCTATTGGGATTCAGCATAACATTCTGAGTGAAATGACACCTCACTTGTCATTTTTCGACGTGTTATAACATTTTTATGTTTTTTTTTTTCAGTCCAGAGTGCTACAAATTAATTAAATCTGTTAGTTTACAGTCAAGTAGTATATGAAAATTAATAATACGAGTATTATAAAAAATTATAATAATTGACTTTCTAATTTTGTTTTCTTGACGTTTACTCCATTTTTCCAAATGGAACGATGGTAGTTCACTAGGATATTTAAAACGCGCATTTTTTTTCGAACAATTTGATATCATACACTCCTATGCTATTTCAAAATTGACACGAAAAATTTGCCTTGAGTACCAATCGCAAATTTAAAAGCGTTATGCATTATTGCCGCCCTGTATTTTCTAAAGAAATATAAAGGCGGCTTTGAAAAACAATGGAATGATTTTGAAAACCAATATAGTTTTAACGTGAAATTATAATGTCATTCTTTATTAAACTTATATTGTAAATCAGATGAAATGGTTAGTTTTACTAGAAATAATGAACAAATTGATACGCTCCTAATTTTTGGAGTGAGCAGAAAAATTCTTCTGAGGCCGCAAGATTGTATATATTGTATGTTTTATAACCTAATGACATTACAACTTTAAATTAAAGCCATATTGCTTTTCAAAACCGTTCCATTGTTTTTCAAAGCCGCCTTTATATTTTTTTAGAAAAGGGCGGCAATAATGCATAACGCTTTTAAATTTGCGATTGGGATTTAAGGCAAATTTTTCAGTGTCAATTTTAAAATAGCATAGGAGTGTATGGTATCAAATTGTTGGAAAAAAAATGCTGGTTTTAAATATATTCTAGGGAACTACCATCGTTCCATTTGGAAAAATGGAGTAAACGTCAAGAAAACAAAATTTAATTTTTGAACGCTTGTGAAACTTAGAAAGTCAATTACTATGAATAATTTTAATTTTCATATAATAGGTACTTGACTATAAATGAGCAGATTTAATTATTTTGTAGAACTCTAGATTAAAAATAAACGATAAACATAAAAATGTTATAACACGTCGAAAAATGACAAGTGAGGTGTCATTTCACTGATAATGTTCTGCTGAACCCAAATAAGTAAAAATATACAAGATGTCCCATTTAAAATATCAAAGTCAAGGTCACTTCCGGTCAAACCGGAAGTGCTAACAAATTGAAAATTATGCAAATAGTTGCAGACTCATCTCGTATCCATAATTTCATTTTAATATCTATAAATATAAAAAAGTTATAGGGGTGAATGTCTTTTAAGAAACATCCGGTATGTACAGGCAGTTTTGAAGACACATTATTAGAAATGCCGGTGGTTGCGAGGACATTTGGTAAGCTGATGACTTATTTCCATGTAAGAATTTACAGCTAATCTTCGAAACATAATGATTAACCTAAGAATCATAATGCATTACCTACAAAACATATTGGTTAACCGAAGAACCTTGTGGTTAAACGAATCATGTATTTAACCTACGAACCGGGAATTCTTTTCAGTATAGTAATTCTCTCTCTCTGTGTTTTTTTTTTCTAATTCTTAATAGATCGTAGTTACTATGATCTGTTGTAAAGTTTTGGACCATAATGTTTAAAAATAAAATTTACGCTACGGCTAGGTGTATCTTTTTTTTCACTTTTACACAGAGATAAAAAAATCCTGTATAAACCGTCGGTTAACATACACAGGTATACACGATGTAACAAATTCGACGCGGAATATTATTATTAACTTATGTATTGGTATCGTATAATAAACTATAGAGTCCAATTTACAGCAAAGTTGGTAATTTTGATGTTATTTATTCATGGTTCTTTTATATTAATTATCATGACTAGAAGACTAGGTTTAACACAAATTCTCATCTGGAAAGACCTTATAAGCACCAAGTGTCCTCGTAACTGCCGGTAATTCTAAAACTGGGTCTTTAAAATTAAGTAACGTGCCGTCATTCTGAATAATACCATTACAAATAATAATTAAAATATTTTTAAAATTTAGAAAAATACATTCCTTTTCATCTGTAAGAAAAGTTTATCAATGCAAAAGTGCCACTATTTAAAAAAAACTGTCATATTTTCTGCTGGAATAAGAATATACCTGCCATTCCCATTCCTTAAGAAAGAAAGAGAGAGAGAGAGAGAGAGAGAGAGAGAGAGAGAGAGAGAGAGAGAGAGAGGCACCAAGTGGTCCTAGCAACCACCGGTATTTCTAAAAATTTGGCTTTAAAACTGCCTGTACGTACCATTGCGATCAAAAAAAATAGTACAAGAAAATATAATTTAATCGACTGGTCTATTATAACATATTTTCTTTTAAACTGATAACTCAGTGTCACCAGAGAGAGAGAGAGGGGGGGAAAATAAAACTCCTTAGATGCGATATTTTATTTCAGCTTAACCACTTGGTTACTAGGATAACCACATGGTTAGTGGGTTAACCATCATGGTTTCTACTTTCACGTTTAGGGTTCGTAGATTATGCTTTATGTTTCTTAAGTTAATCACAATGTATCGGAGGATAACCACAAATTCTTACTAAACAGACTTCATAAGCACCAAGTGTCCTAGCAACCACCGGTATTTATAACAATTTTGCTTTAAAACTGCCTGTACGTACATGTATACCGCGGAAAATATGAATAAGTGTGCACTATAGATCAATAATGGCGTTTTGATTAAAAAAAAAAACGGTTAAGGTGTAAACTCTGATGGGTTTAGAAATCAGACGTACTGTCGTTTCAAATAATACCTACTAAAGATAATAATGATTCGTAAAATCCAAAAAAAAAATCGATTCCTTCTCATTTTTAAAGAAATTTTTAAATCCAATATGGCGTATTTATTCTGTACCGCATACTAATTTATTTATGCATATGCATATATTGTCGCTCGCATTACGTAGGGGCCTATCTCGATTTTTGGCAAAAATGAGTTATACCCATATAAAGTCAGGGAAAGACTGCCTTAACGTTATGACAAACTGGCATATCTCAATACTACATGGTTTTTGTTTTATAGTATTATTATAGTCAATAGTCAGGCCTATATTAAATTATCGATAAAAATACTTTTACGTAAAGACCAAACTTAAGATTGGCCCCTATGCTATATTTTTTGTATGGGTCTTACTGGGCGAATATCAACATATTCCTTTACGTTATAAAATATTTTTAAAGGATGAACAGTACTTTGCAGATAGGCCTTATTAATTTATTATTTATTGCAATTTTATTTAACACATAAAAGACAATTTGTAAAAAATAAAATAAATACAAATCCCATTTTTAATATGTTATGCCTCTAGACTACTCTAGAGAATAAATAATTAAATATTACACTAGCTGTTTTTATTTCTTTTGAAATTATATGTTTATAATTTTTTTTTTACCGTTTTTATAAAATACAGATGTTTAAAGTTTAAAAATTTCGCTCCCCCTTTTCTTTGAACACAAAATGTTTTATTAATATCACAGGGGCCTATCTTATTTCATGTACAAATCAGAATTTGTTATTGTTTTTACGAAGGGGCCTATCTTGATTATTATTTATTTTTTACAAAACCCGTAAAACTTCATTGAAAATTGTTATGTCTCATCATTCTAGATTGATTTATCTACTAAACTGTAAAAAAATAAACCTAAATAAAAAATTGCTGTCAATGCTGTATCCAAAATAAGCACCATTGATTTCTTTAAATCGCTCTACTGAAAAACTACAAAAACCGAGTTAGGCCCCTACGTAATGCGAGCGACGATATGTACCTACAGGCAGTTATAAAAAGACATTTTAAAAAATAACGGTAGTTACGACACTTGTTGCTTAAATGGGTTTTCAAGTAACAATTTATGTTTAACTTATGAACAATCATCATTAACCTGTGAACTATAAAAGATAACCTACGAACCTTATGGACGTCCGTATGGCTCTACCAAAATAAACATCCATGATGGGATCTCCGTTACAGCACCACGGATATTTTGGATGACCAGTAAACATCCAAAACCGTATGTCCAATCAATGGCTTTAACACAATGAACATCCATGAAACCTCCGTTACAGAACCATGGATATTCTGGATTACCAATGGACATCCAAAACCATATTATGTACAATGGCTTTACCAAAATGAACATTCATACGTTGTACCTTTGTTATGAATAATACCAAAAAAATTATATTAATAATTCAGCTTAAAAGCAAATTCATAAATACACAATTGCCACCATTTTATACAATACAATATTTATCTCCGGTATTATTTTGTAAAGAGTTTTGCTGGTTCGTAGGTTAAACACAATCATGGTTCGTTTGGTAAAGTCATTGGACATAATATGGTTTTGGATGTCCACTGGTAATCCAAAATATCCAATAATATCCATGGTTCTGTAACGGAGATCCCATGGATGTTTATTTTGGTAAAGCCATACGGACGTTCATAAGGTTCGTAGGTTATCTTTTATGGTTCACAGGTTAATCATGATTGTCCATAAGTTAACCATAAAATGTTACTTGAAAACCCATATATATAAGCAACAAGTGTCGTAACTACCGTTATTTTTAAAATGTGTTTTTAAAACTGCCTGTACATATATTTATACAACGGCAACAAATACGTATGCGGTACAGAATAAATACGCCATATTGCATTTAAAAATTTCTTTAAAGATAAGATTTAATGGAATTTTTTTTTGGATTTTACGAATTATTATTATCTTTAGTAGGTATTATTTGACACGACAGTACGTCTGATTTGTAAACCCATCAGAGTTTACACCCTAACCGTTTTGTTTTTTAATCAAAACGCCATTATTGATCTATACTGCACATTTCATTAATATTTTCCGCGGTATACATGTACCATTGCGATTTAAAAAAAAGTAGTACAAGAATTAGTAGTTCCAGATAGAACTCTTGGTCTATAAGAGTATCGAGAAGTGGATATCGTCGTCACTATGAAAAGAATATAATTATGCCACCTTACTTTTTAGGCGTTACCATGAAAAATTCTGGTGACAGTATTGTAATAAAGGTGACACTGACATGACACTGACGCAACAATTCTTGTGACACTGAGTTATCAGTTTGAAAGAAAATATGTTATAATAGACCAGTCGATTAAATTATATTTTCTTGTACTATTTTTTTTGATCGCAATGGTACGTACAGGCAGTTTTAAAGCCAAATTTTTAGAAATACCGGTGGTTGCTAGGACACTTGGTGCCTCTCTCTCTCTCTCTCTATAAAAGTTTTAATTTCATATGATGGCTACAGCTATGAAATGCTTAGCAAAATAATACCGATGACAAGTTTTTTTTTAAATAATGGCAGTTTTGCATTGATAAACTTTTCTTAAAGATGAAAAGGAATGTATTTTTTAACACTTTAAAAACATTTCAATTATTATTTGTAATGGTATTATTCACAATGAGGGCACGTTACTTAAGGCACCTTTTCCAATCTATAACGCAAAGTAATTCATAATTTACTTTATATACATATAAGTACAGGCAGTTTTAAACACCCATTTTTAGAATTACCGGCAGTTACGAGGACACTTGGTGCTTATAAGGTCTTTCCAGATGAGAATTTCTGTTCAATCTACTCATCTAGTCATGATAATTAATATACAAGAACCATGAATAAATAACATCAAAATTACCAACTTTGCTGTAAATTGGACTCTATAGTTTATTATACGATACCAACAGATAAGTTAATAATAATATTCCGCGTCGAATTTGTTACATCGTGTATACCTGTATATGTTAACCGACGGTTTATACAGGTTTTTTTTATCTCTGTGTAAAAGTGAAAAAAAAGATACACAGAGAGAGATAATTTCTATACTGAAAAGAATTCCCGGTTCGTAGGTTAAATACATGATTCGTTTAACCACAAGGTTCTTCGGTTAACCAATATGTTTTGTAGGTGATGCATTATGATTCTTAGGTTAATCATTGTTTCGAAGATTAACCGTAATTTCTTACATGGAAATAAGTCATCAGCTTACCAAATGTCCTCGCAACCATCGGCATTTCTAATAATGTGTCTTCAAAACTGCCTGTACATACCGGGTGTTTCTTAATTCACCCCCATAACTTTTTTATATTTATATTAATAAAATTATGAGATTATGCATACGAGATGAGTCTGCATTTATTGGCATAATTTTCAATTTGTTAGCATTTCCGGTTTGACCGGAAGTGACCTTGACTTTGATATTTTAAATGAGACATATTTTATATGCCGCCCTATCTATATATATAAAGGCGGCTTTGAAAAACAATGGAATGGTTTTGAAAAGCAATATTTATGGCTTTAATTTAAAGTTGTAATTTCATTAGTTTATAAAACATACAATACATACAATTTTGCGGCTTCAAAAAAAATTTTCTGGTCACTCCAAAAATTAGGAGCATATCAATTTGTTCATTTCTAGTAAAACTAACCATTTTATCTGATTTACAATGTTAAAGTTTAATAAACGAATGACATTACAATTTCACTTTTAAACCATATTGATTTTCAAAATCATTCCATTGTTTTTCAAAGCCGCCTTTATATTTCTTTAGAAAATAAAGGGCGGCAATAATGCATAACGCTTTTAAATTTGCGATTGGGACTTAAGGCAAATTTCTTCGTGTCAATTATAAAATAGCATAAAGGTGTATGGTATCAAATTGTTCGAAAAATGGAGAAAATGTCAACAAAATTTCATTTTTTTAACGCTTGTGAAACTTAGAAAGTCAATTATTATGACATAATTTTAATTTTCATATACTACATGACTGTAAACTAACAGATTTAATTAATTTGTAGCACTCTAGATTGAAAAAAAAAATAAACATAAAAATGTTATAACACGTCGAAAAACGACAAGCGAGATGTCATTTCACTCAGAATGTTATGCTGAATCCCAATAAGTATCTAAAAATATACAAGATGTCCCATTTAAAATACCAAAGCAGACTTAATCTCTTATGCATAATATCTAAACTTCATTGTAATATCTATAAATACAGAAAAGTTATAGGGGTGAACATCTTTTGAGAAACACCCGGTATACGTATACGGTTAAAGTGAAACTCTGGGTTTGTTGACTGGTATGACAAGAAGCATAATAACTAACAGGACATAATTATGAGTAACGATTATTGAACTTGGCAAAAATACCATAAAATAGGAAATTAAAGGACTATCCTAAAATAATTCATTATCATAAAAAAAATGTTTTTCATATCTCATATTGCATTAAATTTTACCTACTGTGGGCTAATCATTTCTATTTTGGACACCCGGTAGATAAATTAGTTTAGGGTAATTTTATTAAAAAAAAAACCAAATGAGTGCAAAAGAAAAAACAAATACTTATCTAACAGTGTTAGATGAAATACAACTTTATAGTATAAGGACAAGGATTAATCAGGAGATTAGAAAAGTATACCGGGTGGCCAAATAAGAACGGCCCTCGGTCGTATTACAGCTTTAGGAAAAAAAATTTGTTAGTATATACTGCTGAGAGAAATCGCTGAAAATTATTTTCAAATGATCAGATAGAAAATTAGGTTTTTCTCGTTATGTTGCCTCATTAAGAGGTACCAAAAAAATCACATTTTGATCCTTGGGGGCATTTTAAAACAATATGCTGGGCGAACGTTAAAATTTCCTTAATAAGTGTTTATGTTATTATTTTGTCGATGATATTAGAAAAGTCATTATTTATATTAAAAAATGGTTTAAATGATTTTTACCAATGAAGGATCATGTGATTTGATTGTTATACCAATTCGTTTATGCTTTATGAAGTAGCCCTATTATTGCCCCTAAGATTATAAAATTTGTGAAAAGAAGAAACCCAACACCAATAATGTACAGCTTTTCTTTAGAAATCAACCGTTTATATCCAACATCCCCCAAAAAAATGTTAATAATAAAATTACTGTTTTCAATAAATGTAGCTTTTTAAAGTACCCCGTAGTCTTTGACTTTTAATAAATTCTCGATCTGTTGTCTTTTTAATACAATAGCGTTTATCATTAAACGTCGATTGGTAAAAATGACAGTTCTTGATAAAAATAACTTTTGGAAAGTACCCCGTAGTCTATGTTTCTCGTTAACTTCTCAATATGTGGTGTTTTTAATACAATAGTGTTTTTCATACGTCGATTAGTAAATATTACGGTTTTCAATACAAATAAATTATTAAAAGTACCCCGTAGTCTCTGATTTTTAATAAATTTTCGATCTGTTGTGTTTTCTAATATAATATTGTTTTTCATAAGGTATAAACGTCAAATGGTAAAAATTGCAGTTTTTGAAAAAAAATAAGTTTTTAAAGTACCCCGTAGCCTCTGATTTTTAATAAATTTTCCATATATTGTGCCTTTTAATGTAATAATGTTTTTCATAGTATAAACGTCAATTGGTAAAAATTAGGGTTTGTTGATTTACCTAAAAACCATGATAAGATAAGTAACCTAAAAAAACATGTTGGTTAACCTACAAACCATGATCATCATGGTAATCCTGGAAAGTATAATTGATATTCTTTATACGAACTATAATGGCCTTAGAACCATGATTATTAACCTACAAACCAGGTGATCATCCTAGAAATCATGTGGTTAACCTACGAACCATATTTTTAATTTAAAAACCGTTAAAATAGCCCTACGAGATTCCTCCTTTCCCTTTGCATTTTCTTAAGACCGCTTACTGCTGGCCTAAGAGTCTACCCTTATTTACATTCCTTAAGAAAGAGGAAGAGAGAGAGGAAGAGAAAGAAAACTGCTACCTCGTTTTAGGTAAACCTATGTGGTTAGTAAATTTTAACGTTTATGGTTGGTATAGATTTTTTCTTCCTAGTTCTTAGGTTAGGTAATCATAATGTTTCGGAGAAACTTATATGGAGACTTCATAAGCACCAATTGTCCTCGCAACAACCGGTATTTCTAAAAATTTGTCTTCGAAACTGCCTGTACGTATATGTATACAGGGTGTTTCATTAAGGGTGGCCACCGGCCATATCTCGGAAACTACTAGGCATAGAAACTTGGAAAAAAATTATGATTAAAGCGGTCATGAGAAAATTTTGGAAATTAAGTTTAAGTTCCTCATTTCGCCGCAAGGGGGCACAATTGAAAATTTTTTTTTAATTCTAAATTTCTCCGAAAATTTCCATATTAAGGTATAACTCTGATTACATCATCGAAAAGCTTAGACGATTCTGCATCATTTTGGTTTAACGCTTATTGGCGTACCGAACTTGATAAGAGTGGGGGAAGCTATTGAATGTGTAAACATTTAAATTGCTGTAACTTCTAAACGACTTTACTAAATTTAAACTTGTTTGGAAGGGAAAGGTAAGTATCTTCTATCGCCGTATTCAACAGTATACGATAGTGTTTAATAAAATTGCGAGAGGGCGCAATTTGTAATACTTAATAACAGTTTTTTCGATTTCATCCCGAAAATTCAAATCATACGGTATAACTATGACATCATAATCGAGAAGTAGATGAAATTTGCAAGAAAAGATGTGAAGACCGCAGTTCGATATCTTTGTTCGTTTCAGAGTTATTGCCAAAATAATAATTTACAAATTGCGCCCTCTAGCTATTTTATTAGAAACTATTGTGTACAATTAGATACGACAATTGAAGGTTCTTTCAAACAAGCTTAAATTTAGTAAAATCGAATAAGTCGTTTAGAAGTTACAGCGATTTTAATGTTTACATTTTCAATAGCTTCTCCCACTCTTATCAAGTTCACATAAGTGGCCCCCGTATGTACATCCAATGGAAGTATAAAAATTGTCGACACACGTCCAGAAGATGTCCAAATTTGGTTCAGTTTGTGCCCAGTGAATGTCCAATTGATGATACAAATTAGGACATCCATAGGATCGGCCGTTTAGGACATTCAATGAATGCCCTTTAGGATGACGCCCATAAGTTATCCCCTTATGTACATCCAATGGAAGTTCGAAAAATGTCGACAAGTCCAAAGTATGTCTAAATTTGGTTTATTTTTGATCTAGTGCATGATACAAATGTCACAAATTAGGACATCCGCTAAATGGGCCTTTTAGGACATCCAATGAATGTCCTCTAGGATACCATCCATAAGCTGTCCCTTAAGGTAAAAGTACGCAGACCAGGGACAATAAAATCAAAAATAATGGGTTTCTGTTCCCTGGGCCCAGGTACACAACATGGAACCCCTTTCAGTTGTATCCTTATTAGGGGTTAGGACATGACTCATTGGACTTGAGTTTAGGTGGAAGAAAATAATAAAACGAAAAGTCCTTATATACACCAGTACATAAAAATATTGCCTATTTTTGATTTTTTTTGAAAAAAATTTGTATACATATGTTTCTATATGTTATATAAACTGTTGTATACAAAAAACCCATAGCTTTTAAAAATGTCCTCATAACCGCCTATCGACATATATATATATATATATATATATGATATGATATGAAAAAGGCAGACGGAAACTTTCCCAAAAATACACAAAAAATGTATTTATTCTTTAATAATTTCCCATTTGTAGCTGAAAAACCAACGTTGCTGGGAGTTTTATTGTTCTAAAATGTAGGTACTACCTTACCAAGTATGGTTCCAATTCGATATTGAAAAGGCCGGCGTAAATTTTTCTACAAAATTACGACAAAGTAAAATTAATTTAATTTTTAATAATTTCCCATTTGTAGCTGAAAAACCACCGTTGCTGGGGGTTTTATTGTTCTAAAATGTAGGTATTACCTTACCAAGTATGGTTCCAATTCGATATTAAAAAGGCCGGTGTAAATTTTTCTGCAAAATTACGACAAAGTAAAATTGAATTAATCTTTAATAATTTCCAATTTGTAGCTGAAAAACCACCGTTGCTGGGGGTTTTATTGTTCTAAAATGTAGGTATTACCTTACCAAGTATGGTTCCAATTCGATATTAAAAAGGCCGGTGTAAATTTTTCTGCAAAATAACGACAAAGTAAAATTAAATGAATCTTTAATAATTTCCAATTTGTAGCTGAAAAACCACCGTTGCTGGGGGTTTTATTGTTCTAAAATGTAGGTACTACCTTACCAAGTATGGTTCCAATTCAATATTGAAAAGACCGGCGTAATTTTTTCTGCAAAATTACGACAAAGTAAAATTAATTTAATCTTTAATAATTTCTTATTTGTAGCTGAAAAACCACCGTTGCTGGGGGTTTTATTGTACTAAAATGTAGGTACTATCTTACCAAGTATGGTTCCAATTCGATATTAAAAAGGCCGGCGTAAATTTTTCTACAAAATTACAACAAAGTTGAAAAATCATAACAAAACAATAAGTTTAAGACAAGAATATGTTTTTTAGCGAAAAAGCGATCTGCCGAAGACCTTTCAATGGTCACAATCGAAAAAAAGTTATGGTACAATCTAGTTTTGCTTGTTTAAGCGATAAGCCGACGGAAACTATGTCACAAACCAGGACCGAACTTTTAAAACATAAAACAACTAATTTAATCTTTATTAATATCCCATTTGCCGCTGAAAACCCACCGTTGCTGGGGGTTTTAATGTTCTAAAATGTGGGTACTACCTTACCAAGTAGGGTTCCAATTCGATATTAAAAAGGCCGGCGTAAATTTTTCTGCAAAATTACGACAAAATAAAATTGAATTAATCTTTAATAATTTCGAATTTGTAGCTGAAAAACCACCGTTGCTTGGGGTTTTATTGTTCTAAAATGTAGGTACTACCTTACCAAGTATGGTTCCAATTCGATATTAAAAAGGCCGACGTAAATTTTTCTGCAAAATTACGACAAAGTAAAATTAAATTAATCTTTAATAATTTCCAATTTGTAGCTGAAAACCCACCGTTGCTGGGGGTTTTATTGTTCTAAAATGTAGGTACTACCTTACCAAGTATGATTCCAATTCGATATTGAAAAGGCCGGCGTAATTTTTTCTGCAAAATTACAACAAAGTTGAAAAATCATAACAAAACAATAAGTTTAAGACAAGAATATGTTTTTTAGCGAAAAAGCGATCTGCCGAAGACCTTTCAGTGGTCACAATCGAAAAAAAGTTATGGTACAATCTAGTTTTGCTTGTTTAAGCGATAAGCCGACGGAAACTATTTCACAAACCAGGACCGAACTTTTAAAACATAAAACAACTAATTTAATCTTTATTAATATCCCATTTGCCGCTGAAAACCCACCGTTGCTGGGGGTTTTAATGTTCTAAAATGTGGGTACTACCTTACCAAGTGGGGTTCCAATTCGATATTAAAAAGGCCGGCGTAAATTTTTCTGCAAAATTACGACAAAATAAAATTGAATTAATCTTTAATAATTTCTTATTTGTAGCTGAAAAACCACCGTTGCTGGGGGTTTTATTGTACTAAAATGTAGGTACTACCTTACCAAGTATGGTTTCAATTCGATATTAAAAAGGCCGGCGTAAATTTTTCTGCAAAATTACGACAAAGTAAAATTGAATTAATCTTTAATAATTTCTTATTTGTAGCTGAAAAACCACCGTTGCTGGGGGTTTTATTGTACTAAAATGTAGGTACTACCTTACCAAGTATGGTATCAATTCGATATTAAAAAGGCCGGCGTAAATTTTTCTGCAAAATTACGACAAAGTAAAATTGAATTAATCTTTAATAATTTCTTATTTGTAGCTAAAAAACCAACGTTGCTGGGGGTTTTATTGTACTAGAATGTAGGTACTACCTTACCAAGTATGGTTCCAATTCGATATTAAAAAGGCCGGCGTAAATTTTTCTGCAAAATTACGACAAAATAATATTGAATTAATCTTTAATAATTTCTTATTTGTAGCTGAAAAACCACCGTTGCTGGGGGCACCGGCGTATCCAGCTCATGCGTCTGGGGGGGGGGGGTAATCGATCGGCTAGGATCAGGCACGTAGCCAGGATTTCTTTTGGGGGGGGGGGGGCTATCGGGATCGCGCCGAGGGCGCAAAAAAAAAGCGCCGCAGGCGAAAATTTTTTGGGTGCCACGCCCTTTTTTGAATCATGGTGCTTGGTTTTCAAGTGGGAAAAATAAAAAACACAACACAAAATCCTCAAGAAAATCTCAAAAACAAACCTGGTAATAATTGATGTGAAGAAAATGTAATAGTGTAGGAAATGTTTAATGTATTGCCTATGTTGCCGAAATCAGAGCTCGAGTTTCGGAGGGGGTTCAGGCCCCCTGTACCCTCCCCCTAGCTACGTGCCTGGCTAGGATACTAGATAATGGCAGCTTTAAGGAGTAAGGACAAAAATTAAACAACGCTTAAGTAATCTTGGGGGGGGAGGGTAATTACCCCCATTACCCCCCCCCCCCCCCCTTGTATACGCCGGTGGCTGGGGGTTTTATTGTACTAAAATGTAGGTACTACCTTACCAAGTATGGTTTCAATTCGATATTAAAAAGGCCGGCGTAAATTTTTCTGCAAAATTACGACAAAGTAAAATTGAATTAATCTTTAATAATTTCCAA
Organism: Polydrusus pterygomalis; assembly: GCA_963969555.1. NCBI lineage: Eukaryota > Metazoa > Arthropoda > Insecta > Coleoptera > Curculionidae > Polydrusus > Polydrusus pterygomalis. The sequence goes on along the minus strand of OZ018376.1, from coordinate 36,484,636 downwards.
TTTGTAGGGGAAAAACCACCGTTGCTGGGGATTTTATTGTTCTAAAATGTGGGTACTACCTTACCAAACATGGTTCCAATTCGATATTGGAAAGGCCGGCGTAAATTTTTCTACAAAATTACGGCAAAGTAGACAAATCATAAGAAAACAATAGGTTTAAGATAAGAATATGTTTTTTAGCGAAAAAGCGATCAGCCGAAGACCACCCAGTGTTCACAATCGAAGAAAACTTATGGTACAATTTAGTTTTGCTTACATAAGTGATAAGCCGACGGAAACTTTACGGCAAACCCGCACCGAACTTTGAAAAAGCAATAAAATAAAAATAATTTTATCTTTGACCATTCGCCGCTGGAAAACTCCTGTTGGTGTTTTTCGTTCATTATTTCTGAAGAAAACTATCAACTTTGGCGTGGAGTGCGTAGGTACACCTGATAGGTATTTAGCGAACTTTGTGTAGTTAGTGTGATCAAAGTACCTACATACTTATATCGACCTATTTTACCGTGGTATGACTTTATGTTATCTTATGCCATAATTATATCTTGGCATCGCGCATCGATTCGTGTACATAATAATATTATATATTTTTTTATATGTAAATGCGCCTTCTCCCGCGTTTTAAATTTGTAAGTCGTCCATTGCCTATTGAAATTATTCAATTCAATGCTTAATCCAGAAAAAGTGAAAATGTTACACATAGTAACAACCCAACCATCGACCTCGACTGTCGGCGGCTAGTTCAAAGAAATACCTCTTCATCCACTTAGATCATCAGTGTTGCCAGATAAAAGAAATTATGGCGCCGGGTTGTCAATGTTATCAGATTTATCAGAAAATTATCTGACTATAATAAAATAAAATCAATATATAAGTTAATAAGTGCTAATAACGATATTGGTCTGCTGTGTTTTTCAGAAAAACTATATTTCAAAGCGATAACTATGTTAAATCTGGCAACGCTGAGCTACACGAAAAATTAAGCAAGAGCTACTTTTACCATATTGTTGCCGAGACGTATTAGTCCGGGAAATAACACCAACAACATATTTTGTAAATTATTGCATCTAGGGTATCAGGTAATTAGTTTTGACCGTATGTGGGAGAAAATTAAATAATTTACGTCTCTTATTCACTAAAGAGACTAATTAAGTTCCGGTTCTAGTCACCATAAAAATAAAATCTGTTTGTAGGCAAAAAAACGTCATGGGTGATTTCCAAATTACTAAAGTTTTTCGAATACTTAATTTATTTGTTTAATGTGTTTATTACCAAGATGTGATGTCTTAAAAATAAATTTATTTATAGGTTATTTCGATTCTGTAACGACCTGTAGTTAGACTTACACCGCTATAATCTTAGATTGATATAAAGTTATTATTAAAGTGACACCAAGACTGAAGTGTCCTCGAACCCTCTCGTGAAAACGAAGAGATAACCTATTATTAGATACAATATAATATACAGACAAAATATTTAAATACCAATGTTTGGACTCGTTCGTTTAACAGGTGGTGCTAAAAGCACGCCCTACTGGCCTGCAGGATAGTAGAAAACGTGGTGTAGAGAGAGTGAGAGACCGAACTTTCTATCAACCCAGGAAGGACGATGGATCTCTTCGCAAAAAGGAAGAGAGCACTACAGTTGTACGAAAAATCAATACACTTGGTGCAGAAGGTCAAATACTTAGGAATTACTATAGATCATAAGCTCACATGGACAGCGCACGTGGACCACGTTGTGCAAAATTCAACGACGACCTTTTTTCAGCTTGGACGAGCTGTGGGAGCCAACTGGGAACTTACCCCTTGAATTATGCCCTGGCAGCCACTTTGATAGAGGATCGATTAAGGCTGGACAGGAAGAACTCCCTCACGATCCTCACTAAGGAACAATGGGAGAGAAAGGAGGTTTTATTCTCACAGGACGCCCTGGTATGTTACACCGATGGGTCGCTCATGGCCAGGTCAGAATCTTTAGGAGCCGGATAAACATTGAAAAGACTGATACCCGTGGGAATTAGGGGACGTTTTGCCGAGGGCCAAGGTGGTAAGAGTGGTTGGGTGAAGAATCTGGAGTAGGCAAAATGGATCGCCGTAAGTCTACTTGCCAGGTTTCGAAACCTCCCCTCAATTACTACTACTCTTACGGACTCGTTCGTCGTCGATATATAAATTTAGTAGGTATTTTTTGAAAATAGTTAAGGGTAATTTTGCCATGTATATTTAATAAATGTTTTTGTTTATGTTTATAAAATTAAAATATTATTTATTAAAAAATTAATTATGTTGTCTTAAGACATCACATTACTTTTTACATCTAAGTTAGCCGGACTATTAGATTTAATGCAGAGAGAAAAAAGGCGGTATCGTAAACCACCCGACTTTCTTTGGCGGCAACTACATAAATATATTTTCTTTTGTTTAGCTGGCTTAAAAAGCATATAAATAGAAGATAACCTTAAAATAAATTATTTTATTTGTTTTAATTGCTACCAGTAGCGACATAGCGTCTAAAGTGATCTACAGTCGTTTTATACTACAATATTTTTATTATTACTGTTATTATAGCTTTTGATAGAAATGTAAGTAACTTTTTAACCAATTTATTATATACAGGGTGAGTTATTTAAAGTGTTACAAGGCGATATCTCGAAAACGGTTTAAAATAAAATATTTTCTTAAAATTTTAGTGAGAGAATTGGGAGATGGGGGGACATATTTAAACATATTTTTCACGTCTGCCCCCCTTCCCCATTTTGAGGGGTGGGGGTAACTTCGGAATTTTAAATGAGACAGTGTACTTTTTTTAGGTAAATACGAACCTACGTAAAAAACTACGTACGTATACAAAAAATGTTTTGATTTGCTCCCCTGGTTACGAAATTCTTTTCTAAACCAATTACCCCAATTATTAAACCAAAGTATAAATTCTGACATGTGGTTTCAATAGGACGAAGCTCTACCGCATTATGTGATACAGGCCCGTAATGAGTTGAACGAATTGTTTGAAAACAGGTGAATAAGTCGAGCTGGTTCGGTAAACGGCCTGCTAGGTCCCCGGATTTGACCCCCATTGACTTTTTTTTTTTTTTTTTTTTTTTTTAAATTTTATAAAAGATAAAGTGATGGCGGCTACACCCACAACTTTAGATGATATGAAATACCGAATCCGCGTTGCATGCTTATTAGTGAGACTCATCAAAATGGAATAAGTCTGTCTCATTTATCTTACGTATTTTATTTAGAGGGTAAAATTAAACGCAAGTAAAGAAAACAAAAACTGAGAGTATGTCTTTCTTGAATCGTATGACCCGCACGATAAGACTATAGGTATATATTTTTTTAATTTCTAAATGACTTTCCCCCATTTTTCAATAAAATTAGAATAATATTCCGAAACTTTTTAACATTTCGTTGGTTAGTTTTGGTGCTATTCTTTGAAACAAATTAGTATTTAAGCAGCAGGTATGAACGCTCTTATCCACTTGTGATTTTTCGAACTTAGTAACCTCAGACCAAGCACTATAACTGTGCGAATAGACTTTTCCATGTTTTTAGTAAATTTTTTTTTTTTTAGAAGTTTTTAATACCTACTATAAATAAAATAGCAATATTTTGCACATAAAAGCATTTTAACCCTCATAATACCAAGCGGGGTGCAGGTGCGGATACACCAAAGGCCCTTTCGGCAGTATTTTATGACATCTAATTTTCTGTGTAGCTGTAGACTTGTATTTTCTTCATATTATGTATTTTTTATAAACTTTTTTTGAAAAAATTATACGGTTGCTTGCACAAAGTCCCTCTCCTTCCCTTGCTAACTTGGAAATGTCTTGAAATATATTGTTCAAATTGGGTATGCGTAAATAATAAGTAAAATACTTATTTTTAAGGAAAAAATTTGTGTTTTGTTATTCAATGTGGCGGAAAAAGTGGAAAATATTTGTAACTGGAAAGGAGGGTCGAGTGATACTTCATTTTAAAGGCATTTCCACGCTTAATTTAACCCTACAATTTTTAGTGTTCCAAAATGTCCAGCCTTATCATGGCGAATCGGAAATTATGCAGGAAAACAAATATTCGGCAATCTCGTCTATACTGTGCTTAAAATGGAGTTGCAAGTATGGGAATGAAAAAATAAAATAAAATAAAATTGTGGGAATACTTCTTGCTTTTCTTTCGTTCCCGAAACAATATTATTTAAAAAAAAATGTATCTTACTTATAATTTATACTTTTTGTTTTGTTTTTCAAGACGATAGAGATAGAGAGAACGGTTGATTTTTCATATTTTTCGAAATGGTAATATAGAAACGGCACATTTTGGAGCAATATAAATTACAAGGTTACCTATCTCAAGCATGAAAATACCTTTAAAATAAAGCAGTACTCGACCCCCTTTCCCATTTAAAAATGTTTTTCAAGATGGCGAATGTCCGCCATTTTGAATAATAAAACAACAAAACTTCCCTAGAAAGTAAATATGTTACCTATCATTTACGCATACCGACTTTGATCTTAATTCATTCCCGAATTATTAATGGGGGGGGGGGGGGACTTTATAAAATCACTGTACCGGGTGATTCATTAAGGGTGACGAGGTACCGTATCTTAGGAACTAATAATCGTACGAGTCTGAAAACAAAATCCCTTGAATGAAATCGACCAAGAGAAATTGCTGAAAATATTTTTTAAATTCATAACAAATAGGCATGAAGATGCACAAATTGAAGAAGAAGTAGCCCCTAGATCCTATAACGTTAGAACTCAGGACGGTCATGTATATAGACGAAATAGTAGATATTTAAAGCGCTTACCATAGTATAGTTTATATTATTTTAGTTAAAAGTATTATAAAGAAAGGGGGATGTACAGGTTTTAGGTATTCCGGTAAGGAAGACCTGTTACGGGTACATGCCAAGTTGACATTGAGGGATTAATAAAAGTATAGATATAAAAGTTATACTATCTATTATTTATATTCATAGTAGTTCCTTACACATATATCCACCGCTAGGGGGCGTAATTGCTTCGATCGTATAAAAAATGCAGTTTTCTTCAAAAATTTCCAAATAAGTTGAGAAAAAAATACTACCACAGTAATACTTCTATAATTGTCCCTCTTTTTGGTTTAACACTTTTTATTGTGGAACGTAAAATAAGGGCGGAAGGGGATGGTGATCTTTTTCTGACTAAAGTGCCTATAGATTTGGTTAAACTTAACGGAATTTGGCAAACCAGGTCTCGTTTAAGAAAGGAGGGTATATTGAACAAAATAAAAGACAACAACGTCATTCTGGTTCTTGCCGCCTTTCTAGGGGGTGTGTTTTACAAGGTAAACCGTTTTATAAATTTTGCTCCGAAATCTTAAATGGAACAGTATGATTAATTTATTAGACCCGAAAAGTAGATTAAATTTGCAACAAACTATGTTTAATTTGAAGGTTATAGACAATGATGTATATTGAGTAATAGATGTGTTTTGGACTTCCATTGCCTTTAGTTTTTCATATCACAACGTTTCAACTGGTAAGTATCTCCAGTCGTCTTCAGGTGAATACTAAACAAGTTACAAAGCTACGAGCCTATTTATACTACCTAGGGGGGGAGGGGGCGGAGATAGTGACGTATGATCGAGTGCAGTTGTGAGTCATCCGCTTACGTCATCACATTTGCATCACTACTCAATCTAAGCCTACACCTATTTAACAAGGGCTTCCAAATGTTTCTTATATCTACAGAAGGTTTACTGAAACAGTCAGGGTTCTGGGTTATGACAGCTGCTTCTTTGAATTTTCTCTTCCGCCAATGCTCTTCTTTAAGTATAATTTTTGCGTTTGCCCATTGTAAATGATGGCCGTGGGTCCAAGCGTGGTCTGCTGCACCGGATTGTCCGCATTCGCAAGGTATTCTGTATACACAATTTTTCGTGTCCTTTTGATTTGTTGGTTTTGTCTTCGTCAGGTGGCTTCTTAAGGAAGCTGACTTCAGCTCCAAAGATTCCTTAAGAAGCCACCTGACGAAGACAAAACCAACAAATCAAAAGGACACGAAAAATTGTGTATACAGAATACCTTGCGAATGCGGACAATCCTATGTTGGTGAAACCCTACGACCTCTCCAAACAAGGATCAAAGAACATCGAAACCATACACTGAAAGGAGAAACAAACAGATCCGGTGCAGCAGACCACGCTTGGACCCACGGCCATCATTTACAATGGGCAAACGCAAAAATTATACTTAAAGAAGAGCATTGGCGGAAGAGAAAATTCAAAGAAGCAGCTGTCATAACCCAGAACCCTGACTGTTTCAGTAAACCTTCTGCAGATATAAGAAACATTTGGAAGCCCTTGTTAAATAGGTGTAGGCTCAGATTGAGTAGTGATGCAAACGTGATGACGTAAGCGGATGACTCACGACTGCACTCGATCATACGTCACTATCTCCGCCCCCTCCCCCCCTAGGTAGTATAAATAGGCTCGTAGCTTTGTAACTTGTTTAGTATTCACCTGAAGGCGACTGGAGATACTTACCAGTTGAAACATTGTGATATGAAAAACTAAAGGCAATGGAAGTCCAAAACACATCTATTACTCAAACTATGTTTAAGCCGCATGTCGATATCTTTATTCGTTCAACGCTCTCCCCCCCTCCTTATTATTTTCCTGTACTCCCGTGGTGTCCTCGGGTCTATTTAGATCATTGCAAAGAATTAAATCGGACTAACGTGTTTGATAGTGAAAAAAGGCGTTTCTTTCTTTGTCTCATGAACGTCGTTGACTTCGAAAGACGCAAAAAAACGAAGTTTCCCGATCCAAAAATATATAAGCCATTGCGGCTAGAAATTGCAGCGATTTTAATTCACCTGGAAGTTGGCCGTGAAACTAGGTGTACCTATACCTAGTATTATTTTGCCTAGGTATGTCATAGTAGAATTTTTGTAGGAGCAAGCGATCGGTGGATTTCGAGTTAAGGGAGTTTTGGCAGAAGTTTAACCATAAATTAATCGGTTGCAACTCCCTTAAGGAACAAAAAGCAGACCTCTTTGCTTATGAGGAAACACACTCGCTGGCACATTGCGTGTCAGCAGATTTTATGATGTCGAAAGGAATTGCCAGGAGATTCAGGTTTGTATTACGTGTTAGTTAAAAGTTATGATTGGAAATAAAACTGAAAACTTTTTGTAACAGCTTTTAAAAAAAAAATTCTTAAAATTTTATATTACGTAAATATTAAGTATATATACCTACCTACATATTTTGTATAATATACATACCTAATTCTAATGCATTTTCCGATTCACACTTCATCTTGCGTTGTACCTACCTATACAAATTTTGTACACTCAATTTAAAAATTTGTTCAAAAAATATATACCTACCTACTCAGGTACTTGTGGTTGTATAAAAATATCTATTTAAAATACAATCTTGCAAATACGAAAAGTAATTTTTATTATCAGCTTACATAAAAACGTCAGTCCTAAATTTAAGTTTTACAAAATCCTATTCCGATCATGACTAAAATGTTAGACAATAATCTATCTAATGATATTTTATTTTTATTTTAGGGACAAATTTGGAGTCCATAACATTCAAAATCGAAGGCCAAAAGTAGGCTACTGTGCCTTTTTAAACTGTGGCAAAAACAAAATTTTCTATTTAGTGACGAAAAAAGAATATTTTTCTAAACCCAAATATATTTATATTTGGAGGGCACTGACGGATATGCGCCGTCTATGTATTCTTTATGAAATAACTAATCTTGCCATACCACGCATCGCTTGTGGTTTGGACAAGAAAAGTTATTCTGTGATACGATGCATGGTGGTGTACATATTCCGTAATTGCCCTCAAATAAATGTAATTATATGTTTGTAAGTTTTGTAAGAGTATTGTTTATTTTACACCACTCCACACTTCCCCATCACGGTAGAGTAAAATAAGTCGATACTGTACTATCGCCTAATTGTATTTTTTTTGTTATTAAAAGACATTTATTATTATTATTATTACTATTTTTATTCTGCCCTTATTAACTAACTCCTATTCATTTCTATTCTATCATAGAAAATGAGTCCCTTCTAATTTTTAACTGAAAAACCGCCGTTGCTGGTGGTTTTATTGTTCTAAAATGTGGGTACTACCTTACCAAGTATGGTTCCAATTCGATATTGAAAAGGCCGGCATAATTTTTTCTGCAAAATCACGACAAAGTTGAAAAATCATAACAAAACAATAAGTTTAAGATAAGAATATGTTTTTTAGCGAAAAAGCGATCTGCCGAAGACCTCTCAGTGGTCACAATCAAAGAAAAGTTATGGTACAATCTAGTTTTGCTTGTATAAGCGATAAGCCGATGGAAACTATTCCACAAACCAAGACCGAACTTTTAAAACATAAAACAACTAATTTAATCTTTATTATTATCCCATTTGCCGCTGAAACACCACCGTTGCTGGGGTTTTTATTATACTAAAATGTAGGTACTACCTTACCAAGTATGGTTCCAATTCGATATTAAAAAGGCCGGCCTAAATTTTTCTGCAAAATTGCGACAAAGTAAGATTAATTTAATCTTTAATAATTTCCCATTTGTGGCTGAAAAACCACCGTTGCTGGGGGTTTTATTGTTCTAAAATGTAGGTACTACCGTACCAAGTATGGTTCCAATTCCAATGGTATTAAAACTTGTTCGGGACAATAAACAATATCCATAATAAATAACAAAAACTCCGCAGTTGAATGAGTCCGTTTACCGTGGAATAAGTCTTCTGATATATAATTTAGGGGTTTTTTGGAATGAGAAATTTTTTTATTGTAATTTTTAATAAATTTTTCAAAGATTATTCATTTAGTGTCGATCTGTTTAATACGCGTTTGCTTATTACGCGATTGTGCAGAATTTAAGTAATGAAACTGGCACGTAGTAAAATTGACGTGAACCAATGTCCAGTGATCGTCTGTTTGATTTACCGGAATAATAAATTCGTTAACATTCTCGAGACTTTTAAAACCAGCTTTGACCGTTTTAGTTGGGAAAATCGATGTACCTTCGACCCATGCCCATACAGTTATATCTGACAAATTTATTTGTTTCATTTTTTCAAGAATTAGATCTATAACAAAATTATCAAGCCAATAGATATTATAATTATTTTTACCGGAAACCGCAGCCGGTACATTTAACGACCTGAATCTCCCGGAAGCTAGACAATTTATTGGACGCATAAATCTACTGTTCGGAAAAATGGCTACCGAGAAATCTGGGGGAAAATTTTTATAGTACTTATTTAATGTTACTAATTAATCCATTGCCAAGAAAGTTAAATTTTGTAAACGATTTCAAATGATCAAAATTTTTATCTCCTAAACATTCTTTACTAGCTGCTGCTTTATAGTAAGAACTAAGTTTCCTAGTTATTTTGGACCACTGTTCGGGAACGAGCCGAACCGGGGTTAATAAAATTTAATTTACATAATTTAAACACTTCACCTATTTCATTATGGACATGCAAAAACTCCCTATTCTCTCCTGGAGTAAATTGTAAACAAATATTTTTACTGTCTTAACGTGCAGTTTCTAAGAAAAACAACATGTTTCGCGCCAAAAACTAAAAATAAGAATTATTTACCAAACAAACATGGTTTCCCTTTGTCTGGAAACACCGTCAAGCTGCCCGACACATTCCAAAACGTCGCGGCTTCTTTGTAAATGTTGATTTATTGCTTTAAACCACTTAGCGGGCTTCTAACAGTCTTCTTCCATCTCTTCTTAGTTGAAAAGAGAGATCCCCTGCGCTTCTAACGTGTATCGAACGATCCTCGCATCGGTGCACTTGCCTCCGAGAATTATCAATAGACGATGAAAACTGCGTGGATCGCTACACGACTTGTTACGCTCCTTTACTGGTTAAAATCCCAGATTATCCGCACATATTGTTTCATCCTTCGATAAGTGAATTTTATCGATCGATAGTCCTAACTGCGTCTACTCTAGCGATGGGAATAACCCACTTATTTTATTAACCGACTACCATTCAAGTAATTTTAAAAACCGGATGAAAACCGTTTTTTTTTTCACTCGAATATTAATATGAGTGGCGGTAGGTCGACAGTTCCGTAATTAAAAAAAAAACCGTTTCTCTTTCAATAACGGATGCGTAATCAGTTATAATTCAAGTGATGAACCGCCAATTATTAGTATTCGAATGAAAAATCGGTCGTTGTTAAGTACACAGTGACACAAAAGGCGCGGTAAAAAAAAAACTACATTTTAGAACAATAAAACCCACAGCCATGGAGGTTTTTCAGCCACAAATGGGAAATTATTAAAGATTAAGTTAATTTTATTTTGTCGTCATTTTGCAGAAAAATTTACGCCGGCCTTTTTAATATCGAATTGGAACCATACTTGGTAAGGTAGTACCTACATTTTAGAACAATAAAACTCCCAGCAACGGTGATTTTTCAGCTATAAATTGGAAATTATTAAAGATTAATTTAATTTTACTTTGTCGTAATTTTGCAGAAAAATTTACGTCGGCCTTTTTAATATCGAATTGAAACCATACTTGGTAAGATAGTACCTACATTTTAGAACAATAAAACCCCCAGCAACGGTGGTTTTTCAGCTACAAATTGGAAATTATTAAATATTAATTCAAGTTTACTTTGTCATAATTTTGCAGAAAAATTTACGCCGGCCTTTTTAATATCGAATTGGAACCCTACTTGGTAAGGTAGTACCCACATTTTAGAACATTAAAACCCCCAGCAACGGTGGTTTTTCAGCTACAAATTGGAAATTATTAAAGATTAATTCAATTTTACTTTGTCGTAATTTTGCAGAAATATTTACGTCGGCCTTTTTAATATCGAATTGGAACCATACTTGGTAAGGTAGTACCTACATTTTAGAACAATAAAACCCCCAGCAACGGTGGTTTTTTAGCTACAAATTCAAAATTAATAAAGGTTAATTCAATTTTACTTTGTCGTAATTTTGCAGAAAAATTTACGCCGGCCTTTTTAATATCGAATTGGAACCATACTTGGTAAGGTAGTACCCACATTTTAGAAAAATAAAACCCCCAGCAACGGTGGTTTTTCAGCGGCAAATGGGATATTAATAAAGATTAAATTAATTTTACTTTGTCGTAATTTTGCAGAAAAATTTACGTCGGCCTTTTTAATATCGAATTGGAACCATACTTTTTAAGGTAGTACCCACATTTTAGAACAATAAAACCCCCAGCAACGGTGGTTTTTCAGCTACAAATTGGAAATTATTAAATTAATTTTACTTTGTCGTGATTTTGCAAAAAAATTTACGCCGGCCTTTTTAATATCGAATTGGAACCATACTTGGTAAGGTAGTACCTACATTTTAGAACAATAAAACCCCTAGCAACGGTGGGTTTTCAGCTACAAATTGGAAATTATTAAAGATTAATTTAATTTTATTTTGTCGTAATTTTGCAGAAAAATTTACGTCGGCCTTTTTAATATCGAATTGGAACCATACTTGGTAAGGTAGTACCTACATTTTAGAACAATAAAACCCCAAGCAACGGTGGTTTTTCAGCTACAAATTCGAAATTATTAAAGATTAATTCAATTTTACTTTGTCGTAATTTTGCAGAAAAATTTACGCCGGCCTTTTTATTATTGAATTGGAACCATACTTGGTAAGGAAGTACCTACATTTTAGAACAAAAAAACCCCCAGCAACGGTGGTTTTTTAGCTACAAATTGGAAATTATTAAAGATTAATTCAATTTTACTTTGTCGTAATTTTGCAGAAAAATTTACGCCGGCCTTTTTATTATTGAATTGGAACCATACTTGGTAAGGAAGTACCTACATTTTAGAACAAAAAAACCCCCAGCAACGGTGGTTTTTTAGCTACAAATTGGAAATTATTAAAGATTAATTCAATTTTACTTTGTCGTAATTTTGCAGAAAAATTTACGCCGGCCTTTTTAATATCGAATTGGAACCATACTTGGTAAGGTAGTACCCACATTTTAGAACAATAAAACCCTCAGCAACGGTGGTTTTTCAACGGCAAATGGGATATTAATAAAGATTAAATTAGTTGTTTCATGTTTTAAAAGTTCGGTCCTGGTTTGTAAAATAGTTTCCGTCGGCTTATCGCTTATCCAAGCAAAACTAGATTGGTTCATAGCTCTTCTTCGATTGTGACCACTGGGAGGTCTTCGGCAGATCGCTTTTTCGCTAATAAACATATTCTTGTTTTAAACCTATTGTTTTGTTATAATTTTTCAACTTTGTCGTGATTTTGCAAAAAAATTTACGCCGGCCTTTTTAATATCGAATTGGAACCATACTTGGTAAGGTAGTACCTACATTTTAGAACAATAAAACCCCCAGCAACGGTGGTTTTTCAGCTACAAATTGGAAATTATTAAAGATTAATTCAATTTTACTTTGTCGTAATTTTGCAGAAATATTTACACCGGCCTTTTTAATATCGAATTTGAACCATACTTGGTAAGGTAATACCTACATTTTAGAACAATAAAACCCACAGCAACGGTGATTTTTCAGCTACAAATGGGAAATTATTAAAAATTAAATTAATTTTACTTTGTCGTGATTTTGCAAAAAAATTTACGCCGGCCTTTTTAATATCGAATTGGAACCATACTTGGTAAGGTATTACCTACATTTTAGAACAATAAAACCCCCAGCAACGGTGGTTTTTCAGCTACAAATGGGAAATTATTAAAAATTAAATTAATTTTACTTTGTCGTAATTTTGCAGAAAAATTTACGCCGGCCTTTTTAATATTGAATTGGAACCATACTTGGTAAGGTAGTACCCACATTTTAGAACAATAAAACCCCCAGCAACGGTGGTTTTTCAGCTACAAATTGGAAATTATTAAATTAATTTTACTTTGTCGTGATTTTGCAAAAAAATTTACGCCGGCCTTTTTAATATCGAATTGGAACCATACTTGGTAAGGTAGTACCTACATTTTAGAAAAATAAAACCCCCAGCAACGGTGATTTTTCAGCTACAAATGGGAAATTATTAAAGATTAATTTAATTTTACTTTGTCGTAATTTTGCAGAAAAATTTACGTCGGCCTTTTTAATATCGAATTGGAACCATACTTGGTAAGGTAGTACCTACATTTTAGAACAATTAAACCCCCAGCAACGGTGGTTTTTTAGCTACAAATTCAAAATTAATAAAGATTAATTCAATTTTACTTTGTCGTAATTTTGCAGAAAAATTTACGCCGGCCTTTTTAATATCGAATTGGAACCATACTTGGTAAGGTAGTACCCACATTTTAGAACAATAAAACTCCCAGCAACGGTGGTTTTTCAGCGGCAAATGGGATATTAATAAAGATTAAATTAATTTTACTTTGTCGTAATTTTGCAGAAAAATTTACGTCGGCCTTTTTAATATCGAATTGGAACCTTACTTTTTAAGGTAGTACCCACATTTTAGAACAATAAAAACCCCAGCAACGGTGGTTTTTCAGCTACAAATTGGAAATTATTAAATTAATTTTACTTTGTCGTGATTTTGCAAAAAAATTTACGCCGGCCTTTTTAATATCGAATTGGAACCATACTTGGTAAGGTAGTACCTACATTTTAGAAAAATAAAACCCCCAGCAACGGTGATTTTTCAGCTACAAATTGGAAATTATTAAAGATTAATTTAATTTTACTTTGTCGCAATTTTGCAGAAAAATTTACGTCGGCCTTTTTAATATCGAATTGGAACCATACTTGGTAAGGTAGTACCTACATTTTAGAACAATAAAACCCCCAGCAACGGTGGTTTTTTAGCTACAAATTCAAAATTAATAAAGATTAATTCAATTTTACTTTGTCGTAATTTTGCAGAAAAATTTACGCCGGCCTTTTTAATATCGAATTGGAACCATACTTGGTAAGGTAGTACCCACATTTTAGAACAATAAAACCCCCAGCAACGGTGGTTTTTCAGCGGCAAATGGGATATTAATAAAGATTAATTTAATTTTACTTTGTCGTAATTTTGCAGAAAAATTTACGTCGGCCTTTTTAATATCGAATTGGAACCATACTTTTTAAGGTAGTACCCACATTTTAGAACAATAAAACCCCCAGCAACGGTGGTTTTTCAGCGGCAAATGAGATATTAATAAAGATTAAATTAGTTGTTTTATGTTTTAAAAGTTCGGTCCTGGTTTGTGGAATAGTTTCCTTCGGCTTATCGCTTATACAAGCAAAACTAGATTGTACAATAACTTTTCTTTGATTGTGACCACTGAGAGGTCTTCGGCAGATCGCTTTTTCTCTAAGAAACATATTCTTGTCTTAAACTTATTGTTTTGTTATGATTTTTCAACTTTGTCGTAATTTTGCAGAAAAATGTACGCCGGCCTTTTCAATATCGACTTGGAACCATACTTGGTAAGGTAGTACCTACATTTTAGAACAATAAAACCCCCAGCAACGGTGATTTTTCAGCTACAAATTGGAAATTATTAAAGATTAATTTAATTTTACTTTGTCGTAATTTTGCAGAAAAATTTACGCCGGCCTTTTTAATATCGAATTGGAACCATACTTGGTAAGGTAGTACCCACATTTTAGAACAATAAAACCCCCAGCAACGGTGGTTTTTCAGCGGCAAATGGGATATTAATAAAGATTAATTTAATTTTACTTTGTCGTAATTTTGCAGAAAAATTTACGTCGGCCTTTTTAATATCGAATTGGAACCATACTTTTTAAGGTAGTACCCACATTTTAGAACAATAAAACCCCCAGCAACGGTGGTTTTTCAGCGGCAAATGGGATATTAATAAAGAATAAATTAGTTGTTTTATGTTTTAAAAGTTCGGTCCTGGTTTGTGGAATAGTTTCCTTCGGCTTATCGCTTATACAAGCAAAACTAGATTGTACCATAACTTTTTTTTTGATTGTGACCACTGAGAGGTCTTCGGCAGAACGCTTTTTCTCTAAGAAACATATTCTTGTCTTAAACTTATTGTTTTGTTATGATTTTTTAACTTTGTCGTAATTTTGTAGAAAAATTTACGCCGGCCTTTTCAATATCGACTTGGAACCATACTTGGTAAGGTAGTACCTACGTTTTAGAACAATAAAACCCCCAGCAACGGTGATTTTTCAGCTACAAATTGGAAATTATTAAAGATTAATTTAATTTTATTTTGTCGAAATTTTGCAGAAAAATTTACGTCGGCCTTTTTAATATCGAATTGGAACCATACTTGGTAAGGTAGTACCTACATTTTAGAACAATAAAACCCCCAGCAACGGTGATTTTTCAGCTACAAATTGGAAATTATTAAAGATTAATTTAATTTTACTTTGTCGTAATTTTGCAGAAAAATTTACGCCGGCCTTTTCAATATCGACTTGGAACCATACTTGGTAAGGTAGTACCTACATTTTAGAACAATAAAACCCCCAGCAACGGTGATTTTTCAGCTACAAATTGGAAATTATTAAAGATTAATTCAATTTTACTTTGTCGTAATTTTGCAGAAAAATTTACGCCGGCCTTTTCAATATCGACTTGGAACCATACTTGGTAAGGTAGTACCTACATTTTAGAACAATAAAACCCCCAGCAACGGTGATTTTTCAGCTACAAATTGGAAATTATTAAAGATTAATTCAATTTTACTTTGTCGTAATTTTGCAGAAAAATTTACGCCGGCCTTTTTAATATCGAATTGGAACCATACTTGGTAAGGTAGTACCCACATTTTATAACAATAAAACCCCCAGCAACGGTGGTTTTTCAGCGGCAAATGGGATATTAATAAAGATTAAATTAGTTGTTTTATGTTTTGAAAGTTCGGTCCTGGTTTGTGGAATAGTTTCCTTTGGCTTATCGCTTATACAAGCAAAACTAGATTGTACCATAACTTTTCTTCGATTGTGACCACTGAGAGGTCTTCGGCAGATCGCTTTTTCGCTAAAAAACATATTCTGGTCTTAAACTTATTGTTTTGTTATGATTTTTCAACTTTGTCGTAATTTTACAGAAAAATTTACGCCGGCCTTTTTAATATCGAATTGGAACCCTACTTGGTAAGGTAGTACCCACATTTTAGAACATTAAAACCCCCAGCAACGGTGGGTTTTCAGCGGCAAATGGGATATTAATAAAGATTAAATTAGTTGTTTTATGTTTTAAAAGTTCGGTCCTGGTTTGTGAAATAGTTTCCGTCGGCTTATCGCTTAAACAAGCAAAACTAGATTGTGCCATAACTTTTTTTCGATTGTGACCACTGAAAGGTCTTCGGCAGATCGCTTTTTCGCTAAAAAACATATTCTTGTCTTAAACTTATTGTTTTGTTATGATTTTTCAACTTTGTTGTAATTTTGCAGAAAAAATTACGCCGGCCTTTTCAATATCGAATTGGAATCATACTTGGTAAGGTAGTACCTACATTTTAGAACAATAAAACCCCCAGCAACGGTGGTTTTTCAGCTACAAATTGGAAATTATTAAAGATTAATTTAATTTTACTTTGTCGTAATTTTGCAGAAAAATTTATGTCGGCCTTTTTAATATCGAATTGGAACCATACTTGGTAAGGTAGTACCCACATTTTAGAACATTAAAACCCCCAGCAACGGTGGGTTTTCAGCGGCAAATGGGATATTAATAAAGATTAAATTAGTTGTTTTATGTTTTAAAAGTTCGGTCCTGGTTTGTGAAATAGTTTCCGTCGGCTTATCGCTTAAACAAGCAAAACTAGATTGTACCATAACTTTTTTTCGATTGTGACCACTGAAAGGTCTTCGGCAGATCGCTTTTTCGCTAAAAAACATATTCTTGTCTTAAACTTATTGTTTTGTTATGATTTTTCAACTTTGTTGTAATTTTGCAGAAAAAATTACGCCGGCCTTTTCAATATCGAATTGGAATCATACTTGGTAAGGTAGTACCTACATTTTAGAACAATAAAACCCCCAGCAACGGTGGTTTTTCAGCTACAAATTGGAAATTATTAAAGATTAATTTAATTTTACTTTGTCGTAATTTTGCAGAAAAATTTACGCCGGCCTTTTCAATATCGAATTGGAACCATACTTGGTAAGGTAGTACCTACATTTTAGAACAATAAAATCCCAAGCAACGGTGGTTTTTCAGCTACAAATTCGAAATTATTAAAGATTAATTCAATTTTATTTTGTCGTTATTTTGCAGAAAAATTTACGCCGGCCTTTTTAATATCGAATTGGAACCCCACTTGTAAGGTAGTACCCACATTTTAGAACATTAAAACCCCCAGCAACGGTGGGTTTTCAGCGGCAAATGGGATATTAATAAAGATTAAATTAGTTGTTTTATGTTTTAAAAGTTCGGTCCTGGTTTGTGAAATAGTTTCCGTCGGCTTATCGCTTAAACAAGCAAAACTAGATTGTACCATAACTTTTTTTCGATTGTGACCACTGAAAGGTCTTCGGCAGATCGCTTTTTCGCTAAAAAACATATTCTTGTCTTAAACTTATTGTTTTGTTATGATTTTTCAACTTTGTTGTAATTTTGCAGAAAAAATTACGCCAGCCTTTTCAATATCGAATTGGAATCATACTTGGTAAGGTAGTACCTACATTTTAGAACAATAAAACCCCCAGCAACGGTGGGTTTTCAGCTACAAATTGGAAATTATTAAAGATTAATTTAATTTTACTTTGTCGTAATTTTGCAGAAAAATTTACGTCGGCCTTTTTAATATCGAATTGGAACCATACTTGGTAAGGTAGTACCTACATTTTAGAACAATAAAACCCCAAGCAACGGTGGTTTTTCAGCTACAAATTCGAAATTATTAAAGATTAATTCAATTTTACTTTGTCGTAATTTTGCAGAAAAATTTACGCCGGCCTTTTTAATATCGAATTGGAACCATACTTGGTAAGGTAGTACCCACATTTTAGAACAATAAAACCCCCAGCAACGGTGGTTTTTCAGCGGCAAATGGGATATTAATAAAGATTAAATTAGTTGTTTCATGTTTTAAAAGTTCGGTCCTGGTTTGTAAAATAGTTTCCGCCGGCTTATCGCTTATACAAGCAAAACTAGATTGGTTCATAGCTCTTCTTCGATTGTGACCACTGGGAGGTCTTCGGCAGATCGCTTTTTCGCTAAAAAACATATTCTTGTTTTAAACCTATTGTTTTGTTATAATTTTTCAACTTTGTCGTAATTTTGCAGAAAAATTTACGCCGGCCTTTTCAATATCGAATTGGAACCATACTTGGTAAGGTAGTACCTACATTTTAGAACAATAAAACTCCCAGCAACGTTGGTTTTTCAGCTACAAATGGGAAATTATTAAAGAATAAATACATTTTTTGTGTATTTTTGGGAAAGTTTCCGTCTGCCTTTTTCATATCATATCATATATATATATATATATGTCGATAGGCGGTTATGAGGACATTTTTAAAAGCTATGGGTTTTTTGTATACATCAGTTTATATAACATATAGAAATATATGTATACAAATTTTTTTCAAAAAAAATCAAAAATAAGCAATATTTTTATGTACTGGTGTATATAAGGACTTTTCGTTTTATTATTTTCTTCCACCTGAACTCAAGTCCAATGAGTCATGTCCTAGCCCCCAATAAGGATACAACTGAAAGGGGTTTCTTCATGTTGTGTACCTGGGCCCAGGGAACAGAAACCCATTATTTTTGATTTTATTGTCCCTGGTCTGCGTACTTTTACCTTAAGGGACAGCTTATGGGTGGTATCCTAGAGGACATTCATTGGATGTCCTAAAAGGCCCATTTAGCGGATGTCCTAATTTGTGACATTTGTATCATGCATTAGATCAAAAATAAACCAAATTTAGACATACTTTGGACTTGTTGTCGACATTTTTCGAACTTCCATTGGATGTACATAAGGGGATAAAACTTATGGGCGTCATCCTAAAGGAATGTCCTAAACGGAAGATCCTATGGATGTCCTAATTTGTATCATCAATTGGACATTCACTGGGCACAAACTGAACCAAATTTGGACATCTTCTGGACGTGTGTCGACAATTTTTGTACTTCCATTGGATGTACATACGGGGGTCACTTATGTGAACTTGATAAGAGTGGGAGAAGCTATTGAAAATGTAAACATTAAAATCGCTGTAACTTCTAAACGACTTATTCGATTTTACTAAATTTAAGCTTGTTTGACAGAACCTTCAATTGTCGTATCTAATGGTACACAATAGTTTCTAATAAAATAGCTAGAGGGCGCAATTTGTATTAAAAATTATTGTTTTGGCAATAACTCTGAAACGAACAAAGATATCGAACTGCGGTCTTCGCATCTTTTCTTGCAAATTTCATCTACTTTTCGATTATGATGTCATAGTTATACCGTATGATTTGAATTTTCGGGATGAAATCGAAAAAACTGTTATTATTACAAATTGCGCCCTCTAGCAATTTTATTAAACACTATCGTACACTGCTGAATACGGCGATAGAAGATACTTACCTTTCCCTTCCAAACAAGTTTAAATTTAGTAAAATCGGATAAGTCGTTTAGAAGTTACAGCAATTTAAATGTTTACACATTCAATAGCTTTCCCCACTCTTATCAAGGTCGGTACGCCAATGAGCGTTAAACCAAAATGATGCAGAATCGTCTAAGCTTTTCGATGATGTAATCAGAATTATACCTTAATATGGGAATTTTCGGAGAAATTTAGAATTAAAAAAAAATTTTCAATTGTGCCCCCTTGCGGCGAAATGAGGAACTTAAACGTAATTTCCAGAATTTTCTCATGACCGCTTTAATCATAATTTTTTTCTATGCCTAGTAGTTTCCGAGATATGGCCGGTGGCCACCCTTAATGAAACACCCTGTATACATATACGTACATGCAGTTTCGAAGCCAAATTTTTAGAAATACCGGTTGTTGCGAGAACAATTGGTGCTTATGAAGTCTCCATATAAGTTTCTCCGAAACATTATGATTACCTAACCTAAGAACCAGGAAGAAAAAATCTATACCAACCATAAACGTTAAAATTTACTAACTATGTGGTTTACCTAAAACGAGGTAGCAGTTTTCTTTCTCTTCCTCTCTCTCTTCCTCTTTCTTAAGGAATGTAAATAAGGGTAGACTCTTAGGCCAGCAGTAAGCTGTCTTAAGAAAATGCAAAGGGAAAGGAGGAATCTCGTAGGGCTATTTTAACGGTTTTTAAATTAAAAATATGGTTCGTAGGTTAACCACATGATTTCTAGGATAATCACCTGGTTTGTAGGTTAATAATCATGGTTCTAAGGCCATTATAGTTCGTATAAAGAATATCAATTATACTTTCCAGGATTACCATGATGATCATGGTTCGTAGGTTAACCAACATGGTTTTTTAGGTTACTTATCATGGTTTTTAGGTAAATCAACAAACCCTAATTTTACCAATTGACGTTTATACTATGAAAAACATTATTACATTAAAAGGCACAATATATGGAAAATTTATTAAAAATCAGAGGCTACGGGTTACTTTAAAAACTTATTTTTTTTCAAAAACTGCAATTTTTACCATTTGACGTTTATACCTTATGAAAAACAATATTATATTAGAAAACACAACAGATCGAAAATTTATTAAAAATCAGAGACTACGGGGTACTTTTAATAATTTATTTGTATTGAAAACCGTAATATTTACTAATCGACGTTTATGCCTTATGAAAAACCCTATTGTATTTAAAACACCACATATTGAGAAGTTAACGAGAAACAGAGACTACGGGGTACTTTCCAAAAGTAATTTTTATCAAGAACTGTAATTTTTACCAATCGACGTTTAATGATAAACGCTATTGTATTAAAAAGACAACAGATCGAGAATTTATTAAAAGTCAAAGACTACGGGGTACTTTAAAAAGCTACATTTATTGAAAACAGTAATTTTATTATAAACATTTTTTTGGGGGATGTTGGAGATAAACGGTTGATTTCTAAAGAAAACCTGTACATTATTGGTGTTGGGTTTCTTCTTTTCACAAATTTTATAATCTTTGGGGCAATAATAGGGCTATTTCATAAAGCATAAACGAATTGGTATAACAATCAAATCACATGATTCTTCATTGGTAAAAATAATTTTAACCATTTTTTAATATAAATAATGACTTTTCTAATATCATCGACAAAATAATAACATAAACACTAATTAAGGAAATTTTAACGTTCGTCCAGCATATTGTTTTAAAATGCCCCCAAGGATTAAAATGTGATTTTTTCGGTACCTCTTAATGAGGCAACATAACGAGAAAAACCTAATTTTCTATCTGATCATACTAGCTGACAGCTCTCGAATTTGAAAATAATTTCCAGCGATTTCTCTCAGCAGTATATACTAACAAAATTTTTTTCCTAAAGCTGTAATACGACCGAGGGCCGTTCTTATTTGGCCACCCGGTATACTTTTCTAACCTCCTGATTAATCCTAGTCCTTATACGATAAAGTTGTATTTCATCTAACACTGTTAGACAGGTATTTTTTTTTCTTTTGCACTCATTTGGTTTTTTTTTTAATAAAATTACCCTAAACTAATTTATCTACCAGGTGTCCAAAATAGGAATGATTAGCCCACATTGGGTAAAATTTAATGCAATGTGAGATATGAAAAACATTTTTTTATGATAATGAATTATTTTAGGATAGTCCTTTAATTTTCTATTTTATGGTATTTTTGCCAAGTTCAATAATCGTTGCTCATAATTATGTCCTGTTAGTTATTATGCTTCTTGTCATACCAGTCAACAAACCCAGAGTTTCACTTTAACCGTATACGTATACCGGGTGTTTCTCAAAAGACGTTCACCCCTATAACATTTCTGTATTTATAGATATTAAAATGAAATTTAGATATTATGCATAAGAGATTGAGTCTGCATTTGTTGGCATAATTTTCAATTTGTTAGCACTTCCGGTTCGACCGGAAGTGTCCTTGACTTTGATATTTTAAATGGGACATCTTGTATATTTTTACTTATTGGGATTCAGCATAACATTCTGAGTGAAATGACATCTCGCTTGTCATTTTTCGACGTGTAATAACATTTTTATGTTTATTTTTTTTTTAATCTAGAGTGCTACAAATTAATTAAATCTGTTAGTTTACAGTCATGTAGTATATGAAAATTAAAATTATGTCATAATAATTGATTTTCTAAGTGTCACAAGCGTTAAAAAAATTTAATTTTGTTGACGTTTACTCCATTTTTCGAACAATTTGATACCATACACTCCTATGCTATTTTAAAATTGACACGAAGAAATTTGCCTTAAGTCCCAATCGCAAATTTAAAAGCGTTATGCATTATTGCCGCCCTTTATTTTCTAAAGAAATATAAAGGCGGCTTTGAAAAACAATGGAATGATTTTGAAAACCAATATGGTTTTAAAGTGAAATTGTAATGTCATTCGTTTATTAAACTTTAACATTTTAAATCAGATAAAATGGTTAGTTTTACTAGAAATGAACAAATTGATAGGCTCCTAATTTTTGGAGTGACCAGAAAAATTTTTCTAAAGCCGCAAGATTGTATGTATTGTATGTTTTATAAACTAATGACATTACACCTTTAAATTAAAGCCATAAATACTGCTTTTTAAAACCATTCCACTGTTTTTCAAAGCCGCCTTTATATATATAGAGAGGGCGGCATATAAAAGATGTCCCATTTAAAATATCAAAGTCAAGGTCACTTCCGGTCAAACCGGAAGTGCTAACAAATTGAAAATTATGCCAATAAATGCAGACTCATCTCGTATGCATAATCTCATAATTTCATTAATATAAATATAAAAAAGTTATGGGGGTGAATATATTTTAAGAAACACCCGGTATACAGGCAGTTTTGAAGACACATTATTAGAAATGCCGGTGGTTGCGAGGACATTTGGTAAGCTGATGACTTATTTCCATGTAAGAAATTACGGTTAATCTTCGAAACATAATGATTAACCTAAGAATCATAATGCATCACCTATAAAACATATTGGTTAACCGAAGAACCTTGTGGTTAAACGAATCATGTATTAAACCTACGAACCGGGAATTCTTTTCAGTATAGGAATTATCTCTCTGTGTTGTTTTTTTTTCTAATTCTTACTAGATCGTAGTTACTATGATCTGTTGTAAAGTTTTGGACCATAATCTTTAAAAATAAAATTTACGCTACGTCTAGGTGTATATTTTTTTTCACTTTTACACAGAGATTAAAAAATCCTGTATAAACCGTCGGTTAACATACACAGGTATACACGATGTAACAAATTCGACGCGGAATATTATTATTAACTTAACTGTTGGTATCGTATAATAAACTATAGAGTCCAATTTACAGCAAAGTTGGTAATTTTGATGTTATTTATTCAGGGTTCTTGTATATTAATTATCATGACTAGATGACTAGATTTAACACAAATTCTCATCTGGAAAGACCTTATAAGCACCAAGTGTCCTCGTAACTGCCGGTAATTCTAAAACTGGGTCTTTAAAACTGCCTGTACTTATATGTATACAGGGTGACGCAGATCTAAATGAACATACTTCAACACAAGACAAAGAATACCTTGGGGGTTCTGAATCATCCATCTTTGATAGTTCAATTGTCGATAGTTAATAAGATACAGGGTCTTTTATGAACTTCAGCAATTTTTTGTTCTTGTCATATTTTTTAATGCACTCCGTATAAAATTTTCATATTGGGTCAACATCTGTAACCTATCTGTCGCTTAAAATTGCAGTATCAGAAAATTTTAAATTCCAGGCCCGTATTAAAAAAAGTTGACATTTTCAATTTTTACATTTTTAACACCCTGTAGATCAATTTTTTTCAAAATATTATTTTTTATTGGAAAGAGCATAAAGAATTGACCCTAACGGCATAATTTTCAAAGTTCCCGCACCCATCACTTGATTAGAATAAATGGTTGTTTTGTAAAAAATTTCAAAATGGTGCATATTTGGAAATTAGAAATTAAGAAAATAACAATAAAAAAGCAAAAACTGCT
This sequence comes from Polydrusus pterygomalis, assembly GCA_963969555.1. Taxonomy (NCBI): domain Eukaryota; kingdom Metazoa; phylum Arthropoda; class Insecta; order Coleoptera; family Curculionidae; genus Polydrusus; species Polydrusus pterygomalis. The sequence continues at coordinate 36,460,555 of OZ018376.1, read as the reverse complement.
TTCGAAATAAAAAAATAAATGTACTAAACGTTTAATAGTTTTAACGAGACTAAATTTTAGGGAACAACACAACAACAAATAACAAAGTAATAATAATAATAACAAAACTGCAAGATGATTGCTTTTTAGACATCGACAAAAAATCGTAAATTACAGTCAGAAATTTTAAACTTTGTAAAGTAGGCTTTGCCTCATTAAAAAACAAACCAAAGACTATCGAGTTACTGTTCCATAGCAACAATTCAAGTCACTATCAGATATGTGACAGTTGTCTGACCTTTGTTAGTATTCGGTTAACAATTATTGCAATTTTCTGTTGAAGATGCCTTACCAATTTTCAAATGCCGAATATGCCGACATTATTTTTGTATACGGTTTTTGTAACGGTAATGGAAGAGCTGCTGTTCGGGAATATCGTAGGCGATTTCCGGGTAGAAGATGTCTATATCACAAAACGTTTGCAAATGTATTTTTATTTGCTGGAGAACATGGACATTTTCCCACTGACAATAATATTGATCAACCAATACGACATCCAGTTCAGGAGGAAGAAGATATCTTAAATCTTGTTGAAGATAATCCCAAAACATCTACTCAAAAAATTGCGACACGTCTAGGAATCCCGCAAAAAAGAGTTAATGTAACACTGCAAAAGGAAGGCTTGCATCCGTTTCATGTTCAAGAAGTTCAAAGATTGGAACCTGGCGATTATGCAAACCGGTTACTCTTTTGCCAGTGGCTCAGTAGACACCAAAGGAGTCTTTATCGAGTCCTCTGGACCGATGAAGCACAATTTACCAGAGATGGTGTAAATAATTCAAGGAATTCCCATGTATGGTCGTTAGAAAATCCACATGCCATCAGACAATCGCATTCGCAGCACAAATTTTCCATAAACGTTTGGGCGGGTATAATAAATAATAAATTAATTGGGCCGCACTTTTTTGCTGAAAGATTAGATGGAAATCAATATTTAAATTTTTTACAAAACATTTTGCCAGGACTTATGCAGAATGAAAATGCTAACGTGAGAGGGCTCTTTTTTCAACATGATGGGGCCCCACCACATTTTGCAAGGGTTGTATCTGAATTTTTAAATATTACGTTTCCTAACAGATGGATAGGCCGTGGAGGGCCCCATTTATGGCCAGCCAGGTCGCCGGACTTTAATCCTTTGGATTTTTTTTTTCTGGGGGAATATGAAAAATTTGGTTTATTTAGAAGAAATCAACAAGCGGGAGCAGCTTTTGCAACGAATTATTAATGCTTTTCAGGAAATAAAAAATAACCCAGACGCAATTAGAAAAGCAGTGTCAAATTTAAACATCAGAAGACGAAGATGTGAACAAGCCAATGGAGGGCATTTTGAACAGCTTCTTAAATAACAGTGTTCTGCTAAAGTGCTCTTAAAATTAATTCTTGCTAAAACTTTTTCTATGTATTAGATTTTAAGCAGTCGATTTTAACTTGCAGTTTTGTTATTATTATTATTACTTTGTTATTTGTTGTTGTGTTGTTCCCTAAAATTTAGTCTTGTTAAAACTATTAAACGATTTGTACATTTATTTTTTTACTTCGGAAGCAGTTTTTGCTTTTTTATTGTTATTTTCTTAATTTCTAATTTCCAAATATGCACCATTTTGAAATTTTTTACAAAACAACCATTTATTCTAATCAAGTGATGGGTGCGGGAACTTTGAAAATTATGCCGTTAGGGTCAATTCTTTATGCTCTTTCCAATAAAAAAATAATATTTTGAAAAAATTGATCTACAGGGTGTTAAAAATGTAAAAATTGAAAATGTCAACTTTTTTTAATACGGGCCTGGAATTTAAAATTTTCTGATACTGCAATTTTAAGCGACAGATAGGTTACAGATGTTGACCCAATATGAAAATTTTATACGGAGTGCATTAAAAAATATGACAAGAACAAAAAATTGCTGAAGTTCATAAAAGACCCTGTATCTTATTAACTATCGACAATTGAACTATCAAAGATGGGTGATTAAGAACCCCCAAGGTATTCTTTGTCTTGTGTTGAAGTATGTTCATTTAGATCCGCGTCACCCTGTATAAAGTAAATTATGAATTAGTTTGCGTTATAGACTGGAAAAGGTGCCTTAAGTAACGTGCCGTCATTCTGAATAATACCATTACAAATAATAATTAAAATTTAAAAAAATACATTCCTTTTCATCTTTAAGAAAAATTTGTCAATGCAAAACTGCCACTATTTAAAAAAAACTTGTCTTCGGTATTATTTTGCTAAGCATTTCATAGCTTTTGCCATCATATTAAATTAAAACTTTTATAATTATAGTCTAAATTTAATAATACAATAAAATCTCGAGCTGTCATATTTTCTGCTGGCCTAAGAATCTACCTGAAAATCACATTCCTTAAGAAAGATAGAGAGAGGAAAAAAGGAAACTCCTTAGATGGGATATTACCTTGTTTTAGGTTAACCACATGGTTAGTAGGTTTACCATCATGGTTTCTATTTTAACGTTTATGCTTTATTTTTCTTAGGCTTATCACAAAGATAACCAAAAATTCTTGCGTGAAAAGACTTTATAAGCACCAAGTGTCCTCGCAACCACCGGTATTTCTAGAAATTTGTCTTTAAAACTGCCTGTACGTACATGTATACAAAGGAAAATATAAATAAGCATGCATATAAACGGTTAAGTGTAAACTCTGATGGGTTTATAAATCGGACGTGCTGTCGTTTCGAATAATACCTACTAAAGATAATAATAAATCGTAAAAGCCAAAAAAAAAATCCATTCCTTCTCATTTAAAAAAAAAAACTTTTAATGCCATTTTTATTTTATACCGCACACTAATTTATTTATGCCGCTGTATAAATATATGTACAAACAGTTTAAATGAACCATAAAAAATAACCTACGAACCTTATGGACGTCCGTATGGCTTTACCAAAATGAACTTCCATGGGATGTTCGTTATTAAAAATATGCTTCTTGTCAATCCAGTCAACAAACCCAGAGTTTCACTTTAACCGTATACGTATATGTACAGGCAGTTTTGAAGACACATTATTAGAAATACCGGTGGTTGCGAGGACATTTGGTAAGCTCATGACTTATTTCCATGTAAGAATTTACGGTTAATCTCCGAAACATAATGATTAACCTAAGAATCATAATGCATCACCTACAAAACATGTTGGTTAACCGAAGAACCTTGTTGTTAAACGAATCATATATTTAACCTACGAATCTTGAATTCTTTTCAGTGAAGGAATTCTCTCTCTCTGTGTTGTTTTTTTTTCTAATTCTTACTAGATTAGTAGTTAATATAATCTGTTGTAAAGTTTTGGACCATAATCTTTAAAAAGAAAATTTACGCTACTGGTTGGTGTATCTTTTTTTTTCACTTTTACAAAGAGATAAAAAATCCTGTATAGGTGGTATTGTCATCATATTGAAATTATTGAATAAAAACGTTTATAATTATATAGCCTAAGTTTATTAATACAATAAAATCTCGATCTGTCATTATTTTCTGCTGGCCTAAGAATCTACCTGATAATCACATTCCTTTAGAAAGATAGAGAGAGGAAAAAAGGAAACTCCTTAGATGGGATATTACCTTGTTTTAGGTTAACCACATGGTTAGTAGGTTTACCATCAAGGTTTCTATTTTAACGTTTATGCTTTATTTTTCTTAGGCTTATCACAAAGATAACCAGAAATTCTTGCATGAAAAGACTGCATAAGCACCAAGTGTCCTCGCAACCACCGGTATTTCTAGAAAGTCGATTAATTAACATGGCCAGGATTTGGGTCATGTGAACGCAATGTTTTTGGTCTTGTTTAATATTATTCTTTCTAAGAAAAAAATATTGATCGGATATTCTTTAAAAAAAAGCAATCGAGAAAATAATAGAAGTAACAATGTTTTGTTCGGACTAAAAATCTTGGGTTTAAAATCACTAGACATGATAATTTTGTTGCAACGCTACGCTGTTACGTGTTACGAGCAGGGCCGGAGCTAGAGCTGGATAGGCCACGGGGCAAAACAAATTTTGGGGCCCCTTATTGAAATTACTTTTGATAATACCACAGTATTAATGTCGGGTAAGAATAACAGTATTTTGTTAATGTAGATATTTATTGTATCTTATACCAACTTGTTAGAACAGCTATTACTATAATCTGGCAATCTTCTATACATAGAATCTACGTAAATACCGCGCTCTCATGATATTTTGTCACAAACGCAAGAACTTAAAACTAAAAACACTTATTTCTAGATTTTATAGTCGCAAATTCGTTTATCACTTTATTAAAGTCAATTTTGCGCGCTCTTCGATTTTCAATGGACAGTAGCGCTAAATTACTGAGTCTATTTTGTCCCATTCAGGTACGCAAGTAGTTTTTTATCAACTTTAATTTGGAGAAAGTCCATTCGCACGCGCATCGCAAGTCTTGATTCTCGAATAGCTGTATGGCCAATATGGCATATGAACATGAACCACTGGCGCGGGAAATTTAAAATCCCTTGATAACATTAGGTCCGATCAGCAAACTTTGAGATTTGCTTTTTTCTAGTAGCTGAGCATGTTCTTTAACTTTTTTTTTAAGTTTGTCGGAGTATTGACAAAAAAATTGTTTGCAATGTATTCGAATAAAGCTAAATAATATCCTTTTTCCAACCCCTGCCGGGGGGCCCCTCTGGGTCGGGGGCCCCGGGGCGCTGCCCCGCTTGCCCCGATATAGATCCGGCCCTGGTTACGAGATAATCTGATATAGTCCTCATAAATATCTTGTGTCCTTATAATAGCCTATTTACATATAAAGCTTATAAGGACAGTCTTGACAACCACCAATTGACATGTATTCTTAGGAGGACAGACCTCATAAGCACCATGTGTCCTCGTTAGCACTGATACTCCTAAAAATTTGTCCTCAAAACTGCCCATTGACATATATATATATATATATATATAATAAATATTATGAATATAAGCAAAAATAGATTTATTAATTACTTTTCTTTAGTTATCACTCGTGGGTGATCTTATTCCGACCGCTTTTTAGCTAAAAAAGCTACCAAACCCGAACCCGAATAATTAAGTTTAAATAAACAAATAAATAATTTTCACAATTTTTTCCATTTTTTATAATAAAAATCTTCGTTTTCTTAAGCATATTACTATTAAACATAAGTAGTTTCTAGAACATTATTTTATTCGCGGTGCAGATTGTTTAGGCCATGCAATAGACGCGGTCGGTCCGATCGCCGCTTGGAGTCTGCTTCGATGCGTCGCATTTCCGTTGCCAAAAGCCGTTGCTAACCTGACTGCGGTGCCATTCTGGTCTGTTTTTACTATTTTTTATTTATTAACGTGCACATTTTGTGTCCGTCTTGGATTTTTGAGGTAGGATTTTAATTTATTATTTATTTACCTCCCCTTGTTATTTTATGTCATGAGACTGTATTTATAGATCTACCAGTGCAGGCGTGGCATACCAGAAAAAGAAATGGTTCCATGGCTCTACTATGTATTGAGGAACTCTAAGTCTAGACTCTAGGTTTTTTTCTATCAAAAATACGTTAAGGAAGTATTTAAATTTCACGTCGTTTATGTCATTTTGCAATGGCTTTTTATTTGTATGAACGCTATTCACGTTTGAGGATCCCATTCGGGCTTATTGCTTGAAAGCCACGACAATAAAGTTTCTTGAAAAACGACAGACAAAATTTCAGATAATGACAATGTGAGTAGGATCCGAGGATGCTTTGTTAAAAATCAAGTGTTTTTTATTATAATAAACGATATTTCCTATAGAAATGCAAAGGCAAAATATGTAATTAACTAAATTAATTATTTATTTTTTATTTATTCTTCAGTTATGGACAAGATTTTACACTGAGAAAATGAACAAGATTCTACACTGAGAAAAAGCCTCCTATTCTTTGTAAGAATTCAATTACTCTTTATACAATTGTTTAATACTATATGTGACAGCAACACGCTTTCCTACATTTTTTCTCCTCAAAAGCTATTTGTTCGCTCACTTTGTAGTTATTTTTGTTGTTTTTATGATGACTTATGCCACCACCACTGCACACAAATATATTATCTTTATAAATATAGTCCGCCTTACGAGTCTGTTATATATTAATACAATACAATACAATACAATACAATACAATACAATACAATACAATACAATACAATACAATACAATACAATACAATACAATACAATACAATACAATACAATACAATACAATACAATACAATACAATACAATACAATACAATACAATACAATACAATACAATACAATACAATACAATACAATACAATACAATACAATACAATACAATACAATACAATACAATACAATACAATACAATACAATACAATACAATACAATACAATACAATACAATACAATACAATACAATACAATACAATACAATACAATACAATACAATACAATACAATACAATACAATACAATACAATACAATACAATACAATACAATACAATACAATACAATACAATACAATACAATACAATACAATACAATACAATACAATACAATACAATACAATACAATACAATACAATACAATACAATACAATACAATACAATATTTATCATCAAATTGAAGACGCTGTTATTTTGAAAATTTGAGCGATATGTTTCCTAATCACAGTCCTCAGGAGTGTGATACAAAGAAAGATAATAAATAAAAATTAAAAATTATTTTTATTTTATATGGAGAAAAGTAGGGGACTCAACGCAGATTCCTGAGGAACACCTGATAAAACTGCGGACAAGGGAGAATACTGGGAATTAAATGACACTTTTTGAGTTGTTTGGTGAAGGTAAGATGTTACAATAGAGATTGCATCAAGGAAAAATCTGTAGTATTTAAGTTTGGTTAATAAAACTTCATGACTTATAGTATCAAAAGCCTTAGAAAAGTCAAGCGATAGGCTGTAAGTTTTCTCTTGTCCGTATTAATTATATTAATATCGTCAGTTATTCTGGAAAGAGCTGTTAATGTAGGGAAGAGATGGATAAAATCGGGTATCAGTCCAAAAACTGACTATTACTTGTTCGATTTTAGGGTAGCAAACGTTTGTTGTAGATTGAAATATTTTTAAAAGACTTGTTTCATAAACCAATGTCACTTTTTATAAATATTCCTAAATTCTTTTTTTTTTTAATTTTTTATGAAAATATTATTGCAAAATATCCGATTTTGTCCAACCAGTATGATAAAACCGAGTAGTAACTTAAATACCATGTAAAAAGGCTAATAGGAAGAACATAAAATATTTATTTAAAATATTTGAAAAAAAAAATCAAACATCTATGAACAGCAGTGGCAAAAAAACTTCATCTACAACATCATAGGCACTACAGGCTTCATGAGCCCATTTGTTGCAAGATCCACATTTTATCCAGCCTTTGTTAGACTTAGAGTTTTGAGGATTGTTCGTGGCAATACAGAAACGCATCGTCATTATCACGTTCTTCCTCTGAAATATCAGAATCTGCAATCGGTAATGCTTCAATACTTTTTGCTTTTTTCACACGATCTTTTAAAGTTTATTAAAGAGCAGTAAAACTTTAAGAGGCTTTTTTATATTATCCCATTCTATGTTCTAATAATTTAATTATTGCATTTTGGATGCTTTTTTGATCCCATGACTGATAATTAGTTTTTCTTTTATAATGATAGATGTTGTAGTTAACTTTAAGCAAAAAAAATTGCTGCAATAACTGGAAAAAACAACAGGTCTGATAAAATCGGGTACCCGGTTTTGTAACAATCTGGACTACCCGGTTTTGTAGAACATGTCAACAAAACATTAAATATTATGTCAAATTTTTTGGTTATGATATAATATTCAAAATTTTTGACCAACTTATAGGTAATATACTTGGTTAGACGTAATAAATTTTAAAATGGTCATTAGTTATTCAGTAGAGAAAAAAAAACTATAAATTTACTCTAAAAATCGAGTTTTGTGCTCCGAAAAACACGTGAGATCTTACTATACTCTGGCTCATAGTACTCAAATGATGTAGAAATGAATTCACGCAACTGTCGGCGATTTAAGAACACTAACTTTAGCATTGTCCGATAGATGGCAACAGACATTTGGCAGAACTAGGCGGTACCCGGTTTTATCAACCTACCAGGTTTTGTCCAACTCTCCCCTACTATGTCCTGTTCTAAAACCTGACTGATAAGGAGGCAATATATTATATCTTTGTATATAATCATGAAGCTGCTTAAAAAGTACTTTTTCCAATAACTTAGAAAGGCCCGGAAGGATGTCAATTGGTCTTAGATCACAAATTATAAATAAAGTGTTAGTAAATATGTATATTTTTATTTTTCTGTAAGGATGGTATGATTAAGTGAAAAGCTGTTGAAAATTTTTAAAAATGAACATAAATATTTCAGTACTATTCATTTCCATCTGTTTTTGATGAGCGAAAGAAAATGTATCAAGAATATTATTTATGTTCTATTACGATTTTAGAAAAAATATATTTCTTAAAAAGTTTAAAGTCAATTATGCCTGTTACCAAATTTTCAAAAATATTTACAATCTGTTCTCGTTACCGATAATATATTATTATAGGTCACTTAAGGCTCGAATCGTATTCAAATAAATAGTTATAGAATTATTGACATTTTAAAAAGGTCGGTCTTTATTATGAAGTTTTATTTCTCTATTTCCCATTTCCAATAAAAAGTTTTAAACGTCAACCATCTAAAAGGGAAATAGGTTTATCCAGGATTTATTGGACCTATAAAGCATTAAAATCCATTCTGGAATATTTCTTGAAAATATCATTTATAAAGTCACAAATCATGATTTCTTGTAAAACGCCATCGGAAATAACGGAAATAAATGTGAAACCTTGCCGAAAAATTTCGTTCCCTTGTACAGCAATGGACATGACATTAACCAGTAAGAAAGATAAATGGCACATGTTGGATTTAAATGGAACTTTTTTGAGGATAACAAAGTAGCTTTTCAGCTAACAGTGTGTTAAATGACTTGGTAAAGTATAAGGGACCAAGTAAAACTGCCGGTAAAAGGGTTATTAGCAAAAATACTATACTGTTCCCGTTTAAACTGCCCTATTTTACTTTTAGTTTCAGCTTCAAGCCAAGGAAATGATTGTTTGTTATTTTGAATTGAACGGGAAATGTCTGAAAGGGTTTTAAAAAGGTTGTCGCTGCAGAAAATAATTTCAAGAATTAGGTACCTATAAGATATAAATAGTTGAAAATTAAAAATGTTTTTTTATGGTTTGCAGACAGTTTTTCTTAGTGTCAAAAAAAATAACATGCAATTAACATAAGAAAGAAATATTGAATAGTTTTTTGTGTTAATTCAATCAAAAAATGAGCTGGAAACACAACCGAACCAAAGTAACACAGTGTTTAAACTCATCAAACCAGGTTTTATTTTGTGGAGTTGTGAGTATATTGTAAGTTAAATTTTAAAGCCTAGAGCTGTATCTTCCCTTTCGTTAAATGATACTTATGCAGTGCGCATCGTTGCCGGACTGATCGAGCCGAACTACGCTTTCTAGCAAGAATATTTAGGTTAGGTTGTTGGTAGATACTATAGTAGGAGAAGGTCGCCAATGATGGCACCTTTTTTTACCACCTAATATATTTTTTAGTTCAAAGGTTTTAACCCATTTAACCATGTTAAAATATTTGTTACTACTTAAATATTCTTTATAAAACTTTAAAAATATACAAAAACTATTTTTTTGGTAAAAAGAATAGAAAAGAAAAAACCACCAAGTATGCCATCATAGGCAACACAGTTGCCTATGATGGCATACTCCTGTAAAATGCAAAAATCTGAAGGACGGATACATGTAAAAGAAATATTTTTGTTACAGTTTGCACATTTTTATTGTTAAAAACTTCAAGCACATAAAACTGTTTAAAAAGACTTATAATAATACATTCTAGGGAACATGTTTAAAACTTTAAAAAAATTAAAACATTATTAGGGAAGTGCAATCTAAAGATATATTCAAAGACTTTATAAAGCATATAAGTAGTGTTTAGGGACATAGACACAAAGAAAAGTAAAAGTAACGCCGTTTTAAATAATATGACGTCTATGATGGCATACCTATTTATATGTATTTATAGGTATGCCATCATAGGAAACCAATGGATATGCCATCTTAGGAATATGTCACACTTCTAGTAAATAAATTATAAAAAATTAAAACCACAACTTAGATTTAAAATAATCATAGCAAAGTAACATCTATATCCTATAGTTATCGGAAAAAAATCGTGCATTCTAATTTAATGCACCTAACACAATAAATTTTTGGTTTAAAAACTGGCTAATATTACTTCGCCACTTAGCAATTTCTGTTCTATTAAATAACTTTACATAAAAACGTCCGTCACGACTGAAATTCGACTCACAACTGAACGGTCAATACGCGCGCCCGTCTAACTATGCGGGATGACGCAAACCCGGATTATTCCAGAGATACCTGTGGTATGCCATCATGGGAAGTATGCCATCAAGGGCGACCTTCCCCTATATATTTAAGTATATATATTAGAAAAAAGATTTTTTCTACGATCGTGCAAAAAGTTACTATTTTTTGCACTATCTACTGTGCCAAAAGGCAAAAAATCTTTTGCACTAGTGCAAAAAGTAACATACTTTTTTGCACTAGTGTAAAAAGTAACATACTTTTTACAGTAACACTTTGATACTCTATTGATTGAGAGTTTAATCTAAAGGTAAAATGTTTTTCTTGTAATTTGTGTTTAGGTACGTATAAACATGGTAACCATAAGTACTTGGGTAACATTAAATATTTCTCAAAAGTTTATTGTTTGATATTAAAATGTTATTTTTTTGTTTTTGTGCTTTAACCATTTCAAAACCAGTAACAGATATTTTACCGTATGCTTACCTGAAAATTTCAGTCCGAACGTATGTGCTGCTATGGAGAGAAAATGCAGCGAGGGAAATTGCAAAATACTTAAATATTGTAAACCCAATGCAATACACGGGACACTGTTTTCGTAGATCTTTTGCAACGTTGCCTGTGGAATCGGGGACAGACATGTTAACATTAAAACGCCATGAAGGATAGAAATCGTCAACTGTAGCTGAGGGCTACATGCTACATTGAGAAATCAATTTCTAAGAAAACTAAAATACCGACTCAAATTCTGGAAGGTAAATCAAGTACTAGTAGTACCGGAAACTTCACAACCATCAGAAAAAGATTAAGTGAAGAACCTGATACCTCCACGAGCAATAACGAGAACAAAATTTAAAAAATTACTAAACAAGAACTTTGTCCATCCGTTACCATAGTAAATTGCTGTAACTGCGATATTAAAATTAAAATTAACTCAAAAAAAAGGAAATACCTAACTAGTTTTATAAAATAACGTTAGTTTAAACTGTTATTGTTAAGAATTAGTTAGTAATATTTGTATTGTAAAATATTTTTCAATAAAATTTTAACAAAAAAAATTAAATTCGATCGTAGAAAAAATGTTGTGTGCCATTTTGTTTTGCTTCTCACTATCCAGTTTAGTTTGTATCTTTGATTCACAAGTTAAACGACAAAATTTCATTTACTTTTTGCCTGTAGTGTTTCGCTTACTCCTCCTAAACTCTTAGAAGGCCTCGTCACAGTCGAAGTTACCGATTAGTCAATAAATGTTTTAAACTTTTTGTTACAATTATTGTGAAAAAAAGTAAAATTTGTGGTTGTAAATAAGGGTACATTACGTACCTGCATTAATATTCAGGAACAACTCTTCTTATTTGCCCCCAGCACGCTATTAAATAAAGTAAAACCCGCAGGCATAACAGCCAAACGCTGATGCTGACAGTCAAAACATAAACTTGTAAATATGTAAATCTAAACTGTAAATATGAATTTATGTAAATATGTAAATGTTTAGTACAGAAATTAAATGCTCTTCACATAAAGAGGGAATAAGTAGACTGAGAGTCAAGAGTGACATACAAGCATAAAGTCGTTTTAAAACTATTTGATCTTAACATTATGCCAAACATACAGGGTGTCCGGAAAATGGAAGTCAATCCGTTAACCATAATATATTCAGTAAAACTTATATAACTTTTATTATGCCATTTTTTTATTTTTGTCTGTTATGTTCGATATATAGCAATAGTAAGTTCTTAGTAGGACAATGAAATAATTTCATTTTTAACACATTCACTGCCCTTGGGAAAAGGCTGTGTTCTGCCACGTGCCCAGTAACTTTTTGCATATTGAACATAATAGGAGTGAATTGTTATTAAAATAAATATAACTAAATTTTTGCAAATTTTTATGTAAAAAAAAACAAAAACATAGTAGGTACCTAAATCCATACTATAGTCCCAGCAGTTATTCGTGCAAAGCTGGCTATGCTCCTCGTGTTAACACAGCGTAGTATTCCGATAGATACAAAACGCACCTGGCGCGGGCTGGGCACCACATTGTGATCATGGTGAACGCGCCAGGCGCGTTGTGGGCAGTGAATGTGTTACCTAATTTAGTACTAGGGGTTTGTATCTATACGCCACCGTCCTTACATTATTTTTGGCCAGTTAGTCCTTTACTTTCGGTTCTGTCACCTATTGCAAAGTATATCTTGTATCCAAGATAATGCCAAAACGGCTGACTTGCTTTAGCATCAATTAGGGACCCATACTTTATAAATTATCTTCTAAAACGCATTATTTTATCAAAATTTTAAGAGACAGGAAATAATCGAAAATATCGTTTGAAAGTTACTGGTGCATGAACTAAAAAATAGGGTGAGTCAGCGGGTACCGGACCCCCCGCTATATTAAATATTTGACTATTATTTTTTCTTTTGTTTTTCCCAGAAGATGTAACTCCTTATGGTAAAGCAATGTACCAAATTTGAAATTTAGATCTTATTAAATATTCGAATTATTCAAAACAATGTGTTAGCGAATCGACAGTGTCTAGAGAAGTAATTAAGTGGATAACTTCCCATACTGTTAAAGATAGTATTAAAAGTGGTCGTCCTGGAATACCTGAGGACAAAAAATAAACATATTATTATCAATACAGAAAGATTCTCATATTCATTCATTCTGATTCTCAAGCACGCAACTTGGGCGTGACTACAATATTCACCAATCCACCGTATTTAATTATTTTTTAAAGAGAGAAGTTTCATTCCTACAAACCAGTAATAATTGTACAAGAGTTATTGGACGATAATCCTGATACGAGAGCAATGAATTTCCAAACAATTTGTTTTTCAGATGGAGCGTCGTTTTCTTTAAATGGTCAGTTTAATACTTAGATAAAATTACAGATTCTGGTCACAGGAAAATCGTCACTGGTTTATAGAAAATTACATCCAGTATAATGAAAAGGTTAATATCTGCTGTCTATGCGGGCATTGTTGAAAATAGGGTATATTATCGGACCATTTTTCTTTGATGAGAGCCTCACTGGAGAAACATATCTACATTTTCTTCGAAATAATCTGGTTATAGCTCTTCCCACTCTATTTTTAGATAAAAATGATCCTGATTTATCAAGTTTAACCTTATGGTTTCAACAGGATGGTTATCCCCGCATTATCCTACTCATGAGAGAGAGTGGTTTAAGTGGCCACTCAGATCGCCCGACCTTAACCCACTGGAATTTTTTTGTGGTGTTACGTCAAAAATTTAGTTTATAATTCTAAACTCAACTCGATAAGTAAGGTTAGGGAGTCCATACAACAAGTAATACGAAAAATGTCTCCACAAGTAGTATAAAATGTACAACAAGAATTTTTAGATCGATTGAGCTACTGCAGAACAAGTTGTGGAGGAAATTTTCAACATCTTATAACGTAGGTTCTTTTCATACTTAATCATATATCAATTTTAATTTAAAAATTAATATTTCGTAGGCACGTGTACGCTGAGCTTAATAAAGATGGAGAATTAAAAATGTATGTCTTTAAAATTTTCTTGTAAGACCTTTTTATGGATAAATTAAAATCTTATAGGAAGAGTGACTTTAAATATGACATCATTTTGTTTTGTTATTGTTATTATTATTATTGTTTTCTTATTTTTCCTTTTCAAACCTTTTTGTTGGTATTGCTGGTAAATTCGTCATAGATCCCTCTACCGATAATATGATTGGAATTATGTTTATTTTTCAAGCTTCCATGTATTTTTGATCTTTATCGCCAAATTTGAGTAGGTACTTTTTCTCTGTTTCATTTTGTGTGTTAGTAAGCAACCTATATCGATTTATTCTTAATGTTTTCGATTACAACTTTATACGAACGGTTGTGGTCTACTGTTTTATCTGTCATTATTGACCTGTCCCAGTATAGGAGATATTCAGGAGATTGTTCGGGTTAGTATTAATATAATGGAAAATTTTCTTTTAGTACTAAGTTATGAGCCAGTTCTTTATAGATCTTTGTCACTTGATTATGCCTTCCCCGATAAGCGTTGGGTGCCATTACACCACAACCCGCGCCGTAATATGTTCTATAGTTTCTCCAGGGTAATTGAATTTTCTGCAGACATCTTCCACATTTCTTTTCAAGATGACCTTTTCGTAGTTTCTAGTTTCAATGACACGGTCTTGGATAGAAATTATAAATCCTGTGCCTTCTTTCTAACCAATTCAGTGACATTTCTCTATCTATGTGTGGATTTTGCAGTAGGGTATTCGGCGTGCAAAGCTTTCTCTTGCCATGTTACAAGCTGTTGACTTAGTGACGCGCGGAATGCGCGGATCATGTTGGGTAATCCGTTTTGCTGTAGGTTAAGTGCTGTATGTCCAGCGTCTGCTGCTACGACTTTTAGTATTGAAAATACTATTGGGAACGTGTTTACGCAAACTTTGCATTGCATGTTACTGTCGCTCATGTCGATGTCGCGGCCAACAGCGCAATATCTAGATCGGTCTTGTAACATAAGACTCTGATAAGACTTGGTAGAAATATAAATATGAATCAGCGTAAAGTCGGCAAGTAAATAATGAATAATGTTTAGTTTAGTTTGTGTTTGAAAGAACGCCATAGTAACTTTGTTAAAAAGTGTTTTATTGAGATAAGTTATAACTAAGGTAAGTTCACGTTATTTAAATCGGAATATTATATCGAAAAAAAAAGCGGGAGGCAAAAAGTTGGAGCACAATAATTGCATATTACAGGGTCCGCCCAAATTTGGTTAACAAATGGGATAATTTTTTTATTATTGATTTCTCAGAAAATGTTATTGTACCGGGTGATTGGTTATATTTTGCACCCCTACCTATCTCATGAAAATCTTCATGGTCTATTTTGAACGCTTGGGTAAATAAGTATAATTTAAAAACATAGCATAAGTAGGCTTAGACAATATGACCGATTGAATATAAGGCAATTGTTCACCTTGGTTGGTCTGCTATGTGAATATTATTGTTTATAAACAAATTAATATTAATTATTCTTAGAAATAAAACCATACATTTAATATAATATGTTTTAGTTAATATACAGGGTGTCCCAAACGTAATGGGACACAGAGCAACAGCAGGCTCCTTAAGGCGAAATAATGCGATTTATTTAAACTTGCATTATCCCAAAATTGATAACAACCAAGATAAAGGGTGTCAAACTTTTATTTTTGTTTTCGTTTTTTTGGGATTATTTATAGTTCACCTTGGTTGGTCTGCTATGTAAATATTATTGTTTATAAACAAATTTATATTAATTATTCTTAGAAATAAAACCATACATTTAATATAATATGTTTTAGTGAATATACAGGGTGTCCCAAACGTAATGGGACACAGAGCAACAGCAGGCTCCTTAAGGCGAAATAACGCGATTTATTTAAACTTGCATTATCCCAAAATTGATAACAACCAAGATAAAGGGTGTCAAACTTTTATTTTTGTTTTAGTTTTTTTTTGGATTATTTATAATATGTTTTAATTAATATACAGGGTGTCCCAAACGTAATGGGACACAGAGCAACAGTAGGCTTCTTAAGGCGAAATAATGCGGTTTATTTAAACTTGCATTATCCCAAAATTGATAACAACCAAGATACAGGGTGTCAAAGTTTTATTTTTGTTTTCGTTTTTTTGGGATTATTTTCTAACGAAATGACATAGGTAGCAGCACGAAATTAAGGATTTTGGAGTTTTTTGAGGTGAGGAATTTAAAATTATCCATAGTTTTTATGTAACCAGTACTGTAAAATTAAAGAACATTTTTTAAACTTTTACAAAATCCAAATTAGAATGTGGGCTTTAATTACATGACATAGGTCATTAAAATTTTAAAGCTGTGTCAGGTATTTTCAATACATAGGATGCTTGCGTAAGGTGCAAGATCTGTGAATTTTTTAGAATTTCCACATTCGAATATTATCATTATTGTTATTATTGTAGAACGTTTGCCAAAACCTCAAACTTACTGGAATTTTTAGGCTCGACGAACAAATTGTCTTAAATACCAAATTGTTTTTTTTGCACAAAAGATTTCATCTCCAAACAACTTAAAACCCAATAAAAATCCAGCGTCAATATACCCGGCAACCTCTTCTAATTCGCGAGATAAGGTTAATGCGAAAGAGCTTAGGAACGCCGTGAATCGTGACTTTGCTTGCTAAAGGCCCGATCGAAAGTTTTTGCTTGGCTTATAACGGAGTTTCTACATGGGCGTCTCGCATAATTACTAGAAAAAAAAATGCATTTTTATAGGTAAGGCTTCTTCAGTTTAACTTAAAGTATGCTTAATAATTTTATCTATCTTAATCAGTTAATAATAGGCGCATAATAGGTAATAGTAAACGCATTATGCTATGCATAATACCGTACAACGAAGTTATGGCTGCTCTCTAGAAGGGTCATTGTTTAGATAGTTTAAAGGTGTTGGGGAAGAAAAGTCCTTTCTACCTTCTTACATATAAAATATAATTGCCTACGCGTTTCGGCTCACATAAGCCATCATCAGGGCGCAGCTGTAAGTAAAGAACATGATGTTATATAATAAATTTTTTTTTTTATTTTTTTTATTTTTTTTTTTTTATTTTTTTTTTTTTTTTAAGTTTTGAAAATAATGAACGTCAGTAAACAAATATAAAATATGTCCTAAAACTTACAGGTATGAAAAATCACATACAGGGCTACACAGTGAGACGCACCCAGTCAACACACAAACAAATAACATCAAAACAATATAAAAGTTACGACACAATCATGATTTTTAAAAAATAAATAAATACAAACTAACGTGTAGAGCAACAAAAAGGTACTGAATGTTGACAGAGGAATCAGATGGTGACTGAAAAAACCCAAACAAGAGCAAAAACCATCATGAGAAACGAGTTCGAAGTCCCAGAGTCGAAAAGAAAAAGGGTGGTGTATAATAAAGATCATTCCTTAAAAAGTTTAATTGCACAAACGTAGTTACCGTACGATTTATTTGAATCAAAGAGGGCCTTGCATCTAAGGACGTAATGCTTAGCCGTAGAGCTTAATACCTGTTGGGTGTCAGTAACTACCTGAATTAACAATCAATCAGATATTCCGTCATCTTTGACAGTCGTTACAAATAATTTGATTCATCGCCAATTTTTCCAATTTCTTGAACAATTCACACAATGGACTTTACAGAACAGCACAAAACATTCATGGTTGAAGCGTATTTTCGAAACGGGGTTAGAGTAAATGGTGAGTGGCAATACAATCCAGGTTTGTGCATGGACGATTTTCACGAACATTTTCCTAACGTTGCTTTTATTGCTGGGTATTTTTATCATTGCCTGAAAAAAAGGTGGCTGTGTTTAGGGAAACAGGTTCTATACAATACAAAAAAGGAACAGAAAGACCATCTGTCAGATGAAGAACAGAAGAACTTGTTGCAAACGTTCGTGAAATAATGCAAAATACGCCAACAAATTGTATAAGAAGCCTGTCCCAAGAAGTGGGAAGATCTTATGGAACATACAGGACTATTCTTAAGAAACAACTAAATTTATTTCCTTATAAAGTGCAAGTATTCCAAGAGATACAAGCCGCAGATTTTAAAAGACGCAGGAATTACTCTCAATGGATTACCCAAAATTTATCCACATAGCACCCTCAAAAAATTAGCGTCTGGTTAGCTGTTTCCCGAAGAAGAATTGTTAATTGTTAATTTTGTAAACAACAAAAATAAATTTGTATTTGTCTACTTATTTTATACTCATTAGTTGTTTGGCATATCATGTCATAATATGAATTTGACAAAATTTTAACTTAGTTTTGGTTAGATATATCGTCGACCTTGGATAATTGTTCTAAATTTGCAACTGGTGTTTTAAAAATAGTCTTCTGTAAATGAGGAAAAACAAGGTAATCCATAATCGTTAAATAAGGTGATCTAGGTGGGAATTCAATGTGTGATCGAAAACTGATCAATCTGTCGTCGAAAAAATTGCGTATGTAGTTAATAGTTTCGGCGGCTGTATGGGCGGTTGTACCGTCCTGTTGGAAATATCCAAAACGTAGTTCGTCGTCAAGTAATTGCTCTACAAATGGATTCAAAATATTGTCTCTATACCGCTGTGCTGTAACTGTGTCATGGAAAAAAATAGGACCAACAATTCTTCTTGGGGAAACAGCTAATCAGACATCAATTTTTTGAGGGTGCAAGGTGGACTCTACAAAAAATGGGGATTTTCACTACTCCACATGCGTATATTTTGAGAATTCACAAAACGGGAGAGGTGGAACCAGGCTTCATCAAAAAAAAAATTTCAGGTCTAATAAATCGTTTCTTTCCAATAAATTTTGGGTAAACAATTGAGAGTAATTCCTGCGTCTTTCAAAATCTGCGGCTTGTATTTCTTGGAATACTTGCACTTTATAAGGAAATAAATTTAGCTGCTTCTTAAGCATAGTCCTGCAGGTTCCATAAGATCTTCCCACTTCTTAGGACAGGCGTCTTATGCAATTTGTTGGCGTAATTTGAATTAGTTCACGAACGTTTGCAACAAGTTCTTCTGTTCTTACAGATGACCTTCCTGCTCCTTATTTGTGTTGAATAGAACCTGTTTCCCGGTCACGGTAAGACACCCTGTATAGTTACGCATTGCGCTTACGTAGTTATTCAGTGTGGTTTTTTAAGTGTGCAACATATGGGATTTTTTTTTATTAACGATTTCTCAGAAAATTGTATTCTTGATAAAAGTTGGTGCATGTTCGATAATCATATTAGGTGCACTTGGAATGGTTGCAAGTCAATCAACAGGGTAGGCCAAAAAATATAAAACTTGTACAAGAATAAAGTACCCCTATTTCAAAAAATTCAGCAAAATGTTATTAAAAAAAGTTGTTTAGAATTAAAAGTAATTTTTTTAAAAAACATTAATAATTTCCCTAAATTTTTTTTTTTTAATATTCACCATAAAGACCTTCATAAATTAATCAAAATCAAATTAATTTCGCATATTTTTGTTCAAGTTCAAGCATATTTGTAAAAGTTACTTGAATTTTTAATTTATTTAGGAATCACAAACTTCATGTTTGTTGCAACGATACTAAACACAACTTTAAAATATCCTAAAAATTAGTTCTAACAAGATAAAGCATTAGTAATGATAATATGCTAATTAAAAACCATCATTTAAAGTGAAATTTTTTTTTATTTTAAATGTTTATTAAAATTTTTTATTCTTGTAAAAGTTTTATATTTTTTGGCCTACCCTGTACGCCGTTTGACTTGCAACCATTCCAAGTGCACCTAATATGATTATAGAACATGCACCAACTTTTATCAAGAATAAAATTTTCTGAGAAATCGATAATAAAAAAAATTCCCATATGTTGCACACTTAAAAAACCACACTGTATACTATGTGGCCTTACCTATTCAAAAGTATTTTCGCCTTGCTTTTTTGAATGTAATGCAATTATAATATGTAAAATAATGAATAGTATTCTAGTTCTTTTCAATGCTGTTATAGCCAATATTTGGCAATACCGCATCAAAACATAATATTGTCTATTTAAAGCAATTTTTATGCACGCCTCTGAACATCTAACGTACTTAGGCTAAGTATTCGAAAATACTTTTAGCCCACATTTACTTTTAGGGACGAGGCCGTGTATAATGGCAGAGATTTAATGGATTTTATCCAAGAAAACTACGCATAACACAGGCATATTATAGATTCTATATAGATTCTATTCCGCGCCCCAATTACCGCCAAGTGTTTAAAAGGGGGGAATTGTTGTTTAATATTTCCCTGCTTACCAACCTTTGCGTTTGCATTTAAATAGTATCTGTTTAACTTTTAAGAGAATTGTTTCAAATCATCACATCTTCTGAGATATACTAGAATAAGGGTACTTTAATCTTGTAGAAATTTTGAATTTTTAATTTATGAATAGGTACTCTGCATAATTTTTTTTTATGGACAATCATTTTCATTTAACAAGCAAAATTTTTTTATAACCTCCTGAGACCCGAGCCTTTAGTTTTTCAAATTTTTCGATAAAAGTTTAGTATTTATATTAATTATGGTCAAAAAAACACATGTGCATTTTTTCAAATTTTTTTTTTGTTCCTTTATTGAAAAAAAATTAAGTCCATTTAAATGGACATTAGGGTGGTATCGTTACAAATTATTTTATGTGAAATCCTTTTTGTTTCCTGTAAAACATAAAAATACATCACATGCTTCACAATAAACTTTAGTTTTTTGCTTGCACCCAGGATTCTTACATCTAACAGAGTTCTTTAAGTCAGAAGCCATTGCAGGAAAGTGTTGAATACTTGTTTTTGACGAACGGCTTTGAGGTAATCGTTTGGTACTTGAAGTGCTTCTTGTGACCAAAGGGAGAGTATTGGTAAAGTCCAAAGAATTTTCATTATTGGTATCTTTGAGTAACCACTTAGACACACCTATTTTAATTTCCAAAATTTCATAACGGATTTGTTGGTATACCAAAGTTACCAGGTCTCAGGAGGATAAAGAATGATTTTTTTTGTCCGTTTGCCTTCTTGCCATCGCCGGAACTACTTTATAAAAGTGAAAGCAGGGGGTAATGAGAACAAAATAGTAGTTTGTGAAATAAGACTGAATATTGTGTCCATATCGCACGAGGAAGTAAATTGAGCACGATGCCGGTAGAGGGAGTGCTTAAAAGTCCGAGCGCTATATGGATAATACACTCGGCTTGTATAGCATATTTTTCTCTGGCCCAACTGACCAAATTTGCACTAATTAAAAATTATGCAAAACGTAATTTCAATTGTAACAATTTACTTAACTCCATAGGCCAAAATTTGCATAGCCAACTTTCTAAAGTTCCCTTTTTTAAAGTCACAAAAGAATAGTAGGAAACGTGCGCGTACGTTCGATTGATTATTGGCATATACCGTGCGAGCAAAAATTATTTGCATCTAAGAACGTAATGCTTAGCCGTAGAGCTTAATACCTGTTCGGTGTCAGTGACTACCTGAATTAACAATCAATCAGTTATTCCGTCATCTTTAACAGTCGTTACAAGTAATTTGATTCATCGCTAATTTTTCCAATTTCTTCAACAATTTACACAATAGGTTTTACGGAACAGCACAAAACATTCATGGTGGAAGCGTATTTTCGAAACGGGGTTAGAGTAAATGGCGAGTGGCAATACAATCCGGGTTTGTGCATGGACGATTTTCACGATCATTTTTCTAACGTTGACAGAAGAACTTATTGCAAACGTTCGTGAGATAATGCAAAATACGCCAACAAATTGTATAAGACGCCTGTCCCAAGAAGTGGGAAGATCTTATGGAACATGCAGGACTATTCTTAAGAAGCAGCTGAATTTATTTCCTTATAAAGTGCAAGTATTCCAAGAAATACAAGCTGCAGATTTTGAAAGACGAAGGAATTACTCTCAATGGTTTGCCCAAAATTTATTGGAAAGAAATGATTTATTAGACCTGACATTTTTTCGGATGAAGCCTGGTTCCACCTCTCCGGTTATGTGAATTCTCAGAATACACGCATGTGGAGTAGGGCTCCGAATTGTATTCGAATATTCGACTATTCTAAATTCGAATTTTTTGTTAGTTAAAAAATTCGACTATTCGAAATTCGAATATTTGACTATTCGAATATTCGACTATTTAAATATTCGACCATTGGAATATTTAACTATTTGACTTTGTTCGGATATTTATATGTTCGACTATTCGTGTTTTTTTGTGAAACTGTAAATTTTAACGTAAAAAAGAAAAACAAAAATAAAATTATATAGTCAGCAAGCAGTTAAACCACTTCTACTGTAATTAAACGACTGTATTTCGATATTTAAATAGACGACTATTGGAATATTCGACTATTCAAATATTCGAAATTCGAATATATTCGAATATTTGACTATTCGACTATTCAAGTATTTATTCGACTAGGTATTCGAATTATTCGACTATTCGAATTATTCGACTATTCGAATTATTCGACTATTCGAAGTATTCGACTATTCGAATTATTCGACTATTCAAATTATGCGACTATATTCGACTATTCGAATTATTCGACTATTCGAATTATCCGAATTATTCGACTATTCGAATAACATACCAAACGACTATTCGAATACTTATATTTTAAAAATTCCTAGCCCTAATGTGGAGTAGTGAAAATCCCCATTTTTTTGTAGAGTTCACATTGCACCCTCCTTGTTGGTCCTATTTTTTTCCATGACACAGTTACAGCACAGCGGTATAGAGACAATATTTTGAATCCATTTGAGGAGCAATTACTTGACGACGAACTACGTTTTGGATACTTTCAACAGCACGGTGCAACCGCCCATACAGCCGCCCAAACTATATTAACTACTTACGCACTTTTTTTGACGACAGATTGATCAGTCTTCGATCAGACATTGAATTCCCACCTAGATCACCTTGTTTAACGAATATGGATTACTTCGTGTTTCCTCATTTAAAGAACACTATTTTTAAAACACCAGTTGCAAATTTAGAACAATTACAAGAAAGGATTATCCAAGAATGTGGTAACATTTCTCCAGAGATGCTGGCAAACACTTTCGAAAATATGAAGAGACTTGTGAATTTTTGCTTGGAGCATGGCGGTGGCCAATTTATGTAATTATTTTTCTTTTTCTTTCTGTATATTCTTACTTTGTTAAATTTGTATTTGTCTACTTATTTTATTACTCATTAGTTTGGCATATCATGTCATAATATGAATTTGACAAAATTTTAACCTAGATTTGGTTAATAGATATATCGTCCCCATATCATTGTGATCTAAACCTAGCCCTACGTTTTTTAATCCAAGCCCTCTTTGATGCAAATAATTTTTCTTCGCACGGTCTGTTGACATTGTATTGTCTGATTAAAAGTTGATCGAATCGGTTTTATTTTCTTTTTTAATTAACACTGTACCTTTTACTACCATTTCATTCATGCACTTTACTATAAATAGATTCAAATTAAATTTGATGGTAATGAAAAGAAATTAATAAATAATTTAATGAATAAAAATACATAACCACGCTCTGCGTGTAGATTATTGGTAATAATGGAAGGTTTACATACTGCTATTTTAATTAAGGTAATTAAATGTACATTTATTTATTGATGATATTAACTGAATAAAATCTATTTTTAAACATTTAAAAATATACCCGAGTTGGGATTGTTACTTAAACCCTTCTACAAAAAAGCGGATTTTCCTAATGGGGAAAAAAAGGAACTAAATGAAATGAACCACTTACCAAAAATACCGCCCTGTATTTATTTTATTCTAGATATATTTTTCAACTTTATTACATAAATACAAAAATACCCGCAGATAAATGACCATGATTAACTAATACGAGTTAACAATAAGTCATGTTGATTTCTTTTATTTTATTAATATTTTATTTTATTTTTAGTTCTTTTTGTTTAGAAGAAACTAGGTTCTTTACTTAATCAATTACCATTAATGAATGCGGTCTAGTCGACCCTTCATAAGGGTATCAAAAACAAAAAGTTTTCATAGGCAATCCTAAATAACATAAGAACACATTTTCATTTAACGGTGAATTATTTAATATCTTTTTACACGACTGTAATCAAACTAAACTACTCGTCAAAAAGTTTGACAAATTGGTTTTTTAATACCTTTATTACAGTATTATTATTATTATTATTGTAGTTCGGAAATGACATCATGGATTTTAATGCGGTTTGCTGAGTTTGAAAGTTTGTTTCTTGCAGATTAATAGTATAATAACGTAACCAATAATGCACTTTAAAATTATACAGGGTAAAAAAGAAAGCCGAAAAAAAATCAAGTAAGTCACATTTTGTTAGTAAAGTATGTTCAATGACCGCTGACCGTTACGTCATATTCTCCATATTTGCGGTACGTCGTATATTAATTTAGTTAGTTTGACTTACCGGTGGTTATGATTTTTCTTAGGCTTGATCTACATAACGACGGATGCATGTGAACAAGTAAAATACAAGCGAGTTTTTTCAAATTTTTAGTTCTTATTTTTATACTGTTAATGAAGTAAAAAATAAGTAGTTTATTTAGGGTAAAAGGTATGTATCAGGGGATCAAACATTTTGGTTTTGAAAATCAGTATGAATTTTTTAATTAATTTAAATTTACTGAAAAATAAATAAAACTCATGTACAGTGTGTCTACGTACATTGGCGGCATATGGGAAACTTTTTTATTATTAATTTTACGAAAAAAAGGTATTTCTTCATAAAAAGTATTGCATGGCCCAAAACCTAACATGCAACCATCAAATATTGAAATTTTCCAGTTATATACGAGGTTTGTCAAAAAACGTGAATTTTTCCCAAGAATGTAAATTTTTCCCAAGATTTTTGACATTATCAAAAATTGTTATTAAAAAAAATTGATCAAAACTAAAAACAACGTCTGAATGTGCAATAACACGCATTAAATTAATTAAATAATTAAAAAATTAAATAATTATTAATAATAAATCAATAAAATAATTTTTCAACATAAATGCGTATAATAGCACATTTAGCCGTAGTTTTTAGTTTTGATCAACTTTTTTTAATAACAAGTTTTGATAATGTCAAAAATAAAGGTACTTTACTCTTGGGAAAAATTCACATTCTTGGGAAAAATTCACGTTTTTTGAAAAACCTCGTATATGACTGGAAAATTTCGATATTTGATGGTTGCATTTTAGGTTTTGGACAATGCAGAACTTTATATGAAGAATAACTTTTTTTCGTAAAATTAATAATAAAAAAGTTTCCCATATGCCGCCAACTTACGTAGACACACTGTATAAAATTTAAAATTGAATCATATATTTTTTCTCTAGTGCATCTCTAGTGCATTAGTGTATCAATTTTGTTTTATAATAGTTTCCTCTTATTTATAAAGTCATAAAGGAGAAAATATAATAAACATGCTAAAATACAGTTTTTTAATAATTAAAATAAATCATCTCCATGTGGATCATCTTCATCAGATTCGTCCAAGTTTATAAGGGAAAGCATCTGAAGCATCGATCAATCTGAATGTGTTACATAATTTTTCCATTTTTCTACTGTCACATTTTCTATTCCACACACCCAAAGCGACGGAATTTGTTACAGGATGCATAGTACTTATTTTTGCATCATAATAGCTCTTACATTACGACCAAACCATTTCAATGGGATTAAAGTGGCAATGATATGGAGGAAGTCTTGATGTCCATGTTGCTGCTAGTTCGTCTGCTAGTCGTGGCAAAATAGCTACATTATTGCGATTCTTAAAATCTACATCCTTCTCTATCCCCTTTGCCTTAATTCGTTGGATTGTTGAACACGAAACTCACAAAGTATCATAAACTCTCGAAAACAGATAGGTATTTCGTCGGCTTAATTCGCAAAATGCGCAATTCCGATTCTTAAAAATGTCCAGGAAAAGCTAAAAACAATGACTGCAATAATCACATAAATTTGAGGAGCACAATGTGCGCTCTATAAAGTATGCGGACTACTGGAGTTACGCACTCTGATATCGCGGAACTGTGTGCGGATATTAAAAAAGGCAATACAATTTCGGAGATCCGAACTATTCTTTCATATATGCGCTATATTTATACAGGGTGTCTCAAAACTCAGTATCAAGATTTTAGGGGCGTATTTGCCAGGTCAAAATAAGCCTTTTTTTTCCTATAAGCATGTGTCCGCAAACGCTTCGTCACCGATCTACAGAGTGTTAAATTTTCAAAAAAATTTTATTTTTTCCTTCATAGCTCTTTTAGTTTTTGAGATATTAAGATAAAATTTAAAACATAGATTACGCTTTAGGGCTTACATCATCTAGTATACCGAGTGATTGTAAGAATCTACAGGGAGATATTTTTTCAGGGGTCATGCTCCCTTTTCTCCGCATAAACTTTTTTATAGTGCGCTGCTGGCGGATTCTGAAATATGCAGTACATTCTTTGCTTTGTTTATAAACTTTTTTATCTCTTATAATTTTTATGCATCTAAGATCGTTATCGAGAAAAAAAATTTAAACAAATTTTTGTAATTCGCCATATTTAATTGAAATTTTTCAATGAAACAATAAAAAAAAAACAAGTGGGCTTTGACTGCTATTTTCATTTTGACGTTTACGCTTATTTTGAAGCATTTGACATTATTTAAAAGTTGGTTTATGCATTTGACATTATTTAAAAGTTGGTTTATAACTTATCGTATATTTTTTGATTTGTTTAACATTAAAATGGAAAATGGACCATATTCATTTGAACATCTGGCTGACATCCATTTCGTTTATGGTCTGGCTAATGGTAACGGGCTTAATGCTCAGAGGTTGTACGCGCTAAGATTTCCTAATCGCCGGCTTCCCAACTACAGAACTTTTATAAATTCCCATCAACACCTTCGGGAATACGGCAGATTTCAGACTCCAATGCACGATACTGGTAGACCAAGACAAGCACGCAACCCAGCAGTTGATGAAGAGATTTTAAATGTTATCGACGAAAACCCTGGTATGAGTACTCGACAAATAGCACGGCATTTGGATGTTTCCCGTTCAACTGTCTGGAGGGTTTTACACGAAAACATGCTATACCCATATCATATTCAGCGCGTCCAAGGTTTGCTTCCTCGAGACTTTCCACAGCGCTTGCAGTTCTCCAGATGGATACTGCGCAAGTGTACTGTGGATCCTGAATTTTTATCTCGTATCCTTTTTACCGACGAGGCTCAATTTACACGCGACGGAGTAGTGAATTACCACAATGTTCATATTTGGGCACTAGAAAATCCACACATGATCAGAGAATCTCGACACCAGGAACAGTTTAGCGTAAACATATTATGGGCAGGAATAGTAGGAGATACTTTAATTGGTCCTTTTATTTTACCGCGAATTTTAAATGGTGACACATATTTAAACTTCCTACAGAATGAATTGCCTGCATTAATGGAGGATGTGCCTTTACACGTTCGTCAACAAATGTGGTTTATGCATGATGGGGCCCCCCCTCATTTTCGAGTCACCGTCCGCGATTATTTAGACACAGTGTTTCCCAATCGGTGGATTGGCAGAGCAGGTCCAATTGCTTGGCCCCCACGGTCCCCAGATTGCAACTCGCTGGACTTCTTTTTATGGGGGCATGTAAAGAGTCTAGTTTATGATGCAGGACCAGTGCCTTCCATCGAAGTTCTAACTGGACGAATTATGGATGCCTTTCAAACGGTAAGAAACAATCCCGGAATATTAGAACGCGTACGGCAGTCTTTGAGAAGAAGAGTAGAGGGTTGTATCGCAGAAAGAGGAGGGCATTTCCAGCATCTTTTATAAAAAGTCAAAGTTGATTAAGTTTCTTATTTTTGAGGTAATGTTTAAATAATCTTATAACAAATAAGTATAGCGTCTTTTGTTTTCATTGTGGTATTTATTCCCCCCTGTTGTTATAAATGTTAATTAAATGTAGCTAATTATAAAAATTTCTTTAAATTTTTTTCTCGATAACGATCTTAGATGCATAAAAATTATAAGAGATAAAAAAGTTTATAAACAAAACAAAGAATGTACTGCATATTTCAGAATCCGCCAGCAGCGCACTATAAAAAAGTTTATGCGGAGAAAAGGGAGCATGACCCCTGAAAAAATATCTCCCTGTAGATTCTTACAATCACTCGGTATACTAGATGATGTAAGCCCTAAAGCGTAATCTATGTTTTAAATTTTATCTTAATATCTTAAAAACTAAAAGAGCTATGAAGGAAAAAATAAATTTTTTTTGAAAATTTAACACTCTGTAGATTGGTGACGAAGCGTTTGCGGACACATGCTTATAGGAAAAAAAAGGCTTATTTTGACCTGGCAAATACGCCCCTAAAATCTTGATACTTAGTTTTGAGACACCCTGTATAAATCGAACCACATCAAATTTTTAATTTCACCCAGATGTGGAGGTACGCATTTTGCGAATTAAGCCGACGATTTATAAAAACATTGCCATATATTTTTTATGTTTATTATTTATGTTTCCACAATTCCTGCTTTATTATATCTACTTACCTCGTAAACTGCGTTAAAGAGTAAAAGAGTCTTTTCGGCATCACTTTCTCTGTGAAAATAATCAAATACTTTTAAAATTAATGCTTGTTGTTTTTCACAACACCGTGATATTTTTGAAATAATGTTGATTAAAAATGTCACTGCCAAAAATGACAATACATTTTTTTTGGTAAAAAGACATTTATTATTGACGCAAATTTAGTATCTCCCATATTACACGAATGTTAGAAAGATAAGCACTGGTCGTTACGTAACGGTCGGCGATCATTGAACAGACTTTAGTGTTTTTTTGTGTTATATTTTAACGTCATTTTATAACCTGAGTTAATATCTCGTGACAATTTAAGTATTCTTTTTTTTTAAACTATTTGGGACATAAATGAAGACATCAGCCCGTAAATAACTGTTTACGCATTTTCTTCCTATTTAATGCTCTCATCTAGTGTATTTCTTAAAAAGGAAAAATAATAAATGACCCTAAGATATATACCGGGTGTCCCAAATAACAAAGAGTATGATAAAATTAGGATAATCGATTTAATGAAACTTAAAATGTTTGAACTAAGATATTTAATTTGAAGAAATAGTCCATGCTTAAGGTGGAGCTGAAAGTATGGGAAAGAAAGAAAAAACCAAAAGTCTTCCTCAACAAAATTTAATAAAATAAAAATTCTCTAGGGGTCTCTACATGTTTCGAACGTAGAAACGTTCATCATCAGGAGACAGAAAATGTATTTAGTGCTGATGGTTTTAGCAGAAGAGAAAGTGGCGTAGAACCTTAATGAAGCTTTTTTGGAATTAAAAATTGATGTGTAAAAGAGACATAATTTGAAGAAAATTGATAAAGGTTAAACCATACTGAGTATGTAGTGTAGTAAAAAGTTGTTAAAGGGTTCTAAACCAACCAAATAAACTGGAAGAGAAGAAAAAACCTTCTTAAAAAGAAGGTGTCGAAGATTATTTAAAATTAAAGAA
Organism: Polydrusus pterygomalis; assembly: GCA_963969555.1. Lineage (NCBI taxonomy): Eukaryota > Metazoa > Arthropoda > Insecta > Coleoptera > Curculionidae > Polydrusus > Polydrusus pterygomalis. The sequence continues at coordinate 36,430,970 of OZ018376.1, read as the reverse complement.
GGTGTCGAAGATTATTTAAAAATTTTTATAAAACTTTTAATGTATATGTCTATTATAAGGATAAAATTGTCATAATTATAAAGATATCACAATCTGTAAAAAATAGAAATTGAAATTAAAATCAAAGAGGGAAGGAGTAAACATTTTTTTTTTAATTTAATTTTTTTAAAAATGTGCAACTTATTAATTAATTTTAATGGTTTTAAATTAACCGCTTGCGGGGTTACTGAGCTTTACTCCTCAGTACCACACAAAACACTTTTTGCAATGTAATTTTGTAAGTACAGGGTGTCCCAAATTCGAGCCTCATCATGGGGATCTCGGAAACTATAAGAGATACAGCATCGGTCAAATTGTGGCAAAGTTGCGCAATTTCGTACTGAGCAATATCGCAAAAAAATATCTCGGCTATCTTTTTTAGTTTTTGAAATTTTTGCAAAAAACTAAAATTTTGAGTTTTTGTTTTTTTAAATTGCTCGACTTATTTTATCCGCTACAGAAAAACAAGCACAACATTGTTAAGGCAACTTTTTACGCTCAATATTGTGACATTTTTAGAATTTCGTTACAACGTTTCGTTTTTGTGGAACTATTATCAACTTTAATTTTTTAAATACGGACCTGCATTTTTTATTTTATTTTTTGATAGCCCTTTAAGCCCTGAATTCAACCATGTACCACACTTAATTATATTTAGACGTGTTGATGTCATTATTACATCTTCAGGAATGTGATAATTATTTTTAAATACGGCCCTGTTGTTAGTTACTTAATCTTTTTACCACATACAACATGTAAATGGATCCAGAATTTTATACAAATAATTTACTATATTTATGTTTTTATATAAATTATTGTAACAAAGTAAAAATAAAACATAAATATAGTAAATTATTTGTGTAAAATTCTGGATCCATTTACATGTTGTATGTAGTAAAAAGATTAAGTAACTAACAACAGGGCCGTATTTAAAAACAATTATCACATTCCTGAAGATGTAATAATGACATCAAAACGTCTAAATATAATTAATTGTGGTACAGGGTTGAATTCAGGGCTTAAAGGGCTATCAAAAAATAAAATAAAAAATGCAGGTCCGTATTTAAAAAATTAAAGTTGATAATAGTTCCACAAAAACGAAACGTTGTAACGAAATTCTAAAAATGCCACAATATGGAGCGTAAAAAGTTGCCTTAACAATGTTGTGCTTGTTTTTCTGTAGCGGATAAAATAAGTCGAGCAATTTAAAAAAACAAAAACTCAAAATTTTAGTTTTTTGCAAAAATTTCAAAAACTAAAAAAGATAGCCGAGATATTTTTTTGCGATATTGCTCAGTACGAAATTGCGCAACTTTGCCACAATTTGACCGATGCTGTATCTCTTATAGTTTCCGAGATTCCCATGATGAGGCTCGAATTTGGGACACCCTGTACTTACTTTTAATTCAAAAAATATTTCAAAAACATTTTTTACTCTTTGATTTTAATTTCAATTTCTATTTTTACAGATTGTGATATCTTCATAATTATGACAATTTTAGCCTTCTAATGTCTTACAGACATATACTTAAAAGTTTTATAAAAGATTTTAAATAATCTTCGACACCTTTCTTTTTAGGAAGGTTTTTTCTTTTTTCCCAGTTTATTTGGTTGGTTTAGCCCCCCTTTAATAACTTTTTCACATACTTAGTATGGTTTAACCTTTATCTATTTTCTTCATATTATGTCTCTTCGACACATCAATTTTTAATTCCATAAAAGCTCCATTAAGGTTCTACACTATTTTCTCTTCTGCTAAAACCATCAGCACTAAAAAAAATTTCTGTCTCCTGATGATGAACGTTTCTACGTTCGAAACATGTAGAGACCCCTAGAGAATTTTTATTCTATTTAATTTTGTTGAGGAAGACTTTTGGTTTTTTCTTTCTTTCCCATAAGATATTTAAGTTATAAAATGTTAATACCTTTTCATAAAAACATCCTTCTAATGCTTTGGTCGATTTCCCGAGACGATTTTGACAGTTTTTTAATTCAAGTTCTAGAACTAGAATTATTCTAATTTTTTTGACAAGCTGCTGTTTTTCACACAAAAATTGAAATGTAGACACCTAAACAAACCAAGCATGTATTTGTAACAAATTTTTCTTTTACCCGGAAGCAATATTTATTTAATCGCAAATTATTTTAAATAAAATACCTTTAACCTTATATTGAGTGTCCCAAATTATGTAGAAATTTTGCCGCGATATTAACAAAACGCAGTTAAAATAAACTTTCAAAAAATTAAAGGAATACTTTTGGATAACCATATAACTTATTGACAGATTAACGTTTATATTCTGAAAGACACATATTTTCTTCTAATAAATCGATTAATAGAACTTTCAACTAATCCTTTATTCGTAAACTAAGATTAACAATTTAAAAAAAAGTGCGAATAACAAAATGAAAAGAAAAGATTTTTTAATGGCAATATTCCGCTATCTGAAAACCAATGTGTTTTAGTATCGCGTGTACCCGCCAGCAGCACGAATTACTTCTTGGCACCTTCTTGGCATACCTACTTCTTACGAGCCTTCGAATGTCTTTCTGTGGTATACTGTCTCACTCTTCGACTAGGGCTTCTGTTAGTTCCTTAAGGGTTTGAGGTGGATTTGGACGACATCGTATACGTCTGTCCAATATATCTCAGAAGTGTTCAATTGGATTAAGGTCAGGGCTTATCGCTGGCTAATCCATTTTGCGAATTTCATGCTCGTTAAGAAATTCTATAGTAATCGTTAGTTTTATGATGTCGAGTTAAAACAGGGTTTTGTACCGGTCTTCTTGGTTTTAAATCTGCTTCCCGTAACCTGTTTCTCACAGTCTGGTCAGAATTCAAAATGTATTTTGAAGGTCTTTTGCTGTCGCTATTCGTTTTCGCAAAGAAGAAACTACCAAATAATATCTGTCCTGAATTTATGTAGTTTTTCGCTTTCGACCTTGTCCGGTTCGTCTTTTATATCGTCCAGTCTCTCTATAGCGATCATACACATGTTTAATGACTGACGGACTGCGATTAACATTTCTTGCTACTGGTCGAATTTTTACACCTTTTTCAATTAAAACTATTATAGCACGAGCGACTTCTATCCCGCTAAGATTGAATTTAACAACTACAAACTGTCATGCCGTTGCCCGGTGCCGGTAAGCCTGCTGCAACATAAAACCTAAATGTGAATATTTTCATTATCACTTTATTTTTTGTACTTGATGTGGAACATTAAACTTATCTCGAATAAATGAGCATGAACACGTTTATTTTTTAACAAATCACTAATACAAAATGTAAATCAATTATGAATATATAATTTTCATTTGTTAATAATAGCAAGTCAAAAAGTTATATAGTTATCCAAAAGGGTTCCTTTAATTTTTTTGAGCAGTGTATAACACGAAAAACACTACTAACAGAATGTGACTTATATGAACTTTTTAATTTTTTTACGGCTTTCTTATTCGCCCTGTATCATATTAAAGTGCTGTACCATACTATTATCTACTAGAAACAATCTTTGAAACTCTGCAATCCGCATTAAAGTTCGTGATGTCATTTCGGAACTATAGACCTGTAATAAAGGGTGGTAAAAAAAACAATTTGTTGAACTTTCTGATGAGCAGCAACTTTTATACTAGTTTAGGTTAGCTAAATCTTGATAGCAATAAAATCTGATAAAAACATTTGCAAAATTAAGATGATTCAAACGCCCCACAATGACAAATCTAAGGAACCAAGACAGCAAAGCAGCTGGCCGTCAGATTCATTTCAACCGAGGCAGAAATCAGTTTTTATAATAGAGAAAAATACCTTCCCATTAACATTGTATCCTGGGAATCTAAGGTAATCGCCATTCAAACAATTCATTGATTGCGTATGTAACCTAATTTTGTTTTTAGTTATAACATCAACTCAGTCCGAACATCTGCACAAAATAAGAAAGAGCAGAATGAACCACTCAACAAAATATCAGCTAGAGTAAGCTTCACAAGGCAGGTCGAAATATATTGTAAAAATAGCACCCTCCACGGATTAAAATTTGTTGGTGATCCTAACATAACTTTTGGAGAACGGTAAGTACAAAAATATATTTTTCTTGTTGGGGATTATTTCATGAAATTTGTAAAAAAATATTTTTAAATTTTTAGAAGTTATTATTATTGGCCTCTGTTGTTTCCAAAATAAAATTACAACTAAAAATTCTAATTATATATTATTGAAAGGCTATTGCACTGTAGTGTAAAAAATGAATGTAATTTTGTACCTGACTGCTCAAATATCTAAATGGAAATAACTGATACTACTTAACGGCAACGAATGATATTAAACAGTACCCAACATGCTAAAAGCTGCTGAATTATACTGATTATTATAACGATCAGTGGCGGCTCGTGACTAGCAAGTCAGGGGGGGCGCTGGCTTTAAAAAAAAAATTAAAATGTCTATTATTTTCGAAAGTACCTACGTGTCTGTTTTTTTTAACTTTCTCGTTGTGAATTTTAATTTCATCAGCATAAGCAGCACTACTTAAAGAAGTTAAAGTTTCTCCTAACATCTGAAAACTTACATTATGACGATGTTTTGCACTATTTTCATGTTTTTTTTTTATTTTCTCTGAAAGATTTTTGAAGTCCTGCACCCCATTTATAGTCCAATTATCATCCCCGTCAAAAAGAAGACACACGATCACACGAAACAAAAAAAAAAAGAATTTTTGTCCTCACAACCGCATATCCAGAATTTTTTATTATATATTTCTTTGTCAAACTTACGCGTAAACTGTGCCTTACTTTCACATTTTGATTGCACTTGTACTATGTTCAATATTGGTAGTGGCCGCTCTGCATTTTTTAAATCAAGTTTTTCACTTAAGCTCAGAGAACTAAACACAAGCTTCTGTAAATCACTGACCTTCATATTATACGAAATTTTCCAACTTTATAACGTAACTAATAAATCAAATCAAAACAAATCGTTAGCGGCATCAACAAGTCGCATCGTCAGAGTACATAATATATCGATTATTCTACCGTGGCATCGCGATTCGCGAACAGCTGTTGAGCGCGGAAAATTGGAGCTCATCCGGGGCAGCTCGTTGTGCAATGTGTAGGTGACGTCACGCCTCTGTAGTCATGGCAACTCGCGCTGAATCGGGACGAATAATTGGTCGCCCGCGCTTAGTACAAGCTTGAGAGCGCGCAACTCGCTTGTCTCTGAGTATAGCCTGCCCGTTGGAATAGGGTTACGTTTGGTTTGAATTATTTTAATTGTTTGCTTACATACATTGCGTTCTTGGTTTTTTAAGTAAAATATTCTTGGATTCTGTTTGAAATAATTGCAGGGAGGGCGGCGCCCCAGAGCCCTTCATTAACGAGCCACCACTGATAACGATACATTAAATTGTACTACCATTTAATTAATGTATGTTATGCAGTAATAATATCAGAAATGGTCAATAAGAATATTCAGATTGCAAAAATTTAGAATTTAACTCTAACCTAATCCCTTCAAATGAATTCAATTCATTTTCGACTGCGCCACAGCTCTTTTAAAGGTCACTGATGATATTCTGGAGGCAGCTGATGGCGGTGAACTCACTGCTTTGATTCTGCTCGACTACTCTAAAGCCTTCGACAGATTGAACCATCAGCTTCTTTTGGCTATTTTAAAATTTCTTGGTTTTGAGAATAGTGCTTATCAACTAATTAAAAGTTACCTAACAGGAAGGTCACAGCCTGTAAAACTCGACTCCAAACTTTCAGGTCGTATGGACGTCTCTTGTGGCGTTATTCAAGGATCCATACTTGGCCCCTTAATTTTTTAGCCTATACACCTCTCAACTGATACCCAGTTATACATCTATTTTTGCCCTGAAAACATTTTTGATGCTATTGATAGGCTGGCAGCTGATCTTAATCAACTGCTAAACATCTCTATGTTGCATTGCCTCGAACTGAATCCAAAAAAATGCCAGATACTTCTATTTGGACGTACTCAAAGCTGGGAGCAACGTCAAAACCTGTTTCTTGGTAATCTTGGAGGTCAAATATTATCTTGTTCAACTCTTGCTAGAAACCTTGGCCTGCTGCTTGATGTAAATCAAAGGTTTACTGATCATATCAATAGTTGCATAAAAAAGGCATAATTTGCTAATTTTAAACTTGTATTTAACCAAAGGCACCTTATAAATCAAGACCACAGAAAATCATTATGTGATAGTCTGGTCTTATCTTAATTCACATTCTGTGATACATTATATTATGGTCCGTGCCTCTTAGAAAGGGATGCAAGACGGAGATTCAAAACTGTTGTGTACATTTGATAGGTGGAATAAGAAAGTATGATAGAGGGGTGAGTGCTAATATGAGAGAAATTGGATGGTTCAATATGAGCGAGAGAAGAATGTTCCATAGTCTAGAAGTTTAATAAAATAATTATTAAAAAATGCTCGGATTACTTATACCAAAACATTAAATTCAGTAATGACTCTCATGCCTTGGACCTTTGGCATAAATACTGTCACTCCTCCGTTACACAAAACCACTCTGTTTAAAAGATTTTTTAGTTATCAAGTGTCTTTGATCTATAAGAAAATTCCCGTGAGTTTAAAATCTGCTTCAACTATTTAAAAATGCAATTCGTCCTTTAATTACACAAATATGTCTGATGACTCTGATGAGTTTAATAAGTATGTTTGTTTTAAAAGTAAACATCCGATTTAATAACGTAGGTAGTTTAAGAAGCTGTATATACAGTTTTCAAATTCAAGTGACCAAATATCTATTTATTTGTTAATTAATTATATACATATATTTTCTTTAAATATGAAATATTTAGATTAGCTGGTTTCGGTATTTGTAATGTTAATTCAAATAAATTTTCTTATAATCACTAACACACAATCCTGAATAGCTAGATTTTTTGTTTTATAAAAATTATATATTTTTTTCAGAATATTTTGGATCATTTCCGTCACTCTGGCTATTGTCTTCGCCACTTACTACGTGTCAAACATCTACACTAAATGGAAATCTAGTCCTGTTATTATCAGCTTTAGCCCTTTTGATGCTGATCTAAGTTCAATTCCTTTTCCAGCAGTAACTATTTGTAATATGAATCAAGTTAAGAAAAGTGAAGCGGAAATAATTTTAAAAAATGGGTAAAAATATTTTTAAAACATAAATTTATTGCTACATAAAAAAACAGTACCTATCATATAATAATATATATATACAGGGTGTTATTTAATAAGTGTCCGATATTGTACAGGACCAGTTATTTATAAGGTAAAAAGTTCATATAAGCATGGGTTCGCAAGGCCTTCATTTTTAAGATAGGTACAGGGTGTTAAAAATTTTATTTTATTTTTGTTATTTGTAAATAATTTTTTGAAATAATGTCGATATTTGGAAGAAAATTAGTATTTGTGGATTTTTTACTATGAGAAATTCAAATTTGATCTTAGTTTGACCCTTAATTGTATGGGGCGCCACTCACACCCACAATATTTAACACCCTATATCTTAAAAATGAAGGCGTTGCGAACCCATGCTTATATGAACTTTTCACCTTATAAATAACTGGGGAATCGTCCTGTACAATATCGGACACTTATTAAATAACACCCTGTATATACGTTGAATTAAAAATTACAATATAAGTATTATTTAAAAACATTTTCGTTCAAGTAACAAGGTCTTGTAGATTGACTAATTATCTTTAAATAAGTGACTCCTTGTTAATCCCAGAAAAGCAGTTCATACCTTTTTTCAAACACCGAAAAATAGGATTTAAACAATTACAGGAATATTGGAATTATCATAGTGATTAGTGAATAGTACTTTTTAAAAACCAAACTATTATTTAAAAAATATCAGACCCTTCTATAACACGATTACTGCATAATTATGATCGAATCACTTACTATAATACTGTTAAAAAACCATTAAAAATCAATATTGTTTTTTATTTTGTCACCGACTAATTTTTTTTTAAATTTCATCTTAATAGCTTCCTGTAACTGATCGAAAGCTTGTGCTTTACACATGGCCTTTTGAATTTAGGCTGTAATTAACATAAATAAAATTAGTTTGAAACAATACAGAATGTGTGCTCTTGAATCGATGGGTGGGTATGTATAGAATACTACTGGACCGATACCCCAAGATTTAATTTTTTGTTGTTTAACTAGTCGGTCAAGACTACCCTTCGCGCTTAAGAATACTACTATAGATATATTTTTGTGTATTAATCTTATTTAAATTCTTATTTCAGATCATTGATCGATAAGAAATTGCTAGATGATACTTGTTATGGAAATTCAACTTCTAACAACACCGATAACATTGATTTTGAAACTTTGCAAAATTTTTTAATGAGGGTAAGACACTATCCATACAAAAATGGTTTCTTTTTACCCCACTTTGGTTTCTGTTCCGATTATAATTATGTTATTTTTTATTTAATTTGTCCCCCCCCCCCACACTCTTTCCATCCCTATAGGCACGGCACGCCACTGATGTTCGTTTTTATATAATCCGGAATCCGTGAGTGAGGAACGTATAATTTCAAATTTTAGCTGCCCTCAATTAAAATCTGCATAAAAGGAACCAAGAAGTAACTTTTAGTGAATCTTAAATTCTTGTGTGTGCATTTGCAATATTTTACGACAATACAATATTGATTTGGAGATAACTAATGGATAGATAAGTGGAAAATTATTTGGAAGAATAGCTGATAGGGTAGCCAAAGGCAGGATAAACAAACTGGAAGAGGATCCTTCAAAATATTTAAGAAAAATTAGGGTGATCACTCCAAGTCATCTCAAGTATCTAACGTTCTATTACTAAGTATAACAAATCGGAAGCCGAAAACAGACATTCTTGTGCCCCGCCCTAATATAGAGTCATGTGCACGCTAATAATCAGTTGGTTACATAATATACAGAGTGATGATAAAGAAACGGACCAGCCTTTTATATACAGTGTGACCAGTAAAGTCCGCATCATACGGGATTTTTTTACTATGTAATAGCTTTATTCGAAATTTGACTTTGGCATCAAGTTCTGCTTCGATCGAGATGAAAATTAAGCAAAAAAAATAGTAGTCACATGATTCGGATTATCTGTCAAATGTTAATTTAAAAGTTTTTTTAAATGCAGTTTCTAGCCAACATGCAAAATTTCAACTGCATTAGATAATTTTTATTTTTTAATCATATTTTGTAAATTGCACCACTTTTGCAAAATAAGACTCAGCGCAACCTACATAAAACTTCTTAGTTTTGACAATGCTTTATTTTAGAAATATTTTTTTTAGAGTAGCGCCATATTAAATGTGTGTTTTTATACAAAATCAAAATTGGGCTTTTGATCCTGTATAAGGTAACTTCATAAAATAAGTATTTTTGAAAACGTAGTTTGTGTCTGAAAGTAATACACTTTAATATTAAGACAAAAAAGAACGCAGCGTCATCAGTACAGTGTTCATTAAGTGGAAAATAAATTTAAGTGGTGGGTAAAAAATCAAAATTATCTTCTGCAGCTAAAATTTCGCATGTGGGCTACAAACTGCATTTAAAAAAAAAATTTTGTGATAACTTTTTTTAATATTTTCAGAAATAACCCCACTTTTGATATTTTTTGAAAAAAATTAAAATTTGACAGATAATGCGAATCACGTGACTACTATTTTTTTGCATAATTTTCATGTCGATCGATGCGGAACTTGATGCCAAAGTCAAATTTCGGATAAAGTTATTAATAAAAAAAAATCCCGTATGATGCGGACTTAACTGGTCACTCTGTAGAATGCCGCTCACTTAATAAAGAATCGCGCGGACCCTTCAAATTTATATTTTTGAATTTGACCCCCGCCTACCTCTCCACAGCCCCGGAAAAGTTGTATTAAGTACTCCCTTACATGAGCAGCATAATGCGGGAAGCACCATCCTGTTGAAACCATATAGTTAAACTTGGTTAATCAGGATTATTATCATCTAGAAATAGAGTGGCAAGAGATCGAACCAGATCATTTTGAAGGAAATTTGATCTCTTTCTGCAATGAAGCTCTCATTTAAGAAAAATGGTCCGATTACCATGTTTCAACAATGATCACCCATATACTGGGTGTGATTTTCAATGAACCAGTAAGGATTTTCTTATGGCCAGTTGTGTAGTTTTATTTATTAACCTGACCATTTAAAGAAAACGTAGCTTCATCTGAAAAACAATGTCTTTGGAAAATTCGTGCGTGATTATATGTTAGCGATTATTTCACAAAATTGCTCTCGCCTATCAGGATCATCGTCCAATAACTCTTGTTCAATTACTGGATTGTAAGGATTAAAGTTCTCTTTTTAAAAAAAATTAGATACAGTTGTTTTTGGTGAGTATCGTAGTCACGCCCACGTTGTGTGCTTGAGCTATAAGGATCTTCCTGTAGTAATGATAATAATAAAATATTTTTTTCTCCTCGGGTATAAGAGGATGACCACTTTTATACTATCTTAAACAGTACTGAAAGTTTCCCACTTAATTGCTACCCTAGACTGTTGATTTACAAATAGGCGGGCGATTTGAGAATTTTTCATTGAACATATCACGGCCTTCCTTTTGCCGTCGTCTACTTTTATCTCCACAACCCAACCAAATCAAAATTGCTATGCGTTCATCTTCAGTGATACTTATTTGGGAGGTATTATCAGCAGAGCCAAATTCAAAATTGATTAACATTCACTGACCTTTTTTGATTTCTCAAACTTAATTAATGAATTGTCAATGTCAATGCCTCAAAGATTGTGCCTTGACTTCAGAACGTGTATACCAAGTGGGCCATATTCTATACAGTGTGACCAGCAAAGTCCGCATCATATGGGACTTTTTTTTATTAATAACTTTATTCGAAATTTGACTTTGGCATCAAGTTCTGCTTCGATCGAGATGAAAATTAAGCAAAAAAATAGTAGTCTCGTGATTCGCATTATCTGTCAAATTTTAATTTTTTTCAAAACATAATTCAAAAGTATGGTTATTTCTAAAAGTATCGAAAAAGTTATTAGAAAAAGTTTTTTTAAATGCAGTTTCTAGGCCACATGCAAAATTTTAGCTGCATAAGATAATTTTGATTTTTTAACCATATTTTGTAAATTGCACCACTTTTGCAAAATAATACTCAACGCAACCTACATAAAACTTCTTAGTTTTGACAATGTTTTATTTCAGATACATTTTCTTTACAGTAGCAACCTACATAAAACTTCTTGGTTTTGACAATGCTTTATTTCAGATACATTTTCTTTACAGTAGCGAAATATTAAATGTGTGTATTTTTACAAAATCAAAATTGGGCTATTAAAATTTGGTCTCATGTGATGCAAAGTTTATTTGTTTTTGACCCTGTATAAGCTATTGCATTGCATGTGGGCTAGAAACTGCATTTAAAAAAACTTTTAACTATTTTCGATATTTTCAGAAATAACCCCACTTTTAAATTATTTTTTGGAAAAAATTAAAATTTGACAAAAAATGCGAATCACGTGACTACTATTTTTTTGCTTAATTTTCATTTCGATCGAAGCAGAACTTGATGCCAAAGTCAAATTTTGAATAAAGCTATATATTAATAAAAAAAAATCCCATATGATGCGGACTTTACTGGTGACACTGTATATAAAAGGCTGATCCGTTTCATTCTCATAAACCTAGAAAATTGTTTCTAGGTAGGAAATCCTTGTTCAGGTATTTTAAAATGGTGCCAGTGGGGTGGCGACATAACAACGTGCAAGGAAATTTTTCACGATGATCTTACCGATGAAGGACTTTGCTGTTCTTTTAACCGTTTGCCGCCTGAAATAATATATAGAAATTGGTAAGTGCAGCTATCTTAACCGACAATTTATTTACTATACCGTAAAGAACATTAGTTGTGAGGATAGAAGTTTATACAACAATAATGGATATGAATGATGAAAGAGTTTTGGACCATTTGATTTAAATCCCAACATTTCAACTTGTAGGTATGTCCAGTCGTCTTCAGGTGAATACTAAATAAGTAAAGTAACTACAAGACTATTTATACTAGCTAGGTGCACTAAAGCATAACTGAGGTGGGTGCAGTCATGCGTTCAGTTGGCACGCGATCTTATCCTAAGATTACATCTATCTAACAAAGGTTTCCAGCTATTTCTTATGTCTAATGATGGTTTACTAAAGTAGCCTGGGTTCTGGTGAATAGGAGCAGCTTCTTTGAACTTTCTTTTCCTTCAGTGTGGTTCCTTATGTAGGATTTCAGCTTCTGACCACATGATATGGTGACCATGTTTCCAGGCATGGTCATTGGTCAACTGCACCTGATTTTTCGGTCTCTCCTTTTAACGTATTGTTTTTTGCGTTCTTTAATCCAGCCTTGTCTCGAGTGGTCTTAATGTCTCACCTACATAAGGAACCACACTGGAGGAATAGAAAGTTTAAGGAAACTGCTGCTATTCACCAGAACCCAGACTGCATTAGTAAACCATCATTAGACATAAGGAAGATCTGAAAACCTTTGTTAGATAGATGTAATCTTAGGATAAGATCGCGTGCCAACTGAACGCATGACTGCACTCACCTCACTTATGCTTCAGTGCACCTAGCTAGTATAAATAGTCTTGTAGTTACTTTACTTATTTAGTATTCACCTGAAGACGACTGGAGATACTTACCAGTTGAATCGTTGTGATTTAAAACAAATAAAGACAATGGAAGTCCAAAACTCTTTCATCATTCAAGAAACATCATTGTCTCCAACCTTCAAACAGTCACAAGAATGGATATAATGTCCTGACCGTACGTTGAAGTAAATTTATTAAGACGTCCGCCAGGCGGAGTTTTCAATATATAATACATTTACATACAGTGTGTTCATTTGAAAACTTCCCACCTCGATTTTCCTGCTTTAAAATGAAAATGTGGAAAATCGCTCGGACCCGTCGATTTTTATTTCGAGGGGAACATCTTTTGCGTATATTGTCAATCTTGTTACTTCAAGCCCCTATGGGGGGGGGGGGGGGGGGGGGTTAAGATCTAAATCTTAAATGGAATACCCCTATTTTATATAATTTTTTTTTGGATTCTGCATAAAATTCTGAACATTTTTTAATAAAAGCATTATTAGTTTGTACTTAACAGTTTCCGAGGTATTTACTCTGGAAAAATGACATTTTTGAACTTTGACAGCGTCTAGCTTTCTAACTGTACTTCTTAGAACAAAACGGCTTACATGTCCCCATCTTCGATTATTATTATCTTTCCAATAGTGTGTCCGGTTAAACCGGATGTAAGAAATATAGTACTTTCGGTTTGACCGGAAGTTGACACTATTGGAAAGATAATAAAAATCGAAGATAGGGACAAGTAAGCCGTTTTGCTCTAAGACGTACAGTTAGAAACCTAGACGCTGTCAAAGTTCAAAAATGTTATTTTCAAGAGTCAATATCTCGGAAACTGTTAAGTATAGACTAATAATGCTTAAATTTTACCTAAAATCGTCCCGCATTTGTTAAATCTGTCCCGCAAGGCCCGGAGTGAACATATTATTTTGCAAAGCATCATATGCAGCCATCTCGATGGATCTCGCCCAACCCAAATTTCATAGAGTTGAAAAATATGATTTTAAAAATAAATAGAATATAATTTAATTAATAGCTTGTTTATATTTTTTTGTATTTTAAATTAATTTTCTTTAAATAAATTTTACTTTTGTTGTCCTATTCAATTAAATTAAAGAAGAATATGATGGCCCAAGGGGAAGACAACCCTAACCCTATACAAGTTTACATGTAATGGTAAAAAAGCGAATATTTTCCTGCTGTTCCGCATTTGTCATTTTAAAAGCATTTTATTGAAATCGATTCAGTAATTTATATTATATGTATATTAATATATTATTTAGTATTCGTTATAGGCAAAAAAAAATAAAAACTGAAAAATATCAGTTTTACACCACAGGTTTTAAAAATTAATAAAAAATAAAAGTAATTCCTCGGTAATAAAATTATAGAAAGGTACTTATTAAATAAAGTCTAACAGTCTTGTTAGCCAAGTTTAATTATTACGAATTATACAGGGTGTCCAAAGTTTAGTGTCAAACTTTGCAAACTTTAAAGCAGTTTATTTTTCTTATTTCACATAGGAACCCCTGTATATTTTAAAGTCATTCGAAGCAGAATTAAAAACCAAACAGTTGTTCTAACTACAACCTATCGCAATTTCTAACGCATCAAGACTTATTTGCAGAAAACTCATTTTATCAACTATTCTAACAGTCATTATTATGAATAAATATCAAAGGTGGCTTTGAAAAACAATTTATTGGTATTAAAGTTTATTAAAGTGACAAGAGACCATTTTGACTTTAGTAATCTAAAAGTTTTAAATATTTTTGGTGAGGTGCAGGACCCTGTATATCGCCATTGATTATGATGGCACTTGTTTCGATAAGTTAAATAGAAAAAAGAGAGTAGTCAGACTCGAGATAAGGCAGGTGCCGATGGGTCGACCTTCAGCCCCAATCCCTGCACGAGCGTATTTTATTTAACTATTTTCTTAGTAAATATCTCAAAATTTTTAAAATAACCGTGGAAAATTATTTTTTTTTCTTCCTAAATGCGAAATATAATCAATATTTAGTGAAAAAGCATATTGATAATGCAATTGCCATAAAATCAGGATGATATTTAGGTTCGATTCCCAACGGAAATATAACATATCATAAATATAACATATATAAAACTTTCTTTAGACTTTAACAGTTGCTTTATTTTTTTGTTTAAACTATTAATAACGATTTTAGGGAACAAGTTAACTTATTAAACCAGTCCTACCCTACGAATGTATACGATTGGGATGCAGAGAAAGGATTTGATGATGCCGATACTCGTGACCTTGTTCCTAGAAGACCTCTGGGTTTGTTGTTCAAAAATATTAGCCATTTATCAGACCATAATATCCTCATTGTTCGTTTGGTAGATCCATGCTCATTGTTAAATATACAGGGTGTTAATTAATGTCATGCAGATATTTCAGGGGGTGATAGTACTCGTCAAAATAAGAAAAAAATGCAAATATATGCATGGTCTAAAACGCGTTATTTTCGGTATACAGGGTGGCAAAGTTTCGATTTTTTTTCTCGTATTTTGCGTTTTCTCTCTTATATTCTGCGATAATTGTTTTAAATTTGAAACATCGACCCTTTTTTTAAATCTTTACAATAAAGTATCAAAATTGTCGGTCGCAGTGTACAGGGTGTTACATTTTCTTGAATCGGCTACAATTTTATCTTTCAGAACTTTTTTTTTGGCTCCCTGTATGAATTCCGGTATGAAATTTGAACTCTCTGTTTCTTTGTTTAGCATTCTGGTCTCTTGCACTATTCTCGTATCTGTGACCGTTTTCGATTTATTTGCAAAAATAGCCATCGATTGAAATTAAGTGTCGGCGAAATAACGCAGAGTAAAAAGCTGTGTATCAAAACAATTTATTAGTTAATCAAATAAAAATAAAACAAAATTATAGAAACTGTTGAAAATGGCCGCCTCTTCCTAAAATGCACGAATCAAGTCTTCGCCTCATGGACTGACAGACACTCTATTTTTTTCTTATATTTATTATTGCGTTATTTCGCCTACACTTAATTTTCATCGATGGATACTTTTGCAAATAAATTGAAAACGGTCACAGATACGAAAATAGTGCAAGAGACCAGAACGCTAAACAAAGGAACAGAGAGTTCAAATTTCATACCGGAATTCATACAGGGAGACAAAAAAAAAAAGTTCTGATAGATAAAATTGTAGCCGATTCAAGAAAATGTAACACCCTGTATACTGCGACCGGCAATTTTGATACTTCACTGTAGATATTTTAAAAAAGGGTTAATGTTCCAAATTTGAAACAATTATCGCAGAATATAAGAGAGAAAACGCAAAATACGAGAAAAAAAACTGAAAATTTGCCACCCTGTATAACGAAAATAAGGGGTTTTGGACCATGCATATATTTGCATTTTTTTTCTATTTTGACGAGTACTATCATCCCCTGAAATATCTGCATGACATTAATTAACACCCTGTATATTGTGGTACCACCGTTAGAATAAAAAACAAACATTTTAATTACTTGAACTTTGGTATACAAGATAAGTAAGGGTGAATTTTTTAGTTAAATGTTCATTATTACGGACTTTGTTTACCCTGTTTGTAATGATGAACGACACCATGTAACCGAGCAAGAGATATTAAATGTAGTAACATAATTGATGACTTTTAATTTTTTTATTAGGCCTCCTATAAATTCTGGATGGACAGTAGTTTTAGTTATTAGTTATAGTATTGTTATTTTTGCAATAACATCGAATTGCTAGATCAGTTACCATTCCTTTTTAAAAATTAAGCTTATAACAATCTTAGAAAGTAGGAATCCCTTTAAGAGAGCATGCGAAGTGCAACTTTTTAGAAAATTGAATAACTACAAAATTATAAACTTCGTCAGGGCTAGTCATCTTCTACTGTCGCGATATTAAGCTTTGACTTAGGTACATAACACATAAAATTTAAATTATAATTTTTTCCAATGAAATCGATAAAACTGTATGGATCTTGAGTATTTAACACCATCATGAATCTTCATTAATAAAAATGTTTAATTTTAACTTTATTGTAAGTTTAGACGACTATTTATATTTAGGAGCTGGGTCCCATCTTGGATTATCTGTGATTTTGGATGCACAAGTGGATAATTATTATTGTTCGTCGACTCGTAGCACTGGATTTAAGGTAATCATTAACTGCAACAATATCTTTTCATTGTTTTGCCATAACGTAAAATGCTATTTCTGTAAAAATACCCTTGTAGTAGTAGCATTAATTGAGTGGTGGCTTAGCGCCAAGCAAGTAAGCCAACGCTTCAGTTTTACATGGGGTCACAATTTACTGCAAAATTTTCAGTCTTCTTGCAAGACGTCTTGTCCATCATATACCTCGACGGGGGCAACCTATTACGTCTCCATCGTGCGACTTGTAGGATGTTGCCGCAGAAGCCCACGCGACGAGACACCAAATTCTCTGATTCAGGGGGTTCCTCAATCAATCCGGATCGGTACCAAACATGCGTCCCTTTCCTGGATTACTGTCCGCGCTGAATCCTTTACTTGGCGTTACTCCCTTCTCGACAGTATGCCGAAGACTAGTGTTATCACGGAGGAGCCCGAGAGCTCCACTGCTATATGGTATCGACGTCGCCTAGCTACTGTAGTGTTTTTATCATTGAGTATGACAGTGTATGTTGTATTATGCGATACTACTTACTTACTAGTACGGTGATATGGATCACAGAATATTACAGCAAACCAGAGGGACAATACCTGTCGGTATCTTTGATATCGACTGGTCGTTTTTCAGTGACCTTCACACAACGATAACGGTCGATCCACAGCTTGATACTCCGAGAAAACTTGCTTATTTTCTACACTGAGCGACCTTACTTTTTAGTACAGATGCAAATGCAACAGAACGAAAACAGAATAATATCACAATTAGCTAGGCGCAACGTCGGCTCGCGGACTAAACACATCTTAGACGAGCACATGGTTTTTAGCGATACACAACTTATTTGCCACATGCGCCTACCAAAACAGGACACGCGCAAAACGCCGAGCTGTCGCTTCTCGTTGGCTTTGAGTTCTCTGATATGGATTAGCGAACTAAATAAGTCCGCCAAACCTACCTGGGATTGGGGGATTGAAACAGGTAGGTACCTTCCGCTTGCGATGCGTGAACGATACTTCTGCGCTAGGCTACCACCTGCACAAATGCTACATAAAGATAGGTACGTTTATTTTGATTTACCCCCTTGGAATTTACCATTGTTTTTTTTAATTTAAAATCTGATACAAAAATTAAACAAAGCATTAACGACTTTTAGGTTATATTGTCTAACCCAATAGACACACCCGAAATTGCCGATTTTGCCTTTCTTGTAAGTACCGGATTTGAAACCAGGATTGCCATAGATCCCTCTATAAGAGAAGCCACATCCTCTTTAAGAGATGTTCCAATTGAAAAAAGACAGTGCTACTTTGCTAATGAACGTCCGTTAATGTATTACAGGTAAGAGACGATATAATAATAATTAAATATTTTATTGTAAACAAGAGTTACAAAAGGCGAAGTTGAGGCAGAGCTGCGTATATTATAAAAGAATCCATTGGATTGTGAGGAAAGTTAATAAACGAAGTCTCCTAATTATGCAGTGCAGTTATAATCGGCATCGAATCAACATGTGAAAATAACTCTTTTTAAAACTACTTTACTGACACATAATATAAAGAGTAAGATATTTACACGTTCGTGTTTATTTACAAATATTTTAAACATAACTCTTAATAATGCACATGTATTAAATAATAATTTTAATACTTTACCATTAATATCAACCTTAATAAAATTTAGAACATTTAAATTAAAAGTAGCTGTGTCCAATTTTTTTTCTGATGAAATATTTAGTTAGTTTTGATCGTTAAGTATGAACCGTGCAGGAATAATTTTCGTTCTGCATATAATATGACGAGCCCTATTAAAGGGTTCAGGACACTTAGTCCTATAATATCTAGAATCAACTCAAGATTAGTCTTGCTTGGCCGGGCTATGAAGTCCTTAGCGTATCTGCATGATTAAGCCATATGGCATTGCTTTATAGAGAGGCGTTTAGAATACTCGTTTAGTGTCGATCCTACCAGTTGTCTAAAGTCAATTTATTTCACATATAGACTAAACGTAAATACAATCACGCATTATGCACGTGATTGTCGAAATTTGAAAGAGTGAACAGGGCCGTATTTAAAGGTACAATACCTAATTGACAAATAATTTAAGTAGGTATCACAATATATTTAAAATAATTAGTTGTTAAATTGACTTCATAATACAGATGTAATAAACTCCAAATATACAGGGTATCTATAAAGTTTATAGATTATTGTTATGATGTTATATTATTTATAGTTATGATTATTGTTGACATTTGTGTTCTCTATATAAAAATTCGAACAAAAAAATATAATAAAGGTAGCGACTATACCACTGGACGAATCAAAATGTAAACAATAATCTTATACTTGTAGCCCTTACTTTACTAGTTCCTATATTAGACGCCGCGTAATTAGTTAAATTATTGGCTATTTAATGTTTTACCGCCTTATTTACTAAAGAGGTTTAAATTTAGGCCATCAAAATATTTAGATCTTCTAGTCGACCAATTATGTTTTTGTTTATGCTGTATGACGTTTTCGGTTTTATTTCATATTTTTGGTCATAATTTATTTAACATATCAATATTTTCACTGGGATCTAATTACAAAAACATATTTGGTTCTATTAAAGACAACAGCGCGTACGTAAATACCCTTTTCTTTACAAATTAAAAGAAAACCCAAAAAAAGTTGTTACAGTACAAAGTTCAACAAAATCCACAACTTCTTCTGCTGTATCTGTACTAGACATCGCGTTTGTTAATAACTCGCAACAACAAAATAATACCGATAAATTCGATTAACCTATAGTACGGTAACAACAATAGCCAACCACACATAAATAACAACAGATAAAAGCGTCAAAATCATGTAAATAAACGTCCGAAATGCAACAATCTAACAATTCGTATGTTACGACTAAATGCAACCCTGTCAAATTTCGGTAGCGCCGAGCTCGAGCCGCCTCCACCGCGTTAACCAATAAGGACTGTGCTATCCACCTGCAGATGGGTGATCACGCGTCTAGCATTGTTTTTTTATTGTTTTGGTTTAGTCTATGTGTAAGATAAATAGACTTTAGTTATTCCTATGGCCGGCTCAGGTTCAAGGAATAGGATCCCGATTTGACGTCTGGCAAGTTCATCTACCCAACTTAGGTGTATGTACTTATGGTTGATTCCACAGTGTGGTCACTTTGTATGAATCTGTCCCAATGTATCTTGTGTGTCTTTTACCGGTTCCGATGTATATTGATAGTGCGGTATAATTTTACTTAGCATATTTGCGTTTTTACAGTTCTTGATAATATACTACTTTTACGACGTTGTCATGTGGTGTAAGGTATTCTATAGGAGCAGAATGCTTAAGACTACCACAATATGGTATACAGTTTCCTGCTTGCTGTGACATAGTCTACATTTATCATCGACTATATTATGGATGCGTCATTCATCATGTATTTTCTGTAGTTTATAGTTGGTATTACTTGATCCTCCATAACCCATCATGAAACCTTCTGTTTCTGCAAACAGGTTTCTGTTTGCTATTCATGCGTTTGAGGCCTCTATTGTTTCCGTTGTTATGTGCTGTTCTGTTAGTTTTTATCTGCTTTTTATAGCTTGAGGTGGTATACCGGCTGTCCACGGAAGGGGGTTCGCCCCTCTAACTTTTTTGTTTTTCAAGATAATGGAATAAAATTCGGGGGATTTGTATACGACATAAAACTGCATTTTTTAACAGATGACTTAACATTATGGAACTTCCGGTTTAACCGGAAGTGACATAAACTTTGGATTTAAATGGCACACCTGGTATATTTTTCCTTTTTTGACTCCATATGACATTTTAAATACAACGATGTGTCACTTGTCACTTTTTGTAACCAAGAAAATATTTTTTTTTCAAATTTATTGTTTTATCTAGAGGGCTATGAATACCTTAAAATCACTTATTTCAGTTCTTTAATCTTGGGAAAAATACAATTTTACTATTTTTGGTCCAATGCTATCTGCTATGTAAAATTTAATCTTTAAAGTTGTATAATTAACTACTTTTTTTTTAATGGCAACATGGTGGCACCATTAAAGTCCGCATCATATGGGATTTTTTTTTATTAATAGCTTTATTCAAAATTTGACTTTGGCGTCAAGTTCTGCTTCGATCGAGATGAAAATTAAGCAAAATAATAGTAGTCACATGATTCGCATTATCTGTCAAATTTTAATTTTTTTCAAAAAATAATTCAAAAGTCTTGTTATTTCTAAAAATATCGAAAAAAGTTATTAGAAAAAGTTTTTTTTAATGCAGTTTCTAGTCCACATGCAAAATTTTAGCTGTATAAGATAATTTTGATTTTTTACCTATATTTTGTAAATTGCACCACTTTTGCAAAATCAGACTCAACGCAACCTACATAAAACTTCTCAGTTTAGACAAGGCATTATTTCAGATAAATTTTTTTTAAAGTAGCGCCATATTAAATGTGTGTTTTTCTACAAAATCAAAATTGGGCTATTAAATTTTGGTCGCATGTGATGCTAAGTGTATTTGTTTTGGACCCTGTATAAGGTAACTCCATAAAATAAGTATTTTTGAAAACGTTGTTTGTGTCTGAAAGTAAAAAATAAAAAAAAATAAAGGGGTTTTAAATTAAATCGTTGAAAATAGATAAACTTTACATTAAGTTAAACTAAAATTTATTTTCCACTTAATGAACACTTTACTGATGACACTGTGTTCTTTTTTGTCCTTAATATTAAGGTGTATTACTTTCAGACAAAAACTACGTTTTCAAAAATACTGATTTTATGAAGTTACCTTATACAGGGTCAAAAACAAATAAACTTTACATTACATGCGACCAAATTTGAATAGTCCAATTTTGATTTTGTAGAAAAACACACATTTAATATGGCGCTACTTTAAAGAAAATGTATCTCAAATAAAGCCTTGTCAAAACTGAGAAGTTTTATGGAGGTTGCGTTGAGTCTTATTTTGCAAAAGTGGTGCAATTTACAAAATATGGGTAAAAATCTAAATTATCTTATGCAGCTGAAATTTTGCATGTGGGCTAAAAACTGCATTTAAAAAAACTTTTGCTAATCACTTTTTTCGATATTTTTAGAAATAACCCCACTTTTGAATTATTTTTTGGAAAAAATTAAAATTTGACAGATAATGCGAATCACGTGACTACTATTTTTTTGCTTAATTTTCATCTCGATTGAAGCAGAACTTGCCGCCAAAGTCAAATTTTGAATAAAGCTATTAATAAAAAAAAATCCCATATGATGCGGACTTTACTGGTGACACTGTATATTATGGTAAAGTACTAAAGATTTATAAATTAACGCAGTAAATGCTTAAACTGTATATAAATACGGATGA
The DNA here is from genome assembly GCA_963969555.1 of Polydrusus pterygomalis. Taxonomy (NCBI): domain Eukaryota; kingdom Metazoa; phylum Arthropoda; class Insecta; order Coleoptera; family Curculionidae; genus Polydrusus; species Polydrusus pterygomalis. The sequence continues at coordinate 36,408,760 of OZ018376.1, read as the reverse complement.
CGACTACGGGACGGACGAAACTTTAACCGCTTGTTGGAGACAACAAAAAAATTCAAATTTCATATTTAGGTCCTTATTCATTATAATACTTTTTTTTTATTATTTAGGTCATATACACAAAGAAACTGTCTTTTGGAATGTCAATCCATATATACACTAAAATTGTGCGGATGCGTCCCCTATTACTTACCAGGTAAAATTAATATATCTATTACATACTAGCCAGTTCGCAACGGCACTTTAAAAATAGTCAATAAAGACTAGGGTCGCATTTAAAAAAATTATCAATATCGTCCTCTCTAAATCCGGACACAGTGTATCAATATTTTTTTTATGGAAAAGACCACAACTTGAAATATTAATACCCGCTTTCAAGTATTTGTTCAAAAGAAAAACTATACTGGATTTACTGAATTTATTCCAACGCTGAGAGAAAACTCGTAGCTAGAAATCCATTAGTAGTAGCAAAAAATCTGCATCAAATAGGCGCCGAAGAAACAACTCTGTTGTGGCTACTAGCTTCATATTTTTTAAATGACTTTTTAACCTCAATTTGGTCGTTTTTTTTATATTATTATTTTTTTGCTGCTAAAAGATAATTATAATCCTAAAAATTGTCTACCAGCTATAAAAAAATCATTCTTATCATTGGTAAGCTACTAAGGTACTACTAAATTACCTTTTTCTTTTTTGAGGCTGTGGCTACCTAGTTTTAAGGATAAAAAGGAAAAATAATTATGGCCAGATTATTTTATAGATAATACTTTTTAATCTATAGGTATTTTGCCCCAGTCCAGTGGTGTTTACTTTGAAAAAATAAAGTAGGGAAATTATAATAAAAAATAAAATGGCGTAGAAGTTTTCACCTAAAGAAAGAATGACATATCAGTTAAGATAACGCTTAAAAAAACACAAAAAATAACGACAATATTTTTTATATGAAAACATTTATTTTTACAACCACGTAAAACAAAATAAGATTAGTTTTCATTGATTATAAACTATGTTAATAACAACAGAAGATCAAGAACAAATAAACCTTGAATATAAGGACGTATCTACACAACACTTTTATCAAGGAACACAAAATTAGATTTGCAGTCATGCACCACGCACTTACACTAAAAGTATACCATACCATCAGACATCAATCACCAACTAACAATGGCAATCACATGATATGTTTTGAATTACTCTATTCAGTTTAAACCACGCGAAGTAACGACAGATCATTGTTTCTAGTTAGTTCATCCCTCTCTGTTACGCGGTCGTAAGGGATAGACTATACCGGGTGTCCACGGAAGGTGGCTCGCCCCTCTAACTTTTTTGTTTTTCAAGATAATGGAATAAAATTTGGGGGATGTGTATTATACGACATAAAACTGCATTTTTTGACAGGTGACTCAACATTATCGAACTTCCGGTTTAACCGGAAGTGACATAAACTTTCGATTTTTAAATGGGACACCTGGTATATTTTTACTTTTTTTGGCTCCATATGACATTCTTAATACAACGATGTGTCATTTGTCACTTTTTGTCACCAAAAAAATATTTTATTTTCTTATAGTATTATGAAGGTAGTATCACAGAATATACATATAGCTACACAGTCAGGACCTAAAGTCCGTCCCTCCCCCCTCTAACTTCTAAACCGTTCCGTATATTTTAATGAAATTTTGATCGATAATATTTGAGCAAGTCTTGCACTTTTTAACATACCAATGACAGCTTTAAATGTCAAGATGACCGCTGGGTCCGCTTTTGGAATATTTTTTTAAATGGAAAGGGGGTTCCAATGGTACCTCATTTTGAAGGTATTTTAATGCTTAAAACATTCTCCAATTTAAAAAATATTTGGTTCAGTATTTTCTAAACAGGAATCAATAATATCGGTTTCCACATTATGACTACCACTGTTTATAACACACTTTTTTTACCTATAGTTGTCTATTGATTGTTGCTGTCATACTGTTTTTAAATGTCTGATTGACAGAAAATATTTTTACCTCGAAATTGTCTTAAATGGCTCGTTCTTTAGAAGATAAATTTGAAGCGATTATTATTTTTGGCGAAGCTAACCGAAATTACCATGCTGCTGTTCGTATGTTCAATGAACGATATCCGGAACGCCAAATATGCAGAAAATTTTTGCGAAAACTAATCTTAAAATTTCAAGAAACTGGTTCGGTTAAATACGCACCAAGGTTTGGAAGGCCAAAAATCGTGGAAGATGTGAAAGTCCAAGTTTTAGCTGAAATGGTTGTTACTCCCCAACAGCCAACGAAACACGTGGCTGAGACATGTAATGTTTCTCGTAGTTCTGTCAAAAGAATTTTGAAAAGCCATAAATTTCACCCATATAAAATGAAAATTATACACGAATTAACAGAAGATGATCCAGATAGACGACTAGAATTTTGCGAAATTATGTCAGAAAGAATCGTAAGGAATAATAACTATTTGCGGAATATCTGTTTTAGCGACGAAAGTACTTTTTCTTACATGAACCAGTTAATACCCAAAACTGTAGGTACTGGAGTGATGAAAACCCTTATGTTTTTCGGGAGGGACACACACAGTTTCCCCAGAAAATAAATGTTTGGGCAGGCATTTTGGGTAATCACATTATAGGTCCCATTTTTCTGGAATATAATCTTAATGGCCCCAGGTACCTGGATATGTTGCAACATACAATTACTCCACTTATTAATGATGTTGTTGCCCAAAACCCACATGAGTTTCAAGAGGTTGTATTTCAACAAGATGGTGCCCCGCCACACTATTTTAGGCAAGTCAGAAATTACCTAGACGAATCTTACGAAAATAGGTGGATTGGTCGTCGAGGTCCGACAGAATGGCCAGCTAGATCGCCAGACCTAACGCCTCTTGATTTTTTTCTTTGGGGATACGTTAAAACTGAGGTTTATAAAACGGCTCCAGGCTCATTAGAAGAACTTAGGCAACGAATTACAGATGTTTGTTTACGGATAACGCCATAGGTGCTTCACAATGTCCGAGAGGAATTTCTAATAGAATATTTATTTGCCAAGAGGTCCATGGCGGTCATTTTCAACAATTGTTGAAGTAACTACTGTTTTGTAGATGTGTCCCTTTATCTTTTGTTTAAAATACTTATAATTAATAAATTTTATTTCATACTGAACCAAATGTTTTTTAAATTGGAGAATGTTTTAAGCATTAAAAGACCTTCAAAATGAGGTACCATTGAAACCCCCTTTCCATTTAAAAAAATATTCCAAAAGCGGACCCAGCTGTCATCTTGACATTTGAAGCTGTCATTGGTATGTCAAAAAGTGCAAGACTTGCTCAAATATTATCGTTCAAAATTTCATTAAAATATACCGAATGGTTTAGAAGTTAGAGGGGGGGGGGCGGACTTTAGCCTCACTGTATATTCTGTGATACTACGCTACACTACGCGCTATGCATTGCTATATATTCTGTGGCAGTATTAATTAAGCACGTCCGTTTGGTATAATGCATTGTACCATTTTACCAAAAAATAAAACTACATTGTTTTTAGAAAGTAAAACAACAGAGTTATGTGGAAGAAGTAGACAATCATGTGTTGCAAAAGCTAAACTAGATATGGAAATAGTAACTGGAAACAGGTATAATTTAAAGTTTAGAATGTTTTAAAAAATTTAATACAAATATCTTTCGTTCCATTTAGTCTTCTATAAAATTTAAAACTTGAATCAGGTCTGTAGTATTTCGTTGAGTAATATCGTTTTAAAAAATTTAAGATAAATAGGGTTATGTCAAAAATAATATAAAGTTAAAAAATTAAGATTTGATATAATGAACATGTTTAGGCAGGACCAGGCTGTAATATACAGAACAGTGTTTAGCAACAAACTTCTATTTTTCTGCAAATACAACAATAATAATTGTGAAATAAAATTATTAACTTTTAAGCTTGAAATTTCAAGACTAAAGTTGAAATTTCGACACAAAAGTCGTAGTTAAAAAAGTAATCATTTTTAATCCTAAAAATTGTCTGCCAGCTAAAAAAAAATTATTTTTATCGTCGGTAATCTACCAAGCTATTACTAGAATACCTTTTTCTGAGCTCCTTTTTTTCATCCATACTTAAAGTTTTTTCAGATATCTCTGACCCTGTACATAAAAATTTGAATTTTTTTTACATGGCCCTTCTACGCCTCCGTAATTTTGGAAACACAACCCGGTAAAATAATTTAATTGCATAAAATCAAATTAACGCGAAAACATCATGTATGGCGTGTTAAAACAATGACGCGATGAAAACACAACTGAACGACTATAAGATATAAATATTTTAATGGACTAAATAATTCTTTAGTGAATACGAGTGCCATGTTTTATTTTAAAGCTTACTACCATCAGAATCAAGAAATATTTAGGGTGGTTCGTTTTAAAATAAAACTTTGTATATAAGATTATTTAAGTAGCTTGTGGTTGGACGCACCTTTTATATTTTAGTACAAGTTGTCACTGTCTACCTGCCTGCTTTTCTGTAGAATATCCATATGGCAAATCGTTGTCCACTTTGTCCAAAGTTGTTCCTGATGAATTATACAACATAACTTCGAATTACCTTCAGTAAGTATCCACTGTAGGTTAAGTCAGGTTGAAACTGCACAAAGTGTAAAAAAATGAAATGGCGTATGTGTCACTAGTATTGACTCTTAATACCAATATCTTATTTATTATATTACAGGAGAAATATAGCAGTAATACACTTTTTCTTTTATAATGCAAAGTTTATGTCAGAGTTGAAAAACGAAATATTTGGATTCACAGAAATTCTATGTAAGTATATATTTTATTTAAAATTAATCAATTATTATAATACACTGCTCAAAAAAATTAAAGGAACACTTTTGGATAACCCTGTAACTTTCTGGGTTGCAAATTGTATTTTCATAATTAATTTGCATTTTGTTTTAGTGATTTGTTAAAAAATAATCGTGTTTATGCTCATTTATTCAAAATAAGTTTAATGTTCCACGGCAAATACAAAAAATAAAGTAATTATGAAAATATTCACATTTAGGTTTTATGTTGCGCCAGGCTTAGAGAGCTTCACCGGGCAACGGCATGACAGTTTGTAGTTATTGAATTCATTATTTGTCAAAATGAGATATCAGATAGAAGTCGCTCGTGCTATGGCTTTAATTGAAAATGGTATAAAAATTCGACAAGTAGCAAGAAATGTTAATCGCAGTCCGTCAGTCATCAAACGTGTGTATGATCGCTATAGAGAGACTGGACGATATAAAAGACGAACCGGACAAGGTCGAAAGCGAAAAACTACACAAATTCAAGACCGATATTTAGTAGTTTCTTCTTTGCAAAAACTAATAGCGACAGCAAAAGACACTTTGGATGGCTCATCAGGTAACCATTTCTGACCAGACTGTTAATAACAGGTTACGGGAAGCAGGTTTAAACCCAAGAAGACCGGTACGAAAACCTGTTTTAACTCGACATCATAAAACTATGCGATTAAACTTTGTTCGTGATCATTTGGGATGGCAACTTCGACAATGAAAACCAGTACTTTTTACAGACAAATCAAGATTTCGTCCCACTCGTTGTGATGGCGTTGTGCGTGTGCATAGACGTCCCAATGAACGATACTCCGTTGCTGCTATACAAGAAGTATCCAGATTTGGTGGTTCGGTTATGGTCTGGGGTGGAATAAGTTTGGAGGAAAAAACCGATCTTGTAGTGATATCAGGAAGTCTAAAAGCTGCAAGGTATATTGATATCATTCTGTCAGATCATGTTATTCCTGCAGTATATGGTATAGGCCTTATTTTCTTTTCATGCAGGAGAATGCAAGGTCTCATACTGCTGCGATTACTATAGATTTTCTTAACGAGCATGAAATACGTAAAATGGATTGGCCAGCGATAAGCTTTGACCTTAATCCAATTGAACACTTATGGGATATATTGGACAGACGTATTCGACGTCGGCGTCGTCCAGATCAACCTCAAACCCTTCAGGAATTAACAGAAGCCCTAGTCGAAGAGTGGGACCGTATACCACAGGAAGACATTCGAGGGCTCGTGAGAAGTATGCCAAGAAGATGCCAAGAAGTAATTCGTGCTGCTAAAGGGCACACGCGATACTAAAACACGTTGCTTTCCATGTTGCCAGGTCACAAATATTTTCATCAGTAGCTTGTTGTGAAGAAAATCAGTAGAAATCAGTAGATGCTCAGAATATGAGAAAGTAATAAAAAATTATTCAAAAAACATAAATATTTATTAGACACAAAACAAAATGCTACAAATTTTTAGAAAGGCCTTTCTCCGCCAGAGTCAGAATCATTATACGAATCGTTTGATGAACTGTAAACAATATACACTATGCAGCATAACCAAACAAATTATTTATGTCCTAAAAAACAGCAACATTACCTCATATCTTTGGATAAGAATTATTTCAAATTCAATTCAACACAGTCAACACTAAAATACTATAATAAAAGATACCAGACAATGAAATAAAGTTGACCTTAACAGGATTAACGAGCCATAGAACTAAATTTGCATAAATTCGGGGAAGCCCAACCGCCCAACCTATCATCGACGCGACGTTTGCTTGCGTGCGTCGGCTGAAACTGGGTTGCGGTGCGGGCGGAACTCGGAATGGTTGCCGGGGTAGGAAAAGTAGGCGGGCGGGGTTCTCCTAACTTTCAAATTTACTGCATTCTCGAAATCTGTGATCGTTCCCATCGTACAAAAAGTGTGCTGCTGGTTGCGCTCTGTCGGTTTCGGTCGCGACGACAGTATACAGAATAATCAGTAGATTTGCTAATGATATCAGTAGATCAGTAGATGGGAAGGCAAATCAGTAGATCTACTGATAAATCAGTAGATCTGGCAATACTGATTGCCTTTCAGATAGCGGAACATTGCCATTAAAAAATATTTTCTTTTCCTTTTGTTATTCGCCCTTTTTTTTTTAAATTGTTAATCTTAGTTTACGAATAAAGGATTAGTTGAAATTTCTATTAATCGATTTATTAAAAGAAAATATGTGTCTTTCAGAATCTAAATGTTCATCTGTATATAACTTCACTTAATAAGTTACAAGGTTATCCAAAAGTGTTCCTTTAATTTTTTGAGCAGTGTATTACCCTAAGCCCGAAAACAATTTTTCGCGAGATTCCTTTGACTCGGTTAAACTTTTAATTTTCAAGATTGAAATCCTTCCCGAAAACGAAGCGGTTACCGATTTCGGTCGGTTATTGATATTTTCTTTGGATATAACGAGATGGAAACAGTGGGTGGCGATAGTTATTTTTTAACCACAATCAAATTTTTCCTTCTTGCCTCTTCCAATGATGTCCAATATTAATAAAATTACAAAAATTTCGCTTTGTCATTTCTCATAGTACCGCGAAGAACCGTTGAGGTTACGATTTAAATAGTAGTAAAATTGAAGGGTGTAGAACTGAAGTAAAAATTGTTGTTCCTACTTCAGTTCTGAAAATCGACGTGTTTACTTTCAAGGGTTTTAAGGTAAATTGTACCAATTTTAGTGGTTTCAAGAAACTGCTTTTTTTAAAGTTTCTGTGCATTTATTAAAAAAAAAACACCGACATACTATTCGTCAATGCCTCCCTGAACAGCCCTTCCAAAATTAGATACTTACTAATTATTTTTTTTTAATAATTGCAAGGTTCATTCATCCAATTCAAGCCATTTATAGGTTTTTTTTATACATGGTTGACCTTGAGAACCCCTTAAATTAAATCAAAAATGATTTAAGATTAAATAAAAAATGTTTAAAATATTACATATCGAAGAAAATTTTATCATTATTGTTTAAAATCAGTAATTTTCAGTTCTGCTGTGTTTCGTGGCGATAGAGTGTCTTCTATAAAAAGTGATTTGCAATGTTTATTTAAAAAAATGGAATGGAATATCATAACTTTTTTTTGGGTCACCCTGTATACATTAAATTGCCTTTAAAAAAAACTCAATAAAATATTGACGGGTCCAAGCGTTTTTCGGAAAAATTTTGAATTTTAAATAGATTTGTTCCAACCTTAACGTTCTCACTGTATATTGTTTAGTCAAGTTTATCTTCGTTATCTTATTATCTGTTTTTATTTTCTTTTAAGCCAACACTGGCGGATTGCTTAGTCTGTCTTTGGGATTCAGCTTTTTGAGTTTGGTAGAATTATTCTACTTTATATCTTTGAGAGTTTTCTGCAATATGGCAAAAGACTAATAAAAAACAGACTGCAAATAAAGAGACACTGATGCTACAATAAAATGGTGCAAGAATATTAACGTCTACATTTACTAACATTATGCATATGGAATGCGGTTTGAGGACTGGATCTAAAATATAAAAATTTTATTGTAGTTTAAGTAGTATCTATTATTTAGTAAAAAATGTTACTTTTTTATGTTTCTACAGCTTATATTCAAATGCAAGAAACACTTAATTCGTCTATACAGTGGTTAGCTTATACAAATACAACTTTTAGAAAAAAATTGCTTTGTTTTTTTTTTCTAAAGAATTGTCTTAACTTTTAACTTTAATTTAATATAAATATCCCCTCCTTATTTGTTGTTTTACTAGATCTGCTTAAAATGAATTAATCTGTCAAATGAAATATACCTCTTATTGGAATTGTTTTCGCTGACGTCCCACGACGCGCTGCTGTCTAAATAAAAGCGATGAGTCACTGACAGATAGGGCAGATATATATCATTATCATATCATATTGTTATATCATTGTCATCTGACCCAGCTACAGTGTTAGCGAAATATGTCATTTTTTGTTCAAGTTCAACTCTATTTTACTGTATCCCATAATCTTACCTTATTGTTTCAACAGGATGCGCGTGTAAGGGAGTATTTAAATACAATGCTTCCGCGCGCGGTGGATAGGTAGGGGGGGGGGGGGGTGAATATGGTAGCCACCCAGATCGCCCGATCTTAACCACTGGACTTTTTTTGTATGCCTCAATAGATACGCTTAACGAGTCCATTCGACAAGTAATACGAAAAATTTGTCCACATGTAGTAAAGAATATACATCACGAATTTTTAGATCAATAATTGATCTACTTGAGAATAGTTGGTGGAGGACATTTTCAACATCTTAAGAAAAGTTTCTTTTCAGACTTTGTAGTAACAAGATTTATTTAGCAATATGCTACAATTTACAACAAGTTTTATAAAATATTAAAACAAATTTAACAATATCATCTTTGAAGTATTAAAAAAGTTTTATCAGCCATTATTCTGCTTCTGAAATAAATAATTTTTTAATGATTTTGTAAATTTTTTCAAAGAGCTCTGAAATTTACTAGAAATATCCAAGTTGTTATATTCACTTAATCCTTTAAAGAAAACCGATTTATATGTCAAATGTTTTGATACCCTACCTAAACAGAAATCTTTGTTATACCTAGTTGAATAGCTATGATTTTCAAAATTTTGAGTTATAAAATCTTTCAAATGAGAAGGCAATAAGTTATATTGTATTTTAAAAATAAAAGTACAAATCAAAAGAAATATTAAATTTTTAACATTCAACCACCGAAGTTTCTTTAACATTAAATTTATTTTCGTATATTTATTCACATTTAAAATTATACGCATCGCTTTATTTTGCAAAACTTGGAGTCTAATAAATACCCTGTCCTTTGCTGTGAATAAAATAGTTCGACAATATAAAAAATGAAGTAAAATTATTGTGTTATAAATTGTTTTCGTGAAAATAAACTTATATTTTGACTTATTCTTTTTAAATAATTAATGTTCTTTTCCAATTTCGGATTCAAGATTTTCAAAATTTAATTCAAATTTTAATTCAGAATCTAAAATTACCCCCAAATATTTAAAAGAGTGTAACTTTTCAACATCAACACAAATATTTATATCTGTATTATTCACGTTATTTCCAATAAAGATAAATTTTGTTTTAGAAACATTTAATTTTAATTTATTTATCTTTAACCAGTTTGATATAGATTTGAAGTCAAAATTTCTATCTTTGTCGTTTGATTTGGTTTTAAAAGTTAATATTTCGTAAGCGGTTGACGATAGGTTGAAGATAGGTAAAGGGCATAAATTAAGAAAAAAAATTAGAATTGATTGTACCGGGTGTCCCACTAAGAATGGCTCTCGGCCGTATCTCAGAAAGGGTTTCATTGTACAATGGAAAATATAGAATATTTTTTATTAAAAAAAGGAAAGTTGATTGTATATATGTATACACGTAGGAAAAATGTTTGTCCGCCCATCTCTTAGTAATAAGTTAGAATAGTACAAATATGAAGTATCGCAAAGCAAACAGAGGTAGGTAGATAATGTTTCCCCCGCTCCATCGTATTACATCTCGCTCATGGCACTTGCTCGTGGCACGCCGCGCCGCTTCGATTCTATTAATATCAAATAAATATTCATTCTTTCGTACGTTGCCACCTGAATGAAAGGATCAAGCAAAACGCATCGAGCCAGCCAGATCCGATGCGATGGAGTGGGGGAAACAGAATCTACCTATTTCTGTTTACTTTGCGATACTTCATATTTGTACTATTCTAACTTACTACTAAGAGATGGGCGGACAAACATTTTCCCTACGTGTATATGTAAAATTTTTCCCGGTGCGGATATTTCTTGTGCGCTTATGTGGCTGTGCACTTTTTTCTGTGCGGTTATTTCCTGTGCGTTTATTTCCTGTGGGCTTTTTTCTGGACACCAATTTCGAAGTGGATATGATATCCGCATGACAGAATAATATATTATTTTTCCATCACAAGACAAATAAATGTTCTATAAAACATCAAAAACTGTTTTCAAACTTTTTCATATAGTTCGCATTATGCGACCATCAGCTTTTTCCATATCTTTAAGTCCCGTCCAGATTTTGCACGCGGCGAGTTTTTATAACTCCAATGAAGTTTTATTAGTAAAAGTTAGACAATGTTAACAGCGGTTTCTTTGTTGTTTCAGTTTTGCGATTTATAAGAAACTATTTTTTATCATTATATTTCACGTAGATACCGTGCGAGCAAAAATTATTTGCATCAAAGAGGGCTTGGATTAAAAAACGTAGTGCTTGGTTTAGATAAAATTACTTGTAACGGCTGTCAAAGATGATGGAATAACTGATTGATTGATACCGCTAAGCATTACGTCCTTAGATGCAAGGCCCTCTTTGATGCAAATAATTTTTTCTTGCACGGTATATCTAATTTATTTAATAAGTAAAGTCGATTCAGCCAGTAAACCTGCAAGATGGCCGACATGTCATATGACAAAAGTCATATTCCAGCTATTTAGTTTTTAATAAAAATAAAATTGGCAGCAATAGGTCAGAAATGAGAATTAATTACAAACGTCTAAAAATACTTACCGGAAACACAATAGCACAATAGAATAGCCCTGTTGAAAGTTATCAACGCACGTAACCTCTATGTACGCCTTTTTTATGAATACAACCGTAGTTGTCGACATTAAAACACATTATAACATACATTTTAAAATTAATTATTTGATATATTAACAGTTATTTGACAATTAGTACAAGTATTAAACATTGGAAGAACATTGGAACTATTAGTCTGTTGAATATTTTTAACACTAATAATTTTATTTGTTTGACAAGAATTGGGTATTGGGAAAACATCAAATCTAGTAGGGTTATTTTGTTTATTATTATCTGCTGCGAAAATTTTATTTGCCACCTGTACTTTATTAGTAAGAGACTCTTCTATATATCCCTCAGCGACGTTTGATGATTTCCATCCGCCCAGCCTCTTTAAGCTAGTTATATCTCCACCAGAGTCAACCAAGATCGTGGCAGAAGACCGACGAAAACAGTGGCCGGTATATTCGGTCGGATTTGACAAATTCAAATATGCAGCTACTATTTTAGGCATTTTTCTAAATTGGTGTATTCCTACTACCTGTTTACATCCTTTTCTGTTTTGGCACTTAAAGAAAAATCGGATATTTTTCATGTCTCCTGGTCTTAAAGCCACATACTTACTTGCGGTAAATATTTAAGTACATTTCATTTACTACAAAAAATGATCTTGATGTATTCGTTTTAGAGTCTGGTATTTTTACTAAAAGCTTGAATTGTAGGTCTTCTATACCTTGTAAAGTCATTTTAACTAACTCGTCCATTCTACAAGCTCCGGAAATACTAAATATTACAGCAACCTAAAACAATAAATAAATATGTAAATAACCCGAATAAAAATTGAAGTTATGGGACTTACCTTAATCATTAAATATTCTTTATCTGAAGCTTCCTGTATAAATGTGTTGATTTGTTCTTTAGTTAAAATCTTGGATTTTTTTGGCCTATAGCCTCCACCCTTCCGTTTCAATAATAAACGAAGTTTCGGATATTTCGATATATCCACATTATGTCTAATTGCAAGGGTTGCTTTCAACATTGAATAGTTTGACCATAAAGTTGAAGATTTCATCTTGGCACCAAGCTCCAAAAAGTATGCCATAACAACATTTTCTGAGAAAGAACATGCATTTTTATTCTTCCGATATTCCATAAAACGATTGTATGAATAATAATATTTTTCTTTGGATTTTTTTGGCAATAAATCCAATGAGGCAGTATTTACTGCTTCCGTAAGTTATGGGGGAGTTCCGGAAATGGAACATTCATCATCACTCATCATTTTAAACGACAAACTTTTCTTGCGTCAAGTTTGACAATTCAATATTACTTTATTTCCATAGTTACAAAACCAATACCTATTTCCTTGTTGGGAATAAAATAAATACAATAATGTTTATTTTAAAAATTATAACAAGTTGATTGTATCTAATAAGTTCCTATCGATTTTCGGAAAAATAGTATGTTTACCTCGTAGAAAAAGCACATTCCCGGACTCCCTATTGCCAGTCTCGGCTTGCGCCTCGACAGGCAATCTTTACGGTCGTCCGGGAATGTTCAGCTTTTCCTACTAGGTATACAATGTACTATTTATTAAGGTTAATTTCAGTTTTATACCGGACATGGAGAGTAGAAATTTAAGTTTAAGAGACTCAATTAGTATTGTTAAAACTTTTTCCGCTAAATGTAACAAAATTCCCGGTAAAGTAAGGAACAAATGGATGTAACTGTAAAAACACTAAAGGATTTAAATACTTAACTAAGTGCATATAATCCGCTGTTTAGTTATGAGTTACTCTTTGACTTATACATTTTTAATTAAATTAACAAAAAACGACACTGGACTTTCTGGGACACAAGAAAAAATGTTAAATTTGATTGTTTTCTTCTAACAGGGCATGTACTTAACTGCCAACTAGTTTTTCCAGGTAAAGCGCTTCTGACCTTCCCATTGCTGCGCCTATACAGCAAATTTGGCGTTTCATTTTTAATGTACGAGTTTTTTTAACACTAACAAAAAATAATGATTAATGACGCGCGGTGACACTGATAACATGCATACCGCCCCAGTTCTTTTCAACATTTTACATGAATACTTTCTAGCACGCTTTTCGAGCCGAGTAACTACAAATAAATTTTCTATTTACACAGTTTTTATCTCTGCCCAAAACATCGGTAAATGGTGTTGACACAAATGTGTGCGTTTGTCGATTTTTCAAATTAACGCTTTCATGTAGAAATATTTATTCGATATATTATTTGATAGCTTGAGGATTTTGGCATTAGAGCTTAAATAATTTTAACGCAAATAATTAAATGAAAATATTAATTAGTTTCTACGAGTTCGTTGTGTATTTATCGCGCTCAGAAGTGTCAGACATCGGTAATGTGGCTTCTGGGGTACCACAGGGCTCCATTTTGTTGTATACAATTTGTTGGCTTATTTTGCATTATTTCACGAACGTTTGCAACAAGTTGTTCTGTTCTAACAGATGGTCTTCCTGCTCGTTTTTTGTGTTGTATAGAACCTGTTTCCCTAAACACAGCCACGGTTCTTTTCTGGCAATGATAAAAATCCCCAGCAATAAAAGCAACGTTAGGAAAATGTTCGTGAAAATCGTCCATGCACAAACCCGGATTGTATTGCCACTCGCCATTTACTCTAACCCCGTTTCGAAAATACGCTTCAACCATGAATGTTTTGTGCAACAAGCCCATTGTGTGAATTGTTAAAGAAATTGGAAAAATTAGCGATATATCATATTAATTGTAACGAACGACTGTCAAAGATGACGGAATAATTGATTCATTGTTAATTCAGGTAGTTACTGACACCCAACAGGTATCAAGCTCTACGGCTACGCATTACGTCCTTAGATGCAAGGCCCTCTTTGATGCAAATATTTTTTGCTCGCACGGTATATTATGTAGTTTAAGAGTTAACTTTAGTTTCTAACTAACAATTTTTGAAAATGATCGTTTCCGCAATACTCAGGAAAAAACCTCTTTTTCGTATCCTGTACAATTTTACTGAAAACCCCCTCTATAATAAATAATATTGATTCCACAAAAAAATTATTTAGTCCAAAGTTGTAAATACAATAATGACTTTATTTGTCTGGGAGGTACCTAGGAGTAGTACTAGTTCAGAGGAGGCTTGGCGCCAAGCAAGTAGGCCAGAGCGACCCTTCTTGCCAACCCCATTTAATGTATAGATGTAGGTAAAGATCTTGTTTTTCCGAAAATCGATAGGAAATATTGACATTTTTGACAACTTTTTTGAAAGAAAAAGTCAATATTTCCTTGCACTTTGTCGTTGCTCTGCAACGGAAAATCACTGTAAGGAAATATTTATTTTTGTACTGTACGAAAATGTTATTTCTGTACAGTTGTTTGCAAACTAAAAAAATGATTGAGAATTATAGCTGTATTCATAAAAAAAAGTTTACAAGAAGGTTAGGCTCCATTTTGGGACCCCTTCTCTTTATATTGTATACTTTCGATATGGGTAAAATACCATCATTTTCCAAAGTCCACACTTATGGCGACGATATACAGCTTGTCTGCACTTTTCATCCGTCAAATTATAATGATATTGAAGCAAACACAGACTTGCAGCGAATTTCTGAATATAGCAGTAAACATAACCTTAGATTAAATGCTCAAAAGACACAGGTTTTACTTTTTGCACCTGAAGGGTGTTGTGACTTTTTAAAACAATATATCAATGTAATGAGGAGCTGCTTAACTTCACGGATACTGCCAAAAATTTAGGGGTGCTGTTTGATGACAAATTAAGGTTTAGTAGGCATAATATATTAAACTTACGTAAAAGGACTTAAAAATATTACATGCAAATATATTCTTAACTTTACAGTGCGTAAAAAGTTATGTGAAGCCTATAATATTGTCTATGATTTCATATTGTATTATCTTATATTATCCATGTTTAACTCAAGAGGACAAGCAACATCTACAAAAAATGCAGAATAATTGCTGCAGATATATATTTAATTTAAAAAAATATGACCATATTTCGCTAAAAATATGTGAACTCAATTGGTTGAATATGGCGAATATATTTCAACTTTTATTATTGACATTTGTACCTATATAAATTATTAAAAACATCGACCCCTATGTACTTAAGATCTAATTTAGTTTTTCGAAAAGATATTCACAATGTTTCAGTTCGATTAAATACACTCACGATGCCCCTACATAAAAAAAAATATTTTTCAGCGAGGATTTACCTACAACGGGGTAAAATATTTGAATACCTTTAATAATTACTTCATTACTTGCCCCTCTTTAATGTTTTTTCGTAATAGAATAAGAAAGTCACTTCTCGAGAAGCAGGCGAATCCTAACGCTGAGGGCTAGTTTATGTGATTTTAATTTTCCAGTTTCATTACTAGATCTAGAACTGCTGTTCTTCTTTACTAGAACGTAGGTATTGTATTTATACTACTACACATTATGTGTGTGCCAACGGTGCATATTTATTACTATTGTGGTTAATTTTATTTTATTATTATTACATAATTTATGACTCACTATATTTACTATATAATATATTGTCGGATTACACAATAATAATTATTTATTTTGTTTAAAAAGGGTTAATGTTGAGTAGCTGATATTTATCAACTAGACTTCGTCCTTTTAGAATTATAATTTATAATTTATATTCTTAATAAAGACTATTATTATTACTATTTTTTCAGAAATCAAAAATCGTCTAAAAATATGAGAGTAAACCTAAAGGGCGGCGTATTTTTAAAATCCTACTTAAACACCGACATGCCCACCAACCGCTCTATTGATTATTTCAAAATATACTGGAGCGCAACACTATCTCAAAACATACACGGTTACAGCGCATCCCAAATGATTGCACTAATACAGCACTGTTTTTAGCCAATTCAAACCGCGTTAATGGTATAATTAATTTGTGTTGGGCTACATGATTGGTGAAATTGTTGTTCCATTGCACAGAAAAAAAAAATAAAAACTACTTGTTATGTTTCACAAATTTAATCAGTCTCCTGACACATGTTTCGGTCCTTGCGGGTCATTGTCAAAGGAGTACAAGAAGATACTAAATTCTAAGTGACATTGAAAAGGTATTTATATCATATTTACATAAAATTAAAATTATTATTGAAAAAATTTTAAAAAATTATGATGACGATTTTATGACATGTTTATAACTACCATAATATGATATAAATATCTTTGTAATATCACGTAGAATTTAATATCTTCTTGTACTCCTACTCCTTTGACAATGACCCGCAAGGGCCGAAACACGTGTCAGGAAACTGATTAAATTTGTGAAATATAACAAGTAGTTATTATTTTTTCTACCTGTGCACGTTAATGGTGACTATTTGATTGTCAAAAAATATTTACATCATAAATCAACAAACTTACCAAAATTTAAAAAAGTTTACCACTGACAACATTAAAACTAGCAATCGGTACTTCAGTAACTTCTAGGAAGTTAGCCGAGCCTAGACTCCAAGACAACAAGCAACGTTGTTCTCATTGGGCTAGTAGTAGTAGTAGTAGTAATTGAGGGGAGGTTCCGAAAACCTGGCAAGTAGAACAACAGCGATATTTTTCCTACCCCAGAGTCTTCCCCCAGTCACACTAACCACCTTGGCCCCCGCCAAAGCGTCCCGACCTCTCTCATGGGGCTAGCTTTAGCCTCTAATATTTTGATGCAATGATCTGCTACCAATAGATAAAAGAATAACCACTGAACCTATTAACAAAATCGTATTTCATTCTGAAGTAAATCAATACAAATTTCGCTCCGTCACTTTGTTTGCCAAACCTATGCTGTTAAAAGTATTAACGTGATGTGGGAAATTTAAATCTTTGTCTGAAATCTTATATAATAAGTCTGCCGTATGTATGAAACTTAAGGAATGTAATTCTTGGAATTCTTAATATTAACCACCGCTGCAAACCCCATATTAGATATATCACCTGCGGTAAGTTGGCACAGTTCTTGTTTCCGGCAAGCTCCTGATATGCCTAAGACGGCTATTACCTATAACACAAATATAAAACCCTAGATTCTTCTAAATAATTTTAAAATATTGCTCATCTTACCTTCGTTAAAAGTTTAAAAGATACTGTTTATCAGATGCATTTACAAGAAATTCTTGCAATTTTTCAGTTGTCCGAGGTTTGGCTTTTTTGGGTCAGTATCCCGTAGATATATTTTTAAAAAAAACCTTTACTTTTACGTATTTTGTAATATTCACATTATGGTTGGCATTAAAGGTACTTCAAAGCATAGAATATTGTATCCACAGTGTTGACGAAGCTACTTTTTGGGAAATCTCATTAAATTAGCAAGAACAACAATTTCAGTTTTTACATGCTTTGACTTTGCGCCATTTCAGCAATTGTTTATTAGCATACTCATATCTCGTCTTAGATTTTTCTGGATAACGTATCATGAGCAGCTTCCAATACTTCTGATGCAGTTAGTTTACCGATATCACCGTCGCTATCCATTTTTTGAGAAAGTTTTAAACACAAAATAAATAAGACTGCAACACAGAAAAAGTACAGACGCAATAAAATTAAACAAATTTCATGGCGGATTCCAACAAGAGCGTCTATATTAAAACAAAATAAAAGCGATGCCCACTTATACATTTTAACTTACTTACCTACATTTAAATGAAAAGAATAACTTTTTCTCCTGTTTGCTTACGCTCATCATACCTACTATCTATGTACAGTGAATAAATTTAGTTTCTGATTTTGTAGCTGCTTGCATCCTTTCAATATAATAATAATGTACCTAAATATACCTACAATAACAACAAAAACTAAATCACTAATCTCTTTACATAAGGCATAACCTAATCATTATAGAAAAATAGAGAAGGAGTTACATATTGATGGCTTGTTAATTATAAAAGTTCTATCTATATTCAATTTGCTTTGAATACTGTTCACATTATTACTAAAATAAAAAATATTTACATCATAAATCAACAAACCTACCAAGATTTAAAAAAGTTTACCACTAACAACATTAAAACTAGCAATCGATACTGCAGTAACTTCCAGGAAGTTAGCCGAGCCTAGACTCCAAGACAACAAGCAACGTTGTTCTCATTGGGCTAGTAGTAGTAGTAGTAGTAGTAGTAATTGAGGGGAGGTTCCGAAAACCTGGCAAGTAGAACAACAGCGATATTTTTCCTACCCCAGAGTCTTCCCCCAGTCACACTAACCACCTTGGCCCCCGCCAAAGCGTCCCGACCTCTCTCATTGGGCTAGCTTTAGCCTCTAATATTTTGATGCAATGATCTGCTACCAATAGATAAAAGAATAACCAGAACCTATTAACAAAATCGTATTTCATTCTGAAGTAAATCAATACAAATTTCGCCCCGTCACTTTGTTTGCCAAACCTATGCTGTTAAAAGTATTAACGTGATGTGGGAAATTTAAATCTTTGTCTAAAATCTTATATAATAAGTCGGCCGTATGTATGGCAACATAGCTGTAAGAGATCCGTCCTCAAAAAAAAATTAATAGAATCAGAATTCCAAACCTATCATAAATCTAATTATTCTACGCTGATACCTTAACTGAAACCACAGGTAAAGATTAGGTAAGGTTAGGTTAGAGTGGCAGACCTCTGGCGTTTTCCAAACGATTACACGTAGTCCTGTACCCTTGTGGTACCACAGGTAAAAGGTAGAATCAAGATCGAGAGGCCACGGCAAAATAATTATTTTACGAATAAAATTAAGGCCTAATACATCCATTTAAATACATCGACAAATATCAATTGGCCTCGATGCATCGCTTAAAACCGATATATCGCATTGAAAACTACCCTACTCCCTGCTCCACCCAGCTCTTATCCGTCTCGTTCCTACAAACGATGTTGTCAACACATTATAATAGCGTTTATGAATGATATGTGCCATCTATAGGTACCAGATCATTGTTTTAGTCTGATTGGTGTGTATGGTGTTGTGCTTTAGTATGTTTTGTAAATAAGCTACTGGGTGGCCCACTTTCAACGCAGGATTCCAGAGCTAGCGAAGCTATACCAGTATGCCTCTAATTGCAACGATTTGACCTATGATGGATACCTTTTTACGGTACCCATAAACAAATTACTATATAGATGACACACACCTGCTATTTTACACTTAGTTGATGTTAAAACATATTACCTATTAACACTTCAAAAAATTTAAACCGGACTTATTGTTCTCAAGATGCGGCATTGCTGCTACAACTAGTCTAATTCATCAAGAATTAATTTTATCCAATATAAAAGCGTCATAATTAGATTTTTCGCCAACATATCAGAACTAAAATCTAAGTAAATGCCCAAAAAAAAACGAGATTACACTGGGGACGTTGACACTTAGATATTGGAATCTTGCCAACGGGCAAAGAAAAAAGTAAAATGGAATTGTATTATTTGATGTTTTCAAGACATATTTGTTTTTGTTTGTGTCATGAAAAGCCGAATTAGAAAAGTGCTGCAAGATAATAATAACGATTTTGATGCGATGCAAGAAAAATATACTTTTAAATTATTTACAACAACTTCACGCACAACTTTTTTTTGCTTAAGAGCTAGGATTAACGCATTTGCCATTTAATTATCATCCAGATTTTCTTAAAAGTATTAAGAAAATGGGTTGGGAATGTAGCATACAACATAATTTGAAATCAATGTACTTGTTTCGAAATTTTGGAACTATCAAAGAAAATTAAAAATAAACACAGCAGTGGAGATGATTAGATACCTGCAAGCATTATAAAACGTTTCCTTTCTTCAATTTGTAAGGTATTGTGCTATATTATTAATAATTTACTTAAGGAGATTATCGTTCCAGACCAGGCTAAATTGGAATTCATTAAACCGCTCTATTAATATAAGAGAGATTCAGAAAGTGTGGACAGTTACAGAGCTTGCATCATATTATGGTAGTTATAAACATGTCATAAAATTAAAATTAGAATTAGAAGATTGAATGGTCAACTGTGGGTTGTCCTAACTTTTAAAGGTACAGATGCATATTTAGTCCTAAATAAGTGTGCTATTAAGAATTAGGGAAGCACCTGAAGGTCTTTCGGTGTGATTATTAATACATTACTAGGCTTTTTTGAGCCATGTTTTTTTTTATTTCTATGACAAACTAATGTAACAAACATTTTCCAGGTCTTGGTTTGAAAAGAACCAATTACTTTTAAATAAAGATAAAAATAAAAGTGTTTTGGACTTCCATTGCCTTTAGTTTTTCATTGTCTACAACCTTCAAACAAACAATAAAAACAAAACATTAGGTACCCATACACCAGCAATCATTCCCGCCGTTTTTTCCTTCCACCTTCTTTCCTTTTATTGTTATCGATCGTTAGTGGAGTAAGAGATGACGGCCTTGCGCTTCATTTAGGTATAGAATAAGTTTTGTTTCATTTCAATTTCTTAAAAGGAAAGAACGTGGAAGGAAATAACGGCCGGAATGATCGCTGGTGTATGGGTACCTAATGTAATTTTTAAAAGCTAAGAAAAAAAGAACGACCAGATATGATAGAACTTGATCAAAATCAGCTAGTAGAAAGTAATACCAAGTTCCTAGGTATTCAATTCACATCGATGAATTTTTGTATTAGTCACACCACATTGACTAACTGATTAAAAAATTAAAAGGATATAATATGCTACAGAAACCTTAATTATTATAAGTTGAGTGATAACTTAGATACAAAAGAAATTGTGAATTATGAATAATATTGTTCTATTTTTTTTTTGTATTGATGACAGTGCATTTATATTTATCGGCGTCATTGAAGAATAGATCTACTTTAATAAATCGCCTTTGATAATCTTTACTTTTTGTTTTATCCAAAAATCGGCAAAAGAATCTTCTTAAGAGCATAATTACAGTTTTAAGTTAAAAAGTTTTTTGGTCACTTATCCTTAAACGAATGCACTCCAATTATTTTGAAAAAGTTAGCTTAAGAAAAAAATTCATCGGATTAAACATTTTCATTAAATTTTTCTTTTTCCAAGATGCGGGCTTCGCAGTGTTTTCCTGTCATCCTGCTGTAACAGCTGCTGTCGTCATCTTTTTAATACTGACGCGCTGTGTCGAGCGAAATCTAATTATTACGCTACTTTCTTAGTCAGATGGTGTAAAACAAATTGACGTGTAACTAAGCCAGCCGTAGGCATGGTTAGATTTTAACGCTGCTGTAACTTTTGGCTTTTGAACTTTCCAGGCGACAAGTTTTTGTATTTTGAAAGAATATCGTGTACCTACGTTTTAAATTGAAAATGTTAAAAATGGCTGGTTCTTTTTCGCCTGTAAGTATTCGGCACAGTCAATTTAAAATAGTCAAAATTAACTTGAGTTAATTTTTAACTCTTTTGTATTAAATAAAAATCGGTTTTTATGAACTCCACTTCCTGGCAGTTGTTTTAACACAATTGCGAAGTAACAATAACCTTTGTGTCTCAAATACATATAGGAACAAATAACATTGACTTTTAAACCTTTTTTTTTAGTCAAAATTTAACACAAAAAGGAATTCAACGAATTATATAGGTATAAAGTGCAAACAAAAATTATTTGCATCAAAAAGGGCTTGGATTCAAAAACGAAGGGCTTGGTTTAGATCACAATGATATGGGGACGATATATCTAACCAAATCTAGGTTAAAATTTTGTCAAAAATATGCCAAACTAATGAGTAATAAAATAAGTGGAGAAACACAAATTTATTTTTGTTGTTTAGAAAAGTAACAAAGTAAGAATATACAGAAAGAAAAAGAAAAAGAATTCCATAAATTGCTGAAATTGGCCACCGGCAGGCACATAGCTAGGGGAGGGGCCCAGGGGGCCCGGGCCCCCCCCCCCCGAAACTCGAGACCATACTTATAAAATTTAATTTATTAATTTTTTTTTAATAATAAAAAAAATTAATTTTATGCCAAACATCCATATATTATTAGAGCTCTGATTTCGACAATATCGGACACATTAAACATTTCCTACACTATTAAATTTTCTTCGTGGCAATTTATCATGTATACCTAATAGATATAAAATATAGTACCTATACAGGGTGATTCATTAAGGGTGACTACCGGCCATATCTCGGAAACTACTAAGCATAGAAACTTGAGAAAAAAAAATTATGATTAAAGCCGTCATGAGAAAATTCTGGAAATTATTTTTAAGTTCCTAATTTCGCCGCAAGAGGGCACAATTAAATTTTTTTTTTAATTCTAAATTTCTGCGAAAATTCCCATATTAAGGTATAACTCTAATTACATCATCAAAAAGCTTAGACAATTCTGCATGATTT
Organism: Polydrusus pterygomalis; assembly: GCA_963969555.1. NCBI lineage: Eukaryota > Metazoa > Arthropoda > Insecta > Coleoptera > Curculionidae > Polydrusus > Polydrusus pterygomalis. The sequence goes on along the minus strand of OZ018376.1, from coordinate 36,385,971 downwards.
TGGTTTAAGGCTCGTTGGCGTACCGACCTTGTTAAGAGTGGGGGAAGCTATTGAATGTGTAAACATTAAAGTCGCTGTAACTTCTAAACGACTTATCAGATTTTACTGAATTTAAGCTTGTTTGGAAGGGAAAGGTAAGTATCTTCAATTGTCGTATACAACAGTACATGATAGTGTTTAATAAAATTGTTAGAGGGCGCAATTTGTAATAATAACAGTTTTTTCGATTTTATCCCGAAAATTCAAATCATACGGTATAACTATGACATCATAATCGGAAAGTAGATGAAATTTACAAGAAAAGATGTGAAGACCGCAGTTCGATATCCTTGTTCGTTTTAGAGTTATCGCCAAAATAATAATTATTAATTAAAATAGCGCCCTCTAGCAATTTTATCAGAAACTATCGTGTACCATTGGATAGAACAATTGAAGGTACTTACCTTTCTCTTCCAAACCAGCTTAAATTTAGTAAAATCGGATAAGTCGTTTAGAATTTACAGCGATTTTAATGATTGCACTTTCACTTGATAAGAGTGGGAGAAGCTATTGAAAGTGTAAACATTAAAATCGCTGTAACTTCTAAACGACTTATCCGATTTTACTAAATTTAAGCTTGTTTGGAAGTATCTTCAGTTGTTGTATCCAGTGGTAGGCGATAGTTTCTAATAAAATTGCTAGAGGGCGCTATTTGTATTAATAATCATTATTTTGGCGATAACTCTGAAACGAACAAAGATATCGAATTGCGGTCTTCACATATTTTCTTGCAAATTGCATCTACTTTTCGATTATAACGTCAAAGTTATACCGTATGGTTTGAATTTTCGGGATAAAATCGAAAAACCTGTTACTATTACAAATTGCGCCCTCTAGCAATTTTATTAAACACTATCGTGTACTGTTGGATACGGCAATTAAAGGTACTTACCTTTCCCTTCCAAATAAGCTTAAATTTAGTAAAATCGGATAAGTCGTTTAGAAGTTACAGCGATTTAAATATTTAGACATTCAATAGCTTCCTCCACTCTTATCAAGGTCGGGACGCCAACAACCCTTAAACCAAAATGATGCAGAATTGTCTAATCTTTTCGATGATGTAATCAGAGTTATACCTTAATATGGGAGTTTTCGGAGAAATTTAGAATTAAAAAAAAAATTTTAATTGTGCCCTCTTGCGGCGAAATTAGGAACTTAAAAATAATTTCCAGAATTTTCTCATGACCGCTTTAATCATAATTTTTTTTTTCTCAAGTCTCTATGCTTAGTAGTTTCCGAGATATGGCCGGTAGTCACCCTTAATGAATCACCCTGTATAATAATAAAAATACATATTTGTTTAAAATTTGAATACAATGCAATATGAAAAAAATCAGATTTTTTTTATTGCAGGCGCGGGTCTAGAGGGGGGGGGGCAATTTTATTGCCCTCCCTCCCCCTGAGGCACGAGACCCAAGCACCTCAATTATTACCGGGTTTGTTTTTGTGCTTTTCTTGAGAATTTTGTGTTGTGTTTTTTTATTTTTCCCACTTGAAAACCAAGCACCATGATTCAAAAAGAGTGTGTGCTTTGACTCCGGCGGGGTAACTGGGCCGTAAAAAGCCTGGTACCCTAATAGTTTTTTTACTTTTAACCAAAAGGTAAGCTAATCATTCCCCTTTCTATTTTTTACAGATGCTTTGACCCCTAAAAAACCTTTTTTCTTTTCTTTACATCTCACTCCAACACTTTTACATGTTTCTGACTAGGCTTAATAAAACTCAAGATGTTTCAGTAATTTAATAATGATTTTTACAGATAAGTTTTTTAAAACTCTTTTTTTTTAAACTAATTTTTACTACCCTAATTTTCTGCACGGCACAGTGTGCTTCTGCACGTAACCCTCGACTCTTCAGTATGCTGGATTCTTGATTGTCGACCTTCTGACTATTCAATTTTACACCTCTTGTACACCATTAACCCTTTCACTGCTCAAGGCGAGATAACTCGGTTACGGGTAAACTGCTCGAGACGAGATAACTCGCATTTCAAAATTAAATAGGATCTGACTGCTCTAGCCAAATATACTCGGAAACGTAGTTCGCACATGTCAATTGGCGGAAAAAATTTGCTTCGTGGCAACATTGCTGCACAGCTGTATCGTTAATCGTAATGAGGTGTTTACAAAGTAGCAGTACAGCACTACAGCAGCAGTACGTTAAGACCTGTTGAGTAGTTTACTCGCAAACGCAAAAAAAAAACCCGTACTTAGTGGGAGAGCTACGAAAAAAAAGCTTTGCGCAGGGAAAGGGTTAAAAGCTTCATTACGGCTCATTCTCGCCATTATTTTCTCTTTTGCTAAAAACATCAGCATTTTACTTTTCACTTTGTTTTCCTGATGATGAGTGTTTCTACACTCGAAACATGTCGTCGATGTGATCCTAGGTTTGCCTAGTTTTTCGATTAATAAATATTGTGGAGAATGACTTCGTGCTTTTCTTTTTCTGTATCAAATATATCTAATTAAAGATTATAGGAAGTATCCAATTAGTAGCTAGCTAAAAATTAGCTTTTTTATTTTAAATTTTTTTAGGTATTAACCAATCGACAGGGTAGGTAGGGTAGCAAATAAGTGGAGAACTTCGCGTACTGTAAAAGATAGTATTAAAAGTGCGGTCGTCCTGGTATACCAAAGGAGAAAAAAATAATCATATAATTATCACTACAGAGATTCTCATAGCTCAAGCACACAACTTGGGCGTGACTACAATATTCACCAAACCACCGTATCTAAATTAAAAAAAAAAATAGATGTTTCATCCCTACAAACCAGTAATTGTATCCAGAACATTTTCTTCATTTTCCACATCTAAACCCTGCACTCTTTAAGAAACAATTTTTACGCTTGGAAACATTCCAGTTTCCTGAGCACTTGCAAATACTTTTTGAAAAACTCTTTTATTTGGAACTCTTCTATTTGGAAAATTACGTCGATATTTATTAACTGCGCGCATCACACTACCGTTACAGCACAGAATATATAGCTACGCAAAGCTATATATTCTGTGGTTACAGTAACCATACACGTGTGTCATGCAATACCCTCTTAAAAGAGGGTATTGTGTCATGTCGGCATACACCCTGTGACTGAATGTGTGAGGCCTTTTAAGTATGAAAATTTTGGTTCAAGTCGATACGCTCAATATGAACTGACAACTATACTATGCATGTCAAAACTATCAATCAAAATGTATCGCACGTTTAAAACTAAAGCCTCCTTCATTATTTCAATATGAACAAAATTCAGTACCGATTATTTCAGAAATAGTTGAGAATCGAACTAAAACATATGGGTTTATTTCTATTATATTCACCCTTTGAACACATTCCCAAAATATTGCCCTCTCCTCCCCAAACACCCTGTATATCATTTTTCTAAAAAATTTCAAGAAAATTAATTCGCCTGTTTCCAGCGATTCTTGATTAAGTGGGCGGTATTCTATATTGCTGATCCGTTTCTTTATCTTACCGTTGTATGTAAATAATCCTAAAATAAAGTATAATGCTGAAAAAGGTTTATATTTCGTAAAAAACTTTTGTCTAGACTAAAGCAAAAATATTAGTTAAGTTTTTATGTGAGAATAAAATTCGATAGCGTCCCGTCTAATATAAAATCTTTTGTTTGCACAGTAAAATCGAAGTATTTGTCTATATGGTATTTTTCTGTTTATTAGGTATGCATAATACTGAACCTGCAAAAAAATTTTTATTGCATAAATATGTTCAATTTACACTTTCGGTAAATAAGATCGGACTTTACCAATCTTTAAAACTGGGGGCGTTTGCGCAGGTCCTGAGTCTTGTCGGCATTAACATAAATGTTGATGCCACTTAACCATTCGTGCAAAACCACCAAACTACTCTCACATCTTGCCTGTAAAACATCCAAGGATTCCTCGGATAAAATCATGGAAGTATCGTCCGCATAAATAGTTAAATCAATATCTAGATCGACAGTGACTATGTCGTTGACATAAATATAGTGTATTGGACCAATGTGGAGCCTTGTGGTATGCCAGTATCCATACTACGGGTATCTGAATCAAACTCATTACAATTGCCACCTGTTTTGTGCTCGATACTAACATACTGCCTACGATTTAAATGACTCGATCCATGACAAAGTAGAGCCCCTGATGCCGTAAAGTTTCTCACATAATTTTGAAAGGTTGGCGCAGTCGAATGCCCTACTCAGATCAAGAAAGATTCCAACAGGACACTCGCCAACATCAATACTCTCCACAACTTTCTCATAAAAGGAGTTAACGGCAGAACTTGTAGATCTTCCGCACAAAAAGCCATGTTGCTTATCTGAAATAATACCGTTTCTTGACAAGAACGGCAAAAGGCTCTCCAAAAAAGCGTACTCGAAAATCTTCGAAAAAGAGGAGGACATACACACTGGCCTGTAATTCTTCATTGATTGAGGGTCCCCCTTTTTAAAAATTGGGACAACTTTGCCTATCTTTAGATTACTATAGGAAACCTACCTGATAATAAACTTAAGTTTATTAAATGAACATTAAATCCAGAAAATTAAAAAAAAACATTTTTTTTGTGAAATGTTTGTCTTTTAATGATATTCGCTTACGCTTGCATGCGCTAAGCATGATTTTTCAAATTTAATTTTCATGCAAGTTCCCCATTGCAGAATTGCGTATGGGTGTCTAAAATATTAAGCGACGATATTAAAAAATTTAAACTAAACTATATTAATAATTCGATAAACACCATTGTGTGTAAAACTAATAGCCAACGGGGTGCGAATTCAAAAGCTATTATTTGGAACCACCAAGCCGCATCAATTCAATAAAACCAACTGACCGAAATGGAATCGGGCTTTCGATTATTATTACTTAAACTTGTAGTTTGCCCAAAGCCTAATGAAAAATTAAATCATGAGATGTTTTTTTTTTAACATAGGTAGGTAAACTATTTTCTATCATAAAGTATTTTAACATTTTTTATAAGTTAGGGGCAGTATATATGCAAAATGCATGCTCTTTTTGTTGCATATTTTGTCAATTTGATAATAAAATGCATATTTTTCATAAATTATAATTTTAAGAGCATATTTTTATGTTTTCGGCTTTATCAAAAAATATAAAACGTTAAAGGTTTAATATCCAGTTCGGTACTTATTTATTGGGGTTTCCGGGGTTTGTAGGTATATTATTAGGGATTGTTTATTGTCACTTAATAATGTATTTATTTATTATTACCTGCTTAACAAACTGTATTGATATCGATTTGTAATACATACTTCTGTTTCAGTTTGTCGAAAGATTTCAGTTTTTTCAGTGTGAAACTAGTAATTTGAAATTTGTGTTCAGAATGTCTAAGGTGGCGAAAATGTCTTCGTGTATGAAAAAGTTTCCAAAGTTAGAGTTTAGTAAAGAAAAAGTCTTCTGTAAAGATTGTACACAAATTATTGTTTGTGAAAAGATATAAGTTCCAAATTGATTAACATTTGAAAACACCGCTGCATAAGTCAAAGTTAGAAAAAATGAAATCTGAGCTACTTCAGCTGAGTGTAACAGACGCATTTCCAAATGTTGGAGAAAAACGTAATATGAAAACGGAATTTTTTTTAAAAAATGTATGCAAAGCAAGGCCAACGAAGTTGTATCTTGGCCTTACATTTTGCTACCTATTGTATTGTCCGATTACATCAGTAGATGTAGTTCTTTGCCCAAGCAACAATACGACGTTGTTACAACGTTGCTTTAATCGACCCGACGTTGGAGCGCGACGTCAAATGGACTTCGCCACGACCCACATTTGCACGAAATCGGTCACACAAGTTTGGGTCGCTACGACGTCGGGTTCGACTATAATATAGTCCGATTAAATTAACCAACCGTGGAGTCGTGACAACGTTAATATTACCGACTATGGTTCATCTAGTTAGGGCAAACCTGGTAGGATATGCGCCAATTATTTACTTACTTTCTACTACTTTCTTGTTGTAGATAGTTTGGTGAAAATAAAATACCTGTTATTGGAGTACCTCTGTACTGTGGAATTAAATCTTAAACAAATGATAAATATGGCTTATAAGAATGGCGCAAACTTTGATAACTAGATATTTAGAAATTAGTTTTCGGGCCATCTCTGGGTCTAAATACTAAACGCAATCCAGTTTTTTGATAAACATGCATATGAGAGCTTTAAAAATAAAAGGGGCCACAAAAAGAATAAGCTAATAAAAAAATATTAGTTTTTATTTATCATACCAAGTTTTTTAATCATTAATATATTTTGTCGTAAAAATACAAAACATACACATATTTGTTTTAAAAAAATATTGTAGGGTATTTTATTCCATTTTTGCGAAAAAAAAAACAAGTAAATTTGTAAAGAAAAAGGAATTGCAACAAAATGGATGCCGTCATGGCCCTATTATAAACAGCTAAAAATGGAGGCGTCGGGAAAATGACTAAAACACTCCTTTTTTGCCGTAAAATTGCAACTAGTTTAACTAAATGTACTACTTCTGTCCATACCTTACAAAAATTTTACCCACATTTTACTCTATTTAACTTCGGTTGGAGATACTACGTATATTTATACCATCGCCGACCGGTTGTCGAAAAGAATGCACTGTTTTTATATCGCAACCGACTTTACGATCGGTAAAACAGTTGCCTACGCTGTCATTTTCCGACAGCTTCGTAAGTTGTCTCTTACATTTAATTTATTTATTTTTGTCATCCACATTCGGTTCGTTTGCAAACGTGGCAACGCGTCATTTTCAGAGTTGTTTTCTGTTAGCCACATTTCTGGATCACTATCGGTGAATCGGTGTTGTAATCATCAGATGGGGTGTGCTGGCGAGATGTAGATGGACCGGCTTCATCTAATGTATGATAATGTGCTGTTACAGGTACTGCTTCTAAACTTTTTATTTTTGTGCCTTTGTGTTTTCAGTCTTCTATAAAAAGTAGCTGAATATTTAAAGGGCCGACGAGGCGAAAGCTGTTTTTTTCCATATCAAATTTACAAATAAGAAAACATAAGACTCCCTTACCTCACTTCCAGGTAAAACCTTTACGATCTTGTATTGACATCTGTCATAGAGTAGTAAAAAAATACCAATATCAACGTCATACCAATGTTGTGTTTTAGGACTATAGGCAACTTTTAGATAGTAGTCATCTCCGACGGCAATACAACGTTGTGCATGCACCCAATATCAAACTTGTTGCACTCGATGAGTTGTGAAATCGTCGGTCTGCCTCCAGATTTCTGGTAACAGCTAAACAACGTTGAAACGACGTTGGTTTGACGCCGGTTCACATCCTGTACAAATACTGACTACTATATGGAGACATTACAACGTCGAGGTTGATAAAAATTTAGTTGGAAGTCAGAAAAATGCTGCTTGGGTGTAAAACATATTTTTCCTTTTTAGTTGAAAATTTTGAAAAATATTTAATAATAAATGCCTTTTATACAATTTTAGGTTAAAAAATTGTTTTGTTTTATTTTTCTTTGTTTTTTTTACATTTTTTTAAAGAAACATATTTTTTAGAACCCAATGTGTTTCTTTATCTCATTTTACTATAAAAATTAAAAAATATTGCATACCAGTATGCAATAAACTGCATATTTTAAAGACAAACAAGGCATATAAATGTACATATTTTACCTGAATTTAAGTGCATTTAAAATAATTTACATTTATCAGATTTATGGGTATTTTTCGATAACTTTTAATATTCAAAGGTATTTGATTTTAAAAAATCTAGTTTGAATTTTGGATATAATTATTTAATTTATAAATAAATGGTAAAGAATTAGCACACATACGTTAAAAAGACGTTTATATAGGCGAAAGAGCAAATCATACACTGTATTTTCATTACGTACATTCAACTTCAAAATGTCGCAGTTTTTCGCGTTTTAAATAACGTGTTAGTACAAACGTTTAGAATCAGTACATAATAAACAGGCATATCTAATTGGAAAATGCGTTTTTTTACGTTTAGATTTATAATTTTATTCTTGTTTTCGTTAGAGTATTAAAACACCTTCATCTTTTTAAAGCAGTCGACCTGCGTACCAAAAAAAAAAGTAATTATAATTATAAAATTGAAATGATATCAAAAAAGGTTTTCGTCATTTTCTCGAATATAAAATGAACTGTTATAGAGTAAAATTTTATTATCAATTAGGTTCTGATGATCTCTTGAAAAATACACAGCTACATTATTTCGTCAAATAATTATTATTAGAACTAACATTTACCTCTCACTTCTCACTAAACAACCCGGGGCAAGAACTAACATGTTATATAGTGATGGGATAACTCGAGTGAAAAATAACCGATCACTCGGTTTTTTTAATCACTCGAATTATTCGATTATCTTCGGAAATAATTCGAGTGACGAAATGAGTGACAAAATGAGTGACGAACATAATGGTTTTTAATAGTGATGGGATAACTCGAGTTAAAAAGTTAAAAAATAAGCGATCACTCATTGCGGGGCTATACAAAGTAGGTAGTTAGTTTATGGAACTGGCGACCTTTTTTTTTTTTTTTTTTAAATATTTTAAATACCTATATGTGGTTGATTCTTGAAGTGATTAAAAAAAAATAATTTTTTACTACTTTGGCGGCCTTTTTTTTAAATTGCCCCTCATATAGCATTTGAGTGAACAATCGATTATCATTCGGTTTTTTAAATCACTCGAATTCTCGGTAATCGATTATTGAAATAACTCGATTTTTCCCATCACTAATGTTATAACTCACAGCCTTATAAACATAATACTATATAAATAAACACTCCGCACAAAGAAACACGTGATCTTCATCCACCAATACAGTTCCCCGGTCGCGTAAAGGCATAATGTAAGTACTATTATTCAGAGCAGTTCTACTCCCGATAGCAGTATAGTGCTGGGACATCGAAACGGAACATTGATGTTGACCATCGATGTTAACATCGAAAGCTAACATCGATGGCTTAAAAACATCGGTTGTAAAACATCGATGTTTTCTATACATCGATATTTAATAATGTTAGGAATAACTGACTATTTTTCACTCCTCGAGAGATATTTTTTCTACTTCTTCTAAAAAAAAAAAGGTCGCCAGTTCCCTAATTATTGGAGGAGAGACGTTTCCTAGTGCCAACCGGATGATAACGTTCCGGAAGGAAAAAAAAGGTCGCTGGTTCCATACTTTTTGAGTTAATAAAAACCGAATTTTCATCACTCCAATTAAAACATAGCATTGAACATCGAAAGGTAAACATCGATGTCGGCATCGATGTTTATGACCTCTAACATCGATGTCGAAAACATCGAACATCGGTAACAGAACATCGATGTTTCAAAAACATCGATGAACATCGCCCAGCACTATAATAGCAGTATACCATGGTTTTACGTCACGCGTAATTTTAATTGACAATGTGTATCGCGATTCAGAGCATGAGTTTGTTTTAACGTGCTGGAACGCAGTATATAATGGCTCTAAATAAAGGCGCGTGTCTCGGCCAATTTATACTGCGATTCAGACCCCACACTTATTGAAAACACCCTGATCGAAAGGTTAGCTCTCGGTTATGACGCCTAAGAAGATTTTTTGAAAATATGGATTTAGACGATTCTGGAAGCCATTTCGACAACACACCTACTAATAAAAGTCCACAAGGAAATATTCAACAGGCTACCGAGGCTGATTCCATTTTGGAAACAGAGAAAAAGGAATCAGACATTAACAGAAAACACACTTCTATTAAAAAGTCTAAAAGAAAATTTTCAGAGGCTAATAGAAATTCCAACAGAAAATAACACCGCAGATTTTACGAATTGCATCATTAAGGCTAATGTTGAATTAAAAAAATTACAACATCAACGCAACTAGCAAGCTTCCTTTGCAATTTAATTAAAGGACGTTCTTCAAGACAAGTAGGGGTTTAACCAACAGCTATTAGCAGAAGAAGGAACCGAAATGACTTCACATCTGGAAGGAAACGGATTCAGTCAGGTAGATTTGGAATTGAAAACAACAGCCAAACGGAACCATAATTTGGTAGAAAATATTTTTAGAAACCAACTCAATATAAAAAGCCCTTAATAATTTTTTTTTTAAATAAACACAGCTGTTCAATCACAAAAAGTTTTTTTTATGAAATTTACGATATTTTTCCTAATATTGCCATAAATTTAATTTGATTGTAATAGTTGATACGTGTTGATAATTCAAGATAAGTAGTTAAAAAAGCATCAGCAATATAAATTAGGTAATAAATACTTTGCGGTAACTTGTGATACAGATTGTTCCAACAGCAAAGCCCAATTATTAAATCTATTATATACTGTGTTCCAGCACGTTAAAACAAACTCATGCTGTGAATCGCGATACACACAATTAAAATTACGCGTAACGTAAAACCATAGTATACCGAGATCGAGAGTATAACTGCTCCGAATAATAGTACATTATGCCTTTACGCTTCCCGCGTTTAAGCTTGTTGGGTTGAAAGTTAAAAAATGGGTAAAAACGTTTCTTTAATCGTTTTACTGTGTGTCAAAAGTTACTTAGTGACAACTATCGAAATTTCCGGTGTAAAAATTTTACAATATTAACGTTTTTTTTTGTCTTTTTAAGTTTACCTTTAAGCAAAAGCAATTTTTGTGGTGGTGATAACTTGCAATAATTTTTATCTTTGTCAGTGGTTTAAGAGGTAGAGGCGGCAAAGATAAATATAATCGGTCGAACGACTAACAAATAGAGGAATTACGCGGATTTTTATTATTGTATGTATTCAATATTCAGGATGTTGGTGCTGAATAATGATAAATTCGGTTATAATAAGAAACCCATATCGGCTTTAGTTTTAACTGTAAATTCCTATATAGTTCCGGATAATTCATAAATTTTCCATATAGATTTTTTCTGATTATCAAAACCTTAATAAATCAGCTAAATTTTACTGTCCATTTTTACGACATCAAAACGAGTTAATGTTCCAAAAACATCATACAGGTAGCTTTAATAAAGCAAACTGCACAGCGCGATTTTATTACCGTAAATTTAATGATTACAGCCTGAAAAAATGACACAGCATGTAAAAGTGAATAATTGCAGTTAAATATTAAAAAGTTTTTATTTTATTAATATTTCCTTGCTTTTTCGTTTTATGCAAAAATCGGCCAAATATAGGAGTATTATTTATCCAATCTCAGTTTGAGGACATTCCAATCATTCCATACGGCGGTAAACAATCTCAAAGAGACCGACCGCACAACCAGGGTTGTCAGATCTTTCTTCTTCAATTCTTTAAGTTTTTTTTATTAATTTATATCAGTATTCAATTGTTAGTCAGTAACTTTCTCTGAAAGCTAGTTTGCAAATATACTTTAAACCGAGGAGTTTTGAGTGTGACAGAAAAAAATAACAAGCCATTCATTGTTATAATAATACATTCTTTAGTCCTTAAGAAACAATATAACTGAAATCAAGACAAAAAGTGTTTTCAGTGTTTAAAAACAACTAATTACCAAACCCTTGTTTCTCGTATATAGGTAGTTACATTGTGCTTACAAATCCGAAAATTTTGAAGAATTGGCAACAGCATGTAATTTGTTGGGGTTGGAAGCGCCAGGATATAAGCTGAACCGGTACCCGGCCCGTCTAACGATCGATTCTGCCAGACAGAGATAGGCCAGTGACCGCCGATGGCGTTTAAGAGACGGAGATAAAATATACGTGATTATGCCTTGATGAGTCTGGTTGACGAGAATGAAGTTCTGGTAAAAAAATTAAAGCATTTTCTGAGCAGTGTCGTGCCGTGTCAGGTTTATTTTTCTGATTTTAGTTTCGTATATAAAATTTTTGAGTTACCTTATATTTATTATTTTAATATAATATTATTATATATACAGTAGGTTTAAAAAGTGTAGTATGTACATGTACAAACACCTAATGTAAAACAAACTTATAAGTGTGTATACGAATATTAATTATTTGTGTGAAACGCCTATGGTTAGGAAATTCCCACAGTTTAATGTCATTAAATTGACCTAAGAAACACTATACTACAGTATATTTGTGTTTTGTGTTGATAATAAATAATACTTTAACAAATCATAATGTGTTTTATTTTAAAATTTTTGAAATTGAAAAAATTTATTTAGCAAGTATTTAAAATCTCGTTTTATTTGTGCAAAATGTATTTATTTCTACGTTGTTCGGGTCGGGCTATCAAAACGTAAAATCAAATTAAGTTTTAATAGTCCAAAAAAGGCGTAGCACCTGAAAAAAATTTGCCTACTTTGCGCATCTTTTAAGAAACAAATAATAATGAACATGCTCCAGCACCCATAAACATTTTTATAAGTCGGCGCCTATGATTTGGCACTTGGTTTTGTGTTCCTTAACACCATCCAGTTATTAATAAAATCAAGGTCCACATTTGCTTAAATATTTACGAGTGGAGAATGAATTAAAACAATCCAAATGTTATGTTTTTTTCTCCTTAGTTTTCGACGTTTTTAATTATAATGTTAAAATTAATATAGAATGGCTTTGTATTTATTTTATAGTAATCTTGGTGCTATATACGCTGGTTTTAATTATAAATGGATAAAATAATATAATTGCAAACAAACACTAAAAAGTAATATGCTAGCAAATGGGGCCATGTTGAAATGAAATTTTCTCTGTATGATTTTGATTTAAAGAACACTGCTTTGGAATATGTGCTTACATTAAATGGGATTAATTTTTAAAATTACTTTTCTGGTTGTGATACTAAACCCTGTTTTAAATTTTATTGCATTTGCGGAAAAGAAATGTTTTCATAGCGTTATGTGTCTTATTATACAGTGTCACCAGTAAAGTCCGCATCATATGGGATTTTTTTTTATTAATAGCTTTATTCAAAATTTGACTTTGGCATCAAGTTCTGCTTCGATCGAGATGAAGATTAAACAAAAAAAAATATTCACATGATTCGCATTATCTGTCAAATTTTAATTTTTCCAAAAAATAATCCAAAAGTGGGATTATTTCTGAAAATATCGAAAAAAGTTATGAGAAAAAGTTTTCTTAAATGCAGTTTCTAGCCCACATGCAAAATTTCAGCTGCATAAGATAATTTTGATTTTTTACCTATATTTTGTAAATTGCACCACTTTTGCAAAATACGAATCAACGCAACCTACATGTCAGTTTTGACAATGCTGATGCTGTTCAGATACATTTTCTTTAAAGTTGCGCCATATTAAATGGGTGTTTTTCTACAAAATCAAAATAGGGTTATTAAAATTTGGTCGCATGTGATGCAACGTTTATTTGTTTTTGACTGTATAAGGTAACTATATTTTGTAAATTGCACCACTTTTGCAAAATAAGACTCAACGCAACCTACATAAAACTTCTTGATGCAAATAATTTTTGCTAGCACGGTATATGAATTTTTTATAATATTTGAATTTCTCAAAAAAATATATCCTAGAACGGTTACTTGTCTAATTTTAGATCCAGCCAAAATGATCTAATTGAATTATAATTAAATTATTGTAAAATTCAAAGCCTGAATTCCCATTCAGAGAAATATGAAAACGTCGAGAAAGTGCAGGGCCGTCGAGAGCCAGGTCAGGCCCGGGGGCTGTGCGGAATCCCGGGCCCACTCCCTAGGGCTGCCAGATTTAAAAAGCGGGAGGTAGGGTCCGAGCCAGTGGCGGCTTGTGACTTATTAACTTGGGGGTGCACTAAAAGCCCGCTGCAGGCGAAATTTTTTTAAGACCACGCCCAAATTTGGTCAATAATTTTTAATAAATATTTTAAAAAATTATGATGTAGGTAACTTATTTTATTGAAAATGAAATAAGAAAAAAAAAATAAAAAAGGCCAATTTATTTTTCATTAGTGGGTACATTGTTTAAAAGTAAAGTTCATTTTTCTGTTTTTATTTGCAGCAAACTTACCAATAACAATAAAGTCCCTGGATTTACACTTTGTGGTCAGTGTCAAGTTAATTTCGAGTTTAGGTCTTCCCTCAATTTTAATTTAAATTTTTTGCTCAATACTTAATGAGCTAAAATTGTTTCTCAAAATTTCCACATTCCTAGTCGTTTTGGCATAAAACTGTTCATTTTTATTAAAATAAGTCTTTACTACCCCAAAATAATAACAAAAATATAATTTTTAAATAAGAAACCCATTGTTGATCAATTCTGAAATGTACAGAATTTTTTGGTAAGTTCTCCAAAAAAGATGAACGTTTTATTAATTCTTCGAATAATAAATCGATGTTAATACAAATATTGGGCCGGACGGGCGAGGACAACATGTATCGATATTTAATACTTAGAACATTAATTATTATTCGCCAACTCGCCTAACAATTTACATACCTATGTAATGTTTACAAAGTAATTTTTTGTCAACAGAGATTTCATATTTTTTTTTATAATTTATCATATTTTTTTAACTGCACAGCCCGAGCATGGGCCCTTAAAAGAGACGTGGGCCCGGGAAATTTGCCCCCCCCCCAGCCCCCCCCCTCTTGTCAGCCCTGGGAAAGTGGGTACTTGGGGTGCTGGTCTCAATATTGATTTTCTTTCTATAACCAAATGGTCATTTCCACTTGATTTTGGTGAAAATCATCCTTTCTTTTATTTATTTTTTTTATGAATTTACAAAAACATCAAAAAGTATATAAACTAAAGCCCAGATTTTTTTAAAGTAATATTTTACTGAATAAACTATTGCTATATAGTAGGCCAGCATTCCGGCCTGAATATCACTTACAATATAAGCAGTCTGTTTCGATCACAATATTTTAATACCTAATAATAATTAAGTAAATTAAATAAGACAAAGTCCAAGATTACGGACTGTCGAGGTACCTGTTCGACCCTTCATGTTCGCCCCGGCCTTTAGCGAGAGCCAATTTACAGTGTTGCCAATGACATTAGGTAAAAAGGTCCGCCCATTGGCACGAAAAAGTCCGATTTAGTCCGCGTCGAAATGAAAATGCTTCGTCTGGCGCATTCGCCATAAGTGACATTTATTTTTTACTGTGGTATATTATATAATGAAAAAGACTGATAACTCTATAAACATTTACTTTTTAATAACAAAAAAAAAAAACAGTAATAAAAAAGTTAATGTAATAAGTAATAAGACCACCCAACACTTGGTAAATAAACACTAAGTTACCTACCGATTTTATTTCCAAATTTGTGCATTTAGCATATTTTCGTCAGGTATTAAGAAATCCGAAAAGTCCGAAATAGTTTCAAAGTCCGACAAAAGTCCATAGCCTTAAAGAAAAGTCCGAAAATCGGACTAAAGTCCGCCAATTGGCAACACTGAGCCAATAAGATT
The DNA here is from genome assembly GCA_963969555.1 of Polydrusus pterygomalis. Lineage (NCBI taxonomy): Eukaryota > Metazoa > Arthropoda > Insecta > Coleoptera > Curculionidae > Polydrusus > Polydrusus pterygomalis. The sequence continues at coordinate 36,370,579 of OZ018376.1, read as the reverse complement.
TTAAGTTTACGCGTATGATAGCAAACGACGCGACGATGCTGCTCTCCTTCTTACCGATTTAAAGAGCTAGGAATCAAAACCGACACGATCAGATAACCTTAAATTTCCTGTTCAACTTCTGCAGAATTGACCTAACGCCTTGTGACTTAACTATAAATTTGTGAATGTTAAACACTAATTGTCTATTTTATATAAAATAAGTTCCTGCTGACGTGCTCATATTCAAATTGATATAAGGTAAGACTGAGCAAGGCGAGCTTTGCAGAAAATTTCTTCATGGTTTGCGAGGCGAGAAAAAAGTTTTTTGAAAAGGTAGGGATTTTTCGTCTCATGAAACACTCTAAAAAATTCCTTATAGTAATTTCTGCTACTAAATTATACTAAATTACTTTTACAAAAAAACCCTAATTGAATATACAATAGTGATTTTTTTCTGTACAGGACCAAACTCTCTTGTCTCTTTATAACATTATTAGAATGTTTTATTCATGACATTTGCGAAGTAAATTAAGTCGAAAATGACGAAACCACCCCTAAAGACAGTTTGTAATCAATTTAAGAAGGATCTTTGATACTAATTTCGTGCCGTAGGCCAAAGGAGATAGCAAAACTTAGTTTGGTAAAGTTTAGGCTACACATTTCCAGAAACAATTCATCAGACAGCTCTTCTCGCTTATCTTTCAGTGTGACTTAAAATAAAGTTTTGTCCTATATGCAGTATCTTTCCTGTATTAAACACCAACTAATTTTTAATTTTTTTTTTCTGTTTGGATTTATCTGCTATAATAAGTATTATGTATTTTCCTATGACCACCTATGAAAATAAGAAATAAAGCACGCCTAACTTGGCTAGAAAGTCCTTTTCCTACGAGCGTGCGCAAAGTAGTACTTTGCGCACGCATTTTTGTGTGCAAAGTTACACTTTTCCGCACTGGGTGCGGAAAAGTGTAACTTTTTAATTTTCTATTATTTTTTTTTGTTATGTAATTTTTAGTTGTAAGTATATTATAGTTCTTTCTTTAAAGTCGAATTAAAAATTATTAAATAAATTATCATATTTTTATTTTTGTTGTTATCTGATATGAAGCTCGTAGGAAAAATGTTGTTCCTAACAAGTGCGCAAAGTGCTTTTCCGCACGCAAGAACTTATCCGAACTCCGCTTCGCGTCGTTCGTCCAACTGTACTTGCGTGCGGAAAAGTATCACTTTGCGCACTTGTTAGGAAAATAACTATTATATCACACGCGTGTTGAAATATTTTCTTTCAATATGTGTGTTGAAATATAAAACAGCTGATGGCCGACGAATTTGACAGCAAAACTATTTAAAAAAATAACAAACTTACGGGACCCGTGGAGCGAATTGGGGTGCTGGGTGGGGTAAAGTACACTAAGGCATTACTGCAATTATAAAAAATCATTTTTTTTCCGTTATTTTTGGGAACCCAAAAGTATTTATGATAAAAATAATAATATAATAAAAACGGGAAATATGTCAGGCAACCCATTAAACCTGTCAATATTGTCAACTGAGTTGAACCACAGAAAAAAAGGGGGAGCTATAAAGCAGAAATAAAATACCCCAGGAAATACAGATTTATAATTTTACAATTATCTCGGATAAAAATATCCATACAATGTTTAAGAATATGGGACAAGTGAATATGCTTTAAGAAAGTAAATTTATTAGCAATATTCAAAACATATCGAATATAGATGGAACTTTTGTAATTAACAAGCTATCGATATTAAACTCCATCTCTACCTTTCTATAATGTTGAGATTATGTTTTAGTTTTGTGTTTTGTTGTTTTTGTATGTATATATAGGTATATTATTCTTTTCTTGAAAGAATGCAAGCAGCTATAAAATCAGAAACGGAATTTATTCACCGTACATAGATAGTATGATGTGCGTAAGCAAATAGAAGAAAAAGTTATTCTTTTTATTTAAATCTTGGTAAGTTAAAATGTGTAAGTGGACATTGTTTTTATTTTTTCAACTCTAGTGTTAAAGAAATTTGTGTAACACAATGGTGATACCTACAAACTATTAAAAACAAATCATACTCTTTTTGATTATTTTGTATGGTCGTAGCAAAAATTGTGTACATTACTCGTGTGAAAGTGATTTTCTCACACTCGGAGAATTTCGGTACCTCTTCGTTTGATAAGTATAGTATTTGTAGAATTATACCGTTGATCTTTTGACTGCAATAAACCCTCATTATTCCTTTGACCATAAAATAAATAATGAAATCCCAAATTTTAAAACCTTTTGGAGCAGAGCCGGACTAGGTACAAATTCAATTTATACCAATGCCTGATTCATATTATATAAATACAAACTAATTTTTAATAATTTTAGTATTTAGTGGTTTTCCGGCAAGTAATTTTTAGTTAGGCTTATTAGTGGTAGAATATGGCGTCCTTGGAATTGTGCTGATCTTCAAGTGTAATTTTTAAAAGAAAGCATTTATCTACCGATGCCAAACTAATAATTAAAAATGTGTATCTTTGTTGAGTAGAAATTTTAATTCGATGTTAAACTAGAGAACAAAATCATCCAATTATTTACCTTGACAAAACATGGTTCGATATCCATGACACTCCAAGAAAAGGTTGGGATAATTCTTCCAAAAAATGTCAAACAAAGGCACCATCAAATAAAGGCAAAAGAATCACAATATTACATGCTGGTTCAGAGAACGGGTTTGTTCCAAATTGTCTGTTGCTTTCAGCTAAAAACATAGCAGATTCTTCTTTAGATTACCATCAAGATACCGACGCACAACTTTTTGAAGATTGGTTTAAACATAAACTCCTTAAAAATATACCTGAAAATAGCGTCATTGTAATGGACAATGCTAGTTATCATAGTCGGCAAGCAAAAATCATTCCCATTTCTAATAATACAAAAGCAGAAATTCAAAATTTTCTGATTGAAAAGGATTTGTATTTTGAAGAAACTTACAAAAAACGAGAACTGCTAGAAGTATTAAAAGCTTTTAAAATAAATAAGGAATACGAGTGTGACAAACTTGCAGCAGAAAATGGACATACAGTGTTGCGTTTTCCTCCATACTATTGTATATTCAATCCTATTGAGCTAATATGGCACCAATTAAAATCCAATATTAGGAGAAATAATATTTTTCCTACATTAAATGCATCTGTAGTAGAATTAATTAAAAACGAACTAACAAAAATTTCTGCAGACAGCTGGAAAAACTGTGTACAGTATGTACTTAAGGTGGAAAATTCTTACAATTGTATGATTACAAATGTTCAACACTTAATTATAAGTTTAGGCTTAGATGAAGATAGTGATACAGAGTTAAATTTTGTATAAATTACCAATAGTTTTTAGAATTTAATTATTTTTATTGTACTTGTTATCCTAATAGATATACTTTTAAATTATGTTATTTTCAATTGTCATTAATTGTTATCATTATTTTACATTTATTATAGGTACCTACCTAAAACTAAAAATACCTATCTATTTATTTTAAATTATAAAAATAAATTATGTGGTTTAGGTACATTTTCAACCCGACCCTGATCCCATTTAAACCCCTTTGAAGAGGTTGAGGCGTATATATATAGGGTTTAATCAGGTAGTTTATTTTGGCAGTAAGAGTCAACGGTATAATTCTGCAAATACTATACCACTTTCAACACTTGTTTTGTAATATACTATTTTGTATACAATGCCATTGTAATAAATGTTTAATAAATAATTGCTCCAATATAGTTTGTTATTTTTTTGTGTATTTTGTTATTTTTTTGTGTATTTTGTTATTTTACTATACCAACTTATTTATTTTAGTAATAGAGACTCTTAGTTCTTACTTATGTACCTATATTCGTCTTGGTTTTGTCAATAAGTTATTACTTCAGACAATTACCACCTGATCAGTGGTAAAAATATCTTATCTAAACGGGATGATGATACCTATTTCTTATGTTATGTCCACCAATTTTTTTTTTTGGCATTGTACTAATTATAACCCATGTGAGATACAAAAAAACACACTGTGGACTCGACGGCACTATAAAATGAACGGAGTAAGGATATTCAGGTAGATGCGGGCGAGGGGCTGGGATATTTCTGTTTATTTAATCTATTTTTTCGTCTGTGCGTCAATTGGTCATAAAGCGAGACCTACCAATACGTACATACGTATGAGGTAACTTTCATCAAGCGTCGCCAGTACAAATGATCTCCTCTCTTTAATCGACAGATGTTTCGTCACGCCGGCAACACTGATTGATGCGTTGTCCTTATTGCGGGCATCTAAACATATAATTTACTCTCACATTCTCACATAAAATACCACTATAATTTGGAGTTTGCCAGAACGGTATGTAAATTACAGTAGTACACGTACAAGATGCTATGAAACAATACATTAAACACACCTAGCGAACAATTAAGGAAGAACTACTTTAAAGCTCTTAACATCAACAATTCCTCATATCGGCTTTTGCCAAGTTTCTTTATATAAAAGCCATTAAAAGCAATGTTGTAATTATTAAGATTTCCGCGCTTCTGAGCACACATTATTTAGCTTTGCGAAGTGACAAACGGCTTTACTGTTTTTGCCTGTATTTTCCTGTAAACAATTAAATGCCTACCGGGGACATTCTTAGAAAAAAATCATTTATCAATATTTAATATTTTAAATAAATTTGAAAATAATTATTGACTCATGTGGGGTGTTATTGAATTGTTTTATTATTATTATTATTATTATTATTATTATTATTATTATTATTATTATTATTATTATTATTATTATTATTATTATTATTATTATTATTATTATTATTATTATTATTATTATTATTATTATTATTATTATTATTATTATTATTATTATTATTATTATTATTATTATTATTATTATTATTATTATTATTATTATTATATTTAATATGATCTCGTAAAGCCCAATATAAAAGATACATTGCAAAAAATAGTTTTAAATGTTGCCTTGCTATAATAATCGTGATGATTCGCCATTTGTCTTTCTGGTATTATATCACACCGCTACTGATGGATTTATAAACACACCCGAATGGCATAAAATAACAAGGGGGGGGGGAGGAATATATGTATAAAAATTAAACCTACCTGAAAAATCCAAGACGAGCACAAAATGTACCTACGATTCCAACAAATTTTTCAATATTTTACAACAAACAACTTTTCACATCATTTTCAACACAGTCTCAGGTAACCCACATACTTGGCAGCTTTGTTCGCTGAGCGGCTCGTCGAACATTCTATTTGAAAGAAAATGCGTAGGATGTTTCAGAAGAAATAGCAGTATCGTACTAGCCCACAGACTATAGGTTTAAGCTAGGTGGCATCTAATATTAGTACCTACCTAAAAATTAACTGAATTTTTTTAAAATGTAATTTTTGAATTTTTTTATTGTCTTTTTTTATATCACAATCCTGCGGCCTGTAATTAGGAAACATAATATGTCATAAATTGTAAAAAAAAATAAAAGAAAATATTTTATCTTTTGTTTTTAAATTAATTTACATCGACTCGCAACAACAACAAAAAGTTTTGTTACTAAATTCTTTATATTGTGCTATTATCTGTATTTCACTAGAAAGTAGATGTTTCCAATTTTCAATAATGGCCAACTTCAAAGTACTAAACGCCAAAATCACATTAAAATTATTACGACGAAAAACAAAATTTTTACCTTATTTTGACACGTCATAATAACATCATTTCCTATATCTAGGACAGTATAGAGCAAAAAATTGTAATATCAAATTTTTGATATAATATTTTTGAAATAACGCAAATTTTTAAAATCGAAAGTTGTGTGACCCTTGTGGTTATTAATTTTGACTTGCTGGTAAAAAGAAATTACGTCAAAATCAAATAGTTTGTCTATAATCCTGGAAATAAGATTTTGCTGAAAATCCTGAATAAGAAGCTCTGCCAGCACAAAACAACTAACGATGCGGCGGCAAAAATATGAACAAGACTGTAGGCAGAGCGTCGAGAGACAGCAGGGAATCTTACCTCTGAATGGTAAAATGTCCAAATTTATTTTCATTAGCTATCACCGTTAAGTTAAAAATGTTAAAATAAATTGAACTGAAGACGAAATACACCAGTTTTGTCTAATTTTGACCGGGTCCAGTTTCAGTTCGTTTAACAGGTTAATAGGGAAAACTTATATTTTGCACGGTACAGTGCTACATAGGAACGTTGGGTCGCAGAAGCGCTGTCACCGATTAATAATAGGGCTAATGAATAAACACTTTTAAGCCATTATTCCTCTGTGATATAGCCCCGGCAGCTAACGCCATTTAATTAATTCGAAGAGATCTGGCTGTCTTACCGTTACGACTCGCAACAAACGACAAGTCATTAGTAGTGTTGGGAATAACCGACTTATTTTAATAACCGACTACCGGAGTATTGACGTGATTTTAAAAACAGGATGATAACCGATTTTTAACTAGAATACTAATTTTAATATTCGCGGTTTATCGTTCATCTACAGCATTTGTATTGGGAATTCTGCTGAGAGTTCAAATGATCTTATTTTAAAAACTATATAATGGATATAAAAATTTACAAAATATATCTGTCGCTTTAAAAAAACATTTAATCAGCCAGCATTCATACATTTTTAACTTTTAGACGACGCCGAATGCCGACGATCTAAATAAAAAGTCCTACACAGGCAACCCGTAATGCAGTATGCAGTATTTGAATAATATCTAACATAAATGCGGCTCACATACAATACGAGTTATGAATTTATGAATAACAGTGAACCCCAATAACCGAAACCACTCGGTATAGTCGCTAGCCGCAGTGAGTGATTGGCATGCGAGCAACAACTAATTGATAAAAACCGAATTTTCGTCACTCGAAATATAACCGATGATAACCGGATTATTCAGGTTATTGAAAACACCGAATTATAGGTTATTTTTCACTCGAGTGATCCCAACGCTAGTCATTAGCAACTTTTCAGATGGTCGATAAAAAAGTTAGAGTGCTCCTAGGATATTTAAGAATTCACCTACTTAAATATCAGTAGTCATTTTTATACCAGCATAATAATATATTATATATGTCGTAGGCTGATAGTGAAATCCGTCATTTCATGAAAAGCCTAGTCACTTCATGAAGCGTCGGGAGATTGTGTAAAAACATGAAATTACACGATCTGCCGCGTCACTTCATGAAGAGACCTTGACGTTTCGGCGTATTATGTATAACACAATCTGCCTAATTTTAAATATCGTCACTTCATGTAGTACCTAACGATGTCATGTCAGTCGGCAGATTGTGTAATTCCGCCTAAAAGGTATATTGGCAACTGGTTTGTTCGTTGTTCCCCAGAGCATTTTTTTTTTAATTAAACTTTTTCAACTAATATTATTTTATAAAAATAAAAAAAATGCTCTGACAAACCCGAACAAACCAGTTGCCAATATACCTTTTAGACGGAATTACACAATATGCCTTGTTTTTGTGGCATTTCATGAAGTGACGATATTTAAAATTAGGCAGATTGTGTTATACATAATACGCCGAAACGTCAAGGTCTCTTCATGAAGTGACGCGGCAGATCGTGTAATTTCATGTTTTTACACAATCTACCGACGCTTCATGAAGTGACTAGGCTTTTCATGAAATGACGGATTTCACTATCAGCCTACGACATATATATATATATATGATCTCTCGATAAAACAAAATTTTTGAATAACAAATTGGGGCAATATTATTTTAAAAATAGTATTGTTAGTTTTTGTTATCTGAGTTACAGATAACTAAAAAAATGTTTAATTAACGTGGACAGAGCTTTTTAAAATAAAGGGATCCTTATGTTGTATGTAAACAACAAGATTATTAACATTTCTTGTAGAAGTACCCAGCTAGCCACACAGGTGTGCGTACGAAGCCGTTTCAAGAAATTTGCATCATTTAGGAACAAAGACAGTCACTCTAAATTATTTACAAAAGAGAAAGTATGAAGTAAGTTAGCAAGAGCTAGAGTGGTTTCATGATTTTGTGCGTAAGTAATGTGTTGGGGATTTTAGGAAGAGAAGTTTTGAAACAGAAACAAATTAAAGCTTTGTATTGAGGAAAATAATATTTTACATAAATAAAATAGCTTGCTAATTAATCTACATTTTTCCATACAGTCTGTCCGACAAATTCCGTATTTATATTTCAAAGGCAGATACTACATATAACTAGACTGGCTACATAACGCTAATCGTCAGTCGAGGGTGCATCTAATATTAGTACAAAAAAATATTTTTTGTTCTTCTTTTTTTTTTAATTTAATATTGCTTTTTGCCTTAAATTCCTGCGCAATATGAAGGGAAAACATATCGCCAAATTGTAAATACAACATTTGCTAAAAACTAGAAAATTAAAAAAAAAATGTGCAAAATTTCCATTTTCTTATACAGATAGGTAGTTTCTGGAGAAGGCTCGTATAGTGCTCGACGTCCCGTTTCCAACGCCGCCTCGCTCGATTGGCTTCGACTTTTCATTACGGTGATATATGACATTTAATATTATGCCATTGATATTAACCTTGACAGGTGCTCTTTAAAATCGCACAACAAAGGTGTACAATGTGCGATATATTTTCAAAGTTTGTCCTATAAAAATTTGTATTCAATCAATTTAAACGTAAGAAAAAAATTATTTTGACATTAAGAGCTGATTAATTTGTGACAATATTATTTTGTGTATTGTTAACTTTTTTTAAAACAAAGTTTTTCGACAGAGGACAACGACATTTGACATTATAACAGCTGATCTTAGTATATATCCATATATAAAATTGCCACAAAAGTAACAATACCAAAAGGGTTCCCAATATGGTGTTTTAATTATATGTGCACCACAAAGCTTACACCTCGAGATAAATATATTAGTTTTTTCCTTGTATAATAAATACATAAATACCTAGGTATTTTGCTTTTTATAAATAAATACTAAAAGAAATAAATGTTATTTTCTTCTTTTCCTTCAGTTTTATTATGTTTTTACATTCTTATTTTGGTAGGTACGGATCTGTCAATATTTTATTTTATAAAAAATAAAATTAGTATGCACGGTATATTTTTACAAAACATTAAGACTCTCTTACAAAATTTAACAGTTAGCGAAGACGAAGGTAAAAGAACTTAGTCCGGTTCTGTTTCTGTAGCCAACCGCTTAACGTCAAATATACCAGACTTTAACAGGGTGCCATTAATGACAGATGATTCGGCGAGTTCTTAAATTAATTTGACTTTACCGAGCTCTTCGGGCACGTTACTGTTCGTTTTTGTTCACTCAATTTCAGACTTTTAATAAATAAATGTGAACAAATTTAAAAATGCGAACGTTGAATTTGTAACCATTAATATTGAAACTTATTTTTTTTAAATATTTTTAAATTATCAATATTGTATTACAAAAAAATTTGAAACTAAAATAAAATAAATTTAATAAAAAAATTGAGGCTGCGGGATTCGAACCTACTACCATCGTCATTATGACTCGTAAGCTTCACCGCTAGGCTACGAAAGCTTTTAATATAAAACATTTGCATATCGAATATTTATGCCGGAATACCGACTATCGAAAATACTAACTTAAGTGATGTATTTTTCCATTTCTTTGGTCAAACGAAAAAGAAAAATTGTCAACGTAAAATAGACCATACTTCAACATCCATAAATGACAGGTATAGTCTTAGAGAAATTTTACTTTAAAGGTAGCTTATTATGGCGAGGCGACATTTACAAATATTTTCTTGCAATTTGTTTTCATGTCACAGTTTCGATCTTGGTTTTGCTGTATGCAAATTCACATTAAACAAATGTGCCTTATCACAATACATCATAATTCAGCATTAAATTCTCTACTGAAAATATATTCCATCAGTAAGAAAAATTTCCCTACACGTTCGAAAACCATTTCTAGGAACAATTAATAAGATGCCGAGAAAGCAGAAAGTTTGGAAACAAGCGAACAGAAGAAAATAAACATTGTATTTGAACAATCGGAAATATCAGGACATCCAGTATATTCCGTAAGGGAATCAATTATCGAAACTAAGTGCTCGACAAGGTTTATAAGAATGCCCAGGTGTTTTATCAAATATTTACGACGAATTTACCAATTAAGTACCGTTCCAGAGCCCTTCTTTAATTCCCTTCTAAAAGTTACCACTTTTTCAGCACTTAATCAAATAAAGCAGGGGCCCCCTAAGTTTTCTTTCTCTCGCATTTACTGTCTTATTTCGCCGGTGGCAGGTTTATTGGGATGACAACCAACACTCTCGAAGCTTTTCTCCGGTTATTGTTATTTACACAGCCTCACGCACCGGAACACCTTATCCCGTATTTTCAAATCGTCACATGTTGTTTATTTCCAGCGTAGACAATACAGTGGTACAAATATACAAACTGCTAGTAGAACAAAAATTGTATTTCACCAGGATTTGTTGTCACACTTGTCGCTGTTCATAAGAATGTCCCCTTTAAAACTCAATGCAACCGACAATAAATATACACATGCAGACACTGGGGTATGGATGAAAATACAGAATATATAAACCTAAAACCTTCCCGGTTTAAAAGAACTGAGTCAGACAACATTCATAGTCATTTCATTTCGGCACTTTGACAACCAGAGAGGTTTATAGCGGGGCTACAGCTTCCAGGCTATACAGTTAGTTTTTTTCTACTACCCTCACTTAGTTTTTTATATGAGCAGACTCAAACTCTGCTTTATTCACTCTTCCTCTAATGCCAAAAGGCATTGGTTCAAAATTAAAAGAGCCTAAGTATTAAAAAAAAAAATTAACCATGCATGAAATACGATTAGGATTGTAAATGGTAAAAGTAAAATTCTGTAAAAAACATAAATACCTTTATTAGAAAAAATCGTAGAGTAAAATCTCTATATCATAAAAGATGAAAAATTAGGATATATTTTATTATCAGCAATAAAATAAAGAATTATAGTTCCAAGAATTAGGCTCTATGACACAAATAAAACAATGAATTAATAAGTAGATAAATAGCAGAAACAATCGGAAGGAAGGCTAGTTACAGTTTATAAATATTAAAAAATAAGCAGATTTATATCTTATATAAAGAGAGTAATAAAGTGAACAATGGGGATTTTTTTTAAAGTAGGTATCTACTTGTATTTGAATAATCGACGTTTCTTTTAGTAATTTAATTACTAAATTTTATTTATGCAAAATTACGTACCGTTTTGACAAACACCAAGTTACAGTGCAATCTTAAGTATGTATGGGAGAATAAATAATCAGGTGCCCGCAATAAGAAAACAGCAAATCAGTCAGTGTTGCCGATGTGAACCATGCACTGCGAAACCATCTCTCGGTTTAAGAGTGGGGATCGTTTTTGCTGGCGACATTTGATGAAACAAATTACCTCATCGATTCGCTTCAACGACAGAAATTTAGTATTCAGCAATATTGCAAACTTCGTTTGGATCGTACCGAGCATTTATTTTACTAACTTTTCTTTTCATGTAGTTAACTCATTAATTATTCTTTGCATCGCCGTCCTACTATTTATAATAGAATTCGTAGGTCTTACTTTATAGCCGCACAGACGACGGGATGTATTAAGTAAACAAAAATATTCCAACCTCCCGCCCGCAACTACCTTGTGTTCATTTCTTTACATTAAAAGTTCACGCTTGCTGTATACCTACCGTTAATCATTTTCTTTAATATTATATAATTGTTAGTTTCGCTTTAAACAATATTTCCAATTTTTTATTATTCATTATTATGATCTAATAATACTTTATATTTCTTTATTAATATATCTGTTAAACCAATCCTACAATATATTCCAAAAATTGTTAGCGTTGATTCGACTTAAAGCTAGTAGTATAACAGGCGGGATCCTACTGCCCAACAAACATTTAAAGCCTTAGCGATCTCCAATTTGGAGAAAATGACTTATTTAAGTAAAAAATAGTATATTTCAAATCCGCTTTTTGGTCGAAAGGGCCAAAGAGACTAACTGTTTGATCAAAAGAAAGTGATTCAAACTTATTACTACTTCTTCAAAGTCGAAAAATATAAGAGGCCAAAGATGGTCCAAAATAGTAGATATTTACCTTGTAAATCGACTTGATAGTTAGGTCTAAGGAAAATTAGTAATAAAGGCCAAAGCAGGCAAGTTTTGAGTTGATTGGACCTTAAAGCCCAAATCTCTTTTAGGCCCATAAATGAAGAATAAATGACTTCGTTTTGTCTTTAATATATCTTCATGGCCAGGTTATAATGTGAATATTCTTTGAGGTAATGTATCACTCTTAGATATTGTACTTGAATCCCAGAAGGCTTTAAAGTACAAAATAGGTTATAGTAATGACTGAAATAACTTCTTTACAGCCAAACGGTCTGGAAAACATGACCATTAGAAAAAATATTTTACTGACGTTATATTTCTCTTAAATTAATTTTGTTAAATAATTTTTAATACTAAAACACAAACAAATATATTACAAAGACCTAGCACTTAAACGAGCTAACATATTCGTCCAAGCACAAAACAAAGGTTAAATACAGGTACAAAAACACCTCTTTACTACCACGAACACTACTTGGCCTTATTTATAAAGCCCAATTCTCGAAATGACAGGTGTTTTTTACCACTTTATTACCTTCGTTTTATTCCCTACTAGATGATTAAGCGGTTTATATAACCCACTTCTCTCTATGTAAAGCGGCCTGTCGGGCATTCTCCGATCTCGTTTACAGTTCTACTCACCAATAAAGAAACATATTTTGCTCATGTTACTTTTTTACGCCACAATCTTAAAATTTAAAAATGTAATCTTTACGTTTTACAATCTATTATCTAAGAACAGATGACAATTAAAACAATGGTGTATCTATCTAGGCTAAAGAAAAAATTATGAAGGTGCATGTGATAGATATAATTTAATTCACACCTTTAGGCATTCAAAACAGAAATAATTTTGGTTTGTATAGTTTGTAAATAGTATATTAGTATTAGTAGTAGTAGTTAAGCTAAGCGCCAAGCAAGCAGGCCAGTATGATTTCTTTCTGCCAAACCTATTTTACGTCTGCATAATGTCAGCCAGCTGGGACATTACAGTTTCACGTAGCTTCCGAACCACAGACGGCAGATGTTATTCTCGGCACAGTTTAACAGTCTTGTTATAACACCTTTTGTCCACCACATACGTCGACGGAGGCAGTCTATTACATCTCCGTAGTGCGATTTGAAGGATGTTACCGAAGAGCCTCCAAATCCATCGATATCATTATTAGAAGTCTCACTCCACGGGACACCGTCAGTTCGTATTATCGAATCCTCTGATTCGGGACATCCCACATTACATCCGGATTGGTACCAAACATGCGTATCTTTTGTGTGTCACTGTCCGCACTAAATCCTTCCCTTGGTTCATTTCTCGGCAACATGCCAAAGGAAAAATTGTATATTAAATGTTTTGTATGTCAAAATGGATTTTTAGCTTCTAGGATTTATTAATAATTTTTTTCCCTATGTTGCGAACTGTTGCTAGTCACTGCATAATTTTACAACTTGGTTTTAAGCTAACGTTTATTTAACTTATTAATTTATTTGTGCTAGATCTATCGAATTCATGGATGGAAAACTATTGTGTATTTGAAATTAAAAATTGAGTCTATTTATTTTAGCTGACAGTGTTCATATTTCGTCTTTAGAAGGCCATTTTAAACATTTTTTACCACTGCAAAATGGGGTGAAACCCGAAACTTGACTCGAACTTTCGAGGCTGACGCCTCAGTCTTGACGGCCAATTTATTCTACGTGTCTTATCGAGGCTTTCTTTTGGCGTCTTGTTGTTCACTTTCGGTTTTGGCAACAAATTCCGGATATTTATGTTTATAAATGTAGACCAGGATCTACATTTTTAAAGCTAAATTTAAAAATATAACCTTGAGAAAATCATTTCTTGTAATTTAAGTTAATAATAATTTAGTTTTCCCTACTTTATTAGTGGGGGAAGAGCACATCAATGAAAATAATTTTTACTCATTCAAAACGTTTCAGTTTATTTTTTGAAATCCTTTTTAAGTCGTAATACGTATCACCCGTTTCCCATAAACGTCAAACGTTCCATCCTCTGTGAAACACCCTGTAAATTCGTTTTTGCCGAAATCTCATCATAAACTCAACATGAAAAAGGTAAAAAAAAAGTTACTATGTTTACATTAGCTATAATATGGACAATAGAAATAGCCCTCATTTTTACCTATTAAACCTAGTAATTCTCCCAAGCCCGAAATGTGTATTTATTATACAAACTCCAACAATTTGTGCCACGAGCAATTAATCCACATTAATATGTATTATTTAAATATATGAGAAGTAGCACTTTAGGTACAAGTTACATAATATAGCTTTTAATGAGTAACTATTATATAGTTTCTTCAATAAAGTATAATGTAAATATACAGTTAACACAAAAAAGAGCCAATATAAGTGTAATTAACACAAAAAACTAACACATATGAAAAAAAAGCCTTAATAAACATAAAATTAAATACAATTATTTACCTATTATAAGTGGATTTCACCTTAGTTTTTAATGGCCGCCGCTGACACATGTCATTTATAACATTTCTTTTTACAGAACTTAAGGATTGGCCAGGGCCGGACTTAAAAATTATGTGTGAACATGGGTCAATTTATTTGTAGTTGTAATTATGGATGGAAACGAGAATTACCTAAGCAATTTTTAAGATATTTCAAAAAAAAACACTGAAGGGGAATGGAAATAGGATAGAATATCAGAAAAACAATTTCATTTAATTTTTATTCATAATATAATAAAGTGCTGTTATTTTGGTAAAAACACACTCTTAATTTAGTACAATAAAAAATATACAAGGGGCAGTCGTGAATCTAGTATCATCAATAATTAACTACGTTTTTTATTAAAGAATTATTTTGTTTTTTAATTTGATTTTAGACCATGCAATGTTAAATTGAAAAAATCTATATATTATATTTAATAGCTTATTGTTTACTTTTTTATTTTCTTATTCACGGGTAGATATTTTTTTCTTTAGACTAGGTTCTAAAGAGTTTAAAGTTTACAATAGGTCTAACTTTTCGTTGGTTTATAATAAAACAATAAAAGTTTGTAATGTTATCGAATTAGGTATTTCTTTTAATGAATAAAGAAAAAATAATGTAAGTAGATACTACAAAAAAATATTTTTGTCCATGCGTTTGCAGAAGAGATACCTCAAGCACTCCTTAATACAACTGTATGTAAAACTTATTTTAGCATAATGGTTCACTGTGGTTTTCAAATTTAATTTTGTTGCAAGTTCCCTATTATTTTTGGTCTTCATCTGACAAGCTGTCGATGTCGTCGTCACCGTCCGAGACATTAATAATTATTTACTTACTTTTGCATAAAAAGAAACACGTCACAGATACACACAGTCCGGCAGTTTAAAACCAAAAAGTCTAATACGCACAAAATATAAGCAAAATGCTGTCTGAAAAATACCAAAAACAATAACACCAACGATCAAGAATTAAAGACTCTAAGAATTAAAAGCAGAATGCACGCGGTGCGCGGTGTGTCCCAAGTCCCAATGCGGCTCTGTGATATTTAAAGAACGCGACGAGATAATCGAATTAATGAAGTACGAAAAGAGATATGCGAGAGCAAATGCGTAAGACAAAGATGCACATACTAACGGCATATACGAGCAATGCTGTGCTTTTGACGAGTTTGAGCTCATTGAAGGGCAACGTATTGAACTGTGTAGTGTGCATCTTCGTCATGTACATGTAACTATACGGTCTGTTATATATTTATCTCTTGTTAATCTAGCCAATGCCCGTGCCTGAAAGCCGTTTATAGAATTAGGGATTTTAAAATCACGTGTTGGCTAATATGTTTGACAAGAGAGACGTCAAAGCATTAAAAACTAAGGTGAAATCCACTTATATTTGGTATTATAAAAGTAAATAATTCCGGTTATACCAAAAGTAGGTGTCAACTTGCTTATTTTAAATATTATTATAATACGCTATATCGAGTGTTTCAATAAAGGTGGCCACCTGCCATATCTGGGAAACTACTAAGCATTGAAAATTATAATTAAAGGGGTCATGAGATAATTCTGGAAATTAATTTCAAGTTCCGCATTTCACCACAAGGATGTACATTTGAAAATTAATTTTTAAATTCTAATTCTCCCATATTATGGTATACTTCTGGTTACATCATTAGAAAGACCAGACAATTCTGCATCATTTTGGTTTAAGGCTCATTGGCGTACCGACCTTGATAAGAGTGGGGGAAGCTATTAAAAGTGTAACGCTGTAACTTCTAAACGACTTTACTAAATTTAAGCTTGTTTGGAAGAGAAAGGTAAGTTATTTTAATTGTCGTATCCACTGTCATTGCTAAAATAATAATTTTTAACACTTTAATCGAACAAATTATTGTTTTTATAGTTCCATAGGTATGTAGGTTGGATTAGTAATAATAAATTTTTATTTGTCATTCATTTTCCATGCTTCCCTTTACACTTTATCTAGGCTTAGGACTAGTCCAAATTATGTAAAAGACAAAATTTGGAGCGTGTTTAAAGGTCAACGGGCACTAGCAACAGCATTAAAATAATCTTGGAAAACTTTTTAACGAAACAATCGAAATACTTTATAGGTGGTATAGGATATATATTTTATGCTTAGAATTCTTTGTAGAATGCCTATTTTCAAAATATACAAGGTATTGTATTTAAAATGACAAAGTGGTTTGCACTTTCGGGTCTTTCGGTTCAACTGGACAGTGACAGTCAGACGTTTCAATACTGAAAAAGTGCGCATGGGGCAATAATATAACCTACCAAAATTTCATAATGATGATTTTTATTATGTTATAAGGACATGTCAAGCTATATAATAATTTTATTGTATGTATAAAAATCCAAGATAGCAGAAATAAGAAAAATTTCTAGTGGGTATAAATTAGGAAACGAACAACAAATTAAACTTTTGGTTAAGGCCAAAGAATTTTTTACAAAGCCTTTAACGTCAAATTTAAGAAGTGTTTACGATTTATAAAAAAAAACAACTGATATTTTTGGGTTTCTTAAATATATCAAAAATAAAATGTGGAAAAATTTTGAAAGGAAATAAATTTTTCAAATCTTTTTCTGCAAAACCATTCTTGCCTATACTCAAAACCCAATATTATATGCAGTGACGTAGCAGTCGAAACCATGGAAATCAAGGCAAACCGCCAATGATTGTATTTTGGCAGGTTCCATGGTTTCGCCTGCTACGTCACTGCATATAATATTGGATTTTAACCAACATTTCAATGGTGAACATGGAATTTAAAAGGTCCATTTTTAATACCAAAAACGATGTAAAATAAGCAATTTTTACTTATTATACCAACGCAATTTCCTCTGGTCCAAAATGTATATTCATTACACAAATTGCAACAATGTCTATCACGAGTAATTAATCCATATTAAAATAATATTATTTAAATGTGTGCGAAGAGGCACTTTGGGAATAAGTAACATGGTAACATGTTTTAGCTTTTAACGAGTAACTATATAATAAATTACATTTAGACTGTATTACATCCAAGCTCATTACTTTAAAAGGGTTTAATGGGGAGGAAAACTGTTATTTGTTTATATTTAGGTATCGTGCTGGCTTTTTAAAAAAGCTGTTAAAATTTTATTATTGGAGTTTTTGCTCATCATGGTAAGAAGGGCAAACCACGTAAGAAAAATGCGTGAATATACAGGGTTGGCAAGTGATCCCTTGGGTGAGCATTTCCAAGTCGAAACACAATACACCACCCAACCAACAATTATAGTTTAAAAAAGGTGACTTTTACCTAAGGATTTTACTATAAAGCCCGACAAGCTGCGTTATATAGTCAGAAGGAAGTACTTAATAGTGGGGAGTAAAACCGAAGAAATAAGCTGGTAAAAAACACTTTTAACTAACTACTAACTACTTACGCAATTTTATTGACGAAGATTCATCAGTTTTCGATCAGACATTGAATTTCCACCTAGATCACCTTGTTTAACGGTTATGGATTACTTCGTTTTTCCTCATTTAAAGAACACTATTTTTAAAACACCAGTTGCAAATTTAGAACAATTACAGAAAAGTGGTGGCCAATTTCAGCAATTTATGTAATTATTTTTCTTTTTCTTTCTGTATATTCTTACTTTGTTAATTTTGTAAACAACAAAAATATATTTGTATTTGGTTCGATATATCGGCCCCATATAATTGTGATCTAAACCAAGCCCTACGTTTTTTAATCCAAGCTCTCTTTGCTGCAAATAATTTTTGCTCGCACGGTACTTGGCCATTGGCCATATTTTACAGAGAAATTTAATGTCATCCCGATACTGTTTCTTTTGTTTCAGAGAATGCTGTAAGAATCACCTGATAGTTTATGGATGTTTTAGTACGTGTTTCGTGGCATATATCATTGTGATCTAAACGAAACCCTACGTTTTTTAATCCAAGCCCTCTTTGATGCAAATAATTTTTGCTCGCACGGTACTTGGCCATTGGCCATATTTTACAGAGAAATTTAATGTCAACCCGATACTGTTTCTTTTGTTTTAAAGAATGCTGTAAGAATCACCTGATAGTTTATGGATGTTTTAGTGTCTCGTTGCATCCTAGTGCTTGTGTTTTTGTGATAATTATATTACCTATATAAATTAAGACAATTCCTGATGAGTGAGACTTGTGAGACGTAACCTAAGGACATTAGTTTATTCTAAATTTATTTTTTGTTATGGTTGCCAATGCAGTTTTTATTTATAAATAAACATAGAAAAAATTATTTACGGTAAAGTGCTTTCATCTTTATTTTCCAAATGTTGGTTAATATAAAAACCTGCTTTTATTCCATAAAATAAATATTTTTGTGTATCTTTTTATTGATTTAATTTTTGATTTAATAATAATTATACTAAATCACAAATGAAATCAATAAAAACTCGTTAAAAGGTTAATAATAAAATTGAAAAGTTATAAAACCGCTGTTCAAATTTCCCGCCATTGCACTTCTGATGGCCAACAGGCATACTAAAACCGTTCTCTCTTACTCACTCTATTTTCTTTCTCTCTCCACTGTGTTGCTAACTTCACATATTACCGGGCCATCGTAAAAAGCAAGCAAATTTACTTTATTCCTTCTGTGGCTGTTGTAGTATTTTATTTTTAGTTTTGATAGGTTTCTGCTCAGGTCGATTATAGTCGCTTGAAATACGATATGGGCCGTCAATCGCCGTTTAACTTTCAAAATGCCTTTATTCCAAACTAACTTTTACAGTTCATTACATAAAAAGTGTCAACATAATATATAGAAAATAATTACCATTAAAAAAAACAATGGAAGTTAATCAAATTTAATTCATTCATAAAATCAATTTTAAAAAAAGTAGTATAAATAATTTAATTTAGTAAATATATCTTTAATTGTTTTTTAAAAGTTGCCAATTTTTAAATTTTTCTGATATTTTTTGGAAGATTGTTTTATTTTATTATTCCGTCATATAAAAGAGCTTTTTTTTCCGAAATTACTTTTTACTGATTTAGTTTGATAATTTATACATCTGGTGTTATGATCATGTAATGTCTTATTCTCCTCAAGTGTTACGTTTGATTTTTTTTTAATAATAGAGTAAATTAGAATACACATTTTTAAATTATAAATGTTTTAAACCTGTAAAAATACCATTTCGGTCTATATAGATTAACAATTGGTTTTCAATGCGGTAATTTGTGTATACATTTAATAACTTTATTTTGCAATTTTTGTAATGGTTTTAACAAGCAGATCCCCAGTATTTTAATTTTGAATATATTAATGAAAAATATATATTTTTTAAGTATTTCAAAGGAATGAAATATCTAGCTCTGTACAAAACAGATACCAAAGTAGATATCAAGTGGATTATATACTGGATATGGCATTTCCAATTTAAATTTTCGTCTAAAACTAATCCTAAAAATTTGGTCGTTTTTAAATATTAAATATTTTCATTATTAAATGTTAAGGAATAATGGAATTTATTTTATTTTTAGTTATAAACATAAAAGAAGATTTTGTAAAATTTAACGTAAGTTTATTTGATTGAAGCCAAGAAAGAAGTATTTTTAAATCATTATTAATATCAAAATAGTTCAATTTGGAAACGGAATTATGGTAAATTAAAAATAATAACGAACCTAATATTGATCCTTGTGGAACTCTACATATTATTTCTTTTTCCGAAAAGTTTATGGTTAAAAGAGCGTAAATAGAACGGATACAAATATAAATCTGGGGGAACTGTGTTGAGGTGCTTAAGTGAACTGCTATACAATACAAAATCAAAAAAGAAGCATACAATATACGAGGTATCACATCCCCTAATGTGTAAATAATGTATTAGACTCTACGCTTTGTGCTCATTATAAATACCGAGAATTGTATAAACGCGAGCATGAGTAGTGGCGCGTCGCGGTGCAGCGTAACGGCGGCGTCGGGTGTAATACGATGTCAAGAGTTTCGCGATAAGGGCATAAGTAATAGTAATCTTCTGCAGTAATGGCAACTATCATTTATCACTTAAAGCCATACACGCATCCTCTGCGTTATACACAGCAGCGAACAGGGCTCAGAAGTGTTCATATATACATAATACATACCTATATGTAAATTTTAATATGAATGCGTCTGTTTGCTTTCAATTTAGATTTAGGTATTTGATGTCAAAAGGGTGCTTATACATTTCTATTTATGTCCCTCGTTGCCGTCGATTTAGTGTATAGTTGATGGGTGATATGTAAATAAAAGCATCATAATATGTGGGGTTCATAGAATCAATATATTTATCGTTCTAAAAAAAATATTGATGTATCTGCGAATGTATGTCTATAGAAAGTATCAGGAGTTTTATGTTTTGCCTAATTTTAATATTTTTTTTTCTTCAGTATTGACAAAATCAAAATCAAAATCAAAATCTATATTTCCTACTAGCCGAAGCAGCCATCAAAGATGGATGTACACGTCATGTATTTATTAACTGTTTGGTTTCATGTACTCTAAAGTATAATAGTATAATTTAAAGATTCCGAGGCTAAGTAGTAACCTTAACCAATCAGAAATTGCTTTATTTTTCCTTTAAGTATACTTACATTTAGTCTTATTTTATTTGGTAATTTATTGTATAAAATTTTACCTGCATAATCAGGTGACTGTTCAAATTTTGTAAAGTTATGTTTGACTATTGACAATTTACTGGCATTCCTGGTTGGATAATCATAAAAATAAGAGTTTGATACAATTTTTTTTCGTTAGTTTTTACATACATCAACAGTCTAAAAATATAAATACAGGGGAATGTCATGCATGATCCCATTCTCAATGAAAACTGGTCTACACCAATCAGTGACCTTAAGACCATAGATAAGGCGAATTATTCGTTTTTAGGCTAAGAATGTTCTGTTAGACTCAACTGAGTTGCCCCAAAGAGTGATATTATAATTAAGATTACAATGGACTAGCGAATAGTACACATTTATCAGTGCGTTTCTATCTAGTAATTGTTGTAGATGAAATATGGCAAAATAAGCAGTACCGCACTTTTTCGCGACATGATCTACATGAGATTCCCATATAAGAAATTGGTCTATATGCAGACCCAGGAATTTACAACCTTCTGCAGCACGCATGGTATCCACTACTGATTGATGATCTCGTGCTACACCTAAAATTTATATATACAGTTTTCTGTAGATTCAATATTAGATTGTTCTTTTTACACCGATCAGCAAAGTCACTAAGGATACGTAATACCGAATTATGAAGCTCGTCAGAATTCAATGCCGTGACCACCACAGATGAGTCATCTGCAAACATAATGACAAACCCGTTGCGAATATAGCTGGGTATTTCATTAATGAAAATTACAAAAAGAAGTGGTCCTAACACAGAACCCTGGGGCAACCCAATATTAATATCTGACACCTGTTTGTCAATTTGAACAAAGAACTTTCTATCTACAAGATAAGAGGATAAAAAATTTAACATTCCATCTCTTATTCCGTTTGCTGACAAATTTTCTAAAATAAATCATATATTATTATCTAAATTCTAAACTGTCAAATGCCCGGGACAGGTAAAAAAAAAGACCCGTTACGCACCGTCCATCATCGAGGCCGTGTACTGTACTGTACTGTACTGTACACTGTCTGCATAAAGTCGCAGGCAGCTCCTTCTGTCGACCTGTTTGCGCGAAAACCATGTTAACATGGTAAAAGCACGCCGTATTTATCCAAAAATAGCATTATGCGAGTACAAAACACTTTTTCAAACACCTTTGAAAACAAATTTATTTTTGTTATCGGTCTATAATTTTCTGCACAATTTTTTTCTTTATTTTTCATTTTACATTTCTTATTAATAAGAAAAATAGCTCTAGCAGGGTTATTACGGGTAGTTAAATAAACTTTCTTATCTTATATGATTTTGGTCTACTAGTCCCAAATCGTCAGAAAGCCTTCTGTTTTTTAGTGATCACTTTAGAAAGCAAACAAACTTTGTAGTCGGCCAACAAAGCCTTTAACTAAAAAGCTGCAACACTGCTTCTTTAAATTCAAAATGTACTCTACAGAGGCAGCCATTCAATGTGTAAATGAGACTTGGAAGAGAGACATTGATCAAGGAGAAAATGTTATAGTTGTATTTTTGGATTTTAAGAGGGCATCATCGCATGGAAAATAAATTCAATTTTTAAACTCTCCGCTGTCACCGAATTTCTCCGAAACTGCAACGACGATTTACTTTAAAGTAAAAATATTGAAAAATCTATCCTTAAACTATGTCTCTCTTGTAGCAGATTTTCCGCTTAGGCCTATTCTTTTGTTTTTAAAATATACTATAATTTGTGTTAATATAAATAGGCCAACTTTTTAAAATTATTTTCTCTAGGTTAGGTTAGGTTAGGTAAGAGTGGCAGACCTCTGGCATTGCCCAAACAGTCACATGTAGTCCTGTAGGACCGTTGTGGTACCACACGTGTTCCGCGGAACCTATCCGCATCAGCTTCCTGATGGTTAACGTGACATGACGTGGATCGTAGAAGAATCTTGACAGCTCATTTAAACCAGCCTCTCCTGTTAATAAACTTAGTGAGTCGACCCAGTTGCAGGCTGCTCACTATTTCAGATCATTAAAGAATGGTTCGCCCAGGGCCTTGAACCTTCTTCTAGCAAGGCCGGGGCATTCACGTTCACACAAGAAATGCTGAATACTTTCCTCCTCTTCTTCATCTCTGCAACTTCTACAGAAGGCGTTAGTTGGTATTTGCATACGTTCAGCGTGTCTACCGAACAGGCAATGTCCGGTGACTACGGCAGTAATATTTCTTAGGTCCTTCCGACTATGTTGTAATAGCAGTGCGGTTTTCCTGTCGCCAAGTAGGGGCCACAATTGCCTGGAGATGCTACAAGTTGCCAGCCCTGTCCATCTGCTTTGTGCAAGTTGTTTAGCTATCCGATCTATATCCTCTTTGACTGATCCCAGTGGTCTAGCCACCGTATTCTCTGCTAGTTCGGCAGACATGCTTGCGCCCTCCTTGGGAGCGCATCAGCAGTCTCGTTGCCATATTTTCTCTAGAAAAAATGCCTGAATTAAAAATCTATCACAAAACAAACAACAATTTTAACCTTTAGCTGTCCAGTGATACCAATTTTTTTTTAATTAACTGGTAATATTTGGTGACAGCCGAACGCTCGCAACTGTTTCTTAAATATTTATCTTGGCTATCGTCAATAGTATAGAAGTCAATGTACCAAAACTGCTTTATTATTTCAAAATAAACAAATATATCTTGAAATAAATTCGTTTGGTATGGTATAGAGGGTTTCAAGAGAATGGTATAAATTCATGTCGTAGGTAAAAGCGATGATGCCCTCTTAAGCGGGCATCCAAAACCCCATTGGGGAACTTGCACACATTTTTTTTGTTGTATAAATATGTTCAACCACACCAAACAACAACATATACGAAATATAAATTAGCGATGAATCAAATTACTTGTAACGACTGTTAAAGATGACGAAATAACTGATTGATTGTTATTCGGCGTTTTCACACTAGCCGACACGATACCGGCACGACAACAACAACGACACCGGTGGACGCGTAATCTCATATAAGTTAAGGGAATGCTTTCACACTTGACGATATATCGTTATCGTGTCGTTACAGGCGCCGACAGGTCGGCGAGCAGCAATGGGCGTTTTCACACTAGCCGACACGATACCGGCACGATCACGACACTGTAGCGACACCGACACGATAAATCGGCGAGTATTTTCACATTTGCCGACAGCCATCTCTGTAGTGTCGTAGTGTTGTGCCGGTATTCGCAGACATGGCTCCTGTAAATAAATTGTATTTGCTACATTTATTGCATTTAAGACTCAAAAAGCAAAGACCGTAAAGACATTTTTTGATACATCCAATAGTAAAGGTGCGGTACTTACACGGCACCTATTACACTATTTTTGAGACATTGACTAAGGATTCTGACAAATTTTTCAACTACTTTCGAATGAGTCATGAAACATTTAACTATGTGCTGAGCAAGTTAATTGACGAAATCAAAAAACCAGAACAGAAACAACTAGGAAAAGAAAAAACCGCAAACGACACGAGTGGAGCGCTTGCTGCTCGCCGACCTGTCGGCGCCTGCAACGACACGATAACGATATATCGGCAAGTGTGAAAGCATTCCCTTTACTTACTGAGATTACGCGTCCACCGGTGTCATTGTCGTTGTCGTGTCGGTATCGTGTCGGCTAGTGTGAAAACGCCCACGAGCGCTTGCTGCTCGCCGACCTGTCGGCGCCTGTAACGACACGATAACGATATATCGGCAAGTGTGAAAGCATTCCCTTTACTTACATGAGATTACGCATCCACCGGTGTCGTTGTCGTTGTCGTGCCGGTATCGTGTCGGCTAGTGTGAAAACGCCCATTCGCTCCACTCGTGTCGTTGGCGGTTTTTCCTTTTCCTAGTTGTTTTGGTTAGAACGGCAGAACGGCAATATTCTTACTTAATTTAAATGATAATTTCGACATACCTACTTAACTTTTAAAAGAACTATGGCTAATTTCAAATATGACATTGTTACTCTGATAGAAGTTGTAAAGTCAAAACCGTGTCTTTGGGACAAAATAAACGAAAATAATAAAAATAAAATACTCAGAGAAAACAGTTGTAAGGAGGTTTTTCAATTTTTAGAAGACATTCTAAGTTTCGTATCTGGTTTTTGATTTCGTCAATTAACTTGCTCGGCACATAGTTAAATGTTTCATGACTCATTCGAAAGTAATTGAAAAATTTGTCAGAATCCTTAGTCAATTTCTCAAAAAGAGTGTAATAGGTGCCCTCTAAGTAGCGCACCTTTATTATTGGATGTATCCAAAATTTTCTTTGCGGTCTTCGCTTTTTGAGCCTTGAATGCAATAAATATAGCAAATAAAATTGCGAATACCGGCACAACACTACGACACGATAGAGATGGATGTCGGCAAATGTGAAAATACTCGCCGATTTATCGTGTGGGTGTCGCTACCGTGTCGTAATCGTGCCGGTGTCGGGTCGGCTAACACGACACATACACGATGCAGTTTACCGGAAGGCAGGCCTTTCGATTTCCAAACGCGAAGGCTAAACCTGTACTCTCGGCTTAGGCATATACGTTACGATTTATTCGCAGGGTTATCTTCAGTTTTTAGTGTAGTACGAAGCGAAAAGCTGTAGCCATGATATCGGAATATGATCTTATGTAAATAGGACTGTACCCCTACGTCACACATACACGTTTCGACTTGCAAGCGAAAGGCATAGCAGGAAGGTAAATTTTCAAGCGCCCGCAGTTTTTTAGGAGAGCGATAGTTCAGGCCGGGCCTTCCGGCCAAAAGGACCACTAACTATACGGTTTGCCTTCGGGTTTGAAAATCGAAAGGCCTACCTTCCGGTAAACTGCATCGTGTATGCCGTCCTATAGATGAAAGGCCCTCTTTGATGCAAATAATTTTTGCTCGCACGGTACCACTACAACTTTTACTAACACCGTTTCAAACCTTTTTTACATGCGGTTATTTTAGGATAACCCTTTTCATTAAACTTTTGCGAACAGACATAATGAATTTCAAACAAGGCGTGTTTGATAACACACAAAATTTAACAATCATTTAAATGCAAACCGCAGTTCTATTTCCCCGTAGATACCACTTGTCTGGCCCTTGTCTAACGTAATAATATTTTGATGAATGGACGCTTTTCAATTACACTTCTCCAAGAGACTGCGATTCATAAATTTAATAAAATGCAATTATGCTGCTACGGCTCGGCCATAAATATGAACGTAAACGCATTATTACGATACTCAGGACGAATTTTATATTGTGCCATGTGGCTACCACCTACAAGAATTGCGGCGGGAGTTCTTGTAAATTGCCAGATTAAGATTTTCAAGAGGGGAAAACAATAAAGGATAAGGGTGCGAATGAAAGTGATAAATTGGGTCTGAGTTTCGTTTTGTTTAAGAGACAAAACTAGAAATTTGCTCGAAGTCGGAGTAAAATTGGTCGATTTTTGTCTGTCTTGTGTCGACGTGGAGGCGAAAGGCCTAAAAGGTATAAAATATGTGAAGCATAATGGACAAACATTACTGGGATTTTCTTGTATCTTATGTTCTTACATTAAAATGCTTTCACGAAGCACATTTGTTTTCTGAAAATACATGTGATTTGTTAAGATCGGGGTGTTTTTACAATAAAATGTTTAATGAATCTTAAGTATACCGGGTGACAATGAAATCACTTCCCAGCTTATCACGTCCATAAAACATCATAATATGCTCTAAACGAGTTACCGTGAAAATGGCGTTGGAAATTATTAAATTAGCCATACATTTTATTGTTTTAACAAAAAACAAATTAATAAATTTGAAGAAATAGTCCATACTAAAAGTGAAGTTGAAAGTATGAAAAGGAAAGAAAAACACAAAGTCTTCCTCCACAAAATTTAATGGATGGTTTTACCATTATCAAATCTTGTATTTCATGTTTCTTCTATACTTCAGTTTTAAATCCATAAAAGCTCCATTAAGGTTCTAAATTTCAATTTCTCTTTTGCTAACACCATCAGCATAAATTTAAAAAACTTTCTGTCTCCTGAAGATGAACGTTTCTAGGTTCGAAACATGTAGAGACCCTTAAACTTGGAATCCTTTCCATTAAATTTTGTGGAGGAAGACTTTGTGTTTTTCTTTCCTTTTCAAATGAATAAATAATAGAATTTTTATACTCTATTTTAGGTATTCCGTATGAAAAACTATTTCACTTCCGGCTTAACCGGAATTGCTGCAAAAGTTAACATTCAAACACAAATTTCTGCAATAATTTTAAGGGCACTCCTCCTTTTAAATCTAATTTTCAAAATTATCTTACTTTTCCAATTATTTTTTTTTTATGCTTCCCAATGTCCAAACTTAATAGTTTTAAAGATTGAAGCAATTAAAAATTTAGTTACAGTTTCCAGCAAATCAACAATAATTGATGGTAACCTATTCATAGTTTAATCTACAGTAGTTATGGATCCAGCAGTTCTGTTTAATAATTTCGACTGTTTTACGATGCTATCGCCATATTATTTTTTAATTTAGTCCTGAAATTTCCATTATTAGTGAGTTTGTCTAAGAAAATTAAATGCCTATTTTTACGCGTGAGCATCAAATTGACATGCTATTAATCTACTGAGGGGCTTAAAAAAACAAGAGAAAGGCGATAGCTCTGTGTGTGCAGACATTTTCCGAACGCGCGAGCACCCAAACGATAGGTATTTTCCATTGTTACAAAACCATTTGAAACACTAGAATGAAAATCAAAACAAATATGGTTTTATTATTAGTAAGAAGGCAGAAACAAATACGCTGGCTTGTGTTGAAGCTGACCCTACAGTATCGACGAGACAAATTGAGAATGATATCGGCATCTGTAGAGAGAACGCTAGGAGAATATTGGAAAAACATGTCTATAAATCCATTAAATACCAAATCCATCTCAAATATTTTATCAACAAGACGGCGCTCCGGCACACAATGCTAGAATAGTGTCAGCTTATTTAAATGCGACTTTTGAAACTCGTTGAATGGGTACTAATAGACGAGTAGGATGGCCAGCAAGGTTCCCTGACCTAAAACCCCTTGATTTTTTTTACTGGGACCACATCAAGGAAAAGGTGTATAGAATAAAACCGCAGAACCTCCAAGAGCTAAGAGACAGAATAATTCGAGAAGTAAACAATATTACACCAATCCAAATGAACAATGTTGTTTGAGAATTCCAGAAAAGTAGTCATTTGTGTCAAGTAGCAGACGGCCATCGTTTTGAGAATTTAATTTATGGTTAATTTATTTATAATTAGTTTGTGTATTTTACATAATATTTTGTTAAATATAAGGTTAATACAAAAAAAAAACATAGGTTTCTATGTATTATATATTCAACCATAGTTTCCTAATAAAACCTAATTTTTAATTGCTTATATCTTTAAAATTATAAAGTTTAGACATAGGGACGTATAAATAAAAAATATTTAGAAAAGAAAGATAATTTTGAAAATTAGATTTAAAAGGGGGAGTGCCATTAAAATTATTGGAGAAATTTGTGTTTGAATGTTAAATGTTGCAGCACTTCCGGTTAAACTGGAAGTGAAATAGGAGTAAAAAATTAATATGAAATGTTTCACTTTGTTAATGCAATAAAGAAAACAGTTAAAATAGGGTAGAATTTACGGTACTGCATTCGTCATTAGCTAAGCGTGATGAATTGCACTAGTCGAAATTTTGGTAATCAAAGGTTACCGCGTTTTTTCTTATTAAAAGCTGACGTTTTAATTTACCAATGTCTTGTGGATTATAGGTTCTTACGGATACAATTCGTTTTTAGGGATGCTGTTCTGTTTTTTTTAATTGTAGAGAAAGCGCTTTACTGAGAACAAAATACGTCGCATTGAGATTATTTCTTAACAAAATTGCTGTATTAAAAGTAGTTCATTATTCAAAAAAACTGTGTTGCTAAAGAAACTGATTACTACCAATAAAAACACTGTTCTAGCAAGTCTGGAATTTATATAACACTAAAGTGGGTTTGATACACTAGCAATTTATTTATTATGGGTTAATACAAAATGTGCTATGAAAAAAAATTAATTGAAATAATTTTTAGGTTCCTAATTTTACCGCTAGTCGCTATGCTATGATACAAAGTGCTTTATTTCTACTAATAACTGCAATACATTTTAGGTCAGAAATTAAGTTTTTATATGCTCTGTAATATCCTCAAAAAATATTGTAATAACAATTTTTTTGTAGTTACCATGGTAATAGCGTGGAGAAGGGTAACGACAAAAAGTACTTAAAAGGCTGTAACTTCGGTCTGCGTTAACCGAATTTAACAAACTATGGCTTATTTTAAAGATCGTTTTATCCTGTTTTTTCAGTTAGTAAACAATGACGTTATTATGAAAACGTAATAATATGTTATGAAGTTAGCATAAAGTTACTGCGTTATTTATTAGAAATAATTAGTTACTGCATTTTTGGTAGTATACGACTATTATAATTTCTTCTTTATAAAGGAAAAAAACTTTTTTTTTGAAATAAAGGCAATTCTAGAAACATAAAAACAATCCAAAGAATCACATTCAGTCAAAATCTGAAAATTGACAAAAATTGCCTTTACTGCTTTTATCGCTATATGACAGCAAAATAGCTTGAAAATGAGTTCAAAATTGATCATTAAATACATTTGCTGAAGCACTTTTTAAAATTTGCTATATTAATGATTATTTATTTATTGAGGCTATACGCTAACCGCAAACTCGTAAATTATTCTGACAGTCGAGTCGCGGCATCGAATTTTCAAACTAAATAGAATTCAACACAAGATTTACATTTAATTTTCCGCCATAAATTACTACTGCGTTTAAATCTGGGCGTTTGCTGTAAAACGATTTAGTCATTTATTATCTATTTTATCGTCTTATGTAAATTTGAAAGTTGTTCTTGTCTAAAAATCCAAACAACCTAGTAGAAAGACGTAGAAACTTAAAATATTGGAGATACTTGTCCAAATTCCATCCTTAAATTTTTTATATTTTAAGTGTAGCTTTTTCTAAGTCAATGATTTCTAATTTTATTTATTTTATTATATTTTTTTATTTTTTATTTTAATTAATTTGTAAATCAGTTGAATGATTTATACTGTTACTAGCGTGTACCCGGCCTGCGTTTAGCCCGGCATTATACGACGTGAGATAATAAGGCGAACAAACCCGAACAAACCTGAACAAACCTCAAACTCAACCGTTTGCCGGCCCATCCACAATTCACATCCATACATAAAACACAGTCTGTCTTCGTCTATTCCGGCTTCGGTGCTTCGGATTGATCGTTGAACGGGCCGGGGACCGGTTAGGTTGGGTCGTTCGTTCTCCCTACTCTAATTTATCAGTGTTTATCAGTGTTTCTCTATAATATTATGCATGTATTATACATAAAAACCTTCCTCTTGAATCACTCTATCTATTTAAAAAAACCGCTTCAAAATCCGTTGCGTAGTTTTAAAGATTTAAGCACATATGACAGGATAGCGACTTTGTTTTATACTATGTTAAGGTTTACACAATATAATCATATTGGATTACTTTAAATCGATACCAATCAATTGTATAAAATATGCAAACCATTTAAATCATGCTTGATTTAATGGATTTTAAAATCCTTGGAAGCTGCTGACGCGTGCGAAATACGCATCATGTTGATTAGTCGAGAGTATCACCCATAATTTTCCTGTGGCAGGTCAAAAGATGGCACTGCAGTGCGCAGTGTTGCCAGACTTACCATTTTAATGATATTTATACCATTATATCCTCATTATGTACCAGCACCTTTAAAAGTGACAAAAATACCATTATTTGGATCCTTCTATTCTTTTCGGCGAATCAAGTTTTTTTGATTCATTCAGTTAAAAAGATTCGTTTAAATCGAAAATGTTGAATGAGTCATATATTTATCCGGTTTTTCTTCAACTGTACTTCGGTTTTTTTTTTAATACTCCGTTGATTCTGACAATGAAGTCCAAGATTGTTTTATGAATAGAATTTCCGATTAGGTTTTTTATTATGTTTTTTATGTTTATTTTGTGAAAAGACAAAACTAACAATATTTCTTGAAAAATACCATGAAATTTATTGGTTTGTACCATTTGTTTGTCCCACAAATCTGGCAACCCTGGATGGCAGTCAGTCGTTGGCTTTGAACGTTGCTTGTTGTTTGCACGGTGCCTGTTTGTTTTGTCTTTGTATGTGACATAAACAAGCCACCTGCTATTGCAGAAAAGCTTCCAGATAGCCATCTTAAATTTGTTTGTTTATTTGTTCGCTTTGCCGCCCAGTGTTTTTTAAACGATCCGCTTACCCTTTGTTTCTAATAAAATAATTTTTACAATAAAACTACTCCATAAGGTATATTTTCCTTTTTTTAACAACCCATCAAGTAGTTATAGATGATATGTTCTGCGCTAGATTCCACCACGCCTACTGCGCATGCTCCAGCAGTGCGCAGGTTCTAAGCTGTTCATTAGCTGTTCAAAGCTGTTCATAAGTCATTCAAAACTGTTTATTAGCTGTTCAAGAGCAATTTTAAAACAAGTTTATGCTAGTTCAGGCTATAGAAACGTATAACTCAAGAAATAAACCATTTATGGGCGTCATAAAACATCTCTAAATATTATCCATAAGCTTCTTAAATTTAATCAAAAATGATTTAAGATTAAATAAAAAATTATTAAATTTTTACACATTTAAGCCAATTTTATCATTACTGATTAATATATAATAATTAATAATTCTTCCATTAATCAGTTTTGATTAAGATGGCTTTAATCACGGACCATTTAATGTTATCAGTTGCGCCATGTGCGGTTAGCAGATATATCTTATAGCGCAAGCGAAAGTACTATAACAAAATAATAATAATAATAATAATAACAATAATAATAATAATAATAATAATAATAATAATAATAATAATAATAATAATAATAATAATAATAATAATAATAATAATAATAATAATAATAATAATAATAATAATAATAATAATAATAATAATAATAATAATAATAATAATAATAATAATAATAATAATAATAATAATAATAATAATAATAATAATAATAATAATAATAATAATAATAATAATAATAATAATAATAATAATAATAATAATAATAATAATAATAATAATAATAATAATAATAATAATAATAATAATAATAATAATAATAATAATAATAATAATAATAATAATAATAATAATAATAATAATAATAATAATAATAATAATAATAATAATAATAATAATAATAATAATAATAATAATAATAATAATAATAATAATAATAATAATAATAATAATAATAATAATAATAATAATAATAATAATAATAATAATAATAATAATAATAATAATAATAATAATAATAATAATAATAATAATAATAATAATAATAATAATAATAATAATAATAATAATAATAATAATAATAATAATAATAATAATAATAATATTAATACTAATAAACGACTTTTATTCATAAAATAAAATGAATACAATTAGGCGATATGTAGCCAGTAAGGCTATTCTTGCATATAACCTAAGCAAATAAATGACCTATATAATATTCAAACAATATTTCATAAATTACCTCTATAACTAAAACTGACTTATAATAATTATTCTATTACGTATTCTAAAATGTTTTCTAATATAACCTACCCACAAATAATACATTTGGCAAGCCATAACACAAAAACAAAAGGAAATTAAACTTTCAATAAAATAAATTAAACCAATAATACAATAAATAAAAAAAAACCTAGTTCGCTAAAAATGCCACACATATAAAGTATTTTAACTTTAAATTTAAATGACAAGATGGAATCGTGCTTAAATTCAGTGTCAATGCTATTGTACAATTTAACCGAAACGTACGAAAAACAACGCTGAAATATAGCAGTTCTAAATTTGGGGATTGACAACATACGAGTACCTCGAGTTCTAACTGAGACAATATTATGTATAATATTTTTTAATTCTACTTCAGCAGCCTCAAATGCTATGCTTGTGTAGTTAAAATTTGTAATTTCAATCTTAATGAAAAGATAGGTAGATATAAACCGTTTAAAATTACAAATGCAATTATTACAAAATTCAGACAACACAGCCTTGAAACTTAAAATATGACACTTGCATTTCACTTATCTTTTCATTGCCTAGTGATCTCAGCCAGAAGTACCTTTGCTTTCAAGTGGGTTCAGCTTTGCTGCTATAAGTAAATATTGGTTGGTAACAAACCATATTAAAAATAGTTTGTTATTTGGATTAATATTATAGAGGCATGAAAGAAGTTTATAAAATAAGGTTCCTTTTTCTTCACAGCTACAAAGGTCGTATTGTTGGATGCCAATTCTTCATGTGTGCAGCAAACGCTTGTTATATGGGCAACTACAAGCAACTGATCTTAAAAGGGTGTGGTCAAAATTTCCCCTTACCTCGTCCAAGTCTGAAACATAAAAATATTCTAGCATATTTCACTATAAAAATATATTTTCGAATAATCGTCTTTCTGTTATCATAAATATTGCAGTTTATAGGCTAGACGACCCTTGTCGAAACTTTATACCATGTTTTTCAATCAAATGTTATATCCGAACTTATGCAATAAACCTAATGATCTATCTTTCGTTATATAAACTTATTTTAATGGAATTCCAAGAAACGTATTCATAAAATTAAATTTAAGACATAAAACTATTAAAATTAATTAAAAATATCATTTCTGAGAGAAAATATAGCTGGTCTGGACAAAAACATCTAGGTAATTAATTATACTTTACCTATAGTAGGTAACGTTTACCATAATCTTATTCTATGATTGTATCAAATGTGGATCCAATTTGTTCAATATTGAACTTATTCAGTTAAACGCTTTTACCAAAGAATTTTAAATTATTTAGTCTATTAAAATATTTACATCTTATTGTCTACCAGTTTTGTTCATTATTTTAATACACCGTCATAAGTATGAAGTTTAAGCGTTAATTTGATTTTTTTTGCCATTACATAATATTCTAATATCGTTTTATCATGATGTTGTTGCTAAAATAGTTTTTTCTTTAATTAAAGGAAACAGTACGTATCAAAAATCGTTATCTCTTTATAAGTTAAAAAAAAGATCAAAAAATATTTACAATACAAGAGTTAACATAAAAAGCACACAGTCTAACAGAATTTCCTTATGTTTAATAAGCAAACCTAAAGGTTACATGTTTTCACCTATATGGGTATCATCAGGCTTAAAAGTGTATGAAATGAAATTTCTGGGAGAAAACTTATTAACTTATTAACAGCCAAAATAAAAATTTAAAATTAAAAAGAAAATAAACTTTACTACAGATAAAAACTTTAGTCACTAACCTAAGAATTTCAGTAGGGTAAGGAATGCGTCGTTTATTCGGAATCTTCTCTAACCTAAGCCATCTAATCGTGTTATTTTCTAGAGCTAGACGATCCACCCTATAGTAAGGATTTGGTGACCTTTGATAACTTATTTGGTAAAAATTTGAAAAAGTACTTTGGGAGACGTTATTTGGCAGACGATTACCTATTATTTCTCTTTTATAGCCAGCTTTTCACAACCTTGTTGTTTATGTACTACATTTTTTAATACAATCATCATATAACAAACTATGACTCACATTTATTTTAACATTCATTGTAATTTACCTGCTTTATCATTAAATTTTAATTACATAATATTTTGTATAAAAATAACTACCAAGGGCGCAGAATATATAGAGACATATATAGGTTGTACCCATAGCCAGCTTTCGAAAATGTTTATAACAGGCATAAAAAAATTTTTAAAAGTGAATATATTGCTCCTCGGCTTCAGCTCAGTAGGACCAACACCTTTAGAAACAATATTTGAGTAAAATTTATTAGATATCATTTAATATAAATTTATTACCAAAAACCTACTTCACATTATTTTGACATTTATTAGTTTCATAACAATATAATATACTTAGAAAATAAACTCTTGACGTAAACAATATTTTACAATAAACATGATTAATGTTCTTATTAGTGGGTTTTGGGTCGCTATACCTACCCTAGTTAGGTTTCCTTTCAAAATGCCCAATTCCGGAAGGGTTAGGTTATTGTATTTGTAACAGTATTATATTATAGATATAGTTTCGGGCTCATATGATAATACCTGTAGTGTGCCCTTAGCCAGGGACGTCTCTAGGGGAGGTGGGCACAGCCCACAATAATTAATTGAGTTGGCTACTAGGCTGTCACACATACCAAAAACAACAGTTGAATATTTTTAAACTAGATAATGGGGTGAAGAAATTACGACTCAACTTGTCACGTCCTTATAAAATAAAAATGTATTATGATTCCGCAATCGAACGTCTGACAGTCGTTTCCAGTGGAGTGCACACGACTTTGCTTTTTTAAATAAAACATCTTGTATATTTTTAAAAATATGCATTCTATAAAGAATTTTAGGCATAAACTATGTATACTAGCTAAGATAGTTTTCGAGAAAATGGCGTTGAAACTTGTCAAAGCCACACGTTTTATTGTTTTTACAAAACTAAATGAATAATAAAAAATTTTACATTTCTTTGCTTTTTTTTAGGTATTCCGTATAAATGAATCACAATTATTTCTCTTCCGGTTTAACCGGAAGTGCTGCAAAATTTGACATTCAAACACAAATTTCTCCAATCAATTTAATGGCACTCCCCTTTCAACATCTAAATTTCAATATTATCTTACTTTTCTAAATATTATTTATTTATGCTTCACTATGTCTAAACTTCTTATTAGTTTTTCAGATATTAACACTTAAAAATTTAGTTACGTGTAAAACAGGCATTTTTTTAACTTTTCTTAGAAATAAGTTACTTAAAGTGAAAAAGTAAATAAAGTAACGACTAAATTAAAAAAGAAGAAACTATGAAGAAATTAACATCAATTGTTGCTTGTTGGATAATGAAACTACATTTTTAATTATTTATATCTTAAAAACTAATTAGTTTAGATATTGGGAAGCATAAATAAAAAATATTTAGAAAGTACCATTTTGTTGAAAATTAGATTTAAAAGGGGGATTGTCATTAAAATTATTGGAGAAATTGGCGTTTGAATGTCAAATTTTGCAGCAATTCCGGTTAAACTGAAAGTGAAGTAACTAGTTGTGACTTATCAATAAATTACACTTAAAATAAAGTAAAAAAATAATTTTAAATTTTTTACTTATGCTACTGTTTTTTGTATAACAATAAATTATATGGGTAATTTGACAAATTCCAACGCCATTTTCTTCGAAACCGTCTTAGATAAGTATAGGTATAGGATATAATACATGTTTTATGCTTAGAATTTTGCGTAGAATGCATATTTTTGGAAAAATTCACAGATCTTGCACCTTACGCAAGCATCCTCTATGTATTGAAAATACCTGACACAGCTTTAAAATTTTAATGTCCTATGTGATGTAATTAAAGCCCACATTCTAATTTGTATTTTGTAAAAGTTTAAAAAATGTTCTTTAATTCTACAGGGTCCGCCCAAATTTGGTTAACAGTTTACATGAAAAGTGTAAAAATTCAATAAGAGCAAAAATTTGATTTTTAACTTGACTTTTCTTGAAAACTATTAGCACTAGGAAAAACTTTATTTAACTTTTTATCTTGGATTTATTAGTTCTTTCATATGGCTGTTTCAGTTTTTAAACTTTTAGACATTCTTGAGTCACTGAGGTCATATTTTTCTATTTTATATTCACCCTGTATATGCCACAGAAGATTTGAATACGTCAAAATGATTTACTCAAGATGCAAAACTTTTATGTACAATAACACTTTCTGAGAAATCAATATGCTCCCACTTTTTGCCTCCCACTCTTTTTTTTTCGATATAATATTTCGATTTAAATAACGTGAACTTATCTTATTTAACAAAATTATTATGGCACTCTTTAAAACACAAATGTACATAATTATATAACTTATCTCAATAAAACACTTTTTAACAAAATTATTATGGCATTCTTTAAAACACAAACTAAAACTAAACATTATCTACTTGCCGACTTTACGCTGTTATTCATATTTATATTTACCAAGTATTATCAGAGTATTGAGTATTATGTTACAAGACCGCTCGAGATATTGCGGTGTTGGGTCGCGACAGATCGACACCGCGACACCAATGCAGAGTTTGCATAAAAACGATCCCAATAGTATTTTCAATACTAAAAGAATCAACGACGATTGGATCGTCATTGAAAAACATAGCATTCTGTGTGAGAGCGATCCAATGTCCTTTCAAGTAAGAGAAACAGGAAAAGCAACTTACCCTAACATACAGTTGGTTCCGGGAAAGGTAGTTTAGTATTAGTAGTAAAAAGCTGGGTTAGATTTTGTTAATTTTATTAAATAAAAAATGAAAATAAAGTGTATTATTTAAGCCTAAACATCCACGGCGATAAACTTTTTAACAAAGAATTTTCAATGTCGCGTTGGGTAGTGATAGGGGGGGGGGGGGCGGTATTATTATAGTGATGGGAGAATCTAATTATTTTCTCAATCGAATATTTTGCATTTGAATACTTATATGCTTAACTAATGACGAAATGACCATAGTTCTACAACACGGTAAACTGTTGATAAAAGTATTTTAATAAATCTGTTAATTTCCATTTACACATTCAAAAACTGTGATTTTATAGATCACTTTACAATTTGAAAACCTATAAAGCTTTCAGAACATTTCCCAATGGATTAATAAATATCCCTGTACAAGATTAGTCATCCAAATCAGAATGCATTTTCAATCGCTATGCCGGATTGCAGAAACGTTTTAGCGAATTATTTTCAATCATGTCTAAAAGTTAAATACCAGAAACACGTGTGCTGTTTATGATCGTGTGAGACCCAAATGGATTCTTTTTTACAAGGGCTCAGTAGCGTCCGTTTTCTTTAAAGCATATTCCAGCATTTATTTTATGTTTAGTAATGTAAGTCTCGTTCTAAAATAAAAGAATCTAAAATCCAACAGGAGATATTATTTCAGCTAAAATGATTGAAAGTGGGAAGAAAATTTCCAATTTCGAATCAGTTTTAAAAATTATTAAATGGCGGATTCAAAATGGTGGACATAATTTTTTTATGGTTCAATTTTGATGAAACTTTGTAGGTATATGAATGTTTTAAGGAACATTGATTACAAAAATATTTATTTATGTTGAAAAATTATATATCGCTAATCCAATATATCGGATTCAAAATGGTCTCAAGAAGGTTTTTATCTCACGAATTCAACCAAAATAAATATATGCAAGGGAATTTTTAAAGTTTTAGATTTAATTTTTAAAATGATTTGAAAAATTTTAATGCCGGATTTTATTTGGTGTAGAATAAATAAATAGCAAATCCCTGCCTAAAAACCTCTCATAAATTTTCATAGACATTTAATAAGGTTCAGAGCAAACACTAGTGACGCATTTGCGCTTGAATCACTACCGAAACTATTTCCGAGAGACATTTTTCTTTAGAAATTCCAGTAGGAAATTAAAACTACCAAACAGGCTCAGTGCCTGCCAACAGATAACTATCTAACAAATTCTTTGCAAAATATACAAACCTGAGAAACAGAAATTATAAAAATACGGCCTTCCGTTCACCGTAGTAATACAGATATGTTGATATCGAATAGAATACATTATTTTTGACGAACAAATGTTTGTTTCATACTACTAAAATCACAGGAACATATTTTTTTGGTATATATGGAGACTCAATTTAATTATTATGAAATGAAAAAATGGCCTTGTCATAAAGAATATTTGCAAAAAATATATTTTCGGTAAAATTAAGTAGCAAAACTTCAATTAAAACGAATTGCTTAAGATTCGGTTAATTTATCTTTAATTATTTCATGTAACTAAAATTCAAGGAAGATGTTCTAACACCTAGTCACTATTATTCGTCATTAAAAAAAGGAGAACTACTAGTAGAGTTTCAACAATATTTAAATATTGTGACGCAAGTTGTTTAAAATTTCAAATTATTTCTAAGAAATAAAAATCGATTTTTTTATAATTTTATATTATACCGTGCTAGCAAAAATTATTTGCATCAAAGAGGGCCTTGCATCTAAGGACGTAATGCTTAGCCGTAGAGCTTAATTTCTGTTGGGTGTCAGTAACTACCTGAATTAATAATCAATCAGTTATTCCTTCATCTTTGACAGTCGTTACAAGTAACTTGATTCATGGCTAATTTTTCCAATTTCTTGAACAATTCACACAATGGGCTTTACGGAACAGCACAAAACATTCATGGTTGAATCGTATTTCCGAACGGGGTTAGAGTAAATGGTGAGTGGCATAACAATCCGGGTTTGTGCATAGACGATTTTCACGAACATTTTCCTAACGTTGCTTGTATTGCTGGGGATTTTTATCATTACCTAAAAAGAACCATGGCTGTGTTTAGGGAAACAGGTTCTGTACAACACAAAAAAGGAGCAGGAAGACCACCTGTAAGAACAGAACTTGTTGCAAACGTTCGTGAAATAATGCAAAATACTCCAACAAATTGTATAAGACGCCTGTCCCAAGAAGTGGGAAGATCTTATAGAACATGCAGGAATATTCTTAAGAAGCAGCTAAATTTATTTCCTTATAAAGTGCAAGTATTCCAAGAAATACAAGCCGCCGATTTCGAAAGACGCAGGAATTACTCTCAATGGTTTACCCAAAATTTATTGGAAAGAAATGATTTATTATACCTGACATATTTTCTTCGGATGAAGCCTGGTTCCACCTCCCAGTTATGTGAATTCTCAGAATACACGCATGTGGAGTAGTGAAAATCCCCATTTTTTTGTAGAGTCCAAATTGCATCCTTAAAAAATTGGTTTCTGGTTAGCTGTTTCCCGAAGAAGAATTGTTGGTTTTATTTTTTTCGATGACACAGTTACAGCACAGCGGTACAGAGACAATATTTTGAATCCATTTGTGGAGCAATTACTTGACGACGAACTACATTTTGGATATTTTCAACAGGACGGTGCAACCGCCCATAAAGCCGCCGAAACTATTAACTACTTACGCAATTTTTTCAACGACAGATTGATCACTAGTTGCAAATTTAGAACAATTACAGGAAAGGATTATCCAAGAATGTGGTATAACATTTCTCCAGAGATGCTGGTCAACACTTTTGAAAATATGAAGAGACGTGTGGCCAATTTCAGCCATTTATGTAATTTTTTTTTCTTTCTGTATATTCTTACTTTGTTAATTTTGTAAACAACAAAAATACATTTGTATTTGTCTACTTATTTTATTACTCATTAGTTTGGCATATCATGTCAATACGAATTTGACAAAATTTTAACCTAGATATGGTTAGATATATCGTCCCCATATCATTGTGATCTAAACCAAGCCCTACGTTTTTTAATTCAAGCCCTCTTTGATGCAAATAATTTTTGCTCGCAGAGTACTAAGTAAAGAAAGACAGAAAAAACGTATTAATAGCGTGTTTGCTTTGTGAAGATAGACGGA
Organism: Polydrusus pterygomalis; assembly: GCA_963969555.1. Taxonomy (NCBI): domain Eukaryota; kingdom Metazoa; phylum Arthropoda; class Insecta; order Coleoptera; family Curculionidae; genus Polydrusus; species Polydrusus pterygomalis. The sequence goes on along the minus strand of OZ018376.1, from coordinate 36,329,708 downwards.
TAAAGGTAAGAATAGTTATTTAAAAAGCGAATAGATGGATGTGCCTGTGACAGAAAAATTATCGCCGTAATCACATCCAGGGTACCCAGGAGGCAAAAACTTCCGGAAAGTTTTGTGGTCGCTATAGTAACGAGCTGAAATGGCTAAAAATTATAGGTGCGAAATTTTCTTAGAAATATTTCGTTTCTTCTAAAAAGCGGTAAAATGCCCGTCTTCGGGTAGCAATTATTATCTACAGTTTTAAGTTCAACATCACCGTCATTGTTACCAAAATTCTGTGCTATATAAAAATAGTTGTGAAAATACACTTATAACCTTAAATAACCCATTAATCTCTTGGTCATTCATTTTTATGTTGTAGAATCATCTCCGGTCCGGGAAAAAGTCATTGTCATTAAATTTCCGCGTTTTGATTATTATTTTTGTACGACATCTTCCTACACGCCACTGCATATTGCTAGCTTGGCTGCGTTTTCGACAATCCCATGTGAATTCTTCTGAATAAAGTCAAGCAAGGGGAGATGAAGTTGCATAACTCTGACGCATCCTGTCGCTATTACTGATGTTATCAGTGTTATCACACAGCAGCGAAGAAAGGTCACCACTGTCACTATAGTATAAATTGTCAAGGCGCCTAACTGCTAATTAATCGCAGTGTTCCCTTAACACAGTAACAATAATTTATTAACTTTTTTATAATACATTTTTAATGAGATATATTCACTTATCATAATAATATGAGTTATAATGCATGCACATATAGGCCCTCGAAGTTTTAAGTAAAAAAACTTGTAAACATATGCAGTTTTACAAAGTAATAAGGCTTTTTCAATTTATTTTGATTTTCATCCTATCGCATAGAGGAAGAAAAAAAAATTATACGTTCTTAAAACTTTGATGACAATATTTACTTGGAAAATAATTAAACAAAAGGTACTCCTTAATAATAAATAGGTTTTAACTCAGGATGTCAGTGCTAACAGTTGATAATTAAACACAACAATTAATTAGGAAATAATTATTGTGTCCGTGAAAAAATAATAATTAAAAGCGAAATATAGCGGCATATCGGACAAGTGTAAAACTGTTTTTTGTTGAAATATACAGGGATCTTGGCATAGTGGATATCCTGGGCGAGTAGATCATGACGGTATAGGGAACGCATTGGGGTGTGTTGCAGTATTGCAGTTCGTGGTTTTTTTTACATTGTCTACCTTTCGATTTATTACCAGTATAACTGCCTTTTTTATGAAGTTGATTTCGCTAGGATAGCGCTACGGTGTATTGAAAGACTACAGTAAACGTCACAGGGGACGTGTGCTGTGATTGGTTAAGATTTCGTTGACAAGAATGACATTTGTCTTTCATTTTTCATTGTTTTTGTCGCGGAATGTTATGAACAATAACAGAAAGAAAGTTTGTAACTATCAAGGTACCTATTCTAATTTCTGGTTATTTGTTATTTTGCTTTGCATTGTGTGTAGTCTTTGTATGCGAATACAAACGAACAAATGGTTGATCGGTTAGGTTTGTTAGAACAATTAGGTATAATTAAATAGAAAGGCAATGCATCCAGAGACTTCCAGAGAACAACATCATCTGCAATGTGTACTCTATGTCTAAAGAAATTCAGTTGCATCAAATTACTTAACCGTCACAAGAAGCGTATTCATAAATTTGTTGCTGCTTCAAAAGAATGTCGAATAATTTGTCCGATGTGCGGAGAAAGAAATGAACTCAAAAGTTATCAGCTTTTACGTAAACATCTTAAAGAAAAACATGCTATAGGTACCGAATTATTTACATCACACTTTGTTAGCATGCAGGAATATGAGTCGTGAAAACAAAAGGAGAATATTGAAATCAGTTACTTGGTACAGAGAACAAATTGAACAAATGAATACAAGGAATTATATTATTTTTGCAATAGAAACGATTCTAAAGGTAAGGTAGTGTAACTAAAAATGTGAGTAGATATACTTAGTATCAAGCAAAATATAATAAAAGAACTGAGAAGTCTGGTGGAACAATCAAAATGCAGGGTATTTGTGCCCTTCACAGTTAATTTGTAGGATTTCCCACAATGGGACCATATCTATAAGTTTTTGGAAGACTGGACATGCTGGCCATGAAAAAGAGTTAAGAAGTCTTCATCTTTCTACATCAGAGTAAGATATTGTGAAAAAATTTTAGTCTGGTGTATCTGTCGATAGAATTTTAGGAGATGCTAGGAAAACAGAAGCCCCAGGCCCCAATAAATTTGATTAACAGAGATGACATCGCTTATTTGACAAGAAAATACAACATGAATAAAAAGAGAGATCCCAGTGAGATGGTAGCTGCTACTAAGCCCTCTAAGATATTGAACAGAAATCATTATTTATTTGGTTTTTTTATTGTATTTTTTTAAAATGTTTATCTGAATAAGGATTGTTTATTATTACTATTATTATTTATAATTAACAATGAAAGCCATCAAATTAGAGGAGTGTCGTTCGAAGGTCGACGGGGGAAAACATACAAATACTCGTATATAGGACAAGATCGAATCAGTCAGTATTTCCTCTACCAAAAACCAAAAAAAAAAGGTCGATGCCGACGGAGTACAGAGAATCATTTGAGAACGAATCTTTTTAAATGAATGAATCAAAAGAATTGATTCACCAAAAAGAATCAAACTTCCCACCTCTATCTACATCAAATGTCATTCTTGTCAACGAAATCTTAATCAATCACAGCTCACGTCCCCTGTAGTCTTGTATTGAAGGCCCTTTGACTTTTAGTACATCGTGCCGTTATCTATGGAGTTGCTTGGGTTATGGCTGCCCGTAGAGTCCTAATAAGGACGAAACAGCTGTCGCGGTCTACCCGCCCTAGGATATCCATTATGCTTGGTTCCACGAGTATTCCAATACAAAAGACAGTTATACACTTGTCAGCTATGCCGCTATATGTTGCTTTTAATTCAATCAATGTAAAAAATACATCCATTATAGTGTTAGATATAAAATCACGTGCTTTTTTTAGGGGGCTTATATATTTTTTATAATATGCTATAAGCCATACCTACATAAATTCATTTTCGCGATATTCAAACAATACCTGTCACAGCAAATAAATTTCCACTATTTCTATGCTTTTGTAAAATTGTGAGCTTAAAGTGTGTTGAATGGCTCCAGGGGAATTTTGTAATATCAGTTCCTTTGCCAACGGGTATTTTAATTTCAACGGAAAATATATGAAGAGTACCTACTCTTTCGCTGGTCGAGTTGTCTGTTTAATTATTTATTTTTGTTTTACTCCATTGTGCAGATTAGAAACGATATATTTTAATTTTTATTGTTATTTGCCATTGACGTAACCAGGAGTGCTTTCTGAGGTTGGCTGGCTCCTAGACGATGTAAATGTATTCACGCGTATTTTACTGAGATACAAGTGGCTTTCATTTTATTCCTGCAAGCTCTAGCTAACTCCCAGTAAAAATCGCTTCCATATTCTTCTAGTATTTAGAAGAATTATTTCCTTTCGTTTCATCCGAACCATCCCCAGACGCGTTTCGCCATATCATTGCTCTATCCTTTTACCATGTTTTGCGCGAGGAATTGACGGGCGTGCGACGCGGCGGCGGCGACGAGTGATGGTGTCATAACCAAGAGCACAATATCTACCGTGCGAGCAAAAATTATTTGCATCAAAGAGGGCCTTGCATCTAAAGACGTAATGCTTAGCCGTAGAGCTTAATACCTGTTGGGTGTCAGTAACTAGAGTCGATTCACTCAGTAAACCTGCAAGATGGCCGACATGTCATATGACAAAAGTCATATTCCAGCTAAATAAAATAAATTTTTGCATTTTCAATGACTTTTGTCATATGACATGTCGGCCACCTTGCAGGTTTACTGAGTGAATCGACTTTACCTGAATTAACAATCAATCAGTTATTTCTTCATCTTTGACAGTCGTTACAAGTAATTTGATTCATCGCTAATTTTTCTAATTTATTGAACAATTCACACAATGGGCTTTACGGAACAGCACAAAACATTCATGGTTGAAGCGTATTTTCGAAACGAGGTCAGAGTAAATGGTGAGTGGAAATACAATCCGGGTTTGTGCATGGACGATTTTTAGGAACATTTTCCTAACGTTGCTTTTATTGCTGGGAATTTTATCATTGCCTGAAAAAAACCGTGGCTGTGTTTAGGGAAACAGGTTCTATACAACACAAAAAAAGAGCAGGAAAACCATCTGTAAGAACAGAAGAACTTGTTGCAAACGTTCGTGAAATAATGCAAAATACGCTAACAAATTGTATAAGACGCCTGTCCCATGAAGTGGGAAGATCTTATGAAACATGCAGGACTATTCTTCAGAAGCAGCTATATTTATTTCCTTATAAAGTGCAAGTATGAATTGTGTAAATACAAATTTAGAACAATTACAAGAAAGGATTATCCAAGAATGTGGTAACATTTCTCCAGAGATGCTGGTCAACACTTTCAAAGATATGAAGAGACGTGTGAATGTATGCTTGGAGCATGGCGGTGGCCAATTTCAGCAATTTATGTAATTATTTTTCTTTTTCTTTTTGTATATTCTTACTTTGTTAATTTTGTAAACAACAAAAATAAATTTGTTATTAACCAAGCCCTAAGTTTTTTAATCCAAGCCCTCCTTGATGCAAATAATTTTTCATCGCACGGTAATATAATCATGATTGTATTTTAATTATGAAGCTAGAAATAATATTCCTTTTATGTTCTTAATATTTATGAGATTTTCTTAAACATGCAAATGGGTGCCTGTTGATATTCTATGACGCTTAAAAAATCCATAAATGTTGTATAAAGGAAACAGTTTTAAAGCGAGGCTGCGAGTCAAATTTTGTTTGCTGCCTTTTCATTCTTTAAAAAGCTATTTGTAAGCTTCACCTTAATACACCTAAAAGCTAAAGCTGGCAACGTACAATACAAACATGCAACATTGCTTTTTAGAACATTATAGTTTTATTGAAAATGCTGTCCTACCGAAGTAGTAACGTTTCTTTTTTAACAAAAAGCGTAGTTTTTTTTAAATCAGTTATTCCTCACACTATTTTTTAAATGTTGGTGTTTTTATAATAAGGTAAGGTGGGGTAAGATCGCACGTAATTTTGATTAGTAGAAAATTACTAGCGCATGGTATGAACAAATGAAAACGAAATGTATTGGAAATTTATAGATGGTAGCTTCAAAGTGTAAGTTAAAAATATATTACATAAAACCTAAGTATAGATCATAAAAAACTTCTTAAAAAAAAAATAAGGACAAAATGCACCTGTTCGAACTTGCCCCGAACTTGGGGAAAGATCGGATAACAATAAAAATCACAATATAAATGCTTTGTAAATGGATGCGGGGTAAGACCGAATTCCGAACATGCCCCATGATATAATTTCTTGCTATTAGAAACACCAAAATATATAAATTTCTTCTTATCTAATATACGTATATATTCGAACTTACCCCGCATATTGGCAAAACCAGTAAAAGACCAGATAAAAGGAACAAATCTTTATTTTTGATATAAAAATGAAAACAACTTTTTATTTTTTAATATAAAAATTAAATTGAAAAATTAACAAATGTCAAACAAAATACTTTCTATGGTAATTTCTATAACCATGTTTGTACCTAAAACAAAAATAAAGAATTGTATATTCCGCTGGGGCAAGATCGACCATCGAACCACTCGATCTTGTCCCACACATGACATATACGGGGCAAGATCGGACATACTATAATTTTATTTAAAATTAAGGTTATGAATAATTTATTTCCACCTGTTTACAAGGGTAACACAATTGCAACTGAAAATGCTAATATAATAGTGTTTACTTACCTTTTAACACAAAATCAATTGGTGGGGTAAGTTCGAATTTACTGAAAAAGCTTAAAAAATGCAAAAATTGTTAATACTTCCAACGCAATGCTCCAGATCAGACGCCGTCTGGGTAAACACTGCGCACATTCGTTTCCTTCAGGTAACGACAGGTTGCCGCGCTGTTGCCAAACTTATGTTGTTTCTAAAGGGCTTGTTCGATCTTACCCCGCATCCGATCTTACCCTACCTTACCTTACATAGTTATTTTTACATTAACATTAACATTAAAAAATATAAAAAAAAAACATTTTGATCACAAAAAATAATAATTTTTTTCTGATTGGCCACTTTGTATTGCTTCATAGTTGGAATGTGTATGAAAGTAATGTGATGAATAAAGAATAAAAAGTGATATAGGAATGTGCTTGTGCAGTGAGCAAGTAGTTTTTCTCCAAGTTGTACCATGAATAAGTTAAAACTCTCTAATTTTTCTTTCACTTTCTTCATTTTTCTGCCCAAGGCAGGGCCTTCGCACTAGCCCTTGACTGTCCATGTATGCTGAAGTCTTGTCGATCTTCTGACTATTCATTTTTTACACCTCGTGTAAACCATTGAAAGCTCCATTACGGCTCAATCCCACTTATTATTTTCTCTATTGCTAACAACATTAGCATTGTACTATTTACTTTGTTTTCCTAATGATGAGTGTTTCTACGCTCGAAACATGTCGAATTATTATGAATTATTCTAGGTTCGCCTAGCTATTCTAATAAACCTGTGTTTTTCTTTTTTCTATAAACAAGTATAATAAAATAGGTACATGACTTTTAAATAATTGTTGGCATAAAATTAATATTTTTAGAACCAATAACTTTCTTCTTTTAATAATATTAAAAGCGGCAATAAATTTCTAAATCGCTTCTAACTGTAACGAAGGTAAACACGAGAAAATACCGCTTGTGAGGTAAATATTGTTCTTTAGCTTTTGATCTTTTAAAAGAGCTTTTTGTAAGCTTTCTGCCAGTATACTTAAAAACAGACTTGTAAACTTCAAAGAAGCATTATGTGTTGCAGTTTTACACTTTACTGAAAAATCCCTATTTGAAATTAACTCTTTCAAGTGTTTCATGCATAACAAACGTAAGCTGTTGAGAAAATTGGCTTTTTTCCTTTAAGGGCGCATTTTTAAATAATAGTCATATCCCTGCACAATTTTGAACTTTTATAACTAGATTAATACAGCTTATTTCGTGCAAACAAAAAAAATTATGGGTGAAAAAATAGGTTTGTAAGCACGGCTCACCGATCACATTTTTCGGCGCCCAACAGCGATGGGCATGCGCATAACCCTTTTGTTATTAAGTTTGTCTTCTTTGACCTTCGAACAAACCCGAACTCCACTAATCCGGATTCTCCAGTAATCCGGACAAAATTTAAATATTACTTATTTACATTATGTATTCTATAATCCGGATTTCTTATGTATTTTATGTATTCCATAGTCCGGATCATGTGTTCTTCGATAATTTCATGTAACTTTTTCTTTGTCGTTGTTATGTCGGTAGGTGTAAGAACTGCGTGTGGGTGTTCTTTTTCTTTTATTTTTTATATGTTAGTAAATGTTTAAATTTTTTGTGTTAATAAATGCTACAACAATGTGTATTTGGTGCATTTTTATAGCTTTTAAAAACATTCCAATAATACGGATGTTTCACTAATCCGGATTGCCTCGGTTTTTATTAATCCGGATTAGCGAAGCGCTACTGTATAAACAATGACTAGTACTGATAGTTATGCAACTACGTAGGTAAAGTTTTTTAAAAGTTTTATAAAAAATTTTAAATAATCTTCGACACCTTCTTTTCAGGAAGGTTTTTTCTTCTTCCCCAGTTTATTTGGTTGGTTTAGACCCCCTTTAATTACTTTTATAACATACTCAGTATGGCCTAACCATTATCAATTTTCTTTATATTATGACTCTTCTACACATCAATTTTTTAATTCCATAAAAGCTCCATTACGGTTCTACACCATTTTCTCTTCTGCTAAAACCATCAGCACTAAATAAATTTTCTGTCTCCTGATGATGAACGTTTCTACGTTCAAAACATGTAGAGACTCCTAGAGAATTTTCTATTCTATTAAATTTTGTGGAGGGAGACTTTAAGTTTTTTCTTTCTTTCTCATACTTTCAACTCCATTTTAAGCATGGACTATTTCTTAAAAAATTTTCTTTATTCTTGTGTTAGAAAGAAAAGGATCCAAAGACAACTGTGGAATCAGATAACGTTTAATAACAGGTAGGTACGTTAAGAAGAAATATCTTAAAAACAAAGTGTTTCAGTTGAAAGTCGTTTTTAGATTAGTAATTAGGCCCCAAAATTCATCATTAAAGAAAAACATCATAAATTTTGGCGTGATGAATGATATTTACCATCAGAAAATACCTGTGTATAGGTATATTCAATATTCGTATTCTAAAAAAACAACCAACACAAAGATAGAGAAAACAACTTATAAAATGTATTATTCCATTTAATCAGGCAAATCTGTTAATCATATTCGATATTAATGGTCATTTTATACCTAAATAGTGTCTTGGATTAACGCCCTTTCCCTGGGAGCGCCACTGACAGAAAAGATTTATCTTTTCTTTTATAGGGAATGCCGAATCTTTTTTTTTTTGTTTTAAATATTTCAAATCCTTTAAAATGAGATGGTTTGATAAATGTCAAAGTTTGTTCCCTGTAAATATTGGTAACGATTGGGCTGAAAAGGCTTTAGGGCACAAAGGAAACTTGTTAAGTGTATTGAGCAATTGGAAAATTGAGCATGGTCCTGACGATTTGCCAGAAATTTTAAAATATTCAAAAAATATTATTTTACTATTTAGAAGATGATATAATGTCCGCGAAAATATTAAAAGAAAATATTGTGGCATATCAAACAAGTGCGTAACTATTTTTTATATTGGAATACACAGGGATCCAAGTTTAATAGAGACCCTGGGGCGGGTAGACCACAACGGTCATTTCGTCGTTGTTAGGACTACGGGCAGCCATAACCCAAGCAATCACGACACAGCGGTAAGATGTATTAAAAGCCTTTTGCAAAATCAAAGCGGCCATCAATACACCGTAGCGCCATCCCAGCGGAATTAACTCCAATATAAAAGGTAGTTACACTGGTAATAATCAAAAGATAGACAACTAAATAAACCACGAAGTGCATCACAATCTAGTTTAGGGAACGCTATTCGCGTTTTCACCGAAAACATCTGCCATTTTGCAGACCAGAAAACAGATCAACGCTGGCACCCACCAGAATGCGCGCATTCCGTCTGAGTTTTGAGCCATAAAAATATTTAGAAGATAATATAATGTCCGCGTGGTCTACCCACCCCAGGGTATCCATTAAACTTGGATCCCTGTGTATTCCAATATAAAAAATAGTTACGCACTTGTCCGATATGCCACAATCTTATCTTTTAATTATTTTACTATATTATTATATTGCTTTATAAATTAATTCCTCTTGAAATAATCAACGAAGGTCAATCAATTCTTTCTCCTTTCCCGAAATTTAAACGATATATTTGGAAACCGGAAGTTGACCCGAAAACGGGAAATGGCCTTTTGGCCAATCAAAACCAAAACAACAATAAAACATCCATAAATTGATACCCGCATGACTTTTGCAACGTTTTCAACCGGAAGTCGCGGCCATATTTTCTACGGGTGGAAATTGCTTGTATGAAAACAGGACCGGGCTTATGTGAGCAAGATGTATACGGAGCTCAGTCAGTAATGGTATGTATATTTATTTTATAATTGTTGTTATATAAAATGGGCACACATTTTTTCGTTGACCCTATTTAAATTCGTTGTTAAAGAGATATTAAAATAAGTACCTACTTTTAAATAATTTATTAGATATAATACCTACAAGATACACCTATGCACGGTATGCCGTCTAGCCAGTCTAACAAGGTTACGCATTACGTCACACGCGGGATACGGTTCTAACCTCACATATTGCCAAGCTATTGTAAAAAGGTTAGCAAATTAACTTTTATTCCTTCTTTGACCTCTGTGACTATGTGACAGCAGCGCACTTTCCTAATGTAAGACAACGGAAATTGCTAGACAGTTGTGTAGTGATAATACCACGGTAATTTAGCCAATAGGAGTTAATGCTATCACAGAATGGCTTATAGCCATTATTGCTCTAAATACTCACAGTAATTATCTAGTTCTATTGGGGGTGTAATCTGGTTTTATATAAGCAATGTATTAGTTCTGGCTGACAGTTGTAATAAAACTTGACAATAATCATAATAATATTTGCTTGCTACGGTTAATAAAGCATATACTTACCACTAAAAATCAGTACTGAATAATATGATTATCTATTATGCAACATGGTGTACTGAGGTGGTAAAATTCGTCTATGGAATATAAAGTCTAATGCCAATGATCGGCTGTGCGAAATACGAATCTTCCATTGCTTTATCTGACATGCAAAATTAAAAAACTTAAATACAAGTAAAAATAAATTAATTGAAACAGGTATTGGTACGATCAATAAAATTTAAAATTAAGAAGATACAATTTATTTCTTAAACAAAATTACTGTATTAAAAGTAGTTCATTCTTTAACAAGACTCCGCTGCTAAGGGAACTTATTACTACCAATAAAAACACTGTTCTAGCAAATTTGAAATTCATATAACACTAAAGCGGATTTGATACACTAGCAATTTATTTAATACTAGCGTGTACCCGGCATGCATTGCAACCCGCTGGTATAAATCTGTGGTACTAAGGCAGAACCCGATATGTCAAGAAATATCCATTTTCCGTTTTTAAAGCCAATATATGCAGTTAGTGGTGACGAATATGATGGCAAAACCCGATATGGTTCTGTTACTCCTATACAATGTGGGTTAATAAAATAAGATCCCGATATGTTTTATAAATGAAAATTGGTCGCTGGCAAAACCCAATATGCTAGACATATCGGGTTGTGGTGTCGTCCCGCACCGCCAAACATCTATTTGTATATCCCGGTATGTCTGACATATCGGTTTATGCCACAGTTTCAACTTGTCGGAATTGGTTTTACCACGCGACATGTCAATTTTATTGGTGAAACTAAAGAGGGAAAAACACGATATGTCCAACTAATCTAAATATCTTCGTTATCCGGAAAAATTTTAACTTGAAATGCTACAAGCTAAAAGGATGTTTATTGTAAAATATTTTACTGGACTTGCCAAGTTACTGTAAATGCAATCTTAATTTTGGCGATATCGCGAACTTTAAAATTCGTTTTCTGAAAAATCAAGTATTTTGACATATCGGGTTCTGCCTTAGTACCACAGAAATACAAACCCGAACAAACCCGATATATTAGTACCCGGCATGCCACTTTCTGAAATTGCACCCGTGCGAAGCCGGGGCGGGTGGCTAGTTATACATAAAAACCTTCCCCTTGAATCACTCTATTTATTAAAAAAACCGCTTCAAAATCCGTTGCGTAGTTTTAAAGATTTAAGCGGATATGAAAGGGGACAGACGGGCGACAGCGACTTTGCTTTATACTATGTTAAGATGGGTTAATACAAAATAAGCTATCAATACAAACTATGCCTTAGCAAATCCGCTGTATTAGATCATTTTCCTTAATGCGGAGACTCCAATCAACTTACAAAATTCACATGGCTGTATTGTTATAACTAGTGAAGATAGCGTCAAAATTATTATAAAATTTTTATTCAAATTTAAATGCTTTACAAAATTTTAGTGTTTTTGTCTTGAAACTATGGATCAAAGAGAACAATTTTTAAGTAATTTTTTTAGGGATAGTTACCACGTAACCTATTTCATCAAAAATATTCTTTCGATATAACTTTAGAAACTGAAGTGGAAATACCCCATTTTGGCATTTTTTTAGAAGAGCAAATTTTAATAATTTCAATTGAGATCTCGAATTATTACGATATCAAAATTACACTTGTTATTTTATAAAAAGTTATTATTGCACCTGTTGTATTATGCATACCATAATATCACAAGTTTTATACGACTATTATTAAAAGGTTTGTAGATACTTCAAATAATAAATAAAATTAAAACAACTACCTTCAAAGCAAGTGCGACGACAAATTTATCTTGCACTCTAAGGGCTCGATCCATCCCTGAACGAACGGGTTGCTCGTTACTTTTATTCCTGTGATTTTTGTGATAATAAAATTGTAAAATTGAAAACGAAAGAAAACGGTTTGTGCTTATACGGATTTGGAAGTAATATAATAAATTTCGATTCAAAATGGCTTTCTTTTATTGTCAGTAGAAATTAGTTGAACTGCATTTTTATAGGTAAATAAATTGGGTGAAAGCGAGTTGGCCATTTTGGCGTTACAGAGAGAATATCTGTAATAAAATATATAAGTTTTCATGCTAGGTCAATGATAAAAAAAAATATTGGACAAGACCGAACAAACCTGAATAAATTTTAAAATTCCATAATTTTTTCAGAATAGGTACCCACCTATCAATAGATACAACAGTAACAAACAAAACTGTTGACATAATCGTATTTCTATCTAAAACAAATCAAGCAAATTGTGCCCCTCCATCTTCGTTTGCCATATTTTTGCTGTTAAATGCATTAGCGTGATGTGGAAAATTTGAATCACTGATTAAAACCTTGTAAAAAGTCTGCAGCTTGGCAACGCAGCAGCTAGAATTTCAAACAGTTATTTTTGTGACATGTCCGCCATTGGTTTGAGGCCATGACGTTGTTTAATTCGTTTTCGTCCAGTGTTTCTTTGACAGCGTTTTCAGGGGCTGTTTAATGGTCACGTCACCACTCTATAATTTGGGACAGCAGAAGTTATTCATGTTGAGTGGGGAAAGATGGGATGTTCACCATCCATTTTCACCCAGCCTACTGCGCAAGTACCGATAGTTCGCTGACGTGTGTCAACTGTCATACATCATTTGTCATAATATGTCATACCTCAACTGTCAAACAGGTTAGGTTAGGTTAGGTTAGGTTAGAGTGGCAGACCTCTGGCATTGACCAAACAGTCACACGTTGTCCTGCAGGACCGTCGTGGTACCACACGTGTTCCCCGGAACCTAACGTAGATCGTAGAAGAATCTTGACAGCTCATTCAAACCAGCCACTGCTGTTAATAAACTTCGTGAGTCGACCCAGTTGCAGGCTGCTCACTTCCTCCAGATCATTAAAGAATGGTTCGCCCAGGGCATTGAACCTTCTTCTAGCGAGGCCGGGGCATTCACACAAGAAATGCTGAATACTTTCCTGCTCTTTTTCATGTCTGCAACTTCTACAGAAGGCGTTAGTTGGTATTTGCATACGTTCAACGTGTCTACCGAACAGGCAATGTCCGGTGACTACGGCAGTGATGTTTCTTAGGTCCTTCCGACTGTAACTGTCAAACAAAAGTCATCTTATTATTGGAATATGGTCACTATAGTTTTGGCGGTATGTTAATGTTAAGGGAGGTTTAGAGCCTTTTGTTTTATTGTTAGGAAGGAAAATTTGTTGGAAACTCTCGTAAATATTTAGTAATTTAGCATTTTTTATATTTGCTTTATAATTCTCTCCTGTCGGATATTTGTTTTTAACTTAAATACTGATAGGGAAAATAAATTTCTTTAAATACATTTTTAATAAGCCGGAGATTTCCTTTCTGTCAGTTTCACTTAAGCCCTTTTTTGTATACTCCGAGGTATCCGAAAAATATATAAAATTCTTTAGTTGTTTTAAAAGAAGAGCCGTAAAAAATCGTTAATTAAATATTTTGTTAATATTTTTTGTTTAAGAACATCATTTTATTTTTGTATAAAATTCTTACATTCCGCTGCTCTACAGTTATCAAACTGACTTATTTAGGGGGGTTGGAGGGGATGAATATTGCTATGCAAGAATATTCACAACTTTAGTTGGCCTTATCGGAATTTGACAATTTTAAACTGGCTAAGTATAGGGATTATATGTTTCTTTCAATTTTATTTTTAAAAAAAAGTCGTTCTGAATTACGTTGCGACAGCTAGAAAGTGCTATTTTACAAAATCAACAATTTCTTCATTTTTCTAAAAAAAAATTTAAATGCAACGATGTATTTTTTTTAACTTAAACAAAATGAAGAATAAATAAGAAGAATATTTTTAAAAACAGCAAATCAATACATTTTCTTTAACTAGGGGTATGAAAAATATGATATAAAAATGAGCTTCATAAGATCAAGCTGGCGTTTTATTAATACGGTATTTGTAGGCAAAAAATGTTCTGTAAATTGCATTTATTTAAAACAAAAATCATTGGTTTTCGGTCCAAACCGATAGCCTATGGGCTTTCAGCGCTGCTAGCAGGGTTCTTCGAATTATTTAAACTTTTGCCTCTGTGAGTTGCTTGTTGTGAGCTTTTGCTTGAATTTAATTGACTTTGTTTTGTGAATTTAATTAATTAATGAATTAATTAACCAGTCTTTGGGTAGTTTGTAGGTCTTGTTTGGCAGTGAGTGTACGTGAGTTTTTCTGATATGTTCGTTGTTAGCTATGTTTGCCTGTGTATGGTACTTACTAATTAGTTTATCCATGAACTCCTTGATGGTGTCCATCTTCAGGTCTCTGTGTACTATATTGTTGATAGCATACCTGGGGGTGTTCAGAATTGTTTTTAAGATTTTGTTCTGCATAACCTGTATTTTTTGCAGGTCTGTTTTGCTCAACATGCACCACGTGGGTGCGCCGTATGTTAATACAGATCTTATTATGGTTTTATAGAGCGTTGCCTTGACTCTAATAATTTAGTTTGCATTCTTGTTGATCAGCGAATATATGGCGCCAAGTTGGCGATTCGCGTTCTTGATAAGGTTGTTGGTATTGACCTTCCAATTTAATCTTCTGTCGTAGTGGAGGCCCAAGTATTTAATACTCGGTTTCCACTCTATATTTTTGCCTCCTACTTTGTCCATTTTGTCTGGTCGCCGGACTCTTGATTTTGAGAATTATATCGCTTGTGTCTTATCTGGATTGAGTTTGATTTTCCAGTTTGGTTATATTTCTCAAAAGTATCAGGCGCGTCCTTTCTGACGTGCACGTAATAGATGTGTCGTCTGCAAATAAATATAGGTCGTTTAGTCTCTCTCTAGGTATATCGTGAGTGTATACACTGCAAAGTGTAGGGGCTAGGGGGGATCCGTGGGGGACCCTGGCTTGGATGCTCTTTTCAGTGGATATTTTGCCATCTACTGTTGTTATAAAGCTTTTACCTTCTAAGTAAGACAATATGATCTTGACTAGGTAATTAAATTTGGCACTCCTAGTCTAATGAGTTTTATTAGTAGGCTATTGTGCCATACTTTGTCGAATGCCTTACTTACGTTGAAGAAGATAGCTCCTGTGTCGCATCTTCGGTTAAAGCTATTTATTAGATTGTTCCTCCTTTTACAATGTCAAGTTCAAGTTCATTTCCCTTCTGACACGTGCTGGTTGCAGTGAAACTTCTTTAACAAAGTTGTTCTAGTAAAAAAAACTTTTTTAAAACTTTTTAAACTATTAAGTTTGCACTCAATGTGTATGTATTGACTCCTGCCGGGGTAACTGGGCCGTAAAAAGCCTGGTACCCCAACAGTATTTTACTTCAAGCTTAATGGTAAGCCAATCTACCTCATTTTATTAAATTTCATTTGCTACATTCCCCTTTTTTATCTTTTACACATGCTTTAACTTTTATGAAAATATTTTTTTTCGTTTTCTTTCCCTCTTATTTCAATACCTTTACATGTCTCTGACAAACCTGAATAAAACTAAGATTTTTCACTACTTAATAAATGATTTCCACAAAGTCTGTTAAGACTCCCTAATTTTTCTTTTACTCTCTTCATTTTTCTGCCCAAGACAGGGCCTTTGCACTAACCCTTGACTTTCCAGTATGCTGAAGTCTTAATTGTCGGTCTTTTGACTATTCAATTATTACACCTCTTGTACACCTTTAAAACCTCCATTACGGCTCAATCCCACTTTTATTTTCTCTATTGCTAACAATTGCGCAATGCGCATTGTACCATTCACTTTGTTTTCCTGATGATGAGTGTTTCTACACTCGAAACATGTCGAATTGAATTATTATGAATTATTTTAGGTTAGGTCTAGTTATTCTAATAAAAAATTGTGGAAAAGGACTTTGTGCTTTTCTTTTTCTATCAAATACAAAACTCATCCAGAATTTTCATTAGATTAAAAAAATACTACCTTTTTTACTATAAGGATTTTTGAAAAAAAAAACGCTTTTTGTAAGGTCACTATTGTTACATCTCCTAGCGGCCACCCTAGAAACTTAAAAATAAGTTCTAGCTTGGTCACTTTTGTAAAAATATTTTTTTCCGCAAGCCGTACGGTAAACGGTTTCCAAGATACACCCAGCATTTCTTTTTAGTTATACACCCGGTATATGTTAGCTAGGAAATTGCCGGGCAAATATATTTGCCACTTTTTTTTTTGACTAGGTACTTGGGTAATAATTTGCATAAGATTAAATTTAAATGTGTTTTATAAAAAACCTGATTAAATAATTTGTCTAAATTTGTTTTCCCGTGTCAACTCCAACTTCTGCATTGG
Organism: Polydrusus pterygomalis; assembly: GCA_963969555.1. NCBI lineage: Eukaryota > Metazoa > Arthropoda > Insecta > Coleoptera > Curculionidae > Polydrusus > Polydrusus pterygomalis. Next base: position 36,313,191 of record OZ018376.1, on the reverse strand, counting down.
TGACCTATAAAGATGTAAAGTCTAAAGTCGTATGTTTTCTTTTCATTACTCTCAGCTGCTTGCTTTTCATTGAAGCAACTATAGTTTCAGTTATAAGATCTAGAGCTATGGCCTTCCAAAAAACTTTGGTGAAAAAAAATTTGCTCGGCGGCTATACCTAGATACAGTGGAGCAATTAATAGAACAATAATGTCTGGCAATTTACGGCAATTATTTTGACAATATTGCTCCTCAGATACATGTTGCTTCATATTGCGCCTTACCTGGCTAATTTTGATAAAATATATAAATTATGGTGTTGTTTTTTCTCACACAGCCGATATCGCACTCTTTATAAGAGGATATTCTATCATATTGTCGGATATGGATTGGTATCCTTAAGGATGAATTACTCATCTCGTATTTCGCTGTGGTGCTAAGATTCTTCATGGGTGTTGAGCTTTATAAGAATAGGTGTAGTGGAAAGATAGTGTATAGAACAAGGACAGGGGCATTTCTAGTTTCGTAGTAGGAGTCAGTAGATGAATGTTGATAAGGAATAATTCTTTGTAATTGGTCCCCTCTTTTATTTATGTGCAAAATTATTGCTGACATAGCAAAACGAAACCCCTTCTTCCAGTTGGTAAGGGTTGCAAAACTGTATAAAACTCGAAGGAACATTTACTCAGGGAGTTGTAACAATTGTTTAAGTGTAAGGGTAACCTCTGCCCGTTTGTCTATTCAGTTTAAAGTCAAGACTAAATTCAACTTTTTGAAGTCATGAAGAGTTCTGTACCAGAACCTGTCTATTTTACTCTACTACTTTGAGTAGTTTATTTAACTGTTTACGGTGTACATTTTGTATAATTCTCATTTTGGTGAGAGTTATGTATTAAGTGGAAATAGTTGCTTGCTGGAATAACACCTGCCTAAAGTAAGTAAAAAGGGGCAATCTCTCTCCTTATTAGGTAACTATTTAAATTCACCGTTTAATACTCTCAAGTCGTTAATTTGTATTTCATTCGCAATATTTATTGTAATGTTTCATTCTCTCATTGCTTGGTATTTCAGTGATTAAATAGCGCTCCATTAGGGCACAGCAAAAACAAAGAAATACTCTCTTAAAAATAAAAAGATAAATCAAAACCATCTAAGCTACACAACCCAGTCGCCTACCATTCGGACACGCGACAATATGACATGTAACACTTCCTTGTAAAATGTAAATCCTGGCACGAAACCAGTTGCTTTTCAGTCCTGGTATATCTTGTAACATTTTTTTTATCACTAAAATATAAATATATATAAAATATACTTGCTCAGAGATAGGTAGGATTGCACTCAAAACCGTCAATTGCTCTGTTTATTAAATAATGCATAATGATAAATGCACTTGTCGCAGCCAACATATAGTCTTTGTCTATACTAGTACAAGCAGTACTGAATTTCTCATTTAAACACCTTTTTACTGGCAACATTTCGCAATTTACTAGACTAGTGATAACCCACATAATCAATAATTGCTGTTGGTCGCTAGATGTTGTGACGAAAAATCGCTGAATATTACTGAGAATTGGACAATTTTAATAGCCCGAAAAGCAGTGAAAAATCAGATGGACTGGCAAGAGCTGAATCAGCTCAAAATTTCAGGGGCCCTGAACCCGCACTTGGAAAATCAAAACAGGCAAATAAAACAGCATTAGACAGATGGACGCAAAAACACAACAACGCAAAACAAACATCTCGCTGGAACGGTATACTTGACCAAACAAACGCATGGGCTGTTATTGGCAAGCTCTCAAATAAATTATCGACTGAAATGCTACTCTTGACGCGCACCCAGTTAAAACAAATGACTAACGTGTTAACAAGCCATTGTCACTTAAAAAAACACCATCAACGAATAAGTATTTACAATGGACCCAATGAATGCAGACTTTGTGGCGAAGAGGACGAGAGGGCCTCGCATATCATATCGATAATATTTAACGCGATGACAACCTTCGACATGAAAAACTTAGTAGATAACTATTGAACCTTACGGAAGAAATTAATCTTTATTAAATTAGCAAGACTGGGGCGCACAGTTAGCCACAAGGCTGCAGTGTAAGATGCTTGGGTAACACGCCCGACCCTCGACTCTAACCAACCAACCAACCAACCAGCCAACCAGCCAACCAACCAACCAATCAACCGCCCGTGCAAAGGCACTTTTACTGATGTACCTAATAGCAAATGTTTGTAAATGCAAAAGTCTATTTTGCAGCTAATCGGCTGTAGCTCCCCATTTTTATCCTACCGTTTTACCGCTCTAATTGTGTGCCATATATTATTCAAGACTGACGCTTAATGACCGCTCTGTGCGCGGATGAATGCAGCTTCTTGAAATTGCATAAGTCCCAAGTACAAAAGTTGACGAAAGTAAGGAAGTTTTAATTTCAGATTGTGAAATAAATGTAGTTTGAGATACGAAAAGGGTTTAAATGTCCCGAAAAAGAGAGCTTAATTTCTTAAGCATTAATTTTAAATACCGTAACGTAAAGAAGTCTTTATCTGTTAATATATAGGTTGATTGGATGATTTTTTAAAAGAGGGGTAAGACCTGTGGCCTAAACTTCTTGCACTGAAGCCTTTTGGCTTTTTGTGTGATTTTATCTTTAAAATATAATTTTTCCTTTTATAAAGTCCGATAGGTTTGGACCAATACCGACCAGATTATATACATCAAAGATTCCAGGGTTCACAATTTGTCTGGTTAGCTGTATGGTCCACTATATTTAACACGTGCCTAAAAAGAATAGCTGTTCGCAAACTTAGTGTTACGTCACATATTATTCATTAAATTATTAAAATACATGTTTTATAAGCATAATCCACGTAGCGTACTCCACGTAGGTCCATTGAAAGTAATCTGGTGGAATTTTCAGATTTTATTTTAAGAAACATGAATGATCAGAAGCAGGTCGACGTTGTGTACACGGACTTCAGTAAGGCGTTTGACAAAATTTGTCATTCTATACTGATTGAGCGCCTTGCTGATGTCGGTGTGCATGGCAGCTTACGGAAATAGATTTGGTCCTATCTCAGTGATAGACGACAGATGGTTTCCATTGGTGGTTTTTACTTTAAGCCCTTTAACGTGCCGTCTGGTGTACCTCAGGGCAGTCACCTCGGTCCCTTAGTTTTTATTATATACATTTAACAACATTCAACAATGCTTTAAATTCTCTAAATTTTTGATGTACGCAGATGACCTAAAAAATTTTCGAATAATCATGGTACCGGGGGATTGCAATGGGCTGCAGGACGATCTTAATGCCTTGAACAAGATTTTGTGAAAGTCATAGTTTATTTCTCAATCTAGACAAGTGTGTATCGATAACATTTACCAGAAACAAAAATGTTCATAATTTTCGTTATACTATTAATAATACTTAGTCATATTAAATCGGTTAATGAAATACGTGATTAAGGTGTTATAATGGACAGTAAGTTAATATTTAGCTCTCACGTCGAACAGGTTGTCAATAAGTGTAATCGATTTTTAGGATTTATTACAAGAAAAAGTTTAAATTTTAATAATCCTCATATAGTTCTAAACTTGTTTTACGCATTTATATTTAGTAAACTTAATTTTGCATCAGTTGTTTGGAACCCTCAGTACGTGGTTTACCAGCGAAGCGAAGGCTGGAAAGTATTCAAAATATTTTTTTACGGTTCTTATCACGTAAGACAGACATAGCTACAGTCAATATTATAAACCTATTATGAAAAAATATTCAATAATGACACTTACTGAAAGACGGATGGTTTCCGATGTTATTATGATTTATAAATTCGTGAACTGTCATGTTGATTCACGAACACTCCGATCAAAGTTAAGCTTTAATGTACCGATTAGGGACTTAAGGCTTCATAATACTTTTAATATTCCACTTAGAAATACTAATTCTGGAAAGAATTCTCCTCTCTGTAGAGCGACTCGCGCCTGTAAAATCACCGCTGTGATTTTTTTTTTTTACAATTTTTATGTGAACATAAATTATTGAACTTACTTAATTTAAATATTATTAATTCCCACTAGCTAATACCACAACGTGGATGCTATATCGGGCGCAGTGGCTGTTGTATCCCTATTTGTAATAAATAAATAAATAAATTGCAAAAAAGCTAGAAAAGTGAATAGGATGCTATAGATAAAACAAGTTTTTGTTTTGCTGGAAAATAAAATAAATATACCTATGGTATTAAGTAACAGGTATTTGTATTTTGTTCCTACACTGATAAAAAGGATATCTTAATCTAAAGAAAAACGAATTTAAAACAAGGCCGCCATGTCTTTCGATATGCCCAAATGAATATTTTCTTGGTGGGAGTCAGTCATGTACTTGGAAGCAAGTTCCGTAATTATCTTGGCAAAAAAAATCTTAAGCTAAGATAACAGATTATTAAAATACCAAGTACCGCCTTAATGTAAGTTCATACACTATCTTAAAATAAAGCTAATTGTTTTTGTTATTTTGACCTAAGGATTTCATTTCGTTCCTTAAAGGACAAGATAATAATTATTACACTCTTGAATAGTATACTTATTTTAGTCCACCTTACGCCGCTGGTGGTGAGCCATTCCAATATCAAGCGGAATTTTATGGCTCTCTCAGTCTTCTGTCTTTGCTTCTCACGTACAAAAGTTTGAGGCAAACAAACAGGCTTTTCATGAATAAACAGTTTGGTCTATTTTATAAGAGCTCTTCGGTCTCTAAAATTTTGTTGCATGGGGGAGAACTTGTATAAAAAATCTTTAAATAAGTAAAAATTGTAAAGTTTTGAATCTTATGATTTATCGTTAGAATTGGGAACTCCGTTCTTTCCCCAGGATACCTCAAGGAGTGTGTCAGGTTCCTTAACATCCGAGGCCCTTAGTCCGGCACTGATTTAGGATGATTCGTTTTGATATGAAAACCCTTTATATAGATTATTTTAACGATTTTATCAGAAGTAATGTTTTGAAAAACTTATGTACCGTATCCTTTATAAACTTCGGCTTTCTCCTTTGTTTCCTTTAGGGTCGTTACATGTTTACAATTAATCTTACCCTCCACAGAAGGCACATTATCAGACCGCCTGTGCCTACGAGATATCGCACGCGACCTTATTTATTCGTCCCCTTGTGGAAAATATCCGCTGCGAGATTAACAATTAGCGTGCAAGTCGCACAAACTAGCTATAACTACCCTACACTTTGAACTGAAATAGTGTAAGATTACATCTTAAGTTGTCTTGAATTGTTTGCTTTTAATACCTACTATAGCTGTTCGAGTTAATCTCTTTATATAAATGAGTTTCGTTATGCCGTTCTTAATAGAAGTTGAAAATTTACTTAAATTTTGGATTGGAAGAAACGCTGAAAGATAATACAGCTAATATTGTGGGAGGTCACACTGCTCGTGCCTTAGCAATAGGGAGGTTACACCGACAACAAAAGCCAAAGCCTTTTCTTCTAACAAATATTAAAAGACATTTTTTGATAAAATATCATTATTTAAACCTCGTGCATAAAACATTATTTTCAAGTCATGTCTGAATAAATAAATCAGACAAAATCTCAAATATGGAATGATATGAGCAACTTTAAGCCTTTCTCCACTTAACCAAAAAAAAATTGTTTTTTGGACATTGGATAAAGCATTCTTCAATATTGAGGAACTTACAGATTTCAATTCTTTCTTAACTTTTTATCTCCGTAACAAGCAATATTTCTATACAGTGTCACCAGTAAAGTCCGCATCACATGGGATTTTTTTTTATTAATAGCTTTATTCAAAATTTGACTTTGGCCTCAAGTTTTGCTTCGATCGAGATGAAAATTAAGCAAAAAAATAGTAGTCACGTGATTCGCATTATTTGTCAAATTAAAATTTTTTCCAAAAAATAATTCAAAAGTGGGGTTATTTCTGAAAATATCGAAAAAAGTTATAAGAAAAGGTTTTTTTAAATGCAGTTTCTAGCCCACATGCATGATTTTTTACCTATTATTTGTTAATTGCACCACTTTTGCAAAATACGAATCAACGCAACCTACATGTCAGTTTTGACAATGCTTTATTTCAGATACATTTTCTTTAAAGTTGCGCCATATTAAATGTGTGTTTTTCTACAAAATCAAAGTAGGGCTAGTATTTTTGAATACGTAGTTTGTGTTTGAAAGTAATACATCTTAATATTAAGACAAAAAAGAACACAGTGTCATCAGTCATCAGTAAAGTGTCCATTAAGTGGAAAATAAATTTTAGTGGAGGGTAAAAAATCAAAATTATCTTATGCAGCTGAAATTTTGCGTGTTGGCTAGAAACTGCATTTAAAAAAACTTTTTCTAATAATTTTTTCCATATTTTCAGAAATAGCCCCACTTTTGAATTATTTTTTGGAAAAAATTAAAATTTGACAGATAATGCGAATCACGTGACTACTATTTTTTTGTTTAATTTTCATCTCGATCGAAGCAGAACTTGATGCCAAAGTCAAATTTTGAATAAAGCTATTAATAAAAAAAAATCCCATATTATGATGCGGACTTTACTGGTGACACTGTATAAATATCTACTTCCCTTAATCTTCCTTTATCACAAACAATGATCAAAATTCTAATAATCTTATGAACTTATGTAATAATAGCACCATGTTGAAGTCTGGTATTATTACGTTAAGCGGTTGGCTACAGAAACAGAACCGGACTAAGCTATTTTACCGTCGCCTTCGCCATCTGTTAAAATTTGTAAGGGAGTCTTAACATTTTGTAAAGATTTAGCGTACATACTAATTTTATTATTAATAAAATAAAATATTGACAGAACCGTACCTACCAAAATTAATACGTGAATACATAACCTTCAATTACCATAAATTTTATAAGAGACAAAAAATAATCAAAAACAAATGATTACCTGAAATAATAAGTTCGGACGTCACTGGCGCACGTACTAAAAAATAGGATTGGTCAGCGAGTACTGGACCCCCGACCCCCCCCCCCCCATTAAATATTTGACAAGTGTTTTTTGTTTTTTTAAATAGATGTAACTTTTTATGCTGACGCAATCTATCAAATTTGAAATAAATATCTTATTACATACTGGAACTATTCAAAAATTTTTATTTTCAAACTTGAACACCCTGTATATCGAACATGAGGGTAAAAAATGAAAGACAGCATTATAAAAGTCATATTATTTTTGCTACATTAATATATTATGGTTAACGGATTGACCTCCTTTTTCCGACCACCCTGTATACCTAGTTGTTTTGGCAATATTTTCATCCTAAAAAAGTTTCACAATTTATTGATTTATCCGTCCAATAAGCTTGTAAATACTTTTTCCTACGACCACCTATGAAAACGAGAAATAAAGCACGGCTAACTTGGCTAGAAAGTCCTTTATATCACACACGTGTTGAAATATTTTCTTTCAATACGTGTGTTGACTGTGTTGAAATATAAAACAGCTGATGGCCGACGAATTTGACAGCAAAACTATTTAAAAAAATAACAAACTGACGGGACCCGTGAAGCGAATTGGGGTGCTGGGTGGGGTAAAGGACACTAGGGCATTACTGCAAATAAAAAAAATCCTTTAATTTTCGTTATTTTTGGGAAGCTAAGAATATTTTATGATAAAAATAATAATATATCAAAAGTCAAAAAGGGAAAATATGTCAGGCAACCCACCAAACATGTCAACTGAGTTGAACCACAGAAAAAAAAGGAGCAGCTACAGAGCAGAAATGGAATACCCTAGGAAATACCGATTTATAATTTTACAATTATCTCGGATAAAAATATTCATACAATGCTTAAGGATATGGGACAAGTAAATGTGCTTTGTGTAAGTACATTTATTTTAGCAATATTCAAAACAAATCGAATATAGATAAAACTTTTATAATTAACAAGCTATCGATATGTAACTCCATCTCTATCTTTCTATATTGTTGAGGATATGTTTTAGTTTTGTGTTATGTTGTTTTTGTATGTAAATTTATGTATATTATTGTTTTATTGAAAGAATGCAAGCAGCTAAAAAATCAGAAACGAACTTTCTTCACTGTACAGGGTGTCCCAAATTCGAGGGTGACCATTGGGATCTCGGAAACTATAAGAGATACGAACAAGTTTAAATTGTGGCAAAGTTGCACAATTTGGTGCTTAATCAAATGTCATTTACAAATTCAGGAAATTCCTAGTATTTCTCGAGATATCTGGAAAAAAGGTAAATTTAAAAAATTTGTTTTTATTTTTTCCTGACTTTATTTAAAGAAGAATTTTGAAATGAATTGGACTTTTTTATTGCCACTTTTTATTCTTTACAAAATGGCATTATCAGATTTTCAATCCAACGTTTTGATGTTTTGGGCCCATTATCAACTTCATTTTTTTAAATACGGACCTGGATATTTTACCTCGGATATCGAAAGAGCCTATCATTCTAAAAACAGACATGTATCACACTTGTTGTATTATTAAACGTTTCGATGAAAAATTACATCAGCATCATCATCTGCCCAAATATACTCAAAAAGTATTCTTTATGAAACAAAAATAATATAATGAAACCAAATAATCAAAAGAAATATTAATACAACAAATTAATTATTAGTATTATCTTATTAAACGAATAACAAAACTTGATCAGCAATAAACAAAATCATAAAGTTATTCAAATTGTAAGCCTTCATCAGCTTCAATGCATTTTGCACTAATTCGCAATTTTAGTATTGAACGTTGAATAAACCTAGCGGGAACTGCTCTAATTTCTCTAATTTTGCTTTAGTTCATTTATATCATTTGGTATCTCACGATACAAACGATTTTGTAAATATCCCCATAAAAAATAGTCCAGCGGATTTATATCTGGACTTCTAGCAGGCCATCGCACGGGTCCCTGGTTTCCAATCCATTTATTTGGAAACAGTATATTTAAATAGTTTGTAATAATCCGTCCATTATGAGGAGGAGCGCCGTCCTGTTGCCACCATAACTGCCGCAAAATATTTAGAGGCTCATCTCCGAGGTGCTCAAAAATATAATTTATTATTAGCTCTCTATACCTCTGAGATGTTAAGCTACCCTCGTATATTATAGGACCAAGAATTTTATTCCTCCACATGCCCATCCACACATTAAATGAAGTTCGCCCCTGTGGTCTCACTTCTTGATGTTGCCGGGGATTGTCTATTGACCAATAATGTTCATTATGCCGATTAAATAAACCGTTTGTTGAAAAATTACACTCGTCGGTCCAGATTACCTTTGACAAAAAATTGTTGTCTTTTACAAGTTTATTTTGCAGCCAATTGCAAAAATCCAACCTCCGGATATCATCACCAGGTCTAAGTGTTTGGCTTAGATGTCATTGTATTTTGTAAGGTCGATATTCGTTTGAATTTAATGTTTAAATACTTAAAAAACTTCTTTTTATCGTTTCTTAGATCCGAAAATAGGTGATGGAATTCACCAAAAGTATCCCACTCTTTTTATGTCATGAACCCACATTTTTTTTGCTTTGTCTTCTACCTCCATGCTGTCAATAAGGCTGAGGACAAAGAAGTCCTCGTCTGATGAAGAACTACCATAGACAATTTACCTTTAGATACGTACAGCTTATCTCCTGCGCAAACAAAAGTTACGTTTTATGGGTGAAAAAATACGTCCGAGCGCATGACTCGTCGGTCAGCTGTCTTCATTCGGGGAACCTTCGTGCATGCGCACAAACCTCGTGTTATCGGCCGTCCTACTTTATCGACAATTATCGACGCGCTCAAAAATACTCTCCAGAACCGGCTCGGCCGCCATTTTTGTTGTTGTGTTTTAAGGTTTCTCTTCTCTGCGGATTCCTTGTAGTTTTCTAAAGTTTTCAGCTATCGGATCGGCTATCGTGGATTGTGGGACTGGTGTTTAATATTTATGGATTTCTGGTTTTTGTGTAGTTTAGTTAGTGAATTGTGTTTGTGCTTTTAGTGACTCGGATTGTAATATAAACAATGACTAGTACTAGTTGCAGCCGTTGTATAATTGTACTATGCCCAAATAGGGGTAAAATAAACCCTCTATGGTGGCATATGAGCAAGAATTTAAATTTTAAAGCCCGGACCTGTCTATTTTCCCATTCGTCAAACGATAATGTTGCAGTGCGCATGTCTAATAGTTCCCAGTTTTGTTTACATGCGCGAGGCCATAAAACTGCCACATTCGTGATTATTGTTTGTTTATCTAAAGGTAAATTGTCTATGAGAACTACTCATTGCTTACTGAACGGGTACAGTTTACAAAATGATAAACATAAACGACGCGACGCGACTCTTCGCCCAAGTGGGCGCGCACTTCTGAAACGAAGCTTCCCTTCCCCACGCTTCGCAACGCGACGCGACGCCTAGGTGGGCGAGCTTAAGAATTTCCTGAATTTGTAAAAGACATTTGATTAAGCACCAAATTGTGCAACTTTGCCACAATTTAAACTTGTTTGTATCTCTTATAGTTTCCGAGATCCCAATGGTCACCCTCGAATTTGGGACACCCTGTGCATAGATAGTAGGTATGATGTGCGTAAGCAAATGGGAGAAAAAGCTATTATTTTTATTTAAATCTAGGTAAGTTAAAATGTGTAAGTGGGCATTGTTTTTAGTTTTCTCAACTCTAGAGTTGAAATAAATGTTTCAACTCTAGTGTTGACAAAATTTGTTTAACACAATGGTGATACCAAAAAACTATTAAAAACAAATTAAACTCTTTTTGATTATTTTGTATGGTCGTAAGAAAAATTGTGTACATTACTCGTATGAAAGTAATTTTCTCACACTCGGAGAATTTCCGCACTCGGCTGCCGCCTCGTGCTACATACCTCCCTCGATTGGTCCGTGCCACTTTCAACACTGTTATGTATTATACTATTGAAATTTCAAATTTTTAAGACATAGAGAAAAAATGCTTGCAACCAACGAAATAAGAATACAAAGGAAGTAGGATTTTGCATAAACCGCCTTACAAATCGACCGACGGAAGTCGGCCATTTTGAGACACCACAATATGACTCCATGTTTGTTTTGGTGTTTGACCGTGGTTGACAGGTCGAGTTGTGATTTCTGCTTTCTTGGTCGTTTTTGAGTTATTTTGCATTTTAATTAGTTAACAACCATATTTAACGAATACTAGTAAACTTATAATTACTTTAGTGTGACAGTGGAGTATACTTTTAGCGCTGGACAGCGATTAAAACATTTTAATTAGTTGTTATTCTGGGTTAATTAATAAGCTTTAAATATGGTTAGTTGTGCTGCTTGTGGGTGCTCCCAAACGCTATGAAGTAAAAAACTGGGCATTACATTTCATCGGTAAGTTTATGTTTAGATATATAAACTTTTTTAATCTGTATAGAAAAAAAATAAAATTTTAATTTAATATCAAAATACACATAACCTCCGAACCTCGCGTGTCATTCATGGGCGTTCGTCTTATAAAACCAAAAAAATATTATTTATTTATTAATCGACTGGGTTACCCCCAGGGTTGTGATTTTGTCCACTTTTTTTGATTTTGTCCAGGACATGGACAAAATTGGACAAAAACGGACAAAATCGGACAATATTGGACAAAATCAAATTTCATTACATTTTATTAAATTTGTTGATTTAGGCAACCCAAAATACACTTTGGTATTGTGTAATATATAAACAATAAATACCAAATTGAAAATTCCAGAAAATGGCTATTTGTTATTTCATTATGGGGCCTATGGAGGACTTGAGGTAGGAGGCCAATCGCAATGTATTGGATTCGGTCCCAAATTAGCATCGGTAATTCAGCTTTACGAGTTGCCATAAGAAGGCGCTTGTGTTCGAAGTGGGCTATCAAATAAATGGTTTCTTATGGACGCGATAACTATTTTTATTTAAATTAGTTCTTTAAGGAACAAATAAGGACTTATATATGAATTTACACTTACTTTGTTATACTTATTAGTAAACTCGGTCTGTATAAAGTTCCGATGCTTCGTTTTTAAACTACAGGAACATTCTAGCTAGAGAGTTTTACCTTTGGAGCTAGAAAGAGACTTATTTGGCTGCGTTTCATCTCTGAAGAAGATCCGGTCTTACCACCCCCACACAAAGCAAACTCTACTTTTATAAATTGTACCATTATTCATTATAAATATGGAAATTAATTACAATACAGCGTTATTTGTCTTGTCTTGCCTTCAAACTATTCAAACGTTATTTGTTATTTCGAAAAATAAAATGTCAACTGTCAAAAGTAAAAGTTAAAAACTATGGAGGATCTAGTTTTCCATATTAAAAACGAAGAAGAAGAAGACAACATCAGCCCACTTCGGACGCGAGAGCCATCTATCGGCCAATAGCGAACTAACCAAAAAACCGGGACAGAAATTGAAAATGCTGCCATTGTCGATCGGCCTCCTACCCTCTAGTTCTCCATAATGGGGCCTTAAGGTGAATTTTCATGCGTCCGTCATCCGACGGCACGATGATCCGACGGTATCCCGTTATTTTTGTTTAAGTTTTGTTTGACACCCTAATCCTAATATAATAAAGTTTTTTTAATTTTATATGTGTTTAATTGATTTTGTACAATTTTGTCCATTTTGTCCAGAACAATTGATTTTGTCCGGACGGACATAATTGGACAAAATCGTCCAATTATGTCCACTTGGACGAATTCAACCAACCCTGGTTACCCCATTTCTACAAAAAAGCAAATTGAAAATACTTATTGGTTTTTAGTTTTCCAAATAATTACCTAAGAAAAAAGGCGTGGTTGAAAATTGTAAACCGAAGTGATTGGGATCCTACACGAAATACAGTTCTTTGCTAGAAGCATTTTCCTGAAGATTGCTTTGACAGAACTTCAAGATTGAAAGTTAGATTGGTCCCAACTGCAGTAGTGCCTACTTTTGAAGTAGCCAGGTTAAAAAATGTAAGTTTTGAAACAATTGTATCGGGTCATTACATAATATATTGGAAAATATGTAGGTAGGTAGGTACTTAAGAATATGAATACAAATAACTCTGCATTATTTATGCTTCTGAGGAAGCTGCTTTGTCACTTTTTCATAAATTATGTATCGATAAAAGTTTTTAGATGTTTTATTGGTTTAATCTATTTTTAACATTTTAAACCCATGGGTAAAGAATGTAATAAAATATGGGAGTGTAGGTACGATAAACAAAGAAATTCATATTTAAAGACTGAAGACAATGATGTTTCTAGAATGATAAAAACGTTTTCTCAATATTCACCTGAGGACGACTGGAGATACCATTGATTAAAAAAATAAATTCAAAGCAAGTCCCAAACCTTCTATCATTTAAAGAAAATTTTACAAAGAGAGTAGTATCACGTTATAGTTACTTTTGTGTCATTTGGTAAAGGTGCCAAACAAATAATTAAAAAACTTATATTTTTTTGGCAGGTACGTTCCTATACAATATCTTATAAGACACCCTGTCAAAACCTGCCTGAAGATAATTATCCTACTGTGAATCTAACTGGAACACCTTCTGGTTACAACATATATTGGACATGGCTCTTCCAGGATATGGCTCTTCCAGGACATGGCTCTTCCAGGACATTTTACTATCCAACAACACACCTAAGATTTTAGTATATTCCTTTAATCTTATATAACAATCATTAATGGTTACTGTTTCCGGATTCTCCAAAGTGTATGGGTTAGTCTTAAACAAGGTGATAACGGTCTTTGATTTATTTAATATCAGTTTATCTTTAGAAAACCAATAATTATTTACTTCAATCATAAATTGTTAAATATGTTGCTCGAGAAGCTCATGGTCTTTATATGCTAGGATTTATTATAAGAACTTGTAAATACTTTTAAAATGTTAACGCCATAATAAGTTTATATAAATCCCTGGTAGTTACAAAACTTTAGTATGCATGCACTATTTGGGATCCTCAGTATGCCAATAAGATTGCTCTTTCAAAATCTATTCAGCGTAAATTTTAAAAATTTTTGTACTACAAGTCATTTTCAGTTTATCCGCCAAGAGGTACAGATCAAGGGCTTTTGTGTAATTTGTTTAATATCCCTTCTTTAAGACTATTGTGTATAGAAGCAAGAATTATTTTCTTATATAAAATAATTAGAGACAAAATAGATAATAGTTAGATAATATATAGATAATAGAGTTCTTAGGACTGCTTCCGTTTAGAATAGGCTTAGTCAATACTAGATCCGCACATGTATTTTATATTCCTACACCGAGGACAAATCTATACAAAAACTCACCACTTATAAGACTGTGCTCTATTTTAATAAATATTGTGGAGACATTGACATATATAATTTAAACTATCAAAAATTAAAATTAAGGAATGAACTGCTTGGGCAAATGCTAATTGAAAATTTATTATAGCTTAGGATAGCTTTTAGAAATGGAGTTTATGTATCTATAATTAACTTGTTAAGTTGTTGATACTACAAATAAATAAAATGTTTGTATTATCTGCATAGTTTGTCATTTGACAATTTTCTTGTATACTAGAAATCTCATTAATATTATTTAGGTACATATTATAATAAACAGGACTATATTATATTATATTTTATTATTTTCTTGTGATTTGGTTCATGAAGAAAGAGTAAGGTTTTTTTAAAATTTTATTTTTTAACGTAGACGTTTTGGCAATAATTTTGCCGATTATCTGAAACAATTTGTTTTCTGCATTTTTTTTTTAATGTATAATAACAGGTGTTTTTTAGTTATTTAACCAGTAATTTACATTAAGGACCATTTCACCTCCGTTACCTTCTTTAAATAAATAATTAAAAGAAATAGTTGTATTGTTTTATTACACCAACCTTAACGTATCTTATAGCTATATATGAATCTAAATATTTTTTAAATTTTGTTCGTGCAAATAAAATTTCATTAATCATTTTGTTATTACCATTTTAATGATACGCCACAGGTAAACCGGAAACGCGCATGCGTCAAATGTTGCCGCCATCAGACCCCATCCCGGACAACTGTCAATCTACCATACCCTACTTCCTTTGTATTCTTATTTCGTTGCTTGCAACTAATGTCTATTGACATATGATTGTCGCTTAGTAACTAATAATATTTATCAACGGTAACTTGATTTAACTTATAATAATATAAATATATAATAAATTCATTTTGAAAAAAATTACAAAACGTTAGATACATAGGTTAATTTAATTCTCTGCTAGTTTAGTCAGCAGGAGCCAACTATTAAAATATCCAATAAAACCATTATAAAAAAATATATTTAACAACTATTATTAACTCGACAGGCTACCCTCGGGATTAACAAAAACAAAACGAAATAAAAGGGGACAGAATTTCCGATCGAACCATTTAGAAACGCCGCTTTTCGAAATGGCTATAATAAGTCAAGTGACTATGTGGCGATGATTGATGATTTTCGATGCTCTGTTGATACCGTCGATAGTGCCATTTTGGGAGTTACATTCATATTTTCCGACGCGTCTCTTTAACTCGTGATAAAAGTTGACGTCATCCGGACGGTCAACATATGGATTTTATTATAAGCCCATAATGATGGAACGTTTTTAAAATTCGAAGTTTACTAATTCGTCATTCATCTAAACTTTAAATATAATATCTACATGTAAATTGAGTAAAAATTCAAATGCGCGCAAAATAAAATTTGGCTTATACAGTGACCGGCAGAAAGTGCGCAGCATATGGGAAAGTTTTTTATCTTTAAGTTTGGAAAATTAATTTTATTTTAGATAGGTTCTGCATGTTCTCAAACCAAAATAACACCGATTAAATCCGGTAAAAGTCTTATGGTATACGAGGTAGGATCAAAAATTTGAAATTCCGCTAAGAGTAAAGTACCTCCATCTTTCATTTTAGAATATTTTTTTACTAAGAATTATTGTTTTAATTTCAAAGTTATACCCAAATTCCAAAATTTCGCTTATTTTGGACAAAAAAATGGATTTAATCGTGTTTTCTGAATAACCCTGTATAAAAAATAAATGGCAACCGAACAGTACGAAAATAAGATTTTCTGCAGACTTTGTTAGAGATTACCGTCGATCATAAGTCCGATTAGTTTGTTTTCATAATATTATGGCTTTTTAAAATAAAAACATAAAAATATTAAATATTTTGGCTGCACACCGTATTTTATTTTCTGAGGGAACAAGTTAATTTTATCTAACTGATATTTTTTTATTAACATTGGCTTAAAACATCTCCTAAATAGTTTTTATACATTGAAGTATGCATAGAAAGTTTCCTTATTTTGCGTGACGAATAAAAGCCGTTCAAATTATATTTTTAATTCAATTTTTTTTCTTTATAAATCAAAAGGAAACTTTCTATTTTTATTCAATGTATAAAAAACAATTTAGATGTTTTAAGTCAATGTAAATCAAAAAATATCAGTTAGATAAAATTAACTTGTTCCCTCAGAAAATAAAATACGGTGTGCAGCAAAAATATTTAATATTTTTATGTTTTTATTTTAAAAAGCCATAATATTATGAAAACAAACTAATCGGACTTATGATCGACGGTAATCTCTAACAAAGTCTGCAGAAAATCTTATTTTCGTACTGTTCGGTTGCTATTTATTTGTTATACAGGGTTATTCAGAAAACACGATTAAATCCATTTTTTTGTCCAAAATAAGCGAACTTTGAAATTAAAACAATAATTTTTAGTAAAAAAATATTCTAAAATAAAAGATGGAGGTACTTTACTCTTAGCGAAATTTCAAATTTTTGATCCTACCTCGTATACCATAAGACTTTTACCGGATTTAATCGGTGTTATTTTGGTTTGAGAACATGCAGAACCTATCTAAAATAAAATGAATTTTTTAAACTTAAAGATAAAAAACTTTCCCATATGCTGCGCACTTTCTGCCGGTCACTGTATATTTTAAAATAATACGGTTTCAAAAAGGGCAGTTAATGGGATATCGTATAAAATATATTAATAAAGCTTTTTATGGTGGTGGGGCTAGGACGCAGAGTGGGCTTTTTCACTAAATTTTCGTTTTTAACCTACCGAAAAAATCAGTTTCAGATTTTAAAATTTTGAATTATTTATTTGAGATTACAGAAGCTTTGCATCCGACTTTGAGTCTGCAAACTTGCAGAATATACAGGGTGTCCGGAAATGATGAGCAAAAAATTTAAAGGATAATTCTAGAACGAAAATAAATGCTGTCTCTTCCTATAACATTTTTTCGAAAATTGATTATTAACAGAGTTACAAGGCGTTAAAGTTAAATTTTATTTGCAGTTTTAAAATACATAAGTTACTAGAACAATAAATTAAATATTCAAATCAAAGGTTTCAAGTGACGTCCTTCAATGCATAAATTAATTCTTCTTAAAAAATTCCGACCAACTCCATGGAATATTCCTTCCTTTGCTATGCTATGTTTTTAAGGTTGTATTCATCACATGCAAGCAATGTTATTTTAGTGTTTTTCTCGAAAACGGTTAGATTTATCGAAACAAAAGTAGTAAGTACACCTTTTTTATGTCAAAGCCCAAGTAGCAATTATAGACACAAATTGGGCACAAATTCTTTGCTGAGAAACGTTTCGAAACATTTTCGATTAAAATTATTTAGATTGTGTGGAGACACATGTGTTTCGAAACTTTTGCGACACATTTTCGAATTTAGTTACTAGAAACGATTAAGAACTGTTAGTTTCGAAATACTTTCCAAACTACAGTGTCGATACATTTAGGAAACGCACAAAAGAAAATTTTTCGAAACATTTTTATATAATATTATGAAATTGTGTTTAGACACATGTGCTCCCAAATTGTAGCGACACATTTTCGAATTAAGTGATTTAAAACAAATTGGTATTCTTCTGCTTTGAAATATTTACCAAACAGTGATATCCATTTAATTACGAAACTTGCGCAGAAAATAATTTTGGAAACTGCCAGAAACCTTTACACTACCGCACCCGGACAATTATTATAACCTCGATTATAACGATTATAACCTATAAATTGTACATTTTTGTTTTGTTAATATGGGAAGAAAACAACAGTTTAAACATTCTTCGAGGTTTTACAAGGCACTAAAAAGAAAAAAGAAAGAAATTGAAATTCAAAAGGAAAAAATTAAACCACAACCTGATTTTTTAACTAGCGATGTCCCATCGACAATCGGCCAAAGTAGGTGGTCTCCGACTATCCAGCTGGTCGGCACAGCCGTTAGGACCAACCTACTTTTTTCCTTTTTCTCGACAATTGAGTACATGTTTTAGATTATTACTTAGGAATAAGTTATAAGTAAGTTTTATTAAACGTTCAACAAAATAAAAACCAATTTTGTAGGTTATATGTCACAGAAAGTGTAAAGTGATAGTGTATACCGTGACGGTATACAGAAGTTTTATGTTTCTAAGCTTAACCTTCCTCTTGACGGGACTGTGCATTTTTTATTTTAGCGACGTTTGTTTCGCATGGTTTCGGTACAATATCGAAACATTCTTCATGTTTCG
Organism: Polydrusus pterygomalis; assembly: GCA_963969555.1. Lineage (NCBI taxonomy): Eukaryota > Metazoa > Arthropoda > Insecta > Coleoptera > Curculionidae > Polydrusus > Polydrusus pterygomalis. Next base: position 36,294,647 of record OZ018376.1, on the reverse strand, counting down.
ACACATTTTCTATGAATTATAGCTACATGATTATCGAAACATTATAGAAACCAAATACTAGAAATTATGTGTCGACTCCATTTTAGACCAGAATAATTCTCGCTTTCTGGCGGCCATTTTGACAAATTCATTTTTATATTATTAAAATGGACTTTAATTACCTTCCTGCGTCATTTAAAATGTAAAAAAGTGGTTACATCAGTTCCATTTTGCTAGCTTAATCAATTGAAAGAAGAATTAAGTAAAATTTTAAAAATATTTAAGATTTTATTTTTTGACAAAGTATTTATTTTTTGTGTAAATGTCAATATACCGGGAGCGTCTTAAGAATATAAAGCTAAATTACTAAATTGCACGATAAAATTTATTTCGTCAACGATTTTTGGATCTCCTCTGCAATAAACCATACGAAAAAAATGTATCACTTATAGAAAATACTCTGGTGACAAATTCATTATGGCGAAATTATACTGTCATCATATTGTTTACTTTCTTTCATTTTACAACCTGCAGAAAGATAGATATTATATATCTAATTATTTGTTTCAATAATGTTTCCATTTTGACAATTTACATTTCCAACAAACAGCGCCATCTTTGTAAAATGAACTCTCACTCGACACATTTATGGAAACATGTTCCAAACATTTCTGAAAAATTTTCGAAACATTTTCGATAAAAGTTTCGATTTTGCGTCGGAACAGCGAAAGTCACAGCCCGTACCAACCACTTGGAAATACGTGCTAATGTGCCATTTAAAATGTATACGTTTCGAAAATATTTCCATACATGTTGCCAACAATTTCCAATTTGTGTCGGAAACAGAAACAATAGTTTAGACACATTTACCGTAATGTGTCTAAAAATGCTACTTGGGAGGGTTAGGAGAATGAAAATAAATATTCAGTTAAAATGCGCATACAGTGTAGGACAAAAAAGTTGGGACCATTTAAATTAAAGAATTAAATTATAGGTTCCTATGTAGCGCCCTCTACAAAATGCGATAAAACGGTGGGCAAATTTGTATTCCTTATCCCGAAAAAGCTCCATATACGAGATTTCGTCAAAATATTACGAGCGTGGAAAAGGTATTGCAAAAAAAACTGCAAATAAAATTTAACTTTAACTTCGTTAATAATCAATTTTTGAAAAAATGTTATAGGAAGAGATAGCATTTACTTTCGATCTAGAATTATCCCCGGACACCCTGTATAAAATTTGTTAAAAACTAACCTATATTTAGGGAATTTGACTGACGATGGTATCGGTGGTTATTTACAATTTCTAGCCAGTTTTTATATAATAAAAAAAAAAAACAAGGAAAGGTTAAGAGTTAAGTTCATAATTGCCATTTATTTGGGCATAATATGTAACTATGGTAAAAATGGCGAATTTGCAAAGCGTTTTTGGAATGTCAAATTTCTGAAAATTATTTTGGGTCTGCAAGTCCGCCATATTTGCAGATCTACAAAGTTGCAGCTATGCATTTTCTGTAATTTCACCCTTGGAAAATAAATAAACAAAATACGCTCTTTATAAATTTTAAAATAGTGCAGTAGTGTACCTATTGAGATTCATTACCTGTTAAAAGAGATATCCTCTGCCGCACTTTTCTTACTATTAAAACAATTATGCACTAGACCTAAACACACTGGCATTGTTAATAACTATGGAGCCTAATGAATAAAAATTAAGCAATTACTTCTTAGTAGACGCAATCGCTTAACTAGCAAATGCTATAAGTAAAAGCAATTGCTATATCTGGATATGAATAACATTTTGAAGCAATTGCTGTTTTTCTTACACCTTTGTAGCAAATGCTTATTTAACACAAGTTCAGACGTGGCTTATCCACTTGTTCAGATTATAGATTTCATGTTCAGTTTGGTGCCTAATTTACAAAAGAGTTGACGTAAATACAACAACGTTGGTCTATTTATTTAGTACAATAAAAATCTGTTACGTTTTTGTGGAAAATAGGAAACATATTTGTGATATGGCAGTGAAAATGAGGAAAGTGATAGTAGTGATAAAGAAATTAAAGACAAGCAATTGATATTCGTTCACAAATTGAAGGAACATAAATAAATCTCTCTGACCACAACCGTTAAGCTTCCACAACAGCGTCAGCACTTGTAGGAAATTAAAAATATTGGCCTTCTCCAAAACTGCATCGATTACAGAAGTGTGTGTCTTACAGACAGTAATTTGGTGCATGAACACCGAGTTCTTCACCTACAGAATTTTAAAAGCCTGGATACGACAATTTCCGTAGAAAGACTTTAATTTTATTTAAAGGCGACAGTGCACCTCCTCGCCTTTTACCAGTATCAGTCAAAAAATAATTTGCCAACCACTCAACATTTCCGCAGTCAAATCGATATAATTTTCTGAAATCATCATATCTGCAATTTTTACGTACACTGTAGATTTTTTTTTACTGACATTCATAAATATTCAGCCATATTTGAAGACACAAATTAAGAGCAACGCACGTGTATGCCGCGGAGAACTAAAGTTGACTGCTACCAAACAAATGATGCGGGGGACGACCTACCTTAAAAAGTTGAAAGTTGAAAGCAATCGCTACACAAGAAAAAGCAATTCCTTAAATTATGCATCACATTTTAGGCAAACGACAGCGATCGCTTCTATTTTTTAAGGAAAAGCATTGACTAAAAGCAATTCGTTCACTTTAAAGCAATTGCTGGACGCAAAAGCGATTAATTTAGTTTTTATTTATTGGCTTTTAAGAAATTAATTCGACTTTATAAGAAAAAGCAATCGCTACATTTTTATTTATTAGGCTCATTAAGCACGCGAACAGATTAAGAACAATAGTCTTAATTGGCTCGCAAACTCGCCGTGGTTCGGCGAGACTAATGTTTTTCGTTGCCGTTAATATAATTGTATCACTTATAGAAAATACTCTGGTGACAAATTCATTATGGCGAAATTATACTGTCATCATATTGTTTACTTTCTTTCATTTTACAACCTGCAGAAAGATAGATATTATATATCTAATTATTTGTTTCAATAATGTTTCCATTTTGACAATTTACAATTCCAACAAACAGCGCCATCTTTGTAAAATGAACTCTCACTCGACACATTTATGGAAACATGTTCCAAACATTTCTGAAAAATTTTCGAAACATTTTCGATAAAAGTTTCGATTTTGCGTCGGAACAGCGAAAGTCACAGCCCGTACCAACCACTTGGAAATACGTGCTAATGTGCCATTTAAAATGTATACGTTTCGAAAATATTTCCATACATGTTGCCAACAATTTCCAATTTGTGTCGGAAACAGAAACAATAGTTTAGACACATTTACCGTAATGTGTCTAAAAATGCTACTTGGGAGGGTTAGGAGAATGAAAATAAATATTCAGTTAAAATGCGCATACAGTGTAGGACAAAAAAGTTGGGACCATTTAAATTAAAGAATTAAATTATAGGTTCCTATGTAGCGCCCTCTACAAAATGCGATAAAACGGTGGGCAAATTTGTATTCCTTATCCCGAAAAAGCTCCATATACGAGATTTCGTCAAAATATTACGAGCGTGGAAAAGGTATTGCAAAAAAAACTGCAAATAAAATTTAACTTTAACTTCGTTAATAATCAATTTTCGAAAAAATGTTATAGGAAGAGATAGCATTTACTTTCGATCTAGAATTATCCCCGGACACCCTGTATAAAATTTGTTAAAAACTAACCTATATTTAGGGAATTTGACTGACGATGGTATCGGTGGTTATTTACAATTTCTAGCCAGTTTTTATATAATAAAAAAAAAAACAAGGAAAGGTTAAGAGTTAAGTTCATAATTGCCATTTATTTGGGCATAATATGTAACTATGGTAAAAATGGCGAATTTGCAAAGCGTTTTTGGAATGTCAAATTTCTGAAAATTATTTTGGGTCTGCAAGTCCGCCATATTTGCAGATCTACAAAGTTGCAGCTATGCATTTTCTGTAATTTCACCCTTGGAAAATAAATAAACAAAATACGCTCTTTATAAATTTTAAAATAGTGCAGTAGTGTACCTATTGAGATTCATTACCTGTTAAAAGAGATATCCTCTGCCGCACTTTTCTTACTATTAAAACAATTATGCACTAGACCTAAACACACTGGCATTGTTAATAACTATGGAGCCTAATGAATAAAAATTAAGCAATTACTTCTTAGTAGACGCAATCGCTTAACTAGCAAATGCTATAAGTAAAAGCAATTGCTATATCTGGATATGAATAACATTTTGAAGCAATTGCTGTTTTTCTTACACCTTTGTAGCAAATGCTTATTTAACACAAGTTCAGACGTGGCTTATCCACTTGTTCAGATTATAGATTTCATGTTCAGTTTGGTGCCTAATTTACAAAAGAGTTGACGTAAATACAACAACGTTGGTCTATTTATTTAGTACAATAAAAATCTGTTACGTTTTTGTGGAAAATAGGAAACATATTTGTGATATGGCAGTGAAAATGAGGAAAGTGATAGTAGTGATAAAGAAATTAAAGACAAGCAATTGATATTCGTTCACAAATTGAAGGAACATAAATAAATCTCTCTGACCACAACCGTTAAGCTTCCACAACAGCGTCAGCACTTGTAGGAAATTAAAAATATTGGCCTTCTCCAAAACTGCATCGATTACAGAAGTGTGTGTCTTACAGACAGTAATTTGGTGCATGAACACCGAGTTCTTCACCTACAGAATTTTAAAAGCCTGGATACGACAATTTCCGTAGAAAGACTTTAATTTTATTTAAAGGCGACAGTGCACCTCCTCGCCTTTTACCAGTATCAGTCAAAAAATAATTTGCCAACCACTCAACATTTCCGCAGTCAAATCGATATAATTTTCTGAAATCATCATATCTGCAATTTTTACGTACACTGTAGATTTTTTTTTTACTGACATTCATAAATATTCAGCCATATTTGAAGACACAAATTAAGAGCAACGCACGTGTATGCCGCGGAGAACTAAAGTTGACTGCTACCAAACAAATGATGCGGGGGACGACCTATCTTAAAAAGTTGAAAGTTGAAAGCAATCGCTACACAAGAAAAAGCAATTCCTTAAATTATGCATCACATTTTAGGCAAACGACAGCGATCGCTTCTATTTTTTAAGGAAAAGCATTGACTAAAAGCAATTCGTTCACTTTAAAGCAATTGCTGGACGCAAAAGCGATTAATTTAGTTTTTATTTATTGGCTTTTAAGAAATTAATTCGACTTTATAAGAAAAAGCAATCGCTACATTTTTATTTATTAGGCTCATTAAGCACGCGAACAGATTAAGAACAATAGTCTTAATTGGCTCGCAAACTCGCCGTGGTTCGGCGAGACTAATGTTTTTCGTTGCCGTTAATATAATTTTTGTGGTGGTAGCCTTGAGCGCCTGGCACTTAAAAAATAGTTAGGTACCTTGCTATTATTAGCCGTTAAATTCACTGTAATTGAAGAAAAACTGCATGGATACAGTGGTTATGATAAGCTAAGCTTTGATAAAGCGCGACAGGGCATTCCAGTATGAAATATACTTTGCTAATAATTGCAATAAAAATAAGAATTTAAATTATAGGCATTCGGATAGGTTAGGCAATGGCATTGTGGCATCAATGGCATTGTGGCTCTACCTCATGGGTCGCCATTAAATTAGTGACGCAAGTCTAAACTAAAGAGACTTTTATATCCCTGATTTTACATGTTTTAGAAAACGATGACTCTCAACTACATCCTTTAATATCTTGTTTAAAAGAAACAAATACGAATTCGTCCCGACTTCATATTTTATCCTAAAGGATGATGCCGTTTATTCGCTTTATTTTTATCTAGAAAAAGGAGTGGATACGTGCTTAGAGCATGGGTTCATATCCTAGAATATTGACTGTTTATATCCCCACGGCAAACGCTGAATCGACTGGAGTATGTACCGGAATTTTAATATCCCTATGGCAACGTTACTTGGAAAGTGGGATTAAAATACATCAACCAAAGTGAGCATTGCAATTCATCTTTAATATGAAATGTGAATAAAATGATACAATTTATTTTAATTAGGACTCAAATAAATGTTTTTTACTTTTATTTGAAAAGGTTAGTAATTTGTATACACCAAATACCGTGCGAGCAAAAATTATTTGCATCAAAGAGGGCTTGGATTAAAAAACGTAGGGCTTGGTTTAGATCACAATGATATGGGGACGATATAATATCTAACCAAATCTAGGTTAAAATTTTGTCAACTTCATATTATGACATGATATGCCAAACTAATGAGTAATAAAATAAGTAGACAAATACAACTTTATTTTTGTTGCTTACAAAATTAACAAAGTAAGAATATACAGAAAGAAAAGGAAAAATAATTACATAAATTGCTGAATTTGGCCACCGCCATGCTCCAAGCATAAATTCACACGTCTCTTCATATTTTTGAAAGTGTTGACCATCATCTCTGGAGAAATGTTACCACATTCTTGGATAATCATTTCTTGTAATTGTTCTAAATTTGCAACTGGTGTTTTAAAGAGAGTGTTTTTTAAATGAGGAAAAACGAAGTAATCCAAAACGTAGTTCGTCGTCAAGTAATTGCTCCACAAATGGATTCAAAATATTGTCTCTTATTCCGCTGTGCTGTAACTGTGTCATGGAAAAAAATAGGACCAACAATTCTTCTTCGGGAAATAGCTTACCAGACACCAATTATTTGAGGGTGCAATGTGGACAATTCTTCTTCGGGAAACAGCTAACCAGACACCAATTTTTTGAGGGTGCAATGTGGACTCTACAAAAAAATGGGGATTTTCACTACTCCACATGCGTGTATTCTGAGAATTCACATAACCGGAGAGGTGGAACCAGGCTTCATCCGAAAAAAATGTCAGGTCTAATAAATCATTTCTTTCCAATAAATTTTATGTAAACCATTGAGACTAATTCCTGCGTCTTTCAAAATCTGCGGCTTGTATTTCTTGGAATACTTGCACTTTATAAGGAAATAAATTCAGCTGCTTCTTAAGAATAGTCCTGCATGTTCCATAAGATCTTCCCACTTCTTGGGACAGGCGTCTTATACAATTTGTTGGCGTATTTTGCATTATTTCACGAGCTTTGCAACAAGTTCTTCTGTTCTTACAGATGGTCTTCCTGCTCCTTTTTTGTGTTGTATAGAACCTGTTTCCCTAAACACAGCCATGGTTCTTTTCAGGCAATGATAAAAATCCCCAGCAATAAAAGCAACGTTAGGAAAGTGTTCGTGAAAATGGTCCATGCACAAACTCGGATTGTATTGCCACTCACCATTTACTCTAACCCCGCTTCGAAAATACGCTTCAACTATGAATGTTTTGTGCTGTTCCGTAAAGCCCATTCTGTGAATTGTTCAAGAAATTGGAAAAATTAGGGATGAATCAAATTACTTGTAACGACTGTCAAAGATGACGGAATAACTGATTGATTGTTAATTCAGGTAGTTACTGACACCCAACATTTATTAAGCTCAACGGCTAAGCATTACGTCCTTAGATGCAAGGCCCTCTTTGATGCAAATAATTTTTGCTCGCACGGTATTAAGACATACATAAAAACGAAACGTAAATTTTTTATTCTTTGTTATTTATAAGACATTGACATTATCAATAATATAGTAGTTAGATAACTACTGTATTTTTACTGTAAATAAAACTAAAGTCTCTTATAATAAATATAATACCAGCTCTACGCCTTCCGTTATTCAACAAGTGACCACTAATGAGCAAACTTTGCAAATTTTAATTTGATATTCGTCTATCCGAGAAATAAACAGCATCTATTGTGGTGTTCAATTTAGCCGGAAATTTATTACAGAAAATTAAATGTGTGCGTCCCTGCGCCCCGTTGTTGAATTCATTTCCAATTCAGTGACGCTGCTTGAATAATTTACGAGAATGCGGTTGTTCGATAAAAAAAGTAAATTTTATGCTGGTTGTAGTTTACTTATCGGCGACGATGTGGTTTTTAGGAAATTTTTGAAAAATCAGTGGCGTGCAGTGGCATAAGAAGTAAGGCAGGCAATAGATAGTAATATATATTTTTTAACATCCCTTTAGAAAATGGTTGATGAAAAGTGTTTTCTTGTTGAAGTTGGAAGTGAAACATTATCTTTTAATTCACACAAATTTATTGAAATGTTACGAAATTAGGAAACAGAAATAATTACCTAGAGTCGAAGACGAGGGGTAAATTTTTAAAAATAATCATGAGCGAAAAAAAATTTCCGGATTTAATTTAACGTGCGGTATTTGGTAAGAAAATTAGGTGTGGCGATATCGTCATATGATCTCTAATTTGGGACACTATAACAATATTTTTTTTATAAAAAAGACCACAACATAAAATGATATTACCCCCCAATTTTTATTATTTGTTGTATCATGGCCAAACTATAACTAAAACATTACAATTTTTAAAAAGCCACGCAACAATTTCCCGTTAAAAATACATACTAACGCGGCATTGGTGCACCAGCAACGGCAATATGAGCACCGCATGCGCCGGCTTACCAACCAGAGCCTCAGACACCACAGTGTATTACGTGGTTCTTACTCGAGCTTCTACGTGTTGCCCTGCGAAGTGTTCTTGTTTTGGTGTCCATTGCACGTCTTAGTTCAAAGTGTGGTATTGCCAAGTAGGTATTGACCGGAGGTGGTTGTATTTTTTTTTTTTTTTTTTGGCATTTGGCTAATTAGCCATGCAGCCAGTCGCAAAGTAAAAAAGAAGAACATTATTATACGAAACATATAAACAGGGATACACGCTTCACGCCACTGGGGTCTGTCAGGGCGACTTTATTTAAAGACACACATGGAATGAAGACCACTAAAAAAGGGGATTACATATAAGGAAAAAATAGGGCAGGTTTGTTTGTTAAATAATTAAGAGTTACAATTTTAAATTGACCTTATATAAATATGTTACAAGAACATTAAATATTTTTATATTTCCTAGTGACAAAAGGTATAGGATATTAAAAGGGCACTCGGGCACACTTTTCATACCTATTACACTCCAAGAATAGATGGTCCAAATCACATCTGACATTGCACAAATCACATTTTGTCCGAAGGGAAAATACCAATTTTATTTGGGTGGGCTGGATAACAAGCATGGCCCAATTTCAGTCGTATAATGGTTGTAATAAACCGTCTTGGAACCATTATCTCCTTATGCCAGTGCTTATTAGGAATGTTTTTACAAGAAGTGAATATCTAGTGCGAGATGTGGTACAATAGGTTTTCCATCTTACGTTCTATTTATCTAATATTTCTGATTTTAGAAGAACATCTGCCTCGCTAAGGTTGAGACTAGAACTAATGGGTGTTCCATTACGAATACTATCCTTTGCTAGAGTATCCACATACTCGTTACCTGTTATACCAGTGTGTGCTTTAACCCAAATAAATGTTATGTGCTTCTTTCTTAACGTAATATATCGTAATAGTTTTCGAATGTGCCATAATAAAGGATTAGTTTTGTAGGACCAAGGTTTAATATTGGTTAATGCTTTTAGAACGGACAAAGAATCAGACAGAATAACAAAATATTGATTGTCATATTCAAGAGCAAAATTAAGTGCTTTAAAAATAGCTAAGGCCTCTGTAGTAAAAATACTACAATTTTTTTCAACTATAAACTTAAATTCATTGTTGATTTGGGGTATATATATAGCTGCTCCATTGCCTTTATCTGTTTTAGACGCATCAGTATATATAAAGATACATTCTTTATGCTTTATAAGTTCTGCCTTTAAAATATGGTTATTAAGTAATTTGCTATCAGTAAAAGAAGGGATTATCAGTGCAACTTCTTGAAAACCTCTATGGTATTCATAATCTGTTATACATAAAGGCGTAATTTGGTTGAGGATTCCATTAAAGTTTCTAAATGCTTCACATAAAGGGGGAGAGTTTTTATGATTCCAATACTTATTAGTTAAATCGTAAGTATTTAGTCTAGAAATGTTATGAAGAAGATTAGTTTTAAAACATTGGTGTTTAAATAAAAATTTAGCACTAAGTGCCTCTCTTCGTAAGTACAATGGGGGTTCCAAAGCTTCCACTAATAACGCCTCCACAGGTGATGATCTCATTGCACCTAAACACACTCTAAGAGTTTTATATTGTACACGATCAATTTTCTGTAAATGGGTTTTGCAGGCAGAGCCATACAAAATACTGCCATAGTCAAGAATAGATCTAAAATATGATTTGTAGAAAATCAGCGCAGTTTGTACATCACAGCCCCACCAAGTTTTCATAATGGAGCGCAGAAAATTTATTCCCTTTTCACACTTATTTGTAAGATAATCAGTATGCTGTTTCCAGCTTAGCTTTTTGTCTAAAATAATGCTTCTGTCTTAAAAGGAATTACCAATTTGGTTGTTGTATCAATTTTGTTTGGTATTATGTTGTGCGTGTACTGGAATGAGCTGTTTTTGTACTCATAACAACCATCAGTACGTTTGGACACTTTGGATGGGTTAATACCCATTTTACATCCAAAGCTAGTACTGTTTTTCAGTACTGGGGACAGCAGTTTACTTAGCAAGATAATACTATTTTAAACTTGAAGAAATAGTCCATACTTTAAGTGGAGTGTATGTTTAAAGCGAAAGAAATAAGACACTTTAAGTCTTTCTCCACTGGTATATTAAAATGTTAAAATTTTGATTAGCAATGTCCAGAACAAAGATTTTAAATTATTATTACTTCTACTCCTAAATAAGGATACTCACATGACATATAAAAAACTTCAACTTCTTTCTTCTATGTCATTTTTTTTAAATACTCCTCATATTTACGTTGCTGATTTACTAATTATGTGACTGTTCAGTTACTCCTCGTTTTATTAAAAAACTTTTTACTACTCCACTATTCCAATTTTAAATGTTCTTCTCCTCACACCTAATTTACTAATTCACTAATATGTGACTTTTCGGCTACTCCTCTTTTTAAATATTCTTCTCCTCACACTTACGTTACTAGTTCACTAATAAGTGACTTTTCAGCTACTCCTCATTTGAATATAAATAAACTTTTTACAACATCTACCAGTCCAATTTTAAATATTCTTCTCTCCAATATGGAACTTAGCTTACTGCTACCTTTATAACTATTTGCTGCCAATATTTCACGAATGTCCTCTCGTTAAGTCTATCGTTACGTTAGAGTTTTTCCAAATATTTTGCTTGTTTTTTCCATCATATCGTAGCTCCGTTAGGACTGTTTGCACCAATGATATTTCTTAGATTCCTTATTCGATTCTCCTGATGATGAATGTATATACATTCGACGCATGTAGAGAATTTACCCTTCATTAAGCCTTAAAACCTATTTTAATATAAGTACCAGTGAAGGAATACTTAAAGTTTCTAATTTCTTTCCCTTTAATAATATTTTAGTTATTGCATAGCATTTGTTTTAAAGAAAGATTGCTTTACGGCAATTTTGATTAATGTTGATTGTTGATTAATTCGATATACAATATATATATATGTATAATAATAAGTTATAGATAATACAGTGGCAATTTGTAGAAAAAGAGTGCTCAAACGAGATTTTTCTTATTTCCAGGTAAACTATGCCCAGGGTCAGCTAGAATGAGAGTCGCCAATCCGCCCAGTTATATTGATTTTTAAGGTTGTTTCTTTTATTTTATTTTAGTTTATTTGTTCTGTATTAACTTAAAATTAAATTAAATTAAAAAAAATACTAAACATATTTTGTCACAAATTTTTACATCACTTTCCTGAAACCCTTTCAGTTACCTTATAAATACAGCAAGTGAAAATTGTAATAAATTACCTAGTTTAACTTTTTAATACCTAAGCGTGTGTACGCGCCATATTTTAAACATTGTTTACACTGAGGGAGTAACTAAATCCTCGCGCAAGGGCCAATAATTCCCTTTCTATAAACCTATTTAAAATATCCGCAATGCGTAAGCAAGTCATTGTTGGGGGGGTTGTTTCTATCTGATAGATATTTCCCTTGGAAACTATTGTATTATGAACATAAATTATTTGAAAATGGGGCAGCTAAATCCACTTCTTGCTGAGATTATTATTGATTTCGAAACAACGGTTATCTCGAATAATCTAACCAAAAAAGGTTTAGCATTATTTTACAGGCAGATATTAAGGGGATTTTAACTTTTTCTATATAGTCGTCGCATTTCTAATTTTAAATTATTTAATTTCAAATTATGCAACGCAACGCTTGGTTAAAGGATTTCTCGCTGGGCGATTATCGAGCCAACAAATCATCCGATAAAATTGCTTACGACTTTCCAACCAAGTTGGGTGTCAACTAATCCATCTCTTTTCAATCAGTTAAAAAAAAGAATAAAAAAAATACACACAAACTACTTCAAAGTTATTTAAGCTATCGTAAACAATTTGTTCAAATTGGGGAAAGAAAAAGTTCGGAAAAAGAAATAATATGTGGAGTTCCACAAGGATCAATATTAGGTCCGTTATTATTCTTAATTTACATTAATTCCGTTTTCAAATTGAACTTAAAGGGAAATATAAAGCTATTTGCAGATGATACGACAATCATTTATTTTGCTGAAACTATTGCAGAAATGTATTTTGATATTAATAATGATTTAAAAATACTTCTTTCTTGGCTTCAATCAAATAAACTTACGTTAAATTTTACAAAATCTTCTTTTATGTTTATAACTAAAAATAAAATAAATCCCATCCTTCCTTAACATTTAATAATGAAAATATTCAATATTCAAAAACGACAAAATTTTTAGGATTAGTTTTAGACGAAAATTTAAATTGAAAATGCCATTTCCAGTAAATTATCCCCAGCTAGATATTTCATTCCTTTGAAATACTTTAAAAATATATATTTTTCATTAATATATTCAAAATTACAATACTTGGCTTCTGCATGGGGATCTGTTTGTTTATCAAACTTAAAACCATTACAATAATTGCAAAATAAAGTTATTAAATGTATACACAAATTACCACATTTAGAAACAATTGTTAATCTATATAGACCGAAAGGGTATTTACACGTTCCAAACATTTATAAATTAAAAATTTGTATTCTAATTCACTCTATTATTTTAAAAGAAGAAAAAGCAAACATAACACTTCAGGAGAATAAGACATTACATGATCATAATACCAGACGTATAAATTATCAAACTATACCAGTAAAAAGTAATTTCGGAAAAAATCGCTTTTATATGACGGAATAATAAAATATAACAATCTTCCAAAAAACATCAGGAAAATTAAAAAATTGGCAACTTTTAAAAAACAATTAAAGAGATATTTACTAAATTAAATTATTTACACTATTTTTTTTTAATTGGATTAACTTTCTTTTTTATTGTTATTTTTTTTAATGATTATTATATCCTATATTATGTTGTCACTTTCCATGTAATGAACTGTAAAAGTTAGTATGCAATAAAGACATTTTGAAAGTAAAAAAAGTTTTTATTTTGAATAGTCAAAGAGCTAGTATAGCGATCGTATCCAATTATAGATGGTTTCGTGAACAACTTAGTTAGCTCGCGTTCTTTTTTTCCATCTTCGTTCTAAGCATTCTCTATCATTCTGACATTATTAGATAATATTTAATTTATTAGATAGTATTAAATAAAATCTGAGACAAGACTCAGTCTTCTTTAAAAACTCTGCTAGAAGATACCAAATTAAAATTCAAAAAACATATTATTACGCTTTGCATAAAAAGGGCATTTTCAGTTTTAAAAAGTCCTTATTCTCATGGGCAATATTTATCCCAAAAAATGAAGTTGCTGTTAAGTGACCTTTTTTTGTGCGATCTCATTTATGGGCAGTTTTTAAACTCTGTTGATAGCAGACGTATTTTAAACTCCTGTATCAGATTTGCTTGTGGTATACGTCGCAGAGAAAGAGTTTCGCATAAACTGACTGAACTGGATTGGCTGAATATGTTTAAAAGACGTACTATGCATTCACTTTGTTCACTTCTATAAGGTTATTAAATTTAAAAAGCCCCCATATCTGTATAATAGAATTAAATTTAAAACTGATATACATAACTTATATAGTCGCAAACAACTTACAATTAATTCCCTCTCATAACAAGTAATTTTTTTATGGTATTGCTTCCCTTATTAGCAAATTTAAAATCAATGACTTTTCTACTAATATTAATACATTTAAGAAGAAAATGAAATCAAGATTACTTTATTATTAGCTAGTATAATAATTATCAATACTTTTATATTAATATAAAAAAAGGTTTTTTCGCAACTCACGCTTAATTATCTATTTATTTATTTTATCTTGTTCCTTTCTCTTCCTTTTTTTTTCTATTTCATTCTCCTATCTCTGTCCTCTAAGGCCTCTTTCACACTATCAGGTTTAGCCGGTCCGGTTTCAAACCTGAAGCAAACCGGACAAGTAATTGACAATTTGTTTAAATAAAGCTCTTCACACTATCAGGTTCAGATTCGGCGACCGGTTGCAGCCGGATGTGTCAACTGGAGCTTCCTATGTGCGCGTTCACACTTGTCCGGTTATGGTCTTCAGGTTTAGTCTGTGGTAGTTTATTATTTGTTTTAACCCTGGCGAGGAAGATGCGAACGCTTACCTGATGGTTAAGCTAAGCATTTCTTTTGGACTGATGCAATTCCTTATTTTTGTATTTTGACGCTGTTAAACTTGCTGTATTTTAGTATGTACTTCTTCAAAAGACGAAACAGACATTCTAAAGTAATTAAAAAATATTTTTTCGTCACTTCTTAATTCCTCATACGAAATTTGAAAAGGACCAATCTAGTCACGTGTTTGAAGTAGAGGATGTACCGGAAGTCCCCTTTTACCATTTCCTTGCTTTTTACGCTTTCTATATAAATACCACAAAGCTATAACAGCATTACGATCCATCATCGATCGAAACGTGGACTAAAGTTTATTAATAAGTACAATACCATACCTGATGAAAACCTGATCGGGTCCGGATATTTTTATTTTTACTTCAGGATTCTGTCCAGTTTAAAACCTGACCGGCGAACCTGATAGTGTGAAACAGCAACAACGCCTTTAAACCTAGGAGTTATTGGAAACAGGCCTTATACCACACAGTCTTTAGCCTCTCTATTCTTCTTTAATAGATATACATATTCTGAATTTTTTTTTCCTATGTAATTATTTATTTATTATATTTTTTTTGCCTTAACAGCGCCCATGTTTGCATGGGATGTTTCAAATATGGTCTATTATTTCCCATAATATATCGTTTTGTAAAATATAAATAATTATTTGATGTTGTAAAAATAATAAATGTATTATCATTATTGTTAATATTATTATTACATGCATATAAATACAAGACCACCAAAAGTAAAACACACACCCTAACAACAAAAACAGGACTGGCTAACTACTTTTACCATCGCATTAACCATATTTTAAACTTGTACGGGGCCTAATGGTTTATAAGCATAATGGCTTGCATTGTTATTTACAATTGAAACATCGAACTCAACTTAAACGATCGATTAAAAGTTATGGCGTTATTCATTGGTAAAACATAAAAATAGATGCACTAAACTTACCAATAGAAAACGCTATAAACAACCCTGACAACATATTACAAGTTTCGCCGGCCAAATATTGTAGAAGAACCAACCAAGCGGCGAGCGATGCGCCTGCGCATGTTTCACGTTTAATGCTGCGTGTCCATATTATAATTTACGTTCGCGGCGCAGTATAAAGTCGCCAAAATGTAATGTGTTTTTAAATACAAACAGCTGGATTAGTTCTCAGTGAGCACAAGGTTTGGCAACCTATCGCATCGTAATTAAAATGGATAAACTAATAATATTAAATTTATAATAGCAAATGATGATAAATGAAATGTTTGTTATTTGAAATAGGAGGGTTAATTAACCTAAACTGGTTTATTCTACTCACCGTTCAACTTAAATAAGCTTGCTACGGCCCACTACTGAACTGCTAATGTCACATGTAATAATAATAATAATAATAATAATAATAATAATAATAATAATAACAAATTTTTATTAGTTCATTGAACTATTTAATTACATTTCAAATTTTAAATTTTTTCTTCTCTCCTGATAGATAGGTAATTACAATCTAGAAAGACTATTTTATTAGACTTTTTTACATAAAATTTGATTCTTTAATTTTTTTACAAATAGTTTTAAATTACACCTTTTAATTTCATTTCCTAACTTGTTATATTCTATAGCACCACTAAAAAATATTGATTTTTGAGTCGATTTCAAATTTGTATGATCCAAAATAAAGTTATTTTTTCCTCTTGTTTCATGAATATGAACTTCATTAAATTTTGTCAAGAAATTTTCATAATATGGTGCTGTTATATTTAAATTTATTTTATGAATAAAAATCAAAATACGAAATAATAAAAAATTTTCTATATTCATCCATTGTAAACAATTTAGCATTTCCGTTATTTTAGTGTATTTATTACATCCCAATATTATTCTCATTGCTCTATTTTGTAAAATCTGTAATCTGTTTTTATCTTGTTGTGAACATATATATAAAATTGAACTACAAAAAACAAAATGAGGTAAAATAATACAATTGAAAATCATTTTTTTACTATAAATGCTTAAGTATCTGCTTAATCTATTTAGTACTCCTATTTTTTTTGAAATTTTTTTACAAATATAATCCATATGATCATGAAATTTTAAATTTTTGTCGATAATAACTCCTAAATATTTAACTTTAGTAACAATTTCAATAGCTTCGTTATTTATTTTAAAAGAAATATTTTGATTTTGAAACTCATTATACTGTTTATCAGAACTTAGTAATAAACATTTTGTTTTATCAACATTTATTTTTAATTTATTTTCACACATCCATTTATATATATGTTCTAGTATATTGTTCATGTTATTTATTAGAGATATTAAATTACAATCTGAAATATAAATTACTGTATCATCAGCAAAAAAATGATATTTACAAATGTCTAGATTATAGGCCAAATCATTAATATAAATTATGAATAATAAAGGACCAAGTATACTGCCTTGAGGTACACCAACATTTATACCTTTTTTATTTGACACATACTCGTTACATTTAACTACCTGCCATCTATTCATTAAATAGTCATGTAACCATTTATGTAGGTGTCAACTGTCGAAACGCATTGTTTTTAGAAAAAGTTGACTTTATGCTGAACTTTATTTACATGCGGTAGGGCCGCTAGGTCATAAATATCACGATTTTCGTGATTATTGTTGCCGATCTACAGGTATATTATGTATGTCTTTGAATGGTAGTAATCAGTTAAGAGTATAACGTTATTGCTGATGTAAATCCATTCCGTTATTGGCGTTCAGATAATTTATAGTAAGATAATTGATTCGAACGTCACAACGTCTCTTATCAGGAACTATTACTTGCATAGAGCTATTATGCATCGCTGATCACAAGCAGCTCTATTACTTTAGCGCTCTCGTAGAAACGCTTTGGCTATTAAACGTTTGGATATTGATTGGAAATGTAGTGTCCAATGAAGTGTGTCGAATTTCAAATATTCGAAAATAAATGTTTAATTTTGAAATATTATGATAAAACATTTCGTTTCTAGTAGCTCAAGATAAAATAATGGTATTTATGGAAATTTTAACAGTTTGGATATTGATGAGAAAAATGTAATTATAACTCGCTTCAGTAAAAAATAGATATTATAATATTTTCTTTTATCGGGTGGAGCAAACATTAAAATGCCAAGAGGTTTAAAAGGTTAACAACTATTTAACAGTAATCTGAATGAATCAGCCAGTTCTCGACAGATGACACCAAACATTTGTTATCGATATTAGGACATGTCAAATCTCTAGAACAGCGGTTCTCAAACTTTTTTGGTGACGGAACCCTTTTGGGAAGCAAAATACTTGATGGAACCCTACAATAAAACAATAGTTTTTAAAAGTGTATTCTTTATTAATAAGCGTAATAAAAGTACAATGTAACAGTTACTAATTATTACTTACTTTACCACATGGCAAGTACAATAATAGAAGATATTAAAAAAGAAAAAATCTAACTAATGGGAGATATGAAACTGTTTTTTATTTTTCATCAATTGGTTGATATCAGGTTTGATAGAAGACAGTTGAAGTCTCATATCAGGTTCGGCGTCCAGTCTATTGCGATATTTTGTTTTCGTGGCTGCATAGGTTAAGAATCCTGTTTCGCACAAACATGTTGTTGGGAACGGGAGAAGAATATTCAGAGCCATTTTGCCAAGCATTGGATATTCATCACGGATTCTGCACCAAAAATCGTTGAGAGGCGTCGTTTTGAACAGTGACTCCATACTTGTGTCTGATGACATTTCTAAAAGAGATTTATATATCTCGTTTGACATACTTTCGGGCTTTTCCAAGTTGGGTAAAAAAGGATTATGAATCAATAAATTCAGTTTCATTTTTGTATTCTGTTCTTCGGGAAAATACTTTTCAAAAGATGCGCGCATCGAACTGAGATATTGGACCAATTCTTCAAACACATCATCTTGAAATATTTCTGAGTCGTTATCGCTAACAAACTCACTGAGTGACGTAAAGCTTTCTATTTCTTTCTTACCAACGCAAATAATCCAAAAATCTAATTTTCTTTTGAATGCAGTTATTTTGTTATAGGCCTGAAACACTGTTGTCTGTTTACCTTGCAATGATAAATTCAATTCGTTCAGTTTTTGAAAGATATCCGCCATAAAAGACAATCGGAACAACCAAGTTTTATCATACAAACGGTCCTTCAAATTAAAAGAAGTATCTGCTGAAAGAAACATTTGTAACTCGGCCCTAAGTTCAAATAGCCTTGTTAAAGTTTTACCCCGAGACAGCCATCGCACTTCTGTATGGAGCAGCAGTGTTTTATGTTTGCTGTCATAATCTTCACACAATAATGAGAACAATCGGGATTGTAGTGGTCGTGATTTGATAAAATTAATTATTTTTACCGCTTCATCCATAACTAATGAGATATTGTACCAGCTATTGTAACACATGTTTATTCAAATACAAATAAATAAATAAATATACCTACGCGCGGCCGCGGAGTCAAAACGTTCGACCAGAGAGAGGTGTTTTGATTTTTTTTTTCTAAATTCTTGAGGAACTCCTACAGAGGTATCGCAGAACCCTAGGGTTCCGCGGAACACACTTAGAGTATAGCTGCTCTAGAATAATAGCGGACCGTAATTTGCCCACACGCCTAGTCCTAGTTATGAATTGGGTTTTTTCATTACATTTTCAAAGTGTTTAGTGGTTTTGATGCCCTTTATTTCGATTTTGATTTACTTTTAATTACATTTGTGTGACCACCCAACTTATTATAGTCTAAAAAAGGTTACTTTTACCCAAGTTTTTTACCATAAAGCCCGACAGGCCGCTTTACATAGTCAGAAGTTAGTAATTTATACCTTTTTATCACCTATACAGTGCGGAATAAAACCAATGTAATAAACTGTTAAAAAACACCTGTCATTAGGAGAATTGGGCTTCATAGACAAGGCCAAGTCACCGGCGTATACAAGGGGGGGGTAATGGGGGTAATTACCCCCCCCCCCCCAAGATTACTTAAGCGTTGTTTAATTTTTGTCCTTACTCCTTAAAGCTGCTATTATCTAGTATCCTAGCCAGGCACGTAGCTAGGGTGGAGGGTACAGGGGGCCTGAACCCCCTCCGACACTCGAGCTCTGATTTCGGCAACATAGGCAATACATTAAACATTTCCTACACTATTACATTTTCTTCACCTCAATTATTACCAGGTTTGTTTTTGAGATTTTCTTGAGGATTTTGTGTTGTGTTTTTTATTTTTCCCACTTGAAAACCAAGCACCATGATTCAAAAAAGGGCGTGGCACCCAAAAAAATTTCGCCTGCGGCGCTTTTTTTTGCGCCTTCGGTGCGATCCCGATAGCCCCCCCCCCCCAAAAGAAATCCTGGCTACGTGCCTGATCCTAGCCGATCGATTACCCCCCCCCAGACGCATGAGCTGGATACGCCGGTGGGCCAAGTAGTCTACTTCCTGGTAGTAAAGAGGTGTTTTTACCTGTATTTAACCTTTGTGGGCCTATGTTGGGCCTGTCATGGGCTATAAAGTTGATAGAAAACCATAACCACAATTTTAGAAAAAGATGAAAGTAGTATGTTGTTTTTATTTTTATCAATATCGCGCAGGAGGCAGGAGTTTTCTTAAATCAGAACATGTCATATCAGCCGCTATTGATTTTTAAAATGGAGTAGTAGATATATAGTATACTAGATAGGTACTTAAAATCATTATTTCATCGATGTGAGGTGCAAAATTAGGTGCGCGTAAAAAATGTTCCTATATATTTCAATTTTACCTTGAAAAACTAACCGCGCCCCAGAAAAAAAGGCATTTAATTAAAAAAAACAAGGTAAATTAAAATTGAAAACACAAGAAATTTAAAATGTGGCCAATATTTTGTACTTGGACGAATAAGTTAGCTCGTTTATGTGTTCGGTTTTTGTAATATATAATTTGTTGTTGTTTTAGTGTTACAAGTAATTTAACAAAATTAATTGAAAATAATACACCATGTTAAAAAAAATATGGCGTCAGTAAAATGTTTTTCCTAAAGGTCACGATTTCCTGTGGTTTGGGCCTTAAAAAAATGGACCTATAAGTCCAATTAGGTTATGCTAGGAGAAAGTTTCCTATTTGGGAACTTCTGTGTTGATAGGTCTAAACTATACGGATATCATATAACGAAATATTCGTTTATATGGCATAAATGTATGTGTATATGAAGCCTAATTTGGGGTTTTAAAGAATACTGCGCAGGACCTATGTAATGTACGGCCTATTACTTCATAAAATGTTTATATCGGGATCGCTGAAATGTCTCGCAACGGATTAATAGCCACTACCATTATAATCTAACTAACCTAACTTTTTGGCCGAGTTCGATTCTAAGCGCATAACATTTTTTTTTTGTTCCGGCGTTTTGTATAGCTCCTACGTTTTGTGTAGCTTTCGCAGATTGCGGTAATATTTACTTGAAAATCGAAATATATAATTCTTTTCATAGTAACCTAAATTATTGCTTCGAGTTTACCACAGTGTAATAAACGTTACAATCACCATTAAATATTTCTAAGCCAGAATCTTTTTAAAGACCTAATTTTTGGAAGATATGGCTTTGGAGACAAAATAAGAGAACGGTTTGGTCATAACTATAACCTATGTTATACTTTTAAGTCTTCTGGGCTTTATGAACAAAATGTAAGACTAATATAGGGTATACATCGCCTCAGAAAATGTTCAAATTATAACCTGACCATGAATATATATTAAAGACAAAACGAAGTAATTTGTTCTTCATTTATGGGCCTAAAATATTTTTGGGCTTTAAGGCCCAATCTAAGTTAAAAAATAACCTAGTTGGGCGTTTATTACTGACTTTCCTAAGACCTAACTATCAAGTCGATTTACAAGGTAAATATCTACCCTTTTGGACCATCTCTTGGGCTTCTTATATTTTCCTACTTTGAACGCGTATTAATAAGTTCGAATCACTTTGTTTTGACCAAGCAAGTCTCTTTGGTCGTTTCGTCCAAAAAGCCGATTTGGAGGTAAAAAATAGGCTATTTTTTACTTAAATTGGTCATTATCTCCAAAGTATAGAGGTCGCCAATAAGGCTTTAAATGTTGGTTGGGCAGTAAGTATTTACAATTATTCATTGGACGAAGAATTTTATTATTCTCGTTGTGATTAGAGATCATAATTATAAATTGTGTTCTTTGTTCAGTGGGTTAAGATCCGGCGATCTGGGTGGCCACACTCTTGATCCGCGTCTACCTATTCACTGCCCTGGAAAAATTATATGTATATAGGTACTTCCCTACATGAGCAGCATAATGGGGCGAATCAACATCCTGTTGAAACCATAAGGTTAAACTTGGTAAATTAGGATCATTATCATCTGGAAATAGAGTAGCTAGAGCTGCACTGAGAAAAAGCCTTAGTCGATTATTTCAAAATATACAGGGGTTATCAAAAAATGTCTTATATAAAAAATGTAGGGCTGTTAAAAATCTACATATCGGTGATAAATTGAAATATGCAGGGTCGCCCACACAGTTGTGGAGAATGATAGTTATATTTTTTTAAATGGAATACCCTGCATCTTTTTACTTATTTTGATTGTCGACTCAATTTTAAACATTTTTTATTAACCATGTGTTATACCTAAATTCATTACTTTCCTACATAAATTGATCAGCTACAAAACACAAAATAAATTTCAAGAAACAATTTATTAAGTTAACTTTAAACAAAAACGTATAACAAATCATGGCAAAACGGCTCTATTTTTTAATAAGTGTTGAAAATGACCCCCATTTACTAACTCACAATGATACAAATTATCACAAAAATGTCTTTGGGTGTTTAAAACCATTTCCCTTGTTATTCTCGCAATTTCATTGACAATTTTCATTCTTAATTCTTCTAAATTATTAAATTTATTTTGATAAACTATGTTTTTCAGGGGACCCCAATAAAAAAAATCTAATGGCGAAAGATCGGGGGACCGTGAAGGCCATTCGATAGGCCCTCTTCTTCCTATCCATCGATTTAGGAACGTGACATCCAAAAATTCTCTAAGTTCGCGAGTAATATGCGAAGGAGCTCCATCTTGCTGATACCAGGTTAAGTTAATATCAGCATTTAAATTGTTTATAGCTGGAACTATTTCTTGCCGAAGAAGCCGGAGATATCGATCACCGTTCAAATTTCCCTCGATAAAAAAGGGTCCAATTACATGTCCCGCAAACAATCCAGCCCAGACATTAACTTTTCTTAGGAACTGTGAATGCAGCTCTTCATACCAGTTAGAGTTATTTCGCGCCTGTAACGGTAATTTTGCTTATTCACCATTCCGTGTAGTGTAAAAGTCGCTTCATCCGAAAACACAATATTGTTTGAAAAATTCGGGTTTTCTTCCATATTTCTTGTCATTATTTCGCAAAATTCTAGCCTTCGATCACAGTCAACGTCAAAAAGTTCTTGTACAACATTAATTTTGTATGGATGCATTTTCTCAGTATGAAGAACGGTTCGTACAGATTTTTGATCAATTTCATGATCCAAAGCAAGCTGATTGGTGGATTGTTTGGGATTGTCTTCTATCGCAAGCAGAATGTCCAGCTTTTTTTCCTCGGAGGTAGCAGTCCTAGGTCTTCCAGATCTTGGGCGGTTTTTCACAGTACCAGTCATTCTGTAACGCTCAATAGTTCGAAAAACTGCATTTTTTTTAATGTGCCTGTCTGGATGCTAATTATTGTAAATATTACATACCTCCTGATATGATCTCTGTTTATCGCCAAACCCCCTTAAAATTAAAATATCAATTCTCCCTGTGTCAGTAAGTAAAAATGCCATGCTATTTTCTTTTTTGTCTATTTCTGTCAGAATTTCAGTTTCAGATGTCAAACTATTAATTATTTATTAGTAACCATCGTCGTGCCTTATTTGTTGTTCACTATGTTCGAAAATCGCATCGTTATACGTTATTATTTGAAACGCCGATTTCTAGGAAAGTAATGAATTTAGGTATAACACATGGTTAATAAAAAATATTTAAAATTGAGTCGACAATCAAAATAAGTAAAAATATACAGGGTGTTCCATTTAAAAAAATATAACTATCATTCTCCACAACTTTGTAGGCGACCCTGTATAGTTCAATTTATCACCGATATGTAGATTTTTAACAGCCCTACCCCTACATTTTTTATATAAGGGGTTTTTTCATAACCCCTGTATATTTTGAAAGAATCGACCGTTCTGGTAATTTTTCCTAACCCTGTATGTATGATGTATCTTTTATCGAAATACACATACACATGATGTAAATAAAATGACAATTTTCCGAAAATGGTTAGGATTAGCGACATCAATGAAGAGTACTCAGTCAACAGTATGTCAAAAACATTGGCCAACGTTTTTATCATATAGGGCGTAAAAAAAATGGGCACATTAGTATCACAGCTAGTCCGTCCCTGCAGCTGTGAGTAATTTGCAACACTTTCTGGGATAGTAATTTGAATGACCTTACCTGGTATACAGCATATGAAAAAAAAATTAAATATACCTGTTGGTTTAATAATTATGTGTCAAAAACTTACTTCCCTGGAAGCTCTTTGGGAGCCCACATCTCCGAAGAGGAGGCCGATACGAAAGAAGTTTATATGAACTTGTAGTATTCTTTTTACGTATTTTTTTCATATCTGGGAGATTTCCCGCATTTTCCCGGACACCCTGTATAAAAATATTAAAGTTAATAGGTACGCGTAACATTTTTACGATCCACCCTGTACAATAGCTTTTTTCTAAAAAAAGTGCATTAAAAAAAATTAATTTGACTGGTCCGAGTAAATCTTCTATATAAAGGACTGATCGGTTCCAAAAAATAATATTATGTAAAAAATGTTGTTGTTTACTCTACGAGCTTCTTTATTTATCCTTAGAAAATCATCGGTGTGAAGTGGACGATAAACCTTTTTTCTAAACTGCATGTAGAGGGTTGCGGCCGCGGCAATTTCCTCTTGATCAATGATGCTTTCAATGGATATCCAGGTGCGGTAAAAAGCGAACACTTAGCTCATAATAAAATGTTTGCTTCCCGATCCTTGAGCTACCATTGTTTCGTTTAGCAGGTAATGTCTGATGGAAGCCAGTGGCGAAGATATTTATTGCCTACCCATGATAATGCACCATTATACAGAATTCGACAAATTGTCGTCCCTGTGACCAGTGACGGCTCCTCAGGGATACAGTGTCTCTCCTGCAACAAAATGAAATACAATCAATTACTACAGCTTTGAAATATATACCGTGCGAACAAAAATTATTTGCATCTTGGATTAAAAAACGTAGGGCTTGGTTTAGACCACAATAACCAAATCTAGGTTAAAATTTTGTCAAATTCATGTTATGATATGATATGCCAAACTAATGAGTAATAAAATAAGTAAACAAATACAAATTTATTTTTGTTGTTTACGAAATTAACAAAGTACAGAAAGAAAAAAAAAAATAATTACATAAATTGCTGAAATTGGCCACCGCCATGCTCCAAGCATAAATTCACACGTCTCTTCATATTTTCGAAAGTATTGACCAGCATATCTGCAGAAATGTTACCACATTCTTATTGGATAATCCTTTCTGTAATTGTTCTAAATTTGCAACTGGTGTTTTAAAAATAGTGTTCTTTAAATAAGGATTATGGATTACTTCATAACCGTTAAACAAGGTGATCTAGGTGGGAATTGAATGTCTGATGTAAAAACTGATCAATCTGTCGTCGAAAAAATTGCGTAAGTACCTAGTTAATAGTTTCGGCGGCTGTATGGGCGGTTGCACCGTCCTGTTGAAAATATCCAAAACGTAGTTCGTCGTAAAGTAATTGCTCCACAAATGGATTCAAAATATTGTCTCTATACCGCTGTGCTGTAACTGTGTCATGGAAAAAAATAGGACCAACAATTCTTCTTCGGGAAACCTTGGTTAGCACCAAGACACCAATTTTTTGAGGGTGCAATGTAGACTCTACAGAAAAATGGGGATTTTCACTACTCCACAGGCGTGTATTCTGAGAATTCACATAACCGGAGAGGTGGAACCAGGCTTCATCGAAAAAATGTCAGGTCTAAGGGCCGGTATTTTCATCCTCGGTTAAAGCTCGGTTATTTTAATTCCTAGGTTAAACTTGACATCTGATGTTTATAACATGCTTTATGTGTCACAAAACAAGTTTAACTAAGCAATAAAAATAACCGAGTTTTAACCAAGGATGAAGATACCGGCCCTTAGAAATCATTTCTTTCCAATAAATTTTGGGTAAACCATTGAGAGTCCCTAAGTACATCGATTAAAAAAGGATAACAATAAAACTGTGCAACGTCAAACGCTATTCTGCACCGTCAAGTGTACTGACCAATCGGGAAACAATTCAATTGCACCGCCCACATCCATAGCTATCTTTGCAAACTCGAAATCGGGACCCGATTTGTTAAGTTAAATAATAATAAATAGTAATGTCGCATTTATCGTTATGTAGATGGCAAAATTATTTAAAAATTTTAAGTTTAGAACTAATTAACGTAACGTTTATAACGACAATGTACGAACTACAAATTAAATGATTGTAATTTGTGTTTAATTTCGTCGAGTTATTGGGCTTTCAACAATTACCTCCCCGAGGCTCAAATCCTACTACGTGACACTAGTTTGACAGAGTGGTCGTGATTTTTACACTGCAACATTCTGTCCTTTTGCATGTTTTCTTTTAAATGCCGCTTTATCGTTACAAAATACGAACTACTGACGTCACTGCATATATTTTTGGTATTATACTATAGTCGGCATTCCATGTATAGGCATCGTCTGTGGCAGTATTGTAAATAAATGGTGTTTTATCATTGGAAAGTTTTGGCTCTCCTTATATTATAATATGTCTATGGATAACACTCTTGCAAGTTTCAGGACAGTCCAATTAGTACAACCCTAAAAGAACCTTTTATTTTAAAACTAATTTTGTACCTACTAAGCGATAAAAACAAGCAATATAGACGAAAACCTCGAAACTTGCCGGACAAAACACAAATAAGAGACTTTTCTATGTATGTTTGTTTCCAACCGTTCTCGCCACCTAAGAGCATTTAACTCAATTAAAGGGGTGAGAAGATATCTACATTATATTTATTTTTATCTTTTTGCTAAATGAGAAAATCCAGAGGAGTTCTTTAAGCGGGTAAGTAAGTATACAACTAAAAATATGAGCGATGACTTAACAAGGGATGAACAGTATCTATATATCGTGGGCTTGATGCAAAAAGTCACTAAGTCAAGATTGATTGAATATAAATAAGACTAAAAATGAAGAAAACAGAAAAATAACGAGAGAAATATCGTTCCGTTGACTACGCCTCTGACAAACCTTTACATTATTCAAAACTCTTGCTCCGATGATTTGTTAAAAGCAAAGGAATCCGATACGACCTAACAATATTTGATTTTCTTGCCATCTGCCCTTTTCTTGGGTCTGATACAATATTTGGATGTTCAAGTTAAATAACATACTTACCTGTTTAATTACCGAAAAATATTGGGGTTTAATATTGAACCGCGCGCCATTGTTGCGGGTTGAGTTAACAATTATTGTTTGAAGTAATGCCTTGAAGATTAGATTCGTCGATAATGCACAATTTAAAATACGTTGAACTTCACCAGCGTGCACTTAAAAATTAGGATGTCATGAAACTTGATAAAGCAAATCCTAAATAAGGTAGTAAGTCAAGGGCTGATTTAGCTTTTTGGCATGGGTAATAACTCTCCAAAAAAGGTGTTGAGGGGGGGGGGGAAGGTAAAAGGTACAGTGTGACCAGTAAAGTCCGCATCATATTGGATTTTTTTTTTATTAATAACTTTATTTGAAATTTGATTTTGGCATCAAGTTCTGCTTCGATCGAGATGAAAAGTAAGCAACAAAATAGTAGTCACGTGATTCGCATTATCTGTCCAATTTTAATTTTTTCCAAAAAATAATTCAAAAGTAGGGTTATTTCTGAAAGTATCGAAAAAAGTTATTAGAAAAAGTTTTTTTAATGCAGTTTCTACTTCACATGCAAAATTTTAGCTGCATAAGATTATTTTTATTTTTTTTTCCATATTTTGTAAATTGCACCACTTTTGCAAAATAAGACTCAACGCAACCTACATAAAACTTCTTAGTTTTGACAATGCTTTATTTCAGATACATTTTCTTTAAAGTAGAGCCATATTTAATGTGTCAAAATTGGGCTATTAAAATTATTTAGTCGCATGTAATGCAAAGTTTATTTGTTTTTGACTCTGTATAAGGTAACTTCATGAAATAAGTATTTTTGAAAACGTAGTTTGTGTCTGAAAATAATACACCTTAATATTAAGACAAAAAAGAACACAGTGTCATCAGTAAGTGGAAAATACATTTTAGTGGTAGGTAATAAATCAAAATTATCTTATGCTGCTAAAAGTTTGCATGTGGGCTAGAAAATGCATTTAAAAAAAACTTTTTCTAATAACTTTTTCAATATTTTCAGAAATAACCCCACTTTTGAATTATTTTTTTGGAAAAAATTAAAATTTGACAGATAATGCGAATCAGGTGACTACTAGTTTTTTGCATAATTTTCATCTCGATCGAAGCAGAACTTGATGCCAAAGTAAAATTTCGAATAAAGCTATTAACAAAAAACAATCCCATATGATGCGGGCTTTACTGGTCACACTGTATAATCAAGATAGACAGGAAACGGCAAAATAAATATTTTACGAATAAAATTAAGGCATAATACATCGTTTAAATTACATCGATGCATTGACAAATTTTAAATGGCCTCGATGCATCGCCTAAAAACAATATATGGCATTGAAAATATCGATGTTTTCGATGCATCGATGTATATTCAACATTCCTATTTCTGTTTGGTGTTTCTTTGACAACGGTTTAAAAAAATTTCAGTTTATCGGTTTTGTTTAAGGTGGCATTCTCAACGTCATTTAATCCATTACCAACCTATAACCTATTTCTCGTTATTTTTTAAGTTTATTACTTTATTAACTAACATTTAATTAAAATCAATATCGTCTGCACATTATTTAGATCATATCTTACATATTACCAAAATAATAATGTAGTTCATTGTTAATTTGGGAAAAAACGTGTGTGAAAGAAAAATGACACAATAAAGTTAAAAAAAAATATTACCAGGTATTTTTCGCTATACGATTCTCCTAAAATAATTTATGAAATTCCTTGATATTTTTTTAATAGGTCAATTATTACCTAGGGAATATGCTATCGGTATTGATTTTATTTAAATTTTGGGCAAAAGCTTTCAAATAAATAAATCTACGCAAAATAGGTAATAGGTTGGCAAGCATGTTGATACTCCCACCTTAATAATTGCTGTTTTTTAGTGTTTTGTGACATTTTCTGAAGGCTAATTAAGATGAGTTTGTTGTATGTAGGTACTAAGTATGCGAGAATTCGGAAAATAATAATTCTGTAGTTACTTTTCATGGTTGAGTAAATAGAAAGTTGGGTTATTTGTACGTTAGGTTTATTCCATAGTAGCAAGGTATAATAACATTTAAAGGCTCCATAATCATTACTCCCGGCCCCACCCAGCTCTTCACCGCCTCACTCCTACAAACGATGTTGTCAACACATTTCAATAGCGCTTACGAATTACATGTGCCATCTATATACAGTGATGGGCTAAAATATGGAACAAATTCATTTAAAAATCAAGTATTCATTTTTTGAAAAAACGCTCGGACACGTCGATTATAATTCTTTCTTCCGAATTTTTTGCCTCAAAAGAAATGATACCGGGTGTGTCAAAAAGTAGATGTAGCAAAATTTTTTTGTTTTTTAAATAGAACCCCCCTATTTTTACTTATTACCCTAATTCTACGTCAAATTCTGCGCATAATTCATGAAGCATACTCTAGCCTTATCTCTAACGGTTTTAGAAAAAAATTACATCTTAAAAAAAAATTCTTTAAAAAAAGGTACATGTACCTACTTAAAGGTAAACTGGTAAATTTAAATGAATTGTTACTACGATAGCAAGTCATGTGTCAATCAAAAATTAGTTTAGGTATAATTTTGAAAAACGGTGATCATGGTGCATTCAAATGAGACACAAAGAATGGAAATTTTAATTTTAATTGGATGTGGAGACAAAACAAGAAGTCAAGAAGAAGTTTGTAACTTGTTTAACGCTAAGTATCCAGAACGGCCGATTACAAGATCTACAGTAAGTAAAATTGAGAAGAAATTCAGGGAAACAGCGAATGTAAAGGATCGTCTACGGCCAGGTCGTCCAAAAATTAGTGAAAACTCACAATTGAACATTTTGTTAGAGGTTGAAGATAATCCTCATAGTGCATCCACTGAAGTACCCTTAATAATGATGTTAGCCGACGATCTGTGTTGCGGGTATTGAAACAAGAAAAGTACCATCCGTACAAAATTAGGTTGCTGCACGAGCTAAACGAAGATGATCCCGACCGCCGACTACAGTTTTGTGAAACTATGATGGAAATTTGCAACTTAAATCTATTTTTCCATCGCAACATACTTTTTAGCGATGAAGCCACGTTTTGTTTGAATGGTTCGGTAAACAGACAAAATTTTCGGTATTGGAGTACAAATAATCCCCGTTGGATGAGAGAACAGCACACACAATACCCACAAAAAGTAAATGTTTGGGCAGGGATATTAAATGATAGAATTATTGGACCTTTTTTCTTCGATGGAAATCTTACAGGAGATCGGTATTTACAATTTCTTCAAAATTAATTAATTCCCACACTAGCAGCGGATTTTCCAAATCCGAATCAGCCTCATCTACCAGAAGCGTCTATTTGGTTTCAGCAGGATGGTGCTCCGCCTCATTTTGCTCGACAAGTACGAGAGTATTTGAATACTGCATTTCCCGAACGATGGATAGGTAGAAGAGGACCCATAGAATGGCCTGCAAGATCTCCCGATCTTACACCCATGGATTTCTTTCTTTGGGGTTATTTGAAATCAAAAGTGTATAAGGATAAACCACAAAATTTGGAAGACTTAAAATTTAAAATTAGATATGAAATTAGGCAAATTAATGAAAATACTGTAAATAATGTTTTAGAAGGGTTTTTAAGTAGATTAGCATATTGTCAAGAAGTTAATGGTTTGCATTTTCAACACTTAATAAACTAATTTTTTAACCTTTTTTAAAAAAATTTTTTTTATGATGTAATTTTTCTCTAAAACCGTTAGAGATAAGGATAGAGTATGCTACATGAATTATGCGCAGAATTTGACGTAGAATTAGGGTAATAAGTAAAAATAGGGGGGTTCTATTTAAAAAACAAAAAAATTTTGCTACATCTACTTTTTGACACACCCGGTATAATTTCTTTTTGAGGCAAAAAATCCGGAAGAAAGAATTATAATCGACGTGTCCGAGCGTTTTTTCAAAAAAGAATACCTGATTTTTAAATGAATTTGTTCCATATTTTAGCCCATCACTGTAGGTGCTCTCTCCCCTCTACAAAAATATTAAATTTCTTTTCCTTTATTAAAAGTAGAAAAACAATTTTCGCGCTGAAAGTACGCCTTTTTAGGGAGGGGGAGGGGGGTCATGTAATCCGCCAAGACATTTTTTGTATTATGAAAAAATGTCGACCCATATCATTTTGCATACGCCGAGGAAATTTAATTTGCTCATGTGCCGAGACCTAAAAGTTGTTAAATCGTTTTAGTCACCGTGTTTTATTTTGGGTTTCTTTAAAAGTCCTTTTTAAATATTAAATTGGTCCGTGATCCAAAGTTGACGTACAACCATAAAATGAATCGAATTAGGATTCAAAGCTTCATCAAATTCTTAAGGGTCCACACTGAGGAAAATGATCTAGAGAGAGAGAGAGAGAGAGAGAGAGAGATGTTTCAAAATATTGATTGGGCTTTTTTGGAGCGAGCGGACGATCTGGATAATTGTTGTAAACTGTTTTATGATAAGATCTATTCTGTTTTTGACGTGTGTGTTCCGAAATTTGGTATTTCGAATCATCGCAGTTACCCTCCATGGTTCACCACAAATATTAAACGTGATATTAGACTTAAAGCTATCTATTGGCGTAAATATAAGCGAACTGGTGATCCATTAGACTATGAGAACTTTTCGGAACTAAGACGCCAGGTAAAGTACGACATTAATGTTTCATATAGAGAATACATGCATGAAATTGAAAATAATGTAACTCATGATCCCAACAAATTTTGGGCTTTTGTTAGTTCTAGAAGGGGCTCGAATCTCATATCCCGTGGAATGCATTTTGAGGGTGAGATGTTTTTCAATTCCGATGACATTGTTAATGCCTTTGCAGATTTTTTCGGCCGTTCTTATCTGGCGATCTCTAATTCAACTACAGCCGCGGAACCTCAGAAGTCAGACTTGAATTTGGATATAGTCAGTTTTAATGAAGATGAAGTTTTTAATGCAATCAAGCGGATTAAACCCAAGTCGACTACTGGGCCGGATAACATTCCTGCATTTGTTGTTAGAGATTGTGCAGGAGTGCTTGCACGTCCCCTATCTTTCATGTTTAATAAGTGTCTCAGTGCCTGTAAAATGCCAAGCGTATGGAAGTCCTCTAAGGTATGCCCTGTCTATAAGAAAGGTGGTAAATTAGACATCTCAAACTACAGACCTATATCGATAATTTCCAATTTTTCTAAGATTTTCGAAATACTACTGCATAATAGTATTTACTATAAAGTTAAAAATGTTATTGCTCCCGAACAACATGGATTTGTAAACGGCCGTTCAACAACAACTAACTTAATGTGTATTACTCAATTTTTGGCCGAAGGTATTGATCAGCGCATGCAGACGGATGTTATTTATACTGACTTTTCAAAGGCTTTCGATCGACTGGATCACTCCATATTATTGAACAAACTATACAGTCCTATGGTTTCTCTTATCATCTACTGTCATTTTTGAGTCATATTTAAGGGATAGACGTCAGTATGTAGCTTATGGTGAAGTTAGATCTATCGAGTACCTTGCAACATCCGGGGTTCCTCAAGGTTCCATCCTTGGTCCTTTACTTTTTACATTATTTATAAACGACATTATTAATAATCTCACTGTTCGTTGCCTGTTGTATGCCGATGATCTAAAAATATTTTGTTTAATTACAAGTTTGGTTGATTGTTTAAGGTTGCAGCGTAATTTGGACATATTATTTGATTGGTGCTCAAAGAACAGATTAAACTTAAATATTGCTAAATGTAATGTTTTGACATATTCTAATAAAAACACCACATTTGATTTTGACTATAACTTAAACGGTGTAATTTTGGAAAGACCAAGGGTGTTTACGGATCTAGGAATTGTTTTTGACAAGGAATTGTCCTTTGTTCCTTATATTGATCATATTGTATCCGCTGCTTATAGACTACTTGGTTTTGTTCTTAGGACCACAAGAGATTTTCAGTCTGTTATTCCTTTAATAACTTTGTATAGTTCTTTTGTCATGTCCAAATTGGAGTATCCTTTAATAATTTGGTCTCCTTTTTATAGGACTCATATTGACAATATTGAGTGTGTTCAGAGACGTTTTGCAAAAGCCTTATGGTATAGATCTGTTGGAGTTTATCCTGAAAGAGGTTTTCCTCACGACCAGCTGCTGAAAAGGTTCTCGCTTGTCAGCTTATGTGACAGACGTAAATGTTCTACGCAGTTATTTTTACATAAACTTCTGAATAACAATATTATTTGTGAAGAGTTGCTGCACAGACTGAACTTTAGAATTCCTTCTCTAAATTTCCGGAATTTTTATACCTTTTACTTACCAGCTTCACAGACAAACCTATATAAATTTTCCCCTATAAATAGAATGTGTACCTGTTACGATGATAACGTCGAAGCGTATGATATTTTTTATTGTAGCTTGAGCGCTGTCAAAAGACACTTTTATCGGTAGTGTATATATTGTACCTACGTAGAATGTAGTTCTCTATATATACAATGTTGTATTATTAATTAATTATTTCTAGGTTATCTTAGTATGTGTATTGTTAAAGAATTCACTCTTATTATATTGTAAACAAGTTTCAACTTTCTACCTGTTTTGTAACTGGGAAACTGTAAAACAGTGTATGAAATAAATAAATAAAAATAAATAAATAATAGAACAGGTTTGCTAAGACATAGTTTGTATTGATAGCTTATTTTTTATTAACCCATATTAAATAAGTTGCCAGTATATCCAGTGGCGGCTCGTTAATGAAGGGCTCTGGGGCGCCGCCCTCCCTGCAATTATTTCAAACAGAATCCAAAAATACTTTACTTAAAAAACCAATAAAGCAATCTATATAAGCGATCCATTAAAATAATTCAAACCAAACATAGCCCTATTCCAGCGGGTAGGTTATACTAAGCGCGGGCATAAATTCAAACCAAACATAGCCTTATTCCAGCGGGTAGGTTATACTAAGCGCGGGCATAAATTCAAACCAAACATAGCCCTATTCCAGCGGGTAGGTTATACTAAGCGCGGGCATAAATTCAAACCAAACATAGCCCTATTCTAACGGGCAGGTTATACTCATAGACAAGCGAGTTGCGCGCTCTCAATGTTACGCGCGGGCGGGCGACCGATTATCCGTACCGATTCAACGCGGCTTCTCGATGAGTTGCCATGACGACAGAGGCGTGACGTCACCTACACATCGCACAATGAGCGGCCACGGATGAGCTCCAATTTTCCGCGCCCAACAACAGCTGTTCGCGATGCCACGGTAGAATACCTAATCGATATATTATTAGGTACTCCGACGAGGCGACCTGTCGATGCCGCTAGGTGCTTATGTTTTGCACAGTTTACGAGTAAGTTTGACAAAGAAATATAAAATATAAAATCCTGGATATGCGGTTGTGAGGACAAAAATTATTTTTTTTTGTTTCGTGTGTCTTCTTTTTGACGGGGATGATAATTGGACTATAAATGGGGTGCAGAACTTAAAACATCTTTCAGAGAAAATAAAAAACATGAGAATAGTGCAAAACATCGTCTTAATGGGGTGCAGGACTTAAAACATCTTTCAGAGAAAATAAAAAAACATGAAAATAGTGCAAAACATCGTCATAATGTGGTAACATTATCACAACGAGAAAGTAAGAAAAAACAGACACTTTTGAAAATAATAGACATTTTAAATTTTTTTTATTTAAAGCCAGCGCCCCCCCCCTGACTCGCTAGCACGAGCCGCCACTGAGTATATCAAACTCGCTTTAGAGTTATATCAATTCCAGATTTGCTGGAACAGTGTTTTTATTGGTAGTAATCAGTTCCATTAGCAGCACAGTCTTGTTAAATAAGGAACGACTTTTAATACAGCAATTTTGTTAAGAAATAATTTGTATCTTTTCAAGGCGACGCATTTTGTTCCCAGTAAAGCTTTTTTTCTACAATTAAGAAAGCAGAACAGCGTCCCCAAAAACGAATTGTATCTGTTAGAACCTATAATACAGAAGAGGTTGGTGGGGGTTCGTAGCGATCGGCAATCGCCTCGCGCCGTATTATTAGTTTTAACGTATTTGTTACTCAAATCACATCATTGTTCGAAATCTTCTAGCTGTCGTGTCTGAATTTGAATTTATTGATCGTACTAATTCGTGTTTCGGATTATTTATTTTTACTTTGTATTTAAGTTTTTTTTAAACTTTGCATGTCGAATAAAGCAACAGAAGATTCATATTTCGCACAACCCATCATTAAGTATTGGATTTTATATCCTATGGACGAATTTTACCATCTCAGTAAATCATGTTGCATAATAGATAATCATATTCAATTATAAACGCCAAGAAGAATATCACAATAAAATCTATTTCAATTTTTGAGAACTACAGTACTAATTTTTAGTGGTAAGTATGCTTTATTAACCGTAGCAAGCAAATTAATATTATTATGATTAATGTCAAGTTTCATAACAACCGCCAGTCGCAACTAATGCAGTATATAAAAGCAGATTACACTCCAATTAAACTTAATAATTACTGAGAGCAGTGGCGTATTTACCCTAGGGTCATAGGGGCCATGGCCCGGGGCGGCAGCCTTCGAGAGGCGACGTAGCCGCTTCTCACGACGAGCAACAAGACACGGGGGTCGATTATTTTGCCGGGCGACGTATCCCTTCTTGCCAATATGTGACCAATTGTTGGGCGAGTTAAGGAGGCGCAAAACTGCATATGATGCATTAACCGCCAATTTTTCATTTTTATGCAAATTGGATACCTTGTCTGAAGCCGAAGTTAGAGTTAACGCCATAAAACTCCAAAAATTGTACCCGATTGATCTTGCGGATGATCTACAAGAAGAATGCATTCTTTTAAAACAATTCTTGACGTCCCATAAAGACAATATGAGTTTAAGACAACTTAACCTATTTATTAAAAAAAATAATTTGAAGGAATAATTTCCATATACAGAAATGGCATTACGTATTTTTCTATGCACTGCAGTGACAAATTGCAGTGCAGAACGTTCGTTTTCTGTACTTAAAAGAATTAAAACTTATCTACGTTCCCGCATAAGCAAAGAACGTTTGAACAGTTTAGCCCTCCTCAATATAGAAGCTGACTTAACAAAATCGGTTAATTATGACAGTGTCATTGACGAATTTGTGAACTCATTTTAGGGCATCGCAAAAAAATGTAAATATTTAATAACTGGTGTTAATTCTTTTGTATGCCCTTTTTTCATCATTAAAAAAAAAATCGTTAATTTATGGGAATAATAATAATAATAATAATAATAATAATAATAATAATAATAATAATAATAATAATAATAATTGTAGGTACCGTTGCCGTTTAAGGTAATAAAAAATAAGTCTGGCGGACTACTTGAAAATCAAGCACTATCAATGAAAAAAAGGCGTGGCACCCAAAAAAATTTTTTAGCGCCTTCGGCGCTTTTGCTACTGTTCATCCCGCCACTAGGGCGGCAAACCTTATATACCCGGGGCGTCAAATCTTAAAATACGCCACTGACTGAGAGTAATAATGGCTATATTCTATAGTAGCAATAACTGCTATTTCCTTTCGCTAAATTACCGTAATATTATCACTACAACGGTCTAGCAATTTTCGTTGTCTTAGGAAAGCGCGTTGCTCTCATTTATAGTATTAAACAGTTGTATAAAGAGTATGTGAATTCTTAAAAAGAATAGAAGGCTTTTTTCTCAGTGCATATATCAAACGAAAAACTCGTTCATTTATTTTTTGTAAAAAAAGTTATGTGGGTTTAAAGTTGAAATTTTTTTCTTGCTTTTTTTCTCAGTTTTTTGCCTATATCTGTAGTCTAGACCTATAGAGAGTGTCATCAATTTCCATTTCATGTGAAAAAAAATACTTTATCATGGTGAAGGTCCCATTTGGTGATACCTCGGTTTTATTTTTGTTCATCGTAGACAGAGCTATCCGACGAACTATTGCTCTTAACATCTGTAACTATATCAATATGCATTGTGTATTACGAAGTAAATCTTCCATTTCCCTTCTCAAGCCAGGTATAAAATTGAAGTTGAGAAATCATCGTCATAAATCCTGATAAATTTTTGGCGTTTAGGTTAAGACGGGGATCAACTGAGGGTCAGCGCATCCTGTATATACTTGAGATCCTATAAATCTTCTGGAAAAACTCGGGACATAAGCCATCTTGCCTGGATGGATGCAGGGACATTTAGAGAAAGAAATATTATATTATTAATCTCTCGAAATCGTCTGGATTCCGTTATTTCTTCGAGGTAATAAAACTCGGGAAAAAGAGCGATTTATGAGTGGTTTAAGCTAAGTTGGGGGCTTTCGCTGTCATCACCCGGCACAATTAATAATTTTTATGTTTTGTGTGTACTGTATATTTATGGACTTTAATAATTCATATACTGGATGAACACTTTAATTTTGGGACATAGGACATAGTCGGGCAAGATTTCCTAATTTATCCAATTTTTTATTACTAAAAATGGTGCTTCAATCGACAAAGATGACTTAAAAATATTAGTTAAGTCAGCATTTCTGGGGCAGAAGCAGATTTTGGACGTCCTGAATGAGGTTTATTACTGAGTGTATGTACACTGAGGAAAATCACTCAATACAAGTATTTTTTCGAATATATGTGTATTACTACAAGAAACAATCCATTTATCCATAAAATATTTCGTTTAGTCGCAATCAAGGACGTTTTTTTGACAACAATATTGTTACGTGTGCTCAATGCTTTTTTATGGTAACAGAATATCATATAACCATAACAATATGTATCCAATAAAGTGTTTTTAAAAAGAATTTTTTTAATTCCTATAAGGTTATCTTATTACCACAAAACTAAAAATAAAAACTAACCAATCTTTTATACCTATCTAAAATATACCTTTTAGGAACTGAACAGTTGCTTTTTTAAAACATGGTGAAATCGTTTTGGGTTATTTTATTGCCGTTTGCAGTGTTGTTAGTTTGTTTAGTGGTTGGTGGATTATAGTTTATAGTGGATGTTTGATGGCCATTGATTTGATAGATTTTTTATATTTTAATAATTTCACATAAGGTGGTGTACTTTTAGTGCAATGTTATATAATAGGTGTTGTGGCGGTGTGTCCCCAAATTCAGGTAGGTACAATTATTTTACCAATAATTATATTTATTACTTAATAAGTAACTCATGTTTATCACATTACTCTACTTAGGTACCTACAAAAAATCGTTGACTTAGGTGAGTCTTTAAATTTTGTTAGGCGAGAAATTAATTTTTTCAGAAATACAATACAAATTTAGGGGATAGAATCGGAAAACAATCTGAGTTTTTGAGATATTTCTTCCCCGTTCTAAATTTTGCAATGCAAAATCGCATTTGTTAGGTTTTCTGATACCTATTAATAAAAAAAAATGGCTAAAAAGGGTCATGTTCCTAGCAGTTTGTTACTTTCAGATCAGTCAGATCCCCCCGTTATTAAACAAAGTTTAGCATACAATTTTTATCAAAAATACGGCCCTAATAAGTGCAGAACGGAAGCTTAATGGTGGCCATGATCGGAATGAATTAAAAAATATAAGTAATAAATATAATTATTGGTAAAATAATTGTTCCTATCAGAATTTGAAGACACACCGCCACAACACTTATTGTATAACGTTGCACTAAAAGTAAACCACCCTATATAGAATTATTAAAATATAAAAAATTTATCAAATCAATAGCCAAAAACATCCACTATAAACTAATCCACCAACCACAGCCATTTTGGTGAAGGAGTTAAAAAAAGGAATTTAGTAGTAGCTAGGTGGACTAGCTACAATAAAAATAAAATTATTTTATAGCTGGCTGATTATTTTTAGGTGTAAAAACCGATACTTTTCTTACTACACGACCTCAATTAATCACAAAATCATTTTTGTTTACCACTGCATTATATATTTTTTATGGCAATAGAGTTGTCTCTTAACAGCAAAAGAATAATATTTAAAAAGCGACCATGTTGAGGTTAAAAAGTCATTTCAAAAAAAAGAACCTTGTAGCGACAACAGAGTTTTTTCGGCGCCTATTTAATGCAGATTTCTTGCTACTGCGAATGGATTTCTAGCTACGGCTAATAGAGTTTTCTCTCAGTGTATATATTTTCTTAAGTTAAAAGTAATGGAAAATAACCATTTCTTTTTATTATGTGTATAAAAATGAACAAGTGATTAACATAGATGAGACATACTCTTTATACAACTGTTTAATACTATGGGTCAGCAACACGCTGTCCTACTGTAAGACAACGAAAATTGCTAGACCGTTGTGTAGTGATAATATCACGGTAATTTAGCCAATAGGAGTTATTGCTACTATAGAATGGTTTATAGCCATTATTGCTCTAAAAACTCACAGTAATTATTAAGTTCTATTGAGAGTGTTTTCTGGTTTTATATACTGTATTATAATATTTGCTTGCTACGGTTAATACTATTACTTACCACTAAAAATCAGTACTGTAGGTCTAAAAAGTTTAAATAGCTTCTAGTGTGATATTGTTCTTATCGTTTAACATTGCATGTGATTATCTATTATGCAACATGGTTTACTGAGATCGTAAAATTCGCCCATAGATTGTAAAGTCCAAATGATGGATTGTGCGAAATAAGAATATTTTATTGCTTTATCTGACATTGGTGTTGGTATTGGTACGATCAATAAAATTCAAATTCTGTCAAAACAGCTAGAAGACTCCGAACAACGATGTGCCTGCGCAACAAATCGTCAAACTTCTCGTTCAAAGCGACAATATATCACTTTGCACACAACTTAATACACAAATAGCTATTAATTTGAAGAAACTGACAGAGTGAAGTAGTAGTGAAGTAACTTTGCAGGGTTAGTAAAAGTATATAGGTGTGAAATAGAGGATACATTATTTATTATGAACGTCACTAAGAGTTATAGAGACATTTTTGTTGATTTTTAATATTATTAAAATGTCTAGATAGCATTTAAACATCTTGAAGATGAGAATTTAATGCCTTAAGTGTAGTATTATTGGTAGGTATTTGAAAAAATTTGAAGATTGAGTCATTTTTCTCCACATTGGATGGTAATAACAAGAAGTAAAAACGTTATCAATTTAATATTCTGCTTTGGTGAAAAGCTCACCGTACATACGTATCATTACTACCGAGTCATTCATGCAAAGTGTGTGCAATTTTTCCATATTGTTATGCTTACGCATAATGGTCGAAGGTTTTGCTACTTTCTGATTGACATGTATCATTTTGCTTGGATAACATACCAGTTTACTTTCCGGCCCACACAAAACAGGCACCCAATGAACTTAAAACCCAAAACACCGGATTTATTCTTTATTCCAAGCAGGTAAAAATATATTTCAAGAAGAATTAACAAATTTCGGTACATCCGGTTTTCTATTTCCACTAAATCCATTTTGTAACAAAAACGTTATTGTTATTTTGTTATGAAAACACGACGTAATACTGACGTTAGAATGGGAACTGTAAATGCCATGGTACCTTTATATTGCACGGCGTATTATTCTTTTGTCGGTGGTATAATATTTTTGTTATAATAAATCACTCATATTATATTGTAATATTGATGGGGCAACATTACCAATTTTATATAGGCACTATTAATTAATCGATTTGCTAGGTGCAGCATAATACAGGTATATTGTACAGTGATTGCCGTAAAGTTGGCCACATATGGAAAAAAGTATGCCGATTATCTCTGCACTGAGAAAAATGATGTAATACAACAGGTTTGCTAAGACATAGTTTGTATTGATAGCTTATTTTTTATTAACCCATATTAAATAAATTGCTTTGATACACTTATCAAAGCCGCTTTAGTGCAATTCCAGGTTTGCTAGAACAGTGTTTTTATTGATAGTAATCAGTTCCATTAGCAGCACAGTCTTGTTGAATAATTAACTACTTTTAATACAGCAATTTTGTTAAGAAATAAATTGTATCTTCTCAATGCAACGCATTTTGTTCCCAGTAATGCGTTTTTTTTACAATTAAGAATGCAAAACAGCGTTCCCAAAAAGGCATTGTATCCGTTAGAACATATAATCCATAAGACGTTGATGGGGGTTCGTAGCAATCGGCAATCGCCGCGCGCCGTTTTATTAGTTTTGACGTATTTGTTGTGCTGGTCCCATCGTTGTTCGGAGTCTTCTAGCTGTCCTGTCTAAATTTGAATTGTATTGATCGTATTCGTACCATTACCTTTGCATGTCAGATAAAGCAATAGAAGATTCTTATTTCGCACAACCCATCATTAGTATTAGACTTTATAATCTACAGTGACCGGCAAAGAGTTCGCACCATATGGGAAAAATATTTATTAGCAAAATATTGAAAAATCTTTTTTGGGGGATTGGATGTGCATGTCCCATAACCTTAAAATCCATTTTG
Organism: Polydrusus pterygomalis; assembly: GCA_963969555.1. Lineage (NCBI taxonomy): Eukaryota > Metazoa > Arthropoda > Insecta > Coleoptera > Curculionidae > Polydrusus > Polydrusus pterygomalis. Next base: position 36,252,976 of record OZ018376.1, on the reverse strand, counting down.
ACATACGTCACGTGACCAATGGTATGGCGGGAAAGTTGTAAAACCCAATATGAAATCATCATAAATCAGGTAAGTTGATGAGATATCGAAAAAATTCCAAGAATAAAAAGTGTTTACAATTCCATTAGAACCTTAAATACAATGTTTGGGATATCTACTTGAAAAAGCATAAAATCGAATATTTTTGTAAATATTTTTTTACCGAATTAAAAATTTCCATACTTTTCCTTTCTTAAAGCTTCATTAAAGTAAAACTGACATCTGGTGACCACAACTAGAAATATTCTTTTGTTTTTCTGACAATTTGGAGCAATAATTCAAAAAATTCGTTTACACTTGGATACCAGCTGTTGCAATAGTCTATTTCTAATAACCTTATCGATATTTTTTATATCGAAATATTCTATTATGTTAAGAAATACTTAAATTCATTAATCCAAAGCAAATTTTATTTATAACCGTAAAAAATTATTTTGAATTTCGCAGAAATCTTTAAAAAAATCTAAAAATTAATAAAAATTTAAATTATTTTATCGAGCCAAATAAACAACAATTTATACATATTATACCAAACAAAAGAATGACAAAGTAGGCGTTGAAATTAAAACAAGACACTTCTAATAGGAATTATTGTAATTATCCCCACAAATTAAAATAAGTTCTATTTGTTCTGTGAGAGATAGTGATTGGGACATTTTAAATACAAAACTTAAGTAGAAACAGTTAATAAAATACTTCACCAAGCAAAAATACCATAAAGTTGTCAAAATAATAATACATTTATGTAGAAGGCAGATTCCTATTAGAAGTGTCTTGTTTTAATTTCAACGCCTACTTTGTCATTCTTTTGTTTGGTATATTATGTTTAAATTGTTGTTTATTTGGCTCAATAAAATAATTTAAATTTTTATTAATTTTTAGACTTTTTTAAAGATTTCTGCGAAATTCAAAATTATTTTTTACGGTTATAAATAAAATTTGCTTTGGATTAATGAATTTAAGTATTTCTTAACATAATAGAATATTTCGATATAAAAAATATCGATAAGGTTATTAGAAATAGACTATTGCAACAGCTGGTATCCAAGTGTAAACGAATTTTTTGAAGTATTGCTCCAAATTGTCAGAAAAACAAACGAATATTTCTAGTTGTGGTCACCAGATGTCAGTTTTACTTTAATGAAGCTTTAAGAAAGGAGAAATATGGAAATTTTTAATTCGGTAAAAAAATATTTACAAAAATATTCGATTTTATGCTTTTTCAAGTAGATATCCCAATAATGGAATTCTAAACACTTTTTATTCTTGGAATTTTTTCGATATCTCATTAACTTATCTGATTTATGATGATTTCATATTGGTTTTTTCAACTTTCCCGCCATACCATAGGTCACGTGACGTATGTCAAAATCGATTTTAAGGTTATGGAACATGCACATCCAATCCCCCAAAAAAGATTTTTCAATATTTCGCTAATAAAAATGTTTCCCATATGTTGCGAACTCTTTGCCGGTCACTGTATACCATGTCAGTAAACCATGTTGCATAAATAGGTAATCTTATGCAATGTTAAACAACAAGAGCAATATTACACTAGAAGCTTTTTAAATTTTTAAGAATTACAGTACTGATTTTTAGTGGTAAGTATATGCTTTATTAACTACAGCAAGCAAATATTAATATGAATAATGCCAAGTTTCATTACAACTGCCAGTCGGAACTAATACAGTATATAAAACCAGATTATACCTCCAATAGAACTTGATAATTATTTTGAGTATTGAGAGCCAGAATGGCTATAAACCATTATATGGTAGCAATCACTCTTATTTCCTATTGGCTAAATTACCATGGTATTATCACTACACAGCGGTCTAGCAGTTTTCGTTGTCTTACAGTAGGAAAGCGCGTTGCTGTCACATATAGTATTAAACAGTTCGTCGGTCTCCCCACGTAGTGGCGTAACTGCCAAAATTGAAATTTTTGAATTACGCCACTAGAATACATAATTTAACATGCTCTATAACCTCAAGCAGTATTACATGTAGAGGCGTAGCTGTTTTGCTGAAATTGAATTAATAAATTTTGACTTAACTGCAATTTAAGGTAATATATTATATATACGTAGGGGCGTACCTGCGCCTTACGCCCCTACATGAGATTGAAAATATTTTCATTAAATAATTTATTGATATTATAACGTAACTGCAAGTCATATGGTTATAAACCTAACCTAGAAATATTTAGTTTGTCGGTGTGTTTAAATGTATTTGAATGTATTTGTATGTGTGGATTTTATCGGTAAGAGAAAGCGACTCCAATAAACCTATGAAATGGACGGATATAATGAACTTGATGGTTAAAAAAGAGGAACCAATGTCAATTTTCTTTAAATACAGTCATAACGACAATTTTTATGATAAAATCATCCTGAAACAACGTTTACCTTTGTCGAATGTTACTCTGAAACCCTTAAACTATGGACGAATCCCAATTTCAAAAAAGAAATATGACGATTTAACATATCTTTGTAAGGAAAAAACTCCTGTTGTTCGCATGCCGGAATTGCAGGAGTTCTTTTTTTCTTTACCTCATGAAAATTAGGTTTAGCAATGTTTTTTGTTTTACCTTTTAAGACTTTATCAAATTTTGTTCATTCATATTATATTTTTGTACCTATTAGTTTTTTATTACGAGTGTAAATTGTCACTTTCCAAATAAAAGCAATTATTTTTGTTCATATAACTAAGTTTTTTACAAATATTCTTAAGACATCTATTTTGGCGTAACAGAAAATCTCCAAAAAAATATTTTCAGGTAGTGGCGTAACTAAATAAAATATTTGGCGTAACAGAAAATCTCCAAAAAAATTTTGTCACGTAGCGGCGTAACTGAATAAAACATTTTTTTTTTGCAAAACGTGAAACAATTACACATTCTTAACGGTGCCTATATAAAGCTTAACTATTGAGCAATTGACTACCAAAACATCGTTAGCACAACTCGAATATATTTTACTGTACGACTAATTAATTGGGTGCAGTTTTTGTTTTTCTACTCTACTGAACAATTTATAAAATGCTAGTTACGCCACTACGTGGGCAGACCGACGAGTTGTATAAATAGTATGTGAATTCTTATAAGGAATAGAGGGCTTTTTTCTTATTGTGCATATTGGGTAACATAAAAGCTCATTTTACATTAGTCACCTTACTATTCGTTGGGCGGGAAATTTGTAAAAAATATAATGTGTCATAAACATTGGTATTACAGAACAAGAAGGTATTTGAAAAAGAAGTTAAAATTTAAAATGTATGCTCGTTTACAAAGCTTGAAGCAATAATTCAAAAAACATTTTAAGAACAAAACATCCAATATCTTTTTAATTCCTCTGAATTTAATAAAAATGTGTTAAATGATCGCAAACCAAGGCATACTAACAAAAGATTTTTGTTATTTATTAACGTAGGTATATGTTAAAATTTTTAATTTAGCCTTTTACTATACAGGGTGTCCGAAAATGACGAGCAAAAAATTTAGGAAATAGTTCTAGACCAAAAATAAATGCTATCTCTTTATATAACAATTTTTCCAAAATTTATCATTAACGGAGTTACAAGGTGTTAAAGTTATTATTATTCGCAGTTTGTTTTGCAATACATCTTGACACGCTCATAATATTTTGACAAAATCTAGTATATGGGGCTTTGTCGGGATGAGGAATACAAATTTGTCCACCGTTTTTTCGCATTTTGTACAGGGCGCCACATAGGAGCCTATACATTAATTTGAATGGTCCCAACTTTTTTGTACTACACTGTATGCGTATTTTGACTAAATATTTTTATTCTCTTAATCTTTTGACATAAAAAAGGTATACTACTTTTGTTTCGATAAATCTAACCGTTTTCAAGAAAAACGCTAAAATAATATTGCTTGCTTGTGATGGATACGAAATCATTTTAATTTATGTTCAACCCTAAACATAGCATAGCAAAGGAAGGAATATTCCATGGTGTTCGTCGGAATTTTTTAAGAAGAATTAATTTATGCATTGAATAGGAAGGACGTCACTTTTTTGATTTAAATGTTTAAATAATTGTTCTAGTAACTTATGTATTTTAAAGCTGAAAATTTTTTTTTAATTTAACACCCTTTAATTCCGTTAATAATCAATTTTCGAAAAAATGTTATAGGAAGAGATAGAAGAAAGAAATTTCTAATCGGTAATAAAATAAGTATTCGAAAGGAATTTCCTTTCTTTTTCTTCCCGTACATAGGTCATATTTTTGTTTACTTTCGTGTTTTGTGCAATTACGGAATATTTCCTGTTAAAATTAAAACAAATACATATTCTCTAGAATTCTTAGGAGAGATAACGTCTAAATAGACTAGAAAATATCGTGATACCCGTAAAAATTGTTGTTTTTACTTCAGTTCTGAAAATCGACATGTTTACTTTTAAGGATTTGAAGGTAAATTGTGGCAATTTTAGTGGTTTCAAAAAACTGCTTTTTTAAAAGTTTCTTTGCATTTATTTAAGAAAAAACACCGTCATACTATTCGTCAATGCCTCCCTAAACAGCCCTTCCAAAACTAGATACTAATTTTTTTTAATAATTGCAAGGTGCCGAAAGTTAGAATTATTAACCTTGAGAACTGTGCTCTTAAAAGCACATGTATACAAACAAAGAACGTAATATAAAGTAATGAACATGCAGTATCCGCAGGCTACCATGCCCCCCCCGCCCCGGACGTTCCTAGGTACGCCACTGAATTGAAGCCCTTTTGGTCAGGTTAATTTTCCAATATATTGGTGCTCCTCTTAACTCTCTGTCTTCATACGTCACAGTTTATCCTTTTTCATACTAGAAATTCTTGCTGAGGAATGTTGAGAAGATTCCTGCAGTGACCGAGCACGTCCTTAGGCTTTGGCCCAGTTTACAGTAAACGTCGGATGACTAAATGTTGGGGTAGGAATCCGCTTAACAATTTCAAATATTTCTGCGACGTTCAGTTTCTTGAGAAATAGAAAATCTGGACCAGATTGGATCTTTTGCGTAATTTTGTGTATACAATAGAATAGAATTACAAGGTATTTTATTTTAAATGAACACCTGGACAAAAATAATTCCAAAAATATAGGCTGTTGGGTAAGTCAAAATAAGTGTAGAATTATCCAGTGCCGTCTTTCCGTACGGGCCCAGGGCCCCGCTATCTTAGGAGCCCCACGGTTCCCGCTGTCTTCGTCTTCGGGGTCCCAGCCCCAATTTACTGGCAAAGGAAAATTTAAAATTGAAGTTTTTTTCCCAATTATGGACTCATTAATAGCTGCGAGAGCGATTTGTTGCATACGATAGCATATTCAATCGGTTTGGTTTCCTCACAATTTTAAAAACAATCAGTAAAGTCGATTTACACCTTAGTTGTTCAAGATTGGTAGAAAATTACAGTTCTGATGTCAATAGAAAAAATTATAGTTGGAATGCATTGTTTTGGCAGAATATTTAAATTCAGACGAAAAATATAAAACCCAGGAAATCAGTTTATTGGACCTATACAATATTTTTCCTACTCGCGTGCGGTAAAGTACACTTTACAGCACTCATTTTCATGTCGTAAGTAGTACTTTACCGCACTCAGTGCGGTAAGTGCGGTAAAATTTCTTTACCGCACCCAATGCTGTAAAATTTCTTTACCGCACTCTTGTAAATTTTATTATATGCGTAATATGTTCTATTTAATTTACTACATTATGATGCTAACCACAACTAACGGCGATAAGTATCACATCATTACGAATATTTTTACTAGGTACCTATTTTTGGTCTCATACTTTTATACGTTTCTTCTCTACTTATATAATGAAACACCCTGTACCTAAAATATTATAAATAATTTTATGTCATAATTTTTATGACAGGAATTTGATTAAACGTCTGATCTAGATGGCATTAGTCAAAATCTGCTCGACTGCATTGCATTGTATTCCCATAGCAACAACTCATTATTATATTTCGCGTCTGTAGATACCATCTAAACAGTTCAGTTAATTTCGCGTGTTTCGTGGTTCAAATTTTTCATTTTCTAATATAAAGCTGTGGTATAACGTTTATTCTTGAGAGATGGAGAGCTCCGATGAAGAAATATCTGAAGCAGCGAATGCAGCAATCGGCTCTTTAATTCCACAAAAGTCCCAGGACCGGTACAATAAAGAATATGAACAATTACAAACATGGTGCAAAGAAAAAAAAGCGTCAGGAATTAACGAAGAGGTACTTTTGGCATATTTTTATAAAATATCGAAAAAATATTCACCTTCAAGCTTATGGTCAAAGTTTTCTATGTTAAAACTAACGTTACAAGTAAAGGAAAACATTGATATTCAAAGATTCTATAAGTTAACATCATACATAAAGCGACTAAATGTAGGTTATAAGCCTAAAAAATCCAAGGTTTTGGAAAAAGAACAGACAGAGCAGTTTCTAATCGAAGCACCCAATGAAGTTTACCTTATGATTAAGGTAGCTGCCATTTTCGGTATTGCAGGCGCCTGTCGCCGTGAAGAATTAATGAAATTAACGGTTGATGACGTTGAAGATAAAGAAGATTTGCTGGTTGTATCAATAAAGGCGACAAAGACAAATATTTCACGAAAATTTGTCGTCTGCGATCCTGGAAATATAAGAATAAGTTACCTAGGCTTATTCAGAAAATATGTAGCTTTGCGCCCTGGTGCCACCCCGCATAGACGTTTTTTTATACAATATAAAGCTGGAAAATGCTCACAACAATGCGTGGGCATTAACACTATCGGAAAAATGCCAGCAAATATTGCTGGATTTTTACATCTATCCAATCCAGAGATGTATACCGGGCACTGCTTTAGAAGATCATCGGCAACTATGCTTGCAGAATCTGGCAGCAACATAACAAACATTAAGAGGCACGGTGGATGGAAATCCACCTCTGTAGCAGAGTCGTACATAGAAGATTCCTTGCAAAATAAAAAAAGGATTGCTCAAAACATTCTGCAAAGCTCTAGTACCCCAAATAGAAGCACTGAGCAGTGTTCAACTTTAACATCAACGTCAGTAGCAGTGACAGAGACTTTAGAGGATGCTCCTGGTCTATCAACACGAAACAACCCAACGCCTACACCTTTAGCAATTTTCAGGTCACAACAATCTACTGTACCATGCATGGCGCAAGAAAATAACGCTTCTGTAATTTACAAAAACTGCTCAACTACATCTGATGAACAAAATCAAGCTCGCTCAGCACTTAATTTGCATTGCGCTACAAATTGTACATTTAATTTTAATATTTATCGTTAGCTATATTTTTATATTATAATGTTTGTATGTAATAAATATTTTTAAAAAATATTGTTTCTTTTTGTATTAATTTTGTAATATAATTCTTTTTTTTACCGGTGCGGTAAAGATTCTTTACCGCACTCAGTGCTGTAAAGATTCCGCACTGTATTAATTTTATTCAAAAAATGCAATTGATGTACTTGCATTCGCGCAATGCATAATATAAAAATATTTATAGCTTTTAACAATTAATATTTGTTACTTTTTATAAATTTTTTCTTTTAAATTTGATTTTTGTTCCAAATATTATTGCTCGAAGGAAAAATTGTGTACCTACCACGTGCGTAAAGTGTCTTTACCGCCCTTAACGGCTTGCCCGAACTCCGCTTCGCGTCGTTCGTGCAACTGCCGTCGCGTGCGGTAAAGGACCACTTTCCGCACTTGTTAGGTAAATAACTAATAACAACTAACAAATTAGAGGATACATTTCCTAACGTTGTCATTTCATTGAGAATATTTTTATCAATAATGATAACTAACTGCAGTGGAGAACGTTCATTTTCTAAATTGGCTAGAATCAAAAACGAACTGAGGAATACCATGCTGCAAGAGAGACTAGTCTATCCTTAATGTGCATAGAAAATGAGATCTTACTAGGAATAAATTTTGATGACATAATAGACGATTTTGCACACCTACGATCAAGAAAACAATCATTTACATAGCGCGGATTATTTACAGTTATTGTTATTAATATTAATGTTTTAGGATGAGATTTCATCTTTATATTTTAGTTAGAATAAATAGATTTTTCTCTACTTCCATCTGCATATTAGGTATTTCTAGCACAATCTACAGAATGGATAAGTAGGCAATTCCAGTTAACTGAACGGATATAATTTCATATCCATCCTAGTTAGGATATGAAATCGAGCAAACACAGTTAGCATCAGGTGTCCAGGTAACTATTCGATTTTAAAATATTATGTCAAAATTCCACTAAATTTTACGAAAACTTGACCCTGACCTTGCAAATTGAAGATTTTTCTTGTGAAACCTAATATTTAAAAATAATTATATTGCTGGTCGAATTCCTAACTATTCATTTTAAGCGGGCGCAAAGGAGCGCCTTCGGCGCCTTCCAAACACCCTAAATACGGCGTGGCACACAATTTTTTTTCCAGGGCCCCATTTTCGCCTTGGGCCCAGGGCCTCAATTATATGAAAGACGGCACTGGAATTATCATCAAGAGTGGTTAGCGATTTTCTAAATCTAAATCAATTTTTTTACTATTCCTTTTACAGGCTGTTGGGGATAGTGCTTTTTAATCCTAATAATTGACTGCCAGCTATAAAAATAAATATTTTTATCATTGGTAGTTTACCTAGCTACTACTAAATTACCGTTTTCTGAGCTCTTCTTTTTTAGGATTGGCCCTTAGTGATGTATTCGCCATCTTATTTTATCATTTATTATTGGATTTCTTTACTTTTCTTTATCCTAATTATATATCTGTAGTGACAGTGACGTTTTGAGCCAGTTACCTACGTATAGATACCCAGTTAAAAAAAAAAACAGGAAACATTATTAAGGCCAGTTGATGGCCTTTTATATATAATACTTTTTAATCTATAGGTATTTTGCACCAGACTATCACCAGTAATATTTATTTTCAGAAAATAAAGTAAGAAAATCATAATAAAAAATAAAATGGCGTAGAAGTTCTTACCTATAGAAACATATCAGTTTGGATAAGGCCTAATAAAACACAAAAATTAATGACAATGTTTTTTATATAAAAACATTTATTTTTACAGCGACGTAAAAGCAATGAAGATTAGTTTTTATTTATTATAAAGTATGTTAATAACAACAGAGGATCAAGTTTATGGTTCAGGGGAAAATAAACACAAATAAACCTTGAATATAAAGACACATCTACACAACACTTATATCACGGAACAAAAAATTAGGTTTGCAGTCATGCACCTCGCACTTGTACTAAAAGAACACCATACCATCAGACATTAATCACCCACCAACAACGGCAATCAAATGATATGTTTCGAATTACTCCGTTTCACTTAAACCATGCGGAGAAACGACAAATTAATTATTGTTTTAAGTTAGTTCGTCCCTCTCTGTTCCGTTGTAGTATATCACGGAACAAAAAATTAGGTTTGCACTCATGCACCTCGCACTTATACTAAAAGAACACCATACCATCAGACATTAATCACCCACCAACAACGGCAATCAAATGATATGTTTCGAACTACTCCGTTTGACTTAAACCACGCGGAGAAACGACAAATTAATTATTGTTTTAAGTTAGTTCGTCCCTCTCTGTTCCGTTGTAGTATATCACGGAACAAAAAATTAGGTTTGCAGTCATGCACCTCGCACTTGTACTAAAAGAACACCATACCATCAGACATTAATCACCCACCAACAACGGCAATCAAATGATATGTTTCGAATTACTCCGTTTGACTTAAATCACGCGGAGAAACGACAAATTAATTATTGTTTTAAGTTAGTTCGTCCCTCTCTGTTCCGTTGTAGTATATCACGGAACAAAAAATTAGGTTTGCAGTCATGCACCTCGCACTTGTACTAAAAGAACACCATACCATCAGACATTAATCACCCACCAACAACGGCAATCAAATGATATGTTTCGAATTACTCCGTTTAACTTAAACTACGCGGAGAAACGACAAATTAATTATTGTTTTAAGTTAGTTCGTCCCTCTCTGTTCCGTTGTAGTAAGGAATAGACTATATAGCGCTAGGCGCTACCTAAACGATTTTTCAATATTATTAAGAAGGAACTATTTAGTTCCTAAAAAGTATATTTTAGTTATAAAAAAGATGGTTTATTTTTAATGTACTTTTTGTAATAATAAGATAACCTTGTGGGAATTAAAAAATCATCTATTAAAAATATTTTATTCGATACATATTTTAATGGTTAAACGATATTTTGTTAGCGAAAAAAAAATATCAAATACGTGCAAAAATATGCTCCTCGTGTGTGTCTAAATAAAATATTTTAGAAATTAAATGATTTTTTTGTGATAACCATATACAGGTTGTCCGGGAAAATGTGAGACATCTCCCGGATATGAAAAAAACACGTGAAAAGAATACTACAAGTTCATATAAACTTCTTTCGTATCGGCCTCCTCTTCGGAGATATGGGCTCCCAAAGGGCTCCCATGGAATTACGTTTTTGACACATAATTATTACACCAACAGGTATATTTCAATTTTTTTTTCATATGATGTATACCAAGTAAGACCCTTCAAATTACTATCCCAAAAAGTGTTGCGAATTACTCACAGCTGCAGGGACGGACTAGCTGTGACACTAATGTGCCCATTTTTTTAACGCCCTGTATGATAAAACCTTTGGACAACGTTTTTTACATACCTTTAACTACCTATTGATTAAAAATTAAGTACTCTAAACGTCATTTTATTTACATCATGTATTTAGCGTATTTCGATTAAATATACATCTTATACAGCAGTCCCCAATTCGTCGTGCCCGCAAGATCAGACTTCACGGAGCCCATGTTGAACCCACTAATCAGGTAAAGTTTAAATTTTTATTTTGTCTTTTATCGAAATACCCTAAATACATGATGTATATAAAATGATGTTTTTCCGAAAACGGTTAGGATTAGCGACATGAATGAAGAGTACTTAATTTTTAGTCAATAGTTAAAGGTATGTAAAAAACGTTGTCCAAAGTTTTTATTATACAGGATGTAAAAATATGGCACATTAGTGTCACAGCTAGTCCATCCCTGCAACTGTGAGTAATTCGCAACACTTTCTAGGATAGTAAACCTGGTATACATCATAAGGAAAAAAAATTTAAATATACCTGTTGGTTTAATAATTATGTGTCAAAAACTTAATTCCATTGGAGCTCTTTGGGAGTCCATATCTCCGAAGAGTAGGCCGATACGAAAGAAGTTTATATGAACTTGTAGTATTCTTTTCACGTATTTTTTTCATATCCGGGAGATTTCCCACATTTTCCCGGACACCTTGTATATTAAAAAAAAAACTTGTATTGAATAAGTTTCCTCAATGTAGTCAGATATGCGTATTTGTCAAAAATACTTTGCAAAATCTACCAAAAAATAATTTGACCATTCCAGTAGCATTAGCAACTGCTTTAAAAAACAGTAATCCGTTATTATTTTCCTCATAATATGTACTTATAACAAACTTATTTAACAATAATTGTTTTACTACTTTGCAAACCGTCAATAAGAAAATTTTAAATTTATTTCTATTGTAATCATATCTGGCACTCTGATAACATGCATTTTATTCAACGAGTATCGCTTACTATTCGAAATTATAAATTTACGTATTTTAACACTTACTATGCTTTTAAGTAAATTTTGAGTAAGCGGTTCTTTTCTATTGTCTACGTATACTTACGCAGAACAAGATCCAGTCTGTTCCAGATTTTCTATTTTATATCAAGAACAAGAAACTCGTCGTCGCCGTCGCAGAAATATTTGAATTTGTTAAGCGGAAATCTACCCCAACATTCAGTCATCCGACATCCGACGTAAACTGGGCCAAAGCCAATGGAGTTGCTTCCGGCTGTGGCTTTCTGATGAGTCCTAATAAGGACAAAACGGTCCGTCATTGTCTACCCGGCCCCAGGCTGTCCATTATTTTAGAGCCCTGTGTACTTTAATGCAAAAGGCAAATTCACACCTGTTTGTTCGCTAGCCAAGATTTATTTTTTGTTTTTTAATGAAATATTACCGAAAATATTATGGTACAGCCTGTAACCTATTTTTAAAGTATTGATATTTGCGGTTGTTATTGCCACAGAAGGTAAAGTAAAAAGTTTGAATACTCTCGCAAGATGGAGGCAAAGTCACGTAACACACTGTCAATTTTGGTCTATTAAAATTAAGTTGTCATGAATTCCAGGACCGGGCTTGAATAGTATACATGTGATACCTTCTAAATCAATTGATGCTATAGTTTCATCGGTTCTACCGCTTTAATATTGCCAAATAATAATAATAATAATGATATATTTTGAATCTTTTGTTTTATAAATATTATAATTTAAGGTAGGTAATAATTAATATGAGTTTTTATATTTTTCTGTCAATGGAAACCCTACTTTAACAGTTTTTGACTTATGTAAGGTACTTAGACCCAAAAGTGATTTTTATGGAATAATTTATTAATACGGTTACATTTCTAAACTTGTATGTAGACTAACTTAATGTTTAATACTTTATTTTATTGCCATACAAACAATAATAATAGTAATATCTAATCATAATTTCACTTATGTAAGATACGTAGACCCAGAAAATAGAATTATATATTTGTTCGCTATTCTATTACATATTAATATGGTTACCTTTTTAAACTACTATGTAGGCTAAAATAGTATTAAAGTGTATATTTTAACCTTACTATTGCGAAATAATAATATTAATAATAATAATAATAATAATAATAATAATAATAATAATAATAATAATAATAACAATAATAAAAATAATTACTTCGAAATCAAATAGCTGATTTTTAAAGGTTAATAAATATGGAAAGCTGTTTTGACATTTGACAGAACTAGGCGGTACCCGGTTTTATCAACCTACCCGGTTTTGTCCAACTCTTCCCTACCTACCTAAGTCAGACATATTATTTCTACTTTTTTTTACTTTTTACTATTTTTCTTCTAGAAAATAACGTTTTTCCGATCGCAAGACCGGAAAAGTAACATTAGAGACCGGAAAAATATTTTCCGGACTCTAATGTCACTTTTCCGCTGTCTAATGTCACTGTTACCCTGTTTTTTGTTTTTCCAATCGCTCTTTGATAATACAAGATACCTTGATTTCGTTATTATGACCACAACATTTCGATGTATTGTCGAGTGACAGTTCGTTGATTTTTAATTTTGTTCTTTATGTCGAAGTGTCGGTCTTAAAAAAAATATTGTACGTCACGCAACCGAAAATTAGTGTTTTCCAGGTATCTCCAAGCTCCCAGGACTCGCCTATGGCTCGCCCTGGAAATGCCTGTCTCGACCTGACAAACACTACTTTCCGGTCTTGTAACGTGAATTACTATTCCTTTCATTTTTATTATATTCTATTCCTTTTCCAATGGGTTTCATCCTACTATTATTTTTTTGGTTTCAAAAATTATGGACCCTGGTCTATTTGTATTATTTTGATTTGTTTATTCGAAATTACAAACTCACACTGCACCTACCTATAAAATATCTATAGAAACCTCAACGATTACTCCCAAAACGGCTAAACAACTTTTAACTTGAAAAATTATAAAATCAATTTGCCGTGAAAAGTTCAGAAAAATATTATTCAATTTATCTTTTAAATAAGATTAAACAGATTAAATTGCAGATCCAATTTTTCATTTTTCAGCCCACTGGGACCTTAGAGAGGAATAAATATTTCCTTTACCCGGAGAGAATCGCTACGAACACGTGTTTTAATGCGATTCCGAGGGGACTTTTAATGTGCTAAATAGACGACGACGCGTCTGGTGACAGCTTCAACCAATATTTGATACATTAGGTTGGCGCTTAACGTCAGTTCTCTTTATAACTGGAAATATGAGGGAGATTAATATTGACTTTGTGGGTTATTGCCGTTATTTTTGCATTAGAGATCTTGAAATTTCTGTTCTTGTGAAAACAAGTTTCCGCTGAGGAGGATTTACGGGGGGGGGGGGGAATCATTTATGGCTGGGCATTTGATCAAATTTCATAATCGAAAAAATGTGCATATGCGATTTTTTTTATTAATAGCTTTATTCGAAATGACTTTGGCATCAAGTTCTGCTTCGATCGATATAAAAATTAAGCAAAAATAGTAGTCACGTGATTCGCATTATCTGTCAACTTTTAATTTTTTCCAAAAGATAATTCAAAAGCGGGGTTATTTTTGAAAGTATCGAAAAAAGTTATAAGAAAAAGTTTTTTTTTAAATGCAGTTTCTAGCACACAGGCAAAATTTTAGCTGCATAAGATAATTTTGATTTTTTACCATAATTTGTAAATTGCACCACTTTTGCAAAATAAGACTCAACGCTACATACATAAAACTTCTTAGTTTTGACAAGGCTTTATTTCAGATACATTTTCTTAAAAGTAGCGCCATATTAAATGTGTGTTTTTCCACAAAATCAAAATTGGGCTATTAAAATTTGGTCGCATGTGATGCAAAGTTTATTTGTTTTTGACCCTGTATAAGGTAACTTCATAAAATAAGTATTTTTGAAAACGTAGTTTGTGTTTGAAAGTAATACGCCTTAATATTAAGACAACAAATAACACAGCGTCATCAGTAAAGTGTTCATTAAGTGAAAAATAAATTAATTTTAGTTTAACTTAAATGTAAAGTTTATATATTTTCAACGATTTAATTTAAAACCCCGTTATTTTATTTTTTATTTTTTTACTTTCAGGCACAAACTACGTTTTCAAAAATTATTATTATTATTATTATACAGGGTCAAAAACAAATAATCTTTGCATCACATGTGACCAAATTTTAATAGCCCAATTTGGATTTTGTAGAAAAACACACATTTAATATGGCGCTACTTTAAAGAAAATGTATCTGAAATAAAGCATTGTCAAAACTAAGAAGTTTTATTATGTAGGTTGCGTTGAGTCTTATTTTGTAAAAGTGGTGCAATTTACAAAATATGGGTAAAAAATCAAAATCAAAGAAGCTTTAACAAAGTTTTCTAAATTTGGAGGGCAGGGACTCAAAAAATGCAAAACTCAGTGGCACACAAATAAATATTTTGTTTTAAGGCTCACTTGAAATGCAATAGTAAATGGCATTCAAGCGGACCGTGTTCAAATAAGTAAAATAATATTACTTTTAAATTATGTTGGATTACATTATGTAAATATATACCTAAATTTACCTAGGGAATGCCGAAACATGTGTTGTAAGAGTTACACATTAAGTTCTTTTATGATGAAGCAACAATATAAATCGGTGTTGTATAAAATGCTAAAGCGTTATTATTATCTACTTAACAAACAAATTTATTTCAAATGTAAGAGTGCTGTTGTATAAGGAGAGATTACCAGGAGTTAGTTAACCACCAGAACCTGTAATTACCCGGTGGAGAACATGGATTAAGGCCGCAATATTCTACGCAGAGCATTTCAAAGTCATTAAGGAACTAATTTTGGATTTAGATGATGATTCTCAGTGTGTTGTGCAAAGTAAAGAGTTGTTAAAAAGTACAAGTGTAGCTAAATATATTGTTTTTATTAAAGTTAATTTCCGTTTTATCCGGACATAATATCCTCGTTTGAGAGTAGAAATTTAACTTTAAGAGACTCAATTAGTATTGTTGAAACTTTTTCCGCTAAATGTAACAACATTCCTGGTAAAGTAGGAGGGCAAGTAAGGAACAAATTGGATGTAACTGTAAAAAAGAATGAAGGATTTAAATACTTAACTGCAGTAAAAAGCATTTATGAGGGTAAACCATCCAACGAAGTTGTATATCTTGGCTTTATATTTTGCTACCTAAGTTACAGTATTGTCCAAGTACACCAGTAGATGTTAAAAAGAAGCTTCTCTTTCTATAAACATATTTTTACTAATAGAAGACAATCCTTTTTAGTTGAAAATTTTGAAAAATATTTTGTAATAAATGCCTTTTATACAATTTTAGGTTAAAAAATTGTTTACTTATATTTTTCTTTGTTTTTTGTCTGCATTTAAAAAAAATAAACATATTTTTTAGAATCCAATGTGTTTCTTGACCTCATTTTACTATAATAAATTAAGACATATTGTATACCACTTACCAGTATGCATATTTCGTAAAAAAATGCATATAACTGCATATTTTAAAGGCAAGCAAGGCATATATATGCGCATATTTTGGCTGAATTTAAGTGCATATAATCCGCCCTTAAAATATATTTTATCTAAAAAATGCATTTCAAAAATAATTTGACACGTCCATGCGATTCTTGTTTAAGTTTAAATTCTATATAAAAGGCTGATTCCCTTCTTTATCATGATGTGGTACATTACAAAATAGTGTAAAACATGCACTAAGCATTATTTTGTTTCAACAGACTGCTCTTCGAGCAAAGCAGCCAGCAAAACCGCAGTCTGTGGGCTACTTTTTACAATATTTATTAAGACAGCAAAAAAAATTTTATCAAAAAAAAAATTTTGTAAAAATTAGATAATTTATTAATATAAATTAGATTAGTTTTGCCCTAATAATCCGAAAGAATCATAACAAAAAAAACTTAAAGCATTATTAAACAAAAGCCCTATTTTAAAGTTATAAGAAACTTTTTGCAGAAATTTACTTTGCTTCACCTTGTTAAAAGGTGTTTCTATAGTAATTTATCAAAACACTTTAAATCGCAAAATTTTGGTCCAGAAATTTCTGGAAACGAAAAGTTTCGAGTAAAAAAACTAGCTGACTAATGGACCGTATATCCTTCAAATTTAATCCCGTCATAATTTTTACTTTTAAAAAAGTTTCGTGAAAATTCATTTATCAAAGCTGCAAGAGACTTATAAAGTTAAATGCAGTTTAACATTTTGTAAATTATTGCTTTGATGAAAGTCGATGAACTTGCTTTATATAAATGTTGTTTAATATTTTTTTAAAGTTTGATGAACTTCAAGTTTTCGAAAAATTGCACTTTTTAAGGTAGGTAGTATTTTTAGAAACATTGAAATTCGAAACGGCTATAAAATATAGCAAATACAAATTATTTTTGAGACATGGGAAAATGGATCTAGATTTGGTGTACCAATGCGTCGAAACCGCAACATATTGAATCTTGCCACTGCTAGCGGCTGCCGAGTCGGCACAAAGCGATGTGTGTGTCATCATCAATAGATAATTCTAACGTATGTATGTAAAATTTGGGAACATTTTTTTTATTAAAAACAAATACTTAAAACTTAAATTAGGACAACAATAAAAAATAATATCCCGTCCTAACGAATTGCCAAAGGTCCGTGATCTTAAATAAAGCAAAGCTTGTTTCTTATTAGACTCTGGACAGAGTTTATATCGATTTCTCAAATTTTTTGATAGATTATCTGGCGACATAGACCTTTCTGCTTAACAAAGCCCAAAAAGTTTAAATTGGGCGAGCTTGGGGAATGTTTGGAGGATTGTCGTTTCATGACAAAAAAGGTATGTTGTTTACCGCTAACCAATCCCTTGTGATCCGGGCGTACAGACAGGAGCTATATCCGGCCAAAATTCTTTGTCATATGTTCGACTTGCTCCTTCTTGCGCCGTTTTAGAAAATATTAGGTTATATTCCAGACAACCGGTACTCAACCCGTTATTATATTTTTTCTATTTCACGTTCATAATAAGCTCAGTACGATACGCATTTATGTATAAAGCACATGTTTCATAAGGCGTTTTAGCGCACGTGTCAATAAAAAAACTCGCCACTTTGTGGCTCGTTTTTTAAAATAGACGCGTGCGCTAAAACCGCTTCTTATGAAACGTGTACTTTAATATACTATTTCACCTTAAAATACTCCAAAGAAACCGCTTCCTGCTAGTTCGGAGGCAGCTATGTGGAAAAATTTTCGTTGTTGAAGCATATCTGGGGTATTTTCATCAAAACTATGTCGAAGCCAATTTTTCGATTTCTTGTCTTGTCAAAGCTGTGGAATACTCCTTGCGTGCACCAGGTACCGCCTGCAACTCTTTTCTTTTTGTGTTTCAGGTAAAACTTCCGCTTTGAAAGCAAAGCAATAAATGGGGCGATTATATTTTGCAAGACATAGTAACTGAAGCATTTTGGTCGTTTTTTTCCATAGAAGCTTGAGTACTCCTTCTTTATAATTGCTTTCATCAGCTTCTCGCATATTATATGCCCATTCTTTTAAAATGTTGGATACCTACATCCTTTTCTGTTGTCGTATTTTCAATTTTATAACTCAGTGCAAGGTAAAACTCAGCAAATTACTTCCATCCGTAATTGTCTCAACGCTCGGTATTTTTTGGTTTCACCTTTTTTAAAGCCTCGTCGACTTGAGGCAGTAGAATTTTACAGAATCTTTCTTTTACTATTTTGTAACATTAAGGGGACTGACTTTTAAATTTGTTTATATTTATTATCTATTTCAGAAAGTAGAACTAGTTTTTTAAGAGTCAATTGTATTATTATTGGTTGACTTTCATCGCCCCAAATCAAATTGGTATTATATCTCTTTACAAACGTATAGGTAGAATCATTTAATTACATATTATAGGAAATAAAGTAAAAATAAAAGACTCTCCAAAGAAATAAAAATAGGTCGACATTCAAAGCCAAATTCTTTGATGTGGCTGTCGGTTTCCAAGCTGTTATTTGAACTGGCTGCCAATAAAAATGAAGCCAGAAAGTTACGAAGGTTTCAAGTTAAGATAAAGGTTAAACGTCAAGGTTTTTAGGCCAGTTTCACCACTTGCAGAGCGATTTCATTTCCTCTACAAGTTTAATTTCGGGGTAGAAGGAAATATATCGTTTTATAATCCTCTAGTTTCAGATAAAATTTCTCTGGGAAAGGAAAAATTACCTGAAGGTTAGCTGCATTTTATATAGGGGATTAGAAAGACAGCTTAATATAATTTAGTGTAAGTATCCGCACGATATAATAAGTAAAAGGGCTTTAGAATTTTTTTTAATAATTTAAGTGTTATAAAAAATGGAAATACTGCAGATATTCTGCATGCAATGAGTATATACAAAGTCCGATAAAGGAAATGAAATGTCTTTACGTAAGCCGGGATAGAAAAAATTGTGCGTTGGTGTTGCCTAGTTAATTTTCAAGACAACCATTTTTTAGTAGTGTGAAAACTTTGATGTCTATGCATAATAGCGTATTAGTCATAGACATACAGGGTGGCGCATCGAAAAGGAAACAGAGACATTTACTGGCAGCTCAGTTCTTTTTTGGAAAAACGCTTAGGCGATTTTTTTTCGAAGGGGACAGAAAATTGGCAAAAAACCACGTTAACACGTGCAACCCCCTGGACTGGGGTAGCACCACACCTAAAAACTTAAATAGAAAGGAGGATCGAGTGATACCTTATTTTATAAATTGAATTGATTCTGCCTTTACTTGGTGGAACTCCATTTTATTATACAAAGAAAACACAATATAGTGTTTTCTTTGTACCTTATTTTATAATTGAAGACAATTCCCTTTAAAATGATGTAAAATTCATGTACTTCAGTTCAGTAGTTTTTTGGAAATTTATTGATTTAAAGCTTAACACATTCACTGCCGACCAATAACGCGGCATTACCTGGGTGCAAATGGTTTTTTTACAATTTCTTCTTAAATCGAAAAATATATTTGGAGTTTTATTTATAACTATAAAATATCATGTAAGTTATATAAAAAAAAGAAAACGCGGGAGACGCGTTGGTGGCACACAGCAACAAAAGTCCACCATGATCCACCGGACAATGGTCTTTGACGTCACGGTGGACCATGACACGGAACGCGGGAGACGCGTTGCCGGCATATCACCAAGGTACACAAGAACGCGGGAGCCGCGTTGCCGGCAGTGAACGTGTTAAATAAAACTTTAATACATCATCATTATTGGAAATCAATACATTTGGCAGCAAAGTAGTTTAAAAATGAAGAACGAACTGACCCGTCAGCCAAGTAAATGTTGGAAATGACCACCATGACTCTCCATATAGTAATAAAGATTTTGCTCAAAACCTTGCCGCACATTTTTCAATATTTGAGGAGTAATTTAAAGGCACTAATTCACGATTCTTTCTCGCAAATCTTCTAACGATGTTGGCTGAGTAGCATAGATTTTGCCTTCTAGGTGACCTCACAGAAAGAAATCCAAAGGTGATATATCTGGCGATCTTGGGGGGCCATTCAATGGCAACTCTTCAACCAATCCATTGACCTGGAAACGTCTGATCTAAATATTGTCGAACACGTAATGCGTAATGGGGTGGGGCACATCAACCTATTCGCAATGTACCGCCGATCATTCTGATTTTTAATTATGGCTGTTAAAGCAGGATCAATGGCGTCTTGCAGTAATTTCAAATACATTTCACCCGTCAAATTTCCAGGTAAGAAAAAAGGACCAAGTAAATGATCGTCAAAAATACCAACTCAAACATTTAATTTTCGTGGCTGTTGTGTGTGTACGTCATGATAAATTCTGGGGTTAGAATCGGACCAATATCGGCAGTTATGACGATTTACTACGCCATTTAAGAAAAAGGAACATTCGGCGGAAAAGCAAGCTTTGAATAGAAAATGTGCATCGTTTATAATTCGTTCACTCATATCTTCACAAAATTGGAATCGCCGATCAAAATCGTCTATATTAAGTTCTTGTGTAAGGTGAATTTTATACGGATGAAAGCTTTGGGCCTATAGAATCCGTTGGATACTACGTCGACTAACACTACACACAGTATCCAATTTGCGGGTACTTAACGTGGGATCTACATAAACTTGCCCTAAAACCCCCACTTCTATTGCTTCGTTCCTTATGGGATTTTCAATGTTGCGTTTTTTATTGGCGAGTGATCCAGACGATCCAGTTTCCCTAAATTTAGCTACAAGTTCTAGAACATATTTTCGATGCAACCAAACCATTATCAAAAATATACAATTTTTTCTAAATTATCCTCTTTAAAAAAACCTCCGCATTAGGAAATATTTCCATATTTACTATTTTTCGTCGGCGAAAATTAAGGTAATTCGTTTAGTTTATTATTTTATTTCATCAATTTTTTCGCCTCAATTTAATAGGAAATAATACAATGATTTATGTACGCATTCTAACACATTTATTTTTAAGTTTCCCGCTTTATTGCGAACGTTGATTGAGTGGTTGAAAAGTCCACAGCAGACTCTAGAAGCTTGTTACTGATGGACCTTTTAGAAGTACAAACCTTTTCTAACAATACTGGGGCGCCCAATAAGCCAGAATGCGGCAGTGCAGGGAACTTGGACTACATAACCCGACCCCCACCTTTAATCAACCAACATCTAAGGTGTTGAGTAATAGATGTGTTTTGGACTTCCATTGCTTTTAGTTTTTCATATCACAACGTTTCAACTGGAAAGTATCTCCAGTCGTCTTCAGGTGAATACTAAACAAGTTACAAAGCTACGAGCCTATTTATACTACCTAGGGGGGAGAGGGGGCGGAGCTAGTGACGTATGATCGGGTGCAGTCGTGAGTCATCTGCTTATGTCACCATGATTATTCATTTGCTTACGTGATGAAGCTTTGTAACTTGTTTAGTATTTACCTGAAGACGACTGGAGAAACTTACCAGTTGAAACGTTACGATATGAAAAACTAAAGGCAATGGAAGTCCAAAACACATCTATTACTCAAGATACATCATTGTCTACAACATTCAAACAAATCTAAGGTGTTTATAAACGCAAAGTCCGTGGAAAGGTTCTGTGAGCATTATTAACGATGTCTAATGAAATAGATATTTTTTAAATAATCCATGATGAATCTACATTTTTGGTATCAATGGCATCAACAAAGCTAGGCGATAACTGACATTGTCATTGATAGAGAAAAAAATAATGTAAGAAAGCACTAAGGAAATTTCACCACATCAGATATTATTTTTTTTAAATATTATGAGTACCTATTACAGGTTCTATTGAGTAGTATGTATGGTACCCGCTACTTTGTTGCGCGAGCCAAGCTGCGGTTACCCTCTAGTACTTTATAAGATTAAGAAGCTAACAACGTATTTACAGCATGCAAACAATTTTATAACTTTATAAAATAGCAATAGCTGTTTGTTATACCGACTAATTACTTTCTGTATCTTAAAAGTTGCTTTCTATTTGCTACTTACCTAATGCGTCTTACATGCAGTAAAATTTCATTCAAAATTAATTTAGAAACTTAATTACGTACTTGCAAGTCAGGTTCTTTGTAGCATTATGGTATGCAAATTAATGTTGGGGCATATTTTGCAACGGTAAATACTGATATTTTAGGAAATGTTTCAGAATATGAAAGATAATTTTTCTAAAATAAAATAACTCAATTCCACAAATTCTAGCAAGCACTAAAAAAGTTACAAAGTAGAAAATTACCTACATCTGCTACTAACAGATTTGAAATGAATGCAAAGTGATCCAAAATATAATAAGTATACCAAATTTTTTATATAAGAACAGTAAAACTGAATAAATTTGCTATAATATTTTCTTTTCCTAATATCTATCTACTGTTTACATGTTATTTTTTACTATATACTTATACTAATACAGTGACCGGCAGAAAGTACGCACCAAAGGGGATTTTTTTTTTATTTCAAAACTTACCAAATTTTTTTGGCGGTGGAAAAGTTCTGCATGCCCCTAAACAAAAAAGAGCATAGACAAAACTAGTAAATATTGCCCGTATACGAGGGATAGTTAAAAACGTTAAATTCACTGAAGAATAAAGTGCCCTTATTTTTCACTGTAGAAATTTTTGTTATCAGGAAATGTTGTTTGGACTTAAAAGTTGTCCATAAATACCAAGTTTCAGCTCGGTAGCACAAAAAAAGTGTTTTTACTTTTTTTTTACGCTTCCTCGTATAACGAATCGATAGAAACTATGCGACCTATAAATTAAATTTCTTAACAGCTCTTGGGCAATTAGACACATCACTTACTTAAATTTGTTTAAATACGCGAGAACTGGACGTTTAATAAAATAACTGCAAAAATAATCTAACGTTTCTGGTGCACACCGTACATTATTCGATGGATAAGCGGAATAACTTTATGCAAAACAAATGAGGGTTTCTTTATACATTTAACAATATTTTGCCGTTCCCAAATTTTCAAAAACTCTTAAACCCATTGGTTCATGAATTAAAGTTTAAACCCTTACAATAAAATTCGTTTTCATTTAAATCTAGTTACCATGAAAAATATTTATATTTGTGCTACCGAGCTGAAATTTGGTATTTATGGATAACTTTTGAGTGCAAACAACATTTCCTAATTAAAAAAATTTCCACAGTGAAAAATAAGGGCAATTTATTCTTGAGTGAATTTAACGTTTTCACCTCTTCCTCGTATACGGCGCAAGACTTTTCCACCGCCAAAAAAATTTGGTAAGTTTTGAAATAAAAAAAAATCCCCTTTGGTGCGTACTTTCTGCCGGTCACTGTATAAGGTTAAGCCAAAGGTTATTTGAGTTAAGTAGTTAACTACAAATCGAGAAAGTAAGCAATTGTCGGTTTTTAAAGCTGAATCTCAATTATCAATTATTAATCAAAAGCTGCAAAGATGAACAAGTAACAATCTACAATCATGTGCATATTTAAGTTAAAAAGCCTAAAGCAAATTTTGCAGGGTTTGACATTCTTGGAAAAGTTTATCATATTTTATGTATTTATAAGTAAATTTAAACAACGTTAAACAAGATTGTGTATGTAAATATCGTTAAGGCTGTTTGGTCTCATTAAATATTTATTAATTTGTGACCTAGATTCTACAATGCATAAGATAGGTATCTAAGTTTCACATTAAACTTAGGCATTGCAATATCTCTAGCTTATAATGGAAAAATGGAATAAGGGTAACGCGATAACCAGGAACTAACCGTTCCATTGGATTTTTTCACTTTAGGGACCGTTCTTTTTGTCATATCGATTAATGGGATAGCTAGGATAGTTTATCGTTTAAAATCCCTTATACAGGGTGTTCGGAAAGTGCGTTAGGAAATTTTAAGGGGTGATTCTACATTCAAAAATAATGCTACTCAACATTTGAATATTCTCGTTCCATTTTAACTTTTCCTTTTTATGACAAAAAACTCTCCCTATCTAAATTTGACAGTTATCAAATTATTTAGTTGTCAAATTTCGCATAATTTAAAACCAGGCCACTTGATTTGACGCGATTCCATTTATATAATTTTTTAAGGGTTATATCATCCATCAGTCAATTCAAAATTGTCATTTTTATAAAGTAAAAATACGAAGATTATCTACAAGAAAATAATATCAAGTTGTGAAAAGGAAGTATATACATTCTAAAGCCCTTGAAGCAATAGATGGATGAAAGATTACTAATCGCTTTTAGAGAAAAAAATGGTTAACAAAAAAACTAGAAAAACGTCGATGTCAAAGTCAACTTCAGACAATACAAATACAATATCAAATGAAATTATTGAAAATTCTGATGAAGAAAGTTTTTATTTGGCAACAAAATATCCTAGTGATCAAAAATATATTGAATTTGTTAAAAATTTTAAAATAAGTTCACAAGACAATAGAGAAGCTGGGTCATCAATTCAAAAAGAAGAGGAAATTGATGCCCAAAAATGTAAGAAATGTTTTGTTAAATTTACAAAAAAAACATTTTTTATCAGGTGTTCTAATTGTATTCAATATTTTTGTCTAAATTGTTCAGTATTAACAAAAAAAGAAGTATCAGATATAAAAACAAATAAAAATGAATGGAATTGTCAATTATGTTCAAGCATTTCAGATTTTGAAATGAAAAAATTAAAAGAAGAAAATAACTTTTTAAAAATACATATTACTCAAATGTACAACAAAATTGAGTATTTAATCAAAACAGTAGAAAGCCTTAAAAGTTTGGAACTCACCAAAAAAATAAATAAACTAGAATCAAATGTTGAAAAAATACTTGAAATTTTTACGGAAAAGCAAGTATATCCAGTTACACCTAAAACATCCTATTCGGCAGCTTTAAAATCTATAAAAAATGATTTCAAAGAAAAAAATAATTTACCTGTAGTAATTATTAAACCAAAAAATAATCAGAACAGTAAGCGAACCATCGCAGAAGTACAAAGAAGTGTAAATCCAATAAGTGTAAAAGCAACTGTAACAGATGTTAGGGAGATAAAAAACGGTGGAATAATTATTAAAACAAATACTAAAGAAGAATTAGAAAAATTAAAGGAAATATCCGAAAAAAAGTTAAATAAAAATTATACAATAGAAATTTCAAAAATGAAATCACCCAGACTAGTATTAATAGGATCAAAAAAAAAATATGAAACAGAAGAGTTATTAAATGAGCTGAGAGAAATAGAATATTTAAATGAAGAAGACGATTTACAAATAAAATATACAAGGCAATCAAGATATACAAAAAAATATATTATGTACATTGAATGTAACGGAAACTGTTTTAAAAAATTAGTTAACCAGGAGGTGAGTCTTGGATGGAACAAATGCCAAATAAAAGAAGATTTTAATATATTTATTTGTTATAAATGCTGTGGATATGGACATAAAGCCACTGAGTGTACTAAAACACAAGTTTGCTCTTTTTGTTCTGGAAGTCATGTTTTTTGGAAGTGTGAAAAAAAAATCCCTTGTTGTAACAATTGCAAAATTTATAGTGAAAAACAAAAAATAAATATAAATTGTTCTCACGAATCAATTCATAATGATTGTCCAATTCATCAAAGAAAAATTAAGGATGCCAAAGAAAGAACAAATTACCTGCAGTAATGAATCAAAATTCAAGTAAAAAGAATGATACACTAAGAATTCTTTATATCAATGCACGTTCAGTTAAAAATAAAATGGATGAATTGCAGATACTAATTTTTAAAGAAAATGCTGATATTATTGTTATTACTGAAACATGGGTAAAAAAGGAAGAACAAAAATATCACAATTTTAAAGATTTTAATTCAATTTATGCCTCAAGAGAAAAATCCGGTGGAGGATTGGGAATTTTCGTAAAAAATAATATTAATTTTGAAATTATAAACAAAACCGAAAATGAGTTATCATATATTACTATCCAGATAGCAACATATAATTTAATGTTATGTGCAGCTTATAAGCCCCCTTCTGTAAACAATAAAGAATTTATGAACTTTTTGGATGAACAACTTGAAAATTTAGCAAAATCAAAACTAAGATGCATTTTTATTGGAGATGTAAATATTAATATTTTAGAAGACAACAATGATGCAAAATCACTAATGGAAATTTATTCTTCAAATAATTTAAAATTGTGTAACAAAAGTATTTCAACTAGAGATGCAGGAGTTAGTAGTACTCTTATAGACCACGTTACTACAAATGAAAAAGAAGCAGTTACAATACATTTTTTGGACAGCCCGCTAAGTGATCACAAAATTCAAGTTATAGACTTTTTTATTAAACCAAATATAAGAGAGTCAAGATATGAAAATATTTCCATCAAAAGATTTCATTTAGAAAAATTAAAAATTAATTTAACCACCTTAAATGAAAATAAATACAAATTTCAAAATGTTAATGAATATTACAATTCGATTGTTCATGTTTTTGAAACATGTATGTATCAAATTCATGTTAAAATGAAAACAAATTCCAAACCATGGTTTTCATAAAAACTATCAAGACTAATGAAGACCAGGGATAATTTTTTTAAAAAGAAGAAAAAGTATCCTGAAAACTCGAACTATACAGAAACATTCAATTTTTATAACAAATTAATGAAAAAACAAATGAGGTTAGATAAGCAGGAATACTATAAAGAAAAATTTAAAAGTAGTAATGCAAAACAAATATGGGAAAATATAAACTTTTTAATTACGTCGAAATCAAAAAAAAAACTTCTATAGAACATCTTGTGGTCAATAACAAAGAAATCAGAAACCAACAAATAATTTGTGAAGAAATGAATACCCATTTTACAAGTATTGGTTCAAAATTAGCTAAGAAGATCTCATTAAAAGAGAGAATGGAAGAAGAGGTAAATTCAAAATCCATGTTTTTAGATGAAAACGATATTGACGAGGATGAAATTAAGAATATAATTGAAAATTTAAATATACATAAAGCTACTGGTTATGACAATATTTCAGTAAAAATAGTAAAGGCAGTTAAAATTGAAATAATTCCTATTTTAAAATACCTGGTACAATTATCTTTACAAAAATCAACATTTCCTGAAAAAATGAAATTTGCTCAAGTGACACCAGTTTTTAAAAACGATAAAACTAATAATCCTAATAATTACCGTCCAATATCTGTTTTGCCTGTTCTATCAAAAATTTTGGAAAAAATTATAAATATAAAATTAACGAATTTTTTAGAAAGACAAAATTTACTTTTCGAGAATCAGTACGGGTTTCGCAAATCTAGAGATACTGAAGTTGCAGCTATGGATGTTATTACTAACATTCAATTAAATCTAGATACCAAAAAAAATGCGGCATTTTATCTTTAGACTTGTGTAAAGCCTTTGATACTGTAAACCATGATATATTATTATTTAAATTATTTGATATAGGAATAAGAGGAAAAATTTATCGTTGGTTTGAAAGTTATATAAAAGATAGAAAACAATGCGTTAAAATAGGAAGTAATATTAGTTCCTATCAAACAATTAGATGTGGAGTACCACAAGGTTCTATTCTAGGACCCACATTGTTTCTTATTTATATCAATTCTGTTTCAAAATTAAAATTATATGGACAAATTAAACTTTTCGCCGACGACACAACAATTATTTATTATGCTAAAAATATTAGGGACATCAAATTAAATATCAAAAAAGATTTAAAAATTATATTTGACTGGTTGCAATCTTATAAATTAACTTTAAATTTTAATAAATCATCATTTATGTACATTGACAAACAAAGACTAGATATGGAAAAGCAACCAATAATATTTAATGGGGAAAATATTAATTACAAAGATAATATAAAGTTTTTAGGATTATATATTGATCAAAATTTAATCTGGAGAAAACACGTAGAACATATTCGAACTTACATTTCTCCGTTAATTGGGATATTCTTTAAAATTCGTCACTGTATATCTTTAAATTGCTTAAAAAATATTTATCATGCATTAGTACATTCAAAAATTCAGTATCTTATTTCTATTTGGGGTTCAGCCAATTCAATAGTACTAAACCCTTTAAAGAAATTACAAAATAAAATTATTAAATGTATTCATAGATTGCCGCACTTAGAACCAACAACAAATTTATACAAACCGAATAAATACCTAGATATAAATAATTTATATAATTTAAAAATTTGCATATTTATTCATTCTCTACTTTTAAAACAAAAAATGTCTAACATAACGTTTACAAAAGTTCATGATATTCATAGACATGATACTAGACAAACAAATTTTTTAAAAACTATTAAAATAAACAGTAACTTTGGAAAACGGTCATTGTTATATAATGGATTAATATTATATAATATTTTACCGGAAAATATTAAAACATTAAAAAAACTACCATTATTTAAATTTCATTTAAAAAAATATTTCCTAGTATAAATTTTTTTCTTAACGTGTTAATCATACGTTTATAATATAAAACGAATTATTTTTTTTAACTGCCTTTTTTATATATATATATCTACCTATTAAGTTAGAGTAATAATTGTTAGTTATTTTTATCCCTGTAATAAACTTGTAAAGTTGGTTGGGAATAAAGTAAAAAAAAAAAAAAAAAAAAAAAAAAAAAAAAAATGTACGTAGGCATTTGGTTGAGAGCAATGAAAGCTTTGATATCGATTAGTGGCTAAACGGTGGGGTTTATCTTATGTTGATCAAAAGTAACTTATTTTTTGTGTTCTTAATTGTCACTAAAATGGCACCTTCGGTTTTGCTCCAGCTACCAAAAAGAAAAGGTTATGACGGAAATAATATTTATGTTTCAGGTAAAGTGCCCTCTAGCGGTTTAAAAAAAAAGCACTCTTATCATTAAATTGTATAGTCGTTCGAGATTAGTATATTTGCCGAATATCAAATGATTTGGTTCGAAAATAAATGTAGTATGACGAAAAACTAAAACTAAAAGATCAAATTTAAACCCCTGTATCTTGGTAACCATGGAGATTTCGACATTTTGCCAAATGATCTACTAGCATTATTTTTGCATGTAGAATCACCCCTTAAAATTTCCTAACGCATTTTCCGAACACCCTGTATAAGCAGATGCCTTTAAGAGGATAATGAAGGTATTGACTAAGGATGAGTGTGATTATTTGTAGGATGATCTCAACAGAGTGACTGAATGGTGTGAAATGAAAATATTTTATTTGAATACCAAGTAGGTTGCATGTCATATACTTTAAAGAAAAATGTTTTGAAAAGGGATTAACTTTTAATCATGAATGAAAACAGTTTAAAAAGGACTCATAGGGACATAGGTGGCACTTTAGTGAAAAGTTATGTTTCAATGAAGATTTGTCAACAAGAATTGCTTCCGCATATAAAACCATAGACTTCATAGTAAGATCGACCCGACATTTTAATACTGATGTATATCATCGACTATTTTCCTCATTATCAAATAGACCAATCAGACACCATCATTTTTCGAATAAATTTTGTTTAGATAACTGATTAAATCCCAAGACCATATTGGTTCTTGTTTTATCGTTTATCACTAATTCTTACAATTCTCGGCAACAGTTTATAAAGAAATATTAATTTCTTAGTCGTCTGAATAACCTAATATTGGTTTTTATCAGTTCGCCATTTTCAATAGAATTTTTATAAAATATTTTGACATAAGGCGATGAAAATATGTCAGAATTTGTAATATTTACATACACACTTTGCTAAGCAAGCTTTTTTAATGCATTTATGGGATGCGTAACTTAAATTAATAGGGAAATAATTTTCTCGAGATTGTAGATAGTTCTTAAGTTCATTGGACGTAAAGGGTAAGCTGGCATTCTAAATAAACTATCTAAACATTCTATGACAGTTGCCGACGCAGTGTCTTCACATGGAAATGCAAATGGAAATCTAGAGTATTCATCGACTATTGTTAGCATGTATGCATTTTTACTGGAAGTAGGTATAATAATACATGACATTGACTGAATTGTCACCAGTAACACACAGGGAACAGGTAGAGTTTATAATACTACATTAATTTATTATTTGCACACATGGAGAAGTATCTTAGACCTGACAGATTTGAAACAGATTCAAATTCCAGAACAGCCTCTAAAGAATACAGACATTGGAATGAAACCTTCAAACAATTTTTGGATAATAATTCAAAAGAAAAGTCAATCGAAGATGCAGACAAACTGAAACTTTTATTTAATTTTATTTCACATTCTGTATACGAACATATTAGTGAAACTAGGTTAGGTTAGGTTAGGTCAAAAGTGAGTGGGTTACAGCTAACCCTCCACTGCGACCATGCGATCTATTGTATTAGTGAAACTAAGTCAAGTACTTATTACTAAAACTGAAAATCACAAAAGTCGAATGGTTATAGACTATTCTCAAACTATAAACAAATTTACTTTACTCGATGCTTACCCTCTACCTAATATAGAAGCCCTTGTTTCAAAAGTAGCATAGTATGAAATATTTAACACTATCGAATTAAAATCATATCATCAAATTCCAATACATTGTAATAAACTAAACCTTTACGAATATAGGCTTTATTTTGCAGAACTTGACATTAAATAATAATAATACATGACATGGACTGAATTGTCACCAGTAACACACATGAAACAGGTACAGTTTATAATACTACAACACGCCACTGGAATTGTTTACTGTCAAGTCACACAAGCCGCTGCTCTATTATAAGAAAGCGATGAGTTACTAACAGACATTTTGAGCTCGTACTACAATCAATTATTTGAAACAGTAATAATTCTGCCCTGGTCAACAACTAAAAAATAGTAATGACCATAACTGGCACAACAAATTACCAGATTAATAAAGATAATAGCATATTTTACCAACAATTTAATTTAGTTTATTTGGAAGTTTGATCCCATTTTATACGTTGGATGTTGGCTTATTAAATTATTTAACAACATTAACACTTTTCAGACTAGGTAATATTAAATTCCAGACTGTTTTAACAGCCTAAACTAATATTAAATTATTGAACAAAGCTAAACAATTTTCATTTAAATTCACACACCAACAGCCTTAAAACGTTTACTTCATGGTTTAGGGAAATATCATCATGGCTTTATTAATATTAAATTTAGTTTCGATAAAAGAAAAGTTTAACCAATTTCAGCACTTACAGTTTATTTTAATCGCTTACAACCTATTTGTTCTAAATATTATAAGATTTAACGTGAATAATAATTGGTAAAGCATAAAAGGTATGTCTTTTGTGGGTTCAATATTTATTAGTTTGATAGGATTTTTTCTTTTTCATCTTCAACACCTGCACGTGTCTACATAATAAAACTAGTCTAAAAGACTAACCATTAATTTTACTCTAAAAAGGCTTAAAACTAGGTACTTATTTAAAGTCAATCTAATGATATTCTTTAGGTTTCTCTGTTAACTATTTAGTCTCTCACTCACTCTCGCGCACTGAACTATCCCACGCATTACACGAGATCAAATGGTTTGGTCCTCTTCAATCTCCGAACATGATGTTGTTTGTCAAGAAGTTGAAGAGCTTCCACGTTGTCATGAAGGTGTAATCTTGCCTCATGTTTAACAGCATACCTTCTAATCTCTTCCGTAACAGTCAGCATTTTTATGTCACGATGAATATCTCCATCGCGCACACACAAACCAAGGGGCATTTTGCATTTACAATGTTGCGCAACACTTTGTTCTAGAATGTCTGAATTGTTTTTATATTACAGTCTTTGGTACAGCCCCACAGCTGAATGCCATATAGCCAAACTGTTTTAAATATCTGCTTATAGAGCAGTAACTTATTACATATTGACAATTTGGAATTTCTTCCAAAAAGCCCATAATAGTGTTTATATTTTAGGTCCGGTTTGATAGGATAAACAAGAAATTTGTATTCAATAGTTTTATTTTTTACTAGTACATACATGATAAAGAAAGATGTGGCTGAAACAGTAATTTAGTTTTAACTAACATATTATTAAAAATAGAGTTAAAGTGATCAAAATAAATGTAAGTGGCAGTACATTGTTTTCTACATAAATATCTACACAGTTAGAGTGACCCCGTTTCATTGGTGTAGCATAACAATACTACTATACAATAATTTAAATAATATAATAATTATACCAACAGAATTTAAAAGTTATGAATTAATAAAATAATACAGAAGAAAATATTTCATGTAGTAAATATGGCGATCAACAAAGAGCATGGCGACCCCTAGGGTTTATTTTCGACACCTTTATAATTATCACTTAATAAAATTAATTGAAATGTTAAGAAAAAGTCACTTGCAAAAACCAAAGTCACGAATTACATGAGTCAGGCTAGGCAGCCATAAAATAATAAAATTTAAAAAATCATGCGAAATAGGTTATAGGTTGGCAATAGATTGCATAGCGTAGAGAATTCCACCTTAACGATCCTGTTGTGTTGTGTCATTCTATTGAGCTTTTGTATTCCGTTATGGTCATGATGCATGCTCAGGAAGAAAATGAATGTAACTTTGGGTTTAATAATACATTTTATCATACAATCCTCGTGGATCCGCTCCTGAACTGCCTAAATTTAATCGTTTAATGCATTATAATAATGTAAAATTAAAATCAGATATCCGCTTTCGTAGAGCCAAACATAATATTGTTTTGTTTAGGTGGTTTTGACAAAGCAAAACAATTTTCGATTTGGCGAGCACACAACAAGCCAAAAACATTAACCCTATTTGGCAACGGAATGTCAATAGCGTTCCTGTTTAAACGCAATTAAGTTGCAATAAACAGCAGTCAACAACAAAGTAACACCCTGTTTAAACTGATTATATGACTGTGGTAATCTATTTGGATTTTAATTGAAATTTCAATTTCGTTCGTTATAATAATTTTTATTTACAAATTAAAAGCAACATTATAGTGGCATAGCGGAAAAGTATGTAACTGTATTTTGTATTGGAATACCCAGGGATACAAGCATAATGGATACCCTGAGGCTGGTAGACCACGATGGCGGTTTTGTTCTTATTAGGACGGGCAGCCATAACCCAAGCAACTCCACAGATAGCGGCACGATGTACCGTGCGACCAAAAATTATTTGCATCAAAGAGGGCCTTGCATCTAAGGACGTAATGCTTAGCCGTAGAGCTTAATACCTGTTGGGTGTCAGTAACTACCGGAATTAACAATCAATCAGTTATTCGGTCATTATTTGACAGTCGTTAAAAGTAATTTGATTCATCGCTAATTTTTCCAATTTCTTGAACAATTCACACAATGGGCTTTATGGAACAGGACAAAACATTCATGGTTGAGCATATTTTCGAAACAGGGTTAGAGTAAATGGTGAGTGGCAATACAATTCGGGTTTGTGCATGGACGATTTTCACAAACATTTTCCTAACGTTGCTTTTATTGCTGGGGATTTTTATCATTGCCTGAAAAGAATCGTGGCTGTGTTTACAGTTACAGAAGAACTTGTTGCAAACGTTCATGAAATAATGCAAAATACGCCAACAAATTGTATAAGACGCCTGTCCCAAGAAGTGGGAAGATCTTATGGAACATGCAGGACTATTCTTAAGAAGCAGCTAAATTTATTTCCTTCCTCCAAGAAATATAAGCCGCAGATTTTGAATGACGCAGGAATTGTTACCAATGGTTTACCCAAAATTTATTGAAAAGAAATGATTTATTAGACCTGACATTTTTTTCAGACGAAGGTTCCACCTCTCCGGCTATGTGAATTCTTAGAATACACGCATGTGGAGTAGTGAAAATCCCCATTTTTTTGTAGAGTCCACATTGCACCCTCAAAAAATTGGTGTCTGGTGAGCTGTTTCCAGTGGCGTAACTAGGGGGGACCAGCCCCCCCCCTAAGAATCCGCAAAAAACAAATTTATTCTGCCAGACCACCCAAATAATAAGTCAAACGACAAATTGATTAATTGAATTTTTTTATATACCTACATAAATTAATAATATTTATTCATCAATTTTATTATATTTTTAGTCTAGTCTATAACCCTATACGCGCAACTAAAACTCGGAATCGGAACTCCAAGTCTGTAAAGTTAGAAATCCAATGCTGCCTGCCAAGACGCTCTCGGGATCTAATCAGAATAAACATGTCCAAATTCAACTCGAAAAATTTCCAAAAAAAATTTTTGTGACAGCTGAAAAATCTAACCGATAAAAAACGAGGTCTTGTGATATTACTGTTGATTATTGACCAAATTTGTTAAAATTTGGGCGTGGTCCTCCACCTCTACACGAACCGCCACATCAAATCACAATAACAGGGCCACCCCCAGGTAAGAGGGCTAGTTACGCCACTGGCTGTTTCTCGAAGAAGAATTGTTGGTCCTATTTTTTCCATGACACAGTTACAGTACAGCGGTATAGAGACAATATTTTGAATCCATTTGTGGAGCAATTACTTGACGACGAACTACGTTTTGGATATTTTCAACAGGACGGTACAAATGTCCATACAGCCGCCGAAACTATTAACTACTTACGCAATTTTTTCGACGACAGTTTGATCAGTTTTTGATCAGATATTGAATTCCCACCTAGATCAACTTGTTTAACGGTTATGGATTACTTCGTTTTTCCTCATTTAAAGAACACTATTTTTAAAACACCAGTTGCAAATTTAGAACAATTACAAGAAAGGATTATCAAAAAATGTGGTAACATTTTAGAGAGAGATGCTGGTCAACACTTTAGAAAATATGATGAGACGTGTGAATTTATGCTTGGAGCATGGCAGTGGCCAATTTCAGCAATTT
Organism: Polydrusus pterygomalis; assembly: GCA_963969555.1. Classification (NCBI taxonomy): domain Eukaryota; kingdom Metazoa; phylum Arthropoda; class Insecta; order Coleoptera; family Curculionidae; genus Polydrusus; species Polydrusus pterygomalis. Next base: position 36,217,930 of record OZ018376.1, on the reverse strand, counting down.
ATGTAACTATTTTTCTTTTCTTTCTGTATATTCTTACTTTGTAATTTTGTAAACATCAAAAATAAATTTGTATTTATCTACTTATTTTATTACTCATTAGTTTGGCATATCATGTCATAATATGAATTTGACAAAATTTTAACCTAGATTTGGTGAGATATAGCTTCCCCATATCATTGTGATCTTAACCAAGCCCTACGTTTTTTAATCCAAGCGTTCTTTGATGCAAATAATTTTTCCTCTCACGGTAACTTCTCCAGCTTTCAGAAATGAGTTGGTTTTTCGACTGTCGCCACTTGGTCTAATAATATTATAATTTCATTAAGTTAAAATAGTCAAAACTCATGCAAAGGGCGATAAATATTATGTAGTATTAAACTTTTCTTCTGTCAAAAAGCTAAAGCCACGCGAATTGTTTGTCACAGAAATATTCCGACACTTGCATGTGTTGCACACTTTCTAGTGCATTTCACGTTGTTTACTGCATTCTCGCTGCTCAAACTTTGTCGATTCGGATACCAAAACTATCATTAGCACTTTTACAAAGTAAAAAGTTTAACCCTAAAAGTGGCAATTTAAACTTTATCTCGAAAGTGGATGAAAAGGACACTTAAATATATTTTAAAAGCTTTGAACTTGGAAAGAGTAAGCGGTTGTCTGGCAATTTATGTAGATATAAATTGCAACAGTAGTTTGTTGTTTGCTTTCTTTCTAGCAACTTTGTTAAAAATAATTAAAAAAAAAATTTAGGATTATTATAAGAAATGTAGGGCATCGTTTTAGTTGTATGGTGTATTAGTATGCCTTTGATTTTAAATAGGTCAAAAACAACTAGGAGAATTTGGCAGGTAATTATTATAATTACTTATGTTATGTTAGAAAATTATACTATACACCCTGTCCGGGAAAATGTGGGAAATCTCCCGGATATCAAAAAAACACGTGAAAAGTATACTACAAGTTCATACAAACTTCTTTCGTATCGGCCTCCCCTCGGAGATATGGGCTCCCAAAAAGCTCCCATGGAATTAAGTTTTTGACAAATATTTATTAAACCAACAGGTATATTTCAATTTTTTCTTCATATGATCTATACCAGGTAAGACCCTTCAAATTACTATCCCAGAATTGTTGGGAATTACCCACAGCTGCAGGGACGGACTAGCTGTAACACTAATGTGCCCATTTTTTTTTACGCCCTGTATGATAAAAACTTTGGACAAACTTTTTTACATACCTTTTACTATTGACTAAAAATTATGTACATTTTATTCATGTCGCTAATCCTAACCGTTTTCGGGAAATCGTCATTTTATTGCGATCAATATTAAGCAGTTAAAAGTGAACATTTATAATTTATATGAACAAAGATGTATATTTTATTGAAATACGCTAAATATACATGATGTAAATATGTTAAAAATGGCGTTTTTCCGAAAACGATTTCGAATAAACCACTTTGACTAATGAACAACTATAATGCTGGCACATGCGCAGAAGTCATAGTGGAAATTGATGCAGAACGAATCATCTCCCTCTACTCTTTTTGTTTCTCTTTGGCAATAGCTAAGTGACATAAATCATAAGTTATAGAAAACACACGTGACAAATGCATTATGGCGAAATTTCGCCTTCATATTGCTTTTCTTTTATTTCACTCTCTGCAGGTATTTCAAATTATTTATTTCCCTATTGTGTTTATTTTGACATCTGCGCCCCCTAAGATTGCATAAACACATTTGATATTTTAAACTAATTAACATTTTCCATAGCATGGCATAAATGCAGTGTCTTGCATATTAAAGCAAATAATCCGTGCTTGGAATATAGGCTGAATGGAGTCTTCTTAAAACAAGTTTCTGAGCAAAAAGACCTTGGTGTGCTATACGGGGCGATTTAAATTGGGAAACCCATATAGCTAATATAGTAAAAAAAGCAAATTCCATTATTTTTTTGATCAGCAAGGCATTTGAGAATAAATCACTAGAGATTATCAGCAGAATATATAAGTCGTATTTAACACCTATTTTGGAATACGCCCACAGTGTGTGGACTCCCTATTTTGTCAAAGACATTGAGCTTTTGGAAAGGGTGCAGCGCCGAGCTACCAAGAGAAATATTATGTCATATGAATTCCAAGATGTCGACAACCACGAGAAATATTATGTCATATGAAGAGAGACTAATTGCATTTAATCTGCCAACACTTAGAGAAAGTCGCCTCAGAGGTGACCTCATAGAAACATATAAGATAGTTCATAATTTGCACACTGTGGATATGGATATACTTCTTAGGAACAACGATATGTTGCCAAAAGGTCATGACTTTAAACTATCAAAAGAGAGATGTGCCAGGCAGAATTTTCTCAGCAATAGGGTCGTTTACCCCTGGAATAGCTTACGAGGTGATACTGTCAGCGCTCCCTCAGTCAACAGTTTTAAAAACAGAGTTACAATGGACCTTAAAAACATAAATGCTCGCTTGGTCCACTATCTTTAAATTTTAAAACGTGTGTGATTGACTGCCTGTACCTATAATGTAATCTGTAATATACTGTGATGGTGTGTTGGGATCTGTTAGTCGTCAATGTATTGTGATAACGCGCCAATTGCGTGCTGTGATAGCGTACCGTATACCTAAGGAGAAAATGAATGTATGGACTTAATTTGATTTAAACTTTAAATTATGTAAAGAAAACACTTACGCATAGTCCGCATAGACATATTGTGCAAAAAGCAGTTTCATTGGACTTCCGCCTACTGCTTTAATCCTAATATTAATAATAAAAGTACTTTATTTATTTATGAGTCGCAAAAGCTAGTACCAACCAGTCGGAAATAAGCGCGATAGCGCCATTGAAAATCAGTACGTTTCTAAAATGGTTTCAAATTTTTAGAAAACTTTTTTTATCGGAAACAAAAACATAGGTTTCGATACATTTACCAAAATGTGAACCTTTATCGGGAATTTTTTTATTTTCTGGTGAGTGCACAGCATAAACATTCTATGTTCTTAGTTTATAACCATGCCCCAGTTTGTATGTGGCATGGGTGACCACAATCTAGTGCATTTCTCCATCTTTAGTGCATTTTCGCCGTTCGTACTTTCTCGAGTAGGACACCGCAACTATCAGAACTTTCGCAAGTTATGTGTATAACCGAAAATGGCAATTGTAACCGTTAAATGGTAAAGTTAAATGAAGTTTAAGTTCGCCTTGAAATGAGAAATATGTTGAAATTCTGCTTTTTGTGTAATTATGGCAGATTTTGTAGGTATGCTATCGTAAATATCTATTTGTTTATCAATAGTTTATCAAAGTGTATGTAATGTATGTAACTACAGAGTTGTTTTAATTAATATGTACCTACCTGAATTTTCCACTATTATATAAATATACTTTTAAATAAACATAATAGCTTTTTTTGTTGGCAAGCCAGGATGGGAAATGCTTTATAAATAGAAGTAGAGACCGACCAAAGGTTCGGTTTCGGTTTCGGTTTCGGTTTCGGTTTCGGTTTCGGTTTCGGTTTCGGTTTCGGTTTCGGTTTCGGTTTCGGTTTCGGTTTCGGTTTCGGTTTCGGTTTCGGTTTCGGTTTCGGTTTCGGTTTCGGTTTCGGTTTCGGTTTCGGTTTCGGTTTCGGTTTCGGTTTCGGTTTCGGTTTCGGTTTCGGTTTCGGTTTCGGTTTCGGTTTCGGTTTCGGTTTCGGTTTCGGCTAGTTTCGGCCAAAAAATCTAGTTTCGGTGACAGTTTCGGTTTCGGCCAAAAATAGGCCGAACCTTCGGCCACGCCGAAACTCAGTGTTTTGGCGCACCATTCGGCTAACTTTGGGCGAGTTCGTAGGCAGTGTTGTCTATATAAGTAAAAGTTTTTCTCTGTCCATCCGTTCCCAAGATCGATCTCGTCCTATATAAAATAAATTAGATTTCAGTACACAATAAAATTTTTAACATGTATAAAAAAGTTTCGGTTTCTGTTTCGGTATCGGCCGAAACTGAGACCAAGACCGAAGATTCGGTTTCGGCTGAAAATCTTGTTTCGGTCGGACACTAAGAAGTATCAGTTCTTATTTTCTGATTTTAATTAGGTTATGAAGGAGTCATGAGTCTTGTAAGTTTTTACACATAAATGTTTCCAATTTCAAAGAAATAATATATTGGCAAACTCCACAAACAAAAGAAAACAAACATATCAGTTGGGCTAAGACTTAATAAAACACAAAAATTATCGATAATGTTTTTTATAATATGAAAACATTTATTTATACAACCACGTAAAACCAAATAAGATTAGTTTTTATTTATTATAAAGTATGTTAATAACAACAGAGGATCAAGTTCATGGTTAAGGGGAATATAAACACAAATAAATCTTGAATATAGGGACACATCCATACAAAACTTATATCACGGAACACGAAATTAGGTTTGCAGTCATGCACCTCGCACTTGCACTAAAAGTACTCAATACCATCAGACATCATTCAAATGATATGTTTTGAATTAGGTACTTTGTTCAACTTAAAGCACGCGGAGCAAAGACAGATCGTTCCATTGTAGTAAGTGATAGACTATATAGCGTTCGCTGAATGTTACCTAAACATATCTAAGTTAGGAAAGAAAGAAAAACTAAAAGTCTTTCTCCACAAAATTTAAGAGAATTCTTTAGGGGTCTCTACATGGTCCGAACGTAGAAACGTTCATCTTCAGGAGACAGAAAAAATTTATATTGTGCTTATGGTATTAGCAGAAGAGAAAATGGTACCATCAGCACAATATAAATTTTTTCTGTCTCCTGAAGATACGTTTCTACGTTCGAAACATGTAGAGACCCCTAAAGAATTTATTTCTATTAAACTTTGTGCAGGAAGACTTTTAGTTTTTTAATTTCAAGAAATAGTCCATACTTAAAGTGGAGTTGAAAGTATGAAAAGGAAAGAAAAACACAAAGTCTTCCTCCACAAAATTTAATAGAATAAAATTCTAGTTAGAAAGGTCTCTACATGTTTCGAACGTAGAAACGTTCATCATCAGGAGACAGAAATCTATTTTATGCTAATGTTGTTAGCAAAAGAGAAAATTAGAACCATAATGGAGCTTTTATGGACGTAAAATTTTTTAGAAAAACATTTTGAATGTAGAAGAAACATGGCTTGAAAAAATTGACAATGGTTGAATACTGAGCATTCAAAAACGTTGTTAAAGTAGGCTTAAACCAACCAAACTAAATGGAGAAGAAGAGAAAAGAAAAAACCCAGGAAAAAAACTTTCTAAAAAGGTGTCGGAAATTATTTAGTTTTAATTCTTGAAATTTATATCCAGCATAAGTAACACATTATGAGGATAGAAGTGCAGTAGCACAATAATGTTGTTAGGTAGAAGTAAAGTTTTTGGGGTACTGAGGATTAAACCTCAGTAACCCCGCGGACGGTTAATTTGAAACCAAAAGTTAAAAAATTAAACATTTAAAAAAAAAATCAAAAGTCAAAAGGTTCTTCACCTCCACGTGCTGAGGTTTAATCCTCAGTACCCCAAAAACTTTACGTCTACCTAACAACATTATTGTGCTACTGCACTTCTATCCTCATAATGTGTTACTTATGCTGGATATAAATTTCAAGAATTAAAACTAAATAATTTCCGACACCTTTTTAGAAAGTTTTTTTTTCCCGGGTTTTTTCTTTTCTCTTCTTCTCCATTTAGTTTGGTTGGTTTAAGCCTACTTTAACAACGTTTTTGAATGCTCAGTATTCAACCATTGTCAATATTTTCAAGCCATGTTTCTTCTACATTCAAAATGTTTTTCTAAAAAATTTCACGTCCATAAAAGCTCCATTAAGGTTCTAATTTTCTCTTTTGCTAACAACATCAGCATAAAATAGATTGCTGTCTCCTGATGATAATCGTTTCTACGTTCGAAATATGTAGAGACCTTTCTAACTAGAATTTTATTCTATTAAATTTTGTGGAGGAAGACTTTGTGTTTTTCTTTCCTTTTAGTTTTTTCTTTCTTTCCTACATTTCAACTCTACTTTAAATATGAACTACTTCTTGAAAATATGTAAGTTATATAAAGAGGGTTTATTTTTAGTTTATTTTTTATAATAATTAGATGAACCTTGTAGAAATTAAAAAATCATCTATTAAAAATATTTTATTCGATACCTAATTTATTGGTTAAACGGTATTTTGTTACCGGAAAAAAATATCGAATAGGCGCAAAAATATATGGTTAAACAAACGACCTCGTGTGTGTCTAAACAAAATATTTTAGAAATGAAAGGATTTCTTTTTGTGGTAACCCATTTATATTCAAAAGCACGGTTATAAATGAGATGTATTGTATATTTGCTTGATGGTCGTTGGGAGCGCTAGAGCCCTAATGTCACTGAAAATGCGATACCTAATGTTTTTTTTTCTGTGCACTTGTCTATTAAAGGGTTTTCCAATAAGAACGATATGATTTCAAAATGAAATAAAATTAAAATAATTTCAGATACAACAAAACGTTTTATATTATCTTAAAGTATAGTCGATAACATTTATGTTTTGAATAACACATCGCGCATCGTTTAAATGTCCTCCGCGACTTCGTGTACACGAGCGAATTCGACGAACCCAATTTTCGATGACTTTATGCAATAAATCGGGCGTGATCTGACGAATGCAGGGTTCAATGTTCAACCCTAATGCATCAAGTGTTTGTGGTCTGTTTTCATAAACCTTAGATTTCAAATAGCCCCACAAGAAGTAATCTAACGGAGTTAAATCACAGCTTCTTGGAGGCCACTGAACAGTAGCATTCCTTGAAATTATTATCCTTTCGTCAAACTTTTCTTGCAGTATATCGATAGTTTTATGAGCAGTGTGACATGTGGCACCGTCTTGCTGGAACCACCTATCCTCCAAATCAAGTGCATCTAAATTTGGCCACAAAAGATTTCTTAACATCTGTCGATATCGTTCACCATTCACTGTAACAGCATCTCCTGCCTCATTTTGGAAAAAAAATGGTCCGATGATGCCACCATACCATAAACCACACCATACAGTTAACTATAGTCGATACAAAGGCTTCTCATGAATCAGTTGTGAATTGTTTTCACACCAAAAACGGCAATTTTGCTTGTTAACGTATCCACTTAACCAAAAATGAGCTTCATCTGAAAAGATAATTTTTTTGGCAAAATTAGGATCCCTTTCAAGTTGTTCTAAACTCCAAGCAGAAAATTCTCTGCGAAGACGATGGTCCAGTGGCTTAAGTTCTTGGGTCAAAACAATCTTATACGGTTGTAAATTCAAGTCTTCTTTCAAAATACGCCAAGTTGTCGTTTTTTTAATCCTTAACTCTTGAGCACGACGAGGAATTGATAAATTTGGATCCACTACAACACTAGCTCTTACAGCAGCAATATTCTCAACAGTTCTTGCGTTTCGATGTCTTCTTGGTATTTTTACATCGTAAAGAGTAAAATTATTTTCAAATTTCTTAACGATGCGACGAATGGCAAGCAAAGGAGGACGATTATTTAAACCAAAGTTATCGCGAAGTGCGCGATAAGTATACACAAAAGATCGTCTATTTTCGTAAAATTTTTGGATAATAACCAAACGTTCTTGAAGCGCGTATTTAGCCATAATAAATTGTTATAGTTTACTGACAATAACTGACAACTGGTGACAGGTATAACTTTATTACCATGGTTACCATATTGTTTCAAAATCATATCGTTCTTATTGGAAAACCCTTTATTATTGAAATATTTTCTATTATAATATCATCTATAATTATTTAAAAAATATTTGCATCAGAAATATTTGTGATTATTTTTATTAAAGGTTATCTATTTTAATAAACTAAACTAATTGAATTAAATTGTAGAGAAAATATTTCTCATTTCTCGTTTTGAACAACATTTTCGCTTAAGGATACTAAAATTATTAGGTAAACTTTCGAAAAGTAATGCATTTATCATAAATGTGGCAATTTAAAGTTTGTGAATGCGAAAGAGGGTTAAATGGATTTTACAAGCTTTGAAGTTTGTTCTCTGCAGTTTCTGTATATCCAGATAGTATTTCGTTTGATATAATCTACTTTATAATTTGTAAAATTTATCTGTTAAAGAATAATTTTAAATGTTATTACATCCGAATTATTTATTAATGTGTTAATGTAGACTGTTGAGTAGAAGGTGGTGGTGGAACTATGTTTGGCCTATTACTGTTTGGCATGTATATCAATGAACAATGAGCTGCTTAACCCAGATATGCCTATTGTCCTTTTAAAAGGACATTTTGTAACGGATTTTTTAAATAGCTTTATGGACTAATAAAGCTTATCAACAAAAGATGGCAGTACTAACACTATTTAAGAACATTCCAAATCACATGTCTTATGATCCTACTTGGTGCTATAACGTTTTTTAAGTGAACTAGAATATTTTAAAGATTGTGATTTTTAGAAAATGACGCAGCCTATTGATTTGAAGCTAGTAGGGTAAGTGCTAATTTGCAAAGATTTTTTTTTTTACATGTTTGTTAGGTCAAATGGTTATACCTTTGGGTTTTTATGAAAAACTGAGGTTATGATAAAAAAAAAAACATATGTATTTAGCCCAATAATTTTTATTGTCCTTTTAAAAGGACAATAGGCATTAGAGTGTATTTTTCTTATTTTTAGGGGTTTGAAGTTAAATAAACTTTACGAAGTTTGGAAGAAGATGACTTTTATTACCTTCCGAAATAAATATTGCCATGTTGCCTCCTATAAATTCAGTCGAAGATTTGACAGATGAAGATTCCGAAGACGAGGATTATGTAAATATAAACAACTTGGCCGGTTCTCAGCTCTTGGCTCCAGCAGAAATTTTGAATAAAGATACAGACATTAGTGAAGATGAAAATTTAGCTATCGCAACTGCCGCTGGAACTAATTTGAATGCTCCCAGTGGAAAAAACTTGACAGAAAATAGGGATGAAGAAGATGACATTCCTTTAAGTATTTTTCAAGCAGTAAAGAAAAGCTACATATGGCCTGAGACAGATGAATCCTTACCAGATGTCCAGTGGCCAGCTATGTATAAAGGAAAAAGTGGTATTTTCCCATTATTATGTATTGTCTTGTCGCTGCTGAACAAAACGCCTGGCAGCTACATAAACACCAAGGTGGAAAAGGGATCATTTGAATTTTCGAAGGAAAGTAGTGGAGACGTTGCTGGAAAAATACAAAAATAGTGGGAAAAACGAGGCAGGCCTAATTCGTTCGAACATTTAGAATTACGAATAGATAACAGACCCAGCAACATTGTATCCCAACCAAAACAAACACGTTGTAGAGTTTGCCGTAAAAAAGTTCAAAGAAAATGTATATAAAATGTGATGTGGCTTTACATGTTGAGTGTTTTGTAATATATCACAATAAATTAGAATAAGTCTTATGCTAACTGTAGATCTTTTTTCTGTAACTAGGGGTTACGTATTTTCTATATTAACACTATAACTCATTTTTTTTACGTTTAGTAATAAAATGTTTTAAAATTATATTTTTTATTTTAGTAGTCCGATATGCCTATTGTCCTTTTAAAAGGACATTGGTTTTTCAGAAAATCAAAATTCAAATATTTTTTTGAATATTTTTTTGGTAATATATAGCCTTGAACTAAACATATTACCTATTTTTTTTTTTAATTTTCAAAAAAAAATATATAATTCAGGCATATCTGGGTTAATAAAATAATGACAAAGTGCTAGTAGTTGCTATTATAGGCCTTTTGACAAATGGACTTGAATTATTTTCGGTATTTTTGCAATTATAAAAGAGTTTATGAGTTTGTTTGAGTATTATAGTATTTTCAACAAACATTCAACTCCATAGTAAAATAATTGTAATTGCCCTGTTAAAAATTAAGTCGAAACTACAAACCCGCTACAATTTTTGTTTCAAACATACCGGGTGTCCACGGAAGGTGGCTCGCCCCTCTAACTTTTTTGCTTTTTAAAATAATGAAATACAATTCGGAGGATTTGTAAACGACATAAAACTGCATTTCTGACAGGTGACTCAACATTATGGAACTTCCGGTTTAACCGGAAGTGACATAAACTTTCGATTTTTAAATGGGACACCTGGTATATTTTTATTTTTTTTGACTTCATAATATGACATTCTAAATACTATATTACTATATTTTTTTTTTAATTTATTATTTATCTAGAGGGCTATGAATACCTTAAAATCACTTATTTTAGTTCTATAATCTTGGGAAAAATACAATTTTCCTATTTTTGGTCCAATGCTATGTGCTATATAAAATTTACTCTTTAAAGTTGTATAACTCATTTTTTTTAATGGCAACATTATGGCTCACCGGGTTAAGAAAAAAGATGATTTAATTACGATTATTTTGATACCATACACTATTAGGTTTTAGAGAAGCTGCCATTAAAAAACTTTAAAAAGTTGACTTAGAACTTTCCTAAAATGAAGCATCTTTTGGGAATAAATTTAGATTTAAATGCATCAAGTAGCCTGTGACCAGCAAAACTGATAAAACAAAATCATGCCTTGAAGAAAATTGAAATGCCAACAGCTTCTGCCAAAGTAAATTGGTTTGTTGTTTAAAAAACATGGAAAATAATAGTTTTACAAGGAGTGAAAAAGTTGATATGTTATTATTGTCAGGTTCATTTCGCATTTTCGGAACCACTTTTGGGTATACCTAATAGTGCCGGGTTGGATGACGCCGATTAAAATATCTTTGTGCGTAAAGTCGTGCAGTATCGGTTGAATTATTTCTACATTCTTTTTAAACAACAAACTAATTTACTTTGGCAGAAGCTGTGTTCAATTTTCTTCAAGGCATGATTTTGTTTTATCAGTTTTGCTGGTCACAGGCTACTTGATGCATGTAAATTTAAATTTATTTTCAAAATATGCTTCATTTTAGGAAAGTTCTAAGTTAACTTTTTAAAGTTTTTTAATGGCAGCTTTTCTAAAACCTAATAGTGTATGGTATCAAAATAATCGTAATAAAACCCTCTTTTTTCTTAACCCGACGAGCCACCATGTTGCCATTTAAAAAAAAATGAGTTATACAACTTTAAAGAGTAAATTTTATATAGCACATAGCATTGGACCAAAAATAGGAAAATTGTATTTTTCCCAAGATTAAAGAACTGAAATAAGTGATTTTAAGGTATTCATAGCCCTCTAGATAAAACAATAAATTTGGAAAAAAAATATTTTCTTGGTGACAAAAAGTGACAAGTGACACATTGTTGTATTTAGAATGTCATATGGAGTCAAAAATAGTAAAAATATACCAGGTGTCCCATTTAAAAATTGAAAGTTTATGTCACTTCCGGTTAAACCGGAAGTTCCATAATGTTGAGTCACCTGTCAAAAAATGCAGTTTTATGTCGTATACAAATCCCCCGAATTTTATTTCATTATCTTGAAAAACAAAAAAGTTAGAGGGGCGAGCCACCTTCCGTGGACACCCGGTATATATCCCACCCATGAGTATAAGGTCAAAATTATTGATGTCCTGTTAGTAAAGTATTTTTCACCCTAAATGCTATTGACTTATTGACTGCAATAAAACTACCGATTTAATCCCATTGTTATACACAATCAACAAGCAAATACACTACAGGGTAGGACTTTAGATATTTAATTCGTTATTAATAATATATTATTTAATGTTTGTTTGAAGGTGGTAGACAATGAAGTAATATCAAAAAAATTACCTTGTCGGACTTCCATTGTCTTTATTTTGTTACTTAACACACAGTAAACTAATAGTTTACACTTGGAAACGGTTAGAGATACTAACTAACCGAAACGTTGTGTTAAGTACCAAAATAAAGACAATGGAAGTCCGACAAGGTCATTTTTTTGATATTATTTAATGACCTGAAATGTCCTAAATAGATAGTTAAATATTACCTGCTATAATTACAAATTATAAACCGACCCTGGCCGACAGTTTATTTGCAATTTTATGGCCGAGCTCTTGCAAAACGTCCCAGGTAGTTAAACGGAGACAACCATTTATTGTGAAAAATACTTTACTAAAATTGGTATCCTCGGAACAGTTGGTTTTAACAGGATATTAATAATTTGAATCTTAATGTGGGCAGAGACAATGGAAAGGTTTGGTATTTTATTATATCATTTAAATACAGGGTGTCCGGAAAAAGCAGGTCAATCAGTTAACCCTATATTCCTTCAAAAAAAATTAAATTACTTTTATAACGCCATTTTTTATTTTTGACCTTCATGTTCGATATACAGGGGGTCAACATTTTTATAAGATAAGATATAAAAATAATATTTGGTACATTGCTTCAACATATAAAAACTTACTTACATCTTTGGAAAACACGAAACAAAAAACAATGGTCAAAATAGGAGAGGTCCAGAACCCGCTGACTCCCCCCCTATTTTTTAGTAGGTACGTGCGGCAATAACTTCCAAACTTTATTTATTCAGGTGTTTATGTTTGATTATTTCTAGTCTAAAATTTCGATAAAATGGTGCGTTTTGGAGAAAAGTACGGGTCCTAACCTGATGCCAACGTGGGTTACAGTACCTAATCTCGTAATTTTAAAAATGTAAATAAAGGCGGCCCTTGTGGCGTTACCATGGATACAAGTTATAATTAAGTTAATCTTTGCAATAGATGACAATACCGAAAAGAAAGGACTAGCCAAAAATAATGTAATGCGTAGAAATAAAAACCAGTTAAATGAAATTATTTTTTCTCCAAATGACATTAAAAGCGGTCTTTTAATGACACCTGACAGGCTCAAAAGGTGTCATTAAAAATTAAAATTTTAAATGACAAGTAAACACAACAATTCAATAAATGTCATAAATAACATATATAAATATAAAAAATACTATTTTGCGTGAAATTGGAACAAATTTGGAGAACAAATTATATGTTTTACTAGGCAGAAAAGCAGATTTAATGCCTTGGCTGGTTTCCTAGCCTCGGCTGCGCCTCGTCTATGAAACACCAGCCGCGGCATTAATCTTGTGCTTTTCTGCCTAGTGAAACAAATAACTATTTATTGCTTAACTAAGAAATTACTATTGCTAATCTTGTTATAATATGTCAAACATATTTGTCACTATTTAATTTAAAAGTTCCTTATTTAAAAGACACCCCCGGGTTGACACAGACAATCGCTGCATTGATAAGAGATAGATAGATATAAATAGCTATTTATTTACATGTATACGACGAAGATACATATTCGCCATCTAACCCTTTTAGCCGTGGAAAAGCGTTAATACCGTGCGAGCAAAAATTATTTGCTTCAAAGAGGGCTTGGATTAAAAAACGTAGAGCTTGGTTTAGATCACAATGATATGGGGACGATATAACCAAATCTAGGTTAAAATTTTGTCAAATTCATATTATGAAACAAATGAGTAATAAAATAAGTAGACAAATACATATTTATTTTTGTTGTTTACAAAATTAACAAATAAGAATATACAGAAAGAAAAAGATAAATAATTACATTCTTGCACTTTATAAGGAAATATTACAGGCGTCTTATAAAATTTGTTGCCGTATTTTGCATTATTTCACGAACGTTTGCAACAAGTTCTTCTGTTCTTACAGATGGTCATCCTGCTCCTTTTTTGTGTTGTATAGAACCTGTGTCCCTAAACTCAGCCACGGTTTTTTTTTCAGACAATGATAAAAATCCCCAGCAATAAAAGCAACGTTAGGAAAATGTCCGTGAAAATCGTCCATGCACATACCCGGATTATATTGCCACTCACCATTTACTCTAACCCCGTTTCGAAAATACGCTTCAACCATGAATGTTTTGTGCTGTTCCGTAAAGCCCATTGTGTGAATTGTTCAAGAAATTGGAAAAATAAGCGATGAATTAAATTACTTGTAATGATTGTCAAAGACGGCGGAATAATTGATTGGTTGTTAATTCAGGTAGTTACTGACACCGAACATGTATTAAGCTCTACGGCTAAGCTTTACGTCCTTAGATGCAAGGCCCTCTTTGATGCAAATAATTTTTGCTCGCACGGTACATGAAATGTGGCTGCACCTTTGATCGAATGCCGTGTAGGTGGTAATCTTTTTCTTACGCCTTTGCATCGGCATATATATTTCCGACCCGTCTGTTTATTATTCTCTTATTTGGTAACCTCGGACACTCGCAGAGCCCTCACATTCCGATTTTGATTTATGAGGTGTAAATCAAAGTTGTTGTTTTTTTGAAATAGTTTTATGCATTGTCCGAGGCATTATCAGTGTTTTCACAAATTATTTTGCCATGATTTTGAATTTGTTTTTTTTAGAGTATCTAATATGTTAATTTTTTTTTAATTTTGCCATTGTCTCTCGATCTTTATTATATCATAGACAGTTATCATTTAAGATTACTATCAAGTTATCAACTACGTTCAACACAATATACTCTACCGAGGAACATGATACATTCGTATAAAGCACCTCCGTTGCGTTAATAAAGACTGCACCTTGAACTATTATTGTTTATATCAAAGTATGCAAGCTCTTTCTTCGTCTACAAGAGTTTTAACCTCATTAGGGCGAGAACATGGACTTTTTTTTCTCGGTGGCAGTTTGTTGTTTGTAATTTTGTGACATCTAGAACTCAAAATTGACATATATACTAAAATTTATTAGTAGCTTTAAAGATTAGATTAGTTTATTGTCCAAAATTTTTTGTACTTTTTTTATTAAGAATAATAGAATTATTCCATAATTTTAACAATGAATGACATAAAAGAATGTTCAAAAACAAGTGGAAAAGTGATCCTCAGCAATCAAGATATTAAGAAGTATATTAATGACTGTACAACCAATTACGAAAGAAACACTTCGATGAACGTCATCATTCAAACTCAGTATAAAAATGCTGATGAAATAGACACACTGGTGGAAAGATTATCTTCAATGAATCGAAAAAATCCTGTTTTTGGTAAAAAAAGGCGCATCAAGAAGAATTCTTGTTGTCGCGGTAAATTATAATTAATGCGCTGTAATCACAAAGTTATAAAGAAATATCATAAAATGAGCATTTTCACTATAACCGAATTTATCGTTTTCATACATCCTTAACCTTTTAAAAATATATCTCAAAAAAAATCTTTTTAGATTATCACCCACCTTTTTTAGAAATAATTAAAAAGACGCGGCAAAAACAAAAAGTTCGAAAACAAGAGATCGGATAATTTCCTAAGCATCATCCTTATTATCATAGCGATTCTTTCATTTTTCAATCTAGCGGCCGATTATAATGTTCTTTTTTTCGAAAACTTAAATAGAAAAGAATAGCCTAGAAACAGGAAACATTATTTAGGTAGGAGCGTAGGAGCGAGTGTAAAATCACATATACAGGGTGACCCTAATCGATCTCACGACTGGCAAATAAAAGAATTGCGGGGATAATGGGATGACGTTACTATAAGTATCTGATTTCATAATTTTTAACTTTCTGCTTTTGCACCGTATTTTTAATTATTGATTCAAGAAAAGGTTTGTGACACTTTACGAAGATTTTTATTATTGGAATATATTTCCAATAGGTTTTAATTCAGGATGTCAGTGTCGAATATAAATAACTCGGTTATAGTGAAAGTAAAGTTATTTGACCCGACGACAGTATAAATATTTTCTTATGCATTATTTAATTTTTTTTGCTGACAATAAAACAAAATAGTTTTTCTCGTCATTTTGTAGTTTAACATAATCTCACTTAATGCACTTGTGCCACCGGTGCTGTTCGACTTTATTCAAATTAGAAGGAACTGATTCCTGTTGACGTAAAAAATAGATATTACAATTATTTCTTAATTGGGCAACGTCTGCAAAAAAAAAATATTTGAAAAATACAGAATTTGCGCTTTTTTCTGATTTTTTGGCATTGACAAAATAATACTTCTGGTGTAATCCGGAGTTAGCCCTTCCTAAATTTCTTCTATCTTATCAAATAACTCTATTTCATTCTGTGGTTTAAAATTGAACATTTTTTACCATCAATCCCCAAACATTTTCAATTGAATTTAAATCAGGACTTCTTGAGCACCAAGGCAGACATGTTACGTTGTTTTGTCTAAACTAGTTTCCTATATTTCTTTCAGTATGCACAGGGCAGTTATTCTGCTGAAATATGAAGTTATTTCCTTCAAAAACTATCGCGGCAGAAGGAAGAAAAACATTTTCCAAAATCTCAAGATATATATTATTACTATCTAGTGTTCCACCAATATTCCATCCTACAACCGCACCGTAAACACTTATCCATGCCCACGCATTAACGAAGAAACGTCCACTGGTTTGCTTTTTATGAGTATACTTCTCATCATATCGAGAATTTAGTGGTCTATATACTCGAATCCTTCCATTAATATGTAGACTAGAAAGTTTTCTCATCGGAAAAGATAACATTTTCCAAAAAAAATCATTTTCTGGTAGATATTGCATAGCAAACCCAATTATTTGTTTCTTAACACTATTTTTTAAAAACGGTTTGGATGCAGCTGCTCGATTTCTTAATTCGGAACATTGTCTTACTCGGCGTTGCGCAGTTCTAGATGAAGCAGAGAATCCTGTTATGTGCATAGCGGATACTGCAGGTTCAAATGGACTTTGTCTTAAATATTCCACCCAATTTCGGTCTTCTTCATTTGATGAT
The DNA here is from genome assembly GCA_963969555.1 of Polydrusus pterygomalis. Classification (NCBI taxonomy): domain Eukaryota; kingdom Metazoa; phylum Arthropoda; class Insecta; order Coleoptera; family Curculionidae; genus Polydrusus; species Polydrusus pterygomalis. The sequence continues at coordinate 36,201,231 of OZ018376.1, read as the reverse complement.
TTTCTATTATTTAAACCAGACCCAACAGACCTTTCAAGTGTTTGATGATAGCGCCATTTTTTTACAATACTCTAAAATCATCAGCTATTTTTCCATAAGACCACCCTATTTCACTGAACATATTTTTCTTGCTTCTTCAATAATACTTAAATGAAGCATTTTTTAATCAATTAAGATAATGACAATAATTTGACAGGTATGATGATAACAATTAACACGTTACAAAGGTAATAAAGGTAAAAAAGTTGTAAAGTGTCACAGTTTAGTGTACGAGATTATCTGTCGTCAACTATACGGTTAACTATCTGCTGGTATTATTTCCAAAAACAAAAAATTAATGCCGAGAGTGTCAGTTTGTAAACATGTATCCATGTTATCTTTTTCTATTTACGCCTCCCCCAAGATAAATTTCAGGATCCGCCTCTGTCAAAACTGTAGGTGTATGGGGTTCTGGTGAAAAGAATTCCCATAGACCATTTTTTCTTCAGTGCAGGGTTTGTTCGGGTTTGTTCGACACCTGTTTGTTTGACACCTGTCTGTCAAAATCAACACACGTGCCAAAATTTATTAGTAAAAACACACATTACATAAATTTAATTATTTAAAATTCTTCGTATTAATATGTTTGTCTTCAAATAGCACCTTCAACAATGCATCACGTAACACACAAATATTTAGAAGAAACTGGAAAAGAGCTCATGCTCAACAACCAGGATATTGTTAAATATCTGAGCTGTATCGAGGAAGAAAGAAACACTTTGAATATCATCATACAAAACCAGTACAAGGAAAGAAAAAAAATTGCCGAAGAAATAGAAATGTTGGTGGAGAAGTTATCTTTAATCAATCAAAATCTTTCGAGACGGATTAAGACGAAAGGCAATATTGATAAAACTATTAATCAAATCCAAGATCGCTATGGGTATCTGGTTAGTGGTTTAACTCTGTTGAAGGAAAGAAAGTAAATATTTTTATGTTGTAGAATTTGGATAATATCATGAACATCACTCAGAAATAACTGTAGGTAGTTTCAGTTTTTTTTTCCTTTTTTAAATACTAAATACATTTTCTTTTTATCTTCTATATTATTAAACGCAAGTTTATAGATACTTTTGTTTTCTTTATAGCGAGTATAAAGTCAAATTTCTTCGAGAACGCGCAGCATCGTGGCTAAGTCACTTATCATTGATGGCACCCTCTTGAAGTCTGGTCTATTTTACGTTAAGATGTTGGCGACAGAGACAGTACTGAGCTAAGATATTTTACCTTCGCATTCATCATATTTTAAACTTATAAGGGATATCTTAATATGTTTTATTAGCATTATAGCTGTGCGATAGTTTAAAAGTTATGGCGTTATTTATTGGTAAAACATAGAGATACATTTGATATGCACTAAACTTACCAATAGAAAATGCTATGAACGACCCTGACAACATAATATAATAATTTCGTCACCAAAATTGTAGCTGCTAGCCAATCAAGCGGCAAGCGGTGTGCCTGCGCATGTTTCGCGTTCAATGCTGCCCTGCTATAATTTACGTTCGCGTATACCATGTGTTTTTAAATACAAACAGCTGGTGGGTTCTCAGTGAGCAGAAGTTTTGGCAACCTAATTGTACTGTAATTAAAATAGATGAAGAAAAAAGAAAAGCACAAAGTCTTTCTCCACAATTTTTTAATTAGAATAACTAGGCGAACCTAGAATAATTCATAATAATTCAATTCGACTTGTTTCGAGTGTAGAAACACTCCTCATTAGGAAAACAAAGTGAAAGGTACAATGCTGATGTTGTTAGCAATAGAGAAAATAATAGTGGGATTGCACCGTAATGGAGCTTTCAATGATGTACAAAAGATGTAAAAATTTAATGGTCAAGAGACTGACAATCAAGACTTCAACATACTGGAAAGTCAAGGGTTAGTGGAAAGGCCCTGTCTTGGGCAGAAAAATGAAAAGAGTAAAAAAAAATTAGGCAGTTTTAACAGACTTTGTGAAAATCATTTATTAAGTAGTGAAAAAACCTTAAGTTTTATTCAGCTTTGTCAGAGACATGTAATAGTATTGAAATAAGAGTGAAAGAAAAAGAAAAAAATTGTTTTTCATAAAAGTCAAAGCATCTGTAAAAGATAATAAAGGGGAATGTAGCAAATGAAATATAATAAAATGAGGTAGATTAGCTTACCATTTAGCTTGAAAGTAAAATTCTATTGGGGTACCAGGCTTTTTACGGCCGTTAAGGTTTTTTCACTACTTAATAAATGATTTTCATAAAGTCTGTTAAAACTCCCTAATTTTTCTTTTGCTCTTTTCATTTTTCTGCCCAAGACAGGGCCTTTCCACTAACCCTTGACTTTCCACTATGCTGAAGTCTTGATTGTCGGTCTCTTGGCTACTCAATTTTTACACCTCTTCTTGTACAGGGTTATCCAACCAAGACTAGATAAGGCGATTTTTTGACTTTTCCTGTACTTTTATAAAAAAACTGAAATAGCCATCTTAAGTCATTTTCTCCCGCGAATTCGAATATCTCAGCAAAAAACAATTGAACATCAAACAAAAGTACTAGGGGTCACTTTGATATTTTTTTAAATGGAACACCCTGTATATTTTTACATTTTTAAATTCCACATAAAATTATAATTATTTTTTATTAAATGCACTATTAGTCTATACTTCATAGTTTCCGAGATATTGACTCTCGAAAAGTGACATTTTTGAACTTTGACAGCTTATAACTTTCTAACAGTACGTCTTAGAGCAAAACGGCTTACATGTCCCTATCTTTAAATTTTATTATCTTTCCAAAAAAATCAACTTCCGGTTAAACCGGATGTAACTCGAAAGAAGGAAATATAGTTGTTCCGGTTTAACTGGAAGTTGATTTTTTTGGGAAGATAATAAAAATTGAAGATAGGGACATGTAAGCCGTTTTGCTCTAAGACGTACTGTTAGAAAGTTATAAGCTGTCAAAGTTCAAAAATGTCACTTTTCGAGAGTCAATATCTCGGAAACTATGAAATATAGACTAATAATAGTGCATTTAATAAAAAATAATTATAATTTTATGTGGAATTTAAAAATGTAAAAATATACAGGGTGTTTCATTTTAAAAAATATCAAAGTGACCCCTAGTACTTTTGTTTGATGTTCAATTGTTTTTTGCTGAAGATATTCGAATTCGCGGGAGAAAATGACTTAAGATGGCTATTTCAGTTTTTTTTTATAAAAGTACAGGAAAAGTCAAAAAATCGCCTTGTCTAGTCTTGGTTGGATAACCCTGTACATCATTGAAAGCTCCATTACGGCTTACTACCACTATTATTTTCTCTATTGCTAACAACTTCAGCATTGTACCTTTCACTTTGTTTTCCTGATGATGAGTGTTTCCACCCTCGAAACATGTCGAATTGAATTATTATGAATTATTCTAGGTTCGCCTAGTTATTTTAATAAAAACACTGTGGAGAAAGACTTTGTGCTTTTCTTTTTTCTATATGATTTAACTCCACTTTGAGTATGGACTACTCCTTCAAACTTAAAATAGATAAACTGATAATAATGAAAGACCAAAAGTCAAATAATTAAAACAAACACTATTAAAAAAAAATAGCAATAATGTTACACAAGCTGACGCGTGAACTTGCTACGGCCCACTACAGAAGGGTCTAGGACAACTCGGCGCGACCGATTGGGCGCGGCCGATTCGGCGCGAGACGACAATTCGGCGCGACCGATTCGGCGCGATTACATTCTTCGTGTAGGTTAAAATCTAACTTAAAAAAAAAATGAAAAATAAGTATTACAAAAATATATTTTAACTTCGTTAAAAAAAAATTTATTATTAAACGTAAGCAGTGGCGGCTTGTGCATAAGAGCACATGAGCACGTGCCCCCCTAGTTAAAATTTAAATTGTTAAAATTCAAAATAAAAAAAATCTATAGGTACTAGTTACCGTTTTGTGAATTATCATCACCCTATCTTTTACGTAACGTTAAATTGCGATATCTTTACTTTCCCTATTGTTAGATGTTGCGTCGAACAAAAAATTTCGCTTAAACCGCGGTGACTCATGCGCTTGAACGGCATAACGACCGGCAGAATACGGTGCCGCCGCATGATACAATAAATTCTTTCTTTGTATCATTGTGCCGCCGGTGCCAGAAGTTTTTAATGTTCAGAACGGCCGCAATCTTTTCACGAGTCGAGGAGCACGATAGCTCTATCTTTGTTTTATAGCTAGTTTTATTTTCGATCTCATTCTATCTTTATGGCACAAATTTCTGGTGATCATGAGGTTTAGGCACGTTATGATTAGTCAACTTTAAGCGAAAGTGCTCGTTTGTTCTGAATTATGTTTTCTAATTCGATTTTTACTCTGCTGTTGTGCTGCGCCAGCTGGCTGAGCCTTTTAGTGATTTATGTAATAGTATGTCCGCGGTTTTATTTTACGGCTTCTTTAAAAAATAATAAATAATATAAAAATGACGGCAACGGTCTCGGTGCAATATTTAAATAATTGCAAAAATACAGTGAGTTTTTAAAAAAAGTCATTCTCAGGGTTAAGTTTCGATGATAAGATTATTGTAAAGAATGCGGGAAAACCAGTGCCTAACCTCCAAATAACGCAACTAAATAAAGGTCAAAAACGGGACTTTAAAAGAGTTTTTAAGACTTTAGGAGTGCATTGTATGAAAAACATGAGTGGCTGTGCGGATGTGAAAAGCAGAATAGTCTATTTTGTTTCCCGTCTTTGTTATTTGCCGGCGAAAAGGCAGAACCGTGTTGGGTTAAAAGTGGTGTTAATCGTATTGGTAAGCTATTTATTTATTTTATTGGAATCTTTTTAAGGAAGGGTTGTTAAAAATATCGGCCAGGACACAAATGCACAATATTTTGATGTTTAATAAAAAAATTACACATACATGTCAGTACCCACCTGTAGGTATGTACCTAATTAGGCTCATTTAAGTTCATATTAAGCGATCTTTACATCTGTGAAGTTCTTCGTGAATTTATTCATGAAGTCACTTTAGGGCTAACTTTGATAATGTAAATGGTCAACTTGGACGTCAAATAAATTCGTGAATTTCTTCGTAAAATTATTCACGAAAATTTAACATGCAAAATAATCAGCTGATGCACAGTGTACTAAATGCTACCGACTTCACGAATAAATTCTCGAAGAACTTCATAGCAACAAAACAACATGACCTTGAACTTGCAAAAAAAAATCCGTACCCCCTGCCGCGTTTCCCGTATTTGTGAACCCCCAGACATTCATGTCACGAGCCGCCACTGAACGTAAGTATAAAAATAAAACGTATATTTACATGACAAATATAAAAGAACATAATTAATTATGTAACATTTCAAAATTTTGAGCACGCCCCCTCAAAAAGTCTAAAATATTACGATTTTCAAAATCATTCACCAACCTCAATATTCTATCATCGGCTTCTTGATACTTTCTTAATTTTTTAGGGGGCTCATGTCCTGCAACAATTTGTTCTAAGTATAAATCACGACTCTTCTGTATTTTTTTAAGGAGTCGATGAACCTCCATATTGTTGGGTGGTCCATACCCAATTCATTTTGTAGTCTCCTGTTGGCCGCTTCGGAATGGTTATTGGTTCAATCAACTCTTTCCAACACCCTTTCGTAAAGATTCCACACGGAAATAGGAAATAAAGGCGGGCGTCTTGCATTTCCTCTTCTACCTGGCCTGCCAACATAATTATCTTCGAACCAATTCATCAGGTCTTGCAAATCATTTGGTAAGTTTGCAGAGAGCTGATCTACGGCCGCATCCAATTCAGCGGGTGGGACATATGCTAAGCTTAAAATCATCTTGGCATGTAACGCGAAGTCGGGTTCAGTATTGTACCTCCCTATTAACCCTTGCTGAGCCAGATGCTTTTGCAAATTTTGCGAAAGGTGAAAAAAACAATCAGATATCGTCACATCTGGAAATTGTTCGCGAAAACAGCTGACTGCCGCCATTTCGAAATTGCACAAAATGCGGGTTGGTTGTCGCGGCGCCGAATTGGCTTCGCGCCGAATCGGCCCCGCCGAATTGACGTCGGGCCGAGTCGGCCGCGCCGAGTAGTACCTTTCCTCCCCTACAGAACGGGGAACTTTTAGGAAGAAACCAGTATCAGCTGTTAATGTGGGTGTCAACTGTCGAAACGCTTTGTTTACTGGGTGACGTTTTGAAAACCTAGAATGGCTATATTTTCCACACTAAAGAAAATGCATTGTTATTTCTTCCTGGAAAACTAATTATTAATTTAACTTAAAAAAAAACACTCAAGGTTCGAAATCAATGCTGCCTTATTTGGTCGCTGAGATCAAAAAGGATAATAATATACAGGGTGTCCGGAAAATACGTCTACAAAACGCTAGCAAAAATTTCGGAGGCTAAAATATGAGGATCTAGCCCAATTTACCTTAGTCCAAAAGTTGATAGTTTCGAAAATAAAGGGTGTCAAAATAATATTTTTTTTTTACTTTTTTGTATTGGCCGTCATCGCGGTGGGAATAAACGGGAACGGGAAAGGCTTACGGTTGTTCTTACATATATACAGGGTGATCCAGGAAAGCAGGGCAATAAAAATATACATATTTTTAAATGCAACACCCTAAATATTTTAGAATTTTTGGTTTCCCTATAAAATTATTCACATAATCTGGTTCCTCCTTTTATGGAACGTTGCCAAACAAAAGGTAAAATTTCTTAAAATAAATATACAGTCCGCATCATATGAGATTTTTTTTTAATAAATAGCTTTATTTGAAATTTGACTTTGGCATCAAGTTCTGCTTCGATCGAGATGCAAAATAAGCAAAAAACTCTGTCAAATATTAATTTTTTCAAAAAAATAATTCAAAAGTGTGGTTATTTCTGAAAATATCGAAAAAAGTTATTGGAAAAAGTTTTTTTTAGTGCAGTTTCTAGCGCACGTGCAAAATTTCAGCTGCATAAGATAATTTTAATTTTTTTACTCATATTTTGTAAATTGCACCACTTTTGCAAAATAAGACTCAACGCAACTCAACTCAGTATTAAGGTGTATTACTTTCAGACACAAACTACGTTTTTAAAAATACTTATTTTATGGAGTTACCTTTTACAGGGTCAAAAACAAATAAACTTTGCATCACATGCGACCAAATTTTAATAGCCCAATTTTGATTTTGTAGAAAAACACACATTTAATATGGCGCTACTTTTTAGAAAATTTATCTGAAAAAGCACCGTCAAAACTAAGAAGTCTTATGTAGGTTGCGTTGAGTCTTATTTTACAAAAATGGTGCAATTTACAAAATATTGGTAAAAAATCAAAAATATCTTATGCAGCTAAAATTTTGCATGTGGGCTAGAAACTGCATTTAAAAAAAACTTTTTCTAATAACCTTTTTCGATATGTTCAGAAATAACCCCACTTTTGAATAATTTTTTGAAAAAAAATAAAATTTGACAGATAATGCGAATCACGTGACTACTATTTTTTTGCTTAATTTTCATCTCGATCGAAGTAGAACTTGATGCCAAAGTCAAATTTTAAATAAACCTATTAATAAAAAAATCCCATATGATGCCGACTTTACACTGGTCACACTGTATAAATTCTTAAATATAGGCATAGAAACATAGTTGCTAATTATAAAGTGGTTAAAATTTTATACGTAATTTTATGTATTTCAATGTCAACAGAATACACTTTTTTAAATTTTAACTACTTTATAATTTAAAATTTTTTTCGCTTTATACAGGGTGGCCCTTTAGTGTGGCAAAGTACAATAGCTCCGTTACTATTTCAAATACATTAAAAATATGAATACAAAAGTTGAAGGGCAGTAAGTGACTTATAACGTAAAATTATTTTTAACTCTATAGGGTGGCTCAAAAAAGCGGAACAAGAAAAAATGTACTTTTTTCAAATGGAACACCCTGTATATTTTTACATTTTTAAATTCCACATAAAATTACAATTATTTTTTATTAAATACATTATTAGTCTATACTTTATATTTTCCGAGATATTGACTCTCGAAAAGTGACATTTTTGAACTTTGACAGCTTCTAACTTTCTAACACTACGTCTTAGAGCAAAACGGCTTACATGTCCCTATCTTTAATTTTTATTATCTTCCCAAAAAAATCAAATTCCAGTTAAACCGGAACAACTATATTTCCTGCTTTCGAGTAACATCCGGTTTAACCGGAAGTTGATTTTTTTGGGAAGATAATGAAAATTGAAGATAAGGACATGTAAGCCGTTTTGCTCTAAGACGTACTGTTAGAAAGTTAGAAGCTGTCAAAGTTCAAAAATGTCACTTTTCAAGAGTCAATATCTCGAAAACTATAAAGTATAGACTAATAATGTATTTAATAAAAAAGAATTATAATTTTATGTGTAATTTAAAAATGTAAAAATATACAGGGTGTTCCATTTGAAAAAAGTACCTTTTTTATTGTTCCGCTTTTTTGAGCCACCCTATAGAGTTAAAAATAATTTTACGTTATAAGTCACTTACTGCCCTTCAACTTTTGTATTCATATTTTTAATGTATTTGAAATAGTAACGGAGCTATTGTACTTTGCCACACTAAAGGGCCACCCTGTATATGTACTTAAGAATCGATAGGAACCGAAATTATTATATGCACTGACATCCTGAATTAGAACCTATTAAATCAAAGAAGAAGGTACATGCCGGAGGGTCAACCGAATCCCTAAGCCTAGTTGATTTGTTCGTGACATAGATAGCTGATTTCGCAAGTAAGTATTTATTAGAGAGCATAGTTTGTTTAATTATTTTGGACATTTTAAAAATTAAAATTATTTAAAATGATAAAAAATTACGTGTTTCTCTACGCAAGAAAAATCAAAATCAAAATTTAGTGAAAAAGCCCATCGCTCTAATTGTAAATGGTCACCGCTTCCTGAAACTTCCACGAAAACGGAACAAGTGGTTTCTGTGGCAAAGTATCTGCGGCCTGCTCACTTGCCCCCCTTAGTTTATGCATGACATAGCGCCTGCTTTGGGCGTATGTAAAGCAACTGCCCAATTAGACCAATGCGGATAAAGTTGCAAGCTTGAGGTTAGACATTTTACTAAAACATTGTTTTGAGACAAGGACAATGATACGGTATTTTACGAAGAATTGTTTGTTTTGTAGAGTATTTTTGTGTATAAGACAGATATTGATACTTATGCATGCAAAAAATCTGAATGGCAGTTGTTGGCCTCTGTCCAATAGCATATATAGGGTGTCTGGGAAAATGTGGGAAACCTCCCGGATATGAAAAAAACACGTGAAAATAATACTACAAGTTCACATAAACTTCTTTCGTATCGGCCTCCTCCTTCGGAGATATGGGCTCCCATGGAATTAAGTTTTTGACACATAATTATTAAACCAACAGGTATATTTAATTTTTTTTTTCATATGATGTATACCAGGTAAGACCCTTCAAATTCCTATCCCAGAAAGTGTTGCGAATTACTCACAGCTGCAGGGACGGACTAGCTGTGACACTAATGTGCCCATTTTTTTTACGCCCTGTATGATAATAAGTTTGGACAACGTTTTTTTACATACCTTAACCTTAACTAAAAATTAAGTACTCTTCAATCATGTCGCTAATCCTAACCGTTTTCGGAAAAACGTCATTTTTAACATATATACATCATGTATATTTAGCGTATTTCAATAAAAGATTCATCTTTGTTCCTATAAATTGTAAATGCTTACTTTTAACTACTTAATATTAATACATGATCGCAATAAAATGACGTTTTTCCGAAAACGGTTAGGATTAGCGACATGAATAAAGAGTACTTAATTTTTAGTCAATAGTTAAAGGTATGTAAAAAACGTAGTCCAAAGTTTTTATTATACAGGGCGTAATACAAATGAGCACATTAGTGTCACAGCTAGTCCGTCCCTACAGCTGTGAGTAAGTCGCAACACTTTCTGGGATAGTAATTTGAAGGGTCTTACCTGGTATAAATCATTTAAAAAAAAAATTGGTTGGTTTAATAGTTATTTGAAGGTGGTAAACAATGAAGTAATATCAAAAAAGTCTTATACAATTTTGATGTATGTAAAATTAATACAGCGCCAATATTTGAAGGTCGCAAAATTGACATGGGATATCCCATGGCCAGTACGGCGGTTAACCGCGGTATACTATACAGGGTGCCCGGGAAAATGTGGAAAATCTCCCGGATATGAAAAAAACACGTGAAAAGAATAATACAAGTAATAAGCTTCTTTCGTATCGGCCTCCTCTTCGGAGATATTGGCTCCCAAAGAGCTCCCATGAAATTAAGTTTTTGACACATAACTATTAACAAAAAAATTACCTTGTCGGACTTTCATTGTCTTTATTTTGTTACTTAACACAACGTTTCGGTTAGTTAGTATCTCTAACCGTTTTCAAGTGTAAACTAAATTATAATTCTAAGGCTACTGTCTTAAATACTATCCATGTGCAATGAAGCTTGATGACTCCGCCTACGTGCTTATTGGAGTGTGAAGTTTGAGCTGTTGGTTTTGGATAAGAAGAAGCTTCCAGATATTGGGGATATCTATACTTGGTTTACTGAATATATGTGTATTTTGATTCATGAACGCTGCTTCCTTAAATTTTCGTTTTTTCCAGTGCTGTTCCGTGTCCAAAACCTTGGCTTCTGACCACTGTATACATGTTCTGCTATACCTGAACTCGAAGTTTCACTTTTTTGAGTATGTTTCAGATGTTCTTTAACTCGTACGGGAAGAGGTCTTTTTGTTTCTCCAATGTACGATTGGCCACACTCGCAAGGGATTTGATAGATACAATGTTTTGTGTTTTCATTACTGAGGGGTTTTACTTTTGTAAGAAAGCTTCTAAGCGTATTTCCGGATTTAAAGGCTGTTTTGATATTATAGTTTTTGGTTATTCTTCTAATCTTTTCAGAAATCCCCTTGACATAAGGTATTGTAAGAAATGTTTGCTCCTTTCTAGCTTCTGTATTAGTTTTTACTTCGCGATTTTTAAGTTTTGAGATGGTATTAGTTACAAAAGTTTCAGGGTAACCATTTTGTTTTAAATCTCTTTTGATGTTTGAAATTTCAATATTTAGGTCTTCCGGATTGTTGCAAACGTTAGATGCTCTGTGATAAAGAGTTTCAATTATGCCCTGTTTTATGGAGTTTGAATGATTCGATCCGTAATTAAGGTATTGTCCGGTGTGAGTGGGCTTCCTGTATACTGAAGTTTTTATGTTATCAGCACTTCATTAGACGAGAACATCGAGAAAAGGTAGAGTGGAATGTTTTTCTGTTTCCATGGTAAATTTAATGGATTGTCTTATACTATTAATATGTTCCAAAAACCGTATCAGCTCTTCGTTGCTGTCTGTCCAGATAATAAAGGTATCATCAACATATCTAAGCCAAAGTTTAGGTTTAATCTTGGCAGTGTTAATAGCGTGTGACTCGAACCATTTCATGTATAGTTTAGCCACCACCGGAGAGAGAGATGAACCCATTGGAAGACCGTCATTCTGGGCATAGAACCTATCTTTTACTTGAAAGTAGGAAGTACGTAGACAGCACTCCAATAGTTCCATCACTCCATCCAGCGGCAAACAGTGCGTTCTGAAAGGGTTTGGTCGTCTTGTAACTTTTGTTTGATGATATGCAGTGATTAGTGATTCCCCTATTGGGACGTTGGTATATAAGCTTTCTACATCGAAACCGACAAATGTGTCTTGTGGTTCTAAATTGACGGTTTTCAGAATATTTACAAAATTATTAGAGTTCTGAACAAAAGAAAATGACTTACCCTGTAACGGTTTAATTATCTCAAGAAGAAATTTTGATAATGCGCTTGTAGGAGAATCCCTGGTGCTGGTGATTGGTTATGTCAAGGGGATTTCTGAAAAGATTAGAAGAATAACCAAAAACTATAATATCAAAACAGCCTTTAAATTCGGAAATAGGCTTAGAAGCTTTCTTACAAAAGTAAAACCCCCCAGTAATGAAAACACAAAAAATTGTATATATCAAATCCCTTGCGGGTGAGGCGAATCGTACATTGGAGAAACAAAAAGACCTCTTCCCGTACGAGTTAAAGAACATCTGAAACATACTCAAAGAGATGAAACTTCGAGATCAGATATAGCAGAACATGTATGGACTAACCAACATAATATACAGTGGTCAGAAGCCAAGATTTTGGACACGGAGCAGCACTGGAAAAAACGAAAATTCAAGAAAGCAGCGTGCATGAATCAAAATACACATATATTTAGTAAACCAAGTATAGATATCACCAATATCTGGAAGCCTCTTCTTATCCAAAACCAACAGTTCAAACTTCACACTCCAATAAGCACGCAGGCGGAGTCATCAAGCTTCATTGCACATGGATGGAAGACAGTAGCCTTAGAATTATAATTTAGTTTACACTTGAAAACGGTTAGAGATACTAACTAACCGAAACGTTGTGTTAAGTAAGAAAATAAAGACAATGGAAGTCCGACAAGGTAATTTTTTTGTTAATAGTTATGTGTCAAAAACTTAATTTCATGGGAGCTCTTTGAGAGCCCGTATCTCCGAAGAGGAGGCCGATACGAAAGAAGCTTGTTACTTGTATTATTCTTTTCACGTGTTTTTTTCATATCCGGGAGATTTTCCACATTTTCCCGGGCACCCTGTATAGTATACCGCGGTTAACCGCCGTACTGGCCATGGGATATCCCATGTTAATTTTGCGACCTTCAAATATTGGCGCCGTATTAATTTTACATACATCAAAATTGTATAAGCCTTTTTTGAAGGTTCTTGTATGATGTAAATTTTATTAATAAAATTTCGAATAACCCAAAGTTTACTGGAAAAAGGTTTTTGTAATATTCTTAAAAATTAAATACGGCTGTGATAAAAAGTCTGTTCAATGACCGCTGACCGTCATATCTCCATATTTGCGGTGCGTCATAAAATAATTTAGAAAGTTTGACTTACTGGTGGTTAAGGTTACGATTTTTATTAGGCTTGATCTACATAAAGACGGATGCATGCGAACAAGTAAAACACAAGCGCATCTTTTCAAATTTTCCATTATTATTTTTAAACTGTTAATGAAGTCAGAAATAAGTAGTTTATTTACAGTAAAAGGAATCATGGGATGAAACATTTTGATTTTGAAAATCGGTACGAAATTTTTTATTCATTTAAATTTACTGATAAATAAATAAAACTCATTAATAAAATTTAAAATTAAATCACATTTTTTTTCTAGTGCATCAGTTTATAAATTGTGTTTCAAGTATTTTCATCTTATTAATAAAATCATAAAGAAGAAAATATAATAAAAAATGACAATACAACAAAATACAGTTTTTTAATAATTAAAATACATTTTCTCCGCAACGATCATGATCATCAGATTCGTCCAAGTTAAATAAAAAGGAGAAGAAATCTGAAGCATTGATAAATCCCGTTCCCACACATCATTTATAATTTAATGAGTGTGTGTACAGGGTTATCCAACCAAGACTAGACAAGGCGATTTTTTGACTTTTCCTGTACTTTTATAAAAAAACTGCAATAGCCATCTTAAGTCATTTTCTCCCGCGAATTCGAATATCTTCAGCAAAAAACAATTGAACATCAAACAAAAGTACTAGGGGTCACTTTGATATTTTTTTAAATGGAACACCCTGTATATTTTTACATTTTTAAATTCCCCATAAAATTATAATTATTTTTTATTAAATGCACTATTAGTCTATACTTCATAGTTTCCAAGATATTGACTCTCGAAAAGTGACATTTTTGAACTTTGACAGCTTATAACTTTCTAACAGTACGTCTTAGAGCAAAACGGCTTACATGTCCCTATCTCTAAATTTTATTATCTTCCCAAAAAAATCAACTTCCAGTTAAACCAGATGTAACTCGAAAGAAGGAAATATAGTTGTTCCGGTTTAACTGGAAGTTGATTTTTTTGGGAAGATAATAAAAATTGAAGATAGGGACATGTAAGCCGTTTTGCTCTAAGACGTACTGTTAGAAAGTTATAAGCTGTCAAAGTTAAAAAATGTCACTTTTCGAGAGTCAATATCTCGGAAACTATGAAGTCTAGACTAATAGTGCTTTTAATAAAAAATAATTATAATTTTATGTGGAATTTAAAAATGTAAAAATATACAGGGTGTTCTATTTAAAAAAAATATCAAAGTGATCCCTAGTACTTTTGTTTGATGTTCAATTGTTTTTTGCTGAAGATATTCGAATTCGCGGGAGAAAATGACTTAAGATGGCTATTTCAGTTTTTTTATAAAAGTACAGGAAAAGTCAAAAAATCGCCTTGTCTAGTCTTGGTTGGATAACCCTGTACATAATTTTTCCATTTTTTTACTGTTAAATTTTCTATGGCTTCATTCCAGAGACCCAAAACTACGCCATTTATTACAGGATGCATAAAACTTATTTCTGCATCATAATAGCGCTTACATTCCGACCAAACCATTTCAACAGGATCAAAGTGGCAATGACAGTGGCGGATTTAGAGGGGGGCACAGGGGCACGTGCCCCCCCTGTCATAATAATTTCGCACGAACCAACCTAAGTGCAACACCCAAAATTTCAAACACAGTGACAAAGCATTGTACTGTAACAACCAAATATTTTTTTGATGCCAAAACTTTACAGCATTTAGAAATGGATATTAAAAATCAGGTTTTCAACGTGGTTTGATAATTGGCGAAAAAATGGCGTAAAAGCACGTTAGATAAAATGCATACATTTTAGGATTTTAGAATTTGTGTTTTGTTACAGAAAACTGTAATCTGTGGTTTTGTTTACAAAGAAAGTGTATTATTTTGGGGTAGTAAGGACTTATTTTAATAAAAATAAACATGCCAAAACGGCTATGAATGTGGAATATTTGAGAAACAATTTTAGCTCATTAAGTATTGAGCAAAAAATTGAAATTAAAATTGAGGGAAGACCTAAACCCGAAATTAACTTGACACAGATCACAAAGTGTAGATCTAGGGACTTTATTGTTATTGATAAGTTTGCTGGAAATAAAACCAAAAGAGTGGACTTTACTTTTAAACAATATACCCGCTAATGAAAAGTAAATTGGCATTTTTTTATTTTTTTTTTATCTTATTTCATTTTTAATAAAATAAGTAGGTAATCAGGCATTTTTAAAATATTTACTAAAAATTATTGACCAAATTTGGGAGTGGTCTTAAAAAATTTTCGCCTGCGGCGCGTTTCGTCCGCAGCGGGCTTTTCGTGCACCCCAAGGTAACAAGTAAGTGCCCCCCCTGTCAATTTTTTCTGAATCCGCCACTGGGCAATGATATGGAGGAAATCTTAAAACCGATGTCCATGTTGGAATGCTAGTTCGTCTAACCTATTACCTAAATAAAATAAATACCGCTTTCCACATTACTTGTAAAGTTTGGGTGGGATATGCTGCTTCACTGTTATCCAGATCTGATCCTTCATTGCAAATGGTGAAACCGGAATTTGTTTTTGTTCTAACTATGGAGAACTAGAGGGTAGGAAGCCGATCGATAATGGCAGCATTTTCAATTTCTGTCTCGGTTTTTTGGTTAGTTCGCTATTGGCTGATAGATGGCTCTCGCGTCCGAAGTGGGCTGATGTTGTCTTCTTCTTCTTCGTTTTTAATATGGAAAACTGGATCCTCCATAGTTTTTAACTTTTTCTTAAACCATTTATTTTTCTGTGCTTTTACTTTTGACAATTGACGTTTTATTTTTCGAAATAACAAATAACGTTTGAAGGCAAGACAAGACAAATAACGTTGTATTGTAATTAATTTCCATATTTATAATGAATAATGGTACAATTTATAAAAGTAGAGTTTGCTTTGTGTCGGGGTGTAAGACAGGATCTTTTTCAGAGAGAAAACGCATCCAAATAAGTCTCTTTCTAGCTCCAAAGGTATAGCTAGAATGTTTAATACCCTGTATTTTAAAAACCAAGCATCGTTGGAACTTTATACAGGCCGAGTTTACTAATAAGTATAACAAAGTAAGTGTAAATTCATATAAAAGTCCTTATTTGTTCCTTAAAGAACTAATTTAAATAAAAATAGTTATTGCGTCCATAAGAAACCATTATTTGATAGCCCACTTCGAACACGCGCGCCATCTTACCGCGACTCGTAAAGCTGAATTACCGATGCTAATTTGGGACCGAATCCAATGCATTGCGATCGGCCTCCTACCTCAAGTCCTCCATAGTTCTAACTATGGAGAACTAGAGGGTAGGAGGCCGATCGATAATGGCAGCATTTTCAATTTCTGTCCCGGTTTTTTGGTTAGTTCGCTATTGGCTGATAGATGGCTCTCGCGTCCGAAGTGGGCTGATGTTGTCTTCTTCTTCTTCGTTTTTAATATGGAAAACTAGATCTTCCATAGTTTTTAACTTTTTCTTAAACCATTTATTTTTCTGTGCTTTTACTTTTGACAATTGACGTTTTATTTTTTGAAATAACAAATAACGTTTGAAGGCAAGACAAGACAAATAACGTTGTATTGTAATTACTTTCCATATTTATAATGAATAATGGTACAATTTATAAAAGTAGAGTTTGCTTTGTGTCGGGGTGTAAGACAGGATCTTCTTCAACGATGAAACGCAGCCAAATAAGTATCTTTCTAGCTCCAAAGGTAAAACCCTCTAGCTAGAATGTTCCTGTATTTTAAAAACGAAGCATCGTTGGAACTTTATACAGGCCGAGTTTACTAATAAGTATAACAAAGTAAGTGTAAATTCATATAAAAGTCCTTATTTGTTCCTTAAAGAACTAATTTAAATAAAAATAGTTATTGCGTCCATAAGAAACCATTATTTGATAGCCCACTTCGAACACGCGCGCCATCTTACAGCGACTCGTAAAGCTGAATTACCGATGCTAATTTGGGACCGAATCCAATGCATTGCGATCGGCCTCCTACCTCAAGTCCTCCATAGTTCTAACTATGGAGAACTAGAGGGTAGGAGGCCGATCGATAATGGCAGCATTTTCAATTTCTGTCCCGGTTTTTTGGTTAGTTCGCTATTGGCTGATAGATGGCTCTCGCGTCCGAAGTGGGCTGATGTTGTCTTCTTCTTCTTCGTTTTTAATATGGAAAACTAGATCCTCCATAGTTTTTAACTTTTTCTTAAACCATTTATTTTTCTGTGCTTTTACTTTTGACAATTGACGTTTTATTTTTCGAAATAACAAATAACGTTTGAAGGCAAGACAAGACAAATAACGTTGTATTGTAATTTATTTCCATATTTATAATGAATAATGGTACAATTTATAAAAGTAGAGTTTGCTTTGTGTCGGGGTGTAAGACAGGATCTTTTTCAGAGAGAAAATGCATCCAAATAAGTCTCTTTCTAGCTCCAAAGGTATAGCTAGAATGTTTAATACCCTGTATTTTAAAAACCAAGCATCGTTGGAACTTTATACAGGCCGAGTTTACTAATAAGTATAACAAAGTAAGTGTAAATTCATATAAAAGTCCTTATTTGTTCCTTAAAGAACTAATTTAAATAAAAATAGTTATTGCGTCCATAAGAAACCATTATTTGATAGCCCACTTCGAACACGCGCGCCATCTTACAGCGACTCGTAAAGCTGAATTACCGATGCTAATTTGGGACCGAATCCAATGCACTGCGATCGGCCTCCTACCTCAAGTCCTCCATAGTTCTAACTATGGAGAACTAGAGGGTAGGAGGCCGATCGATAATGGCAGCATTTTCAATTTCTGTCCCGGTTTTTTGGTTAGTTCGCTATTGGCTGATAGATGGCTCTCGCGTCCGAAGTGGGCTGATGTTGTCTTCTTCTTCTTCGTTTTTAATATGGAAAACTAGATCTTCCATAGTTTTTAACTTTTTCTTAAACCATTTATTTTTCTGTGCTTTTACTTTTGACAATTGACGTTTTATTTTTCGAAATAACAAATAACGTTTGAAGGCAAGACAAGACAAATAACGTTGTATTGTAATTACTTTCCATATTTATAATGAATAATGGTACAATTTATAAAAGTAGAGTTTGCTTTGTGTCGGGGTGTAAGACGGGATCTTCTTCAAAGATGAAACGCAGCCAAATAAGTATCTTTCTAGCTCCAAAGGTAAAACCCTCTAGCTAGAATGTTCCTGTATTTTAAAAACGAAGCATCGTTGGAACTTTATACAGGCCGAGTTTACTAATAAGTATAACAAAGTAAGTGTAAATTCATATAAAAGTCCTTATTTGTTCCTTAAAGAACTAATTTAAATAAAAATAGTTATTGCATTCATAAGAAACCATTTATTTGATAGCCCACTTCGAACACGAGCGCCATCTTATGGCAACTCGTAAAGCTGAATTACCGATGCTAATTTGGGATCGAATCCAATGCATTGCGATCGGCCTCCTACCTCAAGTCCTCCCAACGAAATAAGAATACAAAGGAAGTAGGATTTTGCATAAACCGCCTTACAAACCGACCGACGGAAGTCGGCCATTTTGAGACACCACAATATGACTCCATGTTTGTTTTGGTGTTTGACCGTGGTTGACAGGTCGAGCTGTGATTTCTGCTTTCTTGGCCGTTTTTGAGTTATTTTGCATTTTAATTAGTTAACAACCATATTTAACGAATACTAGTAAACTTATAATTACTTTAGTGTGACAGTGGAGTATACTTTTAGCGCTGGACAGCGATTAAAACATTTTAATTAGTTGTTATTCTGGGTTAATTAATAAGCTTTAAATATGGTTCGTTGTGCTGCTTGTGGGTGCTCCCAAACGCTATGAAGTAAAAAACTGGGCATTACATTTCATCGGTAAGTTTATGTTTAGATATATTAACTTTTTTAATCTGTATAGAAAAAAAAAATATTTTAATTTAATATCAAAATACACATAACCTCCGAACCTCGCATGTCATTCATGGGCGTTCGTCTTATAAAACCAGAAAAATATTATTTATTTATTAATCGACTGGGTTACCCCATTTCTACAAAAAAGCAAATTAAAAATACTTATTGGTTTTTAGTTTTCCAAATAATTACCTAAGAAAAAAGGCGTGGTTGAAAATTGTAAACCGAAGTGATTGGGATCCTACATGAAATACAGTTCTTTGCTAGAAGCATTTTCCTGAAGATTGCTTTGACAGAACCTCAAGATTGAAAGTTAGATTGGTCCCAACTGCAGTAGTGCCTACTTTTGAAGTAGCCAGGTTAAAAAATGTAAGTTTTGAAACTATTGTATCGGGTCATTACATAATATATTGGAAAATATGTAGGTAGGTACTTAAGAATATGAATACAAATAATTCTGCCTTATTTATGCTTCTGAGGAAGCTGCTTTGTCACTTTTTCATAAATTATGTATCGATAAAAGTTTTTAGATGTTTTATTGGTTTAATCTACTTTTAAAATTTTAAACCCATGGATAAAGAATGTAATAAAATATGGAAGTGTAGGTACAATAAACAAAGAAATTCATATTTAAAGACTGAATACAATGATGTTTCTAGAATGATAGAAACGTTTTCTCAATATTCACCTGAGGACGACTGGAGATACCATTGATTAAAAAAATAAATTCAAAGCAAGTCCCAAACCTTCTATCATTTAAAGAAATTCATATCAAAATATAAAAAAAAAATTTTACAAAGAGAGTTAGTATCACGTTATAGTTACTTTTGTGTCATTTGGTAAAGGTGCCAAACAAATAATTAAAAAACTTATATTTTTTTGGCAGGTACGTTCCTATGCAATATATTATAAGACACCCTGTCAAAACCTGCCTGAAGATAATTATCCTACTGTGAATCTAACTGGAACACCGTCTGGTTACAACATATATTGGACATGGCTCTTCCAGGATATGGCTCTTCCAGGACATGGTTCTTCCAGGACATTTTACTATCCAACAACACACCTAAGATTTTAGTATATTCCTTTAATCTTATATGACAATCATTAATGGTTACTGTTTCCGGATTCTCCAAAGTGTATGGGTTAGTCTTAAACAAGGTGATAACGGTCTTTGATTTATTTAATATCAGTTTATCTTTACAAAACCAATAATTATTTACTTCAATCATAAATTGTTAAATATGTTGCTCGAGAAGCTCATGGTCTTTATATGCTAGGATTTATAATAAGAACTTGTAAATACTTTAAAAATGTTAACGCCATAATAACTTTATATAAATCCCTGGTAGCTACAAAACTTTAGTATGCATGCACTATTTGGGATCCTCAGTATGCCAATAAGATTGCTCTTTCAAAATCTATTCAGCGTAAATTTTAAAAATTTTTATACTACAAGTCTTTTTCAGTTTATCCACCAAGAGGTACAGATCAAGGGCTTTTGTGTAATTTGTTTAATATCCCTTCTTTAAGACTATTGTGTATAGAAGCAAGAATTATTTTCTTATATAAAATATTTAGAGACAAAATAGATAATAAAGAGTTCTTAGGACTGCTTCCGTTTAGAATAGGCTTAGTCAATACTAGATCCACACATGTATTTTATATTCCTACACCGAGGACAAATCTATACAAAAACTCACCACTGTGACTGTGCTCTATTTTAATAAATATTGTGGAGACATTGAAATATATAATTTAAACTATCAAAAATTAAAATTAAGGAATGAACTGCTTGGGCAAATGCTAATTGAATATTTATTATAGCTTAGGATAGCTTTTAGAAATGGGGTTTATGTATCTATAATTAACTTGTTAAGTTGTTGATACTACAAATAAATAAAATGTTTGTATTATCTGCATAGTTTGTCATTTGACAATTTTCTTGTATACTAGAAATCTCATTAATATTATTTAGGTACATATTATAATAAACAGGGCTATATTATATTATATTTTATTATTTTCTTGTGATTTGGTTCATGAAGAAAGAGTAAGGTTTTTTTAAAATTTTATTTTTTAACGTAGACGTTTTGGCAATAATTTTGCCGATTATCTGAAACAATTTGTCTTCTGCAATTTTTTTTTAATGTATAATGTGTTTTTTAGTTATTTAACCAGATATTTACATTACCCTTTCACCTCCGTTACCTTATTTAAATAAATAATTAAAAGAAATAGTTGTATTGTTTTATTACACCAACCTTACCGTATCTTATAGCTATATATGAATCTAAATATATTTTTTTCGTCCAAATAAAATTTCATTAATCATTTTGTTATTACCATTTTAATGATACGCCACAGGTAAACCGGAAACGCGCGTGCGTTAAATGTTGCCGCCATCAGACCCCATCCCGGACAACTGTCAATCTACCATACCCTACTTCCTTTGTATTCTTATTTCGTTGAGTCCTCCATAGTTCTAACCATGCAATAAGTAATATTTTTGATCAACTTGTATTTGGGATTTTTTCAATTAGCCCAGAATGATAGGTGGTTTATTGATGATAATATGCGATGTTTCTTCCAAGTTTAGTAACGATGTTTCTTTAAATCATTTCTAAAGTTTTCACTATTCATCGAATCATATCTAACTTGCATTATTCACAAATCCATTTTCTAAACCAGCATGTAGAATAATATACCATACACCCTCTGATGATTTTTTTTTCAATTATATTAAGAGTATTATCTTGCCAACTTCGCCTAAAAGCCCCTTTACAGTATTTACAGGTTTCATCCAGAAAAACAGGTTTTAAGAGAAAATGGGAGTTGCCGTTATTCTTAAATTCTTTTAAAAATTCTACTCGTTTTTGGGCTATATGATGGGGTTGTTCTATTAAAAAACGCCTGTTTGATATAGTACATTTACGCCATTTAAATTTAAATTTTTTTAAACAGTCCGCCAATGAACCAGTGGATATTTCAACACCATCAATAATTTTAAGGTTTAGTTTTATTATTAAGCGAACGGTAACGTGCTGCTCTATACATCCCATAAATACGCTTCCTATGGTATGTTCATGAATTTCGTGAAGTTGTCGACCATAGGATGACAAAATATCTACATTGTTGCGATTCCTCAAATCTACAACCTTCTCTATCCCCTTTGCCTTAATTCGTTGGATTGTAAAATTATACCGTGCGAGCAAAAATTATTTGCATCAAAGAGTGCTTGGATTAAAAAACGTAGAGCTTGGTTTAGATCACAATGATATGGGGACGATATATCTAGCCAAATCTAGGTTAAAATTTTGTCAAATTCATATTATGACATGATATGCCAAACTAATGACCAATAAAATAAGTAGACAAATAGAAATTTATTTTTGTTGTTTACAAGATTAACAAAGTAAGAATATACAGAAAAAAAAAGAAAAATAATTACATAAATTGCTGAAATTGGCTACCGCCATGCTCCAAGTATAAATTCACACGTCTCTTCATATTTACGAAAGTGTTGACCAGCATCTCTGGAGAAATGTTACCACATTCTTGGATAATCCTTTCTTGTAATTGTTCTAAATTTGCAACTGGTGTTTTAAAAATAGTGTTCTCTAAATGAGGAAAAACGAAGTAATCCATAACCGTTAAACAAGGTGATCTAGGTGGGAATTCAATGTCTGATCGAAAACTGATCAATCTGTCGTCGAAAAAATTGCGTAAGTAGTTAATAGTTTCGGCGGCTGTATGGGCGGTTGCACCGTCCTGTTGAAAATATCCAAAACGTAGTTCGTCGTCAAGTAATTGCTCCACAAATGGATTCAAAATATTGTTTCTATACCGCTGTGCTGTAACTGTGTCATGAGAAAAAATAGGACCAACAATTCTTTTTCGGGAAACAGCTAACCAGACACCAATTTTTTGAGGGTGCAATGTGGAATTTTCGAAAAAATGGGGACTCCACATGCGTGTATTCTAAGAATTTACATAACCGGAGAGGTGGAACCAGGCTTCATCCGAAAAAAATATCAGGTCTAATAAATTATTTCTTTCCAATAAATTTTGGGTAAACTATTGAGAGTAATTCCTGCGTCTTTCAAAATCTGCGGCTTGTATTTCTTGGAATACTTATACTTTATAAGGAAATAAATTTAGCTGCTTCTTAAGAATAGTCCTGCATGTTCCATAAGATCTCCCACTTCTTGGGACAGGCATCTAATACAATTTGTTGGCGTATTTTGTAATTATTTCACGAACGTTTGCAAGAAGTTCTTCTGTTCTTACAGATTGTCTTCCTGCTCCTTTTTCGTGTTGTCTAGAACCTGTTTCCCTAAACACAGCCACGGTTCTTTTCAGGAGATGATAAAAATCCCCAGCAATAAAAGCAACGTTAGGAAAATGTTCGTGGAAATCGTCCATGCACAAACCCGGATTGTATTTCCACTAAGCATTTACTCTAACCCCGTTTCGAAAATATGCTGCAACCATGAATATTTTGTGCTGTTCCGTAAAACCCATTGTGTGAATTGTCCAAGAAATTGGAAAAATTAGCGATGAATCAAATTACTTATAAGGACTGTCAGAGATGACGGAAAAACTGATTGATTGTTGATTGAGGTAGTTACTGACACCACACAGGTATTACAACCTTAGATGCAAGGCCCTCAAATTATTTTTGCTCGAACGGTAGGACATTCATTATTGACTCAAATTTACTCTCTCACCTAGTTCACCAATGTTAAAAACATAAACACAAGGCGTGACGTAACGGTCAGCGGTCATTGAACAGACTTTACATACCTCAATAAAACCATCAGTTATAATAATAATTATCATAATGTCAAGTATGTCCATAGGACAAAAAAATTTCAAATATTTATTTTATGTTTTTATTTAAACGATTATTTACCAACAAGAATTAAAAAATTGATTTCATTAAAAAATTTTTAAATCGAAATAAAAACATAGATATTAAAAACAGACAATTTGAAAATATTTTTAGAAATGCTTTAATTAATTAATATTGTTCTGAATAATTTATATAAGTAATATTTTTTACTTAAAAATTATAAATTAATAATTTTATTATAGGTAATATATTTCTTCAAAAAAGCTGCGTTTATACTATAAATTAACATTTTTACTTTTAAAAAACTTGATTTTTAATGCATATTTATGATTTATGATTTTGCATACTAAAACAAAAAATAAGATTTGCCCCTAACAAGCTCAGCTTCAGGGGATTGAAGAATAAGTTTATAGAAGACAACATAAACATATTTATTATATTATTAAATTTTAAATACACTTATTATTATTAATATTAATATTATTATTATTATTATTATTATTATTATTATTATTATTATTATTATTATTATTATTATTATTATTATTATTATTATTATTATATATTATTTGACGTTTTATTTTTTTTTAGTTTTAATCTGTTTTAGAGTATTAGGAAAAAATAACAATTATCAATTAGGTGGCACTATATGGAAAATAGTTCTCGGAGAGTATTTGAATTGTTCAATACAATTTTTTTAAATTTTATAAACAATAAGTAGTACAATAAAATAATTTTATTTATCTATTTATAGACCACTAAATCAGAATATCCATTTTAAATCTGGTCCATTTTAATTCAAACGTGAACAAAAGACTTTAAATAGAGCATACATAACACGATACACTGAAATTTAATTGGTTGTTGGTAATGTTATTTTTTTAGTTGAATGGCCCAATTTTTAAGTTGGAAAAACAATTCAATTATTTACCCGTTATTGTTTCATTTCAAAACGGAGACTAAACTTTTAATTTTTTATTTTGATGCATATAAAATTATTATTTTGAAATTGTTTTGGGCCAGTGTTATGACATTTAATATTATTTAATTTTTATATTAAATTGTGAATAATAATTGTAGCCGTACTATAGTGGGTAAGAACAAAATCTACTCATTTAAATGTTGTTATCCTATTCTTAAACTGAAAAGATTTTGAGTTTTGACACTTTTTTAATTATTTTCGGAAATTTATTCGAGTTCACAAATAGTTTGAAAATTAGTCAAAGACGAGGCATAATTTTCTAAAAATATTCATGAGCGAGAAAAATTTTCGGGATTTAATTTAACCTCTCGCGGTATTTGGTAAGAAAATTTCAAACCAAATTAATGTGGAATTTTCTATTTTTTAATTTTTTTGATACTATAAGTATTGCGATGCCATAATAATAAGTTTAAATTGAGACCATATACAGTGTGTCCCCGGATGGAGTTGACAAGAGGAAAAAGATCTTTATTATTGTATTTACGACGAAAAGTTATTCTTTATAAAAAAATTCTGCTTGTCGAGAAAATTAATTTACCATAAAAAATTTTAGATCAGATGTATGAATGTTGATAAATTAAGAAAACATTAAAATGCTTTAAGAGAAAAGTACCATTATTTATTATTTTAGACAAAATGTTTATGGAACAATATAGTACACTACATTAATTTGATTATGAAACCGATAATATGTAAGTAATTTTAACTAGCTATGTTATTGTTAGTAGTTGTTTGTTTGTTGTTATTATCGCTATCGATACTATTAGGTACATTATGTCTACCAACCTTCCTTTTCACATTATTTGAAACGTTTTTAAATAGAAATAGATTGGATTTTTTTAGAGTTAGAGTTGTAACTAATTAACTTTTTTCCCATAGAACTATTTGAGATAAAAATTTGATACTATCAGGAAATGGTAATGTTGATGGGACGAATAGAAGTCAATAAAAAAATAGTAGTTTTACATTTGAAAAAAAAAACATTTCTTGAGTTACAGAAAAAACTAAAAATCTGGCAACGTCGCAATTGTCAATTTTCTATTCAATTTTTTAAGTTATCCACCTGCACCAAAATTCATTGATTTAGCCTTGGTAGTTTTAAAGAAAATTAGCCGTTCCTGTTATTTTAACTAACCCTGCATATATTTTATCAGACATAGATATTTAATTAATAAAGCGAAATGTTCGATTCCAAGTCCAGCTTTTTCGCCTTTAAGAAGAAAGGAGGTGGTAGAAGAATACCAAAATATTTTAATTATTTAAAGGAAATGTATAAAAATGTCCGTTTATAAAAAATTAAGACCTAATTTTGTTCAGCTGCTTTTTTGCGAAGTATAAACACGTTTAAATAAAAACTTTGAAACTAATTTTAAGTTAAACAAAATTATTCGGCAAAAAAAATCCACTATAAAGCGCTGTTGGTTACCCAGAGCCAAAAAACTGGTAAAATACATGCGTTGCCACGGTGACCTGTCAAAAACCCATCTTGATTGGTCAAAAAACTAAGTAAATATTTAAGTTTTTCATCATCAGTACTCTCAGTTTCTCGAGTTTTGTCAAATTTCCATATTATGAACAAAAAACATAATCAAAAAAAAACAACGTTTTTGTACCCCGCATGTATTTCAAGAACCAAGCCGTTGCAGCCCCATGTTCCTATGAACTTTTTATCAAAGTCAAAAAGTCAAAAATTTACCCTTAAAAGTTCGTACAAGTACTTGATAAACACCCTGTATAATCCATTCCACAATAATTCGTTGATTTCTCGACCGATATAAAATTTAAACCCAGCCATAAATAAGTTGCCTTTTGAAAGGGTACAGGTCCTGATTACCTACTAATTTTAATAGTTTAGGTTAGCTATTTTCAACAAAACAACAAATAAAAAATACTAGGTAAAATTAGTATCTTTATTTTAATCATGTAATTAAATAGCTATTAATATTTATACAAAAATACTAATCTACAATATGTGGGGTATAAATGCCAAACGCGACAGGTCCATTTTTCATCAAAAATGGCGTCTATGTCATTTATGATAGTGTATAAAATTCTCTATTCGGCAACCTTTTCTTACTTGCAAAATGCGACGTTTACGCCTAAAAATATTAATTTAAAAATGTCGGTTAAATGCAAAATGCGACACATGATCCTATGTTTGAGATTCAAATCGCGACATGTCCCACGCGGCCAATCATCGAGTGAGTTACCAACACGTGACTTTTGTTTCCAACTTCCGCGAGTATACGACGTTCGAATGGCAGTATTAATTTGTGTTTTGACCGTTAAACATGTCGGAAGAAAGTAAAAGAGTTTTGCCTGATACTGAGAATAGGACCAGAAAAAGATCATTACGACCTCAAGAATGGAAGAGGGAAAAAGCAAAAATAGCAAGGTGGGTACATTAAATATTTTTTTATTATATTTCGCATAAGTGCGCATTGTGGAAAAGTACAGATATGGACAATAAAATCGTACAGATAGTTTACAGTTTAAACACAATAATGACATGCTAAACTATGTTTTTATGGCATTACTTATTATCGACATGTCCTTGAGTTAAATGCAAAGTGCTACAATTCCAACGCTGAGTTTCAAAATGCGACATGTCCAAAATTAAAATTAAAATTTTAAGAGTTCTGAACATTTACAATCTACCAAAGTCGCTGAGTACTCATATTTTACAATTTCCTTCAAAATAGTCCTTACAAATTATTGTATCAGATTATAGAAAAGGTGATAACAGTTTTGTCCAATTATCTAATAATCCAATCTAATGGACAAGTCGCATTTTGCATTTATACCTCACATATTATAATATCATCTATGCCAAAACTAAGTATTAAGGGCCTCTTTCTGTATTACTGTATTTTTAACCCAATAGAACCTATAATATGGCGCCAGTTAAAGACGATTAGAAAAGAAAACACATCCTCTACACTAAGTAGTTCTGTTATAGAATTAATTAAAAAATGTGTAAATAATATCCCAGTTGGAAAAATTCTGTGAGACACGTGATCCAAGTCGGAGATTTCTTTAACATAATTAATAGTAACGTAAGGCCCTTAATAATTAGTTTAGGCATAGATGAAGACGATAGTGATAGTGAAACAGAGCTAAATATAGAGTAGGTTAAGTTGTATTATTATAATAGTGTAGATTTTGTATAAATACCGTGTGAGCAAAAATGACTTGCATCAAAGAGGGTTTGGATTAAAAAACGTATGTCTTGGTTTAGATCACAATGATATGGGGACGATATATCTAACCAAATCAAGGTAAAAATTTTGTCAAATTCATATTATGACATTTTATGCCAAACTAATGAGTACTTAATAAAATAAGTAGACAAATACAAATTTATTTTTGTTGTTTACAAAATTAACAAAGTAAGAATATACTTACAGAAAGAAAAAGAAAAATAATTACATAAATTGCTGAAATTGGCCACCGCCATGCTCCCAGCATAAATTCACACGTCTCTTCATATTTTCGAAAGTGTTGACTAGCAAAATATAAAAATATTTCACGAACGTTTGCAACAAGTTCTTTTGTTGTTACAGATGTTCTTCCTGCTCCTATTTTGTATTGTATAGAACCTGTTTCCCTAAGCACAGCCACGGTTCTTTTCAGGCAATGATAAAAATCCCCAGCAATAAAAGCAACGTTAGGAAAATGTTCGTGAAAATCGTCCATGCACAAACCCGGATTGTATTGCCACTCACCTTTTACTCTAACCCCGTTTCGAAAATATGCTTCAACCATGAATGTTTTGTGCTGTTCCGTAAAGCCCATTGTGTGAATTGTTCAAGAAATTGGAAAAATTAGCGATGAATCAAATTACTTGTAACGACTGTCAAAGATGACGAAATAACTGATTGATTGTTAGTTCAGGTAGTTACTGACACCCCACAGGTATTAAGCTATACGGCTAAGCATGACGTCCTTAGATGCAAGGCCCTCTTTGATACAAATAATTTGTTCTCGCACGGTATTAATAGCTATTTAATAGCTATTTAATTACATGATTGAAATAAAGATAAGGGAGAGTGAAGGAATTGTGCTCACTTAAGCGGAAATCTTTATAGCACTGATGTTATTGTAGATAATTTAAATGTAAATACCGTAATGAAAGGGCTATTTAGTTTACTCTCAGCATGTAAATCAATTTTAGGAAAAAATAAAAATTTTAAAGTACAATATTGCTGAAAGTGCAAGAGTGCTCTTGCGCACCATTCCCCGCCGTTTCGGGTAATCATGCGCAGAGTATTAAGTATTCCGGCGTATCTCAGGTGATCTCCTTAAAAATCCATACATCGTCCTTCCCAGCTAATCCTTTTCCTTTGTCGAATTTATGGACAATGTTATGTTGCTCAGGATACCTAAAAGCTAGTCGTCCCATGGGTGTTAGGCCATAAAATAGCTTTGCTAGCCTTAAAACGTACTCTCTTAACTCAGATTCTATTTTCTCTGAAAACACAGGCTGGCAACCCAAACGAGGAAGCTTCGAGTCATTTTCCGAGGTTTTTTTTCTGAGTGTCGATCTAGGAATATTGAAGGCCCTTCCTACCTCCCTTATTTTTCTGCTATCATTTCTTATCGCCTAATAATGCGTTTTTTAAATATTCTGCCGTATATGCAAGAATTGTGGTTTTCCTTGTATAAGTTTTAGGCATCTATAAGAAAAAATTACCAATAGATTACTTGTGGGGGAATCGTGCGCATGCACGCGCAGCGCATCATTACCCCTTTTGGTATTAAATGACAATCTTAATTCAGTTAGCAAACTACTTAACCTAACAATGTAAAACAAGCATCAATAGATGCACAAGATAGTACTTTTACATAAAATAAATATGTTCTATCGATTAGGGAAAAAAAATTGACTCACCGTCTTATTTTCCGATATCAAAAAATTTGCTTGATTTCAAATAAGTAGAGCTCGTTCCATGCAAACGTTTGCAACTGATGTGACTAATGATGTCTGTGCTCCACAATAGGAAGGCGACAGCGTTGCACTCGTCAGTGGCGGTTAAAAGCCCGCGAACTATGAAATAATTTGATGCGCACGATTCTCCGCTGCGCACGATTCCCCCACTCTCCCCTACTTATTTTACCTATTATTTTATATTTGTTGTTTTGTTGAAAATAGCTAACCTAAACTATTGAAATTAGTAGGTAATCAGGACCTGTACCATTTCAAAAGGTCCGGTGCCTACACAATAGATATTTGTCGGGCAACTTATTTATGGCTGGGATTACGACTGAGGGTTGTCATTCAAATTTTATGGCGGTCGAGAAATCAACGAATTATTGTGGAATTGAGTTTATATGGCAACGTGCGTAATTTTTAAACTAGTAAATTAAATAATTGTCATAAAATAAAATAATTTACGTGACGCAAAATAAATAATTTAATTTCATGTTTTACCATTTTGCCCTGTCAACTAATTAATTACTCTTATGTCTATAAATTTTGCTGGCAAATATCAAAACAAAATTTACTGCTAAACCAAAAACGTTTTATGAAAACGGCAAAAGATATAACAAATAAAATAAATATAATGGTATGTATGACCTTTATTTTATTCAATTTAAATAAAAATAATTTAAATGTTACATCGGCCAGATTTTACATCTGCTCGGTGGTAAAAATATCTTGTTTAATCGGGTCTCTTGGTGGTGTCCATCTCTTATACTATGTCCACCAATTTTATTTTTCTTTTTTTTTGGGCATCATACTAATTACAACACATGTGACACACAAAAACTCACTGTGCATTCGACGGCACAATAAAATAAACTGAGTAAAGAAGGGTATTCAGGTAGATGCGGGCGAGGGGCTCGGATATTTTTGTTTATTTAAAACATTCCTTCGTCTGTATTTTGAAGGGCGATAAAGTGAGACCTACCAATACCATCACTGAAGAATGGAATTGCTAATAATAATAATAATTAATTTGTCACCTACATGAAATGAAAAATACGTCAAATACGCGATACAACCCAAACGAAGTCCTAAATATTACTGAATACTGAATTTCTGCATCTGCAATAAAGCGATGCGATAAGGTGACTTCGTTAAACGTCGCTAGCACAAAATAATGATCCCCTCTCGGTTTCGCCGTGCGTTATTCACGCCGGCAACACTAATTGATCTGTTGTCCTTATTGCGGGCAACTAAACATATTATTCACTCTCCCATACTTACATGAAATGCGATTGTAACGTGGAGTTTGCCCATACGGTATTATGTAATATCATTTTTTGGAATTACATTGAAAAGTATTTTTTTAAAATAAATTAAAATAATTTGACGTGAAGATATTCCTCAAATACAATTTAATTACAATAAAAATATTTATTTAAGGTGGGATTAACGACGCCATTTTCTATCGTTAATTCGATGCTGCGTTGATCAGAGTAGTTATTTTTATGCTTTTGGCATACGAAGAAGAAAGACAGACATATTCTGGAGCTGGTAGAGCAAGGCCGATGTTGGTCAGCCGGTCATAGTTTCGTGATTTGTGCGATTACGGAACCTTTTCTGTTAAAACAAACATATATTCTCTTGAATTTTTAGGAGAGATGACATCTACAGTGTTACCAGTAAAGTCGGCATCATATGGGATTTTTTATTAATAACTCTTTCGAAACTTGACTTTGGCATCAAGTTCTGCATCGATTGAGATGAAAATTAAGCAAACAAAAATAGTAGTCACGTGATTCGCATTATCTGTCAAATTTTATTTTTTTCCAAAAAATAATTTAAAAGTGGGGTTATTTCTGAAAATATCGAAAAAAGTTATAAGAATTTTTTTTTAAATGCACTTTCTAGCCCACATGCAAAATTTTAACTGAATAAGATAATTTTGATTTTTTACCCATGTTTTGTAAATGACACCACTTTTACAAAATAAGATTCGACGCAACCTACATAACACTTCTTAGTTTTGACAATGCTTTATTTCGGATAAATTTTCTTTAAAGTCGCGCCATATTAAATGTGTGTTTTTCTACAAAATCAAATTTTGGGTATTAAAATTTGGTCGCATGTGATGCAAAGTTTATTTGTTTTTGACCCTGTATAAGGTAACTTCATAAAATAAGTATTTTTGAAAACGTAGTTTGTGTCTGAAAGTAATACACCTTAATATTAAGACAAAATAGAGCACAGTTTCATCAGTAAAATGTTTATTAAGTGGAAAATAAATTTTAGTGGTGGGTAAAAAATCAAAATTATCTTATGCAGCTGAAATTTTGCATGTGGGCTAAAAACTGTATTTTATAGCTATTAATATTACGAGATTATTATACGATTTATAATAGTCGAGGACATTGCTAGGTGACGAGGCGACAGCCAAGTCACCCGCAATGTCTGAGACGGTGTTAAATCGCTAATAATCGAGTTATATTCAAAGCTTTATCGTATCATTGACAACGGCGTTGCGAAAATAAAAACAAGGTTTTTGACATTTCATTTTGGCATTTTAAAAAGTCATCATTAAAATCATGCAAGATTTTGATATTCCTGACGATATATTAGCTGCAGCCAACATTATAAGGTTGAACTTGCTTCCGGACAAATCTAAAATCCATTATGAAAAAGAATATCGGCAGTTTTGTGAGTGGCGAAACAAAGTACATGTTCAAGGTGCAGAAGAAACGGTATTGCTGGCGCATTTCTCAAAACTCTCTGAGGAATACTCTGCTTCATCCTTATGGCCGAAATATTCCATGTTACGAGCGACTTTAGAACTGAAGGAAAGAGTGGAAATCGACAAATACGGCGCCTTAATACGTTTCATCATGAAGAAAAATGTTGGATATAGAGCAAAAAAATCGAAAGTATTTACAAGAGAACAAGTCAACGAATTTGTGTGTTCTGCCTCAGACGAGAAGTTTTTAATGATGAAAGTGGCTTTTTTAATTGGAATTGGAGGAGCCTGTCGAACTAATGAATTAGCGAAGATGACCACGGAAGATGTTGACGTTTTAGAGGACAAGCTGATTGTTACTATTTCCGACTCAAAAACCCACAAGAAACGTATTTTCGCTGTGATATTTGACGGCGAAGTCAATCCTGTGCTTTTATTTAAAAAGTACGCAATGTTAAGGCCAGACCATGTCACTCACCAAAGATTGTTTGTATCATATAGAAAAGGGAAATGTACGGTACAGCCCTGCGGCATTCATTTCTTCTCTAAAATACCTCAAAAAATAGCTGAGTATCTCTCACTTGAAAATCCTAATTTGTATACTGGTCACTGCGTTAGAAGATCTTCGGCAAATTTTCTTGTTAATGCTGGAGAAGATATATTAGAACTACAAGAACTTGGTGGATGGGAATCGTCGAAGGTTGCTAGAGGGTATTTAGAAGAAAGTGTGACCAAGAAAGTTTCCATTGTTCGCAAAATTCAAATCGGCGATGTTTCCGGCAGTGGATTAGGTACTGGGGAACCGCATGAAATCGAAAGGAATGCTTTCTCGGTCATTAATCAGTCTTCAGATGGCATACCTAAGATCGTGGACGTTAAAGACAAAGGTGTATTCATCAAATTTGAAAACTGTCAAAATATTGTTTTAAATGTTCAAGAAAAATAGTTCTAATATTATTTGGTATCTAACGTATTATGCTTTCGTAACTAACATATTAAATTATGGTAACTAATGTATTATAAGTAACTAAGGTTTTATGTAGGTTTTAGTATGTTTATGATGTTAATAATTATTAATAAAGATATCATATAAAAATTACTTAATCTTCAACGATACGATAAAAAAATTTTCTAATAACTTTTTTCAATATTTTCAGAAATAACCCCACTTTTGAATTATTTTTTGGAAAAAATTAAAATTTGACAGATAATGCGAATCACTATTATTATCACTACTATTTTTTTCTGAATTTTCATCTCGATCGAAGCAGAACTTGATGCCGAAGTCAAATTTTGAATAATAGAAAAAAATCCCATATGATGCGGACTTTACTGGTCACACGGTAGATAGATTAGAAAATATCGTGTTACCAGTGAACATTATTGTTTTGACTTCAGTTCTGAAAATCGACGTGTTTACTTTCAAGGATTTTAAGGTTAATTGTGGCATTTTAGTGGTTTCAAAAATCGGCTTTTTTTAAGTTTCTGTGCATTTATTTAAAAAAAAAACACCGGTATACTATTCGTCAATGCCTTCCTGAACAGCCCTTCCAAAATTAGATTATAATTATTTTTTTTAATAATTGCAAGATTCCGGAAGTTACTCCTGCATTCAAGCAATTTAGTTGTTTTATACATGATTGACCTTAAGAGGAAGTAACCCCTTTACCACAATGAAAATTGCCGAACGTTTTGCTGGTCAAACGAAAAGAAAAAAGAAAAATTGGTATTTAGAAAATAAATTTTACTTTAAATACCCCATCCAGAAAAGTAAATGACGATCGAAAATATTCCCTAAATTTTTTTTACAAATTTTTTTTATTTTTAGTAATTTTGTAATATTTTAAACAATTCTTTATTGGTCAAAAGCAAAATGACTTTCCCGGGTGTAGAATGTTCTACCAAACAATTTTTCTTAAAGACATTTTTTAATATCGGCCTTACTTTTTTCTCAAAAACTTTGGGCGCGTAAAGTGAATTTAAGCGTGTAAAGTGGGTTTACGCGCCCAAAGTTTTTGAGAAAAAAGTAAGGCCGATATTGAAAAATGGCTTTAAGAAAAATTGTTTGGTACAACATTCTACACCCGGGAAAGTAATTTTGCTCTTGACCAATAAAGAATTGTTTAAGATATTACATAATTACTAAAAAAAAAAAAAAATGTCTAAAAAAAATTTTGGGAATATTTTCGATCGTCATTTACTTTTCTGGATGGGGTATTTAAAGTAGAATTTATTTTCTAAATATCAATTTTTATTTTTTCTTTTCGTTTGACCAGCAAAACGTTCGGCAATTTTCATTGTGGTAAAGGGGGTTACTGCTCTTAAGAACTGTGCCGTTAAAAAATAAATATCCATTCAGTATACACTCTTTTATATGGTACCAAGAGTATTTTTTGTACAATTCGCAGCCCAATAATCTACCATGGCTATAAATTTCTCGTAATTTTAAAGCAGATAAAACAGATTTAAAGTAATTTTTCATAAAATGTGAAATATTGTACCAATAAATCTACACGATATCAAAATAAAATTCCAGGTTGACTGATGCCAAACCCAATCTAATTTCATGATAACGTCAATTTCGGACAAACAAATGTTAAGTCATTCCTCTCTCGGACCCCTGTAACGATTGTGATTTGTTTTCCTTTAGGGCCCAGCTAATCAAATTAACTTCATTTGTCCGACCTCAAAAGTTGCGGGTACGATTGTATGGGATGACACGAATAAAAAAGGGTGAAGTTCTTTAAAAAAGGCGTTATTATGGAGGTCAATTAGAAAGACAGTGCGGGTGGCGCTTTAGTTATGTGAATTTTGGTCCGGACTAAGGCTTAAGAATAACACAGGCCAGGCCCGCGTTTTATATCGCTTTCAACTGTAAATTAAGTTTTGTAACTGAATTTAAGTGTAGAAAAAAGAAAAGCACAAAGTCTTTCTCCACAATTTTTTATTAGAAAAAGTATTCGAACCAAGAATAATTCCTAATAATTAAATTCGACATGTTTCGAGTGTAGAAACACTCATCATCAGAAAAACAAAGTGAATGGTACAGAGGTGTAAAAAATTGAATAGTCAAAAACCGACAATCAAGACTTCAGCATACTGGAAAGTCAGAGGTTAGTGCAAAGGCCCTGTTTTGGGCAGAAAAATTAAGATGTTCGATGTTCTAGTAAAATAAAAAAACTTTTTTAAAACTTTTTAAAACGAACTTTATGCTTTCGTGGCGTCTTTTTAATTGTTCCTAGAAAAGATTTTTATTATTGTTTTGCATGCTTCACAGCTATGAGGACCCCACTGTTTCAGGGAGAGAACTTGCAGTGCTGATATAAAGCTGTAGTAAGAAGCTGCTAAGAACTTACTGGTGTTAGTGTGGGGGTGTGTATGGGTGCAGTCTTGTGTGTAGTAAGTTATTGTGTAGTAGAAAATTTTTTGTAGGTTTTTTTAGGCCTTTTTGTTTACTAACTACTAAACTAGGTATGGCGGCGTCTAGGAGTAAGCTATTACAATAGCTGATTCCTTAAGTGCTTCTTATAGTATACCGTCATTCCGCTATTCTTTCCTCGTCCTCTACTGGATCATGCTTTTTCAAAAACTTTCTTTGCTTTCCTTTTCATGAATGTTGTTATCGCGCCCTTCGGTTTCGATTAGCGATATACCATCTAGTTTAAACCTGCAGCCTACTACTACGCTACTGCTACCTATACTTATATGTATATGCACCGTGCGTTGTTTTTGTTGGAATTAAATGTGCGTCGAGCAAAGCATCCAGTAAAGCCGCATCTGTGGGCTCCTTAAGTACTAAGCTGTTCTTTTCTACCGTGCGAGCAAAAATTATTTGCATCAAAGAGGGCTTGGATTAAAAAAGTAGAACTTGGTTTAGATCACAATGATATGGGGACGATGTATCTAACCAAATCTAGTTAAAATTTTGTCAAATTCATATTATGACATGATATGCCAAACTAATGAGTAATAAAATAAGTAGACAAATACAAATTTTTTTGGTTGTTTACAAAACGAACAAGGTAAGATATACATATACAATAAGAAAAAGAAAAATAATTACATAAATTGCTGAAATTGGCCACCGCCATGCTCCAAGCAATTCACACATCTCTTCATATTTTCGGAAGTGTTGACCAGCATCTCTAGAGATGGGATGACGTACTAAATATCTGATCTCATGTTTTCAAACTTTCTGCTTTTGCGGCGTCTTTTAATTGTGTCTAAGAAAGGTTTGCGACAATCTATAAAGATTTTTATTATTAGGATATGACATATTTTCAATGTAAGTGCCGAATATGATGAATTCGATTATATTGAAAAGGATAATTAAGGTGGAATTATCAACGTTATTCAATCTACTGCCAACCTATAACCTATTTCGCGTTGATTTTTTGAGTTTATTATTTTAATAACTGACATTTAAATAAAGTCAATATCGTCGGTACATTATTTAGGTAGTATCTGATATATTATAAAAATATCAATTTATTTCATTGCTAATTTTGGGAGAATTGTATAGTGAAAGAACAATGAGTGACAATGATATAATAATGTTAAAAAAAATCTTACCCGATATTTTTCGCTATACAATTCTCCTAAAATAATTAATAAAATTCCTTAATATTTATTTAATATGTCAATTATTACCCATAGAATATGCAGTCGATATTGATTTTATTTAAATTTTGTGTAAAAGCTAGAAAAAATAAATAAATCTACGCAAAATAGGTTATAGGTTGGCAAGCACCTTAAGTGAGATATTATGTGGATTTAGATTCAAATTATCATCAAAATTAAGGGAAATTAAGATTGAAAAGAGAACAACATCATGGGTTCACAACAAAGAAGACCATTTACTTCTGACTGGGAACATGTTGACACATTTGCTTTTATCGCTTAGGACATTTTTGCGTTTGAAAAATCTAAAAACCTATTTGAAGGATTGTCTAATGTTAGGATATTACCCACTAACCAATATTTTGGGGGACCTGTTATGGCCATCTTTCGAATACCCACTAGGTATATCAAAACTAGCAAAAACGAATTTAACAACACATAATGACTTTACAGCATATACTCGTACAGTAACAAAGAGTTATATTTTATTCTACGTACTGCAACCCAACCGGGCATTTTTGCTACTGTATAATGAATTAAAACTGACTAATGGATCTCTAACTCATGCAAATGGCGACAAAAAATATAACTGTGCAGTGGTTTTTGTCACCGGCGCCGTTGTGTATGTGTGTATACTTAAAATTAAGATAAAACTCTGAAAAATATTAGAGGAATTAGTTTTAATGTTCACAGCGAAAGCTGGAATAAAAATTGTTCGTTGCGAGCTTTGCAGTGCCATTTTTATCTAACATTTGTTTTTGTTCTAATCTATGCAGCTTACACCGAGGAAAATGATCTAATACAACAGGTTTGGTAAGGCATAGTTTGTATTGATAGCTTATTTTTTATTAACCCATATTAAATAAATTGCTAGTGTATCAAACCCGCTTTAGTGTTACATCAATTCCAGATTTGCTAGAACAGTGTTTTTATTGGTAGTTATCAGTTCCATTAGCAACACAGTATTGTTGAATAATAAACTACATTGAATACAGCAATTTTATTAAAAAATAATATGTATCTTCGCAATGCGACTCATTTTGTTCCCAGTCAGTGGCGCAACCAGAAATTTAGTTCGGGAGGGGGGGGAAGGCTCTAATTTCTTGCGAATTTTTTTTTGGGTGCCACGCCCTTTTTTGGGTAAAATACGTATGATTGACGAGAGCGACAGCCCCCTAAAACTTCTGCAATAATACGCCGCTGGCCCTAACTAAATATTTATTAAAAAAAAATTAGAGATTTCATTTTAATTAGTAAAAATGTATTTAAAATAAGTAACGCATATATTAATCATACTTATACTAAAACAAAACAAAAACCTTATACAATAAGTTGTAAGTAATCACTAATAATACTAATATTGAAGTAAAATTCTTCGTTTTGTTTTTGCCTTTTCGTCCAGAATTTCTGCCACGGTAATATCAATATCGTGGTTCGCATAAAGAACTGCCTAACCATTTAATCTGTCCTCTTCCGTGGTGCTACGCAGATATGTCTTTAAATATTTTAAATTTGAAAAGGACCTTTCAGATGTGGCGGTTGTAATAGGCAACGTTAAAAAAATTTGTAAAAGCCTTTTTATATTAGGAAATATATTGGCATCACATTCGGAATACACTTTGTCCAAATCTTCCTTCAGTTTTTGTTTTTGCATTTTTTTGTACCACAGCTCAAGTTCAGCTTTTAACATCGTTTTAATGGAAAACTCTTCAAGGAACTCATTCTTGTAGAAGCTGTGAAGTTTCAAAAAACATTTAAATTGACTATCAAA
Organism: Polydrusus pterygomalis; assembly: GCA_963969555.1. Lineage (NCBI taxonomy): Eukaryota > Metazoa > Arthropoda > Insecta > Coleoptera > Curculionidae > Polydrusus > Polydrusus pterygomalis. The sequence continues at coordinate 36,162,431 of OZ018376.1, read as the reverse complement.
ATGTTGATTATCATATGGAAAGAGGCATTCAAAATTTTGAAGGGTTTCTCGATGTTTTAAAAACCGATCCTCGAGATTTGCTATGAGGCCATCTAAAAACCGAATAAAAATTGTTATTTTAAAATACTCAGCAGCGGAATCGGTTTTTATAACCAATCTTTGTGTTTGTCTTGGCGGTAGTCTAGGTACTCTGATTTCAATATCGTATTCCGAAAGTAGATCTTGAGCTTCCTTAAAAATATTTTGAAAATTATCATCTGCCAGGCCTCTTATTTCTTTAACTTGATCTGTTACGTCATTAGCTAACTGTAATGCTTAAAAAAGGTTTAAATCGACTGTTTGTAGAATCTTGCGGCATATATTATTCTTTCTGTACATATTAGTGCGATCACAAATTTGGGACTTATATAATGCTGGCCAGTAATCCAGATGTCTCAGTGGAAGTATTTCGGTCGGTCCATTCAGTCAGACGTAGTATAATTTCACTATTGATAACATGATTGATGTAAATTATGTGGCTGAATATAAAATGTTAGTAAAAGGCGTGACATGAAAAATTGGTTTGCAATTAAACGAATAGGCTAAGTTTCTAAGCTCGGGGGGGGGGGCTGCAGCCCGGCAGCCCCCCCCCTGGTTGCACCACTGTTCCCAGTAAAGCGCTTTCTCTACAATATAGAAGCAAAACAGAGTCCTTAAAAACGAATTGTATCCGTTAGAACCTATAATTCACCAAGACGGTGGTGGGGGTTCGTAGGGATCGACAACCACCGCACGCCGTAGTATTAGTTTTAACGTATTGGTTGCGCAAGTCACATCGTTGTTCGGAGTCTTCTAGCTGTCCTATCTGAATTTAAATTCTATTGATCGTACCTTTTAAAATTAAATTATATTTACTTTGTATATAAGTTTTTTTTTTAAACGTTGCATGTCGGATAAAGTACTTGAAGATTCTTATTTCGCACAACCCCTTATTAGTATTTGACCCAATCTATTTATCTAATCTATGCATGGACGAATTTTACGATCTCAGTAAATCATGTTTCATAATACAATGTTAAACGACAAGAACAATATCACAATAGAAGTTACTTACATTTTTGATACCTACAGTACTGATTATTAATTGTAGCAAGCAAATATTATTATGATTGTTGTCAAGTTTCATTACATCTGCCAGTCGGAACTAATACAGTATATAAAACCAGATTACACCCCTAATAGAACTTGATAATTACTGTGAGTATTCGGAGCAATAATGGCTATAAATCATTCTATGGTACAATTAAATCCTATTTCCTATTGGCTAAATTACCTTGATATTATCACTACACAACGGTCTAGCAATTTTCGTTGTGTTAAAGTAGAAAACACTAGGAAAGCGCGTCGCTGTTACATAAAGTATTAAATAGTTGTATAAAGAATATGTGAGTTATTATAAGGAATAGAACGCTTTTTTCTCAGTGCAATTATTAGCGTAATTAGAGAATAGTTAAATTTACCTCCCTGTACAACAGCCCATATGCGATAATACCTGGCCTCGCAACAAGCAGCGAGACCAAGCTCATAAAAAAAAATTAATAGGTCTGTGTTTTGGCCCTACCTGTCACTTATCTTATCTTATCACCATCCGCCACTGGATGGTATACCGGGTGTAACAGGATCATGGTACACCATGGTATCTCCGTCAGTTTTAAAGGTAATTGATTGAAATTTGGGATATCCCATATACATAATAAGCGGCACTTTTTGACCAACAAATGATTTTTTTCACTTCCGGTTTCGCCGGAAGTGACACCAACTTTCGATTTTTACATTTTTGAATTCTGCATAATTTTCTGAATCCAACGATACCACAAAAGTGACATTTCAAGCGTAAGAAATATTTATTATTTAATTTTTAATTTTCCATTTAAGTGTGCCAGAACGGTTCCGATTTATTCCAATTGATCCATCTAATGCTAAAATAATCGAAGTCCCGTCAAAAATACTAAATTGCGTTTTTTCTAAGCAAATAAAATTTATCGTAATCGTTTTTGGCGTAAAACTCAATTTTTCCAAATGGAACCATATTGGTACCGTGGTACCATTTCTTAGTACTATTAATAAGGAATTTATTCATATCTGATAATAACATGTGCGATAAATACAATCAAAATTATAGCTAAAAGAAAATACAAATATTTTGTTCTAATTTAATGCTAAGAAGTTACTAAGGTAGCTTTGAAAACAATGAAATTATTCGGATTGTCAAATAAGTATTCGGTTGTGTATCGGTGTTTTTATTGTGTATTGGAAAAATTTTGTTTTTGTTGTTATTTTTGTTCACCTTAATAACTTCTTAGCATTAAATTGGAACAAAATAATTGTATTTTCTTTTAGTTATAATTTTGATTGTATTTATCGCACATGTTATTACCAGGTATGACTAAATTTCTTATTAAAAGTACTAAGAAATGGTACCACGATACCAATATGGTTCCATTTGGAAAAATTGAGTTTTACGCCAAAAACGATAACGATGAATTTTATTTGCTTATAAAAAACGCAATTTAGTATTTTTGACGGGACTTCGATTTTTCTAGCATTAGATGGATCAATTGGAATAAATCGGAACCGTCATGGCACACTTAAATGGAAAATTAAAAATTAAATAATAAATATTTTTTACGCTTGAAATGTCACTTTTGTGGTATTATTGGATTCAGAAAATCATGCAGAATTCAAAAATGTAATAATATACCGGGTGTTCTATTTAAAAATCGACAGTTAGTGTTACTTCTAACGAAACCGGAAGTGAAAGAAAAATCATTTGTAGGTCAAAAAGTGCCGCTTATTATGTATATGGGATATCCCCAATTTCAATCAATTATCTTTAAAACTAACGGAAATACAGGGGATGTACCATGATCCTGTTACACCCGGTATATAACAGGGGTTTGGTACTAGTTTTAAAACAGTACGATAGGTTTCATAATCCATTCGCAAATAATTAAACCAATTTTCCGGGTCCAGTTTCAGCTCGTTTAACGGGTTAATATAGGAAACTGGTTTCTCTTCAAAAGTCTTACGTTCCCCCACTGTGTTTTTTCTTTTTTTAGTTTTATAGCTAATGCCTCCGTCACTGCACACAAATTTATTCACAGAAAAAAATGTTTCCTTTAATTTCGTCAGATCCATTCTTAGACGCGTTTCGCCATCTCATTGCTCATCAGTAAGGAAAGGGTTTAACTAAAGAAACGAGTGAACGACTTAAATGTAGTAAATATTGCGATCAGCCGAGAGGACGAAGCGCGACATCTAGCGTCAATTTTAGACACCTTTAAAGTATACCAGCACCTCTAAATTGAACTTAACAAAATTAAGTCAAATGAGGAAACTGTCTGTACCTACATATTTATATAGCATCGCAAAATTACAATTTCTATAAGTATACAGTGACAGTGTGTGCAACATATGGGCATTTTTTTTTATTACCGATTTCTCAGAAAATTTTATTCTTGATAAAAGTTGGTGCATGTTCGATAATCATATTATGTGCACTTGGAATGATTGCCAGTCAAACGGCGTACAGGGTAGGCCAAAAAATATAAATCTTGTACAAGAATAAAGTACCGCCATTTCAGAAAATTCAGCAAAATGTTATTAAGAAAACTTGTTTAGAATTAAAAGTTAGGCATAGATTCCAAAACGTGACCTCCCAAAATAAAAAAAATATATTTTTTTAAAAAACATTAATAATTTCCCAAAAATGTTTTTTTTTATATTAACCATAAATACCTTTATAAATTCATCAAAATCAAATCAATTTCACATATCTTTGTTCAAATTCAAGCATATTTGTAAAATTTACTTTAATTTTTAATTTATTAAGGAATCAGAAACTTCATGTTTGTTGCAACGACAGTGGCGGCTCGTGCCATTTTAGTGAAGTAGGGCACGGTAAGCCCTTAGCGCCGCAGGCAAAAAATTTTTGGGTGCCACGCCCTTTTTTGTTAATAGTTCTTGCTTTTAAAGTAGGAAAAATAAGCAAAAAGGCACCTAATTTAATTTATGAATTTACAATCATATCTTGAATATACCTAAACACGATAACAAGTTGAAACACACAAGCAATGTCAGTGGTTTCATCTGCGATAAACGGAGAGTCCTTTATTTCTTTTATGACTTCATCATGATACACATCTAACATACAGTCCAGAAGTTCATTTTGTAGGGGTTTTGATGTTCCTTTAAATACTTTCGATTTTTCAATATGACCTTTAAGAGTTTTGTCTAATTCTGAGCTGAAATTTATTAATTCACGAAATATGCCCCTATTTTCCGACGTCTCTTTTTCGTCATGACCTCTCAAAGCCAACTCAAATGCACCACAAAACCGAACGCAGTTTATAATTTGGTTTAATATGTATCTGTTTTTATCAATTTGTTCGTTTTTCTTCATTATTTCATTGTGATATGCAGAATTTAATTGAGTTTTAATGTTAATTTTACCAAGCATACTGAAATTAAATATATTGTTTAAATGTACCTTCGATTTTTCATGTGTCTTCATTTTGTCCCAGATATGGACCAAATCATCTGTACCTTTTTGGTACCAAGTTTGCTTCATACCAAATAAAACACACATAAAACAAAATAGTCTATTAAATTCATCACAACCGCACACCCAAGTATTTTTTCCATAAAGTTTCCTTTAAAAATCTAATAGTATTCATTACTTATGTATTTCTAAAATAAAAAGTTCGTTAACCCTACATTAAATCAGCCGCCGGCCGAACGAAAACAAATCGGGACGCGACGCGAACATCAGCTGTTTGAAACCTCTAACATCAAACGGTCAAACGAAGAGAGCCTGGCTACCCGTCGAGATTTTTGCCTGCTTGCATTCAAGGTCATTTCCAACGTTTTTTTATTGAGGTGATGGCGTTTCGTCACCTCCCGTGTGCCTCGTCGCGCTTGGCGCGGAAGCTACGTTACCGTTTTACGCATAATCGCTTCCTTTTAGATGGAAATTTGCACCCGACTGTGTTACATGTTTAAATTATTTTGCTAATTGCTTTAAAAACGAGAATATTAATTTTAATAGGTTTTGGTAATTTGTAAAGGGCAGGACGCTAGACAGGAGGGCAGGTAGTGCCATGGCACTGTGGCTCTACCCCACGAGCCGCCACTGTGCAACGATATTAAACACAACTTTAAAATTTCTTAAAAATTATTTTTAACAACATAAAACATTAGTAATGATAATATGCTAATTAAAAAATTATCATTTAAAGTGCAAAATTTTTATTTTAAATGTTTATTAAAAAACTTTATTCTTGTACAAGTTTTATATTTTTTGACCTACCCTGTACGCCGTTTGACTCGTAACCACTCCAGGTGCACCTAATATGATTATCGAACATGCACCAACTTTTATGAAGAATAAAATTTTCTGAGAAATCGGTAATAAAAAAAATGCCCATATGTTGCACATTTAAACAACCACACTGTATAGCGGGAATGAGGGGAGGCAATGAAATGATACAATTGTATTTATCCCAACAATTGTGTCATTTCATTGCCTGCCCTTATTTCCGCTATATACTTATTCGATTTATTAATAAGGGCGTTATACTTACCTAACAATTAAAATTTGTATTTTGTTATGTACACACACCCACACACATAGTACATCATAAAGATGTTCTCAGGAAAATCTCATTTTATCAGCCGAATTCCTTAAAAAGCCTATTTTTTTAAATAATAGCTTCTCTAAGTAACTCCAATTATCAATTCGATGGTATTCTACACTTAAAGTCTAACCGGAATCGAATTAGCTCCATTGAGATCCTTAAAAATGCATTAAATAATTAACAGGGTCTCGTTTTCGGCAATTACCATCGTGGAATTTCCGTAATTAAGTCAAAGGACATCGTATTTCAAAGTGTCTCGTCTAATTCCAAGACATAATAATTAAGAGGCTTGTCGCGCCTGATGGAGCCCGGGCAAACCGCCTTTTGCAGGAAAAAAAAGTTAACAATAATGGTAGGACATTTTTGGCTAAAAGCTGCTGTATTTCAAGCACCTATTAACAATAAATTTACCTTATTTTTATTGACACAAATTAATCATATTGGATTACTCTAAATCAATACTAATCAATTGTATAAAATATATAAATCGTTACATTACATATTATGGAGGATTTAAGAATGCTTTGCAAGCTGCTGACGCATGCGTAACACGCAACAATTTAATCAGTTTGTTTAGATCACAATGATATGGGGACGATATATCTAACCAAATCTAGGTTAAAATTTTGTCAAATTCGTATTATGACATGATATGAGATATGCCAAACTAATGAGTAATAAAATAAGTAGACAAATACAAATTTATTTTTGTTGTTTACAAAATTAACAAAGTAAGAATATACAGAAAGAAAAAGAAAAATAATTACATAAATTGCTGAAATTGGCCACCGCCATGCTACAAGCATAAATTCACACGTCTCTTCATATTTTCGAAAGTGTTGACCAGCATCTCTGGAGAAATGTTGCAACTGGTGTTTTAAAAATAGTGTTCTTTAAATGAGGAAAAACGAAGTAATCAATAACCGTTAAACAAGGTGATCTAGGTGGAAATTCAATGTCTGATCGAAAACTGATCAATCTGTCGTCAAAAAAATTGCGTAAGTAATAAATTTAGCTGCTTCTTAAGAATAGTCCTGCATGTTCCATAAGATCTTCCCACTTCTTGGGACAGGCATCTTATACAATTTGTTGGCGTATTTTGCATTATTTCACGAACGTTTGCAACTAGTTCTTCAGTTCTTACAGATGGTCTTCCTGCTCCTTTTTTGTGTTGTATAGAACCTGTTTCCCTAAACACAGCCACGGTTCTTTTCAGGCAACGATAAAAATCCCCAGCAATAAAAGCAACGTTAGGAAAATGATCGTGAAAATCGTTCATGCACAAACCCGGATTGTATTGCCACTTACCATTTACTCTAACCCCGTTTAGAAAATACGCTTCAACCATGAATGTTTTGTGCCGTTCTGTAAAGCCCATTGTGTGAATTGTTCAAGAAATTGAAAAAGTTAGCGATAAATCAAATTACTTGTAACGACTGTCAAAGATGACGGAATAACTGATTGATTGTTAATTCAGGTAGTTACTGACACCTGACAGGTATTAGGGTTAAATTCTCAACGTCGGCGTCGTTCAATTTATTGCCAACCTATAACCTAAGGTTTCGCTTTGTTTTCTCAAGTTTATTATTTTTTAAACTATAACATTTAAATAAAATCAGTATCGTCGGCACATTACTTAGGTAATATCTGACATATTACAAAAATATCAATTTATTTTATAGCTAATTTTGGGAGAATTGTATAGTGAAAGAACAATGAGTGACAATGACATAATAATGTTAAAAAAAATCTTACACGATATTTTTCGCTATACAATTCTCGTAAAATAAGTTATGAAATGCCTTGATATTTATTAAATATGTCAATTATTACCTATAAAATATCAAGTCGATACTGATTATCTTTAAATTTTGTAAAAAAGCTAGAAAACATAAATAAATCTACGCGAAATAGGTTGGCAAGCATGTTGATACTCCCACCTTAAGCTCTACGCCTAAGCATTACGTCCTTAGATGCAAGGCCCTCTTTGATGCAAATAATTTTTGCTCGCACGGTACTACTCCATAGTTTTCCTATGGCAGGTCGGCAGGTGGTAGTTCATTGGCTTTGAACGTTACGTGTCGTTTACACGGTGCCGGTTCGTTTTGTCTTTGTGTGTAACATAAGCCAGTTTATGCAAATTCCGCTTATACAAAATTACTGGTTAAGAAACCCTCTTAAAACATCTCTGAATATTATCCATTATTATTGAAAATCAGTACTGAGTGGAAGAGAGAACTCCTTGTGTTCTTCTTGCATGGCAACACTGCAACGCTTGACTATTGGCGTTAGACACGAAGACATAAATATTAATCATAACCATACTTACTGGTAAAAAAAAAATGTTATTCATTTGGTCCACTTTTTTACATACTACATTTATTACTGAACAAGAGTTTTCACAAAATTTACCCAAACAGTCATTAAGTAACTTAAATTGCGGTGGACTAATCCATCAACGTCGCAACAATTACCTGCCCTAAATTCAATTCCTTTTTAAATTTCGAGTAGTAAGCGATACTCGTTAAATTAAATGCATGTTGCCAGAGTACCGGGTACGATTACAGCAGACATAACTTATTGGCGTTTTCGAAAGTAGTAAAATAATAATAATTATTGATAAATAAAGGTATTATGAGTCTGAAAGCACTTTTTTGACAGCAGTTGCTGAAGTTATTAGAATTGCCAATTTAACATATTTTTTGGTAGATTTTCCAAGGTATTTTCGACAAATATGTAAATCTGGTAATGGGGCAATGAAATATAAGAAATGGACGACGGAATGATGTGCGATTGGGTAAAAATGTAAACAATTGGGTTCTACTTTAAAAGGTCTTTGTTTATAACTAAAAAGAAAATAAATATAAGAAGAGAAATAATTTTTCTAACCACCTGAAAAATCCTTATAATATAAGTTTGCATTTCATCAACACTGTCAGATATAAAAATGCAGATTCAGATTGCAAAGTACTACTAAGAAATTGAAAGCCAATCATCTCACTGGACGACTTTCGTACTAAAAACTATCATATCAACCTTTGTTGGTTCTATATAGCCTTTAGCGCCATCTCTTAATAGTCCATACAATCTATGCAGGCACCCGTTTGGGTCTTGTATCTTATATAATAAATATATATAGAGATGGCGCTAAAGGCTATATACAACCAACAAAGGTTGATATGATAGTTTTTAGTACGAAAGTCGTCTGATCGAAGGTATGAACACGTACCCTGTACTGATGAGAACAAAATAGTTCGAAACCGGTCTGCAGGTGGGGACAACCTATTCAGATGATTGACTTTCAATTTCTTAGTAGTACTTTGTAATCTGAATCTGCATTTTAATATCTAACGGTGTTAGATGAAATGCAACCTTATAGTATAAGGATTTTTCAGGTGGTTAGAAAAATATTTTCTCTCCTAATATTTGTTACCACTACCTGACAAGTAGACTGTCTATATATATTTATTATATAAAAAGAAAATGTATTAATTAAATATTTTCTTTTTTCGAATTTTCTACTCGCGACTGACGTTTATAAATACCGTGATACCGTTTACTGAAAATATCTGAAGAGAATTTATTTTAATTTAATATGGGTGTTTATTTAAAATATAGATTGTGTATATTATTGACAGATAACCAATTTTCAAAATAAATCACCAACCAACCTGACAATTATTTAATTACAACCTATATTTATAGTCCGTTTTATAATTTAAACCCGTATATTATTATATTTTTCATTCAATATGAAAAATATTGTTTTATTTAATTGGACAATAAACTGGTGCATATATTTTTGCTGCAAAATAGTTCTTACTAAAAGAACATAAAACAGGTGGTTATTTGTATTAACCAAACAAAAATAATAAAAATTATGACAATTCAATTAAAATTTGTTCTAAACAATAACAGTTATTACCGGATATAATTTATTAGTTTCAATTAATATTTCAGTTATTACATTACTTATTTCACTTTAAATATTCAATAAAACACGAAATTTATTTAAATGTATTGATAGTTTGTTTTATTGTTGCAGTTATTTGGTAAATATCCAAAACGTAAATAGGTATCTATACTATTTTCTGTATCCAATAAAAATTGTAATAAAAAAATTGTGTGTGCTTAAGACCACACGACAGAAGTGAAAACTTCAACAAGGTGAAATTAACAATATCAAATACAATTTTTCAATTTTGTTTCTTTTAGGTTAGGTTCGTAAGCAATCATAAAAATAACATAAACTTGGAATACGGGATAATTTTACTGCATACAAAAAAGATATTTCCTAAAATTGAACAACCCTTGAATTTTTACATCTTCAACAGAAGTCAGAAATCATAATAAATTAGGTCCACGGAATAAGCAATTACGGTAAACCTTACTTCACCCTACGTAAATATATAATTTGAAAAATGCCAGAACATACCTGAGACGCAGACGAGTGTCAATACAACGCACACTGTTTGCGGCATGCTCTTTTATATAACGTTCATTCAGGTCAGGGTCAGTTCGGATTGAATATAGCAGTTGAATTCGAGCGTAGCACAGCGAGTCTGACGCCTGACGCCTGACGGCGACGCGTGAGACGGTGACGCGTGACGGCTCAGTTTAATTCAATGCCCACAAAAAGTGCTAAACGCGCCTAAAAAGTTTTCACTTCAAAAAATATCTACCCAGCCCCCAAAAAAGGAAACAACAAGAGGGAATTTATAAAAAAAATTGTATGTGCTTAAGACCACACGACAGAAGTGAAAACTTCAACAAGGTGAAATTAACAATATCAAATACAATTTTTCAATTTTGTTTCTTTTAGGTTAGGTTCGTAAGCAATCATAAAAATAACATAAACTTGGAATACGGGATAATTTTACTGCATACAAAAAAGATATTTCCTAAAATTGAACAACCCTTGAATTTTTACATCTTCGACAGAAGTCAGAAATCATAATAAATTAGGTCCACGGAATAAGCAATTACGGTAAACCTTACTTCACCCTACGTTAATATATAATTTAAAAAATGCCAGAACATACCTGAGACGCAGACGAGTGTCTATACAACGCACACTGTTTGCGGCATGCTCTTTCATATAACGTTCATTCGGGTCAGGGTCAGTTCGGATTGAATATAGCAGTTGAATTCGAGCGTAGCACAGCCGAGTCTGACGCCTGACGCCTGACGGCGACGCGTGAGACGGTGACGCGTGACGGCTCAGTTTAATTCAATGCCCACAAAAAGTGCTAAACGCGCCTAAAGAAGTTTTCACTTCAAAAAATATCTACCAAGCCCCCAAAAAAGGAAACAACAAGAGGGAATTTATAAAAAAAATTGTGTGTTCTTAAGACCACACGACAGAAGTGAAAACTTCAACAAGGTGAAATTAAAATATCAAATACAATTTTTCAATTTTGTTTCTTTTAGGTTAGGTTCGTAAGCAATCATAAAAATAACATAAACTTGGAATACGGGATAATTTTACTGCATACGAAAAAAGATATTTCCCAAAATTGAACAACCCTTGAATTTTTACATCTTCAACAGAAGTCAGAAATCATAATAAATTAGGTCCACGGAATAAGCAATTACGGTAAACCTTACTTCATCCTACGTAAATATATAATTTGAAAAATGCTAGAACATACCTGAGACGCAGACGAGTGTCTATACAACGCACACTGTTTGCGGCATGCTCTTTTATATAACGTTCATTCGGGTCAGGGTCAGTTCGGATTGAATATAGCAGTTGAATTCGAGCGTAGCACAGCCGAGTCTGACGCCTGACGCCTGACGGCGACGCGTGAGACGGTGACGCGTGACGGCTCAGTTTAATTCAGTGCCCACAAAAAGTGCTAAACGCGCCTAAAGAAGTTTTCACTTCAATAAAATGTTATTTTATTATTTTTCCACATATCTAGACAACGCGGATACCAATATGTTGGGAAAACTTTTTTTGCCGATGAACAGACTTATAGAAGTTAGAACATGCAATATAGTTTTTAACAGAAAATTAGAGCACCGTCTCCAAACAAAAAAACTTTAGAAATAATTAAATGTATTGCACCATTTTAGATTAAGGCAAATTGATTAAAAAGAAAGAGCGAATTAAAAATATTAATATTAAATAAAATTTCAAACATTTTACGATTTTAATATCCGCTAGCATATATCCATTATTAGCAATAACTTTGGGCATGGAGTTGATTAAATTGTCTAAGATACGAAGTGGCGTGTTACTTCAAACCTGTCATTCTATTTATTGTATTCGCCTTTCCAATTCTTTCCATATGCTTTTGATGGGGTTGAGTTTGGGAGATTGCGCAGGCCAGTCTTAAACTTTAATATTGTTCTGCTTGAACCAAGCTTGCACATAATTGGATGGGTATTCTGGATCATTATCTTGTTTAAAAATGAACCGTAGGGGCATTACCCATGCTGAAAAAGGAAGCATAATATTTTCCATAATATTCGCGTAGATGAACATGGATATATATAATATCGATAAAGGGTAGAGGAGCAACTTCCCCAGAGAAAAGCAACCCCAAGTACCTTTCCCATGTCGGTGTTATATACGTATTATTAAAGCGTCGGTATAAAGGTCTCCTAACTCGTGTCATGCCATCTGAGATAAAAATATTGTATCGCGTTTTAATTAGAAAAGGACCTTTCTTCAGTCAACAGTAGTTCAGTCAATATTATTTCGTGCCAATGGAAGCATGCCGGAAATTAAGGGTTTCTTTGCTTGTCTATCACTGTATAATCTTGCCTGCAATAACCTTCATTAAATAGGTCGGCAAGAAATGTTTGCATTTAGTATTTCGGCTTTAATCTTATAGAATCCGACTTCCACGGGTCATTTCAGGAAATGCGATTTATCAACCTGTCTGTGTGGGCGTTTGTTTCTTTCGCAGTACCTGACTTGGGAATATCCAAATGACGTATTTCATTGAAATATAAAATTATGGGTTGTTTTTCCCCATCTTGAAAAGCTTTCAGAACTCGTGATCTTAAATCCCTGGATACAGCAAATATTTTCCCCATTTTCAGAAATATTTCTCTAAACTAGCGTTAACAAATTCTAAACGCAATATCGGATGTACCACTAGAAACAGGTTAAACAGTAACAAAATATATATTTTTTCTACGGATGCTATAAACTGTTCCACTTTTCTCATATAGCTTCCATACGTTCAAAACGGAGAGTTTCTCACGCAGTGGGAAATATCCGCCATTATAGTGAGAAATAATTTCTCACTGTTATTATGATAACTATTGATAACCCAAGTCAGCCATAATGACGCAGCGCCGACGATTAGCGCGCAATATCTACTTATGCCATGAAACCATTTGCCGGCGTTTCTATAACAACACGACCGAAACACTGAACAATTATTATTATTGCTGTCACCTTGCCAAACGGGAATAGGTTTATTGTTGTTTTTTATACTAAAACAGTTCAGATTTGTTAAATATTGATTATAATGAAATACAAAGATTTAGAGTTTGAAAATACACCTCCACATTTCATATTGTTCAAAAAGCATCCGATGTTTGTAATAATTTGCTACCAAGCACATCAAGACAAAAATATGAAATCGCTCACAGTAACTTTATGGACTGGAGAATACAAGCCAAGATGAAGATACTTTGTTAGTTTATTTTGAAGAGTTATCAAGAAAATTAAAACCATCAACATTATGGTCCCAGTACTCGATGCTGAGGAGTACCATAATTATTAAAAACTGTATTGATATATCAAAATACGCAAAACTACGCGCATTTTTTAAACGAAAAGGAAAAATATGTTCCAAACCCATCAAAAACCTTAACTCCTGAAGTAATTTAACAATTTCTAAAAGATTCACCTGATGGAAAGTATTTGCTGGTAAAGGTAAATATGTTTAAAAAAAATATCCTATGGAAGATTGCATTTTTGGTTTTAATTTCAGGCTGCTTTGGCTATTGGCCTTACAGGGGCAGGCCGTTGTGACGACTTTCAAAAATTAAAAATTCATGACATGGAAGATTTCAATTCGGCTCTTTTAATAAAATTACCCGATACTAAAAACAAAATTCCTAGAAATTTGACAGTCACCGGAATATTCCATCAAATTTACAAAAAATATGCAAAGCTTCGACCATGCACGGACGACACACGCTTTTTTTTTAAATTACCAAATTGGCAAATGTACAAAACATCCCGTGGAAATAAATAAATTTGGCATCATGGCGAAAGATATAGCGAAATTTTTGCAATTACCGAATCCGGAATAATATACAGGCCACTGTTTCCGAAGGTCATCTGCGACTATTTTAGTTAATGCAGAAGCAGATTCTCTAAAATGCCATAGGGGCAGTGGCGCAACCAGGGGGGGGGGCTGCAGCCCCCCCCCCCCCGAGATTAAAAACTTAGCCTATTCGTTTAATTGCAAACCAATTTTTCATGTCACGCCTTTTACTAATATTTTATATTCAGCCACATAATTTACATCAATCATGTTATCAATAGTGAAATTATACTACGTCTGACAACAATGTATCCCGAACGTCATATTGGCACGTGATACTCACGACTAAGGCTGGATCCACATACATCCGTGATACGCATCCGTTGTGTACCACATGATTAATATGAACCAATGAAATTTTATTCCCTAAATTTTCATTGGTTCATATTAATCATGTGGTACAGAACGGATGCGTATCACGGATGTATGTGGATCCAGCCTAAGGCTCGAGGTGTCCGTTAATTTGAAAGCGATGTTTCTACCCGCTACCCTTTTGTACACCGAATTATTGTGAATTTTATTTATTGAGGTTTGTGAGGTTTGCTGCTTTTGTATTTACCTAATTATCGTTGATACGTTGGTTGTTGAAGAGTTTTCCAATAAAACGATGTTAAAAGCTGAACTTGAGCTGTGGTATAAAGAATGCAAAAACAAAAAACTGAAGGAAGATTTGGACAAAGTGTATTCCGAATGTGATGCCAATATATTTCCTAATATAAAAAGGCTTTAACAAATTTTTTTAACTTTGCCTATTACAACCGCCACATCTGAAAGGTCCTTTTCAAATTTAAAATATTTAAAGACATATCTGCGCAGCACCACGGGAGAGGACCGATTAAATGGTTTGGCAGTTCTTTATGCGAACCACGATATTGATATTAGGTACCGTGGAAGAAATTCTGGACGAAATGGCAAAAACAAAACGAAGAATTTTATTTAAATATTAGTATTATTAGTGATTACTTACAACTTATTGTATAAGGTTTTTGATTTGTTTTAGTATAAGTATGATTAATATATGCGTTACTTATTTTAAATACATTTTTACTAATTAAAATTAAATCTCTAATTTTTTTTTCATAAATATTTAGTTAGGCCAGCGGCGTATTATTGCAGAAGTTTTAGGGGGCTGTCGCTCTCGTCAATCATACGTATTTTACCCAAAAAAGGGCGTGGCACCCAAAAAAGGGCGTGGCACCCAAAAAAATTTCCTCCCAGCCTCCAGCGCCACTAGAACCTGAATACAACAATGCTGTGGAAGCTCAGTATACGTTTCCCGATCAATTTCAACTTCGACCTCGGCTAATAATTCAATTACCGAAAATGTGTTGAAGCAAAACGACCTACCAGGAATTACTTTCCAAAATTGTTCAAATATAACTGTTAATTACAACTTTAAAGTAAAATATAAAAATGAGTAATTGTAATATGTATTTTAATTCTGAACCTCGTTTTGAACACATAAAAACAACGCATCCGTAGTAAAAGTACAGTGTACGACACGTGAGAAAATCATATATTTCTCCCTCACTTGATTTGCGGCACTTGCCTTCGGCTCGTGCCAACAAACTTCTGCGCTCGGGAGTAATATGTGATTTTTCTCACTTGTTGTACAATATACTATTGTAATACTGTTGACGCGTAAGAAACAACAAACTATTAAACGTCGAATTATAAAATTACAAAATTGCTGATGCAACGGAGATCACGGCCAACTCGAAAAACACTTTTGGGGTGCTTGCTAAATATTAGGTTATTTTTTAATTTTGCATTCTGTTGCAATCTTTAAACCAGGGGTCTTCAACCGGCGGCCCGCGGGCCGCTTGCGGCCCGCCATTAACATTTTTGTGGCCCGCATATAAATAAAATACAATTTCCAATACATAAAATATATTACCTAAAACTTAAAATATTGTCTACTTCAGAAATCTCTTTTAGACGAAAATTGAAAAATATTATAGAAATTATTTTACTTTAGTCTGGTCTAAATATTAATAGATCTAACATCATGAAAGAAGTTATAAAGATGCTAAATTTTATCAGGTCTCGGGGGCTCAACCACAGAAAATTTCAAAACTTTTGTCCGATATTGATTCGCAGTGTGGTAATGTAGTTTACTTCTCATATGCTCTTTGCCTTAGTAGAGGAAACGCGGGTGTTTACTCTTAAAGAACCAATTAAAACGTTTTTGGCTAGCAAGGGACATCCTGATGTCTTCTTTGATGATCCAGAATGGCTTAGTGATTTTGGTTTTTTGGTTGATCTTACTTTACATCTGAATGACCCGAATGCACGGTTACAAGGTAAGGAAAATTTCATAAACAACTTATATGACAGCATAAAATCCTTTGAAGCTAAACTTAAATTGTGGGAAATGCAGCTGCAAAAAAACGATTTGACACACTTTCCGAACTTGTCAACTTGTAAGTGGGATGATCCGAATAAATATATTTCCACAATAACTGATCTACAGAAAGAATTTACTTCGAGATTTAAGGACTTCAGAGAAAATGAAAAATCAATACACTTATTTGCTACGCCTTTTACTATGTTTGTTGAAGATGTTTCAGGAAATCTTCAAATGGAACTGATAGATTTGCAGCGAAATACTGAACTAAAAGAAAAATACAATTGTGGACTATTTGATTTTTACTCCAGATACATTGATACAATTAAGTTTCCGAACATTCAACTTCATGCTTTGAAGATGATGTCACTATTTGGGAGTATCTATGTATGTAAACAATTATTTTCCCGAATGTAACATGTGAAATCAAAAAATAAGACCAGAATAACGGACTCTCAAAAATAGCCTTCGTATCGCTACATCCAAAATAAGACCAGATATTGACAAACTTGTAAAAAACAAACAATCTTAAAAGTCTAATTAAATATAAAAAATGTGTTTGTATAAATATTGTCTTGAGTTTACTATATTTTAGCTAAATTAAATTTCTCACTTTCTATTTGTTCTGGCCCGGCAATCGATGAGTAGCCTAAATATGGCCCTTCTATGAAAAAAGGTTGAAGACCCCTGCTTTAAACCATGTCAGGTGTATTTCTACAAACATATTTATGATCGGTTGGCTTGGTTTACGCATAGATAAAAACAAAAAACCTTAAATCTAAATTAAACTTAAAAACATCCATCATCGCGTTGCCATTGTTTTCTTCCTTTCCAAATATAAATTTCCTCCTTTAGAACGAAAAAGACATTTTTAAAACGTTAATATAAATGTCTCGTTGACAATCTTGTCTTGTAACCCGAGTGCTAATTGGTTTCCAGTGGTTGGTTCCCTTTCCGGTGATTACAGACTCCGATACGCACAGTAGCAGAGCGGCATTTGCACCCTACAAGAGCCGCTGGCACAGATGTTTCTCGTTTTGCGGGTTAAGATAGTCGGTAGGTACATATTTTATTTGCAAGAGTAATTTTTTTTAATCGCACAGTTTTTTTTATTAATGTTATTTATTTGTTTAACTTTGTACTTTGGCAGAAGAAAAGTTTTCTCACAAATATTTTACAAAATATATTCTCGTGTTTCTATTATTATACAGTGTGAGCAGTAAAGTCCGCATCATATAGGAATTTTTTTTATTAATAGCTTTATTCAAAATTTGACTTTGGCATCAAGTTCTGCTTCGATCCAGATGAAAATTAAGCAAAAAAATAGTAGTCACGTGATTCGCATTATCTGTCAAATTTTAATTTTTTCCAAAAAATAATTCAGAAGTGGGGTTATTTCTGAAAATATCGAAAAAAGTTATTAGAAAACGGGTTTTAAATGCAGTTTCTAGCCCACATGCAAAATTTTAGCTGCATAAGATAATTTTGATTTTTTACCCATATTTTGTAAATTGCACCACTTTCGCAAAAAAAGACTCGATGCAACCTACATAAAACTTCTTAGTTTTGACAATGCTTTATTTCAGATACATTTTCTTTAAAGTAGCGCCATATTAAATGTGTGTTTTTCTACAAAATCAAAATTGGGCTATTAAAATTTGGTCGCATGTCCCGCATGTGAAGTAAAGTTTATTTGTTTTTGACCCTGTATAAGGTAACTTTATAAAATAAGTATTTTTAAAAACGTAGTTTGTGTCTGAAAGTAATACATTTTAATATTAAGACAAAAAGAACACAGTGTCATCAGTAGTAAACTTTTTTACAATTTTTTAATTTTTTTTTTTTACAATGTCAAGTTCAAGTTCACTTCCCGTCTGATACGTGCTGTTTGCAGTGTGCAATTTCTTTAAATGATGTTCTAGTAACACAAAACCTTTTTTTTTAATTTTTTAAAATTTCTTAAAACTTATTTTTGCACACAATGTGTAAGTTTTACCTCCTGCTGGGGTAACTTGGCCGTAACAAGCCTGGTACCCCAACAGTATTTTATTTCAAGCAAAATGGTAAGCCAATCTACCTCATTTTATTAGATTTCATTTATTACATTCCTTTTTTTTATCTTTTACAGAAAGCATCTGCATGACTTTTACGAAAAACAATTGTTTCTTTTTTCTTTCCCTCTTATTTTACCACTTTCACATGTCTCCGACATAGTTAAATTAAACTAATGATTTTTCATCACTTACACTTAAAAATGATTCTTACAAAGTATTTTTAAAACTCCCTAATTTTTCTTTTTTCTCTTCATTTCCCACCCAAGACAGTGCCTTTGCACTAGTCCTTGACTTTTCAGTATGCTGAAGTATTTTCTGTCTTTCGACTATTATATATATTTTTTTCTCTACTGCCAACAACATCAGCATTGTACCATTTACTTCGTTTTCCTGATAATGAGTGTTTCTACACTCGAAACATGTCGATTCAATTTATTATGAATCATTCTAGGTTCGCCTAGTTATTCGAATAAAAAATTGTGGAGAAAGACTTTGTGCTTTTCTTTTTTCTATATCATTTAACTCCACTTTGAGTAGGGACTACTTCTTCAAAGTTTGTATTTAAGTTTTCTTCATAGATTCTGAGATCAGATAGTGGGTCACTTTACGTGAACCACCCTGTACATACCAAGAGAATGATATCTTATAATTTTTAATGGAATGTTTATTTATTTACAATCCTTTGGTAATTTTACTTTCCAACTTAAATTTTAAGTAATTTGAGGTAATTTTTAGTGCCACATAAAAAGCCTCTACAAACTTTACATTCTCGGAAAGACTTTATGA
Source organism: Polydrusus pterygomalis (assembly GCA_963969555.1). Lineage (NCBI taxonomy): Eukaryota > Metazoa > Arthropoda > Insecta > Coleoptera > Curculionidae > Polydrusus > Polydrusus pterygomalis. The sequence continues at coordinate 36,143,275 of OZ018376.1, read as the reverse complement.
GGATGGCATGCATTGTCTGTCGAATTTTACAGCCTTTTTGTGTGACATAGTTGACGTTATAGGCTTCATAAAAAGACTATAACTTTGATTATATTAGGAGTTTGTAGGGTTTTATGGGGTTTTAATATATGCGTTCGATAGCTAAATCAAAGGAGAGCAATAATGGACATGCATGATATTGCACGCACAGCATAAGCACAAGTTTTTACGAGAACACTAAAAAAAATTCTTGCCTGACCATGTTGTGGGAAATGGAACAATGCGTTCTATAGTGGTGTTATTGTATTTGAACCATAAACATTTACTTTTAGATAAGCAAACAATAATCACGATAGTGGCAAATTTATGACCTCGCGCATGTAAACAAAGCTACACCGGATTAGGCATGCGCACTGCAATATAATCATTTAACAAATGGGAAAATGGACAGGTCCGGGCTTTAAAATTGTAGAAGTTGACCTTCAATTTAACGCGTAAACAGCTAAAATTTATAATAATTTCTAGAATTAACGAAAAAACAGTTTTTTTTTATTTGCAGTAATACCCTAGTGTACTTTACTCCACCCAGCACCCCAATTCGCTTCAAGGGTCCCGTAAGTTTATTATTATTTAAATAGTTTTGCTGTCGAATTAGTCAGCCGTCAGCTGTTTCTCATTTCAACACGCGTGTGATATAATGCACTTTCTAGCCAATTTAGTAGTGCTTTTCTTCTCATTTTTATAGGTGGTCGTAGAATAACCATTTGTCTTTTGAAATTTATGGCCCGCCGCTACTGATTTTAATACAAATACAATAGGGCACTAATATAAACTTAAAAATATAAAAAAATACAGGGTGGTCGGTTTAAAAAATACATCTTATATACAGGGTGTTCGAAAAATACGTGTACCTACAAAATGATAGGACAAATTAATGAGGCTAAAATATCTGCCCCAACAACAACTCTTAAATATTAAGAAAAAAGTAAAAACACAGTCGTTTATTCGTTGCTAAGTCGTTGTAAAGTTATTAGTTAGTCTTTGTAAAGTGACTATAGTCAGTCGTTGTAAAGTTGCTACCTACTTAGTCATTGTTAAGTTAACTGCCACATGGCACAGCCATAGACAATTTACCTTTAGATAAACAAACAATAATCACGAATGTGGCAGTTTTATGGCCTCGCGCATGTAAACAAAACTGGGAACTATTAGACATGCGCACTGCAACATTATCGTTTGACGAATGGGAAAATAGACAGGTCCGGGCTTTAAATTTTAAATTCTTGCTCATATGCCACCATAGAGGGTTTATTTTACCCTATTTGGGCATAATACAATTATACAACGGCTGCAACTAGTACTAGTCATTGTTTATATTACAATCCGAGTCACTAAAAGCACAAACACAATTCACTAACTAAACTACACAAAAACCAGAAATCCATAAATATTAAACATTGTTATGTTTTGCAGTTGTTGTGTAGAAGTTTAGTACCTTTACGTCTCATGGCACAAATGTAGTGCCATAAGATTAAGCACTCACAAACTTTCAACAAAAACTCTTTTTAAAGATTATTGTTAAACTGATACAACAAAAAACACATTTTAAACACAAAAAAATATAAAACATAAAATTGCGCCAGCGACCCATTTTTTTTATGCACTGTGGCAGTTAACGTGTTAAGTTGTTAGTCAGGCGTTCTAAAGTTGTTAGTCAGTAGTTGTAAAGTTGCTTGTTAGTCGTTGTTAAGTAGTTAATCGTAACGTTGTTAACCGGTCGATTTAAAGTAGCTAGTCAGGCGATTTTAGTCAATGTGAGAATTCCTCACGGAGGCAACCGCGATCTCCTGCCAAGTGTCTTTTGAAAACTAATCCGCCCACGTACATGTAATATATTATAAGAAGTCCAAATTGTTTACATTTGGTCCTAAATGGTTTTTAACAAAAATCAATTATGACAAATTTCTACTATAATTGCCCTAGATATATGCCTCCTGAGTTATACAGGGTCGCTTTTATGTATGGAAGCGGTCAATTATTTGCTAAAGTAAGATAGCTAGCAAAGAATGTTAAATACAAAACTTTTAGGGCTTTTAGAAATCTATTACACTGCACATAAATTAAGTATACAGGATCAGTCAAAAAGCCATGGAAGAACAAAGTTACTTTATTTTAAATTGAACCCCCAGTATATTATTCAATATTTCAATTATTATTTGCAAGATTCTAAAAAAAAATGTTAAGCACACCACATACCCAATCTTAACCGTTTTTAAGATATCGAGTTTTGAATGTCGATTTCAAATATATTATTACATTCATTAATTTTCTAGTCCATCAAGTTACCGTAGAAAAATATTTATCTCCATGTTGTTTTGTCATCTTGACAACAGATATGCCAAAAATACTTACATTTACAATTTGTGAACAATTTTCGCGTACAAATGGCACGTTTAAGTGATACCGAGCGCATTGAAATTTTAATGATGATAGGGTACGGCGATAGAACACGGAGTTTTACCCAAGTGGTGAATATATTTAATGAATTGCATCCAGATCGGGAACATATAACTAAATCAACTGTTTCCAAAATATTGCAGCGTTTTTATGAAACTGGAGGAGTGAAAGATCGACCAAAAAGTGGAAGACCGGTAAGCGTTACTAATGAAGAAAATTCTCTAAATGTCATGTTAGATGTGGTAGAAAATCCAATAAATTCGAGGCAACAGCGGGCTTCAAATCATAATATGTCGATATTCCATTCAAAAAATTACCAAAAGAGAAAAATTCAAACCATATAAAATGCATTTGTTACAAGAATTGAGTGAAGACGATTTTGATCGCAGAATTCAGTTTTGCGAAATCATTATGGATAAATTGAATCAAAATGTCAACTTTGTCAACCACATTTTATTTTCTGATGAATCAACGTTTCGTTTAAACGGGCACGTAAATCGACACAACTGTAGATATTGGTCAGACCAAAATCCACATTGGATGGAACAAGATCATACCCAACGACCACAAAAAACAATGTTTGGTGTGGCATTATTGGTGGAAATATCATATTATACATGGAAATTTAAACTCTGAACGATATTTATTACTTTTACAACAGAACATTGTTTCACAGCTCAGACGATCATTCCCGAACCATAATAATCCCAATTTACCGGCTGGACAAATATGGTTTCAACAAGATGGAGCTCCACCACAATTTGAACGGATGGTGAGGGAATATCTAAAGGAAACTTTTCCTAGTAAATGGATTGGGCGCAGAGGTGCAATTGAATGGCCTGCTAGGTCTCCTGATATGACCCCTCTTGACTTTTTCCTATGGGGCCATATCCAAAATTTAGTGTACAAAAACAGGCCAGAAAATATCGAAGATTTGCAACAAAGAATAATGCATGAAATTTCCAGTATTGCTCCCAATATCCTTTTAGATTCGCTACAAAATTTTGTTCACCGAATTCATTACTGCCAGGAGGTAAACGGTGGACACTTTGAGCACCTTATAAAATAGGATTTCAAATTGTTGTTTACTAACTTAGTTTGTCTTTTTTATTATTGTTATTAGATTTATTTGAAAATGATATTCGAAACTCGATATCTCGAAAACGGTTAAGATTGGGTATGTGGTGTACTTAACATTTTTTTTTTAGAATCTTGTAAATACCTGAAATATTGAATAATATACAAAGGGTTCCATCTAAAATAAAGTAACTTTGTTCTTCCATGGCTTTTTGACTGATCCTGTATACTTAGTTTATGTGCAGTGTAATAGATTTCTAAAAACCCTAAAAGTTTTGTACCTAACATTCTTCGCTAGCTATCTTACTTTAGCAAATAATCGACCGTTTTCATACATAAAAGCGACCCTGTATTAATTATATTAGATGCATTTGTGATGTGTATCTATTAAATAAAAATATACAAAATATAGTTATGTGAATTTTTAAATTTTCTACTAGCCAAATTATTTATAGTTTCCTAATGGTATCAAATTATAATATTTTAGGAAAATCACAACGAAAACGTTATACGGACGATTTTACTACGAGTGACGCAGAATTTTTGATATTCATTCATTATCTAACCTTACGGTGTTGATGAGCTGTATTTATGATCAACTGAATTTTTAGATTAACTCGAATAAGTTTAGCAGGAATGAGGGCAGGCAATGAAATTACACAATTGTATTTATCCCAACGTTTCGTTTTTAATAAAAACTTTTTCGATTAACTTTTAGTATTTTTTCGAAATAGAACGAAATAGAAGTGCCATTTATTATTATTTACAATGGTTCGCCAGTGTGTAGTGTGTAAGAGACCCCTTGGATTAATAAATATTTCGGCAGTAAGTGCGGTATTTCAGGTTACGCAGCTCAAAAGCAATGCTGTAAATAGTTATGCATTTTAACTAAATATAGGGATTATTTTTATTCTAAAAAAATTAAATGGTAAGGCACTGTAAGGTTATTTTACAGCTTAAAGTATTGCCATTTTTACAAGCCAGTTTTAAAGCCTTCTTTATCTGAAACTATGGAAGTTTTATATACCGGAAGTCCACGGAAGGTGGCTCGCCCCTCTAACTTTTTTGTTTTTCAAGATAATGAAATAAAATTCGGGGTATTTGTATACGACATAAAACTGTATTATTTGACAGGTGACTCAACGTTATGGATCTTCCGGTTACACCGAAAGTGGCATAAACTTTCGATTTTTAAATGGGACATCTTGTATATTTTTCCTTTTTTTGACTCCATATGACATTCTAAATACAACGATGTGTCACTTGTCACTTTTTGTCACCAAGAAAATATTTTTTTTCCAAATTTATTGTTTTATCTCCTCCTGAGACCCGAGCCTTTAGTTTTTCAAATTTTTCGTTAAAAGTTTAGTATTTATATTAATTATGGTCAAAAAAACACATGTGAATTTTTTCAAATTTTTTTTTTGTTCCTTTATTGAAAAAAAATTAAGTCCATTTAAATGGACATTAAGGCGGTATCGTTACAAATTATTTTATGTGAAATTCTTTTTGTTTCCTGTAAAACATAAAAATACATCACATGATTCACAATAAACTTTAGTTTTTTGCTTGCACCCAGGATTCTTACATCTAACAGAGCTCTTTAAGTCAGAAGCCATTGCAGGAAAGTGTTGAATACTTGTTTTTGACGAACGGCTTTGAGGTAATCGTCTGGTACTTGAAGTGCTTCTTGTGACCAAAGGGTAAAGTCCAAAAAATTTTCATTATTGGTATCTTTGAGTAACCACACAGACACACCTATTTTAATTTCCAAAAATTTCATAACGGATTTGTTGGTATACCCCAGTTGCTTTCGATCATCTCTATAAAATATCGACGAATTTGTAATCGCCATCTTAAATAAGTGGAAAAAGTTGAAAAATTTCCACAATCGGACAAGTCAGAGTTTTCTAAGCATTCTAGAGGCTTTTCGTCATCCTCTCCAGGCTTTAAATAGGTTTTCTTACCAAAGATAGCTAAAACAAAAAAAAATACTAGTATATAATTTTTGTATGCTAAACGACCTGACGTCCACTAAAATGGACGTAGTACTTTTAGACTTAAAAAAAATAGATAATATTTTGCCAAAACCTTAATACTGCTTGTCTCTATTCACTATATCCTAAACAACAAGTTTAATTTAAAAAAAATGCAATTATAACTCAATATTACTAGCTACTTACCATCAATTGTTTCTCTGCAAAATGAAGCAATTTTATCACCTGTTTACAACCGCAGTAGACGCCTAAAAATATTCTTGGAATGAAGCTGTCGCGGTGTTGACGCGTTCATATGTATGTCCACCATGGTGGACCGTGGGACTTCACGCTGTAATTGCGGCTGTGACCAAAATAATAAATAAAAAGGGAATGTCCATTTAAATGGACGCCAGATCTCAGGAGGATCTAGAGGGCTATGAATACCTTAAATCACTTATTTCAGTTCTCTAATCTTGGGAAAAATACAATTTTACTATTTTTGATCCAATGCTATGTGCTATGTAAAATTTAATCTTTAAAGTTGTATAACTCATTTTTTTTAAATGGCAACATGGTGTTTTAAATGGCAGCATGGTGGCTCGCCGGGTTAAGAAAAAAGAGGATTTTATTATGATTATTTTGATACCATACGCTATTAGGTTTTATAAAAGCTGCCATTAAAAAACTTTAAATAGTTAGCTTAGAACTTTCCTAAAATAAAGCATCTTTTAAGAATAAATTTACATTTAAATGCATCAAGTAGCCTGTGACCAGCAAAACTGATAAAACAAAATCATGCCTTGAAGAAAATTGAAATGCCAACAGCTTCTGCCAAAGTAAATTAGTTTGTTGTTTAAAAAACTTGGAAAATAATAGTTTCACAAGGAGTGAAAAAGTTGAAAAAAAATATTTTCTTGGTGACAAAAAGTGACAAGTGACACATCGTTGTATTTAGAATGTCATATGGAGTCAAAAAAAGTAAAAATATACCAGGTGTCCCATTTAAAAATCGAAAATTTTTGTCATCTCCGGTTAAACCGGAATTTCCATAATGTTGAGTCACGTGTCAAAAAATGCAGTTTTATGTCGTATATAAATCCCCCGAATTTTATTTCATTATCTTAAAAAACAAAAAAGTTAGGGGTGGCTCCTTCCGTAGACACTCAGTATGGTTGTAAACAAATGATTTTTTGATGAATGAAATGATTTTGTCTCCTTATGTATGTGAACAGCTTCTCGTATTCTTCTATTAATGGGTTTCAGTTTCTCCTCCATTATCTCATACCCGAAAATATACTTTTAAAAAAATTGTATACAGCCAAAACTAATTTAAAAAGAAGTCTTAATTTTCGAATAAATTATCTCCGATTTGAATATTTCCGAACGGTCGCCATCAGTTCCAACCAAAACCCTGCGTGTTATTTAAATGTGACGTAATACAATCTCAATCAGCATCAAGTGCTCCGTGAATTATCCTACTCCCAACTAAGTTAGCGGCTATGTCACTGCAGTCACAATTTTGCACGTTGCCAAGTTATGTTAAAAATACAATCATAGATAACTTCCCAGCTAGCCAGGGACTTCGTGTTATGTTTAATTTAGTAATGTTATTTGTTTGTCACCATTGTTACGTACTTGATACATAGACGAGAGGTACATCTTGGCTTTAAAGGAGCCCATAGACGGTGGCTTTGCTCGACGAGCCGCTCGAAGAACATTCAATTCGAATAAAAACAACGCACTGTGCATATTTTACAGTATAGGTAGAAGAAGCGTTCTAGCCTACAGACTGCAGGTTTAAACGATAGACATGTACCCATAGATAAGCAAGCAATAATCACGAAAGTGGTAAATTTATGGCCTCGCGCATGTAAACAAAGCCATACAGGAATAGCCATGCGCACTGCAAAATTATGGTTATAAGAAAAGATACGTTCAAACAGCAGTTTTATGGATAGGTGGGTTAACTACTTAAATCTAACGTTAAGATTTTGTATATCTGTACGGAAAATTATCGTTTTGTGTAAATATGACGGATTTTGAAGCAATATTATTTTGTGAAAAAGGACAGCCAAATGAAACTGTATTCGTTGTATCATACTTAACCACCCAGCATCTCTCAACCTATGCCTAACAGAATGACGCTTCCTGATACCATAAGCAAATCTTAAACAATAATTTTAAATCTTTTGAATTTTTCGAGAGGTCACAGCAGTCAAGCATAGGCCGTATACAACATTACAGTTGTATTTTTACAAAATGTGGAAAAGACCAGCGACTTGCATAACATAAGTTTAACGTTTGAATCTAAAATAGTTCGAGAATTGTATAGCAGCTTAAGCTTAAATATCCATTTAATCAGAAATATGTTTTTGAAATCTCAAATCTGTGTCCAGCCTAAGTCTGAGACTTTGTGTCACTTTAGAAAAGAAAATTGGCACATCGTTAATCTTTATCTGTAGAATGTTTTGGACCGATGTTCGATCATTGTTTTTGCCAAATAGAAGTGCAATAGTTTTAGTAGAATAGGAGGTAACGAATGTTCTTTAGAAGCAGTATAAACGGCATTTAGATCTTTATTAATAAAGTGAAATGCTTGGTTTACATGGTTTTGGTCAAAAGAATAAAACATCTGAATATTATCAGCGTATATTTGACAATAACATTTATTAGAAATGCCGTATATATTATATTGTAGGTCCTTATATGGAGCACTGAGGAACAGCATTAGAAATATTCCTGGCATCAGAAACCTGTCCACCTAAAATGACTCTTTGACTGTCAGGAAGGTAACTATTAAATAATGCAACCGATATTAAGGAAAATATTTACAAAAATGTTTATAAAAACAATAACTTTAACAGCCTGGACTTTCGAAACTATCATCCTTCAGACTAAGGTAAATTGGGCTAGAATCTTCATATTTTAGCCTCAGAAATTTTATACCGTGCGAGCAAAAATTATTTGCATCAAAGTGGGCTTGGATTAAAAAACGTAGGGCTTGGTTTAGATCACAATGATATGGGGACAATATATCTAACCAAATCTAGGTTAAAATTTATGTTATGACATGATATGCCAAACTAATGAGTAATAAAATAAGTAGACAAATACAAATTTATTTTTGTCCTTTACAAAATTAACAAAGTAAGAATATACAGAAAGAAAAAGAAAAAATAATTACATAAATTGCTGAAATTGGCCACCGCCATGCCCCAAGCATAAATTCACACAGCATCTCTGGAGAAATGTTACCACATTCTTGGATAATCCTTTCTTGTAATTGTTCTAAATTTGCAACTGGTGTTTTAAAAATAGTGTTCTTTAAATGAAGAAAAACGACGTAATCTATAACCGTTAAACAAGGTGATCTAGGTGGGAATTCAATGTCTGATCGAAAACTGATCAATCTGTCGTCGAAAAAATTGCGTAAGTAGTTAATAGTTTCGGCGGCTGTATGGGCGGTTGCACCGTCTTGTTGAAAATATCCAAAACGTAGTTCGTCGTCAAGTAATTGCTCCACAAATGGATTCAAAATATTTGTCTCTATACCGCTGTGCTGTAACTGTGTCATGAAAAAAAATAGGACCAACAATTCTTCTTCGGGAAACAGGTAACCAGGCACCAATTTTTTGAGGGTGCAACACACATATCCGTAGAGGTGAAATCAGGCTTCATCCGAAAAAAATTTCAGGTCTAATAAATCATTTCTTTCCAATAAATTTTGGGTAAATCATTGAGAGTAATTCCTGCGTCTTTCAAAATCTGCGGCTTATATTTCTTGGAATATTTGCACTTTATAAGAAAATAAATTTAGCTGCTTCTTAAAAATAGTCCTGCATGTTCCATAAGATCTTCCCACTTCTTGGGACAGGCGTCTTAAATACAATTTGTTGGTGTATTTTGCATTATTTCACGAACGTTTGCAACAAGTTCTTCTGTTCTTACAGATGGTCTTCCTGCTCCTTTTTGTGTTGCATAGAACCTGTTTCCGTAAACGCAGCCACGGTTCTATTCAGGCAATGATAAAAATCCCCAGCAATAAAAGCAACGTTAGGAAAATGTTCGTGAAAATCGTCCATTTACTCTAACGCAGTTTCAAAAATACGCTTCAACAATGAATGTTTTGTGCTGTTCCGTAAAGCCCATTGTGTGAATTGTTCCAGAAATTGGAAAAATTAGCGATGAATCTAATTACTTGTAACGACGGTCAAAGATGACGGAATAACTGATTGATTGTTAATTCAGGTAGTTACTGCCACCCAACAGGTATTAAGCTCTACGGCTAATCATTACGTCCTTAGATGCAAGGCCCTCTTTGATGCAAATAATTTTTGCTCGCACGGTACTAACATTTTGTACACGTATTCTGCAGATATCCTGTATATAATCATCACAGTGTATTATGATTCATTGATCCATTATATTTCATTTCCACTATTTTCTTAATTCATTAACTTATTAAATTAAACACACAAAGCGAAACTTTAACCTTTAAATCAAAATACCTGGTAGGTAAACTGACATAATATCTCGTTTTCATAGTAACGGTAATGCGACACGACGATAATGACATCAGATAGTCCGTAGGTCTGCGTTTGGTCAGATATTTCACCATAGCTTATTTTTTATTTATGATGAGTTTAGTCATATGGTAATGAAGAATTTTCTGTTATAATGAAGATGGATCACCAGCGGTATAGGTATAACTATTATTCTACTATTAATATGTGGACATTTGGTAGTTCCCAGGCCAATGGCATGGGAAAAACAAGCCCTATCAAATTTGTTCTCTATCAACGGAATAGGCAACGTGGTGGCTAGCATCATAACAGTAAAATTTGTGGCCCTCGTGCTCTAGACGATAATAACTAAGTTAGCATGATATTTGGACATTATGCAAATCCAGACTGTCAGATGGCGCCATAGACGAAGCCGGGACAAAAAACAGCAGTGCTATTAAATACGTATCTGAACCAGCAGCGGGTGGTAAAAGAAGTTTAAGACCCTAAAGTTTTTTTTCTTGAGGGTTATTGGCATTGGGTTTTAATAAATTGCCTATAATTTTTTATTTAAATTGTATTGTGTTTCATTCGATCGAAAAATATGCTAAAGTATTAATAAAAAGTCGCCAAAAAATTAATCTACCATCTACCTACCTACCTACCTACCTACCCAATATTATATAAAATAGATGGCACTGAGATAGTTACTATTATTTACTTTGTCGAAATACTGAGTTACACTTTTACCATTTGTAAACCTACCAACAGAGGTCGCCACACAAATATTTAGGACACCTATTCTTAACCCTTGAGCAACATATTTCTAATTGAAACCCTTTTCTTTCTATTTTGTAGGGATTGTATTGGTTTTATCTTGTATTTTTAGTGATTTTTAGTTTTTAAGCAATTTTGAACCTTTATTAAGCTTTTCTCCTCTATAACATTTAAAATTTTTAGCATACTTAAAGGTTTTTTTTAATTTAACCGCCAAAACATTTGTCATGTTGAACTTCTTTAACAAAGAAAAGGTTACTTTTCTAAGATGTTCTAGTTAAACAAATTTTGTTTAAAAAAACCTTTTAATCTATTAATTTTGCACACAATGTGTATGTTTTGACTCCTGCCGTAACTGGGCCGTAACAAGCCTGGTACCCCAACAGCATTTTACTTCAAGATAAATGGTAAGCCAATCTATCTTATTTTATTAAATTTCATTTGCTACATTCCCCTTTTTTATTTTTTACAGATGCTTTGAATTTAACGAAAAACAATTCTTTCCCTCTTATTTCAATAGTTTTACATGTCTCTGACAAAGTTGAATGCAACTTAAGATTTTTCACTACATACTTATAAAAATGATTTTCACAAAGTCTGTTAGAACTCCCTAATTTTTCTTCTGCCCTATTCATTTTCCTGCTCAAAATAGGGCTTTTTTGCACTAACCCTTGACTTTCCAGTATGCTGAAGTCTTGTCGGTCTTCTGACTATTCAATTGTTACACCTCGTGTACACCATTGAAAGCTCCATGACGACTCAATCCCACTTATTATTTTCTCCGTTGCTAACAATATCAGCATTGTACCATTTACTTTGTTTTCCTGATGATGAGTGTTTCTACACTCGAAACATGTCAAATTGAATTATTATGAATTATTCTAGGTTCGCCTAGTTATTCTAATAAAAAATTGTGGAGAAAGACTTTGTGCTTTTCTTTTTTCTATACATTTAACTCCACTTTGAGTATGGACTACTTTTAAATTATATAAAATTGTTACGTGACTGACTGTTTTAACAACGCCCAACCTAAACCCCTATTCCTAGAATCATAAAATTTTGAGGATGTTATTTCCTTATAACGTAGGCATCCAGTAAGAAGGGATTTTCCGAAAATCAATCCCCAAAAGAAGTAACAGAAGCAACAGTATTGATATTAAGCTAAAAACAAAATTATGGAATTACATTTTTTCACCGACCCTGAATATAGCAAGCCAAAACCATGCTCAGTTTTAGGCTGGGTCAATATACAAAATTTCATCTTTTCCCATTAAGTAGTTTATAAGTTTTTATGCCAACGAGCAGACGGTCCGACGGAAACGGGAAACATGCTTTTAATATAATATCTAATCTGAAATCAAATATTTTTTAACTTTTGTGAAAAAAAGGCTTCGTAGAACTTTTTATGTACTCACCTTTGAAAAGTAATTGCAGAATTATTATATTCCGCATTCTTGCACACTTTACACCCGCTACCCATCTTAATTATTCTTAAAAAAAATATCACAAAACACTAAAAACACAGCCATTATTACATAAAACCGATAAACCGAAACAAATTTCAAACAACTTTCTAAGAACGACCAAACATCAATGAAATTATGATTTATGAATGAAAAACGTCACGATCTCCGCAGACCAATTAAAACGCGATCACTTCTGCGTTGCCAAACTGCATAATTTTTAAGGGAAATGTCTATGGGTTTTAGACAAAGATTTAAATTTACCACATAACGTCATATTTTTTCTCTTCTGGAAAAAGGTAAAACCTGTTGATTTATGGCTTTAGGAATGAATATGTTAAATTATTAAATAAGTGTTGTTATTATTACTTTTAAAATATTATTAGAGTCGTAATTTATATATAGGTACTTTAAGAGTTAAGTGAAAGAATAGCGCTTTGGCTACTAATTAATTAATACTAAACTTTGCTCTTATTATGGGTATCATGAAATATTATTTCTATTTTTGAAATTGTAGATTATTTATTCTCAATTAAAGACGTTTAGTATTATCACTATCATTATTGTGTTAATACCTACTTTTAAGAGCATATGTTTGGCAAACAAAGTGGAGGGGCGCAATTGGGAACAGGAGTTACTTTAGAATGGAATACGATTTTGTCAATAGGTTCATTTGTTATTGCTTTATCTATAGCTAGCAGATCATTGGACAATATAGTCGTAAAGTGCAGAAACTAAATATGTTCCAACAACAACAAATAGTTCATTGTAATTTATTCGAAACTTCCAACCATGGACATATTAACTTTTTACATCGACCCATTCAATGGGCTTTTTACTAAATTTTGATTTTTATCCTATCGCATAGACGAAGAAAACATAAAATTTACTATTAGTTTTTAAAATTTTGAAGTATTTGCTGAGAAAATTATTTAACAAAACACGGTATCTAATAAACACTCGCATAACTAAAGATCTACGTCACAACACAAATGGAACAATCGCAGGAATTGGATTGAAGGTCGACCCTCCGGCATCTACCTGAATGATATCTCGAGTCTGTCTCATATTCTATTCTATTTAACTTATCGAAACAAGGATAATTATAATCGGTGGTTACTGGAAAATAAAATTACGCTGATAATGTAGTGTGTACCTATCTGATCTCATGTTTTCAAAATTTATGCTGGCGGTTTCATTTCAATAATTGTTTTTAGGCAAGGTTTGTGATACTCTTTCAGAAAGATCTTGATTAATGGGATGTATTATCAATAGGTTCTAAATCAGGATGTCAGCACTGGATATGATGAATTCGGTTATAGTAAGACGAAATACATAGAAATTTTATAACATTACATAAATTCCAAATTATTGCTAAAATAGCGCCGCTTTGTATTCCAAAATTATTAAAAAATGTATCCTTTAACTTCCTACTACGTAACAAAATTATAATTTTCCTTATATCGTAAGTTTTTTTACTGTTAGAAAGAGAAACAACTCAAAAAATGCGTTATAAAACTTTTAGCATTGCTGTAACTTTTAAAATGAAGACAAAGAAATTAAATTTACTTCGGGATTTAAAAAGTTTTTCTCGTTCCAAATCGCTGCATACCTTTTAAAGACGGCGGAATTCTTGAATAGTATTTTTGTCTGATGAAGTTAAATTCTGGATCCTTTTAACTCGAATAATAAATTTTTTGCTCTGTGGAATATAAAATAAATCAAGCTGAGAATGGAAAATATACCTTGCCAAACTTAAAAATTTTGTTATCCATTAATACCGCTAATTTTTTAAGTATCCATACCATAGAATTTCAACCTCCATCTTAAATAAGGTTGCTTGGTTGACTCTCCGTTTATACAGTTCGAAGGGTTTGAGAACTAGCTACAGCGTTTGAGGGGCAGAGGGATAATGATAGTTTGTACAACAAGAGTGGATATAATGCCCATGCACAGTAAAAATTCCAAGGATTAACCGCAAGGGATGTCTGATTTGATTTATTTGATTATATTTTTATAAATTTCATCAATTCGTAAATCATGAGAAATGCAAGAAAAACCTTCTATTCCTTATAAGAATAATAATAATAATAATAATAAATAAATAATAATACTAATAATATATTACTTAAATTGTTTAAAATGTTTGCATTACTTTAAAATATTTCTATAGTTCAAGGCTATTTTTAACTGCACACCTAGGTAAGTAATTACCTGTCTGTGCGCTATTTCTAATTAGGAAGTATACAAATATTATTACTTAACTCTTTCTATAAATTCTTATCATGGTAGTAATATAAATTTAAAATACAAATAGAGAATAATATTATCTAAAATTATAAAATTACATTATCTAGCAAAAGTTAGTAACTATTATTATTTAGGGAAAAGAAAAGCATAAATTCTTTCTCCACAATTTTAATTCAATAGCTAGGCTAGAATCGACATGTTTCGAGTGTAGAAACACTCATCATCAGGAAATTGAAGCAAATATAATGAACAGCTGATGTTGTTAGCAAAAGAGAAAATAGAATAAAATTAAAGGTGGAACTAATTCATAATGGAGCTTTCAATGGCACGCATGGGGAGTGAAAAAACTTTTGTAGTCAAACGACGGAAAATATATCAGCACGCTGAAAGGTCAAGGACCAGTGAAAAGCCACTGTGGGTGGAAAATGAAGAGAAGAAACAGAGAGTATCAAATAAAGGACGTTGTAGAAAACAGTTCAAGTGTGTGTGATAAAAACATTTTAGTTTGATTCAACTATGTCGAAGAGGTGTGAAAGACGTCAAAAATGAGGGGGAGAGAAAGAAAAAAAAATGTTTTTCTTTCCACCCACAGTGGCTTTTCACTGGTCCTTGACCTTTCAGCGTGCTGATATATTTTCCTTCGTTTGACTACAAAAGTTTTTTCACTCCCCATGCGTGCCATTGAAAGCTCCATTATGGATTAGTTCCACCTTTAATTTTATTCTATTTTCTCTTTTGCTAACAACATCAGCTGTTCATTATATTTGCTTCAATTTCCTGATGATGAGTGTTTCTACACTCGAAACATGTCGATTCTAGCCTAGCTATTTAATTAAAATTGTGGAGAAAGACTTTATGCTTTTCTTTTCCCTATATCATTCAACTCCACTTTGAGTATGGACTACTTCTTCAATATTATTATTTACTTATATCAAGAAAAAGGAGAACTTTATCCGATTTTTATAAATAAAATTGCGACAGTTTTGGCTGAATTGTTTAATATTTTTGTAGCCGATTTTACCTCAGTTGAAATAATACGAGTATTATAGAATTTAGGTGCTAAATAATCTATAAACCTATGACGTAAATTTATATTTTTGGTTGGTATTTGTAGGTGCTTGTTATTTCTACTTCTTGTTTCATAAGAATGGTTAATATATTTTTTAAATTAGTTGTTTTATGAATATGGATACAGGTAAATAAAATATAGGTACAACATGCGAACGCTAAAAATGTTTTCAGAATATAGTAAATGTGTCGGTTATCTCTTTTTTTTCTTATTAATTAAGTACTTTTGAAATATAATTTTGAACTACGCATAATTGATTTATAGAATTCTGATAAAGACCACCCTATTATTCCATATCATAATATCTTATTAAAGACTCGATTAATGTTTTATAGATATTTATTAAAAGTTCTTTGTCAAATATGTATCTTATTATATAAATTATATATATTAAAGATCGAATGTTTGCCGTTAATCTTAACACGTGCTGATCCCATATTAGGTTTTTGTCAATAATAATGCCCAAGTATTTCGTAGATGCTACTTCATTTATTCGAAGTTCCTCAGTTTCAATATAATTAAAGTTGGGACGGTTTGCGGCTGTAATTGAAAATGCAATATAGTTCGTTTTATCTACATTTAGAGTTAGTTTAAAAGAATCTAACCAGTTTTTTTTATTTTTACTAAGCCAATTTCTGTAAAATGTCTTACTTGTGACCACGTGGATCCAGTAAAAACAGCGCAAACAGCAGAATATACGTATACTCTTTATACAACTGTTTAATACTATATGTGACAGTAATGTGCTTTCCTACCGTTGTCTAGTGATAATATCACGGTAATTTAGCCAATGGGAAATAGGAGTAAAGGCTACCATAGAATGGTTCATAGCCATTATTGCTCTGAATACTCACAGTAATTATCAAGTTCTATTGGGGTGTATGTAACTTGACATTAATCATAATAATGATTTCTTGCTACAGTTAATAAAGCAAATACTTACCACTAGAAATCAGTACTATAGTTCTCAAAAATGTAAATAGCTTCTAGTGTGATATTGTTCTTGTCATTTTACATTGCATACTTATTATTATCTATTATGCAACATGGTTTACTGAGATGGTAAAATTCGTGAATAGATTATAAAGTCCAATACTAATGATGGGTTGTGCGAAATAAGAATCTTCTATTGCGTTATCTGACATGCAAAGCTTAAAAAAACTTAAATGCAAAGTAAAAATAAACTAATTGAAACAGGTATTAGTACAATCAATAAAGTTTAAATTTAGGCAGAACAGCTGGAAGACTCCGAACAACGATGTGACCTGCGCCACAAATACATTGAAACGTTGAAACTAATACTACCTCGCGCGACGATTGCCGATGGCTACCAACCCCCACCAACGTCTTGTGGATTATGGGTTCTAACGGATACAATTCGTTTTTGGGGACGCTATCCTGCTTTCTTAATTGTAGAGAAAGGGAAAGAAAATGCGTCGCATTGAGAAGATACAATTTATTTCTTAACAAAATTGCTGCATTAAAAGTAGTTCATTATTCAACAAGACTGCTGCTAATGGAACTGATTACTACCAATAAAAACACTGTTCTACCAAATCTGGAATTGATTTAACACTAAAGCGGGTTTGATACACTAGCAATTTATTTAATATGGGTTAATAAAAAATAAGCTATCAATACAAACTATGTCTTAGCAAACCTGTTGTATTAGATCATTTTCCTCAGCATGTGGGCTACTTAAAAGATGCTTACCATCGGGTACGGCATATCGGAAGTAAGGCTTAACAAGGCATTTTCAAAAAAAAAAAAAAGAAAGGTAACGAAACGTATTATAATTTTTATCATTCATTTATTCTTCTTTTTGATTTCGGCTTCTTAAATTAAAAAATAACTTTTTTGTACATTCTAATATCATTAACTCATGGATCGAAAAATAATATTGCATTAAAACTTTTCTTGTTGAGTCATTAACTTTCCCCAAATTTAATTTCATTTAAAAAGGAGTCTTGGCCCTTTTCAGACTTCGTCCAAAATTTACTAAGAGAACGAAGGGCTCCCCTGCCTGAAAATTTTTAACATGCAAACTTGGCCAATTTTCTTTTTAGTCCCCTTATTAACGTATTTTCAGATTGAAAGGTAATTGACTGATTTGTTTTTGTAGCGTTCTGAGGGTTAATTTTAACTAAGATATTGAATTTTAAATTATTCTTTAAAACAATTTTTTGTGTTGAAGAATTTGATTATAAAGAGTTAAGTTGGCGATTAAATAGATCAGTGAAAAGAAAACGGTTTTTTAAACAAATGCCGGCGGCTCGAGAAGTAGGGAAACAGCGCACTGCAACACTATCATTTATTTTGAGGAATGGGAAAATAGACAGGTCCGTGCTTTAAAATTTAAGTTCTTGGTCAAGAAATTATAAAAGTTGACCTTCAATTTATTTTACCTGTAAACAAATTCTTACCAAAAGATTGGAATTTCCTCTCAATTTTTGATCAAGTTGGGAAATAGGGTAGAGATTTCTGGCATTTTTAGTACTTGCAAAAATATCATATTTTGAGGATAGAAAATTGTTTTTAATGGTTTGTTTCTAAAATTTGTTTAAAATATCGTTATGTTTTTAGTTTAAAAAGGAAGAGAAAAAGTCAATTAAACTATAAAAACCTAACAAAATCGAATATAAAAAACAAACAAAACCAGCAAAAAACCAATCTTCTTTGTTATCGCGTACCTAACCTCAAGTCAAATATAAGTTGGTATAGTGTTTCTTAGGTCAATTTAATGACATTAAACTGTGGGAATTTCCTAACCATAGGCGTTCCACACAAATAATTAATATGCCTATACACACTTATAAGTTTGTTTTACATTAGGTGTTTGTACATACTACACTTTATAAACCCATAATAATATTATATTAAAATAATAAATATAAGGTAACTCAAAAATTCTATATACAAAACTAAAATCAGAAAAATAAACCTGACACGGCACGACACTGCTCAGAAAATGCTTTAATTTTTTTACCAGAACTTCATTCTCGTCAACCAGACTCCGGCCCGTTCATCAAGGCATAACCACGTATATTTTATCTCCGTCTCTTCCACGCCATCGGCGGTCACTGGCCTATCTCTGTCTGGCAGAATTGATCGTTAGACGGGCCGGGTACCGGTTCAGCTTATATCCTGGCGCTTCCAACCGCAACAAATTACATGCTGTTGCCAATTCTTCAAAATTTTCGGATTTGTAAGCACAATGTAAGTATATACGAGAAACAAGGGTTTGTTAATTAGTTGTTTTTAAACACTGAAAACACTTTTTGTCTTGATTTCAGTTATATTGTTTCTTAAGGACTAAAGAATGTATTATTATAACAATGAATGGCTTGTTATTTTTTTCTGTCACACTCAAAACTCCTTGGTTTAAAGTATATTTGCAAACTAGCTTTCAAAGAAAATTACTGACTAACAATTGAATACTGATATAAATGAAATATCTTTAATAAAAAAAACTTAAAGAATTGAAGAAGAAATATCTGACAACCCTGGTTGTGCGGTCGGTCTCTTTGAGACTGTTTACCACCGTATGGAATGATTGGAATGTCCTCAAACTGAGATTGGATAAATAATATATTATAGCTTATATTGATTTTTACAATTTGACAGAACCTTGGGTACTTGTAAAACATTTTCATGGACATTTTCTTGTTCAAGAATTTAAAAAAGTTTTTGCCCGAGATCGATATAAACATACCTAGTTATTTACTTTTTCTTTTATATAATATAAGTATATAGAGAACAGTGTCTTTTAAACTTTTTGAAGCAATATTGCCCGAAAAATAGGCGTACCTAATTCGATTGCAGGGCTGCAAATAAAATATACCAAAACATGCATCGGGATAATCTATTTTGGTGTGTTTCTCTTTATTTTCATACCTCGTTTGTGTAGCCTAGGCCTAGATAGATAAATTTATATATCAAAATACATTACTACCCCATACTAACTGAAAATACGAAATACCCGGTGTTTTACCCCTATTGGGGCATAATAAAATCATACAATCAGTATAGACAAGGCGTTGTAACGGAAGCACGCACCCTGATGGGTACTTCTAGTGCAATCTATTTCTGTATTTGCTAATCAAGCAAACTGATGTGGAGAAGTACAAAATATCGTACCCTATACTGGAGTGTGTTTGCTCTGTTTTGTTTTTTGAGTCCTTTCACATTTACACTTCATTGTACCTGTATTTTGCATTGTTGTTGATTCCAACGTGATGGCGTTGCGGCTTATTTACCACTATTTCATTAAGCAAGGTTTAAATGCGCTGCATTGTTATAAGTGCTTGCTTGCTTGCTTGCTTCGGGTTGTGGCATTCTGATGAGTTCCAAGGACGAAACAGCTGTCAATATCTACTCGGCCCCAGGGAGTCTATTATTTTTTGGCACCCCTGTGTACTTCAATGCAAAATGCAGGTATTTTCACACTTTAAAGTCCGCTAGCCAAGAATATTTTTCGTTGATATAAATTATACGGACGCGATTACTCTACCACAACCACCTTGAAAGAAGCCATAAAGTGACATTGGGCAACGCCGCATCAGCTGGGAGTTGCGGATCTACAAGCTATTATGACGCGCGGCAACGGGCGAGTTTTTTATTCTTTTGTGATATTTTTGGTGTTTTTTTGGCTCTGTTGCCACTATTATTGATATTGAAAAATGTACAAAAAAGTAATAAATAGTTTTGGATAACAAGAGCAACTTACCTTACATTAAATAATAGTAATATTGCGTTGAGAAGCTGTTTTTGTTTCATCACGAGTAGATTTATTTGATCGATCAAAAGTAATATTCTATTGTACAAATTATTATCTTCGTTTAAATTACAGGATTGACTATCGACCTCTGAAGTCTCAAAATTTAGTGAGCTTAAGGCTTTGTTTAAGAAATCTACAGTTTATCCCAAAGAGCTAACTAGAATACAAAAAGACAACTTTTAAATTAAAAAATAAAATTCTGCCGCCATTTATATAAGACCCGTAAACAAACCGCCAGGCCGGCCAGGCTGTAAAATTTTTCACTTTATTAATGCTATTAGAGCAAACCCGCACCAAAAATTTTCATCAGTATTTTGTAGAGGTTCTTAGCAATCATGTCACTTAAATTTTCTATTAGATATCAGTCGAAAACCGGATAAAAATACAAATTAATACGACACCTACACCTATTTCGCGCGTAAATTACATACTAAACCATGGCTAACCTCAAAAGTCACGTGACACATGGATTTTCAAGCAGTGTTGTTTCTGTTTCAAGGTGTTTGTGACTCTACTTATTATTGTTTGTATTTATTATACATATTTTTATAGATCGTCAAAAGATAAAGAGGTCAATTAATTTAACTAATGTCACCTTTGGTCACAAAAAATTTAGTAAACCGGAAGCAACTCACAAAATAAAGCTTGCAAAAATATTTGTAGAGGAAATTTACACAATTAGTTTTTTCCATAATTTCGAAAACGATTCGTTTTAAAAATGTAGGTAGGTACTAGAGAAATTGCTTCAAAAATTTGCATGTTAAACTAATTCGTTACACAAATGCGAGCAATTAAACATTTTATAAACGCGAATTTTATGTTACTTTTTTGCGATGTTAATAAAATATCCCAACAGAAAACACAATATTGTGTGTGCATTAACTATGCACTGGGCGCTTTCAAGTAACGTAATTACAGCGGTTTGTAGCGCTAATCGGATCTAAACCGATCATGCAACCCATAGACGGGTAATAATTACTAATTCCTGTTATCACGGTAGCCTAGCTTTAATTACGGCCTGGTTAAAAATATCATTACGATGTTGTGGGCCTGAGCCGGCGGACACAGCCAAATCATCCCACAAACAACTTACCCCAGTTTTTAGGCACCAAGCAATGATAACAATAAAATACTGTGCGAGCAAAAATTATTTGCATCAAAGAGGGCCTTGCATCTAAGGACGTAATGCTTAGCCGTTGAGCTTAATACCTGTTGGGAGTCAGTAACTACCTGAATTAACAATCAATCAGTTATTCCGTCATCTTTGAGAGTCGTTACAAGTAATTTGATTCATCGCTAATTTTTCCAATTTCTTGAACAATTCACACAATGGGCTTTACGGAACAGCACAAAACATTCATGGTTGAAGCGTATTTTCGAAACGGGGTTAGAGTAAATGGTGAGTGGCAATATAATCCGGGTTTGTTCGGGTTTGTTCGTTCGTGTTGTGCATGGACGATTTTCACGAACATTTTTCTAACGTTGCTTTTATTGCTGGGGATTTTTATCATTGCCTGAAAAGAACCGTGGCTGTGTTTAGGGAAACAGGCTCTATACAACACAAAAAAGGAGCAGTCAGACCATCTGTAAGAACAGAAGAACTTGTTGCAAACGTTCGTGAAATAATGCAAAATATGCCAACAAATTGTATAAGACGCCTGTCCCAAGAAGTGGGAAGATCTTATGGAACATGCAGGAATATTCTTAAGAACCAGCTAAATTTTTTTGCTTATAAAGTGCAAGTATTCCCAGAAATACAAGCCGCAGATTTTGACGCAGGACTACTCTCAGTGGTTTACCCAAAATTTATTGGAAAGAAAAAAGACCTGACTTTTTTTCGTATGAAGCCTGGTTCCACCTCTCCGGTTATGTCAGAATACACGCAAGTGGAGTAGTGAAAATCCCCATTTTTTGTAGAGTCCACATTGCACCCTCAAAAAATTGGTTAGCTGTTTCCCGAAGAAGACTTGTTGGTCCTATATTTTTTATTAATTTATGCTTGGAGCCAATTTCATCAATTTATGTATTTTTTTTTCTTTCCGTATATTCTTACTTTGTTAATTTTGTAAACAACAAAAATAGATTTGTATTTGCCTACTTATTTTATTACTTATTAGTTTGGCATATCATGTGAAAATAATAATATGAATTTGACAAAATTTTAACCTAGATTTATTTAGATATATCGTCCCCATATCATTGTGATCTAAACCAATCCCTACGTTTTTTAATCCAAGCCCTCTTTGATGCAAATAATTTTTGCTCGCACGGTACAACTATAGCACACATAGAGATGTTTTCATAAACGATTTGAAAATAATAACTGTATAGGGCTTAATATTTTTTTTTCACTACTAACCTAACAGAAGCAATCGTTTAAATACATACCTAAATATTTTTATAATTATTGTTAATACTATAAAAAAAGGTATGTTGTAAATGTGTTAGTAATGGAAAAAAAATATATTAACCACGGTTTAGACAGCTAATAGCACACGCGTCTTAAATCCCTTGTCACTCCGTAATTTAAACTCGACGCTCCGGCAATAATAATATCCAGTTGTCTACAACTTGGTTAATAATATACAGGGTGTCCAAAAAGAGGAAGTCAATCATTTCTGACCCTCATGTTCGATATACAGGGCGTCAAAGTTTAAAATTAAAAACTGATTTATTTGAATAATTCGAGTATTTAATAAGATATTAATTTCAAATTTGGTACATTGCTTCAATATAAAGAGACATCTTTTAAGAAAAACATTTGTCAAATATTTAAAATAGGGGGGGTCCAGTACCCGCTGATCCCCCTATTTTTTAGTACGTGCGCCAGTGACTTCCAGCTATATTTTTTCAGGTAATCATTTGTTTTTTATTATTTGTTAACTCCTACAGAATTTCGATGAAATGATGCGTTTTGGAGATAATTTGAAAAGTACAGTTTTAAAATTTCAGTGGTTTACATTTCGTTAAGTAAGAGCTTTCTGGACATTATAATGAGGTTTTTGTTGAAGCATGCTAATGCGAAATCAAAGTCTAGAGCAGTTAGGACGAATTTACTGAACAGCTTCGAAAGACTTTTGTTTACATGCCACCGCAAGTCCTCATGTTTACTTTCGATAACGTTGTGGTAAAATTACCACTTCGGTGGTCTATATCTGACATGCAACCTGTTTTCTAAAGAAATACGGATTATCGGATGAAAAAGGATTAATTTTGAATTGACCGACCGGGTTTATAATGTCAATATCGTTCAGAGTGGGTTAATATCATAGTGGGTATATGGGATTTTGGAGAGGCGAATAAAATTCTCTACTGGTAAAAATAATAATAAAAGGTTATGTGATGGATATAATATTAGGTAAAATGGTATAATGCATAGACTTCTCATAGAATAGACTAAGCCATTGAGCCATATTAATAAAACTAAAGTAGGTATAAGGTAGAAGTATAAGGTTTTGAGTTGAAGCATTTCCTTTTTTCGTATTCATAATGATTACCTTATACTTGCAAGGATATCCTCCAAGAATAAGTAAAGGGTATGTGAATAAACTTATTATAATTATTCGAATTTTGTTTTTTAAAAACCAAAATGATTTGATATTATTATGGCGTAAATAGTAAAACTAAATTAAATTTGAACTTTTATTTTATACAGTTTTATACCTACATTTAATTTTCAAAGTTGTTTATTACAATGCTCAAATTTCTTCTAACTTCTTGTCCTTGCTGGCGAAGAGGTAGATCAAATTCGTCCTTATCATTGTCATCTTCTTCTGGCACTTCTTCTTCAGGTGCTTCAAAGTCAATGTCTTTCAAAGTCTTTGCCACGTTATGAAGCAAAATACAGGCAACAAATTATTTTTAGCACATTCTCCAATTTCACTTGGCAAACATATTGCAAAATAGGAAATCGACGTTTTATTTGACCAAAACAACGTTCAATTATCAGTCTCTCTTTTTTCAAAAGTTTATTATAATTTAGTTCAGGACCTCGAGCGGGATTTCTGAATGAATTCATGAGCCACGGCTCTATACTATATCCATCATCAGCAAGTAGCACGACGTTGTTTTTATTTTGTAAATGAACCCTTATTTGTGAATTTCTCCATATTCTTGAGTCGTGGACCGATCCAGGCCAACTAACCTCCATACTAGTAAACATTTCTCTTGCATCACAAGTGGCTTGCACATTCAGTGTAGGATGACCTTTTCGGTTGACATACTCATCACCATGGCGATTTAGTTTGAGTATTCCTATGTGGGTACAGTCAACTACACCAATTGCTGTCGAAAACCTATACTTGCTTTGCCATAACTGTTTCGCATCCATAAGTTCATTGTTAATAGACGGAAACTTTATGCAGTAATTTGATTGCGCAACTATGCTGCCAATTACTGCAGTCACTGTACGAGATACTGTAGGTTGACGTACACCCACTTTTTGACCAATGCCTTTCTGTTACCCATCAGAGTCACTGAGATAGCGTAAACATATTATCTTCATTTTTAGGACGGATGATAACGCACCTCCTTGAGTTTCAGCATTTATTCCCAAAAATGTGTTGGCAAGCCATTGTACATTTTCCTCTTCAAACCGGTATAATTCTTTGTAATCACGAACAAGTGTTAATAAACGCTACTTGTATAGTGTTTAATCTCTCTCAGTTCCACAACATCTGCCATCGCTACAACTGACCACTGTGCTACTGACCACACTCAAAATTATTGAAGGATATCCGTTTTATTTAGGGTAAAAGGTAACATTTATGAATAACCAAATACTTTTTTTGGGAAGGATATGCTCATACTCTATAAGTAGGTATAGGGTTTTACTTGGAATATTATGAATGTGAGCTTCCTTCATATTCTGCAAGTATAAACATAATCCTTTTTTTTATGGCCCATTGATTCACGAATAGTCTTTGTTTGCATCAAACATTCGTACGTGTGAAACAAAGACAGAACAGTGGGAGCGCGTTAAATTTCCTACTCCATGTGGAATTGTAAAAGATTAAGGATTCGGAGTGATAAGTCAACACCAGCGGCGATGGGTATGGCAAGGATTTAAAAAAGTTTTCATTAATGTATTAATTAACTTTTTTTAAGTGAAGATTAAAAGAAGCCTATGAAAAAAGCCTAGGCTGTGAACGTATTGTATAGTGTTATTATTAATGAATGAAATTAATGAAATTTTAGGCGAGAGACAATAAGAAATATTTTATTTTTTATATTTATTAATCATGTATAACCAAGTAGAGGATATTTGTACCGGGCGAGTCAACGATTGCGCAGAGTAATTTTAGGCCTTGAAGATAAGATTTGTCGATAATGAGCTTTTGTATGAAGGTATGCTTGGATATCTGGCACATTTTAAAAATATTTTGAATTATACAGGGTGCGCCCAAAAAGTAGGGTGTCATAAAGTTACTTTTTTAAAAATGGGACACCCTATATTTGAATACATTTAGTTATTTCATAAATTTTTATTAATGGTTTAATATACGAAAAAGTTATAGTTTTTAAGAAAATTCTACTTATAATGAAAATTTTGCATTTGCATGCATCTCGTTGTTGTGAAGATGCTACTTTAATTTTGACACTAAGCGATTCATAATTTTTATACTTACTAAATAAAGTCAAAAATACAGGTTTTACTTTCTAGGACCAAAGTGAGAAAACTTCTAATTGAAAAATATCACTTTTATTAAATGGAACACCCTATATATATTTCTGTCATCTTATAGCTTGTCATAAACTCTTCAACTTTCGTAAAGAACGTCCTATCCCTTTCTATAATTGTTTTTGAAATATTTTGAAATTTAGAGTTTTAATGTCCTCGTTATAGCATTTTTTGTCAATGAATCACAATAGCCATGGAAAATAAATGAAAATAATGGCAGTGAATGCACAATTATTGACCATACCTTTTAGAACACCCTGTATATAATTTGAGCAAGACACAAGAGACCTCTATAAGAACATACTTCCAAGAATCAAAAGGGGAAATTCTAAAAAAGGTGGTACTTCAACATTCACACATGGATAGAGAAATGTCACTGAATTGGTAAGAAACAAGGCAGCTACACGCTGAGACAGAAGGATTTACAATTTCTATCCAAGACCGTGACATTCGAACAAAAAAATATAAAGAAAATGTGTAAGATATGTGCAGAAAATGGATTTTCCCTGGAGAAACGATAGAACATATTACGGTGGGTTGTGGTGCTATGCCACCCAACGCTCATCTGAAAAGGCATAATCAGGTGGCAAGGATCATCCACAAAGAACTGGCCGATAAATTAGGCCAAGAAGAAAACCTTATGTCACCATACTATTAATACTCACACGAACCAATTCTCGAATCTCTCAGGAAAATATTTAAGAACCGTGAAAATCTTAAATTTTCTATTAGAAAGTTTTTAAACTTATGTGTCTTTTTAAAAATAATTGAAACTAGGCTGTCAAAAGTATGTTACTCAATATATTTTTTATGTAAAGATAATAGCTCTTGAAGCTTAATCGAAAACCTAATGGTTTTTGAGATACGTGCAATAACTTAAAAAAATCAAAATGGCGACCACTTGCAACTGCCATTGTCAGAATCTACGGGACTTTTAGTATGTCAGTTAAAACCATAATTTTTATACGTTCCTCATGATCAATATGTGTATATAATTTTTTTTTCCTACGATCGTGGGGAAAAGTTACTTTTCGGCACGATTTATCATGCGGAAAGTACCACTTTTCCGAACGATTTTACTTTCCCGCACAATTTTTACTTTACCACACTATTTTTGAAATTGTGACAGAATTTATATAAAATGTTATTTGTTAATGTTTTGTTATCGTATAAAGTATATATGAAATGCACGTTTAACTTTAATAATATGCTTAATTTGTTCTCAGTTCTCTATTCTCCTAGTGTAAAATAAAGATGTTTGCAATATTTATATGTAAATATGTATTTATATGTAAATCGTGCGGAAAAGTAACTTTTCAGGACTACTAGCACTATAGTAACTTTTCCGCACGATTTGTTAAATTAATGAATACCTTTTCTAAAACACTCAATAAAGTGAAATACTTGCAAAATAAATATATTTTTGTAATTACAGTATATTATTACGAACCTAATTGACGTTTATCTGAGAACTATATCGATCGTAGGAAAGCTTTTGTACATAACACATGCAAAAAGTGTCTTTTCCGCCTTTGACGGCTTGTCCGAACTCCGCTTCGCGTCGTTCGTGCAACTGCCGTCGCGTGCGGAAAAGTACCACTTTCCGCACTTGTTAGGTAAATACCTATTTCAAAACATGGATCTAAATTCCGACAATTTGACTACCCTAATTTTGTGACAGCAAATGATGTTATTTTTAAATATAAAATTTAATAATTGTGCGCCTTGTTATAAAAAATATTGTTCTTTCTGATATAACGCTTTCTCACAGGCAATAGTCCTTATTAAAAGAAAATGCAATCTTAATAATTCCACTTTTCTCATAAAGACATACTTTTACGGTGACAGATGGCGAGAAATTTATTTATTTTGACATAAATTGTTGCGTCACGCGATACCGCCAACTGCTGAAACAGGGGAGAGTTAAAATATGCGTATCACATTAGGTATATATATATTATTCTTTTAGTATAATCACCATCATGCAAGTTCGTATGACTAAACCTATTTTCTAGGACATTAGACATAATCCCATTAATTATTTCTATGATGGTATATTTTCAGCATTATTTGTTTTAATGTTTAATTAAAACATGGCATTGTTTCATTACGGTAGAACACTACATTGACATTGTAAT
Source organism: Polydrusus pterygomalis (assembly GCA_963969555.1). NCBI lineage: Eukaryota > Metazoa > Arthropoda > Insecta > Coleoptera > Curculionidae > Polydrusus > Polydrusus pterygomalis. The sequence continues at coordinate 36,115,127 of OZ018376.1, read as the reverse complement.
TTCAGTCTGCAGTCTCATAAAGGCAGCCTATGAAGGCAGAGCACTTTACAACAAACTATTTATCCATATTTATAATAATTATTGTTTTGTTTTCCCTTTTTTTGAATAATTTAAAATTTAAGACGTTGATGTCTAACGGCTAACGGTGCAAAAATTTCTTTGCGCCACGAAAACTTTCTGGCGCTTCGCCGTGCCGAAAAAAACCCATAGACTTAGGTCCGGCCAGGCTGTCGCATAAATCACAGAGAGAGATAAATATATCTCCTCTCTTAGTGGCTCATAGAAATTTTGTGCCTCGGCCAGATCCCGAATCACGCCGCGATTGGCGGATTATTAAGTGCTTTATTTTGTCTAGTCGACTACTACCAATCGGGTTAGTCGTTCGTCTTACTACTTACAAACATTTTGCAGTTAATCACATTGAGGAAAATGATCTAATACAACAGGTGTGCTAAGATATAACTAGTTTGTATTGATAGCCTATTTTTTATTAACCCATATTAAATAAATTACTACTTATCAAACTCGCTTTAGTGTTATATCAATTCCAGGTTTGCTAGAACAGTGTTTGTATTGGTAGTAATCAGTTCCATTAGCAGCACAGTCTTGTTGAATAATAATCAACTACTTTTAATACAGCAATAATTTTGTTAAGAAATGAATTATATCTTCTTAATGCTTCGCATTTTGTTCCCAGTTAAGCCCTTTCTTTACAATTAAGAAGCAGAACAGCGTCCCTAAAAATGAATTGTATCCGTTATAACCTATAATTCACAAGACGTTGGTGGGGGTTCGTAGCGATCGGCAATCGTCGCGCGCCGTATTATTAGTTTTAACGTATTTGTTGTACAGGTCGCATCGTTGTTCGGAGTCTTCTAGCTGTCCTGTCTGAATTTTTATTTCATTGATCGTACCAATACCTTTTTCAATTAATTTATTTTTACTTTGTATTTAAATTTTTTAAAACTTTGCATGTCAGATAAAGCAATAAAAGATTCTTATTTCGCACAACCCATCATTAGTATTGGACTTTATAAGCAATGGATGAATTTTTTTCCACAACCATTACTGAATGCAATAATTCCAAAATCATTTTTGATAATAGAATGTAAAAATTCTCGCTCTTGAGTTGGAATATTTATTCTGAAACACTTGCTTCTTATGCGTTTTGCGTGTATTTTCATTCCATAACAAGATACGGAATGAATATTCTGTAATTGATATAAACGACATAGGTTGCCATGAATTTCGAAACTGTCAGTGTCAGATAAAAATGGCCGCGTTGTAATAATTATTTTCAGACAAATTTTAGTGCAAGTCAAAAAATGAGTGAAAAATCGGATGAATCAGATATGGAACTGGATGGTCGTGGAGAAAATATGGTCTGCTACTCAGCGGCGCACTCAGGATTTTATGTTAGGGGGGGCCCGCCTACCAGTGCCGGAAGCAAATTTTTTAATAAACTTTTAAGTTACGCATTTTTCTAGATCTTTGGAGCTTTTTAACAGGTACTCTTGAAAGATCGCAATAGCCTAGTTCAATCGAGGTAAATATCTAAAAAAATTTACTTTTTAAAATATCCACTTTAATAATTATTCCGGACAAAGCATACCACTCTTTTTACCAAATATAATATAGGTAATAGTAATGACGACATATCCATAACACAAATATATTTATTTAAAAATTTAAATTAGTACAAAGCACAACAATAAACAATATTTTATAAATAATAGAAATCAAAACTTTTTTATAATACCTTTGCATTTGTTAAATATGTAAATCTAATTTTCTTCGACCCTTAGAAAGTGTATTTAAAATTTTTTCACAAAAAAATGGAACATTTTTATGAATAAATAAATTTGCCAAACCATTAAGTCTTACTTGCCCGGTGGAATTTCTTAAGTACGATTTTAAGTACTTTAATGTGGAAAATTACCTTTCGGAGGCACTGGTGGTGACGGGAAGCGGGAAGGGTAACAAAAATTTGCAAACGTTTTTTTATATATACTATTTACATTGAATATATAGCTTAAACATATCGGAGGGTATTTCCTTGCTATCTGTAAACTTGTCGTTCCATAATTTAAATTCACATATTAAAATGCTTTCACTATAAAAATTTTCAAAAAATGAATAAGTAATTTGCATAAATATAATGAAGGCTGAGAAAGCTTTGCAAATTTTCTACTTGTTTATTGGGACGGGGCAATAAACAGTTAAATAGTATAGTTGAAGTCAATTTTATTGGGGGTTTTGGGGGGGCCAAGGCCCCCTTGCCCCCCCCCCCCCTGGGTGCGCCATTGCTGCTACTCGGTTAGAATGAAAATTCGATCCGAGTGGAAGATTCCGAACGCGAGCGTAGTGAGCGTGAGGAACCACGTTACCGAACCTCGTTACAGAATCTACTATACCATGGGTATCAGTAAACCATGTTGCATAATAGATGCAATGTTAAACGACAAGAACAATATCACACTAGAAGATATTTAAATTTTTAAGAACTACACTACTGCTTTTTAGTGGTAAGTATAATAATATACTTTATTAACCGTAGCAAGCAAATATTATTATAAAAACTGTCAAGTTTCAATTACAACTGCCAGTCGGAACTAATACAGTATATAAAACACCCCCAATAGAACTTGATAATTACTGTGAGTATTCAGAGCAATAATGGCTATAAACCATTCTTTGATACCAATAACTCCTATTTCCTATTGGCTAAATTGATATTATCACTACACAACGGTCTAGCAAGTTTCGTTGTCTTACAGTAGGAAAGCGCGTTGCTGTCACATAATATAGTGTTAAACAGTTGTATAAATAGTATGTTAATTCTTAAAAGGAATAGAAGCATTTTTTTCAGTGTAATAATTGGTCACCATGAGATATAAAAAAAAAGTTACTCTAAGTATTGTTTTACTAAAAATAAGTTTCAAGTTATCAAGTACCTAGGTAAATTAATATTTTGAAATTTAAACTTGTGTGTTAAAACTTATTTTTAAATAAAATTCGTTTATATTACAAATTCTGCTGATTTATTATATTAAATTAATTTCAGCTTAGTTACATTTTTTATAACAGTACACTGTCCTTTGTTTCAATCGAATGCACTACTGCCTCGGTGGCTAACAAATTTACCATCAATACCGAAATGTTTTATAGTTAATGCGATTACTATAGCCAGCTCAAGTAGCTGAGCTGCTTGTGATCAGCGATGCAAACAGTTTAATCCAAGTTAACGTCGGTGATAAGCTGATAAGAAACTCGCTGACGTCTTCATTAATTAGATTAGGACATGGGCGTCTTATTAATAAGATGCTAGAAGGAGGAATTACCTAATGGTCAATTAGATTTAAATAATTTAATAGAATTGATTCCGCTTTCACTTGGTGGAAATCCTTTATTAATTGTGTTAAATAAATAATGGTGAAAAAATTTTAAAAAATTATTATTTTACACTTTCCACAGATTTTTATTTTGACTCGACATGTTTCGCAACACAGCTGCTTTTTCAAAGGAGTAGGGGAGACCGGGGCGGAATGGGGTCTTAATCATTTATTTTTTTGTGGGGGAGGGTAGAAACGTGGTACCAATTCCAAAAAAATGTAGAACTATTATATATATTTATTAAACTATTGTAAACACAATACAAACAAGAAATAAACAGAAAAGCTTTATTATTTTTTCTCTTCATACAAGTACAACAACAGTACAGACTCGTCGTCCTCTCTGTCTACCTCCGCACAAGAGTTGTGAGCCCACTTTTTACACCGAAGGCATGAAATCCAACCTTCAGAAGAAGTCGAATAGTAATCATTGCAATATAAACACAGAGCGTCTTCTTCCTCTTCAGATTCAGAGCTAGTTCCATAGATTTAGTACTCCACTGCTGTCTTTTGGTCTTTTTAACATAGTTGCGAATCATCTGAAAAGAACAAAAACTGAAATTTATACTGTTGAATATAGCCGGGGCAGAATGGGGAAGTCCCATCCCGCCCCACCCCATTCTGCCCCAGATACTTTTAATAACAAAACATAACCTTTCACCAGACTTCTTTACCTATATCCTGAAGTATATTATGTAAAAGATACCTAAAAACATGCAGTATACGGTGAAGTAAACAGCAAGCCTCGAAACAAGCAAAGAATTAACTTACCTTGTGTTAAAAATGCCGAAAAGTTCTACGAGAACACACAATTTTACCACTTTTAGTCGAAAACACTAACAACGGTTTGCAATCATCTGATTGTTGTGGTCAAATAATGCGAGGCGATCTAATAAATGATAACAGAGGGCGCTAGTAATATCGGTCGCCGGTGGCGGGAAATTTCAAGCCAATTCCGTTCTGCCCCGGTACCCCGTTGCGCCCCGGTGTCCCCTACTTAAAAATGGTATTTTAAAAGTTATAACTTAGGTGTAACAATAAAATTGAAGGTAATTTTCAGGTTGTTTTAAATTGTTGGAAAAACCAATAATAATGTTTACAGAATTAAAGAGATTCAAAAGAGGTGATCAATTTAAATCTAATTGATCATTAAGAAGAGTATTGTTTTTTTCTTTCACATTAAAAATAAAAGTACAAAACTAAATTTGCTTGAATCCTTAGAACTAAATAGGCCTAAAAATAACAATACTCTTCTTAATGATCAATTGGATTTAAACGGATCACATCTTTTGAATCTCTTCAATTAGCCTGTAAACATTATTATTGGTTTTTCCAACAATTTAAACAACCTGAAAATTACCTGCACTTTTATTGTTACACCTAAGTTATAACTTTCAAAATACCATTTTTAAGTACTCCTTTGAAGAAGCAACTGTGTTGCGAAACATGTCGAGTCAAAATAAAAATATGTGGAAAGTGTAAAATTATTATTTTTTAAACCATTTTTAACACAATAAAATAATTTACCTTTGTTAAATTTATTTTGTTGACCAAATATTTAAGATTTTGTAAATTACCCATATTGTAATAAATTTAATTTTGGATTTTCCCGCTATTGTAATCCTTCCACTGTTTTATTTTAATTTTAATTTTTATTTAAATAATTTAATGTTATTATTTTTTATTTTTAATGTTTATTAAATCGTTGTCAAGTTCAACTTTGTTTTACTGTATCCAATAATACTATAGCTAGTATAAATAGATATGTAGTTACTTGTCTTATTTAGTATTCACCTAAAGGGGACTGGAGATACATACCAGTTGAAACGTTGTGACTTAAAATAAATAAAGGCGATGCAAGTCCAAAACTTCTCCGTCATTCAAGAAACATCATTGTCTCCAACATTTAAACAGACAGTTGTTCTAAGTATTGTTCGCAATTTTAAGAGTAAAGGTACTGTTATGAATAAATGCTACTCCTAGAGCAGCATAATGAGGTGCTCGATCAGAATTAGACTTTTACTTCATGTAGAAGAAAAATAATGGATCTGGCACCAAGCAAGCTTCTTTGCAAAACTATATGACAACATCATTCTATAGTACTGAGCAAATATTAAAAGCTTTACTAGCTATGCTAAGCTATACTTTTTTAGTTCATTGTCATTTTCTTGTTCTTCCAATAACTTTTCGAATTGTCTGTAGGATGATATAAAAACCTTTTTGGTAAGCTATAAGTTAATTAATAATTAAGTTAAAAATAAAGTTAAGTACAATTATTATGTCATACCTTGTTTTAAGGTAACATTTGCTTGTACTATTCTCTCTCTCTTATAGTTATGTACAGTTGACGACATATAAATTCGTACACTAATAATGGTAATTTATAAATATTTTTGTGTTTAAATTACAGCCGCGAAATAAGAAAATTATAAAATAATACCAGGAAAACTACAAAAGTATACAGGCAAAAAGGGTAAATTTATTACCAAACAACAAACAAAATACTAATATTTAATTGCTGCGCCATTGACTTCTAACACTAATCGTAATCTTCTTGGCATTGACAAAATAATACTTTTGGTGTAATACGCAGTTAGCCCTTCCCAAATTTCTTCTATTTTATCAAATAACTCTATTTCATTCTGTGGTTTAAAATTTATTTTGTACATTTTTTTTATCATCAATCCTCAAACCATTTCAATTATTGGATTTAAATCAGGACTTCTTGAGCACCAAGGCAGACATGTTACGTTGTTTTGTCTAAACCAGTTTCCTATATTTCTTGCAGTATGCCCAGGGCAGTTATCCTGCTGAAATATAAAGTTATTTCTTTCAAAAACATTAACGCAGAAACGTCCACTAGTTTGCTTTGTTTGAGCATCATATCGGGAATTTGGTGGTCTATATACTCGAATTCTTCCATTATAATATGTAGACTAAATAGTTACCTCGTCGGAAAAGAAAACATTTTGCTGAAAAAAAAAATCATTTTCTGGTAAATATTGCATAGCAAACCCAATTCTTTGTTCCTTATCACTATTTTTTTAAAACGGTTTGGACGAAGCTGCTCGATTTCTTAATTCGGAACATTGTCTTACTCGGCGTTGCGCAATTCTAGATGAAGCAGGGAATCCTGTTATATGCATAGCGGTTTCAAATGGATTTTGCCTTTAATACTCCACCAAATTTCGGTCTTCTTCATTTAATGATTTTCCATTATTTAAACCAGACCCAACAGACCATTCAATTGTTTGATGATAGCGCCATTTTTTTACAATTCCTTGAACAGTGCATCTAGGTACTCTAAAATGATCAGCTATTTTTCCATAACACCACCCTATTTCTACTAAACATATTATTCTTGCTTTTTCAATAATACTTAAATGAGGCATTTTTAAATCAAATAAGATAATGACAATACTTTGACAGATATCATGATAACAATTAACACGTTACAAAGGTAATAAAGGTAAAAAAGTTGCATTTACAGTGCCACAGTTTAGTGTATGGAATTATCTGTCGTCAACTGTATCACTTCGTATTTTCTTGTTATCTCTGTAGAACCTATTTCGTTACTAATAATTGTATAAATATAAATAATATAATATAAATAATAATAAATAACTATTCAAAAGACATATAGGGTAGCACATCATAGGACAAAATTATTCCGTTATCTGTACGTAATAAAATGTTTAAAGACCATTGTGACTAGGTTTACTAACTGTTTATAGAGCATAAAGATCTTAAAAGGAACAACAGTTACGAACTCTCCCGAAGAAATAAGACAGTAATGCTGGCAAATGTTGGAGATAAATTTTCACATTAACATGGAAATCATTGGTTTAAAGTAGATATTTGGAGGGTTTTAGTGAAATAAAGGGGCGATTATTACCCTTTGTGCTTTGGTATTTTTCTTTGACAAATAAAGACCGGTAAATCAAAAGTTATGTAATTATGTGTAATTATAACCTTTTTTAGTTTCCTCGCATGAAAAAGTAGGCAAGTAGTGTAATTACAAACAAAAAAGTCATATATTATCGTTTAGGGCTCCTAGATCACAAAAACATGTTTTCCATTGTCCTCTGTCGGTCGAACCTGATCCATTAACCACAAGGAAGAAGACAAACAGAACTTAATTGGTCGAAGTAAGCATGACATTAGGAAATGTCAAAACTGTCAAAAACAGCGCCTACATCGTGTCTGATTAGAACCTTTAACCAAGAGGCAGGATGTTGTCGCTGACTAACGTTTATAAAAAACCCTAAATATAAGTTTCAACAAAACATAAGGGTACAGACACGTAAAACCAAATAAGAATAGTTTTTATTATAAAGTATGTTAATAACAAGAGAAAATCAAATTTATGGTTAAGGGAAAAATAAACACAAATAAACCTTGAATATAAGGACACATCTACACAACACTTATATCACGGAACACAAAATTAGGTTTGCAGTCTTGCACCTCGCACTTGCACTAAAAGTACACCATACCATCAGACATCAATCACTCACCAACGGTGATCAAATAATGTGTTTTTAATTACTCTGTTCAACTTAAACCACGCGGAGCAACGACAGATCATTGTTTTAAGTTAGTTCATCCCTCTCTGTTCCGTTGTAGTAAGAGATATAGACTATAGAGCGCTCGCTGGAAGTTAGTTACCTGAACGATTTCTCCGTATTCTAAAAAAGGAACCATTTAGTTCCTAAAAAGTATATTTTAGTTATAAAAGTAGGGTTTATTTTCAGTTTATTTTTTGTGAGAATTAGATAACCTTGTAGGAATTAATAAATCATCTATTAAAAATATTTTATTCGATACCTACATATTTTAATGGTTAAATATCGAATAGGCCCAAAAATATGTTGTCATAAAACGACCTCCTATGTGCCTAAACGAAATATTTTAGGAAATAAAGGATTTTTTTTGTGGTAACCCATCTATATTCAAAATAAATATAGTTTAAAAAAACTAAGAAACACGCTTTAATAATTATTAATCAAACTAAAAAGCGGAAAAAAATATAGTTTAAAATAATTCTTGAAATTCTTAATATAGGCAGAAAATAATAATGAACGATAAACATTAGTATATTAGAAGATAGAAAAAAGCGTGGGGTGCTCGATATACGAAAAATATAGCACAAAGCGCCCCACGCTTTTTTTCACAATAATACTAATATGTTTATCGTTCATTATTATTTTCTGCTTTTTAGTTTGATTAATTATTAAAGCGTGTTTTTTAGTTTTTTTAAACTATATTTATTTTTCATTTTTTAGTTTTTTTGTTAGTTATTGTTTACAAAAAAAAAATTTTGAGTAGAGATAGTCATAGAGAGGTCCGGAGTAGAGATGGAATACTGTCACTACCTACCTACCTACTACTACCAATACATATATACAGGTGAAGCTAATAATAAAAGCGTGATAAAAAAAAACCTTGTATTGAATGATTTTCCTCAGTGTACCTAAGACAATTTTATTTTTTCCTTGCCTATGGGAAAGGGCTAAAATCGAAATTTAATGAAAATACCCAGTAACTTCCATTTCCTTTTTATTTCATTTAACTAAACACAACGGAATACGAATAACAATAACTAGAGTTAAATAAAACCCATTCAAGTTAAATTTAAATTGTGTTGCGACCCAAAGGAATCCCTTTTATGCGTAATAAAAAGTTTAAGGATCATTCGTACTGGGTTTACTGACTGTTTATGGAGAATAAAACTCATGAAAGGCACAATATTACTTAAGAAGGTTCGGGAGGAAATAAAATATTACTGGCGAATGATACGGATATATGAATATAATTTTATAGTTATACTTTGTCGTTAGGTATAGTTTAAAAGTCCATTTATTTTATTTTTATGCAGATTTATTAATAATAAAGGTCTTGCGGGTCATTTTCAAACTGTACTCCTGAAAGATACTCTGTCTTATCGGTAATTTTCAAATTTGTGAAACATAACAAGTTGTTTTTACTTCCTGCGTAATGACCTAAAATATACAGGGTGATTCACGTTGAGTGGCCTATTAGAAGATATCGGAAACGAGTAAAGTTATATTTTTAAAAATTTGGTAGCGGGCATGATTGGCTTTAAACTTTTAAAATAATATATTTTGTCGTTGGTATCACTTCCGGTTATACCGGAAGTTATGGCCAACTTTGGTGTTTCAAATAGAATACCCTGGATATTTTAGCATTTTTGGATACCTTATTGAGACCTAAGAAACTTTCATTAACAATGATCTATACCTATCTCTAACCGCTTTTAAAATATGAATTATAAAATGCATTTTTTATATAAAAACCTTACCCAGAAGAAAGTTCAGTAATTTTGAAATTAATTAAGCTATACATTTAAAATTTTGAAGGCTTTTAACTAAAACATAGATCTTTAGACTGCATTACTTAAGTTTCATGTTTTGCATACAGGCGGTTCTTAAAAGTGTGCCAATATCGCCGTTTAGATAAACGTGCATAAGTCAATTTTCGCCAATGGGACACCTTGTTTTTTTCTTAGTAACGTGTAGAGAATCAAATTTCCTATCTAAACGTCTAATATGTCAGTATCAATATTTTAAGTCGTTTTGGAATTATGAGCAATTAAAAAAATAATATTTTAAAATATGTGTTTGTGTTAAGGTCAAAAGACATTATTTTTTTAAAGAATAAGGCTTTGACTCCGATTTTTGTTTGACTTTGAGCTTTGCTACCAATTAGTAAAGTATGCTTTAACGGAAATTGTTTTAAAGTTGACACTCACCTTAGGCATGTTGTCATATTCTAGTTAACTTAGGAATTGAAAATTACTTTCATTCTTTATAATCTAAGAATGGCAAATAATTATTAAAATAACTTTAACATAGTTCTTGTTGAAAAAAAATATAATAAATTGCCGTTTTATCATATTTGTTTTTGTTTTCCTGTATAAAAACTTTAAGAATATTTTGTCAGGTTACTTAAGTAATTCTATCATCAAATATTATGATAATTTTATTTAAGAAATAAGCAGAAATAGTTAAGCAACGAATAACGTAGGCCAGTGGCGCACCCAAGGGGGGGGGGGGCAAGAGGGCCTTGGCCCCCCTCAAAACCCCCAATGAAGTTCACTTCAACTATACCCACTAACCCAAAGTGGATATTTTAAAGTCAATTTTTTTAGATATTTACCTCGGTTGAACTAGGCTATTGCGATCTTCCAAGAGTACCTGTTAAAAAAGCTCCAAAGTTCTAGAAAAATGCGTAACTTAAAAGTTTATTAAAAAATTTTCTTCTGGCTCAGGTTGGCGGCCCCCCCCTAACATAAAATCCTGGGTGCGCCGCTGACGTAGGCACTTATATTAACAAAATGCTGCCATTATAGCATATTTTGTCAAATTGGTAACAAAGCTCAAAGTTAGACAAAAATCTGAGTCAAAGCGTTCTTTACAAAAATAATGTCTTATTAACTTAACACAAACACATATTTTAAGATATTTTTTTTTAATTGCTCATAATTCCAAAACGACTTAAAATATTGATACTGACATATTAGACGTTTAGATAGGAAATTTGATTCTCTACACGCTACTAAGATAAAAACAGGGTGTCCCATTTGCAAAAATTGACTTATGCACATTTATCTAAATGGCCACATTGCCACACTTTTAAAAACCGCCTGTATGCAAAACATGAAACTTAAGTAATGTAGTCTAAAGATCTATGTTTTAGTTAAAAGCCTTCAAAATTTTAATTGTTTAGCTTAATTCATTTCAAAATTACTGAACTTTCTTCTCGGTAAGGTTTTTACATAAAAAATGCATTTTATAATTCATATCTCAAAAACGGTTAAAGGTAGGTATAGATTATTGTTAATAAAAGTTACTAAGGTTTCAATAAGGTATCCAAAAATGCTAAAATATATACGGTATTCCATTTGAAATACCAAAGTTGGCCATAACTTCCGGTATAACCGGAAGTGATACAAACGTCGAAATATAATATTTTAAAAGTTCAAAAAATCTTTAGAAATATAACTTTACTCGTTACCGAGATCTTCTAATTGGCCACTCAACGTGAATCATCCTGTATGTAAATAGATCTTAATAAAACCGTTGATTTGGATAAATTTGGCAACACAGCAATATTCACGGCATCGGGCTTGTCCATGTTGTGCGCTAGGTTATCCTGATTACTTTTAAAACAAATAAAGACAATGCAAGTCCAAAACTTTTCTTTTATACAAAAAACATCATTGTATCCAACCTTTAGACGTATTATTTATTTGGAAATTTAAGTGTTACACAGTTACAGTGTACATTATTTTTGATAATATTAAGCCCTCTAAAAAGAAAAACCATATTCTGCAGCTGGTGACGAGGTATTTTTCCCCCTTAGGGTTGTACAAAGGAAAATAAAATTGAATTGTTTGTTTTTCAAAATATTTATAACAACAGTCATTATTTTTGTTACATAGTATGTAAAAACGTAGCAGTTGTCGCTAAAGAAATGATTTTCTTTCTCTTTGAACGTTTGTGAAGTAAGTTTTTTTTTAATGATATTAGGTCTTTATTTGACTAAGAATGCCACAATTCGAGCTGCTTTATGACTTTACTAAAATAGGTTTATGTTGCGGTAGTGTTGTTCCTGCTAGTAGTTCTAAGCCCATAAAACATTTCGGTAAGTTGTATATATATACATAGCAGTAAAAATAAAGGACAAGGTTGTGGTTTAACGATAAACTCGATTACACCACGTAGGTTGTTGTTACCCAAAATTTTATTTCAAAATTTTGATTTCACGTTTTTCATAATAAAATGAATTTGGACTTATACGAGAAGCAATAAAGGGGTAAAAAAATGAGACAACATATAGTTTTGATAATTTTATGTTTTATACATAATTCCACCTAATCTGAACGCTGCCGCTGTTGGTAGGTACAATATAGGCAACTGGTTTCCTATATCGTACCACACAGAGTTTTAAAACTAATTTTTATATACCCTTTTGGTTCAAACTGCTAAAACATAAGAATGGTACAATTTGGGACCCTTTCCCTTACAAAGGTCTAGAATCGGCTCTCCCAGTTTCATTTACAAAACAGCTCCAGCTGATAAGCAAAAATTATAATTTTAACATTTAATACAATTCTATCAGTTTCTATTCTAGAAAACTTCGCCGATGTATGTCTTTTTCAGTTATTATTCCAGCCTACCATGCAGGTAATAATTTTTTTATTGTTTATCAAATTGATTTTACACTTATACCAATTTTTTATATTGGAAATGTAAGTTTCCAATAAATAACTTAACATGAAATGCTTTACATATTTATTATTATTAGTTTACAAGCCAATATTAAAAAATTATCGTTGGGCAGCCAGCAGACAACTGCAACAGATTTGTGCCCGAGGTAGTACCTAACAATCTACTAGTTACGAACTGATAGTTTAGGCTCTTGAAATAATTTTTAACACTTTTGTTTTACTGAGTAGATTAGAAGTATATTTTATACGACTTAAGACTAATTTGTTTAGTTTATTTAAGGAATATTGTACATCGAGCAACATGATCTCACAAGGATAATGATTTGAGCTAACTCGATGTTGGCCACTGGCCCTATTTTACATAAAAATTTAATGTCAACCGGATACTGTTTCTGTTTCTTTTGTTTCGGAGAATGCTGTAAGATTGTAAGAATCACCTGATAGGTATTATTTATCCAAACTCAGTTTGAGGACATTCCAATCATTCCATACGGCGGTAAACAGTCTCAAAGAGACCGACCTCACAACCAGGGTTGTCAGATTTTTCTTCTTCAATTCTTTAAGTTTTTTTATTAAAAATGTTTCTTTTATATAAGTATTCAATTGTTAGTCAGTAACTTTCTTTGAAAGCTAGTTTGCAAATATACTTTAAACCGAGGAGTTTTAAGTGTGACAGAAAAAAATAACAAGCCATTCATTGTTATAATAATACATTCTTTAGTCCTTAAGAAACAATATAACTGAAATCAAGACAAAAAGTGTTTTCAGTGTTTAAAAACAACTAATTAACAAACCCTTGTTTCTCGTATATACTTACATTGTGCTTACAAATCCGAAAATTTTGAAGAATTGGCAACAGCATATAATTTATCTCGGATGTCGGAACCGGCCCGGCACTATACAAAGCGGCGGCGCGGCACGAAACAAAGCGGCGGGGCGGTCCCAGCGAGGTTATTAAGCCATCAATCACTGTCGCGTTAGATTTAAGTGAATAGGACAGTGCAGTAGGTGGTTTAATTTTCTGTAATTGACGTATTTAATTTTGATTTGTAACTGTGAAGAAAGAGTAAGGTTTTTTTTACTTAATATATTTTATTAGCAGCAATGACTGTTTGGCGGCCATTTGAAACTGCTGATCAAGGTGATGTGCAGTAGTTAATAGGTGCACTGGGGCCAGACAGCAGCAATCGTCCACGTGGGCGGTCCCTTTTTTTAAGCCTATTGATTTTTGGCGTAAACCGATTTTTAATCCCTTTGTTCGCCCAGGTGTGAGGCTCTTTTTAAAATTATTTCCAAGGATTTCTCGGGTAACCCGGGAGGAGTGACCTTGTTTGCTTACGTGGGTGATACATTTTTATAATTTGTGATGATTTCTCGTATAAACCCTAATCTGTAACCATGAATACTTACGTGTGTGGGTGTTTTTATAATTGGATGCAGGTGTTAATGATGATATATGACCTTGTATTATACATGTAGACGAGGGATGATTTTTATAACCTTGAATTTGGTTGTATACAGGTGTTTTATGGGGAGAATAAAACTGTTCGTGAAGAACTGCAGATGGTATTTTTTCTATGCCTAATCTTGAATATGTGCCCGGTGTGTGTTTTGACGCTGTAAATGCTACGTGGGTATATAGGTATTCTATAATACTGAGCATGGAGCGGGAGGAGTAACTTTGTTTGCTTACGTGGGTGATACCTTTTTTATAATTTGTGATGATTTTTCGTATAAACCCTTAATCTGTAACCATGAATACATACGTACGTGGGTGTTTTTTTATAATTGGATGCAGGTGTTAATGGTGATATTATATGACCTTGTATTATACATGTAGTATATGACCTTGTATTATACATGTAGACGAGGGATGATTTTTTATAACCTTGAATTTGGTTGTATACAGCTAGGTGTTTTATGGGAGAATAACTGGTCGTGAAGAAGTGCAGATGGTATTTTTGCAATGGCCAATGTAAAGATATTCTAAAGTTTATAAGAAATAAATATATATGATATATTATATTCCTGAAAGGATTCCAGTCAAAAAGGAATTAATTAAAATCATCATGCGTGGGCACACAACAATCTCAGCTGGGCACAAACAACACAATATCGCGAACACAAACACCAACACAGTAAGCAATAGCTTGCTACTGCTCAGACGATCTGAGCACAAATATCGCAAACACAAACACTAACATAGTATATAAGCTTATTACTTAGCTAGAGTAGTTAGACGATAAATCCAGCTTAAGTACACCGAGTACCCAAAGCGCTGGCGAGTAAGACGCAAAGCACGCATTAGGCGTGCAGAGCCGAAATACCGAACCGAGTGGTCTGAAGGTTTATACGCCTATGGCGCGGAAACCGCAGGAACACGGTGAGTTTAGTCGATAGCCCCCACAGTGGGTTGAATCCGACACTCCTCTGTTAGTATCACCACAGGGGTCAGTCTTTTGAAGATTCTCATCGAAAAAAAAAGCAATTAAATTGTCACTACATTTTGAATCAATAATGTTTGTTTAAAACGTGTTACGTATTAAAGTTACTTTATTTATAATATTATTATCATATTAAACAATTAAAACAATAACTTACGGATTTTAATTATTTGTTTGGGACGCCTATGGTTAGGAGTTTCCTACCGTTTTATGTCATTAAATTGACCTAAGAAACACTATAGCTTATGGAGGTTTAGTATATGTCTCGTTGCAGCCTAGTTCTTGTGTTTTTTATACCTATTTGTAATATATTATTATATGATTTGAAACAATGCCTGATGAGTAAGACGTAACCTAAGGACATTAGTATGTTCTAAACAGCTATTTTTTGTAATGGTTGTCGATGCAGATTTTATTTATAAATAAACATAGAAAAAAGTATATACGATAAAGTGCTGATTCCTTATTTATTTTCCAAATCTTGGTTAATATAAAAGTGTGCTTTTATTTCATAAAATAAAAAATTTTAAGCGTCTTTTTATTGATTTAATTTATGATTTAATAATATTTATATTGAATCACAAATTAACTCAATAAAAACTCGTTCAAAAGTTAATAATAATATTCAAAAGTTTTAAAACCGCTGTTCAAATTTCCCGCCCTTGCGCCACTGGTGGCCAGCAGGCACACTAACACCCCTCTCTCTCTCTCTCTCTTCTTTCTCTCTTTATTGTGTTGCGATTTTTTAACATGGAGTTAACATTTCTAACCCTATAAATTTTCTTTGACGTTGAGTCTTGATCGATCTCTTTTCTAACTCGCGTCAAGTCCCTTTTATATTTATTACTTTACATTGAAAACCACCCTACCCTATAACTTTAAACTTGCCAGTACTGTATCCTGTGACTTATGGTATATTGCGAACTTTTTAATAGATAAAATAGGAAGTACAGTCAAAACCAGTGGCGCAACCAGAAATTTAGTACGGGGGGGGGGGAGGGCTTTAATCTCTTGCGCCGTAGGCGAAACATTTTTTGGTGGCCACGCCCTTTTTTGGATGAAATACGTATGATTGACGAGAGCGACAGCCCCCTAAAACTTCTGCAATAATACGCCGCTGGCCCTAACTAAATATTTATGAAAAAAAAATTAGAGATTTCATTTTAATTAGTAAAAATGTATTTAAAATAAGTAACGCGTATATTAATCATACTTATACTAAAACAAAACAAAAACCTTATACAATAAGTTGTAAGTAATCACTAATAATACTAATATTAAAGTAAAATTCTTAGTTTTGATTTGCCCTTTCGTCCAGAATTTCCTGCCACGGTAATATCAATATCGTGGTTCGCATAAAGAACTGCCAAACCATTTTTAGTCTGGCCTCTTTCGTGGTGCTACGCAGATATGTCTTTAAATATTTTAAATTTGAAAAGGACCTTTCAGATGTGGCGGTTGTAATAGGCAAAGTTAAAAAAAATTGTAAAAGCCTTTTTATTGGCATCACATTCGGAATTCGGAATACACTTTGTCCAAATCTTCCTTCAGTTTTTGTTTTTGCATTTTTTATACCACAGCTCAAGTTCAGCTTTTAACATCGTTTTAATGGAAAACTCTTCAAGGAACTCATTCTTGAAGAAGCTGTGAAGTTTCAAAAACCATTTAAATTGACTATTAAAATCTTGATTATCTTATGGAAAGACGCATTCAAAATTTTGAAGGGTTTCTCGATGTTTTAAAAACCGATCCTCGAGATTTGCTATGAGGCCATCAAAAACGGAGTAAAAATTGTTATTTTAAAATACTCAGCAGCGGAATCGGTTTTTATAACCAATCTTTGTGTTTGTCTTGATGGTAGTCTAGGTACTCTGATTTCAATATCGTATTCCGAAAGTAGATCTTGAGGAACCTTTAAAATATTTTGAAAATTATCATCTGCCAGGCCTCTTATTTCTTTAACTTGATCTGTTACGTCATTAGCTAACTGTAATGCTTAATAAAGGTTTAAATCGACTGTTTCTAGAATCTTTCTTAAAGGCAGTGTGTAGGCATATATTCTTTCTGTACACATTAGTGCGATCACAAATTTGGGGCTTATAATGCTGGCCAGTAATCCAGATGCCTCAGTGGAAGTATTTCGGTCGGTCCATTCAGTCAGATGTAGTATAATTTCACTATTGATAACATGATTGATGTAAATTATGTGGCTGAATATAAAATATTAGTAAAAGGCGTGACATGAAAAATTGGTTTGCAATTAAACGAATAGGCTAAGTTTCTAAGCTCGGGGGGCTGCAGCCCGGCAGCCCCCCCCCCCCCCCTTGGTTGCGCCACTGGTCAAAACATTGAAAAGTCATAATGATATAAATGGAACTTTGGAGCGTTCGTAATTAAAATAATTTCATTTACATTTCAACCATATTCAAGTTCAAAGTTAAACCTTCCTTTCATTTATGCTTGTCGCGTTCAAACTATAAAACAAAATGACCGGTTATCCTGCTGAAAATTGTCGGACCTTTTGATAATTTACGAAGGCGTTACTGGAAGGTTTTCGGCCCTTTTGACACACTCGCATATGCGTAATCAATAATGAAATAGCCTTAAGGGGTGTTACGACTTGAAAGAAAAGGACCTAAGTGACCGTAAACGGGGTTTAATTGGGTATTTGGTTTCCATTTTATGTCTGTGGTAGAAAGTTAAAACTGGCGCTTCTGTAAGGAGATCACGTTACGTAAATTTAAGGGTAGCAAAGGGCTTTGCCTTTTTTTCTAACTTTTCCGTGCCAAAGAATATGCATCTTTTTATCTTTAGGTGTAACAATTTTTATACTTTAAACTTATTAAATTGAACAAATAGTCCATACTTCAAGCGGAGTAAAAAATTGAAAGGGAAAGAAAAACTCTAAGTCTTCCTCCACTAATATATTCCAAATAAATCTTATTTAAAGATACCTCAACATGTTTCGAACATAGAAATGTTCATCTTCAGGAGAATTAAGATGTTATAAGCAACAAAAATAACCAGTATTAACGTTTTAAGCTAGGCTTTAAGATAGTGAGAAGGACACATTAACATTCTAAGTCAGCAAAGCACCAAAAAACAAAGAACCGAAGTATTAATTTGCCAGGTGTAGGGTAATAATAGTAAAATTAAAGGAAGCAAGGCCTATATGTGAAGCGAAATGATTAGTACAGCCGTAGAAAAGAGTAAAATTTGAATTTAAACATGCTGATGAAAGGGGAAGAAAAAGTGATCAAGTGTGAGGAAAGTAATGTATAAAACAGTAAAATTAAGAGTGAAAAATAGCGTTAAAATTTAAAGTTGGCTCGTTATAATGTGAGTAGTAGGTTAACTGTAAAAGAGAAAATTCAGGTTAGCGAAAATACAATATGTGTGTATGCAACTTACTTTCCAAAATTCTTAGGGATAAAATAGTAGTAATCCCGGAGTCTTAGGTTCAGCATAATTAAAAGTTCAAAAACTAAATAATTTTCAACAAGTGAGCAGTGAGCCAAACAGCTGAGGATTTGGAAGTGACAAGTAATAGTATAAGATGGCTGAAAAAGAACACGGCACAGAGTAAAGAGAGTGTGTCGTGTGAACGACACAGAAAAGTTAGACCGCACCAAGTATCCCTTGTGGCAGCATAGAGAAGTGATTATGGCGTTAGAGTCACAAAATCCAATTTCATCTTCCAAAAGTTAGTAAAATGGTTCTAGGCAAAGATTCACACATTCTGAAAGCCTAGGTAAAACATGACTTAAAGTTAAATAAATTATCAAGATTAACACTTGTATTAAGGGGAAATATCGGAAAAGCCGTAGGTGATATCACTAATAACTAATCACTGCGGGTTAAAGTTCATTGGTAATTTCATAACTTCCCTTACAGTTCTTTATTTGTGTTATTATGCCTCCTTACCAATGAACTTTAACCCGCAGTGATTAGTTATTAGTGATATCACCTACGGCTTTTCTGATATTTCCCCTTAATACAAGTGTTAATCTTGATAATTTATTTAACTTTAAGTCATGTTTTACCTAGGCTTTCAGAGTGTGTGAATCTTTGCCTAATACCATTTTACTAACTTTTGGAAGATGAAATTGGATTTTGTGACTCTAACGCCATAATCACTTCTCTATGCTGCCACAAGGGATACTTGGTGCGGTCTAACTTTTCTGTGTCGTTCACACGACACACTCTCTTTACTCTGTGTCGTGTTCTTTTTGGAAATTTTAACAGAAGGTAGGGAATAGCCCACAGATCAAAATCTATATCGCACCGAAGGCGCTGAACGTTTTTTAGGGGTGAAAACTACCCCTAATTGTCAAAAATTATAAAATAACATTTTAAACCTGAATATGGAAAAGATTTGGTTTCGATTAGTTAAATAATGATTGTTTCGTGCTTTGGAATACAGTTTCATCATGTTTCAACCCTTAAAAAGCAACCCTTGTTAGAGCTTAATGTAAAAAAAAATTATTAATTCTAAAAAAATTATTTCGCCTTGGATCGATTTGCATAAAAATTTGAGATTAGGCTAAACACACCCTCTGCTTTATATTTTATATCATGCCGATGAGCGCTGATTGTTTCTTAGGGGTGAAAACAACCCCTAATTGTAAGAAATTATAAAATAACATTGTAAACTTTAAGATAGGGTGAAATTTGGTTTGGATTAGGTAAATAATGATTATCTTGTACTCCAAAATACAATTTCATAGTTTTTCAACCCTTAAAAATCAACCCTTGTTACAGCTTAATGCAAAATTACAAAAAAAAATGATTATTTATCATAGTGATTCAATTCAAGAATTCTGTTGTTTAGGATACGGTTTTGTAGGGTTTTTCAAGAGCTACAAGGCTCTATGAATTAAATCCCTTAAGATCGCTTGGTTCTTAAATAGGGTGAGTTTAAAGGGCTCGAAAAAGGTGGTGCTCGTTCGTAAATAGAGGATTTAAACGGTTATATCTCGCCAAATATTCACTGTACAGAATTTTACACACAGAAAAATTTTAGTCATTAAAAAAACTACAATTTAGTACTCTATCATTTTTTTCGTATCTCCAGTATTTTCGGAGTTATTTTGAGAAAAAGGGTGAAAAATTCGAAATTGTGAAAACTCGTTTTTCACTTAAGCTCCAATTTTTCAAAAATTAGGCATTTTAAATTGGTCTAACTTTTTGGACGTATTAAGAATACATTTATAAAGAGAATTGCAGAAGGGTGAAGATCAATTTTAATTAGGGGGGTGTTGTATTCATTGATTTTTTCGTAGAAAAATTTAGGCACTGACCTTATTTTTAACATAACTCGCTCAATTTTCATGCTAGAGACTTTTTTTATTTTAAAAAGAAAGGTCTAATTACGTACTTTAAAAAAGATTCCATGAGTTTTCCTCGAAAAATGCAGCCTTTTTCTGTTATTTGACTTTGAATTTATCAAATTTTGCATTTGACGAAAAAAGCTAACAATTAACACGCCATATCTCAGTTCGCATTGGTCGTAGAGAAATATTAAAAAATGATTTTTGTTTGTTTTTTTAAAAGCTACAAATTTGCTCTCTGCAGTATTTTTAATTAAATGCAATATTTTCGAATTATTCGCGAAAAAACACCTTAAAAACGTCGATTTTTTCGTCCAAAAATTGTTACTTTCAATCGCGAATAACTTAAAAAATATTAGTTTTACGAAAAAAAATGTATAAAACATTTTTTGCTTAGAATCACTTTTTCGATCGATTCCTGCCCACCCCTGAGATAGGGTGGCAACCACCCCCAGGGCTTTGGCGCCCTTCGGTTCGATATAGATTTTGATCCTTGGGCTATTACCTACCTTCTGTTAAAATTTAAAGTAAATCCATGCTGGACGAAAAAGTTGCGAGCCAAAATGCTTCATTTCCTGTACTATACTAAATCAATGGAGGGTGAACTGGGATGTTCCCGTCTTGATTCTGATAGCGACTAACATTTTTTTTATTTAAACAATACCTATGGTATTTATCTTTATCTTCTTTACAACAGTTTAAAAAATGTATTTGTTAACTTCCCGCAAAATTTTTCACATATTTATTAATGTAATGTAATTTAAACCACATAATCTTTTTAATTGTTGAATCATTTTCACTTTTATCTGCTTCTAGTGCTTCTTCGTAATAAATTAATATTTTGTTGTTATATTATTGGTTTTACTGGTTTTCAAAGGGACTACGCCACTGGGGTATCGATCGCGACTGAGGATTTTCGAGTGCGATAGATCACGTCCTTTTTCAAGTTGATGACGTACATATGAGCACCCTGTACTTTTCATGTTTGAATCGAAGTTTACTATGGTAACACTAAAATCGCAATTCTAAATAGAAAAAAAAAAAGAAAATCACAAAGTCTTTCTCCACAATATTTAATTACAATAGCTAGGCAAACCCCAGCAAGAATCAAAACGTTTACACATTGTGTGCAGAAATGAACGATTAAAAATTTAAAACGTTTTTAAGTTTTACTATAACATCTTAGAAACTGCAAGCAGCACGTGTCAAAAGGGAAAATTTATTTCTGGGCCGTAACAATCCTGGTACCCCAACAGTATTTTGCTTCAAGCTAAATGAAAGCATCTGCATGATTTTTACGAAAAACAACTTTTCTTTCTTCTTTCCCTCTGATTTTACCACTCTTACATGTCTCCGACAAAGTCAAATTAAACTCACGAGTTTTCATCACTTTCACTTAAATGCTTTTCACAAAGTCTCCTATAACTTCCTAATTTTCTTTTCTCTCTTCATTTTCCACCCAAGACAGTGCCTTTGCACGAGTCCTTGACTCTTCAGTATGCTGAAGTTTTGTCGGTCTTCTGACTATTCAAATTTTTTTACTCGTCGTATAAACCAATGAAAGCTCCATTACGGCTCAGTTGTTATTTTCTCTATTGCTAACAACATCAGCATTGTACAATTTACTTCGTTTTCCTGATGATGAGTGTTTCTACACTCGAAACATGTCGAATTGAACTTCCCACCTCGATTTTCCTACTTTAAAATAAAAATGTGGAAAATCGCTCGGACCCGTCGATTTTTATTTCGAGGGGGACATCTTTTGCGTATATTGTTAATCTTTTTACTTTAAGCCCCTAGGAGGGAGGGGGGGGTAAGACCTAAATCTTAAATGGATACCCTATTTTATATAATTTTTTTGGATTCTGCATAAAATTCTGAACATTTTTTAATAAAAGCATTATTAGTCTATACTTAACAGTTTCCAAGATATTGACTCTTGAAAACTTACATTTTTGAACTTTGACAGCGTCTAGCTTTCTAACTGTACGTCTTAGAGCAAAACGGCTTACATGTCCCCGATTTTTATTATCTTTCCAATAGTGTGAACTTTCGGTTAAATCGGATGTAAGAAATATAGTACTAGCCGTTTTGCTCTAAGACGTACAGTTAGAAAGCTAGACGCTGTCAAAGTTCAAAAATGTCATTTTTCAAGAGTAAATATCTCGGAAACTGTTAGGTATAGAGTAATAATGCTTTTATTAGAAAATGTTCAGAATTTTATGCAGAATCCAAAAAAATTATATAAAATGATTTAGATCTTACCCCCCCTCCCTCCTAGGGGCTTAAAGTAACAAATATACGCAAAAGATGTCCCCCTCGAAATAAAAATCGACGGGTCCGAGCGATTTTCCACATTTTCATTATAAAGCAGGAAAATCGAGGTGGGAAGTTTTCAAATGAACACCCTTGTATGTATTATGAATTATCCTAGGTTCGCCTAGCTATTCTAATTAAATATTGTGGAGAAAGACTTTGTGCTTTTCTTTTTTTTTCTATACTTTTAACTCCACTTTGAGTATGGACTACTTCTTCATAATTCTAAATGCTAAACAAGTATCAATAATTTATCTGTAAAGAGCTAACCATTTATTGCATATTATAGTATTTGCTGCTATTCACTTTAAAAAATGACGAATAAAAAAAATCCAGGGCATCTAACTGACAATCAATTCAAATTGAAGGAAACGTATTATTGTTAAATTTTTAAACCTCAACCACATATTCCATTTGTAATTATACCTTTAAGACCTGTTATTAACGATGGAGCATGATATTTTACTTAATAATTTTAACTTAAAATAGGACAATAGCTGGAAACAAGCCATTTTTCTCATAGAGGTAAATTTTTCAAGAAAAATATACCCTATTATTAGGCACCTTGATTCGTGAACTAATATTATTTTCTGTATACGTACTTATCTTTAGAGGTGATAATTTCTTGTATTGTGTTGTATCAGGGACGGATTTAGGGGCTTTCTGAGCACTGAATAACTTAGGTCATTGTCATCAACATAATTTTCATCTAACTGAACTTAAAAAGTCTATCAACCCAAAGTACTACCTACCTTTTTATTCAATTTTATTCATTAAGGCTTATTTAAAGTTTTTATACCACTTTTCTGTTTCCTATTATTTGTCATTTTGTGTACAGTAACTACTTTTTTATCTGAGATATCCCTCACCACTTGTGCCCATGTGTCAAATGTCAATCAGGTATTGTTTATAAAATTTGAAACCACTACTAGAGAAAATTTGTTTATAAATTTTCAAATATCTTATTAATATGTTTCTTGTCTTCTGGACATAATTTGACGAGTAAGTATTCCCACGTAGTTGGTTCCTATTGTGTTTTTACTTTTGTTTGTGTTTTTCTTTTAGAACCTAAGCCCTGATGATGGCCTCATAATGAGCCGAAAGCGCTAGGCAATATTAAAGCTATAGACCTGTATTAAAGGTGTTAAAAAAACAGTTTGTCGAACATTGTGATATGCAGTTTATGTTTGACAAAGCAGTGTGACCATCAGTAAAGTCCGCATCATATGGGATTTTTTTTTAATTAATAGCTTTAGTCGAAATTTGACTTTGGCATCAAGTTCTGCTTCGATCGAGAAGAAAATTAAGCAAAAAAACAGTAGTTACGTGATTCGCATTATCTGATTCTGTCAAATTTTAATTTTTTCCAAAAAATAATTCAAAAGTGGGGTTATTTCTAAAAATATCGAAAAAAGTTATAAGAAAAAGTTTTTTTAAATGCAGTTTCTAGCTTATATGCAAAATTTCAGCTGCATAAGACAATTTTGATTTTTTACCCACCATTAAAATTTATTTTTTATTTAGTGAACACTTTACTGATGACACAGTGTTCTTTTTTGTCCTAATATTAAGGTGTATTACTTCCAGACACAAACTAAATTTCAAAAATACCAAATTTTAATAGGCCAATTTTGATTTTGTAGAAAAACACACATTTAATATGGCGCTACTTTAAAGAAAATGTATCTGAAATAAAGCCTTGTCAAAACTAAGAAGTTTTATGTAGGTTACGTTGAGTATTATTTTGCAAAAGTGGTGCAATTTACAAAATATGGGTAAAAAGTCAAAATTATCTTATGCAGCTAAAATTTTGCATGTGGGCTAGAAACTGCATTAAAAAAAAAACTCTTTTTAATAACTGTTTTCGATACTTTCAGAAATAACCCTACTTTTGAATTTTTTTTTTGGAAAAAATTAAAATTTGACAGATAATGCGAATCACGTGACAACTATTTTTTTTTTGCTTAATTTTCATCTCGATCAAAGCTGAACTTCATGCCAAAGTCAAATTTCGAATAAAGCTATTAATAAAAAAAAATCCCATATGATGCGGACTTGAATGGTCACACTGTATATTGACAACGTCGGCCATTACATCTTATACCTTGCGAGCAAAAATTATTTGCATCAAAGAGGGCCTTGCATCTAAGGACGTAATGCTTAGCCGTAAAGCTTAATACCTGTTGGGTATCAGTAATTACCTGAATTAACAATCAATCAGTTATTCCGTCATCTTTGACAGTCGTTACAAGTAATTTGATTCATCGCTAATTTTTCTAATTTCTTGAACAATTCACACAATGGGCTTTACGGAACAGCGCAAAACATTCATGGTTGAAGCGTATTTTCGAAACGAGGTTAGAGTAAATGGTGAATGGCAATACAATCCGGGTTTGTGCATGGACGATTTTCACGAATATTTTCCTAACGTTGCTTTTATTGCTGGGGATTTTTATCATTGCCTGAAAAGAACCGTGGCTGTGTTTAGGGAAACAGGTTCTGTTCTATACAATACAAAAAAGGAGCAGGAAGACCATCTGTAAGTACAGAAGAACTTGTTGCAAACGTTTGTGAAATAATGCAAAATACGCCAACAAATTGTATAAGACGCCTGTACCAAGAAGTGGGAAGATCTTATGGAACATGCAGGACTATTCTTAAGAAGCAGCTAAATTTATTTTCTTATAAAGTGCAAGTAGTATTCCAAGAAATACAAGCCGCATATTTTAAAAGACGCAGAAACTACTCTCAATGGTTTACCTAAAATTTATTGGAAAGAAATGATTCATTAGACCTGACATTTTTTTCGGATGAAGCCTGGTTCCACCTCTCCGGTTATGTGAATTCTCAGAATACACGCATGTGAAGTAGGTAGTGAAAGTCCCCATTTTTTTGTAGAGTCCACATTGCACCCTCAAAAAATTGGTGTCTGGTTAGCTGTTTCCCGAAGAAGAATTGTTGGATATTTTCAACAGGACGGTGCAACCGCCCATACAGCCGCCTTTTCGTCGACAGATTGATCAGTTTTCGATCAGACATTGAATTCCCACGTTGTGTAACGGTTATGGATTACTTCGTTTTTCCTCATTTAAAGAACACTATTTTTAAAACACCAGTTGCAAATTTAGAACAATTACAAGAAAGGATTATCCAAGAATGTGGTAACATTTCTCCAGAGATGCTGGTCAATAGTTTCGAAAATATGAGGAGACGTGTGAATTTATGCTTGGAGCATGACCGTGGCCAATTTCAGCAATTTATGTAATTATTTTTCTTTTTCTTTCTGTCTATTCTTACTTTGTTAATTTTGTAAACAACAAAAATAAATTTGTATTTGTCTACTTATTTTATTACTCATTAGTTTGGCATAACATGTCATAATATGAATTTGACAAAATTTTAACCTAGATTTGGTTAGATATATTGTGCCCATATCATTGTGATCTAAACCAAGCCCTACGTTTTTTAATCCAAGCCCTCTTTGATGCAAATAATTTTTGCTCGCACGGTATGATACTTGTTGCGTGGCGACCACTTTCCTAGCGTAATATATATTTGTTTATTTTAATATGTTGACACAAAATCTCTAGCCACTTATACACGACAATGTATAATAATTATTTCGAATTATTTTTATGTTGTTTGAAACGAAAGGCAAACAAAAGAAAAATAAAAGTAAGATAAATTACATTTTAATATTTAATTCCATTTAAGCAATACAAAACAGAATATTGGAACGATATTTATTATTATTTCAGATATTAAAGAATACAAAATACCATTTGTAGAAAAATAAGCTTAAGGCTCCAAGCTATCGCTTTATTGGTTTTCTTTGAATATCAATTTTCCTCAAGACTGGGTATTAACTTTTAAAAGAAAACGACAGAACGAAAGAAAAGCTTAATAATAGTACTGCTATTTACTATAATCCTATTTTATTAGTTCGTTTCATGATTTTAATAATAATAATTGTGAATTAGAAATTATTCAAAGTAACTTTTAAAAGACATTACAATAGATAAATAGAAAGAAGAATAAATATATTTTAAAAAAACTAAAAAACATGCTTTAATAATATAATTAATCAAACTAAAAGGCGGAAAATAAATATAGTTTAAAATAATTCTTGAAATTCTTAATATAGGCAGAAAATAATAATGAACGATAAACATTACTATTATTGTGAAAAAAGCGTAGGGTGCTTGATATACGAAAAAAATAGCACTAAGCGCCCCACGCTTTTTTTTCACTATAATACTAATGTTTATCGTTCATTATTATTTTCTGCCTATATTAAGAATTTCAAGAATTATTTTAAACTATATTTATTTTCCGCTTTTTAGTTTGATTAATTTTATTATTAAAGCGTGTTTTTTAGTTTTTAAAACTTGTATTGTGCGGTTCTTGACAAGTATACAAAATTTAAATTAAATCTGACCGTTTAAAATGGGTCAAAATCGGGTTTAAAGAAGTCGGTTACAAACAAACATACCTACATAAAAACCCGAACAAACACGAACAAACGACAAAAATTTTCAAAATAAAAAAAAAATTGACAGGTAGAATTTTTTTTTAAATTTTTCTCTATTCTTAGCGACAATATCTCTACGACCCCACGTTTGTTTCATTACTATCGGTTATTGTAATAATTCTGACATATTGACAGGTGCCAAATTTTGACAAGAGGATTTTTGCGTTTTTTTTTTCAACCATCAATATACATACGACCTTATAGTTTTTTTATTAATTTCATTTTTGTAAACGATTTGACGTATTGAAAGCTGTCAAATTTTGACAGGAGAATTTTTTCCTCATTTTTCCCGAAGTCACCGCATCGAATACTATAAGACCCCATAATTTGTTTTGTCAAAATCGCTTCTTCGTTTTATACCTGACAGCTGTCAAAATTTGACAGGAGAATTTTTTGCGTGTAGATTATTGTATTGTCAGCGGTTCTTGATAAGTCTACAAAATTTAAATTAAATCTGACCGTTTAAAGTGGGTCAAAATCGGGTTTAAAGAAGTCGGTTACAAACATACATACAAACAAACATACAGGTGAAGCTAATAAAAGCGTGTTAAAAATGGTTATGCGCGAATCGAGTCCGCGAGATAAGTGTTTCGTTCGATTTTATTTTAATATTGACATCAGTCGTGGCTCGTCTATAAGGTCATTTGGTCAAAAAAGTGCAAATTCCAAGCGGAAACTTCCCAATAAAAAATTGAGCCAAGAAATGAGAAGCACCAGTTCCTGTGCTTGCCCCGGGCTATCATCCGGCAGTTATATTGACAACGCATTGAAACTAAAGGGCAATTACCGAGCCACCAAGTCGTCCGATCAAATTGCCCATTAAACAAAATCCAGAAATAGTACACTTAAATTATTTCCTCCCTAAAACATTCAACTTTATTTAGATCCACCCTTTCGAGATAAAAAGCTCCATTACGTAATTTGCAAAAAACTATGTTCCAAGTCATTTAGCTAAGAATCTAAAGCTCAGTGAAGGATAACAGAAATTTTTCAAACATCAAACACTGTCTAGATCTCATTTGTAAGGAGCGTTAACCGATAACTAAAGACCTGAGCTTCATAAAAGGCAAATTGGCCCTAACTTGCTTCTTAAGATAAATGTAGCGCCATTTTTATGGCTGGCTTCGATTATGGGCTTCCTTCCGTAAACATTGATGCAATGATTTATTCGAAAGAATGGCAAAGTCGACTAAGACGAGTATATACAATGGTAGAATAAAACCTTCATATAATGTCGAATTTGTTCACTTCTTGTAAGTATATACAGTGTGTCCACGGATAGAGTTTGAAAGAGGAAAAACTTTTTTATTAGTAGGTTAGGTTAGGTGAGATTAGAGTGGCAGACCTCTGGCATTGTTTAAACAGTCACACGTAGTCCTATAAGGACCGTTGTGGTACTACACATGTTGCGCATCAGCTTCGTGATGGTTAACGCAACGCATATTGTAGAAAAATCTTGACAGCTCATTCAAACTAGCTACTGCTGTTACTACACTTAGTGAGTCGACCCAGCTACAGGCTGCTCACTTCCTCCATATCATTAAAGAATGGTTCGCCCAGGGCATTGAACCTTCTTCTTGCGAGGCCAGGGCATTTACACAAGAAATGCTGAATACTTTCCTCCTCTTCTTCATCTCTGCAACTTCTACAGAAATCGTTAGTTGGTATTTGCATACGTTCAGCGTGTCTACCAAACAGGCAATTTCCGTTGACTACGGCAGTGATGTTTCTGAAGTCCTTCCGACTGTGCTGTAATAGTGTTGCGGGTTTCCTGTCGTCAAGTAGGGGACACAATTGCCTAGAGATACTACAGGTTGTCAGCCCTGACCATCTGCTTTGCACAAGTTGTTTAGCTATCCAATCTATCTCTTCTTTGACTGATCCCAGTGGTCTAGCCACATTATTCTCTGCTAATTCGACAGACATGCTTACGCTCTCCTTGGTGAACACATCAGCAGTCTCGTTGCCATATATATTGCTGAGCCCAGAAACCCAACACAAGGTGATTAGATGTTGAGCACCAAGTGTGGAGAGATTGTTGCGACAGCGCCTTACTAATTTTGACTTAGAACTGTTGGAGCAAATTGCCTTTATGTTGCTTGACTGTCTATATAGATAGCTATAGACGCAGCTCCTCTCAAGCCAGGGTAATTCCGCAAGGTATTGACTGCTTTATATGCTGCAAAATTTCTGCCTGAAAAATGCTGCAGTAGCCAGGGAGTCTATACGACCTCTGTATTAGAATGCTCTCGGAGAAGATACCAGCTCTCAACCCGACGTCCATTTTTGAAATATCTGTAAAGATTGAGTGATCCGCCTCCATTGTTACTTGATTGCCTTCCCACTCTTCCCTTCCCGGAATAAGCATAGAAAAGCCCCTTCCAAAGTCCGTCGGCTCTCGCATTTTTTGGCCTGGATATATCCTTAGTATGCTGTTGTTTCCGTAGTTGGTACTGGTCCAGCATTTCGACTCTTTTAGTAGCAGAGCACTTTTTGCAGCCCACTTTGAGTGTCATGATCCTTACTTGGTTTTTATTAGTAGGTATAGAAGAAAAAGTCATTCTTTGAAAAAACATCTGCTTGTGCTGAAACTACAATTTCGAAAATCAGATTTGCGATTACTATACAGAATTTGTCAAAAACAACATTTTTACTTTTTAGGATTTTCTTTTCAATGGGGACACCCCCATTTAAAATGAAGTCTACTTCCGTCCGTGCCCAGGTTAAGTTAAGTTTACACTATTTTAATTATTACCTTTAATTTTAATTATAATAAGCTTTAGCTGCAGATTTTATACATTCACCTTGAAATATACGTTCCCCAAGAAAAACATGTATCACACTTCGTAAATATTTGACGGCGAGGATCGATGAATTTTTCCTGAACCAAAATTTAAATTCTGCGGCGTTTTAGACCTTGCTAACGCCATTGAGGCCTCAAAGGGGAATCGAGAAAGCAATTATGGTGATTGATGGGGCAATATCAACTCAAGTTTTATATCCACAACTTCCATCGCCTTAGATTGAACACTTAAAAAAGTAAGAAAACTCTTATTTTCGGAAAATGCGTAGGTGGAAAATAGGTATTTTTCTGCGTCATTTAGGTGGGATATTTTTAACTTAATGGATTTTAGACTTAAATTTCGTTATCGATCTTACGCATACACGTCTGGTAAGCTGAATTCTTGAAATAGCATAAGTTGTTAAGTTAAGTCATAGAATAATAATTAAATAAACTGCTCATCACAAAGTGTGACAAATTGTTTTTTAACATCTTTATTACAGGTCAGTAATTTAGAAACGACATCACATATTTTAATGCGGTTTGCAGAGTTTAAAAGACTGTTTCTTGCAGATTAATGGTGTTGTACGCCTGAAAGTAAAAAAAAGTAAAAAAATAAAAAATAAAGTAAAGGGGTTTTAAATTAAATTAAATTAAAAATAGATAAACTACGTTAAGTTAACCTAAAATTTATTTTCCACTTAACCCTTTAACGGCGAAATTTTTCCGAATAAATTTTGTTAGAGGAGGTTAAGAGTAAGTACTTATTAAACTGGGATTTGAGGGAAAAAAAATATATTTTCAAAAAAAGTAATTTTTTTTTAGCAAAAAAGTGCCGTTACCGTATGGTAACTCTAGCCTAATATGGGATACAAAATTATTATTTGGTATGAAACGTTTCATTGCATTCTATGCATAATCCTACATCACATTTTCGGCATTTTGTACGTACGCTGGATGTACATCCTTCCCCAGCGCATCTTCTCCTATTTTTGTTTTCGGTTGGCACCAGTAAATGATTGCGACCATCGTATCGTAAATCATCCGACACCCTATTTAGGGTAACACTCGAGCCTGATGTTGCTGGTCTACCCGATCCTTTTGGGGGCACTCCATATCTGATGAGATAAGTTTGGACAATCTGTCTTCTAAATTGTAACTGGGTTATAGGTTCGTATTGCCTGTAAATAGTCCAAGCATTGACAACGGACACATTTAACATCCAAGTAAAAATAGACCACCACCATTTCTTTCGCCTGATAATTATCCTAAATCTAGAAGTATTTTCATCTAGGAGGTCGGTTCCCCAATTGAAGTCTCTCCCTGGTGATTCAGCATATCCGGTTACAATAAGGATTGCAAAACAACATTTTATTTCATCAACTGTTATTTTAGGATCCGAATCATTCAAAAACAAGGCATATTTATTAAACTCGTTGACAATAAGTTGAAAAATATCGTCATCTAAAAATTTTTCCAATATTTCAGTAGGACATAAATGCATATAGCTAGTAAGATTCTGATTTAGAACTTCTCTTTCTGTAGGAATTAAGTCCCCGTCGATCCAAGTTATTTTCTTTTTACCGGGCCTCTCTGGTAAATTAAATCCTCGGGTGGGAACAGTGGTTTGAATTGGAGTGTCTTCTATATCATTGTTGTCTTGTTTGTTTGTATGAGTTCTTATTTCAACGTGAGCTGAGAGCTGCTTCCTATTTAGATTGTCAATCAATGCGCCTTCATCCTCTTCACCTGAATCTTCGTCAGGTAAGATGTTGGGATCTGGAGGCTTAATAAATATTTGCTCAACATCGATGTCGTCATTATAGACGATATTTAGAGCTTCTTCTAACGTTAATCCTTTTCTAAAATTAAAAACAAAAATTGCTTACCTATTCGGCTAGCGTTACCATATGGTAACACCAAAAAAACACGCGACAGAGCAACATCAGTAAATATTTGTATAAATCATATATATCTAATGTAAAAAACAATATTTTAGAATCACTTTGTAGCATAAAAAAATTAAACATGCTTTTAAAATGTACATCTGACAATACTTACTCTAATTGAAAGTCTACAGGTTGACCAGACATAATAAATATTTAACTTTAGGGCACTAGTACAAAAACCAAATAGTGATTTACGCAAATTACCTTTTTGGTGCTTATTCTATCAACAATTGTTGGATAAGTAACACAACCTATACGCATATTTCGTATTAAGGATGGGGGATTTCGATTAAACTAGAGGTGAGTGTAGTTGTTACCACATGGTAACACTAGCCGTTGAAGGGTTAATGAACACTTTACTGACTGTGTTCTTTTTTGTCTTAATATTAAGGTGGATTACTTTCAGACACAAACTACGTTTTCAAAAATACTTATTTTATGAAGTTACCTTATACAGGGTCAAAAACAAATAACCTT
Source organism: Polydrusus pterygomalis (assembly GCA_963969555.1). NCBI lineage: Eukaryota > Metazoa > Arthropoda > Insecta > Coleoptera > Curculionidae > Polydrusus > Polydrusus pterygomalis. Next base: position 36,082,653 of record OZ018376.1, on the reverse strand, counting down.
TGCATCACATGCGACCAAATTTTAATAGGCCAATTTTGATTTTGTAGAAAAACACACATTTAATATGGCGGCGCTACTTTAAAGAAAATGTATCTGAAATAAAGCCTTGTCAAAACTAAGAAGTTTTATGTAGGTTGCGTTGAGTTTTATTTTGCAAAAGTGGTGCAATTTACAAAATATAGGAGAAAAATCAAAATTAACTTATGCAGCTGAAATTTTGCATGTGGGCTAGAAACTGCATTTAAAAAAACTTTCTCTAATAACTTCTTTCGATGTTTTCAGAAATAACCCCACTTTTAAATTATTTTTTTGGAAAAACCCAAAATTTGACAGATAACGCAAATCACGTGACTACTATTTTTTTGCTTAATTTTCATCTCGATCGAAGCAGAACTGTATGCCAAAGTCAATTTTGAATAAAGCTATTAATAGAAAAAATCCAATATGATGCGCACTTTACTGGTGACACTGTATATGAAATAAATACTCTCTTTATTCAAGGTTTCTAGTATTTGACAGAAGGTTGTAATAAGGTTTTGTGTACCGTCCTTCTAGCAATTTACCGTACTAAATAGCATAACATAGCGGAAAAAACCCGATAGCGACCTAGCAGATCTGAGAATATCTGAGAATATTTTTGTAATATCGAAGTAACTTCGATGGAATTTATTCAATTCTTAGTACGTTGAATGTCGTTAACTTCTAGCATCTTGTTCAAGAATCATGAAAAAAAAATTATTTTAAGACGTCAGCTTCATTATTTTTTACCCTCCTTTTTTATAGCAAACAAAACGAAACTTAACTAATTTCTCCTTAAAGAAAGAAACTTTCAAAAAGTTTTTTTAATTAAAACGCATAACAAATAAAATTAAAACTAGTTTCTAAAGATCAAGTTTGAAAAATTGAATTTAAATGAAAAACACTCTAAATAAATTCTCCGCTGGTGACGAGAGACTCCCTGCGCTTTAAATAAGATTAATGTCCTCAAAGTAGTCCGACCAACTTCCTTTGGAATATACATCTTCATTTTTAAACTTTTCATCTGAATAGAATAACTTAGTTTAACGGGACATAATCAAATCATATTTTCACCTTACTAAAGTGTCATAATTTTCTTAAGAAGCCTCCGGAGTGAGTTAAAGTTCAACCGTATGATTTTTTTTAACATTAAATTTATTGTATTTATTATTCGAAATAGTTTAGAGTTTTGTAGTTACTTTGACGTAAGGATTACGTTGAGATGCATAGTGGTATTATGAAATTTAGTCAAAAGAAATAAAATTTGGAAAAATAACGTTTATTCGTATGTTGTATACAGTGTGACCAGTCAAATCCGCATCATATGGAATTTTTTTATTAATAGCTTTACTCGAAATTTGACTTTGGCATCAAGTTCTGCTTCGATCGAAATAAAAATTAAGCAAAAGAATAGTAGTCAGGTGATTCGCATTATCTGTCAAATTTTAATTTTTTTCAAAAATTAATTAAAAAATGAAGTTTCTAGCCCACATGCAATATTTCAGCTGCATAAGATAATTTTGATTTTTTTACCCACCACTAAAATTTATTTTCCCCTTAATGAACACTTTACTGATGACACTGTGTTCTTTTTTATCTTAATATTAAGGCGTATTACTTTCAGACACAAACTAAGTATTCAAAAATACTTATTTTATGAAGTTACCTTATACAGGGTCAAAAACAAATAAACTTTGCATCACATGCGACCAAATTTTAATGGCCCAATTTTGATTTTGTAAAATAACACAAATTTAATATGGCGGCTACTTTAAAGAAAATGTATCTAAAATAAAGCATTGTCAAAACTAAGAAGTTTTATGTAGGTTGCGTTAAGTCTTATTTTGCAAAAGTGGTGCAATTTACAAAATATGGGTAAAAAGTCAAAATTATCTTATGCAGCTAAAATTTTACATACATGTGGGCTAGAAACTGCATTAAAAAACTTTTTTTAATAACTTTTTTCGATACTTTCAGAAATAACCCCACTTTTGAATTATTTTTTTCAAATAATTAAAATTTGACAGATAATGCGACTTACGTGACTACTATTTTTTTGCTTAATTTTTATCTCGATCGAAGCAGAACTGTATGCCAAAGTCAATTTTGAATAAAGCTATTAATAGAAAAAATCCCATATGATGCGCACTTTACTGGTGACACTGTATATGAAATAAATACTCCCTTTATTCAAGGTTTCTAGTATTTGACAGAAGGTTGTAATAAGGTTTTGTGTACCGTCCTTCTAGCAATTTACCGTACTAAATAGCATAACATAGCGGAAAAAAACCCGATAGCGACTTAGCAGATCAAATCTGAGAATATTTTTGTAATATCGAAGTAACTTCGATGGAATTTATTCAATCCTTAGTACGTTGAATGTCGTTAAGTTCTAGCATCTTGTTCAAGAATCATGAAAATAAAATTATTTTAAGACCTCAGCTTCATTATTTTTTACCCTCCTTTTTTATAGCAAACAAAACGAAACTTAACTAATTTCTCCTTAAAGAAAGAAACTTTCAAAAAGTTTTTTAATTAAAACGCATAACAAATAAAATTAAAACTAGTTTCTAAAGATCAAGTTTGAAAAATTGAATTTAAATGAAAAACACTCTAAATAAATTCTCCGCTGGTGACGAGAGACTCCCTGCGCTTTAAATAAGATTAATGTCCTCAAAGTAGTCCGACCAACTTCCTTTGGAATATACATCTTCATTTTTAAACTTTTCATCTGAATAGAATAACTTAGTTTAACGGGACATAATCAAATCATATTTTCACCTTACTAAAGTGTCATAATTTTCTTAAGAAGCCTCCGGAGTGAGTTAAAGTTCAACCGTATGATTTTTTTTAACATTGAATTTATTGTATTTATTATTCGAAATAGTTTAGAGTTTTGTAGTTACTTTGACGTAAGGATTACGTTGAGATGCATAGTGGTATTATGAAATTTAGTCAAAAGAAATAAAATTTGGAAAAATAACGTTTATTCGTATGTTGTATACAGTGTGACCAGTAAAGTCCGCATCATATGGAATTTTTTTATTAATAGCTTTACTCGAAATTTGACTTTGGCATCAAGTTCTGCTTCGATCGAAATAAAAATTAAGCAAAAAAATAGTAGTCACGTGATTCGCATTATCTGTCAAATTTTAATTTTTTCCATAAAATAATTCAAAAAATGAAGTTTCTAGCCCACATGCAATATTTCAGCTGCATAAGATAATTTTGATTTTTTTACCCACCACTAAAATTTATTTTCCCCTTAATGAACACTTTACTGATGACACTGTGTTCTTTTTTGTCTTAATATTAAGGCGTATTACTTTCAGACACAAACTAAGTATTCAAAAATACTTATTTTATGAAGTTACCTTATACAGGGTCAAAAACAAATAAACTTTGCATCACATGCGACCAAATTTTAATGGCCCAGGTTTGATTTTGTAGAATAACACAAATTTAATATGGCGGCGCTACTTTAAAGAAAATGTATCTGAAATTTTATGTAGGTTGCGTTGAGTCTTATTTTGCAAAAGTGGTGCAATTTACAAAATATGGGTAAAAAATCAAAATTATCTTATGCAGCTAAAATTTTACATACATGTGGGCTAGAAACTGCATTTAAAAAAACTTTTTTAATAACTTTTTTCGATACTTTCAGAAATAACCCCACTTTTGAATTATGTTTTGGAAATAATTAAAATTTGACAGATAATGCGACTCACGTGACTACTATTTTTTTGCTTAATTTTCATCTCGATCGAAGCAGAACTTGATGCCAAAGACAAATTTCGAATAAAGTTACTGATAAAAAAAAATCCAATATGATGCGGACTTTACTGGTCACACTGTATGTATGTAAAGGCAGGAATATCAAAATTTCGAAAATAAACCAACAATATTAAGTCATATATTTGGTCAAGCCAAATACTAGAGGTTCCAAATATTCTATTACGTCCAATATTTCAGTTCAAAACCTCAAAACTACTCCATAAACTGAAGTAGAAATACCCCATTTTCGCCTAGTTTTGACAGCTCGAATTCTTGTAATTTCATGAGAGATAAATTTCACAGCCCTCTTTTCAGACCCGACGGAGATGTTGAAATTTTGTTTTTTGTAAAATTATCTCGTTCTGAAAATATCGATTTTTCTCTAATAAAAAAAAATATTTATAACTTAAGATGTGCAAAAGTGTATGGAAAAGATTAGAGCATATTACAGTCCAAAAAAAAAACTGTCAGTGAATAATATTGTATAGCCGAATAACTAAAACTTTTGATGAAGTTTAATTTATTCGTCTCTAACCTCCCCAAAAAAAAAAAGCGTAAATGCCCAAATGTCGAAAGTGACGCCGACGACAACATAAATATTTTCTTTGGTGCGGATGGTAAATATACCGTGCGAGCAAAAATTATTTGCATCAAAGAGGGCGTAATGCTTAGCCGTAGAGCTTAATACCTGTTAGGTGTCAGTAACTACCTAAATTAACAATTAATCAGTTATTCCGTCATCTTTGACAGTCGTTACAAGTAATTTGATTCATCGCTAATTTTTTCAATTTCTTGAACAATTCACACAATGGGCTTTACGGAACAGCACAAAACATTAATGTTTGAAGCATATTTTCGAAACTGGGTTAGAGTAAATGGTGAGTGGCAATAATAGAATCAGGGTTTGTGCATGGACGATTTTCACGAACATTTTCCTAACGTTGCTTTTATTGCTGGGGATTTTTATCATTGCCGAAAAAGAACCGTGGCTGTGTTTAGGGAAACAGGTTCTATACAACACAAAAAAGGAGTAGGAAGGCCATCTGTAAGAACAGAAGAACTTGTTGCAAACGTTCGTGAAATAATGCAAAGTACGCCAACAAATTATATAAGACGCCTGTCCCAAGAAGTGGGAATATCTTATGGAACATGCAGGACTATTCTTAAGAAGCAGCTAAATTTATTTCCTTATAAAGTGCAAGTATTATAATTCTGTAAACAACAAAAATAAATTTGTATTTGTCTACTTATTTTATTACTCATTAGTTTGGCATATCATGTCATAATATGAATTTGACAAAATTTTAACCTAGACGTGGTTAGATATATCGTCCCCATATCATTGTGATCTAAACCAAGCCCTACGTTTTTTAATCCAAGCCCTCTTTGATGCAAATAATTTTTGCTCGCACGGTAGCATTCGTTGAAAGCTATCAAAAAAAGAAAAATACAAAACGCAGGCGTAATAACCGAATGATAACAGTAAATGTTAAAATATAATTCGTGCATCATAGAACAAAAAATGCACTTTGAGCCACACATCTACTCAATTGATATTGATGGGAATCCATCGCGAAATAGTGTATAGACTATACAGGGTGTTATGAAACTTACTTATTATTATATTTAAATAGGTGACTCCTTGGGTGTCCTAGGAAAATACTCCACACTTTTTTCATCGAGCGCCTACAAAGTTGGGTAAGCAACCCTAATACCAGATCGATTTTGCACGCCTATCCTCAGATAGTAACGGTTACAAAAATTTTCGCCCTATTATTTCTCTATGGCAGCGTTTCTGCGACCTATCATTCCTCTGTTGCAGTGTTGCACTGTACCACGCAAAATACTGTCGGCGTTTACAGTTTAGTTTACGTACTCTACAGTAAACGAGATTGTCTGCCAGTCAGCCGTTGTGTTCTATTTTTATTATTTTTTATTTAATAAAGGACTTAAATATTCGTGTTTAAAGAATTTTCAATTAAGTGTTAAAATGTATTTTGGTACCTTCAGTCAATATTGTGAGAATGTGAAATATTTGTTTATTTATCAAGGTGTACATTTTGTTCCACTCTTGGATTTTTAAGGTAGGATTAATTTTAATATACTATTTATCTCTCTTTCGACATTTAACAATATTTTTCTGCAATGCGTTTTCATATTAGTATTTACGGGTTTAAATATAATAAAGCAATTCCATAACAAACACCCGATATAGCGATGTAGACTGGCAGGGTTTATTCATCGCCGGTGTTGCCATAAGTACACATTTCTGTCGATTCTTTTGATTTGGAACTCTTTTTTGCTTACACATGAAATTGGACGGAAAAGTTATTGCAATAATAAATTAAAATAATTTTTGTTATTTGCCTTATTTTCTATCACAAAGTTATAAACTGGTCCACTGGGTAGTAGGATAGTCCTGAAACGGACATCAATCTTCATACTGCCTAGTTTGTTCCGGTTTGTTCGACAGTGTGGACAATAAATGCTAATATGCTAGCTAGGGGGGAGGGGCACGTGCCCCCATGCCCCCTTTGGGTGCGCCATTACGCCAATGATCTAATACTTAACTATTTGTAAAATACCTTTACTACGTCTATGCAGAACCCCTACTTTACTACGTCTATGCATATTCGCAAATTTGAAACTTAATTTACTTAGAAAATTTGTCGGAAAACACCTTTGTGTGTGTAGTGTGTTGTGCTGGAGGCATTTCCAGACTTAAATTTAACTTTTGCGGAAAATTGTTTAAAGTTTGCGGAAGCATGTTTGTCAGTTCTATAACTTGATACACAACAAAGAACTTTTGGTTCTTGTCTCGGCACTCGTAACGGTAATATTAGGTAGAAATTGGTAGCTAGACTACTGCTTATTTCAGACAAGTAGTACAATAAATGTTTAGGTGAATTTTCAAATACTAAGCCTCTAAATGATTAAACTGTTGTATATACGGTTGGGGTATTTCAAAATTTCTCTTAAGAACCAAGAATTACCGAAAAGCTTTTTGAATGAACGGAGTCAGTCTGTTCTTGTTGCTGGTATTCACTCAAGTTCACTTCCTATATCATGTAGTGTGGTGTCCCTCAAGGCTCGTTCTTGTTCTCTACATATATTTCACAATTTTTAAATCGAATAAAGCATTCTATATGCACATCTATACGCCCATAATACGTACGTTTACCTAATTTTTAATCCTGGTGATGTGAACACATCTCTGCAAAGAATAAATGACGATCTGTCCAGGTCCAGATTGGTCTCGGATGCCTCTGATCATACATTATCGATTAATTCAAAAAAAGAGCTCTGACATGATCTTTGGTCCTACAAGAATTCGAGATGGTCTCTTACCTTCGATTACCTAAACTTAAAATCAATAACGATGAAAGAACAATACTTGACATCAGTTGTAGAACCCTAGGTCTTTCAATAAAGTCCAAAAGTATTTGAAATGCTTATTTTAATTTAAAGATGATTTTCAATTCTCGAGACGATTTAAATTAAAAGCTAATACTAATCTTGCGCTCTGGTTGTGTCAAGATTTAATTTTTGCGATAGTATTTATAGTTTCTTGATAGGCTGATTTCTTAGATTAGCGCCGTACTCAGGTACTACAAAATTTAACAGAGTAACTGGCGTTTACTGCATGCAGCTTGTCTGTTTGATCATACCATTTAAAGAATAAAATTTATTTTACCTTGTACGTTGATTAAGACAAAAAAATATTCTCTAACTGAGTAAATATTTTTATAATGTAATTTTTGAGGTATTTTTTTACCAAATATTGAGTCGTTTTTCTGTATGCACATTATATTCGTGTAATTCAATATTGAACAATACTACTAAAGAAATTCCTGTGAGAGATATAACGCAACGGCATTTCAATATGGTAGTGCAATTCGTTTGCTGTCAATATACTACGTTCTAAACTATTCTAGTTATATCGTTTTCGACTTAATAAATAGGTAACTGTAAGGTTTATATCGAACCTGAAGGAATACCGTATAATGTACCGTGTGTTTCTTATTTTCAGAAAGGATGGAGTAGTGATGTATCTTGATATATAACTTTATTTTGTTATGATCAATTTAAACTCCTCAAACTAGGCCTAGGCTACACAAAGAAGGTATGAAAATAAGGAGAAACACACACCAAGACACATTATGCCGATGCATGTTTTGGTATATTTTTTTTATTTGCATCCCTGCAATCTAATTAGGTACGCCTATTTTCCGGGAAATATATTGCTTTAAAAAGTTTAAAAGATACAAAAAACCAAAACTTTTTGAAATTCTCGAACAAGTAATTGTGCTTGAAAATGTTTTACACGTCCTCAAGTTTTTGCCAAATTGGAAAAATCAATTTAAGTTATACAAACTAATATTTGACTTGAGGTTAGGTACGTAATAACATCGAAGATTGGTTATTTTGCTGGTTTTGTTTGTTTTTCATATTCGATTTTGTTTTATAGTTTAATTGACTTGTTTTCTTCCTTTTTAAACTAAAAACACGACGACGACTCATTTTTAAACAAATTCTAGAAACAAACCCTTAACAACAATTTTCTATCCTCAAAATCTGAAAGGTTTGCAACTACTAAAAATGCCAGAAGTCACTACCTTACTTTCCAACTTGATCAAAAACTGAAAAGAAATTCCAATTATTTTGGCAAGAATTTGTGGCAAATTTTAGCTGTTTACACGTAAAAATAAAAGGTCAGCTTTACAATTTCTTAAGCAAGAACCTAAATTTTAAAGCCCGGACCTGTCTATTTGCGCATTCGTCAAATGATAATGTTGCAGTGCGCATGTCTGATCGTGTGTAGCTTTGTTTACAAGCGCGAGGCCATAAATACGCCGCTTTCCTGATTATTGTTTGCTTATCTAAAGGTAAGTATATATTATGGTTAATACTAAGACGGATACACGATCCACATTATTCCACATCAAGTAATAGAAAGAACAATAACGCAGACTACGACAAACTGTTTCTAGCCTGGAATAAACTGCGACATAAAAAAGTACCGTAGAAGCCTGCCAATTGGCACTTGTACCGTAGAAGCCTGCCAATTATTGTTTGAAGGTATCGGCTGCGTTTTTACATGTAGCATTTATGCCTGTATTTTTTATACAAATATTTACTGTACAGCCAGTTTGATACATAATATAGGAAAATTGCTCCAATTCCGTTAATAGTGCCATTAATGCTACGTCAAATTAAAGCTGCACTAAAATTCAATAATCATAATTCAAAGGTTTCTAATGCATCTTCTACCACCGCATGATAAAACGCTACAGTGCTATTACACAAGCTTAATTTGCACTTGCAGTACAACACAAAGCTAGTTGCTTCGAAATTTCCTATTGTATCGATGTCCTGAAAGCTTTGGTTTAGGCTATTAATTACTGATTGTGTAATAATGATACCTAGTATACATGATGCAAAAACTTTGACGGAAGCATTGTATTGACGATACTCAAAGTATTAGTTTTTTTGTAGGTAAGTTTTAATTGGTTTACTTATGAGTAAGTTATGAGCAGGCACGTATCTAGGAGACGGGTCTAGGAAGTCCGGACTGCCCCGAACGAAAAGATTTTTAATCGATACTCCGGAAGAATACTTTAGGGTTTTCTATTTTTCTACCATGCCCACTTAGGCACTTCAACGACCGACCGTATTGGAGCATTGTAAGCCCAACTAACTACTAGAATTTGCCTCGCCGGAACACACCCATATTTTTTATGGGAAATATTTAATGTCTGCTCTCCAGGGTGAATACTAGATCACAATAACATGGGGACGACAAATTACTTGAACGATTTTCGGTATTTTTGCAATTATAAACATCAGCATTTTACTTTTCACTTTGTTTTCCTGATGATGAGTGTTTCTACACTCGAAACATGTCGTCGATGTGATCCTAGGTTCGCCTAGTTTTTCGATTAATAAATATTGTGGAGAAAGACTTCGTGCTTTTCTTTTTCTGAATTATAAAAGAGTTTATGAGTTAGTGAGTTTGTTTGAGTATTATATTATTTTTAACAAACATTCAACTCAATAATAAAAACGAATTGTATCTTGACATGTTAAAAATTAGGTCAAAACTACAAACCTGCTACATTTTTTTTCAAACATCCTATCTCACCAACAGTTACACAAGTTAGTACCGTGCGAGCAAAAATTATTTGCATCAAAGAGGGCTTGGATTAAAAAACGTAGAGCTTGGTTTAGATCACAATGATATGGGGACGATATATCTAACCAAATCTAGGTTAAAATTTTGTCAAATTCATATTATGACATAATATGCCAAACTAATGAGTAATAAAATAAGTAGACAAATACAAATTTAGTTTTGTTGTTTACAAAATTTACAAAGTAAGAATATACAGAAAGAAAAAGAAAAATAATTACATAAATTACTGAAATTGGCCACCGCCATGCTCCAAGCATAAATTCACAAGTCTCTTCATATTTTCGAAAGTGTTGACCAGCATATCTGGAAAAATCTTATCACATTCTTGGATAGTCCTTTCTTGTAATTGTTCTAAATTTGCAACTGGTGTTTTAAAAATAGGGATCTTTAAATGAGGAAAAACGAAGTAATTCATAACCTTTAAACAAGGTGATCTAGGTGGGAATTCAATGTCTGATCGAAAACTGATCAATCTATCGTCAAAAAAATTGCATAAGTAGGTAATAGTTTCGTCGGCTGTATGGGCGGTTGCACCGTCCTGTTGAAAATATCCAAAACGTAGTTCGTCGTAAAGTAATTGCTCCACAAATGGATTCCAAATATTGTCTCTATATATCGCTGTGCTGTAACTGTGTCATGGAAAAAAATAGAATCAAAATTCTTCTTCATCATTTCTTTCCAATAAATTTTGGGTAAACCATTCCTGCGTCTTTCAAAATCTGCGGCTTGTATTTCTTGGAATACTTGCACTTTATAAGGAAATAAATTTAGCTGCTTCTTAAGAATAGTCCTGCATGTTCCATAAGATCTTTCCACTTCTTGGGACAGGCGTCTTATACAATTTGTTGGTGTATTTTGCATTATTTCACGAACGGTTGCAACAAGTTCTTCTGTTCTTATAAAAATCCCCAGCAATAAAAGCAACCGTAGGAAAATGTTCGTGAAAATCGTCCATGCACAAACCCGGATTGTATTGCCACTCACCATTTACTCTAACCCCGTTTCGAAAATACGCTTCAACCATGAATGTTTTGTGCTGTTCCGTAAAGCCAATTGTGTGAATTGTTCAAGAAATTGGAAAAATTAGCAATGAATCAAATTACTTGTAACGACTGTCAAAGATGACAGAATAACTGATTGATTGTTAATTCAGGTAGTTGCTGACACCCGACAGATATTAAGCTCTACGGCTAAGCATTACGTCCTTAGATGCAAGGCCCTCTTTGATGCAAATAATTTTTCCTCGCACGGTAATTTTAACACTACCAATATAAACAAATGAGAAATGTTGCTATCCTATAAATAATAAATGTATTTGCAGCTGTCCAAAGCAGAAAACGAGAATTAGGTATACAGCTTCGATGGCTCCATGGTAACGAGGCAGTTACTGAGAACTCTAGGACGAGAGTTTGTAGGTTTGCGTCCTACTCCCGGAAAACTGGTTCTAGCCCGGTGGATTTTACTGGTCTTGGCGTAGTCCAGCATAGAGGAAAAATTAGAAAAGAGTGAAAAAGGTATCAAGGTAACCAAACCGAATCAGATCGGATATCTCGTGGGGTACGGGAAAAGGAACACACTCTCCAATCGGTACGTAATGGTAATTTATTTCAACAAAATAAAGTTTGCATACACAAAAACTTAAAATAAAAAATGTCAACTAACAACGAGACAAAAGCCTAAAATATTGACTATCCATTAATCAAATCAATCAATTGACGAGAAACTCGCTCCCGTTTACTTCGACGATAACAATTCATCAGCTTGGAAAACCATGCCTTGGAAAAATATCGTTGACACATTTATATTGTAAAATATTTCCAGATCGACAATAAAGAATTTTGGAAATATCTCTCGAAAATAATTTTTAAATCTGTAGTTGGGTTTATTCAATTATCAACACTTTTTTTTTAAATCGATAAATGATTAATTGACATTAAATTTGAATATTATTGTTATTATTGGTTAAAACGGGTTGTCATAAAATATTTATGGAAAACAAAAGAATTATTATCGTGACAACTAATATTGATACAAGTATTAAACAAAATTATCGTAATTTAGAGTATTATTGTTCTGAAAATAAAACCGGCGTGTACGTAAATTATAACAATTTGAACATGGATCTGTAACAAGTATTAGTTTAGTACAATGTTTATTTATTTATTTATTTATTTATTTATTTATTTATTTATTTATTTATTTATTTATTTATTTATTTATTTATTTATTTATTTATTTATTTATTTATTTATTTATTTATTTATTTATTTATTTATTTATTTATTTATTTATTTATTTATTTATTTATTTATTTATTTATTTATTTATTTATTTATTTATTTATTTATTTATTTATTTATTTATTTATTTATTCATTCATTCATTCATTCATTCATTCATTCATTCATTCATTCATTCATTCATTCATTCATTCATTCATTCATTCATTCATTCATTCATTCATTCATTCATTCATTCATTCATTCATTCATTCATTCATTCATTCATTCATTCATTCATTCATTCATTCATTCATTCATTCATTCATTCATTCATTCATTCATTCATTCATTCATTCATTCATTCATTCATTCATTCATTCATTCATTCATTCATTCATTCATTCATTCATTCATTCATTCATTCATTCATTCATTCATTCATTCATTCATTCATTCATTCATTCATTCATTCATTCATTCATTGATTTATTTATTTATTTATTTATTTATTTATTTATTTATTTATTTATTTATTTATTTATTTATTTATTTATTTATTTATTTATTTATTTATTTATTTATTTATTTATTTATTTATTTATTTATTTATTTATTTATTTATTTATTTATTTATTTATTTATTTATTTATTTATTTATTTATTTATTTATTTATTTATTTATTTATTTATTTATTTATTTATTTATTTATTTATTTATTTATTTATTTATTTATTTATTTATTTATTTATTTATTTATTTATTTATTTATTTATTTATTTATTTATTTATTTATTTATTTATTTATTTATTTATTTATTTATTTATTTATTTATTTATTTATTTATTTATTTATTTATTTATTTATTTATTTATTTATTTATTTATTTATTTATTTATTTATTTATTTATTTATTTATTTATTTATTTATTTATTTATTTATTTATTTATTTATTTATTTATTTATTTATTTATTTATTTATTTATTTATTTATTTATTTATTTATTTATTTATTTATTTATTTATTTATTTATTTATTTATTTATTTATTTATTTATTTATTTATTTATTTATTTATTTATTTATTTATTTATTTATTTATTTATTTATTTATTTATTTATTTATTTATTTATTTATTTATTTATTTATTTATTTATTTATTTATTTATTTATTCTCTTACAAACACAAAAATGTGGTATTAACAAATAAGAGAGCTTAAAACTATGGACTAGAAGAAAACTAAAGAAAATTTCAACATTTTTAAAAAACTTTACTATCTTACATTTAGATCTGTAGTTATGTTATCTAAAGAAATAAGACTTAATTTCTGTAGCGTTTGACTTAAATAAATCAATATTAGCCTTATCAATTAATCGATTACAGTGTTCTAACATATGATTAGGTGGTGAACAATTCATTGAATATGTATAAAACAACCACATACTTCTAATTCTCAAATTAATTTTAGGTACCAATATATTATTTATATTGTTGATTAAACACAAATCTTTGTACTTAAGATTATTAATGATAGCGAATACAAAATAAAGAATACAGCCTGCATAGATCTTCTACTTTCCAAAGTTACAAAATTAAAAGAATCAAGCATACGATATCCTATATGGATATTCATTATTTTTCCTGACATACAAATAACGCAGGAATCTTTTTTGTACTCTTTCAATGAGATCTATATTCATCTTGGCTTGAGGCGCCCAAATACATGCGTATTCTAAATGAGGTCTTACCAAGGCATTATACATTTTTATAATCGAATATATATGTTTAAAAAATGTTTACTTTATTATCAAGAAAATATTGATTGTTTATGAAATTTTGCTTCCTAGTGAAGGTCACAATAGCACATTTATCAATATTGATCTCCCTAAACCATTTAGTAACTGAGTCTAAGTCAAGCTGTAATTTGTAAGAATCCTGAAATGAAGTGATTTGTCTAAAGTTCTTAAAATCAGCAGCAAACAGAAGGTCTATTGAATATTTGATTCAGTTGGACAGGTCATTTGAAAATGGTAAAAAGAAGAGGCCCTAAATTACTTCCTTGGGGCACACCAGAAGTCACCAGGAATCCCCTAGATAATCATTGGCCAACTTTAACCTGTTACCTAACCATAAGATACGGCCTCATAAACACACATGCACTGCTAGAGAAACCAAAATCTCTCAGCTTTCCCAACAATATACCATAGTCAACCTTGTCAAATGCCTTTGCACAGTCTATCATAATCACAACAATGTTATTATGAATGCGGTAAAAATTATACTGCTGAATTACAAAGATTTCGTACGATAATGGGTTTGAGAGCAGGACCGTGCCAAATGAAGGCGTATTATAATTTGACTAGCAAACGAAGCAGATTACTGGCTGTGTGGTTATTTAAAAAGTTTGATGTTTAGAACACAGCCAACAACTGCAGGAATTAAGGACAGTATTAGCGAGCAAATTCGTGCAATACAACCAGAAATGTTAAATGGTGCTATTTGGAGCAACGGTTGGTAATTTTACAACAACAAAATGGAGGTCATATGAAGCATTTGCGGTAACCAGTGAAAATGATGAATTCGGTTATAGTGAAAAGGTCCATTAAGTAGTGGTTTTGGACACTAAAAAGTATTAGGACTTTTTGTGGGGAAGTCAAGGTTAATCGCTTTAGCTTTGTTTAGCATTGAAAAGTTTTCATTAGAAATATTTATAGTTTTAATGACCTAGTGATTGAACATTTCTCCAACATTGTGGGGCCATTCTTCATCGACCATTCAAGCTTTTAGACAGCAGAAGAAAGCTGTTCGTGTAATTGCCGATGCTGGTTACTTGGACCACTGTCAGCCCCTTTTTAAGAGGTTTGTTATTTATTATTATTATTATATATTATGCCTCTACCTTCTCTGTTATATTCTGTTGTCTATTTTACTCTATTCCCTGGGTCCTTAATTCGCCACTAGTCGTTATGGCGCCCCATTTTGATGGGAAGAAAACACTCCGCGCTTACTTAAACGTATTTATTAAGTAAAACTAATAACAACGGGTTGTAGAACTATAGGTTACGTTATTTACAATAGATATACAAAGATGATCACTTTTGGGCACCAGGTTAAACGATAAAACCATTAAAAACGGCGCGTCTCTTTTTGGTCTCTCCTCTTCACCCCTATTATCTGTTCTCTCTCTCTTCTCTCGTTGTCTTCGTCACTCTTCGGCTCTACATGTATGGTGTGTTGCCTATTAGTAGTCATTCCCCCGCGAGTAAATCGGTCATTCCCCCGCGAGTAAATTGGCAATAAAATTCTAATCAATTCTATCAACTGCTTAAAATTCATAAAAAAAAAGGATAGTTTTTCATTAAATTATAATTTTCATAACTACGTAACTAGAGGTTCTGACTTAGGCCTAAAAAAATTTGCTACAAGAAGGCCAAGGATAATTCTATTAATATCTCATTATTGTATAATGCACTGCCTGAAAATGTAAAGCTGCTTAGTTATTTAAAAATTAAATCTATGATAAAAAAATATTTTCGCCGTCACTGTTTTTATTCAGTTCGGGAGTATATATATGGACACAGCCACAGCGGATGGGTTGTTTCAAAATTTTTCCTGTTGTAGTGTAAAAAATATTAAAATATATTAAAAAGTTTAAAGATGTAATTAATAAACTTCTTGAATCCTATGCTTTCTGCTCAGAGATAGAATACTTTGATATTGTTAATTCACAAAGATCAACATTTAAATTTTAACTCTTTTTTGTTATTACTGTTTGTTTATAACGTTTGTGTATGCTATGTTCTTATACAATTATATTTTAATATATATATTTTAATTTAGCTAAATACATGCGTCCAGGAATGCTTTATATTTTATATGACTTGCTACAATTTGTAATTTACAAAAATGTGGTCAAAACAAAAACAAACAAAAGGATCGAAGGATAGAAGGATCGATTTGATACACCAACCCATAACTACATAAAGGTAAGAGAATTATATAAAAAAAATATAATAAACTAAAGCTGTTTGCTGTAATTTAAAAAAAAGTCACAGCCAAAATGCAATTTTAGTATTTTCTATTTTTGCGCTCTTTATTACTTAAGATTTTACTTCTTATATTTACTGCCATAAAAATTTGACCCATAGTATCATGTACCAAATTATTAGCTTTTATCACATTCTGAACCTTAAATTGGTTTTTCTAAAAAATGTCAAATTATGGAGATCTTTCCTATACTATGTGTCCGTCATGTTTTAATTTTTCATATTTTTTGCTATTAGTATCAACCTGTGCTTAAGTATAAAAAGTTCTATACTTTCTAGAACAATAGATCTTAATCCTCTCCTTTAAGCAAAAAAGCCATTATTTTGGCAGCAAGTAAAAAGGGCACTGCCAGTGTTTGGCTAAAGTATACTCGAATAATTTTTCTTCCTAAATTAAGTAAAAAGGTGACAGGTTGGTAAAATTAATTATGGAGAACGTGAGATCATTAATAAAGACAAATTAGAAGAAAAAAATTCGAAACAGAGAAGTGTTTCTTTTAAAATAAGTGGGTTTTGTCAATTAATTATCCATAGGAAAAAATAAAGGAGTAGCTGAAGTAAAAAGATAATGACATCAGTGTATATTTTTTTTACCTTCACGAATAACCTGTGATAAATTATAAATCCATTTGAAATTACGATGAATGTTACAGTTACCAACGAATTCAGAACTGAAATAGAATTAAAAAGCATGTATATTAAACTTCCAAAAGGACGATTGCGGCAAGATAACTGGAACCTGGAACTTCGCGTTGCCAACTCTTGTATAAGATCTAAAAAAATGTTTACAAAATTTAAATTTGTCATAAAAATAAAAATTATATGTTCACCAATTAACATAGCTGTTTCCCAATTAAGTAATATTTGGATTACCTTACATAGTTCCCGCCCCTGTATCGAATTGTAAACTTTACTGTAGGTTTTTGCAAATAAGTGGTTTTTAAATATTAGGTATCGTGGGTTTGATGCAAAAACTCATTAAGTCAAAATAAATCATTTCGAGAAAATTGCGTTTAAAAAAAAATTCATGTCTTATGTAATCTAATTCATAAAGAACGTTATATTTTTCTTAACTTCTATTTAACTAATAGACAAAAATACATATAGAGTATTTTTGAATACTTTTTCTTACAGATTGTATATTATTTTTCGTAAAATAAAAATAAAAACGAAAAAAATCGACTTAATGAGTTTTAAATTTTTTCGTGATTGTAAATTGTTGGACTTAATGAGGTTTTCGGTAATGGATTACAATAAAAAACACTTTTAGTAAGTTATAAAAAGCATTAAATTTATTAAATAAAATGCAGATTATCACGATTATCAGATTATTAAGCGCTTTTAACGATATTGTTTGTTTTAACTTCAAATACTTAAACAATATTCTAACCTGTTTTGACACATAAAACTCACTAGGTCATATAAGTTTGTCACGACAATATGCTGACGCACAAAATTCACTATGTTACTTATTGAGTTTTTGCGTTTCTAGGAACTGATAAATATGACTTAATGTGTATTTTGTATGCTCGTTTTCTATGAGTTAGTGAGTTTTTAAAATCAAAAATATTCTAAAATAGTAGAATGGAGCCAGACTTAGTAAAATGTACAAAGGTCTCAAAAGTCACCAATTTTGACTTAGTGAGTTTTTGCATCAAACCCACGACATACAGTGTGTGTATAAAGTCTGAAAACGGCTTAATAACATCACAATTTACTGGCCGATTTAAAGCAAATTTGGTACAGTTGTGTAAGAGGATCTAACGCACCGAATGACGATATTGGCGTTGTTGCCAGCTTTTTAGTTTGTCTGGAATTCGAACGAATTTTATATTTTTAAATATAATACCCAGTATATTTTTACATTTTTAAATTCCACATAAAATTATAATTATTTTTTATTAAATGCATTATTAGTCTATACTTCATAGTTTCCGAGATATTGACTCTCGAAAAGTGACATTTTTGAACTTTGACAGCTTATAACTTTCTAACAGTACGTCTTAGAGCAAAACGGCTTACATGTCCCTATCTTCAATTTTTATTATCTTTCCAAAAAAATCAACTTCCAGTTAAACCGGAACAACTATATTTCCTGCTTTCGAGTTACATCCGGTTTAACCGGAAGTTGATTTTTTTGGGAAGATAATAAAAATTTAAAATGGGGACATGTAAGCCGTTTTGCTCTAAGACGTACTGTTCGAAAGTTATAAGCTGTCAAAGTTCAAAAATGTCACTTTTCGAGAGTCAATATCTCGGAAACTATGAAGTATAGACTAATAATGCATTTAATAAAAAATAATTATAATTTTATGTGGAATTTAAAAATGTAAAAATATACTGGGTGTTATATTTAAAAATATAAAATTCGTTCGAATTCCAGACAAACTAAAAAGCTGGCAACAACGCCAATATCGTAATTCGGTGCGTTAGATCCTCTTACACAACTGTACCAAATTTGGTTTAAATCGGCCAGTAAATTGTGATGTTATTAAGCCGTTTCCATACTTTATACACACACTGTATACTGTTCATCCCTTGTTAAGTCCTTGCTCATATTTTCAGTTGTGTACCTACTTACTTACTCGCTTAAAGAATTTCTCTGGATTTTTTCATTTAGCAAAAACATAGAAATAAATACAATGTAGATCTCTTCTCACCCCTTTAATTGAGTTAAATGCTCTTAGGTGGCGAGAACGGTTGGAAACAAACATACTTAGAAAAGTCTCTTATTTGAGTTTTGTCGGGCAAGTTTCGATGTTTTCGTCTCTATTGCTTGTTTTTATCGCTTAGTAGGTACAAAATTAGTTTTAAAATAAAAGGTTTCTTTATGGTTGTACTAATTGGACTGTCCTAAAACTGGCAAGAGTGTTATCCATAGACATATAATATCTATGGTGGGTGGTCAAACGGGTATAAGTCAGAATTTTACCAAAATGAGTTTTTATACTTTTTGTATCTATTTTAAAATCCCACATTGACTGACTCAAATAGAACAAGTCAGTGTCTTTAAAATATTTATATTTTAAATGTGATCTACTTAGTTTAACTCCAAAATAATTTTATTTTGGTGGCCATAACAGTACAAGTTCAGTTGTACTATTAAGATATTTACTATTGAAAAGTCTAAATAGTTCAAGTTAACCTATACTATACATATTTTTATTTATTATTGACTTACACTATTTGTATCGTTTTGACAACCAGAGTTTTAGGTTATTTTAGCGGTAAATAAACACGTTTATAAGCAAAAGGATATTGACAAAACTTTTGCAAAACAAAACAAAGATACAAATTGTTATTCTTTTGATTTGCAACAATGCCTCCCTACACCTTATGTTAATTCTAGTGTTTCTTTTTATAAGAGACAGCTGTGGACATACAATCTAATACTTCATGATATGGGGACTGGAGTAGTCACATGCTTTATGTGGCATGAAGGAGAAGGGGGGCGTGGTGGTAATCAAATTGCAACTTGTCTTTTTATGGAACTATTGTCCTTGCCAGAAAACATAAAAAATATGATTCTGTACTCAGATACATGTGGCGGACAGAATAAAAATTCTCACGAGATAAGCATTTAAAAAAAAATTAAAACCGACCAGAAAATATACACTTTCTGGACAATTTTTCGTCCAGAAAATAACCTTTTTCCGATCGCAAGACCGGAAAAGTGACGTTAGAGACCGGAAAAGATTTTTCCGGTCCCTGTTTTTTGTTTTTCCAATAGCTCTTTGATAATACAAGCTACCTTGATTTCGTTACTTTTTAATTTGTTGTTTATGTCAAACTTGTTTCGCGAGTTCGCAAATTTAACAATATGAATTCAGATTTTGAATTATCCGACACGGAAAATGAGATTTTAGAAGAAATTTTGGAAGCAGCAAGGAAAGCGACTTACGATATATTGCCAGTAAAATCAAAAGCCCGTTACAAGAAGTCATACGACGCATTTAAAAATAATATAAAATAATTTAATGTAAGTATATCAAAGTGTCGGTCTTAAAAAAAATATTGTACGTCACGCAACCGAAAATTAGTGTTTTTCGGTCTTGTAACGTAAATTACTATTCTGGTCCCTGTTTTTTGTTGTTCCAATCGCTCTTTAATAATACAAGCTATCTTGATTTCGTTACTATGACAACATTTCGATGTATTGTCGAGTGACGGTTCGTTGATTTTTAATTTCTTGTTTATGTCAAACTTGTTTCGCGAGTGCGCAAATTTAACAATATGAATTCAGATTTTGAATTATCCGACACGGAAAATGAGATTTCAGAAGAAATTTTGGAAGCAGCAAGGAAAGCGACTTACGATATATTGCCAGTAAAATCAAAAGCCCGTTACGAGAAGTCATACGACGCATTTAAAACGAATACAAAATAAAATAATTTAATGTAAGTACATCGAAGTGTCGGTCTTAAAAAAAATGTTGTACGTCACGCAACCGAAAATTAGTGTTGTGCAGGTCTCTCCAAGCTTCCGGAAAATCCAGGGCTCGTCTACGGCTCTCCCTGAAAATGCTTGTCTCGACCTGAAAAACACTACTTTCCGGTCTTGTAACGTAAATTACTATACTGGCTTATTTTGGAGAGCTGGCAAACAAGTATGTATAATAAATTCTATAAATAACATTTGTGTGATATTTTTGTTTAACCCTGTATAGTGGCATAGTATTTTACCCGCATGTAATAACTATAACTCACTCAGATGATTACGACCCTCGCCTTCGTCTCGTGTCGCAAACTTCATCCTCGTGAGTTATAGCTACTAATACATGCTCATCAAATAATATACTCTTATTTTACAAATATTATTAAATAAATGAATTTGAAAAATTGCTCTAATATTTATGGAAGATTTTTTGTTAAAGAAGTTTTAACTTTTACCTCATTATTATTTCAGTCTTTGAACGCAATATAAATGAGTTTTATCAGTGGTTGATAATGATAAGCGGCTGTCGTATTTCAACTTGGTTGATTTTAGATTGGACCAAGTTTGTTCGACAAGAAAATTATATGACCCATACCTGCAGGACTTCTAGGCTAGGCAAGCAGAAAAATAATTTTCTGCAACGTGTTAAAGATAATTTACAATCTTGGCTTGGAGGCGTCATAACTTTTAAAATTGTTGGGAATGTAATTTAAATCGTGTGCATTTTAGATTACGGGTATGATTTAGAAATTGAATATTTGTGTACTTATACTGGGTGCAATGTTAGCCGCTTGGTCTGAGGTTAACCGTTTTGCACCAAAAAACTTTTTATGCGATGTACAGGGTAGAAATTTTAACTTGAGTCTATTCAGTATTAGGAGGCCTCTTGATTTGCGGAGAAAATAACATAGACCATACGTCTGCATTCAAGTTAGTGAAATCATGTCAAATGCGTCCTTATAAAATGTTAATGGTACAAGAGTTACTGGAAGATGATCTGGATCGCCATTTTCAGTTTTGTGAAGTGATGATGAATGCATTTGATCAGCGTTTGGACATTTGGACTGGATCATTTACAGATGAGTGTAGTTTTGTACCGAACGGTGAAGTCAATAAACAAAACTGTCACAGAAAATCCTTACTGGTTGCGAGAAATACACACCCAGCTTCCCCAAAAACTTAATGTTTGGACACGCATAATTGGCGACCGCGTCATTGAGCCTAATGAATAAAAATGTAGCGATCGCTTTTTCTTATAAAATCGAAGTAATTTCTTGAAAGCCAATGAATAAAAACTAAAGTAATTGCTTTTGCGTCCAGCAATCGCTTAAAAGTGCAGTAATTGCTTCTAGTCAATGCTTTTTCTTAAAAAATAGAAGCAATTGCCATCGTTTGCTTAAAATGTGATGAATAAATTAAGGAATTGCTTTTTCTAGTGTAGCGATCGCTTTCAACTTTTTAAGGTAGGTCGACCCCTGCATCATTTGCTTGGTAGCAGTCAATTTTAATTTTCCGCGGTATACACGTGCGTTGCTCATAATTTGTTTCTTCAATTATGGCTGAATATATGAACATACGTAAAAGAAAAATCTACAGTGTACATAAAAATTGCAGATATTATGATGATTTTAGAAAATTATATCGATTTGACTGCGAATATGTTGAGTGGTTGGCAAATTATTTTTTTGACTGATGCTGGTGCACTGTCGCCTTTAAATAGGATAAAAGACTTTCTGGATTGTCGGATCCGGGCTTTCAAAATTTTGTAGGTGATGAACTCGTTGTTCACCAAACTACTGTCTGTAAGACATACACTTCTGTAATGGATGCCGTTTTGGAGAAGGCCAATATTTTTATTAAATTTCCTACAAGTGCTGAAGCTGTTGTGGAAGCTAAACGGTTGTGGTGAGAGAGATTTATTTATGTTCCTTCAATTTGTGAACGAATATTGAAATTGCTTGTCTTTAATTTCTTCATCACTACTATCACTTTCCTCATTTTCACTGAAATCTGAGATATTACAAATATAAGTTCCTATTTTCCACAAAAACGTAACAGATTACTATTGTAATAAATAAATAGACCAACGTTGTTGTATTTACGTCGACTCTTTTGCAAATTAGGCACCAAACTGAACATGAAATCTATAAGCTGAACAAGTGGATAAGCCACGTCTGAACTTGTGTTGAATAATCAAGATCGAACTTCCTTACAGGTAAGTCGTTTAAACTATGATTCATATCCAGATCTAGCAATTGCTTTTACTTATAGCATTTGCTAGTCAAGCAATTGCTTTTACTTATAGCATTTGCTAGTCAAGCAATTGCTTTTACTAAAAAGTAATTGCTTCAAGTAATTGCTTAATTTTTATTTATTAGGCTCATCGGGCCAATGTTCCTTAAAGGTAACTAAAATGGCCATACATATCTGGATTTTTGCAAGGAGGACTTATTCTAACTTCGACTGTTTTATTTCCTCATCATGCAAAAGCAAATCTTCATTATGATCGAACATAGTTATAGATGGTGCTTCACCTCATTACGCCATAAATGTTCGACAATATAATAACCATTGAATGACCGTCACGATCGCCAGACCTTAATCCTCTATTATATCCTTAGCAATTAAAATTACACGAAAGTCCTGTTTTGAATTTTAATATTTTAAAAGTTATGCGAAAAAATTCAAAAGAGGACTTTTGTATAGTTTTAATTGCTTAATAGTTTGGTAAGTAGTTTAATTTTTTTACTCTTATTGTTGTGACAAGCAACAAAGTGGTTTTTTTCTGTTTCTCGAAAACAAAGCAAGATATGAAAAAAACTCAGAAGATAAAATAGTTGTATTTGTAGTTGTTTAATTTGAAAAATACATAATTTTAAAAAAGTCAGTATATGTATTCAGGGTATTCCCTACTCGATGGTACATTAGAAGTATCTGGAGAACGAAAAGAAAAATAATTTTGAAATTTTCACTACGGCCATAGGAGACTGCGCTCTAGCTTTTAAAAATAATTTCGCGGTTGCAGTGTTGCCAGATCTATTGATTACTGACATCAACTTTGGAATTTTAAATGAGACACCCTGTATATTTTTACATTTTTAAATTCCACATAAAATTATAATTATTTTTTATTAAATGCATTATTAGTCTATACTTCATAGTTTCCGAGATATTGACTCTCGAAAAGTGACATTTTTGAACTTTGACAGCTTCTAACTTTCTAACAGTACGTCCTAGAGCAAAACGGCTTACATGTCCCTATCTTCAATTTTTATTATCTTCCCAAAAAAATCAACTTCCGGTTAAACCGGATGTAACTCGAAAGCAGGAAATATAGTTGTTCCGGTTTAACCGGAAGTTGTTTTTTTTGGGAAGATAATAAAAATTGAAGATAGAGGCATGTAAGCCGTTTGCTCTAGGACGTACTGTTAGAAAGTTAGAAGCTGTCAAAGTTCAAAAATGTCACTTTTCGAGAGTCAATATCTCGGAAACTATGAAGTATAGACTAATAATGCATTTAATAAAAAATAATTATAATTTTATGTGGAATTTAAAAATGTAAAAATATACAGGGTGTCTTATTTAAAATTCCAAAGTTGATGTCAGTAATCAATAGATCTGGCAACACTGCAACCGCGAAATTATTTTTAAAAGCTAGAGCGCAGTCTCCTATGGCCGTAGTGAAAATTTCAAAATTATTATTCTTTTTGTTCTCCAAATACTTCTAATGTACCATCGAGTAGGAAATACCCTGTATATATAGTATAATATTAACTAGTCGATGTACCATGCTATTGAATGCAGCTAGCACTAGCTACATTTAATAGCATGGTACAGCATTCCTCCCTCAGACATCCAATACAAACAAGAATTAGATATCATAAAAACAATAGCCACAAACAACGGTTACCCAACAAAAATCATACACCAAATAAGAAAGAAAAAACACACAAAAATTCTTTACAAAGAACAACCCACTCCAATTAAGGACAAATACTGCTCAATACAATACAATACAATACAGGCAACACAAGCCAAAAAATCTCCAAAAACCTTAAAAACCTTAATATCATTCCTATACAACTTACACAAACACATATCCAATGCTAAAATAGAAACTAAAAACAAACTTTTACAAAGTGGGGTCTACAAAATAGAATGTGACAACTGCGATGCTATCTACATTAGACAAACAGGTAGAAATTTTGACACCAGGCTTAAAGAACACAAAACATCAATTAAAAAAAAAATTAAACAGGTTTAGCTGATCACTGCATATTACACAATCACTTAATCTCTAACAACATAAAACTCATATACATACACAATAAAAGCAGAAAACTAAATTTACTAGAAACACTAGCTATCAAAAAAGCCATAAAAATAAATGTAATATATTTATGTTGTTAATAATCAAACCGAAATACCTTCAGGCGCTTCCCTAATTCTTAATAGCACACTAATTTAGGACTAAATATGCAACTGTACCTTTAAAAGTTAGGACAACCCACAGTTGACCATTCAATCTTCTAATTCTAATTTTAATTTTATGACATGTTTATAACTACCATAATATATAAATACCTTTGTAATGTTACATAGAATTTAGTATCTTCTTGTACTTCTTTGACAATGGCTCACAAGGGCCGAAACATGTGTCAGGAAACTGATTAAATTTGTGAAACTTAACAAGTAGTTATCATTTTTTCTTCCTGTGCAATGGAACAACAGTTTCACCAAGCATGTAGCCCAACACAAATTACTTATTTATATTAAAAGCTTTGTAAGCTTTTTAAACTTCCTTTTTAGGATCGTGTGATTTATTAGTTTTGTATAGTTTGGTTTTGTTTTTAGTATTGAAAATACTACTGGGATCGTTTTTATGCAAACTTTGCATTGGTGTCGCGGTGTCGCAACCCAATACCGCAATATCTCGAGCGGCCTTATAACATAATACCTACTCTGATAATACTTGGTAAATATAAATATGAATAACAGCGTAAAGTCGGCAAGTAAATAATGTTTATTTAAAGTTATAATTTTGTTAAAAATTGGTTTATTGAAATAAGTTATATATTTGTGTTTTGAAGACTGCCATAATAATTTTGTTAAATAAGGTAAGTTCACGTTATTTAAATCGGAATATTATATCGAAAAAAAAAAAGAGTGGGAGGCAAAAAGTGGGAGCACAATAATTGCATATACAGTGTCCGCCCAAATTTGGTTAACAAATGGGATAATTTTTTTATTATTGATTTCTCAGAAAATGTTATTATACATAAAAGTTTTGCATCTTGAGTAAATCATTTTGACGTATTCAAATCTTCTGTGGCATATACAGGGTGAATATAAAAGAGAAAAATATGACTCGGCAAGTAAATAATGTTTTATTTTAGTTTGTGTTTTAAAGAATGCCATAATAATTTTGTTAAAAAGTGTTTTATTGAGATAAGTTATATAATTATGTATATTTGTGTTTGGAAGACTGCCATAATAATTTTATTAAATAAGGTAAGTTCGCGTTATTTAAATCGGAATATTATATCGAAAAAAAAGAGTGGGAGGCAAAAAGTGGGAGCACAATAATTGCATATACAGGGTCCGCACAAATTTGGTTAACAAATGGGATAATTTTTTTAATATTGATTTCTCAGAAAATGTTATTGTACATAAAAGTTTTGCATCTTGAGTAAATCATTTTGACGTATTCAAATCTTTTGTGGCATATACAGGGTGAATATAAAAGAGAAAAATATGACTCGGCAAGTAAATAATGTTTTATTTTAGTTTGTGTTTTAAAGAATGCCATAATAATTTCGTTAAAAAGTGTTTTATTGAGATAAGTTATATAATTATGTATATTTGTGTTTGGAAGACTGCCATAATAATTTTATTAAATAAGGTAAGTTCGCGTTATTTAAATCGGAATATTATATCGAAAAAAAAGAGTGGGAGGCAAAAAGTGGGAGCAAAATAATTGCATATACAGGGTCCGCCTAAATTTGGTTAACAAATGGGATAATTTTTTTATTATTGATTTCTCAGAAAATGTTATTGTACATAAAAGTTTTGCATCTTGAGTAAATCATTTTGACGTATTTAAATCTTCTGTGGCATATACAGGGTGTATATAAAATAGAAAAATTTATCCCATTTGTTAACCAAATTTGGGCGGACCCTGTAGAAGTAAAGAACATTTTTTAAACTTTTACAAAATACAAATTAGAATGTGGGCTTTAATTATTTTTAAAAATTTTTGAGTCACTGACGTCATATTTTTCTATTTTATATTCACCCTGTATATGCCACAGAAGATTTGAATACGTCAAAATGATTTACTCAAGATGCAAAACTTTTATGTAGAATAAAATTTTCTGAGAAATCAATAATAAAAAATTATCCCATTTGTTAACCAAATTTGGGCGGACCCTGTTGTATTAAAGAACATTTTTTAAACTTTTACAAAATACAAATTAGAATGTGGGCTTTAATTACATCACATAGGACATTAAAATTTTAAAGCTGTGTCAGGTATTTTCAATACATAGGATGCTTGCGTAAGGTGCAAGATCTGTGAATTTTTATTAGTATATTCTAATCATTAAAAAAGAGGATCCCCTTACGGTAAAAATAATCCACAAGAAATGCCGGAAGCGTTCATTAAAATTATTTCACGCATAGTACCCGTTGAAAAAACAAATGGACACGTCACACAATTAAGATATTATTAATATTGACATTTCAGTGGCTCAATATCCGATAGGCCTCCTAAATTGGAAATGGTGGTAGCGTAAAAGGCCCACAGGGCTTTTCTGAAGGGCCCTTATAGTATTTTCCCTTCCCAACTTGCTAAATATTATATGAATACACAACCGGGACTCAAGTTCTTTTTTAATTATGAAATATCATTCAAAAGAATACAGTGGGTTAGACGTAGAAAATATGCTACAATAAATAAAAATTGAAATATAATAGGACGCCGGTAGAATAATGGACAAATTGTTTTGTTTAAGGCCGATGACACACTCTGCGTTTGTATAGCGTTTTCTGCAGAGGCAGCAGCCGACGTGGCTGCGCAGGCGCAATCTCAAGACCCATCGAGCGGGATGCATATACAGTAACAGCACGCGGGCTAGAAACTTCGTTTAAGCTCGGATCGCCGAAATCATAATCAGTAATGGCACGTGTGCTAGACAGCAGAATGCGTAACAGCACGCGGGCTAGAAAATCTGACTTCCTCAAGTGGTGGCTAGTAACGACAATCGCGCTAGCAACAGTTACAGTAATAGCACGCGAGGTATAAAAAGGTATATCGGCAATCGGTTTGTTCGTTGTTAGCAGAGCATTTTTTAAAAATTTAATTAATATTTTATGAAATATTATGAAATGAATTGGATTTAAAAAAAAAATGCTCTGCTAACAACGAACAAACCGATTGCCGATATACCTTTTTATACCGCTGCATATACAGTAACAGCACGCGGGCTAGAAAATCCGACTTTCCGAAGTCCTGGCTAGTAACGACATTCGCGCTAGCAGCAGTTACAGTAATAGTACGCAAGGTATAAAAAGGTATATCGGCAATCGGTTTGTTCGTTGTTAGCAGAGCATTTTTTTTTAAATACAATTTATTTCATAATATTTCATAAACTATTAATTAAATTTTAAAAAAATGCTTTGCTAACAACGAACAAACCGATTGCCGATATACCTTTTTATACCTCGCGTGCTATTACTGTAACTGCTGCTAGCGCGAGTGTCGTTACTAGCCACCGCTTGAGGAAGTCAGATTTTCTAGCCCGCGTGCTGTTACGCATTCTGCTGTCTAGCACAAGTGCCACAACTGATTATGATTTCGGCGATCCGAGTTTAAACGAAGTTTCTAGCCCGCATGCTGTTACTGTATATGCGAGCGGGATCGGCGCGATTTATGTCGAGGCGGCGGTTTCGGACACTGATTTTGGACAGGACAGTAGTAGCTACTACTAAGTTACCTTTTTCGGAGATCCTTTTTTATAGTATTGACCCTTAGGGACGTATTCGCCATTTTATTTCATTTTTTATTGGATCTTTACTTTTCTTTAGCCAAATTAAATCGCTGTAGTGATAGTGATGTTATGCGCTAGTTAAAAGTACCTACCTAGTTTAAAAGAATAAAAGAAATTACGGCCAGTTGGTGGCCTTATTTTATATATAATACTTTTTACTCTATAGTTATTTTTCCTCATTTTTCTCCATTTTAAGAAATAAAGAAGGAAATCATAAAAAAAATTAAATGGCGTAGAAGTTCTTACCTAAAGCATTGAATATCAAGCTATAAGAAGACCATATAAGCAGATTTCCTAAATCTGCTACGTTAAATTCATAGATGGCACAATCAGTTCACCAACAATAAAGCGTGTTGATGCAGCCACTAAGTGATTTATTTAAAAAATGTGCAATAATGTTTTGCCTACGAAGTTGTCATGTGCATATGTACAAACTTTTTTCAATATATTTTTACAAAATAGTATTTATTATATGCACAATTCATTCAGTGACTTAGTGAGTTTTTGACCCAACTACAATAAGCTATACTTGCTGTCGCCTTTTATTTACTTTTATTTGTATAAAATTTAACACCTAATGCAACGGTAAAATCATTATGAAAATCGGTCCAATTACCCCGGAGTAATCAGCGTACATATTATTATCAAAAACATACATTCGGCTGGAATTGAAAACCTCCTATTTTCTTGTCTATTAAAAATTCCTAAATCCTTAAAAATTCCAATAAAATACGATATGCGGCAACACCACGACATCACATCAGTTAATTTGAGACATCTGTTGCCGAGGGGCTGCATTTAAAACTATAGATTTATGATAAACTCCACAATGGCGGCCAAACCGTCTCCAATACAGTCTAAAACAGGGTTGTCAAGTGTTCTCGAAGATCCGCTATTCTTATAGTTTGATATTCAATGCCTAAAGAGACATAATATCGTGGGCGTACAAGGAAAATCAGCTAAGTCCATAATTTATAGTTTTGAGAAAAACGCATTTTAAAACTAACCTGAATGTACAAAATCGATTTTTTATTTTAAATATTTTATATTACATTAATATAGATTTCTTATGTAATTGAAAGTAATTTAAATGAATTTAAGAATTTAATTGAACGATTTTATTTATATTTTTTTTATAAACATTTGGACTTAAAGTATTTTTCCTCTTAGTTTTCAAATAAATTTGTAATTTAACCTGTTACAGATTTGCATTTTTGTTTGATAAATTAAAGAAAGGTTCATCATCGAAGGCGTCTTCTTAGTCATCTACTTCACTATCTTCAACACTAGGCTCAGCAGTCAATAGTTTGTACTAAGTACATTAACATAACATGTACTTAGTGGATTCTTCATGTTCAGTATTACAGAAATATGGACTTAGTCAAAATACAGATAGTTACAGACCCCTTAATATGCGCGTTTGGACTTATATGGTTTTTCTATACGAAGTATAGTAACTATACGGACTTAATGGTTTCAATTTTCACGATTATGGAAAAAGTGGACTTAGCCGATTTTCCTTGTACGCCCACGATATATCAGTTGATGGAAAAGGCTTAATAAAAAATAAAAATTAACGACAATGTTTCTATATGAAAACATTTATTTTTACAACCACGTAAAACCAATAAGATTAGTTTTTATTTTTTTTAAAGTATGTTAATAACGGAGGATCAAGTTTATGGTTAAGGAGAAAATAAACACAAATAAATCTTGAACATAAGGACACATCTACACAACACTTATATCACGGAAGACAAAATTAGGTTTGCAGTCATGCACCTCTCACTAGCACCAAAAGTACACCATACCATCAGACATCAATCACCCAACAACAACGGCAATCAAATCAAATGTTGTTTTGAATTACTCCGTTCAACTTAAACCATGCGGAGCAACGACAGACCATTGTCTTAAGTTAGTTCGTCCCTTTCTGTTCCATTGTAGTTAAGGATAGACTATATGGCACTCGCTGAAAGTTACCTACACGATTTCTTCATATTTTAAAAAGGAACTAGTTCCTAAAAAGTATATTTTAGTTATAAAAAGAGGGTTTATTTCTACTTTATTTTTTGTGATATAATTAGATAACCCTGTAGAAATTAAAAAATAATGTATTAATAGTAGATTCTGTAACGAGGTTGGAATGAAAATTCGATCCGAGTGGAAGACCACGAGTATCAAATTTTCATTCTAACCGAGTAGCAGACTATATTTTCTCCACGACCATCCAGTTCCATATCTGATTCATCCATCGAATTGAGAATACAAAGGAAGTAGGATTTTGCATAAACCGCCTTACAACGCAACCGACGGAAGTCGGCCATTTTGAACCCCCATCTAATGTCTAAAATATGACTCCATGTTTGTTTTGGTGGTTGACCGTGGTTGACACTAGTTGACAGGTCGAGCTGTGATTTCTGCTTTCTTTGCTGTTTTTGAGTTAATTTCCATTTTAATTAGTTAAGAACCATATTTAACGAATTCTAGTAAACTTATAGTTACTTTAGTGCGACAGTGGAGTATACTTTTAGCGCTGGACAGCGATTAAAACGGATTAATTGTTTGGTATTATGGGTTAATGAAAAAGCTATAAATATGGTTAATTGTGCTGCTTGTGGGTGCTCCCAAACGCTAGGAAGTAAAAAACTGGGCATTACATTTCATCGGTAAGTTTATGTTTAGATATATAAACTTTTTTAATCTGTAGAGAAAAAAAAATGTAAATATTTAATTTAATATCAAAATACACATAACCTCCGAACCTCGCATGTCATTCGTCATTCATGGGCGTTCGTCTTATGAAACCAGAAAAATATTATTTATTTATTAATCGACTGGGTTACCCCATTTCTACAGAAAAGCAAATTAAAAATACTTATTGGTTTTTAGTTTTCCACATAATTATCCAAGAAAAAAGGCATAGTTGAAAATTGTAAACCGAAGTGATTAGGATCCTATATGAAATAGAGTTCTTTGCTCCGAGCATTTTTCTGAAGATTGGGTTGACAGAACTTCAAGATTGAAAGTTAGATTGGTCCCAACTGCAGTAGTGCCTACTTTTGAAGTAGCCAGGTTAAAAAATGTAAGTTTTGAAACTATTGTATCAGGTCATTACATAATATTGGAAAATATTTAGGTAGGTAGAATTAAGAATATGAATACAAATAATTCTGCATTATTTATGCTTCTGAGGAAGCTGCTTTGTCACTTTTTCATAAATTATGTAGGTATCGATAAAAGTTTTTAGATGTTTTATTGGTTTAATCTATTTTTAAAATTTTAAAGCCATGGATAAAGAATGTAATAAAATATGGATGGTAGTATAGGTACGATAAACAAAGAAATTCATATTTAAAGATTGAAGACAATGATGTTTCTAGAATGATAGAAACGTTTTCCCAATATTCTACCTGAGGACGACTGGAGATACCATTGATTAAAAAAAATAAATTCAAAGCAAGTCCCAAACCTTCTATCATTCAAAGAAATTCATATCAAAATATAAAAAAAAATTACAAAGAGAGGTTGTATCACGTTATAGGTACTTTTGTGTCATTTGGTAAAGGTGCCAAACAGTGATAATTAAAAAACTTATATTTTTTTGGCAGGTACGTTCCTATGCAATATCTTATAAGGCACCATGTCAAAACCTGCCTGAAGATAATTATCCTACTGTGAATCTAAATGGAACACCTTCTGGTTACAACATATATTGGAAAGGGCTCTTCCAGGACATGGCTCTTCCAGGACATTTTACTATCCAACAACACACCGAAGATTTTAGTATCTTCCTTTAATCTTATATGACAATCATTAATGGTTACGGTTTCCGGATTCTCCAAAGTGTATCGGTTAGTCTTAAACAAGGTGATAACGGTCTTTGATTTATTTAATATCAGTTTGTCTTTAGAAAACCAATAATTATTTACTTCAATCATAATTGTTAAATATGTTGCTCGAGAAGCTCATGGTCTTTATATGCTAGGATTTATTATAAGAACTTGTAAATACTTTAAAAATGTTAACGCCATAATAACTTTATATTAATCCCTGGTAATTACAAAACTTTAGTATGCATGAACTATTTGGGATCCTCAGTATGCCAATAAGATTGCTCTTTTAAAATATATTCAGCGTACATTTTTAAAATTTTTGTACTACAAGTCATTTTCAGTTTATCCGCCAAGAGGTACAGATCAAGGGCTTTTGTGTAATTTGTTTAATTTCCCTTCTTTAAGACTATTGCGTATAGAAGCAAGAATTATTTTCTTATATAAAATAATTAGAGACAAAATAGATAATAAAGAGTTCTTAGGACTGCTTCTGTTTAGAATAGGCTTAGTCAATACTAGATCCGCACATGTATTTTATATTCCTACACCGAGGACAAATCTATACAAAAACTCACCACTTATAAGACTGTGCTCTATTTTAATAAATATTGTGGAGACATTGACATAATATATAATTTAAACTATGGAAAATTAAAATTAAAGAATGAACTGCTTAGGCAAATGCTAATTGAATATTTATTATAGCTTAGGTATAAGCTTTTAGAAATGGGGTTTATGTATCTATAATTAACTTGTTAAGTTGTTGATACTAGAAATAAATAAAATGTTTGTATTATCTGCATAGTTTGTCATTTGACAATTTTCTTGTATACTAGAAATCTCATTAATATTATTTAGGTACATATAATAAACAGGCCTATATTATAATATATTTTATTATTTTCTTGTGATTTGGTTCATGAAGAAATAGTAGGGTTTTTTAAAATTTTATTTTTTAACGTAGACGTTTTGGCAATAATTTTGCCTTCATCAGTATTTATTATCTGAAACAATTTGTTTCCTGCAATTTTTTTTTAATGTATAATAACAGGTGTTTTTTAGTTATTTAACCAGATATTTAGATTAAGGACCCTTTCACCTCCGTTACCTTATTTAAATAAATAATTAAAAGAAATAGTTGTATTGTTTTATTACACCAACCTTAACGTATCTTATAGGTATATATGAATCTAAATATTTTTTCTATTTTCTTCGTCAAATAAAATTTCATTAATCATTTTATTATTACCATTTTAATGATACGCCACAGGTGGACCGGAAACGCGCATGCGTCAAATGTTGCCGCCATCGGCCCCCATCCCGGACAACTGTCAATCTACAATACCCTACTTCCTTTGTATTCTTTATTCGTAGGATTCATCCGATTTTTCACTCATTTTTTGACTTGCACTAAAATTTGTCTGAAAATAATTATTACAACGCGGCCATTTTTATCTGACACTGACAGTTTCGAAATTCATGGCAACCTATATCGTTTATATCAATTACAGAATATTCATTCCGTATCTTGTTATGGAATGAAAATACACGCAAAACGCATAAGAAGCAAGTGTTTCAGAATAAATATTCCAACTCAAGAGCGAGAATTTTTACATTCTATTATCAAAAATGATTTTGGAATTATTGCATTCAGTAATGGTCGTGGAGAAAAATATTTTATACAATACATATTTTAATGGTCAAACGGTATTTTGTTATCGGAAGAAACTATCGAATTGGCGAAGAGAACACCATTTGACATCTGCTCTAAGTTGCCTGAGAATAAGTTTCAGATCAAAAATTACACGTCGTCGGCAAAAGCTGTTCGATGTGCTGTTTGTTCGGAAGTAATCGTAACTGGCCGATAGTTTTCAATATTATTGCACGTTTTATGCACAGGTATGAGTTTACCTATTTTTTAATGGAGTGGGAAACCTTCCAGCACAGAATGACAGGTTAACCAAGAATACTAGTGGCCTAACAATACAATGCACAACATTTTTCAATAAAAAAAATGTACCTAATACGCAACACGCCCGGAAACTATTTTTTCTTGTAAACCCAGACTACGCTTATCATGGAATCTGTAAATAAGTATTTTAATTAAAATACCTATTTTTTTTATAATGTTAAGAAATCCACATGCCACCATACGCGCAGTAGAAGTATATTTGACATGATTCTAAACAAATGGTGTTTTATCTCTTCTTAATTAAATTATAAATTACTATATACTAAAATACTATTAGCAAAAGAACGATATTAGAAACAAAAGCTATGCGTACAAAATACTAGTAGGTATTTATTTAAATTTTTAAAATTTTTCTGACCGTTTGTTTTAACAGAATAATAATCTTTATTTATTGGACGTCATCGTTTATCTTTTGTACCTACTTTTCAAATATTTTTTAGATCCCTTTCAAATCTCAGTAAGTAATCGGGAATCCTATTTGAAACAAAAGCGTCTTTGCAAAAAACACTTTATTTCTTTGGAAACTATTTACATAAAAGTAATTATTTTAAGTGTGAGATTTTATCCCACTGGAAAACGTCTACGCCTTAGGGTGGCAGACGGTATATAAAAAATGTCAGAGGGTGGGTTAGAACGAGGGGTTACGCTGTTACGATTTAGCCCCGCACTTCGCCATATGGATTGCCAGGCTCTTGTCAAGATCCAGACCCGGAACTTTGGGTTTAAATTTAAATGCTCAGATTTTTATTTATTTAATATAAAAACTGTCACAGAAAAAAAAGGTTCGCCTGTGCTGACAAGACGACTTTATAATATAGGTTTTCTCTTTATATGTTATATTGTTATTCATTGTGTGTAAAGAAAAGGGGACTGTTTCTTGTTCCATAAACTTTTTAATTAATTTTTAGGGTAAGACTTTTTTCGTGGGAAATAAATGAAAATTCTTTGCGACATCATGTGGGCTGGTTTTTCATTTGTCTTCAATGTTCGGGGAACCAGTATCAGCTGCTGATGTCAAAAATCAAAATTCCCTAGCAATTAGTTTACTTTTGCGGTGTATTTTTCGATATTCCAAAGAAAAACATACAGGGTGGCCCTTTAGTGTGGCAAAGTACAATAGCTCCGTTACTATTTCAAATACATTAAAAATATTAATACAAAAGTTGAAGGGCAGTAAGTGACTTATAACGTAAAATTATTTTTAACTCTATAGGGTGGCTCAAAAAAGCGGAACAAGAAAAAATGTACTTTTTTCAAATGGAACACCCTGTATATTTTTACATTTTTAAATTCCACATAAAATTACAATTATTTTTTATCAAATACATTATTAGTCTATACTTTATAGTTTCCGAGATATTGACTCTTGAAAAGTGACATTTTTGAACTTTGACAGCTTCTAACTTTCTAACACTACGTCTTAGAGCAAAACGGCTTACATGTCCCTATCTTCCATTTTTATTATCTTCCCAAAAAAATCAACTTCCAGTTAAACCGGAACAACTATATTTCCTGCTTTCGAGTAACATCCGGTTTAACCGGAAGTTGATTTTTTTGGGAAGATAATAAAAATTGAAGATAGGGACATGTAAGCCGTTTTGCTCTAAGACGTACTGTTAGAAAGTTAGAAGCTGTCAAATTTCAAAAATGTCACTTTTCAAGAGTCAATATCTCGGAAACTATAAAGTATAGACTAATAATGTATTTAATAAAAAATAATTATAATTTTATGTGGAATTTAAAAATGAAAAATATACAGGGTGTTCCATTTAAAAAAAGTACATTTTTTATTGTTCCGCTTTTTTGAGCCACCCTATAGAGTTAAAAATAATTTTACGTTATAAGTCACTTACTGCCCTTCAACTTTTGTATTAATATTTTTAATGTATTTGAAATAGTAAAGGAGCTATTGTACTTTGCCACACTAAAAGGCCACCCTGTAGATAGAATAAACATTCCTATTTAGAAACCGTGATTTCTGCCCACTTTGTTCGTTTGTTTATAAACAATCAACGGGGGACGATCCAATTCTTTCACCTGCATATTTTTCCAAGGAAAGTGCATAAGGTCGCGAATGTTTTAAAAAATTTAATTTATTCATCATCAAAGATTTAAAAGAAATTGATCAACTTAAGGGGGGGGGGGGGGGAAGGTACTACTCGGCGCCGACTCGCCGCGGCCGATTTGGTCAGATGTTAATAAATTTTATATATTATAAAAAAATAACAAAACAAAAGAACATGTTAAATAAAATTATATGGAGCTGTTGTACCAATTCTTTATGGTCTGCTACCAAATAAGACCAGACAGACCTACACTTCCTTTATTAGAATTATAAAGGAACTAGCTCCGAATTTGCAACCAACCCGCATTTTATGGGATTTCGAAATTGCGGCAATCAGCTCTTTTCGCGAACAATTTCCAGATGTGACGATATGTGGTTGTTTTTGTTTGCAAAAGCATCTGGCTCAGCAAGGGTTAAAAGGGAGGTACAATACTGAACCCGACTTCGCGTTACATGCCAAGATGATTTTAAGCTTAGCATGTCCCACCCGCTGAATTGGATGCGGCCGTAGATCAGCTCTCTGCAAACTTACCAAATGATTTGCAAGACCTGATGAATTGGTTCGAAGATAATTATGTTGGCAGGCCAGGTAGAAGAGGAAATGCAAGACGCCCACCTTTATTTCCTATTTCCATGTGGAATCTTTACGAAAGGGTGTTGGAAAGAGTTGATCGAACCAATAACCATTCCGAAGCGGCCAACAGGAGACTACAAAATGATTGGGTATGGACCACCCAACAATATGGTGGTTGATCAACTCCTTAAAAAAAATACAGAAGAGTCGTGATTTATACTTAGAACAAATTGTCGCAGGACATGAGCCCCCTAAAAAATTAAGAAAGTATCAAGAAGCCGATGATAGAATATTGAGGTTGGTAAATGATTTTGAAAATCATAATATTTTTGACCTTTTGAGGGTGCTTGCTCAAAATTATGAAATGTTACATAATTAATTATGTACTTTTATATTTGTCATGTAAATATACGTTTAATTTTTATACTTACGTTTAATAATCAATTTTTTTTAACGAAGTTAAAATATATTTTATAATACTTATTTTTTATTTGTTTTTTTTTTTAAAGTTAGATTTTAACCTACACGAAGAATGTCATCGCGCCGAATCGGCCGCGTCGAATTGTCGTCTCGCGCCGAATCGGCCGCGCCCAATCGGTCGCGCCGAGTTGTCCTAGACCCCCCCGGATAACACACCGACCTAATCTAACATCCAACCTACAACAAGAACTAAATTATGATAGAAATATACAGGGTGTCCGGTAAGTATATGGCATACTCTCGGGAGCGTTTAGG
The DNA here is from genome assembly GCA_963969555.1 of Polydrusus pterygomalis. Lineage (NCBI taxonomy): Eukaryota > Metazoa > Arthropoda > Insecta > Coleoptera > Curculionidae > Polydrusus > Polydrusus pterygomalis. Next base: position 36,044,734 of record OZ018376.1, on the reverse strand, counting down.
GGAGGTAAAAATAACTCTACTTTATCATATAAAAAAACCTAAAGTACCCCTTAACGGAGAGGTACCCAGCGACTTACCTTCTCGGCTCTAACTTTTGAACCGACACGTATAATTTATTGAAATTTTAGTATTTTGTGTAGCCCATAGAGACTTATAAAACCCTACTACATTAGATGTTTTACATCGTCAGTGAAGGTAGGAACGGACTTGCCACCAAATTCGTTGGGCCAAAATATTGACAGGTGTCATTTTACAGAGCCAAAAACTGATTTTTTTAAATACTTTAGTTATTTTTATTTAAAAAAAGGACTCTGCACACTGAGAAAAGGATTAATTCCCAATACCCAGATATATTTCATCCAACTAAATAATCGAGTTGGTAACGAGCAACTAAATCACCGAATTCAAAGAATTACATAATTTAATTGGAATTTCAATAAAGGTTTAATTGATCCACCACTATACCAAAAATGTTTAATAGGAATTAGATTGCGTAAATTATAATTTATTTGATTTTTGGATAGTGCATATTTAGCAAAATTAAAATTTTGTTGTCACAATGACGATTTAATTCATGTAATGAATAATAATCCTTTGTGGTAATTATATTTTATTTTGAACAGATTTTAATATTCTTGTGACAACTATACTATAATTTGCAAAAACGAAATCAATTTTGTTCAAAAGTAATGCGTTATTCCAAAAATAATATCATTTTATTGGCGCAATTATATCAGATTGTAAGAAATAGGACAATATGTTTTAGAAATAATGTATTATTGTGCTAAAATAAGTTAATTTAATTGTAACAATTATTTATAGATTCATTTTAAACCCTCAAGATATTTTTTATAACTAATTTATAATTGTAACAATATGTTGATTTTATTTAGTCAACTATTGCATGCATTTGAGAATAATATTATTTTATTGGCGCAATTATATCAGATTGTAAGAAATAAAACAATATGCTTTGGAAATAATCTTTATTTTTGACAAACCTCGTATACGCCTGGAAAAATTTAATATTTGATAGTTGCATTTTAGGTTTTAGACCAAGCGGAACATTTTATGAAGAATAAGTAACTGTTTTTCGTAAAATTAATAATAAAAAAGTTTCCCATATGAGTCCAACTTTTTGCCGGACACTGTATAAGGAATAAACATTTCGGACAGCGGTTTTCACCAGTAACTGTAATATTTTGATGCTCTTCTTCCTAGAAAAAAATAAAAATACCATTTCAGATTTTTGAGAAAATCATAAAAATCTGCGACCTTGTCATAAAGCGCCACCTATACTGACACGAAAAATAACTGAACTCAAAATGTTATTATTCAAGTAGAGCACCCATAAAAGTGCTTTAAAATTAAAAAAAGTTATTTGAAATCGGTTATTCCAAAAAAAAGTTATTGACTTGTTTTCCAACCAACGTTTACCCCTTCCGCACCCTTTATTTGACAAGGTAGAGAAAAAATGTAAATACAAAAAAGTTGTGATATTTTCAGTAGGTTACAAAAGAAAAATTTCAATATAGGTTCACTTGAAACAATTTTGATTAAAACAATATTTTCTGCTCCGAGGTTGCATTTACGCCCTCTAGCGGTGGAGTTTGCTGATTTACCAATAATTTTTTTTTCTAAGGGTCGTCCGATTAACGGATCCTGAGATACCCATAGCCGGCGTCCCATATTAATGAGCCACCCTGTATATTCTCTACGGAAAATTATATTTATTTTTTAATAAAAATGCATATTATTATAGTATATTTACTTAATAGTTTCCGAGAGATTAACCCGTTTTCTATAATCTTCTAACGTTCCATTTACCGTGAAACACCCTGTACTTACTTTAATTACTATGTGCATATTTATTTTATTTTTACCATTTTCTGATTAATTGGTTAAAAAATTAAAGTTTAAATAAACGTCAAGTTTAAAACAATTATTATCATATTTATTTTGGCAGCCATATTTTATATACAATTATTTAAGACAGGATTTCTCAAACTACTTAGGTACTTATTGAAAAAAATTTGGTTTAAATTCCATTGAATATTTATAAATGCATTAATAAATGTTATTTGTAGAAAAATTGGTACGGTTATACAGCGTACGCATTGGAAAATTTAGTCAAATTGCGCAATTCGCAACACATACATATAATAATAATGTACGCCATCTTCCCGGCGCGGCGCGGCAATTCTAGAACCATATACCTACCTACCTAGTAGATAACAACTAAAATATTAGATAATAAAATAGGTATAATAATTGATGACTTACCGACAAACACAGGTACTAACATGGGTAACCCCCAGGTTTTTAATATTTCCCCCATTTCATCCATAACTATATAATTATAATTGGACCACTTGAAGACAAACAAAAGAAAATATCGACACCCGACACAACCCGCCCGCTTCGAATTAAATGCTTCGCGTGGCGGTCGTCTTCACGTTGAGACTCGAGCCGTAATTCTGCCTAACTTGCCTACAGTAAAATTTAGTTCGCGGAACTCTGGCAAAATAAATTTATTTTAGAATATCTGTTTTATTTGCAGTATTAAATTATAATCTCTAGATTTCTTATAGCATACTATGCTAACAAATATCTGGATTCCTTGAATAAAATATTTATTAAGAAAATTGGAAGTAAATAATATTAGTAAACTGTAATTGATTGCATTAAACTTTTGTTAATTTAACCATATATATTCCAATTCGATTTTTTAGTTGCCCGAATTAATCAAAAATATTTTACAAAATTATGTCAAGAGTAATTTAGTGTAGTGAACTATAATCTTATTTATCCAATTAAAAAACCAATACTAGAAATGTTAAAAATCGCTTAATTGCCACCAGAAAGAAATTTTTCTCAGTGCATTTGTCTCGATGGCGATTTTTTTGTATATCACGTTTTAGCATTGATTCGAAATTTATTTAATAATTAAATTTATTAACATAAGCTATTTGAACACAATAACTAATCAAATAACTTTAAGATTAATACTAAGCATTCATTAATGCTCACATGCTTAACTTATAGACAAGCACTCGGTAATTGTGTGAAGGCAAGAAGAATTTATTCCGATACATTTCTAAATCGGCGTTTACCGCATCGAAAAACTTTTGAATTGGTCGATCGTAGCTTAAGAGAAACAGGTAAAAGTTAAATTATGAAAAGCACTTAAAACTGAACTTTTTGACATTTCGGAAATCGATTAAACGCAAAAATGTTAAAAATATAAAAGCTCTTATTTACTTGAACAGATTATCGAAATGGGCGCCCTGTACCTTTAAAGATTTTCTTATCCGACGGATGTTTTCATGTTGTACCTACTCTAAACAACATTCCAGGGTTATCTCAAATTTTGTTGCAATGGTACATATGTTATTCTTTCTATCAGGTCTTGCTTGGTGTCAACTGGTATGACAATTTTATTAACGTTATCTACCTACAAAAATCCTATTTTTCTCGAAAACCGCTAATTGCATCGAGGTAGAGTACATTTTTAAATAAAAAACACTAAAGTATTTAAAAAATTAGTTTTTAGCTCTGTAAAATGACACCTGTCAATATTTTCGCCCAACGAGTGTGGTGGCAAGTCCGTTCCTGACTTCCCTGATGATGTAAAACATCTAATGTAGTACGGTTTTATAGTCTCTATGAGCTACACAAAATACTAAAATTTCATTACATTATACGTGTCGTTGCAAAAGTTATAGCCGAAAAGGTAAGTCGCTGGGTACCTCTTTGGGTATCTCCATTAAGGGGCACTTTACGTTTTTTTTTATATGACAAAGTAGAGTTATTTTGACCTTCTCTATACGCTCCCAAGAGTATGCCATATACTTACTTATTACCTGATAAATATATATAATGAGATAAAGGCATAATGAGTAGAACGATTATTTGCAAATGAAATGTTTCAACGACCAGTTGAAAATAACGCTCTGACGTTTAGATAATACTGATAATAGGGAGTGTTGCGCGCGCTAAGTTTTCCCCATAATAACGAAACAATTTGTTTTAAAACATTTATAACCGTTTAAAACAGAAAAAACATGGCGTTCTGCCATCAGAAACTAGTGTACCGACTAATTATTGCCATCTTATTTGTGTAAATTTATGCTTGGAGCATGGCGGTGTCCAATTTCAGCAATTTATGTAATTATTTTTCTTTTTCTGTCTGTATATTTTTACTTTGTTAATTTTGTAAACAACAAAAATAAATTTGTATTTGTCGACTTATTTTTTCATTCATTAGTTTGGCATATCATGTCATAATATGAATATGAATTTGACAAAATTTTAACCTTGATTTGGTTAGATATACCGTCCTTATATCATTGTGATCTAAACCAAGCCCTACGTTTTTTAATCCAAGCCCTCTTTGATGGAAATAATTTTTGCTCGCACGGTATAAAGACCTTTAAAAGTTTTTTACAATTTTGATGTAAAATTAAAATAAAAAATAGGAGAACCAATTTTATGAGGGTAGCAAAATTTACATATGGTCAGTCTAGCGGTGCGCCACCCGGTATATCTACCAATAATAACCCTGTGGCACTTTAATACATTGTCATTTCTGAAAACCATTATATCGGTTTTAGTCAGATAATACTATTGCTGTGTCACTGGACGTATTTTGACAACGGTTTCGTCTTTGATATCTTGGAAAAGGAGACGGAACTATAACTTTTAACACAATTAACTGTAAAAGGCTTTTAATAGAGACGTGACTAAGGGATAATTATCGATGATTGTTAGTGTGAAATTGTTCCCATTATTGCATATAGAAGTTTAAATGTATTTTTAGTGAAGTCAATGAGTTGGAACAGTAGGCAAAGATTTCGGCCACCTTCAAGACCCACCTCCTCGCCCGTTTCATTCACCGATTCCAATTATGCCAAAAAGTTTAAACTGCTTCCACCCCGTCGAACGGCCAAGAACGATCTCTTCTTCGGTTTTCGCGTACAAAGGCGTGACAGCAGTGTTTTGTGATTTAAATTGTAAATGATTTGACAAAGGACGAAGACTTCTGGTAGAACCTTCACTTTGACTACCCCTGAAGATCGTCTACTGTCGTTCTACCACCCAAGGTGTGAAAAAATTATTTCTTTTATAGTTCAACTTCAAATGTTTATCTCCCCTGTTTTAGAGGATGTTGATATAACGTCCCCATATCATTGTGATCTAAACCAAGCCCTACGTTTTTTAATCCAAGCGCTCTTTGATGCAAATAATTTTTGCTCGCACGGTATAAATAACAAATGTCAATGAGCTGTTGCTTCGATGTGAACAGAAGCGGTTACCAGTGTTGCCGTTTCAGTACATTTGTACTAAATCTAGTACATTTTAGACAGCAAAGTACAAAAGTACATTTTACCATAAAAAACCTGAATTCTAGTACATTTTCCCATTTTCGAAGGGGAACAAAATAATTATATTATTTATATAATTTCATTTCATTAAAATGTTGATATATTATTTAATACCAACCAACAATTCATTTTTAAAACGATGATTTTATAACTATCATATCGTCCAACACTATCGTCACTCCTCTGAACGCGCCTGTTTGCGGATAAAATCTGTCTTCTGTGATTGTATAAAAATGTTTCTACCTCTGCTTAATCTTATTAAAAGAAAAAACCGAAATTTGTTGGAAACTTTCACATGCCACAATTTACTATTAACAAAAGAGTTATTAAGACAGACAATTTGCTGGGAGTGGCAACCACCACCAGAATTAACCAAAAAAATTTAGCTAAACAATAACTATTTATTCAACTGGTCATCTATTTTTTTTTTTAGGATTAAGATTATCATTAACATATTATAGATCTGTTAGGTATATGTTTGTTTAATATGTACTAGGTTTTATGTATTTAAAACGTTAAAATAATAATAAATATCGAGGGGTAATTCACTGGCGAAAATGGTGTACAACTTCTAGAAAATACAAAAGAAAATACGAAAATACGAGGAAAATGCAGTAAAAGTACGAAAATACGAGGAAAATGCAGAGAAAATACGAAAATACGAGGAAAATGCAGAAAATACGAAGAAAATAAGGAAAATACGAAAAAAATACAGAAAATACAAAAATTCCGAGGAAAATATAGAAAATAAGCGCGGCAATCAATTTGGCAACGACGTAAAATTGTTGGAAGATGGGACAACCGTTAAGATTGACTTCTAAAAAAAAAAAGGTCGCCAGTTCCGTTATTATTAAAAAAAAAATGTCCCAATGGATGTTGATTTAGTAAGCCAATTTTGTGAAAATTACAAATTTTTCATCAGTGAATTATCCCGATGCACTGGCGAAAATGGTGTACAAGTTCTAGAAAATACGGAAAATACCAGGAAATACGATAAAAATTAAGAAAATACAAGGAAAATACAGAAAATACGAGAAAAATTCAGAAAATACAAGGAAAATACAGAAAATACGACAAAAATTCAGAAAATACAAGGAAAATACAGAAAATACGAACAAAATTTGGCAATATGGAAAATGGTGTACAAATTTTTCTCAGTGAATTACCCCTCGATAAATATAGTGTGAAATACCGTATTTGTTTAAATTTCAGTTTAGGAAGTTTAAATTTACAAAAAAAAGTATTTTCTGTGCCAACCCCAACGGCGCATTTTACCTGAAATTTTAGTACATTCTAGTACATTTTCCAGCTGCTTGTCAGTACATTTTAAAATCTGGTTGCGGCAATACTGGCGGTTACTCATTATTTTTATTTCATGTCTTGAGGTGTTTGCATGATGTGTTGTGTTGTCTAGTTTATAATATTATATCGCCTCTTAATTTGTAGCTTTGATAAAGCTACCTTAGCTATATCTTGTGTTGTATTATAAAGTACGAGTGTGTCAAAGTGAGATGGACGAAATGTTTGCCTTTTTCGACCAAAATCCCAACTCATTACAACTTCTTAAATTTGAGGCTTCTATCAGCATATCGCTGCCGCAAATGGGAACCATCCAGGAACCATAGGACGTCCACCTATATATCAGCTCAATTATTATTTTTCGCGATTGCAGTGTTTCCCAGCAAAGAAAGAAAGAAAAATACAAACTGCTTTTACCATAGACAATTTTTTGTTACTTTTTTTCTACAAGAAGTAGGTATTTGTTGTGTTAATAAAATCATCATTAAGTTCACAACAAAGACCGCTATTGTTAACAACAAACGTACTTAAAATTCTTAATAAATTAAGAGTTTCAAGTTAATCTTGAGGGATATCCAATCAGCAACTCTCCTAAAATAATGATCTTTAAAACAGGGCACGTTGCAAATTACTAAGACAATTCTCATGGTACTTAGTAAGTTTTAAGTTAATGATTCTGCACTTGTTTTCTCAAAGTTTCCGATTTTCTGAAACAGTGATTTGCTTTAAAGTCGCACTACATATATTCACAAAAACTTCTATTAGTGGCACTCGTAGAACATTTAAAATAAATCTAATACGTGATAAAATATTCGCCATGTTACGATGTGTACTAAAACAGGGACGCGCAGTCAGATATTGATGTAGAGAATTAAAGTTTTTTGCGGATATTTAAGTGCGGATTTCTTTTTGTTGAAGTGCGAGAAAACTCTAGAGTTCTAGAAAATGAAAGAGCTACAAAATAGTGTTACCTTACCAGTGTGTGATATACATCAGATGTTGAGTTTGTCAGGTTTAATGAATTTTCAATTTTCAGTTTTTATTTGCAGTGAAATTGTGCTTTTGCTCCTCTCGCCCCCAAATGATAAGTACGCCACTGAGTCACTCAGAATCTGGTAATTAATAGCGTTGGTGAGCCAACGCTTTTAGAAAATATTTACAATAGCATCGAGCTTTGCGTCGTGTTGCCAAAGCAAACTAACCCCGTTTGAAATCGTTTTAGTGTTGTGAAGTGTAATACTGCAAGATGCATTAAAGGATGTCTTTGAGTTCTTACTATTAGGTTTTATAACTTAGGCATCCATAGTTTAATTTAAAGTACCTGTTGTCATTTGCTACTTAATAGTTTAACGAATATAGGAGAAGGTGCAGTAAGGAGGATCGTATAATGTATCGTACATCCATTTCAATACCGCCATAACTGCAAATTTATAATTTTTGATTTTATGGCGGTATTTTAGTGCTAACATATTGGACTTTGAAATGCAATACAGCCACAAGTGATAAAGTTCAAAATATACCATCATTTTGCAGATATGGCCCCATGAAATTCAACCTAGCATTCGTTGCTATACAGCCACAAGTATGAGGCAGTATCGTAATGAACTCGCTCATGGGCGTCGTTTGGGAGGGGCAAGGTGGGGCATTTGTCCCCCCCCCCCTGGAAGTTGACTTATTGGCAATTATTTATGTTTTAACAAGTTAGCAGTAAAAGAAAGAAAGATCGTATTATTTTTGAAGTCTGGCGACAGCCTAAATTCTCTATTCCCGGTATAGAAATGTTATTGCTAACATTGCTGTTTGCAGTCTTGTTGATCAAATTATTATACGTTACCAGTTCCAGTTACCAAATATACTTTCGTGGTCTAGTCGGTCAAATTCGCGGAAATTTTTTGCCGGTACTTTGACTATTTTTCTTGTTTATTGAGGTTTAATATGGTTTGATTGAATGTATGAATTTATTATTTGGAGTTTTCCTTTATATTTTTGTTATTATTTTGGGGTAGTAAAGACTTACTTTAATAAAAATGAACAGTTTTAATGCCAAGAGGACTATGAATGTGGAATATTTGAGAAACAATTTTAGCTCATTAAGCATTGAGCAAAAAATTGAAATTAAAATTGAGGGAAGACCTAAACTCGAAATTAACTTGATACAGACCACAAAACGTAAATCTAGGGACTTTATTGTTATTGATAAGGTTGCTGCAACTAAAAATAGAAGAATAAACTTAATGAATACTTTTAAACAATGTAGGTACCCACTAATGAAAAATAAATTGGCCTTTTTATTTTTTTATCTTATTTCATTTTCAATAAAATAAGAAGGTAGGTAATCATACATTTTTAAAATATTTACTAATAATTATTGACCAAATTTGGGCGTGGTCTTAAAAAATTTTCGCCTGCGGCGCATTTCGACTGCAGCGGGCTTTTAGTGTATCCCCAAGCCGCCACTGCTTCCCCCTAAGAAACCGTTTAACGACGCTTATGAACTCGCTATATTTTGTTTTTGTTCAATCGCCATAAGTGTTAGTTATGGCATTATTATTGCACCGAGCTTTTTACAGTGTAAGCATAAATCGAACCTTAAAGTAGTAGTTTTGTTTTCGTGGTTGAGCAGTTCACGTGGTACTAATTAGATTTTGATTAATAATACGGAAGTTTTGTTTTAAAAATGAGTGCAAGATCAAAGTTAATAGTGCAGAGAGCATTACAGCTCAATAAAAACGGCGGAAATTCAGCATTTTCTGCAATTAAATCTTTAACTAGCGAGGTAAGTTTATTTTGATAAATATCTTGACCTGAGCTACGATTTTAAGATTTAGTTTTGTTTAATCTACAAAAAAAAAAACACAGGATGAAAATTATAATTAATGTTAGTAAAGATTTGTATTTTTGGCATTAATTCTTTTTTAGCGTCCATCAGAAGCAGCAAGCGTACCATTACGGCGAAGTCGAAAATCTTTAGTCCTCCCTATGTTTCTGTTGAAAATAAGAATTATGTACTCAGACCTAGTGCTTAGTCTGAGATTATGTACAATCTTCGTTAGACTCACAAACACGACATACTTACGATAAGGTAAATTTAAATATTTTTAGCAGTTTTTTTTGCAAAGTATGTTTTACTGCGGTTAAAGGACGAAGACCCTACGAAGTTAAAGAGCTGGTTACAGAATAATTTTTTAACTTCAAAGAAATTGCAAACCAATTTGGACAAAAATTTATATTTTGTTTTTTAGGTAACTTTCTACCGCTCGCCTCATATTTGAACAAACCCGAACAAACCCTGACCCACGTCACTTATTACTTATTGGCTCATTATCTTGTGGTAAATTATGAAAAACCATAGTTTTTAAATAGATTCAAAGTGTTCCAAAATTCAATTAAAACTTACAAACGAAAAACAAATATTTTGCAAATTACAAGTGCCTGGTCAAATTTCTTGTATCATGTAGTCCAGCCCGTATGCGGTAATTAATAGCGTTGGTAAACCAAAGCTTTTGGTAAATATTTACAAGAGCGACTCTCGAAGCAACGAGTTTTGAGTCGCATTTCCGATTTAAACTAACCATGTTTAAAATCACTTTGGTGTTGTGAAATGTGATAAAGCAGGATGCATTAGAACCTGTCTTTGAGTTTTCATTATTAAGTTTTAATATAGCGTGGGTTCACCGAAGATATTAGGAAATAAAAATAAAAGCGACGCCTAAAACAATAAGTTTGCTTCGTTTTGCCAAGAACCCCGTTTAAATTTATTTGAGTGTAGTGAATATGCACTACCAGCGGCGGCTCCTCAATAAGTGCACATGTGTATATGTAAAATCCAAAATCTAAATGTCTCCCTTAGCCCCCCCCCCCCCCCCCAAACAATAAATCTTCCAGATATTTTAACTAGTTAAAATATAATTAACAGAAATTTATTTCACACCGATCCGGCCTTCATCTCGACACTGGGAGAGCTTTAAAACCCCGTGAAGCATGTAGCTGCCCGTTAATGCCGTGTAATGTATCTTTACATGATGGAACTCGATTAGTCCATGATTTCTGAGTACGTTTACACCTTATAACGACAATGAAAAATTTCATTTTTAGAATGAAGTTTCATCAAAATTATTTTATAAAAAAATCTCATATATTCAAACACTGATAAAACTGTTTTCCTTTAAACAAATAAAGTGATTTATTTGCCGAAGAAGTATTGGTGACAAATAAATATGATTTGAATTAACTCAGTTTTATTTAATTAAAATATGTCAGAGTATTTGTTTTTATTTGTAAAATGATTTGACTGTTGGCGGATTTATGTCAAACAACGCAAGCTTTAAAATAAATATCTAAGCAATAAACTACAAAAGTACGAAATCCAAATAATTTAATATTTACGCGAAATAATCCCGTATTAGGAACTAAATACCGTTAACCTTAAATTAAATCATTAAAAAACGAACTATTTCAACGACTTGGTCATTTAACTTTAATAATTAGGTATTAAAATCAAATCCTTAATTATCAAAAACTACCCCGGTAATTGGAAGACGTCACCCACATTGAATAATATGATTGGTCGCACAAATAGCATGATGCGTCGTTAACGTTCAGACCTGTCGACCTAACTTTAAATTTTGTCTTTCGTCGCCATTTTTCCAGATAGCTACACAGCACACCTTGTTGCATCTTAGAAGTGAAAACCAGCAGTGAATTAAAATACCCATCAAAGAGTTAACGTTGTTTATTGATTCTACATGTGTTTCTTGTGTGATAATTTCAGTGTTTGTGTATAAACTTTATTTAATATACTTTAATATGAAAGATACAATGCCATGCCATTGATGTGTATCTTACACACATATTACCTTTTAAATTCTCTTTAGTTTTTGTTATAATTTGAAGTGGTTCTCTAGTTATTGACTGCAATGGAAATCCCAGTTGATGGCGAAAACTATCGAGTATTCTTAAATTTTTGGTTTGTAAGGTTGTATTATGATTTTATTTCTTTGACCATCAATAAGTATTGTGTATTTTTTTAAATTTATATCTTTAAGCGTTAAGTTAATACAGTAGTATCAATTTATTTTGAAGATTGATATATGTTAAATTATCTGCTTGTTAATACATTTAAAAAAATGTAATGTCACATGTATTTCTTAAGCAATCTATTTTTTTTTTTTAATAGGAAACAAATATTTATTTGAGTGAATGGCAAATTTTTTTAATTCAAATAATTAATTTTATCAGTGAAGTAATATGGTAAAAATATCAAAAAAATTATTACTTTGTCGGAATTCCATTGTTTTCATTTTGTTACTTAACAGAACGTTTCGGTTAGTTAGTATCTCTAACCATTTTCAAGTGTAAACTAAATAATAATTCTAAGGCTACTGCCTTAAATACTATCGCTGTGTAATGAAGCTTGATGACTCCGCCTGCGGGCTTATTGGAGTGTGAAATTTGAGCTGCTGGTTTTGGACAAGGAGAGGCTTCCAGATATTGGGGATATCTATACTTGGTTCACTAAATATGTGGGTATTTTGATTTATGAAAGCTGCTTCTTAAATACATACCTGATCTCATGTATGAACCAACGAGCATAATATACAGTGGTCAGAAACCAAGGTTTTGGGCACGAAACAGCACTGGAGAAAACGAAAGTTCAAAGAAGCACCTGTCATGAATTTTTCATATATTTAGTAAACCAAGTATAGATATCCCCAATATCTAGAAGCCTCTCCTTGTCCAAAACCAGCAGCTCAAACTTCACACTCTAATAAGCACGCAGGCGGACTCATCAAGCTTCATTGCACATGGATAGTATTTAAGACAGTAGCCTTAGAATGATTATTTAGTTTACACTTGAAAATGGATCTCTAACCATGAAAATGGTTAGAGATACTAACTAACCGAAACGTTGTGTTAAGTAACAAAATAAAGACAATGAAAGTCCGACAAGATAATAATTTTTTTAATATTACTTCATTGTCTACCACTTTGAAACAAACACTGGTAAAAATATATTTTAACAGACTTGAAAATAGACTTTAACTTTAATTGGCCATGCATAATAATTATCTATTTTTAATAGGCATAAGGAAAAAGTATTTCTTGTATTTAGGGATAGGTACATGCAAAATACGACTAATCTGATTGACACCAATCTTTTACAATGAATATGATGGCTATTATAGCTCCAGATTGCTATAGTGCTAGTATGTAGGTACCAGCGGCCTGTCACGACATCGTACGGATACAACCCCAACGTTTATACCTAACTGAAACAAGTACGTCTTAATTAAAATGTTTATTAAATATAAAATGTTAATAAATATGAGTTTCACTTTATTTTTAATAGATATTCTGTTATCTGTAAAAAACCTACTTCGTATTTAATAAGCTAGGTTAGCATGGTTTTATCCAAAAAATTTATAATTCTTGTACTTAATGTAAGCAATTCGAGTTCGTTTTTCTAGAAACCTTTTTGAAAAACAAGAAAAGATGTATTGCTTTACATAAGGACTTCTTTTGGACGCATGACTAACTAGTATTAATATCCAGGATTTTAGTGGTATAAGTCTTGACGTGGGTCCAGATCAATGACGAATGAGGATTATGGTTCGAAGCCCACGTTAAACCTTAGGTCCGAAGAGCGAAAAATCCGAAAAAAGCAAGCCTTAAACTTTTTTTTAATAAAACAATGTTCTGGAATTTGTATAAAAACGTAAATATGAAAAACCATGATTTTGGATTAAATTGCTGTTTAATAGAAGCCAAGAGAAATATTTATTTAATATTGCGAAAGTTTAAAGTGCTTGTGTAGTCATCAGGGTTGTTATGTTTAAAACAAAATGTTTTAAATCAGATGTTTTAAACATGTTTTAAGCACGACCTGATGTTTTATTAGGTGTTTTAAACATGTTTTAAACACCTATTTAAAACACCTAATAAAACATCAGGTCGTGTTTAAAACATGTTTAAAACATTTATTAAAATAATATACTGTTTTTTTTTTCTCAATGTAGTAGATGTCAAATATCACTTTTTTTTGTCTCCTCATATCACCCAAAAAAATTGAAAAAAAAACACAAAAATAATTGGAACATACATATGGATATATTATTATTAACCTAAAGTTGAGCATTTAACATTTAACAGGACTAATACTAATAAATTAGCCACTGAATGCCACGCTGTAAATTCGTAGTTTACATTCAAAATTATTTTATTTTTGCTTAAACTTTTGTCAGACAGTTAAATATAAAATTTCCCATGAGATACAAGTCGTCAAAGTTGAATTTATCTTTTTAAAACGTGTTTTAAACATGGGTATGTTTTGCTTAAAACATGTTTTTAATTACCTAATAAAAAACTGTTTTAAACAATAAAAAACACATGTTTTGTTTAAATATAAATAAAAACATGTTTTTTTTTTAACCCTGGTAGTCATATATCTGACCTGCTATTCAATTAAAACTGACAAACGAACAACCTCTATATTTTGCACTTCACAAATAGGCCTGGGTCAAAACTCCAGTATATATGTATGTATGTATAGTGCGTATGCGGTAATTAATAGCGTTGGTAAACCAAAGTATTTGGTAAATATTTACAATAGCTACACTAGAAGCGATGAGTTTTGTGTCGTGTTGTCAATGCAAACAAGCCACGTTTAACATCACTTTAGAGTTGCGAAATGCGATATTGCAGGAATTAGAAACGATCTTATCATATAGTTAAACCTGTAAATGTGATATAAAAACGCATTGCATTGCAAATAATAGAAATAAACCAATCAATCAACAAAGAATCAGATTTATTCAAATGCAACATATACACAAAATAAGAGCAACTGTATGCCCAACAGAGAACTCAATATTCTGTGATGCCCAACTAGCATTCATAGCAAGTAATTGTTTTGGTTATTCTCCGCGCCCGCATCTATAAACACTAATAAAAGTGAAAAATAAGGATCGTCGAAGAATCATAAAAATTCGTCATCGCTGTGACGTCATTGTCTTGCGGGTCCGGTGAATATATTCAAAAAGTAACACAATAATAAGTTATATTTTATTTGAAATACCGCTTCGATATAATAAAAGCATTATTTTTCGTAAACCATACAGTTTATATGTATATTTTTTTTATAGAATTCAAAAATTAAATAATATACGGTGTTCCATTAAAAAAAAAAAGTTAACAGTCGCCCAATTCCCAGTTGTCTTGAAGCACCCCGCATATTTTTTAGAAATCTTTAAAGAAGCAAGAAAATAAGATAAAATCAACGTGTCCGAGCATTTTTCCAACAACACACCGCTGAATTGTTTACATTATTCCTCGTACTCACAGTATAAATATTAACTAAATTTAGATAATAAATATTTTTTTTTAACTTAACCTAATTTTTTTACATCATGATATCAACCCTTTTTTGTATCTACGTATCTACTGTAATATATTTTTTAGTTCACTCGTATTTTTATGTTACTTGTTGGGTTGCTATTATTTTTGTGTCTTCAGACTCTTCAGAATAAAAATTAATTTGGCGTTTTTTTTTTTTAAGAAAGATAGGACAAACAAACTAATATAAATAAGTTAAATGGTAAGCCAATCTACCTCATTTTATTACATTTCATTTATTACATTCCCTTTTTTTTATCTTTTACAGAAAGCATCTGCATGACTTTTACGAAAAACAATTTTTTCTTTTTTCTTTCCCTCTTATTTTACCACTTTCACCTGTCTCCGAC
The DNA here is from genome assembly GCA_963969555.1 of Polydrusus pterygomalis. Classification (NCBI taxonomy): domain Eukaryota; kingdom Metazoa; phylum Arthropoda; class Insecta; order Coleoptera; family Curculionidae; genus Polydrusus; species Polydrusus pterygomalis. The sequence goes on along the minus strand of OZ018376.1, from coordinate 36,029,310 downwards.
ATAGTTGAATTAAACTAAAGATTTTTCATCACTTACACATAAAAATGATTTTTATGTACCATTGAAAGCTCCATTACGGCTTAGTCTCACTTGTTATTTTCTCTACTGCTAACAACATCAGCATTGTACCATTTACTTCGTTTTCCTGATGATGAGTGTTTCTACAATCGAAACATGTCGATTCAATTTATTCCTCTGCATTACTCTGCATTACTCCGCATTACCCTGCATTACGTAAAATTTAGAGAAAATCTGCATTACTGGTACAAATTCTGTGGTTTTAGGGTAAAAGTGCTTAAGTCATATTTTTGGTGATATGAGCTTTTGTCAGTAGTTTACTGTAGACTTTTTCCTGTTTTGTTGCGTAAAATCACTTAAGTCGTTTGCTAACGGTAAATTATTATGATTTAGGTTGAAAAAAAGTTAAGTTAAATTTAGTTAAAGTTAAAAATCATAACAACACTTTGGATAATTTACATGTAAATTTGTCGCATAGCAAATATTCTTAATTGTACTTAAGATATATTCGTCTACTATAAATAATCAGAATCAGTCGGGTAAATAAACCTATGTCAATTTAGGCAGTTTATCTCTCATTTAAAGCAAAATGTTGCCTTCAAAAGTCGACATAAGTACTTATTCGCGGTACCTAAAACATATTTCATAACAAACTAAGTCGAGTTAGTCACTTGTATCCAAAACGAAACGTGTGCGAATTATTCCGTTAGCGCGATATTGCGAGCGGTCTTGACTTGTTTGTGAATTGATTTTGAAGTGCTACATAGTGTTGTTATTGCCTAATGTGTTATTAATGTCTTCAAGAACCAAAAAGATACTGAATATTATTATACTGAATACTGATAATAATAATAATAATAAAAATAAAAATGATAATAATACTGAATGGGATAAATATAAAGACATGGCTGACAAACATTTTCGGGCTAAGTCCAGTGATAAGGAACACGCAAAAATCGACAAATCAACTAAAATGATTTCGTTCGATCTTCAGCAAGTACTAGCAACTAGCAACACCTCATATTCAAACAAATGTTATATTTTATAAACGTCAGCTATCTGTCTATAATTTGACGATTTATGATGGGGCAGACGGGATTGCCAACAACTTCCTATGGGATGAAACAAAAGCTGGGCGAGGTGCAAATCAAATTGGGTCTTGTGTGTTTAAATATTTGACCGAATTACCTGCAGAAGTATCTCAAGTGATTATGTACTCGGATACCTGCACGAGGCAGAATCGAAACTCTCATATAGCCGCTATGTGTTTTTCGGCTTTACAAAAGAACCCAAAATTAAAGTCAATTGAACACAAATTCATGGTAAGTGGTCATTCTCATATGGAATGCGATACGGCTCATGCTATGATCGAGAAGAAGAAAAATCGAACTGATATGAGAATCCATCATCCTTGGGACTGGGCTCAACTTATTCGGACTGTTGGAAAAAAGATAAATTCCTAGTTACAGAAATGCAACAAGAACATTTTTTTGACTTCAAGTCATTCTATACACAAAAACTACAAATCAAAAATAAAAACAGCGAAAATGAAAAATTTGTGTGGCATGATGTACAGTGGATGAGATTCACAGTGACCAGATTGGTATAATTCAATACAAAACATCTGTAGATGCTTTGGAGCCTTTTAAAAAGATACCTTTTTTACGAAGACGCCAAGGAAATCCAGTGTTGGATGCTCCTCGTCAGTACTCGGAATTAATTCCAATTTCTGAGGAAAAAAAGAAAGATCTCTTAAGTATTTTACACTTGATAGACCCTGTATTTCATCACTACTATAAAAATCTGCCAGTTTCGTCAAGTAGTTGTGGAAACGAACAGAATAGTAGTTCTGAAGACGAACATTAACACTTTTTGAATATCTATATGATTATTTCGATTATCTTGTATTTCATTTTGTATTTTTTTTTGTATACCCACTCCAGCTTATTATACGAAATAAAGCTTTTCACAAGAATATGAAAAATTTTATTATACGATTTCTGCCTAAGTCCTTACTTTGATGTTGGGTCATTTTGTCAGTCAATGTAAATACACTTTCTAATAAATTATAGGCCCGCATATTAACATACTATAAAGAAATCTATAGTACTAGCAGTGGAACTTACAAAAAACGATATATCTAACTACCTTTAGGTAAATTTTACGTTTGTTGGAAATATGAGTGAAATTTAATTTGTCGATATCTTGAAACTATTATTTTTGACTTAGGCACTTTTACCCTAAAACCACAGAATTATCAAAGGGTGGATGCCCCTCGGTATTTTATATACTTGGTTAAGTAAACAGCAATGCTGCCCTTCGCCGAGTGAAAAAATAAAGACGTTTCTATCTATCTATCTATTTATCTATATATTTCAAGAAAATTATATAATTGCGAAATCAGAAAATGTCAACCTCTTAAATTATTACCATAAAGACATATGTTAATTTTACTCTTTCCACAATTTGCCTATTTTTAATCGAAAAAAAAAATACACAAACATTATTAACGGCTTAGCTGTTTAGTATGTTAATGCACACACTCACAATAAATTATAAAACCAACATTTTTTGCTCGAGAGAGACGATAATTTCGCGACGAGAGAGGGTTTTTCTCTCGTCTGGTCTCGGAGCATCAGGACGAGTCGAGACAAGAAACGAGAATCCCTCGTCTCGACGGCAACACTATATTATACTAAGATAATTAAATCTAATTGTCTTTCAATTAAGGACCACTTTTTCCTCTTCATATAGGTAGTATTTAAAAGTAACCAGTTCGAGTAATTTTCTATCTAAAAGCTGCAATAAATATTGGTATCGGATAGTCTGGCATGACTTTTGTAATTTAATAGCCCGAAACGATATTAAGTGGTAAATTTTGGAGACGGGCACGCTGCACCTGCTGATGGGAACAAGACAGGCACCTGCTGAAAAGGTAAAATCAAGTTGTTTTTGGATTTTTGGTAATTGGCTTGATAATATTCTTAAGTTCTAGTAGAGAAACACAACTTCTGAGATATTTTACTTTATCATTTTTTACACGTACCTACGTAAAATAAACCCATTTCTTGCACTTTGCTGGAGCTATCAATCGAGCCGAACGACGAATGACTCGAATGTGTTTTACAATGAATTATAATTGCTTGGAAACAAGTATTACGACGTTAATTAATTGATTCGGCCGATACCTGGTGGAAACGATTTTCCCTCATTGTTCCTGTTGCTTTTATGCCCCGTAGTTTTAGTTCCTTGACTAAAGAAATTGAAGTAAAGTAATTATCGAAATACAAATAAAACCAACCAAAAGGTAAATTTTTAAGGAAATCGGCTTATTGCAAAACAACGCTGGGCCCAAGGCCCATCGCTCGACAAATTAATGTAGAAAGGGGTTTCTCGTCATCACTGTTCCAGTTATCTTCTAAGGTTTGTTCCAGTAGTCCTTGAGTAAATACTTCCGCTCTTAGTTGGGATCCAGGTAGAATATTTATATCCACCAAAGCTTCATCCCCGGAATCTTCATCCGTGTCACCACTGCTATTATTTGCATTTTCCGGGGAAAATATCACTATTTGTTCTGGAACCTCAACGGTATCATCATTTTCTATTTCTTGCAGTAATTCACATAGCGTCAGCGGTCTTTTTCAATATCTAAACAAGAAAAAAATATAACTAGCAAATAGTAGTATATACCCCTACCGTCCTTTTAAAAGGACATAGTGACATTTTTTCATAGTTTAACCAAACTATAGAAAGTAATCTCAAGTTATATTTACTGGATACATTTTAAGATTATAGGTAAACAACAAATTGTGTAAAAGGTTATTAAATAATTTTTTTTTAACAAAAAACTTACCTTAAATTATTCATTGCAAAGGGATGGAATACACAGAAATTATATCACCAAAAATAAAACACCCAAAGCCGTAATGGCGTGCAAAGCAGTGCACTGATAGGTATTTAATATAAACAAACGTCGAATCTCGGTGGCGCAATCTTAATTTTATGTTAGATACTTAGCTGCTACTATGTATTCTCCGTCCTTTTAAAAGGACGGTAGGTTTATATGGGTTAAGTAACAGGTCCGTATTTTTAAGTTTATTTATTTCCATAGATTCTAACAAATTTAGTTTTAAGCCTTTGTTCTCTGTATGTAAGATTTTAAAGGAAGGATCGAAATTATGTTGATTATCAAGTAAATGGTTAGCATAGTTTGAGTCTGTTTTATTTTTTAGAAAACTGTGTGTAACATACACACTAACATACAAATCAAATTAGCTTCTTTTTTACAGTATGATCCATAGACTTGTTTCCCTCTAAATAAAATCAATTTTCAAAATGAACTAAACATTATTAAACAAATTGCAGTTAACAACGGATATAACTAAAATCTAATTGACCAAATCTTAAAAAAGAAAACTTACAAAAAGGCTATTGGCTTAGTTTTTCCTAGTAGCAAAAACTTTGACCAATTTAAACATGTCAATTTCCTTGGACAACCTAGCAAAGTAGTTGGCAATTTTCTTAACAAACTTGATATAAATGTGTGTAACAAAACTAATAACTCTTTAAGTAAATTTATAAAAAACAATAAATCTAAATGCGATAAAAACAAAAAAATCAGGCGTCTATAAATTAAAATGCAAAAATTGTCCTAAAACATACATTGGCCAAACGGGTATACATTTTGACAAAAGAATACAGGAACATTATAACAGTTTTCTAAAAAATAAAACATACTCAAACTATGCTAACCATTTACTTGATTATCAACATAATTTCGATCTTTCCTTTAAAATCTTACATTCAAAAAACAAAGGCTTAAAACTAAATTTGTTAGAATCTATGGAAATAAATAAACTTAAAAATACGGACCTGTTACTTAATGATCAATTAGATTTAAATAGTTCACTTTTGTTAAATTTATTCTGTTGACCATATACCTACTTAAGATTTTGTGAATTACCCATATAGTACTTAATTTAATTCAATTTTTAAACCCTCTGTTGGATTTTCGCGCTATTGCAACCCTTACACTGTTTTTATTTATTTACATCTTCAATAACTAAAAATTTTATTCGACCCAATTTTTATTTTTTACCTTTATTAAATCATTGTCATCTGACGAAGCTACAGTGTTAGCGAAACATGTAATTTTTCTAGTAATTATAATGGAAATTTACAAGTTCAACTTTGTTTTACTGTATCCCATAATACTATTATTACAATGTTCTCACACGTTACTTTGCGAACTATCAGGTTGCGGATCTTCAAATAGTAATTTGTGCCGAGCATGCGCAGTAACGGTTTATTGTTTGCGTTTTGTTGATTTAAAAATATTTTTGTAAAAAAAAATATTTAAAAAAGAAAGAAATGAGAAATTCCTGTTAAAATAATAAGGCTTTTCATAATATTATGCAGTCGCGGCTTTTCCATAAGGTTATTTGGTCAATGATCTCTCTCAATTATTGTCTTCTTATGTAGCCTAATTCGTTATTAAGTTTGACACTTTGTTTTATAACATAGCTATTATAGCTTACAGACTGCTATGTATGTATGCTAATCGGCACCAGAAGGTTCCTTTAGTATTAATAACTTTACCTAACCTACCTAGTGGTGATACAATGAAAGATATTAAAAAAATATGAAAAATCAAAAATTCAAAAAATTCTGGAATATCGAGATTTTTCGCTATTACTATTACAGCCTTGTAACTTTTTTTTTAAATTAAATAATAAAATAAAATTAAGGAATTTAAAGACAAGAACATGCAACACGGTAGATAATAATTTATAAAATCATTAGCGCGTGCACCTGCTTTAGGAAAGGTTCCAAACAGGTGTTTTGGGTGTGTTTTCTGTTATTAGGTATGTATATTTAATGGTTTTTTTGTTCATTAAACTATAGTTATCTGAGGAATCTCCTATAGGTATATTTAAATAAAAAATGTGTTTTGATTTGTATAATCGCTCTAAACAGCCACACAGAAACTGTATATATTAATTAATTCAATAGCAATCTTATTGGTTGCAGTAGGTGGACATTAATTATGCCGTCGACTTTAATAAAAATAAAAAGCACCGTAAGAAAAAAAATTTAGTGGTAGGCCCAAAAACACCATTGTTGTCCTATCAAAAAATTTTGTAGAAACTTTCACAGCAATGATTGCTAATATGTTTTTACAGAAGAAAATGTTCCAGTTCCTTTTATTTCGTCAGATCGACCCTTAGACGCGCTTCCCCATATCATGGCTCATCAGTAAGGCTATAATAGGATCTAACGAAATAAAGGAACGTGTGTACTACCTAAATGTAGTAAATATGGCAATCAGGCGAAAGATGAAGCTCATGGCGACATCTAGCGTTGATTTGAGAAACCTTTAAAGCAAGCGAACGGCAAGCATATTTTTTAGGCATACTAAAATAATAATTTGCATTTGGTAAAAAAATTAAAATTTGATAAAAATAGTTACCTTCAAATATAATAAAAGCAAATATTGTAGGATATTTTTAATACATATTTAAAATAAATAGGTGTAGTACGCCCATAACTAAATCACGTTTTAAAAGATTGTGCTTCCCCATTTGGTCTTCACAGATACGAAGTACTATATTTCTTACATCCGGTTTAACCGAAAGTTCACACTATTGGAAAGATAATAAAAATCGAAGATAGGGACATGTAAGCCGTTTTGCTCTAAGACGTACAGTTAGAAAGCTAGACGCTGTCAAATTTCAAAAATGTAATTATTCAAGAGTAAATATCTCGGAAACTGTTAAGTATAGACTAATAATGCCTTTATTAAAAAATGTTAAGAATTTTATGCAGAATCCAAAAAAATTTTATAAAATAGGGGTATCCATTTAAGATTTAGATCTTACCCCCCCCCCCCCACCCTACTAGGGGCTTGAAGTAACAAGATTGACAATATACGCAAAAGATGTCGCCCTCGAAATAAAAATAGACGGGTCCGAGCGATTTTCCACATTTTCATTTTAAAGCAGGAAAATCGAGGTGGGAAGTTTTCAAATGAACACCCTGTATATACACATATATACGACATTTATTGTATTTTCAGCAGGCCGAATTCGGGAAGGGGGCACGCGGTCTTATGGAAGAGTATTCACTGTTTTGTTCATTACTTAATTGCATATAATATTAATTGTAATATAAAATCTTGTTGATTTTCAATAACACATTTACGTATACTGATATTCAAGTTTAGAACACCACTACCGACATGTGAAAAATATATGACACCAATTATCCAATGATAGTAAACAAATCAAAACATTGTGGGCTATACCACACAGGCACAATTTATTTGTGCTCTGTGATTTCGGTTCTATATAATCGCGGTATAGTCCAATTTATCTATAATTAAAAATCACAAGTACTATTTTTATTGTATTTTCTTATTTGATAAATAAATTGTGTTTGAATTTGAAATCAATTAATAGTTAATTAGTTTGCACAACTAGAGTGGATATGATGTCCATATCGCACGAGTAAATTGACCACTACGTCGTAGGCGAAGTAACCTCAAGCACGATATGGGATCTCGATGTCTTCTTTTTCACAATTCTATTCTAACCTTACACTAATTAAAAATTATGGAATAAAACATATTTTTTAACTTCGTGGACGAAACTACAAAAATGATAAAGATTGATTACTGGCATCTATGCTAATTAAAAAGCATTTTAGTAATAAAAATGGCTTTTGATAGTAGTAACAATGTGAAATAAATAATAAATTAAATTTCTAACCCAAAATTAGGCTCAATTAATGCTTTTATGATACATAAAATAGCAAATCTACGCCTACTTTTGGTTTAAACGAAAAAGTGCGCGCGAGTTGACAGAATGCCAAACATTGCAACATTTAAAGACGAACTGTTACGTTATAAACAGACAATAATAACAACAAACAGTTCAAATATAAATGTTGATGTTCATGAATTACCAACATCAAAGTATTCTACCACTGGGCAGTAAGCTTGGGATTCAAGAAGTTTATTAAATACTTGTTTAAATTTTTTAATATATTTAATTACTTCTCACACTACAGGAAAAAATGGTTAAAATAACCTATCCGCTGTGGCTGTATCCATATACTCCCAAACTGAATAAAAATAGTGACGGCGAAAAGATTTTTTAATCATAGATTTGGATTTTGAATAACTAAGCAGCTTTATATTTTCAGGTAGTCCATGATACAAGGAGATATTAATAGAATTATCCTTGGCCTTCTTGTAGCAACATTTTTTTAGTCTGATTAAGTCAGAACCTCTAGTTGAATAGTTATGAAAATTAGAATTTAAGAAAAACTATTCTTGTTTTTATGAATTTCGACAAGTTGAAAGAATATAAACAGAGAAGATAAAGGCATAATTTCAAACCTCCTAAAAAGGGGCTAACAGTGGTCAAAGTAACCAGCATTAGCAATCACACGAACAGCTTTCTTATGCTGTCTAAAAGCTTTAATGGCCGATGAAGAATTGCCCCATAATATGACACCATAACTCAAATGAGAATGAAAAAGTGCAAAATAAACAATTAAAAGGGCAGATAGATTAACTGAATTTATTAATCTGCGCAGGACAAAGGTAGGGGATGCTATTAACATGTGCACTCAGAACAGTTTAATCGATCATCTAGTGTGATTCGCAGTAATTTTGCCGATTTAACACACGTAACAGTGTTATTGGTAGAAAAAATTATATGCTGTGTTTTTTCGAGATTAAGCTGTAGGTCATTATTTGTAAACTAGTCGTGGGCTTTAGATTCTTTATATACGTACTTGGTGAGAGCAGAAAAATACCTTGTACCAGCACTATCTTGCTAATATATGATAAATTTCGTTTCGTTCTCTACCAGCAAACAAACTGATTAATAAAAAGAACGTATTTTCTATCACCATAGAGAGAGAGAAACCACAATGATTTTTTCAAATATCCTTCACAGAATGCCAATATTCCTATTTAACCCAACGCAACGTATATATCAATCTAATTCCAAATCATTCATGCTCAAGAGAACTGATGGCAGCCCTGTCACAACCAAATAAAATATTTTAGTTCAGTGAAACTTATTTTATGCCTTATTTGAGGATTTGATAGAATTTTTTGAAAGTTAATATTTGTGTTATAATGTAAATCCTACGATATTTAGTAATAGACCAGAAATATGTTTATATTAATTCATAGGTTTATTTAGTCGGGGTAAAGTCATATTTTAAATCGAACAATTCGTGGCCTATTATTCGTCTTTTGTCTCTTTGTCTCGACGATAATTTTTCCTCTCCCACGAGCTATCTCGTTTTTTTATTCAACAGCAAGAAAAAATATCGAGAAATACATAGGACTTAATTATGTTTTTTTTAATGTTTGTTGTGGTTGTAGAAACGCGTTATTTATATATTTGAATAAAATTTACCAAAATATAGGCACAAGGATTTATTACAATACGTTTAATAAATTTTACACTGAGGGAAATAATCTAATACAACAGGTTTGTTTTTTTAATAACCCATATTACATAAATTGCTAGTGTATCAAACCCGCTTTAGTGTTATATCAATTCCAATTTTCTGGAACAGTGTTTTTATTGGTAGTAATCAGTTCTTGTTGAATAATGAACTATAATGCAGAAGACGTTGGAGGGGGTCCGTTGCAATCGGCAATCGCCGAGTGCCGCGCGCAGTAGTATTATTACTGTCAACGCAGGTCACATCGTTGTTTGGAGTCTTCTAGCTGTCCTGTCTGAATTTGAATTTTATTGATAATACCAATACCTACTTGTTTCAATTAATTTATTTTTACTTTGTTTTTAAGTTACCACTTTTAACACTTGTTATGTAATATACTATTTCCTCATGGGGTTCGCTCGTACCGCCCGATGCTATTGTATCCAAAAAAACCGGCACTGAAGGGGATGTGCCCAAAACATTTCAAGGAACGCATAATAGGATTGAATTACCCAATAAATTGGCCAGCTAGGTCTTCACCCAACGACTTACTTCTGCGGGGTCACATTATCAAAATTTGGAAGATTACAATTTTACTGCAATCGAATCTTTGCGCACTAACTTATTAATGTAAGAACTAAATTTTATGACCCCTTAGGATGGTACTTGGCAGTAGAATAAGGACGGGTTGAGCAACTTATTAAAAAACATTAAGTTTCCATTTTATTTAGTTTTTAGCTTAGTAGGTATTTTTAAAGTACTGTTGTTTTTTCACTTGTTTCCAAAAATGTTGAAATCGTTCTCATCATTTCGTTTTAAATGCTTGCAATGCATGCATGCATTCAGCTATGTCGGGTTTCAAACTAAAGGTTTTTTATCACGTACACTTAAAATGATTTTTACAAAGTCCTTTATTTATTAATTCCTAATTATTCTCTTCATTTCCCACCCACAGTGGCTTTGAACTGGTCCTTGACCTTTCAGTGTGTTGAAATGTTTTCTGTCGTTTGACTATAATAAGTTTTTTCACTTCTCATGTGTGCCATTGAAAGCTCCATTACGGATTAGTCCCACTTCATATTTTCTCTACTGCTAACAACATCAGCTTTTTACTATTTGCTTCATTTTCCTGATGATGAGTGTTTCTACACTCGAAACATGTCGATTCTATCCTAGGTTCGCCTAGTTTTTAAATTAAAAATGGTGGAGAAAGACTTAATGCTTTTCTTTTTCCTATATCATTCAACTCCACTTTAAGTATGGACTACTTCTTCAAAAATATTAAAAACAGTTTTTTTAGGAAAGAAACTAAAATTAGAACTGATTCTTTTAAAATAACCTACTTTTCCGGCAATCTTCGATATGATACTTAAATTATTAAGAAAATTTTGAATCAATAATTATCCCTAAATATTTAAAACTGTTCACTAATTCCAATTTTTCACCATCAATTACAACATTTATATTTTGACAATTTAAATCATTACCCATAACCCAGGTAGCAATGTGACGTATTTAAGACGTCGATTATTGATCATCAGCGACGTCATAAATTACGTAAATGAAACGTTAAAAAGACGTGCTTAAGTCACAGACCAATAACGTCTTTTTTGACGTAAAAAATACGTCATCTTAGGACGTCTTTTTAGGTGTAGAAAACGTCAATAAACGTCATAATTTACGAAAAACGAACATTTACTAAAAACTTCCTAAAATAATACATAATAGGGGTAAAAAATACATATAAATATTTTATGTAAAAAATCCTTTTAATGATAATAAATTGACTATTACAGCTTTCATGTGTACGCAGAATTGGAAAAATGCTAAGGAATCCTTTAATGGCGGCCAAAATGCTTCTTTTTTCGGGGCGTCACTCACAGTTTGAGAGCACAACGGCTACTCCCCCGCCGTCAATTGCCTCGAACTCGATAACCTGGTACATTTATATTCGTTTATAACACAAAATATATAGAAATCATGATAGAAACTAAATCAAAATCACCATAAACTTTTCACTTTCACTTTTGCCGAACTGTCGACTGCCTGACTGCTAGCGCCAACAACATACCAATGCGTTCTGCGTTCTGTCAGACTGCCAATGTCATAAAACGGAGCGCGGGTAATTTAAATTTGATATTCGCAGACTTTTAATGACAAAATAGGTTTTCGCTTTTGCAAATTTTACATACATGAATGGTTCATTTGAAATGGTAATATTTTAAAAGTTTTACGATACGTACGTGCCTTTAACTATAAGAAAAAGCTATTCTCAGGCGTTTTACTTATTTAAAAGTCTGTCCCACTATATTTTCAAAAAACTTGGTCACTTAGATACTTTTTAATGATACGTATAATTCAATAAAATGACTAAAAATGGACGTTTTTATTACGTAAAATTATGACGTATAATACACTTGTTAAAAACTACGGTATTTTGACGTCATCTTGCGACCAAAAGACGTCAAGTGACTAAAAATCACCAATATTCGACGTCATAAAGACGTCATCCTGCTACCTGGGAACCATACATTTAGTTTTTGAACTATTTAATTTTAATTTATTTACTTTTAGCCAATTTAATAATATATTTATCTCAGAATTTAGAGAATTTAGACCATCAAAAATATTTTAAATATTAATGTAAATTAATGTGTCATTAGCAAACATTTGTAACTTACACATTTTTAAAATTAAAGGTATATCGTTATATATATATTGGACCTAGTATACTTCCTTGAGGAATTCCTATATTATTTATTTTTTTATTTGAATATGATTTTGAAATTTTTGTTTTTGTGATCTGTTACTTAAACCATTTATAAACGTTTCCGCGAATACCATACTAATACAATTTACTCAATAATCTAGCCCTGTTAATTGTTTCGAATGCCCGCTTAACATCCAAAAATACAGCTATAACATTTTCCCCTTTATCAATGGTTCTCTTCCACGTCTCAATCACACATTGAATGGCTGGAGTACCCTTTTTGAAAACCAGCTTGAAAGGAAACTAAAATTTTCTTGGCATCAATGAATTCTAATAACTGTTCATATACGACTTCTTCTTATAATTTCTCAACATCCCATAAAACATTTACTGGCCTCATATCATCCCATCCTATAGTGTTTTTTACTTTTGGCACTGGTGTAATGTAAGAACATTTTAATTCATCAGGCATATTTTCATATTTTAAACAATAATTTATAAAATTTAATAATGGGTAACCAATGCTGCCAAATGTTTCTTTTAACACCTTTCTATTCAATATTTCTCCATAGTTGTTATTTGAATTTAATTTTGAAAGTACTAGTTTTAATTCAATTTATTTAATGATATTTTATTGAATTTGTCAAAAATATTATTACTATTTACTATTGGGCATCGTTCTTCATTTCCTGAATTTATTGACTGAACAATTTCTTCAATGTCATGAATATAATAAGAATTTAGTTTTTCAGCAATAATAAATGATTCCTTTTCTTTTTATCTTCAAAAATTATTTCTTTAATGCATTAATTAAATTAGTAAAGTCATTATTTTTCCTTGAATACTGTAAAACATGTTGAAACTAATAAAAAACAAACCGTCTAGTAACTTTTGACATTATCAAATATTACTGGTGGTTTCATTGAGGCATGTATCAAAACCATATTTAATTTTTGTAAATTTTATAAACAGTTTTTCTAAATAACCTTTAATTGGCTAATTAGAAAATAATAAAATTTAATGTGCTTGTCCACCATTTAATGACTTTCAAAAAAGTCTAATACAAGTTTTATGTAATATTAATAGCAAAGCTAATACTTGAGGGTAACAAGATTTACGTTGAATTTCCCATAGCCAGTCTGACGTTACACCACCCGGTATAGAGTCGATCATTGCAATAAGTTCTGTTTCTTCAAATTATTCAACATTTTTAAAACTATTTCAGGGTTTTCAGGTATTTTGCTGATTTAAGCTTTGCAAACGTATGTGAGAAAGTTCCAGGTTTAAGAAGCAATTTTACCACGTCATCTTGATAAAGCGTATAAGTAATTAGCTCTGAGAAGCTGCAGGAATAATTAAAACTTGTAATTCCACTGCACGCCGGCGCCGCTGCAAATGCATATTAGCCCGTGATTCCTCATTATAACGTGAAATTTACTTTGCAAGTGATCTTTGTGCTGAGCTGCAATATGAAGAAAATTTATTTTATTTCATATTTTAATTTTTAAAATCTGAGAAAATTAGGAAAAGTAAAACAATTTAGAACTTATTGCGCTTATGGAGCTTCAACATGATCTTAACAGTATTTATCAGTGGTGGGAGAAAATACGAATGCATCGTACCAAAATGCTTTAAAAAGGTTTTCATCCATTAGCTTTTGCCAATAAGTTTTCACTATACATACTTTAAAAAAAAATATTAAATTCAATACTGATTAAATCCAGGTCCTGTTTTAATTCATTTATTTTTACTTTGTAATTACGTTTTTTTGAACTTTGTATGTCCGATAAAGCAATAGAAGATTCCTATTTCGCACAACCCATCATTAGTATTGGACTTTATAATCTATGGACGAATTTAACTGTCTCAATAAACCATGTTGCATAATAGATAATCATATGCAATGTTAAACAACAAAAACAATATCACACTAGAAACTATTTAAATTTTTAAGAAGTACAGTACCTACTGATTTTTAGTGGGATTTATTAACCGTAGCAAGCAAATATTATTATGAATAATGTCAAGTTTCACTACAACTGCCAGTAGGAACTAATACAGTATATAAAACCAGATTACACCCCCAATAGAACTTAATAATTACTGTGAGTATTCAGAGCAATAATGGCTATAAACCAGTCTATTGTAGCATTAACTCATATTTCTTATTGGCTAAATTATTACCGTGATATTATCACTACACAACAGTCTAGCAATTTTCGTTGTCTTGCAGTAGAAAAGCTTATTGCGCTCGCATAATATAATAATAAACAGTTGTATAAAGAGGATATGAATTCTTAGAAGGAATAGAAGACTTTTTTCTCAGTGCGGTATATTCAAAAATTGTGTCCTCAATAAAATTATTCGTTATCTGCAAATAACATTAATCAATTATCTAGAGAAATCATCGTCAACTAAAAAGTTTATATTGAAATCACCCGAAATTATAATTTTATTGTATCCTCACAAATATTAAATAATAATTTGTGAATACAAATCCAAAAAAAAAGTATTCTTACAACCATACATAATAGAAAGAAGGTAATCCCAAGCATTAAAATTTCCTCTGTTGTCATTTCTATTGCACAAAACTCGGTATGAAATTCCTGACAATATTTCTCTACCTTTATTACTTTATATAGTAAACCAGATCTAGCAAATATGCAAACGCCACCTAACAAAATTCACCCTACAAAACGAACTGGCAAATTTAATAACTATTTATACAATAAGTTGCGAAATGAGTGTCTTTTAGGCACGCGACGTGGAAATTGTCCAACGAGGCAAAGCCGAGTTGGACAACACGTCTAGTGGCTAAAAGACATCGTTTCGTAACGAATTATATACAAGATTTTTTGTGAAAGCGGAGAATTTGATAATTTAAGCTTTTATTAGTATTTCTAAACATTTTGAAAAGTAGGCAGGCAATCTGTTTCTAAGGCATTGTTTATGCATTATTTAATGTCAAGCATAGACAAGCGAGTTGCGCGCTCTCAAGTGTGTTGTCAAGTTCGAACGTCGCGTTTTGCCTTTTTTCCCGCAAAGTTTTTCGAAAAAATTACTTCAAATGAGTAATATTGACGAGTCTTTGGATATTGAACAAGCTGCTGAAGCTGCGCTATCCACGTTAGTACCCGAAAAATCGAAACATTTATACGAAAAAACCTACGACAACTTTGAAACCTGGCCAAAGAAAAACATATTGAGAACTTTACAGAAAAGGTATTACTAGCCTATTTCCTCAAGCTATCCACCACCTTAAGGCCGTCAACTTTGTGGAGCAAATATTCGATGCTCCGCACCATGATTTATCTGAACAAAAACATAGATATTTGCAAATTTACAAACCTTATTGCATTTTTAAAAAGGAAAGCTACCGGATATCAGCCAAAGAAATCAAAAATATTTACAAAGCTGAAAATAGAACGCTTTATAAAACAAGCTGATGATAAAGAATTCCTGTTAGCCAAAGTTGTTTTAATCGTTGGAGTATTTGGAGCATGTAGAAGGGAAGAAATCACATTTCACAATCAGTGTCAAAATTTCGAACACAAAAACTCATGTTCCAAGAATGTTTACGATTACTGAGGGATCAATAGATGGCATGTACATTTAACATAAATATAATAAATATATATTTTCATTGATTTTAATGTTTCATTTTTACTTTTAGGCACTAGTGCCTCAAAACTGTCACATTTAGACACTAGTGCCTAAAAGAGTGTCATTTCGAAATTTTAATCAATATCGAAATATGTCTATTTCGAAACGCTTTCACAAAAAATTGTTTTTCTACTGACGTTTTATAATAACCTCTTTTCGATTGTCATTATGGTTTTTTAATAACCTCCTTTTAAGCGCAGCGTGCTTAAAAAACTTTTAAGCACGTTACCAGGAGCAACGTGCTTAAAAAACTTTTAAGCACGTTACCAGGAGCAACGTGCTTAAAAGTAACGCAGGTAATTATTTACAATTAAAACGTAACCACAGACTAGGTATAATTTAAAATTTTTTGGCAAGTGTCAATGAAACATAGGTAATAAAATGTTAGTAAAATTAAGTTTTTTATTATAAAACCTCAGTAGAAAAAATATTGT
This sequence comes from Polydrusus pterygomalis, assembly GCA_963969555.1. Classification (NCBI taxonomy): domain Eukaryota; kingdom Metazoa; phylum Arthropoda; class Insecta; order Coleoptera; family Curculionidae; genus Polydrusus; species Polydrusus pterygomalis. The sequence continues at coordinate 36,013,020 of OZ018376.1, read as the reverse complement.
ATACAATTCGTTACGAAACAATGTCTTTTAGTCACTTTGACGTGTTGTCCAACTCGGCTTCGCCTCGTTGGACAATTTCACGTCGCGTGCCTAAAAGACACTCATTTCGCAACTTATTGTATAAATAGCTATTATATTTGCACATTCCAAAATGTCTTTTTTACACTAATATACAGAGAATATTCAAGTTTTCTTCTTTCGCATAAAGAGATAGTTCGTAGATTTTATTTGTTAAACAGTGAATATTCCAATACCAAATACTTGCTGAACCATTCTCACAAAAATTAATATTTTTTATTTTACATTCTGATTAAAGAATTCATAGAATTATTATCTAATTGCTTCGGTAAAATTACATGATATTATTATACTGTGCGAGCAAAAATAATTGGCATCAAAGAGGGCCTTGCATCTAAGGACGTAATGCTTAGCCGTAGAGCTTAATACCTGTAAGGTGTCAGTAACTACCTGAATTAACAATTACAAGTAATGTGATTCATCGCTAATTTTTCCAATTTCTTGAACAATTCACACAGTGGGCTTTACAGAACAGCACAAAACATTAATGGTTGAAGCATATTTTCGAAACGGGGTTAGAGTAAATTGTGAGTGGCAATATAATCCGGGTTTGTGCATGGACGATTTTCACGAACATTTTCCTAACGTCGCTTTTATTACTGGGAATTTTTATCACTGCCTGAAAAGAACCGTGGCTGTGTTTAGGGAAACAGGTTCTATGCAACACAAAAAAGGAGCAGGAAGACCATCTGTAAGAACAGAAGAACTTGTTGCAAATGTTCGTGAAATAGTGCAAAATACGCCAACAAATTGTATAAGACGCCTGTTCCAAGAAGTGAGAAGTGAGAAGTGCAAGTATTATAATTTTGTAAACAACAAAAATAAATTTGTATTTGTCTACTTATTTTATTACTCATTAGTTTGGCATATCATGTCATAATATGCATTTGACAAAATTTTAACCTAGATTTGGTCCCCATATCATTGTAATCAAAACCAAGCCCTACGTTTTTTAATCCATGCCCTCTTTGATGCAAATAATTTTTGCTCGCACGGTATTTTGCTCCATTATAAAATTGAAAACATTTTTTCTTTCAACAATATTATTCGTCATGATTATATTTCACGCTTTCCTAAGTTTACTTTATTCCCAAGAATTTATATTTTATGGCTCTTTTACCTCTTTTTGACCCATTTTATCTTACGGAAAAGGACTGTTGCCGGTTGTTTATAAATAGAAAAAATATATATTTGTTTAAGCGGCAAGGACACTTAGCACGTCCTTTCGGCCCCGGGTACAATTTAAAGAATTTTATCAGGAGCATCCACCAAGTGTATGCTAAGGCGTGAAAGGAATATTTTATTTGACACCGTGATTTAAACAGGGTTGGTTATCTTTTATCTTAAAAGAACAAAGAACGTTCTCAAGGAATTTTTATATAAGGTATTCTGAAAACTGGAGCTTTGTTAATAAGTTATAAAAAACACCCTTTAGGGAGTTCTTACTTTTAAAATACTAATTAACATTCTTTCTTTTAAAAATTAGCCTGAAAAGTAATTGATCTATACAGTGTCACCAGTAAAGTCCGCATCATATGGGATTTTTTTTTATTAATAGCTTTATTCGAAATTTGACTTTGGCATCAAGTTCTGCTTCGATCGGGATGAAAATTAAGCAAAAAAATAGTAGTCACTTAATTTGCATTATCTGTTAAATTTTAATTTTTTTCAAAAAATAATTCAAAAGTGGGGTTATTTCTGAAAATATCGAAAAAAGTTATTAGAAAAAGTTTTTTTAAATGTAGTTTCTAGCTCACGTGCAAAATTTCAGCTGGATAAGATAATTTTAATTTTATACCTATATTTTGTAAATTGCACCACTTTTGCAAAATAAGACTCAACGCAACCTACATAAAACTTCTTAGTTTTGACAATGCTTTATTTCATATACCTACATTTTCTTTAAAGTAGCGCCATATTAAATGTGTGTTTTTCCACAAAATCAAAATTGGGCTATTAAAATTTGGTCCCATGTAATGCAAATTTTATTTGTTTTGGACCCTGTATAAGTTAACTTCATAAAATAAGTATTTTTGAAAACGTAGTTTGTGTCTGAAAGTAATACACCTTAATATTAAGACAAAATAGAACCCAGTGTCATCAGTAAAGTGTTCATTAAGTGGAAAACGTAAAGTTTATCTATTTTCAACGATTAAATTTAAAACCCCTTTATTTTATTTTTTATTTTTTTACTTTCAGACACAAACTACGTTTCAAAAATACTTATTTTATGAAGTGACCTTATACAGGGTCAAAAACAAATGAACTTTGCATCACATGCGACCAAATTTTAATAGCCCAATTTTGATTTTGTAGAAAAACATACATTTAATATGGCGCTACGTTAAAAAAAATGTATCTAGAATAAAGCATTGTCAAAACTAAGAAGTTTTACGTAGGTTGCGTTGAGTCTTATTTTGCAAAAGTGGTGCAATTTACAAAATATAGGTATAAAATCAAAATTATCTTATCCAGCTGATGCGGACTTTACTGGTGACACTGTATAATTCCAAGTAGGCATATTCTATCTAAAAAGGTGCCATGAAAATGTGTTTACAGATGTAAATAATATTGGGAAATAACATAGTTACAACTGATCTAAAAAAATTAAACATTTTACTTTTACTTTATTCAAAGTTTCTCAAAACCCAAAGGAACCAGAATTGATCCGCAAGCATCAATAAAACATATGGTCCATCCAATAAACAAAAGTCTATAAAAAATGTACCCACCACACAAGAACTTACTACACACAACACTGCAGCAACACACACACTTACATTAACACCAGTAACCCAGGTAGCAGGATGACGTATTTATGACGTCGAATATTGGGGATTTTTAGTCACTTGACGTCTTTTGGTCGCGAGATGACGTCAAAATAACGTAGTTTTTAACACGTGTATTATACGTCATAATTTTACGTAATAAACACGTCGACTTTTAGTCATTTTATTGAATTATACGTATCATTCAAAAGTAACTAAGTGACCAAGTTTTTTGAAAATATAGTGGGACAGAGTTTTAAATAAGTAAAACGTCTGAGAATAGCTTTTTCTTATTGTTAAAGGCACGTCCGTATCATAAAACTCTTAATATATATATTATCTTTTTACATTTTTATGTTTATACCAATGCAAAAAACTTTAAAAATAGTACCGTTTATGTATGTAAAATTTGCAAAAGCGAATAGTTTGTCATTAAAAGTCTGCGAATATCAAATTTAAATTACCCGCGCTTCGTTTTATGACATTGGCAGTCTGACAGAAGGCAGAACGCATTGGTATTATGTTGTTGGCGCTTGCAGTCAGGCAGTTGACCGTTCGGCAAAAGTAAAAAGTTTATGGTGATTTAGTTTCTATCATGGTTTCTATATACTTTGTGCGTGTAAACGAATATAAGTGTACCAGATTATCGAGTTCGAGGCTAATGCCGGCGGGGGAGTAGCCGTTGTGGACTCAAACTGGGTGACGCCCTGAAAATAAGAAGTATTTTGGCCGCCATTAAAGGATTCCATAGCATTTTTTTAGTGTATTTTCCAATTCTGCACACACATGAAAGTTGTAATATTTAATTTATTATCATTAAAAGGATTTTGTACATAAAGTATACATATGCATTTTTTTTACACCTAGGTATTATGGTTTTTTTTTGGAAGTTTTTAGTAATTGTTCGTTATATTGATACAGGATGTTTAAAAAATGATAAAAAGTTAGGAAATAACTTAAAATAAGGTGTTAAAAATTTCCGCATATCAGTTCTTAAAAACATATATTAGCAGTTTGGTTAAATATTTTAATTATTTTCTGGAAAACGGAGTGCTTATTTTACAGCAGCACCCAAATCACTTCGGAATATGTGCAGTTTTGAATACAACTGAAAAAAAATAATGACGTTTATTGACGTTTTCGTCCCTAAAAAGACGTCTTAAGATGACGTATTTTTTACGTCAAAAAAGACGTTATTGGTCTGTGACTTAGGCACGTCTTTTTAACGTTTCATTTACGTAATTTATGACGTCGCTGATGATCAATAATCGACGTCTTAAGTACGTCACCTTGCTACCTGGGAAGTTCTTAGCAGTACATGACATGCTTTTGGATGTTTTGCACAGGAGTGGGGTTAGGGGTACTGTGCTGGGTGTCTTTGAAACCTATCTCAGGAATAGAGAACAATTAGTTAAAATTGATAACACATTGAGTGATCCTGAACATATAATGATTGGAGTGCCACAAGGTACTGTTCTTAGTCCAATACTTTTTATTACATATATAAATTCACTAACGAACCTAAAACTGCACAACGGCTCAATAATATCCTTTGCAGATGACACCGCCGCGACATTTTACGGCGGGACATGGGAAGAAGTAAAAAATAATGTAACAAGAGGCATTACCAAAATAAAAGATTGGTTAGATACCTTTAAATTGTCAATAAATGTTTCAAAAACGAATTATATTGCTTATTCCCTTACTGGAACTAATCGCCCTCACTTTGAATCTATTAATATTAACAACTTAAATGGTACTATTAATGAAGTGTCATCCACAAAATATTTGGGTGTTGTTGTGGACAAACACTTAAGATGGGATCTTCATGTTACTTATTTAACCAAAAATATAAGAAAACTAATTTATAAATTTTATACATTAAGAGAAATTTTAAATAAAAAACTGTTAATTTCTGTATACAGAGCGGTTGTGGAGTCATTGATTAGATATGGCATAGTTGTGTGGGGTGGCCTGTACAGCACTGCGTTGAAACCATTGAATATTGTGCAGAATTATATTCTTAAAGTAATACACAGGAAAAATAGGCGTTACTCAACGGAATTGTTGTATTCGTGCGACGTGTTTGACGCGCGATCTGTCTATGTTTTGGAGATATGTTCCTTTGTGTTTAAGAATCGCGAGCTTTATGAGAACATTAACCATATATATAATACTAGAGGTAGAGACAATAAAGAATTACAGATTCCTAATAGTTATACAGATAAAAACTTACGATTTGTTAACTACACGGCTCCTAAAATTTTGAATATAATACCTAGGGAAATTAGAGATGTTACAAGGCATAATGTATATAAGAAAAAGTGTAGAACATATATTTTTAACAATCTGAAAAAATTTAAGTTGTTATTCTGATATTAGAGAGTAAGACCAATATACTTTAGTTCTATTATTTTATTTCAGTTTTAAAATCATAGATTTAGAAAATTATTGTTACCTATTGTATAAGATTATATTGGATATTAGTTAAATAGCACATACGGATGTTTAGTCATCTAGGTGCTAATGACCTTATTTATCATATGCTAGTTAATTAATTATTATTGAAATTGAATGTAATGTATGAAATTAAATTAAATAAATAAATAAATAAATAAACTTACCACAGCTTCAGATCAGTACTGTAAGTTCTCTACCTGAAACAGTAGGGCCCTCATAGCTGTGAAGCATGCGCATGTGTACCTCTTCTGAAGCACAAACACCTAGACTGCACCAAATCAGACACCTACACAAACAATATCACAGTAAGTTGCTAACAACAAACACAGCTAACCCTTCCGCAACAGCTTACAACCGCTACAGATCAGCACTGCAAGTACTATCCCTGAAACAGTGGGGTCCTCATAGCCGTGAAGCATGGGCACGTGTTATCTCTTCTGAAGCACAAATACGTACACTGCACCAAAAGCCTTACACACAAACATCTTCACGGTAAGCTGTAAACAAACAACAAAGTAATTAGACAAAACCGAAACATAGGTCTAGGTGAAGTACGAAATAAAGCACGCACTAGGCGTGCAGAGCAGAAATACTAATCGAGTGGTCTGAAGGTTTTTACGCGTAAGGCGCGGAAACCGCAGGAACACGGGAAAAAACCATAAATATGATATTTTTAGGTGACTACTCAAAAAATGGAAACATACGTGAATCATACTCAATTTAAAGGTTCTGGTACCTGCATGGTCACCTGCGAGGCTTATAGATTCTAGTGATGTTTTATCGACCATCGTTAATCTAAATGAATCGGGTTCTTCTCATAATGAAAACTAAATTTTAAGTAAACATTGAAAATAAATAACAATTTTTAATTAGTGATATCACAATAGTTAATTTGTAAATTTTATTTTGTTCAGTGTTGAAAATTAATGTCTGTTTTCCTAGCTTTTTATTAGTTAAGATGTGTGGACAAGTGATTTAAAAAGTTGTTTGTTATTAATAGACGATCAAGAAAATGGTGCTAAAAAGATGAATAGTATTTCTATCCATGCTATTCTATGGATTTATTAAATTTGTTTGTTTTTATCGTTATTAAACCATCCAAAGCTTAAGGAATAATATTTTTATATTTCGTAAATAAAACAAAACTTAAAATAAAAACACGACACTCCTAAAATATGGTAAATATTTTATTCAGTTGAAATAAATAGATCGCATTTTATGTATGTCTTATGCCTGATTACGACTCCGTAAAAAGAATATATTATAATGTGACTTAATATACGATATGACTTGAATTGAAACTGATGTTGGATGATGTGACGTACATTCAAGATGTCATTAGATGGACTATACCGCCTCTACGCTTAACGCTTTTAAACAACTGCTGGATGCTCACCTACTGAACGGAACGTAGGATAGTGATAGTGACAGTTTTTTTATGATGAATTAACAGACTTACCGCGCGATTATAAATTACGCCAGTTTATCGGACTTCCACCTATACTCTCTAAACCTATAATATTAATAAAAGGTTGCAAACTTTTTTCTAAGCAAAAAAAATTTACACGATTAGACAGCGTTTCCTAGAACTGTTATATTAATAACACAGGTCATATTGGGAATAAACATTCTACTGTTTTTATAGGCATGTGGTAACAACTACTAACAACAAACAAAATCGACTTCTTCCCTGCGGTAGTATACCTCAAAATTCAATCGCTTTAAATGTTGTTTTAAAAAATATTTTAAAATCATCATTAAATTCCCCAAAATGTTTCTAATTCAACTGTATTTTTAACTCTAATCACAAATAAAAAGATACCACTGCATTAAGGAAAATGATCCAAAACAACAGGTTTCCTAAGACATAGTTTCTAGTAATACCTTATTTTTCATTAACCCATATTAAATAAACTGCTAGTGTATCGCATTTTGTTTTCAGTAAAGCGCTTTCTCTACAGCGTCCCCAAAAAAACAAATTGTATCCGTTAGAACCTATAATCCACAAGATATTGGTGGGGGTTTGTAGCTATCGGCAATCGTCGCGCGCCGTAGTATTAGTTTAAACCACATTACACCTCCAATAAAACTTGATAATTACTGTAAGTATTCAGAACAATAATTGCTATAAACCATTATAATGGTAGCATTAATTCATATTTCCTATTGGCTAAACTACCGTGATATTATCACTACACAACGGTCTAGCAATTTTCGTTGTGTTAAAGTAGGAAAGCGCATTGCTGTCGCATATAGTATAAAACAGTTGTATAAAGAGTATGTGAATTCTTATAAGGAATGGACGTTTTTTTCTCAGTGTGGTTAGCGTCGAATTTGGGACTTTAAATATAATTTGGAAAAGGTGTAATGAATTGGGGAATTATGAAGGAGAGCATGGCTAACATAATTCCCAAAATCCATAAAAAGTATGTTATTTTCTACAAGGAATTTCATTCGTTGTCATTGATAAGCGTCATTGTAATAACTAATTATAATACCTATAATTTCTTTGGCTACAACAATTTTTCTTTTAGCAATGCTTAACAGTCGTCATATATAAAAGTCACCCCACGTCGTCAAAAGCACATTTTCTTTGTCAACATTTCAATTATGTCTCAAAAACTCGGCGGCAGTCCCAAAAGGTTTACGTACTTTGGCCTCCCTCATTTCAAAAATTTCATTTTAGATGCTTCTCGACCATAATGGAGCAAATTGACCATTGACGTAGTTGGACCCTGGATAAGTTTCGAAAAGGGACATCGAGGGGATTCCCATGGGATTCTGCTCACCCCAGACGACTGGTCGGAGTTCACCGCTTTTCTGTAGATATATTTCCCTAACTGCGTGCATTTTGATAGTCGGGGTAGGACAAATCAATTTTTTATCTGATGCTATGTAAGTGATTCGTTGAAATAGCTTGGAAAAGAAAAGTTATTTGTACGGTTTGTTTAATGAAACAACTAAAAAGTTTGAAACCCTTTACAACTTAAAACCTTTACAATAATTGCAAAATAATCTTATTAAATGCATACAGAAATTACCACATCTAGAATCAACTGTTAATCTATACAGTGTGTCCACGGATGGAGTTTGGCAGAGGAAAAACTTTTTTATTAGTAGGTATAGAAGAAAAAGTCATTCTTTATAAAAACGTCTGCTTGTGCTGAAACTACAATGTCGAATATTAGATTTTACATTACAGAATTTTTAGTATTTTTGGATTTCGCTTGTATTGTCTTTATTTTCTTACTTAACACATTATTTCGGTTAGTTAGTATCCCTAACCGTTTTCAAGTGTAAATTAAATTATATTTCTAAGGCTTCTTAAATACTATACATGTGCAATGAAGCTTGATGACTCCGCCTACGTACTTATTGGAGTATGAAGTTTGAGTTGTTGGTTTTGGACAAGAAGAGGCTTGCTGATATTGGGGATATCTATACTTGGTTTACTAAATATATGGGTATTTTGATTAATGAAAGCTGCCTCTTTGATTTTCGTTTTCTTTAGTGCTGTTCTGTGTCCAAAACCTTGGCTTCTGACCACATTATGTTTGTTGGTTCCATGTTCCGCTAAACCTGATTTTGAAGTTTCACCTGTTCGAGTAGTGGTACGGGAAGAAGTATTTTTGTTTCTCCAATGTACGATTCGCCACACTCGCAAGGGATTTGAAAGATACAATTTTTTGTGTTTTCATTACGGGCCAGGGGGGTTGTACTTTTGTAAGAAAGCTTCTAAGCGTATTTCCGGATTTGAATGATACCTTTATCACAGATCGAATCATTCAAACTCCATAAAACAGGGCATACAGAAACGAAAGAGGAGCAAGCATTTCTTACAATACCTTATGTCAACGAGATTGCTGAAAAGATTAGAAGAATAATCAAAAACTATAATATTAAAACAGCCTTCAAATTCGAAAATATGCTTAGAAGCTTTCTTACAAAAGTACCCCCCCCCCCCCGTAATGAAAACACAAAAAATTGTATCAATCAAATTCCTTGCGAGTATGGCAAATTGTACATTGGAGAAACAAAAGACCTTTTCCCGTACGAGGTAAAGAACATACTTAAAGAGGTGAAACTTCGAGATCGGGTATAGCGGAACATGTATGGACCAACCAACATAATATACAGTGGTCAGAAGTGGTGGTGGTCAGTGGTTTTGGACACGGAACAGCACTGGAAAAAACGAAAGTTCAAAGAAGCAGCTATCATGAATCAAAATACCAATATATTTAGTATACCAAGTATAGATATCCCCAATATCTGGAAGGCTCTTCTTGTCCAAAACAACAGCTCAAACTTCACACTCCAATAAGTACGTAGGCGGAGTCATCAAGCTTTATTGCACATGGATAGTATTTAAGACAGTAGCCTTAGAATTATAATTTAGTTTACACTTGAAAACGGTTAGAGATACTAGCTAACCGTCCGACAAGGTCATTTTTTTGAGCTTAGTTAATCGTATTATGAAATGCATGCGGGTCATATTTCCGGAGTATATAGTTCCGTATGATGCAATTAGTCGCCGGCTTAAACCCCAAATGGGGGTTTGTGGGTGTTTTACCAATTTGACTTACATCTACTTTTTTCTGAAATGCAAACCAGGTTTTCCACCACCTTCTTTTCAATTTACACTTCTTGTTTTAACTAACTAACTAAACAAAGCCACGTATCTAGTCAAAACCAAACGTAATTCAATTCTGTTTGAAAAATCCTTAATCGCTTTCCGCATTAAATAAACTCACTGGTCATCAACCGTTCTGCCATTGGTAAAATAATTTTTATTAATAAAAACTTTTGTGTTGCTTTAATTGCCATTTATTTGATTGTCGTAAAAATAAAACGTTTTAATAATTATTCTATATTTCTTTCTCCTTAACCTTTTATCTCAACTTTCAAGATTAATAATTTAATTCAGACTACGACGAGATCGTTTCCCACCCATATTTTGATAAATTCTTACGATACCAGACAGTCAGAATCTCCTATTTGCTTGGAATATGGAAAATGCTACAATAATTATTATCTGCACTGCAATTAACTTTAAATTAAAACGATATAGTTTAAAACCAATGCTCATTTATACTGATTTAGATAATTTTATTTCGCTAATTATTCAGGGCTTTGAATACAAAGTTTGTTAATGAGTTTACTAAAATATCTGTAAATGAACTTTTATAAAGGGCGATTATTTGGAAATACAGTTTATTTTCATTATAAATATATTCAGATCCGCAGGGGAGGTTTAAATTTAATAATGGTTCAATTCGACAATTTGGGCTTTAATGACTACTGCAAAAATAATTGATTTGGCTTTTTCAAAGAAAACTGTAGTTTACTATAAGTTATAATACCAGTTAATATTTAGCAGGATTAAACTGCGCCTCCATCTAAGTAAATAATAGTATTTATGTCATTAACCCAAGTGAATTTCTTCACTTAACGTATGGAAAGGAATAAATACATAGTTGACATTTCACAATAGACTAACCTATATCATATTACGTCATGTCATGGTAATGTGCAAATTCCATATAAATTTAAAATTGTCATACCTAGGCCTAGGTAAAATACGAAGCAAAGCATGCACTAGGCGTGCAGAGCGGAAATACTAATCGAGTGGTCTGAAGGTTGATACGCCTATGGCGCAAAAACCGCAGGAACACGGGGTGTTTAGTCGGTAGGCAGCCCCATCAGGTTTAAATCTGACACTACTTTGCCTGACAGGATGCCAGTCTTTAAAAGATTCTCCACGAAAAAAAAACGACGTACCTCTCGTCGTACAAATCTGCCAACAAGTACGTAGTCTGTGTGCTTCTGAACACTTATTATTTTCAATAGCTGCATGTTGTGCTTTTCTTTATCAAAAAATACTTTATAAATATCTAAGGTACAATGTTATGAACGTCAGTAAGGACGGAGAATCAAGGGGAAGGTATTGGTACTTCCATATTTCCTTGTACGCTCGCATTGTTTCCCACGTCCAATTTATCTTGTCTACTAAATTCACGGATTGTATTACCAGTATATAGCACAACACAACTTGACAAAATACATCAAATTATTTTTCAAATTTGTGAAAACCTTAAAATTTACAATTTACAATTTAACGGACTGTATTATGGGGTTTCTCCAATATTATGATAGATTTATCCGTAAAGTAAGAGCAATCCGGATGTATGAATCCAATTTAAGAAAAAGTTTTTAAAATTTGTCAAATTATAACTCCATTTAGCCAGCGCTGAGAAAAAGGATTGTCAGGAACACTAGGTCCTCCTATATATATAATTTCCCGAATAAAACTTTGCGGAATCCATAACTAACTCAAAAGTTTGCTCGAAAATTATTTATGTACAGCATGTCGTCTACCTAAAAACTTTCCCCGCATCCTTTTACCTTTTTCCCATTTTATCCTAAAAATTTATGAAAATTTGCGGCCTTTCACTACCACATGACACGATCTGTTGGCCATGAAATTATAAATAATTTAAACCCCAATTTGGCCCTTCTCTGCTTCTGCCAGGGCATTGTAAAAGAATTCCAAACAAATTTATAGTTATGCCACTGCCTATTATAATCTCAAAGTTCCCCCTGAATTTCCTGTCAGACAACCGAAATTATATCCTTAGTTCAATACGTTACTGCATATAAAAATTATCCCCCGATCCTTTGATAAGTCATGAATAATGTCTTCATCTTTTGTGTTTCCCTATTGATATATATATCCTTGAATATTGCTCAGGAGAAAAATCTGGTATAACATAAAATTGGCTTAAATAAAGAACAAATTATCATATCACAATATATTATTTATAATAATATTATAAACTCAGTTTCTAAAATCTGCAAACTAGTTTTTTTTACAAAGTGTCGAACATATTATATACAGGGTGTCCTAAAAGGTTTGATGAATAATTTGGGATTAAGTAGATTGGTTAAAATGAAAGTAAGAACTTTATATGAAATTGTGTCATATGTCCATTTACTCGAAGCTACAGCCCCCTAAAAGGGGTACTCCAGGAAGAAGAGTTCCTACACCCTGGGCCATAAGATTAACATGGGGCCTAATATCCTGCAAATGTGTATCCATCGCCTTTTTCTTTCTGCTTTTGAACTGCTTTTAGTCGTTCAAAGCCGTTGATGAGTCGTTTATAGTCGTTTATTAGTTGTTTAAAGCCGTTCATAGCCGTTCTGGAACGACTATAATAAACAGCTCTAAATGGCTAATGAACGGCTATGAACGACTAATGAACAGCTATGCACATCTTTGAACGACTATGAACGACTAATGAACGACTAATGAACGACTATGAGCGACTAATGAACGGCTAACGAACAATCTAGTGTTGGTCGCTTGACCATAATTGAGCCAACGCTATTGCCATTTTTTCCTTAGTTTATTTTTAGTGATATTAAAAGTGTCTATTATTGGTATGGGATAGTTTATTGCTTAATAATGTAGCTTGTTTTGCCAATTTATACACATGTTCATTGTGTGTTAGTCCTGTTTGAGCCTTTATCCACATGTAAATGATTCTCTGTTGATTCAATTGAATCTTTCGTGTAATGTTTTTAATTTCAAGTAAAATGGGAGACGTTGTGTATCTCCATTCGCTAAGTTTTTCCAAAGCTCTAAGTACAGATAATGAGTCAGATAAAATGACAATATTTCCAATATTCTGCGTATAAATCCACTTTAGAGCCTCTAATATTGCTAAGCTCTCACATGTAAAAATTGAGAAGTTAGTGTTTAGGCTGATTTTGGTTTGGATTTCTAGTTTTGGAATAAAATAGGCAGCTTCACATCCAGTGAGTGTCTTGGAGGCATCTGTGTACACTTGTGTATAGTTATTAAATTTTTTAATTGTTCATCTAACAATTTTTTATTAATATTGGAGCATGTAGTATAGTTTGGGATTATTGGCACGATTTGGTTTTTAAGGCCAAAATATTCTAGCTCAAGAACTGGTAGGGGTCTTAGATTGCAAAGTTATGTGTTGTATTTTCTGTAAGCAATACAAATAGGCGGAGAATTCTTGTGAACCCCAAAACTTACTATTAAATTTGTGTTACCTGATAAGCGACAACAATTTTATAAGATAGAACTATGCAAGCATCTGATGTATACTAAAGTTAAAATAAAGCCCTTTAGCCAAAAATTAATATATAACTGCTAATTAGATTAAACAATATTGGCCCAAAGACTCGGTCGCCAATGTTGAGTGTGAGTTACCAACAGTTTAGTTTATTTATACGACCCTTATTAATTAATACAGAAGTACACTTAGCCGAAAAAAATTTCATTCCCAAACTATTGAATGCTAATCCAGTACATTCTTCTTCAATTTGACCAAGTTGAACACCTTTACAACAATGTTTCATTATCTCCATCACCGTACTTAACATGAACGAATTAATCTTATTGATTGACTTACGTTGGTTGTGTAATTGATCTTCCTACGTTACGCGAAGGTATCGTTGTCTTCGTACATTCCTTAAATGACCCAATGCGCTACTTCTGCTTAAGTTCGCAATCTATCGCCATACCTATCATCATTATTATTTCAATTCTGTCTGACTGTTTAATTAGCATCAAATATTTGATATTATTTCTTAACATAAATTTCCATCTAATTTCCTGGCCAGGTCCACCTTTTCCACCGAAAGCAGAATGAAAAATAAATACAACCAAGAGCTAAAATACCGTAAATTACACACGACCCAAGAAATAAAGAAAGAATACCGAAAGGCCAAACCCAATAAGTAAAATACCGGTCGTGATCGTGGAAATGCTAACGAAATGCCTGTGTTGATTTTGCCACGAGCAACAAAGCGTACAACTGCCGCCTGCACCTGAGTAAACTATATATTATTGCTAAAAGGTCGTTATAATAATAAGATAACAAAATGTTGTTTAAAGATGGATGCCTATAAGAAACGGCTCATTAAAAATTTGACAAATTGTTTTTTAAAACCTTTATTATAGTGTTTGTTTGAAGGTGGTAGACAATGAAGTAATTTCAAAAAAATTACCTTGTCGGACTTTCATTGTCTTTATTTTGTTACTTAACACAAAGTTTCGGTTAGTTAGTATCTCTAACCGTTTTCAAGTGTAAATAAAATAATAATTCTAAGGCTACTGTCTTAAATACGCATGTGCAATTAAGCTTAATGACTCCGCCTACGTGCTTATTGGAGTGTGAAGTTTGAGCTGTTGGTTTTGGACAAGAAGAGGCTTCCAGATATTGGGGATATCTATACTTGGTTTACTGAATATATGTGTATTTTGATTAATGAAAGCTGCTTCCTTGAATTTTCGTTTTCTCCAGTGCTGTTCCGTGTCCAAAACCTTGGCTTCTGACCACTGTATAATATGTTGGTTGGAGCGGAACATGTATGGACCAAGAATATATAGATATATTTAGAAAATTTTAAATTTTTATTTTAAAAATTATTTTCTTTAAGTTACGTATAATATTATGTGTTATTTTCCTATTTTGCTGAAAAAAAAAATTCTGAGAATTTCGGGGGGGGGGGGTCCGGACCCCCTGGTCCCCCTCCCCCTGGCTACGTGCTTGTGTATTATAATATATACTCTAACATAGAAAAATAGAGCAATCTTTGAGTAAGACTTTAAATTATTTATATAGGTATGTACTTGAAATAGTAAAGAGATATTTTTGTAGAAAATACATTAGTTTAGAAACAAACATAATTGTAAGTGAGTAAACTAAACAAAAAACTGTAATAAAACGAATAGTAGTAGTAACTAATACTTATTTTATAGTAGACATTTATGAATATTACAAAAACACGTAATACACTAGCTAAATACCCCTAGCTGAGCTTTGTACCTCTTTCTTCTAAATGGTAGGCTTTGAGCTTGACCAGGTGGTACATGCTGCTTTTTATTTGTAATTTTGGAGAAATCAATAAAACCAAATACCAATTCTTCCTTGAACGTCCTTATACACTAACTATAGCGGATCCAAGTAAAAGTTCAATCGCTATTTGACGGTACCACTTTACTGACTTGCGCAGTGCCGTCGAATATGTGTGTTGACTTAAGGTTTGGAGCATTCATTTTAAAAACTGACCAGGTTCGAGAGATATTTCTTAAAATATAGTTAGGTTTAGGTAAATATTACCCTTATCCTTTCTTACATTACGTGCAACGAGAAAAATGATCTAATACAAGAGGTTTACTAAGACAGTTTGATATGATAGGTTACTTTTTTTATTAACCCATATCAAATAAATTGCTAGTGTATCAATCCCGCTTTGGTGTTATATTAACTCTAGATTTGCTAACAGTGTTCTTATTGGTAGTAATTAGTTCTATTAGCAGCACAGTCTTGTTCAATAATTAACTACTTTTAAGACATCAATTTTGTTAAAGAGGTTATAAGAGCCAAAATTCCCAGAGTTACTGCCCAGAATCTAGAAATAATCAGGACATTCCAAACTGTATTGTTGCAGGTAGGATGTAATTTACAATTGTTGTTTTCTTTCTTAGTTCTCTTGCCAGGTTTCAAGGTGCTTTACACAAACTCGAACCCAACAACAAAAATGGAAAATACAAAAATTAAATAAATCTTTACTTTTGAAAACATCAGTAATATTATAAGGTGATATATTTATACATGTAACGTATCGCCCATTTTCCATAAACGTCTAACGTGAAACACCCTGTATAAAATGGTGACATCGTCGGCAAAGAGTTTGATCATTATCCCCAAAAACGAATTGTATCCGTTAAAATCTATAATCCACCAAGACGTTGGTGGGGGTTCGTAGCGATCGGCAATCATCGCGCGCTGCAATATTAGTTTTAACGTATTTATTGCGCAGGTTACATCGTTCTTTGGAGTCTTCTAGCTGTCCTGTTTGAATTTGAATTCTATACCAATACCTGATTTAATTAATTTATTTTTACTTGGTATACTATAAGTGTTTTAAAACTTTGCATGTTAGATAAAGCAGTAGAAGGTTCTTATTTGGCACAACCCATCATTAGTATTGGACATTATTATCTATGGACGAATTATATGATCTCAGTAAACCATCTTGTATATAATAGAAAATCATGTGCAATGTTAAACGACAAGAACAATATCACACTGGAAGTTATTTAAATGATATGATAACTACCGTACTATTTTCCAGTGGTAAGTATATGCTTTATTAACCGTAGCAAGCAAATATTATTATGATTAATGTAAAGTTTCATTACAACTGCCAGTCGGAACTAATACAGTATACAAAACCAGATTACACCTCCGATAAAACTTGATAGTTACGTTCATAGAATACTCAGGGCAATAATGGCTATAAACCATTTTATGGTAGCAATAATTCCTATTTTCTATTGGCTAAATTACCGTGATAACTGTCTAGTAAGTTTCGTTGTTTTACGGTAGGAAAGCGCGTTGCTGTCACATATAGTATTAAACAGTTGTATAAAGAATATGTAATTTCTTATTAGGAATAGAAGGCGTTTTTCTCGGTGTGGGTCTATGCATGCAGTTTGGTAAACCGGTAAAAACTGAAATTGTCAAAACGTTAGAGTTGTTATTTTATTTTTCATACTTCAATGGCATAAATTCTTGATTTAATATAGTAATGTAATATAAAATACACACAGTCAATTAAAATTGCTTATGGAGTATCGCTCCCGCCATCTCTCCGAGCTGATGGAAATAACTGAAAATTTTATGAAAAATGCATTGTGTAGGAAATTATAGTTATCACGTCTCGCCTTGCATTCAAGATGTTTTACTGTAAAGAAGAATGCTTTGTTAAAATTTGAAAATAGTTATTACAGTTATTTTAAAGAAATAGATCTGCGAGATATAAAGGCACATTGGTTATTGTTAAGGTCGTTCACACGACATCCTCGGATTTGTTACAACCCTAATATTTTTATTTAAAACCAGTACTCTAATGTAAAAATAAACTACACCCAAAATGAAAAAAAAAATTAAAATAGTACCGTGCGAGCAAAAAATATTTGCATCAAAGAGGGCTTGGATTAAAAAACGTAGGTCTTGGTTTAAATCACAATGATATGGGGACGATATATCTAACCAAATCTAAAATTAAAATTTTGTCAAATTCATATTATGACATGATATGCCAAACTAATGAGTAATAAAATAAGTAGACAAATACAAATTTATTTTTGTTGTTTACAAAATTAACAAAGTAAGAATATACAGAAAGAAAAAGAAAAATAATTACATAAATTGCTGAAATTGGCCACCGCCGGCGCTCCAAGCATAATCACACGTCTTTTCATATTTTCGAAAGTGTTGACCAGCATTTCTGGAGAAATGTTACCACATTCTTGGATAATCCTTTCTTGTAATTGTCCTAAATTTGCAACTGGTGTTTTAAAAATAGTATTCTTTAAATGAGGAAAAACGAAGTAATCCATAACCGTTAAACAAGGTGATCTAGGTGGAAATTCAATGTCTGATCGAAAACTGATCAATTTGTCGTGGAAAAAATTGCGTAAGTAGTTAATGGTTTCGGCGGCTGTATGGGCGGTTGTACCGTCCTGTTGAAAATATCCGAAACGTAGTTCGTCGTCAAGTAATTGCTCCACAAATGGATTCAAAATATTGTCTCTATACCGTTGTGCTGTAACTGTGTCATGAAAAAAAATAGGACCAACAATTCTTTTTCGGGAAACAGCTAAATAGACACCAATTTTTTGGGGGTGCAATTTGGACTCTACAAAAAAATGGGGATTTTCACTGCTCCACATGCGTGTATTCTGCGAATTCACATAACCGGAGAGGTGGAATCCAAAAAAAATGTCAGGTCTAATAAATCATTTCTTTCCAATGAATTTTGGATAAACCATTGAGAGTAATTCCTGCGACTTTCAAAATCTGCGGCTTGTATTTCTTAGAATACTTGCACTTTATAAGGAAATAAATTTAAATGTTTGTGAAAATCGTCAATGCACAAACCCGGATTGTATTGCCACTCACCATTTACTCTAACCCGTTTCGAAAATACGCTTCAACCATGAATGTTTTATGCTGTTCCGTAAAGCCCATTGTGTGAATTGTTCAAGAAATTGGAAAAATTAGCGATGAATCAAATTACTTGTAACGACCGTCAAAGATGACGGAATAACTGATTTATTGTTAATTCAGGTATTTACTGACACCCAACAGTTATTAAGCTCTACGGCTAAGCATTACGTCCTTAGATGCAAGGCCCTCTTTAATGCAAATAATCTTTGCTCGCACGGTACGTCTCTCCTGCGAGACGAGACCAGAGTTTTTCTGCGAGAATCTCGTGAGACGAGACAAAAATATGCAGGAACAAGAAATCTCGAATACCTTATATATCGACGTTTGTCGATTTAAAAAGAAAAATTCCGTTAATTTTGTTTTTAATTTGAAACTCCAACATAAATTTAAAAATTATCCAGCCATCGCTAAGCTTTTAAAATCATTCCCGGCAATTAAAAAGTTAACTTCCATTTAATATTTTCGATATTTTTCTTGTTTTTCTTTCCGTTAAATTCAATCCGATGTCCGATGGCGAAAAACAGGGTAAATAAGCTAATTAGATTTTTACATTTTTGCGGGATAATTATTGCCATTCTTTCTTTCTTAAGCTGGTTTAAGGAATAGCACAAAAAACAATTTGATAAATTATTTCTGAACAATTTTTTTTTACTTTATTTTCTTAAACGTTACAAAATAAAATGTAATAAAAAGTGGAATATTGTTAGCGCTGGACAGTAGCTAGCTACCATGTAATTAAGCTGTTTTTTTGGTAGGTAAAATAGAATTATTCAAGCTACTTGGTTTCAAGCTACTTCTAAACCAAGTAGCTTGTAGCTGTAACTTGTACATTATTTTTTTAAAGTAAGTAGTTACTCGAAAAAGCTACTTAAGCTAAGCTACCTTTTGTAGCTTAGTTTTTCCGTAAATAATTTAAGCTACCTATTATAAATAACAACTTTACCGACAAAGTGCCCAACTTGTCTATTCATCGTCATTGTAAAACTCTTTCTGCTCAAGCGCAATTGTTTTTTATAGTAGGTAACATAAGTTTCACCCACCTTCTCTGGGATAAAAATAAAATTATTTAAAAGACACTATGCTTTGTTTATTTATTTATAAACTAAACATGTTGCCTTATTCGTGTTAAGTATATAATTAATGTGTGTTGGGCTACATGCTAGGTGAAACTGTGGTTCCATTGCACAGGAAGAAAAATAATAACTACTTGTTATTTTTCTTCCTGTGAAACGTAATAAGTAGATTAAAATTTGAAAACTTAAATAAAAATGCTTAAAACTTCAACAGCCATGTCAGGACATACAGGGTGTTACATGTAGGTTACCTTCTAGGGGAGATGGATTTGTGCCCGAGATAATGCCTAACAATCTCACTTACGAAGTGATAGTTTAGGCTCTTGAAATGATAGTTTTAACATTTTTGTTTTACTGAGTAGATTGGAAGTATATTTTATACTACTTTTAAGACTAATTTGTTTGTTTTAAGGAATATTGTACTGTACACCAAGCAACATTAGAAAATAAGAAGTACATAAGAATAATAGTTTGAGCCAACTAGATTAGTAGATACTTAGCCACTGGCCATATTTTATAGAAAAATTTAATGTCAAACCGATACTGCTTGTACATTTTTTTGTTTCAGAGAATGCTCTAAGAATAATCTGATGGTTTATGGATGTTTTAGTACCTGTCTCGTTGCATTCTAATGCTTGTATTTTATACTGCGTTTGTGAAGTTTGTTGAAGATGACAAAGATTTTTTTGCCATTTTTATGGATCGCTAAAAAACTTAACCACCCCCCACCAGAAATAAAATCCTAGTTACGGCTCTGGTTGCCTTTCCACTCTTCACTACCCCGAATGAGCATAGAAAACTAGCTAACTTGGAACTAGCGGATTCAATAGATACCCTTAAGGAGGTGACAGACTGCGGGTTTGCTGACTGCGTTGCTCAACGCACAGTGCATGTTTTACACTATTTTGCAGCACGAACATTTTATTGGAACAAAAACAACACACAGTGCATGTTTTACACTATTTTGCAACACGAACATTTTATTGGAACAAAAACAACACATATTGCATAGTTTACAATATTTTATAACACGAACATTTTATTGGATCAAAAACAACACACAGCGCATATTTTACACTAGTTTGCAACACGAACATTTTATTGGAACAAAAACAACACACAGTGCATGTTTTATACTATTTTGGAACACGAATATTTTATTGGAACAAAAACAACACACAGTGCATGTTTTACAATATTTTGTAACACGAACATTTTATTGGAACCAAAAGAACACACAGAGCATGTTTTACACTATTTTGCAACACGAACATTTTATTGGAACAAAAACAACACACAGTGCATGTTTTACACTATTTTGCAACACGAACATTTTATTAGAACAAAAACAATACACAGTGCATGTTTTAAATTTTTTTGCAACACAAACATTTTATTGGAACAAAAACAACACACAGTGCATGTTTTTACACTTATTTTGCAACACGATCATTTTATTGGAACAAAAACAATACACAGTGCATGTTTTTTACACTATTTTGCAACACGAACATTTTATTGGAACGAAAACAACACACAGTGCATGTTTTTTACACTATTTTGCAACACGAACATTTTATTGGAACGAAAACAACACACAGTGCATGTTTTGCATTATTTTGCAACACAAACATTTTATTGGAACAAAAAACAACACACACTGCATGTTTTACACTATTTTGCAACGAACATTTTATTGGAACAAAAACAACGCACAGTGCATGTTTTACAGTAGGTAGGTAGCATGCAGTAGCGTAATCGACCATAGATTGAATATTTAAATTGGGTGTCCCTATATTACTACCTACCTAAAAGATAACTGAATATTTTTTTTAATTTTTGATTTAAAAAATTTTTTTAGCTGCAGTCTGTGGCTAGTTTAAGGGGTGTGTAGGTAGGTATTTTAATAAACGGGATTTACTTGCTTTAAATTAAAATTCCTTTTAGTTCAAAGTGGCGCGAATTAATTAATTCAATTGGAATGTTTTTTTTTTATTTTATTCTTATAAATTTTTAAAACTCAAAACCTCTAAATGTTCCCAATAATTTTTATACGGATAAGCTAAAACAAAAGAAAGCATCTGATGCTCACAAATCACACCTTTATACCTTTTATCTGACAGAAATTATCGATAATCCATGAAATTGCAAAGAAGACGTAATGTTTCCCATAAATCTTTATTCGCCTGCAGTTATGTGCAACCTAATCTCGTCTTAAATAACGTTGTATGCCTAAAAACATTTAATTCCCAGTTCTTAACCATAAATCTTCTATCCCGTAACTTTTTAGGAGGCTTAAGGCGTGTTTTGCATTGGGTAATTATAATTTTGGGGTCGAGATTATTCAGATATTTGTGGAAGCATTTCCTTTTTATTATAATTTGTAGCTATGTAATATTTTAATTAACATACGCTTGAATTATTTTGGAATGATGCTAAATTAAACGGATTATAGTTTTGTTAATTGGAAATAAAAAAATGTTATTCTTTCTATGGTCTCAACATGTTTCGAACGTAGAGGCTTTATCATCAGGAGATAGCTGATGGTATTAGCAAAAGAAAAAATGGTGCACTGAGGAAAATGATCTTATACCGTTCGAGCAAAAATTATTTGCATCCTTGCATCTAAGGACGTAATGCTTAGCCGTAGAGCTTAATACCTGTTGGGTGTCAGTAACTACCTGAATTAACAATCAATCAGTTATTCCGTCATCTTTGACAGTCGTTACAAGTAATTTGATTCATCGCTAATTTTTCCAATTTCTTGAACAATTCACACAATGGCCTTCACGGAACAGCACAAAACACTCATGGTTGAAGCGTATTTTCAAAACGGGGTTAGAGTAAATGGTGAGTGGCAATACAATCCGGGTTTGTGCATGGACGATTTTCACGAACATTTTCCTAACGTTGCTTTTATTGCTGGGGATTTTTAATATTCCCTCAAAAGAACCGTGGCTGTATTTAGGGAAACAGGTTCTATACAACATAAAAAAGGAGCAGGAACACCATCTGTAAGAATAGAAGAACTTGTTGCAAACGTTCGTGAAATAATGCAAAATACGCCAACAAATTGTATTAGACTCTAGGCCCAAGAAGTGGAAACATGGAACATGCAGGACTATTCTTAAGAAGCAGCTAAATTTATTTCCTTATAAAGTGCAAGTATTCCAAAAAATACAAGCTGCAGATTTTGAAAGACGCAGAAATTACTCTCAATGGTTTACCCAAAATTTATTGGAAAGAATGAAAATTTATTAGACCTGTCATTTTTTTCGGATGAAGCCTGGTTCCACCTCTCCGGTTATGTGAATTCTCAGAATACACTAATGTGGAGTAATGAAAATCCCTATTTTTTTTGTAGATTCCACATTGCACCCTCAAAAAATTGGTGTCAGGTTAGCTGTTTCTCGAAGAAGAATTGTTGGTCCTATTTTTTTCCATGACACAGTTACAGCACAGCGGTATAGAGACAATATTTTGAATCCATTTGCCCAAATCCAGATTTGCTAGATCAGTGTTTTTATTGGTAGTAATCAGTTCCATTAGCAGCAGAGTCTTGTTGAATAATGAACAGCGTTTAATACAGCAATTTTTTTTTAAATAAATTGTATCTTCTCAATGTGAGGCAATATGTTCAAAGTAAAGTGCTTTCTCTACAAATTAGAAAGCAGAACAGCATCCCCCAAAAACGAATTGTATCCGTTAGAACCTATAATCCACAAGACGTTGTTTGAGGTTCGTAGCCATCGGCTATCACCAAGCGCCGTAGTATTAGTTTTAACGTATTTGTTGCACAGGTCACATCGTTGTTCGGAGTCTTCTAGCTGCCCTGTCTAAATTTAAACTTTATTGGTCGTACCAATACCTGCTTCAATTAATTTATTTTTACTTTGTATTTAAGTTTTTTTTAACTTTGCATGTCAGATAAAGCAATGGAGGATTCTTATTTCGCACAAACCATCATTAGTATTGGACTTTATAATATATGGACAAATTTTACCATCTCAGTACACCATGTTGCATAATAAATTATAATATGCAATGTTAAACGACAAGAACAATAATATCACACTAGAAGCTATTTAAATTTTTGAAAACCACTGAACTGATTTTTAGTGGTAGGTATAATGCTTTAATAATGATTAATGTCAAGTTTCATTACAACTGCCAGTCGAAACTAATACAGCATATTAAACCAAATTACACCCCCAATAGACTTTGATAATTACTGCGAGTATTCAGAGCATACACCCATTCCATGGTAGCATTAACTCCTATTTTTCCCATTAGCTAAATTACCGTGATATTATCACTACACAACGGTCTAGCAATTTTCGTTGTCTTATGTTCTATTTTATGCCAAAATTGCACAGGAGAGACATGTTGGAACGTCACGGAAGTATGCGAGAGCTAGTTCATGATAATGATATCGATTGTCAGTGTGAAGACGAAAACTGGAAATATGCAAAGAAGAAACTGATGTTGTCAGCTTGGCAGGACCATCGTCAAAGAGACATTTTTGAGGTAAATAATAAAAAACGGTTAGAACCAATATTATCTAGAATTTTATTTTATTCCCCACAAGATTGTTTATGTTCATAAATGCGCTGAAATTGAATATAAACTAGATAAAATGAAATAATTTATTTCCACCTTGTTTTTTTTTTGTTTCAAACGGAAAATATCGATCATAGACAAAAAATTGTTGAAATAAAAGTTGTAGAGGGTAATATTTTCCTGAAGTTCTATAACTAGACTGCCCAACTAGCAATATGGATATCCAAAACGACAAAAGTATTATATAGGTGTTCGTTAGTGCTATTTAAAGAATACTTCAGTTCTATAATGCCAAAAGTTAAAACCATTCTAGCGAACGAACCAAATTATCCCATAATATAGTTGTAAGAATAAATATACAACAAATATTATAGTAGAAACGGCAATCAGGAGTATCTGTGTTTTAGTAGCATTGCATAATTATTTATATCAAATTTTACACAGCCCTTTTAAAATAGTTCTAAAAGATGTATATATAAACTGTACTTATAGTATTTGTCAATACTCTTATGCAAAAGTTATAAAATAGTTTTATACACATTGAATAAGAAGTTGTGTAGCTTACTTTAAAATAATTTATTAAAATTAGTAAAATATTAAGACAATACAACTCTTACAGAACCACTTTAAAACTATTTTATAGACGTTCATAATCTTAGAAATTGTTACTATTATAAAATTCTTATAACAATAAAATGTATCTTATTAGAATAAAATGTTTACTAACACCGCGTTATACAACTTAACCTCATTTCCGTTTATAGAACAAAAATGACGATAAACAAGTTTAAATTAAATCAAAACACGCTTTACTGTTGAAGAACATACAATTTCATTGACAAAGTGTATATAATAAAATAATATATTCTAGATCCTTCCTAAAAATATAGGTGAAAACAGAGAAGAGGACAAACACATCCTTAAAATTCACAAGTAGTTAAGTCAACAAACTATAAAATAAAATAAATCCTTTTACTTAATTACTTTGGACATGGTTGGCTCATAATGGTCCCAAAATTTAAAAATGGGTTTCGACTTTTGACTAGTATTATAATACAGCTAGGTACCTACCTAATTAAGAGTTGGCAACCTTTCAAAAACGGTATAGATGGCGTTCATGTAAGGTTTCTTTAGCGCCTGCATAGGCAACATTACACCACTAAAGTCTCCTATAATGACCCAAAAATAACCAAACGACTTTTTAGCGTATAATTAGACAATATTATTCAACCAAAGCGTCGTATAATGACGAAAAGAGAACGAAAACATTGTATTAAAAATCCGCCATATTTTTCACTTTTTTTCGCTATTTCGACTGACGCCATTATGCAAATGTTATTTTCTTAAACAAAAAATACACGAAAATTATCAATTTTTTTAGACCAAGACCATAATTACATAATTATTCTATCATCCACTTATTAAATCTGGTGTAAAATATACTGCAGATTAAATTTTTACTTTTTTTGTTAAATATTTGTTACCGTAATAAACCCAAATTTACGATAAAGAGAAGGCGCTTGCATTTTTTACTGTAAAAGTATATATATTTTGTCAGAAAAAGTTGCCGGGCACATAAGATTCGTCATTTAATGCCGTTTGTCAAAGATTCTATCATTACAAAATATTTTTTATTAGAAATATTCCATCGCCATTTTAACTTATAAATGTTATCCATATTATTTTGCAAGACCTGGGTTATACAACAATTTTGCGATATTTTGGTGTAGTTCTTCAAAATTATAAAATGAAATTGTTGTTTAAAATAAATGCAATTTATAAGGCAGCCCAAGAGAATATCTATATAACAGTTTTATAAGTGTTATTTAAATATACCTATATGAATTGTATAACGACTGTATAGCCTTACAATACAGACACTATAGAATTAAAATATTTTATAAAAATGGGCCTTTTTTGGTTGTATAGCTATCGTATTACGGTTTAAAAACCCCTTTAAAAATAATTTGGTTTTATCAACTTTCCTTGTGTAGTGGTTTATACAATCATTATAAATATAATTTTGCTAGTTGGGTGGGTACATATCGCTAATCGTCAGCCGAGAGTGCATATATTATTAGTACTAAAAAAATAATTTTCTTTTCCTATTCTCTATTTACTATTGCTTTTTTTTGCCTCACCTTCCTGCGGAACGTGAAGGGGAAACATATCGCCAAATTGTCATTATAACAACTGACAAAAACTAAAAAATAAAAAAAGGGTGCAAAATTTCCGGTTTCTCGTATAGATAGGTAGTTTTTGAAGACTGCATCATATAGTGCTCGACGTCCTATTTCCATTGCCGTCTCGCTCGATTCGCTACGACTTTTCATTACTGAAATATATGTTGTTTAATATTATGATATTGATATGGACATTTATAGGTGCTTTTTAAACTCACACCTTTATATAATATGGGATATACTTTTCATATTTCATTATCATTATCACATTATCAGCTAATACATTTTTTTTTTGATCTTTTTCGTAGCGAGAGTTATAAATAGCTGTAAGAATCCTAAATTGAAAAATTTTCCAGTTCCTAAATAACAAAGTTCTATACGAGAGCTGTCAGATTTTGACAGGTAAGTTTCAATTTAGGATTAAAACGGTATAATTCTACAATATGTATATAACATTTCCATCAAAAGTTGTTTTTCTTACGAAAAACAATGAAAACCGTAAAAGAATCGTGTCTTAAATAGTAATTCTAACTTTTTTATAGTTTGCACCCTTTATATTACCATTAGGTATAGAACAATATATTTGAAAAAAGTAGTATTTGAGATGACCTAAACGAATCTCCAAACCAAAAGTGTGTCAGACCCACCCAATTCGATTTATTAACGATCCAACATGACCCTACATTGATTTTAAAAAAATCAAAAAAAATTACTTCCCAACTTTCGATCACGTTCGCAAACAACAGTGTTTTGTAGCCCAGCGTCGTCTACATGCCAAAAAAGTTTAAATCGATTAAAATGATTTTTGCCACCTGTAACGCGCTACAACAAAAAAAAACATATTTTTCAACTTTGACTTTAATAACTTTTTTCCGGTACACCCTGTATATTGGAAATTGTTTCCAGAACGTGCCCCAAGTAATCATCTCTACGTCCAGAAAGTTTGAATCGTTTAGTTCTAACCGTTTCCGAGAAAAAAATTCGCGAATATCGAAATGTGGAACAGCCTCCCACCACGTGGCGACGGATTATCAATGTCGGAACGTCATCTTTAAAATCGAGATTACAACTTTTTCTGAAACATTTTGGGCAAATATTTTGGTCAATAAAATTAGAAGAAGGTTCAAGGTAGATATTCCATCCGATTTAAAATCTGGAAATGTTTTGTTCAATGTTCACCCATTTTTCGCCATTTTTGACAGCCGGTTTTTTAGAATTAATTTACCTACATTAACCAAAGCAGTCAAAGCACTCTAGTCAAAATTGAATGGTATTAAAATTTGCAAATTTTGCTTGTTTCCGCACTCAAAAACTTGATTTTTCTTAAACTTACGAATATATTTTAATAAGTTTGGATATGTAGAGGTGTTGAGAATAAATCAGCGCGTCTTTTGGGAAAAAAATAAAACGGTTTTGTTAAAAATTGAATAAGCAGGGTGTTAATTAATGTCATGCAGATATTTCAGGGGGTGATAGTACTCGTCAAAATAAAAAAAAAATGCAAATATATGCGTGGTCTAAAACGCGTTATTTTCGTTATACAGGGTGGCAAAATTTCAATTTTTTTTTCGTATTTTGCGTTTTCTCTCTTATATTCTGCGATAATTGTTTCAAATTTAGAACATCAACCCTTTTTTTAAATCTCTACAATAAAGTATCAAAATTGTCGGTCGCAGTATACAGGGTGTTACATTTTCTTGAATCGGCTACAATTTTATCTTTCAGAACTTTTTTTTTTGCTCCCTGTATGAATTCCGGTATGAAATTTGGACTCTCTGTTCCTTTGTTTAGCGTTCTGGTATCTTGCACTATTCTCGTATCTGTGACCGTTTTCGATTTATTTGCAAAAATAGCCATCGATGGAAATTAAGTGTCGGCGAAATAACGCAGAGTAAAAAGCTTTGTATCAAAACAATTTATTAGTTAATCAAATAAAAATAAAAGAAAATTATAAAAACTGTTGAAAATGACCGCCTCTTGCTAAAATGCACGAATCAAGTCTTCGCCTCATGGACTGACAGACACTCTATGTTTTTCTTATATTCATTATTGCGTTATTTCGCCTACACTTAATTTTTATCTATGCATATTTTTGCAAATAAATTGAAAACGGTCACAGATACGAGAATAGTGCAAGAGACCAGAACGCCAAACAAAGGAACAGAGAGTTCAAATTTCATACCAGAATTTATAGAGGGAGCCAAAAAAAAATAATTCTGAAAGATAAAATTGTAGCGATTCAAAAAAACACCCTGTATACTGCGACCGGCAATTTTTATACTTTATTGTAGATATTTTAAAAAAGGGTTAATGTTCCAAATTTGAAACAATTATCGCAGAATATAATAGAAAAAACGCAAAATACGAGAAAAAAAATTGAAACTTTGCCACCCTGTATAACGAAAATAAGGCGTTTTGGACCATGCATATATTTGCATTTTTTTCTTATTTTGACGAGTACTATCATACCCTAAAATATCTGCATGACATTAATTAACACCCTGTATAGACACTTGCAGATGTAGTTAAGCGTTCCAGTGCGACGTG
The DNA here is from genome assembly GCA_963969555.1 of Polydrusus pterygomalis. Classification (NCBI taxonomy): domain Eukaryota; kingdom Metazoa; phylum Arthropoda; class Insecta; order Coleoptera; family Curculionidae; genus Polydrusus; species Polydrusus pterygomalis. Next base: position 35,984,299 of record OZ018376.1, on the reverse strand, counting down.
ATAGAATATTTTTGCAGAAAATTTCCAGAAGCTTATGGTTTTTTTCGTATTAAACATAGAGAAACGAAAAAATATATTTTAAATACAATTTGACGAGCTCTATCCGCTAAAGTATACAACGTTTCGATCAAAAGTCGTTTTTCGTACGAAAAAAAATAAAAACGGCGAAAAAATCACGCCTTATTCTGTGGTTTCCAGTTTCTTACAATTTTTGATAATTTCCATTCCAGTTAGGTATAGAACGATATATTGGAAAAAGGTTGTTCTTGAGATGGCCTAAACGCCTAAACGATTATCAAAACCGAATGTTGATCGGATGTACCCAATTCGACTTATTAGCGATCCAAGAGGTACCATTTTTGATCAATTTTCAACTTTAAAAAAATCAAAAAAATTACTTTCATTCTCTTGATCGCGCTCACAAACAATAGGCTTCTGTAACTTGCGGTCCCTACACGTCCAAAAAGTGTGAATCGATCAAGTTCATTCCTGGGACCACGGTGCGGCACACGTGAAACCCGACTTTTTTCGACTTTGGCGTTTAATAACTTTTTTCCTGCACACCCTGTATATTCGAAATTTTTACACAACGTACTCCCACTATTCCTCTCTAAACCCAAACAGTTTCAATCGTCCCACTCTAACCGTTTCCAAGAAAAAAAATCGTAAATGTGAAAATGTCAAAACCGACTACATCGACAACGCCAACATACATACATTATTTTCACCGAAGCGCCGTATAACATATCGCGGTTTAGCGCGATATGTAATTATCGTTTTTAGTTAAAAGTTAAAAATGGGCTAGTTATTTAACAAAAACAAAATTCTCCCGTAAATACAAGACGGTGGTAGGCGCATAGGCAGACACTACGATTGCAAACAGAAATTTGTGAAAACAAATTTTTCATTTCATGGTTTTATTTTGTACAGTAAACATATCCAAACAAAGAAGTAGCTATTTTCCTAACAGGTGCGGAAAGTGATACTTTCTCGTACGCGACTACAGTTGACCCGAACGACGCGGAGCGGAGTTCGGGCAAGCGGTCAAGGGCGGGGAAGACACTTTACGCATGAGGTAGGAACATTATTTTTTCTACGACCGTATAGCAGATATACAGTGTGTCTACTTAAGTTGGCTACATATGGGAAACTTTTTTATTATTAACTTTACGAAAAAAGGTTATTCGTTATAAAAAGTTCTGCATGGTCCAAAACCTAAAATGCAACCATCAGATGTTAAATTTTTTTAGTCGTATACGAGGTTTGTCAAAAAATATAAATTTTGCCCAAGAGTAAAGTACCTTTATTTTTGACAATATCGGAAACTGTAATTAATTATGAAAAGTTGTTCGTAACGTAAAACTATATTTTAATATGCAATTACATCCTTCTACTTAAATTTTTTTTATTTTTACAAATTTATCTCAAATTACGGATACCAAACATATTATATTTTTTATTAATTAAAAAAATCGTTCAAAAATTAATAACTCTAGAAACAAAATTTATTTCTAGATATTTAATTAATAGAAAATAAAAATTTGTAAAAATAAAAAAAAAATTAAGTAGAAGGATGTAATTGCATATTAAAATATAGTTTTACATTACGAACAACTTTTAATAATTACAGTTTTCCCTATTGTCAAAAATAAAGGTACAGTTGAGTTCAGAAAGAAGTAGGACATCGATTGTGTGTTGTAAACCTACCCACAATCCCCGAAAGTTCATAAAAAGGTAGGACAAGCTATTGACCGTGTTCAAATTATAACAGACACACTTTTTATTCATTGGGCTAGACTTATATGTGTCATATTTGTATTACCATTTTTTCTTCATTTCATTAAAAAATAACAAGTCTAACTTAATTCAAACATTTTATTGTACACAATAGTTAACTAAAAAAAGAAAATTACACCTATTTAATATTTAGTAATCGCTCCATTTTTTTGTAAAAGCTTATTCAGTCTATTGGGTATCGATAAGTATAGACCTCTAACAAAATTAAGATCATCACTTAACTCGTTCCACGTTTCTTCAATAAATGAAACAAGTTGATTTCTGTTAGCTGGTCTGAAATTTGCTTTATATATTTTTCGTGTCATTGGACCCCACACGTTTTCTATTATATTAATATCGGGACTTTTTGAAGGCCACGGCAAAGTTTCCACGTTATTTCTCTGGAACCAATCTTTGACAATACCCGCGCTGTGAACAGGGCAGTTCAGTTGTCGTGTTGGAAAATAAAGCTCTGATCAGGGAAATGTTGCGATACACTAAGCATCATAATATTTTCCAAAATGTTTTTGTAAGTGACTGCATTAAACCTTTCATTTACAATCCAACACATTCCAAGTCCATGATAACTCACCCATGCCCATACATTTACCGAAAATCTCCCTGATCTTTCGGAATTACTGATAAAATTTTCAGTATATCTTGTATTGCGAGGTCTGTATACCCTGATATGTCCGTTGAACGTCGACTGGAAAACTTTTTCGTCAGTAAAGACTACTCTATTCCAGTCTGGCCGCAAAATATTATTTAAGGCAAAAATAATTCGTGCCTGCTTGTGTTCTTCCCCTAATTTAATTTTTTTGGCGGCAACATTATTTTTTAAATGTGATTCTTTTACCCTGCGACAACCTCTGTCGGTCTCGAACCAGGAAAATTTGTTTGCTGAATAGCAGCTCGCATTATTTGAAAGGGATTTTCCTCCAAGTATTGCACAAGACCATTGTCATGTTCTTGCGTTGTTTTTCTTGGTTTTCCAGGAGGCTTTTTCTTATCCAAAGTTCCATCCGCTTCCCATCTGTACTTAATATTTTCTACCGTTTTTTTTTGCTACGTGCATTATAGCGGCAACGCCTCGTATAGGTATTCCGTCATTTAAAAACACAATTATTTGAGCCCTTTGAACATTGTCAAGCCTAGGCATTATGCTTCGAATCAATAACTACTTGTAAAAAATATATTTTATAAAATTTTAAAAAAGGATGTCAGTGTCATGTCAAACTTTTGATGTTTTTTAAAAGCCTGATTTACATAGGATAAGAATCCGTGTCCTACTTCTATCTGAACTCAACTGTACTTTACTCTTGGGCAAAATTCATATTTTTTGACAAACCTCGTATACGACTGAAAAAATTTAACATCTGATGGTTGCATTTTAGGTTTTGGACCATGCAGAACTGTTTATGAAGAATAACCTTTTTTCGTAAAGTTAATAATAAAAAAGTTTACCATATGTAGCCAACTTAAGTAGACACACTGTAGTATACAAATTAGATGATCTAGACCACAAAATGTTTGGTTGCGGCCTTAACAGAAATGCAACCAAATTTCTTTACTCAGAACTGGCCCAACATAGTTTACTGCCCCCAAATTGTACCTCCCAACGATAGAGTCAATATTTATAAAATATCTGAAACTGACCGACTTTAAAATATAATAAATCTAAAACTCCTTATCCTCCATAATTATCCTAATTTAACCATATGTGTTTTCCCATTTTTAGTGGCCTTCACTGTCCTGTGTATAAATTCAAGTCGCCCTGATAGGCCCCAGTGGCGTGAAACGAGTGTCCCTGTGCAGATCCCTATGTTACATGCCTATATCCCTATCATTAAATTTTAAAAAAACTATTTAATCTATAATTTATTTAATTAATATACTCTGCGGTGGCTAAATGAGCTACGCTCAAGGCCAAAAAAAAAAAAAAAAAAAAAAAAAAAAAAAAAAAAAAAATTTAAAATACAACAAAAAGTTAGAAAAGAGGTAGATTTTACTAGATGGACTATTTCGGATTTCGTAAATACTTATTTACCTATTGTAACAATAGGTATAACTTCCGAGGTAAAAAATCTAATAAGGTCAAAATTTGCATAATTTTACTTACGGAAAAAACCACTTTCAAAACTAAAATGCGTGCGGGAAAATGGGTTAAAACGCACGGTCGTAGAAAAAATTGGTTTTAATGCGAATATGAGTTATAATTGACGGAAACCATAACACTTGTGGCGTGTGTGCGACATGACAGCGCGACCGTGCGACTCTGCATTTACTCAACACCGCGATACCTACTAATAAAGTCAATCATTTACATACATTATTCCTCGACTATTCGGTTTTATTTAATACCCGCTCACAGTCCTATCGTCGCCACAGATATATGCCCCCTGTTTAAATTAATATTAACGGTGGGCACTCCGAGAAAGAGTTAATGGAAATTTGAGGTTAATGTTTTGGAAGGAAGTTATATTTATGGATACAATTTATTGCCAGGGTCTTTGTTTTCTATAGATAGAGGGAAGGGTCATAAGTTATTGACATTGTAGTCATTGTATGGCCTTTTATGTTTTCCGCTTCATTTTCTTTTAGGAAATTGGACCGGTTGCTGATGAAAATAAAACTAAAAGTATTGTATGGCGTGTTTAGTTAATGATGCCTGCCGACCTATCAGATCCAGTAAACCATATACAGTGTATTTTTATAACTCAAGCCATAGATTTGCATTTTAGTTTTTTCATCCCATGTTAACTTTTCTTCTACTCGAAATTAAAAGATAAAATTTACCACAGAGGTTATCTAACTCCTCACAAAATGCCACAGTGACTTACTTTTACTAGTGAAGCTAGATGAGATGAAGAAATTAACTTTTTTTTGGCAAAATGCAACATTTTTAACCTCTGTAAGTATGTCAGGTAAGTATTTGATTCTGTTAGGGCTTCGGCAGGCCATGAAGTTTAGTCAAAGCAAAATGTGTGTTGTTTTGATTCAGTAAGTTTTATTATATTTTAAATAATACTTTTAATGTGTATTAAGAGATACTAATATTATGCCGATCTAAAAATCCTTCATTTAAAACTATGAATCTATTTATACATTATGATGTATACAGTGTGTGTATAAAGTCTGGAAACGGCTTAATAACATCACAATTTACTGGCCGATTTAAACCAAATTTGGTACAGTTGTGTAAGAGGATCTAACGCACCGAATGACGATATTGGCGTTGTTGCCAGCTTTTTAGTTTGTCTGGAATTCGAACGAATTTTATATTTTTAAATATAACACCCAGTATATTTTTACATTTTTAAATTCCACATAAAATTATAATTATTTTTTATTAAATGCATTATTAGTCTATACTTCATAGTTTCCGAGATATTGACTCTCGAAAAGTGACAGTTTTGAACTTTGACAGCTTATAACTTTCTAACAGTACGTCTTAGAGCAAAACGGCTTACACGTCCCTATCTTCAATTTTTATTATCTTCCCAAAAAAATCAACTTCCAGTTAAACCGGAACAACTATATTTCCTGCTTTCGAGTTACATCCGGTTTAACCGGAAGTTGATTTCTTGAGAAGATAATAAAAATTGAAGATAGGGGCATGTAAGCCGTTTTGCTCTAAGACGTACTGTTAGAAAGTTATAAGCTGTCAAATTTCAAAAATGTCACTTTTCGATAGTCAATATCTCGGAAACTATGAAGTATAGACTAATAATGCATTTAATAAAAAATAATTATAATTTTATGGAATTTAAAAATGTAAAAATATACTGGGTGTTATATTTAAAAATATAAAATTTGTTCGAATTCCAGACAAACTAAAAAGCTGGGAAGAACGCCAATATCGTCATTCGGTGCGTTAGATCCTCTTACACAACTGTTCCAAATTTGGTTTAAATCGGCCAGTAAATTGTGATGTTATTAAGCCGTTTCCAGACTTTATACACACACTGTATTTAAAAGCATTGTAAAGTCAAATTAATCTAAAGGCGGCTACTCACTACGCGGGACTTGCCAAGTACTCGACTTGGAATATACTTGGCATGCACTTGTCCGAGTCCAAGCTAATTGTACACACTACGTACCTGAACGACCCTTGAAAGTTTCACTTTTATTTCGGGAAGTGCAAGTATAAAGACGAGTATTTGAAAATGGACGAGAATTCTGATTCGACATCTTTAGCTGCTTTTGTTACATTAAGTTGTGGTTACCTTTTACTCAGAAATAGAAGAAAGAAGCGCAAACCTAGAAGATGGTGGGTATCAGCTTTAAACAATAGTAGAGATAGGTATGTATAAAATGTACTTATCTTTTAAAGTAAATCTTTTTTGTAACCAAGTCTTCGTTCATTATAATCATTTTATAGATTTTAATTTTGTTTACAGATACTGCGGAATAGATTATGTTCGCCGATTTTCAGAAAGAGCCTTAAGGATTATTCCAAAAGTTTTGCCGCATGACGTTTGAAGATTTTGAAACCCTTTTTAGTTTGCTTTTGCAGTTACGCAAGGTGGCCATAAGAGAGTCCCTTTTCTTTTTCAAATCCTCGATTCCAAGTCACATTTCCACATTCCAGGCATCGTATAAGTACATCATTTCTACTTTTATGCTTCTGCTTATTCTTCTGATAAATATCAAGAAACTTCAATGTAACTTCATTTTTCCACGCCATTTCAAGATTTAGATACACAAATCGGCCGCTAACAAACATAGAAACTTGTAGCTAGCTAGACGAGTAGTTAAGTAAAGCCCGCGTAGTGTAGCGCAGACAAAACAAACTCGGAAATAATCGACTCGCTGCCTTTGACTTGGACCCGTTTTCCGACAACCGATGGGAAGTGCAAGTTATTGTCCAAGTCAGTGCGAGTTGCCGTACATACTACTCGCTACTTGCCAAGTACTTCGCAAGTACTTGTCAAGTCCCGCGTAGTGAGTAGCCGCCTTAAGAACTCGCCGCATCACTTGTCATTTATTGCATCCTGTTGAAGACTGGTCTATTTTACGTTAAGTGGTTGGCTACAGAAACAGAACCGGACTAAGTTCTTTTACCCTCGCGTTCGCCATCTTTTAAATTTTGTAAGAAAGTCTTAATATTTTGTAAAGATATAGCGTAGTAATTTTATTATTTATAAAATATCGATATATACCTACCAAAATAATTATGTGAAAACATTATAAAATTAAACGAAAAGAAAAAACAACATTAATTTCCATTAGTGTTTATTTATAAAAAGCAAAAATAATTAGGTAATTATTTATGTTGAACCCGATTTTAGACACGAGGCACTTTTTAGTAAATATTACAAAAGAAAAATTAAAATAATTTGTATAAATTACCTTATTTCCTTCAACAGTATCATCATTAAGCATACAAAAATCATGAACTCTCTCTCATCTCTCATCTTAACTCAAAAATATTATTGATAATAGATAAGTTAACCAAAATGGTGTTTGAACTCACCATTAGACTTAAATAATAAACACCAATAAAATCTAGTCCCTGAAATATATGAAATCCAAAAGTAAAATGTTTGAGACACACTACACAAAAAACAGCCGCAGAAACACTTAGAGAACACTAAAATCGGAAGAAAATAATAGTACGCAACCTGACGCCTGAGCTTGCTACTGCTGATCTGGGAACTTTTACGGCGCAACCAGCTGTTAATGTCATATGTCGTTGTCTTCTGTCGAAACGCTTTATTTTAAGAAAAAGTCAACTCTAGCTTGTTTTGCTACAAACATAAATTTTTATTAAACACCAATAGTCTTTAAGGTGGGAGTATCAACATGCTTGCCAACATGTAACCTATTTCGCATAGATTTATTTATGTTTTCTAGCTTTTACACAAAATTTAAATAAAATCAGTATCGACTTGATATTCTATAGGTAATAATTGACATATTTAATAAATATTAAGGAATTTCATAACTTATTTTAGGAGAATTGTAAAGCGAAAAATATCGGGTACGATTTTTTTAACATTATTATGTCATTGTTCTTTCACTATACAATTCTCTCAAAATTAGCAATGAAATAAATTGATATTTTTGTAGTATATCAGATATTACCTAAGTAATGTGCCGACGATACTGGTTTTATTTAAATGTTAGTCAATAAAATAATAAACTTGAAAAAATAACGCGAAATAGGTAATTGGTTGGCAGTAGATTGAATGACGTTGATAATTCCACCTTAAATATAAAAGCTGTTATTCCAAATAAATTCCTTCATTGAAAACCAATAATATATATGGTGTATAGTAAAATGAATGATTATCGTTGTTAAAAAACAACATTAGGTTCAGCATTGAAATAAATACAATTCCTATTCAGGATATACAAATAATACAGAGTAGTCATTGATTTAATGGGTTTCTATTTGATACCACGATACTGTTTTTTGTGTGTTTGATATCTGACATAGTTAAACGAGATACCGTCGTATAGTATAATGAAGTTTCAGGTAGGGAGTTATTAATAGTTATTTACCTAACAAGTGCGGAAAGTGGTACTTTTCCGCACGCGACGGCAGTTGCACGAACGACGCGAAGCGGAGTTCGGGCAAGCCGTCAAGGGCGGAAAAGATACTTTCCGCATGTGTTAGGTACAAAAGTTTTCCTACGATCGATATAGTTCTCAGATAAACGTCAATTAGGTTCGTAATAATATACTGTAATTACAAAAATTATTGAGCTTCTGGCAAAAAAAAAATTATTTTGCAAGTATTGCACTTTATTGAGCGTTTTAGAAAAGGTATTCATTAATTTAACAAATCGTGCGGAAAAGTTACTAGGGCTAGTAGTTCTGAAAAGTTACTTTTCCGCACGATTTACATATTAACACATATTTACATAGAAATATTACAAAAATCTTTATTTTATACTAGGAGAATAGAGAACTGAGAACAAATTAATCATATTATTAAAGGTAAACGTGCATTTCATATATACTGTATAGGAAAACAAAAAACAAATTAACGATAAATATTAAAGTTAAACGTGCAATTGGTATTTGTAGCATATTGTAGATTTATTGCAGATGTCATATCTTGAAGAACTAAGTTGGTTTTTACTTGAATTTGATGTGCGCTTGCTACTGTCTGACCTCCTTCGGAAACACATTCTACCGAACGTTGTATTTGGAGTTTACTTTGAGTAGAGCAACTAGGTATTACATTTTCCATTCTACTTTCTGACAAAGCTGGATCCATAGGTAGGTATTCTCGAAGAAGTTTTTAAAATATTCTCGGCAATTTTGCTTTTATTCGCTAGCGAATCTTCAATATAGGATTCGGCTACACTGGTTGACTTCCATCCTCCATGCCTTTTATTATTAGTGATATTGGTTCCAGAATTCGCCAGCAAGGTTGCCGAGGACCTTCGGAAACAGTGGCCCGTGTACATTTCTGGATTTTTCAAGCCCAGATATCCAGCAATGTTAGACGGTACTATACCAAATGTATTGACACCAACGCTTTGATTGGTGAATTTTCCATTTCTATTATTATTATTATTGTAATATATACCAGGGGTGTCAAATTAGAACATTTTATATAAATTCAGTCACAATTTCAAAATTAGTATGGTAAAGTAAAAATTGTGCGGGAAAGTAAAATCGTGCGGAAAAGTGGTACTTTCCGCACGATAAATCGTGCCGAAAAGTCGTAGGAAAATTATTTTTCTTGCATATTTGTAAATACCTAATTGACTTATTTTGAATTCCAGTAAATGCAGCAGCGTCCCAAGAGACAAACCAACAATAGCACCAAACTTCTTATCTTTTGGGCTTATTCACACAAAAGCCATGTTTTATTTGCCTAAATCTCCCACTGATGCTGTTTAATCCTTTGTGATTCCATTAGTAAATTTATTTACAGGGTGCGAAGACGCAACAATACCGAGATAAGACCTGTCGAGGCTACAGGAAGTCTAAAAGGATCTAGATAATGTCAATCATAAAGTGTTTTATTAAGTATCAAATTGTTCCTTGCTAGCGATTAGGATCATGCTCAAAAATCTTTCTTTGAATCCCTTACCCTAGATAAATTTACTGAGTTTACAAGGCATTACAAATTAAAGGTTAAATAAACAAACTGTTCATCACAATGTTAGATAAATTGTTTTTTTTTTATTTAATAATAACTAAAGAGCGGATTATATGTACTTATATTCAGCTAAAATATGCGCATATATACAGGTTGTTTCATTAAGGGTGGCCACCGGCCAGGCCATATCTCGGAAACTACTAGGCATAGAAACTTGGAAAAAAAATTATGATTAAAGCGGTCATGAGAAATTTCTGGAAATTACTTTTAAGTTCCTCATTTCGCCGCAAGGGGGCACAATTAAAAATTTATTTTTTAAATTCTAAATATCTCCGAAAATTTCCACATTAAGGTATAACTTTGATTACATCATCGAAAAGCTTAGACAAATCTGCATCATTTTGGTTTAAGGCTCATTGGCGTACCGACCTTGATAAGGGTGGGGGAAGCTATTGAATGTGTAAACATTAAAATCGCTGTAACTTCTAAACAACTTATCCGATTTTACTAAATTTAAGCTTGTTTGGAAGGAAAAGGTAAGTACCTTCAATCGCCGTATCCAACAGTACACGATGGTGTTTAATAAAATTGCTAGAGGGCGCAATTTGTAATAATAACAGTTTTTTCGATTTTATCCCGAAAATTCAAATCATACGGTATAACTATGACATCATAATCGAAAAGTAAATAAAATTCGCAGGCCAATTATTTCGAAAACTAAAAGTGACATGTAACTTCTGTAAACGCCAGTTTTTAGCCTGTATAATTGGCTTCACAACTGTGTAAAAAATGTGTTTGAATAATACAAGATGTAGGTGGCGCCTCGGTGCAAAGAATTTTTTCGATGACAGGAACTTTTAAATGTTGTGGTTCTTAAAGACAATTAATTTTTAATCAAATTATGTCCCATAAAAATTTTTGACAAATCCAACATGAACGGAGATATTAAGGGTTAAGTTTTTTTTTAAATAATTCTAACGAGTATCTTTTAGCAGATTTTAATTTAATTTTGGTGATGATAATTTTAGTGATAAAACGCTCGTGTAGCGCTAAATTATTACGTCCAGTGACGTCTCAGGGGGCTCCTTAACAAATAATATTGGCAAAAAATAAGACGCCACTGAGTTTTTATTAATTTTTATAATTTTTTTGGATTAAGCAACTAAAAATATTCTTTTTTTGTCTGTTAAATTGTAATAATTAACTTTTTGGCACATTTTCATATTCTTTTGGAAGAAAATTTAAATTTATGTTGATTAAAGATTATTGATGAAGAAAGTTATTTAACCCAATCTAAAAAAATTTGCAAAAAACAAATAGAAAAATCCTGAAGACCATAATTACTGTTTTCACAAGTTGAAGCCGAACGCTTGCACCTTTTTTGAATTGTGTGAGATAACTGGCAAAGGGTCAAGAGATATTATAAATAAAATAGATTTTATATATTTTATACACGGTGTTCAAAATAAACGTTCAAAAATAACACATCTTAAACTAATCTTTCTTAAGTTCAAATTCCAAATTTTTTCACTATTAGATGAAGATTTCATAACAACCATTTTTTGTATTTGCAATTTATTTAAAATTCCAGACCAAAATATTTCACTGTGTAAAATCTTAAAACTCAAAAATTATTTGTCGAGTCTGCGCAATGCGCCTAAAGTTTCTTTTTTTTCCTTTCTCTGTGTAATAATCAAAATAATAATTTATTAGCCTGAGTATTAACCATGAGAAATCTATTTTTACGTGACAATTTTAAATTTTATGAAAAGAGAGCAAAACGTTTCAAAAAAAGTCTAAATTTAGTTCAATATTAAAAATCAGCAGACGTTTTGCTGCAGCCACAAGAGTCCTGATTGTGATTCCGTATCCGTTTCCAGTCTCTATAAAACTTTTCCTCCCAGACAAACGAACGGTAGCAAACCTTAGGGGAGTCAAATAATGCACCCCAACTAGCAAAGCACGGGGTGCATTTTTTATTGCCCCGGTCAAAAGGACGGATAAATATTGTTTTAGTGGAGAGCAATTTTCACTTTAGTGCTTGCTTGAACACCAAATTAGACAGCGTAGCTAAGGCGCTTTCATCTCTGGATAGCTGCAAGCTCTAAATAGGGTCCTTTTTGGCTTATTAATATTTTACATAAATTTGGCAAGCCCATTGTTATAGGGGAGGGTACAAAGTCCTGTATTGATGTTCAGTAATGCCGACCATAATTTATTGACGGACTGGATGCGAATTTTCTCCACATTAGAAATTCTTCGAGTTTGAGAAAATCACTTTCACACGAGTAATGTACAAAATTTTTCCGACCATCAATTATCAAAAATAGTTTCATTTATATCATATTATTTTGTAGGTATATCACTAATGTGTTAAACAAATTATTTCTATACTAGAGTTGAAAAATGTTAAACAAATTTTATGGCGGATTCCAACAGAAGTGTAGTAAAACAAAAAAAAATGCCTATTTTACACATTTTAACTTACCTAGTTCAGTTTGTAGAGTTTTTATTAGGTCTATGCATAGTTTTAAATAATAAATATAGTTAAAAAAATAAAAAACACGCTTAAATAATTAATCAAACTAATAAGCGGAAAATAAATATAGTTTAAAATAATTCTTGAAATTCTTAATATAGGCAGAAAACAATAATGAACGATAAACATTAGTATTATTGTAAAAAAAGCGTGGGGTGCTCGATATACGAAAAATATAGCACAAAGCGCCCTACGCTTTTTTCACAATAATACTAATGTTTATCGTTCATTATTATTTTCTGCCTATATTAAGAATTTCAAGAATTATTTTAAACTATATTTATTTTCCGCTTTTTAGTTTGATTAATTTATTAAAGCGTGTGTTTTAGTTCTTTTAAACTATATTTATTTTTCATTTTTTAGTTTGAGTTATTGTTAAGAAAAAAAAAATTTTGAGTAGAGATAGTCATAAAGAGGTCCGAAGTAGAGATGGAATACTGTCACTAATTTAACAATGACTTTTTGAAATGGATAGATTTAAAGCGGTGGATCCATTTTTTTTTTATTAAATGGCTAGATTCAAAGCATTGGATCCACAAACCCGAACAAACCCGCTCGGCCAACGGACCAACTGATAGCGAAAGAATGTCCCAACACTATTAAGTCGAGTGTTCGAACCGGAAAGTACGTAGATAGTACGCATGCGCATACGGTGAGCTCTATCTCTCTCACTCTCATACAGAGGATCTGTAAGGAAATAATTTAATTCCGGCGATCCTGATCAGGATAATGAGATAAACTTATCAAATTATTGTATTGTCCGCGGTTCTTGATAAGTCTACGAAATTTAAATTAAATCTGACCGTTTAAAGTGGGTCAAAATCGGGTTCAAAGAAGTCGGTTACAAACAAACATACATACAAACATACAGGTGATAAAGCTAATAAAAACGTGTTAAAAAGAATAACTTTTTCTCCTATTATTTGCTTACGCTCATCCTTCTATCTATGTATGTATTGTACACTATAATATAAACAAATTTCGTTTCTAATCTTTAGCTCCTTAATTCTTTTAATTATAGGTATGTTCAAAATACTACAAAAACAACAAATAAACAATAACACTTATCTCCGAAGAAGTCCTAACCTCAATAATTGTAGATAGATGGAGATTAAGGCCGTAGCCAGAAAATAATTTCGGGGGGGGGGGTTTGTTCCAGTGGCGGATTTAGGATTTGTTGTTGGGGGGGGGGGGGGGCGCGTGCGAAAGGGAACTGCGCCGAAGGCGAAAATTTTTTGGGTGCCACGCCTTTTTTTGGGTAAAATAACCGTAAAGCTTAATCTGCGGCAATATGCCAGACTTTAAAACACTCTTTTAATTTAAAAGGAATTCGAAATTTTAAAGGTCGGTCGACAAAATAAACAATCAACTATTTATTTTACTAATTAACATGTCTTTTATATTAAGTCATAATTATATCTAAGTATAATAATTATTATAATAAATTATATTATGTAATAATAAGATCAAAAACAAAAATAAAAACGAAAAATAGACAATAAGAACAAAAAAAATATCTGAAAAACCTACTTACTTTGTACTAAATTACAAAATCAAGTTTCCTTGTTGAAGAGAAAATATTTATGATTTTGTTTACATCTGCGTTTATATCACGGTGGGCATATAGGAAAGCCAGACCATTAAGGCGATCTGCAGCCATTGTAGCCGGTAAATAAGATTAACTATTATGTTGTGTAACAACAAAGTGAGACGGGCGCACTTTATATAACTGCAGTCTCATTAATACTTATTAAAAGTCTAAAAAAAATATATTTTTTTTATTTCGGGGGAGATCAATCCTCCTTGATCCCCCCCTGGCTACGGCCTTGATGGAGTTAAATATCGATTGCTTGTTAATTATGAAGTCATATATTCGATTTGATTTGAATAATGCTCATATAATAATTAAAACAAATTTAATTGCACAACGCACATTTATTTGTATGAGACATTGTATGAATGAATATTCTATCCTAGATAAGATAATTGTGAAAATTAAGTTATAAATCGGTATTCCATTTCTGTTCTAGCTAAACCTTTTTTTTTCTGTGGGAGAGAGTGCGCATCTCCCTTGTCTATGTTTAGTGGGTTGCCTGACCCATTTTTCCTTTTTTTATATTTTTGTTTTTATCATAAAAACTCTTAATGGTTTCCAAAATTAACGAAAAAAAGAGTTTTTTTTTTTATTTGCAGTAATGTCCTAGTGTACTTTACCCCACCCAGCATCCCAATTCGCCCCAAAAGGGTCCCGTAAGTTTGTTATTTTTTAAATAATTTTGCTGTCAAATTCGTCAGCCATTAGCTGTTTTTCATTTCAACACGCATGTGTTTCAAAGCACTTTCTAGCCAAGTAAACCGTGCCTTTTTTCTAATTTTCATAGGTGGTCGTAGGAAAAGAAATATAAAGTTTCAAGCGATTTCAATGTAAATAAACACAAGGTGAATTGAACTTCCTATACTTATGAGATACTAAAGTTAACATAAGTATACCCAAAAATGCATTGTATATACGAGTGTAGAAATGCCTTGTCCGCCCTTCCCTTATCTTATAGTAATAAGTTATATAATGAGTTAAATATCGCAAATATAACGAAATAGGTTTTCCCCACTACATCATATCGCATCATCTCGCTTATCTCCTGGTGTTTCGTCTACCAGTTCGATTCAATTAATATTAAATAACTATTCATTTTTTTATACATTTTATAAGAAATGTTATTTATTTTACAACAGAATATTACTTTTATTTTTTTTTGAAGTGAAAACTTCTTTAGGCGCGTTTAGCACTTTTTGTGGGCACTGAATTAAACTGAGCCGTCAGGCGTCAGGTTCGGCTGTGTTACGCTCGAATTCGACTCCGCTGCCGCATCAGTCGACGTGGAAACAGTGTGCGACACTTGTTGCGTCTCAGGTATGTTCTGGCATTTTTTAAATTATATATTTACGTGGGGGTGAAGTAAGGTAAAGTGAAAACTTCTTTAGGCGCGTTTAGCACTTTTTTGTGGGCACTGAATTAACCTTGTTGAAGTTTTCACTTCTGTCGTGTGGTCTTAAGCACACACAATTTTTTTTATTTAATACAATGTTACGGTATTGAAAATGTGTCTTATCAATACGCTATAGATGTTTTTCATGGAAAAACTTCCTAAAAAAAAATTATTGAAAAATTCAACGAAACTGGATCGGTAATGAATGTGAAGAAATTAAAGAAAATTTACTTTGAAAATGGCGCAGCTACATGGCAAGTAATAGGGTTAGTTTTAGATAACCCGATCACAATGATATGGGAACGATATATCTAACCAAATCTAGGTTAAAATTTTGTCAAATTCATATTATGAGATGATATGCCAAACTAATGAGTAATAAAATAAGTAGGCAAATACATATTTATTTTTGTTTTACAAAATTAACAAAGTGAGAATATACAGAATACATATTCTATAAGATCTTCCCACTTCTTGGGACTAGCGTCTTATACAATTTGTTGGCGTATTTTGCATTATTTCACGAACGTTTGCAAAAAGTTCTTCTGTTCTCACAGATGGTCTTCCTGCTTCTTTTTTGTGTTGTATAGAACCTGTTTCCCTAAACACAGCCACGGTTCTTTTCAGGCAATGATAAAAATCCTCAGCAATAAAAGCAACTTTAGGATAATGTTCGTGAAAATCGTCCATGCACAAACCCGGATTGTATTGCCACTCACCATTTACTCTTACCCCGTTTCGAAAATACGCTTCAACCATTAATGTTTTGTGCTGTTTCGTAAAGCCCATTGTGTGAATTGTTCAAGAAATTGGAAAAATTAGCGATGAATCAAATTACTTGTAACGACTGTGAAAGATTATGGAATAACTGATTAATTGTTGTTTCAGGTAGTTACTGGTACCCAACAGGTATTAAGCTCTACGGCTAAGCATTACGTCCTTAGATGCAAGGCCCTCTTTGATGCAAATAATTTTTGCTCGCACGGTACTTTAGAGCCAGAAGTACGTGATAACATATTTTGACTACAAGACGGCTGGCATGCCTTATTTTATCGTGATTTAATTATCTCGACAAGCTGAACTTTTTATAAAGAATAACTTGTGTTATTTTTTTCAATTCGGACTTCTTTTCAAAAATATTTAATTAAAAAAACATTCATTTTCAGGAACTACCAAAAAAAAATAAAAATAAAAAATTTACGCCATGCGGTTTTACCCTTACACCCCTTATCACAACACGGCATGTCTGCGTGAAAAGGGCCTCTAACCCATTGTCACTGTCGCTCTTATAATCATAAACATCTGATTAGAAGCAACTGGGAGTAACTTGCCCTTTGGCTGACTCGCTCTTATCCAGATGTACAGAATGTTGTTACTAGAGTCTGCGTCATGACTGGCACAATCTACCATGTTGCCGAGATGCGGTAAAATACAGCAGCGATACCATTGCATGGCTGTATTTAGCGTAACCAGTATGGCAATATAATATTATTATTATTTATTGGTTGGTGTTCTGCCCAAGGGTAATGGCCTCGGTGTCACAACGAATGTTCGGGAATTCTGTAAATATTTGGAATCAAATAACCATGTATGAATTTTCGGTTTTGAGACCATCCACACATTAACACTGAGAAAAAAGCTTCTATTAACTATTCCTTATAAGAATTCACATACTCTTTATACAACTGTTTAATACTATATGTGACAGCAACGCACTTTTCTACTGTAAGACAAGGAAAATTGCTAGACCGTTGGGTAGTGATAATATCACGGTAATTTAGCCAATAAGAAATATAAGTTATTGCTATCATAGAATGGTTTATAGCCATTATTGCTCTGAATAGTCACAGTAATATCAAGTTTTATTGGGGTGTAATCTGGTTCCATATACTGTATTAGTTCCGACTGACAGTTGTAATGAAACTTGACATTAATCATAATAATATTTGCTTGCTACGGTTAATAAAGCATATACTTACCACTAAAAATCAGTAATGTAGTTCTCAAAAATTTTAATATCGTTCTTGTCGTTCAAATTCGTCCATAGATTATAAAGTCCAATACTAATGATGGGTTGTGCGAAATAAGAATCTTCTAGTGCTTTATGTGCATGCAAAGTTTAAAAAAACTTAAATACAAAGTAAAAATAAATTAATTAAAACAGGTATTGGTACGATCAACAATTTCAGACAGAACAGCTAGAAGACTCCGAACAACGATGTGACTTGCGCAACAAATACGTTATAACTAATAATACGGCGCGCGACGATTGCCGATCGCAACGAACCCCCACCAACGTCTGGTGGATAATAGGTTCTAACGAATACAATTCGTTCATGGGGACGCTACTCTGCTTTCTTAATTGTAGAGAAAGCGTTTCACTGGGAACAAAATGCGTTGCATTGAGAAGATACAGTAATTTATTTGTTAACAGAATTGCTGTATTAAAAGTGATTCATTATTCAACAAGACTGTGGTATTAATGGTACTAGTTACCAGTGGCGGCTCATGCCATTTTAGTGAAGTAGGGCCAGGTAAACCCTTAGCGCCGCAGGCAAAAAAAATTTGGGTGCCACGCCCTTTTTTGTTAATAGTTCTTGCTTTTAAAGTAGGAAAAATAAGCAAAAAGGCACCTAATTTAATTTATGAATTTACAATCATATCTTGAATATACCTAAACACGATAACAAGTTGAAACAAACAAGCAATGTCAGTGGTTTCATCTGCGATAAACGGAGAGTCCTTTATTTCTTTTATGAATTCATCATGATACACATCTAACATAAAGTCCAGAAGTTCATTTTGTAGGGGTTTTGATGTTCCTTTAAATACTTTCGATTTTTCAATATGATCTTTAAGAGTTTTGTCTAAATCTGAGCTGAAATTTATTAATTCACGAAATATGCCCCTATTTTTCGACGTCTCTTTTTCGTCATGACCTCTCAAAGCCAACTCAAATGCACCACAAAACCGAACGCAGTTTATAATTTGGTTTAATATGTATCTGTTTTTATCAATTTGTTCGTTTTTCTTCATTATTTCATTGTGATATGCAGAATTTAATTGAGTTTTAATGTTAATTTTACCAAGCATACTGAAATTAAATAATAATATATTGTTTAAATGTATCTTCGATTTTTCATGTGTCTTCATTTTGTCCCAGAAATGGACCAAATCATCTGTACCTTTTTGGGACCAAGTTTGCTTCCCACCAAATAAAACACACATAAAACAAAATAGTCTATTAGATTCATCACAACCGCACACCCAAGTATTTTTTCCATAGTTTCCTTTAAAAATCCAATAGTATTCATTACTTATGTATTTCTAAAATAAAAAGTTCGTTAACCCTACATTAAATCAGCCGCCGGCCGAACGAAAACAAATCGGGACGTGACGCGAACATCAGCTGTTTGAAACGTCTAACATCAAACGGTCAAACGAAGAGAGCCTGGCTACCCGTCGAGATTTTTGCCTGCTTGCATTCAAGGTCATTTTTCAACGTTTTTTTTATTGAGGTGATGGCGTTTCGTCACCTCCCGTGTGCCTCGTCGCGCTTGGCGCGGAAGCTATGTTACCGTTTTACGCATAATCGCTTCCTTTTAGATGGAAATTTGCATCCGACTGTGTTCCATTTTTAAATTATTTTGCTAATTGCTTTAAAAACGAGAATATTAATTTGAATAGGTTTTGGTAATTTGTAAAGGGCAGGACGCTAGACAGGAGGGCAGGTAGTGCCATGGCACTGTGGCTCTACCCCACGAGCCGCCACTGCTAATTACTACCAATAAAAACACCGTTTCTGAAATTGATATAACACTAAAGAGGGTTTGATACACTAGCAATTTATTTAATATGGGTAATACAACATTAGGTATCAATAAAAACTATGTTTTAGCAAAGCTGTTGTATTAGATCTTTTTCCTCAGTGTACACTTGGAGAACCAATTATTCGCATTTATTAAACTGATGCTTTAATGTAAATTTTTACTGACTTAAGACTGAAAATATTCGTGTTTGGCTAAATCTACCGAATTAGCATTAACGAACACGATTTTTTTTTGCACATAAGAGGTAAAATGCGATGTAATATCAAATATTTGTTAATGAATAACGAAAACGCAAGTGTGGCACCGGGGTTAGAAGTAAAAGGTTAAAGTGACAAAGTTAATGTAGGGGAAGTTCGGGTATACCGGGTCACTCAAACAAAAATGCAATTTTCAAAGGAAACGTGTACCTGATCATAAAAACAGATATGATGCCCTAAGCAACTTACATATGACATAATTAAAGGGTAAAAGCTTGGAGAGTAACCCCGGACGCTTATAAAAAATCATTAAAAAGCAAATAAAAATATTAAATACTTTTTTCGGAACTCAGCAAAAGTCATACATATTATAAGTCTCAGCAGATACTGGAATAGCCGCACACTCCTCGTGGCCCTAGTTTTTGTCCTTAAGGCACTGTTTTGTAAATCTGTCTTTTTTGGTAAAAAACGTGTGCAATATGTTTTAAATATAGTGTATAATATAGTTTAATGTTGTTTTAACTAGATAATTATTAAACCGTGTTTTTTCCATTGTGGAAATACAAAGTTTTATTGCTCGTTGCAATATTCGTTTCATACCGTGCGAGCAAAAATTATTTGCATCAAAGAGGGCTTGGATTAAAAAACGTGGGGCTTGTTTAGATTACAATGATATGGGGAAGATATATCTAAAGGTTAAAATTTTGTCAAATTCATAATATGACATGGTATGCCAAGCTAATGAGTAAGAAAAAAAATAGGTAGACAAATACAAATTTATTTTTGTTGTTTACAAAATTAGTAAAGTAAGAATATACAGAAAGAAAAAGAAAAATAATTACATAAATTGCTGAAATTGGCCACCGCCATGCTCCAAGCATAAATTCATATGTCTCTTCATATTTTCGAAAGTGTTGACCAGCATCTCTGGAGAAATGTAACCACATTCTTAGATAATCCTTGCTTGTAATTGTCAGGTCTAATAAATCATTTATTTCCAATAAATTTTAGGTAAACCATTTAGAGTAATTCCTGCGTCTTTCAAAATCTGCGGCTTGTATTTCTTGGAATACTTGCACTTTATAAGGAAATAAATTAGGTTGCTTCTTAAGAATAGTCCTGCATGTTCCATAAGATCTTCCCACTTCTTGGGACAGGCGTCTTATACAATTTGTTGGCGTACTTTGCATTATTTCACGAACGTTTGCAAGAAGTTCTTCTGTTCTTAGAGATAGTCTTCCTGCTCCTCCCTGTTTCCTTAAACACAACACAGCCACGGTTCTTTTCAGGCAATGATAAAAATCGCCAGTAATAAAAGCAACGCTAGGAAAATGTTCGTGAAAATCGTCCATGCACAATCCCGGATTGTATTGCCACTCACCATTTACTCTAACCCCATTTTGAAAATACGCTTCAACTTTGAATGTTTTGTGCTGTTCCTTAAAGCCCATTGTGTGTGAATTGTTCAAGAAATTGGAAAAATTAGCGATAAATCAAATGACTTGTAACGACTGTCAAAGATGACGGAATAACTGATTGATTGTTAATTCAGGTAGTTACTGACACCCAACAGGTATTAAGCTCTACGGCTAAGCATTACGTCCTTAGATGCAAGGCCTTCTTTGATGCAAATAATTGTTGCTCGCACGGTATTAATAGTGAAAATGAAGCTAAATAGTTTTGATTGGCCACGGTATTATTTTCAAATAGTAATACCGAAAATAAAACCAGCAGTGTTCTAGGGTGCAAATCAAATTATCATAGCTACTTAAAACAAGGTAAGAAACTTTAACTACCTTAAAATTTCGGGCCAGTTATGATTTATAGAAAAAAAATTATTTAAAGCAATTCCCATAGGCCATCAACATAGTATATAGTTTACTCTCTACATTTTGCTGAAAGTGACATAATATTATACTTAATTCGCGAAAATGTTTATCATAATGGTTCTCTGTATCAAACATTTTGACAAAAACTATAAACGTTATAACAAGGGGTTCATTTTTTATTTTAGTCCTTTTTTCTATTATTTTTCGACAACGTGTCCCGATTTTTTTCTAGCTACCTTGCAATATCGGTAAAAGATAGCTCTTTTCTTGAGTGATACTTTCTGGATCCTGTTTAAAGTTTATCGCAAATCCTAATCAAAATCTTAAGTTTTTGCAAGATTTTGGTTCTAACATATTTTCGTCTCATCTCACGAGATTTTCGCAGAAAAAACTCTTGTCTCGCCTCGCAGAAGACCGGACCACTCTCGTCCCATTCTTGTCTCGTCTCACGAGAAAAAGACGAGGGGAGAAAAAGCTAGACGAGAGTGAAACACTATTCAAGTAGAATTTTACGTTTCCTTTCTTTAACAGAAAACCCGAAAAATCAAAATTTTCAAAAACTATTAACTATTAAAAATTCTTTACAAAAATAAAGTTTTTAATGAGCTATAAGATGACAGCAAAATATGGGTATTTAATTTCACAATAGTAACATTTTTCAATTGGAAGTTTTCGATTTTAAACGTAACAAGAAAACTGTGAATGAGATGTCAAATATTCAATTATGAAAAATATGTTCTTTTCACTTCATAAAAATTATGAATTGCTTGCGGTAAAAATTTATGTAATTAATTTTACACCAAAGCAAGGAGCCTCTCTAGCAAATGCTATAATATTTGAATTAAAGGTCAAATTATCTTAGAAACTATAAATTTTCATACCGTGCGAGCAAAAATTATTTGCATCAAAGAGGGCTTGGATTAAAAACGTAGGTCTTGGTTTAGATCACAATGATATGGGGACGATATATCTAACCAAATCTGGGTTAATATTTTGTCAAATTCATATTATGACATGATATGCCAAACTAATGAGTAATAAAATAAGTAGACAAATACAAATTTATTTTTGTTGTTTACAAAATTAACAAAGTAAGAAAATACAGAAAGAAAAAGAAAATAATTACTTACAGAAAATAAATCATTTCTTTCCAATAAATTTTGGGTAAACCATTGAGAGTAATTCCTGCGTCTTTCAAAATCTGCAACTTGTATTTCTTGGAATACTTGCACTTTATAAGGAAATAAATTTAGCTGATTCTTAAGAATAGTCCTGCATGTTCCATAAGATCTTCCCACTTCTTGGGACAGGCGTCTTATACAATTTGTTGGCGTAATTTGCATTATTTCACGAACGTTTGCAACAAGTTCTTTTGTTGTTACAGATGGTCTTCCTGCTCCTTTTTTGTGTTGAATAGAACCTGTTTCCCTAATCACAGCCACGGTTCTTTTCAGGCAATGATAAAAATCCTCATCAGCAATAAAAGCAACGTTAGGAAAATGTTCGTGAAAATCGTCCATGCACAAATCCGGATTATATTGCCACTCGCCATTTACTCTAACCCCGTTTCGAAAATACGCTTCAACCATGAATGTTTTGTGCTGTTCCATAAAGCCCATTGTGTGAATTGTTCAAGAAAGCGATGAATCAAATTAATTGTAACGACTGTCAAAGATGACGGAATAACTGATTGATTATTAATTAACATAGTTACTGACACCCAACAGGTACCTATTAAGCTCTACGGCTAAGCATTACGTCCTTATATAGATGCAAGGCCCTCTTTGATACAAATAATTTTTGCTCGCACGGTACCTATATTAAACCAAAGCGAAAAAGTTATTATATGGCACGTCATAGGATTTAAAAACAGACTTAAATATAGGGTGGCCCAGTTAAAAACGCAAACTTTGTAACACTATTTTTTAAACACATCCTGTATAATTCTAAATATTTTTTAATTGTACAGAATATCCACCCATATTATAGCACAAAATATTTATTATCGACAAGGCTGATTCGCGCCATAGTTAACTCACCAGGTACAACTCTAGTGGAGAATGTCCATATAGCGCTCGGGTGTTTTTTTTTCCTTGTGCGATATGGATATCTTAGGTATCCATTCTTGTTGCGCAAGCGATCATACTATACTGCTGCTAATTCATACGCAGTGGCGTAACTAAGGACATGTGCGCCCCCCCGCAAAATTTTGAAAGCGCCCTGCTATTTTGCACCTGTCATACCATAGTAAAAAATATTGTCATTTGTAAGCGTTGTTTAATATACAGTGACCGGCAGAAAGTGCGCAGCATATGGGAAAGTTTTTTACCCTTAAGTTTAGAAAATTAATTTTATTATAGATCGGTTCTGCATGTTCTCAAACCAAAATAACACCCATTAAATCCGGTAAAAGTCTTATGGTATACGAGGTAGGATCAAAAATTTGAAATTCCGCTAAGAGTAAAGTACCACCATCTTTCATTTTAGAATATTTTTTTACAATGAATTATTATTTTAATTTCAAAGTTATACCCAAATTCCAAATTTGGCTTATTTTGGACAATAAGAATGGATTTAATCGTGTTTTCTCAATAACTCAGTATAAAAAATAAATGGCAACCGAACAGTACGAAAATAAGCTTTTCTGCAGACTTTGTTAGAGATTACCGTCGATCATAAGTCCGAGTAGTTTGTTTTCATAATATTATGCCTTTTTAAAATAAAAACATAAAAATATTAAATATTTTTGCTGCACACCGTATTTTATTTTTCATTCAACTGATATTTTTTAATTTACATTGACTTAAAGCATCTCCTAAATAGTTTTTTATACATTGAAGTATGCATAGAAAGTTTTCTTTTGATTTATAAAGAAAAAAATTTAAATTAAAAATATATTTTGAACGGATTTTATTCGTCACACAAAATAAGGAAACTTTCTATGCATACTTCAATGTATAAAAAAACTATTTAGGAGATGCTTTAAGTCAATGTAAATCAAAAAATATCAGTTTGATGAAATTAACTTTTTCCCTCAGAAAATAAAATACGGTGTGCAACAAAAATATTTAATATTTTTTTGTTTTTATTTTAAAAAGCCATAATAATATGAAAATAAACTAATCGGACTTATGATCAACGGTAATCTCTAACAAAGTCTGCAAAAAATCTTATTTTCGTACTGTTCGGTTGCCATTTATTTTTTATACAAGGATATTGAGAAAACACGATTAAATCAATTTTTTTGTCCAAAATAAGCGAAATTTGGAATTTAGGTATAACTTTGAAATTAAAACAATAATTCTTTGTAAAAAAATATTCCAAAATATGAATTTTGGTGCGCAGCGAGTTTTCTAGATTAGTAAGGTGCTCTAATTCTCTAGATTAGATTAGTAAGGTGCTTAAGGTAGCCCGATCCGTCTCCTGGCGGGTTTTCAACAAATGCTGTGTGTGATTGTAGCGGCGCCCACGCGGGGTTTCCGGCGCGGATATTTGTACGAACCTTGATACTGTTATTGGGGTAAAATTGTTAATTATGATTTACGTTACCCCTATTTTATATAGGGGACTCATATTAGTCATATTTCATTGTTTCTCATTCATTAGTGTTAATTTTTAACTTTAATATTGTGATAATGAAACAATTATTTTATTATTTCTTGATTTTTTTTATATATAACGTCGCTTTTCATTTGTTTTATTTTTTCATCAAGGAACTTGAGGGCGCCCCTGGCTTTGCTGCGCCCCCCCGCAATGCGGGGTCTGCGGTGGCGTTAGTTACGCCACTGTTCATACGTATAACGTATATCCCAATACTGTAATTGTTGGTATGGTCCTTGCTTGCTGCCAAATGAAAATAACTTATCCGGCCATCTTTTGCTTATTAGTCCGTGGTAATAGTTGTGGAGCAGGCAACATAGCATGACTCGTAGCATGTCATTGGAACTGGTGACTGTCGTACTTTAGACTACAATCACATTGTCACTTTCTACCCTTCCGGTAAAAGGGGTCGCAACAGGGTCGGGCTTAATGTTTGTTTTGACACGCGAAAAGCATGTTGTTGCTCCATAAAGTGTCTTAACTGTAGTAATCCTTCTTATTAATTATATTAATCTTATAGCGAAGTTGGTAAGTGGAATTTGGGGTGAATTGTACTGGGTGTGCGTTGAATGCTTTGCTGGAAGTGTCATCTATTGAAGGAAAATTAAAATAAAAATACTAACTTATTACTACACAAGAAAAATACTATCTGAAATAGGGTAGGCAATAAGTAGTAATATATATTACAGGCTTTCCCTCGTTAGGGCAAAAAATAGAGCCTATGAGAGTTTTATATTAGAGTCTGAAACTGGGAATATTGACCCAAATGAGTTTAACGAATTTTTTAGATACCCTGTCACGCGTAGATATTGATAAGCATGACTTATCTTCAACTATACAGAATAATCATAAATCTTTCTTCTGTATCCTATAACACCTTTCAAAGTGGCCAATGTCATTATTTTAGTTAAAAATTCTGTTGCAACTAACTGTCTGTGGTATAAAGATTTCTGTAGGAAATCCGTTGTTAATATAATGTATCATTCGTAAATATTCACTTATAATCTCCCTAGCAGCAGAATTATTACCGATAATTTTTATTTTTATTTTCGACTCGGGATAATTTTCTATCAACAAAAACATGAGTGAAACCGAAAAAAAAATTATCGAGAATTAATTCTGCTGCGTGGGAGATTCGGAAAATTTCATAAATTGGAGTTTTTCTTATTGTAATTTTTTTGCCAAAATGCTACAAAAACTTATTTCCGGCGGCTTTAGTTAATTGTATTGTAACTAATTAGAGTTTTAGAAATGAAGTTCAATTTTGCCGTTAGTAACTCATTTTTATTACTAAAATGTGAGAAACATTAAATAACAAATTTGTTATCTGAAATCCAATGTCTTTATAGTTTTAAATTCAAATAAAACTTTAAAAAACATATTTCCTATGAGTTTAGTTAAATATGACGCACTATATTTTTACAATAGAAGTTAATTTTACTTGTTAGTAACTAAGGTTTATTACTAAAATTTTAGGAACATTAAAAACATTCATTCGTTTTCATCATAACATCTGAAATTACATGTCTACACAGTTTCAAATAAAACTTAAAAAAACATATTTCCGATGAGTTTAGTTAAATTTTTGATGTGTCTCTTTTAGCCCCGGTGTTCGATATGTAAAGCAAATTGGTTAGTATCAATAAAAATTATAAGTTAGCAACAAATTGTATTTTGATTTTATTCTGAGTGACTTTTGCCAATAAATATAAAGCACTTTATTTTTAACAGAAAAATTATCACTTATTAATTTCATTAAGTTAATAGGAACTAACAAAATTATCGCGATAATCTCCCGTTGCTATAAGCAGCGTAAACAAAAAGGAGCCTTAATTGGTCGAAAATAAATTTATGTAATGTTCTATTATATTGACGCGGGAGTTTTTCCTAACTGCTTTAAGTACCGCTATTAAAGTCTGGTGATGTCCAGGCCGCTGATAATTACCACCCTATCTCGATAGTACCATACTTTGCAAAAGTCTTTAAAATAATATTGAATGATACACTATGCCATCTTTTTGAAATAAATAATTTGCTGGACCGATGTCAGTTTGGTTTTCGAAGAAGATGTTCTACGGTTACGCTAGGGTCTGAGGTGGTGAATGGCGTAGTGGAGTACTTTGAAAGGGGGTGTTCGGTCTGCGGTAACGCTTTGCGCTCTTACCAAGGCGTTCGACTGAGTTGACGGTAACACAAATTGGAGCGATATAATGTCCGGGGTTTGTCCCCGTTCTCCTTCGGGCGCATATTTGACGGATCAAAGGCCATGTGTTGAATTTAATTCTAAACGTTCTGACTACCAAGCAGAACAACATGGTGTACCACAGGGGTTCGTCCTCGGGCCTATTTTGTTTATTATATACGTAAATGATTGTTGTTATCGTATGCATCCCTTTGGGTGCTCACTCTATGCAGACGATTTCACCATTCTTGTAACCTGTTCAAGGGCTTTTAATCTGAAGAATTGTATGCAAAATGCTATGACGATGGCCAAAACGTGGTTTGAATGAATTTTTTTAAATGTAATTTAGAGAAACCCCAGAACTTGACATTCCGGTTCTTGCGAGGCCGGCTGATCGACCGATAATGCTTTAAATCATGCTGGATGGTTCTCTACCCTGGGTTGATCACATTGATATGCACTGTGGACGACTGCCCAGTGTGGTATTTCTCTTTAGAATTTCTGGGAATGCTTTGTGAAGTGCCGATATTGCTATTGCTTTATTCCACTCTCGCCTTGCATACACTCTAACTATATGGGGTTACTCTTTTGGAGTTGAAAGCGTTTATCGACCATAAAAGTGAGCAATTAAGATTATCTTCGGTGTCGGTCCAATTGAGCACTGTGTACCTCTTTTTAAAACCAAAAGAATTGTGACTCTCCCCTCTTTGTGTTATACTAGATATTGTTCGTCCATGAACATAGGCATCTATTTCAAAGTCATGCTGAATACCATAATTATATCAAACTAGTTCTGCCAATCCCATAATTACACCCAATTTGCGAATTACAAAATCTATAAAAAATTCAGTTAATATCCAACTTTATAATATTCTTACCCCTAGCAACAATTAAGGCTCTTGTTAAGAAAAAACTTAAAGTATTTTTATTGAATAATGTATTTTACTGGATTAAAAAGTTTTTGAAACAATCCCCTACTTTGATCATCTGACCTAACAATGTTATGTGTGTTTCTGTTTAATTATAATTTTCTTTTATAACTACCTGTTTGTTAATTATTACATATTTTCAATTCTTTTTAAATTTATATTGTATTACTTTTTAGTAATATTTTACAAAAAATATAGGAATAGGTATCATTAACAACAACAAAATACTAAACCACAGGACTTTTCTAACGATACTGTGTATAAGTATGGGCTTGGTATTTAATTCGTGTATTAATTCTGCAAATAAAACATTCTTTACTCAAGACATCTATTAGTCAAGATACATCATTGTCTACCACCTTCAAACAAACATTCTTTTGTGTATTAAGCGTAATTTTATTAATATTATTGCCTAGCGCTTTCGGCCCATTATGAGGCCATCATCAGGGCATAGGTTCTAAAAGAAAAACACAAACAAAAGTAAAATCACAGTAGGAACAAACTACGTGAGAATACTTACTCGTCAAATTATGTCCAGGAGATCAGAAATATATTAAAAAGATATTTGAAAATTTAAAACACATGACATTTGACACACAAATTTTCTTGGTAACGGTTTCAAATTATAAACAACACCTGATTGACATTTAACACATGGCCACAAAGTGGTGAGGGATATCTCAGATACCAGTTTTGTTTTCTAGTGGAAGGGAGGGGCGAATCCTAAATACGCCAATGCCCCTGTTAGGAGTACTCTCAAAATGACGAATAATTGAAAACAGAAAGGTGGTATAACAACTTTAAATAAGTCCTAATGAATAAAATTGAATAGAAAGGTAGGTAATTCCGTCAATATTTAAAAGAAAATAATTTTAACAGGATTTTTAAATTATGATATCTGTATGTGCAAAACCGTCCTATTGTTAATAAAATAGGAGGAGTCAAAGGTCCACAAGCGTAGGTTAAGGTAAATAATAAATTCTTATAGCTGAAAGAGTCCTAACATTGGATTTCGGTTATTAGTTTTATTGAGTCTTAAATTCAGACATAAATCTGGATAGTTAATTGAATTTCTATGGATTTCAAGGTCCTCGAGATAGTCCAACTCTCTGAAGTTTTTATGATCAAATTGATGTAAAATTTTATTGTTAGAAGTTGGTGAGAAACTATGATTATTAAATTTGAGGTGATGTACAGACGTACCTGGTCGATTGACATGTTCTTTTATTCTTATTCCGAGTTTTCTTACGGTTGTAAACTTCGCTTTTATCAAGATGTGAAACGCTTTCTTTATTTCTGACTAAATGCGACTGAAGATTGTTTTTTGTTTTAAAGGAGATTGTTGTATCTTTTACATTTTTATTAAGTACTTTTGCTATCTGAGTAGAAATTGGAGCTTTGTAAGGTAAAGAAATATATTTTTTGTGTAAGTTATTTTGCGGAGGGTTAAATGCAGTTTGTTGATCTTTTTTCAATTGTATTTTGTATTTTATTTTTAGTCCTATTAACAATAGGGAACTTGACAAAAATTTTAAATGGGGAAAAAATTCTATAAATCATAAGTACATATTGTCATAAAACATATGGCAGCAAAAAAAAACAACATATTTCGTCCCAAAAGACCGCTAGAAAGATTTAAAAATGCCCCAAAATTCAAATTATTCCAAGCTGGTAAAAACGCGCTGCTAGTAGTCGTGACGTCAAGGGGTATCATTTGTCAGATTTGTGTGTGACATCCACGAAATAGGTTATAGGTTTTCAATAAATTTGATGATTTGTCAGATTTGACATCCATGCGTCAATCGACACGACCTTAAAACAACAATACAATAACAATAACACACGGCAATCCAAATGCAAATTGGGTCGCTCGGCACCTGTCAGGAGTGTCAGGATGACGGATGACCAAAAGTCATACCCCCTGACGCCATCGGGCTTCGCGCGCTTTAGAGATCGTTTGAAATGCTTTCGACACGCGCGAAACTTTAAAGAATTTTTACCAAGTTATTTTTGATTTTTAAACAGTAATAATTGGGGAATACTTTTTTCAGGCCTAACTAAATCATATTATTGAAAAAAAAAAATTGGAAAGTTCCCTATTTTATGTGAATAGCCGTTGTTAATTGCTATTTGTTTAATGGTATACGGCGTACCGACCTCCTTTTCATATTAATTCTGCACTTAACTCAAGATATAACAATGAGCATTAAGGATATTTAACTTAATTTTTTTAAGATCAGTTTTTTATCAAAAATAAAGATTATATGCATCATGCGTTCAGTTTAGTTCGTTTCCTAGATGTCGGTTTTGGGTAGAATTATTATAAGAACGAAAAATTTAAAAGGGTTAATCCGCTCCTGCATAAAAAGCTGTTATATTCGGTTTAGTTCCCCTTGCATATTTCATACGCGCGGCTTCCTATTAGCGGCAAGTTATGTTAAGGTTACAATTATTTAATTACAATACGAGTATCCATTTGCTATGAGGGTAGATTTTGCGGAGAGATGAATGTTGAATGGAATTTAATTGCATTTGAAAAAATGAATTGAAAAAGAATGAAGCGGAAATATTTCTATAATTGTACTTTTTTTTAGGGCAAGTGCTTTGTAACACATGTTTCGTAAAAATCGTTTATGGCGGGGGATTTTTGTCATGTTGGCAATTTATGAAGGGGTAACCTGTAACAATTGTGATAATAACTTTGTAAATTTAGAATTAAATCCTATATTCTTAAAAGGTTTTAAAAGATATGGTCAATAGTTTGGGATAAAGTACACTGGTAAAAACAAAGTAAGAACGATACCTTTGTACAGCGTTATCAATTTAGTTTGTCCCACTTTTAAGAGCCTGTAACTTTCTTGTATTTTGAGTTAGCGAGCTCATTCAAAAAACAAGATGTACCATTTTTAGCCAAGTTTTATGAGTGTTGTCAAAAATGACAGTAGGTGTCACTTGTCACATTTAAAAGCAAAAATTTTTTTTTTTAAATGGGACACCCTGTATATTAGAGGCGCATTAGATGGTCCCTTTTCTTCCTATTTCAAAAATATAACACACATATGCATTATTTTCTTCATTCCATCAAACATTGACAAAAATATCAAGATAGCTATGCAACTGTTTTGGTTGTTAGCTTATATGATTAATGAAACACGACACATTAAAACGAATAAACAATTTTATTATATTAACTAGAAAATAACAATCGTTTCTACTGAACCATACGATATAGGCAGCTCTCGTAGTATATCGGGTATAGATTTGTAGGGAAATGCTCGAAAATAGGCTAATACATTCATTTCCATTTCTTCCGTAATAATTGTTTTCCGCCTAATTATGCGTGTTTTCTTTATACCTCCAGTCGCGAAAAAATATCTTCTTCAGCCGATAAAATATTTTTTTGGAAGGAACCCGTCTATTGGGAAACTGAAGCCTATACCTCCTAAGTGATAAGGTTGCACTGTCCGTTTGACGAAAAATATCAAACATAAAACACTTTTCCTCCACTGAATAATAATATCTCATGTTAGTTAATTTTTGCATACAAAATAACTTTTCTACAATATTCGAAACGATTAATAATGCTGAGATTGACCGACTGAAATATAAATGAAGATAAAATCCATAGCAACCAAAACAGTTGCATAGATATCTTGATGTTTTTTAACAATAATATATTTTTCATATTTTTGTCAATGTTTGATGGAATGAAGAAAATAAGGCATATGTGTGTTATATTTTTGAAATCGGAAGAAAAGGGACCATTTAATGCGCCCCTCTCTAATATACAGGGTGTCCCATTTAAAAAAATTAAATTTTTGCTTTTAAATGTGACATGTGATACCTACTGTCATTTTTGACAACACTCATAAAAACTTGGCTAAAAATGGTACATCTTGTTTTTTGAATAAGCTCGCTAACTTTATATACAAAAAAGTTACAGGCTCTTAAAAGTGGGACAAACTAAATTGATAACACTGTACACTGAGGAAAATGATCTAATACAACAGGTTTGCTAAGACATAGTTTGTATTGATAGTTTTTTATTAACCCATATTAAACAAATTGCTAGTGTATCAAACTCGCTTTAGTATTGGATCAATTCCAGATTTGCTAGATCAGTGTTTTTATTTGTAGTAATCAGTTCCATTAGCAGCACAGTCTTGTTGAATAATAAACTACTTTTAACACTGCAATTTTGTTAAGAAATAAATTGTATCTTCTCAATGCGACACATTTTGTTCCCAGTAAAGTGCTTACCCTACAATTAAGAAAACGAGACAGCGTCCCCAAAAACGAATTGTATCCGTTAGAACCTATAATCCACAAGACGTTGGTGGGGGTTCGTAGCGATCGGCAATCGCCGCGCGCCGTAGTATTAGTTTTAACGTATTTGTTCTACGGGTCACATCGTTGTTCGGAGTCTTCTGGCTGTCCTGTCTGAATTTTATTGATCGTACCAATACCTGTTTCAAATAATTTATTTTTACTTTGTATTTAAGTTTTTTTTTAACTTTGCATGTCAGATAAATCAATAGAAGATTCTTATTTCGCACAACCCATCATTAGTTGGCCTTATAATATACAGTGTGTCCGAAATTCAAGTCTCTATATGGGTATCTCGCTTAATAGATGAGATAGAAAGTTGGTTAAATGGGGAATATTTTAGAGAATTTAATGCCGATCTCGAATCCTTTTTCAAAATTATTAAAAGTTTTGTAGTTTTTCACTTATTAAACAAAAACTAAAAATGGCGCATTTCGTTTTTTTTAAATAGGGGCTTAACGGTTAATTTGACATATTCCAAAGTATTGCATTCTTAAGACACTTTTTAGGGAAGAACATTTCTGTACAAAAAGAAAATGCAGATTGTCCTTTGTTTGTGAGTTACCCACAGTAACTTTGTTATTTCTTATGGCGGCCATCTTGGATTTGTGCATAAAATTATTTCTCTTTGAATTACCTTTTAAACGATGTGCCACATGCTACCAAAATTTTGGAAAAATACTCTTAAATTATTAAAAAACCAGTTCTATCGTTAACTTGGCAACAGCGCATGCATCTAACATAGCATCCAAGGGTATTAGTTTAATAACAAAAACATTTTCTGCCCCAAATAATCATTGTTTTCTAGCCAATAAAATAATTAACGCATTTTTTGTCTACGGTCTTAAATAGGTTTGGCAACGCTGCGATAAAAAAAATCTTAATCGGAATAAAACAAAAAATAATTCAATTAGAAAAAATAGGGCTTTCAACTAAAAATCGCGTCTTTTTTTGTTTGCAATTACATTTAGTTAAAATATTAGAAAAAATAGATCAGAATAAAAACTTTACAAACAAAAAAAATGCAAACATTTTTTAATGTTGCCAAACCTAACGATTATTGTATTATTACATTAAAATTATTTGGTATAATCATATAATAACGGAAGGATTATTGTCACAGTGCTAATGGCCGACATTTTAACCATTTAAATTAATAGATTCGAAAAACGAATTTTAAATTCTTAGATCGTTTATGAATGTGATTTATCTTACCATTTTTTAATAACTAAATTAGTTTCAGGCTATTGATAAATGTTTTTTGTTTTAAGTTATCCTACTTGGTTTTGGTTAGCTTAGGTCAGGTTCAGAATTTAAGGATCTTGTAAGAAACTAAAAAAATAAAGGTTTAAGAGGTGCTTTAAATGGTTTAATTACTATCTGCTATGTTAGATGCATGCGCTGTTGCCATGTTAACGATAAAACTGGTTTTTTTAATAATTTAAGAGTATTTCTCCAAAATTTTGGTAGCATGTGGCACATCGTTTAAAAGGTAATTCAAAGAGAAATAGTTTTATGTACAAATCCAAGATGGGCGCCATAAGAAATAACAAAGTTACTGTGGATAACTCACAAACAAAGGACAATCTGCCTTTTCTTTTTGTACAGAAATGTTCTTCCCTAAAAAGTGTCTTAAGAATGTAATACTTTGGGATATGTCAAATAAACCGTTAAGCCCCTATTTAAAAAAAACGAAATGCGCCATTTTTAGTTTTTGTTTAATAAGTAAAAAACTACAAAACTTTTAATAATTTTGAAAAATGATTCGAGATCGGCATTAAATTCTCCAAAATATTTCCCATTTAACCAACTTTCTATCTCATCTATTAAGCGAGATACCCATATAGAGACTTGAATTTCGGACACACTGTATGTACGAATTTAACTATCTCAGCAAACCATGTACATACCATAATAGATAATCATGCAATGAAACAACAAGAACGATATTACACTAGAAGCTATTTAATTTTTTGAGAACTACAGTGCTTATTTTTAGTGATAAGTATATCGACTGCTTACTACCAATACATCCTAAGTGTAAAAACTAAAAATGTTCAGGAGGGACAAAAAACTGTTTAACTTTTATCATAATAGATAATTTTACTTTTATAGAACGGAAAGATCTCGTATCTATAATAGAATTTTGATTTACTCATTTTAACAAATAAATCAGCATGTTCGAATTAAAACTATTACATTGCAGATCACAAGAGACATATTACTACTTTATAGCGGAAAAACAAAAAAAATACATAAAAGAAACAGTAATCAAATTAAACTTACCAGCTGGTAACGCAACACCGTTCACAACAAAATGGGAGATAGGTTGTACCTATTGCTTACAACTGTATGAGGCTTGTGTAGTTTGAAAACTGGCGTGAAAATATGAATCTTAGTAACTAGGAGGTATTTCTATTCCAAAGATTTAACAAAGATCTACCTATTAGTGTAACTAACTCATTTTTGACCAGAAGTGTAGATAGGAGGTATTGGTAGGAAACAGTCGATATGCTTTATTAACCGTAGCAAGCAAATATTATTATGAATAATGTCAAGTTCCATTAGAACTGCAATAATGGCTATAAATCATTATATGGTACAATTAACTCCTATTTCCCATTGGCTTAATTACCGTGATATTATCACGACACATCGGTCTAGCAATTTTCGTTGTCTTACAGTAGAAAAGCGCAGCGCGTTGCTCTCACGTAAGTATAGTATATAGGACTAGAAGGTTTTTTCAGTGTAGACAAAATTTTAATATTTAGATATTTTGGTAATATTTGTGCTCTGAATAGAACTGTAGTCCTAAAAATGTCGATATTTATGAAATGTGGCCAGAAATGGGGGACATATTTTACGAAAAATAGGTACTATTAGTAAGACCTGATTGGATGCGTCGTTTTCTAGATATATTAATTTAAAAATTACATTGCATTTGAAAAAATCGCTAATTTATGTTATTAACTACTATTAACAAATCCTAACAAAAAGTTTTATTCAATTTAACTGTTATTTTAAAATAATATTTAAATTATTATTTTTGGGTAGTATTAATTGAAATAGGTACATTGTTTTATTAAGATATATTTATAAGAAAGAAAAGCACAAAGTCTTTCTCCACAATTTTTAATTCATAAACTAGGTGAACCTAGTTTATTTATAGTCAAACGACTATAAATAAGTTTTTTCACTCCTCATGTGTGCCATTGAAAGCTCCATTACAGTCCCACTTCTTATTTTCTCTACTGCTAACAACATTAGCTTTTTACTATGTGCTTCATTTTCCTGATGATGAGTGTTTCTACACTCGAAACATGTCGATTCTATCCTAGATTCGCCTAGTTTCTGAATTAAAAATTGTGGAGAAAGAATTTGTGCTTTTCTTTTCCTATATCATTCAACTCCACTTTAAGTATGGACTACTTCTTCAAAATTAAGATATATTTATTATAAATAGCATAAAGACATTTTTAAAATGGTTATGTCTAGATACTATTAGTAATTTTTTGTTACCTTTCAGCAAACCCAATTAGCATAACTTTGTAACTGTAGTTTTAAAGTTGGCACCCGTCGATCGCTACGAAGTTACAGTCAGTTGGATTGATGCTGCCAACTCAAATTAGTGGATGGCGACCTATTAAAAGCAAATCCCATTCCTTCAGAGATATTAAAGTGTATAATTAATTTGTGTTGGGCTACATGCTTGGTGAAACTGTTGTTCCATTGCACAGGAAGAAAAAATAATAACTACTTGTTATGTTTCACAAATTTAATCAGTTTTCTGACACGTGTTTCGACCCTTGCGGGTCATTGTCAAAGGAGTACAAGAAGATACTAAATTCTACGTGACATTACAAAGGTATTTATATCATATTATGGTAACTATAAACATGTCATAAAATTAAAATTAGGATTAGAAGATTGAATGGTCAACTGTGGGTTTTCCTAATTTTCGAAAGTACAGATACATATTTAGTCTTAAATAGGAGTGCTATTAAGAATTAGGGAAGCACCTGAACGTATTTTCTGCTTTTATTGTGTATGTTTATGGGTTTTATGTTGTTAGAGTGATTGTCTTTTATGCAGTGATCAGCTAACACTGTTTTTTTTTTAAATAGATGTTTTGTGTTCTTTAAGCCTGGTGTCAAAATTTTTACATGTTTTTTCAATGTAGATAGTATCGCAGTTGCCGCATTCTTTTTGGTACACCCCACTTTGCAAAATTTGTTTTTGGTTTCTATTATAGCATTGGAATTTTGACACCAGCCTTAAAGAACACAAAACATCTATTTAAAAAAAAAAACAAAATAAAACAGTGTTAGCTGATGACTGCATAAAAGACAATCACTCAATCTCTAACAACATAAAACCCATATACATACACAATAAAAGCGGAAAACTAAATCTACTAGAAGCAATAGCTATCAAAAAAGCCATAAAAAACAAATGTAATGTTGTTAATAATCAAACCGAAATACCTTCAGGTGCTTCCCTAATTCTTAATAGCACACTTATTTAGGACTAAATATGTATGAGACCTTTAAAAATTAGGAGAACCCACAGTTGACCATTCAATCTTCTAATCCTAATTTTAATTTTATGACATGTTTATACTTACCATAATATGATATAAATATGTAATAATAATGTAATGTCACGTAGAATTTAGTATCTGCTTGTACTCCTTTGACAATGACGCGCAAGGGTCGAAACACGTGTCAGGAAACTGATTAAATTTGTGAAACATTACAAGTAGATATTATTTTTTCTTCCTGTGCAATGATATTAAAGTGTGTGAAATTTGGACAAGATGGCGGATTTATTTTAAAAATTCTAATTGTTTATTTTTTATTTAAAATAATTGCAATAAATAAAACCTGTTTAAAAAAAAAGATATTATACAAATCCTGTAAGGAGTAAATCTTCGGCAACAGAGTATTATTCTTGTCGTCTTGTTGTTATAAAGAAGATGCGATACCTACCTATCTTTGATTGATCTTAGTCGTCATTAATTTTCTTATAATAAGTGCTCATGGAGTGACAAATTATTCTAATTATAAGCATCCCGCTTCTTTCCTTGTAGTCCTCGTCACATTTGACAATGTTTTCATTTAATATTTCAAATAATAGAAGCCCATTATTCCAGTAAATTTACGTTACTTCACAATTAAATTACTCACAATTAGCTCCGTAATAATTAAGAGCCAGGTCGGGGTCGTTAACAACCTCGTTTCCAATAAACTGAAATACCTTCGATTCTCGAGGATGCGTGAGGGCTGCATTAAGTAAGCCAATAATAGTTCTTGGCAGTAATAATTAAACCATTATGGCTCCTGACAGCAAATATAATTGCCATATTAGTACATTACTGTTTGCTCTCTATGAGGACGCTGTTCCGATGAAGATCATTTTACTTAATAATAAATTATGCACTAGCTCGTGACGCCACACTCATAACCTTACTTTCGATGGGGGAAAGCATTTTTACATTAAAATTAATGTGCATTATTTTGTTTTTATTTTTCGAGTTTTGTGCAATTTTTCGAACTTTTTTGATATTTTTATGGTTGGGACCTATATATCTATCTATCTGTAGGTAGTTAGTGTTAATTTTTATCAACTTTTATTTTTAAGTGATATTTATTTACATACTCTCACGTGTTCTCAACTTTTAAGGCAGCGAGCAATGATAAATATAAGGGTTTTAAGACAGATTATTTACCTTAAATAATGTAGTTAAAAGTAAGTCAGAGTAATAATCATACAGTATTTTAGGATTTTAAAGTAAAGGGAAAAGTTGGCATTTATTGAGGGAGTAGAACCTTATTTGTTGAAGGACTCTGAGTACAGTGCTTCTCCCAATGAACTTCCTATGATATCAAAATAGTATATATAAATTATAACGGGACAAGTGCTTAAAACTGCTTTATATAACACGTACGTTATACTATTTTTTCTAATTTGTAGTTTTTTTATTTTTAATAAAAAACACATAATATTTAAAAAGAAAATAAATCCTTTAGATTTTGTAAATTTTTATGTGTAAATTTTATGTTGGTAATACTATTTTTATCATAGTAGCCTCTGGACAACAAAAATTATTTTGCGAACTGTAATTTTTTTGATTTATTGACCCATTTTTACCACGAGATTCTAATAGTATATTAAAGTACACGTTTCATAAGAAGCGGTTTTAGCGCACGCGTCTATTTTAATTCTAATTTATATAACACGTACGTTATACTATTTTTTCTAATTTGTAGTTTTTTCAATAAAAAACACATATTTAAAAAGAAAATAAATCCTTCAAATTTTGTTAATTTTTATGTCTAAGTTTTATGTTGGTAATAATATTTTTATCATAGTAGCCTCTGGACAACAAAAATTATTTTGCGAACTGTCATTTTTTGATTTATTGACCCATTTTCACCACGAGATTCTAAAGTTATTTTAGCGATATGAGATTTGAAATTGGACGGAATACGTTGTGTGATCCTTGTACGTTCGGTACATATTACAGAGCGTTCGGAAATTTGGGCGATTTTGCTACTTTTTTCGAATTTCAAAAGACGTGATGTTACGTCACGGCATTGCAATTTAGTATAGGGAAGATGGAAAATACAAATAAAGTTGAAGTTAAAATCGCCATTGGAAGGTTAGTAGATTGAATTTTTGACAGGATTTGGCAGAAAATTATAGCTTGAAGCATCTACAAAAGATTGAGTTATAGATTTATGCAACCAACATACATGACTGTTATCCACACAGAATAAAAAAGTAGGTTATCAAGCTATTTTTCCTATGCGAAAAATGGGTTTTCTCGTAAATCACAAAGGCCGCGCAAGTCAATGAAATAAAACGTGTCATGTAGGGCCAACCTTACTAACAACCTAAATAATAAAATTCGGAGTTCGAACAAACCCGAACAAACCCGAACGCGCTAGCGAGTTCGAAATATATCTGTTTCGAGACAAAATTAGAAAAACATGATTATGGGTTACATACTATTCAGGACAAGCAAAGAAACTAATCAGGAAATATGGACTTAAAAAAGTTTAAAAAAGCAAAGTGTTTGACAGTCTCGATGCTGCCTAAAAAAAACCACCCATTCATGTTTCAATTAATTTATTTGTTAGATAGATGACTTTTCCAACTTGGAACCCATCTTTGGTTTTTTGATACTGCATTTTTAGACTTGATTTTCTTACGCTAATTTTAAATTTTCGATGACAGTGCTGACTACTTTACTGGCTACTCCCACTCTCTCTTTGAGCATACTTAGTATAAGCGCATTTCATTAGTGTGGTGCTGGCTGCTGATAAGAAGGACCCTGTTCGTGCGACAAACCGACGGATTACCAACTTACCTTACAGCCTACGGAATTTATATTACAGGAATCGCCAAACTACCACCAAAAGCAGTTTGCCAACCTGAATATGCCAATGAAAATTTTTGTAGCTTCTGTTATCTTCGAAAGAACAAACCCGAACAACACCATTCTGGAAATCAACTAAAATAGTAGAAAAAGGACAACAGTAACCTTGCTTTTAGTCTACACTTTTCCGCCTTTGAAAACCTAGAGAAAATAGATACTTTTCAATACTAATAATATCAAAAGACTTACAAAAATAGTAAAAATATACCAACTTGCAAGTAAAAACTTTGAAATGTTAACACTATTTTCAAAATAAATTTACTTTAACAAATAAATATTTAATAATACAGTGTACTCTATTTTTTCCTGATAAGTAACCCAATCAAAGTTAAAATCAATATTTTATTTATAATGATATCTGTATTTTTGTTAATTCTATTTTATAAAATACAAGGATGAATTAAATCGTTACCAAATTTTTTATTTTATTCATCAATAATTTATTAAGTGCCTATATTAAATTTTATAGAATATTAACAAACAAAAATAATAATTTAATACGAATAAATTTTAAAATCAAAACTTGAACTGAAGACGAAATACACCACCTATGCCTAGTTTTTACAGCTCATTTAATTTCAATCGAGACGAAGAAGAAAACAGCGACGTAGTGTTTTGTTTTTTAGTTCTGCCCATGGCTTCCCAAATGCGAAGAAAATGTCAGATAAGCTACTCCCCCTACGATATTGCCAATTATACACAAACAATTTAAATGGTAATGTTTGACCATAGCTTTAAATAATCCTTCTTAAAAATAGAATAAATTGTGTTCCATGTCGCACCCTTGCTTCAAAAGTGACACATCTAAAAATTCAGTGTTTTTGAGTAAAGGTCGATTTATAAACTTGACGTTCCGTTTGCGTTCGCCGTTTGCGTTCACCGTTTGCGTCGACGTCCGTAGACACGAAATTGGACTGTTTATAAACTTGACGTTGGCGACGTTCAAAGAATGACATAACCTGCTTTTCTTTTGACTTTTCGTGTGATTAATATTGTGTTTTTGTTATTCTCAAAATGAACAAGGAATATTTTGAAGATTAATTGCCGGAGTGGGAATTATCCTTTGTACCTATGTGGTCTTAAAACGACAGACACAGAACATAAACAAACTTTAAAATGGCTGCAAATCATATGGTAAACATCACATGATAGACAAATACGATTTTGATTGGCTCTTTAAATCTGTTACGACGTTTGTACGAACGGCACGAACGGAAGAAGATAAAATTGGTTTATGTTGAACGGAAGGGAACGGCCAGACCGACGCAAACGGCAACGTCAACGTCAAATATAAATGATCTTATGGAACTATGTGCTTTTAAGTTGAAACGGCGAGCGCAAACGGCGAACGCAAACGGAACGTCAAGTTTATAAATCGACCTTTAATGTCATGAATGAGATTAGTAAACAACCCTACATCAATCATCAAAATTGTTTTAACTTAGCTTACAAGAGTCACGGCTAGATGGCGCCTGTGTCACTTTTGAAGTTTCCAAACTGAACATAATGTCTCTAAAAAAAGTGACACAATCGTTAGTTGTGCAGGTTGTGCTCTGAACTTGATGGAGACATGCTGCTTCTCGAAAATTAAAAGCGCATCATTTTAAGTTGTTTAGTTTTTATAGATTAAAACTGTTACTTTTTAATAAAAATACAATAATAAAAATACATTAAAAGTGGCACAACTCAAAATAATTCAGAATAAATCATAATAAAAATCATGAAAACCGTCACAACTGAAAAGGGGCGGTTTTTAAGGATTAATAAAATGAATTAAACATAAAATTCAAGTAATTTGTCCGTTTTTACACTGTTATGCATCTGTATTATTTTTTGGATCGACTTAAAAGTTTGTAACTATTCGAATACTAGTTTTTTGCGATTTCTGAAAATCTATCTTTTTTAAGTTGTGTCACTTTTGAAGCAAGGGTGCGATGTCTCTGGTATAATCTTTCTCAGAGCTTTAGGTGAGACGATAACAGAAAATTTTAAATCGTCGTATATAACGTTGCTGCGACTCGCTCATGTGGTGTCTTAATGCGTGTCTTGTTTGATGATTAAAGGGAGTACTAATTTAATAGGTCTAGCAAGCTATGTGCAAATAATTCAATTAATCTCCCGAGTCCAGTTTCAGCTCTTTGACCAGGTTAATATGAGAAAACTAGTTTCTTTTCTGGACCTTTCTTTTGTGTTATTATGGCTAATTCCACCGCCGCTGCAAATAAATATATTTTCTTTATAAATATAGGTAGTATTTTGTTAAACGGCTGAACAAAACTGCCGTGTCGCGCGACATTTTCTTCGTCGAGCGGCTCGTCAAGCAAAGCTGCCAACAAAGCCGTAGTGGGTGAACTACTTAAGCAGCATGCTTGGCTCGTCACGAGCCCAACATCAAACCGAGCATGTTTTGTTTGATTCCATACACGTCCAACCCAAAGTTCCAACCATTTTCCCAACCCAACATCAGTTGATCATCATCGGCTGTTATTATTTAGTGAGCATCAACCATTTAATAATATAATATGGATCTTATTACTACGACAGCGATTGTGGGTGGCTTTATATGTTTAGACCAGCAAAGAAGGAGAAAACCCAGACGTATTTGAATAAAACAATGGCTTTAAGAACGGAATAACTTTAGTCATATGGCACTTTTAAAAGAATTGGCTGCTAACGAGCCGAAAGATTTTAAAAACTATTTGCGAATGAGCGAAACGTCTTTTAAAGAGCTGCTGCAACTAGTCTCTAGCAGAATCATCTTGCGAGCTTCCTGTTTTATTCTTTGACATCAATACTTTTTATAAATCCATCCGAAAGAAGCTCTTAGACTTTCAATTTTTGACTTTACAAATTTTTCTTTTCTACAAGTAGGTATACCGTAATCAGAGTACATATTTCTTTATTCTACCGTGCCGTAACTGCCCCTCTTCATATGTTTGTTGGTGTACTCTTTGCTTCTTACGTCCCAAAGGGCCCTTTGTTCTCTGTATAAATTTATAAATTCCGTCCAAAACTTTTTATTGTCGCTGAACGACATCACGACAAAATTACGCTAAATCAAGAGCCACCGAAATATGTCTATCTCATCCAGCGGCTCGCACCTGGTGAAAGTATTCGTTGGGCTC
Source organism: Polydrusus pterygomalis (assembly GCA_963969555.1). Lineage (NCBI taxonomy): Eukaryota > Metazoa > Arthropoda > Insecta > Coleoptera > Curculionidae > Polydrusus > Polydrusus pterygomalis. The sequence goes on along the minus strand of OZ018376.1, from coordinate 35,941,476 downwards.
CCACGGAAATGCTGAAATTGGCCAACATGCTCGGCGACTACCATATACGTACGAACATGTTTGTGCCGAGCGCGTGTTGGTCGGTACCATCGAGCCAAGCTCCGAGCCGAGCATTCCAACCGTCAACAAGGCTTGTACAACACATACACGATCAAGCATGTTGGTCCGAGCCTACTTCTAACTCTTGCTCACCCAACATCCTCAAGCGTGTATGAGGGGTTTTATAGGCTTCGATTGAACCGACAACAAACAGTATACAGTGAGGACCTAAAGTCCCCCCCCCCCCCCCCTTTAACTTCTAAACCGTTCGGTATATTTTAATGAAATTTTGAACGATAATATTTTAGCAAGTCTTGCACTTTTTGACATACCAATGACAGCTTTAAATGTCAAGATGACAGCTGGGTCGGCTTTTGGAATATTTTTTTAAATGGAACACCCTGTATATTTTTACATTTTTAAATTCCACATAAAATTATAATTATTTTTTATTAAATGCATTATTAGTCTATACTTCATAGTTTCCGAGATATTGACTCTCGAAAAGTGACATTTTTGAACTTTGACAGCTTATAACCTTCTAACAGTGCGTCTTAGAGCAAAACGGCTTATAGGCGTTGAGCCAGAGGGCATGTGCGGTTTCATTTCTGGGGAGTAAATGTAACCTACAAATTTAGATTCGTCATGAAGGTAGGATAAATGTTTGGTGTGATACTTTGTAAAATTCGGTAGCTTAGTGACGTTAAGACGTCACAAAGATGGCTGCCGGACGAAAATCCTAATTAAACATTTCAAGTCTAGTTTCATTTGTGTGGAGTGAAGGTATCATACAAATTTTGATTCAGCATAGAGCCAGGATTATTGTTTGGTATGATACTTTGTAAAATTCGGTAGCATAGTGACGTTATGGCGTCACAAAGATGGCTGCCGGACAAAAATCCTAATTAAACATTTCAAGTCTGGTTTCATTTGTGTGGAGTGAAGGTATCATACAAATGTTGATTCAGCATAGAGCCAGGATTATTGTTTGGGATGATACTTTGTAAAATTCGGTAGTTTAGTGACAGAATAATGTCACAAAGATGGTCGCCGAGCACCTGATATCGGTCTTGTTATTGCATTTGGACAATACATACATTTCCTTAGAAAAGATAACGGAAATCTATCATCTCTATGGATGTCATATGTTGACATGGTGGAGATTTTACTAATATTGATTAGAGCCACCAGGAAGGGTTACTGGTTTCTGTATATATCAGGAATGAGAATGATGATACCGTGGTGTTTTTCGTACGATCACCTGAACTATGCTCGATATTTACCTGTGTATTATGCTGATATGATTGCTTTAAAAAGCACACATCCAACTGTGTATGAAGCATTCAAAAGCGGTCAATTTTCGATACAAATGTCTAGAGAAAATCCCTTTGGTAGAGTTCCTGTTGATCAAACAATAGAAGAAAACATCAACAAGGACACGCAGGGTAGTAGCGGAACTACAAAATTTAGTAAGCAACCTGCAGCAGTTGCAAGATATTACCTGACTTCTGATATGAAAGCAGCATTCCTACATGCTTCGTAATGAAACCGGAGGCATTTCTTCAAAACATGTTCTTCATAATGACCTGTCACCAGCTCGAATTCTCAAAGATGAGCGTGACGTTTCATCTATAGTGAACCTCCTCACTAACGAATGGATCAACCCATTCGTGAATTTAGATATTGTTAACATCTCGACTGGTAGTCTTCCAACTGCGAACATCACCAAAGACTTACTCGAAGCAGATGCAATAGGAGAGAAGACATATTTGGAATTTAAAAATAAACGTTTTATAAAAGACGATGACAGTCAGTTTCACTGTGTTATGCGAAGGCAAAACTTGAAAACATTTACGGATCTAAAAAAACGAAAACGTATAAAAGTGAATAAAAAGGAACTAATTCTGAAAGCAGATAGAGGCTTGTTTGCTCACATGGCAATTGTTGCTCAACGCAGAGAGCTTGATATGAGAACTGTTTTATCACATCCACTGGGACCTCTACCATGGGCTTTAGCAGCAACCGACGGAACAATAAGAAAAACTAATAAAGCTAAACTATTTGAACTCTTAAGTGAGAACTTCCCTCTAGCTGAAGTACTACCAGAAAATGCTGCATATGTTATCGATGGAATGGCCTTAGTACAACAATTAGTTGAAGTCCCAAACACTCCTAACTGATAAAATATTTTCCAGAATTGTTCGAGAAGCGTATTCACGAATCGATAATATTGTTTTTGATACGTACAGAAGTATGTCAATAAAGAATGCTGAGAGACTGCAACGAGGAAAGACGTCTGAAGCGCGTAATTTTTCTAGCATTAAAGCAGCCCATCCTATAACCAAATGGAGACAATTCCTAACAGTCTCTCAAAATAAATCGGAGCTTATCAAATTTTTGACGCACGAGTGGCAACAACCGAAATACACTAACCGGTTGGGGTCCAAAATTATGTTTGTGACGTGTGAAGACCGCTGTTACCAAGTAACATCAAGTAATGCAACAGAAGTAACATCATTGCATTCTTCCCACGAAGAAGGTGATACACGTTTGTTGCTCCACGCACATCATGCAGCAAAATCTGGGTTTAGAGATTTAATTATTCACTGTGATGATACTGATGTCGCTATTATAACACTACAACCATACCTACCTTTAATCAACTAGGATGCAATATCTTTCTAAGAAAGGGAACTATCAATCGGCTGAAGTACTTTAATATAAACGAAACGTTTGCAGAAATAGGTGAAGATATGTGTCTAGCATTACCAGGTTTGCACGCCTTCACGCCATCACTGGCTGCGACACAGTGAGTGCGTTTGCAGGAAAAGGAAAAAAAACAGCGTTAAAGGTCGTGCGTAAAGACAAAGAATTTGCAAGTGCCATGTCGAAGCTGGGAGAAACAAAGATAGTTCTCGAGGCATTCGTATGTAGGCTCTATAACAACACTACTAAAATCACAAGTGTCAACGAGCTAAGGTAAATTTTATTTTGTGGCAAGCAAGGTAACATTGACTCGCACAAACTTCCTCCATGTCAGAACCCACTTCATAAACATATATCAAGAGCCAATTTTCAAGCAATGGTATGGAAAAAGGCACTAGATCCACAGCCAGACATTCCATCACCTGAAGGTCTTAGATGGTCACTTCAAGCAGAGAGTGACCGTAATTCTATATTACATATCGATTGGATGAGCTGTGCGCCAGCACCTCTTGCTGTTCTTGAATTATTGTCATGTTCATGCAAGAAAGATTGTGAACCGAACACATGTTGCTGTATTAAAAAGTCATTGAAATGTACGGATACCTGTAAAATTCAGGTTTGCAGTAGCTATTCGCAACCAGATCATGTTCTCGAAGCTTCATCCGACTCAGACGCCGATTCAGACGATGAATAATTATTGTTTCTTTTAAATATAAATATACTTATATTATCTGTACAATGTTATATACCTAATAATATTAATATAATAATGCATAATATAATGACAATGCATTTTCATTTTAAATTAAATTTAAGATTTATGTTTCAACTCGAATTTGTTAAACAGAATTAAGTAAATACAAAGTCAATATTTATAGGATTAAATTTTAAATAAAGGAATATCGTGAAAACCGCCTAGCCGCCATCTTAGCTATCAAATTTTACAAAGTATTATCCAAATCATTGATCCTGTCTTTATGTTTGATTAAAATATGTATGATACTGTAAGTTCTCACAAGTTAAACTTGACCTTATAATGGTATACCTACTACGATTTTCACCCGGCGGCCATCTTTGTGACGTCGTAATGTAACTAAACTACCGAATATTACATAGTATCATTCCTAACGTTGATCCTGGTTTAATGCTGAATCAAATTTTGTGAGATACTTCCACTCCTTACAAACGAAACCAGACTTAAAATGGTTAATTACAATTTTCGCATGGCGGCCATCTTTGTGACGTCATAACGCCACTAAGCTACCGAATTTTACAAAGTATCATACCAAACATTTATCCTACCTACATGACAACTCTAAATTTGTAGGTTACGTTTACTCCCCAGAGAGGAAACCAAACTGCCCATTTTTGGCCACTTGGCTCAACGCCTATTACATGTCCCTATCTTCAATTTTTATTATCTTCCCAAAAAAATTAACTTCCGGTTAAACCGGATGTAACTCGAAAGCAGGAAATATAGTTGTTCCGGTTTAACTGGAAGTTGATTTTTTTTGGAAGGTAATAAAAATTAAAAATAGGGACATGTAAGCCGTTTTGCTCTAAGACGTACTGTTAGACGGTTATAAGCTGTCAAAGTTCAAAAATGTCACTTTTCGAGAGTCAATATCTCGGAAACTATGAAGTATAGGCTAATAATGCATTTAATAAAAAATAATTATAATTTTATGTGGAATTTAAAAATGTAAAAATATACAGGGTGTTCCATTTAAAAAAAATATTTCAAAAGCGGACCCAGCTGTCATCTTGACATTTAAAGCTGTCATTGGTATGTCAAAAAGTGCAAGACTTGCTCAAATATTATCGTTCAAAATTTCATTAAAATATACCGAACGGTTTAGAAGTTAAAGGGGGGGGGGGGGGCGGACTTTAGGTCCTCACTGTATAGTATACAGATGGGCACCACAAATTAATATTCAATTTCATTAAATGAAGTAACGTAAAAAACGAAATTAAGATGCTTGATTAAGGCCCAGTGGCGTAGCTAGGATATTGTATTGGGGGGGGGGCATATAGTTGCATAGAGGCGTAAAGCCCGCCGCAGGCGAAAGCGCCGCAGACGAAAAATTTTTTGGACCACGCCCAAATTTTGATAAATTTTTCTATTATCTATAATTGTTACGTAATCGCCTAAGTACAATCCGCAACTGAAATAATCTAGAAGTCCTACAAACAAACCACAACCAAACGTAATAACCTAGGTTTTCCTACGATGTTTATATCTTACTTTGTCTTATTTACGTAAATAAAAGAGAGAAAAGGAAATTTACACCACCAGACACCAGATCCGCGAATGTCACATAAAACAAGACGACGGGGATGTGATGACCAAAACAGACGCGTTGTTTCTCAAAGTAAGCCTACCTACGTTAAATTTAAAAGGGCAAAAAAATTTAATTTAAATATTGTTTTTGAAATATTGTTGATAATTACTTTTTTTCATGTCTCTTGGGGGGAGGGGGGGGCAAATGCCCCGATGCTCCCCCCCTAGCTACGCCGGTGTTAAGGCCCAAATAATTAATATCTTGTTAAAATTAAGTGTATGTTTAAGGATACCATTATTGAAACAATAATTGTTCTTATTATAGTTACATAACAGGACCTTAATAATTTGGCCCTGAAAAAAGGCAATACTAGTATAAATGACAACAAATTTTAAAAATGACAATTTATTGTGACGTTTCCAAAATTGGTTACTAACACCCTACATGGAGCATGATTTACACCATTATTTATGATATTGCTTGTACTCCGTATGTAATAGACACATAGACTGGAAGTTTAATATTTTATGCCCAGCTGCAGGAGAATTTCTCCCCGGTCTCTGGAGGATAGTGCGTTAAGAATACGAAATAACTTTATAAATAATATGGAAAAAAGGAGTCAAGGAAAGGCCTAAATTTTGAAACTGGGCTTTTAAGTTAATAAGTCCTTTCAGTAAATACAATTTTAAAGACATCGCGTGTTTTTCACACAAAAAAAAAATTACTTGGAAAAGAATTCTGTTTGTTTGTATAATACGTATAATATGTAAGTATGGAAAATGACTAATACTTCATACTACACACTTTGTTAAGAATAGAAGATGATATAGTGTCCGCGAAAATATTTAAAAGAAAATATTGTGGCATATCGGATAAGTGTGTAACTATTTTTTATATTGGAATACACAGGGATTCAAGTTTAATGGACCCTGGGGCGGGTAGACCACGACGACCGTTTCGTCCTTGTTAGGACTCTAGGGGCAGCCATAACCCAAGCAATTCCAAGAACGACGGGAAAATGTACTAAAAGCCTCCTTGCAAAATCAAGGCGGCAATTAATACACCGTAGCGGAATTAACTCCAATATAAAAGGCAGTTACACTGATAACTGCAAAATGGCATATGTTTTTGGTGAAAACGCGGATAGCGTTCCCTATACTAGATAGTGATGCACTTCGTGGTTTATTTAGTTGTCTACCTTTCTATTATTATCAATGTAACTGCCTTTTATATTGGAGTTAATTCCGCTGGGATGGCGCTACGGTGTATTGATGGCCGCCTTGATTTTGCAAGGAGGATTCTAGTACATTTTTCCGTCGTTCTTGGAATTGCTTGGGTTATGGCTGCCCGTAGAGTCCTAACAAGGACGAAACGGCCGTCGTGGTCTACCCGCCCCAGGGTATCCATTAAACTTGGATCCCTGTATATTCCAATATAAAAAATAGTTACACGCTTGTCCGATATGCCACAATATTTTCTTTTAATTTGTTAAGAATCAATAAAACAGACAAAATGCGCCGCTTGTCAGTGGGAATACTAATCGGCTAATCCATTATCCTTTTTTAACCGATTTTAGTATTCATATCAGTAAAGGTCCGTGAAGGTAGGCAGTGCAGATAGATCCAGGCTTGGCAGACCCAGGCTGATAACTAAATGATTTACCTCTATAATAATAATAGGTAATTACCTTTTTACGTACCTTAACGCACCATTATAATGAAGCAATGGAATACTTATGTCCATGTTGGACAAGAAATATTAGGAAATGTAAAAATATCAATAGAAATATTTTAAAGCTACTCGTTAAGACCACTTGGTTTATTTTGGTCACGAACCCACTGTTCTCACTACTGAATATCGTCTCAACGTAATAGAACATGGACAACATCAAAATGTCCTTTGGATTTGACAAATACGCATTTCTGAGTGTATAAAGAGGAAAAACCGAAGAAAATCATGGACTGGTTGAAGGCATAGGTATACTAGATGAGGACAAAATATATAAATACTTAGGCATTTTAGTTGAAAGAATCTAGAACGAAAGGAGAGGGGATATATATAATTTGTGTGAAAGATAGCAGCGGATACTGGATATATTATATAGCCCTTAACTCACAGCAAAATGGATTACCCAACATGATCCGCGCGCCACCAAATCAATGTAAATTGGCAAAAGAAAGCTTTACATGGCAAATATACTGCACTCACACCTAGATAGATGAATATCACTGAATTGGTTAGAAAGAAGGCAGCGACACGCTGAGATAGAAAAATGTATTATTACTATCCATTACCGTGTCATTCAAATAAGAAACTATGAAAAATTAATCTTAAAAATAAATGTGGAATTGACATGCATTTTCCCCGGAGGAACGATAGAACATAATACGATGAGTTGTGGTGCTTTGGCAACCAACACTTATCTAGGAATGCATAATCAGCTGGCATCCACAAAGAACTGGATCATAAATTAAGCCTAAAAAAAAACTTCCACCATACTATCAATACTCAACTGAACCAGACCTTGAATATCCTCAATATCTCCTACTGGGACAGGCCGATAATAACGGATCAAGACCCCAACTCTCCGGATATTATTCAAATCGAAAAGAATATCATCAAAGCATTTAAAATTGATATTGATTGCCAACTAATACACAACCTCTCCAAAACAGAAACGGAGAAAAAAACCAAATACTCAAATAGAAATAATTCCAATAATAATATCGGTGGAGCGAGCTATAACAAAAAAACTTTAATGCCAACAAATTAGGTCTTTCAAGTTATTTGTACTAACATCTAGAAAAGTTATTCTCCAAGTTTGCCACACCGTAACAAAAATATACCTGCGCACACTACTTTGACCGTTTTTGATTCATTCATTAGTGAACTAAATTAGACCTTTGTCTAATGACGGAGGTATTCCTTTTGTCCATATACAGCTGAATGCTTTTGTAAAGTGGAAGTGGTAGATCGCTTTGGATATCCAAGAGCTCGTTGTGGCTCTTGTGTACCCTATATTCTTGTGGTGTTGTGTCCATTCCCAATTTATTATCATCCTAGAGGCTCTGCAGTTGGCCTCCATTCTAATAGGGGTGTTAGGCGTAGTATGGTTTCCATTGTTGCGGTGGGGGTGGTTCTCATAGCACCGCCGATACACAAGCAAGCCAGCATCTGTAAACTAATTAATGTTGTGGCTATCGTAATTTGCTCTGTTTTTGTCCACCAAATTATAGACCCGAATGTCATCAAGGGTCTGGTAACTATGACATACAACCATAGCACCATCTATGATCTGAGTCCACAGGATTTCCCAAACAGGCTTCTGCATCTCATTAGAAATGTTTTTGCTTTATTTAGATTGTTAAAGTTTAGCAGTTGGAATTTTTGCAGCAGAGGAATATAGAATTAAGATAAATATTTGCAAATAATTTTTGTTCAAGTTGTAGGTACCACTAATGATCTGTACCTTGTCAAAGTATAAAGCTTATCAGAAAATATTAAAACAAGTGCAGCTACATATTTAAATAAAATTAGGTCAACCATCATTAGTATTTGTTTAGTACCTACCTAATTTTAGTGTTATTATAGATTGTGGACTTGATATTATTATACTCGTAGTTACAAAAAGAATTAATCATGTTAGACATTCTTTCCCCTTTTACTATTATCTAACTATCAATCAAGGATGATTCAGAAAACAGTAAGTCGATAACTCCATTGTTATATTTTTTTGCAAAATCATCATATTTTTTCATGAAAATTAAGTTGTATAGGGGCGGGACCTTCATATCAAAAACACAATTTAGGTTAGACAAACAAGAGAACTGTATGTTAATACAGAGTCAATATTAACAGGGTAGCATGCAAGAGTGACTAAACTTTTCTGTAATATTAGGGTAAAAGATTCCCCTTGTTTGTTTAAAAGTAAAATAATGATTGGGTCTAACTTATGCATTTTTAAGAAAAAAGTTATCTAACTTTGGGATACAACTTATTTTTAAATTGTTTCTTTCGGGATAATTTTAGACGTAATACTGAAATTACCTAAAAAAATTATAGGGATATTTGAACATAGTTTTGGGGTTACTAACCGCTTTATTGTATGAATGATTAAATATGCATGGTGTTGCATTGTAATTTACTTATAAATTAATAAATAGATAAAAATATACTTAAGGTCAGCGGCGGGTCATGTAGTAGGGCTACAGTGCCATGGCCCTACCCACCTACATGTACACCAAACTATTGATTCATACTAATAATTATTATTTTGTCCCCCGAAGTGAGTAATTTAAAATTTAAGACGTTGATGCCTAACGATGCAAAAACTCCCTGGCGCATCGCCGTGCCATAAAAATTCCAAACATAGAGTTAAAAAAAACGTCAGAGGGTGTACGGTATATTATTCTACATACTGGTTTAAAAAATGGATTTGTGGATAATGCAATTAGCTCTTTGAATGGCTTTTAGCCATAGAATTTTCAGATTTTCATCTTTCGAAAAGTGAAAAACTAATACACTCTCTTCACCTGCTTTTAAAACACTTTTATAGAGTTACACCCAGGAATACAGCAGGGGCTTGGCATGTTGATAAATAAACAAACTAAAAGAAAAAATAGTACTTACCTAAGTACCTAGGTATCTAGAGGTATCCTACCTACTTACGAACTATCTGTACTAGTGATATTTTTAAACTAATTCACATATACCTTCAAGCTAAATAAACACTTCAATATTTAATAAATTAACTGTAAAACAATAAAGAGCTAACCAGAATACAAAAAACACAACTTTTGAATTAAAACAAATAAAATTCTGCCGCCATTATAAGACCCGTAAACAAACCACCGGCCGGCCAGGCTGTTCGATTTCTCACTTTATTAATGCTATTAGAGCAAAAATTTTCACTAGTATTTTGTTGAGGTTCTTAGCAATCATGTCACTTAAATTTTCTATTAGATATCAATCGAAAAACAAATACAAATTAATACGATATCTACATTCTACACCTACTTGGTGCGTAAATACCATACTAAACCATGGCTAACCTCAAAAAAGTAACGTGACACATGGACCTTTAAGCAGTGTTGTCGATGTTTCTGTTTCACGGCTTCTTTAAAGGTGGTTGTGCCATTGTACTAATAAACCATCAGAATTAGTTAATTCTCAAATTTGCTTTAATCGCGATTTGGTTAATTTGCGTATCTACCAAATTTTTATTTGAATAATTTACTAATCACGGTTATTAAATTGGAATTGAGAAAAATTAATTGATTATCTCGCTTTTTTCAGAGATTTTTTGCCGTCAGTAGTCAATAACTTGCCTGCTAAGGCAAAACAGTACCTATGTGAAAAAGTGAGTAAAGAAAAATATATTTTTGTATTTATACAATAGGTACCGTTTTGTTTTTTTAAAAGATACCTAATTTAATCAAAGTCGGAACATAAAAAGAGTAAGTAGTGCATTATATTAATTACCTATCTGCCATTGCGGCCAAAATAGCCGATTGTTTTTAACATTAAAAATTAATTTAAATTAGAAATAAATGATATAAAGAATTTATAAACAGTTTTACCGTGAAACTAAAATAGCAATATATTTAACGAAACAGTGTATGCAGTGAGAATTTTAATGGCTAATATTAGAAGAAACAATATCATGCAAAAAATACTAAACTAAACTTAAACACAAATTAAAGACCTTCGTTAATTAGTCAACTAAGGCAGGCGTGTATTTAAGGGGGGGGGGGGGGGGGCATTTTTTTGCTTAACATTTTTTTAAATTCGACAGGTGGAAATCGAGAATAAATATGGTGGTAAAGTATATTTTTTTAAATAAATATTTTTTAATTTCTTGTAAAAAAATTTGTATCATTACAAAAAAATTCATAACCCCCCACCAGAATCATCCCCTTCCCCCCAAAGATCAACTCTAGATACGCGCCTGAACTGAGGTATCATTTTCGGGGCAAGTTCTGCCATAATTTTAGTGGTCATAGCATCAGGCATATTTAAATTAACTTTTCGTTTTATTTTATTCTTTTTAGTTGTAAAGTCGTTTTCTAGGAATAAAAGTATGATCTTCCAAGTTTACCTTTTATCTACTTAAATAACGTTATTTACATTTTATGGTCGTAAATAAGAAGGGGACGAATATCTTTTAATATTTCGGCTTTGTCAACAGAAATCGTCGAAAAAACCCCAATATAATTTGGCATCTCGTTAAAATGTCTAGGACATCCATCTTGTACAATATCTAGTACATCTAGATCATCGTCATACAAGCCAAGCTCTTCTATGTCCGTAACAGTATTAGAAATGCAAATATTCAGCAAAATAACAAAATAACAACACCAAAAGAAACTACAACTTTAAACAAAATGACGTTTTCTAATCGCAATTAAGTAACTAATAAGCTAAATTTTGCCGGATATTGTGAATTGGCGATTAAGTAAAAAGTTTGATTGGTGATTACCGATTTAGTCAGTTCATCACAATTAAACCTTAATCAGCAAAAGTACATGTTGGTGGATACGGGCATAAGACCCCCTTACAAGTTTTATAGATGGTGAATGCATAGGTAAAAGACTTAGTTGAAGCCTGTCTCTGTCACCAACATGTTAACGTAAAATATAGTCGGCTTCCACTTAACTAGGCGCACGTGACCTCCTGAATCAAATCAGTTGAATCAGAGGTTCAAAAATGTTTCCAAATATAAAAACCAATATGGCGGCATATGGACAGCTGATTTTCCATAAAACTGAATGTTAATAGGTTAACAATTAATTTGAAACTGTCAGTCATAATAAAAATGACATAATAACAGTGACGGGTCTCGTTCCAAAATTAATTTCCCAGGGGTGCGTTCGTGTTGTTGCACACGGTTGACAAAACAGTTTTATATTTCAAAAATTTAATAACTAAATTGATGAAAATTTGATAAACAATATACCTACAGTAAAACCTCTGACTAGCGACCACCCTTGGGAACCAAATGTTGGTCCGTAAATAGGGGTGATTGTTTTATAAATAAAAATTAGAATATCAGAATTTGTCTGCATTTTACATTGTATATAATTTTGAATATTTTTGTGTACATTTATTTTAACTAAACTGATGTATATATATTATTGCGAATAGGTACAAATAACTTATTGGTGACAATACATACAATATCTATGTTTAGACTTTTATAGACAAGTCACAAGATGATTTAGACCCACTTCCATTCGAAAATACCCAAGTTTCATCTAAAAAAACTGCTTTTCTAAACTTTGATTCATAATTTTCAACATATTTTTTCAGAAACTTTACTCGTTCGCTTGCAATTCTTGGTAGTTCGCACAAATATCTTCTGTTGCAGTCCTTTCTATAACGAAATCCTAAGCTTTTAATGAGCGCTGACAATGACCTGAGACCTATTTCCAAAACACCTCGTTCCTTCAAAGCATCTTTCAGAGCTGAAAGCGTTATATCGACTTGTAATGCATATAGGTCGTATATAACTTTTACATTTAACATTCATTTATTCAACATACTTTAACATTCCTTACATCCATTTTTTCGCCTTCCTGTAAAGTTTCAATCTTCGTTTCCCTTGATCGTCGTTGCGTTTTCTTCATTGGTATATTTCTACTACTTTCATGAACAATCCTCTGTATTGATCTTAAACTTAATTTTAGTGCTTCCGATAATTTCTCTTTAATATACTTGGGATTTAATAACTCGCCGGTTTCAGTAGCCTTTTCTTCTTCATTTTTAAATAATCTAATAAATTTAGAACCATTTCTTTTGCCTGGGGATGCAGAAAACCTGCAAACCGATTTGTACTCGACATTTTATGTCACAATATTTTTAATAATGACGCATTTGTCAAAACTAGGGAGCTTATTCACGACATTATATAATACGGTAGTGTTCTTCGAAACATTTTGATAATTACTGAAATTTAGATGTGCTTCTCTCTCAGATTCATAAATAACCAATAGGTTTATTGCGTTTATATTACGGATACCTTTATAATGCCGTTTTAACCTTGGTTTGAGCAAGACAACACTATATAAGTTGCTCTATGATAAGTTCATAACGCGCCTAGTTAAGTGGAAGCCGACTATACACCAGAATTCAACAAGATGCCATAAATGATAGGTGACTTAGCTACGATGCGACGTGTTCTTAGAGAAATTTAACTTCACTACCGTATTTTGCGTATCGGGTCATTCGAAGAACAGAATCTGGTAATGCACTCCCATTATATAAAATGTTCTGTTATAATCCGAGGTTACATAATATAGTGCGAATAATTTCTGCCAACCATTTTCTACTCGAATTAATCCAGTTAAACGAAACACGTTGGAGGTCATAACATTAAGGACCTGTCCAAAATTTCTAATTAAAGTTCATAAGTTTGTTTAACGGCGACACCATAAGTTCTGAAACTTATATAAATGATGTATATGTAAGTTTATACCAACACGATGCGACGTAAGTTTCTATTTAGTTAGTTCCTGTCAGTGGTGGCTTGTGGCTTCAAAATTTGAAAGTTTTGCCCTGAAAAAATTAAAAATAAAATAGCTACCCTTATGCAAATTTATTTATTTTAATTAATCACGAGCATAGAAATTATTTTTTGTGAATCAAAAATCGGATTATAAAAAATGTAATGTATTTTGTTTCATTTTTAAAAAGAAAACTTTTCTATTGCCCCTTGTAAAATGGTTTACCATTGGTTAAGCCTTGGGATCTGAGCATGTGAGACACATATGAAGAAAACAACTACGCGTTGACTGGATATCATGTATCACATAAATTTTCGGATTAAGTTCATAAAATCTAGTATAATTTTGACGTATATGACAGCACGATTAATTTTTGGTTATTTTAAGAAATACATTTGTTAAAATTATTTAAACTTTATGAAAGGCAGAAGTCGGTTGTACGCTGTAAACGTTTCGTTTTTAAACTAAAAAAGAAACTGACAATCAGTCTTTATAATTAAGTTAGTAGTAGCAGTAGTAACATGTTTTATTTAGCAAAAAGCTACAATTAAATTTTTTTTTAATACATTCTTTTAACACAGATTCTAGATTTATTTTAAAACGCAACCTTCTTTTAACAAGAACAGACAGAAAAGTTAAACATTTTGCAAATTGTATCAAATATTACGTATATATCATTTTGTTTTTTAATTAAATGTAATTTTTAAAGTTAAAAATATATTTATCATAAAAACAAATAGACATAATGGAAAAGTAGATCGTAAAAGTAAACAATGCTGTTCTGTCCTCGCTGTACATATTTTTTGGTAAAATAGGATTCATATTTAAAAATACATTTTTTATAATTTTATTTCCTATGGTATTCACATTCATTGCCGACAGGCAAGTTTTAGTTTGTCGCCATCAACTTGTCAAATAGTTTATTATATCACAAACCTTTCCTAGAGACAATTAAAAAGACACCGTGAAAGCAGAAAGTTTGAAAACATGAAATCAAAACCTTATTATGTCGTCCTATATCCGCGTAATACTTTTCTCCAACACCATTACTGAATGCAATAATTCCAAAATCATTTTTGATAATAGAATGTAAAAATTCTCGCTCTTGAGTTGGAATATTTATTCTGAAACACTTGCTTCTTATGCGTTTTGCGTGTATTTTCATTCCATAACAAGATACGGAATGAATATTCTGTAATATAAACGATATAGGTTGCCATGAATTTCGAAACTGTCAGTGTCAGATAAAAATGGCCGCGTTGTAATAATTATTTTCAGACAAATTTTAGTGCAAGTCAAAAAATGAGTAAAAAATCGGATGAATCAGATATGGAACTGGATGGTCGTGGAGAAAATATAGTCTGCTACTCGGTTAGAATGAAAATTCGATACTCGTGGTCCCTCACGCTCGCTACGCTCGCGTTCGGAATCTTCCACTCGGATCGAATTATCATTCCAACCTCGTTACAGAATCTACTATTATTCATCAGTGTCGACGGATTATATTGCTACCTTTGTTTTGATAAACTAAATAGACAAGAAAAGCTTAAAAATAGAAAACAACCCGCTCGATATTCAGGTAGATGCGGCGTTCGATCTTCAGCTGAATAACTCGGTCCCATGGGTCGAGGCAGATGTGACGTCAGTGAATTTATTCCCGTGTTTTTATTAAAGACGGTATCTTGTTTATGTATTTTATCAGTATATAATTGAAAATTTTAAAAACTGAAACCGTTGAAAATCTTATTTTTTCTTTCTCTATGCGATAGGAGAAAAATCAAAATTTAGTGCAAGAGCCCATTCCAACCTGATTGAGGGATATTGTACCCAGTCACGTATTTGAGGGGGAGTATAGGGGGTAGTTACCCCCCCCCCCCCCAATAAGCCATTATTGTTTGCTTAAATTTTTTTTAAATTGGACAGAATTAGAGACCAACAGCAATAAATTTTGTTTGATTTTCTTGTAAAAAAAATATATCATTAAAAAAAAATTTCATAACCCCCCACCAGAATCATTGCCACCCCCAAAGATCAGCTCCCGATATGCGCCTGATTGTACCTGCTAGGGAAAAATTGCTGCGCAATTTAAAGTAAGCAATAATACAGTGATTATGCAAGAAAAAAAATTAAAAACTACAGGGAAATTAAGAGTTCCGATAGAAGGAAGATCTCTCGACGGATGAAGACACCCAGCTGGTTAACTTTCTAAGAAAACATCATTTCAATACAGCATTGAACGAGCAAAAGGAGACCAATTTCCCCAAATCCTCTAGAAAACCAAGACGTCAATTAGGAGCGTCATATTCAGATGTATTTCTGACACAATTCGTGTATATACAGCCTTGTCATCGGATAGACGCATGAATAAGTGAAAAAGACTGAAATTCTTTGAGTTAAAACTTCATCTTCTGGGGTTTATTTAGCCCTGCTTTAATAGAAACTAATTTATTTCATAATTTTAGTTTCAAAAAATCAATTAAACTTATTTTTTTCACTAATAAAGTGCTTTCTTTCTAGAAAATACGAAAAAATGTTATTAAGAAAGCATGTTCAGAAAGAAAAACTGAGTAAGAATATAAAATTTTAAAATTGTGTACCTACTTTGATATTTTTACATTATTTTCAGACCACCCTCCCCATGAACATTTCTTATAATTATCTTAGACGGATGAAAATAAAGCGATCATGTTGAAATTTTACAAATTTACATAATTTACTATTTTGAACATATTTTCTTAATTCAAAATTTTTTGTTGGTATAGGATTTTAAATTTTTATTTTCTTATTCGGTTTTTCTTTCTGAACATGTGAACTGTAGACTCAGAAACATGAGGTATGACGAGAGATACATACTTATAAAATGTGGACGTTTTTCAAAAAAAAAAATATTTGTGGTTTTATGCGTGCTAGGAGTCCAGGCTGCTGTTTATCGAGATATTCTTTTTGAGTCATGATTTCTTCGGTTGAAGTTGTACCGTGCGAGCAAAAATTATTTGCATCAAAACGGGCTTGGATTAAAAAACGTAGGGCTTGGTTTAGATCACAAAGATATGGGGACGATATATCTAACCAAATCTAGGTTATAATTTTGTCAAATTCATATTATGACATGATATGCCAAACTAATGAGTAATAAAATAAAAAAATTATTTTTGTTGTTTACAAAATTAACAAAGTAAGAATATACAGAAAGAAAAAGAAAAATAATTACATAAATTGCTGAAATTGGCCACCACTATGCTTCAAGCATAAATTCACACGTCTCTTCATATTTTCGAAAGTGTTGACCAGCATCTCTGGAGAAATGTTACCACATTCTTGGATAATCCTTTCTTGTAATTGTTCTAAATTTGCAACTGGTGTTTTAAAAATAGTGTTCTTTAAATGAGGAAAAACGAAGTAATCCATAACCGTTAAACAAGGTGATCTAGGTGGGAATTCAATGTCTGATCGAAAACTGATCAATCTGTCGTCGAAAAAATTGCGTAAGTAGTTAATAGTTTAGGCGGCTGTATGGGCGGTTGTACCGTCCTGTTGAAAATATCCAAAACGTACTTCGTCGTCAAGTACTTAATTGCTTCACAAATGGATTCAAAATATTGCCTCTATACCGCTATGCTGTAACTGTGTGATGGAAAAAAATAGGACCAACAATTCTTCTTCGGGAAACAGCTAACCAGACACCAATTTTTTGAGGGTGCAATGTGGACTCTACAAAAAAATGGGGATTTTCATTACTCCACATGTGTGTATTCTGAGAATTCACATAACCGGAGAGGTGGAACCAGACTTCATCCGAAAAAAATGTCAGGTCTAATAAATCATTTCTTTCCAATAAATTTTGGGTTTGTTCATTGAGAGTAACTCCTGCGTCTTTTAAAATCTGCGGCTTGTATTTCTTGGAATACTTGCCTTTATAAGGAAATAAATTTAGCTGCTTCTTAAGAATAGTCCTGCAATTGGAAAAATTAGCGATGAATCAAATTACTTGCAACGACTGTTAAAGATGACGGAATAACTGATTGATTGTTAATTCAGGTAGTTACTGACACCCAACAGGTATTAAGCTCTACGGCTAAGCATTACGTCCTTAGATGCAAGGCCCTCTTTGATGCAAACAATTTTTGCTCGCACGGTTTATGGCGAGGATTACAATACACATTTGCTTATTTATTACTGATTAATTTTTTTCAAAATTTGGTAATAATTATTACAAAGTTTAAAAAAAAATTAATCAGTAAGATTTCGGTGTAAATCAATTTTTGTAACTGTTAAAGAAATCTCTTTTTAAATCCCGATCGTGAATTAATTAAATCCACCCTTGCACCATTACTTTTTTGTTTTACTTTAGCTTCTTTCTTGTCTAAGTTTCGTGCTCAAGTATTTTCATTGGATTTAAAAAGTTTAATAATGGATGAAATAAATGCGTACAAAAAAATTGTATAAAAAGCATTAACTTTTATGCGTTGTTATTTATTATTGATCTCCTTTAAAAAAGGTGAATATTCTTTATCTATTAGGTTTTATTAATATTTTTTTAGTTTTTTATAGGAGCTAAAACGATTTTAATTATTGTTTTTTTCACGTTCTTTGCAGCGAATGTATTGTAATCGAAAAACAAAATTGTTAAAATATTATCAGTTGTCGACGTTTTAAGGGGAAGAACAACCAAATCGTGCAATTAAATTGCTTAAAAATCTTCTGGCAATCTAATTGCTCAAAAACTGCCCATTCATTAGACGACTTTACAAGCAATATGGTTGTCAATATATTCATCTCTCTGCAATCAGTTTTTATTTAAAAAATAGTCAAAGCCGAAGTGATCGTTTCTAATTAAAAAAGATGGTCTCATAAACTCTTTAGTACAATCGCGTTCTTTTTTTCCCATCTTTTTTATAAGCATTCCCCATTTCACATGTCGCATATCCAGAAGAATAGCGTAATAAGTCTAAATAAGTATATTTTACAGGAAAAGCAAAATAAGATTTTGTATATTTAAAAGTTCAATAAACTGAAGCAAACTTTGCATACGAAGTTAATTCCAAGGAATCGGTATCATAATAAAAATCTATTATTATTCATACTACTAAGACACCGATTTGGATAAGTTATGAACAGATACAGTGCTTACTTAGTAAGCTATTTTGAGTTAATGCTGATAATGAAACTCGGTGCAATTTCGGGTTTGTAACATATTTTTAAAGAACCAATTTTGTAGAACTATAATTATTATGTTTATTAAACTGTTTACTTCGGAATGTATTATCCATATGCTAACAAGAATTTAAAATCTTCATTTTTTTTTCTCCTTTTTGATGATGTTTACGAGTATAAGCTTTTTTTAGGACTGGTATCCCCGGCGGTTTAAGCTGCTCCACTTTTTGTCGTTTTGTGTTAGGTCTTTTCTTTTGTAGAATGTCCACGTTTTTGAATTGAATATCCGAATAAGAAGTTTTATAAAAGTATTTGAACGGTTCTGTTTTTTCAACTTTAACGATCCTTAAATTGTTTATAACAAGCTGGTCCCCGTCAGAGTTTACATTACAATTAGATCCTAAATCACTCATTAATTGCTTGATATCCATAAAATCATCATGGGTTAATTCTCGTACACGATAAGGTTCTCCTTTTTTCTTAGCAGCCCTTATCATTTGTATGAACTGGTCGGGAACAAAAATGGGTACTGACTTTAACTACGCAACCTTTTCCTAGTCTTCTTTGGTTCGGCGCTCTCTGCTTCTATTTCGACTACACGTGGAATAATTGGTTTATTTATGACTGGATCTAAAAGACTTTATTATTAATTACTTTTCGACCTTATGCTGTCTATTTTCAGTTTCAATATTTCCCGCTACCTCTTTCTGTCTATTTTCAGTTCTAATATTTCTTTCTACCTCTTTCTGTCTATTTTCAATTTAAATTTTTCTTTCTACCTCTTTCTGTCTATTTTCAGTGTCAAAAACCGCTTGTATCATTAGTTTACCCCTTGACATATTAACTGCAACAAAATGAATGTCGATATGAAGGACTGAAAATAAATTATAGTGACTTACTCGGCAAAGTACCAAGAAATAACGAACATCTTGAAAACAAACAAAAAAGGATCAAATTTGTAGAGTATCCAAAATTATGTTGGCAGAAAATTTTCTAAACAGTCTGTTTTTGATCTTTTTTCCGAAGTATTTGACTTTATCTAAAGCATAATTATTTTTAAAAAGATATCTTACCTTCTTATAGAACTTTCTTATTCCTTTAATATACCTACCATTTAACGTGGATAATGAAAATAATATTGAAATATTTACGGAATGTCCGAAGAAACCCGCATCAACACTAGATGATACACAGTTCCTCCAACATAAGGCCTTAAAAGTACATCACATTTAGGGAAAAGACTGTTCTAAACTAACTACAAATAGTGCACTTAAATTTAAAAAATGTCGCAAAGATTCCGGGAAAACCCGTAATACCAAAGAATAGTACACTTTTCTGCGGAAGTCAACGCCAAACGTGTTCCGACGAAAAGAGCTTTCCGCGCCCTCTGTTGAAAAATAATTGAATTAACGTTGTTACGGTTTTTTTCGGAGATAGATTGTTCTTTTTACTAGTCGTTTATGACGAAACCTAACTTATAGATTTTTTTGAGTTATTACGCTATTCTTCGGGATGTGCGATGTATAAAAAAACAAAGCCACCAAAAGTATTAAAACACGATGAGGAACCTACTGACTTGCACCTTTCAGTACAAGCAGTCATATATATATGTCGTAGGCTGATAGTGAAATCCGTCATTTCATGAAAAACCTAGTCACTTCATGAAGCGTCGGCAGATTGTGTAAAAACATGAAATTACACGATCTGTCGCGTCACTTCATGAAGAGACCTTGACGTTTCGGCGTATTATGTATAACACAATCTGCCTAATTTTAAATATCGTCACTTCATGAAATGCCACAAAAACAAGGCATATTGTGTAATTTCGTCTAAAAGGTATATTGGCAACTGGTTTGTTCGGGTTTGTCAGAGCATTTTTTTTATTTTTATAAAATAATATTAGTTGAAAAAATTTAATTAAAAAAAAAGCTCTGGGGAACAACGAACAAACCAGTTGCCAATATACCTTTTAGACGGAATTACACAATCTGCCGACTGACATGACATCGTTAGGTACTACATGAGCCTACGACATATATATATTATAGACACATACCTAAAGTTTCAAGTCAGTGCATGGAGTGACTTGGTTGCCGACAGCAATCTGTGTAAATTGCTTTAATCGCAACCCGATTCACCTTCCGTCTGGTAAGTTAAATAATAAAAGTAGATGCCCGATGGTCGACCTTCAGCTCCAATCCCTACGATGTATGCTGTGACGTAGATTGCTAGTTTCCCGAGTGTTGATTGGCAAGCGTATTTTGTTTAAATATTTTCTTAGTATAATTCAGTATTTTAAAAGTAAAGGTCAGTTGGGGTAACTGCGACCATTTCTGATAATTCAGAAATATTAATAGTGAGAGGTGACATTGTGATAACAGGTTTACTACATACAGGGTGTTTCATTAAGGGTGGCCACCAGCCATATCTCGAAAACTAAAAAGCGTAGAAAGCTTAGACAATTCTGCATCATATTGGTTTAAGGCTCATTGGCGTACCGACCTTCATAAGAGTGGGAAAAGCTATTGAAAGTGTAAAAATTAAAATCGCAGTAACTTCTAAACGACTTATCCGATTTTACTAAATTTAAGCTTGTTAGGAAGGGAAAGGTAAGTAACTTCAATTGCCGTATACAACGGTACACGATAGTTTCTACTAAAATTGCTAGAGGGCGCAATTTGTAATAATAACAATTTTTTTGATTTTATCCCGAAAATTAAAATCATACGGTTTAACTATAACATCATAATCGGAAAGTAAATTAAATTTGTAAGAAAAAATGTGAAGACTGCAGTTCGATATCTTTGTTCAATTCCTAAAATTTTAAGAGTAATTAGCAAAAGCAAGAGAATTGTAATAAAAGATCCTAAATAGCTTAGTCCCAATAAAAAGATACAGACAGAGGACAGAGGAATTGGTAATAAAAATACAAGAAAGAGCAGAAATGAATGTAATTACTTTTTAACGCTGTTTTAATGAAGTTGTTAATAGCGTTTTAAAAATCGTTATTCTTCATTTACGGTTTTATCAATTTTTAAGTGCTAGACTAGAAAAAACCGTAGATAGAGTAATTTTTATAAATTATAATTTGTTACGAGACAAAAATCATTTCTTTCATAAACGTAGTTTTGAGACGAGCCGACATCTTAGAACAATTCACAGGCCTGCATTTTTTAACACTTTGAAAGTTGATTTAAAAATTTTAACTGTTTTCTAGTAATTGGGTAGCGCTGATTTCAAATCTGCTTTCAGTTTTTTTATATCACGTAAGGTTATTTTTCAAATCGGTAAAATCCAAAAATATAGAAAAAACACGATTTATTTCATTTATAAGCTAGTTTTTTAATATATTAAGGAAAAAAATACAAAAATATACAAAATATACACATATAAACTATTATTAATGATTATTTATTCGTTACGCTTCTTCAAAAAACGTTTTCTTTTTTCAGAATAGCTTCTTTTGGTTGTTTTTCTGTTTTAGCTAAAGGAAGATCTCTTCTCAATGTCCAACGGAAATCATTTTCGTGTCCCAGCGCCCCTGGTATCTTTTTTCCATCTCTTTAATATATTAATGAAATCTTTCACCTTGCTCTTCACTCACGTCCCCAAGATTTTCCGGGAATTAGTCCAAATGGGAATGTAAAAAGTGAATTTTTATTATCATATTCTAAAATTCCTGAAATTTTCCAGCATTTTTTTAACGATCTCAACATAGTAGTAATGTAGGTTCAACTTCTTTAAAAGCATTCCATGCATGTTTTTCTTTATCTTCCATTACCTTTTCAAATTCTGTATCTTTCATCAAGCTGCTAATCTGCGGCCCTACAAAGATTCCCTCCTTTAATTTTGCCTCTGACAGAGCCGGAAATGTTTTACACAAAGATTTAAAACAATTTCCTTCTTTGTTTAATGCCTTAACAAATTGTTTCATACGTCCAAGTTTTATGTGAAGTGGTGGAAGTAAAACTTTTTGAGGGTCAATAACACTTTCGCGAATTACATTTTTGTTTCCAGGTGTTAAAGTCTCTCTTTGTGACCAGTCTCTTTTTATCCAATGCTGTTCTCGATTCCTGCTAGCCCACTCGCACAGGAAACATGGAAATTTAGTAAATCCAGACTGCTGACCTAAGAGAAGACCTAATATTTTTAGATCGTCACACACTTTCCAGTTGTGATTTTTATATTGTATTCTTAAAAGTAATTCCTCTAAATTTTCGTAGTTTTCCTTTAACTTAACTGTATGGCCGACCGAAACAGAAGCAAAAACATTGTCATTATGTAAAAGAACAGCTTTAAAGCTCCTTTTAGAAGTCGATAAAAAGTCTCCAGTCGGAAGGTGTGTAGCACCACAGAAAATCATTTTTTATTCATTAATCATTTAGAATTTGAAGTACTACATTCATTTTAAAATGTATTAAAACGCCTATTATAAGTTTTTCTTATAATTTTTCTTTTTTTTTGCAAAAAAAAAATCTGTGGGTGATAGAGACCAATGGTATTTTAATTAGTTATTTCTATATAAAAACTGAACTCAACAAACAAAAATCACGTCATCACAAATTTCATGCAGGCCTATGTTATTTGTATATGAAAATTATGGTACTACAACAGTTACTTTACAGACCTAGTTGTATTATAATGTTTACACAACAAGTACATGAGTTTAATTTTCATCTATAGTCTGTTTCCTATTGCATGACAGCTAAGAACCCTCATTAAAAATGCAAAACACATATTTTAGCTTACCGGGTGAACGTATTATTGTTCGCCTGAAAGTATATCTTTTTAGTAACAATACACAGTGCCGGTTTAAGGTACGTTTGCGCCCGGTGCTACTTGTAAGCATCGCCCTTCGTATTCCTAGTTTATACCAAACCATATATACTATGGTTTATACAATCTGAAATTATTGTATTTTTATATTAGGTAGGTATGTTTGAAGAAAAGGTTCGAAAATCCGAAATACCATAATTTATTATAAATAACTTCACAGAATAAATGAGTGACAAATAAAATAATCAGAAACAGCCAAAAATGAATACGAACATATATAATATTATAGATGATGATGGCGTGCCAGTGGTAACGGTCGTACTTAGTTTCGCTCCTGAATTTCTAAAGATAAAAGTGAAAGTCTACATCTATTAAATATCCAACAATACTGTGGGACTTAGTTGGCTGTTTGTCTATATAATCGTTATTCAAAATTACCAATTAGGTTGGCTATAGCTGGTTTTAGTCAAAAATAGTATTGAATTTGTGATTTGGACATCATGGGTCTGTCAACCGCGGATCTAAGAGAGATCAAAACAACAATTATGAACACCTTCAGTGAAAAATTTCTTCAAGAAATTGCAAGTAAAGTAGCCAAAATGGTTGAAGAAAAATTTCAAGAGCAGCTGGAATCCCATGAAAATCAGATAAAATCCCATCTAGACTTGATTCAAACTCTAGAATCTGATAATAGAAACCTAAAGAAAAAGATAGACGATCAAGAACAAAATACACGGAGTTTAAATGTGCGCATCTTTGGAATGCCAATCAAAGATGGCGAAGATTTGCGTTCGGATGCACTAAATCTGTTTACCCAAAAATTAAAAGTAAACATTAAAAATCATGATATCAGGAAATGCCACCGAATTGCTACAAAAAACGGCAACGATAAACCGTCAGCAGTTCTCGTGCAGTTTGTTAGTGACGCGGCCCGGCTTAGTGTCCTTAAAAATCGAAAAAATCTTCAAAACAGCGGTATACAAATCAAAGAAGATTTAACTAAAATGCGTCTTTCTCTATTTGCTAGTGCAGTGCGTAAGTTTTCCAGCAAAAATACTTGGGTATTAAACGGTAATGTTTATATAAAATGCGATAGTGTTGTTCATAGGATCACAGAGGAAAATGATCTCTCGAAATTCTAAAAAAAAAATCATTTTGTGGTTATCATTACTACAGAGGTGTATTGTCTAAATTGTAAGTACTTTTTCTTTTCTTATTTAAGTGCAGAAGAGCTTTTTTTTTTTTTTCTTTTTTTAATTTCATTTTTCGACCATTCTTTATTTTGCACTTTGATATTATTTAAAATTCTTATTGTTACAAAAACTACCTAGTTATTGGTGTATTATAGTGTTTATTATATTTTTTCCTTCACAAATCACATCATACTAGTTTAAGATTAGATATAAATACTCTTTAAATTCTGGGTATTGCCCTTTTGTTGGAATGGGTTAATACAAGTTGACTAATTTTATGTCCTAACAATGTATTTTAATATTTTGGGTACATCTACAATGTATTTTGTATATATTTAATTATCACATCCTAAATGTATTCATCGTAGATTATTATCTTGTCTCAGGGATGTAGCAAATAAACCTTAAATTTCGACACAATATAACTGAGCGATTCGTGCTATATATATTTTTTTTTCTTCGGCTCCATTGGAATTAAATTTCCCATTGTGCGTTTTTTCTTTTTAATAATATAAGTTAATTTTTAAGACACTATCTATAACTTAATTGTATTTTTGATTGTCTGTCAGGAATGAATAATACTTTAAAAATTGGACATTTGAACATACGTTCTATTTTTACCGGGTTTCATGATTTCAAACATTTAGTTGAGCATCATAATTTTGATATAATGTTTTTATGCGAGACATGGCTCTCTGTTGAGGATGACTCTGCACGTTTCCATATACCAGGGTATCAGTTTTATAGAAAGGATAGAATTGGGAGAGGAGGGGGAGTTGCATCTTATGTGAGAGATAATTTGAGGGCTGAGGAAGTAAACTTTGATTTTTCTGTAAATCAAGCGCTTGAATTTATTATTTTAAAAATTAGGATAGGAAACAAAAGATTTGCTTTTTCTGCGTTTTATAGGCCCCCTAAATCAAATTTTAACAATTTCGTCTCAGATTTAGATAATATCTTTTCAAACTTATACCCCACAGTTGATGAACTTTTTTGTTTATGTGATTTTAACGTCAATGTAATGAACCTTGGTAACCCTTTAACTGCTTTGTTTGAAAACTATAATTGTCAGCAAATAATTAATGAACCTACTAGGATCACTGCAACTGCTTGTAAGGTTGCTTGATGTAATTTTTGCTAGTGATATCGCATTGGTTAGTGAATCAGGTACAATACCTACCGATGACATATCGGATCATAAAATGATCTATTGTTCCTTAAAAATAAATAAAAAACCAGAAGAACCTAGGATTATTCGTTATCGCTGTTTTAAAAATTTTAATGTTGATAGTTTTTTGCGAGATTTACATAATTTACCATGGAATAATATTCTTTATGAAAATAATTTAGATAATAAGATCAAAATTTTTAATGATTTAATACTACTATTATTCAATATTCACGCTCCCATTAAAGAATCACGTATTACTAAACCTAGGGCACCTTGGTTAACAGCGAATATCAAATTGTTTATGAAACAAAGGGACACTGCACTGCAAAAATTTAAAAGGACTAGGGACAATGCTGACTGGCTTAGATATAAACAATTAAGAAATTTTTCAGTAACAATGGTAAGAAGGGCAAAAAAAGATTATTTAGATTCACTGTGTTTAGAAAGAAATAGTCGTAAAACTTGGGCAGCTTTAAAAAATTTTAATTTAACTTCTAGAAAAAATGTGTGTATTCCAAAAACCTTATCTGATCCTAATGATATTAATAATTTCTTTGGAACATTCCTTCAAAATGTATCTGATTGTAGTAACAAAATTGATTTTTATAATAATAATTTGTACAGTAATCATAATACGACATTTTCTTTTCATTTAGCCGAGATATTAGATATACATAAAATTCTAAATGGAATTCAAACGAACGCAACGGGAGTTGATGAGATATCCCCCTTAATGCTCAAATACTGCAGTCCATTCATTGATAAATATATTACTCATATTATAAACTGTTGTATAGAATTAAGTTACTTTCCCAATATGTGGAAAATATCGATTGGAAAGCCACTATCTAAAGTATCAAGCCCTTGTAATTTTAACGATCTTAGAATTATTAGTATTTTACCTGCCCTTTCCAAAATTTATGAAAAACTATTATACAACCAAATGTACGAGTATTGTATTAGAAATAAAATTATTCCCGACAGCCAGTGTGGTTTTCGAAAGGGTTATAGCACCACTGTAGCTTTGACTAATGTTATTGATGATGTGATTAGAGCGTCTGATAAAAAGTTAAACAGTGCCTTAATTTTGTTAGACTTTTCTAAAGCATTTGATACGATTAATCACGGACTTCTCTTGTCAAAGTTAAAGTTTTATGGATTTGAGAGGAAATCATGTTCAATTATTGAGTCTTATCTTACAGGTCGTTTCCAAAAAATATTTTCTGATGGTAAGTATTCGAACCAGGTTAGCATATTATCTGGAGTTCCACAAGGCTCCATATTAGGGCCGTTGCTTTTTCTAATTTATACTTCTGATATCCTTAAATCCTTAAAATACTGTAAAGTGCAAGCTTATGCTGATGACACACAAATTTATTTCTGTTTTGATTTTGAGGAATATTTGGAATCTGAAGAACTTATAAACGATGACTTGCAAACTCTAACTACTCCGGCGTCTGATCATAATTTAAAATTAAACCCTAATAAATCATATCTTATGTTATTTGGTAATAAAAATAAAGTTTCCCATCTTAGGAATAATATAAACTTAAAAATAAATGGCATTAAGCTTAATGTGGTTGATTCTGCAAGAAATTTAGGAATAGTCTTGGACACCGACTTAAGGTTTCGTGACCATTTAAAAAAATTGTTTCAAAAGTCCTATTTGGCTCTAAAAATTCTATATTCTAGCAGATATATTCTAAACGTTAAACTAAAAAAGACGCTGTGTGAGTCACTTGTACTTTCAAACTTTAATTATTGCGATTTTGTTTACGGTTATTGTATAGACAATATTGGGAAGTCCCGTATTCAAAAAGTGCAGAACACTTGCGCAAGATTTATATATGGCCTTAGAAAATACGACCATATTTCTCATACTTTTTCTGAATTAAATTGGCTAAGGATGGATGGTCGTAGACTTCTGCACCTTAATAGTTTTATTTACAAAATTTTAAACGAACCTGACTCTCCCTCCTCTCTTCGTGAACGCCTAATTCCTCGATATAATATACACTCTATTAACATTCGCTCTGTGAGTAAATTAACTTTACCACATCATCAGAGTGCTTTATTCCAAAGGTCTTTTACTTACAATGCAGTAGTTTCCTATAATGCTTTACCTGGTGAATTAACTGATGTCTCAACTGTTGAATTATTTAAAAAAATATATAAAAAGTTTCTTTTAAATAAACAAAATAAATAATTTCGAAGTTTTAATATGTCCATGGGTGCTTTTGTTTAACTTCATTTAGTTATTGATAGACGATCAATGATCAACGTTTTCTTTTTAAGATATATAGTAAGGTATTTTTAATAATGGATTTCTTGTTACTGGTATTGTGTCTTTCTACCTGTAATTTCTTAGTTTTAGTATAATTATAACTTTTAATATAGTTTTTTTCTAATAATTATTGTCGTATGGTTCAGTTGAGTAGCTATTTACAGCTAGACTGCGCCATGCTACAGTAAATACAACCATAAATACTTTTTTTTTCCATTCGTTTATTGTAATCATCATTTCGTAATATAAAGGCATTATTTATTTATTTATTTATTTAACATAAATACATACGAACGAGAAGCGGATTACAAGAATAATAAAAAGGTTAGAAAAACGAAATGACAACATAATACCATGCTGAAACATTTTGCTATTCCTGTTTTGCCACGGTTCACATTATCTTAATCCTATCACTAATACATTTAGGAACTGAGTGAAAATAGAATACTTATAAAAAAAAAAACACAAAAATATAGCTATTTACCTAACAAGTGTGGAAAATGAATTTTTCCGCACGCGTCAGGTACAATAGTTTTTCTACAGACGTGTGGAAATAAGTAACACATATTTCAAAGAAATTTAATAATTTTTATTAACTATAACAATTACATAAATATGTAACAGTAACTAATTCTGAGAAAAAAAATAATAACTACAAGTTATAATTGATATATTATTGATTTTGACATAATCGTGCCGAAAAAATTTTCCGCACTAGTCCAATTTTCCGCACGGATTTTTGACATAATCGTGCCGAAAAAACTTTCCACACGTCTGTAGAAAAAATATTTTACGCTTAAAATCAATAAAAAAAACACAAACGCAACAATATACCTATTTTCTCTAACTACGTTCTCAAAATCAACAAGATCCAAAAAAAAAAATACTGCTATATACCTAATGCCCAATATTGCAATAAACTGACATTTTTCACTATTAATATCAATAATAATATATTAGAAACTTTGGAAATTAAGAAATAATCACATGTAACATGTAGAGGAGTTTCATTCAGTTTTACTTATAAGAGTCGCTTCCTTGCTTTTAAATTTGAAAAATTTGTATTACCTGGTTAGTGCCAACAGTTTTTAAAATGTCTGAATTTATTGATAATATGGGTAAGGAATTTAGTTTATCTTCAGCAATTGAATTTCTAAGATAGGTTTTAACTCGTTTTAGAGTGGAAAATGACCGCTCCAGGCTAGCATTCGTAACCATTATGGAAAATAAATTCGAAGGCATTATATTTAAAAAAAAAAAACATGTTAATTTATTTTCATGCGATAATTTTACTAAATCTTTGGGTATTCAACTTCAATCTCATAATAGTTCGTTTAAGAACTTTTTGAAGTGAAGAAACTCTTGAGGAAAATATTCGTCCATGCTAAGGTTTTTATTTTACCTACAAGCTCTCTCCGCGCACCGCCCTTATAAGATTTACCGCCCGGTGCTATAGCACCCAATAGCACCCATGTAAAACCGGCTCTGACAATACAGGTAGTTTAAACACTATATTATAGATTGGCACACCCCTAATTTTACCTTTCACAATAGGGTCGTAAAATTGTAACAATAGGGCAAGCCCATGATTTAGAATAAATCTTCGGACAGTGGCGGTCCATGATACAAAGAAAGAAGAGATATGACATTGCGCATGTGGGCGGAGCAAAATCGACAGCCGCTTACGTCATGTGGTGATAATTTTCTGGCGGGCTTCGTATAACCTACGTTTGGTTTTATGTACTATTGTTATTATTTGTTATACAGAAAGAGGTTTTTAGTGTTTTCCTGGATTATTATTGTTGTTTGTTAGGGACAATTAGTTGTTAATATGCGTTGTGCAGTGGCGTTATGCATAAGTGACAATATGACAAAAAATTCTGCAAAAGACATTATGTTTTTTCGTTTTCCAACTGACCCAAATCTTCAAAAAATTTGGATGAACGTTGATAATACAAATCAATGTAAAATATTTCAAATTTTAGCTTAAAAAAATTGTTCTCTTCCTTATAGGTGAGATACAAAAGTTTAATTTGACGAAATTGGTTTAAAATAATAAACTGTTATATGTGTGCCTTATTTTTTAATAATTGTTAATGTCCCTCTAATTACTATTATGATAATTACCAGTCCTAGTATATTTTTTTAAATGTCTGAATGAGTTTTTTACATCCTTATCCTTGGTCAAATTATAGTCAAATGCAGTGGCGGACTGGAGCGGGTGGCCGGGTGGCCATCGCCACCGGGGTCAGAAGGCCTTTGGGGGCCAATTGGTCCAAACATTTAAACAACAATTTTTTTTTTTCAAAAAATGTTGGGGCCATTGAGGCCATGTAGCCACCGGGGCCAAATGATTCCAGTCCGCCCCTGGTCAAATGTTAACAATATAAATTTATAAACAGACACCTCCAAAAATATTATCGTTACCTATTGCATAAAAAAAATCTTAATAAGCAAATTAATTGATTTTGGTCATTTAAGGCTCGAAACTGTTCTAAAAATGTTTAAGACTGCACATTTGTACCTATTTACTACACATGTCATTTATATGTCATTTATAACATTTCTTTTTACAGAACCTAAGGATTGGCCAGGGCCGGACTTAAAAATTATGTGAGTCAATTTATTTGTAGTTGTAATTATGGATGGAAACGAGAATTACCTAAGCAATTTTTAAGATATTTCAAAAAAAAAACACTGAAGGGGAATGGAAATAGGATAGAATATCAGAAAAACAATTTCATTTAATTTTTATTCATAATATAATAAAGTGCTGTTATTTTGGTAAAAACATACTCTTAATTTAGTACAATAAAAAATATACAAGGGGCAGTCGTGAATCTAGTATCATCAATAATTAATTACGTTTTTTATTAAAGAATTATTTTGTTTTTTAATTTGATTTTAGACCATGCAGTGTTAAGTTGAAAAATCTATATATTATATTTAATAGCTTATTGTTTACTTTTTTATTTTCTTATTCACGGGTAGATATTTTTTTCTTTAGACTAGGTTCTAAAGAGTTTAAAGTTTACAATAGGTCTAACTTTTCGTTGGTTTATAATAAAACAACAAAAGTTTGTAATGTTATCGAATTAGGTATTTTTTTTTAATGAATAAAGAAAAAATAATGTAAGTAGATACTACAAAAAAAGATTTTTGTCCATGCGTTTGCAGAACAGATACCTCAAGCACTCTTCAATACAACTGTATGTAAAACTTCTTTTAGCATAATGGTTCACTGTGGTTTTCAAATTTAATTTTGTTGCAAGTTCCCTATTATTTTTGATCTTCATCTGACAAGCTGTCGATGTCGTCGTCACCGTCCGAGACATTAATAATTATTTACTTACTTTTGCATAAAAAGAAACACGTCACAGATACACATAGTCCGGCAGTTTAAAACCAAAAAGTCTAATACGCACAAAATATAAGCAAAATACTGTCTGAAAAATACCAAAAACAATAACACGAACGATCAAGAATTAACAGCAGACTGCACGCGGTGCGCGGTGTGTACCAATGCGGCTCTGTAATATTTAAAGAACGCGACGAGACAATCGAATTAATGAAGTACGAAAAGAGATATGCGAGAGCAAATGCGTAAGACAAAGATGCACATACTAACGGCATATACGAGCGATGCTGTGGTTTTGACGAGTTTGAGCTCATTGAATGGCAACGTATTGAACTGTGTAGTGTGCATCTTCGTCATGTATATGTAACTATACGGTCAGTTATATATCCATCTCTTGTTAATCTAGCCAATGTCCGTGCCTGAAAGCCGTTTATAGAATTAGGGATTTTAAAATCGCGTGTTGGCTAATATGTTTGACAAGAGAGACGTCAAAGCATTAAAAACTAAGGTGAAATCCACTATACATAGCCTTTCATTTGTGCCCATATTAACTCAATTGGATTTAATTCACAGTAGTAGGGCGGCAGTCGATTACACATTTTTTAAAACGTGGCTTCTTTTCTTGCACTATTTTTAAAAGCTCTTTTTTTTAACATACCATCTTCAAAGGGTATATTCTTAAAGTCGTAGGAAGTTTTTTTAGAAGCCTTGAATGGTAGCTGTACACCTATGCAATAATAGATAATTTAATTACTTAAGATACCTGTTATTGTTACGCTTATGGTTTATTGAGGTTTTACGACTCATGACCCTCAGCTGTGCTGTCAAGCTTTAAGAAACAGAGTATAGTAATACCACAAGGGGTTAAATTATTTCCGAAAATTTATTCAAGCTCAGAAATATTTTCCGTCGTCTTCGACTCGAGATAGATCTATAAATTGAATCTTTGGTAGTAGTAATAATGACATAATTTAAAAATTTATATTTTTCTAAAAAGTTGATATTCTGAAGTTTTTGCTGACAATGGTATTATTTGTATATTTTCTATTTGAACCATTTAGTTTTATTATATTTCTATACGAAAACTGTTATGGCATAACAAGCAATTCTTACAAAGAATAGATAAATTTCAATTGATATGTCCCTGGTGGTATATAGAAAATAAATATGTTACATTTGTAAAGGGTTGTTTGAACAAATGCTCTTTTCTGAAAGGCCTCAATTCACAAGTTACCTGAAAATATCTTTTATTTAGAATTTTCTTTAGATTTGCTGATACTTGAATATTACGTGCAAATATTAGGAAGCAAATAAACAAAGGGGCACATTTAATAAGTGGGTATAGTACTAGGACATTTATTTAATGTTGTGACTTTTCTTACAGGTTTTTCAGCGTCTCAAATAAATTAAGTGGTTATCAACTTGATCTGTGTTATACTTTTTACTTACTACGCAGAAAAATTATTGTAATAGTGAAAAAAATGGTGATATTTTCAGATTTCTCAGACGCCGACCGACGCGACGTTTTAGGGTCCTTGAATAACGAAAAACATGTTTCTCATTTTCGCTGGTCTATCGTTCTGTCTTTGTCGAAAAATTCAATTAATAAAAACTTCTTAATGGAAGTGATAAAGTGTACTTATATGGACTAGGTGCAACCCTGCCTAAAACTTAGTAAAGTTTGGGTTTATTCTTAAACTTCTTATACAGTGTGACCAGTAAAGTCCGCATTATATGGGATTTTTTTTAATTATTAACAATTTGAAATTTGACTTTGGCATCAAGTTCTGCTTCGATTGAGATGAAAATTCGCATTATCTGTAAAATTTTAATTTAAGATTTGACCTGTGGTAACAACGATATTTTATATTAAAGTCAAATAATTATTAATATTTTCCTTCAGATTAAAGTTTTAATATAAAATATCGTAGTTACCACAGGTCATATCTCAAAACTTTATTCGGCTTTTCGAATTCTCTTTTCAATCTCTTTTATTTTGTTTCAAAAAAAGTTGGATCAAAAATTTTTAATTTTGCAAATCTACATTTTTACATTTTTTGTGCACCCTGTATAAAAAAATGGAAATGTTCTTTCGTAAATTATATTTATTTAATAAGCAAAAGAAATTATGAAGAATGACTTTTTTCGAAAAATTGAAAATAAAGTTTTTTACAAGTATAGTTAGGTCCATCCGTGGACACACTGTATAAAATCCAAAATTAAAATGTTTAAAACACATCCTACACAAAAACAGCAACAGAAACACTTAAAAAACATCAAAATCGAAAGAAAATGATATGACGCAACCTGACGCATCAATGTCAAAAATCTTTAAAACTACGCAACGGATTTTGAAGCGGTTTTTTTTAATAGATAGAATGATTCAAGGGGAAGGTTTTTATGTATAACTAGCGACCCGCCCCGGCTTCGCACGGGTACAATTTCAGAAAGTGGCATGCCGGGTACTAATATATCAGGTTTGTTCGTGTTTGTATTTATACCAGCGGGTTGCAACGCATGCTGGGTACACGCTATATGACTGCTTGTAGTGCAAGGTTTAGTCAGTAGGTCCCTTGTTGTGTTTTAATACTTTTGGTGGTTTTGTTGTTGTACGTGTCAAATGGAGAATGCTCATACCGAATATGGAAGAAAGAACGCGATTGTACAAAACAGTTCATGAAACCATTTTTTAAATAGAAACGATCACTACACGAGCGCTTTGACTATTTTTAAAATAAAAAAAAATTATGTGTGCTTAAGACCACACGACAGAAGTGAAAACTTCAACAAGGTGAAATTAACAATATCAAATACACGAGTGTCTAGACAATGCACACTGACTGTTTCCACGTCGATACGTCGATACTGAATGCAACCGATGGCGGCATGCTCTTTCATATAACGTTCATTCGGGTCAGGGTCAGTTCGGATTGAATATAGCAGTTGAATTCGAGCGTAGCACACCCGAGTCTGACGCCTGACGCCTGACGGCTCAGTTTAATTCAGTGCCCACAAAAAGTGCTAAACGCGCCTAAAGAAGTTTTCACTTCAAAAACTGATTGCAGAATTGGTTGACAACAAACGTAAGTCGCCTAATAATTGGGCAATTCCTGGGCAACCAGATTGCTAAGAAATATTTAAGCAATTTTATCGGACGACTGGGTCGCCCGGTAAACGCCCTTTAATTGATTTAATTTTTAGTTTACTGGAAATAGGTATCCCTAAAATAACAGTTTTGACTCGCTAGACAGGTAAATGTTTACCTGTGAATATGACATTACTGTATATAAATTTTTGAGTTGGAAAATTTGATAAGCTTGTTTGCAAAAACTCTAATATTAATGGACACTGTATTAAATGTCTATGGGGATTTGAAATATTGGAGTTTAGTGCAGGAATATTAGTGGTCACGCGAACTCGTTTTTTACTTAAATAATTTGTGTCCCTTTGGGTTTAGGTTTGGAGTTGTAACTTATTTATCACTAACCGGTGGTTTTACACCACATTATCTATATAATATTGAGTTAGTTTTAATCGGATTATTCTATACCTTCTTTGCTTTATTCCGTGCTTTATTTATTTTTATAAAAGCGCTATCCAACATGAGACCAGCGAAACGGGCCCAAAAACTATAGAAATATGCCTAAAACACGAAAATATACACAAGCGAGTCATTTCTACACCAACGATAAAATAAAATAACACATACCTACATAGGATATGCGACGCCACTGACGATAGAAGACTGCAACGAAGTTACTAGAACATGTGAAATCTCGATTCATTTTGATTTTTTTATACAGAGTTTGCATAAACTTCAAAAACATGATTGTTCTCCAAGAGGAAACTACCTTTATTTTTAATTTTTGACCAAAATGCCAATTAGAAAACTTATTTAGAATAATGTTTGTAATTTAAATCCGAAATTTAAAATAAATCTTCGAATTTTTTAGTTTTGAATGTTTCCTACATTTCAAGGTAACTCCTACGGTTACATGTGTTTTCGAAAAAGTATGGGCCAATAATGCCATAATAAGAAATCACTCACCAGATCATCTTGCAGGAATTCTAAAACGGGGATTATTTTCGCCCCAGTATCTAATATGCCCAGAAGACACTTTCTCGTTTGTTGAAAATGTCGATTCATCGGAGAACATGATAAATTTATGAAAATTCCTGTTTCACTTACAATTTTGTTTCCGACTCAAAGACAAAAATCCAAACGTTTGGCTTCGTCTCCTTCTTTCAACATTTGATTAAAAGTTGGCCTAAGTGGGAATATTTTGTTTGCCTTTAAAATATACTGAATATGAGTTTTTTTTACTACATCAAGTTCTTGAGCTCGATTTCTTAATGAAAGGGTAGGATTGTCAGCAACAGACTGGAATACGATTAGGAAAGCTGCATTTTTTTTTTTAAATGGAAACTGAACCAATTCGCTGAAATGTTCTTAATAATTTATGAAGTCCCATTTTTGAGACGTAAACGTTAGAGTATCTTTAATTAAATTTCTCTATCACAAAGTTGTAAGAACTTTCGCCCGCACCGTAACATTGAACTAAATAAACCCTTTGTTCTAAGGTCAACATTTTCAAAACACATCAAATTCTATTTGACAACTTCAAAAAAAAAAGGTAAAAAAAATTTCTTGTTTTTACAAAATATGGTAGGAATGCATTTAAAATTTTAAAATAAGATATACACCACCCATTATAAAAATGGAGCCTAATAAAATTTTATATTAATATTTTTATTGAGCAGCAAAATTTTCATTTACCTTTAAAAATTAAAAAAACTAAAAAAATTGAAGATTTATTTCAAATCTCAGATTTAAATTACAAACGTTATTCTAAATAAGTTTTCCAATTGGCATTTTGTTCAAAAATTAAAAATAAAGGTAGTTTATTCTTGGAGAAAAATCATGTTTTTGAAGTTTTTGCGAACCCTGTATAAAAAATCAAAATTTTCTCTTCGTGAATTGCATTTTTTTTACAAAAAAAACTTTTTATCAAGAATGACTTTTTCCCAAAAAATGAAATTTTTCATTTATTTGTGCTATTGTAAACCCTATCCGCGGACAGTCTGTAGATGTGCAGCATTTCAAAAATTATATTTAGTAATTTTTGAAACATTTGCAATATTCCATACTTTTCTTCTTTTATTTTCATCGATTAATGACAGTAATGAAAGTTTAATTAAAATTCAATTTTTGAATATTAAATTTTGACCTTTCTTAATGTAAATATTGGCAAAAAATGTTCATAATGTTTTGTAATTTTTCTTTTTAAAGAATAGTCGGTAGTTCTAGTAATGATCTGGAACATTAAACTAAATTATTTATCTTGAAGAAATAGTCCATATATTATTTATATAAAGATGTTTAATTATATTTTCATTACTTTCAGTTTGGATACTAACAGAATTGCTTTTGGACAATACTTTGTATAGTTAAGTAAAACGACATAAAAATTTACTGAAAAATGAATAGGGACTTCTAAACAAACTTATTAAAATTCAAAAATATTGCATATTAATAGATAAATAATTCTGTATAATATTTCTAGATACTATACGATAGTAAATCTACAGGTCCGTCCTTGCTATTTCAAATGTAGTTAGCTGATTAATGTTTGGCGCTCCTGATGTATAACAACGCCGAAATTTCAGTAGGTCCACTAAAAAGTGGAAAGACAGAGTTTAGTAATTATGATTGATACAAGGCGACGCTTCACGCGAGCATAAGATATATGGCCGAAGTTGATTGAAAAAAATTGAGAGGCTCACTAATTAATTAGCATGCGTGTGCCAAGCGAGACGTTCTAGGTCCGATTTTCATCGGTCAGATAACAGCCCATTTGAAACCTAAAATCTTCAATCTCAGGGGCAACTTCTTCTAATGCAGGTCCGAGTTGATTTTGTAAAAGTTTTTAAAAAAATTCATTGAACAGGACTCTGATTGTTTTTGCGCTGTAATAGTTTATTACATACCGAAGAGGAAAGTGTTTCATTACTGTTGAGAGATTAGATAGTTATCCGAGAGGCGAAGCGTCGAGGTTAACTTTAATCTCGTGACAGTAATGAAAACTTTCCTCTGAGGTTTGTATACTATTTTATTTACAACCACGCCGTTAATTGAAAATTAGATAATATTTCATTTTTTCAAAAAATGTAGTAAAAATGTCAAAATATGACATTTATTGTTTTGACGCCAAACAAAAATATGCTGGTTGCGTCATTTAAACATGTACTTGTTGCAGTGCCATAGTAATGGAGGATAACTTTAAACAGTTTTTTTTAAACCGACCAGAAAATATACATTTTCTGGACAATTTTTCGTCCGGTTAAGATTTTTCCGGTCCCTGTTTTTTGTTTTTCCAATCGCTCTTTAAATACAAGCTACCTTGATTTCTTTACTATGACAACAACATTTCGATGTATTGTCGAGTGACAGTTCGTTGATTTTTAATTTGTTGTTTATGTCAAACTTGTTTCTCGAGTTCGCAAATTTAACAATATGAATTCAGATTTTGAATTATCCGACACGGAAAATGAGATTTCAGAAGAAATTTTGGAAGCAGCAAGGAAAGCGACTTACGATATATTGCCAGTAAAATAAAAAGCCCGTTACGAGAAGTCATACGACGCATTTAAAAATAATATAAAATAATTTAATGTAAGTATATCGAAGTGTCGGTCTTAAAAAAAATATTGTACGTCACGCAACCGAAAATTAGTGTTTTCCAGGTGTCTCCAAGCTTCCAGGACTCGCCTACGGCTCGCCCTGGAAATGCTTGTCTCGACCTGAAAAACACTACTTTCCGGTCTTGTAACGTAAATTACTATTTTCTACTACTGTATAAATAAATTAACTTTCGGGCCCTAGCAACACGAAAGAAAACGAAAGTAAATGTTACAGTTACCTGAATATTATCCGTTGCTAGCTACGAAAGTAGGTTGCTAGCTACGAAAGTAATACTTTCGGTGCCAGGACAAAAAAATCGAACTGACAGACTCTGACAGTACTCAACTAACTAGTTGTCAACAATACTCAAATAACTAGTTGTCATGGATTATTTTATAGGTGAAAAAAAAATTTATTTTATCATTTTAATTTGAATAAAATCAAAGTTTATTACTTAATAATATATTGATCAGAGAACAGTAGTAGAAAAAATTTAATACATTACACGATTCGAAAGCCTTTTTTGGTGGTCGGAGGTATTAAATCACCTCGGCTTTGCCTCGGCAATTCAAAAACCTCCTCACACCAAAAAATTAACTTTCGCATCTAGTAATGTAAATAACTAATTGAATTGGTCTCGTTCTGTCAGATTTGTGTTAGAAAAAACCCGAAATGTTGTCGGATGTGAGAATGAAGATTATTCCATCCCAACAGAACTCAAAGAGGCTGCAGAAATAGCAGAAGCAAGTTTACTTCCGGAGAAAAGTATGGGGCGATATGAAAAAGCATTTAAGGTATATGAAATTTGGTGTTTAGAAAAAACACAAAGAACATCGCATCGGAGACAGTCTTGATGGCATATTTTAGTGGCATGGCAAAGAAAAAAAAAGCCCTCTACTCTTTGGGCTATCTACAGCATGATACGGGCCATACTAGATTTGAGAGAAAGGATCATCATCATCATCATGCAGCCTGTCTCGTCCACTGCTGAACATAGGCCTCTCTCAATAATCCCCAATTTTTCCGGTCCTGAGCAGCATGAATCCAGTTTGTCGAGATGCGTTTTACATCATCTGTCCATCTGGTCGGTGGTCGTCCCTGGTTTCTGAAGGCTTGTTCTCTGGGTC
This sequence comes from Polydrusus pterygomalis, assembly GCA_963969555.1. Lineage (NCBI taxonomy): Eukaryota > Metazoa > Arthropoda > Insecta > Coleoptera > Curculionidae > Polydrusus > Polydrusus pterygomalis. The sequence continues at coordinate 35,902,203 of OZ018376.1, read as the reverse complement.
GCCATTCTATAATTCTCTTTGTCCATTTTTCATGCGGCATTCTTGCTACATGTCCAGCCCAACTCCATTTCAAGCAGGCCATTCGCTCCACCGCATCTGTAACCCTGGTTCTCTGTCGTATTATTTCATTGGGATGGGAACTCTGTCTCTTATTGTAATTCCCAGCAGAGAACGTTCCATGGCGCGTTGCGCAACTCTCACTTTATTTACTGATTTCTTCGTTAACGTTGAAGTTTCCGAACCGTAAGTCATGACAGGCAGAATGCATTGATCAAAAACCTTGCGTTTGAGGCACAACGGAATATCTGACTTAAATATATGTTTAAGTTTACCATAAGCTGCCCAGTGAGAGAAAGGATGGATATATCAAAATATAAGATTCTTGCATTTTTGAAACGCCAGAATGTAGGGTTTAGGTAGGCCAAAGAAATCTACTATCTTTACCAGACAAAATATAAAGGATTTTCTAAGCAAAGCACCCCAAGAGTTCCTTCCTATAAAGGCAAGACTTTGTTTTTAATTATTTTTTCTCATTATTTTAGGTTGCGCTCATAATAGATGTATCTGGCGTACTGACGAATTATTAAAAATAAAAACTACGCACACTGATATTTTAGATGAGAAAATTTCCATCGAAATTCCGGATACAAAAACTTATAAAAGTAGATCATTCATGATAACTAATATATATTGGATAAAAATTGTGAAAGAATTTATCTAGGTGAGAAAAGATATTCAAAATGAGAGATTTTTTGTTCAATATCGATTGGGAAAAGCTCGAAATCAACGTTTTGGGTATAATTATTTGTCTAAATTTCCGTACAAAATTGCCAGCTTTTTAAAACTTCCTAAGGCGGAAACCTACACAGGTCATGCCTTCAGCAGAACGGCAGCTACGTTGCTGGTTAATAGCGGAGCAGATATTTTACAGCTGAAGCGTTTAGGGGGATGGAGGTCCAGTACAGTTGCTGAAAGTTATGTGAATATATCTGTGGCTAACCAAAGTCAAACCGCAAATATGATATTTTCAATAATTTTGCCATCATCCTCCTGTAGCAGTTCAAGCTTTTTACTTCCTGTTGTTAACATTACCGGATCTGAGAGTGAACAAGAAATAAAATTATCTAGCAGTGAAACTTCACACTACCCGGGCGGTCTCTTAAAAATTTCGGTAATAAGTCAACTTTGACCATTAATTTTAAGAAATAATGTGATAAATTGTTTAATTATTGTTGTTAATTGTCTTGTTGATATACGTTCCTTGTTAAGAATTGTTAAATAAAGATATTACAAAAATATTTTGCTTTATTGAATGAGTGGGAGAAATGAGAGAAGAATAAGAATGAGGGAAATGAATGAGGGAAGGACGGTAATTGTTTTTACCAGAAACAAATCTTAGAGACTTAAAGTTTAAATTGAGCGGCTCTAGATGGCTCATTTACTCATTTTTCATTTACAATGGACTTATCGTTATTCCCCTGCACTGTTCAAATATTAACCACAAAATTTAAAAATCTGAACTCAGCATAAAGCTTTTATTTCTAAGACTGATTCTAAAAAGGTATAAAATTATTCGACCAAAAGCACAAGGTGGTAGCCAGTTCATTCAAAATTTGTCAATATATCTTACATTTAACACAAAGGTATTGAATTCTCACCGGGCCTATATACGAACGTTTTTTTTTCGTGCGTTCACAGAAGCACAATAAGTAAATTTAGTTGTATTTAGGATGGCCCCGAAGCTGTCGAACTTTAACACAAGGTGTTCCCTAAATTCTAAAGAAAGGGACGCCTTGTATTCATAATAGTTATATTATAGTTTGTTTGACATTTTAAATTGGCATGCATTGTGAGTAAATTTTTTTACGTTTCTAAAATATTTCTTGATGTATTAGGGTTTTTGACATAATTTAAAAAACGTAACTTATGGCAAAATTGTATGTCATGTTTCTAATAATAAAGCATGTTTTCGCGATTTACACTTACATTTGTTACTATTACAATTTTGTCATTGTTTGCTTATATTAGACGAATAAAACAATAACATGGAATATTCTACAGCAGATAAATTCGATAGTATTCATCTATATTATTCAAATAATAGAAATTCATCTAAAACTCGTAATGAATACCACAGGAATATATTTTCTTTATTTTTTATTTAATTTATTAATAGAATTTTACCCTCCAAAAGCACTATTAAATATGTTGTGAAAAAATTTAAAGAAACCGAAAGCTTAGAAAGAAAAAAGCGGACAGTAATAAGATATGAGGAATTAGACTTAAATGGCATGCTGTTCTTTGAAGGTGACAATTTTAATTTTATACTAATTTTTAATTCCTAAAATAATTACTTAAATGTTGTATTACAGAAAATCCTGAATATTCCGTACCAGAGGCAGCGGGCCATTTTCATAAATCTTTATCAAAAATACACAAAATTTTGGTAAAATACCGGTATCATCCCTATAAATTTCATCCAGTCCGAAATTTAACAGAAGATCACAAGCAACAGCGGCTAGAGTACGGCAAGAAGGCGTGAAATTGATAGGAATCTTTTAAACAAAATTTTTACCGACAAAGCAAATTTTGGCACAGCTGCTATGTTTAATCAAATAATAAACATTTTTTGGCAACTTTTAATTCCCACAAAATGCAGCCTGTTAGAATTCAGGGTCGTAGGTCTATAATTGTGTGGTATGGCATTATAAGAAATAGGGCCATTGGTTCAATAATTTATAATGGGAGTTTAACTAGACTAAGATATTTGGAATTTCTTGAAATTAACATTAAAAACATTTTAGAAGAGCTTAATCAACACGCTACACTAATTTGGTAGCAGGACGGTGCGCTACCCCATCATGTTGGCCCTGTAACAAGATATTTAAATGAAAAATATAAAACATGGATTGGAAGAAACGGACCAATAATATGGCCTGCAAACAGCCCTGACTTGACTGTGTAGGATATTTTTCTTTGGGGTTATTTAAAACCCAAAATTTATTACAATAGGTCAGAGAACATTCAAGCTTTGGGACAAAGAATTCAAGAAGAGATTTTGGTGCTACAAACGCAATAAATTGTAAGTTATTAGAAAACTTCAATTCAAAAATGTATAAGAAATGAAGGGGATTATGTTAAAAATCAATAATTTTCCATATTCCTGTAATTTTTAATTAAAATTTGTATATGATTCCACACTTATCAAATATCCCTTTGAGTAAGTTAAAAAAGAGACACGAATTATTTTAAAGTTTTATAAAACGATCTAAGGTTCCTTTTTCAAGAATACTATAATAAGCATAGTTGTAGTCTCCTCTAAATCTAGTATTATTTTAGTGTCTTCTTGTATAGTCCTCAAAACGACTCGCGTTCTTAATAAAAAATATAACACACTCATAAATGTAAATACCCACTACAGTAAGTAGGTTCACCCAAAAAAATCTCTATCTATATTTAATATTAAACATGATTCGCACTATGCTTTTGACAAGGAAAAATCCTATTTATTTTGGTAGACCCTCCCCATATTTCAATTCGAACCTTAAATCTAGAGTAAAAAGTTTCAAAGTAAACCACCCTTAATACTGTCAAATCAACATTCTTAGACACAACCCTTAATCCAAATGTAACAGAAGAGAGCTTGTTGCAGAGACTGTTTATATGGGCAGGCCATCCCTTTATGCGGTGGAGAACGATGCCTAAAAATCTGGAAGAGATCACACAATCAATATGTTGATTATTTAAAACTATTTCTTCAGGTATGTTGATCCTATTATTCGTTCGAGGATATCTAGGATAAGTAGAAAAAAATCCAATAATTTGTAATAAAGAATAGATTACCGGCACCAAAGAAAAAACTGGCAGCGTAACGACCTTAACTTGTGATTGGGAAATATCAAATATCTTTTAAGCATCGTTTTGTCCGCTTTTATATAATTTTTTTACGCGAACAAACAGCCCCGGGGCTGGGGAGTTTCAATACTCCCCTGGGAACCCTCACAACCTGGTCCAGAGCCTCATTCGACACCTTTTGTCCGTTATGACTTAGTTCATCAGCTTGTTTTCGGGTATTAAGCAATCCACTGAAGAGAATTGTCTCTGATGCCGTACCTCTGAAGGTTAGAGATAATCAAACCATGATCAATGCAATCATAGGCACTGGATAGGTCAACAAAGACCCCACAGGACAGACCGCCACTATCCAAGGTATTTTAAACCAAATTAGTAAAATAAAAAACTGCAGTAATATCAGACCTAGACCTTAAGGAAGCATCCTGGTTTGACGAAAACAAACCGCACCTGTCAAAAAACCTGACAAAAACATTATTTTTATATTTATTATGTACTCACAAATCTTAGAAAAACATGTTAACAAACTTATAGGTCGGAAATTTAAAGGATCTTTAGAATCACCTTTCTTGTATCACGGTTTAACTGTGGCGACCTTTAGGCCACTAGGAAATACCATACCACATGAGCCAACGGTTCAGCATGATCAGCTCTACAACGTTTAACAATCGCCGATGGGATACCATCGACACCAGTACTAATTTGTTCTTTAAAAGTTTGATCACTAACATTACAACCCGACAAAACACGAACAAACCCGAACAAACCCAAACGCTGTAGTGAGATGTAGTCGGCGCAAAAAAAAAGATTGGGGATTCAAACCAAGAGCTCCCAGATAGCCACTGTCTCTATCTAAATTTGGTTGAGCTTGTAGTAGATTAGGAACACAGCTAGTAAAAAAATTATTGAATGTATTTGCTGCCATGTGAGGGTTCTCGGCAATATAATTTGCATTAATTATACTAATATAATATACAATAATATACAGGGTATCTAACGGTCGATGGTGGCCACTATGAAAGACTACTAAAATTATAACTAAAATGCTATTTTAACAGATGTTCAAAACGCTGGCCGTTTACATCCAAACACTTTAATAATAATATGCGGCTGTTGACTGCATGGATTTCAAGAAAAATTTAGTTTTAATGTTTTTTGTATGTTAATGCAAACACACATTGTCCAAATAAAATAAATAAATTCATAAAAACTGCATTTGTATAGTTTTCTTCCATGACGTGTATTTGTATCTAAACTTAATGAAATGTCCAAACGATAACCATAGTAACATACGTAAACATCTGTTTTTGTCATGGCTTACTAACTAATAACCGAATAAAAATTGAATTGTATAGAAAATTTTACAAATTACGCTTAATACGTCAAAAAAGTGGTTAAACTAGTTAGTTAGGTACAGGAATGATATACAAGAATTAAGTGAAATTTTAGCAGCTTTTTAAATCCGTAATAATATACAGGGTGTTACATTTGAAAAAACGGACTTATGGTAACTTTTTCAAGTTACCAGAATAAGTGTATTTTTCAACCACCCTGTATATTGCAACTAAGATTTGGGACTAGGGCAGAGAGCTCTATGGTATTAGTTAACTATTTACCAAATTTCAGGGTTTCAGTGTTTTAGAGTTCAAAATTATCAGCATTTTTAAAAGTGACGTTTTTGGACAAAAGAAACGGAAATTAATTTATATCGTAGAAACGGTAAGAGAGAAGTATAGAGTAGAGTTAATAAAAATCGTAAGGAAAGTAATGGGGGTTTTGAAAATGAAATAAAATATATGGTGTTGCATTTAAAAAATCGAAGTTACTATTATTTTTGTGTGGAAGCGGCAACACTGTATTGTAAAAAATATTTTAGGTTGGTAGAGCATATCCGTTTATGTACGCGACCAAATTTTCAAAACGATTCCTTTACTGGTTCGTCAGAAACGTCTAAGGTACCATCGACCGTGAGACACCCTGTATATAATATATAATTAGCCGCCAGCAAGTCCTTCCAACATTTTATTCGATCACCGATCAGAAAATCAAATACACTCAAACTTAAGGGTCTATCTAATTAAAGTAAAACACAACAAAAAAGTTATAGGGACGAGAAGAAAAGCACAAAGTCTTTCTCCACAAGTTTATTAGAATAATAAAGGTTATTTCAGATTGTCTCAAAATGTTTTTCATCGTCACGAGAAGGCAAAAATTAATAGAATATAAATATATTCCTGTTGTTATAAAATAAGAAGAAGAAATGAGAAAATGGTTGATGGTAACAAACTTTATTGGAGCTTTAGAAAAAGTTTTAGTTAAAAAAATATGGTAAAAAATTATGAGAACATTGATAATGACAAAAGTCATGGTTAGCCGAAAGAAGAAGCATAATACTAACTACATATTTTGGAAATGGCCGTTAAATCTGAATATCCGTCATAGGAAAATAGTGTCCGACCGAAACAAGATTTTTAGCCGAAACCGAAACCGAATCTTCGACCATGGTCTCAGTTTCGGCCGAAACCGAAACCGAAACTTATTCATACGTGTTAAAAATTTTATTGTATGCTGAAATTTAATTTATTTTATATAGGAAGAGATCGATCTTGGGAACGGATTGACCTCTTCCCCCCCAAAAAAAAAAGTTGACAGAGAAAAAAATCTATTTATATACAGTGTGACCAGTAATGTCCGCATCATATGGATTTTTTTTCATTAATAGCTTTATTCGAAATTTGACTTTGGCATCAAGTTCTGCTTCGATCGAGATAAAAATTAAGCAAAAAAATAGTAGTCACGTGATTTACATTATCTGTAATATACTAATTATTTTCAAAAAATAATTCAAAAGTGGGGTTATTTCTGAAAGTATCGAAAAAAGTTATTAGAAAAAGTTTTTTTAATGCAGTTTCTAGCCCACACGCAAAATTTTAGCTGCAAAAGATAATTTTGATTTTTTACCCATATTTTGTAAATTGCACCACTTTTGCAAAATAAGACTCAACGCAACCTACATAAAACTTCTTAGTTTTGACAATGCTTTATTTCAAATACATTTTCTTTAAAGTAGCGCCATATTAAATAATGTGTGTTTTTCTACAAAATCAAAATTGGGCTATTAAAATTTGGTCGCATGTGATGCAAATTTTATTTGTTTTTGACCCTGTATAAGGTAACTTCATAAAATAAGTATTTTTGAAAACACAATTTGTGGTTGAAAGTAATACACCTTAATATTAAGACAAAAAAGAACACAGGTTCATCAGTAAAGTGTTCATTAAGCGGAAAATAAAGTTTAGTGGTGGGTTAAAAATCAAAATTATCTTATGCAGCTAAAATTTTGCATGTGTGCTTGAAACTGCATTTAAAAAACCTTTTCTTATAACTTTTTTCGATATTTTCAGAAATAACCCCACTTTTGAATTATTTTTTGGAAAAAATTAAAATTTTACAGATAACGCTAATCACGTGACTACTATTTTTTTGCTTAATTTTAATATCGATCGAAGCAGAACTTGATGCCAAAGTCAAATTTCGAATAAAGCTATTAATAAACAAGTTTCGGCATGGCCGGTTTTTGGCCGAAACCGAAACTGTCACCGAAACTAGATTTTGTGGCCGAAACTAGCCGAAACTTGCAGTAATAAACGATTCTAATAAAAATTTTCTGCCTTGATGGAGATATTGTATACTTATATTTGCTTGCATTGCTTCGTAGTAAAGTGTCATTATCATTAAAACAGCTTTGCAACTTTATAAAACTTTAATGCCTAAAAGCGCAAATTAAAAAAAATATCTCCCAGACAAAATTCCTGTTAAAAATGATCTATTCGAAGCCAGACTCGAAGAAACAAAGACCATTCAGAAGGTACAAAAGGCAATTTCCAGCTTCTAAGACTCGAGTATTATAACGTTATGACATTTAGTAGCAAGCGAAGTTTACGCTGCTCTTATCATGGCCCTATTGTTGTCAGTTAGTTCTATTATCCATAAAATACGTAGTTATTATTTAATTACCGCTCCCGCTTTGTAGAGCTCGTACAATGTTGCCGAAATTGCAATTTGTCTTCGAGAAATTAAAAGCTTTAAGGTGGTCTTTATAGGTTCCTTGAGTTATTACACTAGTGATTTTTTATAATAATTGATTTCGAGATTCCAAGGCTCACTTTGTAAGCTTTTCTCAGTTGTGTCTGTATTATGGAGGGCTTTAGGAAGGAGTCCGATCGAAAATGGCTGTTCTTTAAATTTACGTCCCTGTTTAGTAAAGTCGCCACAGTGGTTCTTTTCCCGTGCGTCATCACTTTTACGTCATCAAAATCGTATGAATCAAATCAAAATTACGAGACGAAAAAAGTCAAAACTAAGTTAAGTTCATAAAATGGACGTGCCTGCCTACCGTTTGACGTACCTACATAATATCACGAAAAATTATTATTTATTTTAAGTTTTGCCCGGCATTCTCTATTATCTAAAAGAAATTGACAAAACAAATGTTTATACATTTAATACTATTTTTAAAGCTTAAAATCTACAAAAGTTTGGTGTTTTATTGACTATTAAAATCGCAAAAGTCAAATTTTTAACATCCTTTCATTTAAGGGAATTTAGCCACTGCCGTAAACGTTTCAAAGAACTTTCACGGTTAGAATATTTAAAATAAATAAATTAGTTATTATAAAAATCCATAAATACTTACCGCCAAAACAGATGGTGGGTATAATTACCTCTAAAAAGAACTACTTTTAGAAACAAGAACAGTTCTAAGGCACAGATTTACAAAATACGAATTAGATTGGCAGATCAAAATAAGGTTGACAATGACGTTCTAAAATACAACGGTTGTCAACTAAACAAATAAAGAAAGTAATTAACTGACGTTTATAGTTTTATCCTTGTCTAGCACGTTATATTATTGCGGAATTTTGGAGACGTTCTTTTATGCTTTTATTCAAACTTGTTACTGTAATAAACAAGGATGCAGAGTTATTAACCACGTCGAGTCCTGATCGTTGATTGATGACGCACGGGCAAAGATCCACTGTGGCAACTTTAGTTAGTTCGCTGTTTCCCGGTCGCGGAGCAGTGATCGTCACGTGTTTGACTTTTTACAGGTTTTGATAGACGTCAGCGGTATTTTTATCCAATAATTAATAAAATAAGCTTTATTAGATATAATATATACATATATCTCAGCCTGTAGAGGGTTTTAGTTAACTAAATTCAATAAAACAGTTGATTATCCCATAAGAACCCATGCATTTTACAGATTTAAAGGAACACATGCGCTCCTGACGGCCATTTTTAAAGCTGCTTTACTGATCCAAAACTATGCCCGAAACCAATGTATTGCGATCGGACTCCTAACCTAAAGCCCTCCATAGTCTGTATACCAGCGTAGCGGGGTAAGGGTGGGGGGTTGTGTGTCCCCATAACAAAAGCCATAAATATTATTACAAAAATAACCAATAAGCGCAAACCATAGACAATTTACCTTTAGATAGGTACAGCTTATCTCCTGCGCAAACAAAGTTACGTTTTATGGGTGAAAAAATACGTCCGAGCGCATGACTCGCCGGTCAACTGCCTTCCCTCTGGACACCTTCGTGCATGCGCACAAACTTCGTGTTATCGGTCTGTCCTACTTTACTGACATGCTCAAAATACCCTCCGGAACCGGCTCGGCCGCCATTTTTGTTATTGTGTTTTAAGGTTTCTCTGTGGATTCCTTGTAGTTTTCTTTGCTATTATATATTATATAAACTAGCCGAAACTTGCAGTAATAAACGATTCTAATAAAAATTTTCTGCCTTGATGGAGACATTGTATACTTATATTTGCTTGCATTGCTTCGTAGTAAAGTGTCATTGTCATTAAAACAGCTTTGCAACTTTATAAAACTTTAATTCCTAAAAGCGCAAATTAAAAAAAATATCTCCCAGACAAAATTCCTGTTAAAAATGATCTATTCGAAGCCAGACTCGAAGAAACAAAGACCATTCAGAAGGTACAAAAGGCAATTTCCAGCTTCTAAGACTCGAGTATTATAACGTTATGACATTTAGTAGCAAGCGAAGTTTACGCTGCTCTTATCATGGCCCTATTGTTGTCAGTTAGTTCTATTATCCATAAAATACGTAGTTATTATTTAATTACCGCTCCCGCTTTGTAGAGCTCGTACAATGTTGCCGAAATTGCAATTTGTCTTCGAGAAATTAAAAGCTTTAAGGTGGTCTTTATAGGTTCCTTGAGTTATTACACTAGTGATTTTTTATAATAATTGATTTCGAGATTCCAAGGCTCACTTTGTAAGCTTTTCTCAGTTGTGTCTGTATACCAGCGTAGCGGGGTAAGGGTGGGGGGTTGTGTGTCCTCCTAACAAAAGCCATAAATATTATTACAAAAATAACCAATAAGCGCAAACCATAGACAATTTACCTTTAGATAGGTACAGCTTATCTCCTGCGCAAACAAAGTTACGTTTTATGGGTGAAAAAATACGTCCGAGCGCATGACTCGCCGGTCAACTGCCTTCCCTCTGGACACCTTCGTGCATGCGCACAAACCTCGTGTTATCGGTCTGTCCTACTTTACTGATATGCTCAAAATACCCTCCGGAACCGGCTCGGCCGCCATTTTTGTTGTTGTGTTTTAAGGTTTCTCTGTGGATTCCTTGTAGTTTTCTTTGCTATCGTGGTTTCTGGGTGTTTAATATTTACGGATTTCTAGTTTTTGTGTAGTTTAATGAATTGTGTTTGTTCTTTTAGTGACTAGGATTGGAATATAAACAATGACTAGTAACAGCCGTTGTATGATTTTATTATGCCCAAATAGGGGTAAAATACCTGGGATTTCGTATTTTCAGTAGGGGGGAGTCCCCTAGTACCGGACATCTCCCAATACCGGACATAGTCAGTTTCTTCACTTTGCCGATAGGTGGCGCCCAAACCTGTATAGAGGTATAGTCGCGTCTGTTACTAATGTTACCTCTCCGAAGCGTTTTAATCTATGGTCAGTTTGACAGAAGTTATCAAAGAAAAGGTTAATTTATGGTTGTTCTTTGTTTATTCTTTACCTTTAAGCCTGTGTGCAGTGATTTTGCCGCATTACACTTTTCTGTACCGAAAAGCACATTAGCAGACAGAATAAAACTGTTAAAGTCTGGCGTTGAGGTTACCTTACCTGCTAAAACGGGGAAATTTAAGAAGACATTTTCACAAGAACTAGAATCTGTTAGTTTTTCTTTGCGTCCGGTACTGGGTGACCATTTTTCGAATCATCGAAATGTAACCGTTTTTTATTTTATTTTTTTAATTAAAAATACCTTAAATATTTAAAAAAATGTAGTACGTACTTAAAATGGTATATGTTTACGAGTAACAGAGTGTTATTTTATTTTATTTTTTTCATTTTTAAAGTGGCCAGCTCCAAAAAAGCTAAGGTGTCCGGTGCTAGGGGACTCTCCCCTAAGTATGGAGTAGTGATGTATCTTGATATATAACTTTATTTAATCATGATCAATTTAAATGCATCAAACTAGGCCTAGGCTACCCAAACAAGGTATGAAAAGAAAGAGAAACCCACACCAAGACGGATTATCGCGATGCAAGTTTTCGTATATTTTATTTGCAATCTTTAAAAGGTTTAAAAGACACTTTTCTCTATGCTTATATTATATAAAAGAAAAAATTTAAATACCTAGGTAGTTTCTTGAACAAGAAATTGTGAGTGAAAATGTTTTACACGTAGTGCCCACCCAAGTTTTTGACAAATTGTAAAAATCAATACAAGTTATATACCAACTAATATTTAACTTGAGGTTCCGTTCGCGATGATAACATCATAGATTGGTTATTTTGCTGGTTTTGTTTGTTTTTTATGTTCGATTTTATAAGTTTTATAGTTTAATTGACTTGTTCTCTTCCCTTTCGAACTAAAAACACGACGACGAATCATTTTTAAACAAATTTTAAAAACAAAACCTTAAAAATAATTTTCTATCCTTAAAATCTGATAGGTTTGCTACTACTAAAAATGCCAGAAATCACTACTTTTTTTCCCAACTTGATAAAAAATTTAGAAGAAATTCCGATTTTTTGGCAAGAATTTTAATTTTAAAGCCCGACCTGTCTATTTTCCCATTCGTCAAACGATAATGTTGCAGTGCGCATGTCTAATAGTTCCCAGTTTTGTTTACATGCGCGAGGCCATAAAACTGCCACTTTCGTGATTATTGTTTGCTTATCTAAAGGTAAATTGTCTATGGCGCAAACTGTTATATTAACCTGTTAATTCAGAGCTGTACAAACTACTGAAAAAAGTAGCTTAGCTACAATCAACTTTTCTACTTCTATAATTTATTCTGAGGGTTACTTTATGTCAGTAATTTTAGTTTTGAAAAACTGCGTTCTTCGCCTTTAAAAGAGTTTATTATTAATATATTGATTGACATAAAAATATTAAGTTTTAAAATTATATATTATAGAGTATATTATGTATATATACAGTGCACCTAAGATGCAGTTGGGTAATAGATAGATAGTTATAATATACATATATAAACGGTTCAAAAAATATTGTATTTATTATTGTGAAGTAATTCTTTATAAGTGAAAAGGTAATAATTAATCAATTAAAATTAAACTAGCAAAGTTTTAAGGTAGGTAGTCCAAAAAAAAAATTGGCCCTTTTCATCTCTATAGTACCTGTCGAACGTGTGATACTAACTGCCGTTTGTTTGTAGGTGTTAACAGGTACTCTCCTTTTGCTTCATTTAAACAGCAAAGCAAAGTAAATATCTATGCAGCTAAGTTGTTAAAGGAACTCTTCATATACTCTATTTGCATCAAAGAGGGCTTGGTTTAGATCACAATGATATGTGGACGATATATCTAACCAAATCTAGGTTAAAATTTTGTCAAATTCATATTATGACATGATATTATGCCAAACTAATGAGTAATAAAATAAGTAGACAAATACAAATTTATTTTTGTTGTTTACAAAACTAACAAAGTAAGAATATACAGAAAGAAAAAGAAAATAAAATAAATGAAAATGGGACAGGCGTCTTATACAATTTGTTGGCGCATTTTACATTATTTCACGAACGTTTGCAACAACTTCCTTTGTTCTTACAGATGGTCTTCCTGCTCCTATTTGTGTGGTATAGAACATGTTTGCCTAAACACAGCCACGGTTCTTTTCAGGCAATGATAAAAATCCCCAGCAATAAAAGCAACGTTAGGAAAATGTTCGTGAAAATCGTCCATGCACAAACCCGGATTGTATGGCCACTCACCATTTACTCTAACCCCGTTTCGAAAATACACCTCAGCCATAAATGTTTTGTGCTGTTCCGTAAAGCCCATTGTGTGAATTGTTCAAGAAATTGGAAAAATTAGCGATGAATCAAATTACTTGTAACAACTGTCAAAGATGACGGAATAACTGATTGATTGTTAATTCAGGTAGTTACTGACACCCAACAGGTATTAAGCTCTGCGGCTAAGCATTACGTCCTTAGATGCAAGGCCCTCTTTGATGCAAATAATTTTAGCTCGCACGGTAGGTAGTATAAAACAAAGTCGCTATCGCCCATCTGTCCCTATATCCCTATATTATGTGCTTAAATCTTTAAAACTACGCAACGGATTTTGAAGCGTTTTTTTTTAATAGATAGAGTGATTCAAGAGGAAGGTTTTTATGTATAATTAGCGACCCGCCCCGGCTTCGCACGGGTGCAATTTCAGAAAGTGGCATGCCGGGTACTAATATATCGGGTTTGTTCGGGTTTGTATTTATACCAGCGGGTTGTAACGCATGCCGGGTACACGCTAGTATATTATATACCTCATTAAATTTAAATAATGAAATAAAAACACCAACTGTGCTAACACTGCGGAGGACGCGAACGTGTGATACTGACTGCCGTCTGTTTGTAGGTGTTAACAGGTACTTTCCTTTAGCTTCTTTTAAACAGCAAAGCAAAGTAAATATCTATGCTGCTTAGCTAAGTTGTTAAAGAAAATCTTCGCGAGCAACTTCGTATAATCGTATGAACAATATTAACTGCGGCTAGAGGGAAGGAAAAAATATTTGCGAGCTTTGCATGTACCCAAAATCTAGAAAAAGAATAATACAACAAATTTTAACATTACCCTTTTTTTCTTTTATTTTCGGTACACTAACACGACACAAAAAGGCCAAGTATAATAATCACCCGAAAACGCTCAATTGTTTAACATTGTGAAGTTGGCTCACGCCTAAAAATCTAACAACATAATTTATTTCACCATGCGGGACCTAATAGCCTGAAACACTGTTACAGCTGCCTTTTGTCGTTTCTAAATCGTCTTTATTAGTCGCACAATCGAAACAAATGCTTTTTGTGTTTAATGTTTGGGAGTTTTAGAAAACGTTTGTTGGTTTCTTTACTTTCGAAACTCGAGTAAATTTTTATAAGCAAAATTGTTTAAAATATGGTATGTATAAACTATATAATATTAGGTAAAGCGGCTGTGAAAACTGAACTCTAATATATATTACACCAGTGCTGAAGCCTTTGAAAATAGTAAAAAGTGAAAAAAAATAATAGTAGGATGAAACCCATTGAAAAAGGAAGAAAATAGAACAAAAATGAAAGAAAAAATAAATTACGGGCGATCCGAGGTCGGGAAGGGTGGGAGGGGGGGGGGGGGGTTTAAGGGTAGAAAATGATTTATCTCGATTTCCGGTAAAACTACAAGTCCTATGGAAAAGCGTTAAATCGCAAAGTTGTAGGTAATAAAAAGATCTACAACTTTTGTATTTACACTTTTTTCATATAACATCAAAATATATGTGAAAAATTCAAATAACCAAGTTTTTGGTTTTTTATTTTTATCTTTTACAAAAAAATTTTTTATCCACGAAATTTGGTGAAAACTTACATTTCCATGTCCTAAACACACTGTAATTTTTCTGATTTAAAATATTTATTTTTTAACCTTATTTTGACTTAATATCGAAAAAACACCCTAATTTTCAATCGAAAATTCTCACGTCAAAATATCTGCTTTTTTAAAAAAGTCGGTGGGCTTTTTGTTCGTTGAAATCTCTACTTTTTGATAGTGTTAAAAAATATATACATTACTATGGTAAATGTTCTCAAAAAATGCAAAGAAACGAAAAAAACTCGAATCCGAAATTTTTTTTTAGATCAATATGTACAATTTGGAGCTATTTATTAAAATTTATACTTTAATTACTCGAAAAACGTAAGATTCCATATTACATTCATAAAAAAAAGTATACATTTTAATAAATAGCTCAAAATTGTACATATTGATCTAAAAAAAAAATTTCGGATTTGAGTTTTCTTCGTTTCTTTGCATTTTTTTGAGAACATTTACCATAGTAATGTATATATTTTTTAACACTATCAGAAAGTAGAGATTTCAACGAACAAAAAGCCCACCGACTTTTTTAAAAAAGCAAATATTTTGACGTGAGAATTTTCGATTGAAAATTAGGGTGTTTTTTCGATATTAAGTCAAAATAAGGTAAAAAAATAAATATTTTAAATCAGAAAAATTACAGTGTGTTTAGGACATGAAAAGGTAAGTTTTCACCAAATTTATATTAAGTAATTTGAATTTTTCACATACATTTTGATGTTATATGAAAAGAGTGTAAATACAAAAGTTGTAGATCTTTTTATTACCTACAACTTTGCGACTTAACGTTTTTCCATAGGACTTGTAGTTTTACCGGAAATCGAGATAAATCATTTTCTACCCTTAAACCCCCCCCCCCCCCTCCTCCCACCCTTCCCGACCTCGGATCGCCCGTAATTTATTTTTTCTTTCATTTTTGTTCTATTCTCTTCCTTTTCCAATGGGTTTCATCCTACTATTATTTTTTTTTGTTTCAAAAATTATCGACCCTGGTCTATATTATTAAATTTAAAATAAGAAAAAGAATGTAATAAAGAAAAATATGAACTGCATGCGTTTAGTCTTTAGTCAGATGACCATACATATTGTGAAATTGAATCTACTCTGCATTATTCCATACACTGAGGAAAATGATCAAATACAACAGGTTTGCTAAGACATAGTTTGTATTGACAGCTTATTTTTTATTAACCCACATTAAATAAATTGCCAGTGTATCAAAGCCGCTTTAGTGTTATATCAATTTAAGATTTGCCAGTGGTTTTATTGGTAGTAATCAGTTCCATTACCAGCACAGTCTTGTTAAGTAATGAACTACTTTTAATACAGCTATTTTGTTAAGAAATAAATTGTAATAGTATATTCTCTATGCGACGCATTTTGTTTCCAGTAAAGCGCTTTCTGTACAATTAAGAAAGCAAAACAGCGTCCACAAAAACGAATTGTATCTGTCAGAACCTATAATTCACAAGACTTTGGTGAGGGTTCGCAGCGATCGGCAAGCGCCCCGCTCCGTAGTATTAGTTTTAACGTATTTGTTGCGCAGGTCACATCGTTGTTCGGAGTTTTGTAGATGTCTTCTCTGAATTTGAACTGTATTGATTGTACCAATACCTGTTTGGAATCTCAGTAAACCATGTTGCATAATAGATAATCATATGCAATGTTAAACGACAAGAACCATATCACACTAGAAGCTATTTAAATTTTTGAGAACTACAGTATGTATTGATTTTTAGTGATAAGTATATGCTTTATTAACCGTAGCAAGCAAATATTATTATGATTAATGTCAAGTATCATTACCACTGCCAGTCGGAACTAATACAGTATATAAAACCAGATTAGACCCACAATAGAACTTGATAATTACTATTAGAGCAATAATGGCTTTAAACGATTCTATGGTAGCAATAACTCCTATTTCCCATTGGCTTAATTACCATGATATTATTACTGCACAGCGGTCTAGCAGTTTTCGTTGTCTTACAGTAGGAAAGCGCGTTGCTGTCACATATAGTATTAAACAGTTGTCAGTCAGTATAATTATGATGTTAGTGATGTTTCCAATCAGTTTTTATAATTTATTTTCTTTCTCAGACTTATGTGTATCAGTGTATGCATCCACACATGTATGCCCATCTGCTCCTTTTTCTTTCTTTAAATAGATAACGTGGCATTGCGACAAACCTTAAATTACTTCAATGGAGTTTATTTTCCTCTAATACATTTCTTTCTCATTTTAATAACATTCTGTATTTTACGTTTATACATAACCGTCTCAATACACAACTTTGTTATATTATATCCTTAATTGCATTCTTTACGTTGTGTTATGTTTTCTTAATAGGTATTTATTATATTTGCTTCTGTTTATAACTCAGTAACCAAACCCTTTTTATCATCTTAAAGCTCCATTAACACCATATTATAATGCACCTTTTGATTTTCTTATATTTCGTTGTTCTCCTGAGGATGTATGAGACATTTGAGCCATGTATGTAGAGAGTTTACCATCCTTTTGACTTTCTAACTAAAATACACCAGTGGAGGAAGACTTAAAGTGTCTTATTTTTTTCAATTCTACATTTTTTTTTAAAAGTGTGGACTATTCCTGCAAGCAGGTGCGTATTTGAGGGAGGAGTAATGGTGGTAGTTACCCTCCCCCCCCCCCCATCCCAAAAAATAAACTCTCACAAACCCCGAAACTGACAGCTGAATTCGCGCCTGCCTGCAAGTACTGAAAGTCCGCGTCGCTAATCTAGAGGTGCCAAAGCAATGTGGGCAAAAAATATTCATTGTTGTCTTAGTGCTCGGTTCAAATTTCAACTTTATTTACATTTATTTATTTCACTAAGGTACATAATATATTCCTCCGCCCATAACATATAATTCATAATAATATAATATTAATTATGAATAGTTTATTCGCATTTACTTATCTCACTAAGGTGCAAATATATTTCTCGGCCCGCAACATATCCTGTCCATATTTGTCACATACAAAATAATACCAATCTTTAAAGTAAATTCACGAAGCGATAGATATTTAAAGAAATCTTGATAAAACCGATGATTTTGTTAAATCTGGCAATATAGCGATATCCCTATATTCACGGTATCGGACTTGTCTATATCACGCGCCAAGTTGTTCCAGTTACTATAGTGTCCCTTTTTATCACATATAATATTTAATAATATGTCACATTGCTCGTTGATACGAACACACCAACAAATCTTGAGTCGCATGTCTGCCAGCGACAGAGTAACATGATTTTATGTTTTATGGTGATTTATATTTAATAAAATCAATTTAAAATAAATCTATATACAAAGGGAGAAACTCTCCATGGTCAAGCTAGGGATGTGGTTGTCTATACGTTTATAGGGTATGTGGGGAAGAAGCCAATACCAATCAATTTAAATTTCCACTTAAACGGATGATTGAACAGACTGCTCTTTACACAGGAGTACGCAGAGCCCAAAATTCAAAGTCTCTTTCTCATTTTCTTAAAATTTATACCGTGCGAGCAAAAATTATTTGCATCAAAGAGGGCCTTGCATCTAAGGACGTAATGCTTAGCCGTAGAGCTTAATACCTGTTGGGTGTCAGTAACTACCTGAATTAACAATCAATCAGTTATTCCGTCATCTTTGACAGTCGTTACAAGTAATTTAATTCATCGCTAATTTTTCCAATTTCTTGAACAATTCACACAATGGGCCTTACGGAACGCACAAAACATTTATGGTTGAAGCGTATTTTCGAAACGGGGTTAGTAAATGGTGAGTGGCAATACAATCCGGGTTTGTGCACGGACGATTTTCACGAACATTTTCCTAACGTTGCTTTTATTGCTGGGGATTTTTATCATTGCCTGAAAAGAACCGTGGCTGTGTTTAGGGAAACAGGTTCTATACAACACAATAAAGGAGCAGGAAGACCATCTGTAAAAACAGAAGAACTTGTTGCAAACGTTCGTGAAATAAAGCAAAATACGCCAACAAATTGTATAAGATGCCTGTCCCAGAAAGTGGGAAGATCTTATAGAACATGCAGGACCATTCTTAAGAAGCAGCTAAATTTATTTTCTAATAAAGTGCAAGTATTCCAAGAAATACAAGCCGTAGATTTTGAAAGACGCAGGGAATACTCCCAATGGTTTACCCAAAATTAATTGGAAAAAAATGATTTATTAGAACTGACATTTTTGCGGATGAAACCTGATTCCACCTCCCGGTTATGTGAATTCTCAGAATACACGCATGTGGAGTAGTGAAAATCCCCATTTTTTTGTACAGTCCACATTGCACCCTCAAAAAATTGGTGTCTGGTTAGCTGTTTCCCGAAGAAGAATTGTTGGTCCTATTTTTTTCCATGACATAGTTACAGCAAAGCGGTATAGAGACAATATTTTAAATCCATTTGTGGAGCAATTACTTGACGACGAACTACGTTTTGGATATTTTCAACAGGATGGCACAACCGTCCATATACAGCCGCTGAAACTATTAACTACTTACGCAATTTTTTCGACGACAGATTGATCAGTTTTCGATCAGACATTGAATTTCCACCTAGATCACCTTGTTTAACGGTTATGGATTAGTTCGTTTTTCCTCATTTAAAGAACGCTATTTTTAAAACTCCAGTTGCAAATTTAGAACAATTACAAGAAAGGATTATCCAATAATTTGGTAACATTTCTCCAGAGATGCTGGTCAACACTTTCGAAAATATGAAGAGACCTGTGAATTTATGCTTGGAGCATGGCGGTGGCCAATTTCAGCAATTTATGTAATTATTTTTCTTTTTCTTTCTGTATATTCTTACTTTGTTAATTTTGTAAACAGCAAAAATAAATTTGTATTTGTCAACTTATTTTATTACTCATTAGTTTGGCATATCATGTCATAATATGAATTTGACAAAATTTTAACCTAGATTTGGTTAGATATATCATCCCCATATCATTGTGATCTAAACCAAGCCCCACCTTCTTTAATCCAAGCCCTCTTTGATGCAAACAATTTTTGCTCGCACTGTATTTGCTTGCCTTGCTTCGTAGTAAGGTATGATTATCTAAAAAATAGCTTTGCAAGTTTGTAAAACATTAATGCCTAAAAGCGCAAATTAATACTGAACACATAAAAGTGCTGTCACTGCCAAAACCTTACTTTATGCATTTTACCGCCCTGCCCCTTTGGACGTCATAGCCCAAGAACTATACACAAGTTTTAAATTGAAATAGCTCAGCAGTTGCGATTTTTAATCTCTTTATTTCGAAACCACCTTAATTGTTATTAACGGATATTTTTTCACTATTATTCTCATCAATCTAATCTACCAAAACTCTCAAAGTAACTCACGCAATCCCACATTATACAACTGTATTCATAAATAAAGATGCAGAACAATGGGCGCCATACCACTTTTTTACGGTCGGTAAAAACGGCCTAACAGAACAACGTGATTGATTGTAAATCACTCATTAACTTTTTATAAAAGTCATTGTGGCTGATATTACACGGTGAATTTGGTCTTTGACTGTTTTGATTAAGATCGACGGTTGAATGCTAAGTAATATGCCTATGCATGATTTGAGCATTATTAAAAAGAGATTTGGGTTTTGTCAATTTTAATCTTTGATTTGATAGCATGGGAATTTCCGTTCTGATTTTAGATCTTTGTCAATTAATTTTTGAAGCAATGGGCCTTTTCACTATAACTGAATTCATCATATTCAGCATTAACATTCTGAATTTGAACCTATTGATATTACGTGTCAATAATAAAAATCTTCCTGGAGGGTTACAAACCTTTCCTAGAAACAATTAAAAAGACACTGTGAAAGCAGAAAGTTTAAAAATATTATGCCTTATTTCTCATCCCATTATCCACTCAATACTTTTATTCGTCAGCTCCGACAGATTATATTGCTATCGTTGTTTTTTGTTTTGATAAATTAAATAGACAAAAACAGCTTAAAAATAAAAAGCAACCCGTCAGATATTCAGGTATATGCGGCGTTTTACCTTCAGCGTGAGTGGGCGTTTTCACATCAAATCTACCGACATCGACACGACAACGGTAGTTATAGAAAACGGCACGAATACTCTCGTTTTAAAACAGATGACAGCAGAAATTTGTCATCGATCAGCTGATATTGGGACATAATAATATCCCCAGATTAGTAGTGGACCGTAATGAGCGCAAACACCGAGTTATGAATTGCGTTTTTGTTACATTTAATTACGTTTTCAAAATATTTAGTGGTTATATTGCCGTTTATTTTTACTTTCATTGAATTTTAATTACTTTTGTGTGGCCGATAAGTACCTACAATTATTATTCATTTGAAAAAAAATTTTTTTATTTTTTTTCATTAGGGATCATAATTATTATTGTTAGTTGATTTCATGGATTAGTAACAAGTTTCATTTTATCTGAACGCCGTTTTTGTCGAAAAGTTAGTTTGTGAAATTTTTGTTCTTAAAATGTTTGCTGGTAAAGGTTAGGTTTCTAATGTATAATTTTTGCATTTTGCATTATCTAGGTATCCTTTTCTGTTTCATAAAAAATAAGTAGAAATTATTTCTCTGATTTAGGTAGGGAGGAGGGAGTTGGACAAAAGCGGGTAGGTTGATAAAACCGGGTACCGCATAGTTCTGCTAAATGCCAAAACAGCTTTCCATACTATTAACCTTTAAAAATCAGCTATTTGATTTCAAAGGAATTATTTTTATTAACTATTGTTATTATTATTATTATTATTATTATTATTATTATTATTATTATTATTATTATTATTATTATTATTATTATTATTATTATTATTATTATTATTATTATTATTATTATTATTATTATTATTATTATTGTTTGGCAATACTAAGGTTGAAATAAACTATTTAACATTATGTTAGCCGATATAAGTAGTAGTTGTAAAAGGTAACCATATTAATGTAATAGGATAGCGAACAAATATATTTATTCTATTTTCTGGGTTTACATATAGGTACCTTACATAAGTGAAATTATTATTAGATATTACTATTATTATCTATTGTTTTTATGGCAATAAAATAGAGTTTTTAACATTAAGTTAGCCTAGATATAAGTTTAGAAATGTAACCGTATCAATAAATTGCATTTTAACGAACAAATTCCATAAAAACCACCTTTGGGTTTACGTACCTTATGTAAGTCAAAAACTGTTAAAGTACGGTTTTCACCGACAGAAAAATTTAATCCCTGGCTAAATTAAAGCTTTTAACTTTATGTTAGCCCACATACAAGTTTAGAAAAGTAACCGTATCATAGCCAACAAATTCGATAAAAACCATATTTGGGTTTACGTACCTTACGTAAGTAAGTCATATAATATGGGAATTTCCTTGACATTAAATGTAATATCTGACTGAATTCAATTATTAGTTCATGTTGAACTGTAGGTATTGTATTTTACCTACGTATAGGTATAATCTGAACAAATAAAAAAAATCTGTTGTAAATATGAGTGACATAATCCTATTTAAAGTTGCGTTTCAGTTAATTTAGTATTTTCAAGGTTTGGATAATGATAATATTATATAGTTTCTAAATCTATTTCGACACTTTATCTTTAAACCATATTTTATAAAAACTCATGTTTATCATTACCTACCTTAAATTATAATATTTATAAAACAAAACTTTTGAAATAAATTATTTTTATGAGTATTTGGGAATATTAAAGCGTTAGAACCGATGAGACTATTGAATCAATTGTTTTCATATATAATTTTCAAGTCCAGTCCTGGAATTTATGCCAACTTATAAAAAATTAATAGACCAAAATTGACAGAGTGTCTTAGCCTCCATCTTGCGAGAGTATTCAAAATTTTTACTATAGCAGCTCTTTAGTATGCCGGCTCAAGTAGACTACTTTCAAATAAATTTTTATGAATAAT
The DNA here is from genome assembly GCA_963969555.1 of Polydrusus pterygomalis. Taxonomy (NCBI): domain Eukaryota; kingdom Metazoa; phylum Arthropoda; class Insecta; order Coleoptera; family Curculionidae; genus Polydrusus; species Polydrusus pterygomalis. Next base: position 35,879,464 of record OZ018376.1, on the reverse strand, counting down.
CAAAAACAGGGTTTTACATACACAAGTTTGATTAAACTAAGCAGCCATTTAAATTAATTAACCTTGGTGTTTTGACGCATAAAACCCAACAATACACAAATTATAAAATATCAGCGACGACACGAGTGGGGTGGATGCTCCTTGACGTCAAGTCTGCGCCTGCAATGACACGACACGATGCCGATAAGTCGGTAGGATAAAAATCAAAATTTACTAAAAAAGCGGATTATTGATACTGATAGTTAATATGAAACACAAATTTTCTATACAAATACCATAAAGCTATAACAGCATTACGATCCATCATCGAACCGTGGACTAAAGTTTATAAATAAGGACAATACCGGACCTGATGAAAACCTGATCAGGTCCGGATATTTTTATTTTTACTTCAGGATTCTGTCCGGTTTAAAACCTGACTGGCGAACCTGATAGTGTGAAAGCGGCCTTATCTAGTATTATTTTTTATAAAATAAAGGGAAGATATAATAGCAATTTCCCATAAACATTTTTCACTGTGTAGGCTGCTTAAAATAATATTGTGAAATAATTTGTACCACATATATATATAATGTATGTGTTTTGGTGTTTCGGTAATTGTCTGATTATTTAATCTTTAATTTATTTGACTCTTTTATTATGTATCTGTGCCTGCAGGTATTTTAAATAAAAGCCACATTAATATCGGCGATACAATGGGTACTACATTAATTTTTTTTAAATTTCAAGTGTGATTTAATACTTGAAAGTGTTTAAATATTTTTTTACCGTTGCATTGCATGAATACGACGACAGAACAGCGGCGGCTCATGTAATAGGGCGGGCCATAAACTGGTAACCCTCCGGGAGTCGGGTAGGGATGTTTTGCTGATCTGGATCCCTAGCCATACCCAAATTGAAGGAAATGACAAGGCTGATGAACTCGCCAACAATGGCAGGAACCATGTTCTTAACTTTAATAAAATCCCTCCCTCAGACCTGCTTCCTTTAATAAAGAGTGATATTACGAAACTTTGAAGTGAGCAATTCAGAGAAATATCGACCACCAAAGGCATAGTGTATGGCACATCTGTAGAAACACCCCTGGCGAAACCATGGTTCCACACAGGGCCTCCGCAACCATGTGCGCAATGCGTGCACCGCACGCAAGCGCCACTTCAATGGGGCGCCAAAGCAAAGGTTTAAAAAAGTATACCTGTGTTAAAAAATATTATAATTTAAAAAAAGTAGGATTGATGCAATAAAATCGCTAGTTTAATTTAATTCAGATTTGTGTTAGTCTTTTAGAAATAGCAGAAAATTATACTTTTAACATAGAGACTAGGCATAAAGCACGTTCTATATTATCTAGTGTTCGAACTTTTAAATTTATTTGTACTATAATAATTTGGTATGATATCTTATATAAGATTAATATTCTAAGCAAAATGGTGCAAAATGTAGCGATTGACATTAAAGTGTGTCAAAACTATTTAAAGAATCTACTTGATCATTTTAGGAATTATAGAGATGGTAAAGTTTTTGAGGAAATACTTCCTTAAGCTGGAAAACTAGCTGCTGAACTTGAGATAGAACAAAGTTTTCATGCGTTAAATACTGTTACACGAAAGTATAAACCAAAATTGTTCGATTATGAACAGAGGGATGAGACACCTCAAGATCCAAAAACCGCGTATAAAATAAATTTGCTTTTAAAAATTATTGATTAAACGCTAAGTTTTTTAACTAGTAGGTTTGATATGTTGTCTGATTATGACAATGTTTTTAGTGATATTTTTAAATTAAATGACGAAGATCTTTTAAAAAATTGTAATGCTCTACAACAAAAGCTAACAGATCAGGAAAAGAAGGAGGTTGCCGTGGAAGCAAATGACTTATTCAATGAGATCAAAGCTCTATGATTATTTTCATTAAGTGAAGCGTCAAATCATCTCGACATTTTACTAACAGTATATATTTGAAAATATTCCAGCTTTGTCTCTACCAAATATAGGCATATCATTAAAAATCCTCCTCACTTTACCTGTGTCTGTAGCTTCTGGTGAGAGATCCTTCTCAAAATTAAAAATAATTAAAAATTATTTGAGGTCGACTATGCTGCAAGAAAGGTTATCTGATTTAGCAATCTTAGCAATAGAGCAAGATATCCTTGATAACATTAATTTTAGTAATATTATTAATTATTAATATTATTAATCTAGACCAAATCTAGAAAAATATTTATATAATTTTTGAATTAGATCTTAGATTTATTTTTGGTTTCTGTTGTGTCTTTTTATCTAATTTAATGAAGAATAAAGTTTTACTTTGAAAATTTCTGTTATTTCATTAAGTACAAAATAGATACTATATTTTAAAGTGGTAAATTAGGTACTTATATCCTAAAAGTGTATTACTTAAACGGCGCCAAAATGATTCCCGCACGCGGGCGCCCCTAATCCTTGCGGGGGCCCTGGTTCCACAACAATCCTCTTGATAGAAGAAAAATTACCACTTTCACAAGAATGAGATCGGGCCATTGCTGGACCCCAGCTCACCTACACAGAATTAATCTACAGAACGAGCCGAACTGTACCTGTGGGGAACTGGATGACATCACTCATATTTTCGCTGGATGCCCCCTCAACTACTAGGTATAACATTGACATCCTTCATCGTCGTCTAGGTATAACACCCCCTATTTCTATGCATGACCTCATTTTTAAGAATTCCTCTGATGAGCATGTTATACATGCATTAGTTAGCTTTCTTGTTGCCTCTGGGATTGAGGTTTAGATCTTGCTTTAACTTCAGATAGTCTTTGGACTCGCTTTGATTTATTGACTGCTATGGTTTCTACTGAAGCATTTTATGTATACTGTATTGTCGCTTTTCTAAAATATGTCTGTATACCTGTATGTTTTTCCCTTCATAATGATTTATATCTCCCCCATCCCCAGGATATGGCTTGAGAATCCAGGCTCGTGAAAACGGTCCTGCGGGGATTTTCTTTTGACCTACAAAAGATCACCACTCTCCAAGCTGTGATTTTGGCCGGATAGTATCACCACTAAGGCCACCCACACGAAGTCGAAGAAGAAGAAGGGCGGGCCATACCTGTAGGTACACCAAACTAAAGCTGTCGAATGAATGTGGGCAAAAAATATATATTGGTTTCATAGTGCTCGGTTCAAATTTCAATATAATATTAATTATAAATAGTTTATTTACATTTATTTATTTCACTAAGATACATAATATATTCCTCCGCCCATAATAAGCCCTATTTATATTTTTTCACATATAAAGTAATATCACCTAATAATATTTAAAGAAAACTTGACAAAACCGATAATTTTATTACATCTGGCAACCCAGCGATATTCACGGTATCGGGCTTGTCCATATCGTGCACAAGGTTGTACCGGTTACTATTCTGTCTCGCTTTATCACATAATATTTAATAACACATTACATTGATCGTCGATATGAACACAACAATAAATATAATCGCTCATTTAGTTTAAGCCAATTTGATTTATTATATAAAGGTGTAATGTGATCATTGATCATATTTGCCGGGCCCTTAGGAAAACCTTAAACAATTAGTACTTTTAAATTTACACACACAAACATGTAAGGGTGTACCGTGCGAGTAAAAAATATTTGCATCAAAGATGGCTTGGATTAAAAAACGTAGGGCTTGGTTTAGATCACAATGATATGGGGACGATATATCTAATCAAATCTAGGTTATAATTTTGTCAAATTCATATTATGACATAATATGCCAAACTCATGAGTAATAAAATAAGTAGACAAATACAAATTTATTTTTGTTGTTTACAAAATTAACAAAGTAAGAATATATTGAAAGAAAAAGAAAAATAATTACATAAATTGCTAAAATTGGCCACCGCCATGCTCCACGCATAAATTCACACGTCTCTTCATATTTTCGTAAGTGTTGACCAGCATCTCTGGAAAAATGTTACCACATTCTTGGATAATCCTTTCTTGTAATTGTTCTTAATTTGCAACTGGTGTTTTAAAAATAGGGTTCTTTAAATGAGGAAAAACGAAGTAATCCATAACCGACCAACAATTCTTTTTCGGGAAACAGCTAACCAGACACCAATTTTTTGAGGGTGCAATGTGGACTCTACAAAAAAATGGGGATTTTCACTACTCCACATGCGTGTATTCTGAGAATTCACATAACCGGAGAGGTGGAACCAGGCTTCTTCCGAAAAAAATGTCAGGTCTAATAAATCATTTCTTTCCAATAAATTTTGGGTAAACCATTGAGAGTAAATCTGCGGCTTGTATTTCTTGGAATACTTGCACTTTATAAGGAAATAAATTTAGCTGCTTCTTAAGTATAGTAATGCATGTTCCATAAGATCTTCCCACATCTTGGGACAGGCGTCTTATACAATTTGTTTGCGTATTTTGCATTATTTCACGAACGTTTTCAACAAGTTCTTCTGTTCTTACAGATGGGCTTCCTGCTCCTTTTTTCTGTTGTATAGAACCTGTTTTCCTAAACACAGCCACGGTTATTTTCAGGCAATGATAATGATTTATCCCCAGCAATAAAAGCAACGTTAGGGACATGTTCGTGAAAATCGTCCATGCACAAACCCGGATTGTATTGCCACTCACCATTTACTCTAACCCCGTTTCGAAAATACGCTTTAACCATGAATGTTTTGTGCTGTTCCATAAAGCCCATTGTGTGAATTGTTCAAGAAATTTCAAAAATTAGCGATGAATCAAATTACTTGAAACGACTGTCAAAGATGACGGAATAACTGATTGATTGTTAATCCAGGTAGTTACTGACACCCAACAGGTATTAAGCTCTACGGCTAAGCATTACGTCCTTGGATGCAAGGCCCTCTTTGATGCAAATAATTTTTGCTCGCACGGTATAAGACTACAGAAATATAATGTATAATTTAAACAATTACCTAAATACTACACTATTTAGCAAAAGGCGAAAAAATACATTTTTCAATTAAATTATAAAAAAAAAACGTACAATCCGTGGAAAACTAGTCAACTACGTATATATCGGTGTCCTAAATAAATACGAGACCTTAACCTATTTTATAATAAAAGTCACCAAGCCAACACAGGGAATGTCGAATAATAAGAAAGGAAAATATGACAATGGGCCAATACCCAAAGGAAATTTTCCTTAAGCTAACCTTCTGTTGTTTGTTCAGCTGTTAATGTCATTAAGACCTTTAAAAGAAATGCCATTTAAAGTACAACTACAACGTTTGAAATATTTTTTCTATTTAACTTTAAATTTTTCTCTTTTATAAAGTGATTTCTTTAAAAATCCTATTATTAATTGATTCAGGTGGAAATCCATAATTGTAATATTATGGGATACAGTAAACAAAGTTGAACTCTCGTAAATTTCCACTATATTAACAAGAAAATTACATGTTTTGCTAACACTGTAGCTTCGTCAGATGACAATGATTAAATAAAAGTTGAAAATAAAAACAAAAAGGGGGTGTAATAAAATAAAATTATTGAAGATGTAAATAAAACAGTGGAAGGGTTACAAAAGCGAGAAAATCCAACAGAGGGTTTAAAAAATTAAATAGGGTACAATATGAGTAATTTACAAAATCTTAAGTATATCGTCAACAGAATAAATTTAACAAAGGTGAATTATTTAAATCTAATTGATCATTAAGTAACAGGTCCGTAATTTTAAGTTTATTTATTTCCATAGATTCAAACAAATTTAGTTTTAAGCCTTTGTTTTCTGTATGTAAGATTTTAAAGGAAGGATCGAAATTATGTTGATTATCAAGTAAATGGTTAGCATAGTTTGAGTCGGTTTTGTTTTTTACAAAACTGTTGTAATGTTCCTTTATTATTTTGTTAAAATATCTACCCGTTTGGCCAATGTATGTTTAGGACAATCTTTGCATTTTAATTTATAGACGCCTGATTTTTTGTTTTTATCGCTTTTAGTTTTATTGTTTTTGATAAATTTACTTAAAGAGTTATTAGTTTTGTAAGATAAACTTATATCAAATTTGTTACGAAAATTGCCAATTATTTTGCTAAGTTGTCCAAAGAAAGTGACAAGTTTAAATTTGTCAAAGTTTTTGCTTCTAAATAAAACTAAGTCAATAGCCTTTTTGTAAGTTTTCCTTTTTAGGATTTGGTTAATAAGATTTGAGCTCTATCCGGTATTAACTGCAATTTGTTTTATAATGTTTAGTTCAGAAAACACAAAACATAAAAGTGCGCACGTTCATGCTGCCACTGCTAAAATCTTACTTTTTGCATTTTACCACCCTGTCCTTTCAGATCGAAGAACGATGTGTAGAACTATATGTATAACGCGGCAACAAATAGACGTATTGACCGTGCGAGAAAAAATTATTTGCATCAAAAGGGCCTTGCATCCAAGGACGTTATGCTTAGCCGCAGAGCTTAATACCTGTTGGGTGTCAGTAACTACCTGAATTAACAATCAGTCAGTTATTCCGTCATCTTTGACAGTCGTTACAAGTAATTTGATTCATCAATTTTTCCAATTTCTTGAACAATTCACATAATGGGCTTTACGGAACAGCACAAAACATTCATGGTTGAAGCGTATTTTCGAAACGGGGTTGGAGTAAATGGTGAGTGGCAATACAATCCGGGTTTGTGCATGGACGATTTTCACGAACATTTTTCTAACGTTGCTTTTATTGCTGAGAATTGTTATCATTGCCTGAAAAAAACCGTGGCTGTGTTTAGGAAAACAGGTTCTATACAACACAAAACAGGAGCAGGAAGACCATCTGTGAGAACAGAAGAACTTGTTGCAAACGTTCGTGAAATTCTTAATGCAAAATACGCCAACAAATTGTATAAGACGCCTGTCCCAAGAAGTGAGAAGATCTTATGGAACATGCAGGACTATTCTTAAGAAGCAGCTAAATTTATTTCCTTATAAAGTGCAAGTATTCCAAGAAATACAAGCCGCAGATTTTGAAAGACGCAGGAATTACTCTCAATGGTTTAACCAGAATTTATTGGAAATAAATTATTTATTAGACCTGACATTTGTTTCGGATGAAGCCTGGTTCCACCTCTCCGGTTATGTGAATTCTCAGAATACACGCATGTGGAGTAGTGAAAATGGAGTAGTGAAAATCCCCATTTTTTAGTAAAGTCCACATTGCACCCTCAAAAAATTGGTGTCTGGTTAGCTCTACGTTTTTTAATCCAAGCCCTCTTTGATGCAAATAATTTTTGCTTGCACGGTATTAATATTCTGTATATATATATGTCACACATTAATTATTGAGTGTAATCATTCATTACACTTGATAAATTTTCTATGATTATAAAATTATACAAATTCACAGACATTTTTTACTGTGTAGAAACGTTCTTTATACCTACTGAAACAAGGCTTTACACCTGCTCCTTAATGGCTCGGGTCGCGACCGAGACTTTAAAAACAGCCATTATAAAATACTTTTATTTTCTTTGGTTTGCGGTCAAGTTGCTTTATATCGTTTTACTTACTCCGGTACAGCTTCTCTGCATACTTTTTAACATAATGAAATTAAACCAAGGTTGCCAGATTTACTATAATTTATTAAAATTTAATTTTAAATTTGTTAACATTTTTATTACTTGTCCAGTTTTGTAACTGACCCAAAATATTTAGTGAAATATAGTTTTGTACCCAAACCCGAAATTCTCGATTATCCTAACGAATGACCTGAATATACCAGCACCTGCCCGGGCGGAATTATGCAAAATGCATATATATGCGTTTTTTGCATATGTTGTCAAATTTAATTATACACAAGGTATTTATTGGGGGTTTCGGGGGTTTGCAGGTATATTGTTAGGGGTTGTTTATTGTCATGTAATAATGCGTTATTATAACTGTATTTATATCGATTTGTAATACATACATCTGTTTTAGTTTGTCGAAAGATTTCAGTATTTTCAGTGTGAAACTAGTAATTTCAAATTTGTGTTCAGAATGTCTAAGGTGGCGAAAACGTCTTTGTGGATTAAAAATTTCTCTGAGTTAAAGTTTAGTGGAGGAAAAGTCTTCTGTAAAGCTTGTACAAAAATTATTGTTTGTGAAAAGAAGTTCCAAATCGATCAACATTTGAAAACACCGCTGCATAAGTCAATGTTACAAAAAATTTAATCTGAGCCACTTCAGCTGAGGGAACAAATGTATTTCAAAACGTTGGAGAAAAATCGAAATCTGAAAAGGAAAATTTTCAAGAAGACTTATGCAAGGCTTTGGTCGCAGCAAATATACCCTTAAAAAATCCTTTTTAGTTGAAAATTTTGAAAAATATTTAGTAATAAATACCTTTTATACAATTTTGGGTTTAAAAATTTTAAACTTTTATTTTTGTTTTCGTTTTTTTTGCATTTTTTTCTAAATAAACATATTTTTAAATGTATATTTTTCCATATTTCTCTGTGTTAACTTTATTCATACTTTCAACTCCACTTTAAGCATGGACTATTTCTTCACATTTATTCAGTCCCGGTTTATTAATTATCCAGTTAAAACAACATTAAACTATAATTTATACTATATTTAAAACTTATTACACACATTTTTTACAAAAATAAGATAGATAAATTGATAAACAAGACAGTCACTTGGTTTTAGAAGTCAGACACAGGTAGCTGACCTATTTTTACACCTGCGTAAATTCTGTTCCGCCAGGTGCAGGCAACCAGCGTTACCGTTTTGTGCCTAAAATACTCAAAAAGGGTGTTTTTTACTTTTAATTATATATAATTCTATTTTTGTGTACATATGCAATCCTAAAAACATGATTCAAATTTAAAGGCAACGGCGCGAACCGCGATATGAACCGTAGTCGTTCGTTTTTGTGCGTTTGTATTATTTTAGACATGTATGAGTTGAGTTTTAGCAACACTGAATCAGAACTGCCAGATTTAAACTTTAGAAACACTTTTAAAAATCGTTTCAGACGGATGGGTCTATAATATAGTAATGGTAATAATAAAAACCCGAGAAATTGCAATGCGAGATTTGAAAAAAATCTCGTCTCGGTATGCGAGAAGAGGCGAGAGTTTTTTAAAAAGTGAAACACTACCTTAAATAATCCATCACCCTCTTGTTAACACGCCACTGGTTCCAATATCAAAAAGAGACCAAAAATAGCACCAACTTATTCCAAAAATTTTATTTTTGTATTGTATTTAAATCCTAATTCAAGTGTCTGTAGCTCCTATAGAAATTTGAACTTTTTTTCATATCATTTGATGTAGAATCTATTCTTATAATTTGTCATCGTCCGGTCGCACCCTGCTATCAGGGGCGGATGGGACACCTCGGACCGGCGCGGGAAGCCAATTGAAACGGCGCCGCGTCGTGTCGATCCAATAAAAAAATTAAGACATAAATATGTATTTTTTCATCCACTTACGACATAGGACGACATAGGTATATTTTATAATAACTCATAAATTAAAAACAAACTTCATTTTTAACATTTAAAACACATTTGGGTGAAAAAAATATTTATTATTAATATAAAAAATTAAATAAAAAATTGTTAAAAAAGAAAAGAAAAAAGTTCGCCAACAACGGCGGGGGACCGGCGCACCGGGAAATTTCCCGGTGTCCCGGTGGGCCCAACCGCCCCTGCCTGCTATAAATAAAGAAGGTGTAATATGAAGGTAAAACACTCTGTATTAGCATATTATATTGTTATTAGTTAGGATACTCATTACTATACAGTGACTGGCAGAAAGTGCGCAGCATATGGGAAAGTTTTTTATCTTTAAGTTTAGAAAATTAATTTTATTTTAGATAGGTTCTGCATGTTCTCAAACCAAAATAACACCCATTAAATCCGGTAAAAGTCTTATGGTATACGAGGTAGGATCAAAAATGTGAAATTCCGCTAAGAGTAAAGTACCTCCATCTTTCATTTTAGAATATTTTTTTACTAAGAATTATTGTTTTAATTTTAAAGTTATACCCAAATTCCAAATTTCGCTTTAATCGTATTTTCTGAATAACCCTGTATAAAAAATAAATGGCAACCGAATAGTACGAAAATAAGGTTTTCTGCAGACTTTGTTAAAGATAACCGTCGATCATAAGTCCGATTAGTTTGTTTTCATAATATTATGGCTTTTTAAAATAAAAACATAAAAATATTAAATATTTTTGTTGCACACCGTATTTTATTTTCTGAGGGAACAAGTGAATTTTATCTAACTGATATTTTTTGATTTACATTGACTTAAAGCATCTCCTAAATAGTTTTTTATACATTAAAGTATGCATAGAAAGTTTCCTTTTAATTTATAAAGAAAAAAATTTAAATTAAAAATATATTTTCCTCCTTATTTTGCGCGACGAATAAAATCCGTTCAAAATGTATTTTTAATTTAAATTTCTTTCTTTATAAATCAAAAGGAAACTTTCTATGCATACTTCAATGTCTAAAAAACTATTTAGGAGATGCTTTAAGTCAATGTAAATCAAAAAATATCAGTTAGATGAAATTAACTTGTTCCCCCAGAAAATAAAATACGGTGTGCAGCAAAAATATTTAATATTTTTATGTTTTTATTTTAAAAAGCCATAATATTATGAAATCAAACTAATCGGACTTATAATCGACGGTTATCTCTAACAAAGTCTGCAGAAAATCTTATTTTCGTACTATTCGGTTGCCATTTATTTTTTATACAGGGTTATTTAGAAAATACGATTAAATCCATTTTTTTGTTCAAGATAAGCGAAATTTGGAATTTGGGTATAACTTTGAAATTAAAACAATAATTCTTGGTAAAAAATATTCTAAAATGAAAGATGGAGGTACTTTACTCTTAGCGGAATTTCAAATTTTTGATCCTACCTCGTATACCATAAGACTTTTACCGGATTTAATGGGTGTTATTTTGGTTTGAGAACATGCAGAACCTATCTAAAATAAAATTAATTTTCTAAACATAAAGGTAAAAAACTTTCCCATATGCTGCGCACTTTCTGCCGGTCACTGTATATCATAACAATAATGTCATCATTAATTGTGTGTACTAAGCAGTTCCTAGGGGGAACAACCGTTTTGTAGGCAGAGACTAATTATTATAGACAGAATATAGTATAACTGCTAGATGAATCTATGCTTTTGTTTGAACCCTCCTGAAAGCTAGCCATCAAATCCTGGAGTTATTACAAAGGTGCTTACTCCGGTCGTGGAATAACGTCATTGTTATTAAATTTCCGCGCTTTTGACAACCCGACGTACTTCCTCAATTGCATTAGGACATGACGCCGACATTTTCTGAGACGTCAAAACAAAAATAAGGTCTCCCTCCCCTGTAATGGAGAGCCCCACAAATACTCATACTACATTTTTTTACCGTTACTGAAAAAACCATTGCGACAACGAGCAAAATTTACCTTCTAAAGTTAAGCCAAATCTGGCAATACCGTAAAGAAACCCGCCAGCAAAAGAGAAAAAATGTTTCGAATCCCGTTTTGGGTCGCCGTGGACCCCAGGTAAGCAGGTGTTTGTTTCTCTAAGGCCTTCATGCCAATAAAGCGGCCCCTTCGGGGGCTATTAGTGGGATAAAGTATAAAAACCACCCTGAAAACCGACTCTTTCGAATTTCTCGCCGTGTCACAATTTTGTATAAAGTATTGACGTAAAAAATGTGGGGATTTTGTCCGGAAGCTGTGGCGCAACAGATATTAATGGTATTGTGCCATATAAAAGCAATGCGGCATAAAAAGGTGTGATGCCATATATTAAATTTGTGACAGAAATAAACTTTTAATCGATTTTGTGTTTCGAAATGGGTTTGCTGTAGCAGCTGACACAATATTACTTTTCTTGCCATCTTTAAGACTTAAATTCCTCCAGAATGTTGCCTTGTTACAAATGTGTTGAATTTTAGGCCCAAAAAGTTGTTAAATTTTGATCCTCCGCTGTTACCAAATGAATTTCTCCGAATTTCCCCAAAACCGCATGTAGGTATTCAGTGGCGTAGCGTGCAGGGGGCCAGGGGGGGCGACCGCCCCCCCCGCCCTTTGAGCGCTTTCCCAAACGGCGCCCCCTTCCCACTCTCCCAGTAGTTCCCAGTTCCAGGTTTTAATTAGGTTATTATTTGTTTATAACTTTAACAGTAAAGAAAAAATAAACCTGTTACCTATTTCGAGATTCTATTTTATTTTCACTACTTTATTTAATTTATAATAAAAATATTTTGCCACGACCAATAATTTGTATTCTTTCAGTTATTTTGCTGTAACAATTAAAAATTTCTTGAAATCTCTAATTTACTAGAGACTAAATTTTATCTTTTTAAAAGTGTGTTATTGCGCCAATGAGAATATTTTCATGTGATCATTTTAGACCTGACGAAACAAAAACTTTATTTCTCAGGCCAAAATTTACTAAACAAACGAAATTATGCATTAGCAGTGAGGCGCCCTTTCAATAAGGGCGTAGATAAGGGAGTAATAACCCCCCCCCCCCCCCCCAGGACCCATAATGAGCCATGAAAACGAAGCACTTTTTTATTTTCTTGAACCTCTTGGCTAATTTATATTTTTTCTACTTGAAAATCAGGCAACTTCATTAAAAAAAGGGCGTGGCACCCAAAAAAATTTCGCCTGCGGCGCGGTTTTTTTTCGACCACTTTTGCCGCCTCTCCTCCATAAAAAAGTTTCCGCCCCCTCCGCCCCTTCAACCACGCTACGCCACTGTAGGTATTACTTGAATTTAAAAATATTAAAAGACTTATCCTCAAACTTTGTTTCTCTTGTAGTAGATTTTCCTATCGCCTTTTCATTTTTAAAATAATTTAATATAATTTGTGTTAGGCCACCTTTAAAAATATTTTTTCTGAAAGAAAGGCCTACAATTTACAACAGTTTAATAATACGCTCATAATACTTCTTGTGCAATAAAAGCAATATACTATGCTTAATACAACTGCAACTATAATAATACAACTGCAACTATAATAATTACTCGCAAACCAACAAGTGCACTGAGGTAAATCATTACAATACAAGGTTGTTTTTTTAATATACAGGGTGTCCAGTAAAATGTGGGAAATCTCCCGGATATGAAAAAACCACGTGAAAAGAATACTACAAGTTCATATAAACTTCTTTCGTATCGGCCTCCTCTTCGGAGATATGGACTCCCAAAGAGCTCCCATGGAATTAAGTTTTTGACACATAATTATTAAACCAACAGGTATATTTTAATTTTTTTTTCATATGATCTACACCAGGTAAGACCCTGCAAATTACTAGCCCAGAAAGTGTTGCGAATTACTCACAGCTGCAGGGACGGACTAGCTGTGACACTAATGTGCCCATTTTTTTACGCCCTGTATGATAAAAACTTTGGACAATGTTTTTTACATACCTTTAACTATTGACTAAAAATTAAGTACTCTTCATTCATGTCGCTAATCCTAACCGTTTTCGGAAAAACGTCATTTTATTGCGATCATGTATTAATATTAAGCAGTTAAAAGTGAACATTTATAATTTATAGGAACAATGATGTATCTTTTATTGAAATACGCTAAATATACATGATGTAAATATGTTAAAAATTACGTTTTTCCGAAAACGGTTAGGATTAGCGAGGTGAATGAAGAGTACGTAATTTTTAGTCAATAGTTAAAGGTATGTAAAAAACGTTGTCCAAAGTACAGGGCGTGAAAAAAATGGGCACATTAGTGTCACAGCTAGACCGTCCCTGCAGCTGTGAGTAATTCGCAACACTTTCTGGGATAGTAATTTGAAGGGTTTTACCTGGTATACATCATATGAAAATTGAAATATTTTGGTTTGTTGGTTGGTTGGTTTAATAATTATGTGTCAAAAACTTAATTCCATGGGAGCTCTTTGGGAGCCCATATCTCCGAAGAGGAGGCCGATACGAAAGAAGTTTATATGAACTTGTAGTATTCTTTTCACGTGTTTTTTTCCTATCCGGGAGATTTCTCACATTTTCTCGGACACCCTGTATATAAATTACAACAAAAAGAAATACTTTAATCAATAAAATATTTCATTTAATCATTTTAGACACACACAAGGTAGTATTTTAGTAACATGTTTTTGAGCCTATTCGATATTTTTTGCCTGTACCAAAATACCGTTTAACCATTAAAATAAGTTTCGAAAAAAATATTTTTATTAGATAATTTTTTTAATTATTATAAGGTTATCTAATTATCACAAAAATAAACCCTCTTTTTATAACTAAATAGTAATTTACGTTACAAGACCGGAAAGTAGTGTTTTTCAGGTCGAGACAAGCATTGGAAGCTTGGAGAGACCTGCACAACACTAATTTTCGGTTGCGTGACGTACAATATTTTTCCTACGACCACCTACGAAATAGTATATTACATAACAAGTGTTGAAAGTGGCAATTTTCAAACGAGGAGGTATTTAGCACGAGGCGTCAGCCGAGTGCGGAAATTCTCCGAGTGTGAGAAAATCACTTTCACACGAGTAATGTACACAATTTTTCCTACGACCATACAAAATAATCAAAAAGAGTTTGTTTGGTTTTTAATAGTTTGTACATCATTGTGTTAAAAAAAATTGACAAAGTACAAACGCAATAAATGCAAAACAAATTTCAAGGCGGATTCCAACAGAAGCGTCTATATTAAAACAAAATAAAAACAATGCCTACTTACAAATTTTAACTTACCTAGATTTAAATAAAAATAATAACTTTTTCTCCTATTTGGTTACGCACATCATACCTAGTATCTATGTACAGTGAATAAATTTCGTTTCTGATTTTTTAGCTGCTTGCATTCTTTCAATATAACAATAATATACCTAAATATACATACAAAACCAACAAAACATAAACACAAAACTAGAACATAAAACATAACCTCAACATCTTGTCTTGTTCTTAATGGCTCTGCTCCCTGGGGGCAATTTGCCAGCACATTAGGGGTGATCGTGATGTTGTCTGGTCTGTACCATATCACGACCACTGACTTTTCTTCTTTGCGTACAATGCGGTTTGGACTGCTTAATATGAGTCTCTGGATTTGTGTATTTAACCTTTTCTTAGCTGCTATTTTAAGGGTCAAGGGTTTAGTATTGACAATTACAACATATGATAGGAGTGACATTTACTAAAAAGAAGGGATTTAGGGGTTAGTAGACAGTACAATCATTTACTGAGTTTACTAGACACTTCACTAACTTATTTATTTTTTTTATTATAGTTTTATTTTATGATAGTTAATGTACCGCATTATTAAACCTCAACATTATTGAAAGATAGAGATGGAGTTAAATATCGATAGCTTACTAATTATAAAAGTTCTGTCTATATTCGATTTGTTTTGATATTGCTAAAATAAATTTACTTACATAAAGCACTTTCACTTACACCAATATAATTAAACATCCGAGATAATGGCAAAATTATAAATCGGCATTTCCTAGGGTATTCTATTTTTGCTCTATAGCTGCCCCTTTTTTTTCTGTGGTTCAACTCAGTGGACATAACCCTTTATTTTTCTGTGAGTATAAAAATTGGCTGCAGGCTGAAAAGCTAGAGGCCATCGCAATCCTCGAACAGAACAGAACAAAACTTTTCTGTGAGTTGACATGTAAACATGAAACATGACAGTTGGTGGGTTGCCTGACATATTATTATTTTCCCTTTTTGATAATATTATTTTTATCATAAATAAGTACTCTTCGGTTCCCAAAAATAACGAAAAATTTGCAGTAATGCCCTAGTGTACTTTACCCCACCCAGCACCCCAATTCACTCCACGTGTCCCGTAAGTTTGTTATGTTTAATAAATAGTTTTGTTGTCAAATTGACACCTGTTTAAATTTAATATCTTAGTGTGCTTGGTATTTCCACACTCGTGTTGAAATATTTTTTTACAACACGCGTGTGATATTTGGCACTTTCTAGCCAAGTTAACCGTGTTGTTATTGTCATTTTCGTAGGTGGTCGTAGGAAAATGACAATAACAACACGGTTAACTTGGCTAGAAAGTGCCAAATATCACACGCGTGTTGTAAAAAAATATTTCAACACGAGTGTGGAAATACCAAGCACACTAAGATATTAAATTTAAACAGGTGTCAATTTAACGACAGAACTATTTATTAAACATAACAAACTTACGGGACACGTGGAGTGAATTGGGGTGCTGGGTGGGGTAAAGTACACTAGGGCATTACTGCAAATTTTTCGTTATTTTTGGGAACCGAAGAGTACTTATTTATGATAAAAATAATATTATCAAAAAGGGAAAATAACAATATGTCAGGCAACCCACCAACTGTCATGTTTCATGTTTACATGTCAACTCACAGAAAAGTTCTGTTCTGTTCTGTTCGAGGATTGCGATGGCCTCTAGCTTTTCAGCCTCCAGCCAATTTTTATACTCACGGAAAAATAAAGGGTTTATGTCCACTGAGTTGAACCACAGAAAAAAAGGGGCAGCTATAGAGCAGAAATAGAATACCCTAGGAAATACCGATTTATAATTTTGCCATTATCTCGGATGTTTAATTATATTGGTGTAAGTGAAAGTGCTTTATGTAAGTAAATTTATTTTAGCAATATTCAAAACAAATCGAATATAGACAGAACTTTTATAATTAGCAAGCTATCGATATTTAACTCCATCTCTATCTTTCAATAATGTTGAGGTTTAATAATGCGGTACATTAATTATCATAAAATAAAACTATAATAAAAAAAAAAATAAATAAATAAATAAATTAGTTAGTGAAGTGTACTGTCTACTAACCCCTAAATCCCTTCTTTTTAGTTAATGTCACTCCTATCCTATGTTGTAATTGTCAATACTAAACCCTTGACCCTTAAAATAGCAGCTAAGAAAAGGTCAAATACACAAATCCAGAGACTCATATTAAGCAGTCCAAACCGCATTGTACGCAAAGAAGAAAAGTCAGTGGTCGTGATATGGTACAGACCAGACAACATCACGATCACCCCTAATGTGCTGGCAAATTGCCCCTAGGGAGCAGAGCCATTAAGAACAAGACAATGTTGAGGTTATGTTTTGTGTTTTGTTTTTGTATGTATATTTAGGTATATTATTGTTTTATTGAAAGAATGCAAGTAGCTAAAAAATCAGAAACGAAATTTATTCACTGTACATAGATACTAGGTATGATGTGCGTAAGCAAATAGGAGAACATTATTATTATTTTTATTTAAATCTAGGTAAGTTAAAATTTGTAAGTAGGCATTTTTTTATTTTGTTTTAATATAGACGCTTCTGTTGGAATCCGCCTTGAAATTTGTTTTGCATTTATTGCGTTTGTACTTTGTCAATTTTTTTTAACACAATGGTGTACAAACTATTAAAAACCAAACAAACTCTTTTTGATTATTTTGTATGGTCGTAGGAAAAATTGTGTACATTACTCGTGTGAAAGTGATTTTCTCACACTCGGAGAATTTCCGCACTCGGCTGACGCCTCGTGCTAAATATCTCCTCGTTTGAAAATTGCCACTTTCAACACTTGTTATGTAATATACTATTTTTTAAGACCGACACTTCGATATACTTACATTAAATTATTTTATTTTATATTTTTTTTTAAATGCGTCGTATGACTTCTCGTAACGGGCTTTTGATTTTACTGGCAATATATCGTAAGTCGCTTTCCTTGCTGCTCCCAAAATTTCTTCTGATATCTCATTTTCCGTGTCGGATAGTTCAAAATCTGAATTCATATTATTAAATTTGCGCACGCGCGAAACTAGTTTGACATAAACAACAAATTAAAAATCAATGAACTGTCACTCGACAATACATCGAAATGTTGTCATAGTAACGAAATCAAGGTAGCTGTATTATCAAAGAGCGATTGGAAAAACCAAAAACAGGGACCGGAATAGTAATTTACGTTACAAGACCGGAAAGTAGTGTTTTTCAGGTCGAGACAAGCATTTCCAGGGCGAGCCATAGGCGAGTCCTGGAAGCTTGGAGAGACCTGGAAAACACTAATTTTCGGTTGCGTGACGTACAATATTTTTTTTAAGACCGACACTTCGATATATTTTATAATCTACGCGAAACAAGTCTGACATAAAGCACAAAATTAAAAATCAACGAACTGTCACTCGACAATACATCGAAATGTTGTTGTCATAATAACGAAATCAAGGTATCTTGTATTATCAAAGAGCGATTGGAAAAACAAAAAACAGGGTGACAGTGACATTAGAGACCGGAAAAGTGACATTAGAGACCGGAAAAATCTTTTCCGGACTCTAATGTCACTTTTCCGGTCTTGCGATCGGAAAAACGTTATTTTCTAGACGAAAAATTGTCCAGAAAGTGTAAATTTTCTGGTCGGTTTTAAAAAAAATCTTTTCCGGTCTCTAACGTCAATTTTCCGATCTCGATCGACAAAACGTTATTGTCTGGACGAAAAATTGTCCAGAAAGTGTATATAGTATGGTCGGTTTTAAAAAAATATACTTTTTAGGAACTAAATAGTTCAATTTTTAAAATATGGTGAAATCGTTTAGGTAACTTTCAGCGAGCCCTATATAGTCTATCCCTTACTACAACGGAACGGAATAGAGAGAGACTAACTTAAAACAATGATCTGTCGTTGCTCCGCGTGGATTAAGTTGAACGGAGTAATTCAAAACATATCATTTGATTGCCGTTGGTGATTGATTGATGTCTGATGGTATGGTGTACTTTTAGTGCAAGTGCGAGGTTCATGGCTGCAAACCTTATTTTGTGTTCCGTGATATAAGTGTTGTGTAGATTCGTCCTTATAGTTAAGATTTATTTTCTCCTTAACCATAAACTTGATCCCCTGTTGTTATTAACATACTTTATAATAAATAAAAACTAATCTTATTTGGTTTTACGTGGTTGTAAAAATAAATGTTTTCATATAAAAAACCATTGTCGTTAATTTTTGTCTTTTATTGTCTTATCCCAACTGATATGTTTCTTTAGGTAAGAACTTCTGCGCCATATTATTTTTTATTATAATTTCCTTACTTTATTTTCATAAAACAAACATTACTGATGATAGTCTGGGGAAAAATACCTATAGATTAAAAATTATTATATATAAAAATAAGGCCATCAACTAGCCATACTTATACTTAGGTAACTGACTCAAAACGCCATCGTCACTTTTACTATAGAGATTTAATTTAGCTAAAGAAAAGTAAAGAAATCTAATAAAAATAAAATAAAATGGCGAATAAGTCACTGAGGGCCAATCATAAAAAAAGAAGCTCAGAAAAAGGTAATTTAGTAGTAACTATATTACTAAAAAAAAAAATTACCTTGTCGGACTTCCATTGTCTTTATTTTGTTACTTAACACAACGTTTCGGTTAGTTAGTATCTCTAACCGTTTTCAAGTGTAAACTAAATTATAATTCTAAGGCTATACTGTCTTAAATACTATCCATGTGCAATGAAGCTTGATGACTCCGCCTACGTGCTTATTGGAGTGTGAAGTTTGAGCTGTTGGTTTTGGGCAAGAAGAGGCTTCCAGATATTGGGGATATCTATACTTGGTTTACTGAATATATGTGAATTTTGATTCATGAAAGCTGCTTCTTTGAATTTTCGTTTTTTCCAGTGCTGTTCCGTGTCCAAAACCTTGGCTTCTGACCACTGTATATTATGTTGGTTAGTCCATACATGTTCTGCTATACCTGATCTCGAAGTTTCACCTCTTTGAGTATGTTTCAGATGTTCTTTAACTCGTACGGGAAGAGGTCTTTTTGTTTCTACAATGTACGATTCGCCACAGTCGCAAGGGATTTGATAGATACAATTTTTTGTGTTTTCATTACTGGGGGGTTTTACTTTTGTAAGAAAGCTTCTAAGCGTATTTCCGGATTTAAAAGCTGTTTTGATATTATAGTTTTTGGTTATTCTTCTAATCTTTTCAGAAATCCCCTTGACATAAGGTATTGTAAGAAATGTTTGCTCCTCTCTAGCTTCTGTATTAGTTTTTACTTCGCGAATTTTAAGTTTTGAGATGGTATTAGTTACAAAATTTCAGGGTAACCATTTTGTTTTAAATCTCTTTTGATGTTTGAAATTTCAATATTTAGGTCTTCCGGATTGTTGCAAACGTTCTGCTCTGTGATAAAGAGTTTGAATTATGTCCTGTTTTATGTGTGATAAGAGTTTGAATGATTCGAGCCGTGATTAAGGTATTGCCCGGTGTGAGTGGGTTTCCTGTATACTGAAGTTTTTATGTTATCAGCACTTCGTTTGACGAGAACATCAAGAAAAGGTAGAGTGGAATGTTTTTCTGATTCCATGATAAATTTATTGGATTGTCTTATACTATTAATATGTTCCAAAAACCGTATCAGCTCTTCGTTGCTGTCTGTCCAGATAATAAAGGTATCATCAACATATCTAAGCCAAAGTTTAGGTTTAATCTTGGCAGTGTTAATAGCGTGTGACTCAAACCATTCCATGTACAGGTTAGCCACCACCGGAGAGAGAGATGAACCCATTGGAAGACCGTCATCCTGGGCATAGAACCTATCTTTTACTTGAAAGTAGGAACTACGTAGACAGCACTCCAATAGTTCCATCACCCCATCCAGCGGCAAACTAGTGCGTTCTGAAAGGGTTGGGTCGTCTTGCAACTTTTGTTTGATGATATGCAGTGATTCCCCTATTGGGACGTTGGTATATAAGCTTTCTACATCGAAACTGACAAATGTGTCTTGTGGTTCTAAATTGACGGTTTTCAGAATATTTACAAAATGATTAGAGTTCTGAACAAAAGAAAATGACTTACCCTGAAACGGTTTAATTATCTCAAGAAGAAGTTTTGATAATGCGCTTGTAGGAGAATCCCTGGAGCTGGTGATTGGTCTTAGTGGCATGTTGTTCTTATGAATTTTAGGAAGACCGTAGAGATGACGAGGTTTGCTATGGTGTGGTGTTAGTTTTGTTCGGAGGGCATCTGGAATGTAGGCTGAGTATTTCTTTAGCGTTCGGTATATCCTTCCCTTAATCGTTGCTGTTGGTTCCTTGGCTAGTATCCTATATTCTCCTTTGGTCAATACTTCTTCAATCTTTTGGTCATATGTTTCGATGTCCATAATTACAGTCGCATTTCCTTTGTCAGCTGGAAGAATTTTTATAGAATTGTCCTTCTGAAGGTGTTTTAGTGCTATTTTCTCTTGTTTAGTAACATTTTTATTGACCTTTTTTGTTCTTCTCTATGGCAACTCGTACCTCGTATCGGAGTTCGTCTGCGACTGTTGATGGTAGGTTCAAGGTTTCTATGGATGCTATAATATCCAGGGTTGGTGACTGTTTAGGTGTAATTGAAAAATTAAGACCCTTTTGTAAAAGTTGTTCTTCTGCATCACTCAATGATCTCTTCAAAGTATTTATTATTGTTCTTACAGAGTCCGTTGCTGGTTCTATTTGGTTATTTGGTTGAAGTCTTTGTAGTTTTCCTTTATGTTTAGTAGATAGTGCCTCTCGTAATTTGTTGCAAGTGTGGTCAATTTTATTAAAGATTGGTGCGTAGTCTTCCTCCAAAGTGAGTTCCTTGATTTCCTCAAAGCGTTGGGTAACTTCAGTTTCAATGATTGATTTCTTCCATCTGTGTTAATTAATCTGTGAGCGCATTAGTGCTTTGCTAGCGTTATCTAGAATACGTCGGGCTCTGGTTTCAGGTATTGGAGCTTTAAGTCGATATAAGTCCAATATCTGGAAGCCTCTTCTTGTCCAAAACCAACAGCTCAAACTTCACACTCCAATAAGCACGTAGACGGAGTCATCAAGCTTCATTACACATGGATAGTATTTAAGACAATAGCCTTAGAAATATAATTTAGTTTACACTTGAAAACGGTTAGAGATACTAACTAACCGAAACGTTGTGTTAAGTAACAAAGTAAAGACAATGGAAGTCCGACACAGTGGCGCAACCAGAAATTTAGTTCGGGGGGGGGGGGGGGGCATTAAGCTCTTGCGCCGCAGGCAAAAAAAATTTTGGGTGCCACTCCCTTTTTTGGGTCAAATACGTATGATTGACGAGAGCGACAGCCCCCTAAAACTTCTGCAATAATACGCCGCTGGCCCTAACTAAAAATTAGAGATTTCATTTTAATTAGTAAAAATGTATTTAAAATAAGTAACGCATATATTAATCATACTTATACTAAAACAAAACAAAAACCTTATACAATAAGTTGTAAGTAATCACTAATAATACTAATATTACAGTAAAATTCTTCGTTTTGTTTTTGCCTTTTCGTCCAGAATTTCTTCTACGGTAATATCAATATCGTGGTTCGCATAAAGAACTGCCAAACCATTTTTAGTCTGGCCTCTTTCGTGGTGCTACGCAGATATGTCTTTAAATATTTTAAATTTGAAAAGGACCTTTTAGATGTGGCGGTTGTAATAGGCAAAGTTAAAAAAAATTTGTAAAAGCCTTTTTATATTAGGAAATATATTGGCATCACATTCGGAATACACTTTGTCCAAATCTTCCTTCAGTTTTTGTTTTTGCATTTTTATACCACAGCTCAAGTTCAGCTTTTAACATAGTTTTATTGGAAAACTCTTCAAGGAACTCATTCTTGTAGAAGCTGTGAAGTTTCAAAAAATATTTAAATTGACTATCAAAATCTTGATTATCATATGGAAAGAGGCATTCAAAATTTTGAATGGTTTCTCGATGTTTTAAAAACCGATCCTCGAGATTTGCTATGAGGCCATCTAAAAACGGAATAAAAATTGTTATTTTAAAATACTCAGCAGCTGAATCTGTTTTTATAACCAATCTTTGTGTTTGTCTTGGCGGTAATCTAGGTACTCTGATTTCAATATCGTATTCCTTAAAAATATTTTGAAGATTATCATCTGCCAGGCCTCTTATTTCTTTAACTTGATCGGTTACGTCATTAGCTTACTGTAATACTTAATAAAGGTTTAAATCGACTGTTTGTAGAATCTTGCTTAAAGGTAGTGTGTAGGCATAATTATATTCTTTCTGTACACATTAGTGCGATCACAAATTTGGGACTTATAATGGTGGCCAGTAATCCAGATGCCTCAGTGGAAGTATTTCGGTCGGTCCATTCAGTCAGACGTAGTATAATTTCACTATTGATAACATGATTGATGTAAATTATGTGGCTGAATATAAAATATTAGTAAAAGGCGTGACATGAAAAATTGGTTTGCAATTAAACGAATAGGCTATGTTTCTAAGCTGAGGGGGGGGGGCTGCAGCCCGGCAGCCCCCCCCCCTGGTTGCGCCACTGGTCCGACAAGATATTTTTTTTGATATTACTTCATTGTCTACCACCTTCAAACAAACAACTAGATTACTAGATAGACTACCAATGAAAAAAATTTATTTTTTTTATAGCTGGCTGAATTTTGAGGATAAAAAAGCAATACTTTTTAACTTCATGATCTCACTCAATCACAAAATCATATTTTTCTATAAATAAAAGATATTTTTTACCACTGCATCATATATTTTTTTAGGGCAAAGAGTTGTCTTTCAGCAGCAAAAAAATAATATTTAAAAAACGACCATATTGAGGTCAAAAAGTCATTTCAAAAAAATTAACCTATTAGCTACAACCGAGATGTTTCTTCGAATGATTTTGGTATGCCATCTACATCTACGTGTAGTGTGTTTGTTTCACCAGAAATATGGCGACCATTATCAAAAGCCAGTCCTACGAAGAGGCAAACACAGAAAAGGAAACGCTCTTCTGCTATCCTTACTGACAGTCCTGAAAAAGAGGCATTGGCATTGGAGCAGAGCAAACGGAAGAAAAAAAGTAAAGTCAATGCGATTAAAGAGAAGGCTGTGAAAAAGGCCGTTTTCATAAATTCATCTAACCCTACCAAGAGAGTCGATCTTTCTTACAAGAATCAAAAAGAACAACAAAAATGTTCATCATCTAATTTAGACGATGCACGATAACAACAAGCATTGGAGAATAATGCTTTAAAGGAAAGGAAGAAAAGTAATAACCGCTCTACATCAGAGACTTCTGATTTAGAATCAGAAGAAGATGAATATTTCTGTCTCGTGTGTTTAGAAAAATTCTCAGATAGAATTCCGGGTGAAGAGTGGGTAAAATGTTGTTATTGCAAAAACTGGGCTTATTCAAAATGGACTTCCAATGGTAGTTTTTATTATGTTTGTATAAATTGTGAAAGTGATTAGAGTAATAGTTAATCGTTCTTGTTTACTTAATAAAGAATATGATTTTGTTTTTATGTTATTTTAATTCCCCAATACTATGTTTGGACTATATCGTATGGTAAGTCTACTGGCACAACTTACCCCATATATTGGCACAACTTGCCCCGAGTGTGGGGATAGTTGACCTAGTAGAACCCTACTATAGTAAGTGTATTCTTGCCCTGAAACTAAAGTATTTTTGACAATTTATTGATATAATTAGGTCAGCAAATAACCAAAGAAATATTTGATAAATATATTTGTACTAAATGTTAAGCAAATGCGAAACAATCAGGTTATTACCAAAAACTGGCTCAACTAGCCCCGCTCTACCCTACGTTAAAGTAGGCTGAACTTCTGCAGTTTCTCTATGCTTCTTAGGGTGGGTATTATAAAACTTAATTAACAGATAAATGAAGGTTAACTTGTAAAATGACGTCACAGGTTGAAGTTAATATGACAATTTTAATGTTAACACTTAACTTTATTGAAAGGAACAAGTATGAATTAAAAATAAATATTAAAAATTAGTGAAATGACGGTTTTTGGTCGGTTTTGAAAACTTTTGTTGACACAATATAACCTGTAATTTTTTTTCCGTGCTTGTGTTTTAAATTCAGATCTCGCAATGTTAGCAGGAGATATAAATATAAAAAAATATATTTGAAGGACTTTTAACTAATAATGAATATTAAATTATTGTGGAAGGCCCTCGACGACCAAGAGTCTTTAAAGGGAGAAATTATTTATATTGATAGCAGAGGTTCTAACCTGTTAAGTTAAAAAATTCTTTTTACGTTCGGAGGTTATTTAGAACTTTATAAAACTGTCATTTTTTCTAGCGAAGTTAACCTAATCGTTAAAATTAAAGTTAACTTTTGACTTTTTTATAATACCCACCCTTACACTAACAAGTGTGGCGAATGAATAGGAAAACTAGCACATTTTAAATGTGCTTCTTTGAGTCCGTTGCCTGTTAATTAATGTAAAATTTTGTTATTTGGAGTTTCGCTCCATATTTTTATTATTAGTTACCTATAGATAGTAAATACTTATTGTCATAAGAATAAACACGGGTGTGGAATATTTAAGAAATAATTTTAGCTCTATGGGTTTATAGTAAAAATACGGAAATTAAAAATGCCGGAAGACCCTAAATCTAAACTTTATAAAAATAATTTGAAGAAGTAGTCAGTTCCTGCTTAACACATTCGCTGCCAAGCCAAATTTGTAAAAATGGCCTCCCAGGCCAAGGTTGAATCCTATAAGATACGGCAATTCTAAGACTATTGGGTATAGCAGTTTTTTTTTGCTGTGTTTTTTGCGTGTTTTTTTTAAATAAAACCTAAACAGACACCGGTGTCTGACGTGGCGTGGTGAAACCATTTTCCCATAACGCTCCACAGAAGACACTCTAAGAAGACATTTTTCTTACATGGTTACGCCACAGCGGACACGACGTAGATAGCGGACACATCAAATCCGCCCATCGTATAGAGCTATAACCCTACTGTAAGGAGTGTAAGGAGACTTCAGTTGGAAGTAAGATAACGTTGTGTCTACTGTTAGTTCTCCGTTGCAAATTTAGGCCGATTTACGTGATTTATTTTATTACATTCTATTTTTGTGCAAAAATGAATAACAGAACCGGAAGAATTATGTATTTTGTGACCAATGAAGAACCAGGGAGTGATTTCTTTATATCTGTTTATTATAATACAACACCTGATATAATGTGTTAACATTTTGATTACCTTTCTTAAAAGAAAATAAATAAATAAATACAAAACGCGCTTTACATTTTTATTGAAATATTGGGTGTCTGCCCTGGCGTGTATGGAAATTAATTAAAAAAATTAAGTCTGCTCGCCATAGCGGACACAATAGCAGACACGTGTTATAAAATCCATTTACAGTGTCCAATCAAAAAACCAAGATAAGTGGACTATGCCGCAGCGCCAATAGAGACACCTCATATGAAAACTTTTATAGAAAAGTGTGTCCGCTGGGCAGTGTCGTTGAATAACTGTAGCGGACACGGGTGTCTGACGTGGCGTAGTAAAATCATAGCTGATCAGACACCGGTGTCCGCCATGGCAGCGAATGTGTTAAAGTGGAGTTGAAAATATAGAAAAGAAACAAAAAACTAAAAGTCTTCCACAAAATTTAATAGAATATAGAAAGTCTTTAGTGATCTCTACATGTTTCGAACGTAGAAACGTTCATCTTCAGGAGAACCATGGAGCTTTCATGGCATTGAAATGACGTATATAAAAAAATTAAGGAGAGTTAAAACATGCCGAGCATTTGAAGAAAGTTAGTAAAGGAAGTCTAAACAACCAAACTAAATGAGGAAGAAAAAAGGCCTTCCAAAGAGAAGCTGTCGAGGATTTTTTAAATCGTTTATATAAATTTTTTTTTGTAAAATCGTTGATATGTCTGTAAGACAGTATAAAGATAGGAATCGTCTGTAAAAGTCATAATGTCAGAATAGCCCGCTACACGTGGACGTAAACATAAAATAATTTTACTTAATTTTCTAAAATGTGTGATTATATTATTAATTTCAGCATATTATCTAAATTAATGACTTCTACAGACGATTCCTATCTTTATACTGTCTTACAGACATATCAATGATTTTACAAAAAAAAATTTATATAAATGATTTAAAAAATCCTCGACACGTTCTCTTTGGAAGGCCTTTTTTTCCTCATTTAGTTTGGTTGTTTAGACTTTCTTTACTAACTTTCTTCACATGCTCAGCATGTTTTAACTCTCCCCAATTTTTTTATATCTTCTGCTAATACCATCAGCAGTCATCAGCACTATATCCATTTTTTCTGTCTCCTGATGATGAACGTTTCTACGTTCGAAACATGTAGAGACCCCTAAAGAATTTCTATATTCTATTAAATTTTGTGAAGGAAGACCTTTAGTTTTTTCTTTCTTTCCTTTATAAAAATAGCTTTTATTTATTGAACATATATGAAGTATTGGTAGTATTTATTATAAATTGTTGACCATAAATTCTGTGCTTCTAAAAAATTGCCGGCGCTTTTTGTGTACCCCCAATTAAAAAGATAAAACGATAAATATATTTGCGGTTTTGCAGAAATAATGCGACGCCCAGTCTAGAATATTATTATTCATGCGATGACGCTTCAAATTATCTCATTTTTATGCCCGCCTTCTAATATTTTAAATATACGGTAAAAGGGCTTGTCTATAAAGAATTTAATCAAACTGTTCTAGTTTATATGCAGGAGACTATTAAAACCCCCCGTCAAGGTAGCTCCTATAATGGATGAAAACATTAATTTAAAAATTATTCTTTCTTATCTTTAACATTAAAACTTAGATATAAAAGTAGGAATAATCTGTAGTCATTGTCATATTAGTATGAGATTAAAATCTCAATCACATCTATTATATCTATAATATGGGTCATTTATTTTTATGATTTTCTTTTTTCTTAACACTCTCAGTGGTGTAGAATTAACGACAATAAAGCAAAGATAAACCACGCAGTTAGGTACTTTATAGACTATCTTGCAATATTGTTCTGTTAAAATGTTAACACAATACGTAAAAACGTTTGAACTTCATTACTATTTTTACAACAAACTTAACTTTTTTGTCATTCTAACGTCAAAATTCATAAATTGTATGTCATTTTTTATTTTCACTTGCTGCCGCTTGGGGCAGACATTACCACGCCTTGCGGACTTTACTCCAGTGTGGAATATTCCGGATAAATAGCTTTATTAAAGTTTTATACCATTTATCATTTTCTCTCCTGCTAAAACCATCAGCGACACATTTTTTCTGTCTTCTCATGATGAACGTTTCTACGTTCGAAACATGTAGAGACCTCTGAACAGTTTTGTTCTAATACATTTTGTGGAGGAAGGCTTTTAGTTTTTTCTTTCCTTTTCATACTCTCAACTCCACTTTAAGCATACATTTTAATTATAGATTTAATACACTGACGTCTTATGTCAGTTCGAGTAACTTCTCCTGCTGGCCACTCTGTAAGTCAGCAATGTGACAACAACAAACAAACTGCAAAGTACAATTTTTGATTTGCTGCCAGAAAAACAGCTTTTTTTCAAACCGTCCCGGCATTATGCGCCGCCATATTACTGGAAAATTCACTATAGTTATAAATTATGTCAATTTAAGCTAAAAAAAAACTCAAAAAGACTGATTCTTTGGGTTCTTCGGACACAGGTAAAAGGCGAGGGGGTGCAATGTCGCCTTTACATAAGATTAAAGTCCTTCTGCGGAAATTGTCGGATCCTTGCTTTCAAAATTCTGTAGGTGAAGAACTCAATGTTCACCAAACTACTGTCTGTAAGACATACACTTCTGTAATGGATGCAGTTTTGGAGAAGGCCAATATTTTTATTAAATTTCCTACAAGTGCTGAAGCTGTTGTGGATACTAAACGGTTGTGGTCGGAGATATTTATTTATGTTCCTTCAATTTGTGAACGAATATCAATTGCTTGTCTTTAATTTCTTCATCACTACTACCACTTTCCTCATTTTCACTGAAATCTACCATATCACAAATGTAAGTTTTCTATTTTCCACCAAAACGTAACAGATTACTATTGTACTAAATAAATAGACCAACGTTGTTGTATTTACGTCAACTCTATTGCAAGTTAGGCACCAAACTGAACATGAAATCTATAATCTGAACAAGTTGATAAACCACGTCTGAACTTATCCTGGAAAGTGACTGTGACTCGTTGTTTTATGTAACCAATTTTTATTCATATTTACTGTAATAGGTATACCATATCCGATATCTAAAAAAAATGATTTAATTTGTTTATTATAGTTATTATTATTAGTTTGATCGGATCTCTCCGCCACTGACAATAAAAATTTCTTCCCTCTATAAAATAAATCTATTCTTTTGTTATTATATAAATTGGGTGCTCGCGTTCTAATGGTGCCCGGTGAAACAATGCTTTGAAGAAGAATATGATATTATTTTCGATGGACGATAAGCAGTAATTAATAGTGAATACTTTAGATTGAAAGATAAGTCGCAGACATTTATATCTCTAAAAACTTGCATGTCAAGGTATATCAGATAAAAGTTATTCTGATTTAGAAGTAGAGGTGCTTTATATCTTGAGCGTTATTTAGAACGCTGACCTAACTTTATTAAATGGGACAGGTAAGCTAATGCATATTACATGGTAATTTTTTTATACTCTTTTAATTTATTTATTTATTTACAAATAGGAATACAACAGACACTGAGCCCAATATGGCAACTATGTTGTGATATCGGCTAGTCGAAATTAATAATTAGACAGTTTTCGTTGTCTTTTAAAAGCGATTCCGATAGCCGCTATTTGACAACTTTGACATTTGAGCTGTCATTTATCGTTATCGTTACGGATAAGGGGCGGGAGCTAACGGACGGAAGACAAAGCCATAGCGAAAACGGAACGTATAATAACCATTTTCAATGACCAAATCGGAAATAAAGTTTGCATTCAGCATTATTATAGTTTTCTAAATTGAAATTTCCATACAAATGTGCTCGATACTGAATGTCCTGGCGATCAAGCACCTCCAAGAGAAGGGCATCATCCAAATCCGAATCACTGGATGAGTCCAATAAAAGCAACCTTTCGTCTATCATGATGTTTTAGAATTTTGACAGCAAAAAAGATAGGACAAAACGTATATGAAAATATGAAAACAAACCATTAAAGATAGGTTATGTTATATTTGTTATGTTTACTGTCGAATTCGACTTAACGTTAAGCGAATTGAACGAAAACTATTTTTACGGTCTGTCAAATAGCGGCTTCGTATTCGTATTCGTTATGGTTAACCGTTTGAATTTGCCAATACAACGAAAACTCTCTAATATTTAAATTAAATACGTGTACATACAGTGTGACCATCAGTAAAGTCCGCAGCATATGGATTTTTTTTTGTTAATAGCTTTATTCGAAATTTGACTTTGGCATCAAGTTCTGCTTCGATCGAGATGAAAATTAAGCAAAAAAATAGTAATCACGTGATTCGCATTATCTGTCAAATTTTAATTGTTTCCAAAAAATAATTCAAAAGTGGGGTTATTTCTAAAAATATTGAAAAAAGTTATTAGAACAAGTTTTTTTAAATGCATTTTTTAGCCCTCATGCAAAATTTCAGCTGCATAAGATAATTTTGATTTTTAATAATCATTTATTACATTGAAACGCACTTGAAGCCCTTATCAACACACGAAAAATCCAATGCCAGCGCTAATGTAGGTACTTATTCGTTATACGTAGAGGTACACTAACGTTGTTAACAAGGAAAATCACTATTACATCCCTCGATCGTGCCGTCCCATCGCAGAATTTTGGCCGAACTAGCGCGAGATCGTGTACCGTCACTTTTGGTCGCTTTTTTTGTACCTGCAAGTGTTATTTACTACGGAGGAATTTAATGTTATTTATAGATTTTTCCTTAAAAATTTTAAACGAATCACACCATTATTATTCTTATAGACGTCCAAACTTATGGGATACTTCGGCAGAAGAGTATTCGAAGAAAACAATAAAACAGGCACACTGGGTGGTGAAAAATGCCAGATCAATGTTCCACCAACCCGATTTATCAGTGTGATCCCTACCTATGCATCCCACTAGTTCTTTTTCTAAATTTCAACAACCAATGAATTATCATCAACAGAAAAATGATAGCGTTTATACACAGCCACAATAATCTACAGGATCTTCCTATAAGTCTGTCATCTCCTGCGATATCTCCTAGCCTACTGTCTCCAGCTTCATTATGTAATTCAGAGGCATTTGAAGTTATAGATTTGCTAAATTCATATGAAGAATAATTTCTTTGTTACAGTATATCAATATACAGTATGTATGTCCACGCGCGGATAGGGTTTACAAGAGGACAAATGGACTAAAAATTGAAAGATACGAAAAAAAGTCACTCTTAATAAACGTTTTTGCTTGTCTAGAAAATACGATTCATCATAAGAAACTTTAATTTTTTTATACAGGGTGGTTAAAAACTGCAAAAATGTTATTTTGCTTAAGAGTAAACATACTTTATTTTGAAAGATACGAAAAAAATCCACTCTTAATAAACGTTTTTACTGAAGTAATAATAATAATAATAATAATAATAATAATAATAATAATAATAATAATAATAATAATAATAATAATAATAATAATAATAATAATAATAATAATAATAATAATAATAATAATAATAATAATAATAATAATAATAATAATAATAATAATAATAATAATAATAATAATAATAATAATAATAATAATAATAATAATAATAATAATAATAATAATAATAATAATAATAATAATAATAATAATAATAATAATAATAATAATAATAATAATAATAATAATAATAATAATAATAATAATAATAATAATAATAATAATAATAATAATAATAATAATAATAATAATAATAATAATAATAATAATAATAATAATAATAATAATAATAATAATAATAATAATAATAATAATAATAATAATAATAATAATACGAACATTTTTATTAACATGAAAAGAATACGATAACGATTTCATATAATTCAAAAACTCCACCCCCATACTCGACACAAGTGAAAGAATTTCTGATTTCTTCCTGAGATATTGATTGGACAGCCTGGATAATTCTGCCCTTCAACACTTCAATAGCATTTGGTACTGCGGTAGCAAAAACAATTTGTTTTAAACGGCCCCATAAAAACATATCCGCCAAGGTTAAGTCGGGGCTTCTTGGGGGCCACAAAACTGGGCCGTTCCTGCCAATCCACCTTGGACCAAATCTGCGGTCAAGCCATTCTCTAACCTCACGAGCAAAATGAGCTGGACAACCATCTTGCTGAAAATACATATTTTGTCGAAAATTTAATGGTAGATTTTCGAGTTAATCATTGAAAAATGTATACAGCATTTCTAAATATGATAATCTATTGCACGTGTTATCAAAAAAATATGGCCCTATGATGCCATGGATGGATATCGCGCACCACACTTTTACTTTTGTGAAATATTGTCTTCTCGTCATAATTCTGAATCGGGATTTTCTAAATACCATTACCTAACGTGCTGAGTTGCAACGGTTCCATTAGTAGAAAATGTACTTTCATCAGAAAACATGATACATTTATAAAAATCAACATTTCCAGTTACAATTTTATCTCCTATCCACAAGCAAAAATCAAGTCGTTTCGCGTCATCTCCTTCTTCCAATCTTTGATTAAAGTGCGGTTTATACGGATACAATTTATTTGCTTTAAGGATCTTCTGAATTTGACTTTTTTTTGACAACTTCCAACTGAGTAACACGATTTCTAAGGGACGTCATAGGATTTTCTTCAACAGATTGAAGAACTAAGACTGTAGCAGCATCATCATGGTCGTATTTCTTCTTTTTTTTTTTGATATCCAAAACCGAACCAGTTCTCTCGAACTTTTTTATTAACTTGCAGATTGTTATCCTAGTTATTGGGATTCCTACAAATTTCTCGGTAAATTGTTCCATGACGTAGCGGTATGAAACTTGACCATCCCCATAACATTGTATTATAAAAACTCTTTGTTCAGTAGATAGCATTTCTACTTAAATAATAACTTTATTAAATAAAGGCATTGACAACAAGTACCTATCACCTTAAGTGTCATTATTATTTTAACTAGGTTCACCAGTCAGAGATGTGCCAGCGAATACTTTTTGGGAAATAATTTTTACATAGGTAAACCTTTTAATGAATTGTTCTACTTCGGTTTGTTGTGTAGAAAACATATTCATTACGAGTGTATTTTTTTCGTATCTTTCAAAATAAAGTATATTTACTCTTAAGCAAAATAACATTTTTGCAGTTTTTACCCACCCTGTATAAAAAAATTGAAGTTTCTTATGATGAATCGTATTTACTAGACAAGCAAAAACGTTTATTAAGAGTGGATTTTTTTCGTATCTTTCAAAATAAAGTATGTTTACTCTTAAGCAAAGTTACATTTTTGCAGTTTTTACCCACCCTGTAGGTATAAAAAAATTGAAGTTTCTTATGATGAATCGTATTTTCTAGACAAGCAAAAACGTTTATTAAGAGTGACTTTTTTTCGTATCTTTCAATTTTTAGTCCATTTGTCCTCTCGTAAACATACTGTATACGACGGTAAAATGTATAATAAACCTATGAAATAATTAAACATATCCGCATATTTTATATACTTACCTCAGAGTTACCATTAGCCTTTCCTCCGATGTTATACTTCGGCGCAAAACTGTATCGGTCTAGAAAATGTTGTCTTTTAAGATATTGTGTGGCTCGTCAAACGACCAAATTGACATTCAGAAATAGTTAAAAAAATTCTCAGGATGTTCTCTTAAATTTTTATACAGTAAAACGTATCCTCCTGCTGTATTACGTTCGCTGATTATTGGATGAACCCACATTCTACGTTTCCTAAGTTTTCTATTTTTTTTACACACCATCTGATAATAATATAGCAACAGTGCTTCTTCTACTGCATTCATTTTAACACTGAACAGAAGCGTGCGGCCCTGGAATTAATCGCCTTTCCACAAAATTGCCGAAACCGCGCAAGATTAGAAAAGTATGCATTCCGAATCTCGTTAGAATTCACGTGAAATTCTTAATCCCAGATACTGAATCTCGCATTCAGAATCACAGTATAAAAGGAGCCTTAATATAACTTTATATATTAAAAAAATCATTGTTTTATGGAGAATTCAAAAATAGATTTAAATACAGGGGTGTTCCATTTAGAATACATAGGTTATGTTAGTCACGTTTTTTAGAATTTTAGAATATGCACCTTATCTCATGTATTTTTATATTTTTTATCTAGTTTTGAAAATAGAGGGAAAAGTGAATACTTTATTTTACCATTGACTCACCCTGTACATAAACTGAAATTGCATTATTCCATTTTATTGTAATTTTTTTTCTAGTATAAGCACAAAACCAGTTTTATAGTACCGTGCGAGCAAAAATTATTTGCATCAAAGAGGGCTTGGATTAAAAAACGTGGGGCTTGGTTTAGATCACAATGATATGGGGACGATATATCTAACCAAATCTAGGTTAAAAGTTTGGCAAATTCATATTATGACATGATATGCCAAACTAATGAGAATTAAAATAAGTAGATAAATACAAATTTATTTTTGTTGTTAACAAAATTAACAAAGTAAGAATATACAGAAAGAAAAAGAAAAATAATTACATAAATTGCTGAAATTGGCCATTGATCTTTCCACTTCTTGGGACAGGCGTTTTATACAATTTGTTGGCGTATTTTGCATTATTTCACGAACGTTTGCAACAAGTTCTTACAGATGGTTTTCCTGCTCCTTGTTTGTGTTGTATAGAACCTGTTTCTCTAAACACAGCCACGGTTCTTTTCAGGCAATGATATTAAGCTCTACGGCTAAGCATTACGTCCTTAGATGCAAGGCCCTCCTTGATGCAAATAATTTTTGCTCGCGCGGTATTAACCCTTAGAACGTTTAAGTGCTTATTTAACTATCTTTGTTTGGCTATGTTTTAACAGATTCTTCATCATTTAAGCCAGCTATAAAGAACATGTTTGTAAAACATTATTTGTTTCCTCTTTGGTATAAATCTTAATCGCCTAAAAAGCTTTCATAATTAACTTACTCCTCGACCATGCAAAATCAAAATAAAAGCGAAATTTCCTGATATCAAAGATAAATACAAAAAGGTAATTGGTCCATTTATGCCATATCCACGCGTTAAGCAAAAATATCTTTATAAAAGCTGTAATTACAAACAATAAATTTTAATTACAAAAACAGACCGTAAATTAAAATTGTAGGCACCCGAAATTTGTTTACCAATTTATCAGACAATTAAATTAGCCCCTATAGAACTCATAGCTAATAATAATTAAAGAAATGAGATTTATGGCACCTCCGACTAGTTTGCTCATTAAAGTGAAAATGGAAGTTTTAAAAAAGGGTTATTAAATACGCCTCTTTCCTTTTAAATTTATCTTTAAACCTGTTGTGTATTTTATTCTGTTACTTTGCAGGAATGGAAGGTAAAATTGATCTTTTAGTTTACGATAATTTTACTGTTTTATAATTTTTTCCTATTGTCCAATAAGTCTTCCTTTCCCTGATATTGTTGATGATATTAAATTTTCTTTAGGTACCTAATCGTTTATAAATGTGTGCATATACAGGGTGTTTCTTAATAAGATGCAAATATTTAAGGAGCTTATTATAGGGCCCATTTTAAGAAAAAAACTTCATATAAATATATGTTCTAAAATTCTTTATTGTTGAACTACAGGGTGCTAAAGTTTTAAGAAAAATTTTTTTATGGTAACTTTGGTATGACCCTGTATATTTTTGTGAAACGTGGTACGCATCTTCTATAAATCAAAAGGCGTTTACTGCTGTACAACATTATTCTTGCCAGTGGCGTTCGTGCGGGATTTGAACTGCATCATTTTAAAGAGAATAGTGTTACGCCACTGCTTTTTCTTTAGATAAAAACTATTTTTTAAATCCTTATTCCTTACTGAGCAAATCTGGTCTCTTCATTTTGATTCATTTGACGTATGGTTTTCGCATGAACCCGTTGGATATGGTATAGGCAGAGTACATGTATATTAGGGGTATAATAAAAAGTCATTAAGAATTATTCTCCAAACAAGAATAATATGTGAGATATTTAAATTGTTACTAATTTTTCGGGTACTTAATCCGGGATCTTCCTCGACTGAATCCCAAACTGCTACCTCAATTTCTGGTGTTCTTACAGTACGTTGTACTCCTTTTAGATGATTATCTACTTCAAAACTTCCCTTTTCGCACAACTTTCTATGAATATTTGAAAATGTTCGCGCATTCGGAATGTTTCTATTTGGAAAGCGGTTTTCGTATTTACAACCGCCTGGCTTCCAATGCGTTACCATCAGCAAGCCCATACATGTAATGTAGGTATATCTGCAAACTCAGAATTCGTAAAATGGACCATGTTTTTTTTAATATCATTGTTAATTTTAATGACTTAAATACGTACCAACTAGACTAGGTAGACAACTGCTGTCAAAACTGTAAATGTGTACAAAACAAAATCTAATTCTTACCTACTAGATATTTTACGTTATTAATACGTTATTACTCTATCCAATTTCATAACAATGTTCAAATCAATGTATTTTTTTTTTTATGCGAAAACCATACGTCAAATGAATCAAAATGAAGAGACTAGATTTGCTCAGTAAGGAATAAGGATTTAAAAAATATTTTTTATGTAAAGAAAAAGCAGTGGCGTAACACTTTTCTCTTTAAAATGATGCAGTTCAAATCCCGCACGAACGCCACTGGCAAGAATAAAAAATAATGTTGTACAGCAATAAATGCCTTTTGATTCATAGAAGATGCGTACCACGTTTCACAAAAATATACAGGGTCATACCAAAGTTATCACAAAAAAATATTTTTTTAGAACATATGTTTATATGAAGTTTTTTTCTTAAAATGGGCCCTATAATAAGCTCCTTAAATATTTGCATCTTATTAAGAAACACCCTGTATAAGGTTAATCCGGAAGATATACCCTATCGGGAGTGACGCCCTGCTATGTCTAGTTTGTGAACTGTTTGCAGGATAACGCTACGCGGCTGATCCACAAATTATTGCGGATCAGTCCGGAACTGATCGCAAAGTACTAAGTATCTAGTCCGCGGAGCAGTTCCAGTTTCAATTCCGGAAATTGGTATCGGAACTACTGGAATTATTGGATAACTTAAACCCACAGAGCGACGAGCAAAGCTGTATCACCGAATCGATTACACCCGAGTACCCGAGCTCGCGCATCGATACCCATACCTATTCAAAACTTTAATCCGGATCAGTTCCATAAGTCCAGGTCCAGGGAAGACAGTGGTCCGCGAAAAGAAGCTATCAGAAAAATTAAAGCAGGAGAAAAAACCTAAGAAAGTGTTAGATACAAAGATTAGGTCGAAAACTGAAATACGCAAAAAAGAAAAAACAAATCCTTGGGCACACCGTGGACACAGTTAGCCATTCTTCAATTTCCTCCAATATACCGTTAGCATAGCAAGCGTACCAAAAGGCAGGAACCACAAGAAAGAAATAGAAGTAGTTTAGAAAACTCTTGAACAGGAAGTGAATACGAGGAATGCGTGGAGTGCTTGGAAACTATTTTAAAACTAAGGAACTTGTAGACAGGAAAATGTTATTTTTATGGAAGAGAGGAAAAAGGGCAGGAAAATCAAAAACAGTTTCAATCTAACTTTTAAATGCTTATGTTTGATGTGGCGTGTCCCTACTAGTGGCGGCATCTCACCCGGATCAGCGGGATAGATGAACAACATTTTTTTTCAGTTTTTTATGTATTACGTAGAAACGGAGTTGATATTTTTAGTTTATTTTGTACTTAGTTAAACTTCACAATGTTGTTTCATATTTGTTTTAATGATAAATATAAACCTGATTTTTCTAGAGACTTTTCTTTTTATGTGGGGCACCACTCCCGGAATTACCTTGGAGCAGGATTTAAATACAGCAGAAAACATTGAGCGAACAAAGTATTGATCTTTTTTATAACACATATTAAGCTTCGATAATCAAAAGAAGCCTAATTCTTATTAAATGTGGTGTTTCCGGCGTGTACCCGGGGCTAAAAATAAATTGTATAGAACCCTCATTGACCCAAATAATAGAAGTATAAAGACTTAATAAATGCTGTGACAGACTTTTTGCTTGTCGGTTTTCTATGCCACGCTTCTTGGCTTTTATAGGTGCCGTTTTTCAATAGCTTAGGGATTCATTGGGTTGAATGTATTCAAGTTTATTTTCATTGAGAAAGAACGAACACACCTGCCTGCCTGAGTCGAGCGCTTTCAAATGGAAAACCGGTCTTTGCATATTATGTTTTTAAAAGAATGAGTCTGGCAACTTATAGGAAAATTAAATTAGCTGACGCTAAAAAAATTTTAGAACTGTTCCTTTCCTGTTGATAATTTATTAGAACCTATACACTACTGGTAAACTTACAGTGGCGTTTTATGTGAGTATAAGGGAGGAAATATTATGTTTTTCTCCTCCCTATATTGCAAACAACGCATTTTGACACTGTGTTGAAGAACCTAAGTAACAATAATTACCAAAAAGGTATCGATTGCCCTTGACGATGGGTTGTAAGTCAACTTACCATCCTTGGGTGGTAATAATATATGACATATAAAAACAATGATTTATAAAAATTGAGTAATATTAAGTGACATAAATATTAATAGTATAATTATTACAATTATGAACATTATTTACAAAATTTGGATAAATGTTTTCTCGTTTTTTCTCAATTTGTATGAAATGTTCTGACTTCATAATTTCTCCATCTCTAACCAAGTTTTCTGTTACTATTGAAGTACTGCCACACCAGGAGACTTCTGGCTTCGTCATAGTGTATAAAATTTTATTTGCAACTTCCTTTTTATTGTTGACGTTCTCCGCTACATAACTTTCCGCAATAGTTGCAGATTTCCATCCGCTATGTCGCTTGAGGGCTAAGACATCAACTCCAGTAATCGCTAATAAAGTGGCCGACGTTCTTCTAAGGGAGTGTCCAGTATACTCCTTAATATCAAAAAAATTACCTTGTCGGACTTCCATTGTCTTTATTTTGTTACTTAACACAACGTTTCGGTTAGTTAGTATCTCTAACCGTTTTCAAGTGTAAACTAAATTATAATTCTAAGGCTACTGTCTTAAATACTATCCATGTGCAATGAAGCTTGATGACTCCGCCTACGTGCTTATTGGAGTGTGAAGTTTGAGCTGTTGGTTTTGGACAAGAAGTGGCTTCCAGATGTTGGGGATATCTATACTTGGTTTACTGAATATATGTGTATTTTGATTCATAAAAGCTGTTTCCTTGAATTTTCGTTTTTTCCAGTGCTGTTCCGTGTCCAAAACCCTGGCTTCTGACCACTGTATATTATGTTGGTTAGTCCATACATGTTCCGCTATACCTGATCTCGAAGTTTCACCTCTTTGAGTATGTTTCAGATGTTCTTTAACTCGTACGGGAAGAGGTCTTTTTGTTTCTCCAATGTACGATTCGCCACACTCGCAAGGGATTTGATAGATACAATTTTTTGTGTTTTCATTACTGGGGGGTTTTACTTTTGTAAGAAGGCTTTTGAGCGTATTTTCGGATTTAAAGGCTGTTTTGATATTATAGTTTTTGGTTATTCTTCTAATCTTTTCAGAAATCCCCTTAACATAAGGTATTGTAAGAAATGTTTGCTCCTCTCTAGCTTCTGTATTAGTTTTTACTTCGCGATTTTTAAATTTTGAGATGGTATTAGTTACAAACGTTTCAGGGTAACCATTTTGTTTTAAATCTCTTTTGATGTTTGAAATTTCAATATTTAGGTCTTCCGGATTGTTGCAAATGTTAGATGCTCTGTGATAAAGTGTTTGAATTATGCCCTGTTTTATGGAGTTTGAATGATTCGATCCGTGATTAAGGTATTGCCCGGTGTGAGTGGGTTTTCTGTATACTGAAGTTTTTATGTTATCAGCACTTCGTTTGACGAGAACATCGAGAAAAGGTAGAGTGGAATGTGTTTCTGTTTCCATGGTAAATTTAATGGATTGTCTTATACTATTAATATGTTCCAAAAACCGTATCAGCTCTTCGTTGCTGTCTGTCCAGATAATAAAGGTATCATCAACATATCTAAGCCAAAGTTTAGGTTTAATCTTGGCAGTGTCAATAGCGTGTGACTCGAACCATTCCATGTACAGGTTAGCCACCACCGGAGAGAGAGATGAACCCATTGGAAGACCGTCATCCTGGGCATAGAACCTATCTTTTACTTGAAAGTAGGAACTACGTAAACAGCACTCCAATAGTTCCATCACTCCATCCAGCGGCAAACTAGTGCGTTCTGAAAGGGTTGGGTCGTCTTGTAACTTTTGTTTAATGATATGCAGTGATTCCCCTATTGGGACGTTGGTATATAAGCTTTCTACATCAAAACTAACAAATGTGTCTTGTGGTTCTAAATTGACGGTTTTCAGAATATTTACAAAATGATTAGAGTTCTGAACAAAAGAAAATGACTTACCCTGTAACGGTTTAATTATCTCAAGAAGAAATTTTGACAATGCGCTTGTAGGAGAATCCCTGGAGCTGGTGATTGGTCTTAGTGGCATGTTGTTCTTATGAATTATATTAATTCTTGTCCAAAACCAACAGCTCAAACTTCACACTCCAATAAGCACGTAGGCGGAGTCATCAAGCTTCATTGCACATGGATAGTATTTAAGACAGTAGCCTTAGAATTATAATTTAGTTTACACTTGAAAACGGTTAGAGATACTAACTAACCGAAACGTTGTGTTAAGTAACAAAATAAAGACAATGGAAGTCCGACAAGGTAATTTTTTTGATATTACTTCATTGTCTACCACCTTCAAACAAATACTCCTTAATGTTCTGAAAGTTCAGAAATTTAGCAATTTTACTTGGAATTGAAGAAATCGAGTTTTTCCCGACATCCTGTTTTAAGCACTTTCCATTGATATCCCACCCCCACCCCCCATAAAGAAGCGAGGATTAAAATTCGTCATGTGGGATCTTATATCAATGTAATTTCGAACTATTTTAAAATAAAAAACTTTCTCATCGTCACTTTTAATCACTATAAATTTACGTGCCGTTCCATTTTTGGAATCAGGAAAAGTAACAAATATGACTTCAAGCCTTAATTCAACATTATCCATGCATTAAGTTCACTAGAACGGCACGCTCCAGCAATTCCCATTATCATTACAACCTTCATCATTAAATAAATATCATCGCGGGCTCCAAACAGAAATTTATTTACATCTTCCCTGTCAAACACATTAGATTTTTTGGGTTTATATCCGTCAGTTTTTCTTTTTTTAAATGCTCAACGTTTAGGATTCTTGGAGATATCTATGTTTTTCTCTATGAAAGGGTGGACTTCAGCATGGAATATTTACACCATAAGCTTGATGGCGACTTTAATACATCAGCAATTTATTGGTGAAAGTACGCCAAAAGCACGGTTTCCGAAACTGCAGTAGCAGTCTTTGTTTGGCACCATTTCTTAAAGTATTGATACGTTGCTTCATACCTATTTCTCGATTTTTCTGGCAGCAGCGACAGACAAGCGATATTTGCTGAATCTTCTGGCTGTTATACAAATCAATAATTTCAATTTCTCTCAATTTTTGATAATATACTGTCAGCTTGACGTTGTTGTTAAAATAACAATGCTTATGATGCTATAGAAACCGGTCAAAGCTGTCCTTAGTTTCATACAAAAACTATCGAATTAAATTAATAAAAATCCAAGAATAAATTCTGGGGGGAGGAGAAAAAATAAAATTATATTATACTTTACGGGATGTAAGTATATTTACTTACATCCCTTGTAGTATAAATAACTATATCAACTATCTCCAAATGACAATTGCAATCCTAGGTAATATCTTTAGGTTTCCACCAGCACCCATAATCATTGAGTGGTCTCAACGCTCAACCGTAGCGTGCACGATATTTATATTTGTCAATATTATTTTACCGATTTCAAACATCCATATTTATTTTTACTTCTGAGGTATTTTATATCATCATATGGCTGCGATGCATTTTCGGCTATTGTTAACCATTAATTCCAGACCCATCATAAAATCTCCAATTTCCTGCTAACTGTCGTAACGTAGACGACAGCTTGTACTTGAAATGCATTTAATTTATTTACTCCCATTATTTATCAACTGTCTGGCATCCATTCTACCCCGCGCTGTCGTTCATTACTCACTTGTTTCTGATAGTGTCGTTTTCAACCCTCCCTATACACTCATTAACATCCCCTCCCCTTATAAACCGTTTCTTAGATAGCTTTCATCTAATGCATTTAGTAAATAACATTTTCTCTTAGGAGTTTAGCACTTTTTAATGTTTTAATTTAAAGTTGGATGAGATTTTAAAAATAATTTTAAATGGTGTAATATTTTAAAACTTTGAAGCCTTTTAGTATTTTCAAAAGTTTTAACGCTGCTTTTAGGGCCGTTTAAGAAAGGGTTAGAAATGTAGGTAATATCTTATGTATTTTTTACTTAGAATAAGGGTGTTAGGAAGACCGTTTATTTTTGACGAAACTTTATTAATTAACTAATTGATGAGATAAAAACTGCAACACAAAGTTCGACAAATTGTCTGTTGTTCGGAAATTACATGACGGTTTTTTATGCTGTTTGCAGATCCTAAAAGATTGTTTATTGCAGATTAATAGTGTGGTACGCCTATGACGTAAGCAAAGCACTTTAATATTGTACAGGGTGGAAAAAAAGCCGTGAAAAAAATTACAAATTTCAAGTTTTGTTAGTAGTGTTTTTTCATGTTATAGTTTAACGTAGTTTTATAAACTAAGTTAATATCTCGGGATAGTTTCGGGATTTTTTTATTATGCCGGGTGAGGTGACAACAAAATCGTTTTACAAGGAGCCATATACTTATCTTTTAATTTAGAGACTTGAAACGTGGGTTAAGGAGAGCTTATTGAGACATACTTTCCATAAAAATAATAGTTGAATATCACTTCCGGTTTTTCCGGAAGTGGGTCTAAGTCAAGAATTTTCTTGAATCTGTATATTTTTTGATACAGTTGGATAGAGCTTTAAATCCCC
This sequence comes from Polydrusus pterygomalis, assembly GCA_963969555.1. Classification (NCBI taxonomy): domain Eukaryota; kingdom Metazoa; phylum Arthropoda; class Insecta; order Coleoptera; family Curculionidae; genus Polydrusus; species Polydrusus pterygomalis. Next base: position 35,836,400 of record OZ018376.1, on the reverse strand, counting down.
TTTTTAATGACATATCACAAGTTGTAGTTTTTTTCAAAATGGCGGTGTAGGAGGTATTTTTCTTAAATTCAATATGGCGACAATCTGACGTAACCGATAACACTTTTGTCAAACAACCAATTGAAAACAAAAATTAAATTAGTTTTCGTATCGATTTAGCATCTACACAAATGTAATATCTAAATATTCGTTGATAAGTTGACCTTGTAGAAATACATGTATGTCTTTAAAAAGGGAATTTCAAGCTCTATCCAACTATATAAAAAAATATACAGGGTTCTTTCAAAAAAATTCTTGACTTGGACCCACTTTCGGAAAAAGCGGAAGTGATATTTACCTGTTTTTCATAGAAAGTATGTCTCAATAATCTCCTCAAATAAATTTAAAATCTCTGAATTGAAAAATAATTATATGGCATCTAGTAAAACGATTTCGTTGTCACCCAATATACCCCACATCAATATTTATCCAATTTTTTTGAAAGAACAGCTGTTGTGGGCATAAATTGACGACATCAGCCCGTTGATGACTGTGTACGCAGTATTGTTTTCTATCTTATGTACTAATTTGGTTTATTTCTTAAAAAGGAAAAATAATAATTGACCCTAAGATATCTACTGGGCGTCCATAAAATACAAAAAGTATGATAAAATTAGGGTAATTGAGTTATTCAAAGTTAAAAAGTTTGAACTAATACATTGAAGTCATAAAGGTTTCGTAAAAACATTGTTGTTTGTAATATGCTTTTGTTGGTTTCTCTCGAGATGGTTTTGGCAGTTTTTTATTTCCTAGTCCTAGGACTGTTTATGCTTAGTTGTATAGGTTCTGTTTAATTTGAACGCTATAGATAAGATTAAGCACCACTTTAATGTTAAGATTAATAAAATATATCAGTTTTATAAGTCCCGGTTAAACCAAATAGTCGCTAACTTCATAGCGAATTTTAAACTAAAAACTGAACTTAACCTATCATATCTTACCGTTTTACAATTTGTTGCCTTGAACGTATTTAATATAATAATAAAATCACATCATAATCATATTTTATAATATAAGTATTTTAGGATTTTTAGGTTATATGTTAGAAGTATGTCATTTTTTCCTATTTTTAGTAATTATGCAAATTTTTTGACAAGCAGTGTTTTCAACTGACAAATTGAAATTTTGACACCACGACATTTATTGCCCTTTCAGATAACGTACATACCATTATATTATAAATTATAAGAAATATATACAATACTGGCATGCCCGAACTGTCTATTAATGAAAAGAAATTAACATAAAATGAACTTGGTGCGAGTGAAAAAGAGACAACGATTTCCATTCCGCTCTCGCTGCATCCCCCCCCCCCCCCCCCCATAGTAGCACATACGTTCGGACTGAAATTTTCAGGTAAGCGTACGGTGAAATATCTGATGGTGTTTTGAAATGATTTATTCGCAAGAACAAATTTAAAAAGTCGCCGCCGCTTACTCCGTCTCTGAAAGTTGGTTACATTACTGATTATAGGCCATATGTTGTGTTCAACAAAAAAACTCAAAATAATGTATATGCTCGAATTCTGTCACACAAAATGGAACGGCCTGTATCGTTTTACATTTTTCAGTTGATTGAAAATAAAAATCACTTTCTACCCCAAAACGACAAGCACGAAAACGGGAGCTAACCGAAAACTGATAAAATCGACCAGAAACAGCCCAATCGAGGTCAATTTCCCCTTTGTCTTTTCCGGTCAATATAATAAAAAATTAACCTAATTTTTCGACAAAGCTACTAGCCAATTTTGCTCCTTAACAAAAAATCCCAAACAGGGGCGTGCCGGGCAGATTATAAGAAAGCAAGAAAGAACATCTTATAAATACGTAACTAAAACTGTTTACACTTAGAGATACTAACTAACCGAAACCGAAAGTAATTCTATTAAAAATTATTTATTAGCGTATATTACAAGCATGTTGCAAAAGTAGCAGTTGTAACCATTGCTGACACAAAAAATTAAAAAAAAAATTCTAAGACGGTTCAAGTTCCATGTATTTTAATACATGATGTCTCTAATTTTCCTTCTTTGAGGCTAAAAATTGTTGCATAACTCATTACTGGTATAAAGTTATTCCGTGCGAGCAAAAATTATTTGCATCAAATTGGCTTGGCTTGGACTAAAAAACTTAGGGCTTGGTATAGATTACAATGATATGGGTACGATATATCTAACCAAATCTAGGTTAAAATTTTGTCAAATTCATATTATTATGACATGATATGCCAAACTAATGAGTAATAAAATAAGTAGACAAATACAAATTTATTTTTGTTGTTTACAAAATTAACAAAGTAAGGATACACAGAAAGAAAAAGAAAAATAATTACATAAATTGCTGAAATTGGCCACCGACATGCTCCAAGCATACATTCACACGTCTCTTTATTTTTCGAAAGTGTTGACCAGCATCTCTGGAGAAATGTTACCACATTCTTGGATAATACTTTCTTGTAATTGTTCTAAATTTGCAACTGGTGTTTTAAAAATAGTGTTCTTTAAAACAGGATAAACGAAGTAATCCATAACCGTTAAACAAGGTGATCTAGGTGGGAATTAAATGTCTGATCGAAAACTGATCAATCTGTCGTCGAAAAAATTGTAAAAAAGTAGTTAATAGGACCAACAACTCTTCTTTGGGAAACGGCTAACCAGACACCAATTTTTTGAGGGTGCAATGTAGACTCAACAAAATAATGGGAATTTTCACTACTCCACATGCTTGTATTCTGAGAATTCACATAACCGGAGAGGTGGAACCAGGCTTCATCCGAAAAAAATGTCAGGTCTAATAAATCATTTCTTTCCAATAGATTTTGGGTAAACCATTGAGAGTAATTCCTGCGTCTATCAAAATCTGCGGCTTGTATTTCTTGGAATACACTTTAAATAAATTTAGTTGCTTCTTAAGAATAGTCCTGCATGTTCCATAAGATCTTCCCATGCACTTCTTGGGACAGGCGTGTTGTATAAAACCTGTTTCCCTAAACACAGCCACGGTTCTTTTCAGGTAATTATCAAATTTTAGTGATCTGGGTCAAATTGACCTGATCCAAGATGCAAATATAAAGCAGCAATTGGTGCATTACTCTTTGCCTGAATATATACCAATGTCAACGTCCTGTCATAGAACTAACCTCATAATATTAAATTAAGAAACAAACGGATGTCAACGTCTAATTTGACATCCAAAACTAACCTTACATTATTTAGTTGAACTCCGTGCCGCTGACTTTAAGACGCCACCTGTGGTGGACCTCATACCTCGGATGGAGGGCTTTAGGAAGGAGTCCGATCGAAAATGGCTGTTCTTTAAATGTACGTCCCTGTTTAGTAGTTAGTTCGCTGTTTCCCGGTCGCGGCGCAGTGATCGTCAATTGTTTGACTTTTTACAGGTTTTGATAGACGTCAGCGGTATTTTTATCCAATAATTAATAAAATAAGCTTTATTAGATATAATATATACATATCTCAGCCTGTAGAGGGTTTTAGTTAACTAAATTCAATAAAAGAGTTGATTATCCCATAAGAACCCACGCATTTTACAGATTTAAAGGAACACATGCGCCCCTGACGGCCATTTTTAAAGCTGCTTTACCGATCCAAAACTTTGCCCGAAACCAATGTATTGCGATCGGACTCCTAACCTAAAGCCCTCCATAGATATATACGCCTAGATTAGATTGTGGAGAGCAGGAACATGTTTTTTTAAAGCCAGCGCTGGCAACCATTGTAGTTTGTTTTCTTGGCATGATCGCATTTTGAACTTTATGGTTTATTTCAGTCCAGCTTTTTGAGTTGTTACAATTTCTATATGGCTTGATTTGATGAATATCTATTATTAAAAGAATTCCATGAAAATAAATGCATCAGCAACTAAAATAACATGCTTATAATAACAATTTACGAAGTTAAAAATCGATGATGATTAATCGAGGTTGTGAAAGATCAGAAAAAATTGCTAATAATATCTGGACATCGCCAGGTAGCACAACAATTACCTTAACAAAAGTATATTAATAAAAAAATGCATCTATTGAGATTGAGATTCATTAGCTGTCGAAAGAGATATTTTCTGCCGTACTTTTTTCATTATTTAAACAAATATGCAATAAACATACTGGCATTGTAAATAAATATTGTTTTGAAAATTTATATATCACAAAAATAACAAATTGTTCAACAAAATGAATAAACACCACCATAAACATGCGAATAATTTAGTAATAATAAGCTTGATTGGCTCGCCGATTCGCCGTGGTTCGGGGTTAATATAATTTCAAATTGTTACCAACTTTTTTCTAGGGGGAAAAAAATTCCCCGGCCAGTCGTTTCTAGTGTCTACCGCTTAATACTTTAGAAAAATCGTCGCTTGCACGGGCCCGCGCACGCCCTTGATCTAAAAAGATCTCTTTTTTATGGAAACATAATGAAAGCAATTTTTACTGATAGGAAAGGTGAACGTATAGCTCGTTCTTTCTCCCTCAAGTTTGAAGATGATAGGATAAAGGTACAAACCAATTTCCAACGATAGGGTGATTTAGCGGTTATCTTCGTAGCGGAAGGAAAAAGATACCGTGCTGTTTCCATAACGAAGAAAAAACATTTTTTATGTATTTGATTTCGAGATTTCGTTTTCGATCCGAAATGAGTTTTTTTACCGGCCGTGATGTTTTATATATTGTTTTTGCAGCGTCTCAAATTCGAAAATCCAGTTGGCAATTAATTATTTAGTAGAGAATCGATTGAACCAATTTTTTTCAACGTCGCATTGTTATTTTGCTTATTATTGCAAAAATGAGAACAGGAAAAAATTTAGGTCGCCCAAATCATTTGCATCCAAAGTAGCCCACAGACTCCAGCTTTGCTGGCGAAAGCAGAACTGCGTTTCATCAGTTCAACAAAAAAACTACGTATTTATGAAGATAATATACCGTGGGAGCAAAAATTATTTGCATCAAAGCGGGCCTTGCATCTAAGGACGTAATGCTTAGCCGTAGAGCTTAATACCTGTTGGGTGTCAGTAACTACCTGAATTAACAATCAATCAGTTATTCCGTCATCTTTGACAGTCGTTACAAGTAATTTTATTCATCGCTAATTTTTCCAATTTCTTGAACAATTCACACAATGGGCTTTACGGAACAGCACAAAATATTCATGGTTGAAGCGTATTTTCGAAACGGGGTTAGAGTAAATGGTGAGTGGCAATACAATCCGGATTTGTGCATGGACGATTTTCACGGACATTTTCCTAATGTTGCTTTTATTGCTGGGGGATTTTTAACATTGCCTGAAAAGAACCGTGGCTGTGTTTAGGGAAACAGGTTCTATACAACACAAAAAAGGAGCAGGAAGACCATCTGTAAGAACAGAAGAACTTGTTGCAAACGTTCGTGAAATAACGCAAAATACGCCAACAAATTGTATAAGACGCCTGTCCCAAGAAGTGCATGGGAAGATCTTATGGAACATGCAGGACTATTCTTAAGAAGCAACTAAATTTATTTAAAGTGTATTCCAAGAAATACAAGCCGCAGATTTTGAAAGACGCAGGAATTACTCTCAATGGTTTACCAAAAATTTATTTTATTTATTTATTTCCTCATTTAAAGAACACTATTTTTAAAACATCAGTTGCAAATTTAGAACAATTACAAGAAAGGATTATCCAAGAATGTCGTAACATTTCTCCAGAGGTGCTGATCAACACTTTCGAAAATATGAAGAGACGTGTGAATTTATGCTTGGAACATGGCGGTGGCCAATTGTAGCAATTTATGTAATTATTTTTCTTTTTCTTTCTGTATATTCTTACTTTGTTAATTTTGTAAACAACAAAAATAAATTTGTATTTGTCTACTTATTTTATTACTCATTAGTTTGGCATATCGTCATAATATGAATTTGACAAAATTTTAACCTAGATTTGGTTAGATATATCGTCTCCATATCATTGTGATCTAAACCAAACCCTACGTTTTTTAATCCAAGCCCTCTTTGATGCAAATAATTTTTGCTCGCACGGTATTTAAAAGTGTAGTGGCGGCTGTATTGGCCTTGAAAACCATAAAGGAAATGATCAAAGTGAGCGTAGGAATGGCTTTTGAAGAAAGAACAGTTTTCCCATATTAACCTGTTCGACGAGCTGAAACTAGACCCTATGGAGCTAAGTTTGATTATTTGCAAATGGATTACTAAACTTATTGAACTCTTTTAAAATTAGTAATCCCTCTTATCATCAAACAAGGCACGCAGTTAAGACAAGCTTACACCACATGAGCGACTCGCGGCAACGTTAAGATTCCTTGCTACATGCAGAAGTTATATACGACGATTTAAAATTTTCTGTTATCATCTCACCTGAAGTTTTGGGTAAGATTATACCAGAGACATGTAACACAATTTATTCTGTTTTAAAGAAGGAGTATTTAATGGTAAGGACAAAAATTTGCTATTTAAATTATTTGAATCATTTTTATTGTGTATAATTGGAAATAAGGGAGGGGGAGTACTTTACCGCCATTTTTCCGAAGGCATTTGGGAAGCCAGGGGCAAAAGTCAAAACGCAATGTCGCCAATTTTTTAAGTAGGTACCTACTAATACCCTGGGGTGCCGATTAGCGATAATTGTGCCAGCTATAGTTTAAACCTGCAGTCTGTGTCCTACAACACTAGTGCTGCAAACACTTTACATGTTTTTTCTTCGAATGGAATGTATAACAATATACAGGGTGTTCCTAAATATCATGTAAATACGAAAAGGGGTAATTCTTTGGCTTATTTAATGACTAAAAATTCATATAAACATAGGTCTGCAAACGCTTCGTTGCCGATCTACAGGGTGTTGAAATTTCAAGATTTTTTTAGTTTTTTCTTTATAGCTCCTGTAGTTTTTGAGATATTTAGCTCTAATTTGGAATATAGGTTACGCTGTAGGACTTACATCATTGGGCATACCAAATGGTTTTAAGAATCTACAGGGAGATATTTTTTCAGGGGTCATGCCTCCTTTTCTCCCCATGAACTTTTTTTCGGTGGGCCGCTGGTGGATTCTGAAATACAAAATGCATTTTTTGTTTTGTTCTAAAGCATTTCAATCTCTTGTAGTTTTTTCGTATTTACCACCGTTATCGAGAAAAAAAATAAAAGGATTTATCTGTTTCGCTAGATGAAATTAAATTTTTTTAAATAATTGGTCTATGCCTTGGCTTTATTTGGGTAATCTCTTATTATTATTAATTTTGACAGTTCGCATTTGAAACATTAATTTTTGTACACAAGTGTTTGTAAATTAAATTAAAATAATTGCGCCCCATCACATTTTTCTATTTTGGCTCGGGAGTATTTAAATGAAGGTGTATGAGAACAAGTGAATAGGTCGGTGTGGGCCCCAGACATGGATTCCTATCCCCTGACTTAAATAGTCTAGATTTTTTCCTATGGGGGCACCTTAAAACTCTAGTGTATACAACACCAGTGAATACCGTTGATGATTTACGAAATTGGATATTAGATGGATTTGAAACCATAAGAAATACTCGTTGAAGAAGTACGGGCATCAATGAGAAGAAGTGCGGGCGCATGCATAAGAGTAGGCGGAGGTCACTTTCAATAATTTTTATAACGTAGTTTCCTTGTTGTTGTTATTATTTGATATTTTTAAAATAAATAAAAACAAAAGGTTATCTAAATCAAGTCAGAGCGTATTAGGCTATTTAAAAAATTTTAATTTCATCTAGCGAAACACAGAAAACCTTTTATTTTTTTTCTCGATAACGGTGGCAAATACAAAAAAACTGCAGAAAATTAAAATGCTTTAGAACAAAATAAAAAATGCATTTTGTATTTTAGAATCCACCAGCGGCGCATCGAAAAAAAGTTCATGGGGAGAAAAGGAGATGACCCCTGAAAAAATATCTCCCTGTAGATTCTTAAAACCATTTGGTATGCCCAATGATGTAAGTCCTACAGCGTAACCTATATTCCAAATTAGAGCTGAATATCTCAAAAACTACAAGAGCTATAAAGAAAAACCTAAAAAAATCTTGAAATTTCAACACCCTGTAGATCGGCAACGAAGCGTTTGCGGACCTATGTTTATATGAATTTTTAGTCATTAAATAAGCCAAAGAATTACCCCTTTTCATATTTACATGATATTTAGGAACACCCTGTATAAGGCTTCATTCCGTCAGGGCGCAAAAATTCAGTATCTTGAAAATATTTTTGACGACAGAGGTTGTCTACCTTTGATCGATAAAGCTTGAAATGTACAGTCATACTTACATACTCATGCGGTAGCAAATAGCGCCATTGAAAAAGATGTCATGTTCTGGAAAGAAATTGCTTTCTTTAAACCTACTGAATACGCAAGGATATAGTAAAAAATTTAATTCCTCTCGCAAGATGGATTCGAAGTCACGTGACACCCTGACAATCCTGGTCTATTAAATTTTTATAAGTTGGCATCAATTTCAGGACCGGACTTGAAAACTATACATGCGATACCTTCTAAAACCATTGATGCAATAGTCTCACCAGTTCTACCGCTTTAATATTGCCAAATAATAATAATAATAATTTCTTTTGAAAGTTGTTTTATAAATAATTTAATTTAAGGTAGGTAATAATAAACATGAGTTTTTAGATGGTTTAAAGATAAAGTGTCAATATAGATTAAAAACCTACCTATATAATATTATAATAATTATCAAAGTGTAGGTAGGGGAGAGTTGGACAAAATCGGGTATCTGCCCGATAGATGGCAACCGACATTTGGCAGAACTAGGCGGTACCCGGTTTCAGTGGCGTACCCAGGAATCAATCATGGGAGGGGCACAATCATAGACGGTCCTAGACCTTTTAATTAGGGGGCCCCAGGAAAAGGAAGCTCACCGCAGGTGCCGCTGGAGGCTAATCGCCGAAGGCGAAAAAATTTGGGGGTGCCACGCCCAATTTTTACCCAAAAGTCGTTAAAATCGTTGAAAAAATTACGCCCCCAGCGCCCTCTTGTGTTTGCTGGGTAGTAGATATACAGTATGTCTCCGTAAGTTTGCATCATATGGAAAACTTTTTTATTATTCATTTTACGAAAAAAAGTTATTCTTCATAAAAAGCTCTGCATGGTCTAAAACCTAAAATGCAACCATCAAATATAGAAAATTTCCACTCATATACGAGGTTTGTCAAAAAATGTGAATTTTTCAAAGAATGTAAATTTTTCCCAAGAGTAAACTACCTTTATTTTTGACATTATCAAAAATTGTTATTAAAAAAAGTTGATCAGAACTAAAAACCACGTCTAAATATGCAATTATACGCATTTATGTTGAAAAATTATTTTATTAATTTATTATTAATTATTTAATTTTTTAAATTATTTAATTAATTTAATGCGTGGTATTGCATATTTAGACGTGGTTTTTAGTTCTGATCAACTTTTTTTAATAACAATTTTTGATAATGTCAAAAATAAAGGTACTTTACTCTTGGGAAAAATTTACATTCTTAGGAAAAATTCACATTTTTTGACAAACCTCGTATATGACTGGGAAATTTCAATATTTGATGGTTGCATTTTAGGTTTTAGACCATGCAGAGGTTTTTATGAAGAATAACTTTTTTTCGTAAAATGAATAATAAAAAAGTTCTCCATATGATGCAAACTTACAGAGACATACTGTATATAGAAATACAGGCAATATTTTTATAATTTAAAAGTTAAAAATCTTTGACACGAGTGGGATTTTATCCTAAATTTATCTTTGCACAAATAAATTTTTATAAAGCTATTTTTCTACACACTTTTTTGGAAAAAACGTTAACAGCATCGTCCAACTTTACATCAAGGTATTTTTTTCATCCTAAATCACATTGGTTCATTGGGTGCTAAATAAAAATCATTATTAGTTGTGTTAGTAGCAGTTTGGTAGCGAAGAAAAAAAAGCTTTTTATGAAAAAGTTAATTAATTAATAAATTAGTAAAATTACTGGAATTATGTAGATATATAGAATTTTTTGGATTGCCACATTTAAATTTGGGGGGGCTAATCCGAGATTTGGGGGGAGCTTAGCCCCCCCAAGCCCCCACCTAGAATCGCCTATGGGCACAATATAAAATCTATATAAAATACTAAGAGTTTTACCTTAATAAAAGAGGGAGGGGGGGGGGGATAATTAAACTGCTGCAAAATTTTTTTTTTAAATATCTATAAATAATGCAAGCAAAATACACATTTACAAAACAAAATCAACCTCCTGGGTCCTCTTTCTTTTCAAATACTTAAGACTTCATTGGTATCAATACGTATGTACCTCCCTATGAATATTTAAATTAGCAAGTCCATTTAGCCGATTTTCTCCCATTGTATTTCTTAAATAAGATTTAAGCCTTCTCAAAGTAGAAAATGTTCGTTCTGCTGTAGCTGTCGACACCGGTAATGTTGAAAATATCTTAAGTAAGTAGTATAAAAATATTTGGATACGCATCCACATTCATCATATTTATGGCATCAAGTGCGCTCTTTGGAATAGAAGGGGAGTCAATCCGGTCAATTGATGCCTCACTGGATTTAATAAATTTTTGGTACCATAGACGTAGCTCTGCTTCTAAGACATTCTTACCTAACTCTTGTATATCTTGGCGATAAAAGGACACCAAGTTATGAAAATTTTCTGGGAAAAACTGATGATTTCGATAATCGATCGAGTAGTCGCTACTTTATTAGTAAGCAAATAGTAGAACTTGCGCTCAGTGCTAGACCCAGTGACGTCGGTTACATATTTCAACAATCGAGTACTCCGGTTTTGAGCTACTTGTTGGGGGGGGGGGGGGGGTACGTGCCCCAGTGCCCCCTTGTGTGCGCCACTGCCCGGTTTTATCAACCTACTCGGTTTTGTCCAACTCTCCCCTACCTACCTAAGTCAGAGAAATAATTTCTACTTATTTTTATTAAAACAGAAAAGGATACCTAAATAATGCAAAATGAAAAAAATTATACATTAGAAACCTAACCTTTACGAACAAACATTTTAAGAACAAAAATTTCATAAACTAACTTTTCGACAAAAACGGCGTTCAGATGGAAACTTATTACGGTAATTATCTATTATACGCACACCACGCCGATTTTGATGATTTTTTCAGGAAACACGTATTTCGATGCGTAGATTACGAATTCGAAAACGAGTTGTCGGAAAAGCTTAGTTTCCGAGATATTTCCTTCTTAAGTTACGATTTTTCATGGGTTTGTTTACATTTGGGATTTTTATCGTTTTTCAGCCACCTCTCACTACTTTTTAGGTTACAGAGGATATATACTAAGTTAAATCGTGGTTAAAAGAAGGAAAACGCGCATTTTCCTTCTTTTAACCACGATTTTCCACTATGGGAAGCCATCGAAGAAACGAGGTTAGGGTAAGTTTAAGTTTTAGATTTTATGTTGGTAACCATGAGTAATATTTGGTGCGAAACTATTTATATTTAAATCAATCTAGTGGGCGCTCTTTTTTTTCGTTTTTAAATGACGCTACCAACCAATGCGGCTTTATTTTCATTATTAAGTTTGGTTTTTATTAGGACGCTAATTCAAAAAATGAATTTCACTGAATTTTTAGTATTAACTAATGCTTATTTGCCGCTTATTGATTATTTATTGTAGCTCGGAATATTTGTATCTAAAATTAATTGTGGAAAGTGCTCAAATATTTGCAAGTTAAACAAATATACTCTAAAGTTCCGCTGCGGCAAGTATTCTGTGAACCAAAAGAAGAAGAAAACAAAGTGCAACCTCATTTTATAGGCAATATTCATTTTTCTTGTTAAATATATTGTTTCTAATTAATTATAAACTCACGTTCTCAAAAGTTCCTTAATTTAACCTAAATCAAAAGACAGAGACTGAAAAGTAGTGGAAAGCACTTTTAAAAACGAAAAAAATTGAAAAAAGAGCGCCCACTAGATTGATTTAAATATAAATATTTCGCACCAAATATTACTCATGGCTACCAACATAAAATCTAAAACTTAAACTTACCCTAACCTCGTTTCTTCGATGGCTTTCCATAGTGGAAAATCGTGGTTAAAAGAAGGAAAATGCGCGTGAAAACGCGTTTTCACGCGCATGTTAAAAGAAGCAAAATTCCTTCTTTTAACCACGATTTAAATTAGTATATATCCTCTGTAACCTAAAAAGTAGTAAGAGGTGGCTGAAAAACGATAAAAATCCCAAGTAAACACGATGTAAACAAACCCATGAAAAATCGTAACTTAAAAAGGAAATATCTCGGAAACTAAGCTTTTCCGACAACTTTTGTTTTCGGATTCGTAATCTACGCATCGAAATACGTGTTTCCTGAAAAAATCACCAGAATCGGCGTGGTGTGCGTATAATAGATAATTACCCTTATTACTTATCGATGAAATCAACTAACGTGCAAGGCATTAATAATTATGATCCATAATGAAAAATAATTTAAAAATTTTAACCTGTAAATTTTTGGTCAAATGAATAATAATTGTAGGTACTTAACGGCCACACAAAAGTAATTAAAATTCAATGAAAGTAAAAATAAAAGGCACCATAACCACAAAATATTTTGAAAACCTAATTAAATGTAACAAAAAGCACAAAAACGCAATTTTTAACTCGGTGTTTGGGCTCATTACGGTCCACTACTAATCTGGGGATATTATTATGTCCCAATATCAGCTGATCGATGACAAATTTCTGCTGTCATCTGTTTTAAAACCTATATCAGGGACTGTTTTATACTCGGTTTTATACTTTACTTCGCTCTCTTGTTAGTACAGGTTCGATTAATAATATTTTTTAAAAATACCCCTTGCTTGACAACATTTTATATGTTTTAGACAAAGGGTACTAAGACTTATCATTTATTTTACGACGTTTTTTGCTTTATGCATAAAAATACCTAATTTACCCTAAGAAAAATATACGTTTTTTTTTGCTTCCTCTCTACTTAATAAAATAAAAACGATCGACGTAAAAATGAACCCTATTTCTCTTATTTTACGATATAATAAAATATTTAGTAAACGGCCTTACAGAGTATCGTAAAATGGACTTTTTACTACTTGTTTTAGTTCATCAAATCAGTTAATCAAATTAGGACCTTTTAGTTTGCGTGTTTAACAATTCTACCGAGCAATGGGCACGAAACATTTTGATTTACATGTTAATTAGTTTTGCCATTTGCTAATTACGTAGCACCCTTGTACGGTAGAGAAAAAAAATTATGATATGTGTGAGTGGAGAGCGCAAAGTGATTCTGTCCGCACTTCATTTTTAATATAAACTTTTAAGGCAAAAGTGAAAAAAGTAAAAATGTCCATTTGTTTTCAGTGTATATTTATCAGGTAAATTAGGTATTTTCCCTTTTAAAAAAATGTTTCCATATTATAGAATAAATGAATCGGTATTTGCAGAAACCACACAATACATGTCCAATATACAGGGTGATTCATTAAGGGTGGCGACCGGCCATATCTCGGAAACTACTAGGCATAGAAACTTGAAGAAAAAAATATTATGATTAAAGCGGTCATAAGAAAATTCTGGAAATTACTTTTAAGTTCCGGATTTTGCCGCAAGAGGGCGTAATTGAAAAGTAAATTTTAAAATTTTACATAACTCCGAAAATTCCACATTAACGTATATGTTTGATAACAACATTTTAAAGCTTGGACAATTATGCATCATTTTGGTCTTATGCTTATTGGCGTACCGACTTTAATAAGAGTGGGGGAAGCTGTTGAAAGTGTAAACCTTTAAATCGCTGTAACTTCTAAACGACTTCTCCGATTTTAGCAAACTAAAGACTGTTTGGAAGACAAATGTATGCAATTTGACCAGTCGTATTTAGTTGTCCATAATAGTTCTCAATAAAATTGCTAGAGGGCGCAATTTGTAATAATAATAGTTTTTTTGATTTTATCCCGAAAATTCAAATCATACGGTATAATTATGATACCATAATCAAAAAGTAGATGAAATTTGCTAGAAAAAATATAAAAACCGCAGCTTGATATCTTTGTTCGTTTCAGAGTTATTGCCAATACATTAATTTTTAATACAAATAGCGCCCTCTAGCAATTTTATTAGAAACTATCTTGTACCATTAGATACGACAATTGAAGGTTCTTCCAAACAAGCTTAAATTAGGTAAAATCGGATGAGTCGTTTAGAAGTTACAGCGATTTTAATGTTTACACTTTCAATAGCTTCTCCCACTCTTATCAAGTGAAACTGTAAACATTAAAATCGCTGTAACTTCTAAACGACTTAACCGATTTTAGTAAATTTAAGCTTGTTTGGAAGAGAAAGGTAAGTATCTTCAATTGTCGTATCCAATGGTACAAGATAATTTCTAATAAAATAGCTAGAGGGCGCAATTTGTATTAAAAAGTATTGTTTTGGCAATAACTCTGAAACGAACAAAGATATCGAACTGCAGTCTTCACATCTTTTCTTGCAAATTTCATCTACTTTTCGATTATGATGTCATAGTTATACCGTATGATTTGAATTTCCGGGATAAAATCGAAAAAACTGTTATTATTACAAATTGCGCCCTCTAGCAATTTTATTACACACTATCGTGTACTATTGGATACGGCGATTGAAGATACTTACCTTTCCCTTTCAAACAAGCTTAAATTTAGTAAAATCGGATAAGTCGTTTACAAGTTACAGCGATTTTAATGTTTGCACATTCAATAGCTTCCCCCACTCTTATCAAGGCCGGTACGCCAATGAGCCTTAAACCAAAATGCTGCAGAATTGTCTAAGCTTTTCGATGATGTAATCAGAGTTATACCTTAATATGGGAAATTTCGGAGAAATTTAGAATTAAAAAAAAAAATTTTAATTGTGCCCCCTTGCGGCGAAATGAGGAACTTAAAAGTAATTTCCAGAATTTTCTCATGACCGCTTTAATCATAATTTTTTTTCTTCAAGCTTCTATGCCTAGTAGTTTCCGAGATATGGCCGGTCGCCACCCTTAATGAATCACCCTGTATAAGTTTTTGAGAAAACGCAAAATAGTTGTTTACACTACAAGGGAGGCAGGTGATACTTACCAGTCGAGGACATAGTTTGCGCCCGAGCGATAGCGAGGGCTTGCAAAATAGTCCGAGACTGGTCAAGAATACTACCTCCCGAGTTTTGTATTATATTTTTTCTACTCCAGTTCCCTCAAATTAAAAAAAAAAATGTTTTTTTATTTTATAATTTGAGCTATCCAACTGGAATACCCTGTATGTATGACAGGTTTCCTAGTGTTGACACATTGATTGCTATGGAATTCATAATGATCATAATCAAACAAACGTTCTGTCAGTGTCGGTTTTTTTAAAATATCGAAAAATGGATATCGATGCAGTTGCGAATGCAGCTTGCGCTGCTCTATTAGGTACCTCAGAAATCGAAGGAACGGTACAATCGGTGTTACAAGGACTTCAAGGATTGGTGCAGTATTAATGCAAGTGATGAAAGAGTCACCGAGAATTCTATGCTGGCGTACTTTGTACTTCCCTAGGGAGGTAAGTATTTACTTACCTCCCTAGGGAGGTAAAACGTACTTACCTCCCTCAAATCAGTATCAAAATGAATTACTTACCGAGTAAGGAGTAGAAAAAACATTTTACTGTTATTCACAATATGTTTTGCTTCAATCTAAACGTTTAAAATGCTAACTATCAGTTAGTCTGATCAGTTTAAAATGATCATTCTAATTTAAAAATAAAAATTACGTTTTCTACGATTTAAAAAAAATGGACATAATATGAGCTTATGAATAGCGCAGGTGAAGTTACTACAGCAGATTTTATTAAAGCAAACTTTTATTTCAAAAATGATACAGAAAAAAATCTAAGCAGTGGGCCATATAGGTAAGTATGGAACTGTAAAATTTTTGAAATAAAATTTTTTTTTTTTTTAAATAAAAATTTAGAATTTAAAAAATTAGAGATTTCTGGTAATACAAGCTTAAACTCGTTCCCCGCCCCACCCATTCTACTACTACTAAACAGATGATTGACGCTAATGATGGCGCACGGGCAATCAAGTCCAGGATATGTGTGGTTTCTACTGATTGTCGCTTATGAAGCTCGTCGTTTACAACTTGGGTGAAACAGGGACGTGTGTACTTTATGCATAGTACTATGCAGTTATGTATGTAGATTAATTTTCTTAAATAACCCAGTTTTGGGAAAAAGTGGACATGTCGTCACCTTAGAGTTATACTGTTGTATGTCGCATTTTTTCTGAAATTGACTTTTCGGTGTTAATAAGTTGTATGTACCTCAAACTTGCCTTCCAGAGAATTAGAATGTTGTATGTTACACCATATATGTCATTGGCAACCATAAATACATTGTTGTATCAACGTGAATTGCAATTTTTAGAGTATCATAGTTGTATATGTGTCACATACACCTTTGTAATTTTATATTTTATTCTTATGGTCACAAATAATACACATACAACTTTGTTTTTATTTGGTTGGGTCGTTGAGTTAGTGTGCTAGTGGATTCCTGAGGTGGATAAGGCATACTATATGGCTATACTTCCCAAAAATGATAATGCCTAACATATTTATTTCTCTAGTTCTGGATTATATTCTTATTTGTAGTTATTTTGTTTTTTTGTAACGTTACATAGTTGTATGTTTTCATAATTAATAAAAAAATAGAGTTACATAATTGTATGTGTTTTTTCTAGTGCCCAAAATATAGAAAAAACAATGTATATTTGTATATTTTTTCTAAAAAACTGTAATAATTATAATGAAACTAACTAAGTACAAATTTTCTTAAGTGTAGGTCTGTCCATAGCACTGTAACAAAAAGCCAATTTTTCATAACGCTTTTTCTCAAAACTTGGTTTACTGCACATACCACAGTATAACTCTAAGGTGACGATGTGTTGTTTCTGCAAAGAATAGAGAGTTTTCGTTGTATTGGCAAAATCAAACGGTTAACCATAACGAATACGAATACGAAGCCGCTATTTGACAGATCGTAAAAATAGTTTTCGTTCAATTCGCTTAACGTTAACGTTGAGTCGAATTCGACAGTAATAACAAATATAACATAACCTACCTTTAATGGTTTGTGTTCATATTTTCATATACGTTTTGTGCTATCTTTTTTGCTTGGTTTTAATTTCCTAGTACCCAAAATTCTAAAACATCATGATAGACGAAAGGTTGCTTTTATTGGACTCATCCAGTGATTCGGATTTGGATGATGCCCTTATTTTGGAGGTGCTTGATTGCCAGGATATTCAGTATCGAGCACAGTTGTATGGAAATTTCAATTTAAGTTGGCCAATATTTCCTCTAATAAAATGATACCGTCCTCATCCGTGAAACGATTTCTCGATCTTTTGAGGGAATTTACTGTTGAATCCATGACGAAAACAAAAAATACTAACCAAAAACAGACCCCAACAAAAAATAGGTTATGTTGATGGCATCTGTCAAAAAAATGGTCATTATGCATGCGTTCCGTTTTCGCTATGGCTTTGTCTTCCGTCCGTTAGCTCCCGTCACTTATCCGTAACGATAACGATAAATGACAGCTCAAATGTCAAAGTTGTCAAATAGCGGCTATCGGAATCGCTTTTTTTTTACAACGAAAACTGTCTAATGCTTCAAATATTTAATATACAAAATCTATATTCTCCTCTCCAAGACCTTCTGGGATTTAAGGAGGAGTATGTGCAACAGAACACATTCCTGTGCATTAAAAAAGCAGGTGAAATTTTGACGTTTAACTCGTGGAGCAAAAATACAAACCAAACTGTATAGTCGAAAGGCTATGACGAACTAAAAACAAATGAACAACCGGCCTCTTTAATGCCAGGAAATAATTTAATACACTCTATTTTTAAAATCAATAGGTATTTTAACTGCCAATGAAGTGTGCAATTTTCTTTAATTAACGAGAACGATAGTTAAATATCATTGTGCAATATAAAAAAAGACTGATTTATTTGCAATGAAGAAGAAAATTGAAAATTCTGCGATAGTGAACTATTACAAAATAGCACTTTAATAAGGAACGTCTCCAAAACTAAACGTTTTCGGCGAAAATCGATTTCATATTATATCATTACAGCCGCGAAATAAAAAAATTATAAAATAATACCAGGAACACTACAAAAGTATAGTAGTAAAGGGTAAATTTATTAACAAACAACAAACAAAATACTAATATTTAATTGCTGCGCCATTGGATTCTAACACTAATCGTAATCCTCTTGGCATTGACAAAATAATACTTCTGATGTCATCCGGAATTAGCCCTTCCCAAATTTCTTTTATTTTATCAAATAACTCTAATTCATTTTGTGGTTTAAAATTTATTTTGTACATTTTTTTACCATCAATCCCCAAACATTTTTAATTGGAATTAAATCAGAACTTCTTGAGCACCAAGGCAGACATGTTACGCTGTTTTATCTGAAGCAGCTTCCTATATTTCTTGCTGTATGCACAGGGCAGTTATCCTGCTGAAATATAAAGTTATTTCCTTCAAAAACTATCGCGGCAGAAGAAAAAAAAACATTTTCCAAAATCTGAAGATATATAATTACTATTTAGTGTTCCACCAATACACCTGCACCGTAAATACTTATCCATGCCTACACAAAACGTCCACTGGTTTGCTTTTTTTGAGTATAACTTCTAATCATATCAGGAATTTGGTGGTCTATATACTCGAATCCTTCCATGATAATAATATGTAGACTGAAAAGTTTTTTCATCGGAAAAAAAAAACATTTTGGCAAAAAAATCATTTTCTGGTAAATATTGCATAGCAAACCCAATTATTTGCTTCTTATCACTATTTTTTAAAACCTGTTTTGATGCAGCTGCTCGATTTCTTAATTCGGATTGTCTTACTCGGCGTTGCGCAGTTCTAGATGAAGCAGGGAATCCTGTTGTGTGCATAGCGGATACTGCAGTTTCAAATGGTTTTTGCCTTAAATACTTCACCTATTTAGGTCTTCATTTGATGATTTTTTATTATTTAAACCAGACCCAACAGACCTTTCAAGTATTTGATGATAGCGCCATTTTTTTACAATTCCTTGGACAGTACTTCTAGGTACTCTAAAATGATCAGCAATTTTTCCATAAGACCACCCTATTTCTACTTAACATATTATTCTTCCTTTTTCAATAATACTTAAATGAGGCATTTTTAAATCAAATAAGATAATTACAATACTTTGACAGCTATCATGACAACAAAAAGGGGGGCAACTCCGGCGCCCCTTCCCTAAATTCGCCACTTGCAGAAACAGTGACTTTGAAATCGTGTATTTTAATCACAGGTTTATAAAAACATGTAGAATGCTTAATAGGCGGTTTAAAGGGCACACTATTATATCCCTGTACTAATGGGGTTTTGGTTTTTACAGGTTGCCATCCACTAATTTGAGTTGGCAGCACCATTCCAACTGACTGTAACTTCGTAGCGTTCGACGCGCCCCAACTTAAAATACAAGGTTATGTTATTTGGGAGTGTAGAGCGCAAAGTAATTGTATATGCCGATCGATTTCCTCGCTTCATTTTTAATATATAAACCTTTAAGGCAAACGTAGAAAGTAAGTAAGACCTTCTGGGAGTTAAGGGGGAGTAAGTAAAACAGAACACATTACTGTGCATTAAAAAAAACAGGTGAAATTTTGACGATTAATTCGTGAACTTCGTAGATCACAGTCTTCTACTAGTAGATTGGTAACGATTCAAACCAATAGAATAGCCGAGAAGGAAACCAAAATGGCAGTTGATTTTTTGCAAGACCTTCTGGAATTTAAGGTGGAGGTGAAATTTTGACGTTTAACTCTTGGAGCAAAGATACAAACTATGGAGAACTAGAGGGTAGGAGGCCGATCGACAATGGCAGCATTTTCAAATTCTGTCCCGGTTTTTTGGTTAGTTCGCTATTGGCCGATAGATGCTCTCGCGTCGCAAGTGGGCTGGTG
Organism: Polydrusus pterygomalis; assembly: GCA_963969555.1. NCBI lineage: Eukaryota > Metazoa > Arthropoda > Insecta > Coleoptera > Curculionidae > Polydrusus > Polydrusus pterygomalis. Next base: position 35,816,338 of record OZ018376.1, on the reverse strand, counting down.
TCGTCGTCTTCTTCTTCTTCGTTTTTTACTTTTACTTTTGACAAATTGACATTTTATTTTCGAAATAACAAATAACGTTTGAAGACAAGACGAGACAAATAACGTTGTATTGTAATTGATTTCCATATTTATAATGAATAATGGTACAATTTATAAAAGTAGAGTTTGCTTTGTGTCGGGGTGTAAGACAGGATCTTTTTCAGAGAGAAAACGCAGCCAAATAAGTCTATTTCTAGCTCCAAAGGTATAGCTATAATGTTTAATACCCTGTATTTTAAAAACCAAGCATCGTTGGAACTTTATACAGGCCTAGTTTACTAATAAGTATAACAAAGTAAGTGTAAATTCATATAAAAGTCCTTATTTGTTCCTTAAAGAACTAACTTAAATAAAAATAGTTATTGCGTTCATAAGAAACCATTTATTTGATAGCCCACTTCGAACACGAGCGCCATCTCACGGCGACTCGTAAAGCTGAATTACCGATGCGAATTTGGGACCGAATCCAATGTATTGCGATCGGCCTCCTACCCTCTAGTTCTCCATAATACAAACCAAACTATATAGTCGAGAGGCAAAATAAGTTGGTAGTTGATTTTTTAATATTATGACGACTTGTCATGATTTGACAAATAAACTCATTTGAAAATATATCGATGTCAACGTCATAAATTAACCTCAAAATATTAAATTAATAAACAAATCGATGTCAACGTCTTAGTGTCTTGTCATAATATAATTCAAGCAAAATGAACCCAAAATTATTTAGTTGAACGATAAAAAAAATTGCCTATTAAGGCGGAATTCACATCAAAGCAATTGGCAACAAGCAATAAGCGATAGGCGTTGCGCGATCTGAGTTGCCTATACCGCTCTGCGCTTATAAACGCTTTGTATTGATTGCAACTTGTTTACGCTGAAACGATAGTGATATCGCCTTACAAAATATTGCCTGACTAAGGCGGAATTCACACCAAAGCAATTGGCAACAAGCGATGAGCAACAAGCGCAGGCAATATCGCATCGCGTTTGTATTTACATTGACTCGGTAAAATATTTAGTAGATATCCAAAATGTCGGTGTTTAATGTAGGGATTGCGTTTTATATATTAGGTACGAAAAATACGAAGTAAGGTCAAGAAAAGGAAACGTCGATATTGGGTGCGACCTTTTCATTTGCAAAATATAGTTCATTCAGTGAGTCAAGTGAGTGTGGTTGCTAAAGAAATGAATTTAGATCCTTAGATATTTAAAAGTTTCTACAGGATGAATAAATACAGTTTCTCAATTTTACTAAGACTTGTTTCTCCAATTATCTGCAAGAAGGAGTCGTTTCTTGCATAATTAAACAAGCAGGGATAGTTTTCAATATTTTGCACAAACAAAATATTCTGTTTTTCTTCGGACATTTCGAAGCAATTCGCAACTAGCAACAAAACCCAAATATTGCTTGCGATACAGATCGCCGTTTGTCAGGCAATATTTTGTAAGGCGATAATATCACTATCGTTTCAGTGTAAACAAGTTGCAATCAATACAAAGCGTTTATAAGCAGAACGGTATAGGCAACTCAGATCGCGCATCGCCTATCGCTTATTGCTTGTTGCCAATTGCTTTGGTGTGAATTCCGCCTAATGCTTATTTTTTAAATGTGTCTCTACCTTTACCTATCATAACAAATTCAGTATACTATGTGGATTGGTGAACATATAAATTTATTCCAGTTTCTATTGAAAACTCATCAATTCTAATAATTATTCGAACACAAACACTTGCATGTCGGACGGCATTATTAAGCAAATTTCTCAAAATTTGGAATTGTGTTTGTCAATGTTAATTATTCGGTTTTAAAATGAATTCTCAGCGAGTTTGGAAAATGTATGCGAAAAGCTTTTTGCAAGTTCTGGCTCAATTTAGAATGCTAATATTGTTTGCTGGAACAAAGAAAATCTCTTGAATGTTCGAAATGTAATTCTCGTCGATAAATAATAGTGTATTATATAACAAGTGTTGAATGCGGTACATCCCAAACAAGGAGGTATTTAGCACGAGGCGTGACCCGAGTGCGGAAATTCTCCGAGTTTAAGAAAATCCCTTTCACACAAGTACCTAATGTACACAATATTTCCTACTACTATAAAATATTATCAACAATAGTTTGATTAATTTTTAATATTTTGTAGGTATAGTTATATCACCATTGTGTTACAGAAATTATTTCAACACTAGAGTTAAAATATTATATTACATAACAAGTGTTGAAAGTGATGCCGTTTAAACGAGGAGGTATTTAGCACGAGGCGTTAGCCGAGTGCGAAAATTCTTCGAGTGTGAGAAAATCACTTTCACACGAGTAATGTACACAATTTTTCCTACGACCATACAAATTAATCAAAAAGATTTTGATTTGTTTTTAATAGTTTGTAGGTATCACCATTGTGTTAAACAAATTTTTTCAACACTAGAGTTGAAAAATTTATTTCAACTCTAGAGTTGAAAAAATTAAAACAATGCCCACTTACACATTTTAACTGACCTAGATTTAAACAAAAAGAATAACTTTTTCTCCTATTTGCTTTACAACATACCTACTACCTATCTATGTACTGTAAATAAATTTCGTTTCTGATATTATTATAGCTGCTTGCATTCTTTCAATAAGACAATAATATACCTAAATATACATACAAAAATAACATAAAACTAAAACATAACCTCAACATTATAGAAATATAGAGATGGAGTTAAATATCGATAGCTTGTTAATTATTAAAGTTCTGTCTATATTCGATTTGTTTTGAATATTGCTAAAATAAATTTACTTACATAAAGCACATTCACTTGTCCCATATTCTTAAACATTGTCTGGATATTTTTATCCGAGATAATTGTAAAATTATAAATCAGTATTTCCTAGGCTATTCTATTTCTACTCTATAGCTACCCTTTTTTTTCTGTGGTTCAAGTCAGTTGACATGTTGGTGGGTTGCCTGACATATTTTACCTTTTTGATATATTATTATTTTTATCCTAATATTCTTATGATCCAAAAAATAACGAAACAAAAAGGAATTTTTTTATTTGCAGTAATGTCACCAGCGCCGGATTTAGGCCTAGGCCCACTAGGCCCAGGCCTAGGGCGGCAAATTTCGTAGGGGCGGCAAATTCCAGACAATTCGAATATCACTGAGTCTTATTACACATTTTAACTACAGTTCGATTTACAAAAATGACAACCCGCGCTGCCCTCTAGCCTATTACCTAATTTCACCAAATCTAATTCAAATCCGCTTGTCTAATTTTCCGCATCGCTGCGGATTGCAATTACCGCATGGCGATACGACTGAGTTTGCGTTCGCGTTAGTGGTGGAAAAAACGGTTCCACGTCTGGAGCGTTCCAATCGCGAACGCTCCAAAAAAATACCGCTCCAAAACAACGTTACTTTGGAGCGACCAAAATTTTCCAACCGCGTGCTTATAGGCTACAATAAGTACAATATGAAACGAACTGTTAAAATCCTAAACAACCCATTGCAATTTTATGTAAGGGTCGCCGTGACGTGTGCAGTATGATGATTTACATGATTCATGATTTTTATTATAGTATTTTTTTACACAACTAGGTATATTTCTTTAGAAATATAAAAATCGACGTTAAAAAAGTGTTTTTACTGTTTGTTTATTTATTCTTAAACTTAAAGAATATTAAAATGTTGGTATTATATTTCATTTTTACTATTCTTATTTTATTAACAGTAAAATTCGGTAAATCTATAATAATCTTAAAGTAATTATAATAGCATCAGTCTTCTTTCAAATTCAAACCGCACCGCAAGACATTTTTCATAATTCCACGTTGCAGCGCGATTCACTATTGTTCGCTGGTTCGCTCTCGTTCCTGAAGTTTTGCTCGCTCCAGCCGGAACGTAGGTTCCGACGAGTGCAGCGTCGCTTCGACCGTAGTGACGCTCCAGTCCACTCCAAATCGCCTCATACCTTGTTTTATTATGCGTATTCAAGGGTATACAACCAGTCCTAACGATGTATTTTATGTTGCGGCCCAACAGTGGAATATAGCACGTGGGCTTGCCAGATCTTACGCTCCGCTCCAAACCGTGAAACGTTAAACGTTGCTGCAAAGCGGCTGAAATAGTGATGTGTCATTCGTGAATGATTCGATCACGTGGATTCAATCACTTTTAAGTATTGAATGATCGAATCTTGCTCTGCTTAAATCTATCAATCGTCACGTGACTACTGGCACTGACCGATCGGAGATCGAACGATCGAACCGATGGCCGAGATTGGCTTCGCTTCGAAATCAATATAAATGCGCATGCCCATGCATCATGCATCACCGATTGAAACGACGTCGAACGACGGTGCCGTTCGCGGTTGGCGCCACAAAGTTTCAATACTGTAACTGTACTGGTCAATCGTTCGTTTAAAAGATTGACACGAGTGGGATCGACAATCAACTACCGGACCGATTCGGACGCGCGAATGTCAATACCAATCGTTTCACCTGCGATTGCCGAAAATGATCGATTGAAACGATCGATTGAAAAGATTCGATCATTTTCAGTATCAATCGCCGATTGATAGAATCCCACTAAAATGAACGAATGACACATCTCTAGGCTGAAATGTAACGCAGAATGTCGCGTCGCGTCCTCTATGAGCGGTCTCGACCTCGACCGTTTCGTTCTGTAAACTGCGGCTGATGTAGAGTTGTGTAGTTCGCGAACGAACTAGTTCAAAAGATCGAATCGGACAACTGAACTAAAAGATTCAATCAGTAATTACTGAGAGATTGAAACAAGGCGAACTAAAGTCTAAACGGAATGAACTACGCAAGCGAGAGCGAGACGACCGAGATTATAGGTTTTGTCACCTAACCGACCGATGCATGCCGCGATGATTTCGGACTATTTCGGTATGGAAATGAATAAAAAATATTGTCGGTGTCTACTGTATTTTTTGTTAATTTAATATATAATTTAAATTTTAAAATATGTCTTTTACTTCACTATGCCAGTATAAATCAGTGAACTAAATGAACTAAACGAACTAGTCTTTTGAACTATTCACTTTATTGAACGAGAACGAAAGATTGAAATCGGCAAAATGAACTAAACTTCCCAGCACTAGGCTGATGTTACCGTTGCCGGGGTCGCTCCACGGTAACTAGTTACTTAGTCGTTGTGGAGCGCGTTGGAGCGTTATCAAAATATACCGCTCCAAAATCGCGTTATCTAAATACCGACCCACCTCTAGTTCGCGTGTTGGATTTACGTGCACGGTACCAGGCGTTGCGCCGGTTGCGCGCTGCGTTTGCTTGTGTTTATTCTTTTGTTTTAACTTGTTTTAGACTTAAATTTTCCCTACAAAAAAACATATGAAAATATAATTGTACGTCGCAAACCTTTGTAAATTTGCATTTACATAACATAAAATTAATAATTTTTACTTTTGGCTTTGCCTTTGCCTGTATGATGCTATTAATGGTATCGTCAAAGTATTGTAAACATAAAGATCAATTTATGTTATATAATGACGTAACACAGCACACAGCATTCGTTTTTGAACAATTTTCATTTCTTGAGGTATTGTTTTTTAATATTTGTAGTAAATTGTTAAACATTTAATATGGTATTCTAGGTGGGGGCGGCAGGCGCGTATTTGAGGGGGTATTGGGGGAGCTCCCCCCCCATCCCAAAAAATAGACACTGACAAATCAGTAAAAAGAGGCGTAACACCCAAAAAATTTTCGCTGGCGGCGCTACCATTCCTTTTTTCTGCTTTAACACCACGTCACATCGTTGAAAAAAGGGCGTAGCACCCAAAAAATTTTCCCCTGCGGCGCTGTTTTTTTCCCTTACCCCCACAAAACTGACAGCTGAATACGTGCCTGGGGGGCGGCAACATTTCTTTGGGCCTAGGGCAGCGGTTACCATAAATCCGGCCCTGGACTAATGTCCTAGTGTATTTTACCCCACCCATTACCCCAATTCGCTCCACGGGTCCCGTAAGTTTGTTATTTTTTTAAATAGTTTTGCTATCAAATTCGTTGGCCATCAGCTGTTTTATATTTCAACACACGTATTGAAAGAAAATATTTCAACACGCGTGTGATACAATAAAGGACTTTCTAGCCAAGTTAGGCGTGCTTTATTTCTTATTTTCATAGGTGGTCATAGGAAAAAAGTGAATTAAGGTATTCTATATAGAAGCTGATCCGTTTCTTTATTATAACCCTGTGTATTTTTATTTATTAGAATGTGATTTAATAAAATGCTTTAAAAATACAAGACGTTTAATGAATATTAAAGTTTCCACTTCTCCATCTTCAAAGTTTCAAATGAGCTTAACGCCAATTAGCTGATACTGATTTGGAAGTTATTTAAATTTAATGCAGCTTTTGCAATGGCAAGCGTCCGGTGAGGGAACACTGAACGACCCAAAGTTTGTTTTGCTAAATGTTTGCAAACATACATTTCTGCTTTGTTACTTTAATGATCCTCGGAAATTGTTAATTTATGCACATTTAACGCTTAATCACCTATGTCGGGTTGCACAAAGATTTTAAACAATAGTTAAGTAACCGGTAACTTTGACTGTGACATAATTGAGATTGGTAGAAATAATTTATCACAGTCAAAGTTGCATGGTTAGTTAATTATTGTTAAAAACTTTTGTGCAACCCCAAAATGGAGGAGTAAACCTGCTGTGTTAAGTGACAATGTCCCTACAGTGGTATATTATACAGTGGGCCGTAAAAACTTCCCAATGTACCAAATTGAGAAAAAAGCATTATATTCCTTAAGAACTCACATACTGTTTATACACCTGTTTAATACTATATGCGACAGCAACGCGCTTTCCTACTACTGTAAGACAACGAAAAGTGCTAGACCGTTGTGGAGTTACTATTTCACTAGAGTGTTTTATAGGTACTGGCAAAATATCATAGCAATTTCTAGTGGAAAAACTTTTAATTATATACACCTGGACAAAATCAACAAGATATTAATTATTATAAAAACGATTGTTAGTCTGACAAATGTGATCCTGGTTTGAAAAAGACAAAAATCAGCAATTTAAACGAAAATGCAAGATTTGGGTGCCAATCAATCCAAGAAATAAAAAAATCGATAGCTGAAAATATTCCACTCAACACACCGAAATCTCAACAACTTAATTTGGGTACAGTCCTTACGGTTTCTAATGGTAATACATTTGTGGCTCCTGTAGTTCACTGGGATGGGAAATTATTTGCTGACCTAACTGGGTCTGAAAAGCACTACAGACTAGCAGTTATAATACGGAACAAATTCCAAGGATACTAGTTTTACACACTTCAACAGGGAGAGAGCAAGCTACTGCAGTTTATAAAGCGCTATTGGACTGGAATCTCCAAGATACAGTAGTTGCGTTATGTTACGACACTACTGCCTCCAACTTGGGTCGTCTAAAAGTTTTTATTAGAACAATTGTTAGAACGGGATTTAATTTATTTACCTTGTAGGCACCATATTTGTGAACTTATCTTAAAAATTGGTTTGATGTAAAAATATCCTCTTCTAGTGGTCCCAACTTACCATTATTTAAACGTTTTAGAGAATCCTGGTCTAGAATCAATAAATTAAATTATTAATCAGCATTACAAGATATAAATATAAATACTCTATTGCCACTTGAAGTTTTTGAAATGGTTAGTATTCTTAATTTTGTGGAGCAAGACTTAGATTCCCAGCAGCCTCGCGACGACTATAGAGAACATTTGGCGCAATTGTTTTTAGGAGAGGATAATGTAGAATTTACTATTCGTGCTCCTGGTGCGTTCCATCATGCACGCTGGATGGCGAAAGCTATTTATGGCTTAAAAATATATCCTTATAGGGACGAGTTTACACTAACAGTCAGGGAAAGAAAGAGTATCGGAGATGTGTGCATTTTTATCGTTAAAGTTTATGTTAAGGCTTGGTTCACCGCTCCTTATCCATGCAAAAAAAAAAGGTTCTAGAAAGAAAGACTCGCTAGAAGGAGGTGAAAAACGAGTTAAATTAGGTAATATACACGAAATAGAACATAAAGAACTTTGGGAATTTATATCAAAAAATACTCTTAGATTATTTGAAAGGTTAGGGTTGTCCACAAATTTTTTAAAAGAGAATCCAGAAAACTGGGAACGTAAGGATGAATACATAAATAATTTTATTGTAGTGAAAAAGCTTATAAGGCGAAGTTGGGTAAGTGGGACCCCTATTTACAACTTTTAAAATTCAAATGTTTATAACTTAAAATAAAGACTCATCATGGTTTTGCAATTTATAAGGTAGAAAGAAAATTGTAAAATATGATTTGTCACATTACTCTCAAGGATTTGCAAACTCCTTTTAAAAAAAATCCAGGCGGCCCACTTACCCCTTAAATTGGGTATGCCACCCCTCCGTATTTTAGGCAAGGATAACACAGGAAAGGCTTGTTGGTAACTGGGCCATACTTTAACATAAAGTCTTCAATACACCATTTACACATAAAAAAAAATCTTGAATCGCTCTGGAGATAGGAGGTCAAATAAAATATTATTTTTAAACTTCAAAAAATGTTTTATTTAAATAGTACTTAACAACTTAACAAATAGTAATTAAGATCGTAAATACGTGAAAAACGAAAAAACAGTGGTACCTATACTTAAACAAAATATGCATTGATAATCCTTATTCTGGACTATTTGTCTATGCAAAACAACAAAATAGAAATTTCCCAAGAATATGCCCTTCCTACACCTTTTGTTCATTTCCCTTGGTAAGTACTTAATTTAGCTAAATACTTTTATTTAATTTTGGGACATTAAAAACCCTCTTTTATTTAGTGGAGTAGGTGGCGGAATAATTTTCAATACTTATTTCTTTCAACTCTTATGTTAAAACATCTTCCATTTTCGGCCATTTCCATCCATCAGGTTAGTGGGCCATCCTGGTCCACTTATCCAGTAAGTTATGGCCCACTTTGCCCAAATGCGTATAAACACAGGAAAGCTGGGCCATCCTAGTTGATTCCCACAAATATCTTAATTTCAACGTTAACTAACTTTTATATCAAAATTTGCATCTGTAACTTACCTTTCAGCAAAAAAATCGAATGGAATAACTGTTGAACAGATTTTAAAAAAATATTTTCTAAAACCGCTCCAAAAGTTGTTGCGCCCGAAATCGCCTGTTTTTGTTTGACAGTTAACATTTAAAAGAATATGTCGTAATGGGCAATAATATCAATTGATTCATGAAATATCGATACAGAACTGCTACCAACATGCATTTTTTTTAAGATGGTACCATTAAAAAAAAAATGAAACAGCCATGGCCCACATTCCCCGGTGGCCCATTTACCTGACTTCACCTTAGTAGAGAATGCTTCAGCAGAAAGGGGTATTAAATTCATTAAAGAATGTAAGAAAATATTAACAAAAGATGAAGGATGCAGAACAACGTCAATGTATACTGGCAAATTATCAGCGAATGTAGAAAAAAATTTAAAGATGTAAGTAAGACGACACTTGCGAAAACTTTTTAAAAGTTATGTTAAAATATATTAAAACAAACTATTTGTGTAAATACATAATACGGTTAGTTCTTAGGTACAATTTATTAATATAATATACCTATAATACCTATATAATATATACTATGTTTCTATGTAGTCAGGTCAGTGGTAGTTATGATAATAAAAGTTTTAAAATTAAAAAACCTTTGTATTTTATTCCATCGGCGGCGCCATTTTGGATTAATTAAATGACTTGAAATTTAGCACACGCCATTTTCTTGACATTTACAACATTTTAAAAGGGTGAGGCCGCAGAAAAAAAAATCAGCGCAAAATGTGGGCCACCCTAATCATATGGATTATAATCGTAATTTAATTTCGAAAGAAAGTGTGACGAATTTTCAAATTTCCATATCTGAACTATAAAACTTGAAATAACCGTAATGTCAATTACCTGCCACCGATTATAAAGTTATTTGAATTTGAAGCAGCTTTCGCAAAGCCAGGCGTCCGACGGGAATACCGAACGATCTAAAGTTTGTTTCGCTAAATGTTTGCCAACATCCATTTGTGTTTTGCTACTTTATTTAATGACTCTCGAAAATGGGTAATTTATGCACCTTTGACATCGTGTCATTTCGGGGTGTAGACTGTGAAACTTTATAATTATTGTAATTTCTGAAGAGTATGTTTAAAGGTGCTAAACAATGAAATAATATCAAAAAAATTACCTTTTTGGACTTCCATTATCTTTATTTTGTTACCTAACACAGCGTTTCGGTTAGTTAGTATCTCTAACTGTTTTCAAGTGTAAACTAAATTACAATTCTAATGCTACTGTCTTAAATACTATCCGTGTGCAATGAAACTTGAAGACTCCGTCTACGTGCTTATTGGAGTGTGAATTGTACTCTTGCATGGTTTTGGACAAGAAGAGGCTTCCAGATATTGGGGATATCTATACTTGGTTTTCTAAATATATGTGGATATTTCGATTCATGAAAGCTGGTTCTTTGAATTTTCGTTTTCTCCAGTGCTGAAAAGATTAGATTAGATTAGAAGATTAGAAGGATAACCAAAAACTATAATATCAAAACAGCCTTCAAATCCGGAAATACGCTTAGAAGCTTTCTTACAAAAATAAAACCCCCCAATAGTAATGAAAACACAAAAAATTGTATCTATACAATCCCTTGCAAGTGTGACGAATCTGGCGAATCGTACATTGGAGAAACAAAAATACCTTTTCCCGTACGAGTTAAAGAACATCTGAAACATACTCAAAGAGGTGAAACTTCAAGATCAGGTATAGCGGAACATGTATATGAATATTTAGTTAAAATGTGCATACAGTAAGGATAAAAAAGTTGAGACCATTCAAATAAAAAACTTTTGGCGCACCCTGTATAATTCAAAATATTTTTAAAATGTGCCAGATATCCAACCATACCTTAATACAAAAGCTTATTATCGACAAATCCTATTTTCAAGGCATAAAATTCGTCCGCGCAATCGTTGACTCACGCGGTACAAGCGTTAAACTCAAAGAACTACAAGCAATAAACTCAGAACACTACAATCCTTATACTATAACTATAAATTGCACCGGTTCCCCAAATTATTTTTCAATTAAGTACATACTAGAATTCTTAATTAAACATGATTATTTATAGCTCCAAAAACAATTTTCTCATTTCATATAGGGGTCATTCTATTTAAACCGGGATATTTATGGTCCCCGTTAAATATTCTAATAATCTGAAATAATTTCTGTAAACAAAGTGCAGTAACAATAGGTACTTTTTGAGGTCTTTATGTTTTTCAATCATAGAATTCATAATTTTTTTGAAATACTTTAGTATTTCAGCTTCAAACTGTAAATCTCTCAGCTCCGTGTCATGTCCTGCTGCTGCTGTATAATTCGAACCAACTTTGTCAACATTTTTTGATTAACTTAACAACAATGGTAAGATCAATACTCATACAAGGAATTTTTAAAAACAATATTAAAACAGCGTCTAACTACTACTAAAACGATGGAGGACACTGCGGGACTATATCATACGAGTTTGGAGATTCAGCCGACATTTGCTTCTAGCACGTGCACGATAAAAGGCGTATTTGTTCGTTATAAGAGTTTTGTGGCAGTGTTTCTAAGATGGCGGTAAGTTCGTTATCCATTTTTCTCTTCTCCGTGAATGCATTTTTTTGGCTTAATTTTTATAATATTGTAACTGTTTTTACACGTAATTTTCCAAACAATGTTCTAAACAATATCTTGAAGTTACAATAGTTTTTATTATTAACTAATCAAAAGATCGTGTAAAAAGGTTAAAAATCCTCATCTCCGTGGTCTCAGCTCCGTTACTATACTAATGTAACGGAGCTGAGACTGTATTTACGCAAATGAGTCATGAAAAAGGTAAAACAAACCATGACGTAAGACAATACCATGCATGGTTCAAATGTAACAGAACTGATATTTTACTTCTTAACTTTTACCTAGATTTATCCATGGAGCAACAAACTGGAACGAGCAATATGGTCTTCTCACCTACTTCAAATGGTGACTAATTTATTTGATTTGTTTGGAACATAATTTTAATTAATTATTTTCTTATAAATGAAAATACAAATATAAATCAGAGACTTAGCTACCAAGATGTTTATTCTGACAGCGATGAAGACGATCTTCCTTTAAACAACTTGGTTAATAACTCCCAATCCCTTAACATGCATGATTTTGTTGTAGTTCAGTTATTAACAAAAAAAAATAAAAAATTTATATAGCCGAAGTATTGTCAGTACTAAGCCCAAAAGAATATCTTGTGAAATTTTTAAGAAAGTCCGTGACCGGAAATTATTTTACATTTCCAGTCATTGATGATACATCCGTCATTAAAAATGATGATATTTTATCTGTTTTAAATTACCCAGTTAAAAATAGACGTGGTCAATATTTCTTTGAGTTACCCAACATTACAAATATAAACTGATTTTTTTTAATACCCTTACGAAGCCATATACTATGCTTACCCATTTGTTACATTATAAACCTTAGATGCTACCAATATTTATTATAAGTTGTATTTCTTTGTTCTTACTACTCTGTATTTCTTACTTTAATATAAATGGTTAATAAAATTGTCAGACAATATAACTTTTGTTTAAATATCTCAGTACCGTTACTACATGTCTCAAATCCGTGAAACACTTTTTTATTTTTTCTTTAAATAATCGTTTTAACGAATAGCCCTTCATCCTGTATTGATAATAGTAGGTAACAGAATTTACATAAAAAAAATTAATCAAAACAACAACAAAAAAAATATATTAAATTAGAAATTCGTTTATCCCTACTTGAGTAGATTTACCCATAGCACTAATAAATTCAAATAAAATAGAATAATACATTTATTAAGTCAGCAATTTAAACAGTGCTAGTAAATTTATTCTGACACCTATTGCTAAGACCCCGTGGTTAAAACAATCTACCTAATACGCCCATTTACGGCCCTACGCTTTACATATAAATTATATTTCATTGTTTATAACTATTTAAAAACTGCCTACCTAAGGCACTTACAAGAAATTTTCCATTTAACATGGCGTGATCTATGAGCAGTTACTTGTCTTTAATTTTTTCCAAGTTATAACTTTATGTAAATGTGGCCACTTCGAGCGATGGGAGCCATAACTAATATTTTAATAAAACACGTGATGTGATATATTTCAGGTGTCTCTACGCAGGTATAAGTTACGTCTTAATTTTGGAAGCATTCAGAATCGGTGAAGTGGTTAACCATGTTTTTATTAAATTGGGTTTAGAATTTGTACGGGGCCAACTTTATTATACATTTACAGGGCGGGAGTGAAACAATAAATTCATTTTACAATAAGAAGTATAGTAGGTACATTTCAAAGTATATCGTCTTGCCTTTTTGACATCAATTAACTAAATGCAAATTTTTATCCAAAATTTATTATTCGCAAGAGGTATTTTAAGAGAAGAAATCATCGACGGATTAAAAAATGTTCTCTCTACTCTTACTCATTGCATCAAAGAGGGCCTTGCACCTAAGGACAATCAACAAGTTATTCCGTCATCTTTGACAGTCGTTACAAGTAATTTGATTCATCGCTAATTTTTCCAATTTCTTAAACAATTCACACAATGGGCTTTACGGAACAGCACAAAACATTCATGGTTGAAGCGTATTTTCGAAACGGGGTTAGAGTAAATGGTGAGTGGCAATACAATCCGGGTTTGAGCATGGACGAAAACAAAAAAGGAGCAGGATGACCATCTTTAAGATCATGCAGAAGAACTTGTTGCAAACGTTCGTGTAAGCCAACAAATTGTATAAGACGTCTGTCCCAAGAAGTGGGAAGATCTTATGGAACATGCAGGACTATTCTTAAGAAGCAGCTAAATTTATTTCCTTATAAAGTGCAAGTATTCCAAGAAATACAAGCCGCAGATTTTGAAAGACGCAGGAATTACTCTCAATAGTTTACCCAAAGTTTATGGGAAAGAAATATTTTATTTGACCTGACATTTTTTTCGGATGAAGCCTGGTACCACCTCTCCGGTTATGTGAATTCTCAGAATACACGCATGTAGAGTAGTGAAAATCCCTTTTTTTCTGTATAGTCTTACTTTGTTAATTTTGTAAACAACAAAAATAAATTTGTATTTGTCTACTTATTTTATTACTCATTAGTTTGGCATATCATGTCATAATATGAATTTGACAAAATTTTAACCTAGATTTGGTTAGATATATCGTCCCCATATCATTGTGATCTAAACCAAGCCCCCACGTTTTTTTAATCCAAGCCCTCTTTGATGCAAATAATTTTTGCTCACACGGTAAATAATTGAATATTAGAGAAAGTGAGGGTTAGTAAAGATGTATTAGAGACGTTTCTCAAAATTTATACAGGAACTATTGTAGAGTTCATATTAAAAAATGTGTTTTAAGGCTGTATTAATTGTGTTACTAGTATTATGAATTTTTAAAATAAAGTATTATTATTTTAATTTGTAGCAGGGGAGGGACTGCTTGACGTTTTCATCTCATTTTTCGTTACAAAGTTTATCTTTTTTATTAGTGGGATTGATAACATTTTAGAACAAATTCACACAACTTCTATTTAACTTTTTCTACTCCAACTCTGCCGGAATATTCGTTTACACCTTTCGCATCAGCTTTCTCGCTGCATATCACGCAGAGAGACAGAGAGACACCCTGTAGAGTCAGATTCGAAGCCCTTAAATGGTCTTTATTATTTTCCTTAACCTCAGATCTCGTTATGAAAACTATAAATCACAATATATGTATGAATGCAGGCACCTTTTTCTACTTATAACATGACAAATCGTTTTTATTATCATTTATTTAACTAGGTATTTGGCTACGACCATCGGCATCGTGCACAAGCCGAAAGGGTCACAAAAGTTTTTCTGTTGTCTGGCGGGGACGAGTGTCTTAATTTTTCCTTTATTGATGCGATGCCATTTAAAAAATATTACCTAATGTAATTATGATATATGACTCTTACTTTTAAAATATACAGCGTTATGATATAGAAACGGATCAACCTTTTTTAGAGAATACGGCCCACTTAATTAAGAATCGCTCGGAACGGTCAAATTATTTTATACAGGGTGCTTCATAAAAATGATACGTGTATAAAATTCAATTTTTTTAATGAAAGATATTTACTATTTTAACATTTTTGCATTCTACAATTATTTCTAGACATCTTTCATAAATCATGCCCTATACTTTTATTCAACCGTTTACGAAATATTAACACTTTAATGCTGGTATGCACCCTTGATATGCTTCAAGTCACAATCCTTAAGGCATTGACAATGACAATTTGCTACCGTGCGAGCAAAAATTATTTGCATCAAAGAGGGCTTGGATTAAAAAACGTAGGGCTTGGTTTAGGTCACAATGATATGGGGACGATATATCTAACCCAACCTAGGTTAAAATTTTGTCAAATTCATACTATGACATGATATGCCAAACTAATGAGTAATAAAGCATGATACAAAGAAAGAAAGATATGATCGATCGTATTCCCAATTCGGTCCGGTCCGCGCAATGACGTCATGTGGTGCTAACGAGATTTAAAATTACATAGGATTAGCCGTTAGAAATAGAAATTTTACTGCATATTTTGCAATTTTTGATTTGGAAGATTTCAGTGCATATTAGTTTAAGTACTTTAAGGATAGAGGTTCATAAATCAGAACGTATTTCATGATGTTCTTGGGTTAAATGTTAAAATTTAGCATATATTTGGTTTCAATGAAAATAATTTTCTGCTTATGCTGACATACATTTTATCTTTTAAATGATTACAATTACTTATTTATTTTTACAAAATCATAAAAAAATAACCTATATTTTCTGGCCCTTCCACCTTAAGCAATAAATTGTTTGAAAAAAAAATAGGTACAAATGTGCAGTCTTAAACATTTTTAGAACAGTTTCGAGCCTTAAATGGCCAAAATCAATTAATTTGCTTATTAAGATTTTTTTTTATGCAATAGGTAACGATAATATTTTTGGAGATGTCTGTTTATAAATTTATATTGTTAACATTGGACCAGGGGCGGACTGGAATCATTTGGCCCTGGTGGCTACATGGCCTCTATGGCCCCAACCCTCATTAAGAACATTTTTTGAAAAAAATTTTTGTTTAAATGTTTGGACCAATTGGCCCCCAAAGGCCTTCTGGCCCCGGTGGCGATGGCCACCCGGCCACCCGCTCCAGTCCGCCACTGCATTTGACTATAATTTGACCAAAGATAAGGATGTAAAAAACTCATTTAGACATTTAAAAAAATATACTAGGACTGGTAATTATCATAATAGTATAAGAGGTACATTAACAATTATTAAAAAATAAGGCACACATATAACAGTTTATTATTTTAAACCAATTTCGTCAAATCAAACTTTTTTATCTCACCTACGAGGAAGAGAACACTTTTTTTAAGCTAAAATTTGAAATATTAAACATTGATTTGTATCATAAATATGTATAGGTATACTTTTGCAGATAATTATAAGAAGTAAAAGCTGTCATATTGTCACTTATGCATAACGCCACTGCACAACGCATATTAACAACTAATTGTCACTAACAAACAACAATAATAATCCAAAAAAACACTAAAAACCTCTTTCTGTATAACAAATAATAACAATAGTACATAAAACCAAACGTAGGTTATACGAAGCCCGCCAGAAAATTATCACCACATGACGTAAGCGGCTGTCGATTTAGCTCCGCCCACATGCGCAATGTCATATCTCTTATTTCTTTGTATCATGGTAATAAAGTAAGTAGACAAATACAAATTTATTTTTAATTCAAAAAAGTTTTGTCTGTTTCCTTTTGCCAAACACATCAGTGAGGCTCAGTTTGGCATAAGGAAACAGGGCTCAAAGACAAATTACTTGTCAGGGTCGATTATCGACGGGATTATAGAACCCAGTGCGACATCTTGCGTCCCAGTACGGTACCTTAGAAAAGGTCAGTCGTAAAGGGGTTATTCTGTAAAAACAGAAAATTTTGCAAGTGTGCTCTCAAAACCGGTAAAAGTGCCGGACCACAGATATCAATTCAAAAAGTTTTGTCTATTTCCTTTCGCCAAACACATCCCCAGACGCGTTTCGCCGTTATTACGGCTCATCAGTGAGGCTCAGTTTGGCAGAAGGAAACAGGGCTCAAAGACAAATCACTTGTCAGGGTCGATTATTTGTTTTTGTTGTTAACAAAATTATAATACTTGCACTTTATAAGGAAATAAGTTTAGCTGCTTCTTAAGAATAGTCCTGCATGTTCCATAAGATCTTCCCAGTTCTTGGGACAGGCGTCTTATACAATTTGTTGGCGTATTTTGCATTATTTCACGAACGTTTACAACAAGTTCTTCTGTTCTTACAGATAGTCTTCCTGCTCCTTTTTTGTGTTGTATAGAACCTGTTTCCCTAAACATAGCCACGGTTCTTTTCAGGCAATGATAAAAATCTCCAGCAATAAAAGCAACGTTAGGAAAATGTTCGTGAAAATCGTCCATGCACAAACCCGGCTTGTATTGCCGCTCACCATTTACTCTAACCCCGTTTCGAAAATACGCTTCAACCATGAACGTTTTGTGCTTTCCGTAAAGCCCATTGTGTGAAGGGTTCAAGAAACTGGAAAAATTAACGATGAATCAAATTACTTGTAACGACTGTCAAAGATGACTATATAACTGATCGATTGTTAATTCAGATAGTTACTGACACCCAACAGGTATTAAGCTCTACGGCTAAGCATTACGTCCTTAGATGCAAGGCCCTCTTTGATGCAAATAATTTTTCCTCGCACGGTATTTAAGTTTGAAACAACAGAACCTGTTAGTGAATGTTAATCAAATTTGAATTTTGCTTTGCCGATATTATATCCAAAATGTTTAGTTCAATGAAAAATACCCAAATCGCCCGCCTATTAGCCAATCGACAATGTCAAGGGTAGCAATTAAGTGGAGAACTCCCATGCTGTTAAAGATAGCATTAAAAGTTATCGTCCTGGTATACCTGAGGAGAAAAATAAACATTATTATTACTACTAAAACATTCTCATAACTCAAGCACACAACTTGGGAGGGACAACGATACTCACCAAACCACCGTTCTAATTTTTTTTTTTAAAGGGGAAGTTTTATCCCTATAAACCAGTAATTGTACAAGAGTTATTGGACCATGATGCTGACAGGCGAGAGCAATTTTGTAAAATAATGATTGAGATAATAGATAATCACACAAGAATTGTTCAAAGAATTTGTTTTTTAGATAACGCTACGTTTTTTTTAATCGTCATTTTAACGGACATAACCAAGGGCGTCGCCAGCCAGTGAGCCAGGGAGGGGCAGCATAGAAGAACTGAAGAAAACATTAAGATAGAAAAGTTTTAATTAAAAAAAAAAATAGAAAACGAATAAATTATTTACATACAAAATCAATTTAAACATAATCGTCTAGGGTTGCTAGCGAATTTGTTGGTTACTTTGTTTATAAAATCGTCCAAGTTCTTGAAAATGTGTTGCCTGTGTACACTCATCATGGCGAGGCCATTGAGGCGAGTTCCAGTCATCGTGCTCCTCAACCAGGTTTTGATTCTCCTCAAGCTACTGAATGACCTTTCAACTGTACAAGTGGTACAAGGTAAAGCAATAAGAATCCTCAAGGCCTTCTTTATCGCAGGAAAAAATCGTCAGTTTCCTTAAGGACTTCCACAACACTTAGTTTGGTCGATTCTGGTTTTTCCTCCCATATTTTTTTCCAACGTTCTATCTCACTCTTGATATCCAAAATACCGTAAAAGTTTCTGAATTCCTCGCATGCTCCTTTAAGGTCTTCCAAAGATATGTTTTTCATTTGCGCAGGGTGTAGTTTTGTTAGGGCAAAGGATGGTCTATTCTCTTTAGAGAACCTTATTTCGAGGGAATTTATAATTGAGTCCAAATAAGAAATTGTCATAGACCTCCGCCAGAATTCTGAAGGGCTTTTTGCCTGGTGGTTGCTGCGGTGTTGTTGTCTTTCAACAGTACGGGGTATGGATTTCATATCTTCCGTCAGTCCAATTTTTTCCGCAATAGCAGTAGCATCTTTGATAATCTCTTCTGTAACTTTTTCGGGATCGTTACGGCGGTCTTTTATCAGTTGTAAAATGCGACCAATATGCTGGGATGCCTGAACCGTGTCCAAGGATACTGATTGGAGCACGTTTACTGTGGGTTCTATAATACCGGAATATTTGGATATCAATACGAGGCTAAAAATAAATGAAGCTTTGGAAGCACGCATGTTTCCTTGTCGCATTATTGCCATCTCGAGACAATGTTTCTAAAGCCTCCATTATAGCACAAAAATTCTCTTTAAAAACTCTGATGCTTTTGTGTTTTTCGCTCCACCTTGTTTCGCATAACCGGGAAATATTGGGTATTAATTTCCGTCTTAGAACAGATTCTCGAAAAAATGTTATTATATCCTTGATGGTCCCAATGGTATTTCTGATGTCGGGCAGATCGTTCAGATCGTTGATAACCAGATTGAGCTTATGTGACGAGCAATCTTCGCGAACCGATGCAGTGTTGCCGTTGATTCCCGGAAATTCTCGGTTGTTGTTTCGATTAGCCGGGTGCGCGTAATTTTATTTTTAATTCCAGTAAGCCGTATTTTTAGAACCTCTAGGAGGGGGCTACTGCCCCCCCCCCCCTGCCCCCCTCTCTTGGACATAACTACAGGAAAATCCTCACTGGTTCTTAGAAAATCATACCCAGTATAATAAAAAGGATAATGTCTAGGCGGGCATTATTGAAAATATATTTAGAAGGGCGTGTATATTTAGAAGGGCGTCAATGGAATGACCACCTAGGTTGAAAATTTGCTTCTCTTGCATTTTTGTATTATGGATTTTAACTCTACAATGCAAGGTAAAGGAGACATTAAGACACTTTTATTGTTGTTGTAAGTTGATATTGCAACCGTATCAAGAATATTAAATACAATACCTGATTCCCTATTCTATAGGTACATTTCTTACTTTTAAAACTAATAGTACTTAATTTGAAGAAGTAGTCCATGCTTAAAGTGGAGTTCAAAGTATGGGAAAGAAAGAAAAAACTAAAAGTCTTCCTCCACAAAATTTAATAGAATAAAAAATTATTCAAGGGTCTCTACATGTTTCGAACGTAGAAACGTTCATCATCAGGAGACAGAAAATATATTTGGTGCTGATGATTTTAGCAGAAGAGAAAGTGGTGTAGAACCTTAATGGAGCTTGTATGGAATTAAACTTAAAGTGTAGAAGAGACATATTATGAATGAAATTGATGATGATCAGTATATGGTTTAATTTTCATCAATTTATTTCTTCTACACTTTAAGTTTAATTCCATTAAGGTTCTACACCACTTTCTCTTCTGCTAAAATCATCAGCACCAAATATATTTTCTGTCCCCTGATGATAAACGTTTCTACGTTCGAGACATGTAGAGACCCTTGAATAACTCAGTGCTGGATTTACCATTAGGCTGAGTAGGCTGGAGCCTAGGGCGGCAGATTTTAGGGGGCGGCAAATTTGGCCCAAATTTTTTTTTTTATTTTACAGAAATAAAGGGTAGAATCTTTATTCATGGTCGACGGGTACACTGAGAGAAAACTCTCTTAGAAATCCATTCGCAGTAGCAAGAAATCTGCATTAAATAGGCGCCGAAAAAACAACTCTGTTGTCGCTACAAGGTTCTTTTTTTTGAAATGACTTTTTAACCTCAACATGGTCGTTTTTTAAATATTATTCTTTTGCTGTTAAAAGACAACTCTATTGCCATAAAAATATAATGCAGTGGTAAACAAAAATGATTTTGTGATTAATTGAGGTCGTGTAGTTAGGAAAGTATCGGTTTTTACTCCTAAAAATAATCAGCCAGCTATAAAATAATTTTATTTTTACTGTAGCTAGTCCACCTAGCTACTACTAAATTCCGTTTTTTAGCTCCTTCGCCAAAATGGCTGTGGTTGGTGGATTAGTTTATAGTGGATGTTTTTGGCAATTGATTTGATAAAATTTTTATATTTTAATAATTCTATATAGGGTGGTGTACTTTTAGTGCAACGTTATACAATAAGTGTTGTGGCGGTGTGTCTCCAAATTCTGATAGGAACAATTATTTTACCAATAATTATATTTATTACTTATATTTTTTAATTCATTCCGATCATGGCCGCCATTAAGTTTCCGTTCTGCATTTATTAGGGCAGCATTTTTGATAAAAATTGTATGTTAAACTTTGTTTAATAACGGGGGGATCTGACTGATCTGAAAGTAACAAACTGCTAGGAACATGACCCTTTTTAGCCATTTTTTTTATTAATAGGTATCAGAAAACCTAACAAATGCGATTTTGCATTGCAAAATTTAGAACGGGGAAGAAATATCTCAAAAACTCAGATTGTTTTCCGATTCTATCCCCTAAATTTGTATTGTATTTCTGAAAAAATTAATTTCTCGCCTAACAAAATTTAAAGACTCATGACCTAAGTCAACGATTTTTTGTAGGTACCTAAGTAGAGTAATGTGATAAACATGAGTTACTTATTAAGTAATAAATATAATTATTGGTAAAATAATTGTACCATCCTGAATCTGGGGACACACCGCCACAACACCTATTATATAACGTTGCACTAAAAGTACACCACCCTATATGAAATTATTAAAATATAAATTTATCAAATCAATGGCCATCAAACATCCACTATAAACTATAGTCCACCAACCACTAAACAAACTAACAACACTGCAAATGGCAATAAAATGAACCAAAACGATTTCACCCTGTTTTTTAGTTCCTAAAAGGTATATTTTAGATAGGTATAAAAGATTGGTTAGTTTTTATTTTTATTTTTGTGGTAATAAGATAACCTTATAGGAATTAAAAAAATATTTTTTAAACACTTTATTGGATACATATTGTTATGGTTATATGATATTGTGTTACCATAAAAAAGAATTGAGCACACGTAACAATATTGTTGTCAAAAAAACGTCCTTGATTGCGACTAAACGAAATATTTTAGGGATAAATGGATTTTTTCTTGTGGTAATACACATATATTCAAAAAAATACTTGTATTGAGTGATTTTCCTCAGTGTAGTATTTTTTTAAATAAACTTTATTGTTGGCCGTGTCTGTTAATAGGGATAAAAAAAAGGTAGTTGGAACTTTACTGGCTTTGCAGAAAGAAATTTCATTTTCAATAAAATAAGTAGGTAATCATAAATTTTTAAAATATTTACTAAAAATTATTGACCAAATTTGGGCGTGGTCTTAAAAAATTTTCGCCTGTGGCGCATTTCGCCTGCAGCGGGCTTTTTCTTTCCCGAACACTTCACCTGTTTCACAACTCACGAGCCGTCACTGATATAGGGGCGGCAAAAATTGAATAGCCTACTAGCGGCAAATTTGTAAATCCGCCCCTGGAATAACTTTTTATTTTATTAAATTTTGTGGAGGAAGACTTTTAGTTTTTTCTTTCTTTCCCATAATAATACTTAGATTAGCTTGAATAAATATACTGTAAATTAATGACTCCTTAATTAAACTTAAACTCCTTAACAGACATCAATTAATGATAAACACTTTACAGGCATAAAATCCATTTAAACTTCAATCTATAAATTAATTTAAATAATTCTTTAATCGAGCGTGGTTTAATCTTTATTCTAAAACAAGCTCTTATTATTCATACGCCTTTTTGATTTCTTTCATCTTTGATGTGTATTAGTTGAGATTGTTAAGAGCAATCTATACCTCTACCAGAATGAAAATCGGTATGCGTTTTGCTGGACAAACGAAAAGAAAAACTAAAAAAAACATTAAACTAAAATTGTATAAAAGGCATTTATTACTAAATATTTTCCAAATTTTCAACTAAAAAGGATTGTCTTCTATTAGTTAAAATATGTTTATACAAAAAGAAGCTTCTTTCAACATCTACTGATGTAATCGGACAACACTGTAACTTAGGTAGCAAAATATAAGGCCCCGGAAACCTCCAATAAATACCTTGTGTATAACTAAAATGTAAATATAATTATTATAATCTTCAGATTGGATAATCCCTGAAATAAGTAGCGAACTGGACATTGAACCTTAGGAATATTCCACATTTGCCACGGCACTAAAAAAGTGCTGTTTCACCACGCATAATTTTCATATTTTCTAACGAGTGCTGTTTTGCCATGCATACTTTTTTTTCTTACCTGCTTAGATTTTATGTAAAAACTTAAAAAAGGCAAAAATTGGTGTTTTCTTATGCAGAATTTAAAACTCGTGGCATTGTATAAGTGAATGGTTGCAGATAACGCATAGTATTTGACCCGCATAATATAATAAATCATTCGTTAAATAATATACTATTTTCCCTACTACAATACTTTTTATCCGGAAAGTAAAAAAAACGTAAATAAATAATATCAATTTTTAGAGGCATATTAAATCTGACTACTTCTACTTATGAAGTAAATCCAATCAATTTTTAATCAACCGTAGCTTAATCTTCATCCTAAAACAAGCTTTTATTATTCCGTTTAACATATTATACAAACATAATTTCCATAAGATCAAACAAGCCTTTTCCATTGCTTTCATCTCTGATGCATATTTAAGATTGCAGGCGTAATTCCGATAAAAACGAAGAGAAGACCGCGAAATCCCCTTGTTAGAAACGGATTACAATATCTCTGGATGTATTTTAGCTGCAAGATACTGAATGTCGCTTGAACCAAAATGCAATTCGATATATCGGATGCGTTGACATAAAGGATTCCCTTATATATTTATAGGTTTTGACGTTGACGAAATTATTTCATCTTGATAAAACAATATAAAGGGCTACTTTTTGTTTTTTAGTGGCTATAATGACGGCCGAAATTTTGCTGTGCTGTAATTGATTGGTTGGCTGTGTGACCCAAGCTTCTTACACTGCAGCCTTCTGGCTTATTGTGCGCCCTAGTCTTGTTAGAAATAGTAATTTACGTTACAAGACCGGAAAGTAGTGTTTTTCAGGTCGAGACAAGCATTTCCAGGGCGAGCCGTAAGCGTTGGCTAATATAATTTTTCGACTAAACTAAAATCATTGCAACAGTTGAAGATTGTGTGCTTAGTTTGGTATTATTAAAGCATATATTTAATAATAAATCAAACCACCTTTTGGTTCAAATACACATATACAGTGTCACCAGTAAAGTCCGCATCATATGAGATTTTTTTTTATTAATAGCTTTATTCGAAATTTGACTTTGGCATCAAGTTCTGCTTCGATCGAGATGAAAATTAAGCAAAAAAATAGTAGTCATGTGATTCGCATTATGACAAGATTAAATTTGTCACAGTTTTTGCTTCTAGGAGAAACTAATTCAATAGACATTTTGTGAGTTTTCTTTTTTTTTTTAGGATTTGGTCAATTTGATTTGATTCATACTAATTATTTACTGCAATTCGTTTTATAATGTTCAGTACTGTTTGAAAACTGATTTTTTTTAGAGGGAGAGTTACTAGTAAGGATCATACTGTCAAAAGAAGCCCCCATTTACTTGATAATCAACATAATTTCGATCCATCCTTTAAATTTTTAGATACAGAAAACAAGGGCTTAAAAATAAACTATGGAAATAAATAAAATTAAAAATACGGACCTGTTACTTAATGATCAATTAGATTTTAATAATTCACCTATGTTAAATTTATTCTATTTAGGTTTAAAAGAATTTTTAGATCTTGTTTCACACAAATACTCGATTAGCTCTTTTTTGTAAATTGAAAATAAAATGAAAAAGAAAAAGAAAAAGTTTCTTTAATCTTCAATTTTTTAAATCTTTAATAATTATTTTAATTCGAATTCAATATTTTTACCTTGCCTTTATATCATCAGCAAACGTTAACTGAAATCTAATTAATGGCGTATGGCATTCGTATTGTTCTTGTTGACAAAAATGATTATTATTGATCAATTTTTTGACGTCGTCAGCTTAGGACTTTAATATTTAGTCCCTAGTTCATTAATCGTTTCATGATTGATGACTAGTAAAGTCCGAATCAAATATGATTTTTTTTATTAATAACTTTATTCGAAATTTGACTTTGGCATCAAGTTCTGCTTGGATCGAGATGAAAATTAAGCAAAAAAATAGTAGTCACGTCATTCGCATTATCTGTCAAATTTTAATTTTTTCCAAAGAATTATTCAAAAGTAGGGTTATTTCTGAAAATATCGAAAAAAGTTATTAGAAAAGGTGTTTTTAAATGCAGTTTCTAGCTCACATGCAAAAATTTAAGGCTAGATAGGATAATTTTGATTTTTTACCTATATTTTGTAAATTGCACCACTTTTGCAAAATAATACTCAACGCAACCTACATAAAACTTCTTAGTTTTGACAATGCTTTATTTCAGATACATTTTCTTTAAAGTAGCGCCCTATTAAATGTGTATTTTTCTACAAAATCAAAATTGGGCTATTAAAATTTGGTTGCATGTGATGCAAAGTTTACTTGTTTTGGACCCTGTATAAGGTAACTTCATAAAATAAGTATTTTTGAAAACGTAGTTTGTGTCTGAAAGTAGTACACCTTAAAATAAAGACAAAAAAGAACACAGTGTCATCAGTAAAGTGTTCATTAAGTGAAAAATAAATTTTAGTTTAACTTAACGTAAAGTTTATCTATTTTCAACGATTTAATTTAAAACCCCTTTATTTTATTTTTTATTTTTTTACTTCGGACACAAACTACGTTCTCAAAAATACTTATTTTATTAAGTTACCTTATACAGGGTTAAAAACAAATGAACTTTGCATCACATGCAACCAAATTTTAATAGCCCAATTTTGATTTTGAAGAAAAACACACATTTAATATGGCGTTACTTTGAAGAAAATGTATCTGAAATAAAGCATTGTCAAAACTAAGAAGTTTAATGTAGGTTGCGTTGAGTCTTATTTTGCAAAAGTGGTACAATTTACAAAATATAGGTAAAAAATCAAAATTATCTTATCCAGCTGAAATTTTGCATGTGGGCTAGAAACTGCATTTAAAAAAACTTTTTCCAATAACTTTTTTCGATATTTTCAGAAATAACCCCACTTTTAAATAATTTTTTGGAAAAAATTAAAATTTGACAGATAATGCGAATCACGTGACTACTATTTTTTTGCTTAATTTTCATCTCGATTGAAGCAGAACTTGATGCCGAAGTCAAATTTCGAATAAAGCTATTAATAAAAAAAAATCCCATATGATGCGGACTTTATTGGTGACACTGTATAGCATATAGCCAGATCTTCGAAATGCCTAAAATGTAATCGGATCTCATCTTCTATATCAGACGCCCTGACACAAACGATTTTAGGTTATTTATTTATCTATTGTAGCCAGTTCAGGTCTTTTTATTCCATTCTTAAGACACAAAGTCCTTCCAATCCCGCAATAACAATAGCCGATGGGTTTGACAAAACCACACATAATTTTTTTCTTTCATGTATATTCGGTTTCCAATGAAGCGAATAAATTCCGTTTCGATTTTCGATGGAGGTAGTTTTAGAAATATTTTAAACTATAATGGAATGGTCAACTATTTTATGATGTTATTGTTACTTTTACAAGACCGTTATGTGTACATTTTCTCAGAACAATATGATCCTAATAATTTTAAGGATCTAGTCAAGGTAATTTGGATAGAAATTACGTAACGAAAATTTGACACTTGTACTATCTATTATACTATTTTTGCTAAGATATGAAATAGCGACAGGAAACAATTTCTAGATAGATCGGTCTTCATTTGGTTTCCTGATTAAAACGTTTTTTTTTTCTGGTTGACCGCATGATGTTATGTTGGATGTGGTATTATAATTATGACTGTAGTGTTTAGTTTATTTATATTAGATCTATTTTAAATGGAAATATTGTGGCATTAAAGACAATTTTAAATTTTTTAAAAATATAATTAAATTTAGAATTGATATACACAACTTCGCCGACAACTTAATCTTATAAAGGTAACCCTATCATAACAAGCAATTTTTTTAAAACTGTTATATTGATGTGTAAAGG
Organism: Polydrusus pterygomalis; assembly: GCA_963969555.1. Lineage (NCBI taxonomy): Eukaryota > Metazoa > Arthropoda > Insecta > Coleoptera > Curculionidae > Polydrusus > Polydrusus pterygomalis. Next base: position 35,789,101 of record OZ018376.1, on the reverse strand, counting down.
GTTCGTATGCAACGCTTCATGATTATAATTTAATTTTTTTATATTTATTTTTCTTATCTTCCTTCTTTCTATTTCACATTTCTGCCTCTGCCTCTGCCACACCACATAACTTTTAGCCTCTCTATCTTTCTTTAATAGGTATTCTAACTAATTTATTTTCTTAGGTTAATTAATTTATTCCATTTTTTAAGCCTTAACTTTTTGTAATAGCTTCCTCCGCCGATATTATTATTGAAATTATTTTGCATATATTTTCAATAGATAGAATCGCCAAATTTAAGTAGGTACTTGGTTTTTTCTCCGTTTCGATTTTAGATGTGTTGTCTTTCAATTAGAAGAATATACGGACTGTTGTGATCTACTTGTTCTATCCGTTATTAATCCGGTCCCAGTATAAGAGATATTGAGGATATTCAAAAACTGGTTCGAGTTATTATTAATACTATGGTGGGAGGTTTTGTTTTAGAACAAATTTATGAGTCAGTTCTTTGTGTATGATCTTTGCCACCTAATTATGCCTTCCAAGATAAGTATTGGATGCCAAATTAACACAACAAGCAGTAATATGTTCTATTGTTTCTCCAGATAAACTGCATTTTCTGCACACATCGTTTACACTGAGGAAAATTATTCAATGCAAGTTTTTTTTTTAATATATATGGGTTACTACAAAAAAAAAATCTTTTTATCCCCCCTTTTTGATAACAAATATACAGTGTGTGTATAAAGTCTGGAAACGGCTTAATAACATCACAATTTACTGGCCGATTTAAACCAAATTTAGTACAGTTGTGTAAGAGGATCTAACGCACCGAATGACGATATTTGCGTTGTTGCCAGCTTTTTAGTTTGTCTGGAATTCGAACGAATTTTACATTTTTAAATTCCACATAAAATTATAATTATTTTTTATTAAATGCATTATTAGTCTATACTTCATAGTTTCCGAGATATTGACTCTCGAAAAGTGACATTTTTGAACTTTGACAGCTTATAACTTTCTAACAGTACGTCTTAGAGCAAAACGGCTTACATGTCCCTATCTTCAATTTTTATTATCTTCCCAAAAAAATCAACTTCCGGTTAAACCGGATGTAACTCGAAGGAAATATAGTTGTTCCGGTTTAACTGGAAGTTGATTTTTTTGGGAAGATAATAAAAATTGAAGATAGGGACATGTAAGCCGTTTTGCTCTAAGACGTACTGTTAGAAAGTTATAAGCTGTCAAAGTTCAAAAATGTCAATTTTCGAGAGTCAATATCTCGGAAACTATGAAGTATAGACTAATAATGCATTTAATAAAAAATAATTATAATTTTATGTGGAATTTAAAAATTTAAAAATATACTGGGTGTTATATTTAAAAATATAAAATTCGTTCGAATTCCAGACAAACTAAAAAGCTGGCAACAACGCCAATATCGTCATTCGGTGCGTTAGATCCTCTTACACAACTGTACCAAATTTGGTTTAAATCGGCCAGTAAATTGTGATGTTATTAAGCCGTTTCCAGACTTTATACACACACTGTATATTTGCGTCTATACAATACTCTTTTTCGGTAACAGAATGCCGTTTATTCATAATATGGAAAAAATATTTTTTTTAAATAATTTTTTAATTCCTACAAGTTTATCTAATAACCACAAAAAATAAAATAAAAATAAACCAACCTTTTATAACTAAAATATACTCGGAAAGGAAATAAAAAATTAAAAGTCTTCCTCCACAAAATTTAATAGAACAAAAAATGTGTTCAGGGGTATCTACATGTTTCGAACGCAGATAAGTTCATCATCAGGAGACAGAAAAATGTTTTGGCTGCCATGCCAGTAGTCACGTCAAAATCGATTTTCGGTTATCGGACATGCAGAAGCGATTCTCCGCACTGAGAAAAAAAACTTCTATTCCTTATAAGAATTCGCATATTCTCTATACACCTGTAAGTAATACTATATGTGAGAGCAACGCGCTTTCCTACTGTAAGACAACGAAAATTGCCAGACCGTTGTGTAGTGATAATATCACGGTAATTTAGCCAATAGCGAATAGAACTTATTGCTACCATAGAGGTTTATAGCCATTATTGCTGAGAATACTTACGGTAATTATCAAGTTCTATTGGGATTGGGGGTGTAATCTGGTTTTATACATGGTGATTCACGGTGAATGGAACGTTAGACGTTTCTGACGAACCAGTAAAGAAATTGTTTTGAAAATTTGGTGGCGTACATAAACAGACATTCTCTACCAACCTAAAATATTTTTAACAATACAGTGTTGCCGCTTCCAAACAAAAATAATAGTAACTTCGATTTTTTAAATGCAGCACCATATATTTTATTTTATTTTCGAAACCCCCATTACTTTTCATACAATTTTTATTAACTCTACTCTAAACTTATCTCTTACCGTTTCTAAGGTATAAATTAATTTCCGTTTTTTTTTGTCCGAAAACGTCACTTTTAAAAATGCTGATAATTTTGAACTCTAACATACTGAAACCCTAAAATTTGGTAAATGGTTAACTAATACCATAGGGCTCTTTGCCCTAGTCCCAAATCTTAGTTGCGATATACAGGGTGGTTGAAAAATACACTTATTCTGGTAACTTAAAAAAGTGACCATAAGTCCTTTTTTTCAAATGTAACATCCTGTATATTATTACGGATTTGAAAAGCTGCTAAAATTTTACCTAATTCTTGTATATCATACCTGTAACTAACTAACTAGTTTAACCATTTTTTTTGACGTATTAAGCATGATTTGTAAAATTGTTTATACAATTCAATTTTTATTCGGTTGTTAGTAAGTTACCCATGACAAAAACTTATGTTTACGTATGTTACTATGGTTACCGTTTTGACATTTCATTAAGTTTAGATACAAGATAGAAATACACTTAAAAGTCATGGGAGAGAACTATACAAATGCAGTTCTTATGAATTTATTTATTTTATAACGGATACAATTCGTTTTTTGGGGACGCTGCCTGCTTTCTTAAGTGTAGAGTAAGCGCTTTACTGGGAACAAAATGCGTCGCATTGAGAAGATACAGTTTATTTCTTAACAAAACTGCTGTATTAAAAGTGGTTCATTATTTAACAAGACTGTGCTACTAATGAAACGATTATTACCAATAAAAACACTGTTCTAGCAAATCTGGAATTGATATAACATTAAAGCGGGTTTGATACACTAGCAGATTATTTAATATGGGTTAATAAAAAATAAGCTATCAATACAAACCATGTCTCAGCAAACCTGTTGTAATAAATCATTTTCATCAGTGCGGAAAAGTTTTTGCGGCACTTTCCTAATTAAACTTTTTTCCATACGTTGCTTTGTTTTGCCGGTCATTGTAATAAAAATGGTTAAATCTTTGAAAATTTGATACACAAAGTAGATACAAACACGTAAAATCCTTAGAGTTTCTCCTCCACCTTCACTGTAATCGAGTAATAAAAATACAAGACACGCTTTGAATGTTCTAAATATAAATGCGCCACTCTAGTTTCGAGCAAACACCCCTTTGATATACATTACACCCCTATAATGTATTTCCAATTGATTCCATACACACCCATCCTTATGCCTTTGACCATTTGACCTTTGAGTCAATAAACTGAACCCTTTAGGACCTCGATGTCTCGGTTTTCGTTTCACCCCTTCACTTTATCAGAAAAGCCAATGAATCAGGTAAACAATTTGTATTATTTAGGTTAAACAGCGATTCATTATCTAGACTGGATAAAGATGGATTACAGAATATATGTTAGATTGGGCGAAAGTCGGTTTCATGTTAAATCATAGGATAGGCGCCGACTTTTAAAAATGTTTATGGGTGCTGGAGCATGTCCATTTTTATTCACTTTTTAGAAGACAGCAGGCAAATTTTTTTCAGGTGCTACGCTCTTTTTTGGACTATTAAAACTTAATTTGTTAATACGTTTCGATAGCCCGACCCGAACAACGTAGAAATAAAGAAATGTTGCACAAATAAAACGAGATTTTAAATACCGGCGTGAGATTAGAGAGTTGCAAAATGTTGCATTTCAGATTTAATAGGGGTGTATGGCAAATAAATATGACAGTGACAGTCATAACAACAACAACAATTATTAAATTATTAGATATTATTGTCATTGTGGTGCGGATAAAACAACTAAGTAACGCACGCAATATGTGCGGTTTTAAATAATAGCTTTTGAGGTGATTTTTTTCAACCTTCCCTTGACGGAAATTATATTAATTTGTATGGGTGCTCCGCACCCATAATATATCCAGTATGGGTGCTTGCGCACCCCATGGAGTCGGCGCCTATGTGTTAAATTATAATTGGTTCGAATTTGCAATTTGGTTGCTCGTTATTAAGATTATAACTGGGAGAGGACAGTCTTCATTTATTATTAAAAACTAAAGTGCGGATTATTTCTTTTTTACCAAATATGCATACTGGTATGCAATATTTCTGAATTTATTATAGTAAGATGAGGTAAAAAAACAAATTGGGTTCTAAAAAATATGTTTATTTTTTTTTAAATGAAAAAAAAAAGTAAACAAACGTAAAATTGTATAAAAGGCATTTATTACTGAATATTTTTCAAAATTTTCAACTAAAAAGAATTGTCTTTTATTTATAAAAATATGTTTATACAAAGAGAAGCTTCTTTCAACATCTACTGATGTAATCGGACAATACTGCACAGATTTCATTTTTGTAACTTTGACTTATGCAGCGGTGTTTTCAAATGTTGATCGATTTGGAACTTGTTTTCACAAACAATAATTTTTGTACAAGCTTTACACAATACTTTTTCTCCACTAAACTCTAACTCTGGGAAATTTTTAATCCACGAAGACGTTTTCGGCACCTTAGACATTCTGAACACAAATTTGAAATTACTAGTTTCACACTGAAAATACTGAAATCTTTCGACAAAGTAAAATAGAAGTAAATCGATATAAATACAATTTGTTAAGCAGATAATAATAACGCATTATTAAGCAATGATAAACAACTACTAACAATACCTATAAACCTATATACCTGCAAACCCCGGAAACCCCCATAAAAACCTTGTGTATAACCAAAAACTAAATATAATTGTTATATTCCTCCGATTGGAAAATCCCTGAAATAAGTACCGAACTGGACATTAAACCTTTAACGTTTTAAATTTTTTGATAAAGCCGAAAACATAATAATAAATATGCTCATAAAACAATAAATTATGAAAAATATGCATTGTCATTGAAAAATTAAAGAAAAAAATTGCTAGATCGTTGTGTAGTGATAATATCACAGTAATTTAGGGGGGAATAGAAAATAGGAGTTATTGTTTCCATAAAATGGTTTATAGCCATTATTGCTCTGAATACTCACAGAAATTATCAAGTTCTATTGAGGGTGTTATCTGGTTTCATATACTGCATTAGTTCTGACTAGCAGTTGTAATGTAACTTGACATTAATCATAATAATATTTGCCTTCCACGGTTAATAAAGCATATACTTACCAGCAAAAATCAGTACGTACTGTAGTTCTCAATAGTTTAAATAGCTTCTAGTGTGATATTGTTCTTGTCGTTTAACATTGCATATGATTATCTATTATTCAACATGGTTTATTGAGATGGTAAAATTCGTCCATAGATTATAAAGTTCAATACTAATGATGGGTTGTGCGAAATAAGAATCTTCTATTGCTTAAATAAATTAATTCAAACAAGAATTGGTATACGATTAATAAAAGGGCATTTCGGCGCGGCCAATTCGGCGCCAAACCAGTTTGGCGCCTCTGGTTGCCCTATGCTTGAATATAGATTTAGATACTCAAAATTTTAGTAAGCTTTGTCCTGTTGAAACCACAAGTTAGGAGTTATGTTTTGGTTTAATAATTGGGGTAATTGGTTCCTTAAAAAATCTGCATACATTTCTCCATTTAAGTGGCCTTCGAAGAAATGCGGGCTAATAACTCTATCCCCGATTATACCACTCCACACGTTAATTGATCAAGAATGTTGATTTGGCAGAGTTCTCATCCAGTGGGAATTTTCCGACGCCCAATAGTCCAATTTCTAATTATTCATATTTTAGTTTTTAGTTAATACCTTTGAGTTGAGTACCCTAATTTGGGTTCAGATATCCCATTGTATTATTGACAATTATTAGTGTACGGTATTGACCATTAAGATACATTAAATCCTATTATTTTAAAATTCCAGGATGAAATTAAGTTGAGAATATATCAGGTATTGCTATACTTTCTTTAATTAGGGTCAGTGCAATTTCGTTAATCCCTTTGGGTACGGTACTTTCGGTTCAGGTATTAGTTCATTGCTTCAGGTGCTTTGTATTCGTGATTATAAAAAGAAATGATTTTCAAAAAAATATATTCATTTCCGAAAGTGAAAAATGGCAGATAACACGGTTACGAGCAAGCGTAACAAGCCGAAGTTTATTGACAATGGTCGTCTTTGACAAATTTAGCAGTGACCAGCAGACTCTGTTCTATAGATGTGAAAAAAATCAAGTTATTGCTCCGCCACCCGCTCCAGCATCTTTGGTTGATTTGGTTATTCCAGAGCACTATCAAACCATTGACAGCAACGAAGGGCAAGAAAGATTTCTTTTTTCGGACAGTGGACCTAGCCCATCAAGGATCCTTATTTTTGGCAGAGAGCAAAATATCAGATATTTGGAGCAATCGCGGACAATCTACGTAGATGGTACTTTTAAGTCTGCCACACCCTTGTTTTCACAAGTTTATATCGTCTTGGCAGAGGTCTATGGAGCTGTCATTCCTATTCTGTATGCTCTGCTTCCAAACAAAAGTAGGCAAACATATGACTCATTTTCAAGACTGGTAACTGAAATTGCTCCGAACATGCTGCCATCAAGAATAATGTGCGACTTTGAAATAGCCGCATTTGGTGCTCTACAACAACAGTTTTCAGAGGCAACAATTTGCGGATGTTTTTTTCATCTATCCCAAAATCTCCAGAGACATATAGCTCAGTTGGGACTTAGAGCAAGGTACAACAATGAGCCCGATTTTGCATTACATGCAAAGATGATTTTGAGTCTTGCCTACGTTTCAATTCCAAACCTAAGTGAGGCAGTTGATCAACTTTCAGCAGAGCTGCCAAACGAATTGCAGGACCTACTTAATTATTTTCAGGATAATTATATTGGAAGGCCCGGAAGAAGACTCAATGCAAGACGCCCTCCCATATTTCCAGTTGCTATGTGGAATCTTTACCAAAGAGTTCTAGATGGGGTTGACCGAACCAATAATCACGCGGAAGCTGCCAATAGAAGGATTCAAAATGGATTGATGATGGACCATCCAACAATATGGCGCTTCATTGAATGTCTTAAGAAAATTCAAAATGGCCGTGATCTATTTTTAAATCAAATTATTGCAGGTCATGAACCTCCTGCAAAACTAAGAAAATACCAGCTTGCTGATGAGAGAATCTTGCGACTCGTCAGAGATTTTGATAATCGAAATATATTAGACTATTTACGCGGGGTATCATACAACTTTGAGATGCAACATAACTAGTATTTTTTATGTCTAGATTTAAGTAGTATTAGTGATTTAAAAAATTTTAGTTAAGACTATATATACATATTCTTAAATGAACTGATTTTATGTTTGATTTTTAATGGAAATAAAACTATTTACTAAAGATTTAACTGTTTGTCTTATAATACCATTATACACCATTTTTTCGCGCCGAACTAGCTGGTGCCGAACTGGGTCTCATTCCCGTTTTTAATAGGGGGCCATATATGTAACAAGGTGATAAACATGGTAAACGATCTACTTTTAACATAGCAGCATACTTTTAAATTTACACCTCTCAAAAAACGGTCCCCAGTACCGGACAGTATATATTTCATAATAAAACTTGATTATTTTACAAAAATCTTTTATTTCAATAATGAAGGTACCATTTTAACAGCCTATCCTTGTCGAAGAGCTTTAACGCGGTCCCCCAAGGAACTTTTGGGCACAGAAAAGTAGGAGGCGGCTCTTCTTGTACTAAACTTTCCAGACATCAAACCATCAACAGCTTTTTTCATGCTGGCCTCATCCTTTTTCCTTTTTGTATTGCTTGGCATTTTTGATAAATCTGGAAAAGATAAGTAGGTACACCTAGTTTCACGACCAACTTCCAGGTGAAATATTGAAAATATGGTGGATTGATCATATAAAACGCACTATATACTGCCAAGTGTAACCGAATACCGAATATTAATTCTTGGAAGATCAGAACGGAATGCAGCGAGCAGTGTTGCCAAAATGTTCTAAGATAAATCGTAAGACTCGGATACTTAAAATCCTGAGATTCGTAATATTTTAAAAAATTCTTTAAAAGGGGTCAAACTACCTAGGTAGTTTAAAGAAAAGAATGAAAGCTTATAAACAACAAATATATAATTACTTTCTGTATTTAAAAACCAAACACATTTCTAAATACTTAAAAAGTAAAAAAAAAACTTGCGTTATTATGTAGTATTAAAAAATGTAGTAGGTAGTTAATCAAAATCCGAATTGCTGGAATCATCTTTTTTATGCAAATATGACTCCAGTAGCGGCAGTAATAGTAGCGAAAGTAGTAACGTAGAAAATCATACGAGGATTTTTATGTAAATGCAATAAATTTGTGACGTTTGTTATGAATTATTTTTAGTTACTTATGTTTGACATACGATAAAAAATCGTGAGAAACGCGACGTGATTCATGAAATCGTGAGATAATTCCCAAAACCGTGTAATCTCACGATTAATCGTGAGTTTTGGCAACACTGGCAGCGAGTCAATGATGTTTTTAATATTGATAATGTGCAATGTTGCCAGGTATATCGTTTTTGCGGTTGATCCACTATTTTGATGGATGAACTACCGTTTTATCGCTATGCTAACCATTTCTTCCGCTTAACATTACACTCGATTTAGTTTACGCTTTTAAAATAAGCATGCTAATCTCTCTCTCTCTTCTCCATTCTGTGATTAGGTTTGACATTTTGGACGCGTACTCTTCTTTTCAATATTTCTGGTAGCTGTGCTCTGTGCTGTAATATTATAGAATAATATGTCTAATTATCATCCGTTTAAAGTGAAGATTATTGGCCATTGTTTGAAAATATGTATACTTTTTTAACTAATAAAATAATTTATTAATTGTTTTCAATATAATATATTTAGCGTAATATTTTTAAATCTATCGCTTTTTTATGTCAGACTGCTTTCCTTATTTTTGACCTGGCAACACTTTTAATATATTAATTTACCCCGATTCAGTATTGCCAGAACAGCAGTCTTTTCTGCATTTAGCAAAATTTTTGAAATCGTATTTTTTGCAAAGTTGCAAAATAATTTCGTAATTTGCAGACTTTTAAAGAATTTTTAATAAATAAGGAATTACTATGTATTTACCAAATAGATTTAAAAAATATAATATTCAATGAAAATATAAAAAAAATAACAAACCAAAAATAATGTTAAAAAGAGTGTTTTTTTACAAAAATGTTGATATATACCTATTGGAGGTCGAAGTAGGGGCAACAGATAAATACAAAAATTTCTGATACTACGACTGTGGTGAAGAATTCAGCAGATTTTTTGACATACTCGGCAGAATAATTCGTTGGCCAGTCTGGCAACACTGCTCCGAAGTTTGCGCTGGCCAGCAAATTGTCTCGTCTTGCCTAGACGTTCTTGCGCGATCGTCTGCCGTGCTATTTTTATGCTGGCCTTGGTTAAGACCTTGTTTTTCGAACTTGTGATTTTTCCACCCTGGCAAATTTTGTAGCTGCGCGAATAGACTTTTCCATGTGTGTAGCAAATTTTAATTTTTTTTTTAGAAGTTTTAATACTATTGAAAAAATAGGAATATTTTACAGATAACAGCATTTTAAGTATTATAATACCTATGGGGTGCAGAGTGCATCTGCAAAACTATCGAAATGGCCTTTGATGCACAAAGACCATTTCGACAGTTTTTTTGTGACAACTAATTTTCTGTGTAGCGGTAGATTTGTATTTTCGTGCCAATTTCTGCCTATATCTGTTTAATAAACGTTTTTTTTTTAATTGAACGGTGATTGCACAAAGCCATCTCCCCCCCTCTCCTTGTATAAACGGCTTGAGATATATTGTTTAAATTCGGTAGGCGTAAATAATAGGCAAAATACTTACTTTTAAGGAGAATTGTTTTGTTATTCAAGGTGGCGGAAACATGGAACATATTTTTAACTGGAAAAGGAGGTCGGGCGATACTTCATTTTAAAGGTATTTCACGTCCAATTTAACCTTACAATTTTTATTGTGTTCCAAAATGTTCCGCTTTAACATGGCGAATCGGAAATTATGCAAGGAAACATAAATATATTCGGCGATCTCCGCCATGTTGAATAACAAAACAACATTAATTGGCAGTAACACTCCATGCTTAAAATGGAGTTGCAAATATGGGAATGAAAGAAAAACAAAAATAAAATTGTGGAGAAGACTTATTTTTCCTTCGCTCCCAAAGCAACAATATTTCAAAAAATTTAAGTAGCTTACTTATAATTTACACTTACAAAATTATTGATTTGTTTTTCAAGATGATGAGATCTTCCAAAAATATGGTTGTTTTCTCATATTTTTCGGAATCGTCATTTTGAAACGGCACATTTTAGAACATTAAAAATTACAAGGTTATCTACCTATATCAGGCATAAAAGACCTTTAACTGAAGTATTACTCGATCCCCTTCCCATTTAAAAACGTTTTCCAAGATGGCGAATGTCCGCCATTTTGAATAAAAAAACAACAAAATTTTCCTCAAAAGTAAATTTTTTACCTATCATTTACGCATACCGACTTTAAATATATCTGAAACCATTCCCAAATTATCAAAGGGGGGGGGGGGGGGGGGTGGACCTTATGCAAGAACTGTATGTGAGATAATAGACTCTGCACCCCGCTTGGTATGAGATGTTTGTTATTATTTTCATGTTTGTTGACATAATAAATCGAAATAAAATATTATCAAAATTTGATATTGAGCTGCAAAAAAATTTCGTATTTCTTTCTTCTAACTTTTCCGGTCACAGTCTATTAACATTGACAGCACCTGTTAAATTTTGTTAACAGAAGCTTTTGCTAATATTCTAAAGTAACTCATTCACCGTATTTGATTCCATAGTTTATTGTATCAATATCGCTTTTCATTAAAATTTGACCACAGCACCTGTCAAACTCTTACGTTGTATTTTTTGCGCATGTTTCCCAAAATCACCTGGGCACAGTCTATTCTTCCATATAGTTTGTTTTATCAACATCACTTACGCGCTAAATTTTTGACAGTAAAATTTACTTCTCTCAAAAACTCCCAGTCATCACCTCATGCGTCTATATTTTTATCAATAACGCTTATCCTTACAATTTGACATTGATAGCACCTAGCAAATTTTACCAATCGATTTTCTGGATATTATTTTAATTGGTTTAAATATTTTTAATCGCAATTTAGTCGATTATCTGTTGGCCCCTTCATGAAAAAGTTTGTTCGGACGCCCATGCAATAGTGCGCCACCCCCTGTATATTACTAAAAGGATAAGCAATAAAAAAACAATTTTTCGCGGGACGTAACCCATCACTCCTCCAATCAAAATAAATAAATAAATTTTAATTAATTCCATACTCTAACAGTTCAGCCCCCTTCCTCTTTCTACCCGTATTCTCGTATCTTCGAGTCTATTTTTAAGTCATTGCAAAGCATTAAATCGAACTTACTTGTTCGATAGTAATAAAAGGCGTTTCTTTCTTTGTCTTATGCACGGTAATGAGGCTAAAAGACGAAGTGTCCGGACGTAAAAATATATAAGCCGTTGCGGCTAGAAATTGCAGCGATTTTAATTCACCTGGAAGTTGGTCGTGAAACTAGGTGTACCTACCTACCTAGTTTTTTTTTAACTATAAGCCGTATTATGCATTGAAAAAGCTATTTATATTCTGTCCGGTACTGGGAACAGTGGCAGTGCTAAAAGTACACAAATATTTTCGTAGGTTTGCTGGCATTTTTGCTGCCTCTATTAAAGTAAAATTTAAACTAATCAATAAAAAAATTATTAAACGTACCTTTAGATACACAAAAGGTCCAGTGCAGTTTAGCTATGTCAGGATAAAATACCTAAAATTCACAAAATCACTCATATGTTTACACATCGGCGACAGACAAGCAAATGGCACGAAACACAATCCGCATGTGTGATGTCACAACAGAATATAATAGAGGGATGCTGCCTTATAGCGCAGGAACCGCCAAACCGGAACAGTCCGGTACTGGGAACTGTCCGGCGTTGGGGCAGTCTCCCCTATTGTTTGAAGTATAATTTTGTAACATAATTTGGGCTATTAGGTTGAACCACCGGCTCTTTTCTCTCATACGTTCAAAATAGCAATAAAAATAAAAAGCACTTAAAAATTATTCTAAATCTTATTTACTGCTTTCTGGCCGATTTGAAATCATCATACAACTTTGTGACCCCCAATAAAACATGACGTGGGTAATGTAAACAACAGCATTAATTTCGTCTACACAAAACCTGAATATCAAACACCTAAATTTTTCTTCTGCACAGTTTTTATAACTCAAGGCGGTAAAATAAATATTTATATTACCCTCCTGGGGGCGATACTACATATACAACTTTCCTCTTATCTCTTTGTTGTTTCCAACAAATGCCCCCTATGCAATCTCAGCAAGTTTGTTTACGTTTAATGTTTAGAGAAAACATCAGAAATATATTTTATTTTGTAAAACTTTGCAGGAAAAGGTTTTTTTTACGGGAACTTATTGTGAAAATCTCAAATTATATTTTGTCTCCATACAAACAAAATAAACTACAAATTATATAAGGTTTTCTCTGTTTCTTTTGTGTATAAACAGCTAACTCATTTTCAAAAACTATTGACTGAATATACAAGTACATTCATAAATATATTATTTCTTGGCAATAAACGTTAGTTTTGCTGCTGAAAGTTGGACGTCGATTTTTTTACGATATTGCTTATTTTGTATTTTTGTCAACGACAAAAGTAGGTATGTGTATTTTCGTAAAATTAAAGATTCATCATAGCTCTTCAATATTTCACATCAGGGGCTCTACTTTGTCATGGATCGAGTCATTTTTAAAAAATCGTAGAGTATGTCCGTATCAAGCATAAAACAGGTGGCAATTGTAACGAGTTCGATTGAGATTGAGCTCCATATTGAGTCCAATACTTTTTATACTACACTCACCCACTTTAAATTCGATCCATCCAAAATTTTGTTCAAGTTTAATGTATGGTAACTTTTTTTTTCGTAGTCCGATTTAAATAAAAAAAATTACAATTGTAGATACATGCTTCAGCTTTAATGGGAATTTTTTCCATTTTTTAAAAAGCTGCGTACTTAGTGAAATATACAGGGGAATAAAAAGTATGTTTTTCCTTTTAAGTTTGTAACACCCTATAGAGTGATTTTGCAATATTAACTCAAATAAAGAAGCAAATTTGCGAAGTTTAATCTATTTCTAACAGATTGCTCTTTTATTTGGCTCGATATCTTTTTCGGTTCAAGAGATACGAATTTTTTAAGAAAACCTACACTGGTAAAATCTTAAACTGACCAGTAGTTAGAACAGCTTTTATTGATTAGGTACCGTTAATGTATGGTAAAAATCAAACAGCGGAATTTAAAAAATAATTTTTCCTTTTCTTTAAAATTTTAATTCTTGATGTAGCGTAGCACATATTTTAGTGTGAACTAAAACATTTTAGGTGGTATAACGTCCAGCAGATTTAGGGCCACCTTTGCGACAAATAAAAAAACAACCTCCGGTTTCAAAATTCTAGAGATTAAGTCCGATATACAGTTCACTACCAAACTGGCCGCCTGATACGAGATAGAGATAAAGTCAACTTAAAAATGAGAACTCCAGGTATAGAGCCTTGTTAAAGGCGAAACAATAGTCCCAACGGATTTACACCTTTTGCCTTGACAGGTTGATTAATTGCTTTAACTTTTTCCTAAAAACTTTCAGGCTAGAATAGTGCAAAATTAACATTTACAAGAATAGCACTGGGGAGCTTTGAGATTATTTAAAATTCTGAAACGGAAGTTGTGTTGGCATCTTTTTATAGTGTATAGTAGATAGACTTTTAGAAGTAACTTTCACAACAAAATATAAGAAGTTTTTAGCTAGCACTTGCAACTTTCTTATACCAAAAACGTCATATGCTATCATTTTTATTTTAAGATAGTGTATAGTATTTGTTTGAAAGTAATATCAAAGAAATTACCTTGTCGGACTTTCATTGTCTTTATTTTGTTACTTAACACAACGTTTCGGTTAGTTAGTATTTCTAACCGTTTTTAAGTGTAAACTAAATTATAATTCCAGGGCTACTGTCTTAAATAATATCCATGTGCAATAAAGCTTAATGACTCCGCCTACGTGCTTATTGGAGTGTGAAGTTTAAGCTGTTGGTTTTGGACAAGAAAAGGTTTCCCGATATTGGAGATATATATATTTGGTTTACTAAATATATGGGTATTTTGATTCATGAAAGCTGCTTCTTTGAATTTTCGTTTTCTCCAGTGCTGAACCGTGTCCAAAACCTTGACTTATGACCACTGCATATTATGTTGGTTGGTCCATACATGTTCCGCTATACCTCTCGAAGTTTTACCTCTTTGAGTATGTTTCAGATGTTCTTTAACTCGTACGGGAAGAGGTCTTTTTGTTTCCTTAATGTACGATTCGCCACACTCGCAAGCGATTTGATAGATACAATTTTTTGTGTTATCATTACGGGGGGGATATTACTTTTGTAAGAAAGCTTCTAAGCGTATTTCCGGATTTGAAGGCTGTTTTGATATTATAGTTTTTGGTTATCCTTCTAATCTTTTCAGAAATCCCCTTAACATAAGGTATTTTAAGAAATGCTTGCTCCTCTCTCGTTTCTGTATCAGTTTTTACTTCGCGATTATTAAGTTTTGAGATGGTATTAGTTACAAAGGTTGCTTGTCCAAAACCAACAGCTTAAACTTTACACTCCAATAAGCACGTAGCAGGCCCGGTTCTAGACCTCCTGGCGCCCCCGGGCAAGGGTCTTATTTAGCGCCCTCGAAATTTTTATTTCATATTTTTTTCATGAATATACAGTATGTCTCTGTAAGTTTGCATCATATGGAAAACTTTTTTATTATTCATTTTACGAAAAAAAGTTATTCTTCATAAAAACCTCTGCATGGTCTAAAACCTAAAATGCAACCATCAAGTATCGAAATTTTCCAGTCATATACGAGGTTTGTCAAAAAATGTGAATTTTTCCTAAGAATGTAAATTTTTTCCAAGAGTAAAGTACCTTTATTTTTGACATTATCAAAAATTGTTATTTAAAAAAGTTGATCAAAACTAAAAACCACGTCTAAATATGCAATACCACGCATTAAATTAATTAAATAATTAAAAAATTAAATAATTAATAATAAATTAATAAAATAAATTTTCAACATAAATGCGTATAATTGCATATTTAGACGTGGTTTTTAGTTCTGATCAAGTTTTTTTTAATAACAATTTTTGATATTGTCAAAAATAAAGGTACTTTACTCTTGGGAAAAATTTACATTCTTTGGAAAAATTCACATTTTTTGACAAACCTCGTAGATGAGTGGAAATTTTCGATATTTTATGGTTGCATTTTAGGTTTTAGACCATGCAGAGCTTTTTATGAAGAATAACTTTTTTTCGTAAAATGAATAATAAAAAAGTTTTCCATATGATGCAAACTTACGGAGACATACTGTATATATACCGTTAAAACGTATAGGTTAAAAACAAGCAGATAAAAATACAAAAAGGGTTACAAAATATATTTAATGCACAATCGGCTCTCTGTGCACTCTGCAGTGACTAATTGGCAAATAATTTGCTCTCTTCAATGTTTTAATTTAAAAAAAAACAAGTCGACACGAGTCTATCCAACTGAGCCTGCTGTTTCTTTTTTAGTCGCCGCGCCGCGCTCACCGCATTGCGCTAAGGGCGGACTATAAATATCGAGGTTTAAAGATCATCGATGTTCCATTTTCGATGTTTTTTTGGCCCCTATTAAATGGGTTAAAGGCACCCGCTTTGTTTCAGAATTTATAAAAAATACTTAGCCGCCCTTATCTTTTAAATATTATATTATACATCGAAGGTTATACAGACGCTTATTTGTTTTACCTTTGGCAATATTTTCCGCCCCCGGCATCTGCTTGGGTTTCCCGGGCGCTGGGACCGGGCCTGCACGTAAGCGGAGTCATCAAGCCTCATTGCACATGGATAGTATTTAAGACAGTAGCCTTGGAATTATAATTTAGTTTGCACTTGAAAACGGTTAGAGATACTAACTAACCGAAACGTTGTGTTAAGTAACAAAATAAAAACAATGGAAGTCCGACAAGGCATTTTCTTTGATAGTGTATAGTTGTCCCGTGCGTCATTACTAATACGTCATAAAAATCATATGAATAAAATCTAATATAATTATGTGGAAAAAAATTTGTCACATTATAAAACACTGAGAGAAAACTCTATTAGCGGTAGCAAAAAATCTGCATTAAATATAGTGTTGCCGCCGAGACGAGAGATTCTCGTCTCTCGTCTCGTCTGGCCCTCTCTCGACGAGACGAGAGAGATATTTTCTCTCGAATAAAGCTCCGAGACGAGACGAGAGAAGTACCCTCTCTCGTTGAGAAATTCTCGTCTCTCTCGAGCAAAAACGTCACTTTTTTGAGCTTTTTTAAACCTTCTTAGATTCCTCTTTGCAAAAATATACATAATGTCTATATTTGAACCAGCGGTTTTAGAGTTATTTAACTGCAAATAGTTTTATCTAGTTAGCCGTGCCTGGCCATTCAGAATAACCTATTATTATGACGTTTTATCGCTGGATAAAATTATTTGCAGTCAAATAACTCGAAAACCGTCGGTCCAAATATGGACATTATATATTTTTGATAAGAGGAATTTAAGAAAATTTTAAAAATCTCAATAGAGGGTGTCCCAAATTTTTTTTTTTTAAATTTGCTGATTCTACATAAATTTATAATTACTTTTATTAAATGCATTATTATTCTATAGTTAATAGTTTCCAAGATATTAACTTTTGAAAAATTATATTTTTGAGTTTCGACAGCCTATAGCTTTCTAACAGTACATCTTAGAACAAAACGGCGCATATGTCTATATCTTCCATTTTCACTATCTTCCCAAATCAATCAAACTCGAAAGCAGAAAATATAGTTCTTCCGGTTTAACCGAAGGTGATTTTTTTGCGAATATAATAAAAATGGAAGATAGGGACAAGGGAGCCGTTTTGCTCTAAGACGTACTGTTAGATCTGTCGAAACTCAAAAATGACATTTTTTTTTATGATCGAGCACAAGCACTATAGGAAAAATCCTTTAAGGCGCTCTGGGAGCGGTGCGTGTACGAAGAAAGCGATTCACGTTTTTCTTGAATCATTGGAGGTTAAAAGTCAATATCTTGAAAATGGAAATTTATTACCGTGCTGGTGTTTTGGAGCACCCTGTATAGACAAAATTCACAGATCTTGCACCTTACGCAAGCATCCTATGTATTGAAAATACCTGACACAGCTTTAAAATTTTAATGACCTATGTCATGTAATTAAAGCCCACATTCTAATTTGGATTTTGTAAAAGTTTAAAAAATGTTCTTTAATTTTACAGTACTGGTTACATAAAAACTATGGATAATTTTAAATTCCTCACCTCAAAAAACCCCAAAATCCTTAATTTCGTGCTGCTACCTATGTCATTTCGTTAGGAAATAATCCCAAAAAAACGAAAACAAAAATAAAACTTTGACACCCTGTATCTTGGTTGTTATCAATTTTGGGATAATGCAAGTTTAAATAAACCGCATTATTTCGCCTTAAGAAGCCTCCTGTTGCTCTGTGTCCCATTACGTTTGGGACACCTTGTATATTAATTAAAACATATTATAAATAATCCCAAAAAAACGAAAACAAAAATAAAAGTTTTACACCCTTTATCTTGGTTGTTATCAATTTTGGTATAATGCAAGTTTAAATAAATCGCGTTATTTCGCCTTAAGGAGCCTGCTGTTGCTCTGTGTCCCATTACGTTTGGGACACCCTGTATATTAACTAAAACATATTATATTAAATGTATGGTTTTATTTCTAAGAATAATTAATATTAATTTGTTTATAAACAATAATATTCACATAGCAGACCAACCAAGGTGAATTGCCTTATATTCAATCGGTCATATTGTCTAAGCCTACTTATGCTATGTTTTTAAATTATACTTATTTACCCAAGCGTTCAAAATAGACCATGAAGATTTTCATGAGATAGGTAGGGGTGCAAAATATAACCAATCACCCGGTACAATAACATTTTCTGAGAAATCAATAATAAAAAAATTATCCCATTTGTTAACCAAATTTGGGCGGACCCTGTAATATGCAATTATTGTGCTCCAACTTTTTGCCTCCCGCTTTTTTTTTTCGATATAATATTCTGATTTAAATAACGTGAACTTACCTTAGTTATAACTTATCTCAATAAAACACTTTTTAACAAAGTTACTATGGCGTTCTTTAAAACACAAACTAAACTAAACATTATTCATTATTTACTTGCCGACTTTACGCTGATTCATATTTATATTTCTACCAAGTCTTATCAGAGTATTGTAACATAATACTTTGACCGATCTAGATATTGCGCTGTTGGCCGCGACAGACGGCGGAGCGACATCGACATGCAATGCAAAGTTTGCGTAAACACGATCCCAATAGTATTTTCAATACTAAAAATAATTTTATAAGAGGCACCTCTTAACCCTTAATAAGCTTCGTCAAAAGTTTTCTGCTATCTTAGTGGTACAGGAGATATTGACCTTTGTCGCACTAATGGGGCACCATGTAGTAAATACCAAGCAAAATTTTAACGCGTTTAGGTTAGGTTCTATCATATTTCATAAATCAATAAATAAATAAATAATAAATAAATAAATATTTGACATAAATTGTGTGCAATATATGTCAATTATGACAGAACCTAACCTAAATGCGTTAAAACTTTGCTAGGTTTTTACTATATTTGGTTTAAATCACGAGAGAAGCGAGACGAGACGAGAGAAGGTCGTCTCTCGTCTCGCCTCGCTCTCTCTTGACGAGACGAGAGACCCATTTTGTCTCGTCGCAACACTAATTAAATAGGCGACGAAAAAACAACTCTGATGTCGCTACTGGCACAGTTAAAATAATATAATATATCCTTTTAACCGTGCTACTGGGTTAAATTTTTTGAATTGACTTTTTAAGCTTAACATGGTCATTTTTTAAATATTATTATTTTACCGCTTAAAGACAACTCTATTGCCTTAAAAAATACCATGATGCAGTGGTAAAAAATATCTTTTATGTACAAATACATTATTTTGTGATTAATTGAGGTTGTGTAGTAGTTAGAAAATAATTTATTTTTATCATTGATTGTCCACCAAGCTTCTTATATTTCTGAGCTTCTTTTTTGTTGCTCTTGTTTGATTTTTAGTATTGGCCTTCAGTGATGTATTCGCCATTTTATTTTATTAGATTTCTTTACTTTTCTTTGCCCAAATTAAACCTCACATTCACATTCTGAGCCACCGATCTAGGTATGTAGTTTTAAAGAATAAAACGCAAAATTAATAGTGTCATCACTAGGCCATATTTTATATAATAACATTACTTTGTAATCTATAGGTAATTTGGCTCAGACTATCACCAGTGATGTTTATTCTGGGAAAATAAAGTAAGGAAATCATATTAAAAATTTTAATGGCGAACAAATTTTTACGCAAAGAAATGGAGTAGTTGTGATAAGGTTTAATAAATCATAAAAATTAGCTACAATGTTTTTATATGAAAACATTTATTTATTTTTACCTCTACGTAAGACCAAATAAGATGAGTTTTTATTTATTATAAAGAATGTTAATAACGACAGGGGATCCAATTTACGATTAAGTAGTGTTGCCGCGAGACGAGATAAAGTGGGTCTCTTGTCTCGTCGAGAGAGGGCGAAACGAGACGAGAGACGACCTTCTCTCGTCTCGTCTCGCTTCTCTCGTGATTTAAACCAAATATAGTAAAAACCAAGCAAAATTTTAACGCGTTTAGGTTAGGTTCTATCATATTTGACATAAATTGTGTTCAATATATGTCAAATATGACAGAACCTAACCTAAATGCGTTAAAACTTTGCTTTGCATTTACTACAGGGTGGCCCATTAGTGCGACAAAGGTCAATATCTCCTGTACCACTTAAGATAGCGGAAAACTTTTGACGAAGCTTATTAAGGGTTAACAGGTGCCTCTTATAAAATTATTTTTGTCTATACAGGGTGCTCCAAAACACCAGCACGGTTGGCACGGTAAGAAATTTCCATTTCTAAGATATTGACTTTTAAAAAATGTCATTTTCTAGTTTCGACAGATCTAACAGTACGTCTTAGAGCAAAACGGCCGTATCTTCCATTTTTATTATCTTCCCAAAAAACTATAACTAAGAACTATATTTCCTGTTTTCGAGTTACATCCGGTTTAGCCGGAAGTTTGATTGATTTGGGAAGATAGTGAAAATGGAAGATATAGACAAATGCGCCGTTTTGCTCTAAGATGTACTGTTAGAAAGCTATAGGCTATAGATATAGCTACAAGCAGAATTCACATTGATATTGAAATTAAAGGAAAACGCTAACGGTTTATTTAAAAAATTTATTTAAATTAAATTTATTAAAATTTATTAAAAACGTCACTGTCAAGTCATTCTGACATTTATAGGCTACTGAGACGTAAGTAGCTTCGATTATTTTTATTTTCATTAGTAATTATTATCTCATAAAAAAACGATTTCTTCCACTTGTTGGATAAAACATTGTATGCCACTCGTGTGTTATGTTTCCTAAGTCACTTGAGAATTTATACCACTCGTCCTGATGGCCTCGTGGTATAAATCTTTCTCGCGTGACTTATTTTCAACATAACACACTAGTACCATAAATAACTATTTCTCTATGATGGTCACCCATATAATAATATATTTTAAAAAAACTTCTATTAAATGATTTTGTGACTTGATTAATGTTTCGTAAATGGTTAAATATAGGTTAAATTGTAAAAATTGTAAAAATATACAATATGTTTCATGAAAGAAATTAAAGTTGATACACATAGCATTTTTATGATCGACCCTGTATAATATATTTTTTTCCAGAAAAGAAATGCGGCCGGTATTCTTTATAAAAGGCTGATCTGATTCTTTATCATAACCCTGTATAGATAAGGCCATTCTTGCACGACTCGTTTCCCTTCAGTATGTCTTATTAGTATGTTTAAAAATATATTTTCTTTGTTTCTTATATATTTATGGCTTTGCAATTAATTATAGTTAAGAAAATAATCTTTTTAGGATAGAGAACAGCTTTGCGCTGTCTTACTTTATAATATTTCTGATTGGTTGTTGATTGAGTTGCATGAATATTTGCATAAAAATTAATTTCATTTACTTGTTTAAAAAATTAAAAATGTTATTAATATGGCTGGTAAAAATTTACATTTTTAATCTAAAAGATTAAAAATTATACAACGAAACTCCAATTTATAACGCTTAAATGACTTTTTTGATGGGCACACAATGGAGTAAAACATGCATTGTTTGGGATAAAAGCTAATCTGGTGCTAAACTACAGAAAAGGGGCAATTACTGGCTACATTTTTCTTGCATAAATTCAAAAAGGTATTAAAAGGCGTGTAAAAGTAATTTTGTTGGCGCTTGTAAAAATATAAAAAGCAAGAAAGCAATAAATTATAACTAACGTCATTTTATTAATTAAACCAAATGCATAATCGCAAAGAAAATTGTAAATTGTTTTTCTACTGCAATTTTTTTTTACTTGAGCATAATTTAAAGGCTAATCATCAACATTCGCTTCGCTCATTCTCCAAATATTCACATGTCATGTGTGCCTTAAAAATGTACTTTTAACACATATCATAATTAACAGGGTTGAATTTTTAAATGTAATAAATTCAGTATTAGGAAGCCTCTTTATTGGTTTAAAAAAATACAGAAGTACGGCAGCGTTTATTTGTAGTTTGGCATACTTTTTTCGCGTCGTCATGTAATTTATCCCTCTTTCTGGGGTAGAAACCGCCCCCAACTTTCTTTTTCATTCATATTATATTCAAGGATCCAAATATTATTAATGCATTCTTTATACCGGGTGTTTCTCACAAGACGTTCACCCCTATAACTTTTTTATATTTATAGATATTAAAATGAAATTTTGAGATTATGCATAAGAGATGAGTCTGCATTTATTGGCATTTTCAATTTATTAGCACTTCCGGTTTGTCCGGAAGTGATCTTGACTTTGATATTTTAAATGGGACATCTTGTATATTTTTACTTATTTGGGTTCAGCATAACATTATGAGTGAAATGAGACCTCACTTGTCATTTTTTGACGTGTTATAACATTTTTATGTTTATTTTTTATTTTCAATCTAGAGTGCTACAAATTAAATAAATCCGTTAATTTATAGTCAAGTAGTATATGAAAATTAAAATTAGGTCATAAGAATTGACTTTCTAAGTTTCACAGGCGTTTCAAAAATGAAATTTAGTTTTTTTGACGTTTAGTCCATTTTTCCAAATGGAACTAGGATATTTAAAACGAGCATTTTTTTCCAACAATTTGATACCATACTCCTATGCTATTTTAAAATTGACACTGAAAAATTTGCCTTAAATCCCAATCGCAAATTTAACAGCGTAATGTCATTAGTTTATAAAACATACAATATAATATACAATATTGCGGCTTCAGAAGAATTTTTCTGGTCAATCCAAAAAGTAGGAGCGTATCAATTTGTTCATTTCTAGTAAAACTAACCATTTTATCTGATTTACAAATACAATGTAAGTTTAATAAAAACGAATGATATTACAATTTTAATTTAAAACCATATTGGTTTTCAAAACCATTCCATTGTTTAGCCGCCTTTATATTTCTTGAGAAAAGACAGGGCGGCAATAATAATGCTTAACGCTTTTAAATTTGCGACTGGGACGCAATTTTTTCGTGTCAATTTTAAAATAGCATAAGAGTGTATGGTATCAAATTGTTGGATAATACTCGTTTTAAATATCCTAGTGAACTACCATCGTTCTATTTGGAAAAATGTAGTGAACGTCAAGAAAACAAAATTTCTTTTTTTTTAACGCTTGTGAAACTTAGAATAGTATATTAAAGTACGAGTTTCATAAGAAGCGGTTTTAGCGCCCGCGTCTATTTTAAAAAACGAGCCACGAAGTGGCGAGTTTTTTTATTGACACGGGCGCTAAAACGCCTTATGAAACATGTGCTTTATACATTTTTTTCTATTTCACCTTTTATAATCAAGAAAAATACATTTTAAAAAGAAAATAAATCCTTGAAATTTGGTAATTTTTTATGTCTAAATTTTATGTTGGTAATACTATTTTTTATCATAGGAGCCTCTGGACAACAAAAATTATTTTGCAAACTGTCATTTTTTGATTTATTGACCCATTTTCACCACGAGATTCTAAAGTTATTTTAGCGATATGAGATTTGAAATTGGACGGAATACGTTGTGTGATCCTTGTACATTCGGTACATATACAGAGCATTCGGGAGATTTTGCAACTTTTTTTCGAATTTCAAAAGACGTGATTTTACGTCACTGCATTGCAATTTAGTATAGGGAAGATGGAAAATTCAAATAAAGTTGAAGTTAAAATCGAGATTAGAAGGTTAGTAGATTGAATTTTGGATAGGATTTGGCAGAAAATGATAGCTTGAAGCATCTACAAAAGATTGATTTATAGATTTATGCAACCAACATACATGACTGTTATCCACACAGAATAAAAAAGTAAGTTATCAAGCTAGTTTTCCTCTGCGAAAAATGGGTTTTCTCGTAAATCACAAAGGCCGCGCAAGTCAATGAAATAAAACATTTAAATGTTACCAACATCAAATAAAGAAAAAACGCGTATCGAAATAGCTTCATTACGATCCGCAAATGAGGGTCGTACTGAACTCATTATGAACGTGAAATAGAAAAAGTCAATTATTATGACATAATTTTCATTTTCATATACTACTTGACTATAAATTTCCAGATTTAATTAATTTGTAGCACTCTAGATTGAAAATAAAAAAAAACATAAAAATGTTATAACACGTCAAAAAATGACAAGTGGGGTGTCATTTTACTCAGAATGTTATGCTGAATCCCAATAAGTAAAAATATACAAGATGATTTAAAATACCAAAGTCAAGGTCCCTTCGGGTCAAACCGGAAGTGCTAACAAATTGAAAATTATGCCAACAAAGATAGAGTCATTTCTTATGCATAATCTCAAAATTTTATTTTAATATCTATAAAATACAGGAAAGTTATGGGGGTGGACGTGTTTTGAGAAACACCCGGTAGATACTATGGTGAGGAGCCAAGGCCCCAAGCCATTTCTCCAAGTAAAAAATTAGAGAATTTAACCCCCCTCCCTTCCCTAGACGAATATGGTCTGGCAGTGCCACAGCAACTATATTCTATTATTTAGTGTACCTGTCCCAGGTACACATTTTTACACAATTAGTAATTTCTTAGTTTACAAAGTTTTAAATTGTTTAGTTTGGAATTGCCCAATTACTGTCAATGGCCAATTTAACTAGTTACCAAGTTACCTAATACTAAATTTTACGATTTGTACTTCCAGAAACACAATTTGATATTTTATTGCAGTAATAAAAGTATACCTTATGCTAATAAAATCACGGTTGTAAAAAGAGCAAAAATTATGGATTGTAAAAGTTGGCAAAGCCGCACTTTTATTACCTGGAAGTAAACTAACTTTAACACCTGACAGTAAGAAGTGAAAATCACACTTTTAAAGTTCAGATTAAAATCGTGGCAAATTTGATATAACAGCAACTCAGGAAGTCATTTATATATTATAATTTAATACTTCAATTACATATATTGATTATAACTGTTCATTAAAGGGATTATTTCTTTCAAAAATAGGTATACAGGGTGGGTCTACAAGGTGTTCGCCATCGATAGCGATATAATTTTTAAAAAATTACCATAAGTACCCTAAAGTACATTTTTTATACATTTAAATATGAAATATTCCAATTTTTTTAAAACGAAACACCCTGTATTTTTTTAAGAAATTAAAAAAAAAAACAGATAGGGTGTGTTTTTTAAATGCCTTTATTTTTTGTTTGCATCTAAACTTTCTACTTTTTGAAATATTTTATGAACCCCGCACTTCTCTTATGGAAAATGGCCCTCGGTTAAATTTTCTAAATTTTTAGTATGTTGCAGAGAATGCCATTCTGAACAAAAGTGTTCATGGCACCAACAATATCGGCCGACCAGTTTTTAAGATACAGGGTGTCCAAGTCGTAAAATATGAATTCTCAATACACTATATTTTCCTAGTTTATAATATGAATTCGTTTTGTTTTTC
The DNA here is from genome assembly GCA_963969555.1 of Polydrusus pterygomalis. Classification (NCBI taxonomy): domain Eukaryota; kingdom Metazoa; phylum Arthropoda; class Insecta; order Coleoptera; family Curculionidae; genus Polydrusus; species Polydrusus pterygomalis. Next base: position 35,763,452 of record OZ018376.1, on the reverse strand, counting down.
TAAATTTTTGATGGCCCTGTCGTAGATAGGATAGAATACTATAAAAATATTTTAAATTTTTTTATTATATAGGTACCGGGTGACTGACGAAAATGATTTAATATTTTTTGTTTAATCATTGTATTTTCGGCATTAAATTAAATGTTTACAAAGCAATACAGTAGATGACATTAGCTTGGGGCAAGCTATTTGAATTTATATTATTTATATTTATACAGGGTAACTCAAAAAAGTTAATATTTTTCTTATTAGTTTTTGAAAGAAATTTTGTAGATATTTTTTTATGTACTACTTGTCGCTTATCGTATGCTTCCAAATATATATAATTATCAAGGTTATACAGGGTATTTCCGACGATAAGCGATAGAAAAATAACATAAAAATGCATGTATTTATAAATCACCCGGTATATTAAAAATGGATCGGTTAAATTTCGTTATTTTTTAATATTTTTTGCTTGAAGTGTCCTACTTACATGTTTGCTATTGATTTCCTTTTTCCGATGACCAGTTCTGGAGATATGCAGCGTCGAACAGACTCAAAAAATAAGCAAATAAAGTAACAATTTTTTTTAATTTCAATAAAATTTGTTATGTGAGTTCATTTTATGGTTAAAAATAAATATATTTAATGCTATACAGGGTGTTTCGAATAATTAGGGTATTCTAATACTGTATTGCAAATAAGAAATATAAATATATAAAAACTATGAACAATTTATTATATCCAAATTATTTTATCCAAAAATAATAAGTCAGCCCCTAATTATTCGAAACACCTTGTATAGAATTAAATATATTTTTTTTAAACCATAAAAATGAACTTACCTAACAAATTTTATTGAAAAAAAAATTGTTATTTTTATTGCTGTTCGACGCTGCATATCTCCAGAACTGATCATAGGGAAAAGGAAATCAATAGCAAACATGTAAGTAGGACACTTCAAGCAAAAAATATTAAAAAATAATGAAATTTAACCGATCCATTTTTAATATAGCGGGTGATTTATAAATACATGCATTTTTATGTTATTTTTCTATCGCTTATCGTCGGAAATACCCTGTATAACCTTGATAATTATATATATTATTATTTGGAAGCATACGATAAGCGACAAGTAGTACATAAAGAAATGTCTACAAAATTTCTTTCAAAACTAATAAGAAAAATATTGACTTTTTTGAGTTACCCTGTATAAATATAAATCATATAAATTCTGATAGCTTACTCCAAGCTAATGTCATCTACAGTATTACTTTATAAACATTTAGTTTAATGCGAAAATACAATGATTTAACAAAAAATATTAAATGATTTTCGTCACTCACCCGGCCCCGGTTTATAATAAAAAAAAATTAAACTATTTTTATAGCATTCTATCCTATCTACGACAGGGCCATCAAAAATTTAGAAAAACGAATTCATATTATAAACTAGGAAAATATAATGTATGGAGAATTTATATTTTGCAACTTGGACACCCTGTATCTCAAAAACTGGTCGGCAGATATTGTTGTGGCCATGAACACTTTTGATCAGAATGGTATTCCCTACAACATACTAAAAATTTAGAGGGCCATTTTCCATAAGAGAAGTGCGGGGTTCTTTATGATGAGCTACACGAAATTGAATAATTTTATTATTTTAATCAACATGCCGCCGTGCATCTTTATTCAAATTAATGAGTTTCCTATTTATATAGAATGTCAGTTTTCCATTAGGAATTAGTACACGATTATAAGTAATGTTTAAATTCAAGTGTTACAGAGTTTTAAGCTTTTAATTCCCTAGAACATGATCTCCTATGTTTAAAAATAAAATATTATGGGCTAAGCAATGCAGCTGTCAATATTTTAAAAGACTACCTCAACTAGCGAAGTCAACAAGTTTACTTAAACAACTTGGCATCTGATATTTTAAGCTTAAAGCGCGGTGTACCACAAGGTAGCATATTGGGTCCTATGTTTTCAATATATACGGCGGATTTTGGAAGTTATTTGAACCATTCTAATTCTGACCAATATGCTGATGATTTTTAATTATCTAAGAGTTTTAATTTAGAAGATATTGATATAGAAAAAACCCATATTAAGCAGGATCTAGATACAATTTACGTCTTATCTGTCGCTCACAACTTACTTTTAAATCAGGCTAAGACTCAATTAATTCTATTCGGTAAAAACCTTGATCTATTTTCTGATCGCCTCAATATAAGTATTAATATTGATAAAATAGGTACCTCTGAATCATGAACATTTTGATCCTAAGCTTAGGTTTAATCGACACATTTCTTACTTCCTTCAAAAAAGATACCATAAATTAAGAACTTTGTATTTGTTTAATGATTTTCTTTCAACACAGATTAAATTGAGGTTGAGCGACCCCACTATTTTGTCATTAATGTCATATTACAATATGGTGTACTGGCAGGCATTGCTTCGGAAGGACAGAGAAACCCTACAGCGAGCGCCTTCAAAATGGTTGTTTGAGATACTCCTACGGGTTAAGAAAGTATGCTCTTCTGTCTTACCCATACTCTGTGAGTTATTCGTTGCTGGAGCATTAATGGTAGCACATTTGCTACTTATTTGCTTTGTATGTTTTAGTTATGGTATACTTATTTAACTCATTTTTTATTTTATTTTTTCATAATTCGGTTTCTGTTTTAAATACTTTTTCCTTTTGTTTCTAATTTTGGTTGTTATAATTTTATATTAGTTCTGTTGTTTATTTTTCAAATTAATAATTAATATTATTATCATTATTATTATAAAGCGCTTAACAAAGAAAAATCCCTAGGCCACAGAATAAAATTTACTATCGAATTCGAAAAAATTGTTTGCCCCGAACAAATTTGCCCCACCCCCAACGACCAACCCTTGCAGTTACAACAAAATTTATGGGGGCCAAAGTTGTGGTAGTGAAAGTGCCCTCTACGCTGGTATTTTAACTTTTGATGTTGCTTCAATGGGGGCCGAGTAATTCAAAAACAAATATTGACCCCTAGGGACTCGCCCCCTGACTCCACATTCTATTTTTAATTTTTGTACGTTCCTAATCAGGTGGGGCATCTCACAGTGCATAACAAAAACGTAAAGGTTGGATAATTTTCCAAATTAATTTAGCTGTTGTACGAACTAGAATGGCAATGACAATAACGCACAGCAATAAAGTACTCGGTCTCCAATATAAACAAAAACCGATACCATAATATCTAAGTTCTGCCCGTTAATCTCACCTTAAGCTTTTTGACAGAAAATGAAACAGTCATATAAAAGCATGGTTGTAAAAAGGTGTAAAAATAGCTTGTAAAAGTTAGAGCTTTTATGACTCCTCGACGTAAACTAACTTGCGACACCTGAAAGTTAAATCTGACTTGCTAAAATCACCTTTTAAATATTGGATAAAGGCATAAAACAACATCAGTGGTGGAGGTATTATCTATACAGGACGCCAGTGCGGAAACTTTACGCTATTCAAAAATATTATAGGTATGTTATTTATATCATTTCACATAACAAGTGTTGAAAGTGGTACACACATACACTGAGAAGAAAACCTTCTATTTCTTATAATAATTCACATACTCTTTATACAACTGTTTAATACTACATGTGACAGCAACGCGCTTTTCTACTGTAAGACAAGAAAAATTGTTAGACCGTTGTGTAGTGATAGTATCACGGTAATTTATACAATAGGAATAGGAGTTATTGCTACCATAGAATGGTTTATGGCCATTATTGCTTTAAATATTCACAGTAATTATCAAGTTCTGTTGAGGATGTAATCTGGTTTTAATAAACTGTATTAGTTCCAACTGGCAGTTGTAATGAAACTTGACATTATCATAATAATATTAGCTTGTTACGGTTAATAATGCTTATACTTACCACTATATCATGCAAATTTTGAATCCGTGCTCAGATATGGCATACTGTTCTGGGGAAGTAGTTCTGAACTACAAAGGGTTTTTGTAATACAAAAAAAAACAATACGGATAGTCAATAAAATAAAATTTATGGATTCCTGTAGAGGAATATTTAAAAAAATTAATATACTTACAGTGTATGGTCTGTATATTTTTTAGCGTTAAATGTTTTTGTTTAAAAATAAGAATAGGTTTGAAACTGTAAATATACTTAGTAATAACACAAGAACAAATAACTTAGTATATCCTCGTCACCGCTTAACCATAACAGAAAAAAAAACATATTATATGTACTGTGTATCAAGCTGTATAACAACCAGTGGCGTAGCGTGCAGGGGCCAAAGGGGGGCGACCGCCCCCCCCCCGCCCTTTGAGCCCTTTGAGCCCTTTGAGCCCTTTGAGCCCTTTGAGCCCTTTGAGCCCTTTGAGCCCTTTGAGCCCTTTGAGCCCTTTGAGCCCTTTGAGCCCTTTGAGCCCTTTGAGCCCTTTGAGCCCTTTGAGCCCTTTGAGCCCTTTGAGCCCTTTGAGCCCTTTGAGCCCTTTCCCAAACGACGCCCCCTTCTCACGCTCCCAGTAGTTTCGCAGTTCAATTTCACTTCACATGATAATTGATAATATTGTTTACCTATCGCAGCAAGAGGAAATTTACTATGTTTATAAATATAAATAATAATTATATAACAAAATAACCCTCATTATTTATTACTATTATTATAATTTAGTTCTTTGTTTCTGTTTATATTATAGGATGACCATTATCAGAAGAATATTGGCAAGTATGATATTTTGCGAAGCTCTCTTTCTCTTTGTTTTTAAAGTATTTTATGAGTTTTAACTAGGGTATTATTTGTTTATAACTTTTAGAGTAACAGATAAAATAAACCTGTTACCTACCTATTTCGAGATTATATTTTATTTTCACTACTTGATTTAATTTATAATAAAAATATTTTGCCACGACCAATAATTTGTATTCTTTCAGTTACTTTGCTTTAACAATTAAAAATTGCTTCAAAAATCTCTAATTTACTACAGACTAAATTTTATCTTTTTAAAAGTGTGTTATTGTCGCCAATGAGAATATATGCTTATATTATTAAGAATATTAAGTAATATGCATAAAATATTTTATTGAGTTTTAACAAAATTCCCCTTGGCGTATTCATATTCTATTTTCATGTGACCATTTTAGACATGACGAAACAAAAACTTTATTACTCAAGAACTCAGGCCAAAATTTACTAAATAAACGATATTATACAGTGAGGCGCCCTTTGAACAAGGGCGTAGATAAGGGGGTAATTACCCCCCCCCCCTCCCCCAGGAGCCATAGTGAGCCATGAAAACGAAGCACTTTTTTTTAGTTGATAAATTTTTTTGTGATTTTCTTGAGGATATTGTGTATTTTATATTTTAAGGGCGTGGCATCCAACAAATTTTCGCCTGCGGCGCTATTTTTTTTTACCCCCCGTTAAAAAGAAAATATCTACGCCCTTACCTTAGCAGCTTTCGCCCCCTCCGCCCCTTTGACCACGCTACGCCACTGATAACAACCTGTCATATAACATTAAATCAATTACTAGCTTGTCAAAGTGGAAACAAACATTAAAAAAAGTGTTAATAGACATTGAACCTTATTCGGTACCTAATGGACTTCTTAGACAAGGAATGGTAAACCCATTCCATGTTGGGACGTCATTTCATTTTACATACACATATGCATAATTTGAAATAAAGAAGTATTATTATTTTTATTATTATTATTATTATTATTATTATTATTATTATTATTATTATTATTATTATTATTATTATTATTATTATTATTATTATTATTATTATTATTATTATTATTATTATTATTATTATTATTATTATTATTATTATTATTATTATTATTATTATTATTATTATTATTATTATGAATCAGCAACATGGTTTACCGTGATGGTAAATTTTGTCCATAGATTATGAAGTCCAATACTATTGGTGGGTTGTGCGAAATAAAAATATTCTATCGCTTGATCTGACATGCAAAGTTTAAAAAAACTTAAATACAAAGTAAAAATATAATTTATTGAAACAAGTATTGGCACGATCAATAAAGTTTAAATTCAGACAGGACAGCTAGAAAACTCCGACTAACGATGTAACCTGCGCAACAAATACGTTGAAACTAATAGTACGGCGGCGATTGCCGATAGTTGGCCGATAGCTATGAGCCCCCACTATGGAGAACTAGAGGGTAGGAGGCCGATCGACAATGGCAGCATTTTCAAATTTTGTCCCGGTTTTTTGGTTAGTTCGCTATTGGCCGATAGATGCTCTCGCGTCGCATGTGGGCTGGTGTCGTCTTCTTCTTCGTCTTTTACTTTTGACAAATTGACATGTTATTTTCGAAAGAACAAATGACGTTTGAAGATAAGACGAGACAAATAACGTTGTATTGTAATTGATTTCCATATTTTTAATGAATAATGGTACAATTTATAAAAGTAGAGTTTGCTTTGTGTCGGGCTGTAAGGCAGGATCTTTTTCAGAGAGGAAACGCAGCCAAATAAGTCTCTTTCTAGCTCCAAAGGTATAGCTAGAATGTTTAATACCCTGCATTTTAAAAACCAAGCATCGTTGGAACTTTATACAGGCCGAGTTTACTAATAAGTATAACAAAGTAAGTGCAAATTCATATAAAAGTCCTTATTTGTTCCTTAAAGAACTAATTTAAATAAAAATAGTTATCGCGTCCATAAGAAACCATTTATTTGATAGCCCACTTTGAACACGAGCGCCATCTTACGGCGACTCGTAAAGCTGAATTACCGATGCTAATTTGGGACCGAATCCAATGCATTGCGATCGGCCTCCTACCTCAAGTCCTCCATAGCCCCCACCAACGTTTTCTGAACTATAGGTTCTGACGGATACAATTCGTTTTTGACGATGCTGTTCAGCTTTCTTAATTATAGAGAAGAGAAAACGCTTTACTGGGAATAAAATGTGCCGCACTGAGGAAATACAATTTATTTCTTAACAAAATTGCTGTAGTATTAAAAGTAGTTCATTATTCAACAAGATTGGGCTGCTAATGGAACTGATTACTACCAATAAAAACATTTTCTTAAAAAATATTATACCAGCCTTACCCATCACCCCTACAGAAAATCCAAACAGCCTTTTAATAAACTTCATCAAATAAGCCAAAAAAGAATAATAGAAAGAGGGTCTCGCCTAAATTTGACCATTATGAATGCGTGGACACAGTGCACACCTTGAGTTTTGGGTCCAGGTAAAATAAGACGTTCACAGCCGGCAAAAAAGAATACGAAAAAAGGTTCTGGCACTGATAATGGGCTGACTGTGAGAATTACAAATAAATCACTTGCTCTGACTGTTTTATTTCAGTGTTGACTCGTTGTAATCTTGGAAACAGGCAATTTTGGGTCGATGATTTTATCTACATCTTGGTTTCCAATGCAACGGGATTCTTTTTGGCAACATCAAGTCATTAAATTACGTAATATTTATTGGTACTTTGTGGGTTTGAAGAGAAAAATGCTACCAACACTTAAATTTTTAAATGGTCTACGTATGTAAAGGGTTTTCCAATAAGAACGATATGATTTCAAAATGAAATAAAATTAAAATGATTTCAGATACAACCAAACGTTTTATATTATCTTAAAGTATAAATAGTCGATAACATTTATGTTTTGAATAACATATCTTTTAAATGTCCTCCGCGACTTCGTGTACACGAGCCAATTCGACGAACCCAATTTTCGATGACTTTATGCAATAAATCGGGCGTGATCTGACGAATGCAAGGTTCAATGTTCAACCTTAATGCATCAAGTGTTTGTGGTCTGTTTTCATAAACCTTAGATTTCAAATAGCCCCACAAGAAGTAATCTAAAGGAGTTAAATCACAGCTTCTTGGAGGCCACTGAACAGTAGCATTCCTTGAAATTATCCTTTCGTCAAACTTTTCTTGCAGTATATCGATAGTTTCATGAGCAGTGTGACATGTGGCACCGTCTTGCTGGAACCACATATCCTCCAAATCAAGTGCATCTAAATTTGGCCACAAAAAATTTCTTAACATCTGTCGATATCGTTCACCATTCACTGTAACTGCATCTCCTGCCTCATTTTGGAAAAAAAATGGTCCGATGATGCCACCATACCATAAACCACACCATACAGTTACCTTTAGTGGATACAAAGGCTTCTCATGAATCTGTTGTGGATTGTTTTCACACCAAAAATGGCAATTTTGCTTGTTAACGTATCCACTTAACCAAAAATGAGCTTCATCTGAAAAGATAATTTTTTTGGCAAAATTAGGATCTCTTTCAAGTTGTTCTAAACTCCAAGCAGAAAATTCGCTGCGCCGACGATGGTCCAGTGGCTTAAGTTCTTGGGTCAAAACAATCTACGGGTGTAAATTCAAGTATTCTTCCAAAATAGCCAAGTTGTCGTTTTTTTAATCCTTAACTCTTGAGCACGACGAGGAGTTGATAAATTTGGATCCACTGCAACACTAGCTCTTACAGCAGCAATATTCTCATTCTTGCGTTTCGATTTCTTCTTGGTGTTTTTACATCGTGAAGAGTAAAATTATTTTCAAATTTCTCAACGATGCGACGAATGGCAAGCAAAGGAGGACGATTATTTACACCAAAGTTTTCGCAAAGTGCGCGATAAGTGTTCACAAAAGATCGTCTATTTTCGTAAAATTTTTGGATAATAACCAAACGTTCTTGAAGCGCGTATTTAGCCATAATAAATTGTTATAGTTTACTGACAATAACTGACAACTGGTGACAGGTATAACTTTATTACCATGGTTACCATATCGTTTCAAAATCATATCGTTCTTTTTTTTGGATCATATTTGTTTATTAAATTAGTCACAGACTATAATATACAGTATTGCGTTTCGGCGGATCTTAAGTGTTGTGGTTGACTGCTGAATAATTATTTAATTTTAGTTGAGGTAGTGGGCAGAGGGCATCGGGAAAGTAATTACTTCTAATTTATTGAGCGGCCGTGGCTGGAATGAGCCAGTCTCTCGGTAGTCTGTACGGCTTTTGTGGGTTGGAGTGTATGTGTGATTGCGTTATGAGTGGGTTCATGGATACGTCTGTACGTTTGTAATAGTTGATAATAAGTTTGTCTATATGTTTCGTGATTGTTGGTATCTGTAAGTCATTGTGCAACGTATGAACCATCGTAAATCGTGGAGCATTTGTTATAATTCTTAAAACTTTATTTTGAAAAATTTGAATTTTTTTCATCGTTGACTTATTTACTGTGCACCAGGAGGCGATACCATAAGTAACTACGGGTCTGACAATTGTCTTGTAAAGTAAAGTCTTTGTGCGTAAGTCTAGTCTACTTCTACTGTTGATAAGTGAGTAGATGGCGCTGAGTTGACCATTTGCTTTTCTCAAGCGTTGGTTAGCGTTGTCAGTCCAAGCCAGCCGTTTGTCAAAGCTCAGACCCAGGTATTTTACTTTTTCACACCAGTTTAATCTGGAGTTTTTGACTTGCAATCTGGTCAGTGGAAATTTACATGTGGACCTTGAAAAATAGATGGCTTGTGTTTTAGCGTCATTAAGGCGAATTTTCCACTTATCTAACCACGCCTCGATAAGCTTTATATGACGTTGTAGCTTTGAGACGACCAACCTGGGCTGTTTTGCGGTGGCGGTCATAGCGGTATCATCAGCAAACAGATATAGTTGAGTTTGACCAAATTTAGGAATATCGCTAGTATAGATATTGTACAGAGTCGGCGCAAGAGGGGAACCCTGCGGAACTCCTGCTCTGACATGTCGCACCGTCGATATCGCATTTTCTGACGATACCGCGAAAATCCTGTCTGTCAGGTTTGAATGAATTACCTTTATTAAATAGTTCGGCATGCCTGCCCTTATTAACTTTAGAATGAGTCCGTTGTGCCAGACCTTATCAAATGCCTTGCTGACGTCGAAGAAGACCGCTCCTGTACTGAAACGTTTATTAAAACCATTTCGTATATTAGAAGCAAGTCTAGTGGTTTGCCTTACCGTGCAATGAGAGGATCGAAAGCCGAACTGCTCTGGTGGTAAAATGCTGTTGTTAAATACAAAATCATTAATCCGATGAAGAATAAGTTTCTCAACAATCTTGCCAAGACACGACAATAGGCTGATGGGCCTATAGCTGGTAACTAAAGATTGATCCTGCCCAGACTTTGGAATCAGAACCACTTTAGCTTTTTTCCACACTTGGGGGAAATGTCCTACTACGATAATGGCTTGGGCTATGTTTGCTATATCCGTAATCACGTTATCAGGCAAGTTCTTTAGTGCTTTATTTTTTATACCGTCGAAGCCCGGAGCCTTTTTTGGTTTAATGGATTTAATAACGTTTTTCACTTCATCCATATTAATATTCCGGATATTTTGAATGGGGTGCTCTATAGACTTATAAATACGTATCGTCCTGGAGATCTGAGCGTCCCTTACTGGATCAGATGTCGGGTTTTCGTTGAACTGTTCATAAAAACTATCCGCGAACATTTCGACTTTTTCCCTAGGATCTGAAACAATGTTGTTGGTTGTAGTATTTCTTATAAATGACATTGGCTTTCTACAGCCCCTTGCTAGCGATTTGGTCATTTTAAATATGCTATTGTCTTCGATATTAAGATCAGCTACTCTATTTTCCCATAAAGAGGACTCTTGAACTTTGAGGAGATTACGTATGAGTTGAACAGCTCTGTTCGCCTCTGCCTTTATACGCGGATCACCAGTGCGATACGCCCGGTTCATAAGTCTATTTTTGATTCTAATTTGCTCTTTGATATTATTTGATAAGACTCCGTACTTAGAGAATCTGGATATTTTTGTGGAGGAGGCTTTGGCTACAGAAGTATTGATGGCATCGGTAATATGAATCACCGCCGCATCTATATCCGCATCTGTCTGAATTGGTGGCAATGGTTCCTTTGATTCTAACAGACGCCTAAACACGGGCCAATTGGTAGACGTAATTGAAATAGACCCCGGTCCTTTGTCTTGGGGGTTGCCGTACTCTATTACGACTGGAAGATGATCAGATGTCAAATCGTAAAGAGCAACGGGTTGGGATAAAAGATCGGTGTTTTTTGTCACAAAAATATCCAGAATCTCCGGAAGACCATTCGGTGACGAATGAGTGTGCTCCCTCGGTGGCATAATGTGATAATTATAGTCTAGAGACTTGTGGAACAAGATGCGGCCTTTCTTATTCTGGATACGGCATCCCCAGATGCGATGTTTGGCGTTCAAGTCTCCACCTATAATCATCGTTTCATTAGTATCAAAAACCTTGCCTAGACATGTGCCGTCGAAATCGACCGCCGGACTGCAGTAAACAGAGCCCAAGTGAACCCATTTGGTTTTGGTTTTCACTCGAATGAATGTACCCTCAATATGTGGACAATTGTACGGACCTGGCACGGCCTGGGCAATGATATTCTTTTTAACAAGAACCATGGTTCCCCCTTTTTGCCTTAGTGGCCTATCATTCCTGAATATCGTAAAATTAGGGAACGTGAGGCGCTCCCCTTTAAACCATGTTTCTTGTATAAATAAAATATCAATTTCGTTTCTCTCGACAAAGTCAATAATTTCAAGTTTTTTGCCTTTAAACCCGTTTATATTTATCGTAGCCAACTTAAAATAGGCAACCTCGCATTGCAAAGCCATTACTTGTTCGTTGAGGTAAACGACGCCAACATGTTTTGAATTTGCAGCTGCATTTGTTGCTGCATCATTTTTGAAAATTCGCGCAGGTACGATTGTAAAGTGGCCTGCAACGCTGTTTCCAGTGAATCTGATGCAGATTTTTCTATTGAGGACTTGTCGCTCAATTTAGAGTTTGATTGAGAGCCCCATTTGAATGTGGGTGGAGGTATGTTCGGTCTAACAGTGGTTGGAGTTCTTTTGACATTTTTATTATTATTGTACAAGTTACGTGGGTGACAGGGGCAACCTTGAAAGTTGGCAGGATGATCTCCTCCACAGTTTGCACATTTTAATAGTTCAGGAGTGAAATCTTTACACTCAAAAGAGAAATGATTTTTAGCGCATTTAAGGCATTTAATTAGAGCCGTACATTTGAACTGCGAGTGACCATATAGCTGACATCTATGGCATTGCGAAATATTCGATTTCGATTTCTGAGATTCAACTCTGATTTTTAGACAATCCAACGCCGTTAGGTCGAAAATGCCTTTTTCAGATTTTGGCAGAATTATCAGCATGAGAGGCATAGGAGAACCATCTCGTTTGTTCCACCTAATTACTTTGGACGGGTGGAAACCCAACTCTTCTAAATCTTTCTTGACCTTCTCCTCAGACCAGGTCTCTATGACGCCCCGTAATAATATATGCAATTATTTCTCCTCCGGGAAGCGGAAAGAGTGATACGGTATTTTCTGGCCGTCGAAAAATTTTACGATTTTAAAATAATCATTTGGAGTAGAAGGGTGGAGTTTTACTCCGCCCTCAACAGTAATTGCTTTTCCAAAGTCAATCTTATTAACTTTGAGATAGCTGGTCACCTCATTAAATTTTGATTTATCGCGCAAAACCACAGGAGGAACCCGAATTTTTTTTGGGCTACCCTCTGTAACATTATCATTATTTTTAGGATGGGCGGAGATAGATACTACGGTATGGCTGGAATTAGAGGTACCTGAAGCATTCGCGTTTTTATTAATAAAGTATTCTTGAAGAGACTTATTGTTCGAAACAGGTAACTTAGGCCAGTCCGTAGTTGCTACCTGATGTTTTTTAGCGTTATCTAAAGTGGTTATATTATTAGGACGTTTTCGATTTGATTTAACGAATTGAAATGATGATTTTTCATTAGTTTTCTCGACTGATAGCATTTCAGTATCTAAAGTAGGAGTAAAAGTGGTGTCTTCTGTGATGTTGTGTTGAGTAGTGATTGACGTTATGTTTGATTGGGTGTTTAGGTTATAATTTGGCATGTTTGAATGAGACGAGAGCTGACTCACTTGTCTCTCCAATTCTGTTTTTTGGTGCTGAATAGTATATTCCATCTCATTAATCCTTAACTCATAGGCACTTAGCTTAGTAATTGCCTCCTCCAGGCATAATTTCCATTGTTTTTCACTGTTGTACAGCATCTTGGTATATCTGACTTCAAGGGCCTTTTCCCTTTCGCTTAAATTATCTTGTGCATCCAAATGCTCTTCTTCAGATTTCGAAGATGACTCTAGGGTTAATGGTGGGGTTTCCCCACCGCTGGTATCCCCCATGGCGGAACGGTAACCCTTTACGTTCAAAACGAGCAAAAAAGGATATTTTTTTCAAAATTTGTCGAATTTTTGGCACTGACAGGAGCACTGACAATACGTGTTTTCCCTTTGAATGATGAAAGGGAACTAACATATCGTTCTTATTCGAAAACCCTTTATTTATAAAATCTGGAAAATATAATTACTCATGCCCTTATTATAGGAATTTTTTACATGTGTTCATACTGTGTGTACATTCTAATGGGTAAGTTATCGTGTTATTAATTATTATATGTCATTATTTACAGTGGAACAAATTTTTTTGGTACTCTTCACTAAATTTTGAATTTTACCTTACCGCATAGGGAAAGAAAAAAAACTTTCTACGGTTTCAGTTTTTAAAAGTTTAAATTATTTACTGAAGAAAATAACTAAACAAATGACGTTCTTTAATAAGAACTCGCCAAACCATCGGGCAAATTGATCAGTCGCAGGGACTCGGATTAAAGATCGACCTGCCGCCATCTACCTAAATTATATCTTACGTCTTGTCTCCTGTTCTTGTCTATTTAAGTTTTCGAAACTAAGGTAACGATATAATCGACCTAAAGATTGGCAAATAAAAGGATTGCGTGGATAAAGGGATGTTTCATGTTTTCAAACTTTCTGCTTTTAAGGCGTATTTTTATTTGTTTCTAGGAAATATTTGTAGCACTCTACGAAGAGAGAAAAGGCCTATTCAGAAAATAAATGTAAATGATGACAAAAATGATACCAAGCCTAAATTAAAACACTATTGTTATTTACACTTTTTTGTAAAATCTTAACCTTTTAAATCATTTCAAATTTAACGTTTTTAATTTGGTTACCACTTGTGTCTCTATGTGAGGCTTGCGGTTTCAAATATCTTTAAATTGAAGAGAAACATCCATACAGGAGATGCTTAAAACGTGTAGTTTGATTTACAGGATGATCCACGACGGGTGGAGTGCGGGTGTATTTCCAAAACCATACATACTACGACTTTGGCGTAAAAAATGTAATAGGAATTATGACCAAAAAAAAAAGCTGAAAAGAATCTTTAGGTTCTCAATTCTACCGCCAGGGGGCGTAGTCGCTATGCAATGATAGAAAGTCCTTAGTTTGTACTAATAACTTTAATACAATACAGGGTGGCCCTTTAGTGTGGCAAAGTACAATAGCTCCGTTACTATTTCAAATACATTAAAAATATTAATACAAAAGTTGAAGGGCAGTAAGTGACTTATAACGTAAAATTATTTTTAACTCTATAGGGTGGCTCAAAAAAGCGGAACAAGAAAAAATGTACTTTTTTCAAATGGAACACCCTGTATATTTTTTCATTTTTAAATTCTACATAGAATTATAATTATTTTTTATTAAATGTCTATACTTTATAGTTTCCGAGATATTGACTCTTGAAAAGTGACATTTTTGAACTTTGACAGCTTCTAACTTTCTAACAGTACGTCTTAGAGTAAAACGGCTTACATGTCTCTATCTTCAATTTTTATTATCTTCCCAAAAAAATCAACTTCCAGTTAAACCGGAACAACTATATTTCCTGCTTTCGAGTAACATCCGGTTTAACCGGAAGTTGATTTTTTTGGGAAGATAATAAAAATTAAAGATAGGGACATGTAAGCCGTTTTGCTCTAAGACGTACTGTTAGAAAGCTAGAAGCTGTCAAAGTTCAAAAATGTCACTTTTCAAGAGTCAATATCTCGGAAACTATAAAGTATAGACTAATAATGTATTTAATAAAAAATAATTATAATTTTATGTGGAATTTAAAAATGAAAAAATATACAGGGTATTCCATTTGAAAAAAGTACATTTTTTATTGTTCCGCTTTTTTGAGCCACCCTATAGAGTTAAAAATAATTTTACATTATAAGTCACTTACTGCCCTTCAACTTTTGTATTAATATTTTTAATGTATTTGAAATAGTAACGGAGCTATTGTACTTTGCCACACTAAAGGGCCACCCTGTATGTAGGTCAGAAATTAAGTTTTTATATTCTTAGTAATATCCTCTATAAATTATTATGTAACTACAATTTTTTTTGTAGTTACCACGGTAACGATGTGTATTTTAAAGTACGTTTCACCCTGATTGAAAGTTTATATAAATAATATTAAAATTAATTCGTGTGGTTAGTAAAAGAGGGCACTTTTAAAAAAATATATATAATAATAGCTTCGATTTCTTAAAAATTTAAATGGAACCATTTTAACTCTATTTTATAGATAAGTAGTAAAGAGAACGGCAAGCACCGCAGGTCGTTCCCTCTTTTATTTTTAAAAGCTATCGCAAAAATAATGGAAGAGTGTAATTCCATTTCGGCTTTTACCAAAGTTTTGCAATCTTCCTTTTATTAAAATGTTAAAATCCTACAGGAATAGCTTTTTAGACTATATTTAATAATTTTAGGCCTTTTTTAAGAACAAATTATGTTATTTTGTTTTATCTTAGTTTTTTATCTAAAAATACAGTAACTGTCACGTATTATTATAGGCGGAACGACAATAGAGACTTTTTGCACCTCTTAATTCGTTATTCTTTTGTGGTTATGGTTATTCTGAGCATGCGCAATGTCAGAAAGGTGATCCGCTATGGTTAATAACTATAACGGACTCCGTTAGTTACGGAAGGATAAGGACGAGCTCAGCGGCGCACCCAGGATTTTATGTTAGGGGGGGCCCGCCAATCAGTGCCGGAAGCAAATTTTTTAATAAACTTTTAAGTTACGCATTTTTCTAGAACTTTGTAGCTTTTTAACAGGTATTCTCAGAAGATCGCAATAGCCTAGTTCAATTCACGTTCAAGTTTCAAGTAAATATCTAAAAAAATTGACTTTTTAAAATATCCACTTTAATAATTATTCCGGACAAAACATACCACTCTTTTTACCAAATAAAATATAGGTAATAGTAATGACGACATATCCATAACACAAATGTATTTATTTAAAAATATAAATTAGTACAAAGCACAACAATAAACAATATTTTATAAATAATAGAAACCAAAACTTTTTTATAACACCTTTGCATTTGTTAAATATGTCAATCTAATTTTCATCGACCCTTAGAAAGTTTATTTAAAATTTCTTCACAAGAAACAGGAACATTCTTATGAATAAATAAATTTGCCAAACCATTAAGTCTTACTTGCCTGGTGGAATTTCTTAAGTACGATTATAAGTACTTTAATGTGGAAAATGACCTTTCAGTGTGACGGGAAGGGTAACAAAAATTTGCAAAAGTTTTTATATTGGGAAATATCATACCATTACATTGAATATATAGCTTAAACATATCGGAGGGTATTTCTTTGCTATCTGTAAACTTGTCGTTCCATAATTTAAATTCGCATATTAGAATGCTTTCATTATAAACATTTTCAAAAAATGAATAATTTGCATAAGAAGAATGAAGGCTGAGAAAGCTTTGCAAATTTTCTACTTATAATACTGAACAAAAGTAATAAAAATTATATCGTTCTTTGTATCGCGCCTAGAAATTAAAGTTTTTTTTAGTGGGTTAGTGGGTATAGTAAGTTGAAGTCAATTTCATTGGGGGTTTTGGGGGGGGCCAAGGCCCCCTTGGCCCCCCCCCTGGGTGCGCCACTGGACGAGCTTATCGTTATCCTAATGGTTATGCTTAAACGCATGGTTGCCGGAAAACATACAAAAGTTATGAAGCATCATTGGTATGAATTAAAATTGTGATAAGCAATTAATTAAAATCCAAATCAATAGTAGCTTTACATCAAAATATACAACTTAATCAAATTATTGTTAGGTTAGGTATTTTATTTTGTTTAGGTGCGCCGGCGCCAAATTAATAACTACAGACAGAACGTATAGGCGCTGCAAAATCTCTGGTTTTAACAAGTGGCGCTACTCTTTATGTTTAATAAAGTTAACCATAACGGAGCTAAAAACTGATATTAATTTAAGAGGTGCAAAAAGTCTCTAATGGCTATTAGAAAGATTTTAAGCGACCTAAATTGTGAAGGACGTTATACGCTAAACGGTAAACTGAACAAGCGCAGTCTGTGGCAAATAGTGGATATAACTCATATAACGATATAATATATTTGCTTCTTTGAGTTTTTGAATCCATATGTAAGAACTTACGTTAAACGCTACTCGTTATTCCGATCATGCGCAGTTTCTCAAGAATACCCAATAACAATTTGCTTTCGATTCTTTGCCACTAAGCTTACTTTTCTGTTGTTTATTTATTTATGATTTTATTTCTTTGTGCCTCATTGAAAATATAGTGAGACGTCGAATAGACCATAACTTAATAAGGGGAGCCATTCTTAATGACATTTTTGACCTACCTATTTTAGCACCCCCAAGGCTTGTTTTTAACTTTCATGAAATAGGTGGAAAGGAAGCAGAACTAAACTTTATAGATTTAAAAAGGAAGATATTCCAAGATTAGCTTACTCTTTAGAAATTCCAAATATGTTTAGAACTAAGGGAATATTATTAGTAAGAAAGTTCCAAGAAGGACCATATTATTATAGAGACATGTCTTATTTCATTTCATAACTTTCCATAACGAAGAATCTTGATATGGGTTCTGGGACAGTACCTCGAGCAACAAAACTAAATCGTCAATGGTCTGTAAACTGCTGCCGTTTTTTAATAGATAAAATCAACACCACTGCTCTACAAAATAATACGAATACAAAGTGACAATTAAATTTACTAATCTTTCGAGGTAGGAAACCACATTCGGCGTTGCGAAATTAGGACATTCAAGATTTTTGTAACTTATTTTAAAAGCTAAAACAAAAACATCTTGTATTAAAATTACATTTTTTGAAACATTTATGTATGTTTTAATACATCATAAATAATTTTGATGTTCTTTCTTTTTTAAAACCAAATAAGAACAATACGTTTGGCACTGATGTGAAAACGTATCGCTTATATTCGTTCCGTGTATTTGAACCTAATTAGCGGAGTACGTTATCGCTTATCAAGGTAATCGGTTATTTTTTCACTACTTCGCATGATCAGAATAACCGGTAACGTATAATGTTGATCAAATAAGTGGCTTAAAAGCTCTCTATTCTTTTATTTTATTACGTAATTGTCCTTGTACATTTGGAATATTATTGTATTCATTTGTTAGATAAATAACTAAAATAAAACAAATTAACATAATTTGTTATTAAAAGAGGCCTAAAATTATTAAATATAGTCAAAAAAGCTAAGCTAAGGATTTTTAATAAAAGGAAAATTGCAAAAATTTTGGTAAAGGCCGAAATGGAATCACACTCTCTTACTATTTTTGCGATAACTTTTAAAAGAAAAGAGGAAATTACCTGGGGTTTTTGCCGTTCTCTTTAGAAACACAAAGGTAAGTGTATGAGGGTAATGCGTCAGGGCTGAGTGGGTGTGTTTTGCAAAATACCTCATTTTTATTCCCCTACGTTTTTGTAGAAATGGTATTTTGTTTTTTTTTTAATAAACTCTATAGTGTCGAAAATATAGTCATTTTAATTTTAAATTCTCAAAATTGTAAACAGTCACCCTGTATATGCTATCCTATCACGGCCATCACACGTTACGTTAATTCATTTATTACCTTTTCATTACAAAACCTGATTCGTTACATTGTGGATTACACCGCGGTAATCTGTCACTCCTTTCATTCATATATAGGCAAAATCATTTGGATAATTAATTAATATTTTACGTTGTTGTAACTTTTTGATATAGCTGTTCAAAAATAATCCTATTAATTTTGTCCGTTCGTAAAATTAAAAATTGAATTAACAAAGAATAAATTTTCCACAAACGGAATTAATCCATTACATTTTTCAATAATTTTATTTGGGATACCATAAATTCAGCTTAGAACTAAATCATAATAATTGAAAAAGATTATGGACCTAAATAAATACTAAACTACTATATTGCCGATTTTGTTACACTTGTCTGATTATGGAAGATCGTTTTTACAATGTACAGGGTGTAGAAATTGAAAGGAACGCCGGCTGTATCTTGAAAACCGTTTACAGTACGGCTTGCGAAAAAAAAGTTATTACAAAAGTGGCTAAGAGAAATTGTTGGATATTATTTTTAAGTTTCTTGGTTGGCTGCTAGTGGGCGGCACTATACTGATCTAACAAAAGGCGGGATTTTCTCAAAAAAATCATCATATTAAACAAGACATGTATCAAAGGCAGCATTTTTTAATATTATGAAAATTCTGGATAATTTTTGTATTTGAGTTTTTGCTTTATCTTTTTGTTGTAGGAGGGGACAAATAATGCTATGCAAAAATGTTCACAACTTAGGTTTGGCTTCTCAGAATTGGACAAATTTGAACTCGCCAAATAAGTATACGTTTTAT
Organism: Polydrusus pterygomalis; assembly: GCA_963969555.1. Taxonomy (NCBI): domain Eukaryota; kingdom Metazoa; phylum Arthropoda; class Insecta; order Coleoptera; family Curculionidae; genus Polydrusus; species Polydrusus pterygomalis. The sequence goes on along the minus strand of OZ018376.1, from coordinate 35,743,820 downwards.
CAATATAATAAAAAACAGTCATTCTGAATTTCTTTACGACAGCTGGAGAGCGCTATTTACCAGAATTACCAATTTCTTCATTTTTCTTAAAAAATTTAAATGCAATGATGTATATTTTTTAACCTAAGCGAAAAGAAGAATTAATAAGAAGAATATATGTGAAAACCGTAGGCCAATATATTTTTTTAAATCGGAGATATGGAAAATATAATATAACAATCAGCTCCATAAGAGTAAACTGGCGTTTTAATACGATATTAGTAGGCAAGTAGTTACACATACCATACCATTGAGCCTAATGAATAAAAATGTAGCGATTGCTTTTTCTTATAAAACCGAACTAATTTCTTAAAAGATAATGAATAAAAACTAAAGTAATTGCTTTTGCGTCCAGCAATTGCTTAAAAGTGCAGAAGAATTGCTTCTAGTCAATGCTTTTTCTTAAAAAATAGAAGCAATTGCTATCGTTTGCTTAAAATGTGATGAATAAATTAAGGAATTGCTTTTTCTAATGTAGCGATTGCTTTCAACTGTTTAAGGTAGGTCGACCCCTGCATCATTTGCTTGGTAGCAGTCAACTTTAGTTCTCCGCGGCAAACACGTGCGTCGCTCTTAATTTGTGTCTTCAATTATGGTTGAATATATGAACGTCCGTAAAAGAAAAATCTACAGTGTACGTAAAAATTGCAGATATGATGATTTCAGAAAGTTATATCGATTTGACTGCGAAAATATTGAATGGTTGGCCAATTATTTTTTGACTGATACTGGTAAAAGGCGAGGGGTACACTGTCGCCTTTAAATAAGATTAAAGTCGTTCTGCGGAAATTGTCGGATCCGGGCTTTCAAAATTATGTAGGTGAAGAACTCGGTGTTCACCAAACTACTGTCTGTAAGACATACACTTCTGTAATGGATGCAGTTTTGGAGAAGGCCAATATTTTTATTAAATTTCCTACAAGTGCTGAAGCTGTGGTGGAAGCTAAACGGTTGTGGTCAGAGAGATTTATTTATGTTCCTTCAATTTGTGAACGAATATCAATTGCTTGTCTTTAATTTCTTCATCACTACTATCACTTTCCTGATTGTCACTGAAATCTGCCATATAACAAATATGTTTCCTATTTTCCACAAAAACGTAACAGATTACTATTGTACTAAATAAATAGACCAACGTTGTTTTTGTATTTACGTCAACTCTTTTGCAAATTAGGCACCAAACTAAACATGAAATCTATAATCTGAACAAGTGGATAAGCCACGTCTGAACTTGTGTTGAATAAGCATTTGCTACAGAGGTGTAAGAAAAACAGCAATTGCTTCAAAATTTTATTCATATCCAGATCTAGCAATTGCTTTTACTTATAGCATTTGCTAGTCAAGCAATTGGTTTTACTAAAAAGTAATTGCTTAATTTTTATTCATTAGACTCATTGTATCTTCTGCAAAGCTAAAATCAACTAAGTATACTTTTTAAAATTAGTGTTCTATAAATTTAAATAATTTACAAAAAAAATAATAGAGGATGGTTGCATTAATGAAACAAAATTGCGGTAAAATTTTAAGTCGGGTTTAAGGCGGTAAAACAAAAAAAAAATGCAAGAAGTGCTAGTGCGTAAAGTAACGTGTAAAAAATATTATACAATTTTATCAATGTAACATGGAATCTTACGTTTTTCAAGTAATTAAAGTATAAATTTTAATAAATAGCTCAAAATTGTACATATTGATCTAAAAGAAAAATTTCGGATTCGAGTTTTTTTCGTTTCTTTGCATTTTTTTGAGATCATATACCATAGTAATGTATATTTTTTTCAAACACCATCAGACAGTAAAGATTTCAACGAACAAAAAGCCCACCGACTTTTTTAAAAAAGCAGATATTTTGACGTGAGAATTTTCGATTGAAAATTAGGGTGTTTTTTCGATATTAAGTCAAAATAAGGTTAAAACATAAATATTTTAAATCAAAAAAATTACAGTGTGTTTAGGACATAAAAAGGTAAGTTTTCACCAAATTTTGTGGATAAAAAAAATTTTTGTAAAAGATAAAAATAAAAAACCAAAAACTTGGTTATTTGAATTTTTCACATACATTTTGAGGTTATATGAAAAAAGTGTAAATACAAAAGTTGTAGATCTTTTTATTACCTACAACTTTGCGATTTAACGTTTTTCCATAGGACTTGTAGTTTTACCGGACATCGAGATAAATCGTTTTCTACCATTAAACCCCCCTCCCCCCCTCCCCCCCTTCCCGACCTCGGATCGCCCGTAATTTATTTTTCCTTTCATTTTTGTTCTATTCTCTTCCTTTTCCAATGAGTTTCATCCTACTATTATTTTTTTTCACTTTTTACCATTTTCAAAGGCTTCAAGCACTGGTCTATAAGTGAATACTTTAAAAGATGAAGTAAAATATAATAATGTTATTAAAGTTCAATATTGTTTAAAAAAATCATAGTTTGGAAGGTGTTTGTAAATTAAAATTATTGGGCCGATGTACAGACGCGACGCTCCCCTACATAAAACTAGAAGCTTTGTTGTAAGGCACACCGACAGCTTTTAAAATAAATGTCTCTACTTCGATTGATTTGTGTATGTCGTAAATTTGCGGAGGCACAACGGTGTAAACTAAAATTAGCATTTTAGTGTTTTCCACTTCCTCTGGAAGGGCAGGTAGGTTAATGGGTTCTGTTTTACGATTTCCTACGAATTTTAAACTTGTATAACTTTCCAAACACCTTAAGTGACTTTTAGGCACTTATTTTAAATTTAAATAATATTAGGACTATCTTTTCCGCAATCTAAAATGCTTTCAATAGAGAGAGAGAAAGCTTCTTGCTAGTTTCCGTTATAGTCCGGAAGGTGTAAGGGACATAATATCCAGTTTAGGACTAAGAAGTTAATAAGAATAATATTAAAATAATGCGTTTGGATTAGACAAGTGCGCGATCCTGAATGTCTTAAACCTTTGTTCCTGAAATCATTTTTTTGTTTTAAAACTTTTTTTTTTAAATATGGTAAAGATACAATAAGATAATTTTTTTGATCCGAACTATATTTTTGATTCCATGCCTACACTGAGGAAAATGATCTAATACAACAGGTTTGCTAAGACAGTCTTGTTTAATAATGAACTAATTTTAATACAGTAGTTATATTGTTAAGAAATAAATTGTATCTTCTCAATGCGACGCATTTTGTTCCCAGTAAAGCGCTTTCTCTACAATAAAGAAAGCAGAACAGCGTCCCCAAAAACGAATTGTATCCGTTAGAACCTATAATCCACAAGCCGTTGGTGGGGGTTCGTAGCGATCGGCAATCGCCGCGCGCCGTTTGAATTTGAATTTTATTGATCGTACACGAATACCTGTTTGAATTAATTTATTTTTATTTGGTATTTCAGTTTTTTTAAACTTTGCATATCAGATAAAGCAATAGAAGATTATTATTTCGCACAACCCATTATTAGTAATTTGTAATCTATGGACGAATTTTACCATCTCAGTATACCATGTTGCATAATAGATATGGAATGTTAAACGACAAGAACAATATCACACTAGAAGCTATTGAAATTTTTGAAAGTACTGATTTTTAGTGGTAAGTATATGCTTTATTAACCTTAGCAAGCAAATATTATTTTGATTAATGATAAAGTTTTATCACAACTGCCAGTCGGAACTAATATAGTATATAAAACCAGATTACACCCCATATAACTTGATAATTACTGTGAGTATTTAGAGCAATAATGGCTACAAACCGTTCTATGGTAGCAATAACTCAAATTTCCTATTGGCTAAATTACCGTGATATTATCACTACACAACGGTCTAGCAAATTTCGTTGTCTTACAGTAGGAAAACGCTTTGCTGTCAGATAATATAATATTAAACAATTGTATAAAGAGCTATATGCGCGGTTTGAACTACTTAATATGCTTTAATTTTATCACTGACTTCAAGATATTTTAATTGTAAATTTTTTCATATAGTTAAGCTACTTCTATTACATAGTATAATAATTTTATTAAAGGTCTTTATTATTTAAAACTAAAAAAATACAGAAAAATTTAAAATATTAAAGTTAAAATTTCTATAATTTTTTTACCAAATTTTCTTTGTAAAAGGTGGAAATCGTTTTTGAATTTTATCTTCTTTAAATAATACCACTTAATTTTTTTTAACACTCCATTGCTCGCGCCTATAGTGTGAAATAGGTGCTCGCGTTGTATCTTGGAGATACATAAATGGCTTTAATAATTATATAATAAAATTAAATATTTATTTTTATGGCAGGAGTAAAAAAGTATATTATGGACATTTCTAAAAAATATATATTTAAATACAAATACTTTAGAATAACAAACTTTAAACGCCTAAAGTCTAACCTAAAAGTCTAATATATATTCGAAAAGTGAGAAAAAATTGAAGTTAAAATAAAAATACTAAAACTGCACTGACTTAATCGGTGCCTCTAACTGGGCAAATAGCAGGAGGGAGTGACCAATCAATCCGAAAGAAACCAAAATACGACGTAAGTAATTCGGTGTGTATCCCTTAGATAAAGCGCGAGCAATGGAGTGTTAAATGTCTTATATTTTTCGAGTTATTTGCTTAATTGAAGAAGGTGTTAAAATTCAGGACGATTTTTCAGTACGTTAAGACAATCGGAGATATGGGGACTTTTAGTCTGTTAAATAGGACCCCCAATGCTATCAAGTGCCACCAGTCCCAGCCTTATAACACTTTTTTTCAGGTTTACATAGAGCATTTCACAACTGTCCCGGGCTATTGCTTGAATCTTTTTCAACCAAGATATTACCAAACTAAGAGTGACAAATCGCGCAAATTCAAAGGTTAGAATATTAAATTCGTTACCAAAACTTTGCTCATTTCTTCTTCGGTATTAATATTTGCTAAACATAAATATTTAACTTCATAATGCAATGTCAGCTGAACAAATCAGAGAAGGTTGATTTTTCATAATGAATTTTGTATAATGAACTTTTTCCCGTTTTTATGAGATAAGGTCAATATGTAAATAATTAAGAAGATGTGGCGTGTTTTCATGAGACAGTGATCTGGGTACAAAAAATTGTCAAGTAGTTAACGGATATATGGTATCCAGTGGCGTATTTAAAGACAGAGAGTACAATCTACCTCGCCCCTTTACACTAGAAATAACAAAGCCTACATCATCATCATTATCACTGCCAATTATTTGCCAATTGCGGAACGACCACTTGTTTTACTATCAAATTATATGGTTGTACCGTGCAAGCAAAAATTATTTGCATCAAAGAGGGCTTGGATTAAGAAACGTAGGGCTTGGTTTAGATCACAATGATATGGGGACGATATATATCTAACCAAATCTAGGTTAAAATTTTGTCAAATTCATATTATGACATGATATGCCAAACTAATGAGGAATAAAATAAGTAGACAAATACAAATTTATTTTTGTTGTTTACAAAATTAACAAAGTAAGAATATATATAGAAAGAAAAAGAAAAATAATTACATTTATTCTGAGAATTCACATAACCGGAGAGGTGGAACCAGGCTTCATCCGAAAAAAATGTCAGGTCTAATAAATCATTTATTTCCAATAAAGTTTGGGTAAACCATTGAGAGTAATTCCTGCGTCTTTCAAAATCTGCGGCTTGTATTTCTTGGAATACTTGCACGTTATAAGGAAATAAATTTAGCTGCTTCTTAAGAATAATCCTGCATGTTCCATAAGATCTTCCCACTTCTTGGGACAGGCGTCTTATACAATTTGTTGGCGTATTTTGCATTATTTCACGAACGTTTGCAACAAGTTCTTCTGTTCTTACAGATAGTCTTCCTGCACCTTTTTGGCGTTGTATAGAACCTGCTTCCCTAAACACAGCCACGGTTCTTTTCAGCCAATGATAAAAATCTCCAGCAATAAAAGCAACGTTAGGAAAATGTTCGTGAAAATCGCCCATGCACAAACCCGGATTGTATTGCCACTTACCATTTACTCTAATCCCGTTTCAAAAATACGCTTTAACCATGAATGTTTTGTGTTGTTCCGTAAAGCCCATTGTGTGAATTGTTCAAGAAATTGGAAAAATTAGCGATGAATCAAATTACTTGTAACGACTGTCAAAGATGACGGAATAACTGATTGATAGTTAATTCAGGTAGTTACTGACACCCAACAGGTATTAAGCTCTACGGCTAAGCATTACGTCCTTAGATGCAAGGCCCTCTTTGATGCAAATAATTTTTGCTCGCACGGTATTAGGAAGAATGCAGATTCAGAAGGGGCAGGGGGCGGGTTTTCACGAAAGTAAGCAAGATAATAAATAATTCCCTTAATTTTGGAACAATTCTTTTTCAAAACTTTCTCCTGTTTATCTAAGAAATAGTCCATTTCTTCGTAGTATCCTATGAAAAAGAAGTAATGAAAAGTCTGCCATTGTATACCACTGATTTGTTTATTTAATAAGGTATACAGGACACGTTTCGACGATAGAAATGGTCTTTTTGAGACTAAATAACAAGATTTGTTTTAATATTGATTTAACTCACCTTAAATCTGTTATTCAGATATGGTTCGTTTCTCAAAAGCACAACTCGGCTTTATAATCATTTGTGGTTTAAAAATCGTCGGTTAAGAGTGTTAACCTGCTAACTCACAAATACACAATTGTTCAGGAACACAGGAAAACGATAGTTTCCTTACTATAGCGTATTATTTGCTGCCCGTTACACAGCAAACCACTGGAGATAGCAGTTATACGGTTTTACTGTGGAGTAAGGCGGTTTACGCATACTAGATTTACGGACGTTTTGTTTACAATTTAGAGTTAGAAGTATTTCTGGGTGATGCAGAACGCCTTCTATATTTGAATCGGTTATTTGGAAAAGGGAACATGTCCAGAAATGGTAATTTTACAGGAGGAGCAAAAAACTAATTTAACGAATCCACGCTAAGCTTTCAATAATACAATTTTTTTTATCTTGTAGTACTTTGTATTAATGATACTTTTGTGAGCTAAAACATAAATAATTTTTTCTTGAAATTTTTTTATTAATTTTTTTAATTCTTGGACATGTTACTTTTTCGAACTAAACAAAATAAAAATACTCTAAATTTGATTATTATCGGTTTATAATATAATATAAATAATATTAATAATGCTAATGAAACTTTAAAAATCTTCTTCACTACCTTCCTCGGAATCTTTTACTAGCCATTTCATCACTTCGTTGTAAAACTCGATTTTATCATGAGTTATGTACTGCAAAAGACTTTTAAGTTGTAATATTATCCATTTTATTTTTATTAATTGGTAGCTTATCAGCATATGCCCTTTAAGTTAGTACAGTAGGCAAGTCTGGACGAAAGTGTTGTGGTTTTGCAAGGACAAATTTTTCACTAACGGTGTTATCGATATAATATGGCCGAAGAAGAAGAACTCCCGGATCGGAGAGGTGGTATTCAAAATGGAAATAATCGGTTATTTTCAACGAGATTTTTTCTTGTTTTGGTACCTTTTTAGATTGACTTCGGTGCTAGAAAACAGTCTTCTTATAGAAATTTGGCCATCATTTCTTAAAGTCAATAATGTCTTCAGTCTTGACCTTGACAACTGTGAATTTATCATTTTTCGATGATTCGAGTATTAGCTGTACATAGCAGTGGCGTATTTAGGGGGGGGGTCCGAGGGGTCTGGACCCCCCCCCCCCGTGGGCTCAACATTAAAAAAAACTCAGAACAGATCAGATGCCTTGTTGCATTTAATTTCTAATTTAAGCAGTGAGTACAATAATATATACATGGTGATTGATAATTCGATTAATTCCTCGCAGGAGGTATTTTGTAATTTTTTCTTAAATATGACCTATTCCAAAAATGCTTGGTTTTCCAGTTATTTCAATTTTTTTCTTGTTTTTTACCTGCGTGTCTAATTTATTTAATTTAAAAAAATTGAAATGATGTTCACTTAGTTTTGTAATTTTTTTGCAAACTAGAACTATTAGCAATACTTTGTTTTTACAAATAATTAAGTAACTGTGTCACAGATAACAAAACAACATGGCCAAACTTGGCAAAAAAAAAATGGCAAAAATAACTTGAAAACCAATCATTTTCGGAATCGGTCATATTATGTAGAAATATATATTTTTAAACATAAATATTTAAAAAAATATATATTCCCATTATTGCGTTTATATTTAAAAATTTCTTAATTTCTTCCTTTTTTGGGTTCAGCTATCAAAACATAGAAATTATAAATTTTGATAGTTCAAAATAGGGCGTGGCACCGAAAACCATCTGAGACATCGTGATAAAATGAAAAAAAAACAAGAAATCCTTGCATTTGCTCAAACACGACATAATGACTCATAACTACGAGAACACTAGCCGCGCCATCGGCCGCACTGATGGTTCGTTTGTTTCGAAAAAGTAACATATCCAGGACATGTTGCCTTTTCGAACCAAACGTAGAACAAATGTCATTACTACCAATATGGTAATAATCGGATACGTTCCGTGCTCGCGTAAATTCATGTATTTACCTTTAAAAATTACGTTGGCGGCAAAATCTTGAAATAGCCAAAAATTGGACTTGTTCCCTTTTCCAAATAACCGATTCATTTAAATAGTTGAATAAGTCAAAATTAGTCAAAAGTGGAGTTAGCAGATTAACATTCTTAAACGACGAAATTGTATCTTTAAACTATTGCAAAATGGTTAAAATTGGTAAAATCACTAGAAAAAGAATTGGCCAATTCCTTATTGTTAATCAAAAAATGAAACTGAACTGGAAACTTTTTGAAGGAGCCAGTGTCATCTGTTGAACTTATCTGCGATTGTCAACTGTCGAAACTCTTAACTTTATCATAAATATGACTGTATTCATATTTCTATTTGCATGATAGTTGAAAATTCTTTGCAATCCCGCTTTAAATAATAAATTAGCCGTTAACATGTCTACAATTTTTTCGCCTATCGGTGGTAAGGTATACAGCCTTCACTGCACGTAGTATACCTCCTCCGCCTTGAAAAGATTGTTACGCCACTGCTTGTATCCCAATTATGAATATATGCTCGTAATCATCATTATCAATAAGCCTATATCAATATGTATTGTATATTGTATATATACTTGTGCAATGTTGTCATATTAAAATGAAATGGGTCAGCACGTTTAGTGTCAATTATTGTCAAATGTAGTCCTTTTTTTTCAACGAACAGTAAGTAAATTCATGTGTTTTCTTTTAGATTTATATGTTCATCCTTATAGATGACAAGAGTCTGCAGGGCGAACCAAAATTTCTTATTTTCCTATTCCCATATTTTTTAATTCCGTCGAAAAGGTATATTGGCAACCGGTTTGTTCGTTGTTACCCAGAGCATTTTTTTTAATTCAATTTTTTCCACTAATATTATTTTATAAAAATAAAATTTAAAAAGAATGCTCTGGGTAACAACGAACAAACCGGTTGCCAATATACCTTTTCGACGGAATTTGTTCCTCTAGTTATCGCCTCCTGTTAATATGGGCAACGTTGCCAAATGTAAAAAATATGGAAATAGGAAAATAAGAAATTTTGGTTCGCCCTGCAGACTCTTGTTTATAGATGCTATTTTGTTGAAAATAAATAAATAAATAAATAAATTTTATGAAAATCTGATATTTGATGGTGGTAAATACCACGGTATGCCGACGAGCATAAATTCTCTCTATCTCTCGCACATTGTGACGTCGCATAAGGGAGTCCAGCGCGGGGAATTCAAACAATAAGACTTCATTATTTAAATATTGGAGCAGTTAAACAATCCAGCAACCCATAAATATGGTAAATGCATTGTTGTAGAATATAATTACGACCAGTAAACAACATTTCTCGAAGAATGTGCTTTAAATGACCTTAAAATGAAGCGACAAATTTTATTGTGGGCTAAATGAGTTATTAATGTGAATAAATTATATTCTCCGTTTAAAAATCAATACAAGGATAATAAAATGTTTTATTGAATAATATCATAATATTTTTATAATGTAAATGCAATACTACCTATTGATTTATTATTAATTTTAAAAAATTAAAGAAACAGATCATCAATTTAAAAAAGCAAAGGTGCCAGCTTCTACCTTCTTAGATTCTGATTTTTGTCCTGCCAAATACGTAACAGATTCGATAAAAATCACTTAGTTAACAGGTTATGGTGTTCCAGTACGAGATATAACTATCTAAACTAAAAATAAAAAAAAAACAATAGCCGCAAAAGGAATAAAATTAAATTTGCTCCTAGCTTTTTTTACAATGGCCGGGTAATATATAAGGTTGTTGCGCAGCCGTGTTTAAGTTTCGACAGCGTGTCTAAAGGCGGAAACACATTACTATCACGTCATGTGAGTTTAAGCGAAGACACATGACCACTAATCTAACACTATTGTCATACGGTGTGTTCACGTGACAGCACAGGACATTGCAGGTCTTCACGCATAGACAATTTACCTTTAGATAAACAAACAATAATCACGAATGTGGCAGTTTTATGGCCTCGCGCATGTAAACAAAACTGGGAACTATTAGACATGCGCACTGCAACATTATCGTTTGACGAATGGGAAAATAGACAGGTCCGGGCTTTAAAATTTAAATTCTTGCTCATATGCCACCATAGAGGGTTTATTTTACCCCTATTTGGGCATAATACAATTATACAACGGCTGCAACTAGTACTAGTCATTGTTTATATTACAATCCGAGTCACTAAAAGCACAAACACAATTCACTAACTAAACTACACAAAAACCAGAAATCCATAAATATTAAACACCCGTCCCACAATCCACGATAGCCGATCCGATAGCTGAAAACTTTAGAAAACTACAAGGAATCCGCAGAAAAGAGAAACCTTAAAGCACAACAACAAAAATGGCGGCCGAGCCGGTTCTGGAGACTATTCTTGAGCGCGTCGATTATTGTCGATAAAGTAGGACGGCCGATAACACGAGGTTTGTGCGCATGCACGAAGGTTCCCCGAATGAAGACAGCTGACCGACGAGTCATGCGCTCGGGCGTATTTTTTCACCCATAAAACGTAACTTTTGTTTGCGCAGGAGATAAGCTGTAGGTATCTAAAGGTAAATTGTCTATGTCTTCACGCGCTCAAATTTTCTGTTTAAACATTAATTTCATGAGCGAAAAAAATTGATGAAATAAAACAATAAACTAAACGAGTTATCTTGATTTTTGCAGACAAAAAATAGTGAATGTGGAAATATTTCCTAATGCGGAGGTTTTTTTTGATGAGGATAGTTTAGATTGGAAAAAATGGTATATTTTTTAGAACGGTTTAGACTAGTGATGTTACAACCTTCCCGAGTGTGACTATTATGCATGACTAAACCTACTACTACATTAATAATAGACTTACTACCTTTACTGGTTTTGATTTTTTTGTATTGAGAAATCGTATTGCAAAATACAAATTAATAAAACAAAAAAGGAACGCATGGCAATTTCCGGTTTCTTTTAAAATATTTTTATTAAACAATTCTCGTTACGTAACAACATTGAAACTGTTTATCTTCTCTGGTTAAATTCAAATTATGCCATATATGAAACTGTTAAATGGTCAAGTATTGTATTATTTATTCTGTAATGTTGATATTTGTAATATGTACACTTGCAAATCTGATTATTTCTAACATGTAATATTATGTTGCTTCCTTTCATGCCTTGAAAGACACGGTTTATTCTTGAATTGTTTATTATATTCACAACAGTTGTAGTTTTTTTATGTGATGAACTTTTGAGAATTTTGAAAAGGAGAGTGTTTTTCGCATACATGACGTTTCAAAAAAACCTATGTACCGATATTATCTATAACTAAATCATATTAAAATTTGAAGTTTACAGCGACAAGTTTTTTTTTCTAATTTTATTCACACTTTCAAAAATATAAGGGCTGATAACGTGCAGGGCTGATGCCTCTGGTCGTGGTTATCGTACTTAGGGCCACTTGTATACGTTCAGTTTAAACTCTAACTGACAGTTAAACTTAAGTTTACGCAGTATGTTGGTTGTATAGGTGTCTGTGAACCGGTATTCGAAGTTTAACTGTCAACTGGCCAAAAAAGTACCAGTTAAACTCCAAACTTTGGTTAAACAGGCGGAAATTGAATATTTTGATTTTATTTTCTGAGTAGAGAAATTGGAGGTTCTTTTACCGCTGCTGTTCATTATGATATATTGTAACTATTTCGGTAGAAAATACTAGAACAAGAAAACAAAGAAATTAGCGCCGATTTCAAGCAGAAAATAACACCAAATTTTAGGTTAACAATTTGCCAACTGTCAGACGATCGTAACTGTCAGTAAAACGGAAACAAGTTTCGATAACCCAATCCACGTTGAAGTTATCTACTATCTAAATATTGAACGAGAGGTATACAAGAAGCATTTCACTACTTCGTTTAAACTAGAGTTTAAACCATAGTTTCATCGAAACCTATACAAGTGGCCCTTAGTATGCTACGACTAGCTACTAAAAAAATTACTAGCCTTACAGGACGACCGTTAGTCGGAGGGTTCACGAGCTCTCCATCTATTAGTTCCCCATGCGGTATGGACATCAGACATCATATCCACTCGTGTTATTTCACTATGCGTGATGTTAAAGTGGGCTGTCTTAAGTTGTATGACTAAATTACTTTTCCCTACATTGTAATTTAAAACAAATTCATTAGGGTAACTATAACCACAGAATATATAGCTACGCAAAGCTATATATTCTGTGCTATAACTGTTAAACGATAATATATAATCTAAATAATAACTTAAATCGAAGAAATATACAGACATTTTAATTCAAAAGCGAATATTGTGGCATATCGGAGAAGTATGTAACTATTTTTTATATTGGAATACACAGGGACCCAAGCACAATGGATACCCTGGGGCGGGTAGACCACGACGCCCGTTTCGGCATTGTTAGGACTCTATGAGCAGCCATAACCCAAGCCATCCCGACAACGGCGGTAAGATGTATTACAAGCCCTTTGTAAAATCAAAGCGGCCATCACCATGCACTTCGTGGTTTATTTAGTTGTCTATCTAGCGATTAATACAGTGTGACTGCCTTTTATATTGGAGTTAATTCCGCTGGGATGGCGCTACGGTGTATCGATTTCCGGTATGATTTAAAAAAGGCTTTTATTACATCTTACCGCCGTTGTCGAGATTGCTTGGGTAATGGCTGCCCGTAGAGTCCTACCAAGGACGAAACGGGCGTCGTGGTCTATCCGCTCTAGGGTATCCATTGTGCTTGGATCCCTGTGTATCCAATATAAAACACAGTTACACACTTGTCCGATATGCCACAATATTCGCTTTTTAGTTATTTTCGCGGACACTATATTATTCTTCTAGAAATTTTTATTTCATTTAAAGCATAATCGCCCGTCTTTTAAAGATCTTACGAGTATTTTATTCCAGACTATTTTACTCTTAAAGCTTTGACATGGCCCGGCCATTAGCATCAGCTTTTAAAATTTTGTTTAAAACCCATTCTCGCTTTATGTAGATATTGTAAAAGTTAAAGTGTTTTTCCTCATTTGTCAAAATTACGATTACCAAGTCTGATTAAAGGAATGATATTAATGTGTTTTAAGTATCAATAATTTAATTCCAAAATGTTCACAATGTGTTTGTTTTCCGAGGTATTATTATTATGAAATCTTATGAAGGTACGTTGGAAATAATGACCAAAATCAGGAAAGGTAATTACATAAGTGCATCAAAATTACCCATAATTTTTTATGAAAGCATGTTGTCTAAAAACTGGATGAGTTTATTTTCATATTTTGGCAAAAGAGCCCGACACCGAAGGTGGAGGGCTCTTTAAACAAAATATGAAAATAACCGAATCCAGTTTTTTACTGACAACATGCTTGAATGAAAAATTATCAGGTCTATTTTGATGCACGAATGTAATTCGGTAGAATATTTCTCGAGTACGTGAAATGAAAGCACAAAATTTAATATTTTTATTTAAACGTTATACCGGATGACAACGAATGTTGTTACCCCCCCTATTTTTTCCGTAGTTTTATTAATACAAATTTTAAAATTTTAGGAGATTCTAAGTGTATATTTTGTTACTTTTTAGTGAAATCGTACTTTCAAAATCACTTCCGGTTTGACCGGAACTGGTATCAACTCTTTTATTTTAAATGAAAATCTATTATTTTTATTGGATATTTGAATTCTAAGGCCAATTTCCTTTAAAATGACGTATCACACATTATCATTTGTTTTTAAAATGGCTTTCAGGCTAACTTTTCAAGGAAATCCTTACACAGAAAAAACGAAATCATTGAATCAAAAAAAATATAATTTCATCCAAATAAATCAGTGTTTTGAATAGGGCCAACCAAATATTTATTTGAATTTCTTTTCTTAGTTTCTTGAATTTCTACTTAAAAGGTATGTTGGGTCAATCAAACAGTTTCTTGAATTAAGGAACTTATATGTTTGTAATTATCTGATAAGGTTAATCCAATAAAGCGACATGTTTAAGTGAAATAATTAACTTCTTGAAACAAACCGCTTAGATATTTGTAACTATCCGATCGTTTCACCTAAATACACATGCTTATTCATTCAAAACTAATAAGTCTGAAATCTACAAACATTGGGGTCAAAAAAAGTTGGTTTAAGCAAACATTTTATATTTCGGACTCAAGCAAATATTTCTTTGTTGCAAAGCCATAGTTTCTTTGGATAACGATAAATAAAAACCCAAAATACTACCGCATTCGCCATTTCATTTTGTCAAAATTTAGTCCAAATGGCGTAATCAGGTACCTTGCCAAAGTTAAAAGTTTTGGTTGGTCTGGTGAAAAAGTCAGGCGATTTGGACACAATTTGGATAAAACGAAAACTAATAAAATATTAATAAAAAAGTTAAAGGCATGTGTTTTGAAAAGGTAGGAAAAAGAAGAAGCAATTAATGTTCCAAACAAATAATCAGATTTTACGTATTATTGATGAAAGAAAAACATCACATATTACTTAAGTATTAAAACGTTTAATTATTTAAACCTTTTATAAAGTTAAAAAAAAAACGCACTCCTCGCACCCCTCCAGGTGCTAGCAAAAATAAGACTAATTTCTAAAGCCGGTTTTACACGGACCATTTAATCGTCAATTTATTGGGCAATAAATTGAACAATATCTTCAAGGTCAAATTTTGCCGTGTAAAGCACCAAAATTTTGCGGCAATTTATTTAACAAGAAATTGACAAGATAGGTTTTGCTCAAATTTATTGACCAACTTTGGTAATGTTCTAGTTATATTTAATTTTTTTCGGTTCTGCCAACTGCCAATTTCGAGGTTATAATTTTTGTTGTTATTTGTGGAAAAAGTTTAAATAAAGAGTTTAAGACATCGCCTGCAATGTATATATCAAGTTCCTTGGAAATAGAAAGCGATTGAATGCTTTAAAAGTTATTGTTATTTCATTACTTTTAATAACGAAAAGAAGAGAGGCTGCATGCGCGCGTTCGTAGACGTTGGTGGGTTCGCCCCTGGCTTCAAAAGGGTAAAGGCAATTTACGCCTAGTTCATGAACAATTCCCAAAAAAATACCCAGAACAAACAAACATTTGATAAAAAAACTGAAAACGCAGTAAACACAGGAGATACCTAAACGTTTTTATCATAACCTCAAATCATTCGTTCAAACAGGCATACCATCTATAAAGGGTAAAAAATGACAAGTGTGGCATTTCGGTTGGTGTTCCTGAAGTTTCCGACAATTTATTTCACAAAGAAAATTCTCGTGTAAAACGATCGACAATTTGGCAATTTCTTGACGAATAAATTGCACAATTTCTTGGCCAAGAAATTGACGAAAGATATCGCGTGTAATATAGGCTTAAAAACATAAATAATTGTGATCTTATATCTAGATGCCCTATTTGTATAGCTTCTTCTAGTTATCTCTTAATATATATACACAGTGTATCACATTGTGAGTTAATAAAGCTTGCCAATGTCAGTTATGTTAAAGTAACTGACGGTAACTGATTAGTTAATTATTAAAAATCTTTGTGCAACCCAACATTGGTCGAGTTTATAAAAACTTCTTTTATCAGTAATTATTAACTATTGGCTGTTTAATTTTACGAATATAAACATTTTGCCCAATAGCAAGTGCAAATAAGCATTTGATATGAAATTATAGCAACAGCGGCTTCGCTTGCATCGTTTTACTAAATCTTAATTAAGAATTTATATCTAATCATACATATTATTATATTAGTTTACATAACTAACTATGCAAAACGTCGCTTGCCGACCTTGACTTAGCTGAAAAAAATGATACACAGATTACGATGCTTTCTTACCTTCAAAAACTGGCCACAAATGCATTATTGCAAATTCTATGTTTTTTAGAAAATGCTCCACGTCCATTATTATTCTTTTCAGTTCACACACAAACACAATATTGCTTAAAGAACTTAGGCACAGCACGACACACGAGACGACTACGAGACGCTAATAAGTTAGGTTAGGTTAGAAATAAGAAGAAACACCGGTCCGGAAATGCCGAACAGCACACGTTGCCACGCCGACTGCCAACCCAATAAAAATATAAACGGTCTAAATAAAAAGTCACCAGATGCGTGTTTTAACATAAATACGCTTTTACAGTCGGGAAGAACCAATCAAAACTCGAGCAGACATAAATTTTAATAAGCTGAGTCCAAAATAGAATATTATTTGATTGGTTATATACTTGCAATAAATTACGTAATGCAAAAAAATATGTTTATTTTGTGAATAAGTTACCAATGTGTAATTTGACTGACCTACCCACAGTCCACAGTGGAGATGACATGCAAGTGAGATAGAAAGAGAGAAAAAATAATCTGATGATGATAAGCCTTATCTTTTGCATTACTTATTCTTGGTATTTTTTTTTCAGACTATATAAACGTTTTTTAAATTTTGTTTATAATAATTTTATAGTGACTTGTTAAACAAATGTGTGCCTCACAAAAATTTCTGTTCAGGGATTCGGCATTTACTTAAAAAAAATTTCATGTTTCAAGAATACCTTTAACCACACTATAATAGTAAAATAGATTCTTTCTAATAAAAAAAACTGCTTTCTTTTCATTCAAATAACCCTCTGCATTTATTTAAAACATAATTTCTTGACTTAAATAACTGTCATTCAAACATTTATAATTTCTTCATTGAAGAATTCCTTTCTTTCGATGAACCAAATTGTAGTCAAATACATTCCTTTTATTATTCAAATAAGTGCATTTCTTTGATACAAAGAACCCGATGTTGAATCAAAATATAATGTCTTGGCTGAAATAATTGTCAATCAAACATTTCTAACTCTTTGATTCAAAAATCCTTTTTTTTCTGTGTAGATGGCCATGGATTCGCTAATACAACATGATTCTTTGAGAGTGGGCCATGGAAGTTTTAAAGTGGTCTATTTTAACCTGTTTTATGTTGAACAATTACATTCTTTGCGATAGATGCTTCTGTCAAAAATATTTTAGATATGTCATATTTTTGAAATATGACCTATCTCGATTATTTTTCAATTTTGGCCGCTCCTTTAAGTATAATACCATACTTATGATACATTTTCCAAAAGGTAATTTAATAAGCTATTTTTTGGCCCTAAAAATGCCTTTTTGCCATTTGAAAATATTGAGTAATTCTTCCTCATTGTTTAAAAAAATATGACATATCTAAAATATTTTTGACAGAAGCATATTTCGCAAAGAATGTGATCATTCAACATAAAACAGGTTAAAATAGACCACTTTAAAACTTCCATGGCCCACTCTCAAAGAATTATGTTGTATTAGCGAATCCATGGCCATCTAAGGCTTTTCTTGAAAAGTTAGCCTGGAAGCCATTTTAAAAACAAATGATAATGTGTGATACGTCATTTTAAAGGAAATTGGCCGTAGAATTCAAATATCCAATAAAAATAATAGGTTTCCATTTAAAATAAAAGAGTTGATACCAGTTCCGGTCAAACCGGAAGTGATTTTGAAAGTACGATTTCACTAAAAAGTAACAAAATATACACTTAGAATCTCCTGAAATTTTAAAATTTGTATTAATAAAACTACGGAAAAAATAGGGGGGGGTTACAACATTCGTTGTCACCCGGTATTTAATTATATGAAAATAAACAAATTAAAAATTGCATGAATTGCAGTGGAAAACACAATTATTGTAAAAATTACTATTTTTGGAGTCTGCTGCATTACTTGTTAATGTATGTGAGTTTGCCATTGAATTAGAACTTGTAGAACCTGGCATATATATTAGTTTCTGGGTTATGATTAGCCTTATCATTGTCATTAATGAATCACTTCCAAATCGCGACATTTTTACGACTTTTTAAATTTGATTTATGTATGTCAAAATTACAAATACATAATATCAACACAATAATACACCTACAAGGTGCTATTGTAAATATTAATTATTGTTACTTAGATACGGACCTAAAGGGGAATTTTCGGCGGGACATTTTCGCACCTACTGGGCAATTTTCGTCGAAAATTTCCCTATAGGTCCGTATCTAAGTAACAATAATTAATATTTACACTAGCACCTTGTAGGTGTATTATTGTGTTGATATTATGTATTTGTAATTTTGACATACATAAATCAAATTTAAAAAGTCGTAAAAATGTCGCGATTTGGAAGTGATTCATTAATGACAATGATAAGGCTAATCATAACCCAGAAACTAATATCTGTATGCCAGGTTCTACAAGTTCTAATTCAATGGCAAACTCACATACATTAACAAGTAATGCAGCAGACTCCAAAAATAGTAATTTTTACAATAATTGTGTTTCCACTGCAATTCATGCAATTTTTAATTTGTTTATTTTCATATTTTCATATAAATAAACAAATAAACCCATTTTTTTTCTATGACAAAAATATCAAAATACACCTGCCATTTTGGTTTGTTTTTGGACTGTACAGTTTAGTTTGTATCTTTGCTCCTTGAGTTAAACGTCAAAATGTCATTAATTATTTTTTTTAATGAGCAGGCCTGTATTCTGTTTCAGTTACTCCTACTTACATCTCAAAAGACCTTGGTGTAAATAAATGCCGTTCAAATTTAAAAGATTAAATAATTTTTCTCACTTATCAAAATTAAGATTACTTCGCCCCCAGACAAAATAGCTCGGCTAAGAACATTTAATTAATTTGTTTTAAGTAAATAATAATTATCTACGGTATAATTCAAAACTTTTCACAATGCCTTCATCTCAAAAAGTGGTTTCTCATGGTCTTATTGGTGTTGGCTTTATTAAACTTAATAATTGGATTATTCGCGTAAACTTCGTAATTCAAAACGAATCAATTAGCCGAATATCGCAGCCATCTGCAACTTTAACTGAAAAAGAGAAAATTGAATTAATGTATCTTTGATCCTCCCGATGTAATTTCAGGCAGCACTAGAAAGTTTTAAGCATTAATGAGATTGAATTGAAAAGCATAAAAGCATTTTATTTTAGCATTTAGATATCTAGATTTTTTTTTTATAACTAAAACTTTTAAAGAAATTAACCCACCTAATACTATAGCGATAAAAGCTTAACTACAAAATATCAAGGTTGAAAAAAAAACATGTTTTTTTTATATTTAGACAAAACATGTGTTTTTTATTGTTTAAAACAGTTTTTTATTGTTTTAAACATGTTTTTTATTAGGCAATAAAAAACATGTTTTAAACAATACATACCCATGTTTAAAACACGCTTTAGAAAGATAAATTCAACTTTGGTCGTTTTTGATAAAGACATAATATAATTGGTCAGTGATACAGACTTAAAAATTGAAGCACAGAACTATCTCAAGAAACTTAAACTCATTGCTATAACACTAATAGATAAAGTGCAAGGGTGCAAGTATGTGCACTATAAGTGAAGCGACAGAGATTTGGGTCAAATTAATGCAGACGTTTAAAGGAGAAAAAGCAAACGGAGAGTTTGGTAGACGGGATGTACAAAAAGTCAAAGATCGCATGGAAATGGCTATCACTCCGGGTCATTACCTTGCAAATTTACTTGATCATTGATTCATGGGAGAGAATCTAACTCAGCATCAAAGAGACACTGCAATGGAGTACGCCGAAACTTACTTTCCAGATGCTATGCCGACCATAATAAATTATTAAGCAAAGTGTACTCCATTTAAACAATACATGTTTTCTTAGTAACTAAAAGAAAATGTTACACCTCTAGCATGGTGGAGATCTATAAAATGTTTGGATCATATTGTGATACAACTTGTGCAACAGCTACATACAGCAGTTTCATCATCAGCCAATATTGAGAGACTTTTTTCGTCATATGGTTTTTTTTCACCCAAAACTGAGAAATAGATTGGGCAACGATAAAGCAGCCAAATTAGTTTATATTTTCAAAGAGCTAAACAACTCCTAGTTTTTATTTTTATGCGTGTAGGTACTCAAACAAAGATATTATTATTTTTTGGTTTTTTATGTTGAGTTAAAAATATATCCAGTTGAATGTTTGTTTTTTGTTCCTAGAATTTGAATAAATGTTAGTTTCTTTGTTTCTTTTAAGATCTACACTAATATTTAAGCCTACTTTGCATTATTTGTTTGAAGCTATTAGTATTAGTCCTATTAAATGTTAAATGCTCAACTTTAGGTTAATAATAATATATCCATGCATATTATTATGTATGTTCCAATTATTTTTGTGTTTTTTTTTTCAATTTTTTTGGGTGATATGAGGAGACAAAATAAAGTGATATTTGAAATCTACTACATTGAGAAAAAAAGAAAAAAAACAGTATATTTTATTAAATGTTTTAAACATGTTTTAAACACCTGTTTAAAACACCGTTTAAAACACCTAATAAAACATCAGGTCGTGTTTAAAACATGTTTAAAACATCTGGTTCAAAACATTTTGTTTTAAACATAACAACCCTGCAAAATGTGGTGAATCGCAAAATATATCGTTTTGTTATGTTATCCATTTACCAATTTTTTTTGGCTAGGTAAGAGTGGCAAGAGCTAAACAGTCATAAGCGTTGAATACCTGGCCGTAGCCAGACTGTGTAATAAGGACAGTTCCAAAAAAATTTAGGGTAGCCTGAAAGTAAAAACATTTGTAACTATATAAATAAACCATTTTTCCTATCACCAGTTCTGGAGATTTACAGTATCGAACAGACCCAAAACTCTACTAAACTAAATAATATGCAAAGGAAAGAAAAACACAAAGTCTTCCTCCACAAAATTTAATGGAAAGGATTCCAAGTTTAAGGGTCCCTACATGTTTCGAACGCAGAAACGTTCATCTTCAGGAGACAGAAAGTTTTTTTAAATTTATGCTGATGGTGTTAGCAAAAGAGAAATTGAAATTTAGAACCTTAATGGAGCTTTTATGGATTTAAAACTGAAGTATAGAAGAAACATGAAATAAAAGATTTGATAATCAATTATCTTTCATTCACTTTTACGCAAGCACGTGTAGGTGAACAATCTTTGACTTTCGAAGAAGAAAAATTTTGAAAATGTTTAATCTTTTAATTACGTTTATTATCGGTTTCAAATTAACCTCTCGCGGGGTTACTGAGGTTTAGTCCTCAGGACCCCAAAAATTATTTTCACTACAACAATTTTGTAAGTACTAACTTATTATTTAAAATTAAAAATTCTCTCTAAAACATTGAAAAAAAAAACTTCTGTATACTCCTTCACTTTATTTTAATTTCGATTTATATTTTTACAGATGTGAAAACACAACGATTGTACCTTCACAATAATGTCTTATATCCATAAGTTTCTTTAAATGTTTTTAAATAGGCTTCGACATCCTAGATAGGTTTTCTTCTTCCCCAATTTATTTGGTTGGTTTACACCCCTTCATAATGTTTTAAACACTCTATGGTTTTACCATTATCAAATATTTTATTTCATGTTTCTTCTATACTTCAGTTTTAAATCCTCAAAAGCTCCATTAAATTTCTAAATTTCAATTTCTCTTTTGCTAACACCATCAGCATAAATTTAAAAAACTTTCTGTCTCCTGAAGATGAACGTTTCTGCGTTCGAAACATGTGGAGACCCTTAAACTTGGAATCCTTTCCATTAAATTTTGTGGAGGAAGACTTTGTGTTTTTCTTTCCTTTTCATACTTTCAACTCCACTTTGAGTATGGACTATTTCTTCAAATTAAATAATATGATTTTTTTTGGGTTTTGGGTCTGTTCGACACTGTAAATCTCCAAAACTGGTCATAGGAAAAGGGAAATCAATAGTAAACATGTAAGTAAGACACTTCACGCAAAAAATATTAAAAAATAACAAAATTTAACCGATCCATTTTTAATACACCGGGTGATTTATCAATACGTGTATTTTTATGTTTTTCCTCTATCGCTTACCATCGGAAACACTCTGTATAACCTTCATAATTATATATATTTGGAACCATACGATAAGCGGCAAGTAGTACCTAAAGAAATATCTACAAAATTTCTTTAAAAACTAATAAAAAAATATTACCTTTTTTGAGTTACCCTGTATAAATATAAAAAATATAAATTATGATAGCTTGCTCTAAGGTAATGTCATCTCTAGAGTATTACTTCGTTAACATTTAATTTAATGCCGAAAATACAATGATTTAACAAAAAATGTTAAATAATTTTCGTCACTGACCCGGTATATAATAAGAAATTTTAGACTATTTTTATAGTATTCTATCCTATCTACGACAGGGTGAACAAAAATCCAGAAAAACAAAACGAATTAATATTATAAGCTACGAAAGTATAATGTAGTGTAAATTTATATTTAGCAAGTTCACCCTGTATCTCAAAAACTGGTCGGCAGATTTTGTTGTGGCCATGGATACTTATGATCAGAATGGATTCTCTACAACATACTAAAAATTTAGGAAATTAAACCCAGGGCCATTTTCCATAAGAGAAGTGCCGGGTTCTTTGGTTAGGTTCACACCCATCTTTAATATGTTCAACGGACTTTAATTTAATTTTAGTTAATTTTAGTATATAATTTGGGAAATTAGTTACTTCTTTTTTGGTTGCTAATTGTTAATTTTTGTTGCCAACCGATTAGATAATAATTCTAGAACTAAACGAAATTCAAGATCTTCTTGAAGCATGTTGGGGAGACCTCGTTTTAACGCCTTTTAGGCTATTTATGCCGATATGCTTGTTCTCAATATACTAGGATAATGAACCATCAGTGCTATTCCTAAAATAAATCTGATTATTATCCTGTTCACTGTTCAAAGGGGTTATAATTTTATCACTCTATTTATAACAGACGAGGACGAAGCGTCGTATATAGCAGTAAACCTTCAACCCCTTTGTTGAGGCAGTCCTAAATATTAGGGAATTATACTCTGCGTGACATATTTCTCTGATATCATTTTCTCTAAAGCGAAGACAGAAAATACATTTTCATTTATTTTATACAGTTTAAGCGTGTGTCGTTTTCGATATATCCTAACGAAGAGACATAGGGGGGTTACATTACATGCTAGAAATCTTCTGGGTTTCCCACAAAAGGGCTGCAGGGTTCTGGTCGAGATGCCTAGAGGCTAGTGCCCTGTGTGTTGATACCATGCATGCACATAAGTTTTGGTCGAATAATATATTTGTTCATCTACTAACCTATAAGAGCCATTATTAACTGATTATTAATCTTAGAAATCGTTTTTCTCTACCTTGTCAATTATTATTGACCATGAATAATAAAGAGAACAATCCATTTGAAAGAATGTAACTTGATTTTTTAATTCTGCAACAATAACATGGAAGATAAACGATAATTTCTTGTTGTTAGATGATTGGCCAATTACCAGGTAACTTGATGGAAAAAATTACTATTAATTATTAATACTGTATTGAGTGTATTGTATACAGTGACAGTGTGACCAGTAAAGTCCGCATCATATGGGATTTTTTTTAAGCTTTATTCGAAATTTGACTTTGGCATCAAGTTCTGCTTCGATCGACATGAAAATTAAGCAAAAAATAATAGTCACGTGATTCTCATTATCTGTCAAATTTTAATTATTTCCAAAAATAATTCAAAAGTGGGGTTATTTCTGAAAATATCGAAAAAAGTTATAAGAAAAAGTTTTTTTTAATGCAGTTTCTAGCCCACATACAAAATTTCAGCTTCATAAGAAAATTTTGATTTTTTACCCACTTCTAAAATTTATTTTCCACTTAATGATAACATAGATAACAAAATATTTAAAATATTCGCTTATATAAAGAATATATTTTCGATTTAAGTATATTAGTAATATTTACATAAATATATTTGTTCTCAAATAAACACTTTCAGTTATATCAATTTGATCTTATAAAATATAATTTCAAGTCATTATATTCTCGTAGCAAATTTATTAATAATATTCCAGTTTAAATTTTAAAATTATTTTGTTTAATCACATAATTACATTAATTAAAAGATATACATTCTTGTTTTTAAACATGAAATTTACAATATAAATAGTCTACTGCTTTATATTGAAAACCATGTATATAGTTTGAACCAACATATTCTCAAAACAAGCTTAAGTTGCTTCATATATCCTTCCAGTTCCACCACTCGCTTGGCGGTATGTCTCGTGTGCAATAGACGCGTCTCTAGTCTCTACTAAGCCAGGGTGAACCATTTGCAATTAGGGATGCAGTGAGACATTTTTCTTATTAAGAAAAATAAAATATATACCGCCTAATTTTTCACGAGTAAAAATAAGATCGGCACAACGATAAACACGTTTGTGGTTCTTTGCCGAACTAAACATATCGCTCGCGGCATACAATGTTGCTAGCTATCTATGATAAGACATAGTATTCAAATAAAATTTTAATTAATTTTTTTAACCTTTAAACAGACAAGTTATTGGGGTGCGTCATATTTCCCTCTGCGCCATCTTTGACAAACCCGAAATTTAAAGAAATTTAATTATTGAATATATCGTGATATATATCAAACTATAAATATCATGATATATATCATGATATATATCACGATATATATCGCTTGATATATATCCTCCGAACCCTGCTATAAACTATTCTAGGGTAGCATGAAATCCTATTTCATATTGGCTAAATTGCCGAGATATTATCACTACACAACGGTCTAGCAGTTCTAGCACTTTTCGTTGTCTTACAGTAGGAAAACGCGTTGCTGTCACATATAGTATTAAACAGTTGAAATAAAGAGTATCTATATGTGAATTCTTATAAGAAATAGAATGCTACTTTCTCAGTGTAGAAACCTATAGGTGCGTTTCGACTATTTTTAAAATAAAAGTTGTTTGCAAAGATATCAATTTGTTGATAAACCAAATTGCTTGGAAGGTCGCCTATCATGAAAGGGCGGCTATTCCTGGAGTAACCAGTAGTGTTGAGATCACTCGAGTGAAAAATAACCTATTATTCGGTTATTTCGATCACTTGAATAATTCGATTATCGTCGGAAATAATTCGAGTGACGAACATATTATGGTTTTTATTTTCCAACGCGTCTCCAAAGTTGCTGCTTGCATGTCAATCACTTACTGCGGCCAGAGCAGGCCAGAGCCATCAGCCATCTCCTAGCGAGCGGCTACACCGAGTGGTTTCGGTTATTGGCAATATAATTCAAATTAAATACTGCATTACGGGTAGTGGTGAGAATTTAGTATTCATAAATATCATGAGTTATGCAATATGGTGACATCTCAAGGTCAAGTTGTTAAATTGTAAGATCTGGGAACTGGGAACCATGCCAAAAAATCCACAAATATCTTCGCAACATTTAATAATCCGCAAAAAATCAATCGATTAACAACACCGAGTCAGTTATTCCCAATACAAATGCTGTATATAAACATGAACGATGGACCGCCAATATTAATATTAGCATTTGAGTGAAAAATCGATTATTATTCGGTTTTTTAAATCACTCGAATACTCGGTAGTCGATTATTAAAATAAGTCGATTATTCCCAACACTAGTAACCAGATTGACAGGAATTTGATCGGACGACTTGGTCGTTTGGTAATCGCCTAGTGAATTGGCCTCTTTAGGCAACCTGCTAATAAAAATATTGTTCTCCATCTTCGTTGTCAAATCCAATTTTAAAAAAGAGTACTACCTATCTAGGTATAATAATAAAGAATTTGTATGTAATGGTAATTGAAATATAATTGCAGTTATACCAACATAAACTTCAATGTCATCAAGAAAGCCTTCGTAATTGTCACGTTTAAAATGCTAATAAGGGTTTCGGATTATCACACCCTTATTTTCTTCTATCGCATTTTAAATTTTTTTCCCTGAACTGCCTGCTTCCAGCTTCTACCGATCGAAAGTTGGACGGTGCGGCGCCACCATACACGCATTCAACTGTTTTCAACGCAAGCCGCTATTCGAGAGAGAAGGTGTTTGGAAACATTCGGAAGTTTGGCTCGGTATTCGATTCATAGTCAGTGTGCTCCGAACAGTCGCTTAGTGCACGTCGGTGTAGAAGCACGTAAAAGGCAGCTCTATCGGGTAGTTGTAAACTTACGTCGTAATTTTAAATAATGTAATGTTTTATAGTGTCAAATGATTTTGTTTTTTATGGTGTATCGTTTTTTATTTCGATCCCAGGATTAACGTTGCAAGGGATTGTTTTGGATGTTTGTTCCTTTTAAGACTTATCAACGGTGAGTTCCTGATTTGTGTTTATTAGCAAAGTCTTAATTTATCGAATGTCGTTAAATAGTTGTCATGATGGCTTAAGTGAGTTATGTGGTGGAAAGTGGAAAATAGCTTCTGCTGGTTAAATCATCTGGGAAATAGATGTTTTAAAAGTGTTTCGCTAGTTGATGAACGCATTCCTACTTTATCAAAAAAGTAGAAGCTTCAGCTATAAATTAATTAGGTACCAGTTTGCATTTTTTACCCTAAACATTTACAATAAGTGAGCGGGTATACCTACATATCTTATCAAAAATAGTGATGGTGATGGGCCAATATTTGTTTTTTAACCAAAATACCCTACTATTAAAAAATATATGTTTTTTTAATGAAAACATCATACCTACCTACTAATATGTCTATCATATTACTATGACTATAAAAATACATATTCGCTTATCAGTTTTTTATGTTTAACAACATAAATTGAATAGGAATGTGATCTCGTATTAATAAAACTGTTACGATTCCGCCTAGGATACCTATGGCAGAGTACATATATTTATACCGTGCCTATGGCATTTAAAAATTTTATATACCTATAATATGAGGGCGATGCGGCCTCTAGCCATCGAGAATTAATTAATGTTTTTCCCCAAATAAAGTATATAAAAAAAGCTTGGCTTAATACTTTGTGTTCCCCTGTTGATGATTCTCTATGAAATTATTTCTTGCAATGTTAATTTCTTCATCTTTATTTTTTTTGCAATTTTTCACAACATATTATGATATGATTCTCTGTTTTTTAAAAAAAAATATCTGAAAATACTTACCCACTAACGACCTGCTGAAATATTGTTTATGAATGAAAATGTTTATACTTCATTCCCTAAATTTATTATATGTTTCAAAATTGGAAGTGGTCCTAATAAATTAGGTACTTACACAATTTTAAAAAATACATAATGGATAAAAGGGATTGTGTCACTTTTAAGTTTTTTCATATTAATTTAGTACGGAAGAGTAATTTTAACTAGCCTTTTAAAATTATTGTTCACCTCTTATTATCGGTACATCAACCTAGCCCTTTTATGTAGTAGTTATTACTTTATAAAATATATAATTTCATGATTCGCCGTTTTTAAATAAATAATAAATAATTTCTTTATTGACAATTGACTAGTAATAGCAAATTACAACATAAACAGTAATTTTAAAGTATATAAAGATAATAATATAGTCAATTCAATAAATGGACAGAAAGTATTTTATTAAACACTTTTAAGCTAGACGTATTCTTAACACTATTTTGCGGTTATTAAAACAGCGAATCCCTTAAAAAAAATTTACCATAGAAATGTTATAAAAATGAACATTTATTCGAATCGGCAGGTTGTAAATTATGTTCAATTTTATATAGGTATCAATGCAAAATCTTGTTCAAGAACACAAACTGAAACATGGAATACTTACGTTTAAACTCTTTCAGATTTTATAATTGTTTTTCGTTTGTAAATAACATATTATTATCTACCTAGTACCTAGGTACTATAGCTAGGTAAATACCCGAGTAAATACCTAAATAGATAAATACCTACCTACTATTTTTAGAACTGCTTACTGTTTTTTTCTATCTTCTTAATTATTTTGTGTTAAATTATAATTATTTAAGTAGTAAAGGTAAAAACCGGGGTAAAAACTTAAAAACCATTACTTACTTACCTATTATTAAAATTTTAGAAATTAGTATTTTTAACTCGATTTTTAATAAATTAGTTTCCTAAATCGCAATAAAACATACAACGTCTCTTCTTTTGCAAAGAAAATCTATAAAATTGGGTATGTAGCTGTCAGACAAAAGAAACTTTACCTACATGCTTAACTATTGCTTGTGATTTTTTTTTCATTTCAACATGTTTATATTTGTTTCTGCGTACATAATTAAAACATCAAATCCATCCGTTCCTACATTAAAGTTGGGTGTTGCCTACTATGATTAGCATACAAGAAAGACATTGCACTCTGGGAGGTAGCGCTGCCTTTGAACAAGTAATTTCATACCGACTAAAAATCATAACAATGATAAAAACCAAAGAAAAACTAAAAGTCTTCCTTCACAAGTTTATTGGAATAAAAATATTCAATTGAGGTTTCTACCTGTTTCTAACGCAGAAACGTTTATCATCAGGAGACAGAGAAAGCTTTGCCGATGGTGATGTTACTAGGGTTGGGCCATTTGAAAGTTTCAAACTCGGTTTCAAATGAAATTTTCTGTTTTGAACTTTTCAAAACAGAAAAATTTCACTTAACCCAAAAAGTAAAATTTCAGTGACATTTTTAAAATTTTTACCTGAAACTTTCAACTGATAAAAGTCCTTATTACATTCGAAACTTTCAGAAAAATTTCATAAATTTCAGTGAAACTTTCACAAACCTTTCCATGCAACCATCCACCCCTTGTTTAGGCCAGGTTGTGTGGAGTGTGTAACGAGAACAAGGCACAGTGTAACTTATCAGTAATTATCCTAGTCACAAAAACCGAAATGAAATATTTGGGACTATTTCCAACAGCAGGAAAATATGAAAAATAAAGTAAAATGTGTTTTCTATGCAAACATTTTTTATAAAAATGCAACACAACTGGAAAAACATTTACTAAAGTGTTTTAAAGTTCCAAGTGTTATAAAATCGCGTCTTCTGAATGGAAAATATGGAAAAAATGTGACAGTGACAAATGAAGACAAAATGTCAATGAACGAATACGACAAATAAATTAATTTTTCAGGTTACTTTAGATATTTTTTTATTTCATACTTATACTTTAGTATGTACTAGTTTTAAAAAAATAAAATACCAGATACAACAGAAAATTAAATTTAATGAATATTTCAATAAAAATTTCATAAATTTCGAAAGTTTCGCAGAAATTTCATAAGTTTCATAAATTTCCGTAAATTTCATGAAAATTTTAACTTGAAATTTCAAATCCTCGCTCAAGTGAAATATGCCCAACCCTAGATGTGACATATAATCCCCTCTTTCAATACAGCTGACTATTATTTTTTGTTGAGAATGATCCAAAACAGCATCTCATAAATTTTGGTAATGTATGAAAATACTGGTAGCATCTTTTTTTTTATTAAACTTTAACATGCTGTCGTCTTTAAATCAATCGCGGGTGCGGCAACTGATGCTGATTTCATCTGCTAAAAACAAAATTTGTTTGATATAAAATCCTTCGAAAAATGAAATGCTACCTCCCGTACTACTTGTAAAGCTACCTAGTATGTCCATATGTATACTTACACTAGCTTATTTTCTATGCGAAATAAGAGAGTGCAGGGATTTTGCCCAATCCCATTTTATTACCCAGACAAGGAAATTGAAGGCAACATTAAACAACTATATAAAATGTTAACTGATGTAAGACTTTTAATTACTGGTCATAAAAACTGGTGTAATTTATTAAATTTGATCTTGGAACTTGAACTTAGTACTTATATGATGTTTAATGTAAGTATATTTTTAATTTTATAAGTAATGATGTAGATACATCTTTACCTGCTAAAAACGTGTTTGCATATTTAAAAGGTTTTTTGCGTGTTGTGTGATGCCACTCTTTCAAATTACAATGGAGAGTATATACAAGGAGCTCGAAATAATGTTTAACTATTTTCTAAGCATAGTAGAATAATATTCAGCTTTGTAAAATATATACGTGATCCATGTTTGATTCTGTTGCCGTTTTTTTTTAATTCATCAATAAGATATGGCTGTGTTGTATCGATGTACAGGGTGTCCAGTTTTCGACACTTTTGACAGGTATCTCAGTTATTAGTACATATAGAATGATGCGGTTTTCGCAAACCTGTGTCACTTTTTTATGAAACAAACGATGCCCTTAACGGATTTATCATGGCCATCTTGGTTTTTGAGATACAGGGCGAAATTAAAAACGGTGCATTTTCAGACACTCCTTGTATTTTAGTTATCTTATACCTTATCGAAAATGTAAAAACGTGGTGTTATACAGTTTTTTACGTAGAATCCAGTGGCGTAGTTAATATTTTTCCAGGTGTCCCCATTTTTGAGAAATATACCAAAGTTATGTTTTTTTAAATGGAACACCCTGTATATTTTTTTATATTTGCATTCTGCTTACTGAGAGCTTTCCAAAAATATATAATAGTTGGCACTTTGTTTTAACAGGAAGGTTAAAATTCATATTTTTTAAATAACAAGCTTTAAGTTGACAGTAGGCCGTGTATTTTACTTAAATAAAAATAAATTGACGATTTTCACCATCAATATTACTTTATAGTTTAATTTCAAACTTTTAAGTTTTTTAATACTTTCAATAGTAAAAAGTAATTTCCTCTTATTGTTACGTAGGTATATTATCGGAATAGACAAAAACATCTAGTAGGCCTTGACTTATCCAGGCTATAAAACAAAATTTTCATAATGGCGTTTAGCTCTTGTCAGAATTGTATTTAGGTATTTAAGGTTAAAAAGTTACTCATAATTTATTTATGATATTGTTCAATTTCAACGATGGCCCAAAAGTATGAAAATTATGAAAAATACGATATGCTGGTATGCTTTATACAAGCCAGTAACTTTCAACCTTAAATACCTAAATACAATTCTGACAAAAGCTAAACGCCATTATGAAAATTTTGTTTTATAGCCTGGATAAGTCAAGGCCTACTAGATGTTTTTGTTTATTCCGATAATATACCTACGCAACAATAAGAGAAAATTACTTTTTACTATTGTAAGTATTAAAAAACCTAAAAGTTTGAAATTAAACTATCAATTGCCAAACCAATTGATGGTGTAGTGTATCGTCAATTTATTTTTATTTAAGTAAAATACACGGCCTACTGTCAACTTAAAGCTTGTTATTTAAAAAATATGAATTTTAACCTTCCTGTTAAAACAAAGTGCCAACTATTATATATTTTTGGAAAGCTCTCAGTAAGCAGAATGCAAATATAAAAAAATATACAGGGTGTTCCATTTAAAAAAACATAACTTTGGTATATTTCTCAAAAATGGGGACACCTGGAAAAATATTAACTACGCCACTGGATTCTACGTAAAAAACTGTATAACACTACGTTCTTACATTTTCGATAAGGTATAAGATAACTAAAATAGAAGGGGTGTCTGAAAATGCACCGTTTTTAATTTTGCCCTGCATCTCAAAAACCAAGATGGCCATGATAAATCCGTTAAGGGCATCGTTTGTTTTATAAAAAAGTGACACAGGTTTGCGAAAACCGCATCATTCTATCTGTACTAATAACTGAGATACCCGTCAAAAGTGTCGAAAACTGGACACCCTGTACTTAAAGATAACCCCGAATTGGAAAACGAAATTTGTAAAGCAAAACAGTTTATTAATAATATTCCTAAGATTCAGTAATTTTACTTCCGTCAATAATTGATAAATATGATATCGCATTACTGAAGATGTTCATGTAAACATATTCGATTTTATTATTAACGTTTAATAGCGCAAAAAGAAAATCTTTTATAAAAACTAATTCTATTTTGATCGTTATTGTAGACATTACTAAAAGGGAGGTTTAAAATAAGAAATTTTCAATTACTTATTCGCATAGTACCTACTTATAGTATCTGCATCCTTAACGTTTCAAGTTCGCTTCTGGCATAGAAATCTTTCATCTGCATATTATCGGACTGGTATATAATTATTTCAACAGTTCTAAGATTAAAATCAATTTAAATAAAAACACTTCAATAAATTTAAATATGAATGGACAAGACAATGTGCGCTTCACCTTCATCTGTTTAAACATAAACACATGATGCAATGTTGATTTTTAGATCTGCATGTGTAGTGTTGATTTTGTATTGATTATATTAGCTAAAGAATAATCTTGATTCGTATTTGCTTTGAATAGTTTATTTTTGTTATTATAACTCTTTTAAAGGTTTTGTTAATTAGCATTTAATAATCTGATGAAATGATGAAACTATTGACACCTACTGCTAAAATTCATTAATTTTACTTTCTCATTAGTGATATATTATCCGAAAACATCATCTTTATCGCTTTATATATTTAGATGATAATGGTGGTAATTATTTTTAACGTTTTTCTGCCGAAACAAATATCACAAAATCATGTCCGAAAATAGTTTATGGGCATGGTCGCTTCGTACAACTTCTGATGATTGCAAATTCTAGACTATTTATGAAGTATCTATTTAAATACAATAGAACCCGAGAAATAAATCTTATAAAAACGTAGGAGGGTCCAAGTTGACATTTCCTTGCCAAGGTTAACTTCTTAAATATTTTTGCCTAAATTTCTACCTGGACACTGCTACTTAAAATAATTAAGTTGATATTATACCAAGTATTATACAACTTTGTGCTGGTATATTTGGAAATGATTTAAATATTTCTCAACCTTAAGCAACCATTGTAGACTTTGCATATCAATATCTTTTGATCATAGGTATATTAAAATTAAATGTTAAATGAAATTTTATATAATTCCCTTTACTTATTGGAACTATATTATTTATTGTCCCACATAATACCATTAAATCCTCGATTAAATCCGAATCAACTCAGAAAAAATAGTGTTTAATTTTATTTAATGAGGATACATGTATTTATTATGGATACCAATACATTATAACTTACATTTCGTATTAATTAAAAGTGTTTTATTTCGTTAAAGTTTATGATTATTATCAGTGTTGTGAACTGGTGCACTTTTTATTAAAGTATTTTTCACAATAAATGGTTGACTCCGTTTAACTACCTGGGACGTTTTGCAAGAGCTCGGCCATAAAAATGCAAATAAACTGTCGGTCAGGGTCGGATTATAATTTGTAATTATAGCAGGCAATATTTAACTATCTTGTGCTTGCGATAACATCTTTCAGTCTTTGTGTTTCTTAGGAAGTGTTAAATATCTAAACTCCTACCCTGTAGTGTATTTGCTTGTTGATTGTGTATAACAATGGGATTAAACCGGTAGTTCTATTGCCGTCAATAAGTCGATACCATTTAGGGTGAAAAATACTTTACAAGAGGAAGTATGCCTTTATATTCGTTTTACTTCTATTATTGAACTTAACTTGCGAGACAACTTAGTTAGATTACACCTATCAAGAAACTTCCATCGAGGGCTTAAGATTCAGATTTCATTTATCAGCGAGAGAAGAAAATCAAAGTTAAGTGCTGAATTTTATCGTTGTTAAATCTCTTTGGGTAAATTTATTGATTTATCTATCTAATTGAAGTGGATGTTATATCTTATTAGTTAATATTTTTCGAGATATCTCCTATAAACATATTCTTTTCAGATTTTAACAATGAAAGTTGAAATGATTGTCTTTCTCCTACGCTTATCATTATCAATAATATTCCCATCAATCACTTTGTCTTGTTCTTGTTGGCCAGTTGGCCTGTTAGTAATGCTGTTTGTTTCGAATTTCGCAAGGGGCTTTCGGTTTAGCATGAGTTTGTCGCAGTCCATTTATGACGTTATTTTTAAATATAAAATAAAATTTAAAAAAACACTGCATAAATTCTTCTTCACAGTAAGGCAATAAGCTATTTACTGCAACTAACTTATCAGCTGAGCCATCAGCTTAAGTTGGTAAAGCCTTTTACTAACACAAAAACGTTTATCTCGAAGTGAGATTATAGGTATCGTGAAAGTTCCGACTAGAATTCAAAGATCCTCATGTATACCTATCAGATGCCTCGTGAAAAGTTTCTCTCTTCTTTGTTGGGAAACGAAATAATGCACTCGCTTGTTTCTAGCATTTACAGTTTGCTTTTTATCGGGTAATGTTTTTTTAAGTTATAGAAATCGTTTGATATGTTTATGACTCTTCATAGTTTTTCGTCAATTTTAACAGGTTATTTGTTCTTATTCAACAGTGTTTACATCAGCACTTGGGCTGGATATATGCTGCAAAACTAAATAAGGTTTAATTAAATTTTATAGTTATAAAAGTTAAATCCAGCTATCTATCACCGTGCGAGCAAAAAATATTTTCATCAAAGAGGGCTTGGATTAAAAAACGGAGGGGTTGGACGCTTGGTTTAGATCACAATGATATGTTATGCCAAACTAATGAGTAATAAAATAAGTAGACAAATACAAATTTATTTTTGTTGTTTACAAAATTTTAACAAAGTAAGAATATGCAGAAAGAAAAAGAAAAAGAATTACCATAAATTGTTGAAATTGGCCATCGCCATGCTCCAAGCCTAAATTCCTGCGTCTTTCAAAATCTGCGGCTTGTATTTCTTGGAATACTTGCACTTTATAAGGAAATAAATTTAGCTGCTTCTTAAGAATAGTCCTGCATGTTCCATAAGATCGTCCCACTTCTTGGGACAGGCGTCTTATACAATTTGTTGGCGTATTTTGCATTATTTCACGAACTTTGCAACAAGTTCTTCTGTTCTTACAGATGGTCTTCCTGCTCCTTTTTTGTGTTGTATAGAACCTGATTCCCTAAACACAGTCACGGTTCTTTTCAGGCAATGATAAAAATCCCCAGCATTAAAAGCAACGTTAGGAAAATGTTCGTGAAAATTGTCCATGCACAAAGCCGGATTGTATTGCCACTTACCATTTACTCTAACCCCGTTTCGAAAATACGCTTCAACCATAAATGTTTTGGGCTGTTCTGTAAAGTTCATTGTGTGAATTGTTCAAGAAATTGGAAAAATTAGCGATAAATCAAATTACTTGTAACGACTGTCAAAGATGACGGAATAACTGATTGATTGTTAATTCAGGTAGTTACTGACACCCAACAGGTATTAAGCTCTACGGTTAAACATTACGTCCTTAGATGCAAGGCCCTCTTTGATGCAAATAATTTTTGCTCGCACGGTACAAGCCTAAACTGACAAGGTGGATTTTAATTTAAAGAAATTAATACAAAATGGACTTGGCGCGCGTTAAGAAGAGATCGATTAAGATTCAACGTTACCAATTACCAACTTCTGTTGGATGTTCGCGAAGTGATTTCGTCAAACGTGGCCAGCACAAATAAACCCTTCTCTTTAACCGAATCGCCTGGCCATGCTTTGGTCACGTCGGAAACACTGATTGGTCTTTTGTCCTTTTTGCGGGCATCTAAACACATTATTTATTCCCTCTTACCCACATAAAATGCTACTGTACTTGCCAAAACGGTAGAACATCCCATTGTTTATATTTAATTCGTAACTGGGAACTTAAGGGTTTGTTTAATTTTATTCTCCTCGATGTCGTATACATTCAGTATGTTTACTCAACTAGCTTTGTATAGTTTGTTTAATGGAACTTTGAGAACTTTTGTTTTAAACCAGTGATCACTATTACTAACAGTATAAACTAAATAAACCTAGACTTCCCATCTAAATGGACGACAGCTAGGCACAAGTTTGCTATATTGTCATAACTGGGATTTGTTACTGATACTTTTTAGGTAGTCTCGGGGTCCCAACCGTAGTAATGTGAATTTTATAAGTGACCCTCCAATCAATTAAAGTATGATCTCCGAGACTACCTAAAAAGTCTCAGTCACGAATCCCAGTTGTGACAATTTAAATGATGAGCGTAACTTCAGAAGGATGTGGCATGGCATTCAATAAATTTGAACAACAGTAAGATTCTGCGTAACCCGGTACGAATTTGGAAGCGCTTCTAAATTTTTTATACTTTTGATACACTTAGTTGTCTTGTTGCTATTTCTGTTATTTAGTTATTGGCAGTTTTCTATTGTTCGTTGTGCTTTCGTCTAAAGAACTGTTTTTTTATATATCTATTATTAACGTGATGGATATGATTTTTAACTCAGCGTCATCCTCAGTAGAAGAACTTGTATTAAAGTGATCGGCAACATGGTAGACATTATTATGAATAATGGTTGTTTTGATAACAACATTCCACTGAAACAGGCAAACGACAACTTGAGTAAAAACGTATTTTTCGCAAAAAAATAAAGATAATAAGAGTGCGACAAAATCAGTGTTTTGTAGTCAGAAGGCGTCAATACCCAAACGGTCCTCCTGTTGAATAACCATTCCTATTCTCATGAATAATCATTTAAAAAATTATTAGTTCCTTTTCCATGACATGACTATTCAATCTAAATATACATCTATAGAATTTCGCTAACTGATCACTAATATTTTTATAATAGGTGCAAACAAATAGTAGTATCCCTAAAATAGATCAAATTTGTCACGCGCCCATTTTAAAAGAATCAACGACGATTGGATCGTTATTGAAAACCATACCATTCTCGAAAGAGAGCGACGGGAAAAGCAATATCGATTTTTATCCTAACATATGTTTGCTTCTAAGAAAGGCAGTATTAGTAGTAAAAAGCTATGTTAACACACTGGTTTTGTTAATTTTATTGAATAAAAAATAGAAGTATGGAGTATAAAGTGTATTACTTAAGCCAAAACATCCACGGCGATGAAAGATTTAACTAAGAGTTTTCAATGCCAGATTTATTAGAAAGCGATGTAAAAATTTGTAGTGTACCTATTGTAAATGTGAATGCTGAATAAGGTTAAGTTGTAGATTGAATTTATATCGATATTTGTTAATTTTCGTCTTCGATTTTTGAGGCGGACTTAATTTTAATTTTGTATTAACATTAACTGGGAGCCTAACACCGAGGGGTCAACAACTAGTGGCAGTTGGTGTACAAATAGGTGGCAGTACTGGCATTAAGTGGCATTATTAATTCTTCGGCAGTAATAAGCATTATTCGGCAGTAACGAGCATTATTTGGCAGTAACTAGCAGTATTTGGTATTTATCGCGGCATCTATCGGTGGTTTTTACCGTTAAAAAACATTCATGTTGCCGCCTGTGTTTTTAGCAGTCAAATTATTTAAAAGGCTGTACCAGAATTAGATGAACGATAAGTGCTTAACTGCCATCACTGATGGCAATAATGGCAGTTTTAGGCATTATCAGCAATAATTGGCATTACAGGCCAGTAAATGGCATTATCGGCAGTAAACTGCATTATTAGGCAGTATAGCAGTTGGTGTACACATTTTTACTAGGTCGCCTAACACGTTTTAATTTAAAATATTTATTCAGTAGCGGAACCGCATACCAGGAAAGCAAATGATAATTTTTTCTCCTATTATAGCATAGCGATATTTAAATATATTTTTTTGAGATATGTTTCATCTCTGGGTTTACGGGTTTAAATATAACTTAATTCTATGATACCCTGTATATTATACCCATTTTGGTACCTCTTTGCAGACTTTTCAACTCTACTAACTTATTACTAGACCAAGGTCAGCCGAAAAAAATTTTTCCTTGTATTATTGGGTAGGACTCATCCCGATTAATATTTAAGGGAAAAAATGTTATTTTTTATCGAGCTAGTGCAACACCATAACAATTTGCAACCTAGCCATTCGTCCCCCAAGCATAAGAGTAATTTCCACACCTTTATTTTATTATTATTCTCCACCTACAGCGTTATTTTAACCTACTTCCTATATATTCTAGTCTCGGTGCAACTCATGCACTTTCAATAAGTCCCGTCAACATTTGCAAAGGCAAATTGCGATGAGCAAATTTCTTTTCTAAAGAAAAAAACTGAAAACGTGAAGTTGTTAGTTCAAGCCCGTATTTCAGCAAAGGCATATTTGCCATGTCATTAAAATTTATTATTAAAGAACTTGGAGATAAATCGTTTTATGTTTAAGAAGCGGATACTTGGGAAATTTGCCTGATCCAAGCCGGTTCACGACGGTATTTTTTGTATGGAATTAAATTTTAATTGAATGGATGATGGAATGCAATCATTAAGCAATCATTATTTAAAGTAAATTAATAATATACTTTGCTAACAAGAAGCATGTTATTTCCTTGCGCCTGCAACAAGCTTGTGTTCATTTACAGGGTTCATCCATTGCAGTGCTTGAAAAAAAAAATAAGCACGTGTAGGCACTTGCCTATTATTGGTGAGGGGCAAAAGAGTCTTGTAAATTTCCATTTCATTGGTAATATCAACAGTCGAATTAAGATCCGCGGTAAGTTTGTTATTAAAAAAATCCAAAGTACTAGGATCAGGGTTAGTCATGTGTGAAGACGAATTCACAAAAAAATCATTAAGTTGTTGGATTAAACATATTATGTTCTGGTATATCCGTTTTACTCTTTAAATAAATGTTTATTTAGTTCTTTAAAATTTATTGTGAGTTGGATTGGCACGAAACTCTAAATACTTAGGCTTTTTTTCTCTCGTCTTTTTACATAACTGGTGTCATTTTTTAAAGTCTTATAATCATTCCATTCATGGTTAAGAAGCGCCCTGTATCGTTGTTTCATAAGGATATTTATTGTAAGTGCGAATATGGGATTAATGTTAAATAAATACCGAGATAAATACATTATACTTTTCAACTTTATTATCAAAATTTAAGGCAGCGCCGGCGTACACCTCGGAGAAGACAATACTAAGGTGGGAGTATCAACATGCTTGCCAACCTATAACCTATTTCGCGTAGATGTATTTATCTTTTCTAACTTTTACACAAAATTTAAATAAAATCAATATCGTCTTCATATTATATAGGTAATAACTAACATGTTAAATAAATATCAAAAAATTTCATAAGTTATTTAAGGATAATTGTATATCGAAAAATATCGCTTAAGATTTTTTTTTAACATTATTATGTCATTGTTATTTCACTATACAATTCTCCCAAAATAAGCAATGAAATAAAATAATATATCAGATATTACCTAAATAATGTGCAGACGATATTGATTTTATTTAAATCTTAGTCAATAAACTAAGAAAAACAAGGCGAAATAGGTTATAGGTTGGGAATAAATTGAATGACGTTGATACCACCTTAAGTAGCAAATTTTCAGTCAATGCCTTAAAGATTGTGGCTTGAACGTCAAAAAACATATCAAACAAGCATACCAGCATGAAATTGTTAATATTTCGTTTAAAGATAGAGAGAGGTCACTGTTTACGAAAATTGTCTAGAATTGATTATAGAATGTAAAAACTTTTTATTTAACAATAATAATAATAATAATATCTTTATTGTCCTAAAAAATCAATCACAATTGAACATTGTGTGGTAAAATTACTAAGCTAACCAACAATCTCACAGTACATAGTTAAACAATAATTATATTATATTCAAACTGAAGAATTCCTTATTATATACATATACCTACAGACAGACAGACAAAAATTCAATAAAACAAACAAGACAAATAATAAAAACTTCAAGGAAAAATAAGCAATAAAAGTAACACAAACAAAAACCGGAGCAGCAAACTGACACTTCAATAATTATGCGTTCAGAAAAAAAATCATTAAGCTTGTAAAATTCCGTGTCAATTAAAAAGGCCTTTAAGTGACGCTTAAACAATTCACTGCCCCGAATGGCCCTAAGATTATCAGGTAAAGAGTTATATACCTTAATGCAACTCATGAGAGGACCCTTATGAAATAGCGGCGAGCAGGTGTTAGCAAGTAACTTCTAACCCTAGTATGAATATTATCATAAACATCTCTATTTCGAACCAAAACACTAGGATTAGACTTGACAAATACAGCACAGCTATATATAAAGAGAGAAGGATGATGTTTAACTGTTTAAACTTACCTCTACAAGAATCCCGATAATGCATCCCCAACATAATCCTTACTATTCTCTTTTGCATCACAAAAACCCTATGTGCATTTGCAACCGAAGCACGGTACCAGAATATGATACTATATGCAATCACAGATTGCATATATAAAAAGTTCTTACAACATTTAAAACTAACTTGGTGATGCAAAAAACGAACAGCGTATGCTGCCTTGCTGATTTACTTACAACAGCGTTGATCTGTTGTGTCCACTGTAGTCCCTCCTCCAAAGTGACTCCCAGCAACTTAACAGATTGTGCCTGCTCTATACTATTTCCTTCAATATAGGGACCTATAAAGATTCATTAGAAATATTTCCTCGAAAAACAATAGGGAACTTTCCAATTTTTTTTTTTTCAATAATATGATTTAGTTAGGCCTGAAAAAAGTATTCCCCAATTATAACTCCTTAAAAATCAAAAATAATTTGGTAAAAATTCTTTAAAGTTTTGCGCGTGGAAGCATATCAAACGAACTCTAAAGCGCGCGATGCCCGATGACGTCAGGGGGTTCTGACTCTCCTGACGGGTGCCGAGCGACCCAATTTGCATTTGGATTGCCGTGTGTTATTGTTATTGTATTGTTGTTTTAAGGTCGTGCCGCTTGACGCGTGGATGTCAAATCTGACAAATCATCAAATTTATTGAAAACCTATTTCGTGGATGTCACACACAAATCTGACAAATGATACCCCTTGACGTCACGACTACTAGCAGCGCGTTTTTACCCGCTTGGAATAATTTGAATTTTGGGGCATTTTAAATTCTTTCTAG
The DNA here is from genome assembly GCA_963969555.1 of Polydrusus pterygomalis. NCBI lineage: Eukaryota > Metazoa > Arthropoda > Insecta > Coleoptera > Curculionidae > Polydrusus > Polydrusus pterygomalis. The sequence continues at coordinate 35,702,576 of OZ018376.1, read as the reverse complement.
CGGTCTTTTGGGACGAAATATGTTGTTTTTTTTTGCTTCCATATGTTTTATGACAATATGTACTTATGATTTATAGAATTTTTTCCCCATTTAAAATTTTTGTCAAGTTCCCTATTAAACAGGCTTTTTTGGTATTTAAAATAAGATTATTGGCCGTAGACCATTCTAATAAACTTGCCGCAATCTCAGTTAGAGTTAATACACTAGCATATTTTTTATGATCAACCCTGTGTAATAACTTTTTTCTAAACAAAATGGATTTAAAAAAAAATCAATTGGTGTGTCCAAGCGATTTTTAATCAAGTATACGGTACTCTATATAAAAGGCTGATCCGGTTCGTTATCATAACGCTATATATATAAAGGTTTTTCCAGTACCCCTAGTGAAACTCCTATTATACTACTGCTATTTACTTTGCTCGTCATCACCTACATACTTAGAACTGTTTAGTGTTCCCAACGCGGTGACAGGCCTTTCAAAGAAAAAAACCCGATAACAAAATAAACCTAGAAAAGGTACTGAAGTTCACTGAACGATAAACTGCACCGGCTTTATCGGCAATCGTTTTGGACAAAGTATACGTCGATGTATTCCGCTTAGTATAGCTCGTTGATTTTAAATATTTACTTTAGGGCTTGCCTAGTATTACTATATTATGGCTTGTTATGTGTTGTTAAAAAATACAAGAGGTTCCTTTATTAATACTGCTAGCGTAACTGTCAAATTGATAACGAACTTGCTTTTCGCAAATCTTATAGTTTGTTGTTCTCTGAGTAGTTGCTTGTAAATTTTAAACACCACATTGATGTTTTTAACAGGCTTTTATATTAGCTTCACCGCTTTGTTTGTTTGTATGTATGTTTGTAACCGACTTCTTTGAACCCGATTTTGACCCACTTTAATCGCGGTCAGATTTAATTTAAATTTTGTAGACTTATCAAGAACCGCTGACAATATAATAATCTATACGCAAAAAAATTTCCTGTCAAATTTTGACAGCTGTCAGGTATAAAACGAAGATGCGATTTTGGGTAGTATTCGATGCGGAGACTTCGGGAAAAATAAGCAAAACATTCTCCTATCAAAATTTGACATTTGTCAATATGTCAAATGTTTAAAAAATAGTGATGTTAATGAAAAACTATAAGGTTGTATGTATTACTATGTATATTGTCGGTGGAAAGTTGAAAAAAATACGCAAAAAATTCTCTTGTCAAACCTGTCAATATGTCAGAATTATTACAATAACCGATAGTAATAAAACAAACATGGGGTCGTATAGATATTGTCGCTAAGAATAGAGAAAAATTATAAAAAAAATTCTACGCGTCAAAATAAAATTTTATCGTTTTATTATTTCTTGCGAATAACTCCGTTATTGTAAGTTTGAGAGAAAAATGTTATATAACTATATGGAATGTTCGGAGACGCGTCTTTTTTATTTTAAAAATTTTTGTCTAAGTATTATCAGTTTCGAGATATGGGGCAAAATATAGAAATCATATTTTGGCCGATATCTCGAAAACCGTAAGAGATACGAAAAAATAATAATAAGCTGAGATGTAGATTTCTTCGAGATACAACTTTTTAGCCATATAGACTTTTTTCTAAAGTTTATACTTTCCCAGAAAAATGGCAATTAATGAAATTTTCCTGAAATGTATGGAAAACGTCGGAAAATTAAAATTTTTAAAAAATTTGCAAATATCGTTCTTTTCTTATAATTCGGCATAGACGATCGGGTTTGTTCGGGTTTGTATGTATGTTTGTTTGTAACCGACTTCTTTGAACCCGATTTTGACCCATCTTTAAACGATCAGATTTAATTAAAATTTTTTAGACTTATCAAGAACGGCTGACCCATACAATAATCTACTAATCTAGCGCAATCTACTTAAAAAAAAAATTTCTTAACAATAACTCAAACTAAAAATGAAAAATAAATATAGTTGAAAAAAACTAAAAAACACGCTTTAATAAATCAAACTAAAAAGCAGAAAATAAATATAGATTAAAATAATTCTTGAAATTCTTAATATAGGCAGAAAATAATAATGAACGATAAACATTAGTATTCTTGTTCTTCTATGTGATAGGATAAAAATCAAAATTTAGCGAAAATGCCCATTATCATACAAAAATTAAAATAGTGTGATACTATTTAATGGGATAAATAAATTTTAAAAAAATATCCTCCCAAAGGTTAACTTACATTATTATACGTGAATAATATACCTGCTTTATTTCAACTCAGATTTAGTATTCCTGCAAAGAGAATGACAAAATCTTCATCTAAACGAAGCCATTTTACATTCTGGAATAGCTCAGTTCATATTTCTTTACTAAAACCATTACTGTACGATATGGGGATTTAATAATTTATTTCCAAAATACAAACTATCATGTTTATGGCCAGGAAATAGGTCGAGCAATCCATACCAGTGTAAGGACGAAAATATACAGGGTGTCCGGAAATGATGAGCAAAAAATTTACGGGATAATTCTAGACCGAAAATAAATGCTATCTCTTCCTATAACATTTTTTCGAAAATCGATTATTAACGCAGTTACAAGGTGTTAAAGTTAAATTTTATTTGCAGTTTTAAAATACATAAGTTACTAAACAATAAAGTAAACTTTATTTTTTATTAAATTTTATTTTAAATTAAAAATTCTCTATAAAACATTTCAAAAAAAAACTTCCGTACTCCTTAGTGATGTAAAATTCTCGGTAATAATCTTTTGGAGAATATTCTCAAGTTAGAGAATTTTCTGAGAATGGTAAGGAAACCGCTAGAAATAGCAATAAAAAGAAATTAAAAATTACCTATTATTTTTTGATTTGATTAACATACCTTCCCAAGAGTAACTAAAAACTAAACAAAAAAACAGTCAAATAAAGAAAGATCACATTTAACTATTAAAAACATACGCTTCTAGGGGATTTCCCTGAATCACTGTTGCAGACGTAAAACACTGTTGCCAGAGTTATAGAAAATGTTAGGGAAACTCAAAATTTTAAAAATCATTGCAAAATTTTTCAGTGTAAATCGAGGCGGTGTAAATTATGTAGAAAAACTTCTCTAGAGAATATTCTCGGGAGAATTTTCTTACAGAGAATATTCTCGAGAATATTCCCGTTCTCGAGAATATTCTCCTCTCACATCACTAGTACTCCTTCACTTTATTTTAATTTCGATTTCTATTTTTACAGATGTGACAACACAATGATTGTACCTTCATAATGTCATAGGTATGTTCCATAAGTTTTTAAATAAGCTTCGACACCTTAGACAGATTTTCTTCTTCCCCAATTTATTTGGTTGGTTTACACCCCTTCATAATATTTTAAACACTCTATGGTTTTACCATTATCAAATCTTTTATTTCATGTTTCTTCTACACTTCAGTTTTAAATCCATAAAAGCTCCATTAAGGTTCTAAATTTCAGTTTCTCTTTTGCTAACACCATCAGCATAAATTTAAAAAACTCTGTCTCCTGAAGATGAACGTTTCTACGTTCGAAACATGTAGAGACCCTTAAACTTGGAATCCTTTCCATTAAATTTTGTGGAGGAAGACTTTGTGTTTTTCTTTCCTTTTCATACTTTCAACTCCACTTTAACTATGGACTATTTCTTCAAATTAATAAATTGAACATTCAAATCAAGGGTTCAAAGTGACGTCCTTCCTAATTCCGACGAACTCCATGGAATATTCCTTCCCATTTCCTTCCCATGTTATGATAATATTACGTTAAAAGTTGAAAATAGATTAAAATGATTTCGTATTCATCACATGCAAGCAATGTTATTTTAGCGTTTTCCTCGAAAACGGTTAGATGCATCGAAACAAAAGCAGTATACCGAGGGGTGTCTCACTGTGGCAGTAGGTGTACAAATGTTAAGGCAGGACTTAGCAGGACCGTGGCAGGACTGACAGGACTGTGGCAGGACCTAGCAGGACTGTAGAAGGACCTAGCAGGACTGTGGCAGGACCTGGCAGGACTGTGGAAGGACCTAGCAGGACTGTGGCAGGACCTGGCAGGACTGTGGCAGGATCGAAGCAGGACAGGCAGTACCTTTCAGATCCAATCAGATTTCTCCAATAACTTTAGGAGTAGGGATAAATAGCGGGAAGCAAAAAATATTTTTGTTTGCTTTTGTTGAATTTATTAATTGAAAGTGAAATGAAAATGCGTGAAACAGACGTCGCAGTTTTTAAAGTTCCCGGCGCGCGTCGTCGCATAATTTTCCTGTTTGAGTTCTGTTGTAAACACCGGTGAATCACAACAGTCGACTAGTCGAGTTAGCAGTCTCATTTGTTATGTTTATGCAAGTTATTGATAAAATATATTGTTTATTTCCGAGTTTATTTCCTTGTTAAGAAAGAAGATAAATATTTAGAAGTTGTGTATCCGTGGTAGGACAGTAGCAGGACCGTGGCAGGACAAGCAGGACCCTGGCAGGACAAGCAGGACCGTGGCAGGACAAGGGCAAAAACGACAAGTCCTGCCAAATTTGGCAGTAGGTGTACAAATTTTGACTAGTGAGACACCCCTCGCAGTATACCTTTTTTATGTCACAGGGTAAGGACAATAAAAATATTCAGTCAAAATGCGCGTACAGTGTAGGACAAAACGGTGGGCAAATTTGTATTCCTCATCCCGAAAAGCCCCATTTGCGAGATTTCATCAAAATATTATGAGCGTGGCAAAAGGTACCTATTGCAAAAAAAACTGCAAATAAAATTTAACTTTAACACCCTTTAACTGCGTTAATAATCAATTTTCGAAAAAAATATTATAAGAAGAGACAGATAGCATTTATTTTCTGTTTAGAATTATCCCCTAATTTTTTTGCTCATCATTTCCGGACACCCTGTATAGGTATAGTTAATATTCCTCATATTATAAAACTTGTTCAATATTCAGTATCTTTGCTCAGATTCGAAAGTTTTAATTTATTTAGAAAATAGGAAAAATGAATATTGAATACTCTATCATATAAATTGAGATAAAATTAAGTAACAGTAAACTACTGTAAAGTAAACATGTAGGTACCTATATACAGGGTGATTCAAAAGTACTTTGACAAACTTCGGGAGGTAATTGCTGCAGTGGCGTAGCTAGGATATTGTCTTGGGGGGGGGGGGGGCATATAGTTGCATAGAGGCGTAAAGCCCGCCGCAGGCGAAAGCGCCGTAGGCGAAAAATTTTTTTGGACCACGCCCAAATTTTGCTAAATTTTTCTATTATCTATAATTGTTACGTAATCGCCTAAGTACAATCCGCAACTGAAATAATCTAGAAGTCCTACAAACAAACCACAACCAAACGTAATTACCTAGGTTTTCCTACGATGTTTATATCTTACTTTGTCTTATTTACGTAAATAAAAGAGAGAAAAGGAAATTTACACCACCAGACACCAGATCCGCGAATGTCACATAAAACAAGACGACGGGGATGGGATGACCAAAACAGACGCGTTGTTTCTCAAAGTAAGCCTACCTACGTTAAATTTAAAAGGGCAAAAAAATTAAATTTAAATATTGTTTTTGAAATATTGTTGATAATTACTTTTTTCATGGCTCTTGGGGGGGGGCAAATGCCCCGATGCCCCCCCCCCCTAGCTACGCCGGTGAATTGCTGGCAATATTTTAACATCAAAAGTGCTTATAAACAGTGGTCCTTGGCGACTTCGTTACGGAGATACAAGGTGTTGAAATGTTGAAAGGAATAGTAATAATTTTTAAATAACTCCTTAACGAGTTATATTAACAAAACTGAAGAAATAAAACTCAATGGTAACTAACTGTCAAATATGTTTTAATTTATCGACAAATGAATTTCCAAAGCCGCCTTGTCAAAATACAAAATATTAAAAAATAACATACTAATAAATAAATATGTATGCCACTGAAAACGTGTTATACTTAGAAAATAGGCATCCTCAGATACCTTCCTAAGGCATATACATATTTGTTTATTAGTAAGTATGTATGTAGGTATTTGTTAAAATACTTTAATAAACATTTGAGTGGTTGATCAGTTTAAAACACATTTTTTAATATTTGTGTATAGTCAAATAAAATAATCATTTACCCTTAAACCGTCCCTCGTATCAAAAAAACATAGGTGATCTTTTTTATTGTAAATAAAGGGGGGATTCATAAAAAGAAAGTTAAAATAAAATAAGTCAGTGGTGTAACATAGTTTTCACAAAAAATATGATGATAACATTTTGTACCGACGCCACTGGTTAAATTTACGAACGTGTTGTACTTTGAAAATAAGTGTCCTTGGATGCTTATTAAATTCACTAAATTTCATTAAAAAAAAAGAACTCGTTAAGGAGTTATTTAAAAATTATTACTATTCCTTTCAACATTTCTACACCCTGTATCTCCGTAACGAAGTCGCCAAGGACCACTGTTTATAAGCACTTTTGATGTTAAAATATTGCCAGCAATTACCTCCCGAAGTTTGTCAAAGTACTTTTGAATAACCCTGTATATTGGTTTTATATCCATGTCCCAATCGAGAACATAAAAGTTGTTTAAAACTATTTCCAGCCAACATCTGTAATTTTTATATAAAATCTTAATCTTTGATGTCAATTGACCTATTTACTTGCACACAGCATTTCATGAAATGACATCGCGAGAAGAGAATAGGGCGAATGTAAATATTTATGTATTTATACTAAATAAAAAAATAAATCAGCAAAAGTATATACAGGGTGATCCTTAAGTACATCAAGAAAATCTAGGATACGATTCCTGGCATCAATTTAAGTTGAAAAGTTTATATGGACTTATGCCCTAAAATGCTTACCCTATAAGATACAGGGTGTTAAAATATTTAAAAAAAATATTTTAAAAAAATATTTATTTGAGTTAAATTTCGAAAATCCTTAAAGATACGGTATTGAAAATTCGTGCTTATCTATTTTGGATCAAACTACACCTTTTCATTAAAAAAGGTTTTGCTTCCTTCCACCAGTGGCGTGCGTACCAGATACCATCAATATTGTTTTGGTGAAAATATTTGATACGCCACTGATTTTTTTTTAACTCTGATACATTTTTTTGCATTATTGATACAAGCTGAACAAGAGTTGTCTCTACTATGTTTTTGAAAAAAGCAGTAGATTTAAAGATAACTCTGATGACGTATGGGACAAAATTAAGTTTTTTTTTTATTTTTTCCCTTTTTCTTTAAATCTACTGCTTTTTTCAAAAACGTAGTAGAGACAACTCTTGTTCAGCTTGTATCAATAATGCATAAAAATGCATCAGAGTTAGAAAAATCAGTGGCGTATCAAATATTTTTACCAAAACAATATTGATGGTATCTGGTACGCACGCCACTGGTGGAAGGAAGCAAAACCTTTTTTAATGAAAAGGTGTAGTTTGATCCAAAATAGATCAGCACGAATTTTCAATACCGTATCTTTAAGTATTTTCGAAATTTAACTAAAATAAATATGTTTTTTATATATTTTAACACCCTGTATCTTAGAGGGTAAGCATTTTAGGGCATAAGTCCATATGAACTTTTCAACTTAAATTGATGCCAGGAATCATATCCTAGACTTTCTTGATGTACTTAAGGATCGCCCTGTATAACTCACAGTAAAAAAACAACCAAATTGAACGTCGTTTTCCATAGATAATTAATCGTAAATGAATATACTCGAGGACACATTGCAGAAATGTTGACCGAGGAGGGGAAAGCAATCCCAGTTAAGTTGACCTTAATTTTCTAAAACATGTGCATTGTTGGGTTGGCACCAAGTTTTATTATTTAAGTTACTGGAACATAAGAGCACTAATGAAATATAAACAAATAACAGCAATTCTCACTTGCTTACAATTAAGGAGATCATTGCAATTTTTCTTTATTTTTTTTAAAGTTAAGATACCAACTTTGCACGAATTATAATTGAACGTTTATAATAGGTACAGTGTGACCAGTAAAGTCCGCATCATATGGGATTTTTTTTTATAAATAGCTTTATTCGAAATATGACTTTGGCATCAAGTTCTGCTTCGATCGAGATGACAATAATTAAGCATTTTTTTTCCAAAACATAATTCAACAGTGGGGTTATTTCTGAAAATATCGAAAAAAGTTATTCGAAAAAGTTTTTTTAAATGCAGGTTCTAGCCCACATGCAAAATTTCAGCTGCATATAAGATCATTTTGATTTACCCACCACTAAAGTTATTTTCCACCTAATGAACACTTTACTGATGACACTGTGTTCTTGTTTGTCTTAATATTAAGGTGTATTAGTTTCAGACACAAACTACGTTTTCAAAAATACTTATTTTATGAAGTTACCTTATACAGGGTCAAAAACAAATAAACTTTGCATCACATGCGACCGAATTGTAATAGCCCAATTTTGATTTTGTAGAAAAACACACATTTTATATGGCTCTACTTTAAAGAAAATGTATCTGAAATAAAGCATTGTCAAAATTAAAAAGTTTTATGTAGGTTGCGTTGAGTCTTATTTTGCAGAAGTGGTGCAATTTACAAAATATGGTAAAAAATCAAAATTATCTTATGCAGCTAAAATAGAAACTGCATTTAAAAAAACTTTTTCTAATAACTTTTTTCGATACTTTCAGAAATAACCCTACTTTTGAATTATTTTTTGGAAAAAATTAAAATTTGACAGATAATGCGAATCACGTGACTACTATTTTTTTGCTTAATTTTCATTTTGATCGAAGCAGAACTTGATGCCGAAGTCAAATTTTGAATAAAGCTATTAATAAAAAAAATCCCATATGATGCAGACTTTACTGGTCACACTGTATATGTCGTAGGCTGATAGTGAAATCCGTCATTTCATGAAAAGCCTAGTCACTTCATGAAGCGTCGGCAGATTGTGTAAAAACATGAAATTACACGATCTGCCGCGTCACTTCATGAAGAGACCTTGACGTTTCGGCGTATTATGTATAACACAATCTGTCTAATTTTAAATATCGTCACTTCATGAAATGCCACAAAAACAAGGCATATTGTGTAATTCCGTCTAAAAGGTATATTGGCAACTGGTTTGTTCGGGTTCGTCAGAGCATTTTTTTAAATTTTTATAAAATAATATTAGTTGAAAAAATTTAATTAAAAAAAAATGCTCTGGGGAACAACAAACAAACCAGTTGCCAATATACCTTTTAGACGGAATTACACAATCTGCCGACTGACATGACATTGTTAGGTACTACATGAAGTGACGATATTTAAAATTAGGCAGATTGTGTTATACATAATACGCCGAAACGTCAAGGTCTCTTCATGAAGTGACGCGGCAGATCGTGTAATTTCATGTTTTTACACAATCTGCCGACGCTTTATGAAGTGACTAGGCTTTTCATGAAATGACGGATTTCACTATCAGCCTACGACATATATAAAGTGAGTAAATATAATGGTCTCAAGAATAGCGTTTGAAAAATTCGCCTGATTTATTAGTGTCCTTTTAAAATACTTTTAAAATGGAGGTTTCAAGTATTGAGCCCTAAGCAAAAATACAGCGGGTTAGAATGGTCCTGAATGAATTATACAGGGTGATCATTTGAAAACTTCCCACCTCGATTTTCCTGCTTTAAAATAAAAATGTGGAAAATCGCTCGGACCAGTCGATTTTTATTTCGAGGGGGACATCTTTTGCGTATAATTTCAATCTTGTTACTTCAAGCCCCTAGGAGGGAGGGGGGGTAAGATCTAAATCTTAAATAGGGGTATCCCTATTTTATATAATTTTTTTGGATTCTACATAAAATTCTGAACATTTTTTAATAAAAGCATTATTAGTCTATACTTAACAGTTTCCGAGATATTGACTCTTGAAAAATGACATTTTTGAAATTTGACAGCGTCTAGCTTTCTAACTGTACGTCTTAGAGCAAAACGGCTTACATGTCCCTATCTTTGCTTTTTATTATCTTTCCAATAGTGTCAACTTCCGGTTAAACCGATAGTACTATATTTCTTTACATCCGGTTTAACCGAAAGTTCACACTATTGGAAAAAGATAATAAAAATCGAAGATAGGGACATGTAAGCCGTTTTGCTCTAAGACGTACAGTTAGAAAGCTAGACGCTGTCAAAGTTCAAAAATGTAATTTTTCAAGAGTCAATATCTCGGAAACTGTTAAGTATAGACTAATAATGCTTTTATTAAAAAATGTTCAGAATTTTATGCAGAATCCAAAAAATTTATATAAAATAGGGGTATCCATTTAAGATTTAGATCTCCCCCCCCCCCTCCCTCCTAGGGGCTTGAAGTAACAAGATTGACAATATACGTAAAAGATGTCCCCTCGAAATAAGAATCGACGGGTCCGAGCGATTTTTCACATTTTCATTTTAAAGCAGGAAAATCGAGGTGGGAAGTTTTCAAATCAACACCCTGTAGAAAATCATTCATATTATATGCACTCACAGAATATTAAGTGCATATTCTCGTTGTGTAGAACCAGAAAAAAAAAGCAGTCAAAATTAATGCTGAATACAAGATTTTTAATTTCATAAAAAACGGTATTTTCCCTTTCAAAGAAATAAATATTTTAAAAGGAAAACGAAATAGACATCTTTGCGTACATCTGATTCTTATACCCAACGCGTTTTAAGCATTCTATTTTTATTGTAGGATCTAAACCCCTTATTTCAAGCACCAGTCCTCTGTATATTACGATATATTTAAAATCTAGATAAAATTCTAAACAGTTTATGGATTCTACTACACGAGTGATAAAAGCAGGAATAAGAATATTGGAAAACAAATAGGTCAAATCGACCACTAGGATCATAAAACGTATTTTTACTATTTTAGTTTAACATAAAGTCAGCCAAGATAAAAGTGTCTTTTAAATTTGCAAATTCCCGTTTCCGTCTAACCGACTACATTTTTCTTTACTAGGAAAACCGTATTTTACCAAATTCGAATTCAATAAATTCAGACATAAAAGTACAAGCTATATTACGACTAAAGTCAGCAGATATATCGAGTAATACTTTAGCTGCAAATAGCAGAAAAATGCTCAAAGCAAAGATGCATTGCTCAATGTGAACGATTTGGGACTCTGCCTGTCTCTATACACAATAGTGTACTATATATACAGCGATAATTCTTTTAAATTCCTTTATGCCGCGTAGCTGTCTAGTTTACTTGACCTATTTTTCTTGATGGATTATTACAGAAGTCAAATATTAAAAGAAAACTAATGGCAGAATACATTTCATGTATGGAATTTAATATAAAATGCTCAAGATGTCTGGTATTCTATAAATATGTTATTAATACCTAGAAGATATTTGACACTCATTTTTTATTGGTTAAATACGGGGTAGGAGGAGTGTTTGTAGCTCGTGTAGCTATGTAACATGGTAGACTATATACTTATTTCGTATTTTAAAAATAAACTGATACATTACTACATTTTACATTTCTACTATCCATCCCTGGCGTAGTGATCGAACAGGCAATCGTGTCTCTATTTCCAATTTAGAAAGTGAAGATGGAAGATGGGTATTCGTTGTTGTAAAATATTATTTTATTTTCATAAAAAAAATTAAAATCCTAATCTATCAAGCCAGGAATAACAATTTCTGTAATTATACCTTCAGTGTCAACCTTATTACAAACCAATTTCGATAGTTTTGTAACAATGTAGACATCTTTATTAGTGAAGGATCGTAAAAGCAGTCTGACGAAAGACGTAGATTTGTTTGCAGGAAATCAATAGGAAATAGAAGTTGTGTTATCTAGAAAAAGGTCACAATGTAATTAGAATTAGAGTAGCGGTCGATTATATTTCAGATTTCAGATTATACTACTAACTGTACTACATTTTTTTAAATTAACCATTAATATATTAATATATATATATATTCACTTTTGTGTAAATATAACCTTTATTGAAACCTAATAAAATGACATTATACAAAAAACAGTCACAGAAACACTAAAAAAAAAAACCAAAACCAAAAGAAAGTACTATTAGGCAACCTGACGTGTGAGCTTACCCCACTACTGAACTGGGAACCAGCGTTGCCAATCTAAATTTGTGAAATTACACGATCAGCTAGACAAATTACGTCTCTAGGTTGGGTATTATAAAAAAGTCACACACACATTACGAGATCTGAAGTCAAAACACAAACACGGAAAGAAAATTACAGGTTATGTTGTGTCAACAAAAGTCTTCGAAACCGACCAAAAACAGTAATTTCAATAATTTTTAATATCAGTTAACATTGATTGATACTTGATCCTCCCAATAAAGTCAACATTGAAATTGTCGTATTAACTTTAACCTGTGACGTAGTTTTATAAGTTAACCTTCGTTCATCTGTCAATTAAGTTTTATAATACCCACCCTTAGTTAAACAAATACACATACATAAGTTTTAAAATAACACGTTAAATATTTAACTAGAATGCAATGTTGCCGCTGTTATAAGCGGGCTAACTGTGACATCATCGAATAACAGATGGCGCTCCAATTGTCTATCAAAAATTCAACCATGTTCAGATTATCTAGTTCTATTTATTCACAATGGATGGCTACGCTAGTGAAGCAAAGTAGTGGAAGCTGTGACCAGTGGGAACTTTTTGAAGAAACCAGCGTCAGCTATTAATGTCATATGTGGTTGTCAACTGTCGAAGCTCTAAGTTTTATGGTAAATAGGACATAATTTGGTTTTCGGTTGAGGCCGTAGTTGAATAATTTGCTCCCAAAACTAAAAATAACTCCCATTATAAAATAACACAATACTTACCTATTTATATTATTTATTGTTTCGACATTTAAAAGGCGCGTCAGGTTTAATTCAATTATCCCTACAGGCCATTATAAACTTTTTGTATAACATCAATCAAAAATAACACACTGATTATTGGGACTAAATGAATATTTTAGGTCGTACGAATGTTTAAACAGTGTTATACATTAATATTGATTTTACCATCACACATCACATTCCTCAGCTTTAATGTCATTGCTTTAATATATTTTGAACATTTAAATGGAGCCACGTCAAGTGAAATTAAAAATTAAAATCTCTTTGTTTATGCAATAATGTTCTATTTAGAAATAAAATACAAATTAATGGAATCGTGGTTAAGGAAACACTTTAGAAAAAAGTATAATATTTTCTTTTTTTAGGCAAAAATTGAAATTTTAAAAGTTTCAGAAGGTTTACCAATGGATTTAGGTACAATTTTTTCATGTACCACGTCCTGTCAAAGCAATCATGAATATTATGACACATATCGGATTTTTACCTCAAACGACAGCAAACAAAGAGAAAAAATAAAACAACTTAATTAAATTATTTGTAAATTTCAGTCATTATCAAGTTCTATTGGGGGGTCTAATCTGGTTTTGTATACTTTATAAGTTCCGACTGGTAGTTGTAATGAAACTTGACATTAATCGTAATAATATTTGCTTGCTACGGTTAATAAAGCATATACTTACCACTAAAAATCAGTACTGTGGTTCTCAAAAATTTAAATAGCTTCTAGTGTGATATTGTTCTTGTCGTTTAACATTGCATAAGAGTATCTATTATGCAAAATGGTTTACGTACCACTAATGATGGGTTGTGCGAAATCAAAATTTTCTATTGCTTTATCTGACATGCAAAGTTAAAAAAACTTAAATACAAAGCAAAAATAAATTATTTGAAACAGGTATTGGTACAATCAATAAAATTCAAATTGAGACAGGACAGCTAGAGGACTCGGAACAACAATATGACCTGCGCAACAAATACGTTCAAACTAATACTACGGCGCGCGGCGATTGCCGATCGCTATGAACCCCCACCAACGTCTTGTGAATTATAGGATCTAACGGATACAATTCGTTTTCGGGGACGCTGTTTTGCTTTCTTAATTGTAGAGAACGCGCTTTACTGGGAACGCGTTGCATTGAGAAGATACAATTTATTTTTTAACAAAATTGCTGTATTAAAAGTAGTACATTATTCAACAAGACTGCTGCTAATGGAACTGATTACTACCGATGAAAACACTGTTCTAGCAAATCTGGAATTAATATAAAACTAAAGCGGGTTTGATTTACTAGCAATTTATTTAATATGAGTTAATAAAAATAAATTATCAATACAAACTATGTCTTAGCAAACTTGTTGTATTAGATCATTTTTCTCATGGAGTGCATTTGGGCGTAGATGTATTTTGTTAGTATTCTCATTAAATATGCATTAAATATATTTTATAAATTGAGAGTAAAGTTGGTAAAAGAATATTAGTTAAATACAATAATTTGCATGTGCTTTCTTATGTCTAATAATTATTATTTTATCCTAACAAACGCCAAATTTAATATTAATGTCAATTTATTATATTTGTTATAATACTTTATTTAACTACTGTATTTAGGTAATATTTAAAAACTTTTTCGAACCAATATATTATCACTATTATCAGTTAAAGGTAAAATATCTCCGCGACATTTTTTGGTTAAAATTTTGAACGTAAAGTTTATAATTACATTACGGTATGAAGCGGGATTTTTTTTGTGGCAATGCGACGTGAAAATGGCAACATTAAAAATAAAGCAGTTTTATTTTTATTTTTTTAATATAGGAACGTTACTGAAAATCTGGTATTATTATTATTAAATAGTGGCGCTACAGAAATCTAATTTTACAAGTATTTCTATATGAAAATTAACATGGGCGAAAACGAGCTTATTTATCAAAATATCGAAAAGTTTTTATAAGGAAAAGTTCATTCCTTTTCACTTAACTTATTGAGACGCGTATCAAATTGAATCCCAAAATTAAGAGTTCTAGTTTTGCTCTGCTTTATTATAACGAAACTCTAAGAAAGTTCAACATTTTGGTTAAATCAAAAATAAGTTTTATTATTTACAAGCGGGTACCTACAGCTTCGCTCGCGCAATTCTATTATTAGAAATACCATAGTACCATCATAGTACCCAATTGAACCTCTAATAGACATTCATATACTTTTTAAAAGGAACTGTCTTTGGAGCTTTCTTACATTATCTGATGCAGCTAAAATTTCGCATATGGGCTAGAAACTGCATTAAAAAAAACTTTTTCTAATAACTTTTTTCGATGCTTTCAGAAATAACCCTACTTTTGAATTATTTTTTGGAAAAAATTAAAATTTGACAGATAATGCAAATCAGGTGACTACTATTTTCTTGCCTAGTTTTATTCTCGATCGAAGCAGAACTTGCTGCCAGAGTTTAATTTCGAATAAAGTTATTGGCTGCGTTTTCTTTCTGAAAAAGATCCTGTCTTACACCCCGACACAAAGCAAACTCTACTTTTATAAATTGTACCATTATTTATTATAAATATGGAAATTAATTACAATACAACGTTATTTGTCTTGTCTTGCCTTCAAACATTATTTGTTATTTCGAAAAATAAAATGTCAATTGTCAAAAGTAAAAGCACAGAAAAATAAAGGGTTTAAGTAAAAGTTAAAAACTATGGAGGATCTAGTTTTCCACATTAAAAACGAAGAAGAAGAAGACAACATCAGCCCACTTCGGACGCGAGAGCCATCTATCGGCCAGTAGCGAACTAATCAAAAAACCGGGACAGAATTTGAAAATGCTGCCATTGTCGATCGGCCTCCTACCCTATAGTTCTCCATAGTTTAGACTTAAAGCAGTGTCAATTTTCCGTCGCATGCGACAACATACGGAAATGATACTCTTTAGTATTAAAAAGACGCGTGAATACCGTTAATATGAAAAAGGCATAAATAGGTTTTTCTAATTTGGGAGAAGCGATTTGGTGTTAGGTCAAGCGGCAGCTAATAGAGGGCGGTATTTGGTGCCATTTTATGATTAAACCTAGAAATATACAATTTTCGAATTGTGTCACTTTACTTTTAAAGATGCGCAGTATTTTCATTGATAGTCATCAGTTCCATTAGCAGCACAGTCTTGTTGAATAATGACTTTAAATAAGGCAATTTTGTTAAGAAATAAATTGTATCTTCTCGATGCGACGCATTTTGTTCCAAGTAAAGCGCATTATCTACAATTAAGAAAGCAGAATAGCTCTCCCAAAAACGAATTGTATCCGTTAGAACCTATAATCTAGCAGACGTTGGTAGGGGTTCGTAGTGATCGGCAATCGGAGTCTTCTATAGCTGTTCTGTCTGAATTTGAACTTTATTGATCGTACCAATACGTGTTTCAATTAATTTATTTTTACTTTGTATTTAATTTTTTTTTAAACTTTGCATGTCAGACAAAGTAATAGAGGATTCTCATTTGGCACAACCCATCATTAGTAATGGACTTTATAATCTATGGACAAATTTAACTATCTCGGTAAACCATGTTGCATAATAATATAGATATTCATATGATTCAAATGATAAGAACAATATCACACTAGAAGCTATTTAAATTTTTAATGGTAAGTAATACCTATATGCTTTATTAACCTTAGCAAGCAAATATTCTAATTAATGTCGAGTTTCATTACAACTGCCACTCGGAACTAATAGGTACAGTATATAAAAGCAGATTACACCCCCAATAGAACTTGATAATAACTGTGAGTATTTAGAGCAATAATGGCTATAAACCATTTTATGGTAGCATTAACGTCTATTTCCTATTGGTTAAATTACCGTGATATTATCACTACACAACCGTCTAGCAATTTTCGTTGTCTTACAGTAGGAAAGCACGTTGCTGTCATATATAGTATTAAACAGTTGTATAAAAAGTATGTGAATTCTTATAAGGAATAGAAGGCTTTTTCTCAGTATTAATACTGCAAAATATGTTTAAACCAATAACAAATAAAACGTCCAGTACCATTTGACATTTTTATAACGATTACTGGTAGTTTCATTGGGTAATGTATCATAGCCGTATTTAGGTTTTCAGAATTTTGCAAAATAACTTTTAATGGGTTTTGATGTGAAATTATTAGAGGAGCCAATATTTTAAGGTATACAGCAAAATTTAGCGGTAAATCACCCAGCATGTGAATTTTTCTTTTTCCTCTAAAAGAATGCACAATCAAAAACTTATTATTATAAAATCACAGACACCATAAAACATTTATTATAACGTTGCCGACGATCAGACATAGAATTCAAATAATCATAATCACAAATCGCACTCTCGGTAAATCTCGAGACAGCGTGATAAAACTAATCTAAAGTTTATAACAAGTTTCTGCAAACTTTGGCATGGAGAATTTCATCAAACTCGGCTCACTTTTCACCACTTCAAATCATATAAATAAAGGAAGTGTTGATTCTGACACGTCACTTTTCATGGCTTCTTAAATGAAATGTCCAAAAGTTATTAGACATTGACATCGCGTCGCTTCGAGTGGATTCAACAGTAAAATCAATATTTATATAACGCCGATCATAAATTGGAATTAATTATTATATTCTGTTATGAATGAAGTGAAGAAGATAATTCGTAAACCGCAATTTTTAACAAATAACAAAGATATTTGACTAACAGGATATTGATTTTTCACTGCTGTATACCTAAAGGTGCCATACTTTCACTCTTGGATTAATACCGTGCGAGCAAAAATTATTTGCATCAAAGAGGGCCTTGCATCTAAGGACGTAATGCTTAGCCGTAGAGCTTAATACCTGTTGGGTGTCAGTAACTACCTGAATTAACAATCAATCAGTTATTCCGTCATCTTTGACAGTCGTTACAAGTAATTTGATTCATCGCAAATTTTTCCAACTTCTTGAACAATTCACACAATGGGCTTTACGGAACAGCACAAAACATTTATGGTTGAAGCGTATTTTCGAAACGGGGTTAGAGTAAATGGTGAGTGGCAATACAATCCGGGTTTGTGCATGGACGATTTTCACGAACATTTTCCTAACGTTGCTTTTATTGCTGGGGATTTTTATCATTGCCTGAAAAGAACCGTGGCTGTGCTTAGGGAAACATGTTCTATACAACACAAAAAAGGAGCAGGAAGACCATCTGTAAGAACAAAAGAACTTGTTGCAAACGTTCGTGAAATAATGCAAAATACGCCAACAAATTGTATAAGACGCCTGTCCCAAGAAGTGGGAAGATCTTATGGAACATTGAGGACTATTCTTAAGAAGCAGCTAAATTTATTTCCTTATAAAGTGCAAGTATTCCAAGAAATACAAGCCGCAGATTTTGAAAGACGCAGGAATTACTCTCAATGGTTTACACAAAATCTATTGGAATGAAATGATTTATTAAACTTGCCTTTTTTTTCGGATGAAAGTAATTATTTTTCTTTCTGTATATTCTTACTTTGTTAATTTGGTACACAACAAAAATTAATTTGTCTTTGTCTAGTTATTTTATTACTCATTAGTTTGGCATATCATGTCATAATATGAATTTGACAAAATGTTAACCTAGATTTGGTTAGATATATCGTCCCCATATCATTGTGATCTAAACCAAGCCGCACGTTTTTTAATCCAAGCCCTCTTTGATGCAAATAATTTTTGCTCGCACGGTATAACCATACCTAGGTATTTCTTTTATACAGTGACCGGCAAAGAGTTCGCAACATATGGGAAAAATGTTTATTAGCGGAATATTGAAAAATCTTTTTTGGGGGATTGGATGTGCATGTCCCATAACCTTAAAATCGATTTTGACTTACGTCACGTGACCAATGGTATGGCGGGAAAGTTGAAAAAACGAATATGAAATCATCATAAATCAGATAAGTTGATGAGATATCGAAAAAATTCCAAGAATAAAAAGTGTTTAGAATTCCATTAGAACCTTCAATACAATGTTTGGGATATCTACTTGAAAAAACATAAAATCGAATATTTTTGTAAATATTTTTTTAACGAATTAAAAATTTCCATATTTTTCCTTTCTTAAAGCTTCATTAAAGTAAAACTGACATCTGGTGATCACAACTAGAAATATTCTTTTGTTTTTCTGACAATTTGGAGCAATAATTAAAAAAATTCGTTGTACACTTGGATACCAGCTGTTGCAATAGTCTATTTCTAATAACCTTATCGATATTTTTTATATCAAAATATTCTATTATGTTAAGAAATTATTAAATTCATTAATTGGGGGGTTCTTAAAAAACCAGGTTTACAAAAACCGGCCCTTTAGAAATGTTGAGCATTTGGAACAAATAATTAGACACTGTGTAGACCTAATAACTCCCGAAATGCTCAGAAATGTTTCAAAAGGAATGGTATCTCGAACAATATTATGTATGGAGCGAAATGGTGGTCATACCGAGTTTTAATACTCTGTTAAATTTTTTAATTTAGGTTAATTTTGGTGTTATCAGTATTAATAAAATTATTAAATGCTTATTACTAATATAGTTTTTTGACTCAATTTGTTGTTTATTTGGCTCAATAAAATAATTTAAATTTTTATTAATTTTTAGATTTTTTTAAAGATTTCTGCGAAATTCAAAATTATTTTTTACGGTTATAAATAAAATTTGCTTTGGATTAATGAATTTAAGGATTTCTTAACATAATAGAATATTTCGATATACAAAATATCGATAAGGTTATTAGAAATAGACTATTGCAACAGCTGGTATCCAAGTGTAAACGAATTTTTTGAATTATTGCTCCAAATTGTCAGAAAAACAAAAGAATATTTCTAGTTGTGATCACTAGTTTTATGAAGCTTTAAGAAAGGAAAAGTATGGAAATTTTTAATTCGGTAAAAAAATATTTACAAAAATATTCGATTTTATGTTTTTTCAAGTAGATATCCCAAATATTGTATTGAAGATTCTAATGGAATTCTATACACTTTTTATTCTTGGAATTTTTTCGATATCTCATCAACTTATCTGATTTATGATGATTTCATATTGGGTTTTTTAACTTTCCCGCCATACCATTGGTCACGTGACGTATGTCAAAATCGATTTTAAGGTTATGGGACATGCACATCCAATCCCCCAAAAAAGATTTTTCAATATTCCGCTAATAAAAATTTTTCCCATATGTTGCGAACTCTTTGCCGGTCACTGTATAATATAAGTATAGAGAAAAGTGTCTTTTGAACTGGAGCAATATAAGTATTGCTCAAAAAATAGGCGTACCTATAATTAGATTGCAGGTCTTTTCACATAAAATATACCAAAACATGCATCGGGATAATCTGTCTTGGTGTGTGTTTCTCTTTACTTTCATACCTTGTTTGTGTAGCAGTGTAGCCTAGGCCTCGTTAGATGCTATTAAATTGATCATAATAAAATAAAGTTATATATTAAGATGCATCACTACTCCATACTTACTGAAAATACTAAATACCCGGTATTTTACCACTATTTGGTCATAATAAAATCATACAACGGTTTTTACTAGTCATTGTGCCATCACTGGCTCTCTAAGCAGTGTCGGCCCGTGAGGTAGAGGCACAGTGCCATGACCCTACCTGTCCTATTACCTACAATTTATATTAGCAACTATCGAAGTATATTTAAAACTGGAACGCAATCGATCGCGCTTTATCAAAGCGATTATGCGTAAATACGTATCGTAGTTCTCTCGGTCTTAGCCCGGTAGCATATACAGTAACACCACGCGGGCTAGAAACTTCGTTTAAGCTCGGATCGCCGAAATCATAATCAGTAATGGCACGTGTGCTAGACAGCAGAATGCGTAACAGCACGCGGGCTAGAAAATCTGACTTCCTCAAGTGGTGGCTAGTAACGACACTCGCGCTATAATTAGGGATGTTACGAAATAGCTTTTTCTCGTACCTAGTTGGACCTGTACCTATTCCAAACCCAAACCTATTCCAAATACCTATTACAGGTTCAAACTATTCCAGGTCAAACTTAAACGCCGCTCCGCCGATTGGCGCTATTCCGGCTGCATGGTTGACGCGAGTTTTTAAAGAAGGCCGCTAGAACTCCAGCGTGGCCAGCAGTTTCCGATTGTTCGAATTAAATTTTGTTATAAATTTTTGTAACAGATTAATATTTTTCGCACCAGACTTTTTTGAAAGATTTGATTGTAACGGAGGCCTATTATTTAA
Organism: Polydrusus pterygomalis; assembly: GCA_963969555.1. Taxonomy (NCBI): domain Eukaryota; kingdom Metazoa; phylum Arthropoda; class Insecta; order Coleoptera; family Curculionidae; genus Polydrusus; species Polydrusus pterygomalis. The sequence goes on along the minus strand of OZ018376.1, from coordinate 35,681,500 downwards.
AGAAACATGAAGAATAGGCATAGGTACATCCACCATATATGTTGCCTTTTTAATTAATTCCTTATTGCTGGTTGCATATCCTACATTAAATACGCTATATTTTGTTGCCCAATAAATTATTACAATTCTTTTAGAAATATTTATTATTTAATACTATTTCCCTTTATCTTTATTTAGTGAGATTATTTTAATTATTGCAATGTGCTTGTAACGGCAACGTTTAAAATTCTCAACTGCAAATTCGCCATATTATAAACATATTATATGAATTTAAAGCAAAACCTGTAGCCGTTCCATTCCCTATATCGTACCTGTACCTGACAACTTGAAAAAGGAATAACAATGAAACCAGAGAATCAAACATGTGACAGTGCCAACGGACCTGGAATAGGTACCTGGTAATAGGTAATAGGTACGCGGAATAGGCAGATGATACCTATTCCAAAAGAACAGGTCCAGTTCCACTGTAACACCCCTAGCTATAATAGCAGCAGTTACAGTAATAGCACGCGAGGTATAAAAAGGTATATAGGCAATCGGTTTGTTCGTTGTTAGCAGAGCATTTTTGAAAAATTAAATTAATATTTTATGAAATATTATGAAATGAATTGGATTTTAAAAAAAAATGCTCTGCTAACAACGAACAAACCGATTGCCGATATACCTTTTTATACCTCGCGTGCTATTACTGTAACTGCTGCTAGCGCTAGTGTCGTTACTAGCCAGGACTTCGGAAAGTCGGATTTTCTAGCCCGCGTGCTGTTACTGTATATGCAGCCCGGTATGATCACTATCTATGCCGTTATCGAACAATCACATTAAAAAAAACAACGACATAGACAACAGCTTTAAATAAAAGGGAGGTGTCTAACTTTTTTTGGGCTAAGGCGGCCAAGTAAATCTTTCAGTCAGTTGCTATGCACGGGCACGCGCACCTGCAGCCATATCTTATCGCACGCGGTGACGCGGTTTAGTTGTTGGTTCGTCGGGAATTCGTGTTGTTTGTTCGTTGTCGTAATTTTGTTTTATGTGTATTTTGTTCGGAGGGGAGGAATCTTGGTTCCGAAAAGGAACCGATGACCTTCAGGGTTCGGAGGATATACAGTGTCACCAGTAAAGTCCGCATCATATGGGATTTTTTTTTAATAATAGCTTTATTCGAAATTTGACTTTGGCATCAAGCTCTGCTTCGATCGAGATGAAAATTAAGCAAAAAAATAGTAGTCACGTGATTCGCATTATATGTAAAATTTTAATTTTTTCAAAAAAATAATTTAAAAGTGGGGTTATTTTTGAAAATATCGAAAAAAGTTATTAGAAAAAGTTTTTTTAAATGCAGTTTCTAGCCGACATGCGAAATTTCAGCCGCATAAGATAATTTTCATTTTTTACCTATATTTTGTAAATTGCACCACTTTTACAAAATAAGACTCAACGCAACTTACATAAAACTTCTTAGTTTTGACAATGCTTTATTTCAGATACATTTTCTTTAAAGTAACGCCATATTAAATGTGTGTTTTTCTACAAAATCAAAATTGGGCTATTAAAATTTGGTCGTATGTGATGCAAAGTTTATTTGTTTTTGACCCTGTATAAGGTAACTCCATAAAATAGGTATTTTTGAAAAGATAGTTTGTGTCTGAAAGTAATACACTTTAATATTAAGACAAAAAAGAACACAGTGTCTTCAGTAAAGTGTTTTTTAAGTGGAAAATAAATTTTTGTTTAACAACGTAAAGTTTATCTATTTTCAACGATTTAATTTAAAACCCCTATATTATAATTTATTATTAAGCTAAGTCCTAATAACGTTAACGTGTATTACTTTCAACCACAAACTACGTTTTCAAAAATACTTATTTTATGAAGTTACCTTATACAGGGTCCAAAACAAATAAACTTTGCATCACATACGACCAAATTTTAATAGCCCAATTTTGATTTTGTAGAAAAACACACATTTATTGTGGCGCTTCGTTAAAGAAAATGTATCTGAAATAAAGCATTGTCAAAACTAAGAAGTTTTATGTATGTTGCGTTGAGTCTTATTTTGCAAAAGTGGTGCAATTTACAAAATATAGGTAAAAAATGAAAATTATCTTATGCGGCTGAAATTTTGCATGTCGGCTAGAAACTGCATTAAAAAAACTTTTTCTAATAACTTTTTTCGATATTTTTAAAAATAACCCCACTTTTAAATTATTTTTTTGAAAAAAATCAAATTTGACAGATAATGCGAATCACGTGACTACTATTTTTTTGCTTAATTTTCATCTCGATCGAAGCAGAGCTTGATGCCAAAGTCAAATTTCGAATAAAGCTATTAATAAAAAAAAATCCCATATGATGCGGACTTTACTGGTGACACTGTATATCATGATATTTATAGTTTGATATATATCACAATATATTCAACAATCGACAAATCAAACAAAAAAAAGTTTTGATGTTTTTAACTAATATTAAGGGTGGGTCCGTTTTGAAAATATTTTCACCTTTTTTATTATTGGATATCTTATAATTATTAACCTTTGTGATTTATCTGTTTAGTTATTATTACTCATTAGTTTAGGTCATGTTTTTTAAAGTCAGTTTACTTTAATAAGTATCCTACAAAAATATTTAGTTTTCAAGATAAGAAGATAATATTTGGGAAAAAAATAAAACACATGAAAAGTCAAACGTACATTTTAAGAGAAAATATATTTAATATGCTTGGTAAAATTAAAACTCAGTTCAATTTTGCATACCGTAACGAAATAATAAACTAAAACGAAAAACTTGATAAAACCAGAAATGTCAAAATCATCATTGTTTTTAATTCGTTTAAATCGTTGTCGTTATATCGTTAAATCGTTATAAATTTAAATGTTTTAATATGTCCGCATTAAGGCATACTAATGCAATAAATAGTTCCTTTATTGATTTATCCAAAGCTAGAATTTATCGAAGACTAAAATGTATATAATTCAAACGTCTTATTTTTGTTTATTTGTGCTACAAAAATAAACCAAATAATTTATCATTTCTGTAACTTTTGTTCTATTCAAAATTTATAAGTTTGTTTTGCTTATGCAAACAGAATTTTCAGAATACAAGCAGCTAAGATTTCTTAGGGTACCCTAGACAATACTTGCGAAAAGATTATTCAAAAGGATATAAGATAGATAATAGAAACTTGGGAAAAAGTTGTACAAAAGAATAGCAAAAATAAGACTAAAGAAGACCTAGTTCCATAGAAATCCACAATGGTTAATTTATCTTTTTTAAACTCTGAAACTGCTGAAAACAGTGAAAACCATTTAAAATTTGGGTTAGCTAAACAGGGAGTAGTTGTTTTCTCTCGCTTGCAAAATACTGCTAGCAGGATATTTAGTGAAAAGAGCGTTAAGGGTGCATCTTCGCAAGTAAAATAAACCCAATTTTCGCCCTCCGCTGTCACCGAATTTCTCCGAAACTGCACATACGATTTACTTCAATTTGAAAATATAGAAAGACCTATCCTTAAACTCTGTTTCTCATATAGCAAATTTTATTATTAGGTACCCCTTTGTTTTAAAAATATACACACGTTAAACCACCTTTTTAACACGCTTTTATTAGCTTCACCTGTATGTTTGTTTGTTCTTTGAATCCGATTTTGACCCACTTTAAACGGTCAGATTTAATTTAAATTTTGTGAACTTATCAAGAACTGCTGACAATAGAATAATTTGACAAGTTTATCTCATTATCCTGATCAGGATCGCGGGAATTAAATAATTTCCTGACAGATCCTCTGTATGAGAGTGAGAGAGATAGAGCTCACCGTATGCGCATGCGTACTATCACCTACTTTCCGGCTCGAGCACTCGGCTTAATAGTGTAGTAGTGTTAAAAGTTGGTTCGTTGGCCGAGTGGGTTTGTTCGGGATTGTGGATCCAATGCTTTGAATCTAGCCATTAAAAAAAAATGGATCCACTGCGTTAAATCTAGCCATTTCAAAAAGTCATTGTTAAATTAGTGACAGTATTATATTTCTACTCCGGACCTCTCTATGACTATCTCTACTCAAAAAAAATGTTTTTTTCTTAACAATTACTCAAAACTAAAAATTGAAAAATAAATATAGTTTAAAAAAACTAAAAAACACGCTGTAATAATTAATCAAACTAAAAAGCGGAAAATAAATATAGTTTAAAATAATTCTAGAAATTCTTAATATACACATATACCATGGTTTTTTAAGTGTGCAACATATGGGATTTTTTTTTTATTAACGATTTCTTTCTAATTTTATTCTTGATAAAAGTTGGTGCATGTTCTATAATCATATTAGGTGCACTTGGAATGGTTGCAAGTCAAACGGCGTACAGGGTAGGCCAAAAAATATAAAACTTTTACAAAAATAAAAAAATTGAATAAACATTTAAAATAAAAATTTTGCACTTTAAATGATGGTTTTTTAATTAGCATATTATCATTACTAATGCTTTATCTTGTTAAAACTAATTTTTAGGATATTTTAAAGTTGTGTTTAATATCGTTGCAACAAACATGGTTTGTGATTCCTAAATAAATTAAAAATTCAAGTAACTTTTACAAATATGCTTGAACTTGAACAAAAATATGCGAAATTGATTTGATTTTGATTAATTTATGAAGGTCTTTATGGTGAATATTAAAAAAAAAAATTTTTTTGGGAAATTATTAATGTTTTTTAAAAAAATATATTTTTTTATTTTATTAGGTCACGTTTTTGAATCTATGCATAACTTTTAATTCTAAACAACTTTTTTTAATAACATTTTGCTGAATTTTTTGAAATAGGGGTACTTTGTTCTTGTACGAGTTTTATATTTTTTGGCCTACCCTGTACACCGTTTGACTTGCAACCATTCCACCTAATATGATTATCGAATATGCACCAACTTTTATCAAGAATAAAATTTTCTGAGAAATCGTTAATAAAAAAAATTCCCATATGTTGCACACTTAAAAAACCACACTTTATATAGGCAGAAAATAATAATGAACGATAAACATTAGTATTATTATTTTCTGCCTATATTAAGAATTTCTAGAATTATTTTAAACTATATTTATTGTTGTGTTTTGCTTCGTTACATTTTGATTTTTTGACAAAATAAATAACACATAAACCATAACTATTATTAAGTCACAAAATGTCAGAACGTGAAACAATGAAGATTTCTTACCTTGAAAGGTAAAAAAAAAACATGTATCACAAGCTGCAGTGGCGTAGCTAGGATATTGTCTTGGGGGGGGGGGGGGGGGGGGGGGGGCATATAGTTGCATAGAGGTGTAAAGCCCGTAAATTTTTTGGACCACGCCCAAATTTTGCTAAATTTTTCTGTTATCTATAATTGTTACGTAATCGCCTAAGTACAATCCGCAACTGAAATAATCTAGAAGTCCTACAACCAAACGTAATTACCTAGGTTTTCCTACGATGTTTATATCTTAGTTTGTCTTATTTACGTAAATAAAAGAGAGAAAAGGAAATTTACACCATCACCAGACACCAGATCCGCGAACCAAGACGACGGGGATGTGATGACCAAAACAGACGCGTTGTTTCTCAAAGTAAGCCTACCTACGTTAAATTTAAAAGGGTAAAAAAATTAAATTTAAATATTGTTTTTGAAATATTGTTGATAATTCCTTTTTTTTATGGCTCTTGAGGGGGGGGGGGGGGCAAATGCCCCGATGCCCCCCCCCCCCTAGCTACGCCGGTGACAAGCTGTATGTTTCCATTTAAAAAAAGATCGATTTCGTCATATCTTTGACAAATCGTCGTTAATTTCACAAAGTGTCGTATCTCATTTATTGTAATTTTTCAGGACAGAGGTTTAAAGATTTTCGTAAGTTTTGGCTTTCGATAAAAGTAAAAAAGCATTTGTTTTATAATATTTATTTGGTCTTGTGTTATAGTGTTAGGAGTTTTTTTTGTAGTTTCATGATAAAACATATGATTTGATTTTTTAACCCTGAGTTAAGAAGAAAAAAAATAGATACGACCATTTGTGAGAATAAAATTTTACCTGTATGTTGAGATATGTCTTTGTTATTTATGATAAAATATATTATTTTATAATAGAAAAATAAGGCAAACCCTTCGAAATGAACAAATTTTATTTTAAATACCTAAACTAGAATATAAATATACAAAACTATCTTGACGTAGTATGTAAAACAGGTAAATGAAACTTTGCAGGCATTTTTATGCAAATATTGAGGCTACATTAACTAGCAAAAATACAAAAAGAAATATGAACACGTAAAAATGGGTAAAAAAATCGTGAACATTTAATTTTTTTAATGTGGTAGTAAGTTTTTGTTTGTTAACTATTCCCTTCTTTCTTTGACTCGGTTCGCCTTCCTTTTTACTTCCTTCCACTTGATGCTGTTCAGGCTGCAAGTCCCTATTAACATTGGTTATTCTTGTAGTTTTCTTTTTTAGTATACGTGTTGTATGGTAGTCACAATGTGGGTTATCCATGAAGTGATCGTAGCACAAAAGAATCCAACAACGATGACAGGAACTCCATACTTCTCCCTTACATCGGTAATATTCACAGGTGGCTGTATACGGAGGATCGGCATCGGAATCGTAAACAGGCTCTTCACTTATTTCACTCTTATTGTCAGAAATTGCCGTTTTCTGATTACTTAAAGATTCACTCAAAATCAAAGCCCTGATTTGGGCTAGAGGTACATTGTCCGAAGAATCCGACAAGGAATCGACATCTGAAATGTCCACGTGGTTTCTAAACTCACTCACAGACTTGACATCTAGCTTGTTCACTTCCTGCGTAGGTACAGGTACATAATCTGAATTATGTTCATCGAAAATATTAATGTCGCACTCCGTTAAGATCACTTTGCCATTATACCACTTTTTTTCGTAAAACATTTTTACTTTAGTTCCTTTTTTCAATGCACCACGAAACATAAGTTCAGTTGATAACACAACATTTTTTATGCCATCCTCCCATAGTACAAGTGCATCCATCGTAAAAATGTATTATTCTCACCGTCAAATATTGCTTTACTGCACCCGGCTACGTTTAAAACAAGACTAAATGCATAATAATAATAATTGCCGTAAAATAAAAGACCCGGTCAAGTATAATACGAGTTCTAACTCGTCAAATTAAGATACGTCGGCGACCTGCACAAATCTATTTAAAAAGTAAATCTCGCAAACCGACCTAACTCGAGTTAGGTCGGTTTGTGAGATTTATAAAGTTTACTATTATGAGATTCGTCACCGACCAAATGTTAATTACGAGAAAAGTATAGCAGTTAAAGTTACGACACTTTGTGAGATGAAAAAGGTTTATATAAGGTAAACGTTTTCGATCGTATCTCAAAATAGCGATTTTCTGAGATACGTCAGTTTGTGAAATTAACGACGAAATGTCTACAAAAAAAAACAATCGATTAATGTCAAAATGTGAGCATATATAAAATTAAATTGACGTGTCCGAGTGTTTTCCCCAAAAGTTACAGGTTAAGGCTATATTAATTTTATCGGTCAACCCTGTATATAAATACTTATACAGTATGTCTCCGTAAGTTTGCACCATATGGAAAACTTTTTTCTTAAATTCATTTTACGAAAAAAAGTTATTCTTCATAAAAAGCTCTGCATGGTCTAAAACCTAAAATGCAACCATAAAATATCGAAATTTTCCAGTCATATACGAGGTTTGTCAAAAAATGTGAATTTTTCCCAACAGTAAAGTACCTTTATTTTTGACATTATCAAAAATTGTTATTAAAAAAAGTTGATCAGAACTAAAAACCACGTCTAAACGTGCAATACCACGAATTAAATTAATTAAATAATTAATAATAAATTTTTATAATGTCAAAAATAAAGGTACTTTACTCTTGAGAAAAATTCACATTCTTGGGAAAAATTCACATTTTTTGATAAACCTCGTATATGACTGGAAAATTTCGATATTTGATGGTTGCATTATAGGTTTTAGACCATGCAGAGCTTTTTATGAAGAATAACTTTTTTTCGTGAAATGAATAATAAAAAAGTTTTTCATATGGTGCAAACTTACGGAGACATACTGTAGAATGGTCATTATATTTTAAATCACATCCCACTTTTAAAAATCAAGTCTGCTTTATTATTAATAAATATCTCAATACTTAATCTTCCAAATTAATGGAACATCACGAAGTGCTTTTTCCAATCTTACAAAAATGACTTTCACACCTACAGCTTATAAAAACGGAACTATAGGGGGCTTATAATATTATAAAGAGGACCATAAAAACCGAAACTATTTAAATCTCTGTCACTTTTATAACGGCTATATTTTAAATGCCCTGTAATTTTGAAATGCCTTTTTATAAATTTAATTTCAGGTAGTTAACTATTATTCGGTTTAAAAAAAAATTAGTAGGCAGGCTGTAAAAATTAATTAAGGAGAAGTTTTTTGATAATGACCCGTCTTAAACTTTAAATTATTTTTGGTTTGACTGAGGTCGGTTAAAAATAATGAGATAGGTGCGGGTGGATTTTAATTACGACTTCCAAGAGTTACTTAAAATGTAAATATTAATATCTAAATATACCATATACAGTGTGACCAGTAAAGTCCGCATCATATATGATATGGGATTTTTTTTATTAATAGCTTTATTCGAAATTTGACTTTGGCATCAAGTTTTGCTTCGATCGAGATGAAAATTAAGCCAAAAAATAGTAGTCACGTGATTCGCATTATCTGTCAAATTTTAATTTTTTCCAAAAAATAATTTAAAAGTGGGGCTATTTCTGAAAATATCGAAAAACATTATTAGAAAAATTTTTTTTAATGTAGTTTCTAGCCTACATGCAAAATTTCAGCTGCATAAGATAATTTTGATTTTTACCCAACACTAAAATTTATTTTCCACTTAATGAACACTTTACTGATGACACTGTGTTCTTTTTTGTCTTAATATTTAGGTGTATTACTTTCAGACAGAATCTACGTTTTCAAAAATACTTATTTTATGAAGTTACCTTATGCAGGGTCAAAAACAAATAAACTTTGCGTCACATGCGACCAAATTTTAATAGCCCAATTTTGATTTTGTAGAAAAACAAACATTTAATATGGCGCTACTTTAAAGAAAATGTATCTGAAATAAAGCATTGTCAAAACTAAGAAGTTTTATGTGGGTTGCGTTGAGTCTTATTTTGCAAAAGTGGTGCAATTTACAAAATATGGGTAAAAAATCAAAATTATCTTATGCAGTTAAAATTTTGCATGTGGGCTAGAAACTGCATTTAAAAAAACTTTTTCTAATAACTTTTTCGATACTTTCAGGATACTTTTGAATTATTTTTTGGAAAAAATTAAAATTTGACAGATAATGCGAATCACGTGACTACTATTTTTTTGCTTAATTTTCATCTCGATCGAAGCAGAACTTGATGCTGAAGTCAAATTTCGAATAAAAACAAAACCCCATATGCGGACTTTACTAATCACACTGTATGTATAAGTAAAATAGTACTAACGACAAAAAATGTTATACTGGGTGGATCATAAAAATAATGCTATGGGTATCACATTTAATTTTTTTAACTAAATATTTTTCATTCTACAAAAACGAACATAAATCAAATAAATTAGACGAAGACAATAAATCAGAAAGTTTGTCGGAATCCAGAAATGGAGATCTACTAACTTCAGTTTTATGTAAAGCAAGGAGCAGAAATCAATCAAAATATCGACATTCAAAAGCTCCCTCGGGGTTGGGTCAATTTGCGCAACTGCTCGGGAGATTTTACCTTCCTTTTTGTATTACTCACGACAAAAAAAAGGCGACTACGATTTTTATGAGAATAAACAATTTAATATAGATTCTCAGCTTTAATGATATAGGTACGCCCCAACATTTTTGACTTCAAATTTTTTCCTCTTTCGGGCATTCCTGTTTCGAGCAATGGTACTTGGAAACCACCTGAGATCTACCTGTTTCGTGCAAAGTAATAAGTATTAAAATATTAATTTCCCTTTTCGGGCAAAAATTCGTAGCAACCTGAAACGCGTATTATCCAATGGTTATAAATATTTTATTAAACACTTAATTAATGTTTAGAGTTAGGGTGATTATGCAAATTATTGTACAGATGTTGTATCTACAGTGTTACCAGTAAAGCCGGCATCATATGTTTTTTTTTATTAATGGCTTTATTCGAAATTTGACTTTGGCATCAAGTTCTGCTTCGATCGAGATGAAAATTAAGCAAAAAAAATAGTAACCATGTGATTCGCATTATCTGTCAAATTTAAATTTTTTCCAAAAAATAATTCAAAAGTGGGGTTATTTCTAAAAATATCAAAAAAAGTTATTAGAAAAAGTCTTTTTAAATGCAGTTTCTAGCCCACATGCAAAATTTCAGCTGCATAAGATAATTTTGATTTTTTAATAAATATAAAACCAGATTACACCCCCAATAAAACTTGATAATTACTGCCAGTATTTAAAGCAATAATGGCTATAAACCATTCTATGGTAGCATTAACTCCTATTTCCTATTGGCTAAATTAATATCTCCTAGTATAAATTTATTTCTTAACGTGTTAATCATACATTTATAATACAAAACGAATTAATTTTTTAACTGTCTTTTTTTAGGTATATATATTATACGAGTATACCTATTAAGTTAGAGTAATAATTGTTAGTTATTTTTATATACTGTAATAAACTTGTATAAAGTTGGTTGGGAGTAAAGTAAAATAAAAAAAATTTACCGTGATATTATCACTACACAACTGTCTAGCGATTTTCGTTGTCCGACAGCAGGAAAGCGCGCTGCTGTCACATATAGTACTAAATAGTTGTATAAAGAATATGTGAATTCTTATAATTTAAATGCTTTTTTCTTAATGTATTTCCCGATAAGGTGAATCTGTGCTTAAATTTCCCGCACAGAAATAATTTGAATTGAAAATTATATAAAGTAATATTTTAGATTATTATTTATTTTCGAAATCCGTAATGCCCGAAACAAAACTGTTCTTAATTTGCCTTAAATTTTGTTTCCTTTGAATTATCCTTCTAAACTTTTTGCACTGGGATTACCTCGGAAACCTTCTTGTCTTGGTATAAATATATCTGAGGCAACAAAGTCTAGTCCCAATTTGATTTCTCAAATATGATTTTTTCATATTTGATTCAGAACACTAAGAATGAAACAGGCTACATTAATTTATCTAAATAAGCTCTACTTATCTTAATTATTTTATCTTTCGGTACATCCTTCATTCTCTTTATTACCAAGATAAAGTAATTAGTCTTCCGTCATCCTATCTTTACCTGATAACCTTACCTTTTTATTTTTAAAAATATATTCATAATCTAAACGCCTTTTTTAGTACCTCATTATAACCAAAATATTGCTTAAAGACTGGTTCGCCTACAAAATAAAGATAAAATACAAACTTGTTTTAATGAGACTCGTAATAATTCTTTATGTCTCAATATTTATTAATGCTTATTTACAACAGGATTTTTCAACTAGACAACTTGTTTAGTAATTTGCAGCTAAATTTATACTGTTTTAACTTTAATGACATTTAGTTAAATTGGGGAATTGGGTAAGCACTTGTGTAAATTTCCAGGTATTTTATTGAGTAAATATTTCTGAAATATTTAATATAAATATGATAAATTTACACAAGTTTTAATATATTTTTAAAACGGAAGGGTAATCGGAAAATCTGCTACATGAGAACCAGAGTTTCAGGATAGGTTTTTTAATATTTTTTTAAATTAAAGTGAATCGTTTGTGCAGTTTCGGAGAAATTCGGTGATGGCGGAGGGCAAAAATTGGGCTTGTTTTATATGCGAGTTGCGTGTACCCGGCCTGCGTTGCAGCCCGGCATTATACGACGTGAGATAATAAGGCGAACATACCTCAAACTCAACCGTTTGCCGGCCCGTCCACCATTCACATCCATGCATAAAACATAGTCTGTCTTCGTCTATTCCGGCTTCGGTGCTTCGGATCGATCGTTGAACTGGCCGGGGACCGGTTAGGTTGGGTCGTTCGTTCTCCCTACTCTAATTTATCAGTGTTTATCAGTGTTTCTCTATAATATTATACATATATTATACATAAAAACCTTCCTCTTGAATCACTCTATCTATTAAAAAAAACCGCTTCAAAATCCGTTGCGTAGTTTTAAAGATTTAAGCACATATAGGGACAGGACGGGCGATAGCGACTTTGTTTTATACTATGTTAAGATAGTGCACTCTTAGGTAGTGTTGCCGCGAGACGAGACGAGATAAAATGGGTCTCTCGTCTCGTCGAGAGAGGGCGAGACGAGACGAGAGACGACCTTCTCTTAACCTAAATGCGTTAAAAATTTGCTTGGTTTTTACTATATTTGGTTTATCTCTTTCTTCGATTGAAAACACAATATCGAAAAGGACCTAAGTCAAATTGCATTCACAAGGCGAAAGGCGATAGATTTTGACTAAATTTAACAATTTTGTATCAAAAATTCGAAATTCGCCAAAAACTTCTCACACAAAAATCATTAATAAAAGTGTGAATTTCATTTCATATCTCTCTTACCAGTTTTAATATTTGACATTACTTTCATAACACCCTGTATATTAACCGAAACTTTATTAGGAAATCACAGATAAAGACAACGGAGGGCCATGAAACTAGTGTTATTGAAACAATAGCATTAAGTTAATAGTCTCAATTATGACATTAGTAAATAAATTAAAAATAAAAAGTCTAATATAATAGGTAAAGTGACATTCAATACGAATGATTCAAGTGTATGCCTTATTTTGCCTCATTTTATTACACAGGTCTCAGACATAAATTTGGCTATTGAAAATAATTATTAAGTGCGGTAAATGATACTTTTCCGCACGAGGTGGCAGTTGCACGAACGGCTCGAAGCAAGTCCGGGCATGCCACTAAGTGAGTGTGGAAACGAAACTTTTCGCACATGTTACTTACAATATTTTTCCTAATTGCGTAAAATTAAGCTTGTTCGTAATAAATGTTTGTATTTTTTGGGTAAAAGGAGCAAAAAATAAAGTGAATTTTTAAATTTTGATATGTCAAATAGAGCATTTTCGGAAATACTTCTTTAAGTTCTTTCTCTTGCACTTTCTATTAATGTAATAAAAAAATTAAGGTTTTTCCCCGGATGACATTCTGGGCTGATCCCTTTACACTGTTAAAAGAAAAGAATCAAATTTAACTTTTTTTTTATGTCCCAGAAAGTCCACTTCCGTTTTTTTGTCAATTTAACTAAAACCGCTTCAGTCAATCAGTAACTCATAAAATATGTTATTACTATTTTGACATTAATCTGATTTTATTGTGCAGTAAAAATTACAACTTAATTGGTTAATTTGACACATTTTTTATGTTAGTATTAACTTCTTTTAAAATTTTAACTAAAAAAAATATTGATAATGATTATAAACTTTATCAAAGTTACTAGTATTTGATTTATTTGAACCGTAAAAGAATTGCATGTTAATTTTAGTTAGCTGTTATGTTAAAACGACTTCTAGAAAAGTTAGTTCTTAAAATCTGATTTTTACTAAACACAAAAGAGTTAAAATAACTATACATTTTAGGTTAAATTTGATTTATTTTAATTGATTATAAATTTTTTGGATTCTCACGTCCAGGATTTCTAACAGTGTATTTAGTCGAATATTTTCCAAACTATTGCAGTTAATTATGCCCCGAATTATGCCAAAAAATAAATAATAAAAGAAGGGTAGTTCCATTATGAATCAATTATTATTATTATAAATCGTTCTCTATTCTGTATCTTTTACCACCCCGTATATTTTGGACTGAAAATACCTCGGTGCCAAGCCTATTATAGTAAAAATCTTGAATACTCTCGCAAGATGGGGGCAAAGTCACGTGACACTCTGTCAATTTTGGTCTATTAAATTTTTATAAGTTGGCATGAATTACAGGACCGGACTTGGAAATTATACATGTGATACCTTCTAAAACAATTTATGCAATAGCCTCATCGGTTCTACCGCTTTAATATTGCCAAATAATAAGTAATAGGTACCTAATAATTTCTTTTGAAAGTTTTGTTTTATAAATATTATAATTTAAGGTAGGTAATAATAATTATGAATTTCTATATGGTTTAAAGATAAAGTGTCAAAATAGATTTAAAAAGTTTATAATATTACCTATAAATATCCAAACCTTAAAAATACTAAACTAACTGAAACAACTTAAAATAGGATTCTATCACTCATATTTAGAACAGATTTTTTTTTCGTTTTATTTGTTCAGATTATACCTATAGGTAAAATACCTACAGTTCAATATAAACTAATTGAATTCAAGTTATTACATTCACTGTCAAGAAAATCCCCATATATGACTTACGTAAGGTACGTAGACCCAAATATGGTTTTTATAGAATTTGTTGGTTATGATACAGTTACATTCCTAAACTTGTATGTAGGCTAACATAAAGTTAAAAGCTTTAGTTTAGCCAGGGATTAAATTTTTCTGTCAGTGGAAACCCTACTTTAACAGTTTTTGACTTACGTAAGGTACGTATAGACCCAAAAGTGGTTTTTATGGAATTTGTTTGTTAAAATGCAATTTATTAATACAGTTACATTTCTAAACTTGTATGTAGGCTAACTTTATGTTAAAAACTTTATTTTATTGTCATACAAACAATAATAATAGTAATATCAAATAATACTTATGTAAGGTACATAGACACAGAAAAGAGAATTATATATTTGTTCGCTATCCTATTACATACTAATATGGTTAGCCATTTTAATTATTATAGTAACATAATTTTACTTACTATTACCTTACTATTGCCAAACAATAATAATATTTACTAACAACAATAATAAAAATAATTCCTTCAAAATCAAATAGCTGCTTTTTAAAGGTTAATAATATGGAAAGCTGTTTTCTAACCTAAGTCAGGGAAATACTTAATTTCTACTTATTATTCTTGAAACAGAAAAGGATATCTAGATAATGTAAAATGCAAAAATTATACATTAGAAACCTAACCTTAACGAACAAACATTTTAAGAACAAAAATTTTACAAACTAACTTTTCGACAAAAACGGCGTTCAGATGAAATAAAACTTATTACTTATCGATGAAATCAACTAACGAGCAAGGCACACATTAATAATTATGATCCCTAATGAAAAAGAATTAAAAAAATTTTAACCTGTATCTAAATTTTTGGTCAAATGAATAATAATTCTAGGTACTTACAATTAAATGTAACAAAAACGCAATTTATAACTCGGTGTTTGGGCTCATTACGGTCCGCTACAAATCTAGGGATATTATTATGTCCCAATATCAGCTGATCGATGACAAATAACCGCTGTCATCTGTTTTAAAACGAGACTATTCGTGATATTTAGTATACATTACGTGAATTATGTCTTATGGCCGCTTGCAATATTTTGCTGATCTAAGAAAAATAGTTTCTAAGTCACATGACTAACAAACCGACTTATATTAAACCCTTCTGCGAGACGACCAGATACTTTTAAATGTTTACCCCCTTTAAGATTCGTATAAAAAAATATTTTTTATGATTCCCTACTCACGAGAAAAAACGAGACGAGACGAGACGAGACGAGACGAGACGAGACGAGACGAGACGAGACGAGACGAGACGAGACGAGACGAGACGAGACGAGACGAGACGAGACGAGACGAGACGAGACGAGACGAGACGAGACGAGACAATGGCACTCTCGAGCGAGAAAAACGCGTTTCTCGCCGAGACGAGATAAAAAAAAATTCTCGCCTCACGAGACGAGACGAGAATGGGCCAATTCTCGTCTCGTCTCGTCTCGCGGCATCAGTAATAATAATATGTTATTCTGAATGGCCAGGCACTAGATGAAACTATTGCAGTTAAATAACTCGAAAACCGCTGGTCCAAATATAGACATTATGTATATTTTTGCAAAGAGGAATTTAAGAAGATTTAAAAAAGCTCAAAAAAGTAGCGTTTTTTGCTCGAGAGAGATCGAGAGAGACGAGAATTTCTCGATGAGAGAGGGTACTTCTCTCGTCTCGTCTCGGAGCTTTATTCGAGAGAAAATATCTCTCTCGTCTCGTCGAGAGAGGGCCAGACGAAACGAGAGACGAGAGTATCTCGTCTCGGCGGCAACACTAATCTTAGGCGATTTTTTTTTTGTAAAGATGCCTAAAATAGTGTAATATCAGTCAAAAAAAGACACAATCTTTTATAGCAAACGTATTTAATCAGAACAATGCACTCGAAAAGTAGCACAAAATTTTTATTCTCAACAAGTTTCATAAATATTATATTAAGTCAAAATTTTAAACATTATAACCAAAGCAAATAAATAAATCGATAACATGAGATATACCCATTATTATGTGACATCGATTAAGTTTTACAACCGCTTGCGAAACCAGTTATGACGAATTGTACTTTTCTTAACTAGTTGCTAAAATAGTGACTTAACAACCCCCTGAGAAATGCTTACATTTTCATATAATGTGTCATTAATTAAAATGGCGTTAAAACTAATTTATCAAACCAACTCAATCATAAAAGTAGGTTACTGGAAATTTGTTAAAGTAACAATAGCTATTGTGACAAATAAATTCTGTGTCATGTAACTAAAACTAATTTAAAAAGTCAATCACTTTCTTTTATCTTTATTGATATTAATTTCGATAATGATTAAGAGCATTGGTGTATGTTGGTATCAAAATACATCAGAGATCACTCCTATTTTCAAAGGAAATATTTACAAAAACTTGCATGTATTATATATTTCGTTTATGGGCACGTGACGACCGATAGGTAGTAACATAGTACCGTGCGAGCAAAAATTATTTGCATCAAGAGGGCTTGGATTAAAAAACGTAGGGCTTGGTTTAGATCACAATGATATGGGGACGATATATCTAACCAAATCTAGGTTACAATTTTGTCAAATTTATATTATGACATGATATGCCAAACTAATGAGTAATAAAATAAGTAGACAAATACAAATTTATTTTTGTTGTTTACAAAATTAACAAAGTAAGAATATACAGAAAGAAAAAAAAAAAATTACGTAAATTGCTGAAATTGGCCACCGCCATGCTCCAAGCATAAATTCACACGTCTCTTAATATTTTCGAAAGTGTTGACCAGCATCTCTGGAGAAATGTTACCACATTCTTGGATAATCCTTTCTTGTAATTGTTCTAAATTTGCAAATACGCTTTAACCATGAATGTTTTGTGCTGTTCCGTAAAGCCCATTGTGTGAGTTGTTCAAGAAATTGGAAAAATTAGCGATTAATAAAATTACTTGTAACCACTGTCAAAGATGACGGAATAAGTGATTGACACCCAACAGATATTAAGCTCTACGGCTAAGCTTTACGTCCTTAGATGCAAGGCCCTCTTTGATGAAAATAATTTTTGCTCGCACGGTAGTAGTTGAACACTTTTAATAGAAATAGATGCAGCTGAGTTTCTCCTTTAGACGATACCCTTTTTAGATCAGCAATCAATAATCACAAAAGTAGCCAATTTATGGCCTTGCGCATGTAAATAAAGCCCAGTAGCCTACACATGGGAATGCGCACTGTAAAATTATCATTTAACTATTGGAACGATAGACAGGTCCGGACTTAAAATGTAACTGATACCCACAACTAGAAAAAGTTTTTTTTAATTCTTTAAAGCAATATACTCCAAGGAAAATAGGCATAGGTACCTAATTAGAATCATTACAGTTCTGCAAATAAAATCTACCAAAACATGTATCAGGATAATATACCCCCTGTATTTCTCTTTATTTTTACATCTTGTTTATGTGACCTATTGGTCATAATAAAATAAAATTTCATATCAGGGACTACGGCTACTATAAATCCTCTTTACGTTTAGTAGTAGTTAAAATAAAGATTACTGGACATCGCTTAAAAACGATGCTTCGCATTAAACATATCGGTGTTTTCGATGCATCGATGTATATCGAACATCCCTATTTCCGTTTTGCGTTTCTTTGACAGCGCTTTGAAATTTTCTTTAGTTTATCGGTTTTGTGTTATAATTGCTGTGTTTTAAATGGTTTGTTGTCTTTTTTTGGAGACTAACTAAGATGTATTTGCAAGTGTCAAGTATGCGAGAGTTCGGAAAACAATAATTCTGCAGTTACTTTTTTTTAGGTGAGTAAATAGAAAGTAGGTTAGGTTTATTCCATAGTAGCTAGGTCACATTCAAAGGCACCATAAACACTACTTCCGGCCCCACCCAGCTCTTCACCGCCTCTCACTTACAAACGATGTTGTCAACATATTTTAATAGCGTTTGTGAATGACATGTGCCATCTATAGGTACCAGATCATTGGTACTACCATACAAAGTTCGATTGTAATAAAAAATTGTACTAAATAGAATCATCGTCGAAACACTGAAATTGTAAAGAAATTGGCGTCAGTGCTCTTATTAAGTCATCATTTCATAATAAAATGTTTTCAATGTACTTACGCGTATTAACTTTATTATTTTCATTCCACGTCTCATGTATGATACACTGCCGAGCATTAAATTAGGGTCACCCCGTAATTTGAAATTATTTCAGACATTTTTAGTTTTTTCGAATTTTTTTCGGTAGTAACATAGTCTACTAACGTTATGCGATGATTTTGTCATGATTGCTTGAATAAAAAAAAGTGTTTGTTGTTTTGTTCAAAGTTTATTGAAAGTAATGAAAATGCAAATTTTAATTTGATATGCTTTTAGTTGAAACAAAAGAAATTTTAAGGACTTTAGTAGCGAGTATTCCCTCCTCTGGCAGTGATAACAGCTTGCAAACGACGAGGCATGCTTTGGATAAGATTTTGGATCACATCCTGCGGAAGATTGTCCCATTCCTGCGTCAGTATGTCGCGAAGCTCTCTAGAATTGCTGGGGGCCGGCAGATGTCTCCGTAAACGTCTCCCCATCTCATCCCAAACATGTTCGATGGGATTTAAGTCTGGACTGCGAGCAGGCCAAACAAATCGCGTGATTTGAACCTCGTCAAGATAAGCAGAAACAAACCGAGCAGTGTGGGGCCGTGCATTATCATGCATAAAGGTTGCGTCTTCTCCAAGAATAAACATGAACGGTACCACATGGTCTTCTAGAACCTCTGTCAGGTACCTATGCGCAGTCAACGTCCCATTCTGGATAAAGACTAACTCCGTGCGAGCTTCAAAAGATATGCCTCCCCAGGGTCCGTTACATTAGCCCCCCCCGGTACCCATAACTGCGTAAAATTTTAGCACCATATAGACCATACCTAGCACTACCTAGCACCCAAATTATAGAGCTAGCACCATAGTCGTTACGGAGCTATTAAGCACTTTTACCGGGGGGGGCTAATGTAACGCTAGCCCCCCCCGGTGCCCATAACTGCGTAAAATTTTAGCACCCCATAGACCATACCTAGCACTACCTAGCACCCAAATTATAGAGCTAGCACCATAGTCGTTACTGAGTTATTAAGCACTTTTACCGGGGGGGGCTAATGTAACGCTAGCCCCCCCCGGTGCCCATAACTGCGTGAAATTTTAGCACCATATAGACCATACCTAGCACTACCTAGCACCCAAATTATAGAGCTAGCACCATAGTCGTTACGGAGTTATTAACCTAATTTAAAAATGACATCAACAACGTTGCCGCCTCAAACCAATTACCAGAGACAAAGCTATTTACAGTTGGCCATAAAAACACTTTTATATTTACAGTACAAGAATTTATGCACTGTAGTAGTAATATGGCTGTGATCTCACCGCGATGTTGCCGACCTGCACTAAATTATATGAAAATTATTATTTTTATCTATAAAACAGTAAACATATACAACACCTTTTTTTAACCAGTTGGTTAATATAGTAAATATTTTAAATAGTCTCGCAAGATGGAGGCAAAGTCACGTGACACTCTGTCAATTTTGGTCTATTTAATTTTGATAGGTTGGTATGAATTCCAGAATCAGACTTGAAAATTTTGTATATATTTTAAAAATTTTATTTTGTAAATAGTATAATATTTTAAAAGAACCTAATAATAAACATAAGTTTTTATGGTTAGACGATAAAGTCTCAAAACAGAGTTAAAAACTACCAATAAATAAAACACACAACCTTACTTCTTTGTTTTTATTTATACGAAAATATAAAATACAAGTAGGTACTTCATCAACACTTTTATGCTAGAAAAAGTTAGTGGTGCATTCACCTTTTTATTTTTTGATCACAGGATATAATATTAAATCAATATAAGAAATGTTGGTTATCTAAATTACAGTTATTATATTTATGTTACAGGTACTAGCTGGTACCAGGAACACATTTGCTTACTTTTAGCATTCCATATTATGTATCCTTAAAACTTCATTCTCAACAAATCGCCCGTCTGTCATATGGAAATATTAGATCGAACACTATAATGGTTAAAAAGATGAAATTTGGCATGCTTATAAAGAGCTATGCACCTAATAAAAAAAACTTACTTTGTGTAAAAACATCTTATTAGCTTGTCCGGCACTTTTGCCCAATCGAAACAGAAATGAAGGCCTAACTTAATAGACAGCAAATTTTTTTATATTAAATCTGTAAAAATGTTATACTATTAATATTGTTAGATAAAACATAGGAACAAATAGATTTTAAAACTAACGAGAAGAGTACATATTGTATATTCCATTGTTGATTTACAAGCACAGGTCCATCATGATTTAAGGTCTGAGAAAAGAATAATAAAATTATAGCCTACAAATTTTTTGTAAAAGTAATAAAAACCAACAAAAACACAATTCCGAACGTGACAGGATAATTACGGCTCACTATAATCTGGAAAGTGTTGATTTCCATATGTCCGCTGATCGATGACAAATAACTGCTGTCATCTGTTTTAAAACGAAAAAATTCGTGCCGTTTACTATACAAGAAGTTATTTTAAAAGTATTTACTGTCATCCTTATGGCAAAAAAACTATTATTTTCTACCCTACTCAACGTGACAACGTCGCATTTGGTACGTTGGCGATATTCCGGATGCGCACGCAGCTTATGCTATCTGAAAGTCTTCCAATTCATTCTCAAATTGCTTAGCGGCAACGTTATCGATGCCATTCTTAAATAAGGTTAATAACTCCGTAACGACTATGGTGCTAGCTCTATAATTTGGGTGCTAGGTAGTGCTAGGTATAGTCTATATGGTGCTAAAATTTTACGCAGTTATGGGCACCGGGGGGCTAGCGTTACATTAGCCCCCCCCGGTAAAAATGCTTAATAACTTCGTAACGGCTATGGTGCTAGCTCTATAATTTGGGTGCTAGGTAGTGCTAGGTATGGTCTATATGGTGCTAAAATTTTACGCAGTTATGGGCATCGGGGGGGGGCTAGCGTTACATTAGCCCCCCCCCCCGGTAAAAGTGCTTAATAACTCCGTAACGACTATGGTGCTAGCTCTATAATTTGGGTGCTAGGTAGTGCTAGGTATGGTCTATGGGGTGCTAAAATTTTACGCAGTTATGGGCACCGGGGGGGGCTAATGTAACGGACCCTGCCTCCCCATACCATAACTGATCCTCCACGAAACGGAAGTCGCTCGGCAATACACGCTTGAGCATATCTCTCGCCTTGTAGTCGCCACACTCTTACACGTCTATCTGAGCCCGTAAGACAGAATCGCGATTCATCGGAAAACAAAACGCGACTCCAATCCTCTATTGTCCAAGCCAAGTATTCTGGTGCAAAATTCAACCTTGCAATCCGGTGGTCACGGGAAAGCGGCGGTTCAGTAGCTCTAGTTCGGGAAGATAATCCAACAGCATAAAGTCGCCTCCTAACTGTCCACTCACTTATGTTTACAGTTCTCACTTCTTGCAGATGATTTCGAAGGGAAACTGCCGTGACCGTCCGGTTTCTCAAAGCACTAAAAACGAGAAAGCGGTCATCACTAGCTGTTGTAGTCCTTCCTCGTCCTGAACCAGGTCTTCGAGTGAGCAGACCAGACTCTTCGTACCGGTAAAATACTCGTTGCACACTGGAGAGGCTTACACCAACGTTTCTCGCAGTTTCGCGCTGACCGCGGCCATCTTCTATAGCCGCCACAATTCGTGCCGCAACAACAGGATTTATGGCCATTTCAATACACTCA
This sequence comes from Polydrusus pterygomalis, assembly GCA_963969555.1. Lineage (NCBI taxonomy): Eukaryota > Metazoa > Arthropoda > Insecta > Coleoptera > Curculionidae > Polydrusus > Polydrusus pterygomalis. The sequence goes on along the minus strand of OZ018376.1, from coordinate 35,659,263 downwards.
CAATACCAACACTACACAAACAATTTGCAATAGACAGATAAAAGTACAGAAACCAAAAAAAAATATGCTGATAATGGTTTTTAGGAATTTGGGTAAGGGGCACTCTTTTTGTCAAATGCTTATCGAAACAACAACAACTTTGTTTTACACAAGCAATCACGAACAAATAATCGTATAAAGTTAGTAAACTTTGTTACAACCGAAAAAAATTCGAAAAAACTAAAAATGTCTGAAATAATTTCAAATTACGGGGTGACCCTAATTTAATGCTCGGCAGTGTATAACAATATTCTCAATAATTAATATCTTTAGATAATATGCATATTATTCATGCATAATAATAATTTTTTTTCACCCAGATTTACTATATTTTAATGGCATGTGACATTTACGGCTTATAATAACCACTTTATCACATGCACAAGCAATCATTGGGTTTCCATGACCTCAAGTAGTATGTGTGAATAAAGGTTCACTTATATTTATATTGGTAATGACCTACTTACTATATAACATTAGTCTGGATACAATTTTACTTTTTAGTATTATGGTTTTCTTATTTTTGGTTTTCTGTAATTATGTGTTAATAATAATTTTTCGAAGGCAAAATTGTTGTTGTCAAAATTAGGTTACCATTAAGCACCTTGAACGGCTACTAATATGAAATGTGTAAACAGATTTATTAAATCAATTACTGATAAGTCATTTAATTGAATTGAAAGAGTGATATTTTATTGGGAACAATAATTACAGAAAATTACATACAATGTTTGTTCATGTCGTACAGCTATAGTAACGTTTTTCTATTACTGCTGTATAAATATTACATCGCGTTAAATACATTGGAATTCCCAGGAAGAAAAAATTATCGTAAATATAATAAATTATTAAACCGATCCAGGATAATTTCTAAACAAATAAATTAGTAGTAGTAACATGTTTAAAATGTTTTAAACAATCAGGCAATAAATTATTTTTAATTTTATGTATAAAGATACATACTAAATAAAAAATTAAATTTCTGAAATTCAACCGATCTAAATTTTTCAACATAAAATTAATTTTTGTATATTTGTCACAATTTAAAATAATCCGCATTGCCTTATTTTATAAAATTTATAATTTATCAAATATTTCCTCACTAGCACAATATAAAATGGAAAAACAATAAAGAAAATGTGGTAATATTATAGTATTAAATACAGTTTTTTTAGAAAACAAACTTAAATTAGAACTGATTCTTTTAAAATAACCTACTTTTCCGGCAATCTTCGATATAATACTTTCAAAATAATTAAAAAATTTTAATTTTGAATCAATGATTATTCCTAAATATATAAAACTGTTTACTAATTCTATCTTTTCACCATCAATTAGAACATTTATATTTTGACAATTTAAATTATTATCTACCCATAACCATACATTTAGTTTTTGAAATATTTGATTTTAATTTATTTACTTTTAGCCAATTTAATAATATATTTATTTCAAAATTTAGAGTTTTTAGGCCATCAAAAATATTTAAAACATTAATGTAAATTAAGCAGGGTTGGTTGAATTCGTCCAATTATGTCCGTCCGGACAAAATCAATTGTTCTGGACAAAATTGTACAAAATCAAATTAAACACATATAAAATTAAAAAAACTTTATTATATTAGGATTAGGGTGTCAAACAAAACTTAAACAACAATAACGGGATACCGTCGGATCATCGTGCCGTCGGATGACGGACGCATGAAAATTTACCTTAAGGCCCCATAATGAAATAACAAATAGCCATTTTCTGGAATTTTTAATTTGGTATTTATTGTTTAAATAATACACAATACAAACGTGTATTTTGGGTTGCCTAAATCAACAAATTTAATAAAATGTAATGAAATTTGATTTTGTCCAATATTGTCCGATTTTGTCCAATTATGTCCTGGACAAAATCAAAAAAAGTGGACAAAATCACAACCCTGAAATTAAGGTGTCACTAGCAAACATTTGTAACCTACACATTTTTAAAACTAAAGTATAACTTATGTATAAAATAAATAATGTTGAACCTAGTATACTTCCTTGAGGAACTCCTATACTATTTATTTTTTTATTTAAATATAATTTTTGTTTTTGTGATCTGTTACTTAAATAATTTTTAAATCATTTATAAACGTTTCCGCGAATACCATACATATTGTTTCGAATGCCCGCTGCCCACTTAAAATCCAAAAATACAGCTATAACATTTTCCCCTTGATCAATGGTTCTCTTCCACGTCTCCATCACACATTGAATGTCTTTTTCTGTAGAGTATCCTTTTCGAAAACCAGCTTGAAAGGAAACTAAAAGTTTGTTGGCCTCAATGAATTCTAATAACTGTTTATATACGACTTCTTCTAATAATTTCTCAACATCCCATAAAACATTTACTGGCCTCATCTCATCCCATCTTTTAGTGTTTTTTACTTTTGGCACTGGTGTAATGTAAGAACATTTTAATTCATCAGGCATATTTCCATATTTTAAACAAGAATTTATAAAACTTAATAATGGGTAACCAATGCTGCCAAATGTTTCTTTTAACAACTTTTTATTCAATATTTCTCCATAGTTGTGATTCGAATTTAATTTTGAAATTACTAGTTTTAATTTATTTAATGATATTTCATTGAATTCTTCAAAAAAATTATTACTTCTATTAACTATTTGGCATTTCCTGAATTTATTGACTGAACAATTTCTTCAATGCTATGAATATAATAAGAATTTAATTTTTCAGCAATAATAAATGGTTCCGTTTCTTTTTTATCTTCAAAAATTATTTCTTTAATGTTATTTCTAACTGTAGGTTTAACTAAATTTTTTAAGGTTCTCCATATCTCCCTTGTTATTATCTATTTGTTTATCATAATAGTATTTTCTCTTCTTAAAACTGATACACATTTATTTCTAAGTTTTTTATATTCTTCCCAATCTTCATTGCTTTTAGTTATTAAAAAATTTTGGTACACATTGTCACGTTCTTTTTTTGCATTTAAAATATTTATATTGAACCACGGCGTCGGATTATTTTGAATTTTGATACATTTTGTTTCCTGTACTTTATTTATGCATTGATCTACATTATTGAGAATTTGCGTAAAATTTAAATTTATATCCAAAATGTTATGATTCCAAAAACATGAAATAAGTTTCAAACGTAATTTGTTATAGTCAATAAAGGTCAATTTTAGTTTCTTTGTAATTGACCTGTAGAACATTCACAATTTTATAATTACGAGCTTTTATGATATTGATGTTAGTGTGTTGAAGTTAGGGAAGGAAGAGAAAAACATAAATACTCTTCGGTTTCATTCTTAAGAGCAAACACTAGTGATGCATTCGCCATTTCGTTTTTGATCGATATTTCGTTACTTCTTTGTTTTATCCAAAAATCAGCCCAATACCCGTCTTTGGAGTCAATAATTACCTACAGTTTACCGTTAAAAAATGGTTGGATATCTAAATTAATAAAAGCAAAAAAAGGCATATTATCGGCAAATTTGACCTAAAATATTAATACTGGGAGAAAAACGGTTGGACCAAAATTGTCTAGAATTTCATTCCCCACAAAATTGTTTATATTGATAAATGCGATAGATTTAAAAAAACTGGATAAAATGAAATAATGAATTTCACCTGTTTTATGTTTAAAAGGAAAATACCGATCTTAGATACAAATTGTTAAAATGAAAGTTGTAGAGAATTACATTTTCTACAAGTTCTGTTATTTTTACTTTATCAAAAGTTGAAAATGGCCGAGTTATTTAACAAAAACGAAATTATTCCTTCAACTTAAGATAGCGGTCGAGGCGTACGCAGAAATGATCGAAAATCTGGATTTATGCTATCAATGACTCTCCCCTACGATTGCAAATAAAAAATTGTGGAAACAATATTTTATTTCATGGTTTTATTTTGGACATTAGTAATCTACAGAAACGCGCGTACTATATTGGACCTCCTTCATTCTTTTCAAAAAGTCATTCCATTTTGTAGCAAAAATGTTAGCGTTTGACCTTTAGATCCCATTTCAAAAAGTTAGCTCAAAGAGCAAACCGAATACCGTATTATTTATAAAATTCAATTAAATAAATTGAATGTTGAATATTATGCTTTATTTTGGCCGATAGTTTTTGGCATGGCGACTAGTCATTGCTTCTCTCCTTTATCTCCTTTATCTCACCCTTTCACGTACCCATTCGAATTTGATCCAGCACTGTTTTGCAATTAGATCGTCTTTCTATTTTAGTCGTAAGTTTCGTCGTAACATCTACGAGAAGGGATTACCTACTCCTTTACGATTACAAAATACACTCCCTAATCCTTACTTAATAGTTTTTTACGACCCTTATTAACACCTTCGCCACCCCAAACGTGCTATCTCCGTCAACAAACCCTTATGTAGTTATATCCCTTCATCCCTTAGTTGATGAAGGATACGGTACATGAGACAAAATGTTTAATATGCGACTTAAGTAATTTATTTCCTAATTAGGGACTTACCAACATCTTTATCCCAGGCTGAGCCATAAATTTAAGAGATGTTGGTACCTGCTGTCTAACTATTATTAAGTAACAAGTTAATTAATCCAATTATTTAAAATGAAATTGAGCCTCTGCGTTAAATTGTTAATTACCTAGTTAAATTAAATTAACCTTTTATGTTAAATAATTAATTTTCGGAATATTGCGAAACGTATTTTTCTACTCCCACATGTATATTTTTTGTTTTCTTTACAATTTACTAAATGGATAAAGAGGCTATTCCAGTTAACTTTATATTCAACCTCATTAGGATATGAAATTGAGCAGATTAAAACAGTTTGTGTTTAGTACCCGTTTTAAAAATGAGATCTCTGAACAATGCCGTATAATACCGTGCATACACGTTTTTTTATAAAATTGAAGACATTTTATGCCTGCGCTGGGAATCCAACCCGGACCCTGTCGATTACCATCCGCTGTCTAATTTGCGCGCCGGAAACTATGATATTCCCTCACCAACTTATGCACAGTTTGGAAACGTCTGCGATATCAAACTGGAAGAGGGGGTTATTCAGGGAAAGGAACTCACTCGTATCCATTGATGATTGAGGTACAATTTATCGTTTATCCATCATCGAAATTTAGCATAGACTACATTGTTTACGTTTTAAAGAAATCAAAGATTCCCTCGTTCATAATTTGTCTGGTTAACTGTATGGTCCACGATACTTAACACGTGCATCAAAAGAAGCGCTGTTATCAAACTTACTGTTAAGTCGAAATACACGTTTTCCAAGTATAATTCACATAAATTACAGACGGGGTTAGTAGTCGGAATACTTTGCCCATTAAGTGGTGTAGTACTTAGAAAAACCATAAATAAAAATAATTTTTTTTTAAATTTTTATTTGTGAAATAACTTCTAATGATACCATTATTGGAACAATTATTGTTGTCATGGTAATTCGGTATAGTTATGTGGGTTTAAGCAGGACATTAATACTTTGGACCTTATGCATTTATTTCACTCATTTTCTATGGAATTTGAAACATTCAAATGAAAATAGCATACCTATGGTTCCCTTATAAAAACAGGAAGCAAATATCCTGGTATGTTAACAAAAAGTATCTCTTTCAACAATTAAAGTACTTTTACTGCTACTACTGCAATGCACCATACCAGAGTATGTACAAATGTCTTTTACATAGTAATAGGTACATGATTAAATATAAAAAAATAAAATATTTCTTATTGTCTTACCTAAAATTTCATTAATTTCATTCATTAATAATAATACTATACATTTACAGCCTAGACTTTTTCCAAAAGCTTGTTTTAATCTTCACAAGTAAAAATGTATTAATACTTTATTAAAAACTTTTTTAATTATTACTTAATTATTGTATTAAAAATCCTTGCCACATCCTACGCCGCTGGTCTTGACTTATCGCTCCGAATTCATAAACCCTTCACAGTTCTGCTCGGAGTCGGAAATGTAACGCTATCTCTCTCTTCTGTCTTTGTTTGACACGTAAACATATTTGATTGATTTGATAGAAAACAACTGGCTATTTATGAATGAATGACTTAGTCTATTCTATAGAAGTCTATGAGATTTAGCGACTTCTGCAACAATGAATTATCATTGCTCAAAGATGTCATACCCGCAGAAGTCGCTAATCATTGGCGAAGCATTGAAGAAACGATGGCTTGTATCTTAATGATCAATGGTCATGAGTAAGTTCCTTCCCCTAAAAACACCATTAAATTGCAATAGATTTCAAATTGTGTATACCATTAACCTAAAATTATACAGGGTGTCCGGGAAAATGTGGGAAATCTCCCGGATATGAAAAAAACACGTGAAAAGAATACTACAAGTTCATATAAATTTCTTTCGTATCGGCCTCCTCTTCGGAGATAATATGGGCTCCCAAAGAGCTCCCATGGAATTAAGTTTTTAACACATAATTATTAAACTAACAGGTACCTTTCAATTTTTTTTTTATATGATCTATACCAGGTAAGACCCTTCAACTTACTATCCCAGAAAGTGTTGCGAATTACTCACAGCTGCAGGGACGAACTAGCTGTGACACTAATGTGCCCATTTTTTTACGGTTAGGATTAGCGACATGAATGAAGAGTACTTAATTTTTAGTCAATAATTAAAGGTATGTAAAAAACGTTGTCCAAAGTTTTTATCATACAGGGGGTAAAAAAATGGGCACATTACTGTCACAGCTAGTAATTTAAGGGGTCTTGCCTGGTATAGATCATATGAAAAAAAAATTGAAATATACCTGTTGGTTTAATAATTATATATGTGTCAAAAACTTAATTCCATATCTCCGAAGAGGAGGCCGATGCGAAAGAAGTTTATATGGGTTCGATTTCCAGCGGAGGCATACACTTGTTTTCAATTTAAAAAAATGTCTGTATGCCGAAAAAAGAAATGTAAGTGGAGATTATCGATCTTGTTTATATAGGTACCTAGGTAGTTTATTTAACAATGGTTTTGGTACTAAAACAATATATATTTTTTTAATGAAAATAGTATTTATTGATCATTAAATCGTGTGTACACATTCTAAATAATTAGTAGAATCATGTAAATATGTCGTTATCGTTTAACCTTGAAAAAATTGTAAATTTTTAGTATTTCGCTAACAATACGGTGAAGGTAAGTTCGCGCATAAAATTTTAAAAAAGCCTTTCTAAAGGTGCCATTAATTTTGTCACGATAATTTCGTCACAAGTCACTTTCACGTTCTGCAAAATAACAAAATTTACAAATCCTTGAATAGTCCAAAAAGAAGTCGACCACTTTTGTCACGGAATTGTGCAATAAGTACATCACACCCACTTGCCACTCTGTGAGAAAATCGTTGTCATGAAATTACCACGTGCATTTGGGATTATCAAATTTTACATTTTGTTGTCGATCTATATCTATCTACAGCACAAATAAATTTATTATAATCCACAGTGTGTATCAGCCAAATAGAATAAATTCGATAATAAATACATATATGGGGGTATCCGAAAAAACGCTCGGACACGTCGATTGGAATTTCTAGTTGCGCATTTTTTCAATAAAACTTTCATTCAAAAGATCTCCATTTTTTAAATAGCCCATCCTGTATTTTTTTCTGAGCGACTATGCAATTCTCCTTAACTTTTGTGTACCATATGCTTATTTTCAATACTTTTCGACATATTTTAGTTTTTCTATTTTTCTTTGCTTATTTCCTACTTTTATGTGTGACGATTAACGAGTCCCTAAATACAAGCAATAATAAATTCCATTCCCTTATATTATTAGTTAGATAATAATTTACACATAGACCATTCGAAAGGTTATTTTCAAAGCTGTTAAAATATATTGTTACCATATTTGAATATATTGGAATTTTTTATAAAACAATATGATGTATGATATTAGATGTAAAGTGTAAACTTACTCAGATATCATGGACTAATCGCGTTCCACCATCGATGTAAACATATACAAAATAACAAACAATAACATTACAGTTTTGAAATTCAGTCTCAAATATAAATATTGTTCTACTGTGTTTTTTTAGAAAAAGTATTTTACAATTCGATAACTCTGTTACGGAAACGCTGCTAATAACAAATCGTATATGCATAATATGTACAATCGTCTTGGGTGCAGCACATAATATGAGAGATAAGAATGTGAACTGTCAAAGGAACCTACGGGGCACAAGGGGTAGCGGGCGAGCGGCTCCTCCAATTGGAAATTCTGAGGTCGCCTATAGCAGTGTACGAAGAACGAAGGTATTGGGCTTGCAATTTATAAGAGCGGACGATGCGTCCTGAAAGTAGTTACACGCTTCACGGGGTTTTAGGCATTTCCCAGTGTCAAGATAAGGATAAGATCGTGTGAAATAAATTTCTGTTAATTACTATACTTTAACTGGTTGAAATATCTAGACAATATATTGGTGGGGGGTTAGAAAATACATTTAAATTTGGGGGTGCACGTGCCCATGTATAATGTTTCTCAGGTTAATTTAATGACATAAAAAAGTATAAGTAAGTAGTAACTCCTAACATAGGCGACGCCAACCAAATAATTAAAATGCGTAAGGTATTGTTTTAATTTGTTAATATGATAATAATATTAGAAATAAAGCAACTTAAATACATAACACGTTTTAAACACAATCCGGACTTGTTTCGCTTTCGATAGCCGACTCCACTGGCACCGATAATTCACCTTGATCAACAGTTTCAATTTCAAATCGTCGCCAAAAAGCCATTGCTGATAATAAATTATATTAAGTAAAAAAAAGTTACCTTTCTTCACAGTTAGAAACCAAAATTAAATACGTAAATTACAGCAAATATGTTAAACCACCTTCTCTACTGTCCTATTCACTTAAGAAACTGACGCGACAGTGATAATGGCTTAATTATCTTTTAGCAGGTAGATAGAAATATTTTCATTTGCTAAAAATATTCCGCCTTTCTTGTCTAGGACATATAAATTAGCAATTGCGTTTGTTTTAGTATTATTTACACAGTTTTCGAGACAGCGCCATTGACGGATATCTCCATGGCAACGTGCACAAATTATGTGCGGTTGCCAGTTCTACCAAATTTTCCGGTTTGTAAATACAATATATTAGTATACGAGAAACAAGGGTTTGTTAATTAGTTGTTTTTAAACACTGAAAACACTTTTTATTTTGATTTCAGTTATAATGTTTCTTAAGGACTAAAGAATGTATTATTATAACAATGAATGGCTTGTCCTTTTTTTCTGTCACATTCAAAACTTATCGGTTTAAAGTATATTTGCAAACTAGCTTTCAAGGAGAGTTACTGACTAACAATTGAATACTGATATAAAAGGAACATTTTTAATAAAAAAAAACTTAAAGAATTGAAGAAGAAAGATCTGACAACCCTGGTTATGAGGTCGATCTCTTTGAAGCCCGTTAGTCGCTTTTTTATGCCATCAAACTGAGTTTGGATAAATTATACACTTATTCAGAAGCCGCTGCTGTGTACAAATGGATCTCTTACAAGATTGGCAAATATCGCGTAGGTACATGGCAAGTGGCGCCATCTTTAGCGGGGTTGCTGATAACATATTTTATAGAATGTCTGATAAATAATATCAAAGTTTTAATGTTTGGCCTAGACTACTAGCTCGGAGTTAAATGCGGTTCTAATGATATTTTAATATCCAATTAGTCATATTATTCCACCATTATTGATACCATTGATAGGTATTCGGTATCGAACAAGGCGACCTGCATTCTGGTCGCCTCTATTTTAATGAAATTTGGTATTTAAGTAGAACGTCAAACATAAAGGGCTCTTACTTTTAGCTTTTTCCCTATCCACGGCAATAATACAGGGCTGGATATAGTGGGAGAGGGTGCCCTCTTCCCTTGACATTATCAAAAATAACGGTAAATATTTAATATGTTAAAATTAATGATTGATTAAATTTTTGGGAATGATGTGTTTGGGGAGTCCGAATCTGAAAAACCAATTTCCGCCTGTAACGCTTAGTTTTTAACTTATTCTTTCTATTTTATAATATAGGTCTCTATATTTTATTTATTTTCCTTTCATTCAGGCATACATAGGCGTAGTTAGGGGGGTACTTGGGGGTGCTAAGCACCCCCGAAATCTAAATTAGCACCCCAAAAAAAAAATTACAATATATAGGCTAATTTTAGAACTAACCTATTTTTATAATATACATTATATGTAATGAATTTTTCATATTAATATTTCAAGCATTCGAATTCTGGTACAAATTCAAGTATATTTAGGTAGTTGCGGATTCTGTTCAAAATTTCTCTCCGTGTACCGTGTAGTTCACGTCCAGTTTACTTGTCAGAGTGGGTCTATGATCATAAAAATCTCGTAAAATACGAGAGCGGCATAATAGCTTGTGTATGTCATGTTCTGCAATTCTGCATTAATTTGATAATTTAAATTTAACCAGTCGTAGTCGTTCAAATTCGCGGAAATTTTTAGCCGGTATTTTGACTATTTTTTTTTGTTTATTAAGGTTTAATATGGTTTTATCGAATTCAGTTAAAGTTTAAAGTTAAATAAACACGAAAAAACAATTAGTGCATCGTCGGATATAAAATACACCGTGGACTTTTAAAAAAAATCTTTTAGCAAGTTACCGTTTGAGGAGAAAGTGACATTGAAAGACCTAAACCTGCTATTAACATCACATTAAAATATTGACTAAAAATTATTGACCAAATTTGGGCGTGGCCTTAAAAAAATTTTCGCCTGCGGCGCATTTCGCCTGGGGCGGCTTTTTGTGCACCCCCACGTTAACATGTCACGAGCCGCCACTGGACTTCAGCACCCCCAGTGTTGACCGTCTAACTACGCTTATGCAGGCATACCTTTTATCCTTAGTACTAAGGTATAATTCTTATTATGTACAACCACTACTAAAGTCAAATTAATCTAAAAACTCGCCGCATCACCTGTCATTAATGGCACCCTGTTGAAGTCTGGTATATTTTACGTTAAGCGGTTGGCTACAGAAACAGAACAGGACTAAGTTTTTTGCCATCGCCTTCGCCATCTGTTAAATTTTGTCAGGGAGTATTAATATTTTGTAAAGATATAGCGTAGAGATACTAATTTTATTATTTATAAAATAAAATATTGGCAGGCCCGTACCTACCAAAATAAGTATGTGAAAACATTATAAAACTAAAGAAAAAAACAGCTTTTATTTCTTTTAGTATTTATTTATAAAAAGCAAAAATAGGTATTTATGATTTTATTATACAAGAAAAAAGTAATAATTTTTTGCGAGGTGCACGTCTAATTAAAACACCATATATTGGAAACCCTTTTCGTATTGTTACTTTTGTGGGAATTTTATATGTGGATGAATATAGGGTGTCCCGTAACTAAGGAGCTATACAGCAACATGAGATAGTGGACTTGAAAATATATAATTTAGTTTTAGCGGTTAAAGCGATACAGGGTGATCCAAGTAAATATTTACTTTATAAAATTCGCGATGATTTGATGTTAAGCGGATATGAATCAAATTTGGTGTAGTTATGTTTTTGAGAGTAAGAAGGAGGATTCCATAATGAGTTTTAAGATACCTCCTAGAATACTCTATACAAAATATGAGTATGTAGGTATATTTTCTGTCTACTTTAAATTGTGAAATAGGGATGATTTATATGTTAAAAAGTTGTACTTTATTAATCTCGATATTTCAATTAGTTTTTGAGATAATTGCTTTTAAATGCTAGATGGCAAGAACCAATTAAATTAACACCTTTCTTAACGAAACATATTTATTGAAAATTAACCGTGCGTTAACACACGTTACATACGTTAAAAAACGGTTAAACCGTGCACATAAATGACATATTTTCAAGTCTACTGCCTCCTTTTGCTGTATTTGCTCCTTAGTTATGAGACAGACGATTAGTAAATGGTTTAACTAGGCACTATATTGATTTGATAATAGATGAGCTAACCAAAATGGCGTTTGTACTCAATATTAAAATTAAATAATAACCACCAAGAAAATCTGTCTCTGAAATAAATAAAATCCAAAAGTAAAATGTTTAAAACACACACTACGCAAAAGCGGTCACAGAAACACTTAAAATAAATCGGAAGAAAATAATATGACCTGACGTTTGAGCTTGCTACTGCCAACTGCTGATCTGGAAACTTTAACGACGAAACCAGATCAGCTGTTAATGTCAAATGTTATTGTCTTCTGTCGAAACGCTTTGTTTTAAGAAAAAGTTAACTCTACTTATATAATCTAATAAATGATCAAATTTCACACAACAACGATAGTATTTGTTTTCACCAATGCAATATCATAGACACATTAGACACCTAACAGCAAAAACAAAGTAAAATAGACGTTCAATACTCAACAGTAACAATTTCAAAACTATTATGTCAAAATACGCCAGAGGAAACAAGCAACAGGCTTCCCACTGTTTCAAATGATTAGCTTCATAAAAAACATCTAATTCAATCTAAACTTCAATTTCAAACATGCACTTCATAGATACTTATTCAATTTAAAAACATATTTATCATTTTATTTTTACTATCCTATCCCTGCTGGGCATATTTATATAGTATCGTAAGATAAAAAAAACGTCCGCAAGTAAGCCTTGAAAATAGCTACGCATGCCATGAATTACAGTCATTTTATTACATCAACTTTCCAATTTTTTTTTTTCAATAATAATATGATTTAGTTAGGCCTCAAAAAAATATTCCCCAATTATTACTCCTTAAAAATCAGTAATAACTTAAAAAATTCTTTAAAGTTTCGCGCGTGTCAAAAGCATTTCAAACGACCTTTTAAGCGCGCCAAGCCCGATGACGTCAGAAAGTATGACTTTTCCGTTATCTGTCATCCTGACCGGTGCCCGAGCTACCGAGTTTGCATTTGGATTGCCGTGTGTTATTGTTATTGTATTGTTGTTTTAAGGTGGAATTCTCAACGTCGTTCAATTTATTGCCAACCTATAACCTATTTCGTGGATGTCACACACGAATTATACTTCTTGACGTTACGACCCGTTTTTACCCGCTTGGGATAATTTGAATTTTGGGGCATTTTTAAATCTTGCTAGCGGTCTTTTGGGACGAAATATGTTGTTTTTTTTTTGCTGCCATATGTTTTATGACAATATACAGGGTGTTCCTAAATATCATGTAAATATGAAAAGGGGTAATTCTTTGGCTTATTTAATGAGTAAAAATTCATATAAACATAGGTCCGAAAACGCATCGTTGCCGCTCTACAGGGTGTTGAATTTTCAAGATTTTTTTTAGTTTTTTCTTTATAGCTCTTGTAGTTTTTAAGATATTTAGCTCCAATTTGGAATATAGGTTACGCTGTAGGACTTACATCATTAAGCATACCAAATTTTTTTAAGAATCTACATGGAGATATTTTTTCAGGGTCATGCCCCCTTTTCTCCCCATGAACTTTGTTTTCGGTGCGCCGCTGGTGGATTCTAAAATACAAAATACATTTTTTGTTTTGTTCTAAAGCATCTTAATCTCTTTTCGTTTTTTCGTATTTATCACCGTTATCGAGAAAAAAAATAAAAGGTTTTCCGTGTTTCGCTAGATGAAATACAATACAAAAATATCAAATAATAACAATAACAAGGAAACTACGTTATAAAAATTGTTGAAAGTGACCTCCGCCTACTCTTATGCATACCCCCGGCCCCCGGAGTTTTTCTTATGGAACTGTCAAAATTAATAAAAATAAGCTAGCGAAACACAGAAAACCTTTTATTTTTTTTCTCGATAACGGTGATAAATACGAAAAAACGAAAAGAGATTAAGATGCTTTAGAGCAAAACAAAAAATGCATTTTGTATTTTAGAATCCACCAGCGGCGCACCGAAAAATAGTTCACGGGAGAAAAGGCGTGACCCCTGAAAAAATATCTCCCTGTAGATTCTTAAAACCATTTGGTATGCCCAATGATGTAAGTCCTACAGCGTAACCTATATTCTAAATTGGAGCTAAATATCTCAAAAACTACAAGAGCTATAAAGAAAAACTAAACAAATCTTGAAATTTCACCACCCTGTAGATCGGCAACGAAGCGTTTGCGAAGCTATGGTTATATGAATTTTTAGTCACTACATAAGCCAAAAAATTATCCCTTTTCATATTTACATGATATTTAGGAACACCCTGTATAGGTACTTATGATTTATAGAATTTTTTTTCCATTTAAAATTTTTGTCAAGTTCCCTATTGTTGGTTAAATCAATGACAATCATCATCATAAACGTATTTTTGCGCCGAGTCGACATCGCACAGTTTATAGAAGACATTCTATGCTGTGTTTACTTGTAAAATTAAAATTCTCACACTAAAAAGCAGACAGACCTGGTACTGCCTTTTAATATTGTTTTATTATATTATTTACACAACAGGTAAAGACTTTTAAATGTTATCACTCTTTTCACAATAATTTATCATTTTTAATGTCAAAATTTCAAAATTGTCATTTTCTTATTTTCGCTTGCCAGCGTTAGAAGTCAGACGTTGTCACGCTTTGAGAACTTTACACCAGTCTAGAATATTCCGAATAATATATCCTCACTACCCTTTTCTCGAAAAGTCATATGGTTCTTTTTAGTGAGTCAGAATATCAATAAGTAAATAAAAACTTTACCTAATTAAAATAACTTTATTTTTAAAATCTTAAAAAAACCACATGCCACCGTACTGGTAGTGGACGCGCTGCTTATGCAGCGTTGCCATTTTTTAAATACATCTCCTAACTTATTTGATGCTGTGGAAGTAATAGTATGTATGATTGTAAACAAGTGGTGTGTTATGAATTTAATGTTTTGACTCTCCTTATATTGTATGTCTATGGTCTAGGTCTAGAAGAAACATAATATCTTGATTTTTTTTCTTATACCAGTATTTTTTGGCCACTATGGTAGAAGTGCGTTACTTACTTCCCCTGTTACATACATTATGGAAGCTGCATTCGATCGGTTGAATTAGCTATAATTTGACGACATAAACGCAGTTCGTATTACAATAGCTTAATACAAAAAAGCATTATACCTACCTAGCTTTCTGGGGCTCAAACCAAAGTAATCCTCCGTGACTAAAGTATGATTTATTAAACTATTTATGGCCTCCCTCCTCCATAGATTTAATCGGCACCCCGAGGTGAGGCATTACGAACATTAACATAGTTTATAGATTTCGCAACACATAAATGGGCTTAATTTCTCAATTTTCGAAGCTCTTGGTGCATGTATAATGGCTGTCAGGAATATAATATATGGGGTATTTAGCAACTGTTCACCAGAATAAGGAATTTATTTATTGTGCGATTTATCTTGTCGCGAAATTTTGATTCTACGGAAACTATTGGATAAGTGATCTCCCAACCAGTGCAACAATGTAGTTTTCTAATATTTTCCATTACCAGTCGTTGACGATTTTGTTCCTTGTTGTGTAAAATAGCAATGCAATTAAACTGGAAAACATTTTATTAAGAATATGGGCGTTTTCACACTAGCCGACACGATACCGGCACGATCACGACACGGTAGCAACACCGACACGATAAATCGGTGAGTATTTTCACATTTGCCGACAGCCATCTCTGTCGTGTCGTCGTGTTGTGCCGGCATTCGCAGACATGGCTCCTGTTAATAAATTGTATTAGCTACATTTATTGCATTTAAGACTCAAAAAGCAAAGGCCGCAAAGAAATTTTTTTCTCTGAGTATTTTATTTTTATTATTTTCGTTTGTTTTGTCCCAAAGACACGGTTTTGACTCTACAATTTCTATCAGGAGTAACAATGTCATACTTGAAATTAGCCATAGTTCTTTTAAAAGTTAAGTAGGTATGTCGAAATTATCATTTAAATTAAGTAGCCGTTCTGCCGTTCTAACCAAAACAACAGGAAAAGGAAAAACCGCCAACGACACGAGTGGAGCGCTTGCTGCTCGCCGACCTGTCGGCGCCTGTAACGACACGATAACGATATATCGGCAAGTGTGAAAGCATTGGGCGTTTTCACACTAGCCGACACGATACCGGCACGATCACGACACGGTAGCGACACCGACACGATAAATCGGCGAGTATTTTCACATTTGCCGACAGCCATCTCTGTCGTGTCGTCGTGTTGTGCCGGCATTCGCAGACATGGCTCCTGTTAATAAATTGTATTAGCTACATTTATTGCATTTAAGACTCAAAAAGCAAAGGCCGCAAAGAAATTTTTTTCTCTGAGTATTTTATTTTTATTATTTTCGTTTGTTTTGTCCCAAAGACACGGTTTTGACTCTACAACTTCTATCAGGAGTAACAATGTCATACTTGAAATTTGCCATAGTTCTTTTAAAAGTTAAGTAGGTATGTCGAAATTATCATTTAAATTAAGTAGCCGTTCTGCCGTTCTAACCAAAACAACAGGAAAAGGAAAAACCGCCAACGACACGAGTGGAGCGCTTGCTGCTCGCCGACCTGTCGGCGCCTGTAACGACACGATAACGATATATCGGCAAGTGTGAAAGCATTGGGCGTTTTCACACTAGCCGACACGATACCGGCACGATCACGACACGGTAGCGACACCGACACGATAAATCGGCGAGTATTTTCACATTTGCCGACAGCCATCTCTGTCGTGTCGTAGTGTTGTGCCGGCATTCGCAGACATGGCTCCTGTTAATAAATTGTATTAGCTACATTTATTGCATTTAAGACTCAAAAAGCAAAGGCCGCAAAGAATTTTTTATCTCTGAGTATTTTATTTTTATTATTTTCGTTTGTTTTGTCCCAAAGACACGGTTTTGACTCTACAACTTCTATCAGGAGTAACAATGTCATACTTGAAATTAGCCATAGTTCTTTTAAAAGTTAAGTAGGTATGTCGAAATTATCATTTAAATTAAGTAGCCGTTCTGCCGTTCTAACCAAAACAACAGGAAAAGGAAAAACCGCCAACGACACGAGTGGAGCGCTTGCTGCTCGCCGACCTGTCGGCGCCTGTAACGACACGATAACGATATATCGGCAAGTGTGAAAGCATTGGGCGTTTTCACACTAGCCGACACGATACCGACACGGTAGCGACACCGACACGATAAATCGGCGAGTATTTTCACATTTGCCGACAGCCATCTCTGTCGTGTCGTAGTGTTGTGCCGGTATTCGCAGACATGGTTCCTGTAAATAAATTGTATTTGCTACATTTATTGCATTTAAGACTCAAAAAGCGAAGACCGTAAAGAAAATTTTTGATACATCCAATAGTAAAGGTGCGCTACTTACACGGCACCTATTACACTCTTTTTGAGACATTGACTAAGGATTCTGACAAATTTTTCGACTACTTTCGAATGAGTCATGAAACATTTAACTATGTGCTGAGCAAGTTAATTGACGAAATCAAAAAACCAGAACAGAAACAACTAGGAAAAGGAAAAACCGCCAACGACACGAGTGGAGCGCTTGCTGCTCGCCGACCTGTCGGCGCCTGCAACGACACGATAACGATATATCGGCAAGTGTGAAAGCATTCCCTTTACTTACATGAGATTACGCGTACACCGGTGTCGTTGTCGTGTCGGTATCGTGTCGGCTAGTGTGAAAACGCCCATTCCCTTTACTCCTTTACTTACATGAGATTACGCGTCCACCGGTGTCGTTGTCGTTGTCGTTGTCGTGCCGGTATCGTGTCGGCTAGTGTGAAAACGCCCTATCTCACATACAGTGTCACCAGTAAAGTCCGCATCATATGGGATTTTTTTTATTAATAGCTTTATTCAAAATTAGACTTTGGCATCTACTTCGATCAAGATAAAAATTAAGCAAAAAAGTAGTAGTCACGTGATTCGCATTATCCGTCAAATTTTAATTTTTTCAATAATTCAAAAGTGGGGTTATTTCTGAAAATATCGAAATAAATGCAGTTTCTAGCCCACATGCAAAATTTCAGCTGCATATATACGATAATTTTGATTTTTTACCCACCAATAAAATTTATTTTCCACTTAATGAACATCTTACTGATGATACTGTGTTCTTTTTGTCTTAATATTAAGGTGTATACTTTCAGACACAAACTACGTTTTCAAAAATACTTATTTTATGAAGTTACCTTATACTATACAAGGTCAAAAACAAATAAACTTTGCATCACATGCGACCAAACTTTAATAGCCCAATTTTGATTTTGTAGAAAAACACACATTTAATAGGTATGGCGCTACTTTAAAGAAAATGTATCTGAAATAAAGCATTGTCAAAACTAAGAAGTTTTATGTAGGTTGCGTTGGGTCTTATTTTGCAAAAGCGGTGCAATTTACAAAATATGGGTAAAAAATCAAAATTATCTTATGCAGCTAAAATTTAGTGTGTGGGCTAGAAACTGCATTTAAAAAAACTTTTTTTAATAAGTTTTTTCGATATCTTCAGAAATTACCCCACTTTTCAATTATTTTTTGGAAAAATTAAAATTTGACAGATAATGCGAATCACGTGACTACTATTTTGTTGCTTCATTTTCATATCGATCGAAGCAAAACTTGATGCCAAAGTCAAATTTCGAATAAAAATATTAATAAAAAAATCCCATATGATGCGGCCTTTACTGGTCACACTGTATAAGGTAAAGTCAAATATTTTTAAGAACACGCCCATTCGGGTCAGCTATCATTTATGGTATAGTTGGTGACAGAAACAGGACTGTGCTAAGTTCTTTTACCATCGAATTTACCATATTATTTTAAACTACTTATACGGCCGTCTTAATGATTGATTGGTATAATTCTCGGTACAATTGCTTGCAAAAATACAGCGTTAATTTAATTACAATTAAAACATCGAACTCAACGTGCAATAGATTAAAAGAGAAGACTTTATTATTCATTGGTAAAACTTATAATTCTATTTGACATGATCCAAACATACCAATGGAAAACGCTATGACAACATACTAGAGTTTCGCCGCCCAATTATTGTAGCTACGATCCAATCAACCGGCAAGTGGTGCGCCTGCGCATGTTTCGCGTTTAATGCTGCGTTGCCGTATTATAATTTATGTTCGCGGCGTAGTACAAAGCCGCCAAAATCTCGTGTGTTTAAAAAAATAAAAACAGCAGGATTAGTTCTCAGTGAGCGCAAGGTTTGGCAACCTATTGTGCTGAAACTAAAATGGATAAACTAATAATAATAAATTTATAATAGCAAATGATGATAAATGAAATGTTTGTTAATGAAGGTAGAATAATTAATTAACCTAAACTGATTTATTCTACTCACCGTTCAAATTAAATAATAAACACCAAGAAAATGTCGTGTCTGAAACCTGACGCGTGAGCTTGGTACGGCTCACGGCTGACATGTGGGTGTACTGTCGAAACGCTTTGTTTTTAGAAAAAGTTGACTCTAGTTGGATTTTTGCCATATAAAAGCTATGCGCCCATGCAAGCGTTTGATTATATTATTAGAATTTTCTATAACAATAAAGATATAGGTACGACGTACGTCCCACCATGAATCATGTCTATGACCGTGCATATCTAAAACTTAAAAATAGGCAAATTTTTATTTATAACTTGTAAACCTCTTGAGAAATATTTAACCTAACTTATTTTTAATTACAATATAGAAGGGCTCGAGACGAGGCAACTAAAATAGATTACAATTTGTCAGATGCATTTACAAATTCTATGATATTTTGCATGTGTCTCCTGAGACTCATTTAGTATAAGATTTGTAAATTCGGTTTCACTTGTGAACTTTTCTCCTCGCCTATGAGTCGGTATACATTTTGTACATTTAGAATTCAGCTTTATATATTATATACAGATAGATGGATGGAAAATTACCCAATTTTTTTAAAGCACTACAAACATTTAAATTACTTCGAAGAAATCACCCGAAGGTATGATTTATGCTTTATGCCATGCAATTTACTGCAAAGAAATGCTGTAACTGACTTTAATAGGTGTAATTTCAACATTTTTAAAAATGTGTGACCCTTGTTAGAACGCAACCAGCGTGACGCCTCTGGGGTAAAATACATTTTTTAGTTTCGCGAAGATTGAAAATCGATTGCTAGCGCTTTGCTGGGTGATCAGTCACTTTAAGTACCAGGAGTGTAACTAATGAAAATTATTAGTCTTTGACAATGTATAATGATAATACGTTTTATTCATAAAAAGTACCTACTAAATTGTTATTAGATACGTATAAATATCATAAAGCATCATGACTGGTTTAATAAGAAAATTAGATACGTAATAATAAATAACTTATTTTAGAAATCAATGTAGCAATGAAGAACTAAAAGAAGCGATTTTTTAAAATTGTTTTTATATAAAATTGTGCTAAACATCGAGTATTGAAGATTCTTTTTTTCGAGGAGAATCTTCGAAAGACTGGCACCCTGTGGGGCAGAGTAGTATCGGATTCAACCCTGATGGGGCTGCCTACCGACTAAACTCCCCGTGTTGCTGCGGTTTCCGCGCCATAGGCGTATAAACCTTCAGACCACTCGCTTAGTATTTCCGCTCTGCACGCCTAGTGCGTGCTTTGCTTCGTACCTATGCCTAGGTACCGGTGTACCTAGGTTTCGGTTTTGTCATATTATATCATAGAAAACTATTGGATAGAATTGGTTAAAATTTGGAATTTAGCTTCGAAATGTGATACTACATGACTGTATCACCTTCATTTTATCAATTTTTAAAAAAATAATTCATTTTGAAAATTTGTTTTCTATTTTAAACAGATTGAAGGCGATATAGTAATGTAGTATCAAATTTCGGAGCGAAATTCCAAATTTTAACCAATTCTATCCAATAGTTTTCTTGTAGTTTGTCACACCTTTTACCTAAATGCGGCAAGTGATAACTGCTCTTAAGACACCACAGCCAAAAGAAAATAACATGACGCAACCTGATGTGTGAATTCGCTACGTTCCCACTGCTGAACTGAGAACTTTTTGAAAAAAAAATAAAAAACAAAAACATCAAAAACATATTAAAAAAAAAATAATATAGGAGTTCCTCAAGGAAGTATACTAGTTCCAATATTATTTATTTTATACATCAACGATATGCCTTTAGTTTTAAAAATGTTTAAGTTACAAATGTTTGCTGATGACTCCTTAATTTATATTAATTTTTTTAATATTTTTGATGGTCTAAATTACTCTAAATTCTGACATAAATATATTATTAAATTGGCTAGAAGTAAATAAATTAAAATTAAATATTTCAAAAACTAAATGTATGGTTATGGGTAATAATTTAAATTGTCAAAATATAAATGTTGTAATTCAGTGGCGTATTTACGGGGGGGCTCAGGGGGCCCGGGCCCCCCCAGATATGTATTTTCAATTTTTATTTTCAATTTTTAGGTACTGAATAAGCACATTACATTTATTACAATATTTTCTCTTCTAAGAACAGGAAACTTGATTTTGTAATTTAGTATAAAGTAAGTAGGTACTTAAGATAATTTTTTACCCAAAAAAGGGCGTGGCACCCAAAAAATTTTCGCCTGCAAGAGAGCCTTCGGCACAAGAAAAATTACGCAAATCCTATTCGCCCCCCCCTAGAACAAATTCTAAATACGCCACTGTTGTAATTGATGGTGAAAAATTATGGAATTAGTAAACAGTTTTAAATATTTAGGGATAATCATTGATTCAAAATTAAAATTTTAAAATTGTTTTGAAAGTATTATATCGAAGATTGCGGGAAAGTAGGTTATTTTAAAAGAATTAGTTCTAATTTAATTTTGTTTTCTAAAAAAACTGTATTTAATACTATTATATTACCACATTTTCTTTATTGTTCTTCCATTTTATATTGTGCCAGTGAGGAAATATTTGATAAATTACAAATTTTACAAAATAAGGCAATGCGGATTATTTAAAATTGTCACAAATATACAAAAATTAATTTTATGTTGAAAAATTTAGATTGGTTGAATGTCAGAAATTTAATTTTTTATTTAGTGTAAAATTAAAAATAATTTATTGCCTGATTGTTTAAAAAATTGTTGTTCTTTTAAATTTGACCATCATAATTATAAAACAAGAACCAATCAAAATTTTTATGCAGATAGAGTGTCTAAAACATTAGCTTATAAATCTATTTTTTATAAAGGTTTGATAGAATATAATAATTTGGAAAATTCTATTAAATCTCAAAAATCATTAAAACTGTTTAAAAAAATTTTATAAATTACATTTAATTAAAAAACAAAATAATACGTAATATTTTATACAATTTGCAAAATGTTTAACTTTTCTGCCTGTTTTTGTTAAAAGAAGGTTGCGTTTTAAAATTTAAAAATAGGTCTATAAAAATGTGTGAAAAAAATTTATTGAAAAATATTTAATTGTAGCTTTTTGCTAAATAAATCATGTTACTACTACTACTAACCAATATGAGCTTTATTGTCATCTGTGTTAATACTATCGAAACTCTGAGTTTTATCATAAATAGGACTTTATTTACCAAATTTCGTGATTTGTATAAATATTTGAAATTTTTTATGGATGTATAATTCAAGAAATATAATTCCTATCTTGTTCGAATTGTTATAAATTTAAGTACAAGCCAATCGTTACGATCCTGAGATGATAAAGCTCACTGAGTCGATAGCGTATGTCCCCTATACTATACACACAATCAGTGGCGGATTCAGAAAAAATTGACAGGGGGGGCACTTACTTGTTATCTTGGGGTGCACGAAAAGCCCGCTGCGGACAAAACGCGCCGCAGGCGAAAATTTTTTAAGACCACGCCCAAATTTGGTCAATAATTTTTAGTAAATATTTTTAAAATGTATGATTACCTACTTATTTTATTGAAAATGAAATAAGATAAAAAAAATAAAAAAAGGCCAATTTATTTTTCATTAGCGGGTACATTGTTTAAAAGTAAAGTTCAATCTTCTGGTTTTATTTCCAGCAAACTTATCAATAACAATAAAGTCCCTGGATCTAGACTTTGTGATCTGTGTCAAGTTAATTTCGGGTTTAGGTCTTCCCTCAATTTTAATTTCAATTTTTTGCTCAATACTTAATGAGCTAAAATTGTTTCTCAAATATTCCACATTCATAGTCGTTTTGGCATGTTTATTTTTATTAAAATAAGTCCTTACTACCCCAAAATAATACACTTTCTTTGTAAACAAAACCACAGATTACAGTTTTCTGTAACAAAACACAAATTCTAAAATCCTAAAATATATGCTTTTTATCTAACCTGCTTTTACGCCATCTTTTCGCTAATTATCAAACCACGTTGAAAACCTGATTTTTAATATCCATTTCTAAATGCTGTAAAGTTTTGGCATCAAAAAAATATTTGATTGTTACAGTACAATGCTTTGTCACTGTGTTTGAAATTTTGGGTGTTGCGCTTAGGTTGGTTCGTGCGAAATTATTATGACAGGGGGGGCACGTGCCCCTGTGCCCCCCCTCTAAATCCGCCACTGCACACAATGCATAAGTTGCATCCTGCTTTTAAACCGCGATTTAGAATAGATCGTAAAATGGTTTGAAACCGTTTTATGTGTCGGCCAGAACCATCAGCGTGTTTTTGTGCACAGCATCAGCGTTTCGTGCATCTTTAGAGAGAACGTTACCCTTGATACGGTCGTTTTAGTATGTTTAGCGGGAAACCGTGACCTTAGGCTACATTCTTGCATAATACAGGAAGGAGCTTTAGACGGTTTATGTGCCATTTGGATCATTTTATGCTGCAGCGTATATTGGACTGGGCTTTTAACCCACAAATGGACCGTTCTTATCAAGAATAATATTCTAAAACGGCGGTTCCTTATAGGTTTGAAATAATACAAAATTATTGTATATGAATGCCAAAAACCAATGGCCTTTACATGGGAATGATTGTGCCTTTTTTTATTGTAGGTAGTAATATTTTCGGATTTTTTGACAGACAAGGCGCTATTCCTAAGAGGGGATTCAGACTGACAGTTTAGTGTCTAATGAAATCAGGTTGGCCTGTGCATTCAGGTACTCAGATAAGGCTCCGCCACTCCGCCCTCTAGGAGGCGCCACTACACTGAGAAAAAGTCTTCTATTCCTTATAAGAATTTACATACTCTTTAAGCAACTGTTTATTACTAGATATATGTGATAGCAACGCAGTTTCATACTGTAAGACAACGAAAATGGCTAGACCGTTGTGTAGTGATAATATCACGTTAATTTAGCCAATAGAAAATAGGAGTTATTGCTACCATAGAATGGTTTATAGCCATTATTGCTCTGAATACTCACAGTAATAATTAAGTTCTATTATATACTGTATTACTGGCAGTTGTAATGAAACTTTACTTTAATCATAATAATATTTGCTTGCTACTGTTAATAAAGCATATATAGTATAGTGTTTCTTAGGTCAATTTAATGACATTAAACTGTGGGAATTTCCTAACCATAGGCGTTCCACACAAATAATTAATATGCGTATACACACTTATAAGTTTGTTTTACATTAGGTGTTTGTACATACTACACTTTATAAACCCACTGTAAATATAATAATATTATATTAAAATAATAAATATAAGGTAACTCAAAAATTCTATATACAAAACTAAAATCAGAAAAATAAACCTGACACGGCACGACACTGCTCAGAAAATGCTTTAATTTTTTTACCAGAACTTCATTCTCGTCAACCAGACTCCGGCCCGTTCATCAAGGCATAACCACGTATATTTTATCTCCGTCTCTTCCACGCCATCGGCGGTCACTGGCCTATCTCTGTCTGACAGAATCGATCGTCAGACGGGCCGGGTACCGGTTCAGCTTATATCCTGGCGCTTGCAATCGCAACAAATTACATGCTGTTGCCAATTCTTCAAAATTTTCGGATTTGTAAGCACAATGTAAGTATATACGAGAAACAAGGGTGTGTTAATTAGTTGTTTTTAAACACTGAAAACACTTTTTGTCTTGATTTCAGTTATATTGTTTCTTAAGGACTAAAGAATGTATTATTATAACAATGAATGGCTTGTTATTTTTTTCTGTCACACTCAAAACTCCTCGGTTTAAAGTATATTTGCAAACTAGCTTTCAAAGAAAGTTACTGACTAACAATTGAATACTGATATAAATGAAATATCGTTAATAAAAAAAACTTAAAGAATTGAAGAAGAAAGATCTGACAACCCTGGTTGTGCGGTCGGTCTCTTTGAGCCGTATGGAATGATTGGAATGTCCTCAAACAGATTGGATAAATAATACCTACTTACCACTAAAAATCATTACTGTAATTCTCAAAAATTTAAATAGCTTCTAGTGAGATATTGTTCTTGTTTAACATTGCGTATGATTATCTATTATGCAATATGGTTTACTGAGATGATAAAATTCGTCCATAGATTATAAAGTTCCAATTATAATTATGGG
Organism: Polydrusus pterygomalis; assembly: GCA_963969555.1. Lineage (NCBI taxonomy): Eukaryota > Metazoa > Arthropoda > Insecta > Coleoptera > Curculionidae > Polydrusus > Polydrusus pterygomalis. Next base: position 35,633,750 of record OZ018376.1, on the reverse strand, counting down.
TTGTGCGAAATAAGAATCTTCTATTGCTTTATCTGACATGCAAAGTTTATAAAAAGCAAAAATAAATTAATAGAAAGAGACAAATTTAGACAGGACAGCTAGAAGACTCTGAACAACGATGTGACCTGCGCAACAAAAACGTTAAAACTAATAATACGGCGCGCGGCGATTGCCGATCGCTACAAACCCCCACCAGCGTCTTGTGTTTATAGGTTCTAACGGATACAATTCGTTTTTGGGGAAGCTGTTCTGCTTTCCTAATTGTAGAGAAAGCGCTTTACTGGGAACAAAATGCGTCGTATTGAGAAGCTACAATTTACTTCTTAACAAAATTGATGTATTAAAAATAGTTTATTATTCAAGAAGAATGTGCTGTTAATGGAACTGCTTACTACCAATAAAAATACTGTTCTAGCAAATCTGTAATTGATACAATAAAGCGGGGTTAATATACACTAGCAATTTATTTAATATGGATTAATACAAAATAAGCTATCAATACAATGTCTTAGCAAACCTGTTGTATAAGATCATTTTCCTCAGTATACATTTAATGTAATTTGTAAAAAAAGCTACTTGAAGTTGAAGCCGTTATACATATATACAACTCTTTAGTTAGTATAATTTAAGTTTAATCAATAATAAAGTTTCAATGTATATTTTTATAGCCAAGATTTTCTTAACGCCTTCTCAAAGGAACAAAAACACATTTATATCGCATATTTTATACCTTTGGCAAAAAAAAATACCCGCAAAAACTGTCCTAAAAGACACTTCCATCTCAGAAAGGTTTCCGTGTCTCCGGAAAAGCAATAAACTTTTAAAAACTCCATAGGAAAAAATGTAATAAAAAGAAATATAGAAACCTCACCACATATAATATTAAAATTTTAGTATTTTTTCCACCGCGCGGATCCTGCATTTTAAAACGCTTTTATGATACACCAGCATTTTATTTAGCCATAAGCGTTTTGTGAAATTGCGGTGGCATTTCAAAAAGCTGAAAAATATTGCGGGAGTATTTTTCTTTTCTGGGAGCGAAAGATGCAGTATTTTTATTTCATATATAATGGAATGATAGGGGTGCATAAGTATGCAATTTGTTAAAAATGCTACACTCTCAGCAGACAAAAGTAATTTATAATATATGTAGACGAAGACTATTTATAATATTTCATATTTCTGGGACAATGACATGAAAAATGAAAGTATAACCGCGACTATAAAATTAATTTTCGGTTGCTGCATCTAATTACACTGGCCGACAAGATTTTTCTAACACAGGTCAGCTCTTTATTTTTTAAATGGAAATACCCTTCTAATAATAGAAAAAATATTGGGAAAGCCCCAATACCTACCATTTTTCAATAGCTCAATAAGACCATTTTACATTAGCTGGTAGTCAATTTAATTAGGGGCGGTAAAAATGGATGCATTTTATAACAGAAAAATTACCTGAACTGTTGGAATTTTAGTAGGACTTCAGGGAGTATTTACAAAATATTGCTGTTTCTTTGTTTGTGGGACAGTCGTGCAGTAGATCAGCATTATGTAATAAAAGATTGGCCACAAAGAAGTGAATTTCAGCCGGGATCTCAAAATGTTAAGTTTGCACCTCTTGTAGACCCCAAAAAAGTCCTTCTACCTCCTCTTCACATTAAACTTGGGCTGATGAAAAACTTTGTGAAAGCTATGAATAAAGACGGTGATGGACTCAAATACCTAAGACAAGTCTTTCCCCAGTTAAGTGATGCCAAATTAAAGGAAGGCTTTTTATTGAGCCACAAATCAGAAAATTGCTGGACGATGTCAACTTTACAGAGAAGCTTACCAGGGAGGAACTCAGAGCATGGAACTCATTTGTTAGTATAGTAAGGGGATTTTTGGGCAACAATATGGATGCAAACTATCAACAGTTAGTTAATGAACTTTTAGATTCCTACAAATCGCTTGGTGCCCGAATGTCATTAAAAATTCACTTCCTCCATTCCCATCTGTCATTTTTTCCTGAAAATTTGGGACCTGTCAGTAACGAGCAGGGTGAAAGGTTCCACCAGGATATCAGGACAATGGAAATTCGCTATCAAGGACGATGGGATCCAGCCATGATGGGTGATTCCTGTTGGTTTTTGAAAGGAGAAGATATGACCCCTCATAAAAGGAAAAAATAGAATTTAATTAGTGTGTTCAGTTAATATTTGTAATGTTTGTGTTTTTCTTAGATGTAAGGTATGTTTAGTAGGTGTAAAAATTTAAATATAGTCGATATACACAGTTAGAAAATTCTTAAATTATTATTTCAATAGATATTAAATATTGTAACATTAAATGTGGTACTATAAATGTAACAAGAAAACGTTACGTGTTACAACTTTTTTTTTCTCATTTTCGTATTTGGATAGGTCCATTCTACCACAATATGTTATTTAGCTTTGTGTTACAACAAAAAAATTTTTTTTGTCGGCCAGTGTTATTATACATACACATTATTAATATACACAACGGCTCAGTAATTTCTTATGCTGATGACACCGTCTGTGGTGCTGTTTTCTGGTGATTCCTGGACTTCAGTTGAAAGATATGATGGTATAAATATAATAATAGGACTGGTTAAATTCATTTAAACTGACGTTAAACATCTTCAAAACTTAATATATTGCTTTCTCTCTAACAGCGGCTAATCGCCCTGGTTTCCAAGATATTTTTATAAACAATCTCAACGACGCCATAGTCGATTTTGACTCCATCAGGTATTTGGGTGTAACAATTGATGCACATTTAAAGTGGGATTATCAAGACTGACCAAAAATATTCGGAAATTCATATATAAATTTTATATCATAAGAGAAATTTTAAATACCCATCTTTTAACACTAATTTATAGGGCTCTGGTTGAGTCACTGATAAGATATGGTTTGGTGATGTAGGGTCGACTATATCGGAATTCTTTAAGACCTTTGTGCATTGTACAAAATTATATTGTTTGAGTTATGTTTAAACTTAATAGGGGCTTTTCCACTAATCTTTTGTACTCACAGGAAATTCTTGATGTTCGTTCACTTTACTGTCTGTCAACTTGCTCCTATGTTCATAAAACTTAGAAGAAACTCCATATCAACCATAATTCTGGGACTAGAAGTAATGTGAATGGATATTTGGAAACTCCAGCTAACAATAACACAAAACATGTATGATCCTTTACTTATTTGTCACCTAAAATGAATAATCTTTTACCCCTTGAAATTAGGCAGTTGCTTAACCAGAAGAAATTTGTTTTGGGTTGCAGAACTTTTATCTTTCAAAAATTAAATGGATTTAAGGCCTTATTTTGAAATTATCAATTATATTATATTATTTATATTTTATGAATGAAATTTTATTCTTAATACATGTTATAGGATAGTGTAGTATTGTAGGGATGGTATTATTATTTTATTGTAGCCTTTAGGGTAATTTTTTCATACTTCTGGATTAGAAATTGATTAGCATTAATTGCAGATACAGGTGTTAAGTCACTTAGGTGTCTTTTTTTAAATAACTGTGATTTGATAAATTAAGGGTTGTTCTTGTTATAACTGATGTACTTAATACAATTTTGAAATTTGATCAATATTTCGTTACTTCTTCGATTTATTATTTGATTTAGAAGTCGGTCGAATCTATCTTTGGAGTACTTTTATACAATTACCTACAGTTTTAAGTAAAAAAAGATTTATAACTTAATAAAAACAAAAAAAAAAGGCATTGTCCCCTTTTTGAAGATAACGAAAACTAAATGAAATATTGATAAAAAATTACATGACGAATGATCGGGCGAATGCGTCACTAGTGTTTGCTCTTAAGGTAGATTTATGTTGTTCCGTCCTTGTTTTGAAGGTACAACACTTTATCTTCAGTGGAATTTATTATTTAGACATGAGAAAAGACCAATGACAATCATAGAAACTTTTTCGAACTTTTTTACAATTTTTTTTAACTTACTTGTTATTTAAAATATTAAAATAAAATATTAATTATAAATTTATACCAATCATTCCCCTGCTGTGTTTTTATTTATAAATATTTTTTATTACCATTATCCAAGTCGTATTTTAACTGATAAAAAATAGTTGTGACATAGAAATTATTATGGATCATTAAAATCTAAAATTAGATCCTAAACACGCCCAATAAATACATCTTCGGTAACGTCAATATGCCAGACATATGTTAGGAAGATTAAAGATACTAAACACACACACTTTAGGTGAATACTACTGAATACTTTCAATGTTGTAAATATTTTCTTTTTACATCTACCAGCTTTATTAGTATGTACAAATAGAGGTCGTTGACTGGTTAGTCGTTATTTTTACTGTAAAGGAGCAACATTTAAACGGAAAGTAATATATCTAATTAATAAATAAAAAATAAATGACCAAAAGTTCCATTAAGTGTAACTAGTCTAACACTATAATTTTTCACTTTCACTAAATTTGTGTTGGGCTACAAGCTTGGTGAAACTGGTAGTTCCATTGCACAGGAAGAAGAAAATAATTGTTATGTTTCACAAATTTAATCAGTTTCCTGACACGTGTTTCGGCCCTTGCGGGCCATTGTCAAATGAGTACAAGAAGATACTAAATTCTACGTGACATTACAAAGGTATTTACAGTGGCGTAACCAGAAATTTAGTTCGGGGGGGGGGGGCTTTAACCTCTTGTCAGGCGAAAAAAATTTTGGGTGCCACGCCCTTTTTTGGGTAAAATACGTATGATTGACGAGAGCGACAGCCCCCTAAAATTTCTGCAATAAAACGCTGGCCCTAACTAAATAATTATGAAAAAAAAATTAGAGATTTCATTTTAATTAGTAAAAATGTATTTAAAATAAGTAACGCATATATTAATCATACTTATACTAAAACAAAACAAAAACCTTATACAATAAGTTGTAAGTAATCACTAATAATACCAATATTAAAGTAAAATTCTTCGTTTTGTTTTTGCCTTTTCGTCCAGAATTTCTGCCACGGTAATAACAATATCGTGGTTCGCATAAAGAACTGCCAAACCATTTAATCTGTCCTCTTCCGTGGTGCTACGCTGATATGTCTTTAAATATTTTAAATTTGAAAAGGACCTTTCAGATGTGGCGGTTGTAATAGGCAAAGTTAAAAAAAATTGTAAAAGCCTTTTTATTGGCATCACATTCGGAATTCGGAATACACTTAGTCCAAATCTTCCTTCAGTTTTTGTTTTTGCATTTTTTATACCACAGCTCAAGTTCAGATAGAAGCTGTGAAGTTTCAAAAAACATTTAAATTGACTATCAAAATCTTGATTATCTTATGGAAAGAAGCATTCAAAATTTTAAAGGGTTTCTCGATGTTTTAAAAACCGATCCTCGAGATTTGCTATGAGGCCATCAAAAACGGAATAAAAATTGTTATTTTAAAATACTCAGCAGCGGAATCGGTTTTTGTAACCAATCTTTGTGTTTGTCTTGGCGGTAGTCTAGATACTCTGATTTCAATATCGTATTCCGAAAGTAGATCTTGAGCTTCCTTAAAAATATTTTGAAAATTATCATCTGCCAGGCCTTTTATTTCTTTAACTTGATCTGTTACGTCATTAGCTAACTGTAATGCTTAATAAAGGTTTAAATCGACTGTTTGTAGAATCTTGCTTAAAGGCAGTGTGTAGGCATATATTCTTTCTGTACACATTAGTGCGATCACAAATTAGGGACTTATAATGCTGGCCAGTAATCCAGATGCCTCAAATACTCCCATTTCGGTCGGTCCGTTCAAATCCAGATTATGTGGCTGAATATAAAATATTAGTAAAAGGCGTGACATAAAAAATTGGTTTGCAATTAAACGAATAGGCTAAGTTTCTAAGCTCGTGGGGGGGGGGGGGGGGCTGCAGCCCGGCAGCCCCCCCCCCCACCCCGGTTGCGCCACTGGGTATTTATATCATATTATGGTAATAATTATAAACATGTCATAAAATTAAAATTAGAATTGGAAGATTGAATGGTCAACTGTGGGTTTTCCAAATTTATTAACGGTACAGATACATATTTAGTCCTAAATTAGTGTGCTATTAAGAATTAGGAAGCATCTGAAGGTATTTTGGTTTAATTATTAACAACATTACATTTGTTTTTTATGGCTTTTTTAATAGCTATTGTTTCTAGTAAATCTAGTTTTCTGCTTTTATTGTGTATGTATATGGGTTTTATGTTGTTATAGGTTAAGGATTTAGTGATTGTGATTGTGTATATGCAGTGATCAGCTAAAGCTGTTTTATTTTGTTTTTTTAAAATAAATGTTTTGTATTCTTTAAGCCTGGTGTCAAAATTTCTACCTGTTTGTCCAATGTAGATAGCCTCGCAGTTGCCGCATTCTATTTGGTAGACCCCACTTTGTAAAAGTTTGTTTTTAGTTTTTATTTTAGCATTGGATATGTTTGTGTAAGTTGTTTTTATTGACTTTTAAGGTTTTTGAGTTTTTTGGCGATTTTTTGGCTTGTGTTCCCTGTATATCTCATTGAGCAGTATTTTTCCTTAATTGGAGTGGGATGTTCTTTGTAGAGAAGTTTTTGTATGTTTTTTCTTTATCACTTGGATTGTTCCAATTAGCCCTGGCTCAGTTTAGGAAGTGTTATACTAGGTCAGAATATAACTGTCCTTCTTTCTATACGTCAAAAATTACGTTTACGAACAAACCCGGTTTCTCGGCCAGCTGGAGAATCATCAAGCGACGACAGCGCTATTTTGCTCTGGTGGCCAGCTGCGCGGCTTAAGATAAATATGACCTTGTGATGCAGGATTGCTAATTTACAGTTTCACCGGGGTGGCCAGTACAATATAGGAAATAATTAAATATATACCTTTTTAAAGGGTTGTTTGCACAAACAAATTGTTTTTATGCTCCCTGCGCAAAGACATTTTAATGACTACGTTTTATACATTTTCGATTTTGTGTTATTTTTAATGTACTTCTTATCGTTTCTCAGATATGGCGTTATTATACTGATGGGTGGTTATTAACGCCCATAGACACCTATTTTAAACATGGGGTTTTTCAATTATGTAATGATTCGAAAGCTACACAATATTTCTATTTGTTTATTAATAAATATTTTTTACTGAAGCCTTCTTCTAATTATTATCCTTTACCCTACGGGCGTTAATACCCTCCTATAGGTACCCTATTTATTTTGTCTAGTATTCGTTTCTGGATTCAGCAAGTTCAGCCGGTCAAAAAACCTAATTTTACTGTTGACATTCGATAAAAATACCGTGACGAATTTTATCCATTAAAATAGTTGATTTAAAAACGCTTTGAATTGTAATCAAGTTGTATAATAGGTATATGAACTAGAAATTGCCAAAATTAAAAATTTACGTTTTGAAAGGAAATGACCAATTTTGGATTTCATGTAAACGTTACAGTATGAGCTAATTGCAAATTTTAATGATCTAATGCATTACGTTTTGATATAGTTTATTTTGTAATTAAATGGCTACGTTCTGTCCCGCTTGATATTATTGGGTAAATTGGGATAATATGAAGTCTAATTTAGTATATATAGCTTACTCTAGGCCAGAGGTTCCCAAACTTTTTTTTCTCATAGACCACTTTAAAAATTTTGCTGGTTCCGGTGGACCCCTGCAGCTACATTTCTACCATATTCTCAAAACTCGAGAAAAAATGTGACGATTAGATCTAACTATGAAAATTTGCGTTGCGGCTGAGTTTCAACCACAAATTAACAGTTTTCGAAAAAAAAGTGAGAATTAATTGGTTAATTAATTACCTAATTGATTGTGCTGTGAGTGGATGTAAAAAAAGTAAAGTTGGCCAATCAAAATAATAATAATAATAAAAAGTTTATTCAATATATTGTACATATAATAAAATATTTGCAAATTTTAAATTATAACTTTGAATAAACTAAAATGAAATATAATGAAACTCACGAAGTCTTACTTGTAGTGAGTAATAATTATGGTATTATAATTTCATATCCATGAATATAATGAATTTTATACATATTATGTATCACAATAATATAATATAACATAATATATCACAACAATATACGCAATCATATATAATATATTTTATATTTTAAAATATCTATCCATAATATTATTGAAAAAATATCTTTGATTTTTTATTATCCATAGTTTAATTTCTTGTTTGTATTTAATCATAGATTTAATTGTTTTAATCGATTTTGGGAGAATATCAAAAATATAAGGAATTATGTTTAAAAAATGTTTTTGACCTATAACTTTGTTGATTTTATTTTTTAACGTTATATTATTTATATTTCTAGTGTTATATTTATGAATATTAAAATTTAATTTATTTTTATTTTTAAAAATATAGATTAATATGTTATAAAAAAATAACTGTCGGGTATCCATTTTTTTGCTTTCTTTATAAAGCATATCAGAAGAGTATAAATATTCTTTATTATAAATAATTTTTAAAATCCATTTTTGAATAATTTCAATATTACGGAGATTATTTTTATTTATTCCACCCCAACCTAATATTCCATAATTTATTTGCGTTTGTACTAATGAATAATATATGGTTTCTAAATGTTTAATATCTAAAAATTGTTTAAGATGTTTAAATTTTGGTATAAGTATTCTCAATTTTTTAGTAATATATTCACTATGTAAATTCCATTTTAAATGTTTGTCAATAATTATTCCTAAATATTTAATATTTTCAGCTTGTTCAATTTTTATATTATCATTAATATTTATAGTATTTATATTATTTGGTAAATTACTTTTATAAGAAGTAAATGGGAGGTATTTTGTTTTATTATAATTTATTGTTAATAAATTATTATTAAACCAGTTGTTAATTTTAATAAAATCATCAATAATTATATTTTTTACAATATTCCAATTCAATCCTTCATAAAAAATTACAGTATCATCAGCGAAACTGTGTAATTTACCTTGACAATTTAGTTTAAATATATCATTTATATATATATTAAAAAACAATGGTCCTAAGACTGTGCCTTGTGGGACTCCATAGTTAAATATTTTTGGTATACTTATACTTTTACCAATTTTTACATGTTGTGGTCTATTATTTAAATAACTTTCAAATAAATTTAATACATTTCCTCGAAAACCAATTATTTCTAATTTTTTTAAAAGTATTTCATGACTTACAGTATCAAATGCTTTTGCTAAATCCAAAAATATACATATGCTTTGCCTTTTATTATCAATTGAGTTATATATTTGAGTTGTTAATTCACAAATTGCATCTTGAGTAGATTTATTTTTTTGGAAACCAAATTGTTTTTCTGATATGATTTTATTTTTATATAAAAATTTGTCTATTCGATTTTTTAAAACTTTTTCAAAAACTTTTGCTAATGATGAAATAAGTGTGATAGGTCTATAATTTTCTAATTCAGTTTTGTTGCCATTTTTATAAATTGGTTTTATTAAACCTATTTTAAAAGCATTTGGATATATTCCTGTTTTAAAGATAGTATTTATTAAATAAGCTAATGGTTTGGTGATATGTGAACTAATTGATTTTAATATTTCGGATGTTATTCCGTCAATACCAGGAGATTTTTTAGGTTTAATATTATTTATAATGTTTTTTATTTCATGATAATTTGTTTCTTTTAGATAAAAGGAATTTAAGTTATTTGATACAGTTGCATATGAAATATTATTTTTATTTAATATATTATTAGCTAGTGATTCTCCAACTTTTGAATAATATTCAATAAAGTTATTAGATATTAAATCTTGATCATTAGTTACTTCTCCATTTGGAAGTTTCATGGACTTTATTGAATTATCTTTTTTATTTTTTTCATTACATAATTTTTTAACACATTGCCATAACTCTTTTGATGACTTACATTTATTTTCTATTTGAGATTTGTAATAATTTATTTTAGCTTTTTTAATAATTTCGGTTAATTTATTTTTATAATTTTTATAGTTATTTATTACGTCTTTATTATCTGTATTTCTCTGACTTTTATAAAGTTCAATTTTTTTGTTTATTGATATTAACAAACTCTTTGATATCCAATCTTTTTTTGGTTACATCAAACTTTACCTTTTTAGCATCTACTCACACCACAAGAAACCAATCAATTCTCACTTATTTTACTCCCGGAGCGGTAAAAAGAAAAAAAAAATAGTATATTTTCTTGTGTTGTATTTATTGAAATATGTAATTAACATACTATTAATTACTATTGTTATGATATTACATTGTACGGTTTACATTACATTGTAATATGATAACAGTCGTAATATAATTAAAATTAAACATTAGTAACGTATATATATGTATAATGACAATCACCAAATAGTCATAATTTTAATGGGAGGGATGTACTTGATGGATTGACAGCAAATTATCAATATTTGGCTTCAGTTTTGTTAGGAATAACCGCAAATCTCTGCTTTTTTTTAAAACGTTTGTAACGACACTAAAACGTTTTTCGACGAGATATGACGAGGGAAATCAAAAGCTTTCTCGCAATTCCCCACAGTCCAGGATATTTTTCGTGTATTTCTGCCTGCAGCCAAAATATTTGACACTCTCTTTTAAATTTCACCTTCAGCTCCTCATTAGTGCTAAGGTCGAGTAGCTCCTCTTGTAATATCACATTCTCCACTTCAGTTTCATCAAATGGATTTATGATCCATGCATGGTGGTATTTCCATCATCAGAATATCTTTACATCTGATTTTGAAGTTATCATGCAGGGCAATTAAATGTTGAACCAGATAAATTTTAGTGGACCCCGCTTACGAATTGTGAACCCCCATTTTTTGTCACGCCAACGTAGACCCCCGTCGAGTCTCCCGTGGACCCCTGGGGGTCCACCTGGACCACTTTGGGAATCACTGCTCTAGGCGATATAATAATATTTTCACTCAATTTTGATTTTTATCAAGAAAAAGTAAAATATTCTACGGTATAAATTTTAAAAATATAACAATATTTGCTGAGAAAATAATTAAAGAAAATAATAAACATTCGCGAACCTAGTTATCTACGTCACAAATAAATAAAGGTCGACCCTCTGGTATCTCCCTTAATAATATCTCAGTATGTATTCTCTGTTCTTTTCTATTTAGCTTATTGAAACAAAGATACCATTATAATCGCTCGTACTCCTGGAAGTGAAAGAATTGCGCTGAAAATCGGATGACGTTACTAATGTCATGTTTTTTTCTGCTAATGTCATGTCTATGGAGAACTATAGGGTAGCAGGCCGATCGACAATGGCAACATTTTCAAATTCTGTCCCGGTTTTTTGGTTAGTTCGCTATTGGCCGATAGATGGCTCTCGCGTCCGAAGTGGGCTGATGTTGTCTTCTTCTTCTTCGTTTTTAATATGGAAAACTAGATCCTCCATAGTTTTTAACTTTTACTTAAACCCTTTTACTTTTGACAATTGACATTTTATTTTTCGAAATAACAAATAATGTTTGAAGGCAAGACAAGACAAATAACGTTGTATTGTAATTAATTTCCATATTTATAAATGAATAATGGTACAATTTATAAAAGTAGAGTTTGCTTTGTGTCGGAGTGTAAGACAGGATCTTTTTCAGAGAGAAAACGCAGCCAAATAAGTCTCTTTTTTGCGGAAGTAGTCCAGTCCAGACTGTGGGTTTAATTTCCTTATATTTATAAATAAGTCTCTTTCTAGCTCCAAAGGTATAGCTAGAATGTTTAATACCCTGTATTTTAAAAACCAAGCATCGTTGGAACTTTATACAGGCCGAGTTTACTAATAAGTATAACAAAGTAAGTGTAAATTCATATAAAAGTCCTTATTTGTTCCTTAAAGAACTAATTTAAATAAAAATAGTTATTGCGTCCATAAAAAACCATTATTTGATAGCCCACTTCGAACACGCGCGCCATCTTACAGCGACTCGTAAAGCTGAATTACCGATGCTAATTTGGGACCGAATCCAATGCATTGCGATCGGCCTCCTACCTCAAGTCCTTCATAGTCATGTCTTTTTAATTGTTTCTAGGGAAGGTTTGTTTCTAGGAAGGTTCAATATTACTTTGCTCTTATGTGCGAATATTGCACAGAGAAGAAAACCGTGCAGTATTTTTACTCAAAGGGTGAATTTATAGTAAACAAATTGTTTGTGCTTGCTGTTATTACAAAGAGCTTATTCATTCAAGTTTGATTTGGACCATTCCGTCAACAAGTTTAAGGTGGGATTAACGACGCCATTTTCTATGGTCAGTTCAATTTGCCGAACTGTTGACGAATCGCATGCGCACTGCAGTGCTGTGTTGTTCAGAGTAGTTCTTTTAATGCTTTTGGCATACGAAGAAGAAAGACAGACATATTCTGGAGCTGGTAGAGCAAGGCAGATGTTAGTCAGCCGGTCATAGTTTTTTTACTTTCGTGTTTTGTGCAATAACGGAACCTTTCCTGTTAAAACAAACACATATTCTAGAATTCTTAGGATAGATGACATCTAGATAGACTAGAAAATATCGTGTTAGCAGTAAAAATTGTTGTTTTTACTTCAGTTCTGAAAATCGACGAGTTTACTTTCAAGGGATTTAAGGTAAATTGTGGCAATTTTAGTAGTTTCAAAAAACTGCTTATTTTAAAGTTTCTGTGCATTTATAAAAAAAACACCGGCATGCTATTTGTCAATGCCTCCCTGAACAGCCCTTCCTTCCAAAATTAGATAATAATTATTTTTTTAAATAATTGCAATGTTCCGGAAGTTACCCCTGCATTCAAGTCATTTATAGGACTTTTATACATGATTGCCCTTGAGATCTGTGCCCTTAAGATTTGACATTAACTTTGAAACTATAAAAAAAAAATGCGTGTTTTATTAATTGTATATTATTATTAATGTATTTATGCTAATGTATATATTATGTTTCAAGTCCGGCAAAAAATATGTATTCAATAAAAACTTAGGTAACCCCTTTTCATCCCTTTAGGGGCCGACATTCAGAAAAACAAAAAATACATTTCATTATTTATGTTTAGAGTATTTATGCTGAGTTTCAAGAAATTCCGATCAAAAATATTTTTCCAATATAAACTTTTATACCCATTTTCGTAAATGCGTAAACGCTTGTTTATCAGTAACGAAGAATTTGTTTAACATTTTTTACTTACATCTTTGTCTTTAGCCGTTTTGTGGGAAACTCTACCCCCTCCTAGGGGCTAAATTTACCAAAACATGAAAACACATGCTTGCTTATTTTAATGGTATTTTCCTCTTTCGGGCGTCCCGTTTCGTGCGCTCCAAAAATTATACCTGAAAATGGCCTGTTTAGGGCGTTGAGCTACGACAATTGCTAACCTTTTCCTGTTTCGTGCGCTAATGTATTAATGGCATTTTATTACCTAGGATCATCACCAGTGCTGTAAATCTTAATTAATTTATGGTTGGTATTACAATACAAATATAACAATATAAATATTTTTGTGGATTACGGATTATAATGCAAAGGTAGGTAGGTAAAATTTACTATAAATTGTTCTGAGCATATTCAAAAAAATATTCTTTAACGTACTGCGACTTATGCAATATGGACCTTCAAGTTGTGACGTCAAAGCGAGGAAAGCAAGTTATTCTTTATTCCGGCTATAGATTTAATTTAAAATCAACGAATAAAAACAACACCATTAGATGGATATGTGCCAACCGAACCTGCCCCGGAGCCATCATCACAGATAACGCGCCAGCAAGTGTAATTCAAAGCAAGCAGCACACCTGTGTTCCTGATGTTGCTAAGAATGAAGTAGAACTCTGCATCCAAAAAGCAAAGAAGAGGGCCCGAGAGGAACTCACGCCAGTACCACAGATATATCGCCAGGAGTTGGTAACTGCGAGGAATATGGGACTGGATTTCGTCACGCAGATTCCAGAACTTACATCAATTAAAACATCGCTCTACAGAGAAAGGCATAACTCACTGGGAGTCAAATTCTTACCCAAAAGCCGAGAACAAGTTATTATTCCAGAATCAATAAAGGAGAACCTTATAGTGGACGATGGCAACGAAGAAAGGATTCTAGCGTTCGGATACAAACTGGACAGTCTTCTCGCCGGCAATACCACATTTTTCCTGGATGGCACGTTTAAAAGTTGTTGTCCGCTTTTCGACCAACTATACACACTGCATGTAGATATCGGAAGCACCGAAGAGAGGACATGTATAGTTCCCGCCATATATGCTTTGTTACCCAACAGAAAGAAATCCACTTACAAAAGATTGTTTTCCTGTCTAAAAAAGCAACTTAAAAGTTTTCATCCATATAAGATACACATCGATTTTGAAGCCGCTGCGATAAGTGCCGTCAAAGAAGAATTTGTTACGGCTGATGTAAAGGGTTGTAATTTTCATTTCAACCAAGCCTTATGGAGAAAAGTGCAACAGTTAGGAATGACACAGGCTTACAGAGACAATAAAGAAATCAGAGACCATGTGAAGATGGTTGCTGCATTGGCACATGTGCCAATCGAATATGTTTCGGAGGGATGGCTCTCTATTATGGAATCTACACCACAAGACGAAGCACTAACCGAATTTTATGACTACTTTGTTGACAGTTGGATGGACAAGGAAGAAATATGGGTTTGCAGTGGAGAACGGCATCGCACTACCAATTCCGTAGAAGGCTGGCACAACCGCTTTAACAAAAAAATTGGAAAATCGCACCCGAATATATACGAACTGTTGAAAGGCCTACAAGAGGAAATGTTGTTCTACGACACCATATATGAAAGAAATAACGTACATATGCAGGTTCCTAAACGAGCCAAGAAGTACAGTGAACGAGACCATAGGTTAGAAACGATTATTGCAGACCTCACAGCAGGAAGAGCCACTATTTCACAAACCCTTAGAAAATTAGTTTATATAGTAAATTTTGTTTAATGTAATGACTGTAGTTGTCAATATACCATTTTTAAATAACATTTTGTGTCTTTAACAAACCCTTAGAAAATTAGTTTATATAGTAAATTTTGTTTAATGTAATGACTGTAGTTGTCAATATACCATTTTTAAATAACATTTTGTGTCTTTATTTAATTGTGAAAACGAGCAGAATAAGTAACGCCCGAAACAGGAATTTTGTAGGGTTATATTTTATTAGAATATTCTCTACCTGGGGTGCCAGCACGAAACAGGAACTTTTTGGGTTTACGCACGAAACAGGACGCCCGAAACGCCCCTAAACCTATTTTAATAGAGTAAGCATATAGACTTAAAAAAAAGTGATTAAGTTTTAAATTAAAATCAACTCAGCACTAATTAAATCCTGGTCCGAACCATATTGATTTAAAAAATCAACTCTGCCAACTTATTACATCAAGGAGCCAGTGATTAAGCCGTCTTATTCAAAACTTATTAATGTAAGAATCATTACTGATTATATTTTAATCAATTTATATTAAATATTTTAATCAATAATGATAAAATTGGCTTAGAAGAACTCATGCCTTCAAAAGTTCTACATTATAATATTGCATTAGCAGTACTATACGACGGGTCAAAAGAGAACATTTCCTAATTTTATTGCATAAAATACACTAACCTAATAACTCACCTGGCAGTGACTGTCATTTTGTTTATAAGCACGATGCGACGCGACCCAACGACAACTATTACGCAACTACTGCGTCGGTATGATGCGCCCCAGTCGGAGCAACGACAATTTTTTTTAATATTAAGAACAATAATTTAATGTTAAATGCTTATCATATTATTTAATATTTATTTCTTAACTATTAAAATTAACAAAACTTTATAATGTAACTAATAAATAACTCAAAACAAATAAACAAAACGTCAACGGCATCGACAGGTCGCATCGCGATTCGCGAACATCTGTTGGGCGCGGAAAATTGGAGCTCGTCCATGGCCGCTCATTGAAAAACCTTTTCGTATTAAAATTAATTTTGTTAACAAATATTTTCTTTGGGAATAAAAAATCGATATTTTTATATGCAAGGGGCCATATTAGATAATAACTTATTAACTTTATTCCCAAAGAATATTGCCCAAATAAATCCGTTTGTCAACTGTAACCAGGCTTTTTTCTCAGTGTAATGCCCGGTATCTTCATCATTGGTTAAAAGTCGGTTAAATTTTAATCCTTTGTTAAACGAAATTTATGGTATTTTCATTCATGATTAAATTTAACCGTCGGGTAAATGTTTGTTAATGCTTTGTTAACTAACCGGTAATAAATCGGGCGGATATTAGTTAACCTGAGAATAAGTATGTTTTCTAACCTATAAAAAGTAGAAATATTTATTTGTTAAATGTGATGCTTTGGAAAATTTTCTAGATTTATACACCCAAAGTTTAATTCTTGTTTTTTGGTAGGTAGTACATCTTCATGGACTTAAATTGGCCAGCGAGTTTAATAAGAAGTCTCGTTTCCTCTTTGTAAAATTAGAGGAGCGTTTTGTCGCTGTGAGCCACTCATGTTTGTAAAAAATAAAACTACAACAATATTGAAACAGCAGTCATATTGAATTGAGTATAAATATTTGTTATTGGCATAACAAATTGATTTTTAATTCGAAAAGGTTTTTCTGTTTCCTTCCGCCAAACTCATCCCCAGACGCGTTTCGCCGTTTACGGCTCATCAGTGAGGCTCAGTTTGGCAGAAGGAAACAGGGCTCGAAGACAAATCACTTGTCAGGGTCGATCATCGACGGGAAATATAGAACCCGGTGCGACATCTTGCGTTCATTGATTTTTCTGTAGCTACTTACATCAATTAAGAACCAACCAATTTAAAAACAACAAATAAAAATTTGAGGTTAAGTTGGTTAGCGGAAGCGGACTGACGGCTTATTACGCCTACACAGAGGAGATACTGGTCCGATCCTGTGACTAGTCTTCGACACAGAGTAGGCGTAGGTCGTGTTGTGCAACGTTGTCATATGTACTTCCGATTAAGGCCCGGTTTAATAATGTGCTGATAAGGTCTCTGGTTGTTACCAAGAGAATAAATTTTATCTCTCTGGTAAACCGCCGGAAAACTTCTGATCAGTTTATCAACAAAATTTTAACCAAAGGACAGATAACCGGAGCTATACAATTTGGCAACATGTGGTAGCAAAATCCACCTAATTAAAGAAGATATTACAGGGTTATATATCATGGTACGCTTAGATAAGGGAAGGTTTTAAATGTGTTTTACATTCATTCTATATACCTATTATATACGTTTGAGTTTATTCTATTATAAGTTCAAGAAAATGAATATAAAGAAAAAAAAGGTTGCAAATTTTTTACACAGACAGCAGGAATTGTTGCAAGGGGGCTTTTAGAGCACAGTTCCTATAAAATAAAAAAAATGGTCAAATTCAAATATAGTTTATTATAACAATAGTCTGTAGGATAGATAGCAAATCATATTTTCTATTCGATGTAAAAAAAAAGCTGTACCGTATCGTTAGACAGTCTAAAACGATTGACAAAATCCCTGTATCATCCTAGTAATTTATGTGATTTGGGGGGTCGTGAAAAATCCTTGGCCTTCTAAATAAAATATTAACATAATCTTCCAAATCATCATCTGAATCCGATTCATTTGAAAACATTTTAACATCAAAAAGCACATTCATTTTTTTACAATTGCTAAAAACAGTGAACTCTACCTAAAGAATGCCAAAAATGATCAAATTTGAGGTTATGGCTTTTGATTTAACCCACTGGTAAACCGTTAACAGCCGAATATTTCGCTGGGTAAATTATCCTGCTGGCAATAATTGTTTATCTTGCTGTTAACGCTACCAGAAGATTAAAAAACAGATTTTTTTCATTAACAGCAGGATAACTATGCCAGAGGCTTTGCCAGCACATTATTAAACCGGCACTTAATCTAATGTTACCTAACTATCTGTTAAAAAGCAGTCAAAATACCCATTTTCCTTATTCTGCTGTTATAAGGTTGTTAATTAATAATCGACTCTTACATATTTCTCGATTTAACAGAGCGTGAAAATACCGGACCTTAGTACATAAATGTCAGTTAATCCCCAGTTATCTGTGGTTAAACGTACAACGTGAGAAGCGGCACTATAGAACCAAAAATTAAAATTCATTTTCATATTAAATTAAAATTTCTCGGGTCACTCGTTTGTATTCTTTTCCCTACTTCTAATGTTCGGAAATTAAAAATTCCTATCGGAGAAAGGTATTTTATTTAATCATGGATTCTGGCAGTAAAACTTTAAGGATGTACCACTGAGTTCACGGAGCAAATGTCGTTAAATAAAATGGGTGAATTTGTTACTTTGTGTTATTTCCAGCATATATTATTTTAAAGCTCGTGATATATGCTGCATAGCAGCACAGCATTAGATACTATACAGTCTTACGATACCCTAAAATTAATGGAAAATGTATGAGAGCCAGAGGTATGTAGTCATGAACTATTCCCTATAGTAAACGAAATGAAGTACATAAATGCCTCGTTCACTGTAAACTATTCATACAAGATACTCGCTCGTTAGAAACCAGATGATTGGCGATGGTCTAATCGGGGTCTGAGATTGGGAAAACGGATCGAATCGCCAACAAAATGATGATGAGGAACTAAACTATGACCTACGATTTTTGTTCTTCGTTCTCGCACTCCATGAAGTCCGAAAGTTTGGACGCTGTATAGGCCGAAACGGCAAATTTGTTTTGCGAGGATAGGAGTCCCCTTAAATGGTGCTAAATCATTTTTATACCTCACTCGCTTGGATCGCATTCATGCTGCGACTACAACATCTGCGCATACGTGGTTTTAAAACATCTTCGTGGTATTAACACATTCTTTTGTCGTCTTCATAACCGTCATAGAGGTATAATAGACCTAGTTGTTTACATTTTTACCCGATCCTTCATCGTTCCGTCCTTTTCTTCCACTTTAATATTCGTCGAAAATTCCTACAAAATCACCCAAAAAATATGCTAATTTGGCTATTCGAATAGCCTGCTTTAGGGCAGTGTTGCCAGAGTAACAAAGCAAAAAGTCGCCACTTTGTCGCCACAGCTTTTTTGAGATATTGGGGTTAGAGAACTGTCAATACTAAATTTAAAAAAAATGTTTTTGGGGAACAAGCTAAATAAACTTTATTATAGGTACACAAAGAATAAAAATAAAACAAAAAAAACTTAAAAATTAAAAAAAAATAATTATTTTAATTCACTGTCTGAATCTGAACCTGATTTAGTTTTTTCCTGTTTATAATTTTTATATATTATAAATATTATTCATTTTTAAAAAGTGTCTTTCGCCGATTTTAAAACAACAATCTCTTTTCTTTTCAAGTCCAACGTTACGCGTTCAAATATTCTCTTTGAGAAATCCCTCGGTGCAATAATGATTATTATTGTGACGTTGTTTCTTCCTACGTATTGTATACAACGTGTATATTCAATTTTTTCTCTTGTAAAAAGTCGCCGAAAATAAGTTTTTTATTGAAAATCGCCGCCACACTCACATAGAGACAAAAAGTCGTTATTTTGGCGCCCTAAATGTCAACACTGCTCTAGCGACTATACTTTAATAGAAGAGTAATTCGTAATTATTTCCACCATCTTTACAATACATTTATTTATCAATAATTTTATTCTACTACTTTGCAAAACGTCAATACGAGAATTTTAAAAATGATTTTTATTGTAATCGTATACGGCACTGTGGCAACATGCATTTTATTTAACGAATATCGCTTACTATTCGAAATTATAAATTAATGGAATTGATGCAAGGAGTACGACGTTGTTGGATAAATCTAATCCAATTTAGGTTATTAAGAGAACTTTTTTGGAATATTTTTCTACGTTTTTTTGTGATTTTTGTGAAAAATATTGTGTAGTACTCAACAATCATGGTGCATGCATGCATGTGTAGTATGCAAAAAAGTAGATGAAAGAATGTTTTTTTTCATCGTAAGTATGTTTTAATATTTTTGTCTGCCAGTCTGACGTCAAACGTCAAGCAGTGAACAGTATGTGCCATGCAGGAGGAACCCAAGGAGTTCTCTCTTCCACCCTTTCTTTACTGATTTTCAATAACATTTTAGACAATAACTGATCCACTTTTTAGGTGTTTTATGAATGAAACATTGGATATAGAGCCAATCAGTGCCAGTGCTTTAAAAGCAGTGTAAGAACCGGAACCGAAAGGGCGGTAAATTGAAAGATCTTTTAAATACCTAATGACTTTTCGAAGGTGGCGACACTGTTTTAAACCCATTGCCTAATGATCTGTTTACCGAAGATATGTAAATTTAATGTCATGCTTGAAGCTCATTTATACATTACATATTCACGGGTATCTAAATAATTATTTCTGACTGTTTAACTTTCTACCTGGACATGTTAAGCGTCAAAAGTAACACTTTGTAGCTAAACATTAATTTAATATTGACATGGCTTCGGGTATTCTTTACCTACAAGGTGTCCCAAATTCGATCTTTTTAATGTCGTGTCTTGGAAGTTACGAGAAATCAACCTTTAGATCACGATAATAATAAATGTATGCCCTTACGCATGTAAATAAAGCTCAGTTCACATGGGCATGTTCCACAACCACCTTAAAAATAAGCCATGAAGTGACATCGGGCAACGCCGCATCAGCTGGGTGTTGCGGATCCACAAGTTATTATGACGCGCGGCAACATGCGAGTTTTTTATTCTGTCAAAACCCATTTCAAATCATTGTAAGCCAATTCATTACCTTTTAAAAAAACCTTTAACTTCATATCAATGTCCACTAAAACCTGATTAACAATATTTATACAGTCATTGGTCAAAACTAAACTATAAAAATATATTTTTGAATCACAATTTTTACTTCCCAAAATTTAGAAGTATTAATTTTTTGTGAATAATTACTGAGATCGTCAAAACTTTTTATAAAATCTGATTGCTCGATAGCTTGATTAAGTTGAGAGGTACGCTCTTGTTGTTCCTCTACGCTGGACTTTTTCTAGGAATGATGAGAACAGTTTTTGACAAGTAAGCAGGCCAATTGGGATAAAAGCACGGAACAACTGTTAAATTTAGTCTCACTTTAGTTGGATTTTTTTTTGTGGTGCCATCAGGTAAAAGATAAATATACTCACGAATAATGTTACTGGGGACAAAATGCTTAGCACAAACTACAGAATACTGTGTGGGCCACCAATTAGCTCTTGGAATGGCTTTTGGCCTTAGAATTTTCAGATTTTCATCTTTTGGTAAGTGAAAAACTGATACACTCTCTTCACCTGCTTTTAAAACACTTTTATAGTTTGTATATGCATGGGTCTAAAGGTACATGGCTATGGTTAAATTGGGACAAAGTTGCAAAAGTTATTTATTGCACTGATCAAATGCCTGCTATTTTTATAAATTAATTAATCTATAGTTGCGATTCAAGGAGTATTGTTTCTTTTTTTTAAATTATTCCAACTGTTCAAAATAAACGAAATTTTAGAAAATTTAGAACTTGTTACCTTTACCTTATCACATGATATATTTCATCACTATTCGAGAAGAAGAATAAAGCCCACTTTTCAAAAAAAAACTTAGCTACCTAGGTACTAAAACTACTAAATAAAATAGGCGCCTGAGACGAACTAAACGCTCCAAATAAAATTGTTAAACAATCACTGGGAACATTTAGAACTAAGCAATTGAACAAAAATAAAGGAATAAATAAATACAATGTGTATTGTTGTTATTGTTATTTTCGCATTTTTTTCCTCTTTGTTCGCAACCAAGGCCATTTCCGAGGGGACCTACGGTTTAACGTGGGTCCAGAACCACGACCCTCAGTCTTTAGGAGCACCCCCAAGGGCTATCAAAGTTTGGTTTCGCGTTTTCTATGACCTACCGATTGGGGAGTGTGTTCCTTTCCCCGCACCCCACGAGTTATCCGATTTCATCCGGTCTGAATACCGGCGTGAATGGGGTGGGTTTGGGGGATAATAAATTTTTAACTGTTCCCTAATTTTTGCTCGACGCTGGACCCACGTCAAGACTAAATACCAGTAAAATCCACCGTCATTAACCAGTTTGCTGGCAGTGGGATACGAACCCACACGGAGCCACTGATGCTGTTTACAATGTGTGTCTTATACCTGGATAGAATGACATTGTGCTAATGACCATTAGCACAATCCTCATTCTTCCATACCAATTTTTACATAGCATTTACACAGATTACTAATGCATTTAAATGCATTTGAAATTGGTCACTCTTAACTGAGACATCCTGTATATTGTTGCCCACGGCTATTTACCCACGTTATTTTGTCTTAAAAGGTCTAAATTTTTATCCTCTTTTGTCAGCAGTTTTTCTTTGTGTGGCCTAACCGTATCTTATTCAAACAAAATATTGACTTTGGCTTTAGAGGATTTGGTAAATACTACAACACATTGTGCTTATGTAAATTGAATGTGTTTCCAAAGCTTAACATAAACAGAACGTAATTTTTTTCTATTTATGTTTCGAATTTATGTGAGACTCTATTTTTATTGAAATTATTTTGGTGCATTGTGGATATAAATTGAGTTTTACCTTCAGTTAAAAAAACTCGGAATAAGGCAGTTATTGGTCCCTTTCCAGGAACATGGTGACTTTCATATTATACCAAAGAAATATGATAATAAATAAACAAAATTAGCGTTTCAGCATTACCGACTATTTTTTCTCTAAAGAGACTACAATCTTAGGTAAACTATAATCTCGACTTTTAATGTGATAAGGCTACGTCATCTTTTTAAAATCATTGTTATTGTTAAACCGATCTCTAATCATTAAATTGGGATTTTTGCAGTTGCCTGTTTAGTTTAACACGGGCATAACTTTACAATTATTTCTGCCCATGTCATTTAAGTCACAGTGTTAAAGTGGCTGGCTGGTTAATTTTTTTTTAATCTATGTCCACCGGACAAAAAAATTTAAAATAAGCAATTTAAAAAAATAATTATTGCCATGATCACTGCCATCGGACCATTGGCTAGTGGTCCAGGTCCTATAGGCATAAACTCAAGCCTACTGCTGACTTCCTTTGGTATGATATCCCGGGCGGACCCCCCCCCCCCCCCACTTGCTACTCCGCTATACCTACTCTGTATTTTTTTTTTAATATTCATAATGTTGTTTTAGCAGATAAAGCTACTAAGTATAGTAAATATTAATTCAAATTTTATAATTCTTAATATAGTCCTGTTAATTCGCATGTCAATAATGATCACAATCAGCCTTAATATTGTGTGAATATTGGAAACGACAACTTAATGCAAATATAATTATTATTGAGAATTATGTGACTACAGTTCGTTGGTCAACACTATTTACAATAATAATTACATTTTAATGAAATGTAAATTATTATTATTGTTATGTTATTATTGTTTTTATGTTAGCGGCATGAATACTGCAAGGTGCAAAGCGTTATGTAGGTGGTGATGAGCTGCTATTACAGTAGTTCAGTTAAAATGGACATGTGAAAGTTCAATCTGTTACTAAGTCAACAACAGTTGCATGTATTTTTTTTTTTTGAGATAAGGCTCTTCAGTTATTTTTTTATTTCAGTTGTGGTGTATGCAGATAATTAAAAAAAAATCATGCAAAAACGTAGGGTTGTGCCTGGTCAATTGACCGCGTTCAATTGACCGTGTCAAATTCGTTTAAAAACTTTTGCAGCCTTTCGTGAGAGAAATTGGTCCTCATGGTGCATTGTCCAGAGCAAGCTTCGCAATCGATTGAAAACCACTCGCTTAGGAAAGCTTGTTTATATAAAGTACTACTTAAAACGGTTAAGTGGCAGTGTAAATAAAAGAAATGGAAATTCGGAGGAACCAGCCGTAAATTTCAGTAGTGAGGATGAAACGAGTGATTCAGATTCTGAAGAACATAAAGGCAATGCCGGGGGTGAGTTCAGTGACGAAGATGATGTACCTTTATCTAAGCTATCTACCAAGGCCAGTACTGCCAGCAGTCTCTCATTTCATCATCAATCAGTCACTCACTCATTACTTCATTAGTAATTTAATATTGTTAGATTAATATTATGCATAATATGTATGTGTCATGTTTCTTTATTTTTTGTTAGCTGTTTTTTAATAAAGACACGTTTCTATGTAATTACTCATGGCTTTATTTCTTTTGACAAAACTTGGGGAATTTGACCGAGGCTTAGTCAATTGACCGGTCAATTGACCACAAAAAATTTTGACGGTCAAAATCCCAACCCTACAAAAACGCTTATCTAACCTAAAATTAATTATGAAATAAAACTTTGTTTACGAAAAATCGAAAGAAATGTTTACATGTGTCTTCACTTTTATAACATTATGATAAGTATGTATATGTCGTAGGCTGATAGTGAAATCCGTCATTTCATGAAAAGCCTAGTCACTTCATGAAGCGTCGGCAGATTGTGTAAAAACATGAAATTACACGATCTGCCGAGTCACTTCATGAAGAGACCTTGACGTTTCGGCGTATTATGTATAACACAATCTGCCTAATTTTAAATATCGTCACTTCATGTAGTACCGAACGATGTCATGTCAGTCGGCAGATTGTGTAATTCCGTCTAAAAGGTATATTGGCAACTGGTTGGTTCGTTGTTCCCCAGAGCATTTTTTTTTAATTAAATATTTTTAACTAATATTATTTTATAAAAATAAAAAAAATGCTCTGACAAACCCGAACAAACCAGTTGCCAATATACCTTTTAGACGGAATTACACAATATGCCTTGTTTTTGTGGCATTTCATGAAGTGACGATATTTAAAATTAGGCAGATTGTGTTATACATAATACGCCGAAACGTCAAGGTCTCTTCATGAAGTGACGCGGCAGATCGTGTAATTTCATGTTTTTACACAATCTGCCGACGCTTCATGAAGTGACTAGGCTTTTCATGAAATGACGGATTTCACTATCAGCCTACGACATATATATTATTAGCTCACCACGCCAGAAGTGATCATCTAAAAACGATTGTCGCTGGAAAGTTTTAAAGATATTTATTCTTAAATGCTTGTTCTTAAAAGTAAAGTTTCTAATGCAAAAGTCGTGTGTGGCTGCATTTTCGTGTTGTAATCCTCTTCATATACCCATCCAACCGATCGATAACCGATGGAATCATGGCTCGAAGAAAATCATCTCGAAAAATAGCCCCGCCCCGCCAGTCTTCCCTGAAGTGAATTTGCAAAACTCCTGGGTCCCTAACATTAATCCAGCATCAAACATTAATCTCTTGTACCATATGTTTTCGTGTCTATATACACGAATTTTCCGTTGCTCCATGTTGGGAATATTCTTTCGTCAGAAAATAGTACTCTTTTCCATAAATTATCTTGGTTGAGATAGTACATATAGAATAGTTCCTAATAGCTATGGTGGACCCTTAAGCCCGTGGTTCATATAAATTTTATATAATTAATATTTGGAACATGTAATCAGAGGAACCCAGCCATGTTGTAATGTAAAATATACAATTTAATCGAGAAAACAATGAAGTATACTATATTTATCGAAAATTCAGCCATTTATATACATAAACAGTTAGAGAAGCGCAATAATTAAACACTACAATGGACATAACATAGTTTGGTTTTAATTTATTTCTAAATAAATCTGTAAATATGCTTCATTTGCACCGTCGAAAAATTGAATTATATAAATGTATCAATGCAATTTAGTTTTAATTCAAACAATATAATATATTTGCGGTTTTGTAGACTGATGAATGGGAGTCATTTTTAAAGTAGGTAACAAATATCACAAAAAATATTTTTAATTATACAGGGTGTACGAAAATTCAGTACGCATAGTTCAAAGGGAGATTGTACATACCTATAAAAACATAAACACATAATAGGTATGTGTGTTATCAGAAATCTATGGCCGTCCCAAAAGTGACCTCCAAAGACTAGTTTTTATGGGGGAGGTAGTTTATTTATTAACTTTTTACTTGACGCATTTTTTCCAAAAATTATGATTTCGAGAACTTTTTTGCACAACAAAGGTAGGTATTCTTGTAAAAAATGCATCGAAACTTTTTTTTATGTTTTTATATGTAGAATATCTCTTGAAATATATACGCACGGAGTTTTTGGACACCCTGTATAGTAGGCTGGGCCGAAAAAGTGAAAAATTGGAAATTGCAAATGGTATATTTGCCAATATCTGACTATACATCTAAAAGTAATTTGTGGAAAATTTTATTAAAATCCGTAAATGTTTCGCCGCGCCCCTGTGACCTTGAAAATTAGTAAAAGGGCCGATTTTTCAATATTTAAAAAATATTAAATATAAGGGCCGATTTTTCAATATTTAAAAAATATTAAATATTAAATATTGAAAAATCGGCCTTTTTACTAATTTTCAAGGTCACAGGGGCGCGGCGAAACATTTACGGATTTTAATAAAATTTTCAAATTACTTTTAGATGTATAGTCAGATATTGTTAAAAAATATTAAATATTGAAAAATCGGCCTTTTTACTAATTTTCAAGGTCACAGGGGCGCGGCGAAACATTTACGGATTTTAATAAAATTTTCCACAAATTACTTTTAGATGTATAGTCAGATATTGGCAAATATACCATTTGCAATTTCCAGCCTACTGTATAGTCAACGAATACTAGCAACTTTGTTTAACAAGCCTGAAAATGATCATTTAAATTAAAATGAACATTATTGGACAGGGAGTGATATTTATGAGGATTTGAAGACCTAATTGACATGATGTATACTTTCTGGCGATCCTAAATCTGTCATGGAACGTAAAAAGACCAATGGCGGCTGGTCCTAAAGGACACAAGAGCACATACCCACCCTACCATTTCTTCAATAAATAAAAAACTTATCAATAAGAAAAACATCAGAAAAGGAATCTGTATCGGCTTGCGCACAAAGAAGGTCTAGTAAGTGTGGATAAAAGTACACAGAGGTCAGAGATCCAAACATAATGGATGTCATAGGTAGACAATGACGGCCATTTCGTGCTTATTATGATTCTTACCGAAAGCCATAACTAGTGTTGGGATCACTCGAGTGAAAAATAACCTATAATTCGGTTTCTTCAATCACTTGGATTATTCGATTATCTTCGGAAATAATTCGAGTGACGAACATATGGTTTTTATTTTCCAACGCGTCTCCAAACAGTCCAAACCAAAGTTACTGCCCGCATGTCAATCACTCACTGCGGCAGCCATCTCCTAGCGAGCGGCTACATCGAGTGGTTTCGGTTATTGGCGGTATAATTGTGATATA
This sequence comes from Polydrusus pterygomalis, assembly GCA_963969555.1. Lineage (NCBI taxonomy): Eukaryota > Metazoa > Arthropoda > Insecta > Coleoptera > Curculionidae > Polydrusus > Polydrusus pterygomalis. Next base: position 35,606,435 of record OZ018376.1, on the reverse strand, counting down.
GGTAATTCAAATTAAATACTGCATTACGGGTTACCTGTGTAAGATAATATGATTTATTATTTAGATTTAAATAGTGCATTACGGGTTGCCTGCGTAGGATAATAGGATTTATTATTTTATTTAGATTTAAATCGTCGGCGTCTACTGAAAACTTAATGTTTAGTGGTAACTATTCAATATTTATAAATATCATGAGTTATGCAATATCGTGACATCTCAAGGTCAAGTAGTCAAGTTGTTAAATTGTAAGATCTGGGAACTGGGAACCATGCCAAAAAATCCACAAATATCTCCGCCACATTTAATAATCCGCAAACAATCAATCGATTAACAACACCGAGTCAGTTATTCCCAATACAAATGCTGTATATCAACATGAACGATGAACCGTCAATGCCAATATTAATATTAGCATTTGAGTCAAAAATCGATTATCATTCGGTTTTTTAAATCACTCGAATACTCGGTAGTCGATTATTAAAATAAGTCGATTTTTCCCAACACTAGCCATAACCTAATGCAACTCCATCTCTCTCTCTGTTGATTTCTTGTTTTTCTTGTGCTAGTGTCTTTCGACACTTTTACACACTTATTGTTCTGAAATTAATAAGACAAATGTGCCCTAGGATGGACGTTAGTGGTGTTTACTGATTGATTTGTATTTTGGAGATTAAAAAATAATTTTTTCCAAGAAAAAATCAGATTTCAATTTTTCCAAAATATTTTGGTTTTGAAAAATTGACCAAGTTTTTTACGTTTGGCCAATTTTTGTTGTTGATTTAAAAATCAAACAACTTGTCTTACATTCAAGCTAGGCTTGAAGTTTTTTGATGTTTTTTGTGTCATTATTGAGTAATAGGAGCATTTATGCTCCTGTGACGTATTTTGAGCAAGTTTGGGGCGGGATTTATGGGGAATGAATTTTGGATTAGCTGGTTTGGGTGGAACTGTTTTTTCCTAAAGAACTCAGTATGTCTTTTGTTTAAAAATTCTCTGATAGTTTCTACTTTAAGGTCGCGGTGTATCGCCGCTCCCCTGATGTAGTGGGGGGCATTGGTGATTGCCCTGAGAATTTTATTTTGAAAAACTTGAAGACGATGCCTGCGAGTTTTAGGAGCTTGGCCCCATGCTATACTTGCATATAGCACGGCGGGGCGCACTACTTGTTTGTAGAGTAGTGTCTTATTTTTTAGTGACAGTTTGCTTTTTCTGCACAGGAGTGGGTATAGGTGGCCGAAAGCTTGCTTTCCAAGGTTGATTTTTTTGTCAAAGTGGGGGGCCCATGTGAGCTTTTTGTCAAGGGTGACGCCAAGGTATTTTAGGGTGTCACTCCACGGTATTATGGTATTGTCTAGTTCGAGATTTTCGATGTTTATGTTATTTATTCTCTTGTTGGAAATGAGAATGGCTTGAGTTTTTTCAGCGTTTACTTTTATTTTCCATTTTTGAAAATAGTCAACAAGAGTATTTAGCTGATTTTGCAAACATCTTTGGATGAGTGGTAGATTTTTGTGAGTACACGTCATCGCTGTATCATCAGCGAAAATGTACGACTGTATGAAAGGTGTTGTTGGCATGTCCGCAGTGTACATGATGTATGTAACTGGGGCCATTGGGGAACCTTGGGGAACGCCTGCTTCGATAGCACGTACGTCTGACAAAATACCGTTTACACGGGTTTGAAATTTTCTATCTTGGAGACAGGATATTATGAATTTTATGAAATTTATGTTTATATGATAAACATGATGGAGTTTGTATGCGAGGCCGTCGTGCCAAACTTTGTCGAAAGCTTTTGATATGTCTAGAGCGACCATGCCTGTGGAGGCCTGGCGCTGGAGACCATCGGTGGCTGTGTCAACAAGTCTAGCAAGCTGGTCTTCGGTGGAATGATTTTGGCGGAAGCCAAACTGTTCATCTTGAATTATGTGGAGTTCGTTTAGAATATCCCATAGTCTGATTAGAAATTTTTTTTCTGCGATGCAACTCCATCGATAACGAAACTGCGCATTTAAAAGTCCACTTAAAAACACCGTAAGTAGAGAATTCGCGGTAGCACCATCTAGTAGAAACCACCTCCAATGCAAAAGGCAAATCCATGCGAAATATAAAAAAAATAACATAACTAAAAACAATTAAAATAATTTAAATATATTGGTTTATTATAATTTATTCTCGGGTATTAAAAAACAAATTAATCTACTCTGCACTATAAACAAATATTTTAATATATACAAGTATTTAAGCATTTTCCCTCAAAAATGTCTCTCAAATTACGAAATGAATTAATGTAATTTATTTTCAGCATTACATTTATTATTATATTTAATTTAGTTTTGTGAATTGTATATGAATAAAATAAAATTACATTGCACGCTTGGTTAACTTTTGAAAATATACTTTTGTTGGCTTGTTTTACCATATTTACCCACGTGGTAAAATTAATTTATAGTTAACATGGGTTTAATTGCATAAAAGTGATTCGTTAGCTTGCAAAAAATATACAGTGTGTCCCAGGATAAGTGAATTTATACGTGTAAATGGCAAAAATAATTCTAGCTGAAATGTGACCATTCGGAGTCTAGGCCTGCTTGCCTAGATAGATGCCCCATAGAGGTTGATTTACGAAAAAACCCTATCTTCCTTCATAAGTTTATTCAAAATATAATCAGTGCCTATTCGTTTCGGCCAAATAAGCCATCATTAGGACTGGCGGTAAGAAACGTGAAACAAGTTGTACAATATAAGCGGTCGATTGTCAGAAACTATCACAATGTTCCTTCTGGCGAGTAGTTACGACTTCGCTCTAGAGTAGTGGTTCCCAAATTTCGCAAAATCCCGGACCCCCGAAATCGGATTATAGTAACATGCGGACCCCCATGGCCAGTTAACCTTTAAAAGTACTAAAACAACCGTTTTGTAACTTATTTAAACAACATTTTATTTATCAATACAACGTATTTTCCTTAAAAACAATAATAAACATTTATTGTTTTATTATTGTTTATTAGGAGTTATTTAATTATTTTTGTTTTATTTTCCCATTGTGCTCCGTGGGTTCGCGGACCCCCAAAAAATACGCCCGCGGACCACCATTTGGGAACCACTGCTCTAGAGTATGCCTAAGTTATAAGGAGAAGACACCTTCAAAATTTCATGATTCTAGTATTAGAGATTTAAACTCGGCATGAATCACTCAGTCACTTTACAATTTTATATAAATATATTAGTATAGAAGAAGTAATTTTCAATATTGCAATATAAAATACTAATAGTAATAGTTATTTAATATATTAATTTTTTTTTACAGATGATTTTTTTTGTGTCGGCCCATAGGTCTAGTTTTGTTAATCAGGTAAGTTAATTTAAATATAAAATAATCAATTTATATTTTTATACTATCGTGCGAGCAAAAATTATTTGCATCAAAGAGGGCTTGGATTAAAAAACGTAGGGCTTGGTTTAGATCACAATGATATGGGGACGATATATCTAACCAAATGTAGGTTAAAATTTTGTCAAATTCATATTATGACATGATATGCCAAACTAATGAATAATAAAATAAGTAGACAAATACAAATTTATTTTTGTTGTTTACAAAATTAATAAAGTAAGAATATACAGAAAGAAAAAGAAAAATAAAAATAAAATAAATGAAAATGGGACAGGCGTCTTATACAATTTGTTGGCGTATTTAGCATTATTTCACGAACGTTTGCAACAAGTTCTTCTGTTCTTACAGATGGTCTTCCTGCTCTTTTTTTGTGTTGTATAGAACCTGTTTCTCTAAACACAGCCACGGTTCTTTTCAGGCAATGATAAAAATCCCCAGCAATAAAAGCAACGTTAGGAAAATGTTCGTGAAAATCGTCCATGCACAAACCCGGATTGTATTGCCACTCACCATTTACTCTAACCCCGTTTCGAAAATACGCCTCAACCATGAATGTTTTGTGCTGTTCCGTAAAGCCCATTGTGTGAATTGTTCAAGAAATTGGAAAAATTAGCGATGAATCAAATTACTTGTAACGACTGTCAAAGATTTACGGAATAACTGATTGATTGTTAATTCAGGTAGTTACTGACATCCAACAGGTATTAAGCTCTACGGCTAAGCATTACGTCCTTAGATGCAAGGCCCTCTTTGATGCAAATAATTTTTGCTCGCACGTTATATCTAATATAAATTCAAAAATAATTTCAGTTACGTATAACATACCGCACCCACAATTTGACAGTGCGGCTCTGAATTTGACACACCTGTGTTTGCCCCGCTTATACACTGTTAAAAGAAAAGAATCAAATTTAACTTTTTTTTTTATGTCCCAGAAAGTCCACTCCCGTTTTTTTGTTAATTTAACTAAAACTGCTTCAGTCAATCAGTAACTCATAAAATATGTTACTATTTTGACATTAATCTGATTTTATTGTGCAGTAAATATTACAACTTAAATTAGTTAATTTAACACATTTTTTATGTTAGTATTGACTTATTTTATAAATCGTATTCCTAAAGCAACTGCAAAAAAAAATTACATTAACTATTTGCGAAAAGTTACGTTGAAACAAATCTGCATAAATCGCTTTTAGTGTAAAATTTTAACTAAAAAAGATTGATAATGACTATTAACTTAATCAAAGTTACTAGTATTTGATCCATTTGAACCGTAAAAGTATTGCATGTTAATTTTAGTTAGCTGTTATGTTAAAACGACTTCTAGAAAAGTTAGTTCTTAAAATCTGATTTTTACTAAACACAAAAGAGTTAAAATAACTATACATTTTAAGTTAAATTTGATTTATTTTAATTGATTATAAATTTTTTTGATTCTCACGTCCAGGATTTCTAAGAGTGTAGTGCCGCTTTCTAATTACAGTAAAGTTGTCCCATTAGTCCACTGAATTTATTTTTGAATTGATAGTATATATAGGCACTATTTACTTCTAAATGAAAATGATTTATTTGTCAGCTCATTCTAGGTTTTACAATCATTTTTCACCCTGTATAACTATGATAGGTGAATTATATTTATCATTGTCTTGTCGAATGCGATGTTCTATTAAAATATTTGCAATATCTACTTTTTCCGTAAATTATACCAGAGCTTTAAAACATATGTTTTTTTGTAATTTTTTACTTGCCATTTTTTGATAAACTCTTCGAGACACAAACATAACGGCTGAAGCCATTTGGAATTGCGTCGACCGATTTTACCATCGTCTGGGAGTATGCCAAGTAGAGGGTGGAGGACATTTCCAGCGTTTGCCACTTTAAACCACCTTTTTGTCGTGTTTTGTTTTGCATCGTTACATTTTTTTTTTTACAAATTAAATAACAAATAAACCATAACTATTGTTAAGTCACAAAATGTCAGAACGTGAAACAATGAAGATTTCTTACCTTGAAAGGTAAAAAAAAACATTAATGCTTTATCATTTCCGCTTATTTAAATATGTACAGATTTTTTTAAAACTTTTAACAGTCGCCATTTTGAAATAGCTTGACAGAATCGCCCCAAAGTTTATGCGCATACTGTATTACTGTACGAGATATTAGCTTTCAAATTATGTATCACAAGCTGTCTGTTTCAGGTTTCAGTTTAAATAAAAGATTGATGTCGGCATATATTTGACAAATGTCTATAAAAACAAACGAATAACGTCAAAATGTGAGCATATATAAAAATACATTTACGTGTCCGAGTGTTTTCCTCAAAAAATACAGGTTAAGGCTATATTAATTTTATTCCGGACTTCTGGGCAACCCTGTAAATATATACCGGGTGTCCACGGAAGGTGGTTCGCCCCTCTAATTTTTTTGTTTTTCAACATAATGGAATAAAATTTGGGGGATTTGTATACGACATAAAACTGCATTTTTTGACAGGTGACTCAATATTATGGAACTTCCAGTTTAAGCGGAAGTAGAAGGCGCAATTTTCTTTAAGGCATGATTTCGTTTTATCAGTTTTGCTGGTCACAGGCTACTTGATACATTTAAATCTAAATTTATTCTCAAAGGATGCTTTATTTTAGGAAAGTTCCAAGTTAACATTTTAAGGTTTTTTAATGGCAGCTTTTCTAAAACCTAATAGTGTATGGTATCAAAATAATCGTAATAAAATCCTCTTTTTTCTTGACCCGACGAGCCACCATGTTGCCGTTTAAAAAGAAGAGTTATACAACTTTAAAGATTAAATTGTACATAGCACACAGCATTGGACCAAAAATAGTAAAATTGTATTTTTCCCAAGATTAAAGAACTGAAACAAGTGATTTTAAGGTATTCATAGCCCTCTAGATAAAACAATAAATTTGGAAAAAAAAAATATTTTCTTGATGACAAAAAGTGAGAAGTGACACATCGTTGTATTTAGAATGTCATATGGAGTCAAAAAAAGTAAAAATATACCAGGTGTCCCATTTAAAAATCGAAAGTTTATGTCACTTTCGGTTATACCGGAAGTTCCATAATGTTGAGTCACCTGTCAAAAAATGCAGTTTTATGTTGTATACAAATCCCCTAAATTTTGTTCCATTATCTTGAAAAACAAAACGTTAGAGGGGCGGACCACCTTCCGTGGACACCCGGTATATAACCTCCACACATCGTTGAGCCACACGGGTGTAAAAATTTATAAATATCTGTATTTAAAATATATCGATTATTATCTAGTATGCACCATATTGAAATAATTATACATCTGATTTGTAACATTTAAATGTAACTAGGCATATCGAATATCTAATCTTATTTCCTTAAATAAACCATTAAAAGGCCGCAAACCAGTTTTGAATTAACTGGCACAAAATTACATATCTTCCACATGGGAAAACAAGCTACTGTTCATGTTCTAATGAATACCTTTTCTTCGATACATCAATACTAAAATTGTAGCTTATTATTTCAGAATCGAGACAAGCTATTTATTATCTAGAGTTTCAAAGCACTTTTTTCATAAAATAGACTAACAGATTTGTGGTAATTTGCGTTTGATTTCTAGGTAAATTATTTTTATTTTTTAGTTTAAATAGGTTTAATGTAGTTGTAAATAATGAACGCAAAAAAAATTATAAAGGGAAAAAATCAAACGAATACGCAAAACATTAAACAACAAAAAATCACAAGAATATAAGTTGAATAACAGTTAAAAACAAAAGAGTAAGATGCAACGACGATAGAGCAAGATAGACATATCATTACCTTTATCATAACATGCCGACAAGACGTCAAATCCCGAGTTCCTGGCTAGTTCTAAGATGAAAGCAAGTGAAAATATACTTTACTCTAGAAAAATACGCTGTTGCCGAGAACTCCAGAAATGGTGTTTGGGTTTATTTGAGCTTAAAATGACTCAATTTGTAACTATTATGAATTTTCCAGTGCTATGACGGCGCATAATGCCGGTTTCAAGAAAAGCTGTTGGCTGGCAGCCAATCAAAACTTTAGAATTACAGTCAGAACAGTATCTATATAGGTATATTATAAGGAATTACTCCACACTAGTGCGGAGTCGGTAAGACGTGGTAACGTCTGCCTTCTAGCGGCAGCAAATAAAAATAACAAAATGAAATTTCACAAATTTTTAATTTTTGACAAAAAAAAGTTAGGTTATAGTGAAAATAGTAATAAAATCTAAAGGTAAAAAATCTAACTAATATCTGGACAGCACCCGTTTATCATAAACAATTTTTAAAAGTCTTTTATGATATTTATAATTTATTTTAATACAAAACTGCAACCATTGAGATTCATTACTTGTTGAAAGAGATATCGTCTGTCGCGCTTGTCTCACAATAACACAATATTTATGCACTAAACACAGTGACATTGTTAATACCATGCGAGCAAAAATTATTTGCATCAAAGAGGGCTTGGATTAAAAAACGTAGGGCTTGGTTTAGATCACAATGATATGGGGACGATATATCATATCTAACCAAATCTATAGGTTAAAATTTTGTCAAATTCATAATATGACATGATACGCCAAACTAATGAGTAATAAAATAAGTAGACAAATACAAATTTATTATTGTTGTTTACAAAATTAACAAAGTAAGAATATACAGAAAGAAAAAGATAAATCTTAACATAGTATAAAAGAAAGTCACTGTCGCCCGTCTGTCCCTATATGTGCTTAAATCTTTAAAACTACGCAACGGATTTTGAAGCGGTTTTTTTAAATAGATAGAGTGATTCAAGAGGAAGGTTTTTCTGTATAATACATGCATAATATTGTAGAGAAACACTGATAAATTTAGAGGTTTGTTCGAGTTTGTATTTATAAATCTTGACGTGATGGTGAACTCGTCTTGTTATCTCAGAGAAAGCGACGTCGTATAATGCCGGGCTGCAACGCAGGCCGGGTACACGCTAGTAATTACATAAATTGCTGAAATTGGCCATTGATCTTTCCACTTCTTGGGACAGGCGTCTTATACAATTTATTGGCGTATTTTGCATTATTTCACGAACGTTTGCAACAAGTTTTTCTGTTCTAACAGATGGTCTTCCTGCTCCTTTTTTGTGTTGTATAGAACCTGTTTTCCTAAACACAACCACGGTTCTTTTGAGGCAATGATAAAAATCCCCAGCAATAAAAGCAAGGTTAGGAAAATGTTCGTGAAAATCGTCCATGCGAACAAACCCGGATTGTATTGCCACTCACCGTTTACTCTAACCCCGTTTCGAAAATACGCTTCAACCATGAATGTTTTGTGCTGTTCCGTACACCTCATTGTGTGAATTGTTCAAGAAATTGGAAAAATTAGCGATGAATCAAATTACTTGTAACGACTGTCAAAGATGACGGAATAAGTGATTGATTGCTAATTCAGGTAGTTACTGACACCCAACAGGTATTAACCTCTACGGCTAAGCATTACGTCCTTAGATGCAAGGCCCTCTTTGATGCAAATAATTTTTGCTCGCACGGTACGGCTCGCAATTGTTTTGAAAGTTGATATATCACAAAAATAACAACAAATTGTTCAACAAAATGAATGAACACCACAATAAACACGTGATTAAGTTAATAACAATAGATTCCTTAATTGGCTCGCCGGCTCGTTGTGGTTCGGCAAGACTCGTGTTTTTGGTTGGCGTTAATATCATTTCAAATGGTTGCAAACTTGTTTCTAGGCACAAAAATTAATTTTTCGACCAGACCGCCTTTTCTAGAGGTGCTATTTTATTAATACAGGTCTTATAGGGAATACGCCTTATACTTTTTTTTATAGGGGAAATGTTTTCTTGATCTAGGAACCCTAAAACATCGACATCTGATAAAATCTCATTTCTTTTTCGCGATTAAAATACTGGCTGTGCAAGGAAAATCAAATTAAAAAGTTATGTAACATTAAACACAATCAAATTTGTTTTGTTGGGTTTTTTGTCTATGAATAATTTTGAAACTATCCGTGGAAACCTGCTCCACTATATTATCATAACGAATATTTTAGTATGCAAACATAGGCCCCTAGTTAACTATTATTCCGGCATATACTCGTGAATATGTGGGCTTTAGTTAGCCTTTCAATAACGATGTCTGCCCACTTTACAGTCTGTTTTTTTTTGTATTTTTAATCCCACATCGTTGAGCTGCGAACAGTAGTTAAGGTAAAATTAAAATAAATATGCTAAATAGGAAACAATTTTTATAAATATTTTATTATGCTTTTTATATTAATAAAGTTATCTTAATGATTTTATATCGTGATGTGTCCACTTGCGGATTTAGAGAGATGTCCCCTTGAGCATAAACGATTTATATTTATACACTATCGGCAAACTTCAAGTTAACAGGTACGTAGATAGCTTTTCTTTCTGGGAGAGGTACTTTACTATCCCACACTGGCGTACCTAGGATTCTGCCCTGGGGGAAAGGGGGAGTGAGGATCGGATAGGTATCACGGAGGTGTAAACCCCGCCGTAGGCGAAAACATTTTTGGACCACGCCCAAATATTGTTAATACTAGTCATTAATTTAATTTTATATCACTTATAAACGGAAAAAAATGACCCCCATAATTAATATCATTTTTTGACCCGTTTATTTATGAGAAAACAGTGACGAATTCGCCATTTAATTTTCTTATCAATATTTCGTTTATTTTTTGTTTTTTTTCAAAATCGGCCCAGGGGCGGATGGGCACACCGGGAGATTTCCCGGTGCGCCGGTCCCTCAGGCGCCGCCGCTGTTTGGAACTTTTTCTTTTCTTTTTAACAATTTGAATTAATTTTGAAAATAATCGAAAAAGCAAAAAACCAGAATTTATTTATGTTATCTTTATGTTAAATATTTTTTATTTAATTTTTATATTAATAATAAATATTTTTTCACTTAAATGTGTTTTAAATGTAATAAATATAGTTTAAAAAAACTAAAAAACACGCTTTAATAATTAATCAAACTAAAAAGCGGAAAATAACTATAGTTTAAAATAATTCTTGAAATTCTTAATATAGGCAGAAAATAATAATGAACGATAAACATTAGTATTACTGTGAAAAAAAGCATTGGGTGCTCGATATACGAAAAATATAGCACAAAGCGCCCCACGCTTTTTCACAATGTTAATATATATTAACAATTTCAAGAACTATTTTGAAACTATAGTTATTTTCCGCTTTTTAGTTTGATTAATTAAAGCGTGTTTTTTAGTTTTTTTAAACTATATTTATTTTTCATTTTTTAGTTTGAGTTATTGTTAAGGTGGGAGTATCAACATGCTTGCCAACCTATAACCTATTTCGCGTAGATTTATTTATGTTTTCTAGCTTTTATACAAAATTTAAAGAAAATCAGTATCGACTTGATATTCTATAGGTAATAATTAACATATTTAATAAATATCAAGGAATTTCATAACTTATTTTAGGAGAATTGTATAGCGAAAAATATCAGGTAAGATTTTTTTTAACATTATTATGTCATTGTCACTCATTGTTCTTTCACTATACAATTCTCCCAAAATTAGCAATGAAATAAATTGATATTTTTGTAATATATCAGATACTACCTAAATAATGTACCGACGATATTGATTTTCTTTAAATGTTAGTTATTAAAATAATAAACTCAAAAAACCAACGCGAAATAGGTTATAGGTTGGCAATAGATTGAATGACGTTGAGAATTCAACCTTAAGAAATTTTGTTTTTAAGTAGATTGAGCTAGATTAGTAGATTATTGTATTGTCAGCGGTTCTTGATAAGTCTACAAGATTTAAATTAAATCTGACCATTTAAAGTGGGTCAAAATCGGGTTCAAAGAAGTTGGTTACAAACAAACATACATACATACAAACCCGATCATCTATGCCGAATTATAAGAAAAGAACGATATTTGCAAATTTTTTAAAAATTTTAATTTTCCGACATTTTCCTACATATTTCAGGAAAATTTTGTAATATTCATAAATTGCCATTTTTCTCAGAAAGTATAAACTTTAGGAAAAAAGTCTATATAGCTAAAAAGTTGTATCTCGAAGAAATCTACATCTCAGCTTGTTTATTAATATTTCCTATCTCTTACGGTTTTCGAGATACCGGCCACAATATGATTTCTATATTTTGCCTCATATCTCGAAACTGATAATACTTAGACGAAAATTTTTAAAATAAAAAAGACGCGTCTCCAAAATTTCCATAAATATAGTTATATAACATTTTTCTCTCAAACTTACAATAACGGAGTTATTCGCAAGAAATAAAAAAACGACAAAAATTTTCAAAATTTAAAAAAATTTGACGGATAGAATGTTGTTTATAATTGTTCTCTATTCTTAGCGACAATATCTATACGACCCCACGTTTGTTTCATTACTATCGGTTATTGTAATAATCGTGACATATTGATAGGTGTCAAATTTTTTGCGTATTATTAGGGGAGAGTCCCCTAGTATCGGACATCTCCCAATACCGGACATAGTCAGTTTCTTCACTTTGCCGATAGGTGGCGCCCAAACATGTATAGAGTTATAGTCGCGTCTGTTACTAATGTTACCTCTCCGAAGCGTTTTAATCTATGGTCAGTTTGACAGAAGTTATCAAAGAAAAGGTTAATTTATGGTTTTGTTCTTTGTTTATTCTTTACTTTTAAGACTGTGTGCAGTGATTTTGCCGCATTACACTTTTCTGTACCGAAAAGCACATTAGCAGACAGAATAAAACTGTTAAAGTCTGGCGTTGAGGTTACCTTACCTGCTAAAACGGGGAGATTTAAGAAGACATTTTCAGAAGAACTAGAATCTGTTAGTTTTTCTTTGCGTCCGGTACTGGGTGACCATTTTTCGAATCATCGAAATGTAACTGTTTTTTATTTTATTTTTTTAATAAAAAATACCTTAAATATTTAAAAAAATGTAGTGCGTACTTAAAATGGTATATGTTTACGAGTAACAGAGTGTTTATTTTATTTTATTTTTTTCATTTTTAAAGTGGCCAGCTCCAAAAAAGCTAAGGTGTCCGGTACTAGGGGACTCTCCCCTATCATTTTTTTTAAACGATTTGACATATTGACAGCTGTCAAATTTTTACAGGAGAATTTTTTGCTTATTTTTCCCGAAGTCTCTGCATCGAATACTATACGACCCCATAATTTGCTTCGTCAAAATCGCATCTTTGTGTTTCACCTGACAGCTGTCAAAATTGTATTGTCAGCGGTTCTTGATAAGTCTACAAAATTTAAATTAAATCTGGCCGTTTAAAGTGGGTCAAAATCGGGTGTAAAGAAGTCGGCTACAAACATACATACAAACATACAGATGAAGCTAATAATAAAAAAAAGCGTGTTAAAAAATGAAGTTTGTTTTTCTATTTATTAATTATTATAAAAAATATGTCGTAAGTGGATAAAAAAAATATATATTTATGTCTTTTCATTTTTTTATTGGATCGACACGACGCGGCGCCGTTTCAATTGACTTCCCGCGCCGGTCCGAGGTGTCCCATCCGCCCCTGAATCGGCCAAATACTCCTTGAAATTACCTACATTTTTAAGTAAAAAAAATTATTTGATGAAATAAATAAAAGCAAGTTAAGTGCCTATGAATTAAGTGTCGTGTAACAGGTCAATACTAGGTTGACTATACCCACCCCCAAGCTACGCCGGTGCTCCCACATAAAAATTGATATTAGGCAGTTGAAGTACAACAAATACGCAAGCAAATTTACGCACGTTAGTCGAGGAGTTAACGTGACAAACCGGTGGCAAGAATTTTAGTTGAAGTGCTTATCTTCTGTGTCCGTTAACGTAACCTGCAAGAAATGCAATTTCACAACCTTTTTCTGTGATTTTTTAAAAGTTAAGAAAATTGCATGAAGAAGGAAGGAAAGCAAAATGGGTAGTATGGAAGATATTTGGGATATTGCTATTCTTGGAGAGTTTAATGAAGATGATGATATAGATAATGGAATGGTGCTACAAATTTTAAATGATAACTCAGGTTATCATCAAACAGAGCTGAGCTTTACAGACGATTTAACCTGGATGAAATAGCACCTATTGAAGCGAAGATGTCTTTTAGGTTTGAAAAAGACCATATTCACTTTTATGGTTAGAAAAAGTTATTAATTTACTACCACAGAAAAAAGTTAGGAACTGTTTGTCAAAAAACGGCATTTCGGAAATAATCGGTTATATTCGGAGGTCCTTCGGGTAACGGAACGTTAATTTTTCACGTCCCAAACAACGCAATGTAACGTACGCCCGTTGAACTGCTTGAAACACGTACGTCAAAATGTGATTACTGTACGTAGGTATACGTTAACGTTCGTGACCGCACTTCAACTGCCTATTATTTTTTATAAAGCATTTAAAAGTTAACAGTGATAATGGGGTTAATTTAAGCATTAATTGATGACACAAACCGACTCTGGGGGAGAGGGGTACTGTCCCCCAATGCAATAATTTGGGCGTTATTCTTCATGCCAAAAAGCTAAAGCCAAGCGGTATTTGATCGATGATTTACCCATGCATCACTATCATATCATATCATATCTTAAAGGGGAGGGGGGGAGGGGGTGGGGGTTTAATAATATGTCTCAGCTTTACCCATAGATATGTACCTTTACCTTTAGATAAGCAAACAATAATCAGGATAGTTGCAAATGTATGTCAACAAAGCTACACACGATTATACATGCGCAGAGCAACATTATCATTTGACAAATGGAAAAATAGACAGGTCCGGGCATAAAAATTTAAGTTCTTGCTCAAGAAATTGTAAAAGTGGACCTTCAATTTATTTTTACGTGTAAACAGCAGCACTAAAATTCTTGCCAAAAAATTGGAATTTCTTCTCAATTTTTGATCACGTTGGGAAATAAAGTAGGTAGTGATTTCTTCTGGCATTTTTAGTATGCAAACCTATAAGATTTTGAGAATTAAAAATTGTTATTAAGGGTTTGTTTCTGAAATGTGTTTAAAAATGACTCGCCGTCGTGTTTTTAGTTCGAAAAGGAAGAGAACAAGTCAGTTAAAGTAGTCTTATAAAATCGAATATAAAAAACAAAAAACCAACAAAATAACCAATCTTCGATGTTATCGCGTACCTAACCTCAAGCCTCAAGTCAAATATTAGTTGGTATATAACTTATATTGATTTTTATAATTTGACAAAAACTTGGGTACGTGTAAATCATTGTTCAATAATTTGAAAAAGTTTTGGCCCGAGAACTTGACCTGTGGAATACTTTCGCCCTTGGATTAATATAAACATACCAAGGTATTTACTTTTTTCTTTTAAATAATATTAGTATAGAAAAAAATTACTTTTAAACTTTTTGAAGCGATATATTGCACGAAAAATTGAAAAATTAGCGTACCTAATTAGATTGCGGAGCTGCAAATCAAGCTCTACGTATTTAAAGGCAAATATCTATGGCTTCACCCCTCAATATCTCCGCCCATTGCTAAATTTTCTGAATTCTTCATACTATTCTAAAATTACAAACCAACAATTTCTCAAATTAATATAATACATCCATTGTTATTTTTTGCTCACCCCTTGTTTACAATTTGCAATATTTACATTACCCATATTGTATCCACATTTCCTAGCAATATCATGTTCCCGTCGAACTATTTATTTTTGAACAAATACTCCCTCCAAATACATGTTGTTAAACATAGTTATTTACCTAACAAGTGCGGAAAGTGGTCCTTTACCGCACGCGACGGCAGTTGCACGAACGACGCGAAGCGGAGTTCGGGCAAGCCGTTAAGGGCGGTAAAGACACTTTACGCACGTGGTAGGTACACAATTTTTCCTTCGAGCAATAATATTTGGAACAAAAATCAAATTTAAAAGAAAAAATTTATAAAAAGTAACAAATATTAATTGTTAAAAGCTATAAATATTTTTATATTATGCATTGCGCGAATGCAAGTACATCAATTGCATTTTTTGAATAAAATTAATACAGTGCGGTAAAGAATCTTTACAGCACTGAGTGCGGTAAAGAATCTTTACCGCACCGGTAAAAAAAAGAATTATATTACAAAATTAATACAAAAAGAAACAATATTTTTTAAAAATATTTATTACATACAAACATTATAATATAAAAATATAGCTAACGATAAATATTAAAATTAAATGTACAATTTGTAGCGCAATGCAAATTAAGTGCTGAGCGAGCTTGATTTTGTTCATCAGATGTAGTTGAGCAGTTTTTGTAAATTACAGAAGCGTTATTTTCTTGCGCCATGCATGGTACAGTAGATTGTTGTGACCTGAAAATTGCTAAAGGTGTAGGCGTTGGGTTGTTTCGTGTTGATAGACCAGGAGCATCCTCTAAAGTCTCTGTCACTGCTACTGACGTTGATGTTAAAGTTGAACACTGCTCAGTGCTTCTATTTGGGGTACTAGAGCTTTGCAGAATGTTTTGAGCAATCCTTTTTTTATTTTGCAAGGAATCTTCTATGTACGACTCTGCTACAGAGGTGGATTTCCATCCACCGTGCCTCTTAATGTTTGTTATGTTGCTGCCAGATTCTGAGTGCGGTAAAGAAATTTTACAGCATTGGGTGCGGTAAAGAAATTTTACCGCACTTACCGCACTGAGTGCGGTAAAGTACTACTTACGACATGAAAATGAGTGCTGTAAAGTGTACTTTACCGCACGCGAGTAGGAAAAACAATAAACATAATTCTATACCCTAATGTAAACTATCGGTAAATATTTACGATTGATTTGTACAATATACTTACTCACCTATGTATATTTAGATACCTACCAAGTTATAGTGTCCTATGTTATTGGGTAATAATATTTTATTTATTATCAACTAGCGACCCGCCTCGGCTTCGCACGCTGGTCTAAAATGTGTTTATTTACGACATCACATTAGAAACCTCTAAATTTATCAGTGTTTCTCTACAATATTATGCATGTATTATACATATAAACCTTTCTCTTGAATCACTCTATCTAATAAAAAAAAACCGCTTCAAAATCCGTTGCGTAGTTTTAAAGATTTAAGCATATATAGGGACGAACAGACAGCGACTTTGTTTTATACTATGTAGTGATATCAACTACTGGCTAAAGAAAGTTTTGGTGTTTATAAGATTAATGTATTCAGATACAGAAAGACATGTAGAAACATAATTAAATACATATTTAACAATATAAGAATTTTAAAAATCGTTTTAGATCTTTAACTTAACTAGTGACATCATTGCCATCTCGTTATTGGATCAATACTTTGTCACTTCTTCGTCTCATCCAAAAATCGGGAAAATATCCCCTTTGGGAGTATCATTACCTACAGTTTTATTTTAAATAAATTGAAATTCTTAATAAAGGCAGAAAATAATAGTGAAACATTAGAATTATTGTGAAAAAAGCATGGGGGGCTCGATATACGAAAAATATAGCACAAAGCGCCCCACGCTTTTTTCACAATAATATACTAATGTTTAATATGTTTATCGTTCATTATTATTTTCTGCCCGTTTCTGCCTATATTAAGAATTTCAAGAATTATTTTAATCTATATTTATTTTCGGCTTTTTAGTTTGATTAATTATTAAAGCGTGTTTTTTAGTTTTTTTAAACTATATTTATTTTTAATTTTTTAGTTTGAGTTATTGTTAAGAAAAAATGTTTTTTTTTTAGTAGATTGAACTAGATTAGTAGATTATTGTATTGTCAGCGGTTCTTAATAAGTCTACAAAATTTAAATTAAATCTGACCGTTTAAATTGGGTCAAAATCGGGTTCAAAGAAGTCGGTTACAAACAAACAAACAAACATACATACAAACCCGATCGTCGATGCCGAATTATAAGAAAAGAACGATATTTGCAAATTTTTTAAAAATTTTAATTTTTTGACATTTTCCATACCAGGAAAATTTCGTAATATTCATAAATTGCCATTTTTCTCAGAAAGTTTAAACTTTAGGAAAAACGTCTATATAGCTAAAAAGTTGTATCTCGAAGAAATCTACATCTCTGCTTTATTATTTTTTTGTATCTCTTCCGGTTTTCGAGATATCGGCCAAAATATGATTCCTATATTTTGCCTCATATCTTGAAATCTGATAATACTTAAATGAAAATTTTTAAAATAAAAAAGACGCGTCTTCGAACGTTCCATAAATATAGTTATAAAACATTTTTCTCTCAAACTTACAATAACGTAGTTATTCGCAAGAAATAAAATACGACAAAATTGTTTAAAATTAAAAAAAAAATTGTCAAAGTTTTATTTTGACGGGTAGAATTTTTTTATCATTTTTCTCTATTCTTAGCGACAGTATCTTTACGACCCCACGTTTGTTTCATTACCATCGGTTATTGTAATAATTAAAAAATAAAACAATCTCAATCTCCTAAACCCAGAAATTTAAAATATATTTTTCGGTCCTTTGCAGTTCCGAAATATAAGAAAATTGTGTTTTAACAAAATAAACTAAGGTAATTTATAACACTATTTTGCACAAGAATTTTTTTTGTATGCCTTACTTGAATCCTGCCTATTTAGCCCTTAATTCTATATGCTGATCTTTTGCAATCATCCGGCCTTGGCACTATCAAATCGTGTCTCATTTATTTACTCTTATCAGCCCAACCCAAGATACCGTGAGAGCAAAAATTATTTGCATCAAACAGGGCTTGGATTAAAAAACGTAGAGCTTGGTTTAGATCACAATGATATGGGGACGATATATCTAGCCAAATCTAGGTTAAAATTTTGTCAAATTCATATTATGACATGATATGCCAAACTAATGAGTAATAAAATAAGTAGACAAATACAAATTTATTTTTGTTGTTTACAAAATTAACAAAGTGAGAATATACAGAAAGAAAAAGGAAAATAATTACATAAATTGGTGAAATTGGCCACCGCCAATAGGTTTTTCGCTAAAAAAATGTCAGGTCTAAAAACTCATTTATTTTCCAATAAATTTTGGGTAAACCATTGAGAGTAATTTCTGCGTCTTTCAAAATCTGCGGCTTGTATTTCTTGGAATACTTGCACTTCATAAGGAAATAAATTTAGCTGCTTCTTAAGAATAGTCCTGCATGTTCCATAAGATCTTCCCACTTCTTGGGACAGTCGCCTTATACAATTTGTTGGCGTATTTTGCATTATTTCACGAACGTTTGCAACAACTTCCTTTGTTTTATAGATGGTCTTCCTGCTCCTTTTTGTGTTGTATAGAACCTGTTTCCCTAAACACAGCCACGGTTCTTTTCAGGCAATGATAAAAATCCCCAGCAATAAAAGCAACGTTAGGAAAATGTTCGTGAAAATCGCGCGTCCATGCACAAACCCGGATTGTATTGCCACTCACCATTTACTCTAACCCCGTTTCGAAAATACGCTTCAACCATTAATGTTTTGTGCTGTTCCAGCCCATTGTTTGAATTGTTGGCACTATTAAATCGTCAAAATCGTGTCTCATTTATTTACTCTTATCAGCCCAAGATACATGAATTCTCCTAAATACTATTTTATCATTTTGCGTGCTTAGAAACCGAACAAAATTCAATACCCTTGAGATTGAAGCCATGTTAATCCTACAACGTTCCTTATGCAGCGTCTTTTCTGCGACTTAATCATCCTGAGGATTCCCTTTCTCTCCCGAGTATTTTAGGGCTGCCACTGTTTAAATAAAACAATGATATATTAGTTGGGAGCAACCTATGCGTGACTGTTCCTAATCACGCACGTGCTAAAGCCGGGTCTTGTGTAAACGGGGCTTCAGGGCGTATTTCGCTTACGCAGTTACCGAAATTAATGTGACAAGTAATTTCCGGAATATTTCATATCTGCCGTCACGATAGGCTTGATGTAATGCAGTAAAAGCGTCATAAAAACGGGCCTCTCTGCGCCTTTTTTCTCTTTGCCAAACAATAAAAGTGTTACTGCGGGGGAATAAAATAATCTTGGAAATTTACCTTTTAGGTTAAATCAAGAATAAAATCGTTAAAGATGAGTTGTCGAAAATGGAATAGCAAATTAGAAGGCTTTGGAGATGTGTGTAATATTAAAGAATAACAAATGGCAATTTCAATTTAAATACATAAGTAAAAACTCAATATAATACATTTATTTGTGCTTGTTGTAGGTATCGGCCTATACCATATCTTCGATCTTCTAATGTGCGTAACTCAAAAAAATCGAAAATCAATGAGCTTACAAAAACTTAACCTTAAACCTCGCGAAGTGTATCTCAATATATGAGGGCACAGATGGGCGTATCTAAAATTATAACAAATTAAGATTTTACTTATAGGCCTAACTCAAGTTACACCCATACGTGTTCTTCGAGGTTAGCTTTTTGGGACAAATATGTTTTGACGCGACCTAACTTACACCAATACGAAATATACCTTTTTTAGATGGATGTAGATGTAGAGGGCAGAATAACTACTCTGTAATGAGTGTAATGGCTGCAATGCTTTTATATTATGCAGTAAGTCATTGCCCCAAATTGATCGAGATATGTTTAAGGTTTTTTGAATCGTGAATCGGGCAGAACAAAGCATATAGCACTATAAGTTCTGCAATTAAAAGCTGTGGAAATATCTAGGTACTATGTTCCACGAGATTTTCGTGATTGGGTTGTCAAAAGATCTAATAATTTTATCTAGAAGATCCAGTGATAGAGGAAATAATTTAGGATGGACCGTGTGTGACCGTAAAAGCGAATGTAAAAAAAGAAGATCCATGCCGCTTGTTTTATAAAGTGAGCACAAGGAAGCAGTGGCGGTTCGCGACTAGCAAGTCAGGGGGGGGCGCTAGCTTTAAATAATGCGGATAACTATAATGAAATCGTTTCTTTTTGTTAAACATACCAAATGATAATACTAACAAATATTATTTTTTGAAGTGAAAGTCAATCAGATCAGAAAATCTTCGTTTTTTTTTTCGGAAATAAACTTCTCGGTGACTTTGTTATTAAAATTATCTATGTTCCGAACCGTCGCTTTTTCGATTGACAGCATTGCTAAAGCTGTTAATCTGTCCTAATCCATAGAATTTCTAAGAAATGTTTTGATTAACTTTAGGGTCGAAAAACATCTTTCTGTTTCTGATGTAGTCATTGGAATGGTAACCAATAATTTCAAAGCCTTTACAATTTCCGGAAAAGCAGAATTTAAGCCATATGTGATGAGAAAATTTTAAGTGTTTAAACAGCCGAAAACATTTTCGTTTTCACTACATACCATTTTCTGAATGGATATCTGTTATTTCTGTTCTAGAGTAAAACACCTTTAACTCAGGTCTCTCTCAGTCGCGTCGAAACGAAACGCGAACAGCTGTCGTTGGACGGAAAATTTGGAGCCCATCCGTGCAGCTCGTTGTGCGATGTGTAGGTGACGTCACGCCTCCGTAGTCATGGCAACCGACTTAGTTGTCGCGTTGAAGCGGGACAGATAATCGGCCGCCCGCGCTTGATAGGTCTGTATATCTTGCCCGTCCCAAGTAGCAATTATAGACACAAATTGGACACAAATTCTTTGCTGAGAAACATTTTCGATTAAAATTATTTAAATTGTGTGGAGACACATGTGTTTCGAAACTTTTGCGACACATTTTCGAATTTAGTTACTAGAAACGATTAAGAACTGTTAGTTTCGAAATACTTTCCAAACTACAGTGTCGATACATTTAGGAAACGCACAAAAGAAAATTTTTCGAAACATTTTTATATAATATTATGAAATTGTGTTTAGACACATGTGCTCCCAAATTGTAGCGACACATTTTCGAATTAAGTGATTCAAAACAAATTGGTATTCTTCTGCTTTGAAATATTTACCAAACAGTGATATCCATTTAATTACGAAACTTGCGCAGAACATAATTTTCGAAACTGCCAGAAACCTTTACACTACCGCACCCGGCCAATTATTATAACCTCGATTATAACGATTATAACCTATAAATTGTACATTTTTGTTTTGTTAATATGGGAAGAAAACAACAGTTTAAACATTCTTCGAGGTTTTACAAGGCACTAAAAAGGAAAAAGAAAGAAATTGAAATTCAAAAGGAAAAAATTAAACCACAACCTGATTTTTTAACTAGCGATGTCCCATCGACAATAGGCCAAAGTAGGTGGTCTCCGACTATCCAGCTGGTCGGCACAGCCGTTAGGACCAACCTATTTTTTTCCTTTGTCTCGACAATTGAGTACATGTTTTAGATTATTACTTAGGAATAAGTTATAAGTAAGTTTTATTAAACGTTCAACAAAGTACAAACCAATTTTGTAGGTTATATGCCACGGAAAGTGTAAAGTGGTAGTGTATACCGTGACGGTATACAGAAGTTTTATGCTTCTAAGCCTAACCTTCCTCTTGACGGGACTGTGCATTTTTTACTTTAGCGACGTTTGTTTCGCATGGTTTCGGTACAATATCGAAACATTCTTTATGTTTCGACACATTTTCTATGAATTATAGCTACATGATTATCGAAACATTATAGAAACCAAATACTAGAAATTGTGTGTCGACTCCATTTTAGACCAGAATAATTCTCGCTTTCTGGCGGCCATTTTGACAAATTCATTTTTATATTATTAAAATGGACTTTAATTAACTTCCTGCGTCATTTGAAATGTAAAAAAGTGGTTACATTAGTTCCATTTTGCTAGCTTAATCAATTGAAAGAAGAATTAAGTAAAATTTTAAAAATGTTTAAGATTTTATTTTTTGACAAAGCATTTATTTTGTGTGTAAATGTCAATATACCGGGAGCGTCTTAAGAATATAAAGCTAAATTACTAAATTGCACGATAAAATTTATTTCGTCAACGATTTTTGGATCTCCTCTGCAATAAACCATACGAAAAAAAATTATCACTTATAGAAAATACTCTGGTGACAAATTCATTATGGCGAAATTATGCTGTCATCATATTGTTTACGTTCTTTTATTTTACAACCTGCAGAAAGATAGATATTATATCTAATTATTTGTGTCAATAATGTTTCCATTTTGACAATTTACAATTCCAACAAACAGCGCCCTCTTTGTAAAATGAACTCTCACTCGACACATTTATGGAAACATGTTCCAAACATTTCTGAAAAATTTTCGAAACATTTTCGATAAAAGTTTCGATTTTGCGTCGAAACAGCGAAAGTCACAGCCCGTACCAACCACTTGGAAACACGTGCTAATGCGCCATTTAAAATGTATACGTTTCGAAAATATTTCCATACATGTTGCCAACAATTTCCAATTTGTGTCGGAAACAGAAACAAAAGTTTAGACACATTTACCGTAATGTGTCTAAAAATGCTACTTGGGGTGCGAATAGAAACTGCTCATTCGGTATAACTTGCCCGTTGGAATATGGCTATGTTTGGTTTGAATTATTCTAATTATTGATTGCTTACATACATTGCGTTATTGATTTTTTAAATAAAGTAGTTTTGGATTCTGTTTGAAATAATTGCAGGGAGGGCGTCGCCCCAGAGCCTTTCATTACGAGCCGCCACTGCAAGGAAGTCATACGAATCTTTGTTACTAAAACGAAATCAACTAGTTATCGAACAACATGAACTAAAAAGGTTGAATAAGCAACCATTCAAAATAGACAAAAAAAGTATCAGGATTTGTTACACCGATTATTAAGCATGAAGAACATGAACAGTTTCTTTAGATCTTTTGTAGTACTAAATAAGCTTTATCAATTTTTTTTTAGTTGTAACTCGTACTTAACAACATTTTTCAGTTTAAATAAGTTTTTTGATAAACCCTTTTTTAAATAGTCCTGTCGTTCTTGTTTATATTCTCTGACAAAATGGACGTTTTATTGAATATTTATAATTAAAGGTTCCGACCGACGAGTGGATATAATGTTGCTAAAAGTTTCGAAAAAAAAATTTTTTTTACCAATTTCGTAAATTAATGGATGTCATTTTTTGGTAACGCATGTCTCTCACATAACTTACATAATAAACCATTAATAAAAAAAAAAAACTTATACCTACCTACCTAAATAAATTTTTTAAATTTTAACTTTACAATTTTATTAAAAAATGTTTCGAAAATATTCATTCCCACTGTGATTTGTAAAATGTTTCAAAACAAACAGTTCAAAAATGTTTAATTAACGGAATTCGATATGTGTCGACTTTTTTTTGGAACACAATTGTGTCGCGACACTTTTTTTAATTTAAATCAAAATATTTTGAAACATTTCTCAGTAAAGAATTTGTGTCTAAATAGGCTATTTGTGTATCTATCTATATAAGGATCCGCTAATATAATAACCACGCGGTAATACCAAACCTCGTATATTTATACTCCTGTAAGGAGAACCACAATCCGTTTGCCAATATGACAATTACATGACAAATACATTCATTGTGTAAAATCATCAAGATAGCGATAAATTGCTAAATCCGGCAAACCTGTAATCAATAAGCCAAACATCGTCAATTTATAATCCAAATAAATGACAATTTTGCAGAATTACACGGGAAATCATCTTGCGGGATATGCAAAAAAACTCGCCTTGTTTTGCGAGATCTTTTTGAAAAGTGTGAGTTTTCTCGTCTTATGAAACGCTTATTAATGTAGAGTCATCTCCGCAAAAATGCAAGAACAGCGATAAATTTTAACCAAATGGCATTTACCTTGAAAAGATGTGTAATGTTATCTGGTTAATTTAATCATTAGGTACTGTTATTATTAGTCATGCTATAAAATTCAAAACAAATAAAAGTCATCCTGGGAATTCACCTTTTGCGCTAAATCCACAAATATAACAATAAATATGCTAGATATGTTTATTTGAAATTTCATTAAAATACCTTCTCGGTTCTCGGGTAAAAACCACATACAACGGCAAACAACAAATTTTAATGTGAACATCCTGCGGAATGACATTAAGCTCTATTAAAGCTTATATTATCCGTCTTAATATCTCGTTTCCGCTTAATGTCGTCTCAAGACAAAGGAAAATTAAATGTACATTTTTATGATTAACTTTATTTATGCGCAATTTATTCGGTAAATTTTATAAGCACACCTTAATTAAATTTTAAGATGTTATCGAAAAACGCCTTAAGGGCCAAATGATTAATATAGGTATATTGTTACGTAGAAAAGTCCTCGAAATCATAATTTTTCGGTAAAATTTTAAAACTGTGTCATTTAAAAAATTAGTCATAAATAAATTAAGAATTACCCCTAAATTTGATGCTAACGCTCAATATCAAAGATTGGCACCGCTTGATGCCGTCGCGTGCCCATTTTCCACACTTGATACATTTTATTATATCTTTGACAATACACTCCTGGCTATAGTAAACGGCACGAATTCTCTCGTTTTAAAACAGATGACAGCAGAAATTTGTCATCGATCAGCTGATATTGGGACATAATAACATCCCCAGATTAGTGGTGGACCGTAATGAGCCCAAACACCAAGTTATGAATTGCGTTTTTGTGCTTTTTGTTATATTCAATTACGTTTTCAAAATATTTAGTGGTTATGGTGCCTTATATTTTTACTTTCATTAAATTTGACACACATTTGACCAAAAATTTACAGGTTCAAATTTTTTAATTCTTTTTCATTAGGGATTATAATTATTATTGTGTGCCTTACCTTAAATTCTAATACTTATTTATAAAACAAAACTTTCAAAAGAAATTATTAGATATTATTATTTGGCACTATTAAAGCGGTAGAACCATTGACTGAAACTATTGCATCAACTGTTTTAGAGGGTATAACATTTATAGTTTTCAATTCTGATCCTGGAATTCATACCAACCTATCAAAATTAAATATACCAAAATTGACAGAGTGTCAGGTGACTTTACTCCATCTTGCAAGAGTATTCAAAATTTTTAATATACTTAAATTTTTTCCTAATTTAACAGAAATGGCGGGAATATGTAGTTTGAAACCGGCAGTAATGGCAGACCTGTAAATAATATTAGGATTGTGTATGCTTAAGGTGGTAGTATGAACATGCTTGCCAACCTACAACCTATTTCACGTAGATTTTACTGAGGAAAATGATCTAATACAACAGGTTTGCTAAGACATAGTTTGTATTGATAGCTCATGTTTTATTAACCCATATTAAATAAATTGCTAGTGTATCAAAGCCGCTTTAGTGTTATATTAATTCAAGCTTTGCCAGTGGTTTTATTGGTAGTAATCAGTTCCATTACCAGCACAGTCTTGTTGAGTAATGAACTACTTTTAATACAGCTATTTTGTTAAGAAATAAATTATATTTTCTCAATGAGACGCATTTTGTTACCAGTAAAGCGTTTTCTCTATAATTAAGAAAGTAGAACGGCGTCTCCAAAAACCAATTGTATGCGTTAGAACCTATAAGCCACAAGACGTTGGTGGGGGTTCGTAGCGATCGGCAATGACCGCGCGCCGTAGTGTTAGTTTTAACGTATTTGTTGCGCAAGTCACAGCGTTGTTCGGAGTCCTCAGCTGTCCTGTCTGAATTTGAATTTTATTGATCGAACCAATACCTATTTCAATTAATTTATTTTTATTCGGAACTAATACAGTATATAAAACCAGATTACACCCCCAATGCTTGATAATTACTGGGAGTATTCAAAGTAATAATGGCTATAAACCATTTTATGGTAGCATTAACTCTTATTGGCCAAATTACCGTGATATTATTACTGCACAACGGTCTAGCAAATTTCGTTGTCTTACAGTAGGAAGGCGCGTTGCTGTCACATATAATACTAAACAGTTGTATAAAGAGTATGTAAATTCTTATAAGGAATAGAAGGCTTTTATCTCATGGTATGTTTACCAATAGTTTTACTCTGGTATCCACGGTAACATCGGAAGTCCTTCAAGGCTCAATTTTGGGTTCCTTGCTCTTTGTTTATATACCGCTGATCTTCCAAATAGCGGCAGCAAATATCACTTATAACAAAATTTGATCGTTGTCACCTAACCTCTACGGTGATAACCCGCGAGCGGAAACTAATATTGTGTCCCTTCTTTTAGAATTGGGTCTTGGGTGCGCCACTGATCATAATTTTAAAATAAATACTTTTTACCTAAATGATGCCATTCACACATTGTATAATTAAATTCGAGTCTGTTTACAACACCTTATACTAAAATAAGGTTAGACACGACACTGTTTTTGACAAATTTTTAATGCGTTTTTTCGCATGGCAGACATGGACGTTAATTTAAGTGGCGCGTGTGTAAATAAAAGGGGTGCATTTGGCCGGAAACATATAAAATGGTAATGGGACATTTTTATATTCGACATGAAAAAGGAAGAAACTGCCACCAGCTGTTGTGGGAGCAGCTAAAGCTGGTAACTGGCAATACCCTGCTGGTTAAAAAAATGAATATATTAAACACAAATAAGCGGTTGATATCAAATAATCATAGACGCATTGAATTTTATGTCACGTCTTGTTTGCTTTGCTGAACAGTCAATAGAACTTTGTTTGGTAGGAATTTTAAATTTAAATGATGTAAGAGTTCTTTAAAAGCCTTCCATTCTGCATAAAGAAATAGAATTGCATTTAAATAAAAGGTAGACCTAAATGCATATATTACCGATTTTCGGGTTTGCAACAGTAGTTTGTTTATATTTCCAGAAGAAAACAAGTGGATTACAAAACTTAATGTAGGTACTCTTTAAAAATTAGTAACCACTCTTATCATCAAACAAGACACGAAGTTAGTTAAGCAATTACACCACATGAGCGACTTGCAGTAACCTTACGATTCCTTTCACATTTCGGCAAAAACAGAACTGCCTACCTATATGTGGATATCTATCTAGTCTAACATTTCTACCATAGTCACCGGACATTGGCTGTTCGGTAGACACGCTGAACGTATGCAAATACCAACTAACGACTTCTCTAGAAGTTGCAGAGATGAAGAAGAGGAGGAAAGTATTCAGCATTCCTTGTGTGAATGCCCCGGCCTCGCGAGAAGGTTCAGTGCCCTGGGCGAACCATTCTTTAATGATCTGGAGGAAGTGAGCAGCCTACAACTGGGTCGACTCACTAAATTTATTAACAGCAGTGGCTGGTTTGAATGAGCTGTCAAGATTCTTCTACGATATACGTCGCGTCAATCATCAGGAATCTGATGCGGATAGGTTCCGCGGAACATGTGTGGTACCACAACGGTCCTTATAGGACCATTGGTCAAGGCCAACCCTTTGGACAATGCCAGAGGTCTGCCACTCTAACCCTAACGTATCTGTTTAAATGCAGGAGGCATTATGTCGACGTTGTTTGGGTTGGCGAACTTCTTAGAGAGCTTTGGCTAGATGTACGTGATTAGTACCAGGTACTAAGGGGGGGGGGGATTCGAATTGTTGTGTAGTATAATTATCTTGGAGATTCCACTACAGTGGACTTAGTGGCTTTAGAAACAATAGATTTATAAAATTGGTAAAAATAGGATATCTTTTATATGGTAGTGGAATAACAAATTGTATTTAATCTGGAACTATTCCTATAACCGAAAAGAAAACTTGAGTGTTAGGTGGATCCAATGATCTGGATGGTACCCATAGATGAAACAATAACAAATGAACCTATTGATAAAATCGTATTTCATTCTGAAATAAATCAACATACAAATTTCGCCCCTCCACTTTATTGGCCAAACTTGCGCTGTTAAAAGCATGATGTGGCAAATCTAAATCTTTGTCTAAAACCTTATAGAAAGTCTACAGTGTGGCAATTGACATTGCTCTGAGGCCATGATGACGTTGTGTGTCATTCGTTTCCGTTTAGGGATGTCCACAGAAAATGTATACGGCGGAAAAACATCGATGTTTGTGATGCATCGAAAAAGCAATTTTAATAGAATTAGAATTACAAAACACTTAACTGACCTCGCAAGCCTAAACCACAGAATATATAGCTACACGCACTATATATTCTGTGCCACAACCCAAGAAAATTTTCTTTAAAAACCAATGCGCTTAATTTCAAAAGCGCATGTATCTTTTATTAGTTAGTAGTTATCTTAATAGTTATGAAAAGGATAATTTTCCCTGCTTATCACCAAGTAATTTATTATTTTCTTTCCGTTTTTAAAATCATTAAAATTTTAAATTACCAACGAACTAATTTAATTATTACTATATGCCTCAAATTGTTTAAGCTTAAAATAATTTTCAACAATGTTTGAAGGTTGAGCTATATTTAAAGCCAATTTGTATTCAGGTTGTTTCTTAATAAAGGCTATAAGCTTATGTAATAAGCACGTAATCGCAGTAAACTCTTTTATTTTGTTAATTATTATTAAAGAACAATTTGCTGAATTCCTGGAAAATGTTTACTTAATAAATGTGTAATGTGTATTTTATGCAACTTTTAACTTATTAAATTCTATTTTATGGTTTCTAAATATCCAGTCACTTTTTTTGTATGCAATTATACAGTATGAGTTTGTAACTTGGAATAAATTCAGTAAATCCAGTACAGTTTTTTTCTTAAAAAAATACTAACATTTTAAGTTGTCATATTTTTCATAAAAAAAAATATTGATACAGTGTATCTCAAATTATAGATAATAGGACGATGTGGGTAGGTAGTTCTTTTAAATAGCAGCCCTTGTATTTTATCGACCATTTTTAATGTGCATTTTAAGTTATACCTCAGTACCAAATTTTAAATTTTTATTCCTTGTCATCTAGCTTCGCGACAACGTCATCAAATGGTAAATCTGCCTATTAGAATGTTTATTTATTTATTAACGAGCTTAGCTCATTGGCTGCCAATAATTGACAAGTAATGCATATTATAACGTAGGTAGATACATTGAAATTGCAAACTCAAAATTAACAATAATATTAACACCAATAACAAAATATTAGAGTGTAGAAAAAGATGAACGTAAATAAAAACTAAAGAAAAATCAGCAAGGAGCAACTTAACATCAAGCAACCAGACTCAGGTTCATACAAAAACTTGAAGCAGATAAAAAAAGTCCAAATCGTTAGAATAATAGTTAGCCAACCTGATAGACCTCTGCAGAAAAAAATTTGAAGCATAGTTTGTGCGATTAAATGGCTGATAAAAAGTAAAATTAGAACGTGTGGTTCTGGGTGGAACAAAAAGTGGAATTTCACCAACAGCCAACAGCTCCGCCTCTTATGGCGAGCCTTAAGTGAAACCAGCCCCAATACAGACTGAAGTTCAGGGTAAGACATTGCATAACAGTCTGGGACTCTAAATGCTGAATATTTAAGAAACTTGTGCTGGACAGTTTCCAAACTATTTACATGTGTTGCATTAAATGGACTCCATACTGAGGATGCCTACTCCAGATTGGGCCTCACCAAAGAACAGTACATAGTCCTTAAGGATTGTGGACTCATAAAATCTCTCGAACATCTCTTTATAAACCCTGGCATTTTTAGTACCTTCCTACCACACTATCCACAAGTTTCAGTACTTCCTGCCCAATAACATATTGGTATGTAGGTGGAGTGCGAGACCTAGAGAACAGCATCAAGTGACACTTTGAAGCATTAAGTTCCATTCCATTTAATTTACACCAGTTCATGAGGTTGATCAAATCCAACTGTAATAATTCATAATCTTGGGAAGAACTGATACGAGAAAACAATCGGTCATCGGCAAATAAAGGATAGAATTTAAAATATTAATGAATATCATTAATAAATAGGTTAAAAAGTAAGGGACCCACATGAGAGTCCTGGGGCACCCCTGAAGTAACGTCAATCACCCTCGAAGTGATGTTATGCACCTTAACAAGGGTCCGTTACATTAGCCCCCCCCGGTACCCATAACTGCGTAAAATTTTAGCACCATATAGACCATACCTAGCACTACCTAGCACCCAATTTATAGAGCTAGCACCATAGACGTTACTGAGTTATTAAGCACTTTTACCGGGGGGGGCTAATGTAACGCTAGCCCCCCCCGGTGCCCATAACTGCGTAAAATTTTAGCACCATATAGATCATACCTAGCACTACCTAGCACCCAAATTATAGAGCTAGCACCATAGTCGTTACTGAGTTATTAAGCACTTTTACCGGTGGGGGGCTAATGTAACGCTAGCCCCCCCCCGGTGCCCATAACTGCGTAAAATTTTAGCACCATATAGATCATACCTAGCACTACCTAGCACCCAAATTATAGAGCTAGCACCATAGTCGTTACGGAGTTATCAACCTAATTTAAAAATGACATCAACAACGTTGCCGCCTCAGACCAATTACCAGAGACAAAGCTATTTACAGTTGGCCATAAAAACACTTTTATATTTACAGTACAAGAATTTACGCACTGTAGTAGTAGTATGGCTGTGATCTTACCGCGATGTTGCCGACCTGCATTAAATTATATGAAAATTATTATTTTTATCTATAAAACAGTAAACATATACAACACCTTTTTTTAACCAGTTGGTTAATATATAGTAAATATTTTAAATAGTCTCGCAAGATGGAGGCAAAGTCACGTGACAACAATTTTGGTCTATTTAATTTTGATAGGTTGGTATGAATTCCAGAACCAGACTTAAAAATTTTGTATATATTTTTAAAATTTTATTTTGTAAATAGTATAATATTTTAAGTAATAATAAACATAAGTTTTTATGGTTAGACGATAAAGCCTCAAAACAGAGCTGTCATCCTTATGGCAAAAAAACTATTATTTTCTACCCTACTCAACGTGACAACGTCGCATTTGGTACGTTGGCGATATTCCGGTTGCGCACGCATCTTATGCTATCTGAAGGTCTTCCAATTCATTCTCTAATTATTGCTTAGCGGCAACTTCAGACCATGAGGCGGCAACGTTATCGATGCCATTCTTAAATTAGGTTAATAACTCCGTAACGACTATGGTGCTAGCTCTATAATTTGGGTGCTAGGTAGTGCTAGGTATAGTCTACATGGTGCTAAAATTTTACGCAGTTATGGGCACCGGGGGGCTAGCGTTACATTAGCCCCCCCCGGTAAAAATGGTTAATAACTCCGTAACGGCTATGGTGCTAGCTCTATAATTTGGGTGCTAGGTAGTGCTAGGTATGGTCTATATGGTGCTAAAATTTTACGCAGTTATGGGCACCGGGGGGGGCTAGCGTTACATTAGCCCCCCCCGGTAAAAGTGCTTAATAACTCCGTAACGACTATGGTGCTAGCTCTATAATTTGGGTGCTAGGTAGTGCTAGGTATGGTCTATAGGGTGCTAAAATTTTACGCAGTTATGGGCACCGGGGGGGGCTAATGTAACGGACCCCCTTAACAATCTGAGTTTGATATTCTCCCTCTATCCCCTCTCCGTCTTCATCAACATCATTTTGGCATACACCAAAATCATAAATTTTGCGTTTTAAGTCATATATGATAATAGTCATCTGAAATGGATTCCCTCAATAGTTGCTCATTCCATTTTTCACAGCCTATTATTAAAGCTTACAAAATGCATTTAAAAACAACAAAAGTTGGGTTAGTTGCCATCCCTTACCTATAATCACTGAAATGTAAATAAAAACCTGCTTAATCAAAAAAAAGTGACCGTGTTTCTGGGGTCTTTTACCACGGTATGCGAGGTTGTAGAATTAGCTTTAACCTGGTTTAAATTTATTTTTACCGCGGTACAACATACATAATCTAGATTAAGTACGGGCGATGCATACCGCTGTTAAAGAATGGATGGATTTACCGTAAACATGCATGTATGTTTAACATAACGTTGCATGACCAGTTGCAAAACCAACGATCGTTAAAAATTATCAATATTTTTTTCAGACATGCACTTTTATACTCTTTGTTTTACCAGACTATTATATCAACATATTTTCCGTTAGCAGCCGTGTATGTCGAAAGCGCTTAGTTAGCTGCAAAGAGAGATTAACTGCGCCAGGCAGTCGCTTACCGAGCTTTATATTGTTTGTTTGCAGTCCAACCGCCAAAACTTTCCCGAAAAAATTAATATATCGGCAATTAAAGTGTTTTGCCGGCAGTTCTCCGATTGTTTGGCACCGATTCAGTTTTTAAACTACTAATAAAATTTAGGGCAGCTCTATTGCATATCAAAGGCAGCGACATTGCGTTCGATTGTTTTTTTATTGCCATTATATCAACTGTGTTTTTCTGCCATGTTTCAGCGTTTAATGGTTCGTTAAAAGGTTTGCAAAATTAGCCTTGTAACTTTGTGAAATCCATTGAATTTTTGATGCTGCTGAAAAGCGTAACTCATGTCATATGTTGATTCATAATTTTAGAGAAGCGGCTTTGATTCATATTTTGGATAAATAATAATATTATTCTGCATTATGATAAAGAAACGGATCAGTATATTATAGAACACCGCCCACTTAATGAAGAGACTCTCTGATCCGTCACATGTCCTATACCTAACTTCATCTGTTTACGAAATATTAGCTTTTAAAACAAAATAGACAAACGACTAAGTATGAAAAAATATATTTTATAAGACGTTGAAAATGTTCTCCACCACCTCTTCTGCAGTAGATCAATCGATCTAAAAATGCCTGTTGTACTATTTGTGGAGATATTTCTCTTATTACGCGTCGAATGAATTCCTTAAGCAATACGAGTTGAATTTAGATTTATAAACTAAATTTTTCACGTAGCCCCACAAAAAAGTACAGTGGGTTAAGATCCGGTGATCTGGGTGGCCACTCTAGTGACCCCGGTCTACCGATCCACCGCCCTGGAAAAATTGTATTTAAATAACCCCTTACATGAGCAGCATTATGCGGGTGAGCCTGTTGAAACCATATAAGGTTAAACTTGATAAATCAGGATCATTATCATCTGGAAATAGAGTGGTAAAAGCCGAAACCTTTCTCCATTGAGGCTCTCCCAGGCACTCCAGGCAGACCACCCATCAGACAGAAAACCTGTCTAAGGTGCGAAGCTTACTTTTAAATAAGCTTCGACACCTTAGACAGGTTTTCTTCTTCCTCAATTTATTTGGTTGGTTTACACCCCTTCATAATGTTTTAAACACTCTATGGTTTTACCATTATCAAATCAAGCTTCGACACCTTAGACAGGTTTTCTTCTTCCTCAATTTATTTGGTTGGTTTACACCCCTTCATAATGTTTTAAACACTCTATGGTTTTACCATTATCAAATCTTTTATTTCATGTTTCTTCTATACTTCAGTTTTAAATCCATAAAAGCTCCATTAAGGTTTTAAATTTCAATTTCTCTTTTGCTAACACCATCAGCATAAATTTAAAAAACTTTCTGTCTCCTGAAGATGAACATTTCTGCGTTCGAAACATGTAGAGACCTTAAACTTGGAATACTTTCTATTAAATTTTGTGGAGGAAGACTTTGTGTTTTTCTTTCCTTTTCATACTTTCAACTCCACTTTAAGTATGGACTATTTCTTCAAATTACTTTAGTTTTATTAAAAAAATTAATTACCATGCACCAAATTTTGTGCGTGAAAATGTATGTGATAAATTAATAACAATAGTCCCATTTATTACAAATGTAATGTAGAGCACTGTAATGCACAGTACTCGTAAAATTCAGATAAATAGCGTTTTTTCCCCAAAGCGAATTTCCAAAATTGTCAGCTCGCAGCGAACATGCAAAAATAATTTACAAAACATCGAATATTCACGGATTTATTACTACGTGTGTATACGATGTATTTACCCTCCTCATCCCCAAAACATGCGATAAGAAACCCCATAAATCCTTACGTTTATGCCAAACGTCGAACTAAATAGATTTATCTACCCCATTTCTATAATTTACTGTTTTCGGGGCCCACCCATTTTTTGGGGTCACATCTCTGTACAATAAGAAAAGTTGTTTGTTGGGGATTATTGGCAATATTTAGGATTATGTATGTGCTTAGTTTTATAACATTTGCCATAAAATTTTGACTTTATGGGAAAAGGAACACGTTCCTTAGTAGCTTATATCCATGCAATAATATTTAAGAGCCTAAACTTATTAGCTTTCAAGGAGGGCAACCTGGCAACAATGTGTTTAGGAAATATTATTTTCATGATTGTATGTAGTGTATTAGTCAAATACTATTATAAGAATACTCCTTGTTTCAAACCAGGACCAGAGAACTACTACACAGAAGAAAAAAAAGAAATATTTATTTTAAGAATATAGTACTCAAATAGAATAAATCTTACATACAAAGGTATGTACGAAATAAATATATGTTCCAAAGAAGTATTTCCAAGTAATAATTGATAAACCCATATTCTCGTAGCGAGAAATTAATTTTTTTAAATAAGATTTTACATTATTTTTCTATATTTTATGTATTGACATTAGTCTAAATAATTAAACAAATATTTTTATTTTAAAAATATTAGAGTATTAAATAAAATAACTATATTTCTTAGACGAGTTCCAACGAGATCAGAGAGAAAATATATTATCAAATTTATATTGAGCTTCCTTGCTTATAGTCTATTTGTAATTAATTAAAATAAGTATATAATATCAAAGCAGAAATATGTTTGAAGTAAGTAATAAAAATTAAGTTTCTGTTTAAGTATATCGAAATTCTTAAATCAATTATTTTTAATAACATATATTTAATTAAGCTTACTACAGGGTTTCCCAAAAGTACGTTTCTAGAAAAGGTAAGTAGTAAGTATTTACGTTAATACTCAGTAACCCCACAGTTTTAACGCTCAGTGCCACAAACCCCCATTTTTTAAAAGGATCTTTCTATTTTGACTACATGATTCTTTCTTAATACCTAATTTTAGAATATTTTTATACATAACAAGTTTTATGTTTTACAATTACTCTTACAGACATATTTATAAAAAAACTTTTGACATCTTCTTTTTAGAAGTGTTTTTTTTTTGCTTCCCTGTTTTATTTGGTTGTTTTAGACCCATTTAACTAACTTTTTTACATAGTCAGTATGTTTTAACTTATTTCTATTTTTCTTCACATTATGTTATTTCGACACACCAATTTTTGATTCCATAAAAGCTCCATTAAGGTTTTATACCGTTTATCATTTTCTCTTCTGCTAAAACCATCAGCAAGACATTTTCTCTGACTCGTGATGATGATCGTTTCTACGTTCGAAACATGTAGAGACCTCTGAAAATTTTGTTCTAATAAATTTTGTGGTTTTGTGGAGGAAGACTTTTGGTTTTTCCTTTCGTTTTCACACTCAATATTATTTGTTTGGTCACGGACTAAACACAATTTTGAGTATTTTGATCAACATCGACGGCCGGGCGCGTATCAAAACAGTACACGAGAAATGCCTTGCTGTCGCGTCTCCTTGATAAAAGTTCTCTGCCAGGACCTCAGGACCAGTAAGGTATGTCTGCTGATGCTCACACCACCTCACATTATTCACAAATAGCACAGAGACGCTTGAAATTTCAATAGTTTATGGAGTAACATTTTAAAAGGATTATGTTTTGTTTTAAACGTGTTATTATCAGTATTCATTATGTCACCTTCACACCTCTCGAAATGGCTAGCACATAAATTATTTCCCTATTAAATCCAAAAGGGGAAAGCATAGCGGCATATACCCCCGAAAATAATAGAATGGTTCCTGGTCAAAATAATTATATTGCTCTAGACCCCCATTGCAAAAGGATACTTCTAATGCTCTGGCGTATGCGTTAGACTGTTAAACCACAAGGAAACAGAATACATCTTCCCAATGCAATATTGGGCTGGTTTTTCACTATATAACTGAATTTATCATATTCGGCACTGACAATACTGACATAATTGGGATCCTTTCTAAAGTCATAAAATGTTTCTAGAAACTTCTTTTAATGGTCAACTTATAAGTGAGTCGACTAACTTATAGCGTTTTCGATTTACTGATGCTCTCGCGCACTCTGAGAGTGTTCTCCCCGAGATTTGCGTGTTCGGTTATCAAAATCCACTGCTCTCACTCGGAGTAGCACGTTCGATTTACAAATTTGGTTACTCTGAATCAGTTTGAGAATGCTCTTTTTCGATCTGAAAATTTTTACAGAGTAGAGAGGCAGCGCTTGCGCAGAATCGCAAACCAACACCATTTTCTATTCTTTTGTTGATGTGTAATCTCGTTTGTTGTGTTTTCTGTGTTTGTTTTTCGTCTAGTTCGATGAATATTGTATATAATATGTCATAAACGCGCTCAAGTAGATTTAAATTTGAAAATTAACTGTTTATTTTTGTATGTTGACATCTGTCAAATTTTCCAGCGCAATCACGTTCAATTTACACTCCGTCCGAGGGCAACCGCCTTCGGAGTGACAGCAAATCTCGGGCCGATCGATGACGTCACAGAGCGCTCTCGGAGTTGTAAACCGAAAACGCTATTAGTTTGTTAACAGTAGTGGCTAGTTTGAATGAGCCGCCAAGATCTAGCCAATGATCTGGTAGGTACCTATAGATGGCACATGTCCATAAACGCTATTAAAATGTGTTGACAACAGCATTTGTAGGAGAGAGGAGGTGGAGAGCTGGGTGAAGCAGGCAGTGGGGATTACGCCGGAGTAAATCGAGGCGGTGTAAATTATGTAGAAAAACTTCTCTAGAGAATATTCTCGGGATAATTTTCTTACAGAGAGTATTCTCGAGAATATTCTCCTCTCACATCACTACAAATAACCCAACTTTTTATTTACTCACCCATGAAAGTAACTGCAGAATTATTATTTTCCGAAGTCTCGCATACTTGGTATTAGTGACTTCGCTTAATTAGCCTTCAGAAAATATCACAAAACACTAAAAACACAGCAATTACTACATAAAACTGATAAACTGATTTTTTTTTAAACCGCTGACAAAGAAACACCAAACGGAAATAGGGACGTTCGATAAACATCGATGCATCGAAAACATCGATATTTTCAATGCGATGAATAATTTTTAAGCGATGCATCGAGACCATTTGAAATATGTCGATGCATCGATGTATTAGGCCTTAATTTTATTCGTAAAATAATTATTTTGCGATGAACTCTCGATCTTGATTATTCCTATTACCTTCGGTTTCAGTTAAGGTGTGAGCTTAGAATAATTAGATTTATAATTTGTTTTGTTATTCTAATAATTTAATATATTTTTTGTGGACATGCCTAAATAGAAATGAATGAAACAACTTTAACATGTCCCCATCGTTGGGGACGGATCTCTTACTGCTGCGTTGCCATACTGCATACCTTTTATAAGGTTTTAGACGAAGATTTAAATTTCCCACATCATGATAATACTTTTAACAGAGTTAGTTTGGCAAACAATGTTGAGGGGCGCAATTCGGATCTTGATTTACTTCAGAATGGAATACGATTTTGGCAATAGGTTCACTTGTTATTGTGTCATCTATAGTTACCAGATCATTGAATTTAGCCATGAGGATAGGTTTCGTAGTGTCACAACGTAGAGCCAAAGGTCTGTTACTCTAACCTAACATATTAAAAAAATCCACATTAATAAACTAATATTTTTTTTAGTGTTATGTAATTGTGAGGAATTATTATCGTGTACATACTTAAATGTGTTCGTATGTTTTTAAAATTAAATGTGTTCGTATGTTTTTAAAAATGGATTTTTTTGTTTCAGGTAAGCTTTGTGCCCATCACCATCGTTTAGTAGATCGGTAAGACAATCCAATGATATATCGTAACAATGTATATTCTTACAATTTAAATTAAAAATTTTAAGTCTAGTCGTCGCGCCAAAACTTTCTTTTACTTTTCTCGAATGAGTTTTGTAATCACGAAAGATATTTTTCTTATTATGTAGCATTTTTGAATGGGCTTTTCCAAAATAATCGAATTTAACATATTCAGCGTTGACATCGTAAATTAGAACCTATTAATAATATATGACAATAATAAAAATTATCCTTTACAAGATATCTAAAAGGACAAAACTGGAAATTTGTAAATAGAATAAAAAAAACATTTAAAAAAAAATTGCGATTTCCTTAAAGAAAATCTTGAAATTTTGCATTTGGATAACAACATTTTTTTTTTGATATCTCATCACCCCACCTAATGATCAGATACCTATAATAGATGGCACACATGTCATTCATAAACGCTATTAAAATGTGTTGACAACATCGTTTGTAGGAAAGAGACGGTGAAGAGCTGGGTGGGGCCGGGAGTAGGGATTACGGTGGATTTACCTTTAAATGGAACCTTGCTACTATTTATAGTTTAAACCTAATCTAAAATACCCAACTTTCTTTTTGCTCACCTATGAAAAGTATAACGGCAAAATTATTATTTTTCGAATTCTCGACTTCTTAATTAGTTTCCAAAAAATACCAAAAAGTACTAAAAACCCAGCAATTATTGCACAAAACCGATAAACTGAAGAAAATTTTAGGCCTGTGTCAAACAAACACCAAAAAGAAATGGGAATGTTCGAAAACATCGATATTTTTAACTAGATAAGTAGGGGAGAGTGGTGTATATTGGGACACAATTTTTCTTTTCAATGTATTTTCTGTCATTTTTATTTTTAGGTATTGTCACTGAAATAGGTCATAGTTCTTTGGAAAACTCACCTAATAATTAGAATTTTACTGTTCTAAACGTAATATATTAAAAGAAAAGCTGCGTGTCCCAGTATACACATCCTGTCCCACTATAGAACACACCATGGTACATAGTGGGACAGAGGGTGGTGCACAATGGGACATACGAGTGTAAACATTTATTAAACCTCAAAATATAAAAGTATTCCTTACATTAATCTAACAAAATGTAAATTATTATTAATAAAATGAAAATCAAAATAAAAACATTTCCTTCTGTAAGTATTTGTAGGTATATATATAAATATATAACAAATCCGCAAATTTAAAATCATTAAATGTTATATTTGGTAAAATCAAAATTAAAAATTAGTTTTTCATTGCTCTTTCAGTTCCACCATGATAAATCGGCTTAGAAAGTTTGCATACAATGTCCTTTCTTACAATGTCTTCATCTTTCCTTTCTGGGAAATAAAATCTCAAGTTTTCGCACTTTAAAAAGTTAACATGGATTTCTTTATTTTCTATTTTTTCTACTTCGGCAACGAAATGCTTAATGCTTTTCTTCAATACATATTCCACAATTACGAAATCTGTTACAACGAATGTATTGTCTTGAACGAGGTCTTGAATAATTTCTTCTTCAAAAAAACTTTCATTACTGGAGTCATCACAAATTTCTTCATCAACATCACTCTCACTGGACGAATTGAACACTTTCCGCCATGTGGATTTTTCGTTTTCATCCAATATTTTAAATTTACTTCACATGCGATGTAGCGCGAATTTAGATAATGCGTATTTCTTTGCAGCAGCTCTTATGGTTAGTTGGCCAGCTACAATTTCCGAAACAGCACTTTTCATTTTATTCTTGTAGTCGCTATGAAAACGTTGACTTTCAGCTATTCGCTTTTTCTCTTCTTTTCTGCTTTTCTTCGGCATCTGCAAAAATCTGCAAATGTTAAACCGATTTGCGTTCATTACAAGGTATCCTAATAGGTAATAAAGGCAAATTGTAGCGTTAACACCCGATACAATAATTTAAAAACGCATTGAAAAATTAAAAACGCCTTGAAAAATTAAAAACGCCTTGAGTGGTGCAAAGTGGGACATGTCCCAATATTCACCATCTCAGAGTGTCCCGGAATACACCATTATGTTTTTTTTTCAAAACCTATTTTTTTAAAAATGTATCATGCGAACTGCGAAATCTACACCAAACTTACCTTAGAAACAGTACCTATTTGCCAAAGCAATATCACCTTAACTGAATTAAAATGTGAATTTTAACGCTGTAAAAGCGATTGATTGATGAACGATAAAAAAAACTTTACACACGAAATAACCATGCATCAAATATTTCGCCATCTTGCTCTATCGGTATAACAGAATACTGTTAGTAAGAACATCAGTGGTCACAAACACTGCACCGTGGTGGATGAAAACTTTATTTACTGAC
This sequence comes from Polydrusus pterygomalis, assembly GCA_963969555.1. NCBI lineage: Eukaryota > Metazoa > Arthropoda > Insecta > Coleoptera > Curculionidae > Polydrusus > Polydrusus pterygomalis. The sequence goes on along the minus strand of OZ018376.1, from coordinate 35,565,984 downwards.
TAATAGGGGGCGCCAAATGGATTTGTCCCGGTATATACCACGTCCCAGTATATACCACTCTCCCCTACATCGTTCTTAAGCGATGGATTGAGGCCATTTGATATTAATTCGTCGATGAATAGATGTATTTTAATCGATGTATTAGGCCTTAATTATATTCGTAAAATAATTATTTTGCCGTTGTCCCTCTATATTGATTATACCTTTTACCTTTTATTTAAGATAAGGTGTGAGTTAAGAATATAATTACATTTATGTGATTTGTTTTGTAATTTTAATTCTTTAAAACTTTTCGATGCATCGCAAACATCGATGTTTTTCCGCGATACATTTTCCGTGCACATCCCAAAACGAAAATGAATGAAACAACGTCATCATTGCCTCAGATCAATGTGGCGGTCACATCTTTGGAGGCGGATCTCTTACTGCTGCGTTGTCATACTGCAGAATTTTTATAAGGTTTTAGACAAAGATTGAAATTTCCCACATCATATTAACACTTTTAATAGCGTAGGTTTAGCAAACAAGGAGGGGCAAAATTTGTATGTTGATTTACTTCAGAATGGAATACGATTTTGTAGGTTCATTTGTTATTGTTTCATCTATCAGGTATCAGATCATTCATCTAACCTTACTTCTTGTAAATTCAAAAACAATTTATTTGTCGCTAAACCAGGGAGGGGAAAGGTACTACTCGGCGCGACCAATTTGGCGCGGCCGACTTGGCGCGACGTCAATTCGGCGCGGCCGATTCTGCGCGAAGCCAATTCGGCGCCGCGACTCGCCGCGGCCGATTTGGACAGATGTTAATAAATTATATATATATATAAAAAATAACAAAATAACATGTTTGTCTTACATAATCTGCCCCAACGTTGTTTGTCAAAGTATATGTTATTTTGGCGAAAGTATATGGAGCTGTGGTACCAATTCTTTATGGTCTGCTACCAAATAAGACCAGAGAGACCTGCACTTCCTTTATTAGGATGATAAAGGAACTAGCTTTTTTTGCAACCAACCGCATTTTGTGCGATTTCGAAATGGCGGCAGTCAGCTCTTTTCGCGAACAATTTCCAGATGTGACGATATGTGGTTGTTTTTTCACCTTTCGCAAAATGTGCAAATGCATCTGGCTCAGAAAGGGTTAAAAGGGAGGTACAATACTGAACCCGACCCTAAAAAATTAAAAAAGTATCAAGAAGCCGATGATAGAATATTGAGGTTGGTGAATGATTTTAAAAATCGTAATATTTTAGACTTTTTGAGGGGGCTTGCTCAAAATTTTGAAATGTTACATAATTAATTATGTTCTTTTATATTTGTCATGTAAATATACGTTTTATTTTTATACTTACATTTTTTAAGTTAAAATATATTTTTGTAATACTTATTTTTCATTTGTTTTTTTATTTAGTTAGATTTCAACCTACACGAAGAATGTCATCGCGCCGAATCGGTCGCGCCGAATTGTCGTCTCGCGCCGAATCGGCCGCGCCCAATTGGTCGCGCCGAGTTATCCTAGACCCCTAAACCACTAGTCACGTAAATACATTTTTAGGTTATCGGACATGCAGAACCGATCCCCTGGAACAGTTTTTCGGTACTTTCGTAATACATTTGTTTTCGATATACATATTGCGAACTTTTTCTCGGTGAGAGAATGCTTAAGTTAACTGCTCTAGATGTTTTAATATCCAAAAGTGTTAAGGGTCGTGGCCGAAACAAACCCTTAATGAATCGCAAAGTGTGAGGGGTATGGGATTAGGGTAGTTAAAAGGAAAAGAGAATAGTACACAGTATAACAGTATAGTTAGTCCAGATGGTTATCTCGCGCAAAGTGCGTCTGCTTATATTTTCTATAGGGGTTAGATGTTTACACTCAGAGGCGCATCGTATTGTAAAGCTAATATTTAAAGCTGAAGTGTAGCTTAAATACATTTTTTTTAAATTTAACCGAAAATTATCGCAAGTTATCCCTTCCCTTGCGTATTTTACAGTCCGAGACAATATTTCATTTAAGTTATCCAACATTACTGTCTTGCCACTCTTTCAATCTATATCCTGTCTAGGGAATCCAACCCCGCACCCAAACTTTAATCCCGCAAACCTGCGGCATAATAATATTTACTTGCTACGATTAATAAAGCATATTAGGTAGGTACCTCTAAAAATCAGTTCTGTAGTTTTCAAAAATTCAAATAGCTTCTAGTGTTATTCTTGTCGTTTTACATTGCATATGATTATTTATTATGCAACATGGTTTACTGAGATATTATTCTTCCATAGAATGTAAAGTCCAATACTAATGATGGGTTGTGCGAAATAAGAATCTTCTATCGCTTTATATGATATGCAAAGTTTAAAAAACCTTAAATACACAGTAAAAAAATTATTAATGGAAATAGGTATTGGTACGACCAATAAAATTCAAATTCAAACAGGACAGCTAGAAGACTCCGAACAACGATGTGTTTGCGCATCAAATACGTTAAAACTAATAATACGGCGCGCGGCCATTGCCGATCGCTTTGAACCCCCACCAACGTCTTGTGGCTTATAGGTTCTAACGGATGCAATTCGTTTTTGGGGACGCTGTTCTGCTTTGTTAATTGTAGAGAAAGCGCTTTACTGGGAATAAAATGCGTTGCATTGGGAAGATACAAGATACAATTTATTTCTTAACAAAATTGCTGTAATAAAGGTAGTTCATTATTCAACAAGTCTGTGCTGCTATTGGAACTGATTACTACCCATTCACACTGTTCTAGCAAATCTGTTTTATTAGATCATTTTTCTCAGTGCATAGTTATGGTTTAATATAAATAAATAGCCCAGTTAAATCATAAATACTGCATTAACAAAGAAAATGTATTTTCATTAATTTTATTTTAGACTTGACCGAGACCTTCCCTTTTGTTTTCGATATTTACACAGGACCCTTGCAAGATATGGAAACCTAATTCAATAACCCTTTAAAGAGTGGCTTTGTTGAAGATAATTAACAACATAACCCTTTTTGCCAAGTTTCACCCGCATTTTAATAAATATCCTTTAAAAGCAAAATTTCGCCGACGAAATTTTTTTCCCACAGGACAACCCTAATTTTAAATTCCCGAGGATCTTATAATTCTGTTATCATTTAAGAATAATGAACTTATAAGCCATAAGGGCGGTCTCCGCTCCCTCCCCCCCACAAGTGGTCCCATATTAAAAAAAAAACACTCGCAGATCGTGTAAATATTTTTAGGCAAGTTAAGTGACTAAAAATAAATGCTGAATTTAAGGAATTTGGATTGGACAAATTATTCCTGTTGGCCATCAAAATCGCCATCAATAAGTATCCCAGACGTCATTTTGCAAACAAAAAAACCACCTGAAAAAGCATATTGATGCCTAGTAGTGGCCAGCAAGAACCATTTTTTTTTATAAAATAAAGACCTGGCAGAAAACGTGGCGCAAGTGCGTTAAAGACTACCATCGCTTTTATTCTCGACATGCAATTATACCATTTACACACAAAAAAATCTAGTCTCCAGTTGAACCTAAAAGTTTCAAACTGAAACTATCATATACATGAATAGGAGCAATGCTAAAGTAAAATTAAATAGAAAATACCTTAGCATCAAAATATAGTTTTAAATTAATACTACATTATTTTAACTTGACTCTACTTTAGTTTTAGGGTAATAAAAATAAATGATCAACCTATCAATAATTTTAGTTGCAGATATAGTATACGTTAATATTGGTTTGATTCAAAGTATTCTAAGAATAAATATTCGTTTTTTTCGTTTTGAGTATGAGTTATTATTAAGTTGAATATACGAAGTTGCATTTGAGCACATATATTTTATTTGTATCTTCAATTTGTGACTATCCTACATTCTCAGCGAAACTAGACAAATCAATTTATTATCATCTTAAAACTAGTTTATTATTAGATAGAGTAAAATTTAAAATCATGTAGTTTTGAAACAGATAGATCTGAAAGGACTATATTATTTAGGTCAGATAGGATAAGCTCACCGCAGTCAATAGAATTGTACAATGTCAAGTTAAAATGTCTTTGTGACATAGGTAACAAATACTATTGTGATATTACCTTAGGTAGTATCTGATCTGAATATAGCCCTAACAGATAACTGATAAATAAAACCACTTTTTATTGCTTTTGGTTTTATTAAAAAAAAACAGGTAATAAAAAACCATAACTATAACGAATATAAAATTTCCTCCATCACACTATTACACAAAACGCGCAAAATAGAACACACACTACCAGCATCGGTGAGCATCGACGCGCGACCTCTGCGTGGATGTTAAATAACGACTAAAGTAAACGTAGTTCGGTCGTTTCCTCGCAAAACAAAAGGTCACGTGATGCAAATAGCATCAAAGAAATAAGGGTTTAGATTGTACTCAAGTTAAGCATAGAGACTGTCTTTGTGCTCGCTGTGAGAATACAAATTTATTCTTATTTTTAAACCCATCATAGTATATTTCACTTTGACCACAATACTTATTTTTAAAACAAGTATAAGATTATCTTGTTATGATGATGATTTAATCTCTTTATGAACATAATTTTGATTAACTTGATGATATAATTTAAAACCAGTAGTAGTTTAAAAATGAATATATTTTAGTCACGAAATAAAGCAAGTTAGTTTCAAAATAAGGCTATTTGTTTGAGCATTACTATAGGCTTGTTTTGAGAGTAGTTTTTTTTGTGTGTACACGAAACTCTCTAAACCTATCGAATTTACTTCCAGATAAATTTGTTTATTTTGAAATAATAAAGTAATTTTTGTATATTTGACTTCTATACTACCGTGCGAGCAAAAATTATTTGCATTAAAGAGGGTTTGGTTTAAAAACGTAGGACTTTGTTTAGATCACAATGATATGGGGACGATATATCTAACCAAATCTAGGTTAATTTTTTTATTTATCTAACTTTATTTATTTTACGTCGGCCTTTTTCCGCAACGAGGCCAATCACCGACGCCAGGGAATTTGTCACACACTATCTGGTAATTTTGCCGAATCCCTCTTTGTCGAGGGTAGGGTTCTTTAACGTGCCAACATCCATGACACGGGGCCCACAGTTTAACGTCTCTTCAGAAAGACGGCGCACCTGTTAAACCAAATTCCAAATTTAACATCGACGTTGCCGGCACTGGGAATGGAACCCGGGCCTACGATCTGCGAGGCCGCTGCGCTGACCATAGACCACAACGCCGATAAATCTAGGTTAAAATTTTGTCAAATTCATACACTGAGAAAAATTTCTTTCTGGTGGCAATTAAGCGATTTTTAACATTTCTAGTATTGGTTTTTTAATTGGATAAATAAGATTATAGTTCACTACACTAAATTACTCTTGACATAATTTTGTAAAATATTTTTGATTAATTCGGGCAACTAAAAAATCGAATTGGAGTATATATGGTTAAATTAACAAAAGTTTAATGCAATCAATTACAGTTTACTAATATTATTTACTTTAAATTTTGTTAATAAATATTTTATTCAAGGAATTTAGATATTTGTTAGCATAGTATGCTATAAGAAATCTAGAGATTATAATTTAATACTGCAAATAAAACAGATATTCCAAAATAAATTTATTTTGCCAGAGTTCCGCGAACTAAATATTACTGTAGGCAAGTTAGTTGGTGATTCCCAGAATTACAGCTTAACGTGAAGACGACCGCGACGCGAAGCATTTAATTCGAAGCGCCCGGGTTGGTTTCGGGTGTCGGTATTTTCTTTTGCTTGTCTTCAAGTGGTCCAATTATAATAATATAGTTATGGATGAAATGGAGGAAATATTAAAAACCTGGGGGTTACCCATGTTAGTACCTGTGTTTGTCGGTAAGTCATCAATTATTATACCTATTTTATTATCTAATATTTTAGTTGTTATCTACTAGGTAGGTATATGGTTCTAGAATTGCCGCGCCGCGCCGGGAAGTTGGCGTACATTATTATATGTATGTGTTGCGAATTGCGCTACGAAAATCCAACAATTTGACTAAATTTTCCAATGCGCACGCTGTATAACCGTACCAATTTTTCTACAAATAACATTTATTAAAGCATTTATAAATATTCAATGGAATTTATTTAAACCAAATTATTTTCAATAAGTAGGTACCTAAGTAGTTTGAGAAATCCTGTCTTAAATAATTGTATATAAAATATGGCTGCCAAAATAAATATGATAATAATTGTTTTAAACTTGACCATTATTTAAAATTTAATTTTTTAACCAATTAATCAGAAAATGGTAAAAATAAAATAAATATGCACATAGTAATTTAAGTAAGGGTTTTTCACGGTAAATGGAACGTTAGAAAATTATAGAAAACGGGTCAATATCTCGGAAACTATTAAGTAAATATACTATAATAATATGCATTTTTATTAAAAAATAAATATAATTTTTCGTATAGAATATACAGGGTAGGGTGGCTCATTAATAAGGGACGCCGGCTATAGGTATCTCAGGATCCGTTAATCGGAGCAGAAAATATTGTTTTAATCATAATTGTTTCAAGTGAACCTATATTGAAATTTTTCTTTTGTAACCTACTGAAAATATCACAACTTTTTTGTATTTACGTTTTTTCCCTACCTTGTCAAATAAAGGGTGGGGAAGGGGTAAACGTTGGTTTGAAAAAAAGTGAATAACTTTTTTTTTGGAATAACCGATTTCAAATAACTTTTTTAAATTTTAAAGCACTTTTATAGGCGCTCTACTAGAATAATAACATTTTGAGTTCAGTTATTTTTCGTGTCAGTAGGTGGCGCTTTATGAAGGTCGCAGATTTTTATGATTTTCTCGAAAATTTGAAATGGTATTTTTATTTTTTTCCAGGAAGAAGAGCATCAAAATATTACAGTTACTGGTGAAAACCGCTGTCCGAAATGTTTATTCCTTATACAGTGTCCGGCAAAAAGTTGGACCCATATGGGAAACTTTTTTATTATTAATTTTGCGAAAAACAGTTACTTATTCTTCATAAAAAGTTCCGCTTGGTCTAAAACCTAAAATGCAACTATCAAATATTGAATTTTTCCAGGCGTATACGCGGTTTGTCAAAAATAAAGATTATTTCTAAAACATATTGTTTTATTTCTTACAATCTGATATAATTGCGCCAATAAAATGATATTATTTTTGGAATAACGCATTACTTTTAAGCAAAAATGAGTTCGTTTTTGCAAACTATAGTATAGTTGTCACAAGAATATTAAAATCTGTTCAAAATAAAATATAATTACCACAAAGAATTATTATTCATTACATGAATTAAATCGTCATTGTGACAACAAAATTTTAATTTTGCTAATTATGCACTATCTAAAAATCAAATAAATTATAATTTACGCAATTTAATTTCTATTAAACATTTTTGGTATAGTTGTGGATCAATTAAACCTTTATTGAAATTCCAATTAAATTATGTAATTCTTTGAATTCGGTGATTTAGTTGCTCGTTACCAACTCGATTATTTAGTTGGATGAAATATATCTGGGTATTGGGAATTAATCCTTTTTCTCAGTGTATTATTACATGATATGCCAAACTTATGAGTAATAAAATAAGTAAACAAATACAAATTTATTTTTGTTGTTTACAAAATTAACAAACTAAGAATATACAGAAAGAAAAAGAAAAATAATTACATTGCTTAATAATTGTTTCTTAAGAATAGTCCTGCATGTTCCATAAGATCTTCCCACTTCTTGGGACAGGCGTCTTATACAATTTGTTGGCGTATTTTGCATTACTTCACGAACGTTTGCAACAAACTGTCCTGTGTCTGTTCCTACAGATGGTCTTCCTGCTCCTTTTTTGTGTTGCATAGAACCTGTTTCCCTAAACACAGCAACGATTATTTTCAAACAATGATAAAAATCCCCAGCAATAAAAGCAACGTTAGGAAAATGTTCGTGAAAATCGTCCATTCACAAACCTGGATTGTATTGCCACTCACCATTTACTCTAACCCCGTTTCGAAAATACGCTTCAACCATGAATGTTTTGTGCTGTTCCGTAAATTCCATTGTTCAAGAAATTGGAAAAATTAGCGATGAATCAAATTACTTTTAACGACTGTCAAAGATGACGGAATAACTGATTGATTGTTAATTCAGGTAGTTACTGACACCCAACCGGTATTAAGCTCTACGGCTAAGCATTACGTCCTCATAGATGCAAGGCCCTCTTTGATGCAAATAATTTTTGCTCGCACTGTATTACCTAAGGATCGATCGCCAAAATAAATATTTTAAAAATAGTTGCAGTCGTTCGGCTGTCACCAGTAAAATTTAATTAAACATTTATAAATTTGGTACCACTGGAAAGCTCAACGTTCAAAAGTAATTTGTCTTGCAACAGAATTTTAATTTAGGCCTTTCTTTGGGAGAAAATAATTTTTAAAGTTCGCCTTTTTATACCCACACAATTTATGGTATCTTTTGAACACGAAAGGGTAATCGGAAAATCTGCTACATGAGAAACAGAGTGCAAGAATAGTTCTTTCTATATTTTTAAATTGAAGTAAATCGTATGTGCGATTTCGGAGAAATTTGGCAACAGCGGGGAGCCAAAATTAGGTTTATTTTACTTACGGTAAAGCACCCTCAAGGGTAGTGGAACTATTTTATAAATATTTTGTTACATTATTGTTAGAGAATAGTTATTTATGCAACTAGTGCAAAAAGTGTATGTTTATTGCACACGGCATAGAAAATATTATATACTAGCGTGTACCCGGCCTGCGTTGCAGCCCGGCATTATACGGCGTGAGATAATAAGGCGAACAAACCTCAAACTCAACCGTTTGCAAGTTTGCGTCCACAATTCACATCCATGCATAAAACATAGTCTGTCTTCGTCTATTCCGGCTTCGGTGCTTCGGATCGATCGTTGAACGGGCCGGGGACCGGTTAGGTTGGGTCGTTCGTTCTCCCTACGCTAATTTATCAGTGTTTATCAGTGTTTCTCTATAATATTATGCATGTATTAAACATAAAAACCTTCCTCTTGACTCACTCTATCTATTTAAAAAAACCCGCTTCAAAATCCGTTGCGTAGTTTTAAAGATTTAAGCACATATAGGGACAGGACGGGCGATAGCGACTTTGTTTTATACTATGTTAAGATATAATAATATGCCATGTGCAATAAACGCACTTTTTGCACATGTTACATACACTATTTTTTCTACGATTAATTTTTTATTTAACAAAAAGGTTTAAAATCGCTCTGCATTACCTCTCCTTTGTGTGCAAATGTTGTAATTTAAGTTTGACAATGGATCACAGATACCTTTCACTTCAATCACAATAAAATTATGGCGCCCTGTTAACGTGAATTATATTTCGATACGGTATCGACGGTGTGCAACACACAATACACATACCCCGACACATACTATAAGACGGTTTTTTTTTAATATGGCCAAAACCATTTTTTATACTCCAATTTTTTAAAGTTTAGATATTAATATTTTTGTTATTTGCCTTACTTAACAAAGGTGTGAGGATAGATATTCAGGAATAAAATCAACAACTTTTTGTAAAATGAGGTCTCAAAAAGGTCGATAATTTTGTCCATTCCGCACCTTAAAAACCAAGGCAATTTTTTATGCTAAAAAGTAAGAATAAATTATGCATTATATATTAACAAAACTTAAATTACAACAGGACGTCTATTCTCGAAATAGGCGAATGATCATTTCAAGAGAAGTGGTTACTTCTTCTCTTAAAAATGTTTAAACTGTATTCTTGAAACTTAAAATTACTATTCATTTCCATACGATGTGAGCATACGATGTGAATTGTCCCTTCTCGCGAGAGAGCGTTCACTTCTCTTAAATTGGAGAATAGACGTCCAGATCTTCAAAAAATATATCTTGTGTGAATAAAATACTATATCTTGAAAAAAACTAAGAGAAAAATTTATTGACCCAAATTTAAAAATAATATTTTGGGATATATTTTTCATCGGTAAATGCCCCTAGAATATTTTAAGGAAATTAAAATTAAAGAACGTTTCGAGTCTTTATAAAAAATATACTAAAAATATTAATTGGGTGCCTCAACTTTTTTTTTAACCGTTTTTACAAAAGGTGCGGACTTGACACTTAAGGTGCGAATTGGACATCGTATATGATTAAATTCGATTAAATCAATATAAAAAGGTAAAGAACTATTTATTAAAAACCAAAATGTAAATTTCAAATAAGTACTAAGAAAAGACAACATTACCATTAACCAACACCGATAAATACTTATTTATGTCAAATCCGCACCTAACTGTCCAATCCGCACCAACGTAAAACAGACACGGAACGGACGGTGCCGAATGGACATTTTTTGACTTTTTAATTTATTCACAAAATCTGGCAACGCTGATTCGAATTATTCTTAGGTTATGTTTTGCCGACCTAAAAATGCATCATACCATAATCTATTTTTCTAAAAGAATTACGTAACGTAAACGGAAACTGCGGTGCAGAGAGGACACGCAAGAAAGTGAGCATTTTTTATATTCTTTATTTAATTAACTGTTTTGCCAATATATATCAAAAAACGGGTACTTACCAATATCTTTAAGCGGCCCACAACACTATAACAAAACCAGAAATGATAAAAACGCACTGACGCCAAACTGACGCTGTCTTAATGTGTGGATTTCGTAGGTGCGGAATGGACATTTTTCCGAGGTGACAGTCCTAGAAAGCTAATAGTGCAATGACTATTGCGGATTATCTCGGTTATGTCATTGAATATTTTAGTAGAAAGAATAACCAAATTATGATATATTGTTTTTATTATTAATTATTATAATTGTATTTTGATCAAACAATTAAATTGTATCCAATTTAGCAGTTGCTACGTAGGACAGGTGCGGAAGTGGACAAGAATGCTCTTTTTTTAAAAAAATCATCGTGTTATTTCTTTTATTTTGCACTCTACGTGTCCTTTTTATTGAAAACTAAATTAGTTTATTTATATAAATAATAGCTTGGGCTTTTATATGAATTATCGACTTTTTGAACAAGGAAGGACAGTTGTATTTCCGTTTTGGCCATATTAAAAAAAAATCGTCATAAACAAATTGTTCGTTTCCTAGGTAATTCACTTTATTGCACTAGGGCAAAAAGTACTTTATTGCATAGTATGCAATAAAGACCTACTTTTGTCATTAGAAATTCATACACAAAATGACATTTTTTGAACGATCGTAGAAAAATCTTTTTTAGGACACCTTGTAATACATTTTATTTTAAAACTGTTTAGTAAGGCAATGTGGGTATCAGTTTCCTCATAAGTTTGATCTAATTTTAGAAAATTAGGTTGTGAAAACATCCAAGTGTAACTTGACCTTTTTAACACCATCCTTTGATATTTTCAGTGCCCAGCCGGTAAAAATATTATCCTAGACTCTAAACCAGTGATTCCCAAAGTGGTCCAGGTGGACCCCCAGGGGTCCACGGGAGACTCGACGGGGGTCTACTTTGGCGTGACAAAAAAATGGGGGTTCACAATTCTTAAGCGGGGGTCCACGAAAATGTATCTGGTTTCGATAGTGAAGAACTAAATTTTTTTGTTTTTATAGAAGTTATGTTACGTTATTAATGATTATTTTAAATTATATTACGACTGTTATCATATTACAATGCAATGTAAACCTTATATGTAATATGATAACAATAATAATTAATAGTGTAATAATTACATATTTGAATAAATACAACACAAGAAAATAAACTGTTTTTATTTTTACCACTCCGGGAGTTTCTGAATAAAATAAGTGAGAATTAATTATTGGTTTCTTGTGCTGTGAGTAGATGTCAAAAAAGTAAAGTTGGATGTAATAAATTTTTTCATTGGCCAACTTTACTTTTTTGACATCCAGTCACAGCAAAATCAATTCTTACTTTTTTTTCGAAAACTGTTAATTCGTGGTTGGAACTCAGCCGCAACGCAAAATTTCCATAGTTAGATCTAATATTCACATTTTTTGTCGAGTTTTGGGAATATGGTATAGAAATGTAGCTGCAGGGGGTCTACCGGAATCAGGAAAATTTTTAAAGTGGTCTATGAGAAAAAAAGTTTGGGAACCTCTGCTCTAAACTATAAGTAGTTCTTCTCAGAATGGTTAATTTGACTTTCAAAATTACAGAATGCTCGAGTCGTATTTGCATTTTATTTACACACAACACCACTGTTAGTTTGTGTGTCTGGCTGTTACTGTTGACGCTTTACCCTTGTAAGATATGCAGGGCAGATTTATTTGCTTTTAAAAACTATAGGGTTGTTTAAAAACCGGAAGTTTGTTTTTATACAGTGTGACCAGTAAAGTCCGCATCATATGGGATTTTTTTTATTAATAACTTTATTCGAAATTTGACTTTGCATCAAGTTCTGCTTCGATCGAGATGAAAATTAGGCAAAAAAATAGTATAGTCACGTGATTCGCATTATTTGTCAAATTTTAATTTTATCCAAAAAATAATTCAAAAGTGGGGTTAATTCTGAAAATATCGAAAAAACTTATTACAAAGAGTTTTTTTAAGTGCAGTTTCTAGCCCACATGCAAAATTTCAGCTGCATAAGATAATTTTCATTTTTTACCCATATTTTGTAAATTGCACCACTTTTGCAAAATAAGACTCAACGTAACCTAGACATAAAACTTCTGTTTTGACAATGCTTCATATCGGATACATTTTCTTTAAAGTAGCGCCATATTAAATGTGTGTTTTTCTACAAAATCAAAATTGGGCTATTGAAATTTGGTCGCATGTGATGCAAAGTTTATTTGTTTTTGACCCTGTATATAAGGTAAGTTCATAAAATAAGTATTTTTGAAAACGTAGTTTGTGTCTGAAAGTAATACACCTTAATATTAAGACAAAAAAGAACACAGTGTCATCAGTAAAGCGTTCATTAAGTGGAAAATAAATTTTAGTGGTTTTTAAAAAACCAAAATTATCTTATGAAGCTGACATTTTGCATGTGGGCTAGAAACTGCATTTAAAAAAACTTTCTCTAGCAACTTTTATTTTTTGAAAAAAATTAAAATTTGACAGATAATGCGAATCACGTGACTACTATTTTTTTGCTTAATTTTCATCTCGATCGAAGCAGAACTTAATGCCAAAGTCAAATTTCGAATAAAGCTATTAATAAAAAAAATCCCATATGATGCGGACTTTACTGTATAATAACTTTTTTATTTATGGACCAACTTTATCGATTTTTGTCTTGACGATGGATTAAAACAGACCGCTAATCTCATGATTTGGATATTTTTGTTGAAAAAAACAAAAAGGGTTGCCTCAACTTGTTTTTTAAAAAGTGCGAGATTCCTCGTCTCGTGAAACACTGATCGTCAGCGTAACATTAGAAAGTCTAAATTTTCCTCTATAACTGACAAGTAAAAACTGACATCGCAAAATTGTTTTTTAAATTCACCTATATTGACAGAGAGACAAAAAATAACTAAACATTTTTTAGGCCTTAACATAAAAAGTTTTTCTATATTATCCCAAACTTTGTTTTCGTCACAGCATGACCCGTTTTTAGTTTTTTTAGTCATGTCTTTGTAAAAGCACTTCGTAAATATATAATGTAAAGGAAAATAGGATCGATTTAAAGCCTTTTTGGGTCATATTCCAATGCCCTTTACAAATAGATTGATTTTAAATTCATTTTATATTCAGCAAAAACCTCTTTCACCTTTTTTATAACCCGGAAATCAAGACGTTCAAAAAATAGGATTTTCAATATTTTATCACCAAATGAAACATTTTCACTTCGTAAAAGTCTCTGCCCGATACGTTATTCAAAGAAAATTTATGAAAATGCATGCTAATCAATTTTTTTCATTATTGTTTTATCTACGTTTTGGCTTTAGCTTTACATAAATTAAGAATTTTTCTTTAAAAATTCCATGAAAATAAATTAGAAAATTACCATTTTCTTTTGAACGAAACCTACTTGATTCACATTTTAATTTTTGTCAAAAGTATTTAATACATTCCCGTTAAAAAAAATCAGAGAGCAATAATATTATTTAATCTTTTGCAATAAGTTTTTTGATCTTGTACTGATTTTGGAGAAATATTTTTTTTCAGATTGAATGCACATTCATTTAGTTTTGTTCCTGTATTCCAGTTATCGTAAAATAAACATCAGTTTAATTTAAAATATTGCAATACAATAATTATTTACAAAAAAAACCAACAATATTTTCAGTAGGTACTTAAATCACTTTGTATTGCCTTCATGTGCTCTAATGAGTCTAATCACCTCCGCCATGCGACATGGCATACTTTAAATACAATGGACCTTTTCACTATAACCGAAATAATAATAAGAATCTTCGTAGAGGGTCACAAACCTTTCCTAGAAACAATTAAAAAGACTCCGCGAAAGCAGAAAGTTTGAAAACATGAGATCAAAACCTAATTACGTCATCCCATTATCCGCGCGCAATTATTTTATTTGTTAGCCTTGACAGAATATATTGCTATCTTTGTTTTGATAAGTTATATAGACAAGAACAGCTTAAAAATAGAAAACAACTGGCCAGATATTCAGGTAGATGCGGCGCTCGACCTTTACCGTGAATCTCGGCGATACATGAGTCGAGGCAGATAGGACGTCAGTCAGTTTTTTCGCGTGTTTTTATTAAAAAGCGTATCTTGTTTTTTTTTTTATTTTCTCAGGAAATAATTCAAAATAATAAAAACTGAAACCGTAGAAAAGTTTATTTTTTCTTTCTCTATTCGGTAGGATAAAAATCAAAATTTAATGAAAAAGCTCATTGTTAGTTTCTTGTGGAATATTTTGTTTTGTTTCCCGTTTCCATTTGCGGACGCGCTTTCCTAACATGTCCCATACATGCTCAATTCAATTCAGGTCAGGGCTACGGGCCATTCTAATTGTTCAATATTTAATTCGTTCAAATATTCCGTGATTTATTTTGTCTAATAAAATGTTGACAAAAAAAAAACTCTATAAAGTTTCCTTTTTTGACAACCCATCAGCAACATACTCTTATCTTGCATGAAAATATTTTTTTTCTACAGACGTGTGGAAAAACCAATTTTCCGCACGGATATCAGTGCGGAAAAAATTTTCGGCACGATTATGTCAAAAATCCGTGCGGAAAATTGGTTTTCCCACACTAGTGCGGAAAAATTTTTCGGGACGATTATGTCAAAATCAATAATATATCAATTATAACTTGTAGTTATTATTTTTTTCTCAGAATTAGTTACTGTTACATAATATGTATGTGATTGTTATAGTTAATTAAAAATTATTAAATTTCTTTGAAATATGTGTTACTTATTTCCACACGTCTGTAGAAAAACTATTGTACCTGACACGTGCGGAAAATGTTTTCCCTGCACTCGGCTGCTTAACCGAACTTCGCTACGCGTCGTTCGTTGAACGGCAGACTCGTGCGGAAAAATTCATTTTCCGCACTTGACGGAAAAATTCATTTTCCGCACTTGTTAGGTAAATAGCTATTGTTTCTTATAGTGTTTTTCCCTTACTACACTGAGAAAAAGCCTTCTATTCCTTATAAGACTTTTCATATTCTTTATACAACTATATGTGACAGGTGACAGCAACGCGCTTTCCTACTGTAAGACAACGAAAATCGCTAGACCACTGTGTAGTGACAATGTCACGGTAATTTAGCCAACAAGGAGTTATTGCTACTATAGAATGGTTTATAACCATTATTGCTCTGAATACTCACAGTAATTATCAAGTTTTATTGGGGGTGTAAACTGGTTTTATATACTGAATTAGTTCCGACTGACAGTTGTAATGAAACGACATTAATCATACTAATATTGGCTTGCTACGGTTAATAAAGCATATGCTTACCACTAAAAATCAGTACTGTAGTTTTCACACATTTAAATAGCTTCTAGTCCGATATTGTTCTTGTCGTTTAACATTGCATGCGATTATCTATTATGGTTTACTGAGATGGTAAAATTCGTCCATAGCTTATAAAGTGTAATACTAATGATGTGTTGTGCGAAATAAGAATCTTCTATTGCTTTATCTGACATGCAAAGTTTAAAAAAACTTAAATACAAAGTAAAAATTAATTATTTGAAACAGGTCAATCGACGGTCAACGATCAATAGAATTAAAATTCAGAGAGTACAGCTAGAAGACTTCGAACAACCATGTGACCTGCGCAACAAATACGTTAAAACTAATAAAATCGCACGCGGCGATTGCCGATCGCTATACGAACTCCCACCAACGTCTTGTGAATTATAGGTTCTAACGGATACAATTCGTTTTTGGGGACGCTGTTGTGCTTTCTTAATTGTAGAGAAAGCGCTTTACTGGGAACAAAATGCATCGCATTGAGAAGATACAACTTATTTTTTAACAAAATTGCTGTACTAAAAATAATTTAATATTCAACAAGACTGTGTTGCTAATAGAACTGAATACTACCAATAAAAACACTGTTTTAGCAAATGATTGAGAAAATCTATTTTGTTTACTATGTATAAGTATTAGAGTTATGACGGTATTGATATATTTTTTTAAATGACAACCCTAATTTTTTATTTACTATTTATTAAGTGCATATTAGGTTATACAGAAGTACCAACTTTTCAATTTTTCCAAAAAAAAAACTGTACCGGATATACCGAATTTATTCTAAGTTACCAACGCATACTGTATGATAACAAAGTGATGGCTATTTTACAATATCTGGAATACAGCGAGAAAAGCAACTAACCAGCCTTCAATTTGCAAAAAAATTCATCAAAATCCGTCCAAGATGTAAAAAGTTATTGCAAATTAAAATGTACTAAAAGTTTTTTTGTCCGTTTTTTTGTATAAACTTTTCCTATATTAAAATTCCGTTTAATTTTAGGAAACAAATTGTGTTTTTCCCGATAAGATCTAGAAAAATGAATCAGTAACACTGACGGGGTTTTATTATTTAGCTTGCTTATAGAAGGCGCGTGATAACCTAAATATAAATGTAAGCGAAAAAGTAAATTACCAAAGTTTGGAAAACAAGAAAATCTTTTTAGGTCATTCCGTTTCCTTATATCTTTTACAATGACTCTTTTAAACTTATTTTATATTCAACACGGAACTTTTTGTCTTTCCCATCACTGGAAAAAACAAAATGGGATTCTAAGAAATGCCATTTCTGCTCTTTTAAAAGTCCCTTTGGTTTTGACTTGTGAACTGCATCAGTCACTTTAAAAAGAAATGTTCTTCCGTACACATCATATTCTTATTACACAGCCTATTTTAAAAATACTGCTTACAACACCCTTAACCAGCGTTGCCAGACGTCCCGATTTTGGCGGGACGACCCGATTTTTAAATCAAAATTAAAAGTCCCGCGCGGGACCGGCTCAGTCCCGCTTTTCGGGGATAATGTCATCAGCTTTTTCAACAGTTTCCAAAAAAAGATACCAGGAATATGTTTAAACTAGTATCTTTCATATTAAGTATCCCAACATCAAACTGCTTTCCTGAACGCGTTTTTCCCAGATGAATTTAAAATGGTCGGATGCCAGAAATAAATGCTCCGTAAGTTTAATGAAAGCAGAATTACTCATCCAATTTAATCTACAGCTATCCTGTAAATAGTTCTTCATCTTTATTAAAGAGAAAAAAGGAAACTTTAAAAGAAGTTAAATCTTCACAGAAATATCATGAATAAGTAATTATTATAAATAATTTTTCTCTTAAACAGTTGCAATTTGTAATACTCACTCCTCAGAGTCCTCAGGCTATTGTTTGAAATGCGGGCCATATTTTTCTAATGAAAAAAACTTAACTTAAAGATTATCCTACTACCCAATTTTTCCGCAGAGTGTTTAAAATTTAAGTAAAACTAAAAACTAAAAAGTGCAAGCAAATTAAAACATAGTAATATTTTTCTTGTCCACATTTTTTTAACTGTTTTCAATCTACACAGTCTGCTTCTAGTCGACGTAACGTGGTTACTGGCGTTCCAAAAGTTCCTTTTGCTGTTTCACTCAACCGCTCTTGTTACCTCCATCTTCTCTGGAAGCTATATCTCTGGAAACAGTTTTTCTACTTTTCCAAGTCTCCAGTCATGAGGGGGAAGATTTTATTCGATAACAACTTCATCCTCCACGCTTATTGGTTTTGCATCAACTGTCAATTTTCCTCGCCTGCATAAGAGTTGGTAGGAATTCTTTAACCCACCGTAACCAAAAAATTTTCGTTCGCTTCCAAAGTTTTTGACGATCATCTAGGGAAAATATATAACCCAAAACTCTACTAATATTGTTTTTTTTGGTAATTTGACTAAATGGTTTTTTGTATTTAAGATTTGCAAATATCAACTCATTACTGGGCAAAATTTCCGGTTAAATAATACTACAGCTGCCGGATAACTTTCATTTTTATAAGACCAAAAACTTTTGCCTTTACGTTACTGAAATTCTGCATTAAATTCCCTTTATACCTAATTTCTTTTTACCTCCATATTTTCTACTTATTTCCTCTTATGATACAAATTTCTTTCAAAAAGGGATTTTCCACTTTTTAGGTTTTACATTAAATATTAATTTAACACCATACCCTCTAAAGGACGGGCGAGGCAGAATTATTGGGCTCTTTAGTCAGGTTTCCGTGAAAAAATCCTTTTTTTAGTAACTAAGGGATAAGTAGACCTATTTTTTTGGTGATTTAGAGAATAGTTATTTATATATCTAACGCGAAAATTGACACTTCATTGCCTGCTTTTTTCCCAATATATTATGTCATCTACTGTAGCCAAAGAAAAATAGGGGAAAACTATAATGGCGCTAAGGCCGTTTGAATACAAATAAGCGTTGATCTTAGCTCAAAAATAAATATACCCCCGATCAAATAAACAATCGTAATAAATCCAATCAACGAGTTAAACATTAAACCTTCGTTATTTAATCACGAACAAAGCAAATCGTTTATTTTATAATCTAAAAGAAAAACATCAGCGGCCATTCGAGAGTTTTTTTAGGTCACCCATTTAAATATTTCGACTCTTAACTAGAAATGCAACGGAGCCATGATTTAGCCGGAGACCGAAGTCAGTAACTTCGGCCAAAAAGCCGGAGCCGGAGTTACTGACTCAGGTGAGGATCTGTCAAAATAGTCAATAGTTTCAACTTTCAAGCAAGTCTGGTCATATAGCTTAGGCCCTTGAAATAATAGAAGAAGAACTTTCAAGCCCAAACACATAGTAAGGACAAAAAATCTGAAACATTAAAAATCAATATCTTCCAGCAAGTGGAATCATATTTAAAAATGCCCTTACGACCCAGAGACGAGGATCCACTTATATTTTGGAGGGAACATAAAAATTTATTCCCAGAACTCTACAAGCTGGTTGTGAGATTTCTGTCGGCACCTCCTAGTAGTGTTTATAGCGAGCAAACTTTCTCCGAGGCTGGAAACATCTATGAAGAGAATCGGAATAGATTGACACCAAGGAATGCTCAGAAATTAATATTCATCCACCCCAACTTACCAAAAGTTTGTTATGAATATTGAGTAAGATTGATTAAGTTTTTTACGATAAACAGGAAAAAGAGTAAATAAAATTATTTTTTTTCTACTTATTTCTCCTGCCATCCTCCGGCCTTTTTAGGCAGGAGTCAATAACTCCGGCAAAGTAGCCGGAGTCAGTAAGTTGGCCGGACCTCCGTTGCATCTCTACTCTTAACGCATCGCTCCACCGCTGGCCAGTATATTCACGGACTGATATTCAAGCAAAAATAATGATTGTACTAATTATTCGGTTTTCATTTTCTGTACTCCAACATTTACAATTTTGATCATTTGGTTCATTGTTTAATGTTAAGGTACATTCGACAGTAAAACAAATATTGCGTGACAATTCCCTATCGTTAGTTGCCCTCTTTATAGCTTCAAAGGAAAAGTTTGCTCTTCGTATTTCATTACCTTCCCTCAATTCCCAATGTTTTTAATATTTATAAAGGGTTTTCCAATAAGAACGATATGATTTCAAAATGAAATAAAATTAAAATAATTTCAGATACAAAAAAACGTTTTATATTATCCTACAGTATAGTCGATAACATTTTTTATGTTTTGAATAACACATCGTTTAAATGTCCTACGCGACTTCGTGTACACGAGCGAATTCGACGAACCCAATTTTCGATGACTTTATGCAATAAATCGGGCGTGATCTGACGAATGCAGGGTTCAATGTTCAACCTTAATGCATCAAGTGTTTGTGGTCTGTTTTCATAAACCTTAGATTTCAAATAGCCTCACAAGAAGTAATCTAAAGGAGTTAAATCACAGCTTCTTGGAGGCCACTGAACAGTAGCATTCCTTAAAATTATCCTTTTGTCAAACTTTTCTTGCAGTTTATCTATAGTTTCATGAGCAGTGTGACATGTGGCACCGTCTTGCTGGAACCACATATCCTCCAAATCAAGTGCACCTAAATTTGGCCACAAAAAATTTCTTAACATCTGTCGATATCGTTCACCATTCACTGTAACTGCATCTCCTGCCTCATTTTGGAAAAAAAAATGGCCCGATGATGCCACCATACCATAAACCACACCATACAGTTACCTTTAGCGGATACAAAGGCTTCTCTTGAATCTGTTGTGGATTGTTTTCACATCAAAAACGGCAATTTTGCTTGTTAACGTATCCACTTAACCAAAAATGAGCTTCATCTGAGAAGATAATTTTTTTGGCAAAATTAGGATCCCTTTCAAGTTGTTTTAAACTCCAAGCAGAAAATTCTCTGCGCCGACGATGGTCCAGTGGCTTAAGTTCTTTGGTCAAAACAATCTTATACGGGTGTAAATTCAAATCTTCTTTCAAATACGCCAAGTTGTCGTTTTTTTAATCCTTAACTCTTGAGCACGACGAGGAATTGATAAATTTGAATCCACTGCAACACTAGCTCTTACAGCAGCAATATTCTCAACAGTTCTTGCGTTTCGATGTCTTCTTGGTGTTTTTACATCGTGAAGAGTAAAATTATTTTCAAATTTCTCAACGATGCGACGAATGGCAAGCAAAGGAGAACGATTATTTACACCAAAGTTTTCGCGAAGTGCGCGATAAGTGTTCACAAAAGATCGTCTATTTTCGTAAAATTTTTGGATAATAACCAAACGTTCTTGAAGCGCGTATTTAGCCATAAAGGTCGATTTATAAACTTGACGTTCCGTTTGCGTTCGCCGTTTGCGCTCGCCGTTTCAACTTAAAAGCACAAAGTTTCATAAGATCATTTATATTTGACGTTGACGTTGCCGTTTGCGTCGGACTTGCCGTTCCCTTCCGTTCAACATAAACCAATTTTATCTTTTTCCGTTCGTGCCGTTCGTAGAAACGTCGTAGCAGATTTAAAGAGCCAATTAAAATCGTATTTGTCTATCATGTGATGTTTACCATATGATTTGCAGCAATTTTAAAGTTTGTTTATGTTCTGTGTCTGTCGTTTTTAGACCACATAGGTACAAAGGATAATTCCCACTCCGGCAATTAATCTTCAAAATATTCCCTGTTCATTTTGAGAATAACAAAAACACAATATTAATCACACGAAAAGTCAAAAGAAAAGCAGGTTATGTCATTCTTTGAACGTCGCCAACGTCAAGTTTATAAACAGTCCAATTTCGTGTCTACGGACGTCGACGCAAACGGTGAACGCAAACGGCGAACGCAAACGGCGAACGCAAACGGAACGTCAAGTTTATAAATCGACCTTAATAAATTGTTATAGTTTACTGACAATAACTGACAACTGGTGACAGGTATAACTTTATTACCATGGTTACCATATCGTTTCAAAATCATATCGTTCTTATTGGAAAACCCTTTACTTATATAGTTTGCTCAGTATTCAGGACTGTTATTTGGCTTAGAATCGGTTTGTTAGAAAACATCGCACAGAACATTTAGGATAATCTACGAGAACTATTTTCCATTTAGTAAATATACATTCTTATTTTTTCATAAATACTGTAAAACATGTAAACAAAGCTAGACACTGTTAGACATGCGCACTGCAACATTATCGTTGGACGAATGGAAAAATAGACAGGTCCAGGCTTTAAAATTTAAATTCTTGCCAAAAAATTGGAATTTCTTCTCAATTTTTGATCAAGTTGGGAAAAAAGGTAGGTAGTGATTTCTGGCATTTTTAGTAGTAGCAAACCTATCAGATTTTAAGGATACACTGATAAAAAGAAACTCTTAAGAGAAAAGATTATGACTTTACCCCAAAGAATTTGCGCTTTTGAATAGGTCCAAGAGTGAGGTTTCTTGATACAAAGTATTAACTGTCTTTTTATAAGTTTTCTAAAATTTATTCAGGGAAGAACTTAATCTATTCGTTCAAAGGCCTTACAGTCTCAGCTCAAAACTAATATGTAGGAGATTTCTTGATACAAAACCCTAAATATCTTTTTGAAAAATACTTATATTTTGTTTTAAAGAATCCACTTCTTGTGGCAATGCCTTAGAACTTTAACAAAAAAAACAACTCTCTTGAAATCAGAACCTTAAAACTTGCTTTGAAAGAAAAGCTTTCTTGGTCCAAGAGCATATACTATTGAGCTCAAAACATTTTATTTTGATTAAAGAGTAAATCTATCTTGGTCCAATAGTATAAGATTTTGATAAGAAGCCATATAGTACTTAATCCAAAAGCTTCTGATTTTGAATGGAGAACAAACGTTTCTTGGTCCAATAGTATTAGATTTTTATTAATAATTATGTATTTTTTTAGCCAATAGCTTCTGATCTTGACTAGAGAGCAAATCTCTCTTGCTTTATTAATTAGATTTTGATTAGAAACATACAATTAATTAAAACAAAAGCTTCTGATCTGGTCTTCACTGAAACCACCTGTTTCATAAATGGTAAATTTTAAACGTTAATTGATTAGAATACACTACTTGGTGCCATTAAGCAATTCGGTACCTAAGACGCACAGTGACGAAAATCTATCATGTTTTCTTTAGACTTTCGCCAAAGCATACAAAATTAATATAACAAAGCTCCACGCACCAAACAAATAAACAAATAACAGCAGACACATTTAACAACAGTGGACACATTTAAATTTTTCAGTTAATTAAGAACAGGCAGAAATAAAATTAAAAAAAAACAATAATTTAAAAATATAACCAATTTATTGATTTTTTTTGATTATAATCATGAACGAACTTAACAAATAAAAACAATAATATATAAGGTATTATAACCTAGGTAACAGAATCACTATCAGTCTCATGAAAAAAACTTTAATTGAAGAAGACATAAAGTAAAAAACAACTCAAAAACAACACTAAGAACAAAACACAAGAAATAATAAGATACAAGGAGGCGAAATGTGCAAGGAATATTTGGTCTTGATGATTTTTATTAAAATTTAAAAAATGGTTTTACTATCGCTATGTCAATATACCAAAGCAAAAAAGTTGGACCTAAAAAGGTAAATGATGATGTGACTATCCATATAGGGTGCCATAAAATATTTCACACCTTTAACAAGCAGTGCTTCCCCCAGTATATCGTTTTTTAAAAAGTTTTCAAGGTCAAAGCTACCCAGAGAGGAATTCTGCACACCAGATTTTGTCTCAAAGGCAACAAGGGAAGAGGAAGCCGTCGATGTGCTATCGGTCACAAAGGTATCTGTTGTAGCCAGGCTAATATTATCTTCTTCTATTATGTTTAAACTGGATGGCCCAGGCGAAACTTCAAAGTTACTATCAACAATTACGATAGGTATATCCGAGGTAAAATAGGTATTTCCTGCACTCCTATTATCATTATCTGAATCAGTCTGCTTCACCTTTTTTGGCAACGGTTCATCAATCTACAAAAGATTAAAAATTTTAAATAATAATCTGAAGATAACGATTGATGCATATCAAAAAAATGGTGTGTGCTTAGACCACACGACTGAAATGAAACTTAATTTTTTATTGTTTACCTACTTACTTTTAATTTTTTTTATTTATTAAGTACTTTATTCTATTTTTTATATTTAAAAATTAAAAAATTAGGTAGATCGCAAAGGGCAGGTAGACCGTATACTAAACCGGCACCGTATTATTGTCATACTAAACTTACATGATCATTAGACTTAAGGATAGCAATTGCGTGCTCTAACCTTATTCGGTCCCCTATGTTGGGTGTCAGCACTTTAATTTGTTCCTCGTTTAGATAGATTAATAAGGATTCATCAATTTTCTGTTCTAAAAAACCTTAAGTTTTAATAATGTATTTTTTAAACATTTTTGGTTATTATTCAAATTTAAAATAACAGAATAAGGCATGATAAAAGGTATTAGGAAGGCATCTAATGTTTTAAAAATATTTTTTTGTTTTTTATTATCTAATTTTCCTAGTTAAGAGAAAATGATATTGTAACAAAGCCTTTTTCTTTTTGCTGAAAAGAAAAGATTCTAATCAGAACAAAAGTATTTTTTGATCCATAACCAATTGTACTTTCAACTGAAACCCTATGGCATTGAGCTAAGCGAAATAATCTTGGCTTAAGACCCAAAGGGCTAAGCTGAAGTACCGTAGGTATGAGCAAAAGATGATGATGCTGGCCGTTAAAAGATTTAAGGACGCCATTTTTAATAATCTAAGTATATGATAGCAAAGCATCTAACAAAATCATTATTTTAAAAATGTATCATTGACAATAATAGATATAAGGAAGAAGTACATAATATTGTGCAACATTTCTAATTGTAAAATATTGGTATACATAAATATGTTAGTTATACGCTTACCTTCGAAAATGGGGACTAAATGCCCTATTTTCCACTCCTCTAATAATTTATTTAACTCCATGACTTTAGATTAAAGAAAGAACATATAATTTTATAAATCACTCGACAACTACCAGAAGAACACATGCCACTCCGGCAAACAGAGAGACACTGAATTACTGCACGACGCACGCAGAAAGCAGTCGGCCGCGTCCGTCGTCTTCCGAACGTCTTCTCCTGTCGCTGGTCAATTCTGGTGCCATTGAGAAGATTTCCATAGTATTGGGAGAATTGCGATGTCTCTTGAATGAATGCCTTAATATTTATAATTTTCATAGCTTTTGATGCAAAATAAATTACACTTGGTTGGAGGAAAAAATATTCAAGAGATATTTAACATTTCATCAAGAGAACCATCTTACTTTAGCTAAGAACTTTTTTCTTTAGGCAATAAATATTCTCTTATGCTGAAAATTTTTCTCTTGTTGCTAATCATTTCTTGTCAAGAGAGTTGACGACTTTGGTTCAAGGGTACCTTTTTTTTCAGTGTAGAAAATTGTTTTTAAGGTTTTGTTTTTAAAATTTGTTTAAAAATGATTCGCCGTCGTGTTTTTAGTTTGAAAAGGAAGAGAACAAGAACAAGTGAATTAAACTAGTCTTATAAAATCGAATATAAAATCAAACAATACCAGCAAAATAACTAATCTTCGGTGTTATCGCGTGCCTAACCTCAAGTCAAATATTAGTTGGTATATAACTTGTATTGATTTTTACAATTTGGCATAAACTTGGGTACGTGTAAAACATTTTCAAGCAAAATATCTTGTTCAGGAATTTGAAAACTGTTTGCCCGAGACCCGTGAATTGATAGCTTAATGTCGGGGTGTACAGATTTTAACCAAAAAATTAACCAACCAGCAACTTTGACAGAATTAATTTTCTCACAATCATACACATTTCACCAAACTACACAAAAACTAGAAATCCCTAAATATTAAACACCCACAGTAAACAACAAGGAATCCACAGAGAAACCTTAAAGTACAACAATAAAAATGGCGGCCGAGCCGGTTCTGGAGGGTATTTTGACCATGTCGGTAAAGTAGGACAGGCCGATAACACGAGGTTTATTTGTAACTATTTTTCTATCCCTATACTTAAGAATTTGCAGAAAAATTTTGATTTTAGATTTTCTAATTGATAAATACAGGTAATTTTATACTATCATGTTTTTCCAAAACTTTAACAAATTTCCATTTTGTTTGGCAACGGAAAAAAATTAAAAACCAAATATATGGTCATATGGAAAACTTCATGGGGAAACCTTTAAAAATAAATCATTTTAGAACTTATATTGAATTAAACCTTAAAACTTTTGTAAACATTTTTTTTGGATAACTCCAATGGTGGATATATTACTTTGTAACACAAATACCCATCCTATATCTATTATATTTTACAACACATTATTTTTGATGTCACTAGTAATACAACTATTTCTGGGAAAACTTAAATAGAGCAACGCACAAACAAAAATCAATGAACTCCCGCAAATATGTTTTGTTACATTTAATTCGCTGTCAGTTTAACCCACTGACTGGCCCATTGTATTTAACAACATCGGGGCTCAACGCTGCATGCTATATTTTGTTGTCGAATAAATTTAATGCCACACCAGCTGCGTGCCAAAAAAATTATCGTCCCGACGAGCAATTTTTTTAGGAGTATATTTGCTAGTTTCATAAAATTTCTGTTCCAACAAAAACAGTCCCCAGATTTATATTTTTTATACAAATAGGTCTCAACTATACCGTACTGTAACTTCAAGTTACAGTGGCATTTTATGTGAGTACGAGAGAGTAAATAATATGTTTAGGTGTCCGCAATAAGGACAACAGATCAATGCGTCTTGCCGGCGTTGATAACGTATGGCGATGCCTTCCTCCCTCGTTTAAAGAGAGGGGGGGGGGGAGGGTGGCGAAGTTTGACGAAACAACCTCATACCTCATTGCCTCGCTTTATCGACACAAATTATTCAGTAATATTTGAAACTAGGGATAATTCATGCACAATTCATCATTCCGGAACTGATTCCAAAGTAGTAAGTATCTAGTCCGCAGGTCAGTTCCAGTTTCGAATCCGGAGACTGGTAGCGAACCTATTGGATCTCTTAATCCTGCAAACGACAAGCTAATATGTATCAACATCAGTTGGATCAGTTAAAACCTTTTACGTCCCGCATTTGATATTGGTTAAGACCCGGGACTGGCCAGAGTCGTACTCGTACCTGTTCAAAATTTTAATCAGGATTAGTTCCACAAGTCCAGGCCCATGGATCAGTTCCAGTATCGAGCAGCCATCCCGATTTGGAACTTCGTTTGGGTTGTACCGCACATTTATTTTGCCTATTTTTCAATTTATGTAGTAGAGTGAGTAATGCTACGTACTGACCCCCCTCACCTTAGAAGTGGGGAATGACAGTTTAACGAAATTTACCTCGTCCCCGTTGATTAGCCGTGAGGCAACACCGAATAGGTGAGGTTCTACTCTGTTCCTCGTGTGTGGTAAGTCTAAATGGTACAAGGGAAAATTGCAGATAGCCAAAATCCCGATCATTGTTCCTCGCGTCGGTATTTCGTCCTTTTGGAATCATCAGTGCCGGCCTGCCCATTTGTTATCCTATACACGCGTCGGTGCTCCGCCAATCCGGACTCTTCCGCTGGAAATTCTGATTTTGAATAGTGTATGTGAACAAAAAGATTCCTCCAGTGTCCCTTAGCCTGGTTATCGAACCAACACTCAGGAGGTGGACAGAATGAACTCCGTCCCCTGAACCTGGTAAGCGGTAGAATCGCTAAAATACAATAGTGAATGAAAGTGTTCTTCCTCTAATTTACCGACAAGCGTCGACCTCTCATTCCTCTGTGGCTCAATCGCTATCGTTGGCAAAAACTACGGGATTGTATTTTCTTTCCTTGTTCTTACATTTGGCTGTAGCACCGCATTTTTTTCTCGTCTTGTCTTAGTGCCAGCGTCCAACGTGGACGCCAGTCCTTATATATCGTTTTTGCAAGCATACAGTGGCGTTACTAGACGGGGGCACAACGAGACGCCTTCTCCCCAGTTAAGATATATAAGGCATTATTTTTCACCTAAGTGGCCCATCCGCAATCTTGACCTGATTACGCTACTGCAAGCACAACGGTAAACTTACGTTTTAATCCATAATAATTTTTTCGACACAACATTAAGCAAATTACTATCTAGCTCATAAACATAACAGATCCTGGATTACTGGAATTTCCTGGAAATAATTTAATAGAACAACGTACGGAGAAAATTCAATAAACTCTCGCAAAAATGTGTTTTGTTAAAATTAATTCTCTGACAGTTTAACCCTCTGGCCTACATATTAAACAACTTCGGAGTTTAACGCCATATTTTCCTTTTTGTTGTAGAACAAACTTTACACCGCTGCAGTCGTTTACCCTTAATATTAGGGTTATTCTAGCCAAACAGGAAATTTTATGTTCCCAGTCCGTATAGGTATCTCAAGTAGGTATTTATAATATTTTCTTAAAGGTACACACGGCCACAACCTTCTTTATGGGTCCCCTAAAGAAGGTTATGATAGGTTATTAGCTCTTTTACGTTTTTATTTGTCCTTTCTATACCGTAATGGCAAACTCCAAATTACAATGATATTTTATGTGAGTATGAGAGAGTAAACAATATGTTTAGATGCCCGCAATAAGGAGAACAGAACAATCAGTGTTGCCGGCGCGCGGCGTGAACAACGCATGGCATTTTTTGTGCTGGCAACGTTTAACGAAGATACCTCATCGCCTCGCTATATCGACAGAAATTCTGTTATATTTGGAACTTCGTTTGGATTGTACCGCGCATTTATTTAACGTATTTTTCATTTCATGTAGTTAACTAGGTATTTAATTATTCTTCCCATCTCCGTTCTTCTATGAAGTATTGGTAGATCTCACCTTATGGTATGTCGGCGCACAGACGGAGGAATGTATTAGGTTAGGTTAGGGTGGTAGATTTCTGGCACTGTCCAAACAGTCTCACATAGTCCTATAAGGACCGTTGTGGTACCACACGTGTTCCGCATCAGCTTCCTGATAGTTAACGTGACGTAGAACATAGAAGAATCTCGACCCAGTTGTAAGTTGCTTACTTCCTTCAGATACTTAAAGAATCATTCGCCCAAGACATTGAACTTTCTTTTTGCACAAGAAATGATGAATACTTTCCTCCTCTTCTTTATGGGCGTTTTCACACTAGCCGACACGATACCGACACGACAACGACAACGACACCGGTGGACGCGTAATCTCATGTAATTAAAGGGAATCGACACGATAACGATATATCGGCAAGTGTGAGAGCATTCCCTTTACTTACATGAGATTACGCGTCCACCGGTGTCGTTGTCGTTGTCGTGTCGGTATCGTGTCGGCTAGTGTGAAAACGCCCAATCTCTGCAACTTCTGCAGAAGTCGGTAATTATTACACGATATATGTTGGGGTTGAGATTGTTTTTACGAGTAGTTTTTAGTTAATTTTTTTTTTGTCGGTCGAAACTGATTTTATTGTATATTGTACATACCGTTACCCCAATTACTACTATGTGTTTGTGTCCTAATTTACGTAGAAAATTTGGATTCAAAACTAAAACAAAAAAAAATTCAAATATTAATGTTTAATTTTTGTGAAGATTAACTCGTTACAAACTTTAAACCGCTCTCGTTCAGTTGAAACTTTTGGGTTTTAAATAAAAGGTAACAAGTTTATTGGAATGTTTTATTCACAGACCCTCGTTATCTCCGCCATCTGCTTGAACATTGATTTAAATACCTTGATTTTCGGTTACAACTTTATTGTACTCCGTTTTATCCTCGGCTTTACCTCTTCGTTGTACCTTCATTAGCAAATAACCAATTTTATCATTCAATATTTGTAGAAAATAAAAATATTTTTTCTACAATCAGAAAAGACACATTTAGGAGGAAAAATATCGATGACAAACGCGATAATTTTGTTAAATCTGGCAACCCAGTTATATTCACGGTATCGGGCTTGTCCATATTGTGCGGTTAATATTCTGTCCCTTTTTATCGCGTACAATATTTAATATTTGGCACGTTGATCGTTAATATGTACGAGCACACCAATAAATCTTAAGTCGCCTGTCTGCCAGTGCCGGAGTAACATTTTTTTTATGTTTTATAGTGATTTATAATGGACAATTTCTTTAATTTAAGACTGAAAACATAAAAGTGCACTCACTCATACTGCCACTGCTAAAACCCTACTTTTTTTTGCATTTTACCGCCCTGCTCCTTTAGACGTCGAAGCCCAAGAACGGTGTGTAGAACCATACCTAGTGATGTGAGAGGAGAATATTCTCGAGAACGGGAATATTCTCGAGAATATTCTCTGTAAGAAAATTCTCCCGAGAATATTCTCTAGAGAAGTTTTTCTACATAATTTACACCGCCTCGATTTACACTGAAAAATTTTGCAATGATTTTTAAAATTTTGAGTTTCCCTAACCTTTTCTATAACTCTGGCAACAGTGTTTTACGTCTGGCAACAGTGATTCAGGGAAATCCCCTAGAAGCGCGAACGTATACTTGTATGTTTTTAATAGTTTAATGTGATCTTTCTTTATTTGACTGTTTTTTTTTTGTTTTTAGTTATTCTTGGGAAGGTATGTTATGTTTTTTAAATAAAAATTTTATTTCTTTACGTTTTATTTGATTAACGCCGTTTGACATTTGCCGAAAATAAGCAGAATAGGTAATTTTTAATTTCTTTTTATTGCTATTTTTAGCGGTTTTCTTACCATTCTCAGAAAATTTTCTAACTTGAGAATATTCTTGAGAATATTCTCGAGAATATTCTCCAAAATATTATTACCGAGAATTTTACATCACTAACCATACCTATATAATAACATCAATTTTTGTCCAAAAACCGAAATAATTACAATGATTATCAATAATCTAACTACGAGGAAGCTATTATTTATCATTACTATTTTTTACATAATTACTTTTAAGATCCGGGAATTTTTTAATACTTATGTTATTGTCTGTATGTATTTTCAAGGTTAATTCACATATTTAGCTTTCTAATGGCGCTCTAATTAAGTAAGGTTAGCAACCTTATCATTCCATTAAAATATAACATTTCGGTATTTTAACCATGTCTAGACAATAGAATAATGTTCACATCATAATGAGAACCCAATCGTGAAAAAAAATTATTTAGTCGCTGGAACCCGTCATTTTTTGGAATCTTAATTATGTCTTTAGGTAGTGAACCGCATGGTTCTTTGAAATATTTCCATAAACCCTGTTTCCCTCTTACCTATATTTTATCATTATGTATGTATTTTAATTAAGTCAAGATTTTCTGTACTACCAGTAGAATTATAGGTCAGTTAGATGCAGAAAAGGGGGTTAAGTTTTCTTTTAATTATCCAGTAATTATTGCCTGCGCCGCATATTTTTCATATATTGATTTTTAACTATAGTTAAAATAAAGCACTTCGCGGATAATTTGCAATAATTTTTAATTTTGCGGTCCCCGTCAACACTCAGTTTAATTTTTGACTGTTTGGGGAACAACACCACAACTATTGTTTAAATTAGTTGGTAAAAACAAGAATTGGCAGTATTTACGTTTAATAGGGGGCCGTTTTAAATTATATAGTTTTTTAATTCTTTACTGTATTGGTGCCTTTGACCGCTTGGGGGCAGTCTACCTTGGACCTATTCAAAAAAACGTTTTTACAATATAAAAATAAATACTTATCGGTTTTTATTACAAATGCTTGAGACGCAACTTTACCAAAACCGAGATATAAACTAAGTAGGTGATTTCGGCTTTCCAAGAGGCATCGACAGAAGCAAACGAATTTCCCATATCACCGACAACAATTTCGCAGAAAATTCGACAATATTTAATATAAGAAATAAATAGATATTTCAAAACATTTCCTTGGTATTATTTTTAACTAAAGTCCAAGGTAAGACACTCATGGTCCAACTTCAACATACAACGTGAACGTAAATGTTACGTACCTTACTAGTTAAAAAAATTATTTAAATTATAACACTTAGGTCAACTAAAATTCTATCTTGCACGTATTTAGATTTTATCATAATAAAAACTAACTACATAGTTTTATTGAATATTAAATTTTTATCAATAAATGTAAACACAAAAAAAGGGTTCCTCTTCGAATAGTACCTACATCCAGGCAAATCCCCTCTTTTATTAACGTGCAAAATTATTGCTGACATACCTTAACAAAACCCATTCTTCCACTTGGTAAGGGTTGCAAAACGGTATAAAAACTCTAAGGAACACCAGTGGCGTAGCGTAGTTGAAGGGGCGGAAACTTCAAATTTAAGGGCGTTTTTTTTTATGGGGGTGAGGGGGTAAAAGAGGTCGAAAAAAAAACGAGCCGCAGGCGAAAATTTTGTGGTGCCACGCCCTTTTTTCAATGAAGTTGCCTGACTTTCAAGTAGGAAAAATATAAAATACACAAGATCCTGTTGAAAGTGCGCCTCACTGCTAATGCATAATTTCGTTTGTTTAGTAAATTTTGGCCTGAGAAATAAAGTTTTTGTTTTGTCATACAGCAAAATAACTGAAAGAATACAAATTATTGGTCGTGGCAAAATATTTTTATTATAAATTAAATCAAGTAGTAAAAATAAAATAGAAGCTCGAAATAGATAACAGGTTTATTTTATGTTTCTTTACTCTTAAAGTTATAAACAAATAAGAACCTAATTAAAACCTGGAACTGGAAACTACTGGAAGAGTGGGAAGGGGGCGCCGTTTGGGACAGGGCTCAAAGGGGGGGGGGGGCGTTCGCCCCCCCCTGGCCCCCTGCACGCTACGCCACTGAGGAACACTTACTCAAAGAGTTGTAACAATTGTTCAAGTGTAAGGGTAACCTCTGCCCGTTTGTCTACTCAGTTTAACCCTACGTTAGTCGCGTGGTTGACAGCTGTCCCCCACTATAATTTCTTAAAGCAGCGTATCGCTATGCAAGTAAGTTCGGCAACCTCGCGTTCAGTACCTCTCGGGCAATTAACAAAGCTAGCGGCTTCTCTAATTTCAGTTTGTTTGGAACAGTTAAAGTGTTCCAAACGGAACTTCATCGAGGAGCCTTACTATTATTGGGAGAAGAACCTTCAACATCAGGAGAAACTCAAGAACGCCGAGAAGGATCTAGGGGGCGTTGTTTTTATTGTGGAAGAGCTCGTGACAAGACAACTAGAAAGTGGTGTGCAAAATGACAAAAATGGGCGTGCAATAACCATCTTAAAGAAATCTACATGAGTTGCTATGAAAAGGAAGATGAGTGAGACAGTCCTATGTTTAACTTTTTTTTTGTGTTTTCAGGAAATTTTTTTGATTACTAGCTATTTTTGTGAAAGAATTAAACCTTTTTTTTATAATTAATAAATTAACTTTTAAAAAAATCCATCTGGACCCTTTATTTTAAATGGTTGACACACCCACGCGACTAAGCTTGCAAGTAAATGGGACGCGACTAACGTAGGGTTAAAATCAAGACTAAATTCATCAATTTTGAAGTCATGAAGAGTACTGCACCAGAACCAATCTATTTTGCCCCAATTAAGTGTTCTTGGAGTAATTTGTTTAACCATTTATTGTATAAAATTGTATAATTCTTATTTTGGCCAGAGTTGTATATTGAGTGGAAATTGTTTCTTTAAAATTGCTGAAATAACACCTTTCTAAAGGGAGTAAAAAGGGACAATCTCTCTCCTTATTAGAGAGCTACATATTCAAATTCACCTTTTTATACTCTTAAGTCGTTAATTTGTATTTTATTCGCACTATTTATTGTAATATTTCATTCTTTCATTGCTGTGCTGTTCATCAAATAAATATCTTAAAAAATCCTTAGTGTTTCAGTGATTAGATAGCGCACCATAAGGCACAGTAAATAATAAAGAATCACTCTCAGTAGAAAATAAAAACATAAATTAAAACCGTCTCAGCTACACAACCCAGTCGCCTACCAATCTATTACGCGACATCATACCTACTGTTACGACTGTAAAGTTTAATTTTTGATTGGCTGCCAGTCAACAGCTTTTCTTAAAACCGGCATAAGGCAAGATATATCTGTTTATTTCGCACAAATTACCTCTTCCAATCATCTAAAAAAAATGTAGCATTCCGTTTAGTGATAAGCGCAACTCCGCGCTTTGTTGTCTAACTGTCGGTAAAATAGGTACCTGGAAAGTATTTTAAGACCTCCCCGGTTGGTCCATATTACCGCCTGATAGGAATAAAGTATAAAGTGTATTTAAACACGATAGATGATTTATAGCCTATTATAAGAGGTTTTGCGTTAGTCATAATGTGAAATATTGCATTTTTCTACACGGCGTTTATCAGCACGCAAAGGGATGTTTTGATTTATTAAAATCGCGTAAAAATAAGGACCTTTTTTAATTGTATGGAAAAGCAGTAGGTATACTAAAAAGCACCTTCTTGCAAAGTTTGTCAAGAACCATATTTATAACTAACAGTATATTTGTATTTATTGCAAGTGTATAGTACTGGAAAGGTTTTTAGTTTAAAAATCATCAACGTTCTTTTTATTGGCACTACATTATAGCTATTTATGATATAAGTGT
The DNA here is from genome assembly GCA_963969555.1 of Polydrusus pterygomalis. Taxonomy (NCBI): domain Eukaryota; kingdom Metazoa; phylum Arthropoda; class Insecta; order Coleoptera; family Curculionidae; genus Polydrusus; species Polydrusus pterygomalis. Next base: position 35,531,434 of record OZ018376.1, on the reverse strand, counting down.
GAAAATAACTCGTTTAAGGCACGCATATGAAAATTTGCGGAACGAGCGAAGCGAATTTCGCAATTCATATGAGTGCCTTAAACAAGATATTTTTTTACGTATATCATACAAGATTTTTTCTACGAGCGTGTGAAAACTTAGACTTTTCACCCGGCGTGTGAAAAGTAATTTACTTTTCACACTAGTGCGTTAAAGTAAAATTTTCACACTGAAATGGCTGTGAAAAGTCTAACTTTTCACACGCTCGTAGAAAAAATTACTAGTAGTATGGCCAGAGTTAATTTGCAAACACGCTGATCAAATCTTAATACGTAAATATGTCCTCAACTTCCCAAGCAATGTTGTCAATGGATCTTTGCATTTGACTTCTTATTGTCGTCCTGTTGTTATAAAGATCATGAACTATCTATCTTGCTCTGTCATCCACCTACTATTGAATTTGGTCTAACATTGATACGATTACCTTTCTAATCCAAGTATACATATAGGCTAATATAAAATTAAAAACTTTAATTCAGCCAGGGATTATTTATTTCTGTCGATGGAACCATTCCTTTAACAGTTTTTGACTGGACCCAAATATGGTTTTTATGGAATTTATTGGTTATGATACAATTCACTGATACGGTTACCTTACCAAACTTGTATGTGGGCTAACATAAAGTTAAATACTTTATTTCAACCGGTATTTTAATTTTAATGTTAAAGAAACACCCATTTTATCACTTTTGCTTCTACGGTTGCTATGTAACCACAAAAATAATGCACGCAGGGCTACTTTGCCTTCTTATATTTAGATTAAACGTTAAACTAAACCTAGTTTAACCAGTGTTTTCATTTTAAATGGCAGAGATATTTCCTTTATCATAGTTTTTACTAGTTTTTAGTATTATCTACCTACTTACGTGCAGGTCGAAGACTTAAAACATTAACTGTGGTAACTTCCCTAAAGTTCTAGCTATATGTATAATGTTGATTTATATCGCTTTTATGAAGCCAGCTAAGATAGTTTCACAATGGTCACATCATAAAAACCCGATGAAAACTAATAAAAGCTAAAAAAAAGCATGCAAATAATTCCTTTGAACTCAAACAGCTCATTTTAGATTTATAATATAAGAAGTTATTTTTATATTTTAAGACTATTATAGCGTGGTGCTAGGGGTGTAGATACCTACCTAAGTCAGAACAATAATTTTTACTTATTTTTCTTGAAACAGAAAAGGATTACCTGCTATTAATCCACATAATGCAAAAAGTGTACATTAGAAAAATAACCTTTGCGAAGACATTTTAAGAAAAAAAAATCAAAAACTAAGTTTTTGACAAACGTTCAGATAAAATGCAACTTATTACTAATCGATGAAATCAATTAACGTGCAAGGCACGCAATAATTACTATAATCCATAATGATTTAATATCTAAAAAAAGAAAACTGGACTTCCATTGCCTTTAGTTTTTCATATCACAACGTTTCAACTGGTAAGTATCTCCAGTCGTCTTCAGGTGAATACAGTATTCAGTACCTATTGTTGAAATTTGGCAATTCTGCTTGTAATAACAAACTTAAACTTAATAGCCTTAATTAGATTAAAATTATTAAATCCAGTGGCGTCGTGGAAGACTAATATTTATGACAAAAAAATTGCGCGCCACTGACTTTTTTAAATTATGTATTTTTCTCGAATTAAGCAACTACAAATACAACTATTTTATCTCCAGATTTTTTTTATCTTGCTTTGTTTTCCAGAAGAAAAAATAAAAACCACTTTGTTGCATGTCCCCCGGACAATAAGAGTAAAAAATGTAAACTACTTACCAAACTATTAAGCAATTAAAATTAAAATTACACGAAAGTCTTCTTTTGAATTTTTTCGCACAGATTAACTGTTTTCGATAAAAGAAATTAACATAAAATAATCGCATAATGTAATAATTTATTACTGCAATGTTTTAAAAGTAACAACCATAACTCTTATTATTGTCCCGGGGACATGCACATGAGTGGTTTTTATTTCTTTTTCTCGAGAACAAAGCAAGATATGAAAAAACTCAGAAGATAAAATAGTTGTATTTGTAGTTGCTTAATTCGAAAAAAATATATAATTTTAAAAAGAGTCAGTGGCGCACAATTTTTTTGTCAAAAATATTAGTTGGACTGTCTTCCGGGACGCCATTGGGCTTAATAATTTTAATCTAATTGAGGCCAAATTATCCTCTTGTTATTACAAACAGAATTGCCAAATTTCAACAAAATCGAATAAAAGAGTATTGAGATATTTACGAACATCCGACATTTTTTTTAAAGTTTGACACCCTGTATCGTAAAAACTATGCATTTTCGGACCCATGTTTATATGAACTTTTCTTCGCAAAATCACTTAAAGAAGCATCCCTTGGAGATTGGCCACATACTTAAATAACACCCTGTCTACTAAAGAATAATAGAATTGTTAAAAAACTATTTTGACACAAAAAATTCGCTTTACGTTATGAAATAATTTTAAAACTGGCAAATTTATCATTGAACCGTCCAGAATCTATTAATTACCAAAGTTTTAAAATGGTGTTTATGTTAAACAATACAAAGGCATTTACAACTTTGCTTAAAGACTTCAACCGTTATTTCGCCAAAGCTTTATATTTTCTTGAAAAACTTGTTGTGGAACTTAAACGGCGCTTTGTATCGCCTCGCTGTGGTCTTAAGATAAATTTATACAATTAATACCTTACAAATTATTTGCGCTTTAAATTTAAGGATCTCAGCGGATTTTAATTTCCTTAATCCGCTCGTTTAGCCCCTAGTGTGTTATTTTTCTACTTTAAACGGGCCCTTTTTATTTTACCGCTCCGAAAAAAACGTTAAAATTAATTATAGCGTGTACAAAGAAAAGAAATATCGTTGGAAATTACGAAAGATAAATGAAATCGCGCAGTTTTTGCTGCTCGCTTTTTCTCTTCACTAAACCGTTTAGAAAAACAACATGTCTGTTTTAAAGAAAAGCGAAATTAAGGCAAACGAAACTTTTACGTTAAATACATTTACACAATGCACTGATGTTAGTTTTATTTCTCTAAAGAAGTTATCCTGCAACTGCAGGAACTAAACGAATAAAAACAAATCCTTGCTTTTTATTGGATCTTACAGGTAATAGCTGCATTTCCTTTTGTGTCATTCTCTATATTTAAACTAGAAATTTAGACTTCTTTCCTAAAGGAAAACATAAAACTATCTTTTATTAGAAAACTTATTTGTTTGGAGCATTGGGGAAATGACGACATTTTTAAGTAATCTTTTCTAACGATGACAGTTTTAGAATAGTATATTCAGTAACTAGGTTAGAATGAAAATTTTACGCGAGTGGAAAGTTCCAAACGCGAGCTGAAAGCGAGCATGCCCAAATAGCATATTTAGACACAAATTGGACACAAATTCTTTACCGAGAAACGTTTCGGAACATTTTCCATTTAATATTAAAATTGTGGCGCGACAAATAATGTGCGAACAAACCCGAAACTTTTTCGACACATTTTCGAAATCTGTTATTTGAAACATTTTTGAACTGTTTGCTTCGAAAAATTTTACAAACCACAGTGTCGATATTATATTTAGAAAACAAGGGAATAAATATTTTTCGAAACATATTTAGATAAAATTGTTAAGTTATGTATGACACATGCATTCCCACACACATTGTCGATTTAAGTGAAACGAAACAAATTGGTATTTTTCTGGTTCGAAATATTTACCAAACTATGGTGTCTACTCAGTTACGAAACTTGTGAAATAAAAATAATTTTCGAAACTTTTAACAACATACACTCACACTCACTACCTGCTCGTCGATCGGAACAAATTATAATAACGTCAATTACCTATAGTTTTTAAGAAGGAAGACAGGACTAATAGTAGTAGTAGTAGTCATTGAGGGGAGGTTCCGAAACCTGGCTAGTAGACCAACGGCGATCCTTTTTGCCTACCCCATCTAACCACCTTGGCCCTCGCCAACACTCCTTATATGAAGGCAAGTAAATCGCTCCAGGCCAGGGCCGTGATTTTTTCCTTTTGGAGAGCCGCGCCGATCGCAGCACCTGATGCCTCAGCCTTCCCAGGGCCTCACAGGTGCCCAAGAAATGCAGCGGGGTATCTTCCTGCTCCAAGCATCCAGCACAGATTGGGTCCTCTTCCACACCAATCAGTGCTAGGTTCTTCCTCAACTTGCAGTGTCCGGTCAATATCCCAATTAAGGTGTTTAAGACACATCGACTTATGTTTAAAATCCATTCTAGCTTAGCCTTGCTCGGCCAAGCTATGAAGTCCTTAGCTTGTGTGAGGCCTTTGCCGCCATTGCTCATTAGAGCGGCGTTCAGTCCACTCGTGTAGTGCAGATCTTACCTGCTTTTTAGTTATTCCTATAGTCGGATCTGATCCCAGGAATGGGGTCTCAGCTCCATGTCTGGCAAGTTCATTCGCCATCTCGTTGCCAAGACAGGACTAATATCTTAAATTGTTTTCAGTTGGGTTTTTTGAATATTAGGTTGAATTTTCTTTATAATACCGGGTGTCCACGGAAGGTGGCTCGCCCCTCTAACTTTTTTGTTTTTCAAGATAATGAAATAAAATTCGGGGGATTTGTATACGACATAAAACTGCATTTTTTGACAGATGACTCAACATTATGGAACTTCCGGTTTAACCGGAAGTGACATAAACTTTCGATTTTTAAATAGGACATCTGGTATATTTTTACTTTTTTTGGCTCCATATGACATTCTAAATACAACTATGTGTCACTTGTCACTTTTTCTCACCAAGAAAATATTTTTTTCCAAATTTATTGTTTTATCTAGAGGGCTATGAATACCTTAGAATCACTTATTTCAGTTCTTTAATCTTGAGAAAAATACAATTTTACTATTTTTGGTCCAATGCTATGTGCTATGTAAAATAAATTAATTAATTAAAGTTGTATAACTCATTTTTTTTTTAAATGTCAACATGGTGGCTCGTCGGGTTAAGAAAAAAGAGGATTTTATTACGATTATTTTGATACCATACACTATTAGGTTTTAGAGAAGCTGCCATTAAAAAACTGTAAAAAGGTAACTTAGAACTTTCCTAAAATGAAGCATCTTTTGAGAATAAATTTAGATTAAATGCATCAAGTAGCATGTGACCAGCAAAACTGATAAAACATAATCATGCCTTGAAGAAAATTGAAATGCCAACAGCTTCTGCCAAAGTAAACTAGTTTGTTGTTTAAAAAACATGGAAAATAATAGTTTTACAAGGAGTGAAAAAGTTGATATGTTATTATTGTCAGGCTCATTTTGCCTTTTCGGAACCAGTTTTGGGTACCTAATAGTGCCGAGTTGGATGACGCCGATTAAAATATCTTTGTGCGTAAAGTCGTGCAGCATCGGTTGAATTATCTATATATCTATATTCTCCAAACACTAATAACATATCAACTTTTTCACTCCTTGTAAAACTAATATTTTCCATGCTTTTTAAACGACAACCTAATTTACTTTGGCAGAAGCTGTCGGCATGTCAATTTTCTTCAAGGCGTGATTTTGTTTTATCTTAATGCATTTAAATCTAAATTTATTCCCAAAAGATGCTTCATTTTAGGAAAGTTCTAAGTTAACTTTTTAAAGTTTTTTAGTGGCAGCATTTCTAAAACCTAATAGTGTATGGTATCAAAATAATCGTAATAAAATCCTTTTTTTTTCTTAATCCGACGAGCCACCATGTTGCCATTAAAAAAAAGGATTTATACAACTTTAAAGATTAAATTTTACATAGCACATAGCATTGGACCAAAAATAGTAAAATTGTTTTTTTCCCAAGATTAAAGAACTGAAATAAGTGATTTTAAGGTATTCATAGCCCTCTAGATAAAACAATAAATTTGGAAAAAAAATATTTTCTTGGTTACCAAAAGAGACAAGTAACACATCGTTGTATTTAGAATGTCATATGGAGCCAAAAAAAGTAAAAATATACCAGGTGTCCCATTTAAAAATCGAAAGTTTATGTCACTTCCGGTTAAACCGGAAGTTCCATAATGTTGAGTCACCTGTCAAAAAATGCAGTTTTATGTCGTATACAAATCCCCCGAATTTTATTTGATTATCTTGAAAAACAAAAAAGTTAGAGGGGCGAGCCACCTTCCGTGGACGCCCAGTATATATATAGACAGTATACTTGTCAGGTAGTGATAAAGTACATATTACGTGAGAAAATATTTTTCTAACCACCTGAAAAATCCTTATACAATAAGGTTGCATTTCATCTAACACAGTTAGATATTAAAATGCAGATTCAGATTGCATAGTACTACTAAGAAATTGGAAGTCAATTATCTCAATAGGATGTCACCTGTAAGAATTTCTTTGCTGAGTACCTATCGAAACGACGTTTTACGAATGCCTTTAGTTTTGTATATTTTGATATATATATATATCTATATCCTGTTGTACACTTATTGCTGCTTTTAATATTAAATATGTTTTCCACAATATTGAAGATTTCCATATTTCCGATAAATCACCAAAAAACGAAATTAAGATGTTTTCTGAAAAGGAATTCGTATTCTTTGTTTATTTCTAATCCATATCCTTTCTTTGACTTTTCTGGTAGTAGTGTTTCCAGTATATTATTAGCACGTTTTGTAATTTTAGGTGGTGTATTTTCGGGGGTAAGTGCACAAGTGCATCAAAATTACCGATCATTTTTGAATGAAATGTGTTTTTTTATAATTGGAAGAGTTTGTTTTCATATTTTCGCGAAAAAGCCCGACTCCGCAGGAGAAGGGCATTTTCGTAAAATATGAAAACAAACGATTGCAATTTGTAAAAAAAACACATTGAATAAAAAAATTATCTGGTTATTTTTATGCACGAGTGTAATTTATTTGAATATTTCCCAAATTAATTAAGAACTCGAATCAAGTAAATTTAAATATTTTATTTAACAGAAAATACTAACAATAAAATTAAAATGCTTAAAAATTACAAGAATTGCAATGAAAAGTACAATTATTGTAATTAACAATATTTTGCTTTGAATTCGTAGACATGGTGGTTGATGCAGTCAACGAGCGAGAGCTTATTTCGGCAGGGGACTCTCTTGAGCTTGACGGTTGGTCATTGTCCCGCATTTTTTCAATCAATATGGTGCATATGGTGGTTCTCATCCATCTGAATGTAAGGCGTCAGTGACTTGGTATTTGAGTGTCCACTTAGTTTAATTAACTGTTGTTCTCCAACACCTTTTTTGGCAAGTTTTGATACGGCGGTTGCTCGTATAATAATAAATAAGATGACGTTAATTGTCAGAATATTACATTTTTTGACGTTTGTTAACAATAAAATCCCGCTTTGACAATATATATATATAATATAACTTGCGATGCAATTTTCGATTTCTGGCAGTGCTATTTTCGCTGTAATTTTGCGAAAATTGCATTTCTCTTATGGGAACTTTAACATATGAGGGAAATATTCATACTAATTTTAAATCACTAGCTAAATTCATGATAAAAAAATTAAACAACTGTTGCTGAAAGAAAGTCAACAAATAATTGTAAGGCAAATATTGTCACTACGATGAGGACAGTACAGCCTAACGTTAATATTACTACACCAATGTGAGATGATTTTTCTAATCGCAAGAGAGTAGATATGAGTAGAATGTAATACAATAAAAATGCTTATGGCCAGAAGTGTTGAAGAATATATATATCGTCAATCTCAAGAGAGGGAATGTTAATATTATCTCATCAAATTTGATTTCAGAACTGCCAAATTCTTAGTTAGTCGTGTAGAAAATTTTATTATTTAGCGGAAAAAAATATCACTTAAATAAGTAAAACAAAAATTCAGGGCACTATAAAATGTACTTAGTAAAAAATATATTAATATTTATAAACTTAATAAATATGCTAATGGATCTGTATTTTTAGAAGGGCAGAAAATGTATTCCTTATTATACATATACCTTTTTGCCACAAAATATATTCCCTTTTTACTGCAAAGGCCTAATGTGATGGGAACAAAAAATGGTGGCAGCTGTAGTTGCTGACCTTTCAATATTAGTCGAGAGGTTAATAATACGTCATCTAGTATAGAAAAATATTGGGTTCTGAAGTTGAGTAATGGACTTTTCTACAAACTTTTTATTTTGACTCTTTCCCATAGAGAAAGAAAAAAAAATCTCTTATCGAAATTAATAGTATTGAAAACCAGAAGGTGAAGTCTTTGTACTTTGGTCGTCGTATTTGCTATTTGACCTCTTATTGATATAAGACAACTTAAGAGAAACTTAAGAGAAAAAATCGAGAAAGTTCGCAAAGAAGTTAAAATATTTTCCCTGGCCTGCCATAACCTCATTTTGAAACTCAACTGAGCCCTTACTTTGACAAATTTAAATTGCTTTTAAAAAGTTTTTATGCCCCTATTATACAAGAAGGATTACGAACGTTTCCTGAAAGCCCTTGAAGACTTTTTCAGTTTTAGCAGTTTTCGCTAAACTTTTTATTGTTTTTCCTCAGTGCCAATTTTGTGTTTAATGTATATTTCTAATTTTCACAAATTATAGCCCTATTCAACTTGACGGTTAAACATTAAAGTTAGAATAATTTAAATCTCTTGTTTACGCTATAAACATTTTATTGATTGAAACGTAGTTGGTAATTATTTGACGATAAAGTAGGTTTACTAGCTAAAATAAAATCTTACTGGTGCCATTAAGACATATAAATTTGTTAACTGTTTCCAGCAAAATGTAGGGTAAGGTCGCCGAAATCGTACCACTTAGCACATTTTGCTCATTTCCTTTAAATCTGTTGGTATGTAGTGACTTATATTATCGTGCTGTTTAATTGAAAGGGTTATATAAGAGAAAAATAATATACCAATTAAATACATAGCCAAAAGTAAATGTTACAGCTCGTTTATTGCAACCCTACAAACGGTACGATTTAAAAACCTGGGTTTCTAAATCGTACCGGGGTTTTTTTAAATCGTACCACTCTATTATGCACGATCATGTTTTTTGATTTTTACTTAATTTAATAAATCAGTTGCCTAAATTTAGGTACAGATAAGAAATAAAATGTTAGTTTTATGGCAAAAATTATAATTCAAAGTACAGTAAAAATGTTAGAAGAAATATATCATCAATATAAGTCATTTATTCACAAACATCACAAATATAATGTGTACTGGAACTCCCTCCTGTGCATTTTTCATGTGCCCATTTTTTACAAAGAGAGCACTGTATCATCTCTTCCACTACAGATTCGCAGCACAAAAAACAATACCACTCATTATCGTTAACTTCTATAATCACATTTTTCCCTGACGTTTTTAATTTCTTGAATATTGGTGATTTAGTTTTTCCATCGCCTTTGTCAACAAAAACATTTTTCTTTACCGACGCTTTCTTTTCATTTCGCTTATTTTTATTAGCTTTAGTTTTATTTTCTTTGTTTTCTTTTATTTTAATTTTTTCCTCGAGTTCCTTTTTGTATGGGCTAGATGTTATAACAGTAGCTTTCTGAGCTCCTTTGCTAAGGCGTTTATTATGTTTTTTTGTTGGTTTAGGAAGGGGGCTTAATTGATTTAATGTGACAGCCTGCTCATTATTTTTAAGAATATTTTCTTGAATTGCATCATTGGGAATAACTTGTATGTTATCAGAGCTTTCTGCAATGGTAACTACAGTTTCACTTATGGTATCCTCAAAGTTTTCAACATCGTCTACGATCATTTCTCTTTGTAAATTTTCACTGGCTACAAAGTCTGAATCCTTAAACACATGTCTATCAATTGGCCATACTCCACTAGCACGAAATCCACTCATTGCATTGTGTGTGGTTGCAGCCTGGATATATGCCTCAGTTAAGAGCTGGGTAATTTCAAATTGAGTAACCTTCTCACCAGGATTAGAACGAAGCCACTTTGTCATAATGAGACTGTAACTGGACTCCATTGATTTAAAAATTCCCACGTCTAGGGGTTGTAACGTATGAGTTGTGTGTCCTGGAAGCTGGAGTATTAGGACATTTTTTTCCCTTGCCAGATTAATTGCAGCGAGATTTTTTGAATGGGTGGTATGCCCATCTAAGAGAAGAAGTACCTTTTGGTTTTCTGATGGTTTCACAAATTCAATAAAATGTTTTAGCCATTTCAAAAACAGCTCTGAATTTATATATCCACTTTCACTAACTTCGGTGAGGCTATTTGGAAAAGCGCCATTTTTTAATGCTGGGTGCATACGGACTCTTTTAAAAATGGTCATTGGAGGAACAAAGGTTCCAGTCGCGTTACAACAGCACACCATTGTTGTGTTTACGCCTCTTTCTCCACTTGCTATGAATCCAACTTGATGTTTTCCACGCTGAGCTATAACTTTTGGTGATTTTTTTTGGACTGTGGAGAAGCCAGATTCATCAACGTTATAAATATGTTGAGCGTCTATTTTATGTTCATCAATAACCTTTTCCAATAAATCAAAAAATTCGTACACATTTTCCCTATTAAAACCCTTACAACGAGCAATAGATGTATTTTCAGGTTGTCTCAAAGATAATTTGGGATTTCTAGACATAAAACGATAGTACCAATTTTTTCCAGCCAAATTGTTTTTATTTCCAGAGAAGGGATTTTTAATTAGATGTGAATTAGCCTCCATTAAATCATACGCAAGTTTCCTTACATCTGTTATCGTTAGCCCGAAAAGAGACTCCTCAAATACCAAAATATGTTTAACTAGGTCATTTTCAAACTGGGGAGGAATAGCAGGTAGTCGACCATTAACTCTTCGTTTCTCCTTCATTCTCTTGATTTTTTTTTGTTTTCCTCTGCTTGTTCATTTTCCGTTTCATATCTTTTGACTTTCCCATCTAGGTGTCTTTTAAAAGTGGGTTTAGGGGTATTATATTTTAAGCAACATTTATTAAATGTAATGATTCCACTTTTATATTCCGTTATTGCTTTTTCCATGTCATTAACAGACCATTTTCCATATTGCCTTTTTGCCATTTTAAACTGGAATAACAAATAAAAAATAAAATAATAAAAATATTATAGTAATCCTCCAAATCGTACCAGTACGATTTACAAAACTCAACAGTGGTACGATTTAAAGAACTTTGTCATAATATGAATAAATTAAGATTTTAACCAATAAACCAAACAAATTTTATTGTTTGTTTTTATTATATTATTCTAAATACTATATTTAATCTAATTAGCACTACAAAAAGTCCAAAAATTGAACTCACCACCATTAACCTCCTTAGAAAAAGTTACAGAAATTTACATCGAAATATAACACTTTTTTTCCAGACGCGTAACGAACACTCAACGTGATGTTATGGTTGTCAATTGATGACTGGCTATTAGAAGACGTATTCACTTTTTAAAAACGTTAACAGATGGCAGCATAGTCATTTGCAACCTATAAATAATAGAAAAGTACGATTTGCGGACCGGTACGATTTAGGCGACCTTACCCTACACAGTATAAAATAAAGTTTAGGAAGCATCAAACCTAAATAAGACAAAGTTACAGTAAAATTGCTCTAAGAACACGCCGCATTCATGGCACCTTGCTGTTGAAGTGCGGTCTATTTTACGTTAAGATGTTGGCGACAAAGACAGTACTGGGCTAAGTTATTTTACCCAGTGGCGGCTCGTGGGGTAGAGCCACAGTGCCATGGCACTACCTGCCCTCCTGTCCAGCGTCCTGCCCTTTACAAATTACCAAAACCTATTAAAATTAATATTCTCGTTTTTAAAGCAATTAGCAAAATAATTTAAAAATGGAACACAGTCGGGTGCAAATTTCCATCTATTAAGGAAGCGATTATGAGTAAAACGGTAACGTAGCTTTCGCGCCAAGCGACGAGGCACACGACGGAGGCCCGAAGTTATGACGAAATCGCCATAACACATCAATAAAAAAAAACATTGGAAAATGACCTTGAATGCAAGCAGGAAAAAATCTCTGCCCTGGAGTCTCTTCGTTTGACCGTTTGACGTTTGACGTTAGACGTTTCAAACAGTTGTCCGCGTCGCGTCGCGATTTGTTTGTATTAGGTTGTTTGTAAACTAAATAATTTTCGTTCGGCCGGCTGATTTAATGTATGTTAACGAACTTTTTATTTTAGAAATACATAATGAATACTATTAGATTTTTAAAGGAAACTCCATTTTCTACCATTTCTTTAGAACATAAATTGGAAATTAAGGAATTAGGACGACCGTTACCAGATTTAAATATAGAAAAAACTCAGGGCGGACAGAAAGTGCGTTTGCGTAAATTTAATAGAAATATTTATGGAAAAAATACTTGGGTGTGCGGTTGTGGTAAATCTAATAGACTATTTTGTTTTATGTGTGTTTTATTTGGTGGGGAGCAAACTTGGTCCCAAAAAGGTACAGATGATTTGGTCCGTATCTGGGAAAAAATGAAGACACATGAAAAATCGAAGGTACATTTAAACAATATATTTAATTTTAGTATGCTTGGTAAAATTAACTTTAAAACTCAATTAAATTCTGCATATCACAATGAAATAATGAAGAAAAACGAATAAATTGATAAAAACAGATAGGTACATATTAAACCAAATTATAAACTTCGTTCGTTCAGTCTATACATATAGTACACTCTACCTACAGTATTTTCTTAAAATTCAAGATATGATTGTAAATTCATAAATTAAATTAGGTGCCTTTTTGCTTATTTTTCCTACTTCAAAAGCAAGAACTATTAACAAAAAAGGGCGTGGCACCCAAAATTTTTTTGCCTGTGGCGCTAAGGGTTTACCTGGCCCTACTTCACTAAAATGGCACGAGCCGCCACTGCTTTTACCATCGCATTCACCATATTTTTGACTAGTACGAAGGTCTGAATGGTTTATTATTAGCATAATCACTTGTAAAATATAGAGCTAATTTTATTTACAACTGAAACATCGAACTCAACGTGCGATAGATTAAAAGTTATGGCGTTATTCATTCGTAACATACATTTGACATGCACTAAACTTATCCATGAAAAACGCTATGAACAACCCTAACAACATACAAGAGTTTTGCCGCCCCAACATTGTAGAACGGCCGATCAACCGGCAAGCGGTGCGCTGAGAGGGGGGAAGAATACCACTGCTTTTTTTCCCGACAAAAATATTGTTCAAAGAAGTTTTAGTTCGAATGTTCGAAATGAACTCCTATTTAAGCAATAATCGAACACATTTATTATGTTAAAACGATGATGTATTAAAGCTAGACGATTTGATTGTATTTCCTAATAGCACTAAGTATAAATAAAATAAGTCATCGTTTTTTAAATCGAGGTCGGAATTTTGTTAACGATGCATAATGGACGAACAGACAAGTACAGTTAATCGCCTAATTCCTAGTAATTATTTTGAGAGATAGAGAATTATCGCTAGGTCAATTTACCATCAACGCCAACGCTATTATCGAACTTATCGAGGTTTTGTGCGAATAAATTAAAATTTTCCGATTAAATTGACTTGTAAATCTAGTAATTAATTTTCGTGAATAGTTATCTATAATATATGTATAAAGCTCAATGTAAATATGTTAGTCCAGAAATGAGTATTAAATTTAAAAATATTTAGTTCTTGTAGTCTCCCAGTTGTGTACGATGTCAATATTTTAATACGACATAATAATATGATGTTTTCGCGTAAATTTGATTTTTTTTGCAATTAATTCATTTTGCTAATAAATAATTTTAGCGGGATGTTGTTGCCAAAATAGTTATAGCTATTATAAAGGAAATATATGGGTCAAAAAACTTTTTTGTTTATGAATTTACAGAAAACCCAATTAAGGTGATTTCTCATGCATCCGTCATCCGACGATCAGAAATTGCTCCTATTATTGGTGGAGGTATTATGGCGCCACATTTTACCTGAATATTTTTTTTAAATTAACCGACGTCGGACAAAGTCAAAATAATTTCAACTTTGTTCCATATCATGTTAATCGCGGATTTCGGGGGGGTAGGGGGGGTAATTACCCCCCCCCTGGATTCTAAACCTAACCAAACTTGAGTGCCCTCTTATACTTATAAATATTTTATACTAAAATCCCTATTTGTTCCAATGAATTTATAAGCCATCCTTCTACATTCTACATATTATTATTATTATGAATAGAACTACCTAATTATCTGAGCGCGGGCCAGACAGATTTGCGGCGCGCGGAGCCAGCTAGCGCATCGCTCATTTCCATAATTATTAGACAATTTGACACTAAAAATATAGTTACTTAAAAGATATGGGTTAACTATAACTATATTTAAAAAAATATATCTTTGACAATAAATTATTACCCCCCCTAGATTTTGACCCAGATCCGCGCCTGTTTCATGTCGGACTTTTAACTTTTTTAGGGTATATTACCAGTACTACATTTTCTTTGCTTATTACGATGGATACTATATAAATGTATATAAACTTCAAATACGAAACTGCTAAAAATAACGTATTGTTTCTACATATATGACAGTTGAAAGAATGTAGTTTGAAATAATATATAATTTGATGCCATTTTCAGGTTTTATCTTTAAAAAGCTAAAGAAAAATTAAATTACAAGCAATAATGTTTGTACTTTTATCGACTAATAATTATTGTTTTTTTTACGAATTTTGGTACGATGTTAGGTAAATTACAAAATTTAAAATTTCGGACATTGTATAATATGTATCGTCGGATCAAGATGCATGAGAACTCACCTTTAGTTGACTTATTCTGACAGTTATCTTTTTAAACCTAAAACTATCAATTTAAGACGGGTTTATTACATATTTAAAGCAAAATATCTAGATTTTGTGAGTAAAATTTACAAACAGATTTTTTTTTGTGCCTGTGGATATGGCACCACCGCTCGTCGCTGTCACACACCCATCAATCATTTGCGCAATTAAAAGGATTTTGATGGGATTTATACTGCTACGGGTAGCTGGAATTTGCAGGAATAAAATAAAGGTTAGTTTTATCTCGCCAATAAATTCCATTGTATGTTTAAAAGTTGGAGACAATGATGTTTCTTAAATTATAAAAGTTTTGGACATTGTCTTGATTTGTTTTAAATCACAACGTTTCAGCTGAAACGTATCTCCAATAACAATAATATTTAGGTGAATACTAAGTAAATAAAGTAACTTAAAATACCCTGCGGGATCACCCTGGCTTGAGAGGATCTGCGTCTACAGCTATCTATATAGACAGTCAAGCAGCCATAAGGGCAATTTGCTCCAGCAGTAAGTCAAAATTAGTAAGAGGCTGTCGCAACAATCCTGCACACTTGGTGCTCAACTTCGAATCACCTTGAGTTGGGGTTCCTGTACACAGCAATATATGGCAACGAGACTGCTGATGCGGTCGCCAGGGAGGGCGCAAGCATGTATGTCAAACTAGCAGAGAATATTGTGGCTAGACCACTGGGATCAGTCAAAGATGAGAGATCGGATAGCTAATCAACTTGCGCACAGCAGATGAACAGTGCTGACAACCTGTAGCATTTCCAGGAAATTGTGGCCCCTACTTGATGGCAGGAAAACCGCAGCGCTATTACAGATCAGTCGGAAGGACCTAAGAAACATCACTGTCATAGTCACCTGTTCGGTAGACGGTAGACACGCTGAACGTATGCAAATATCAACTAACGACTGCCGTAGAAGTTGCAGAGATGAAGAAGAAGTGGAAAGTATTCAGCATTTCTTGTGTGAATGCCCCGGCCTCGCTAGAAGAAGGTTTAATGCCCTGGGCGAACCATTCTTTAATGACCTGGAGGAAGTGAGCAGCCTACAACTGGGTTGACTCACTAAATTTATTAACAGCAGTCAGTGACTGGTTTAAATGAGCTGTCAAGATTCTTCTACTCTCTACGTCGCGTTAACCATCAGGAAGCTGATGCGGATAGGTTCCACGGAACATGTGTGGTACCACTACTGTCCTTGTAGGACTACGTTACGGTCCTTATAGGACTACGTGTGACTGTTTGGACAATGCCAGAGGTCTGCCACTCTAACCTAACTTAAAGTAACTTCAGCTCTATTTATACTAGCTCGGTGCACTGAAGCATAACTGAGATGGGTGCATTTATGCATTCGGTATTATTCATTACATATCTTACTTACCAAAGGTTTCCAGATATTTCTTATATCTAATGATGAATAAAACAATCTGGGTTCTGGTGTATAGCTTTCCTTTCTCTTCTTTCGGTGTGATTCTTTATGTAGGATTTCAGCTTTTGACCACATGATATGATGACCATGTGTCCAGGCATAATCAGCTGCACCTGACCTTTGGGTCTCTCCTCTTTTTGACTTGTTGGTTTAGTCTTCGTCATCAGGTGGCTTCTTAGGTTGTTTTTTGTGCTGAATACTCTATTGGTGTTAAATCATTGCCCTAGTCTTCTTATTCTCTCAGATACTCGTTTGACATACGAAATTTTGAGTGTTGAGTGCGCTTCTTTTTTAGCTCTTTGCGGGTTTGGTCGATTCTTAATATTTTCCAAAATTTGGTTAACCAATCTCATGGTGAAGCCATTTTTGTTGAGGGTGGTCTTGATGTAAATAGTTTCCTTTTGAGGGCTTCTTTCGAGTTACAAATTTTAATTTCTCTCTGCCCAAGGGTCCCTGCTATACCATGTTTTGTATTATTCGAGTGGCTTGATGTATAGCCGAGATGTTGACCTGTATGCGTAGGCTTCCTGTATACTAACGTTTGGATGGTGTTGCCACCGTTGCGATTTAAAACAAATATAGACATTGCAAGTCCAGAACTCTTTTACCATTCAATAAAATCCATGTTTATTTTGCTTAGGGGTCAGTGCCCTCCTACCCCTATTGGCATTCCACGCTTTACTTTATCTGCGTTTTATTTATACCTACATAAAGAATTAATGGAGGGAATACACACATTGCATACAATACCATCTTTAAAATCTGATTAGTAAATTCATAAAATTGCTGTAAATTGTCTCTTATGAAAACTTAAAATCATTCACCCGCTGCAGCGCTATTCTATATTCAAATTGTATATTGATATAATATCGGCGTATATAAATCAAATCGATGATATTATTTTGATGTAACAAAACATAATCACTTTATAATAGCATTAGCAAGAAAACCATTAAACTCCATCCATTCCGTAATTTTCAACTAATAATTTTTCGATAAATGATTACAACCTGGGTATATTTTGACATTTTCAATATAAACCTTGAACAAGAGAGAGTCATTTGGGGCAACTGAGTGTAGTGGGTAAGTGTGCACCATATTATGTATATTCTTTGAGACTTTAGGTTATTAACGATGCTGACGGTGCCCATTGATGTATAAAGTTATGTATTTAAATCCTGCGTTGCGTGGATGAAAAAATTACATCTCAATTCAATAATTGCGTTGTCTGACATGCAAAGTTTAAAAAAAAACTTAAATACAAAGTAAAAATAAATTAACTGAAACGGGTATTGGTACGATCAATAAAATTCAAATTCAGAAAGGACAGCTAGAAGACTCCGAACAACGATGTAACCTGCTCAACAAATACTTTAAAACTAATACTACGGCGCGCGGCCATTGCCGATCGCTACGAACCCCCACCAACGTCTTGTGGATTATAGGTTCTAACGGATACAATTGGTTTTTGGGTACGCTATTCTGCTTTCGTCATTGTAGAGAAAGCGCTTTACTGGGAACAAAATGCGTCGCATGGAGCAAATACAATTTATTTCTTAACAAAATTGCTGTATTAAAAGTAGTTCATTATTTAACAAGACTGTGCTGCTAATGGACCTGATTACTACCAATAAAAACACTGTTTTAGCAAATCTGGAATTGATATAACACTAAAGCAGTGGCGCACACAAGGGGGGGGGGCACTGGGGCACGTGCCCCCCCCCCCCAACAAGTAGCTCAAAACCGGAGTACTCGATTGTTGAAATATGTAACCGACATCACTCGGTCTAGCACTGAGCGCAAGTTCTACTATTTGCTTACTAATAAAGTAGCGACTACTCGATCGATTATCGAAATCATCAGTTTTTCCCAGAAAATTTTCATAACTTGGTGTCCTTTTATCGCCAAGATATGAGTTAAGTAAGAATGTCTTAGAAGCAGAGCTACGTCTATGGTACCAAAAATTTATTAAATCCAGTGAGGCATCAATTGACCGGATTGACATCCTTCTATTCCAAAGAGCGCACTTGATGCCATAAATATGATGAATGTGGATGCGTATCCAAATATTTTTATACTACTTACATAAGATATTTTCAACATTACCGGTGTCGACAGCTACAGCAGAACGAACATTTTCAACTTTGAGAAGGCTTTAATCTTATTTAAGAAATACAATGGGAGAAAATTGGCTAAATGGACTTGCAAATTTATATATTTATACATTGATACCAATGAAGTCTTAAGTATTTTAAAAGAAAGAGGACCCAAGAGGTTGGATTTTGTTTTGTAAATGTGTATTTTCCTTGCATTATTTATAGATATTTAAAAAAAAAATTTGCAGCAGTTTAATTATCCCCCCCCCCCCCTCTTTTATTAACGTAAAACTATTAGTATTTTATATAGATTTTATATTGTGCCCATAGGCGGTTCTAGGTGGGGGCTTGGGGGGGCTAAGCCCCCCCCAAATCTCGGATCAGCCCCCCAAATTTAAATGTGGCAATCCAAAAATTTCTATATATCTACATAATTCCAGTAATTCTACTAATTTATTAATTAATTAACTTTTTCATAAAAAGCTTTCTTTTCTTCTCTACCAAACTGCTACTAACACAACTAATAATGATTTTTATTTAGCACCCAATAACTCAATGTGATTTAGGATGAAAAAAGGCCTTGACGTAAAGTTGGACGATGCTGTTAACGGTTTTTTCCAAAAAAGTGGGTTTCTACCCAAATAGCTTTATAAAAATTTATTTGTGCAAAGATTTTTTCATAAATTTAGGATAAAATCCCACTGGTGTCAAAGATTTTTAACTTTTAAATTATAAAAATATTGCCTGTATTTTTATATATGTCTACTACCCAGCAAACACAAGAGGGCGCTGAGGGCGTAATTTTTTCAACGATTTTAACGACTTTTGGATAAAAATTGGGCGTGGCACCCCCAAAATTTTTCGCCTTCGGCGATTAGCCTCCGGCGGCACCTGCGGTGACCTTCCTTTTCCTACGACTTCAGCCCCCCTAACTAAAAGGTCTAAAACCGCCTAAGGTTGTGCCCCTCCCATGATTGAATCCTGAGTGCGCCACTGCACTAAAGAGGGTTTAATACTCTAGCAATTTATTTAATATGGGTTAATAAAAAATAAGCTATCAATACAAACTATGTCTTAGCAAACTTATCAGATCATTTTCCTCAGTGCTTTTAAGTAAAATATCAAAGCGCTCTTACTTGCCAAAAACCCAAAATGCCTGTGTACTTATGAGTTTTTTATCCTTAACTGTATATTTTTGCTCGCACAGCTTCGCGGATTTGAAGCTATCAAAAGAAAATTAGGTCTCTTACTGTCTTTTCACATAAAATAAAAGAGAACTAGTTTAATCTCTGTTTCAGATTTTATCGGATTTTTAACGAGGCTATATTTCTTTTAATATGGGAAGATCTAAGGTTTTATGCTGGGGTTATAAAACCAATTTAATTTTGTGGAGTTGTGCGACTAACCAACTTGGCATTGTATGGATAAGAAGATGGTAAAATATGTAAATTTATTTATATACTATACTATGTAGCTACATTTACTCAAATAAATACTCAATGTTGCTTTTTGACATTAAAAAGAGGTAAACTTGTCTGTTATTTTGACAATACCAGAGAATACTTTAGGGTTGCTGTTTTTTACCATGATCCGACCAGCCACCAAGTAATAGTTAATCTAAGAGCGCTTCGGGACTCCAACGTATTGGCAGCATTTCAAGCCCTACTACCAGGGTTTGCCTCGCCTGAAAAAGCTAATCAGCTCCAACACAATTTATTATTATATACATATACAATAAAATTAATTTTGCCCTGTTAGATAATGTTATGGTGGTTAATCATGAATATTGGGCAAACCTCCACAAAGAAAACATGACTATAACAACCCTTTTAATATAACATTCTTTATATTTGAAACTTTATCGCTTTTTATGCAAATTTCCTTTTAAAAATGGCGTTCTATAACTTGGAACATTGATAAATGGATCTTCATTGAACGGAATTATTAATCAACCGACTTTTCAATGAAACGAGTTTCAATCTATTATTAGAGAATAGTGCTTTCTAACTGGTTTTCTTCGACTTAAGAAAATGATAATTAATGGTCTTTTATGAATGCTTATAATTATTATTATTATCGTTATGTCTTATTATCTTTAGCCTTCCAGCAATTTAATTTCGGTTATCTTTTTTTTTCAGGTGAGTTACTACGTTCTGGTTGTGTCAGTGGAAGAATTATGGACCTTTATAATAAGTAAGAGCAAATTCTTTTTAATAGTAAAAAAAATAACCAAAGCGCGAAAATGACGATGAAAAATTATGATTTTACATAAAATAATATGAAAAAAAAGTTCATATTTACCTATAGGTCCGCAAATGCTACGGAGCTACGGTGTTGTCGCAGTGTTTTTTTTAGTAAATTTATTAGTAACTGGATACAATATAAAAAAGAACTTTTAGGTATAAGTTGGTGGTATTAAAGGGTACTTTTGGAATATATCAGGTAACCCATATTGCAACCAGTGGCGTGGGAATAAGAGGGACGTGAGTTATTTATATTTTTTTTCGCCGAGTGTATTTTCACTAGTAATCCAACAAGAGGTTAAATTATTTCCGGAAATTTATTCGAGCTCTAAAAATATTCATGAGCCAGAAAAAATTTCCGGATGTAATTTAACCTCGCGCGGTGTTTGGTAAGAAAATTCCACACCAAATTTAAATATTAATTTAAATAAGATTTTAATAATTATTTTAAAATTAGTTTATTTGAAACACAATTTGGTGTGGAATTTTCTATTATACTACCAATACGATTTCTGCTAAGTGTAGTTACACGCAAATACAATTTCAGGTCTTAGAATAGTATATTTTTTTCATATTACGTAATTTTGGTTTACAATATTTGGTAGAAAGTTTTTTTTGTTCAATTTTTCTAAAGTGCCACTAAATGCGTTGTGATGCTATAATAATAAGTTAAAATTGAGAGCCATATTTTTTTTTTATATCGATTTTAGTTGCCCGAACTATTATTTCAATATTTAACGTAGGTCATTATTCATATTATTAATAAGTAAGATTTGTTTTATTACAATTGGTAGAAAATTAAAATTTTATTGGTCTTTCACATAAGTAGGTACCTAAAGAGATTTAGTTTGTTCCACAGGTTGGATTAGCTTCCGGTATCGATTACATTATATTGATTTCTACTTATTGTAGTTACACTGAAATACAATTTTAAGACTTTAAATAGTATATTCTTTAATTTAACACAATTTTTTTTTTAGTTTTTAAGTAATTCATTTTTTATACGTACATTTTATGGCTTGCCTAATCAGCGGCAGCGAACCGGTCATAGGGGACAGTGTTCATCATATTTTAACAGTAAAAACTGTCAACAAAAGTCGGGTTTTGTAGGAAACAGAATTTTTGGCAGTCAAAAACAAACAATACTTTTTTTTTAATTAATCGTTTTGAAAATCATGCTGTACACAATTTATGCAAAAATCATCGTACTATGTCATATTTGGCCAAACTAATAAGATTGCAGTTGCCATTTTCAGAAAGAAAATTTGTTTCGAATTGTTCAGGAATATTTGCTTCTAATTACTTAAAATTGAAACTATTAAATGGAAAAATGGTAAATAAAATGGTGTCTAAATATTGCATATATTTTATTAGGCCTAGATTTTTAATTAATAAAGCGATATGTTCAATTCCAAGTCCAGCTTTTTCGCCTTTAAGAAGAAAGTAGGTGGCCGAAGAATACCAAAAACATCTTAATTATAAGGAAAATGTATAAAAATTTTAGTATAAAAAATCACCACCTAATTTTGCATTTTTGCGAAGTGTAAATAAGTTTAAATAAAACAATTGAAACTAACTTTAAGTAGAACAAAATTATTCTGTGATTATGTCAAAAAATGTCCACTTGAATTCGCTGTTGGTCACCCACAGCGAAATAATTTCCGTATTTAAAATTTCAGGTCCGTATTGAAAATACACAATCTTGTAGGAGATAAAAATGAATATGAAAACTGTTTATTCTTATTTTTCCAAAACTGAAAAAAAAAACATTACGGATATATCCGAAGATAATCGGGATATTTTTGCAATTATCATTCACAAAGTTATTAACCTCAAAATCCGCAACTTTGCCTCAATGTCACCATCTACGTATCTCTTACCGTTTTCGAGATTCTCATGTACGGACTCGAATGTGTAGCACCCTATACAGGGTGTCCCGAAATTAGCTGACAATATTTTAAGGGGATAAAGTACATTCAAAAATAAGACTAAAATCCTCTATTAATATACCTTCAAAAACGTTTCGCTATGGGGCTAGAGCCCCCCGAATTGGAGCTATGACAAGCAGTTTTTTTACAATATCTCAGAAACCGATTAGGCTATCGAAGCAAAATTTGATACATGTTTTACCCATGGCTAGACGCAATAAACGGTTTAATTAGCTTAACTGTATTTCTTCCAGTGGCGTCCCACTGGGTAGGTAGTTGGGAGAATATTGCCCCAAGTTTTTATTTGTAGGATTTTTTAACTTCAGGTGCAATTTTTAGAACCCTTGAAGTCTTTTGTTGAAAAAAGGTACTCTTGTTTCAGTGCGGTATGATTCACCATTTTCCAGTAAAATCGATTTTAAAATTTTCGGTTTTTTGAAATCCGGTGAAAAGGCTGAGGTTTTTTTTTGCATATCTCAGCAAACACTTAATATTAAAACATGAAATTTATTAGAAGTTCTACTAGCGACAAATAATAATAATACATAATCAACTTAGGGATTTATTAGATAATGTGCCACTGGATTTACGTTACTACGGACGTCAAGTGAGGAATTGGCTTGAAGAAAATTACCAGGTGGATTGATAGCCATAGCCTGGCCACCAAGATCACCTGATTTAAATCCCCTTGATTATTATTTTTGGCGACACTTGACTGGTACTTGCTTAAGAATTAGTTTTCCGTGTGGTTCACAATCAAATTTGATTTGCAATTTGTTATTATTTTTTGTTTTATTTTAAAACTCTCTTAAAATCTCCATGAAAATAAATATTTAAAAAACAAGGGAATCTAAAAATATGTTTAATTTAAAAAGGTTACATTCTGTCAAATTACAATAATAGAAGGTTTTATTAACAAAAAATTTAAAATTAAAAAAAAATTACATTAAAACTATGAAATTAAAAAAAAATAATAGTAATATTTACTTAAGGCTCCACCCCGTGCGACGGCACTGGAAATATATTTTAAAGTAACATCCTTTAATACATAATATGCCTTGTCGCTAGTAGAACTTCTAATAAATTTCATGTTTTAATATTAAGTGTTTGCTGAGATATGCAAAAAAAAACCTTAGCCTTTTCATCGGATTTCAAAAAACCGAAAATTTTAAAATCGATTTTACTGAAAAATGGTGAATCCTACCTCAATGAAACAAGAGTACCTTTTTTCAACAAAAGACTTCAAGGCTTCTAAAAATTGTATCTAAAGTTAAAAAATCCTAAAAATAAAAAACTTAGGGCAATATTCTCCCAACTACCTACCCAGTGGGACGCCACTGGAAGAAATAAAGTTAAGCTAATTAAATCGTTTATTGCGTCTTATCATGGGTAAAACATGTATCAAATTTTGTTTCGATACCCTAATCGGTTTTTGAGATATTGTGAAAAAACTGCTTATCATAGCTCCAATTCAGGGGGCTCTAGCCCCATAACGAAGAGTTTTTGAAGGTATATTAATAGAGGGTATAAGTCTTATTTTTGGCTGTACTTTATCTCCTTAAAATATTGTCAGCTAATTTCGGGACACCCTGTATAGGTGAACATATAAAGTCCATAAAACCGGCTCTTTACGGATCACGATTTAGGTTTACGTCATTTCTCTTGCACTCGAGCAATTTTTATTATTTTACGCCTCATATCTTTGAAACCGGCCATCCAGAGACAAATTTCTTAGGGCTTATACGAGACATGCACATGCCCTATGGCCATTTGCCACCCTATAAACACCCTATTTATAGCTTGTTTATTATATTTATCACTTTATGTTTATATAGAAATTCTAGCATGACATACCGTGCGAGTAAAAATTATGTGCACCAAAGAGGGCCTTGCATCTAAGGACGTATTGCTTAGCCGTAGAGCTTAATACCTGTTGGGTGTCAGTAACTACCTGAATTAACAATCAATCAGATATTCCGTCATCTTTGACAGTCGTTACAAGTAATTTGATTCATCGCTAATTTTTTCAATTTCTTGAACAATTCACACAATGGGCTTTACGGAACAGCACAAAACATTCGAGGTTGAAGCGTATTTTCGAAACGGGGTTAGAGTAAATGGTGAGTGGCAATACAATCCAGGTTTGTGCATGGACGATTTCCACAAACATGTTCCTAACGTTGCTTTTATTGCTGGGTATTTTTATCATTGCCTGAAAAGAACCGTGGCTGTGTTTAGGGAAACAGGTTCTATACAATACAAAAAAGGAGCAGGAAGGCCATCTGTAAGAACAGAAGAACTTGTTGCGAAAGTTTGTGAAATAATGCAAAATACGCCAACAAATTGTATAAGACGCCTGTCCCAAGAAGTGGAAAGATCTTATGGAACATGCAGGACTATTCTTAAGAAGCAGCTAAATTTATTTTCTTATAAAGTGCAAGTATTCCAAGAAATACAAGCCGCAGATTTTGAAAGACGCAGGAATTACTCTTAATGGTTTACCCAAAATTTAGTGGAAAGAAATGATTTAATAAACCTGACATTTTTTTCGGATGAAGCCTGGTTCCACCTCTCCGGTTATGTGAATTCTCAGAATACATGTAATTATTTTTCTTTTTTTTTCTGTATATTCTTACTTTGTTAATTTTGTAAACAAGAAAAATAAATTTGTATTTGTCTACTTATTTTATTACTCATTATTTTGGCATATCATGTCATAATACGAATTTGACAAAATTTTAACCTAGATTTGATTAGATATATCGTCCCCATATCATTGTGATCTAAACCAAGCCCTACGTTTTTTAATCCAAGCCTTCTTTGATGCAAATGATTTTTGCACGTACGGTATTTAAGCTGCGAACCAATCAAGCGGCAACCAGTGCGCCTGCGCATGTTTTCCTTTAAATGTCACGTGACTGACGCCGGATTCGCGCCTAAATTCAATTGTTAAAATATAACCCATAGTAAAAGCGGTTATCCTGTGTTGATTTCACAAAATTAAAGTTCGTCGTGCTTGATATTCGTTTTCGTTAGCTAGACATGGAAGGTTCAATAATTGCCGTAAAAATTTGTGCACAGGCTAATTTGCAAATTATAATATTGATATGACCGCTAACAACTTATTTTGGCATTGTTTTGGTGGCCTTTGAATTTTTTTACCGATAGCAGAACATTAAAAATCAAATAAGACTCATGGTTAATAAAATTAGTGTATACATTGCAAATGGTACAGATTTCAGTGTCAAGTTACACAACGACAAAAAAATTGAGCAGCGAACAATTTTCCGAAATATAATATAAACGTTCTGGTTGAATTCTCGTGTGAGCAACCTAATGTGTATGCGATAAAAGTAAAATGGTTGCTACGCATAACGGTATAGTTTTTCGAAGAAAGCACTGGATAAGCTTGTGAAATAGAAGCCTGGTTTATATCGGCATTCAAAAAATCGTAAAATACGGAATGTTGTATGAGTTTTTCAAAGTAGGTTAAAAGGTTTCCTTTGTTTAAGAATCTTTATAATTAGAAGTTTATTATTTTATATATTTTGCTTTGTTATTCCTAGTAAATTTGACGGAATTGATACTAAAATTGTATCAGTTCCCTGCCACAGGTAAATTTTCATTGACCAATGCTAGAAGATCCCGGATCAGTCGGAAAAATCGATTACCTCTAATATAAATAATAAAAAGCTTTTTAGATTTATATGAATACCTGAACTAAATATATCAAATGAAAAAAATCGACAAGAAGGGTAACATCGTACATATTATTTCTCTTTAGCATTTATATTTTGTTTTTTAAATGTATTAATATTTTTTATATTTTTAGAAGAAATATAAATAAATAAATACATACATAAAGGGCTATTTATTTATTTATTTTTATTATAGAAATATAAAAAAATTAATACTTTTCAAACAAAATATGAAATCACAGTATGGTGAAAAATGCAATTTTACGATTGTCCTAACATTCTATAAAAAAATACTAAAACGCCAATTTTAAACATTACTTTTTCGTCTGAAGAGTCTGAAGACAGAAAAATAATAGCAACATGTAACATAAAAATGCTAATGAACTAAAAAATATTGTACAGTTACTTAGATGCAAAAAAGGGTTGATATCATGATGTATAAAAAGTAAGTTAATTTGAAAAAAAAACATTTATTACCTACATTTAGTTAATATTTATACAGTGAGTCCCAGAAGTAATGTCTAAATTGCTTTAAAATTCAGCGACGATATAATGACATTTTTGAATTTTGACAGTAATTTTTTGCGTTCCAACGGTAGGTACCTCATAGAGAAAAACGGCTTACATGTCCCAATCCTAGTTTCTCATATTCTGTTTACAGAACTTCCGGTTGAACCGGAACTGAACCGGAAGTTTAAAAAACATAGTTTTTGATGAACCGGAACTTGACATTTTCGGATAAAAAATGAAAAACTAGAATAATGACATATAAGCCGTTTCTCTTTATGACGTACCATTGGAACGCAACAGAATATGAAATTTTAAAAAGGTAATTTTTCTTAAAATGTTAATATCTCATAACTATTAAGTTTATATGTACAGGGTGTTTTATTAAGGTTGAAGAGCGGCCATATCTCGGAAACTATTGGGCATAGAAATTCACGAAAAAAAAAATTTTAAGTGGCCATGAGAAAATCCTGGAAATAATTTTTAAGTTCCGCATTTTGCCGCAAGGGGGCGCAATTGAAAAGTAAGTTTTAACATTTTAGATATCTCCGAAAATTGCATTTGTAAAAGTTTTAAAAATTATTCTATTGGCAATAACTCTGAAACGGATGGAGATATCGAACTGCGGTTTTGACATTTTTTGTAGCAAATTTAATCTACTTTTCGATTATGGTATCATAATTATACCGTATGATTTGAAATTAATGAATAAAGTTAAGAAATGTGTTATTATTGCAAATTGCGCCCTCTAGTATTTTTATTGAGAAGCATCATGGACCACTCAAGACGACAGTTAAAAGTACTTACATTTCTCTTCCAAACAAGTTTTAGTTTGCTAAAATCGGATAAGTGGTTTATAAGTTACAGCGATTTAAATGATTGCACTTTCAACGGCTTCCTCCACTCTTACTAAAGTCGGTACGCCAACAAGCAGGGGACCAAAATTATGCAAAATTGTCCAAGCTTTTTAATGGTGTTATTAAAAATATACCTTAACGTGCAATTTTCGGAGATATCTAAAATGTTAAAATTTACTTTTCAATTGCGGCCCCTTGTGGCAAAATGCGGAACTTAAAAATTATTTCCAGGCTTTTCTCATAGCCACTTTAGTTATTATTTTTTTTTCCTGAATTTCTATGCCCAATAGTTTCCGAGATATGACCGCTCTTCGACCTTAATGAAACACCCTGTATGTATAATTTTTTTAATAAAACAGGCTTGCAATTTATTAAAAAAAAAAGAAAAAAAAAGCCGTCCAGTTTTGAACACCCTGTATATTTTTTACAAATCTTAAAGCTTTAAGAAAATTTGATATTTGGTTTAAATCACGAGAGAAGCGAGACGAGACGAGAGAAGGCCTTCTCTCGTCTCGTCTTGTCTCTCGACAACTGTAACTATTGTACTGACCGAAATACCGTTATATTTACTAATCCTTATTGTTATTGCGATCACAGACAAAGAAATTGTTTTAGCTCGTTCATAAAGTTACGAGCTTTGTAAAGAAAAGTAACATAAATACATGGTTAAATTTTAGTGCCCTTATACCGGCTATCGTCCAAGTTTACACAGATCTGGTTTAATGTTCCGTGCGTCGTAATACTCTCGTAATTTGAAATAACAATTTACTGTCCCACAGTTTAAAGTAATAATAAAAAGGATAAAACCCAAGAAACCAATATATTTTTATATTTTTCTTTATTGGCTAGTTAATTCGGCATGTCTTTTCGTTTTATTGGTTGTTATTTTATGTAGTGTTGATGTGCAGTATGCGCACGGACAAGAATACGTTGACCATAAAAATAATGAAAATTTTAGGACCATCATCTTGCACACCTAGACTCGCCAGATAACCAACCAATTATAGATAATAATAGAAAGAGCATTGCAGTGTTCTTTGATATAGCAAAGGTATTTGATACCAGTGGCGGCTCGTTAATGAAGGGCTCTGGGCTATTTCTAAAGACCAGCTCTGCTATGCGATGTTGCATCAAAAAATGTCTACTCTCAGGTCTCTAGTTTTAATTTTAGAAGTTTAACCTTTTTTTGAAAATATTATTTTTATTTTAAAAAGCACTCCCATCTAACAAAATAAATCTTATGCGTGTGGAAAAGTGGATCTTTTCAAACTAAAATGCGTGCGGATAAACAACAAATCGCGCACGCTTGTACGTAACATAATTAGGTATTTGATTTGGGGTTTTATAATTATAAAAACAAAACAAAATATTCTCACAAATTTGTATTAATATTGGTATCATTTTTTAATTGAGTTTAAAGTTGTATGCATTAGCATCCTTTCCAATTATCTTGGTCGCAGTAATAAAATTAAGTAATATAACAGCAGTTACTTCTGTAAATACCTTCTAAAAACGTTTCTCATGATCCTTTAACTTTACAACCGCAAAGTCGATAGAGCACAGCAGGTACACTATTAAAGTAGCGACTTTACAAGCCTGGGAAACAATGAAAAAGTCTTGAAATGATCACGTCTAACTTGTTCTGAATTATCACCTAATTTAAAAGGTAACCATTTCAAAACGTGGTTAACATAATATAATATAAAATCTGTGAGATTACGGGCGTCGTCGGTCATTTCGGTAAAATACCATAGCCCTATCGGGTTCCTATCTCGTTTGGGCCTAGGATTAAACGTAGTCTACATTTAGACTTTGACAAGCTCTTATAGGGACTGATCATTAAAAAGTGTACATTAATACTAAAACATAACACACATAGAACTTATAGACATTAAAAATCTTAGGTTGGGATATACCTACCGTGCGAGCAAAAATTATTTGCATCAAAGAGGGCCTTGCATCTAAGGACTTAATGCTTAGCCGTAGAGCTTAATACCTGTTGGGTGTCATTAACTACCTGAATTAACAATCAATCAGTTATTCCGTCATATTTGACAGTCGTTACAAGTAATTTGATTCATCGCTAATTTTTCCAATTTCTTGAACAATTCACACAATGGGCTTTACGGAACAGCACAAAACATTCATGGTTGAAGCGTATTTTTGAAACGGGGTTAGAGTAAATGGTGAGTGGCAATACAATCCGGGTTTGTGCATGGACGATTTTCACGAACATTTTCCTAACGTTGCTTTTATTGCTGGGGATTTTTATCATTGCCTGAAAAAAACCGTGGCTGTGTTGTACATCACTAAAAAGGAGCAGGAAGACCATCTGTAAGAACAGAAGAACTTGTTGCAAACGTTCGTGAAATAATGCAAAATACGCATGTCCCAAGAATTGGGAAGATCTTATGGAACATTCCTAAGAAGCAGCTATATTTATTTCCTAAGTGCAAGTATTCCAAGAAATACAAGCCGCGGATTTTGAAAGACGCAGGAATTACTCGAAAATATGAAGAGACGTGTGAATTTATGCTTGAAGCATGGCGGTGGCCAATTACAGTAATGTATGTAATTATTTTTCTTTTTCTTCCTGTATATTCTTACTTTGTTAATTTTGTAAACAACAAAAATAAATTTGTATTTGTCTACTTATTTTATTACTCATTAGTTTGGCATATCATGTCATAATATGAATTTGACAAAATTTTAAACTAGATTTGGTTAGATCTGATATATTGACCCCATATCATTGTGATCTAAACCAAGCCCTACGTTTTTTAATCCAAGCCCTCTTTGATGCAATTAATTTTTGCTCACACGGTATAAAGAAAAGTAATATTTTACGGACAGAACAGATAAGATCCTCCAGTGTTCAAAGTTTTTTATGTAATCAACAAGAAATCCCTCTCAGCGCCCAGAGGATGACGTCATAGAGGTCGAAATGGTGGCATTATACAAATTCTTATCTTCTAAGTTATTTAAATCTCTCAAGAAAGATCATATTTCTTAAATTTAATGAAGTATTCTTAATTTTACATTTTTGATGAACAAATTATAAAATTAGGAAGACGTCAAAGTTATCGTCCTCTTAACCTAAAAAAGCGATCAATTTTTTAACTAGTTTCAAGACCTTATCCCTTGTTAAAACAGCTGACATATTATCTTTGCAAAAAATAAAACCTATAACTCTGGTCTCGGCAATATAAGAAAGGAATGATTTTAGTGAATACAATCCCTGGAACTAAAAAAACTAATAAATGTCAGCCTATACGAAATCGAGTTTTCGGACAGCAATTTTTTTTCGATTCCCTTTTAGACCTAAAAGTCCAGTTAAATTTTAAATAAATGAAGGAACTTTTGTGTTAGGTGTACATTTTTATTTTAGTAGCAGAGAGTTTTCGGCCTCTCGGCCATCTTCAGTGCCTCCTGCAAAGTAATAAATGAACTTAAAAATATGGAAGAAGAAAACATTCTTGATAAAATTTTACAAAAATTCGTTAAAAAAATAAAAATAAAGAATATAAAATATACGGTTTATTACTCACTGTATCAGGATTTACACAGCAGGTCTTTCAATATTAAGAAAATACACCACATGGTGTAAAACAATTGTGTCAAACGCAGATATTAAAATTCTAAATATTAAAAAAAAAAGGTATTATGGGAGGGTATAAAATAAAAACATCCTTGATGGATTGTTTGGTTGTTATGTGTCCAAATGCAAAAAGGGGGAATTTACCTTGCCGTATTTCCTGGAAAGGGTATGCAATATGTTGAAAGCGGAAAATTTGAAAACACAGAATCAAAACAGAGCCTCCGGCACTTGAAAATTCAGATGTTTCGATTTTTGATTTAAAGAAGAAAAAAAGTCGAATGGTATATTGGAAAATTTTGTGGTTTTGTATATTATTTGAATTGTTGAATCTCTGACATGTCTAGGTGGTACTCATGTATAATTGGTACTTCGGATACATTAAATGACGCAGACCAGAAAATTTACTTATGAGATGGTAAATATTGTGTTAATGAGCCTAATGAATAAAAACTAAACAATTACTTGAAGCAATTACTTTTTAGTAAAAGCAATTGCTTGACTAGCAAATGCTATAAGTAAAAGCAATTGCTAGATCTGAATATGAATAAAATTTGGAAGCACAAATTTTCAAAATGAATTATTTTTTTCAAAATTGATAAAATGAAGGTGATACAGTCATGTAGTATCAAATTTCGAAGCTAAATTCCAAATTTTAACCAATTCTATCCAATAGTTTTCTTGTAGTTTGTCCCTTCTTTTTACCTAAATGCGGCAAGTGATAACTGCTCTTAATGGTGAACGAAAAGGAAAAATTAATGGAGTTTTGGTAATCCTTTGGAAAGTGGTAATAAATAAATAACTATTAATAAATAAACCAAAACCTACAAACGTCTGTGTAAAGGTACAAAATTTCTATTCAAACTAACTTGTATATTTATACAAGAATCATTGTTGGATAATTTTGATATTGTTAAAGGTTTGTTGAAAAGATTTTGAGATTGCTTTAAATTTTGACTATAATGCAGTGAATATGGTGTAAAAGTTCCCTTGACCTTTGCAAAATTGCAACATAAATGATTCTTTTTGCATTCTATTGTGTAAAGTGTGTATTTTAACATATTCAAAATAATAAAAAATGAAAAAAAAAATGGTTTGGAATGTACCAGTTCATGTGGCCAGTGTCAAGAAACAAATTGTAAAAATAGTCCTCAGCGCATAGAAGATAAAGAAATGGAAAGTACAGATGAAGATTAGTATGAATTGTGAAAAAACAGCCAAATATTTTTATTTTTGTTCATTGAAATAATGTTTTTTTTTGTCTAATTTGTAATAAAGTTTTCTCTAATGTATAATAGGCAATTTGAGTGATTCAATACCTATCTTACCTATACCTTTACTATTTTATACTTTTACCTTTGTATTTTAAACATTTTTGCCAAGTTATATACACATTATAAAAACAAAGTTGTAGATTTTGTGACTAAAAATACAAAATTCAGCCGCCATCCTGGATCTTGACTGATTTCCGTGGCAAGGATTAATGGGGATTTTGAATATGTTAAAATAGACACTTTTGACAATAGAATGCAAAAAGAATCATTTGTGTTGCAATTTTGCCCAGGTTATAATTTACTGCACTACTATTTAGCTTTAATGTGTGATGTGATATCCAAATATTATATAATAGGTTAAATGGGTGTTTTCACTCAATTTTAATTTTTAACCTACCTCATCTGGCTGCATGGCTAATTAGCCAAATGCCAATTATTAAAAAAAAAAAAAACCGAGAGAAAAACTAAAATTTTCTACGGTTTCAGTTTTAAAGATGTTGAATTATTTACTGAGAAAGTAAATAAATAAATGACTTTCTTTAATAAAAACTCTCGAAATCAGCGATCTACGTCATAACAAATTGCCCAATCACAGGGACTTGGAAAGAAGGTCGACCGGCCGGCATCTACCTGAAAAATATCTCGCGTCCAGTCTTCTGTTCTTGTCTATTTAAGTTATAATCGACCGCAAGAGTGGTAAATAAAAGAAGCCAATGACCAAAAGGTCAATGTCAAGCATCATTTACGTATGTCTGTATTGTGTTTTCTGAATATTCTCGTAAGAATAAAACAATATTACGTATTATACTGAGCAGCAGGACAGGCATATTTTAGTAGCCGCCTTTTATACAACCGAATCATATCCTATCTAATACAAATATGTAAGAGTGTAAGAGTTATTGTATTATTTTTAAAATTTCATGTTTTGATCAGTCCCCGTACACTGCGTTAAAAATTCCTGTCAGGTATCTCTCGTTACAGAAACAAGACCGATGGTATTCAAACACAATTTAAATGAAGTTGTACAATTCAAGTTCAAGCTTTATAGTATAACTGGATTAACTGTTCCTTATTTCTTAAACTGTTACGACGCAACGAGATGTAGATATTTTATGTTTGACCATTACTACTGTGAATCGCCTTTTATCTGCATTTATTTTTACTGCTGGTTTTAACAGTCTACCATAGGTTTTATTCACGACATGCATTTTTTATACAATTTCCTTTGAAACGTTCAAACCTATTGATTTTATTTCAAGATATAATTTGTTTATTTAGAAATAATAAAGTAATATTTTGTAGATTTAACTTCTACACTAAGCTAGCTAAGCGCAATTATTCCTTGTTCTCGTAAAGTGATCTTAAAATTACATCGTTTGGACAAAGTTTTCTAACTACAATTACAAGCCCGTTCATAAAACTAAGTAAAATTTCCATAAAATTAATATTTTATACATAGCTAAAACTGGAACTATTCAAATAACTATCGATTATATGTAAAGGTATAGCGTGCTGACTTAATTAAAGATAAACAGTATCAGCTTGAAGCCAGCAAGATTAAATTATTTTGAAATATTAAGCTTTTATGCTGATTTAAATTTAAATTAAATGTCTTGTTTTGTGTCCGGAAATCGAAAACATTTTAATTAAAGTACTTAATTGGTCGATATTGGTATTAATGGTGATAAGAGTCTATAGTATGACGAGTGATTTCAATACTTACACGGAAAAAATGTATAGGTACTTGCATGAAGGCAAGAATTCTTGAACTAATAAAAAATTTAATTTATACACACAAAAGATTTTTTTTTAATAGTGTTTCAGTTTTTAAAGTAAAATTTGTAAACAATACTACTAGAAATGATGATACTTTATTGAGATTATACAAGAAAATTACTTATTTCCTCCAATTCGTAACTTTAAAGGGACCCAAACATTTTTTTTTTAAATTATTAGTTATTTCTTGTGTCTTTTCAGCTTTTAAAGTAAAATGTTTAGACAAAACTATTGCAAGATCTGTAGAAAACGCTAGCACAAATTCTTGACACTAAAATATGGAAGATCTGGCCCAATTTACCTTAGTCCAAAAGTTTCCAAAATACATCGAGGAGTAAAAGTCATTAAAAACATTTAACTTCGAATAACATAGAAACGGCTGCTCGGAACGCAATCTACTAGGTGGACCTTTTTTGGACAAAAGGTGCCAAAGAATAAGAGTGTATAACTAGAAGTTTATTATACCGGGGCACAAAAAAGTTATGAAGCTTTAGATTTAGGTGTGCTGTGCATTAAATTTCTATTTTGGAAACTAAAAAATAACTTGGAAGGTTTAACTAAAGATAAATTGGGTTATAATATGGCTACTTATGCTTGGATCCCTGTGTATTCCAGTATAAAAAACAGTTACACACTTGTCCGATATGCCACAATATTCGCTTTTAATAAATGTTTTCTTTTTTTAGCAATATGGAGTCTCAGGAGGCTGGAAAAAAATAAAAAACTTCCGAAAAAGCAACTTGAAAAAAATAGTTCAGCTTACTTTGAGTTTTGAACATACCTTTTAGGGACACCCTGTATACGCAGAGATATGTTCTTCATATGCAGTGTGTCCACGGACAGAGCTTGGAAGAGGAAATACTTTTTTATAGAAGAAAAAGTCATTCCTTATAAAAACGTCTGCTTGTGCTGAAACTACAATTTAGAATATCAGATTTACGATCACTATACAGGGTTCGTCAAAAACAACATTTTTACTTTTTAGGATTTTTTTTTCAGTTCTTTGATTTATTATTTACTAGTGTTGAAATTACAATTTCAAATATCACATTTGCTATTACCATACAGGATTCGTCAGAAACCACATTTTTAGTTTTTTGGATATCGTTTAAAATAAATTAACGTAAAAACAAAGAACTATTGTTGCTTCCTTACTTTGAATATGATTTTATATCTAACCGAGTAACGATTTTGTTGTAAAAAAACCATATTTAATTTGCCTACTTTTGAAGTATTTTTATTATTACATGGCATATTTCTTCAATTCATTCAATCATAGATTATAAAACTTTTATTCAAACGTGGTACCACCGAGTTAGCGCATAGTTTAACTCGACATCTGAATTCTCGATAACAGTTCCTGTTCCTAACTTGCTGTAATGGGATATTTACAATAACTACTCTTATTTTTTCTATCAATAGTTATTATTGAAATTGATTATATTATGCACACGTGGCTTCAGATATCCCCATAAATGAAAGTCGATAATTGTGAGATCGGAAGTCTTACGTACCAACTGATTTGGGCCATAGGTAGGGGAGAGACGGGAAATACCGACCACGCGGGTAAAACCGACCACCTAGTTTTACATTTAAATAACCCGCCAACATTTAACATTTACCGCGCCATCCATCTAAGACTAACCCTATTATTCAGTTTACCGCTCAAACTGGAGAAATCACAACGCTTTTGGCAGTGACAGAACAATTTGTTATTTGGTGGTTATTATTGCAAGTATTTTCGCTTAAAAAATAGGTAGGTAATCTTAACTGTGGTTACATAAAATTATCTCCAGTAGTTAACAATATTACGTAGACATATTGCAATCTAATTATGCATCGAATTTTGATTTAACCTTACTTTAAAATGAACGAAACGAACTTTTGTTTGCGAGTGTACTTTCGGGTAATATCGATCAGAATGATCGATTTTACCCGAAAGTGATCGATATTACCCGCCAAGGACAGAGTATTATTATTTTACCTATATATTTATTTTTAATTGCCGATACGATGCCATTTTCGTATAAAAGAAAGACAACTCGTTCCTCATGGTCCATAGAAGATCTAAAACGGGCTATATCGGCGGTAAGAAATGGAAATGGCATAATCAAAGGTTTTAAGAAAAAGAAGCATTCAGCCGATGATTATTCTAGTGATGATTCAGGATCCATCAAACTGGTAACTGATACAGATGAGAGTGACGATGATGACAAAATAGTGGAAGTTAACAAATCTTTTACAGATTTATTACCTGCACCAAAAAATATAAACCATCCGCGTAAAGAACACCCCAGAAAGACACATTCAAAAATTTTCACCTCTACACCTAACAGAGCTTCAATCCAAAAAAATTGCAAAGGATAGAAAAGAAAGTTTAGCAAAAAACAAACAAGTTAAACGAAGTTTAGTTGAACAAGATGAAAAAAAGCAAAAAAAAATCATTCAGAAGAAAAACAGGCAGGAAGTGGCAACCGAGCCTTGTTTCTTATGCGATGAATTCGGCAGGGATGGAGAATGGTGACTTGTATGTATTACGTGTGGTATACCAGCTCATTTTTCATTCTGTTCATTTCTGTTCCAATAAATAATTTCTACATTTTTTTATGTGAACGGTTTTACCCGACAACGTCGGTTTATATCGACCGGTGACGTTTGCTGATTTAATATTGTTTTTACGATGTTGTAACTTCAGAATGATTTTTGGTTTTTAGAATTACTTAGTTAAATATGTAAATAAAACAATAAGACTACTACTACTGACCAACCCTGTAGGTATAGTAATCGCAAATCTAATAGTTGAAATTGTAGTTTCCACACTAGCAAAATTCATTTAATAAATAAAGGAATTAAAAAGGATATCCAAAAAACTAAGTGTTATTTGTGGCGAATCCTGTATAGTAATCGCAAATCTGATATTCGAAATTATAGTTTCAGCACAAGCAGACGTTTTTATAAAGAATGACTTTTTCTTCTATACCTACTAATAAAAAAGTTTTTCCTCTTCCAAACCCTATCCGTGGACACGCTGTATATAAGATCGTGATTCTGTTATAGACGGAGATATGTTTTGTAAGTTAAAATATATTTTGTTATATTATAACAGATCGGATATTAGGATTCTGGTTTAAAGG
This sequence comes from Polydrusus pterygomalis, assembly GCA_963969555.1. Taxonomy (NCBI): domain Eukaryota; kingdom Metazoa; phylum Arthropoda; class Insecta; order Coleoptera; family Curculionidae; genus Polydrusus; species Polydrusus pterygomalis. Next base: position 35,494,084 of record OZ018376.1, on the reverse strand, counting down.
TCCATCACTACCTGATATCCGTACCCTTATAACGATATAACTTATTACTCAATATAATGCCCTAATCATTGCATAAATAATACCTCGGAATAATTTAGGCTCAAACAATGGCGTCATTGTAACTAAACGTTAGACTGGAATATTGCCTGTGACATTTATTGCTCGAACCGGCATAAGTTAGAATAAGGTCCTGTGTTTCACATGATATTTGCATGAGAATGCAGCCGATGTTGCCAAACTTATGAAAATGTTTAGATTAGAATTACTTAACGTAAAATAGTTGAACGTATAATATGTTTTTTTTCTTCTAACTTATAACTAGGATATCAATGGACAACGCATTTCCCTATACCTGTAGGGAAACTAGGCTATAAACTGTACGCTGCCTAGTAGCACCCCCAATGAGACATTTTTTTACTCTCAAATTAGCTTTTAAATCGTACATACCCGGTGTCCACGGAAGGTGGCTCGCCCCCTCTAACTTTTTTGTTTTTCAAGATAATGAAATAAAATTCGGGGGATTTGTATACCACATAAAACTGCCTTTTTTTAACACGTGACTCAACATTATGGAACTTTCGGTTTAACCGGAAGTGACATAAACTTTCGATTTTTAAATGGGACACCTGATATATTTTTACTTTTTTTGACTCCATATGACATTCTAAATACAACGATGTGCCACTTGTCACTTTTTGTCACCAAGAAAATATTTTTTTTTCAACTTTTTCACTGTTTTTTAAACAACAAACTAATTTACTTTGGCAAAAGCTGTTGGCATTTCAATTTTCTTCAAGGCATGATTTTGTTTTATCAGTTTTGCTGATCACAGGCTACTTGATGCATTTAAATCTAACTTTATTCTCAAAAGATGCTTCATTTTAGGAAAGTTCTAAGTTAACTTTTTAAAGTTTTTTAATGGCAGCTTTTCTAAAACCTAATAGTGTATGGTGTATGGTATCAAAATAATCGTAATAAAATCCTTTTTTTTCTTAACCCGACGAGCCACCATGTTGCTATTTAAAAAAAATGAGTTATACAACTTTAAAGATTAAATTTTACATAGCACATAGCATTGGATCAAAAATAGTAAAATTTTATTTTTCCCAAGTTTAAAGAACTGAAATAAGTGATTTTAAGGTATTAATAGCCCTCTAGATAAAACAATAAATTTGGAAAAAAAATATTTTTGCTGGTGACAAAAAGTGACAAGTGACACATTGTTGTATTTAGAATGTCATATGGAGTCAAAAAAAGGAAAAATATACCAGGTGTCCCATTTAAAAATTGAAAGTTTATGTCACTTCCGGTGAAACCGGAAGTTCCATAATGTTGAGTCACCTGTCAAATAATGCAGTTTTATGTCGTATACAAATCCCCCAAATTTTATTTCATGATCTTGAAAAACAAAAAAGTTAGAGGGGCGAGCCACCTTCCGTGGACACCCGGTATAGTCAAATTAATCTAAGAACTCACCGCATCACTTGTCATTTATGGCATCCTGTTGAAGTCTGGTATATTTTACGTTAAGCGGTTGGCTACAGAAACAGAACCGAACTAAGTTCTTTTACCTTCGCATTCGCCATATTTTAAATTATGTAAAGGCTTTTTATAATTTTTGTAAAGATTTAATAATTAGTGTAACTTACCTTATTTATTTCAACAATATCAACCATTGAGCACACAATAATCATGATCCATAATCATCTAAACTCAAAAATATTATATAATTAATTTGTGTTGGGCTACATGCTTGGTAAAACTGTTGTTCCATTGCACAGGAAAAAAAATAATAACTACTTGTTTTTTTTTTCAAAAATATTATTGATAATACATTAGTTAGGTAGGTAACCAAAATGATGTGTATACTCACCATTAGACGTTTTTATCATTCACTAATTATTGATGTGTCCAGATTACAACAGTTATAAAAAAATCTGAAAATTATTATTGGCAACACTGGGGAATACCTCTGCTGAGCTGTCTGCGGAACAAATGTATTGTTTTTGTGATTTAAAGTACCGGTCTGGCTTGTAATTGATATTACATTTCTAGGTGTTTCAAATTGGATTTTATGGCTCTTTGCCAGCATGTAATTGCTGATGTATGAAGCATAAAACTCATCATAACTTCGCGAGAGAGATTCTGTGAGCAGATTACTATCTGGATCGAAATTTAAAAATTACATTTCACAATATTGTTGTCACAGATAAATGAAAGCAAATTGGGGGTTAGAATTTTTTTGCATTTATATACAGTGTGAGCTGTAAAGCTCGCATCATATGGGATTTTTTTTTTATTACCAGGCGCGTTGTGGGCAGTGAATGTGTTAATATCTTTATTCGAAATTTGACTTTAACATCAAGTTCTGCTTCTATCTGCTTTCTATTATACAAATATATTATTGCCCAGCACTTCCAATTTTCAATTTGTCCCAGGCAGCAAATTGAATACAAAGGTTGTGGTTTTAAATAGCATTTTCAACGATGTTAATGTTTCCATTTGAACAATGCAGACAGATTTACATTTCGTTAAAAAAAATACGGGAATAATAACCATATTACTTATATCATGAATTTTTTCTTGTTTTTGAATCGTCGGTTTATACAACGGCACCCATCTCAGCTCTACTTTAAATTTTTTTATCTTCGCACTCAATTTACCTCTACTACAGAAAACTTGGTAGGTACTTATTTTCACTTATAATCTCCCTAGCAGCAGAATTATTACCGATGATTTTTTTCACACAAAAACAGGAGTGAAACCGAGAAAAAAATTATCGGGAATTAATTCTGCTGCGTGGGAGATTCGGAAAAGAATTTCATAAATTGGAGTTTTTTCTTATTGTAATTTTTTTTTGCCAAAATGCTACAAAAACATATTTTTGGCGGCTTTAGTTAATTGTAACTAATTAGAGTTTTAGAAATGAAGTTCATTTTAGCCGTTAGTAACTCATTTTTATTACTAAAATGTGAGAAACATTAAATAACAAATTTGTTATCTGAAATCCAATGTCTTTATAGTTTTAAATTCAAATAAAACTTTAAAAAACATATTTTCGATGAGTTTAGTTTATTATGACGCACTGTATTTTTACAAAAGTTGATTTTACTTGTTAGTAACTAAGGTTTATTACTAAAATTTCAGGAACATTAAAAACATTAATTCGTTTTCAACCATAACATCTCAAATTACATGTCTACATAGTTTCAAATAAAACGTAAAAAAACATATTTTCGATGAGTTTAGTTAAATTTTTGATGTGTCTCTTTTAGCCCCGGTGTTCGATATGTAAAGCAAATTGGTTAGTATCAATAAAAATAATAAGGTAGCAACACATTTTTTTTTTATTTTATTCTGAGTGACTTTTGCCAATAGATATAAAGCACTTCATTTTTGACAGAAAAATCACTTATTAATTTCATTAAGTTAATAGGAACTAACAAAATTATCGCGATTATCTCCCGTTGCTATAAGCGACGTAAACAAAAAAGAGCCTTCTAATTGGTTGAAAATAAATTTATGTAATTTTCAGTAAAACAGCAGCAATGTGAAATTACTGTAATTACATTGGCATTGCTTTAAAGTCGAAAGTTATTTACGTTATGATTTGTTAGGTCGCCAATAGAGCTTTGAACTTGGCGAGGTAGAAATTTCAAGTTCTGGTTCAGTGACAGCGTAACGCTCGTTATTTCCTTCCGCTTAATGTTATTGTACTAATTATGCAACTAGTATTAAATTACCAAGTATTATTATACATAAACATATTATAGCATAAAATAGGTTGTATTGTTTTTCCGATCTGCGTGACTTCTTAGAGAATGTATTTCCCTTTTTGGGATCAAATAATCATAGTTTTTATTTCGAGATTTCTGTATTCTAGAAATTTCATTTATTGTCATACATTACATAATTATGTATAAAACATATTTTAAAAGAACATTAAACTTTAGTACTTTAGTTTAAGTATATGAAGTTTAAATATTCTAAAAGTGCGCCCATAAGGAAATCGTAAAAGTAATATTGTGCTTCATAGTTGTTTAATATATACCAATAAATAATAATTGTTACTACTTGTACCTAATTTTATATTTTTAAATTCCTCTGTTATGTAATAAAACGTTTCTTTGAGAGTATTGTTGGTATTTAAATGTCATAATATAATGTTCTGTTCTCTTCTTTTGTACTAATACTATTACTGTTATGGCAAGCTTTACAGTTATCGCTTTGGTTCATTCATACACTAATAATATGTAGCCTTGTCAGCCGCCTCAAATCGCGCCAGCCGCCTCGTCGGCCGCTTCGCCCGAGTATTTGCCGTTCTCCTCCCGTCAAGAAGTGATTGAATAACTCTGTCTCAGAATTGAACATTTGCCAATTTTCAAGTTTTTCCTACTTTCGGGTTATAACCTTGACCACCATTTCAAATTTTAATCCTCAAGACAGAATATTTCCGACAAACATTGCCTTTTTAACACGCATTTATTAGCTTCACCTGTATGTATGTTTGTTTTTTTGTTTGTAACCGACTTCTTTGAACCCGATTTTGACCCCCTTTAAACGGTCAGACTTAATTTAAATTTTGTAAACTTATCAAGAACCGCTGACAATACAATTATCTAATACGCAAAAAATTATCCTGTCAACTTTTGACAGCTGTCGGGTACTCGGGTATAAAACGAAGATGCGATTTTGACGAAACAAATTAGGTATGGGGTCGTATAGTATTCGATGCGGAGACTTCGGGAAAAATAAGCAAAAAATTCTCCTGTCAAAATTTGACAGGTGTCAATATGTCAAATCGTTTAAAAAAAATTAGATTAATGAAAAAACTATAAGGTCGTATGTATATTGACGGTGGAAAAATGAAAAAAATACGCAAAAAAATCTCTTGTCAAATTTGACACATGTCAATATGTCAGAATTTTCAAAAATTTGCAAATATCGTTCTTTTGTTATAATTCGTCATAGATGATCGGGTTTGTATGTATGTTTGTTTTTAACCGACTTCTTTGAACCCGATTTTGACCCACTTTAAACGGTCAGATTTAATTTAAATTTTGTAGACTTATCAAGAACCGCTGACAATACAATAATCTACTAATCTACCTCAATCTACTAAAAAAAAATGTTTTTCTTAACAATAACTCAAACTGAAGAATGAAAATAAATATAGTTAAAAAAAACTAAAAAACACGCTATAATAATTAATCAGACTAAAAAGCGGAAAATAAATATAGTTTAAAATAATTCTTGAAATTCTTAATAGGTAGGCAGAAAATAATAATGAACGATAAACATTAGTATTATTGTGAAAAAAGCGTGGGGTGCTCGATATACGAAAAATATAGCACAAACCGCCCCACGCTTTTTTCACAATAATACTAATGTTTAGCGTTCATTATTATTTTCTGCCTATATAATATATGAGGAATTTCAAGAATTATTTAAAACTATAATTATGTATCCATACACAGGGTGTATCATAGTGACCATTCATTAGAATATTTCGAAAAGTAATTCTATTTAAATCCTGCAAACTTGAAAATGGAAAACCCCCATGTTTTCGGGGACGCACTCTTCAAATGAAATTGTCCATATGCGACTTCCGGTTATAACGAAAGTTGTCTCAAACTTGCTTATTTTAAATGGTGCACCCTGTATAATTTTTTTTTGTGTTCCTTTTTTCATTTCCAACAACTTTTGTTAAAAGCTATTGTATCCTACTCTTCTGAAAAAAAAAAAACGTTTTTCTCAAATTTTGACCTTCAACCTTTGGCTTTCTTGGCAAAAACAAGAAACAATAAGACTGCTTGATATTTCGAGGATTTTGCGAAAAACCGTAATTAATTTTAAAACTATTCTAGTTATTTATTATTAGATAGATATTGGGACAGCTTATAGGAAATTAATGTTCTCGCCTATCCAATGAATGAACCAGTAACGTGCCATCGTAGGTATTTCAAAAAACGAAGTTTTTTTTTAAATTGTTACTTTTCCACTTCCCTCTATCTAAAATTTTATTTTCCGACAATTCATGATCAATCACAATAATATTATCTAATTCCACAATCGCAATTTCAATTTAGAAACAGTCCAAATATTTTGCACAGGGCGGCAATATGTTTTAGCTGCAAATACCAGTGTAAATATCATAGCCAGTATCCTAAAGGACTGGGAATATTACCGCGGAAAAAGCCCTCGACCGTTGGTCTCGGGAATTTATCGTCAAATTGTTAAACCCCATGCATTTTAGAAGTATAAGTTTTCTTCGAAAAAGTACCTACGCAAAATTTACCCGGTAAACCTCAAAGCTCTTGTGATTTAACCTATGATAAAAAAAAGCAATTGGTATGGTCGGTTTTGATAACTGTTCGGCCTTATTTCTTTAATCCCAAATATGCCCAAAACAATTCTCGCACTATTTTTATAGTATTTTAATAATTTTATAGATTAACACTATAAATAAAAGACCTCTATATTTTTTTGACAAAAAATGTATTTAAGAAAACATGTTTTTGATGCCGTGATATATATAGGACAATGAGCACATATGCCATGACATACAAACTATTTATTTTGTATGATACGGTAAAAAACACTTCACGTGGAGTCCTATATCGCATTTATGACATCGTGTTGTTGTTTTTTGATGACATGCTGCACATCTTGTTTGTTTTTCCTGGGGTATCACCAAATGATCCAGCCTATCATTTATCTTAGTTCGGCATTTTGGTTTTTCGAAGAATGACCTTTTTGGTACACGATTTTTTTTTTGTTTTGAACTAATAATACATTTGCGGTGATTCGTCTGAACGATAATAATTGGTCCATTGTTCCTCCATAATATTTGTGATTTTTCTGAGAAGCATACCGATTTGTTTCTTCTGCTATTTTTTCTATGACTTCATCATCAAAAAACAAACCAAAAAGTTCAGTAGGGGAAGACTCAGGTCTGTCGAAAATATTAGGCAGATCAAAAATATTATCATTGGGGTATATGTCTTCTTTCACGTAATGATAACTTTTCTTTTTTTTTTACTATCTTTATATTTGATCCAGATGCATTGACTTTTTTGAGCCTAGCTAAAGGGACCTCATCTTCCGAATCCCATTCCTCATCATCCAAAAGATACTTCTCAGTAACTTCTACTTCACTTTTCATTTGTGAAGCCGGTAAATTGTTTATGTCGACGTTATCTTCGTCGCCTGAATCTTCATCGATTAGATTTTCGGCAGCATTATTAGGCAGAAATAACGTTATAGAATCCGCATTTATTTCTTCGTCCTCTATCATTGCGAGAGGTTCATGTAAAGAGAAACCCCTAAAAACAGTAATTATCATAATTACTTTAGTTGGCGTAGGTATTAGCTACAGACAACATTTTTTTTATAAAAGAAAAACTTAAGAAAGTTGTTTTCCATTTCACGTTTTTTCTTTTGTATTATACCTATTTTCATAGATTCACCGTTTATGCCCGTTTTTATAAATTCAGAATATTAGCGGTATAATATGTGCCCAATGTACTAAATATAGGACATCCATAATTTATACTATAAAAACAGAAAAATTACATAAAAAACAAATAGTATTTATATACTAATCTCTCGGGTATACCTTTAACTAACTAAAATCATAGGACAAATATTTCAATTTTTTTTTGTTTATAAAAAAAATAACCTACCTTACAAACACCGAATTCAGCCATCTTTAAAAAATCTCGAATTGTAACTTCCCAACCAGCGATATTTTTCACTAGAATTATATCCACGTGCTATCATGTACGACATACAAGAGCTGGGTTCGGGATTGTTTACGGAGCTGGAGTAGAGTTAGAGTGGCGTTTTAATCACGTGACCTTAGAGTTTTAGGTGTATGAATGGTCTGTCCCGAACGCTCGAGAGTTTTTAGAGTTAATCACCATAACCTTAATCTCTTGTTTCGTCTTTGTGCTTCATCATTTGTGGTTTATTATTTTATATTATGTAAATATTTTGTGTTTTTTGTACCTTTATTATTTAATTTACAATATGGATTTATTTCGTCATCTGGTGCCAATACTTAATTTTGTCAGAGAAATATTTTTTGATGATTTTACTGATGAAGATGTTAAAGTAGTTGAGAATTTTGCAGAGATTACACAGTACCTCTCATGTCCAATAAACAATTTAAACTTTATTTCCGGAAGACAAATAAGTTAAACTCATAACCTATGAATATGTAAAATACTAAAAATACGATCACTGCGCATGTCCGCTCCGGAGTTCTTCTCTCGCGAGGTGGAACTTTTGGAGTGAGCTCCTTTAACTCCGTGTCGCAATACCCGACCGCACTTCGAGTCACACCTTTTACTCGAAAGGACAATACCCGAACGAATCGGGAGCGTTTTGTGCACATAGAGTTAAAAGAGTGAGCATCCCGAACCCACCTAAGGTTATACTAACTGAAACGGCCGAATATTTCGATAATTGCCGAGTAAGACCGACGAGTTTTGACAAGTTATAACCGTACTACATGTAGGTCATTAGGCATATCTCATATGTGGGTTATCAGTCATCACACATTACACATAAACAATACGCTAAACTGCGTTTAAAACTATGTATTTAAGAACTGCGAGAAGCCTTTTTAACTTTTTTTATAATGGACTTGTTTTTGTTTAAATTGTTATTTTAATGAAATATCGGAAGAATCAAACTAATATTCACATCATTTAATTCAAAATGAACTAACGGACGTTTGACGACAATTTAAACATGACATCAATAACTCGACGATATCAGGGAACAGATAATATGTGAAATATTTCAAATTGACACTCTGCGAACCTGACCACCCTTTTGGCCTTCATCTCAATGGCTGAAATACGAAAACGATCTGAAAATATTTCAGCGAAAAGAACAGAAGGAATTTGACGATTTGCAACGGCATTTTATCGGAAACTGTCTTAGATAAGTAAAGGGTACGATACATCTTTGACGTTTAGAATTCTTCCTAGAATACATATTTTCTTAAATATACAGGGTATTCTATTAAAAATTACAAAGATTTGTGCACTTCCGGTTCAACCGGAAGTGACAGTCAAACGTTTGAATACTGAAAATGTGTACACAATATAACCTATCTATCAAAACCTCGATTAAAATTTTATAATACTTAATATTTTATAAGGACGTAACAAGCTACACTGAGAAAAAAGCCTTCTATTCCCTATAAGAATTCAGATATTCTTTATACAAATGTTTAATACTATATGTGACAGCTGTAAGAAAATGCTACCATAGAATGGTTTATAGCCTTTATTGCTCTGAATACTCACAGTAATTATCAAGTTTATGTGGGTGTTATCTGGTTTTATATACTGTATTGTTCCGACTGGCAGTTGTAATGAATGAAACTTGACATTGATCATAATAATATTTGCTTGCCACGGTTAATAAAGCATATATACTTACCACTAAAAATGAGTACTGTAGTTCTCAAAAATTTAAATAGCTTCTAGTGTGATATTGTTCTTGTCGTTTAACATTGCATATAGTGGCGTAGCTAGGCTTGACAGCGCCGGCTGGCAAGAATTACTATGGCGCCTTAGGCGTAGAAAAAAATTGCCATTCTGTTCAAGTAATTTTTTTTGGTCCATTTTTCCTCTTGTAAACGACATCCGGGGATATACTGAATAACGAACATCTTACAGAAAGTACAAATAAAAAATCCAAAAAATTCAATACATAATATGTATAATTAATAGTTATACAGGGTGTCGCCTAACGTGATGTTGTTTTTAAAGATGTGTAAAGAACTCAGCAAAAAAAAAACTCAAAAATAGATTTTCAAGCAGGTCCCTGCAATAAATTATTGTGACTATTTAACATTGACGTCGTATTATCCCGAAAACGGCCACTCTGAGACGCATTAAAAAGAAAACTTTTCGGTTTAAAAAGATAGGAGAAGCGATACTTAAATCAAAAATCCTAAAATACCAATAAAGAGCAACAAGTTACGGTTAATTAGTTTTCAATGTACATCCTATGTCGCCGTTAGCAGTCACTCACATTCTCACATACAAATTGAAAACATATTTGAGTTTCTTATTTCTTTTGTCAAAAAGATACAAAAAGAATAATTTTTTTCAAGAGTTACTGTAAAAAATTTAATTAACATTTTAATTTTGTCGCCTTATTAGCTCCATTATTATTATTTTTGAGTTAGTTCAAAAATTATATTTGAAAAAGTAAAAAACACCCACTTAGGAAACACCCTGTAATAAAGAAAAGTCCTATTTCTCTAATATGTAATTCAAAAATATATAATATGTATTTACCTTACTGATATCGAAGCCTTCGCCAGAGGACCACAATAAAAAATTATTTTTGTTAAGTTAAATCTATATCCTATCAAAATATTTTCATTCGCCTTTACTTTAAACCTTAACACAAGACAAAACCACACGGGAATGTGAGAAAATATATAATAAAATTGTTCAAAACTTACCGCTTACCGCCTATTTAAAACATCGTTTTGGGCACAAAAAATGCCGATCAAACGCCCACCTTTAGCGGCATTTTTCAAACAAAATAGGCGCTTTTAGCGGTACCGTTTGTTGGCAATTTACATAGGTCGCGACGCCTGGTCTTAAATATATGATTATTTTTTTGATGAAAATCTGACTTTTTTGTTTAGCGCCATGTAACAAAATTAAGGGTAAGGGGTAAGAGAAAAATGTATGTATTAAAAAAAAAGTCACTTGACGTAATATGCCACCCCTGCTACCCCGGTAGCTACGCCACTGCATATGATTATCTATTATGCAACATGGTTTACTGAGATCGTCAAATTCGTCCATAGATTATAAAGTCTAATACTAATGATTGGTTGTGCGAAATAAGAATCTTCTATTGCTTTATCTGACATGCAAAGTTTTAAAAAACTTATGTAGAAAGTAAAAATAAATTAATTGAAACAGGTAGGTATTGGCACGATCAATAAAATTCAAATTCAGACAGGACAGCTAGAAGACTCCGAATTTCCGATCGCTACGATTCCCCACCAAGGTCTTGGTGAATTATAATATATAGGTTCTAACGGATGCAATTCGTTTTTGGGGACGCTGTTCTGCTTTCCTTAATTGTAGAAAAAGCGCTTTACTGGGAACAAAATGCATCGCATTCACAAGATACCTACAATTTATTTATTAACAAAATGGCTGTATTAAAAGTAGTACATTATTCAACAAGACTGTGCTACTAATGGAACTGATTACTTCCAATAAAAACACTGTTCTATAGCAAATCTATAATTTATATAACACTAAAGCAGGTTTGATACACTAACAATTTATTTAATATGGGGTTTTAAAAAATAGCTCTTAATTCAAACTATGTCTTAGTTTTTAATTCGTTATTAATAATATATTATTTAATGCCATGAAAAATAAATAATACATATAAGCACAAGATAGTTAAATCTTACCTGCTATAATTACAAATTATACTCCGACCCCGACAGTTTATTTGCATTTTTATGGCCGAGCTCTTGCAAAACGTCCCAGGTAGTTAAACGGAGTCAACCATTTATTGTTAAAAATACTTTAGTAATTTCGTTGTGTAACGTCGTCGTAGTATCAAAAATTAGTCTTAAACATTTTTTTACAGCAAAATTTTAACTTTCTTTGTTCATTGTTTCAATTATATTCATTCAGCCAGTCAATTTATTTGGTTTGTTGGCTTGATAGCTAATTCCAATCGTTTCATATGCAACGTCCCAATTTAATTAAAAAAGTGTTTTCAAAGTAATATTAATGAACCCGTTCTCCGCGCCACTGAGCTCAATTTTCTCGACCACACATAAAAGACGAGTCTGTTTTAACAGTTTTATGTTAATTAGTTAATATCCGCGCCTCGATTTGCCGCCTTTCAATGTTCTATCTCTCTCCCTCTCTGCGTTCCGCGGAAAACTAATTGAATTTTTTCCATTAATCACAGCCTGTCATTCGGAGCCTTAACACCGACGCCTAAACACGTCATGTCAAATTATAATCTTTCGAAGGGATTTGGAAAAAGAAGGATGTTTTCAAATAAAAAACGACCCATGACTAAATTAGTTTTAAAAGATAGATTAAATGGGTTTTTGTATTGTGAAAAGTTCCGTGTGAAGTGTCTTGATAAATTGCTTTAATAAAGGTTTTTATTTTTTGCACTTTATTGTCCAAACCTAATTTAAAGGAGCTTTTGTGGTTTTACTGGTTTCCCACCCATGCATTTTTATTAAGCATAAGCAATGCAGTGGATATTTTAGAATTTGCATTTTTGGTTTATTTTCAGTTTTGGCACGGTTTGGTGATCAAGGGCGTCGCCAGAGAGGGGGGCAGTGCCCCCCCCCCCTAGAGGTTCTAAAAATACGGCTTAATTACTGGAATTAAAAATAAAATTACGCGCACCCGGCTAATCGAAACAATAACCGATAATTTCCGGGAATCAACGGCAACACTGCATCGGTTCGCGAAGATTGCTCGTCACATAAGCTCAATCTGGTCATCAATGATCTGAACGCCCTGCCCGACATCAGAAATACCGTTGGGACCATCAAGGATAAAATAACATTTTTTCGAGAATCGGTTCTAAGACGGAAATGAATACCCAATATTTCCCGGTTATGCGAAACAAGGTGGAGCGAAAAACACAAAAGCATCAGAGTTTTTAAAGATAATTTTTGTGCTATAATGGAGGCTTTAGAAACATTGTCTCGAGATGGCAATAATGCGACAAAGAAACATGCGTATCAGCTCCATGCGGCAGCTTCCAAAGCTTCATTTATTTTTAGCCTCGTATTGATATCCAAATATTCCGGTATTATTGAACCCACAGTAAACGTGCTCCAATCAGTATCCTTGGACACGGTTCAGGCATCCCAGCATATTAGTCGCATTTTACAACTGATAAAAGACCACCGTAACGATCCCGAAAAAGTTACAGAAGATATTATCAAAGATGCTACTGCTATTGCGAAAAAAATTGGACTGACGGAAGATATGAAATCCATACCCCGTACTGTTGAAAGACAACAACACCGCAGCAACCACCCGGCAAAAAGCCCTTCAGAATTCTGGCGGAGGTCTATGACAATTCCTTATTTGGGCTCAATTATAAATTCCCTCGAAATAAGGTTCTCTGGAGAAAATGGACCATCCTTTGCCCTAACAAAACTACACCCTGCGCAAATGAAAAACATATCTTTGGAAGACCTTAAAGAAGTATGCAAGGAATTCAGAAACTTTTACGGTATTTTGGATATCAAGAATGAGAGAACTTTGGAAAAAAATATGGGAGGAAAAACCAGAATCGACCAAACTAAGTGTTGTGGAAGTCCTTAAGGAAAGTGACGATTTTTTCCTGCGATAAAGAAGGCCTTAAGGATTCTTATTGCTTTACCTTGTACCACTTGTACAGCTGAAAGGTCATTCAGTAGCTTGAGGAGAATCAAATACTGGTTGAGGAGCACGATGACTGGAACTCGCCTCAATGGCCTCGCCATGATGAGTGTACACAGGCAACACATTTTCAAGAACTTGGACGATTTTATAAACAAAGTAACCAACAAATTCGCTAGCGACCCTAGACGATTTTGTTTAAATTGATTTTGTATGTAAATAATTTATTCGTTTTCTATTTTTTTTTAATTAAAACTTTTCTATCCTAATGTTTTCTTCAGCTCTTCTATGCTGCCCCTCCCTAGCTCACTGGCTGGCGACGCCCTTGTTGGTGATGGATATTTTATGTAGATGTGCACTGAGGAAAGTGACCTAATACAGCAGGTTTGCTAAGACATAGTTTGCATTGATAGCTTATTTTTTATTAACCCATATTAAATAAATTGCTTGTGTATCAAATCCGCTTTAGTGTTATATCAATTTTCCATTTGCTAGAACAGTGTTCTTATTGGTAGTAATCACCTCCATTAGCAGCACAGTCTTATTGAATAATGAACTACTTTTAATACAGCAATTTTGTTAAAAAATAAATTGTATCTTCTCAATGCGACACATTTTGTTCCCAGTAAAGCGCTTTCTCTACAATTAAGAAAGCAAAACAGCGTCCACAAAAACGAATTGTATCCGTTAGAACATAAGTCACAAGACGTTAGTGGGGGTTCGTATAGCGATCGGAAATTGCCGCGCGCCGTAGTATTAGTTTTAACTTATTTGTTGCGCAGGTCCAGGCGCGGATACAGGGGGGGGGCGCAATGGGGACAATTGCCCCCCCCCCCCCCCCGAGCAAGCCAAAAACTTTTTGGGGCACCCTTGTCAGTGTGGGTAGGCGAAAAGCCCGAACATTTTTTTTAACTATACCTCCAAATTTTAACAAATTTGGTCAATAATTTAGAGCAAAATTTTTAAAATCGACTATGTATTGAGATTTTTTTCTACTGTCAGTTTTTTTTCTCAAACAAAGTTCTTATATCCATGATTTCTAAAAATAAAATACTAACATTTTAGTAGGTATGTCCTACTTTAAGGAATAATAAAAAAATATGATTTCATAAAATTTTAATAGAGTTGCTAGATGTATAAAACTCAAAGCGCAAATCAAAACCCCGAAGGCGCCCGAAAGCGCGCCTGCAAAAGGAGCACATGATGCGAATAGGAAGTAGTTGAAACATTTATTGGTTCTTATTCTTAAAATTTTAGTATTTTTTTTATAATGCATAACAATACGTATAACAAGTAATAAATCAAAGGGAGTAGAACCCAAAAACACCTCTATTAAAAATTTTATTAAAGTGCTAATTTTTTTTAAAAAACTCCCACATTGCCATTAAGCGCTCAATCTTTTATACCTAGAGATTATATATGGTTTTGTATTTCATATTTTCTCTGGACAACAAATTAAAACTTTATGAAATTTTTATTTAGAACGAATTCTCTGGAAGGTAAAATCACAAAAATTAACCCCCCCCCCCCCCCCCCCGGGCAAAATCCTAGATCCGCGCCTGCGCAGGTCACATCGTTGTTTGCATCCGTTAGAACCTATAATTCACCAAGACGTGGTAGCGATCGGAAATTCGGAGTCTCCTAGCTGTCCTGTCTGAATTTGAATTGTATTGATCGTACCAATACCTGTTTCAATTAATTTATTTTTACTTAGTGTTTAGGTTTTTTAAAATTTTGCATGTCAGATAAGGCAATAGAAGATTCTTATTTCGCACCACCCATCATTAGCATTGGTTTTTAGTGGTAAGTATATGCTTTATTAACCGTAGCAAGCAAATATTATTATAATTAATGTCAAGTTTCGTTACAACTGCCAGTCGGAACTAATGCAGTATATAAAACCAGATTTTTACCTATTATTAAGTATTATTTCGAAGATTGCCGAAAAAGTAGGTTATTTTAAAAGAATCAGTTCTATAATTTAAGTTTGTTTTCTAAAAAAACTGTAAATAATACTATTATATTACCACATTTTCTTTATTGTTCTTCCACTTTATATTGTGCTGGTGAGGAAATATTTGATAAATTACAAATTTTACAAAATAAGGCAATGCGGATTATTTTAAATTGTGACAAATATACAAAAATTAATTTTATGTTGAAAAATTTAGATTGGTTGAATATTAAAAATTTAATTGTTTATTTAATATGTATCTTTTTTATACATAAAATTAAAAATAACTTATTGCCTAATTGATTCAAAAAATTTTGTTCTTTTAATTATGACCATCATTATTATGAAACAAGAACTAATTAAAATTTTTATGTGGATAGACTGTCTAGAACATTAGCTTATAAATCTATTTTTATAAAGGTTTGATGGAATATAATAATTTGGAAAATTCTATTAAACCTGAAAAATCATTAAAACTGTTTAAATAAACTTTAAAATTACATTTAATTAAAAAACAAAATCATACGTAATATTTAATACAATTTGCAAAATGTTTACCGTTTCTGTCTGTTTTTGTTAAAAGAAGGTTGCGTTTTAAAATTTAAAAATAAATCTATAAAAATGTGTTAAAAAAATGTATTAAAAAATATTTAATTGTAGCTTTTTGCTAAATAAAACATTTTACTACTACTACTACTATAATATTAAATTTATAATAGGAAATGATGATAAAAGAAATGTTTGTTATTGGCAATAGAAGAGTTAATTACCCTAAACTGGTTTATTCTACTCACCGTTTAACTTAAATAATAAACACTAAGAAAATTTAGTGTCTGAAATATGACGCGTGAGCTAGGTACGGCCCACTACTGAACTATAAACTTTTAGGAAGCAACCAGTATCAGCTGTTAATGTCCCATGTGGATGTCAACTGTCGAAACGCTTTGTTTTTAGAAAAACCAAATTCGACAATTAAACCGTCAATACCAATCAAAAATTTTTTCTATTGTAGGTAGGTACATATTTCTTTTTCCATTGTAACCTCCTCATTGTCAAAAGAAAACCCTAACACATGTTTTGTATACAGATTACAAATTAGTGTAATCCTTTACACATTTTTAAAGTAAAAAGAAAAGAAAATAAATTGCTGACATCGTTCCTTTGAAGCAGATTAATAGATTCAGTCAGTTGATATATTATTTTTGGTATTGGGTGTCCCATATGATATGGCTTATAACGGACAGTTTGACTGACACTAAAGATCCTTAGATAGTTGTTGGGATGGAACGAGTTTCACATTTTGCTGTGACAATTTCTTAATATTTTATTTCTTTAATTTGTGTGTATTGTATATCGAACCAAACATTTGTACAGAGGAACTTTCTCTAGAACGGTTGTACGAGTATGATAAATTATATCATCAATTTAAAGCAAAAACCCTTATGTTAAGTGGTAAGTGGTAAAGTAACTAAAGTAAGCGTGTAGTTTACAATACAGGGTTCCCCATTTAAAACGAAACAGGCTAAATATCTGGTTCCACGTTAATTAAAAAAAAAACGCTCGGACCCGTCGATTTTTATTTCGATCTTTAGCATATATTGTCAATTTTGTTACTTCAAGCCCCTAGGAGAGAGGGAGGGAGGGTAAGATCTAAATCTTAAATGGATACCCCTATTTTATATAATTTTTTTGGATTCTGCATAAAATTCTGAACATCTTTTAATAAAAGCATTATTAGTCTATACTAAACAGTTTCCGAGATATTGACTCTTGAAAAATGAGATTTTTTAACTTTGACAGCGTCTAGCTTTCTAACTGTACGTCTTTAGAGTAAAACGGCTTACATGTCCCTATCTTCGATTTTTATTATCTTTCCAATAGTGTCAACTTCCGGTTAAACCGGTTGTAAGAAATATAGTACTTCCGGTTCAACCGGAAGTTGACACTATTGGAAAGATAATAAAAATCGAAGATAGGGACATGTAAGCCGTTTTACTCTAAGACGTACAGTTAGAAAGCTAGACGCTGTCAAAGTTCAAAAATCTCATTTTTCAAGAGTCAATATCGGGGAAACTGTTAGTATAGACTAATAATGCTTTTATTAAAAAATGTTTAGAATTTTGTGCAGAATCCAAAAAAATTATATAAAATAGGGGTATCCATTTAAGATTTAGATCTTACCTCCCCCCCCCCCCCCTCCTAGGGGCTTGAAGTAACAAGATTGACAATATACGCAAAAGATGTCTCCCTCCAAAATAAAAATCAACGGGTCCGAGCGTTTTTTTTTTTAAATTAACGTGGAACCAGATATTTAGCCTGTTTCTTTTTAAATGAGGAACCCTGTATAAACTGTTCAACACAAAGTTCGACAAATTGTTGTTTTAACACTTGTATTGTTGTTCGGAAACGACATCACGAATTTTAAAGCGGTTTGCATAGTTTGAAGATTGTTTCTTGTAGATTAACACTGACTATGATTATTTTCCTGGTTTTGTTTGTTCGAGTTTATTCGTAAGTTGTATAGTTTAATTGATTTTATTCTCTTCCTTTTTGAACTAAAAACACGACGACGAACCATTTTTAAACAAATTTTAGAATCAAATCCTTAAAAACAATTTTCTATCCTCAAAATCTAATAGGTTTGCAACTACTAAAAATGCCAGAAAATACTATCTTATTTCCCAACTTGGTCAAAATTTGAGAAGAAATTCTAACTTATTGGCAAGAATTTGGGGCAAATTTTAGCTGTTTACACGTAAAAATAAATTGAATGTCAACTTTTCTTGAGCAAGAACTTAAATTTTAAAGCCCGGACCTGTCTATTTTTCCATTAGTCAAATGATAATTCTGCAGTGCGCATGTCTAATCGTGTGTAGTTTTGTTTACATGCACCTGGCCATAAATTTGCCACTTTTGTGATTATTGTTTGCTTATCTAAAGGTAAATATCTATGGTGTTTACATTTTAATAGATGTATTAAAACAGCTGTTGTTGCATAAGACTTTTAACAGAATTTTCGGACACAAACAAACAGAAAGACACACTATTCATAAAACAGTATTATTTTTTGGAGCGCTTCCCCTTTACCCAGAGCCATGGGCGTCGTTTGGGAGAGGCAAGGTGGGGCATTTGCCCCCCCCTGGAAGTTGACTTATTGACAATTATTTATGTTTTAACAAGTTAGCAGTAAAAGAAAGAAAGATCGTATTATTTTTGAAGTCTGGCGACAGCCTAAATTCTCTATTCCTGGTATAGAAATGTTATTGCTAACGTTGCTAGTTGCAGTCTTGTTGATCAAATTATTATACGTTACCAGTTCCAGTTACCAAATATACTTTCGTGGTCTAGTCGATCAAATTCGCGGAAATTTTTTGCCGGTATTTTGACTATTTTTCTTGATTGTTGAGGTTCAATATGGTTTGATTGAATGTATACATTTACAGTGATAAAATTAATTATTTGAATTTAAAAAATTTGGCATTCACTCAAATAAATATTTGTTTCCTATTAGCCAAACAATTATGTATTTGAATTGTACCTAGAAATTATTTAAAGTTTTACTATTATTCGATTTGGTACAAATAATTTTTTATTTGGAAGTAATCACTTTTTACAAAATTTTAGCTAATATTTATTTTATTCAAATTTCTCCTAACTTAAATGAAATACGTTAATGATTTGAAATGAATAATTTTAAAGTTAAATTAAGTAAATATTTATTTCAATAAAATGTGTACATGTTTTATTAAAGTATTTATTTGTTTACTTTTGTTCAATATGTATTTGCCGTCACAACAACTTTTTTCATTGAAATACATATTTGTTTGATTTTTGTTAAGTATTTATTTGTGATTATAGTCGTTTATTTCCTTTCAACAATTTAAGTTATTTGTTTTAAATACATCGTTGATTTCACTGAAACATATCCTTGATTTTATTGAAATAAATCCCTCTACCCCTATGCTATCCAATAAACAAAAAAAAACTAAAGTTCTAATTTCAAACAACAAAATTTTAAAATAATATCGTGGCATGTTTGTATTTTATTGTTTTAGTATCGCAATGACTTATACTAATTGGTTTTAATGCATTTATTACATAGTTAGAATAAAATATCAGAACAGAAAATCTAAATAAAATGGCTGAGCAACATCCGTCATAAAAATAGTAAAAGATATGAATTTAAAAAAATACACAATACTTATTGATGATCAAAGAAATAAAATCATAATAATACAACCTTGCAAACCAAAAATTTAAGAATACTCGCTAGTTTTCGCCGTCAACTGGGGTTTATATTCCAGTCAATAACTAGAGAACCACTTTAAATTATAACAAAAACTAAAGAGAATTTAAAAGTTAAGGGATGCGGGCAAAATACTCTTGTTTTTTGAATGAGGCCAAAATGGCAATATCAAGACATTTTAAAAACTACAGTTTTATGGCCAACATAACAACTAAATAATTTTTTAGAAATTTATTTTTTGAGAAAAACAAAACTAGATCATTTTGCAAGGATCATTTATGTTTTCATTTTCTTTCGAAACTAATTAATCTGGTATTTTACGATAACTGCTCAGTTGATTGGAATAACGTGGGTACGTGTTTTCACGATAAAATCGCAGTTTTAACGGCTCGATGGAGAGCTCTGAAGCGTTTAAAAATTAAGTTAGTTAAGTTTAAAAATTAAAAAAAAAACTATTTAATTAGACAAATACGTTAAGTAATTTTTCTTAAAAGTATTTTGTGTTTATAAAAAAATACCTAGGTTTAATAAGTATTATTGAGTCGTATCATGGAATAACTAAAATATCCAAATCGTTTCCTACCTTGGAGTGGGCGATACCCCATTTGAGTAAGATACACATCAATGGCAGACGGTCTCATCAATGGCATGGTATTTGGCATTGCATCTTTCATATTGAAATATATTAAATAAAGTTTATACACAAACACTGAAATTATCACACAACAAACACATAAGGCAGTATCAATATACAACGCTAACTTTTTGATAGGTATTTTAATTCACTGCTGGTTTTCATTTCTAAGATGCAACGAGGTGTGTTGTGTAGCTATCTGGAAAAATGGCGACGAAAGACAAAACTTAAGGTCGACCAGGACAACAGGTCCAAACGACGCATCATGCCATTTGTGCGACCAATATATAATAATATTATTCAATGCGGGTGACGTATTCCGATAACCGGGGTAGCTTTAAATAATTAAGGATTTGATTTTAATACCTAATTATTAAAGTTAAATAACCAAGTTGTTGAAATACTTCGTTTTATAATGATTTAATTTGTGGTTAACGGTATTTAGTTCCTAATACGGGATTATTTCGCGTAAATATTAAATTATTTGAATTTTGTACTTTTGTAGTTTCTTGCTTCGATATTTATTTTAAAGCTTGCGTTGTTTGACCTAAATCCGCCAACAGTCAAATCATTTTATAAATAAAAACAAATACTCTGACATATTTTAATTAAATAAAACTGAGTTAATTCAAATCATATTTATTTGTCACCAATACTTCCTCGGCAAATAAATCAGTTTATTTGTTTAAAGGAAAACAGTTTTATCAGTGTATTATTTGGAGTTTTCCTTTATATTTTTGTTATTATTTTGGGGTAGTAAAGACTTATTTTAATTAAAATGAACAGTTTTAATGCCAAGAGTATATGAATGTGGAATATTTGAGAAACAATTTTAGCTCGTTAAGCATTGAGGAAAAAATTGAAATTAAAATTGAGGGAAGACCTAAACTCGAAATTAACTTGATACAGACCACAAAATGTAAATCTAGGGACTTTATTGTTATTGATAAGTTTGCTGCAAATAAAAACAGAAGAATGAACTTTACTTTTAAACAATGTAGGTACCCACTAATGAAAAATAAATTGGCCTTTTTATTTTTTATCTTATTTCATTTTCAATAAAATAAGAAGGTAATCATAAATTTTAAAAATATTTACTAATAATTATAGACCAAATTTGGACGTGGTCTTAAAAAGTTTTCGCCTGCGGCGCATTTCGCCCGCAGCGGGCTTTTAGTGCATCCCCAAGCCGCCACTGCCCCCCCTCCTCCTAACAAACCGTTTAACGACGCCCATGCCCAGAGCAGAGCTTCATCCAAGAGCAGGCCACTGTTTCTTGCTAAGGTCCCAGAAATCCTGTAACTAAAATTTAGGATTTTCTACTCTAAAAATGGCTATGCGAATTTTTCGGATGTTTTAATTTTATTACGACAAAGCGAAATAAAAATAAAATAAATTAGAAACAGGACACGTTATCGCTGTCATCATTTTATATTCTTTCTAATTCCGGAAACACTCGCTAGCATGCAGGAAGGACTGCCGCAAGACTGTCTTTCTTCCATTCGTGTTTGTGTTCCGTCAAAATTAATTTAGAAGGTGTTTCTGCTGTAATATGTGTGAGCAAGCTTGCAGAGATGTATTCTCACATAAGCCTTTCTACATCATTCTGCTGACACTTTGATGGCATGAGTTATGATAAACGAGCGGAAACCGCACTTTTTCCTTGTAAAATGTAAATCAAACAGACTATAAATAACCTTAAACAGAACTTTGAAAAGCTGCTTGTGTATATGTATATAGTAACAGGAAAGTTTTATGTATGAGCCCATTTTTATGCTGTTCCCAACACCGCTATGGCACATCAAAGGTTTACATACATGTGAATTTAATAGGAAAATATTTATACAGGTCTTGTCGAAAAAGTACATTTATTTCTAACAGGCTGGTGAAGGTGATTTACACAGACATTTACCTTTAGATATGTACAGTTTATCTCTTGCGCAACAAAAGTTACGTTTTATTGGTGAAAAATAAGTCCGAGCGCACGGCTCGCCGGTCAGCTGCCTTCCCTCCCAGCAAAATTGGGCATGCGCACAAACCTCTTGTTATCGGCCTGTCCTTCTTTAGCGACATGCTCAAAATACACTCACTCCAGAACCGACTCGACGCCATTTTTGTTGTTGTGTTTTGAGGTTTCTCTGTGGATTCCTTGTTGTTTATTATTGTGGGTGTTTAATATTTACGGATTTCTAGTTTTTGCGTATAGTTTAGTGAATTGTGTTTGTGCTTTTAGTGACTTGGATTAGAATATAAACAATAAGAACAGCCGGTGTATGATTTTATTAAGCCCAAATAGGGGTAAAATACCTGGTATTTCGTATTTTCAGTAAGTATGGAGTAGTGATGTATCTTGATATATAACTTTATTTTATTATCATCAATTTAAAAACATCAAATTAGGGCTAGGCTACACAAGCAAAAGTATGAAAATAAAGAGAAACACATTATCCCGATGCATGTTTTGGTATATTTTATTTGCAGCCCTGCAATCTAATTAGGTACCTACGCCAATTTTTCGAGCAATATATTACTTCAAAAAGTTCAAAAGACACTTTTCTCTATACTTATATTATACAGTGTTACCAGTCCGTATCATATGGGATTTTTTTTATTAACAGTTTTATTCGAAATTTTACTTTAGCATCAAGTTCTGCTTCAATCGAGATGAAAATTAAGCAAAAAATAGTAGTCACGTGATTCGCATTATTTATCACATTTTAATTTTTTCCAAAAAATAATTTAAAAGGAGGTTATTTCTGAAAATATCGAAAAAAGTTATTGATAAAAGTTTTTTTAAATGCAGTTTCTAGCCCACATGCAAAATTTCAGCTGCATAAGATAATTTTGATTTTTTACCCATATTTTGTAATTTGCACCACTTTTGCAAAATAAGACTCAACGCAACCTACATAAAAGATCTTAGTTTTTACAATGCTTTATTTCAGATACATTTTCTTTCAAGCAGCGCCATATTAAATGTGTGTTTTTCTACAAAATCAAAATTGGGCTATTAAAATTTGGTCGCATGTGATGCAAAGTTTATTTGTTTTTGACCCTGTATAAGGTAACCTCATAAAATAAGCATTTTTCAAAACGTAGTTTGTGTTTGAAAGTAATACACCTTAATATTAAGACAAAAAAGCACATGCGACCAAATTTTAATAGCCCAATTTTGATTTTGTAGAAAAACTCAGATGGCGCTACTTTAAAGAAAATGTATCTGAAATAAAGCATTGTCAAAACTAAGAAGTTTTATGTAGGTTGCGTTGAGTCGTATTTTGCAAAACTGGTGCAATTTACAAAATATGAGTAAAAAATCAAAATTATCTTATGCAGCTGAATTTTTTTTTGGCATGTGGGCTAGAAACTGCATTTAAAAAACATTTTCCAATAACTTTTTTCGATATTTTGAGAAAAAATCCCACTTTTAAATTATTTTTTGGAAAAAATTAAAATTTGACAGATTAATGCGAATCACGTGACTGCTATTTTTTTTATTAAGGGTAATGAAACACTCAGTCTGCTCCACTAGTTATATTTGATTAAAAATTACTTCGGACATGTTTCGAAAGCAAAGGCTTCCATCTTCAGCGAAAATTGTGGTGTTAATTAGCGAAAATTGAAGGAAAACTTAACATTTTTAATTCTTACGTTGGGCCCAAACTTGAATAACTAATGGATAGAAAATTAATTATATTAAAATCTCAAAAAATTTAAAAAATTAACCTTTAAAATTTTTTAAATTTTTTGAGATTTTAATATAATTTAATTTTGGTTATGATAATTTTAGTGATAAAACGCCCGTGTAGCGCTTAATTATTACGTCCAGTGACGTCTCGTTAAAAATTATTTAAAAAAAATACTTAACCCCAAATATCTCCGTTCATGTTGGATCTATCAAAAATTTTTATGGGACATAATTTGATTAAAAATTAATTATCGTTAAGAGCCACAACAATTAAAAGTTCCTGTCATCGAAAAAATTCTTTGCACCGTGGCGCCACCTACATCTTGTATTATTTAAACACATTTTTTACACAGTTGTGAAGCCAATCAGAGAGGCTAAAAACTGACGTTTACAGAATTTACATGTCACTTTTAGTTTTCGAAATAATTGGCCTGGGAGTTTTTATTGAAACACCCAGTATACCACTTTCCAAGGCGGGATCCGTCACCCATTACAAATACAAATAAGAAAACCGTGAAGATGAGATAACATAAACAATGTTAATGCCAACCCATCAATTGTTTAAATTGTACAATAAATGTCGAAATAGTTCTAAAGAAAGACGACGTCATAAAAAATTATAACTTCATGTGACTTACAAAGAGCAATGCTGCCAATTAATTTTTACGTCGCCTATTTCCTCTTATCTCCTTCTTTGAAGATTCCTAGGCCAGATTCCCAGAGATTCCTTTCACTGTCTTTGCTACAAGTCACGTTCAACGTTACTAGCGTACTAAAAACAAAAACTAATAAAATAAATTAAAATAAATATATAGTTTAGTTTCAATTGTCTGAGAAGAAATTATTGCCTAGATAGTCCAGGCATTATGGGTAGGCAAGAAAAATAATCATTACTGACATGTACCCGACAAAATATATCATAAAAAAAGCATTAAATGCATGACTGAAACGTTTCTTAAAATTTTCGTCGTATTTTTTGGCTTAAAAAATCTTAGGAAATTCTGGCACTATACTGAAGAAGAAGCCTCCTATCCCTTATAAGAATTCACCTATTCTTTATGCAACTGTTTAATACTATATGTGACAGCAACGCGCTTTCCTACTGTAAGACAACGAAACTTGCTGGACCGTTGTGTAGTGATAATATCACGGTAATTTAGCCAATAGAAAATAATAATTAATGCTACCATAAAATAGTTTATAGCCATTATTGCTCTGAATACTCACAGTAATTATCAAGTTCTATTGGGGGTGTAATCTGGTTTTATATACTGTATTAATTCCGACTGGCAGTTGTAATGAAACTCGACATT
Source organism: Polydrusus pterygomalis (assembly GCA_963969555.1). Taxonomy (NCBI): domain Eukaryota; kingdom Metazoa; phylum Arthropoda; class Insecta; order Coleoptera; family Curculionidae; genus Polydrusus; species Polydrusus pterygomalis. The sequence goes on along the minus strand of OZ018376.1, from coordinate 35,468,822 downwards.
AATTATAATAAGATTTGCTTGCTACGGTTAATAAAGTATATACTTACCATTAAAAATCAGTACTGTAGTTCTCAACAATTTAAATAGCTTCCAGTGTGATATTGTTCTTGTCGTTTAATATTAGATACATATTATGATTTACTGAGATCGTAAAATTCTTCTATATATTATAAAATCCAATACTATTGATGGGTTATGCGAAATAAGAATCTCAAAGTAAAAATAAATTAATTGAAACAGGTATTGGTACGATCAGTAGAATTCAAATTCAGACAGGACAGCTAGAAGACTCCGAACAACGATGTGACCTGCGCAACAAATACGTTAAACTAATAGTGAGCGCAGCGATTGCCGATCGCTACAAACCCCCACCAACGTCTTGGTGGATTATACGTTTTAACGGATAGAATTCGTTCGCTGTTCTGTTTTCTTAATTGTAGAGAAAGCGCTTTACTGGAAACAAAATACGTCGCATTGAGAATATATAATTTATGTCTTAACAAAATTGCTGTATTAAAAGTAGTTAATTATTCAACAAGACTGTGCTGCTAATGGAACTGATTACTACCAATAAAAACACTGTTCTAGCAAATTTGGAATTGATATAACATTAAAGCGGGTTTGATACACTAGCAATTTATTTAATATGGGTTAATAAAAAATAAGCTCTCAATACAAACTATGTCTTAGCAAACCTGTTGTATTAGATTATTTTCCTCAGTGTACTTGCAAAAAACTCAGTGCATTCAGATGCAAAGCCTTTAGATATTTTCGTCCGCTCCACCATTTGTATGTTTTTTATAAACATTTAGACAACTTTTTCTAGATAATACATAAAAACTGCAAAAAAGACCGCCGTGACTGACCAGTCGCATAAAATTTCAGTAAATTTCTTGTTACATTATTTCATTATTACGAATTCCTCTTTGCCAATACACACAGTGTGACCAGTAAAGTCCGCATCATATGGGATTTTCTTTTATTATTAACTTTATTCGAAATTTGACTTTGGCATCAAGTTATGCTTCGATCGAAATGAAAATTAAGCAATAAAATAGTAGTCACGTGATTCGCTTTATCTCTCAAATTTTAATTTTTTTTAATAAATAATTCAAAAGTGCAATTTATAATATAATATTTCTAAAAGTATCGAAAAAAGTTATGAGAAAAAAATTTTTTAAATGCAGTTTCTAGCCAACATGCAAAATTTCAGCTGTATAAGATTATTTTAATTTTCTACCCATATTTTGTAAATTGCACCACTTTTGCAAAATAAGACTCAACGCAACCTACATAAAACTTCTTAGTTTTAACAATGCTTTATTTCAGATACATTTTCTTTAAAGTAGCATAAATGTGTGTTTTATTCTATAAAATCAAAATTGGGCTATTAAAATTTGGTCGCATGTGATGCAAAGTGTATTTGTTTTTGACCCTGTATAAGGTAACTTCATAAAATAATTATTTTTGAACGCGTAGTTTGTGACTGAAAGTAATACACCTTAATATTAAGACAAAAAAGAACACAGTGTCATCAGTAAAGTGTTCGTTAAGTGGAAAATAAATTTTAGTGGTGGGTGAAAAATCAAAATTATCTTAGCTGAAATTTTGCATGTGGGCTAGAAGCTGCATTTAAAAAAACTTTTTTTAATAACTTTTTTCGATATTTTTAGAAATAACCCCACTTTTGAATTATTTTAAAAAAAAATTAAAATTTGACAGATAATGCGAATCACATGACTACTATTTCTTTGCTTAATTTTCATCTCGATCGAAGCAGAACCTGATGTCAAAGTCAAATTTTGAATAAAGCTATTAATAAAAAAAAATCCCATATGATGCGGACTTTACTGGTCACACTGTAAATGTTTTTTCCTACAGACGTGTGGAAAAACCAATTTTCCGCACGGATATCAGTGCGGAAAATTGATTTTTCCACACTAGTGCGAACATTTTTTTCGGCACGATTATGTCAAAAATCCGTGCGGAAAATTGGTTTTTCCACACTAGTGCGGAAATTTTTTTTGGCACGATTATGTCAAAATCAATAATATATCAATTTTAACTTGTAGTTATTACTTTTTTCTCAGAATTAGTTACTGTTAGATTGTTATAGTTAATTAAAAATTATTAAATTTCTTTGAAATATGTGTTACTTATTTCCACACGTCTGTAGAAAAACTATTGTACCTGACACGTGCGGAAAATGTTTTCCCTGCACTCGGCTGCTTAACCGAACTCCGCTACGCGTCGTTCGGTGAACGGCAGACTCGTGCGGAAAAATTCATTTTCCGCACTTGTTAGGTAAATAGCTATTTTAAACGGCGTACGTGTAAAAATAATTTCCCCTGCTGAGACTAATAATAAAATAAATACGAAAAAAAATATTCGTAAAAATACTACTTAAAGCGTTGCATCGTATTTTCCGTTGTGTTTCTTCTAGTTGCTATGCCAAGTGCATTGCATTCAGGTATGTTTGGTACCAAGGTTAAGATCGTAGATGAAAACGAATAAACTAACCAGAGACAAGAAAAGGTAAATGCAAGCAATGCATTGTTTACATTGATTTGCATTTTAATTAAATACAGCAGATTCAGATGCAAATTAAAATGATTCCGATGCAGTTAAGGTTAAATGTAACGGATTTTACTTAATTAACCGCATACAGCAAGTCTGATGATGATATTTTTAACAAGTGCCTAACTGACCTTGTAACGAGGAAAATCATAATATTGTGTTTTTTTTTAATTGTTCAGGAACCCACAGGGCTTCGCTGGCAGCTTTGTTCGACGAGCCGCTCGATGAATAAAATAGAGAACGCGAGACTGCAGTTTTGTTCACCAGTTCAACAAAAAACTATGTAATTATAAAGGCAATTTATGTGCAGTGGCGGCCGCATTACCCATAAAAACATAAAAGGAAAGGACAAAATGGGCCAAGGAATATATTTTGAAAATAAACCAGTTTTCCCATATTAACCTGTTAAAAGAGCTGAAACTGGACTCTGGAAACCGGATGTTGGCAACACTCTGCAGCCGGAGAATTCCCTCTAACCGGGGAATTACCTTTTTTCGTTTTAATGCGGAGACTAAATACTTATAAATAATGTTTTGGAGGCTCTTACATTAAAACCGCCTGTACTAAAGATTCGTCAGCAACAATACCTATATAAATTGTTTCAAACAAGCTGGTTTTCAGAAAAAACGGGCGATTCTACATCAATTCAGTGGGATCCACAAGACTATCTTCCTTTATCTACGGTAACTCAAATGGAAAGGTGGGCCAAAGAAATAAACATAACACCACAAGAAAATCTTAAAAACTATGTTTGAATTGACGATACTACAGCCACGGAAGAGATGAGTTTAAACATTGACGATGATTAGAAGAAGATAGCGATCTCCAGCATGACAGTGTTGAAAGGAGCAACACAATAACTACGTATAGTGAGGCTTTAAAAGTGATTAACGACTTAAAAATTGTTGCAAATGATGACTAAATTGCATTTCAACATCTCAAAAATTTAGAAGTTCATTTTCAATCTACTATTTTGAAGAAAAAAATACAAAATATGCGTCAACAAAGCATTTTAGAGTTTAGTATAAAAGGTAGATACTTGTTATTATGTGCTAAGAACGTTTTCAAAAATACTTATTTTATAAAGTTACCTTATACAGAGTCAAAAACAAATAAACTTTGCATCAGATGCGACCAAATTTTAATAGCCCAATTTTGATTTTGTAGAAAAACACACGTTTAATGGCGCTATTTTAAAGAAAATGTATCTGAATTAAAGTCTTGTCAAAACTGAGAAGTTTTATGTAGGTTGCGTTGAGTCTTATTTTGCAAAAGTGGTGCAATTTACAAATAATAGGTAAAAAATAAAAATTATCTTATGCAGCTGAAATTTTGCATGTTGGCTAGAAATTTCATTTAAAAAAACTTTTTCTTATAACTTTTTTCGATATTTTAAGAAATAACACCCCACTTTTGAATTATTTTTTGGAAAAAATTAAAATTTGACAGATAAACTGAATCACGTGACTACTATTTTTTTTGCTTAATATTCATCTCGATCGAAGCAGAACTTGATGCCAAAGCCAAATTTTGAATAAAGCTATTAATAAGAAAAAATCCCATATGATGCGGACTTTACTGGTGACACTGTATATTTCTCTAATTTTTTTTAAATATGACGCGCTAATAAATTTATAGTGACCCTTATCAAGATCATTTTATTCCGTTTACTGTCTCAACTAAGATCGTATAAACTTTACAGCAATCCATGTTTACTTCTTTGAATTATTTCTGCTTCCTTATATCAAGGTTGCTTTAATTGGATAATGGGGAGACCAGTGCCTTGTCATCTTGTCAAACAGATCTGCTTTTTCCGGTTAACATAGTTTTTGAATATTATGGGCAGCTATTCTCGCGGTTGTTTACTATGCCAGTGGGTGGCCCATTATAGACCCTTAAAAACCGTTTTATTTAACCAAGTCTCTTGTAATGTGAAACGTTGTCCCATATTCTCGGAACACCGTTAATCAAAATGGATTTAAGAATGATAACCGAGGAACAATAAACCATTTGGGCATTTATTGCCCATACCATAATTAATTTGAACGAGATAAAACTTTCGGCAAGTGTAATAAATAATCTTAATGTAGTTTTCGCACCAATACCTACATAAAAAATTATTTTACGGGTTCCGAGACCTCGTAAACATTATTTCCATACATTACATTTTTTTAATGTATTAATAAGCAGAATTTAACATATCAATCTTCAAACTAAATAGATACTATTGTATTAACTTAACGCTTAAAATTACATATTATTGAAATTTTATGTTTGAAAAAATCAAAAACCAGATGGAAAAATTGGCAAAGACAAAAGTTAAAGTTAGGTATCAATCAAATGATTCAATCCGGGTGACGCAACTGAGTCCTTTCTACCTTCTTATATATAACATTAAAATTGCCTACGCGTTTCGACCTTTATAAGCCATCTTTAGGGCGTAGCTTGCAGCTACGTGTAAGTAAAGAAACAGAAATTTGTATAATAATTTTTTTTTAATTTTTGGAAAATTACGTCACAATCATGATTTTTATTTTATTTTTTTAAATACGGACGTGTAAAGAAACGAAAAGGTACTGAATGTGGCCAGCAGTATCAACTGGTGACTGAAAAACCAAATAAAAGCAAAAATCATCATGGAAAACGAGTTAGCCGAAAAGAAAAAAGTGTTCTATAAAGATCATTCCTTAACAAGTTTAATAATTGCCAGTGGCGGCTCGTTAATGAAGGGCTCTGGGGCGCCGCCCTCCCTGCAATTATTTCAAACAGAATCCAAAAATACTTTACTTAAAAAACCAATAAAGCAATGTATGTAAGCAATCCATTAAAATAATTCAAACCAAACATAGCCCTATTCCAGCGGGTAGGTTATACTAAGCGCGGGCATATTTCAAACCAAACAGCCCTATTCCAGCGGGCAGGCTATACTTATAGACGAGCGAGTTGCACGCTCTCAAGATTATACTAAAATACTAAGCGCGGGCGGGCGATTATTCGGCCCGTCCCGCTTCAACGCGACTTCTCGTTATGTCTACGGAGGCGTGACGTCACCTACATATCGCACAACGAGGAGCTCAAAATTTTCCGCCCAACAGCTGTTCGCGATTCGACCTGTCGATGCCGCTCACGGGCTCACGTTTTTTTTTATTTGTTTTGATTTATTTATTAGTTACATTATAAAGTTGGAAAATTTCGTCTAATATGAAGGTCATTGATTTACAGAAGCTTGTGTTTAGTAGTTCTCTGAGCTTAAGTGAAAAACTTGATTTAGAAAATACAGGGCGGCCACTACCAATATTGAATATAGTACCTACAAGTGCAATCAAAATGTAAAAGAGGCACAGTTTACGCGTAAGTTTGACAAATAAGTATATAATAAAAAATCCTGGATACCTATTCGGTTGTGAGGATAAAAATTTTTTTTTGTTTCGTGTGTCTTTTTTTGACGGGGAGGATAATTGGACTATAAATGGGGTGCAGGACTTAAAACATCTTTCAGAGAAAATAAAAAAATGAAAATAGTGCAAAACTTCGTTATAATGTGGTAAGTTTTGAGATGTTATATAGGAGAAACTAATATTTTAACTTGTTTAAGTAGTGCTTATTCTGATGAAATTAAAATTCACAACGAGAAAGTTAGAAAAAAAGGACACGTACTTTCGAAAATAATAGACATTTTAATTTTTTTTAATTTAAAGCCAGCGCCCCCCCTGACTCACTAGTCACGAGCCGCCACTGATAATTGCAGAAACGTAGTTACGGTAAGTGATGGTGTAACCTCGTTCATTAAAATTTCGAGAGCGTGACTGTGACAAAGCTAACTCCAAATTCTCAAGAATGTCCAATATTTTTCCTTTATTTTGGTGGTGTAAGGCTTGAAAATTGGACCCTTCTAGAGAGCAGCTATAACTTTATTGACTGTGTTCCGATTACCAGGATAGTTTTCAATAATATTATTTCGCTTAAATAGCAAAATCTTTGGATTTTGTAATTTTGTATTTTATTGCTAAGATATTTATTTTAAAGCTTACATTGTTTGATATAAATCCACATATAATCAATTCCTTTTACAAATAGAAACAAATATTCTGACATATTTTAATTAAATAAAACTGAGTTAATTCAAATCATATTTATTTTTCCCCAATTTTATAATTATTACTTTATAATTAAAGGATAAAACAGTTTTATCAGTGCATATGGCAGCGAACGTTTACTTTTTATTGACCCTAACCGCTGAGGAATTTGCCAACTTAAACGAAAGTAATTACCCAGCCTGAAATAATAAACCCATAAACATGAAATTTTATGCTGTCAACGTTTTCTTATGGCTTCGATGTAAGAGACTAGTGAAGCGATGATAATGCCAGAAATCAAGAAGAAATAAACGGAATAGGTACACGCATCGTCTGCAGTAATAAAACGAGTTAAGTTGGCGATGATGTTTCAGGTTAATTAGGTAGTTTTTGCGTGGCAAGATTTGGAAAATTCAGGAAATTGCATAGTTAAATATAGGATAGAGGTGATAGCGTTCTCGCAGAGTGCGCAAATGTTCCCAGGCTAACCAAGCACTCTGATACTTTAATCGTATCGTAAGAAAATGGTTCCGAGTTCGATCCCATGTTAAACTTAACTTACTTACTGACTTATTTAAGGGCACAGTTCTTAAGGTCAATCATGTATAAAACAACTAAATGGCTTAAATACAGGGTTTTTTTTTTGGAAGGGCTCTTCGGGGAGGTATTGACAAATAGTATGCCGGTGTTTTTTTTAAATAGAAACTCGAGCCAGAAACTTTAAAAAAGCAGTTTTTCGAAACCACTAAAATTGCCACAATTTACCTTAAAAGCATTGAATTTAAACACGTAAAAACAACAATTTTTACTGGTAACAAGATATTTTCTAGTCTATCTAGATGACATCTCTCCTAAGAATTCCAGAGAATATGTGTTTGTTTTACCAGGAAAGGTTCCGTAATTGCACAAAACACGAAAGTAAACAAAACTATGACCGGCTGACTAACATCTGCCTTGCTCTACCAGCTCCAGAATATGTCTGTCTTTCTTCTTCGTATGCCAAAAGCATAAAAATAACTATTCTGATCAACACAGCACTGCAGTGCGCATGCGAATCCTCAACAGTTCGGAAAATCGCATTCCTTAATATAGTCGATTCACTCAGTAAACCTGCAAGATGGCCGACATGTCATTTGACAAAAGTCATATTCCAGCTAAATAAAATAATTTTTTGTATTTTCAATGACTTTTGTCATATGACATGTCGGACATCTTGCAGGTTTACTTAGTGAATCGACTTTAGGTTTGCATGTTCATGTTACCGGTACGCCGCGTTGCACAATTCTCAACGATAAATAGTGCAGTTACGAGACCTTAATACAATAGAACCATGGAATATGGCTGTCGTTGAGGTGGTAAGAAGCCCTGGGGTTTGATACTATAAACCCTCCCCAGACTAAAAAGTGCACTTTCTTGGTAGACCTTGGTCAATAAGACGACGTTTTGTATTACGATGACTTTTTGACAGTGACAACCGTTATTAAATGATTTTATTTAAGTACCATGCGAGCAAAAATTATTTGCATCAAAGGCTTGGATTAAAAAACGTAGAGGGCTTTGTTTAGATCACAATGATATGGTGACGATATATCTAACCAAATCTAGGTTAAAATTTTGTCAAATTCATATTATGACATGATATGCCAAACTAATAAGTAATAAAATAAGTAGACAAATACAAATTTATTTTTGTTGTTTACAAAATTAACAAAGTAAGAATATACAGAAAGAAAGAGAAAAATAAGTACATAAATGGCTATAATTGGCCACCGCCATGCTCCAAGCATAAATTCACACGTCTCTTCATATTTTCGAAAGTGTTGACCAGCACCTCTGGAGAAATGTTACCACATTCTTGGATAATGCTTTCTTGTAATTGTTCCAAATTTGCAACTGGTGTTTTAAAAATAGTTTTTTTTAAATGAGGAAAAACGAAGTAATCCATAACCGTTAAACAAGGCGATCTAGGTGGGAATTCAATGGCTGATCGAAAACTGATCAATCTGTCGTCGAAAAAATTGCGTAAGTAGTTAATAGTTTTGACGGCTGTATGGGCGGTTGCACCGTCCTGTTGAAAATATCCAAAACGTAGTTCGTCATCAAGTAATTGCTCCACAAATGGATTCAAAATATTGTCTTTATACCGCTGTGCTGTAATTGTGTCATGGAAAAAAATAGGACCAACAAGTCTTCTTTGGGAAACAGACAGCTAACCAGACACCAATTTTTTGAGGGTGCAATGTTTTTTAAAGATGTACCCTCGGATGTACCTAAATGAATTTTTTTTTATATACAATTACTATAAAGAACACCAGTTCTAAAACTCTCCTTTGTTAATCTAACAGGATGTCATGTTAAACCAGATTCAATGTTTACCTATAAAACAGTTTTTTAAACGTCGCGCCAGTTAGCGTTAACCTTAATTAGGTAAGCTGTAAAATACACAAAGTACATAAACGATGGAAATAGAAATTATGAAATTGCATCGGCCGTAATGTAATTACGGGGAAAACGTTGCTAATTTTCGATTTAGTTAAAATAATTTTCCTTAATTAAGCAATTCTTGAATTAAAAAGATACATGCTTATTATTAAAAAATACCGTGCGAGCAAAAAGTATTTGCATCAATGAGGGCTTGGATTAAAAAACGTAGGGCTTGGTTTAGATTAGGGATGTGCAACAAAATCGATTAATCGATTATTAATCGAAAAAAAACTATTTTTGGATTAATCGAAAAAAACAGGATTTTTCGATTATTCGAAAATATAGGTAAGTATGTTTTTGGATGATTGAAGTTGCTAGTTCAGCTAGTTACATATTATTGCTGTAAGTCTCTATATATTTATTAGCAACCCTATTATCCTGAAAATCAGTGTAAAAAATATTATAGCATATTATTGCTAGGGGTGTGCAACAAAATCGATTAATCGATTATTAATCGAAAAAAAAATGTTTTTCGATTAATCGATTAATACGAAATAATCGATTATTTTCAATTAATCGATTAATAGAAAATAATCGATTATTTCAAATAATCGAAAATTGATTATCTTTTTCGGTAATCGCACAGCCCTAGTTTAAATCACAATGATATGGGGACGATATATCTAACCAAATCTAGGTTAAAATTTTGTCAAATTCATAATATTATGACATGATATGCCAAACTAATGAGTAATAAAATAAGTAGACAAATACAAAGTTATTTTTATTGTTTACAAAATTAACAAAGTAAGAATATACAGAAAGAAAAAGAAAAATAATTACATAAATGGCTGAACTTGGCCACCGCCATGCTCCAAGCATAAATTCACACGTCTCTTCATGTTTTCGAAAGTGTTGACCAGCATCTCTGGAGAAATGTTACCACATTCTTGGATAATCCTTTCTTGTAATTGTTCTAAATTTGCAACTGATGTTTTAAAAATAGTGTTCTCTAATGAGGAAATAAATAAATAAAATAAATTTTGGGTAAACCATTGAGAGTAATTCCTGTGTCTATCAACATCTACGGCTTGTATGTCTTGGAATACTTGCACTTTATAAGGAAATAAATTTAACTGCTTCTTGAGAATAGTCCTGCATGTTCCTTGTTCCATAAGATCTTCCCACTTCTTGGGAGAGGCGTCTTTTACAATTTGTTGGCGTATTTTGCATTATTTCACGAACGTTTACAACAAGTTCTTCTGTTTTTACAGATGGTCTTCCTGCTCCTTTTTGTGTTATATAGAACCTGTTTCCCTAAACACAGCCACGGTTCTTTTCAGGCAATAATAAAAATCCCCAGCAATAAAAGTCGTCCATGCACAAACCCGGATTGTATTACCACTCACCATTTACTCTAAGCCCGTTTCGAAAATGTGTAAATTGTTTAAGAAATTGGAAAAACTAGCGATAAATCAAATCACTTGTAACGACCGTCAAACATGACGGAATAACTGATTGATTGTTAATTCAGGTATCTACTGACACCCAACAGGTATTAAGCTCTACGGCTAAGCATTACGTCCTTAGATGCAAGGCCCTCTTTGATGCAAATAATTTTTGCTCGCACGGTATGTATGTTGCAATGAAAAAGTTTAACCTAAATGTGTGTAGCTGCAAAAATCTGAAAAATTATAGGTGATATAGAGGTATATTCTTTAATGATCCTGCCATCCTACCAACACTAACTTTTTGTTGGACGATCGCCCTACGCAATTAATTCATTAATCACCGTTTACATATTATATTTATTTATAGAACTTGTATTTTTCACATCGCTATAGAATTTGTTAGTTACTTCTAGGGTTGTGGATTTGACCGGTCAATTTGTTTTTGGTCAATTGACTGAAATAAATTAAAATTTAAAAATGCAGTGGATGAACCTAACTATACTTGCCAAATTTCTTGTTTTGTATTTTGGAAAAAATTAATTTTTTATAACAAGTTTTGCTTGTTCTGAAAAATCTATTGCCATACCTAAATTTTATACAGGGTGGTCAAATGGATGATATAGTTAGGTCCATCCAGGTACACATTCTATAAGTGTATATCTCAATAGTTGCTCCACAGTAGATACATTTCCCTCTTACTTTGTTTTCTTCTCTTATTTCGGTAAAACAATTCCAAATTTTGGTTTTGGAGTTCCCCAAACTCATCGTAAATGCGACGTCGCGTCGTTAGTTCACAAAAATGCAATGCAAGTGCAAACCCTAACTCTGGCAAATATGAAATGAAAATAAGTAGACTGAGAAGGAAATGTCTATGAAAATGGTTTAAAAAGAGAATAACAATAACTTCTCTATTCCTTTCCTTCATTGTGATTGAATCCGTTCCGGGAACCACTAATAAACGAGGCCGACTATTGGGATTCCCAGAATCAGGTAGGGGTGTTACAGTGGAACTGGACCTGTTCTTTTGGAATAGGTATCATCTGCCTATTCCGCGTACCTATTACCTATTACCAGGTACCTATTCCAGGTCCGTTGGCACTGTCACATGTTTGATTCTCTGGTTTCATTGTTATTCCTTTTTCAAGTTGTCAGGTACAGGTACGATATAGGGAATGGAACTGCTACAGGTTTTGCTTTAAATTCATATATGTTTATAATATGGCGAATTTGCAGTTGAGAATTTTAAACGTTGCCGTTACAAGCACATTGCAATAATTAAAATAATCTCACTAAATGAAGATAAAGGGAAATAGTAATAAATATTTCTAAAAATATTGTAATAATTTATTGGGCAACAAAATATAGCGTATTTAATGTAGGATATGCAACCAGCAATGAGGAATTAATTAAAAAGACAAGCATATATGGTGGATGTACCTATGCCTATTCTTCATGTTTCTTTAAATAATAGGCCTCCGTTACAATTAAATCTTCCTAAAAAGTTTGGTGCGAAAAATATTAATCTATTACAAAAATTTATAACGAAATTTAATTCGAACAATCGGAAACTGCTGGCCACGGTGGAGTTCTAGCGGCCTTCTTTAAAAACTCGTGTTGGTCATGTAGCCGGAATAGCGCCAATCGGCGGAGCGGCGTTTAAGTTTGACCTGGAAAAGTTTGGACCTGTAATAGGTATTTGGAATAGGTTCGGGTTTGGAATAGGTACAGGTCCAACTAGGTACGAGAAAAAGCTATTCCGTAACATCCCTAGAATCAGGTGTTATTTTTTCTTAAATAACGGCGCTATAACGATACACTAAACATTATCCTGGGTGGTAGGAGGTTATCTGGACAGATCACAAATGCATAAATAATAAAATAAAATTGATATATTTTGACCAAATTTGACCGGTCAAAAACGTCATGGTCAATTGACCATGCCCAACTCTAGTTACTTCTGACTTTAAGATGAAAGGAAAATAGTGTAAGTTTAGGGAAGCCGGGTTCTGTCGAATATTTGCATCAGCAAGGAAATTCTCGAACTGCTCAAACTCGACAGGACCTGATCGGGTCCCCAGAGTAGGGACATATTGAGCAATGACGGCTTGTGAGGTAATAAACTGGGTTGTTCATAAAAAAGACGAATAAAAATATTACAGAAATTACATACCTATTAGATATTTCGAGGCTTATAACAGTGGTTATTTAAGTATGTGGCCAAACTCGAAGGGGTGCTTCTTTAAGTGATTTTAAGAAGAAAAGTTTATATAAACATGGGTCCGAAAATGCATAGTTTTTACGGGTGTCAAACTTTAAAAAAAAAAAATTTCGGATGTTCGTAAAATATTTCAATACTCTTTTATTCGATTTTGTTTAAAATTTGGCAATTCTGTTTGTTCGTGTTTGTTCTAATAATAATAACAAGAGGATAATTAATTTTAAAAAAGTCAGTGGCGCGCAATTTTTGTGTCAAAAATATTGGTTAGACTGTCTTCCGGGACGCCACTGGACTAAATATTTTAATCTAATTGAGGCTTAATTATCCCCTTGTAATTACAAACAGAATTGCCAAGTTTCAACAAAATCGAATAAAAGAGTATTGAGATATTTACGAACATCCGATTTTTTTGAAAGTTTGACACCCTGTATCGTAAAAACTATACATTTTCGGACCCATGTTTATATGAACTTTTCTTGTTAAAATCACTTAAAGAAGCACCCCTTGGAGTTTGGCCACATACTTAAATAACACCCTGTATAGAAAGTCGATTATTAAACTCTCGTATATGGCGGCAATTATTTATTTTTCAATGCTTAACATTGCGAGAGAAAAGGGGTTCTGGGTTCGATTCCCAGCGAAAACATTAAACTTTTTTAATTAAAAAAAAAACTAAACTTTTAATATTTACATAACTTACTAAACTACTGACTAAAATTTACTCGCCTATAAATACAAAAGAATTTTAGATAATACTGATACTTTCCTGTTATTTTCAACCATAGGAAATTCCACCGAATTTCCAATTATTTATACTAATTAGCAGTAACAAAATAGCCGTTGAAACTTAAGTTTGTTCGTGTTATCTATTAAATGTACTAATGATGCTAATTAAAAATTATCGTTTATGTCTCGGCGACATAATTTATACGTTTTAAAGTATTTTGAAGTTGTATTAATGCTTTTCGTAACTTTATCAAGATTTCTTTATTAGAGTTACATTAGTATTTACTGTTTTGTTGATTTAACAAGATTGCCATATATTAAAAAGTATACACGTAACGTAATTTAATTAATATAAAAATCTGATAGTGTTCCCAATTGAACTATTTAAACTCTAAGCCTGTCCGTGTTTAGCACGTAAATAACCACCATGTCAAATATCAGCTTCTTTATTAAATTGTTTTTGAGAAAAGGGCCTTCGACCGATGCGACAGACAAACAGAAACCTACAGATCAGTTAACGTACTAGTAGTAATATGTAGTAATAGTAGTAGTAAGTAGTAACATGTTTTATTTAGCAAAAAGCTACAATTAAATATTTTTTAATACATTTTTTTAACAACATTTTTATAGATTTATTTTTAATTTTAAAACGGAACCTTCTTTTAACAAAAAACAGACAGCAAAGTTAAACATTTTGCAAATTGTATCAAATATTACGTATCATTTTGTTTTTTAAATAAATGTAATTTTAAAGTTTTTTTTAAATAGTTTTGATATTTGAGATTTAAGAGAATTTTCGAAATTATTATATTCCATCAAACCTTTATGAAAAATATACTTATAAGATAATGTTTTAGACATTCTATCCACAAAAAATTTTTGATTAGTTCTTGTTTTATAATTATTATGGTTATGATTAAAAGAACAAAAAATTTTCAGGCAACAAATTATTTTTAATTTTATGTATAAAGATACATACTAAATAAAAAATTAAATTTCTGACATTCAACCTAAATTGTTTAACATAAAATTTATTTTTGTATATTTGTCACAATTTAAAATAATTTAATTGCCTTATTTTGTAAAATTTGTCCTTGAGGAACTCGTATATTATTTATTTTTTTATTTGAATATGTTTTTGAAATTTTTGTTTTTTGTGATCTGTTACTTTAATAATTTTTAAACCATTTATAAACGTTTCCGCGAACACCATACTGATACAATTTTACTCAATAATCTAGCCCTGTCAATTGTTTCGAATGCCCGCTTAAAATCCAAAAATACAGCTACTTATAACATTTTCTCCTTTATCAATGGTTCTCTTCTTAACGTTGCCAGCAAAAAAACCCTAACTCAGATAAGTCTTACTTTACAGGCATCTTATAGAGTACTTTTCTTCACCGTCTCGCATACCTTCCTAATAATAATAATAGTAATATTAATAATTTTCCATCCAAGAATTTAATAAACAATATTCCCTTACCTTCATCAACCCGTAAACTTGAAACACAAACTTTCAGCCTTGAAGCCCCAAAAAGTTTAGGGCAACGAGGGAGACATTCAAATGGTTTTAAACATTTCGGGCTTACGGCAATGCGGCCCCTCGGACTCAGGGGCCCAACTCTCGGCTCAATCATGGCGGCTGACGAGTATAAGCTGCTTAGGGGGCCCCTGAGACGCATTACAGAGATTGCCACAATTTCTACGCATAGCGCCTTCTCCACGTTGAAATTTTCGAAATATATTATTTATTTTAACACGGATAATAACTGAATCAGGGACGTCAGTAGTTTTTTTCACCAACCAAATGTTTAATTATAAATAAATTGCGATTTTATGTAACATGTTGTTAACAACCAAAGACCTTATAAAGCTAAACTCCATGTTTCGTTCATAAACCGCCTGAAAAGCCGATCATTGTTAGAAATGTTATTAAAAATACAGTAATGGGTATAAGAGAGAACTCCTTGCTACCTGAATGGCAACACTGTTGAATGCTTGACGTTTGGCGTCAGACTCGCGGACATAAATAATAAAACATGACCATACTTACCGATGAAAGATAAATTCATACTGATTTAGTCCCGTTTTTGCATAATACATAGATACACATGCATGCAGCATGATTGTTTATTACTGAACAAAATTTGTCGAATACTATAGAAATATCTTTAAAAAATTTTTTATTGAAAATTCGCAAAAAAATATTATGACTGAAGAAAATAATTACGGATTATTCTTTTATTAACAGTAGTTGCTAGAACTATTGGAATTGCCAATTTAGTATTTTTTGGGAGATTTTTCAAGATATTCTCGGCAAAAATGTAAACAAATGCATGGCTATGACCCCACCAACGAAATGGAAGAAAATGACGGAAAGATCAGGTATTGGGCCTCTACTTTGAATGGTCTTTGTTAATAATTTGTTTTGAAATGACTAATGATAATAATGAATAAAATGGTGTAATAATACCGTGCCAGCAAAAATTATTTGCATCAAAGAGGGCTTGGATTAAAAAACGTAGGGCTCGGTTTAGATCACAAAGATATGGGGACGATATATCTAACCAAATCTAGTTTAAAATTTTGTCAAATTCATATTATGACATGATATGTCAAACTAATGAGTAATAAAATAAGTAGACAAAAACAAATTTATTTTTGTTGTTTACTAAATTAACAAAGTAAGAATATAAAGAAAGAAAAAGAAAAATAATTACATAAATTGCTAAAATTGGCCACCGCCATGCTCCAAGCATAAATTCACACCACACGTCTCTTCAAATTTTCGAAAGTGTTGACCAGAATCTCTGGAGAAATGTTACAACATTCTTGGATAATCGTTTCTTGTAATTGTTCTAAATTTGTAACTGGTGTTTTTTTAAAATAGTGTTCTTTAAATCAGGAAAAACGAAGATCTTCCCACTTCTTGGGACAGGCGTCTTATACAATTTGTTGGCGTATTTTGCATTATTTCACGAACGTTTGCAACAAGTTCTTCTGTTCTTACAGATGGTCTTCCTGCCCTTTTTTTGTTTTGTATAGAACCTGTTTCCCTAAACACAGCCATCACGGTTCTTTTCAGGCAATGATAAAAATCCCCAGCAATAAAAGCAACGTTAGGAAAATGTTCGTGAAAATCATCCATGCACCGGTATTGCCACTCACCATTTACTCTAACCCCGTTTCGAAAATACGCTTCAACCATGAATGTTTTGTGCTGTTCCGTAAAGCCCATTATGTGAATTGTTCAAGAAATTGGAAAAATTAGCAATGAATCAAATTACTTGTAACGACTGTCAGAGATGACGGAATAACTGATTGATTCTTAATTCAGGTAGTTACTGACACCCAACAGGTACTAACCTCTACGGCTAAGCATTACGTCCTTAGATTCAAGGCCCTCTTTGATGCAATTAATTTTTGTTCGCACGGTATAAACATTTCATACCGTGACGGATTTTCAATTCAAATTCTTCGGCGGAAGATCGACCACAGAATGGTTCCGCTACAACAAAACAATGTTGTTTCACTTATCAATTAACTAGAAAAATGAAAAATCGTAACCAAGGAATCCAAGGAATACTTTGCAGCACTTTAAGAAAAATTAAAACATTGGCAGTTCATAAAAAAACAAAAAAGTGTTGTTTCAGAAGATAACGCTTTTATCTACACAACTATTACAATAACAAAGTTAAATTTTAAAATCCTTTCTCATGCCCTTCCCCCCGCCCCTATTCACCAGATTTTGCTCCATCAGATTTCTAGTTGTTTCAAAAACTTATGATGATTAAAGTGGGGGAAATTTTATTTATTTTTTTAATTCAAATTAATGCAAAAAAATAAAATAGGTATGCCGCAAGTTCGACCCCATTTGTTTTCAGTTTCATGCCGGAAACATTTCAATATTAATTAAACCCTGATACATAAATACTTACCGAGACGCTTCAATTTAAAAAAAAAACAACCTTTATTCCGTAATTCGAACAAATTTTATTGCTTTCAATTACCCTTTTATTCGTGCAAAAATGTTCTGTACATTTTAAATGAGACCACACAAAAGTAACTTTTTTAGCTTAGTTAACAGAGTTATTCTGGTAATTACGAAAGGTAAAACAATAAAACAACTTGTTACAACCCCGATTCAAATCAAACCCTTGCAATTTCGCCGAAACAAAATAAAAACAACCCTTCCTACTGAAATTGCTAATGACTTCGACCTTGTTCGGCAGTTATCGTTGGTTTTGATAGGAAAATATTTGGTTATGGCCATAGACGTCCACCAAGAATGGTGTACTTTTTTAATATTTAATTATTGTTTAGAGCATTATTTTGGCAAATATTTTATTTCGAATGCTTTTCCTTTAAAATCTAGTTTTGTACTTCTGCTCATAACGATGAAATAAATCTTCCGACATGGCAAACGATACTAAAATTGATACCATTAATCTGAAATATTGGAATAACTTTAAATAAAGAATTTCCAATTTTCTGCGAAAATTATATAAAATTTAATATCTCCTGCCTGCTTACAACGCATTCTTTTGTCATTACAAAGGGAAATACAAATCCTGAATTTAGTAATAAAGCATACTTAAGGTGGAATTATCAACGTCATTCAATCTACTGCCAACCTATAACCTATTTGGCGTTGATTTTTTGAGTTTATTATTTTAATAACTAACATTTAAAGAAAATCAATATCGTCGGTACATTATTTAGGTAGTATGTGATATATTACAAAAATATCAATTTATTTCATTGCTAATTTTGAGAGAATTGTATATTGAAACAACAATGACATAATAATGTTAAAAAAAATCTTACCCGATATTTTTCGCTCTACAATTCTCCTAAAATAATTTATAAAATCTCTTAATAATTATTTAATATGTAAATTACTATACCCATGGCCCATAGAATATGCAGTCGATATTGATTTTATTTAAATTTTGTGTAAAAGCTAGAAAAATAAATAAATCTACGCAAAATAGGTTATAGGTTGGCAAGCATGTTGATACTCCCACCTTAATGAACTAATTGCTAAAGCACTAAATTTGTGACGAGACTGGAGTGGCACAGGGTAACTTTTTAAAATAACGAAGGAGAGATAGAAGTGATAAGTAAGCGATTGATATCAAGTACCTACTCTATTAGCATTTATAGGTTAATATGATATCAAAAATTGTATAGTCTGTTCTAAAAGCATAGAAATTAATAACTAAAAAGAAGAGATTTTAGGTTTAATATTCTTAGTTTATCCATTTCAAATACGGTACAATAAGTTGTCAAACCTTGTGCTCACTGAGAACCAAACCAGCTGTTCGTATTTAAAAACACATGGCATTTTGGCGGCATTGTACTACGCCGCGAACGTAAATTATAATATGACAATGCAGCATTGAACGCGAAACATGCACAGGTGCACCGCTTGCCGCTTGATTTGCTCGTAGCTTCAATACTTGGGCGACGAAACTATTTTATGTTGTTAGATTGTTCATAGCGTTTTTCATTGGTAAGTTTAGTGCATGTCAAATGTATTTCTATGTTTTACCAATGAATAACGCCATAACTTTTATTCTATCGCACGTTGAGTTCGATGTTTCAATTATAAATAAAATTAACGCTCTATTTTTGCAAGCCATTATGCTAATAAACCATTAAGTTTTATAATAATGGTGAATGCGATGGTAAAAGAACTTAGCCCAGTCCTGTCTCTGTCGCCAACATCTTAACGTAAAATAGACCAGACTTAAACAGGGTGCCATAAATGACAGGTGACTTAACCACGATGCGGCATGTTCTTAGAGAAATTTGACTTTACATTACCTTAAAGATGTCGAGTTCTTTTCCATTTTTATCATCTCATGAATTCGTTAAATTCTACATACTGCAGAGAAAAGTCGTGTTACGTAAAATTTCTAAAATTTAATAATAAACCTTAAACGTTTATTTTTACGTTTTTAACTGAATAATTGCTGAAAATGCTTTGTAGGTTAATTTAAAAAATATATTTTCCACTGTAGAGCTCGCGCTACAGTTACAGCATGAATAATGTAAACACTATTCGTCGGAATTAATTTTTCGTCATGTCTGTAAATAAAGCCAGGAAAAACTCAAAAGGAGAATATTCCGGTTTTTTCGAAAATCTGCAGAAGTATCTACTGGGAATTTTCCAAATTTTTCGACTATCGAAATTGCACAATTTGCCCCAGTTTACCCTGTATCTCTAATACAGTGTGACCAGTAAAGTCTGCATCATATGGGATTTTTTTTATTAACAGCTTTATTCGAAATTTGACTTTGGCATCAAGTTCTGCTTCGAAAAATAGTAGTCGTGATTCGCATTATCTGTCAAATTTTATTTTTTTCCAAAAAATAATTCAAAAGTGGGGTTATTTCTGAAAATATCGAGAAAAGTTATTAGAAAAAGTTTTTTTAAATGCAGTTTCTAGCCCACATGCAAAACGTCAGCTGCATAAGATAATTTTGATTTTTTACCTACCACTAAAATTTATTTTCCACTTAATGAACACTATACTGAACACTGTGTTCTTTTTGTCTTAATATTAAGGTGTATTACTTTCAGACACAAACTACGTTTTCAAAAATACTTATTTTATGAAGTTACCTTATACAAATAAACTTTGCATCACATGCGACCAAATTTTAAT
Organism: Polydrusus pterygomalis; assembly: GCA_963969555.1. Taxonomy (NCBI): domain Eukaryota; kingdom Metazoa; phylum Arthropoda; class Insecta; order Coleoptera; family Curculionidae; genus Polydrusus; species Polydrusus pterygomalis. The sequence goes on along the minus strand of OZ018376.1, from coordinate 35,448,676 downwards.
AGCCCAATTTTGATTTTGTAGAAAAGCACACATTTAATTTGGCGCTACTTTAAAGAAAATGTATCTGAAATAAAGCATTGTTAAAACTAAGAATTTTTATGTAGGTTGCGTTGAGTCTTATTTTCCAAAAGTTGTGCAATTTACATAATATGGGTAAAAAATCAAAATTATCTTATGCAGCTAAAATTTTGCATGTGGGCTAGAAACTGTTTTTTGACAGATAATGCGAATCACGTGACTACTATTTTTTTGCTTAATTTTCATCTCGATCAAAGCAGAACTTGATACCAAAGTCAGATTTGAATAAAATTATTAATAAAAAAAAAATCCCATATGATGCGGACTTTGCTGGTCACACTGTATAATAAATTTTATTAATTTGTATTAGTCCCCCTTCCCTAATTACAAATTACCTACCACCACTAATAAATTCATAGCCAAGTCTGTTCTTTTAGTTTTACCAAATTATAAACTTAATCGTCTGCACGAATTTGAAGAAATTCAGTAACAACTGAAGGTAAAAATAAGTTTTTTTTCCATGCATTTATGAACTCTTAAAGCTTACTCCATAAAAATACAAATCCGCTTGTGCTAAAGAATAAACTAAAACTAGGTCGAAATGTGTAATAAAATAAGGATATTTGGCAGCAAACATAAATGAAACTATTAAACCCCCAATTTCATGTTGGCATCCTCCAGTAATATAGATTTTATGACTCGTTACCATTTGGCATTACCTCAACTAACCTCAAAGACTTCTGTCGGCCTCAAAAGTATCTAAGTTATACCACATTTAAAATTCTTGGCTGTAAATTTGGTGTTTTGCCAAGACATTTTTATCTGTTAAATACTTAAAGAAGTTGATAAGGTATAAAGTTTAAGTATTTTAAATATTAAACTAAATTATAGTGTTTTTGTACGTATCTCTATACAGGGTGATTCACGGTGAATGGTACGTTAGACGTATTGACGAATCAGCTAGCTAATCGATCTGAAAATTTAGTAATTTACATATGGACATGATATATTTATCTAAAATATTTTTGAATGTATAGTGTTGCCACTTCTACCAAAAATTAGTAGCAACTTTAATATTTTAAATGGAACACTCTATATTTTATTTTGATTTTGAATCCCCTATTAATTTACTAACAATTTTCTTTAACATTATCCTACACCTTTTTTAAAATAACAATAAAATCCAATTTTTTTTACAGAAAATAATAGAGATAAATTTTATTCACCTCTCTTACTAGTTCATACGTATTTTGTGCTTTAGTTTGTGTAGCTGGCTAGTACCAATCGAGTTTTTGCCTCCGCTACCAAATACCAGATGCTGTTTGGGAAAACGGTTTTCGAAATATTAACTTGAAAATAGTATCTTTCTATCATAATTTAATTATTTAGTGGGTTATCCGGGGTTAGGTTTGATCACTTTGTTTTAATCCATTATCACTGTTAAAAATGAATAAAATCGTTTTTTTTTAATATTCGCGACTTTCCGCCGTTCCCTTACAAGAATTATAATAAAAACTTAAAGTCGACAGAAACCGCGTCTTCAAAATTTAACAGGAACGTTTATTCTAACTATGATGCTTTTTATTTTATCTGTAGTGAAACAATGTCCTTATGATGCTGCATTTAATTATTCGGTAAGTATTTTTCGATTTTTTTTTTCTGATATTTTGACGTTATCTGTTTCAACTATATCATTTTTTGGTTTTCTTTTTGTTCGCATGTCTAATAATAATTTGAGTAAAATTAACAATGACTTTGGGAAACAAGCACCATAATAAATAAAGGGCAAAACCAAAATTTCCCAAAATAAATTAAAATTTCTTTACAAACTATCTTGGTTCTAATAAATACGGAATAATAATACTACTATTGAATTATTTGTTCAATTCAAATATGGTGCTGTTGGAGTTTTTCTTAAAGCCGTAAAGACTGGCTTTTATCAATAGTTAAATTCAACTGCTGGGCTGGCATCGTGAGCACGGCATGTTATTCCAAAAAAACTCTAGTTTTTCGCTAAATTTCCTTACCTATTTAACTGAATAAACTTAACGATATTAATTCTTGTATGTAGGTAGTATGTAACATTCAAAAATAAGGCCAAACATGCAACAAAATGAATAAAGTTGGCAGCAAACATCATAACCGAACTATTAAATCGGAAATTTTATTTTTGGCAATCGCTACGAATTCTAACGTTATTGTTGTTTTTCTTGTGGAATTTCAACAGAGTTACTTTAAAGCATTTTGTTGCCTTCATACAAATTGAAAGATATTTGCAGTTTGTCAAGGTTTTTGTTTGAAGTACCTAAAATCTGACAGTTAAAGGAAAGGGCATCGGCATCGATTTTTTAACATATCAAATGTTTAACTATATATTGTCAATTGTGCTTTTATAATAAATTATTTTTGATATTTTGGCTCTTCCTGTTTTAATTATCACCGTACAGCCGCCACTGAAATGATTTAACAAATATGGTACTGTCTTTGGCATTATCCATTACTTAAGTATAAAATAAATTATTTATTTTTGTATACAATTCAGGTAGGTGAGCAAATTAATTTTCTGCATCCCCCAAAAAGAATAAATCACAAACTTACAATGAATTATGTGCTTTACAAAGAAAGAATTTTCCTTAAATTATTCGCACGAATTTAAAACTTCCTGCTAACTCGTACAATTTTTGCAAAAATAGATTGATAGAATATTTTGTATTTTCTTATTAAAAAAATTTACTGTGTGAACCAAATAATTTTGGACAACATTTTTGCATCATTTTGACTTAAATTCATAGTGGTAAGTAATTTTGACAGTTCTTAAACTTTATCAGGCACGTAGATAAGGGGAGGGGGGTGCTAACCTTTTAAATGCTTTATAAATGTAGCAGACACTTAATATGTAGGTATTATGTAGTTAATACTTTTGCTTTTATTAATTTTATTAAATACATTTATTTAACTTAAAACTGTAGGTAATCGCTACCCAAAGGCCGCTTTTTGGAAAAAATGAAAAATAAACCGTATATAAGAAATGGCGAATGCGTTCCTAGTGTTTTCTCTTAAATAAACGGATCCAAAATTTTTTTATTAATTATTGTGGTATTTTTTTTCGTTTCTAAGTAAGTAAATTAAATTGCTATCCAATTTTAGCAAAATTTTCGGTCTGGTCAAAAATGTTTACACCTTTACACCTTTGTGGTACCTGGTATAATATAACTCCAGGCTCCAGGTATTCTAGAACCACTTCAGGCCAGAAAACAGCTAGCGGCGGAGGCACTAGACGCTGCACCGAAGCGGTTTCAAAACAGCGCAACGCGCCTCACTTTTATGTGTGTTTTGCATCAATTAATAGCACAAACCGCTGTGTGCGTCATCGCCCTTAACCGTGGTAAACATGGCTGACAACTTGTTTCTAATTTAACAGAGTGGTAGGTACATAGCATATGCGCCAACTTTATACGTCGATACCGAGGATGATACTGGGTTTGGCACATAGTACATAGCACATTTCTTACAATAAAATCATACTTAACATTTTTTATAGCAATAGCTCAATAATATGTTTTTTGGCACTTGGGATATTTCTTACTGATTATCGTCAATTATTACCCAGAGAAAATTTGGACGAATTAGGAAGCGTTCTTTAGAAACTCGAAATTTGCACGGTAATAATTTTCTAAAGCCTTTTTGATGTAACTCTGGAGCGTTGATTATATTCCTAAACGTTTATGTTCGCCTTTATCTCAGCCTGGAACTCCACAATTTGTTTTAATTAGATATTATGCCGGAATTATATTATTCATTATTCTTATATTTGTGTATCCCTGAGCTAATCTTTAAAGAAATAACCTTGATAGGAATAACTCAGTTATTAGCTTTGTTAAAATGTAAATTTTCTGTGTATCATCTTGGGAAACTGCTTATGTAATTTAGCTGTGGGGATTTAATAAAAAATTTCATTTCGGAACACTGGCTGAAGAAAATTTTATGTAAAGTTTAGTAAAATGTTTAGTTTTAATACAGACAGGTAAGGTAAACAGGACAGACAATGTAAATTTGCTTCGCGTTCGCGCAGGTATAATGTAAAAAATGAAAATCCCAACACATATTCAATGTTATTACGGGTTTACACGGACACTGTAAGTACAGTGGAATCGGAATATAAGTTCACGATAACACGTTAGAAGTAATATGGCATAAATTTTAAATAAATAAATAATTAGAAGATACGATATTATCTTCTAACCATTTTTATGGCTTTTTTTAAACGGATTGCGCGCATTCTAGTGGGTGCCAGCGTTGATCTGTTTCTAATCTGCAAAACGGCGGATGTTCCGGTGAAAACGCAAATAGCGTTCCCTATACTGGACTCATGATACAAAGAAAGAAGAGATATGACATTGCGCATGTGGGCGGAGCCAAATCGACAGCCGCTTACGTCATGCGGTGATAATTTTCTGGCGGGCTTCGTATAACCTACGTTTGGTTTTATGTACTATTGTTATTATTTGTTATACAAAAAGAGGTTTTTAGTGTTTTTTGGATTATTATTGTTGTTTGTTAGTGACAATTAGTTGTTAATATGCGTTGTGCAGTGGCGTTATGCATAAGTGACAATATGACAGCTTTTATTTGTTATAATTATCTGCAAAAGTATATACCTACATATTTATGATACAAATCAATGTAAAATATTTCAAATTTTAGCTTAAAAAAATTGTTCTCTTCCTCGTAGGTGAGATAAAAAAGTTTAATTTAACGAAATTGGTTTAAAATAATAAACTGTTATATGTGTGCCTTATTTTTTAATAATTGTTAATGTACCTCTTATTACTATTATGATAATTACCAGTCCTAGTATATTTTTTTTTAATGTCTGGATGATTTTTTTACATCCTTATCCTTGGTCAAATTATAGTCAAATGCAGTGGCGGACTGGAGCGGGTGGGTGGCCATCGCCACCGGGGCCAGAAGGCCTTTTGGGGGCCAATTGGTCCAAACATTTAAACAACCATTTTTTTGTTTCAAAAAATGTTCTTAATGAGAGTTGGGGCCATAGAGGCCATGTAGCCACCGGGGCCAAATGATTCCAGTCCGCCCCTGGTCAAATGTTAACAATATAAATTTATAAACAGACATCTCCAAAAATATTATCGTTACCTATTGCATAACAAAATCTTAATAAGCAAATTATTTGATTTTGGTCATTTAAGGCTCGAAACTGTTTTCTAAAAATGTTTAAGACTGCACATTTGAACCTATTTTTTTTTTCAAACAATTTATTGCTTAAGGTGGAAGGACCAAACAATATAGGGTTTTTTTTTATGATTTTGTAAAAATAAATAAGTAATTGTAATCATTTAAAAGATAAAATGTATGTCAGCATAAGCAGAAAATTATTTTCATTGATACCAAATAATAATATATGCTAAATTTTAACGTTTAACCCAAGAACATCATGAAATACGTTCTGATTTATGAACCTCTATCCTTAAAGTACTTAAAATAATATGCACTTAAATCTTCCAAAGCAAAAATTGCAAAATATGCAGTAAAATTTCTATTTTTACCGGCTAATCCTATGTAATTTTAAATCTCGTTAGCACCACATGACGTCATTGCGCGGACCGGACCGAATTGAGAATACGATCGATCATATCTTTCTCTTTCTTTTTTTGTATCATGTACTGGACTGTGATGAGCTTCGTAGTTTATTTAGTTGTCTACCTTTCGATTATTACCAGTGTGACTGCCTTTTATATTGGAGTTAATTCCGCTGGGAAGGCGCTACGGTGTATTGATGGCCGCTTTGATTTTACAAACGGGTTTTAATACATCTTACCGCCGTTGTCGGGATTGCTTGGGTTATGGCTGCCCGTAGAGTCCTAACAAGGACGAAACGGCCGTCATGGTCTACCCGCCCCAGGGAATCCATTGTGCTTGGATCCCTGTATATTCCAATATAAAAAACAGTTACACACTTGTCCGATATGCCACAATATTTTCTTTTAATAAATAAATAATGTCATTATAATACAAAGAAGAAAAACAACAAAACAATAAGAAAAAAAATATTTTGAAGGTACTTGCTGCAACGTGGCGCAGTCTAACTTTAAATAGCTACTTTACTGAACCACGCATAACAACTTTAAAGATGTGATAAACTATAATAATTATAAATTATTTGTAGAACAACACCGACATCGTTTATTGACTGCCTGTCATCCTGTCAATTATTCATTAAAAATTAAACATATACACTTTATGGACAACGTTTTAGTATAATGGTTTTAAAAGAAGCCGGCAAATTTAATTGCGAAATTATCTATTTTGTGCTCCCAAAAGAAATTGTTTATGCATTTTTTTAAATAACGTACCATTAGAGACAGTAATTAATTCTTTAGACAATATCGGGTAACAACATAAACAATTGGTGCTGTGATTATAGTCAAATGTTATTGTTAATGCAAAAGTGTTAATTATTGCTTTTTTCTTTGCAGGTAAGCAAGTAATTAACCTCGTAATTATCTATCATCCATCAGTTGACGTAATTTTAGGTAAGATATTAATTTTTTTCTTGTAGTACCTATACTGCCGTGCTAAGACAAAAGGTCGTAACTGAGGAAATTTGTGATTTTCATATTTTGGTATATTTGGAATGTATATAGTTAGTTCTGTCAGTATACCAAGTCCAAAAGTCGTATCTGTAGTAGAAATACTCGAAATAAGGTAACGATTTTGTCGTATTTGCCAAATATCAAGTAAATACCAAGTCGAAATGTCTTATTTAATTTTTACAAAAACAAAATGTCCTATGTGTCACTTAACACAAATTGATTTGGCTTATTAGAAAAAAAATACAATAGTACAAGGTAAAAAGGACTTCACATACAAAGTCGAATTGTCGCATGTTTTTCTCATACAATTTTTAGACCAAGTATGGTGGATTAGTCTTTCAAACGAAAAAGAAAGGTTTTAGACTTCGACGACTATAAAAATTGTATTCAATCGTCAAATAGCGGTAAAAATATCTGTATGGAAAAGAGCTACAATGAGTTTCTAAACGTAGAAGATTTTTCTTCCCGATTCAAATTGAATAAAACCCAACCAAGACCTTACCTTTCTAATATTTGCGATGTAACTTTTGTCAAGGGATGTAGAACATTATTCTATAAGACAATTTCGAGAGCGCTCCGATTGAAATGGACTTCCTCACTTCCAAAGCATTAAAGGAACGTGTTCCTGAGCCAGAAAAAAAAATAATCTCCTAAGAGGCATTAGTGTAAATAGAAAACAGAATCTGATCAAGAAACTAATGATACAAATCTTGATGACTAGAATATTTATTTTAACGTTAATGTTAGTAATTTTGCAAATTAATCTTTATTTTATATTCGAGTTAATAATGACTTAATATTATATTTGCAGTTTTTTCATTTCATTGTTTTATTTCTCACTGAAAAATGATATTTTCCTATCTCAACCCATGATAACAATATGTATTTGTAACATTACATTGTAATTAACACGATATATTCCAAAATATCCTTAAGACAGTATGTCGTAAGTTGTTATCATATTTATCCACAATTTTATAACACTAAGAGGATATGTCGTATCTTGATAATCCAAAAGTCGCAACTGTCAAAAAGATAGGTCATTGTGAATGCAAAAAAACTGCATATTTTCTAAGTCGAAATGTCGTAACTTTCAATATTTCAAATATATCTACTAAAGTACTATTTGGGATATCAATCAACTTTTCCGTTTAGTCCAAAAACATTTTGCAAATATGTAACTGAAATATTCAAAGATTCGAATTTTCATTGATAAAACGAAAATATCTCCGAATTTTATTTTTATCAGTTACGACCTTTTGTCTTAGCACGGCAGTATACCGGGTGTATCTCGGAAACCGTTTACCTTAGGACTTGCGGAAAAAAATATTTATTACAAAAGTGACTAAGATAAATTGTTAAAAATTACTTTTAAGTTTCTAGATTGGTGATTGGTCGCTAGTGGGCGACAACAAATAGCGTGATTTTCTCAAAAATTCTCATAGTAAACATGTAAATATTAAACGTGCAATTTTTTCAATCTAATGAAAATTCTGGATAGCTTCCGTTTCTGAGTTTGTTTGAAGGTGGTAGACAATGAAGTATTATCAAAAAAATTACCTTGTCTGACTTCCATTGTCTTTATATTGTTACTTAACACAACGTTTCGGTTAGTTAGTATCTCTAACCGTTTTCAAGTGTAAACTAAATTATAATTCTAAGGCGACTGTCTTAAATACTATTCATGTGCAATGAACCTTGATGACTTGCCTACATCGTTATTGGAGTGTGAAGTTTGCGCTGTTGGTTTTGGACAAGAAAAGGCTTCCAGATATTGGGGATATGGGGATATCTATACTTGGTTTACTAAATATATGGGTATTTTGATTTATGAAAGCTGCTTCTTTGAATTCTCGTTTTCTCCAGTGCTGTTCCGTGTCCAAAACCTTGGCTTCTGACCACTGTATATTATGTTGGTTGGTCCATACATGTTCCGCTACACCTGATCTCGAAGTTTCACCTCATTGAGTATGTTTTAGATTTTTCTTTAACTCGTACGGGAAGGGGTATTTTGTTTCTCCAATGTACGAGTACGATTCGCCACACTCGCAAGGGATTTGATAGATACAATTTTTTGTGTTGTCATTACGGCGCGGTTTTACTTTTGTAAGAAAGCTTCTAAGCGTATTTCCGGATTTGAAGGCTGTTTTGATATTATAGTTTTTGGTTATCCTTCTAATCTTTTCAGAAATCCCCTTGACATAAGGTATTGTAAGACATGCTTGCTCCTCTTTCGTTTCTGTATTAGTTTTTAAAATGTAGATTAGAAATGTTATCAAAGCTTGAAAGTATAAAATTCTCTAAAATAACATCTCTTTAAAGAAAAAAATAGCCATAAAAACCAAAGTAGGCATTTTTACATCCGTAACAGAAAAAATGTAAGTAGAAGTAAAATCCCTACAAAAATCCAAGACTGACTTGTCAATTTATTCAGACTTAGGAGGAGAAATAAATTGTTAACATTTCCAAGCATTTTTTTTTGTTCCTTTCCCTTACTTTTTTTTATTTACTTATGAAATGTTTTATCTCCTTTGAGAATACAATATGGGATAAAACAAGAACAAAAATTGAGAAAAAACGGTCTAGAATAAAATTATTTTCACCTTTCGGGTGTATTTTTGTAAATATGTTCGTTGTTTACTTGTCCAGAATAATGTTAAAATCTTTTAGTTATTTGGAATCAATTTCATTATTATGGGAAAGAAAAATATCGCGACAACATCAAAGTAACATGAACGCTAATAAGAAAACTTTTGATTGAATATGTTAAAAAGAAACATCGTTTATTGACTGCCTATCAGTGACTAAATAAAAAATTAAACATGGACATTTTAGTATTATTAGTTTTCAAAGAACCCAGCAAATTAAATTATTTATTTCCCACTCCCATGCAAAAGAAATTGTTTATTATTACCTTTTTTTAAATAACGCGCCATTAGAGACAGTAATTAATTCTCTAGGCAAAGAATTATAAGGGACCACAGTTTAAGTAAAATACCTCTGAAATAAGGCACTCTGATGGTGAAATAAAGCGAATATTAACAGTTATTAGAGCGAGGAGTTAGGCGTTCACGAAGAGTGGTTCATTTAAAATTTTATATTTAAAACTATTAAAATGCAAAAGCCTACGGTCACGGTATATATGTCGTAGGCTGATAGTGAAATCCGTCATTTCATGCTGCACGCTAAAAGGTATATTTACAACTGGTTTGTTCGTTGTTACCCAGAGCATTTTTTTCAATTTTTTTTTTAATTTAATTTAAATTTTATTTTTATAAAATAATATTAGTTGAAAAAATTGAAAAAAATGCTCTGGGGAACAACGAACAAACCAGTTGCAATATACCTTTTAGCCACGCTTCATGATATGACTAGGCGTTTCATGAAATGACGGATTTCACTATCAGCCTACGACATATACACGTAGGGAAAATGTTTGTCCGTCCATCTCTTAGTAATAAGTTAGAATAGTACAAATATGAAGTATCGCAAAGCAAACAGAGGTAGGTAGCTTATGTTTCCCCCGCTCCATCGTATTGCATCTCGCTCATGGCACTTGCTGGTGGCACGCCGCGCAGCTTCGATTCTATTAATATCAAATAAAAATAAATATTCATTCTTTTGTACGTTGCCGCCTAAATGAAAGGATCAGGATCAAGCAAAACGCATCGAGCCAGCCAGATCCGATGCGATGGAGTGGGGGAAACAGAATCTACCTATTTCTGTTTACTTTGCGATACTTCATATTTGTACTATTCTAACTTACTACTAGGAGATGGACGGACAAACATTTTCCCTACGTGTATATAAAGAAAACGGTTATCCATCCCCAGCCAATTCAGTTCCGAGAACGTATGAGAAATATTATGGTCATATTTCCTAAGACCATATACACGTAGGGAAAATGTTTGTCCGCCAATCTCTTAGTAATAAGTTAGAATAGTACAAATATGAAGTATTGCAAAGTAAACAGAAATAGGTAGATTATGTTTCCCCCACTCCATCGCATTGGATCTGGCTGGCTCGATGCGTTTTGCTTGATTCTGATCCTTTCATTCAGGCGGCAACGTACGAAAGAATGAATATTTATTTTTTATTTGATATTAATAGAATCGAAGCGGCGCGCCGTGCCACCACCGAGTGCCATGAGCGAGATGCAATACGATGGAGCGGGGGAAACATAATCTACCTACCTCTGTTTGCTTTGCGATACTTCATATTTGAACTATTCTAACTTATTACTAAGAGATGGGCGGACAAACATTTTCCCTACGTGTATAAATATTGTGCAAGCGTTCTGCACTTTTTGAATATGATACTTACCAATATTGTATATACAATAATCATAAACAAAATCGCAATAATTAAAGTTTGAAAGTACTAGTGACTAGCAAAGTATCTTTTTTAATTTAACGTTTAGGATATGTCCGTTATTATATAAAATTTTAAAAGCGAAATAAAATCTCTGATATAGTTTTTTCATTTATGAGCTGTTCAGACTCAAAATATTCAGTCTAATAAAACAAAGCACTACTAAATTTTTTATCAGATGTTTGAATTATATCGTCGATAACATTAGTTAAAGCAACAGAAGCAATATAACGATCAATATCGGTATCGGCGATCTTTAATTTTCACCATTCAAATAAAACAAAGATTCGAAATACCCTAATAATATAAAATTTTATTTGTATATTTGTTATTTACTTATACGAAAACGAGCTGTTGTGCATGCATTCTGTGGCATTACAATACTTTAAAATTTTATTCGTTGAAAATTATTACAACGCCGTGTATACATGATATTTCCCCTTTCTTTTACGACAATAATTACTTTTATAAATAGGTATAAATTTGAAGGATTTTCTGAACGGAATTTTAGGAAATATATAATATACTTATAAATACCTAAAATTTACATTGCTCTTCATCCAGAATTTCCAAAAATTCAATTGCAGCTCACCCAAAACTCGCCCAGCTTCAATTAGGCGTATATTTTTACAAATAATCAAAAAACTAAAATAAAAGCTTTGCATGATTTAGTATAAAATTAATTTTTATATTAATTTGAAGAAGTAGTCCATGCTTAAAGTGGAGTTGAAAGTATAGGAAAGAAAGAAAACAACTAAAAGTCTTCCCCCAAAAAATTTAATGAAGATAGAAATTATTGGGTCTCTACATGTTTCGAACGTAAGAACGTTCATCATCAGGAGACAGAAAATTTATATAGTGCTGATGGTATTAGCCGAAGAGAAATGGCCATAAAAGCTCCATTAAAGTTACGTAAGCGTGCAAAATATGTTCTAGAACTTGTAGCTAAATTTCGGGAATCAGTCGCCAATAAAAAACGCAACATTGAAAATCCCATAAGGAACGAAGCAATAGAAGTGGGGGTTTTAGGGCAAGTTTATTTAGATCCTACGTTAAGTACCCGCAAATTGGATACTGTGTGTGGTGTTAGTCGACGTAGTATCCAACGGATTCTAAAGGCCCATATTTTTCATCCGTATAAAATTCACCTTGTACAGGGTTATCCAACCAAGACTAGACAAGGCGATTTTTTGACTTTTCCTGTACTTTTATAAAAAAACTGAAATAGCCATCTTAAGTCATTTTCTCCCGCGAATTCGAATATCTTCAGCAAACAACAATTGAATATCAAACAAAAGTACTAGGGGTCACTTTGATATTTTTTTAAATGGAACACCCTGTATATTTTTACATTTTTAAATTCCACATAAAATTATAATTATTTTTTATTAAATGCACTATTAGTCTATACTTCATAGTTTCCCAGATATTGACTCTCGAAAAGTGACATTTTTGAACTTTGACAGCTTATAACTTTCTAACAGTACGTCTTAGAGCAAAACGGCTTACATGTCCCTATCTTCAATTTTTATTATCTTCCCAAAAAAATCAACTTCAAGTTAAACCGGAACAACTATATTTCCTTCTTTCGAGTTACATCCGGTTTAACCGGAAGTTGATTTTTTTGGGAAGATAATAAAATTTAAAGATAGGGACATGTAAGCCGTTTTGCTCTAAGACGTACTGTTAGAAAGTTATAAGCTGTCAAAGTTCAAAAATGTCACTTTTCGAGAGTCAATATCTCGGAAACTATGAAGTATAGACTAATAGTGCATTTAATAAAAAATAATTATAATTTTATGTGGAATTTAAAAATGTAAAAATATACAGGGTGTTCCATTTAAAAAAATATCAAAGTGACCCCTAGTACTTTTGTTTGATGTTCAATTGTTTTTTGCTGAAGATATTCGAATTCGCGGGAGAAAATGACTTAAGATGGCTATTTCAGTTTTTTTATAAAAGTACAGGAAAAGTCAAAAAATCGCCTTGTCTAGTCTTGGTTGGATAACCCTGTACAAGAACTAAATGAAGACGATTTTGATCGGCGATTACAATTTTGTGAAGATATGAGTTAACGAATTATAAACGATGAACATTTTCTATTTAACACTTGCTTTTTCGACGAATGTTCCTTTTTTTTAAATTGCGTAGTAAATCCTCATAACTGCCGATATTGGTCCGATTCTATAATCCCAGAATTTATCATGAGGTACACACACAGCAGCCACAAAATGTTTGGGCTGGTATTTTGGCGATCATTTAGTTGGTCCTTTTTTCTTACCTGGAAATTTGACGGGTGAAATGTATTTGGAATTACTGCAAGAAGCCATAGATCCTGATGCATTAACAGCCATAATTGAAAATCAGAATGATCGGCGGTACATTGCGATTAGGTTGTTGTTCCAACAGGATGGTGCCCCACCACATTACGCATTACGTGTTCGACGATATTTAGATCAGACGTTTCTAGGTCGATGGATTGGTAGAAGAGGTGCCATTGAATGGCCCTTAAGATCGCCAGATTTATCACCTTTGGATTTCTTTCTGTGGGGTCACTTAAAAAGCAAAATCTATGCTACTCAGCCAACATCGTTAGAAGATTGGCGACAAAGAATTGTGAATGAGTGCCTTCAAATTACTCCTTAAATATTGCAAAATGTGCGTCAACGTTTTGAGCAAAATCTTTATTACTGCATGGAGAGTCATGGTGGTCATTTCCAACATTTACTTGGCTGACGGGTCAGTTCATTCTTCATTTTTAAACTACTTTGCTGCCAAATGTATTGATCTCCACTAATGATGATGTATTAAAGTTTTATTTAATCTTTAAATCAATAAATCTCCAAAACTACTGAACTGAAGTACATGAATTTTACATCATTATAAAGGGAATTGAAAGACCTTTAAAATACTCGACCCTCCTTTCCATTTAAGGTTTTAGGGGTGGTGCCACCCCCGCTCAGGGGGCTGCACGTGTTAACATGATTTTTTGCCAATTTTGTGTCCCCCTCGAAAACAAAATCGACGGGTCTGAGCGTTTTTCCAAAAAAGAACTGAGCAGTAAATGTCTTTGTTTCGTTTTCCATGCGCCACCCTGTATATCCCGAACATGAAGAAACAAGGGGAAAAAGAAAGCGAGAATATGAGATATTTCGTGCAAGGCTGAAAGAAGGCGAAATTCATAGACTCTTTAGATTACTCCAGCAGGATATACAAAGGTTCTATGATAGTTATAAAATGTCAACAGAAAAATTTAACCAATTTTAAACAGAAAAAGTGCTGTCAAAAAACGCGAGTGACGCGGCGAGCAAATCTCTCAGGGGAATAAAAACTTTTCTGATTCGCGTTGCGCTAGGAAAAGTATAATCAAGATCATTACTAAATACTATTAATATTATACTCAGGAACAGTAACGTAAGATAAGGCTTCGCCTTGCTTCATCTTGTATCACCTATAAATTCGCCACTGATTTATTTCCTTAAGTTGAAATATATTTTCTAATTCTTTTTTATTAACTCGATACCCAATCAATACACAAAATATTTCTTGTCAAAACATTCAAACTTTGTACTATATTATTTACAAAACCTTTTTTCGGGAACAGTAAATAATGTTATTTACTCTACGCTATAAATTGTTAATAACTCAACTTCATTTATTATGTATCTATAAATACTTTTGTTATATAGCTTCCAATATCGTAGAAAACAATTATTTAGTATGGTTCAGGATTGTTTGATTCCAAACATTTTGATTTTATTTGTCGATTTTCGCCCCTTTCATTAAAATTTGTTCCTATATCCTCATTTATTTCTTGTTTACTTCCCTTTTCCTGTTTCGCTTCTTCTTGCTGGGAAAGTAAAATATCAGAAAACCACAATGTACGAACGTATTTAAACAAATTCCTGATATCCTACACCAAGGGCGTCCATAGAGCGTTTTTCAGGGGGGAGCAAAAAATTAAACAATACTTTTTATATACAGTGTCACCAGTAAAGTCCGCATCATATGGGATTTTTTTTTATTAATAGCTTTATTCGAAATTTGACTTTGGCATCAAGTTCTGCTTCGATCGAGATGAAAATGAAGCAAAAAATATTAGTAACGTAATTCGCATTATCTGTCAAAATTCAATTTTTTTCAAAAAACAATTCAAAAATGGGGTTATTTCTGAAAATATCAAAAAAAAGTTATAGGGAAACGTTTTTTTAAATGCAGTTTTTAGCCCACATGCAAAATTTCAGCTGGATAAGATAATTTTTATTTTTTACCCATATTTTGTAAATTGCACCACTTTTGCAAAATAACACTCAACGTAACCTACATAAAACTTCTTAGTTTTGACAATGCTTTATTTCAGATACATTTTTTTTAAAGTAGCGTTATATTAAATGTGTGTTTTTCTACGAAATCAAAATTGGGCCATTAAAAGTTCATTTGTTATTGACCCTGTATAAGGTAACTTCATAAAATAAGTATTTTTGAAAACATAGTTTGTGTCTGAAAGTAACACACCTTAATATTAAGACAAAAAAGAACACAGTGTCATCAGTACAGTGTTCATTAAGTGGAAAATAAATTTTTGCTTAACCCAACGGAAAGTTTATCTATTTTCAACGATTTAATTTAAAATCTCTTTATTTTATTTTTTATTTTTTTACTTTCAGTCACAAACTACGTTTTCAAAAATACGTATTTTATGAAGTTACCTTATACAGTGTCAAAAACAAATGAACTTTGCATCACATGCGACCAAATTTTAATAGCCCAATTTTGATTTTGTAGAAAAACACACATTTAATATGACGCTAGTTTAAAGAAAATGTATCTGAAATAATAAAGTATTGTCAAAACTAAGAAATTTTATGTATAGGTTGCGTTGAGTCTTATTTTGCAAAAGTGGTCCAATTTACAAAATATAGGTAAAAAATCAAAATTATCTTATCCAGCTGAAATTTTGCATGTGGGCTAGAAACTGCATTAAAAAAAAATTATAACTTTTTTCGATATTTTCAGAAATAACCCCACTTTTGAATTATTTTTTGAAAAAAAAATTAAAATTTGACAGATAATGCGAATCACGTGACTACTATTTATTTGCCTAATTTTCATCTCGATCGATGCAGAACTTGATGCCAAAGTCAAATTTTGAATAAAGATATTAATAAAAAAAATCTCATATGATGCGGACTTTACTGGTGACACTGTATAAGACTATTTATTTAACTTATGCCTAATATATTAATTTATTGATATGTTTTTATTATGTACCTAATTGTTCAGTTTAGTGATTTGTTGGTCTACTAACTAATCACTGTACTATTCAATATGTATACTGAATTATGAAATAAAATAGTAATGTGGGCGTCTAGGGGGGGGGCAAGTGCCCGTTTTGCCCCCCCCCCCCCCTATGGACGCCCTTGTCCTACACTGAGGAAAATGATCTAATACAACAGGTTTGCCAAGATAGCGTAATATCAATGCCAGAGTTGCTAGAACAGTGTTTTTATTGGTAGCGATCATTTCCATTAGCAGCACAGTCTTGTTAAATAATGAACTACTTTTAATAAAGCGATTTTGTTAAGAAATAAATTGTATCTTCTCAATGCAACGCATTTTCTTTACAGTAAAGCGCTTTCTCTACAATTAAGAAAGCAGAACAGCGTTCCCAAAAAATAATTGTATCCGTTAGAACCTATAATCCATAAGACGTTGGTGAGAGTTTGTAGCGATCGGCTATTGCAGCGCGCCGTAGTATTAGTTTTAACTTATTTGTTGAGCAGGTCACACATGGTGGTTTAATTAATTTATTTTTACTTTGTATTTACATTTTTTTAAACTTTGCATGTCAGATAAAGCAATAGAATATTCTTATTTCGCACAAACCATCATTAGTATTGGACTTTATAATCTATGGACGAATTTTAACACCTCAGTAAACCATGTTGCAATGTTAAACGACAAGAACAATATCACACTAGAAGCTATTTAGATTTTTAAGAACTACAGTACTGATTTTTAGTAGTAAGTATAAATATGCTTTATTAATCGTTGCAAGCAAATGTTATTATGATTAATGTCAAGTTTCTTTACAACTGTCAGTCGGAACTAATACAGTATAAACCAGATTACACCCCCAATAGAACTTTATAATTACTGTGAGTATTTAGAGCAATAATGGCCTTCAACCATTCTATGGTACAGTGGCGGCTCGTGACTAGCGAGCCAGGGGGGGGGGGGGGGGGCGCTGGCTTTAAATAAAAAAAATTAAAATGTCTATTATTTTCGAAAATACGTGTCTGTTTTTTCCGAGGTTTTTTCTAACTTTCTCGTTGTGAATTTTAATTTCATTAGCATAAGCACTACTTAAACAAGTTGAAATATTAGTTTGTCCTAACATCTCAAAACTTACCACATTATGACGATGTTTTGCACTATTTTTATGTTTTTTTATTTTTTCTTAAAGATGTTTTAAGTCCTGCACCCCATTTATAGTCCAATTATCATCCCCGTCAAAAAGAAGACACAGGAAACAAAAAAAAGAATGTTTGTCCTCACAACCGCATATCCAGGATTTTTTATTATATATTTCTTTGTCAAACTTACGCGTAAACTGTCCCTTACTTTTACATTTTTATTGCACTTGTACTATGTTCAATTTCTAGCATTTTTCAAGTTCAAGTTTTTCACTTAAGCTCAGAGAACTAAACACAAGCTTCTGTAAATCACTGACCTTCATATTACATGACATTTTCCACCTTTATAACGTAATTATTAAATAACTCAAAACAAATAAACAAAACGTCAGCGAGTCAACGGCATCGACAGGCGACAAGTCGCATCGCGCAGTGTTGCCAGACTTTTTTAACGACCTTCCTTCAACTGAGTGACAAAAATCCTTCATATCCTTCAAAACAGTGGCGGGTGACTGGTAAAACAAAATATATTACCAAAAAAAAACTTTAATGATCGAATTTTTTATTAAAAATGAAAACAAAACAATCAAAAGATTCATAACCAAAATCAAAAATAAAACATTTAAATTTATATAGGTAAAGACGTGCAACATGAAGCAACTAATAAATTGATTTTAATAAAATCAAATTAGTTGGTAAAATTATTGGAATATTTGCTAAATCTACAATTTTGCCTGAAAATCCTTTAAATTCGGATAAAAACCTTCAATCCTTCAGTAGTAAAAATTTTAGATCAAAATCCTTCATATTGAAGCAAATCCTTCAATTCTGGCAACACTGGCATCGCGATTCGCGAACAGTGGGCGCGGAAAATTGGAGCTCTCCGTGGCCGCTCGTTGTGTGATGTGTAGGTGACGTCAGGCCTCCGTCGTCATGACAACCCATCGAGAAGGCGCGTTGAATCGGGACGGATAATCGGTCGCCCGCGCTTAGTACAACCTGGAGAGCGCGCAACTCGCTTGTCTATGAGTATAGCCTGCCCGTTAGAATAGGGCTACGTTTGGTTTGAATTATTTTAATTGATTGCTTACATACATTGCGTTATTGGTTTTTTAAGTAAAGTATTTTTGAATTCTGTTTGAAATAATTGCAGGGAGGGCGGCGCCCCAGAGCCCTTCATTAACCAACCGCCACTGCTATGGTAGCATTTACTCCTTTTTCCTATTGGCTAAATTACCGTGATATTATTACCACACAACGGTCTAGCAATTTTCGTTGTCTTACAGTAGGAAACAGTGGCGTAGCGTGCAGGGGGCCAGGGGGGCGACCGCCCCCCCCGCCCTTTGAGCCCTTTCCCAAACGACGCCCCCTTCTCACTCTCCCAGTAGTTTCACAGTTCAATTTCACTTCACATGATAATTGACAATATTGTTTCCCTATCGCAGCAAGAGGAAATTTACTATGTTTATAAATATAAATTATAATTATATTACAAAATAACCCTCATTATTTATTACTATTATTATAATTTAGTTCTTTGTTTCTGTTTATATTATAGGATGACCATTATCAGAAGAATATTGGCAAGTATGATATTTTGCGAAGCTCTCTTTCTCTTTGTTTTTAAAGTATTTTATGACTTTTAACTAGGGTATTATTTTTTTATAACTTTTAAAGTAAAGAAACAGATAAAATAAACCTGTTACCTACCTATTTCGAGATTTTATTTTATTTTCACTACTTGATTTAATTTATAATAAAAATATTTTGCCACGACCAATAATTTGTATTCTTTCAGTTACTTTGCTTTAACAATTAAAAATTGCTTGAAATCTCTAATTCACTACAGACTAAATTTTATCTTTTTAAAAGTGTGTTATTGTCGCCAATGAGAATATATGCTTATATTATTAACAATATTAAGTAATATGCATAAAATATTGTATAGAGTTTTAACAAAATTCCCCTTGGCGTATTCATATTCTATTTTCATGTGACCATTTTAGACATGACGAAACAAAAACTTTATTACTCAAGGACTCAGGCCAAAATTTACTAAATAAACGAAATTATACAGTGAGGCGCCCTTTGAACAAGGGCGTAGATAAGGGGGTAATTACCCCCCCCCCCCGCTCCCCCAGGACCTATAGTGAGCCATGAAAACGAAGCACTTTTTTTTACTTGATCAATTTTTTTGTGATTTTCTTGAGAATATTGTGTATTTTATATTTTAAGGGCGTGGCATCCAAAAAATTTTCGCCTGCGGCGCTATTTTTTTTACCCCCCGTTAAACAGAAAATATCTACGCCCTTACCTTAGAAGCTTCCGCCCCCTCCGCCCCTTTGACCACGCTACGCCACTGAGTAGGAAAGCGTGTTGCTGTCACATATAGTATTAAACAGTTGTGTAAAGAGTATGTGAATTCTTATAGGGAATATAAGACTTTTTTTCAGTGTAGAGGAAATAAACGAATAAACGATGTGAATTGCAATTTTTATAAATTATATTTAGTAAATGGGTATTTAAACTTTCATTCTTTTACAAAAAAATTAAATTAATAGTCATGTAAAAAACATGCATTTTTTCAGATAGATTATAATCTCGTATTGTAAGCCTTATCCCTCGTCAGAATAGCTGGCAGGTTGTCAGTTATCACAAAGGCCGAGTTGAGCAATTCTTTCTAGCTGTCACATATGGTAAAAAGGCTGTGGCAAGCAATCTTATGCTTGGTTATTTATAACGTTACGTCGCAACTAAGTGGGTCAATTTTTTGCATTGTCATAATAATATTGGTGCTTGAAAGAAAAACGAATAAGCGTAACGTTTGCCTTTCTGTATTTCTGAATTGATTTGTTAGTGTTTTTACCGCATTTTCAGAATGAGTTACCCCGTTTAATTATTTTTAATTGTATTGAGTGTTTTGGATTCTTAAGTAAGGTCAAATTAATCTACGAACTCGCCGCATCACCTGTGAAGTCTGGTATATTTTACGTTAAGCGGTTGGCTACAAAAACAGAACCGGACTAAGCTCTTTTACCTTCGCCATTTGTTAAATTTTGTAAGGTAGTCTTAATATTTTGTAAAGATATAGCTTAGATACTAATTTTATTATTTATAAAATAAAATATTGACAGACCCGTACCTACCAAAATAAGTATGTGAAAACTCGAAAACTAAAGAAAAAAAAAACAACATTTATTTCTTTTAGTATTTATTTATAAAAAGCGTAAATAGTATGTATTTATTATACAAGGAAAAAAGTAATCCATTTAATGCGAGGTGTAAGCTTTGTGGTGCACGTCTAATTAAAACACCATATTGTGAACCCTTTTTGTATTGTTACTTTTGTGGGAATTTTATATACAGGGTTATTTACGTTGAGTGGCCTATTAGAAGATCTCGGAAACAAGTAAAGTTATATTTATAAAAATTTGGTAGCGGGCATGATTGGCTTTAACCTTTTAAAATATTATATTTCGACGTTTGTATCACTTCCGGTTATACCGGAAGTTATGGCCAACTTTGGTATTTCAAATGGAATACCCTGTATATTTTAACATTTTTGGATACAATATTGAAACCTAAGTAACTTTTATTAACAATGATCTATACCTATCTATAACCGTTTTTGAGATATGAATTATAAAATGCATTTTTTATGTAAAAAACTTAACGAGATGAAAGTTCAGTAATTTTGAAATTAATAAAGCTAAACATTTAAAATTTTGTAGGCTTTTAACTAAAACATAGATCATTAGACTACATTACTTAAGTTTCATGTTTTTGCATACAGGGGTTTTTTAAAAGTGTGCCAATGTGGCCATTTAGATAAATGTGCATAAGTCAATTTTTGCAAATGGAACACTATATTTTTTATTTTAGTAACGTGTAGAGAATCAAATTTCCCATCTAAATGTTTAATATGCCAGTATCAATATTTTTAGTCGTTTTGGAATTATGAGCAATTTAAAAAAAATATCTTAAAATATGTGTTTGTGTTAAATTCATAAGACATTATTTTTGTAAAAAAGGCATCTGGATAGTGGCATGTAAATATCCTAAAACAGTAATTTGCTTTTCTTCAGAGTTCAGAACAGGCATCGGAAATTACCTTTTGGCTTTTGTATGAGTATGACCAAACTTATAAAAATTGGCCTGAATTCTTCTAAATTGTTTATCGCTAAATTGGTAGTAAATGTGGAAATAAATTTAAAATATCGTTATTAGAATAATGTCTTATGAACTTAACACAAACACATATAATAAGAAATATTGGGTGTCCCGTAACTACGGGGTTATACAGCAACATGAGATATTGGACTTGAAAATAATAAGTATGTCATTTAATTTCATTTCTTATACGGTTAGGGTGATCCGAGTAAATATTTATTTATAAAATTGGCGATGATTTGAAGAATTTGATGTACAGGGTTTTTCCGTATATTTTGAAGTACCCCTGGAGCTTTTATTTGAAGACCTAGAAAAATCTTTAAATAACCAAAGTTGCATGATTTCTCCTGAACTGCCAGAATTTGTTATCGGACAAAACAAATGAACATCGTAAATTTGTTTAATAATGCCAATGTCGATTTTTTTAAATGGAACACCCTGTATATTAATTTTCTTTTTAACTCCTCACTCTTTTCTGATTCCAAATATGTATATATGTTATATGTTTACCTTAGTCGTTTAGGCAAAATTTCATTTCAAAATATTGCGGATTAGAAAATCTATATTGGTGTGAGGAAAACATGTTAGAACATAATGCTTATTCAGTAACAATAATTAATATAAATAATGATAATAATTTAAGAAACAATATAATGGTTCTATATATATGGAATCAGAAAAGAGTGTGGAGTTAAAAAAAAAAATTAATATACAGGGTGTTCCATTTAAAAAAATCGACATTGTTTGTTGACGTTGTTGACGAATTCGGACAGTTCAGGGGAAATCATGCAACTTTGGTAATTTAAAGTTTTTTCTAGGTCTTCAAATAAAAGCTCCAGGGGCGCTCCAAAATATACGGAAAAACCCTGTACTTAGTTAGGTTTTTGAGGGCAAGAAGGATTCCATAATGAGTTTAAAGATACCTACTAGAACGCTAGCTACACAATATGAGTTTGATAAATTCTCGCATACATTTTTTGTCTGTGTACCGGGTGTTCCACCTAAGGCGGTAATCGGCTATATCTCAGAAAGTAATAACAGTAGGACTTTGGGAAAAAATATATATCCATAAAAGCGGCCAAGAGAAATTGCTGGAAATTATTTTCAAGTTCGAAAAATGACCGCTAGGGGGCGTAAGAGAATTTTCAAAATAGAAATGCCGATTTTCTCTTGATTTTTCTTAATAAAAATATGTTAAAAATATAAGCATTGTATTCTTCATAAAATTATGCAACTTTATGTTAGGAATCGTTTTTTTCTATTTTCAATAATAAAGTAGTGGGAGAAGGTCAAACCTTTTTTCTTTTAAACGCTGATATCTCTGCTTTGGATAAACCGATTTTATTCAACTTGGTCTTGAAAAAAGCCCTTCTTTTTCTCTTCACGTAGATCTATTAACTATACCATATTGATTCTGATGGTGGCCACTAGATGGCGTTTTTCCGTAATTCATCAATGAATAAGGATTTTCTCAAAAAAATCAAATGTTATGATATGACTTTTTCATCATATTTTATTTTAGGCCTATAAAGGCTATTAAATAGTGGAATAAAAAATCCAGGTCCGTATTCAAAATAAAAAAGTTGATGATGGTCGCTCGAATCCGAAACGTCGGATTAAAAAACTAACCCCATCAGCTTGTAGAGGAGGAAAAGTTACTATAAGGAACTGAAAACCGCAACGTGATATATTTTGTTAAACTAGAGAAATTAGGGATAATAATAATTAATATGGAAAAATATGCAATTTTTTAAAACATTCATTAATCAATTAAATCACTGGTTTTTTCCCTAGTTTAACAAAAGATATCACGTTGCGGTTTTCAGTTCCTTATAGTAATTTTTTCTCCTCTACAAGCTGATGGGGTTAGTTTTTTAATCCGACGTTTCGGATTCGAGCGACCATCATCAACTTTTTTATTTTAAATACGGACCTGGATTTTTTATTCCACTATTTAATAGCCTTTATAAGCCTAAAATAAAATATGATAAAAAAGTCATATCATAACATTTGATTTTTTTGAGAAAATCCTTATTCATTGAGGAATTACGGAAAAACGCCATCTAGTGGCCACCATCAGAATCAATATGGTATAGTTAATAGATCTACGTGAAGAGGAAAAGAAGGGCTTTTTTTCAAGATCAAGTTGAATAAAATCGGTTTATCCAAAGCAGAGATGTCAGCGCTTAAACAAAAAAGGTTTGACCTTCTGCTACCACTTTATTATTGAAAATAGAAAAAAAAACGATTCCTAACATAAAGTTGCATAATTTTATGGAGAATACAATGCTTATATTTTTAACATATTTTTATTAAGAAAAATCAAGAGAAAATCGGCATTTCTATTTTGAAAGTTCTCTTACGTCCCCTAGCGGTCATTTTTCGAACTTGAAAATAATTTCCAGCAATTTCTCTTGGCCGCTTTTATGGATATATATTTTTTCCCAAAGTCCTAGTGTTCTTACTTTCTGAGATATAGCCGATTACCTCCTTAGGTGGAACACCCGGTACTTAATTAATCTTGATATTTCAGTTATTGAGGTGATTGCGTTTAAATTCTAGATGGCAATAAACACCTTTCTTAAAAAATATTTATTGAAAATTAACCATGCATTCTTAAGCATAAGTGACTTTTTTTAAGTCTCTTGTTGCTGTATTTGCCCCCTAGTTATGAGACATCCTGTATACAGGGTGGTCCTTAAGTACATCAAGAAAATCTAGGATATGATTCCTGGCATCAATTTAAGTTGAAAAGTTCATATGGACTTATGCCCTAAAATGCTTACCCTATAAGATACAGGGTGTTAAAATATTTTTAAAAAATAATTGTTTTTTTAAAATTTCGAAACTCCTTGAAGATACAGTATTGAAAATTGATGTCGATTGATTTCGTATAAAACTGCACTTTTTGGTTAAAAAAGGGTTTGCCTACTTCCACCAGTGGCGTGCATGAAGATACCATCAATATTTTTTTTGTGAAAATATGTGATACGCCACTGTTTTTTTAAACTCTGATGCATTTTTATGTATTACTGATATAAGCGGAACAAAAGTTGTCTCTGCTATGTTTTTGAAAAAAATGGTAGTTTTAAAGGAAAATGGAAAATATTTTAACACCCTGTATCTTAGAGGGTAAGCATTTTAGGGCATAAGTCCATATGAACTTTTCAACTTAAATTGATGCCAGGAATCATATCCTAGATTTTCTTGATGTACTTAAGGACCACCCTGTATAACGATAAGTAAATTGTTTAACTAGGCACTTTATTAATTTGACAATAGATGAGTTATAGTCGATTCACCCAGTAAACCTGCAAGATGGCCGACATGTCATATGACAAAAGTCATATTCCAGCTAAATAAAAAAAATTTTTGCATTTTCAATTACTTTTGTCATATGACATGTCGGCCATCTTGCAGGTTTACTGGCTGAATAGACTTTAACCAAAATGGTGTTTGTACTCACTATTAAACTTAAATAATAAATACCAAGAAAATCTGTCTCTGTAATATATAAAAAAGTAAAATGTTTAAAACAGCCACGGAAACACTTGAAAAACGCCAAAATCGGAAAAAAATTATGTGACGCAACCTGACGCGTGAGCTTGCTACGACCCACTGCTGATCTGGGAACTTTAACGACGAAACCAGATCAGCTGTTAATGTCAAATGTTGTCTTCTGTCGAAACGCTTTGTTTTAAGAAAAAGTTAACTATAAGTATACAAAGATTTTCTTGAGACAAAGAAAACTTTAAATGGAAATTATACAGCGCTATTATTTATATAATGTTTAGGGCCACTTTTTCCTTTTCTTTCAACTTTAACTAAATGCATTCTATTCTTGTATTAAATAAAAAGTAAGAAAATAATTGTTTAAAAATTTAAAAAATAATTCTCTTTGATAGAATAACGTCAAAAGTAAGAAACAATTATTTTTAATGTAAACGGGATTTTAAAACAGTCCTACAAACCTTTTCTTTTGTATAGAACCGTATTAAAATTTCAAATTTTAACGTCTTTAAAACAAATTTAATATACAAGTATTACGAGCAAACACTAGTGTCGCCTTCGTCATTTCGTTTTTTGAAGAATATTTCGTTATTTTTTCGTTTTATCCAAAAATCGGCCAAATACCCATATTTTCGAGTGTAATAATTACCTACAAATTTACGTTAACAAAAATTGAATTTATAAATTATTAAAAGAAAGAAAATAAATATGGGCACATTTGACCAAATTTCGTGCAGTGTTTGTTTGAGTGTGTTATTGGAGTGTAAAGTTTGCTGTTTGTTTCGAACAAGGAGACGCTTCCAGATATTGGGGATAATCTATAGCTGATTTACTAATTATATGGGTATTTTGGTTCATAAAAGCTGCTTCTTTGAATTTGTGTTTTCGCCAGTACGGTTCCGTGTCCACCTTGGCTTTTGACCACTGTATACCGTGCGAGCAAAAATTATTTGCATCAAAGAGGGCCTTGCATCTAAGGACGTAATGCTTAGCCGTAGAGCTTAATACCTGTTGGGTGTTAGTAACTACCTGATTTAACAATCAATCAGTTATTCCGTCATCTTTGACAGTCGTTACAAGTAATTTGATTCATCGCTAATTTTTCCAATTTCTTTGGCAATGGGCTTTACCGAACAGCACAAAACATTCATGGTTGAAGCGTATTTTCGAAACAGGGTTAGAGTAAATGGTGAGTGGCAATACAATCCGGGTTTGTGCATGGACGATTTTCACGAACATTTTCCTAACGTTGCTTTTATTGCTGGGGATTTTTATCATTGCCTGAAAAGAACCGTGGCTGTGTTTAGGGAAACAGGTTATATACATCACAAAAAAGGAGCAGGAAGACCATCTGTAAGAACAGAAGAATTAAATATGAAGAGACGTGTGAGTTTATGCTTGAAGCATGGCGGTGGCCAATTTCAGGAATTTATGTAATTATTTTTCTTTTTCTTTCTGTATATTCTTACTTTGTTAATTTTGTAAACAACAAAAATAAATTTGTATTTGTCTACTTATTTTATTACTCATTAGTTTGGCATATCATGTCATAATATAAATTTGACAAAATTTTAACCTAGATTTGGTTAGATATATCTTCCCCATCATATCATTATTGGGATCTAAACCAAGCCCCACGTTTTTTAATCCAAGCCCTCTTTGATGCAAATACTTTTTGCTCGCACGGTATTATGTTGGTTGGTCCATACATGTTCCGGTATCCGTATCTCAAAGTTTCACCCCTTTAGGTATGTTTTGTATATTCTTTAACCCGTATGGGTAGAGGTATTTTTGTTTTGCCTATGTACAATTCGCCACACTCACAAGGGATTTGCTAGATCCTACAATGCAATCTAACCTGTAGGTAAAAGAATCGCGAATGCCCAAAACGTGTGGCAATGTAAATTAATCGGTGTATTGACCAATGTGGTGAATTTTTGTCCAATTGTTTTTCGGTCATCTTTCTCAAGGTAAAATGGACAGACAAGCAAAAAAATAAAGAAAAAAAATTATAAAAATATTTCGTTTTGAAAGAATTACTTTAAAAAGAAAATACATTTATTTTTAACATCAAAGCGATCTTAAAACAATCCTACCAACATTTCTGTTTGTAGAGCCGTATTGGAATTACAAATTTCGACGGCATCAAAAGCAAATTTAATATAAAAATATTAGAAACGAAATTCAGGAACTTCCAAGAAAAGTTTCGGGCTGTTTTCTTCCATCTTAGTCGTTCTTTTCCGCAGCTTCGCTCCGAATTATTCTGCTGTTTTGGTATGTATTTATACAAGGGTTTCGCGAATCGGTTTTTAGTCGCCTCGGATATTTCGAAAACTACTTGCGGAAAGATATATGAAAGCTTTTTGTGCTCTTACCAGCCAACCCTAAGACTGTTTGCTTAAATATATTCTCTTTAGTGTTTCGCCGTGTTTATTCTTTATTGCCCTTTGATATGCCGCTTCTTTTACAACTTCATTCTTTCGGAAAATAGCATTTAGATTTCGTACACATTGTCATGAGATTAATGGAAGGGAAATACAAAGTTTATAAATAATAGCCTCTTCTGTTTATCATATTGCGGATATAAGATGTTGTGTCATCAAATACGAAAAATTACTGTGAGTGTGAGTAATTTATATTGAATTATAACATAACGCATATTATATTATGTGACTGAGTTAAACACTTTCTTATGTTGGGACCAGGGCCGTAACCAGGATTTTATTTCAGGGGAGGTTTATGGTACGCAAAAAAAAATTTCGTCTTTACTCAAGTTTATATCGTTATTTTAAAATGAAGTGCAGAACAAAAAATATCTTAAGAAAAAGGTAAAAAAATAAAAATAAATTTTGTTGTACTAACAAGTTCTAATACTATATAACAAAATCAATGCTTCTGGTTGTAGTGGAAAACGTATCTAACACCTCTTCATTAGAAATATTTATTTCCTGGTGTACACTCATTAGTGCTAATCCAGTCAGTCTATCTCCACCTGTTGAGTTTCTCAAATAAGTTTTTAATCTTCTCAAAGTTGAAAAAGATCGTTCCGGCGTAGCTGTCGATACCGGCAAAGTAGCTAATACCTTTAGTAGGGCAAATATGCTCGGGTATATATACAATGTTGCATTCATTTAACGCAGCGAGCGCGTTGGTGGGTAGAGATTCACATTTCGCATCACAAAACTTTCATTTGTTTTGCCAAAGGTTTATTTCTGATTCCAAGGTATCCCTGTCAATGATGTTTAAGTAATGCTCCATTAGCGAAGCAATGTCAATTTCTGTGAATGTGTAGGTCACGCAATATTTAGGGATCAACTTCTGAAGACCGATTATCGTCTGTCTATGCTCAGTAAATCGAGCTTTAATCTGATCCAAAAAGTCATCAAAGAAAGGGATTGCAATAGCAATTCGAAAATACTCCTCCGGCAAATCCACATTGACGTTGCACCTCTTAGTTTGAATTGACGCTAAACGTGGCATTTTCATTTCGCCATTAATTGTTTTTAAAATGGCAGACGCTTCATTAAAAATTCGTTCGAAACATGTGTCCATATTTGTACGCATGTTACTAATCACCATGTAGATATTGTCGATAAGATCCATAGCTGAAATCAAGTCGCACTCTACTTTTTGAAGACATTTACAAAGGCTAATGGTATGTTTAAAAATTACTGCAGCTGTGCAGACACCAATAACAAATTCGGCCGAAATGATCGACTTTAAAAACTGAGTAGCTTTTGAGGAAGTCTCCATGTTGGGTACCTACTAGTGATATTTTGTTACTTTTCGTGTGGTCTAGTGTGGAGTGCGAGGTTTCTGCAACGGTCGTAGATTTTCCCTAATCCCCCCCCCCCCCCCCCCTTGGATACGGCCCTGGTTGGGACAATTTTAAAGATACAATGGTTATTTGTAAATATGCAAAGTGTTCCAATAGTGTGATAATAACTAAATGATACCACAATACAGTTTTATTTTACTTTTCTTAATCGTATATACATTGAGTATGAAAGGGCGCAGACCGTAGGCATGGGCAAATAAAAAAGGCCAAGCAAAAAATATTTTGGGTGCTACGTCCAAAAAAGCCAATTTTGACCCAATAAAATTTATAAAGGGTGTTCATTTGAAAACTTCTCACCTCGATTTTCCTGCTTAAAATGAAAATGTGGAAAATCGCTCGGACCCGTCGATTTTTATTTCGAGGGGGACATCTTTTGCGTATATTGTCAATCTTGTTACTTCAAGCCCCTAGGAGGAAGGGGGTAAGATCTAAATCTTAAATGGATACCCCTATTTTATATAATTTTTTTGGATTCTGCATAAAATTCTGAACATTTTTTAATAAAAGCATTATTAGTCTATACTTAACAGTTTCCGAGATATTTACTCTTGAAAAATGACATTTGTGAACTTTGACAGCGTCTAGCTTTCTAACTGTACGTCTAAGAGCAAAACGGCTCACATGTCCCTATCTTCGATTTTTATTATCTTTCCAATAGTGTGAGCTTTCGGTTAAACCGGATGTAAGAAATATAGTACTTCCGGTTTGACCGGAAGTTGACACTATTGGAAAGATAATAAAAATTGAAGATAGGGTACAGTTAGAAAGCTAGACTCTGTCAAAGTTCAAAAATGTAATTTTTCAAGAGTCAATATCTCGGAAACTGTTAAGTATAGACTAATAATGCTTTTATTAAAAAATGTTCAGAATTTTATGCAGAATCCAAAAAAAAATATATATAAATGGGGGTATCCATTTAAGATTTAGAACTTACCCCCCCCCCCCTTCCTCCTAGGGGTTTGAAGTAACAAGATTGACAATATACGCATAAGATGTCCAACTCGAAATAAAAATCGACGGGTCCGAGCGATTTTTCACATTTTTATTTTAAAGCAGGAAAATCGAGGTGGGAAGTTTTCAAATGAACACCCTGTATATGTTTTATAATTTCATTTGTAGTGACTTGCCATACTCAAGTCGGTTGTTTTTTTATAAATATTTTTTAAGGCCTTATGTATTATCGAAAATCAATAAAATCATTTAATTATTTCAACATTTCAAATATAAATATCGTCACCTGAACATTATATGTGCATTTTGGCAAATTTTACAGTCGACTGTTTAAATTCGTATACCCACCGTTATTGGGGCTTTGAAAATGCACTTGCTTTGCAATTCCCCGGAAACTTGTCGGCGCGCCGTCTCGGGAACCTCTATCATTTGCCTTTAAAGCTTTATACATAGAAATGTCACATCAAATAGAATAAATTCTAACACTTTCAAATAAAAGTAGGTATATTAAAAATTACAATTTACAATGAATATTAACATTTTGAATATTATAACATTCTACACCAGATACAAGATACAAGTAAATATACATTATAATTTGATCCTTCGGTTTTATTTATATATATAATAACAGAAACATTACTGCTAGAAGCAAAACATTTAGTTACCCAGAACATAAATCAAATACGGTTTTTCTACTCCCTGCTTGGTAAAAACTTCTTACTGACACTGGGTTAAGGGAGGTAATTAAGTTTTACTTCCTTAGGGACGTAGGTGGGTGTAGTAAGTAAAGGCTCATTTACACATGGTAAGTTTACTGGCGGAAAGTACTTGCCGCCAGTAAACTTTCCATGTGTAACCAAAAGGATTGTTGTACAGGGTTTTTCCGTATATTTTGGAGCACCCCTGGAGCTTTTATTTGAAGACCTAGAAAAAACTTTAAATTACCAAAGTTGCATGATTTCTCCTGAACTGCCAGAATTTGTTATCGGACAAAACAAATGAACATCGTAAATTTGTTTAATAATGCCAATGTCGATTTTTTTAAATGTAAATGTAAAAATATTAATTTTTTTTTTAACTCCTCACTCTTTTCTGATTCCAAATATGTATATATGTTATATGTTTGTTTCATAAAATATTATCATTATTTATATTAATTATTGTTACTGAATAAGCATTATGTTCTAGCATGTTTTCCTCACACCAATATAGATTTTCTAATCCGCAATATTTTGAAATGAAATTTTGCCTAAACGACTAAAGTAAACATATAACATATATACATATTTGGAATCAGAAAAGAGTGAGGAGTTAAAAAAAAATTAATATACAGGGTGTTCTGTTTAAAAAAATCGACATTGGCATTATTAAACAAATTTACGATGTTCATTTGTTTTGTCCGATAACAAATTCTGGCATTTCAGGAGAAATCATGCAACTTTGGTAATTTAAAGTTTTTTCTAGGTCTTTAAATAAAAGCTCCAGGGGTGCTCCAAAATATACGGAAAAACCCTGTACTTGCTACTTGCCGGCCAGCAGCAAGAAAAGTTGAGGCGTCGGCTAGTTTTGTGGCCAACTTGCGTGTCTTTGACAAGTAGCTGTCCGCGTGTAAACATGGTTTTATTATATTCAGCAAGTTGCCGTGTAGATTTCAGATTCCGATAAAATAATAATAATTAAAATATAATAAAATAGCAATATATAAAACGAGTGAATATTTTATTACTAATAATTTCTCAAACATTGTTGGGGATAATCTCATAAAATCCCTATAATCTCTTATAATCCCTTTAAAAATTGAGCAGAAGCCCCTAAAGCGTTCCGACGCCTAATCCAGCTCTTGACCCGTACTCGTTTCTTCTTTTTTTTCTTTTGTTTCTAAAAAATACTCATGTTTTCCACAATACCAGCTACAATAACTTTCACAGCAGCAAGCACTATCGTACTAGGAGCCATCTTGAACTTTGATAACTGAGCAAGTAAACTATCCAATGTGTATACATACAAACGAAACAAGTTTACTGGCGGCAAGTACTTTCCGCCAGTAAACTGGCCATTTGTAAATGAGCCTTAAGGTAAGTAAAGAAAAAACTGCAATAATTATTTTATAAATACAAACTCTTTTACACCTACAATTTGATAAATTGCAATTTAAAAAATTTGGTGACACCCAGTTTTAAAATTATTGTAGGCATTATCGTATCTTTATTTCGACTTTTTTGGCAATAGAGCTGCGCAAGCAGCTTCAACGGCTGCATTGACATCCATTTAACCGTTTTTCTGACAAAACTCTGACACTGACAAAATGTTGAAACAAATAAGTTAATTCCATAGCGAAGTTTGATTCTTTAAATCTATCATACGTACTGGGATCTAACGTCGATTACCTGAACTATTCATTAAAAAGAAAACAATTTTTTGAATATGGAAAAACCGTAGTAGAAAAATATGATATCCAACTCAGATCGATCGACTGGGAAATACTACCTACCTCCCTTGTAGCTTGTAGTGTATTATTACTGTTTAATAACTTGGCCAATTTTACGGAACGCTTAAATATAGATACAATATATATTATGTTTTTTTGGATGCCTTATTAACTGTTACCTCCCATTTAAAACAAGCTACGACCACAAGGCATCACTGTTTATATAATTGCTCTGAATACTCACAATAATTATTAAGTTCTATTAGGGTTGTAATCTTGTTTTATTTACTGTATTAGTTCCGACTGGCAGTTGTAATGAAACTTGACGTTAATCATAATAATGTTTGCTTTGTAAGGTTAATAAAGCATATACTTACCAGCAAAAATCAGTACTGTAGTTCTCAAAAATGTAAATAGCTTCTAGTGTTATATTGTTCTTGTCGTTTAACATTGCATATAATTATAATTATTATTATAACATGGTTTGGATCGTAAAATTCGTCCGTAGATTATAAAGTTTAATACTAATGATGGGTTGTGCGAAATAAGAATCTTCTATCGCTTTATCTGACATGCAAAGTTTAAAAAACAAATTAATTGAAACAGGTATTGGTACTTTGGTACGATCAATAAAATTCTAATTCAGACAGAGTTAGAAGACTCCGAACAACAATGTGACCTGCGCAACAAATACGTTAAAAGTAATAATATGGCGGAGATTGCCGATCGCTACAAACTCCCACCAACGTCTTGTGCATTACAGGTTCTAACGGATACAATTCGTTTTTGAGGACGCTGTTCTGCTTTCTTAATTGTAGAGAAAGCGCTTTACTGGGAACAAAATGCGTCGCATTGAGAAGATATAACTTATTTCTTAGCAAAATTGTTGTATTAAAAGTAGTTTATTATTTAAGAAGACTATGCTGCTAATGGCACTGATAACTACCAATAAAAACACTGTTCTAGCAAATCTGCAATTGATATAACACTAAAGCGGGTTTGATACACTGGCAATTTATTTAATATGGGTTAATAAAAAATAAGCTATCAATACAAACTATGTCTTAGCAAACCTGTTGTATTAGATCATTTTCCTTAGTGTAGCAGAGGATAAAAAATAGGTTTATTGTACCGGGTGGTCAAATAAGCGAGGACGTCGGCTTTATCTCGGAAACCATTAATCGTACAACTTTCGGAAAGATTTTTTTATGAGTAAAGTGGTCAAGATAAATTGCTGGAAATTACTTTTAAGTTCCTCATTTCGCCGCAAGGGGGCACAATTAAAAATTGTTTTTTTAAATTCTAAATTTCTCCGAAAATTCCCATATTAAGGTATAACTCTGATTACATCATTGGAAAGCTTAGATAATTCTGCATCATTTTGGTTTAAGGCTCATTGGCGTACCGACCTTGATAAGAGTGGTTGAAGCTATTGAAAGTGTAAACAATTAAATCGCTGTAACCTGTAACTTCTAAACGACTTATCCGATTTTACTAAATGTAAGCTTGTTTGGAAGGGGAAAATAAGTATCTTCAATTGCCGTATCCAACAGTACACGATAGTGTTTATTAAAATTGCTAGAGGGCAATTTGTAATAATAACAGTTTTTTCGATTTTATCCCGAAAATTCAAACCATACGCTATAACTATGATATCATAATCGAAAAGTAGATGAAATTTGCAAGAAAAGATGGGAAGACCACAGTTCGATATCTTTGTTCGTTTCAGAGTTATTGCCAAAAACAATAATTTTTAATACAAATTGCGCCCTCTAGCAATTTTATTAGAAACTATCGTGTACCATTAAATACGACAATTGAAAGTACTTCCAAACAAGCTTAAATTTAGTAAAATCGGATAAGTCGTTTAGAAGTTACAGCGTTTCATCATATCGATACTTTAAAAACCCGTCAACCAATTTCAATAAATCATGTATTATTAAGGATAATTTAACAAGATATGAAAAATAAAACAGCATAGCTAATATTAGCCTTACTATAAAATAAATAAGTTTTATTTTAATAGATAATTCAACATAATCACGTTTAAGGATGTACAGATTGCTTTTTCACGATCGGTGTAAGCTATAGTCATTGCCAAATAAGGTTAGATCAGATCCTGTCAAACAAAAATAAAATACTGTTTTGATATTTAAGTAATTTTTATTCCTAGTCTTCGGTATTAATTTACAAAATTACAATTGAAGCCCGAACAGTTTGCTAAAACTGAAAGCTTTGTGCTATAAGAGGTGTAAAAGCCATGTAATTCATCCAGCATAAAGAATCTTATGTCCGGTGTCCGTTGAAATCTTTTGATTTGTATTATTCTTAGGGTAATGTACTAGCATCCTTAAATATTTTTCTGCCTCTTAAGAAGTCGCTTTCCAATCACCAGACCACACAGGGAAAAATATGTTTTAAACGACTGATGCGAAGAACTTCTAAGCTATATTATCTTAATCAGTGATCTTCTTAACTATCTTGATAAGTAACTTTAGATTTCATATTCCGTATTATGTCAAAATTAAGAGGCGATACCTCGGTACATCTTTTTAAAAAAAAATTCTTATGTGGCTTATAAATTTCCATATCTTCGGATAACCTAAAACATTTTTTTTTAAATTGAATTGAATTTTTATTATTGTTACTCTACAGCAATACCTATTTGTAAAATATTTCAAAAAATGGAAACAGATTTAATATAAATTAATTTATACTTACAAAATCAAAGAACTTGTGGATGAAAAGCCTGGAAGAACAACTAGCTGCTGACTGTGGATTTAGTCAACGAACCATTTCAGATGGAACTTGAATAAATACGTTTTCCGATAGAAAGACCAGGAATAAGTACTTTTACGTTTTACAGAGAATTTTAAATGCAATAGAAAAAATAAACAATAAAAAGTATGGTTATGATGTTATGAATCACTCCGGTACATTTATTTTTATTTAAAATTGTATTGTACAGCGGAATTAAATTGTACCATCGGCGTATTTGGCAACATCGCTATTTCCTTATTATTGACGTCACGAAAAAGGAAGCGTTTTGGCGCGTGTTTAAAAAAGAGGAATTTTATTTGACGATATCTGCTAATATTTTGGTTTTTATGAAAAAAGAAAAATGGGGGGCGTAATATGAGCCTATAATGAGTTAAATTAAATTAAAAAAAAAAAATGTGCAAGGACCCTATTGTGCCCCCTTGCGGCGAAATGAGGAACTTAAAAGTCATTTCCAGCAATTTCTCTTGACCACTTTCCTCATAAAAAAATCTTTCCGAAAGTTGTACGACTAACGGTTTCCGAGATAAAGCCGACGTCCTCGCTTATTTGACCACCCGGTACCTACAATCTCTTATGAACTCCTATACAGGGTGCCCAAGATAAGGAGGGCCTCTATGGGGATCTCGGTTATGGTAAGAGCTACAACTTTGATTAAATGGGGAGAAAGTTGCGCAATCAGAGGACTAATAATATGGCATAAAAAAAGTTTTAGTAATATTTGTAAGTTTTGAGATATTAAATAAAAACTGATATTTTGGATTTTTGATTTTATTTTTCTTTGGCGTTATTATTAAAGTTAGAGCAAAACTGACAAAACTCTCTCACAGCAACTTGTTATGAACTTAAAGATTACATCGCAATTTTTTTTATACGACGTTTCGTTTCCAAGCAAACACCATCAACTTCATTTTTTCTAATACGGCCCTGATTTCTTATTGTCAAATTTTGAGAGCATTTTTTATTCTTAATTCAATGATGTACCAGACAATGTTGTTTAATTACGTTTCGAGCCTTTTTAACCATCTTTATGAAATTTTCAGGGTCCGGACCTGGATCCTAGAGTGTTGCATATGCTTTTTTAATTAAAAAAATGAAAATGATGGATGTAGAAGGTAACAACGTAATCTTTTTAGTTTCATTATGGATTTAAAAAAAAAAAAAAAATTACATAATAGATTTTTAATTATTTATTTAACATTGTAAAATACTAATTCCGAACCCATAATAATTAAACTTTAATTAATTGAAATAAAACTAACATTAACTCATTAAAAATTAATTTTCCAAAAGGTGTTCAAAGTGATTTCCGTCGTTCTCCAAACATAAATAGGATCTTAAAACTGTATTATTTAGGACATTAGTTAACATTTGTGGCGTTACGCTGTGAAAGGCTGCAAGCACTAGTTGTCTAAGCTCTTCTTCTGTTTCAAAATTCTGCTTATAAACACAATTCTCGATATATCCCCAAAGGAAAAAATCAAGCGGGGTTAAATCTGGGGAACGCGCCGGCCAGGGTGTTACAGAATAAGTGCTGATACTTTTTTCTGGAAATCTTGCTGAAATGTACTCTCTAACTACCCTTGAATTATGTGCAGGTGCACCATCCTGCTGGAACCAAGTGTCGCGTTGTTCTGCCAGAGGTAAATTATCCAGAGCCTCCTCTAAGTCATTTTGGAGTAAATTCAGGTAATGCTCAGATGTTAAATTATGTTGATAGAAAAAAGGTCCTATTATTCTTGTTCCCAAAATTCCAGCCCACATATTAAATCCGAAACGGTATTGGTGTCTTGATTCTTTGAATACACGTGGATTTTCCTTAGACCAGTAATGTACATTTTTTCTGTTAAAGATCCCGTTTCGATTTACCATGCTTTCATCAGACCAAATTATCTGGTAAGGAAAATTTATGTTTTCGTGGCATTTTCTGGTGTACCATTCGCAGAATGATCGACGTCTTTCTGCATCACCTGGCCTCAGTCCTTGACAAATTCTGTATTTATATGGGTGAAATTTTTGTTTGTTTAAAATAAATTGAGCAGTTGATTTCGCTACGCCTACATTTTCATCAATTTCTCTAGTTGATACTCCTGCAGGGTTTTCAGTAACAGCTAATAATACGCTGAAAACCTTTTCCTGGTTACTATTTTTTTTTCGGGAGAGCATGGGTTTTTTAAATGCACCGTGTTCTTTAAGGTTAGTTACTAACTTACTGTAAGTCCGTTTAGCTGGTTGTCTCCTTTCCGGATATTTGTCCAAATACATCCGCTCCGCTACATTACAATGTTCTCCGCTTAAAATAAAACATGATAACATATCAAATTTTTCTTCATTTGAATAATAACCTGCCATATTTAGTTCAACTGAAGTAATGCCAAATTGTCTGACACCATACCTAAAT
Source organism: Polydrusus pterygomalis (assembly GCA_963969555.1). NCBI lineage: Eukaryota > Metazoa > Arthropoda > Insecta > Coleoptera > Curculionidae > Polydrusus > Polydrusus pterygomalis. Next base: position 35,411,178 of record OZ018376.1, on the reverse strand, counting down.
ACTAATTTTTTTTTCCAATGCCTACTTCGCTAATTTGGGAAAAGAACAATACTTAGTTCGCAACAGCGTAGATTTGTGTTGTTTCAAAAAGAAAATAAACCCAGGAAGTTTTTATTTTTTTTTAAACAGTATCGTAAGGTTTAATTAAAAAAGCTGAAAAAGCATATGCAACACTCTAGGATCCAGGTCCGGACCCTGAAAATTTCATAAAGATGGTTAAAAAGGCTCGAAACGTAATTAAACAACATTGTCTGGTACATCATTGAATTAAGAATAAAAAATGCTCTCAAAATTTGACAATAACAAATCAGGGCCGTATTAGAAAAAATGAAGTTGATGGTGTTTGCTTGGAAACGAAACGTCGTATAAAAAAAATTGCGATGTAATCTTTAAGTTCATAACAAGTTGCTGTGAGAGAGTTTTGTCAGTTTTGCTCTAACTTTAATAATAACGCCACAGAAAAATAAAATCAAAAATCCAAAATATCAGTTTTTATTTAATATCTCAAAACTTACAAATATTACTAAAACTTTTTTTATGCCATATTATTAGTCCTCTGATTGCGCAACTTTTTCCCCATTTAATCAAAGTTGTAGCTCTTACCATAACCGAGATCCCCATAGAGGCCCTCCTTATCTTGGGCACCCTGTATACTACTTTATCATGCATATTATGACATATCCAATCCATTTTGCTTTTTACGCAATTCAAATCCTAATTAATTAGGCCCGTTTGTTCGTCTTGGACTTTTCTTGATAAACTCAAGAAACATAATTTTCTTAAAACCATTTCTAATTAAATTACTTTCAATTATTATCACTGAGAGCTGCGAAAAGAGCGAATTTAACCCGAGAAAGAATTTTCTCGATAAAATATAAACAACCACTTAAAAGGGATTTATCGGATTGCCGTCTAAGACTTAAAAAAATAAGATAAAAGCGAGCTATGCACTCTGCAATTATGTGCAATAACGAGCGAACAATGCAGGATCGCAGGTTGCACCAGAGGCATTGTACAATGTACAGGACAGGGCGGAGTTACTCAAGCCCAAAAGGCAAAACAGTCGCAGTCGTTATATCCTACGTAGAAACTCGAAATACGTCTGATAAAATTTAAAGAAAATGCACAGGGTGTCCCAGATAAGAATGCACTCTACAGGGATCTCGTAAACCATAAGAGATACGGAGATGGTTAAATTAGAGAAAGTTGCGCATAACTGAATCCTGTATCGTCATGTTTTCAAATTTAAAAAATTCCGAATGCTTCCGAAGATATTTGGATAAAACCGAATATTCGCGATTTAGTTTTAATTGATTTATGATTCTATTTGAAGAGACATTTCAAAATAAATTTAACATTCTCATTGCCACTTTTTCTCCCCTACAAGATGGTTTAATTACATTTTTGATCCGACGTTTCGTTTAGTCACAACCATCATCAACTTTGTTATTTTAAATAGTCGGAAAATTTTATTTTATGCTTAATAAATTCTACATTTTATTCTAAATCTAACGGTGTAGCACACTTATTATTTATTAGACGTTTCGATATAGAAAAACACATCATCAATGAAAATAGGCACATTACCGAAAATATTTTTGTTTGTATTGTTGTTTAAACACTAGTTGGATTTTAAAACATTTTTTTAAAATAAACTTATAACAAAACATAATATCTAATAAAACTTTTCTGTAAAATGCAAGAAATTTTAATTATTAAATACAATTATTTTTTATTTTTTAAAAATGGATGATAATATTCATAACGTACCATTTAAATTCGGCATCATATGGGTGGCTATGAAATGGATTGACGTTATTCGCAATTGTTTAAATGTTTAATGTGCCTATTTTCATTGATGATGTGTTTTTCTATATCGAAACGTCTAATAAATAATAAGTGTGATACACCGTTAGATTTAGAATAAAACGTAGAATTTATTAAGCATACAATTAAATTTTCCGACTATTTAAAATAACAAAGTTGATGATGGTTGTGAGTGTGACTAAACGAAAGGTCGGATCAAAAATGTAATTGAACCATCTTGTAGGGAAGAAAAAGTAGCACTATCTGTATTTTAGCGACTGTTACCTAAAAAAGATTTTTTATTTTTGATTGTACGTGTAGGTCTCGGTGTTAGTATATCTGTACTGATTTGATGTCATAAATAAATAAATAAATTTAAAAAAAAATTCCTTTTTTGTAAAAACTTAAAATGCTAATACTTGTGCCCAAGCCTATTTCCAAAAAAAAAATGTACCGACTGGATTTACTGAATTTGTTCCAAGTTACAAACTCACACTGTTATGTATTATTATATAGATCTAATTACATATTTTGATGATTTAAACCTCTTTGGTTATTAATTGAGTAAATAAGGACAGTATATTAGAACTTAGAACCAGATGGCCAGATTCTGATGAAAAAAACATAAACTACGTAATGTCAAAAAAATAGAGATCCAACTATCAAGTTAGTGTAAGAACCGTCATCTAGTAGTAGTCGACAAATTAACTAAAGCTAATTTCAATAACAAGGCCTGTCTCGACAAAAAGTAGGGTTATTGGACCTATTCTATTTCAAACAGGCTGAATGAAAATGATTTTGAGGTAAATTTTTATAGATGATCAACATTGCTTTACCGGTATAAATACAGGTGCAGATATTTATCTATTTGACAAAAATATGAGGAAGGGTGTTTATGCAAAGCACAGCCGTCTAGATTAACAAGAATCAATTATGCCAAAACGTAAAAGGACTACGGAGCGTGACGTCACTACCAAATTTCTTTAGAGCACTTTGTCCTTATATCTAGGAGTTATTGGTTTATGTGACTTATTTTCCAAAAAAAAAAATATTCACCGCAATCTGCTGTTCGTACTGTTCAGATAATATATATGTACTTGTAATAATATATTTAAAAATTTAATTTTTGACTTTATACCCACATTTTCCCACAGTGTATTTGAATAGCTAATTTTATTAAAACATCCTGACATTCATTAATGTTTAACACTTAATTCAATCGGTTAAATAACAAATTTAATTGATCACTATTACTTTCGTTTGACCATGGATTATTTTAATTTCGAGTTATTTTAGTCAATGCTTTCTCATTTTATTTTTTAAATATTTTCCTAGTAAAATAATTATTTTGCTATAAAAAATATTGATGCCATTTTAAGGTATCATTAATTAATTTACAAATTTTAATTGTTTGGTCCTTGTTTAACAAAAATGTGTATAGACCAACCCGAAAGACGATCAAGCCAAAAAAGACAGTTTATATTTGGCTGCAGGACATATTGCGGTAACAATATAAGAATTTACGCAATGTTGTAAAAAGTTTTGTAAGTGACAGCCCTCCGTTTTCTTGCTCAAACTAAAACGATAAAATTATGAGTGTAGATTGCCCCACAATATTATCTAGAAAATTAGAAAGGAAAGCAGGCACTGAAACTTACCTATAGATCTTTAATAGTAGCAGCAGTTCCCTCACTTAGCTCCAAACAAGAATACAATGCGACCCTTTTAGCCTCAGACCAAGCACAGCGCTCGGTCTGAGTTTTTAGCTAACCCCATTTTATGTCTAGTCTAAGTAATGTCAACCAGACGGGACCTACAGTTTTACGTGTGTTCCGAACCACAATTTTACCGGCAGATGTTATTCTCGGCGCAGTTTTTATGTTCCTCTTATCCCCTTCAGACGGTGACAGCCTATTACATCCTCTCTGGTATGATTTAAATGATCTTGCCAGAGCCTCCCCCCCTAATCCATTGGGATCAGTATCAGAAATGGTACTCCACGGGACACCATCCATTGTATTACCGAATCCTCTGATTCAGGACGTTCCCCAATTCATCCGGATCGGTACCAGACATTTGTCGTTTTCGTGGGTCACTCTCCGCACTGAATCCTTCACTTGGTTCAGGTGTAGTAGCTCTCCTCGACAACGCACTGCGCTTGGCTGCAACCTCACTTCTCACTTATGACGGTAAGAGAGACCTTTCCCTTGAGACAAAATCTGACTTTATAAAACAAGTGTTGACGAAATAATACTAATCCTGCCCTGCAAACTACGCCAATAAAACAAAGAAAATTATTCACCGGTGCCCACGAACAATTCCAGGTTAATTTCGTTTTAAACAATTGCGATGCCTCGGTTAAGCAGTTGGCATTATCTGGTCCTGCCATTATAATTAATACACCGAAATTGCGAATGCAGAGGAATTTCCAAGCAAAGCGGAGCTCGGCGGCATGCGCCAAAAGGCGAGCTTAAATAGTTTCATGGAATTATTAAAAGAAGAAAAAGTGAATTATTTATGACCCGATCAACGTACCTGCATGCGTTGTTAATCATAAACATTCGATTAAGCTTTAACAATTTAGATATTGATAGATATAGAGTAAGGATCACTTTAATAAGCATATATTGCTTTATGTGCTTACATAATATGTTATGTTAGGTTAAAGGGCAGCATCAACTCCCTGATGGCTAGTGCGACGTATAACGCAAAATAATCTTGCAAGCTCATTGAACCAGCCAATACTGTTGATAAACTTGGTGATACGACCCAATAAGTTGCTTACTTCCTCCAGACCATTAGAGAATGGTTCGCCCAAGGCATTGAACCTTCTTCTAGCGAGGCCAGATCATTCACACACGAAGTGATACCTACTATCCTCCTCTTCTTTATCTCTACAACTTCTGTAGAAGTCATAAGTTGGTATTTGCATGCAATCGGCGTGTTTTCCAGAAAAGTAATGTCCGGTGACTACGGCAGTGATATTTCTTAGGACTTTCCGACTGTGTTGTAGAGCGCTGCGTTTTTATCAAATAGTAGCAAAAATTGCTTGGAGATACTACAGGTTATCTGCTTTATGCAAGTTTTCTTACTATGCGATCTATCTCCTCCTTGACTGACCCTAGTGGCCTAGCTATAGTATTTTCTGCTAGGTCGACAGACATGCCTGCCCCTTCCTTGCTATCTATATTGTAATGACCAGGCACAAACCAAAGACTAACTCGATGCTGAACACCAAGCATGCAGAAATTGTTGGGACATCGGCTTACTAATTTTGATTTAATCCTGCTGGAATAGATTGCCTTTATCTCTGCTTGACTGTGGATACGTCGCTTCTCTCAGGCTAGGATGTTCCTGTAGGATATTGACTTTCTTATCTACTGCTATAATTTTTACTTGAAAAATGCTGCAGCAGTCAGGAAGTAAGTCTATACGACCTCTGTATTTGCATGCTTTCAGAGAAGATACCAGCTCCAAGTCCGACGTCCATTTTTGAACCGTCTGTGAAGATCGACATCTCGAAGTCTGGTATTGGAACGATTTAGTCAATCGGCTCTCACTAAATTTTGGCCTGGATATATTCTTAATATATATACTCCATAATTGGTATCGTTCCAACATTTCGACTCTTGCAGTCGTAGAGCACTTTTTACAACCATACTTTTTCCATGAATATCCATGGGGTATCCAGGGTAGCAGATGTTGTTTTATGGTAAATGCATCATTATTTTGCGGAGCCATTTCTACTTCTTAGGTCACATTCCAAAAGAAACAATACATAAACCCTAAAAATAAAAAGGAATTTATACAATTTACATGCAAATAAGTAAAGATTTTCATTTCTCCCTGCACAACGCTTATTCCTTTGCGGAGCTTTTTTATTTTCCTAATTACTTCAAATATACGGCCGTATTAAAAAAATAAAAATTAGAATTACAAAGCTTTTTATCTGTGGCTGTTTTGCTTTGCCAATTACTATAACTGTTTTAGTTTTTTCCCACCGTATCTAAAATGTTTTAATTAAATTAAATTTCTGTATATTCAGCATTCTTCCCGTATCCAGACCGTTCCTATATTTCGTTCTGGTTATATCTGTTTTATTAAAACAATAAAAGAATTCAGCAACTGGATAATATGACGAAAAATATTCGCATTTTTTAGCTGGCCAGACACTGACAAAAAGAACAGGCCCCAAAGCTTGGCTGAAGTCTCAGAAACCCCATTTTTTTTTTAAGACAAAAGCACCTAATCAGTATTTGTTACACATAATTTACCAGGTTGACACTGAAATGTATTCTGTTAGCGAGCCTGGTTGGAAAGCGACACGGGAAATAAAAATAAATAAATACGACGAAAACACAACCGCAGAGAATAAATTCTTTCTGTCGTTTCTCTCTTTAAGCTTCCTGAAAACAAAAAGTAACAAAAAGGAATTAAGGGGGTTTACTACAGGGTTATATAAAAGGCGTGATAGATGCCAAGAATAAGGAAGGCATTCAGTATCTGACTGGTCCAAGACTGAGTAGCTTACAACTTACAGTGGATAATTTTCTTTTTGTCAGGTCTTGTTTATCACATAACATATTGAACCTGTTTTTGGGGTTAATTCATTTTTTCCCATGTTTTTACGTCTTTTAAGTACCGATTGAGTCAACAATTGCGCGCCGAGTTTGATAATAAATAAGCTTTCGTATTATAGTATGGTTGGATATTTTGCACAATTTAAAAATATTTTGAATTTTGATAATAAAAATTGCACCTATCCCTTTAACCCTTAAAGGCGAAGTTTCTTTTTTGTAAAACTTTGTTATTTTAAACTTAAATTTATATTAATCTAGTCTTATCTAAGGGCTTTTGATACAAGTTTTTGTTTAAATATTTGCTGATTTAAAAAAAAAATGCCGTTACCATATGGTAACGCTAGGCTTCGAGGTATACTTGTTATTTGAAAATCTAAAAATATACAAAAATTATTATACCTATGCAGGGACGGTTCTACGGGGGGGGGGGGGGCCTGGGGGGCCCAGGACCCCCCAACATTTCTAAAAAAAAACTTTAAAATATCTCGAGAGAAATACAATCAATTTGGCAACAATGACAACCTCGCATTGCGATAGAAAAATACAATCAATTTGGCAACAATGACAACCTCGCTTTACTATACACGCTGCGCACGCATTAATCATCCCCGTTTCAACGGGTACTTTCGTGTTTCGTTGCTGCTGAGTGCTGACCAATGTTAATTGTTCCTACAATGCGGCTGAGGAAAACTGAAATAATACAAATATTTTTTCGTGAAACCTAATACTCAATAAATAAATTTATCGCTGATCGAATTGCTAACTACTTATGATTTCATGCCAATGATAAAAAAAAATTCCGGGTGCTTTATTATTTACATAATTTGATACAATTTAGGCGTGATCCTAAAAAAATTTGGGCTGCGGCGTTATTTGCTTGCGAGGGCTACCAAAACATGTGGCAGCGCCAATGTGGTGCCCCCCTAATATTTTGTGTCTAGAACCGCCCCTGTACCTATGTATAGTTGTATACTGCCATTTAAAAATGTTTGATAAAAAAAAGCTATTTGGTATGAAAACCATAAAAACAAGGAATGCAAAGTCCTGCATCACATTTGATGCACATAGTTCTGATACTTGATGAACAGCCCTCGCCGGCGCATCTTCTTCTTTTTTTTTTTTGCGGGGTTTCAATAACTAGGTGATTAATTCCATCATACCGTACATTATCGGAGATTCTGTTCTGTGAGACACTTGATTTTGAAATTTTTGGTCTTCCTCCAGGTTTGGCTGAGGTTCCAAAACTTTTTAAATAGCTTGAAGCAATATCCCTTCGAAATTCAAGCTGTGTCAGGTTACCACCAGATTTTTTGTGGCTTTGCCATGCATTGCTAATTGTAACATCAATGATCCAGCTAAAAATAGTCCACCACCATTTCTTGCTTCTTATGCCTATTCGGTACCGTGACAAGTTCTCATCCATAAGATCTGTACCTACCATATGTGAGTTATACTCACCAATCATATATGGAAGAGGCACCAGGTTAATTCTTTTCTGGGCAGAACTGTAACGTTTTACTTGCGTAACAGGTGGAATGCCGTGACAGGTGGAAGCAACCGTTACAACATTGTTATCTACCCATCGAACAACCGTAACTCCCGTTTCTGTTTCAATGGCTCCTTCATATGTACCTCATTCTTTTTTTGTAAAAGTTTTTTTGTCTAAAATAGGGAAATTTTTTGGAATACGGTTGTCCCTAACAGTATCGGTACCTTGATAACCACTTTGTGTCAAATGATCAAGAAGATTTAGGCTAGTAAACAAATTATCGAAGTACAGATCATATACGGTCTGTCTTTATTTGCAACACGTAGTTTATCTAACATCTATTAGCCTAGCGTTACCATATGGTAACACCGACAAAACATTCGTTCTACAACCAAACACACCACATCCAATATAAAAATCAAATTAATATCCAAAAGTTTATATATTTATGTAGCACATAGGAATATGCAAAAAACTTCCAATAAATATAAAAAATAGGGGGAAAAATACTTACTCGAAATGTATGTCTCCCATTTTTACACGTTTACGAATATAACCAATACAAAAATAATATTTGCAACCAGCCGCGCGCTAGTAATATCAAAACAAAACTAACAGACAAGACAAGTCGGAACTAATACTTACACCATATATAATATGTATATGGCGCCACCTAACTTAGAGAATCGAATTCATACCGTATAGATAGAGGATAAGAAAGGAACCTATGTTCAGCGTTACCATTTGGCAGGGTTCGGAGGATATATATCAAGCGATATATATCGTGATATATATCATGATATTTATAGTTTGATACAGGGTGGCCCTTTAGTGTGGCAAAGTACAATAGCTCCGTTACTATTTCAAATACATTAAAAATATTAATACAAAAGTTGAAGGGCAGTAAGTGACTTATAACGTAAAATTATTTTTAACTCTATAGGGTGACTCAAAAAAGCGGAACAAGAAAAAATGTACTTTTTTCAAATGGAACACCCTGTATATTTTTTCATTTTTAAATTCTACATAGAATTATAATTATTTTTTATTAAATACATTATTAGTCTATACTTTATAGTTTCCGAGATATTGACTCTTGAAAAGTGACATTTTTGAACTTTGACAGCTTCTAACTTTCTAACAGTACGTCTTAGAGCAAAACGGCTTACATGTCCCTATCTTCAATTTTTATTATCTTCCCAAAAAAATCAACTTCCAGTTAAACCGGAACAACTATATTTCCTGCTTTCGAGTAACATCCGGTTTAACCGGAAGTTGATTTTTTTGGGAAGATAATAAAAATTAAAGATAGGGACATGTAAGCCGTTTTGCTCTAAGACGTACTGTTAGAAAGCTAGAAGCTGTCAAAGTTCAAAAATGTCACTTTTCAAGAGTCAATATCTCGGAAACTATAAAGTATAGACTAATAATGTATTTAATAAAAAAATAATTATAATTTTATGTGGAATTTAAAAATGAAAAAATATACAGGGTGTTCCATTTGAAAAAAGTACATTTTTTATTGTTCCACTTTTTTGAGCCACCCTATAGAGTTAAAAATAATTTTACGTTATAAGTCACTTACTGCCCTTCAACTTTTGTATTAATATTTTTAATGTATTTGAAATAGTAACGGAGCTATTGTACTTTGCCACACTAAAGGGCCACCCTGTATATATCACGATATATTCAAAAATTATTTTTTTTTTAATTTCGATTATTACAAATATATCAATCGACAAATCAAACAAAAAAAAAGTTTTTATGTTTTTAACTAATATTAAGGGTGGGTCCGTTTTGAAAATATGTTCACCTTTTTTTTTTATTAGATATCTTATAATTATTAACCTTTGTGATTTATCTGTTAAGTCATTACTCATTAGTTTAGGTCATGTTTTTTAAAGTCAGTTTACTTTAATAAGTATCCTACAAAAATATTTAGTTTTCAAGATAAGTAGTATGTTTTTGATCGAAATAGTTGTCCTTTCATTAAAAAGAAATATCTTAAAATGATTTATATGTCGGATATATATCCTTTGATATGATACTTTTGAAAATATCATGATATTTTCGAACCCTGCCATTTGGTAACGCCAGGTCTTTATGGGTTAACATCAAAAACTTAGGAGCAAATAAAGCTATAACTTTCTGTCTAAACAAGCTTTTATTTGAGCCTTCTTGATTTAAATAGGGTAACATTTTGTGACAAACATAAAACAAAATGTCGAGCATCACGCAAAGGTGCGTCTAAATTTACAGGTTTGAATTTAAAGTAGTCACGCGACAAGCGTCTTAAAATAGAACAACGATGGTTAATTATATTTAAGTTTAAGATTAGCTCATTAATAAGCAATTTTCATTGTCTGCAGCCTTCAATCTTATCTTGCGTTTTGTGGTAAGTATTAAATAGCAAGTGGGAGTGCCAGATAAACAATTTGATGGTGTAAAAAATTGTATTGTAAAATTAATTTGTTTAACACGGCCAGCATGGATTTTACATTATGTTTTTATGATAACTGTAGGACACTGTAGGTTAGTATTTCAGTTCCGTACTAAGAAACTACATAACTGCAAAATATGCTGACTACAATTATGTGTATTTAATTAGTGTTCTGCTTAGCTTGTAAACCGCATGGTGCACCGCCGAAATAATGATAACTTTATTTACTTCAACATTTGCTGTTTTTTTTTTTCAAAAATACGTGTTATGACCACAACTAATTGAAATGAAAACTTAATGTTTTCTGATCAAACCACACACCTGTAATACCGTGCGAGCAAAAATTATTTGCATCAAAGAGGGCTTGAATTAAAAAAGGTAGGGCTTGGTTTAGATCACAATGATATGGGGACGATATATTTAACCAAATCTAGGTTAAAATTTTGTCAAATTCATATGATGACATGATATGCCAAACTAATTAGTAATAAAATAAGTAGGTAGGCAAATACAAATTTATTTTTGTTGTTTACAAAATTACAATACTTACACTTTATAAGGAAATAAACTTAGCTGCTTCTTAAGAATGTTCCATAAGATCTTCCCACTTCTTGGGACAGGCGTCTTATACAATTTGTTGGCGTATTTTGCATTATTTCACGAACGTTTGCAACAAGTTCTTCTGTTTTTACAGATGGTCTTCCTGCTCCTTTTTTGTGTTGTATATAGAACCTGTTTCCCTAAACATAGTCACGTCACGGTTCTTTTCAGGCAATGATAAAAATCCCCAGCAATAAAAGCAACATTAGGAAAATGTCCATCCATGTACAAACCCGGATTGTATTGCCATTCACCATTTACTCTAACCCCGTTTCGAAAATACGCTTCAACCATAAATGTTTTGTGCTGTTCCGTTAAGCCCATTGTGTGAATTGTTCAAGAAATTGGAAAAATTAGCGATGAATCAAATTATTTGTAACGACTGTCAAAGATGACGGAATAACTGATTGATTGTTAATTCAGGTAGTTACTGACACCCAACAGGTATTAAGCTCTACGGCTAAGCATTACGTCCTTATATGCAAGGCCCTCTTTGATGAAAATAATTTTTGCTTGCTGGGTATAATGGGTTGCAAAAATACAGCGATAATTTTATTTACAATTGAAGCATCGAACTCAAAACTCAACGCGCGAAAGTTTAAAATTTATGGCGTTATTCATTGGTAAAACATAGAAATACATTTAACATGCACTAAAGTTACCAATAGAAAACGCTATGAACAACCCTAATATCCAGGGGCGGCTCGTGGTATTTGAAAGTGGTGAGGCACAGTTGAAAAATTTTTTTTAGCAAGGTTAGATTTTAAAGTTTAGACAAGTTTTTTAAATGGCTATAACCACATTTTGACCAAACTTTGTCGCTATTATTTGTTGCAAACAGAATACACGGCCAGCAAAATAATTTGTTATGATAGCAACAGTTTCCTTTAGATATTCCAGTAGGAAACTAAAACTACCAAGTAGGCTCTTGCCTGTCAACAGATATATATCTATCGCATTATTTGCAAAATATAGACACCTGACAAACAAAAATAATAAAAATACAGCCTTCCATTTACTGTAGTAATACAGATATGATAATAGCTAATAAAATACATTATTTTTGACCAACAAATATTTGTTCATACTACTAAAATCCTAGGAACATATTTTTTAAGGATATCTAAAGACTCAATATAATTATTATAAAATGAAAAAAATGGCCCTACCCAGTGTTCTTTGGCTAGACAGAATAACGACACAATTTTCTCTAATTTTATGACCATAACAAACTTTCCACATTAATCACGAACTGTGTTTTTTTTTTAATAAAAATTTTCATAAATCCTTTGTCAAATACAATAAAACTTTTAGAAAGAAAAGCAACAAAATATAAAAAGATACCCGCAGGGGAATAACATCGTGATAGTTGATCCGCCATAATCTTTCCTTTTTTCCCGTTTAAACTTTAAATGAAAGGGGAATAGATAGGATTTTAAAAATTAGATAAATAAAATGTTGGCGAGACGATATTCGTTTTATTCTCCACGGTTCTCCTGGTTTAAATAAGACACGATTTTCTGACAAAAACAAAATACAAAAGCTAAGTGTCACGCAACGAGGAGTTTCGAATTTAAAGATCCAAATTTATACAAGTCACGCGACAAGACGTTTTGAAATGAAATATAAGATTATTTATTTTGTATTTTCTACAGGGCCGTCTCTATGGCCAGGGCGAGACCCCGTGGCGACGGACAGTAAATATCTTAAATGTTCCACGGTCCGTAACATTGCTTGAGTTATCATAGATCCCCAGTCATTTAGTTTAAATATCCCATTCCACTGCTCGGCGATCTCAATTTGTTATGGAGGGGGGGGGGGGGGGAAGGAATTCAAAAGCTTGATTAATTTATGGTAAATACTAGTATACTAGTATACTATGATTATGCGACAATTCCTAGAACGACGGAAAAATTTACTAAAAGCCTCTTTGCAAAATCAAAGCGGCCATCAATAGCGGAATTAACTCTAATATAAAAAGCAGTCATGCTGGTAATAATCGAAAGGTAGACATCTAAATTAACCACGAAGTGCATCACAATCCAGTATAGGGAACGCTATTTGCTTTTTCACCGAAAACATCTGCCATTTTGCAGACTAGAAAACAGGTCAGAGATTGCTTGGGTTATGGCTGCCCGTAGAGTCCTAACAAGGACGAAACGGCCGTCGTGGTCTTTCCGCCCCAGGGTATCCATTAAACTTGGATCACTGTGTATTCCAATATAAAAAATAGGTACACACTTGTCCGATATGCCACAATATTCCCTTTTAATTATTTTCGCGGACACTATATCATCTTTTAAACATTTTTATGGCTCAAAACTTAAACGGATTGCGCGCATTCTAGTAGGTGCCAGCGTTGATCTGTTTTCTAGTCTGCAAAATGGCAGATGCTTTCGGTGATAACGCAAATAGCGTTCCCTATACTGGATTGTGATGCACTTCGTGGTTTATTTAGTTGTCTACCTTTCGATTATTAACAGCATGACTGCTTTTTATATTGAAGTTAATTCCATTGGGATGGCGCTTTGATTTTGCAAAGAGGCTTTTAGTACATTTTTCCGTTGTTCTTGGAATTGCTTGGGTTATGGCTGCCGGAGAGTCCTAACAAGGACGAAACGACCGTCGTGGTCTACCCGCCCCAGGGTATCCATTAAACTTGGATCCCTGTGTATTCCAATATAAAAAATAGTTACACACTTGTCCGATATGCCACAATATTCTCATTTAATTAATATCAACCATTAATTGTTATTATTCTTAATTTACTATCCTATGTGCATTGAAAAGTTATCACGTATTGGAATTTTGCGGCCATTCACTCTACTAAAACAAAGGGAAACAAGGGTCACTTTTATCTTCCACTAAAGACGCTGTCGCAAAAGTTCTTATCGGTTACTGCATACTTCTTTGTTATGTCTAAAGCGGTTTGTTGGCAATCATGAAACAAAGTAATTATTACTCGATCTTGGCTTAATATCGGCCAAACTTCGTGCCAATTCTATAGTAGACACGTATCGTAATACAAGTATACATTATACAGGGTGACTTAAAAAATTACAACTACTACCAAAATGAATTAGATTTAATTAAAACGGGCTTTTGCAAAATTTGACAGGAACAATTAGAAAATAAACATAAATGATGAAAAATGATCCAAAGCCTAAATTAAAACACTATTGTAGTGCTAAAGTAATTTTTTTGTAATAACGCAAATACTGTTTTCTTGCTCTTAGTAGATGTAGGAAGAGGAGCAACATCCTGGGCCATAAGATTAAGTTTTAAGTTTAAGTTTATTTTATTTATTATTCTTAACCAACTTAAATTATTACAGAGAATATAACACCAAAAAATATACAATATATAAATTCACAAATAATAAAAACCATGTTTAGTAACTATTAATAACTCCATCGAAATTATTAAAAATAATATATATATATATATATATATAATAACCATTTACAAAAAAAATATTAATATATAAATAATGCGTTAAAGTTTTAAAAAATATTTTCTCATTTTTTTTTTTAAAGTTCAAGATTTTGATATTTCTTTAATTTTTTTCGACAAGCTGTTGTAAATTGTTATTCCTTTATATAATATTGATTTTTGGACAAAAGTACTCTTTACCATAGATGTTTAAATATGATGGTTGTGTCTCGTGATGTGAATAATGTTGGTCGAAGGGAATATTATTTTCCTTAATAATAATAGAGTGTATTATAATGCATAGTTTTAATTTATAAAGCTTTTCTAAATTTAAATATCCATTTGGTTCATACAAATTTATAGTTGGTTCTAAAAAAGGAAGTTTATGTATGCATTTAATTATTTTGTTTAATAGTTTTTTTAATGGCTGAATTGTAGTTAAATTCGCTGATCCCCAAATTGAAATCATATACTGTAATTTTGAATAAACCAAAGAATAATATGTATTTTTTAAATATTTAAATTATTTAACGATATATAATTTTTAGCTTTAAATAAAATGCCAATTATTGGTGAGATGTAACTTAAATATTCAATATGTTTTTTCCAACGTAAATTTTTATCAATAATATAAACCTAATAATTTAATTGTATTAGTATATTTAATTAAATGATTATTGAAAGACAGTAAAGAAATATTATTATTTTTTAATTTTGATTTACTTATAAACATAAAAGATGATTTATTAAAATTTAATGATAATTTATTAATTTTAAGCCATTTACATATTATATTTAGGTCGTGGTTAATGTAATTATGAATTTGAGCATATTCTTTATGAAAATATACAATAGTAGTCTCATCGGCAAACAATTTTATTTTACCTTTTAAATTTGATTTTGCTATAGAATTATTGTCGATTAAAAAAAAAGTAGTTCCTATGGTTGATCCTTGCGGAACACCACAATTATGTTTTTTGTGAACTTTTAAAATTTTCAATCTGAACAAACTGCTTTCTATTACTTAAGTAATTTTTTAACAATAAATAAATATTTCCCCGAATTCCAATATTGATAATATTGTATAGGCATTTAAGTAAAATGTTGTGATTGACTGTATCAAATGCTTTACATAATTAACATGGGGCCTAATATCTTGCGAAAATAAGCTGTTTTTAAGCCATTTTTTGATGCTTTTAAACCGTTTTTAGCCGTTTAATAGTCGTTCAAAGCCATTTATTAAGTCGTTTATAGTTCATTAGTCGTTTATAGTCGTCCATTAGTCGTTCAAAGCCGTTTATTAAGTCGTTTATAGTTTATTAGTCGTTCAAAGCCGTTTATTAAGTCGTTTATAGTTCATTAATCGTTTATAGTCGTCCATTAGTCGTTCAAAGCCGTTTATTAAGTCGTTTATAGTTTATTAGTCGTTCAAAGCCGTTTATTAAGTCGTTTATAGTTCATTAATCGTTTATAGTCGTCCATTAGTCGTTCAAAGCCGTTCTTTAGTCGTTCAAAGCCGTTCATAGCTGTTCATTAACCGTTTAGAGCCGTTCATTATAGCCCTTCTAGAACGGCTAATGAACGGCTTTTTTGTAGAATCTTCAATAAATTTTAACATGCTTTATTGCGCGTTGTGTCTGTTTTTACTTAGCAGGTGGAACTTTTGCATCAGAAACCTTAACCTTTACGAATGGGAAATGAAAAAAGTAATATCTCAAAAACTAGGCGTTTCTGGCGAAAATCTGTTTTAGATTCGTGATTTCCGCCCCAAAATTCATCAATGCATCATCACTTTTACCGAAGGGAGTATCTGGAGTTGATCTTGGGGGGGGGGGGGGGTTATGAAATTTTTTTAATGATACAATTTATTTTTACAAGAAAATCAATCAAAATTTATTGCTCTTGATTTCCACCTGTCCAATTTAAAAAAATGTTAAGCAAAAAAAATGGGTCATGGGGGTAACTACCCCCCTTTCCCCCCTCAAATACGCGCCTGGTTTGGTAAATATTTACCTATGTATTATTCAAAATTTATATTTACAAAAACAATAAACACTAGGATACAAAAACCTGCTTATAAAATAAAATATCTTTTTAATCCTGCATAATAATATTATCGATATTATTGTTCATAACTAAATAGTGTCTTGGGTAAAAGAGGGACTGGAGGTTTTGCCCGGTGGTTAAATGGACCCAGTCCGACACTGGCTTCAAAACTGCTCATAACACCTTATATTATTGAAACATGTTATACCTACTTAATTGATTCAATTTTTTTAATTTGCAGGAAATTATCGTCTTTAATATAACAAACAGCTCCTCAGTGGTAAATTATTTGTCAGTCTTTGCCTTTTTCTATTTAACTTGACACATAAACAATATTAAGTTTTATTATTAGCGTGATCCCTGATGATTGAATCCACGTCTTTTTTGTTTGTTATTGAAAGTATATTTCTTCCTGGTTTTAAATTAATAACGATATCGGATATCATGGGCGTCGATCAGTTTAAAAAATTTCTTTATTTTTTATCTATTATCAGTTTTTCCTTACCACCTAGCTGTAAGTAGCCCATGTCATTTACTTTCTACGGCTTTTTTTTATATTTTTTTCGTTAAAAATGTTTCTATTCTATAAATATTCTGCTGTCCTTTTTTCGTGTATTTATATTTGTCTAATTCCGGGACATCACCACATACATGTAATATAAGGAGATAAAAATATTCCAGTCATCAAAAACCATTTGTTTACAATTATAGTTACCGGGTGATTCAATAAGAAAGGCAGCCGGCTATATCTCGGAAATTACTAAACGTAGAAACTTGGGATAAAAAATATTATGATTAAAGCGGTCCTGAGAAAATTCTGGAAATAATTTTTAAGTTCCGCATTTTGCCGCAAGAGGGCGTAGTTGAAAAGTAAATTTTAAAATTTTACATAACTCCGAAAATTCCACATTAAGGTATATGTTTGATAATACCATTTTAAAGCTTGGACAATTATGCATCATTTTGGTCTTATGCTCATTGGCGTACCGACTTTAATAAGAGTGGGGAAAGCTGTTGAAAGTGTAAACATTTAGTTCGCTGTAACTTCTAAACGAGTTATCAGATTTTAGCAAACTAAAGACTGTTTGGAAGAGAAATGTATGCACTTTCACCAGTCGTATTTAGTTGTACATAATAGTTCTCAATAAAATTGCTAGAGGGCTCAATTTGTAATAATAATAGTTTTTTTGATTTTATCCCGGAAATTCAAATCATACGGTATAATTATGATACCATAATCGAAAAGTAGATTAAATTTGCTAGAAAAAATATTAAAACCGCAGGTCGATATCTTTGTTAGTTTCAGAGTTATTGCCAAAACATTAATTTTTAATACAAATTGCGCCCTCAAGCAATTATATTTGAAACTATTGTGTACCATTGGATAAGGCAATTAAAGGTACTTACCTTTCTCTTCCAAACAAGCTTAAATTGAGTGAAATCGGATAAGTCGTTTAGAAGTTACAGCGATTTTAATGTTTACACTTTCAATAGCTTCTCCCACTCTTATCAAGTGAACGTGAAAACATTAAAATCGCTGTAACTTCTAAACGGCTTATCCGATTTTACTCAATTTAAGCTTGTTTGGAAGAGAAAGGTAAGTACCTTTAATTGTCATATTCAATGGTACACAATAGTTTCAAATAAAATTGCTAGAGGGCGCAGTTTGTATTAAAAATTAATGTTTTGACAATAACTCTGAAACGAACAAAGATATCGAGCTGCGGTTTTTATATTTTTTCTAGCAAATTTTATCAACTTTTCGATTATGGTATCATAATTATACCGTATGATTTGAATTTTCGGGATAAAATCAAAAAAACTATTATTATTACAAATTGCGCCCTCTAGCAATTTTATTAAGAACTATTATGGACAACTAAATACGATTGGTGAAACTGCATACATTTCTCGTCCAAACAGTCTTTAGTTTGCTAAAATCGGATAAGTCGTTTAGAAGTTACAGCGATTTAAATGTTTACACTTTCAACAGCTTCCCAAAACTCTTATTAAAGTCGGTACGAAAATGAGCATAAGACCAAAATTATGCATAGTTGTCCAAGCTTTAAAATGGTGTTATCAAACATATACCTTAATGTGGAATTTTCGGAGTTATGTAAAATTTTAAAATTTACTTTTCAATTACGCCCTCTTGCGGCAAAATGTGGAACTTAAAAATTATTTCCAGAATTTTCTCATGACCGCTTTAATCATAATTTTTTTTATCCCAAGTTTCTACGTTTAGTAGTTTCCGAGATATAGCCGGCTGCCTTTCTTATTGAATCACCCGGTACATACTTCCAAAATTTCAGATAAGTTTGAAAGAGAAGGCTTGAAAAAATGGCAACACTGCAATCTGTAAAAACTTGCTGTTATCATTACAGTGCATTGGCACGTACATTTTTTAGGATCAAAAACAATCCATATATTTTGGAACATTTACTTAAAATACATAATTATTTACACCATTGCTTTTAAGCTAAACACCATAACATAACCTGAATAACCTCACTTACCGCCCAAATATTAATCCGGTGTTAGAATAGTGGGGTCTCTTACACACCACGCACTATCGAACCATTATAAATAATAATGAATAGCACTAAATAACTCTAGGTCGAAAAAGTACTAAAAATTAATCGAAAAAACCCAATTGATTACCAACACAGAATTAAAAGCCAACAAATGTGGCATATCGGACAAGTGTGTAACTGTTTTTTATATTGGAATACACAGGGATCAAAGCACAATGGATACCCTGGGGCGGGTGGACCACGACGGCCGTTAAGCACACATAGGGATACCTGTGTATTCTAATATAAAAAACCGTTACACACTTGTCCAATATTCCACAATATTCGCTTTTAATTATTTTCGCGGACACTAACATCTTCTAAACATTTTTATGGCTTTCCTTAACGGTTGCGCGCATTCTAGTGGGTGCCGCGGCGTAATCTGTTCCTAGTAATCTGAAAAACTGTAGACTGTTTCGGTGAAAACGCAAATAGCGTTCCCTATACTGGATTGTGATGCACTTCGTGGTTTATTTAGTTGTCTACCTTTCGATTATTACCAGTGTGACTGCCTTTCGTATTGGAGTTAATTCCGCTGGGATGGCGCTACGCTGTATTGATAGCCGCTTTACTTTTGTAAACTGCTTTTAATACATCTTACCGCTGTGTCGGGATTGCTCGGGTTATGGCTGCCCGTGTGCTAACACTGCTAACAAGGACGAAACGGCCGTCGTGGTCTACCCGCCCCAGGGTATCCATTGTGCTTGGATCCCTGTGTATTCCAATATAAAAAATAGTTACACACTTCTTGCCCGATATGCCACAATTATTCGGTTTTAATTATTTTCGCGGACACTATAATATTATCTTGTAAATTATGAATGAATATTAAAAATTCAGTGTTAGGTTAGGCATAATAAAAACTTCGGTCATAGTGATTTCCCTAAAACAAAATCTGATATCATTAGGACACTATAAATAATTTAACTAAGTAATAGAAAATTTTAAAAAATAAAATACCCATATATTTAGTATAATATTTTTTTACTTAAATGGTACACAATATGACAAATGCATAAACACGCTGTAGAGCTAGGACAATCAGCAGAAATTTGTCTTCAATCATTTTTGTTAAAAACTATTTTTGATCGGGACAAAATGTAAACTATCTGGTCTTTTTATACATATATTACATGTCTGTGGACTGTGGGCATCAGCACAAAATCCATTACAACCCCTTCTGCCAGTTAATATATTACTATATTATTATGAGAGGTCTACTGAAATTAGTTTGCGTGTTACACTCCTTCCCACAACCTACAAATTATAATTACTTACGCCCTGGAAAATTTGAATAATTGTAACCAATTATTTTTACACTTATCAGCAAGATCGATACGACGGCTGTTTAGTGTTTAATTTAGAAAAGTGCCTTCAGAACAATTTAGAGCAAGAACTTCTCCCCATGCCACCCAGGTTTCAAAGATTTTTAACTAACAAAGATACTTTACTTTTTATTTTATATTAATGACATGCCATTAGTCCTAAAATTTCTTAAAATACAAATGTTTGCTGATGATACTCTTATCTAAATAAGCGGTAAAAATATTTTGGAAATTTTGGAAATTTTAAATTCAGAACTGATTCTATTGTCAAACTGGTTAAAAGTTAACAAATTAAAATTAAATGTTTCTAAAACAAAATGTATGGTTATGGGTGTAAATTTAAATAATTATACAAATATAAATATTTTAATTGATGGTGATAAAGTAGAAATAGTCAATTCTTTTAAATATTTAGGTATATTGATTGATTGAAAATTAAAATTTAATAGCCAATTTAATAAAAAATTTAATTTACAAAATTGCGGGAAAAATTAGTTATTTTAAAAGAATAAGTTTAAATTTAAAATTTTATTCAAAAAAAATTGTATACAATACTTTAATTTTACCACATTTTCTTTATTGTTATGCAATTTTGTTTATGGCGGATGAAGGTGTAATAAATAGATTACAAATTTTACAAAATAAAGCAATGCGAATTTTACTTAATATGGATAGATATACAAAAATTATGTTATGTTAAAAAAATTAGAATGGTTAAATGTAAAAAATTTAGTATTATTTTTGGTTCTAATATGTATTTTTAAAATTCAAAATGATAGGAGAAGGAAGAAAATCTTTGTTCAGCTTTGCTTTGCTATTTAAAAGTAACTAAACAGGAACTCGGCTACAAGCTTAATGCTGAGGTGCACAGATTTTAAGCCCGTATTCCACAGACCAAGTTCTTTGTCAAGAAATAAAAGTGTACTTTTAATTTATTTTTTCTAGTAAACAACCAAAAATTGCCCCAACTTTTTGCCACATTTTATTGTCAAGAAACTGGAAATGTTCTATTTTTTTGACTAGTTGGGGGAAACGGTAGTGATTTATGGTGTTTTTAGTGGCTACCAAAAAATCAGATTTTGAGGTTAGAAAATCGTTTTTAACGTTTTGTTTCTAAAATTTGTTTAAAAATTATTTGCGTCGTCTTTTTAGTTCAAAAAGTAAGAAAAAAGTCAATTAAACTTATACCTTGTCACAAATCGAAAATAAGAAACAACAATATTCAATGTTATCACATACATAACCTCAAACCACATATTAATTGGTAACATTTAACAATTCGCCAAAAACCTGAGTGAATATAAAACAACATTTTTACATAGCACAAACACAATAATTATTACACAAAAACTAGAAATCCGAAATAGTAAACACCCACAATAGCCGAGTTTTTTTTGGTGGCTTTTAAATAGCAACGGCCAAGTTGAGCGTTCCTTTTAAAAATTTAACTCAGCTCAGTAAATATTTTTTCCTACTCCCTTGCCGCCGTTAAGTATGCTCATCTATATTCTCATGCCATTAAACGATTTTTTTTAAGACCGACCAGAAAATATACATTTTCTGGACAATTATTCGTCCAGAAAATAAGATCGGATCGGAAAATGGAACTGAGGGACCTGTAATAGTAATTTACGTTACAAGACCGGAAAGTAGTGTTTTTCAGGTCGAGACAAGCATTTCCAGGGCGAGCCATAGGCGAGTCCTGGAAGCTTGGAGAGACCTGGAAAACACTAATTTTCGGTTGCGTGACGTACAATATTTTTTTTAAGACCGACACTTTTATAATCTACGCGAAACAAGTTTGACATAAAGAACAAAATTAAAAATCAACGAACTGTCACTCGACAATACATCAAAATGTTGTTGTCATAATAACGAAATCAACGTATCTTGTATTATCAAAGAGCGATTGGAAAAACAAAAAACAAGGTGACAGTGACATTAGAGACCGGAAAAACGTTATTTTCTAGACGAAAAATTGTAGAGAAAGTGTAAATTTTCTGGTCGGTTTTAAAAAAAATATTTTTTCGGTCCCTGTTTTTTCATTTTTCAAATCGCTTTATGATAATACAATTACCTTGATTTCGTTACTATGACAACAACATTTCGATGTATTGTCGAGTGATAGTTCGTTGATTTTTAATTTGTTGTTTATGTCAAACTTGTTTCGCGAGTGCGCAAATTTGAAAATTTTATTATTATTTTATCTAATTTCCTCCTTCGATAGTATCCTGATGGCGCTCCTGATGATATCAGGTCGGTAAAAACGCTAATGCGTTATTTAAATGAAATGATTATTCGATGCCTATTAATATTTTAATGCTTCATTAACTTATTAATAAACGAGGAATAAATTCTAAAAGTGAATATTAAATTATGAATTCATTACGAATTGAGTAGTTTGATGGGCTGGAATTTAGATATTATCTAGACGGTGTGTTTTTAACGAGTCAAAATATTTAATAAAGAAATTGTACATGGTAAAAAATGCCTACGAGCCATGCAAGGTGGAATTTAACATAACATACTAATGGATGGCATTAAGGTAGGAGTATCAACATGCTTGCCAACCTATAACCTATTTCGCGTAGATTTATTTAAGTTTTCTAGCTTATATACAAAATTTAAAGAAAATCAATATCGACTTGATATTCTTTAGGTAATAATTGACATATTTAATAAATATCAAGAAATTTCATAACTTCTTTTAGGAGAATTGTATAGCGAAAAAATCAGGTACGATTTTTTTTAACATTATTATGTCATTGTCACTCATTGTTCTTTCACTATACAATTTTCCCAAAATAAGCAATAAAATAAATTGATATTTTTGTAATATATCAGATACTACCTAAATAATGTACCGACGATATTAATTTTCTTTAAATAATAGTTATTAAAATAATAAACTCAAAAAATCAACGCGAAATAGGTTATAGGTTGGCAATAGATTGAATGACGTTGAGAATTCAACCTTAATTTGAGATGAGGTAGGAAGATCAAAAATCAAGGTCAGGGAATTAATTTTTTCCCCTAGAAAAAAGTTGCTAACCCTTTGAAATGATATTAACGTCAACCAAAAACACGAGTCTCACCGAACCACATGACATTAGGAAATGTCAAAACTACTGCCAAAAACAACGCCGCCATCGTGTCTGGTGAGAACCTTGAGCCGAAAGACCGAAAGGTTGAAATGCCCATAGTTTTGTTATTGTTTTTTGGGCGAAATATTTTAGAGTAATATTTAAGCCAAAAAACTATTTAATAACCCGTTAGTTGATTTTATATGTAGTAAAAATCAAATAGCAGGATTCTGAATAACCTTTTTGACTAAATATCACTTTTAAAAATAAAATCCTCTGAATTATTGTTAATCTAACCTGAAAGAAAGAAATGAAAAATAAAATTCGGAAATGCACGACATAATTTTATTAAAATTTTAGAAGAAAATCATAATTACTATTTAAGATGGCTTATAATTCCTCGTAATCTTCTTATCGAGTTCCTCGTTTACCTACTGGGTTTTCATTCACTCTCCAACTAAAGTTTTCCCAAAATGCGTGTATTTTCAATAAAAATAGCTATTTCTATTATACTCATTGTCAGCCTGGAAAAGTGGAAAGGCCTGGGTAAAAACTTTTTATAGGCAACCTAAAGGTGACGACAAAATCCTGTCTACAAAATCCATTCCTACACATAAAAAGGAACAGCTGATCTAAAACAAAACCACAATCCAAAAAAAAAAAACACTTCAGAGTGGGTTAAAATAAAATTATTTCTATCAAGTTGATTGCGTAGACTGCCGTAGACAATCGACAAAGGTTTAAAAAATAAGATCGTATAATATACATAGTAATAAGTCGATAAGCAAGAATCAGCAAGATTTAAATTATTATCGTAGGGTTTAGTAATTAAAATGTAAGTATTAATACATTTACCAAATTTTAGGAGAAAATAATCACAGATGATTTTGGCAGAAAGTTTAATGCTAATGCTAATATGAGTAATATGGGGTGATTTGTATAATCAGAAAGATAAATTAATCAAAGTTAACAAAAAGATGATTACTTACCTTTAGCAGAATGAAAAGTAAAAGGGCTCGTGTTCATGAATAATATTAATAGAAATGATCAAGTTAATAAACTCTGTCAGGTTCAGGTATTTTCATTTTATAAGGCGAGGCGAGGTTAGGCTGGGCGATTCCATATGTGTCCAAGACAGGGAAGGTAAGTTGCAAAATAATTTAATGACTCGGGCTATTCGTAGCCTATATCTATCTCTGTCTGTATCAGGCTACCTCCACTACATATAAAGAGAGACAAGTATGGCTCGAACAAGAATAATGGTCGCCTTGCTTAGTAAACACGTTCACTTTTTACAAATAACTACGTAGGTGTCATATCAATTCATAAATGATGGGGACGGTATAAAAGTAGGAACTAACTTGAAAAAGGCTGGCGCTGACGTCTTATATGCTTCCAATCCCGCCAATATTATGTTTTATGGGACTGCTTCACAGTGGGTGCGCGTCGATCGCTACGGAGTTACAGTCAGTTGGAATGATGCTGCCAACTCAAATTAGTGGATGGCAACCTATAAAAACCAAAACCCCGTTAGTAGGTACAGAGATATTATGGGCCTAAGTTTCGCTAGTTGAGGTAACGTTCTACTGGGAGTAATTTAAAGTCCATCATTCGGTTCATCTCTGGTATCTGGATCTGACTGCAAATCATACAATTCCAGTTGAAGGTCTGGTCTGCTGGTCTGTTTTCAACAGAAAGTGGCTATTCAAAAACTAAAATTTCTCCTTCAATTTTCGAAAAACCACGTTCAAATATGTAATTATTACCATTTAATCGGTCTTATTTGAATTTTAATAAACTTAACACAGAACAAAATACTAAAAAATCACAAAGCCTGTAAATGTCCGTTTTAAAATAAATGGCAATTTAATAATCGATGAATATAAATAATTTTGCGCTTTGTTTCAACTATTAAAAAAAGAAAAGAATACCCTAAAAACAGAGGAGATACTTCCGTATCTTATTTCAAATAAGCTTGAAAGTTCATTCCCAAATATATGCATTATTTACACGGTATACCTTACTATTGCAACGAACAGTGCCAATGCGGAAAAGTCCTTTAATCGGTTAAAAAATATTAAAACTTATAATCGCTCAACAATGACGGAACAACGATTAAATGACATAGCTATATTAAACATAGAAAGTGATTATGTCAAAAAATTAGATCTTTCTAATGTTTTAGATGATTTCAAAAGCCTTAAGACTCGTCGAATAGCTTTATAGTTATATAAACTTTTTATGAAGAATAACTTTTTTTCGTAAAATTAATAATAAAA
The DNA here is from genome assembly GCA_963969555.1 of Polydrusus pterygomalis. Classification (NCBI taxonomy): domain Eukaryota; kingdom Metazoa; phylum Arthropoda; class Insecta; order Coleoptera; family Curculionidae; genus Polydrusus; species Polydrusus pterygomalis. Next base: position 35,385,525 of record OZ018376.1, on the reverse strand, counting down.
AAGTTTTCCATATGGTTCCAACTTACGGAGACATACTGTATAAGAGATATTTTTAAATTCTGCCTATAACAGTCGTATTTTAGATCATGTAAAAAATTATTTTGGTCAGTATTTTTAAAGGGGCAGCAGCAAGTTTAAAAGAAAAATTTCATTACTATTTAAAATAGTTCATTATATGTATAGACGCATTTAGCGACATTGGAGACAAAATCTACCCCCGATTTTCCCACCCCTAGTATTAAGTTATACCTACACAAGTATCAAATTTTAAATTTTTATTCCTTGTACGAAACCAACAAGTTGAGTAGTTAAAAACACGAATAAGATTAAGTGTAGGTTAATTTCTCCCGAAGTGATTAGAAATGTTTGAAACGAGTTTTACTTGCGTTTAGGACATTGCCAATGAATGGACAAAAGAGTTGTACTGGATTTCCTAAATGTATTTCAAGTTACAAACATGTTGATATCTTAATCCTCTTAAAAGAACCTGTAAATCAAAATGGTACCGATAACGCCTGTAAAAAATGGAAGCTAATATGTTATTAAAATTTAATTAAATTATAAGTTAGCAGATAGATCTTCTCGTGCAACATTAGCTGATTAATAAAGATAAAGAAACGTCATATTAAAGACGTTATTAAATTTTAAATTAATTAGAAAATACTAATCTAGACAAGCTCGCTTTTGACGAGTCTAAATAGTTAGCTAAGATTTTGTAATTTAAGCGGGAAAGATTATATTATACCTATATTTTATACATCAAGTAAAATTTTTCTAAGATCATATCGCCGTGTCGTAGCCATGTCACTTGTTATTTATGGCAAATGAAGTATGGTATATTTAACGTTAAGAGGTTAGCTAAAGAGATAGGATCGGGCTTAGTTTTTTTACCTTTACCACCATCTTTTAAACTTTTTAAATGTGTCTTAACATTTTATTAGTAATACCATACAGGCATTATGCTATGGGCCGCCAGTAATTATTATTACATTAATAAATTGAAATAATTGTTGTATTCTACCTTCCACAAAGTTATCAATCGTCAATAACAAATATCATTGGTAGAACATCTAAATTAAAGAATTTTACAATTAATAGGAGTTAACCTAAAATGGTTTATTGTAATTCTTTAATAATTCTTTAACCCTCTGCAGGTGACGCGAGAAATGTCAACGCTCATGGTGACGTCGCTGACCACCAGTACGATATATTATAGGGGATGCCGGGGGAATGGTGGACCCCTAAGCTTTATTTAAGTTTTTTTTGTTAATTTTTTTCTAAATCCCGTCAGAAATAAGGAAATCATTGAAATAGGTCATATTTCACTTAAATCTTTATTCAAAAGTAAACAAAAAATAATGATACTTGTTGTACAGGAAAAATAGGAAAACCCTACTTAGGGTTGGGTAACGATAGTTACCCCAATGAACAGATTAAAGTTTTCTAAGCACGCAATAATCGCATATGTATGTATTTTCTCGGTATCGGTACATGCCTTATAGGCCCAATTACCATTACCACACGAATTACACCTCAACGAAACCTCCCCATTTTTACCGAATTCCCCGCACACTAAACATATGTTAGTTCCATTCGCATCCTTGTCCTTGTATTCGTCATCATTGTCCTCGTCTTCTGAACTTATTTCCCTGTAAGTTTCTTATTAACTATTCGTATTAACTATCTCAACGTATTCTTAAACATGAAATAGTGACTCTTTTATTTTCCAATTAAAGATTGGTGTTTTTAATACCGATGGAGTAATGGTGGCCGGCTCCCATTACCCCACAGCCACGATAACCCCAAAAAACACATGTTATAATAACAATAATGGAAAAATACTAAAATTAAACAAATTACTACTTACGATTGTTTTCTCCAAAGTCTATTAACAACAAAAGAATATACAACAAACAGTTTCAGAAAAATCAAAACAATAATCTGAATTTCGAACTTGTCAATTCCAACGTTCCTTACATATTGCTATACCAAAACTGAAATGTCATGCTGGCCGCTTTAATTTAAGGAATCGCCGGCCTGTTCTTGGTTAACTTGTGCTATCCATTAAGAGATGGCGACACTATGTCAAAAAATATCCCGGGATATTTGGCATTGCTCCTATTACCCCGGATGCCACCATTTCCCCGGTTACCCCTACACTTATATGGGGTCCTACAGCCATTTAAATAATGTTTTATCAAATTAAGATATAATAGTTACGTTTATCTTCTATTGTGACATTTTGTGGTGGGAAAAATTTCCATTGTAAATTGAATTGAATGCAGAAAGTAAATATATTAACTTTTTACCAGTTTTGACACATAGGCGTAGCTAAGGGGGGCTGGGGGGGGCTAAGACCCCTCTGGTATAAAAATAGCCCCCTCTGACAAATTCTACCTTCTATTTTTATTATTTTTTGGAATCAAATTATTCAAAAAACATTACTAAGCTAATTTATTCTTGTTGCGGGTTAATTGTTTTTAGTACCTAGCTACTTTTACCCAATTGATGGTAGCTGTTTTCAGAATTTTTAGTATGTTATTGTAATCCTAATACTGTTTATGTTGTTTTACCGACGTTTTTAATATTTTTCCGCTATAATAATAATTAAATTATACCTACCTTACATTAGCTAAGATTAAAAGTTTTTTTTTTCCTGGCTTTCGTTTTTTTTTATAAATTTAAGTATAATATTAGTAAACAAACTAGTTTGGTTAAATCTTGGTAAAATTAGGGCGTGGCCTTGAAAATTTTTTGCCGGCGGCGCATGGCCTGCGGCGCTTCCCGTTTGGCGCTTGTTACGATTCTTTCAGGGGCTTAAGCCCCTCTAGAAAAAATAAGCTAGCTACGCCTATGTTTTGACATAATATACTAATACATGGAATTGTACGAATTTCTGGTAGCTCTAGTTAACTAAAAGAGCAGTCTTACGTCCATACAAATTAGTCCAAACCAACATCAAAAAATTGTGCTATAGGGTTTATTCTTATTTTAAAAAATGTTCCTTTTAGAGCAACTCCCTGGAGCAGTATTTTCCCAGTAAGGCATTTCCGACCCTTGTTTATAAAAAGTTTTTCCCAAGTTTAGTACAATAAAAATCGTTCTTCAAACTCTAATTTGTCCACTTTTACATTTTAACGTTTAAGGTCACTTAAAGTTTCTTTTTAATATAAATGGGAAAGCCATTTTGTGTAAAGTTGGGTAGGAAGAAGTTGACAGTGGGACAAATACCACTTTTAACGGCCCAAGATGATTCAAGTATTGTTGATTCGATTTGTTGCTTTGCTCCCATGTCAATTTTGCTACCCTCAAATATTTGCACCCCTATTAGTTTTACATCAAAAGTTTATTGGACCCGCACATCAAATTTCATTATTTTCTAATTCACTGAGGAAAATCATTCATTACAAGTGTTTTTTTTTGAATACCTATATGGGTTACCTCAAAAAGAAATCCTTTAATCCCTAAAATATTTCATTTGAACAGACACGATGTCGTTTTTTGACAACATATTTTCGCGCCTATTCGATATTTTTTTCCGGTTACAAAATACCGTTTAACCATTAAAATATGTATCGAATAAAACATGATTTTGTAACTCCTACATGGTTATCTAATTATCACAAAAAATAAACCCTCTTTTTATAACTAAAATATCCTTTTTAGGAACTAAATAGTTCCTTTCTGAAAATATGGAGAAATCGTTTAGGTAACTTTCAGCGAGCGCTATATAGTCTATCCCTTACTACAACGGAACAGAGATGGACTAACTAACTTAAAACAATCATCTGTCCTTGCTTCGCGTGGTTTAAGCTGAACGGAGTAATTCATAACATGTTATTTGATTGCCGTTGTTGGTGGTTGATTGATGTCTGATGGTATGGTGTACTTTTAGTGCAAGTACGAGGTGCATGACTGCAAATCTTATTTTGTGTTCCGTGATATAAGTGTTGTGTAGATGTGTCCTTATATTCAAGGTTTATTCGTGTTTATTTTCCCCTTAACCATAAACTTGATCCTCTATTGTTATTAACATACTTTACAATAAATAAAAACTAATCTTATTTGGTTTTACGTAAAAATAAATGTTTTCTGATAAAAAAAACATTGTCGTTTATTTTTGGGGATTGATGATAAAAATAAAATGTAGAAAATAAATTTTATACCAGGGAATGAAATAGAGTTATTTGATAAAATAGATTAAATTTGGAAAGTGCTAACTCCGGATTACACCAGAAGTATTATTTTGTTAATGCCAAAAAGATTACGATTAGTGTTAGAATCCAATGGCGCAGCAATTAAATATTAGTATTTTGTTTGTTATTTGTTAATACATTTACCCTTTTTGGCTTTATACTTTTGTAGTTTTCCTGGTATTATTTTATAATTTTCTTATTTCGCGGCTGTAATTTAAACACAAAAATATTTAAAAATAACCATTATTACTTATGGTAAATTACATGGGCGAAGTTAGGTCATCAGATCAGGGAGGGCTAAAGCCTGCCATAGGCGAAATTTTTTTGGACCACGCCCAAATTTGGTAAAAATGTTAATAAATTATTACTTTATCACTTATAAACGAAAAGTAACACAATAATAATTAATATAATTTGTTTGAACCGTTTATTATTATTATTATTGAAACAATGAATAATTTTAAAAAAACCAAAAGACACCTTAAAACGTTTAAAATGTACGCATAATTTTTCTATTATCTATAATCGTAATCGCCTATATACAGTGTCACCAATAAAGTCCGCATCATATGGGATTTTTTTTTATTAATAGGTTTATTCGAAATTTGACTTTGGCATCAAGCTCTGCTTCGATCGAGATGAAAATTAAGCAAAAAAATAGTAGTCACGTAATTCGCATTATCTGTCAAATTTTAATTTTTTCCAAAAAATAATTCAAAAGTGGGATTATTTCTGAAAATATCAAAAAAAAGTTATAGGGAAACGTTTTTTTAAATGCAGTTTCTAGCCCACATGCAAAATTTCAGCCGCATAAGATAATTTTCATTTTTTACCTATATTTTGTAAATTGCACCACTTTTGCAAAATAAGACTCAACGCAACTTACATAAAACTTCTTAGTTTTGACAATGCTTTAGTTCAGATACATTTTCTTTAAAATAGCGCCATATTAACTGTATGTTTTTCTACAAAATCAAAATTGGGCTATTAAAATTTGGTCGTATGTGATGCAAAGTTTATTTGTTTTCGACCCTGTATAAGGTAACTCCATAAAATAAGTATTTTTGAAAAAGTAGTTTGTGTCTGAAAGTAATACACCTTAATATTAAGACAAAAAAGAATACAGTGTCTTCAGTAACGTGTTTTTTAAGTGGAAAATAAATTTTAGTTTAACAACGTAAAGTTTATCTATTTTCAACGATTTACTTTAAAACTCCTATATTATAATTTATTATTAAGCTATGTGATAATAACGTTAACGTGTATTACTTTCAACCACAAACTACGTTTTCAAAAATACTTATTTTTATGAAGTTACTTTATACAGGGTCCAAAACAAATAAACTTTGCATCACATACGACCAAATTTTATTAGCCCAATTTTGATTTTGTAGAAAAACACACATTTATTGTGGCGCTTCTTTAAAGAAAATGTATCTGAAATAAAGCATTGTCAAAACTAAGAAGTTTTATGTAAGTTGCGTTGAGTCTTATTTTGCAAAAGTGGTGCAATTTACAAAATATAGGTAAAAAATAACAATTATCTTGTGCGGCTGAAATTTTGCATGTGCGCTAGAAACTACATTTAGAAAAACTTTGTCCAATAACTTTTTTCGATATTTTCAAAAATTTATTAAATAGAATTATTTTTTTAAAAAAATTAAAATTTGACAGATAATGCGAATCACGTGACTACTATTTTTTTGCTTAATTTTCATCTCGATCGAAGCAGAGCTTGATGCCAAAGTCAAATTTTGAATAAAGCCATTAAAAAAAAAACCCTATGATGCGGACTTTACTGGTGACACTGTAAGTACGCGACCGCGACTGAAATAACCTAGAAGTCCTACAATCTACAACCAAACGGAATTACTTGATATAGTACCTAATTTTTCCTATAATTATCATAATATCTTGCTTGCTTTGTCTTATTTACTTAAATAAAAAGAGAGAAAAGGAAATTTAGACCACATCACGCAACGAACATAAAATGTCATTAAACATGACGACAGGGGTGCGACGACCAAAAAAGTCGTTCTGCATAAAATCATAAATCTATTTTGTGTACCGTTATGGCGCTTAAAACAAACCTCGTTAATACTCCGTCCAGTTTGACGAGGCAGGCTCTCTCTTGGAATCGATTTCTATTAATTGATCAACCGAGTCACGTGCTCCGATGGGTTACGGAAGGCACCGAATCGTTTGCCTTGGCGAGAAGGTAGAGCTCGCGTCTCGTTTAATTGGTTTCCAATATTCGTGACGTCAACCAGCGCTAGCGTGATGCGTATCGTGCGGTATACAACATAAAAGGCGCTAAATTTATCGCCTGCCTTAGTGGACTTCTTATTGCAACCGAGCTTGGTAGCCAATCCCTGGCGGTGCAGTAATGATTATGGAATATATACTAGCTTTAAGGACTAGTTAACTTTTTTTTAACGGACCCTGGTTAGTTTAGTAAAAAATAGAAAATAGGTGTTAATATGTTTATTGAAGTGAAAACTTCTTTAGGCGCGTTCAGCACTTTTTGTGGGCACTAAATTAAACTGAGCCGTCACGCTTCGCCGTCACGCGTCAGACTCGGGTGTGCTACGCTCGCATTCAACTGCTATATTATTCAATCCGAACTGACCCTACGTTATATGAAAGAGCATGCCGCCATCGGTCGCATTCAGTATCGACGTATCGACGTGGAAACAGTCAGTGTGCGTTGTCTGGACACTCGTGTATTTGATATTGTTAATTTCACCTTGTTGAATTTTTCACTTCTGTCGTGTGGTCTTAAGCACACACAATTTTTTTTTTGTAATTTATTTTTTTGTAATTTTTATGTGCGTGATAAAGTGCGATTTTTTTTTGGGGGTGCTAATTTAGATTTCGGGGGTGCTTAGCACCCCCAAGTACCCCCCTAACTACGCCTATGTGGTAAAAAAATCGTACATACAATAATTTACAGCTATGTATATAGCTGGTGTTCTATCCAGGTATAAGCAGCAAAGTAAGAAACCCGTTTTACCCAATTTTGTTGTAATTGAGTTATGTAGGTATGGGTGGAGTGTACGAATTTATATATCGTCAACTGTACCTTCAAAAAACTCTAATACAATGTTGATGAAAAATTAATACGGGAGCCACTATTTGAGGGTAGCAAAATAATCCCATGAACGAGTCTATTTTAGATACATTCTGCATAAAGGTTATGATCCCCACACTTTTTTCGGTCCCCACGTAGGTACAATGCGAAAACTCAACCCTTCTTTCCGTAACGTTGGTGGTCTTGAAAGGTTGAATAAACCCCGACGCCGAAACTAATCTGAAGACAATACCTTCTTATGAACGGGTATTTAAAAATTATCTCTCAACTTACGATAATGGATTAGTTACGGTGACTGGCACGTCTGTCATAACTCACTAGCGAAACGTTCGCTTTCGCTTGACAAGGCTATTTGTTACGATCAGAAAATAAAAACGAGGAAAACTGGTAAATTTTCTTGCATTATTTATGTCTATTATGAGAAAAAACAGTTAAAAAAACAATAGCGATTAGTCACTAATGGTGATGTAATGATTTGAATCATTTATTAGGATAAAAACCTTGGGTATTAACTTATGTTGGATTGGACCTGTCAGGTTTTCCTAAAAAATTCTTGCAAATTTTTTTTTTTGAAATAATAACTTTTATATTTTCTCCGAAGCATTTTAAATAGATTTGAGCTCTGGCCTTTAAAAATTGTAATGCAAAAATTGAATTAAGGGTTGGGTAATGAATATAGTCTGTATGTTAGGTAGTTAAGGGACCTTTAAACTTTAAACTAGAGTTGGCATAAGGACTCATTGGAATATATCGTGCGAGCAAAAATTATTTACATCAAGAGGGCTTGGATTAAAAAACGTAGGGCTTGGTTTAGAACACAATGATATATAGCGACGATATATTTAACCAAATCTAGGTTAAAATTTTGTCAAATTCATATTATGACACGATATGCCAAACTAATGAGTAATAAAATAAGTAGACATAGACATACAAATTTATGTTTGTTGTTTACAAAATTAAAGTAAGAATATACAGAAAGAAAAAGAAAAGAATTACATAAATTGCTGAAATTGGCCACCGCCATGCTTCAAGCAGAAATTCACACGTCTCTTCATATTTTCGAAAGTGTTGACCAGCATCTCTGGAGAAATGTTACCACATTCTTGAATAATGTTCTAAATTTGCAACTGGTGCCTTAAAAATAGTGTTCTTTAAATGAGAAAAAACGAAGTAATCCATAACCGTTAAACAAGGTGATCTAGGTGGGAATTCAATGTCTGATCGAAAACTGATCAATCTGTCGTCGAAAAAATTGCGTAAGTAGTTAATAGTTTCGGCGGCTGTATGGGCGGTTGCACCGTCCTGTTGAAAATATTCAAAACGTAGTTCGTCGTCAAGTAATTGCTCCACAAATGGCTTCAAAATATTGTCTCTATACCGCTGTGCTGTAACTGTGTCATGGAAAAAAATAGGACCAACAATTCTTCTTTGGGAAACAGCTAACCAGACACCAATTTTTTGAGGGTGCAATGTGGACTGGATATGGGGATTTTCACTACTCCACATGCGTGTATTCTGAGAAATCACATAACCGGAGAGGTGGAACCAGGCTTCATCCAAAAAAAATGTCAGGTCTAATAAATCATTTATTTCCAATAAATTTTGGGTAAACCATTGAGAGTAATTCTTGCATCTTTCAAAATCTGCGGCTTGTATTTCTTGGAATACTTGCACTTTATAAGAAAATACATTTAGCTACTTCTTAAGAATACTCCTGCATGTTCCATAATAAGATCTTTCCACTTCTTGGGACAGGCGTCTAATACAATTTGTTGGCGTATGCATTATTTCACGAACGTTTGCAACAAGTTCTTCTGTTCTTACAGATGGCCTTCCTGCTCCTTTTTTGTGTTGTATAGAACATGTTTCCCTAAACACAGCCACGGTTCTTTTCGGGCAATGATAAAAATCCCCAGCAATAAGAGCAACGTTAGGAAAATGTTTGTGAAAGTCGTCCATGCACAAACCTGGATTGTATTGCCACTCACCATTTACTCTAACCCCGTTTCGAAAATACGCCTCAACCATGAATGTTTTGTGCTGTTTCGAAAAGCCCATTAGGTGAATTTTTTCAAGAAATTGGAAAAATTAGCGATGAATCAAATTACTTGTAACGACTGTCCAAAATGACGGAATAACTGATTGATTGTTAATTCAGGTAGTTACTGACACCAAACAGGTATTAAGCTCTACGGCTAAGCATTACGTCCTTAGATGCAAGGCCCTCTTTGATGCAAATAATTTTTGCTCGCACGGTATGATTAAGGACAGTAAAATTTTACGAGCAATTATAGTACTTACCACAAAGTTCATACATACATTGATGACCGACCCTTTCCTCCGGGAAAAGCTGTCCCTAATTTAATATCAATATTAAAAAGCGATGTCTCAAAGGCCTAGGAAGCTGAAATTTTACACACACGTATGTTGGATTCCACAAAGGTGTTTAACAATAATTAACTCACCAGGCACTTAACTGTGTAACAGTAATGACATTGACAAACATAATTTACTCACAATCAAAGGGGCTCTGTTAGCTTTTGAACAATTCCTGTACCAGTTTGTATGAGTTTGTACAAGTTGTTCTAAGTTTGCCTAATCCCGTACGGATTTGTGCAAATACAACTTGTACCAATTTGTAATATCAAAACAGCCTTCAAATTCGGAAACACCCTTAGAAGCTTTCTTACAAAAGTAAAACCCCCCAGTAATGAAAACACAAAAAATTGTATCTCTATCAAATCCCTTGCGAGTTTGGCAAATCGTACATTGGAGAAACTAAAAGACCTCTTCCCGTACGAGTTAAAGAACATCTGAAACATACTCAAAGAGGTGAAACTTCGAGATCAGGTATAGCGGAACATGTATGGACCAACCAACATAATATACAGTGGTCAGAAGCCAAGGTTTTGGACACGGAACAGCACTGGAGAAAACGAAAATTCAAGGAAGCAGCTTTCCTGAATCAAAATACACATAAATTTAGTAAACCAAAAACCAAGTATAGATATCCCCAATATCTGAAAGCATCTTCTTGTCCAAAACCAACAGCTCAAACTTCACACTCCAATAAGCACGTATGCGGAGTCATCAAGCTTCATTGCACATGGATAGTATTTAAGACAGTAGCCTTAGAATTATAATTTAGTTTACACTTGAAAACGGTTAGAGATACTAACTAACCGAAACGTTGTGTTAAGTAACAAAATAAAGACAAAAGAAGTCCGACAAGGTAATTTTTTTAAAAAATTTTTTGAAGTTTGTATAAACCCGTACAGACTTGTACAAACATGTACAAAAGCTAACCAAGTCACTTTGATTGTACCTAAGTAAATTACGTTTGTCAATATAATTACTCTGATAGTCAAAGTTAACTGGTTCGTTGATTATATTATTGATAAACAGCTCTGTGCAAGGCGACATAAGTGTCTGCAAAATTTCAGCTTCGCTCTTTAATAAATACTTTATAATAGGGCAGCTCCTTCGGGGGGGGAGAGGGTTAATGGGGCGATGTATGCTCTTTGTGGTAAGTACTAATTGTCTGTAAAATTTTAGTACCTACCTTTAATAATAAATAATGTTTTCCAATTAGTCCTCATGCCGGCTCTGGTTTAAAGGTCCTTTCACTACCTGATATCCGGTAATGAAACATAAACCCTTATAATGTTCGATAGTGGTGCAAGAACACGGGAGGGCAGTTTGTCCCCCACTGAAAAAGTTTGTTTCTAATACTCTAACTTTTAAAAATGTTTCTCTAGATTTGCTATGACGCTTATTTATAATTTTGGTCCGTTTCAATTTCCTTCGGAAACTTTTGAATCGTATTACCTACGCTAAAGTTAAACAAGTTTTGGGAATTTGATTTTAAATTGAATTGAATTTTTAATAAACAATCCGATTAATCTATTGTTTTCTTTGTTCCAGATACCTATAAAAAAGATGCTATTCCTGCTTCTACTATCAACGTTGCTGCCTGGCACAAGCTTGGCCGGAAGCATTCTTGGATGCCCCACCGGATGTGTATGCAACGACGACACCTTCGTAGTGCAGTGTGAAAGAAGTAAATTAGATGTTATACCAATAACTCTAAACCCAGCTATCCAAAGGCTAGTGTTAAGAAACAATAAAATAAAAACCGTTGACGCAGCTTTTCAGTTTTATAGAGACTTGCAATATGTAGACTTATCCAGCAATCATTTAGTAAGCATTCCTACGAAAAGCTTTTTGCATCAAGAAAGACTCCAAGAGTTGCACTTAAATAAAAATAAATTGTCGTCGGTGAACAATAAGACTTTCCAAGGATTGAAATCGTTAACAGTGCTCAACTTACGAGAAAACTTTTTGCAAGATCTGCCAAAGGGAATATTTTCGATATTGCCGAAGCTAGAGGAACTAAACTTAGGCCAGAACAGGATATCAAAAATTGATGTGTTCGCTTTTGAGGGATTACTAAGTTTAAGAGTTTTGTACTTAGACGATAATATGCTATCGTCAGTGCCAACGTCGTCGTTTCCCGTCATGGGTAGTTTAGCAGAGCTCCATGTCGGTCTTAATGCCTTCATCTTTCTTCCAGACGACGCGTTTAAGGGTCTAAGTAAACTCTCCGTCTTAGACCTTAGCAGTGGAGGAATATCGAATATAAGTGAGCACGCATTCAGAGGCCTTAACGGCTTGCGAAACTTAAACCTAGCGGACAATAGACTTCTACAAATACCGACTGTTCAGCTGGGATATTTGTCACGCTTGGAAGAGCTAACTATAGGTCAGAATGAGTTCATTGTCCTGCATAAGGGATCATTTAGGGGTCTGGCCAATCTCCGAAAGCTGGATATTACAGGCGCTAAGAATTTGAAACACATTGAGAAGGGTGTGTTTAGTGAAAACTTAAACTTGGAAACAATTGTGTTAGTTAGCAACAAAAAATTGGAGAATCTTGAGGACGGTGCCTTAGTAGGCTTGCCAAATTTAAGACATTTGGTTTTGCGTGAGAACGCTTTTAAAAGTTTACCAGAGTCGGTAGTGTCGTGGAATGAGCTTCGCGCATTGGAACTTACAGATAATCCGATTAACTGTGACTGTCAGGTGCTGTGGCTGTTAAATCTTGCAAATCAAAAGAATTTAACGAATGTGCAGTGTGCCACTCCGATGCAACTTCGCGACCGGCCTCTTAGGACTCTCAACAGCGACGATTTGGGATGTTCTTTCGGTGATCCGCGACAGCAAGTCATTATCGTTACATTTTGTGTTAGTGCGACAATTCTCCTGGCAGTGCTAGGACTATTTCTGTTTAGGTATAGGTTGAAAGTTCGAGATGCATTAAAAGACTATAAATTTAACAAACGGGCAATAAGTCGTAAAGAACACGAGTATCAAAAAACGTTTTCAGAAGACGATTACACACTTCGTACCGGTCAATTGCCCATTAAACATATTCCGGTTACGGAGTTGTAGCTAGAGCTGAGCGCGCCGCCCACTGGGGTATATTTTCTGGAGGGCGAAGGGCGGCGTGCTCGAGCCCCCCGCGGACCGGGAGGCACCCTCCCCGTCACCGGTTTTACTTACATTCGTGCCAGCGATTCCTGCAGAGCTCATTCGATGAGGACTCTCAACGTTGACACGTCTAGCACACGAAACGGGTATCCCCAGTATCCTGTTGATATGTACCCTCGTTAAGGACTGATTTTATAGGGTCTGGTTTAGATTTATCATAATATGGTTATTAACAAAATGCTATAAAATCGTCGAGTGACCTGAAATAGTCGTGGACTGACGCTGACGAGCAATAAAAGAATGAATCCATTCCAAAATGTGATTTTTATTAAATAGAGAGACTGTACAGTAGCTGCTAAGTATATTTTTGTTTGTAAAGTGAGATGAAAGTTATGTAAAATCCTGTATTTTATCTCATGAGAATTCTGTGATACTTAAAATGTAATGATTACTTATAACACTATAGATATGAGTGATCCAACACCAACTTAAAGGAAATGAAAGCTATTTTATTTTTATTATTAATAAAATACCAATATGAACTTACTTTATTGGCCACGCATATGCGTCACTCACTGCCATTAGTTTTCGCCGCGTAATATAATATAAAGGATTTACCTACCCTCGGATTTACCCATCTTTGCCGAAATGAAGAAAATGCTCCATGTTGCTCTTAAATTACGTACTTACAAAAAAATATTTTAAAATAATACTTACATATTTATTGCTGATCTCGGAGCATTCGAAGGGGACACATGTAATTATTGATTAATGCCAAGTATTTCTTCCTTTATGTTGTTGTTGGGTAAGACCATAAAATAAAAGTGTCATGACGAATTCCTTGTGAAATAAAAAAAATCAACAATGATACAAAAGCTTTTAAATATTGACTGATTATTTGAAATATACTTTTATCTACTAATATCTGACGCATTATTGCGGCTGTGTCTCACGTTTTATTTTTAATGTAAAACTAATTGACATAAATACTAAGGTTGGCATTTTAAATTGTTTTTAACAACACTAAATTATATTTCGTCACTAAATGTGTCTAGGTAGTTTTAGTAGATAAAATATTTTTTAAGTATTCAGCAAATTAAACAATACTAAGTCCTAATTGGGTTAATAATAAAAACGAAGCTTTAAGACACTAAGTAAGGCTTTAAAGAGGATGCGCATTGAATCGACTCAATTCAGTCGGCTATAGACACAGAACAGTCGAGAAGTTTGATATACAGGGCAATTACAGAATATAGAGAGAGGAGACGTTGAATCAGCTAAAATTTATAGTCCTGCAACTTATCCAAATCTGGGGTGAGAGTTGCCAAATTAATTTTCATATTTTCCTAATTTATTAACACCCTGTACATCTGATCTAGCATTTTTTATCGTGAATTCATTTTCTCAACAAGCAGAACTTTTTATAAAGAATGACTTTTGGTCGTAAAATGAATAATAAAGAGTTTTTCCCCCTTGGGGACCCCATCCGCGGACACACGGTGTATTTAGTAGGTACATAGTTTTGTTTAAATTTAAATTTGCCCTAGGCAAACAAGACCAATAGTCTAGAGGAGCGTGAAAATTTTTGCATAAGCATTGCACTGACACCAAAGTGTAAAAAAAAAGTGACGATAAGTTCAATTTCCAAAAAAATATTTACAAAACTTTGGTTATAGACTCAAAATATGATGAGAAGCAATATTTTCCTATAACTTTTTTTTCTTATCTCTAAAAAAATAAAACTTAAATAATATTTGACAGGTGTATTGCACGTCACAAGTCTAAAGTTTTAAGCTCGTGTTTTGTTTTGGTTCATGCAGAACCTAATACCAAAAACAGAATTGCAAAAAAACGCGTAAAAGAGTTTTCCATATGGTGCAGACTTTTCCGCGAACACTGTATATTAAAGATAGAGGTTTGTAATGGCGGAAGAAGTTTTGTTAAAAAAGCATTCATTCTTTTGTTTTATACGAAAAACAGACCAGAGATTACTCTCTATTTTTCATCGTCATCAGAATCAATACTCAATTTAATTTAAAGAAGTAGTCCATACTTAAAGTGGAGGTGAAAGTATGAAAAGGAAAGAAAAACACAAAGTCTTCCTCCACAAAATTTAATAGAATAAAAAATTCTTGTTTAAAAGTATCTACATGTTTCGAATGTAGAAACGTTCATCATCAGGAGACAGAAACGTTTATTTTATGCAGATGGTGTTAGCAAAAGAGAAAATTAGAACCTTAATGGAGCTTTTATGGGCTTAAAAAATTGAAGTGTAGAAGAAACATATGAAGAAAATTGATAATGGTTAAACCATATTATTTGTGGAGGAAGACTTTGTGTTTTTTTTCCTTTTCAAAACTCATTTTGTTTCGTTTGCTAAATTTATGATTGGCTGCTAGCCAACAGCATTTTTTGTAATCGGCATCAGTACTAGTAAATTTCCAATAGTTACAATTAAAGATCAATTAAATCCCAAAAAGGGTTGTCGTTAGCAGTCGTCGCAAGTAGGCATTGTGGAACTCGTGAGAAACCTGATGAACCTTTGAATTTGACGTCTTCTCGGATTGTTATGATAAAGATAATAATAATTTTGCTATGTCTTCGTTGGTTTTAATGAACCAGTGACCGATTCAATGCGTGTTGACTGTCATTCTGAATGAAACATACCGAACTGACCGTTTCGAGTCGTTTCAACGCGCATTCTGCTTAAAGCATCTAGCGAACTAGAGCGGTTACTGATGCAGTCATTTACGGCGCGGTAATTAACAGTCATTTTATTTATATTGTTCGCTCCGCATCCGCCACTGCTTTGGTTTGCGAGATGCTTTATCTACTTACCCAATTATTGTACTATGAGGGGCACTATTATTAAAGTTTTTTTCCTTACATTGAAGCGAAATTCGTGCAATTAATTGTACGAGAACAATAGTAAAGTGTACATGCACTGCATCACGTACCTGTACTAAATGTAAAGAAAAAAAACTTGAATGTTTTGTTTTATGTTCGAAAGACAACTTTGTACCCTTAGTATATTATAGGACTTGGTATATTATATTTAGAATAGTTGTTTTTAATAAAATTATATCTACCTATGTTTATGAACATAGCCAAAATAGTATCTAGGTATTAATTCTTTTTCGCCACGAAAATAACAACTCTGTCTTCTGGTATAATTGGAACAATTCTTGAAAAACTTCTTTGGCTAGTGTCACGGTAATGTAGATTTTTATTGGCAAACTTTTTTAATTTCAACTCAATCAAAACTTTAATTTATTGGTTTATTTAAAAGTTATTTCAATTCTTCCTTCTTACTGTTTTGGTTTGTTTATTCAAATATCCAAAATAGTTCTAAAGATTCCAGAAACTTCTACAATACATTTCTTGCATTGTAATTTATGGATTGCTGTCATAAAAATATACATAGTCTATTTATTTTTTGTCCAATGTCCATGCGGTCGACAACACTACCACAAATTACATTGCCGCCACAAAACACCTTTTCAGTAAAAGGTTGTTCTAATTGTGTAAATTGAAATATTGGAAACTAAAATATTTATCGTTGATTGCCTGTTTAAAATTATTGGTTAAAATTAATTTATATTTTTTTATACATATGTTTGTTTATTCTAATGGATACGGGTAAGCGACATAATATTATTTTTTTGTCGTATTTGTAATATCCCATAAAAACATTAGAATATACGGTGGATGGTACGTTAGACGTAGTATATGACGAACCAGCCAACAATGCTTTATTTACGTACAATATTTTTGACGATAGTGTTGCCACTGGTAGCACAAATTAGTAGCATCTTTGATATTTTAAATGGAATACCCTGTTTTTTATTTTGTTTTCAAAACCTCTATTGCTTTCTTAACAACTCTCTTTAATATTATCCTTACCATTTCTAAAATAATAATCAAATTACAATTTTTTTGATAGAAAACGTTAACTTAAAAAAATATTGATTTTTTAAACTCAAAAATATTGATATGGGAATATCACCATGCTTACTAAGTATAACCTATTTTGGGTAG
This sequence comes from Polydrusus pterygomalis, assembly GCA_963969555.1. Lineage (NCBI taxonomy): Eukaryota > Metazoa > Arthropoda > Insecta > Coleoptera > Curculionidae > Polydrusus > Polydrusus pterygomalis. The sequence continues at coordinate 35,368,707 of OZ018376.1, read as the reverse complement.
ATTTATTTATTTTTTCTATAGCTTTTACACAAAATTTAAATACAATTAATATCGACTGCATATTCTATAGATAATAATTGACATAAGTATTAAATAAATTTGAAGAAGTAGGTAGTCCATGCTTACTTAAAGTGGAGTTGAAAGTATAGGAAAGAAAGAAAAAACTAAAAGTCTTCCTTCACACAATTTAATAGAATATAGAAATTCTTTAGGGTTCTCTACATGCTTCGAACGTAGAAACGTTCATCATCACAAGATAAAAAATTTATATAGTGCTGATGGTATTAGCAGAAGAGAAAATGGTATAAAACCTTAATGGAGCTTTTATGGCATTGAAAAATTGAAATGTAGAAGTGACATATTATATAAAAAGGTTGAGGAGAGTTAAAACATGCTGAGCATGTGAAGAAAGTTAGTAAAGGAAGTCTAAACAACCAAATAAAATGAGTTAGAAGAAAAAGGCCTTCTAAAGGGAAGGTGTCGAGGATTTTTTAAATCCTTTATATAAAATGTTCTGCAAGATCATTGTTATGTCTGTAAGACAGTATAAAGATAAGAATCGTCATTTCTAGAAGTCATAATGTCAAAATTGTTGAAGAATGGGCTTTAACCCCCAGTACCCCTAAAACTACCCCAAAAACCATTCTTCAGCAATTTTGACATTATGACTTCTACTAACGACGATTCTTATCTTTATACTGTCTTACAGACATATCAATGATTTTGCAAAAAATTTTATATAAAGGATTTAAAAAATCCTCGACACCTTCTCTTTAGAAGACCTTTTTCTTCCTCCTCATTTGGTTTGGTTGTTTAGACTTCCTTTACTAACTTTCTTCCCATGCTCAGCATGTTTTAACTCTCCTCAACCTTTTTATATAATAATATGTCACTTCTACATTTGAATTTTTCAATGCCATAAAAGCTCTATTAAGGTTTTATACCATTTTCTCTTCTGCTAATACCATCAGCACTATATAAATTTGCTGTCTCCTGATGATGAACGTTTCTACATTCGAAACATGTAGAGACCCCTAAAGAATTTCTATATTCTATTAAATTTTGTGGAGGAAGACTTTTAGTTTTTCTTTCTTTCCTATATTAAATAAATATCAAGACATTTCATAATTTTTTTTTAGGGGAATTGTACACCGAAAAACATTGTGTAAGATTTTTTTAACATTATAGTCATTGTTCTATCATTGTACCTACAATTGTCCCAAAATTAGCAACGAAATAAACTAATATTTTTGTAATGACAGGTAACATTATTTAGATAATGTGCCTACGATACTGCTTTTATTTAAATGTTAAATTTATAAACTAAAAAACAGGGTAAAATAGGTTATAGGATCGCAATAGATTGAATGACGGTGAGAATCCTGCCTTAAGACCCTGAAATTTGGTGTTGTGTTGAAGTGGCAACACACTATATCGTCAAAAATATTTTAAAGAAATAGAGCATGTCCGTTTATCATCAAATTATGAACTCTATATATGGGGATAATATTATAGCCATCATACAGGTTGTTATGGAATTAAGATATTTAAAACCGTAAAAATACTGATATGAAAACACATCGCAGAAAAATAATTTTAAATGTCGCTTTGCGCGAAAAGTAACCATCTCTTTTTCTGGTATGCCACGCCGCCACTGATAGATTTACAAATACAACCATAATATATGGAATAAAATGACAAGAAGGCATAAATAACAATTGAAATTAAACCTACCTCTAAAATCCAAGACGGACACAAAATGTACAATTTAATAAAAATCGTTATAAATCAATGTAATCGACGATTCAAACGTTAAAATTCTCAATATATCACAACAAACAACTTCTCCCAAGATTTTAAATGCAGAGTAAAAGTGTCATTGTGTCACATTTTTTAGCACATTATTTAGCAACTCTTTATTGAAAATTCTTTAAACACAAACATTTAAATCCTTTATTAAATGAGACAGACGATCTCGAGTTTTCTTAAACTAAGCTGGCCAGTATGAGGACAGTATTTTAGGCGGTACAGTGCAACACTGCGACGGAGGAATGATAGGTCGCAGAAACGCTGTCATAGAGGAATGATAGGGCGAAAAAATAAATACTTTTGATCTATCATTCCTCTGCGGTGTAGTGTCAGCAGCTAAGGCCGTTAAATTAAATCGAAGAGATACTATGCGAAATAAGCACGAAGTAAGCAACAAATGACAAGTCAGGACTACCCATGCGTGGGGCAAATTCGGTCTTATTTTAGGGGTTCTTACCCAACTTTTTAGACGTAGTCATCTGTTTAGATATATTAGTAATTTCCATAACACCCTGCCTGTATAAAAGCGGCCAAATACCCGTCTGTAGTTGGCAACTATCTACAGTTTGATGTTAAATTTTTTTTTGTTTAAAAGTCTTGAACTTGTGCACCAATAACCTGTGGGCACTATCAATTTTTTTCTAACAGATTAAATATTTTAGTTGATCCCGTATACATAATATATATACACATATAGGTACTTTAAGATTTTGTATTTTCGGTAAATTTGAAAATATTCAAATCGTTGTAATATATAGTAACCTATACGCAATATTTCCATACCTAAATTATATTATATATTTATATGTATGTGTAAATATTTCCAACCCCAACCCAAAATAAGAGTATTTATTAATTTTTTATGTATTTATGAAATATCGTAATTCTCTGTGTGTATAGATTTTTTTTAAATGAATGAATGAACCCAGGGTGATTGTTTTATGTAGAAAAAGAACCTTATACTGATGAGTTCTTGGAGCAATTTCTTGAAGGAGCAAGTATGGCAATTTCAAACATTTTAAAAATGAATTGTCACTAGTTAATAACAATTTTATTACCATAGAAATAGTAATTGCATGCACAAGAAATTTCTGCAAGACTTCGAATAGTCTGACCACAACTTCTTAGCGATTGCTGCGTTTTCAGTGTTCTACAGAGTGTACTAAATGTCCGCTAGTTATATCAATAATTTTTCAACCTAAAGAAGCAGAAACATGTACTAATATACAGTGTGTCTACTTAAGTTGGAACCATATGGAAAACTTTTTTAATATTGGTTTTATGGAAAAAAGTAATTCCTCATAAAACGTTCTGCATGGTCTAAAACTTAAACTGCAACCTTCAGTTATCAAAATTTCCCAGTCATATACGAGGTATATCAGAAATTACGAATTTTGCTCAAGAGTAAAGTACCTATATTTTTGACAATACAGAAGAATGTTATGAAGAAAAGTTATTTTGAATTAAAAGTTATATTGAAATATGCAATTACAGTTATTTAGCATAAAAATTTTGGTTCTGTGATTATTTAGGTACGTTTTACATTTATAAATTATTTGTATTTATCTCTCTCATCTGTTAAAAAAATGATAACCTTGCCATGTGTTAGTGTTTTTGAAGAACCTTGCAATTTAAATACGTTATGAATGCATAATAATTATTTATTTTAGGAAATATTATCATTTTTTAACAGATAATATAGATAAATATAAATAATTTATAATGTAAAACGTAAATAATCACAAAACCTAAATTTTCATGTTAAATAACTGTAATTGCATATTTGAATATAACTTTTAATTCAAAATAACTTTTCTTCATAACATTCTTCTGTATTGTCAAAAATAAAGGTACTTTACTCTTGAGCAAAATTCGTAATTTCTGATATACCTCGTATATGACTGGGAAATTTTCATAACTGAAGATTACATTTTCAGTTTTAGATCAGGCCGAACTTTTTCTAAAGAATAACTTTTTTCCATAAAATCAATAATAAAAAAGTTTTCCATATGATTCCAACTTAAGTAGACACACGACTGTATATTTCACTTTCGCGGCAGCATATTCCCGATAGATTAAGTTTTAAAGAATATAATGTTATTTTGGGGCACGCTGTACGTTTACTCTTAAACTGTGTTTTTTTATTATTACCTAATATCCTTATAGATGGATAATGCTGACGCAAACCACATTTTGTAAATTTCGTTTTTAAAAAGATCGAAAATACATAAAAATAATTTTTTCTACTTTGGTTTCATATCAAAGCTATTTAGATATCGTTATCAGGATCGTCATTGGCTTATTATGAAACAGTTTTTCAAAAGTTGGTAATGTTGTTTAGCAAATGTTTTATTATGCTAAAGTCTGGCATGGCCTATTATGACCTTTAAAAAAATATCCAGAAGAATACTAGATATTTGGTTTAAAAAAAATAAGCGCAAACCTGTGCCTACAAGCCCACGTAAAATTATTCGTGAATGTATTATGATAAATAATGTTATCTACAACCATTTTATACTAATAGGTGCATAATACTTGTTATAATAAGAGCTTTATGTTAGGCATAATTAATACACCTAGGACAATTATTATAACTTTTCATAAAACACCTAGAGAAATTATGGATTTATAATTATCCGAGATGTCGATTAAACATATTAAAATTTGCGCTCTCAAAGAAATGCCTAAATGGGATATTTCGATTTATATAAATCTTTCGAACGAAAATGTTGGACAAAATGGGTTATTTGGGATCTCTACATTTTAGTTTGACCAAAAATAGGGAAAGATAATAATATCTCATTTATATTCTTATTTTTAATTTTAATGATGATCTGCAATTTTCGTACCGGCATTGATGTCGGGAAAATTACGTTTTTTTTTAAATAGGCATGCATTGACATCAAATGACGTCACTCGTCAGCTGATATAAAAAATATAAAATGTCAAAATAAAGCAAAAATTAATCTTTTCTTAGTCATAATTTAAAGAGATTTTTGGGTTTAGTGCCTTTTAAGTGGATGGTTGTAGATCAACTACAGTTTTGCACTAGCGTATAATCATACATAATACATTCGGATCATTCTCATTTATTATGGCCTACATTATACGCTCGTAAAATAATATACTGTAATGGTATCTATTACCAACACCAAAAATTTGTGGTCTATTTTCTTTTCAGTATGTATTTTTTTACTTAAGAAAATACAAAACAGAAAAAATAATATAAAAGAACATGTTTTATAAAACTGTAGTAGACTGTTATTTTGGATTGACTTAAATACCCTATAGGTACCATATTGTTTCATTTTCATTGGTAGAGATTTCTTTTCGTTTGTATTTTTTTGTACACGTTAACAGAATTTTAAGCTCTAGTCATGGTAAATTATTTTGGTGAATGTATGTGTGGTAATGTGTAAATTTTAAGTACATTTTCTATTTGTAAATACATACCTATAAAAAAATAGTGTTTTGTACATATTGATTTTACCTTAACTATCATACTTATTTACAAATAAATAAATTTTAAATCTTGAACTGTAGTTTTATTTAAGTTTTCTTTTCCTATAAAAATATATATTTTATAAATGATTAAGTTGCACTGAGCGGGGTAGCAAGGGGAGGGACGCCAGACGCTATGCCCCTGGTACCAACCCAACAAAGGGGGGTGACCTCAGGAGCTCGTTATTATGGGACCCTATGCCAATGGTCCCATGGCAATCATTATTTTATTAAAATGGCATAATATTTTCAAAATTTATCCCATTTAAAAATTTAAAGGGGCTTATTCAGGGACGTTGCTATGGGGGGCCTAAACCCTCCTGAAATAATTAATAGCCCCCATAAAAATATTTATCATTAATTTGCCTCTGTCAGAAAAAAATTATTTTCTTCATTGAGGGGTAAGTATGACTTCTCGGAAACTTTCTTGGTTGCTCAGAAAGTGTCGATTAGTTTTCTTTTTTCACCAGACCATGGGGGAAAGGTTCTAACCCCCCCCCTCCTTCGGTCTTCGGTGCGCCACTGCATCTCTCTGGAATCAGTTTTTATTTAATAAGTATAGTCAAAGCGGTCGTTCGTCGTTTCTAGTTGAAAATGCTCAATACTCACCTAGTCAGGGACGTAGCTAGGAATTTTGGCGCCCCGGGCGAATAGTAGTTCTGCGCCGCCCTACCAGACAATCTTAAAACTAAAATGATACATCTATGAATTTTAGTTTAAATAAAAATATATTAAAAACAGTGGCGACTCGTGATTTGTAAACTTGGGGGTGTAACAAAGGCCCGCTACAGGCGAAATGCGCCGCAGGCGAAAAATTTTCAAGACCACGCCCAAATTTGGTCAATAATTTTTAGTAAATTTTTTAAAAATTTATGATTACCTACCTACTTATTTTATTGAAAATTAAATAAGATAAAAAAAATAAAAAATGCCAATTTATTTTTCATTATTGGGTAGGGTAGGTACATTGTTTAAAAGTAAAGTCACTTCTTCTGCATGTTTTTATTTGCAGAAAACTTATTAATAACAGCTTCATTAAAGTTTGGAATAACTGTAATGTATTGTTTCTCAAATATTCCACATTCATAGTCGTTTTGGCGTTAAAACTGTTAATTTTTATTAAAATAAGTCTTTAGTACCCCAAAATAATAACAAAAATATAAAGGTAAACTCCAAATAATAAATTCATACAGCAATGAACTCAACGGCGCACATTTAATTTGTGCGAGTTTTCCTATTAGAATCGCGTTTCCCCCACCACACCTGCTAGTACAAGATGCATAGAGAAACAGCAGAAACCTCGCGCCTATATACGTAACGCATGTGTGCGACTTATGAATTCCTACGCGCCATACGGTTGCTCTTGACAACCGGCTTGGCGAGAGCTATTACACCACGTTTCGCTCGATTGGTTGACGGTACGTTAAAATAGGAGGGTTCTAACTTATACTACGGTAAGAATATAAAGAAGATAAATTTAAATGAACATTATTTTTTCTTTATGGGGTATTTCTTTATGGAGTATGGGGGTGCACGTGCTCCTGTGCTCCTATGGAGAAACCACCACTGATTAACAGACTTGAACTTAACATTCGTGAAAAGAAAAATTGCTTGTTCGGACTTGTGTGACTTATGTCGTGGCAACTCACAACTCACGTAGCATAGTGACGCAATTGAATCGCAGCGCCTTTTCTTCAAATATCGGCGTTGCCAAATGTCAAAAGCAATCCAGCCGTAATTGCATAAGTAAATTTTTAAATTCCCGCATTTCTAATTACCATTTTGGCGCCCCGGGCGGTCGCCCTATCGCCCCCCTCTTGCTACGTCACTGCACCTAGTGAATGGGCCCCCTTAGTGAACCTACCTATCAATAAAAATGTGGAAAAAAAACTTTCATAAATAATTTTGAACATGCTAAGGAGGTATACCTAACTTTACCTTAAGTTTGCAGTTGCTTTAACTTAATCTAAATTTAATGCTTATCCTACCTAATATTTTGAGGATATTTTCTGCAACGAATAATCAACTTTTCCTTACAAAAATTTAAAAATAGGTATCTACGTAAAAATAAAGTTTTAAAATAAGTACCTATAGTAAGTATAGGTATAATAGTGAAGTTGAAAAGATAATAATATTACAGACATGGAAAGATAAGATAGGTATAAAAAATTGTTTTCTTCGGCAGTTTAAAAATAATTCAAAAGGTCGAAAAGAAAGAAGAAATAAAATGGTGAAATTAAAAATTTGAGTCGTCAAGCAAGAAAGTGGCTTTTAAGTACACTAACAATACCAGTGGCGCATCCAGAGTTCGAGTCTGGAGGGGGTAATAATAAATTAGCAAAATATTGGGACGTTGCAGTAAAAAGTATTGACCAAAAAAATTGGCCTACCAGAAATGCTCAGGTTAAGATTGGAAAATCCTGGGTGAGCAAGGATAATTGGTACGTAAATACGCCCCCGGCACTACCTTACGTACTATTTTATATTTAAAAGTTGAGAACCCTACCTTCTATATGCATTATAAGTAAATATTTTTTAATTGGGCATCTATATATAAGGTAGTTGTTCGTTCAAAAATGTATGTTTTAATATATCAAATTATGTTACCTACTATAAAATAATTCGGAAAATTTACTGGAAGAGCCGAAATGACATTAAGTTTAATAAATCAAAATCTAACCTATCATTCCTCTGTGATTGTGGTTACTGACCAACTGCACAAAGGAATGATATCTCTTTCCTTGTCATTCGCTGGGTCCGAAATGTGGCGTCATCTATTGACAGGAGGTGATATTTTGAGTTGTTTTCAGAATGGCCATGCAGAGGCATCTGTGTTGCAAAAACTGAATTGAAATATATTATTCCCATTTAGATCTAATTATTTTTTAATTGTAAAAAACAGGATTTCAAACCCTGTCTGCCCAACCAGCCACTTCTAAATTTCCTTGTAAAACACTGGTGGTTGTGTAATCGATTTTAAATTCATGCATAAAAAAAATTTCCGTTTCACTGCTAATTATATGGAATCACTGCACCTTTTAATTACTTGTGCTGACACCTATCAGGCAAGCTCAAATACATTTAAAACAGAGACCGGTCTGTAATTCTGTACATACAGCCCTCTAGGAAAATTCCGGACAAGCTTATACATATTTAGCTCAGATCAATGTTTCTAGACTCTAGAAACCTTGGACTCAGATAAGGTTTCTTCTTTATTTTTCGAAGCAGTTCTAAAAATGTCCGCTAGATAGCAGCAAGCAAAGCCGTTTTCGAAGTCCAAAAAAAATTAGTCACTGTTTTGACGTTTCTTGTTGTTGCAAAAAATTAAGTGATAAATCCGGGAATTTTCTTGAAAAATATGGCTGATATTTTATCAGAAACGGTACTACCAGAAGATCTAAAGGTAATTCTTGCTAGTATAAATTCAGTACTGTATTTTTAAACAAATTATACACTCTTTTCTCGCCTAATTTGCCACAGAATATAATTTCTAACCTTACTTTTATTGATTTTTGTAAGAAAAACAACTTACGTGTGTTTCGCCAATTTACAGAAATTCGAGAAAATCTACCACGAACAGTTATACAAAAATGATGTTACGCCAAAAGCGCAATTTGAATATGCATGGTGCCTTGTTCGAAGTAAATATCCTGCAGACATTCAAAAAGGGATAGTTCTACTAGAAGAATTGTATAAAACTAACGAAGAAGGACAACGGGATTACCTCTATTATTTGGCTATTGGAAATGCAAGGCTTAAGGAGTATACAAAGGCTCTAAGTTATGTTAGGTCATTTTTAACAATTGAGCCAGGTAAGTTGAATTTAATAGTAAATTAAAAATAATGGTAATAAATTATCTATTATATGAACATTAGGCCAAAATTAAGTGTTGAGTCATGTTTCATACAGTTTGTTAGTAATTTTTTCCCCATTTGCTTTCCTTTGGGCTATTTTTAACCAAAATATAAGTTTTGAGTCCTCAAACACAAAAATTATTTTACATCGGTACGACAAACTGAAAATAAATCAACCTAAAGCCTTAAATGCATAAATATGAAGGAATGATGTTAATAGCCTGTACCTCTTACTAGATAAACTGAAAATGACTTGTAATACAATTTCGATTTCAGAAGAGTAGTTTTATTGGCATACTGTAGAGCCCAAATAGTGCATGAGTAGATACTGAAGTTTTGTAACTACCTACCTGGGACTTATATAATGTTAATATAGCGTTAAGTTTTTAAAATTATTTACAGTTCTTATAATAAATCCTAGCATTTTCAAAGCGCTGGCAGTAATATTATGTCCAGCAATACTCTGCTTAGGATCAAAATAGACGCCGAGATCCCTTTGCAAGTTCTCTTTAGAGGTACATCATCGATGCAGTAGTTGAAATTAATTTGGAGTTCTACATGTAAAGGACATCATGTTCTCTACACGAACGCACAACTAAATTAAAATGTTGGTGTGTTTTGTAGGGCCCTTGCATGCAAGTTCATCCCCAATAGTATGAAATAGGTTATAATCAGCAGGAAAAATAAGACCTTTGGTGAATTCACTACAATTTTATTTATAACTAGTAAGAACAGACTTGGTCCAAGATATTAACAATGGGGCACTCCTGATGTAGGTGAATATATTTGTGATGTGAAGCCCTTAAGTTTAATGTTAAGTATTTTATGAAAATATGATGGTAATAATGAAATAATATTTTGGTGCATTGAGAAGTCTTATAATTCTCTCACCAGTTATTTGAAAAAATTAATTTCTTTATATTCTTGTATTTGTGAGGCTAATGGTTCATTAGTTTTAAGTTTGTCAAAGACCATAGACTATGCAAAATAACTTTGTCATGTTATAGAAACCGAAGGTTATATTTTGATTACCCAAAAGGAAAGGAGTGATAAATAGGGGAAAAATCGAGGAAAAATGCATGAAACTGCATAGAACATGACCCGTTTTAGTCATTTTTCTTTTTCTTTGTAGGTATCAAATTTAGATTTCTCACCTTTGCAAATGGGGAATTTTATAGCGTTTTCGATTTACTGCTCTCAGGCGCTCTGAGACTGCTCTTTCCGAGATTTACGTGTTTGTCATATAGTTACAAGTATGCTTTTCAAATTGCAGCCAAAGTTAATGCTTCCCATGCAAAATAAATACAATAGTCAGTAAATTCAAGCAATACCTATATTATATATATATAGTTAATATTTCCACACTATAACTCTTATAAAAACACAATACTAACTAAATCCTATGGATATTGATATCTTATAAATCGTAAAGGTATTCAGGCATAGGTTAAGTATTGCATTGATGATATCATTGAAATATTATGTTTTAATGATAATTTTCACCTCGCTGTTCACAGAAGCGGCATCACGTCCCTTATTCACGTTCACCCTGGCAACAGTATTCTTTCTAAGTTGGCCGTCCTTTGCAACTTGAGCCAAATGCTTTTGTGTATGTAATAGTAGGTACAGGTATACACTGCTGGTGACAATTTTAATTTCAGCTCTGGACATACCATTTAAATTTCCATTATACCTTAGTGATAGTGTATAAAATAGGTACAAAGACTAGCAAAATCTAGCTCGCTTCCCTTCGACGCGTCGCTCCCGTCAGGTCGTCGACGTTCACCGAAGGAAAAGAACATTTGCTATCGTGTCAAGAAATATTTATTTATTCTATAACTTTTCTGTCAATTTAAAATTTGCCAATTATTGACTTTTTCCTACTAGTTGACCATAATGTCAAATTTTAACCCTCTAATACTTCTAGAAGTGGAAAAACAGTTTCGGACAAACGAATTGCTTTTTATATAGATCACCATCCTTGATTAAAAGATATAAACTTATGTTTTCTACTAAATAATAGGTGTTTTATTTTATCTTATTTTAGGAAACCAACAAGTTATATCTTTAGAACAAACCATAAAGAAAAAAATGGAAAAAGAAGGGCTAGTCGGTATGGCAATGGCTGGAGGTGTAGTATTAGCCGTTGGAGCGATAGTTGGTGTAGGAATGGCAATTGCAAAGGCTAAGTGATAATATATTATTTTCTAATAGTTTTTTTTTTCTATATTTATTTACCTGAACTGTCAGTGCTTGATTGCACTTTAAATAAAAATTTTAAATTGTCATTTAGTTTTCTATGTATAAGTAAGTTTTATAAAATTTATCAAATATATATAAGTAGAGAAACGGTTTAATTGGGTCTGTGTACAGCAATCACCTAGTCACGCCAACTACCACTAAGGTAAACCGCCAGTTATTGACACCCTTAATAACACATTAACAGCAAAAAATATATTATCGCAGGAAGTTTTAAAGCTAAAATCAATTGGTATTTTTTTTCAAGTACTTTAATGTATTCTTATTGTAAAGCTAACATTTTGGTAATAAAAACACTTAGTTTTTTTTAAATATATTTCTATAAAACAGTATGAGCAGCTGGATTAGTAATTGACATTAACATTTTTTAAAAAAATTAGTGTTTGACAGTCCAGTTATTGACAGAGGAAAATAAATAGATTTTTTCATAAATAGATTTTATTTAAAAAAAACATTAAACAGTAATTAAATTAAAAACTTAGGAAGATAACTTAGTAAGAAGCATTGGGTTCTTCAACATCCAGCGGCTCTGAGAATTCATATTTTAATCGATCACCAGCAAGAAGCATTTTTGGAAACTCCATTTTCTTTATAACTTGAGAAAAATTTATAACAGATACATCCTTGTCATTCAATTTAAACATAGTTTTTTCCTTGTTACAGCATATCATACCAACTACTTCAGCTTCATCTTTGCTTAGCACCTCTTGTACAACACAGACATAATTTTTAAAACTCTTTTTTTCTGATGGAAAGGCAACCAAAATGTAGTCACTCACTTTAATTGTATCGTCTTTATTCTTATTTAAATCTAATTTAAAATTGTTTTCATTAGGATCTCTATTTTCATTGTAATTAATGGATTCATCAAACTCATTATTACTTTCTGAAGTAGAATCACTTGGTACCCACTCTTCTTCTGACTGTGAATCACTGCTATCAAATTCTTTTGTTTTAGTTATTTTTTTCTTTTTAGTTTGTAATTTTTTTCCTTTTTTATCAGAGTCAATAAAAACGCGTTTTTTTACACCATCTATTTTTTGTTCTTTCTCAATCTTTTTTTTCTCCCTTAGTAGAGCCCGCTCTTTTTTTTCTTGCGTAGTCTTAAGTTTTAAGTCCTGTTTCTTTCTATTGAAGTCTTGCCATTTTTGGGAAGAAATAACTGAAGAAATTTTTGTTTTTGTTTGTTTCTTTTTAAATGCTGAGGCTTCAGGAAAATTTAAAACATACTTATATGGAGAAGGAAGGTCTAAAGGTAATGTAATTGCAGATGATGTTGAAGAGCATTGCTGAGTTGCTTCATCTGCTGCATCTTTTTGTTTGAGGTTCTCACAACTAATACCTAAATTTTCATCAACAATTGATTCGCACTCATCGACAATTGAACTTTGATCTAGAACAGTATCTTGTTCAGTAACCGGAATCTGATCATTAATTTTATTCAGAACTATATCCTGTGATGCCTCATTATCCTGCTGATCATTAACATTATTTACAACCAGATCTTGGGGAGCCTCATTGTTTTGTTTTTCTTGATACAAGGATTTCCACAAGGTAAATAACGATGAGTCTTCTACTGGACATGGAAGACTATTTAGTAAACTATCTAAAAAAAGATCAATTTTAGGTTGGCCAATCCTTTCCTCTATAGCCTTTAATAGGGTATGAGCGTCTAAACTGGGGTTCAAGTTGCTCGATGAGGTGTCAACATTAATTACACGCTTTTTAACGGATATTTTATTAAAATTTACATTGTCAACATTGAACGGACTTAAACCAGAGACTCTAAATCCGTTTTGTACTGTTTCAGGCGATATTTGCTCTAACGCTTTTTTAAAAATTGGAGCAAAGTTTGCCTTTTGCAACTTTACCCCATTATTTTGAAACCGCCAGTTTTTAACTTCTTTTTTCCAACGACACTTTAATGGGCGAAAAACGGAGACATCCATTGGTTGTAACAGGTGTGTTGAATTGGGGTAAAGTGCGATTAAAATTATTTTATTAAGAGAGCAGAACTCGGACAGTTGAAGAGTCATGTGTGAGACATGCCCATCTAGAAACAGCAGAACAGGCCTAGGTATATTTTCCTTTTCAAGCCATGGTACAAATATGTTGACCATATAACCAAAAAATGTGGTTCCGCACATCCAACCATTTTCGGATGTTCCGATACCCCAACTTTCAGGAACATTTTCTGCAACATGACTTGGTACTCTAGTGTATTTGTAAACTATCATGGGAGGAGCAAATTTGCCGCTAGCATTGGCTGTCACAAGAACTGTCAAGTTCTCTTTTTCGTCACCTGACACTTGATATACGTTTTTTTCGCCTTTTATTGTTATAACCCTGTCATCTTTGGGGTTTAGAAAGAACGCACTTTCGTCAGTATTAAAAACGCGATCAGGCTCTGTTGTTATTTCATATAAATTTTCATTTGTAAGGTATTCTTGAATTTCTGAAAACCAGTTTCTTATTTGTTTTTCTGAAACGCTATCCCTCGAGATTGTTAAATTTTGAGAAACCCTTGTTGTTAACTCAGGATGCCTTTTCAAGAAATTTTTAAACCAAGTATCGCCAGGTCTGCCATTCACAAAAAAATTCTTTCTTGGTTTTTTCTTTATAATGTATTCAACACTATCAAAAAGTTGAACTTTACTAATTGGATAGTGTATTTTAGTTAGTTCTAATATCCACTGGACCAGCATAGTTTCCTCTTCACAAGTCAGGCTTGAAGGTGGACCCATAGAACAGCTTTTTGGTGATTTCCCAGACACTTTGTAGAGGAGAGTTACACGTGGCACTTTAGCTTGTTTAGCGGCAGACGCTATAGAACTGCCTCTCTGAACTAACTCTAAAGCCATATTCATTTGCTCTTTTGAATACAATTTTTTGGGAGCCATGCTTACTTGAGTTAGAAGTAGTAATCTGCAAATAAGGACTACTTTTAGTAGTTGACACCCCAGTAATAGACACCTATGTCAATTACTAGTTGTAACAAACATTCAAAAATACAAGTCTTATTGGCAACATTGTAATTTTCTGTGTAATAAGATACCATTAAAAAATAAAAATCTTTAAAGATTTAGTAATTGACAGGGGGTGTCGATAACTAAAATATGGTTTATTTTTCATTTCAGTAATTGACATGTTAACAAAATGAATCCAGGATATTTTAGGTTAGGTTTAAATTACAATATATGTGTTCAAAGTTCCATATTATTTTATTTCGTTATTAAATTAATTCTCTATTTTATTTTTATTTTGGGTTAATCTTAAGTATTTTTAAATTTAAAATAGGTAATATTACTAAATGGTCTTTTCTATCCTATTTTTTTTGCTTTCAATAAACGTTTAATTTGTCTAATTAAAAATTCGGCACAACGTCACTCAACTCCCGACACCTGTGCGCAGTGCGCGAGTGAGCGACGATTTGTACCAGAACTTGATTTAAAAGTAGTACCGCAAAAATCTCGAAACAGCCCGTACGGTTGATTTTTGTTAAACGAATAAAAACTTTATTTATTGTATCCTGTGAATGTGTTGACCATAGTGCATCCATACTACTGCGATAAATCGATCTAGATTGCAAGAAGCTATCCTGAGGGCCCTCAGAAACATCCGTAGGATTCTGCCGGGTAAGTCTGGTTTTATGGCGTTGTGCGAATCGCGTTTTTATCATTAATACAGTCCACTGGTTCTCATAATTTTTCCTTTTTTTTAATGTCTAGTTACATTTTGGTACGTTCGCGCCAGGATAGAAAAAGCATTTTCATTTGGTAAAATAAATTTATTAATTTATTAAATAAAATTTCAATATTCATGCATCACCATATTGCAAATTGTTAATGTTAACAAAAAAGGGTCTACCTTTTTTATTGAATTTAGCGATTAATCTGAGAGAGACAGAATTGTTCATTCGAGTCGTACCTTGGGGAGTCTTAGCATAACCACTTTAATTAATTTGGAATGCACATTCACGTTATTATTATTTTAAATTAGGTGATCTTCTGACCTAATTAAATATTTATTATTTTCTACAGCCTTCTCAGGCTATCTTGCGTTGTTAAAGCGGAAATTAATCATTGCAATTATTGGTTTAATTTACTTTTTTAATTTATACACACATAATGCCTCCGACAACGTCTGAGCCGACAAAAGCCAAGATTACTCAACTAGGTTTAAGGCGAGAATCGCTGCTTAATCGCATAAAAGAAACTTATGAATCTGCTTTAAAGGCAGCTAAAGATGTAAAATGCCGGTCAATATTTTTAGCTAGAGCTGAAATGCTTGACAAACTGTTTGATGATTTTTATTTAATTCAAAATCAAATAGTAAGCTTATTAACAAGTGATGACTCATTTAGTGAACACGATGCAGTACGCGTTGAATTTGATAAAACCTTTTATGCGATTAAAGCTCATAAAATGGATATTATGGCAGATTTGTCAAAAATAACTGCCGGAGCTAGCACTTCCAGTGCTGAAAAAAGGGTCGAAACCAAACTTCCAGAAGTCAAACTACCCACTTTTGACGGAGATTATAAAAACTGGCCCTCTTTTATTGATTTATATAATACTTTAATTCATGACAATAAATCTCTGTCTTCTAGTCAACGGTTTCAATATCTTATGACGTCATTGTCCGGTGGTGCACATGATCTTTTAAAGAGTATCCCTATGACCGAGGCAAACTATATATTAGCCTATGATACTTTGGTTAATAGGTATCAAAATAAAAGAGTGTTAGCTACTAACTATTTTTATGAAATTTATAATGCCCCTTGTTTTAATAATAAAAGTTCATCTCGTGACATTCGTCATTTATTAGATGTTTTTTCAGAAAATGTCAATGCACTTCGCATTTTGGGCATGCCAGTTGACCACTGGGATTTTTTACTTTTTAATATTCTACTAATGAAACTAGATACTAATATTAAAACGGCTTTTGAAATGCAATTAACAAATGTCAATATTCCTACCTATAAACAGCTAACCACTTTTTTAGAAAATCATTGTCGTGCACTGGAGTCGGTGCAGTATACTTCTCCCATTACACCTAAGCATATCCATGTTGAAAAAAGGGTTCATAAGCAGCCCAATTATTCGGGTTTTTTCACAGAAACACCCCCTTCAAATGACAATAAGCCCAAATGTCAAATATGTCCATTATCGCATACGTTAAATCGCTGCCCTGTTTTCATTGCAAAAACTCCACAGCAGAGAATCAATTTTGTTAAACAGCAAAATCTCTGTGCTAACTGTCTTCGTTCTACACATGTTTTACGGGCTTGCAAATCAAATTTTACGTGCAAATTTTGCAAATTTCCGCATCACACGCTTCTTCATATAAATAGGCACACAGAATCTTCAAATATTCAATCCTTACGACAAAGTCGTTCAAATATTGCATCTCCTGCAATAATTTCGATTAATCAACCCCCCTCTACCCCTCAAGAAAATATTGAGCAGATTAACGCCTTGACCACCACGTTTTTGCCAAAACAAAGTACGGTGCTTCTAGCTACGGCGTCTGTAGATATTTTGGATGGTGATGGTAATTATCAAAAGGCTCGCGTACTTTTTGATACGGGCAGTATGGCTAATTTTATTTCAGAAAATTGCGTTCAGCGCTTAAAGCTACGTAAACAGCCCTTCTCTGTGCCTATAGAGGGTTTGGCTGATATGAGCACTCCTTGCACTAACGGTTTAACGCATTGTATAATTAAACCATGTGATCAAAACAAGCCAATTTTTAATTTTGATGCTATTATTTTAAAAAAGGTGTGCTCGGAACAGCCTAAAATTTCTTTGGACATTTCAAAATGGTCTCCTATCACAGGTTTACATCTGGCGGATGAGTCATTTTTTCGTCCAGGCACCATTGATATTTTATTGGGTGCTGAGTTAATGCCATTTATCTTCGGCCCTGGAAAGGTCGTCGGCCAGCCTGGCCAACCTACAGCTGTTGAAACAGTTTTTGGTTGGACCTTTATGGGAAAGGTTGAGTCCTCATTTACATCTCCATGTGTTAACTTCCATGTTTCCGTGGAACCGCACCTGGACTTATTAGTGGAAAAATTCTGGGATCTAGAACAGTTCTCTTCAGAACTACCCAAGTCACAAGAAGATATTCAATGTGAAACACATTTTTAAAATTCTGCATATCGGGAATCTTCCGGTCGCTTTGTAGTTTCGTTGCCATTTCGACACGAAAAACCGGACTTAGGAAATTCTTATGCGCAAGCCTATCGGCGATTTACCTTGTTAGAATCTAGATTATCTAAAAACCCAGAACTTAAATTAAATTATCATGAATTTATTCGAGACTATATTGAAAGTGGTCACATGTCTGTTATTTCGAAATCCGATCATAGATCCTTATCAGCGTATTATATACCTCATCATTGTATACAAAAGCCTGACAGTATTTTTACCAAGCTTCGCGTGGTATTCGATGCTTCAGCAAAAACTTCGAAAGGCATTTCATTAAATGAAGCCTTACTTACCGGTCCAAAACTTCAAAAGGATATTTGTTCTATGCTTTTAAATTTTCGATTTTTCCCTATTGTTTTTGTGTGTGATATAAAGCAAATGTATAGACAAATACTTATTAACCCTCTCGACCGAGACTTTCAGCGAATATTATGGCGCTTTTCCGAAGATGAATTACTCGAAGAATATCGGCTTAACACAGTCACTTACGGAGTATCGTCATCTCCTTTTCTTGCTCTTCGAACTCTGCAAGCGTTAGCTTCTGAAGAAAGATCTCGTTTTCCAAAAGCAGCCCAGATACTAGATAACTCACTATACGTAGATGACTGCATGGTGGGTACTATTTCAGTAGATTCCGCGTTGTCTCTGCAGGACGAGCTTATTCAACTTTTAAGACTTGGAGGATTTGAGCTTCGAAAATGGGCAAGTAATCATCCCAGTTTACTCAAGTCGGTACCTTCTGCCGACATTCAGCTCGCTCTTAATTTTGATAAAGAGGATCCCCGCTTTGTAAAGATTTTAGGTCTGCAGTGGAATCCATCCAAAGACTATTTTTCTTTCTCTTGTATACCTTTAGATAAACCTTGTACAAAGCGTAATATTTTGTCGCAAATTGCTAGAATTTTTGATCCTTTAGGGTTTGCATCCCCTGTCGTCCTTAAGTCTAAACATATCTTGCAAAAACTATGGACACTGCAAGACATAAACTGGGACGATGTTCCACCAGATAGTTTATGCTTTGAATGGGATAAAATTAAAAATGAACTTCCTATGCTCTCCACAATAAATTGTCCAAGACGTTGTTTCGCTGACGATATTTTGCGATGTGAATTACATGCGTTTTGTGACTCGTCTCAAATTGGGTATGCTTGTGTAATATTTTTTCGCTTTGAATTAAATTCTGGATCTATCCAAACCCATCTAGTTTGTGCCAAATCTAGGGTTGCTCCTCTAAAAACCATTTCTCTTCCACGTCTCGAGCTTTGTGCAGCTGTCTTGTTAGCAGATTTGGTTCAGTTTGTCGTCGATTCATATTTGAAACTTATTAATTTTGACGCAGTATATGCCTGGTCCGACTCTCAGGTGGTACTTTCCTGGCTAGCCACGTCACCACATAAGTGGAAAACCTTCGTTGCTAACCGAGTTGCCCATATACAAAATATTATACCCATAAAATCTTGGCATTATGTACCCTCTGATGATAATCCAGCTGACTGTGCGTCACGGGGGTTGACTCCCTCTCAACTTATTCAACATAATCTTTGGTGGAGCGGGCCACCGTGGTTGTTAAAAAACCGTGAAAGTTGGCCGTCTCAACCTTATATTAATTATGATAAAAATATTTATATAGAGGAAAGACAAACCGTGTTACATATTTCTGTAGAAACAAACTCAGTAATTTCCTTATTAGACAGATTTTCGTCTCTCATTAAAATTCAGCGAATTGTTGCATACCTTCTCAGATTTCCTTTAGTATTAAAAAATAAAAACCAACTTCATGGACCGTTGTTATCAACAGAAATTCATAATGCTCTACTTGTGATTGCTAAACAAGTTCAGCTCGAATCATTTTCTGATATACTTGATTTAATAGTTAAAAATAAAGTATTGCCAAAACCTTATAGAAGACTAGCTGTTTTTCTTGACAGCGATGGTCTTCTTAGGGTGGGCGGTAGATTACGAAAATCTCTACTTTCCTATGACGGAAAACATCCTGTTTTACTGCCAAAATCTCATCGTTTTACCGCTCTTCTTATTGAACATGTTCACAAAGAAAATTTACATCCAGGTCTTAAAACTTT
Organism: Polydrusus pterygomalis; assembly: GCA_963969555.1. Classification (NCBI taxonomy): domain Eukaryota; kingdom Metazoa; phylum Arthropoda; class Insecta; order Coleoptera; family Curculionidae; genus Polydrusus; species Polydrusus pterygomalis. Next base: position 35,348,990 of record OZ018376.1, on the reverse strand, counting down.
ACACTATTTAATATTGCAACAATTCTGGATACTGTCGCCTCATAAAGCTATTCAGCGGTGCTTATCCAGGTGCCTAAAATGTTTTCGCGTCAAACCCAAATCTTCCAATCCCTTTATGGGAGATTTACCTGCCTTTAGGGTGTCACAACTGAAAGCATTTTCCCATGTCATGGTAGACTACGCCGGCCCATTCTCAGTTACCATGGGCACTTTTCGAGGTGCTAAGTCGTCAAAGGGATATATCTGCGTTTTCGTGTGTTGTGCCACAAAGGCCATGCACTTAGAGCTTGTCTCTAGTTTAACCTCAGCTGCATTTTTAGCCGCTCTTCGGCGGTTTATATCCCGTCGTGGGCGTTGTTCCGACATTTATTCGGATCAGGGCACAAACTTTGTAGGGGCAAATAGTGAAATTATCACCCTTACAAAAAATGCGCTACTACAGCTTAGTATCAACTGGCACTTTAGTCCGCCCGCTTCCCCCCACTTTAATGGCCTTATTGAGGCTGGCGTTAAATCTGTTAAAACTCATATTCAAAGAGTAATTGGCGAGCAAATTTTAAATTTTGAAGAATTTTATACCCTTCTAACCCAAATAGAAGCTCTATTAAATTCTCGCCCTCTTTGCGCCATTAGCTCTGACCCTAACGATTTATTACCGTTGACACCCGGACATTTCTTAACGCTGGAACCGTTAAAGGGATGTCTACCAGATTCAGATTTAACTGATATTAAATTAAATAGACTTACACGATGGCAGCTTATACAGCGCATGTATTCTGACTTCTGGAAGCGTTGGGAGCAAGCATATTTGCATACTCTTCAGCAGAGGTCTAAATGGCTTAATAAACCTTCCAACATTGAATTAAATACTCTTGTTCTAATTAAAAATGAACAAAAACCCCCTTTACAATGGTCTCTGGGTAGAGTTGTCGAACTGCATCCCGGAACCGACGCTACTGTACGAGTGGTTACGCTTAAGACTTCCCATGGTCTGTTACGCAGGCCTGTAGTAAAGGTCTGTCCGTTACCTAATAATTAATTCTATTTGCATTAATTTTTGTTTGTTTATGTCTCATTTAAAAACTAAGTTTTTGGTGGGCGGAATGTTCAAAGTTCCATATTATTTTATTTCGTTATTAAATTAATTCTCTATTTTATTTTTATTTTGGGTTAATCTTAAGTATTTTTAAATTTAAAATAGGTAATATTACTAAATGGTCTTTTCTATCCTATTTTTTTTGCTTTCAATAAACGTTTAATTTGTCTAATTAAAAATTCGGCACAACGTCACTCAACTCCCGACACCTGTGCGCAGTGCGCGAGTGAGCGACGATTTGTACCAGAACTTGATTTAAAAGTAGTACCGCAAAAATCTCGAAACAGCCCGTACGGTTGATTTTTGTTAAACGAATAAAAACTTTATTTATTGTATCCTGTGAATGTGTTGACCATAGTGCATCCATACTACTGCGATAAATCGATCTAGATTGCAAGAAGCTATCCTGAGGGCCCTCAGAAACATCCGTAGGATTCTGCCGGGTAAGTCTGGTTTTATGGCGTTGTGCGAATCGCGTTTTTATCATTAATACAGTCCACTGGTTCTCATAATTTTTCCTTTTTTTTAATGTCTAGTTACAATATGATTAGTGAATTACTTTCGATGCTGGAAAGCTGCAAATTTAAATTTTAAGTTCAAAACTTTCGTAGAAAAGACATGTGAAAATTAGTACTTACCTTATGGTTTTGATTAAGCACAGGTGTAATTTGTAAAGCACATGAAATTTAGGAACAATTTATACCGACATGTCGGCACTAACAAACATGTCCGAACTACAGGGTTGCCAGAGTGACTTTAATAAAACTTTCAACCAAAATTAAAATTTAAATTATTAACTGGTTTTCTTAAAATCCTTTATTAATTCGATGGGTGTCAATCACTAAAAGGGTGTCAATAACTGGCGGTTTACCTTATGTGTAGTAAGTACATACAATATTTTTTAATAAGCTTTAGTTTTAACATAATCGACATACTTACCTACGATGTTGCAAAACCTTAGGACGAGTTTTCTAAGGTTTTGCAACAAGTTGATAGAATTCGTTCTTTTACTGCTATTTTGCCCGTCTGATTAAAACTGCCCGGTTCAGAACTAACAACGTCTAATTACACATCTAATTACCTATAACCACAAACTTCTCGTTCGGTTGTTTTGAAACGTCTGCGTTTTTAACATAACAATTCAAAAAGAAAACGTCCCAAATGGGCTAAAAAATGGTGGCTTAATCGAACACAATTTTTCCACTTAAATCTATGCTTACATATGTTACTTTTTTAACTTGAAACTGTGCGCAATGGACATTTTGGATTCTACAAAGAATTTTAAGTATAAATCATATCCTATACTTATCTAAGACAGTTTCCTAGAAAATGGCATTGGAAATTCTCAAAGTAGCCACACATTTTATTGTTTTTACAAAAAAACATTTTAACTTCTTCTCGGTATTCCGTAAGAATGAATCACAACTATTTCATTTCCGGTTTACCGAAAGTGTTGCAAAATTTAACATTCAAATGCAAATTTTTTCAATAATTTAATGTCACTACCTACCCCTTTTAAATCTAATTTTTAAAATATCTTACTTTTCTAAATACTTTTTATTTATACTCACCATTGAATATCAAACTATAAGAAGGCCATATGAGCTGATTTCCTAAATCTGCTACGTTAAATTCATAGATGGCACAATGAGTTCACCAACAAGAAAGCGACTAGCCTTTTCACTGCTAAATCAAAACATTGTTGCCGCCTGTCTGTTTGACTTGCTGCATGAGTTTTTTAAATTTATTTTTAAAGCTTATCGTAAAACTTGATTTCACATAAGTACCTGCACCTATCCTAGATTTAAGTAGCTTACATTTACTTTCCTACCTATAGTATAGTCTAGACTTAAAAATGTCCCTATTTTTAATTGCTTTGTAGCTTATAATATTTTCAACCTTTTGACGTCCCAACGTTAATTACATGAAAACATATTGACCGCCATGTATTCTATTTCTAACAGAATTAAATGACGACTCTCACTATTCAATACCTACCTAGGCTACAACGTATATGTTGGGTAAAATATGAATGATGTGCGGTTTGTTTGTATAACTTGGTTTTAATTTGCAATTATTACTACTTTTCAAAATGGTTAAAATAAGTAGGTTTTACTTTCTTACTTAAGAAACATCCAGTTTATTTGTATTAGTGTATTAAGTATTTTGCTATTTTTCGACGAAATAAAACCTATTTTGGTTATACTTGCTGTCGCTTTTTATCTACTTTTATTTGTTTAACATTTAACACCCAATGCAACGGTAAAATCATTGTGAAAATCGGTCCAATTACCCCGTAGTAATCAGCCTACATATTATTATCAAATACATACATTCGGCTGGAATTGAGAACCTCCTATTTTATTGTCGGTTAAAAATGCTTATATCATTAAAAATTCCAATAAAATACGATATGCGGCAACACCATGACATCACATCAGTGAATTTTAGACATCTGTTGCCGAGGCGCTGCATTATAACGACATATTTAAGGTCAGAGTTACGATCAACTCCACAATGGCGGCCAAACCACCGTCAAGACGTCTAAAACTGGGTTGTCAACTTTTCTCGGACATCCGTCATTCTTATATAGTTTGATATTCAATGTACTCACCTATGTCTTAAAAAAAAATAAGTTTAGACATAGTGAAGCATAAATAATAAATTTTAAAAATTACATTTAAAAGAGTGATTGCCCTTAAAATTATTGGAGAAATTTGTGTTTAAATATCAAATTTTGTAGCACTTCCGGTTAAACTGGAAATGAAATATTGTGACTCATTCATATCGAATACGTAAAAAGAAGTAAAAAGTAAATTTTTACTTATTCATTTGTTTTTTGTAAATACAATAAAATATGTGGGTAATTTGACAATTATTTCCAATGTCATTTTCCTCGGAAACTGTCTTAGATATATATATGAACGAGTATATGGATGATACATGTTTTATGCTTACAATGCATATTTTAATGATATACAGAGGGTCCCATTTAAAGTAACAAAGTTGTGTACACTTCCGGTTCAACCGGAAGGGACAGTCAGAAGTATACATACTGAAAATGTGCGCACAGTGCAACCATATAACCTACCAAAATTTCATAATAATGTTTTATTTTATAAGGACATGACAAGCTGGGTAGTAATTTCGTTGTGACCCGATATAGATATTTTCAAAAATAGGTTCTAATTTGGGATGTCAGTGCCGAATATAATACATTTTTCTGAGAAGTGTACCTACCTATTTCTCTTGTTCTTGGATAAAACGAAGTAACAACAAAATAAAAAAAAACCTAACTCTCATACGCAATCATATTACGATAGCTGAGCGACCTGATATACCGGCAACATCAACTCTAATCTTATAGATAAGCAAATGCATTTTTTAAGTTTATTGTTTTGCATACAACCATTTTTTTTTTAACAATTAATTTTCTGATGCTTGCCCACTTATATAATATTGTGTTGTGTAAACACCAAGGTAAATGTTCTTTTACAGTTAGATATCGTAAATATGCTTCCCGACGATTTAAAAAATACTATAGAATTATTATTTGGGTTTGTTATTGTAAATGAAAAATAAATACCAAAAATAAAAATATTATTGTTTAGTGTAAATTGTAAATATTAATCATATGTGTAGCTTGTATGTTGATAGTATGCCTACATCATTATTTATAGATAATAAATTGTAAGCTATTTACTTCTTTTCGTTTATTTCCTATTTCTAAATAAAATTTGATATTATTTATGACGTTAGTGTTGAAAGGGTAATTTTATTAAATAAAAATACTTTTAACACGGGCATCATACAATATTTTATCTACAAACACTATTAAAACAGAGACTAAAAAATATAACCTATTCTACCAAATTTAATTAAAATTTGTGCGATTTTCAATGAATAATCTGGAAACGATCCAAATGCGGAAATAAAGCTAGTAGAGGTTCCTTTGAGTTTTTGTTGAAAAAGTCCAACGAACAGTACCAAATTGCTTTCTCGAGAATGCAATAAAAAATAAATATTTCTCGCATATTTTGAAAAGAAATCTAAAGTATGGAAGTCTTCATGTCTGGTTTCACTACTCAATGATTGAAGTCATGTTGAAGTGAAATTGCAATATAGATATTAGTAAATAATATGAACTGAAGGAAAAAAAGGCTATAGCAATGAAAATTGGTTTTATGTTGGTGTTGCTTTAGCCTGTTTCGACAGTTTTCAACATGATTTTCTTGTTTTGACATCGAAAGTTGATAATAGATTTAAGACTTATGCCTGCACCGTTTTAACGTAATGTTATGCTTTATAAAGTCATAAGTAAAGTTAAGGTAACCTTTTTTATGCATCGCACTGAAATTTCACGAAGCTCTTCTGCTCTTCTTAACCTCACATTTCACAACAAAATTTTGCGTCCTTGCGATCTGTACCTACCGGCGAACTTTGGCTTAAGTTAGAAAGTTATCGTTAAAATCTCAGTGCTGTTAAAAGTTGGTTAATTGGAGAAAGTATATTATATTGTTTCTGAAATAAGGCAAAATAGTTTGACATATTTTATTATAATATATAATATAATATATTTTAAAATATTATTGTTATGTGAAATTATGCCTAAGCGACGATCGCTGTACTTACACATCATTATAAAATTCTGATTAATGTTTAATTTTTTTAGTCAATCAGTAAAATTATGTGTTTTTGTAAGCGAAAACGGAAAACCGATAAATTGTAGTATTGAGTAGCAAAATACCGTGCGAGCAAAAATTATTTGCATCAAAGAGGGCTTGGATTAAAAAACGTAGGGCTTGATTTAGATCACAATGATATGGGGACGATATATCTAACCAAATCTAGGTTAAAATTTTGTCAAATTCATATTATGACATGATATGCCAAACTAATGAGTAATAAAATAAGTAGACAAATACAAATTTATTTTTGTTGTTTACAAAATTAACAAAGTAAGAATATACAGAAAGAAAAAGAAAAATAATTACATGTATTCTGAGAATTCACATAACCTGAGAGGTGGAACCAGGCTTCATCCGAAAAAAATGTCAGGTCTAATAAATCATTTCTTTCCAATAAATTTTGGGTAAACCATTGAGAGTAATTCCTGCGTCTTTCAAAATTTGCGGCTTGTATTTCTTGGAATACTTGCACTTTATAAGGAAATAAATTTAGCTGCTTCTTAAGAATAGTCCTTGATGCATGTTCCATAAGATCTTTCCACTTCTTGAGAGAGGCGTCTTATACAATTTGTTGGCGTATTTTGCATTATTTCACGAACGTTTGCAACAAGTTCTTCTGTTACAGATGGTCTTCCTTCCTGCTCCTTTTTTGTGTTGTATAGAACCTGTTTCCCTAAACACATCCACGGTTCTTTTCAGGCAATGATAAAAATCCCCAGCAATAAAAGCAACGTTAGGAAAATATTCGTGAAAATCGTCCATGCACAAACCCGGATTGTATTGCCACTCACCATTTACTCTAACCCCGTTTCGAAAATACGCTTTAACCATGAATGTTTTGTGCTGTTCCGTAATAGCCCATTGTGTGAATTGTTCAAGAAATTGGAAAAATTAGCAATGAATCAAATTACTTATAACGACTGAACGACTGTCAAAGATGACGGAATAACTGATTGATTGTTAATTCAGGTAGTTACTGACACCCAACAGGTATTAAGCTCTACGGCTAAGCATTACGTCCTTAGATGCAATGCCCTATTTGATGCAAATAATTTTTGCTCGCACGGTACTTTTCTCAGTTGTATTGTCTTCGTAGAAAACCCATTTCGCTTATATCAACATCAGGATCATCTTCCACACAAATAGCATCTTCCATATTTAATTTTAAAAGGTGAAGCAAGGACGTTTACTATTCCGAACACTATCTTTTGCACCACTATTTTGCGGCAACACAAAAATTCTTTAAAATGTCAGAGATGAAAAAAAAATGACACAAGTCATAAAATAGGAACAACTTAACTTTCTAAAGTCAAGGATTTTAATAACTTACAATTAAGAACAACTTTTGCAGTTGAAACAGTTATACCTATCGTAACTTGTATGAAGAAGTAGTTATGTAGGTACGCTTGCATCGTCTTGTATGAAGAAGTACTTAGTTAATTAAAAGTTCATATTTCACGAAAGAAAGAGTTTTATTACCACCACCCGAAGCATTCACCCACAGCTATTAGTCTAAAAAGTCTATGATTTTGACGAGTTCCTCAGCAGACTCTTGTACTTGTAGGATATATTCAAAATTTACTTCACAGACGATAATTGCCAAAGGTCTTCTCCCCTCCCCAGGAATACAAAATGAAAACAAAACCCTGATCAGTGAATTCCTTCATTCATATGTCTGGTTGCTAATCATTGTACAATAAATGTTAATAATAATTCTAATTTTTTATCATCGCCGCTAGTAGGTACTGCTAGGTCTTCCAGATCTTGGTCGGTTCTTTACACTTCCAGTCATTCTGTAACGCTGTAGAGTTCGAAAAACTGCTTTTTTTTAAATTTGCCTATCTGGGTGCAAATTGTTTAAATATCAGGTAGGTACCTCCTGAAATGTCAGAGATGAAAAAAAAATGACACAAGTCATAAAATAGGAACAACTTAACTTTCTAAAGTCAAGGATTTTAATAACTTACAATTAAGAACAACTTTTGCAGTTGAAACAGTTATACCTATCGTAACTTGTATGAAGAAGTAGTTATGTAGGTACGCTTGCATCGTCTTGTATGAAGAAGTACTTAGTTAATTAAAAGTTCATATTTCACGAAAGAAAGAGTTTTATTACCACCACCCGAAGCATTCACCCACAGCTATTAGTCTAAAAAGTCTATGATTTTGACGAGTTCCTCAGCAGACTCTTGTACTTGTAGGATATATTCAAAATTTACTTCACAGACGATAATTGCCAAAGGTCTTCTCCCCTCCCCAGGAATACAAAATGAAAACAAAACCCTGATCAGTGAATTCCTTCATTCATATGTCTGGTTGCTAATCATTGTACAATAAATGTTAATAATAATTCTAATTTTTTATCATCGCCGCTAGTAGGTACTGCTAGGTCTTCCAGATCTTGGTCGGTTCTTTACACTTCCAGTCATTCTGTAACGCTGTAGAGTTCGAAAAACTGCTTTTTTTTAAATTTGCCTATCTGGGTGCAAATTGTTTAAATATCAGGTAGGTACCTCCTGAAATGATCTGTTTATCGCCATACCATAAAATAAAAATATCAATTTAGCTCTGTTTCAGTAAGTAAAACCGCCATGCTATTTCTCTCTTTGCTTTAATTCTCACAGAAATTGATTTTCGGATGCCAAATTATTATTGTGAAAGGCCATACCATATTTGCTTCTCAGGTCTAGGACTACATGTTAACTTATTAAATTGTTTATGGAAAATTATTTTGTGTTTTGTAACTGATCAAAATGTTATGATATCTAGGAAACTAATGAATTTAGGTATACCGTATGGTTAAAATAAAAAATGTTCTAAATTAACTAAACGATCAAAATAAGTGATAATATATCCATTTAAAAATATAACTTTAATTATCCTCAGCCTATTGGGCGAACCTGTATATTCAAATTTATTACAGATATGTAGATTTTTAAAAGCCTTACAACCTTTTATACAGTGTCACCAGTAAAGTCCGCATCATACATACGGTTTTTTTTTTATTAATAGCTTTATTCAAAATTTGACTTTGGCATCAAGTTCTGCTTCGGTCGAAATGAAAATTAAGCAAAAAATAGTAGTCACGTGATTCGCATTAAGTATCTGTCAAATTTTAATTTTTTCTAAAAAAAATAATTCAAAAGAAATTATAGAAAAAAGTTATAAGAAAAAGTTTTTTTTAATGCAGTTTCTAGCCTACATGCAAAATTTTAGCTGCATAAGATAATTTTGATTTTTTACCTATATTTTGTAAATTGTACCACTTTTGCAAAATAAGACTCAACGCAACCTACATAAAACTTCTTAGTTTTGACAATGCTTTATTTCAGATACATTTTTTTTTAAAGTATCGCCATATTAAATGTGTGTTTTTCTACGAAATCAAAATTGGGCTATTCAAATTTGGTCGCATGTGTTGCAAAGTTTATTTGTTTTTGACCCTGTACAAGGTAACTTCATAAAATAAGTATTTTTGAAAAAGTAGTTCGCGCCTTAAAGTAATACACCTTAATATTAAGACGAAAAAGAACACAGTGTCTTCAGTAAAGTGTTTTTTAAGTGGAAAATAAATTTTAGTTTAACAACGTAAAGTTTATCTATTTTCAACGATTTAATTTAAAACCCCTATATTATAATTTATTATTAAGTCATAATAACGTTAACGTGTATTACTTTTAGACACAAACTACGTTTTCAAAAATACTTATTTTATAAAGTTACCTTATACAGGTTCAAAAACAAATAAACTTTGCATCACATGCGACCACATTTTAATAGCCCAGTTTTGATTTGGTAGAAAAACACTTATTTAATATGGCGCTACTTTAAAGAAAATGTATCTGAAATAAAGCATTGTCAAAACTAAGAAGTTTTATGTAGGTTGCGTTGAGTTTTATTTTGCAAAAGTGGTACAATTTACAAAATATAGGTAAAAAATCAAAATTATCTTATGCAGCTCAAATTTTGCATGTGGGCTAGAAACTGCATTTAAAAAACTTTTTCTAATACTTTTTTGATATTTTCAGAAATAACCTCACTTTTGAATTATTTTTTGGAAAAAATTAAAATTTGACATATAATGCGAATCACGTGACTACTATTTTTTTGCTTAATTTTCATCTCGATCGAAGCAGAACTTGATGCCAAACTCAAATTTTGAATAAAGCTATTAATAAAAAAAATTCCATTTGATGCGGACTTTACTGGTGACACTGTATAAGACATTTTTTGCTCACTTCTGTATCTTTTGAAATAATCGACCGTTCTGGTAATGTCTCCTTACCCTGTATACAGGTGGTGTATGTGGTTTAGGCACTAGTAGCTCCGTTTTTTGCCTTTTGGCTTAAAACATATTCATTCTCCTTTCATCTTTTGGCTTTTATTAAAATTATTTTTTTACTGAATTTTTATTATCCAAAAATCTACTCTACTGTTTACTGTTATACCACTATTACTATTAAATTAAGTATTTATATAATACTTTGTGGGTCTTTGGGTTTTATAATATAAAATAAAACAACATTTTATATATAAATTTACAATATAATATATTACTTATAATCTACATACTTTATGAGAAATTAAACTATCACAGCCATTTTTAGCACACACCATATTATTTTTATATAAGGTATACTTAAAAATCAAATGATTTTGTTAAATCATACAATTAATTGTAGGTACAAAAAAATATACGACAAAATGATTATGTCATAAAAAATAAAGGTGGCCCGTAAATATTAGTCTACGTATTGTTTTCTGGAACATTGTTATATCTGTTATTTTACCGCGGGTAATAAATAGACTGTTTTTGCAAACAACTTTTTGGACTTTTCAAAGGCACAAATTTCTGAAACCGCAAACTCAATTTTCTAGGTCTTAATCGGGAGAGTACCTTGTTTTCAATTGCTTTGAATCGCTAAAAGTGTTCGAAAAAGTCCCAAGTTATCAATGTTTTTGTAAAAAAAATGCAATACTTATATTGGATATGTCTTTAAAGGATAATAACATAAACCTCATGTCCCAAAAAACATTGGAGTTTTTCACATGACTACATAATTCTTCCTTTGCACATTTATATAAATAATATTGATTTGTAAAAAATACTAAAACTATTTACAAAAATCAGGTGGTTTGTTTCCCAATCCGCATTTTGTAATATTATAACAATTTGTATGTCCTTTGTCAATATTTAAATATTAAAAATAGTCGGACACATTCTTGTTATTACGAGATGCTTTACCGATAACGTATACATGATCGACATATATGCGCAACCAACATGTTTCCGGATTTGTAGAGGCTTTAAACAATCCGTAATGTTTAAGAACGAAATTGTTGTTTCTAAAGTCTTTCATAAAACTGAAAAACTTCATCTGATAATTTCAAAATCCGCTCTCAAATCAGGACGGTAACAAAATTATTTAAACCAAAAATCTTATGACTCATTTTCGGATAGTCAAAGGGACGCTGTCGCTGTAAAATTCTGTCTTCTTCTGATGACTCTGGATTTGTACAGATCTGACTTGTGACAGACGACTACAGTTCCACCTTGTTTTGTGTCGGGTTGTGGTTTTGGATTGACGTTGCCTATTAGAGTGCCAATCATTTTTGATACTGAGAATTTTCTGGTTTTCGTAGTTGATTGACGACATTCGTTTAGGATCATGTCGAATGATTGGTAGATCGCAGGAGAATTTTCTGCTACAGATACTTCGTAGAAGGTGCAGTTGTTTTGGATTCCAGCGGTACGGCCTTCGGTTTCCTCGACCTGTAACAAAAGAAAAATGGTTTTAAGTTTTCATAAATTTTTAAATAAATTAATAAATAGTTTATGGTATATTTTGTATGAGGGAAAGTAGCCTATGATGCCACAGTTCGTCTACGGATAAAATAAATCTTTTTTAAAAAAGGTTTGAGGCTCTTGTTTTTTTTTGTCAAATGAGCGAAGTTATATTTATAAATCAATTCCACCAATAGAAACTTCCAGGAAATTTTGACAAAGTCACATGGGGTGTGCAAATAATTAGAACTTGTTCTATTTCAAGGGTAAAAAAGCTGCAATTTTCAGTTGCGCTGAAATGCATAAATGGGAATCCCAAATTGCATTTTATTATTTATCGTTTATTACATTATTATTTGTAAAATGTAATTGTAAATACAACTAGTCTGTGTAGAAATGTATTTTTATACTATTGACATCAGTCAACACTGTCATAATACCGATACCTTATAACTTATTTATACTTAGGTACTAAACATTTAAAAAGGCAGTTTTGTTTTGAAGGCATACAAAGTTACCAAGGTAATCAAATTTAATTTAGATTTCATTTGAGCTAGCTCACAGGAATACATTTATATTGGCAATGATTTTAACATTTTTTTGTTAACTATCAGTAAAAGCAAGATTTGGCTGGATTCGCGAAAATTTTTGAACCGGTTACAAAATCTTTATTTGTTTTGAAGTATTATGTTTTGCAAAATTATGATATAGTATCTACTACTAACTTTAACATTTTACCGAAATATTGTAAATCTAAAAATGTAATGCTACAGGGTGACTCAATCTTTGTAAAGAATTTTAAGGTGGGATTAACGACGCCATTTTCTATCGTCAATTCGATTTGCCTAACTATTGACTTGGCTATTCGCATGCGCACTGCAGTGCTGTGTTGATCAGAATATAGGTATTTTTAAGCTTTTGGCATACGAAGAAGAAAGACAGACATATTCTGGTAGGTAGGTACTGGTAGAGCAAGACAGATGTTAGTCAGCCGGTCATAGTTTTGTGCAATTACGGAACCTTTCCGGTTAAAACAAACACATATTCTCTAGAATTCTTAGGATGGATGACATCTAGATAGACTAGAAAATATCGTGTTACCAGTAAAAATTGTTGTTTTTACTTCAGTTCTGAAAATCGACGTGTTTACTTTCAAGGATTTTAAGATAAATTGTGGCAATTTTAGTGGTTTCAAAAAACTGCTTTTTTGAAAGTTTCTGTGCATTTATTTAAAAAAAAAATACCGGCATACTATTCGTCAATGCCTCCCTGAATAGCCCTTCTAAAATTAGATAGTAATTATTTTATTTTTAATAATTGCAAGGTTCCGGAAGTTACCCCTGCATTCAAGCCATTTATAGGTCTTTTATACACGATTGACCTTGAGAACTGTGCCCTTAAGACAAGACAAATAACGTTTAAAATCTTAAGCTTTCCAGTTTTAGGTACCACCCATTAAGCAAGGTCGGTTTTACCATACGTACACCGTTCGTTTATCATATTGGAGAGTCACTGGAGGTACGAATTTCGACCGATTTCTAAGAGGAAATGACGACTCTGACAGTAAAAAAGAATTAGGTTTAGATTAAACAAATGTATTAATTTTGTATTATTTTATTTGTTAGTGTTGTAATAGTATATTAATATACACGTTTTATAAAGCATCATTTTATAGCGCGCTTCTATGTTAAAAAACGACCCGCTTGCGGCGAGTTTTATAACGGGACAAGTGCTTAAACCTGCTTTACATAACACGTACGTTATACTATTTTTTCTAATTTGTAGTTTTTTCAATAAAAAACACATATTTAAAAAGAAAATAAATCCTTCAAATTTTGTAAATTTTTATGTCTAAATTTTATGTTGGTAATACTATTTTTTATCATAGTAGCCTCTGGACAACAAAAATTATTTTGCGAACTGTCATTTTTTGATTTATTGACCCATTTTCACCACGAGATTCTAAAGTTATTTTAGCGATATGAGATTTGAAATTGGACGGAATACGTTGTGTGATCCTTGTACATTCGGTACCTACATATACAGAGCGTTCGGAAATTCGGGCGATTTTGCTACTTTTTTTCAAATTTCAAAAGACGTGATTTTACGTCACGGCATTGCAATTTAGTATAGGGAAGATAATTGAAATGAAAGAAATTCAAATAAAGTTTAAGTTAAAATCGACATTGGAAGGTTAGTAGATTGAATTTTGGATAGGATTTGGCAGAAAATGATAGCTTCAAGCATCTACAAAAGATTGATTTATAGATTTATGCAACCAACATACATGACTGTTACCCACACAGAATAAAAAAGTAGGTTATCAAGCTATTTTTCCTCTGCGAAAAATGGGTTTTCTCGTAAATCACAAAGGCCGCGCAAGTCAATGAAATAAAACATTTAAATGTTACCAACATCAAATAAAGAAAAAACGCGTATCGAAATAGCTATATTACGATACGCAAATGCGTATCGTAATAGATTTGTTATGATACAAAATTAGAAAAAATTAGTTAGGACACATGTTATTAGTATATTTTTAAGACTTTGTGAATTAAAATTAGAGTTAAATATTTTCTAACCGATCACTGATTTCTAAAATAGCCTGTTGGGAATAATAAATTTTGATTTTGTTAATTGATGTCAAAAGGGCAAGACGAATTTTGGGATATACTATACCTGAATTATTATTATTTATTATCACGCCAGTGCAGTGGTGGGCAAGGTAAACACTTATCATTGCTCATTTTGTCTAATAATAGACTTGACCTAATCTACTATACTTCCAAATTTTACATCTGACTTTCTAGAAAGGCATTTTTTCTTGGAAACATTCTAAAGATGAGTTTGCAATTTACAATTTTTGCAAGTGGAACAAACAAAATAGTTAAACGCGTAGTTTATGTTATTATGAATGATATTTATTTTTATAAGCGTGCATACACACTCCCGTACATGTACACGATTCTAAATCAGGAAGCGTAATTAATTGAAAAGCTATAGGAAAGGGTATATTTATTTTTGTTTTTATATACCATGGCGTAAATAAACTATCTAAATTTCAAGTATAAAAATACATATTTTGATAATAAAATTGTTTATTATGCCCCAGCATCTGCCATTGAACTTAACTTTCATTAACAAAAAAAATTAAAAAGGTCTTTGGTAAAATTAATTTAACAGAATAATTACTTGGAAGCTAACATTTTACTTTTCTCACAAAGAAAGTTTTGTAATCCAATAATAAATTATAATATCAGAATGTGGCAGTTTTAGAGTCCCATTTTCGTTACCTACTCTGTCTGTTGGGTAGAAATTTTTTGCAAACTATTTGATGGGAATGACGAGTTTTGTATATTGATAAGGTGTTAATCCTGCTCAAACAACAATAATTAAAATATGATAGAAATATATTTTAAAGCTAATATTTTGATAAGAAAACTGTGCTAAAAACAGCTGATATCTGAAAAGGGTAGCAAAATAAATAAATAACCCGATTGGTGTTAGCCGGCTAGACAAAATAAAGCACGTGCAAATCCGCCAATCGCAGTCTGTTCTGGGAATCTGGTCAAGGTCCAAAATTCATTATGTGATAGGGAGATAAATTTATTGTGGTTTATCTCACTAATAATATATTTTATGCTATTAATAGTCCAATTATTCATAAAAAACTTAAGCGTAGAGCGAAAAAATAATAATTAGGAGTCAGAATGAGAATAACTATTAGCTTGGTATACCTACCCACAGGTAGAGCCCTACTGAGTGCTGCTAATGCACGCATCAAGCGAAATAGGTAAAAAAATATTAACGAGAAAATTGATAGAAAATGGCCTACAACGGAAAGTTATGTTTGATTCTACTCGGAGGCTAAAAAAACGGGAAGAAAAAGATTGCTCTTTGAAATAGAACACATTTTATTTTAAATCAACCCAAGTAAAGTAGCAATTATTATAATATAATGTTTTCTATATTTACTTTCTTAAGGAAATGTTTAATTCTTTGAAATGGCATACTTAACCATAAAAAAATTTCGTACTTATACTTAATTGGACATTTATGTGCACAAAAAACAAATTCAGCCAGAAACAATTTTTTTAATAAATTATTTAAAAAACAAAACTTCCTTTCTAAATTACTAACAAACAAAATCACGAGTTTATTGAACCCAGGAAAATTTACATTTGTTTTTTTTGTCCGTATAAAATTTACCCAAAAAAGGTCGTACATCACGCTAAAATCCCAGGAAGAGCTATAAAATGACTTTTTTTTTAATATACTGCCTGTACAGATATGGCCCCTAAATGTATTTACTCTTTGCAAGCATATTTTACCGAAAATGAAAAAATATCGCCAACGATCGTACAGGTAAAATTGATGGGAAGGAAAATATTAAAACAAAACATAAAATTTCATTACCGCTGGGGTTATAAAAATATACACTAACGACCTCTGGCTAAAAATATATAAACAAAATTGCTAAATAAAATGTTGATGTGATACGCAAAAAAACTTGTGTAAATTACTTGTAGGTTTGTTGACTATTTTTGACCTAGGTTTGTTTTTACATGCATGCCTATATAGCAGTGGCGCAACCAGAACTTTTGTTCGGGGGGGGAGGGGCTTTAACTTCTTGCGCCGCGGGCGAAAATTTTTTTGGGTGCCACGCCCTTTTTTGGGTAAAATACGTATGATTGACAAGAGCGACAGCCCCCTAAAACTTCTGCAATAATACGCCGCTAGCCCTAACGAAATATTTATGAAAAAAAAATTTAGCGATTTTATTTTAATTAGTAAAAATGTATTTAAAATAAGTAACGCATATATTAAGCATACTTATACTAAAACAAAACAAAAACCTTATACAATAAGTTGTAAGTAATCACTAATAATACTAATATTAAAGTAAAATTCTTCGTTTTGTTTTTGCCATTTCGTCTAGAATTTCTTCCACGGTAATATCAATATCGTGGTTCGCATAAATAGGTAGACCAGGGTCGATAATTTTTGAAACAAAAAAAATAATAGTAGGATGAAACCCATTGGAAAAGAAAGAGAATATAACAAAAATGAAAGAAAAAATAATTTACGGGCGATCCGAGGTCGGGAAGTGGAAGGGGGTGAGTTTTTAAGGCTAGAAAACGATTTATCTCGATTTCCGGGAAAACTACAAGTCCTATGGAAAAACGTTAAATGGCAAAGTTGTAGGTAATAAAAAGATCTACAACTTTTGTATTAACACTTTTTTCACGTTGCCTCAAAATTTATGTGAAAAATTCAAATAACCAAGTTTTTGTTTTTTTATTTTTATCTTTTACAAAAAAAATTATGTTTTCACGAAATTTGGTGATAACTTACCTTTTTATGTCCCAAACACACTGTAATTATTTTGATTTAAAATATTTATTTTTTCACCTTATTTTGACTTAATATCGAAACAGCACCCTTATTTTCAATAGAAAATTCTCACGTCAAAATATCTGCTGTTTTAAAAAAGTCGGTGGGCTTTTTGTTCGTTGAAATCTCCACTTTCTGATGGTGTAAAAAAATATATACATTAATATGGTAAATGTTCTCAAAAATTAAAAGAAACGGAAAAAACTCGAATCCGAAATTTTTTTTTTAATCATTATGTACAATTTTGAGCTATTTATTAAAATTTATACTTTAATTACTCAAAAAACGTAAGATTCCATGTAACATTGATAAACAAAAAAATTACAAATCCATAAAACATTGAGATCGCAAAAAACATGCGAAAATAGTTTGCGTGACATGAAAAATTGGTTTGCAATTAAACGAATAGGCTAAGTTTCTAAGCCCGGGGAGGGGGGGGCTGCAGCCCGGCAGCCCCCCCCCCCCCCTGGTTGCGCCACTGCTATATAGGGTGTCCCAGATAAGAATGCATTTTACAGGAATCTCGTAAACCGTTGCGGCCTACTAAATTCTGCAACGTTGTGTTTTCAAAGTTTTAAAAATTCAATCCTTCCAAAGATATTTGGGCAATACCAAATTTTCACAATTTCGTTTTTATTTTTTCTGACTGTATTTAAACAAATATGCCAAAATAAAATATTACATTCTTATTGCCATTTTTTATCCTTTACAAGTTGGTGTAGTTAGATTTTCAATCCGACTTTTCATTTTCTCACTACCAGTACTACCACCATCAACATTATTTTTTTAAATAGTCGGAAAATTTTATTTTATTATTTTTAAATTCTCCTCCTCATTCTAAATTCAACGACGCGACGTATCATAACACTCATAACACTAACGGCCTCATACGGTGGCCTGCGCGTTTTCCCGACCTTACACCCTTGGATTATTTTCTGGGAATATCTGTTAGGTATTTAGTAGAGCAAAGCTGTTGTTTAAATGATAATTGTTGAACGTTTTTATGAGGGGCTGCAAATAAAATAGCATTACATTTTATTAGAGAAATCAATCCAAATTACAAATTTGGTTTTTAAACACGTGAATTTCCTAAAATTCGCCCGATTTAAAATCTAATTACACTAACTTGTAAAGGAGAAAAATGGCAATGAGAATGGAACCTTTATTTTGACATATCTTTTCAAATCAAGTCAAAAAAAAAATGAAATCGCGAAAATTCGGTTTTGCCCAAATATCTTCGGATTTGAAAACACAACGTTGCTAAATTCAATAGGGCGCAATCACACTGTTGAAAGCAAAGCAAAATTGATATATTTCCGATAAAACATTGTCAACATAATATCGAAAATCAAATTACTAAAGACCTTATAACGGTTTCCCCTAAACAATGGACAAAAGAAATTACCCAGGATTATGTTATTAATACTTTTTTTTTGGAAACATTAGCAATGACCTAAATCTGACCAAAGTGACCTATTCTAAAAGAAAACATCAAAGATATTACACTTAATAGCTGCCAATTAAGCTTCAGCTTGCTTGGTTGTCTATTAATCCTTGCATGTCCATCTTTTTGGCAGTTGTATAGAAATGAATGTTAAAAATTTCCCGATCGCGTAGATATGTTTTTATTAAATTTAATGTTAATATACTTACTTCTTTCTTATCTGTCTACACTAATTGGCAAGGTTAGAATTTTGAGAGCAATTCTCAAATATGGAGCAAGGCTAATTAAGATTAGACAAATCCTAAAGAATTCCCTGGTTTTATTAATATGTGCCAATCTCATTAGCAAACACTGAGATCGTAGGTATTGCTTGTTATTATTGCCAACATCATTTTGAAGTCCTTATGAAGCCTAAATTCGTTCTTTTGCTTGCACTCGGTGTCTTTAATTGAACTATTAACAGTGACGGTTCGTGACGGTAGGGTCAAAAATTATGCAAAAAAATTTTTGGTCCAAGCCCTAAATTTAACCAAAGTTGTTCGTTCAACAGAAGGTCTTCACCGCAAAAACGAATTATAACTTGATTTTAGACATACAGTGTGACCAGGAAAGTCCGCATCAAATGGGATTTTTTAAATTATTATATTAATATCACGTGATTCGCATTACCTGTCAAATTTTAATTTTTTTCAAAAAATAATTCAAAAGTGGGGTTATTTCTGAAAATATCGAAAAAAGTTATAAGAAAAAGTTTTTTTAAATGCAGTTTCTAGCCCACATGCAAAATTTCAGCTGCATAAAATAATTTTGATTCATTCATTCATACATTGTAAGGTTTACATTACTTTGTATTATGATAACAGTCGTAATATAATTTAAATTAAACATTAGTAACGTAACGTAACTTCTATAAAAATAACAAAATTTAGTTCTTCACTATCGAAACCAGATACATTTTCGTAGACCCCCGCTTACGAATTGTGAACCCCCATTTTATTGTCACGCTAACGTAGACCCCCGTCGAGTCTCCCGAGGACCCCTGGGGGTTCACCTGGACCACTTTGGGAATCACTGATCTATAGGTATGTACCTACCAGATCTTTGGAGTAATACCGTGCGAGCAAAAATTATTTGCATCAAAGAGGGCTTGGATTAAAAATCGTAGGGCTTGGTTTAGATCACAATGATATGGGACCAAATTTAGGTTAAAATTTTTTCAAATTCATATTATGACATGATATGCCAAACTAATGAGTAATCAAATAAGTAGACAAATACAAATTTATTTTTGTTGTTTACAAAATTAACAAAGTATACTTGCACTTTATAAGGAAATAAGTTTGGCTGCTTCTCTCTTCTTGTGTGAATTGTTCAAGAAATTAAAAAAATTAGCGATAAATCAAATTACTTGTAACGACTGTCAAAAATGACGGAATAACTGATTGATTGTTAATTCAGGTATCTACTGACACCCAACAGGTATTAAGCTCTACGGCTAAGCATTACGTCCTTAGATGCAAGGCCCTCTTTGATGCAAATAATTTTTGCTCGCACGGTATAATATTAGTATGCTTGTGTGTGAAAACACTAAGACAAACAAAGTTTGTAGTCGCGGTTCTTGCTAAATTTCTACAATCTATTTATATTTATTATAAGAATATTGACATCAGTTAGTTCTGCATGAAAGCGGCAAGGTCGCAAGGTCTTAATGTGTTCCTTTTAAAAAACTTATATTCGACAAATTCCTTATTAAAGGGACAATATATGGACTTAATTTTAGAATAAAACTAATCAAAGGAAATAAAATTATCAAACACCATTCCTTTAATATTAGAATAGAAGTTTAAATAGGGTAATTAATAAAGTTCATTGAACAACAAAAAAATGGGTCATTCCATCACTTCCATTTAAGAGTTCATTCATTGACCCCACCCTCGTGAAACCGCAACACTTCCAAAAAAAAAAAAGTGGCACAATAAAAAGGGTGTGAAAATCCCGGAAATACGTTCTCAATTTTGTTTTTTATGGGGCAAAGGACATCAAGAGGTCGTTGTTCTTGAACGTCTAAACGAAAAGTCAATTTATAGGCTCTCTCGGTTCTCGGTTGCTAAACATCCCATAACTGTGGATGCGGAATCCCAAATAGAGAACTTCATTAAACGAAAATAGACCCGTTATCTAACGGGTAATTACTGAAATGGGGAATGGAAATGGAAGCGAGACGTTGTTAATTAATACGCGGATTCTAATTTCGATGGTAAAGTAAAACTGGCCAGTGATTAGGCCGAATGGTTGACATTATCATTTTGTCATGTATATTTCTTAATATGCCAATGCCAACGCTATAAATGAAAGGATTTTGTTCAAGTATTAGAAATTTAGCCTTGATATTCAATTATTTTAAGTATAATTTCTTATATTTCGTGATATTGGTAAAAAACAACATGGATTTCTGCGTAAAGAGGATACGAAACTAAAAGACACTCAAAAACTTCTTTTTTAAGACCGACCAGAAAATATACACTTTCTGGACAATTTTTCGTCCAGAAAATAACGTTTTGTCGATCAAGACCGGAAAATGGACGTGAGGGACCGGTAAAAGATTTTTCCGGTCCCTGTTTTTTAATTTAACAAAACTAACTGAAAAAACAACTTATTTTTAATATCATTCTTGATATACTTAAGAGTTTTATACAAATGTAGGTACCTATAAATACCACTAGCACACAGTGGCGGCTGGTTAATGAAGGGCTCTGGGGTGCCGCCCTCCCTGCAATTATTTCAAACAGAATCCAAAAATACTCTACTTAAAAACCCAATAACGCAATGTATGTAAGCAATCAATTAAAATAATTCAAACCAAACGTAGCCCTATTCTAACGGGTAGGCTATACTCATAGACAAAAGCGAGTTGCGCGCTCTCAAGGTTGTACTAAGCGCGGGCGGCGGCGGACGACCGATTATCCGTCCCGATTCAACGCGCCTTCTCGATGGGTTGTCATGACGACGGAGGCCTGACGTCACCTATACATCGCACAACGAGCGGCCACGGAGAGCTCCAATTTTCCGCGCCCACTGTTCGCGAATAGCAATGCGACCTGTCGTCTGTCGAAGCCGTTGACTCGCTGACGTTTTGTTTATTTGTTTTGAGTTATTTATTAATTACGTTATAAAAGTGGAAAATGTCGTGTAATATCAAGGTCAGTGATTTACAGAAGCTTGTGTTTAGTTCTCTGAGCTTAAGTGAAAAACTTGAACTTGAAAAATGCTAGAAATTGAACATAGTACAAGTGCAATCAAAATGTAAAAATAAGGCACAGTTTACGCGTAAGTTTGACAAAGAAATATATAATAAAAAATCCTGGATATGCGGTTGTGAGGACAAAAATTCTTTTTTTTTGTTTCGTGTGTCTTCTTTTTGACGGGGATGATAATTGGACTATAAATGGGGTGCAGGACTTAAAACATCTTTCAGAGAAAATAAAAAAAACATGAAAATAGTGCAAAACATCGTCATAATGTGGTAAGTTTTGATATGTTAGGACAAACTAATATTTTAACTTGTTTAAGTAGTGCTTATGCTAATGAAATTAAAATTCACAACGAGAAAGTTAGAAAAAACCTCGGAAAAAACAGACACGTACTTTCGAAAATAATAGAAATTTTAAATTTTTTTATTTAAAGCCAGCGCCCCCCCTGACTTGCTAGTCACGAGCCGCCACTGCTTGCACACCTTTACTAAATCAAAGTTTTCATTAAACAATCCAAATTTTACGGGGTTGTTTGATTTTGTTTGTGTTTTCACTTTGCAACAGCCCACCAGTCAGTCACCCCGAGGTGTTCTTAAACTTTTTATTAGTTTATAAATTTTATAAAATCAACATTTTCTTGGATCTAATACTATGGACAGGGAAGTAAACGGATTTTGAGGCAATAAATTTTTAACGAGTTTGGGGTGAATGACTTTTAGTAAATTAAATATTCAAAAAAAAATATACTTAGGTACTCCAGACTAAGTATACCTATTATTAACTGATAAAAATATTTACATATTATACTGTTTACAGCAACGTCTGAAAACGGTACATGAACAACAGTTCACTCAATAAAAGTAGACCATTTAGTTTTATGAATGACAGATACATAATATGTACTAATAAACCTATGTTAACAGGGTGTTACAGATTCGGCAGTCATCATCCATAGTGATGCCGCCGAGACGAGAAATTCTCGTGTCTCGTCTCGTCTCGACGAGACGAGAGTGAAATTTTTTTCTCGAGAGAAGTCACGAGACGAGACGAGAGAAGACCGTTTCTCGTCGAGAAATTTCTCGTTTTTTCTCGAATTTTCTCGTTTGTTAGAACACTGAATTTTAGGTATCTCCTAATATATAGACAGAAAAATAATGTGTTTAACGTTCTCACTCTATCGTATTGTGAAGGCATTTACCTACTGCAGTAGAAAAAAACGCAATAGCAATGCTTGTTGGTTTTTATTTCAAAGGTTGTCAGATATATATTTTTTAGAAACATAGAAGATACAACAAAAGTATATGAGACTAAACAAAAATATATGAGATTCTTATAGGTATTGTAAAACTTTCTGTTGTAGCGGCGGTGATCTTAAACCAATTACAGTTTACATTGTATAACTAATATGTAAAAGAAGGACACAATAATTAATTATCTAATGTTACCGCGATTTAGTCCGAATATTTCATAAACTATGAGAGATTGATATGTCAAATAGAGCATTTTCGGAAATACTTCTTTAAGTTCTATCTCTTGCACTTTCTATTAATGTAATAAAAAAATTAAGGTTTTTCCCCGGATGACATTCTGGGCCTGGGCTGATCCCTTTATTTAGTCGAATATTTTCCAAACTATTGCAGTTAATTATGCCCCGAATTATGCCAAAAAATAAATAATAAAAGAAGGGTAGTTCCATTATGAATCAATTATTATTATTATAAATCGTTCTCTATTCTGTATCTTTTACCACCCCGTATATTTTGGACTGAAAATACCTCGGTGCCAAGCCTATTACATTACGTGAATTATGCCTTATGGCCGGTTGCAATATTTTGTTGATCTAAGAAAAATAGTTTCTAAGTCACATGACTAACAAATCGACTTATATTAAACCCTTCTGCGAGACGACCAGATACTTTTAAATGTTTACCCCCTTTAGGATTCGTATAAAAAAATATTTTTTATTATAGTGGACAATGGCACTCTCGAGCGAGAAAAACGCGTTTCTCGTCGAGACGAGATAAAAAAAAATTCTCGCCTCACGAGACGAGACGAAAATGGGCCAATTCTCGTCTCGTCTCGCGGCATCACTAATCATCCAGCGGCGTAACAAAAACTGAGTGCCCCCCCCCGCAAACGTCTTCAGGGGCCCCTTTCTATAATGAATGGAAAATGATAATTCTTATTTTCATTACTATTAGGTTCAGGTTTATGAATTTTTAAATTCGTTAATCGTGTAATAATTTAATTAGGCTTAAACCCACATTCTGAGTTAAGTAACTACTATTAAAACAGCAAACAATTCGAATTTATTTTATAACCCTAGGTTCATTGGTAGACATAACATAGGTAGTTATTAAGTTATTATACATAATATTACAACAAATATGATGCAAAATCAAAATTTTAAAACACCACTTATAATGTTGCTTACCATGTATGGTAGTAACGGGCAGTGATCGAGCCTCATAGAATCCGGAAGACAGAAAACAGTAAAACACATGAACACTCAACAAGTATGCATAAACATTATGTCTCTAAGTGAAGGGTGTTCGGTACACACAGTGCCAAAATTAAAGAACAGAGTTATTTAAGAAAAACGATATTTGAGTGGTTATTTTCAAAAGGGTAAAAGAGATATTAGTCTTGATTTTACTATTTGGTAAAACATATTATAGTAATGTAAGCTTAGCCTTGTTTCGAAGGTTAATGCAAAAAATGTGTAAATATAATAAGAAAAAAAGAATAAAATAAGGCATGTGATTTGTAGTTTTCCCGACTTTGCCAAATTGATTGCACTACTGTACGCGGTAAGCGGCACTTGAAATTTTTTGAGGACACGTCCGATGGCACAGAATATTTTTAGGAAAAAGATGAAAAAAAAAATAAAATGGCACTTAGCCTGTTTGTACCGAACACCCTTCAATTACTATACAAGGTATTATTCAAAACGACCAGATCTTCGAGAGTTTTTTTTTTGCAAAATCGTTTATTTAATGTTTTCACAAACTCGTGTTTGATACTGATTAAGGATAAATCCGAAAGGCGTTGTTGTCCCATGGTGTTACGTAAATGGGTTTTTACTATTTTAAGTTTGGAAAAAGATCGTTCCGCTGATGCCACACTAACTGGTAAAGTTAGAAATAACATCACTGCACTAGATACACCTGGAAAATTTGAAGAAACACACTGATTTTTTCTAAATAAATGATCCGCAAGTTCTTACACTGTTTTTAATATTGAAATACTATCTCCAAGTCCCTTTCTGAGGCTTAAAATCTGACTAGAAAAGTCAGTGGACAAGTCTTTATGGTATATATCGTTTGTAATTTCCGCGTTTTTACATATAATTCTTAGGATCTAAAAAAATAATAGTAGATTCTGTAACGAGGTGAGGAACCACGAGTATCGAATTTTCATTCTAACCGAGTAGCAGACTATATTTTCTCCACGACCATCCAGTTCCATATCTAATTCATCCGATTTCTCACTCATTTTTTGACTTGCCCTAAAATTTGTCTGAAAATAATTATTACAACGCGGCCATTTTTATCTGACACTGACAGTTTCGAAATTCATGGCAACCTATGTCGTTTATATCAATTACAGAATATTCATTCCGTATCTTGTTATGGAATGAAAATACACGCAAAACGCATAAGAAGCAAGTGTTTCAGAATAAATATTCCAACTCAAGAGCGAGAATTTTTACATTCTATTATCAAAAATGATTTTGGAATTATTGCATTCAGTAATGGTCGTGGAGAAAATTAATTATGAATTGAAATACCTATAAAAAGCAAAGCGGGCAGCACGTTTTGAAGGGGCCGTCAATGTGACATCTTAACATAATAAAACAAAGTCGTTGTCGCTGTCTGTGTGCTTAAATCTTTAAAACTACGCAACGGACTTTGAAGCGGTTTTTTTTAATAGATAGAGTGATTCAAGAGGAAGGTTTTTATGTATAACTAGCGACCCGCCCCGGCTTCGTACGGGTGCAATTTCAGAAAGTGGCATGCCGGGTACTAATATATCGGGTTTGTATTTATACCAGCGGGTTGCAACGCATGCCGGGTACAGGCTAGTTAAAAAATATAACTCATTATTTGTTCTATTGGAATTTTTGCAATGTAAGATAGTCCTTTAATAATTCTGGAAAATTCGATATTTGATAATAATTACATTTATCTAAGCAACTTTGATTTGAAGTCTAAAAATATATAATTTTTTTCCCTCCCTTTCGTTTCCTTGAGTAATCGATAACAATTCTTTATCAATCAGATCATTATCAACACCGTTTTTTTCAGATTGTTGAACCTTAATAAGCTGTTGTAATTTACAATTACAATATAGACTAAAAATATACAAGAAAAATTACGGATAATATCTCTTTAAAGTATTTGAATTTATTTTGTTTTGAAAACTCGAAAACAGTATAATAATAATTGTAGTATTTACTTTAACGTAACATAACCTTAAGTGTTGAACTCATTCTTGAAGTGATGGTTTGATTTAAATGAAGCAATAAATTGGAAAATGAATTGAAAACCTGAATATTTTATTATTTTTTTTTATCGATTTATTACAAAATTTATTCACAGGATGTTTGGATATATATCGAAGGTCGCAATAAATTTGCAAGGGCGAACATACTATTAATTGTCTATGTATAAGTACATGTTAAATCTTCTCAAGCTTACACTAAAACTAATATTGATTTTGGTTTATGTAGACACTTCACTTTAACATTTTTGGGTCAGTGTTAAAAAAACCTATAAATTCGGCTGTTTTTTAATGGTTAAAGGCCGAGAACGAAATACACATTAATCCGTTCATATTAATATTTTATTTTTAGGCTATGTAAAATTTTATTGGGCCCATAAAACTGTAAAAAAAATTACGATAATTTAATAACCCACACCGCCAAATAGGTATATTATTTAGTAGGTTGAATAAAGATGCAAATTATAGCCAATAAACTGATGTATTCTATAAAACTAGACGAAACAATAATTAGGGTTGATATGGGAGAATCACAGATCAGGAGGCAAGATGTAGGGTAGAAAAATAATGATAGATTTGCAGACAATACAGGAAATCTTACAGTAGTAAAATCTTCAGCATCTGGTCCAAGTACTTAAAGGGAATTTTACAGAAAAATTGAACCAAGTAAAGGAAATGTGTAATATCAGCAAAAAATAATTATTATTTGAAATAAAAGGACAGGCAAAGAAGACATTTACAGAAAAAAGGTAACCGTTAAAAACTAGTATTTGTACAGTAATGGGTACTAAAAGTGATCTATGAAAAGAAAACGGACTATATAATAAAACTATAAGGAATATAGACAAGATAAGATGTCAGATGACTGGATGACTGGGAACCGACTAAGCAGCACATAACTACATCAATCAATCAAGGCCGTAGCCAGGGGGGGCATCAAGGGGGATTGACCCCCCCCCCGAAATAAAAAGAGATATTTATTTTAGACTTTTAATAAGTAATAATGAGACTGCAGTTATATACAGTGCGCCCGTCTCACTTTGTTGTTACACAACATAATAGTTAATCTTATTTACGGGCTACCATGGCTGCAGATCGCCCTAATGGTCTGGCTTTCCTATATGTCCACCGTGATATAAACGTAGATGTAAACAAAATCATAAATATTTTTTCTTCTAAGAACAGGAAACTTGATTTTGTAATTTAGTACAAAGTAAGTAGGTACTTCAGATATTTTTTTTATTCTTATTGTTTATTTTTCGTTTTCATTCTTATTTTGTTTTTGATCTTATTATTACATAATATAATTTATTATAATAATTATTATACTTAGATATAATTATGACTCAATATAAGAGACATGTTAATTAGTAAAATAAATAGTTTATTGTTTATTTTGTCGACCGACCTTTCATATTTCGAATTTCTTTTAAATTAAAAGAGTGTTTTAAAGTCTAGCATATTGCCGCAGATTAAGTTTTACGGTTATTTTACCCAACCACTGGAACAACCCCCCCCCCCCCCCCCCCCCTCGAAGTTATTTTCTGGCTACGGCCTTGCAATCAATAGTTTTTATGTAAATAGCTGAAGGAAAATAAAGGGATTACCATCCCGGCAATAGTAACAAGCCGCAGTTTGAACTATCATAAAAAATATATACACATAGCCAAACGGATCAATTTATTAACAAGTAAGTAAGGAGTGAAATAGAAATTGTTAGTAATTTGAATCCTTCTTAGCTAGTTCAGTCATCAAAATCTATTTTTGAAATCAAATTATCCAAAGTGTTATGAATGGTTTGATGAAACCAAACATTAAAGAGTTCGAGCACCTTTCGTATACGTGCAAGGAATATCGGTTATATGTTATTAAACTATGTATTATTAACCTATACATACATACCTGCTTATCTGGAAATTAATAATTACCTTTTTTATTAAATATGTTTTCATGTATAAAAGTTCCAAAGGACATAATATAATATTATTTTTTTCTACGAAATTGCCTTGAAAAAAGAATGTAAAAAATGTTAAATTCGGCATTTATTTAACAGGTGCAAATTGAAAGTTATCATATCATCATTATTTTTAAATTCGATGTACCTAATTAAAAATATATTTTTAGTTTCCATTCACTTGTTTTACTCTCAAAAAAATAAACTGTAAGCTTTAATCGCTTAATTTATTTTTAGAGGAGAGGAATAACAATCGTTCCCTTATAAGATTTTTCAAAAAAGTAAACAGCTGCTTAAAAGTTTTCTATCGGGTTTACTAGTAAAGAAAAAGGCTATCTCTAAGTTTAATGACTTTTAAAGTTGTTCTTTATCATTAACCTTTAATGGCGTTTGATTGCCCAATATTGTTGGATACAGTGAAACTTATCGGCCTATTGAGGTAGTTTTATCCAATTAGCAAAGGACCTTAAATCCGAAAATTGGGCACATATACAGTTACCCTGTAATGCGTAATAGATAGGGCCAGAAAAATATATCACCAAAACGGGATATTCTTTTTTTTTCTGGGGGCTCCGACAAAGGGCCAGATCGGATGGTGACCTGCCCAAGCATACAAGTTGATGAGGACCATTAACAGTAGAGACTGTAGACCATGACCTGAAAAAACAACAAGTTCGAGCTCCTATGCGTTCCTGGCCACTCTAGGGATAAAAGCCAGTGGAAAAGCAGATAAACAATAGTGAGAGCCGTATCTGCTTAACATTTTAGGGTCCCTGAATCCGCCCTTGGACTATCGAACCCCCCCCCCCCCCCGCAAACATTTTCAGGGGCCCCCTCTCTATAACGAATGGAAAATGATAATTCTTATTTTCATTACTATTAGGTTCAGGTGTATATTATGAATATTTGAATTCGGTAATCGTGTAATAATTTAATTAGGCTTAAACCCACGTTATGTGTTAAGTACCTACAGCAAACAATTCGAATTTATTTTATAATCCTAGGTAGACTGGTGGACATAACATAGGTGGTTATTAAGTCATTATACGTAATATTCCAGCAAACTTGATGCAAAATCAAAATTTTAAAACACCACTTATAATGAGTAATAGATGTGTTTTGAACTTCCATTGCCTTTAGTTTTTCATATCATTCATATGATCATATGAAACTAAAGACAATGGAAGTTCAAAACACATCTATTACTCAAGATACATCATTGTCTACAACCTTCAAACAAACACCACTTATAATGTTGCTTACCATGTATGGTAGTAACGGGCTTAGCAGTGATCAAGCCTCATAGAATCCAAAAGACAGAAAACACATGAACACTCAACAAGTCTGCACAAACATTATGTCACTAAGTACTATACAAGGTATAATACAAAACGACCGGATCGTCGAGAGTTTTTTTTTGCAAAATCGTTTATAATTTCGTCGATATTTAATGTTTTAACAAACTCGTGTTCGATACTGATTAAGAATAAATCCGAAAGGCGTTGTTGTCCCATGGTGTTACGTAAATGGGTTGTTACTATTTTAAGTTTGGAAAAAGATCGTTCCGCTGATGCCATTCTTCTTCACTTAACGAAGTTAAATTCTCGGGATATAAAAAAATTAAATTAATTATGAAATGAAATACCTATGAAAAGCAAAGTTGGCAGCAAATTTTTGAAGGAGTCGTCGATGTGCCCCCCCCCCCCCCCGCGGTGCGGGGTCTGAGGGGGTGTATGTTACGCCACTGCCTAGACTTACACACGCACGGGCCGTAATTTGAAAACCCTCGAAGAAACTATTAACTGAAATCCTACTTCCAACGCGTACCCAGTTAAAATAAGTGACTGGCTTTTAAACTGATCATTGCACTTAAAAAAACACCTTCCACGAATGGGAATTTACAATTGACTCATTCAATGCACACTTTGCTGAAGATGACGAAACCGCTTCATATCATATACCAGCTGCGAAGTATTAACCCGCAAAAGATTCAAAATCTTCGGGAATATTCAACGCGGCAACAACCTGGTAGGAAACTATTGGATATAGAAGAAACAAAAAATATTCTCTAACAATACTGGAGCGCACTGTAAGCCAGAAGCTTGGGCTACGCACTAGATCCCCACATTTAACCAACCAACCATAGACAAAGACTAAGGAAACTTTAACTCTATTTCGTCTTCAGACGAAGTGAGTTAAGAAGATAAGAAGAATCAGGCATCTTTGTATCGGTAATGGTGACAACAGCCCAGTAAGCAAGGGATCGTTCGATTCCTAACGAAGTCAATATTTTATACTTTTGACAAACTTGTCTGAATGCTAAATCATATGATTAGCGATTCGTTCGTTACGAACGGCGATAATATATTGAAATAATTTTATTAAGTTATTGATATTTACCTGACGGAGATGCTCGAGATCAGCCTTGTTTCCTAGCAGTACCGTTGGAATCTGCGTCCTTAATTGCAGAACCCTCTGTAACATATCTGTAGCCTGTGTAAATGATGTCCTGCAGGTAATGTCGTATACAACAATTGCAGCATCTGCCCAGAATATCGCTTCTTCGGGAAATGCTTGAAGATCGCAGCTACATACGTCTACGATCTCGACTTCTAAGGATGTGTTGTTGATGGTAAGGGTTTGTCTATATAGAAGATCTGAAAAATAAAAGAAAATATTCTTGATTTTGTTCTAAGTAATTGGATCCAATCTTTATCAGGACACGGGTATTATACCAAAATTATTTAATATTTCAGTTTGTATGAGAATGTTTTAAAGTTAATGTTTTTGCTACAGAACTTTTTAGAAATATATCTAATATTAATTTCATGTCAATTTTGAAATTTATTTATTAGGAAAAGGTTATTTGCCCTTGTGGGTTATGATTGACATTTCTATTAATTACGAAAGTTGACGTTGGTGCTTTCGCCACACAACAAATTTTGTTGTTTTTATGTTATTCAATATTTTAACATTATTGACACTAACTATAATTACAAATTTTATATAAATTGAGTGAATGTTAAGTCGATTACGTTTTTTTCGGATTTTAATATATAAAAAATCATAAGTCACGTTTTAGAAAATATGCGAATGCAAAATTTTAAATTATTTGCATTTAAACAAATCTGACTGGAACAATGCTAGGAATGTTTTCGTCAGAAAAACCCATTTAATGTTTATAGACAGTAGTCGGAAATAGTTTTACAATAAACATTTATTTGCCAGTATCTACTGACATGACGCAATAAAACGCGTTAAAAATTGACCTTTTTAAAGATACTAATATTTCTATGAAAATATGTGATTTTTAAAGACCGGATTTGCATGGCTCATGCCTTAAATTCCAGGGGCGGATTTACGACGACGATTATATACAATTATTTTATATTTAATTAAGAATTTGAATTTTTGCTAATCTCTGAATTTTGTTGCAGTAAATCAAAGACATTGTGATCGTGCAGTGCGATGAATAAAGGCAAAATCATTTATGCCATATTCGTATATAATTATAATTATTAAGGTAGCATGGCTTCATAATTATATATAATAATATTATTTATTTTCATAACTAGATTTACCAGGGTAACAAAATCCGGACCTGGAATGAACTATTGAAATCCTGCAATTATAGTGATTTTTGATCATTTTCATGGTCCGGGTTATTCTCACACACCTTAGCAGAGTATATATAGCTAATATATATACTATAAGTGTATAAGTGTATTTTTTTAAATTCACATGTCTCAAGAACGCCTGCTCAAATCAACTATTACCACGTATACCTTTTTTTTAGGTAAAAGACGTTGGAGAATAAGAATGTTTATTTAAAAGTTTAAGAAACCTTATTAACATTTTTTCATTCCACAAAACCCCCCTAGCGGAATATTGTGGCAATACACTGATTTAAGAAAAAATAATTTATGAACAACTAAAACCAAATTGAACTTTTGAGACTCTGTATCTCCCAAATAATCCATTTTTGAACCTAGGTAAATAGTATATATGTATATATAAGTATATTCTGTGACCTTAGTTTATTTAAAATATGTACCATTATTCACCAATTCATATTTCCTTCATCCTATTTTTATAAAAGTAAAAATAAAAAAATTCAAATTCCTCTTACGCTAACGACTTTACTAGCAGGGTGCCTATTATGGATTAAGTGTGCAATACAGAATGTTTAACAAAAGAAATGGTAATATTTAATTACTCTCAAAGACTTTAATTCAATTTCTTAATTACCTATTAATCTCTCCAGACTAATAATACCCTGAATGAAAGCTGTCAAAGGTAAATCCACTTTTAGCAGGCATTATAAGAAGCAGGGTCATTGACCAACATGTTTAATAACAAGTTTTTAAAATATGATTTGTATAAAGTTCTTTTAAATATTATTTTTCTTAATAACGCATGTTTGCCCTATGAATGTACGTTTGACCTTAATAATATATCATATGGATTTCGTTTAAATATTATGATTTTTTCGCCCCAAAATATGTACCCATAATTATACTCATTGAATTCGATTATATAGATCTAAACAAATCAGGATTAACTAAGTATGTAAGGAATGTAACCAATAGCAGACGCTAATTTATTTATATTAATTTGTTTTTTTCATTTCAAATTTATCAGCACATTTTTGGCACTGTCTGGAATATAAATAAAATGCTGAAAAATAATTGATTGACGGGAATGTTTTATATATATGTAGATAGAGAAAAGTATAGTAGAGGATGCAAATTAGATCTAAAGGGTTCGAACAAAGCAACAAAATAATGCAAGGGATAAATCTCATCTCATCTTCTAAACATTTTTATGGCGCAAAACTCAAACGGATTGCGCGCATTCTAGTGGGTGCCAGCGTTGATCTGTTTTCTGGTCTGCACAATATTCTCTTTTAAAAAATTTAAAGTTTAATAAAACTGATTTTTTTACATTGCTCGTCAAATTTATAAAAATGCATGCAAAAACAATCATATTTATTTTGAAGAAATGCTTATAGTGGAGTTGAAAGTATGAATAGGAAAGAAAAAACTAAAAGTCTTCCTCCACAAAATTTAATAGAATACAAATTTTGTTTAAAGGTCTCTACATGTTTCGAACGCAGAAACGTTCATCATCAGGAGACAGAAAAATATATTGCTGATGGTTTTAGCAGAAGAGAAAACGATAAGTGGTATAAAACCGTAATGGAGGTTTTATGGCATCAAAAATTGGATTGTCAAAATGACATAATGTGAGAAATAATCTGAAATAAAAATAAGGTAAAACATACTGAGTATGTGAAAAAGTCAGTTGAAAGGGTCTAAAATCACCAAAAAGACCGGGGAAGCAGAAAAACACTTCTAAAAAGAAGTTGTCAAAAAGTTTTTTTAATAAAAATAATAAGTCAATATCATATTAATAAAAACCCCTTTTGACATCTTCTTTTTAGAAGTGTTTTT
The DNA here is from genome assembly GCA_963969555.1 of Polydrusus pterygomalis. Taxonomy (NCBI): domain Eukaryota; kingdom Metazoa; phylum Arthropoda; class Insecta; order Coleoptera; family Curculionidae; genus Polydrusus; species Polydrusus pterygomalis. Next base: position 35,315,422 of record OZ018376.1, on the reverse strand, counting down.
CGGCTTCCCCGGTCTTTTTGGTTGTTATAGACCTTTTCAACTGACTTTTTCACATACTCATTATGTTTTAATTTATTTTTATTTCTATTTTTCCTCACATTATGTCATTTCGACAATCCAATTTTTGATGCCATAAAAGATCCATTAAGGTTTTATACCACTTATCAATTTCTCGTCTGCTAAAACCATAAGCAATATATTTTTCTGTCTCCTGACGATGAACGTTTCTGCGTTCGAAACATGTAGAGACCTTTGAACAAAATTTGTATTCTATTAAATTTTGTGGAGGAATATTTTTAGTTTTTTCTTTCCTATTCAATCAAATTTATGTTTAAATATTTATTTATAACTTTACCCAGTTTCAGATGGTTATCTGTTTCCATAAAACTATTTTTTTAATTGCTTATTCATAGGCGGTCCCTTTTATTTACATAATATTAAATATATTCTATATCGATTAATCACATGATTACCAGGAAAATCGAAAAATCTGACATAACTATAAAACCATTGTTTGAAAACTGCAATTTATTTAGCCTAAACTACATTAAATATGTTTACATTGCCTAATCTAAATTTTAGAAGCTAAAAATTGTATTGTGAAACACGCGGAACAGATTTCCTGAACATTTTATTGCTGTTAGTAAGTTATTGGTGTTTATATCAAAACAAATACGTTTTATAGCAAATTTTAAGGAAAGAGAAAAATGCTTTAATGAATTTGTTAAAATTATTCGTTATATGACGTTTTATTAACCGTATTAATGCCATAGTAATATTCAAAGCTTAAAATTATATAAATTTCTTACGTTAAAATCAAGAAAATACAAGAAAATTCAAATCTGTAGCCAACTCCAATAAATTATATTCAAGACTTTTCTCTTACTTTACTTTACAAGATCCCGATTTGTATATAATGAAATTTTAGCAATTTCGTTTTCCCTAACTGTTTTTGAATAGGTACCACTGAAAAATAAAAATAGAATACTTGTTTTCCATAACCTGTGTTGTAAAATAGCAGCATATTATAATCTTTGGTGAATTACTCATCAATTTCAAATTTTGGGAATTGTTCTGATTGAGTATGATGTACATTTTGAATGTTTGAACAAATTAATGTCGTTTCCGTTGACTTTAATAAAACACCCTGTATTTTAGTATCTATTCTACGTTAAATTATAAGGACAAAACATGTATTATTCCTATACTTATATTTTTTATAGTTGTCGAGAAATTGGTGATTGAATATGTTAAATGGATCAAAAATTATAACGTTTTGACAAAAACAAATGGATGGAGGGAAAATGTGGTGATCTTATTAGTGTTTATTTACGGGGTACTATCTATTAATATCACAAAAATGACACTTTCGGTACAACCGGATGTGCTATGAAAATTGACTTTTATTCTCAAATACTTAGGTAATTTAGCACTTTTTTGTGATATTAGTGATAAAGTCAATTTTTTCTAAGAATACGCCGCATTGTGGCTAAGTCAGTTATCATTTATGGCACTCTGTTGAAGTCTGGTCTATTTTACGTTAAGATGTTGGCGGCGGAGACAGGACTGGGCTAACTTATTTTACTTATTATACTAAACTTGTACAGGACTCTTAATGGTTTATTAGCATCATGGCTTGCAAAAATACCGCGTCAGTTTTATTTACTATTGAAACATCGAACTTAACATGCGATAGATTAAATATGGCGTTATTCATTGATAAAACATAAAAATACATTTGACATGCACCAAACTTTTAGTTGCTCTGTTATAAACGGGAGGATTTCCCAATTGATATTTAATAAAGATTTTAAAGGAAACAATAAAATCAGCGTTTCCCAAAAGAAATAAAATAAAAATAATTCGTTGTGAAAGTACAACGGTTGAAAGTCTTGAAAACAAATAAACAATAATTAAGTTCCGAATATTTTTCACAATAATCGGAAAAACAAAATATTACTGAAGGAAAGCAAAATAAACGCTTTTAACACTAATAATTATTGTTTCTTTTGTTAGAAATACATTTGTCTGATTTTTACTCGATTTTCTTAAAATTATTTCTAAGGTCAAATATGAAATATGTGAAAAATACTGAGAACGTAGAAAAACCAAAATAAAACTGGTAGATACCTATACAGGGTGGCCGCCGGCTCCGGCTATACACTGTCCGAGGATAGGGTTTACAATAACATAAATGGATGAAAAATTTCATTTTTCGGGAAAAAGTCATTCGTAATAAAAAGTTTTGCTTGTAAAAAAATTGCAATTCACTAAGAGAAAATTTTGATTTTTTATACAGGTTTCGCAAAAACTTCAAAAACATGATTTTTCTCCAAGAGTAAACTACTTTTATTTTTTATTTTTGACCAAAATGCAAATTAGAAAACTTAATTAGAATAACGTTTCTAATTTAAATCCGATTTAAAATAGTTCTTCGATTTTTTATTTTTAGAGGTAAAAAAAAATCCTTTTTACAAAAGATGGTAGGAATGCATTTAAAATATTAAAATAAGATACACACCACCCATTATCAAAATGAAGCCTAAAAAAATATTTTATATTCATATTTTTATTGAGCAGCAAAATTTCCATTTATATACCTCTAAAAATTAAAAAAAACTAAAAAAAAAATCGAAGATTTATTTTAAATCTCGGATTTAAATTGCAAACGTTACTCTAAATAAGTTTTCTAATTGGAATTTTGGTCAAAAATGAAAAATAAAGGTAGTTTACTCTTGGAGAAAAATCATGTTTTTGAAGTTTTTGCGAACCCTGTATAAAAAATCGAAATTTTCTCTTCGTGAATTGCATTTTTTTACAAGCAAAACTTTTTATCGAGAATGACTTTTTCCCGAAAAATTAAATTCTTCATCTATTTTGTGCTATTGTAAACCCTATCCGCGGACAGTCTGTATATCTGAGAAACTAGTAATTTTTTTTTGTGAAAGTTCTCTAAAAGAAAATGCTGGAAATTATTTCCATATTTCCAAAATATCCACATGGGGGATAATCGGATAATAAAATGATAAACAGTAGAGCAGTTTAAATACATCTTAAATTGGGGATTTTTAACCTGGGACCTCTTTTAAGTCCAAAACTTTTACTGTCAGCGGTCCTCAGAAATCCCTATTATCTCTAAAATTTTGAATTGTATATTATGTACATTATAACAATAATCCATCCATACATTAATTAACCAAGATAAGTTTAGGTTAAACAATTTTACTGCGCTAACTATTAATACCTTTGTAAACTAAGCTGCACTTAAACCGCTAATAAATGCATTTATTCCCGAATATTTATTAAGCCCGTTTTGACAAAGAAATATTAACGTTCTATATTTTATTTTTAGCTTAAAAGTAAGATGTGCAAGCAAACTAGCGATGTAAAATATTTGACCTAGTTGTAAGGTACGACCATTGTGGAATTCTCTCTACCTGTGCAGTTTTACCTGACAAATGTGTATTTTATTGCAGGAAAATTCTTTCATGATTTCTTGTGCAATTAAATCGTATACATTTGGATCGCCGGTAAGATCAATTGTTTACAATGAGGAAAAGATTTAGTGAAAGGAGGAATGACTGTATTGCGGAATAGTGATTGGTATTATATATTCTAATATTGACAGGATAACGAAATTTTTTTAGCCATTAGTATGAATAAATACCTGTAGTATGTTTAGATGCCTGCAATAAGGATAACAGAGGCATGTTCGATTCAAGGGTTTAATCGATCCGGATCGATCTAGTAACTAGACAAATATAAATTTATTTTTGTTGTTTACAAAATTAACAAAGTAAGAATATACAGAAAGAAAAAAAAAATAATTACATGTATTCTGAGAATTCACATAACCGGAGAGGTGGAACCAGGCTTCATCCGAAAAAAATGTCAGGTCTAATAAATCATTTCTTTCCAATAAATTTTGGGTAAACCATTGAGAGTCATTCCTGTGTCTTTCAAAATCTTGGAATACTTGCACTTTATAAGGAAATAAATTTAACTGCTTCTTAAGAATAGTCCTGCATGTTCCATAAGATCTTCCCACTTCTTGGGACAGGCGTCTTATACAATTTGTTGGCGTATTTTGCATTATTTCACGAACGTTTGCAATAAGTTCTTCTGTTCTTACATATGGTCTTCCTGCTCCTTTTTTGTGTTGTATAGAACCTGTTTCCCTAAACACAGCCATGGTTCTTTTCAGGCAATGATAAAAATCCCCAGCGATAAAAGCAACGTTAGGAAAATGTTCGTGAAAATCGTCCATGCACAAACCCGGATTGTATTGCCACAAATCATTTACTCTAACCCCGTTTTGAAAATACGCTTCAACCATGAATGTTTTGTGCTGTAACGTAAAGCTCATTATGTGTTCAAGAAATTGGAAAAATTAGCGATAAATCAAATTACTTGTAACGACTGTCAAAGATGACGGAATAACTGATTGATTGTTAATTCAGGTAGTTACTGACACCCAACAGGTATTAAGCTCTACGGCTAAGCATTACGTCCTTAGACGCAAGGCCCTCTTTGCTGCAAATAATTTTTGCTCGCACGGTACATTACACCAAAACCATACACATACACAAACACTCTCACAGTACGCTATAGTATAGTTAAGTAGCTAGAAGACATCACCTAATCTAGATACACCGGTATCTAGGCAAGATGAAGTACGAACCAAAGCACGCATTAGGCATGCAGACCGACAATACTAATCGAGTGGTCTGAAGGTTTATACGCCCTAGGCGCGGAAACCGCAGGAACACGAGGAGTTTAGTCAGTAGGCGGCCCCATCAGGGTCGAATCCGACACACTGCTTCACAGGTGTGAGTCTTTAGAAGATTCTCATCGTTATAGAAAAAAAAATTCGCGATAAACAAATACGTCTCTGAAATGTCAAGAACTTTTTGCACTCTGGTGATGAGCCACTGACAGAATGTTTGACTTATAGTATAAATTAATAAAAGCATTTTTATATTCACATCATGGTAAAATCTGTAACAAAAACAAGTAATTAATATCTGAGTTTCCTACATATTTTACATGCTCGCTTATGCAAAACGTAACTGAATATATTTTTCTATGTGTTACATCGCATAACTCATTATTTTACATTTAACTAGGAATTCACGGGTCATTTAGTGCTGGATATTCAAATATTAATCATTAAAAAATTTGTAAAATTTATCACTCTAGCAATTTGAGTGTCATTTAGTGCCTGGTGGGTAATCTTTAAAATATTTCGAATAACCGGGAATATTTCAAATCGAATTCTCGTGTGCCGTTTGCAAAATATGCAGCTTTTCAAGGCCTTCAAATTTCACAATATTTAACCAAGTTATAAATGTAATTTGTAACTTTTTTTATAATAACGTTTTACAAATAATATAGCTGGCGCCAGATGCGTTCAACTAGCAAATTTTGTTTAAAATTTATTTGCCAGCTATTTTATTGCGGAACACACATTTTATATCAAAAATGTTATATTTTATCAAAAATATTTATACTTAGAAATTATAATTTGTTAAGTCGTAATAGTGTTACAAAAAAAATGAAAAATATACCTTATTTACGCTGCTATACGTTCCATTAGATGCACAATAATTATTATTGCTTTAAATTTAGACGTTAGATCACAGTGCACAATCTAAGCGACATTGCCATTAGCAAGCAGCTCAATGTCAGTTTAGACTGCATGCTAGATGGAACTGCGCCTGTATACCTGTATATTGTATTATCGATTGCGCGGTAAAAAACGATATTTTTTTTTCAATCAATGTATTGAAAACAACTGATGGTGAGTTTTGTTTGTTAAATTGACTTTGACAGATTCCTGGCTCGTACTGTTTATGATTCATTAAGTTATATTTTTTGGCTACATGTACCTGATTCACACATTAGTTAGCTATTTTTAAATTTATAATGCATCCTTGCAAATTCTATATAAATATTGACCGAAACCAATTGAAATGCATTTCCTTGCTGCTGATGATGATGAGTTCATTTAACGATTTAAAACTATACTGTTTTCTAAATAATGAAAAATTAATTTTATTTCTAATAACGTCAACTTATGTTATGAACGATGCCAACATTTTGCGCACAGCACTTCGAAATTTGACTTTGGTTTTTTTTTCTTTGTGGAATGTAGCTCTTCAAAACAATTATTTTATTATATTAGGCACGTGTTTAAAAGAATAATACTGAAACATAAAAATTGTACCTCAGGAAGAAGTGGAAGAACCATGTAATATAAGGTGACAAAACATTCCATTTATCAAAAATGGCACGTGGTTTTTTTAGAATCAAAAACAATCCATATGTTTTGCAACATTTATTTAAAATACAGAACATATTTTAAGCTAAAAAAAATAACCTGAATAACCTCATTTATCGCGGAAATATTAATTCAGGGTTCGAATAGTCGGGCCTCTTAAACACCAAACTCTGGCGAACCATTGTAAATAATAACAAATAGCCCTAAATAGTTCTATTTCGAAAAAATACTAAAAATTTACCGAAAAACGCAATTGATCACAAACACAGCTTACCAACACTGTAAAGTTAGATAATATCAAAAATTTTGCGTCACTCGTAGTAAAAAAGTCCGCCCAGCGTTGGTTTTGTGATTTCCCTAAAACATTGTAATTTGATATCATAAGTAGATCTAGGGCAATCAGCAGAAATTTGTCATCATTGATTTCTGGTAAAAACGATTTCTAATCGGTACAAAATGTAAATAATTTGATCTCCTTATATATTACATGTCTATGGGGAAAACCAATTTTTATCTTTTTTTTTTAATTTAATTTATTGGTCAAAATAATAATATAGTGAACAGATAGATACATGTATATATAATCTATCAAATCCCTTGCGAATGTGGCGAATCGTACATTGGAGAAACAAAAAGGCCTCTTTCCGTACGAGTTAAAGAACATCTGAAACATACTCAAAGAGGCGAAACTTCGAGATCAGGTATAGCGGAACATGTATGGACCGACCAACATAATATACAGTGGTCAGAAGCAAAGGTTTTGGACACGGAACAGCACTGGAGAAAACGAAAATTCAAAGAAGCAGCTTTCATGAATCAAAATACCTGTATATTTAGTAAACTAAGTATAGATTTTCCCAATATCTGGAAGCCTCTTCTTGTGCAAAAGCAACAGCTCAAACTTCACACTCCAACAAGCACGTAGGTGGAGTAAGGTGGAGTCATCAAGCTTCATTGCGCATGGATAGTATTTAAGACAGTAGCCTTAGAATTATAATTTAGTTACTTTTGAAAACGGTTACAAATACTAACTAACCGAAACGTTGTGTTAAGTAACAAAATAAAGACAATGGAAGTCCGACAAGGTAATTTTTTTGTACGTTCTTTTATTTGAGTTTGTACAAACTTATAAAAACTTGTACAATTTTGTTCAGGCTTCTACAAATGCTAACCGAACCACTTTGATTGTGAATTAAAGTTACCTGTTTAGTTAATTATTATATATGCACCTTCTTTCCTAGCTTGACAGTACCGTCAGTATCTATAACTCAATGAGGTCAACAACTGAACTGGAGTTGTATTAATATTAATTTATTTAGGAAAATACATCTTGCCCAGAGTCACAGAATACCTATATAGCGTAGCTATCTATTCTGTGGCAGAGTATAATAAATTTAAGACCCTACATGATACAACATGAACTACCTAAACAACACACAGAGCACAAAACAAACATACGCTTGAAGATAATAAGATAAACCATATTATATTGCCAATTTCAGATAATTTTTTTGGGTAAACAATGTGGTACTTTTTTTCTATTATGCATTTTTTGTGTATTGAAGATCATATTTTATGCACGATATCACGATATTAGTCGATAGATAAAAATATTATAATAATTTTTTTAGGTAAACAATGCGGTACTTTTTTTTATTATGCATTTTTTGCCTAGTAAAAATCTATTTTAAGCGCGATATTGAGATGCTAGTCGATAGATAAATAATATTATCATTATTAGGTATAAGCTTTAATTTAAAAAAAGCTTTATTCCAGCGTAAAGAAAACGAAGTAAGATTTTAGATATTTTCTAAAAGATACAAGCTCTTGGTTCCTCATATTTATTTTTCGAAAATTCTAAATAAAGAGCAATTTGGGTTTATATTTTTCAATAGCATCGAAAAACAAGATCAGTACCAATTGTTCCTTGAAAATTCGCCACATTTATGTCATTTATAAACCTGCTTTTTCTCTTAGCAAAAGATATTTTGGTTTCGAAAACAGTGGATTTTTCCGTGGTATCACAATGATATGAAAGGAAATCAAGGTATTTCTTTCCATTACTAAATTTTTATTTAACTTATTGGGGAACAAATTTGAAATTTGGTACTTATATACCTATAACATAATATTATGTACTTAAAAATAGCCAATAAAAACTAGGGGTGATATCGTCATATAGGGGACACTGTGCATCAATATTTTTTTTATAAAAAAATACCCCTACTTAAGATATTAATATCCGTGTCAAAGCGTTTTTTCAAAAAACTAAACTGTACTGAATTTACTAAATTTACTCCAAGCTACAAACACACTGTATAATCAGTGGCGGATCCAGGGGGGGGGGGGCAATGGGGCCCGGGCCCCCCCTAAAGCCCGTTGAAATATTGAAAATTATTTTTTGTTTAAATTAGCGCAATTTGTCTTTACCCGTTTAAACCGAAATGAATGATTATTTTAAGTTCCTTTTAAACCAAGTATTTTTAGTTGAATAGAATACCTGTTACAAAAATTTGTGTTACGTTTTTCACAATATAAAATATAAATATACTGACGATTTTTTGCATACGGGCCCCCCCCTTAGGAGTATTTCTGGATCCGCCACTGTATATAATATGATAGTTTAGTAGCCGCCTCCTATAATCGACTCCACTGGGGAAAAACCACCCATGCGAACAAACCCAAATAGTTTTATTCAAATTTTTTTACCCACCCGATGGAAAATAAAATTTAAGAATAGTTGTGATTAAAGCTACCTATACTTTAAAAGCAAACCAACAACTTGCTAGAATTATTCATTACTAATATCCAAGAAAATTGCAATATATTATTAGCCAAATTTAGATAGTCCTAGATTCAAAACAAGTCATGCCTATTTCGTTAATGAGAAAGTTTTTCCTAAGCCATTCACAAACTTAAAAATAAAACAAACAGTAAAACTGACGTAAATTATACGTCAAAGCGGAGGTTAATTTTACTAGATACCCACATTTCTGTTTGTACTATTTTGACAATGTCATGGACTAAAATCGGTATTTGAACTCTATTAGCTGGAAATGTATGATTTATTTTTACTTTCAACAGCAATTTTGCACTTCTAATTTCCTCGCAAAGTAATCTTTATTAAAATTTGGTTGCTGACATAATTGACTTATATTGTTTTTGGAAGATATATTTATTAAAGCCTAAGTAATTTTTAGTGATAATAATCTATACCTATCTCTAACCGTTTTTTAGATATGAAATTTTTTATGTAAAAACATAGCCAGAAGAAAATTCAGTAACTTTGAAATTAATAAAGGTAAACATTTGAAATTTTGATAACTTTTGACTAAAACATAGATCATTAGACTCCACAACTTAGGTTTTATGTTTTTCATACAGGAGGTTTTTAAAATTGTGCCAATCTGGCCTTTTAGATAAATGTAATTTTTTAAATGGAACGCCCTGAATTTTAATTTACCATTACGATATGTAGAATTGGATTCTTTATCTAAGTGCTCAGTACATACAGGGTGTTCATTTGAAAACTTCCCACCTCGATTTTCCTGCTTTAAAATGAAAATGTGGAAAATCGCTCAGGCCCGTAGATTTTTATTTCGAGGGGGACATCTTTTGCGTATATTGTCAATCTTGTTACTTCAAGCCCCTAGGAGGGAGGGGGGGGGGTAAGATCTGAATCTTAAATAGATACCCCCATTTTATATAATATTTTTGGATTCTGCATAAAATTCTGAACATTTTTTAATAAAAGCATTATTTGTCTATACTTAACAGTTTCCGAGATATTTACTCTTGAAAAATGACATTTTTGAACTTTGACAGCGTCTAGCTTTCTAACTGTACGTCTTAGAGCAAAACGGCTTACATGTCCCTGTCTTCAATTTTTATTATCTTTCCAATAGTGTGAACTTTCGGTTAAACCGGAAGAAATATAGTAATTCCGGTTTGACCGGAAGTTGACACTATTGAAAAGATAATAAAAAGCGAAGATAGGGACATGTAAGCCGTTTTGCTCTAAGACGTACAGTTAGAAAGCTAGACGCTGTAAAATTCAATAATGTAATTTTTCAAGAGGCAATATCTCGAAAACTGTTAAGTATAGACTAATAATGCATTTATTAAAAAATGTTCAGAATTTCCAAAAAAATTATATAAAATAGGGGTATCCATTTAAGATTTAGATCTTACCCCCCCTCCCTCCTAGGGGCTTGAAGTAACAAGATTGACAATATATGCAAAAGATGTCCCCCTCGAAATAAAAATCGACGGGTCCGAGCGATTTTCCACATTTTCATTTTAAAGCAGGATAATCGAGGTGGGAAGTTTTCAAATGTATATGTATATGTTTCTATCTTAAGTCGTTTTTAAGTTATGGGCATTTGAAAAGTCCTCTGATGTAAAATTCAAAAATTTGCCATTTTTGGGGGGCTTTGACTATAACATTTACAAAAACAACATTGCTATGTTTTATTTTTAAAATGTAGGTTTATACAGATACGGATAAAATACATATTTTAATAATTAGGTATTTTTTCATAATAAGTGTTTATGTTTTTGTTGTAAAGTAATTCCCCTTATTAGTAAAACGATAACACCATTGCAGTAGCATATAGGTTGTTATTATTATCAAATATAGGTAAATATTTATATATTGAACAGCGGTATTTTTTTACAAAATAAGATCCGTTGCTGGTTGCACTACCTTGCCACGATATGGCCAACATGTTTATACTCTGTAATCAGTAATTAATCACTGATATTTATTGCAAAAAGAACAATTTTTGTGTTTACTAAAATTTGACAAACCTTTTTAATATAGAAAAAAGAAAAGCACAAAGTCTTTCTCCACAATTTTTTTATTAGAATAACTAGGCGAACTTAGAATAATTCATAATAATTCAATTCACCATGTTTCGAGTGTAGAAACACTCATCATCAGGAAAATAAAGTGAAAGGTACAATGCTAATGTTGTTAGCAATAGAGAAAATAATAGTGGGATTGAGCCGTAATGGAGCTTTTAATGGTGTACAAGAGGTGTAAAATTGAATCGTCAAAAGACCGACAATCAAGACTTCAGCATACTAAAAGTCAAGGGCTAGTGCAAGGGCACTGTCCTGGGCAGAAAAATGAGGTGAGCAAAAGAAAAATTAAGGAGTTATGACAGACTTTGTGAAAATAATTTATTAAAGTAGTGAAAAATCTTGAGTTTTATTCAGCTTTGTCAGAGCCATGTGAAAGGATTGAAGTAGATGGAAAGCAAAAGAAAAAAAATTGTTTTTCATAAAAATCGAAGCATCATTTAGCTTAAAGTAAAATTCTGTTGGGATAAAGTCGATTCACTCAGTAAACCTGCAAGATGGCCGACATGTCATATGACAAAAGTCATATTCCAGCTAAATAAAACGAATTTTTGCATTTTCAATGACTTTTGTCATATGACATGTCGGCCATCTTGCAGGTTTACTAGCTGAATTGACTTTACCAGGCTTTGTACGGCCCAGTTACTCCTGTAGGAGTAAAAACAAACACATTTAGTGCAAAATTAATATTTAAAATAGTTATTAAAAGGGTTTTTGTTTTACTAGAACATGTTGGAGAAGTTCCACTGCAACTTTTTAATATGTTATATTCCAATACCTAGTATATTATTTAACGGCCATATAATGTAAGCCATAATAAGCGAGGAGGATTATTAAGATATTGTTAAATAATTAAAAAATAATGATTCAACTTATTGATAACTACGCTCGAATTGTGCAAAGAATTTGTTTTTTAGATGAAGCTACTAATGTTTATCGTTCAGTATTATTTTCTGCCTATATTAAGAATTTCAAGAATTATTTTAAACTATATTTTCCTCTTTTTAGTTTGATTAATTATTAAAGCGTGTTTTTTAGTTTTTTTAAATTATATTTATTTTTAGTTGCGATTAGTTTGTTGTTACAATAAAAAATTTAAAATGAAACTGGAATACCAGCGGGTTGGACTACGGCTGACTGAAATAGGTATATTTATATTAATTGGTGAAATCACAATCGGCTATGGCGATTTTGATTATTAAGGTTTCATTTTTAATATTTCTGTTTGTCACAGAAATATACGCACATCATACATTTATAAATTGTGTATGTATGTTATTGCTGGTATGTCATACTTTTTCTCATTCTGAAAATAACTACAAAATTTTTGTATAATCTATTCCACTTTTTGGTTTCCACATATTGTTTAAGTGTTAAAAAATCTAGAGCTATTAGGGTCATCCAATTAGATTTTTGCCAATTACTCGAAATCCAAAGTATGTTATTATCTACTGATAGACAGACAGCCAAGATTTTAACGAACAAACAAAAATACCGCTACCATTATTTTTGGATGACTAATGGATACATGATCGTACACGTGGACGACGTGTCTACTTATCCAGTGAATAATTATTCCAATTTTTTTATCGGAATGCTTCGCGTTTGACATGTTTTTATTTTTGAGGGGACTTAATCCTTGGCCCTAAAAAAGTTTAGTAACTTTTTGAAAGTGTTGACAGTAGAACGTAAAGTTAATTGACATATTATTCATATATTTTGTAACATTTTTTATTGGTTTCGACTTTTTAAATTTCAAAATAATACAAGCCAGTAAAACGACAATAATTTGACCAGAACACCTTGTTTGTTAAAACGTATTTTTATAATATACATTGATTTCGGATGACCAAAACTTCATTTCTTACGTTTGGGTTGTTACTAAAATATATTTTTCTTAAGGAAGCCATTAAAATTAATTTTCTGACAATATTTTTGTTAAAATTTTGAATCCAACAATCTCTGTTGCTACTAACTATCGACCTTAAGAAATATAAAAAAAAACTTTTATTTATTATAACTTATTATAATTTTTAAATTTTTATATTTTTTTAAGGGCTCTTAAGGGACCTATTTACTAGGCCATTATCGAGCAACCAGATTAGCTATGTAATACATTTAAATACAAAAACGCCTGTTGTAGAAAAAATCATGTGAGTAATTCCAGCGCAAAATGACATTGCCGGTCACGCGAGTCAGCCGAACTGCCCGCTTAGAGCGGAAATGCATCACTTTGCGCTCTTAATACACAAATGGCTATTGTATATAAATATACGAATCTTCGACTTTGTATATATTATATATTATATGCTTTAATGAATTTCGCCAGCTTTCGGCCGGTGTTTTGTATATAACAGTTTTCATTAACTTTATGACACTCGCACTTAGAGTAGGGAAAACATTTTTCACTCTCTACTTGGCACACACAGGCTTTCTCAAGACTGATTATATATCCTAATTGCAGCGGGCCCGGCCCTGGGGGGTAAATAACAATTGCAAACGCCATAAACTTATCGAATACGGGATGGACCTACCTGCTCTTGATAACAAGGACAACATTTCTATGCAAAACAATAGGAAAACAAGTGACATTATTTAAACTATAAATATGGCACCCTGTAGACCTTTCAGGTATACAAGAGTGAAGTTTTATTAAAATAAATAACCGGTAGCAAAAGCCAAGACGATATACTTTGAGAAGTACCATGCGAGCAAAAATTATTTGCATCAAAGAGGGCCTTGCATCTAAGGACGTAATGCTTAGCCGTAGAGCTTATTACCTGTTGGGTGTCAGTAACTACCTGAATTAACAATCAATCAGTTATTCCGTCATCTTTGACAGTCGTTACAAGTAATTTCATCTAATATTTCCAATTTCTTGAACAATTCACACAATGCGCTTTACGGCATTGCACAAAACATTCATGGTTGAAGCGTATTTTCGAAACGGGGTTAGAGTAAATGGTGAGTGGCAATACAATCCAGGTTTGTGCATGGACGATTTTCACGAGCATCTTCCTAACGTTGCTTTTATTGCTGGGGATTTTTATCATTGCCTGAGAAGAACCGTGGCTGTGTTTAGGGAAACAGGTCCTATACAACACAAAAAAGGAGCAGGAAGACCATCTGTAAGAACAGAAGAACTTGTTGCAAACGTTCGTGAAATAATGCAAAATACGCCAACAAATTGTATAAGACGCCTGTCCCAAGAAGTGGGAAGATCTTATGGAACATGCAGGACTATTCTTAAGAAGCAGCTAAATTTATTTCCTTATATTATATATTCCAAGAAATACAAGCCGCAGATTTTGAAAGACGCAGGAATTACTCTCAATGGTTTACCAAAAATTTATTGGAAAGAAATGATTTATTAGACCTGACAATTTTTTCGGATGAAGCCTGGTTCCACCTTTCCGGTTATGTGAATTCTCAGAATACATTTAATTATTTTTCTTTTTTTTTCTGTATATTCTTACTTTGTTAATTTTGTAAACAACAAAAATTAATTTGTATTTGTCTACTTATTCTATTACTCATTAGTTTGGCAAATCATGTCATAATATGAATTTGACAAAATTCTAACCTAGATTTGGTTAGATATATCGCCCCCATATCATTGTGATCTAAACCAAGCCACACGTTTTTTAATCCAAGCCCTCTTTGATGCAAATAATTTTGGCTCGCACGGTATCTACTATATCTATTAGAATAATTCAGACCCGTATTATTTATTTTAGGAACGCAAAAGATAATATTTGTTAAAAAACAATAAATAATATATCTAATGCATGTAAATTATTAAACTTCTGCAAGTGAGATTATTAAATTCTTTAAAAAACTTAGTTAACATTGTTCCATTGTTGTCTAAAATAAGCAAGGGGGCCCATATTGACCCACCTTAAATTTTGCTTGATATTTCCTGTTGCGTCAGCCTCAGTACCACGATAAATAAATAGACCGTGCATATTACTTAACTCAAGAATGTGAAACTAGCATGTGCAAATCTACTCAAAATATTTGTATCGCAACTAAACAGCTGGAAAGCCAAAAAAACTCAATTTAACAAAATAACGATGCATAAATTTAACATATTTACATCTGACATCAAAGATACTTGAAACATTTGATATTCAACGTGTTTTGTAATTTGTATACACGTAAAGACTCAATTAAACTTAGTATTGAAAATCCAAATACTATAAAATTAGGTGATAAAATGCGAGTTACATAAACTTACCGGTATTGCTTCTATACTCGCCAATATATCTTCTAGTGAGGTAACGTACTGTCAGCGCTGAAAAAGAAAATATTGAGATAAAATAAAAATAAACAGAAGTGGCCGAATTGTTTGGTATTGCCCAATTGAATATCCATAAATTACGAAAAAACACGCAAGGTTAGTGCTGAAAAGTGTTGAAGTGCTTGTTAATAGTCATTATTAATTCGACCTCAACCCAAAACGTTTTAAAAATTGGAACGTGAATATTTAGACACGAAATTAAAGAAGAATGAAAACATTAGGTGAAATTTACAACAGTGGTAATTACATTTATCCTTTTTTTTGTCTTTAAAGTTTCAGAAAAAACAAACCCGAACAAACATTGGTATTTTCGAGAAAGTATTTTTTATACAATTTGGTTAAATTATTTGTTAGTGTAGTAACTATTAGTTTTTTGCTCTCTTATTCAGAGTGAATATTTTAACTGATGGGTACGATGATTAACATCTGTATTGTCAATAATAAACACCAGATAATAATTTTTTCAAATGTTAAAATTGCAAACAGTTTCTTTTAACCACCTCTATTTAGATCATATCCAATATTACTTTGTCCCAAATAAAAGTAGGTGAAGCACCTTATTGAAAGCTAAAGAATCCTTTGAAACTGGAACGATAATTTGAAATCATGGAGAAGCTTTTGTCTTTGAAGTTATAAAAGTTATAAATCCAATTTGTGGTATGCATGGTATGTGTGCCAAAAGGTTGTGTCAATATTTCGCTCAAAAGACCGACGAATCTATATACAGTGTCACCAGTAAAGTCGGCATCATATGGGATTTTTTTTTATTATTAGCTTTATTCAAAATTTGACTTTGGCGTCAAGTTCTGCTTCGATTGAGATGAAATTTAAGCAAAAAAATAGTAGTCACGTCATTCGCATTATCTGCCAAATTTTATTTTTTTTCAAGAAATAATTCAAAAGTGGTAAAAGTAAAAGAATAATAAAAAATAAAATAAAGGGGTTTTAAATTAAATCGTTGAAAATAGATAAACATTACATTAAGTTAAACTAAAATTTATTTTCCCCTTAATGAACACTTTACTGATGACACTGTGTTCTTTTTGTCTTAATATTAAGGTGTATTACTTTCAGACACAAACTACGTTTTCCAAAATACTTATTTTATGAAGTTACCTTTTACAGGGTCAAAACAAATAAACTTTGCATCACATGCGATCAAATTTTAATAGCCCAATTTTGATTTTATAGAAAAACACACATTTAATATGGCGCTACTTTAAAGAAAATGTATCTGAAATAAAGCATTGTCAAAACTAAGAAGCTTTATGTAGGTTGCGTTGAGTCTTATTTTGCAAAAGTGGTGCAATATACAAAATATAGGTAAAAAATCAAAATTTTCTTATGCAACTGAAATTTTACAAGTGGGCAAGAAACTGCATTTAAAAAAGCTTTTTTTAATAACTTTTTTTAATATTTTCAGAAATAACCCCACTTTTGAATTATTTTTTTGGAAAAAATTAAAATTTAACAGATTATGCTAATCACGTGACTACTATTTTTTTGCTTAATTTCATCTCGAACAAAGTAGAACTTGATGCCAAAGTCAAATTTCGAATAAAGTTATTAATAAAAAAAAATCCCATATGATGCGGACTTTACTGGGTGACACTGTATTGTTTATTGAGATTTGTTACTTCAGCTTTCAACTTTAGTGTTTCTGTAAAAAAAGTTATGTTGCCCAAAAACTAAAACAAGTTTTTCATTGCATCCTATCGTCGTTGATATGAACTGACAATAGCAAGAATAAAAAGTTTTTAACTGTACAAGGGAAGTGTGATAATCAAAATACAAGTGGGCTACTAATAGATTTAAATTTTCATGGCTATTCAAGCCGGTCTGTAATCCTGAACCTTGGTCATGAATCAAGAAGAAATGAAGCAATTTTTTTGTCAACATTTTTTTTGAACTTAAATTGGGTTAGGGCCAAAAAATCTGGTAACATCTGGATCGCGAATTTTTCAGGTCTCCTTGCCTAACAGTTTTAGAAAGTACGAAAATGTTATCTCATTACTGTAGAGTGTAGCGTCATCAACAATATTTTTTAATATAATAAATAAGATACGTATTCCGTTTATTCTTGTATGTTATTTTTAGGTGAAATGTAAGTATTAGGGAAAATGTATATTATTTTTTCTTTATTAAACAATGCGATTCAAAATCTGTATATTATTTTACTAATTTGCCATCAAAAAACTCCGACATCTAAAACGTAGTAATTGTACTTATAGAAAATTATAATACGTCATTACGTTCAGTGTTACATCCTAAAACAATAATTATTTTGATTGGCCAAATAAATATAATAACTGATTTTAATGGTTTTAATTTGATTTTCCAACTATTTGGCAGGGTTGTAGATAGGCTATTAAGGCCTGGTTATAATCGTATTTAGTTTTGGATTTTGGCTAGTGTTTATGGCCTTTTAAGTTAAAGGATCAGGGTGATTTTTAGTTATCCAGATTTCTTACCTGATTTGCCTACATTCGATTTTCCTATAACTGCTATTCGCACTTTTGGCGTGTTGTTTTTGTCTTCGGTTTTCATTTTCTGAAACAAAAATTAAAATTACTTCACTTACTGGATGGTTGTTTGTATTCGAAATGTGTATTGGGCCAGCGTATGTGGAAACTAGCTATTTTGGGCCTGATAAGATATTGGAAATTATCTCTCAAACGCAAAAAGATGATAATCGCATCATATACATATATTATAACTCAATTGCAACTGCCCGTAGAGTCCTAACAAGTCCAAACGGCCATCGTGGTCTACCCGCCCCAGGGTATCCATTAAACTTGGATCCCTGTGTATTCCAATTTTAAAGATATGCCACACTTGTCCAATAGGCCACAATATTTTCTTTTAATTATTTTCGCGGACACTGTATCATCTTCTATCTAATTAGAAATGTTCATAGCGAGTATTATTTCCATTTAGGATATTGCCTCGGATATTGCCAAATAGTGAATGGACAATATTTTGAGCATTTATTGACGAAAATATATTAAAGAAGGTATTTTTTATTTTTTAAATTGAAATAATTTTTGTTGATTAAATGTATTGTAACTAATAAGGTATAAAAATTTTAAATTTGGTACTTAAGTATAATATGCACTTTAAAAATAGTGAAAAACTAAGGTTGCCATTTAAAAAAATTATCGATTTCGTCACATCTTTAATTTGGGACACACTGTATCAATTATTTTAAAAGAAAAAGATCCCAACTTAAGATAAAATCAAAATCAAAACAGTACTGAATTTATTCCAAGTTACAAGCTCACACTGTCATGGTGTTATAGAAAGTCTAGAAAATAAGGAGTCCGATTTACCAAAATACGATAAAGAAAAATAAAGTTAAGTCACACTTCACACTGTCGTACGAATTTATCATCGACTGTACATGTTTTATCTTAATGGTTGAAAATTTAAATTGGTTGTTGAAAATAAAATTATTTCCACAAAGGGTCCCCAAAACGATCACAACCGCAAAAAAGACTGAAGAATAAAATTGTATTTGTAAATTCTTCCATAGGCGCCAACCTTTTTAAATAAATTCAAAGGTTGATCCTCTTTTTATGAATATAAGTAAGATAAAACGAAATTGAACATTGTCGGTTCAACGACCCCTTCTAAGGATTAAAACAAACATTTCCGTTGTCTTTTGGAATTTTTCGGGAAAGTTCACGGCTAAGGTAATCGAATAAATCTCAGGAAAAAATCTTAAAATTCCGTAGCAGCTCAATTTACATTTCAAACATATTTTTCTCAAAAGTACCCTCAATTATGTCATATCAATCATATATATTACAAGACCCAAACGTGTGTCTGCTCAAATTGTATAGGACTACTAAGAGATAGCGCTAACAGGTTCACCAGTAAAGTTCTCATCATATGGGATTTTTTTTTATTAATAGCTTTATTCAAAATTTGACTTTGGCACCAAGTTCTGCTTCGATCGAGATGAAAATTAAGCAAAAAAAGTAGTCGCGTGATTCGCATTATCTGTCAAATTTTAATTTTTTCCAAAAAATAATTCAAAACTGGGGTTATTTCTGAAAATATCGAAAAAAGTTATTAGAAAAAGTTTTTTTCAGTTTCTAGCCAACATGCAAAATTTCAGCTGCATAAAATAATTTTGATGTTCTACCTTTATTTTGTAAATTAAACCACTTTTGCAAAATAAGACTCAACGCAACCTACATAAAATTTTTCAGTTTTGACAAGGCTTTATTTCAGATACATTTTCTTTAAAGCAGCGCCATATTAAATGTGTGTTTTTCTACAAAATCAAAATTGGGCTATTAAAATTTGGTCGCATGGGATGCAAAGTTTATTTGTTTTTGACCCTGTATAAGGTAACTTCATAAAATAAGTATTTTTGAAAACGTAGTTTGTGTTTGAAAGTAATACACGTTAACGTTATTATGACATAGCTTAATAATAAATTATAAAATAGGGGTTTTAAAATAAATCGTTGAAAATAGATAAACTTTCCGTTGTTAAACTAAAATTAATTTTCCCCTTAAAAAACACTTTACTGAAGACACTGTGTTCTTTTTTGCCTTAATATTAGCCAGAGCTAAAATTTTGCATGTGGGCTAGAAACTGCATTTAAAAAAACTTTTTTCGATATTTTCAGAAATAACCCAACTTTTGAATTATCTTTTAAAAAAAATTAAAATTTGACAGATAATGCGCATCACGTGACTTCTATTTTGCTTAATTTTCATCTCGATCAAAGCAGAACTTGATGCCAAAGTCAAATTTTAAATAAAGCTATTAAAAAAAAATCCCATACGATGCGGACTTTACTGATGACACTGTATACAACTAACAAAGGTAGATATGATAGTTTTTAGTACGAAAGTTGTCGAATCGAAATTATGATTTAATTCTTAGTTACAAACTGACAGTGTATTATATTATTATATTTTTATATCTAAATGATAATAATTTAAAAAAAGTATATAGGGAAGACCTGATTTTATAATATTATAATAAATGACATACATTTCAATCTACAAAGGCTTTTCGTTAACATAAAATATTCATTTTACGTAATGGTAAAAATACCTGTCTAATGGATTTCTAACATATTCTTGTTTAAAAATACTTTCGCTTTTCAGAAAGGGTCTTTGGAACATAACAAAATAACACAAACCATTAAATCGAGCTTTTATGATTTTTTAATATAATTCTTACTTGCGATTTTTTTAGGCCTCTATTCAGACATGGTAATTCTATTAGCAGACATTTTTATTTCAATTTGGGCCAATAAAGTAACTCTAAAAAAGATGTTAAAAAACTGTCTGAATAAGTTTGATTGATTTTAAATTACCTATGTTAACTGCCATGCTTTAATAGTCTATACAGGGTTGCTGATATATTATAGTTAGCGAAATATGTTAAACACAAAAATTGTAGAGGTTTTTAAAGAAGAAGAAAAAAAAATGTATATCACACAACCTAATTTTAACCTTTTTTGAGCTGTCGAGTTATGTCCTAAAAACAGACGAAAATTCAAAGAAATATAGGAAAGTAATAAAATTTGTAAAATTCATTACAATAGATTTATTTAAATTCCAAAAATACTTTACGGGTCAATTTTGACAACCATAAACCAAACATTTTGGTTTTATTGTCGTTTCTAAGTTGTAAAAATTAGTATTCTTAAATTCTACCAACATAAAACTAAAATAATAAAAAATTAGGGTAAAAATATTTTTATCTAATAGGAATGTTAGGAATGGTGTTAACTAAAAACGTGAATTAATTTTGAACGACATTTTTATATACATATATATATACCGCCTCCAAATTTTTTTATAGGTTGGATTATAAACTCTCTATATACGTCATTTTTGGCAAATGATAGCAGTATTGTATTGTGAATATTTGAGACTCGTGGCGCCTTTTAACGAAACGATTTCATTGTATCGCATTATTCGCATTTTTATAATGTGGAAACGAAATTCCAAATATTTCAGCATGTCGAATATCGGTTGGCGCTGTTTCTAGGCGAAGAAAAATTCGCAAAAAGAAAATTTTTAAGTTCTATTTGCGGACATTAAAAAAAAGCTTTTAAGATATTTTAAATATATTTACTTGTAAAATTTTAATTAAAACCACCAGTCCAGTCTAAAATCTCGTTTAAAAGTTTTTCCAAGGTTTTTCTTTTGTTTGAGTGTGGACCAGTTTGGCGCTTACAGATAGGAACAAGCAATTATATAATAAATAATAAATAAAACAGAGAATGCGCCACAAGCGAAAATGTTTTTGCGACCCTAAATATAAGAATAATAATTGATAATAGCTTTGGTTTTGATAAGTCTGTTGAAGGCGTAAATGCTTAAAATTTTATAGACTATTTTTTTAGTATTTCTCTGTTTTGAGGGTATCATGACCCCCATGACTCCCCCCAGGATCACACTGTCGGCCAAAATGTAAATATTTCGAAAACAAGCATTTACAAGGTTTTCCTTGTAAAAGGTTTTATACAATAAAGCTTTTATAAAAGGGTGATATAAAATAAAGTAACTTGAATTTGTTACAGAAAAAATTAAAAATAAATATCTCGAAAAAGCTTACCCTCCCTCCCATCTTTAATTCTACCTGTTACCTGTGGCGGCATCCTTTCTTTATTTATTGCCTTTTTTTAACACTAATGAAAATGACGCTTTAGCTATTTTTTTAATTAATATTTCGTTACTTCTTCGTTTTATCCAAAAATCGACAAAACACCCATTATTTGTAGAATACAATTGCCTACAATTTTGCCTTAAAACATGTTGGATTTATAAATTAATTAAAGCAGGAAAATAAATATTGGCCAATTTGCCAAATTTCGTTTTTTGCTTTTATTAATTTGTCAATTAATATTTTTTAACTTAAATCTGTAATTAAATGCTATCCAGAGACGGTAATTAGCTGCTTCCTGCAAAAGACGAATTATTGATAAGAAAATAAAATACGTCACTCATGTTGGCTCTTAAATTGAACACAAACATTTTAAAGTTGTTACCATAGCTCTTTAGGCGACCATGTACCGGGTAATCGGCTATATCTCAGAAAGTAATAACACTAGGACTTTGGGAAAAAATATATGTCTATAAAAGCGGCCAAGAGAAATTGCTGGAAATTATTTTCAAGTTCGAAAAATGACCGCTAGGGGGCGTAAGATAACTTTCAAAATAGAAATGCCATTTTTCTCTTGATTTTTCTTAATAAAAATATGTTAAAAATATAAGCATTGCATTCTTCATAAAATTATGCAACTTTATGTTACGAATCATTTTTTTCTATTTTCAATAATAAAGTGGTGGGAGAAGGTCAAACCTTTTTTCTTTCAAACGCTGATATCTCTGTTTTGGATAAACCGATTTTATTCAACTTGGTATTGAAAAAAGCCCTTCTTTTCCTCTACACGTAGATCTATTAACTATACCATATTGATTCTGATGGTGGCCACTAGATGGCGTTTTTCCGTAATTCCTCAATGAATAAGGATTTTCTCAAAAAAATCAAATATTATGATATAACTTTTTCATCATATTTTATTTTAGGCTTATAAAGGCTATTAAATAGTGAAATAAAAAATCCAGGTCCGTATTTAAAATAAAAAAGTTGATGATAATCGCTCGAATCCGAACCGTCGGATTAAAAAACTAACCCCATCAGCTTGTAGAGGAGGAAAAGTTACTATAAGGAACTGAAAACCGCAACGTAATATCTTTTGTGTGATTTAATTGATTAATGAATGTTTTAAAAAATGGCCTATTTTTCCATATTAATTATTATTATCCCTAATTTCTCTAGTTTAACAAAAGATATCACGTTGCGGTTTTTAGTTCTTTGTAGTAACGTTTCCTCCTCTACAAGCTGATGGGGTTAGTTTTTTTAATCCGACGTTTCGGATTTAAGCGACCATCATCAACTTTTTTATTTTATTTTTGAAGAAGTAGTCCATACTCAAAGTGGAGTTAAATGATACAGAAAAAGAAAAGCACGAAGTCTTTCTCCACAATCTTTGGAAGATTGTGGAGAAAGACTTCGTGCTTTTCTTTTTCTGTATTTTTTATTTTAAATACGGACCTGGATTTTTTATTTCACTATTTAATAGCCTTTATAAGCCTAAAATAAAATATGATGAAAAAGTCATATCATAACATTTGATTTTTTTGAGAAAATCCTTATTCATTGAGGAAGTACGGAAAAACGCCATTTAGTGGCCACCATCAGAATCAATATGGTATAGTTAGTAGATCTACGTGTAGAGGAAAAGAAGGGCTTTTTTTCAAGATCAAGTTGAATAAAATGGGTTTATCCAAAGCAGAGATATCAGCGTTTGAAAGAAAAAAGGTTTGACCTTCTCCCACCACTTTATTATTGAAAATAGAAAAAAATGATTCGTAACATAAAGTTGCATAATTTTATGAAGAATACAATGCTTATATTTTTAACATATTTTTATTAAGAAAAATCAAGAGAAAATCGGCATTTCTATTTTGAAAGTTCTCTTACGCCCCCTAGCGGTCATTTTTCGAACTTGAAAATAATTTCCAGCAATTTCTCTTGACCGCTTTTATAGACATATATTTTTTCCCAAAGTCCTAGTGTTATTACTTTCTGAGATATAGCCGATTACCTCCTTAGGTGGAACACCCGGTACATTAATTTACAAGAAGGTAAAATATTTCTTAGAAGCTTGTTCAGTATTATAACTACACGAGTACATTTACCATTATTGTGCAATAAGTTTTTTTTGATGATTATATGGCAGTTGTGATTTTCAAAAAGTAAACAAAAGTTTTTTTTTTTAATTTTACGTCAGCCTATTTCCGCAACGAGGCCAAGCAAAAGTTATTCAAATGAACTTTATATAGGCAATTTAATCCAAATTTTACGTTTTTAGCTCTGATCGATGAATATTTTTTTAGAATGGTTTGTCTTGGCTAATGTAAATCTAAGGCCTAGAATCTCTAGACTTTTAATTGAAATAATTTAAAGAAATACTAAAACCTTTAATGGGCGCCTATTAAGAAGGGAATGGAACAGCTGTATGTTAATATTTTATGTAACAAGATAAGGTAGGTATTAGTGTTCTCAAATATTATAATTTGTTACTGCATTTTAAAATGGTGCTTGGATTAACTTCAAAGAAGCTTAGATTTACAAGGTTTGATTTTTCTGCAGCTAATTTTCTATAAGATTTGTTTAAACATATCCAAAATGCTATCAATCTTCCGTACGATATTGTAGCAAACATAATTTATTTTATTAACTAATTTGGGTTTCTATTAGATAATAAATCAACTTTAAAATAGAATTTATTTTACATTAATTTTTTAGATAAATAAATTTTTTCGGTTAAACTTTTCTAAAATGTAGCACCTTGTCTAAGTAGGTGCCGAAAACTGATGAAGCTGTATTATTAAAATTAATTAATTTATTTAGGTAGTTGATATACAGCGTTATGCTAAAAACATGGATAATCCTTTTTAACACGCTTTTATTAGCTTCAGCTGTATGTACAGGGTTTTTCCGTATATTTTGGAGCACCCCTGGAGCTTTTATTTGAAGACCGAGAAAAAACTTTAAATTACCAAAGTTGCATGATTTCTCCTGAACCGCCAGAATTTGTTATCGGACAAAACAAATGAACATCGTAAATTTGTTTAATAATGCCAATGTCGATTTTTTTAAATGGAACACCCTGTATCTTAATTTTTTTTTAAGTCCTCACTCTTTTCTGATTCCAAATATGTATATATGTTATATGTTTACTTTAGTCGTTTAGGCAAAATTTAATTTCAAAATATTGGGGATTAGAAAATCTAGATTGCCCTGAGAAACAATTTGGTTGTCATTAATCGCTTATGGCAACTGACTTATGTCTCAAAAATAATATTTCATACCTTGAATGATATTGTCTTGGTATAATGGGTTACTCTAAAGATGAAAAATTCAATAATTATTAATAAATCGCAATATTTTGAAATGAAATTTTGCCTAAATGACTAAAGTAAACATATAATATATACACATATTTGGAATCAGAAAAGAGTGAGGAGTTAAAAGAAAAAATAATATACAGGGTTTTCCATTTAAAAAAATCGACATTGGCATTATTAAACAAATTTACGATGTTCATTTGTTTTGTCCGATAACGAATTCTGGCGGTTCAGGAGAAATCATGCAACTTTGGTAATTTAAAGTTTTTTCTAGGTCTTCAAATAAAAGCTCCAGGGGTGCTCCAAAATATACGGAAAAACCCTGTATGTTTGTAACCGAATTCTTTGAACCCGATTTTGACCCACTTTAAACGGTCAGATTTATGTTAAATTTTGTTAACTTATCAAGAACCGCCGACAATACAATAATCTACACGCAAAAAATTCTCCTGTCAAATTTTGACAGCTGGAAGGTATAAAACAAAGGAACGATTTTGACGAAACAATTTATGGGGTCGTATAGTATTCGATGCGAAGACTTCGGGAAAAATAAGCAAAACATTCTCCTGTAAAAATTTGACAGCTGTCAATATGTCAAATTGTTTTAAAAGAAATGATAATAATGAAAAAACTATAAGGTCGTATGTATATTGACGGTGGAAAGTTGAGAAAAATACCCAAAAAATTCTCTTGTCAAAATTTGACACCTGTCAATATGTCAGAATTATTACAATAACCGATAGAATGGAACAAACGTGGGGTCGTATAGATATTGTCGCTAAGAATAAAGGAAAATTTAAAAAAATATTGTACCCGTCAAAATAAAATTTTGACAAATTTAAAAAAAAAAATTTTTGTTTGTTCGGGTTTGTATGTATGTTTGTTTGTAACCGACGTCTTTGAACCCGATTTTGACCTACTTTAAACGGTCAGATTTAATTTAAATTTTGTAGACTTATCAAGAACCGCTGACAATACAATAATCTACTAATCTAGCTCAATTTACTCAAAAAAAGTTTTTTTTTAACCATAACTCAAACTAAAAAATAAAAAATAAATATAGTGTAAAAAAACAAAAAAAAACACTCTTTAATAATTAATTAAACTAAAAAGCGGAAAATAAATATACAGTATGTCTCTGTAAGTTTGCATCATATGGAAAACTTTTTTATTATTCATTTTACGAAAAAAAGTTATTCTTCATAAAAACCTCTGCATGGTCTAAAACCTAAAATGCAACCATCAAATATCGAAATTTTCCAGTCATCTACGAGGTTTGTCAAAAAATGTGAATTTTTCCTAAGAATGTAAATTTTTCCCAAGAGTAAAGTACCTTTATTTTTGACATTATCAAAAATTGTTATTAAAAAAAGTTGATCAGAACTAAAAACCACGTCTAAATATGCAATACCACGCATTAAATTAATTAAATAATTAAAAAAATTAAATAATTAATAATAAATTAATAAAATAATTTTTCAACATAAATGCGTATAATTGCATATTTAGACGTGGTTTTTAGTTCTGATCAACTTTTTTTAATAACAATTTTTGATAATGTCAAAAATAAAGGTACTTTACTCTTGGGAAAAATTTACATTCTTTGGAAAAATTCACATTTTTTGACAAACCTCGTATATGAGTGGGAATTTTCGATATTTGATGGTTGCATTTTAGGTTTTAGACCATGCAGAGCTTTTTATAAGGAATAACTTTTTTTCGTAAAATGAATAATAAAAAAGTTTTCCATATGATGCAAACTTACGGAGACATACTGTAGTTTAAAATAATTCTTAAAATTCTTAATATAGGCAGAAAATAATAAAGAACGATAAACATCAGTTTTATAGTGAAAAAAAAGCGTGGGGCGCTGTGTGCTATAATTTTCGTATATCGATCACTCCACGCTTTTCACAATAATACTAGTGTTTATCGTTCATTCATTATTATTTTCTGCCTATATTAAAAATTTCAAGAATTATTTTAAACTATATTTATTTTCCCCTTTTTAGTTTAATTAATTATTAAAGCCTGTTTTTAGTTTTTTTTAACTATATATTTATTATAAAATAAATTTCTTTCTTTATCATATAAATAATATTGTTCAGTTACTAAACGCATTTTTTCTTTTTGGAATCTTTACAAATTTAAATATAAACAACCATAAGACCAAACCATTTCCCTTGAAACGTTATTTTATTATTATATTAAAACAATAAAAACAACACCATACATTAATCTTTGCAGAGAGGAAACGCAATATAACCCGTCATGCATCAATCAGTTTCATCCACCCTAGTTGCCACAATCCATGGCCAGAACAGACACTTAAATACCAATATTTATTTTTAGAAGAAAATATCTTCCAGCCATCTCATCAAGCTAATAAGTGTTTTGGTTTTTTGTTTTGCACCGACTTATAAAATCGTCCAACTGGGATGACAGGACGGGCGAAGCAGCAACCGAGAACTCGATCCTGAATTCCACTGATTCTATTTTTAATTTGTACAGGCGCCGAATGAAATTACTGAAAAACGGCGTAGTTCTACCGAAAAGCATAAGTTTCTTAGAATGAATTGTAAACTTTGTGGGTGTTTATTTTGCATCAGTGTTTTGACTTTGAGGTAGTTGTTTTGATTGATCCTGTTGCGGAAATCATTAAACTGTTCATCTCTTATTTCCTCTACCCATGACCTTACCTTTGTAGTGGTAATTTTGCATAAAGCAGTATTTAACAACCACAATTAAAACAACCATTGTATTATATCAAGGATTTTTTTAATGGACTTAATTTTGTTACGCTACATCTTCATTATTTTTCTTAAGGATTTTAAATTCCTCTGGTGGTTGGTGGCTTCCATGGGAAATACCATGTAAATTTGGTTACCCTCAAATATTGGTTCCTCTATTAATTTTACATCAGAATTGCACACCATATTTTGTTATTTTCCAGTAAACCAAGGAATAGTTATTTAGTAAACAAACTCACACAAACTCTTCGTAAAAGTCTTAAAAGTTAAATACTGCTGTAATACATATCTCAATGACACCACCAATAATATTAATAATTATTACCGTGCGAGCAAAAATTATTTGCATCAAAGAGGGCTTGGATGAAAAAACGTATGGCTTGGTTTAGAACACAATGATATGGGGACGATATATATAACCAAATCTAGGTTAAATTTTTGTCAAATTCATATTATGACATGATATGGCAAACTATTAAGTAATAAAATAAGTAGACAAATACAAATTTATTTTTATTGTTAACAAAATTAACAAAGTAAGAATATAACAGTCCTCAATATTGTTGCAATTTTAAGAATAAAAGTAGTGTAGTTAATAAATGCAACTGTTAAGAGCAACATAATGATCTACTCGATCGTAGAGTACAAGAAAATAATGCAGATTTGGAACGTTTGCTTCATGTAGAAGAAAATAATGGAATTAGCACCAAGCTTTTAGGCAAAACTCTAGTCGTAATTACATAGGTAGTATAAATAATATCATTCTTATAACTACCAAGAACATTAGGAATTCAGGGAAGGTGATTAATTACGAAGAGCAAACTTTTGTTTTGAAGCTTGTAAATAACGATAGGATGATATGTTTTGTCGACAAATGCATCTTGACATTAAACAAGGACCAAATTTTCAATAATTGTGGATATTGGAGTACACAGATTTATAAACAAGAACTCATTACTCCCAAAAGCGGCCCAAAACTGGCGAAAGAAACTTCTCGTAGAGCCATTTACATTGGCAAAAAATAGTTTTTGTGGAGTTGTGTCGACTTGTCGTATGTTTTATATGTTCAAATTGCCTGTAGGCTCATTATGTAGTTGTAGTTTGTTGCATAAGGTTCGTTACTGAATCAAAATAATTGTCAGTCAGAATCCTATATTTATGTTGCCTATATCTTTGGCTTAATTAATAAAACTTGGCATATTATATTAATAAATATTTGTATGCTGCTGGTTCAATATAATAGATGCTTTTAAGCCAGACACCAAACAAGTACAAAAATAAATATTGGCTACCTAAAAGTTACCTCATAACCTTTAATACAAAAATGTGCAACTGCATGAATGTGAAATTTAATTTAAAAAAATTTTAGCGACGCAGAAACCCAAACAAATAAAAATGATGTAAGTTTTGAAATAGTGTGTTTCTTTTAGAAAAGTGTAAATATGTCTGAACATTTGCGTTGGCGTTAACTAAAGATAATAGCTGCAGTTATTCAGAATTTTTGGGAAAGATAGGCTATTCATTAATTCGAAAATTTGCCACCATCAGTCCTCCTGCGTGCCTCGTTATATTTTTTATCGCAGATATTTGGTCTCTCTGCTATAAAGTCGCGTTGGTTTGAGAAAACCCCTTCTTAGCAATAATTTAATTAAAGTTAAAAAATAAGACACTTTAAGTCTTCTTTCACTGGTATATTTACATTGAATAAGGTTAAAGAGTGGTAAATTCTCTACCTACATGTTTCGAATCATCTTTAGAATAACAAATTGTGTATATAGTATAGAGAAGAAGTTTAAAAGTTCTTATCATCTTAAGGTGGGATTAACGACGCCATTTTCTAGCTTTTAACTGTCAATTCGATTTGCCCAGCTATTGTCGATTCGCATGCGCAGTGCGCACTGCAGTGCAGTGCTGTGTTGATCAGAGTTGTTATTTTTATGCATTTGGCATATGAAGAAAAAAGACAGACATATGCTGAAGCTGGTAGAGCAAGGCAGATGTTAGTCAGCCGGTCATAGTTTTGTTTACTTTCGTGTTTTGTGCAATTACGGAACCTTTCCTGTCCATATTCTTTAGAATTCTTAGGAGAGATGACATCTAGATAGACTAGAAAATATCGTGTTACCAGTAAAAATTGTTGTTTTTACTTCAGTTCTGAAAATCGACGTGTTTACTTTCAAGGATTTTAAGGTTAATTGTGGCAATTTTAGTGATTACAAAAAACTGCTTTTTTAAAAGTTTCTGTGCATTTATTTAAAAAAAAACACCGGCATACTATTCGTGAATGCCTCCCTGAATAGCCCTTTCAAAATTAGATACTATTTTTTTTTAATAATTGTAAGGTTTCAGAAGTTACCCCATTTAAAGGTTTTTTATACATGATTGACCTTGAGAACTGGACCCTTAACGGAGCTTTAAGATGATAACGAGAACCAGAATACAAATTACAAGTATATAATAATTTAATTGTTTTATATGGGTTCTCTATCATATTTTTTTTATATTGAAAAGAATAATGCCTAAAAGTCAACGCAGCTTTATATGAAAAATAATGTGTTTTTAATTAACAAACCACCAATATTTCCTTGGTGTTTACTAATCTGCCAAACTTTAAAATAAATACTGACACTGTTGTGATTCTTGCATAACCAACAAGAGTTCGGCATTCCCAGTTAGTGGGGGAATTACTTTCAGCTTCCGCATTATTATGTCGTATTCGAAATTTTTTGGCTAGAGACAGTGTTTATAATAAGAAAAAGAAAAATCATTAGGCTGACAGTTTACGCAATATCCGCCATGTATATTTGAATTGTTTTTCCTGAATTGCCTTTAGAAGTTCTTCTATTTTAGCACTTAATTTTTTCAAAAAGAGCTCATAGTAAAAGTAAGTAATGCACCTACATTGTGCACACTATGTACAAATGTACTCTTGAATGAATGATGATTTTTTTTGTTTTATTTGAATATTTTCACGAAAATATAACGCTTTGCATCCACCTTTTTTCTTTACAGCAAGAAGACATTTTAAATTGTTAATCATCTTATATACAGGATGATCCACGATGCTAGCGATCGACTGTATCTGCAAAACCATACATGCTACGACTTCGGGGCAAAAATTTTATTATGAAATATGAGCAAAAAAAATCACTGGAAATAATTTTTAGGTTCCTAATTTTACCCCTAGGGTAGGTAGTCGCTATGCCATGATACAAAGTCCTTAATTTCTACTAATAACTGCAATACAATGCGGAAATGCAGTTTTTATATGCTCTGTAATATCCTTTATAAATAAAGTAATAACAATTTTTTTCTGGTTACCATGGTAACAGCGTGGGGAAGAGTAATAACTAACAGTACTTAAAAGGCTGTAATTTGTGTCAGCGTTAACCTAATTTAACAAACTATGTCTTATTTTAAAGAACGTTTTATCCTGATTGAAAGATAAGATATTATTAAAATAATTGCGTGAGGTTGATAATAGAGGGCACTTTAAAAAACATATTTCTAGCTTCGATTTCTTATAAAATTCGAATGCAACTATACAACCATTTTAATTCTATTCTATAAATAGTTAGTAAAGAGAACTGTAAAAGCCGCAAGTCGTTTCCTCTTCTCTCTTAAAATTTTTCCTTTATTAAAACGTTGAAATCCTTCAGGAACAGCTTTTTTTGACTATATTTATTAATTTTATTGAAGGGTAAATTTTCTACATGTTTCGAATATATAATATACATTCATCGGTCCCTAGGGCCCGCGCAGAGTATATCCTACCACGCCACAGCGGGCCGCAGGGACCGCCAGGTACTAAAATGATTTTTCGTGCCTTGTACGCCAGCGAACCTCGATCAAACCTAGTTTACCATTATAGCCGGACCGCTGTGGCGTACAGGAAACGTGTATTCACTCGAAATTTTTAATTTGAGATAAAATAAAAATTCTGTGGTATAATTAGAAAAATACATGTATATGTTTTAATTAACTTGGCTTGGCTATTTATCTAAAAAATGCAATAATAATCCAAATGTTATATTTATTACCAAGGCGTGGATCAGCGGCGCACCCAAGATTTCATGTTAGAGGGGGGCCGCCAACCAGTGCCGGCAGCAAATTTTTCAATAAACTTTTAAGTTACGCATTTTTCTAGAACTTTGGAGCTTTTTTAACAGGTACTCTTGGACGATCGCAATAGCCTAGTTCAATCGAGGTAAATATCTAAAAAAATTGACTTTTTATAGTATCCACTTTAATTATAACTCTTCCAGACAAAATATACCACTCTTTTTACCAAATAAAATATAGGTAATAGTAATGACGACATATCCATAACACAAATATATTTATTTAAAAATATAAATTAGTACAAAGCACAACAATAAACAATATTTTATAAATAATAGAAACCAAAACTTTTTTATAACACCTTTGCATTTGTTAAATATGTAAATCTAATTTTCTCCCACCCTTAGAAAGTTTATTTAAAATTTCTTCACAAGAAACAGGAACATTCTTATGAATAAAGAAATTTGCCAAACCATTAAGTCTTACTTGCCCGGTGGAATTTCTTAAGCACGATTTTAAGTACTTTAATGTGGAAAATGACCTTTCAGAGGTACCTACTGGTGGTGACGGGAAGGGTAACAAAAATTTGCAAAAGTTTTTTGTATATTGGGAAATATACCATTACATTGAATATATAGCTTAAACATATCGGAGGGTAATAAAAATTATATCGTTCTATGTATCGCGCCTGGAAATTAAAGTTTTTTTTAGTGGGTAGTAGTATAGTTGAAGTCAATTTCATTGGGGGTTTTGGAAGGGAGCCAAGGCTCCTCCCCTGGGTGCGCCACTGGCGTGGATAATTGCGAAATAAAACAAAAGAATAACCTTATTGTTGTTTTGCCTATAATAATATGTGACAGTTACTGTTAATGCCGTGTTCATAAATAATATTGAAAAAAGGCCTTTTACGAGTAAGTCTATGATATGACGATATTTTCAATTGTTTGAAAACGCAGTTTTGGCTTCAAGCGAATACGCTATGCGTTATCCATAGCATTCCAAAAAAGTTTTTTATGATTTTAATTAATTAAGTTATTTATTTATTCCTAATGACCTAAAAAATAGAGTAAAACGCAATGATTCCTGTTTTATTAACCGACTAGAACTATGTTTAATTTCGTAATTATTCACGGCTGCCTTGACAACAAACGTAACCTTTGGATTATTATTACATTTTTTTAATATTTGGATTGGTAGGTCCTAGTGATTTTTCGAAAACGTCATCGATTACGTCGCATTGGCATTTACGCTGGATACCTTGTAGTATGTAAGAAAAATGTCATGATGGTAGTTTTTATTGTTAAAATATTTCAATAAAATAAACGATAGAGTTTTAGGTCTAGGTATTAATACGACAAACAAAGGACAACCTTAAATTTTAAACATCCGAAACCGGGGACCTCTCTATATTCTGTGTTAGATATTGTACTGTATAATTTCTCCCTGGTGTTAGATTGATTACCAAGTAGGGTGAAAATGAAGGTAATAAATTTCATGAAGATTAAATAACTCTCAAGTCGTTGACCCTAACGGGGAATGTAATGGAAACTTTTTTGGACTTATATATATAAGTAAGCCTCGTATATTTTTCTTTATTAAGGAAACGCGCCTAACTAAGACTTTTACTGTTTCCGTTAAAACTTAAGCTGCGGAAGTTAGTGGGCAGTTGGAAAGTTACTTTCTTTATTTTTTCCTTTCTTTACCTTCAGCTTTAATTGGTTTGTTATTATTATTAGGGTAATTTGTGGTTACTAAGCGCAGTGGGTAAGTATGCTTAATATGGTATGGTAAAAAAATGCTTTTTCCGAGCAGAAAACGACGTTGAAGCGACTCTTTAATATAGAAAATTGCAAATGGGAGTTTCTTATTTGCCATTTATCAATTGGCTAAATCATTATCTTATTTTGTGCCTTCACTTACCCCACATTACTCTATATTTTAAAATGTTTAAAACTGTGCTCAATGTAACTCAGTCCAATAAAAATTAACGATACTTCGGTTAATTTACGGCCTGCAAGGACGGTGCTGCACAATATTTGCGTATATAAATGAAAAAAACACGTATATATTTTTATTGTCTTCCATTTTTAAAATAGTGACTACCTAATGTAAATATTTTCAGACATTCTTTTCATAAAAGCTTCTTCCAAACGTGATCTGTCATTAACAGCTGTTTAGGATAACAATGTTTTTCAAAAAATTGTTATACATTTTTAATCGATAGTTTCAAAGTTTAAATCGTTATACAAAACATCCAATTTATTTTCAGAAATTTTAGAATGCTGGTGCCGATTATTATTTAAATCGGGCTTTGTACGTCTTTTTGAATTTTTAACCCAAATTCTAAAAGAAATGTTAGTTTTTTAACACCTTTTTAAAGAATTAAAGTGAAAATAAAATTTTCTTGTACTTTTTAAAGAATTCAAGTTAATTGATTATAATATCGATTTTGGAGTTAAACTCGTTTAGTTCGTATCTGTCCGTCCTACTATAGAAATTAAAATTCAATGTTTTAACTTAATATTCCAAAAATAACACTTCATTTTCAATATTTTTTCGCCGTCCAGTTATACCATGCGAGCAAAAATTATTTGCATCAAAGAGGGATTGGATTAAAAAACGTAGGGCTTGGTTTAGATCACAATGATATGGGGACGATATATCTAACCAAATCTAGGTAAAAATTTTATGACATGATATGACAAACTAATGAGTAATAAAATAAGTAAATACAAATTTTTGTTGTTTACAAAATTAGCAAAGTAAGAATATACAGAAAGAAAAAGAAAAATAATTACATGCACTTTATAAGGAAATAAATTTAGCTGCCTCTTAAGAAAAGTCCTGCATGTTCTATAAGATCTTCCCACTTCTTGGGACAGGCGTCTTATACAATTTGTTGGCGTATTTTGCATTATTTCACGAACGTTTGCAACAAGTTCTTCTGTTCTTACAGATGGTCTTCCTGCTCCTTTTTAGTGTTGTATAGAACCTGTTTCCCTAAACACAACCACGGTTCTTTTCAGGCAATTTTAAAAATCCGCAGCAATAAAAGCAACGTTAGGAAAATGTTCGTGAAAATCATCCATGCACAAACCCGGGTTGTATTGCCACTCACCATTTACTCTAACCCCGTTTCGAAAATACGCTTCAACCATAAATGTTTTGTGCTGGTCCGTAAAGCCCATTTTGTGAATTGTTCAAGAAATTGCGTCCTTAGATGCAAGGCCCTCTTTGATGCAAATAATTTTTGCTCGCACGGTAGTATCAACAAGAACCCCGAATATTTTATTAAAGATTATTAATTTTTTATTGAAATTTCAAAATGTTCTTGTATTCCAACACATATAGCGACACTCGTTTTAGAAGCAGCCTCCAGAAATACAATGGTATTCTTTGTTGGTTACTTCAAACAAACCAACATTTAGAGACTATACTTATACTTTGAGACTATACTTTTAGTACTGAACCTATATTAATAGTAAATGGAAAAGAATATCCTTGAGGATTTCTATTGACCTATTTTAAAACTTACCTTCAACTTCTGTTTATTTACCAGTTAAGAAAAATAAACAACTGTTAACGAATAGTAAAGTATGTGTAGGTATATTACTGCATCATGAGTAACAGCGGCGCACCCGAGATTTTATGTTAGGGGGGGCCCACCAACCAGTGCTGGAAGCAAATTTTTTAATAAACTTTTAAGTTACGCATTTTTCTAGAACTTTGGAGCTTTTTTAACAGGTACTCTTGCAGGGAAGATCGCAATAGCCTAGTCATGGGAGTCGTTAAACGGTTTCTTAGGGGGGGGGGGGGGCATTGGCGGCTTGTGACTTGTTAACTTGGGGGTGTACTAAAAACCTGCTGTAGGCGAAATGCGCCGCAGGCGAAATTTTTTTAAGACCACGCCCAAATTTGGTCAATAATTATTATTATAGTAAATATTTTTAAAATTTATGATTACCTTCTTATTCTATTGAAAATGAAATAAGATAAAAAATAGAAAGGCTAATTTATTTTTCATTAGTGGGTACATTGTTTAAAAGTAAAGTTCATTCATCTGTTTTTATTTGCAGCAAACTTATCAATAACAATAAAGTTCCTAGATTTAAACTTTGTGGTATGTATCAAGTTAATTTCGAGAGTTAAGGTCTTCCTTTAATTTTAATTTCAATTTTTTGCTCAATACTTAATGAGCTAAAATTGTTTCTCAAACATTCATAGTCGTTTTGGCATTAAAACTGTTTATTTTTATTAAAATAAGTCTACTACCCCAAAATAATAACAAAAATATAAAGGAAAACTCGAAATAATAAATTCTTAAATTCAATCAAACCATATTAAACCTCAATAAGTCAACTTTTGTCAATAAGTTAACTTCCAGGGGGAGGGGGGGGGCAAATGCCCCACCTGGCCCCCCTCAAACGAGGCCCGTGAGGTAAATCTAAGAAAATTGACTTTTTAAAATACTTATCCACTTTCATAATTTTTATTTCATTGGGGGTTTTGGGGGGGCCAAGGCCCCCTTGGCCCCCCCCCCCTGGGTGCGCCACTGATGAGTAACATTTTAAAAATTTTGTTTTACCTCTAGCATAATGTACTAACTCGATCTTATTATGACTAAAGGCAGTGGGTAAATTCAATTTATTTTTTTTTACCGGAACGAGAAAATCGGAGGCGTAGAAGATTCTTTCCAGATGTGGGTTAGATAAATAATAATATATTTTATATAAATGTTTATTCACCCTTTAAATATTGGAAAAACATTCAATTGGTATTGCTCTTTACGTCCTATAAACATGCCTTGTTTTTATACTGTAACTAAAGGGCGTAATATAGGTAATCTAAACCCTAATATTGGATTCCATAAAGGTTTTTAACAATAACTTTGACTGTAACTTCAATGACGTTGGCAATCATAATTTACTCACAATCGAAGTTGCCCGTTGGGTTAATATATTATTGTTTTGAATCTTTATGCAATCCGATATTAGTTCTAAAAATTTAGTAATAGTAGATTCTGTAACGAGGTTGGAATGAAAATTCGAACCGAATGGAAGATTCCTCACGCGAGCGTAGCGAGCGTGAGGAACCACGAGTATCGAATTTTCATTCTAACCGAGTAGCAGACTATATTTTCTCCACGACCATCCAGTTCCATATCTGATTCATCCGATTTTTCACTCATTTTTTGACTTGCACTAAACTTTGTCTGAAAATAATTATTACAACGCGGCCATTTTTATCTGACACTGACAGTTTCGAAATTCATGGCAACCTATGTCGTTTATATCAATTACAGAATATTCATTTCGTATCTTGTTATGGAATGAAAATACACGCAAAACGCATAAGAAGCAAGTGTTTCAGAATAAATATTCCAACTCAAGAGCGAGAATTTTTACATTCTATTATCAAAAATGATTTTGGAATTATTGCATTCAGTAATGGTCGTGGAGAAAAACTGTTCTACCACTCTTTTTTCTTAAGGTGGTCATATGAGCTTACAGTGCGGATAGTGACGCATTCTCTAGTTCATATTTTATACCGTAGTAGCAAACCAGCAAACACTTATATGAGCATAAAACAATAAATAATATACATATAATAAAATATACCTATATTTGGATGATCACAACAGATCAATAAGTAGAAAAAAAGAAAAGCACAAAGCCTTTCTCCACAATTTTTTATTAGAAAAACTAGGTGAACCTAGAATAATTCATAATAATACAAATCGACATGTTTCGAGTGTAGAAACACTCGTCATCAGGAAAACAAAGTGAAAGGTAAAATGCTGATGTTGTTAGCAATAGAGAAAATAATAGTGGGATTGAGCCGTAATGGAGCTTTTAATGGTGTGCAAGAGGTGTAAAATAGAATAGTCAAAAGACCGACAATCAAGACTTCAGCATACTGAAAAGTCAAGGGTTAGTGCAAAGGCACTGTCCTGGGCAGAAAAATGAGGAGAGCAAAAGATAAATTGGATAGTTTTAAAACATCTATTTGTGAAAATCATTAATATAGTAAAAAATCTTGAGTTTTCAGCTTTGTCAGTGACATGTGAAAGTATTGAAGGAAGATGGATAGAAAAAGAAAAAAAGTTGTTTTTTATAAAAATTGAAGCATCATTTAGTTTAAAATAAAACATTGTCAATACTAAGAAGTTTTATGTTAGTTGCGTTTAGTCTTATTTTGCAAAAGTGGTGCAATTTACAAAATATGGGTAAAAAATCAAAATGATCAGCTAAAATTTTGCCTGTGGGCTAGAAACTGCATTTAATAAAACTTTTTCTAATAACTTTTTTCGATACTTTCATTATTTTTAAACTATTTTTTGGAAAAAATTAAAATTTGACAGATAATGCGAATCACGTGACTACTATTTTTTTGGCTTAATTTTCATCTCGATCGAAGCAGAACTTGATGCCAAAGTCAAATGTCGAATAAAGTTATAATAAATAAAAATGTGTAAAAATGTGTGCGGTTTAAACCACACAACATATCGCTATCTATTAAATTGTTAACAGCAATATAGAAATCACCTTATGCCCAGTGTCCCATTTTGTATAATTTTAGAGTCCCGAAGATTATCCGAACAAATTCTGGGAGCGACTCTCCTTGTACCGTGTCACCGCATTAATTTACTAGTGACAAATAGCAGGCGATTTTTAATGTTTTACAACGTAAGCGTCAAGAACATTTTTCAAACCGATGGTTGTTTCACTACTTAGGTATGCCAAACATTTTAATCCTATGTATTTTTGTTTGTAAATTTGTATAAGAAAAAGAAATACCACTAAGTTTTGGCGGGGCTTCGTTAACATACGTCTGAATAAATTGCCAGTTACGCATTGTTTTTCGATATCCTTTTTGATGTGAATCATAGATGCGCATACTCCAATTTTATAAAACCATTCAAACAATGTTTATGCATGGATGGGTTAACTGATGACAATAATCACATGCGTAGGGGATAAAATATGGATAAAATACAATAATTGGATGCATACAATGAACAACGATAAAGCAAAGATATACCACGAGTCGACATCTCACTGATTAGAGAAGACATTCTATCATATGACAAATCAATAAACACTTATTGTAAAATTTCAATCCTGGAACTAAACTAGTTGGGGGAATCAAGGGCAAGACGGGACCATGGGGTAAGATGGGGTACCCTAGTTACTGCCAACACTGACGCGTGAGGACGGCTCTATTGCATAACCTTGGACTTGCTTGATAACAACATCGCAGATCAGACGTTCAAAGTACACCGTTTGGAAGTTATGATTTTTTTTGCTAAAAATTATACTAAAAATTTAATGACTTAATAATTAATGCATAATGAATTAAAATAGTTATTTTTCTTTTCAGAAATGGTTCGCAAATATAAAAAAAACAGCGAGAGGAGAGTGGTCCAAAGAAAATATGAAACCAAGGAATGTTTATATTGCGTGACATACTCGGAGTCCACGGAAGGATGGACTGCCTGTCAAATATGTCAAGAATAGTCCTACAATTTTTATACCAGCATAGACGAAGGTGATCTCTTGGTGTCACCCACACATGTGATTTTCGTAAATAAACCCCATCATGCCCCGTAGCTGGGGCAAGATGGGATAATTGTTTGTTTTTAAATAAGTATAGTTGTTAGTATTTTAGTTCAAGTTAAGCCAAACATTTTTATGTTAAATCTAAAGAATTTTTAGAATAAACTTAATTTTTTGATACATTGTTTTTTTTTTATTGATATAAATGCTTAGCGTCCTCGTCTTGCCCCTGGTTTCCCTAGGTACTTTACAAATCGTGTCAATTTAAGCTCAAATAAAAGCCATCAGGGGTGTGTCTTTCGAGTCATCGGCAGCAGCGTATTATCCTAGAGCACAAATTGGTGTGTATTTCCACTGTTTTGTATTCTATACCATGTTAAAAGCGTGGCATTCCAGTTGTTAGTTTCTTAGAAGCTTTAGGAAAAATTTCGTTTTAAAAAAAATTCTTCGAACTTCTCTAAACTTTCACAGAATTTTTAAAATATCTATAAGTCCACTTTAAACAAACATTTATTGGCTGTCTCGCCAGGAAGGCAAAAATATATCGTTACTATAAACATGTTTTTAGAGGGTTTTTAACCCAAATTCTAAAAGAAATGTTAGTTTTTTAACACCTTTTTAAAGTGAGTTGTTGCGTAGGTATGTTAGTTTTATCAAAGAGAGTTAATTATATACAAAACCCACACTATTTAAAGGTTAGAATCATGTTTCACTGTTAGGTGAGCTGTTCATTAATAGTATAATGTTATATTATTAGTACTGTAACTAGATTTTTACAGCACGCAGGTGAAGTTTACAAAACGAGCCGTAGGCGATTATCGTAATTAGTCAAGGGTGGTAAAAACCGAATTACCAATAATATTATATAAGAATGTAGCTAAATTATGCATCATGCCGATGGCGTTGGTGCTTTTACTTTTGAATCTAGTAAATTCTATATATGGTCAGGTCGTTTTGTGAAATAAAAATTTTAATTTTACATTTTTCCCGTGCAAAATTGGTGTATTTCGTCTTCGGTTCGAGTTATTTTAGCGTTTTGAGCTTAAAATTTTTAGATTATAGATTAATTTTGAGACCTTTTCTATTTTTACAAAAAAAAAACGGATATCCGATTTATATCAAATGATAATAATTAATTATTACGATGTGTCAAAATAAGGTAAAAATTGCGTTTTTCTTTGTAATAATTTTAATGGTATTTTAGCCTTTCGGGCTTTGAACTTGTCCATTATTAAAAATGGGCAACATATATTTTCTATATAGTGAGATACAAATAATGATACATATTGTTATAAGTTGATAAGGTTTAATTTAAAAATAAAAAATAAAATATTTTCTGCTATATTTTGACAAATAAGGCGGTATGTTTCCTAGTCACACTTCGCAGGAGTGTGATAAAAAGAGAGAAAATATTTTTTTTTAAATTAAAGAAAATATCAGTTAATTTTTAAGGAGATCCTAACATTATTGGGATTAGCGATAATTACAAACGATATTTTATTATATTTTATATATAAACATATATATTTAATTAAAAAAAAAATCCAAAAAATACTGCTTACCTTTCCGAGTCCGGACACCAACTCAACACCAAAAATATTCTTCAGTTTAAGACTGTTAGTCCCAAGAAGTCTCACTTTTTTTTAAAGAACAAATCCGTTTAAAATTTTAAACACGGAAATAATTCGTAAAAACTTCCCGAAATATCGAAAACTCGACTATACTTTCGAGTTCTTAATTTACCTATTCAGAAATACTTTTCTCACTGAGATGCGGCTTGTACTGAACGATATAGCATCCAGACGCCGGCGTATATATAAATTTTCGTTGCTATGGATACGTCGCGACGCTGGCGGCGCCTGCTCTGGATATATAACCATAATATAACTATGCCGGCATGTGTCAAGGATATTAGGGAATTCCCTCATGAAAGAGGTATCATTTTAAAGGTGTAAGAGGAGTTGCTTTATTAAGGTCTTTATTAGGTACCTTGGCACACATGACTACATTTTTTTTTATATTAAAGTATACATTGCTTGTCCTTAGCACAAATAGTGTACACTTTTCGTTAGTTTTAGCAGAAAATTATCACGTAAACAAGAATTATCGGATTGAGTATTAAGCTTTACACATGCTTGAACATGAGCCTACCTTTACTTAACATGTCAGATGAATGCAGATTAGATGCTATTCACATGTTGAACAACTGGACCACAGTCAATTTTCTATTGTTGATATTGGGGTAGATCTCAAAGAACCCCGCACTTCTTTTATGGAAAATGGCCCTCGGTTAAATTTTCTAAATTTTTACTATGTTGTAAAGAATGCCATTCTGAATAAAAGTGTTCATAGCCACAACAATATCTGCCGACTAGTTTTCCAAGTTGCAAAATATGAATTCTCAATACATTATTTTCCTAGTTTATAATATGAATTCGTTTTGTTTTTCTAAATTTTTGATGGCCCTGTCGTAGATAGAATAGAATACTATAAAAATTGTTTAAATTTTTTTATTATATACCGGGTGAGTGACGAAAATTATTTAATATTTTTTGTTAAATCATTGTATTTTCCGCATTAAATTAAATGTTTACAAAGTAATACTGTAGATGACATTAGCTTGCAGCACGCTATCAGAATTTATATTATTTATATTTATACAGGGTAACTCAAAAAAGTTAATATTTTTTTTATTAGTTTTGAAAGAAATTTTGTAGAGATATTTCTTTATGCACTACTTCTTGTTTATCGTATGCTTTCAAATATATATAATTATCAAGGTTATACAGGGTGTTTCCGATGATAAGCGATAGAAAAATAACATAAAAATGCATGTATTTATAAATCACCCGGTATATTAAAAATGGATCGGTTAAATTTCGTTATTTTTTTAAATATTTATTGCTTGAAGTATCTTACTTACCTACATGTTTACTATTGATTACCCTTTTCCTATGACCAGTTCTGGAGATATACAGCGTGGAACAGACTCAAAACTCAAAAAATAAGGAAATAAAATAACATTTTTTTTTAATTAAATAAAATTTGTCATGAAGGTTTATTTTATGGTTAAAAATAAATATATTTAATGCTATACAGGGTGTTTCAAATAATTGGGGTATTCTAAAACTATATTGCAAATAAGAAATATACATAAAAACTATAAACAATTTATTATATCCAAATTATTTTATCCAAAAATAATAAGTAGGCCCCTAATTATTCGAAACACCCTGTATAGCATTATATATATTTATTTTTAACCATAAAATGAACTTACATAACAAATTTTATTAAAATTAAAGAAAAATTGTTATTTTATTTGCTTATTTTTTTAGTTTTGAGTCTGTTCGACGCTGCGTATATATCCAGAACTGGTCATAGGAAAAGGGAAATCCATAGCAAACATGTAAGTAAGACACTTCAAGCAAAAAAAATTAAAAAATAACGAAATTTAACCGATCCATTTTTAATATATCGGGTGATTTATAAATACATGCATTTTTATGTTATTTTTCTATCGCTTATCATCGGAAACACCCTTTATAACCTTGATAATTATATATATTTGGAAGCATACGATAAGCGACAAGTAGTCATAAAGAAATATTTACAAAATTTCTTTCAAAACTAATAAAAAAAATATTAACTTTTTTGAGTTACCCTGTATAAATATAAATAATATAAATTCTGATAGCTTGCTCCAAGCTAATGTTATCTACAGTATTACTTTGTAAACATTTAATTTAATGCCGAATTAACAATGATTTAACAAAATATTAAATAATTTTCGTCACTCACCCGTTATACAGGGTGTCCCAAAAGTAATGGGACACAGACCAACAGAAGACTCCTTTAGACGAAATAATGCGATCTATCTAAACTTGCCTTATCCCAAAACTGATAACAACCGAGATACAGGGTGTCAAAGTTTTAATTTTGTTTTCGTTTTTTTGCTATTACTTTTTAACAAAACGACATAGCAGCACAAAATTAGAGTTTTGGGGTTTTTTGAGGTGAGGAATTCATAATTAGCCATAGTTTTTGTGTAACCAGTAGAGGGCGC
Organism: Polydrusus pterygomalis; assembly: GCA_963969555.1. Taxonomy (NCBI): domain Eukaryota; kingdom Metazoa; phylum Arthropoda; class Insecta; order Coleoptera; family Curculionidae; genus Polydrusus; species Polydrusus pterygomalis. The sequence goes on along the minus strand of OZ018376.1, from coordinate 35,271,595 downwards.
TGCCTACGACATGGCCCACTCCTTTTAGCTGGCATAACTTTGTTTAGGCGTTTTATATCGACCCGACTATTAAAAAAATAAGTTACTTTACTTCTTTTACATCAAAAATGTATAACTTATTGAAGTCGCTAGGAGCAACCATTTTCGAGATAATCGCATTTCATATGTCCAATGCAACTAAGTACGTCGTCCAAAAGCAACGGAAAATCGAGCAACGGTGAATTTTTGACTTAAAATTATTGTAAATGAGCTACATTAGCTAAGTGTCAGTTAATGTAGATACTTAAGGTTGACTATTTTTTTCTAATAAAACCGCTAGTATACGGAATTACTAATTTTATTTTAAACAAATTTTTTTTTAATACTTACTTTAATAACATTTAAAAGTAACAAAATAGTTAGAAATAAAAATGGTAACGCCGTGATAGCAATTGTTCAAAATGGCCACCATTGATTTCAATGATTTAATTAATTTAAATATTTTAGAATTCTTGCATTAAAAATATCGAATGCAATTATCTCGAAAATGGTTGCCCCTACCGACTTTAATAAGTTATATATTTTTGATGTGAAAGAAGTAAAGTAACTTATTTTTTTAATAGTCGTATCGATATAAGAAGCCTAAACAAAGTTATGCCAGCTAAAAGGAGTGGGCCATGCTGTAGGCAGCGCCCTCTACTGGGTACACAAAAACTATGGATAATTTTGAATTCCTCACCTCAAAAAACCCCAAAAGCCTTAATTTTGTGCTGCTATGTCGTTTCGTTAAGAAGTAATCGCAAAAAAACGAAAACAAAATTAAAACTTTGCCACCCTGTATCTTTGTTGTTATCAATTTTGGGATAAGGCAAGTTTAAGTAAATTACATTATTTCGCCTTAAGGAGTCTGCTGTTGCTCTGTGTCCCATTACTTTTGGGACACCCTGTATAATAAAAAAATGTAAACTATTTTTATAGTATTTTATCCTATCTACGACAGGGCCATCAAAAATTTAGAAAAAAAAAACGAATTCATATTATAAACTAGGAAAATATAATGTATTGAGAATTATTCATATTTTGCAACTTGGTCGGCAGATATTGTTGTGGCCATGAACACTTTTGATCAGAATGGCATTCTCTACAAGATACTAAACATTTGGAAAATTTAACCGAGCCATTTTCCATACGAAGAGTGCGGGGTTCTTTGTTGCAGATAAACTTGTCACGTAGGAAAAATATTCTTTCGTAGTGAATTTTATAGATATTTCTTTCATATTATTATTACCACAATCAACACATCGGTATATTAACCACTCATTACTGAACAAATAGTAATGTGTGTTCAATGACCGCTGACCGTTGCGTCATATTCTCCATATTTGCGGTACCTCGTAAATCAATTCAGTCAGTTCGACGTACCGGTGGTAAAGGTTATGATTTTTCTTAGGCTTGATCTAAATAAAGACGTATGCATGTGAACAAGTAAAATACAAGCGCGTTATTTCAAATTTTTAAATATTATTTTTATACTAAGTCAGAAAAAGGTAGTTTATTTAGGGTAAAAGGTATCATGGGATAAAACAATTTGTTTTTGAAAATCAGTATAAAATTTTTAATTGATAGAAATTTATTGAAAAATAAATAAAACTTATAAAATTTAAAATTGAATCATATAATTATTTGTCTAGTGCATCTCTAGTGCATCAGTCTATAAACTTTGTTTCCAATATTTTCATATTATTTACAAAAAAGCATAAAGAAGACAATATAATAAAAAATGACAAAACACAAAAAAATACAGTTTTTTAATACTTAATTAAAATAAATCATCTCCGCAAGGATTATCATCATTAGATTCGTCCAAAGTATCTGAAGCATCGATAAATCTTTCCTGTTTCCACATATTATTTATAATTTTATTAGTGTGTGTTACATAATTTTTCCATTTTTCCACTGTTACATTTTCTATGGCTTCATTCCACAGACCCAAAACTACGTCATTTGTTGCAGGATGCATAGAACTTATTTTGACATCATAATAGCGCTTATATTTCGAACAAACCATTTCCATAAACCATTTCCATAGGATTAAAGTGGCAATGATATGGAAGAAGTCTAAAAATTCGATGTCCATGTTGTACTGCTGGTTCGTCCAACCTATTAATTAATATAATGAATAGCGCTTTCCAGATTACTTGTAACGTTTGGATGGAATATATTATGCTGCTTCACTATTATCCAGATCTAATCCTTCATTGCAAATGGTGAAACCGGAATTTGTCTTTGTTCTAACCATGCAATAAGTAATCTTTTTAATCAACTTGTATTTGGAATTTTTTCAATTAGACCAGAATGATAGGTGACGTTATCCATGATAATAAGCGACGGTTTTTCCAAGTTTGGTAACAATTTTTCTTTACACCATTTCTCAAAGTTTTCACTATTTATCGAATTATGATAATCACCAGATTTCAGGCCAGACTTGAATATTAAACTTGCATTATACACCATCCTGTGCTGCACTTTTCTCACTATAACATAATTACGTACTGAACACAGTGGCATTGTTAATACCTATTGTTTTGAAAGTTCATTATCACAAAAATAGCAAAAAATTGTTCGACAAAATTGATAAACAGTACAATGAACTATAAACACGCGAACAATAACAATAGTTTTGATTGGCTCTTATTATACTGACAATAATAAATTTTATTTCTTAGAATCAAGGAAGTTCTATCATAATTCTTTTATAAAATAATTCCAATATATTTAAAGTAATATAGTAAAAATTTATGTTAACAGACGTAAAAATAGACTTTAATTTCGATTGATTTATGTACCTATAATTTATTACCTAACTAATATAGTAATATAAGGAGAAAAGTATTGGTTGTTTTCAGATATAGGTACATGCAAATACGACTAATCTGATTAACACAAAACTTTCACGATAATCATGATAGCTATTATAGCTCCTGATTGCTATAGGCTATATTCTGGTATGTACCAGCGGCCCGATAAGAGGAACGAGTACCTCTAAATTCAAATTCTTATTAAATATAAAATGGTATTAAACATGATTATCATTCTATTTTTAATATTCTGTTACCTATAAAAAAAACATACTTAGTATTTGATAAGGTAGGTTAGAATTTTTCTTTCAAAAATTTTTAAAGTCATGTACAGTTCTATTCATAAAAAAAGCGTACAAAAATTAGAATGAGAGGTTAGTTTTGTCATATTTGCGTAAAACCGGCTTGTCTAAATGATTGTTTATTGGAGGTTATCACACGTCATAGATTATCAAAAATGCAAAGCATTGGCATTGGTGTAAATAATTTTGAAACTGCATGGTAAAGGTTGACAGAAGAACATAAAAATGCCTCGTCAGTTGTCTGAAGTTGAAAAGGCTCAAATTGTATCAAGAATCGAAGAAGGATGGCCAATCCGTGCTGTAGCGCATTTGTATAATAGAAATAAAAAAAAACTATATTGAAAATTAAGCAACGCTGGCAACAAGAAGAATCCCTAAAGAGGAAAATTGGTTCAGGTCGTCCCAAACGTTCCAACCCTCAACAAGATGCTGCTTTTTTGGGATATTTAAGAAATAATCCATTTGAACCTGCAAGGGATAGTGTTATTGATACAACATTTCCTGCCTCTCAACCAACCGCCAGCAGGAGAGTCAAGGAATCTGAACTAAAATGTCGCCCAGCTGCGAAAAAAATGTTTCTTACTGAAGAACAGCGACAATCTAGGATTATTTTTGCTTTAAATCCTCAATTTTGGAACAGGGTCTGTTTTACTGATAAAAAGACGTTCCAGTCGACTTATAACAGACAAATTCGTGTGTACCATCCAAACAATACCAGGTTTGCAGAGCGATATACTAACCCCCTCACTTCTAGAGATAGCGTTTCTTTGTAAATGTATGGCTGGCGAATAGAAGGAAGATTTAATGCCGGAAATTTCATTAACATTTTAGAAAACATATTGTTACCATCTGCTGAGCAAATGTATCCCAATAATACTTTCATATTTCAACAAGATAATTATTGTCGAGTCCAAAAAATATATAATCGAAATTTTAGGCCACAAAATTCAGAAAATTTATGGGAAATAATACATGCGTGCTAGGAAGAGCTTGATCCAAATATCGTATCAAATATAATTCGGTCCATTCCGAATAGACTGGCTCAAGTAATAGAAAAACAGGCATGTATGACCACATATTAGATTTTATTTATTCTTCTTAAACGTTTTTTGTTTCTATAGTAATTTTTATAAAACTGTTAAGATATATTAAAAAATTAAAAAATAAATTTTTGTTATTCAATTCAACTAACGCCCAACGCCAATGCTTTGCATTTTTAATAACCTTTAACATGCGATAAGCCGGTTTTACGCAAATATGGTTAAGATTTCCTCTTATTCTAATTCGTGTATGCTTTTTTTATGAATACAACTGTTACTGTACTTACTGTAGGCAGTTCGAGTTGGTTTTTGTAGAAGGTTATTAAAAAACAAGAACTAAAAATTCAAGATGTATTGCTTTTCATGAGGACCTCTTTTAAAAGAACAACTGACTAGTATTAAAAAAAATTATTATAAATTATTGTTTAAATTTAAAATATTTTCAATTTTCGCCTGCGACGGTACTTTTGTGCACCCCCAAGTTACAAAGTGACGCGCCGCCACTTATCACATTACTCATTACTCTACATACCCCGACCCCTCCTGGGATTACATCTGCACGCAGGAAAAATATAAATTGTTTTTAAAAAACAGCAAAACATTGTCTTGTTACAAGCAACATGCATTTATGCAAACGTCGAAACTTCTTTCACAGACATCTCAAACAAAGGCAAATTACAATTTTTTTTTAAATCCTAATATTTATATAAGCAGTTAGGACTAATTAGTTAGTATCCCTGGTGAACCTGCAAGAGATTTTTAACTAACATAAGATGTTTTTGTGTCAAAATCACGTTTAATTATTATGTGTCACGTTTTTAACGAGTTATATACGCAGTGTATATTTAAACTCCAACATAAACGTGCAACAGCCCAATATCGAACACCTTTTTTGTTTGCCTAATAAAATTACGTTGACGTATTTTATGAAAAGTCCTCATGCATTATTACGAGATTATACCGTGCGAGCAAAAATTATTTGCATCAAAGAGGGCCTTGCATCTAAGGACGTAATGCTTAGTCGTAGAGCTTAATACCTGTTGGGTGTCAGTAACTACCTGAATTAACAATCAATCAGTTATTCCGTCATCTTTGACAGTCGTTACAAGTAATTTGATTCATCGCTAATTTTTCCAACCTTATGAACAATTCACACAGTGGGCTTTACGGAACAGCACAAAACATTCATGGTTGAAGCGTATTTCGAAATGGGGTTAGAGTAAATTGTGAGTGGCAATACAATCCGGGTTTGTGCATGGACGATTTTTATGAACATTTTCCTAACGTTGATTTTATTGCTGGGGATTTTTATCATTGCCTGAAAAGAACCGTGGCTGTGTTTAGGGAAACAGGTTCTATACAACACAAAAAAGGAGCAGGAAGACCATCTGTAAGAACAGAAGAACTGCAAACGTTAGTGAAATAATGCAAAATACGCCAACAAATTGTATAAGACGCATGTTCCAAGAAGTGGGAAGATCTTATGGAACATGCGGGACTATTCTTAAGAAGCAGCTAAATTAATTTCCTTATAAAGTGCAAGTATTTCAAGAAATACAAGCCGCAGATTTTGAAAGACGCAGGAATTACTCTCAATGGTTTACCCAAAATCTATTGGAAAGATATGATTTATTAGACCTGACATTTGTTTCGGGTGAAGCCTGTTTCCACCACCACACATGTGGAGTAGTGAAAATCCCCATTTTTTTGTAGAGTCCACATTGCACCCTCAAAAAATTGGTGTCTGGTTAGCTGTTTCCCGAAGAAGAATTGTTGGTCCTATTTTTTTCCATGACACAGTTACAGCACAGCGGTATAGAGACAATATTTTCAATCCATTTGTGGAGCAGTTACTTGACGACGAACGACTTTTTGGATATTTTCAACAGGACGGTGCAACCGCCCATACAGCCGCCGAAACTATTAACTACTTACACAATTTTGTCGACGACACATTGATTATTATTCGATCAGGCATTGAATTCCCACCTAGATCACCTTGTTTAACGGTTAGGGATTACTTCGTTTTTCCTCATTTAAAGAACACTTTTTTTAAAAACCCAGTTGCAAATTTAGAACAATTACAAGAAAGGATTATCCAAGAATATGGTAACATTTCTCCAGAGATGCTGATGGTCAACACTTTCAAAAATATGAAGAGACGTGTGAATTTATGCTTATGCTTATTCTTACATTGTTAATTTTGTAAACAACAAAAATAAATTTGTATTTGTCTACTTATTTTATTAATCATTAGTTTGGCATATCATGTCATAATATGAATTTGACACAATTTTAACCTAGATTTGTTTAGATATATCGTCCCCATATCATTGTGATCTAAACCAAGCCCTACGTTTTTTAATCCAAGCCCTCTTTGATGCAAATAGTTTTTGCTCGCACGGTATTTATTACCATATACTTCTTATAGAATATACTACATTGGTTACGGTTTAAAGAAATCAAAGATTACAGCGTTCACAGTTTGTCTGGTTAGCTGTCCATGAATGGTCCACTGCACTGAAAAAAATCCTTCTATTTCTTATTAGAATTTACATACATTTTATACAATTGTTTAATACTATATGTGACAGCAACGCGCTTTCCTACTGCCAGACAACGAAAATTGCTAGACCGTTGTGTAGTGATAATCAATAATCACGGTAACTTAGCCAATAGGAAATATAATTTATTGCTACCATAGAATGGTTTATAGCCATTATTGCTCTGAATACTCACAGTAATTATCAAGTTCTATTAAGGGTGTAATCTGGTTTTATATACTGTATTAGTTCCGACTGGCAATTGTAATGAAACTTCACAATAATCATAATAATATTTGCTTGCTACGGTTAATAAAGCATATACTTATCACTAAAATTCAAATAGCCTCTAGTGTTATTTTGTTTTTGTCGTTTAACATTACATATGATTATCTATTATGCAAAAATGGTTTACTAAGATGGTGACATTCGTCCATAGATTATAAAGTCTAATACTAATGACGGGTTGCGCGAAATAAGAATTTTGTATTGTTTTATCTGACATGCAAAGTTTAAAAAAAATTAAATACAAAGTAAAAATAAATTAATTGAAACAGGTATTGGTACGATCGATAAAATTTAAATTCAGATAGGACAGCTAGAAGACTCCGAACAACGGTGTGATATGCGCATCAACAAATCTGTTAAAACTAATAATCAGGCGCGCGTCGATTGCCGATCGCTTCTACCACCAACGTCTTGTGGATTATAGGTTCTAACGGATACAACCCATTTTTGGGGACGCTGTTCTGCTTTCTTAATTCTAGAGAAAGCGCTTTACTGGGAACAAAATGCGTCGCATTGAGAAGATACAATTTATTTCTTAACAAAATTGCTGTATTAAAAATAGCATACTTATAAAATAACCGTAAAAACGGTCTTAACAAATAACATTCCTAAATAACCTTAAATTTAAAGTACAGCAATCAGATTTACTAAAAAAAAAACCTTTTAAGCTGATACACAGGGAAAATAAAGAATAAATCTGATCAGACTTTTACATACATAGAACGGTCAATCAATATACAAATCCAGGTTCTAACTATATTTTCCATTTTTTTCTCAATATATGGTTCATATTATCTCATTATAATGGACCGACCATCAACGAAGATCCCCCCATTTATTATTCCCATCTGTGGGTTATTGTAGATTTTAGTAAGTTTATCTTAAATTTGACAATACGTGCTTATGGTTGAGTTTTTGCTAACAGGCCGCTTTTAGGACATAGAAAAATAAACTTTATGACATAACGATAGTTTTGTATAACTTGGGCATTGCTTATTTTCTTAAAAAAAACCGTTGGTTTAAAATAGTTGGCTAAGTTTGGTTTTATTATCATATTTATTTTTGGAACAAAAGCTTTTAGAGCCCTTTTTTGAATTTAAAAAGGAAACATATTGTTTTAACTCGTGAGAACGCACTTTAATAAGAATAATTTAAAATAAAAAGATAGATTTGTGCGTTCTATTACAATATTTAAAAGAAAAAGTTTACTAAATAGGCCAAATAATATTGAAGATTTGAAAAATTAAAGGTTAAGGCTATATTTATTTTATTTCGGACTTCTGGGCAGTCCTGTGTAGCAAAATGCTTTTTACACATAAACTTGTACACGCGGTGTTTCCTTACGCAGAAAAGATAAATAAATAAACTCAATAATAATTATTGTACAATCTGTTAATATTTTATTTTAGGAATATTAAGAATTAAATATTAGCCATCGGCAACAAAAAATATGAGCCCCGTTGTAAATTTAGAAAAACAGATATATGTAAACCGACACTGAGGCTTTATAATTATATTTTAACTTTAATTATTCCTCTTCTTTATTAGATACACTTCCAAAGTTGACATTATAATTCTGAATTTGACACTGCAGATCTTGAAATATCTTTTCAAGATGTTTTTATTTTTATAATTTTATTATTAGGTAACGATTAAGGTCTTTGCACGTTCCTTATTAATTAACATAAAATGAATCACGTTGCATGGAATTGCAGAAAATTAAATTTATTTAGCACGTGTTTATTACTGCTATAATTTAAAACAAATGATACATACATACATAACTAAACGGCAACGTGTGATAACGACAATCGAATTTCAACATCTGTCAGCTCAGTCGTTCCTACAAACGGTTCGGAATTAATTAGAAGTAACTCGCACGTACTCTGAAGATGATTTTTCTAAATATTTTCGAAACCTTTGTAAATACTAATTTATCATTTAGATATTTCGGTAAACTTTGTACGCTGATTAAGAAATGTGGCCAGAAATAGGGGACAGTAGGGTAAAACGAGACATAATTTTTTTATCCTAACATTTATACTCTTCATGTACTATTGGAGAGACATGATTGGATTGGAAATATCACTAATTTATGGTTCTTTACTAGTATCTATTATCAAATCAAAATATTTTATTCAATTTAATTTAATTTATTTACTTACTTCCTGATATTTCAAAATATACACACATTTTTTTTTTTTGTTATTTTTGGGTATTATTTTAAACCATTGTAGCATACAGAAAATTATAAAATTAATATACTTCACAAAGCAGTATACATAAATATAGATACTCATGTAAAAAGTATTATACACCCTGTATAATACTTTTTCGAAAGTATCGATTTGAACATTGACAGAACATTAATGCAACCAAAAAATACTGAAAAAAAAATTTGCTTTAATTCTGTCTGTCCTGAAAATAGTTAAGAAGAACGAAAAAACGAACCAGAATGTTTAGTTTTTCGTTTGTTCATTCTTCCTAATAACTATTTTTAGGACAGACCAACGATGAGCCCCATGTTGTTTTAATTTAAAATTATTTTTATCACCACTTTTTTTAATATAATTATTAGTTTAATATCATATGCCATAATTCCTGCTTGAACAGAATCCTAACAGAATCCTACGAGTGCTGAAGATGACCTCCACTGAGGCCGAAACATGTCCTTACCTTTTAAAAAATCTGATGGTGTAAGATAGAGCTAAAGTGTGTGTTGTATTTGTTTCCGTTCTTCATTTGCAATAACTTTTATTTAAAGTTTTTGTTTGTATCATACTCAATAATTTTCTAAGAAATTTTTTTTTTCTCAAATTTTGAGCTTTATCCTTTCAGAGATAAAAGACTGAAACTCGAAATTCCGGTTGTGTGGAATTAGATATTATTGTGTTCGATAATGAAATGTCGGAAAATGTAAGAAAAGTGGAAAAGTATTTATCATTATTAACATTTTTTTTAAACTTCATTTTTTAAATACAAGGCTTGTGTTATTAGTTGGTTCATTCAATGCATAGGCGAGAACATTTCCTAACTACAAGAATAGTTTTAAACTTATTTACAGGTTTTCTCAAAATCATCCAAATATCAAGCAATCTTATTGATTTTGGGCAAGAAGGCCATGATAAAGAAAGTAGTAATATATATTATTTAAAGACGCGTAATTATTGTCAGTGGCAATTAATTATTAATGGACTCTTCGATACCTAGTTTATTCTAGAGAAATAACGTCAAAAAATGGAAAATAATACAAATATGCTGACATATTAAATTTATTTTTTATTCATGGCGAGTGCAACAATATTCCAAGTCGAACATGCATAGTTTAGATACAATATTATTATTTTGTTTATCATGACTTTCTTGCCAAAAATCAATAATGCTTTATATTTGGAGAATTTTGTGAAATATAATAAACCAGCAACATAGCATCGTACACTAAGAAAAACCTTCTATTTCTTATAAGAATTCACATACTCCTAATACCGTGCGAGCAAAAATTATTTGCATCAAAGAGGGCCTTGCATCTAAGGACATAATGCTTAGCCGTAGAGCTTAATACCTGTTGGGTGTCAGTCAGTGGCGGATTAACCATTAGGCACATTAGGCACATGCCTAGGGCCCCATAGCAAGGGGGGCCCCGCAGGGGCCCCCGAGGTGTTACAAATATAATACACATACATAAAAACATAAAAATAACATATAACGTAAAAAATCCAACTTCCAACTTAGAAAGGAAACCGAAATAAAAATTTTGGCAACATCGCAACAGTAATATTCATAATAACGATCGTTAATCATTACGCTCAGTCGCTCATTGACAGTTATTGATCGCGGATCTCCTTAGTTTTTGGAGTGAGTTAGTTCTTTTTAGTGCCTTAGTGCTGATATTTGAAACGGTAAGTATTTTATTGTAAATTTTAAACTTTTCCTTTTTGAATGCTGAAATTATACCTTTAAATAGTAAACAGTATGGTTTTATCCCTTAAATTAAACTAGACTTTTAAAGGGCACACGTTTCTCTGCCTAACTAAATTGTATAAATAGGGTAAGGCTGTGTACAAAGTGAAATCAAGAATAAGATTATGTTTGTATTCAGTGTAGCTTTATTTAAAACTTTCCTTTTAATTGCAGAGCGCTTTTGGCCACTGAGAATGGCCGTTCAAAGCGAAGCTCCAGTTTGACCGTCTCCCGATTCGTACCGCGACGTGCGACGTTGCCTTCTCGTCGAGAATTTGGTTTTACTAAGCAAACATTCGGTTTTTAGATTTATGATTTGATCGAGTAACAATACACTAATAAAAAAACGTAAATAGGGGGTGTTTTTTTTAAATGTATTTTATGTTTATAAATCTAAGCAAAAAAAATATTAGCAATTGATGTTAATGTTCGATTATTTATTTTATGGTTCTTTGCTGTAGTGCCTGTAGCTGTGATGTGGGTGGATAACGTTTCTGTTTACATTTTCAGATAAAAGAAATGATGTCAAAAAGGACCTATCCATCAGGATTTGAAAAGAGAAAAAGGAAGCAACAGCAAGAAAAAGTGAAAGAGAAGTTTCGTGGTTCACTGGATGACTTTATTCGTAAAACCAAAGATACTAAAACTGATGAAATTTCTTGTGAAAAGATAATTGATGTGTTGCCCTCAACCTCGATTCAATTAGAAAACGCAAATCCGATTAGGCTTCCTGAAGAACATTCAGCACTTGTCATAAGTGAAGCAAGTGCTTGTATAAATGAGAGTGAGGCGAGTAGTGATGGTGCTTCTTTAATGGAAAATGCTAAAGGTCTGGACGTTATACCCTGTACTTCCAATATTGCTGAAATTTCGTGTCAACATCCTCAGTTAGTTGATCAGCTTAGTGGTAAATCAACTCTATCGGACGATATTTCCCAATGGCCTAACATTATAACGGATACCCAAAGGGATTATGCACTTTCAAATCCTCCAAAAAATTTTGGAATATTGTCGAACGTTCGAAAAACTTACAAACAAAATGGGCGAATCATTCATAGAGGTCTAAATAAATCACATTTTTATAGAGTTAAACCAAATGGAGAAAAGGAGTTTAGGGAGTGGCTAAAATTTAGTGAAAAAAGCAATAGTGTATATTGTTACTTGTGCAAATTATTTAAATCTGATAATACAAATGTATTTTGTAAAGGTTTAGATGATTTTAAAAACATAGTTAAATTGTTGAATGCTCACGAGACCTCAAATATTCATATTAATGCGGTGTGTGTTTTTCTTAAACGGTCTAGAACAACGGGAAGGATTGATACTCAGCTGGTTTTGCAAAAAGAAGCAGAAGTAAAGTATTGGAGGGAAGTTTTGAGAAGAGTAATTTCTACAGTTAAATTTCTAAGTAAACTAGGGTTAGCGTTAAGAGGCCATGATGAAAGTAACCAGTCGACAAGGAAAGGTAATTTTTTAAGTTGTTTAGAGTACCTTAGTGAGTACGATGAGTTTTTGAAATGTCACTTACAAAAATATGGTCAAGGAAGAGGCAAGATTAGTTACATGTCTCATACTATAGTCGACGAATTTATTTTCACCATGGCCGAACATGTCAGAGAGGTTATAATCAGGGAAATTCAAGAAGCTATCTATTTTTCCTTGATAGTTGATTCAACACCAGATGTATCCCATGTAGACCAATTGTCTGTTATTATTCGCTATGTCTGTGGTGGGGAAATTAACGAAAGATTTCTGACATTTATAGAAATACATTCTCATACGGCCCAAAGTCTTTTTGAAGTGGTACTTAACATACTTGAAAACTATCATTTAAAAATTAAAAATTGTAGAGGCCAGGCTTACGATAACGCTTCGAACATGGCTGGTAAATACAACGGATTACAAGCTAAAATATTGGAGAAAGTTCCATCAGCAGTATTTTGTCCGTGTACTAATCACTCTTTAAATTTGGTTGGAAATTTCGCAGCGGGATCTTGTCAGCAGGCGACTTCTTTTTTTAATTACGTACAAAACCTGTTTACGTTTTTTTCAGCCTCATGCATGAGATGGAATTTCCTTCACCAGAAATGCAAAGAAGCTAAAAATTACCTCAATATAAAGCGCATTTGTGATACCCGTTGGTCAGCACGCGCTGATGCAGTACGAGCCTTAAAAATAAATTACCATGTGATAGCATCCAGTTTAGAGGAAATCGGCAATAATCCCGAAGAGAAAGTCATAACTCGGACAGAGGCGAAATCGTTGCTCAAAATATCAATGAAAATTGAAACCGCTCTCCTGATAGTTCTATGGGGACGATTGTTGGAACGCATAAATGCCACTAATCTGAGCCTACAAAACAAAGAATGTGATTTACTGACCGCTGTGATGTTATTGGAGTCTCTAAAAGAGTTTGTATTAGACACACGAAATAGCTTCACGGAAATTGAAAATGAAACCAAAACGTTACTTAATGCTCAGGAGCTTTCCTACAAAGAAGATACTAGAAGCCGTAAACGAAAAATATTTTTTGACGAAAGCGATGAATATGATGTTCGAATAACGGGTAGGGAAAATTTTATAGTTTCAGTCCTCAACGTTATTTGTGACAACTTTTCGAGCGAACTTGCAAGAAGACTGGCCTGCTATAAAAATTGTCTCGATAATTTTGAGATTTTATTTAATTTTGACATTTCTAATGAAAAACGCGAGATATGTTTTAAGAACCTTGAAAAAAACTATAGACATGATATTGATATCGAGAATGTGCGAAATGAATATAATCATTTTGTAGCTTTGGCCAGGGACACATTTTCCGTTTCTACAAACCATGTTCGCGTTATTGACATACTTCAGTGTATTATAAAAAATAACCTAAAATGTACTTTTCCAAACATTGAAATTTTATATAGAATATTTCTTTCAATACCAGTCAGCAATGCCTCTGATGAGAGGTCGTTTTCCGTTTTGAAACGTATTAAAAACTATCACAGAAATACGATGACTAACACGAGACTATCTTCATTGTCACTTTTAAATATTGAAGCATCAATTTTAGACAAAGTTAATTGTGAAGATTTAATAAACAGTTTTGCTGATAAAAAAGCAAGAAAGGTAGTTCTCTAGTATGAAATAATATTAGTGACAATGAGTATACTATATTCTATATTTATATTTTATGCATATTTTGATTTAGTTTCATGTTGTTACTTTGTTACGCATTTACGTATTTTTATATATGTATGTTTAGATTGTTTAGATTAGTTCTCTTTAATTAATGTAATCAATAAATAAAATTAATCGAATCGTCGCTTTAATTTTTTACAACTTTCGCCTACGTCAAGCTTTCAACTTGTGTCTCGACCCTTAGTAAGGGCCCCATCTGACCATTTGTGCCTAGGGCCCCCAAACGTCTTAATCCGCCACTGGTGTCAGTAACTACCCGAATTAACAATCAATCAGTTATTCCGTCATCTTTGACAGTCGTTACAAGTAATTCGATTCATCGCTAACTTTTCCAATTTCTTGAACATTTCACGCAATGGGCTTTACGGAACAGCACAAAACATTCATGGTTGAAGCGTATTTTCGAAACGGGGTTAGAGTAAATGGTGAGTGGCAATACAATCCGGGTTTGTGCATGGACGATTTTTACGAACATTTTCCTAACGTTGCTTTTATTGCTGGGGATTTTTTTATCATTGCCTGAAAAGAACCGTGGCTGTGTTTAGGGAAACAGGTTCTATACAACACAAAAAAGGAGCAGGAAGACTACTGCAAGAACAGAAGAACTTGTTGCAAACGTTCGTGAAATAATGCAAAATACGCCAACAAATTGTATAAGACGCCTGTCCCAAGAAGTGGGAAGATCTTATGGAACACGCAGGACTATTCTTAGGAAGCAGCTAAATGTATTTCCTTATAAAGTGCAAGTATTCCAAGTAATTTTGTAAACAACAAAATTAAATTTGTATTTGTCTACTTATTTTATTACTCATTAGTTTGGCGTATCATGTCATAATATGAATTTGACAAAATTTTAACCTAGATTTGGTTAGATATATCGTCCCCATATCATTGTGATCTAAACCAAGCCCTACGTTTTTTAATCCAAGTCTTCTTTGATGCAAATAATTTTTGCTCGCACGGTACAACTGTTTAATACTATATGTGACAGCAATGCGCTTTCCTACTGTAAGACAACGAAAATTGCTAGACCGTCGTGTAGGGATAATATCACGGTAATTTAGCCAATAGAAAATAGGAGTTATTGCTACAATAGAATGGTTTATAGCCATTATTGCTCTGAATACTCACAGTAATTATCAACTTCTCTTGGGGGTATAATCTGGTTTTATATACTAATACTATACTATTAGTTTCGATAGGCAGTTGTAATGAAACTTGACATTAATCCTAATAATATTTGCTTGCTACCGTTAATAAAGCATATACTTACCACTAAAATCAGTACTTGGTTCTCAAAAATTGAAATAGCTTCTAGTATGATATTGTTCTTGTGAGTGTCATTTAACATTGCATATCATTATATATTATGCAACACGGTTTACTGAAATGGTAAAATTCCTCCATAGATTATAAAGTCAAATACTAATGGGTTCTGCGAAATAGGAATCTTCTATTGCGTTATCTGACTTTAAAGTTTAAGATACTTA
Organism: Polydrusus pterygomalis; assembly: GCA_963969555.1. Lineage (NCBI taxonomy): Eukaryota > Metazoa > Arthropoda > Insecta > Coleoptera > Curculionidae > Polydrusus > Polydrusus pterygomalis. Next base: position 35,255,949 of record OZ018376.1, on the reverse strand, counting down.
AATACAAAGTAAACATAAATTAAATGAACAGGTGTACGCTCAATAAAATTTAAATTCAGACAGGACAGCTAGAAGACTCCGAACAACGATGTGACCTGCGCAACAAATACGGTAAAACTAATAATACGGCGCGCGGCGATTGCCAATCGTTACGAACCCCCACCAACGTCTTGTGGATTATAGGTTCTAACGGATACAATTAGTTTTTGGGGATGCTGTTCTGCTTTCTTACTTGTAGAGAAAGCGCTTTACTGGAAACAAAATGCGTCGCATTGAGAATATACAATTTATTTCTTAACAAAATTGCTGTTTTAAAAGTAATTCATTATTCAACAAGACTGTGCTGCTAATGGAACTGATTACTTCAAATAAAAACACTGTTCTAGCATATCTCGAATTGATATAACACTAAAGCGGGTTTGATACACTAGCAATTAATTTAATATGATGGGCAAATAGAAAATAAGCTATCAATACAAACCATGTCTCAGCAAACCTAATGTATTAAATCGTTTTTTTCAGTCATTTAAAAAAATTAAGTTTTATTAACATTTTTTGATCGAAAATTGTTACTGTTATACTTCCTTGTGTCTAAAATTTCATTTTCCGACAATTTATTATCTAGTAAATTCCACAACCGGAATTTCGAGTTTTACTCTTTTATCTTTAAAAAGATATTTAAGTTTTGGTTAAGGGTCAAAATTTGAGAAAAACTTTTTTTTTCTCAGAAAAGGATAGAGTAGGATACAAAAAGTTTTAATTAAAATATTGATAATGAAGAAAGAAACACGAGAAAAATATATTATACATAGTGTTCCATTTAAAATGGGCAAATTTGAGACAACTTCCGGTATAATCGAATAGTGGACGGTCACCTTGACACATCCAGCATAATATATATTTTTTAAATTTGTTTTTTTTTTTGTTTTTTTTTATCGCCGCACATAGTTCTGTTACCAATCATTGTTGCACATAATATGCTATTTCTGGACTAAAACTTGATTGTGTCACACTTTCAAATGTTTATTTTCAGACTAACACTTAATAGTTTGTGCAGTTACGTATTGAAATCTAAAAAGGTATAAACGTGGCACGTGTATAAACCACACTTCTTGTTCTTGTTTTCTTCCTCATATTACTTTTAACTTTAAGTTGGAGTTAGGAATTAAATAACAGATGTAATTAAATCATTATGTTGCTATTCGTTAACATAAAATCTTACTAGGAGGTATTAAAATGCCGTGTTTTAAGGAGGATTTTTAAAAGTTTTCAGTTAGTTTGAATTTGGGAACATAACAGAACATTTTACAATTAAAAAATTTTGGATTTTGTCATACACATTCTAATATTTTAAAAAATTCTCTTACAATGAAGAGATGTAGTTTTGAAAATTTAAGGTCCAAATTTAAATTTAGATGGTTTAGGTAGGTATAAAACAAAATCTTAAATTTGTATAGTAAACTCGGCACTAACAATATAATATTTGATTTAAATCATATTTTAAAGAAATGTGTATCATATTTTAATAAATAATTTTTTTAACAAATTGGAATTATTAAATGCTAGATCTACCACTAAACATCCATCAAAATACTATAAATTAATATTTTTATTTTTAAGTTTAAAATCATGATTGTGACGTAATTTTAATTTTAATGTTATTTATTTGTGTGTTGACTGGGTTCGTCTCGGTATGTGACCCTGTATGTGAATTTTCATAATCTCTACGCCCTGAAGATGGCTTATATAAGCCGAAACGCGTAGGCAATTATAATATTATATATATATAGGAAGGTAGGAAGGTCTTTTCTTTGCCAACCACCTTTTAAAAAACTATCTTTTAAGAATTCGTTTTTAAAACCTGAAGATTGAATTTAAATTTGAGCAGTTCAGATTTAATGCAAAATCAATAATTACAAATACCAAGAGTAAACGTAACATTTATTTAAAACATTTTGTGATGGTGTAAAAATATGAAATGAACTAAAATAAGCTACATGTATATCATACTTTAATAAGTTGTTAAACATTAAAAAAGTACTTTCTATTTAGTTTGAAGGTCTAGATTTAAAACTGAATATTTTAAGTTGTAATTCATATAAATTAATTTTTGCGTTTAGCATACAGGGTGATTCACGTTGTGTGGCCTATTAGAAAATTTACTATTTATTTAAAATTAAAAAATACTTAAAAGGCTGTAACTTTGGTCTGCATTAACCGAATTTAACAAACTATGGCTTATTTCAAAGGACACTTCACCCTGATTGAACGTTTTATATAAATAATATTAAAATTAATTCGTGCGGTTAATAATAGAGGGCACTTTTTATAAAATATATTTCTAGCTTCGATTTCTCGAAAAAGTTAAATGCAACCATTCAGCTAATTTAACTCTATTTTATAGCTAACTAATTATTAAAGAGAACGGTATAAACCGCAGGTCGTTTCCTCTTTTCTTTTAAAAGTTATGGCAAAAATAGTGGGAGAGTGTAATTCGATTTCGGAATCCTCGTTTATTATTTATGTATTTATTTATTTATTTCATACACTGTTTACCCCAGTTACAAAACAGGTTGAAAGCTGAAAATTGCTTATAATATAATATGAATAAATTCTTTAACCATACATACTAAGATAATCTAGAAATAATTATTTAATAATACAACATAGAGAACTACGCTGTACAGTGTTATCAATTTAGTTTGTCCCACTTTTAAGAGCCTGTAACTTTTTTGTATTTTGAGTTAGCGAGCTCATTCAAGAAACAAGATGTACCATTTCTAGCCAAGTTTTTATGAGTGTTGTCAAAAATGACAGTAGGTGTCACATGTCACATTTAAAAGCAAAAATTTATATTTTTTAAATGGGACACCCTGTATATTAGAGGCGCATTAGATGGTCCCTTTTCTTCCGATTTCAAAAATATAACACACATATGCATTATTTTCTTCATTCCACCAAACATTGACAAAAATATGAAAAAATATATTATTGTTAAAAAGCATCAAGATAGCTATGCAGTTGTTTTGGTTGTTAGCTTATATTATGATCAATGAAACACGACACATTGAAACGAATAAAATATCTCAAGTTAGTTACTTTTTACATACAAAATAACTTTTCTTTAATATTCGAAACGATTAATAATGCTGAAAATGAAAGACTGAAATATAAATGAAGATAAAATCCATAGCAACCAAAACAGTTGCATAGCTATCTTGATGCTTTTTAACAATAATATATTTTTTCATATTTTTGTCAATGTTTGATGGAATGAAGAAAATAATGCATATGTGTGTTATATTTTTGAAATCGGAAGAAAAAGGACCATCTAATGCGCCTCTAATATACAGGGTGTCCCATTTTAAAAAATTAAATTTTTGCTTTTAAATGTGACATGTGACATCTACTATCATTTTTGACAACACTCATAAAAACTTGGCTAGAAATGGTACATCTTGTTTTTTGAATGAGCTCGCTAACTCAAAATACAAAAAAGTTACAGGCTCTTAAAAGTGGGACAAACTAAATTGATAACACTGTACGTACATACATCCAACAATATATCCACTACTGATAAAAATGTCTTTTGACAGCGCTCAAGCTATAATTCAAGATATCATACGCTTCGACGTTATCATTGTAACAGGTACACATCCTATTTATAGGAGAAAATTTATATAAGTTTGTCCGTAAAGGTGGTAAGTAAATGGTATCAAAATTTCGGGAATTTAAAGAAGGAATTCTTTAGTTTAGTATATGCAGCAACTTTTGACAAATAATATTGTTATTAAGAAGTTTATGTAAAAATAACTACGTAGAACATTTACGTCTGTTACATAAGCTGACAAGCGAAAACTTTTTCAGCATCAGCTGGTCGTGAGGAAAACTTCTTTCGGGATAAACTCCAACAGATCTATACCATAAGGCCTTTGCAAAACGTCTCACACACTCAATATTGTCAATATAAGTTTTATAAAAAGGAGACCTGAAGAATACTCCAATTTAGACACGACAAAAGAGCGATACAAAGTTATTAAAGGACTAACAGACTAAAAATCTCTAGCGGTCCTAAGAACAAAACCAAGTAGTTTATAAGCGGCGGATACAATATGATCAATATGAGGAACAAAGGACAATTCCTTGTCAAAAAAAATTCCTAGATCCCTAAACATTCTTGGTCTTCCCAAGATTTTACCGTTTAAGTTATAGTCGAAATCAAATGTGGTGTTTTTATTAGAATATGTCATAACATTACATTTAGCAATATTTAAGTTTAATCTGTTCTTTGTGCACCAATCAAATAATATGTCCAAATTACGCTGCAACCTCAAACAATCAACCAAACTTGTGATTAAACAAAATATTTTTAGATCATCGGCATACAGCAGGCAATGAACAGTGAGGTTATTAATAATGTTGTTTATAAATAATGTAAAAAGAAGAGGACCAAGGATGGAACCTTGGGGAACCCCGGGTGTTGCATAAGCTACATACTGACGTTTATTCTTTAAATATGACTTCAAAAAATTACAGTAGCTGATAAGAGAAACCAGAGGACTGTAGTTTGTTCAATAATATAGAGTGATCCAGTCGATTGAAAGCCTTTGAAAAGTCAGTATAAATATCATCCGTCTGCATGCGCTGATCAATACCTTCCGCCAAAAATTGAGTAATACATATTAAGTTATTATGGCCTTAATACAGCCGCTAGCAGTAGTTCTGTATTAAGTAAAAGGTCCCCGAGATAACTGATGTGAATTTTGTTTCTTGTTGTTTATATTATTGTTTTTTCTTTGTTACCACGAAAAAATATGGTTACTTTAGTTTTTATTAAATTTTATTTAAATAAAATTAAAGTAAAATAATATCCATCACTACAAACAAAAAATTCTATTATACCTATATATTTTACAACTTTCCTTTTAACAAAAAGTTAAATTTATTTAACTAAAACACATACATTAGTTGCTCCCTGACTATAACATAATTCGCCGCCCTGACTATAACATAATAATTCGCTGTTTAAACACACTGGGCTATTTCGCGCCGCAAGCGCCGGTAGCGGGGCAGTAAATCGCAAAAAACAATTCGTAGCTGCTTGGGACCTTGTATATCATGAAATTTTAGCAATTAGGTACCAACCTTTACCGAGAGAAGACACATTTAAAAAATGATAACTATGAACTAAAACTTCATCATGAATATTCCACTAAAAAAAAACGACAGAACAGAACAACTGCTTACAAAGATGTTGCAATATTACATATATTTCTGAACGAGTAAATCCATTTATGGATGGTATAGTCAACCGGTCAACCCTTAAAAAATATTGTCACACAAGAGTGCACTTCTGCTGAAACTAGCAAAGCGCTTTTAAATATTTTTGATACTGACTGCAAAGTCTATGAACAATTTCGCAAAGAGAGGTTTGAAGACTTTACAAAACCCATTTTTAGTACTATAACTAGAGTAAAATTATCATCTTTTAAGGCAGTTACCCAAAACTCTGTGCAAAAAGAATTGAAGGTCAAGAAAAACCCAAATAAAGATCATCGTATATTTGATTTGGCTAGGGAAAGGGGCTACAGCATAAAATCTTTATTAAGCTTTGAACTCACTTATGAAAATCCCCTTTTTAAAAAAAACGACATTTTAAAAAAGGAAACGCAAAAATCTAATATCTGAACTTCAAAAAATTCTGGATAATGAAGAGTATATTCTGGAACCAGACAGTGATAAATTCTGCCTGATCGTTGATGTCATGATGGGAAAAATATAAAAACCTTTCAAGATCTAGCCAAATCTTTTTGTAGTATGATCGGGCTAACACTAAAAGAACATCTTAGACGAATTGATTTTGTTGTTGACAGTTACATAGAAATGTCGCCAAAATCAGGAGAAAGGTTACGAAGGTACGGACAGGACTACATTACTATTCACACGATCGAAGATGACGTACCTTTACCAGTGCAAATGAAGAAGTTTTGGGCCTGTATACTGAAAATAAAGTTATACTGCAAACTTACCTCCGAAATTATATTCTTCAACATGGAGATTTGTTTTGGCCTGAAGTTGAACTTATATGTAGTGCTACGAATGCAGAAAAATGCCAGACTAACCTATCACATTCCCAGTTAGTTTTAGACATGTTACAAAACCATGATATAGAGGAAGCAGATACTCGAATAATGTTGCATATAATGCACGCATCAAATAAAGGACACGAGAAAATTTACATTCTGTCTTCAGACACTGACATAGTTGTTATGGCGTTATATTTTCTAGAAACCTTTAAAGCCAGGGGACTAAAGGTAACGTTAAACAATATTTTTATATTATTTTTCTAATTACACTAACTGTTTAATCATCTAGGAACTTTGGATGAGAGCAGGATCAAAACCCATAAAAAGAGACGTTCCACTACATGTTATGGCTGCCCGTCACGGTTCAGCATTGTGCGCAGTTCTTCCTGCACTTTATCACCTAACTGGAGCAGATTATACGAGCAAAGTGGGAACCAAACGCAATGCGCTTCGAGCAGATCCCCAAAAATATCTGCTTGAATTTGGACAAGGTACAAAATATTGACTCGTTCTATTATAAATATTAAATATTTTTTTTTACGCAGGTGTATCTGAAATCGACGTCGAAAATTCAGTTCGATGCGCAGAATAGTATTTGATACAAGTATTACAAAAGGATAATCCTTCCAAAACGTTCGACGACTTAAGATATTGGAAGTTTCATCATGGAAAGATGAACTCCTTATTAGAGCTTCCACCTACGAGTGCATCGATTAGACTACATATTTTGAGAACACTGTATATTGTGTATAGCCAAAATAACTGTTTAGCAAGTAAAAATGTACCACTTGATCCCCTTTTATTTGGGTATAAAGACGATAATGGATATCTGGTACCAAGCAGTGTTATCAACATTTTCCCCTCTACTGAAGAATTAGTACCAAGCTGCAACTGTGTCAAATGCTCTCGTAAAAATACTTGTTGCTGTCGCGTCGCGGGCCTATCATGTATCTCTTTTTGTAACTGTCGTCATACTGCAGATCAGTGCAAAAATCCTTTGTGCAATAAAGTATAAGTAAACAAATAGAATGTTTAAAATATGTTTTACATGTATTTTTTATTCATTTATTACAAGCCCTGATGATGTACCTAAATATTATTTTCGAACCTAGGATTAATTAATATCATTTAGTTTTATACCATAGTAAATTAAACTAATAAAAATTTAACAAATGAACATAATATAGAGGTTATAAGAAGGTAGAAGACAAATTTACTAATATACATGTTGAAAAACGTTTAAATTCATAAGTGACCATTTTTCAGCGTGGTAACAAAGAATATATGTTTTTTAAAGCTATTAAAATGGTTTGCAAAATAAATATATCGGGGACCTAAAAAAAATACAGGATCGTACCTAGCGTATGGACATATATTTCAGAATCAACAGCTTTGGGGACACTCAAAAAAATTAGGTAAAGAAAAATTCGCGACATTTCCAAGAAATAACTTCATCAATCGGGAAGTGTACATATGGAACTCGCTTGAAGAAAGTACAGTCTGCCCAGATAGTGTAAACTACTTTAAAAACCAAGTTGATCGTACTTTTGAGCAGTTCACTCAAAACGTTGTGCATTACGGTGCTTGATGATATTCGTTTTTAAATATCTAATGACATTTGTGCGTCCAAAATACTTACCTACCCATGTTTAAATAACTTTCGCATAATAATTTAACAAGTAATTTAAACTAGCCAACGGACTTTTAGACATTTTAATTTATATTTATATAATAATAATAATAATAATAATAATAATAATAATAATAATAATAATAATAATAATAATAATATTAATTACGCTCGTTATATAATATAGGTACTGTAAATAAAAAAAAAATTAAATATTCAATTAAGAACTAAGATCGCAATATGCCGAGATGTACCGTGCGATAAAAAATTATTATAATCGAGAGTGCTTAGAATAGAAAAAGGGTTGAGTCGTGATTAATTGATTAACAATTTATGTTGACAATAACGAGTATTACTGACAACCAACAGGTATTCAGCACAACCACTAGGCAATAAGTTCTCAAAGTCAAGGGCCTCTCGATCATAGTAATTTTTGATCACATATGAAATAGCTGTAGGCTATCAAAAATTAAAACAAACTGTTATTTTTTAAGTGTCTGTTGCCTGCACCGCGGAGCCCCTGTCAACGCTCCTCGGACGCCCATGAAATGCACTGTTAAAATTAAATTATGAAATTTATTGCCCCACATTTTAAATAAGCACATGCCCAACCGGATTTGATATAACCAGTGCAATCAGTAAAAAAGGTTCGTGCATCAAAATCACGCAAATCTATTTATTGATGAGATATAATTTTAAGTTAGGGTTTATAAATAGGAATCAAATTAAAAACCTTGCTTTAAATTCCCTAAATCAACAAAAAGGAAGCTATTTTTGCAATTAAGAATCTAAATTTAAACTTTCTTTCCTCTTGGAAAAGTAACAAATAGAGTCATTTGGGGTAAATGAGCGCAGTTGGGGTAAGTATCCGCAAAGAATTATTACAGTAGCCAGTGCATATTTTAAAGGACATTTTTTTTCGGTTCCATAAAAGCAAGAAAAATGTTTTTTTAGTTTTTAGTCGGATTTCGAGTGTTCCAATAAATTTTTTGGTTGTCACGTAAACTTTTTAGATGGCCTCAAAGAAAATAATCAAGAGAATTAAGATCTGGAGATCTTACCGTCCACTCAATTGTACCTTTTCTCCCCGCCCACCGGGTGGGAATAGTTTAATTTAAATATTGTCAAATATTTTGCGCACAACGTAACAGTGCACTCTCCTGCATATTTGCTCATCATGAATATCTGCATAAGTATGATGAAAAATAATGCAGTAAAGCTGCAATAATGTTCTCTTGCAAACAATGAGATATAACGGCCCATTTGCCTAATTGAAGTATTTTTCTGTATAGACTAGGCAGAAATTTAGGGATATAAGTGGACTCAACACGATCAATGAAATTGACAATATCAGTATTGACAAGGCAGCTGTTAATCCTTGTGCCAACCAGTCTCAATATTGCTCTACTTTACGCAATCCATTATATTGTAACTTATTAATAGCGAGTATTGTGGCATATCGGACAAGTATGTAACTGATTTTTATATTGGAATACACAGGGATCCAAGCATAATGGGTACCCTGGGGCGGGTAGACCACGACGGCCGTTTCGTCCTTAGAACTCTATGGGCAGCCATAACCCAAGCAATCCCGACACAGCGGTAAGATGTATTAAAAGCCGTTCTACAAAAGCAAAGCGGCCATCAATACACCGTAGGGCCATCCCAGCGGAATTAACTCCAATATAAAAGGCAGTCACACTGGTAATATCGAATGGTAAACAACTAAATAAACCACGAAGTGCATCACAATCCAGTATAGGAAACGCTATTTGCGTTTTCGCCGAAACATCTGCCGTTTAGTAGACTAGAAACGGATCAACGCCGGCACCCACTAGAAGGGCGCAATCCGTTTAAGAAAAGCCATAAAAATGTTTAGAAGATAATATAGTGTCCGCGAAAAGAATTAAAAGCGAATATTGTGGAATATCGGACAAGTGTGTAACAGTTTTTTATATTGGAATGCACAGGAATCCCTGTGTGTGCCTAACGGCCGTGGTGGTCTACCCGCCCCAGGGTATCCATTGTGCTTGGATCCCTGTGTATTCCAATATAAAAAACAGTTACACAGTTGTCCGATATGCCACAATATTCCCTTTTCATTATTTTCGCGGACACTATATTATCTTCTAACTATTGTAACTTATTATAAAATTATTTAGGAAATCACCTATGGGTATACAATACGCAAAGAACTAATACATATTGAAGTATTTTGACATAAGTTTGTTAGTATCTTTGCACAGAATTACATAGAGAGATTAAAAAATCCCATTGCTCTCTATTTGGCGTAGCTGAGAACACAACATTGCGCACATTTTTGTCCCTGATGACTCTAAAATATAACATAAAGTCAATAATACTGTTTTCATTCATAATAGTGGCGATATTATGGTAATGCAATGTGTTGACAACTTAAGGTTTCTTAAAATGAATTTATCAACTTTTTATATGCGGATATTTTGACAGGAGGCTAGATATATTTTTTAAACGGAAATAATCAAGTACAGGCTGGCGAGGTCGATAGGGAGGTGTTGTGTGTTCCGGGTACCTTATTGTTCACTACCTTTATGTGTGGACCTATTTAGCAAGGTTGCACCATGTCGATTATAAAGCAAATGTTCCTTAACGAGACTGCCTCAGCACGGCTGGTCTGGAAACGGCTAATAAGATCATATTTTATATTCTACAGCGACAACAGTACAGAATACTGATATACTTGATAAATTTTGTAGTAAAAGATACACTTACAATACAATACAATACAAAATGTCTTTATTTAATCCAAAGAAATTAATAAAAAAAAATTAATGAAAAGTGATGGCGACGCGACGTTCCAATTAATGCTCTTCCAAGCAACCATCAGGTATAAAATAAGATATTAATTCAATAATTGCTAACCTAAAATATACTTGGTCTAAGGTAAGCAAACAATTAGAAAATAAGAAAGAAATGAATTACTGTAGCAAGTTACACAATGACATAGTTACAAAATCACACACCCTCTCCTAGCACAAACTTACCCACCTTACCTTTAAAAACTTGAAAACTTGGGGAACTCTTACCGACTTTCGGTATATTGTTACAAATTTTTTCCGCATTATAAGGAAAGGATCGCCGAAACAAGGAGGTGTTATGCCAGGGAATACTGTAAACGAATGAAGATCTTGTTAGACAGTTATGTATGGCAGTTCCTTTGAAGAGTTTGTGATATAGGTAAGGAAGCGTTTTAGTCTTATTAATTTTATAAACCAAACAGGCCATATTATGTACTTTAAATCGTTCATCCAGGTTTAGCCAGTGGGAATTCTTAAAACAGTCCGAGATGTGATCAAATTTACGTAAATTGTAAGAGAATTGAACACAGGAGTTTTGTAATTTTTGTAAGGAATGCCGATCTTGCTGTAGTAACGCAGGCCAGAAAACAACGTCACAATAAGAGACAAATGAAAGAATTAAAAAGTCACACAGTTTTAGCTTGATATCAGTAGTAAGAATATCCTTATGCATGTACCGTGCGAGAAAAAAAATTTACATCAAAGAGGGCCTTGCATCTAAGGACGTACTGCTTAGCCGTAAAGCTTATTACCTGTTGGATGTCAGTAACTACCTGAATTAACAATCAATCAGTTATCAGTTATTCCGTCATCTTTGACAGTCGTTACAAGTAATTTGATTCATTGCTAATTTTTCCAATTTCTTGAACAATTCAAACAATGGGCTTTACGGAACAGCACAAAACATTCATGGTTGAAGCGTATTTTCGAAACGGGGTTAGAGTAAATGGTGAGTGGCAATACAATCCGGGTTTGTGCAGGGACGATTTTGACGAACATTTTCCTAACGTTGCTTTTATTGCTGGGGATTTTTATCATTGCCTGAAAAGAACCGTGGCTGTGTTTAGGGAAACAGGTTCTATATACAACACAAAAAAGGAGCAAGAAGACCATCTGTAAGAACAGAAGAACTTGTTGCAAACGTTCGTGAAATAATGCCAAATACGCCAACAAATTGTATAAGACGCCTGTCCCAAGAAAGGGGAAGATCTTATGGAACATGCAGGACTATTCTTAATAAGCAGCTAAATTGATTTCCTTATAAAGTGCAAGAATTATAATTTTGTAAACACCAAAAATTAATTTGTATTTGTCTACTTATTTTTACTCATTAGCTTGGCATATCATACCATAATATGAATTTGACAAAATTTAAACCTAGATTAGATATATCGTCCCCATATCATTGTGATCTAAACCAAGCACTACGTTTATTTTTAATCCAAGCCCTCTTTGATGCAAATAATTTTTGCTCGCACGGTATAACTGTTTAAGTTTAAAATAGGACTTTTGAAGTAAATTATTTACATGGCCTGAGAATCTTAGGTTTGAATCCAACTGCACTTCTAGATTACGAGTATTACGACAACTATTAGTAAAAGTTAGGAGAATCATTTAAATTAAGTACAAAATCATCATTTTGTTGTAGCAGATTACTGTTTTTCCCAAATAACAATACCGAGCCAAGCGAACCGGGATAAGGGACAAGGAGTCCGGTATTCCCTTCCCAAAGCCATCCTCTTCAAGTAAAAAAGAAGAGAAAATAAAAGCACACTAGCAGAAAAATCTTACGATCTATCGAAAGTATTTTTATTAAAGGTAGGGAGTTTCTAGCACGACTAAGTATTGTAAGTAATCGCGAAATATATTTTTTTTCAGATACTATTAGATTTCCATGTTTTAGTCTCTATATGGCAAAGGTCATATTTCGCTTTGCCGTCGGTCTGTCTGTTGGCTCGAAAGTATAATGAGCGAAAATGACGAAATTTAGTGCATACAGTGTCACCAGTAAAGTCCGAATCATATGAGATTTTTTTTTTATTAATAGCTTTATTTGAAATTTGACTTTGGCATCAAGTTCTGCTTCAATCGAGATGAAAATTAACCAAAAAATAGTAGGCACGTAATTCGCATTATCTGTCAAATTTTAATTTTTTCCAAAAAATAGTTTAAAAGTGGGGTTATTTCTGAAAATATTGAAAAAAGTTATTGGACAACATTTTTTTAAATGCAGCCCACATGCAAAATTTCAGCTGCCTAAGATAATTTTGATTTTTTACCCATATTTTGTAAATTTCACCACTTTTGCTAAATAAGACTCAACGCAACCTACATAAATATGTTGTAAATGTGTGTTTTCTACAAAATCAAAATTGGGCTATTAAAATTTGGTCGCATGTGATGCAAAGTTTATTTGTTTTTGACCATGTATAAGCTAACTTCATAAAATAAGTATTTTTGAAAACGTAATTTGTGTCTGAAAGTAAAAATAAAAATAAAATAAAGGAGTTTTAAATTAAATCGTTGAAAATAGAGAAACTTTACGTTAAGTTAAACTAAAATTTATTTTCCACTTAATGAACACTTTACTGATGACACTGTGTTCTTTTTTGTCTTAATATTAAGATGTATTACTTTCAGACACAAACTACGTTTTCAAAAATACTTATTTTATGAAGTTACCTTACAGGGCCAAAAACAAATAAACTTTGCATCACATGCGACCAAATTTTAATAGCCCAATTTTGATTTTGTAGAAAAACACACATTTAATATGGCGCTACTTTAAAGAAAATGTATCTGCTTAGGCGGCGTGAAGTTGCTCTTGAGTTATTCTTTGAGTCAACGTTTCGTCGCTGTGCCGATGTTCCCGGTTTCCAGGGTGGGAAGAAAAAGCATGATGGAAGCTCCAGGACCAAAATACTCCGGAGGTAAACTCGCCCCCCGATCGGATCTCCGGGTGGGGGCTGATCCTGTGGCCTCATCAAGCGATATTAACCGAACATCCATTGTCTCCGACAATATATTGGGTTCCCCTAACAACACTCAACGGAGAAATAGTGTGGCACCTACAGTTGCTGACACACCCAAAAACAGCAGCTTCAAAATTGATTTCTGCAATATCAGAGGGCTTAATACCAACATCAATTCAGTCCACCAGCACTTACAATCATCCAAGCCCCATGTGCTCGCACTGACCGAGACAAAGGTCAGATCGTCAACGAACACCGTCAGCTATTTATATCCTGGATACGATTTTCATTTCCGATTTAGACGCAACTTTGGGGTATGTCTCTTTATCCGAGATGATCTTTGCTGCCAACGAGAGGACACACTTGAACCAGCAGAGTTTGATGTAATGTGGTTTAAAATATCAACGCAGAAAATCACCAAGTTTATCTGCTGCCTTTACCGTCCTCCAAGTGACACCCATTACAGAGCACTTTTCTCGTCACTAGCAAACACAATTGACTTCTTGCAAACCAACCATCCTAATGCCGAAGTCGCTGTCTTTGGTGATTTTAACGTCCACAATATCAACTGGCTCAAATACTCAAATACCAACGATGAACAGGGTCGTGAGGCGGAATCTTTTGCGATCAGTTCTGGTCTAACTCAACTCGTGGAAGAACCAACGCGAATTCCAGACCGAGATGGAGATTTTGCTAGTCTTTTAGATCTCTTTTTGACATCCAACCCTGACCTATACACAGTCACCGTTCATCCTCCATTAGGATCTTCCGATCACAAACTTATTTCAACTCTAAGCGAGCTGCCAATTTGTTCTGAACAACCTCCTAAACCTCGTAAAATTTGGCACTACACATCAGCTAGTTGGGAAGACCTAAGGGACCATTTTCGCACTTTTCCTTGGCTGGAAGTGTGCTTCTCTTCAGATGATCCATCCGCTTGTGCTCAAGAGGTCTCCGATGTCATTCTTACTGGCATGGAAGCATTTATTCCTTTCTCCAAGAAGCGCCCTTCTAATGGCAAGCCCTGGTTTAGCAAGAACTGCGAGCGTGCTGTCAGAGCTAAAAATCTAGCTTACCGACAATGGCGTAAAAATCCTACCGATGTGAATCGCACCATCTTTGTTACCGCTCGAAACCAGTGCAAGCAAACGATAGATCAAAACAAAGAGGCTCACAACATGAGGATCAAAAATAAACTTCTCGCCAGTCCTAACGGATCTAGGTCCTTTTGGTCAGTCGCTAAGGCCGTCAGTCAAAATTTTACCAAATCAAATATTCCACCGCTAACACGTTCTGACGGCACAATAGCAACCACGGCTGAAGATAAAGCGAACGTACTCGCAGAACTCTTTGCTTCACACTCCACGGTAGACTTTCAGGGAAAAACACCCCCGAACATTCCAGCAGTTCGATCGGAAATGACTGATATCGTATTCCGTCAGCGTCCTGTCAAACGAACTCTGAAGGGGCTCGATGCCAAAAAAGCTTCTGGTCCAGATGAAATTCCTATTATAGTGCTCAAGAAATGCGCCGATGAACTCACACCAGTATTTTGTAGACTTTTTAACTTATCCTACAAAAAAGGAATATTTCCATCTTGCTGGAAAAAGGCGCGAGTCCAGCCTATACCAAAGAAAGGCAAGAAAACCCTGCCAAACAACTATCGACCAGTCGCATTGCTTTCAGTTATATCAAAGGTGATGGAGAAAGCTATTAACCAACAACTTATAAAATACCTGGAAGGCCTTAAAATTATCAGCGACCATCAGTATGGTTTTCGTAAGTCCAGATCAACAGGAGACCTGCTAGCCTATGTCACTCATCTTTGGAGCAACGCAATCGAACATCATGGGGAGTCCCGGGCTATTGCACTGGACATCTCTAAAGCCTTTGACCGTGTCTGGCACGAGGGGCTCCTAAGCAAACTGCGTTCTTATGGTATGCCCGGTCGATTTTGTTCATGGTTGTCTAGCTTCCTCAAGGACCGCTCTCTGCAAGTGGCGATTGACGGGTTTCTCTCAGACACCTTCAACATCAATGCTGGTGTTCCTCAAGGGTCCATATTATCTCCCACTCTCTTCTTACTGTACATTAACGACCTTCTAGCGAAAACAGAAAATCCATTATATTGCTTTGCTGACGACAGCACACTTATCTCATCTTTTACTTTGAAACCTCAAACATCGGCTACTGACGCACATCTTCGCAGACAACATGAGGTATCACGCCTCAATAAAGACCTGGAAGAAATTTTGTCTTGGGGTGACAGTAACCAAGTCGAATTTAACGCTCAAAAAACCCAGGCTGCAGTTTTCTCTAAGAAGGTCAACATTGCAGAACCCGATATCGTTATGGCAGGACACGCAATTCCACTGACTTCGTCTATTAATTTGCTGGGTGTCAACCTGGGAGGGAATATGTCTTGGCATAATCACGTAGTGGCAATCGCCAGGGCAGCTTCTCAGAAGCTCGGTATACTTTTCCGTACCAAAAAGTTGTATACACCTCAACAACTTTTGACACTCTATAAAGCCCAGATTCGACCATCACTGGAATACTGCTCTCATATCTGGAGTTCTGCACCGAAGCATACCCTTCGGTTGTTGGATTCCATCCAAAGGAGAGCCGTTCGTCTAATCGGCGGCCACGAGCTGACTAAGAACCTCGACAGCTTAGAACATCGAAGACAGGTTGGTGATTTGACTCTCTTCTACAGATATTTTCATGGCAAGTGTTCGACAGATATTGCCCGCTCGATTCCACCTAGAGTAATGCATAGCAGAAACACACGACGAACCACTGCCGCCCATCCCTATGTGGTTCAACTTAGTACACCCCGAACATCATTGTTTCAGAACTCTTTTATTTGGAGGACGTCATCTTTGTGGAACGGCCTTTCTGAGACCGTGTTTCCAACCGAATATAACCTCCAACGATTCAAGAAAAACGTGAATCGCTTTCTTCGCACACGCACCGCTCCCAGAGCGCCTTAAAGGATTTTTCCTATAGTGCTTGTGCTCGATCATAAAAAAAAAAAAAAAAAAAAAAAAAAAAAAAAAAAATCTGAAATAAAGCAATGTCAAAACTAAGAAGTTTTATGTAGGTTGCGTTGAGTCTTATTTTGCAAAAGTGGTGAAATTTACAAAATATGGGTAAAAAATTAAAATTATCTTATGCAGCTCAAATTGTGCATGTGGGCTAGAAACTGCATTTAAAAATACTTTTTTCAATAACTATTTTCGATATTTTTAGAAATAACCCCACTTTTAAATTATTTTTTGGAAAAAATTAAAATTTGACAGATAATGCGAATCACGTGACTACTATTTTTTTGGTTAATATTCATCTCGATTGAAGCAGAACTTGATGCCAAAGTCAAATTTCGAATAAAGCTATTAATAAAAAAAATCTCATATGATGCGGACTTTACTGGTGACACTGTATATATACGAATAGGGCATTAACGCTACTCACTCTACCAATCCACTGCGTTTCGATAATTTTGGTCCAACCACTCTCTCTCCACAGCAGCCTAGTGGGGGTGCACCATCTTTTTAAAATTTTATTTCCAAACAGAATAACTGAATGGCATAGCACGACAAAGCTTAAATTCCTTTAAAATGTCGTTTGTTTAAAGATGCTCTCTGGAATTTTTTCGATTATAAAACTGTTTTTATGGCATCGTTCTTTAAAGGAAAACAAATCCTTTTATTTATAACCTTTCACTTGCCGGCGCCAC
The DNA here is from genome assembly GCA_963969555.1 of Polydrusus pterygomalis. Classification (NCBI taxonomy): domain Eukaryota; kingdom Metazoa; phylum Arthropoda; class Insecta; order Coleoptera; family Curculionidae; genus Polydrusus; species Polydrusus pterygomalis. Next base: position 35,238,685 of record OZ018376.1, on the reverse strand, counting down.
CATGACTTTAATTATCATTTAATTTACAATAATTTACTAAATTACTTATGCTTTGTAAATTTGAAGTTATTTTGCAGGTATATTCATAATTTTTCTTGCTATAGTGCAATTAGCCGTTTCAAGTTGAATCTATACTCATTTCCAAGCAGTGTTATAGATAAGGGGGAACGGAGAGATAACAAAAGCCCTACTCCAACCAGGGCCGGATTGTCTAAGGCGCCACAAACGAAATGGGCGCCGCGGCTTTTTAACAAATTTCAGTGTACCTATAATAATTATTATTTCATACATTTAAATCACTATTTAAACTATGGCATACTTGCTAACTATCATACCTATAAACTATAAAGTATAACGAACATTCCAATCTAAACAAAAATATTCTAAATTATAGTATTAATACTATTTAGTTATCAGATCTCGTGAAATCATATTCCTTCCACGACATTATCCAAAACTTCTCGAGTCAAAAATGTCGAAAAAAACATTTCTAGTATCTTAATACTCTTAAAAATATGTTGTTATTTTAAAAATTTCCTTTAATAAAAGTTTTTGGGCATTCGGCCACTAAAACTGTTCCTTTATTACCTTTATATTTTTTGCTTAAAACATTTACATATACATATTATATTATTTTATTTGTTGATGTCATTGATCTCGTTAATAACAAGTCGTTATTGATATGATGTTTTAGAAGTAATCCCTATACATTAGTTTACATCATTTTGTGTATTTATAAGAAACCAATCCACCAATATCATTTGACTCTTAGCGCTGAATTTGTGTTTTTACGTGTTTTTTTTTTTTTTGTATCCTAATTAGCTGGATTAGTCGATTAGTTTTTTTAAACTTTGGAAACTACCAAACTAAGTTATGATATTTTAAGTTAATTGTTTTAGTCATTTCACATTTTGTTAACATGAATCATTAATGTTAGGTTGTTTGTTTATACTTCTATTTTTTGTTTTATAATTTTCCCTGAGTACTTACATGTATTATAAATATGTTTATTACAATTAAATTAATCTATGAGTTTTTTTTTCAACAAAACGTGCAAAAATCCACTTGCAAAACATATTTTTACGACATTACGTTTAGGCACAAATTTGATTATCCGTATCATTCATGACTCGCACTATTTTTTTAAATCCACTTCGAAATTGAAAAATATAGGCTCCAAAATTGGTCTGGCCTAAAGCGTCAAACGACCTTAATTCGGCCCTGACTCCAACCACTGATAAAAGTATTGTTATCCCCCAACAGTAAAATATTGTGAAGAAAAAAAATTTAATCATATTTACAATTTTTATTGGTATATATTTCCAAAATTCAGAAAATAAAATTGTTTTCATAGTCAAATAAATATCGTCATATTTCAACAATACAACACTATACAAATTAATATTGTATGGTAACATAATTAAAGTTCGTAGATTTGTTGTGTACTTTAACAAACCTAGTTAGCTAGAATTTTTTGCCTGTACGTTTTATTAAATGGACGAAAGGAATCTGTTCAAATTAAAAACCATAAAAATTGGATAGTTATTGTGACAAAAAGAAATTTATAAGAATTTCGGTGCCCTCAGCAACAGACACCAGATTCCTATCGTCCAGTGGTGACTGGTGATAGGTGAGTGGGTTACAGCTTACCCTCCACTGCGACCATGCGGTCTATTGTGGTTCACACCTTATTTATATTTCCCCCAATAGGTCTAACTTTTTGATGAAGTTAATGAGGGTATTGGGAGAGACATTTTTCATGTCATCCGGTAGCAGAGTCACCTCACTAAATAGGGCGAATCTGATTCTTCCTGCTGCGGGGCAAGCGCACATTACGTGTCCTGCTGTTGTTTTTGCATCTTCCATGCAAAGCCGACATTCATCAGTTGGGGCTATTCCAATTTTATACATATGGTGTCGCAGTCTGCAGTGGCCGGTGTACAATCCCACTAGTGCTTTAAGGCATGACCTATTGAGCACTAGTAGTTTGTCAGTTAGCTGTTGGTTTATATGGCTGTTTATAAATGCTTTTAAGTGTGTTAGACCTAGTAAATTTAACCAGTGTCTCTCCCATTTGATTTTTGCTTCAGTTAGTATTGTTTTCTTGGCCGTAGCATGTGATATACTTATTACCGGCTCGGGTCCTGTGAATTTTAGTGCTGCACCTCTCTTGGCGAGCTTGTCGGCAGCCTTATTACCTTCCAGACCCATGTGTCCCTGTATCCGGTATCCATATTAAGGTTATTTTGTTGTTCAGACTTAGTTCGGATAGTGTTTCGTGACAGCTCCACACCGTTTTTGAGGTACACCATCTCGATTCAAGAGCATTTAATGCGGCTTGACTGTCGAAGAATATCTTGATTGAGCTATGTGCATACCGTCGATCTATCAGCAGTCTTGCACACATTTCAATTGCATAAACTTATGCTTGAAATATGGTTGTCATAGTTCCCAGGCTGGTGATAATTAAAACAAGTAGAGCCAAAATATCAAAATAAAAGAAATCTGTAAAAAAAACTTGCCGAATAATTAAATACAACAAACTTATTAATTATTATCTTAAATCAATCTGAAAATTATATTTACATTTTGGGTTTTAAGGGGGGTTTCCGAGGTTTGTTGGTATATATTTTTAGGGTTTGTTTATTGCCACTTAATAATGCATTGTTATTACCTGCTTAACAAATTGTATTTATATCGATTTGTAATACATACTTCTGTTTTAGTTTGTTGAAATATTTCCTTTTCCGCTAAATGTAATAACATTTCCGGTAAAGTAGGAGGTCAAGTAAGGAACAAATTGAATGTAACTGTAAAAAAAAACTTAACTGCGGTAAAAAGTATTTATGAGGGTAAACCACCCAACGAAGTTGGCCTTATATTTTGCTATCTAAGTTGCAGTATTGTCCGATTACATCAATAGATGTTGAAAGAAGAAACGTATTTTTACTAATAGTTGAAAATTTTGAAAAATATTTAGTTTTATTATATTTTTATACAATTTTAGGTTAAAAAATTGTTTACTTTATTTTTTAGAACCCAACGTGTTTCTCTATCTTATTTTACTATATTAAATTAAGAAATATTGCATATGCATATTTGGTTAAAAAAAGTGCATATAACTGCATATTTTAAAGGCAAACAAGGCATAGATGGGCATATTTTGGCTGAATTTGAGTGCATAATCCGCCCTTTTGTTAAAAACGACGAACCTAATATCTGGGATACCGCAATTAAAAGACCTGTATTTTTTTTGTGAAACAATCAATCAATCAATCAAATAATATCAATAGAATATTCATTCACCGTCATTTATTCAGACAGATTAGCCCACATAAACAGTAATAAATCGAAAATCGATTTAAATAAAAAATGAGGCCTACTCATGTAGCAAGGATCAGGAAGCAATTTATAAAGTTATGTTCATTTAATACGCTTCATAAACCAACTTTTAATTAGGTCTTTATTTAAATGGCTTGGCAACAGGTATATCAAAAGTGACCTAATTCTGAACAAGCAGGGAGTCGAATATTAAAACACGACCAATAAAAAAGCAGTCGTTTTATAGGTGCTCTCATAAAAAAGCCTCCTCTTCCAAAATACTTTTAAAACAATAATCGCGCGATATTTTTATAATCGCTAATAATGAGCTCGTATATAGTAAAAATTTTGAATACTCTCGCAAGATGGAGGCAAAGTCACGTGACACTCTGTCAATTTTGGTATGAAATATTCTTTTGCGTATTCAGCGTAATTTATTTAATATCGCATAGCGCCTTCGGCCCATTGTGAGGCCATCATCAGGGCTTAGGTTCTAAAAGAAAAACACAAACAAGTGTAAAAATCAGCAGGAACAAACTACGTGAGAATACTTACTCGTCAAATTATGACCAGGAGACAAGAAACATACCAAAAAGATATTTGTAAGGTTTCAAATTATAAACAACACCTGACTGACATTTGACACACAAAGTGGTGAGGGACATCTCAGATAAAAACGTAGTTACTATACACAAAATGACGAATAATAGAAAACAGAAAGGTGGTATAAAAACTTTAAAGTCATAAGAAATAAAATTGTATAAAACGGTAGGTAACTCCGCCAATTGTTTAAAAGAAAATAATTAAACACGATTTTTAAATTATGATATCTGTATGTGCAAAACCATCCTATTGCTAATAAAATGGGAGAAGTCAAAAGTCCACAAGCGTAGGTTAATAATAAATTCTTATCGCTGAAAGAGTCTAAAAATTGGATTTCGGTTGTTAGTTTCATTCAGACATGAATCTGGATAGTTAATTGAATGTCTATGGATTTCAAAGTCCTCGAGATAGTCCAACTCTCTGAAGTTTTTATGATCAAATTGATGTAAAATTTTGCTGTTAGAAGTTGGTGAGAAACTATGATTATTAAATTTGAGGTGCTGTTCAAATACACACGTACCTGGTCGGTTGACATGTTCTTTTTTTCTAGTTCCGAGTTTTCTTACGGTTTTTCCAATGTATAGAGCTGGGCAACTACCACATGATAATTTGTAAACTCCGCTTTTGTCGAGATGTGAAACGCTCTCTTTATTTCTGACTAAATGAGACTGAATATTGTTTTTTGTTTTAAAGGAGATTGTTATTGATTGTTGATATGATTTTGGTATATTTAATTTTGATAGGTTGGTACGAATTCCAGGACCGGACTTAAAAACTATACATGTGATACCTTCTAAATTAATTGATGCAATATAGTCTCATCGGTTCTAGGGGAAGGTCGCCCTTGATGGTATACTTCCCATGATGGCATACCACAGGTATCTCTGGAATAAACAGTGTTTGCGTCATACCGCATAGTTAGACGGGCGCGCGTATTGACCGTTCAGTTGTGAGTCGAATTTCAATCGTGAGGGACGTTTTTATGTAAAGTTATTTAATAGAACAGAAATTGTTAAGTGTCGAAGTAATATTAGCCAGTTTTTAAACCAAAAATTTATTATGTTAGGTGCATTAAATTAGAATGCACGATTTTTTTCCGATAACTATAGGATATAGATGTTACATTGCTATTATTATTTTAAATTAACAAAAATATTCCTTTTACAGGTATGCGTCCTTCAGATTTTTGCATTTTACTGGAGTATATGCCATCATAGGCAATGCAGTTGCCTATGATGGCATACTTGGTGATTTTTTCTTTTCAATTTTTTTTACCAAAAAAATAGGTTTTGTATATTTTTAAAGTTTTATAATGAATATTTAAGTAGTAACAAATATTTTAACCTGGTTAAATTGGTTAAAACCTTTGAATTAAAAAATATATTAGGTGGTAAAAAAAAAGGTGCCATCATTGGCGACCTTCCCCTACCGCTTTAATATTGCCAAATAATATTAATAATTTCTTTTGAAAGTTTTGTTTTATAAATATTATAATTTAAGGTAGGTAATAATAAACATGAGTTTTTATATGGTTTAAAGATAAAGTATCAAAATTGATTTAAAAACTATACATATATATACATACGTATAATATTATAATTATCCAAACCTTGAAAATGCTAATTTGGCCCAAAATTTTTTTTTATCTTACAGAAATAATCGGTACAATCTTTATTGACGGGTAGTATTTTTTTAAATAAACTTTATTGTTGGCCGTGTCTGTTAATGGGGATAAAAAAAGGTAGTTGGAACTTTACTGGCTTTGCAAAAAGAAATTTAATTTTTAATAAAATAAGTAGGTAATCATACATTTTTAAAATATTTACTAAAAATTATTGACCAAATTTGAGCATGGTCTTAAAGATTTTTCGCCTGCGGCGCATTTCGTCTGCAGCGGGCTTTTTCTTTCCCAAACACTTTACTTGTTTCACAACTCACGAGCCGTCACTGGTAGGGGCGGCAAAAATTGAATAGCCTACTAACGGCAAATTTGTAAATCGGCCACTGTTACTGTCATGTTACCTTCACAACCTATTCTCTGCCAATATAACTAGAATCAGTGCTGGATTTACCATTAGGCTGAGTAGGCTGGAGCCTAGGGCGGCAGGTTTTAGGGGGCGGCAAATTTGGCCCAAAATATTTTTTTTGTCTTGCAGAAATAAATGGTACAATCTTTATTCATGGTCGACGGGTAGTATTTTTTTAAATAAACTTTATTGTTGGCCGTGTCTGTTAATGGGGATAAAAAAAGGTAGTTGGAACTTTACTGGCTTTGCAGAAAGAAATTTCATTTTCAATAAAATAAGTAGGTAATCATAAATTTTTAAAATATTTACTAAAAATTATTGACCAAATTTGGGCGTGGTCTTAAAAAAATTTCGCCTTTGGCGCATTTCGCCTGCAGCGGGCTTTTTCTTTCACGAACACTTCACCTGTTTCGCAACTCACGAGCAGTCACTGGTAGGGGCGGCAAAAATTGAACAGCCTACTAGCGGCCAATTTGTAAATCCGCCACTGACTAGAATGGCTTTTCGGTAAGTTTACGATTACGTTGGACGATTTTCTCAGCTGTTTGCTTATTTTTCCTTCATCTTGTAGCTCCGTTAGAACTGTTACTAGCACCTATCCTATTTTTGATTTCCTTATTTTATTCTCCTGATGATGAATGCTTATGCGTTCGAAACATGTAAGGAATCGCCCCATTTTTAATCCTTGAAACCTTTGTTTAATATATCAGTGGAGGAAGACTTAAAGTGTCTTATTTCCTTTTCTTTAAATACACACTCCACCTAAAGTATGGACTATTTCTTCAAATTAATTGAATTCAGTCAAATGTTACAATTTACTGCCAAGGAAATCCCCATATTATAACTATGTAATAATAATTTGGGTCAACGTAAGGTACGTAGACCCAAATTATGGTTTTTATAGAATTTGTTAGCTATGATACGGTTGCATTCCTAAACTTGCATGTGGGCTAACATAAAGCTAAAAGCTTCAATTTAGCCAGGGATTTAATTTTTCTGTTAATGGAAACTCTACTTCAACAACTGTTGACTTACGTAAGGTACGTAGACCCAAAAATGGTGTTTATAGAATTTGTTCGTTAAAATGCAATTTATTGATACGGTTACATTTCTAAACTTTTATGTAGGCTAACTTAATGTTAAAAAAATTATTTTATTGCCATACAAACAATAATAATAGTAATATCTAATAATAATTTCACTTATGTAAGGTACGTAGACCCAGAAAATAGAATTATATATTTGTTCGCTATCCTATTACATATTAATATGGTTACCTTTTTAAACTACTATATATGCTAACATAATGTTAAATAGTTTATTTCAACCTTACTATTGCCAAACAATAATAATAATAACAATTAAAAGAAAAAGAAAATATAGTGGCATATCGGACAAGTGTGTAACTATCTTTTATATTGGAATACACAGGGATCCAAGTTCAATGGATACCCTGGGGCGGGTAGACCACGACGGCTGTAGAATCAAGGCGGCCGGTCGGGAAGATAAAAAGCGACAGCAAGTATAATTAAAGTAGGTTTTATTTCGTCGAAAAATAGCAAAATACGTAATACACTAATACAAACAAACTGGATGTTTCTTAAGTAAGAAAGTAAAACCTACTTAGTTTAACCATTTTGAAAAGTAGTAATAATTGCAAATTAAAACCAAGTTATACAAACAAACCGCACATCATTCATATTTTACCCAACATATACGTTGTAGCCTAGGTATGTATTAAATAGTGAGAGTCGTCATTTAATTCTGTTGGAAATAGAATACATGGCGGTCAATATTATGTAGGTAATTAACGTTGGGACGTCAAAAGGTTGAAAATATTATAAGCTATAAAGCAATTAAAAATAGGGACATTTTTAAATCTAGACTATACCTACTATAGAAAGGAAAATAAATGTAAGCTACTTAAATCTAGGATAGGTGTAGGTACTTACGTGAAATCAAGTTTTAGGGTAAGCTATAAAAATAAATTTAAAAAACTCATGCAGCAAGTCAAACAGACAGGCGGCAACAATGTTTTAATTTAGCAGTGAAAAGGCTAGTCGCTTTCTTGTTGGTGAACTCATTGTGCTATCTATGAATTTAATGTAGCAGATTTAGGAAATCGGGTCATATGGCCTTCTTATAGTTTGATATTCAATGCTATATATCACCATATTTCGTCCTTATGTAAATATGTAAATGTATTTTTTTCATTTATATTTCGTTTAATTTTCTGCTGTCTTGCCTACAATAATCTTGCGACCTTAACAGATGGAAAGTTCCACTACTTTTTCCTTTTTTCCTTTCTCGATTCCGTCCGTTAGCAACATGAAAATTCCGGGGAAGGAAAAACCGTTTTCTCTCGCTATAATCGCGCGGCGTCTAATGAGAGGACAAGCCTTGAATAAATATCAGATTACTGTGCTTTTAAAAAGAGGAACATCACCGACGTTATAAAAAAATAATTTGATGTTAACAAGAATTTATTATTAACCATAACTGTTGTTTAAAGTCAAATATAGACCACGCAGCTCACTTATAAATAAAGGGCGGAATATATGCAAAATGCATATAAATGCATTTTTTGCATATTTTGTCAATTTCATAATAAAATGCATATTTTTCATAAATTATTATTTTAAGAGCATATTTTTATGTTTTCGGCTTTATCAAAAAATTTAAAACGTTAAAGGTTTAATATCCAGTTCGGTACTTATTTCAGGGATTTTCCAATCTGAAGATTATAATAATTATATTTACATTTTGGTTGTACACACGGTATTTATTGGGGGTTGCCGGGGTTTGCAGCAGGTATATTGATATGGGTTGTTTATTGTTACTTAATAATGCGTTATTATTACTTGCTTAACAAACTGTATTTATATCGATTTTTAATACATACTTCTGTTTTAGTTTGTCCAAAGATTTCAGTATTTTCAGTGTGAAACTAGTAATTTCAAATTTGTGTTCAAAATGTCTAAGGTGGCGAAAACGTAAAAAAGAATGAAGGATTTAAATACTTAACTGCAGTAAAAAGCATTTATGAGGGTAAACCATCCAACCAAGTTGTATCTTGGCCTTATATTTTGCTACCTAAGTCCAGTGGCGCAGCGAGGGGGGGGGGGGGGGGGTTTAGGGGTTAAACCCCCCCCCCCCCCCCTAGACGCCCAGACTAAGATGGTTTTTTACGATTTAGACCAGGGCTGAAGCATTTGAAAATGGTAAAAAGTGAAAAAAAATAATAGTAGGATGAAACCCATTGGAAAAGAAAGAGAATATAACAAAAATGAAAGGAAAAATAATTTACGGGCGATCCGAGGTCGGGAAGTGGAAGGGGGTGAGTTTTTAAGGGTAGAAAACGATTTATCTCGATTTCCGGCAAAACTACAAGTCCTATGGAAAAACGTTAAATGGCAAAGTTGTAGGTTATAAAAAGAAAGAAAGAACTTTTGTATTTAAACTTTTTTTTCATAAACTCAAAATGTGTGTGAAAAATTCAAATAACCAAGTTTTTGGTTTTATATTTTTATCTTCTACAAGAAAATTTTTTTTTTACGAAATTTGGTGAAAACTTACCTTTTTATGTCCCAAACACACTGTAATTTTTTGATTTAAAATATTTATTTTTTCACCTTATTTTGACTTAATATCGAAAAAGCACCCTAATTTTCAATCGAAAATTCTCACGTCAAAATATCTGCTTTTTTAAAAAAGTCGGTGGGCTTTTTGTTCGTTGAAATCTGTACTTTCTGATGGTGTAAAAAAAATATACATTACTATTGTAAATGTGATGAAATCTCCTTTAAATCCTACCTTTAATAATTATATTTAGAACAACTATTTTCGCATATTTTTTGCGATCTTTATGTTTTATGGACTTGTAATTTTTTTGTTTATCAATATAACATGGAATCTTACGTTTTTCGAATAATTAAAGTATACATTTTAATAAATAGCTCAAAATTGTACATAATAATTTTAAAAATAAATTCGGATTCGAGTTTTTTTCGTTTCTTTGCATTTTTTGAGAACATTAACCATAGTAATGTATATTTTTTTTACACCATCAAAAAGCAGAGATTTCAACGAACAAAAAGCCCACCGACTTTTTTAAGCAGTTATTTTGACGTGATAATTTTCGAATGAAAATCAGGGTGCTTTTTCGATATTAAGTCAAAATAAGGTGAAAAAATAAATATTTTAAATCAAAAAAATTACAGTGTGTTTGGTACATAAAAAGGTAAATTTTCAACAAATTTATTTTTCTTGTAAAAGATAAAAATAAAAAACCAGAAACTTGGTTATTTGAATTTTTCACATAAATTTTGAGGTTATGTGAAAAAAGTGTAAATACAAAAGTTGTAAATCTTTTTATTACCTACAACTTTACCATTTAACGTTTTTCCATAGGACTTGTAGTTTGGCCGGAAATCGAGATAAATCGTTTTCTACCCTTAAAAACTCACCCCCTTCCACTTCCCGACCTCGAATCGCCCGAAAATTATTTTTACTTTAATTTTTGTTATATTCTCTTCCTTTTCCAATGGTTTTCATCCTACAATTATTTTTTTTCACTTTTTACCATTTTCAAAGGCACTGGTCTAATAATAAATTAAGAAATATTGCATACCAGTATGCATATTTGGTAAAAAAGATGCAAATAACTGCATATTTTAAAGGCAAACAAGGCATATATATGCGCATATTTTGGTTCAATTTAAGTGCATATAATCCGCCCTTTACTTATAAACGTACTTTTGCGTTGAGCCTACAACTCACTGTTTATAGAGGACATTCTATCATAATATATGACATGACTATGAACACTGAGTTGTAAAATGAAAATGCTTGCACTAAATCAGTTACTTTACCGACCTGGTGCTGTCTTGTATTATTGTTTTGTTATAACCTTCACACAACACCAAAAAACGTTTAAATTTCATTAATTATTTTAAAACAACCCATTGAGGGAGCACTGGGGCACGTCCCGCCTAAGCCCTAAGCCCTAAGGAGTTGATGGTGGGGCAGTTATATTCGTAATTGCTGTTAAGCAACTTAGTACTAAAATGAACAATGGGGGGAAGCTTTGCTGTTTGCAACAAGCTTGCAGGACACTTACTGCAAGTAAACTTCCTTCTTTACACTTATTTTAGGTAGGTTTTTGCCAGTGGCGGCTCGTGACTAGCGAGTCAGGGGGGCGCTGGCTTTAAATAAAAAAATTTAAAATGTCTATTATTTTCGAAAGTACGTGTCTGTTTTTCCGAGGTTTTTCTAACTTTCTCGTTGTGAATTTTAATTTCATTAGCATAAGCACTACTTAAACAAGTTAAAATATTAGTTTGTCCTAACATCTCAAAACTTACCACATTATGACGATGTTTTGCACTATTTTCATGTTTTTTTATTTTCTCTGAAAGATGTTTTAAGCCCGGCACCCCATTTATAGTCCAATTATCATCCCCGTCAAAAAGAAGACACACGAAACAAAAATAGCTATTTACCTAACAAGTGCGGAAAATGAATTTTTCCGCACGAGTCTGCCGCTCACCGAACGACGCGTAGCGGAGTTCGGTTAAGCAGCCGAGTACAGGGAAAACATTTTCCGCACATGTCAGGTAAAATAGTTTTTCTACAGACGTGTGGAAATAAGTAACACATATTTCAAAGAAATTTAATAATTTTTAATTAACTATAACAATCACATACATATGCAACAGTAACTAATTCTTAGAAAAAAAGTAATAACTACAAGTTATAATTGATATATTATTGATTTTGACATAATCGTGCCGAAAATTTTTTCCGCACTAGTGTGGAAAATTGGTTTTTCCACACGTCTGTAGAAAAAAAGAATTTTTGTCCTCACAACCTCATATCTAGGATTTTTTATTATATATTTCTTTGTCAAACTTACGCGTAAACTGTGCCTTACTTTTACATTTTGATTGCACTTGTATATACTATGTTCAATTTCTAGCATTTTTCAAGTTCAAGTTTTTCACTTAAGCTCAGAGACCTAAACACAAGCTTCTGTAAATCACTGACCTTCATATTACACGACATTTTCCACTTTTATAACGTAATTAATAAATAACTCAAAACAAATAAACAAAACGTCAGCGAGTCAACGGCATCGACAGACGACAGGTCGCATCGCGATTCGCGAACAATGGTCGCGGAAAATTGGAGCTCTCCGTGGCCGCTCGTTGTGCGATGTGTAGGAGACGTCAGGCCTCCGTCGTCATGACAACCCATCGAGAAGGCGCGTTGAATCGGGACGGATAATCGGTCGCCCGCCGCCGACCGCGCTTAGTACAACCTTAAGAGCGCGCAACTCGCTTGGCTATGAGTATAGCCTGCCCGTTAGAATAAGGCTACGTTTGGTTTGAATTATTTTAATTGATTGCTTACATACATTGCGTTTTGCGTTATTGGTTTTTTAAGTAAAGTATTTTTGGATTATGTTTAAAATAATTGCAGGGAGGGCGGCGCCCCAGAGCCCTTCATTAACCAGCCGCCACTGGTTTTTGCAAACTTAATATTAACCTTACCTTGCTTACTGGGTATTTTACAGAATTATACATTATCTACCCATGAGGCCTGCGTATATAGCGGAATCTCCAAAATTATTATACAGTGTCACCAGTAAAGTCCGCATCATATGGGATTTTTTTTATTAATAGCCTTATTCAAAATTTGACTTTGGCAGCAAGTTCTGCTTCGATCGACATGAAAAATTAGGCAAAAAAAATAGTAGTCACGTGATTCGTATTATCTGTCAAATTTTAATTTTTTCCAAAAAATAATCCAAAAGTGGGGTTATTTCTAAAAATATCGAAAAAAGTCATTAGAAAAAGTTTTTTTTTAATGCAGTTTCTAGCCCACATGCAGCTGGATAAGATAATTTTGATTTTTTACCTATATTATGTAAATTGCACCACTTTTGCAAAATAAGACTCAACGCAACCTACATATGTGATGCAAAGTTCATTTGTTTTTGACCCTGTATAAGGTAACTTCATAAAATACGTATTTTTGAAAACGTAGTTTGTGTCTGAAAGTAAAAAAATAAAACTAAAATAAAGGAGTTTTAAATTAAATCGTTGAAAATAGATAAACTTTACGCTAAGTTAAACTTAAATTTATTTTCCACTTAATGAACACTTTACTGATGATACTGTGTTCTTTTTGTCTTAATATTAAGGTGCATTACTTTCAGATACAAACTACGTTTTTAAAAATACTTATTTTATGAAGTTACCTTATACAGGGTCAAAAACAAATAAACTTTGCATCACATGCGACCAAATTTTAATAGCCCAATTTTGATTTTGTAGAAAAACACACATTTAATATGGCGCTACTTTAAAGAAAATGTATCTGAAATAAAGCATTGTCAAAATTAAGAAGTTTTATGTGGGTTGCGTTGAGTTTTATTTTGCAAAAGTGGTGCAATTTACAAAATATGGGTAAAAAATCAAAATTATCTTATGCAGCTGAAATTCTGCATGTGGGCTAGAAAATGCATTTTAAAAAACTTTTTCCAATAACTTTTTTCGATATTTTCAGAAATAACCCGACTTTTGAATTGTTTTTTGGAAAAAATTAAAATTTGACAGATAATGCGAATCACGTGACTACTATTTTTTTGCTTAATTTTCATCTCGATCTAAGCAGAACTTGATGCCAAAGTCAAATTTCGAATAAAGTTATTAATTTAAAAAAATCCCATATGATGCGGACTTTATTGGTGACACTGTATTATTTTATAAATTTAGCCAAATTGCCACTAATATTGTGTCCCCGCCTCCCCCTCAAATCGAATACTGGGTGCGCTATTCAGTGGCGTAGCGTGGATAAAGGGGCGGAGGGGGCGGAAACTTCAAAGGCAAGGGCGGTTTTTTTTATGAGAGAGAAGGTAAAAGAGGCCGAAAAAAAACGCGCCGCAGGCGAAATTTTTTTGGGTGCCACGCCCTTTTTTCAATGTAGTTGCCTGATTTTCAAGTAGAAAAAATATAAAATACACAAGATCCTCAAGAAAATCACAAAAAAATTAATCAAGTAAAAAAAAGTGCTTCGTTTTCATGGCTCATTATGGGTCCTGGGAGGGGGGGGGGGGTAATTACCCCCTTATCTACGCCCATGTTGAAAGGGTGCCTCACTGCTAATGCATAATTTCGTTTGTTTAGTAAATTTTGGCCTGAGAAATAAAGTTTGTGATTCGTCATGTCTAAAATGGTCACATGAAAACAGAATATGAACACGGCAACTGGAATTTTATTAAAACTCTACAAAGTGTTTTATGCATAATATGACATAATTATTCTCATTGGCGACAATAACACACTTTTAAAAAGATAAAATTTAGTCTCTAGTAAATTAGAGATTTCAAGAAATTTTTAATTGTTACAACAAAATAACTGAAAGAATACAAATTATTGGTCGTGGCAAAATATTTTTATTATAAATTAAATCAAGTAGTGAAAATAAAATAGAATCTCGAAATAGGTAACAGGTTTATTTTTTTCTTTACTCTTAAAGTTATAAACAAATAATAATAACCTAATTAAAACCTGGAACTGGGAACTACTAGGAGAGTGGGAAGGGGGCGCCGTTTGGGAACGGGCTCAAAGGGCGGGGGAGGGGGCGGTCGCCCCCCCCGTCCCCCTGCACGCTACGCCACTGGCACTATTGCTACCTTTTTTAATTATCTAAAGTGAAAATTCACGATTTCATTTCTTATTTTTATTGGCTACCGCTAGTAACTAGGGTTAGGCGAAATATTCGATTCACCGGTCATAAAAGTTTTGAAAATAGAAAAGAGAAATTTTATAATCGCCCAGCAATAGTGGTGGTCAAAAACCAATTTATTGTAATTTGGCTAAATTAGCATCAATTTTTTTCTTGCATAAAACGTATTATGAACAAACTCGAAAAACCTCGTTGGGAGAGGGGTAGGGGGCTAAGCTTTTAGCTTAATTAAATTAAAAATATTTATGATGAGTCGGGTGGTATTTTTAAAAGTGAGACGAGTAATGGAAATTTTTAATATTTATTTAAGCCTGTTTTTATTTATATGATGAACGCAATTTTTAAACTTGTTTGTTGGCTATCAGCCTTATTTTGGTTATTTTATTTTAGTAGGTGCCTAAATTTATTTCAATTTTCTTCTACAGAAATTTGTAAAAATACCATAACCAAAACATTCGCACCCTTGATTTTAAATGACAAACATAAATATTTCGCTTCCAGTAAGTATAAAATATTTTGCTTCGTTGCGTTATTTCTTCAAGTTCAAGACAGTAAATTATATAAGTTTATTTGTACTTTTCCTAAAATAATATTTTCGATTTTGTTTACGGTCCATATAGTATATTATATAAGAATATAATATATAATGGTTATTGCTTTAGAAAAACAAAAAAAAAAAGGTATTTATGTCAATAGTGTTGTGTACCTAAAAGTAAATATCAGAAATATTTGATTGGGGTAAGACCGCAGGGTGTAGGGCGACAGTCAATAGGTACTTTCCATTTGCAAACTCACACTGTACCGCCAAGATAATGGCAAAACACGTTTTGAAAATAGTCAAAATGTACAAAAATATTCCTAAAAAAAACTTTGATTTAAACTTCATAAATCCAAATCGGAATGTAACGGCTCTGTAACATTCCGAATTAATAATGTGTAATGTGTTCAACAAAAGTGCAAATGCATAAGAAAAATATACCACATCTCTATGGCCTGCCAAAGATACACAAACACAACATGCCTCTAAGACCCATTACGAGCTCCCGTAATTCTCCAACATACGAGCTAGCTAGATTTCTACTCCCTCTACTCAAACCTCTCCAAGGAAATAGCACATCATTTGTTAAGAACTCACAGCACTTCGTTCAAATAATAGGAGGAAAGGAACTACAGCCAGGAGATCAGCTGGTGAGCTTTGACGTCGAAAGTCTTTACACCAACGTTCCCGTAAAAGACGCCCTAAAGGTTATCAAAAACAGACTTGAGGAAGACCATACTCTACAGGAAAGAACAACGCTCCCTATTAATGCCATCTTGGAACTATTAGAATGCTGCCTTAACAATTCCTACTTTCAAGAAAAGGATAGATTCTTCAACCAAGTAGACGGACTACCGATGGGCTCATCTCTCTCGCCAATAATCGCCAACATATACATGGAATGGTTTGAATCGAAAGCAATGGAACAGGCAAAGAAGAAACCAAAAATGTGGCTGAGATATGTGGATGACACCTTCATTATTTGGAATGGAACCGATGACGAACTAAGAAATTTTCTAGATCACCTCAATAGCTTAACACCAACAATCAAATTCACCATGGAGAAAGAGGAAAACAACCAATTACCGTTTCTAGATGTCAACGTGAAGAAAAATGGTAATAGCATCCAAACTTCAGTATACAGAAAACCTACGCATACAGGTCAGTATCTCAATTTTACTTCAAATCACTCAAACAACACGAAACATGGCATAGTTAAAACCCTCGTGGATAGAGCAATTACAATCTGTAACTCGGAAGAAGCACTTAAAAAGGAAGCTCACCACATCAAGACCGACCTCAACAAAAATGGCTACCCCACAAAATTAGTTGACACAATATTGGAAAACCGTAAGAATCGACCCAACGCGCAAAAAGCAGACAGAGAGGCACAACCAACACTCAATATTCCGTATGTCAAGGGAGTATCTGAGAAAATAAGAAGACTAGGACAACGATATAACATCAGCACCGTATTCAACTCGAGAGACACCCTAAGAAGCCACCTGACGAAGACAAAGCCTATAAGTCAAAAAGATAGGAAAAACTGCGTCTACCAGATCCCCTGCGAGTGCGGCCAATCGTATATAGGTGAGACATTAAGACCACTTGAGACAAGGATTAAAGAACACAAAAACAATACGCTAAAAGGAGAGACCGAAAAGTCAGGTGCAGCTAACCATGCCTGGAAACATGGCCACCATATCATGTGGTCAGAAGCTGAAATCCTACATAAGGAGCCACACTGGAGGAAAAGAAAGTTTAAGGAAGCTGCTACTATTCACCAGAATCCAGGCTGTTTTAGTAAACCATCGTTAGACTTAAGAAATATCTGGAAACCTTTGTTAGATAGATGTAAGCTTAGGATAAGATCGCGTGCTAACTGAACGCATGACTGCACCCAACTCAGTTGTGCTTCGGTGCACCTAGCTAGTATAAATAGTCTTGTAGTTACTTTACTTATTTAGTATTCACCTGAAGACGACTGGAGATACTTACCAGTTGAAACGTTGTGATTTAAAACAAATAAAGACAATGGAAGTCCAAAACTCTTTCATCATTCAAAAATATACCTATCTACACGGCAGTCTATCTAAGGTACAGCACATACTTCACCTGTTGACACTTCCTCGGCTAAAAGGGTTAGATGCAGAATCACATGTTGTTCCTCTTCCTAAGGCTGACGAAGTCCGGGAGCACAAAGACCTGAGACCCGATAAGTATTCTGCCTGTTGTATCTAAAATTTTAGAAAGGTGTATAAAAAACAACTTGTAGAGCACATCGAGTGCAATCAAGTGCTTCCAGTTCCAGACACCCAGTCAGGCTTTCGACAGGGTCATAGCTGCGCGACTGCTATGTTGAATGTTACCGATCACATTCTTCGGGCCACTGATTCCGGTAAGTTAACTATCTGGGTGCTTTTAGATTATTCTAAGGAATTTGATACGTTAAATCATAGTTCACTTAAGTTGATTTTGAAATATATTGGTTTGTCTGCGCCATCGGTTGCATTTTTTGATAGTTACCTTGCAGACAGACAGCAACGAGTGATCTTAGGTGGACGGGTTTCTGATTCCAGGATTATCTCCAATGGTATTCCACAGGGTTCCATATTAGGGCCTATATTATATATAATATATACGGCATTTCTTATAAATGTTATTGTCAGTTGTTCAAGACAAATATACGCTGATGTTTTATTCTTTTGACCCGGCTGATGTAAACCAAGCATGTGACTTAATTAATAAGGATCTAAATGCCATTTATACTGCTTCTAAAGACCACTCATTATCTCTTAATCCTACTAAAACTATTGCCCTTCTATTTGGCATTTTTGGCAAAACAAAGAGCGAACTTCGGTCCAAAATAATATACGGATAAAGATTAACGAGGTGCCAATTTCCTTCTCTGAGGTGACAAAAAGTCTTGGACTTTGGCTGGACACAGATTTGAGATTTCATATGCATATTTCTGAGTGTATCAAAAAATGTATATTTAAGCTTAAGCTGCTATACAATTCTCGCACTGTATTAGATACAAACGTTAAGCCTATGTTATGCGAACCGCTGGTCCTGTCTACATTTGATCACTGTAATGTTGTGTATGGCCCATGCTTGACTGCTGTGACCTCTCAAAGAATTTAAAAGATACAAAATTATTGTTTAGGATTTGCTTACGGTGTCACAAAGCGTCATTCTGTCAGGCACAAGTTGAGAGATGCTGGGTGGTTAAGTAAACAGCGAATACCTTTTCATTCGGCTGTGATTTTTCACAAAATAATATTGCTTAGAAATTCATCATATTTGCACAAAAAAATAATTTTCCATACAGATGTACACAGCCTTAACGTTAGATTTAAGGGCACCATTACATCACCTATTCATAAAACTGCTCTGTTTGAACGTAGTTTTTCTTATAACGTATCCGCTGTCTATAATTCTATTGGTCTAGAGAGTCTAGACCTTAAAACTAAATCTATTTTAACTTTTAAAAAAATATATAAAAGTATATTACTGGGTGTTTAAAGTTTTCTGCTTTCGGGTCGTGCTTTTTCTTGCTTTTTCTTTCTTTTCTTCATCCGTCTCCTGCACTGTCTTTACTTATTAATATTTTTGCATTGGTACAGAATTTATATAGTGTTAATAACATGATATTTATTTTGTTATTTAATTTGGGATGACTTTTAAAGGTGTACCTATATACATTTTAATTTTTGTTGTTTGAGGTTAAGTGGAAGACCAACCCTTGTTACTAGCAAGGGATGAACTTCGCCCTTTCAGATAACGTTGAATAGGATTTTTATTTTTATTTTTATTATTATCTTTCTTACTTACTGTAATGATTATCTGAATAAAGATTGTTTATTATTATTATTATTATTATTATTATTATTATTATTATTATTATTATTATTATTATTATTATTATTATTATTATTATTATTATTATTATTATTATTATTATTATTATTATTATTATTATTATTATTATTATTATTATTATTATTATTATTATTATTATTATTATTATTATTATTATTATTATTATTATTATTATTATTATTATTATTATTATTATTATTATTATTATTATTATTATTATTATTATTATTATTATTATTATTATTATTAAGAATATGTATCTCCGTCGTGTATGTGTCAACAAGGCGTATTCTGAATTAGAGACTTTTAAAATAAGGGTTGGTGAACATTCTTAGCTAGTAAATAGTATACCGCCAATTGCCTAGAAATGTAATTAAAATATTATAGTCAATATTTATGTCCCACAAAGTTTTTTAGGCACGATCTTTGTTTTCTACTACACTAAAATGGCATAACAACAAGGTAATAAACAAATACAGCATAATACTCGTGCTGCTACTTGCACTCTATATCACGTCAAACATGTTAAAAAAAATTTAATGAAAACACAGACTTTTGTATTAAAACTAGGCTTTTTCACTACTTTATGACACTTTTATGACATACAAAGCACTCGTCTTTTTACGTAGGTAACCGATATCATCTCTTTCGCAAACCCTTTACTATCATTTTGTAACCAGAGATTGGAAACCCACCGTCTGTGTTTTCATGAATCGCCTTAAAAGTATCCACTACATAGATAATAAAATTAGTTAACATTTTTTAAGAGTATTAGTTTTTAATTATTCCTCTCTTCCCTATTTTGTACTCGTTAGTGGAAATGAAATATGTTTGACACAATGATTGTTGCGCGTTTTTAGTAACTATTTAACAGGTGAACATTCATTCAGCGCCGATCAAATTTATGTAACAAACACAATAACGATACCCGAAATATTAAGGGATAATTAGAATTTTGCGTCATTTGCTCCATCTCTGTTTTATTTTATTTTATATATTTATTTTTCAACAAAACAGCATATATAAGGAGTACTTACATATAAATCTAAAAGAAAATACCGTGCAAGAGAAAATTATTTGCATCAAAGAGGGCCTTGCATCTAAGGACGTTATGCTTAGCCGTAGAGCTTAATACCTGTTAGGTGTCAGTAACTCTACCTGAATTAACAATCAATCAGTTATTCCGTCATCTTTGACAGTCGTTAGAAGTAATTTGATACATCGCTAATTTTTCCAATTTCTTAAACAATTCACAAAATGGGCTTTACGGAATAGCACAAAACATTCATGGTTGAAGCGTATTTTCGAAACGGGGTTAGAGTAAATGGTGAGTGTCAATACAATCCTGGTTTGTGCATGGACGATTTTCACGAACATTTTCCTAACGTTGCTTTTATTGCTATGAGGAGTTTTATCATTGCCTGAAAAGAACCGTGGCTGTGTTTAGGGAAACAGGTTCTATACAACACAAAAAAGGAGCAGGAAGACCATCTGTAAGAACAGAAGAACTTGTTACAAACGTTCGTGAAATAATGCAAAATACGCCAACAAATTGTATAAGGCGCCTGTCCCAAGAAGTAGGAAGATCTTATGGAACATGCAGGACTATTCTTAAGGAGCAGCTAAATTTATTTCCTTATAAAGTGCAATTATTCCAAGAAATACAAGCCGCAGATTTTGAAAACAGCATGAATTACTCTCAATGGTTTACCCTAATGGTTTAACCTAGATTTGGTTAGATATATCGTCCTCATATCATTGTGATCTAAACCAAGCCCTCCGTTTTTTTAATCCAAGCCCTGTTTGATGCAAATAATTTTTGCTCGCACGGTACATGTATTTAACTTACTGTTCGTTAAAAAAAAAAGGACTACATTTAAGCAAAGGTGTATTTGCATATACACAGAGCTCACTCTTCCATGTAGCCCGAGGAATGATTTATCTATATATCTTAAACAATATGAACCCTACTATCTAAGTTAATATTTTAGCAATTAATAATTAACTAATTAAACCACCAATTTCAATTAATCTAGTGATTTATTTCATATTTCATGTGAGCTAAATTTTAAAATTAACAATAATTCTATTATCTATCCGCAGTTATTTAAGGTACGCTTAACATTGTTTGGCTCAAGCTTCTTTAGATCATTCGGTAAAACATTAAGATATTTGAAGATAGTATAAGAAAAAGCCCTCTGAAACTGTGATGTGCGATGCTAAAGAATAAGCTGACCATTCCTACGCATGGTTATATTATGTACGCCCGAACGAAACAGAACCCTACGATGAAGATAACTTGGTTTACCATATTTAACGATTTTGTGAAACAGTATGCAGTGATGTAGGAATCGCCTTTTAGAAACATTTAGCAAGGATAGCTCAGTTAGTCTATCAGACACAGGTGCCGGCCCCTGAGGTCAAGTATATAACGCACGCAGCAGTTTTGATTTTTTTGCGTCGGTGGTTATACTGCATTAGGCAAGGTCCATAGATAACGTCTCCATAATTAAGGTGTGACAGGATTAACATAGGATTTTTTTTATCTTGCTTCTTCAGGATATCACAATAATTATAAAGTAATCTTAGATTAGAAACAGCCCTTTTATTAGTTTCCAATACTCAGGGCTGACAAGAGGGAGGGGGGGGGGGGGGGCAAATTTCCCGAGCCCACGTCTCTTTTAAGGGCCCGTGCTCGGGCTGCGCAGTTAAAAAAATATCATAAATTACAAAAAAAAAAATCTCTGTTGACAAAAAATTACTTATGTAAACATTACATAGGTATGTAAAAATGTAAATTGTTATATTTTGAAATGAAAACGTTGCAAACGGGGTACGATCGATATGGAAGTTAAAAATCTTTCCAGCCTGATGGATGATTTAAGTTTAATTAGAAGTAACTTGCAGTCCATACACAATGAATGAAAGTTAGTTGCTAAAAACTTGGGTTTAACAGGGGACTTGTCTTCATTATCTGAAAAACGCAAACGAAAAATAAAAACTTTTTTTGACGAAAATTATCCAAACGATGTTTTTGTAGATTTAAATCCAAAGGAAAAATTCAGAATCAGTGTGTTTAATACTCTGTTAGATAGAGAAACAATTTTAGCTCATTAAGTATTGAGCAAAAAATTGAAATTAACATTGAGGGAAGACCTAAACTCGAAATTAACTTGACACAGACCTCAAAGTGTAAATCTAGGGACTTTATTATTATTGATAAGGTTGCTGCAAATAAAAACAGAAGAATGAACTTTACTTTTAAACAATGTACCCACTAATGAAAAATAAATTGGCCTTTTTTATTTTATTTTTTTTATTTCATTTTCAATAAAATAATAATCATAAATTTTAAAAATATTTATTAAAAATTATTGACCAAATTTGGGCGTGGTCTTAAAAATTTTTCTTCTGCGGCGCATTTTGCCTGCAGCGGGCATTTAGTGCACCTCCAAGTTAATAAGTCACAAACCGCCACTGGCTAGGACCCTACCTCCCGCTTTTTAATATTTTAAATCTGGCAGCCCTAGGAAAGGGCCCGGATGCCGCACAGCCCCCGGGCCTGACCTGGCTCTCGACGGCCCTGCCAATACCTGTCTGTCAAAGCGCAGGTCCGGATCAAGAAACGGACCAAGATCGCTAGCCGAATCAGTCAAGAGCAGTGGCTAATTATTAAGATTACACACAGAAAACGTAATAGTAGTATCTCTTAGGTTACAATAAGCTTGCAGCTAAATACCTTGAGGAACTTACAACACAAAAGTTTAAAACTGTGACAAAAAGACTGTGCGTGAGGCTTTCTTTTGTGTTCAGGAATTTATGAACTTTTAGTTTTAATCAAATTTTAGCCTCTAGTATTGTCTTCTGTGATGTAAGATTTAATCCTTTTATTTTTGAGGAAGCTCATGCTCAAAGTGGAGTTAAATGTATAGAAAAAAGAAAATTCATTATTATCATTAAGCGAATTGAAGTAAATAATGGTTATTCCGCTTTAACAATAGATAAAATACTAAATAAAAAATTATACAAAAAGGCTATAAACTTAGTTTTTCCAACAGCAAACAATAATAAAAATATTTATAAAGTTACTTCTTACATAGGTCATATTAGCACTAAAATAAAAAACTTTTCAAAAAAATTGAATAACAAAATTAAATTTGCTTGAATCCTTAAAAATAAATAGGCTTAAAAATAACAATACTCTTCTTAATGATCAATTGGATTTAAACGGATCACCTCTTTTGAATCTCTTTAATTAGTCTGTAAACATTATTATTGCTTTTTCCAACAATTTTAAACAACCTGAAAATTACCTGCAATTTTATGGTTGCACCTAAGTTATAACTTTTAAAATACGATTTTTAAGTACTCCTTTGAAGAAGCAACTGTGTTGCGAAACATGTCGAGTCAAAATAAAAATCTGTGGGAAGTGTAAAATTATATATTTTTTTTACCATTTATTTAACTCAATTAATACAAGACAATCCTTTTAATTAAGTTTTAATCAATTGTGAACCTGAAACAAGGTTTATTAACAAATATCTTTTATTTTATATTATAGAAAACATTTAATGAATATGAAGCAGATAAAAAATTTGTAAAATAATATTAACCTTAATAAGTACTTAATTTAATAATTTAATATTATAGAAGAAACTGAAAATTCCCCAGAATCCTCGTAATTTTAATGCAAGAAAGGTAAATAGCGCAATAAACGAAATTCTTAAATATACAGAGTATCCCAGTGGCGTAGCTAGGATATTGTCTTGGGGGGGGCATATAGTTGTATAGAGGCGTAAAGCCCGCCCGAAAATTTTTTTGGACCACGCCCTAATTTTGCTAAATTTTTCTATTATCTATAATTGTTACGTAATCGCCTAAGTACAATCCGCAACTGAAATAATCTAGAAGTCCTACAAACAAACCACAACCAAACGTAATTACCTAGGTTTTCCTACGATGTTTATATCTTACTTTGTCTTATTTACGTAAATAAAAGAGAGAAAAGGAAATTTACACCACCAGACACCAGATCCGCGAATGTCACATAAAACAAGACGACGGGGATGTGATGACCAAAACAGACGCGTTGTTTCTCGAAGTAAGCCTACCTACGTTAAATTTAAAAGGGCAAAAAAATTAAATTTAAATATTGTTTTTGAAATATTGTTGATAATTACTTTTTTTCATGGCTCTTGGGGGGGGCAAATGCCCCGATGCCCCCCCCCTAGCTACGCCGGTGGAGTATCCCATAAATAAAAGGTCATTTTCATCTCTGAAATGGGTGAAGAATTACTTGCTTACTATGCATTGAATCAGATTTACCACAATGCTTGGATATTGTGGAAAATATTATTGTCCAGTTTGCAAATTAAAAAGTCGGACGCGTTTGCCTCTAAAAAGTATTTTATCTTGCAATATTTAAGCAATCGTTTTGTTCTTCAATTTAACATTTTCAATGAAAAAAATATGTTCTTTGTGATCCTATGTATAATAAAATTATTTTCGACTGTAAAAGAATCGTTTGACCTTTGTGAATATTGTGAAATTTACTATTTCAAGGCATTTTATGCAGGGTTTAGGCACAGAATATATTGCGTAGCTATATATTATGTGCTTTAGGTAATGGGCGGCATTCTTCACGGTGCCCCAGGGCGGCATTCAGGGTAAATCCGGCCCTGTGTGTCCACATGGTATTCCCTCCAGCTTAATCAGATTAACTAATAACTTAAATCCTGGACTTATATTCACATATTTACCGCTTTTTTATGTCATATCATAATGAAGTTTATGGCTCCCACATTATTTTGGAAAAAGTGTATGACATGGTTAGAAAATTAATAAGTTTTAAGTGGATTTTGAAGAATGAATAACGAGGCGACGTTCAAATATCCTATTTTTCTGAGAAACGGCATATTTATACGGCAGTAATGTGGGAGATTTTTAAAATACACCAAGATTATGGGAAAAATATGTGTCCTGTTTTAGCATTTGAAATTTTTTAATGAGTTGTTTTTTAAATAAAACTTTACTTTGTAAATGTTAACAAGAAAACCGACACACACCTCCTCCCCTCTCCACCATTTAATCGTAATAACATCTTATACTTAGATATTTTTTGTAATAAATTTTTTTACACAAAATATTTTTATACAAGCCGAAACAGAAACATGCATCAAATGCATTATTTTTAATGTTACACGTATATTTTTACATTTTCAGATTCTACAATCAATGGGTTATTCACTCAATTTTGATTTTTATCCTACCCCATAAGGAAAGAAAAAATTGAATTTTCTACGGTTTCGGTTTTTAATACTTTAAATTATTTACTAAAAAAATAAATGAACAGATACGCTCTTTAATAAAAACACGCGTCATAATATCTGCCTTGATCGATGGATCGCAGGGATTCACGCTGAAGGTCGAGCGCCGCATCTACCTGAATATCGGGCGGGTTGTTTTCTATTTTTAAGCTGTTCTTGTCTATTTAATTTATTAAAACAAAGATAGCAATATAATCTAGCGAGGCTCAAAAATAAAAGAATTGCGCGGATAATGGGATAACGTAATAAGGTTTTGATAACATGATTTCAAAGTTCTGCTTTCGCGGAATCTTTCTAATCGTTTGTAGAAAAAGTTTGTGACCCTCTTGAATGGTCGCCTACTGAATGGGCAGCCAGCAACCAGATTGCCAAGACATTTTAAAACAATTTGATCGAACGAGTTGGTTGCTCGATAATCTCCCAATAAGACAGGCAACCAAATTACTAGAACGTTGCTTAAGTTCCACTTTTATGTTTATTTTATGAAGTTTTATCTGTTTTGATCATAGACATTTACTTTTAGATACGTAAACGTACAGCTTATCTCCTGCGCAAACTAAAGTGACGTTTTATGGGTGAAAAAACACGTACGAGCGCACGGCTCATCCACAACCAGCTTGAAAGAATCCGTGAAACAGAAACATCGACAACACTGCTTGAAGATCAAAGTGTCACGTGACCTTTTGAGGTTAGCAATGGTTTAGTATGTAATTTACGAGCGATCTAGGTGTAGGTGTCGTATTAATTTGTATTTTTATCCGGTTTTCGATTGATATCTAATAGAAAGTTTAAGTGACATGATTGCTAAGAACCTCTACAAAATACTGATGAAAATTTTTGGTGCGGGTTTGCTCTAATAGTATTAATAAAGTGAAAAATCCAACAGCCTGGCGGTTTGTTCACAGGTCTTAAAAATGGCGGCAGAATTTAATTTGTTTTAATTTAAAAGTTGTGTTTTTGTATTCTAGTTAGCTCTTTGGGATAAACTTTATTGTTTTGTGGCTACAGTTCATTTATTAAATTTTGAAGTGTTTATTTAACTTGAAGGTACCTATATGTGAATTAGTTTAAAAATATCACTGGTAGAGATAGTTCATATAAGTAGGTAGGATACCTCTAGATACCTAGGTACTTAGGTAAGTACTATTTTTTTCTTTTAGTTTGTTTATTTATCAACATGCCAAGTCCCTGCTGTATTCCTGGGTGTAACTCTAACTATAAAAGTGTTTTAAAAGCAGGTGAAGAGAGTGTAATATATTTTTATGTTTAGATTTCACCAATGAATGTATAAATATTGTTAATCAGGTTTCAGTGTGCATTGATATGAAGGTAAAGGTTGTTTTAAAAGGTATGAATTGGCTTACAATGATTTGAAATGGATTTTATGGTCTCAGCTTGAAAACTTATTGTCTCGGTAGGTACCAATTCATACATTGTGAACGTAACGAAGTTACCCAGATAGTAGGTGACTTTCTAAAGACAAGCGTAGATTTCTTAAACAAAGCCTTAAGCTTACTAAAATTTCTTCAGAAGTCGATAGTCAATCCTGTAATTTAAACGTAGAAGATAATAATTTTATAATAGAATATTACTTTTGATCGATCAAATAAATCTACTCGTAGTGAAACAAAAACAGCTTCTCAACGCAATGTTACTATTATTTAATAATTAGGTAAGTTGTTCTTTTTATCCAAAACTATTTATTACTTTTTTGTACATTTTTCAATATCAATATAGTGGCAATAACAGATCCAAAAAACACAAAAAATACCAGAAAGAATAAAAAAACTCGCCCGTTGCCGCGCTACATAATAATAGCTTGTGGATCCGCAACTCCCAGCTGATGCGGCGTTGCCCGATGTGACTTCATGGCTTCTTTTCAGGGTGGTTGTGGCTCATCGGTCAAATGCCTTCCCTCCCAGCAGGATTGGGCATGCGCACATACCTCTTGTTATCGGCCTGTCCTTTTTTCTTATTTTTAAACAAATTTTGGAAACAAACCCTTAAAAACAATTTTTAATCGTCAAAATCTGATAGGTTTGCAACTATTAAAAATGCCAATAATCACTACCTTGTTTCCCCACTTAATCAAAAATTGGGCAGAAATTCCAATTTTTTGGTAAGAATTTGGGGCAAATCTTAGCTGTTTACACGTAAAAATAAATTAAAGGTAAACTTTTACAATTTTAGGAGGCAAGAATTTAAATTTTGAAGCCCGGACCTGTCTATTTTCCTTTCCGATTCGTCAAATGATTATTTTGTAGCGCGCATGTCTAATTGTCAGTAGCTTTGTTTACATGCGTGAGGCCATAAATTTGCCACTTTCATTATTATTGTTTGCTTTTCTAAAGGTAAATATCTATGGTTTTGATGGGCCAAAATAGGGTTTTTATTGGTCGTGGCCCCCAAAAATTTTTTCGCGGTGCTTTAATTTTCTCTCCCTCAAGCAAAACCTGAAACAGCGCCACTGGTGGCATGGGATTTTTCATGTTGCGCCAGCTGAAGCACATCAATATACTCTTACTGTAATTTTGTAACAAACCAATTGCCCGCCGTAAATTACTATAATAAACCCAATCAAATTATATACTTGTACACAATAAATTTCATTAGGCATTAAACAAGAGAGGTAAATAAATACTGTAAATGCCATTTATTAAATATTTTATTTTTATCTTCTCACCTGAAGAAATAAATCATTTAAACACAATTTTAAACACATGAAAGCAATTTGTCGACACTAATAAAGCTATTAACCTACACAAGATGCATAAAACAGAGATAAACCAGACATTTTATTGAGAAAAAAAAATTCTTGAAATTTTTAAGAGGTGTGATATCATTAATCTTCTGAAGTCTAAAATAAAAATTACAAACACTTCCGTCATACCGATGATAATTTTACAAATCATTTTATGTTTTTTTTGGCTTTGGAACATAAAGTTTTTAATAAAAAATGATTAAATACATTTTATTTGAATTGACTGCAACGATTATATTCCATCACGGAACATTGGAAGAATTGATTTTTAAAATAGGCATCAATATCCTTATTCAAGTATTATTGGTTATCGTAAGGTAGATGGTGTCCTCTGGGGGTCCTTCAAAGGTGATTAAGCATGCATCTTATTCATAAATGTACTTTTGCGTCGAGTACGACATCAAATTCCCCATCGAGTCAATTTAAGATCAAATAAACCCCCAAAAGTAGGGGAAACAGAGGCAAGACGGGGACGCCAAGCCTTTATATCAATAAAAATAAAAACAAATTAATAAAAAAAATTAAGTTTATTCTAAAAATTCATCCATCCTCTTTTAGCAGAAAAATGGTTGGCCTAACTTTGTTCCTATCTTGCTGTATTGGGATATTTGCAATAACTACTCTTATTTTTTCTTTCAAGAGATCTACGTTTAATTCTATTAAACTTTTGGGACTATATATAGATGAAAATTTAAGTTGGAAAACACATATCGAATATATAAGAAAAAATATATCTTCTTTGATTTGAATTTTATTTAAAATTATACATTATTTACCAATTACACTTCTGAAAAATATTTATTATTCTGTAATTTATTCTTAACTGCAATATTTAATTTCAATATGGGGATCTGCTACCTCTACAATAATAAAACCTTTAAAAAAATTACAAAATAAACTTATTAAATGTACATACAAGCTTCCCTTTTTGGAACCCACAATAAATTTATACAAACCACTGGAATATAGAAAATTTATAGAAATTAAAAATATGTGTTATTATTCATTCAATAACCATTCATCACAAAAAATCAAAAATCATATTTAAAAAAATTATTACTTTACATAATCATCATATCCGGCAAACTAAAACTCTTTTGGCAGTAAATATTAGAAGTAATTTCGGTAAACGATCATTATTATACAATGGGATTATGATCTATAACAACCTACCAAATAAATATAAAAACATTAAAAAATTGGTACTATTTAAAAATCAAACTAAATTGTATTTTTTAACAAAATAAATTATTAACATTGTTATTGTTTATAATTTATATTCCCTGTAATGGACTTTTGAAGTTCGGGAATTTGTTAATAATAAAAAAAAAGTTATTAGGTATTCAAATTGATTTTATACACCTGTGGCTTCATATATCCCCATAAATAAAAGTCCAGAATTGTGAGATCGGGACTCCTACGTGCCAACTGATTTGGACCATAGGTACCTTTCAATCCATTTGTTCCCAAAGTGATGATTTAGCCAATCTTCAAAAGGAATTGAAAAAAAATCCAAAAAACAAAAACTGTTGTTTCTGACTAACTCTGTATAGTATCGCGAATCTTAGTTGAAATTGTAGTGCCAACACTAGCAACATTCATTTAATAAATCAAGGAATTAAAAAAAAAATCCAAAAAACTGAAAACGTTGTTTCTGACGAACCCTGTATAGTATCGCAAATCTAATAGTTGAAATTGTAGTGCCAACACTAGCAACATTCATTTAATAAATCAAGGAATTGAAAAAAAAATCCAAAAAACTAAAAACGTTGTTTGCGACGAACCCCGTATAGTAATCGCAAATCTGATATTCGAAATTGTAGTTTCAGCACAAGCAGACGTTTTTATAAAGAATGACGTTTTCTTCTATACAAAGAAGTTTTCACTTCAAAAATTCGTTTTATATATCTCTTATGTATATTATAGAAAAGTGTTTACAAGTTGCTTGTAAATTTAAACAAAACATTATATAGCCTCAAAAAAAAACAAGCTTATAATCACCGCTCAGATAATCTTTTTGTTTCGAATTAACTTCCCAATACCCCAAATACCTTATTGTATAACAAAATGACACACAATTATCTGTAGTATTTCATAATTTCATCAATATTAGGTAAACAGGTCTGGCGTAAACAACCTATTGGATTGAGAGAAAATTTAGTTCTATATCGATATGTTGCTGGGCATGCAAGTGACGGTTCTTTAATATAAGAAAGATAGTGGTCATAACAGGCATATTACGCCTAAAGAAACTTAAGAAATGTCACAAGGAAAATTATAGCTTATGGATTTATAAGCAATGAAAAGGGATTATCCGCTAATTTTTTTTAAATGCAAAAACTATTAGGTACTAAATCTTAATTATTGTCCTCGCCGTAAATTGTTCAAGTTTGTACTTTCTGTTTCATTTCATTCATCGGATCCTAGCCTCACTAATAAGTTATGATAGGGACGGATCTGAGGAAATAAAAGGAAAAATACATTCTCCACTAAAAGAAAATTGTTAACGTGTGTATAAGATACACTATGTATTTAAGGAAATCTGAAACTTAGTTATTAAAAGTAGTGAGATGATTACTGGCAGGGGTGTCTCTGAGGGGGGAGGAGAGCTTCCTCCAATAGTTAATTGAGTTTGTCAAGTTGGATATTACACATACCGAGTTGAATATGTTTAAATTTTTATTAAAAATTGAATTTGCCGGTCCCTAGATTTTTAGAAATTCTTATACTATTTTCATTATATTTTTGAGTAACAATAAATGAGCTTAGTTTTGTATGCTCAGCCCGCTACAGTTATACAAAAGCTTAAAAAAGGTTCAACAAGTAAGATGTCAACTGTTCACAGTATTTTAATTTGCATAAATTACTTGAATTTATATATTAGTTTGCGGACACTACTTATTACATATTCTGCGTGGGCATTCCTCTTTAGAAGAGAATCAAAATATACTTCTTAATTAACAGCGAATAATTGTGGCATATCGGACAATTGTGTAACTTTTTTTTATATTGGAATACACAGGGATCCAAGCACTATGAATACCTTTACCACGACGGCCGTTCCGTCCTTGTTAGGACTCTACGGGCAGCCAAAACCCAAGCAATCCCAACAACAGCTGTAAGATGTATTAAAAGCCTCTTACAAAACCAAAGCGGCCATCAATACACCGTAGCGCCATCCCATCCATTGTGCTTGGATCCCTGTGTATTCCAATATAAAAAACAGTTACAAGTTAACAGTTTTAATAATTATTACCCTTCATGCAACACATCACCAACATAAAACGTACCTACGTTTTATCAACAAAAGAGGGGCACCTTATATGCTTTTTTTTTAATGAAAGACGTCAGACGGTGCCAAATCCGGACTCTTTGGATCCATTAATAAATAAATAAAAGTTGCTTATTTACATGAAATAATATCAATCCGTAGACAAGGCAGGGTTCGTGTAAACGGTATATTATCATGATTCTACTGGAGGTATAATAATTAATAAATACACTTTTGTATGTATTAGGTCATTGACCAGCAAAAAAGAAAATCTAGAAATAAATAATAAATTTTTATTTCCTTAAATTGGTATAAAGTAAATTAGAAAAATTTCTGTAATAAAATTTTAAATGACTGATATAATAAGAACAATTAAGTGCGTATCGTATCAAAACAAATTGTGAAAGTTAGTGAAACTTCCGGTTGTAATACAAATAATACTAATCCTGAAACGTGTGCCTTTAAAAAAAGTTTTACCAATATTCTTATTTTCGGATATTTATTTACGAAAATCGTAGAACGCACAAATGTCCTTTTTACTTTCCTCGAAAAAGTATTTTAATCGCGAAAAATGGAATGTTTCAGATATTATCAAATGTCGACGTTTCAGCAGTGGCATACAAGGAACGGCCTACTCCATACTCCGCTACTCGAAAATAATTTAAATTAGAAACTTTGGTAATTAAAAAACGTAATATAATAAATATACATATTAGGCCTAATAGATGTGTCACAAAAAGCATACAATGCATTTTTTACCCAATGTTTTTTAGCTGAAATATAAAACACTTCTTGATTATTGGAAAAATCTAGTTCTCTTGTCACTTATCAATAATTTAAATAAAAGGCTTTAATGCCATGCCTCAATTTTTCATTATTTTTTGACTAAATGTGGAATAAAAAAGAACAATATGACAAAATATTTAGAAGATGATATAGTGTCCGCGAAAATAATTAAAAGAGAATAATTGTGGCATATCGGACAAGTGCGTAACTGCTTTTTATATTGGAATACACAGGTATCCAAGCTTAATGGATACTCTGGGGCGGGTAAGCCACCACGGCCTCTGTGTATTCCAATATAAAAAACAGTTACACACTTGTCCGATATGCCACAATAATTGGACCGCGTTATGTAAATACGAATTAAGGGACATTTAACGGTTTTCGAGATATTTAAATAAAAAGGTTTTTAATTTTGTTAAGTTGCCCCAAAGTCATACCAAATACCTTAGAACCTTGTTTTTTTTAAGTAGGTCCGAAATGTAGTATACTACGAGTATATACCTATTGTTTTAAAATTTCGAATATTCCCCAATTTATGACCACTATATACCAAATGGTCACTTAATTCGATATAACTATTAAAGTTAAGTATAGTTATAAGTCATCATAAAGAATTAACCGACATGTATGACGCTTAATTCTTTATAACAAAACTAAAAAAAATAAAACTACACTGGTTTAGTATAAAATTATCGCGGATTAAGTTCAGCCAATTGGCACTTAATTTCATATTACAGAAATAAATATAATAAAATGATATTTTGTAATATGGTTTTGGCGAATAATTCGTTATTATTATTAAATGTTAGTTATTAGTATTAACTTTGACAATTATGAAAATGTCGTCACTTAATACAGGTGCCTTTAAAAAGGGTAAAATAGGAAATTTAAGTAAAAAAAGTTTTTGTTACATAGGTTTTAATGATTACTAAAAGATGGCACCGTTAACTCGTTTTTAAATTTTTGTCGCTTAATTCGTAATTACATAACGCGGTCCAATTATTCTCTTTTGCTTAATTAAAAATATAAACGCCCAAAAAGGATTTGGCTTCCTCTGCCCTCAAACCCCCCTGGCTATGCCACTGCGTTTTAGGGTCCCTAGATTACAATAAGCATGTTTTCCATTTCTGTCGGTTTGTCTGTTGACGTGAAAGCCAAAAAACTGCGTGACAGGGAATGACGTAATTAGTTATTAACCATACTCAAAACCGGGCTGACGATTTGCTATATACCGGGTGATTCAATAACAAAGGCAGCCGGCTATATCTCGGAAACTACTAAACGTAGAAACTTGGGATAAAAAAAATTTGATTAAATATAAAAACCGCAGCTCGATATCTTTGTTCGTTTCAGAGTTATTGCCAAAACATTAATTTTTAATACAAATTGCGCCCTCTAGCAATTTTATTTGAAACTATTGTGTACCATTGAATATGACAATTAAAGATACTTACCTTTTACTCCAGTCATATAAGGATTCATCTACGAAAAAAATCCAAGTGAGCTGAAATTTATTTAAATAAAATTATTATACTAATAATGTTTCAAAAGTCCCCAGCGATATCTTGTTTGCGTTTCAAGTTATTCAAGGTCAAATATCACAGAAATTGGGTTTTCGCAAATATTTCGTTTCCTGTATGCCCTATGACCTTTTTGACTATTACAAAAAATGTAGGTTAAAAATTTCTCTTCAAAAAGTGTTTTATATATATTTTACGTAAAACTAACCGTATTCACACTGTACGCCAGAAAAACACTGGGTAGCGGTACATCTATTTCCACACCACCCCAAAGGCAGGATGCAGGGCACGTTTTTTTACATGGTTTCCCCAGTAGGCCTAATCCATGATTTTACTTGTCTTCCACATCTTCGTCCTCTCTTATCTCCTCCAGGTTGTCGTCCTTTGTCCCCTCCTCCAGATTTTCGTCGTCTTCCCCAACATTTTCTTTTAATTCTGTTATATTTTGTGTCAATAGATCAACAGGATCAAACTGATTATCTTCTTCATCCTGAATGTTTTATTCGGTAACGCTATCGACATTTGCGTTGAGCATGATTGACCGTGACAATGGCCGCAAAGTACTGAACAGGACATTCCAACTTTTCTGCACCCGCAATTTGTGTTACATCCTTTAGTACAGTTGCAAAATATAGTATTTAAAAGTACATCTGGTGCAGGTGGCAATAAACTCCTGATGGGCTCCAAAATATTATTATTTATCGTCCATCCCCATTGTTCAGGATTTAAATCATTACCAAGCCAAATCTGTAATACAGTCGACACTCGACTTAGATGTTGGCATGCAGCAGCGGCAGTAGGAGGGAGTGACGACAATTTCACTGCGGTGTTAAGTCTTGTTGACTTCGCAAATGTCGTGTATCGATAGTTTTCAATGGATAATTCTGCTTTAGGGGCTCTATAGATTGCCAGAAGAATGGGTAATCCATTTTCCATAATCGTATTATTAAAAAGCGCAGAGGTTGTGTCATAGCCAGTAATTGCATGTAGTAACAACAACAGATACTTTTTACAATTTGGATACTTATTTAGGCTGGAAGAAGAGCATGTTTTTGATTTTATTTTCCCTTTCCCTGGTTTAAACAAGAAAACATCCTGGTTTAAAGGAGCACGTCCTATTAGAAGAACTAAGAGATCCACATCTTCCCCAACGATAATAGTGATGTTGTGTTGTGATTTCTCTACTATTAAAACGTCGGCGTTGTCTCTAGCTTGCTTCACAGTTATGTTGATAGATTGTAGTTTATACATTAGCATTGATATTAATCTAGTTTTGTTTGCGTGATTGGATAGGAACTTTTCTTGGTGTCACTTGCATTGCTTCGTCAAAAATGACCTCTACGGATCCTGAAGTTAAAGCACTTCGTCAATGTTGTTCCATTGCTTTTATATTCGTGCTATTGTCACTGTATCTATCAAAGACAACCGTAATGTCAGAGCCAAAATGTTTTTGTAGATACTCAATATAGTTATACACTCAAAAGTATCATCTTTTTGCCATATTACACGGTGCAGCAGGAATCCACCATCAATGACGTAAGCAACGTTATCAGCTGGTATTTCATCCCACCGAGGCTCGAAGCATTTATAGAGCATTTACGTGGCATCACGTAATATTTTGTAGATATAACTGCGTTGCGCTTCTTGCAGCATAATTTAGCCGTATGTTATTAGTTTTACGGAAAAAACTTATATAACCTTTTTTGTAGAGAATTCCCTGTTCTTTATTTTTTGTAATTACCCAAAAATTTCTACGACTTACGGAAAGCGAGATATTTAAGAAAATAAGTGTTTTATGGTCTTTCATCTTAAATGACTAAAAACGCAAGCGCGATATTGATGGGGACTTTTTAGACATTACTTACAAAGTGAAAATAAAGGTGTAAACAAAATTTAGGCTCACTTGCATTTTTTTAGCAGATGCTGCTTTTTCCGGCCTAATATGACTGGAGTATTTCTCTTCCAAACAAGCTTAAATTGAGTGAAATCATATAAGTCGTTTAGAAGTTACAGCGATTTTAATGTTTACACTTTCAATAGCTTCTCCCACTCTTATCAAGTGAAAGTGAAAACATTAAAATCGCTTTAACTTCTAAACGACTTATCCGATTTCACTCAATTTAAGCTTGTTTGGAAGAGAAAGGTAAGTACCTTTAATTGTCGTATTCAATGGTACACAATAGTTTTAAATAAAATTGCTAGAGGGCGCAATTTGTATTAAAAATTAATTTTTTGGCAATAACTCTGAAAGGAACAAAGATATCGAGCTGCGGTTTCTATATTTTTTCTAGCAAATTTT
Organism: Polydrusus pterygomalis; assembly: GCA_963969555.1. Taxonomy (NCBI): domain Eukaryota; kingdom Metazoa; phylum Arthropoda; class Insecta; order Coleoptera; family Curculionidae; genus Polydrusus; species Polydrusus pterygomalis. The sequence continues at coordinate 35,202,600 of OZ018376.1, read as the reverse complement.
ATCTACTTTTCGATTATGGTATCATAATTATACCGTATGATTTGAATTTTTGGAATAAAATCAAAAAAACTATTATTATTACAAATTGCGCCCTCTAACAATTTTATTGAGAACTATTATGGACAACTAAATACGATTGGTGAAAGTGCATACATTTCTCTTCCAAACAGTCTTTAGTTTGCTAAAATCGGGTAAGTCGTTTAGAAGTTACAGCGATTTAAATGTTTACACTTTCAACAGCTTCCCCCACTCTTATTAAAGTCGGTACGCCAATGAGCATAAGACCAAAATGATGCATAATTGTCCAAGCTTTAAAATGGTTTTATCAAACATATACCTTAATGTGGAATTTTCGGAGTTATGTAAAATTATAAAATTTACTTTTCAATTGCGGCAGAATGCGAAACTTAAAAATTATTTCCAGAATTTTCTCATGACCGCTTTAATCATAATTTTTTTTATCCCAAGTTTCTACGTTTAGTAGTTTCCGAGATATACCGGCTGCCTTTCTTATTGAATCACCCGGTACAGTGTCAGTTCGATTCATAAAAAAATTAAATTCCTATTGTTTTAGGTTTAATCAGGGCCGAATTTAGGGGATTCTTGGGGTGTTATTGCACCAGGCCCTAAGATCAAGGGGGGCCCGGCAAACGTTTTTGGAACAATATGCTTACAAAGGACCGTTTTATCTAATTTTGACCAAGATTTCTTTAAATGGTAAATATGGTTGTCAGATACACACAGGGGCTGACAACACTCAAGTACATACATACGTAGTAAAATGTTTTTTTTTTTTATTTTAACACAAAATAAAAAATGTAAGAAACAACAAAAATCTATAACTAATGGATTAATATCTTTGTTTTTGATCATTTACGACATTTTCATTAAATTCCTAAGAATATAAAAGTAATATTGGATAATTTTTCAAAAAATGTTAAATAAATTATTTTTGGAATTTTTGCATCATAATTTATAAACGAGCATAAAATTAATATCTAAACACATTTTTCAAATAACTTTTTTCGATATCTCGTCGTCTAGTATCAATAGTCATGACAAAATATATTTGTTACAATTTTCCCGCCAAACGGGTAGTCACATGACAAATATTCAAATTAAGTTTGAGGTTATCTATTATGCAGAGGTACTCAGCGTAAAAAGTTTTTCCATAGATGGCCAACTTTATGCTGGTCACCGTATAATAAACAAAATGTTAAATTTTTACCTTTAAATTTTTTTAAATTTCTAAAACTTAGAAGTCCCTAAAACCGTTTTTAAAATTCCAGGTCCGTATTTAAAACATACTGCGGTGTATATATAAAACAAAGCTTTGAATTTGGATCGCCATATTGTAAAAGATAAATACGGCTTTTCAAAAGCCTTTGTTCTTTTTTTCTTGAGTTAAAAATTAGGCGAAAAAGTTAAAAACCAAAATATAAAAAGTTCCGTTTTTTTTTTCGGATATCTGCGAATGTATTCGGAATATTCACAAGTTTTTTTCACCAAATTGTTAAAACCCAAAAATACGCAACTTTGCCTCAATTCAATCATCTCTGTATCTCCTACCGTTTTCGAGATCCCCTTTCACGCAAGCTAATTTGTAGTAGGTACCCTGCGTCCGTAGCTACGGAGAAATGGCCAGGGCTTTAAATTTGAGGCTCGCTACGCCCCTGATCATGTATACCCACATAAATCTGCATGTTTTTATCACAGAAAGTAAATATAATTGAAGAAGCTATACACAAGAGTATATAATATCATTTCCTATTATTTTTTTACAATAAATATTTGAACTTAATAGGTTTATAACCATCTCAAACTACCCCCAAAAAAAATAGATATCTGATGTCTCGCCGCCAATGATTTTCAGTCAGCGAACCTCGTGATAATTATCATAGCCAAGTTAAAAATGATCCAGAGTTTCCTGATTTTTGTCTTGTTCACAGGGCCACGTGCGCGAAACAACAAATTGAGGTCTGGCTCTTTTGAATGACCCGAGTAAATGCGTAGACGATTATTTAATTGCGACAAAGTTTTTCAAAAATATGAGGGCGATTTCGAGTTAATATGATATTTTTAGATATAAATGCCTCTAAGAACAATTAAGTGAAAAATGACTAGCAGATCCTCAAAGTTTTTTTTTAAATCGAAAAGTTGGGGATTGATCCAGGAACATTTTATACAGGGTGATTCACGGTGGATGGTACACGTTAGACGATCCGAAAATTTAGTCATTTACATGAACAGATATGCTCTATTTATCTAAAATATTATTGACGATGCAGTGTTGCCACTTCTACGAAAAATAAGTATATTAAATATAAGTCGATATTTTAAATGGAACACCCTATATTTTATTTTATTTTAGTTTCGAAACCATTAGTTCTTTAACAACTTTCTTTAACATTAACCTGTAGCTATCTCTGGCCGTTTCTAAAATAAATAATTAAATTCCAATTTTTTTCACGGGAAACGATAACTAAAAGAATTTTTTTTATTTTTTAACTCTGAACCCTGGAATTTGGTGGACAATTAAATAATACCTGGGGGCTTTTAAGTATATGCCTAAATCTTAGTTGCGATATACAGGGTGCTTTAAAAATTCAGTTAATTTTGTTTCTTGAAATGGTGACCATAAATTAACTTTTTTTTTAATGTAACACACCCTGTATATTTATTTTCTAGCAAGGATGTTGGTAAGAGGTAAGTGATTTTTTTATGTATTAATATACAGGGTATTATTTAAGTGTGTTACCAAACTCCAAGGGGTGCTTCTTTAAGTGATTCTAAGAAGAAAAGTTCATATAAACATGGGTCTGAAAATGCATAAATTTTATAATACAGGGTGTCAAACTTTTTTAAAAAATCGGATGTTCGTCAATATCTCAATACTCTTTTATTCGATTTTGTTGAAATTTGGCCATTCTATTTGTAACAACAAGAGGATAAAGTCCAGTGGCGTCCCGGAAGACAGTCTAACTAATATTTTTTACAGCCTCTCTGGAATTGCCTTGGGCCATTCCATAAACAAAATGCATATCGGCCATTTCTGAGTTTGTAAATTGAACCATTTTCCAACAATTACTAAATTTATAATCGTAAAACTGTTAAAAACACTAAAAACAATTACGATGAAATAATTACTTGGCACTCTTTTAAGTTATGACAGTTTATGTAAAAATCAAATTTGTTTGAACAGCAACTGTTTTTCCTTCCACAGCACTCTTATTCTTTTTCTGTTACTTTTAAAACGTTGCAGTAATAAATTATTACGTTATGCGATTATTTTATTTTAATTTCTTTTATCGAAAACAGTTTTAATCTGTGCGAAAAAATTCATAAGAGGACTTTCGTGTAATTTTAATTGCTTAATACTTTGGTAAGTAGTTTAATTTTTAGTATTGAAAATACTACTGGGATCGTTTTTATGCAAACTTTGCATTGGTGTCGCGGTGTCGATCTGTCGCGACCCAACACCGCAATATCTCGAGCGGTCTTGTAACATAATACCCTGATAATACTTGGTAAATATAAATATGAATAACAGCGTAAAGTCGGCAAGTAAATAATGTTTAGTTTTAGTTTGTGTTTTAAAGAATGCCATAATAATTTTGTTAAAAAGTGTTTCATTGAGATCAGATAAGTTATATAATTATGTATATTTGTGTTTTGAAGACTGCCATAATAATTTTGTTAAATAAGGTAAGTTCACGTTTTTTAAATCGGAATATTATATCGAAAAAAAAGAGTGGGAGGCAAAAAGTGGGAGCACAATCATTGATTGATTTCTCAGAAAATGTTATTGTACATAAAAGGTTTGCATCTTAAGTAAATCATTTTTACGTATTCAAATCTTCTGTGGCATATACAGGGTGAATATAAAATAGAAAAATATGACGTCAGTGACTTAAAAAATTTTAAGAATTTAAAAACTGAAGCAGCCATATTAAAGAACTAATAAATCCAAGATAAAAAGTTAAATAAAGTTTTTTTCTAGTGCTAATAGTTTTCAAGAAAAGTCAAGTTAAAAATAAAATTTTTGCTCTTATTGAATTTTTACAGTTTTCATATTAACTGTTAATATGGCTGTTTCAGTTTTTAAATTTTTAAAATTTTTTGAGTCACTGACGTCATATTTTTCTATTTTATATTCACCCTGTATATAATAATAATAATAATAAATCGTCTTTATTAGCATATCCATGCAAAATAGGCGAAGTTTAGCTACAGTAGCTACTCCTGGCACTTAACCTAATTTGCATGAGGTTCAATTCTTAATATACAATAATAAAATAAAAATAATTTCCTTTAAATTAACCAAATAAAAAATAATTTACGGACCAATATAATGATACAGTGATAAATCTATTAGAAAACTGAAGTTATCCACTGTTATAAAAAAAATATATGCCAACATTAAGATGAAGTGTTCCTTATATAACATTTAATTTTGTGTTTAAAATTAGCCTGTGATAGATCTCCAAGCTTAACAATAGTAGTATTAAAGCATTTGGGAGCACGATAGGAAAAAGATGTGACGCGGGATGTGCATGTAATGTCGTGTTCTTATTTGAGCATCATGGAAGGACCTGCGATGGGTTAGCCTGTTATATATGCCACAGAAGATTTGAATACGTCAAAATGATTTACTCAAGATGCAAAACTTTTATGTAGAATAAAATTTTCTGAGAAATCAATAATAAAAAATTAGGTATCCCATTTGTTAACCAAATTTGGGCGGACCCTGTAGAATTAAAGAACATTTTTTAAACTTTTACAAAATACAAATTGAAGGGTCGAGTGGATCAAGGGTGTAACTAACATTTTGTTAAAAAATGAGTTACTGTTGTGGATAAAGATTATAAGTGACGCTCTTTCACAGGCAATCAAAGGAATCTAAAATATCGCATAAACTTGAAAAATAGCACTGGATAAAGGAGGTAAATTAACTTGTTTTTTTAATTATTTATGCATGAAAGAGGTAAGTAACAAAACTTACCTCCTTTATCCACTTATTTAAGTATTTACCTCCTTTATCCATAAATGTTTTCGAGGTTAATAAATTTACTGTTTGAAAACTCAAGTACCTTTTGTAAAGGAATCATGCCGTTGGTACTACGAGGAAATAATCAGGAACCAAGAAAATAGTTAGGTTGACATATTATAATGTTAAATGAAGAAAATATATATTTTAAGACAAAAATATTCACTTTTTGTAACCTTCTTCTATTTTTAACTTCTCTTTTTTATATCATTTTTGTGAATGAAGGAGGTAACTTCAGTTTTTTGAAAAATTAGAAGGTATGTAAAACTTTTAGTATATGAATGCTACAGTAAATTCTTTATTTGGTGTTGAAAGATGTCTTACTTTTAACAATAGCTTATTATATTAACAATTTTCTGTCTTCTAGTAAAAAAACTTTGAAGCTAATTTTCTCAGTTTTATGATTTTGCTAGTTACCTCCTTTATCCACTCGACCCTTCAATTATAATGTGGGCTTTAATTATTTTTAAAAATTTTTGAGTCACTGACGTAATATTTTTCTATTTTATATTCACCCTGTATATGCCACAGAAGATTTGAATACGTCAAAATGATTTACTCAAGATGCAAAACTTTTATGTAGAATAAAATTTTCTGGGAAATCAATAATAAAAAATTATCCCATTTGTTAACCAAATTTGGGCGAACCCTGTAGAATTAAAGAACATTTTTTAAACTTTTACAAAATACAAATTAGAATGTGGACATTAAAATTTTAAAGCTGTGTCAGGTATTTTCAATACATAGGATGCTTGCGTAAGGTGCAAGATCTGTAAATTTTTTTACTCTTATTGTCCCGGGGACATGCAATAAAGTGGTTTTTATTTTCTTTTTCGAAAACAAAGCAAGATATAAAAAAAAATCTGAAGATAAAATAGTTGTATTTGTAGTTGCTTAATTCGAAAAAAATACATAATTTTAAAAAAGTTAGTGGCGCGTAATTTTTTTGTCAAAAATTATTTAGTCGGTCTTCCGGGACGCTACTGGACTTAATAATTTTAATCTAATTGAGGCAAAATTATCCTCTTGTTATTACAAACAGAATTGCCAAATTTCAACAAAATCGAATAAACGAGAATTGAGATATTTACGAACAACCGATTTTTTTTTAAAGTTTGACACCCTGTATGGTAAAAACTATGCATTTTCGGATCCATGTTTATAATATGAACTTTTCTTCTTAAAATCACTTAAAGAAGCACCCCTTGGGGTTAGGCCACTTACTTAAATAACACCCTGTATAGGGTGATCTACGACGCGACGGGTGGCAATCGGCTGTATCTGCAAAACCATACATGCTTCGACGTTGGGGTAAAAATTTTATTGTGAAACGTGAGCAAAAAAATTACTGGAAATTTTTGAGTTCCTAATTTTACCACTAGCGTGCATTATCGCTGTGCTATGATACAAAGTCCTTAATTTCTACTAATAATTGGAATACAATGCAGGTCAGAAATTCAGTTCTTACATGCTCTGTAATATCCTAAATTGTGTAATAACAATTTTTTGTAGTTTCCAATGTTACCATGGTAACAGTGTGGAGAAGAGTAACGACTAAAAGTACTTAAAAGGCTGTAACTTTGATCTGCGTTAACCGAATTTAACAAACTATGGCTTATTTTAAAGAACATTTTATCCCAATTGAACGTTGATATAAATATTATTAAAATTAATGCGTTAGGTTGATAATTTTAAAAGAATATAACTAACTAACTTCGATTTCTTACGAAATTTGAATGCAACCATCCAACCATTTTAATTCTGTTCTATAGTTAATAAAGAGATCTGCAAAAACCGCAAGTCTCTTAAAAGTTTGCAAAAATTGTGGAAGAGTGTAATTCTATTTCGGCTTTTAGCAAAGTTTTGCAATTTTCCTTTTATTAAAACGTTAATATCCTACAGGAATAGCTTTTTTAACATATTTATTAATTTTAGGCGTTTAAAAAATACATTATAATATTTTGTTAATAATTTATTTATTTATCTAAAAAATGCAATAATAATTCAAATGTTATATTTATTACCAAGGTGGCCGTGGACAAGTACGAAATAAAACAAAAGAATAACCTTATTGTCGTTTAACCTATAATAATATTTGACAGTTACAGTTACTGCCGTGATCATTAAGTACCTATAATTTTGTGAATAAGTAATATTTAAAAAGGGCCTTTTACGAATGAGGGGAAGTCTATGATATGACGATATTTTCAATTGTTTGAAAACGCAGTTTTGTATTCAAGTAAATACGCTATGCGTTATCCTCATAGAGTTCACCATTCCAGAAAGGTTTTTCATGATTTTAACAGTGGCGGCTCGTGGGGTAGAGCCACAGTGCCATGGCACTACCTGCCCTCCTGTCCAGCGTCCTGCCCTTTACAAATTACCAAAACCTATTAAAATTAATATTCTCCTTTTTAAAGCAATTAGCAAAATAATTTAAAAATGGAACACAGTCGGGTGCAAATTTCCATCTATTGAGGAAGCGATTATGCGTAAAACGGTAACGTAGCTTTAGCGCCAAAGCGACGAGGCACACGGGAGGCCCGAAGTTATGACGTAATTGCCATAACACACCAATAAAAAACATAGGAAAATGACCTTGAATGCAAGCAGGAAAACATCTCCGTGTAGCCAGGCTCTTTGACACCGTTTGACCGTTTGACGTTAGACGTTTCAAATTCAAACAGTTGTTTGTCCGCGTCGTGTCGTGTAAGGTTGTTTGTAAACTAAATAATTTTCGTTCGGCCGGCTGATGTAATAGAAATATTTATGGAAAAAATACTTGGGTGTGCGGTTGTGATAAATCTAATAGACTATTTTGTTTTATGTGTGTTTTATTTGATGGGGGAGCAAACTTGGTCCCAAAAAGGTACAGATGATTTGGTCCATATCTGGGAAAAAATGAAGACACATGAAAAATCGAAGGTACATTTAAACTAAACAATATATTTAATTTCAGTATGCTTGGTAAAATTAACATTAAAACCCAATTAAATTCTGCATATCACGATGAAATAATGAAGAAAAACGAACAAATTGATAAAAACAGATACATATTAAACCAAATTATAAACTGCGTTCGGTTTGTGGTTTCTTTCGGTCTATATAGTACACTCTACCTACAGTATTTTTTTAAAATTCAAGATATGATTGTAAATTCATAAATTAAATTAGGTGCCTTTTTGCTTATTTTTCCTACTTCAAAAGCAAGAACTATTAACAAAAAAGGGCGTGGCACCCAAAAAATTTTTGCCTGCGGCGCTAAGGGTTTACCTGGCCCTACTTCACTAAAATGGCACGAGCCGCCACTGGATTTTAATTACATAAATTATTTATTTATTCCTCTTACTAACGAATGACCTAAAAAATAGAGTAAAAATCAATGATACCTGTTTTATCAAACACCTGGAACTATGGTTAATTTCATAATTGTCCACGACTGCCTTGGCAACAAATGTAACATTATTGCATTTTTTCGATAAATAACTAAAATCTATGATAAAACATCATAATTTTGTTTTAAATTCCTAAGATTAATAAACATAGCCAGAAAACCTGATTCCTGTAGGATTTCGACGTTTTAATAAAAGGAGAATTGTAAAACATTGCTAAAAGCCCAAATCGAATTACAGTCTTCCACTATTTTTACGATAACTTTTAAGAGAAAACGAGTTGCGGTTTTTGCAGTTCTCTTTACTAACTATAGCTATAGAATCGAGTTAAAATGGATGGGTACGTTTAAATTTTTTTTAAATCGAAGCTAGAAATAATTTTTTTTAAAAGTCGCCTCTATTATGAACCGCATGAATTATTTTTAATAATATTTATACAAACGTTCAAACAGGATAAAACGTTCTTTACAATAAGCCAGAGTTTGTTAAATTCGGTTAACACCAGGCGCGAATCTCAAAGATATTTTTTTAAATATAGTTATAGTTAACCCATATCTTTTAAGTACCTATATTTTTAGTGTCAAATTGTCTAATAATTATTGAAAAATAAACAAACCATTAGATTAACGAAACATTATTTTTCTACGATCGTTCAAAAAATGTAATTTTGTGTATGAATTTCTAATGACAAAAGTAGGTCTTTATTGCATACTATGCAATAATAGTATATTAACGTACACGTTTTATAAAGCATCATTTTATAGCACGCGTCCATGTTAAAAAACGAGCCGCTTGCGGCGAGTTTTATAACGGGACAAGTGCTTAAAACTGCTTTATATAACACGTACGTTATACTATTTTTTCTAATTTGTAGTTTTTTCAATAAAAAACAGATATTTAAAAAGAAATTAAATCCTTCAAATTTTGTAAATTTTTATGTCTAAATTTTATGTTGGTAATACTATTTTTTATCATAGTAGCCTCTGGACAACAAAAATTATTTTGCGAACTGTCATTTTTTGATTTATTGACCCATTTTCACCACGAGATTCTAAAGTTATTTTAGCGATATGAGATTTGAAATTGGACGGAATACGTTGTGTGATTCTTGTACATTCGGTACAGAGCGTTCGGAAATTCGGGCGATTTTGCTACTTTTTTTCGAATTTCAAAAGACGTGATTTTACGTCACGGCATTGCAATTTAGTATAGGGAAGATGGAAAATTCAAATAAAGTTGAAGTTAAAATCGACATTTGAAGGTTAGTAGATTGAATTTTGGATAGGATTTGGCAGAAAATGATAGCTTGAAGCATTTACAAAAGATTGATTTATAGATTTATGCAACCAACATACATGACTTTTATTCACACAGAATAAAAAAAGTAGGTTATCAAGCTATTTTTCCTCTGCGAAAAATGGGTTTTCTCGTAAATCACAAAGGCCGCGCAAGTCAATGAAATAAAACAATTAAATGTTACCAACATCAAATAAAGAAAAAACGCGTACCAAAATAGCTTTATTACGATACGCAAATGCGTATCGTAATAGATTTGTTATGATACAAAATTAGAAAAAGTACTTTTTGCCCTAGTGCAATAAAGTAAATTACCTAGGAAACGAACAATTTGTTTATAGTATGTGTATTGTGCGTTGCACACCGTCAATACCCTATTGAAATATAATTCACGTTGACAGGGCGCCATAATTTTATTATGTTGAAGTCAAAGGTATCTATGATCCATTGCCAAATTTGAATTACAACTTTTGCACGCAAAGGAGAGGTAATACAGAGCGATTTTAAACTTTTTTGTTAAATAAAAAAACGATCGTAGAAAAAATAGTGTATGTAACATGTGCAAAAAGTGTGCTTATTGCACATGGCATATTATTCACCTCGACTACGTCTCGGTGAATAACTTCTATGCCGTGTGCAATAAACTTACACTTTTAGCACTAGTTGCATAAATAACTATTTATCATATTAGGTACTATAGGTACCAACCTACAACCTACAACAAAATTTACAGGAACTTATAAAGAGAATAAAAGAAACATAATATTAATTAAATACTTAGTAAAAACACATTTATAAAATTAAATCTATTAAACGATTTTTTAATATTTATAAGTATAAGAGGACACTCAAGTTTGGTTGGGTTTAGGATCCAGGGGGAGGGGGGGTAATTACCCCCCTACCCCTCCCCGAAATCCGCGCTTGGTTAACACAGACCGAAGTTATAGCCTTTTAAGTACTTTTAGTTGTTGCTCTTCTTCACGCTGTAACTACAAAAAAATTGTTATTACAAAATTTTTAGAGCATATTACAGAGCATATTTAAACTTAATTTCTGACCTACATTGCATCGCAATTATTAGTAGAAATTAAGGACTTTTTATCATAGCATAGCGACTACGCACCCTAGTGGTAAAATTAGGAACTTAAAAATTTCTAGTGATTTTTTTGCTCATATTTCATAATGATTTTTTTACCCCAAAGTCGTAGCATGTATGGTTTTGGACATACAACCCCTTGTGGATCACCCTGTATATTAGAAAAATAATGATCTTGTTGTAGTTTTGCACAAAACAGTGATAGGTTATTCAAGTAGGCACCTGTCATCCATTAATTTGGAATTTAAAGTCGAAAAATCAGCAAAGAACTTTAGTCTAGACACTTTAACAAGGACTTTTATATGACAAATACGACTAATTGAAGCACATCATATTTGTAAAACTATTTTGTTGACCTTGTTTACTTCTTAATGCGAGTAAAAAAATTCCATGGAACTTCAGAGTTTTTCTCCCTATGCAGGAATAAGCACCAAGCTATATTACTCATAAACCGGTAACAGCCGGTCGATACCAAAAGTTTTCCGTCAGATTTTCTAGTCACATTTATGAAAGTCAGCAAGCCATGATCTGAAATGAAGATAAAAAAATATAATCTTAAATTAAGAAAATTCTTTTGTGAAAATCTTAGTTAATAACTCAAACATTTCCAAACATTGTTAAGTTTATTGTTTTTTATTAACGAGAAATACAGATCTTGTTTACTATTTATTTGACATTTCATGTATTTCTTTCTGTAATCCAGTAATATTGCTTTTATTACAAAAAGCTGATACAAAACGTGTAATGAATTATTTTATAAACAAATTGTATTAATCAAGTGGGTATATTAACTAAGAAAAAACGTCAGCGACATGAAAACATAGCTTATCAGCGGCGGCTCTTACCATAGAGCGACAGTGCCATGGTCCTACCTACCCTACCTGTTGTGCACCTAGCTATTTATTCACATTCACAATCATAATTACGTTGTTTCCCCAATTCCCCATGCTTAATTCTTTTCCTGACTAATTTAATATTCAAAACGACGTTGATGTCTGAAAAGTCCAGAGGCCTAAAGGCTAACGGTGCGAAAACTCCCTGGTGTTGAGCTGCGCCGAAAAAGATACTATTAGGCTAGGCTGATAATCCCTTAAAATATGTTATTACGAGAGAGATAAATCACAATAAATATATCTTCCTCTCTTACGGGCTCATGAGGAATTTTGTGCCTTGGCCAGATACCCCAGATCAGACCGCGATTGGCGGATTTTCACGTGCTGTATTTTATATAACTGGCTAATACCAATCGGGTTATTTCCTCGTGCTCCCGCTACCAGATGGCAGCTGTTTCTAATACGGTTTTTTCTATCGAAATATTAACTTTAAAATACCTTTGGAATATAATTTAATTGTTGATTGTTGTAGGTTAGGTTAGTGGGTTATACTAGGGATGTCAAAAACCAGTATTTGGTATGCGGGTATGGTAGCAGGTATGTGCTGTTCCTGTTCCAAATACCTGTTATCACCAACTACTAAATTAATAATTGTACATTTTGGTGCAAGCTGCAGAGTCCGAGTACGTCAAGCCTTTCAGCACGGAATACGTTCAGTAACGTCAGAGGCAACCATGTTTTTAGAACTTTGAATAATAAATACTTTAAAAACAGTGAAATAGCTTTTATTATCTAATGATCATTCACTATGCTATTTTTTATAGCTCATTAAACTACTTGTACAAATCATATCCCAACTAGCATTTTCGGGACTTGACTAAATATGAACTAATTCTGACGTCAGGGTTGGTGCAACTTTCAGTAAAACAGTTACTTAAGACGTAAAGTTACTATTTACCGTCTAAACTACGGTATAGATGTCACTAAGTTTCTTTTGGATTAGAGTCTCGAATAGTCATTAACTCTTAAGTCGCTTATAATCTGACCTAAAAATACCTAGGTAGTATTTATATTACTAAATCCAGTCGCACAGACGTCAAACTATGACTAATTTCTGACCCCTCTTTAGTAACTACATTTAGACGTCCTATGTTGACCTAACTACGACACTACAAATACTAATGCTTATTTTTAGTTAGATCCCCGTAGAATCTGTTCTACAGATGATACGTAGGCACAAGTAAAAATACTCTTACTAGTTGATGCATAGATAGGTACAAGCAGTGGCGGCTCGTTACTAGTGAGTCAGGGGGCGCTGGCATTAAATAAAAAAAAAATTTAAATGTCTATTATTTTCGAAAGTACGTGTCTGTTTTTTCTAACTTTCTCGTTGTGAATTTTAATTTCATCAGCATGAGCACTATGTAATTAAACAAGTTAAAATATTAGTTTGTCCTAACATCTCAAAACTTACCACATTATAACGATGTTTTGCACTATTTTCATGTTTTTTATTTTCTCTGAAAGATGTTTTAAGTCCTGCACCCCATTTTTAGTCCAATTATCATCCCCGCCAAAAAGAAGACACACGAAACAAAAAAAAAGAATTTTTGTCCTAACAACCGCATATCCAGAATATTTTATTATATATTTCTTTGTCAAACTTACGCGTAAATTGTGCCTTTACTTTTACATTTTGATTGCACTTGTACAATGTTCAATATTGGTAGTGGCCGCCCTGCATTTTTTAAATCAAGTTTTTCACTTAAGCTCAGCGAACTAAACACAACCTTCTGTAAATCACTGACCTTCATATCAGACGAAATTTTACAATTTTATAACAACTAATAAATAACTTAAAACAAATAAACAAAACGTCAGCGAGTCATCGGCATCGACAGACGACAGGTCGCATCGCGATTCGCGAACAGTGGGCGCGGAAAATTGGAGCTCTTCGTGGCCACTCGTTGTGCGATGTCTAGGTGACGTCAGGCCTCCGTCGTCATGACAATCCATCGAGAAGGCGCGTTGAATCGGGACGGATAATCGGTCGCCCGCACTTAGTACAACCTTGAGAGCGCGCAACTCGCTTGTCTATGAGTATAGCCTGCCCGTTAAAATAGGGCTACGTTTGCCGCCACTGGGTACAAGTAAAGATACGCTTACTAGTTTAAATACTTTATTAACACTCGGTACCGGTTACAGATACCACAATAAAATCCAATGTTCGCTAATTTAAATAATAGGTGGAAACAGTGTAACAGATAAATTTTAAATCTTGTACCTGTTATCGACTGTTCCAACCTCATACCTGTTACTAAATACCTGTGACAGGTATGTTGTAGCACTCTACGTTATCCGAGGCTAGGTTGATCAGTTTGTTTTAATCCGTTTTCACGTTTCAAAATGAATAAAATCAGTTTTTTATTACATTCGCGACTTTCCTCACTTTCCTTGGAAGAATAAATACAGATGAAAAAATTAGATCATTCCTTGTCCGATTTGTTTATAACAAAAACTTAAAGTAGGCAGAAATCACGGCTTAGAAATTTAATAGGAATGTTTATTCCATCTATATTTTTCTTTGGAATATCGAGAAATACACTTTGTGATTTTTAAGACAATATCTTTATTATGCTGCACATTATTTGACAAGTTTTTTCATAAGGTTCTTTTGATTTGATATTTTGGCCCTATACCTGTTAAAAAAAAACTACCACCAGCTGCCACTGATGTAGCTTATATTTACCTTTAATAATTTTTATTATTATTTTATTATTTTATTAGTGAAATGTAAGCCCTTCTGGACAGATAGAATTTCCCAGTTCATGATCCTCCTCCTTATGGAAATCGAGAGATCGGGAAACAAAAAGTAATATAATTTACTTTTTATCATTCACCTAAAAACCGTATCTACTACCCAAAGGAATCGTAATCCATATTATTTTCCTACTTTTTGTGTCTTTACTTTTGGTTTATTTACTATCCTCGCCCACAGATTTTTTTAAATGCGTACCTTAAGAAGCATGAAGATTTTTTGTAAGAATTCAATTTTCTTTGAACAAATTGGAATACGTGGAATAAAACTTGATTTATTGGAAAGCTATCTAAAAAAATCATACACAAAGTGTAAAAATTAATAATACCATTAGCTCTTCCATGTCAGTTAAGTACGGGGTGCCACAAGGAACGGTGCTGGGCCCTATATTGTTTTCAATTTATGTAAATGAATTGATTCGATTAACGCAAGAGGTTGGTATGTCTTGTAGATGACACTGCAGTGATAGTGATAGTGAAAGATGAAAACTGTGACGCAGTCACAAAAAAGCTGAAAAACAGCTATGAAATGAGTATGATAAAAATTGCCTTACATTAAATGCAGAAAAGTCGCGATTTGACTGCTTTCCGATTAGCAGGACGATGAAGTAAATTAAATTAAACTGCATAATTATGATTGTCAAGAAAATGCCAACTGTAGTTGCGTACTTAAAATTTTGAAAATTAAAAGTTGACATATTTAGAAGTATAGTTTGATTCTAATCTAAAGTGGAACGCAGAATTATGCAACAAGTAGGACCTTTAACCTAATAAATTAATTCAAGCAATCAATGCAACACTGAGACTATCAGTTTATCTTTATCTCGCACTTGTTGAATCTATTTTAAGCTATTGTATAACTATATGGGGCTCAGCAATACTCAGCATATAAAACTGTTTTAAGCTCAATTATCATGGTCACGAAAATATATGTATATTGAAAATAGTATTCGCCAAGGATAGAATGTTTTCGTAAAGTCGGCTGTTTCGAAAAGTCAGAGTCTTGCTACTGAATCAAATTAATATACACTACGCCCATTAATTATCAAATATTCAAAAATGCACTCCCAAATTAATAAGCTGTAATTTCGTTAATAATGAACCAATTCTGAATTTTTTTTTTTTAATTATAGATATAAGATTCTAGTGTTTAGGGCTGAGTAGTTTGCGTCATGACACGTCTTATTGTACCGGGTAGCGCATAAACTCTAGATGCATGTAAATTTTCTTAAATTTAAAACTGACATATCTTACATAAAAATTGAATTTAATTTATTTTTTAAACGAAAGCAATTAGACATCTATCTGCGCTAGAAATTGGCCTAAAAGTTTCGCCATGCCACTAAAGGCAAAGAAAAAAATACCATTTCTTCGAAATAAATTCTGTTGCCGAAGAAATGTTTCGTAAATAAACAATGAGTCATTTTATCACTTTTCGCTTTTAAATCTTAACATAGTATAAAACAAAGTCGCTGTCGCGTCTGTCACCAGCTATATGTGCTTAAATCTTTAAAACTACGCAACGGATTTTGACGCGGTTTTTTTAAATAGATAGAGTGATTCAAGAGGAAGGTTTTTATGTATAATACATGCATAATATTGTAGAGAAACACTGATAAATTTAGAGGTTTGTATTTATAAATCTTCACGTGATGGTGAACTCGCCTTATTATCTCAGAGAAAGCGACGTCGTATAATGCCGGGCTGCAACGCAGGCCGGGTACACGCTAGTTTAGAATAAAAACATGTCAACAAATAAAGTCTATAATACAGAGTGCTACGGGAATATCTAACCATATAATTAAATTGCTTAAAATTAAAAATACAAAAATAATAATACAAATACAAATTCAGGGATACATTCTGTGAACGAATTAAATGGATAAGTTTTTGCGTGCCACCCTGTATTATAGACTTTATTTGTTGATATGTTTTTTATTTTAAATTTAAAAGCCAAAAGTGATTAAATGACTCATTGATTATTTACGAAACATTTTTTCGGCAACAGAATTTATTTCGAAGAAATGGTATTTTTTCTTTGCCTCTAGTGGCATGGCGAAACTTTTTGGCCAGTTTCTAGCGCAGATAGATGTCTAATTGCTTTCCTTTAAAAAATAAATTAAATTCAATTTTTATGTAAGATATGTCAGTTTTAAATTTAAGGAAATTTACATGCATCTAGAGTTTATGCGCTACCCCGTACAATAAGACGTGTCAGGACGCAAACTACTCTGCACTAAACACTAATATCTTATATCTATAATTTGAAAAAAAAAAGTTCAAAATTGGTTCATTATTAACGAAATTACAGCTTATTAATTTGAGGGTGCATTTTTTAATATTCGATAATTTATGGGCGTAGTGTATATAACAACGTTCCGGTAAGTTAGTATCTCTAATCGTTTTTAAGTGTAAACTGCAGTTTACCCAAAATTTAACCAATAAAACCAAGAAAATTTACTATATTTCTATTAATTTCTTTGTTCCGAGAAGTTTTAAAATTATATTCATATAATAGTAAGCCTAGTCGTGTCCCTAACTCTTTATCCATGCCCCAGTATAAGCACGTGGTAGCCCCATCACGTGCACCTATTATATCCTAGCATGTGCGCAAAATAAAACAGTTTCCATAACTCAATGAATAGCTAATTTCGTCATTGTCGGCTAATTTTGCGATGTAGAGCAAATGTAATAAATGAGGAGGGGAAATCGACAAACGACGACCCAAACATCTATTTTTTTTTTATAAATACACATTGAGTTTGTTGCCCTGCCTGGAAAATATTACGCCCTTTCAAAATATTTTCAAAAAGTTGAAAATTAAAAATTATAACCCATTTTAAAATTTAATGTTCACTTATAACTGCAGAATTATTACCGACATTTGAATTAAAATTAAATCGTAATACTATTATATATAGTATACCTAAGAAAAATTATCACTTATTAATTTTATTAGGTTAATAGGCTATAGACTATCGCGATAGTCTCCCGTCGCTATAAGCAACGTAAACAAAAAGGAGCCTTCTCATTGGTTGAAAATAAATTTATAAAATTTTCAATAAAATTTAATAACGAATGTTTATTAGATTGTATATTAGAATTTATTTTGTTTATATTGGCGGTATAAAAAACCCAGGGCTTCGCTATCGCCATTCAACTGTTATTAATTTGCTATCGAAACAAAGCAGCGGACACCGTACATACAACCCAATAGAACCTTTGATAGGCACCTACAAATATTATTTTTAGGAAGAAATTTGTTTATGCTTTCTTGCATTAGTTCATTATCAAAAATGGCATTTTCTATGTCCTAGCTTTGTTTATAAAAATAATATTAAAAATATAGATTCATCGGCATTTGGTTGTGAGGACAAAAATTTTTTTTTTTTTTGTTTCGTGTGTCTTCTTTTTGACGGGAATGATAATTGGACTATAAATGGTGTGCAGGACTTAAAACATCTTTCAGAGAAAATAAAAAAAACATGAAAATAGTGCAAAACATCGTCATAATGTGGTAAGTTTTGAGATGTTAGGACTTATATTTTAACTTGTTTAAGTAGTGCTTATGCTGATGAAATTAAAATTCACAACGACAAAGTTAGAAAAAACAGACACGTACTTTTAAAAATAATAGACATTTAAAAAAAAATTATTTAAAGCAGCGCCCCCCCTGACTCGCTAGTCACAAGCCGCCACTGTTCCCGATCTCATGAACCCAGCTTCGTCCGTAAATAAAATTTTCCTATGAAAAGTTGCATTTATTATTCTTATTGTTTGAATGAAACGGCAAAACGTCAGCCAAATTTCAGGATCCATTGGCAAAATATTTTGCACCTATTGCGCATGATACGGATGGAGTAATTTCTCTCGTATAATGTTATTAATGGTACTTTTGGAAATCGCCAATTCGAACACCAAGCGTCTACAGCATGATTTGGGACTGGAACACGGTGAACCTTTTGAACAATAATTATTGTTATAAGAATTAAACTAGTTAGTAGTTTAGAATTAAAATTTTTTTCATGGTTTCTCGTTTTAAATAAACAGTAGAAATTTAATAAACTTCCTAGTTTAAGTCGGAATTTAGTAATATTCCGAGTCGAAAGTAGGAATTTAAAAAAAAATGCTTGGCCCCTCTATGCCTTTGTAGGAACTTGACGCTGATAGATATTAACACTATTTAAAATTGAAAGATGAAGCAGTTATATTTTAAACAAGCCGCCCCACTGTATAATATTAGTCCAACCAGGTGCTTCTTTTTGCTATGCAATCCTACATTACAGTGGAATGGAAACATTTTCAACTATCGATATCAAAAAAAAGTATCGATATTTTTCCTACTCTAACTAGTTTCCTTGGATGGATAATTCAAATAAGATAAAAATGGAATAATTGGTTAATTGACATAAAAATACACGCGCTCCTCATGGCTGTTTGAGTTGAGGCATGCCGCCATTATTTGACTCATGGACGTTTCGATTCGAGTTGAAAGAACGCAGACAAACAATAATATTTCGTTTGCAGTTATGAATAGGTTATTTACAGTTATTATAAGATGGACTGAAATGTGAAATTATTTAATAGCTCATCACCGATGTAAAATAAATTTATTTTTTGCTCTTTGTTGTCTATGAATTTTTTTAAATTGGAAATATTGGAATGTACGATCAACTTACTGTATTTTTTAGTGGCGAATTTTCAGAGTTAATATTATTTTTCAAAATATACAGTGTCACCAGTAAAGTCCGCATCATATGGGATTTTTTTTTATTAATTTAACTTTGGCAACAAGCTCTGCTTCGATCGAGATGAAAATTAAGCAAAAAAATAGTAGTCACGTGATTCGCATTATATGTAAAATTTTAATTTTTTCAAAAAAATAATTCAAAAGTGGGGTTATTTCTGAAAATATCGAAAAAACGTATTGGAAAAAGTTTTTCTAAATGCAGTTTCTAGTCCATATGCAAAATTTTAGCCGCATAAGATAATTTTTATTTTTTACCTATATTTTGTAAATTGCACCACTTTTGCAAAATAAGACTCAACGCAACTTACATAAAACTTCTTAGTTTTGACAATGCTTTATTTCAGATATATTTTCTATAAAGTAGCGCCATATTAAATGTGTCTTTTTCTACAAAATCTAAATTGGGCTATTAAAATTTGGTCGCATGTGATGCAAAGTTTATTTGTTTTTGACCGTGTATAAGGTAACTTTATTAAATAAGTATTTTTGAAAAGGTAGTTTGTGTCTGAAAGTAATACACTTTAATATTAAGACAAAAAAGAACACAGTGTCTTCAGTAACGTGTTTTTAAAGTGGAAAACAAATTTTAGTTTAACAACGTAAAATTTATCTATTTTCAACGATTTAATTTAAAACCCCTATATTATAATTTATTATTAATCTATGTCATAATAACGTTGACGTGTATTACTTTCAACCACAAACTACGTTTTCAAAAATACTTATTTTATAAAGTTACCTTATACAGGGTCCAAAACAAATAAACTTTGCATCACATACGACCAAATTTTAATAGCCCAATTTTGATTTTGTAGAAAAACACACATTTATTGTGGCGCTTCTTTAAAGAAAATGTATCTGAAATAAAGCATTGTCAAAACTAAGAAGTTTTATGTAAGTTGCGTTGAGTCTTATTTTGCAAAAGTGGTGCAATTTACAAAATATAGGTAAAAAATTAAAATTATCTTATGCGGCTGAAATTTTGCACGTGGGCTAGAAACTGCATTTAAAAAAACTTTTTCCAATAACTTTTTTTGATATTTTTAAAAATAACCCCACTTTTAAATTATTTTTTTGAAAAAATTAAAATTTGACAGATAATGCGAATCACGTGACTACTATTTTTTTGCTTAATTTTCATCTCGATCGAAGCAGAGCTTGATGCCAAAGTCAAATTTCGAATAAAGCTATTAATAAAAAAAAATCCCATATGATGCGGACTTTACTGGTGACACTGTATACAGTAATTAATGCTAAACTGAGAAAAAAACCTTCTATTCCTTATAAGAGTTCACATATTCTTTATACAACTGTTTAATACTATATTATGTGACAGCAACGCGCTTTCCTACTGTGAGACAACGAAAATTGCTAGACCATTGTATAATAATATCACGGTAATTTAGTCAATAGGAAATAGGAGTTAATGCTACCATAGAATGGTTTATAGCTCTTATTGCTCTGAATACTCACAGTAATTATCTTCTACTGCGCGCCGTAGTGTTAGTTTTAACGTATTTGTTGCGCAGGTCACATCGTTGTTCGGAGTCTTATAGTTGTCCTGTCTGAATTTGAGTTTCGTTGATCGTATTAATACCTGTTTCAATTAATTTACTTTTACTTTGTATTTAAGTTTTTTTAAACTTCGCATGTCAGATAAAGCAATAGAAGATTCTTATTTCGCACAACCCATCTTAAGTATTGGACTTTATAATCTATGGATGCATTTTACCATCTCAGTAAACCATGGTACATAATAGGTAATCATATGGAATGTTAAATGACAAGAACAATATCACGCTAAAAGCTTTTTTGAGATCTACAGTATTAATATTTAGTGGTAAGTAGGGGAAGGTGGGGCAAGACGGGGTAGTGAGGCAAGACGGGGTACCCCCACCATCTTTTAAGCTAAACGTATCTAAACCGAGACTGGTACACAGATACACGCGGCTAAGATCCCTCCCTAGTGTTGCCAGGTCTACTGATTTATCAGTAGATCTACTGATTTGCCTTCCCATCTACTGATATCATTAGAAAAATCTACTGATTATTCTATATACTGTCGTCACGACCGAAACCGACAGAGCGCAACCAGCAGCACAATTTTTCTACGATGGGAACGATCACAGATTTAGAGAATGCAGTAAATTTGAAAGTTAGGAGAACCCCGCCCGCCTACTTTTCCTACGCCGGCAACCATTCCGAGTTCAGCTGCTCCGCAACTCAGTTTCAGCTGACGCACGCAAGCAAAAGTCGCGTCGATGATAGGTTGGGCGGTTGGGCTTCCCCGAATTTATGCAAATTTTTAGATCTGCACAATAATGATATGTACAAAAAAATAATGAGGATTTGATTAATTTATTTTAATATTTTTGGTTACTTTATGACTGAGTTATACCTTTATTTTTATCCTAAAAATTTGTTGCATTTTGTTTTGTTTCGAATAAATATTTATGTTTTTTGAATCATTTTTTATTACTTTCTCACAGGCACGTATTTAGGGGGGGGATCTAGGGAGTTCGGACCCTCCCCCCCCCCCCCCCGAAACGAATTTATAATAATATAAATGCCGCTAAAAATCCCGCTATTCCCTAAAATTAATAAGTATTATTAATTATCCTACTTGAAAAGCAAGATTCGTCAACAAAAAGGGCGTGGCACCCAAAAAATTTTCGCCTGCGGCGCAAACATTCCTCAATGCCTATACTGCTTTTTATTAGTTTCAATCTGGACCCCCCCCCCCCCCGAAACCAAATCCTGGATACGTGCCTGCTTTCTCATATTCTGAGCATCTACTGATTTCTACTGATTTTCTTCACAACAGGCTACTGATAAAAATATTTGTGACCTGGCAACACTGTCCCTCCCACAGTTGCTTAAGTGTCGCCAAAGTAATAGGTCACGTTACTGCTTGAGCGCATGAAAACGAGTTTTTACGTATTTTGCTATTATTTCTGTTCCGTTTTCTTTGCGTGTTTAGAACTTTTTCGAATATTCTATTGTGACAACTTGGGCTCTTGAAGAGACAGTGTAAAGTGGACGTTAAGGTAAGGATTAGTTTTTAGGTTACTGGTAACCGGTTTTTCTTAAATGTTACAGTTTGTGTTATAATGCTCGAAGGGGCATGATGGGGTTCTTAATATTGGGGAAAGACGGGGTACCCCATCTTGCCCTCGATTATATTTAATTTTTTTTTCTTTTTGTTTTAGAATTGTCCGAAACTATGTTAGAAAAACTGATAGACGGAAATGGTCGGAAGTACAAATGAAGAACGCAATTTCCGCTGTTTTGGAGGGAAAAATGGGTTAATATATGGGTACCCTGTCTTACCCCGCCTATGGGGTAAGATGGGGAAAGATTTTTTGTGTTGATTCGCTTTTTTTTCTAAACCTTAAGAAAATTTGTTTTTATTTTGCTGTTGTTCCAATGTTATATTAGTAGTAGTTACTTTAGTAGTAGTAGTAGTAACATGATTTGTTTAGCAATGCGCTACAATTTAAAAAGATTTACAAAATATTTAAAATTATTTAACAATATCATCTATAAAGTATTAAAAATATTTTATCAGTCGCTATTTTGTTTTTTAAATAAATAATTTTTTAATGATCTTTTAAAATTTTTCAAAGAACTCTGTGATTTAATTGAATGATTTAATTGAATAATTCAAATTGTTATATTCACTTAATCCTTTATGGAAAACCGATTTATGTGTTAAATGTTTTGATACCTTACTTAGACAAAAATCATTTTTATATCTGGTTGAATAGTTATGATTTTCAAAATTTTGAGTTAAAAAATCTTTTAAATGGGAAGGTAGTAAGTTATTTTTTATTTTAAGAATAAAAGTACAGATCAATAAATAAAATACATTCAAACTTTAATAAATAATTTATTTCTCTTACCATGAAAATACTAGTTTAACTCTCGATCAAACCTTAACTACCCCGTCTTGCCCCACCTTCCCCTTATATATATGTTTATTAACCATAACAATCAAGCAAATATTATTATGATTAATGTCAAGTTTCATTACAATTGCCAGTCGGAACTAATACAGTATATAAGACCAGATTACACCCCTAATATAACTTGATAGTTACTGTGAGTATTCAGAGCAATAATGGCTATAAACCATTCTATGGCAGCATTAACTCCTATTTCCTATTAGCTAAATTACCGTGATATTATCACTACACAACGGTCTAGCAATTTTCGTTGTCTTACAGTTGAAAAGGGCGTTGCTGTCACATCTAGTATTAAACAGTTGTATAAAAAGTATGTGAATTCTTATAAGGAATAAAATGGCTTTTTCTCAGTGCGGTGAACCAACCAAACCAAATTACAGGTTCCAAGGACCACAACCTACTCATGTTATAGGCATTGATCACTGGCCGACAAGATTTTTCTAACACAGGTCAGCTCTTTATTTTTATAATGAAAATACCCTTCTAATAATAGAAAAAATATTGGGAAAGCCCCAATACATACCATTTTTCAATAGCTTAATAAGACATTAGCAGGTAGTCAATTTAATTAGGGGCGGTAAAAATGGATGCATTTTATAACAGAAAAATTACCTAAACTGTAGGAATTTTAGTAGGAATTCAGGGAGGATTTACAAAATATTGCTGTTTTCTTTGTTTGTGGGACAGTCGTGCAGTAGATCAGCATTATGTAATAAAAGATTGGCCACAAAGAAGTGAATTTCAGCCGGGATCTCAAAATGTTAAGTTTGCACTTCTTGTAGACCCCAAAAAAGTCCTTCTGCCTCCTCTTCACATTAAACTTTAGCTGATGAAAAACTTTGTGAAAGCTATGAATAAAGAGTAAAGACGGTGATGGATTCAAATACCTAAGACAAGTCTTTCCCCAGTTAAGTGATGCCAAATTAAAGAAATGTATTTTTGTTGGGCCACAAATCAGAAAATTGCTGGACAATGTCAACTTTACAGAGAAGCTTACCAGGCAGGAACTCAGAGCATGGAACTCATTTGTTAGTATAGTAAGGGGATTTTTGGGCAACAATATGGATGCAAACTATCAACAGTTAGTTGATGAACTTTTAGATTCCTACAAATCGCTTGGTGCCCGAATGTCATTAAAAATTCACTTCCTCCATTCCCATCTGTCATTTTTTCCTGAAAATTTGGGAGCTGTCAGTAACGAGCAGGGTAAAAGGTTCCACCAGGATATCAGGACAATGGAAATTTGCTATCAAGGACGATGGGATCCAGCCATGATGGGTGATTCCTGTTGGTTTTTGAAAAGAGAAGATATGACCCCTCATAAAAGGAAAAAATAAAATTTAATTAGTGTGTTCAGTTAATATTTGTAATGTTTGTGTTTTTTCTAGATGTAAGGTATGTTTAGTAGGTGTAAAAATTTAAATATAGTCGATATACACAGTTAGAAAATTCTTAAATTATTTTTTCAATAGATATTAAATATTGTAACATTAAATGTGGTTCTATAAATGTAACAAGAAAACGTTACGTGTTACAACTTTTTTTTCTCATTTTCGTATTTGGATAGGTCCATTCTACCACAAGATGCTATTTAGCTTTGTGTTACAACAAAAAAAAAATTTTGTCGGCCAGTGTAATCAAACCAAAACAGAACAAAAATCCGTTCCAAGTACCCGAACCATTTTACGTAAAAAACCTGTTTCAAGATTTCTACTTTTTAAAGAAACCGAAATAAGTAACCGAGCCGGTTTTCCGGTTCCATACAATCCAGCAGCCTATTGGAAGAATATAGGCTTTATTAGCCATCTAAATGGAGGGATATTCATAAACATTTTGAAATCAATGAAAATATTTTTCTGGATTTCAGAGATGTTCCCGGAACTTAATTATCATATAGATATATTTTCTGAATTCGGCGGTTGTACGAGACAGCAAGAATCCAACACAAGTTCATTCGCCTCATGCATTTGTAAATAATAACTTACTGCTATAACCGGCAATAATATTTTAAAACAACACTTTTTGTGACAAGGATTTATTATGGAAAGGCTTTTTCTAAAGATATTCTATCCGTTATCGCATTATGTTTCTGTTTTCTCCAACCTTCATATTTTATCCCACAGAGATTTTCAGGGCTTTTATTCCGGCAGCAGTTGTTTATAAGTATATTTTGGAGGATATTTAGTGTTCGTATGAGGTCACTGACAAAGGATACACTAAGAACATTTTTTTAGGATCATTAGAAGTAATGGTCTAAGATAGATCAAGATTAATTATTGTCAAACATTGTTCGATAATAACATTTAGAATTTGGGTTCCCTAATAGGTTTCATACAGTACTGGCAGACCTGATCTTACAGGGCCGGCTTTTAATGTAAAGAACGAATATAAAAAGTACTTAGTACGACTGTTTGAAGTTCAAGTGCCTTACGGTGATCGTCCTTTAGAATATTTTTTCGGAATGTACCTAAGTTAATTTGAATCCTACGAATTTTAATAATGGGGTTTTCGGAGATGCTCTCTTCAACAAATGAAATAACAGCGACCAGTGGCGGCTCGTGACTAGCGAGTCAGGGGGGGCGCTGGCTGTAAATAAAAATAATTTAAAATGTCTATCGTTTTCGAAAGTACGTGTCTGTTTTTCCTAACTTTCTCGTTGTGAATTTTATTTTCATCAGCATAAGCACTACTTAAACAGGTTAAAATATTAGTTTGTCCTAACATCTCAAAACTTACCACATTATGACGATGTTTTGCACTATTTTCATGTTTTTTTATTTTCTCTGAAAGATGTTTTAAGTCCTGCACACCATTTTTATAGGCCAATTATCATCCCCGTAAAAAGAAGACACAGGAAACAAAAATTTTTTTGTCCTCACAACCGCATATCCAGGATTTTTATTATATATTTCTTTGTAAAACTTACGCATAAACTGTGCCTTACTTTTACATTTTGATTGCACTTGTACAATGTTCAATATTGGTAGTGGCCGCCCTGCATTTTTTAAATCAAGTTTTTCACTTAAGCTCAGAGAACTAAACACAACCTTCTGTAAATCACTGACCTTCATATTGGATAACTCAAAACAAATAAACAAAACGTCAGCGAGTCATCGGCATCGACAGACGACAGGTCGCATCGCGATTCGCGAACAGTGGGCGCGGAAAATTGGAGCTCTTCGTGGCCACTCGTTGTGCGATGTGTAGGTGACGTCAGGCCTCCGTCGTCATGACAACCCATCGAGAAGGCGCGTTGAATCGGGACGGATAATGGGTCGCCCGCCACCGCCCGCGCTTAGTACAACCTTGAGCAGCGTTGTGCTTGCTATTACAATTGTACTAGATCTATTACATTTGGGCATTGCCTATTACGCTATTACTACAATGGCTAAAATTCGAATAATCTATTACATTTTTACAAAATTCATCAGCATTGGTTCAGTCAATACCACCCAACAATACAAAATCCCAATAAGCTTGTAAAAAGTAATAAAAAATTACAACCTAAAAATTTTGATTTATTTGATTTCGTTCTTAGAGTAGTGCGAGAACTCTCTAATCGGTATAACCACGTGACCTACATCTCCCTCGCGCCTATTGGTGTTTATTTTGTTTCTGGGGAATCACCGAGGTTCGGCGATTCGGTGCAGACAAATTGAATTCGGCAGTCGGCCTTTTTCTTTTGTTTACAGTACAGCTGTACAGTAGTTTTGAAGCCGCAATATTTAGTCCTTTCAGTCCGTAAAAGATTTATTTGTATTATTCAAAAATTGTTTTAATAAAAAATACAGGAAAAAAATTATAAGAGCAGTTTAAACATTTTAACCTAGCCTTCTACTCAAATAAATCAAACCCAATCCCAAAAATTCACAGTCTGGTACAAACTATTACATTTATGAGAACAATTTCAGTACATTTGCTTCAGGTCAAAAGCACAACGCTGACCTTGAGAGCGCGCAACTCGCTTGTCATGAGTATAGCATGCCCGTTAGAATAGGGCTTATAGGGCTACGTTTGGTTTGAATTATTTTAATTGATTGCTTACATACATTGCGTTATTGGTTTTTTAAGTAAAAGTATTTTTGGATTCTGTTTGAAATAATTGCAGGGAGGGCGGCGCCCCAGAACCCTTCATTAACCAGCCGCCACTGACAGCTACCATATTATACGACTTCCGGTTATACAGAGGTTGTTTTAGCTTATGTTAAATGGTATAATATTTTTTTTTGTTTTTTTTTCCAATACCATTTATTAAATTTTGTATCATACTATAACCGTTTAAAAAATTAGTTTTTCTCAAATTTTTACTATGTACAGGGTGTCGCCTAAAATGGAATATATTTTCAAAGATAACAGAGGAAAACTTGAAATTCCGGTTGTGAAATTATATTATATGATTGAATTTTCGGAAAATGGAATTTTAGATACAGAGAAGTGGAAAAGTAACAATTTTTGATCTTTATAAACAAATCCTGATTTTCTTAAATACGATGTTATGTTGCTATTTCCTTGATAGGTTAGATAGAATATTTCCTATCTGTCAACCTAAGATATAAACGGTTTTCCCCAAAATCCCCCAAATATCAAACAGTCGTATTATTTTTTGGCATTAAATGCATAATAAACAAAGTATTAATTGCAACTAACAATGACAAGCGTCTGTACAACAATTTTTTTCTGAGAAACGGATAGAGTAGGATGAAATAACTTTTGACAAAAGTTATTGAAAATAAAGAAAGGAACACAGAACAATATATTATACAGGGTGCTCCATTTAAAATAAACAAGTTATCCTACCTTTGCGTGGTGGATTTTTCGGATGGGATCTTAGACTAAGAGTGACATGTTTTTCTTCAGGGTGCCGCAAATATTGACACTACAAAACTCTTGCTTGAATAGACTATTTTGCCAATGAGTAATAAGAGTTAATTTTAACATTAAAATAATAAACAAATAAAATCAAATTGTACAAAAACATAGAGGAGCGACGGAAAGTAGGGAATATTTGGGTATTTCTCTTAAAAGGTAATTAGGCAACACTAAGACCAGAAATGGAACCTGCTAATCGCCATGCAAGTTCCTAAAAACATTTTTCCGATACAAAATTTTATTCCTATTTTCACCCCTTTAAAAGCCCATTTTCAAAAAAGGCTTGGCGTTGATAAATCAGTCAGTCAGCCAGTCAATTTAAAATTTTATACAGGGTGTCCCAAAAGTAATGGGACACAGAGCAACAGCAGACTTCTTAAGGCGAAATAATGCGATTTATTTAAACTTACCTTATCCCAAAATTGATAACAACCAAGATACAGGGTGTCAGTTTTAATTTAGTTTTTTTGCGATTACTTCTTAGCGTAACGACATAGCAGCACACAATTAAGGATTTTGGGGTTTTTTAAGGTGAGGAATTCAAAATTATTTATAGTTTTTGTGTAACCAG
The DNA here is from genome assembly GCA_963969555.1 of Polydrusus pterygomalis. Classification (NCBI taxonomy): domain Eukaryota; kingdom Metazoa; phylum Arthropoda; class Insecta; order Coleoptera; family Curculionidae; genus Polydrusus; species Polydrusus pterygomalis. The sequence continues at coordinate 35,173,964 of OZ018376.1, read as the reverse complement.
TAGAGGGCGCTGCCTACGGTATGGCCCACTCCTTCCAGCTGGCATAACTTTGTTTAGGCTTCTTATATCGATCCGGCTATTAACAAAATAAGTTAGTTTACTTCTTTTACATCAAAAACGTACAATTTATTGAAGTCGCTAGGAGCAACCATTTTCGAGATAATCGCATTTCATATCTCCAATGCAACTAAGTACGTGGTCCAAAAGCAACGGAAAATCGAGCAACGGTGAATTTCTGACTTAAAATTATTCTAAATTAGCTACATTTGCTAAGTGTCAAAAATAATGTAGATACTTAAGGTTGACTAGTTTTTTCTAATAAAAACGTTTTTTTCGTATACGGGATCACTAATTTTATTCTAATCAAAAATTGTATTTAATACTTAGTTTATTAACATTTAAAAGTAACACGATAGTTAGAAATAAAAATGATAACGTTGTGATAGCAATTGTTCAAAATGGCCACCATTGACCTCAATACATTTCCCTGTAGGTTTTACAAGAGACTGTCGGACGTTAAACAAGAGATCTTCATCATTTCTGAGCAGATTAAGAGAATTTATAATTTTTTGATTTAACTCATTATAACTCGTTATAAACATTGGTTTTCAAATAACCCTAGGCCTAAATGCAGTAGTTCATTGGATTAAAATCCGGACTTCGCGCCGGCCAAGGCAATGAGCCACCACGGCCTATCCAACGTTCAGGGAACTGTTCATTTAGATAATTTCGCACATTTCCGCTATAGAAAATAAATTATGACGAGGCATTGCTAAAAAATTTATAATATCTAGGTACGTATTGTACGTAAAAAATTAATAACTTTGACAGATGATACTTTGTGTAATAATGTCGTTGCCTTAGAAACGTCGTTGTTTTTAATCAAGGACAGCTGTGATAAATAATACTAATACGAATACACAACTATTTTAAATATTTTAGCATTCTTGCATTAAAAATATCGAATGCGATTATCTCGAAAATGGTCGCTCCCAGCGACTTCAATGAGTTATACGTTTTTGTTGTAAAAGAAGTAAAGTAATTTATTTTTTTAATAGTCGGATCGATATAAGAAGCCCAAACAAAGTTATCTCAGCTAAAAGGAGTGGGCCATGTCGTAGGCAGTGCCCTCTACTGGTTACACAGAAACTATAAACAATTTTGAATTCCTCACCTCAAAAAACCCCAAAATCCTTAATTTTGTGCTGCTATGTCGTTTCGTTAAGAAATAATCGCAAAGAAACGAAAACAAAATTAAAACTTTGACACCCTGTATCTTAGTTGTTATCAATTTTGGAATAAGGCAAGTTTAATTAAATCGCATTATTTCGCCTTAAGAAGTCTGCTGTTGCTCTGTGTCCCATTACTTTTGGGACACCCTGTATATAACATTGTAGATTATAGATTATAGATTATAGATTATAGATTATAGATTATAGATTATAGATTATAGATTATAGATTATAGATTATAGATTATAGATTATAGATTATAGATTATAGATTATAGATTATAGATTATAGATTATAGATTATAGATTATAGATTATAGATTATAGATTATAGATTATAGATTATAGATTATAGATTATAGATTATAGATTATAGATTATAGATTATAGATTATAGATTATAGATTATAGATTATAGATTATAGATTATAGATTATAGATTATAGATTATAGATTATAGATTATAGATTATAGATTATAGATTATAGATTATAGATTATAGATTATAGATTATAGATTATAGAGTATAGAGTATAGATTATAGATGATATATTATAGATGATAGATTATAGATTATAGATTATAGATTATAGATTATAGATTATAGATTATAGATTATAGATTATAGATTATAGATTATAGATTATAGATTATAGATTATAGATTATAGATTATATTTATTCATTTATTCATTTATTCATTTATTGCCATATAAATTTACAAAGTAAACAATGACATTGTCACAAGAAAAAAGAAGTTTTTAGGTTTTAAATTATAATGTCATAAAAATTACGAACATCATAAAAGTTATTTTCAAGAAGGTAGCACTTCACCTTGTTCTTGAATTTTTTTAGTTTAGAGATGCTTCTGATAGTCTCTGGAAGTGCATTATAGAGGGAGCTACAGAAGCAAAATGGACTCTTACGATATGATGATGTTTTGTAGCCGGATATATACATTTTATTTGAATTTCTAGTGTCACGGTCGTGAATTACTGAGGTGCAAGGAAATTTTGAATTGTGTTTTTTTACAAACATGACTGCACTAAGAATTAAAATACTAGGTAGCGTAAGAATTTTATAGCGCCGAAAAGTTTCTTTGCAGGATTCAAGTGGGCCTAACGAGTAAATTTTTCGAATTATCCTTTTCTGCAAAACAAATAATCTTTGTAGTTCTGTTGATTGAGCCCAGTAAATCACTAGATAGCTTAAATGACTGTAGGCTAAGGCATAGTAAATATTTAGTAACTGCTTGCAATCCATAATATTTTTTAAGTTTACTATTGCAAAGTATGCCGAGTTAAGTTTACTGGCAACAAAATCGACATGAGCTGTCCACTTTAATTGTGAGTCTACATAAAGGCCAAGAAATTTGCATTGCTCAACTCTCTGAATAGTATTGTCATTTAGTTTGAGATGTAGATCAGGAACCCAACGCTTTTTATAGAAAACCATATAGTGAGTTTTATTTATGTTGATTATTAGGCGATTTTTTTTGCACCATAAAGAAAATTCAAGTAAAATATGATTAGCTATTTTAGCTAGTATATCTAATGTGCAAGCAGATATAATCACAGTTGTATCATCCGCGTATAGAATTAGTTTTGCAGATAAACCTTTAGATATTAAAAAGATTTCAGGTTCATTTATAAAAAGTGCAAAAAGCAATGGAGACATTACACCTCCTTGGGGCACACCATAATTGACAGCAAATTGATCAGAAAACGAATTCTGAACCTTAATCCTAATATGGCGATTAGAAAGAAAAGATTGTAACCATCGAGCAATGTTGCCACGAATGCCTAAAGCATTTAGTTTTTTTAATAAAAAGATACCATCTACACAATCAAAAGCTCGAGTTAGATCTAAGAATAGGGCTAATGGGTAATGATTTGAATCTATACTTTTGTGCACGTATTCAAGCAAGTCAAATGCAGCTGTGCTTGTAGAGTAATTCTTTCGAAAACCATGCTGTGAAGTACTCATCAACTTCTCTCTAGTCAGGAAAGACTCAATACGTTGCGTAATGATTTTCTCAAAAAGTTTTGAAAAAGAAGTTAGGCCAGTTATAGCTCGATAGTTTTCAACAGACTCTGGATCACCCTTTTTGAGTAGTGGAATTGTTTCACCAAGTTTGAGAGCATCAGGAAAAATACCTGCAGTAATAGAAAGATTAAAAATATAAGAGAGGGGATATTTAAGGTAGTCCCAGATGGCAATTATTGCAAAAATAGGAATATCGTCTGTGCTACAACAGGCTTTTTTATTTTTAAAAGTGTGCAGTACTGAAAAAATCTCATCTGTATCAATTGCTTGCATGTACATTGAGTTTAAATGTACATCAGTAGTGGTGCAATCATCAGCTTTGTGTGGATCGGGATAAGTCTGATTAATTAGTTTTTCTAAACTGCACACAAAAAATGAGCCAAAGTGATTACTAATTTTTTTGGGATTAGTTATGTAGCTGTCATGGATATTTAAGTGTTTGACGTTATGTTTTTTTACGCGACCTAGATTATTATTTACGACTTGCCATATTGTTTTTGTATTAAAGGAAGAGTTTATTATTTTTGTTTAAAGAAATTACTTTTTTCTAGCTTAATTTTTTCTGTAAATAATTTCTTAGCATGCTTGTATTGTTCCCGAGTCTCATTTGTTTTTAATGTTTTATGGAGCCAATGCAAATTTCTTAAGTTTTCACTTTCATTTAGTATGTCTATTTTAACCCAATTCATATTTTTGGGATTAGTTTTGGTCTTAAATTGATTAATTGGACATGTAAGATCTAGACAGTATTTGAAATTTTGCCAGAAGTAGTTCCAGGCGTCATTTACATCATTCTTGGTATAGAGATCACTTAGGTCCAAAACGGCAAGCTGTAAGTTAAGATTAAATAAATTGGTTGCTGAAAATGACCGTTTATAAATAAAAGAGTCTTTCATTTTGGTGGCAGTATTGACAGGAAAATAAGTGTACTCTATAATTTGAGCCTTGTGATCAGCAATATTCGCTTCGACATTCCTTGCCACAATATTTTTAGAATTGCAGATTACATAGTCAATTGCAGAAGGAGTCTGAAATTCAACTTCGCGAGTAGGTTCAAGTGGTAATATTGATGAGAGATTAAAACCATTAAAAAGATCACTGAGAATTTTTTTTTCCCTGGAATCAATTAGACAGTTTATATTAAGGTCACCACAGATAATTAATACCTCAAACTCTCTTGAGACCCTGCAAAGCATGGAATTTAAAGAATTTATAAACAAATTGAAAGAATTAGAAATATTGCTATTGCAAGAATGATAAATTGTAATAAGTGCTACTTTCTTGTTACATAAGGTAAAAGAAATGCCAACACATTCGCACACATATTCCAAAGTGAAATTCTCTAAGTTGATAACCTTCCAGGTTTGTTTGTCATCGCAAAAAATAGCTGCCCCACCATGGATACTATCCTTTCTGCAATATATGGTTGCTTGGCTGTAATTATATATTGACACGTTCAATGACTGTTCTTGTGTCATCCAGTGTTCAGTAAGGCATAAACAGTTAGGCTTCTCCTTTTGGGTAAAAACCTCTAGTTGTGGAATTTTATTATTAAGACATTGTGTGTTAACGTGTATGGCTTTCCATGTTTGTACTTTAGCAGTATTGTTAGCTCCACGAGAGATGGCATTGGCGCGTTTGATTTCATCTGTATTAATAATACGGTTTTTTTCGTTGGTTTTGGAAACCTCTTCTAGTGGATGAAGGTATTGATTGGCGAAAAAACTGAAACTTTTTAATAACAATGTTCTTAGGCCAGTTGGTAGGATTCAGTAAATCAGACTGAAGTTCAGGTCTAGCATCAACTCTAAAACTTTTATAGTCACCTGATTTCACAGGAAGTTCGGTAATCTTGAAATCTATAGATTATAGATTATAGATTATAGATTATAGATTATAGAGTATAGATTATAGATTATAGATTATAGATTATAGATTATAGATTACAGATTAGAACACTAAATAAATATGTTGTGAAACAAATGACATTGGAAAACGTGATTTACTTACAATCAAAGTTGCTGGTTAGTTAATTACTGTTTAAAATCTGTATGCAACCCTGTATTAGTATTGTTTTTTTAGTTCAGCTTTAAAAATGTTAAAATCAAATACTTACTATTATGATTTCTGCCGATCCTTTACTTATTCGCATTCACAAAGGACATATGGTTGACATCACAATTGGAAAAACAATATTCCTGACATTGATATCAGGAAAAATATTTTAAACGATAAACTAATAAATAGTAAGCCCTTATGATAATAAAAAGTGAGGAAGTTTTTCTTTGGCTTTGTTCGGTCCCAAATATGTTCTACTCCTATCTATTTACCGAAAAGTCAAATTCAAAAAACTTTATTTATTTTCATTTAATATTAATTCGCATAAACGCTTATTTTTAGATATTGTTTATTCTATAAACTTCTTATACTTTGCTATAATTATATGATAATCTAAACTATATTTCAATCAAGTAAAATTCGCGAGGAAAAACATGATAACAACAAATTTGAACAGGATTTACTATAATTTATAGAGTTGGGCAAAAGTCGGTTTGTAGATATATACAAGCTTCAAACTAATTACCAAATTAAAATGTTAATCAAATTTTACATAAGGGCTTCCAACAATCTATTTTTATTAAACTACATTAATATTTTAATTACGATGATACAGAACACAAAAGTTAAACTCTAATTTTAGATCGAAGTTTTTTTATTATTATAAGGTTGAAGGTTGAATATTTGATAGGAACAAGGATGTATCTTTTATCGAAATACGCTAAATACATGATGTAAATAAAATGACGTTTTCCCGAAAACGGTTAGGATTAGCGACATGTATGAATAGTACTTAATTTTTTGTCAATAGTTAAAGGTAGGTATGTAAAAAACGTTGTAAAAAAATTTTGTCTTACAGGGCAGGGCGTAAAAAAAATGGGCACATTAGTGTCACAGCTAGTCCGTCCCTGCAGCTGTGAGTATTCGCAACACTTTCTGGGATAGTAATTTGAAGGGTCTCACCTGGTATACATCATATGGCAAAAAATTTAAATATACCTAATTATATGTCAAAAACTTAATTCCATGGGAGCTCTTTGGGAGCCCATATCTCCGAAGAGGAAGCCGATACGAAAGAAGTATATTATTATGAACTTGTAGTATTCTTTTCACGTGTTCTTTTCATATCCGGGAGATTTCCCACATTTTCCCGGACACCCTGTATATAGTCTATCTTGGAAATAAATGGACTATAGTTTTTACCTGAAAATTTTCAGACTTTTTTAATATTGAAAATTTTAAGATTGACCACCAATTTGGCCGTCTCATTTTTCATCAATATTTCGTTTCTTTTACATTTTATCGATATACTTTGTCGGACTTCCATTGTCTTTATTTTGTTACTTAACACAACGTTTCGGTTAGTTAATATCTCTAACCGTTTTCCAGTGTAAACTAAATTATAACTCTATAAGGCTGCTGTCTTACTACTTATCCATGTTCAATGAAGCTTTGATGACTCCGTCTATGTGCTTGTTGTAGTGTGAGGACTGCGAGGTTTGAACTGCTGGTTTTGGACAAGAAGAGGCTTCCAGATATTGGGGATATCTATCTTGGTTTACTAAATATATGGGTATTTTGATTCTTGAAAGCTGCTTCTTTGAATTTTCTTATTCTCCGTGCTGTTTCGTGTCCAAAACCTTGGCTTTTGACCACTTATAAAGTGGTAGGGTGATGTTAGTTGTTAGTTAATCCATACATGTTCCGCTATACATGATCTCGAAGTTTTACCTCTTTGAGTATGTTTCAGATGTTCTTTCACTCGTGCGGGAAGAAGTCTTTTTGTTTTTCCAATGTACGATTCGCCACACTCGCAAGGGATTTGATAAATACAATTTTTTGTGTTTTCATTACGGGGGGGTTTTACTTTTGTAAGAAAGCTTCATTGTTTATAGCATAAACTACACAATACACAAGTACACAAAAACTAGAATTCCAGAATATTAAACACCCACAAACCCGAGTTCCTTTTAGTTGCTTTTAAATAGCAAAGCCCACGGCTAAGTTGAGCGCACTTTTTAAAAATTTAATTCAGCATTCAGCTCAGCAAAAATGTTTTTCGACAGACGTGTGGAAAAACCAATTTTCCGCACGAATATCAGTGCGGAAAATTGATTTTTCCACACTAGTGCGGAAAATTTTTTCGGCACGATTATGTCAAAAATCCGTGCGGAAAATTGGTTTTTGTGAAAGCGTTTCGAAATAGACATATTTCGATATTGATTAGAATTTCGAAATGACACTCTTTTAGGCACTAGTGTCTAAATGTGACAGTTTTAGGCACTAGTGCCTAAAAGTAAAAATGAAACATTAAAATCAACGAAAATATCTATTTATTATATATGTTAATGTATATGTTAATAAAATGTAGGTACAATTATGTAAACTGTTGAACTGAATTCTAGCGGCATCTAGCTTCTCTTTTTTATGAGCAATTCTTGGAACATGAGTTTTTGTGTTCGGAATTTTGACACTGATAAACGACTGACAATCTTTGATGGCATCTAATTTAAAAAATGTGATTTCTTCCCTCCTACATGCTCCAAATACTCCAACGATTAAAACAACTTTGGCTAACAGGAATTCTTTATCATCAGCTTTTATAAAGCGTTCTATTTCCAGCTTTGTAAATATTTTTGATTTCTTTGGCTGATATCCGGTAGCTTTCCTTTTTAAAAATGCAATAGGGTTTGTAAATTTGCAAATATCTGTTTTTGTTCAGATAAATCATGGTGCGGAGCATCGAATATTTGCTCCACAAAGTTGACGGCCTTAAGGTGGTGGATAGCTTGGGGAAATAGGCTAGTAATACCTTTTCTGTAAAGTTCTCAATATGTTTTTCTTTGGCCCAGGTTTCAAAGTTGTCGTAGGTTTTTTCGTATAAATGTTTCGATTTTTCGGGTAGGTACTAACGTGGATAGCGCAGCTTCAGCAGCTTGTTCAATATCCAAAGACTCGTCAATATCACTCATTGGAAGTATTTTTTTCGAAAAACTTTGTTGGAAAAAAGGCAAAACGCGACGCTCGAACTTGAAAACACACTTGACATTAAATAATGCATAAACAATGCCTTAGAAACAGATTGCCTGCCTACTTTTCAAAATGTTTACAAATACTAATAAAAGCTTAAATTATCAAATTCTCCGCTTTTACAAAAAATCTTGTATATAATTCGTTACGAAACGATGTCTTTTAGCCACTAGACGTGTTGTCCAACTCGGCTTTGCCTCGTTGGACAATTTTCACGTCGCGTGCCTAAAATACACTCATTTCGCAACTTATTGTATAAATAGCTATTTCCACATTAGTGCGGAAAAAAATTTCGGCACGATTATGTCAAAATCAATAATATATCAATTATAACTTGTAGTTATTACTTTTTTTCTCAGAATTATAGTTACTGTTACATAAAATCAAAAATTTTTGACTTAACATACTTTGGCACTGGGGTACAGAATATGTATGTGATTGTTATAGTTAATTAAAAATTATTAAATTTCTTTGAAATATGTGTTAATTATTTCCGCAAGTCTGTAGAAAAACTATTGTACCTGACACGTGCGGAAAAATTCATTTTCCGCACTTGTTAGGTAAATAGCTATTTCCTCCTTCCGAGCCGCGGTTACGTATGCCCATCTATATTTCTTATACGATTATAGATATAATTTATTTGCGAAGCGTTCCTTTTACAACTTAGCTAAGCAAAGAAGTTTACTTAGCTGTGCTGTTTAAAAGAAGAAAAAGGAAAGTACCATATAATAGCAAAGAATACAAGAAATCCACACAGAAAACGTAACAAAATGAAGCCGAGCAGGTTCTGGAGTCTATTTATATGATGTTAATTAAGAAGGAAAACCTTATAACAGGAGGGTTGCGCGCATGCCCATCCCTGTTGGACGCCAAGGGATCTGACCGGCGAGCCGTGCGTACAGACTTTTTTTTTCACCCATAAAACTTAGCTTTTGTTTGTGCACCAGATAAGCTGTACGAATCTTAAAGTATATGTTTATGGTATATTTAGGTTATGGAATATGATTGATTACAGAACCTTCTTCCGACTTTTTTATTTCCTAGACTGAACAATGTATATTTATTTTGCCAACAAACCTCGTTTAGTTATTGAAAAAAACTTATGAACAAGTATAATGGGCTTCGCGCTGCTAAGCCGACAGGAAACATAATTAAAATAATTATACATTCTTTAACGAAAAGATTAATTAGTTTACTTTCAAAATAAATGCAAAGTTTAAACACATTTTTGAGAAAATAAGTGTACACTGACCCACATTAAAAATATTGTGTGTAAAGGTTAAAAGTGGAACATAAACGGAGCCGTAGACCAAATACAACATAAATCTATACAGAATGCGGAAAACAATTTTATTACCTACTATAGATATACTTAGTTAATTGTGTACGTATCAAGGGCGTATAGCCATTCTTACAATTTCGCGCTCTTTCCCACTCGACTGCGCCGCAGGGAAAAATGGTTAACCGAAAGTACTGCAAGCAGAGCGTAGATAATCTAGAAAGTCTCCACCATTCACGCAGGACCATACCTTTATCACAGATCGGATCATTCAAACTCCCTTAAACAGGGCATAATTCAAACTCTTTATCATAGAGTATCTAACATTTGCAACAATCCGGAAGAACTTGATAATTAAATCTCAAATATCAAAAAAGATTTAAAACAGAATGGTTACCCTGAAACCTTTGTAACTAATACCATCTGAAAACTTAAAAATCTCGAAGCTAAAACTAGAACACAAACGAAAGAGGAACAAGCATTTCCTACAATACCTTATGCCAAGGGGATTTCTGAAAAGATTAGAAGGGTAACCAAAAACTATAATATCAAAACAGCTCTTAAATCCGGAAATACGAAGACGAAGACGAAGCTTTCTTACTAAAGTAAAACCCCACCGTAATGAAAACACAAAAAAATTGCATCTATCAAATCCCCTGCGAGTGTGGCGAATTGTACATTGGAGAAACAAAAAGACCTCTTCCCGTACGACTTAAAGAACATGTTAAACATACCCAAAGATGTGAAACTTACAGTGGTCACAAGCTAAAAGGTTTTGGACACGGAACAGCACTGGCGTAAACAAAAATTCTAACAAGTAGCCTTTATGAATCAAATACCCATATAGTTAGTAAACCAAGTACATATATCCCCAATATCTGGAAGCTTCTCCTTGTCCGAAACCAACAGTTCAAACTTCACACTCCAATGAGCATGTAGGTAGAGTCATCAAGCTTTATTGCACAGTATTTAAGACAGTAGCTTTGAAAACGGTTAGAGATACTAACTAACCGAAACGTTGTGTTAAGTAACAAAATAAAGACAATGAAAGTCTGACAAGGTAATTTTTTATATACCTATAGGTGGTGTGTACAAATAATTACCTTTTAGCCAGATTTTGAAAATATTCTCAACTATTGCACAACAGGCGTTCTTATACAGGGTGAGTCGGGAGGAATGGGTCAAACTCTAAGGGTGTAATCTATGCATCAAAATAATAAGAAAAAACTCAAATGTTGTTGAACAGAATATATAAAATATAGAATATAGAATATAGAATATATAAGAAATATCAGAGTTTTCAACAAACTGTGCGAGACCGGAATCAAATGCTAATGTAACATCCGAACGAGCCATTCGACAGGATTTAGAAGAAATTAAAAATATTCTAGCTCTAGTAGAAGAAGATGCAACGACCAGCTCACGAAGAATTGGAACTCAGTTCCCCAGGATTCCCCAAAAAACAGTGATCAATACGCTTCACGAGCAAGGCTTAAGTATACCCGTACCATGTACAGCGTGTACAGAATCTTCAACCTGGATACTACGCCAAGCGTATGCAATTTTGTGAGTGGATAATTAATAATCGTCATCTTGTACCGCACATACTACAAGCTAGATTTACCCTTACAGGGGATCACTACTTAAGTTTTTTACAAAATGAATTGCAAGGACTACTGGAGGAGATTCCTTTAAACATCAGAATTCAAATGTATTATCAACACGACGGAGTGCCTGCCAATTTTGATAGTCGGGTCAAGCAATATTTTTGTACCAAAAGTTTCCAGAGGTTTAGATTGGTCGCGGTGGTCCTATTAGTTGGCCTCCTAGATCGCCAGACCTCACACCGTTGGACTATAATTTATGGGGTTGGTTAAAAAATGAGGTCCACTGGTACACAAAGTAAAAGTAGATGCTAGGAATGCATTAATTAGACGCATTAGAAATGCTGCACTCAACATTAAAGAAAGACACGAATCAATTAGACGAGCCGGCACGCGCGCCCTTCGTAAACTAAGAAGAAAATGTTTGGAAGTCAATGGCGGTATTTTTGAAAATTTACTAAACCAATGATTTATTTAAAATAATGTTAATGTTGCATATTTTGGTTTAACAATATTATTATTTAATTTAACGCTGTAATTTGAATACAAATAAATATTGGGTAACAACATTTGGGTTTTTTCTTATTATTTTGATACATAGATTGCACCCTTAGAGTTTGGCCCATTCCTCCCGACTCACCCTGTATACTGCGTAAAGAGAAGTTACCAGAACGGTCGATTATTTCAAAAGATACAGGAGTGAGCAAAAAATGTATAAAAGTGGTTAGGCTTTTAAAAATTTACATATCTGTAATAAATTGTAATATATAGGTTCGCCCAAAAAGTTGTGGAGAATTAAAAGTTATATTTTTTAACTGTATATTATGCCTTAGTTTGATCGTTTAGTTAATTTATTAACCATACATTATGCCTAAATTCGTTAGTTTCCTAAATATCATGACATTTTGTTCAGTTACAAAACACAAAATAAATTTCAATAAACAATTTAATAAGTTAACATGAAAAAAAATCGGTATAACAAAGCATGGAAAAACGGCTCATTTTTTAATAAATGTTCAAAATGGTCCCCATTTACTAACTGACAATGATATAAATTGTCGCAAAAATGTCTTTGGGTATTTAAAACCCTTTTGTTATTCTTTCACTTTCATTAAAAATTTTAATTCTTAATTATTCTAAATGATTGGATTTGTTCCGATAAACATTGTTTTTCAGGTGGCCCCAATAAAAGACATCTAAGGGCAAAAGATCGGGAGACCGTGAGGGCTATTCTACCGTGCGAGCCAAAATTATTTGCATAAAAAACGTGTGGCTTGGTTTAGATCACAATAATATGGGGACGATATATCTAACCAAATCTAGGTTAAAATTTTGTCAAATTCATATAATGACATGATATGCCAAACTAATAAGTAATAAAATAAGTAGACAAATACAAATTTATTTTTGTTGTTTACAAAATTAACAAAGTAAGAATATACAAAAAGAATGAGAAAAATAATTACATAAATTGCTGAAATTGGCCACCGCCGTGGTCCAAGCATAAATTCACACCTCTCTTCATATTTTGGAAAGTGTTGACCAGCATCTCTGGAGAAATGTTAGGTACCACATGAACCAGGGTTCATCCGAAAACAATGTCAGGTCTAATAAATTATTTTTTTCCAATAAATTTTGGGTAAACCATTGAGAGTAATTCCTGCGTCTTTCAAAATCTGCGGCTTGTATTTCTTGGAATACTTGCACTTGATAAGGAAATAAATTTGGCTGCTTCTTAAGAATAGTCCTGCATGTTCCACAAGATCTTCCCACTTCTTGGGACATGCGTCTTATACAATTTGTTGGCGTATTTTGCATTATTTTACGAACGTTTGCAACAAGTTCTTCTGTTCTTACACATGGTCTTCCTGCTCCTTTTTTGTGTTGTATAGAACTTGTTTCCCTAAACACAGCCACGGTTCTCTTCAGGCAATGATAAAAATCCCCAGCAATATAAGCAACGTTAGGAAAATGTTCGTGAAAATCGTCCATGCACAAATCCGGATTGTATTGCCACTCACCATTTACTCTAACCCCGTTTCGAAAATACGATTCAACCATGAATGTTTTGTGCTGTTCCGTAAAGCCTATTGTGTGAATTGATCAAGAAATTGGAAAAATTAGCGATGAATCAAATTACTTGTAACGACTGTCAAAGATTGTTAATTCAGGTAGTTACTCACACCCAACAGGTATTAAGCTCTACGGCTAAGCATTACGTCTTTAGATGTAAGGCGCCTTTGATGCAAATAATTTTTGCTCGCACGGTATAGGCCCTCTTCTTCCAATTCATCTATTTGGGAACGTAAACATCCAATAATTCTCTAATTAAACGAGCAAAATGCGGGGGAGCTCCATCTTGCTGATACCAGGTTAAGTTAATATCGGAAGTTAAACTGTTTATAGTTGGAACAACTTGGAACAGTCGCTTGTCGAAGAGCTGGAGATATCGTTCACCGTTCAGATTTCTCTCGATAAGAAAGGGTCCAATTACATGTCCCGCTAATAATCCAGCCCAGACATTAACTTTTTCTGGGAACTGTGGATGCAGTTCTTCATGCTAGTTTGGGTTGTTTCGCGCCCAGTAACGGTCATTTTGTTTATTGATCGTCCCGTGTAGTATAAAGGTCGCTTCATCGGAAAAAATAATAGTATAATGAAAAGGCGGGTTCAATCTTTCTCCTCGTAATAATTTCGCAAAATTCTAGTCTTCGATCATAGTCAACGACACAAAGTTTTTGTACAACATTAACTTTGTATGGATGCATTTTCTCATTATGAAGAATGATTCTTAAGTATTTTTCATCAATTTCATGATCCAAAGGTGAAGCTGATTGGTGGATTGTCTGGGAGTTTCTTCTACCGAAAGCAGAACGTCTAATTTTTTATCATCGGCGGTAGCACTGCTAGGTCTTTCAGATTTTGGTCGGTTTTTTACACTTCCGATCATTCTGTAACGCTCTACAGTTCGAAAAACTGCATTTTTTAAAAATTTGCCTGTCTGGGTGCAAATTGTTATAAATATCACATACCTCCTGATATGATCTCTGTTTCACCTTAAAATTAAAATATTAATTGGCTCTGTTTCAGTAAGTAAAAACGCAATGCTAGTTCCCTCTTTACTTAATTCTGGCAGAAATTGACTTTCAGATGCCAAATTATTATTGTGAAGGCCATACCTTATTTGTTTCTAAGGTAAATACGACTACCTACATGTTAACTTATTGAATTGTTTATTGAAATTTATTTTGTGTTTTGTAACTGATCAAAATGTCATAATATCTAGGAAACTAATGGATATAGGCATAACGTATGGTTTATGAAAAATGTTCTGAATTATATAAACCAGTGCGGTTCCCAACCGGTGGTTCGCGACAGAAAAAAAGGTAATGGCGGAAACATACTTTATTACTACTTTCCAATACAACCAGAAGTAAATAACTGGATCCGCAATCCTTTTGACGACAATAATATCTCAAAAGCACACACTCTTTCTTTATCTCAAAAAGAATTACTTATTGATTTGTCAGTCGACAGTTCTTTAAAAATTATTTTCAAGGAAAAGCCCTTGCTTGACTTTTGGTTGGGTATAAGAAAAGATTATCCTGTTTTAGTAGATTTAGCTATTAAGACTTTGTTACCATTTTGTACCACCTATTTATGTGAAAAAAGTTTTTTTACTTATATTTACCTTAAAAATAAATATAGAAATAGGTTGAATGCGGAACCATACTTACGATTAAATTTGTCAAGTATTGTACCTGATTTTAAACTTATTTGTTCTGGTAATCAAGCACAAATATCTCATTGAGGGCTGGTTTTTTAGCTTACTTTTACCTTCGTTTTAATCTATGGTTTTGACTTTTATTTCTTGTTATACTTAAGTTACATTTTCTGTGTATTTACTGGAATAAAAAGTAGTTACAGTTTTTAAATGGTTTCAATTTTAAATATTAGGAATACCTAAAATAAAAAATTGGGTGGTTCGCAACAAAGGTAATTTTTTAAAAGGAGTTCGCGGTTGACAATAGGTTGGGAACCGCTGATCTAAACGATCAAAATAAATGATAATATACGGGTTGTTCCATTTCAAAAAATATAACTTTAATTCGCCACAAGTTTTTGGACGAACCTGTATATTCCAATTTATTACAGATATGTAGATTTTTAAAAGCCTTACAACCTTTATATAAGACATTTTTTGCTCACTCCTGAATCTTTTAAAATAATCCGTTCTGGTAATTTCTTCTAACCCTGTATAATTAATATAGAAAAAATTTACCAATCCTCTTAACTAGATATAGAGCGTGTATAAAAGCAATGATTTAATAAAAATGATAAACTACAAACTCAGTCTCCCTCTCATAAAAAAGAGATCGAAATATAATTTGTTAAAACATGGAAAAACTCCGGCAAGCACAAAAGGTGGAAACATACCAGCACATTTAAGAGGATAAAGTTAATAGTTAACAAAGGCGTAATTATTAGGAAAAATGGTCGACATAATGGCGACTACTGGCATTAAGTACGTATAGTGTTCCATAAAAACAAATATATCTATTCTCATAAAAAAATTATAGGATAGATAGGTATTAGTTAATAAAAAGAGTACATATACAACATTTTCATATGGTTCGATAAAAATTATGTATATCTAGTAACTTGCAAGGGCGTAAAATATGCCCACGCAGACCGCACATGGCGGAGGGGCCTGCTATTTTAGGGGCCCAAACAACCAACCGTTATACAAGGAGCAAGAATATGGGTGATGGATAAACTGGCAAAAAAAATTTTAGGCGTCAACTAAAACAAAAATATTTCCGTCTATCTAGGTTAAAATTTTGTACAATTCATATTATGACATGAAATGCCACACTAATGAGTAATAAAATAAGTAGACAAATACAAATTTATTTTTGTTGTTTACAAAATTAACAAAGTAAGAATATACAGAAAGAAAGAGAAAAATAATTACATAAATTGCTGAAATTGGCCACCGCCATGCTCCAAGCATAAATTTACACGTCTCTTCATATTTTCGAAAGTGTTGACGAGCATCTCTGGAGAAATGTTACCACATTCTTGGATAATCCTTTCTTGTAATTGTTCTAAATTTGCAACTGGTGTTTTAAAAATAGTGTTCTTTAAATGAGGAAAACGAAGTCATCCATAACCGTTAAACAAGGTGATCTAGGTGGGAATTCAATGTCTGATCAAAAACTGGTCAATCTGTCGTCGAAAAAATTGCGTAAGTAGTTAATAGTTTCGGCGGCTGTATGGGCGGTTGCACCGTCCTGTTGAAAATATCTAAAACGTAGTTCGTCCTGAAGTAATTGCTCCACAAATGGATTCAAAATATTGTCTCTATACCGCTGTGCTGTAACTGTGTCATGGAAAAAATAGGACCAACAATTCTTCTTCGGGAAACAGCTAACCAGACACCAATTTTTTGAGGGTGCAATGTGGACTCTCAAAAAAATGAGGATTTTCACTACTACTACTACACATAACCGGAGAGGTGGAACCAGGCTTCATCCGAAAAAAATGTCAGGTCTAATAAATCATTTCTTTCCAATTAATTTTGGGTAAACCATTGAGAGTAATTCCTGCGTCTTTCAAAATCTGCGGCTTGTATTTCTTGGAATACTTGCACTTTATAAGGAAATAAATTTAGCTGCTTCTTAAGAATAGTCCTGCATGTTCCATAAGATCTTCCCACTTCTTGGGATAGGCGCCTTATACAATTTGTTGGCGTATTTTGCATTATTTCACGAACGTTTGCAACAAGTTCTTCTGTTCTTACAGATGGTCTTCCTTCCTTTTTTGTTTTGTATAGAACCTGTTTCCATAAGCATAGCCACGGTTCTTTTCAGGCAATGATAAAAATCCCCAGCAATAAAAGCAACGTTAGGAAAATGTTTATGAAAATCGTCCATGCACAAACCCGGATTGTATTGCCACTCACCATTTACTCTAACCCCGTTTCGAAAATACGCTTCAACCATGAATGTTTTGTGCTGTTCGGTAAAGCCCATTGTGTGAATTGTTCAAGAAATTGGAAAAATTAGCGATGAATCAAATTACTTGTAACGACTGTCAAAGATGACGGAATAACTGATTGATTGTTAATCCAGGTAGTTACTGACACCCAAGAGGTATTAAGCTCTACGGCTAAGCATTACGTCCTTAGATGTAAGGCCCCCTTTGATGCAAATATTTTTTGCTCGCACGGTATTAAATAATGAATCCAGCCTTATTTTACGTAAAACTGTAGAACTGTGGGTACTTCAATGATGGGTATTTGGCCGATTTTTGGATAAAATGAAAAAGTAACGAAACAATTAATTATTTAAAAAAAACAAAGTGGTAAATTCGCCACTAGTGTTTATTCTCAAGAGAAAAATCCATTTATCTCATGCTAAAAGACTATACCAGATAATATAGATTTTGCAATGAGATATACCTACGAAAAAATTCTAGTTTTTCAATCAACTTTCTTAATATCAAAAAAAAAAGTTTTTGGAGCTTTGTTCTTTCCCTCGCTCCTCCTCCTCCCCTCCCCCTCTCAATACATTTATTTGAAGCGCCCCCCAACACTAAGTCCTAAATCCGTTTCTGTAACAGTCTACAGTATAATTTCAAATTTAGGTTAAAATTTAATACAGAGAATCAAAGCAATTAATTTCTAAAAGATAAACAGTGCTAATTAACGAAATGAGACAAAGTTCGAGACTTAACAAAAAATATTTTTGTTATTCATGTTGTATCTACAGTTGAAAGTGTGAAGAGACAAACTTCGTACTTCTTGTTGTTTAATCGACCCAAAAGCAGAACCGGAATCGGAAATAAAACTTATTTGTTAATCTTTTATATTTTATCCTGCGAGCGAGCGTGTGGAAAGATGAACTGTTTCGCACTGCGCAGCTATTATAATGGCTTTATTCCGTGATGGTTTTATATAACAGAGGTAACCTATAATATATATAATGGGCTTTTATACTAAATTTTGATTTTTATCACAATTAGAGCTATACAGGACTAAATTCAGTATAAGGAAGCTTCTTTATTTTCTGAAAAAATACAGAACTACGGCTGCGTTTAACGTTTCTCTAGGAGAAACCCCCCATTTTTTTTTAAATGTAAAGATATGTATTGTGATTGGAAAGCACATAAAAAAGGGAATACGACCCACTATTTACTTTTACATTTCGGTAATCTAGAAAGCCAAATAAAAATTGACCATTTAAGCAACAATTGATACAATTTGGGTTTTGCTAGCGCAGAAGGGGCAACGTCAGGGACATACCAAGATTAAGGCAGCCTGGAATAATAAATGAAGACAAGTAATTAAACGTAGGTATATTTCTTGCTCTTTAAGAAAATCCGATTACTCCAGTTCGGCAACTTACAAGAGAAAATCACACAAGCCATACGTCTGCATTCAAGTTGACTTACCATAGTGAAATCATCAAATGCGTCCTTATAAAATGTTAATGGTATACTAAGATAGAGTTATTGGAAGATGATCCGAACCGTCTTCAGTTTTGTGAACTTGATCAGCATTTAGTAGATTTGAATTGGATCCTGAATACTGTCGATATTGGTCCGCAGAATATCCTCACTGGATGCGAGAAACACACAGACACACACAGCTTCCGCAAAAACTTAATGTTTGGGCAGGCATTGGCGACCGCGTCATTGGGCCAATATTCCCTGAAGGTAACTTAAATGGTCATACACATAATATCTGGATTTTTTGCAAGGAATAATTATTATTCCAGCTTTGACTGCTTTATTTCCTCACCACGAAGAAGCAGATCTTTATGATGACCAAATATGGTTACAGGAGGATGGTGCTCCGCCTCATTTCACCATAAATGTTCGACAACGTTTAGTCAGTGGCAGCTCGTTAATGAAGGGCTCTGGGGCGCCGCCCTCCCTGCAATTATTTCAAACAGAATGCAAAAATACTTTACTTAAAAAACCAATAACGCAATGTATGTAAGCAATCAATTAAAATAATTGAAACCAAACATAGCCCTATTCCAACGGGCAGGCTATACTCATAGACAAGCGAGCTGCGCGCTCTCAAGGTTGTACTAAGCGCGGGGCGCGGGCGGCAGATTATTCGTCCCGATTCAACGCGACTTCTCGCTGAGTTGCCATGACTACGTAGGCGTGACGTCACCTACACATCACACAACGAGCGGCCACGGATGAGCTCCAATTTTCCGCGCCCAATAGCTGTTCGCGAATCGCGTCGCGATGCCACCGTAGAATAATCGATATATTATGTACTCCGGCGATGCGACCTGTCGCCTGATGTTTTGTTTATTTGTTTTAATTCGATTTATTAGTTACGATAGAAAATTGGAAAATTTCGTCTAATATGAAGGTCAGTGATTTACATAAGCTTGTGTTTAGTTCTCTAAGCTTAACTGAAACTTGATTTAAAAAATGCAGGGCGGCCACTACAAAGAAATATATAATAAAATATCCTGTATATGCCGCGGTTGTGAGGACAAAAATTATTTTTTGTTTCGTGTGTCCTCTTTTTGGCGGGGATGGTAATTGGACTAAAAATGGGGTGCAGGACTTAAAACATCTTTCAGAGAAAATAAAAAAACATAAAAATAGTGCAAAACATCGTCATAATGTGGTAAGTTTTCAGATGTTAGGACAAACTAATATTTTAACTTGTTTAAGTAGTGCTTATGAATAACAGCTTTAGCAATGTTATCAATCGAAAAAGCGATGGTTCGGGACATACCTAGATAACTTTAATAACATAACAGTCACCGAGAAGTTTATTTAAAAAAAAAAAACGAAGATTTGACTTTCACTTTAAAATATAATATTTGTTAGTGTTATCATTTGGTATGTTTAACAAAAAATGATTTGATTTAAGTTACCTATCCGCATTATTTAAAGCCAGCGCCCCCCCTGACTCGCTAGTCACGAGCCGCCACTGCGTTTAGTGAAGTTTTTGCAAACCGCTAGAAAGAAGAATGACCGCCACGATCACCGGACCTTAATCCTCTAGATTATTTCCTTTTTGGTCTCCCTAAAAACCAGTTTACGTAACAAAAATTTGAAAATTTAGAGGAACTTAGACAACGACTTACTTACATGAAATTCGCCAAATAACCCCGGATATGGTACATAATGTCAAGAATGAATTTTACCTTAGATTATATAGGGGTTTCTCAAGAAAAAAAATGGGCACCATTTCCAATAATTTTTACAATAAAACAAATTACGTCTACAAAAATTAGGGGCCGTTTTTACCCCAAAAAGAGGGTTAAATTTCATGAAGACACGAAAAAGTATGCCACACTAAAAATAAACGCGCGGGCAGACGTAGTTCTGTATTTTCTCAGCAAATAAACAGACTTCCTAATTCTACATTTATATCCCAGTTAAAAATCCACCCTGTATAGGTACAAACAACGACCTAAAAACCTCCCCTTAAGACAAAACTAAACTGGCTAGGGCTAGTGTATAAAAGTGCCCTTAAATAAAAAAATATTAAATAATAACTAACTGTAAGTAAGTAAGTGAAGACTCTAGGGCTTCGCCGTGGTAGCTGAAAGATTTTCTTCAAAATTCCAGATGCCATAAGGGTGTCGTTGACCTTTAAAATAAATTCTTCGGTTCTGTTCCTAGCAATTTCAATTACCCTTAATTTTTTTGTAGCTTCCTTCTTATTGGATATTTGGAACAAAGATCTTTAAATTAAAACAGAAAAGGTCGACTGGACTTCCTTTTCCTCCTGTTCTTATACCTATATTAGCTGACTGACTTTTTTAGGCCAGTTTAATGAAATTGTGAAAAAAACAAATAAAACCTAAACCCACGAAAGTTACTTATTAAAAATGTAGGTAGTAATAAAATATAGTCATAATTAGTATTTATTTTTTAGGATTTTTAGTCAATAAAACAACAGTCCTGGACATTGTTCGGATTTTGAGAGGAAAAGGTAGGTACCTACCTACTGTAATTAATAAATACAGCTTAGAGTAAAATATTGATGTACTCGATGGTAGATGGTGGAGAAATAATGCAGATTTAGGTAAAGGCACAGAATACAAACTGTGACAAAGGTAAAATAACGATAGGGAATTCTCAGGCAATCTTTGTTTTACCGACTAATGTACGAAAATACATTAAACAATGAACCAAACTTTCACAATTGTAATGTCTGTTCAATGACCGCTGACCCGCTGACCGTTAGGTCACGACTATAGTGCTTATCTTTCCAACATTCGTGAACTAGAGGTGAGATAGTAAATTTGCGTCAATAATGAATCTCGTATAATTTTACCAGTCAAAAAAGTTTTATTGTCACTTTTGACAGTGACATATTTTTAATCAGCATTATTTCAAAAATGTCACGGTATTGTGAAAAAGAAAAGCATTAATTTTAAAATTATTTGATCATTTTCAAAGAGAAAGTGATGCCGGAAAGACTAAACCAGTTTACGAGGTAAGTAGATATAATAAAGCAGGAATTGTCAAAACATAAATAATAAACATAAAAAATATATAGGGTCAATCGGGGGAAATGTAAACTAGGGGTAAATGAAAACAGCCATAACTCTATATTAAAACATCCCGCTTTTTTTTCTGAAGTATGCCTGTTGGTTGTAGTGGCAACACTGCTAGTAGCTTATCATAATTTGTGATGGCGGTAAGCGTTTAACGTGGTGGTAAGTCGATTTAAACTATTTACTACAATACGATTTGACAGACAGTTTTGCCGAGGCAAACAAATAATTTTTTTTCGTTTTAAAATATGTTAATATTGTTAGTCTTTATATGTATTACGGTAAATAAATGGTATGGTTGCACGTTTTTTTTAGGTTAGGTCAATAATATTGCTGGGATGAAAACTGCGAGGTGTTTCTATTTACCCCATTCATCATACCGCGGTGGGGTTAATGAAAACACATGTTTGGGGTTAATGGAAACTTACTTACTTTTGACCGAATATAAGCTACTAACTGATATTTATGGCGAAAACCACGTTGTTTTCATTTACCCCAATGTAATGGGTAAATGAAAATATATATGGGGTAAATGAAAACAGACTAAAAAAAATCTTTTCTACTACTTTAACTAAAATTTTCATGTTTTGCTGGGTACATTCTAACAAACCAAGTTGAAAAGTAACCGTCAAGCCCAGGAAACCTTAAAATTTTCATTTATACCTTTTCTACATAATTTTAAAATAAAGTTTGCAAAAATCGTTTCCATTTCCCCCGATTGACCCTAGCAATGTTTTTATAAATACCTACCTATATGTTTTAGAGTGTTTCTGATGCTTTGGAAGTTTCGTCTTCAACAGTCCAACGAATTAAGACAAAGGGTAAAGAGACAGAGGTGTAGATTTTAAGAATTGCAAAAATGTAGCTCTTTTGTCATCCCTTGGTCGACAACTTTACGAAATTCATGAACATATTTACTATAAGAGAGTGTATTTATGAAATGTATAGAGCAGAGGTGACCGTGTTAGATACCATTCGCTCAATATAACTGTAACTTTATAATCATTGTCATTGATGGTGTTAAAATATCCACATTAGCGGATTGTTGGATAACGCCACCTATCATTTTGGGCTAATTGAAAAAATTCTACATACAAAGTTGGTTAAAAGATTACCTACGTATTGAATGGTTAGAACAAAGACAAATTTCGGTTTCACCATTTGCAATGAAGGATCAGATCTAGATAATAGCCGAAGCAGCATATCCCACCCAAACGTTACAAGTAAACTGGAAAGCGCTATTTCTTTTATTTTTTAATTATTTTTATTTTGGAAAAACTAGCATTTGCAACATGGACATCGAGTTTTAGGACTTCTTCCATATCATTGCTACTTTAATCCTATTGAAATGGTTTGGTCGGAATTCAGGTGCAATTATGATGTAAAAATAAGGTCTATGCATCCTGTAACAAACGTAGTTTTTGGTCTGTGGAATGAAGCCATAGAAAATGTAACAGTGGAAAAATGGAAAAATTATGTAACACACTGCACTAATAAAATTATAAATAATGTGTGGGAACGATCGAGAAAGATTTATCGATGCTTCATAATCGATGATTTATAAACTGAATTTTGTTGTGTTGTCATTTTTAATTAAATTTTCTTCCTCGTGATTTTATAAATAAGGTAAAAATATTTGAAACCAAATTTATAGACTGATGATTCAATTTTGAATTTTTTAAATGAGTTTTATTTATCTTTCAGTAAATTTAAATTAATTAAAAATTCCACACTGATTTTCAAAAACAAAATGTTTCATCCCATGATATCCTTTACCCTAAATAAACTACTAAAAATAATAATTAAAAATTTGAAATATCGCCGGTCGGCCGTGGCCGGAGATCTGCCACAGTCTACTCTTAATCATCCTAGAAGGCCATGGTGCAATTCATAATTTCTTTTGCTGTGTAGCGACAATTCTCACCTATTATCTCTCTGTGGCTAAAATTTAATTTACCACCTATTCTAGCACCTCCACCATAACACCGTACGTTATTTTACCGGTCTCAATCGCTTTTTCTATTTAATACCAGATGGCCCCATTATCTTTGTTAAATCTGGCAACAAAGTTAATTCATGAATTGAATTAATGAATTGTCAGTTTTGACTTTTGTAGGCAGCATGTGCGATAACCTCAAAAAAATCCATGTTTTCTTTTCCGAGTTTTCTAACTAATCTTTACTGTAAAAGTCGAAATTAATCAAAATATAACTTAAGATGTCGTGGATTTTTGGCTATGGACGCAACAAGGATCAGGGCCCGGATTTGTCGCAAATGGGACTAGGAGTACCTGCAGGTGCCGGTGGAGGATCGGATGATGGGGCCCCCAGAGAACCTAATCTAACAAAAGCCGAAAAGCGGCAAATGGAAGCTTACCGATTCGACTCGACGGCATTAGAAAGGGCTGCGCAAGCCGCTAGAGAACTTGAAAAATCTAGTAAGAAAAGGTTCAGTTTTTAATAAGGTTATGTAATAATATTTTCATGTGAGGGTCAAATTTCATTACAATAGAATCAAAGGACCCAGCCTGCCAAGCACCACCAATTAGGAAAATTAAATATTGGCCTTAAAGAATTGTTATTTTAAAAGAAAATACCAATTTCTTTGACAAGATATTACATCATTATGAGTTGAGGAGGAAATGTTGGTTGCCATTAGACTTAAACTAGAGCGATTTTCCTAATTAAAGACATTATCTTACCTCATTCGTTAATCTAATTATTAATATATTATAAATATTATACATACTATATTGGTCTCAGACCAATTCCAAGATTTTAGTACCTAGTTTTAGTTGTGTGTAAATATTTCTTAAAGCCACCAGGTAACTTGTTATGTTATGACATAATACCTAGTTTTTGTAACTTGTTATATTTAAGATAAACACCTCCATTTTTGTCTAGGTCATGCCAAGGAAGCTCTAGAGCTTTCCAAACTACAAGAATCAACTAAACAAATTGAACAGCAAGCTAAAATAAAAGAATATGAAGCACATATTTCACAAATGCAAATTGAAGGCAAAAGAGCTGAAGCTGAAGAAAAAAGGAAGCTGCTACAAGAAGAGACTAGACAGCACCAAGCTAGAGCACAGTATCAGGATCAGTTGTCCAGAAAAAGATATGATGATCAATTGGCTCAGCAGCAACGAATGAATGAGGAAAGTTTGAGGAGGTAATTCTCTAAACAATGATTCTGCTCAAGAAAGACAGCTTCATTTTATTTTGGAAGTGTTTTTCAGTTAAAAAAGCCTAGAATTTGGCAATTGTGTCAATGTTCTTAATGGTTTTGTAATTGTTTTTAAATTATGTTGAATATTTTAAGTTTAGTTAAATATTTATGTTTTCTAGACAAGAAGAGTCTGTTGCTAAACAAGAAGCAATGCGAAAGGCAACAATAGAGCATGAAATGGACCTCAGACATAAGAATGAGATGAAAAAAGTTGAAGCAGAGCTTAGGGCAAAAGCAAAAGTGGACAGAGAAAATCGGGACTTAACTCTAGAACAGATTAGATTAAAGGCCCAAGAGAATAGAGTTACAGTTCTGGAAAGTATAAAGTAAGATGGTATATTTTAATATACAGGGTGTTTTGGAAATTACTTATTATATTCGTAGAGGAATACTTACTCTATATTTTTTTTAATCAACTGTCTAAAAAGTTAGTTCAGGACCCCTAACATCAGTTTACATACTCCTTCAGTGATCTGCTTTGGAAAACATATAGAGTAGGACCAGCTGCCAACAAAATAATGGTAGAACAGTAGTGGCGAGCCATAATTTTGAAAGACCTTTGGTGAAATTACTGGATTAAGTTACCTATTATAGCAAAGAGACATTTAAATTAATTTTTTTAGAATGTGTACATCAGCATTAATTTATGGGTTTAAATATAATAAATTATTTCCATAACACCATGTTTAATGTATTTGTTAAAACTGAGATCAGATTTAACTGCTTTAAATGAGATATTTACCTACTGCAACTATTTGCACTGTTGTTTAATAAACAGCCAATTAATTATCTAATGTCTTCTTTTTATTTTAGAACGGCTGGTACAGTTATCGGTGCTGGAGCACAAGCGATGCTTACTGATTGGAACAAAGTTCTTACTGCTGCTGGGGGACTTACCTTATTAGCATTAGGTGTTTATTCAGCTAAGGGAGCTACATCAGTCACATCTAGATATATTGAATCACGATTAGGTAAGTTTTGGTTGCAGTCTATAATAATTTACAAATTATATTTTTTATTTGCAAATAATGACTTTGTCAACAAGTATAATGTTCTTTAGCCCAAAAAAATATGTTTGAGGTGGAGAGATTTAATTGAGAACGATGAAATGCTTACAAATCGATATACCTAATTTCAATGTGTAGAATAAATTTATGATTTTACAAAAATGCTGAATCTATTTACTCAGACTTTGCTAAAGCCTTGGACTAGCTAGATATTTATAGCATTAGCATTTAAAAAAAAATTGTGATTATGGTGTCCAGGGTACAATTTTGCATTGGCTGGAGTCATACCTAGTTGACAGAACTTAAATTGTAAAGATAAAATAGGGAACTTTCCAATTTTTTTTTTTTGCAATAATATGATTTAGTTAGGTCTAAAAAAAATATTCTCCAATTATTACTCCTTAAAAATCAGTAATAACTTGGTAAAAATTCTTTAACCTATAACCTATTTCGCGTAGATTTCTTTATGTTTTCTAGCTTTTATACAAAATTTAAAGAAAATCAGTATCGTCTTGATATTCTATAGGTAATAATTGACATATTTAATAAATATCAAGGAATTTCATAACTTATTTTAGGAGGATTGTATAGCGAAAAATATCGGGTAAGATTTTTTTTACCATTATTCTGTCATTGTCACTCATTGTTCTTTCACTATACAATTCTCCCAAAATTAGCAATGGGATAAATTGATATTTTTGAATATATCAGATACTACCTAAATAATGTACCGACGATATTGATTTTCTTTAAATGTTAGTTATTAAAATAATAAACTCAAAAAATCAACGCGAAATAGGTTATAGGTTGGCAATAGATTGAATGACGTTGAGAATTCAACCTTAAAGTTTCGCGCGTGTCAAAAGCATTTCAAACGACCTTTTAAGCGTGCTATGCCCGATGACGTCACGAAGTATGACTTTTCCGTCATCCGTCATCCTGACGGGTGGCCGAGCTACCGAGTTTGCATTTGGATTGCCGTGTGTTATTGTTATTGTATTGTTGTTTTAAGGTGGAATTCTCAACTTCGTTCAATTTATTGCCAACCTATTTCGTGGATGTCATCATGACAAATGATACTTCATGACGTCACGACCCGTTTTTACCCGCTTGGGATAATTTGAATTTTGGGGCAGTTTTAAATCTTTCTAGCGGTCTTTTGGGACGAAATATGTTGTTTTTTTTGCTTCCATATGTTTTATGACAATATATACTTATGATTTATAGAATTTTTTCACCATTTAAAATTTTTTTCAAGTTCCCTATTATTATGTGTTGGTACTTAGTCATATTAAGGTTCATACTGGTATTCTGCAGGTAAGCATTTAGCGCCTATACTTTTAATTATAAATAATGTTGCTAGCATTTTTGCTATTATCTCTTATATGCGGATGCTCTTTCAGTGTTTAAACTACAGATTTTGAACGATTTTACACTTGGATCTTGAATAAGTTGTTTTTAAATATAACTAAAGGGTAAAAACATACAATTTAGTAAATCTTTACATAGTGTTGCACAACTATTATTTCAATTACTTAATAATTTATTAAAAAACGTAAAAGTGTTTAGAGATCTTTTAGTGTTCTTTGATTATAAATTAGATTTCAATCAACACATTAAGGTTTAACAAATAAGGCTTTAAAAATATTAGAGTAAATAAAAAGAAATACCAGGGATTTCCCTAATATAAGACAACATTTTTGCTGTATGCCTACCTCTCTCAAGGGCGGATCCAGGATCCAGGAATTAATTCTAGGGGGGGGGTCACGCAGCGCCGAAGGCGCAAAAATAGCGCCGCAGGCGAAAATTTTTTGAGGTTTTTAGAGGAAGAAGATGAAACAATTAAAAATATGATAAACCTCTTTTGTGCCGAAGCTAAAATGATATCCGCAGGCCGACCATTAGTTGAGAATCTCTTCGGTTCAGAGAAAGTGTCCAATTTTGCGACATCCGTGTGTGATTGCTGGCCTTTAATTCAAGAAATTTCAGACATTGATACTCCCGATGAAGGCACCAGACTTGCTAATAAATTAAGAAAACTTATAGTTTGCACTAAGGATGTATTACAAAAGCTTTTAGTCTCGTTATTGCTAATATAAGTCCTCATTCAATGACTACTGAGAGGATTATTTCCCATTACAACAAATTAAAAACGCCAGGAAGAATTTCATTAAATGAAGATACAATGAATGATCGCCTCTTAGTGTCATTGAATGGAGTTGGAACAGCCCATTTTGATCCAAGACCGGCAGTCGCCGAGTTTTTAATGAAAAAAGAACGTAGGTTTAGAGAACCAACTCCTGAAATATACAAAACTAGAGATTTTATTAGTACATTTTTTAGAGATAATCCTAAATTATAATCGTATTAATGAAGTTCCTTTTACAATGAAAATGAGTAGGTAACGAGTTCCTTTTTGCACGACGCCGTAAAATAACAGTGTTTTCAATTTGTAGAAAAAATGTGCACTGGGTTATGAACTCACTCTTTTTGACGCCACAATAGTTTTTACGTATGTTGAAATGTAAACCGCTCAGGGCGGGGGGGGGGGGGGTCGTGACCCCCATGACCCCCCCCCCTGGATCCGCCCTTGACCTCTCTGGTGGCAAATACAGTGTGTGGTCCCCATAATATTTATCAAGATATTATGTGCAACTGTGTCCAGAAATTTCACAATATGTAGCTTACAAAGAACATATTTTATAAATGTAAACAACATTAACTACTTTGAACTGAAGAATGATCTCAATATAGGCTCTCTAAAAAGTAGGATAAATAACATGGATGTATTTGTTTTTAAATGGATTAATGGTTTATGTAATTATCCAAAATTACTATCCAAGTTCAGTTTTTATGTTCCACCTGGATCACTTTGAGAAAATAAGTTTTTTAGCCAAAGTAACATCGAATCGATAAGGGCAAGACGGTGGGGTTGACAGAATAAAACTGCAAATAAAAACAATTTTTCCACGAATTTTTTTAATTGACAACTAGAAGTTGGTTTTGAATTTGTCCTACTTAGTCAATTTACACATTTAAAACTAAATTAGTAACACTTTTTAAAATTGAGAAACTGAGAATGAGTACAGCACCGAAATATATACCTTTATACCCGGACGTCATTTGATGCTCAATTAAGTTTTATGGGTAAAAAGATAGGTGCACAGCTCATCCGTCATATAATTTATCGTTTATTGGTAGATTAACCCAAGTGTAAACCGTCTGTAGGCTGTCTATATATAAGTAAAACAATTTTAGTGTATATAAAATTTTATAAATTTTAATAGCAATTTTACTATGAGGAACACTAAGTTCAGCTTAGATTTGTTGATAACTTTATTATTCCCCTTAATGTCAACGAAGGTAAATAGGTTTTCTAAACCGTTTTCAACAAATAATAAAATAAATCCGTTATTTGTATAAAATTATTGATTACATTTTTGCAAACAGTGTATTTAACACGTTGTGTTGTTCACAACATTTTTTCAGGCCCTTTGAACTTACAAAGAAAACTAGAACAATCCATATTCGTGTATTGCCTCATCATACCATGCTTTAATAAGTTGGAATTTCATATTATGTATTATGCTTTAAAAGCACACTTGTTCCATCATATTTTTAAATATTGCCAAAGAAGCCTTCAACACCTCTGCATACTATGTAGTTATTTAATTTTTGGTCAAGGTTGATCATTACCCCTTTTTCATTGTTTATTGCATAGTATCTTAAATTCTATTTTTATTAGGAAAACCATCATTAGTAAGAGAAACTTCAAGGTTCTCAGTACTAGAAGCAGCCAAACATCCTATAGAAACAATTAAGAAACTAAAAACCAAAGAAGGCGACGTCCTACAGGGGGTGGTTTTGGCCCCAAAATTGGAGGAAAGGTTAAGAGACATTGCCATAGCGACTAAAAACACCAAACAAAATAGAGGAATGTATAGAAATATTCTTATGCATGGGCCTCCAGGAACTGGTAAAACTATGTTCACCAAGGTGAGGATATTTTTTATATTTCTAGAACAGCTTTTTCACAGACTTTTAGACTTCAAACTATTCGATCTGATTTTTTTTGGTAGGTTTTGTTTTTCGATAACTTTTTTTCTTTTAACTGTGTTGTTAATTATTTTGATTATTAAATTATTGAGTAGTTTATCCAGTTGGTCCCATTGCAAACAGACTTAGGTTATCCCAATACCACAATTTTTTTTTTTTGCCAAAGTAGCTTCCGATTATTGATTGAATCAGCACTTACAGAGATACATTACACTCCAAATAGCACACATAAAGTCTAAAATACAAAATTAATACATTAATACAAATTATACTATATTACACTATATAATATTACTCTGTTCTTAAATGATAAAAAACTGGAACAAAATAAATCCATATTATTAAAGTTGACATTGTAATTACCCATGAGCCTATTACAGAAAGCCTGAGAACCATACACAGTTCGATGATTAATTGTGTAAAAAATATTTCTCAACCAAGTAGGTCTCTGTGGAATTCTAAAGCGCACCTTTGCCAGTAACGAACCACAACTGATTTTGCCGTTCAGCAACTTAAACAAAAAGTATACCATTGAATTTTTCCTGCGCCACTCTAGACTTTCAATACCGGCCAAAAATTTTACAAATTTATTCTGGACACGTTCCAACCTCTCTTTATAACAGTTATAAATAGGATCCCATATGATACTATTATATTCTAAGACACTACGCACTAGGCAATTGTATAATGACTTGATAGCTTTAGTGTCATTAACATCAGAACAAGTGCGGCGCAGAAAACCTAACATCCTAACCTCTTTTAAGACTATGTTATCTACGTGCTTATCAAAGCTTAGATCACTACTAAAAATTACACCCAAGTCATTGAAATGATCAGAATGACAGGTTCCAACCTAATATTCCCTATGGAGTATGGAAACACAATGGGTGTTTTGCATTTAAAAAATCTCATAACTTTACATTTTCTTGAACAGCTATACAATCGTTGATAGATCTAACAGAACAAAACAATTTTAAATCGTCAGCATACAAAAGAAATTTGCATTTTTTAAACTGACCTACAACACTATCAATAAAAACTAAAAATATGATTGGACCCAAATGAGATCCTTTAATGCTATCTTTGTTTTGATAACTAAATAAAAAGAACAGTTTAAAAGCAGGAAGCAATACTAGATAGAGGTATCATTCAGAGGCGTGTTCGATTCGCTGGTTTAGATCGATCTGGATGGATCTAACTGATCTAATCTGTGGTGTTCGATTGGCAAATGATGACTGATCCCCCACTACCGTCAAAGTGAATCTAGGAAATTGCAGAATCACCAAAAACAGATCAGTCGTTTGTTTTGTTTACTTTATGGTTTTGGGGGTTATAGTTCCATTTTGTCCTTGTTTTTAGATTTTCATTGGGTATTTATTAGTATTCTTTAATTATGTCTTTTTAAAAGATAATTAACTGTGATGTAGAAGTAGAAATGGATGAATTACGTCTTTTTGAACCCATCTAGGTAACTAATATTTCCTGTACGTGAATGAGAAGAGTGGAAATAAAATATGTTAAAGTTGTTTTACGTTAGCCCCCATTTTATAAACTACTACTCTACTCTCGACTAATTTTTGAACATGAAATGAGGTTAAGTCAAAATCGAAACCCAAACCGACAACTGACATAAAAATCCTTGGATCACTGAACTGATTTTTAAGATCAGATCGATCCAAATCACTTTCCCAATGGAAAACGGCTCACGTAGAAACGCGTCCGCTAAACGCCTTCGACTGGTCGAAGCAACTTCTTCGTGGGTCGGTATTTTCGCGTATTTTGTTTAATTGGTTTATCAGTAATTAATTTCATATTATTAAAACTAAAACCGTAGAAATTTCTGTTTTCTTTCTCTGTGCGGTGGAGTCAAAATAAAAATTTTGTGAAAAAGCCCGCTTTTTAATGAAAATTTATTTTATATGCAGTAGGAATATTAATTTTTCAATTTTTTAGAAACTAGCCAAACATTCTGGTATGGATTACGCTATTTTAACAGGAGGAGATATCGCGCCTATGGGCAAAGAGGGTGTGACAGCCATTCACAAAGTTTTCGACTGGGCTCATAGTTCAAGAAAAGGCTTACTACTTTTTATTGACGAAGCCGACGCTTTCCTAAGAAAAAGATCGTCAGAAAACATCTCCGAGGACTTGAGGGCGACGCTTAATGCATTTTTGTACAGAACGGGTAAGGGACCCCAAATACTTTTTATGTAACTAGTTATACAGTGTCCGCAAGAAAGTCCGCATCAAATGGGATTTTTTTTTATTATTAGGTATAGGTAAAAATTGAAAAGGCAGTTAGTTTTTGCTTACCTAAAAACCAAAAATGACGTATACTGAAACAGCTGCACGACTTGCGTTACCGGTCAAATTTGACATTTTTAATAAAATAGGTTCAAAAATGCCCTTATTTAACAAAATATCGAAAAAGTTGTTTATTTAGGCATTTTTAGTCTCTGTACGAAATTTTAACAGTCTAATAGAATTTTTATTTTTTGCCAGGTTCTTGAAAATGTTGATCAACCCTCGTAGATTAACTTTTATACATCGATGTAAAACCATTCGCCTTTACTTCATTTGTAATTTTGTGTAAAATTTTTGTTTCCTATTATTTGTTTTGCTTTAAAAACTGAAATTGTTATTGATTAGTATGTAATGTTTGATGCAAAGTTTATCTAATTACATTAGTTTTGCCAAAACCGACGTTTCTTATTTTTCTTAAGTTAGTAAACAGATGTACAAAAAGAAAATATTAGGAAGCTTTCGTTGAAATTTTACTTAATTAATATTGGATTAAAAAGAATAAATATTAATCGCTCGAAACATTTTATTCAACAAAAATATAGTTTAATATAATTAATTTAATTTAATATTAATTAAGTAAAATTTCAACGAAAGCTTCCAATATTTTCTTTTTGTACATCTGTTTACTAACCTAAGAAAAATGAGAAACGTCGGTTTTGGCAAAACTGATGTAATTAGATAAACTTTGCATCAAACATTACATACTGATCAATAACAATTTCAGTTTTTGAAGCAAAATAAATAATGGGAAACAAAAATTTTACAGAAAATTGCATTAAGATTACAAATAAAGTAAAGGCAAATGGTTTTACATCGATGTATAAAAGTTAATCTACGAGGGTTGATCAAAATTTTCAAGAACCTGGCAAAAAATAAAAATGGTATTAGACTGTCAAAATTTCGTACAGAGACGAAAAATGCCTAAATAAACAACTTTCTCAAATAAAGTTTTTCGATATTTTGATAAATAATGGCATTTTTGAACCTATTTTATTAAAAATGTCAAATTTGGCAGGTAACGCAAGTCGTGCAGCTGCTTCAGTATACGTCATTTTTGGTTTTTAGGTAAGCAAAAACTAACTGCCTTTTCAATTTTTACCTATACCTAATAATTAAAAAAATCCCATTTGATGCGAACTTTCTTGCGGACACTGTATAATGCTGAGTGTTGCAAGGGCGGACTCACATAGGCCCCTATATTTAAAGTGGAATTGGCTTAACTTGTTGATATCTTCACTAGTTTTCAATTCAGAAAATTCACAAAAATGTAAGATACTAGTGAATATAGAATTTATATACAATGTGTCCACGGATAGAGCTTGGAAGAGGAAAAACTTTTATTAGTAGAAAGTGAAAAATTAGAAGAAAATGTCATTCTTTATAAAAACGCCAGCTTGTGCTGAAATTACAATTTCGAATATCAGATTTGCGATTACTATACAGGGTTCGTCAAAAACAACATTTTTACTGTTTAGGATTTTTTTTTAATTCCTTGATTTATTAAATGGATTTTGCTTGTGCTGAAACTACAATTTTAAATATCACATTTGCGATTACTATACAGGGTTCGTCAGAAACAACGTTTTTAGTTTTTTGGATTTAGTTTAAAATAAATTTACGTAAAAACAAACAACTATTGTTGCTTTCTTACTTCGAATATGTTTTTATAGCTGGCCGAGTAATGATTTTGTTGTTAGAAAACCATTTTTTATTTGCCTATTTTCTTTATTATTACATGTCATTTAATCATAAATTATAAATTTTTATTTAAATGTATTACCACCACAGTTAGCGCATAGTTCAACTCGACATCTGAATTCCCGATACCAGTTCCTAATTTGCTGTATTGGAATATTTGCCATAACTTCTCTTATTTTTTCTTTCAAGAGATCTAAGTTATTATTGAAATTGGTTTTATACACATGTGGCATCGGATATACCCATAAATGAAAGTCGATAATTGTGAGATCGGGACTTTTACGTGCCAACTGATTTGGACCATGGGTACCTTTCAATCCATTTGTTCCCAAATTGATGATTTAGCCAATCATAAAAAAAAAATCCAAAAAACAAAAACTGTTGTTTCTGCGAAGTAATCGCACCTCTGATATTCGAAGTTGTTGTTTTAGCATAAGCAAATGTTTTTATAAAGAATGATTTTTTCTTCTGTACCTACTAATAAAAAAGTTTTTCCTCTTCCAAACTCTATCCGTGGACACACTGTATAATATATAATAATAAATATAACAAAATTATCAGTAAAAAAAATTGTCAGCTTATAAAAAATCAATTAAGTTAACTTTCCTTTTTTAAGTATATTTTTATGGTTATTTTTTTGCCATTTTCCATATAATGAACCGTAAAAGTTAGTTTGGAATAAAGGCATTTTAAATATTTGAAAAAAAAAAATGTGTCGAATGTTATCATTCACCAACAACCCTCTCTTCACCACCACGACATCCTAAAAGTATGTAGACAATCCTGAGAACTCGTCTGCTACAGTCGTTTCAAGTTTGGTCTGTCAAGTTACAGTAGCGTTACTACATTGTGTATTTTATTTACCCTGTTTTTATAAGCATAATATATCAATTCACTTTGAAAAAACGTTTGTTTTGTTTTAGGTGAACAAAGTAACAAATTTATGTTGGTATTAGCATCAAATACGCCTGAGCAATTTGACTGGGCCGTAAATGACCGTCTGGATGAAATGGTCGAATTCATTTTACCAGGAATGGTGGAAAGAGAACGGCTCATAAGGTTATATTTCCAAAAATTCGTTTTGGAACCCGCTACTGAAGGAAAGGGAAGGTTAGTACATGCCAAGCCAAACGAATTTAAATATTTTAAAATAACAGAACAAATATATGATGCACATGATAATAAAAAACATTGTATTAGTATTTTTCTAGATTTAGCAAAAGCCTTTGATACAGTTAGCCATAATTTACTGTTAAAAAAGTTTGAAAATATTGGATTCAGAGGAAAGCAATTAGAATTAATTAAAAATTATCTGAAAAACAGACCAACTTATGTTCGAATAGATAATGAAAAAAAGCTATCCAAAAGTATTTAAGTATGGTGTTCCTCAAGGAACAATTATAGGACCATTTGTTAATATTTATATTAACGACTTATTTAGTATAAATTGCGATGGACAAATCCATAGTTTTGCAGATGATACTAAAATTTTTTATACTGACACAAATTGGGACAACTTAAATAATAAAATTAAAAAAGATTTTAAATTATAAAAAATTGGTTTGATAACAATTTGTTAACAACTAATTTTAATAAAACAAATTATATTCCTTTTACTTTAAACCTAAATAACCTACCACAAAATATGAATAGTATTCAAATAAATGAAGACATTCAAATTTTTAAAGTTAATAAAATAAAATATTTAGGAATTATTTTTGACAGTAAATTAAATTGGAATTTTCACTTAGAATACTTACTTAATTAAAAAATTAAGAAGTTTACTACCGATTTTTAAAAACATTAATATTTTTTTAAATATTAGACATGGAAATATTATATTACGCGTTAGTTAAAACTCATTTAAATTACGGAATTTTAGGTTGGGGAGGAATAAATAGAACTTTAGTTAAAAAATGAGAAATAATACAAAAAGGTTTCTAAAAATTATATTCAATAAAGATTATCTTTATCCTTCAAAATTATTATATTCAGAAACAAAAAAGTTGAACATAAGACAACTTTACATCTATAACATCTTAATATATATATTTAAAAATAAAAACCTTATACAATTTAAAAACCATAATCATAATACACGTCATAAAAATGAAATAACCATAAAACCTAAAATAAATAAGTCCATAGGACAAAAAAAATTTCAATTATTTATGCATTTATTTAAACGATCATTTACCAACAAAAATTAAAAAATTGATTTCATTAAAAAAATGTTAAGTCGAAATAAAAACATGGATATTAAAAACAGACAATTTAAAAATATTTTTAGAAATGCTTTAATTAATAAAATTAATATTGTTCTGAATAATTTATATATAAGTAATATTTTTTACTTAAAAATTATAAATTAATAATTTTATTATAGGTCATATTATTTCTTCAAAAAAAAAACTGTGTTTATAAAATTAACATTTTTACTTTAAAACTTGATTTTTAATGCATATTTATGATTTATGATTTTACATACTAAAACAAAGAATAAGATTTGCCCCTAACAAGCTCAGCTTCAGGGGATTGAAGAATAAGTTTATAGAAGACAACATAAACATATTTATTTATTATTATTATATTTAAATAAAATTAATATCGTCGGCACATTATTTAGGGAATATCTGACATATTTTAAAAGTATCAATTTATTTTATTGCTAATTTTGAGAGAATTGTATAGTGAAAGAACAATGATATAATAATATTTTTTTAAATCTTACCCGATATTTTTCGCGGTACAATTCTCCTAAAATAGTGAATAAAATTCCTTGATATTTATTTAATATGTCAATTATTACCTATAAAATATGAAGACGATAATGAATTTATTTAAATTCTGTGTAAAAGCTATAAAAAAAAATCTACGCGAAATAAATCATAGGTTGCCAAGCATGCTGATAACTTATACTACTAATGACATTTTTGATGATAACATTTAGAATCTTCTGATTGAAAAACATTTTTTAGGAGATTAAAAGTCGACAACTTCGACTACAGCGCGCTTTGTACAAAAATGGCACAAATGACAGATGGCATGTCGGGCAGAGAAATTGCCAAACTGGGAGTGGCGTGGCAAGCGGCTGCTTATGCCTCTGAAGACGGAGTACTGACGGAAAAAATGGTGATGGATATTGTACAGGATCATGTGAGACAACATCAACAAAAGGTAGGTAGTTTTGCAAATTACTTTTTAGTAATTTATAATTTAAAAAAAAAATATCTGTAACAAGTCCTTAAAAATGTGGATGTCATTGTCCCAGATTCTGGTCTTATTATTAGAGGCCTGAACCTTTAAGAGATAAAGTTATCTTCTAAATTGTGGTAAATTGCGGGATTTACTATGAAATCGTTGTGCAGTTTTCAAAATTTTTGAAAATTTTTTATTTTGTAATGTGTTGTTATATTATGTTCAATACTTGATGCCTACAATGCTTATTGAACATAATATAACAACACTTTTCACATTTTATGTTGTCTACAAGACATGTTTTCAAGTAAATATGTTGGACAACTTCTTTTTAGAAGTAAGTAATTTACTAATCCCACTTTCCTCTTTTTGGTCTTTCTAGACTCCTTTATAAGTTTTTTCAACATACCCCGTATGTTTTTGTCTTTCTTTCATTTTAACACTTTCAAAAATGCTATTTTATCATTACAACTTTTAATGCCATAAAAGCTCCATTAAGGTTTGACACCTACCACTATTGTTTTCTCTTTTGCTACAACCATCAGCAACATACATTCTGTCTCCTGATGATGAACGTTTCTACGTTCGAAACATGTAGAGACCTTTTTAACTAAGAATTTTTATTCTATTAAATTTTGTGGAGGAAGACTTCGTGTTTTTCTTTCCTTTTCATTTTTAGGATTAGTTTTAGACGAAAATTTAAATTGGAAATGTTATATCCAGTATATTATCAACTCGATATCTCCTTTGGTATCTGTTTTGTACAAAGCTAGATATTTTATTCCTTTGAAAAACTTTAAAAATATATATTTTTCATTAATATATTTAAAATTACAATACTTGGCTTCTGCATGGAGATCTGCTTGTTTATCAAACTAAAAACCATTACAAAAATTGCAAAATAAAGTTATTAAATGTATACACAAATTATCACATTTAGAACCAACTGTTAATCTATATAGACCGAAAGGGTATTTACACGTTCAAAACATTTATAAATTAAAAATTTGTATTCTAATTTACTCTATTATTTAAAAAAAAATCTAACATAACACTTCAGGAGAATAAGACATTACATGATCATAATACCAGACGTGGTATAAATTATCAAATTATACCAGTAAAAATTAATTTCGGAAAAAAATCGCTTTTATATGACGGAATAATAAAATATAACAATCTTCCAAAAAATATCAGAAAAATTAAAAAATTGGCAACTTTTAAAAAACAATTAAAGTGATATTTCCTAAATTAAATTATTTATACCTACTATTTTTTTTAATTGATTTTATTAATTAATTAAATTGGATTAACTTCCATTTTTTTATTGTTATTTTTTTCTATATTATGTTGTCACTTTCCATGTAATGAACTGGAAAAGTTAGTTTGGAATAAAGACATTTTGAAAGTTAAGTTAAAATATATTTATATTAATTTTTTTAGGTCGAGTGGCAATCCGAGCAAGAAAAACGCGAGGCAAAGAGCATATACCATTCAGAAAAAGAAGACTCATATATCCCGGTAACGCCAAAAGCCATTGAATATAAAGAACGGTTAGCAATCGAATTTCCCAAGACCTCAGAAGCACAATCTCAGTCAGACAGCAAATCGGCAGAAAGTAAAAACCAATCGAAAAAGAAGAAATAGACTGATCTAGGTATAGTTTAGCATTTAAATAAATAGTTCTTTGTTCGCAGTGTTTTAAGTGGACAAGTTGATGTTTTTTCAGTCCACTTTTAAAAGCAACTTTAAAGAGTCTACTTTTATAAAAAAAATTGTATATTATCTGGGAGTAGTAGGATCATTCGTTACCTTACCGTTACTTTATAAAGAAATATAAAGTTTGAAAAACTTTAAAATTAAACCGCATTAAACCTTAAAATGTTTTAAAAGGTTGTATTAATGCGATTTCTGGCAGTAAAGAGACGCATTTACGTGTTTTTGTTTAAATGAAGCTCTTTTTTATACATGAGTTAAGTTGTAAGGATATTTTGTATTATTTATTACACGAATCTTGAAATATGTATATTCAGCGTTAACTTATTTTGTTTGTAAAATTTGGAATAAAAAAGTATATTTTTTTCATTGGTGTCGATTTCTTCACCATTTTATTGTTTTTTGCCATAGCCTTTCCGATTTTAAAGAAGTGAGTGAGACAACATAATATAATAAATACTAGCCACTTAGCAAAGGCACTTTGTCAGATGCATCAGGGGGGGGGGGGGGCGTATCCGAGGGGGTGAGGTCCACCAAAGGCGGCGTCTTAAAAGTCAACGGCACGGAGTTTAACTAAATAATTTGAGGTTAGTTTTGCTTGTCAAATCCTGACAAGACGTTGACATCCATTTGTTGAATATTTTGAGGTTCAACATAACAAAAAATTAACTGCCATTTTTGTTTGCTTCTTGGCTATAGAATTGGTTTGTATTACTAGCCTAGTAATGTGGAAATATCAATAAAGCATAAAGAAAAATATAAAAAAATATTTTAAATATCCGTTAAGGTTGCATTCTCAACGTCATTCAATCTATTGCCAACCTATAACCTATTTCGCATTGATTTTTTGAGTTTCTTATTTTAATAACTAACATTTAAAGAAAATCAATATCGTCGGTACATTATTTAGGTAGTATCTGATATATTACAAAAATATCAATTTATTTCATTGCTAATTTTGGGAGAATTGTATAGTGAAAGAACAATGAGTGACAATGACATAATAATGTTAAAAAAAATCTTACCCGATATTTTCCGCTATACAATTCTCCTAAAATAAGTTATGAAATTCCTTGATATTTATTAAATATGTCAATTATTACCTATAGAACATCAAGTCGATGCTGATTTTCTTTAAATTTTGTATAAAAGCTAGAAAACATAAATAAATCTACGCGAAATAGGTTATAGGTTGGCAAGCATGTTGATACTCCCACCTTAACTATACATTCTTTAGGCAAAAATAATATTACTTTTATAGTGCCATTTTTCATTTTTGACGTTCGATATACAAGTTTGAATTTTTTTTTTAAATTAAAAAATTATGAGATTACAGTAAGCCGAGTTTTCATCAGTTAAGGACCCATACTTTTCAAATTATCTCCGAAACGCATCATTGTATCGAAATTTTATGAGACAAAAATAATCAAAAACAAATGATTACCTGAAAAAATATAGTTCGGAAGTCACATACAAAATTTAAAATAGGGAGGGTTAGCGGGTACTGGACCCCCCCTATTTTGAATATTTGGCTTTTGTTTTGTCTTTCTTAAAAAATGTAATTCTTTATGTTGAAGCAGTGTACCAAAATTAAAATTTATATCTTATTAAATACTCGAATTATTGTCCAGCCCGTCCACAAATTCCAAATTACGTATATTTTATCTTCGTCTCTTCCACGCCATCGGCGGTCACTGGCCTATCTCTGTCTGACAGAATCGATCGTTAGACGGGCTGCGTACCGCTTCAGCTTACACCAGCCGCTTTAACTGGCGCTTGAAAGCGCAACAAATTATATGATGTTGCCAATTCTTCAAAATTTTCGGATTTGTAAGCACAATGTAAGTATATACGAGAAACAAGGGTTTGTTAATTAGTTGTTTTTAAACACTGAAAACACTTCTTGTTTTGATTTCAATTATATTGTTTCTTAAGGACTAAAAAATGTATTATTATAACAATGAATGGCTTGTTATTTTTTTCTGTCACACTCAAAACTCTTCGGTTTAAAGTATATTTGCAAACTAGCGTTCAAAGAAAATTACTGACTAACAATTGAATACTGATATAAAAGAAACATTTTTAATAAAAAAAACTTAAAGAATTGAAGAAGAAAGATCTGACAACCCTAGTTGTGAGGTCGGTCTCTTCGAGACTGTTTACCGCCGTTTTTATGCCGTATGGAATAATTGGAATGTCATCACACTGACTTTGGATAAATTATACCAACGAGTATGTTACCGTCACCAATTAAATAGTTATTTTTAGTTCTTGTATTTTATATTTTGGCACAAATAATTTTCTCTTTTGCTAACACCATCAGCATAAAATAAATTTTTTCTGTCTCCTGATGAACGTTTCTACGTTCGAAACATGTAGAGACCTTTGAATAATTTTTTATTCTATTAAGTTTTGTGGAGGAAGACTTAGTTTTTTCTTTCTTTCCCACAAATAAATATGTTTATTATTATTAGTAGAATCTTCGAGGTAAACGTCAAAATGTCACTTTTTTTTAATGAACAGGATTATTCTGTTTCACTCACTCCTCCTTAAATTCCAGAAGGTTTTAGGGATTGTTTAATTTAGTACAAGGCCAAAATAAAATTTTGAAGGAAACTGCACCAATGATTAACAAATTGGGAAAGTCGCTTTCATCGATTTATTAAAGCGGTATGCGTAGGATCAGCTTTAATTTAGACTTGATTCATTTTGTACCATTGTACAACATACCAATCAGAATGTTTAAATAGATGACAATGTTAACGATCGATTTAATAACTGGTTTTCTCAGACATTCCTAAATGACCCATGAGGATGTGACAGAAACTACCATAATCAAATTATACCTGTCCAATTCTGATATGACTGTTCACATTAAAGCTACCAGTCGCACATATTTTGACAGTTTGATTTGATGACTCGCTGTCATATCTGATTGTTTAGCGTAAAGTACGACACCTCGATACTAGTCAGTTGACAGCTGTCTTGACTTTTTTTTAACCTTTGTCTTGAAAACACCGCCCAAAAATTAAAGTTGTCCAAATTAATCGCTCCGCGTCTAAAATGGTTTTAAACCTAATTCAGATACCAACTTTTAAAATTTGTGTCTGTGCTCTTGGTGAAATAGCATGCTCCTTGCGTGCTCTCTTGGTCAATAAGATCACATGAAATTACACCAGTCGAGTTAACCCAGTTCCGTATGGTGATTAACGAATTTGAGATCACTTTCAGAGCACTAGGATTAGTGGTCCTTCTGATAGATTAACCCGATTGCCGCTTCCGTAAAGGCCTCGTGTTTATGCGGCTCACCACGTTCAGCTGGCAGTCAAATTTAGAGCCATGATAACGTGAATTATCAACTTACCAGAGGAACTGCTCGGTGGTACAAATATCTTGTCTAAACGGCCCACGGTGCTCTTGATGATGTCCATCTCTTATATTATGTTCGCCAATTTTCTATTTTTTTTTTTGACACAAAAAACTCACTGTGCACTCGACGGCACAATAAAATGAACTGAGTAAGGGTATTCAGGTAGATGCGGGCGAGGGGCTGGGATATTTTTGTTTCTGTGCGGCTATAGGTCATAAAGTGAGACCTACCAATACTATCATAGGGCAGAGATGAGAAGAATAATAATTAATTAGTTCATGATATGAAAAATTAGAAAAAAATGCCAAACGAAATTCCAAATATTACTGAAATTCTGTAGATAAAGCGAGGCGATGAGGAAACTTCGTCAAATCGTCACCTTAGAGTTATACTGTGGTATGTGCAGTAAACCAAGTTTTGAGAAAAACCG
Source organism: Polydrusus pterygomalis (assembly GCA_963969555.1). Classification (NCBI taxonomy): domain Eukaryota; kingdom Metazoa; phylum Arthropoda; class Insecta; order Coleoptera; family Curculionidae; genus Polydrusus; species Polydrusus pterygomalis. The sequence continues at coordinate 35,131,163 of OZ018376.1, read as the reverse complement.
TTATGAAAAATTGGCTTTTTGTTACAGTGCTATGGACAGACCTACATTTAAGAAAATTTGTACTTAGTTAGTTTCATTATAATTATTACGGTTTTTTAGAAAAAATATACACATATACATTGTTTTTTCTATATTTTGGGCACTAGAAAAAACACATACAATGGGCCTTTTCACTAAATTTTGATTTTGGTAGTAGTGTATAAAGGAACAAAAAATAAAATTTTCTGTGTTTTTACTTTTCTATACTTTTGAGCCATAACTGAGAAAATAAATAAATAAAAAAACTCCTTGAATAAAAACACGGACTTAAACATACCTACGTCATCGCGCCGGAAGATTGATGCACAGAGGAATGATAGGAATAGCCGAGTCGCTGGCTTAAAATATCAAGAATTCACAAAATCTGCAGCTTGACAGTGTTGCCGATACTCTCAAAAATCATTTATTATAGTTTATAGTACCAGTGTAATGGTAATTGACTAGCAATTATTAGTAATTATTATAATATACCAGTTTTCCATTCAATAGCTGCGGAATGAATTATTTTACCAGTATTATGTTTATATTTATTTAAAGTATCCAAATAAAGTTCTAAGAAGAAAGTATATTAATAACATTATAAAACTTTCTACATATGGCAACAGCGGCTTAATTTGCCGATGGCAGTTCGACAGATCAGCATTTACGCGTGTGCGAGGTTAAACGCATGCGCTCTAGCAAGCTTTAAACATATCTACGTCATGGTCGCGCCTGTTTTGAGATTTTCAAATTGGTTGAATTTTACCCGGTTTTTACTGTGCTGAAATAAATTAATGTTATTACCTAGCAATAGTTTTATTGATGAAAAACACTTATTATAGCACCCACTAAACAATTCAAATGCCAAATGTATCAAATTTAAGAATAGTGAAAAGGCCCATTATGTAACTCTATTTTTTTATTAATTATGAAAACATACAACTCTGTAACGTTACAAAAAAACAAAATAACTACAAATAAGAATATAATCCAGAACTAGAGAAATAAATATGTTAGGCATTATCATTTTTGGAAAGTATAGCCATATGGTATGCCTTATCCACCTCAGAAATCCACTAGCACACTAACTCAACGACCCAACCAAATAAAAACAAAGTTGTATGTGTATTATTTGTGACCATAGGAATAAAATATAAAATTACAAAGGTGTATGTGACACATATACAACTATGAGACTCTAAAAATCGCAATTCACGTTGATACAACAATGTATTTATGGTTGCCAATGACATATGGTGTAACATACAACATTGTAATTCTCTGGAAGGCAAGTTTGAGGTATTAACACCGAAAAGTCAATTTCAGAAAAAATGCGACATACAACAGTATAACTCTAAGGTGACGAAATGTCGCCAGCACAAAATTATCCCGTCTTTAAACTAGAGATGAAATGGCTTCTTCATGCGTTTTTCACGCCGGCAACACGGATTGATCTGTTTTCCTTATTGCGGGCATCTGAACATATTTACTTTTTCATACGTGACTTATTGGAGTTTGCCAGTACGGTATATTATTTTGGATTTAATTTAAGTCATTACTTTGTATACTTACTGTACTTTTAACTAATCGATAATTTTTTTATAAGAAATACGTTTCCTATTTCAAGATAAAACGAAAAGCATTTTTCAAGGACAATACAATGCATTTTCAAGAAATGACTAAGAAATTCCCACGAAAAAAAACAATAATTATTATTGGTTAGTACAATTAAATCCTAAAAGATTTTACAAAACGGAAAGAAATGTGATATTTTGGGCGCATCTCAGGGAAGATTCTATTTATATTCCTAGTGCCCATTTTTATAGCTTTTGTTATTTGTTATATCTCTTTAAAGCATTTTTTCTGAAGTAAAGTACATGAGAGTATATTGTGTTTTATTAGTTTATTTTTAAAATAATTTCAGTGGCGTAGGGCTTATACCATACCGCACCTACAATTTGACAGTGCAGCACTGAATTTGACACATATGTGAATATTAGTTAAAGCATTGAATATCAAACTATAAGGCCATATAAGCAGATTTCCTAAATCTGCTACGTTAAATTCATAGATGGCACATTGAGTCACCAACAATAAAGCGTGCTAATGCAGCCACTAACGACAAGCCTTTTCACTACTAAATTAAAACATTGTTGCCGCCTGTCTGTTTGACTTGCTGCATGATCACCACTACCATAACCATACCGTTACGCGCATCGCGCTGCCTGGATTGCCTTGCACTGGCATATTTTTTTTTTTTATTGAAAAAGGATGAATGAGTTACGCGATATGGCTGGCAACAAGTGTGCTTATTTTCAATGTGGGAAGTCGCCTGCCTCGCGCCTTCTCAGGATTAAGATTATTTCGTTTTCTGGTAGAAGAGACGTAGATGCAATGGATCGTAAATAGTGGTATGCAATTATGTGGTCTATTAGCAGGTCAAAAATTAATAAATATGGAATTTTCATTTTAATACCTTTTTCCGTGTCCTCTATTGTATTTCTTTCTGTATTTACCTACAGGGTAGGAAACATTTAAAATTAAAGTTTGTTATACAGTATGTCTCCGTAAGTTTGCATCATATGGAAAACTTTTTTATTATTCATTTTACGAAAAAAAGTTATTCTTCATAAAAAGCTCTGCATGGTCTAAAACCTAAAATGCAACTATCAAATATCGAAATTTTCCAGTCATATACGAGGTTTGTCAAAAAATGTGAATTTTTTCCAAGAATGTGAATTTTTCCCAAGAGTAAAGTACCTTTATTTTTGATATTATCAAAAATTGTTATTAAAAAAAGTTGATCAGAACTAAAAACTACGTCTAAATATGTAATTATACTTATTTATGTTGAAAAATTATTTTATTAATTTATTTTTAATTATTTAATTTTTTCATTATTTAATTAATTAAATGCGTGTTATTGCATATTTAGACGTGGTTTTTACTTCTTATCAACTTTTTTTAATAACAATTTTTGATAATGTCAAAAATAAAGGTACTTTACTCTTGGGAAAAATTCACATTCTTGGAAAAAATTCACATTTTTTGACAAACCTCGTATATGACTGGAAAATTTCGATATTTGATAGTTGCATTTTAGGTTTTAGACCATGCAGAGCTTTTTATGAAGAATAACTTTTTTTCGTAAAATGAATAAAAAAGTTTTTCATATGATGCAAACTTACGGAGACATACTGTATAAAAAATTTAGATCAAATACGACGTGACCTGTTTAATAAAAAAAAGTTAGTACTTATTGATTTAAAAAAATCTATTTTTATTTGTATTACATTTAACACCTAATGCAACGGTAAAATCATTATGAAAATCGGTCCAATTACCCCGGAGTAATCGGCGTATATATTATTGTCAAAAACGTATATTCGGCTTGAATTGAGAACCTATTTTATTGTCTGTTAAGAATTAAAAATTCCAATAAAATACGATATGCGGCAACACCACGACATCACATCAGTGAATTTGAGACATCTGTTGCCGAAGCGCTGCATTTAGTACTATAGATTTACGATCAACTCCACAATGGCGGCCAAACAGTCTCCAATACACTCTAAAACAGAGGGTTGTCAAGTTTTCTCGAAGATCCGCTATTCTTATAGTTTGATATTCAATGGTTAAAGCTTAGTGAAGCTGTCAACTTACGACCTATACCTATGCTTAGTCATAGAGGTAATAATATACAGTGAGGACAAAAAGTATGGAATAAATTCATTATCTAAAAGACGATTTATTTTATGAACAATCGCTCGGACACGTCAACTTTCTTTTTATTTTCTACATATTTTGAAAATATTTTTCCTTATACAGGGTTGCCCAAAAAAGTAGGACACAAGTCAACTTAATTTTTTTAAATAGAACACCCTATATATTATTACATTTTCAAATTCTACGTAAAATTCTAAACAATTTTTGTGTAGCATGTGATATATCTATGTCGAATAGTTTCAGAATTACACAGGTTGAAAATTAATTTGTATTCTTATTTTCTGTGGTGTAGCGGCAAAAAAAAACGAAGTTATTAATTACTGCAAAATCTTTTCCAATATGACGGAGATTATGAACGTCTGAAAGTTATCTAAATGGATTTCAATATTTGTTCTTTTTTTAATTAAACAGGGTCGCTCAAAAAATAGATATTGAGAACTTTTTTTAATAACAATGCTAAATTTCAAAAAAAAATAACAGTATTAACACTAATAGTAAGTAATGCATAATATTAGATACTCTGAAGGTAATTTAATGGTATTTAACTAGATGTTCAAAATGTTCACTATTTGCTACTTGGCAATATCCAAGTCTATTCACAAACTCAATTTGATTGTTATGCACTATACTAGGAGGTATTAGTCGAATTTCATTTCGAATGCGGATTTTCAAGTCCTCAAGATCTATAGGTTTTGTTTTGAACACTTTACTCTTCAAATAACCCCATAGAAAAAAGTCCAAAAATGTCAAATCAGGTGATCTCGCTGGCCACTCAATAAACCCCCTCCTCCCGATCCACCTGTCTGGAAAAACTTCATCACTAATATTTCAATTCTTTCTGTTTCGGTTAATTTCATTTTTATTAGATGAAATTAATTCACGAAATTTTTTACTCGAAAAAATTTTGATGTTTCTTCTTTGATAGTAAACTTTAATAAAATAATTTGCTGACATTACATTTAACGCTTTGTTTCTTTTCGGATTTCCAAAGCCTACTTTATTAATAGGTATTACAAATTAATTTTCAACCTGTGTAATTCTGAAACTATTCGACATAGGTATATCACATGCTACACGAAAATTGTTTAGAATTTTACGTAGAATTCGAAAATGTAATAATATATAGGGTGATCTATTTAAAAAAATTAAGTTGACTTATGTCCTACTTTTTTGGGCAACCCTGTATAAGGAAAAATATTTTCAAAATATGTAGAAAATAAAAAGAAAGTTGACGTGTCCGAGCGATTGTCCATAAAGTAAATCGTCTTTTAGATAATGAATTTATTCCATACTTTTTGTCCTCACTGTATATACTATATATATACTATACAGTGAGGCATTACTATTTTGTTTCTTTTGGTAATTATCCATCGTGTAGGTAAATAAAAAATGGGTACTTACCCAAAGCATATACCTACCCAAAAGGGTATCGGAGGGACCATAAACCAATAAAAGTAAAATTTGCTGTCAATTATTAATTAAAACAATTTTTATTTATTAATAAATATATAATTTATATCGAATTAAGTAAACATAAAAAAATAATAAATTATAATGCATAGGTACCTACCTATAGTTTACATTATACCGGTGATCTTTTAACTGCCATATTGGGTAGGTACACATTTGAATTACCTGCATCCCTAATTATTATACCATTTTATATACCCAATAATATATAGAGGAAATAATTTTAGTTCCAAATGGGTTTCCGACGCGTGAGTGAATCAATATGTAGATAGCTATATTTTCAAGCCCATCCTGCACCACCCACACTGTTGGCATTGCTGGGGAAATTTCCCCAAATCTGGGGAAAATCTGCAATCAGTAGGGAAAAAGGGAAATTTTCTATAATTTAGGGAATTTTTATTTTTTTAAAAATTATTATTAATCGATTGACCCATGGCAAAAACGGTATAAGAAAGTAGGTAAATCCCAGTTTTTTTTAAATCACTTCAATAAGAACAGGCTGTGTTGTTACTGTGCTGGCGACTTTTTTTTTTTAGAAGTCTAATCGAACCTGCGCAATCATCTGTCATATCATAAGTTTATCTAAAGATCTATCTTCGGTTCTTCTCTTAACAACTGTAATTCATAAATGACCAATCACTCTTGTGGCTACACAAACTAGTTAACTAGTTTTGCGTTACGGAAGTGGCGGCCTTTTTTTTTTTTTTAGAAGCGTAAAAAATATTGAAGTGAATAAAAAAAAACCTTTACTTTGCCGCACTTTTTAACTGGAATACTCGGAAGTCGATTATTAAAATAACCCGATTTTTTCCATCACTACTTTTTTCTTCAAATTAAAAGATCTGGGGAAAATCTCAGGAATCTGGGGAATTTTTAAGAAATTATCTAGGGAAAAAAAAATTTTGGACCTGGCAACACTGACCACCCATTTAATGCGGTTTGAAGATGTTGGGACCTACACAAAATGTGGTTTTATTAGGTAGTTCATTTACTGCAGTAAAGGTCAATGGTATGATGTAAACTTTACTATAAAAAATTTTGGTTTTTACAAGCATTCGGCTGCCAAGAATGGCAGTTTGGTCGTACTTTTCGGTTATGGCTTACACCTCATCAGGATCAGAAGGGGCTTTCCCGCAATAATCGAATATAACATTATTCAGCATTGACATCCTACACTTTTTAAACATAATTGTACTGTTATTGGGCGTAAGTAGAGATAAACTACAAAGAACACTTAAAGAACCTGGTTAAAATACACATAATACAAAATAGAAAAATACATAATAAGTAACTATCTAAAAAGAAAAACTAACTGCTTCATTAAAAACCAAATCCACCACTAACGCTAAATGATCCGATGGAAAAACTTCATTGGGCAACCCAGTATACTGTTGAAGCTCTGATTCCGTTGGAACGGGAACTACCTTATCGACTATAAGATAATATTTTTCTATAAAAATATAATCCAAGCAACCTTTAAAATCTTGGGTATAGTTTGTGTATTTAGGGGTGCCACAGGCACTTATCAGTTGGAAGCGATGGTGAATTTTTGTAGCATCTCCAGACGACGAAACTAGAACCAACAAATTCGTTAACTTTGCAATGGATATTTCACTCAGTCCATTATAATTTCAATAAACTTCCAGGCAAAAAACGTCGCGCCGGAAGAAAATGCGAATTTGTATTTTTGCACTAAGTTTAGAACATCCTGTGTGGTAAAACGTCAATAAGAGTTTTAAAAATTATTTCTGTTGTAATAGTACCCAGCACTCTGGCAACATGCATTTTATTTGATGAATATCGCTTACTATTCGAAATTCTAATAATGGAATTGACGGTTGCGACGTTGCCGGATGAGTCTAACGCAATTTTTAGTAGCTATTTTGACGATTTTGGTGAAAATACTTGTTCAACAATAATGGTGCATTTATGTGTACAATGAAACCTCTCATAACGGACACCTCTGATAAGCGGATATCTCTATTAAGCGGACATTTTTTCATAGTCCGGAACTAGGTATATGAAATTCCATGAAAATCAACCTCTCTCGAGCGGACTCTCCTTTGGGAGGACGAGGACAGACTGTTATACAAAGAGTGCGAAAACTGTCCTTTAAACGGACAAAAAAATTTTAGAAGTATTTGGGAGACAAATCCTACATTTTTAAATTTTAGGGCCTTTAATTCAAGCTAAGGCAAAAGAGATTGCAGAGACTTTGGGATATGAAAATTTTAGTGCGTCATCCGGATGGCTTGAAAAGTTCCGTCACAGGCATAAGATTTTTTTCTAAGGCCATATCGGGAGAAGCTGGAAGTGTTAATCTAGAGGATGTGAACAGTTTTTTAAACAAAGTACCTTCTCTTTTAAAAGACTATTCACCAAAATATGTCTATAATGCAGACGAAACAGGACTGTAGACCAGGGCATAACCAAAAATTTTAAAGCATTTTATAGAGTAATTTTGATCAAAAGTCTATTATCAAAAATGGAATCTGTTTCAAATGTTCAAGGTCTTACTAAAGCTATTAAATGTTTTAGACGCTGTCTATTTTATAAAAACTTCTTGGCAAAAAGTTACAAAAGAAACAATAACAAATCGTTTTCGTAAAGCAGGAATTAAAACAGATCAAAACCAAATTGTGGAAAGTGACGATTTTTCAGCAGAAGATAACCTACCTCTTTCTATTTTACATGAGATATGGAAAAACTTTGAATTTCTAGGATTTGATAACAATGATTTGGGCGAGTTCATTAACATTGATAGCAATGTGCTATTAGAAAATGATAGCGACCCCATTCCTACCGATTATGTAGCCCAAACTGAAACCACATCAATATCTGACGACTCTGATGAAGAAGTTGAATGCAGTAATCAAACAAATGTTAACAATTATTAACAAGCCATTAGTATCAGTGCTGGATTTACCATTAGGCTGAGTATGCTGGAGCCTAGGGCGGCAGATTTTAGGGGGCGGCAAATTTGGCCGAAAATTTTTTTTTAATCTTACAGAAATAAATGGTACAATCTTTATTCATGGTCGACGGGTAGTATTTTTTTAAATAAACTTTATTGTTGGCCGTGTCTGTTAATGGGGATAAAAAAAAGTAGTTGGAACTTTACTGGCTTTGCAGAAAGAAATTTCATTTTCAATAAAATAAGTAGGTAATCATAATTTTTTAAAATATTTACTAAAAATTATTGACCAAATTTGGGCGTGGTCTTAAAAAAAAAATTCGCTTTTTCTTTCCCGAACACTTCACCTGTTTCACAACTCACGAGCCGTCATTGGTATAAGGGCGACAAAAATTGAAAAGCCTACTAGCGGCAAATTTGTAAATCCGCCACTGATTAGTATGGTAAAGGAATTAGGTGCAAGAGTATGCAAAGAATAGAGGTGACTCTACAGCAATGGAATTTTTATCAAACTTGAAATTACATTTGATAGATTAAAAGTTTAAAACGCAAACCCGTCAAACTACGTTATTAGATTTTTTTTAGTACTACATCCTAACTAAAACTAGTGTATTTTTGTTATGTTTAATGAATGTTTATTTGTACATACATATATGTAGTAATAATTTTGCATTTACATATTACCTAATAACAAATTTCCCATGGGCGGACACCTCTATTAGGCGGCCACACAGTCCCGTAGGTGTCCGCCTAAGAGAGGTTTCACTGTAGTATGCAAAAAGTGGACTAAATGAATAAGACTATATTTTCGTCGGGAAGTATGGTTATGTTTTAATATTTATGTCTGCGAGTCTGAGGCCAAACGTCAAGCGTTGAACAGTGTTGCCACGCAGGGAAAATCCAAGGAGTTTGCTCTCCCAACGCCTAGCGATGTTCAATAAGATTTCAAACAATAACGGATTGGCTTTTCAGGCGTTTTATAAATGAAACATTGGGTCTAGAGTTTATAAGGTATTTGATGTACATATGTCTACTTCTAGCCACAATGGCAGCGCTGCTAGAAAGTAAAGGCCGATTATTTTTATTCGTTATCGACGAACTGCTTGATATTCTTTTGCTGAGTGTAACTCTTAGTTCTGGTAAGGAGTTGTATAGGCTAAGACGACACGCGCCGGATGACCCTTTTAACCTAATGTTAGTATTAATAGGGTTCAGACCTGTAAGCGCGCTGATGCATATCCGGTCTTAAAATATATATCGCCAGTTTTACAGAAGATCGCTTTTAAGAGCAAATACTAGTGTCGCATTCGTCATTTCGCTTTATGATCAATATGTCGTTACTTTTTAGTTTTATCCAAAAATCGGCCAAATATCGATCTTTGGAGTACAATTACCTAAAGTTTTACATTAAACAATGTTTGATTTATAAAGTAATAAAAGCAGAAAAATTGACAAAGTTTCGTTTTTTGCTTTTATAAATTTAAATAAAACACTGTAGGTAACTACTACCCAAACATGGGTATTCGGCCGCGTTTGGAGGAAAAGGAAAATAAACGAAAAATTGATTTAAAAAATGAAATGGCGAATGCGCCAACAGTGTTTGCTCTTAAGAGAATACACTGATATTTATGGAAATGGTCGATTCTTTCTAAAAGTAAGATAATGTTAAACACAAAAGTTTTAGTGGTTTTTAGTCTATAAGAATAAAGAAAAATTAAGTATACAGGAGAGCCAAAAAGTCGTAAAAAAAACAAAGTTCCTTTTTTTTAATGGAACACCTTGTATATTACTTGATGTTTTTGTTCTTTTTAAAATTCTAAAAACCCCTGAAACTTTTTCTGTTTAACATTTAAGAAATAATCGAGCGTTTCCAGTTTTGGTATTAGTATTAAAAACGAATACAAAAACTTACTTTTTAAACAATCCGGGTGATTTGGATCGATTGTTCCTCTGGTCATAAAACTATACAAAGATTTATCAAAATTGCTGTTAAAATCTCCACAAAATATCACAGCAACTCTATTAGTAGGATATTCCTAAAAATGGTTATAATGCTTAAGGGGTTTTCATTAAAAAATATGTTACTAATAAAATATAGTTTATAGTCTTAGATTCCAAACACAACAATAGCTCCCATTTCATACTTCAATATAACATAATAGCTTAATCAGTGGCAGCTGGTACATAGATAAGATGCAGAGCTGCAGAAACACCAAAATTTCTAAGCTACTACTTTTTTACTTTGCAGTAAATAATTAATAATTCCTTAAAATAAAAATAAGTGATATTAAAACATGCCATATCCGGCCGACAATGACATTATGATGGGGTACGCTACTCAGCCGTTTCACCGAGGTCGTACAGTGGACCAAGTAAATTTATCGCGAGATACGGAAAATTACGGTATTTATAGGTTAGATATATTAGTATTGTAATTTTGAATATATTAATGAAAAATATTTATATTTTTTAAGTATTTCAAAGGAATGTAATATCTGTACATAACAGATACCAAAGGAGTTGATAAAATATACTGGATATGGCCTGTCCAATTTAAATTTTTGTCTAAAACTAATCACAAAAATGTTGTCGTTTTTGAATATTTTTATTATTAATGATAGAATTTATTTTATGTTTAGTTATAAACATAAAAGAGGATTTTGTAATATTGAACGTAAGTTTATTTGATTGAAGCCAAGAAAGAAGTATTTTTAAATAATTAATATCAAAATAAATTACTGCAAAAGTTTCAAATAATTGTTGTATCATCTGCAGATAGCTTTATATTGCCCTTTAAGTTCAGTTTGGAAACGGAGTTAATGTAAGTTAAGAATAATAATGGACCTAACATTAATCCTTGTGGAACTCCATATATTATTTCTTTTTCCGAACTTTTTCTTTCTTTGGTAGAGGTAATAACAGGTAGTTGAAACAGGTATGCATTTGGAACGAAACAGCACATACCTGTTATCAAAAAATACTGGTTTTTAACACCCCTAATAGTTTGTTCATATACCTATAACGTACCGTTTTGGACATGTTGACATGTGAAACATTAGGTGACCAACTCCAAATGATAAAAGCTTTTTTTTTTTTTTGGGTCAAATGTGAAATGTGACATTAAATTGTGGAGAGATGCGGATATATGCGGGGTGGCATACCGTGTCTTAACAATAGAACTTGGTTTCATGGGCTAATTATGCCTAGTAATCATTAATATTTATTTTACCTTTAAAACTAGTTCTTTCATATTGTACAAATACGTAGTTGCCATAAACGCTTGCAATAGCCTTACAAGATCGGCTTCAGGATGATAGTATAGGTGCGTGTTCCCAACAATAACAATATGTTTCGTTTTATGGTCTTGTAGCACAGTTGCCTGCAGAGAGGTAATCTGTTGCATATATTCATTTTTCACATCCTCATTGAGATTTAGCATATTTAAAACGTCGACAAATTGTTTGCGATTGGTTCCCGTTTTTAGCACCAAATGCTTAGACTGCAAAAGCCTAAAAAAAAATTTTAGAATATTAATTTTCTAATTTTGTATCATAACAAATCTATTACGATACGCATTTGCGTATCGTAAAGAAGCTATTTCGATACGCGTTTTTTCTTTATTTGATGTTGGTAACATTTAAATGTTTTATTTTATTGACTTGCGCGGCCTTTGTGATTTACGAGAAAACCCATTTTTCGCAGAGGAAAAATAGCTTGATAACCTACTTTTTTATTCTGTGTGGATAACAGTCATGTATGTTGGTTGCATAAATCTATAAATCAATCTTTTGTAGATGCTTCAAGCTATCATTTTCTGCCAAATCCTATCCAAAATTCAATCTACTAACCTTCCAATGTCGATTTTAACTTAAAACTTTATTTGAATTTTCCATCTTCCCTATACTAAATTGCAATGCCGTGACGTAAAATCACGTCTTTTGAAATTCGAAAAAAAGTAGCAAAATCGCCCGAATTTCCGAACGCTCTGTATATGTACCGAATGTACAAGGATCACACAACGTATTCCGTCCAATTTCAAATCTCATATCGCTAAAATAACTTTAGAATCTCGAGGTGAAAATGAGTCAATAAATCAAAAAATGACAGTTCGCAAAATAATTTTTGTTGTCCAGAGGCTACTATGATAAAAAAATAGTATTACCAACATAAAATTTAGACATAAAAATTTACAAAATTTGAAGGATTTATTTTCTTTTTAAATATGTGTTTTTTATTGAAAAAACTACAAATTAGAAAAAATAGTATAACGTACGTGTTTTATAAAGCCGTTTTAAGCACTTGTCCCGTTATAAAACTCGCCGCAAGCGGCTCGTTTTTTAACGTGGACGCGTGCTATAAAATGATGCTTTATAAAACATGTACGTTAATATACTATTCTCCGCGAGCCACACGGTAAAGTGTTTACGATATGCAGACGGCGTCCCTTTTTAGTTGTACACCCGTTACGTTTGAAAATACCTTTTCACACACCACAAACTTCTCACTTGTATGAAAAGCCATTTTCAAAACTTGTAGCACAATATGCTACACTCCCCTCCCGGTCAAAAAAGACTGGACAAGAAAAATATTAGTAAATACATTTCAATTGGCCATAACTTTTTAAATCGTGAACCGATTTGGATTATGTTTTTTTTTTTTGCAAATTAAAGGCTCATTATTTACGTTTTTTTGCTGTATTCCCGTTATCGTAAAATAAGCATCATTTTGCGCTTGTACAAGGAAGAACAAAAGTTACATTGTCAACACTAAATTTCAACACCCTGTGGGAAAATTCGGTAACAGGGTAATGTAATGTAATGTAAATTAGGTTGGTTCTAAGGTTTTATCATTTTTTAACGTTATTCCTCTTGATTTATGTCGATATTTCTATCTAAAAAGATACGGTTTTGTTTAAACTTCTACAAATTGAATTAAAAAACATTTTTTTATAAACTAGCCTAAATTAAAAAAAAAAATAACAATATTTATAATAAATCCTATTAATATTTTGTATTATATTCTAATATATTGTATCCTCGTGCTCTAGTCACATTTGCCATGTGACGTCACATACTTTCATTACAATTTTATTGTTAATTTCAACTTTCAAAAATAACAGGCAATAAATATACACCCCTAAACCCTATTTACTATAGGGAAAACATGAACGGCGTCTCATGTACTTTGTATTAATTAATTTAAAATAAAACAATGTTTAATTTGTATTTATTAAAATTGGTTTTTTAGTCTACCAAGTTTTTTAATTACAAAGTATAGCGTCCCCGAGGGGTGTCTCACTAGTCAAAATTTGTACACCTACTGCCAAATTTGGCAGGACTTGTCGTTTTTGCCCTTGTCCTGCCAGGGTCCTGCTTGTCCTGCCACGGTCCTGTTACTGTACTACCACGGACACACAACTTCTAAATATTTATCTTCTTTCTTAACAAAGAAATAAACTCGGAAATAAACAATATATTTTATCAATAACTTGCATGAACATAATAAATGAGACTGCAAACTCGACTAGTTGACTGTTGTGATTCACCGGTGTTTACAACGGAACTCAAACAGGAATATTACGCGGCGACGCGCGCCGAGAACTTTAAAAACTGCGACGTCTGTTAAACGCACTTCCATTTATACTTTCAATTAATAAACAGAAGCAAACAAAAACATTTTTTGCTTCCCGCTATTTATTCCTACTCCTAAAGTTATTGGAGAAATCTGATTGGATCTGAAAGGTACTGCCTGTCCTGCTTCGATCCTGCCACAGTCCTGCTACAGTCCTGCCACAGTCCTGCCAGGTTCTGTCACAGTCCTGCCAGGTCCTTCTACAGTCCTGCCAGGTCCTGCCACAGTCCTGCCAGGTTCTGTCACAGTCCTGCCAGGTCCTTCTACAGTCCTGCCAGGTCCTGCCACAGTCCTGTCAGTCCTGCCACGGTCCTGCTAAGTCCTGCCTTAACATTTGTACACCTACTGCCACAGTGAGACACCCCTCGAGCGTCCCTTAAAAAACTTGAAAATGCACAATAACCGAAACGTTGTGTTAAAACCAGAAATGAAAGTCCGCCAAAAATCAGCGCTTTGATAATTTTACATTGTCTACACTCATTTATACAGGGTGTTTCATTAAGGGTGGCCACCGGCCATATCTCGGAAACTACTAGGCATAGAAACTTGGAAAAAAATTATGATTAAAGCGGTTATGAGAAAATTCTGGAAATTACTTTGAAGTTCCTCATTTCGCCGCAAGGGGGCACAATTGAAATTTTTTTTTAATTCTAAATTTCTCCGAAAATTCCCATATTAAGGTATAACTCTGACAACATCATCGAAAAGCTTAGATAATTCTGCATCATTTTGGTTTAAGGCTCATTGGCGTACCGACCTTGATAAGAGTGGGGGAAGCTATTGAATGTGTAAACATTAAAATCGCTGTAACTTCTAAACGACTTATCCGATTTTACTAAATTTAAGCTTGTTTGGAAGGGAAAGGTAAGTATCTTTAATCGCCGAATCCAACAGTACACGATAGTGTTTAATAAAATTGCTAGAGGGCGCAATTTGTAATAATAACAGTTTTTTCGATTTTATCCCGAAAATTCAAATCATACTATGACATCATAATCGGAAAGTAGGTTAAATTTGCAAGAAAAAATGTGAAGACTGCAGTTTGACATCTTTGTTCGTTTCAGAGTTATTGCCAAAACAATATTTTTTAACAAATTGTGCCCTCTAGCAATTTTATTAGAAACTATCGTGTACCATTAGATACGACAATTGAAGGTTCTTCCAAACAAGCTTAAATTTAGTAAAATCGGATAAGTCGTTTAGAAGTGAAAGTGTAAACATTAAAATCGCTATAACTTCTAAACGACTTATCCGATTTTACTAAATTTAAGCTTCTTTGGAAGAACCCTCAATTGTCGTATTTAATGGTACACGATAGTTTCTAATAAAATTGCCAGAAATTTCAATTGCGCTCCCTTGCGGCGAAATGAGGAACTTAAAAGTCATTTCCAGAATTTTTACATGACCGCTTTAATCATAATTTTTTTTCCCAAGTTTCTATGCCTAGTAGTTTCCGAGATATGGCCGGTGGCCACCCTTAATGAAACACCCTGTATACTTACTTGAACTTTCTATGGTTAAAAGCACATACAAGACCTTCAGGAATACAGTTGCCCTTTCTATTATACACGCTCTTTAGTCCCATTTTTTTCATCTCCCATTGATAGTACTCTTTGTAATGTGAATCGTCCACTTCTTGCAGACATACAATATCTGGTTGGTAACCTAAAAGACAAAAGTATATAATACAAGTATATTAAACCATTTTTGACCAAATTATTAATTTCTCAAAAGTTTTAAGCCCGTAGGGCTAAGTTCTTGCCCATAAACTTTTTCAAATTTTTGAACAATAAATTGTACTTAAAAATGTTACACGTACCCAAGTTTTAGCCAAATTATTCAAATCAATACAATGTTACCATGTTACCAACTACTATTTGACTTGAGGTAAGGTACACGATAACATCTAAGATTGGTTATGTTCCTGTTCTGTTTGTTTTTATTTTCGATTTGATAAGGTAAGTTTAATCGACTTGTTCTCTTGCTTTTCAAACTAAAAACACGACGACCAATAATTTTTAAACAAATTTTAGAAACAATTGTTTACACGTGAAAATAAATAATTGAAGTTCAACTTCTACAATTTCTTGACCAATTACTTGGCCTGTAGAATAGAATACGGATTTTTTTTAAAAGACCAAAAATAAAAAATTGAAATTTTATAATTTCTTGACATCCCAGCGTTTTTCACATTTTGGTTTGGTTCTCGATTCGGTCGTTTAACTGTTAAAATGAAAAGGCCGAACTATTTTCTCTATATTCATCTCTTGGATCGAAGAAGGCCTTAACGTAACTAAGAAATTAAATCATAAGAAAATAAAAATAACCTTTTAATTCCTTGATGATCAGTTGTTTTCTGTAATGTATACCTAATGCCTTTGGCGGACAGTAAGAAAATTGAATCCCGTCGACGTATCTGTCAGCCAAAACATTGTAAGTAACTAGCCTAAATCTGAAAAAAATTGGAAATTATTCACTTAGTTATAACTTAGATCTTATAGTCTCCCAGCTGTGGTTTCACTGTGACTGTTTCAATACGCCTTACTGTAATGATGTTTTCAGCAATCAAATCGTTTTACCGGGATGTTGTTACCACAATAGTATTATTTCTATTAAAGGAAACAGTACGCGTCAAAATACTTTTATCTTTATGGATTTAAAGAAAAGCTAAACAAAATGTTCACAATGCGAGACGATTTAATCTGACACTGACTTGTCATTTTAAATTTTTTACCATTCATTGAATTAAGCAATCCACCGATGTGTCAATAATGGCCGCTGAGGGCAAATACTGCTTTGTAATTGGTACATGTGACTACAAAAATGACATCGTTGTTGCCCTCAGCAGGGCCGATCCTAGGGTGTCGAAGTCGGCCACCCGCGTGCCTATTATGCCGCCCTCTAAAGAATTTTTCCTATTTTGAGTAATACTTAACGTTGACGTTAGAAACCATTAACAATATTGTCTATGTTATAAACTCATCTTCATGTACATAAGAGTAAACAGTTAAACATTAATAAAAATGCAAACTACAAATAAAATTTTACGGGAAAGACTTTATTTTTGGGCCAGCTAATATGTTATATTAGCGACACCTTTTTTTCTTTTTACTTTAACAAAATAATAAACCAACAAAAATATTACTTTTGAAACAAAAATAGACATTTTATAATTAGAAATGTAAAACAATAGTATTTACCAGAAAATATAAAATAACAAAAAGTACTAAAGCATAAATCTCGCGAAACGAAAAGTATATAAATCAGACTACCTAATAACTAACTATAAAATAATTTTTCTGGCTTTCTGAGAAGCAAATTTGTCAATAATTGCGGTGAGATCAATTTTTTCAGAGATTTCGGATTCAATAGAGATGATGCCCAAATCTGAAAGTATTTCTTGTGTCATATTATTTCTCAAGTAATTTTTAATTTACTGAAACTTCTTTCACCTGAAGCCACAGAAACAGGTAAGGTTAAAAAAATCCTTATTGCTAGAGCAAAATTTGGAAAACAGGGAATGAGATCATTTTTGACTAAAATTTCTAATATCTTAATTGGCTGTTTTTTACCTGGAAAAATATCTTTAAATGAAGTTATTTCATTAAAGAGTTGTATACTGTCTATATCTATCACAATAGTTCCTTCCTCCTGTACCTGTAACTTAATATCTAAGTCCATGCAGGCTTTCATGAGGTCATCATTAGAAATGGTGTGAAACTCATACAGAAAGCAGAATATTGAATAGCACTCAGATAATAAGGTAAATCTTTCATTTATCGAAGAGATCGCGTAATCAAGAACTGCAAAATAGAAAGCAATCTTGAATTGCAGGAAGGGATTTAAAACTGGTTCATCACTGCCCTAGTAATCAAATAAACGAACTTTTTTTCTGAGCTTCGAGATGGGAAATTCGGGATCAATACCTAAATCTCTAGCAAGTGTTGTTGCTGAATCGACAAATATTTTAAAATTATCGTCAGATCTTTGGGAAACTAAATATTTTTTAAGATTATTAGTATTTTTATTTCGAGAAATTCGTAAAAAGTTTTGCTTGATTGACAGAACTATTTGCTGCCTACGGCCGCCCCTTGTTTTGGCCGCCCCTTGTTTTGGTCGCCCCTTGTTTTGGCCGCCTGCGTGCGGTGCACGCGCTGCACACTTGCTAGGATCGGCCCTGGCCCTCAGCCGGCATTAAGTCACGTGGTTTGGGTTCCATATAAGTATTAGGGAACTTTAAAATACAAGTGGGTTCAGATTGAGTTCGTTAGGACGTTTGGTATGTTCTAATCTAAATCAAGGCATTCTAAGATTAAAGGAGGAGTAAATGAAACAGATTACAGCCTGCCACTGAAAAAAAACAAGTGACTATTATTTGACGTTTAACTTGTGGACGACGTAGGCCTTCTACTAGGCTGTTAAAGAACAAGCCAAACTGTATAGCTGAGAAGCAAACCAAAATGGCAGTTGAGTTTTTGATATTTTGAAGTCTTGTCAAGACTATGGAGAACTATAGGGTAGGAGGCCCATCGACAATGGCAGCATTTTCAATTTCTGTCCCGGTTTTTTGGTTAGTTCGCTATTGGCCGATAGATGGCTCTCGCGTCCGAAGTGGGCTGATGTTGTCTTCTTTTTCTTCGTTTTTAATATGGAAAACTAGATCCTCCATAGTTTTTAACTTTTACTTTTGACAATTGATATATTTTTTTTCGAAATATCGAAATAACAAATAACGTTTGAAGGCAAGACAAGACAAATAACGCTGTATTGTAATTAATTTCCATATTTATAATGAATAATGGTACAATTTATAAAAGTAGAGTTTGCTTTGTGTCGGGGTGTAAGACAGGATCTTCTTCAGAGATGAAACGCAGCCAAATAAGTCTCTTGCTAGCTCCAAAGGTAAAACCCTCTAGCTAGAATGTTCCTGTATTTTAAAAACGAAGCATCGTTGAAACTTTATACAGGCCGAGTTTACTAATAAGTATAACAAAGTAAGTGTAAATTCATATAAAAGTCCTTATTTGTTCCTTAAAGAACTAATTTAAATAAAAATAGTTATTGCGTCCATAAGAAACCATTTATTTGATAGCCCACTTCGAACACGAGCGCCATCTTATGGCAACTCGTAAAGCTGAATTACCGATGCTAATTTGGGACCTAATCCAATGCATTGCGTTCGGCCTCCTACCTCAAGTCCTCCATAGTCAAGACTTGATAAACAAAACTATCATGAAGTGTCAACGTCCTGCTATAAAACTAACCTCAAAATATTAAATTAATAAACAAACGCATGTCAACGTATTGTCATGATTTGACAAGCAAAACTAACCTCGAATTGTTTAGTTACACTCAGTGCCGCTGACAAAAAACATGCCGTCTCAGGTGGACCGCATTTCTCGGAGGCGCTCTTTCACCTGAATCCGTCAGAGTGCCTTTGCGAAGCGGCTAGTATAAGTGTTGTCTCACTCACTTCTTGAAAATCGAAGTGGTTATGAGTGAGTTCCTTTCCCTTAATAACCCCCTCTGCTGTATATACTATGATAAGCATGTATCAAAGGTAGCATTTTTTAAATCTAATGAAAATTCTGAATAACTTCTGTATTAGCTCTACCTTCTTGTTTCATCAATTTTATAAAAAACGAAGCGTTCTTAATTCCGTTGTGATAGCTAGAAGGCGCCAGTTAGCAGAATCAACTATTTATTCATTTATCACAAAAATTTTAAATGCAAAAATAAATCTTTTTTAATTTAGGCCAAAAGAAGAATATCTGAGAAAACGGCCAGCCAATGTATTTTTAAACTTTTTAAAAATATGGAAAATATAATATAAAAATTAGCTTTATAAGAATGAACTGACGTTTTAATACGGTATTTGTAGGCAATAAGTTACAAATACCATACCATTGTGTCTTCTACAAAGCTATAATCAACACAATACGTCTTTAAATTAATGTTCTCTAAATTTAAATTATTTACAACAAAAATAATAGAGGATGAAATTATTGAAACAAATTGCAGTAAAATTGAAACAAACAAAAAATGCAATGCAAATGCACGCTTTGATTTAAAATATGAAATAGTATGTGTCAAGTTTAAATGGGTTAAATTTTCATTCGTTTTGTTAAACTTTTAAGCATGTCAAACGCCACTTCCTTTGAGGGCATCATTTTGACGCAGCACAAAAATTTAAAGGAGCCGCCACTGGCTGTACGGGAAACGGTATCCAAGATACGACCGGCGTCCCTTTTTAGTTGTACACCCGCTACAAAAGTTATTAGAAATACCTAAAAAATGTCAATAACAAAGTGGAACGATAGCCACTGGCCTAGGTATACCGTAAAATTGTAAGATGGAAAATATATAATGTTTTTTAAATATAACACGTTTTATTTTATAGCTTTTTCGAATTCTCGGGACTAAACCCAGTATTGCTATTTTCTGTTTCCTATAGGTAAAACCCACAGGTAACAATTCCTTTTTTATAGTTTTGTACCTGTGTGTGGTTTGTTGTTTGTCTCAGAGACCATTCATGTGTATTTCAAAGTATTCAGTTCCGGCACATATTAGAAAAAAAGCATACTTACTTATTTCCCTTTACTTTTTGCTTTGTCAAAAGATGTCTTTTTTCAAAAGGACATTCGGGAAAGTCTGATATAATATCCACCATATACTCAGATACGGCTTCAGTAGAAGGTCCTTTGATTTTATTTTGACTATAAGGAATACAAAATATCTTTAAATAATGTCCTACATCGCTCTCTTGTACATCATACTGATATCCTTCCCCAACTTTTTCCCATTTATTTTTATCCATAGATTTGGACCAGATAAACTTCGACGCTTGTTTATGCATATTGTAAGCGTTCAGTTTTGCAGGTTCTACTTTAAAATTTGCGTATACTGTTGATGGCAACCTAATATGACGTATCAGAGGAACGTTGGCGGAAATACAATATTTCTGACCAAGAATTTCCACCTGTTCCTCAAGGCCGTTTTTTATAACATTTTGGATAAAATCTTGTAACATGTACTTTTCTTCAAGTGGCTTATTCTGTTTTTTAAAAACAACCTTTATTTCACTTGCAAAGGCCGGTAACTCTAAAGTAATGTTTTCATTATTTTCTTGGTCGATGCCACTTTCCTTAAGCTCCAGAATCTTTTCCTGAATGCTTTTTTTTAGGTCGGCCAAAGTATCAGTCACTTTTGCAAAACCACTTACATCTTTTTCCAGTGAGTCCCCATTGGATGTTTTTATAACCAATGTTAGACTAATATCACAGTTCTTTGAATCATACTCTCTAAGGTAAGCGACTTTATGATCGCTCATTTTACTAGTTTAGTGGTAACGGGTCTGAAACAATAATAAAGTAACCAATTTAAAACACATTAAATAGCTTCATAAACATCAGTAGGTACTGGCAATAAGTCATTCTAAACGTTCTAATATTAACTCCCACAATTCACTATACGCATTTACGAAATCTTGTCGTTCGTCGTTCGGAAAGTAATCTCAGATAAATTCCGTCCATCTAAATCAGCTGATATTATATTCTGTAAAAGCCCATAGACACTGTATGCTTTTCTCCTACAATTTGATGCGTGTGTTATATGGCAAATCAAAGACCAGGTCTCCACGGGCGTAAATTTGACAGCGTAAGTGTGACGTGATTGGGCAGACATTTTAAAAAATGACGGTAATTAACAAATCACCTCTTAAAGAATAGGTACACTGTTACGCTTACGCTGTAGTACGCA
Organism: Polydrusus pterygomalis; assembly: GCA_963969555.1. Lineage (NCBI taxonomy): Eukaryota > Metazoa > Arthropoda > Insecta > Coleoptera > Curculionidae > Polydrusus > Polydrusus pterygomalis. The sequence continues at coordinate 35,109,646 of OZ018376.1, read as the reverse complement.
GCATAAGTGTGACGCGATTGGTTGATTGGGCAGACATTGTAAAAATGGAGTTATCAACCGTTCACCTATTAAAGAGTAGGTACGCTGTTAAGTTTACGTCGTCAAATTTACGTCCAGTTTAAGCCAAAGTCGCCACGGGCGTAAATTTAACGTGATTCGTTGATTGGGCAGACATTTTGAAAATGTACCTATAGTTATCAACCATTCACCTCTTAAAGAACGCTGTCGAAGTTACACCCATGGGAATCCGGTCTAAGATAGAGTCCTCACAAGCGTAAATTTTACAGCGTAAGCGTGACTATTCTCTAAAAGGTTATTGGTCGCCGCCATTTTTATAATGGCCGAATCGATTACGTCACAATTAAGCTTACATAATATTATACGAGAATTTGCTGCCAAAAAATACACAAAAATAAACACAATACAAGAAATAATAAAATCAAATTTACGCCTATACACACAAGTAAAGCATACTTAAAAAATAAAATATGATTAATTTCGAGGAAGATGCAACGAGCTTGGAAGTTGAAATTTAGACTGGCGAAATAACATACCTACTGTGGCTATGGATAATAATATGGATCGACATAATTCCCTAACTATTTTTAGGTTCGCTTATAGATAATAGGTACTTTCCATTTGCTTCCTTTAAACATACAAAACAGTAAATATCTTTTTTTAGCGTTGTTAAACGAACGCTTTGCATAAAACTTTGTATGAGAAATAGGGTGGGTCATACTTAACCGCTGCAAAGGGGGAGGAAAAAATATTTGCTGAGCTTGGCTTTGCTATTTAAAAGTAACTAAAAAGGAACTCGGCTAATAATTTAAACAGGAAGATATTTATACAGAATATCTAATAGTGCGAACGACTTAGTCAACCCCTTTTTGCAGCGATGGCTAAGGGAGAGTGCCGCTAATCAAGCAAAAAAAAAGATACTTTCTATAATTGTCTTGAATATTTTAAATCTAAACTAATAGGATAGCAAATAATATGTTAAATAAATAAATAAATAAATCAAAAAAATATGTTAACAACCTGATATAAAGTATAAAGCCTTATGTCTTCATTCCATAGACAGGAAAAATACTGTCAGAGATAATGCAAATAAAAATTACTGATAATTAATTACTGATAAAATTGCTATCCAAGGAAAATTCATACATCTAATAGGTACTAAAATATAAATATATAGACTACCTAGAATTACTAAATATTCCGTAGATAGGAAGCTTATCAAAAAATAAGGTAGTAGGAGTAGTAAGTACCTACACTAATAAATTAGGTGACTTTTTCAAACCCTATTCTTGAAACAATATTCTCTTTTATAAACATTTATTTTTCATTCGGGCACTATGTCTCAGATGGCATGTGTATTGCTATATACTTATGTCCTTTACTTTAGAGGCTTAAATTATTAAATAAAATCATATAATGTGGGCCCTCACCACATTCGAAAATGGTCTTTGTTTCGGAAAACGTCCTCCTTTTGGCTGTGTTGGTGAAAAGTAGGTAGGTATGCATCGAAAAGTTTGTTTTAAGTATCGGCCCCAGGAGGCTATTGAGTTTTCTAAAATTCATGATCTAGCGAACTCGAATAATCACTTTAAATTATTTTGTAAATAAGAAGTACCTACAATAAACTTACTGATAAAGTAATAAACTCTACAAGAAGTCCCTTTACATAAACTTTAAATAATATTTATTAAATATTTTTTTACTTACGGTTTTTAACAAAAAAAGGATATATTATCGAATTGCCTTTCTTAATCTAATCGCTCACGTGATTTAGGAAACTAACTGAATGAAAACTGAACTAACTGTTTTTGTTATTTCAATCATTTGGATTTTCCCACCTTAGATTTTCCATGGTAAGGGAGGAGGCAAGGCAACGTTTGTTTTGATTTTATTTTATAGTCATTCAAGACACAGCACAGATTCAAGATTAGGTAGAATGAGCTGTGATTTGTTTGCAGTATTGCCGATGGTTTTGGTGAACTTAATGATGGGCGATTTGTATCGATGTTCAATGGTTTGCCATCGATATATGTATCTATACCGGATATGGTTATGGTCACAAACAATGATCTAGCAGATCATTGGTCACAAACGTCGATGTTTGACCTTGCGTTTCAATATTTGATGCAAACATCTTTATATCGGTGACCTATTATTATACCACGGCCATAGACGTCTATAGCTGCGTTCTGCGTTCATCAATCGATATTTGTGACTTAAAATTCGTTTTGCAAAACATCGGTGTTTAGAAAACAACGCCCATCACTAGTTTGACAGCTCCTTTGAATAGTCGTTCTAATTCAAAGGACAGCTCTATTTTGTTTCCTTCTTATTTTTTAAGTCTGTGTTCCGTGTATATCACAGGATTCACAGGCACAGAGGAATGAAAGGTTGGCCCTAGTCGAAGGCTCTAACTTGCCAAAGTCATCGTAAAGCTAGTTTCATACAACGAATACTTACACCAGGTTTCATATAAACGCGATTTTATTCTCATTGGCCGATTTCAATGGAGTGAATCGGCCAATGAGAATAATATCCGCAATTCGCGTCTCTATATGAAAATAAGATGCACAAGGATAATTAGTGACGAGAGAATAAAATATTTTGTATTCAAATAACTGTATACTGCGTGAAATGAAACAAACATTTTAGTATTAGCTGTAAAAATAATTTATTATCTAATACACCGGACCTGCTTATTTGTACAAAAGTTCTTAGTTGATATCCAATGTACTAGTAGGATACCTACTATTATATGATCGTATTATCAACACAAAGACTAGTAAATTTGGAATCAAGCAAAAAGACGATATGTTCAAACCATTTTCCACGTCTTCAAACTGAAGCAAATACCTCTTTTAAAACGGTTATAACATAATTTCTCTATGAAATGTTTGTTTACTTTTGCAAAAATTTATATGACGTATGCGCAACATTAGAATGGAAGTTACATTTTTCATGCTTTCCAATGGTCTATCCAAAGTTTTATCTTAAACATAGGGTTGGGGCGGTTTTTCGTCACGTTTAGCTGATCCAAGAGCAAACTAAAGTACACGATATTTGTTTCGTAAGTACAAAAACAATAACTTCGGGGTATGCTTCCAAATGATATACTTAATGACCTAAAAAATGTTAAAACGCATTACAACAATATAGATATACAAATGATACCTATGCGATAAAAGCTTGGAAAACCTTTATATATATTCTGTATCTGCATTTATTTATTGTCATATAAATTTGCAACAAATTTCGTTCATCAACATTTACACGTTTTTTATTATTTCAATTTTTGTGTTGTAAATGTTAGATCTGATGATGGCCATATAAGGGCGAAACATGTCACTGTTTAGTTTGTAAAATAAACAAAGAATTTGACGAGAATCCTACTCTGTGTTTTTATGATTTGTTTATAAAACGGTAATACTTTGTAAAGGTCCCTGTATGATGATCGACTCGCACACCAAATTTTATTATTTTTTAATAAATAAAATGTTTCCTGAAAGACTTAATTCAAGAAAAACAGTTATTTTTTTTTGAAAACTGTAAGACATGTTGAAACTAATAAAGAATAAAACGTCTAGTAACATCATAATTAATAGTGGCGCGGTTTCACAGCCGTATTTAATTTTAAAGAATATAATAGAATAGAATATATTACTTTATAGTGTCCGACTGAAACGAGATTTCCAGCCGAAACGGAATTTTCGGCCATGGTCTCAGTTTCGGCCGAAACCGAACCTTCGATCGGTCTCTACTTATAGATTTACATTGGTATCATATCATATAATACGAATGTATGTACAGTTGATGACAGATAATTTCGTACACTAAACTGTGACACTGTAAATGCAACTTTTTAAACTTTAATACCTTTATAACGTCTTAATTGTTATCATGATATCTGTCAGAGTATTGTCATTATCTTATTTGATTTAAAAATGCCTCATTATGTATTATTGAAAAAGCAAGAATAATATGTTTAGTAGAAATACGATGGTCTTATGGAAAAATAGCTGATTATTTTAGAGTACCTACCTACCTAGAAGTACTGTTCAAGGAATTGTAAAAAAATGGCGCTATCATCAAACACTTGAAAGGTCTGTTGGGTTTGGTTTAAATAATAGAAAATCATCAAATGAAGAAGACCGAAATTTGGTGGAGTATTTAAGGCAAAATCCATTTGAAACTGCAGTATCCACTATGCACATAACAGGATTCCCTGCTTCATCTAGAATTGCGCAACGCCGAGTAAGACAATGTTCCGCATTATGAAATCGAGCAGCTGCATTCAAACCGTTTTTAAAAAATAGTGATGAGGAACAAAGAATTGGGTTTGCTATGCAATATTTACCAGAATTTTTTTTTGTCAAAATGTTATCTTTTCCGATGAGAAAACTTTTCAGTCTACATACAATGGAAGAATTAGAGTATAGACCACCAAATTCCCGATATGATGAGAAGTACCTATACTCAAAAAAAAAAAGCAGAGTGGACGTTTCTCCGTTAATGTGTGGGCATGGATAAGTATTTACGGTGCAGGTGTGTGCTGGAATATTGGTGGAACACTAAACAGTAAAATATATATCTTCAGATTTTGGAAAATGTTTTTTCTTCCTTCTGCCGCGATAGTTTTTGAAGGAAATAACTTTATATTTCAGCAGGATAACAGCCCTGTGCGTACTGCAAGAAATATAGGAAACTGGTTTAGATAAAACAACGTAACATGTCTGCCTTGGTGCTCAAGAAGTCCTGATTTTAATCCAATTGAAAATGTTTGGGGATTGGCTAACTCCGGATTACTCCAGAAGTATTATTTTGTCAATGCCAAGAAGATTACGATTATTGTTAGAATCCAAGTGAGCAGCAATTAAATATTAGTATTTTTTTGTTTGTTGTTTGTTAATAAATTTACCCTTTTTGGCTTTATACTGTTGTAGTTTTTCTGGTATTATTTTATAATTTTTTTATTTCGCAGCTGTAATTTAAACACAAAAATATTTAGAAATAACCATTATTACATATGGTAAAAAATCGTACATACAATAGTTTACAGCTATGTATTATATAGCTGGTGTTTTATCCAGGTATAAAAAGCAAGGTAAAAAACCAGCTTTACCCAATTTTGTTGTAATTGAGTTATGTATGGGTGGAGTGTACGAATTTATATGTCGTCAACTGTACACAATGGACTAGTGTGTGTGTGTGTGTGCACACGTGTATAGCGACTAAGTTAATAAACAATACACAAGTCATTCTATGTTGTCAAATTAAATTAATTTATAAATATAATAATATAATATCCACATAATAATACTATGCCTAGCTACTAAACCAGGTCACTTCTTTATCTATCAACCAGTTATGTAATTTATTCTTAAAAGGTTTTCTTTCGATCTTATTAGGCAACATATTATATCTTTTAGGCGCAGTGTAGTATAGGCTACGTTGACATTTCGTTTTCTTTGCATTTGGAATGTTAGCAATGTGATTTTTTATTTGCCTTGTATTTTTGTTATGATTAAGAGGCCGAATATAAACCATATTTCTACAAGTAAACCTTAAAACTGACTTAACATAGATTTGATTCAGTTGCAAGACTGGCCTCCCGAAACAGTCAATCACTAGAAAATTAACATTCTGTATCTGCCAAGTATTACTTTTAATTATATTTTTGAGTGACAATAATTGAGTTTAAAACAGTTTTACAAGCAGAACCCCACACAGTTATGCAATAACTCAGGATAGATTCGACCAGCGCAAAATAAACCGTTTTTAGAGTTTGAATTTGCATAAATTGTTTTAGTTGTTTAAACGTATGTATTAATTTGCGAATTTTACCTATTACATATTCTGCGTGAGCATTCCACTTTAGGTTGGAGTCAAAATATACACCCAAATATTTCAGCTTATCTTGTTTTCTTTTTATTCTAAGCACGCAATTACAATTAACATTTACATTACAGTCATAATTATGTAGTTTTATTTCACTTACTTCAGCAGATGTAGTCCTACCAATTGAGAAGCATACAAAGCTCGATTTTCCTGCATTTAATGTAAGGTAGTTTGCATCAAACCATGATTTAATTCTTTTCATAGCTATTTCAGCTTTTTTTGTGACTGCTTCCCAGTCTTTGTTTTTCACTATAACCGCAGAGTGTCATCTGCAAAATAGACCACATCAACCTCTTGCGTTAGATGCAACAGTTCGTTTACGTAAATGGAAAACAGTATAGGTCCGAGCACCCTTCCCTGTGGCACCCCGTAATCGACTGTTATAGAAGAGCTAATGATATTATTGATCTTTCCTCTTTGTGAACGATTTATAAGGTAACTCTCGAGCAAGTTCAGGCTAGTTCCGCGTATTCAATTTTTTTCCAATTTATCCAGGAGGATTCAGTGTGTCACAATGTCGAATGCTTTACCCGCAAGAAAAATCACCATGCACCTTCTGTTTTCTTTGAGGCATTGGTTGATGTAATATATCACACAGGTGACAGTATCTTCTGTGTTACATCCTTCACGGAACCCACACTAATTTTTTTCCAATATGTTAAAAGCATACTCGCTTAATCTAAGCTTTATGCACTTCTCAACAAGCTTGGACACACCGCTGGTCCAAGCAATTGGACGATAGTTGTTAAGCATTTTTTTATCCCCTGATTTAAACACCGAAGTGACAATTGCGTATTTAAATATTTCAGGAAATTCCCGTTTTTGAAAATTAAGTTTCCTAGATGCAGAAGTGGCCGAGTTAGGCTAACATGATTTGTCTTGATTACCCCAGATGTTATGTTATCTTCTCCATGAGCAGCAGAATTTTTTAAAGATTTAATCAACATTATTAATTCATTTATAGATTGGTTTTAGAAACATTGTATTTCGGGTAGACTTATTATTTATTGCGGTATCAGCATTTTGATTTTTTTTTGCCATTTTACTCCCTATAGTACCAAAAAATGGATTCAAAGCTTCGGCCATCTCTGCATCCTTTAATTATAGAGTTAAGTTTACAACCTTATTTGTTTTTTTCATTTAGAGAGTTTTTGCTAAATAAATTTTAATTGGCCTATTAAAAAAACAATAAAATTGGGTGTGACAGTCCTTTATATACACAATATTTCAAGGTAGCAAAATTTGCAATGGATTTTCAATGGCCAGTCTGACATTGCTCTACCCGTTATTTGTCCGAAAAAGAAAACCGATTTCAAGATTAGGTGGAAAGTTTAAATTTGCCACATATCTCGATAATGTTACCAATAGTATTATTATTATTATTATTATTATTTGTCAATAGTAAGCGGTAGAACCGATGTGACATGCATCTATTGTTCTAGTAGGTATCACATGCAAATGTTTATCACAGATAAATGTTCATCATAAATAATATCACAGCGTGTAATGCACGAATAAATTGTTCCATTGGATAATGTCTCTGTCTAGTCTGTTCTTAAATTGATTAATGGAGGTTGCATTGACTGTCTCTTCACTGAGTCGGTTCTAGTTGTATACAACACGGTTCGAGATAAAGTTCCTGCACAGAAGAATGGCGCATCTCTCCTTTAAGAGTTTCTTGTTGATGTTCTGATGACTGGAAAGTATCTATTTATATCTCAAACCCCATAGCTTTAGGTATAAAAAATGTTACAGGATAAATCTGATTTACTACAGAATCTCCCATTTAAAAAATACTGTTTAGTGGACCCTAATTTTTGAACCCCAGTATTCAAAGGATGGCAGTAGAAAAAGTACAATTTTAATGGATCAAATAAAGGTGGCGCAAGTGCGATAAAATTAAGGAATACTAAGTAGGTATAAGCAAATAAAATTATCAAAAAAATCAATGTTTTTTTCAGAATGTTTGGGCATCAATTGGAATTTTTGATTGTCTTTAACTTTCCAGATACGCAACAAACATTCTGTATATCACACATGGTAGGTTTAAAATGTACCATCTCCCTTTCTATGTACACGTTTTAAAGATAATTATACTGTTATAGGGCGCAAGTAGAGATAAACTACAAAGAACACTTAAAGAACCTGGTTAAAATACACATAATACAAATTAGAAAAACACATAATAAGTGACTATCTAAATAAAAATGCTTACTTCTTCATGTAAAAATCAAGTCCACCACTAACGCTAAATGATCCGATGGAAAAAATTCATTGGGCAATCCAGTATACTGTTGAAGCACTGATTCCGTTGGAACGGGAACAACTTTAACGACTTGAAGATAATATTTTTCTATAAAAATATAATCTAAGCAACCTTTAAAATCTTGGGTATAGTTTGTGTATTTAGGGGTGCCACAGGCACTGATCAGTTGGAAGCGATGGTGAATTATTGCATCTCCAGACGACGAAACTAGAAACAACAAATTCGTTTACTTTGCAATGGATTTCACTCAGTCCATTATAATTTCAATAAACTTCCAGGCGAAAAACGCCGCGCCGGCCGAAAATGTGAACTTATGTTTTTGTACTAAGTTTAGAACATCCTGTGTGAAATGCATATCAGATCAGAGCCTGCTTAAATGAAATTCGTAATTATTTCACTCATATCCAGAATAAATTTCTATATAATTAATTATTCTATGTTGGATTTGTCCCACGCAACTTAAGTTATTTAGACGCTATTTTGGCGATTTCTGTGTGAAAATACTTGTTCAATGATCAACAATCATGGTGCATTTATGTGTAGTATGCAAAAAGTGGACTAAATAAATAAGACTTTATATTTTCATCGAGAAGTATGGTTATGTTTTAATATTATTTATGTCTGCGAGTCTGACGCCAAACGTCAAGCGTTGAACAGTGTTGCCATACAGGGAAACCCCAAGGAGTTCTCTTTACCAACGATTAGTGATGTTCAATAACATTTCAAACAATAACGGATTGGCTTTTCAGGCTTTTTATAAATGAAACATTGGGTCTAGAGTTTATAAGGTCTTTGATGTATGTTTATTTCTAGCCACAATGGCAGCGCTGCTAGAAAGTAAAGGCAGATTATTTTTATTCGTTATCGACGAACTGCTTGACATTCTTTTGCTGAGTGCAACTCTTAGTTCTGGTAAGGAGGTGTACAGGTTAAGACGACGCGCGCCGGATTACCCTTTTAACCTAATGTTAGTATTAATAGGGTTCAGATCTGTAAGCGCACTGATGCGTATCCGGTGTTAAATATATTGCCAGTTGTACAGAAGATTGCTTTTAAAGCAAATACTAGTGTTCGTTTTATGATCAATATTTCGTTAACTTCTTTATTTTATCCAAAAATCGGACGGAACAAACCCATCTTTGGAGTACAATTACCTAAAGTTTTACGTTAAACAATGTTTGATTTATAAAGTAATAAAAGCGGAAAAAAGATATGCGCAAAATTGACAAAATTTCGTTTTTTGCTTTTACTGATTTAACACTGTAGGTAACTACTACCCAAACACGGGTATTCGGCCGCATTTGGAGGGAAAGGAAAATAAACGAAAAATTGATAAGAAAATGAAATAGCGAAAACGGTCGATTATTTCTTAAAGTAAGATAGTTAGCGAAAAATATTAAACACAAAAGTCTTAGTGGTTTTTAAAGTCTAAAAATTCAGTTTACAGGAGAGCCAAAAAGTCGTAAAAAAACAAAGTTACTTTTTTTTAATGGAACACCTTGTATATTACTCGATCTTTTTGTTCTTTTTAAAATTCTAAAAACCCCTGAAACTTTTCTGTTTAACATTTAAGAAATAATCGAGCGTTTCCAGTTTTGGTATTAGTATTAAAAACGAATACAAAAACTTACTTTTTAAACAATCCGGGTGATTTGGATCGATTGTTCCTCTGATCATAAATCTATACAAAGATTTATCAAAATCGCTGTTAAAATCTCCACAAAACATTACAGCAACTCTATTATTAGGATGTTCCTAAAAATAGTTAAAAGAAATAATGCTTAAGGGATTTTCATTAAAAAAGATTTTACTAATAAAATATAGTTTATCGTGTTACATTCCAAACACAACAATAGCTCCCATTTCATACTTCAGTATAACATAATAGTTTAATCAAAGGCGGCTGCTACATAGAAGATGCAGAGCTGCAGAACCACCAAAATGTTTAAGCTACTACTTTTTTACTTTTCAGTAAATAATTAATAATTCCTTAAAATAAAAATAAGTAAAATTAAAACATGCAATATCCGGCCGAGAATGATATTATAATATGTTACGCTACTCAGCCGTTCCACCGAGGTCGTACAGTGGACCAAGTAAATTTATTAAATCTCTCGCGACGATATTTAAATGCCCTAACCTGGACTGTTAATATACGTGCACAGTACTTCTCAAATTAAAGAATACACACTTGTCGATTCGCATAAACAGCGGTTTATAAAATTTTGATACGGAAAATTACGGTATTTATAGGTTATATAGATAATCGTTGTTTGTTCATATTGTTAGTCGGCTTTAGTCTTGTGTAGACCTTGAAAAAATATAAAATTGATGTAGTATATAATATTCTTCTTTCGGTGCCATATCAGGTTACCCTAACGTTGGCAATTACATTGGCGAGTTGTTCGCGGTTTTTGGCTAATCTGAATAGTTGTTCGGCACTGCGTATTCCAGTCCAATCGCGAATGTTCTTTAGCCATGACATCTGGTTCCTTCCAATTCCTCGGCTGCCTTCGCTTTTACCTTTTATTATAAGCTCGAGTATCTTGTATCGGTCCCCTCTAAGAACATGTCCAGGTATGATATCTTTCGCACTTTTTTTGTGTTAAACAATTCCCGGACGGTATTTGCTCGATTTAATACTGCTTCGTTGGTCTGCATAGCTGTCCAGGGTATTCGAAGCATTTTTCTGTGCAACCAGATTTCAAACGCTTCCAGGCGATTGATCGTGGCAGCCTTCAGGGTCCAGGTCTCAGCTCCATACAACAACACGGACCAAATATAACATTTGATCATTTTTTGACGTAATTTTAGGTTTAAGTTGTCATTAGAGAAAAATGATTTCATTCTCAAAAAAGTTCTGCGAGCTGTATAGAACATAATAATATAGTGAAAGTTAAAAGATCTTTTAAATACACTTTCGAGGAAAACTTGAAGTAAAAAAAATCGAGGTACGCCATTATATACCATAATATATTACTGTTGAGATAGTTGGTGTTAGCAGGAGAAGACACTACACACGTCACTTTAATAAAGATATTTAAGTATTCTCGAAATGACTGTATTTGTGCATGCAATGCGCCCCAAAAAATTACACGCTATTTATCTTGGTAATTTAATTTAATTGCAAAAGTACTGTAATAGCAACTATACGTGGCACCTTCCAGCGGGTTTTTTTTCTATGCAGAACACCTATAATATTACCAACCGAGCCGCCACTGGGTTTAATAATAGATTTTCTTAGTTTAAATGTGTGTATGTAGGTAGGTTGGTTGGCGGGGGTCGGGTATGTGCCCCAAGCTTCTTATACTGCAGGTTTCTGGCTTATTGTGACCCTAGCCTTGTTAGAAGAGATGTATTCCTTCCATAAGGTCCAATAGCCTTCTTCCAACGTTATCATGCGGGAGGTTGTCGCCGTGTTAAATATTATGTTCTAAATATTTTGAGGGTTAGTGCTTCGCAACTGTAAATGACACGAGAGGCGGTTTCGTCCTCTTCACTGCAAAGTCTTCATTCAATGGGTCCACTGTAAATTCATTCTTCATTCATTCTATTCACTGAAGGTGTTTTTTAATTTGAAATCCCAAGCGCTGGTTCAGGGCCCCTGGAATTTTGAGCAGATCCGGCCCCCGCTAGTTCGTCTTCTTTTTCATTGCCTTTTATCCCTGAGTGACCAGGAACCCGCAGGAGTTCCACCTTGTTGTTCCTGGCTGCCAGTTCTTTCAGGTCGTTAAGGCATTCTGATGTGCACACGTGAAATATTAGGTGACCAACTCCAAATGATAAAAGCTTATTTTTGGGGTCAAAAGTGACATTAAATTGTGGAGAGATGGAGAATATATGCGGGATGGCATACCGTGTGTCTTAACAATCTTGATTACATGGGCTAATTATACCTAGTAATCATTAATATTTATTTTACCTTTAAAACTAGATTTTTCATATTGTACAAATAGGTCGCTGCCATAAACGCTTGCAATAGCCTTATATGATCGGCTTCAGGATGATAGTATAGGTGCGTGTTCCCAACAATAACAATATGTTTCGTTTTATGGTCTTGTAGCACGGTTGCCTGCAGAGAGGTATTCTGTTGCATAAATTCTTTTTTCATATCCTCATTGAGATTTAGCATATTGAAAACGTCGGCAAATTGTTTGCGATTGGTTTCCGCTCTTAGCACCAAATGCTTAGACTGCAATAGCCTAAAAACATAATAGTAGAATATTATTTTTTTTACAATGGCTACAAAAGTTATAAAAAAACACAATGACAACAGAGCAAGATATAAATCTTATCTTTATCATAACAAGCAGACAATACGTCAAATGGAAAGGATCCACCCGATTCCTCATAAGTTCCGCAATCAACGGCGTATACAAGGAAGGGGGGGGGGGGTAATTACCCCCCCCCCCCCAAGATTACTTAAGCGTTGTTTAATTTTTGTCCTTACTCCTTAAGTTAATCTAATATTATCTAGTATCCTAGCCAGGCACGTAGCTAGGGGGGGGGGGGGTACAGGGGGCCCGGCCACCCCCTAAACTCGAGCTCTGATTTCGACAACGTAGGCAACACATTAAACATTTCCTACAGTATTACATTTTCTTCAGCTCAATTATTACCGGGTTTGTTTTTGTGCTTTTCTTGAGGATTTTGTTTTGTGTTTTTTATTTTTCCCACTTGAAAACCAAGCACCATGATTCCAAAAAGGGCGTGGCACCCAAAAAAATTTCGTCTGCGGCGCATTTTTTTTTGCGCCTTTGGCGCGATCCCGACGGACCCGCCCAAGAGGAGATCCTGGCTACGTGCCTGATCCTAGCCGATCGATTACCCCCCCCCCCCCAGACGCATGAGCTGGATACGCCGTTGTCCGCAATGAAACCATGTGAAAATATACACCAATTTTTACTGTAGAAAAACATACGCTGTTCCCGAATAATTCAAATATTTGTCCCCTCCTGCTCCCTTAAAAAAAAGGTAGAGCAAAAACTTAAAGTAATCCAGAATTATACGATCACAAAAATGCTAACTTTAATAAAGTCGATTCACTCAGTAAACCTGCAAGATGGCCGACATGTCATATGACAAAAGTCATTGAAAATGCAAAAATTTATTTTATTTAGCTGGAATATGACTTTTGTCATATGACATGTCGGCCATCTTGCAGGTTTACTGAGTGAATCGACTCTACATACATACACCTTTACTGAGGAAATCCCGCTTTTAGATTGGTCAGTTGGTCACTATAGTTACGCCGCCTAGAGGCCCACCTAGAAACTTAAAAATAATATCCAGCAATTTCTCTTGGTCACTTTTGTATTAAATATTTTTCTCCGCTAACCGCACGATAAAGTGTTTACAAGATTCAGTCGGCGTCCCTTTTTAGTTGTACACCCGGTACGACCCGTTTGAAAATGCCTTTTCACACTCGTTCGACAAACACACCACAAACTTCTCACTCGTATGAAAATGAATTTTCAAAACTTGTAGCACATTCTCGGTCAAAATAAACTGAACAAGAAAAATATTATATCACTAAATACCTACATTTCAATTGGCCATAACTTCTTAAATCTTGAACCGATTTGGATGAATTTGGCGAAATCGGCTTATGGAATCTTGTATGGTGCTCCTTGCTTTGCCTAACATTTCAGCAACGTATTTTATAATACGATTATCATCGTTTAGAGCAAGAGCAGTAGCATGTCTTGTGGTAGCAAGTTTTTGTAATTCGTAGATTTAATAACAGCGCAGTTTACTGACAGTGTTACATGCAATGAGCTCAAAATTGCTATGCAACCAGGGCTGACAAGAGGGGGGGGGGGGGGGATGGGGGGACAAATTTCCCGGGCCCACGTCTCTTTTAAGGGCCCATGCTCGGGCTGCGCAGTTAAAAAAATATGATAAATTATAAAAAAAATATAAAATCTCTGTTGACAAAAAATTACTTTGTAAACATTACATAGGTATGTAAATAAACATTACATAGGTATGTAAATTGTTAGGCGAGTTGGCGAATAATGAATGTTCTAAGTATCAAATATCGATACATTTTGTATTTTGTCCTCGCCCGTCCGGCCCAATATTTTTTGTATTAACATCGATTTATTCGAAGAATTTATAAAACTTTCATCTTTTTTGGAGAACCTACCCGAAAATTTTGTACATTTTAGAATTGACCAACAATGGGTTTCTTATTTAAAAATTATATTTTTGTTATTGTTTTGGGGTAGTAAAGACTTATTTTAATAAAAATAAATATTTTTAATGCCAAAACGACTATGAATGTGGAATATTTGAGAAACAATTTTAGCTCATTAAGTATTGAGCAAAAAATTGAAATTAAAATTGAGGGAAGACCTAAACTCGACACAGACCACAAAGTGTAAATCTAGGGACTTTATTGTTATTGATAAGTTTGTTGCAAATAAAAACAGAAGAATGACTTTTACTTTTAAACAATGTAGGTACCCACTAATGAAAAATAAATTGGTCTTTTTTATTTTTTTTATCTTATTTCATTTTCAATAAAATAGGTACCGTAAAATGGGGTGAATAGGAACAGTTTTTACCTTTGATCCTAAATTAATTGCCGTAAATATTTTTTTAAAGAAATTATCTCTAGCTGAAAACTTGGGTCTACCCTTTATCTTTTAATACTTTACTTCTTGAAATTAAATAAATACTCTGTATACCTTACACAAAATATATATGTAGTGTTCCTAATCACCCCACATATAGGGGTAAATGGGAACATCAGTTAAAATTCACGTCCATTCGTATTTAGATATATAGGAGGTGAATAGGAACTAATAAAATATGTGAGGGGTGATTAGGAACACACATATATTGAATTAAAACGAATTTATGCTTTACAAAAAAACTTTATTTAAGCTTAATACAACAATAAATTTTAATCTTTTCCAAAACTGACCATGCCCTTAAACACAATGTTCAATGAAAAAGATATAGGTTTTGCAAGCTTAATATAACATCAAATCGCTTAAATCGTTTTTAAAACTGACCATGTCCTTAAAACGAGCTGATTTGTTTTGATTAAGTGAGAGTTTTAATTGTTTCCTATTCACCCCACGCATTGCAATTCTACGACGTCATAATACAATAAAAACAAATATTTGAAAAGAGTCATAAAACTGAAAGAACTAAATAAGAAATCATTGTATATATGTATCTGTGTTGCAAAAATAATAGTGCTTAACCTAATATTAGAATAATTCCATACTTACAGGTAAAGTTTTACAGGGGTCAGAATGAAGGTTATGAAACAGGTGTTGCTTGTACTGCTGTCAAACATGAAACAGTGTTGCTAACAATGTAAAATTTTATATTTTATCTTGTTATAAGGTAAGACAACTTACTAGATGTACAGATCTGACAAATGACGAATATTACAATTTAGAAAGCAGTTTTTGTTTTTATGTGAAGTTTTGTTCCTATTCACCCTATAGTTCCTATTCACCCCATTTTACGGTAGGTAATTATAAATTTTTAAAATATTTATTAAAAATTATTGACCAAATTTGGGCGTGGTCTTAAAAAATTTTCGCCTGCAGCGGGCTTTTAGTGCACCCCCAAGTTAATAAGTCACAAGCCGCCACTAGCTAGGACCCTATACCTCCCGCTTTTTAATATTTTAAATCTGGCAGCCCTAGGAGTGGGCCCAGGATGCCGCACAGCCCCCGGGCCTGACCTGGCTCTCGACGGCCCTGTATGCAACGCACTAGCATTGTTATTACCATAAGACAAGAAATTGATAGAGAACAAAAGAAAAGTTTTTTTCAAATACTTATGTTTCTTTTTTTAGAAAAGAAATATCGAGATAAATCAATAGGAACATAACGTTAAAAATTATAAATCTTAAGAACCAAGCTAATTTAAACATTATCCTACTACCGATTTTTCCCACAGGGTCTTTAGAATTTAGTGTTATAAATGTAACTTTTGTTCTTCGTTGTCTAGAGAAAAATGATGCCTCTTTTACGATAACTGGAATGCAGCAAAAAAATCTAAATAATGTGGCTTTAATTTGCAAAAAAATTCATCCAAATTGGTTCAAGATTAAAAAAGTTATTGCAAATTAAAATGTACTAATCTATTAGTATTTGGTGTTTTTTAAGTAAATGGTATAGATCATAGACCTAATAGTGTATATTAACTCTACAGTGTGACCAGTAAAGTCCGCATCATATGGGATTTTTTTTTATTAATAGCTTTATTCGAAAATTGACTTTGGCATCAAGTTCTGCTTCGATCAAGACGAAAATGAAGCAAAAAAAATAGTAGTCACGTGATTCGCATTATCTGTCAAATTTTAATTTTTTCCAAAAAATAATTTAAAAGTGAGGTTATTTCTGAAAATATCAAAAAAAGTTATTAGAAAAAGTTTTTTTTCAATTTATTTTCTAGCCCACATGCATGAGATAATTTTGATTTTTTACCCACCACTTAAATTTATCTTCCACTTAATGAACACTTTACTGATGACACTGCGTGTTGTTTTTTGTCTTAATATTAAGGTGTATTACTTTCAGACACAAACTACTTTTTCAAAAATACTTATTTTATGAAGTTACCTTATACAGGGTCAAAAACAAATAAACTTTGCATCACATGCGACCAAATTTTAATAGCCCAATATTGATTTTGTAGAAAAACACACATTTAATATGGCGCTACTTTAAAGAACATGTATCTAAAAGCATTGTCAAAACTGAGACGTTTTATGTAGGTTGTGTTTAGTAGTATTTTGCAAAAGGGGTGCAATTTACAAAATATGGGTAAAAAATCAAAATTATCTTATGCAACTAAAATTTTGCATGTGACCTAAAAACTGCATCTAAAAAAACTTTTTCTAAAAACTTTTTTTGGATACTTTCAGAAATAACCCTACTTTTGAATTATTTTTTGCAAAAAATTTAAATTTGACAGATAATGCGAATCACGAGTATTTTTTTGTTTAATTTTCGTCTCGATCGAAGCAGAACTTGATACCAAAGTCACATTTCGAATAAAAATATTAATAAAAAAAAAATCCCATACGATGCGGACTTTACTGGTCACACTGTATGTATAGATGAGAGTTTTTGCGAAAAAATGTTATTCTCTTACCCCTACCCTAATAATATTATTTAATATTTCATCTCCTCTTACCCCCCATCACGTTAACTTTCCATAATAATATAATTTTAATTAAAATATTATAATTTAACATACTTTTTTTGGGCAGACTGTAGATGTATTTAATAAAGTTTAAAAAGTATATCGGTATGGATGTATCGTATTGATATAACTTTAATCCGCTTGAATTTTGTAAGAACTGTACATTTAGCGAGTAATGCAATAATATGCCAGTGCAGTGGCGTAGCAAGACAGACAATTTTTTTACTAATAAATGAAGCATAGACATAATATACATTTACATCAGCAAACAATAATCACGAAAGTGTCAATTTATGGCCTTGCGCATATCTAAACAAAGCCTAACCAGATATGGACATGCGCACTGCAAAATTTTCATTTAACGAATGGAAAGATAGATAGATTCGGGCTTTAAAGTTGAAAATGTCTTACTGTAAGCTCAATGTTGTGGTGCACAGATTTTAAGACCGTATTCCACAGACCCAGTCATTGGTCAAGAAATTGTAAAAGTTTCCCTTCAATTTATTTTCACGTGTAAACAGCTAAAATTTGCCCCAAGTTCTTGCCACAATTTATTGTTAAGAAACTGGCATTTTGGAATATTAGTTGGTAACATTTAACAAGTTGCCAAAAACTTGGGTACCTGCGGGTAGAACAACATTTTCAAGCACAATATAAAGTTTTCGGTACCAGTCAGTGTTTATATCACAAACAGAATTTACTTAACTACACAATACACAAAAACTAGAAATCCGAAATATTAAACACCCACAATCAACAATAACACAGTTCCTTTTAGTTGCTTTTAAATAGTAAAGCCAACGGCTAAGTTGGGCCTTCCTTTTAAAAATTTAACTCAGCGCAGCAAAAAAAAAATTTCTCGTCCCTTGCCGCCGCTCATCTATATTTCTCATACGATTATAAGCCTTGTTCGCG
This sequence comes from Polydrusus pterygomalis, assembly GCA_963969555.1. Lineage (NCBI taxonomy): Eukaryota > Metazoa > Arthropoda > Insecta > Coleoptera > Curculionidae > Polydrusus > Polydrusus pterygomalis. The sequence goes on along the minus strand of OZ018376.1, from coordinate 35,091,375 downwards.
AAGCATTTCTTTAACAACTCAGCTAAGCAAAGAGTTTTACTTTGCTATATGCTGTTTAACAGAAACAAAAGGGAAGTACCTAATAGCAAAGAATACAAGAAATCCACAGGAAAACGTAATACCAAAAATAGCGCGGAGCCGGTTATGGAATGTATTTATATGATGTCGATAACGAAGGAAAACCTAATAACAAGAGAGTTGTGTGCATGCCCATCTCTGTTGGGCGCTAAGGGATCTGACCGGCCAGCCGTGCATACAAACGTATTTTTTCACCCATAAAACTTAACTTTTGCTTGCGCACGAGACCAGCTGTACGGATTTAAAGGTAAATGTATATGGGTAGTTCTTACGAAATAGATTTTGGTCATCTCTGCAATTGTTTTTATTTTTCCCGCTCTTTTGCGAGCATAATATCTTTCCCTTTCCTTTCTTTTTTCTTCTTCGTATGTCTGAGGATTATTTCTCCTTGATTCACGTAGTTTTCTCATGGCCTCTTGTTGTCTTTGCTTCTGCTTTTCATGATCACGTTTCTTCTTTTTCTTTTGACTCGTGGAGGGCGTGTCTGCCATATCTGAAAAGTATGTTACCATTTTAGGCCTAAAAATCTTTAAAAAACGAAAAAAGTATCTAAACTTTGTAAAATATTATCAACTCCGTGATACAGCCTCAGCTCCGTGAATATCTGGGTTCACTGAGCTGAGCTTCACGGAGATTAGGATTTAACATGTTTTTGTTGAATATCTTCTTTGTAAATAAAAATTTAATATACTGTACTATACAAGTAACTAAAACTTTTTAAAATACTCCCCTGTACATAAAAACAATAGCACAAAATTATGTACTTACCTTAGAATTTAATTTCACAGAGTTGATATTTTCAAATTACCACACTGTAAAGTACGACGTTATAACGCGCTGATCAACAACCTACTACCCTCAAAGTCGGGCAATGACTGGCGTACCCAGTGCTGCCACGCTCTTGCTAACCAATATCGGTAGATGTCAAAAAATAAATCGGTAGATTGCGGTCTAAAATCGGTAGCTAGCGGATTGCGCTATAAATTCAAATGAAAACTATTATCGGAATCGGAAAATATACTTTTACTCCTTAACCTTCAACGCACGTTTAATACCTAATAGCGGAATAGTGCCCAGTCCAAGCGTTCAAGCCTGTTTTACAGAAACACAGAAAAGGGGAATACCCGAAGATGCATCGGGGAATTACAGAAATTGTATTGACGTTATTTATTATATGATTTGGGTGGGCACCCCTAGATGTCGCTAAATATATAGGATTGTTTTTAGAGATGTTCTTAAACAAACTAGGGAGGCGCAATTGAGTATTTACTATGAGCTCATGGCTCAGAGGATAAATCGTATAATAATTTAAATATATATGAGTATTTTTAAAAACTTCGATAAATCGGGAGATTTCACACTTGAATCGGTAGATCGGTAGATCTATTCAAAAATCGGTAGATCTACCGATAAATCGGTAGACGTGGCAGCACTGGGCGTACCGAGTTTACCGAAATTTACTTTATTAAAAGAGGGGAAGTCCCCTAGTTTTAGCTGATATTTAGCGCCATCTTTTGCCTAAAAGCTAAACTTCGGTATGCTTCACGGAAATGAAGTTAGTTTTTGGGAACAACACTTTAAATGCAAATAAAATTGGGAATTTATAATATTTTCGTTGGTAATTCACTTGACATCCTTGGGCAGGGTGCTCTTTTCAAGTATTAAACAGAGTTAATATTATTTTTATTCGTTCGAGTCAATACTAAGAAAAATGAATAAACATATTAGGACCGAGAACACTCACGGAGGTGAGAATTCTTTACTTTGTAGTTATTTTTTTCAAAAAGTGGTGCACTTTATGAACTAATTTTTGTAATACTAAAATCTATACATTTTTACAACAAATCGCAAAAAAGTTTTTGATTATATTTTCTTTCTTTGTGAAATTAAGGGGTGTGAACACCAAATAAGCATATTTCGTAAGAATTACCCATATGTGACGAACAGCGAAGCGAATGGAAAACAAAAATGTGTTCAGGATGTTTTCGAAATGACTTATTATAAAATATGTTGTTTTTGATGCACTCCATTAAATTATACGTTGCCAGATTGTAATAAAATATATATTTTACTCAGATAATTATTTTTTAAATAAACTCAATTGTTGCCTCCACTATTACTAAACTTCTCCAGATTGGGACATACAACTTACTTAGTTTAGTGATAAATAAATAAATAAATGTTTATTAACGGACTTGCCATTTTAGATTACAAAACATCCACTAAGATATAATATGGTAAAGAACAGTACATTTCAATATAAGTTACACAAGTACACAACTAAAGAAGTATTTTTTTCAAATTATACTTTAAACCCTGAAGTAGTGTCAAATTAAACAAATCTATATTCCCGGGCAGTTCATTTGCTTTACGGCAAAATCTAGAGATGGGACTGTAAAAAGTATAATTAACCCTGTGTATATCAATACTAAACAGACTAACTTGTCTGGTCACCCTAACTGGTGCATGGAAGTTTATTAGTTGCAGTAAAGCAGACGAATCTATTAAACCATTAAGTATTTTATACAAAGTGCAAAGATCAGTATAAGATCTGCGAGTCTCTAGTTTTGAAAGACCCAGCAATAGATATAAATCATTATAATTAATTTGTTCAGCCGTTATTTGCAATTTATAAGCGATATGCCTAAGAAATCTCTTTTGAACTCTTTTTAAAGTATTTAAATGTATTTGGTAGTAAGGAGGGAGCCCACACCTGGGACGCATATTCAATCGTGCTACGCACTACCGCACAGTAAACATCTTTTATAGCAAAAATATTATTAATGTCTTTAAGTGATCTGATGACAAAACCCAACAACTTAATGGATTTGTTTGTAATAAATTCAATGTGTTTAACAAAAGAAAGTTCATGGTACATTATAACCCCTAAATCTTTAATGGTAGAGACTCTATTAATTAATTTATTATTCAAGGTGTAGTTTAAGTGAGGGGATTTTTTTATTCTATAAAAACTTATCACATTACATTTAGAAAGGTTCAACTGCAGATCATTCAGGTTACACCAAATAATGAATCTATTAAGATCATCCTGTAGTTCAATACAAGCAGCAAGAGATAATATAATTTTGTAAATTTTCAAGTCATCAGCATAATATCACAATACAGCATGATATCACAATACGCATCCTTAAACTATGTTCTTTTGTGATAGCTGTCAGATAAGTGGGTTAAACGAGCTTTTAGCAAAAAAAAAACAAATCACCTATATCTTGCTCCCCCCGCACTTCTTCCTTGCTACGCCACTATGCCTTATCAAAGGTGTGTCTCTATTTACCCCATAGGTATTGAAGGGGGCCGAAAGTAAACACAAACAAAATTTGCTTATTGATAACGAATAAAATGTTGGTACAAGTTATCGATATTACCATTATTTATACCATTTGATGTTGTAAAACCGACATAAAATAGTTAAATGTTGTTCACCTTTAATACATTTCCTAAATTTTGATAATGGTAAGTATATTTTATTTATTTTTTGTAGTGAAAAATATAACATTTTCAAAAATAAAATGTCAGTTTGGTCTAGAGTTCGGCGGTCGCCAAATAGGCACAAACCGCTATGTTTGTCATCTCCCTAAGGTGTATTTTTTTTTAGGCAACGCTTTTAAAAATACACGTTCTTGTTCTCCTTTTACCAGCTGTTTTTTCCGGCACATGCACGTTTACAGAAAATGAAAACGAAGGACGCATATCGTGCATTAAGATCAACCAAGAGAAATATATATCATCAATTTATGAGTTTGGACCAAACATTGCAGACATTTATACGAGAAATAGCTTCAAGAGCAAATTTTCAATCACTATTTTTAATTCGTATCTACCAGATTTAACGGAATGGATATATCTGCCATGGAAGGGAATTGGAGACGATCGTTATGTAACCTTGGTTAAATCTTTAGTTATTTTTAATTCTTCGGTAAAACATGTTGATACTTCAATGATAGCTGCTGGTTTTTCAGGCCTTCTAAATTTAGATTTAGGCGGAAACAATATTTCTGACTATAGGTTTTTAGAATATGTTAAGTTACAAAACTTACACTTAAGTTACACAAATTTATATTTAAACTATCCAAGTTTTTTATACATGTACATAAATAATAACAGAAACTTACAACTGGTTAATTTAAGTCACTGTAACATAAGCAGTTTTGTTCAGGGAGTGTATACTAATTTTGATCTCAGCAACAACGCATTACTAAAGACCATAAATATTCATACCGACAACCAATACAATTCAATTATTTTAAGTATTGATGGTTGTAATAACTTAAAAAATCTTAAATCTGACGTGGCAATCTTAAAAATGTCTGGTTTAAAAAGTGACTTTAACTTTGATCTTCTGGCTAATATAACAGTAAATAATTTAACACTTCGTGATAATAACATATACACATTAGACAATAGAATTTTTATTTTAAAGAACATTTTAAATTCAAATGTATACTCTCCTTCTGTAGTTTTGGCAAATAATAATTTAAATTCCATAGGGGAAGCCTATTTTCAAAACTATAAACTTAACTCTTTGATACTGAGCCAAAACAATTTAACAAAACTAACAAATTACGCGTTTAAGAACAGCAAAATCGATACCTTAGACATATCAATATCAAAAGTGAACTATATCGACTCCACAGTGTTTTACGGTTTAAAAGTAGGTAAATTAGATTTATCAAAAAATAGACTTAGAACATTAAAAAACGTTTTCTACAATATTTCGTCCGTATACCAGTTAAATTTGGCGAATAATCCCATTAAATTTATAAACAAAAATACTTTTTCTAACTGTACTAATTTGCAAGTATTAAATCTTACAAACTGTCATCTGCATCGAAATAGTATTGGTACAAATTCATTTGCTGATCTCATTTCTTTAGATCATTTAGAGCTTAGTCTGACTGGTCCCTTTGATTCTTACAGAATCAAAAATCCATTTTTAGAAACACTAGTTATTCGAAATTCTAACTTAACATCACTTGAGAATCAAAATTTCAAAGGTTTTTATAATTTGAAGTATTTATATTTTCCAGGAACAAACGTTTCTAACATAAAAAATCAGTCGTTACAGGGGTTATTTAGCATAAAAGAAATCGACGCAAATAATTTAATATCTTCTCGTCGTGTGTTCGAAACTGTACCAATTTTTTCCAACCTTTCTTTTTTACAACATTTGAATATTTCTTACAAATTCATACGAAAACTATCCAGTTCTGACTTTGATGGATTAACTCACCTTAAGACCTTAAATGCATCATTTAATTCGATAAGTACAATTGATGTTGAAGCGTTTCATGATCTTAATAGTCTAGAAGTTTTATCACTTGCACACAACCTTCTATCAGATCTACCAATAGGACTGTTTTCAACCTTAAAAAATGTCACACACCTTTATTTAAATAATAATAATATCAGGTCAATAAAAGGAGTTCTTTCGGGAATGGATCAACTTATCTTTTTAGACATATCATACAATAGTCTAGCTTATAATGCACATACGTCATTTTCATTACCCATATTTCCTTATAACCTTACGTATTTGTTCATTCAGGTTAACCAAATTGATTATAGTTTTATGAAAAACAATTTGGAAAATTTTAATTCTTTAGAGCGAATTGATATTAATCTGAATACTGGCTTATGCAACAACCTAAATATAATATTACTATATTTTGAAAAAAGGGGCATTAAATATACACCCCTAAACCCTGTTTACCATAGCGACAATATTAACGGCGTTTCATGTACTTAGTATTAATTGTGCTAATTTAAAATAAAACAATGTTTAATTTGTACTTATTAAAATTAGTTTTTTAGTCTACCAAGTTTTTTAGTTACATCTTGAAAATAGTTGGAGATGCACAATAACCGAAACGTGTTAAAACCAGAAATAAAATTGTGCCAAAAATAAGCGTTCTGATAATTTTAGATCGTCTACTATGTACTGAGTGGTCCACGTAAGATGACCCACTATTCCATCTCAGAATCTGTAAGGCCTTTAAAGAAAAGTTAAATGCAAACGTTTTTTGGATTGGCTTATATACTAAGTATATTATTTTTACGTCCACAGGGGGTTTAGTTTCTCCTGACCAAGTACCAACTTTCTTATTTTAAATTAAACACCCTATATATTTTTTCATTTTCGAATTCTACATTCATTTACAAAACAATGATTACTACAACATGTTTTTTTAAATTTTGAGTAGTTTTTCAGTTATTCGATATTAAAATTTTTTTTGACCACAATCAGTCTTTTGAAAAATGTTGTGTTTAAAACTAGTTGTTTTCTAATATTGTTAATGTATTTGCTAATGTATTCCAATTTATGTCCTTTTTCTAAATTAAGCAAACAGCACACGCTGCGCTGGTCCAACGTTGTCAATATCTCAACTTTTTTAGATGAATATGTATATAAATGTATGTAAATATTTTAAATTATGCAGAATTTATTTCTCTATTATTTATACCCGAAATTAGATATTGGAATATTTCTAAGAACTGTGCCCATTATGCATACTACTGCCATAAGAAATGGTAAAAACATTAACTACCAAAATTAGGATATTTAAGTTGCTAACTTGGTTAAGCAAACAGCTGTTGCTGACATTCGCCGAGTCGAAAATAAAGACGTTTCTATATTTATCTATCTAACTTTTTTTTAAAAAACACCTTCTTTAACTTAAATCATAAGTGATTAAAATATACTTTCTTCTTAATGTTAACTGTAGTAATGTTTAACTATTTCATATCCAATAAGATGATTAATATTGTACCTTGTACTTCTACCATTCCTAAAAATAAAGAAGGTCATGCCAAGAAGAAAAATGTATACAGTGTCCGCAAGAAAGTCCGCATCAAATGGGATTTTTTTTTATTATTAGGTATAGGTAAATATTGAAAAAGCAGTTAGTTTTTGCTTACCTAAAAACCAAAAATTACGTATACTGAAGCAGCTGCACGACTTGCGTTACCTGTCAAATTTGACATTTTTAATAAAATAGGTTCAAAAATGCCCTTATTTATCAAAATATCGAAAAACTTTATTCGAGAAAGTTGTTTATTTAGGCATTTTTAGCGTCTGTACGAAATTTTGACAGTCTAATACAATTTTTATTTTTTGCCAGGTTCTTGAAAATTTTGATCAACCCTCGTAGATTAACTTTTATACATCGATGTAAAACCATTTGCCCTTACTTCATTTGTAATCTTAATGCAATTTTATGTAAAATTTTTGTTTCCAATTATTTATTTTGCTTCAAAAACTGAAATTGTTATTGATCAGTATGTAATGTTTGATGCAAAGTTTATCTAATTACATCAGTTTTGCCAAAACCGACGTTTCTCATTTTTCTTAAGTTAGTAAACAGATGTACAAAAAGAAAATATTAGGAAGTTTTCGTTGAAATTTTACTTAATTTATATTGGATATTGGATCAAAAAGAATAAATATTAATCGCTCGAAACAATTTATTCAACAAAAATATAGTTTAATATGATTAATTTAATTTAATATTAATTAAGTAAAATTTCAACGAAAGCTTCCTAATATTTTCTTTTTGTACATCTGTTTACTAACTTAAGAAAAATGAGAAACGTCGGTTTTGGCAAAACTGATGTAATTAGATAAACTTTGCATCAAACATTACATACTGATCAATAACAATTTCAGTTTTTGAAGCAAAATAAATAATTGAAAACAAAAATTTTACATAAAATTGCATTAAGATTACAAATGAAGTAAAGGCAAATGGTTTTACATCGATATATAAAAGTTAATCTACGGGGGTTAATCAAAATTTTCAAGAATCTGGCAAAAATTAAAAATTCTATTAGACTGTCAAAATTTCGTATAGAGGCTGAAAATGCCTAAATAAATAACTTTCCCGAATAAAGTTTTTCGATATTTTGATAAATAAGGGCATTTTTGAACCTATTTTATTAAAAATGTCAAATTTGACAGGTAACGAAAGTAGTGCAGCTGTTTCAGTATACGTTATTTTTGGTTTTTAGGTAAGCAAAAACTAACTGCTTTTTCAAATTTTACCTATACCTAATAATTAAAAAAAAAATCCCATTTGATGCGAACTTTCTTGCGGACACTGTATGTATATTTATTGGAAATTTCGTTTGGACAAAATTCTTTACAAAAATGCCTGTGTATAGCATCGATGAACACCCAAAATTAAGTAATTTTTAATGTACCTAATTGTATATCTCCGGTACCAATGCTTTAAACATTGCTTAGGAGATATGTACCTGTTTTTAAGCGGTATAAATAGAACGCATCGAAATTGTAACAAATATAAAGAGCTTGAATAAACGATTTGTTTTAAATAATAAATACATAATGGGTACAGTTCTTAGAAATGTTCCAATATCTGGAAAATCGTTAATTTCGGGAATAGGGCATGACAGGGTAAATGATAGAGAAATAAATTCTGCACAATTTAAAAAAGTTGAGATATTAATTAATCTTCAAATATTGACAACTTTGAATCAGCGTTCTACACACCCTGTATGCTGTTTCAGGCTTAATTTAGAAAAACGACATAAATTGAATAATAAATTAGCTAATACATTAGCATTAGCAACAGAACAAATAGTTTTGAACAAGATAATTTTTCAAGAGCCCGATTTTGAATTTTTTTTCTTAAATTGAAAAAGTAAAAAAATACTCAAAAATTTAAAAAGCATGTTGTAATAAACAATTATCCTACTACCGATTTTTCCCACAGTTTAGAATTAAGTGTTAGAAATGTAACTTTTGTTTTTCCTTGTATAAGAGTAAAGTGATGCTTATTTTACGATGCAGCAAAAAAAACTTAAATATTGTGCCTTTAATTTGCAAAAATTTTTATCCAAATTGGTTCAAGATTTAAAAAGTTATTGCAAATTAAAACGTACTAATATAATATATTAGCCTTGATATTAGCATTTAGTGTTTTTTTAGTAAATGGTATAGATCATAGATATAATAGTGTATATTAACTCTATGTATAGATGAAAGAGATTTTGCGAAAAAATGTTATTCTCTTACCCCTACCCTAATAATATTATTTCATATTTTATCTCCTCTTACCCCCCGTCACGTTAACTTTCCATAATAATATAATTTTTTAATTAAAATATTATAATTTAACATAATTTTTTTGGGCAGACTCGCAGACTGTAGATGTATTTAACAAAGTTTAAAAAGTATATCGGTATGGGTGTATCGTATTGATATAACTTTAATCCAATTGAATTTTGAAAGAACTGTACATTTAGCGAGTAATGTAATAATATGCCAGTGCAGTGGCGTAGCAAGGAAGACAATTTTGTACTAATAAATGAAGCATGAATAGTGACAAACCATAGACATATACCTTTAGATCAACAAACAATAATCACGAAAGTGGCAATTTATGGTCTTGCGCATGTAAACAAAGCCTAACATACCTGGGCATGCGCACGCACTGCAAAATATTCATTTAATGAATGGAAAGATAGACATGTCCAGGGTTTAAAATTTAAAATGTCTTACTATAAGCTTAATGTTGTGGTGCACAGATTTTAAGCCCGTACAAGAAATTGTAAGTTTACCTTCAATTTATTTTCACGTAACGATTTCTGGTGATTTTAGTGTCTGCCAACCTATCAGATTTTGAGGTTAGAAAATCGTTTTTAATGTTTTGTTTCCAACATTTATTTAAAAATGATTTGCTGTCGTGTTTTTAGTTCGAAAAGCAAGTCAATTAAACTTACCTTATCAAATCGAAAATAAAAACAAACAAAACAGCAATCTTCGACGTTATTGCGTACCTAACCTCAAACGGAATATTGGTTGGTAACATTTAACAATTGCCGAAAACTTGGGTAGGTACCTATCTACGTGCAAAACAATTTCTTGACCCAGAACTTGAAAAATATTTCGGTGCCAGTCATTATTCATATCACAAACAGAATTCACTTGCCTACACAATACACAAATACACAAAAACTAGAAATCCAAAATATTAAACACTCACATTCACATTCCTTTTAGTTGCTTTTAAACAGCAAAGCCAACGGCTAAGTTGGGCGTTCCTTTTAAAAATTTAACTTAGCACAGCAAAGATTTTTTCCCCTCCCTTGCCGCGGCTCATCTATATTTCTCATACGATTATACGAATTGTTCGCGTATCATTCCTTTAACAACTTAGCTAAGCTTGTACTATGTACTTGCTATATGCTGTTTAAAAGAATCCAAAGGAAATGACCTAATAGCAAAGAACAGAAGAAATCTGCAGATAAAACGTAACCACAAAAATAGCGGAGCCGGTTCTGGAATCTTAACATAGTATAAAACAAAGTCGCTATCGCCCGTCTGTCCCTATATACCTATATATGCTTAAATCTTTAAAACTACGCAACGGATTTTGAAGCGGTTTTTTTTTAATAGATAGAGTGATTCAAGAGAAAGGTTTTTATGTATAATTAGCGACCCGCCCCGGCTTCGCACGGGTGCAATTTCAGAAAGTGGCATGCCGGGTACTAATATATCGGGTTTGTTCGGGTTTGTATTTATACCAGCGGGTTGCAACGCATGTCGGGTACACGCTAGTGTATTTATATGACGTCGATAACGAACGAAAACCTAATAATAAGAGGGTTGAGCGCATGTTCATTTCTGTTGGGCGGTAAGGGATCTTACCGGCGAGTCGTGCATACAAACGTATTTTTTCACCCATAAAACTTAATTTTTGTTTGCGCACGAGTATACAGGGTGTTTTCGAAATAACTTATTATATTATATGTTGTTTTTGATGCACTCCAATTAAGTATACGTTGCCAGATTGTAATAAAATATATATTTTACTCAGGTAATTAATTTTTTAAATAAACTCATTATTTTGTTGCCCCCACTACTTACTCTCCGGATTAAGACATACAACTTACCAAGTTTAGTGTTTCAAAAAGCGCATCCTTAAACTGTATTCTTTTGTGATAGCTGTCAGATAGGTGGGTTAAACGAGCTATTAGTAAAAAAAATCACCTATATATTGCTCCCTCGCACTTCTTCCTAGCTACGCCAATATTCTTTATCAAAGATGTCTCAATACCAGTCAATACCCTCCAAAAGTAAACACAAACAAAATTAATTTGCTTATTGATAACAAATAAAATGTTTATACAAATGATGCATATTACAATTAGTTACACCATTTGATGTTGTAAAACCGACATAAAATAGTTAAATGTTGTTCACTTCTGATAAATTTCCTAAATTTTGATAATGGTAAGTAAATTTTATTTATTTATTGCAGTGAAAAATATAACATTTTCAAAAAGAAAATGTCAGTTTGGTCTAGAGTTTATAGAGTATCAATCACGAGAACGAGATAATGTCAAGAAAGTACATTTTTTAAAATATAGCATTCAGCATTCTATATCTGATAGAAACATTATTGGTTATAAAAAGTGATACTTAAGGTTGAATTCTCAACGTCATTCAATCTATTGCCAACCTATAACCTATTTCGCGTTGATTTTTTGAGTTTATTATTTTAATAACTAACATTTAAAGAAAGTCAATATCGTCGGTACATTATTTAGGTGGTATCTGATATATTACAAAAATATCAATTTATTTCATTGCTAATTTTTGGAGAATTGTATAGTGAAAGAACAATGAGTGACAATGACATAATAATGTTAAAAAAAATCTTACCCGATGTTTTTCGCTATACAATTCTTCTAAAATAAGTTATGAAGTTCCTTGATATTTATTAAATATGTGAATTATTACTTATAGAACATCAAGTCGATACTGATTTTCTTTAAATTTTGTACAAAAGCTAGAAAACATAAATAAATCTACGCGAAATAGGTTATAGGTTGGCAAGCATGTTGATACTCCCACCTTAAACCACATATATCTAGCTTTGTTAGTGTTTATGCACAGTACTCTCAGGTGAAGAGTTTTGATAAGATTTTGATTTAACTTAGCACGCAATTTTTTTCAGTGTTCTATGTAAATTTCTGCGTCTATTTGGGAAAATAATTAAGCGTACTATGTAAAATCTCACTTTTCCAGCACCGCTTCTTCGACATTAGGGCTCAGATCTTTTTCTAGCACATACAGTAGTCCAGGTGGATGTTTACCCGTGCATAATCACTGGCAAGACAAGACACACATAACAGTTTCGGCTCGGTTCCAGTTAAGAAGGCGGCATTGAAAAACCAAATCTAGATCCAGTTTCATTGCAGTTCGTTAATCAAATAAAATTATTTCATTATTTGCTTTGGGGTGCTCTGAAAACTGCCGTGTCTGGCCAGTCCCATATATTTCCTTTTTTTGAACCGCTTCAAAGAAGAAAACAGCTAGCGGTGAATATGTTTAAACACTGCGCCGAGGCGGTTTCAAAACCGTGTGACGCGACCCACTGCTGTGTGTGTGTGTGTTTGCATCACTTAAAACCCATATATTTATATTATGTGCCGAGTTGGCATAAACCGATGTTGTGTGTCATCTCTCTAACGTGTTATTTTTTTAGGTAACGCTTTTAAAAATATACGTTCTTGTTCTCCTTCTACCAGCTGTTTTTTCCGGCACATGCACGTTTACAAAATATGAAAACGAAGGACGCATATCTTGCACCAAGATCAACCAAGAAAAATATATATTGTCAATTTATGAGTTTGGACCAAACATTGCAGACATTTTTAGAAGAAATGGCTTCAACAGCACATTTTCAATCACTATTCTTAATTCGTATCTACCAGATATAACGGAATGGATATACCTGCCATGGCAAAAAATTGGAGACGATCCTTATGTAACCTTGGTTAAATCTTTAGTTATTTTTAATTCTTCGGTAAAACATGTTGATTCTTCAATGACAGCTGCTGGTTTTCGAGGCCTTCTAAATTTAGATTTAGGCGGAAACAATATTTCTGACTATTTTTTTTTAAAATATGTTACGTTACAACACTTACACTTAAGTTACACAAATTTATATTTAAACTATCCAAGTTTTTTATACACGTACATACAAAATAACGGAAACTTAAAACTGGTTAATTTTAGTCACTGTAACATAAGCAGTTTTGTTCAGTCAGTGTATACTACTAATTTCGATCTCAGCAACAACGCATTACTAAAGATCATAAATATTGAAACCGACAGCCAATACAATTCAATTCTTTTAAGTATTGATGGATGTAATAACTTAAAAAATCTTAAATCTGATGTTGCAATCTTAAAAATGTCTGGTTTAAAAAGTAACTTTAACTTTGATCTTTTGGCTAATATAACAGTAAATAATTTAACACTTCGTGATAATAACATATACACATTAGAGAATAGCATTTTTACTTTAAAGAAAATTTTAATTTCAAATAAATACTCTCCTTCTGTAAATTTGGCAAATAATAATTTAAATTCCATAGGTGAAGCCTATTTTCAAAACTATCAACTTAACTCTTTGACACTGAGCCAAAACAACTTAACAAAACTAACAAATTACACGTTTAAGAACAGCACAATCAATACCTTAGACATATCAATATCAAAAGTTAACTATATCGATTCCACAGTGTTTTACGGTTTAAATGTAGTTAAATTAGATTTATCAAAAAACAGACTTAGAACATTAAAAAACGCTTTCTACACTATTTCGTCCGTATACCAGTTAAATTTGGCGAATAATCCCATTAAATTTATAAACGAAAATACTTTTTCTAACTGTACTGATTTGCAAGTATTAAATCTTACAAACTGTTATATGCATCGAAATAGTATTGGTACAAATTCATTTGCTGACCTCATTTCTTTAGATCATTTAGAGCTTAGTCTGACTGGTACCTTTGATTCTTACAGAATCAAAAATCTATTTTTAGAAACACTAGTTATTCGAAATTCTAACTTAACATCACTTGAGAATCAAAATTTCAAAGGTTTTTATAATTTGAAGTATTTATATTTTCCAGGAACAAAAGTTTCTAACATAAACAATCAGTCGTTACAGGGGTTATTTAGCATAAAAGAAATTGATGCAAATAATTTAATATCTTCTGGTCGTGTGTTCGAAAGTGTACCAATTTTTTCCAACCTTTCTTTTTTACAACATTTGAATATTTCTTACAAATTCATACGAAAACTATCCAGTTCTGACTTTGATGGATTAACTCACCTTAAGACCTTAAATGCATCTTTTAACTCGATAAGTACAATTAATGTTGAAGCGTTTCATGACCTTAGTAGTCTAGAAGTTTTATCACTTGCACACAACCTCCTATCAGATCTACCAATAGGACTGTTTTTAACCTTAAAAAATGTCACACACCTTTATTTAAATAATAATAATATCAAGTCAATAATAGGAGTTCTTTCTGGAATGGATCAACTAATTTTTTTAGACATATCACACAATAGTCTACGTTATAATGCATATACGTCATCGTTATTACCCATATTTCCCTATAACCTTACGTATTTGTTCATTCAGGCTAACCAAATTGATTATAAAAATATAAAAAACAATTTGGAAATTTTTAATTCTTTAGAGCGGATTGATATTAATGAAAATACTGGCACTTGCGACGACCTAAATATAATATTACTATATTTTGAAAAAAGGGGCATTAAATATACACCCCTAAACCCTGTTTACTATGATTTCAACAATATTAACGGCGTTTCATGTACTTATTAGTATTAATTGTGCTAATTTAAAATAAAACAATGTTTAATTTGTACTTATTAAAATTAGTTTTTTAGTCTACCAAGTTTTTTAGTTACATCTTGAAAATGGTTGGAATGAGAAATAACCGAAACGTGTTAAAACCAGCAATAAAATTCCGCCAAAAATAAGCGTTCTGATAATTTTACATCGTCTACTATGTACTGAGTGTTCCACGTAAGATGACCCACTATTCCATCTCAGAATCTGTAAGGCCTTTAAAAAAATTTAAATGCAAACGTTTTTTGGATGGTTTATATATACTAAGTGTATTATTTTTACGTCCACAGGGGGTTTAGTTTCTCCTGACCAAGCACCAACATTCTTATTTTAAATGAAACACCCTATATATTTTTTCATTTTCAAATTCTATATTCATTTACAAAGCAATGATTATTACAACATGTTTTTTTTTTAATTTTGAGTAGTTTTTCAGTTATTCGATATTAAATTTATTTTTTACCACAATCAGTCTTTTGAAAAATGACGTGTGTTTGTGTTTAAAACTATTTGTTTCCTAATATTGTTAATGTATTAAATCAATTTAATTTTTCCATTTTACATACAATTTAATCATTATTTTAACTACTGCCATAAGAAATGGTAAAAACATGAACTACCAAAATTAGGATATTTAAGTTGCTAACTCGGTTAAGCAAACAGCTGTTGCTGACATTCGCCGAGTCGAAAATAAAGACGTTTCTATCTATCTATCTATCTACAGTGTGACCAGTAAAGTCCGCATCATACGTTAGCCCAATTTTGATTTTGTAGAAAAACACACATTTATTATGGCATTACTTTAACGTATCTAGAATAAGGCATTGTCAAAAATTAGAAGTTTTATTTAGGTTGCGTTGAGTCTTATTTTGCAAAAGTGGTGCAATTTACTAAATATGGGTAAAAAATCAAAATTATCTTATGCAGCTAAAATTTTGCATGTGGGCTAGAAACTGCATTTAAAAAAACTTTTTCTAATAACTTTTTTCGATACTTTCAGAAATAACCCTACTTTTGAATTATTTTTTGGAAAAAATTTAAATTTGACAGATAATGCGAATCACGTAACTACTATTTTTTTTGCTTAATTTTCATCTCGATCAAAGCAGAACTTGATGCCAAAGTCAAATTTCGAATAAAGTTATTAATAAAAAAAATCCCATATGATGCGGACTTTACTGGTCACACTGTATCTAACTTTTTTTTTAAAAACACCTTCTTTAACTTAAATCATAAGTGATTAAAATATACTTTTTTCTTAATGTTAACTGTAGTAATGTTTTACTATTTCATATCCAATAAGATAATTAATATTATACCTTGTACTTCTAGCATTCCTAAAAATAAATAAGGTCATGCCAAGAACAAAAATGTATATGTATATTTATTGGAAATTTCGTTTCGACAAAATTCTTTACAAAAATGCCTGTGTATAGCATCGAAGGACGCCCAAAATTAGTTAAGTAATTTTTAATGTAATTATTGTATACAATTCCCCGGTACCAATGCTTTAAACAATGCTTAGGAGATACCTGTTTTTAAGCAGTACAATAGAACGTATCAAAATTGTAACAAATATAAAAAACTTGAATAAATTATTTGTTTAAAAAAATAAATACATAACGGGCAGAGTTCTCAGAAATTTTCCAATAGCTGGAAAAGCTATTTAATTCCAGGTATAGGGCATGACAGGGTAAATGATAGAGAAATTAATTCTGCCTAATTTGAGAAACTAAACTAAAACTAAAAACTAAAAAAGATAGCTCAGATATTTTTTTGCGATATTGCTCAGTATGAAATTGCGCAACTTTGCCACAATTTGACCGATGCTGTATCTCTTATAGTTTCCGAGATCCCCATGATGAGGCTCGAATTTGGGACACCCTGTACAGTCATTTATATACTTACTTGAACTTGTTCTGGTCAAAAGCACATAGAAGACCTTCAGGAATACAGTTGCCCTTTCTATTATACACGCTCTTTAGTCCCATTTTTTTCATCTCCTCTTGATAGTACTCTTTGTACTGTGAATGGTCCACTTCTTGCAGACATACAATATCTGATTGGTAACCTAAAAGAAAAAGTATATAATACTTGTTATAAATTTTTGAACAAAAATTTGTGCTTGAAAATGTTGTTTTACACGTACCCAAATTATCGCCAAATTGTTCAAATCAATTTAATGTTACCAACTAATATTTGACTTGAGGTTAGGTATGTGATAACATCGAAGGTTGCTGTTTTGTTTGTTTTTATTTTCGATTTGTTCTCTTGCTTTTCGAACTAAAAACACGACGACGAATAATTTTTAAACACATTTTAGAAACTAAACATGAAAAACTATTTTCTAACCTTAAAATCTGATAGGTTGGCAGTATGGAGAACTAGAGGGTATAGGAGGCCGATCTATGGAGGACTTAAGGTAGGAGGCCGAACGCAATGCATTGGATTCGGTCCCAAATTAGCATCGGTAATTCAGCTTTACGAGTTGCCATAAGATGGCGCTCGTGTTCGAAGTGGGCTATCAAATAAATGGTTTCTTATGGACGCAATAACTATTTTTAATTAAATTAGTTCTTTAAGGAACAAATAATGACTTTTATATGAATTTACACTTACTTTGTTATACTTATTAGTAAACTCGGCCTGTATAAAAGTTTCATTTAAAATACAGGAACATTCTAGCTAGAGGGTTTTACCTTTGGAGTTAGAAAGAGACTTATTTGGCTGCGTTTCATCTCTGAAGAAGATCCTGTCTTACACCCCGACACAAAGCAAACTCTACTTTTATAAATTGTACCATTATTCATTATAAATATGGAAATTAATTACAATACAGCGTTATTTGTCTTGTCTTGCCTTCAGACGTTATTTGTTATTTGGAAAAATAAAATGTCAATTGTCAAAAGTAAAAGTTAAAAACTATGGAGGATCTAGTTTTCCATATTAAAAACGAAGAAGAAGAAGACAACATCAGCCCACTTCGGACGCGAGAGCCATCTATCGGCCAATAGCGAACTAACCAAAAAACCGGGACAGAAATTGAAAATGCTGCCATTGTCGATCGGCCTCCTACCCTCTAGTTCTCCATAGGCCGATCGACAATGGCAGCATTTTCAAATTCTGTCCCGGTTTTTTGGTTAGTTCGCTATTGGCCGATAGATGCTCTCGCGTCGCAAGTGGGCTGGTGTCGTCTTCTTCTTCTTCGTTTTTTACTTTTGACAAATTGACATTTTATTTTCGAAATAACAAATAAACGTTTGAAGACAAGACAAGACAAATAACGTTGTATTGTAATTGATTTCCATATTTATAATGAATAATAGTACAATTTGTAAAAGTAGAGTTTGCTTTGTGTCGGGGTGTAAGACAGGATCTTTTTCAGAGAGGAAACGCAGCCAAATAAGTATCTTTCTAGCTCCAAAGGTATAGCTAGGAATGTTTAATACCCTATATTTTAAAAACCCAGCATCGTTGGAACTTTATACAGGCCGAGTTTACTAATAAGTATAACAAAGTAAGTGTAAATTCATATTAAAGTCCTTATTTGTTCCTTAAAGAACTAATTTAAATAAAAATAGTTGTTGCGTCCATAAGAAACCATTTATTTGATAGCCCACTTCGAACACGAGCGCCATCTTACGGCGACTCGTAAAGCTGAATTACCGATGCTAATTTGGGACCGAATCCAATGCATTGCGATCGGCCTCCTACTTCAAGTCCTCCATAGTTGGCAGCCACCAAAAACACCACCTTTTCCCCAAACTTGGTCAAAAAATTAGAACAAGTTCCAATTTTTTGACAATAAATTGTGGCAAGAATTTGTTGCACATTTTAGCTATTTGAGGTGAAAATGAATTGAAGGTCAACTTCTGCAATTTCTTGACCGAGAACCTGGCCCGTGGAATACGGTATTTTTATAATTTTAAAAAGATCAAAAAGAAATTGATACTTTATAATTTCTTCACATCATCCCGGCGCTTTTCACATTTTGGTTTGATTTTCAGCTATACAGTTGGTTTGGTTCACGATTCTGCCGTTTAATTGTTGAAATGAAAATACCGATTTATTTTCTCTATATTCTTCTCTTGAATCGAACAAGGCCTTAAGTAACTATAAATCACAACAAAATAAAAATTACCTTTTAATTCCTTGATGATCAGTTGTTTCCTGTAATGTATACCTAAAGCCTTTGGAGGACAGTAAGAAAATTGAATCCCATCGACGTATCTGTCAGCCAAAACATTGTAAGAGACTACCCTGAACCTAAAAAAAAATTAGAAATGAATTACTTGGTTATAACTTAGATCTTATAAAAATCAAAATCAAAATCTATATTTCGTAGGTACCTACTAACCGAAGCAGCCATCAAAGATGGATGTACACGTCATGTATGTTTGGTTTCATGTACTCTAGAGTATAATAGTATCATTAAGAAATTCTAAGACTGAGTAGTAACCTTTACCAATCAGAAATTGCTTTATTTTTCAATTAAATATATTTACATTAGTGGTCTTATTTTGTTTGGTAATTTATTGTATAAAATTGTACCTGCATAATCAGGTGACCGTTCGGATTTTGTAAGGTTATTTTTGACTATTGACAATTTACTGGCATTTCTGGTTGGATAATCATGAAAATACAGGTTTGATACCTACAAATTTTTTTTCGTTTATTTTTACATACATAAACATTCTAAAAATATAAATATAGGGGAATGGCATGACCCCATTCTCAATGAAAACTGGTCTACAACTATCAGTGACCCTTAGACCATCATCGATTAGGCGAATTATTCGTTTTTGGACTAAGAATATTCTGTTGGATAACTGAGTGGCCCCAAAGAGTGATATTATAAGCGAATAGTACGCGATTATCAGTGCGTTTCTATCTAGTAATTGTTTAAGCTGAAATATGGCAAAATAAGCAGTACCGCACTTTTTTGCGACATAATCTACATAAGATTCCCATGTAAGAAATTGGTCTATATGCAGACCCAAGAATTTACAACCTTCGGCAGCACGCAGTGATTGAGATCTCGCGCTACATCTGAAATTTATGTATTATACAGTTTTCTGTAGATTCAATATTAGATTTTTCAAGTTCACTAAGGATACGTAATTGAACGCGTTTGGCGTGCACGGGCGCCTGCTGACCCTGCTTACCTCATACTTAACAGACAGATACCAGTATGTTGCGGTAAACGGTTTTACTTCAAATAAGGTCAGCGTATCATCGGGGGTACCTCAGAGTTCTCATCTTGGTCCACTGTTATTCAGTATTTTTATTAATGATGTATTTACGTGTTTTTCTTACATTGAAGCCTTGTTGTATGCCGATGATATAAAGTTGTATAGAGCTATTAGAAATCAGACAGATTATAATAAACTACAGATGGATCTTAACAACTTTGCCACTTATTGCAAAATTAACCGCTTATTTTTGAATGTAGACAAATGTTTTACTATATTATTCACAAGACAGGTAGATCCCCCTAGACAACTACTATTCTTAAACAGCTCTTCTTTAGCAACCAGGGAGGAGGTCAGGGATCTGGGTGTTGTTTTGGACAATAAACTAAGTTTTGAAAATCACATTAATAATATCACCAGGAAAGCATTCAGAAACCTCGGTCTCATTCTGAGAGGGATGCGAAACTTTAAAAATTATCATTCCATTATTTTGTTATATAATTCCATTGTCCGATCAGTGCTGGAGTATGCGAGTGTTGTGTGGAACCCCCACTATGATAAATATGTACAACTTATAGAATCTGTGCAAAGAAGACTTACCAATAATTTAAACTACCGTTTTCATAGGTACCAGCACCACAGAACTTACGAGTGTAACCTCGCCTATTATAAGATTGATAGTCTTGCGCTAAGAAGGAGGTTTTTTGATATATTATTTGTTTATAAAGTTTACAACAGTCACATTGATTCCCGGTATTGTCTGGAATATCTTTCTTTAAATTGTAATCCTTACGTAATAAGATCTCGCAATCTTTTGCAGGCACCACAGTGTACAACAAACTATTTTCTCTATTCGCCATTGGTCAGATGCATAAACTCCTTCAACGCCGCGGTTAATATAAATTCTAATATTGATATTTTTAACGACTCAATCTACAACTTCAAGAGTAAAATACGTAGAGTATTGACTTCATAAAAATGTATTTTCTTTAATTTCTATTATTAATGATTGTTATAACATTTATTTAATTATGACACTATTATTTGACTTTTGCACTTAGCGGTTTCTGCATCCGGCCTATTTGAGCATTGTTATTATAAAATATGTAAAATGTTTAATGTAATGATTTCCATATATTTTATATCTTGTGTTTACTTTACGAGTAATACATTTATATTTCTAATATGTAATCTGCCCTATAATTGGATGCGCAGAGCATCTGTTGGGCTTAGCTGTATAAATAAATAAATAAATAAGTAATACCAAATTATGGAGCTCTCCTGGATACTCTCCCAGTTGTCATTTAACTGTGTGACTGTTTTAATACTGTAATGATGTTTTCGGCAATCAAATCGTTTTACCGGGATCTTGTTACCAAAATAGTTTCACTTCTATTAAAGAAAACAGTACGCGTCAAAAAACTTTTATCTTCTTATTAAAAAAAAAAACAAAAAAATGTTCACAATGCGAGACTTTACTTAAGCTGACACTTGTCATTTTCAACTGTCAATTTATGACGGTTATAAATTTAGATACTGTAGGAATTAAGCAATCCAACGAGGTGTCAATAATTGCGGATGAGGTCAAATACTGCTTTGTAATTGGTACATGTGACTACAAAAATGACATGGTTTTTGCCCTCAGCCGCCATTAAGTCACGTGGTTTGAGATTCCTATAAATATTAGAACTTTAAAATACAGGTGGGTTCAGATTTGAGGTCGCTAGGACGTTTGGTATGTTCTAATTTAAATCAAGGCATTCTGGGATTAAAGGAGGAGTAAGTGAAACAGAGTACAGGCCTGTTCAGTAAAAAAAAGAAGTGACTTTTATTTGATCCCTCTAGGGGCTCAACTAATGAATATCTATCGATGCTGTCTTATTTAAGTTTTAAGTCGTCAATTTGAGAATGATACTGAAATGGCGAATTACTGTAATGGTTATTATATAAACGTAGGTCCTGACATGGCATCAAAAGTTAAGGAACCAATCTTACCACTTAATATAACTTATCCCAATTTAATAAATTCTATGGCACTAGAAATGAGGTCATTGGACACATAAACACCCTGAAAAATAATGCCGCTCCTGGCATGGACCATGTATCACCGTCCTTGGTTAAGGAGTATCACGAATATGTAATGGATCCGTTAGTCCATATTAACAATCTTATTTTTTTAACTGGTAAAGTTCCATCAATGTTCAAAGTATCAGTGGTCACTCCGATATTTAAAAAGGGCTCTAAGTCTGATATCACAAACTACAGGCCGATCAGTCTAATCTCTACAATACAAACATTTTTGAAAAGTGCCTAAGATGTAGATTATTTAATTATTTAACTTCACTTAATATACTGAGTAATAATCAGTATGGTTTCTTGAAAGATACCAGCACTAGCGACGCCATGTTTGAACTTATAGATAACATAAAACGTAGTCTAGATAGTGGAGAGAGAGAGGAATTGCGGTCTTCCTAGATTTAGCGAAGGCTTTTGACGCCGTTCCCCATGGGCTACTCATCAACATTCTTGAGCAGTACGGTATTCGTGGTATGGTACTCGAAGTCTTTAAATATTATTTAACTAATCGAAAACAAGTCGTAAAAATAAGAAAGGTTTACAGTGATCCACTAGAGGTAAGAATGGGTATCCCACAGGGTACGGTGCTGGGACCCCTCCTCTTTATTACACAGTGGCGTATTTAGGGGGGGGGGTCCGAGGGGTCTGGACCCCCCCCCCGTGGGCTCAACATTAAAAAAAACTCAGAACAGATCAGATGCCTTGTTGCATTTAATTTCTAATTTAAGTGAGTAAAATAATATATACATGGTGATTGATAATTCGATTAATTCCTTGCAGGAGGTAATTTGTGATTTTTTTTTAAATATGACCTATTCCGAAAATGCTTGGTTTTCGAGTTATTTCAATTTTTTTCTTGTTTTTTACCTGCGTGTCTAATTTATTTAATTTAAAAAAATTGAAATAATGTTCACTTAGTTTTGTAATTTTTTTGCAAACTAGAATTATTAGCAATACTTTGTTTTTACAAATAATTAAGTAACTGTGTCACAGATAACAAAACAACATGGCCAAACTTGGCAAAAAAAAATGGCAAAAATAACTTAACAACCAATCATTTTCGGAATCGGTCATATTATGTAGAAATATATATTTTTAAACATAAATATTTAACAAAATATATATTTACATTATTGCGTTTATATTTAAAAATTTCTTAATTTCTTCCTTTTTTGAGTTCAGCTATCAAAACATAGAAATTATAAATTTTGATAGTTCAAAATAGGGCGTGGCACCGAAATTTTTTTCGCCTGCGGCGCTTTTTTAAAGAAAGAAAGATAAAACGATAGGTATAGACCCCCCCCGTGGCAATATTCTAAATACGCCACTGTTATTACATATATAAATTCATTATTAGGTCTTAAAATAGATGACGTGACTGTGTCATATGCTGATGACACGGTTCTATTTTTTAGGGGTGGCACTTGGAAATGTGTTAAGAATAAGGTAATCGAAGTGTTAGATAAAGTAAAATGTTGGCTAGATCAAAACAAGTTAAGCTTAAACACCGAAAAAACATACTACATTGCATTTACAATGACTGAAATAAACAGACCAACTTTTAATTGCATTACATTGACCGATCCTAATCTTATCATAAGGGAAACAGACACGATCAGGTATCTTGGAATTACAATAGATAAGCATTTAAAATGGACTCATCATATACAAAACGTAACAAACAAAATAAGAAGCCTAATTTATAAATTTTACTTAATACGCAGGATACTTCCTAAAAAATTACTAATTCAAATATATAAATCATTAGTGGAATCAACTTTAAGATATGGTATTATAGTATGGGGAGGACTCTATGAAAATGCGTTAAAACCACTGAATATAGCACAAAACTTTATTTTGAGAACAATTTTTTTTTCAGATAAACTTTATTCAAGTAACCTACTTTACGATGAGAATGTTTTGAATGTCCGATGCCTATATTATCTTAGCAATTGTAACTACTGTTTTAAATGTAAAAATAAAACATTTGTAAACCATTGTTATCAAACTAGACATAAAACAAGCGAAGTAATGGTTGTTCCCTTTAGAAAATATGATGCAGGTCAAAGGTTTGCATTGATTATAGCGCCAAAAATTTATAATGCATTACCTCAGGACTTACGAACCATAACAAATTACAAATCTTTTACCCGCAAATGTAAAGACTTTGTATTCAAAAATAGGGTATACATTGAAGGTCTTTTGTAGATCTCTTGAATTATGCTTGCTGCACTATTTCCCTCTGGATGTGATATTGATAGGAATATGGATTATAGTATAGTTTAAAATAATAAATATAATCACGTTCAATTGTTGCACATACAGGTAGGTGTTGATCACCTAGGTGCACACTACAAGTACAATAGTAAATAAGTAAATTACTTAGATATTGCTGTAATATGTAGTTTTTGTAAGTTGAATAAATAAATAAATAAATAAATAAATAAATAAATTTGACGTTTAACTCGTGGATCAAGTAGGTCACAGCCTTCTACTAGGCTAGGCTAATAAAGATCATAGACATATTATGCCTTTAGATCCGTACAGCTTATCTGATGCGCAAACAAAAGTTACGTTTTATGGGTGAAAAAAGATCTGTATGCACGGATCGCCGGTCAGATCCCTTGGCGCCCAACAAGGACGGGCATGCACACAATCCTCTTGCTATTAGGCTTTCCTCCTTTATCGACATCATATAAATACACTCCAGAACTGGCTTTTTATCTTCGGATAACTGATTTTAATATTCGATATTTCGAAACCATGTATCTTCTTTTTAATATAATGATTATTATCTTTACGATTAAGATACGACCCAGGTGACTTTTTAATAGAAAAAGGTCTTTCGAATTCTAGGGATCAAACCCAGTAAACTTGCTATTTTTTGTTTCCTATTATAGGTAAATCCCACAGTTAACATTATGTTTTTTTTTAAAGTGCGTGGTTTGTTGTTTGTCTCAGAGGCCATCCACGTGTATTCCGAAGTGTTAGGCGCTTTCAGTATCGGTACATATTATTAAAAAAAATGCATACTTACTTATCTCCCTTTACTTTTTGCCTTGTGAAGAGATGTCTTTTTTCAAAAGGACATTTGGGAAAGTCTGATATAATCTCCACCATATACTCAGATACGGCTTCAGCAGAAGGTCCTTTGATTTTATTTTGACTATAAGGAATACAAAATATCTTTAAATAATGTCCTGCATCGCTCTCTTGTACATCATACTGATATCCTTCCCCAACTTTTTCCCATTTATTTTTATCCATAGATTTGGACCAGATATACTTCGACGCTTGTTTATGCATATTGTAAGCGTTCAGTTTTGCAGGTTCTACTTTAAAATTTGCGTATACTATTGATGGCAACCTAATATGACGTACCAGAGGAACGTTGGCGGAAATACAATATTTCTGACCAAGAATTTCCACATGTTCCTCGAGGCCGTTTTTTAACACATTTTTAATAAAATCTTGTAACATGTACTTTTCTTCATGTGGCTTATTCTGTTTTTTAAAAACAACCTTTATTTCACTTGCAAAGTCCGGTAACTCTAAAGTAATGTTTTCATTATTTTCTTTGTCGATGCCACTTTCCTTAAGCTCGAGAATATTTTCCTGAATGCTTTTTTTTAGGTCGGCCAAAGTATCAGTTACTTTTGCAGAACCACTTACATCTTTTTCTAGTAAGTCCCCATTGGATGTTTTTATAACCAATGTTAGACGAATATCACAGTTCTTTGAATCATACTCTCTAAGGTAAGCGACTTTATGGTCGCTCATTTTACTGGTTTAGTGGTAACGGGTCTGAAACAATAATAAAGTAACCAATTTAAAACATAATAAGCAGCTTCATAAACATCAGTAGGTACTGGCAATAAGTCATTCCAAACGTTCAAATATTAACTCCCACAATTCACTATAGGCATTTACGGAAACAGTGATACGACAGCCAGGATCGTAGTGATGGTAGATAAATTCCGTCAATCTAAATCAGCTGATATTATATTCTGTAAAAGCCCATAGCCATGCTTCGCTCCTACAATTTGATGCGTGTGTTATATGGCAAATCAAGGACCAGGTCTCTACGGGCGTAAATTTGACAGCGTAAGCGTAACGTGATTGGGCACATTTAAAAAAATAAAGGTAAACAACAAATCACCTTTTAAAGAATAGGTACAGTCACGCTTACGCTGTCAAATTTACGCCCATAGTGAACCTTAAGCCAGTGTCACCATGGACATAAATTTGACAGCGTAAGTGTGACATGATTGGTTGATTGGGCAGACATTGTAAAAATGGAATTATCAACCATTCACCTCTTAAAGAATGCTGTCAAATTTACACCCATGGGAGTCCGGTCTAAAATCGAGTCCTCACAAGCGTAAATTTGACAGCGTAAGCGTATTCTCTAAAATGTTATTGGTTGATTAGCCGCCATTTTTATAATAATGGCTGAATCGATTAATGACGTCACACTTACGCTGTCAAACCTACGCTCGTGGGGACCCTGTCTAATTGGTTGGGTATTGCAGGACTGTGCCGCTGTAGATCGCGGCCGTCTATAAATGAAACTCCTTAATTGGCTTAATTGGTTAAAATGATGAACCAATCAGCAAGTAGAAGTAAGTACTTACATAATATACATTGGTGATGTAAATTTTTTTTTTGGTCTGCTTGATAAAAGTCTATTAGGAAAAATACATAATATTATACGTGAATTAGCTCCCAAAAAGTACACAAAAAAACACAATATGTACTTACAAGGTATTAAAAAATCAAGTTTACGTTTAAACACAAAAGTAAAGCATAAATAAAATATGTTCAGTTTCGCGGAAGATGCAATGCGCTTAGACATTCAAATTTCGACTGGCGAAATGGCATACTATGGCTATGGATAATAATATGGATCGACATAATTCCGTTACTATTTTTAGGTTCGCTTTTATACATAACCGGTACTTCCCTTTTGCTTCTTTTAAACATACAAAAAAGTAAAATATATTTTCTTAGCGCTGTTAAACGAACGCTTCGCGAAGAACAACTTCGTACAGTTGGTATGAGAAATCGAGAGGGACATACTTAACCGCGGCAAGGGGGGAAGAAAAAATCTTTACTGAGCTTTAGTTTGCTATTTAAAAGTAACTAAAAAGGAACGCGGCTAATAAATTAAAGAGAAAGATATAAAATATATACGTGTCCGGGAAAATGTGGGAAATCTCCTGGATATGAAAAAAACCCGTGAAAAGAATACTAAAAGTTCATATAAACTTCTTTCGTATCGGCCTCCTCTTCGGAGATATAGGCTCCCAAAGAGCTCCCATGGAATTAAGTTTTTGACACATAATTATTAAACCACCAGGTATATTTCAATTTTTTTTTCATATGATCTATACCAGGTAAGACCCTTCAAATTACTATCCCAGAAAGTGTTGCGAATTACTCACAGCTGCAGGGACGGACTAGCTGTGACACTAATGGGCCCATTTTTTTTACGCCCTGTATGATAAAAACTTTGGACAACGTTTTTTACATACCTTTAACTATTGACTAAAAATTAAGTACTCTTCATTGATGTCGCTAATCCTAACCGTTTTCGGAAAAACGTAATTTTTAACATATTTACATCATGTATATTTAGCGTATTTCAATAAAATATACATCTTTGTTCCTATAAATTATAAATGTTCACTTTTAACTGCTTAATATTAATACATGATCGCAATAAAATGACGTTTTTCCGAAAACGGTTAGGATTAGCGACATGAATGAAGAGTTGAAGAGTACTTAATTTTTAGCCAATAGTTAAGGAAGGGTATGTAAAAAACGTTGTCTTAAGTTTTTATCATATAGGGCGTAAAAAAAATTGGCACATTAGTGTCACAGCTAGTCCGTCCCTGCCGCTGTGGCGTCCGAAGGGGGGGGGGCAAGGGGGTGCGCTTGCCCCTCCCCCCTCCCCCGGCCCAAGTAGATTTGAGATATTTTATTAAACTGGGATTTACATATTAACATATATACTACAAAAGGCCAGATTGAACTAAGATTTTCAGATTTAAAATTAGGTACAATTTTTTGACTTAATGAATAAAAATCTTTGTTTAAGTTTTTCAGAAAATTTCCCAAATAATCTTTTAGATAGTTTATGTCTAAGGTACAACTTTATAAAAAAAGAGTTTTTAGTTTAACTTATTTTTAACAGTTTTTTTATAGTGAATTTTTGAGAAATTTTGGGCGTGGTCCCGAAATTTTTTCTCCCGACAGTATACTGCTCGTCTCTTTGTAGGTAGGTAGATATTTCAGTTTTTAGTTTAACTTATTTTTAATATTTTTTTTCAGAGTAAATTTTTTATTTTGGGCGTGGCCGCGAAAATTTTTCGTCTGCGGCGCAATTTCGCGCCTATGGCGCTTCATTTCTAGAACTTAGCCTTCCCATCTAAATCAGTAAGAAGCCGCCACTGTTTTGCCCCCCCCCCCCTGAAAAACACTCTATGGACGCCCATGATACAAAGATTTGTATCATGATGGACGCCCTTGATAGGAATAGAAGGCATGAGAGAACTACCTACTAACATCAATTTTTTTAGCTAAAATCAAGACTTTTCGTTTTAATCAGGCATTTTATTCTCTGGAGGAATACTATACATTTAATTGTAATATAATAAATCATTTGATTAGTAGGTACCTTATTATGTTTATTATTTTCCTACATTTTAATAAGTTAGGTTATGGAAGTTTATAATAAAAATATTTATAATTTTAAATGTGTGTTACACCTATAGACATTAAGTAATTACCTAAATGTCTAGGGTTACACCGCGCATTTTAATTAGAGAGCAATTCTTAGTAAATAACTCAATATTTTAAACACAAACTGTAGAAAATTTAATGAAAAAGACCATTGATATGTCAAAATTTGTCAACATACCCACACCACACTACCTACCCAATTTCATTATCACTCCCTATTAATTAAATAATTTAATTTTAACTTTTTCTTTTTATATGGTCTAGGCTAGAGTTAAGAGTAAGGCTGCCAACTTTTAAAATGACAAATGCGGGACAGCAGGACAATATTCGTTTTTTCACCATTACATGTAAACTTGTATAGGGTTAGGATGGTCTACACTTGGGCCATCAAATTCTTATTAAATTTAATTGAATAGAGAAAAGCAAAGAAAGAAAATGCGATTTTAGGTAAAATTTTAGAGGCGGGACAATTCTAAAGAATACAGGACTGTCCCGACTGTCCCGCAAAATGCGGGACTGTTGGCAGCCTTAGTTAAGAGGGCATCATCGCATGTAAAATAAACCCAATTTTTGCCCTCCACTGTCACCGAATTTCTTTGAAATTGCAAATTAAATATTGAAAAACTCATCCTTCTTAAACTATGTCTCCCATGTAGCAGATTTTCTGATTATCCTTTCGTTTCTAAAATACTTATACTATAATTTAAAAATTATTTTCTCCGAAATGAAGGCCTAAATTAAAAATCTATTACAAGACAGACAACAATTAAACTGTCCAGTGATACCAAATTTATAGGGGTAAGTTTAAAGAATATAACATCCTAACACTTCCAGGACTGTGAGACGAGTGTCTCATTTTTCTGTTAAAGAATAAGCACAAATTTCGTGAGTTTGAGGTACGACACGAATTTGGCACACGCTGGATTGGCTACAACATCCCCATCCATAGATTGACAAACACTGAGAGGGGACCTGCTTATTCGTGTGTGAAATTTTTTAACAAGCTAAACGATCAAATAAAGACTGAAAATAATTTTAAAATTTACAAAAAGTCTGTTTTTAATCTTTTGATACATAAGTATAGAGCCTTATACGGTTGAAGAATTTTTGAATTACTAGGACATTATTTTTGACTACAAGTGTGTGCTCATTGAAATGTTTTATTTTTTTGATCTTGTGAGCGTTCACATTGTGAATGTATTTTAATCTTTTAATTTTACAATTTTTTATTTTTTATTGCTATTTTTTTAATTTGTTAAAACCTTAATTTAATTCTTTAAATATTTTATATTATATATTTTAAATATTTTATTAGAGAGTCATTTGAAAATGCTTTCTACTTGCTTCTGACGCTTACTCACTAAACTTAGGTGCTTCAACATGTTTGTAACCCATTTTTTCTGAATAAAGAGATTTTGAATTGAATTGAAATTGAATTATTCCTATTTAATTAAATTTTTGCAACTTTTTTAAAATATTTATCTTGGCTATCATTATTAGCATGTCTCAGTTTCGGCCGAGACCGAAACTTATTTATACATATTAAAAATTCTATCGTATACTGAAATCTAATGTATTTTTTACACATATATACGGATAGTGAACTCGTGTTAAATGAAATAAAAAATAATAATTGAAATATGTAACAAAAATATCTATTTATTCATGTTATATATTAACAATTTAATATGAACAAAAATAATGAACATGTTAAAGACTTAAGTACTCTTGTAAGTAAACTTTGCCAAAAATCAACACTTAGATATAAAGTTATGACTACTTAATTGAGTATTTTAATGAGTTTCGGCGCACCCGAAGTTTCCGCCGCTTTTTGGACGAAACCGAAACTGTCACCAAAACTAGATTTTTTTGACCGAAACTAGCCGAAACCGAAACTGAATCTTCGGTCGGCCTCTAGATAGAAGTCAAATGTACAAAAATTACTTTATTATTTCAAAATAAACAAATATAGCTTGAAATAAATTCGATAGGTTTAGAGGGTTTCGAGTGGAGAAGGATTATCCCCCTAGATAACATTTTTATGAGGGAGACTATGTATAACCTATACCTCAGATATAACCTGAGGCATGGTTTAACCATATCATTTTTATTCCAAGCATAGATTTGGATTTTATTTATTTTGTGTATTATTATTATTTAAATAAACATTTTTACACTAATATAGGAGCCATGAGCCATTAATACAAAAAGTTATTATTTTTTACATTTTTATGTTTGTAGATACCGACTTACATAAAAAAACAATTCATTACTTGTAAATTAAAATACCTAAGTGTAAATTAATTAGGTACAGGACTTACATTTCATGAGGTTGAAAGGATATGGCAAGGCTTTCTCTAGAACATAATATGTTCTATGATATTATCACCGAAGACTATTTTTAAAAAGGTAATGGAAGTAGGTAGGTACCTACTTTTGAGTGGAACACACAGAAAACATAATTTTATTGTGGATTAATGAGATAGAGAAACGATAGTGACACTTCTGATGAGTCAAACTGCTAATTTGAACTTTTTTAACTTGAGTTTTTTGTACTCAGTACTCACGCTACACAAAATTAAGCTTTATTTTAGGGCCTCTGGTAAGACTTTTTGGTATAATTTAGATTACTAGGTAGGTACTGCTCGTAACACTTTTTTCTGGATACTTACTACGACTACAAATTATTTTGTAAATAAAAAGTACCTGCAATAAACTTACTGTAAAGTATAAACTATAAACTCTACAAGAAGTCCCTTTACAAAGACATTGGTAGGTACCTAATAATATTAAATATTATTTTACTTACGGTTTTTAACAAAGGATATATTATCGAAATGTCTTTCTTAATCTAATCAATTACGTGATTTAGGAAACTAAATTTTATTTTAATTATTTGGATTTTCCATGGCAAGACAATGTTTGTTTTGATTTCATTTTCATTTCATATTTCATTCATATCCTCAATCCTCATTCAAGACACAGAAAAAAAAACGGTTTGCTTAATTTCTCACTTCAAAATTAGGTAGGATGTGCTGTGATTTGTTTGCAGTGTTGCCAATGGTTTAGGTGAAATTAGTAATGGGTGATGGTTATCGATGTTTTGTTACCGATATTCAATGTTTTGCAAAATAAATTGCAGAAATTTGACATTTCAAAAACTATTCGCAAATCAGTGATTTGTACCATTAAACGAACAAACCCTATAAATTTTCTTTGGTGTTGAAAAAGTTCGACGTAGATAATGCACAGAAAAATAAAGGGTTTATTAGGCGTTGGCTTGGTGTTCTGTGATGATGAACCCTTTATTTTTCTGTGGATGATGGTAGGTATCCACGGGGATGAAGGTGGGATTGGGCAACCCGCAACATCTTGCCACCGGATATGTCAGCCACCTGGCCATATTTGAACGTATGTGCAAAAGCAATTGAGACGTACGTGCGATTAAAATTTGACATCGTTGACGTTTCGTTTTCGTAACCTTTCTTTTTTTAGACCGCCTTGTGGAAATTACTGGAAATGCTTTATTTTTTTGTGATTTTTATCGCACCGGCATTATTATTCATGTTAAAAATGTCACTGAAGTTCTTAGTATTTCTCTGAGTAAGTACTAAATATTGTAATATTATTATTAAGCTAAAAATATTGCATCCGAGAATATTTCTTTTACTTCCAAATAATGTTTCTTGGAGGGATGATTTTTTATAACCTTTGAAATTGAAAGTCTGTACCTGACTGTGAAACTTGCTAATTTTTATTCTAGCGACGTTACTAATCAGTATTTCTGTGTTTCATTTAAAGAATATGATGAAAATACTAGACTTACTTATGCCAGTGACAAACTAGTTCGCTTACTCGATGTAATTCCACGAGAAAAAGTATCGTTTCCTTAATAATAGTGCATTGCTCACTTAGAAGATACATTTTTAGATATTTATGAAAATGAATTTCAAAAATTTAACTTCTGTGAGCAACACGACATATGTAATGAAATTGTTAAATTATATGTTCGATTAACAGTTTACAAATATTTAAGAGATAAAAATACTCAAAATCAAACTTTAAGTGCTGGACACTATAAAAAGCATAACATTTTTAATAAAAGTAAAGTTAATGACCCCAGTTATAAAAGATTTAAAACAATTTTCTCAGTTTCTATTTAAAAATAATTCTTGTTTTAAAACATTTTACTAATGTATGAGATTATTCTGCCCAATTTTTTTTTTGTTTCATGTTAATGCACCTACAAGACTAGCCCAATGTTGACCTCCACCGGATTAAGACTTGCCCCACATGAAGACCTAATTTTAATAATGACCAGCCCTATAGTGCAAAATTGAAAAGCATAGGCAAGGAAGCGGTTGAACGACACCACGGTGACTCTAAACTTGTACCTACTAAGAAGGGTGATATAAGAATCACTGGTGGATACCTTAGATGCTTCCTTGGCTTATATTTTTGTACAGGCCCAGGAAGTTAGTCGACTCTGAATACCACCTTTAATCCCTTAGGAAACTTTTATTTTTGATAGTACAATGTTCCGTAACTAGTTCGTACCAGAAGTTCATATAGTTATTAGAAATTCGTCTTGTGTTAGACTCATTGGAAGTTATGCCTTCTGCATTAAGATCTTTTCGATCTAAACTTGAAATAAATTATAAACAAAATATGGTCCTTTTTTTTTTCTAGAAGTCTTATTGTTTTTTATAGTAAATTAATTTTTTTAATGTTGTTTGCTTTGCTGTTTTTAATCGTTGAATAAACATAATTTGTCTTAGAAAATTAAAAAGCAAAGTAAACAAACATTAAAAAATTAATTTACTAACCTGCAATTAAAATTAAGCGTTCCCCCGCCTTCCTCACCCCCTGCCACCTAACATGGCGATCGGTTAAACGTCATTCCCGTTTCGTTCAATTAACATGCAAATAACGTTTCTCTTAGTTGGTGTTTTGTGGTAGGTATCGAATCGAATATTTTGATTTGCAAAAATTATATTAATATTAATGACAGAATAGATTAATAGAATACGGCCGTATTCTGTGGTATAGTATAGATGTAGACCAGGCTTTAGTGAGTAAAATTGAGTAAGTGTTTAAAAAATGGAAATTAGGAATGAAAACAGGGTTAAAAGTGCTCTTAAAACACTTTTTACTGAAACCGAAGGTAGGTAAATATGTACAGGAATATGTAAAAAATTATATTCTTAAGAAAGTAGGGTTAAAAATTTTTCTGGAAAACATTATTATGAAACAATAAACAATTGTCTACCTACATTTAAGGGTTGCCAGATATGTACAAAAAAAAACCGCACATTTTTTTACCTACATAAGAACAAGAACAAAAAAACGCATTTAAAATAAAAAAAACTCAAAGTTCAGTTTTGATTTTCAACAGAATAGAAGATAAGATTTCTTTGGTCTGATGTCCCTGATGCAGACATTTCTTCTGTCCGGATTTTCTCGACCGGACAGACATCGGAAAAATCGGACTGTCTGATCGAAAAACAGACATTTGGCAACCCTATCTACATTTTATTATTTTCACAATTTTTTTTATTTTGTTTGAATTTGTTCAATGCTAAAGATTGTTCTTTAAAATTGGGAGGATGTTTGGCCCCCAAAGCCATATATTTATAGTCCACTCAACTTAAATGTCTTTATTGTTTGAAGAAAATTTTCTTATTGACAAAGTAAAATCTTATTTGCTAATATAGTAGTCAACATAATACAATCTAAGGGCCCTAGCAAAATGTCAATAAACAAAAAAGAACATGTAACTACACAGCATACCAATAAGGCAGTTAATTAAACAGTATAAGAAAAAGAAAAAAAGCACCCAAAAAATAACAAACTAAAGCTGACGAATTTTTTTAAAAACTGACATTGTATCTGGTTAAAGTAAGTAAAAATGATCATGATAAAATTCGGAAACACGAAAACTGTATAGTAGGCCTTCTTTAGCAGATCTGATGTGAGCTGGCAAGTGGTTAAATACCTTTTTACCACTATAGTCTATTACCAAAAATATAGGCAGTGACGTAGCTCTCATAACCATGGAAACGACCAAAATACTGTATGGTCATTGGCGGTTTGCATTAGTTTCCATGGTTTCGAATAATACGTCACTGCCTATAATATTGGGTTCCGATAAACCCTTTATTTTTCTGTGGGTTCCGAGTATAGGTATAAAAAATTGAATAAGATACTTAGATTAAGAATGAACATTTAGAAATATCCTTACTGAGATCAGGTTCAACACAAGGCCATTCTGCCCTTCATTCAATAATAAACTTATTTAAACCTTGACGGGTTTTAAAAAAGTTCCAATGGTGAATCTGAAATTGTGACCACCTAAGTGAACCCTTATGACGTTCTTGAACCTATATAAATAAAAGAAGCTTTACTAAAAATAAACTTTCGATGAATAATACCTACAGAATTTATTAGAGGTGTATAACATATATCAGCAGTACACATACATATGAATAACTAAATTCTCTTATATAGTTAAATCAAAAGAATTCCCGTTGCACGTCATCAATCAGCTGATAATTGAAAATCGGTCAGGAAACATAAGAAAATTAAATTTGGGCAAAAATATATAAATTTCATGCGATATTGAATGTAAAAGAAACTTAATGTATTCTTCTTTGAAACTAAGCCGCTTAAAGGAGATTTTTTTTTTAATTTAACCTTTTAAAAATTAATATCATTTGAATTTTTTGGGCTGACAGTTGGCAACAGAAGTGTCAACGCATCGGTGATGCCAGTTTATTTCTTGGCGAATTTTGATTGACGTTTATTGTTTCCATTTCGTGTTTTCGTGAGTTTATTTAAGTCGTTTTTAACTAAAACTGCAAATCCTTTTATAAATAGGATTAAAAACTGATCTTTTAAGAACAACAAGAGATTCATACACATTTCTGTTGATTACGTTGTTTACCTTTATTGAAAAATGTCGAAGCATTTCCTTACTGGGGTATTTTGATTACAAACTGGCAACACTGCTGATACTCGAAGGTATGACGTGCAACGGAAATTCTATTGATTTAACTTTAGTGTATAGGGATTATGATAATGAAGTACTTTAGATAAGCTTATTTCTCACACAAGCAGTAAGAAATATACTATTTAAAACCTTAAAGTGAAATAAAAAAAAACATGCTTAGCAACAAACAGGTATTGACATTGGAATTGACACTTACTTAAGCCCTATAACTAGTTTACTCACTAATAATAAAATACAATAAGTATAGCTATATTTAAGACTTAAGCATTAAATATCATATTCACAGCACCTTCAGTCATATTAGGCAACCCTAAAATATAACTTTGCAAACTTTTTCATGCTCCATATTTTGATCAATATTTCCAATAAACCTGCAACCCATTTTTTTATTCTTGCAATCCAGTTTAATTTTGTCAGCTATATCTTCCAGGGCAAAGCACCTGGAGTCTGTAAGCTGCTGTTGGCACTGTGGGCATTTCATGAGCTTTGGGCTACAAACTTTACAAATTGTATGTCCAGTTTTACAATTGTAAATAGGTGCAGACATAAGCATTTTGCATACTTGGCATTCCAAGTTTTGAAGAAAAATAAGCAGTTGAAGGTCTTTCTTAGACTCTTTTTCCTCAATAGGATCCTCATCCATATTCTCAATTATTCTGACAGCATAGTTCACAGTGTCAGAGCATAAAGTATTTACAACACTATCGATTTTAATGGCTGCAGTCATATTTTCATATATCTTCTCATTTCCCTTGTATATTTGTGAATACTTGTGAAACTTGGACTTGCATTCTTTGTCAAGGCAGTTAATACAGTGTTCTTGCTCATTTAAAGGAAGTATAGCCTCTTTAACCACCACAGAACATTTTCCATTTGAAGAGGAGAAAACTATCTCAAAAGTAACATTTTTCTTTGGAATGTCAATTGAATAAACACTGACAAAGAAATTTGTGTTATCCCGGTAGTTAAACATTATATAAGGCCTTCCATCAAAGATTAGTAACCTCATCAAGCACCTGTTTGCCTCCTTAATATTTCTGTTTTGTATGCTGCACTGATTTATGCATATGTATTTTTTGTGCTGCTCATCAAAATGTTGAATAATTCGATTAATTGGAAAAGACTCATCACAGTGGTAACATGGACATGTTATGATTCGATACCTGCAGGTGGCTTCATGCTTAGATATTTCGTCCCATGCGAGTTTGGACGGACACCCTCGAAAAGTACACGGAAAGGCCATGTACGAGGCTAGTTTTTCAAAACCAAACACTGGAGTGGTCATGTGTGTGTCAATAAAACTGCATCTCCCACATCTGAATGCTGAACCATCATTAGTTGTAACTGGAGGCACAAAGAGATACTTCTGGCAGAGAGCACACTTAAAATTTTTGGCCACTACTTCAGGAACATATACATTTTTAACCTCCATTTCACCACCAGTTTATTTCACAAGAAAATTGTAAAAACTGAGATTTTTTGAAATTGTTTACTAATTTTTTCTGAGTAGAAGTTGCCTACTTACGAAATGTAGGGACGTGAACGTGCTATTAATAATTATTGTAATAAAAACTGTCACAGAAAATCACAATTCACAAATAAAACCAAACAAAAGCCCAAAATGTAGAATCGCCATTCAAAAGTAATACACTGTTGCCAAATTGTCGATCGGTGTCGTATATTTTAAGTTCATTGATACGTGGCTTTTTATTTTAATGATATTTCAAGTGTTTAAAGAATTATTATAATTATTTTAGCATGGTAAATCGTTTTAGAACGACGCTTTTTACTGAATTCATTGTATATTATTTAAACTTTAATTAACAAGTTTGAGTATTTAGTTAAATCAGGAGTAAATATCTGTTTAGGCGGGGCCGGCAACGTGGCTATCGAAGTTTTGTGCTTGGAAGGCGGGTAAAATTTCGATATAGTGCATTTGACCTATTGCAGGGCCGGGTCGTCGAAAATGACGGAAAACGAACATAATTATTGGAAACTTAAGAGAAATATTATGTAAATTACTATACACCTATTAGTGTCGTGGATATAATAATATGGTTTATATAGGGTTATCAGATCACTCGCTGTTAAAAACAGTACACATTTACGTTCGGCGCATCCACCAATCTATATAAAAACATGTTACCGAAGATTAATAGAAAACAAATATTTATTGCAAAAAAAGGCGGTGCTGATTTAGGCAACCCGTAGTATATGATACAAAGGCCGGCCTTCACCCTCACCGCACTGACGTCGTCGTCTATTAGTATATAGCTGTACCTTTATTGGAGTTCTGTGGCTGTACCATAGCGTCCATAGCCATCTCAAATCTCAATTTTGAAGGAGTACACAGAGACGACATTCCCGTTTCACTTCCTTAAATCTCAGAAGGCCTTGAGCTGTACAAATTTATAGATTTATTCAACGGCGTATCCAGCTCATGCGTCTGGGGGGGGGGGGGGTCCATCGGGATCGCGCCGAAGGCGCAAAAAAAAATGCGCCGCAGGCGAAAATTTGTGGGTGCCACGCCCTTTTTTGAATCATGGTGCTTGGTTTTCAAGTGGGAAAAATAAAAAACACAACACAAAATCCTCAAGAAAAGCACAAAAACAAACCCGGTAATAATTGAGGTGAAGAAAATGTAATACTGTAGGTAATGTTTAATGTGTTGCCTATGTTGCCGAAATCAAAGCTCGAGTTTCGGGGGGGGGCGGGCCCTGTAACCCCCCCCCCCCCCCCCTAGCTACGTGCCTGGCTAGGATACTAGATAATAGCAACTTTAGGGAGTAAGGACAAAAATTAAACAACGCTTAGTAATCTTGGGGGGGGGGGGGGGTGATTACCCCCCCCCCTTGTATACGCCGGTGGATTTATTATTATACTACATTAAAGTTAAATAGGTATATGCATGCACTGTTCGCAGAAAGAAATGAAATTAAATAAAGCCAAAATGTACTTTGTGAAAAAAATACCTTTGAGAGGATTGAATAAAAATTAAGAAACATACACACAAATTTACGACCTCGAAAAGAGAATGGTTGGCAGCCCTACTTTTATGGGCGATTTTACATTAATTGGAAAAGTCAGGTAGAAGGAATAGGGAAACTTGACAAAAATTTTAAATGGTGAAAAAATTCTATACATCATAAGTATATATTGTCATAAAACATATGGCAGCAAAAAAAAACAACATGTTTCGTCCCAAAAGACCGCTAGAAAGATTTAAAACTGCCCCAAAATTCAAATTATCCCAAGCGGGTAAAAACGGGTCGTGACGTCACGAAGTATCATTTGTCTTGATGACATCCACGAAATAGGTTATAGGTTGGCAATAAATTGAACGACGTTGAGAATTCCACCTTAAAACAACAATACAATAATAATAACACACGGCAATCCAAATTCTTCCGTATTCTGTGATCCAAATGCAAACTCGGTAGCGGCCACCGGTCAGGATGACGGAAAAGTCATACTTCGTGACGTCATCGGGCTTGGCGCGCTTAAAAGGTCGTTCGAAATGCTTTTGACACGCGGAAACTTTAAAGAATTTTTACCAAGTTATTACTGATTTTTAAATTTTTAAGGAGTAATAATTGGGGAATATTTTTTTTAGGCCTAACTAAATCATATTATTGAAAAAAAAAATTGGAAAGTTCCCTATTATATTGCAAGAAAAATTCAATAATTGTTGAACAGATAAACCTTTTAGAAAGTTAGAAACAATATCTCCATGCGGCGCGGCGTTGGCAACAACCTTTGTTCATTTACATTTTTATTTTCGTTTTAGACCTTTTGTTTTTTGACACAAAGATTCCTACAGTGCAGGCAGAGAAAATTGTCAAAGAAACATGGCCAATGGAATTTTTTCGAGACTATATTTCCAGAAATTATCCAGTTTTAATAAAAGGAGGAGGAAACGATTTACTAGCAGTAAGAAAATGGAATTCACATTATTTTCTGTATGTCTTGATATAATTTCTTGGTATTCTGATGTAATCACTGATTACATAATTTCTCATTTTAGGGACCACATGCCTGAAAAAGAAGTTTTAGTCACAGTCACTCCGAACGGTTATGCAGATGGAATAGAAAAATTTGAAGGACAAGACTGTTTCTTTTTGCCGGAAGAAGTCAAAATGAAATTTAAGGAGTTTTTGGAAATATTAGATCAAAATAGGTAATTTTCTGTTATACGCACTCTACTGTATTATTTGTACACATATATGTTTTTTTTACAACACTAGAGATTTAATGAAAAAGCCGGAAAATCATCTAGACCAAAGTTTAAAAATGTATTCAAATGTTCACTTATGGTGCGAATTTCTTTAAAAATTCGCAACTGAGATCAAATTTCCGGAATTTTAATTCAAGCCCGTTGGAGATTAGGCAAGAAAATTGCGAAACTATTTGAAAATATAATTAAATTGGTGACATACCGATGTAAAAGGGATATAATAACCGCCAAGTATTGTAAAAAACAATAGTGGGCACTCAGTGGCGGTTCGTGACTTGTTAACTTGGGGGTGCACGAAAAGCCCGCTGCAGGCGAAACATTTTTAAGACCACTCCCAAATTTGGTCAATAATTGTTAGCAAATATATATTTTAAAAATTTATGATTAGGTACCTACTTATTTTATTGAAAATGAAATAAGATAAAAAAAATTAAAAAGGGCAATTTATTTCTAGTTGGTACATTGTTTAAAAGTAAAGTCCAATATTCTGTTTTTATTTGCAGCAAACTTATCAATAACAATAAAGTCCCTAGATCTACATTT
The DNA here is from genome assembly GCA_963969555.1 of Polydrusus pterygomalis. Classification (NCBI taxonomy): domain Eukaryota; kingdom Metazoa; phylum Arthropoda; class Insecta; order Coleoptera; family Curculionidae; genus Polydrusus; species Polydrusus pterygomalis. The sequence continues at coordinate 35,050,782 of OZ018376.1, read as the reverse complement.
TGTGGTCTATGTCAAGTTAATTTCGGGTTTAGGTCTTCCCTTAATTTTAATTTAAATTTTTTGCTCAATACTTAATGAGCTAAAATTTTTTCCCAAATATTCCACATTCATAGTCGTTTTGGCATTAAAACTGTTCATTTTTATTAAAATAATTTATAAAGGAAAACTCCAAATAATAAATTTATACAGCAATTAACACGAACTCAACGGCGCACATTTAAATGGTGCGAGTTTTCCTATTAGAATCGCGCTTTCCCCCACCACACCTACTAGTACAAGATGCCTACTTTAACGCACGTGCGACTTTAGAATTCCTACGAGCTCCACATCGTCGCTCTTGACAACCGGCTTGGCGAGAGCTATTACACCACCTCTCGTTCGATTGTTTAACGGTACGTTAAAATAGGAGGGTTCTAACTTATATTATGGTATCGTAAATATATAAGAAGATAAATTTAAATGAACATTATTTTTTCTTTATGGGGTAATTCTTTATGGAGTATAGGGATAGGGGTGAAAGTACTCCTGTGGAGAAACCGCCACTGTGAGCACTCTATTTTGGTAAATCATAATCAGTTTAAATTGCCTAATTTTTACTTTCCGTGCTCTAGTAAAACAAGGTTCCAGCAAAAAGTTGTGAACCAATATATTCTCTGATTGGCAAGTGAAAATATGTAAGATTTATGATTTTGCTCATTAAGTTTTATACAAAACTTGCCAATAAAAGGCATCGCAATTAAATACTGCTGAGTTAAGCAAAAAAAAATCAATTTAAATTTTACACAGTAGTTAAAATATTACTGTGTAATGTGAAGATATATTTATTATCATACAAAGATTAGGACTTAACAACGACATTTTGAATAGGAATACTTTTTAGGGAGAATTATGTGACTTATATCCAACAGCAAAACTCAAATTTAACAAACTATTTTTCCGAATTACTAACTGATGTAAATTACGAAATTGATTGGGCCTCAAAAGCTTTCAATAAGCAACCTGACGCAGTTAATTTTTGGATGGGAGATGAAAGAGCAATTACAAGTAGTATGTATTTTTGTTTTGTTAAATTACCGACATGATGGAATGTGACCGAGTTACAGAGGGTATTGGACGGAGAAAGGAGCTAACAGCAACGTATAAAAGCTCGTATTACACGGATCAAGTTTTTGGTCACATAAAAATTGTAAAACTTTACCTTCAATTTATTTTCACGTTTATATATACAGCTAAATTGCACCAAGTGTTGGCTACAATTTATTATGAATAAATTGGAACTTGTTCTAATTTTTGGACCAAGTTGGGTGAAAAGGTAGTAGATTTCTGGTGTTTTTAATGTCAACCTATCGATTTTGAGGTTGTTTCTAAAGTTGTTTAAAAATGATTCGTCGTATATTTAGTTTGAAAAGCAAGAGAACAAGTCAATTAAACTTACCTTATCAAGTCAAAAATAATAAACAAACAAAACAGCAATCTTCGATGCTATCGCGTACCTAACCTCAATTAAAATATTAGTTGGTAACATTGTATTGATTTTAATAAGCAAAAACTTGGGTATTTGTAAAAACAATATTTTCAAGCACAATTTCTTGTTAAATGCGGGCTTAACTACGCCTATGTGCTCACCTAGAATTTGGTTTTAATTACTCTTGTACCATCTGTTCATCTGATTATTAACAGCATATTGAAAAGCCAAACCTTTAATACCAGATGCAGACATGGTTCTCTAATTTAAAAAATTACAGTATAAATTACATGTATTAATTTCTCAAATGTTTGATAAATATACCTCTTGCACAGTGACGGAATAACCGGTGTTCAATGTGTGCGAAGCACACGGGCCCGGGAGCGGAGCCCCAACAACATAAAAATGCAAAACAAAATGTTCTCATCAAAAAAAAAATGCAATACTCCGGAAACTTATCCGCAAAACTACCTTACTCAATACTTTTATAGATAGTAACTGAAATAATCACATACAACGGCCTTTATTTTTTTTATTATTGTTTTTATTAAACCGCAATTCGCAATACCGGGATTTAGTTTAAAGGGCGGTGTTTGTGTCGGCTATTATTGAAGTTGGATAAGAGAAATTAGGAATTTCTACGATTTAGTTGAAAGTGTCTATGTTTTTTTTGGCCAAAGCATTAAACGGTGGGCACTTTTGCAAAGTGCTACTAATGCCAAAATAACTTTAAAAAAATTGACACCCATTCGATGGTCATCGAGACACGATATGCATTAGAAACTCTTCGTTTTAGATATGGGGATATTTTAAAAACACTGGCAAAAATAATTTTAACCTCTACAAATAAAGCGGAAGTTAATGAAGCAAAGTCTTTAAGAAAACACTTGTAAAAATTTGAAACCGTTTTTCTTATTGTTTTTCAAAATAAAATTTTAACGAATATTGATGCATTGTCAAAACTTTTACAAAAAAAAAAAGCAAAATATTGAAGCTGCGTCTAAAATGTTTACCACCGCCACTGAAATCACAAATCCAATGAGAAATAATTTTTATATAATTAAAACGGACGCTGTTATTTTGGCTAGGCAACTGGGCACTTTAATTAGAAAACGAAAGGATATCAAGACCAAAAGTAATTTTTGATGATGTTAATAACCATTATCAAGTTTAAACAAGTGATGATTGGTTTAGAATAAATGTGTTTTTTTAAACTATAAATATAATTACAGCTCAATTAAAAAAATCGAAGTTCTGGCCTTTACAAAATTTGTTCTTATTTTCGCGTTTTGTTCCCCAACGTTTTACGAGATCCTTCTCTTTGTGATAAGGATATTTACGATATGAGTCTAGCCTTGCATCTTCAATATCTAGTTGATATCGCTGGTACAATTTCATCGCAAGTGCTTTCATTTAGAGAATGTTTTAAGAATTATTTAGATAATTTAACTTCTATTTTTGATTTATTGATTTTATATTGGTAAAAAATTATTATTCATCTTCCAGTTTTAGTGAAATTGTAACTGCCTGCATTATTTTTTTGACCATCCCTATTTCGGTTGCATCAGCTGAACGGTATTTTTCCAAGTTAAAGTTAATTAAAACTTATTTGGTCGACGTTGTGGTCTAGTGGTCAGCGCAGCGGCCTCACAGATCGTAGGCCCGGGTTCCATTCCCGGTGCCGGCAACGTCGATGTTAAATTTGGAATTTGGTTTAAGAGGTGCGCCGTCTTTCGGAAGAGACGTTAAACTATGGGCCCCGTGTCATGGATGTTGGCACGTTACAGAACCCTACCCTCGACAAAGAGGGCTTCGGCAAAATTACCAGATAGTGTGTGGCAAATTCCCTGGCGTCGGTGATTGGCCTCCTTGCGAAAAAAGGCCGACGTAAAATAAATAAATTAAAAAAAAAAAAACTTATTTGAGAAATTGCATGACCGATAAAAAATTATCAGCTTTAGCAATTATTTCTATCGAAAATAAGGAAGCTCAAAAAATAGACATTTCTAATCTGATTTCAAACTTTGCGCATGTAAAAGCAAGAAATTTTTTTGAAGTGTTGCGTTACCTGAGCCGTCACGCGTTACACTCGGCTGTGTTACGCTCGAATTCGACAATGAACGTTATATGAAAGAGCATGCCGCATCAGTCGCATTCAGTATCGACGTGGAAACAGTGTGCGTTGTTTGTGTGTTTAAGATCACAAGATAGACACTTGTTGTGTCTCAGGTATGTTCTGGCATTTTTTTCAAGGGTTGTTCAATTTTAGGAAATATATTTTTTCGTATGCAGTAAAATTACAATTGTATTTGATATTATTAATTTTACCTTGTTGAAGTTTTCACTTCTGTCGTGTGGTCTTAAGAACACAATTTTTTTTTTATATGGTTATCAATAATAATATACTCCGTATCATAATGGGGGCCCGGCAAAGTTTTCGCACACGCTACGTTGTTCCGCCACTGCTCTTGCAGTATACAGGGTGTTATTTAAGTATGTGGCCAAACTCCACGGGTGCTTCTTTAAGTGATTTTAAGAAGAAAAGTTCATATAAACATGGATCCGAAAATGCATAGTTTTTACGATACAGGGTGTCAAACTTTAAGAAAAAATCGGATGCTCGTAAATATCTCAATACTCTTTTATTCGATTTTGTTGAAATTTGACAATTCTGTTTGTAATAACAAAAGGATAATTTAGCCCCAATTAGATTAAAATTATTAAGTCCAGTGACGTCCCGGAAGACAGACCAACTAATATTTAGGACAAAAAAATTGCGCGCCACTGACTTTTTTAAAATTATATATGTTTTTCGAATTAAGCAAATACAAATACAACTATTTTATCTTCTGAGTTTTTTTCATATCTTGCTTTGTTTTTGAGAAAAAAAAACACTTTATTGTAAGTCCCTCGGACAATAAGAGTTACAGTTGTTAGTTTTAAAACATTGCAGTAATAAATTATTACGTTATGCGATTATATTATGTTAATTTCTTTTATCGAAAACAGTTTTAATCTGTGCGAAAAAATTCAAAAGAGGACTGTCGTGTAATTTTAATTGCTTAGTTCAAATTTTTTACTCATATTGTCCCGGGGACATGCAACAAAGTGGTTTTTATTTTTTTTCTCGAAAACAAAGCGAGATATGAAAAAACTCAGGAGATAAAATAGTTTTATTTGTAGTTGCTTAATTGGAAAAAAATACATAATTTTAAAAAAAGTCAGTGGCGCGCAATTTTTTTGTCAAAAATATTAGTTGGATTGTCTTCCGGGACGCCACTGGATTTAACAATTTTAATCCCATTGAGGCTAAATTATCCTCATGTTATTACAAACAGAATTGCCAAATTTCAACAAAATGGAATAAAAGAGTATTGAGATATTTACAAATATCCGATTTTTTTTTAAAAGTTTGACACCCTCCTCATGTTATTACAAACAGAATTGCCAAATTTCAACAAAATGGAATAAAAGAGTATTGAGATATTTACAAATATCCTATTTTTTTTTAAGTTTGACACCCTGTATCGTAAAATCTATGCATTTTCGGACCAATGTTGATAAGAACTTTTCTTCTTAAAATCACTTAACCCATTCGGGACGGTTGACGTACCGGTACGGTTTCCAAAGAGGACATTGAGAGCCGAATGCCGTACATGTACTACTTTCTGTGCAATAGCTTTAGACGGCTGCCGTCAATAACTCCTATCTAGGAGTTATTGCTGCCGTACATGATTTAGGACTTTTGTATTTTTGCATTTGCTTAAATTGTATTATAACTTTATTAAAACGAAACAGCGAAACGAAACGAATAAGGAAACTAAAAATATTTTGATTCTTAACAAATAAGAAAAAAACAGTACGGCGACCGTCCCACGCCGTTGGATTCACGGCGCTGTCCTACGCGGGAGCGCGCGACTTGTCGGTCCGTCCCGAATGGGTTAAAGAAGCACCCCTTGGAGTTTGGTCACATACTTAAATAACACCTTATATAAACTATTAAAATTATTTCTTTTAGTGCATAAAGATCCGTATGAAAATATATACTGTGTGATAGATGGACACAAAGATTTTATCTTAATTCCACCAGTGGACTTACCATATGTTCCCTATAGGAATTACCCTGTAAAAAAATTCAAAAATGTCAGTCCAGAACATTTTGATGTAGAAGACAGTATAGATCCTGAGAATATATTCTGGATCGCAGCAGATCCGTTAAACGACGGGTTGTCAGAAACATATCCAGAATTCTATAAAAAAGCTAGAAAATTTCACGTACGGGTTGAAAAAGGTGATATTTTATATTTACCCAGCCTATGGTTTCACCACGTTAGGCAAAGCCATAAATGTATAGCTGTGAATTATTGGTATGATATAGAATATTCAGATCCGAAGTACTGTTATTATAGAATGCTGGCCAGTTTGTGTGGGAAAGAGAAATATACGTAATTAAAAAGTTCAGTCTGTATTTTTTATTAGCTTCACCTGTATGTTTGTTTGTTTGTCCGTATCCGACTTCTTTGAACCCGATTTTGACCCACTTTAAACGGTCAGATTTAATTTAAATTTTGTAGACTTATCAAGAACCGCTGACAATACAATAATCTACACGCTAAAAATTCTCAGTCAAATTTTGACAGCTGTCAGGTATAAAACGAAGAAGCGATTTTGACGAAACAAATTATGAGGTCGTATAGAGTCGATTCACTCAGTAAACCTGCAAGATGGCCGACGTGTCATATGACAAAAGTCATATTCCAGCTAAATAAAATAAATTTTTGCATTTTCAATGACTTTTGTCATATGACATGTCGGCCATCTTGCAGGTTTACTGAGTGAATCGACTTTAGTATTCGATGCGGAGACTTCGGGAAAAATAAGAAAAAAATTCTCCTATCAAAATTTGACAGCTGTCATCAAACCGTTTAAAAAAAATGATATTAATGAAAAAACTATAAGGTCGTATATTGACGGTGGAAAGTTGAAAAAAATATGCAAAAAATTCTCTTGTCAAAATTTTACACCTGTCAATATGTCAGAATTATAACAATAACCGATAGTAATGAAACAAACGTGGGGTCGTATAGATATTGTCGCTAAGAATAGAGAAAAATTAAAAAAAAAATTCTACCTGTCAAAATAAAATTTTGTCAATTTTTTTTAAAAAATTTTGAAAATTTTTGTCGTTTGTTCGGGTTTGTATGTATGTTTGTGTGTAAGGCTGGCCGTACACAGCCGGAATGTTTATCTGAATTCAGAAACGGAATCCAGAATCTGAGTTCCGGCCCATCGAAAATTTGAAAAATTCATAATCTGAAACTCAGAATGTGTGTGATGTGTAATAAAAATATATACAATTCGGTACGTTCTGAATTCAGATTCTTAATTCCGTTTCTGAATTCAGATAGACATTCCGGCTGTGTACGGCCTTACCGACTTCTTTGAACCCGATTTTGACCCATAAACGGTCAGATTTAATTTAAATTTTGTAGACTTACCAAGAACCGCTGACAATACAATAATCTACTAATCTAGCTTAATCTACTCAAAAAAATTTTTTTTCTCAACAATAACTTAAACTAAAAAATAAATATAGTTTAAAAAAACTAAAAAACACGCTTTAATAATTAATGAAACTAAAAACGGAAAATAAATATAGTAAATAAGTCTTGAAATTCTTAATATAGGCAGAAAATAATAATGAACGATAAACATTAGTATTATAGTAAAAAAAAAGCGTGGGACGCTTTGTGCTATATTTTTCGTATATCCCCACGCTTTTTCACAATAATAAATGTTTATCGTTCATTATTATTTTCTGACTATATTAAGAATCTCAAGAATTATTTTAAACTATATTTATTTTCCGCTTTTTAGTCTGATCAATTATTAAAGCGTGTTTTTTAGTTTTTTTATTTCTAACCGGGATATTATAAGTTTATATCATCATGGTTACGCTATCAATAAAGAGGGTTATTCAAAGGTACCTATTCACGTTCAGTCGGCCTTCAGTCCGTGGACTGTCCGTCCTGACCGGCCGGCCGTTATCGAAAGTCAAACTACACGTACAGTTTTATTCACCGATTACGGCCGGAGGATTTCTGCCGGATTCGATAGCGGCCTTCAGTTTTTGTTATTTCACCATACACGCGCAGTTATTTCGACAGGTCAAACATGTCGCAAAAACAGTGCGCAGCGGCAATTGTTGTTATTTCACACGAACTAAGAAAAAGGAAAAGAAAAATAATTTGGATGAAAGACTGGCTAAAAAGACGTTGCACTTTCTCCCACATGAAACTTGTACGAGAACTGAGGCAATCGAGTGCAAGTGATTTAAAAACTTTATTAGGATAAATGATCATTGTTTCGAGTATTTATTGAAACCGTATATTACAAGAAAGGACACCCTAATGCCTTTTTAAGTTTTTTTCTGAACGCACTTTTCATATTATTTATCTTATGTTTCATCGAGTCTAAAGTTGCTTCGACATCTAATGTTTTATATAGTAAAAGTAATTCTTCATATTATGCTTTAAATCGCAAAGCCCTATTAGCATATGAAGAGTCTTTCATTTTCCACAAATATTTATGTTTGCGGTACAACTCAACTCAATAAAATTCTTGATGAAGGTGGGTTGGTTTGCGATTTTGTTCGGCGTTACTGAATAAAAACTATAACATCTTAGAAAGGAGAGAAATAACACACTTAAAATTTTCCTCTACTGGTATATTAAAATAAAGTTTTAATGAATGGTAAATTATCTACATGTTTCGAATGTATATACATTTGTAAATCTTGGCTCTCGACATTACTTAATTAGAAATTAAAGTTTAAAAAGTTTTAAATGTGAACTGGAGCTGACAGTTCTGAAAAAAAAAGGTTAAATGGATGTCTACATGACATGACATGGCCTGCAGTCCAATGCCGGCCGATAAACTACTACACACGTTAAGTTTTAACAGACGACAGGCCGCCGGCAGAACGCGGCTCGTCATTTAACTGCGTGTGTGTAGTGAGTACCGGCAGCCCGGCCATTATCTCTCCGGCAAAATACGGCCGGCCGACTGAACGTGAATGGGTGCCTTAACTCCCTTGGGATATTAAAGATTCTCTAATTCCCTCTACCTTTTACAGGTAAAATAAAACAAGAAATGCTAAAATAACTATTTTTTTTCATGTCATTACAACGTCAATGTCATTATTGACGGCACCTGATTCAAATATACCGGAAAGGTAATAAATTGAAACATTTATTCCGGTTTAAAAATGAACAAAAATTTAAATCGGTCAGAAATAAAATTATCTATGGTACGACGGGAATTATAAGAGTCTCAATTACCTCGGTCAATTGCGGTCCCTCGGGCCAAGTAAACTTTGCCCTCGGTAATTAAGACCCTTATAATTCCCTTGATACATAAATAACTATTAAACTATATTTATTAATAGTGTAAGGCATAATGTTATAAGAAAGAGTTTTCTTAAAAGATGTGTGTAAGAACCGTGGAGCTGATAGAGATTTCTGACACTTTGACAGGCAAATCACTGCCTCACAGCCTCTTTATGAAATAATGGGTTGCCTCCTATCTCCTATTCCTATCTTAGGTTTTCATTCTTGATTCAACTTTCATTAAAGTACCGAAAAATGAACCAAACGTAAATTTTTGAGAAAAAAACAGGCAAATTTTAAAGTCTGCTCAGCGAGCCTGTTTGATAAAGCATTAAAAAACTCTAACCTTTTAAGGGTATCGATTCCTTATTTTAAGCATTCCAATCGCGTTTACCCCGGAAAATAAAAGGCTAAAATAACGGGAAAACAAAAATTTAATAACAAATTTCTTTTATAAATATTGTATTGTCTTATTATTGATTTTCTAATTACACTTGACTGAGAATTACTAAATTTACAAAAAAAAACTGTACAATAAACTCATCATAGCACAATATATACATCTATAGTTTGTAACTATAATGTACGGTCAATTAATAAATAGGATAAAACACTACTAAGTAAACGCGCGTAAGAGAATAAGGCTCGCCTAAATACAGGTTGTCCCCATTTATTTTTGGATGAACTCAAGAAATTATAAATGAAATTCCGTGATAATTGCCATATTTTTTTTTTTGATTTTATTAATCTATAAATCAAAACTTTTTAAACTTGAATAGGTACACAGAACACAGAATTTTGGATAAAACGAAATTGAAACAAACACTCCCAATATTCTTCTCGAGTTATCCACCAATAAATTTATGACCGACACTCTATACTTGCTGACCTATTAAATTTTAAAATAAATAAAAATGAGTAAATTTAATTTTCGACCTAAAATAATAATTTTGCCTAGTGACGTAAACGATTTATTATAATTGTGTTTGAGGTACTGGTAAACTATTTCTACGTTTGTATTAAAAATGAATCCGACACTCACAAAAAAGAAAGAATAAATCACTCCGAAAATCACAATAAATCGCTGACAAGTATGTTAAATTCATTATTTATTTTATTAGTTACTAACTCTATATACCTAGTGGGTCTCCGGAAATTCCGTACGGATATGGCATGCGGAGATTCTACATATAAAAACGTAAAAAAAAGTTCGTATCAATATAATAGTTCCTTAAATAAATGTCTTAGTTATGAGGAAGCTATACAAAATTCGATAATAGTTTATATACTTAAATCATATTTTCTCTCAACCTATTGTGTAAAAAAGTCCTTAGAACCATAAATAAATAAAAGTAAGAAACAGCCCCACCCTCCCCCCCTAGGGACGCCCCTGATTAAATGTGACGCTAACCCTCAATATCAAAAATTAGCATTCAGTAATATTAGTCGTGTGCTTAAGACGTGTACCTTAAGCGTTAATTAAGAAATAAATAAAAAATAGTCATTGGAGATCACCTTTGGACAGCTTCCTTATAAGACATTTAGGGACATTTATATGCATTTTTATATATACAATCTCTACTTAAAATTTACGTATCAATTACTTCTTCGTTTTATTCAAAAATCGTCCAATTACCTGCCTTTGAAGTACAATTACCTACAGTTTTACGTTAAAAAAGGTTGGATTTATAAATTAATAAAAGCAGAAAAAAACATATTCGCAAATTTGAGAATTTCGTTTTATGCTTTTATTCATTTTTCAATTAAAACTGTAGCAACTGCTACCCAAACGTGGTCATTTGGCCGCTTTTTCGAGAAAACGAAATATTGATAAGAAAATTGAATAGTGGTTGCTCTTGAAACAGATTTGATGAAGATAAGTGAAATTTTTCCTTCTATGAATGATTAATGCCTGTTGTTCTCGTTATTAACTATATTCTCGACAACTGGCTATATAGGGTAATTATTTGTACATAAAATGTATTTCAGTTTAAAAATTAATTCCAATATTAATGTATGGAAGAAATCAAACATTTGTAACAATAGGTAACATTTTTTTTAAATTTTATTACCGGCTTTTCCAATAAATTTTCCGAATTATAAATTTATTAAACTCATTTTATGTACAAATAACTACATTAAATCAAAATTTTGAAAATGCTTGTAATAACAGCACATCAACATACAAATATCTGATACAGGTAAAAACGTAGCTAAGTGACCTGCACGTGATTATTGTATTTAGCCAACTAAATACAAGAATCACGTGCCAACCAAGACTAGACATACCAGCAAAACTTTAACCGACAGATTTGTTTAAAAAAAAGTAAATAACGAATTTAACTTTGCAAAGAAATGCCGACTCTAAATTTAAGCCTTAAGTGCTTTCATGAGACCGTCGGTGGACATGGACTTTGGCCTTTCGATCGGTAGACCGAGGGCACGATCCCAGACAAGAGAGGCTAATACACCAAGGGCTCTGGAGACACCAAAGAGGACGGTGTAGTAGTTCATTTCCTTGAGTCCATAATACTAAAAGAAATTAAAACATTTGTAAGGTTGCAGTCACAGAACTTGAAAAATAAGTAGTATATTTATTTCTCCTAAGACCCTGTGTTTTAATATAGCATTTTTAGGTAAGGCCTAATGTTTGGTGAAATCATTTTTCCAGTGGAAAAAGGTTGACAACAATTTAAAATTATATTAAGGTTGAATTCTCAACGTCATTTAATCTATTGCCAACCTATAACCTATTTTGCGTTGATTTTTTGAGTTTATTACTTTAATAACTAACATTTAAAGAAAATAAATATCGTCGTTACATTATGTAGGTAGTATCTGATATATTACAAAAATATCAATTTATTTCATTGCTAATTTTGGGAAAATTGTATAGTGAAAGAACAATGAGTGACAATGACATAATAATGTTAAAAAAAATCTTACCCGATATTTTTCGCTATACAATTATCCTAAAATAAGTTATGAAATTTCTTGATATTTATTAAATATGTCAATTATTACCTATAGAATATCAAGTCGATACTGATTTTCTTTAAATTTTGTATAAAAGCTAGAAAACATAAATAAATCTACGCGAAATAGGTTATAGGTTGGCAAGCATGTTGATACTCCCACCTTAACGATAAATTTTTTAAAAAACTGGAAAGTATTTAAAAAAAGTTTTCCAGTCGCTTAAACGTGGAACTATAATAGTATATTACCGTACACGTTTTATAAAGCATCATTTTATAGCACGCGTCCATGTTAAAAAACTAGCCGCCGGGACAAGTGCTTAAAACTGCTTTATATAACACGTACGTTATACTATTTTTTCTAATTTGTAGTTTTTTTCAATAAAAACACATTTAAAAAGAACATAAATCCTTCAAATTTTTATGTTGGTAATACTATTTTTTATCATAGTAGCCTCTGGACAACAAAAATTATTTTGCAAACTGTAATTTTTTGATTTATTGACCCATTTTCACCACGATATTCTAAAGTTATTTTAGCGATATAAGATTTGAAATTAGACGGAATACGTTGTGTGATCCTTGTACATTCGGTACATATACAGAGCGTTCGAAAATCGGGCGATTTTGCTACTTTTTTTCGAATTTCAAAAGACGTGATTTTACGTCACGGCATTGCAATTTAGTATAGGGAAGATGGAAAATTCAAATAAAGTTGAAGTTAAAATCGACATTGGAAGGTTAGTACTGTTAGTAGATTGAATTTTGGATAGGATTTGGCAGAAAATGATAGCTTGAAGCATCTACAAAAGATTGATTTATAGATTTATGCAACCAACATACATGACTGTTATCCACACAGAATAAAAAAGTAGGTTATCAAGCTATTTTTTCTCTGCGAAAAATGGGTTTTCTTGTAAATCACAAAACCTATTCTTGATTTGTGCTTATCGTCCACCTTCTTCCAATAAAAGGACATTCCTTGATCGACTAGAAAACTTACTTTCTCATTTTTCCCCGCAATCTTCGATTGTTTTAGCGGGTGATTTTAACATTGATTACTGTAAGGACAGAAACCTGAATGTAAACATCCTCAGAAACTTGTTGAGTTCCTTTAGTCTGCCTATGCACGTTGTTTCTCCGACTAGGTTTACCGCAGTTTCATCATCTATTCTGGATTACGTTTGTTCTAATGTGCCTGAGGTCTCTTGCTGCGTGATAAATGCGGGAATCTCTGATCATGAAGCTGTTTTATTTCAGTTTTCTTGCGGCCCTAAAGTGCCTACCGCTCCCACAAAAATGGGCAGAATTTACAGCAGAAATAATTTCGGAAAGTTTAACCGGATTTGTAATGACACCGACTGGAATATTGAACAGGGTGCGGACTCTCTGGATAAGTTCAGTAGAGGTTGGGGCACTTGAGCGTACTCGGGTCTTGGGGCACTTGGGCGTACTTTTCCAAGAACTCCCGGAGGGCGTGGTTTCATGGCACCTGTCACCTGTCATCTGTTATGGGCGTTAGCTACTTGGGCCTTAGCTGCCATTGGCACTAACTTCCATTGGCACTAGTTGCCATTGGCGCCAGCTTGCCTATCATTAATGCTAGTTACCGAGGGCACTATTGGTCAGACGTCATCTGGGATACGTCATCTATCACGTGTCACTCTAACCTCACCTATCAATGTATTACGTTCTGCGGGGGCCAGCTGTGATACGCCATCTATCATAATATGTTACTATAACCTCAACTACTTAGATATTCAATTTTGGGGGCCATGCCTACAAGTCGGTACTCCGCAAGCCCTATCCCCAAGAACCGGTACCCCAATAATTTCTAAACTCCATCACGCGGAGACACCTAGTGGTCGTCGGTAGAACTCGCGGGGCCTCAGGGTCAATGCCCCCTTACTAGAGTACTAGTATAGCTGTTGAAACGTCAGAGGGCGCCTGGTAATAGGGTTACGTCATCATGTTCTATTAATTTAATTTTCATTAGAAAAAAAGTTCCTTTATCCAGCGGGGTTCGATCCACCAACCATTAGTTTACTAACCAGTATCTCATACCACGGAGCTATTCGGGTTCTTACGAGACATTGTTATTATACTGTACTCTTACATCATCGCATTAGCATACTTGCTATAACAAAAGAATAATTATTACTCATAGATAGGTAATGCAATATTAATGAATTAAATTAGGCAGGCATACATTTGCAAGCTGCTATTTGTTGTATGTTTAGAAATGATTTACCACAGGGGTATAGAATACGTATAAGAACATCTAAAAGCACTTAGAAGTGTCCCTTAAACATATGAAAACGGCTGTTTAGCAGTCTATGAACGGGTAAAATGTCTACCACAGGAGCTCAAAACTATTGGGCGGTACGATAAAGACACCTTAATTGAGCTATTTTATGGTTTTACACTAAAAAACTGGTATAAATGGCCCCATTTAGCACCTTTTTACCATATCCCTAGCCCGCATTGTCAACAAATTATTTAATCCTATAACGAACAGTAGTACAACAATATAAGATAGACAAGGATAGTACTAACAACTATTTTGAATCGACACTGCTGAAAACGTACAAGAATGGTAAAAACGAAAGGTCAATCGCTTTATTTAGCATGTATTAACAATAAAAATCGAAGATATTATGCAATACCTGACGTAAATATTCGTTTCCGATACGAATCATTAAAGTAGACAGAAAATAGATGCTGTTTAGACCCTAATATAATAATATTTTTCAATAGAAAAATTGGAATAATATAAGAAAAAATCAGTAATGTAAGGCCCAAATGCATTAAATAAAGTATGATTTATGCCTTAGTAGCACCTTTACGAATTATTAAGGTAGACAGAAAATAGATGCTGTTTAGAGCCTAATACTACTGAAAAATTGGTTTAATATAAGAAAAAACTAGTAATTTAAGGTCCAAATGCCTTAAATAAAGCATGGTTTATGCTAGCCCCTTATATAGAAGGCTAGTCTCTTAAATCTTGCAATTTTAACACAAATGTTATACAGTTCAAAACCCTATAATTGCAACAAATATTGGCTTAATGTAGGTTGGTTAACCCTAAAAATGATCATATTACTGTTAAGTTATGCTGCAATATGAAGCAATTTGGCGTCATTACACCTTAGAAGACGCTCCGAAACTTTCATAGGTTATAGTATTAGAACCTTGTAACTTGGCTGCAGGTATTCACGCATCTAAAAAGGTAGGTAAAAAATAGACCACAGAGTTAATTTTAATAAATATATATTAAACACCCGCGCACCTAATGTAATTGGAACATTACTAAACGCCGCTAATAATATAGGAGGTAGTGACAGATATACAGGGTATAGATGTACAGGTCTTAAAAATAGAGAATTAAAAACAAGACCTTGTTGGTGTAATACTAATAATTTGTGATACGTGCAGAATAAACAATTGAAAAGACGCACTGAAAAAATAGTCGGTGGTGTTACGTTCCAAGAATTACGAGTGAAGAACCAATCCTAAATAGAAAATAACAACAAAATAGGGCCTTGTTAACCAAATTAAGTCAGTCACTTGTTAAAATGATAGCCAAATAATTGAAAACGAGGGTATGTGTATAGGTTGACGTAACAAGTTAATATGAAAATACCGAGACCCGCAGGGGCGAGGTGTACTAAAGACATGCGGCTCGCTAAAGTTCTTAAGAATAATGTAACATGCGAAACGTATTTAGGATGAATAAGTTATTAGGAAAAATTCCGAGCCCTGCAGGGCGAGGTGCACTAAGGATATATGCTCGCATACATAATACCAACAAAATTGGGGCATATTGGAGGTTAGTTAGCCAAAAATAGGCCTGTTATATGGCATCAATTACGTACGATTGTACATAAAAAACCTTGTTTTTCACCAAAATATCTAATCCCATATACAGGGTAAGCTCGGAGTATCACTAGCCATAATAGCATAATATATATAGGACCAAGACTGATTTCGCACTAATTAGCATAGTAAACAAGGCGTTATACTAGATTGGTAGCATTGCCAAAGAGTTGGACAACATTAATCATATTATCACTAGGATGTATGGGTTCTTTATAGTCTAGATAACAAATTCTCAATATTACTAATATATATATATCTAACTTAAAGCAAATACCACCGTGTTAAGGTGAGATTACCGATGCCAAACAGCTGATACTCATGCACAAAGGCAAGCACCGACGTATTGATTATCTTATAATATCATACGTCACCTGAGGCTTATCAGGTATATATATATATAAATGACTAAAAAATCATAGGTGTTTCGTTTAAATTATGGTAGGGTTCCTACGCCAAAAGGCCGTTTCAGTCACAAAACGAGAGAAAAATAGATAAAAATTAGCCCAAATATCACCTATAATTAATGTTAATGTTAATGCCCATATAGTCATATGTATAGTAGGCAGGGCTTAAACACTTAATAAATTACTAAAGTATGGTCTCTGAAGCCGTAAAAGCATATTTAACAGCACCTACACACACTATGCAACAAAAAAAACCTCTCCAATAGGGTAAAACACCTAATAATCCACCAAGTATGGCCGTTTTTCTAAAAAAAAACTCCTATTTAACAGTGTGTATACGTGTCTCCAAAAAATAGCCAAAAGTAATACAAAAACAGTCTGTATGACAATATTCTGCTAACACATATTTAAGGTAGGTAAGACTGTCACCTATTATAGGTAGTGTTAATCCGACAAATAAACGTTGCAAACATTCACCACCTTAAACATTGAGGTTATGTTAAGTAAATAAATTAATAAATGTTTGGCTTATAGGCAACATTTTTATACATACAAAGTTAGCACAACAAGCAATTAAATAGACTTCATTAAAAAATATAATGAATTACCGAGGATATACACATCTAATAGTCGTTGGCTAATCCTATCAGCTACGAAATATCAGCGAAATACCTAAAAAACATGAATAAATAGGAAAAATACCTATTTTAGGCCCTATTGCTTCAAAGACCCGATAAGATACATGTATTTATGTACCACTAAACACCCACTTAAACTTTCGCCTGGATTTACCTAATTGTTTCGTAAAAACCACATACCTAATACGTTGTGTTTAAAATCTAGCTAAAATTACAAAGAAATGCTCGCACCGAAACGAGTAGAACGATACTTCATACGTTTTTTTGCAGCGGTTTTGTTCTCGAGATTACCGAGAAAATTAAAATATTGCAGCTTGGAGGAACCGTACATTCAATATTTTGTAGTGTTGTAACATTGTCAATTAGAAAATAATAAATGGAACTACAATATCACCTAATATTTAGAATCTAACATAGGCGTGTACTGCGGTAGTTTAATACTACAGGTTGGGCCAGTGGAGTAGGTTACTAAGTTCCATCAAAAATATCTAACACAATATTGGTTAACGTGTCTAGTTGATAAGTCGTTATAATATATAATCATAGTGTTAATCTGACAGCCGAAATATTGAGGTTATGTTAACTAATAAATTAAATCAATAAAATTACGGCTTATTGGTTGCACACACATAGTACAGCAAGTAAAAGTGTAATTAAATAGACTTAAATAGAAATATAATGAATTACTGAGGTAAACAGACAGAACAGCTGATGCCTAAACGAAAACCTAGCCTTTTATGCATATCAGACAGTACTGTTTAAATGTACATAATCAGCCGCTAAAAACATCTCTGAAAAAGGGAAAAACACCAAATAAACCATTAAAGTGCCTAAAAAATGACATTTGAACCTATACAAGTTCTGTTGTCTATTAGGGCCTATGCTCGACCAGGCCTTATACCATTTGAGCATATAAATATACCAATGTATGATAACCTATTTAACAGCCCCTTATACAAAATGTACAATCAACAGCCTTTCTGATGGAATAAAAACATCAAACAAAACATTAAAGTACATACTTAAAAAATTACATTTGAACATATATACTCCAGTATACCTATACAAGTTCTGACAGGTCTATATTGGCATATGGGCGTGCTTATTAGGGCCCTAAAACCATTCGCTGATTGGGTAAAAAACATCCAATAATTCATTAATGTGCATAAAAATTGTCTTTGAACCTATAAACCCCTATTTATGCAAAATAAGCGATCAATAAATACTCCGATAAAACAGCCATTTATGGTGGATGCGCTGGAATTTTGTACATGACAATACAATTAAAGGTACATCATACGTTACACCGTCTTAAAGAAAGTTTTGCCCGTGGTATATTGCTGGCCTTGTTTTATGTATGTAAATGTATATCTTTCTATTTAGGTACAAGATGTGAAACGTAGGTAGCAAGGTTAGTTCAGAGGATTACTAAACTTGTTTATTATTGAAGTGTCTATAGCACGAAAAAAAAATAAATTCAATTAGAACAAAGAACGACAGTATAGAATGTGGGGTGATGACCCGCAGCATCGTAAGGGTGGCTCGATATATAATACAGGATGCACCGAACGTATCCAGCACAGTGGTAGAAAAAAGAGGTAGGCAGACGTCGTGTGCTATTACAGTTATACCAATGAGAAATTAAGAAATAACATCCGAACCAGGTACATACAACTACCTATGATAGCCCGCCTAGCATGAAAATACTGAAATTTTCCGCTTCAACAGTAAAAACAACTTAGGATCTGAAAAATTAATAGCTAAAGAACTCAATGAATACCCAGCTAAACACGACAAAAATTAGGATCGCCTACATCTAATTTGGATATCAGCAGAAATAATTAATAGGTGTTTAATTTAAATAGACTTAAATCGAAAGACATTACAGAGAACGAATAGCTGTGCGGTAGGTTCTTAGCCATCAAACATACCCTCCTTGGGGCTTTAAAAATAAGAATAAATAGGGAAAAATACCTAGAAATTCAGGTTAATTTTCCTTTTAAAATCAGTTAACTCCAGCAAGATTATTTATATAACACAAATGCACGACGAACCTAACCCAATTTCTTGGGTGTGGTTATTCTGTATAAAGACCGGCTAACACCAAAAAAAAAGGGTCAAAAAGTATATGCACGATCATCCTCTAATATTAGGAATACCGAAAATAACACTAGACAACCACTAACAAGGGTTACATTAACGTTAAAAGATAAGGATGTATACCATTTAAATTTCCGAATGATCAGCCAAATAAATAAAATTCCCGTTTAAAATGCTATATTAGTTATATGAGATGAGCGTTAAATGTGTAAATTTGTGAAATTCAGGGGTGACCGCCCCGATCTAATTAGCCTTACAACCACGAAAAATAAAAAGTAACTAGTTGGATAAAATGGCTTCTTAACGACTCGTCCTACTAAACTAAAAAAAAAAATAAAACAAAAACGGTTGTAAAAATTATTCATTAAACCATAAACTTAGAATAGGTCACACAATGGTATAAACGTCAACAGCAGATATTGGCTCACGGATCGTTATGACCATTAGGTAATACTTGTTGTTAGATACATGTGTAGCGAAACATTACAAAAGTCACCTAGAAAACCCAAAAACTTGATCACTCAATAGCTAACAGGTTATAGGTCCTTACGATTAGAGTTGTTATGGCGAGCGAGGTGGGGAGGGGAGGGGGTAAAGTAAACAGGCAGAGGCTAAAAAAAGTTCCAACAACTAGTGAAATAATTATTTTAAAACCCCCATAAACGTTAGTCTGTATAAAACCATTAACGACATAATGGTGGAGATAGGGAATATTTTTTTTTTGCAAAAAGGTAGATAATGAAATAAATACCTATCGAAACGATTAAAGCTATTAAAATAATACAAGCAATAACAATGGGAGGTACATAAAATGCAGTTTAAAAGGGAAACTCCATTATATCATATAGCATCTAACGTGTTAAGTATCAAAAACGAGGATAGGATGTAAAAATTTTAGCAAAAACTTGGGTAAATAGAGCAAATAATGCAACAAAATATCAAAAAAAATGTTCCTAATTAATATTTGTTCATACAGCTAAGTAGAAAACTATCGAAACATTGAGCAAGAAGGAGTGGTGACTACGGGTATAAAATTTAGCAACCATTGGTAAAATATCAGGAAAAATATTAAAATTACCATCAATCACACCAGAATACTTATCGTTAAAACCTACTATTTTCACTGGCTTGTTACCAATAAATAGGTTTGAATCTACCATTCGAAACCCTTATTTAATATGTGATGTTTCCAGAAAGGTGTATTTTATCCTACTCTCATACATCCTATAGCAGTGATGTTAAAAACTAAATCGGCTTTATTAACAAGTGCAATCATTTATAGATCATAGAGACCCATAGAGCTGTAACCAGTATTAAATAAATCAAGTCAATATTGCAGAACATTTTATATGTTTTATAGGAGTCGCAGTAAAGTGAAGCAGTACTCTATATAAATTTAATGTAAGGTACAGGTAACGATCATCAGGCTATTTTATATCGTCTAACTTGGGTATCCATTTAATAAGACGCAAGTTAATATTATTTTAAATTACTTTTAATTATTTCTCAGTATCTATAGTATGCAGGGCTATCTAACCATACTTCACGTCTTGTATAATTAACGACCTCTCGTATCTCAGGATCTTCACAATATACGTATTACCGCTCTACTTCTTCAAAATTCCCCAACTTGTTCATGTCGTATACAAATCTTAAGGCATCTGGTCCTTCAAAGTAGCGTTCACATATATCCAAAGCTCTAACTATTTTTTTAATCAACGGATGGATTCCCAATTCTTCTTTGCGTTTTGAAGTGTATTATATATATATCCTGAATTACATAATGTGCATCATTATTTACTATATTCTGAGCCTTGTCCATGATATTCAATTGATTGCGAGTATTGCAAATAATTAGGACGGCATTCTGACTTAAAATAAGCCGCCGTGCTGCTGTTGATAGTAAATATATCAACAGGCTTAATTACTCTGTGAAACCTGAATCTATAGAGGATTGTTCGGGTTTTCGGGGTTACTCGGGTTCATTAGGATTTTGAGAATGTATTTTGCTTGACGTAGTTTTTAAAAACACAGCCACGGCCAAAGGCTCACGAAATTTGCAAAATTTTGGGAGAAGGCCGTGGCTGTGTTTTTTAAAAACTACGTCAAGCAAAATACATTCTCAAAATCCTAATGAACCCGAGTAACCCCGAAAACCCGAACAATCCTCTATAGATTCAGGTTTCACAGAGTAATTAAGCCTGTTGATATATTTACTATCAACAGCAGCACGGCGGCTTATTTTAAGTCAGAATGCCGTCCTAATTATTTGCAATACTCGCAATCAATTGAATATCATGGACAAGGCTCAGAATATAGTAAATAATGATGCACATTATGTAATTCAGGATATATATATAATACACTTCAAAACGCAAAGAAGAATTGGGAATCCATCCGTTGATTAAAAAAATAGTTAGAGCTTTGGATATATGTGAACGCTACTTTGAAGGACCAGATGCCTTAAGATTTGTATACGACATGAACAAGTTGGGGAATTTTGAAGAAGTAGAGCGGTAATACGTATATTGTGAAGATCCTGAGATACGAGAGGTCGTTAATTATACAAGACGTGAAGTATGGTTAGATAGCCCTGCATACTATAGATACTGAGAAATAATTAAAAGTAATTTAAAATAATATTAACTTGCGTCTTATTAAATGGATACCCAAGTTAGACGATATAAAATAGCCTGATGATCGTTACCTGTACCTTACATTAAATTTATATAGAGTACTGCTTCACTTTACTGCGACTCCTATAAAACATATAAAATGTTCTGCAATATTGACTTGATTTATTTAATACTGGTTACAGCTCTATGGGTCTCTATGATCTATAAATGATTGCACTTGTTAATAAAGCCGATTTAGTTTTTAACATCACTGCTATAGGATGTATGAGAGTAGGATAAAATACACCTTTCTGGAAACATCACATATTAAATAAGGGTTTCGAATGGTAGATTCAAACCTATTTATTGGTAACAAGCCAGTGAAAATAGTAGGTTTTAACGATAAGTATTCTGGTGTGATTGATGGTAATTTTAATATTTTTCCTGATATTTTACCAATGGTTGCTAAATTTTATACCCGTAGTCACCACTCCTTCTTGCTCAATGTTTCGATAGTTTTCTACTTAGCTGTATGAACAAATATTAATTAGGAACATTTTTTTTGATATTTTGTTGCATTATTTGCTCTATTTACCCAAGTTTTTGCTAAAATTTTTACATCCTATCCTCGTTTTTGATACTTAACACGTTAGATGCTATATGATATAATGGAGTTTCCCTTTTAAACTGCATTTTATGTACCTCCCATTGTTATTGCTTGTATTATTTTAATAGCTTTAATCGTTTCGATAGGTATTTATTTCATTATCTACCTTTTTGCAAAAAAAAAAATATTCCCTATCTCCACCATTATGTCGTTAATGGTTTTATACAGACTAACGTTTATGGGGGTTTTAAAATAATTATTTCACTAGTTGTTGGAACTTTTTTTAGCCTCTGCCTGTTTACTTTACCCCCTCCCCTCCCCACCTCGCTCGCCATAACAACTCTAATCGTAAGGACCTATAACCTGTTAGCTATTGAGTGATCAAGTTTTTGGGTTTTCTAGGTGACTTTTGTAATGTTTCGCTACACATGTATCTAACAACAAGTATTACCTAATGGTCATAACGATCCGTGAGCCAATATCTGCTGTTGACGTTTATACCATTGTGTGACCTATTCTAAGTTTATGGTTTAATGAATAATTTTTACAACCGTTTTTGTTTTATTTTTTTTTTTTAGTTTAGTAGGACGAGTCGTTAAGAAGCCATTTTATCCAACTAGTTACTTTTTATTTTTCGTGGTTGTAAGGCTAATTAGATCGGGGCGGTCACCCCTGAATTTCACAAATTTACACATTTAACGCTCATCTCATATAACTAATATAGCATTTTAAACGGGAATTTTATTTATTTGGCTGATCATTCGGAAATTTAAATGGTATACATCCTTATCTTTTAACGTTAATGTAACCCTTGTTAGTGGTTGTCTAGTGTTATTTTCGGTATTCCTAATATTAGAGGATGATCGTGCATATACTTTTTGACCCTTTTTTTTTGGTGTTAGCCGGTCTTTATACAGAATAACCACACCCAAGAAATTGGGTTAGGTTCGTCGTGCATTTGTGTTATATAAATAATCTTGCTGGAGTTAACTGATTTTAAAAGGAAAATTAACCTGAATTTCTAGGTATTTTTCCCTATTTATTCTTATTTTTAAAGCCCCAAGGAGGGTATGTTTGATGGCTAAGAACCTACCGCACAGCTATTCGTTCTCTGTAATGTCTTTCGATTTAAGTCTATTTAAATTAAACACCTATTAATTATTTCTGCTGATATCCAAATTAGATGTAGGCGATCCTAATTTTTGTCGTGTTTAGCTGGGTATTCATTGAGTTCTTTAGCTATTAATTTTTCAGATCCTAAGTTGTTTTTACTGTTGAAGCGGAAAATTTCAGTATTTTCATGCTAGGCGGGCTATCATAGGTAGTTGTATGTACCTGGTTCGGATGTTATTTCTTAATTTCTCATTGGTATAACTGTAATAGCACACGACGTCTGCCTACCTCTTTTTTCTACCACTGTGCTGGATACGTTCGGTGCATCCTGTATTATATATCGAGCCACCCTTACGATGCTGCGGGTCATCACCCCACATTCTATACTGTCGTTCTTTGTTCTAATTGAATTTATTTTTTTTTCGTGCTATAGACACTTCAATAATAAACAAGTTTAGTAATCCTCTGAACTAACCTTGCTACCTACGTTTCACATCTTGTACCTAAATAGAAAGATATACATTTACATACATAAAACAAGGCCAGCAATATACCACGGGCAAAACTTTCTTTAAGACGGTGTAACGTATGATGTACCTTTAATTGTATTGTCATGTACAAAATTCCAGCGCATCCACCATAAATGGCTGTTTTATCGGAGTATTTATTGATCGCTTATTTTGCATAAATAGGGGTTTATAGGTTCAAAGACAATTTTTATGCACATTAATGAATTATTGGATGTTTTTTACCCAATCAGCGAATGGTTTTAGGGCCCTAATAAGCACGCCCATATGCCAATATAGACCTGTCAGAACTTGTATAGGTATACTGGAGTATATATGTTCAAATGTAATTTTTTAAGTATGTACTTTAATGTTTTGTTTGATGTTTTTATTCCATCAGAAAGGCTGTTGATTGTACATTTTGTATAAGGGGCTGTTAAATAGGTTATCATACATTGGTATATTTATATGCTCAAATGGTATAAGGCCTGGTCGAGCATAGGCCCTAATAGACAACAGAACTTGTATAGGTTCAAATGTCATTTTTTAGGCACTTTAATGGTTTATTTGGTGTTTTTCCCTTTTTCAGAGATGTTTTTAGCGGCTGATTATGTACATTTAAACAGTACTGTCTGATATGCATAAAAGGCTAGGTTTTCGTTTAGGCATCAGCTGTTCTGTCTGTTTACCTCAGTAATTCATTATATTTCTATTTAAGTCTATTTAATTACACTTTTACTTGCTGTACTATGTGTGTGCAACCAATAAGCCGTAATTTTATTGATTTAATTTATTAGTTAACATAACCTCAATATTTCGGCTGTCAGATTAACACTATGATTATATATTATAACGACTTATCAACTAGACACGTTAACCAATATTGTGTTAGATATTTTTGATGGAACTTAGTAACCTACTCCACTGGCCCAACCTGTAGTATTAAACTACCGCAGTACACGCCTATGTTAGATTCTAAATATTAGGTGATATTGTAGTTCCATTTATTATTTTCTAATTGACAATGTTACAACACTACAAAATATTGAATGTACGGTTCCTCCAAGCTGCAATATTTTAATTTTCTCGGTAATCTCGAGAACAAAACCGCTGCAAAAAAACGTATGAAGTATCGTTCTACTCGTTTCGGTGCGAGCATTTCTTTGTAATTTTAGCTAGATTTTAAACACAACGTATTAGGTATGTGGTTTTTACGAAACAATTAGGTAAATCCAGGCGAAAGTTTAAGTGGGTGTTTAGTGGTACATAAATACATGTATCTTATCGGGTCTTTGAAGCAATAGGGCCTAAAATAGGTATTTTTCCTATTTATTCATGTTTTTTAGGTATTTCGCTGATATTTCGTAGCTGATAGGATTAGCCAACGACTATTAGATGTGTATATCCTCGGTAATTCATTATATTTTTTAATGAAGTCTATTTAATTGCTTGTTGTGCTAACTTTGTATGTATAAAAATGTTGCCTATAAGCCAAACATTTATTAATTTATTTACTTAACATAACCTCAATGTTTAAGGTGGTGAATGTTTGCAACGTTTATTTGTCGGATTAACACTACCTATAATAGGTGACAGTCTTACCTACCTTAAATATGTGTTAGCAGAATATTGTCATACAGACTGTTTTTGTATTACTTTTGGCTATTTTTTGGAGACACGTATACACACTGTTAAATAGGAGTTTTTTTTTAGAAAAACGGCCATACTTGGTGGATTATTAGGTGTTTTACCCTATTGGAGAGGTTTTTTTTGTTGCATAGTGTGTGTAGGTGCTGTTAAATATGCTTTTACGGCTTCAGAGACCATACTTTAGTAATTTATTAAGTGTTTAAGCCCTGCCTACTATACATATGACTATATGGGCATTAACATTAACATTAATTATAGGTGATATTTGGGCTAATTTTTATCTATTTTTCTCTCGTTTTGTGACTGAAACGGCCTTTTGGCGTAGGAACCCTACCATAATTTAAACGAAACACCTATGATTTTTTAGTCATTTATATATATATATACCTGATAAGCCTCAGGTGACGTATGATATTATAAGATAATCAATACGTCGGTGCTTGCCTTTGTGCATGAGTATCAGCTGTTTGGCATCGGTAATCTCACCTTAACACGGTGGTATTTGCTTTAAGTTAGATATATATATATATTAGTAATATTGAGAATTTGTTATCTAGACTATAAAGAACCCATACATCCTAGTGATAATATGATTAATGTTGTCCAACTCTTTGGCAATGCTACCAATCTAGTATAACGCCTTGTTTACTATGCTAATTAGTGCGAAATCAGTCTTGGTCCTATATATATTATGCTATTATGGCTAGTGATACTCCGAGCTTACCCTGTATATGGGATTAGATATTTTGGTGAAAAACAAGGTTTTTTATGTACAATCGTACGTAATTGATGCCATATAACAGGCCTATTTTTGGCTAACTAACCTCCAATATGCCCCAATTTTGTTGGTATTATGTATGCGAGCATATATCCTTAGTGCACCTCGCCCTGCAGGGCTCGGAATTTTTCCTAATAACTTATTCATCCTAAATACGTTTCGCATGTTACATTATTCTTAAGAACTTTAGCGAGCCGCATGTCTTTAGTACACCTCGCCCCTGCGGGTCTCGGTATTTTCATATTAACTTGTTACGTCAACCTATACACATACCCTCGTTTTCAATTATTTGGCTATCATTTTAACAAGTGACTGACTTAATTTGGTTAACAAGGCCCTATTTTGTTGTTATTTTCTATTTAGGATTGGTTCTTCACTCGTAATTCTTGGAACGTAACACCACCGACTATTTTTTCAGTGCGTCTTTTCAATTGTTTATTCTGCACGTATCACAAATTATTAGTATTACACCAACAAGGTCTTGTTTTTAATTCTCTATTTTTAAGACCTGTACATCTATACCCTGTATATCTGTCACTACCTCCTATATTATTAGCGGCGTTTAGTAATGTTCCAATTACATTAGGTGCGCGGGTGTTTAATATATATTTATTAAAATTAACTCTGTGGTCTATTTTTTACCTACCTTTTTAGATGCGTGAATACCTGCAGCCAAGTTACAAGGTTCTAATACTATAACCTATGAAAGTTTCGGAGCGTCTTCTAAGGTGTAATGACGCCAAATTGCTTCATATTGCAGCATAACTTAACAGTAATATGATCATTTTTAGGGTTAACCAACCTACATTAAGCCAATATTTGTTGCAATTATAGGGTTTTGAACTGTATAACATTTGTGTTAAAATTGCAAGATTTAAGAGACTAGCCTTCTATATAAGGGGCTAGCATAAACCATGCTTTATTTAAGGCATTTGGACCTTAAATTACTAGTTTTTTCTTATATTAAACCAATTTTTCAGTAGTATTAGGCTCTAAACAGCATCTATTTTCTGTCTACCTTAATAATTCGTAAAGGTGCTACTAAGGCATAAATCATACTTTATTTAATGCATTTGGGCCTTACATTACTGATTTTTTCTTATATTATTCCAATTTTTCTATTGAAAAATATTATTATATTAGGGTCTAAACAGCATCTATTTTCTGTCTACTTTAATGATTCGTATCGGAAACGAATATTTACGTCAGGTATTGCATAATATCTTCGATTTTTATTGTTAATACATGCTAAATAAAGCGATTGACCTTTCGTTTTTACCATTCTTGTACGTTTTCAGCAGTGTCGATTCAAAATAGTTGTTAGTACTATCCTTGTCTATCTTATATTGTTGTACTACTGTTCGTTATAGGATTAAATAATTTGTTGACAATGCGGGCTAGGGATATGGTAAAAAGGTGCTAAATGGGGCCATTTATACCAGTTTTTTAGTGTAAAACCATAAAATAGCTCAATTAAGGTGTCTTTATCGTACCGCCCAATAGTTTTGAGCTCCTGTGGTAGACATTTTACCCGTTCATAGACTGCTAAACAGCCGTTTTCATATGTTTAAGGGACACTTCTAAGTGCTTTTAGATGTTCTTATACGTATTCTATACCCCTGTGGTAAATCATTTCTAAACATACAACAAATAGCAGCTTGCAAATGTATGCCTGCCTAATTTAATTCATTAATATTGCATTACCTATCTATGAGTAATAATTATTCTTTTGTTATAGCAAGTATGCTAATGCGATGATGTAAGAGTACAGTATAATAACAATGTCTCGTAAGAACCCGAATAGCTCCGTGGTATGAGATACTGGTTAGTAAACTAATGGTTGGTGGATCGAACCCCGCTGGATAAAGGAACTTTTTTTCTAATGAAAATTAAATTAATAGAACATGATGACGTAACCCTATTACCAGGCGCCCTCTGACGTTTCAACAGCTATACTAGTACTCTAGTAAGGGGGCATTGACCCTGAGGCCCCGCGAGTTCTACCGACGACCACTAGGTGTCTCCGCGTGATGGAGTTTAGAAATTATTGGGGTACCGGTTCTTGGGGATAGGGCTTGCGGAGTACCGACTTGTAGGCATGGCCCCCAAAATTGAATATCTAAGTAGTTGAGGTTATAGTAACATATTATGATAGATGGCGTATCACAGCTGGCCCCCGCAGAACGTAATACATTGATAGGTGAGGTTAGAGTGACACGTGATAGATGACGTATCCCAGATGACGTCTGACCAATAGTGCCCTCGGTAACTAGCATTAATGATAGGCAAGCTGGCGCCAATGGCAACTAGTGCCAATGGAAGTTAGTGCCAATGGCAGCTAAGGCCCAAGTAGCTAACGCCCATAACAGATGACAGGTGACAGGTGCCATGAAACCACGCCCTCCGGGAGTTCTTGGAAAAGTACGCCCAAGTGCCCCAAGACCCGAGTACGCTCAAGTGCCCCAACCTCTACTAAGTTCCATTCAATTTTAACAGGGGCTTTTCCACTAACAAAAATAAAATCCAAAACTAAGAAACGTTGGATAACCAAGGGGATTAAAATATCAGCAAGAAACCTTAGGTTCCTACATTACTTAAGAAAGTACTTTCTCGATAATTCATTTTTTGTTTCCTACTTTAATAAGTATAGAAGTATGTTTGGAAGGATAGTAAAGTTGGCAAAGTCTGCGCACTTCTCAGCCAGGCTGTCAAATTCGGGTAATATTCAAAAAGAAAGTTGGTCCATTATAAATGAATTGAGGGGGAAAAAGGAAAATAAGGACAGCCCATTTACGCCTACGTTGTCAGCAAATGAACTTAACGAGTTTTATTGTTCGGTTGCCGGGAGTCTGTCTGAGAGAATTAAGAATTCTGATGATCCATTAATGAACCTTGGAAATGTCAATGTTCCGGAAAGCTTTTTTTTCATGCCTACTGATGTCCTCGAGTTGGAACAAATTTTAACTGAAATTAAAAACAAAAAATCAGCAGGCTGGGATGACATATCGGTAAGGGTTTTATCACATTTGCCTGATCAAGCTCTTCAGACACTTGCAGATTCCATTAATTACTCGTTTACGGTTGGTCAGTTTCCTGCATCTCTAAAAAGGGCAGTTGTCAATCCTTTGCACAAGGGAGGTGAGTTAAGTTCACCTTCCAACTTTCGGCCTATCTCTTTGCTGCCCTCCCTCTCAAAGATCGTCGAGAGACTTGTTAAATCGCGAATGATGTCTTTTTTGATAAAACATAACATACTGTCAGTCAACCAGTTTGGATTTCAAAATAAAAAAAATACGAACGACGCAATATTTGCTTTCCTTGAGAATCTTTATTTAAATCTGAACGAGGGACGAGTGTCCGCGGCAGTCTTCTGGGACTTGTCTAAGGCATTTGATTGTGTCAACCATAGTGTACTGTTGCGGAAGCTTGAAGTTTACGGCTTCAGGAATGTCTTACTGGCATGGTTTCGATCATATTTGTCTGATCGCTTTCAGATTGTATCCCTGCCTGGGGATTCTTCTCAGTCATCTAAGGTCGACAGTGGTGTACCTCAGGGTTCTGTACTGGGGCCAATATTGTTTCTACTCTATATTAACGATCTTCCACTAATTAATATTGGAGGTCTGTTGACCATCTTTGCTCATGATACGACCATCTTATGGCACAGTGATAATGCTGACAGTCTGGCTGAGCTGGTGAGTGAAGATATTGCTAAGATCAGGAAATGATGTGACGCTAACTTTTTAACGTCTTCAAGACGAATATACTGTGTTTTAAATGTGATATTAGTGACATTGTTATGGATAGCGAAATTATTAGAAATCAGGCATGTACTAAGTTTCTGGGGCTTCACATAGATGATAGGTTGACTTTCAAAAATCATATGTACAGGGTTTTTCCGTATATTTTGGAGCACCCCTGGAGCTTTTATTTCAAGACCTAGAAAAAACTTTAAATTACCAAAGTTGCATGATTTCCCGTGAACTGTCCGAATTTGTTATCTGACAAAACAAATGAACATCGTAAATTTGTTTAATAATGCCAATGTCGATTTTTTAAAATGGAACACCCTGTATATTAATTTTTTTTTAACTCCTCACTCTTTTCTGATTCCAAATATGTATATATGTTATATGTTTACTTTAGTCATTTAGGCAAAATTTCATTTCAAAATATTGCGATTTATTAATAATTATTGAATTTTTCATCTTTAGAGTAACCCATTATACCAAGACAAGACCATTCAAGGTATGAAATATTATTTTTGAGACATAATACAGTTGCCATAAGCGATTAATAACAACCAAATTGTTTCTCAGGGCAATCTAGATTTTCTAATCCGCAATATTTTGAAATGAAATTTTGCCTAAACGACTAAAGTAAACATATAACATATATACATATTTGGAATCAGAAAAGAGTGAGGAGTTAAAAAAAATTAATATACAGGGTGTTCCATTTAAAAAAATCGACATTGGCATTATTAAACAAATTTACGATGTTCATTTGTTTTGTCAGATAACAAATTCTGGCAGTTCAGGAGAAATCATGCAACTTTGGTAATTTAAAGTTTTTTCTAGGTCATCAAATAAAAGCTCCAGGGGTGCTCCAAAATATACGGAGAAACCCTGTATAGCTTATCCAGCAGACTTGCGTCAGGTTGTTATGCACTTAGAGTGTTGGCACGTGAGCTGGATGTTTTGTCTTTAAGAAGTGTATACTTTGCTTTAATTGAATCTCATCTACGATACGGTGTCTGTTTTTGGGGGGGTAGTTATCAATATTTGTTGAATCCCATTTTTGTACTGCAAAAGAGGGCAGTTCGTTTTATGTATAAGTTCGGTAAGAGAGATTCCTGTAAACCCTATTTTTTAAGACATAGAATTTTGATACTGGCATGTATTTTTATTTTGGAATGTGTTTGTTTAATGTATAAGAAGTTTAGGTCCGTAACGAATGATGGATCTGCCTTTAATATCAGACAGGTTATAAATATTCCTCTACCCATACCAGCCTCTTCACAAGTTCAACGGTCTTTATATTATAATGCGAAAAAGATATTTAACCACCTACCCAATAACATAAAATCGTTAACTTGTTCTAATAAATTTCGATCTAAGGTAAAAAATAAATTATATTTAGGCATACTATGGTTGAGGAGTATTTCCATGATAGATGGTGATCCGTTTTAGTTGTTCTGTTACACTTGTTAGTATTATATATTGTTGATTTTATAATAGCACTGATTAGGCTTTTACACTGATCTTACTAATGTTCTCATTGTGGTTTTGTTTTCTAATATGTATTTAGTTGTTAGAGTGTAGAAATGGATTTTACTGAGTATATTGACTTTCTAGCTTAAACAATTTTAGAATTTAGGGCTCGCTTTGTCAACAGGATTTAATCTTTCGACAATAAAACATTTTTTGACTTTGACAAAGGCCGCGCAAGTCAATGAAATAAAACATTTAAATGTTACCAACATCAAATAAAGAAAAAACGCGTATCGAAATAGCTTCATTACGATACGCAAATGCGTATCGTAATAGACTTGTTATGATACCAAATTAGAAAAAAATAATTTTTCTA
The DNA here is from genome assembly GCA_963969555.1 of Polydrusus pterygomalis. NCBI lineage: Eukaryota > Metazoa > Arthropoda > Insecta > Coleoptera > Curculionidae > Polydrusus > Polydrusus pterygomalis. Next base: position 35,019,075 of record OZ018376.1, on the reverse strand, counting down.
ATTTTGTTTCATAAGAAATCTATTACGATACCGTTTTCAGTATCGAAACAAGTCTATTACGATACGGTTTTTTTATTTTTTAAAAGTTGGTATAAGTAATATTCGAGGTAATATTCAAAAGTTTTATTCTGTTGACGTCTGGCGTGGGGCGTGGCCTAGCATGTATGTTTGGTTGCGGAAATCTATATATTATATTTATTACTTTAATACATTTATTAATTTAGTTATAAAAATACATAATACTAACTTTATTCACACAGAACTATAAAATTTTGTAAATACCAGTTATAGGCTACTAAATTAATCATAATATATTATAATATTAAAACACAAATGTCATGACAATACTGACAATATGGCGGTTACAACGAAGATATTAATTTATTGTCAAGGCTACTATGATAGTAAATTTATAGTATTACCAACGTAAAATTTAGAGATAGAAATTTGCAAAATGTGAAGGGTTTACTTTATTTTTAAATATGTATTTTTTATTGAAAAAACGACAAATTAGAGAAAATAGTATAAAGTACGTGTTATATAAAGCAGTTTTAAGCACTTGTCCCGTTATAAAACTATGGACGCGTGCTATAAAATGATGCTTTATAAAACGTGTACTTTAATATACTATTATGTCATTAGCATTGTCCTAAATGCTGATTATAAAAACTAACAAAAATATTACCTGCAAAAGTACTCCAGAATGAGCATCTACATTTGGCCAGGGATTCTTCACCTTGCCCAGTTCCAATAGAATTGGAGGTACTACTTTGTAAACATCAGACACCAACTAAAATTTGAAAAAAAAATTACAGATTTATAGGGTACCCTTATAAAAAATAAATTCCGATGAACGTAATTGATGACGCTATTTCAAAAAATCGCTGTTGCCAATTTTTTATTTATTTTGGAAGATTGTTATATATATTTTATTATTCCGCCATATTACAAAGCGATTTTTTTCCGAAATTACTTTTTACTGGTATGATTTGATAATAATTTATACATTGTCTGGTGTTATAATCATGTAATATCTTATTCTCCTGAAGTGTAATGCTTGATTTTTCTTTTAAAATGATGGAGTGAATTAGAATAAATTTTTTTAATTTAGAAATAATGTAATAATAATAAGTTTATTTAAAATTTTAATAATATAATAAATATGTTTATGTTGCCTTCTATAAACTTATTCTTCAATCCCCTAAGAAATGATTTGAACGTGTAAATAGGTACCCCTATATAGGTCTATATAGATTAACAGTTCGTTCTAGATGTGGTAATTGGTGTATTAGGTGTATGCATTTAATAACTTTATTTTGCAATTTGGGTCCGGTCGACTTTAGGGACAAATTGCCAAAAAAAAATTCTTTCATTAGAATGTACACACTTTCAATAGTATATTTCACGAAAAAAATTTCCGGAATATCCAGTATTTAAAAAAAAAATGTTTAAAGTGCACTGAAAACGAAGGTTTTAAAGACTCCAACCGTAAATACTCGTTGGTTTCGGGCTTGTAAACTGACAGCAACGTTGCCGGATTGTAAGGAAATAATTTAAAGTCAGGAAATACACTGAACCTTGAAACTGCATTTCTTATATTTGTGCACAAAAAAAATTGTCCTATTGAACAAATGCTAACCCGCCCCGATACACCGTTTGGAGCCGAACTGAGGATTTAGTAATCTCCTCCTAGGACTCGTCAGGAACTCGTTGGTTTCGGGCTTAAGTTTGCAAATGCCATTGTGGCAACGTCGCAATATAAATTTTTAACATCCATAAGCTGAAAGCTGTCAAATTGAATAGTTTTCCATCATGGCTACATATGAATATCATAATAAATAAAGATTTTTACCTGTTTAGTGTATTATTATGAATTTCAGTGAATTAAATTCGGTTATTTGTAATTATCCGCATTTTTTTAAGTGAAAAAGAAGGTAAAACTTTGTCTTTTTGTTGTATCTTCAAGGAAAAATCAACAAATGTGCTGTCCCTTAAGTCGACCTTACCCTGCAATTTTGTTAATTGTTTTAAGTTTGATAAAGATAATAAAGAAGCAGATCCCAGTGCAGGAGCTAAATATTGTAATTTTGAATATGCAGAGTTTCCGCAAAATACGTGTCTAACACAAATTCCTGAGGCTAAAATATGAGATCTAGCCCAATTTACCTTAATCCAAAAATTGATGTTTTTAAAATATATATTATACAGGGTGTCCGGAAATAATGAGCAAAAAATTTAGGGGAAAATTTCATAAATTTATTTTCAACCAATTAGAAGACTCCTTTTTGCTTGCGTTGTTTATAGCGACGGGAGACCATCGCGATAGTCTATAAACCTAATAAAATTAAGTGATAATTTTTCTATCAAAAATGAAGTGCTTTATATCTATTGACAAACGTCACTCAGAATAAAATCAAAATAACTTTTCTTGCTAACTTATAATTTTTATTGAGAATAGGTCGTAGGTCTCATTATCTTATATTAAAAGAAACCCCAATTTATGAAATTTTTTTACCGAATCTCCCACGCAGCAGAATTAATTCCCGATAATTTTTTTCTCGGTTTCGCTCATGTTTTTGTTGATAGAAAATTTTCCTTGTCTTCGACTAGGAATAATTTTCTATCAACAAAACCATTCGTGACCTTGAAAAAAATTATCGGTAATAATTCTGCTGCTAGGGAGATTATAATTTTAGACCGAAAATAAAATAAATGCTATCTCTTCCTATAAGATTTTTTCGAAAATTGATTATTAAGGAGTTACAGGGTGTTAAAGTTAAATTTTATTTGCAGTTTTTTTTGCAATACCTTTTGCCACGCTCATAATATTTTGACGAAACCTCGTATATGGGGCCGTTTTCGGGATGAGGAATACAAATTTGCCCACCATTTTTTCGCATTTTGTATAGAGGGCGCCACATAGGAGCCTGTACTTTAATTTGAATGGTTTCAACTTTTTTTTCCTACACTACATGCGCATTTGGACTGAATATTTTTATTCTCCTAACCCTTTGACATGAAAAAGGTATACTACTTTGTTTCGATAAATCTAACTGTTTTCGAGAAAAACGCTAAAATAACATTGCTTGCATGTGATGAATACGAAATCATTTTAATCTATTTTCAACCGTAAACATAGCATAGCAAAGGAAGGAATATTCCATGTCGGAATTTTTTAAGAATAATTAATTTAGCATGGAAGAGGAATGGCGTCACTTTGAACCTTTGATTTGAATGATTAATAAAATTTAACTTTAACACCCTGTAACTCCTTTAATAATCAATTTTCGAAAAAATGTTATAGGAAGAAATAGCATTTATTTTCGGTCTAGAATTATCCCCTAAATTTTTTGCTCATCATTTCCGGACACCCTGTATTTATCAGTATCTTAAATTTCAAGTTAAAAATTTGTATTCCTTGGTATCTTTTGTCCAAAAAAGGTATACCTAATATGTCGCTTCCAGCAGCCGTTTCTGAGATAATCGAATTTAAATATTTTATCACGTACTAAAACTCGCCATAGTGCCCCAAATTTTTTAGAATGAAATGAAATCTAAAATTAAACGATAAAGGTTTGTCATTAATTGCTCTTAAATGCCATTTAATACCTAAATTGTTCACTATGGCTAAAGTATGAAGTGGGACTACAATGAGTTTCAGTATGCAATAAAACATGTTAGTTCGATTATCTTAGAAACGGCTGCTCGAATCGACACCTACTAGGTATACCTTTTTGGGGCAAAAAAAGCCAAGGAATAAGAATTTTTAACTGAAAATTTAATATATAGAGAGATACAAAAAAGTTATGAAGCTTGAGATGTAGGCGAAGTGTACAACGAAACTACAATCAGAAATCAAATTCTCATCCTAAAAAATTCCTAGGTACCAAATTTTGTACAAATCATGCTATTATTAAGATAAATATTTTCAAAAAAAGTTAACTTTGACACTGTATTTTGGACTAAGGTAAATTGAGCTAGATCCTCATATCATAGCCTCAGGAATTTGTGCTAACGTTCTATACACGTATTTTCCGGACACACTATATATTAATAAAAAATATATATATATATGTATTTATATAAGTATTGCAAAGGAATTTTCTACCTCTGCACAAGACAAATACCAATGAAGATACTGTGCGAGCAAAAATTATTTGCATCAAAGAGGGCCTTGCATCTTAGGACGTAATACTTACCCGTAGAGCTTAATACCTGTTGGGCGTCAGTAACTACCTGAATTAACAATCAATCAGTTATTCCGTCATCTTTGACAGTCGTTACAAGTAATTTGATTAATCGCTAATTTTTCTAATTTCTTAAACAATTCACACAATGGGCTTTACGGAACAGCACAAAATATTCATGGTTAAAGCGTATTTTCGAAACGGGGTTAGAGTAAATGGACGATTTTCACGAACATTTTCCTAACGTTGCTTTTATTGCTGGGGATTTTTATCATTGCCTGAAAAGAACCGTGGCTGTGTTTAGGGAAACAGGTTCTATACAACACAAAAAAGGAGCAGGAAGACCATCTGTAAGAACAGAAGAACTTGTTGCAAACGTTCGTGAAATAATGCAAAATACGCCAACAAATTGTATAAGACGGCTGTCCCAAGAAGTGGGAAGATCTTATGGAACATGCAGGACTATTCTTAAGAAGCAGCTAAATTTATTTCCTTATAAAGTGCAAGTATTATAATCTTGTAAACAACAAAAATAAATTTGTATTTGTCTACTTATTTTATTAATAATTAGTTAGTCATGTCATAATATGAATTTTCACAAAATTTTAACCTAGATTTGGTTAAATACATCGTCCCCATATCATTGTGATATAAACCAAGCCCTACGTTTTTTAATCCAAGCCCTCTTTGATGCAAATAATTTTTGCTCGCACGGTATAATATAGTTTATAATACTGGCTATGGCTTTTCCAATTATCGTCTAAAACTAATTCTAAAATTTTGTTGTTTTTGAATAATCTCATTAGTAATTCACGTAATTTGGATTCGTTAATTGTTTATAAAGTGCCGTTTCGTAGAGGTTAAGTTTCGGTCCATGGCCTTACCTTAAACAGTGGATCCTCGGGCAAATGTTTAAGGGCGAATTCTCTCTGACACGTGTAACGGGGATCAGTCTTCCTAAGTACAGCGTGACCATAACCAGGTACAACTTGCCCGGATTTCAGGGTCTTCCAGATAAAGTCTTTGAGTTGATCTTCGGTGTATTTGTCGCCGACTGTCTGGCGCAGTTTCTGAATCCATGTAAGAACCTGGAATATTTACAAAATTAAATTTATGTTTTGTCTATTTATTGATTATCGTTGTAAATAAAAATATACTTTTCTAGCATCCGCGTAAATGATGATTGACATAACTTTCAAATACCAAATATTTGACTTATTTGTTTTGGTTGAATTTTAGGAGTTTCAAAATCGGCAAATATACCCCGCCCTATTCATTGCTAATAGTTATACCGTACTGGTAAACTGACAGTTTCAGTGACATTTTATGTGAGTATGAGAATGTAAATGATACGTCTAGATGCTCGCAATAAGGACAACAGATCAATCAGTGTTGCCGGAGTGAACAATGCATGGCCGTCTCCCGGTTAAAGAGATGAGATCATTTGTGCTGACGACGTTTTTATCGACAAAAATTCAGTATTCAATAATATTTGGAACTTCACTTGGGTTGTACTGCGCTTACGTATTTTTCATTTGTTTTAATCAATTAAGTGTTTTTTCTCTCCGTCCTTCTATGATGGTATTAGTAGGTCTCGTTTTATCGACTCACAGAGAAAGGAATGAAGTAAACAAAAATATCCCATCCCCTCGCCCATATCGACCTAAATACCCTTACTTGTTTAATTTTATTGTGCCGTCAAGTGCAGAGTGAGTTTTTGTGTCACACGTGTTGCAATTAGTAAGATATGCCTAACGTAAATAGAAAAAGAAAATTGCCGAACATAGCAGAAGAGATGGACAACATCAATAGTCCTTTGGACCGTTTAGAAAAGATATTTTTACCACCAAGCATTTCCTCTGGTAAGGTTTAATAAACAATTTCAAAATATAAATATTTCACCGCATGCTTACCTGAAAAATTCAGTCAAGATAGAATACATTAAACATCGCGGTGGGCGCTAACATGATACTACTACATACGAATATACAGTATGTCTCCGTAAGTTGGTACCATATGGAAAACTTTTTTATTATTAATTTTACGAAAAAAGTTATTCTTCATAAAAAGTTCTGCATGGTCTAAAACCTATAAAATGCAACTATCAGATATTAAATTCTTTTAGGCGTATACTAGGTTTGTCAAAAAATATGAATTTTGCCCAAGAGCAAAGTACCTTTATTTTTGACAATATCGAAAATTGTTATTAAAAAAAGTTGATCAGAACTAAAAACCACGTTTATAAATATGTAATTTCACCCATTTACGATGAAAAAATTATTTTGTTTTTTTTTGAAACGTATGTGTACCGGGTGGTCAAATAAGCAAGGACGTCGGCTTTATCTCGGAAACTATTAATCGTACAACTTTCGGAAAGATTTTTTTATGAGTAAAGTGGTCAAGAGAAATTGCTGGAAATTACTTTTAAGTTCCTCATTTCGCCGCAAGGGGGTACAATTAAAAATTGTTCTTTTAAATTCTAAATTTCTCCAAAAATTCCCATATTAAGGTATAACTCTGATTACATCATTGGAAAACTTAGACAATTCTGCATCATTTTGGTTTAAGGCTCATTGGCGTACCGACCTTGATAAGAGTGGGAGAAGCTATTGAAAGTGTAAACATTAAAATCGCTGTAACTTCTAAACGACTAAACCGATTTTACTAAATTTAAGCTTGTTTGGAAGAAAAAGGTAAGTACCTTCAATTGTCGTATCCAATGGTACAAGATAGTTTCTAATAAAATTGTCAGAGGGCGCAATTTGTATTAAAAATTATTGTTTTGGCAATAACTCTGAAACGAACAAAGATATCGAACCGCGGTCTTCACATCTTTTCTTGCAAATTTCATCTACTTTTCGATTATGATGTCATAGTGATACCGTATGATTTGAATTTTCGGGATAAAATCGTAAAAACTGTTATTATAAATTGCGCAATCTAGCAATTTTATTAAACACTATCGTGCACTGTTGGATACGGCAATTGAAGATACTTATTTTTCCCCTTCAAAACAAGCCTAAATTTAGTGAAATCGGATAAGTCGTTTAGAAGTTACAGCGATTTTAATGTTTACACTTTCAATAGCTTCTCCCACTCTTATCAAGGTCGGTACGCCAATGAGCCTTAAACCAAAATGATGCAGAATTGTCTAAGCTTTCCAATGATGTAATCAGAGTTATACCTTAATATGGGAATTTTCGGAGAAATTTAGAATTTAAAAAAACAATTTTTAATTGTGCCCCCTTGCGGCGAAATGAGGAACTTGAAAGTAATTTCCAGCAATTTCTCTTGACCACTTTACTCATAAAAAAATCTTTCCGAAAGTTGTACGATTAATGGTTTTCGAGATAAAGCCGACGTCCTCGCTTATTTGACCACCCGGTACAATAACAATGCAAATTTAACTGTACAGTAGTTAGAATGTAATCTAGGATGTATATTTTCTTATTTGCAATATAAATGCATATGTATTTATTGCGGACTTTTTTAAATTGCAACATTGTTAGCTAAAATTAAGAGAAACGAAAAGGTTATCATGTTTTTAATAATTACAAGAGATAAATGTTCATTCATAATTAATTAATATTGCAGAAAAAATAACAAAACCTATTTTTTTAATTTTAAATGGCTGTAATTACATATTTGAACGTGGGTTTTAGTTTTGATCAACTTTTTTTAATAACAATTTTTGATATTGTCAGAAATAAAGGTACTTTGCTCTTGGGCAAAATTCATATTTTTTGACAAACCTCGTATACGCTCAAAATAATTTAATAATATCTGATAGTTGCATTTTAGGTTTTAGACCATGCAGAACTTTTTATGAAGAATAACTTTTTTTCGTAAAATTAATAATAAAAAAGTTTTCCATATGGTTCCAATTTACGGAGACATACTGTATATGCTGCTATGAGGGCGGGTGGGAGGGGGGGAATGCATCGACAGTAGAATGTGAATCGCGCTCGAACAGAAGTTTGCAACGTTGAGTGGTACTCTTGGGCAAAATTCATATTTTTTGACAAACCTCGTATACGCTTAAAATAATTTAATAATATCTGATAGTTGCATTTTAGGTTTTAGACCATGCAGAACTTTTTATGAAGAATAACTTTTTTTCGTTAAATTAATAATAAAAAAGTTTTCCATATGGTTCCAATTTACGGAGACATACTGTATATGCTGCTATGAGGGCGGGTGGGAGGGGGGGAATGCATCGACAGTAGAATGTGAATCGCGCTCGAACAGAAGTTTGCAACGTCCAGTCTTGATCGATCTCTTTTCTCTTCAAGCTGTTTAGGCTTGCAATACTGTATTTTACACTTTTAGTTGTTCACTCTATATCGAATACTCGAATACGATTATTATTCAAATACAGGGTTCCCCATTTAAAACGAAACAGGCTAAATATCTGGTTCCACGTTAATTTAAAAAAAAAACGCTCGGACCCGTCGATTTTTATTTTGAGGGGGGCATCTTTTGCGTATATTGTCAATCTTGTTACTTCAAGCCCCTAGGAGGGAGGGGGGTAAGATCTAAATCTTAAATGGATACCCCTATTATTTTATAAAATTTTTTGGATTCTGCATAAAATTCTGAACATTTTTTAATAAAAGCATTATTACTCTATACTAAACAGTTTTCGAGATATTGACTCTTGAAAAATGAGATTTTTGAAATTTGACAGCGTCTAGCTTTCTAACTGTACGTCTTAGAGTAAAACGGCTTACATGTCCCTATCTTCGATTTTTATTATCTTTCCAATAGTGTCAACTTCCGGTTAAACCGGAAGTACTATATTTCTTACAACCGGTTTAACCGGAAGTACTATATTTCTTACAACCGGTTTAACCGGAAGTTGACACTATTGGAAAGATAATAAAAATCGAAGATAGGGACATGTAAGCCGTTTGGCTCTAAGACGTATTGTTAGAAAGCTAGACGCTGTCAAAGTTCAAAAATCTTATTTTTCAAGAGTCAATATCTCGGAAACTGTTTAGTATAGACTAATAATGCTTTTATTAAAAAATGTTCAGAATTTTATGCAGAATCCAAAAAAATTATACAAAATAGGGGTATCCATTTAAGATTAAGATCTTACCCCCCCTCCCTCCTAGGGGCTTGAAGTAACAAGATTGACAATATACGCAAAAGATGTCCCCCTCAAAATAAAAATCGACGGGTCAGAGCGTTTTTTTTTTAAATTAACGTGGAACCAGATATTTAGCCTGTTTCGTTGTAAATGGGGAACCCTGTATAAAGGATAGTGCAATAACTCAAATAATAAACCTAAAAAAACCTTTTAAACCCAAAAAATACTATTTTTTTTTTAAATTGACCACTTTGTATTCTGTCGAAGTTCTTACGGTCAAGATTTTTGAATAAATAATAAAAACCTAAGATAGGAATGTATCAGCGGTTTTTCTCCGAGTTGTACCAGCCTGATGTCAAAAAATTTAATGTAATTTTTTAAATGTCAGTATTGCGATAACGGTGGTTTTTATATAGGAAACAGAGCAACTTTATTTAGTTCGAAATTGCTATAAAATAAAATGCGCTCCATTTAAAAAAGTTGTATCAGGTTTGTTCCATGTAGCGTCACTTAACAATAGGGAACTTTCAAATTTTTTTTTTCAATAATATGATTAAGTTAGGCCTAAAAAAATATTCCCCAATTATTACTCCTTAAAAATCAGTAATAACTTGGTAAAAATTCTTTAAAGTTTCAAGCATGTCGAAAGCATTTTAAACGACCTCTTAAGCGCGCCAAGCCCGATGACGTCAGGAAGTATGACTCCGTTCCGTCATCCTGACCGGTGGCCGAGCGACCGAGTTTGCATTTGGATTGCCGTGTGTTCTTGTTATTGTATTGTTGTTTTAAGGTGGAATTCTCAACGTCGTTCAATTTATTGCCAACCTATAACCTATTTCGTGGATGTCGCCCACGAATTATACTTCCTGACGTCACGACCCGTTTTTACCCGCTTGGGATAATTTAAATTTTGGGGCATTTTTAAATCTTGCTAGCGGTCTTTTGGGACGAAATATGTTGTTTTTTTTTTGCTGCCATATGTTTTATGACAATATATAGGCACTTATGATTTATAGAATTTTTTCCCCATTTAAAATTTTTGTCAAGTTCCCTATTGAATGAATAAATAAATAAATAAAATGTGTTATACACAAACATATCCAAAAATTACTGGGTTACGAAATACAGCAAGTCAAATATTTAAAAATATGGCCATGTTCAACCCATAGAAAAAGTACATTTGTCTTCTAAAGAACTTCAAGGTTCCCTTTAACAAAGTGTAAATAATATAATGTATGCAAGTTCGGATTACCTAACCATCAATGTCAAAGTCAATATCTCGGTATTCAAATCAGTACATATCTTATAGACAAAACAGCAGACGGTTGAACGGCTTGGCAGTAATTAAAAAAAAGGTCATACGTAAGATGTAAACAAGTGAGATTATTTCTTAACAGTTGGTAAATACTTGTAGGAAAAATAATAACGTTATAATTTATTTTTCTATATCACTGTCAACTTTTTTTAAAATATAGGGATATATTAGGAAATAGTGGAAAGTGTATCATCCCCTAATAGGGGAGAACGAACACACTCCCCAATCGGTAGGTCAAGAAAGCGCGAAACCAAGGATTGATAGCTCTTGGGGTTACTAGAATAAACATTCCTATAAAATTTCTCTGATTTCTGCCAACTTTAAGTGTTGCGCCTGCATAGTCACAAATGTTTTAAAAAAACTAATTCTATGCATTTTGAAACGTCAGTTTACTAAAGACGATGAATCCAAATGGTAGAATTTCAATCTTCGCTACTAAAAAAAATTACAATTCGTTTACAGACACTACATGCGGAATTGATACGTACCCCAGAAAAAGTTTCGTTGCTAACGTTACACATATGATTTCTTGTTTTCTTTGCAATTGTGGATTGTGGGTGTTTAATATTTAGGGATTTCTAGTTTTTGTGTAGTTTAGTAAATTGTGTCTGTGCCTTTAGTATACAATGACTAGTATAGAACCATTGTATGTTTTTATTATGCCCAAATAGGGGTAAAAGTATTTCGTATTTTCAGTAAGTATGAAGTAAAGTATTTTTCACCCTAAATGGTATTGACTTATTGACTGCAATAAGACTACCTTATCCCGAAAGATTTGGGCTAACTGCTCTGAAGCAAAGAAGAACTAGGGGTGATATAATAGAAACTTGTAAAATACTAACAGACCAGTGGCGTAGCGTGGTTAAAGGGGCGGAGGGGGCGAAAGCTTGAAAGGTAAGGGCGTAAAATTTTTGTATGGGCTAAAAGAGGGGAAAAAATAGCGCCGCAGGCGAAATTTTTTTGGGTGCCACGCCCTTTTTTCACTGATGTTACCTGATTTTCAAGTAGGAAAAATATAAAATACACAAGATCCTCAAGAAATCCAAAAAAAATTGATCAAGTAAAAAAAAAGTGCTTCGTTTTCATGGCTCATTATATGGGTCCCGGGGGGGGGGGTTAATTGCCCCCTTATCTACGCCCTTGTTCAAAGGGCGCCTCACTGCTAATGTATAATTTCGTTTATTTAGTAAATTTTGGTCTAAGAAATAAAGTTTTTGTTTCGTCATGTCTAAAATGGTCACATGAAAACAGAATATGACACGGCAAGGGGAATTTTGTTAAAACTCTATCAAATAATTTATGCATATTACATAATAATAGGAGCATATATTCTCATGGACGGGAATTATTTGTTAAAATGGAATTTTTGTTTTTCTGACGAAGAGCGAAGAGACGACCGTAATATTGACTGTAGGACAAGGCTGTCGGCAATATAAACTTTCAGTCGGATAAGATGAGGGTTTTGTTATATAATTATTTTTTATATACATAAACATAGTAAATTTCCTCTTGCTGCGATAGTAGCGATAGGTAAACAATATTATCAATTATCATGTGAAGTGAAATTGAACTGGGAACTACTGGGAGAGTGGAAAGGGGGCGCCGTTTGGGAAAGGACACAAAGGGCGGGGGGGCGGTCGCCCCCCCTGGCCCCCTTCACGCTACGCCACTGTAACAGACTACTATTCTTGTGCAACTTGAGAAGTTTGTTTCATTTAAATCAAAATCAACAGCTTCGGGGACACTCAAGAAAAATCCGCGACATTTCCAAGAAAGAACTTCCTCATCAATCGGGTAGTGTACATATGGAACTCGCTTGAAGAAAATACAGTCTGCGTAAATAGTGTAAACTCCTTTAAAAACCAAGTTGATCGTATTTTTGAGGAGTTAACTCAAAACTTTGTGCATTACGGTGCTTGATGATTGTCGTTTTTAAATACCTAATGATGTTTGTGCGTCCAAAATACTTACTTACCCATGTTTAAATAACTTTCGCGTAAGCATTTAACAAGTAATTTAAACTAGCCAACGGACTTTTAGACATTTTAAATCACGATGAACAATTAAAGAAAAAAAAACAAATCAAAGAGATTAAAATAATAACTTCAACGGACTTTCCGCTTGCTATTGATAAAATAATAATAATAATAATAATAATATGTAATAATAATAAGTTTATCTAAAGGTAAATGGCTATGGTCCCGACTCGGGACACAATAATAATTACGAGTATAAATAGTTTGATGTACAGGTAGGTAGGGCCATGGCAGTGGCGGTTTCTCCACAGAAGCACGTGCACCCCCATACTACATAAATAATTACCCCATAAAGAAAAAATAATGTTCATTTAAATTTATTTTCTTAGATATGATACCGTAATATAAGTTAGAACCCTCCTATTTTAACGTACCGTTAAACAATCGAACGAAAGGTTGTGTAATAGCTCTCGCCTAGCCGGTTGTCAAGAGCGACGATGTAGCGCGTAGGAATTCTAAAGTCGCACGTGCGTTAAAGTAGGCGGGGTTTCTGCTGTCTCTCTATGCATCTTGTACTAGCAGGTGTGGTGGGGGAAAGAGCGATTCTAATAGGAAAACTCGCACAATTTAAATGTGCGCCGTTGGGTTCATTGCGTGTTAATTGCTGTATGAATTTATTATTTGGAGTTTTCCTTTACATTTTTGTTATTATTTTGGAGTAGGTAGTAAATACTTATTTTAATAAAAATAAACAGTTTTAATGCCAAAACGACTATGAATATGGAACATTTGAGAAACAATTTTAGCTCATTAAGTATTGAGCAAAAAATTTAAATTAAAATTGAGTGAAGACCTAAACCCGAAATTAACTTGACATAGACCACAAAGTGTAGATCTAGGGACTTTATTGTTATTGATAAGTTTGCTGCAAATAAAAACAGAATATTGGACTTTACTTTTAAACAATGTACCAACTAGAAATAAATTGACCTTTTTTATTTTTTTTATCTTATTTCATTTTCAATAAAATAAGTAGGTACCTAATCATAAATTTTTAAAATATATATTTGCTAACAATTATTGACCAAATTTGGGAGTGGTCTTAAAAATGTTTCGCCTGCAGCGGGCTTTTCGTGCACCCCCAAGTTAACAAGTCACGAACCGCCACTGTGCCCACAGCCTCGATATTATTCTTTCTTCATAATGAACAAATGACAATCAGTTCGTGAGTACCCACGTTGTTGTTTCTTTTTTACTTTATTAATAAGAAACTTTCAAATTTCGTCAAGAGCGACGACTTAATTTAAATTTTTTATTTTATAATTTCAAACAACAAAATGTACTTACCTCTTGATTGGCCAAACCATGAAGCGGACCAGCTAAACCATTCAAACCGGCCGCGTAGGATAAGTAAGGATCGCTGAGGGCCGAACCGACCAAGTGAGCAGTGTGAGCGGAAACGTTACCACCTTCGTGATCGCTGTGAATGGTGAGATACAGTCTCATGAGTTCGATAAATTGTGGGTCGCTGTAGCCCAACATTTGGGTGAAGTTGTAGGACCAATCTTTCGTGGTGTCAATAGCACCAATGCCTAAAAAAATATTTATATATACAGTGTAACCAGTAAAGTCCGCATCAAATGGGATTTTTTTTAAATAATAACTATTCGAAATTTGACTTTGGCATCAAGTTCTGCTTCGATCGAGATGAAAATTAAGCAAAAAATAGTAGTCACGTGATTCGCATTATCTGTCAAATTTTATTTTTTTCCAAAAAATAATTCAAAAAGGGTTATTTCTGGAAGTATCGAAAAAAGTTATTAGAAAAAGTTTTTTTAAATGCAGTTTCTAGCCCACATGCAAAATTTTAGCTGCAAAGATAATTTTGATTGTTTACCCATATTTTGTAAAGTGCACCACTTTTGCAAAATAAGACTCGACGCAACCTACATAAAACTTCTTAGTTTTGACAATGCCCTATTTCAGATACATTTTCTTTAAAGTAGAGCCATATTAAATGTGTGTTTTTCTACAAAATCAAAATTGGGCTATTAAAATTTGGTCGCATGTGATGCAAAGTTTATTTGTTTTTGACCTCTGTATAAGGTAACTTCATAAAATAAGTATTTTTGAAAACGTAGTTTGTGTCTGAAAGTAATACACCTTAATATTAAGACAAAAAAGAACACAGTGTCATCAGTAAAGTGTTCATTAAGTGGAAAATAAATTTTAGTGGTGGGTAAAAAATCAAAATTATCGGATGCAACTGAAGTTTTGCATGTGGACTAGAAACTGCAATGCAAAGTTTTTTTGGAAAAAATTTAAATTTTACAGATAATGCGAATCACGTGACTACTTTTTTTTGCTTAATTTTCATTTGGATTGAAGTAGAACTTGATGCCAAAGTCAAATTTTTTTTATTATTATTTGTTTAGTCATTACTCATTAGTTTAAGTAATGTTTTTTTTTTAAAGGTATGCTACAAAAATATTTAGTTTTTAATATAATAATATTATGTTTTTGATCGAAATAGTTGTCCTTTATTAAAAAGAAATATCTTAAAATGATTTATACACTGCGCGACATATTTAACGCATAACGAAAAAATTGCCTCAATTTTGATGTTATATATTTTCCAAATTTGTGGCTCGTTTTTAATGATTTTTTTTTCAAATTGTAAGTTTTTTCCTTAAGCATATCACTGCCTTTGTTGTTTTACTTGAAAAAGTAACTTTGGTATTATACCGGGTGTTATAAAACTGTTATGTTTTTTTTACGGAAATTCAAAACACCCTGTGGGATTTACTAGCCATTGCAAGTTATCGCAATTCCAGCCAAATTAAAGTCCCATGATTCCTTTACATTTTCTTTTTTGATTCATTGGTTTATCTCTGTTTTTTTATGAAATATTCAATTTTTAGTTCAACGTGATTTTCATAAAAAAATGTTTAGTTAAAAAATACAAAATAAACGAAATGCTTTGATTAATGCAAAAGCAAGAAAAAACAAATTATAAAGTAAATAAAGAATCAATATCTGGTATTAATTTACTGAATCCACAAAACAGGGCAAAAAAAATACAGGGAAAAAAATTGTAATTTCTAAATGTATTAAAAAAAATTAAATATGAATAATTAGTAGCGAGTATTGCCTCTCCTTGCTCTAATGAATGCTTCGCATCTTCTTGGCATACTTAAAATCAGATTTCTGATTTCATCTTGATTAATCTGATTCCATATTTCCATAAGCCTCAATGACAGATCATTTCAGTTTCTAGGAGGAGGAAGCAAGGCTCTAAGATTCGTCGGCAATACTCGCTACTAATGATTCATATTTAATTTTTTAGAAATTGCAATTTTCTTTCCTGTATTTTTTTGCCCTGTTTTGGGAAATTCAGTCAATTAATACCAGATATTGATTCTTTATTTACTTTATAATTTGTTTTTCTTGCTGTTGCATTAATCAAAGCATTTCGTTTATTTTGTATTTTTTAACTAAACATTTTTTTATGAAAATCACGTTGAACTAAAAATTGAATAGTTCATGAAAAAACAGAGATAAACCAATGAATCAAAAAAGAAAATGTAAATGAAACATGTGACTTCAATTTGGCTGGAATTGCGATAACTTGCAATGGCTAGTAAATTCCACAGGGTGTTTTGAATTTCCGTAAAAAAAACATAACACCCGGTATAATACCAAAGTTACTTTTTCAAGTAAAACAACAAAGGCAGTGATATGCTTAGGGAAAAAACCTACAATTTGAAAAAAATCATTAAAAACGAACCACAAATTTGGAAAATATATAACATCAAAATTGAGGCAATTTTTTCTTTATGCGTTAAATATGTCGCGCAGTGTATATTCTTTGATATGATACTTTCGAAAATATCATAATATTTTCGAACCCTAATTCTTAATACGTCCGTAACAAACTGATGTTTTAAAAATTTAGCACAAAAAAATAGTTGAATAAATCTTAAGCCGGCCCTGTTTAATGTTTACATTATCCACAAAGTGATGGGATTTGCGCAATCTCTGTATCCTGATTTAGTCATCCATCTGGTCAGGATTTTGTTATGCCATTAGCAATATTATATAAAAATTGTTAAATATAGGTGACCTGAAAAGATTTTTGCGGAAGGGGGGCTAAAATATGTCGCTACGCTACTGTTTTAATCGTACCTGAACCATCCCTATACGTATTTCTATAAATGGTGGCGGCGACAACAGGTAACCTGGCGATGAGGTCCATCGAGTCTTCATATACATACTCCCAATATTTGGACTTGTGAACACCACTACTGTAGGCCTTCAGAAACTTGCTTTCGCTGTTTAAAACAGTTATGGCCGACGACAGTTGAGTCATGGGGTGGACGTTACTTGGAAGATTATTGAGCAAATTTACTACGTGGGGTGGAAGCTCGGCACGTTCGGCCCATTCTTTGGAAATGGCCTTTACCTAAAAAAGATAAAAAAAAAACATCGTTTATACAAGTCCAACGAACTATTCCTGCCACTCAGGACCGTACCCAAGGGGCGAGTAGGGGTTTAAACCCCCTCCCCCCCCCCCCCCGAAATAATGAAGAACGGTGCAGAAACTTCGCACACCACACGAAAATTAACAAAAACACAACTACATATTATAACTTATTATTACAACAAAATTTATTTTATTTTTTGACTTTTTTTGTGCCTTGGTCGTTCAAGCTAAGGCTCTGATATTTCATTTTAAAATAAAGACGTAAACTTGAGTGAAGATGAGAAAGGTTTTTGCGTTCCACACCGCCTGCCCTTATTCCCTTTCCATGAATCGCCAATAAACTTAAATTCCCGCCGAAATAAAATCCTAGTTACGGCCCTGCTGACACTAAATCCGTTACTTTACAGGCCGAGTACTGTCTTATAAGTTATAATATTGTTATTATATAATGTTTACAAGTAAAAACGTTTCAATTTCATCACTATTTTAACCATAACCTCGTTATTTTATTTCTGACGACAGCACACTTATCTCATCTTTTACTTTGAAACCTCAAACATCGGCTACTGACGCACATCTTCGCAGACAACATGAGGTATCACGCCTCAATAAAGACCTGGAAGAAATTTTGTCTTGGGGTGACAGTAACCAAGTCGAATTTAACGCTCAAAAAACCCAGGCTGCAGTTTTCTCTAAGAAGGTCAACATTGCAGAACCCGATATCGTTATGGCAGGACACGCAATTCCACTGACTTCGTCTATTAATTTGCTGGGTGTCAACCTGGGAGGAAATATGTCTTGGCATAATCACGTAGTGGCAATCGCCAGGGCAGCTTCTCAGAAGCTCGGTATACTTTTCCGTACCAAAAAGTTGTATACACCTCAACAACTTTTGACACTTTATAAAGCCCAGATTCGACCATCACTGGAATACTGCTCTCATATCTGGAGTTCTGCACCGAAGCATACCCTTCGGTTGTTGGATTCCATCCAAAGGAGAGCCGTTCGTCTAATCGGCGACCACGAGCTGACTAAGAACCTCGACAGCTTAGAACATTGAAGACAGGTTGGTGATTGGACTCTCTTCTACAGATATTTTCATGGCAAGTGTTCGACAGATATTGCCCGCTCGATTCCACCTAGAGTAATGCATAGCAGAAACACACGACGAACCACTGCCGCCCATCCCTATGTGGTTCAACTTAGTACACCCCGAACATCATTGTTTCAGAACTCTTTCATTTGGAGGACGTCATCTTTGTGGAACGGCCTTTCTGAGACCGTGTTTCCAACCGAATATAACCTCCAACGATTCAAGAAAAACGTGAATCGCTTTCTTCGCACACGCACCGCTCCCAGAGCGCCTTAAAGGATTTTCCTATAGTGCTATAAGTTTAATAAAGGTGTGTATTTTGGGTTGCTGGTACTAAAAGATGTAATGATAATTTGATCGTCCTTAAGGAAACGAGCATTGCCTTTCATTCAGGAACCAACTGGAATTTTGTATTTCAGTTCAAAAGTTGTCTTGCTCTTAGCACACTCACAGCGTGAGTTTGTAAATTGTAGTAACTAACTGGAATAGATTTAGTAAACCCAATAAGTATAGTTTTTTTTAGCTATTTTTAAAGTTCATATAAGTTATACATACCTTTATTTTTGACATTATCAAAAATTGTTATTAAAAAAAGTTGATTAGAACTAAAAACGATGTCTAAATATGCAATAACACGCATTAAATTAATTAAATAATTAAAAAATTAAATATTTAATAATAAATCAATAAAATAAGTTTTCAACATAAATGCGTATAATTGCACATTTAGCCGTACTTAGTTTTTAGTTCTGATCAACTTTTTTTAATAACAATTTTTGATGTCAAAAATAAAGGTACTTTACTCTTGGGAAAAATTCACGTTTTTTGACAAACCTCGTATATGACTGGAAAATTTCGATATTTGATGGTTGTATTTTAGGTTTTAGACCATGCAGAGCTTTTTATAATGAATAATTTTTTTTCGTAAAATTAATAATAAAAAAGTTTCCCATTTGGTAAGAACTTCCGAAGACACGCTGTATAAGTACCAATTTTCAAATTTTTATCTTAACATTTGTACGATATTGAGCAAACAAAAATGAATGAAAATTAAAAAACCTTGTATACATATTTAATACTTTTTCGTCAATAAATACTCAAAATGTTGTTTATTCACTAAATGCAATTAAAAATCGTTTCTAACTACTTCGGAAGAAAACCTACACTCATGTCCTATTCGTGCTTTTAACTCCTTAACATTTGCCGGTTTCGTCTTAAAACGTTTGCTTTTTAAGTACCCCATAAAAAATAGTCCGAAGAAGTTAGGTCTGGAGTCCTGGGTGTCCATTTAAAGAGTCCGCTTTTACCAATCCATCTGCCTGACAATACTGCATCCAGATATTCGCGGACAGATCTTGCAACATGGAGAGGCGCACAATCTTTTCGAAACCAGATGTTTCTATTCGGGACATCAAATTGGACAGGATCAGGAAACAGAATAGCCAAATTCGGAACTAGTTCTTCCAAGAATTCCAAATATTTTTATTTTCTTTTGGTTCTATAACCCAAACGTTGACTTTTTCTGGGCGTTGAGTGTTTTCCCTCATCCAGTGTGCCCAATAACGACAATTTTTTTCAGTTTATGTTACCATTTAATGATTCATCAGAAAAAATAATGTTTTCTGTGTTTACATCATTCTTCTCTAGTAGATCCATCGCTAGAACGCAGAAGTGAAGTCTCCCATCAGGATTATCTTCTGCCAATTCCGGGAGGATTGGTATTTAGAATGAAATTTTTGCGCATGGAGTATTTTTTCTACTGAAGATTGGCGTATTTCGTTCGTTAGCTAGCTTCCTGGTGGAATAATGGGGTTTGCTTCAACAGCTAATAGTACAATAAATTTGACCTATTATTAAGTGCACTCTGTCGTCTCTAACATGTCCATTTTTTCGAAACTCTTTTGCAATTCTGCAAATGGTAAATCGGGATATTTATCTCTGAATAAATTAATAACTTTATTTTGTGTTCTTTGTTCTTTTCCTATCTCCGTATTCAATCATCATTAAAAGTTCAATCTTGTGTTTATTCCAAGTTACAAACTCACACTGTATGTTTGATGAATAAACGTTTTATTTTATTACTAGCGACCCGCCCCGGCTTCGCACGCGGGTCTAAAATGTGTTTATTTACGACACATTAGAAACCTCTAAATTTATCATGTATATTGAGTTGTAAAGCATGTACCGTTAAAATAAATAAATAAATAAATTAAAAAAAAATAAATAAATCAGTTTATATTATACATATAAACCTTTCTCTTGAATCACTCTATCTATTAAAAAAAAAAACGCTTCAAAATCCGTTGCGTAGTTTTAAAGATTTAAGCATACATAGGGACGAACAGACAGCGACTTTGTTTTATACTATGTAGTGATTATTTGTGACTTCAAATATAACGTAAAAAAATAAGGGGAGATGCTTAAGGTGGGAGTATCAACATGCTTGCCAACCTATACCCCATTAGATATACCCTAGATTTATTTATGTTTTCTAGCTTTTACACAAAATTTAAATAAAATCAGTATCGACTTGATATTCTATAGGTAATAATTGACATATTTAATAAATATCAAGGAATTTCATAACTTATTTTAGGAGAATTGTATAGCGAAAAATATCGGGTAAGATTTTTTTTTAAAAATATTATGTCATTGTTCTTTCACTATACAATTCTCCCAAAATTAGCAATGAAATAAATTGTTATTTTTGTAATATATCAGATAATAATATTACCTAAGTAATGTGCCGACGATATTGATTTTATTTAAATGTTAGTTTAAAAAATAACAAACTTGAAAAAACAAAGCGAAATAGGTTATAGGTTGGCAATAAATTGAACGACGTTGAGAATTCCACCTTAAGCAACAGCGTATTCTTCTAGGGTAAAAATGTACTCATATCTCCACGTGATCATTCATGAACTAGTGAGGAACCTAGTGAACGTTTGCATTTTAGGATTTGTCGGTTTGCTGTGATAAAATATAATAAGATGTCTGTCTTTTCTTGATCGATCGTCATTATCTTTAAACATAGGACGTGAGCTGGGAAACGATACGAAACGTGTTTATCAACTACTCTTAAACATACCTCGTGTCTATGAACAGATCATAAGATCAAAAAAATATCCGCAAAGTAAGCCTATAAAAAAGCTCCGCGTGTGACAGTTATCACTTTATGACAGGAATTAGGTTGATTAGTGATAATTGATGACATGTCTACGATGCCGCAAAGCCAACTTTGAAGACGATTTTTTGATCTTACGTTATTTTAGGGGCATTTGTAAATATATTGATGGATTGATGTCAAAATTTGTCATTTGTACCCAAACATTGACTGGAGCTAGTATATTCAGCACCAGGGCTGTCTTTAGCCAAGTGGGGGCCAAAGGCATTTAAAGATATACAAAGCCCCTTTTACTGAAATTATAAGCGGTGGGCACCGCGACATTTTTTCTTTTTTCCCCATCCTATGGAAATTTCTTCGGGCTATTATGTTAGCAAAGGCTTGGCTCTAGGAGGCCCATTGAATATAGGGGCCCTGGGAACTAGCCCAGCCAGCCCCGTGCGTAATAATAGTATTAAAACATTATAGAAGAAGTGTTATTTCTTAAAATCGATATAAAAACAATCCTATGTAAAAATGTCTGAGGTGTACAGTTCCTGTTATTTTCTTAATAACACTTTACTTTAAAGATTAAAATATTGTTTGTGCAAAAAGATAAACAATGGAAAAGAATGATGATTATTTCGCAATCAATAGTTTTTAAAATACAATGAAAGCAACGACCAATAAAAAAATTGTTTACTTTTAGAACGAGACGATGTATGTCGATTTTACAGATATTTGTTTATCTAAACTGTAAAGTATGTTTTCTTTACTTATAATCTATTATTTACCTCACAGCACGATACACCTATAACGTTAGATATGCCGATTAGTAAGCAGAAATTTGAACACCACTGCCCTTTGTGTCACACGACTTATTAAATTTGAAATTGTCTTTTAATTATGGGGTAATAAAATTACATTTAAATTGTGAACTAATCATTTCTCTGGAGATTTTATTATGAATTTTTTTAACTATTCAGAGGTATTTATCATTTAAAAAATGGAACGTCTATCGGATAAAATTGTTAAGTTATTATATCAACCTAAAACTACACTAGAAACACCTTCTTTTAATAACATTTTTGGAAATTCGGCAATACTTGGGCGGCGAAACTATCGTATGTTGTCAGGGTCGATCATAGCGTTTTCCATTGGTAAGCTTAGTGCATGACAAATGTATTTCTGTTTTACAAATGAATAACGCCATAACTTTTAATCTATCGCACGTTCTATTGCAAATAAAATTAACGCTGTATTTTTGCAAGCCATTATGTTAGCACAAGTTTAAAAAATGGTGAAGGCAATGGTAAAAGAACTTTCTCGTCGCCAACATTTTAACGTAAAATAGATTAGACTTCAACAGGGTGATATAAATGACAGGTGACTTAGCCACGATGCGGCGTGTTCTTATAGAAATTTGACTATACCCCTTTTTTAGATTAACCGTCGATAGTCGCGACGTAGTGTTTGCAAATATACCCGCTGTTTCCGCGGAGATTGGGTAAAGATGTTTGCAAACCATATTAAATGAATTCGTTCTTATCATACTATTCATACTTACTTGAGAATCCGTGGGGATATCTCCCGTAATGAGTAACCAAAAGAGGCCTTCGGGAAGAGGTTCAGAGCCGCCGGGAGCCTTGGGCAATACTTTTTGACACTCGGGAATGGTGAGACCTCTGAAACGGATGCCCTCATCGGCATCAAGCACCGATGGTTCCCACACTAAACCTTTGATTCCTCTCATGCCACCGTACATCTGAAATAAAAACAAACCTATACCTAGTGTTATAACTTGCAGTGAGATGTATGTATATCTGTATATTCTATATTTGGTGTAATGGAAGTGGTTTTACCCTTTGTGAATAAATGTTCTTGTACCTATGTCTTTCTCTCTAAATCACAATATTATTTATAATTACACCATAGGTGATAAAAATTTGAAGAGTGGATAATCAGCGGGATTTGGGTGCTTGATATCAACATGTCATTTACTGGATCTGTAACAACTAAAATACAGGAGGCACACAGAATAATGGGTTATAATAAGAAATTTGATACTAGTGTTTATTTTCGAATATTTGACACATTGGTGTTGCCAAAGTCAGAATATAATTACTATTGTGTTTGGGACTTATCAAGGGGGTACAAAGAAAGTTCTTAAAACATATGTATGTAGTTAAAAAAATATGGTTCTTATCCAAATAGCTGTGATCAGGTATATTTTTTGGGTGTTTTTGGCAGGCTGTCCTTGAAAGAGAGACGAATTCAAATAAGTCTAATTACACTATTTAAGTTAAAAGAGAAAGATTGATAATCCCGAGTTGTTAAGTCAGCTGTTATCTGTTTAAGAGCTCGCTAATTTATCAAATGTGTAGCTTATTTAATGAGTATGCGTCTAACATTGACATATATAACTACTACCAGTTTAAATAAATTTAAGAAATTAATGGACAGCAGGTTAACTGTGAAATAGTATAACTTGATTAGTGTATAATATCTTGTAATAGTACAACTGTAGAGATTTAAATTGTATCTGTTAATTGTTGTTGCTGTTGATATTTGATATTAAAAGGCAATGTCCGGGAATGTTCTGCAATTTCTAGATACCTTGTAGAGGCTCAAAATTTGGTATGATAGTCAAGATTACAAAATACTGAGATGAGTTATAGAATAATTATCCTTAAATTCTTGATACGATTGTGAACGTTCTTATTCATCCGGGCGGTAATATACTGAATGTAACTATGTTGGTCCGAAAAAAAGACAACTATCGAGATGAGATAGGAAGTTCAAATTTTCCACATGTCTAGAAAATTATACCAGTATGTAGTGAAAAACAGTGGCGGCTTCTCGAAGGAGGCAAGAGAGACTAAGCCTCCTCAGCTATTCTTGCCCTCCTAAAGATTTTCTTAGTGTATTACTTAAATATGTAGTAACTTTTAATTAACAGCAAGAAAACGTATTTTTACAGCGCATGAGGCTT
Source organism: Polydrusus pterygomalis (assembly GCA_963969555.1). Taxonomy (NCBI): domain Eukaryota; kingdom Metazoa; phylum Arthropoda; class Insecta; order Coleoptera; family Curculionidae; genus Polydrusus; species Polydrusus pterygomalis. Next base: position 34,994,834 of record OZ018376.1, on the reverse strand, counting down.
TCGGCTGTTATATCATCATAGTTTCTCCTAAAAGCAACATATTACGCAACCAAAATTGTTCTGGAACCCAGCAGTTTCTAACTTATATTTAGTACAATTGGCAACATCTATTGGCAAGCAGCCTCTGACCAATAACGAGTGTATTTTCTCCTACGTGCGACCGCGACCGGCAGATCACCTGCTTTCTGTGTTTTAACGCCAGCCCGCCCAGCATTCAACAGTCAACGCCTATTCATCTCGCGTGGTGTGAACGTATTTCGCGCATTTTCGTTGTTTGCTAGGTTTAAGTGTTTGAGTTTTCTCCGGATTTATGGAGATCGCATCGGATAATCTATCTAAATAGTGAAAAATGAGTGCCGCAGACTTTAATATGGATTATAATTTAGTGGAATATTACGCCCTACCTGGGATAGAAAACGATAATAATAAGGTTAAAGTAAATCCAGAAATCTTAACAAAATTAATCGATTTTATTTGTGAATTCATGAGAAATTTTGGGCGTGGCCTCGAAAATTTTTCGGGTGCTTTTCTAAGATGACTGCTTCCGACCTTAATCTCCCCATTCAAATCGGCTATGAGCCGCCGCTGGTGAAAAATCTGAAATTCTTAAACGAGTTAATAGTCAATATGCAATATATTTCTTGAAATGGAGCATTTCGACGTCGGGTTTGTTTCGACGTCGCGCGAGGAACGGGCCGCGTCGCCTGGCCTTCTTGATTTCGCAACTTACGACCTTAATAACCTTTGGACATTTTCTTACGTTGTCAGTTCGGCAACCAACTAACTTTTATAGGGACCTGGTCGTAATAATGTCAATATAGGTATTTGGTAATAGAATAAGACCATAGTTAGAAATGGAGATAAGAAAAAACACAGCCATAGAAATTTTACTTTAACAATAAATCACCAAAAAATTATTAAAAAACGGTGCACGAAAATGCACTTGTAAGGCGCCAAGGATGAACCACTTAATACGTATTAAAAACCTGCATGCGATATAAATGAAAAAAGTAAAATTCTAGGAAATTACATAATAATTGAACCAGAACAACAATATCAAAGATAAAATATTATAGCGACGTGGAACACGTAAAGTATATTGTGATGTTCGTTATCATTCATTTTAGTCACGCTACAATCATTTTATTGAAAAAAAAAGCACGGCGAACGATAATTTTTAAATAAATACCGATATAAGTTGTTACATGTTCACGCGGGATGTAAATTTTAATTTATAGGCGTGTTTGTCTTTTCATGCAATTGAGCTCCTAGTCAACTGACATATGACGAGTATTATCCACATAATATGTCAGACCCACATGTGACATTAACAGCTGATGCTGGTTTCGTCCTAAAAGTTCCCAGTTCAGTAGTGGGAGTGGGCAAGCTCACGAGTCAGGTTTCAGAGGCTAAATTTTCTTGGTGTTTATTATTTAAGTCGAACGGTGAATAGAATAAATCAGTTTAGGTTAATTAACTCTCCTATTTCCAATAACAAACACTTCATTTACCATTATTGCTATTAAAAATTTAATATTATTAGTTTATCCATATTAAGTAGGGTACAATAAGTTGCCAAATCTTGCGCTCACTGAGAACTAATCTAGCTGCTTGTATTTAAAAAGATATGGCATTTTGGCGGCTTTGTACTACACTGATACGCAAATTATAATATGGCAACGCAGCATTAAACGCGAAATATGCGCAGGCGCACCGCTTAATTGGCTCATAGCTACATTATTTGGGCGGTGAAACTCTTGTCTGTTGTCAAGGTTGTTCATAGCGTTTTCCACTAGTAAGGTTAGTGCATGTCGAATGTATTTCTATATTCAACCAATGAATAACCATTTAATCCATCACCCATTGAGTTCAATGATTTAATTGTAAATAAAATAACCGCTGTGTTTTTGCGGTAAATGGTTGATGGTAAAAGAACTTAGCCCAGTCTTGTATCTGTCGACAACATCTTAACGTAAAATAAACCAGACTTCAACAGGGTGCCATAAATGACAGGTGATGCGGCGTGTTCTTGGAGAAAATTTACTTTACATATTGCCAATACAAACAGCACTATGTAAAAATATCCCCCGGCAGGCGATTGGACTGGGCACTACGGAGTTTACGCAGTGTGTAAATGTTGTCCATCGCCACGAAACACGACAGTGAACAGAATTATATGACAGAACAGGAACGGCGTTATTTATAAAACAGCACGAAAGGGCACACAACAAAAAAAAATCCCGCGCATCTGCAATGCTGTAGCTTTTTCCATCTCCCCTCCCTAAGTAGACGTCTAAAACCACCACTTGTAACTTCTGACCTCAAGATGGGAGGGTAAAAGTGTAAGGTTGTAAAATAGTCAAAAGCCTGTTTTGTCGAATATTTATATTAACAAGGAAATTTCCGAAGTGGAATTTTAAAGGGGTGTAGGAGGAAAATTCGTTAATGTAAAATAATCAGACTGGATGGAAAAAAACCTTTCAGATTTATTTTAGGACTAGATGGAATAAATGCCCTGTTAGGAAGAATCCATTGGTAAGGAACAAACCGAGTAGGAAGAAGTGTTATTTTATTATTATTGTTATGGTGACCAGCCACAATGGATGTCACCCTCACTGCATAGTGAACACCCAGCCGACGAACATACATGGAAACCTCCGATCCAAGTCCACAAGGAACCAGCAGTCAGCCTCGTAGAACAGTCTACTTACCACTCCGCCAGAAACAAGTCTCTCATCGTGCCCTCGCCCATAAGGCACCAAAGCTTCCCTAAGTCTGTAAAGTAACCGTAGAGTCTAGTGTCGCCCGCTTGTAACTTATTAAATAAATGACTGTGTAACAACGACGTAATAAATATTATTTCTCCCTCGCCCAAACATCACAATTATGGACATTAGGAATTTTTTTATAAGAACTATAAATACCTAGATATAAACTTCCAACGTCACTAATCTATATACAGTACTGACAAGCCTGAATTTACAAAGCGGCTTTTAATGTAAAAAATGAATACAAAATGGACGTGGCGAGAGATCGATCAAGATTCATTACGAAGTGCCAAGTTTTGTTTGAGCCCCATACAGTGTGAGCAGTAAAGTCCGCATCATATGGGATTTTTTTTTATTAATAACTTTATTCGAAATTTGGCATTGGCATCAAGTTTTGCTTCGATCGAGATGAAAATTAAACAAAAAAATAGTATAGTCACGTGATTCGCATTATCTGTCAAATTTTAATTTTTTCAAAAAAATAATTCAAAAGCGGGGTTATTTCTGAAAGTATCGAAAAAAGTGATTAGAAAAAGTTTATTTTTAATGCAGTTTCTAGCCCACATGCAAAATTTTAGCTGCATAAGATAATTTTGATTTTTTACCCATATTTTGTACATTGAACCACTTTTGCAAAATAAGACTCAACGCAACCTACATAAAACGTCTCAGTTTTAACAATGCTTTATTTCAGAAACATTTTCTTTAAAGCCATATTAAATGTGTGTTTTTCTACAAAATCCAAATTGGGCTATTAAAATTTGGTCGCATATGATGCAAAGTTTATTTGTTTTTGACCCTGTATAAGGTAACTTCATAAAATAAGTAAGTATTTTTGAAAACGTAGTTTGTGTCTAAAAGTAATACCCCTTAACATTAAGACAAAAAAGAACACAGTGTCATCACTAAAGTGTTCATTAAGTGAAAAATAAATTTTAGTGGTGGGTAAAACATCAAAATTAGCTTATGCAGGTGAAATTTTGCATATGGGCTAGAAACTGCATTTAAAAAAACTTTTTCTAATAATTTTTTTCGATATTTTCAGAAATAACCCCACTTTTTAATTATTTTTGGGAAAAAATTAAAATTTGACAGATACCTAATGCGAATCACGTGACTACTATTTTTTTTGCTTAATTTTCATCTCGATCGAAGCAGAACTTGATGCCAAAGTCAAATTTCGAATAAAGCTATTAATCAAAAAAAATCCCATATGATGCGGACTTTACTGGTCACACTGTATATCTACCCAGTATATTGCCAATGGTATGCAGCCGATTAAGATTGAACATTGACAAGCGCCAACATCTGTTCGAGCACGATTCACATTCCGCTACCGCTGTATTCCCCTTTCCATAGCAGCACATACGTTCAGACTGAAATTTTCAGGTAAGCGTTCGGTGCTCTATTTTTCATCATAGGCTTATAAAAACAAACAATTTAAAATAATTGTTGCAGTAGTAAACTATACGAAATGGAAAATAGGTAAAATAATTCGAGTGGCGAAATTCCAAATATTACTATACAGTGTGGTTGTTTAAGTGTGCAACATATGGGCATTTTTTTTATTACCGATTTCTCAGAAAATTTTATTCTTGATAAAAGTTGGTGCATGTTCGATAATCATATTAGGTGCACTTGGAATGGTTGCAGGTCAAACGGCGTACAGGGTAGGCCAAAAAATATAAAACTTGTACAATAATAGAAAATATTAATAAACATTTAAAATAAAAATTTTGCACTTTACTTTAAATGATAGTGTTTTAATTAGCATATTATCATTACTAATGTTTTATCTTGTTAAAAAGAATTTTTAGGATATTTTAAAGTTGCGTTTAAAATCATTGCAACAAACATGAAGTTTGTGATTCCTTAATAAATTAAAAATTCAAGTAAATTTTACAAATATGCTTGAATTTGAACAAAGATATGTGAAATTGATTTGATTTTAATTAATTTATGAAGGTCTTTATGATGAATATAGAAAAAAAATTTTTTGGAAATTATTAACGTTTTAAAAAAAATATATTTTTTTATTTTAGGAGGTCACGTTTTTGAATCTATGCATAACATTTAATTCTAAACAACTTTTCTTAATAACATCTTGCTGAATTTTCTGAAATAGGGGTACTTTATTCTTGTATAAATTTTATATTTTTTGGCCTATCCTGTACGCCGTTTGACTTGCAACCATTCCAAGTGCACCTAATATGATTATCGAACATGCACCAACTTTTATCAAGAATACAATTTTCTGAGAAACCGGTAATAAAAAAAATTCCTATATGTTGCACACTTAAACAACCACACTGTATAAAATATTGTCTGAATTTCTGTCGAGCCGATTTCGCCAGTACAAATGATCCCCTCTCTTTAACCGAGGGAGCAACTCGCCATGCGTTGGTCACGTCAGCAACACTGATTGATCTTATTGCGGGCATCTAAACGTATCATTTATTCTCTCATGTCCACATAAAATGCCAATGTAAATTCGAGTTGGCCAAAACGGTATTTATTTTGGACTAGCAGAACTTTGCATTTAAATGTATAATACTTTTAATTTTGTATTTCTGACTTAGCGCGTATAAAAAATTGTAACACTTAAAATTCTATCATATAATACGCTCGTGAATCCTTGTCTCATGTGATGTGTAACTAAAATTCTATTTTTACTCCCGTTTATTTATCACGGGTGTAAACAGTTTGACCTACGTCTATTTTTATGCTGTGAGATTTTTCCTAACACAACGAAAACACCCACAAAATTGATTTGCAGTCAAATCTCGTAACAACAACATTCGTTTTATTTTATTTAAACAAATTTAATTATCTTATCTCATCGTCAAGTTGTCTGTGACGTCAGAAGACTTATAAGTAGGTATATCAGAAAGATGTAGGTATGTATAATTTTATTATTGAGGTAAAATTTGCCATATCTCATCTCACTTAAGCTTTTTGTGACGCAAATGTCTGGTTTTAAGTGGAAGAAAGGTGTGTCTGGCAGTGGTCGGTTTTTAAATTAACATTATTGAGCGTATATTCTAGCTAACATCTCATTGTCACAAAAAGTTACAATCCTGGTCGTCTACGTTCTCACATTCTCAGGTCATGGTAAAGATTATTCATGGGGGTGGTTGGGGTGATAAAAGACGCCCGGGATGTGTTAATTAAACAGATTAAACTCAAATTGACAAGACGTTGACATCAGTTTGTTAATTAATAAAATAAAAGTTCGTAAACATTCATAGTTCAGAAGTATTAAAACTATTGTAAAATAGCGCATGGGTACATTTTTACTTCTTGTACCTATTTAAAACAAATTTTGGCATACCTAGGTAGAATTTGTATACTCAATTTTATAACAATAGTCATTTTACTACTGTATAAGATGATTTGACCCATTTTTTTCATATCAAACATGCACGCCTATGAGATCAGCTCTACGTTAAACTTCACAAGATTAAGATTTGCTCTATAGGAAGACCTGCTTTTGATAATGACCAGCTCCAGATAACGATATTTGTTTTGAATAAAACTTGCCCGGTTTTGACTCAAACTGCGCCAAAGGACAGTTGTTCTTATTAAAAAGTAAAGCATAAGCAAAGAAGCCTTCGATAAATCCTCATGTTGTGCTGCATGTCACAAACTCATGATACTAATAAGGGTGGCACACGACTGGTTAAGCGTCATTTCCTTTTCGTCCAATTAACACTCAAAAACATTTCTCTTTGTTGGTGTTTTGTGGTAGACAATAAACGCCGAACGCCGAAAAGGTCAGCACCATGGGTAGTGAAAGAAAGGGGAGGGGGTAGCCAGGTTATCTACATTGACTTCTACTTCTATTGCTATCTATCTGAGGACGAATTCTATATTATTATGTAAGAGGTTGAACTCTGTGTGTTTCTGGGCACCTGTGAGGCCCTGGGAAGACTCAGGCACCAGGTCCTTGGATCGGCGGCTCTCCGAAGGGAAGAAATCACGGCCCTTGCCTGGAGCGACATACTTAACTTCGTAAAGAGGTCGGGACGCTTTGGCGGGGGCCAAGGTGGTTAGTGTGATTGGGGGAAGACTCTGGGGTAGGCGAAAAGGATCGCTGTTGGTCTACTCGCCAGGTTTTCGGAACCTCCCCTCAATTACTACTACTCTTACTGTGTGTTTTATGAAAAGAATAATTTGACAAAAAGGTTCCTCAGCTTTGTTTCAGTTTATGCGGTTTAAACTAGACTATTCTCAACGAACCATTAATGAGCAGCCTGGCACTCTTATAATCAGATTGACCATCCTGACAAAATAAATACATATTTATAATCCGAAATTTGAAATTTAGGAATCGCTCTGGAAGTTATTATGAAGTCATCCGTAACGTAGAAAATATGTATATAATTTATTCATTATTGCTTAAACTGTTCACCTAATTTTTCTTGCATAACCAACATCTGGAAAAGATCCAAATACACGATTTAAAAAAATAAAAGGTTGGCACTTTAGTATATTTGGAAGTATTTTAGTAAATGCCACAAGCAATCCGGTGATTGTTACGTTATATTCATTTTATATCGACTTTCTATATACCTATGTGAGGCTAAGAAATGGATCAGCCTTTAAGATAGAATCGCTCGCATCCACCAAATTAATTTTTTTTTGAAATGCACTTTTTTTTCGAAAAAAGATATAGGCGAGAGCAATTTTGTGAAATAATGATGATGAGCTAACAAATAATCACGCACGAATTGTCCAAAGAATTTGTTTCTCAGATGAAGCTACGTTCTCTGTAAATGGTCAGGTTCTCAGTCAGGTTAATAGACAAAACTACAGAAGATACTGGGGACAGGAAAATCCTCACTGGATCATAAAAAATCACACCCAGGATAATAAAAAGGTTACTGTCTTTCGGACCGTTTTTCTTTGATGAGAGCCTTACTAAAAAATATATATATAAATTTCCTTTCAGATGATAATTATCCTGATTTACCAATTTACATTATGGTCTCAACAGGATGGTCCTTTCACGCATTATGCTGGTTATGTAAGGAAGTACTTAATACAATTTTTCCGGGACGGCAGATAGGTAGACAGGGGTCAAGGTCAATAGAGTGGCCACCCAGATCGACCGACCTTAACCAACTGGACTTTTTTGTGGGGTTACGTCAAAAATTTAGTTTATAAATCTGAACTTAACTAGATAGATACGCTTAATCGCTATCGTCACTCGATGAGTAATACGAGAAATTTATCCACAAGAAGTACAAATTGTACAACAGGAATTATTAGATCGATTGATCTACTGCAGACTGCAGAACAGTTAGTGGAGGACAACTTGAACACATGTGGTGACGGTCTTCATAGGACTACGTTGAGACTGTTTGGAATTATCAGAAGTCTGCCACTCTAACCTAACCTAAATAATATAACGTTATCTGACACAGCTATATTCCTCATTGCTCTATTTATTGTCAAACACATCATTTATTTCGGCAATTGCTTTTCGCCAATCAACTGTTTGTAATGTAGGGGTTAGAAAAGACTTCTTAAATATAGTGTAATGTAAAATATAGTTTGTAAACTTACCATATCGACTGTAACTTCGCCAACTTTGGTACCGCCATGATTCTTACGAAAGCCCTTGACACGTTCTTGCTCTTTCGGGATCTTAGCGGCCATAACGGCCTTGAGGTCTGTGGAGGCATCGGTGAGCTGTCTTAAAACAATGGAGAGTTGTCGAACAACTTTCTGAAAGAAAAAAAAATTAGAATTTTTATGCTAGGAATAAACATTCTTTTTATTTACCAGGTTACTACATTTTAATTTAATTTAAGGCTGATGAAAATTGCATTTTTTTGAAGTCGGGTGCATGCGATGTGAACACTTGCTGCGTTCCTGACTTTTTAAATTTTTGGTCATGTACTATACATTTTCTAACTTAGAATAAATATACTATACTTTTATTAAAGGAAAGGTAATAATAAAGCCAGTTAAAATACGATGAACATAATTGAACGAGCGACGCGACGCGACGTCCGGAACGCGTTAATCAAAGTGAAATTGACATCGGTTTGTTTATCAATAAAAGATGGATTAAAAGTTCGTGAAAAATTGGAACTCCGTAGTTTGAGGAAAGAAAACATCCATGGTCATAGTAGGTATGGTGTGAACATTTGGTTGGTTTTGTGCACTAATGTTTAGCTGTTTTCAGCACCTATCTGTAAATAAAACTTGATGCATGAACTGCTGTCATACGAACTACCATTTTTATAGTAAAACGACATGCTACAACGATTCGTCTCGTTTTTTAAAAACTTTGTGTACAAAATATTACATGAGTAAATAAATTTTATATTTCTAGCTTTGTAATTTTATTACCGCTTGATAGAACCTAACAAGTTGCGCGAAATAAACGCATTAATATTAGAATTTTAGAATTAATTTCATTCAACGTTTCATTCAAATATTTGGTTAACCAAAACCTATTTAAATCACACCAATTATAACCGGTTACGTTATGCAATAACTGAAGTTTTTTTTTAAATTTGTTATCTGAGTGTAAGTAAAATAGTAGCTATTTTTATATAAAGGACAATCAAGGTATTTAATATACGTACATACGTCAAAGTCGTTGACATTTTCAAGTTACGGATTTTATGATAATTAGAAACGTGTTATTTTAATTTTTTTAAGTGCTTAGTTCACCTTGAATTTTTAAAAGTTAAAATGTATGTAATGCTTCCTTAAATATTTTAAAGCTGTACTCGGCCAACTACTAAATTTTTTTTGGAACTTGGAACTTAGACACTTTATGGACATTTTACTAATTTTTGTATAACAATTTTGAATTTGAATGAATTCAGCAAATTGAAATTCAAAATTATTTCTTCTGTACTTCCAAAATAATTGTTTATACCTTTTTTTAAATAAGGCACCATTTGAGTCAATAATTAATTCACGAGGCAATTATAAGAACTATAAGAGACGACAGCATTATAAGTAAAAGACCTCTGAAACAAGGCATGGCTGATGGTGAGGTAAAGTTAACTTATTTCCATAGCGAATGTTAACAGTATGGATATTAGCACGAGGAGTTAGGAGTTCACGAAGAGTGGTGGGAGAGTCAGGTTCATTTAAAATTTTATATATAAAACTAATAAAATGCAGAAGCCTTCGGTTATCCATCCTCAGGCAACTTAGTAACATAAATACAGGGTGTTATTTTAGTATGTGGCCAAACTCCAAGGGGTTCGTAAATATCTCAATACTCTTTTATTCGATTTTGTTGAAATTTGGCAATTCTGTTTGTAACAACAAGAGGATAATTTTGCATCAATTAGATTAAAATTATTAAGTCCAGTGGCGTCCCGGAAGACAGTCCAACTAATATTTTTAACAAAAAAATTGCGCACCACTGACTTTTTTTTTAAATTATGTATTTTTATCGGATTAAGCAACTACAAATACAACTATTTTTTCTCCTGAGTTTTTTTCATATCTTGCTTTGTTTTCGAGAAAAAAAATAAAAACCACTTTATTGCATGTCCCCGGGACAATAAGAGTAAAAAATTTCAGTACTTACCAAACTATTAAACAATTAAAATTACACGAAAGTCCTCTTTTGAATTTTTTCGCACAGATTAAAACTGTTTTCGATAAAAGAAATTAACATAAAATAATCGCATAACGTATTAATGTATTACTGCAATGTTTTAAAAGTAACAACTAGGTATAACTCTTAACAAGTAAAACAATATTTAAAAAAAAAATTCTCTCTTTAAAGCAACTAAATGGATGAAATTTGTGCTTTTTTTGCATAAACCCAATACAGCCCAATAAGTTTAGTAGTTTCGTCGACTAAACAAACTTCAGGTCACTTCAGATACCGAAATAAGTATCCATAAATAAAAACTAATTAATTTATGATTTTGGACCTCCGTCACATACTGAATATAATGATCCCTAGATTAGTCCTAATAAATTAAGTCTATTTACTCATTTAATACCACACCATAAAACTAATGTATTGTACTTTGCACTATGGGAATCTCTAGAAGCATGTGACTTTATTTTTAGGTGTGTTTTCTAAGGAATAAGAGGCGGACACGAAAATAAATATTTTAAAATATAAAAACCGTCAAGGTAGGTATAGTTACACCACCACAGACATGTTATATAAGTAGACAAAACATTTCATTCATAAAATACCATTTGTTTACAATCATACATACATCCAACGTTTCAGATAAGTTATAAGGAAATGCCTTTGAAAAATGGCAACACTATAAACTGTAAAAACGATTTCTGATCGCCACAACATGTAGACAGTTTTGTCTCCTAATGCCGGGACCACACCAAACCAACAAAACAAAAACAAAACAGCAACTCAATGTTTCCCAACAATTTTTAAATAAAATCAAAACATTCAGGCAACTATTTTGTTTTATTGGTGTTTTCAACAACTTTTTATTTTCCCGACGGCTGGCGGTAAAGATCAAAGTGTTGATGTTTTGTCTGCGTTTTTAGCAACTCTATTGGCCTAGTGTGTACGCGCTCGACGACAAGAAGAAGACAAATCAAATCAAAATTTGTATTTTTCTTCTGTATTGATGGTCCAATAATTTGTATTAGATTTTTAAGATCAGCACTGGTCATTCTTAAAACGTTTTTAAAGCTAGACCGCATTTCTCCACTAATACCGACATCATCTTTTTGTAAATCTTCCAGTAATTCCTCAACATAGTTTTTTGCCGGTTCTTTAAACTCGGTCTAACCCAAAAGCGTTTTTTTTTTCTTTCTTGGTTTAATAATACAAAACCAGCTGCCATAATAAATAAGTCATGGTTCCTTTGTATTGCGAAATTTCGAGCACGCCACATTAAAACAGATTCGATCACAAAGCTGAAAGATTAATAATTATTGTTTTCGTATTTAACCAACAAAACAAAACTGACAACAAAACAGCAACGCAACAAAACTGCAAGTTCTCGAAAACAGAAACAAATTGTTAAGTGCTGTCCACATATGCGAAAACAATAATTATTAATCTTTCAACTTTGTGATCGAATCTGATTTAATGTGGCGTGCTCGAAATTTCGCAATACAAAGGAACCATGACTTATTTATAATGGCAGCTGGTTTTGTATTCTTAAACCAAAAAAAGAAAAAACGTTTTTGGGTTAGACAGAGTTTAAAGAACCGGCAAAAAACTATGTTGAGGAATTACTGGCAGATTTACGAAAAGATGATGTCGGTAGGTATTAGTAGAGATTGCGATCTAGCTTTAAAAACTTTTTAAGAATGACCAGTGCGGATCTTGAAAATCTCATACTTACAAATTATCGGACCCTCGATACAGAAGAAAAATACAAATTTTGATTTGATTTGTTTTCTTCTTGTCGTCGAGCGCATACACACTAGGTCAATAGAGTTGCTAGAAACGCAGACAAAACATCAACACTTTGATCTTTACCGCCAGCCGCCGGGAAAATAAAAAGTTGTTGAAAACACCAACAAAACAAAATAGTTGCCTGAATGTTTTGATTTTGTTTAAAAATTGTTGGGAAACATTGAGTTGCTGATTTGTTTTTGTTGGTTTGGTGTGGACCCGGTTTACTTGAAAATCTGTTTCTGTTTTCGAGAACTTGCAGTTTTGTTGTGTTGCTGTTTTGTTGCCAGAAACGGTGTGGACCCGGCATAACGTGTCTGTGTTCTACACTCCGTTCTTGGGCTATCGACATCTGAAGGGACAGGGCGGTAAAAAGTATAAAAAGGGAGGTTTCAGCAATAGCAGCATGAGCATGCGTTATGGTTTCAGTTCTGAATTGAAGAAATCGTCCATGAATAAATCACCATAAAATCATTTACTCCGTCACTGGCAGACAGGCGACTCAAGATTTATTCGTGTTTTCGTATCAACGATTAATGTGACATATTATTAAATATATGATCAAAAGTGACAGTATAGTAACCGGGAGAGCTTAGCGTACGATATGGACAAGCTCGATACCGTGAATATAGCTGGGTTGCCAGATTTAACAAAATCATCGGTTTTATCAAGATTTCTTTAAACATAGTATTAGGTAAATGGCTTCGAGAATTTACTTTAAACGATTAGTACTTACTATTTTTTATTTCAAATGTGAAAAAATATAAATAAGCAATGGGCGGGGGAGTCTATAAATAAATGTGAACAAACTATTTATATATAAACCACATTGTAGGTATATATTTTGCTCGCATTCCTTCGGCAGGTCAAAATCGGTGACGCAGACTTTATGCTGTGGAATCAATCCCTAATAAAGTAGCTTAGACTCTGCTGATTTATCCTTATCTGTAGAGACCGATCGAAGGTTCGGTTTCGGCCAAAAAATCTAGTTTCGGTGACAGTTTCGGTTTCGGCCATAAAGCGGCCGAACCTTCGGCTATGCCGAAACTCAGTGTTCGTGAATTGTCGCGCACCGTTCGGCTAACTTTTGGGATCTCATCCTATTATTCAATCCGTTTCCAAGATCAATCTTGTCCTATGTAAAATAAATTAGATTTCAGTATACAATAAAATTTTTAACATGTATAAATAAGTTTAGGTTTCTGCCGAAACTGAGACCAAGGCCGAAGATTCGGTTTCGGCTGAAAATCTTATTTCGCTCGGAACCTACTTATCTTTGATTTATGGTTTACATGTAAGTCCATCCCAACAAAGCCATATTTGAGCGAACTGGCGTCTTCAAGTTGGATTTGCCAGCGTCTTTAAGCGTGACGTCATCAAATTTTTGATTCGCACAAACAAACCGCTTAAGACCGCTGAAATGTCACAATGTCACTCAGTTTTGACTTTTTACCTTTTTTAACCTTAAAAAATATTTTTATAATTTTTCGTACAGTTTTACGATTTGATGTTGGTGTAAACGTGTTTTAAATGGAAAATATATCTGCAGCAGAACTATTCTCCTTTATAGAGAAAGATGAGTGTTCTGTATTCGCGTGTTTATTTATTTTTAAATGGTTTCCTATGTTTCTCAATTTGTTAATTTCATTTATGGCAAGGGAACAACATATTCGATCCATTTATGAGAATAATTGGATATACAGGTATTTAAACCAAGAGTTTTTTAAATTGACTCTGACCATACCCGACATTTCCTCGGACATTGTAAGAGTTTAAAAATACATAAAATGGAAAACGTAGACTGCCGGTACCGCCAATATATATGCAAATTGTCACCTAACCTTAAAAACCCAACAAACATCAACTCAGTGTTCGTGAATTGTCGCGCACCGTTCGGCTAACTTTTGGGATCTCATCCTATTATTCAATCCGTTTCCAAGATCAATCTTGTCCTATGTAAAATTCGTTATTTACCCCCCACCACACGCTTATTATCGTTCTGGCGGTCTCCAGACACCGCCAAGTATTGCATAAAGCGTCTTTAAGCGTGACGTCATCACTTATTTGCTCAAATGACCCCGCTTGAAGTGGCTTATCGCGTCTTACTCGCACAAATATGGCTTAAAAACTGTTACTTATTTCAAAAAAAAAAAACAATTTTTAAATGTATCACAAATCATAAATCAATAATTATATTGTCTATCGTAAATAAGATAAGGAAAAACAAGATTATAGGTAAAACTGCAGCATAAGTAAATTATTAGCCATTGTCTTCTTTATAATCAATTTTCTGATTTACAACAGTTACCTATGTATTTTCACAAAATTTAAAGCATTTGCATTTTCTGTAATATAATATAGCAATGTATGAGTGGACAGATAAGAATACAGACAGACAAATAGCGCATAGTTACTTATCTTATACTTGTAACTATGGTCTATATTGCGCTTTACATATAAAAACGAGCTGACTGTTCATGACGTTTAACAGGGCTAGCTCCAGTAACTATGAAGACAGAGCAACATATACATTTCATTCCCTTTATCATAACAAGCCGCAAATGCAATGGCTACCAGGGATACGCGTCCTATTGTAATTTTATTGGTAATAATAGGAGTAGGTAACCTTGCAGTTCTAATATAATAAGTACAATATTACAAGGTAGCATACCTACAATGAAAGTGAAATGAAATTTTGATTGATAAAAGGGAATTGATATCATTTTAAGTAGTACCTGTACAATACATCAGTGGCGCAGCCAGAATGTTGTATTAGGGGGGGTTTTCAAAAAAAAGAACAAGATTTCAAAATTTTAAAAAGAGTTTTTTTTTATTTGGTCGTTAATTTTAATACTGTAGGAAAATTTGTATGAATACAAATTCTGTATTTTTTAAAAGGCCGTTTAGACCAGGGTCGATAATAAAAAAGGGGGTGAGTTTTTAAGGGTAGAAAACGATTTATCTCGATTTCCGGCAAAACTACAAGTCCTATGGAAAAATGTGAAATGGCAAAGATGTAGGTAATAAAAAGATCTACAACTTTTGTATTTACACTTTTTTTACGTAACCTCAAAATTTATGTGAAAAATTCAAATAACCAAGTTTTTGGTTTTTTATTTTTATCTTTTACAAGAAAAATATGATTTTTAATCGAAAATTCTCACGTCAAAATATCTGCTTTTTTAAAAACGTCGGTAGGCTTTTTTTACGTTGAAATCTCTACTTTCTGATGGTGAAAAAAAAATATACATTACTATGGTAAATGTTCTCAAAAAATGCAAAGAAACGAAAAAAACTCGAATCCTAATTTTTTTTTTTTAATTATTATGTACAATTTTGAGCTGTTTATTAAAATTTATACTTTAATTACTCGAAAAAGTAACATTCCATGTTACATTGATAAACAAAAAAATTACAAATCCATAAAACATAAAGATCGCAAAAAATATGCGAAAATAGTTGTTCTAAATATAATTAAAGGTAGGATTTAAAGGGAATTTCATTACATTCACCATAGTAATGTATATCTTTTTTACACCATCAGAAAGTAGAGATTTCAACGAACAAAAAGCCCACCGACTTTTTTTAAAAAGCAGATATTTTGACGTGAGAATTTTCGATTGAAAATTAAGGTGCTTTTTCGATATTAAGTCAAAATAAAGTGAAAAAATAAATATTTTAAATCAAAAAAATTACAGTGTGTTTGGGACATAAAAAGGTAACTTTTTACCAAATTTCGTGAAAAAAAAATTTTCTTTTAAAAGATAAAAATAAAAAACCAATAACTTGGTTATTTGAATTTTTCACATAAATTTTGAGGTTATATGAAAAAAGTGTAAATAAAAAAGTTGTAGATCTTTTTATTATCTACAACTTTGCCATTTAACGTTTTTCCATAGGACTTGTAGTTTTGCCGGAAATCGAGATAAATCATTTTCTACCCTTAAAAACTCACGCCTTTCCACTTCCCGACCTCGAATCGCCCGTAAATTATTTTCCTTTCATTTTTGTTATATTCTCTTCCTTTTCCAATGGGTTTCATCCTACTATTATTATTTTTTTTTTTCACTTTTTACCATTTTCAAAGGCCCTGGTCTAAACCGTAAAAAACCATCTTAGTCTGGGCGTCTGGGGGGGGGTTTAACCCCTAAAACCCCCCCTCGCTGCGCCACTGCAATACATGTGTTTTTGATCAAATATTTCATAATATGCTGTCGGTGCGTGCGATGTTATTGATTGCATTAATTTTACATCTTTACGGTCCTCGCAAGAGAAAGTAATCGCAAAATTTTTTTTAGATATGATCAGATGTCGACGTTTTAGGTTTCCCAGATCACGAAAAGCATGTTTCCATTTTCGTCTGTTGACTCGAAAGTTAAAAAAACTATTTGGCGGGAGGCGGGAAATGACAAAGCTGTGCTTTATGCTACTGCCTACTCAAAACCGGATACAGTTTGGGTTTGCTATACAGCTTATTTAATAAGTGTCCGATATTGTATAGGACGATTCCCCAGTTATTTATAAGGTGAAATGTTCATATAAGCATGGGTTCGCAAGGCCTTTATTTTTAAGATACAGGGTGTTAAAAATTTTATTTTATTTTTGTTATTCGTAAATAATTTTTGAAATAATGTCGATATTTGGAAGAAAATTAGTATTTGTGGATTCTTTACTATGAGAAATTCATAATTGATCTTAGTTTGGCCCTTATTTGTATGGGGCGCCACTCACACACACAATTTGTAACACCCTGTATCTTAAAAATAAAGGCCTTGCGAACCCATGCTTATATGAACTTTTCCACCTTATAAATAACTGGGGAATCGTCCTGTACAATATTGGACACTTATTAATTAACACCCAGTATAGTACTGGCAAGCTTGAACTTAGGTTAAAAGTGAGTGGGTTACAGCTACCCCTCCACTGCGACCATGCGGTCTCAGGATGTCTAGCAAAAATCGAAAACAAAATTCCCGACTAATTCCCGGTTTTTCCCGGTCGGTTTTTAAAAATTTCCCGGCTGGGTTTTCCTAAATTAACTACACTTTCGTTGTTAAATTTTAAAACATTTATTTGAAAAACACATGGCTTATAAGCAGGGTTGTGATTTTGTCCACTTTTTTTGATTTTGTCCAGGACATGGACAAAATTGGACAAAAACGGACAATATTGGACAAAATCAAATTTCATTACATTTTATTAAATTTGTTGATTTAGGCAACCCAAAATACACGTTTGTATTGTGTATTATATATAAACAATAAATACCAAATTGAAAATTCCAGAAAATGGCTATTTGTTATTTCATTATGGGGCCTTAAGGTGAATTTTCATGCGTCCGTCATCCGACGGCACGATGATCCGACGGTATCCCGTTATTGTTGTTTAAGTTTTGTTTGACACCCTAATCCTAATATAATAAAGTTTTTTTAATTTTATATGTGTTTAATTGATTTTGTACAATTTTGTCCATTTTGTCCAGAACAATTGATTTTGTCCGGACGGACATAATTGGACAAAATCGTCCAATTATGTCCACTTGGACGAATTCAACCAACCCTGCTTATAAGCACAACCAAATAATATAGTTACTTTTTTAATTTTACGATTTCTTGTTCTATAGCTGCCAAATCTTTTGTGATTGTTCCGATAATTTTTTTTCTTTTTAGTTTCCAGTTCTTCTGCTTGCTTTTGAAGCTTTCTTTTTTCTGCTTTTTTCAAGTCGCTGTCAACCGCTTTTGCCTTTTTGTGCTGTGTTTTGTACCTTGAATAGGCATTTCTCATAGAAAGTATCATGGATTTTGTAATGTCCATAGTTTGAACTCTTCCAATTTTTTGTAGTGAATCGTACACTAATCTTTGGCCTATAAGTGACTCTTCTTTTAAATTTTCCACCAAAATCTCCTTATTAACAGAAAATCCCCTTTCTGCTGTGGCATTTCCATGAGAAATTGTTAGAAGACGTTGCACCACGTTTTTTAAACTGTCATTTGTGATGGATTCCATCCAAAAGTCATCTACTCTGTTACCTCTGGAATAATTTTTAATTTTATTTATCATAGTCTGATCAGACTGAATGATCAGTAAGAATGTCTCTAAATGCTCTATCTGCTTCTTTCAATTTAGTCGCATTGCATCTGTTTGAATTTAACAAAATTTCAAATGCTTTGGACATCAGTTGCAAGGATTTTTTTGGATCTCTGCCAGTTTTATTGGGGTTAAGGAAACTTATAGCTTCAGTTAATTTATATGCTAACGAACATTTTTCCAAAAGTTTGGAAACTGTATACATCAAGCAGTTTCGACAATCCTGGCGAAAGATCATCATTTCTTTATCTTTAACTCCGACGCATTTTTTGATAGCCGCTCTAGTCCCATATCCTAGATCAATCCCTTGACTTTTTTAAGGTTGCAATATAAACCATTCTTGTATTTTTTAAAAACATCTATTTTGAAAATAGGAGTGCCCGAGTACCTACTTCAAATTTTTAAGTTCGAAATTATCTGCTTATTCAAAATTCCCGGCTTAAACTTAATTTTCCCGTCGAATCCCCGGTTTTTTCCGGCTTTGTAAAATTCCCGTTTTTTTCCCGGATTTCCCGGTTTTCCCGGCTCCTAGACACCCTGGGTCTATTGTGGCTCACACCTTATTTATATTTCCCCCAATAGGTCTAACTTTTTGATGAAGTTATTGATGATATTGGGAGAGACATTTTTCATGTCATCCGGCAGCAGAGTCACCTCGCCAAATAGGGCGAATCTGATTCTTCCTGCTGCGGGGCAAGCGCACATTACGCGTTCTGCTGTTTCTTCATCTTCCAGGCAAAGCCGGCATTCATCAGTTGGAGATATTCCAATTTTATACATATGGTGTCGCAGTCTACAGTGGCCGGCGTACAATCCCACTAGTGCTTTAAGGCATGCCCTATTAAGCGCTAGTAGTTTGTCAGTTAAGCTTCGGTTTCCTACAAAGCGGCACCGTAAAAGAGCGGCCGTAATTTGACAAGCCTCGCCGCGAAAAAACGTGTATATGTACTTGCAAATCGAAGTGTGTTCCTCCAGAGCTTCGGCGAAAAAGACGGCCCAGTATTTTCTAAAGCGGTCGCTCTGTTACGTTGGGAAAGTGCAAGCACGATTTTTGACGGTGCGCCAGTATTGAAATTGAACTGTCAACTGGCTTGGCGCTCTTGCCGCCGTATTTTATCGAACCGTCCGTATTTAATGTTACTTTTCAATAATATTTTACTGTTGGTAATTACGGCCGTTAAAAAGAGAGAGATTAAGTTTTAAGGCTGCCAACTTCTGCTCGAGAGTGATTCACATTCCACTCTCGCTGCAGTGCCCTTTCATAGCAGCAAATAAGCAAATACGTTCGTATGTAGTAGAACCATGAGTTCGGATTAGTGAGGCAACCATCGCGATATTTAATGTTTTCTATTTTTCAGGTAAGCGTACGTAGAAACATCTGTTTTGAAATGGTTTATTAAACCTTACCAGATGAACTGCTCAGTGGTAAAAAATATCCTGTCTAAAAGGGCCAAGGTGCTCTTAATGATCTCCATCTCTTTTGCTATGTCCGCCATTTTTTTTTCTATTTTTGAGGCATCGTACTAATTGCAACACATGTAACCACACAAAATAACTCTTACTGAACTCACCATGCACTCGACGGCACAATAAATGAACTGAGTAAGGGTATTCAGGTAGATGTGGACGCGGGGCTGGAATATTTTCGTTTCCTTAATACATTCCTTCGTTTGTGCGTCGATATGCCATAAAGCGAGACCCACCAATACTATCATAGAAGGACGGAGATGTGATGAAAAATTAATTAAGGTAACGGACCAATTATAGACACTTTTAGAAAAAAAAATTAGATGCTCAAATATATTGGATAATTTAAAGTAGAAAAATATTGTTAAATACTACAACTAAATATTTAATAAGAAGTGACGGTCTTGGATTTCTTTTAGTATGTCTTAAACTTAAAAAAAATTTTAAACACAAAAAAAAAATTAAAAAATTAAAAAAAAAAACAATTATGGACAACCCTTTTTTTTTCAAAGACCATTTATTGACACCCTAATTATGGACACCTAAATTTCTGACAATCGTGGGTCATAAATAAATACTTCATGACTAATACTAAAAAAAATACAAAAGGAAACATATTACTACAACTATATTCTATATATGGATATTCTTAAAATTTAGGTGTTTAGGGAAGGGTGTCCATAATTGGTAGGGTGTCCGTAATAGGTCTGTTACCTTAGTTAACTATACGAGAAAAGTAAAATATAAAAATAAAAATGCACGGTACAACCCAAACGAAGTTCCAAACATTACTGAATACTGAATTTATGTCGACAAAGCGAGGTGATGAGGTGACTTCGTCAAACGTCGCCAGCACAAATGATTCCTTCTCTTTAACCGAGAGATGGTTTCGCCATGCGTTTTTACGCCGGCAACACTGATTGATCTGTTGTCCTTATTGCGGGCATCTAAACATATTATTTACTCTCTCATACTCATATAAAATGCATGCGATTGTAACTTGATTTGAAATTGAGCTATTCTGTATCAGGAAAAAAATTAATTCCATTTGTTTTAGTTTAATTTCAGTATTATTGCATGGGTTAACCATATTGTTTAAATAGCTCACTATATATTCTTTAGTTATTTTCCACGAACCCATATACTAGGTGTAGGTATGTATACATAGGGTGATCATTTAGTGCCGCTTATGCGACAAAGTACAATCGCCGAGACTCAGCATAATCAGCAATGCGAACAAACCCAGCAGGCGGGTTGTTATTAGAAGTACGTTGTACGTACATTGTATTTTATAGCATCTTCGAATTCTATGCATTAAACAAAGTTCAGTTGTTATATTGTTTCCGATATCTAGATCCACTGGTAACGACATTTTTTACACGTTAACAGGCTACAGCCATTTAAGTTTCCATTAGGTCTATGATTGTACCTACAAGATGACCAAATAAATACAACATATACATCATTCGGATTTCGGAAACTATAAATTATAACCAGATCAAGAAAAATGGTAGCAAAGCTTACGAAATTTGATTAGTAGTCTATCTAATTTGGTTAGGTACGACCAAATCTATTTTTGCCACCACGTACGTACCGGTGAAAACCCGTCAGGTATAAATTAAATTAATTCCAAATATAATAAAACTTATTTTAACGACGCGGAAAAACAATTACATAAGCACGACATACTATATTAATGTTCATAAATATACTGATTTTATTTGTAACATAAAGAGACTTTATACCAAAAAATCAGTTTGAAAAGCACAATACAGTATTATACCGTTTTTACCAACTCGAATGCACAGTGGCATTTTATGTGGATATGAAAAAATTAATATATGCCAATAAGGATATAACAGATCAATCACTGCTGCCTACGTGACAAACGCATAGCGAGTCGAATCCTCGGTTAAAGAGAGGGGATTATTTGTGCTGGCGAAATCAGTTCGACAGAAGTTTAGGCAATATTCAGTAATATTTGGAACTTCGTCTTAGTTGTGCCGCATATTTAATTACAATCGAATTATTTTACGTGTTTTTCATTTCATGTAGAGTTAACTAATGAATAATTGCATTTAAAAATGCAACAATTGTTTGGTTTTTATTAGTCTACGGCTACGGTAAAAAATAAAACGCTGGTATGGACTGTTCAAATTTATAAAAAATATTTAAGATAGTTTTGGGTGTTGGGACAGGTCGGTCACGACACAAAAATTGGGTTAATAACGTTTAAGAGACACACGATTTTGGTACCTTTTTTTTAATAAACATAATGTACCTATTAGTGTTTTTTAAAAGAAAACTTGCGGGATATAAAGTGTTTTCGAAAAATAATTAGTTTAATATCGGCAACATTTATATTTGTATGATATTTCATGGATTTTTTCTTATAATGTTGCCAGATGTTTGAAATTGCCTGAGAGTGTTCATACCGCAGAGGAACTTAAGCAAAGTACAAACCTGTCGCAATACACCTTTTAGAGCCGATCAGCCGAATTTTAAAATTGACATGACAACCCGCCTGTACCTATATTATAAACAGGCTGATAATGTTAGACGTATGTCAATTTATCCCTGTCATTATGTATAAGTAAATATAATTCCGTTTTGAAATATCCGATTTTATGATAAAATATCAAAATTAACTAGTTTTTTGTGTGTTTCCGCATCTAAAATAGTTATTTAAAGCTTATAAAAGATAAAGAATAAACCCCACTGAGGTTCAATTGGTTAACCATGTTTTGATATACCTACAGTTGACTCCCGATTATTCGAAATAATGTGGACCGGACCGATTTCGGATAATCGAAATTTCTGATAATGCGGAGATTTAGGAAAATCATTAACTATAGAAAAAGTTACTTTAATCTATGTACTTTTATACATACATAATAAATTATAATACTTATGTATGTACATTAGTATGTATTCATATTCATAAATTCAAGAAAGAGGTATAGTGTTTCTTAGGTCAATTTAATGACATAAAACAGTATGAAACTCCTAACCATAGGCGTCCCAAACAAATAATTAAAATGCGTATACACACTTATAAGTTTGTTTAACATTAGGTGTTTGTACATACTACACTTTATAAACCCACTGTATATATAATAATATTATATTAAAATAATAAATATAAGGTAACTCAAAGATTCTATACACAAAACTAAAACCAGAAAAATAAACCTGACACGGCACGGCACTGCTCAGAAAATGTTTTAATTTTTTTACCAGAACTCCATTCTCGGACCATTCCCCGGCCCGTCCATAAGTTCCAAATCACGTATATTTTATCTTCGTCTCTTCCACGCCATCCGCGGTCACTGGCCTATCTCTGTCTTGACAGAATCGATCGTTGAACGGGCTGGGGACCGCTTCTGCTATACCAGCTGCAGGTAGCTGGCGCTTATCACCCCTGACAACGTGCATAAATTGTGAACGGTTGCCAGTTCTACCAAATTTTCTGGTTTGTTAATATATTATGTATAAGTATACTAGAAACAAGGGTTTGTTAATTAGTTGTTTTTAAACACTGAAAACACTTTTTGTGTTGATTTCAGTTATATTGTTTCTTAGGGACTAAAGAATGTATTATTGTAACAATGAATGGCTTGTTATTTTTTTCTGTCACACTCAAAACTCCTCGGTTTAAAGTATATTTGCAAACTAGCTTTCAAAGAAAGTTACAGACTAACAATTGAATACTGATATAAATGAAACATCTTTAATAAAAAAAACTTAAAGAATTGAAGAAGAAAGATCTGACAACCCTGGTTGTGAGGTCGGTCTCTTTGAGACTGTTTACCGCCGTATGGAATGATTGGAATGTCCTCAAACTGAGTTTGGATAAATTATAATTGGTACCTGTTTTAATTTTAAAGTATGTCGATTTTTGGCCGCAACAACAAAACCAACAAAACATTTCTTAGAAATTTCGAATCAGTTTCGAATAATGCGGAGGCATAGCATAGCAAGAATCATTTCGTATAATCCGGTTCATGAGTCGTTTCGGATAATGCGAGTTCGCATAATCGAGTTTCGGAGTTGAATAAATATGAATGAAATGCTATTTATAAGGCACGGACTTTTTAAATAAAAAAAAGTTCGTTTGAGATTTTTAAATAGGGGACTAGATTCTTCACTTTCTCTTTTGATAGTTCCCTGCCCTCGAGTCTCGAATTTGAATATTATGAATCATCGTCCTTGTTGCTGAAATTTGTGCTGTAGATTCTAATAAATTTTTTAGAGAAAGTGTGCAACATACCAAGAATATGCCAAATCCATATTATACTTTGTCTTTCTAAGCTATTCTTTACTAAGTAAGTACCTGGACAAATATCCACTTAAGGGTGTGCTAATGAAAAAAGTGTACTTTAAATTACCGATGTATTCGCCATTTTTCCGAAATTTCAACTTGCTTTCACTTTGCTTTCTTGATGACAGATATATAATCACCTAGGAAACCCCATGACGTTGTCATTTTGGCTTAGGTACGATCTACAATAATACGCCGATGGGGCCGTAATAGGGAACTTTCCAATTTTTTTTTTCAATAATATGATTTAGTTAGGCCTGAAAAAAGTATTTCCCAATTATTACTCCTTAAAAATCAAAAATAACTTAAAGTTTCGCGCGTGTCGAAAGCATTTCAAACGATCTCTAAACGCGCGCGAAGCCCGATGACGTCAGGGGGTATGACTTTTGGTCATCCGTCATCCTGACACTCCTGACAGGTGCCGAGCGACCCAATTTGCATTTGGATTGCCGTGTGTTATTGTTATTGTATTGTTGTTTTAAGGTCGTGACGCTTGACGCGTGGATGTCAACTCTGACAAATCATCAAATTTATTAAAAACCTATAACCTATTTCATGGATGTCACACCCAAATCTGACAAATGATACCCCTTGACGTCACGACTAGTAGCAGCGCGTTTTTACCCGCTTGGAATAATTTGAATTTTGGGGCATTTTTAAATCTTTCTAGCGGTCTTTTGGGACGAAATATGTTGTTTTTTTTGCTGCCATATGTTTTATGACAATATGAACTTATGATTTATAGAATTTTTTCCCCATTTAAAATTTTTGTCAAGTTCCCTATTGTTTACACCAAGGCCTTCTGGGATTTAAGGAGGAGTAAGTGAAACAATAATACTGGCCTGTTCATTAAAAAAAAAAAACAGGTAAAATTTTCATATTATGACGTGAATTATTTTCAAAATACCTTCATAAGATTTCATAAAAGACTACAACTACCTAGTTTTATAAAGCAAGACACTATAGATTTAAATTAAACAATTTTATTTTAAAATAAATAATAAATAAAAGTTCAGCAGACATTTATTGAAGTAAAAACAAACCGATGTCAACGTGTTGTCACGATTTGACAAGTAAAACTAACCTAACCTCCAATTATTTAGTTGAAATCTGTGCCGCCCGCTCATTTTAAGACGCCACCTGTGGTGGATCTCACCCATGAACCTCTTAATGACGTTCGTGATCTCACCCCACCTGGATTCGTCACAGTGCCTTTATGAACAGGCTAGTATAATATGCTGTCTCACTCACTTCTTTAAAATCGAGAAGGTTTACACCATAGCCTTCTCGATTTTAAAATATTGAGTGAGATAGCATATTATTATACTAGCCTCCTCACAAAGTCACGGATCCCGGTGAGGAGGCGTCCAAACAGGCGGCGTTTTAAAGTCAGTGGCACAGAGTTTAACTAAATAATTTGAGGTTAATTTTGCTCGTCAAATTATGACTATCGCCAAGATGTTGATATCCGTTTGTTTATTAATTTAATATATTGAGGTTATTATGACAAAACGTTGATATCGGTATATTATTATGTTCAGGTTAGTTTTGTTTGTCAAATCATTAAAAGACCTCATAGTATCAAAAAATCAAGTGCCATTTTGGTTTGCTTTTCGGCTATATAATCGGTTTGAATCTTTACTAGCCCAGTAGTAGAAGGCTGTGACATACATACGAGTATATACTTATAAGTTATAAGCATTCTATTTCTTTTTTATAGGGATGACTAAAACGCATATTATGCGTCAGTACCATCAGTTTTGATCGCGCAGTATTGCACAGGATTTATTATATCTACTGCAAGAATTTTGTAGTGTAAGTGTAAATCAAGGCCTTCTGAGATTTAAGGAAGAGAGTGAAACAGTTGTCTCGCTTGCTCCTTTAAAATAAAGAAGGCTATGGTGTAAACCAAGACATTCTGGCATTTAAGGAGAAGTATAACTGAAACAGAATATTCCTTATTCCCCATTTCTCGCCATTACAATACTAATACTTTCTCTGCGAGGAAAGTAAAAATGTGCTTTTACGGGAAGATACATTCTTGATCTGTAAGGAGAGCATTACACACAGTATTAAAAATGGATGTTATCACGTGATAAAAGCAATATCCGCCAAAAACTAATTTTATCTTAAAAAAAATGAAAAACCATTGGGTCAACATCCATCCAAAGCCAAAGATAAGGATAGTTTTGATTAAATAATTATTAAAAGGACGTGGCACACAATTAGGTATATGAAAAAGGCTTGGTCACCATATATACAGGGTGATTCACGGTGGATGGTACCTTAGACGTATATGACGAACCAGGTCACGAATCGTTCTAAAAATTTGGTCATTTACATAAACGGACCTCCTCTGTTTATCTAAAATATTTTTGACGATACAATGTTGCCACTTCTACTAAAAATTAGTAGCGACTTCGATTTTAAATGGAATGTCTTGTATTATATATTTTAGTTTCGAAACCCCTATTAATTTCTTAACAACTTTAAGTAGGTACCTTTCCGCAACTAAGATACGTAAGGTTACCCCCTGGTGTTATCAAATTTCAGGGTGGTCACAATATTGCAGAGTTAAAAAATATCAACATTTTTTTAAGTTAGTTTTTTGTCAAAAAAAAAATTGGAATTTAATTATTATTTTAGAAACGGTAAGTGATGTGCCTCGCTATAACTTACATGCAGTGATTGCACCTAATGTAAACAGGCTTTTAGATGTATCAATTCAATCGCAATTATTATTATTAATGTAAATTCAAAATTTTTTTTTTATTGTTTTAATCGATTGTTTGAGCGTCACTGTTCTAAAGCAGACAACCAACATTACAAATGCATAAACAAAACATCAACTTGCCTAGGGTTTAAAACGACATTGTCCCTCTTATGTCAATAAATATAATTGCTCTTTATCGGTCAAATGCAAATGTCAAATGTAACAAAAAATAATAAACTACAAGCCAAAAATTTTGAAAACAAATGCATAACAAAAATGTCATAATGACGTGACAGGAGCAACACGATCGTGAAGGAATCACTCGTTAAGCTAGTTTCATATAGACGCAAATTGCGAATATAATTCTCTTTGGCCGATTCACTATTGAAATCGGTCAATGAGAATAAAATTCGCAACTATATGACACTAGCTTTACGGGGCTTTTAAAGCCGGTAAGTATTTTGACACTTGAGATACGTCATATCAGAATACAGTGGTCCGAAATTAGCCCATTTTTATTACGGAACTCTAAACTACCACGCTAATTAATTACTTTCGGACCATATATTTATAGCTTTTGGGAAGGCTGGAGGGTAAATGCATCTTGCCCCCTCCTAGCTATACCTACCACTCCTACCAGTGGGTAATGTATGTAAAAATAATCACAAATTTAAAAGCCTACGTCACGTCAGCATTTTAAAACCAACAGTCTTTGTATTTGTGAATGTGAAGGGCAAAATTATTTACCTCCGTTTTTATATACCTACATACGAGTATTTTCCACTGTAAAACAAAAAAAGTGTGAGATCTAAAAGATTATTTTTCCTTCCTATCAAATTTTGACCAATCACTGACAAGAATTCATGTCATATTAAGGGTATGGTCCGAATATCAGCACCAGTAACCACTGTTAACCGCGACAAATGACAGATCAACCATAAAAATCCAGTTATATTCGGGACGAAAAATCACCATGTTCGTTAATAGCATAACCTTTAATTTTGAAAAGCCCAGGACAGAGTGATAATTTACAGGAATGCTAAATACACTTACTTCTTATAATTTAATTGAGATTGATTATCTGAAAAACTTAATAAATTACCAACCAACGGCCAAACATTTTGAAATTAAATTCATAACAAAACAAAATATTTCATAATAATGACAAGTGACAGGAGGAACCGCTTGTAACCGGGCGTTTAAGCCGGTGAGCATTTTGACATTTGGGTGACGTGATATCCGAAAACCGTGTTCCAAAATAAACCTATTTTTTGGTTACCGCTATCATTTGGTTAATTACGGAACGCTAAACCACGACACTAGTTACTTTCGGACCATACCCTTAATTTTCAAGTGGAAAAATTGCATGACAGCTCCTGTCAGTAATTTTTCCGGAAAAATGTTTGATAGTGTACTGTCAAAACGTAAATTGTAACTTTAGTAATAGTACCCAATAAAATGCTTTGTACTACGTTGCTTTGCTTGATTAAATTATCATATTAAGTACTAGTAAATTTTTTTGTTGTCAGGAAATAATCTTGCCAAACATCATTCGTGCATCTAATAATTTTTCCTATGAAAAAATTCAAATAACTCTTTGACAAGTAATTTGTTTCAAACAAATTACTTGTCAACTCGTTTTTCCAAATTTTTCGGAAAAATTAGATGCACTTATTACCCCCGAATAAAACTTTTGGAAATTTAGGAAGGTGTGCCTACGTTGACTATAAATAAATAATAATCAGAATATATTATTAATATTCTAAAGATATTATAACCTAATAGGTAACCTTAAATAAGTGCACACTTTCCTTTACTCGTTTACTTACGTCTACCTACGAGTTTACGTAACGCTTTTATATTTTACAAGGTTTATTTACAACCTAGATTTTCCCAGGTCAAGTGTAATAAGTAACTAAGTAAAAAACCTTTTATCAATAAGCCTTTGGAAAAAATTCCAGATTGGTTTCCCCCGGATACCATGACCATGTCGCCTGAGGGGTTAGATTACCTACTTTAATTTTTTTAGCTTTGAATTAGAAGAAAACATTTGACTTACCGGTGGCTCTGCAAGTCTTGTGGTTATACGAAATAGTGCCATTTTGACGGGTTGTTACGATATTTAACAAACACAGACACACCGAATTTTACAACTCCCGTCTCACGAGCCTCCAAATTAAAAAGTGTGCGAATGCGAAGCGAATGCAATCCAATCACCTTCGCCTTCGACCACTTTTTTTCGAATGATTAAAAGTCGGCGTTGTCATGTTTAAGCTTAGCAGTTACGAGGTTTGTAGAAGATCAATATTTAAATGGGAGTGCTTATTTTAATTTAATAAATAATATATTTCAAGCATTTTTATAGATTATAGGTAGGTATAGGTACCATTCTACTTTAGTTGTTAATTAGCAAAATATTTACTAAGCTAAATTGCAACAACCAGCCTACTTAACATTTTGTTGATTAATAAACTATAAAGTAAACAATCCATAATGTATATATGATGTTAATTATTCTATAGGTCTCATAGTATCATCAGACTTTGATCGGACTTGCATTAACTAACCGAAATGTGTGTCTTGTGTGTTCAGTCCAAGTCCAACAATGTCCACAGTCCACATATTGGGTAATTATTATAGACAAACCATTTCTAAATTGATGATTTATTCGAATTTTGGGTGTACCTAGATTATAATTATCCGTTATACGATTTTCGTCTGAAACTTACTTATTGAAAAATGTTATATGTTATACCTAACAATATAGTTATCTTTTAAAAAAACCATACCTATTTAGTTTTAATAGTTATATATTGGGACATTGTAATCTTAGTTCTGTGTTTTGTATAAGTATGCTATTTTGTATGTCTTAAGTAGGACGTTGCGTATTACAAACTGCTTATCTGAAAGAAAAACTAAATATTTCCAACTAAAAACGTTTTAAGAATCTTAATTAACGCCGCAAAATTCATCGTTCTTAAAAAAATCATCAATTTGTGACGTGGTGTTCGTATTAGGATAATAGATAATTATTTACCTACCATTATACTGTTTAAATTAATCTAGATATTTTAGTTTTAATCAGGGACCCGGACCGAAATGAAATAACGGTTCCGTTCCGGTTTCGATTCCAAATGAAATAAATAATTTGGGTTCCGTTACAGTTCCGGTCCCGAAATAATTATTTAGATTCGGTTCTTACCAATTTTTAGGGGTTCCGATCCGGTTCCATACAACCTAGGAAATTTCGATTCCGATTCGGTTCCGAAAAATCAAAGGCAAATAAATAAATACCTGTTGTATTGTATAGTTGTATTCCTAGTACTTGAAGTGGCTTGAAGAAGTAAGTTCGTAGAAAAAAATCAAAAAGACAAGTAAACCAACGGTAAAAATTATTGTCAAAGACACTCATGACAGAACAAAAAAAATTAGGTTAAGGTTAGTGTTCCCCACAGAACAGAAGTCACGGAATAAACTCAAAATTAAACAATATCCGGCCAAGGCCAAGTATCACCCTGAAAACCGAAAAAAACCCAAAAAAACGTTATAATTTTTAGAGGTTCCGGTTTTGCACCTAAAATTGTTTTGCTAGTAAAATATGTGCTCGGTTCCGATTCCGGTACAAAAATAATATTTGTTCCGGTCCGGTTCTTTGCAGTTAACGGTTCCGGTCCGGGTCCCTGGTTTTAATACAAAAAACCCCAAACAATTTACTCAAATTTAACTTTGGCAATGTTGGGTTTTAATGCATGTTCTTGCTACGTGACGTCAGGGAATATCATGTTTCTGAAGGTTGGGGTTGGTTGTTTCATACATTTATGAATCCAATCGAAATCTTCTGCCGATTTGTCATTGCAGTTTGCAGTCATATGACTGTCAAAATCAGCTGTTATATGCCAAAATCAAAATAATTTTACAAATTTCAATTTTTCAACAATAGTTTTGCCGAAATTATTTTTAAAAAGTGGGAAAACTGTACAAACCAAGAAAAGATTCATTATATATCAGAACATTCAGAGAAATTTTTGCACTCGCGAGTAGAAGGGTAACGATCGCAAAACGGAAGGTAGGGTCCCAGTAAAACCCCTCCACCCACACTTTTAAGACCTACTTTTGTATTTAATGATTCATATTTTACTAGCGGACTTTCTATAGGAATAATATAATCTTTTTGCTTTAACTATTTTACTTTAGATGGAGGCCCCACAGTCTTGCGATACCTTTGTGGTTTTACCACCTCTTACTGATCATGGAGTTGTGTTTGGAAAAAACTCGGATAGACCCCAGGGAGAAATACAAGAACTGATATATGTTCCTGCAATTGAAGCATCTGGACCTACAAAGGTAAGAAATAACAATTCGTAATGATATAATCAATTATTACTTTCAAACCACAAAATATATATTGGTCCATTAAATTAGCTGATGTCATCATGAATAGATATATGGCTAGATAACTAGGAGTCCCCATCAGGGTCTGATGAAATCAAAGTCAACTTATTATCCTCTCATATCAGGGCTCCTATGTTTTTTTACAGGGCTTTTTTCTTATTAAACTACTATCTAAAAGACACTCTTCAACTATGAAATTGTTTCTTTACTTTTAGCTTAACGCTAAACCTTTTTTTTTCGTAATTATTGTGCCAATTAATTATGTTAAAGATTTCTCTTGCTTTAGTGTACTTACATAGAAGTTGACCCTGTAAAAAGAACTAAAGCTGTTATATTAAGTAAACCCAATTGGATGTGGGGGGCTGAGATGGGGGCTAATGAGTGTGGGGTTGTTATTGGCAACGAGGCTATTTGGACTAATGATAATGATGGAGACAGTGACCCCCATGTTAAACGATTACTTGGAATGGATCTAGTGAGGTAAGATTTAGGCTTTTAAAATTTTCACTAAAGCTTTTACCACGAAATATACAATGTTGTATACAATTACAATAGTATATTGTATAATAAGCAGGATATGATATAAATTTCAACAAGTCAACATTGTACAATCATACAAGTAAGAAATTTCAGTTGATGAGCAAAAATTTACCACTTTGGTCAATCCAGGGACCAAATTAAACTGTGACATAAAGCTGCAGTATTATTTGCCATTTAGAGTTTTGAATAATAGATTTATGTGATATGTTACCTTGTATTGTAAATGATAAATCGCATAGTAAGCCAATTGTAATTCTTTGTTCCACAGTCCTCCTAAAGTTTTACTGCAATTTGTTCCATTAGTGCAACCATAACCTCTATTATGTTTGTAAATAAATTCAAATTCAAATTCTTTATTCATGTTATGACATATTTCAAATGTTCACATACGTCCGAATATAAAATATAGAAAATACGAAAGATACAATGTTTTACAAAATAAAATAAAATAAAATAATATATAATAAAATAAAATTACATTTTAAAATAGCAATACAGTGGCCTCATGTATACTAGATACGTATTATAATTATTTTAGAATCAGATACACAAAATAAATGTTGCAATCGCAATTTATTGTGTTATTGTTTAGAAGATGTGGGACATATATTCGTTAACGTTATAGAACGCATTCCTTATTAAAATTTCCTTAACACTACGTTTAAAATTTCTAAAATCAATTCCCTTGATGTTTTCGGGCAGCCAATTATAAAATTTACTTGCCCAGTAACCTGGGCCAGTTTGACACCTCTTTAGCCTCCAATATGCCGTAACAATATTACTCTTTTTTCTGGTATTATAATTGTGTATAGTCTCGTGGGATGCGAAGTTGTCCAGATTGTTCTTTACGTAACAAACAGCATCTAGAATATTATACTGTGATGGCAAGGTGAGGATCCCAAGGTCCCTGAACGCTTGTCTGCAGTCGTCCCTGTAACCTAGTCCAGACAGAGCTCTTATAGCTCGCCTTGGTTGGTGTATTTCCGCAGAATGGCCCCATGCAAGTATTGCATCAGAAAGGTGGGAGTGGAATAAGGAAAAATAAGCGGTTTTTGTGACATCCTGAGATACGCAATCTTTTAAATTTCGCAGTGCAAATAACGCTCTGCCCAATTTGGTGCATAAACTATCAATGTGAGGTCAATAAAAACAACTTATAAAACATTAATGTAAAAAACTTTTGTTATGATTATGGCTTTGTAGAAGACACAATGTATGATATTTGTAACTTTTTGCTTGCAAATATCATCTTAAAACATCAGTTTGTTCTTATAAAGCTCCTGTTTATTATATATTTTCCATACTTATCTCCGGTTTAAAAAAAATAAATTAACTTTCAGTTTCGGAAATATTTTTCCTATTTATATAGTCTTATTTTTACTTAAGTTAAAAAATATTATCGCTGCATTTATAATTTTTGAGGAAAATGAAGATATTGTTGGGTCTCCTAAATAGCGCCCAAGAACAATCTTTTAGGCAAAGGAGAATGATGAACTCTCATCAACTTTTTTGTAATGGGTAGTGTAAATTTTTGTTACTAATAATTACTAATGTACTTACCTATAACAAATAACGTTATTACTAGGTTGGGCTTGGAAAGAAGTTCAAATGCCGAGGACGCCTTGAAAGTTATAACCAAACTTTTAGAGGAATACGGACAAGGTGGCCCTTGTTCTAGCACTGACGAAGGTTTCGCTTACCATAACTCATTTCTTATAGCTGATTGTTCATCTGCTTGGGTGTTGGAAACTTGTGGGAAACACTGGGCCGCTGAAAAAATAATCAGTAAGACTAATACTAATTTTTTTTTTGTAATGTATTCTCAAGGGCCCACTGGCGTAGCTAGGGAGGAGGCGGCAGAGAAGTACCACTTTTAAATTTTGCTTCATAATTTTAATGAGCTTTATCCCTAATAAATGAAAATTTATTAGCACAATAATTAGTATACAGTTTTTGAACCATTTATTTAAGAGCAGATAACACTAGTGACGCATTCGCCATTTCATTTTCTTATCAATATTTTGTTTATTTTTGTTCTCTTCAAAAAGCAGCCAAATACTCTTGGAGTAGTAATTTAGCAAAATTTTAAAAATGTTATTCTTTTTCACATTTTAATTATTTCAAATTTATCTATTAAATAACTGTCATGTAACAGGTAACGGGTTAATAACAGAATGTGTTGATTAGCTATTTTCTATTTTTTTTAAATATTTATGTCTCTTGAGGGGGCAAATGCCCGTGTGCCCAGTGGCGGATTCAGAAAAAATTGACAGGGGGGCACTTATTTGTTATCTTGGGGTGCACGAAAAGCCCGCTGCGGACAAAACGCGCCGCAGGCGAATATTTTTTAAGACCACGCCCAAATTTGGTTAATAATTTTTAGTAAATATTTTAAAAATGTATGATTACCTACTTATTTTATTGAAAATGAAATAAGATAAAAAAAATAAAAAAAGGCCAATTTATTTTTCATTAGCGGGTACATTGTTTAAAAGTAAAGTTCAATCTTCTGGTTTTATTTCCAGCAAACTTATCAATAACAATAAAGTCCCTAGATCTACACTTTGTGATCTGTGTCAAGTTAATTTCGGTTTAGGTCTTCCCTCAATTTTAATTTCAATTTTTTGCTCAATACTTAATGAGCTAAAATTGTTTCTCAAATATTCCACATTCATAGCCGTTTTGGCATGTTTATTTTTATTAAAATAAGTCCTTACTACCCCAAAATAATACACTTTCTTTGTAAACAAAACCACAGATTACAGTTTTCTGTAACAAAACACAAATTCTAAAATCCTAAAATGTATGCTTTTTATCTAACGTGCTTTTACGCCATCTTTTCGCTAATTATCAAACCACGTTGAAAACCTGATTTTTAATATCCATTTCTAAATGCTGTAAAGTTTTGGCATCAAAAAAATATTTGGTTGTTACAGTACAATGCTTTGTCACTGTGTTTGAAATTTTGGGTGTTGCGCTTAGGTTGGTTCGTGCGAAATTATTATGACAAGGGGGGCACGTGCCCCTGTGCCCCCCCTCTAAATCCGCCACTGCGTGTGCCGTCCCCCCAGCTACGCCTGTCCAAGGGCCCGGTACTTGAAACCCGGTACTTGAAACCTAAATGTAAAAGTGCACTTTTTGACGTAACATTTGCATACCTACAGTTTACTAACTGGGTCGGCCTTAGCCAAAAATATTTTTTGGATATTCGTGACAACCGCCATTACATGACTTTATTGAAGCCAAAATTCATATATGAAGAAACAGTCAAAAAAATATAATTATGGAAAAACTTATACATAGTGTCTCACGGTGATCATCCATTAAAATATTTTGGAAAATAATGCTACTTGAATCCTGCAAATTTGGATAATGTGGTTTTCGGAGATGCTCTCTTCAAATGAAATAACGGCGATCATATGGGACATCCGGTTATACCGGTAGTTGTCTTAAACTTGCTTATTTTAAACAGAGGACAAAGGGAATAATATATATTTTTTTGTGTTCCTTTGTTCATTTCCAATAACCAGTGACGTAGCTATAGCTTTTACATGGGGGGGGGGGGGGGGGGTTTGGGTGTGTCAATGCCCCAAAAAAAAGTGCCGCAGGCGAAAAATTTTTGGGTGCCACGCCCTTATTGATGGTTTTTACCTTTTAGGTAAATTAGGCCAAATAGCGAATTCCAGCGATGGACGATGGAGCTGTGTCTGGCTGGAAGATGATTGACGTGACACGTAGTGTGCGTCGGCGGCGCGTGCGTGGGCAAGGCGCGGTTATAAATTATCGGCGAAGTTGCCAAGTCAGACAGTCAGATGTATTCTCTAAGCAATGTTGCCGGACTGTCGGTATTGATCTGAGAATTGATTCACATCACACTATCGCACTTTTACTTATAAGTAGGAATGAACTAATGTAATCCTAATATTTCAGCACTAATACAGTATGATAAGTATTTTCCCATGGGGGGGGGGGGGGGTTGAACCCCCAACCCCCCCCCCCTTATATACGTGCCTGCCAATAACATTTATTAAAAGTTTTTCTATACTTGTAACGGGTGATTCATTTAGACCTTTTTTTTTAATTCCAAATAAAACACATAAAATGGAATTGAATGGTGGAATCTTTATTATGAGTTGAAAGAACAATCTTTGACATTTATTTTTTTTAATACTTTTATTTAAATGCTGGCCGCAACTACGCCGTACGCGGTCCATTCGGAAGGTCCAATTTTCGATCACGCTTTCTAGCATTGCGACATTTGGTTTCAGCAAGACGGAGGTACACGGCACACACAGCGCGCGAAACAATATTATTGAGAAATCAGTTTGGTGAGCAGATAATTTCGCGTTTTGGACCTGTCAATTGGCCGCCTAGATCGTGTGATATCACACCCTTGGACTTTTTTCTTTGGCGTTATGTCAAATCAAAAGTCTTTGTCGATAAGCCAGCTACGATTCAGGACTTAGAAGCCAACATCACTCGCGTAATTCGGCAGATACCGGTCGCAATGCTAGTCTGCTTAAAAAACGCCTTTTTAACTATTTTGAGACTAATAATTTATTTCACTCTTCTAAGTATGGGTTTAGAAGCAAAAGATCGACATTGGGAGCCGTTCTAGAGATTTTGGGTGACATAGTTGAGGGTTTGGAGTCTGGAGAGCTCACTATGGCATAAAAGATGTTCCCCTAAACCTTGCTGAGTATTTTAATGAGTCTCTTTATGTAGTAGGAGGCAGTTGTGGAGATTGAAGGTGTCAAATCTGATTTAGGATAATAATATGCCAAATATGGAGTGCTACAGGGATCCGTCCTTGGATTCCTTTTATTCTGTCCCATATGCCTAACTAGAATAGTTTTAAACTTATTTACGATTTTCGCGAAATTCTCCAGTTAACATCAAGCAGGTTTATTGATTTTTGGCAAAAAGGCCATGGTAAACTATATAATCATCCAAATTTGAAGGATTCAAATCGCGTTACTTTCCAAAATATTCTAATTGACCGCGGTCACCGTGAGACACACTGTATAGCCTTTATTAAAGCGATATATGCCAACAAACGTTTATGAATATCGGCGTTTGAAAAAGTCGCCTAATTTATTAGTACACTTTTAAAAAAAGGGCACTTTTTGAATTGGAAGGTTTCAAGTATCGACTTTATTCAGTATTTATCGGATAATAAAACGCACTTTTTTACAGCAATTAGCGTTTTTTTGAAAATTTTTTAGTACCTATGTAATTTTTATTAAAATTCAATATTATATTTTAAGCTGGCTGATGTATTTAGACATTTTTGTCGTTACAAGATCACTTATTTTGTATTTTAGGTGGGATTAGAAATATTTCAAATATATTAACAATTACTACAAAGATTGATCGCAAATCTGAGGGAATAGAAGCATATGCTAAGTCGAAGAATCTATGGGATGGTAAAGTAAGTATTTTACTTTAATAGTCTTTGTATTCCATAAACTTGAATATAAAACATTATTTTTACCATCAATATCATGTTTATCATAACAAGCCAACAAGACGTCAAATACAAACGTCCACCTAGTTTCTCGCGAGTTCCACAATACTTGTGATAGTGATAGCATTATGCTATGCATAATAAAATTGGGACAATATTTATCACTTCTCATAAAACAACTATATATTTTAATAACCAAACCGTGATTTTTATATTTTTCGCCTACTCCCGGAGTAATGACATTGCGTTTTCATTGCCATTACCATGGAAACGAATAATGTCAACATCAAGACCTAGAAATATGACGTTGCTGCCGACCGCCTTTTGAGGTAGGTCAGCATTATGGAGAACTAGAGGGTAGGAGGCCGATCGACAATGGCAGCATTTTCAAATTCTGTCCCGGTTTTTTGGTTAGTTCGCTATTGGCCGATAGATGCTCTCGCGTCGCAACTGGCTGGTGTCGTCTTCTTCTTCGTTTTTTACTTTTACTTTTGATTATTTCGTACACCTGTCAATTTCGCCTTTTCGTCCAATCAAACCGTGTCGTTTTAACCAATCAGCTAGTATAATAATGATAAAACTACGTGGGATTTTAGCGATTAAACGTCGCCATTGGCCCGTCTAGTTCTGTCACAATATTTCGAAGTATAAATCAATGTCAATTATTTTTTTTATAACTTTTTCGGATAATTTTTGATATTTTAATACAATAACATTAGTACTATATTTATTTACCTACTTGTTTTTATATTATAATGCACCCATGCCAATTTATTCCAATAAAGTTGCTATTCTTTATAAATTACGCCACATTTTAAAAATACTTATCAAATGTCATTTATTATAGAACTAATCTAAAATTCTGACTTCTGCTTATAAGGCTGGCAACCAAACATACAATTACTATAAAATTAATTATAATTGTATGTTTGGTTGCCAGCAGTAAACTGTTTAGAAATATATAAAACATCCCAAGTAGCACAATAATCTTACTATTTGACTAAATTGTTTTATATCGGATTTATTAGAGCTTTTAAATACACTGAATTATTATTTAACACTTGCCATCAACACTAACTTGCTGTATAACCAAAATTACTTTATAAGTTTGTTATATAGGTGTTTATAACGTTAATCGTTAAAACAGTTTTAAAAGTACAGAAACCAGATTGCTTAGAAACATGTATGTAACAAAACTTATACAACTCTTTACGCTTAAGATAGATATATTTTATACTTATTTTGTAAGGGTAATTTTAAACTGTTTATAAAGCAACTATAAAAACATTCACTTTAATTTTATAGAAGCTTTATTGTTAGATTATATAGCAGTAGCGGAAACTTATTTATAAAACAATTTGATCTTGACGACAATTAAGCAACTACGGCTACTCTTAAACGACTATTTTATAATGGTTATTTAATAAAACGTAATGACATAGTTAAAAAGCATTTAAAATATAAAAATGCTTTTGTAAATGCAAAATCATTATTTAGTGAACCTTATATAATATTTATAGCACTTCCCGTACTAACCTAACTTTTTACGTCCACATCAGTTGATATGATCAGTCAGTGTATCTATTTATAATTTGTAAACAATGTCAAGCTTAAGCAGTCGGCCAATTTCCCACTGGAAAAAAATAAGACAAAGTGGAAACTTTAAGAAAAAGGTTAGAGATAACTATCAAAGAATTTTAAATGCAAATGTACAACGTGTAAACACAACAGCACAGATAACAGACAGGGTTGATTTGGGTAAAATGCTTTACGATTCTTCATTCGAGCAAGAATATGAGCCCATAGCCCATAGTAAAAAATACAATCAATGTTTAGACTCTGATTATTATACCGTAGAATCGAACGACGATGAAGAAAATTCTTTAGAGTTAACTGAGATCAACAAAAATATTGAAGCCAATAAAAAAATGGAAGTATGGGCTACTAGATTTAATTTCTTAATGAAAAGATTATATAGAACCGGTTACCTAAATAGCGTATACGATAATAGTATCGAATAAGATGCCTAAAGTGAGCCTTATACAACAAAACTATCATATTATCAATTTATTAGTGTCGCCATTATTTGAAATTAATCTACTGTCACGCTACCTTGCGCCACTTACTAACACCACGGCCGAGAATGACTGGCCGGCCATACAGCATTGTCGGAATAAAAATAAAATCTGCAAGTCTACTTAAAAGTATTCTTAATTTCTTGAAGCAAATATATTAAAATAGGAACATTAAATAGAAAGGACTGGAATGCTTTATCAAATCACTTTTATTTTTCAAGTCACAATTATTTTAATAAAAGTACGCAATGGTTCTTTAATGTTACACGCAAAAATTATAAGGAAATATTTGAATTATAGCAAAAAGGTACCCAAAACGATAATAATAATAATACTAATCATGATAATAATAAAAATAAAGAATGGATTTTACAAAAACATTCAACAATGGCGAACCAGTATACCTATAGCTACAAAAAATCATTATTCTGCAAAAACATGGCAACATTGAGAGAACCACAATAATTTTACCACGTGATGCTGCGCCGTTGTAAATAATAAAACAATTTTGTCATGTAAAAAGGCATAATATAACAATTTATATAATATATTTGTTTTATAAGTGTGCCTGGAACGATAAAGTGATTTGTTAGAGGTGACGCCATGTTTTAAAAACTACATTTAGTCGGCCATGTTGGCGAAATAATATTAATCATATAAAATATTTAAATATCTCTTAAAGTAGTCATTTATAAGAAAAACGTTTAGCCAATAACATTGCAAGTAAAAAAGATGTCGATTTTCAACTTTATAAATTATTATTTAACTTTTAAAAATATTTTTAAAATATCTTCAATAACAAAATGTTTAATTAAATGAAAGCCCGTAAAAATTCACTTAAAAATATGGATATGTTATGTCAGTAAAATCAGCCTGGCAGAGAAATTTGGCCGTGGGAAAGCGTTCGACTTGAAAATCTTTTTCGTGCAAACTGCTGTAAGTTTTTATTGTCGCCATGTTTCAAGTCAAGTCAAGTGCTATCTCTTAAGTTGACATATTAGGAAAAATTATTGAAATTTAATTCGTTATAACTACACGACTAAAATATAATCACAATATAATAAAAATGTTTTAATCGGCCCAAAATGGTTATTGTTAAAATATTTTTAAACCTGTTATAAAACAATTTTATTAATATCTTATTAGTATCTATGAGAGGTTATTTGCTATAGTTATAAAATATTTAATTATTTCTTATAAAATGGATTACATAAACGTTACATAAAATACCCAAAAGTGTATTGTAATTATTTTATGTGAGCCTAACAAAACTTCTAATAAA
Organism: Polydrusus pterygomalis; assembly: GCA_963969555.1. Classification (NCBI taxonomy): domain Eukaryota; kingdom Metazoa; phylum Arthropoda; class Insecta; order Coleoptera; family Curculionidae; genus Polydrusus; species Polydrusus pterygomalis. The sequence goes on along the minus strand of OZ018376.1, from coordinate 34,954,352 downwards.
TGAAACTGTTTTATAATCTGGGCCTTTTCCGTGTTTCTAAGAGTCATATAATGGTTTACAGAGAACTTTTAAAATATCATAGTTATATTACAAATTGTTATATAGCAATGTATAGAACTGTCTGAAGTATATTTGTGCTACTTGGGATGATTACTCAATAGATATGGATGGGACATTTGGGGTTCACGGAATAATCGTGCCAAATATTACTCGACCATAATTTTTTTATTGGTTAAATTTTCCATTTTTCACTCGAACTTTTTTGGCAATTTTACTCGTTGAACTTTGGGCATGTTTTTTTAAAGATTAAATCCCTCGAGCTTCGCTCTCGTGATCTAATCAGAATAAACATTTCCAAATTCAACTCGTAAAATTTCCAAACAAAAAAGTTTTCGTGACAGCTGAAAAACTTAACCGATAAAATAACGAGGTCTTGTGATATTACTGTTGACAAATTGACATTTTATTTTCGAAATAACAAATAACGTTTCAAGACAAGACGAGACAAATAACGTTGTATTGTAATTGATTTCCATATTTATAATGAATAATGGTACAATTTATAAAAGTAGAGTTTGCTTTGTGTCGGGGTGTAGGAAGGATCTTTTTCAGAGAGGAAACGCAGTTAAATAAGTCTCTTTCTAGCTCCAAATATAGCTAGAATGTTTAATACCCTGTATTTTAAAAACCAAGCATCGTTGTAACTTTATACAGGCCGAGTTTACTAATAAGTATAACAAAGTTAGTGTAAATTCATATAAAAGTCCTTATTTGTTCCTTAAAGAACTAATTTAAATAAAAATAATTATTGCGTCCATAAGAAACCATTTATTTGATAGCCCATTTCGAACACGAGCGCCATCTTACGGCGACTCGTAAAGCTGAATTACCGATGCGAATTTGGGACCGGATCCAATGCATTGCGATCGGCCTCCTACCCTCTAGTTCTCCATAGTCAGCATTCAATGAGACAACCGAAGTTGAAATTATTGAAATTGGCGCTGTCAAAACAGGACCAAAATGGACTATTTCGATTTCAGTTTCTAAAGTTATATAAACCCTTCGCACGAATATATTTGACGAAATGGGTTATTTCGGATCTCTACATTTTTAGTTTGACCAAAAATAAGGAAACGTTTTAGTGATTTATATTCGTACAGTTGTATTAATAAAAAAAGCGTACAAGAATTAGAATCGAGAGGTAAGTTTTGTTATATTTACGTAAAACCGGCTTGGCTAGATGATTGTTTATTGGAGGTTATCACACGTCATAGATTATCAATAGAAATCAAGATTTTTTTTTGGTATTTCTTAATTATTGTATTAATTTTAAATTATTAATTTTTAGGGAGAATTTAACTTCTGTGAAGTATTCTCTGGTGAAAAGAAGCCCGGCGATCAAAGATACTTAGACGGAAAGAAATTATTAGAAAAATATAGCTCTTCAAACAGCTTTAGAGAAACAGATATGTTTAAAGTTCTTCGTGATAAAGACTCTGGAATATGTAGGGATTGTGAGGCAGCATTTCCTACTGCTGGAAGTCAGGTATTAGTTTTTAAATTATTATTACTCTAGTCCAGATATCTGGTAGTGAAAGGACCGTAGTAGGCATAAAGCCTCATTGGAAAATGGTATTTAATATTATTAAAGATACTAAAATGTTACAGGCCATTAGTACTTACCCCAAAGAACATTGACGGTAGCCCCTTTTCCCCCCGGGGGGCCCCTAATGTATTGTCATTATTAAACAGCGATGTCGTAAAAGCGGTAAGGCACAGAAAACTGAAATTTTAGAGAGAGGACTTATGCTGCATTGCATAAAGGAGTTTCCCATTAATCAGCTAACCAGGCAACTTTGATTGTGACAGTAATGATATTGACGAAGAAAATTTTGTCACAAACTGGTTTGGTTAGCTTTTGTGCATTTTTTGTACATTTTTGTACAAGTTTAATCAAGATTGTACAAGTCTGTACGGATTTATACAAAATTAAAAAAAACTTTTATAAAAATTTTACAAAACCTAACCAAGCGACTTTGAGTGTAAAATAGCAAATTAACATTCTATTTCATACACTGATGACTGATGGTTGCGTGTAAGAGCATTAATTTGGACGTCGCCATCACTTTTCATAGTTCATAAGTTTTTGTATAAACTTTCATTATGACATTAAATAAAGACACTTTGTATTTTATTGTATTGTATTTATCAATGTCATTACTAAAGGGCAGATTATATGCACTTAATTTCAGCCAAAATATGCGCAAATATATACCTTGTTTGCCTTTAAAATATGCAATTATTTGCTTATTTTTTTTTTACCAAATATGCATACTGGTATGCAATATTTCCTAATTTATAATATGTAGTAAAATGAGGTAAAGAAACACATTGGGTTCTAAAAAATATGTTTATTTTTTAAAAAATTCAAAACAAAGAAAGAAAAGTAAAAGTAAACAATTTTTTAACCTAAAATTGTATAAAATGCATTATTACGAAAGACTTCTAGTATTAGAAGTCGTTGATTATTACTAAATATTTTTTTTTCTACTAAAAAGGATTGTCTTCTATTAGTAAAAATATGTTTATACAAAGAGAGGCTTCTTTCAACATCTACTGATGTAATCAGACAATACTGCAACTTAGGTAGGAACATCTAAGGCGAAGATACAACTTCGTTAGATGGTTTAAGTACTGCACTTAAATATTTAAATCCTTTATTCTTTTTTACAGATACATCCCATTTGTTCCTTACTCGACCTACTTTACGGGGAATGTTTATTTAGCGGAAAAAGTTTCAATAATACTAATTGAGTCTCTTAAACTTAAATTTCAAATCGATATAAATACAGTTTGTTAAGCAGGTAATAATAACGCATTATTAAGTGACAATAAACAACCCCTAACAATATACCTGCAAACCCCAGAAAACCCCAATAAATAGCTTGTGTATAACCAAAATGTAAATATAATTATTATAATCTTAAGATTGGAAAATCCCTGAAATAAGTACCGAACTGGACATTAAACCTTTAACGTTTTAAATTTTTTGATAACGCCGAAAACGTAAAAATATGCTCTTAAAATAATAATTTATGAAAAATATGCATTTTATTATAAAATTGACAAAATATGCAAAAAATGCATATTTTCCGCTCCTTCAGTCGTTACTGTCAAAGTATTAATAATAAGTAATATTTTCCAATGAGTTATCATGCCGCGTCTAGTTTAAAGGTCCTTTCACTTAGGAATATAATTATGACTGAATCAATCTAAGCACCATTAGCCAGTTTTTTGAGAGAATTTGTAAAATATGTCAGACCTAATAAAAACTTATTACCTCTATGAATGTGTTTAACACGTTGGCTGCCATGTGTAGCACCGGTGTAACACAGGCACAGGCACACATTACTACAAGGTCATGTGTTGCACATTGGCAACACAGGCATCACGTATTTGAAATGATTGGTGTTTTTACCGGCTTCCTAGTAAAGCTTTTTATAGTGTGATGGTGGCCTGGTAGGAATACTCACCTATCAATTTCAATATTTGTCTGACTGATTGCTTATATTTGACGCTTGTGGATGGAATCGTTTAAATATCGTTTAGTCAGACGTTTGCCGCTCTTAGTAACGATTGTATGTATGCACTTGTTTATGATTTTATGTGGTTTTTGTGTTAGTTTGTGATACATTTCTTTGCATTACCTGTTTTTCAAAACTGCATTAGTCAGTCCTGATTTTTTTTCGTGATTACCCGTGCTACACATGGCTTATAAGTAAAGTATGATTACCCATATGCCATGTGTAGCACCGGTGCACACTGACTTTTTTTTACAAAAAATGTGTTTTTTCTATGTTAATATGTTATCTTAAAGCCATTAAACTTGTTCTAAATTAGTATGTACTCTTATTTTTCCGTGGCCCCTCAGGAAGCACTAGCCGCTCTTATGGTCGCAGCCAACGTGTTTAGGGAACTTGACAAAAATTTTAAATGGGGAAAAAATTCTATAAATCATAAGTATATATTGTCATAAAACATATGGCAGCAAAAAAAAACATATTTCGTCCCAAAAGACCGCTAGCAAGATTTAAAAATGCCCCAAAATTCAAGTTATCCCAAGCGGGTAAAAACGGGCCGTGACGTCAGGAAGTATAATTCGTGTGTGACATCCACGAAATAGGTTATAGGTTGGCAATAAATTGAACGACGTTAAGAATTCCACCTTAAAACAACAATACAATAACAAAGAACACACGGCAATCCAAATGCAAACTCGGTAGCTCGGCCACCGGTCAGGATGACGGATAAGTCATACTTACTGACGTCATCGGGCTTGGCGCGCTTAAAAGGTCGTTTGAAATGCTTTTGACACGCGCGAAACTTTAAAGAATTTTTACCAAGTTATTACTGATTTTTAAAGAGTAATAATTGGGGAATATTTTTTTTAGGCCTAACTAAATCATATTATTGAAAAAAAAAATTGGTTCCCTGTTATAAGGTATACAGGGTGTCCCGAAATTAGCTGACAATATTTTAAGGGGATAAAGTACATTCAAAAATAAGACTAAAATCCTCTATTAACATACCTTCAAAAACGCTTCGTTAAGGGGCTAGAGCCCCCCGAATTGGAGCTATGACGAGCAGTTTTTTTACAATATCTCAGAAACCGATTAGGGTATCAAAACAAAATTTGACACATGTTTTACCCATAGCTAGACGCAATAAATTGTTTAATTAGCTTATCTGTATTTCTTCCAGTGGCGTCTCACTGGGTAGGTAGTTGGGAGAATATCGCCCTAAGTTTTTTATTTGTAGGATTTTTTAACTTTAGGTGAAATTTTTAGAAGCCTTGAAGTCTTTTGTTGAAAAAAGGTACTCTTGTTTCATTGAGGTAGGATTCACCATTTTTCACTAAAATCGATTTTAAAATTTTCGGTTTTTTGAAATCCAGTGAAAAGGCTAAGGTTTTTTTTTGCATATCTCAGCAAACACTTAATATTAAAACATGAAATTTATTAGAAGTTCTACTAGCGACAAATAATAATAATACATAATTAACTTGGGGATTTGTTAGATAATGTGCCACTGGATTTACGTTTAGGGCACTTCTTTCAACATGATGGGGCACCAGCTCACTACGGACGTCAAGTGAAGAATTGGCTTGAAGAAAATTACCAGGTGGATTGGTAGCCATAGCCTGGCCACCAAGATCACTTGATTTAAATCCCCTTGATTATTTTTGGGGACAGATGACTGGTACTTGCTTAAGAATTAGTTTCCCGTGTGGTTCACAATCAAATTTGATTTGCAAGTTGTTATTATTTTTTGTTTTATTTTAAAACTATCTTAAAATCTTCATGAAAATAAATATTTAAAAAACAAAGGAATCTAAAAATATTTTTAATTTAAAAACGGTACATTCTGTCAAATTACAATAATGGAAGGTTTTATTAACAAAAAATTTAAAATTAAAAAAAAAATACATTAATTAAAAAAAAATTATAGTAATATTTACTTAAGGCTCCACCCCCCGTGCGACGTCACTGGAAAAATATTTTAAAGTAACATCCCTTATTACATATGCCTTGTCGCTAGTAGAAGTTCTAATAAATTTCATGTTTTCATATTAAGTGTTTGCTGAGATATGCAAAAAAAACCTTAGCCTTTTCACCGGATTTCAAAAAACCGAAAATTTTAAAATCGATTTTACTGGAAAATGGTAAATCCTACCGCAATGAAATAAGAGTACCTTTTTTCAACAAAAGACTTCAAGGCTTCTAAGAATTGCAACTAAAGTTAAAAAATCCTAAAAATAAAAAACTTAGGGCAATATTCTCCCAACTACCTACCCAGTGGGACGCCACTAGAAGAAATAAAGTTAAGCTAATTAAATCGTTTATTGCGTCTTGTCATGGGTAAAACATGTATCAAATTTTGTTTCAATACCCTAATTGGTTTTTGAGATATTGTGAAAAAACTGCTTATCATGGTTCCAATTCGGGGGGCTCTAGCCCCATAACGAAGCGTTTTTGAAGGTATGTTAATAGATGATTTTAGTCTTATTTTTGAATGTACTTTATCCCCTTAAAATATTGTCAGCTAATTTCGGGACACCCTGTATACACTTGGTATACACTTTATAAAATCTATATTGTATTTATATTTATAAAATGTTTTGAAAAAATTGAAATGATTTATTATCTTGTTAAATTTTTAGGTGTCGACTTTAAGTTCCTCTAGACCAAGTGTTCACTGGTTTACTGCTACCCCAGATCCATCTAGATCTGTGTTTAAACCATTTATTTTTACGAAAAATGCGGCAATTTCAAAACATACTGTATGCCCCGATAAGCATGTAAGTATAATAACCATTAAAGCAAGTGGAGTTATTTTATTTCAGTCATTTATGTAGTACTAACATGTTTTATTTAGTAAAAAAGCTACAGTTAAATATTTTTTAACACATTTTTTTAACTAATTTGAATAGATTTATTTTTAAATTTTTTGAACCACAGACAGAAAAGTTAAACAATTTGGCAACTATATCTAATATTACATTTCATTTTGTTTTTTCCTTAAATGAAATTTTAAAGGTTTTTTTTTAAGTTTTAATGATATTTGAGATCTAACAGAAATTTCCAAATAATTATTATATTCTAATTTATCAAATCTTTGATTACCTGGTTTTTGTTTTATGATTATGATGGTCATAAACAATCCGACAATATATTATTTTTAACTTTATATTACACATTCTAAAAAAAAAATTAAATTTCTTAGGTTCAACCAATCTAATTTGTTTAACATAAAATTTATTTTTGTATATCTATCACGTTCACAATTTTAAATTATCAGCATTGACCTAGGTATTTTGTAAAATTTGTAATTTATCAGATATTTTTTTACTAGCACAATATAAAATAAAAGAACAATAGTATAGAAAATGTGGTAATATAATAGTGTATACAGTTTTCTTTAGTGTTTTACCTGATTTTTTTAGAAAACAAACCTAAATGAGAACTATTTCTTTTAAAATAACCTACTTTTCCTGCAATTTTATATTTGAGACTTTCAAAACAATTGAAGACCTTTAATTTTGAATCAATAATTACCGTGCGAGCAAAAATTAATTGCATCAAAGAGGGCTTGGATTAAAAAACGTAGGGCTTGGTTTAGATCACAATGATATGCGGACGATATGTCTAACCAAATCTAGGTTAAAATTTTGTCAAATTCATATTATGACATGATATGCCAAACTAATGAGTAATAAAATAAGTAGACAAATACAAATTTATTTTTGTTGTTTACAAAATTAACAAAGTAAGAGTATACAGAAAGAAAAAGAAAAATAATTACATAAATTGCTGAAATTGGCCACCGCCATGCTCCAAGCATAAATTCCTACAGTAATTCCTGCGTCTTTCAAAATCTGCGGCTTGTATTTCTTGGAATACTTGCACTTTATAAGGAAATAAATTTAGCTGCTTCTTAAGAATAGTCCTGCATGTTCCATAAGATCTTCCCACGTCTTGGGACAGGCGTCTTATACAATTTGTTGGCGTATTTTGCGTTATTTCACGAACGTTTGCAGTTGCAGTGAAGTTCTTCTGTTCTTATAGATGGTCTTCCTGCTCCTTTTTTATGTTGTATAGAGCCCGTTTTCCTAAGTCAGCCATGGTTCTTTTCAGGCAATGATAAAAATCCCCAGCAATAAAAGCAACGTTAGAAAAATGTTCGCGAAAATCGTCCATGCATAAACCCGGATTGTATTGCCACTCACCATTTACTCTAACCCCGTTTCGAAAATACGCTTCAACCATGAATGTTTTGTGCTGTTCCGTAGCCCATTGTGTGAATTATTCAAGAAATTGGAAAAATTATCGATAAATCAAATTACTTGTAACGACTGTCAAAGATGACGGAATAACTGATTGATTGTTAATTCAGGTAGTTACTGACACCCAACAGGTATTAAGCTCTACGGCTAAGCATTACGTCTTTAGATGCAAGGCCCTCTTTAATGCAAATAATTTTTGCTCGCACGGTAGGTATCCCTCAATATTTAAAACTGTTTACTAATTCCAATTTTTCACCATCAATGACAGACTTACCCATAACCATACATTTTGTTTCTGAAATATTTAATTTTAAAGCATTATAAATCAAGGTTATTTAGCAGCCATTTGTAGTTTACACATTTTTAAAACTGATGGCATATCGCCAATCTATAAAATAAATAACATTGGACCTAGTATACTTCCTTGAGGAACTCCTTGAATACGTTTCTGAAATCTATGTTTTTGTGACCTGTTACTATTTAGAAATTTTTCCACGAATACCATATACTGATACAATTTACCCAATAGCCAACCCCGCTTAAAATCCAAGAATACAGCTATATCATTTCCTCCTTGATTATTTTTTCTCTTCCACGTCTTAATTACACATTGAATGGATGTCTCTGTAGTGTACCCTTTTCGAAAATAATTAAAATGGATAAATTAATAATATTAAAGAAAAAAAGACAATAATTTAATTAACAAGTTTAAAATTACTTTTAGAGTCCTCATACCCTATATTCTCTATACAAAGATGCAGAATACAAGGGGGTACAAGAGCTGCTTCACACTATGGAATCTGACTGTGTAAAAGAATTAGACCAAGTTATCTCCATAGCGGGAGAGGACCTTTCTGAATTTGATGAATTACTGAAAGATTGTGTTGAAACTGAAGTCAAATTTTATCGCTAAAAACGACCGAAGAATATTAAAACAATAATGATAAAAAACGCATGGGATTATAAGCTTCAAAGGTGTGGATTCGCTATAAGCAGATTTTAATTGAACACGGTTTTTTGAAAATCGTGTTTTTATTTGGCTTATTTTACTATAACTTATAGGTTGTATAAGTCTAGCTAGATGCGTGTCTTTTATACCAATGTTTATTGTATTAACGCGAGATTACTACGATAATTTTTCTTGAAAGTAAGAGTTAAACTATTAAAAAACGTTATGTTTAATGTATGTACCGTGTGGTCAAATAAGCGAAGACGTCTGCATTATCTCCGAAACCATTAGTTGTACAGGTTTCGGAAAAGAGAAACAGTTGGAAATTATTTTCAAGTGTCTGAGGTGTCCGCTAAAGGGCGTAATATCAATGATTACCTAAGACAACGAAGGTTTCTCTTTAATATGATAATGAAAATATTCAAAAACGACAAAATTTTTAGGATTGGTTTTTAGACGAAAATTTAAATTGGAAAGGCCATATTATCCAGTATATTATAAACTCGATATCTTCTTTGGTATCTGTTTTGTGCAGAGCTACATACATTCCTTTGAAATACTTAAAAAATACGAGTATAGTCGGCTTCCACTTAACTAGGCGCACGTGACCTCCTGAATCAAATCAGTTGAATCAGAGGTTCAAAAATGTTTCAAAATATAAAAACCAATATGGCGGCATATGGACAGCTGATTTTCCATAAAATTGAATGTTAATAGGTTAGAAACTATCAGTCATAATAAAAATTGACATAAAAACAGTGACGGGTCTCGTTCCAAAATTAATTTCCCAGGGGTGCGTTCGTGTTGTGTGTTGTTGCACACGTTGACAAAATAGTTTTATATTTCAAAAATTTAATAACTAAATTGATGGATAATTAGATAAACAATATACCTACAGTAAAACCTCTGACTAGCGACCACCCTTGGGAATCAAATGTTGGTCCGTAAATAGGGGTGATTGTTTAATAAATAAAAATTAGAACATCAGAATTTGTCTGCATTTTACAATATATATAATAATATAATTTTGAATATTTTTGTGTACATTTATTTTAACTAAACTGATGTATATATATTATTGCGAATAGGTACAAATAACTTATTGGTGCCAATACATACAATATCTATGTTTAGACTTTTATAGACAAGTCATAAGTCCAAAAAAGATATAAAATACTATATACTCGACGCAGTAAGCTAGGTAGTAGTGAACAAATAAAAATGTATTTTAATTAGGTATATTATATAACTGCTTTTCTAAACTTTGATTCATAATTTTCAACATATTTTTTCAGAAACTTTACTCGTTCGCTTGCAATTCTTGGTAGTTCGCACAAATATATTCTGTTGCAGTCCTTTCTATAACCAAATCCTAAGCTTTTAATGAGCGCTGACAATGACCTGGGACCTATTTCCAAAAAACCTCGTTCCTTCAAAGCATCTTCCAGAGCTGAAAGCGTTATATCGACTTGTGATGCATATAAGTCGTACTATATAACATTCCTTACATCCATTTTTTTACCTTCCTGTAAAGTTTCAATCTTCGTTTTCCTTGATCGTCGTTGCGTTTTCTTCATTCGTATATTTCTACTACTTTCATGAACAATCCTCTGTATTGATCTTAAACTTAGTTTTAGTGCTTCCGATACTTTCTCTTTAATAGACTTGGGATTTAATAACTCGCCGGTTTCAGTAGCCTTTTCTTCTTCATTTTTAAAATAATCTATTAAATTGAGAACCATTTCTTTTGCCTGGGGATGCAGAAAACGTGCAAACCGATTTGTACTCGACATTTTATGTCACAATATTTTTAATAATGACACATTTGTCAAAACTAGGGAGCTTATTCACGACATTATATAATACGGTAGTGTTCTTCGAAACATTTTGATAATTACTGAAAATTAGATGTGCTTCTCTCTCAGATTCATAAATAACCAATAGGTTTATCACGTTTATATTACGGATATCTTTATAATGCCGTTTTAACCTTGGTTTGAGCAAGACAACACTATATAAGTTGCTCTATGATAAGTTCATAACGCGCCTAGTTAAGTGGAAGCCGACTATATGTATTTTTTATTAATATTCAAAATTACGATACTTAGCTTCTGCATCGAGATCTGCTTGTCTATCAAACTTAAAACCATTACTAAAATTCCAAAATAAAGTTATTACATGTATACACAAATTACCACATTTATTTATTTATTTGTTTACAGACTCTACAGTAAATCCAATTACAGAGTAGGATAGTTAACAGAGAGAATAAAAAAACTAAAATACTTCATTTAACATTTTCCTAATCCTAACTTTACTAATATTAAACAAATCACATTGGTTTTGCATAGAATTATATAGTTTATACATTTGTGTGATCGGCAAATTCCTATAGTAATTTGTACGGGCGTTATCAACATACAATGTCAGAGGATTTCTTGTTCTATAAGACGGTACATAAAAATTTAAACAAGATAGTAGACTGGTGTCATCAATTAAGTTATTTACTAGCTTGTGCAAGAAAAGAACAGAGGCTATTTTCCTTCGATTTTCTAAGCTCTTGAGATTGTACGCTTTCATAACATTCATTTTTGGTATATGAATCTGATATATTCCAGTTTCTTTAAAATAGATATATCTTAAAAACTTATTTTGAATCTTTTCTATGGAATATTTATGGTTCTCATAGTATGGACTCCATATAATTGAACAATACTCCAAAACACTTCTTACATACGCCACATATAGAACTCTTATACATTTCATACTTGTAAACAGTCTGCAATTTCTAACTACAAAACCATACATTCTGGAAGCCTTTTTTGTTATTTCACATAAATGGGTTTTAAAAGTTAATTGAGAATCGAAAACAACTCCAAGATCCCTCATCTCAGTAACCCGAGCCAATGCTGTTCCATTAATTAAATATTCATAATGTATTATGCTCTTTTTTCTACCGTAACTAAGAGCATTACACTTATCTATATTAAAATACAACCGATTTTTAATTGTTCATTGATATAGTTTATTTAAATCTTCCTGTAGACGTTGACAATCATTGGCATCTTTAACTATTATATAAAGTTTTAAATCATCAGCAAACATTAATACATTGGAGTGGTTAATTTCTTTAACTAGGCTGTTAATGTATAAAAGAAATGGCCTCAGGTTAGAGCCCTGCGGGATTCCAGAAGTAGCCAAAAAATAATTAGAATTATATCCTCTAACAGCCACCCGTTGTTTCCGATTTTGCAAATAGGATTCGAAAAATGTTACCATGTTTTCATGAAATCGGTATAAATCACGTCTACTTGGCATTTTTTGTCTAGACTTTCAGCTATATATTGAGTGATATTACACAGGTTGGTAGTGGTGGACTTTTTATTTAAAAAACCATGTTGCCAATCCGTAATCTTATTTCTGACATGACTGTATACATACTTATACATAATAGATTCATATATCTTAGCCGGACATGACAACAAAGCGACTGGTCTATAATTTTGTATATCAGATTTATCCTCTTTTTTAAATATAGGACATATTTTGACTTCCTTCCATATTTGTGGAAAGGTATTTGTTCTTAATGAAATGTTAAAGAGTGTTTTCAGAGGGTCAGCAAGAAAACCTACTAAACCTTTAAAAATATATGACGGTATGTTGTCAGGTCCAACTGCTTTGTTAGAACCAACTGTTAATCTACAGACGGTTCGCGGATAGGGTTTACAATAGCACAAATGTATGAAAAATTTAATTTTTCGGGAAAAAGTCATTCTTGATTTATAGTTTTGCTTGTAAAAAAAAATTCAATTCACGAAGAGAAAATTTTGATTTTTATACGGGGTTCGCAAAAACTTCACAAACATGATTTTTTCTCCTAGAGTAAACTACCTTTATTTTTCATTTTTGACCAAAATGCCAATTAGAAAACTTATTTAGAATAACGTTTTTAATTTAAATCCGAGATTTAAAATAAATCTTCGATTTTTTTAGTTTTTTTAATTTTTAGAGGTAAAAGAATTTTTTTTTGGATAGCAGCATTAGTGGTCGAAATACATACATTATCAATGACAGAGGGGTATCAAAAAGTTTCAAAAACTGATTTTTGGTGTTACCAGAAATATGTATTTTTAATTTTACAAATGAAATGACCCCGGAAATAACACAAAAAAATCTTCAAATAACAACAAATAATAATTTCATAATTTGCTATTCAAACACTCCCCCTCCATATTCAACACATTTTTCCAGCTGTAAACGAATGTGGTCAAAACTTCTTCGAATTTCTTCAATGGAAATTGTTTGAACAGTTTCAATAATTCGCTGTTTTAGAAGCTGTACGTCGTTCTCAATTGGACGGGAGTACACTAATTGTTTGAGGCGCCCCCAAAGATAGGCATCTGAAATAGTTAAATCGGGACTTCTTGGGGGCCACAGAACCGGAACATTCCGACCAATCCATCTGTGGCCAAACGTATTATTAAGCCATTCCCTCACTTCAATTGCGAAATGCAGGGCATCCATAATGCTGAAAGTACATTTCGTTCCTAAATTGGAGAGGCAATTCTTCTAGGTTGTCAGAAGGTTACACGTGTTTTCGAAAAAGTATGGGCCAATAATGCCATAATAAGAAATCGCACACCAGACATTTACTTTTTTGTAATAGTGTCTTCTTGCAGGAATTCGAAAACGGGGATTATAATAAAAAGGTAAAAAAATTCCTTGTTTTTACAAAAGGTGGTAGGAATGCATTTAAAATTTTAAAATAAGATACACACCACCCATTATGAAAATAGAGTCTAATAAAATTTTATATTAATATTTTTAGTAAGCAGCAACATTTCCATTTACCTCTGGAAATCAAAAAAAAACTAAAAAAATCAAAAATTTATTTTAAATCTCGGATTTAAATTACAAACGTTATTCTAAATAAGTTTTCTTATTGGCATTTTGGTCAATAATGAAAAATAAAGGTAGTTTTGGAGAAAAATCATGTTTTTGAAGTTTTTGCGAACCCAGTATAAAAAATCAAAATTTTCTCTTCGCGAATTTCATATTTTTTACAAACAAAACTTTTTATCAAGAATGACTTTTTCCCGAAAAATGAAATTTTTCATCCATTTCTGCTATTGTAAACCCCAATGATCTGGCTAGCAGATCATTGGTAAACCCTATCCGCGGACAGTCTGTATACAGACCAAAGGGGTATTTACGCGTTCAAAACGTAACTTCAGGAGATAAAATATTACATGATCATAACACCAGACATTGTATAAATTATCAAACTATAACGGTAAAAGGTAATTTCGGAGAAAAATGGCTTTTAAATTGGTTTTATTAATAAATTAAAGCTAACGTCCGCACTTTATGTGACCACTCGGTACTTTCTTTAACGTCATAGAGTATTTTGAAATATGTAAGCTCAAGTGTTTGATGTTCCATTCTCTATATAAAGTAGGTTTCTAGGCAGTGATTTACTAACAAAGTTTTATTGGCTAGATCTATCATAAGTTACTTATAGGGTAAGGAACCCTAAAATCTAACCCAATGCGCCGTACGCCAATATTCCCCTCTACACAACGACGTATTTCGTTGGCGTCTCTTTCCATGCGCCATGCCCCCACTTTATAATGCACCAGTAGCGGCGGGTCATTAATCAAAAAACAAATGGTAAATTTTCTCCCTTTTTATAGGGGAGCAATATTAAAAATATTTTTTCTACTCCTTACTCGGTAAGTACTTCATTTAGATACTGATTTGAGGGAGGTAAGTACGTTTTACCTCCCTAGGGAAGTACAAAGTACGCCAGTATAGAATTCTCGGTGACTCTTTCATCACTTGCATTGATACTGCACCAATCCTTGTAGTCCTTGTAACACCGATTGTACCGTTCCTTCGATTTCTGAGGTAATAGAGCAGGGCAAGCTGCATTCGCAACTGCATCGATATCCATTTTTTCGATTTCTTAAAAAAACTGACACTGACAGAACGTTTGTTTGATTATGAACATTATGAATTCCATAGCAATCAACGTGTCAACACTAGGAAACCTGTCATACATACAGGGTATTTCAGTTGGATAGCTCAAATTATAAAATTAAAAAACATTTTTTTTTTTAATAATTTGAGGGAACTGGAGTAGAAAAAATATAATACAAAACTCGGGAGGCAGTATTCTTGACCAGTCTCGGACTATTTTGCAAGCCCTCGCTGTCGCTCGGGCGCAAACTATGTCCTCGACTGGTAAGTATCACCTGCCTCCCTTGTAGTGTAAATAACTATTTTCTACTCCTTACTTGATAAGTACTTCATTTTGATACTGATTTGAGGGAGGTAAGTACGTTTTACCTCCCTAGGGAAGTACAAAGTACGCCAGTATAGAATTCTCGGTGACTCTTTCATCACTTGCATTAATACTGCACCAATCCTTGTAGTCCTTGTAACACCGATTGTACCGTTCCTTCGATTTCTGAGGTAATAGAGCAGCGCAAGCTGCATTCGCAACTGCATCGATATCCATTTTTTCGATTTCTTAAAAAAACTGACACTGACAGAACGTTTGTTTGATTATGAACATTATGCATTCCATAGCAATCAACGTGTCAACACTAGAAACCTGTCATACATACAGGGTATTTCAGTTGGATAGCTCAAATTATAAAATTAAAAAACTTTTTTTTTTAATAATTTGAGGGAACTGGAGTAGAAAAAATATAATACAAAACTCGGGAGGCAGTATTCTTGACCAGTCTCGGACTATTTTGCAAGCCCTCGCTATTGCTCAGGCGCAAACTATGTCCTTGACTGGTAAGTATCACCTGCCTCCCTTTTAGTGTAAATAACTATTTTCTACTCCTTACTCGGTAAGTACTTCATTTTGATACTGATTTGAGGGAGGTAAGTACGTTTTACCTCCCTAGGGAAGTACAAAGTACGCCAGCATAGAATTCTCGGTGACTCTTTTATCACTTGCATTAATACTGCACCAATCCTTGTAGTCCTTATAACACCGATTGTACCGTTCCTTCGATTTCTGAGGTAATAGAGCAGCGCAAGCTGCATTCGCAACTGCATCGATATCCATTTTTTCGATTTCTTAAAAAAACTGACACTGACAGAACGTTTGTTTGATTATGAACATTATGAATTCCATAGCAATCAACGTGTCAATACTAGGAAACCTGTCATACATACAGGGTATTTCAGTTGGATAGCTCAAATTATAAAATTAAAAAACATTTTTTTTTTAAATTTGAGGGAACTGGAGTAGAAAAAATATAATACAAAACTTGAGAGGCAGTATTCTTGACCAGTCTCGGACTATTTTGCAAGCCCTCGGTATCGCTCGGGCGCAAACTATGCCCTTGAATGGTAAGTATCACCTGCCTCCCTTGTAGTGTAAATAACTATTTATGCCATTTGTTATCAGGATTTGCGCGATTTGATTTTTAAATATGGGTATTTCCATAAACATTACTTATATTATTTGTCTATGGCTATTGCCATCCATTATGCCGTTTCTTTAAAGGCGGTCTTTACGTCGGTGAATTTCTTCGTGAAGTTTGTAGCCTTCGAATGCACAAAAAGTTTTTTTTTCAAATTTTGATGTTTTGAGGAATTTTACCACCATAAACATATTTTGAGTTTTTTTTTTTAAACATTTGGCTAATTAACCTAAGCTAAGTCACAAAGTAAAATAATAACAGTATTATTCAAAACATCAACTTTCGTTTTAGACAGACGGGAAATAAAGACTACTAAAAAAAGGATTACATATAAGGACAAAATGGGGAGGTTTTTTTTACAGTAATTAAAGACTTACAATTTTAAATTGACGTTGTATAGTGTACCAGTACATTAAAGATTTTTATATTTCCTAATGATACAATAAGGTACCTATAGGATATTAAATGGGCACTCGACTTTACATTCTTAAATCAATTGCTCGAAAAGGCTATTAACATCATTGTCATACTTTCTACAGTCCAAGAATAGGTGGTCCAAATCACATCTAATATTGCACAAATTAGACTAGTCAGAAGGGATAATACATATTTAATTTAGGTGGGCTGGATATCAAGCATGGCCTAATTTTAGTCGAATAATGGTTGTAATTAATAACTCGTGTTGAAACTATTATATCCTTATACCAGTGCTTATTAGGAATGTTTTTACAAGAAGTAAATATCTTGTACGAGATGTGGTACAATGAATTTTCCATCATACATTACATTTATCTAATATTTGGGATTTTAGAACATATGCCTCGCTAAGAGTGAGACTAAAACTAATGGGTGTTTGCTATTAGTGTAGGTATATTACTTTTGTTGTAATATTTATAGCAAGTTTAAATATTAACTTTTCTACGCTTTATTAAAAACCATTATTGGGTGATTAATTAAAAGCTTACCACGACCAGCAGTTCGGTGTGCCATCGATAAATGCAACTCAAGTTCGCTCTCCTTTTATCTCTACTAAAGCAGAAGATAAAATGTAGGGTGTCCGAAAATGATGAGCAAAAAATTTAGGCGATAATTCTAGACCGAAAATAAATGCTATCTCTTCCTATAACATTTTTTCAAAAATTGATTATTAACGGATTTACAGAATGTCAAAGTTAAATTTTATTTGCGTTTTTTTGCAATACCTTTTGCCATCGTCATAATATTTTGACGAAATCTAGTATATGAGGCTTTGGATGAGGAATACAAATTTGCCCGCCGTTTTTTCGCATTTTGCAGAAGGCGCCACATAGGAGCCTATACTTTAATTCGAATGGTCCCAACTTTTATGTCCTACAGTGTATACGCATTTTGACTGAATATTTTTATTCTCCTAACCTTTTCATAAAAAAGGTATTAGGAGATGATATAGTGTCCGCGAAAATAATTAAAAGAAAATATTGTGGCATATCGGACAAGTGTGTAACTATTTTTTATATTGGAATACACTAGGATCCAAGTTTAATGGATACCCTGTGGCGGGTAGACCACGACGGCCGTTTTGTCCTTGTTAGGACTCTACCTAAGCAATTCCAAAAACGACAGAAAAATGTACTAAAAGCCTCTTTGCAAAGAGGCCACGATATTTTCTTTTAATTTTATAAAAAAGGAATAACTTTTCTTTCGATAAATCTAACCGTTTTCGACGCTAAAATAACATTGCCTGTTGCCTGCATGTGATGAATACGAAATCATTTTAATTTATTTTCAACCTTAAACATAGCATAGCAAAGGAAGGAATATTCCATGGAGTTCGTCGGAATTTTTTAAGAATAATTAATTTATACATTGAAGCAGAAGGACGTCACTTTGAACTTGAACCATTGATTTGAATGTTTAATTTTATTGTTCTATTTATTTTAAAACTGAAAATAAAATTTAACTTTAACACCCTGTAACTCAGAATTATCCCCTAAATATTTTGAGGTTTTTCACTTGTCATTTTATACCTCTTATGGCAACGACAGCAATTTTTGACAGTGTAAAAACTAGCGCCAACATTGACTTAATATAATTGCAAATTTGAATATTTTTGGTTAATAAAAAGTTGTTTTTACCTTATTTTGTTGTAAACAAGCCTGAAATTTTCATTAAACAAATATTATTTTCTTATTAAGTATACCTAAAGGAAAGTGCAGCCAGAACATACTGGCTTTGGTAAATTTTAGAATACTCTATAAGCTATTGTTACAAATTTTGGGTACCTATACCTATGTACAATGAACTTATTTTTTCCAATTTAACTTAAGCCCGTATCTCACGGACAAGTTGTTGGTCAAAAAATTTTAAAAGTTGCCCTTCAATTTAGTTTTACGTCTAAACAAAAAAAATTGGCCCCAAGTTCTTGCCACAATTTATTGTCAAAAAATCGGAACTTATTCTAATGTTTTTAGTGGCTGCCAACCTATCAGATTTTGAGGTTAAAAAAATCGTTTTTTACGTTTTGTTTCTAAAATTTGTTCGTCGTCGTGTTTTTAGTTCAAAAATCAAGAGAACAAGTCAATTAATTAAACTTACCTTCAAATCGACAAATAAACAACAAACAACACAGCAATCTTCAATGTTATCGAAGTACCTATAAAGCTCAAGTCAAATATTATTTGGCAACATTATTGTATTGATTTTAACAATTTTCCAAAAACTTATTGGGTAGGTACCTACGTGTAAAACAACATTTTAAAGTACAATTTCTTGTTCAAGAATTTGAAAAAGTGTTTGGGCAAGAACTTGGCCCGTGGAATACGAGCTTTTAGATTCGAAAATTGAAGTAGATTTGCCCGTTTTACTTACTTCAACTTATTATGAAATATTGTAGACTTTTAGACTGATGGTTTGATTACACGCCGAAATATTTAAATTGAAATATTGTTTGCACATTCCAAATAATATACTATATAGCATGATATACGATTTGTTTCATTTCAGTATACCTCCTATATATTTACAGAGTATAGTATCTCCAAAAGGGAACATGAAGCAGTGACTCGCCCTTCCCCACTATTCCTAGGCCGGCAGCTAGCTTATACCCATATTATAAATAGAAAAGACCCAGACGGCACGTTTTCAAAATATCAGTCCCGTTAACCCATTTTGACATACCGTGCGAGCAAAAATTATTTGCATCAAAGAGGGCTTGAATTAAAAAACGTAGGGCTTGGTTTAGATCACAATGACTGTCAAAGATGACGGAATAACTGATTGATTGTTAATTCAGGTACAGGTAGTTATATACTGACACCCAGAGGTATTAAGCTCTACGGCTAAGCATTAAACGTCCTTAGATGCAAGGCCCTCTTTGATGCAAATAATTTTTGCTCGCACGGTATATGACTATGATTATTTAAAAACAAGCATATTTCAGAAAAACTTTGGGCCATGGCAAGCAGGAGAAGCGGTATAGTTTCATTGCTGGTCTGTATATTGGCATTTGTCCGCCTTATATGGAGGACTTAATAACCATGCTTAATAACCCTCTACGACGTCTGTGCCTTAGCCTCAAAGTCCTCCATAGTCTGCTTATAAACTTTTTAAAATGTTGTACTTATTACAGTTATATATTATTATGTGTTAATTTTAAAAAGTTTATAAGCAGATATGGAGTACTTTGAGGCTAAGGCACAGACGTTCGTAGAGGGTTAAGCATGGTAAGCATGGTTATTAAGTCCTCCATATAAGGCGGACAAATGCCAATATACAGACCAGCAATGAAAGTATACCGCTTCTCCTGCTTGCCATGGCCCAAAGTTTTTCTGAAATATGCTTGTTTTCAAATAATCATAGTCATATACCGTGCGAGCAAAAATTATTTGCATCAAAGAGGGCCTTGCATCTAAGAACGTTTAATGCTTAGCCGTAGAACTTAATACCTCTGGGTGTCAGTATATAACTACCTCTGTACCTGAATTAACAATCAATCAGTTATTCCGTCATCTTTGACAGTCATTAGGAATATAGGGCATGTGCACGTGACGTCATTAGACAGACGCCCTGAGGAAAAGCAAAAGCTGTTTTTACCGTTACATGTTACAGGTATTATTGATATTGACAGGTTTACAGGTATTTTTGATGTTTGGATGTTCTTTAGTGTTTTTTTGGTAGTTTTTCTGTGCGAATAATAAGTATAATTATTGTAGGCAGTATCATATTTTTTGGATTTTGTTTTATAAAGAATATTCGCTTTGGTTTTATGTTTAATGTTTTTCCTCAGGGCGATTGTCATTTAGTGTCAACTGTCAGGTTGTGCAATCATGGCGTCTTGTCATGATTTGACAAACAAACTAACCTGAAAATATACCGATGTCAACGTCATAAAACTAACCTTAATATGTTTTTCCTCAGGGCGACTGTCATCTGTCAGGTTGTGCACATGCCCTATACAGTGAGGACGTAAAGTCTGGAATAAATTCATTATTTAGGGAACGCTGAATGTTTTTAAAAATCGCTCGGACACGTCGATTTTGTTTTTTTAATACTCATTTTTTTCAATATTTTGTATTATACAGGGTGTCTCCGAAAGCACTCTGCTTGGACCAACTTAAATTTTTTAAATGGGAACCCACATATTTTCAAAAATAGTATTAAGATAAGCGCGAACTTTTGAAAATAGATGGATTGGAAGAAGGGGAGCTATTGAATGGCCGCCGAGGTCTCCCGACCTAACCCCCCTTGACTTTTTTCTGTGGGGTTATTACCTTAAAGGTAAAGTTTTCCAAACTAAGCCAATGGACATAGAGGACTTAAAGAATCGAATTGTTCAAGAAATACGGACAATCAGTCCGGAAGTTGTCAGAAATGTGCAGAAAGAATTTTTTGATCGTCTAGGTTACTGCCAATTAACCTTTGGGCAACATTTTCAACATTTATTAAAATGATAAATAATTAATTGTTTTATTTATTTTCGAACTTTAACTGTCGATAAATCATAATGACATGTTAGATAAAAAATGTTCACAATTATGCACAGAATCCTAAAATTAAAAAAAAAAATGGGGGTTCCCATTTAAAAAATTAAAGTTGGTCCAAGCAGAGTGCTTTCGGTATAATAAAAAATATTGAAAAAAATGCGTATTAAAAAAACAAAATCGACGTGTCCGAGCGATTTTTAAAAACATTCAGCGTTCCCTAAATAACGAATTTATTCCAGACATTACGTCCTCACTGTATATTCCTATCCTGTTTAAACTTTCTGAGGTTCAGTTCCTATATATGGGCGTAAATTTGACAGTGTAACTATTTTCTTAGCCTTGATTGGTTGAATACCGCAATTTTTTAATATGTCGGCCCACCAATCACGTCACACCTGTCATATTTAATTATGCTCCTTTGGATTTATAAAATCACAGACCTCGTAAAAAAAAATAGAGTGATTAAGCAAACGGATAATCGTATGAGAAATGTAGATTGTAGATGAGCATACTTAACCGCTGCAAGGGGGGAGGAAAAATATTTGCCGTGCTTAAGTTAAATTTTTAAAAGAAACACTTAACTTTGCCGTCGGCTTTGCTGTTTAAAAGTCACTAAAAGGAACTCTGTCTCAAATTCAAATTTAATTTGGGGAGT
The DNA here is from genome assembly GCA_963969555.1 of Polydrusus pterygomalis. Taxonomy (NCBI): domain Eukaryota; kingdom Metazoa; phylum Arthropoda; class Insecta; order Coleoptera; family Curculionidae; genus Polydrusus; species Polydrusus pterygomalis. The sequence continues at coordinate 34,932,499 of OZ018376.1, read as the reverse complement.
AGATATAACGGGTAAAATAGTTCTTAAATTTCTTTTTAAGATAATTAAATCTGTGCCAATATCAAAATATTTTGAACCAAGCAAGGAACAATCGGAGCAAATGTCGTGGCAATTTGGAGTACATATCCTCGATGCCGTTAAACCTGAGATTTAGCAAAAAACTGCCGGACTTCCACACAATTTTTTCGGCGCAATCTACTGTGCAACACTAATGAAAAAAATAAATACTAAATGCAGTAATTTTCTTTGATTCAGAGTACCTACACTCATAATCCTAACAAAAAGGAAATTACTTACTTGAGAAACTTAATAATTTCGGGCCTGGTTATTTAAAAGTAAAGTAAAAGGAACTCGGCTATTCGTGGTGTTTTGTAGTAATCTCGTGCGTAAGTATATTGCACTACGAGATTTGTGGTATATCGCTATCTTTTTCTTTTCATAAAATAATAAGAAATAGCAATAGAGTAACGAACGATGCATTCATTTTGCCGATGAATAATGTTTTCAGTGTTGCACTTGCCACCTTAGACAAGGACCTTGTCTAAGGTTGCCACAAACCATTTAGTTTTCTGTGATTGCCACGAGTGGCCACAGAAAAATAACGAGTTTGTCGACTGTCTAAAACATCACAGAAAAATAAAGGGTTTCCTTTTCCTATATTAAAACATAACCTCAATATTCTCAGAACAAAAACATCAGAATTTTTTAAATTTATTATGTTTAAAGTTCTTATTCAGTGCCAAAGATGCTTTTCCCAACAAGCTCCAAAGCCAAAACAGGCGCAAAAAATGCTTGCTTGGTCTATTCATTCTTATGGAGAAATTAATGAGCTTCAAATGGGACATAACCGTATTCCAGTAATAAATGATCCTGAACATGTACTAGTTGAAGTTAAAGCGGCCTCAGTGAACCCTATAGATTCGTTTATGTTGGGTAGGTTTTAACAAATCTTTAAATTACGCAATAAAAATTTTGTTAACTTTTTAAAAATAAGTCGACACTATAATAATTACCTACCATTTTTTTCCCGAATTTAAAAGTAAGGTTTGTCTCAATTTATTTTAATCGAATGATGGACTTTGAGGCATATAATTTCTGAAAACAATTTTCCTCGTGGAGTTTCTTCCCATGTGTGTGCTCATTTAAACAGGTTAGATTTTTGATGCCAAATTTTCATTTATCTTTGTGATACAAGAAAAAGGAAAAATGACTATACCGTTGTTCCATGCAGTTTGGTACTCTTTGACTTTTCTTTGGAGCCATTTTAAAAATAAGTCGACACTATAATAATTACCCATTTTTCTCCCGAATTTAAAAGTAAGGTTTGTCTCAATTTATTTTAATCGAATGATGGACTTTAAGGCATATAATATCTGAAAACAATTTTCCTAGTGGAGTTTCTTCCCATGTGTGTGCTCATTTATACAGGTTAGATTTTTGATGCCAAATTTTCATTTATCTTTTTCTGATACAAGAAAAGGAAAAAATGACTATACCGTTGTTCCATGCAGTTTGGTACTCTTTGACTTTTCTTTGGAGCCATTTTAAGCAAAATATAGGTAGGTAACCTTCAGTTTCTTCCATAAAATAATATCCTCTTGCATATAACTAAGTAATTACGAGTAATTAGTAGGCTACCAATGACGAAAAATAAATAATAAATCTACAACCTAATGCTAGAGTAGGTAAGGTACTACTACTAGAGTATGTACCTACCTTAATTTTTTTAATGTGAATGAAATTTAATTATCTTGAAATAGGTATGTATAGGTAAAGTCCAATAAAGAAGGAAAAGTGGGAAATTTTGTGGTGGTGACATAAGAAAAATTGCACTTTAAGGAGCACTCAAAATCTAAGTGATTCAATAAGTGTTTTAAGATAGGTATTTAATATGCACCCCAAAATAGGAACATCATTTCTGAAAAAATCATCAGTTTAAGTACTTACCTAACTTAGGTAGGTACTGAACCTAATGTAATTACGGACAATTAAATATAAATTTAATTTTTAGGGGGTTATGGTAGAACATCATTTCAAGTTTTAAGAAATTTTCAAATAGAATTTCCTTTGATTTTAGGCAGAGATTTTTCAGGTATGTTAATATAATTTCGTATGATTCCAAAGTATGTTGGTTTATTTTAGGTCTATAAAAATTTTCTACCTAAGTAAGTACTCAAAACTAGAAAACCTTATATATTTGCATCTATTGTTTTAGGTACTATAATATCAAAAGGTCATGGAGTCAGTGAAAAATTTAATATTGGTGATGAAGTTTATGGTTTTGTGCCTATTCACAGACAAGGTACATTTGCAGAAGCAGTACTGGCATTTCAGTGTCATGTAAGACGACATGTTCATCATATTAAAACAGTATATTGTATACCTATCAAGTGACTCTCAAGACCCCCCAAGTGTAGTTTGTGGTCGCGCACCGTTTGGCTAACTTTGGGTGGGTTCGTAGGCAGTGTTAATGTTGTCTATCTATATATATAAAAATGAATGTTTGTCTGTATGTCCCGTATGCGTTCCTATACCATTTATCCGATTACGATGAAAATTTGGTGAGTTGTTGTGTGCAGGCCGAGGAAGGTTTCGGCATAAAAAAAAGTGGCGCAACGCATGCCGGGTACTAATAAATAATAATATAAAATGTTTGTGACGCGATGGTGAACCCGCCTTATTATTATGGGCGTAGCAACGCGCGCAGGGTATAGCTAGTACTATACAGGGTGATCCCTAAGTACATCAAGAAAATCGAGGATATGATTCCTGGCGTCAATTTAAGTTGAAAAGTTCATATGGACTTATGCCCTAAAATGCTTACCCTCTAAGATACAGGGTGTTAAAATATTTTTAAAAAATATTTATTTCAGTTAAATTTCGAAAATCCTTAAAGATACGGTATTAAAAATTCGTGCTTATCTATTTTGGATCAAACTACACCTTTTCATTAAAAAAGGTTTTGCTTCCTTCCACCAGTAGCGTGCGTACCATCAATATTGTTTTGGTGAAAATATTTGATACGCCACTGATTTTTTAAACTCTGATGCATTTTTATGCATTATTGATACAAGTTGAACAAGAGTTGTCTCTACTATGTTTCTGAAAAAGCAGTAGATTTAAAGAAAAATGGAAAAAATAAAAAAAAAACTTATTTTGTTCCATGCGGCATCAGAGTCAGAGTTATCTTTAAATCTACTGCTTTTTTCAAAAGATAGTAGATACAACTCTTGTTCAGCTTGTATTAATGCATAACAATGCATCAGAGTTAAAAAAATCAGTGGCGTATCAAATATTTTCACCAACACAATATTGATGGTATCTGGTACGCACGCCACTGGTGGAAGGAAGCAAAACCTTTTTTAATAAAAATATGTACCTAGTTTGATCCAAAAAAGATAAGCACGAAGTTTCAATACCGTATCTTTAAGGATTTTCGAAATTTAACTAAAATAAATATTTTTTAAAAATATTTTAACACCCTGTATCTTAGAGGGTAAGCATTTTAGGGCATAAGTCCATATGAACTTTTCATCTTAGATTGATGCTAGGAATCATATCCTAGATTTTCTTGATGTACTTAAGGATCACCCTGTATAAATAATAGATTTTTTCTGTCGATTTTTTTTTTTTAAGTGGGAAGAGTTCAATCCGTTCCCAAGATCGATCTCGTCCTATATAAAATAAATTAAATTTCAGTAATACAATAAAATTTTTAGGTTTCGATTTCGGCCAAAACTGAGACCAAGGCCGAAAATTCGGTTTCGACTAAAAATCTTGTTTCGGTCGGACACTACAAAATACATTACAACTTAAGTCCTGAAAGTACACTATTGTTCCTTTGTTATACATTTAGTAATATTTATCTTAACTATTACCTAATTTTTAGATTTTACCAAAACCCAAACATTTAAGCTTTGAACAAAGTGCTTCTATGGTTTACTCTACTATGACAGCTTGGAGTGGTCTATATCTTGCTGGTAATCTTCTTCTTAGACAGTCAAAGGGATTAAGAGTATTAGTTTTGGGGGGTTCTGGAGGTGTAGGCATTGGAGCTATACAATTGTTAAAATCACAGGGATGTGTGGTAAGAACTTAACATAAAATAAATAGAATCCTCAAAGTATTCGATCAATTTTGCATGTCTTGAAATGTCATGATGAAAATTACATTACTGTCATTGTTATAGCATAACACAAAATTTAAAAAAGACATGGTATCCGTTTCTTCAATAGGATTCTTATATATTTGGTTACCTGCTCTGCCTACATGCAGGCATAATAAAGATTTATTCGTCCTTGAAAAGACCAGCGGTACTTAACGTTACTATACGTTTTACAGTAGATATATTTATGTTTTCTTTGCTTCTATATTATAACTACTTTACTAACCAACCAATAATACATAAGTATGCTATATGCCATAAAATCTAGTTCTAAAGTAGTGAGATTTGTTTATTTAATTGGCTCTATTACTGATAAATAGCAATGACGAAACAAAACGATTTAGTTTGTCCTTGCTATTATAGTATGTACTTTCTCATGCCCCATCCATAACAAAATATTTTTTAGGTTTACGCGACTTGCTCTAATGATGCAGTGCCATTAGTAACTTCATTAGGTACCGATGTTGTATTTGACAGGAATGATTCAGAATTTGAAAAAAATGTCGAATTAGAAGGCAAGTAAGTATACGCTCTGAACACTATACATACCGGGTGTCCACGGAAGGTGGTTCGCCCCTTAACTTTTTTGTTTTTCAAGATAATGGAATAAGACTTGGGGGATTTGTATACGACATAAAATTGCATTTTTTGACAGGTGACTCAACATTATGGAACTTCCGGTTTAACCGGAAGTGACATAAACTTTCGATTTTTAAATGGGACACCTGGATATTTTTCGTTTTTCTGACTCCATATGACATTTTAAATATAACGATGTGTCACTTGTCACTTTTTGTCGCCAAGAAAATATCTTTTTTCCAAATTTATTGTTTTATCTAGAGGGCTATGAATACCTTCAAATCACTCATTTCAGTTCTTTAATCTTGGAAAAAATACAATTTTACTATTTTTGGTCCAATGCCATGTGCTGTGTAAAATGTAATCTTTAAAGTTATAACTCATTTTTTTTAAACGGCGGTGGCTCGTCAGTTTAAGAAAAAAGAGGATTTTATTACGATTATTTTGATACCCAAGTAGCAATTATAGACACAAATTGGACACAAATTCTTTGCTGAGAAACGTTTCGAAACATTTTCGATTAAAAATATTTAGATTGTGTGGAGACACATGTGTTTCGAAACTTTTGCGACACATTTTCGAATTTAGTTACTAGAAACGATTAAGAACTGTTAGTTTCAAAATACTTTCCAAACTACAGTGTCGATACATTTAGGAAACGCACAAAAGAAAATTTTTCGAAACATTTTTATATAATATTATAAAATTGTGTTTAGACACATGTGCTCCCAAATTGTAGCGACACATTTTCGAATTCGACACATTTTCGAATTAAGTGATTCAAAACAAATTGGTATTCTTCTGCTTTGAAATATTTACCAAACAGTGATATCCATTTAATTACGAAACTTGCGCAGAAAATAATTTTCGAAACTGCCAGAAACCTTTACACTACCGCACCCGGACAATTATTATTATAACCTCGATTATAACGATTATAACCTATAAATTGTACATTTTTGTTTTGTTAATATGGGAAGAAAACAACAGTTTAAACATTCTTCGAGGTTTTACAAAAGTTTTATTAAACGTTCAACAAAGTACAAACCAATTTTGTAGGTTATATGTCACAGAAAGTGTAAAGTAGTAGTGTATACCGTGACGGTATACAGAAGTTTTATGCTTCTAAGCTTAACCTTCCTCTTGACGGGACTGTGCATTTTTTACTTTAGCCGACGTTTGTTTCGCATGGTTTCGGTACAATATCGAAACATTCTTCATGTTTCGACACATTTTCTATGAATTATAGCTACATGATTATCGAAACGTTATAGAAACCAAATACTAGAAATTGTGTGTCGACTCCATTTTAGACCAGAATAATTCTCGCTTTCTGGCGGCCATTTTGACAAATTCATTTTTATATTATTAAAATGGATTTTAATTAACTTCCTGCGTCATTTGAAAGGTAAAAAGTGGTTACATTAGTTCCAATTTGCTAGCTTAATCAATTGAAAGAAGAGTTAAGTAAAATTTTTAAAATATTTAAGATTTTATTTTTTGACAAAGTATTTATTTTGTGTGTAAATGTCAATATACCGGGAGCGTCTTAAGAATATAAAGCTAAATTACTAAATTGCACGATAAAATTTATTTCGTCAACGACTTTTGGATCTCCCCTGCAATAAACCATACAAAAAAACTGTATCACTTATAGAAAATACTCTGGTGACAAATTCATTATGGCGAAATTATGCTGTCATTATACAGGGTACGCCAAACTCGATGGCCCCTTAGAAGTATCTAGACAATGAAACTAGTTAGGAATTTGAAATTTAGGATTTGTCCATAGGAGGTCATGATCTCCAATTTGAAAATAATTTTAACATTGCGGCGTTGCCAGATCTACTCTTACTACATGTCAACTTTGTTATTTCAAATGTAATGCCCTGTATATTTTCACATTTTTGGATACCGCTGGACATTCTAAAACTTTTCTGTATAACCGATAGTATACCTATCTGGAGCCGTTTGACAAATAAAAATTATTTATTAAGCAATTTGGCAACACCCATCCCTCAATAAAAAAATAAGATTTTTCGCAACGGACAAAGACAACCGACTGAGATTTTGGCTGTTGTTCCTTAATAGGTTGTTTTGTCATAATATGTCAGGCAAATTAAATTATCTCATACAGGGTGTCTACAACATCATATTCATTTCATGCAACATAAAAATTGTAGTTATGCAGTAATTTTAAATGGAACACCCTATATTTTAGAGTGGTAACTAAAAGATCCATTAATTCTCTATCTAAAAGTATTATGTGATGTCATACCTAATTTTAGCCGTTTTGGACTTATAAGCAAAAAAACAAAATAATGTAATTAATGTAAATATAATTTCTTATTAGCAGAAGAAGTAGGCTATATGACTTCAATTAAAAACGTTTGTAAAAATTTTAAAATAAAACACAAAAAATAAGGATGAAAAAAATTAATAAATCAATAACTAAATTGTTTAAAACGTCCTCCGTTAACTTTTAAACAATTGAGGATTTCCGTCATACCATGGTCTGTTGTTGCTGCTTGGATCTCACATGCCTTCAAAGACAGGAATGCCTCCCGTACACGATTTTGACGCTCCTCTTTGATGTGAACTGGCGTAACGTAAACAAGTTGTTTAATCCTACCCCAAAGATAAAAATCAAGTGGGGTAAGGTCTGGTGACCTCGGCGGCCAATTCCATGGACCCAATCGACGAATCCAGCGATCTTCAAACATCTGAGTAAGTTCATTGGTAACTTCATTGGTGCAGTGAGCTGGTGCGCCATCCAACTGATACCAACAATGTCGAAGCGTTTCAAGACTTAAATCCTCGAGGAAATCTGATACTATGGTGCGTAATATTTCCAAATATTTTTGAGAATTTAAATTTTCATCGTAAAAGCAAAATTTAATTTTGTCATTCATCATTATACAGAATACATTAAAGCCAAATTTATATTGAAACCCCGCCTCTCTAACAAAGTGCGGATTTTCTGCGGCCCAGTAATGTGAATTTCTCCTATTAAATACGCCTTCCATGGTAAATTTGCTTTCATCGGTCCAAATAATTTTGTTTAAATAATTGGGATCTTCTTGTGTGCGAACTAATACCATTTCACAGAATTCAACACGTTGTGGGGGATCATTAGGTTCAATGGCTTGAAGAGTCACAAATTTATAATTATGCATTCCATGTGCATGCAGAATCCTTTCTATCGATTTATAAGATATTCCTAAGTCTTTTTCGGCAGAATAAATTGATGCATGAGGAAATGCAACAAAATATGCAAGAACATTTATTTCATTGTCTTCGTTACCTGTTACAGGTTTAATTTGGGTTCTTTCCTGCTTTATTTGACCATTGTTCTTAAAGTTATTTTCTATCCTATTGAATTTCTTTTTGTTCATTGGGACTAAGTGTGGATAGTGTTCGTTAAATGTTCTGCATGTTCTATTAATAATTCTGTTGCACTCGCCATGAATGTAGAACAGTTTTAAAATTTCCTCGTTTGTATAAGAATTCGCCATATTCAGATAATAGATTACGAACGTAAGTACAGCGTTTATTTGCCAAATAGACAGTGACATTTTGACAAACGTTTTTGATTGAAGTCATAGAAATTATATTTACATTAATTACATTATTTTGTTTTTTTGCTTATAAGTCCAAAACGGCTAAAATTAGGTATGACATCACATAATACTTTTAGATAGAGAATTAATGGATCTTTTAGTTACCACTCTAAAATATAGGGTGTTCCATTTAAAATTACTGCATAACTACAATTTTTATGTTGCACGAAATGAATATGATGTTGTAGACACCCTGTATGAGATAATTTAATTTGCCTGACATATTATGACAAAACAACCTATTAAGGAACAACAGCCAAAATCTCAGTCGGTTGTCTTTGTCCGTTGCGAAAAATCTTATTTTTTTATTGAGGGATGCGTGTTGCTAAATTTCTTAATAAATAATTTTTATTTGTCAAACGGCTCCAGATAGGTATACTATCGGTTATACAGAAAAGTTTTGGAATGTCCAGCGGTATCCAAAAATGTGAAAATATACAGGGCATTACATTTGAAATAACAAAGTTAGTATGTAGTAAGAGTAGATCTGGCAACGCCGCAATGTTAAAACTATTTTCAAATTGGAGATCATGACCTCCTATGGACCAATTCTAAATTTCAAATTCCTAACTTGTTTCATTGTCTAGATACTTCTAAGGGGCCATCGAGTTTGGCGTACCCTGTATTGTTTACTTTCTTTTATTTTACAACCTGCAGAGAGATAGATCTAATTATTTGTTTCAATAATGTTTCCATTTTGACAATTTACAATTCCAACAGTCAGCGCCCTCTCTTTGTAAAATGAACTCTCACTCGACACATTTATGGAAACATGTTCCAAACATTTCTGAAAATTTTTCGAAACATTTTCGATAAAAGTTTCGATTTTGCGTCGAAACAGCGAAAGTCACAGCCCGTACCAACCACTTGGAAACACGTGCTAATGCGCCATTTAAAATGTATACGTTTCGAAAATATTTCCATACATGTTGCCAACAATTTCCAATTTGTGTCGGAAACAGAAACAACAGTTTAGACACATTTACCGTAATGTGTCTAAAAATGCTACTTGGGTACCACACACTATTATGTTTTAGAAAAGCTGCCATTAAAAAACTTTAAAAAGTTAACTTGGAACTTTCCTAAAATGAAGCATCTTTTGAAAATAAATTTAGATTTAAATGCATCAAGTAGCCTGTGACCAGCAAAACTGATATAATACAAAATCATGCCTTGAAGAAAATTGAAATCCCAACAGCTTCTGCCAAAGTAAATTAGGTTGTAGTTTAAAAAACATGGAAAATAATAGTTTCAAAAGGAGTGAAAAAGTTAATACGTTCTATTGGAGGATGTAGAAAGAATTCATTTTCAATGTTTGATTTATGAGTTTTGCTGGTCACAGGCTGCATCAAGCATTTAAATCTAAATTTGTTCTCAAAAGATGCTTTATATAGAAAGTTCCAAGTTAACTTTTTAAAGTTTTTAAATGGCAGCTTTTCTAAAACATAATAGTGTGTGGTATCAAAATAATCGTAATAAAATCCTCTTTTTTCTTAACCTGACGAGCCACCATGTTGCCGTTTAAAAAAAATGAGTTATTCAACTTTAAAGATTAAATTTTACACAGCACATGGCATTGGACCAAAAATAGAAAAATTGTATTTTTCCCGAGATTAAAGAATTAAAATAAGTGATTTGAAGGTATTCATAGCCCTCTAGATAAAACAATAAATTTGGAAAAAAAATATTTCTTGGTGACAAAAAGTGACACATCGTTATATTATATATTATCAAAAAAAAGAAAAATATACCCGGTGTCCCATTTAAAAATAAAAAGTTTATATCACTTCTGGTTAAACCGGAAGTTCCATAATGTTGAGTCACCTGTGAAAACATGCAGTTTTATGTCGTATACAAATCCCGTAAATTTTATTCCATTATCTTGAAAAACAAAAAAGTTAGAGGGGCGAACCACCTTCCGTGGACACCCGGTATATACTTAGTATTAGGGTCACTCATGTCCAGGTATTTACGACCGCCGGTTTCCGCAAACGCGGTATGTACGGACAGACTGATCTGTCCTGAATAAAAGCTGATGAAACGAAACTGTACATGTACATATGCTTAAATTGGGATAGATAGAGGACCAGTTCTTAATAATTTTTTAATTATATTAATACATAACTAAAAATACAAACTAGACAAGATTGCACCCGAAATTCACATACGGCGGTTTATTTACAGTAACAGTAGTTATTTTTTATTTAATTGCAGATACGGCATTTCAATTGAGGCTGCAGAGTTATTGGAAAATTTAACTAGCCTTGAATATAAAAGTCCGTTGTAGAGTTAGCTGTTAATTATTTATTTGTCATTCATTTCTTTAAGGTATCACATAATATTAGATGCAGCAAATATGGGCATTCAAAATATACCCCGTACATGGAACTACGAATCGTACATAACCTTAAATTCCCCTCTGTTGGTCAATAACGACAAGTATGGGCTGTGGGGAGGATTATTAACGAGTGCGGGCAACTTACTAGAAAGCAATGCTACAAGAATTTGTGATGGCAAGACTGTGAGATGGGGATATTTTGTTCCTTCAAATACAGGGTTCCGATTTATAAACGATTTGATATGTCAAGATAAGGTAGGTTCACTTAAGTACATAGATATAGTTATTTTTCCTATAGTTAATGATTTTCCTCAATCTCTGCATTATCCGAAATCGGTCCGGTCCACATTATTTCGGATAATCGGGAGTCTACTGTATTTCCTTTAAACTTGTGTTTTTCCTTTAAAAATCCAGATATTGGTATGAATCAAATAACAAAGTTCTTTAGAAATGACGGGACTTAAAAATGTCGTACAAAGAAACCTCAATCAGTTATTAAATTTTTGCACAGGATGTTCAGAAGTTAAGCGTAAAATGCGTTTTTTTGTGCTACCCTGTATGTCAACATATCCATTTACACTGTTCGTAAAAACGATATCAGAACATGATGAAGACGACGGCATCTGCAACATGCCAAAAAATTATCGAACTGGATAAAAAAAAAACGTTATTTAAGATTGAATTGAAGCAACATTTTTTCCGTCTGGTTAATTTTGTGGTCCAATATATATGCCGGCTGCCATTTCTTTAGATTTTAATCGAACAAGATAAAACTTCGCAAGAGTCATAGGCTCATAAGAAGACACTTTTGAAGTACTTGTTAAATTTTAGCGGTTTAGCCGGAAGAAACCTCAATTTTGAATTGGTACACCCTCTATATTTTTTGATTTTTGAAATCTAGAGATAATTTTACTTAAAAAAAAGTTTTCTTTAGTTTTATACAAAAAAAAAAATTATTTTCTGATGTATTAAAATATGTATTTAAAAACTACATCTAATTAAGTAGGTATACTATGAAAGTTGTATCTTATATTTTTTTTAAGTTATCAAAAATGTGATTTAATCAACTTTAAACGCTCTAGTAAGACAAATAAAATTGTGTGGATATTTTTATACTTGTGTTAACGTACAGTATATCGATTTAAGGGCACGGTTCTCAACATCAATCATTTATAAAAGACCTATAAATGGCTTTAATGCAGAGGTAACTTCCGGAACCTTGCAATTATTAAAAAAAAATTTTTACTGGTAACACGATATTTTCTAGTCTATCTAGATGTCATCTATCCTAAGAATTCTAGAGAATAAGCGTTTGTTTTAACAGGAAAGGTTTCGTAATTGCACAAAACACGAAAGTAAACAAAACTATGACCGGCTGATTAACATCTGTTTTGCTCTACCAGCTCCAGAATATGTCGTGTCTTTCTTCTTCGTATGCCAAAAGCATAAAAATAACTACTCTGATCAACACAGCACTGCAGTGCGCATGCGAATCGTCAATAGCTAGGCGAATTGACGATAGAAAATGGCGTCGTTAATCCTACCTTAACTGAACTAACACACTGGATGAAAAAATAAAATTGATTTTAGAAATGTTAAATTGACACAAAAATTAATAAAAATAGTGCAGTTGTATGTGAAATGACCTTTAGATTCCAAAACAAAAAATATACAGGGTGTTCCATTTAAAAATCCAAAGTTGAGCTTACTTCCGGCTAAAACAAGAAGTCGCTAAAATTTGACAAGTACTTTAAATATTGGGCCGTATTCATAAAACTGAAGGATATCCTTGTAAGTATAAGGTAGAAGTATAAGGTTTTGAGTTAAAGAAAAAGGTAGGAGTATACCTAAGCATTTCCTTTTTTTCGTATTCATAATGATTACTTTATACTTGCAAGTATATCCTCCAAGAATAAGTAAAGGGTATATGAATAAACTTATTATAATTATTCGAATTTTGTTTTTTAAAAACCAAAATGATTTGATATTATTATGGCGTAAATAATAAAACTAAATTAAATTTGAACTTTTGTTTTATACAGTTTTATACCTACATTTAATTATCAAAGTTGTTTATTACAATGCTCAAATTTCTTCTGACTTCTTGTCCTTGCTGGCGAAGAGGTAGATCAAATTCGTCATTATCATTGTCATCTTCTTCTGGCACTTCTTCTTCAGGTGCTTCAAAAGCGATGTCTTTCAAAGCTTTTGCCACGTTATGAAGCACAATACAGGCAACAATTATTTTTAGCACATTTTCCAATTTCACTCGGCAAACATATTGCAAAATAGGAAATCTACGTTTCAGTTGACGAAAACAACGTTCAATTATCATTCTCTCTTTTTTCAAAAGTTTATTATAATTTGCATCACAAGTGGCTTGCACATTCAGTGTAGGATGACCTTTTCATACGAACAAGTGTTGATAAACGCTACTTGTGTTTATTCTCTCTCAGTTTCACAACATCTGCCATCGCTACAACTGATCAGTACACGACTGAGTCTGCTACGGACCACACTCAAAATTATTGAAGGATATCCTTTTTATTTAGAGTAAAAGGTAACGTTTATGAATAACCAAATACTTTTTTGGGAAGGATATGCTCATACTCTATAAGTATAAGGTTTTACTCGGAATATTATGAATGCGAGCTGAAGGATTTCCTTCATATTCTGCAAGTATACCCAACCTTTTTATTTTTATGAATACGGCCCAATGTCTTTTTATTAGCCTATGACTCCGCAAAGTTTTATCATATCCGAATAAAATCTTTAAAAATGGCTCATGGTCACTTGGTATAATCATTCTCTCGTATTATGGCCTACATTATCTGCTCGTTAAATATAATATAATAATATTAATAATTTTTAGTACGGGGAAGATGTATTGTTTTGGGTTTTAGTAATTTAATTAACATAGCGATATTTTTTAGATAAAACCCTTTATACAAAAGCAGTTCGATTTTAAAGATCTCCCTTGTGCGATACAAACCATTAAAGAGGGACATTCAAGAGGAAAACTTGTAATTACGCATAATTGTTGAATGGTTATAAGAATATTTATTAATAGATTATTTTACTTTTTACAATGAGTCTTTGCATTTACTAGTACCCTAGCAGGTACCCGTGGTTAAGCTCGCGCAATTCTATGGTTATCAATTCGCTATGCGAGCAAAGTCGCGGGTATCATACATTCTATTCAATTGAATCTTTTATACCCATATAGCCCGTACCATAGACATATTATACCGTGCGAGCAAAAATTATTTGCATCAAAGAGGGCCTGGCATCTAAGGACGTAATGCTTAGCCATAGAGCTTAATACCTGTTGGGTGTCATGAACTACCTGAATTAACAATCAATCAGTTATTCCGTCATCTTTGACAGTCGTTACAAGTAATTTGATTCATCGCTAATTTTTTCAATTTCTTGAACAATTCACACAATGGGCTTTACGGAACAGCACAAAACATTCATGGTTGAAGCGTATTTTCGAAACGGGGTTAGAGTAAATGGTGAGTGGCAATACAATCCGGGTTTGTGCATGGACGATTTTCACGAACATTTTCCTAACGTTGCTTTTATGCTGGGGATTTTTATCATTGCCTGAAAAGAACCGTGGCTATGTTTAGGGAAACATATTCTATACAACACAAAAAAGGAGCAGGAAGACCATCTGTAAGAACAGAAGAACTTGTTGCAAACGTTCGTGAAATAATGCAAAATACGCCAACAAATTGTATAAGACGCCTGTCCCAAGAAGTAGGAATATCTTATGGAACATGCAAGAGTATTCTTAAGAAGCAGCTAAATTTATTTCCTTATAAAGTGCAAGTATTCCAAGAAATACAAGCCGCAGATTTTGAAAGATGCAGGAATTACTCTTAATAGTTTACCCAAAATTTATTGGAAAGAAATAATTTATTTATTTATTTTATTTATTTATTTATTAACAATATACGGGATGCCCCATTTATAAATTTACATTTCTAGTTGAAATAATCTAATCGTACAAATATTAACAATAATTTAAATAACTAAATATGTCCAAACATAACACTTATTCATATTTTTGATCGCATAATACTGTTTTGGAACCTGTTGAGTGAGCTTCCGAAGGGATCAATTTCAGGATAGGCATTTAAAACTGCTAGGCTACGGGTTAGAGGAGAATGAGCGCCGTAATTAGTCCTATGTACATTCAACGAGAATACTTCATTTTTTCTAAGAAATCGGGACGGTACTCTAAGAGAAATTTGACTGATTAGATGAGGACAGTCTATATAACCATTAATCAATTTGTAAATAAAGTTCATATTAGACCTGACATTTTTTTCGGACGAAGCCTGGTTCCACCTCTACGGTTATGTGAATTCTCAGAATACACGCATGTGGAGTAGTGAAAATCCCCATTTTTTGTAGAGTCCACATTGCACCCTCAAAAAATTGGTGTCTGGTTAGTTGTTTCCCGAAGAAGAATTGTTGGTCCTATTTTTTTCCATGACACAGTTACAGCACAGCAATATAGAGACAATATTTTAAATCCATTTGTGGAGCAATTACTTGACGACGAACTACGTTTTGGATATTGCCAACTTTGCACCGACCCATACAGCCGCCGAAACTATTAACTACCTACTTACGCAATTTTTTCGACGACAGTCGGAATCAGTTTTCGATCAGACATTGAATTCCCACCTAGATCACCTTTGTTTAACGGTTATGGATTACTTCGTTTTTCCTCATTTAAAGAACACTATTTTTAAAACACCAGTTGCAAATTTAGAACAGTTACAAGAAAGGATTATCCAAGAATGTGGTAACATTTCTCCAGAGATGCTAGTCAACACTTTCGAAAATATGAAGAGACGTGTGAATTTATGCTTGGAGCATGGCGGTGGCCAATTTTAGCAATTTATGTAATTATTTTTCTTTTACTTTCTGTAGGTATATTCTTACTTTGTTAATTTTGTAAACAACAAAAATAAATTTATTCGTCTACTTATTTTATTACTCATTAGTTTGGCATATCATGTCATATTATGAATTTGACAAAATTTTAACCTAGATTTGGTTAGATATATCGTCCCCATATCATTGTGATCTAAAACCAAGCCCTACGTTTTTTAATCCAAGCCCTCTTTGATGCAAATAATTTTTGCTCGCACGATACCTTTTGATCTCTGTATCTCTCACAGCTATGGGCATGCGCATAACCCTCTTGTTATTGGGTTTACCTTTTTTACCGACATCATGTAAATACACTCCAAAACCGGCACAGCGCTATTTTTGTTACGTTTTCTCTATAGATTTCTTTCTATTCTTTGCTATGTGAATTGTGGGTGTTTAATATTTCGGATTTCTAGTTTTTGTATACTTTTGTACTGTGTTTTTATGCTATAAATAATTACTGGTACCGAAAACTTTTTCAAATTCTTGAACAAGGTATTGTGCTTGAAAATGTTGTTTTATATATTATTATATCCAAGTTTTTGACAAATTATTAAATAATACCAACTAATATATGACTGGAGGTTAGGTACGCGATAACATCAAAGATTGCTCTGTTGTTTGTTCTTTATTTTCGATTTGATAGGGTAAGTTTAATTGACTTGTTTTCTTGCTTTTGGAACTAAAAACATTAAAAACTATTTTCTAACCTCAAAATCTGATAAGTTGGCAGCCACTTAACACACCAGGAATCCCTACCTTTACCCCCAACTTGGTCAAAAAAATAGAACAAGATCCAATTTCTTAACGATAAATTGTTGTAAGAACTTGAGGCAACTTTTAGCTGTTTACACGTGGAATACGAACAAACCCAAAAATTAAGTTTTTCTATTTCACGTTCATAATAAGCTCAGTACGATACGCATTTGCGTATCGTAATGAAGCTATTTCGATACGCGTTTTTTCTTTATTTGATCTTGGTAACATTTAAATGTTTTATTTCATAGACTTGCGCGGCCTCTGTGATTTATGAGAAAACCCATTTTTCGCACAGGAAAAATAGCTTGATAACTTACTTTTTTATTCTGTGTGGATAACAGTCATGTATGTTGGTTGCATAAATCTATAAATCAATCTTTTGTAGATGCTTCAAGCTATCATTTTCTGCCAAATCCTATCCAAAATTCAATCTACTAACCTTCCAATGTCGATTTTAACTTCAACTTTATTTGAATTTTCCATCTTCCCTATACTAATGTGCAATGCCGTGACGTAAAATCACGTCTTTTGAAATTCGAAAAAAAGTAGCAAAATCTCCCGAATTTCCGAACGCTCTGTATATGCACCGAATGTACAAGGATCACACAACGTATTCCGTCCAATTTCAAATCTCATATCGCTAAAATAACTTTAGAATCTCGTGGTGAAAATGGGTCAATAAATCAAAAAATGACAGTTTGCAAAATAATTTTTGTTGTCCAGAGGCTACTATGATAAAAATAGTATTACCAACATAAAATTTAGACATAAAAATTTACAAAATTTAAAGGATTTATTTTCTTTTTAAAATGTATTTTTCTTGATTATAAAAGGTGAAATAGAAAAAAATGTATAAAGCACATGTTTCATAAGGCGTTTTAGCGCACGTGTCAATAAAAAAACTCGCCACTTTGTGGCTCGTTTTTTAAAATAGACGCGTGCGCTAAAACCGCTTCTTATGAAACGTGTACTTTAATATACTATTGTTTTAAATTTGACAGTCGCGGACCTGTCCATCTTTCCATCCGTTAAAGGATAATTTTGCAGTGCGCATGCCCATATCTGGTTAGGCTTTGTTTACATGTGCGAGGCCATAAATTTACCTCTTTCGTGATTATTATTTGCTGATCTATAAGTATAGAGAAAAGTGCCTTTTAAACTTTTTGAAGCAATATATTGCGCGAAAAATAGGCGTACTTAATTAGATTGCAGGGCTGCAAATAAAATATACCAAAACATACATCGGGATAATCTGTCTTGGTGTGTATTTCTTTTTATATTCATACTTTGTTTGTGTAGTCTAGTCCTAGTTTGATGTGTTTAAACTGATCATAATAAAATAAAGTTATATGTCAAGATGCATCACCACTCCATACTTACTGAACATACGAAATACCAGGAATTTTACCCCTATTTGGGCATAATAAAATCATACAACGGCTGTTACTAGTCATTGTTTATATTCCAATCCTAGTCACTAAAAGCACAAACACAATTCACTAAACTACACATCCGTAGCAGAATCCGTAAATATTAAACACCCACAATAAACAACAAGGAATCCACAGAGAAACCTCTTCTGGAGTGTATTTTGAACATTTATTTTATTTATTTATTTATTTATTTCATACACTGTTTTACAGTTTCCCAGTTACAAAACAGGTAGAAGGCTGAAAATTGCTTACAACATTATATGAATGAATGAATTATTTAACAGTACATACTAAGATAATCTAGAAATTAATTAATAAAACAACATATATAGAGAACTATGTACCTACATCTAACAACCACTACTGATAAAAGTGCCTTTTGACAGCGCTCAAGCTACAATTAAAGATATCGTACGCTTCGACGTTTTCGTTGTAACAGGTACACATTCTATTTACAGGGGAAAATTTATATAAGTTTGTCCGTAAAGGTGGTAAGTAAAACGTATAAAAATTTCGAGAATTTAGAGAAGGAATTCTAAATTTCAGTCTATGCAGCAACTCTTCACAAATAATATTGTTATTAAGAAGTTTGTGTAAAAATAACTGCGTAGAACATTTACGTCTGTCACATAAGCTGACAAGCGAGAATCTTTTCAGCAGCTGGTCGTGAGGAAAACCTCTTTCGGGATAAACTCCAACAGATCTATACCATAAGGCCTTTGCAAAACGTCTCTGAACACACTCAATACTGTCAATATGAGCTTTATAAAAAGGAGACCAGATGATTGAGGAATATTCCAACTTGGACACTACAAAAGAACGATACAAAGTTATTAAAGGAATGACAGACTGAAAATCTTTAGTAGTCCTAAGAACAAATCCAAGTAGTTTATAAGCGGCGGATACAATATGATCAATATGAGGAACAAAGGACAGTTCCTTGTCAAAAACAATTCCTAGATCCGTAAACACCATTGGTCTTTCCAAGATTTTGCCGTTTAAGTTATAGTCGAAATCAAATGTGGTGTTTTTATTAGAGTATGTCATAACATTACATTTAGCAATATTTAAGTTTAATCTGTTCTTTGTGCACCAATCAAATAATATGTCCAAATTACGCTGCAACCTCAAACAATCAACTAAACTTGTGATTAAACAAAATATTTTTAGATCATCGGCATACAGCAGGCAACGAACAGTGAGAATATTAATAATGTCGTTTATAAATAATGTAAAAAGAAGAGGACCAAGGATGGAACCTTGGGGAACCCCGGATGTTGCAGGGTACTCGATAGATCTGACCCCACCATAAGCTACATACTGACGTCTATCCGTTAAATATGACTCAAAAAATGACAGTAAATGATAAGAGAAACCAGAGGACTGCAGTTTGTTCAATAATATGGAGTGATCCAGTCGATCGAAAGCCTTTGAAAAGTCAGTGTAAATAACATCTGTCTGCATGCGCTGATCAATACCTTCGGCTAAAAATTGAGTAATACACATTAAGTTAGTTGTTGTTGAACGGCCCTTTACAAATCCATGTTGTTCGGGAGCAATAACATTTTTAACTTTATAGTAAATATTATTATGCAGTAGTATTTCGAAAATCTTAGAAAAATTGGAAAACATGTCGCTAAAGAAGGACAGGCCGATAACGAGAGGTTTGTGCGCATGCCCGATGCTGCTGGGAGGGAAGGCAGCTGACCGGCGAGCCATTCATAAAACGTAACTTTTGTTTGCGCAGGAGATAAGTAAGCTCTACGTACGTATCTAAAGGTAAATGACTATGGCTTGAACAGATTACCTATTATTTGAGAAAAATATTACAAGAGAAAGATGTTTCTAATGTCATTAAAAGCTCAGCAGATATGAAATTTGAAAGTTGTATCTCAAAGTTTATATTATTTCATTATTTTGGTCTAAAATTAAAACTTGCATGGTCACCGTCAATTTTTGGGCTTACCAGTTAACCATTTCTGATGGTAATAACTTTTTTTTTCATACCTCCTAGAACAATTTATGGCAATTTCTAAATTCTTCTACAAACCCATAATTTTTCTACATTACCTACACTTTTTCTTTTTTCACACTTTCACACACTTTCTACATAAAAGCTTTTTTTTATCTTCAAAGATGGACACCTTATAGTAGGCGTCGAGACTGATTTATTACATATCGCGCAAACACGCGATATGTTATACGGCGCTTCGGCGCGAAATCACGACAATCCTGACTGCTCTTGATACTCCGCCTATATAGGCGCTTCGGTGAAAATAATGTATGTATGTTGGCGTAGTCGTCACTTTCGACATTTTCACATTTGCGATTTTTTTTCTCGGAAACGGTTAGAGTGGGACGATTGAAACTTTTTCGGTTTAGAGAGGAATAGTAGGGGTACGTTGTGTGAAAATTTCGAATATACAGGGTGTGCCGGAAAAAAGTTATTAAACGTCAAAGTCGAGAAATATCGGGATCTCGTTGAAATTCGATACAGGCCACAAAAATTAGTTTTTTCGATTTAAACTTTTTCGACGCGTAGGCGACCGTGGGCTACAGAACCCTATTGTTTGTGAGCGCGATCGAAAGTTTGGAAATAATTTTTTTTATTTTTTAAAAGTCAAAATTTGGTCCAAAATGGTACCTATTGGATCGCTAATAAGTTGAATTGGGTGCATCCAATCGACATTCGGTTTGGATAATCGGTTAGGCCATCTCAAAATCTACCTTTTTCCAATATATCGTTCTATACCTAACTGGAATGGAAATTGCCGGAAATTGTAAGAAAGTGGAAATCATAAAGTTAGGCCTGATTTTTTCACGGTTTTTATTTTTTTTCGTACTGAAAACGACTTTTGATCGAAACGTTGTAAACTTTAGCGGATAGAGCTCGTCAAATTGTATTTAAGAGATATTTTTTCGTTTCTTTATCTTTAATACGGAAAAAACGGCAGCTTTTTTTTTACTATATCGACTGTAGCTTATTCAATTTTTAACAAAACCGTTTTATTTTTTTCTCAAAAAATGCGCTGATTACTTCGCAACACCTCTACATATTCAAAATCATTAAAATATATTCGCAAAATTGAGAAAAGTCGCTTTTTTGGGTGCGGAAACAGGCAATCTTTACAAATTCTAACACCATTCACTTTTGACTAAGAGTGCCTTGATATTGATGTATCTAAATTAATTTATTAATTCTAAAAATCCGGCTGTCAAAAATGGCGAAAAATGGGTGTTTTCAGCGTGACTTGCTAGAATAATAAGAACATTTCCAGATTTTAAATCGGGTGGAATATCTACCTTGAACCTTCTTCTAATTTTACTGACCAAAATATTTGCCCAAAATGTTTCAGAAATGGTGGTAATCTCGATTTTAAAGATGGCGTTTCGACATTGATTATCCGTCGCCACGTGGTAGAAGGTTATTCGACATTTCGATATTCGCGAATTTTTTTTTCGGAAACGGTTAGAGCAAAACAATTCAAACTTTCTGGACGTAGAGAGGAATAGTCGGGGCACGTTCTGATAACAATTTCAAATATACAGGGTGTACCGGAAAAAAGTTATTAAAGTCAAAGTTAAAAAATATGTTTTTTTTCGTTGTAGGGCGATACAGGTGGCAAAAATCATTTTAATCGATTTAAACTTTTTCGACATGTAGACGACGTTGGGCTACAAAACACTGTTGTTTGCGAACGCGATCGAAAGTTGGGAAGTAATTTTTTTGATTTTTTTTAAATCAATGTAGGGTCATATTGGATCGTTAATAAATCGAATTGGGTGCGTCCGATATAATTTTGGTTTGGATAATCTTTTAGGTCATCTCAAATACTACTTTTTTCAAATATATTGTTCTATACCTAAACAGCATAGAAATGGTAGCAAATTATAAAAAATAAGAATTACTATTTAAGTATATATAATTTGACAGCTGTCGTATAGAACATTGTTATTTTGGTACTGAAAATTTTTTAAATTTAGTTTTATTACAGCTTTAACCCTCGCTACGAAAAAAGTTAAAATAAATTGACAATTACCTGTCAAAATCTGACAGGTATCGTATAAAACTTTGTTATCTAGGTACTGCATTTTTTTAAAATTTGGGATTCTTATAGCTATAACAGTCGCTACGAAAAAGCTAAAAAAAAATTGACACTTACCTGTCAAAATCTGACAGCTGTTGTATAGAACTTTGTTATTTAGGTACTGAATTTTTTTTAAATTTCGAATTCTTACAGCTATAATTCTAGATACAAGAAAAGCTTAAAAAAAACTTGCAATTTACCTGTCAAAATGACAGCTGTCGTATATAACTTTGTTATTTGGGAACTGAAAATTTTTTCATTTAGGATTCTTACAGCTACAAATCTCGCTACGAAAAATCTAAAAAAAAAATTTTTAACTTACCTGTCAAAATTTGACAGCTGTCGTATAGAACTTTGTTATTTAACTAATGAATTTTTTTTAAATTTTGGATTCTTACAGCTTTAATTCTAGATACAAGAAAAGCTTAAAAAAAATTGACATTTACCTGTCAAAATGACAGCTGTCGTATGGAACTTTGTTATTTAGGATCTGAAAAATTTTTCACTTTAGGATTTTTACAGCGATAACCCTCGCTACGAAAAGGAAAAAAAAACTGACTCCTACCTGTCAAAATTTGACAGCTATCGTATAAAACATTCTTATTTAGGTACCTGAAAATTTTTTAATTTCGAATTCTTACAGCTATAACCCTCGCTACGAAAAAGCTAAAAAAAATGACACTTACCTGTCAAAGTGACAGCTCTCGTATAATTAAACGAACGAACTAGAACAGTGCCGTGCCCGAAGGGCTTGGCACAATAATATTTCTACAAATTTATTAGCTGATAATTGATAGCTTCCATGTAAGAATAATTTTTTGCTTATGTTTTAATCGATTGAATACTTATATATTTTTATAGAGCAAATATGGAAAGTATATCCCACATTGCACAAAGGTGTGCGAGTTTAAAGAGCACCTATACGGCGCCGTCTCAGAAAACTACCTACCTATACGAGAAAACGGAAATTTTGCACCATTGTGTAGTTTTAGTCAGTTGTTATAATGACAATTTGGCGATATGTTTTTCCTTCACGTTCCGCAGGAAGGTGAGGCAAAAAAAGCAATAGTAAATAGAAAAAAAGAAAAGAAAAGTATTTTTTTATTGTAAAGTTTTGTAAATCTTTTTAGTACTAATATTAGATGCACTCTCGGCTGACGATTAGCGATATGTACCCAGTCTAGTTTAGTTACTTCGCTTTATACAGTGTGACCAGTAAAGTCCGCATCATATGAGATTTTTTAAAGTGAAAACTTCTTTAGGCGCGTTTAGCACTTTTTGTGGGCACTGAATTAAACTGAGCCGTCACGCGTCAGACTCGGCTGTGTAACGCTCGAGTTCAACTGCTATATTCAATCCGAACTGACCCTGACCCGAATGAACGTTATATGCAAGAGCGTGCCGCAAACAGTGTGCGTTGTATAGACACTCGTCTGCGTCTCAGGTATGTTCTGGCATTTTTTAAATTATATATTTACGTAGGGTGAAGTAAGGTTTACCGTAATTGCTTATTCCGTGGACCCAATTTATTATGATTTCTGACTTCTGTTGAAGATGTAAAAATTCAAGGGTTGTTCAATTTTAGGAAATATATTTTTTCGTATGCAGTAAAATTATCCCGTATTCCAAGTTTATGTTATTTTTATGATTGCTTACGAACCTAACCTAAAAGAAACAAAATTGAAAAATTGTATTTGATATTGTTAATTTCACCTTGTTGAAGTTTTCACTTCTGTCGTGTGGTCTTAAGCACACACAATTTTTTTTTTATTAATAACTTTATTCGAAATTTGACTTTGGCATCAAGTTCTGCTTCGATCGAGACGAAAATTAGGCAAAAAAATAGTAGTCACGTGATTCGCATTATCTGTCAAATTTTAATTTTTTTCAAAAAATAATTCAAAAGTAGGGTTATTTCTGAAACTATCGAAACAAGTTATTGGAAAAAGTTTTTTTAAATGCAGTTTCTAGTCCACATGTAAAATTTTAGCTGCATAAGATAATTTTGATTTTTTACCCATATTTTGTAAATTGCACCACTTTTCCAAAATAAGACTCAACGCAACCTATATAAAACTTCTTAGTTTTGACAATGCTTTATTTCAGATACATTTTCTTTAAAGTAGCGCCATATTAAAGTGTGTTTTTCTAGAAAATCAAAATTGGGCTATTAAAATTTGGTCGCATGTGATGCAAAGTTTATTTGTTTTTGACCCTGTATAAGGTAACTTCAAAAAATACGTATTTTTGAAAACGTAGTTTGTGTCTGAAAGTAATACACCTTAATATTAAGACAAAAAAGAACACAGTGCATGTTATTAGTAAAGTGTTCAATAAGTGGAAAACAAATTTTTGTAGCGGGTAAAAAATCAAAACTAGTTTATGCAGCTGAAGTTTTGCATGTGGGCTAGAAACTGCATTTAAAAAAAACTTTTTCTAATAAATTTTTTCGATACTTTCAGAAAAAACCCCACTTTTGAATTACTTTTTGGAAAAAATTAAAATTTGACAGATAATGCGAATCACGTGACTAATATTTTTTTGCTTAATTTTCATCTCGATCGAAGCGGAACTTGATGCCAAAGTCAAATTTCGAATAAACCTATTAATAAAAAAAAATCCCATATGATGCGGACTTTACTGGTCACACTGTAGAACTACATTAACTAAAAATCCTATTTCAAAGTACAGTACAAAAACACCTTCTGCTACTTTTGATTTCAATTTACTATACTAATATTAAATATATATCTATCATTTTAAATGAGGTTTTATATACCTACAGTACTGGCAACCCTGAACTTAGCTTTTAATGTAAAGAAATAAATACTAAATGGACTTGACGCGAGTTAAAAAGAGATCAATCAAGATTCAATGTTGCCAAATGCCAACTTCTATTCGAGCACGATTCGCATTCCGCTCTCGCTGTATTCCCCCTCCATAACAGCGCATACGTTTGGACTGAAATTTTCAGGTAAGCGTACGGTGAAATATCTGCTGGTGTTTTGAAATGGTTTATTCGCAAAACCAAAAAATTAAAATTATTTTATGGAATTCGAAGGCTGGCAGTGTAGAGGAAGTAGGCGTTTTGCATTTTTGTATCCCGACCCACCTGTCCCAACACCCAAAACCCATTTTGAAATGTAATAAATAATTAGTTAACTACATGAAATGGAACATACGTAAAATAATTCGAGTGTAAGTAAGTTTGAGCGTAACAGACATTTAATTTAATTATTAAGGGTACCCTCACCCCTTGCTCGGAAGAAGAAGCAAAATGAATATCAAGAACAAAAATGTTTAGAAGATAATATAGTTTCTGTGCGAAAATAATTAAAAGCGAATAATTGTCGCATATCGGACAAGTGTGTAACTGTTTTTTATATTTGAATACACATCAGAGATCCAAGCACAATGGATACCCTGGGGCGGATAGACCACGACGGTCGTTTCGTCCTTGTTAAGACTCTACGGGCAGCCATAACCCAAGCGATCCCAACAACAGCGGTAAGTAAAAGTCTTTTTGCTGGCCAGGGTGCCTGTCTTATAGTGTTTTCTATTATTGCTCTCAGAGCACTCTAGAGCAATCTAAAATTGCCCTGCCAGAGATTTGCGTGTTCCATTTACTGCTCGCTCTCGGAGTATCTGTTCTATTATCTGAAACGGGGTGCTCCGCGAGCGCTCTCAGTTGATCTGTGAAATTTCTCGGAGCAAGCCAGAGGTAAACAAGAAAGGCAACATAACCCTACTGTTTACTGTTTGTACTTTTGTGGTTTGTACTGTGTTCGGGTAAGAATGATTAGAAATAGAAAACGTCGGCTGCTACAAGTATTTCTGAGCTCTTCAGATTCTTCTGAAAATTATATTTTGTGCGTGAAACACAACATTGAGGTTATGTTGAAAATGTAACTTGGCGCGTGTTCCATTTTGATCTCGGGGCGGTCACTCTAGGCCGAATTCAGAGTGCTCAGTGTGGGGCAGATCGTTGACGTCATAGATCGCTCTCGGAGCGATCTGAGGGCAAGATAATAGAAAACACTATTAGCAATTTTAAGAGTGGAGTGCTGCAAAGCACAGACACAAGTACCTGACAATAAATAAATAAATAAAAATAAATACAGCGGCATATAAGAAAATGACAGTAGACAATGACAGATATGGTGTTTTGACAACCCCGGAATAGCTGAGGGCTGAGGTTGGGGAGATGAACGACGGCCGTGGCTCGCTCGTGAAATTGAGAATTTAGTAATAAACAAACCGATGTCATTGTCATGCCCAGTCAGGCGCGGATTCAGGTTTTTCTTCAGGGAGGGAGGGGGCACAAAAAATCAACTAAAAAATAATAATTTCTTAGGTTTATAGTCGCAGTCGCAAGGGCGCATAGTAGACCAGGGGCGATAATTTTTGAAACCAAAAAAAATAATAGTAGGATGAAACCCATTGGAAAAGGAAAAGAATATAACAAAAATGAAAGGAAAAATAATTTACGGGCGATCCGAGGTCGGGAAGTGGAAGGGGGTGAGTTTTTAAGGGTAGGATACAATTTATCTCGATTTCCGGCAAAACTACAAGTCCTATGGAAAAACTTTAAATGGCAAAGTTGTAGGTAATAAAAAGATCTACAACTTTCGTATTTACGCTTTTTTCACATAACCTCAAAATTTATGTGAAAAATACAAATAATCAAGTTTTTGGTTTTTTATTTTTATCTTTCACAAAAAAAATTTTTTTTTCACGAAATTTGGTGAAAACTTACATTTTTATGTTCCAAACACACTGTAATTTTTTTGATTTAAAATATTTATTTTTTCACCTTATTTTGACTTAATATCGAAAAAGCACCCTAATTTTCAATCGAAAATTCCCACGTCAAAATATCTGCTTTTTTAAAAAAGTCGGTGGGCTTTTTGTTAGTTGAAATCTGTACTTTCTGATGGTGTAAAAAAATATACATTATAGTTAAGGAGCTAGCGTGCAAAAAACGCCATAGTTGGCTGCCCGTCAGTCGAGTTTGAAAAAACGTTGCCATTACTCCACTGAACGGTGCTTGAAGTTTTGCTTTTACCCATCAACTTTAAGATTTATTGGCAATAATGAGTTATAATATAATCAACGTTTTTTAGGTCATCAAACATCATCGTCATACATTGTTTTACTTTTAAGTCCATTTGGAACAGCATTATTGAGCCATTATAAAAAAGTCCAAAATCAGAAAATTTATAAAGTATGGCCAAATTGAAAATATTCGAGGAAAATGTCAGTCGTTTGTGATTTCTACTTAATTGGATGTCTAAAAATCAGTAAAAATGATTGACTGATGATTTTGGTTGAATTTCTGAAAAAGCCATGCTAAAGACTGAAAAATTGGATTTTTCGAGATTTTGTAGGTCACCCAGGGAAGAACGCCGTGACTCGATTTGTCAGTCAAGTGCATTTTTCCTGTCATTTTATCCAAACGAAGAGGTAAAAACAAGTTTTGGAGGGGCTCGATCCTTACTATGGCCAACAAAATGGCGGTCAAAAAACAAATTATAGTCTTCCATTGGGCCTAATTCATGCACGATCTAGTGGTTAGATCGCAACGAAATTTTAGATACATGATCTTGGCAACCTACAGAACCTAATTTTCAACCTGACTGACGGGCTCCTCACTATGGCCAATCGCCCTATGTCAACATTGCCAATAAATCTTAAAGTTGATGGGTAAAAGCAAAACTTCAAGCACCAGGGTGTTCAGTGGAGTAATGGCAACGTTTTTTCAAACTCGACTGACGGGCAGCCAACTATGGCGTTTTTTGCACGCTAGCTCCTTAACTATTACTATGGTAAATGTTCTCAAAAAATGCAAAGAAACGAAAAAAACTCGAATCCGATTTTTTTTTTAATCATTATGTACATATTTGAGCTATTTATTAAAATTTATACTTTAATTACTCGAAAAACGTAAGATTCCATGTTACATTGATAAACAAAAAAATTTCAAATCCATAAAACATAAAGATCGCAACAAACATGCGAAAATAGTTGTTTTAAATATAATTAAAGGTAGGATTTAAAGGGGCTTTCATCTAAAAAATGTGACTGCTGCTATTTCTTTTCAGTAAAAAAGTTGTATTATTGAATTATAATTACATATATGTTATAGAAAATCTTATAATATATAAATATACGTTAAATCGTACTATTGAGTTTAGATACTTTATACTGATTACGTTATTCATTAAAATATTTTTAAAAACATTAATCTTGTTATTTCTAAATACCTTATCTTGAGTTCTAATCACTTAACTATGCATGTATGATGCGGCTAAGGACGATCTAACCTATATCTCCTACTTGTTCTCTTAACGGTATATCTAATGACTTATCCATTAGTTTTTGTCTCTTTGATGGCATTTTTTCATCGTTAGATTCGACAAGCCTTCCCGATTCTAGTAGATCTTCGAAATCTTCAAGACCATCACCGTCTTCCTCTTCAATATTATTTCCAGTCTGCATTAGTTCTTCATCCACAATTTCATCTGAATCATTAACTTCCTCGTAGCTTTTTTCTTACACATTGGTGCATTTTTCAGAACCATGACAATTTGACCATAAATTTGTGCATTTTAAACCATGTTTTATGGATTTGTAATTTTTCTGTTTATCAATGTAATATGGAATCTTACGTTTTTCGAGTAATTAAAGTATACATTTTAATAAGTAGCTCAAAATTGTACCTAATGATTAAAAAAAAAAATTCGGATTCGAGTTTTTTCGTTTCTTTGCATTTTTTGAGAAATTTACCGTAGTAATGTATATTTTTTTTACACCATCAGAAAGTAGAGATTTCAACGAACAAAAAGCCTACCGACTTTTTCAAAAAAGCAGATATTTTGACGTGAGAAATTTCGATTGAAAATTAGGGTGCTTTTGCGATATTAAGTCAAAATAAGGTGAAAAAATAAATATTTTAGATCAAAAAAATTACAGTGTGTTTGGGACATAAAAAGGTAAGTTTTCACCAAATTTCATGAAAAAATTTTTTTTTTGTAAAAGATAAAAATAAAAAACCAAAAACTTGGTTATTTGAAGTTTTCACATATATTTTAAGGTTATGTGAAAAAAGTGTAAATACAAAAGTTGTAGATCTTTTTATTACCTACAACTTTGCCATTTAACGTTTATCCATAGGACTTTTAGTTTTGCCGGAAATCGAGATAAATCGTTTTCTACCCTTAAAAACTCACCCCTTTCCTTTTCCCGACCTCGGATCGCCCGTAAATTATTTTTCCTTTCATTTTTGTTATATTCTCTTTCTTTCCAATAGGTTTCATCCTACTATTATTTTTTTTCCACTTTTTACCATTTTCAAACGCTTAAGGGCCTATACAGTGAACGTTTGATTTCTAAAAAAAAGGTAGGCTGTACATTATTGCCTGTTTCAGGGGGGCGCGCGCTTCCTGTTCCCCCTGGATCCGCCACTGTGCTCAGTTGACTTTGAATAAAGAACCTCGGGCATTTCTTATTCCTCCAACCGACCCGCTGTTACCCTTGCCATGCCCTGGGAATTCGGTCTTTGTCTTGACGTAGATCGTAGACGGCCATGGTCTGTAAGATGTTTTTCACCGTTGAACCACAAAATACTACGCAAGTTGAACCCATCTTTAAAAAAAAGACGAATAAAAAAACTGTGAATTTATCTTAAAACACACATCTGTTACAACTAATAATTTTCTAAGTTATATATTTATCTATTCTTCCTAAAGTTTCCTCTGCCTCAAATTTAATACCAGCATCATTAAATAACGACGCTAACTTGATTGACTCTTGACACGATTCTTTGGCATTTTTCCATGCACCGAGGTTCACATAAATTTGTGCTAATTTCAGATAACATCTCGGCATATCGGTGCTTCCTATTCCTTTTCCCAGCAATATCGCACTTTGCATATTTTGTAACGCCATGTTGTTTTCTCCTAGTTGCATGTGCAAATCTGCCAGAGTATAAAGTATAACCATCTCTTGGTACGGACTTAGACCTTTGATTTTTAAAGAGTAATCGTAGGCTGACGTTATAAGCTGCTTTGCGGTGGCGTGTTCTTTGTTTTGAATTTTATGAAGGCCATACCAGAAAAGGACGTTAACGTAGAGCATGCCGGTTTTTGTAGACGTATCTCCATCGCTAATTTTTTTCCTTTGCTTATTTAAACAATCGTTAAATCCTATCTCTGCTAAATCCTTTTCGTCATAGGCACTGTAGATTCTAGCTAGGCGGAGCTGAAAGTCAACCATTTGGGTATCATTTTCCGGTACTCCGATCTGAACTAGTTTCTCTATTGCACTTACCAAAAGGTTCTCAGCTTTATTCATGTTTCCCAAAGCAAAAGAAATCGATGCCAGTATATCATACATGTATGGTAAAGCAACATAAGACTCGTACTCTTCGCAAATTTTAATTCCCATCTCTAAAATCGCTGTCGCCCTCTCCGCATCTCCTTTTTCCAAAGCAATACGAGCTAGAGTCATTAAATGGGATATGTTTTCTTCCACGTCGTTCTGAGAAACGGAGTTAACAGGCCTGTCATTTTGTATAAATGAACTGCAAGGTAGAAAGAATATTACTGGTTTGCTGAGATTGTAGTATTTATTCTCCAAAGGGACTGGCACTGGCCTAAAATTCCTTAAGTTGTTCATGGTAAATCGAAAGAGGGGTATGAATGACGGCACTTTTTGCCATAATTTTAGAAAAAATGCGTTAATGGACATGAAATTTTGATTCGAACATTGAAGCCGAAGAACGATGTTGAAGTGAAAGGTCTGACTGATGTGTGACACTTGTAGGTAACGGTAAGTATAAGTACCTGTACCGTTTCAATTAGGTGATAAGCTGTTTTTCATTTTATGTTATCAGTTATAATATTTGTAGGACATTGATATGATGTATAGTTACAATGACCATTAAATCTTGGGCAGAAGTTTTTTAGCTTTGTACCACATACACCTCATTTTACTATAAAAAAAACATGCCTGTAATATCTGTAATACCTGAACAAATTATCTATTTAAAATGTCATCATAGAGAAAACAATAAATAAAATGTCACTGTTTTAATTTTCCAAAAATCCCAAACTTAAGGTGGAATTATCGAATGTAATACCACAAGATGTTTCGGGATTACCGAATAATACTTTTACCTGACACGAAACGTGTTACCCAGCAACATCACGACTCCGAAGGAGGAGTGGTGTTGCTGATGGTAACTCGTTGAGTGCCAGGTAAAAGTATTAGGTAATCCCAAAACATCGAGTGGTATTCAAAAGATTATATAACGAAATTATTCATTTTTATTATTATTGTATTTTCTGGCTTCAAAGTTTTTATATTTTCATCCACTTCGGACAATGAAACACTTCCAAATCTCGTTTCGTTTGACATTTTTTTAAAATTATGTCACAATTAAATATTTGATCATGTGTTACCATGACAGTAACAATCGTTCCACCAAAAGCGACAATCCCAAATTATCACTTATTAAGCCTCTCGAGCTATATGGGAATTATGTACATTGAGTTGTATAATCGACGTCATTCGATCTATTGCCAACCTATAACCTATATTTCGCGTTGATTTTTTGAGTTTATTATTGTAATAACAAACTTACATTTAAAGAAAATCAATATCGTCGGTATATTATTTAGGTAGTATCTGATATATTACAAAAATATTAATTTATTTCATTGCTAATTTTGGGAGAATTGTATATTGAAACAACAATGACATGATAATGTTAAAAAAAATCTTACCCGATATTTTTCGCTCTACAATTATTCTCCTAAAATAATTTATAAAATTCCTTAATATTTATTTAATATGTCAATTATTATCCATATAGCAGTTGATATTGATTTTATTTAAATTTTGTGTAAAAGCTAGAAAAATAAATAAATCTACGCAAAATAGGTTATAGGTTGGCAAGCATGTTGATATAATAATAATAAGCATTAATAAAAGACAAACATTTATGGAATCTCAACGTTTACGGGAATGGAGACTTAAATATTTAACAGCTGTTAAACAATTTAGAGAAGAAAATCGTCCAATTATTTACCTTGACGAAACATGGTTCGATACCCATGACACTCCAAGAAAAGGTTGGGATGATTCTTCCAAAAAATGTCAAACCAGGCACCATCAAATAAAGGCAAAAGAATCACAATATTACATGCCGGTTCAGAGAACGGGTCCGGTTTGTTCCAAATTGTCTGTTGCTTTCAGCTAAAAACATAGCAGATTATTCTTTAGATTACCATCAAGATACCGACGCACAACTTTTTGAATATTGGTCTCCTTAAAAATATACCTGAAAATAGCGTCATTGTAATGGATCATAGTCGGCAAGCAAAAATCATTCCTAATTCTAATAATACAAAAGCAGAAATTCAAAATTTTATGATGGAAACTGATTTATATTTTGAAGAAGCTTACAAAAAACGAGAACTGCTAGAATTATTAAACGCTTTTAAAATAAATAAGGAATAGGAGTGTGCCAAACTTGCAGCAGAAAATGGACATACAGTGTTGCGTCTTCCTCCATACTATTGTATATTCAATCCTATTGAGCTAATATGGCACCAATTAAAATCCAATATTAGAAGAAATAATATTTCTCCTACATTAAATGCATCTGTAGTAGAATTAATTAAAAACGAAGTAAGAAAAATTTCTTCAGACAGCTGGAAAAACTGTGTACAGCATGTACTTAAGGTGAAAAATTCTTACAATTGTATGATTACAAATTTTTAACCCTTAATTATAGGCTTAGATGAAGATAGTGATAGTGATACAGTGATACAGAGTTAAATTTTGAATAAAATATCAATAGTTTTTTAGAATTTAATTAATTTTTATTGTACTTGTTATCCTAATAGTTATACTTTTAAATTATATTATTTTCAATTATCATTAATTGTTATCATTATTTTACACAGAATTAATTCCCGATAGGTGGCGTGGCAACAGTGCATATCAGCTGAGTCAAATTCCCGAGTTAAAAGTGAAATATTTGAGGTGTAATAGAAAATTAAATATTGTTATTGTCATAAGGACACCGACAATAACAAAAAACACTGGATAGATAAAAAGAAATAGGAATAATGTTAAATTATTACTTAATAAACGTGTTATTGTTTACAAATATTGTGTCTGGGAATCGGCAGTGTTGCCAAGATGTCAGAGAATGAGGAGTGCGATATTTGCAGCAAATTAGTGAAAGACAGTGATGACGGCCTAATGTGTGAAAAATGTTTGAGTTGGAAACATAGAATTTGCCTTTCAATGACAGTTAAAACGTACCAAAGTCTTAGTAAATCGTCTCATAAGTGGTACTGTAACGAATGTCAAAGAAAAGGGCAAAAAACAAGTATCCAGTCTGATGACTCGGACAAAAGCATATTAACTGAAATAAAAGCAATGCTCAGAAAAGAGTTTGGCATATTTGAAGAAAAAATTAACAAAAAATCTGAAATGGAAATGAAAGGTTTAAGATTGAGTATGGAATACATGGCTGAGAAGTTTGAAGCGCAATGAAAACTGAATGAGGAGTGTTTAATACAGAACAAAAGAATCACACAAGAAAATAAAGAGTTAAAAGAACGGCTAAGAGTACTTCAGAATAAAATGAACAATTCCGAACAACTGGAAAAGCAGAATAACATGGTATAGATGTACAAGAAAACCGAACAGTAAGAGGTAGTCGGAACTGTATTAGAAGGAATGGGTCTACAAATAGGACAGGAAGAAATCACAGATTGTTATAGAGTAAAAACACAAAAAAATGTAAAACCGATTATAATAAAGTGTAAAACATTTGAGATTAAGAAAAAGATATTACAACAGAGAAGGGTTGTTAGAAATATCTATACCAAGGACTGTAAGTTTACCGGCACTAATGGGCAAATCTTTTTGAACGATGAGCTAACGAAGCAAAACCAAAATATATTTAAAGCAGCTAGAGACTTCAAAAAGCAACATAATTATAAGTATGCGTACTGTGTAAATAGTAGAGTATTTATAAGAAAAACAGAAGAAAGTGTCCCAAAGAAAATAAATTCCATAGAGGATCTACACGTCTAACATTAACGAGTGAGTTAAATAATATTTAGATAATTTTTCATTGCAGAATTGCAGTTAAGTTTAAATATTTTATATACTAACATTAGAAGTCTAAGAGGGAAGTTAGAGGAGATAGAAGCTTTGGTAAAAGTACACTTAGAACAGCAAATTTTGATTTTTACTGAAAATTGGATTTACAACAATGAAGTTAAATTTTATAATGTGCCAGGCTATAATATGGAACACAATTGTCGAGAAAAACGAGGAGGCGGTACATCAATGTACATACAAAAACATTTAAAATACACAATTGAGATGAATAAATCTATGAATAATTGTGAATGGTTAATAGTAAAAATTATCAATACCAAAATTAAAATTATAGCTGTGTATAGACTATGGAGAACTAGAGGGTAGGAGGCCGATCGACAATGGCAGCATTTTCAATTTCTGTCCCGGTTTTTTGGTTAGTTCGCTATTGGCCGATAGATGGCTCTCGCGTCCGAAGTGGGCTGATGTTGTCTTCTTCTTCTTCGTTTTTAATATGGAAAACTAGATCCTCCATATTTTTTAACTTTTATTTAAACCATTTATTTTTCTGTGCTTTTACTTTTGACAATTGACATTTTATTTTTCGAAATAACAAATAACGTTTGAAGGCAAGACAAGACAAATAACGTTGTATTGTAATTAATTTCCATATTTATAATGAATAATGGTACAATTTATAAAAGTAGAGTTTGCTTTGTGTCGGGGTGTAAGACAGGATCTTCTTCAGAGATGAAACGCAGCCAAATAAGTCTCTTTCTAGCTCCAAAGGTAAAACCCTCTAGCTAGAATGTTCCTGTATTTTAAAAACGAAGCATCGTTGGAACTTTATACAGACCGAGTTTACTAATAAGTATAACAAAGTAAGTGTAAATTCATAAAAAGTCCTTATTTGTTCCTTAAAGAACTAATTTAAATAAAAATAGTTATTGCGTCCATAAGAAACCATTATTTGATAGCCCACTTCGAACACGCGCGCCATCTTACAGCGACTCGTAAAGCTGAATTACCGATGCTAATTTGGGACCGAATCCAATGCATTGCGATCGGCCTCCTACCTCAAGTCCTCCATAGTATAGACCCCCATCAGCAGATCTGAAAACCTTTATTAATGACATGAACAACATATTACATGACATTACCGAAGGCACAATTTTATTATAGCAGGAGACATGAATATTAACCTTTTTCAGAATAGCACTTTAAAACATGAGTATGAAAACATGATACTTGAGAATGGTTTTCAGATAATGAATACTACTGAGCCAACTAGAGAAACGGACAATACAAGATCACTAATTGATCACACCATTATCAATATAGTCAAGACTGAATCTAAAATAAAATTAATTGATCACTGCATGACAGATCACAAAATTCAATTGATAGAGATAAAAAAAACAGGATACAGGAAATACCAAAAAAAAACACGTGAAATTAATTTTTTAAAGATAGAAAAATATGTAAGAATAGCGGAGGAAGAAATGAGAAAGGATGATATAACTAAATTTGAGACCCTTATAGGTATCATACAAAAAGCAAAACAAGAATCAACTAAAACAAGAAAAATTAAGGACATCAGAAATAAAAACTGGATTAATAACGAATTTATGATTCTTATGCACAACAGAGACGAAACTTACACTAGATTAATGAAAAATCCTGATAATCCTTTATATTAAAGAAGAATTTAGTGGCTATTAAAGAACAATTTAAAAATTAACATTAAAAAAACGTTTTTATGATTTTTAAACAAAAAAATAAAAAACTAATGACATTGTAATTAATATTAATGGAACGCCAATTGAAACAGTTAAATTTTACAAATACTTGGGACTTATTATAGACGAAGACTTAAACTTTCAAAAACATATAGGACACATTCAACATAAACTAGCCAGTGCTTGTGGTGCAATAAAAAGGTGCATCAATAATGTTCCTGACGCGATGAAAATTGCGGTATACGATGCCATCTTTAAATCTCACTTGCAATGCCTTTGTACAATTTGGGCGGCAGCAGCAACTACATCATTGAATAGAATTCAAAGACTTCAAAATCGTGTGATTAAATATATACGGAAACTTCCCCGTTTACATCCTACAAGTGAACTATACAAAAACTCAAGATTTCTTAAGGTTAACCAAATCATAAAACTAGAAGAGTGTAAATTAATTCAACGAATTTTAAACAAACAGATAAAGACCAAAGTTATTATTCAAAGGAATAGTGACATCCACAATTTCGGTACAAGGTTACATGATCAACTTCATGTTCCAAGAACAAGGACTAATCTAGGACTAAATAGTGTAGTGAATAACCATAACCACGCAAATAACCATAGTCATCATATTAAAATTAAAATAGGAAAACCACAAACTTTTATTTTATACCACTAGAAGTACTATAACATTATCGACGACCATCCAGTTCCATATCTGATTCATCCGATTTTTCACTCATTTTTTGACTTGCACTAAAATTTGTCTGAAAATAATTATTACAACGCGGCCATTTTTATCTGACACTGACAGTGTCGTGCGAAATTCATGGCAACCTATGTCGTTTATATCAATTACAGAATATTCATTCCGTATCTTGTTATGGAATGAAAATACACCCAAAACGCATAAGAAGCAAGTGTTTCAGAATAAATATTCCAACTCAAGAGCGAGAATTTTTACATTCTATTATCAAAAATGATTTTGGAATTATTGCATTCAGTAATGGTCGTGGAGAAAACATTTTCGTTACCCTAACACAATTAGTACAGTTCATCTCGGTCGCTTTAGATACGTGTGCTAATGGCCACAACTTATATACCTGGGCGACCAGGCCGAGTTTACCTGTACAGCTTAAGCTTATTTTGACCGCGAGGATTAAAATATCTTAAGCGACCGAGTTTACCTCTGCCCATACTCCCACCTTAACGACCCAGCAGACAGGTTTAATAATTCCTTATATTGTTAAGCAGGAAGGTTGGTCTGAAAG
Source organism: Polydrusus pterygomalis (assembly GCA_963969555.1). NCBI lineage: Eukaryota > Metazoa > Arthropoda > Insecta > Coleoptera > Curculionidae > Polydrusus > Polydrusus pterygomalis. The sequence continues at coordinate 34,895,437 of OZ018376.1, read as the reverse complement.
GGATGTTTCAGAAAAGCTTAACTTTCCAAAGAGCACGGTTCATTTTATTAAAACAAAGTGGCATGAGACGCATTCCTGGGAAAGAAGATATGGAAGTGGTCGTCCCAAATAATCCAATAGATAATAATTTAGTAAACGTATTAAAGAACCTACCTTATAAATCTATTGTAAGACTTAAAATGGACATAAATTTCCCGGGATCTGTGAGAACAGCTAGACGAAAGGTTAGACAAATAATTTTTATCTGAATTGCGTTGTCATCCAGCAGATAAAAAGCCGTTTTTAACTGACGAGAATGAAGAACAACGGCTCGGCTTTGCGTTAGGGTAGAGTATTACCTTGAACCGCCATTTTTTTTGGGAAAAATTAATATTTACGGACGAGAAAGTGTTTCCGTCTTTCTATAACGGAAGACTCTGAGTATATAGGCCTTCAAGAATTCGATTCGGAGAAGGATTTACAAAATGCCATGTTATACCTTCTGTATAAGAACGATTTCCGGAAAAATATTTCATTTATCAGCAAGATAACAACTATCCCATTCGCATAGACCGACAAGCAAGGGAATGGGTGGAACAGGAACAAATTATTATTTTACCATAGCCCTCACGTAGTCCAGATTTAAATGTAATGGAAAATGTTTGGGGTGTTTTAGTCCAAAAAATTAATGGTGAGAATAATTTTAGGCCCCAAAATTTGGACGAAATCCGGACTTCGCAAGGGCTTTGGTAATTTTAATGCCTGGAAGGATAAACTCTGTTTTGGACAAAGAGGGACCACGCTGAAATATTAAAATTTGATTAATTTGATGTATTGTAAATAGGTATCGATAGATTTGATTTTGAAATTTATTTAGACAAGACCTTCTGGAATTTAGTGCCGTTTCACAAACGACCGATCATCAGCACTGATCATCGGTCCTTTGTGAAACGGCACTTTTAAGGTGGAGCAGGTGAAACGTACTACTGGACGTCTATTCTCCAATTTAAGAGAAGTGAACGCTCTCTCGCGAGAAGGGACAATTCACATCATATGCTCACATCGTTATGGAAATGAATAGGTCATTTTAAGTTTCAAGAATACAGTTTAATCATTCTTAAAAGAAAAACTAATCACTTCTCTTGAAATGATCATTCGCCTATTTCGAGAATAGACGTCCATGCATGTTGATTAAAAAAAGCAGGTGAAATTTTGACGTTTAACTCGTGAAGCAAAGATACAAACCAAATTGTATAGTCGAGAAGCAAACCGATTTTTGGATATTATGACGTCTTGTCATGATTTGGCAAACAAACTAACCTGAAAATATACCGATGTCAATGTACTGTCATGACTTGACAAGCAAAACTAACCTGAAAATATACCGATGTCAACATTCTGTCATAAAACTAACCTCAAAATATTAAATTCATAAACAAACGTCTTAGCGACTTGTTTTAATTTGACAAGCAAAACTATCCCCAAATTATTTAGTTGAACTCCGTGCCGCTGACTTTAAGGTGGGAGTATCAACATGCTTGCCAACCTATAACCTATTTCGCGTATATTTATTTAATTTTTCTAGCTTTTACACAAAATTCTTCATATTTTATAGGTAATAATTGACATATTAAATAAATATCAAGAAATTTCATTAAATATTTTAGGAGAATTGTATAGCGAAAAATATCAGGTAAGATTTTTTTTTAACATTATTATATCATTCTTCTTTCACTATACAATTCTCCCAAAATTAGCAATGAAATAAACTGATATTTTTGTAATATGTCAGATATTACCTAAATATTGTACCGACGATATTGATTTTATTTAAATGTTAGTTAATCAAATAATAAACTAAAAAAAGCAAGGCGAAATAGGGTATAGGTTGGCAATAGATGGAATAACGTTAAGAATTCCACCTTAAGAGGCCTGTGGTGGATCTCATCCCTCGGAAACGAGGATTGAAATTCTACCATTTGGATTTATCGTATTTTGTAAACTACACCTAAGGGCTATATGCGAATATCCAAAAAACCAGAGGAAAAAAGTTACAGGATAAAAACTTCGAAAAGTAGCGTTTGTAAACGAATTTTAATTTTTTTAATGGCGAAGATGGCGTAGTTTACTAATAAAGACAATAAATCCATATGATAGACTTTAAAATTATAAATATAATAAAAAATTAAAATTCGTTTACAACCGCTACTTTTCGAAGTTTTTAGGCTGTATCCAAAAAAAAATTTCGTTGCTGCATAAACGGTGCTACTGAACGTTGCTAACTTCACACATATAATTTTTTGTTGTTTTCTGTGCTGTGGATGTTTAATATTTATGGCTTTTTAGTTTTTGTGTAGTTTAGTGAATTGTACGTGCCTTTAATGACTCGGATATACATACATACATATTATATACATCAACTAGTACCTACCATTGTATGATTTTATTATGCCCAAATAGATGCAAAATTTTAACACAACTAACTAGATCAGAATTGGTTTAAGCTTTAAAAAATTAGTTTTTGAAAATAAAGTTATCCGTTCACGTAGGTACTACACTTAATTATTTATGATAAATAATTTTCAAATGTATTTAAGTAATTCTTCATCAAATAGTAATCAAACTTTTTAGGCCACCCTGTATATCAAAAAATATTTTTCTGATATGTACCTACCCTATCACACAGTATAAGTCAGCATAAGAATAAAATTTCTAATTTAATTCGTATAGAAGCTATATGTTAATAAGCCTAACGCATTATCTCAGAACCCTGTATGAATAACTTTGTAGCCAGTTACATGTAGGTAATTATTTTCTGTCTCTAAATGATAGGACAATATGATTTAAATATCGAAATACTTCACAAAACCGTTGACGATAATCCAAAACATTAAAAATTTCTTTAGGAGAAAAATAAAACATGTAGGTAATAAAGAAACAAAATAAACATGCTTCGTTCCTTAAAGCATCCATTTTTGATTTAATTAAAAATTATAGGCTATTTTACTTAGTTTTGTTAGGTATCATGCATGAATAACTAGCCCCGGGCGACAATATACCTAAACCCGGCACTGTCTTCTCTGCACTATTACTACGCAAATAATACTTTACACACCTATACCTATATATGTATATTTTTGACAATTTTTTTGTAACTTAACGGAAAACGATAAAGTTTTATAACTTATTTATAACTAATGCTGAAGGTCACAAGAAAAAACCTTATAAATTAAGAGAACGTGTCAAACGTTTTAAGATCGTTATTATGAAAGTGCATAATCAGCAAGTGAAAGTTCACGATTCTAATTTAGAGAACTACGGCGCCGGTGATCACCGGTCATCATTTAGTCGGTCTACCGAATTTAAAGTACCTAATGTTTACCTTTTTTCATATCTAATTCATAATTCATTCCAGATCTTTCGTTTCTTCTGTAACGACTCAATTGCGTATTTGAGTATCTATATATACCGCTGCCAACTTTTAAAATGACGAATGCGGGACAGCAGGACAATATTCGCTTTTTCACCATTACATGTAAACTTGTATAGGGTTAGAGTTGTCCACCCCTTGGGCCATCAAATTCTTCTTTAAAAAAATTTATTTAAAGAAAATTAATTTAAATAGGTACCTAGAAAAAAGTGTAAATATTCTATTTATTTTTAAAATCATATTTTTCAACTCCATGAAATTTCGTAACAAGTTCTGGGTTCCGATTTAATATCTCCAGTCAGTTCACACTTTCCCATGTTGTACTTTACATGCAACATTGCACGCACCGTCTCCACCTTCATATTGTTTTTTTTCTGACGTCCATAACTGCTGCATATGTCGCTTTGCAAAATAATATGTTCAATCCGGGACAGATTTAACAAAAGCGGTACAATTTTAGAGGCGGGACAATTCTAAAAAATACGGGACGGTTGGCAGCCCTATAATCTAAGTTCCTAAGTATTCCTGAACACCATACCACCGGATAAACTGATCCTCGGTCAGATAAGGGTTTGTTTTTCTATGGGTATTTCTGATTGCCCAGGATGCATGGTAATAAAGCCTATTGTTCCAGACCCAGGATGAATATCGTGATCATTATACTAGCTTCATGAATCTTTAATAACAGCAACAGATCCTTAAAAGTTGAAGGAAGCAGTCTGAACTGTTCTCGATGTTAAGCGCCCGCTCTAGCAATAACGCCGCCCGGCGCAAAACAAAATATTGCCACCTTTTTCCTATAACCTCGGAAATAATTTCAAGAGGGTAATTTTTTCCAATTTAAGAAAATAAAACACTTATCATAGGTGGGGTTGCCAGATCCGTTTTAGGTCAAAACTGGACTGACGCTAAAAAAGAAGGAGTAATACGGGATAAGCAGAAAAAAAAACTGGACATGTTTTAAACATATTAAAATAAAATTCCTTCATGATAAAATTTATTTTAACCAACTTTTCTTTAAGGTAAACAACGATTTCTGTCGTCAAGCCAGGCAGTGTTCATCAATGAAAAACTTCTTTCTGTTTCTGCATTTCTAACTGGAATGCTAAATTGAAACCTTTAAACAGTCTTAAAAGATGGGGAAGCTTTTCGTTGGTTTTAAATATGCTTAGCCATTTTTTGCTGACACTTCCGGGCATTTTTCTATAATTGATGAAATTATAAATCTTAATACTGCTAAAGTCTTCATATACAGGGTGATCCGCTACAGGTGGCGAGCGGCTGTATCTTCAAAACCATACATGCTAGGACTTTGGGATAAAAAATTTATTAAGAAATATGAGCAAAAAAAATCACTGGAAATATTTTTAAAGTTCCTAATTTTACCGCTAGGGTGCGTAGTCGCTATGCTATGATCTAAAATCCTTAATTTCTACTAATAACTGCAATACAATGCAGGTAAGAAATTAAGTTTTTATATGATCTGTAATATCCTCTATTAATTTTGTAATAACAATTTTACTAGCGTGGAGAAGGGTAACGACTAATAGTACTTAAAAGGCTGTAACTTCGGTCTATACCTTAACCGAATTTAACAAACTATGGTTTATTTTAAAGTACGTTTTATCCTGATTAAACGTTAATATAAATATTATTAAAATTAATGCGTGAGGTTGATAATAGAGGGCACTAAAATTGCCACTGTTTAGAAAACAAAACGCTAAAACATATGAAATTAATTGTGTTAAATGGTTCAAAGTTCGCAAATATACGTAAGTAGGCAAAACAGGGATTTATAACCTCTGCGGTTTTTAGGATTTTGTATTTTTGTGTCAACAATTAAAATTTGCCGACCTGGGCCCAGTTTGCCCTCCCTAGAGCGTGTCCTGGTACTCCCAAATAATCTATTTAACAAAGCATATGAACCACTATTAATCTTTGCTTTGTTACCTGCATTTAATATTAAAATAAAAAACAAGAAAGCTGCAATTTTACACAAAAAGCCTATTTATTCTACGTGATATTTTAACATATCGATTAACTTGATGATTTTTAAGTTTTATATGTTATGTATCAGCTGTACAAATAGCCGTTGCAAAATTTTGTATTCAGTTAAAGTGTTGCCTAAAGAAAGCAGTGTTTACTCGGAATTGACTCGCCAAGTGGTCTAATGAAGTTGTCAGTTCATAAAAAATGACTGCTCGAATGTGTGAAATGCTTTGTTCCATTAATTTTCAGAACTTTTCTTTTAAACGAACCGATGACTTGTACTATTTCTGCTGTGTGTACTTTTGATTTTGAACTAATGAATGTTTATAATGTCGTAATAAAATCCATTGTATAAAATTGGTCTCTTTAATTAAGCAGTATTTCTCATCCTTATTTATATGTAATAAAGGTGTGGTAGCTAAACTTATTAAAATTTCGAAAACATATTTATCTAGTTATTATTGAAACAACTTACTGCCTGTTTAATCAGGATTACAGTGTTAATTTAGAATTTAGAGTATGTTCATTTTGTGTTTGCACAGAAAAATACATCACCCCAGAAAGTCGACCGTTCAAGTCAATGAGCCTAATGTTTAAAAATGTAGCCATTGCTTTTTCTTTTAAAATCGAAGTAATTTCTTGAAAGCCAATGAATAAAAACTAAAGTACCTAATTGCTTTTGCGTCCAGAAATTGCTTAAAAGTGTAGGAATTGCTTCTAGTCAATGCTTTTTCTTAAAAAATAGAAGCAATTGCTATCGTTTGCTTAAAATGTGATGAATACATTAAGAAATTGCTTTTTCTAGTGTAGCGATTGCTTTCAACTTTTTAAGGTAGGTCGACCCCTGCATTATTTGCTTGGTAGCAGTCAACTTTAGTTCTCCGCGGCATACGCGTGCGTTGCTCTTAATTTGTGTCTTCAATTATGGCTGAATATATGAACGTCCGTAAAAGAAAAATCTACAATGTATGAAAAAATTGCAGATATGATGATTTCAGAAAGTTATATTGATTTGACTGCGAAAATGTTGAGTGGTTGGCAAATTATTTTTTGACTGATACTGGTAAAAGGAGAGGAGAGAGATATACTAAAAGCAGTTTTATTTAGTCAGTAAACATTTTCTAACTTATTCGGACTGGTCGTTTTTAAGCGATTCTACGCATTTTATACATCAGGGGCGCATTTACGGGCGAGGGTAATTACTCCCCTCCCCCCCCCCCCCCACAGGATCTTAAAAACCTAACATTTTTTTTAAAGTGTTCAAAGAAAAATTTAACATTCTGTGCCAATTTTTTATTGTTAGCAATACATATTTTACTGAACCATCCAAATTTTTTCGTGTCAAATATTTTGATCATTTATTATATTACTTCCTCCAGACTTGAACTCTGGATACGCCTCTGTTACACATATCCATATTTTTTAGAACAGCATGTTATAATTAAACATAATAAATTATAAAGAAAAAAGCACAAAGTCTTTCTCCACACGTTTATTAGAATAATTAGGCGAACCTAGAATAATTCTTAATAATTTGACATGTTTCAAGTGTAGAAACACTCATCATCAGGAAAACAAAGTATATAGTACAATGCTGATGTTGTTAGCAATAGAGAAAATAATAAGTGGGATTGAGCCGTAATGGAGCTTTCAATAGTGTACACGAGGTGTAAAATATGAATAGTCAGAAGACCGACAAGAATTCAGCATACTGGAAAGTCAAGGGGTAGTAAAAAAGGCCCTGTCTTGGGCAGAACAATGAAGAGAGCAAAAGAAAATTACAGGGTTTTAACAGACTTTGTCAAAATCATTTAAAATTAAATTTCGTTTGCTACATTTCCCTTTTTTTTATCTTTTACAGATGCGTTTACTTTTACGAAAACCGATTTTTTTTCTTTCCCTCTCATTTCACTACTTTAACATGTCTCGTCAATACTGAATCCAAAAAAGACTCTAAGCCTTGCCGCGGGACAAGAGCGGCAAGAACCTCGCAGTAGTGATGGGCGAGGTTCATAGATGTTTTCGAAACATCGATGTTTTGTTATTAATGTTCGATGTTTTGCCACCGACATTAAGGGCCACAAACATCGATGTTTGATGAATTCATCGATGAGTAACCTTCGATGTTTGATCTTGCCAAAAAAATGTAATTTTCAATTTCCACGCTTAAAAACAGAAACAGCAAAGACAACTTCAACATACAATAAATAATAGCCTAATGAATAAAAATTAAGCAATTACTTGAAGCAATTACTTTTTAGTAAAAGCAATTGCTTGACTAGCAAATGCTATAAGTAAAAGCAATCGCGAGGATATGAATAAAATTGCTGTTTTTCTTAAACCTTCGTAGCAAACGCTTATCAAACTATTCAACACAAGTTCAGACGTGATGGCTTATCCACTTGTTCAGATTATAGATATCATGTTCAGTTTGGTGCCTAATTTGCAAAAGAGTTGACGTAAATACAACAACGTTGGTCTATTTATTTAGTACAATAGTAATCTGTTACGTTTTTGTGGAAAATAGGAAACTTATATTTGTGATATGGCAGATTTCAGTGAAAATGAGGAAAGTGATAGTAGTGATGAAGAAATTAAACACAAGCAATTATTGATATTCGTTCACAAATTGAAGGAACATAAATAAATCTCTGACCCGTTTGGCTTCCACAACAGCTTGAGCACTTGTAGGAAATTTAATAAAAATATTGGCCTTTTCCAACACTGCATCCATTACAGAAGTGTATGTCTTACAGACAGTAGTTTGGTGAACACCGAGTTCTTCACCAACAGAATTTTGAAAGCCCGGATCCGACAATTTCCGCAGAAAGACTTTAATCTTATTTAAAGGTGACAGTGCACCCCCTCTCCTTTTACCAGTATCAGTCAAAAAATAATTTGCCAACCACTCAACATTTTCGCAGTCAAATCAATATAACTTTCTGAAATCATCATATCTGCAATTTGAGTAAAATATGTATTGCTAACAATAAAAAATTGGCACAGAATGTTAAATTTTTCTTTGAACACTTTAAAAAAAATGTTAGGTTTTTAAGATCCTGTGGGGGGGGGGGGAGTAATTACCCTCGCCCGTAAATGCGCCCCTGATGTATAAAATGCGTAGAATCGCTTAAAAACGACCAGTCCGAATAAGTTAGAAAATGTTTACTGACTAAATAAAATGCTTTTAGTATATCTCTCTCCTCTCCTTTTACCAGTATCAGTCAAAAAATAATTTGCCAACCACTCAACATTTTCGCAGTCAAATCAATATAACTTTCTGAAATCATCATATCTGCAATTTTTCCGTACATTGTACATTTTTCTTTTTCGGACGTTCATATATTCAGCCATAATTGAAGACACAAATTAAGAGCACCGCACGCGTATGCCGCGGAGAACTAAAGTTGACTGCTACCAAGCAAATAATGCAGGGGTCGACCTACCTTAAAAAGTTGAAAGCAATCGCTACACTAGAACAAGCAATTTCTTAATGTATTCACCACATTTTAAGCAAACGATAGCAATTGCTTCTATTTTTTAAGAAAAAGCATTGACTAGAAGCAATTCCTACACTTTTAAGCAATTTCTGGACGCAAAAGCAATTAGGTACTTTAGTTTTTATTCATTGGCTTTCAAGAAATTACTTCGATTTTATAAGAAAAAGCAATGGCTACATTTTTAAACATTAGGCTCATTGACTTGAACGGTCGACTTTCTGGGGTGATGTATTTTTCTGTGCAAACACAAAATGAACATACTCTAAATTCTAAATTAACACTGTAATCCTGATTAAACAGGCAGTAAGTTGTTTCAATAATAACTAGATAAATATTTTTTCGAAATTTTAATAAGTTTAGCTACCACACCTTTATTACATATAAATAAGGATGAGAAACTACTGCTTAATTAAAGAGACCAATTTTATACAATGGATTTTGTTACGACATTATAAACATTCATTAGTTCAAAATCAAAAGTACACACAGCAGAAATAGTACAAGTCATCGGTTCGTTTAAAAGAAAAGTTCTGAAAATTAATGGAACAAAGCATTTCACACATTCGAGCAGTCATTTTTTATGAACTGACAACTTCATTAGACCACTTGGCGAGTCAATTCCGAGTAAACACTGCTTTCTTTAGGCAACACTTTAACTGAATACAAAATTTTGCAACGGCTATTTGTAAAAAAATGGTTTTGACAAACTCTGTTAAAACCCTGTAATTTTCTTTTGCTCTCTTCATTGTTCTGCCCAAGACAGGGCCTTTTTACTACCCCTTGACTTTCCAGTATGCTGAATTCTTGTCGGTCTTCTGACTATTCATATTTTACACCTCGTGTACACCATTAAAAGCTCCATTACGGCTCAATCCCACTTATTATTTTCTCTATTGCTAACAACATCAGCATTGTACTATTTACTTTGTTTTCCTAATAATGAGTGTTTCTACCAAATACTTCTAATCTTGTATTAGAAGTCTTTGGTTTCTACACTCGAAACATGTCGAATTATTAAGAATTATTCTAGGTTCGCCTAGTTATTTTAATAAACTTGTGAAGAAAGACTTTGTGCTTTTCTTTTTTCTATACATTTAACTCCACTTTGAGCATGAACTACTTCTTCAGAATAAATCATAGATTTGAATCATCTTAATACTTACAATTAGACCAGATAACTTCAATAACTTGTATTGTAAAAATGTTGTTGTCTTCCTGCTAGGTACATTTGAAATAAAGCACCAGCTTGCCAGGCAGCAGGACAATGCAATGCAATGAATTTAGTTCAGGTTTAGATAAATTAGGCAAAAATATATGCATGAAGGTTGTACCCTTGGAACAAATGGTTTACGGTATGTTGTCAAATCTATAATAAGTTGTAGGTATACGACCAAATTGCCAATTAGTTCCTTTTATTGTTATAATTTTTTTGTCTTTAGGTAGTCGGTGTATTGTGTTCTTCCTTAATCAGTCTATTTTTTTTTATTAAAAGATTAGTCATCCATCAATTAGTATTATTATTTCTGCAAATCATTGCGTCGGAGGTTCTTAAAGACATTCTCGAGTTCTTGCGTTTCATTTTGTGAAACTGATGGAATAATAAAGTCCATGAATAATAAAGTTGGCCAATAGCCGATTCCATTAAGATGGGATTCTCAACGCCATTCAATCTATTGCCAACCTATAACCTATTTCTCGTTGTTTTTTTTTTTAGTTTATTATTTTATTAACTAACTAAGGTACGAGTTGAACTTCTTTAACAAAGAAAAAGCTACTTTTTCTAAGATGTTCTAGAAAATTAAAATTGTTTTTTAAAATATTTTAAATTTATTAATTTTGCACACAATGTGACGTATAATTTGACTCCTGCCGGTGTCACTGGGCCGTAACAAGCCTGGTACCCCAACAGCATTTTACTTTAAGCTAAATGATGCTTCAACTTTTACGATACCCATTTTTTCCCTCTCATTTCACTAGTTTTACATGTCTCCGACAAAGTTTATTGAAACTTAAGATTTTTCTTTCCCTCAATTCACTACTTATACCTAAATGATTTTGACAAAATCTGTTAAATTTTAACAGAAGGTAGGTAATAGCCCAAGGATCAAAATCTATATCAAACCGAAGGGCGCCAAAGCCCTGGGGGTGGTTGCCACCCCATCTCGGGGGTGGAAATTTTTTATTACATTTTAACCACAGGAGTCGATCGAAAAAGTGATTCTAAGCAAAAAATGTTCTATACATTTTTTTCGTAAAAATAATATTTTTCAAGTTATTCGCGATTGAAAGTAACAATTTTTAGACGAAAAAATCGACGTTTTTAATGGGTTTTTCGCGAATAATTCGAAAATTATGCATTTTATCAATAAAACTGTAGAGAGCAAAATTGTAGCTTTTAAAAAAAACCAACAAAAATCGTTTTTTATAATTTTTCTACGACCAAAAAGGCTGGATTTTTCGAGGAAAACTCATGGAATCTTTTTTAAAGTACGTAATTAGACCATTCTTTTTAAAATAAAAAAGTCTCTAGCATGAAAATTGAGCGAGTTATGTTAAAAATAAGGTCAGTGCCTAATTTTTTATACGAAAAAATCAATGAAAACAACCCCCTAACTACCCCCCTAATTAAAATTGATCTTCACTGCAATTCTCTTTATAAATGTATTCTTAATACGTCCAAAAAGTTTGACCAATTTAAAATGCCTAATTTTTGAAAAATTGGAGCTTAAGTGAAAAACGAATTTTCACAATTTCGAATTTTTCACCCTTTTTCTCAAAATAACTCCGAAAATATGGGAGATACGAAAAAAATGATAGAGTACTAAATTGTAGCTTTTTTAATGACTAAAATTTTCCTGTGTGTAAATTTTCTGTACAGTGAATATTTGGCGAGATATAACCGTTTAAATCCCCTATTTACGAACGAGCACCACCTTTTTCGAGCCCTTTAAACTCACCCCATTTATAAACCAAGGGATCTTAAGGGATTTAATTCATAGAGCCTTGTAGGTCTTGAAAAACCCTACAAACCCGTTTTTGAAAAAACTTTCTAGCATTAAAAATGAAGGAGATACGTTAAAAAAAACAATCAATTTTTTTCCGAAAAATTCTAATAGCTCACTTCGGAGCATAATAATCTACATAACCGGTATATTTGGCAGTAGGCGTAGACGTGGCCATTTTTTTTTAGAATTATTTAATTGTCTTTATTATAATTATGATAATAAATCGGTTAGTGCATAAAAAATTCATATATATAAATATTTTTTATTTAAAGTGCCTGAGCAGATGCGGTATGAACATTTCATCAAAGCCACAACAAAAAACAGTGCAGTGAAACTAGCTTCCCTTCTGCCCACTGTTGATGCCTTAGACGAACATACAAAAAGATGCTACTACCAAATTCAACAGTGGCTTGGAAATGAAAACATCCGAGCAACAGATTGGGGATGGTATTTCAAAGAAGGTTCATTACACCCCGTGCGCATGAAGAAACCATCTGCACCCGATGAACTTTTAAAAATGATTTTTTGCCAATGCAAAAAAAGGTGCGGCGTTTTATGCGGGTGCAGAAAAGTTGAATTATATTGCAATTCCACTTGTTCTGGGTACTCAGGTGAAGACTGTAATAGTAGTCCACCAGTGATCGAAGAAGACGAAGACGACATCGACCACGATGAAGATCGAATTAATGATACAGACATTTAAAAATCATATTTGTATTATTTGTATCTGTCTTTGTAAATATAGTCATCTATTTATGCAAATGTGCAGTGTATTTTGGTGTTAATAAATTTTTTTGTACGTAATTCTACTTTTTTCTATTTATATCAATTAAATTAGTTTATAAAAATTGCAATGTTGTGAAGGGTGGTTTTCAAAGGTTGAAAAGTTACAAAATGCACTTGATACATATCTTAAACAACAGAATTCTTGAATTGAACCACTATGATAATAATTAATCATTTTTTTTTTGTAAAAAAAAAATTTTTTGCATTAAGCTGTAACAAGGGTTAATTTTTAAGGGTTGAAAAATTATGAAATTGTATTTCAGAGTATAAGATAATCATTATTTAACTAATCCAAACCAAATTTCACCCTATCTTAAGGTTTACAATGTTATTTTATAATTTTTTACAATTAGTTTTCACCCCTAAGAAACAATCAGCGCTCATCGGCATGATATAAAATATAAAGCAGAGGATGAGTTTAGCCTAATCTCAAATTTTTATGCAAATCGATCCAAGGCGAAATAATTTTTTTAGAATTAATAATTTTTTTTACATTAAGCTCTAACAAGGGTTGCTTTTTAAGGGTTGAAACATGATGAAACTGTATTCCAAAGCACGAAACAATCATTATTTAACTAATCGAAACCAAATCTTTCCCATATTCAGGTTTAAAATGTTATTTTATACTTTTTGACAATTAGGGGTAGTTTTCACCCCTAAAAAACGTCCAGCGACCTTCGGTGCGATATAGATTTTGATCTGTGGGCTATTCCCTACCTTCTGTTAAAATTTCAAGTAAATCCATGCTGGACGAAAAAATTGCGAGGTTTTACCTTTTTTTGGACTTCATTTCCTGTACTATAGGTATCTATTATTGCATATATAGTATATACAGTTTTGTAGACGTGCCAATGGCCACAAGCAGCCGAGGCACTATATTTAAATAAATAAACAAATAAATAATTTTTTTTTTAGATCAACCTAGCGACACTGACATAAATATTATAAATTATAACACCAATTTTTCACATGCATCATTTATTTGTTTGGCTGATATCTGATGACCCTTTCAAATTAAGCAAGTTGGCATTGAGTCTGGTGACTCCCCATGTTGGGCAAGTTGGCATTGAAATGGATTACAAATTATCCCCTGTAAAAACCTATAAAAAATAAGCAGTTACAATAATCATAATTGAAAGTATCATTATTTTTTTTGGTTATTGTTATTTTTTTTGGTATAGGGGAGGATGGGCCACGTTGAGACGATTTTTACATTTGTATTTTTAAACCCATCCCTTTGAAATATTTTTGACATCTTGCACACTAAAATGATGCTTCTCAGTGTTGCCTACTAAAATAAATTGTTTAGCAGTCCAAATACCCAGTATTCATTGTTAAACGTTTTAAAACATGTATATTTACATCTGTCTTAAGGTGGCCCCAAACCGGGCCACCTTAAGACATGCAAGGTCTACCATGAGACACATATAAGAATATTCTTACAAATTTAGTTTAATATGGTTTATTATTATTTGCTGGTTACAAGAATACATAAACAGGTTACGTCAGTAAAAAAGACAAAATTAGCGAATATCAATACTCAATTTTAAGTCAAATTTAATACCAAATGTTACGTAAGCCTGCTGCCTCCTGGTACCTTCACAGTTAGTGTTAGGCGGCAAAACATATTTGATGTCACTGTCTTTTATTAGAGCCATATCTTCGACTTGGGGAAATATAAATGCATTTTTTATTTTATTACTATGGCGCAAATAAGTCACTTCAATGCCGGAATCTTTTATGGCAATATAGAATACAGACTTTTTATTATGGAATTCAACGAAAACGTAAGAGTTTATTTGTGGCTTATCTTTAAATTTTTCGAATTCCAATTCACTAAAAGATTCTGGGTCAGAGGAGTCTGAAATAAATGAATTATTTTCCTCAGTGTTAGAAGATTATGATGAGACTGTAGCTGTTCTATTCGACTTTTTGGCTAAACCTTATTGCCTTTTTGTTCCTTTTTATAATTGTAGTGATTTTTTTCGTTTCTTCTCATTGTCTTTTTCCTCTATTTCTAATTTCTCCGGTGTATCGGTTACAATTTTACTTCTACCCCTCTGTCTTGACTGTTTTAACTTTGTTGCTTGAGCTTTGGGACATCCGAATAGTTGTTCTGGACTTTTAAATTTATTAGGTCACCTTGAGACATGTCTCATTGTGGCCCATAAAAGTTGTCTCAAGGTAGCCCATTATGCACCTGAAAATAAGAAATGTACTAAAGTCAAAATCCTGAACATAGGACCCTTAAGACCTTGAAATAATAAAAACACATATTTAATTGGTCATAAGCAAAAACACAATAATCCATTTGCTCTATTTTTTTTTTAAAACAATCGTCAAAAGTAAGTAATAAAATAAACTTTACATGTCGAAATACACACTACTCACGATAAAAATTTTATTCGCACACAAACAACCACCACGGTAGCACGAGAGAGACTGATCGCCACGGGGATGAATGTGGGATTGGGCAACCCGCAACATCTTGCCACCGGATATGTCTGCCACCTGGCCATATTTGAACGTATGTGCAAAAGCAATTGAGACGTACGTGCGATTATAATTTGACATTGTTGACGTTTCGTTTTCGTAACCTTTCTTTTTTTAGACCGCCTGGTGGAAATGTTTTTTTTTTTTTGTGATTTTTATCGCACCGGCATTATTATTTATGTTAAAAATGTCACTGAAGTTCCTAGTATTTCTCTGAGTAAGCACTAAATATTGTAATATTATTATTAAGCTAAAAATATTGCAGCCGAGAATATTCCATTTACTTCCAAATAATGTTTCTTGGAGGGATGATTTTTTATAACCTTTGAAATTGAAAGTCTGTACCTGACTGTGAAACTTGCTAATTTGTATTCTAGCGACGTAACTAATCAGTATTTATGTGTTTCATTTAAAGAATATGATGAAAATACTAGACTACTTATGCCAGTGACAAACTAGTTCGCTTACTCGATGTAGGTAATTCCATGAGAGATTGTATCGTTTCCTTAATAATAGTGGCATTGCTCACTTAGAAGATAAATTTTTAAAAATTTATGGAAATGACTTTAAAAAATTTAACTTCTGTGAGCAACACGACATATTATGTAATGAAATTGTTAAATTATATGTTCGATTAACAGTTTACAAATATTTAAGAGATAAAAATAATCAAAATCAAACTTTAAGTGCTGGACACTATAAAAAGCATAACATTTTTAATAAAAGTAAAGTTAATGACCCCAGTAATAAAAGATTTAAAACCAATTAAACAATTTTCTCAGTTTCTATTTAAAAATAATTCTTGTATTAAAACATTTTACTAATGTATGAGATTATTCTGCCCAATTTTTTTTTGTTTCATGTTAATGCATACCTACAAGACTAGCCCAATGTTGACCTCCACCGTATGAAGACTTGCCCCACATGAAGAGCTATTTTTAATAATGACCAGCCCTATATTGCAAAATTGAAAAGCATAGGGAAGGAAGCCGTTGAACGACACCACTGTGACTCTAAAGTTGTACCTAAGAAGGGTGAAATAAGAGTCACTGGTGGATACCTTGGATGCTTCCTTGGCTTATATTTTTATACAGGCCCAGGAAGTTAGTCGACTCTGAATACCACCTTTAATCCCTTAGGAAACTTTTATTTTTGATAGTACAATGTTCCGTAACTAGTTCGTACCAGAAGTTCATATAGTCATCAGAAATTCGTCTTGTATTAGACTCATTAGAAGTTATGCCTTCTGCATTAAGATCTTTTGTGATCTAAAATTGAAATAAATTATAAACAAAATATGGTCGTTTTTTTTTTTCTAGAAAAGTCTTATTGTTTTTTATAGTAAATTAATTTTTTAATGTTGTTTGCTTTGCTGTTTTTAATCGTCTAGAATAAACATAATTTTTCTCAGAAAATTGAGAAGCAAAGTAAACAAACATTAAAAAATTAATTTACTAACCTGCAATTAAAATTTATCGTTCCCCTGCCTTCCTCACCCCCTGCCACCTAAGATGGCGATCGGTTAAACGTCATTCCCGTTTCGTTCAATTAACATGCAAATAACGTTTCTCTTAGTTGGTGTTTTGTGCTGATCGCTGTTTGCTGTTTGTTTGCCCAACGCGCTGCGGAAGTACTATATTTAATTGGCGCGTATTTCAAAAACTGTAACGGTTGTCTCATGGTGCACGCGTCTCAAGGTGGCCCATCCTCCCCTACAGGGTGTATCAAGATTAAGTTTGTCCTATTGCTAATTTGTCATCAGTGGACCTGCAACATCGGTTACATTGACCAACTGCAGGGTGTCTCACGGTGACCGTGTGCGAAATAACATCAATCATATGCAACTTTCGGTTACATAGGAATTTTAGATACCGGGAAGTGAAAAAGTAACAATTTTTAATCTTTAGCAATTAATATAACTACAATACTTTTAACCTTATTTACGGTTTTTCGCAAAATCCTCCAAATATCCAGCAGTCTCATTGATTTTTTGCAAGGATGCCATGATAAGCAAAGTGATAATTTTTCTACAGACGCGTGTCAATTGCAATTATTACTTTGTTTATCATGGCCTTCTTCCCCATCAATGCTTGATATTTGGAGAATTTTGCGAAAAACCGTAAATAAGTTTAAAAGTATTCTAGTTGGGTATAGGGACATGGGACACTCTATGTGGATTGAATGAACCAGTAATGTATTTAAAAAAATTAAATTAAACAAAAAAAATTGATAAAGATCAAAAGGTGTTACTTTTCAACGTCCCGGTATATAAAATTCCTTTTTTGAATATTCATTATCGAGAACAATAATATCTTATTCCACACCCGAGTTTTCCAACTTTACTCTATCTTTGAAAATATATATTCAATTAAAAAGGTCAAAAGTTGAGAAAAACTTTATTTTTCTTAGAAACGGATAGAGTAGGACAAGAAAACTTTTAATAAAATGGGAAATAAAGAAAAAACTAAAAGTCTTCCTCCACAAAATTTAATAGAATAAAATTATTCAAGGGTCTCTACATGTTTCGAACGTAGAAACGTTCATCATCAGGAGACAGAAAATATATTTAGTGCTAATGGTTTTAGCAGAAGAAAAAATGGTGAAGGACCTTAATGGAGTTTTTATGTAATTAAAAAATGATGTATAAAAGAGACATCATATGGAGAAATTGATAAAAGTTAAAACATACTCAGTATTCGGGTGTCCACGGAAGGTGGCTCGCCACTCTAACTTTTTTTTTTAACATATAATAATATAATGAAATAAAATTCAGGGGATTTATATACGACATAAAACTGCATTTTTTGACGGTTGACTCAACATTATGGAACTTCCGGTTTAACCGGAAGTGACATAAACTTTCGATTTTTAAATGGGACACCTGGTATATTTTTTTTTTTTTGACTCTATATGACATTCTAATTACAACGATGTGTCACTTGTCACTTTTTGTCACCAAGAAAATATTTTTTTTCCAAATTTATTGTTTTATCTAAAGGGCTAGTGTTTGGAGAATGAGAAGAAATAATTCAATCGATGCTGCACCACTTTACGCACAAAGATATTTTAATCGTCGTCATCCAACCCGGCACTATTAGGTACCCAAAACTGGTTCCGAAAATGCGAAATGAGGTTGACAATAATAACATATCAACTTTTTCACTCCTTGTAAAACTATTATTTTCCATGCTTTTTAAACAACAAACTAATTTACTTTGGCAGAAGCTGTTGGAATTTCAATTTTCTTCAAGGCATGATTTTGTTTTATCAGTTTTGCTGGTCACAGGCTACTTGATGCATTTAAATCTTTTATTCTCAAAAGATGCTTCATTTTAGGAACTAAGTTAACTCTTTAAAGTTTTTTAATGGCAACTCTTCTAAAACCTAATAGTGTATGGTATCAAAATAATCTTAATAAAATCCTATTTTTTCCTAACCCGACGAGCCACCATGTTGCCATTTAAAAAAAAATTAGTTATACAACTTTAAAGATTAAATTTTACATAGCACATAGCATTGGACCAAAAATAGTAGAATTGTATTTTTCCCAAGATTAAAGAACTGAAATAAGTGATTTTAAGGTATTCATAGCCCTCTAGATAAAACAATAAATTTGGAAAAAAAATATTTTCTTGGTGACAAAAAGTGACAAGTGACACATCGTTGTAATTAGAATGTCATATGGAGTCAAAAAAAGTAAAAATATACCAGGTGTCCCATTTAAAAATCGAAAGTTTATGTCACTTCCGGTTAAACCGGAAGTTCCATAATGTTGAGTCACCTGTCAAAAAATGCAGTTTTATGTCGTATACAAATCCCCAGAATTTTATTTCATTATCTTGAAAAACAAAAAAGTTATAGGGGCGAGCCACCTTCCGTGAACACCAGGTATGAGGCGTCAGTAAATGGGGTCTAAACCAACCAAATAATCTGGGGAAGGGAAGGAGAAAAAAAAACCTAGAATAAGGTATCAAAGATTATTTAAATTTTTTATAAAACATTTTTAAGTATATATCTATAAGACATTGTGACGATAAAATTAGGCCGGCCGTACACAGCCGGAATGTCTATCTGAATTCAGGAACGTACGGAATTGTATATATTTTTATTATACAGCACACACATTCTGATTTTTTCAGATTATGAATTTTTCAAATTTTCAATGGGCCGGAATTCAGATTCTGGATTCCGTTTCTGAATTCAGATAAACATTCCGGCTGTGTACTAATTATCAAGGTATCACAATGAAATTACATTCAGCAAAAGTGTTTTGTGGGGTACTGAGGTTTAAAGCTCAGTAACCCCACAAGAGGTTAATTTAAAATCAATAAAATTTATTAAAAAGTTGCACATTTTAAGAACCTAGAGGTCAAAGAGGTTGTTCACGTCCACGTGCTGGGACCAAAGTAACTTTTATCAATTCAATCCATATTATGTCTCATTTACACATCATTTTTTAATTACATAAAAGCTCCATTAAGGTCCTTCACCATTTTCTATTCTGCTAAAACCATCATCATTATTTAAATACATTTTCTGTCTCCTGATGATGAACGTTTCTACGTTCGAAACATGTAGAGACCCTTGAAGAATTTTATTCTATTAAATTTTGGGAGGAAGACTTTTATTTTTTTCTTTATTTCCCATACTTTTAACTCCACTTTAAGCACGGTCTACTTCTTCAAACTTTTAATAAAAGTTATTGGAAATGAAGAAAGGGACACAAAAATATTTATTATACAGTGTCTTCTATTTAAAATAAGCAAGTTTATGACAACTTCCGGCATATGATCGCTGTTATTTCATTTGAAGAGAGGGTCTCCGAAATCCCATTATCCAAATTTGCACGATTCAACTCTATACTAACATAGAAAGAAGGAGATGCGAAGAATAATTCATTAGTTAACCACATGATTTGAAAAATACTTAAAATAAATGCGCGGTACAACCCAAACTGAATAATTTCTGTCGATAAAGCGAGGCGATGAGGATGATCCCCACCCTTTAACTGAGGAAAGGCTTCGCCATGCATTATTCACGTCGGCAAGATGGATGACTCTGTTGTCATTCTTGCGGGCATCTAAAAAAACTAATTATCTTTGAAGAAGTAGTTCATACTTAAAGTGGAGTTGAAAATGTAGGAAAGAAAGAAAAACTAAAAGTCTTTCTCCACAAAATTTAATAGAAATAGATTCTTTATTAGGGGTCTCTACATGTTTCGAACGTACAAACGTTCATCTTCAGGCCTTTGAAATTTTTTTTATATTGTGCTGATTGTATTAGCAGAAGGAAAAATGGTATAAAACCTTAATGGAGCTTTTTATGGCATTGAAAAGTTGAAATTTAGAAGTGACGCATAAAAAAATTGAGAAGAGTTAAAACACGCTGAGCATGTGAAGAAAGTTAGTAAAGGAAGTATAAACAACCAAACTAAAAGAGGAAGAAGAAAAAGGCCTTCTAAAGAGAAGGTGTCAAAGATTTTTAAATCATTTATATACATTTTTTTTCATTGATAATAATATGTCTAGGACAGTATAAAGATAAGAATCTAAGGCCGGCCTTACACAGCCGGAATGTTTATCTGAATTCAGAAACGGAATCCAGAATCTGAATTTCGGCCCATTGAAAATTTGAAAAATTCATAATCTAAAAAAATCAGAATGTGTGTGCTGTATAATAATAGTAGATTCTGTAACGAGGTTGAAATGAAAATTCGATCCGAGAGGAAGATTCCGAACGCGAGCGTGAGGAACCACGAGTATCGAATTTTCATTCTAACCGAGTAGCAGACTATATTTTCTCCACGACCATCCAGTTCCATATCTGATTCATCCGATTTTTCAATCATTTTTGGACTTGCACTAAAATTTGTCTGAAAATAATTATTACAACGCGGCCATTTTTATCTGACACTGACAGTTTGGAAATTCATGGCAACCTATGTCGTTTATCTCAATTACAGAATATTCATTCCGTATCTTGTTATGGAATGAAAATACACGCAAAACGCATAAGAAGCAAGTGTTTCAGAATAAATATTCCAACTCAAGAGCGAGAATTTTTACATTCTATTATCAAAAATGATTTTGGAATTTGAATTTTGCATTCAGTAATGGTCGTGGAGAAAAATATATACAATTCCGTACGTTCCTGAATTCAGATTCTTAATTCCGTTTCTGAATTCAGATAGACATTCCGGCTGTGTACGGCCGGCCTAAGGTAGAATTCATAATATCAGAATAGTTGAAAATGGTTTTTGGGGTACTAATTAATTATCCTCTCCTTCTCACGTAAAATGCCACTGTAACTTGGAGTTTGCCAGTACGGTACGGACGCAGTAGTCTGTGAGTCATCACAGTGTGTTTTCACTACATTGAACATTCTACCTGCGTCCGATTGCAAAAAAAATTGTTTTTTTTTACGCGGCGTCAGTGAAGATTTGAAGATAATATTGAGGCATCGTTTGTAATTTTAATGGAAAATAGGAAATTAATATGAATATTTCTATTTTTATATTCTGCATGCAGTGGCGTAACAAAAAGTGAGTGCCCCCCCCCCCCTCCGCAAAGTTTTCAGGAGCCCCCTCTCTATAATGAATGGAAAATGATAATTCTTATTTTCATTACTATTAGGTTCAGGTTTATATTATGAATTTTTGAATTCGTTAATCGTATAATAATTTAATTAGGGTTAAACCCACATTGGGGTCTATTCTGTAAACTAGCCGTTAAATTTTAGAGGCCATTAAAAATTTAAATTTTAACAGCCCTCTAAAAATGTTTGGTAAAATTGATATTCTGTAAAGGCAAATTCTAGAGTTTGGTTAAAAAATATAAATTTTAGAGGAGTCCGTTAAAATGTGTGTTCAGAAATATGGCAATGTCACACTTTGAGTTGTTTAAACTACTGTCGCCGAAATTTGACATTATTATGACCATAGACAAGCGAGTTGCGCGCTCTCAAGGATAGATAGGCAACTTAACATACTAAATTGGTTTCCTGATAGCGCCACATGCGACCGGGGGCAAAACTAAATATAGTCGTGGTGGGGGTAGGCGCCAAGCATAAAAATTAAAATTTTATTATTACTTTGAATTCAAATTTTCGCGCTTCTAACTTAACGGAAAAGTTTGAAGCGCGAAACATCTGATTCAAGTTAAAATAATTTGGGAGAACGAAAGGAAATTATAACAACGTTTCTGATATGGCGACAAGATTTATTAATAATTAGATATTTACATAAATATGTTTTAAATAAAAAAACAGCTTAAATTATTATATTATTATTTTCTGTAGATTTTTCTAACAATTCCGTGTTATTTTCAAAGTTTTTATTTAATAAACTAGTTATTGTACCTTGTAGTTCATTAAGTTGTGAAGTAAAGTTTCTTTCTATATCTTTAATAGCTTTCTCTGTACTTTCCAATCGTTGGGCGACATTATTGAAGTCTTCAGGAGGTTCCACGCTTTTGTTAATTGCCTTGGTTTTTCTTCCCGATTTCTTTGGTCGCGACATATTAAATATATATGATTCTCAAACTACCGACTGCGCCATGTTAAGTTTATAAATTATATATGAATAATTATTTAATAATAACTTTATTTTTTATATATTTTACAAATCAATCATAAAATGACAATGACAATCGTTCACCAGTCCAGGTAGACTTCAGGATCTGTCACAATAAGCCGTGTTATCTTTCTCGCACATATACTGGTACAGTTTAATACAGAGAGAGAGAGGTACAGAATGTTGGCCATGCTCATTCTAAATAAATATTCTTTTCCTACCAACGTTTAGGAGATGAACAACCTTATAAAACAAAATTCCTACAATAGCGCCACTAGCGACCGGGGGCTAAATTAAACGAACAGGGGACGACCTTCACCATTTAAGTTATCCTAGCCTGATTATGACACTTTTATTGTGGAATTTTACGATTTAGTTCATTGATTTTAAAATGTCTCGCGCTCCGAGGACTACAAAATGCCAGAAAGAGTTTATTGTGCATTTCTTAGAAGAAAACCAAAAACTGCTAGAAGGAAAAATGAATCCAGTTCTCATTTATTCTATTCTTCTGTGCCAATTTTTATCAGGCATATTTTCAATATCATTAAAAGCACCGTCATTATCTAAATCTAAAATTTCTTCTGGAAGATCATCTTTGTAAAACCGTGATATATTGTGCAATATACCACAACTATAAATAACTTTCCCTGCCTTAATAGGATCGTAATTTAAAGTACTATGCTTTAATAAGCATCGAAATCTTGATTTTAGTGTTCTATTAAACTTTTCAATTATTTTTATTCTTCTTACAAAGTGATAATTATAACTACTTTCGGGCGTATTTACCGCACGGTTCTCAAAGGGGGTTAGTAAAAACGGTTGTAAAGGGTACCCAGAGTCTCCGATAAGAAAATAATAAGCACCATGAATATATAGATCTTGCATGATAGTTTTAATATTGGAAGCTTGCCAAATAGCCACATCGTGGGTTGATCCAGGAAAACGAGCATTCATATTCAACATATTGTAGTCACTGTAGACAATTATTGGGCAATTAATACTATAATATCCTTTTCTACAAAAGTAAGGAAGTGCTGGATAATCTTCTGGTGGTGATATAATTCCTATGTGAGTATATACAATCTACAGCTCCCAAGAATTGTGGAAAATTATACTTATTTCTGAAACCATTCATAACTGTATTTCTCTTGTTCTCTTTATTGGAAAATAGTATCCAATTCGGCATTAAGTTATAATAGATTATTTCAGTAACTTTATGAATGCAACGACTCATGCTGGGTTGACTTAAAGCAAAATTGTATCATTGTCTAGTGGATAATTGATAGCTATCAGTACCATAAAAGTTTAAGGTTGCAAGAATTTTTAGTTCTCTATCTAGGAATTGCTGAAGTTCTTTGTCCTTCTTGCATATGCGGGCTAATTAAATCGATTTTGATTCTTGCTGCGTCCTTATTGCATCGAAATATTTTCTTGAACGTGGTATTAGGTAGCTGGAAAGGATTGCTGTTGTATCGGAGTACCCTTTAATGGAATCTGAATTCAGCTTTACAAAAATTAACAGCCCTTAGCTCAAAAAAAGTTGTAGAAAGTATTTGCCAGAAGATATAAATCCTGGTGAAATAAGGGTTTCAGACATTTATGCTTTCGGTCATTTTAAATTGTGTGAAAACACTGAATAAAAAAAATATATTTACCTTTCATGGTTGTCAATTAATTCCTTAATCAAGGCATCGCTATAAACATCAGAAAATGCCATTGTTTAAAGGAATAAATACTATCTTCGTCAATAATCCCTAATAAAACTAGTTTTAACGGACTGCTAAAAATCAAAGGAGATTTTTAATAGCCCTCTAAAAATTATTACGGTAGTTTTAGAAAAATAGGTTATGATCTTGACATATTAGAAAGATACAGAATATGAACAAATTTATAACGGCCGCCAAAATTTTGACGACCTCTAAAATTTAACGGAAGTGCTACAGAATACACCCCATTATGTGTTAAGTACCTACTATTAAAACCGGTATAACCCAATTGCGTCCCGCGGTCAGAAAAGAAGTCCAATTGCGTCCAGAGTAAAATAAAGGTTGATCGAATTGCGTCCCGCGGTAGTGAGGGAATGGATGGGGAGATGGGGGGACATATTTAAACATATTTTTGATGTCTACCCCCTTTCCCCATTTTGAGAGGTGGGGGGTAACTTTGGAATTTCAAATGAGACAATGTACTCTTTTTTAGTAAACACGAACCTACGTAAAAAACTACGCACGTATACAAAAATCTTTTGATTTGCTCCCCTGGTTACGAAATTATGATTTATTAGGTTATAAAACACAAAAAATACTTTACTATTTAATTTCAACTTATTTATCGTCTGTCACGCTTCAGAAGATGTTCAAAATGTCTCCCTTCAATTTCTAAACACTTTGTCACTTTTTTTCAGCATAAATATCGTACCCGTTGTAACATTTTAAGTCTCACTAATAAGCATGCAACGCGGATTCGGTATTTCATATCATCTAAAGTTGTAAAGGTGTAGCCGCCATCACTTTATCTTTTATAAAATAAAAAATAAATAAACGAAAAAGTCAAGGGGGGTCAAATCCGGGGACCTAGCAGGCCGTTTACCGAACCAGCTCGATTTATCCACCTGTTTTCATACAATTCGTTCAACTCATTACGGGCCTGTATCACATAATGCGGTGGAGCTTCGTCCTATTGAAACTACATGTCATTGTCAGAACTTATGTTTTGGTTTAATAATTGGTGTAATTGTTTTTTAATAGAATTTCGTAACCAGGGGAGCAAATCAAAAGATTTTTTGTATACGTACGTAGTTTTTTACGTAGGTTCGTATTTACCAAAAAAAAGTACATTGTCTCATTTAAAATTCCAAAGTTACCCCCCACCCCTCAAAATGGGGAAGGGGGGTACACGTCAAAAATATGTTTAAATATGTCCCACAATCTCCCCATTCCCTCACTAAAATTTCAAGAAAATATTTTGAACCGTTTTCGAGATATCGCCTTGTAACACTTTAAAAAACTCACCCTGTATACGAATGGTCGTTTAAGTAGATTGGACTTTATTGAGACGATGTCAAAAAAGAGTTTGCCAAAAACATAGTTTACTATTTTCTCTAATATATTAATTTTATTTTAAACATTTATTAAAAACACTACACTATTATGTAATTAGATGTATTTTTTTATTTTAAGATTTTTCAAGCTTACTATTGTATACTCTAAAAACATACCATTCCGAATCACCCGGTATAATGTATTTTATTTTGGTTAAAATAAATAAATTGGTATATTTAAATGTTAATGAGTTTTACTTATAATAGCCCTGGGCCGCAATTGGTATATAATTTGCCAGGTAGCGGGACGCAATTGTACTGTGGAGGGTTAGCTTTTTTAGGTGCGGGACGCAATTTGTATACAGCCATTAAAACAGCAAACAATTCGAATTTATTTTATAATCCTAGGTAGACTGGTGGACATAACATAGGTAGTTATTAAATCATTATACGTATTATTTCAGCAAAGATGAGGCAAAATCAAAATTTTAAAACACCACTTAAACCTAATGCTTCTTACCATGTATGTAGTAACGGGGGTAGCAGTGATCGAGCCTCATAGAATCCAAAAGACAGAAAACAGTCAACACATGAACACTCAACAAGTCTGCACAAACATTATATCACTAAGTACTATACAAGGTATTATAAAAAACGACCAGATCGTCGAGAGGTTTTTTTTGCAAAATCGTTTATAATTTTGTCGATATTTAATGATTTAACAAACTCTTTTCCGATACTGATTAAGGATAAATCCGAAAGGCGTTAATGTCCCATGGTGTTACGTAAATAGGTTTTTACTATTTTAAGTTTGGAAAAAGATCGTTCCGCTGATGCCACACTAACTGGTAAAATTCGAAATAACATCACTGCACTAGATACATCTGGAAAATTTGAAGAAGCACACTGATTTTTTATTAATAAATGATCCGCAAGTTCATAGATAGGTACACTGTTTTTAATTTTGAAATACTATCTCCAAGTCCCTTTCTGAGGTTTAAAATTTGATTAGGAAATTCAATAGACAAGTCTTTATGGTATCTCGTTTGTAAATTCCGTGCTTTCAAGTATAATTATTCTTCTTCACTTAACGAAGTTAAATTCTCAGGATATAAAAAAAATTAAATTAATTGTGAAATGAAATACCTATGAAAAGCAACATCAATTTTTTTTTTAAATAGGTTGCCATCCGTCAATCTAGAAGTTCTTAGGACTCTCTTAGTCATATTTTTGTAGTAAATTTTCAAATTTATTTGGTTTAATTTAAAATTAAAAAACTTTTGTCTTTGTTCATTCCAGTTGCCCAGGTTATTTCAATTTTTTTATAGTTTGTTATGAAATGCTATGACAGTGTCTTATATAACAATAATTATATTTAAAGCAAGTGTTTGCATTTTTTATTAACATTCATTCGTATATAAAAAGTCATTGACACACAATAAGACATTAAAAAGAAGCGACACATATACATAAATAAAATGTATCCAATTTAGTTTTTACGTTTTTTGCTACCCTGCTGATAAATAGTTAATTGTTTGAACCCGCAAAGAACATAAAAAAATAAATTAAATAAATTTTTCTGGCAACCGTCTGGACAGTACCCACCGGAAGCTTTTTATATGCATGAATAATTGTTATCAAAATATTTATGACATTGGATTCGTGTTCAAACTTGATTTCTATAGACTAGTACCGTGCGAGCAAAAATTATTTGCATGAAAGAGGGCTTGGATTAGGGCTGGTTGAGATCACAATTACATGGGGACGATATATCTAACCAAATCTAGGTTAAAATTTGGTCAAATTCATATTATGACATGATATGCCAAACTAATGAGTTATAAAATAAGTAGACAAATACAAATTTATTTTTGTTGTTTACAAAATTAACAAAGTAAGAATATACAGAAAGAAAAAGAAAAATAATTACATAAATTGCTGAAATTGGCCACCGCCATGCTCCAAGCATAAATTCACACGTCTCTTCATATTGTCGAAAGTGTTGACCAGCATCTCTGGAGCTGCTCCTTTTTTGTGTTGTATAGAATCTGTTTCCCTAAACACAGCCACGGTTCTTTTCAGGCAATGATAAAAATCCCCAGCAATAAAAGCAACGTTAGGAAAATGTTCGCGAAAATTGTCCATGCACAAACCAGGATTGTATTGCCACTCACCATTTACTCTAACCCCGTTTCGAAAATACGCTTCAACCATGAATGTTTTGTGCTGTTCTGTAAAGCCCATTGTGTGAATTGTTCAAGAAATTGGAAAAATTAGCGATGAATCAAATTACTTGTAACGACTGTCAAAGATGACGGAATAACTGATTGATTGTTAATTCAGGTAGTTACTGACACCCAACAGGTATTAAGCTCTCCGGCTAAGCATTACGTCCTTAGATGCAAGGCCCTCTTTGATGCAAATAATTTTTGCTCGCACGGTATTAGTGCCAATGGAGTTTTGTTGTAAACTAATCGCCAAAATAGAACAATTGACAAATCGATCACAAACAACAAACATTTATATAGAAGTATCACCCATGTAGGAAGTGAAGCAGTTTTAATTAAAATCTAATCAGTTTAGTGTCACACCAATTAAAAATCATCAATCATTTGATCACCAATATCCCATAACTCGATTAGAAACAAAGGCGCGACAAATGCAAATGCACTCCTTCCTCCACCTCATATATAAGCGCGTAACCCAGTGCGTAACCCGTAATATTCTTCGTAATCTTTCACGGGCGCCGTCACATTAATTTCTACACTATTGTCTATTGTTACACTTATTGGTATTCCATTATAAAGTACACGTACAGACATCGTTCACCTTAGACTCGCTTCCCCACTTTTGTGGTACCATCGAGATCTAAGTAGGTTCTTCGTGCATTCGCCGTTGATATTCATTGAATACGTCTTAAATAGTGTGTTCTTGTTCCGTTGGCAAGTGAAATGAAACGTGAATTTTGCAATAAGAACTGTTCGTTTGTTCACGCGGGGTATTCCGAAAAATAAAGTCGAGGACGTTCGAAACTAAAAGTGCCGCACCGCTCTGTGGGTCATTGATTGCTGCCGTGCATTTGGGAAGTAGGAAGATGCGGGTTCTAGGTGTTAGTGTAAGTATAAAAAATTGTAAAGTGATTTATCAACTGGGCGTTGGGGTTTGTTAGGGGCTAGTTAACTTAACTAAACCCCTAAACCTAGAATCTTGATACTTTAAGGAGGTCTTCTCCTTATAACTTAGGCATCCAATAAAGAAGGGATTTTTCGAGAATTAACCCCTAAAAGGGTAAAAACGGGGGTTGCAATTTGTATAGGAATTTGTGTACCTATATCTCAAAAACTAAAACTGGTGTAGGTCTATAAATTGGTAGGAATATAAGTTCCTTTAATGGAAATTTTACACCTATAATTTTTAGCCAATTTCAGCTCGTTGCTGTAGCAACCACAAAATTTTCCGAACGTTTTTTGGGTAACCTGGGTATGATTATAACGATAGTTTTTCTGTCAAACGTCCATCCATCTATTGTTTATAATAACGTGTGTTTAACATTAATAATAATTTTCGCAATAATAAAAACAATATTAATAATAATTAATTAATTATTTTAATATTGTCTTTAATCCTAATATGGCTCAATAAATACTATCAGTACCTGTTTATATTATCCTGTCTCTTTTTCCCCCTTTTTTTTGTAAAGTATACCGGGTGTCCACGGAAGGTGGTTCGGCCCTCTAACTTTTTTGTTTTTCAAGATAATGGAATAAAATTTTTGTTATTTCTATACGACATAAAACTGCATTTTTTGACAGGTGACTCAACATTATGGAACTTCCGGTTTAACCGGAAGTGACATAAACTTTCGATTTTTAAATGGGACACCTGGTATATTTTTACTTTTTTTACTCCATATGACATTCTAAATACAACGATGTGTTACTTGTCAGTTTTTGTCACCAAGAATATATTTTTTTTCCGAATTTGTTGTTTTATCTAGAGGGCTATGAATACCTTAAAATCACTTATTTCAGTTCTTTAATCTTGGGAAAAATACAATTTTACTATTTTTGGTCCAATGCTATGTGCTATGTAAAATGTAATCTTTTAAACTTGTATAACTCATTTTTTTTAAATGGCAACATGGTGGCTCGTCGGGTTAAGTAAAAAGAGGATTTTATTACGATTATTTTGATACCATACACTATTAGGTTTTAGAAAAGCTGCCATTAAAAAACTTTAAAAAGTTAACTAGAACTTTCCTAAAATGAAGCATCTTTTGAGAATAAATTTAGATTTAAATGCATCAAGTAGCCGGTGACCAGCAAAACTGATAAAACAAAATCATGCCTTAAAGAAAATTGAAATGCCAACAGCTTCTGCCAAAGTAAATTTGTTTTTTTGTTTAAAAAACATGGAAAATAATAGTTTTACAAGGAGTGAAAAAGTTGATATGTTATTATTATCAGGCTCATTTCGCATTTTCGGAACCAGTTTCGGGTACCTTATAGTGCCGGGTTGGACGACGCCGATTAAAATATCTTTGTGCGTAAAGTCGTGCAGCATCGGTTGAATTATTTCTACATTCTCCAAACACTTAGGTATAACATATCAACTTTTTCACTCCTTGTAAAACTATTATTTTCCATGTTTTTTAAACAACAAACTAATTTACTTTGGCAGAAGCTGTCGGCATGTCAATTTTCTTCAAGGCATGATTTTGTTTTATCAGTTTTGCTGATCACAGGCTACTTGATACATTTAAATCTGAATTTATTCTCAAAAGATGCTTTATTTTAGGAAAGTTCCTAGTTAACTTTTTAAAGTTTTTTAATGGCAGCTTTTCTAAAACCTAATAGTGTATGGTATCAAGATAATCGTAATAAAATCCTCTTTTTTCTTAACCCGACGAGCCACCATGTTGCCATTTAAAAAAAATGAGTTATACAATTTTAAAGATTACATTTTACATAGCACATAGCATTAGACCAAAAATAGTAAAATTGTATTTTTCCCAAGATTAAAGAACTGAAATAAGTGATTTTAAGGTATTCATAGCCCTTTAGATAAAACAACAAATTTGGAAAAAAATATTTTCTTGGTGACAAAATGTGACAAGTGACACATCGTTGTATTTAGAATGTCATATGGAGTCAAAAAAAGTAAAAATATACCAGGTGTCCCATTTAAAAATCGAAAGTTTATGTCACTTCCGGTTAAACCGGAAGTTCCATAATGTTGAGTCACCTGTCAAAAAATGCAGTTTTACGTCGTATACAAATCCCCCGAATTTTATTTTATTATCTTAAAAAACAAAAAAGTTAGAGGGGCGAGCCACTTTCTGTGGACACCCGGTATAGGTAGAGACTGCGTCCGTGGATAGGGTTTACTATAGCACAAACAGACAACTTTGATTTTTGTACAGGGTTCGCAAAAACTTCAAAAACATGATTTTTCTCCAAGAGTAAACTACCTTTATTTTTTATTTTTGACCAAAATGCCAATTAGAAAACTTATTTAGAATAACGTTTTTAATTTAAATCCGAGATTTAAAATAAATCTTTGATTTTTTTAGTTTTTTTTTATTTTTAGAGGTAAATGCTGCTCAATAAAAATATTAATAGAAAATTTTATTAGACTCTATTTTTATAATGGGTGGTGTGTATCTTATTTTAAAATTTTAAATGCATTTCTACCATCTTTTATAAAAACAAGGAATTTTTTTACCTTTTAATTATTTTGCTTTACGTATGGGGCAAATTTGAAGTTGTCAAATAGAATTTGATGTGTTTTGAAAATGTTTACCTTAGAACAAAGGGTTTATTTAATTCAATGTTCCGGTGCGGGCGAAAGTTCTTACAACTTTGTGATAGAGAAATTTAATCAAAGATACGCTAACGTTTACTTCTCAAAAATGGGAGTTCATAAATTATTAAGAAATTTCAGCCAACTGGTTCAGTTTCCAATTAAAAAAAAAAAATATGATCAGAATGACGCAGCTTCCCTAATCGTATTGCAGTCTGCTGACAATCCTACCTACACCAAAAATCAGTTTTTGAAACTTTTTGATAGGTACCCCTCTTTGTCATTGATAATGTATGTATTTCGACCGCTAATGCTGCTATCAAAAAAAAATTCTTTTACCTCTAAAAATTAAAAAAAATAAAGAATCCAAGATTTATTTTAAATCTCGGATTTAAATTACAAACGTTATTCTAGATAAGTTTTCTAATTGGCATTTTGGTCAAAATTGAAAAATAAGAAGTTTTTGCGAACCCTGTATAAAGAATCAAAATTTTATCTCCGGGATTTGTTTTTTTTACAAGCAAAACTTTTTATCAAAAATGACTTTTTCCCGAAAAATGAAATTTTTCATCCATTTATTTGTGCTATTGTAAACCCTATCCGCGGACAGTCTGTATACGCCGTTACGTACTGTTTTGAAAGTCGATTTATTTATCTTACAAACAGACAGAAAAAGCCACTAGCAAAAACATAAACAGCACGAATCCTCATAGTAAACATGTATCAAAGGTAGCATTTTTTAATCTAATGAAAATTCTGGAAAATTTTGTATTTGGGTTTTTACTTTACCTTTTTATTTAAGGGTGGTAGGAGGGGACAAATATTGCTATGCAAAAATATTCACAACTTTGGTTTGACTTCGGAATTGAGATTATTTTGTTTTATCAGTTCAATAAAAGAAGAAGTCGTTCTGAATTCCGTAGCTATAGCTAGAGGGTCATATTTAGCAAAATCAACAATTTCTTCATTTTTCTCGAAAATTTTAAATGCAATGATATATCTTTTATCTTTTTAATTAACTTATGCAAAAAGAAGAATAAATAAGAAGAATATCTGTGAAAACAGCAAGCTAATATATTTTTTTAAACCGGAATCTAGAACGACTTCGTTTTTTTATAAAATTAATATAGCAAAATCCCTTTAAGCTAGTTTAAATTTGTCAAATTCCGATTAGCCAATCCAAAGTTGTGAATATTTTTGCCAAGCAATATTTGTCCCCTTCTACCCCCTTAAAAAAAAAGGTAGAGAAAAAACTCAAAAACAAAACTTATCCATAATTTTCATTAAATTGAAAACATGCTTCCTTTGATACATGTTTTCTATGACCCGCATTTTGTTCGGCTACTAGGGGCCAACCTAGAAACTTAAAAATAATTTCCAGCAATTTCTCTTCGTCATTTTGTAATAAATAATTTTTTTTGTTTTTTTAAAACCGACCAGAAAATTTACACTTTCTAGACAATTTTTCGTCTAGAAAATAACGTTTTTCCGATCGCAAGACCGGAAAAGTGACATTAGAGACCAGAATAGTATATTACGTTACAAGACCGGAAAGTACTATTTTACAGGACGAAGCAGGCAATTTCCAGGGCGAGCCGCCAGGCGAGTCCTGGGAGCCTGCGAGTCCTGTTAACGTACTTTTCGGTTGAGTGACGTACAATATTTTTTTTACAATCGACACAAGACACCAGTGGCGTGCGAGAAAACGTTAATAATAGCTTACTATATGGGTATAGTTTTAGCAGAAAACTCTAATAGTTGGGAAAATTATGTTTAATAATAAATACAATTTGGTACAAATGTTCTTAATTCTATTTTATCTATTAATATCTATTTGTTAATTGTTATATTGAAAGTACAATTTTGTGGTGTATTAAATTGTAGACATGACGGGAAATTTTTTGATTCATCTTTATAGGATGTTTGTGAAGTTATATCCACTTTTGATCCTCCGGCTTCCTGAATTCTACTGGCTATATCAATCTTATTTTGTAGAGACTGTTCAATGTAGCCTTCGGCAACTTGGGATGATTTCCAGCCGCCATGTCGTTTTAAATTAAGGATATCGCCTCCACCTTCAACTAACAGTGTCGCCGAACTACGTCGAAAACAGTGCCCTGTAAATTGCTCTGGGTTTGGTAATCCCAAATAGGATGCTATTTTTGATGGCGCTTTTCCTACTGAATGCAAACCTACTGGTTGAATAGTGCATTTTCCTTTATTATAGAAAAGAAATAGCCTGCGATGTGGAACACTAGGCGGACGTAAAGAAATATATTTTCTATATATATTTAGGTTTCGTTCCCCAACAACTATAAATGACCTGGGTTGGTATGTTTTTGTATTTGGAATTTTTACCGCCAACATCGATTCGTTATCTTTAACATCGTCAATTGTCATATTGGTCAATTCTTCACGGCGACACGCTCCAGCCGAACCCATTATTAGTAAAAGCTAAAAAAAATAAGAAATAGTTTAAATATATTTTTTTTAAACACAATATAAGAAAAGAAGAACTTTAAGAAAACTCGTATTATGTATTTAAGTACTTACTTTGATTAAAAGATAATCATTATCAGGGGCTTCCAGCAAAAATTTGTCAATGTCTTCTCTGGTAAGTACGTTCGATTTTTGGGGAATGTATCCAACAGATTTTCTCTTTATGAATGCTATCAGTTTATAATATTTGCTTATATCAATGTTTTCTTTTAAATTTAACATAGATTTGATCATTGAGTACAAGCTCCACAGTGTAGATGATTTTAATTTTTCGGATTTTTCAGCAAAATAAGCTAACAAAACATCCTCAGAAACATTTCTGACATTTTTTTCTCTACACCAATTTTTAAAGACGCTAAACGTTTTTTCATACCGCACTCTGGACTTATGCGGCAACAAATCGTCTGTAGCTCTAGCAGCTGCCTCTGTTATTTCAACTGGAACGTCATTTTCTTCCCAATCCAAATTAAGTTCCATATCTAAAGTCTTCCACACAATTTTATAAAGCCACAAAAGTTTATTTATCAAAGTCAATATCGTACCTGACAGTTCGTTACTATGGAAGCAAGAAAACATAAACATGTCAAAGCCTACTTATAAATGAGTTTGGTTAATTTTTTTAAATTGGGAGCGGAACGCAACAAAAATTGACCGGTAAAGTACTTTACCGGTCAATTTTTCATTACTTTCCGGTCTAGACCAGCAAAGTGATATTTTCCGATCAAAAAATTGTCTAGAAAGTGCTTGCTTTCCGGTCGATTGAAAAAAAAAATCTTTTCCGGACTCTAATGTCACTTTTCCGGTCTCTAATGTCACTGTCACCCTGTTTTTTTGTTTTTCCAATCGCTCTTTGATAATACAAGATACCTTGATTTCGTTATTATGACAACAACATTTCGATGTATTGTCGAGTGACAGTTCGTTGATTTTTAATTTTGTTCTTTATGTCAAACTTGTTTCGCGTAGATTATAAAATATTATAGCGAAGTGTCGGTCTTAAAAAAAATATTGTACGTCACGCAACCGAAAATTAGTGTTTTCCAAGCTTCCAGGACTCGCCTAGGACTCGACCTGAAAAACACTACTTTCCGGTCTTGTAACGTAAATTACTATTTCCCGCAAGCCGTACGGTAAACGGTTTCCAAGATACAGCCGGCTTCTTAGTTGTACACCCGGTACAAGGGTGTTCCAAAATTTAATGAAATATTTTACAGTCTGTTTAAAATGGCCATAATTTTTCTAAAATGTTACGTGGTATGTTAATTTCTCTTAGAATTTAAAAGCAGACACCCTGTTTACATACATATTAAGTAATTGATGTTAATATCTTAATTCAGTAATAATTGGTTTTGTCCATTATATTGGTTCTTAATTAGGTAACTATTATTCAATATGATAAATACATAATCAACTTAATTTCTTTTCGAAAAAATATTGTTACACTAAACAAGCATAAGGCATACAGCGCCAATAATTCATTTTGTCTGGGTCAGCCAAAATTAAAATAATTTTCTTGTCTGCCAGTCTGTAATCGAAGAGACCATATTTATGAATACCAAACGTTTTTCTCTCTGGAAATTTTTGGTATGATGGGCCGATAGGGAGTAGATATAGATATATATATAGATAGTATAAATAGAATAGTAACATAGAAATATATAAAAAAAAAACTTAACAAACATGAAAAAATTAAATAGGCAACGCGTACTATCCATCACTAAAATAAGAGACAGCAAAATTGTAGATAAGTTATATACTATTGCATTAAAATAAAAAACAAAAAGTCTGCAAGCAAAGAAAAGTGAGAAAAGAAAGATAGGTTGTTGGATAAAAAGAGAAAATATAATAAGAAAAACCAGACAACTCTCAAGACACATGCATGATCAAAAAAGAAAAAGAAGAAAAATCATACTTGGGCAGCTAACAATTTGAGTTTTGTTTTCTTCTTGTAAGTCTGGCAGCTCAGCGAGAGGTCGGTTGGGGTATTGGTGTTTATTAGGTTGGCAGCGTAATACAAGAAAGATCGCTTAAATAGCTCTTTATGATGCAGGTGAATATCGAGGTCTTAGGTCTAATGTTAAGTCTATGGACGTAGGTTCGGAAAGTTAATATTCGATATAAATATAGTGGAATTAAAAAAAAATATTAAATACAAAACAGAAGCCATGCATCACCCGTCGATTGTACATACATGTTAAGCCAGTTAAGATCCGCAAGTTTGTAAGTAATTCTCCCACGGCGCCTTATTCCAAATATATACCTAAGGCAGGAATTTTGTAGTTTTTGGATTCTTCGAATATCCAAACTATCCAAGCAAGGACTGTATACAGTAGGATCACAAAAATTCAGCTGTGACAGAGTATAAGTGATTCGCATAGTTGGACCTTAACATTAGAATCGAGGGTGTGACGCAGGGAGAAAATGCTCTTAAAAAGCAGCATAGGCAGATCTTAATTTATATGTGATGTGTTCTTTATATCTTAATTTGTTGTCAAGTATAAGTCCTAAATTTCTAGCGTTTTCCTTGATTGGGATTTCTACGTCGGACATTTTTATATTAGGACTGTTCATAATATTAATTCTTAACGGCTCACTGCAAAATAGAATAGCCAACGATTTGTTCGGATTAAGTTTAAGTTAATGTTTTTTGGAGATCGACTGCAATCGTTCAAAATCCATCATAGATCATTTCATTAGCCAGTAGACTCTCAGAAGGTTTAAATGATAAATACAGTTGTGTATCGTCCGCATATATGTGATGGTTACAGTATTTAAATTGTTTAACAAAAGTGGAAGTATGAATTAAGTATAGGATTGGGCCCATTATTGGTAATTTTGAGAGTAACGATATTGCAATTAATAAATGCAACTGCTTAAATAATGATGTACTTGATCATAGAGAACAAGAAAATAATGTGAACTTTTACTTCATGCAGAAGAAAATAATGGAATGAATGAGCACCAGGCTTCTTGGCAAAACTTTGGGCTATCTATAGCAAATTGCCTATTCAAGGCTCCAAACCACTAGGAAACTAGTAGTTCATTTGTCTCGAATACCAATTCGCTATAAACTAGGGCTATCTATAGCAAATTGCCTATTCAAGGCTCTAAACCACTAGGAAACTAGTAGTTCATTTGTCCCGAATACTTTCCCAGTATTGTTGTACAGTACTGCGCAAATTACCTAAGTATGGATATCATCCGTAAAAATATCAGAAAAATCAGGAATTGAGTACAGGTTGAAGTTATGAAAAGGGTAAATAACAAAATCAAATTGGACCTGCATTAGAAGAAAGTCCTAATAATTAAGATATTTGGCTTCAAATGGGCGGTTAAACTGCGCACAATGCACGAGGAATAAAGTTTTCGAAGGACGCACCTCCTGATCTTTCGTCAATCGATCCTTTCCTGTGGGGTCACATTAAAAGAGTTATTTATAAAAATATGCGTTAAATGGTGTCCCATTTAAAAATCGAAAGTTTATGTCACTTCCGGTTAAACCGGAAGTTCCATAATGTTGAGTCACATGTCAAAAATTCAGTTTTATGTCGTATTCAAATCCCCTGAATTTTATTTTATTATCTTGAAAAACAAAAAAGTTAGAGGGGCGAGCCACCTTCCGTGGACACCCGGTATGTCACTTCTACATTTTAATTTTTCAATGCCATAAAGCTCCATTTTCTCTTCTGCTAATACCATCAGCACTATATATATATAAATTTTCTGTCTCCTGATGATGAACGTTTCTACGTTCGAAACATGTAAAGACTCCTAAAGAATTTTTATATTCTATTAAATTTTGTGGAGGAAGACTTTTAGTCTTTTCTTTCTTTCCTAAATGTTCTCATTATTTCGTTTTAAGTACTTACTTGCATTTATTAAATTAGTACAAACATTATTTTTCTTAAATACTGTAAAACATGTTGAAACTCATAAGAATAAAACTTAAAACAAATTGATTACGTGGGTTTTATTGAGGTATGTATCAGAGCCGTATTTAATTTTTAGGAACTTTACCAAGGGTTTTTCCAAATAACTTTTAATTGCCCCATCAGAAAATAATAAAATTTGGTGTGCTAGTCCATCGTACAAAGACCTGTACAAAAGTCTGATACAATTTTGATGTAAAATTAATGGGGGAGCCAACATTTGGCGGCAGTAAAATTACATCAGATTTGTTATGGTCAGTCAGTGGTGTACCACCTCCATACCCCAAAACTTAAGATTGCCGGAAACTGAAAAACAACATTTTTTTAGTTATCGGACCACCACAGCGCAAAATGCTTGTTTTTACGTCTACAATAGATACTGTATAGACATTCCTATTGAGTCGTTGTTGAGCAAAAAATTGACCATAACATGAAATTTTTACAAAAAATAGTTAAAAATAAGAAAAAAGTGGGTTAGAGGGGGGGGGGGGGGGAGATTTACCAAGCATCTTAGGGACAAACTATATGCACATACATAATATATATAGTACATACGCATTATAAGTAGACGTAATAAAGACTTGCTAATTATTTAATTGTGTAAAATAACAATATGATAACAAATATTCCTTTAAAATTAACGGTGTCTAAAGTATTACCTAAAAAATGTCAGTGTGCAAATAGGTATTAAGGCCGAGGACATAATATATTAAATGAAAATGTTTTATGTAGTAAGTAGGTATTTTTATAATTCGAAAATATGATAATGACTTCCTTTTAATAAAAAGTTTTGATATTTTATATTGTTTAAATTTTATGGCACTAAATAAGTATAACATAATGAATAAAGGGCGGATTATATGCACTTAAGTTTAGCCAAAATATGCGCATATAGCGGCATATATATGCCTTGTTGGCCTTGTTGTTGTTGCGCATTTTTCTTTACCAAATATGCATACTGGTATGCAATACTTTTCTTATTCTTCTTCTTCTTTCTAAGCGTGGACTCGTCAGGAATGGTTTGTTTACAACATTTTTGCGAAATTCCTCTAAATTGCGGATTTTGCAATTTTTTTAAAGGTATGTTTGCAGCGACCAAAGCCTTGCATTAGTCTTCTTGAAAAATGTCCTTGTCAGATTTCGATTTTTCTCCAACATTTTGAATTGCGTTTGTTACACTCAGCTGAAGTGGCTCAGATTTCATTTTTTGTAACTTTGACTTATGCAGCGGTATTTTCAAATGTTGATCGATTTGGAACTTCTTTTTAAAATAATTTTGGTACAAGCTTTACAGAAGACTTTTTCTCCACTAAACTCTGGAAAATTTTTAATCCACGATGACGTTTTTGCCACCTTAGAAATTCTGAATACAAATTTAAAATAGTTTCACACTGAAAATACTGAAATCTTTCGACAGACTAAAACAGAAGTATGTATCACAAATCGATATAAATACACTTTGTTAAGCAGGTAATAATAACGCATTATTAAGTGACAATAAACAACCCCTGCAATACCTGCAAACCCCGGAAACCACCAATAAATACTTTGTGTATAACCAAAATGTAAATATAGGTAATTATTATATTCTTCAGATTGGAAAATCCCTGAAATAAGCACCTACCGAACTGCAGATTGAACCTTTAACGTTTTAAATTTTTCGATAAAGCCGAAAACATAAAAATATGTTCTTAAAATAATAATTTATAAAAAATATGCATTTTATTATAAAATTGACAAAATATGCAAAAAATGCATGTATATGCATGTTGCATATATTCCGCCCTTTATTGATGAATGAAAATGTTGAAAATAATTTGCAATGGGTTGCAACAAAATGAAAAATTAAAAAATATCTTGATATTTACAAAGCACAAGAAAGCTTGCTGTAATCATGACAATAAGACAATTGTTTGTTGAGTTGGCCGTGATCATATCTGACTTAACAGAACACTGTTCAATGAATACCGTGCAAGCACACATTATTTGCATCAAAAAGGGCTTGGATTAAAAAACGTAGGGCTTGGTTTAGATCACAATGATAAGGGGACGATATAATATCTAACCAAATATAGGTTAACATTTTGTCAAATTCATATTATGACATGATATACCAAACTAATGAGTAATAAAATAAGTAGACAAATACAAATTTATTTTTGTTGTTTACAAAATTATGTCTGTAAATGGTCTTCCTGCTCCTTTTTTGTGTTATATAAAACCTGTTTCCCTAAACACAGCCACGGTTCTTTTCAGGCAATGATAAAAATCCCCACCAATGAAAGCAACGTTAGGAAAATGTTCGTGAAAATCGCCCATGCACAAATCAGGATTGTATTGCCACTCACCATTTACTCTAACCCCGTTTCGAAAATACGCTTCAACCATGAATGTTTTGTGCTGTTCCGTAAAGCCCATTGTGTGAATTATTCAAGAAATTGGAAAAATTAGCGATGAATCAAATACTTGTACCGATAATTTTTGCTCTCACGGTACAAGCTCCAATAATAAAATTACAGTGGTTTGAAGAAACATGCCTTGTCGTATCCATTTCTTAATAAATTATATATAGAATTCCGTATCTAGCAGTCTGTGGCTACTTTAGACATAAATAATTCGTTTCTCCATTGTCTGCTCCCATATAAGCTTTTTCATCGGTTTCTTCTAAAAATATCTACTTAAAAAATGTATAAGTGGATATGGGATTGGTAAACGTATAACCTATAGATAGTACCGTGCAAGCAAAAATTATTTGCATCAAAGAGGGCCTTGCATCTAAGGACGTAATGCTTAGCCGTAGAGCTTATTACCTGTTGGGTGTCAGTAACTACCTGAATTAACAATCAATCATCATTCGTCATCTTTGACAGTCGTTACAAGTAATTTGATTCATCGCTAATTTTTCCAATTTCTTGAACAATTCACACAATGGGCTTTACGGAACAGCACAAAGCATTCATGATTGAAGCGTATTTTCGAAACGGGGTTAGAGTAAATGGTGAGTGGCAATACAATCCGGGTTTGTGCATGGATGACTTTCACGAACATTTTTCCAACGTTGCTTTAATTACTGGGGATTTTTATCATTGCCTAAAAAGAACCGTGACTGTGTTTAGGGAAACAGGTTCTATACAACACAAAAAAGGAGCAGGAAGACCATCGGTAAGAACTTGTTGCAAACGTTCGTGAATTAATGCAAAATACGCCAACAAATTGTATAAGACGAATGTCCCAAGAAGTGGAAAGATCTTATGGAACATGCAGGACTATTCTTAAGAAGCAGCTCAATTTATATCCTTATAAAGTGCAAGTATTCCAAGAATGTGTTAACATTTCTTCAGAGATGCTGGTCAACACTTTCAAAAATACGAAGAGACGTGTGAATTTATGCTTGGAGCCAATTTCAGCAATTTATGTAATTATTTTTCTTTTTCTTTCTGTATATTCTTACTTTGTTAATTTTGTAAACAACAAAAAAAAAATTGTATTTGTCTACTTATTTTATTACTCATTAGTTTGGCATATCATGTCATAATATGAATTTGACAAAATTTTAACCTAGATTTGGTTAGATTTATCGTCCCCATATCATTGTGGTCTAAACCAAGCCCTACGTTTTGCCCTCTTTGATGCAAATAATTTTTGCTCGCACGGTAGGTAACTATGGTTATTTTTGAAATCAAATAAAAACTGTGTACCTACCTTAATTTATATATCGGTATTTTGAATCCCAAGGTGATGATTTTGGCCAAGGAAATTATTTACTCTTAAGCAAATACATACATAATATGTTTTAAAGCCTACAGCATATGCAAATTACCGATTAAGTACACTTATAATATTATTTATTTTTCTATATAAGTAAATATTGCTACAAAAACAATTTAGGTGCTATATCTCCTTTTACTTTCTAAACCAGATACACTTGGTGGTACAATAAATGCTATAAAATTTGTATTCCTTGTACAAAACTGGCAAATGTTGAGAAATCGAAAGCACGAGTGTAGGTTAATTTCTCCAGAAGTAATTAGAAATGTTCAAAACGAGTGTTACTTGCGTTTAGGACATTGCCAAATAGCGAATGGACAACCTTTTGAGTATGTTTTAAACATCATTTAAATGTATTAAACATGGATAGAAGGTTTTTTATTTTTCAATTAAATTAATTTTTTTTTGTTTAATATAGTATAATTGACAAGAACAAAACTGAAATTTGGTACTTGTTTATAACTTTACATGCACTGGGAATGTGTTCAGAGGGTGAAAATAAGAGAATAACCCCATATGTTTTAGTTCGATTCTCAACCATTTCTGAAATTATCAACAGTAATATCACAAGACCTCGTTTTTTTATCGGTTAAATTTTTCAGCTGTCACGAAAACTTTTTTGTTTGGAAATTTTACGAGTTGAATTTGGAAATGTTTATTCTGATCTTTCAATAAACTGCCCAAAGTTCAACGAGTAAAATTGCCAAAAAAGTTTGAGTGAAAAATGGAAAATTTAACCAATAAAAAATGATGGTCGAGTGATATTTGGCACGATTATTTCGTGAACCCCAAATGTTCCATCCATATCTATTGAGTAATAATGTTTTATATACTTCTAAACAGTTTACTGCTGGCAACCAAACATACAATTATATTTAAGTTTATAATTGTATGTTTGGTTGCCAGCCTTATAAGCATAAGTCAGAATTTTAGATTAGTTCTATAATAAATGACATTTGATAAGTATTTTTAAAATGTGGTGTAATTTATAAAGAATAGCAACTTTATTGGAATAAATTGGCATGGGTGCATTATAATATAAAAACAAGTAGGTAAATAAATATAGTACTAATGTAATTGTATTAAAATATCAGAAATTATCCGAAAAAGTTATAAAAAAATAATTGACATTGATTTATACTTCAAAATATTGTGACAGAACTAGACGGGCCAATGGCGACGTTTAATCGCTTAAATCCCACGTAGTTTTATCACTATTATACTAGCTGATTGGTTAAAACTAGACGGTTTGATTGGACGAAAAGGCGAAATTGACAGGTGTACGAAATAATCGGTTCTAAATCTTTTTATATTGAAATAATGCTTTAGTTTTAAACGTCCGATGCATTTTGATTGATAGTTTTGACATGCATAGTAGTTGTTAGTTAGCTTCATATTGAGCGTATCGACTTGAATCAAGATTTTCATACTTACAATGCCCCACACATTCAGCCACAGGGAGTATGCCGACATGATATTCATGTATGGTTACACGGTACGCGTAATTAATGAATATCGACGTCGTTTTCTAAATCGAAAATCCTAATAGAAGAGTTTTTCAATATGTGGAAAATAAAGAAAATGTTCTGGATATTGTCGCAGAGAACTCAGGTATAATTACGAGACGGGTTGCAAATGAACTTCATATACCATCACATCTAGCCGTATGAGGGTCACTTAGAAAAAACGGTTTAAAACATCAGTGATTAGATGAAAACCCTCATGCTACATTTGAACGAAACTTTCAACATCGATTCAGTATTACCTAATGTCTGGTGTGGAATGCTCAACGACCAGTTGTTTGGTCCATTTGAAATGGATGGGCGTCTTACTGGAGAAGGATATATACTTACGGTTTTTGGAAGCCCATTTGATACACATTTTAAATGATGTTCCGTAAAATGTTCGACAACGAATGTACTTCCAACATGATGGAGCCCCACCTCATTTTAGTTTCCGTGTAAGAAATTTCTTGAATTATCGTTTTCCTAATCGCTGGATTGGCAGAGGTGGTCCGCAAGTTTGGCCACCGAGGTCACCAGACTTAAACCCGCTTGATTATTGCCTTTGGGGATGGGTGAAATCGCTAGTATATGA
This sequence comes from Polydrusus pterygomalis, assembly GCA_963969555.1. Taxonomy (NCBI): domain Eukaryota; kingdom Metazoa; phylum Arthropoda; class Insecta; order Coleoptera; family Curculionidae; genus Polydrusus; species Polydrusus pterygomalis. The sequence goes on along the minus strand of OZ018376.1, from coordinate 34,851,550 downwards.
AATACGAGTGGAAACGAGAGAAGCTCTCCGCGATCGAATTTTCAATGCTGCAGCTTTTATAAAAAACAATCCCCACTCAATCCAACGTGCTACGAGCGATTAACAAACTTGCCGAAAAATGCATTGAAGTTGGTGGAGGGGTTTTTGAAAATATTCTTTAAGGTGGGATTATCAACATGCTTGCCAACCTATAACCTATTTCGCGTAGAATTATTTATGTTTTCTAGCTTTTATACAAAATTTAAAGAAAATCAGTATCGACTTGATATTCTATAGGTAATAATTGACATATTTAATAAATATCAAGGAATTTCATAACTTATTTTAGGAGAATTGTATAGCGAAAAATATCGGGTAAGATTTTTTTTAACATTATTATGTCATTGTCACTCATTTTTCTTTCACTATACAATTCTCCCAAAATTAGCAATGAAATAAATTGATATTTTTGTAATAATATCAGATACTACCTAAATAATGTACCGACGATATTGATTTTCTTTAAATGTTAGTTATTAAAATAATAAACTCAAAAAATCAATTCGAAATAGGTTATAGGTTGGCAATAGATTGAATGACGTTGATAATTCAACCTTAAGTTAGTTTATACCGCAGTACCTGCAATTATTCGCTTTTAAAATAAAAATTGACTTAGAAAAACTTTAGAACCTATTATTTTAGAAATGGTTGAGAATCGAACTAAAACATATGGGTTTATTTCTCTCATTTTTACCCTCTGAACACATTCCCAATATATTGCCCTTTCATCCCCAAACACCCTGTATATATCTACAGCTATTTTATTTGTTTTTCTCAAGGTTTTTCTATATCTGTCATTATGTGCCACCAAATTAACCCGTGTGGAAAACCCGCTTACCCAATATGTCATAGTCATGTCATAACATAACATTAGATATAAATGGTATAATGCTTTAAAATACGTCATTTTAGAAAATAAAAAGTTATTGTTTGTTACGTGTGAAATTTAAAATGTTTACACCTCCAAGGTCCTCTGTTTAAAGAAAGCGATTGCTACATTAAAATATTAGGGTAACGTTGGGTAAGTATTTAAATTAGTTTGAGTAATATCAAATACGCAAAAATGGAACCCCAGTTTATTTACAGATAGACAATACTATAAAAAAACGCAGCAGGTCTTTTATTCAGGAATAATAAATGACTGATTACACATATTATAATAATTACTGGAGACAGTGGCGGCTCGTGACTAGCGAGTTAGGGGGGCGCTGGCTTTAAATAAAAAAAATTTTAAATGTCTATTTATTTCGAAAGTACGTGTCTGTTTTTTCCGAGGTTTTTTCTAACTTTCTCGTTGTGAATTTTAATTTCATTAGCATAAGCACTACTTAAACAAGTTAAAATATTAGTTTGTCCTAACATCTCAAAACTACCACATTATGACGATGTTTTGCACTATTTTCATGTTTTTTTATTTTCTCTGAAAGATGTTTTAAGTCCTGCACCCCATTTATAGTCCAATTATCATCCCCGTCAAAAAGAAGACACACGAAACAAAAAAAGAATTTTTGTCCTCACAACCGCATATCCAGGATTTTCTATTATATATTTCTTTGTCAAACTAACGCGTAAACTGTGCCTTACTTTTACATTTTGATTGCACATGTACTATGTTCAATTTCTATCATTTTTCAAGTTCAAGTTTTTCCCTTAAGCTCAGAGAACTAAACACAAACTTCTGTAAATCACTGACCTTCATATTACACGACTATTTCCACTTTTATAAAGTAATTAATAAATAACTCAAAACAAGTAAACAAAACGTCAGAGTCAACGGCATCGACAGACGACAGGTCGCATCGCGATTCGCGAACAGTGGGCGCGGAAAATTGGAGCTCTCCGTGGCCGCTCGTTGTACGATGTGTAGGTGACGTCAGGCCTCCGTCGTCATGACAACCCATCGATAAGGCGCGTTTAATCGGGATGGGTTTGTTCGGGTTTGTTTTTAATTTTAACCGTGACAGTTATATCGTCACACCTCTACTTAGTACAACCTTGAGAGCGCGCAACTCGCTTGTCTATGAGTATAACCTACCCGTTGGAATGGGGCTATGTTTGGTTTATGCCCGCGCTTAGTATAACCTACCCGCTGGAATAGGGCTGTGTTTGGTTTGAATTATTTTAATTGATTGCTTACATACATTGCGTTATTGGTTTTTTAAGTAAAGTATTTTGGATTCTGTTTGAAATAATTGCAGAGAGGGCGGCGCCCCAGAGCCCTTCATTAACCAGCCGCCACTGATTGGAGAACAGGGCGAAACACTAACTGGGCTCTCTAAAACATACATTTTTTATTTTCTAAAAACTTTATTTTTTGTTTGAAAATTTCATTTTCGGAGGGAAAAAGGTTTAACTCGTCAAATGTTAAGGAGTTGAAAGCACAAATAAAACATGAGTGTGGGTTAATTTCTTCTGAAGTAATTAGAAACGTTTTTTATTGACGAAATAGTATATTAAAGTACACGTTTCATAAGAAGCGGTTTTAGCGCACGCGTCTATTTTAAAAAACGAGCCACAAAGTGGCGAGTTTTTTTTATTGACACGTGCGCTAAAACGCCTTATGAAACATGTGCTTTATACATTTTTTTCTATTTTACCTTTTATAATCAAGAAAAATACATTTTAAAAAGAAAATAAATCCTTCAAATTTTGTAAATTTTTATGTCTAAATTTTATGTTGTTAATAGATACTATTTTTTATCATATTAGCCTCTGGACAACAAAAATTATTTTGCAAACTGTCATTTTTTGATTTATTGACCCATTTTCACCACGAGATTCTAAAGTTATTTTAGCGATATGATATTTGAAATTGGACGGAATACGTTGTGTGATCCTTGTATATTCGGTACATATACAGAGCGTTCGGAAATTCGGGAGATTTTGCTACTTTTTTTCGAATTTCAAAAGACGTGATTTTACGTCACGGCATTGCAATTTAGTATAGGGAAGATGGAAAATTCAAATAAAGTTGAAGTTAAAACCGACATTGGAATGTTAGTAGATTGAATTTTGGATAGGATTTGGCAGAAAATGATAGTTTGAAGCATCTACAAAAGATTGATTTATAGATTTATGCAACCAACATACATGACTCATGACTGTTATCCAGACAGAATAAAAAAATATAAATAAAAATAGCTTCATTACGATACGCAAATGCGTATCGTACTGAGCTTATTATGAACGTGAAATAGAAAAAAGTATTTAAAGATGAAACTTTTTTTTGTTTTTCAATTCAATTATTTTTTGTTTGTTTAATATCTTATAAATGACGAGGAAAAATTTGAAATTTAATATTTATGCATAACTCAACAGGCACTTTAAAAAGAGTCAATAAAAAACTAGGGTTGCCAATTAAAAAAATTAGCAATATCGTCGTATCGCTAATTTGGGACACACTATATTATTATTCTTTTTAAGAAAATACCACAACTTAAAAAATGTTATATATATGTTAAAAATGACGTTTGTCCGAAAACGGTTAGGATTAGCGGTATGAATGAAGAGTACTTAATTTTTAGTCAATATTTAAAGGTATATGTAAAAAACGCTGTCCAAAGTTTTTATCATACAGGGCGTAAAAAAAATGGGCACATAAGTGTCACAGCTAGTCCGTCCCTGCAGGTGTGAGTAATTTGCAACACTTTCTGGGATAGTAATTTGAAGAGTCTTACCTGGCATACATCATATGAAAAAAAAATTGAAATATGTATACCTGTTGGTTTAATAATTATGTGTCAAAAACTTAATTCCATGGGAGGTCTTTGGGAGCCCATATCTCCGAAGAGGAGGCCGATACGAAAGAACTTTCCTATATGAACTTGTAGTATTATTTTCACGTGCTTTTTTCATATCCGGGAGATTTCCCACATTTTCCCGGACACCCTGTATATACAAAAAATAATTCGAAGCATTTTATTAGGATAGAAAGAATGAAAGCAGTCAGCTTACACTAACTGTTTGATTAGGTTTACCCCGTCTTACACAATATACATTTGGACTATACCTATTACACGGATTAGCGTCTTTAAATTAATTTTTATTCCGTATGGCGGCCACTTAATCGTATAAAAAATTATGCAACATCGACACGCATCGTCTAAATAATTTGTTTTAATACTGGCGACTCCTGATTAGTCATAGAAACGAATCCAAATTAAACGATTAAGGCGACTGGCCAAATTTATTTTAATGACTGAAAGTACCAAAAATTCAAAATTAAATTTTTTATATTGTTACGGATTAAGTACTTTACTCTTAGCGGTACCACTATGTTTGAATAGATATCATCTAAACGGAGATTAGAAATAGGTACGCAATTTTATAATTTTTTATGAGGATTTTTTTATTGCCTAATAAATTTTCAGAAATTTGACCGGATTGCATTGGCAAAAATTCCTATTAATTACCGATGTTACATAGAAGTGTATTAAATCCATTAGAAAGTATTTAGTCCAAAGTAGTTATTAAAAAATGTGGAGGAACCAGCACAGACCCATAAAAAAAGTAACATGCTTATTCGCCATGTGTTATTAATATAGCATCTCTAGGAAAGGCTGTCTTGACAAGGAATTAAAAAACATTTTGCATTTGGGTGAGAACAAATGCACTTATTGACATGAACCAAAAACCAAAATGCATATTTGCCAGTGGCGGCTTCTCCTATGAGGCAGGCGAGGCAGTGCCTCACCAATAATTTTGCAAATTAAATAAATAACAAATTTATATTATTTTACTATTTGCATAAATATAATAATATATCCATTAGAATTAATGCCGTCAATATTAACGCGCTTTGCTAGAAATATATCATCTATCATCCATCTCATTTCTGCATGCGGTCGTATATCGTAGAAGCCGGTCTCGCGCTTCCTTGTCTTTCATGATCCGTTCGTTGCCTGTTTTGTTCTTATATCATCCATCTCATTTCTGCATGCGGTCGTATATGGTTAGAGGCCCGGCCTCCCGCTTCCTTGTCTAGCGTATAAGTGGAAATTTCTAAGGTGATGTATAATACCGTAATAGTCGGTCCAGTCGAATCTAGCTTTAAATAGCGCATAAAAACATTCTTTTGAGGCCAGCCTCAACTCTCTACGTAAATTTACTGCGAACACGAGGGGACTAATCTAAACCGCGACGCGGTATTTGGAGAAATGCTATTATTAGATTACAGGTTGTTTGTCCAGTTAAAAGTTTAGAGTTTAGAGAGAGTGCATAGTGAATTTAACTTTTACACCGGCATTGTATTTTATTATAGTTTTCGGTAAATACTTTTGTGGTTTTCCGTAGGTACTGATTTTTGTTTTGCTTTTTTTCCAACAGTGGGCAGTGATTTTTCTAAAATATTAATATTACATTACTTTTATTAGGTACTTATTAGTTTATTTGTTTTGTGCTTATTAGCGAAAAATGGATTCAGCGGGACCTAGCACAGCGTCACAGTTTCCCCAGGTAAATGTAAACATTCACAATCCTACTTGTGATCTTGTAATTTTTTAGTAAATGAGCAGAATTTTTCAAGAAATCCCTAGGATTTGGTTTCAGATCATAAATTATTATAAATTTAATATCATAATATTTAAAAATATCGATACTATGCGTAATCGATATGTTGAAAAAGCATTAGTACTACGGGAGACTCCGGGGAAACGTTTGACATTGCGGCAATTAACTGCATTTTGCAAAATTTCCAACGAGGACTGAACAGGGGCTCATTTTTGAGCTTCCTTGTATTAGAAGAAAAATCCAAAATAGCCAATCGATGTACTTTTTCCTGCAGAATTCAAAAATGAAACCAAAAATTTATTTGAACCAGAAACAAAAGAGTTACGCTATGGATAAAGTGTTTTTTAAATGGAACATAGCTTTTTTTATACGATTTTTGGAACGAGTGAATTTTTTTTTGTCCGTTCTGATTAAAATATTTAATATTGTTACAGCTATTTTTATTAAATTTTTATGTTTTATCCAGTATAATTTAACTTTAACCTGTTTGAAACATACACTAGGTAATAAAGGTATAATTACCTTTGAATCCTTCAATGTTATTTCGGCAATATTATAGTAAATTTGTCAAATTTTTTGACTTTGAAGGATTCAAAGGTGATTATACCTTTATTACCTAGTGTATGTTTCAAACAGGTTAAAGTTAAATTATACTGGATAAAACATTAAAATTTAATAAAAATAGCTGTCACAATATTAAATATTTTAATCAGAACGGACAAAAAAAATCACTCGTTCCAAAAATCATATAAAAAAAGCTATGTTCCATTTAAAAAACACATTATTCATAGCGTAACTCTTTTGTTTCTGGTTCAAATAAATTTTTGGTTTCATTTTTGAATTCTGCAGGAAAAAGTACATCGATTGGCTATTTTGGATTTTTCTTTAAATACAAGGAAGCTCAAAAATGAGCCCCTGTTCAGTCCTCGTTGGAAGACCCTGTACCTGTATTTTCGTGACAAGTAGACGAAACAACAGACATAAACTTGTAAATCACACTTATCTATTGTTTGTCGTTATGTTAAAAACGGCGGTATTATAGAAAGATTTTTGGGTTTTCACGATGTTTTAACAGTTTTTTTTCTGGTGAATTTTTGAGAAATTTTGGGCGAAAATTTTTCTCCCGACTATCCTGCTCGTCTTTTTGTAGGTAGGTAGATATTTCAGTTTTTAGTTTAACTTATTTTTAACATTTTTTTTCAGAGTGAATTTTTCATTTTGGGCGTTGTCGCGAAAATTTTCCGCCTGAGCGCATTTCGAGCCTGTGGCGCTTCTTTTCTAAAACTTAGCCTCACCATCTAAATCAGTCACGAGCCGCCACTGCTATTTGCGGCTTAATGGAAACTGATATTTTGAAGTAATTTTGCTTTTTAATTATTCCACAGGGTGTTTTGACACTAGGCAAAAAAAAACTTTCCAATTATCCTTGTATAATATGTAAAAAAAAATTTCTTAGAATTTGCATAGGCATATTAAAACTAATAAATGTATCTAGAGCTCTCTAAAAAATCACTAAAATCGGAGTAAAAATAAAAAAGTTATAAAGCCCTAAACTTAATCCACATTTTATTATGCCCGTTTTTTTTTTCACGGGAGTGTAGCATGCTATTTATAGAAACTAAATTTGTCGGCTTTTCAGCATAACTGTACTTAATGTTAATATTTAGAATATCCAACCTGTAGGCAGGGACGTAGCTAGGAATTTTGGCGCCCGGGCGAATAGTAGTTCTGCGCCCTACCAGACAATCTTAAAACTAAAATTTTACATCTATAAATTTTAGTTTAAAAAATATATTCACAGCAGTGGCGATTCGTGATTTGTAAACTTGGGGGTGTACTAAAAGCCCGATGCAGGCGAAATGCGCCGCAGGCCAAAAATTTTCAAGGCCACGTCCAAATTTGGTCAATATTTTTTAGTAAATATTTTAAAAATTTATGATTACCTACCTACTTATTTTATTGAAAATTAAATTTAAATAAAAAAGATAAAAAAGGCCAATTTATTTTTCATTAGTGGGTACTTTGTTTAAAAGTAAAGTCACTTCTTCTGTTTTTATTTGCAGCAAACTTAGCTTCATTAAAGTTTGGAATAACAGTAATGTATTGTTTCTCAAATATTCCACATTCATAGTCGTTTTGGCATTAAAACTGTTCATTTTTATTAAAATAAGTCTACTACCCCAAAATAATAACAAGAATATAATGGTAAACTCCAAATAATAAATTCACACAGCAATGAACTCAACGGTGCACATTTAATTTGTGCGAGTTTTCCTATTAGAATCACGCTTTCCCCCCACCACACCTGCTAGTACAAGATGCATAGAGAAACAGCAGAAACCCCACCTACGTAACGCATGTGTGCGACTTATGAATTCCTACGCGCCATACGGTTGTTCTTGACAACCGGCTTGGCGAGAGCTATTACACCACGTTTCGTTCGATTGTTTGACGGTACGTTAAAAGAGGAGGGTTCTAACTTATATTACGGTAAGAATATAAAGAAGATAAATTTAAATGAACATTATTTTTTCTTTATGGGGTAATTCTTTATGGAGTATGGGGGTGCACGTGCTCCTGTGCTCCTATGGAGAAACCGCCACTGATTAACAGACTTGAACTTAACATTCGTGAAAAGAAAAATTGCTTATTCGGCACGACTTATGTCGTGGCAACTCACAACTCACGTAGCATAGTGACGCAATCGAATCGCGGCGCCTTTTCTTCAAATATCGGCGTTGCCAAATGTCAAAAGCAATCCAGCAGTAATTGCATAAGTAAATTTTTAAATTCCCGTATTTCTAATGACCATTTTGGCGCCCAGTTAATATGGCGCCCCGGGCGGTCGCCCTATTCGCCCCCCCCCCCCCCTTGCTACGTCACTGCCTGTAGACCTGGGTGCCAGTTTTATTGTAAACTGTTTTGAGGTCAATAATAAATTATTATTAAAAAAAATACAGTCTATTAAGAATTTTACTTTTTTTATAGTTCTGTGGGAACCCACCAAACTCTAACAGTTTCGCATAGTTATATTATTTCAGACATTGTCACTAGAACATGCATTTTAGTATCGTTTTACACAGTAGCAAATTTGACGATAAATTTAAGCAGAAATTTGTTTACAACTAAATTTATTTTAACGTGTAACTTGCACACTTTACAAATTTTATTAGAAAAATATTATAAAATTTTACAAAAATATAGAAACATTTCTATATTTTATCAAAAAAATTAATGAAAGTGCGCAAAAATATGCGCAGTAATTTAAAATAACACTTGTCAAAATCTTTTAAGAAAAGCCAAAAAAGAAAGGTTACGTTTGATTGAAATTGGCATTCGGAGGTTATATTTGCTATTTCCGTGTGTTTTATTATTTGACATTGACATTTAATAATAGGGCATGTGCACAACCTGACAGATGACAGTCGCCCCGAGGAAAAACATATTAAGGTTAGTTTTATGACGTTGACATCGATATATTTTCAGGTTAGTTTGTTTGTCAAATCATGACAAGACGTTATAATGACAAAAAATCAACTCGTCTGTCAAATTTGACTAATGACGTCACGTGTACATGCCCTATTTTGGTTAGCTTCTCATCTTGATCCTTCAAAGTGCCTTTGCGAAGAGGCTAGTATATGCTGTCACTTCTTTAAAATTAATAAGGCTAGGTATCGTTTTTTTTTTATTCGAGCCAGTTTGGCTAAATAGCGTTCTTGAACTTCTTTTGGAAGGGTATTATAGTAGTTGCTTTTGTCCATGTTGTAGGTTAAAATACTTTGTACAACCTTATAAGTAATGTAGTAAATGTAGCAACTTAAAACCAAAGCGAATATTCTTTATAAAACAAAATCCAAAAATATGATACTGGCTACAATAATTATACTTATTATTCGCACAGAAAAACTACCAAAAAAACACTAAAGAACATCCAAAGATCAAAAATACCTGTAAACTAACGGTAAAAACAGGTTTTGCTTTTCCTCAGGGCGTCTGTCAAATTTGACTAATGACGTCACGTGCACATGCCCTATGCGTCACTGGTCTTTAGTGCCCAAGATTTCTTGCAAAAATTGCATCCAAATTTGTTACTGTGTCATACACATCATAATTCCATGCAATTTTGTACATATTTTTGTTATAAATTTTTACCAATAAAATTTATCATAAATTTTCGCACAAAATTTGTGTTAAAATTTCGTCTGTGTAAAACGGCACTAACGCAAATTTATTAAACAAAAAACATTTTTTTTTAATAGTTTGAAGACCTAATTATATTAGATTTCATAAACGTCAAAACAGACAGCCTTGTCAAGTCTTAAAATGGCTGCTTTATACCTCCCATTTAACATTTAATTTAATTTAAGATTTAAGCTAAACTAAGAATTTAAAAGTTGAAAGTTAATTTTCTTATGCATGCGTTTATACCTCTCATTTAAACTAATTTATCATTTAATTTAATTTAAGAGTTGACCAACTTTCAACTTAAGGTAAAAGATCGTGTCAGATCGTGCTAAATCGCGTTAAATCGTTCTCCACAACTGTCCGTGATTGGCCTGGAAGAAAGATGAATATTTTGATCGGTGACAATAACCTAAAATTATCGTGGAATTTTTATTTTTATCAACAAATAAAGTGCTTCTTCTCTATTTATTTTGACTGATCTAAATTCTTGTGATTTGTAATGGAAGACTACGATTTGTTTTTTACTACTTGCTTTAAATTGTTGTAACAACAGCTGGAAAAATCTTCTTTTTTTTGCACTTCATTTAATTTAATTTAGTGGCACGTTTTCGAGGTATAAATCAACAAAATTATTTCTTAGCTTAGTTTAAATGATAAATTAAATCTTAAATTAACTTAAATCTTAAATGAGAGGTATAAAGCAAGCATAACAATACGTTGACATACGTTTGTTCGGGTTTATTAATTTATTATTTTGAGGTTAGCGTTAGCTTTATGATAGGACGTTGATATCGGTTTATTTTCAGGTTAGTTTTGTTTATCAATCATGACAAGACGTCATAATATCAAAAATCAACTGTCATTCTTGGCTATACAATTGGGTATTGAAGCTTTGCTAGCCTAGTAGTAGAAGGCTGAGAACTATGTAGTCTACGAGTTAAACGTCAATATTTCACTTGTTTTTTTAACAGGCCTGGTATTCTGTTTCACTTACTTCTCCTTAAATCGCAGAAGGTCTTGACTTGGTATAATGATATTATACTTATACCGTGCGAGCAAAAATTATTTGCATCAAAGAGGGGTTGGATTAAAAAACGTAGGGCTTGGTTTAGATCACAATGATATGGGGACGATATATCTAACCGAATCTAGGTTAAACTTTTGTCAAATTCATATTATGACATGATATGCCAAATAACTAATGAGTAAGAAAATAAGTAGACACATACAAGTTTATTTTTGTTGTTTACAAAATTAACAAAGTAAGAATATACAGAAAGAAAAAGAAAAATAATTACATAAATTGCTGAAATTGGCCACTGCCATGCTCCAAGCATAAATTCCTGCAGTAATTCCTGCGTCTTTCAAAATCTGCGGCTTGTATTTCTTGAAATACTTGCACTTTATAAGGCAATAAATTTAGCTGCTTCTTAAGAATAGTCCTGCATGTTCCATAAGATCTTCCCACTTCTTGGGACAGGAGTCTTATACAATTTGTTGGCGTATTTTTCATTATTTCACGAAAGTTTGCAACAAGTTCTTCTGTTGTTTCGATTGTCTTCCTGCTCCTTTTTTGTGTTGTATAGAACCTGTTTCCCTAAACAAAGCCACGGTTCTTTTCAGGCAATGATAAAAATCCCCAGCAATAAAAGCAACGTTAGGAAAATGTTCGTGAAAATCGTCCATGCAGAAACCCGGATTGTATTGCCACTCACCATTTACTCTAACCCCGTTTCGAAAATACGCTTCAACCATGAATGTTTTGTGCTGTTCCGTAAAGCCCATTGTGTGAATTGTTCAAGAAATTGGAAAAATTAGCGATGAATCAAATTACTTGTAACGACTGTCAAAGATGACGGAATAGCTGGTTGATTGTTAATTCAGGTAGTTACTGACACCCAACAGGTATTAAGCTCTACGGCTAAACATTACATCCTTAGATGCAAGATAAATAATTTTTGCTCGCACGGTACAATATAAAATATGTATTATATTCCAATAGAAACAGAAACGATTTTCCTTCATCACTTTTTTAAATTTTAAATTAATTTAGTGGTAAAGTATCTAGTTTTAAGGAACTTTTTCACTTCACTAAAATTGAATGTTAATCAGTAACACATATTTAGTTAATCTGTGAAAGTAATATGTCTTTAGATAGGTGGGTTTTTAAAAAAAAGTTATTAAAAAATATATAAAATTGTTAATGATCCAATAGACTTTTTATGTAGGTGTTTTTTAGGGTTTAAGGAACTTAGGGAGCAAATGAAACCCAAATTTTAATTTGCCGACGTTTCGGAAAATATATTTCCTTCCTCAGGGCTAGTTAAAGTGGGCTCCACGAGTCATAATGGTAAAAACAAACAAAAAAAAAAGATAAAATTAGGACACATAATGGTAAAAGGGACACGTAACAAACGGCACCGTAAAGAATTAGTAATTTTTAAAATTTTGTAGTACAACCTGTGCAAGGCGAGAAACTTTTATTTTTAAATATTTTTGTTGCCAGTAAAAACTAATCACTAATCAACAGGCTATTATTAACATAATAATTCTGTAACTGTCTTTAGTAGTAGGTGTTTTAATCGATCATAAAAATATGCACTACATCAATAACATTCAAGGTTCAATCAATAAATTATTCTGAGAATTTACGATTTGCTCGCTGATTTTATGTACTTGTCAGTTCAATCTGTATCAAATCACATATATCACTAGACACCAAGGACTTATTTTTATTCTTATTATCGAGTTTATTATTGAATTTATTTAATCGTAATTATTGTGTTTTGTCATTGTTGTCAATTAATTTTCTAACTTTATCCTCGCCCAATATAAAATGTACAGGGTATATAGAGAGAGGGATTATAAATTTGTTTTTTACGTAACGGATTTTCAGATATAACTTTAATTTTCGAAATTTAGAATAATTTGTGTTTGTACAAATAGCCCAAGTTTCGTGAACTATCTTCTCCCAATGAAAGTACTAAATTAAGAACGTATTACATGACCAAAGGGCATACATTTAATGACAATGACGTTTTTCCAGTACCTGAGTAAGCACCTTGTTCATTTACAGCAGGGTGCCCGGAAATAACGATGACAAATTTTAAGCCTCTAAATACTAGCATTGAATATTAAACTATAAGAAGGCCATATAAGCAGATTTCCTAAATCTGCTACGTTAAATTCATAGATGGCACCAATGAGTCATCAAAAATAAAGCGTGTTGATGCTGCCACTACCGACAAGCCTTTTCACTGCTAAATTAAAACATTGTTGCCGCCGTCTGTTTGACTTGCTGCAAGAGTTTTTTAAATTTATTTTTATAGCTTATCGTAAAACTTGATTTCACATAAGTATCTAAACCTATCCTAGATTTAAATAGTTTACCTTTATTTTCCTACCTATAGTATAGTCTAGAGTCTAGACCTAAAAATGTCCCTATTTTTAATTGCTTAGTAGAATATAATATTTTCAACCTTTTGACGTTCCAACGTTAATTACATGAAAATATATTTACTGCCATGTTTTATATTTCTAACAGAATTAAATGACGACTCTCACTATTCAATACATACCTAGGCTACAACGTATATGTTGGGTAAAATATGAATGATGTGCGGTTTGTAAAACTTGGTTTTTATTTGCAATTATTACTACTTTTCAAAATGCTTAAAATAAGTAGGTTTTACTTTCTTACTAAAGAAACATCGAAACATCCAGTTTGTTTGTATTAGTGTATCACGTATTTTGCTATTTTTCGGCGAAATAAAACCTATTTTAGTTATACTTGATGTCGCTTTTTATCTACTTTTATTTGTTTGACATTTAACACCTAATGCAACGGTAAAATCATTGTGAAAATCGGTCCAATTACCCCGGAGTAATCAGCGTACATATTATTATGAAAAACATACATTCGGCTGGAATTGAGAACCTCCCATTTTATTGTCTGTTAAAAAGGCTTATATCATTAAAAATTCCAATAAAATACGATATGCCGCAACACCACGACATCACATCAGTGAATTTGAGACATCTGTTGCCGAGGCGCTGCATTATAACGACAGATTTAAGGTTATAGTTACGATCAACTCCACAATGGCGGCCAAACCACCTTCAATACGTCTAAAACTGAGTTGTCAACTTTTCTCGGACATCCGCCATTCTTATAGTTTGATATTCAATGATACTAGAGTAGATAACATTATTCAGAGGTCCAATAGCGGATTCCTGCAGAAGTCGCTATATGTCGATGACACGGGATGAATAATAAAATAGTTCTTAATGGTCAGTGGTCTTGAGTGAGTTCCTTTCCCTTAATAACCCCTTCGCCAGTTAAAAATCGCAGGGTATTTTAAACTATATACTAACACTAAAATTGAATAAAGATATATTGACGAATAGGTGAAAGAATCTGTGTCTCCGTGGCGCAATTGGTAGAGCGCTCGACTGGTAATCGAGAGGTTCTGGGTTGAAATCCCAGCGGATGCGCAAAACTTTTTTCAATTTTAAACATTTTATCTGCACGCCGATTAACAGTTCTCAGTTACAAATTTTAAAGGAGGATTCTACATAAAAATATATGTATGCTTCCATACTATACAGGGTGTCCTAAAAGATATGGTCAATAATTTGGGATTGACTAGATTGGTTAAAAATAAAGTCAGAACTTCATATAAAATTATTATGTTCTATATCCACTTACTACAAAGCTACAGCCCCCTAAAGGGTGTACTCTGAAGATGGTTTTTTCTAAATATTTTCGAAACATTTGTAGATACAAATTTAAAATTCACATATTTCGGTAAACTTTGTACGCTGAATAGAACTGTGGTCTTAAAAATGTCGATATTAAAGAAATGTGGCCAGAAATAGGGAATGGCGGGGTAAAAATAGACATACCTACTTTTTTTACGCTAACATTTACTTTTTTATGTCAATCAAGAAAAACTTGACATTTTTTACGATAAAAAGGTAAGACATGATTATTAAAACGATTCAACATTAAATAAAATGCTATTAAGTAAAATATCAACAACCCATTACTACGTATGCTAACGTATTTTTGGGATGGAAAGTGATTTTTAAATAAATTTATCTAGATCCAATCATATTATACCAATAGTACCTTTTTTTCGTAAAATATCAGGTTTTTCTAATATATCATATTCATAAAAAACTATAAATGTTAGTATAAAAAAAGTTATGTCTATTTTTACCCGACTGTCCCCTATGAATGGACATTCGTGGATAAAAAAACTTCCCTATCGTTATTTGACGTTTTCATCACTTCAAAACTAAAGTTTGATCTTCGTATTTCAGCACCCCTCAATTCCTGATGTTTTGATATTTTTACGAGTGCTATCTTTACTTATGTAATTTGCGCAGTTCTGTGGAGTGATGCTTTCCTATAGTTTTGCCATAAAGCTTGGTGCTTGGTATTTACCATCGAGTATATCATTATTTTGCTCTAAGCAGTTGCATTTAATAATTACAGTACCTTTACTTTCATGATTATTATCTAGAAACAATATGGGACAGATGGAAACGGAAGGGGACTGTCAGGAAACATGGCAGAGAATATTTCGGATACCATCCGAGACGTTTTTTTCATATTGTACCACTTAGTGATTGTTATTTTTTTTTAAATACTGTAAAACATTTTGAAACTAATAAAAAATAAAACGTCTATAGTCTATTTATTTCCAAGGTAGACTCATGGCCTTAATCACAGCAGAGCAAACTCGAATAGTAACGTAATCACCGGGGGTGGGGGGGGGGGGCAAGCCCCACCGATATTGAATTTTCTTTAAATATAATTTTATAAACATTAAATTTAAAATAAAAAAAAAACAATATACTACTCAAAACTTATTAACGAGATTAAAGTAATTATTTAAATTATTTGGTCCCGATTAACTTATTTGATACGTAATTATTATAATATGACATTTGGAATATGTCAACAATTATTTGTCCCAACTTATCACAGTGAAAACATTGATCAAAATTAATCAACATGAATTTGAATAATCGAAAGAACGTTTTCTAAGCTCATTATCAAAACCTTTTTAAGAAGTACAATTAACCCGGCAAGGCTAAATAGCCTAGCAATACTAAACATCGAAAATGAATTTGATAAGATAATTGATCAATTTGCATCAATTAAAAACCGTAGAAAAACTCTCTAATGTTTTTTTTAGGTTTATAGATATTGTGCAATATTCTTTACGTAATAATCCGTAAAATATAGGTTTAGTCACGGGGACACGGACGTATATAAGGGGGGAGGGGGGGTCAGTGCCGGTTTTAATACTACCAGCGCCCTGGGCGAGATTTCTACGGCGCCCCCCAACTGCAATTCAAACCCATACGAAAAAAGGGAAAGGATATAATGAAATAACCATTTATTAAAAGAAATAATTATTTATTATAAAAAATAACCGTTTATTAGAGAAAAAAACTAATAAAATTTTACTTTTCTGGCCTTTCTATCAGCGAATTCTTTTATGAGGTTATCAAAGTCGATGTTTTCAGCAATTTCGTTTTCAATTGACAAAGTTCCTAAGTTTGTCAATCTAGATTGAGATCATTGAGATATTGTTGATCGAAGATAGGCCATCAGACTTTACGTGCACCGATTTTATGAATGAGAATGAGCTGAGTCTGTTTCGCTTCGCTAAAAATAACGCTAACTCTTTTGAACTAAAATGTTAAAAAGAGATAGATAATGTGTTTCTCTATGATTGCGGATTCCCGGTAAAATGAACTGCATGCAGTGCTCCGATCTAACAGATTGAATACTGCGTTCCATTCAAGTGTTGCCAACATAAAGATTTTTTCGCTTAATTTAGAGAATTTACGGGTAAGCAGGGTTGTTATGTTTAAAACAAAATGTTTTAAACCAGATGTTTTAAACATGTTTTAAACACAACCTGATGTTTTATTAGGTGTTTTAAAGAGTGTTTTAAACAGGTGTTTAAAACATGTTTAAATCATTTATTAAAATATACTGTTTTTTTTTTCTTTTTTTCTCAATGTAGTAGATGTCAAATATCACTTTTTTTGTCTTCTCATATCACCCAAAAAAATTGAAAAAAAAAACACAAAAATAATTGGAACATACATAATAATATGGATATAATATTATTAACCTAAAGTTGAGCATTTAACATTTATAAAGAAATTAAACCCACAGTCGTCTCCACAAATACTTATATTAAAACAGTTAGATTAACTTGGTGTACATGTTTCGGTACTAGGGAGTACCATCATCAGCACCGAAGGGCTAAAATAAATATAAAAAGAATAGAAAGAGGAAGGAGAAGTCAGATTAACGTACTTACCCCAAGTGCCACTATTACAAGCAATGTAAACGAAATGTAAAAGATTTAAAAAATAAAAACTAAAAACTTGAATAAGACGAGGACATTTTGATTGTTGGACGAAAACAGATTAAAAAGTTTAAAGTAAAATAAAATTCTAAAGGAATTAATTTTCTTCCTCTGCCCTACATCGTAAACAAATAACAAGCAGATTGTGATTGTACTGAAAGTCAAACGGAGGATATAAAAGGTCAAAGTAATGACATCTAACAAAGTCAAGTAAAAGTAGTAAGTACCCAATAATAATGGGAACTGACGTCAAAAGTGTAAAACGTGGTTCTTGGAGCAAGAAACGGGCATCTAGTGGCGATAGTAAAACGAACAAAACACAGTTGTCGGCAAGAAGGCGAGTAACCCGCCATGACAAAGGTAAGGTTTCAAACCGCAAGATGGATGGGCGGCGCGCCATCATCCAGAACAAGTAAGGTCAGAAACAAACTAGTAATTCCAACATTCGACAATAGAGGGAGTAGGAGGAGGGTATAAAATTAAAGTGGCCATCTAGAAGTCAAAGTCCAAATTAGAATTCGGAGAGAAGGAAGGTAACGGTTATTTAAAAAGTTCATGTGTTAGTTAAATTGAAATCTTTCGAGTGGTAATAGTAGATGGAGTAACTTATGTTATTTATATTTATTTCTAAATAGAATAATTTTTACAAAGACAAAAGGTAAGGGTTAAAAGTGGTGTGATTAAAGGAAAAACCTAAGAGATTCAAGGTAGGGAAGACAAGAGAAGATAACTTGGTCGTTAACACAGTTGAGGTTTTTATTGAGAAGAGCCTTATGGATTTCCATCATTTCTAGAAGGTTAAGTTTGCCGCCCTTGTTACAGGAATGAAGGAGTTTAGTGTTATTCAATGGGTCAAAAGAGTGGTTATTGCAGAGGATATGAGAAGCAAAACTGGATTTGAAGTTGTGGTTAGAGAAATCAGTATTTCGGAATTTATTTATTTCTTTAAAGTGCTCGTTCACTCGGGTTGAAAGTTTGCGCCCTGTTTGGCCAATATAGCAGACATTACAGTCATCACAAGAGAGTTGATAAACACCCGACTTATCTAGTAGAGAAATTTTATCTTTGGAGTTGATCAAAAATTGACCAATATTGTGGTTAGTTTGGAAAGCAATAGAAATGTTGAACTTATTTAGAATATTTTTAGCTGTAAAAGAAATGTTACCCAAAAAGGGTAAAATGTAGAAACTTTTTGGTTCTCTAGGGGTTGGAGTCACTAAATTTTTGTTAACAAATTTAATAGTAAATTTGTAATAAATCTTATTAATGATCCTAAGGGGAAATTGGTTATTAACAGCAACTTGTCTAATGTAGTTTAATTCTTTTTGAAAATAATGATGGGTTAATGGTAAAGAAAAAAGTCTATGAAAAGCTGTATTGAAAAAGGCAAATTTGTGTTGAGGAGGGTGGTTAGAATTAAAGGGGATGATAGAATCAGTGGTGGTGGGTTTATGAAAAATTGAAAACTGAAGACTGTTATTGACTTTATGGATTGTTTAACATTTAACAGGACTAATACTAATAGCTTCAAACAAATAATGCAAAGTAGGCTTAAATATTAGTGTAGATCTCAAAAGAAACAAAGAAACTAACAGTTATTCAAATTCTAGGAACAAAAAACAAACATTCAACTAGATATATTTTTAACTCAACATAAAAACCATAAAATAATATCTTTGTTTGAGTACCTACACGCATAAAAATAAAAACTAGGAGTTGTTTAGCTCTTTGAAAATAGAAACTAATTTGGCTGCTTTATCGTTGCCCAATCTATTTCTCAGTTTTGAGTGAACCAAACCATTATGACGAAAAAAGTCTTTCAATATTGGCTGATGATGAAACTGCTGTATGTAGCTGTTGCATAAGTTGTATTACAATATGATCCAAACATTTTATAGATGTCCACCATGTTGGAGGTGTAACATTTTCTTTTAGTTGCGAAGAAAACATGTATTGTTTAAATGGAGTACACTTCGCTTGATAATTTATTATGGTCGGCATAGCATCTGGAAAGTAAGTTTCGGCGTACTCCATTGCAGTATCTCTTTGATGCTATTCTCTCCCATGAATCGATGATCAAGTAAATTTGCAAGGTAATGACCCGGAGTGATAGCCATTTCCATGCGATCTTTGACTTTTTATACATCCCGTCTACCAAACTCTCCCTTTGCTTTTTCTTCTTCAAATGTCTGCATTAATTTGACCCAAGTCTCTGTCGCTTCACTTATAATGCACATACTCCCTTGCACTTTATCTAGTGCTACAGCAATGAGTTTAAGTTTCTTGAGATAGTTCTGTGCTTCGATTTTTAAGTCTGTATCACTGACCAATTATATTATGTCTTTATCAAAAACGACCAAAGTTGAATTTATCTTTTTAAAACGTGTTTTAAACATGGGTATGTTTTGTTTGAAACATGTTTTTTATTGCCTTATAAAAAACATGTTTAAAACAAAAAAAAACTGTTTTAAACAATAAAAAACACATGTTTTGTTTAAATATAAACAAACAACGAACAAACCCGACAAACCCTGCGGGTAAGTAGAGCTCAAACTATGAGCGATGGGCTACACCATTTCTAGCTCCGCCACTGAACCCGAATTAATTTTTTTAACGTAAATAAATGTGCCAGTGTAATTTTTTTTTAATTATAAAATTTTAAGATTCTCAAATTACTAAAACAGGTGGCGTATCGTTATTTTTGTCCACACCTGTAAACCGCGCTACTGACAACTTGACATTCAGGATATCATTTTTACATAATGGTGATAACTAATATTTTCCTAGTAGTTAATAGTTATAGATCACGCCTATTTAGACATTGAAATTAATAGGTTATCATTAGCTAAGATTTATTATGATTGCTTATCTCTATACTAAACTATATTATATTGATTATGTAGATCCTGTTTTGTCTTACACTAAAAAAATTAAAAAATGCCTATCATCTACGTAAAAACCGTATGGTGTATGTTATAATATTAACCTTGTCAATCTTGTCATTAAAAATATATTGTTTTACCCTTCCCTAATGATTACTAATATCAATATTCAAAGCTAATAGCTATGCGTAATTACTCGATATACCTACATAAAGTATGACTTTTTAAAAACTTACAATGACTATATTTTCTAAACTAAGAAAGATATCAAGAAACCAAAAAGACATACATTCCAAACTAAATTTGAACGAAGAACTTCTACACTTTCAACAAGATGGTGCACCCCACACTATGCTGCTGTAGCGAGAGAGTGGTTGGACCAAAATTATCCAAACCAGTGGATTGGTAGAAGAGGTACAATTGAGTGGCCGCCGAGATCACCTGATCTTGCCCCTATAGACTTCTTTTTATGGGATGACATTAAATCTGTAGTTTACAAAACCCAGCCGGCTTCTCTGAAAGAATTGCGTCATAAGATAATCCATGCTTGTCGAAGCAGTTCAAGAGACATTTTACGGTTAGGGAGGAATTCGAAAATCGACTTTATTTCTGTTTAGAACAAAATGATAACCATTTTGAGCATAAGATATAAGTTGTACAGATAAGTGTTCTAGAACATTGCCTTTTAATAATCATGTTAGATTCCATAGTTGGAAAAGGGGTTCTTGCTTACTTGCCTGTTGGTATCCCTTTCTCGACATATTCTACGCTAATTTATAAATGAACTTAAGGCTGCAAAAGCCATTTTTTGGTCAACTGAGAGAGGTTCTTGCTTACTCAGCTGTTACCCAGTGGGTTATTTAGGGGGGAGGGGGACAATTGTACCCCCCAGATTTCTAAGATTCTAAAAATAGGCAATTTTTTTTAACCGAGCTCTTTGTATTCAACGGTTGGTGCTGTGCTGTGTTGTAGGACCTTACAAAAACTCTTTTAAAACAATTTTACTGTAAAATTAATAGGGATGCCAATATTTTAGGTTAAATAAATTTACATGGTACACCACCCGATACCTCTAAATAAAAGTACCCGAAAAAGGGTGTAAAAATGAAACAAAATATTTACTGTTAAATTTTTAAAATGTGATTTATTAAATAGTTTTATATTATTTTTACAATAATACCGTGCGAGCAAAAATTATTTGCATCAAAGAGGGCCTTGCATCTAAGGACGTAATGCTTAGCCGTAGAGCTTAATACCTGTTGGGTGTCAGTAACTACCTAAATTAACAATCAATCAGTTATTCCGTCATCTCTGACAGTCGTTACAAGTAATTTGATTCATCGCTAATTTTTCCAATTTCTTGAACAATTCACACAATGGGCTTTACGGAACAGCACAAAACATTCTGGGTTGAAGCGTTTTTTCGAAACGGGGTTAGAGTAAATGGTGAGTGGCAATACAATCCGGGTTTGTGCATGGACGATTTTTACGAACATTTTCCTAACGTTGCTTTTATTGCTGGGGATTTTTATTATTGCCTGTCGTGGCTGTGTTTAGGGAAACAGGTTCTATACAACACAAAAAAGGAGCAGGTAGACCATCTGTAAGAACAGAAGAACTTGTTGCAAACGTTCGTGAAATAATGCAAAATACGCCAACAAATTGTATAAGACGCCTGTCTGAAGAAGTGGGAAGATCTTATGCAATTTTTTCGACGACAGATTGATCAGTTTCGATCAGACATTGAATTCCCACCTAGACCACCTTGTTTAACGGCTATGGGTTTCTTCGTTTTTCCTCATTTAAAGAACACTATTTTTAAAACGCCATTTGCAAATTTAGAACAATTATAAGAAAGGATTATCAAAGAATGTGGTAACATTTCTCCAGAGGTGCTGATAAACACTTTTGAAAATATGAAGAGACGTATGAATTTATGCTTGGAGCATTGGCGGTGGCCAATTTCAGCAATTTATGTAATTATTTTTCTTTTTCTTTCTGTATAGGTATGCTTACTTTGTTAATTTTGTAAACAACAAAAATAAATTTGTATTTGCCTACTTATTTTATTACTCATTAGTTTGGCATACCATGTCATAATATGAATTTGACAAAATTTTAACCTAGATTTGGTTAGATATAACGTCCCCATAATATCATTGTGATCTAAACCAAGCTTAATCCAACCCCTCTTTGATGCAAATAATTTTTGCTCGCACGGTACTTATTGCGTAAGGCAGGGCAATTATAATATGATTGGCACAAGTACCGCTATGGATTGTCAATAATAATATTGTCAATATTATTGATCGTGTAAAACTCAATTATACTTTTTATAATATTATTTATATATAATATAATATATTAAAATGCCCTATTTAATTAGTAAGCATAATGTGGTAAACACAATGATATTTCACATAACACGCTCACTTATTAATTACAATTCTTATTCAAAAGTCACCAGTAGAAAGCACTCCTCGTGTCGAGACTACATTATTATTATTAACTACACTATTTCAATAAAGAAACTATAAACTTTGGTTGTTATTATTAGAGATGGGATGCGAACAGTATTAGTATCCCAGAGACGGGTTTATAATAATTGGTAAAATCACCTTGTTACTAGAAATAAATATTTTCTCTTCGTATCATTTTTTAAGTGGCCCATATTATATTTTCCAGTCTCTTATACGTTAATACGAAGTGTAAAATATTTTTTTTAAAATCCACCAGAAAATATACACTTTCTGGACAATTTTTCGTCCAGAAAATAACGTTTTGTCGATCAAGACCGGAAAATTGACGTTAGAGACCGGAAAATATTTTTCCGGTCCCTGTTTTTTGTTTTTCCAATCGCTCTTTGATAATACCTTTATTTCGTTACTATGAATATTTCCCTCATATGTTAAAATTCCCATAAGAGAAATGCAATTTTCGCAAAATTACAGCGAATATTTCCCTCATATGTTAAAGTTTCCATAAGAGAAATGCAATTTTCGCAAAATTACAGCAAAAACAGCACTGCCAGAAATCGAAAATTGCATCGCAAGTTTATATTGTTGACGAAACGTCAAAGCGGGATTTTATTGTTAACAAATGTCAAAAAATGTAATATTTTGACAATTAACGTAATCTTATTGAGTGACAGCAGACAAAAAAGTCAATGTCAACGAATGGTTTCCTTTCATTTTGTCAAGAATTGTTAATAACTATCTCTTTGCATTCTGTTAAATAAAATATTTAAATTTACTTGATTCGAGTTCTTAATTAATTTAGGAAATATCGAAATAAATTACACTCGTGCATAAAAATAACCAGATAATTTTTTATTCAATGTGTTTTTTTTACAAATTGCAATCGTTTGTTTTCATATTTTTCGCGAAAATATGAAAACAAACTCTTGCAATTATAAAAAAACACATTTCATTCAAAAATTATCGGTAATTTTGATGCACTTGTGCACTTACCCAAGATAACAACATTTCGATGTATTGTCGAGTGACAGTTCGTTGATTTTTAATTTGTTTATATCAAACTTATTTCAAGAGTGAGCAAATTTAAAAATATGAATTCAGATTTTGAATTATCCGACACGGAAAATGAGATTCCAGAAGAAATTTTGGAAGCAGCAAGGAAAGCGACTTACGATATATTGCCAGTAAAATCAAAAGCCCGTTACGAGAAGTCATACGACGCATTTAAAAATAATATAAAATAGAATAATTTAATGTCGGTCTTAAAAAAATATTGTACGTTACGCAACCGAAAATTAGTATTGTGCAGGTCTCTCCAAGCTTCCAGGACTTGCCTACGGCTCGCCCTGGAAATGCTTGTCTCGACCTGAAAAACACTACTTTCCGGTCTTGTAACGTAAATTCCTATACTTGTTCGAGCAGTAAAACCAGCAGCACTTAAACCACTTTACTTGTTTTGTCCAATAAGTAGATAAATCACTTCTTCTAATAATCGTTTCGGCCCGATAAAACTTGTCTATCAATGGGCTTTTTCACTAAATTTTGATTTTTATTCTATCGCATAGCGACAAAATAAAATTTTCTACGGTTACAGTTTTTCAAATTTTCAATTATTTACCGAGTAAATAAATAAACAAAATACGGTCTTTAATAAAAACACGAGAATAAACTCACTGACGTCACATCTGCCTCGATCCATGGGACCGAGTTATTCAGCTGAAAGTCGAACGCCGCATCCATCTGAATATCGAGCGGGTTGTTTTCTATTTTTAAGCTGTTTGTGTCTATTTAGTTTATCAAACAAAGATAGCAATATAATCCGTCGAGGCTGACGAATAAAATAATTGCGCGGATAATGGGATGACGTAATAAGGTTTTGATATTATATTTTCAAACTTTCTTCTTCGCGGCGTCTTTTTAATTGTCTCTAGGAATGGTTTGCGACCTTTTAGGAAGATTTTTATTATTGGGATGTATTTTCAATAGGACAGTAGCAAAACTGTAGGGTTGCCAATTAAAAAAATTATCAATATCGTCGTATCGCTAATTTGGAACACACCATAGGCGTAGTTAGACGGTCAACACTGGGGGTGCCTGAAGTCCAGTGGCGGCTCGTGACATGTTAACGCGGGGGTGCACAAAAAGCCCACAAAATTTTTTTTAAGACCACGCCCAAATGGTTTAGTAATGAAAAAATTCGCGGGAGGCGGGGCACTCAGTTTTTGTTACGCCACTACCAATAATTGTTATAAAATTAGGTAACTTATTTAAGTTGTGATGATAGATTTAAAATGATCGGTTACCTACCTAATGTGATAAAGAAACTCTTACTTTCTTTCTACTTACTAATCCGACCATTATCTAATTAAAAACGCATTAAATTCCCTTTCATTTGCGAAACTTGGTCTGATTTTCTTTTCTTTCGTGGGTTATTCCAAACGAATTTTATAATTAATATTAGTGGTAGATATTCTTTTTAAGATGCTTCATCACTCTTACTTTTATATTTGCGCCCTCTGCATTTCACTTATTCAAAGGTTTATCATCAAGGGCGTCCATCAGTGGCGCAACCAGAAATTTTGTTCGGGGGGGGGGGGGGGGGCTTTAACTTTTTGCGCCGCAGTCGAAAAAATGTTTGGGTGCCACGCCCTTTTTTGGGTAAAATACTTATGATTGACGAGAGCGACAGCCCCCTAAAACTTCTGCAATAATACGCCGCTAGCCCTAACGAAATATTTATGAAAAAAAAATTTAGAGATTTTATTTTAATTAGTAAAAATGTATTTAAAATAAGTAACGCATATATTAAGCATACTTATACTAAAACAAAACAGAAACCTTATACAATAAGTTGTAAGTAATCACTAATAATACTAATATTAAAGTAAAATTCTTCGTTTTGTTTTTGCCATTTCGTCCAGAATTTCTTCCACGGTAATATCAATATCGTGGTTCGCATAAATAGGTAGACCAGGGTCGATAATTTTTGAAACAAAAAAAATAATAGTAGGATGAAACCCATTGGAAAAGAAAGAGAACATAACAAAAATGAAAGAAAAAATAATTTACGGGCGATCCGAGGTCGGGAAGTGGAAGTGGGTGAGTTTTTAAGGCTAGAAAACGATTTATCTCGATTTCCGGGAAAACTACAAGTCCTGTGGGAAAACGTTAAATGGCAAAGTTGTAGGTAATAAAAAGATCTACAACTTTTGTATTAACACTTGTTTCACATTGCCTCAAAATTTATGTGAAAAATTCAAATAACCAAGTTTTTGTTTTTTTATTTTTATCTTTTACAAAAAAAATTATGTTTTCACGAAATTTGGTGATAACTTACCTTTTTATGTCCCAAACACACTGTAATTATTTTGATTTAAAATATTTATTTTTTCACCTTATTTTGACTTAATATTGAAAAAGCACCCTTATTTTCAATCGAAAATTCTCACGTCAAAATACCTGCTGTTTTAAAAAAGTCGGTGGGCGTTTTGTTCGTTGAAATCTCCACTTTCTGATGGTGTAAAAAATATATACATTACTATGGTAAATATTCTCAAAAAATGCAAAGAAACGGAAAAAACTCGAATCCGAATTTTTTTTTTTAATCATTATGTACAATTTTGAGCTATTTATTAAAATTTTACTTTAATTACTCAAAAAACGTAAGATTCCATGTTACATTGATAAGCAAAAAAATTACAAATCCATAAAACATTGAGATCGCAAAAAATATGCGAAAATAGTTCGCGTGACATGAAAAATTGGTTTGCAATTAAACGAATAGGCTAAGTTTCTAAGCTCGGGGGGGGGGGGGGGGGGCTGCAGCCCGGCAGCCCCCCCCCTGGTTGCGCCACTGGCGTCCATAGGGCGTTTTTCAGGGGGGGGGGGCAAAAACTTAAACAATACTTTTTTATATACAGTGTCACCAGTAAAGTCCGCATCATATGGGATTTTTTTTTATTAATAGCTTTATTCGAAATTTGACTTTGGCATCAAGTTCTGCTTCGATCGAGATGAAAATTAAGCAAAAAAATAGTAGTCACGTGATTCGCATTATCTGTCAAATTTTAATTTTTTTCAAAAAATAATTCAAAAGCGAGGTTATTTCTGAAAATATCAAAAAAAAGTTATAGGAAAAAGTTGTTTTAAATGCAGTTTCTAGCCCACATGCAAAATTTCAGCTGGATAAGATAATTTTTTTTTTTACCCATATTTTGTAAATTGCACCACTTTTGCAGAATAACACTCAACGCAACCTACATAAAACTTTTTAGTTTTGACAATGCTTTATTTTAGATACATTTGTTTAAAGTAACGTTATATTAAATGTGTGTTTTTCTACGAAATCAAAATTGGGCTATTAAAATTTGTTCGCATGTGATGCAAAGTTCATTTGTTATTGAGCCTGTATAAGGTAACTTCATAAAATAAGTATTTTTGAAAACATAGTTTGTGTCTAAAAGTAATACACCTTAATATTAAGACAAAAAAGAACACAGTGTCATCAGTAAAGTGTTCATTAAGTGGAAAATAAATTTTTGCTTAACCCAACGGAAAGTTTATCTATTTTCAACGATTTAATTTAAAATCTCTTTATTTTATTTTTTATTTTTTTACTTTCATTCACAAACTACGTTTTCAAAAATACGTATTTTATGAAGTTACCTTATACAGGGTCAAAAACAAATGAACTTTGCATCACATGCGACCAAATTTTAATAGCCCAATTTTGATTTTGTAGAAAAACACACATTTAATATGACGCTAGTTTAAAGAAAATGTATCTGAAATAAAGCATTGTCAAAACTAAGAAATTTTATGTATAGGTTGCGTTGAGTCTTATTTTGCAAAAGTGGTGCAATTTACAAAATATAGGTAAAAAATCAAAATTATCTTATCCAGCTGAAATTTTGCATGTGGGCTAGAAACTGCATTTAAAAAAAAAATTATAACTTTTTTCGATATTTTCAGAAATAACCCCACTTTTGAATTATTTTTTGAAAAAAAAATTAAAATTTGACAGATAATGCGAATCACGTGACTACTATTTATTTGCCTAATTTTCATCTCGATCGATGCAGAACTTGATGCCAAAGTCAAATTTTGAATAAAGATATTAATAAAAAAAATCCCATATGATGCGGACTTTACTGGAGACACTGTATAAGACTATTTATTTAGGTAACTTATGCCTAATGTATTAATTTATTGATATGTTTTTATTATGTTATTGTTCAGTTTAGTGATTTGTTGGTCTACTAACTAACCACTGTACTATTCAATATTTATAATGAATTATGAAATAAAATAATAATGTGCCCCCCCCCCCCCTATGGACGCCCTTGTTTATTATTGACCTAGCTTAAGACATAAAGGAAATAATACCTTCATAGGTCTATGCTTAAGAATATTAACTTTCGTATTTTTGGCTGACCGCTTTTTGGATAAACTAAAACAATAAGGTACGAAATATTAATCAAAAAATTAATTAGCAAGGCTTCACTAGCCCGTTTAAATCTGTATTTTAATATACAGTGTGAGTTTGTAACTTGTAATAAATCCAGTAAATCCTGTACCGGGTGGCATAGTCAACGATTGCGCGGAGTCATTTTAGGCCTTGAAGATAAGATTTGTCGATAATGAGCTTTTGTATGAAGGTATGGTTGGATATCTGGCAAATTTAAAAAATATTTTGAATTATACAGAGTGCGCCAAAAAAGTAGGGTGTCATAAAGTTACATTTTTTAAAATGGGACACCCTATATTTAAATACATTTATTAATTCTACGTATTATTTCATACATTTTTATTAATGGTATAATTTACGAAAAAGTTCTATTTTTTAAGATATATAAATACTTATAATAAAAATTTTGCATTTGCAAGCATCTCGTTGTTGTGAAAATGCTACTTAAATTTTGACACTAAGCAATTCATAATTTTTATACTTACTAAGTAAAGTCAAAAATACATATTCACTATGAAATATTTGACGTCTCATTTACAGGGTGTTTACTTTCTAGGTTCAATGTCAGAAAACTTCTAATTGAAAAATATCACTTTTATTAAATGAAACACCCTATATATTTTTCTGTCATCTTATAGCTAGTCATAAACTTTCGTAAAGAACGTCCTATCCCTATCTCTAATAGTTTTTGAGATATGACGTTGACTCACCCGGTACAGTTTTTTCTTTGGAGAAATCCTTAGGCACGGGTATTAACATTTTAAGTTATGATAAAAAAAAAATTAAATATTGTGTCCTAAATTATTTCCAAATTACATAAAATTATAACGTTTTAGGGAGATCAATGTGGCAACGCTGTACGGGCGTTTTACTCCATTTTACTTCTATTTTACTACGCGTGACGCCGAATTTTAAGAATTTTTCATGTTCATTCATTTCAGACGGTGCAGTGTTGTTAAGCTGGTGGTTGTTACATACTGTGGTTTTCGAACATATCGATAATTTATTTAAATTGCAACCTCCGTTTTTTTTTTAAGTTTAATCTGCGAACAAATACGTAATTAGTTTTAAAAAATATACAATGATAATCATAAATATTTTAAAAATTAGTAGAGAGTTGTTCACAAAAAGCGGTCATCACCAAATAGCAATAAAATAAAATTAATTACTGGCTGGAGATAAGAACCTATCAATAAAGCTGTTTAAAGCGACACATGCGATTTCTTAAATTGGTGATTTATAGAAAGATGAATGAGGAATGTGTTTTTATCTTATTTTCCTGTATTTACATGTATAGTTAGGTATATTCAACGAGGCAATGAGGGTTAATGGGAATGAAATTATCAGCAAAAGACGCAGGCGAACAGACTCATTAAAGACATTTTTTTGTCCAATAAATAAATTAAATAAAATGTTAAGAGCCATGGCCAT
This sequence comes from Polydrusus pterygomalis, assembly GCA_963969555.1. Taxonomy (NCBI): domain Eukaryota; kingdom Metazoa; phylum Arthropoda; class Insecta; order Coleoptera; family Curculionidae; genus Polydrusus; species Polydrusus pterygomalis. The sequence continues at coordinate 34,822,164 of OZ018376.1, read as the reverse complement.
TTCGTTTTTTTTTTCTATCAATATTTCGTTACTTATTCGTTTTATCCAAAAATCCGCCAAATACCCGTCTTTGGAGTAGATACAGTTACCTACAGTTTTACGTTAAAAAAGGTTGGACTTATAAAATAATGAAAGCAGAAAAAAAGACAAAATTTCGTTTTATGCTTATATTAATTTATCAATTAAATTTTTTTTAACTTAACACTGTAGGCAACTGCTACCCAAACATTGGTATTTGGTCGCTTTTTAGAAAAAACGAAACATTGATTATGAAATGAACTGGTGAATGTGTCACTAGTGTTTGCTCTTAAATATCTTTGTTTCCAACAGAACACTATTTAGAGAGTTTGTCCACTAATTAAATATCGTAAAAGGATTCTCAAAATTAGCAATCTAAAAATGTTAAATAACTTGCTATCATAGATAATAGACAACTGTTTCCTCGTCGATTCTGGTACGTAAAGGCTATCGTCGGACGCCCAGATCATCGAATTAATAGTCCCGCAGGAGCCAGTATTAGGACCTATTTTATTAATAATAATTTATCATACATTGTTGATCTTAATGCGTTTGTAAATCGAAACTATATATTGGAGTCTAGAGTTAGAGCATGATTATTTAATTATAATTTTTTCCATCCAAAAAATCTGAAAAAATGTATAATTTATTTACTGATATAAAAAATCGTTCAAACATCAAATTAATAGTCTTAACTTTGCTTTGGTTTAAAGTGGTGTCCGACCGAAACAAGATTTTCAGCCGAAACCGAAACCAAAACTAAATCTTCGGCCTTGGTCTCAGTTTCGGCCGAAACCGAAACCGAAACTTATTTATACATGTTAAAAATTTTATTGTATACTGAAATCTAATTTATTTTATATAGCTTGGGAACGGATTGAACTCTTCCCACCTAAAAAAAGGTTAGCAGAGAAAAAATAAAGGATAAGATCCCCAAAGTTAGCCGAACGGTGCGCGACAAGTCCAGTGGCGTAACTAGCCCTCTGATCTGGGGGTGGCCTAGGGTGGGCCTGTTATTGTGACTTGTAGTGGCGGCTCGTGTAGATGTGGCCGGCGGAGAGCCCGCCGCAGGCGAAATGCGCCGCAGGCAAAATTTTTCTTGGACCACGCCCAAATTTTAACAAATTTCGTCAATAATCAACAGTAATACCACAAAACCTTGTTCTTTTATCGGTTAGATTTTTCAGCTGTCACGAAAACTTTTTTTGGAAATTTTTCAAGTTGAATTTGGACATGTTTATTCTGAATAGATCCCGAGAGCGAAGCTCGAGGGATTTAATTTTCGAATAAACAAGCCCAAAGTTTAACGAGTCATTGCCAAAAAAGTTTGAGTGAAAAATGGAAAATTTAACCAATAAAAAAATTATGGTCGAGTGATATTTGGCAAGATTATTTCGTAGTCAGCCTTTTTTTTCTGGGGGGGGCCTAGCAACGTTTGGGGGTGGCGGCCCCCCTAGGCCCCCCTGTAGTTACGCGCCTGGACAAGTCACGAACACTGAGTTTCGGCGCAGCCAAAGGTTTGGCCGATTACTGGCGAACAACCCCGAACAAACCGAAACTGTCACCGAAACTAGCCGAAACCGAACCTTTGGTCGGTCTCTAGTTTAAAGTTTAGCGCTAAAAACTGCAGTTACAGTAACTTACTTTGGCAAGTTGCCCTAATTTTTTTCGGTTACTTAGCTTCTCTCCCATACCAATGCGCAGGGCTATATTTTAAGCTCTTCTATATCCTTGGGCCCTATACTCGCCAAAGAAGTATATCATAATGACTGGGAAAGAAAAAAACTTAACACACAACAATTAAGTCGCTTCTCTGGATGAACCAAAGCGCAAATTAAGTTATGTTGTGCAGAACATGGACTCTTATTCGTAGATTAAACGTATAGTTTTAATAATAATTGTAGAAATAACAACTTATATTTAAGAAAAGGAAAGAAAAACACAAAGTCTTCCTCCACAAAATTTAATAGAATAAAACTTCTTAGTTTAAAGGTATCTACATGTTTCGAACGTAGAAACGTTCATTATCAGAAGACAGAAAAATTTATTTTATGCTGATGGTGTTAGCAAAAGACAAAATTAGAACCTTAATTGAGCTTGTGTAGAAGAAACATGAAGACCACAGGGGAAAAACGTGTTAAGTCAAGAAATTTGTGAAATTGAACTAATCAGAAAAAATGATAGGTTATAGGGTATATTATCTATATACACGGTCATACAGGGAAAAAACGTGACAAGTCACCCGTTTTAACAAAAATAAATATTGGTGTACTAGGAAAGAACGTGTTAAGTCCACGCGGTACAATGGAAAACGTGTTAAGTAACTTTTGTCGCCCTCTTGCGCGTACATAAATTAATCGTTTGGCAGTCGTTGTTTATGTCTTCGGCGAGTAAGGTAACGGTACCCGCGTAAAAAAAAGGTTTGGTTTGTTATTGCTGTTGGTGAAAAACAATACAATAAATAACAATAATTTGAGTGATTGTGAAGATCAGAATCAGACAAAGCCAGTAAGCACAAAAAAGAGAAAATCTACGGGTCGGGTAAGAACCCAGAACAGAAGTTTAATTTTTTTCTATTATAACAACCATTCTTATATAAATACATATAAATAAAATAATACATTATACATTATGTTTGGTAAATAAATAACAAAGTATAAATAATTATTTATTAAATTTTAATATAAATCAATCGCCACTGACTTAGCACGTTCTTTCATTGTATAAGTATATACAATGAAAGAACGTGCTAAGTCAGTAACATAACACCTTTTTCCCCTTTATTCTGAGTTTTTTGAAACTTAGGCACATTGTGGTGAAATACCAGATAGATATTTTATTACAAGGGTCATTAGGGACTTAGAGAAAGGTCAAAGCTTCAATATGATGGCAAATAAATAACCATTTTGCAACTTGTGTAATTATCGTAGCGTTTTTAACTTTAACCTTAAAATTCGTTTCGTTCGTTCGTTCGTTAAGTCCATAAAAGCTCCATTAAGGTTCTAATTTTCTCTTTTGCTAACACCATCAGCATAAAATAATTTTTTCTGTCTCCTGATGATGAACGTTTCTACGTTCGAAACATGTAAAGACCTTTAAACTTAGAAGTTTTTATTCTAATAAATTTTGTGGAGGAAGACATTGTGTTTTTCTTTCCTTGTCATACTTTCAACTCCACTTTAAGTATGGACTATTTCTTCAAATTAATTCTACTTTAAATACAATAGAAGCAGATAAAATATATTAAAAGACACATATTATGCAGTATGTGTACAACAATATTGCAAAATTTATCATTTTTCGCCGTTTATTGCAACATTTTTGCTAATTTATTTCCAAGATAATCGCTGCCTCTTAATCACAATAGCCAATGTATGTTCTCCTAATTTTCTATTATGCAAAGGGTAAATAAAAACGTTTTTTTCAAACGTATACATACCTAACATGTTATTATGCAAATGTAAAATTTACTGATAAGCATTGCAAATTTGGATAAATACTTAATCACAAAAAGTGCATTAAGGAAAGTAGAATCATTATGTCTATTACGATTGTGTTACTGTTACTTCATACGCCATTGCTTAATTTATGTTTCCTACGGTTTACATTATGTGGCAAAGTAAAATAATTTCTTAGAAATTCAAGCTAATACAATTTATCTCTAAGATGCATATTTTGAAATTGTCTTGAAACATACACTGGGTACTGGGTGTCCAAAAATGAAAATCTAGTACAACTTTTTTTTAAACAGAGTTTAGAATTTTTGCGACAAGTCAAGTTGCAATAATGTTTATTATTTTATTAAAAATCGATATTGAACTTTGTTTTCCGTACACCATTCTTTAAAACTGTTATGCCTTGTCATATCACGGGCGGCTTTTAGTTGGCAGAAGATATTCTTCCACTATTTTTATTGCTTCTTTCCGAATTTCTGCATACAAACCTCGGTGGAAAGTTTTATTACTCTCTGGAGATTTAGTTACCAATAATGTACTATTCCTATATTGGAAGAAACATACCGATGCTAAGGTATTGGCAACTAAAAAAAATTATTTTTCCTTCAAGTGTAAACTCAGTTTACACACTTAAAAACGACGAGAAATCGCTCCTATTGGTGAAAATATTATGGCGCCAAATTTTACCCGAATTTTTCAAAAAATTATCCGACATCGGACAAAGTCAAAATAATTTTAACTTTTTTCCATATCATGTTTTCTACCGGACTTTTAAGTTTTCTAGGACTTATTACCAGTAGGTATAGCATTTAATGGGCCTTTTCACAATAATCGAATTCATCATTCCTGAATTAGAACCTATTGAAAATGCATCCCAATAATAAAAATCTTCCCAAAGGGGCACAAACCTATCCTAGAGACAATTAAAAAGACGCCGCGAAAGTAGAAAGTTTGAAAACATGAGATCAAAACCTTATTACGTCATCAAATTTTCAGCGCAATTCTTTTATTCGTCAGCCTCGACGGATAATATTGCCATCTTTGTTTTGATAAACTAAATAGACAAGAACAGCTTAAAAATAGAAAACATCCCGCTCGATATTCCGGTAGATGCGGCGCTCATGTAAATATAATTTTTTTTCTCTATGCGATATAATACAAATCAAAATTTTATGAAAAAGAAAGCCCATTACCGGACTTCTAGAGAAGGAAGAATAAGGTTAGGCTGAGTTTGAGAACCTGAATAAAGAACGTATTTAATGTTTCAGTTTATTATGAACAATGGATTATTCTAAAGCACCAACATAGCAAAACATCACAACCGTCAACTAGTACTATATTTTCTTTGCTTATTACGATGAATACTATAAATGTATACCTATAAACTTTAAATACGAAAACTGGTAAGGATAACGAATTGTTTCTATATGACAGTTGATAGATTGTAGTTTAATAGTACATTACGTATCAAGTTTAGAAAAGTGGAACTTTACTTGACGAGTATGGTTAGTTTGAATCCGAGCGAAGCGAGGATTTAATTTCCATACGAGTCAAGTAAAATCACTTTTCTGACGAGGTGCGTATACTATTTTTTCGCATTTTATAAGTAATTAATTATTTTGCATTTCATATTAAAATCTAAAAAGAATAGTTAGGTACTGAAGAAAATACACAAAAACTTAGAAGTATGACTTCTCAGTAGGTAACTTAGCAATATAAACAAGATGTTTTTGTTTGTGTTTGACGACTATTGACAGCATCCAAATAAAATCGTATTTGAAGAGTGAATTTCAAAAGAATTATGGAAATGGCTAATGAAAACGACTTGGAAGATATCCTGAATTTCTAATAAAAATAAATTCTAAATAATTGTTCTTTTAATATTTATTGCAAAAAGATTTAAAATAAACGAATTTCTTTATTGTAAAATTGTGTTTTGAATGACATTGACGTTTTATGCAGTACCTAATGGTTGCTATGCTGTAAAGTGACCCATTACTGTACGATTTTGACGTCATTAATCTAGTGCATTACTGTATAAAATGCGAAAAAATAATATATTTGAAGTAATTTTCAAGTTTTATCTTTAAAAAGTTAAAGAAAAATTAAATTACAAGCAATGTATGATAAACAATGTCTATTCTTTCTTTTTTTTTCACAAATTTTGGTACGATATTTGGACATATTATTATGAAAAATGCAAAATTACCATTGTTGTTGTGTTCGACAATATTTAAATGAAGAATAGCCAGTAAAGTTTACGTGACAAAACCAGAACATTGAGAGAAACTTATATAGAGGCAACGAACCACACATAAAATCCCACTCCAAAAATGTTACATAAAGTGGCAATGATCATATTGAACAAATTAGACGAAATATTTTTCTAAAAAAGTAAATATTTTTTACTTGTTCGATTTCCAAGATCTTTAATAGTAATTTTCTGATATTTCATTAATTATTATAAATAATTTATTTAAATCATTACTATATTGAGTCGAAATAATTATATACCATTAATAATTAATGAGTATAGGTTAAGACAAATCATTCAAAAGATAACAATCGTTATTGAAATATTACTCGACAATTTTAAGGTGTATAAAGCCATTTTTTTTTAAATAATAGACAATTGCAAAAAATATTAAAAGCAAATAATTACTACTGTCTCAAATGTCGGAAGATCGCAAAATTAAACTAATGACTACGTACACAAATTAGGGAGTAGAAAATCAATTCGACTATAGAAGGTCGACATTCTTGTACTTTTTTTAATTTGTATTATGTGAATTAAATTCGGTGAATCAACATGGGTGAATGTTTTAAACATGACAATAGAAGAATGATATCATATCATTTAAAAACCTTAAGATAATTTTAAATGTCACTGTCATTGCCGTCAAAGCATTGCCACTGAGAAAAACTTTTGTACATTTGACATTTGTGCGAACGAAAGCCAAGATAAACATTTCAAAAATATTGACACGCGTGCGGCTGTCACTAAATATCACCAGTAACAAGTATCGTATCCTTGGATATTGGATAGCTAAAAGGTCCAAACGTTCTTTGACCATAGACATTTACCTTTAGATACGTACAGCTTATCTCCTGCGTAAACAAAATTACGTTTTATGGGTGAAAAAATACGTCCGAGCGCACAAACCTCTTGTTATCGGCCTGTCCTTCTGTAGCGACATGCTAAAAATACACTCCAGAACCGGCTCGGCGCAATTTTTGTTGTTGTGTTTTAAGGTTTCTCTGTGGATTTCTTGTAGTTTTTTTTGCTATTGTGGATTGTAGTTTACGGATTTCAAATTTTTGCGTAGTTTAGTGAATTGTGTTTGTGCTTTTAGTGACTTGGATTGGAATATAAACAATGACTATAGTAACAGCCGTGTATGATTTTATTATGCCCAAATAGGGGTAAATACCTGGTATTTCATATTTTCAGTATATGGAGTAGTGATGTAGCTTGATATATAACTTTATTTTATTATGATTAATTTAAACACATCAAACTAGGCCTAGGCTACACAAACAAGGTATGAAAATAAAGAAAAACACACACCAAGACAGATTATCTCGATGCATGTTTTGGTATATTTTATTTGCAGCTCTGCAATCTAATTAGGTATCTGCGCCAATTTTTTTAGTAATATATTGCTTCAAAAAGTTAAAAGGACACTTTTCTTTATACTTATATTATATAAAAGGAAAAGTAAATAACTAGGTATGTTTATATTAATCCAAGGGTGAAAGTAATCCATGGGCAAAAACTTTATCGAATTCTTAAACAGGAAATTGTGCTTGAAAATGTTTTACACGTACCCAAGTTTCTGCCAAATTGTAAAAATTATTACAAGTTATAAACCAACTAATATTTGACTTGAAGTTACTAAAGCTTCGGTTTCCTACAAAGCGGCACCGCAAAAGAGCGGTCGTAATTTGACTGCCGATTTTGCCAACAGTAGTACGGTCGCTTTGGACGGTGAATATTATTGGAAAGTAACATTACATACGATTCGATAAAATACTAGCGCACCGTCAAAAATCGTGCTTGCGCTATCTCCCAACGTACAGAGCGGCCGCTTTAGAAAATACGGTGCCGTATTTTTTGCGCTGAACGCTCTAAAGGAACATACTTTGATTTGCAAGTACATACAGAGAATATCCAACGACGTAGTCGTATGGATATTCTCTCTGGTACATATACAGGGTGTTCCGAAATTAGCTGACAATATTTTAAGGAGATAAAGTACATCCAAAAATAAGACTAATACCCTCTATTAATATACCTTCAAAAACGCTTCGTTATGGGGCTAGAGCCCCCCGAATTGGAGCCATGATAAGCAGTTTTTTCACAATATCTCAAAAACCGATTAGGGTATCGAAACAAAATTTGATACATGTTTTACCCATGACAAGACGCACTAAACGATTTAATTAGCTTAACTTTATTTCTTCGAGTGGCGTCCCACTGGGTAGGTAGTTGGGAGAATATTGCCCTAAGTTTTTTATTTTTAGGATTTTTTAACTTCAGGTGCAATTTTTAGAAGCCTTGAAGTCTTTTGCTGAAAAAAGGTACTCTTGTTTCATTGAGGTAGGATTCACCATTTTCCAGTAAAATCGATTTAAAAATTTTCGGTTTTTGCAATCCGGTGAAAAGGCTAAGGTTTTTTTTTTGCATATCTCAGCAAACACTTAATATTAAAACATGAAATTTATTAGAAGCTCTACTAGCGACAAGGCATATGTATTAAAGGATGTTACTTTAAAATATTTTTCCTGTGACGTCCCATGGGGTGGAGCCTTAAGTAAATATTACTATTATTATTTTTTTTAATTTCATAGTTTTAATGTAATTTTTTTTTAATTTAAAATTTTTTCTTAATAAAACCTTCTATTATTGTAATTTGACAGAATGTAACGTTTTTAAATTAAACATATTTTTAGATTCCTTTGTTTTTTAAATATTTATTTTCATGGAGATTTTAAGAGGGTTTTAAAATAAAACAAAAAAGAATAACAAATTGCAAATCAAATTTGATTGTGAACCACACGGGAAACTAATTCTTAAGCAAGTACCAGTCATGTGTCCCCAAAAATAATAATCAAGGGGATTTAAATCAAGTGATCTTGGTGGCCAGGCTATGTCTACCAATTCAACTGGTAATTTTCTTCAAGCCAATTCCTCACTTGACGTCCGTAGTGAGCTGGTGCCCCATCATGTTGAAAGAAGTGCCCTAAACGTAAATCCAGTGGCACATCATCTAATAAATCCCCAAGTTGATTATGTATTATTATTATTTGTCGCTAGTAGAACTTGTAATAAATTTCATGTTTTAATATTAAGTGTTTCCTGAGATATGCAAAAAAAAACCTTTGCCTTTTCACCGGATTTTAAAAAACCGAAAATTTTAAAATCGATTTTACTGGAAAATGGTGAATCCTACCGCAATGAAACAAGAGTACCTTTTTTCAACAAAAGACTTTAAGGCTTCTAAAAATTTCACCTAAAGTTAAAAAATCCTACAAATAAAAAACTTAAGGCAATATTCTCCCAACTACCTACCCAGTGGGACGCCACTGGAAGAAATATAGTTAAACTAATTAAACCATTTATTGCGTCTAGCTATATGTAAAACATGTATCAAATTTTGTTTTGACACCCTAATCGGTTTCTGAGATATTGTAAAAAAACTGCTTGTCATAGCTCCAATTCGGGGGGCTCTAGCCCCATAGCGAAGTGTTTTTGAAGGTATATTAATAGAGGATTTTAGTCCTATTTTTGAATGTACTTTATCCCCTTAAAATATTGTCAGCTAATTTCGGGACACCCTGTATATGTTTTTTTCTAATTTTGTCTCGAAACAGATCTATTTCGAACTCCGAATTTTATTATTTAAAGGTTGGCCCTACATGACATGTTTTCTTTCACCGTTTAGCATAGCATTCTAGATAACTAATATTTTTTAGTCCAAATATGCAAAATACTACACGAACCCACGTATGTATGTTTGGTTGCCTAGATCTACAAATCTGTATGTATTGTTTTAGTTCATTAAAAAACACATATTAAATACTAACTTTATTGACGGAGAACTATTTTGCTTTTGTAGATGCTTCAAGCTATCATTTTCTGCCAAATCCTATCCAAAATTTAATATACTAACCTTCCAATGTCGATTTTAACTACAACTTTATTTGAATTTTCCATCTTCCCTATACTAAATTGCAATGCCGTGACGTAAAATCACGTCTTTTGAAATTCGAAAAAAAGTAGAAAAATCGCCCGAATTTCCGAACGCTCTGTATATGTACCGAATGTACAAGGATCACACAACGTATTCCGTCCAATTTCAAATCTTATATCGCTAAAATAACGTAAGAATCCCGTGGTGAAAATGGGTGAATAAATCAAAAAACGACAGTTCGCAAAATAATTTTTATTGTCCATAGGCTACTATGATAAAAAATAGTATTACCAACATAACATTTAGACATAAAAATTTACAAAATTTGAAGGATTTATTTTCTTTTTAAATATGTATTTTTTATTGAAAAAACTACAAATTAGAAAAAATAGTATAAAGTACGTGTTATATAAAGCAGTTTTAAGCACTTGTCCCGTTATAAAACTCGCCGCAAGCGGCTCGTTTTTTAACATAAACGCGTGCTATAAAATTATGCTTTATAAAACGTGTACTTTAATATACTATTTTGCGGCGAGGCTCGTCAAATTACGACCGCTTTTTTGCGGTGCCGCTTTGTAGGAAACCGAAGCTTTACGCGATAACATCAAAGATGGTTTATTTTGTTGGTTTTGTTTGTTTTTTTATATTCGATTTTATAAGTTTTATAGTTTAATTGGCTTGTTCTCTTCCTTTTGAACTAAAAACACGACGACGAATCATTTTTTAACAAATTTTAGGAACAAACCTTTAAAAACAGTTTTCAATCCTCAAAATCTAACTAAAAATGCCAGAAATTACTATCTTGTTTCCTAACTTGATCAAAAATTGAGAAGAAATTCCAAGTTTTTGGCAGGGGCAAATTTTAGCTGTTTACACGTAAAAATAAATTGGAGGTCAACTTTTTCTTGAGCAAGAACTTAAATTTTAAATCCCGGACCTGTCTATTTTTCCATTCGTCAAATGATAATATTGCAGTGCGCATGTCTAATCGTGTGTAGCTTTGTTTACACGCGCGAGGCAATAAATTTGCCACTTTCGTGATTATTGTTTGCTTATCTACAGGTGAATAGTATAGTATTTGTAGAATTATACCGTTGATCTTTTGACTGCAATAAACCCTCATTATCCCTTTGACCATAAAATAAATAATGAAATCTTAAATTTAAAAATCTTTTCGAGCAGAGCCGGACTAGGTACAAATTCAATTTATACCTATGCCTGATTCATATATAAATACAAACTGATTTTTAATAATTTTAGTCTTTAGTGGTTTTCCGGTGAGTTATTTTTAGTTAGGCTTATTAGTGGTAGAATGTGGCGTCCTTGTAATTGTGCTGATAAGGGAGCATCTTCAAGTGTCATTTTTAAAAGAAAGCATTTATCTACCGATGCCAAACTAATAATTAAAAATATATATCAATCTGTGTTGAGTAGAAATTTTAATTCGATGGATGCTTTAGCAGAGACGGCTACTTTGACAAAAACTTCTTTATCTTCGGTAAGAGACATAGTACTTAAACCTGTTAATCCTAGAAAAAATCGGAGTGATTCTGGCACATTTAGAAGCATTGACGAAAATGACATGGATTTATTAAGAAGAAAGATTTACCAAATGTATGAGGCACAAACTGTACCCACTTTGATTTCCCTCAAAGAGCGGCTGATTAAAGACGAAACAAATATCTCTTGTTGTCTTTCAAGCCTTAGGAAAATATTGCGTAAAATGGGTTTTAAATACCGAAGCATTAGTAAAAGACAAACATTAATGGAATCTCAACGTTTACGGGAATGGAGACTTAAATATTTAACAGTTGTTAAACATTCGTCCAATTATTTACCTTGATGAAACATGGTTCGATACCCATGCTGCCGTAATAAGGTAAACCCCCGTATTTGAATTCTAAGAGAAATGGCGGAAATCTGCAGTTGAAATTAAATACATTATACAGCTTAGCAAAATCGCTTTTAGTTAGTTATTATACGATAATCTAGGTAAAGAGATGAGAGAGAAACGGATTTTGATTAGAAAACGTTAATATTTGAATGTATTCCTAGAATTAGAACCCATACGGGTAATAACATTAAGTGTAATCCGTCAATATGCTAAGGTGAATACCCGTATTTTCAAAATACGGTGATTTATCTTAGGCAAAACCAAAGATATGCTAAGAAAAATACTCGTATGAAGAGAATATACGGTGATTTACGTAAGAATGTTTTCTTAATACAAATAGGGTCGAATAAAGTATAGTATTATTTATAAACATATTTTATGTTCTCCAAAATTCTCTAAAGAACCACATATTAAAATGAACGTAAAACATATCAAAATAAGTACAAAAAAACTTACGTCTACACACAAAATACTAAAAAATGCATCAAAATTAACCTAAAAAACTGTTTAAAAATAATTATAACTACTTTTTATCAGGCAGTTCCAGCCAAAATTTTCGTCTATTTTCTGGAATTATATATCTGGTTCTTAATAATATTATCCACTTTATTCAGCTTTTCGAAGCCATTAGGTTCTGTTTTTATTAAGGCCAGTGGTATATTGTTTGGAAGACATTTCTTTTGCAAGAAGTCCAGTACTTTCCAGTCTTCATTTGTGTCGCATTTATAAAATAAATTAAATTCATTTCGCTTAACTAAAACCTCTATATTTTAGAAATATATAATTTTGGAGTTTGCTTTTTGACTTTGCAAGTGGAGGACAAACTTTTCCATATTTGAAAATCTCCCAAGGACATTTTTTTAACATCAACTTTACCCTTATTCGCTGCTTGTACAGCATTAGCGTAGTCTTCCAAGTCATAATTTTTTTTATGTCTTTTAAATGATTCTTCGACTTGATGGTGGAATGAATCTGCGGACATAAACGTATTTCCTGGCTCAAAATACCGAATTGTTATTGTTTCCGCAGATATTCCTTGATAATTTATAATATAAATTAAGAAAGAAAAGAAAGCTCTTTCTTTATATAATTAAAACACAAAGAACACGTCCTACCAGCTCAGCAGTTGAACCAAAGTGCGATTTCTACCGCTAATAATATTATATTCTACAAAGATAACCCGTATGTACCTACAGGTCCAAATACGCGCGATACTATTGCGTGCTACACCAATAACCCGCATTTGAAAAATACTAAGCGATATCTACGTATTTGAATTTAAATACGGGGATTGCTGTTAGCAAAATAAACATACGGGATTTCTGCTAAGTATTTGTGGAATTATTTTGAAATACGGGCTAAAATACTACAAGAATAAGGCTGCAAAATAGCAAATACGGTGTGTTGACTAAGAAAATCTGATACATTTAGGTAGGTATAAGAAGGAGATAGATCAAAACATCTCGTTTTTAATTTTTTTTCAAATACGGGGGTTTACCTTATGACGGCAGCATGACACTCCAAGAAAAGGTTGGGATGATTCTTCCAAAAAATGTCAAACCATCAAGGCACCATCAAATAAATGCAAAAGAATCACAATATTACATGCTGGTTCGGAGAACGGGTTTGTTCCAAATTGTCTGTTGCTTTCAGCTAAAAACATAGCAGATTCTTCTTTAGATTACCATCAAGATATCGACGCACAACTTTTTGAAGATTGGTTTAAACATAAACTCCTTAAAAATTTACCTGAAAATAGCGTCATTGTAATGGACAATGCTAGTTATCATAGTCGGCCACCAAAAATCATTCCCAATTCTAATAATACAAAAGCAGAAATTCAAAATTTTATTATTAAAAATGATTTATATTTTGAAGAAACTTACAAAAAACGAGAACTGCTAGAAGTATTAAAAGCTTTTAAAATAAATAAGGAATACGAGTGTGACAAACTTGCAGCAGGAAATGGACATACAGTGTTGCGTCTTCCTCCATACTATTGTATATTCAATCCTATTGAGCTAATTATGGCACCAATTAAAATCCAATATTAGGAGAAATATTTCGCCTACATTAAATGTATCTGTAGTAGAATTAATTAAAAACGAAGTAAGAAAAATTTCTGCAGACAGCTGGAAAAACTGTGTACAGTATGTACTTAAGGTGGAACATTCTTACAATAATTGTATGATTACAAATGTTTAACCCTTATAAGTAACTCTTTAGTTTCGGGATTTCACTCGAAGGAAATAATTACTAAAGATATGGCCCAGTCATTGTAGCATAAATTACTGCGTATAGAAAATGAAAGTTGTGAAAATAATTTATCCGGATACACCATAATTACATAAGAACAAGAAATATTTCAATCATTGTTTGATCAACAATTTGACTCATATTTGCATTTTCTGTCGTAATATAATAATCGTTATCTTTAATTAAGTTATATCCATAAACATGATGCAGCAAAATAATGGTGTTTATTTCAAAGTATGTCTTTATTACTTCCATACTTGAACGAAATAAGCTAATTTAAATTTTAAATCAGGAAATGTACCAATTTTGCATAATATTGAACTAGTAATTAAACTAAGTATCGTGCGATTGTTCTGTAAATTTGATTCATTATGATCTTGCCCGCGATAGTATTTAGAATATAATAATAAAGATGCTTCCTTTCTATTATAAAGAATATTTATGATTGTAATCGACTATAAACACTTTCTTCTAATTTTAATTTCACATACAAATATTTTTCTGTAAAGATAATGTTGGCATTTGTGGCGAAAGAGGAGGGGGGCTAAGCCCCCTCTAAGGCTATGCCTCTCCTAGGGTAGATCAGCACAAATTTCGTAAATTTTTTATATAATATATATTATTATATAATATAAAATTATTTAATATAAGTTTTTTTTGTTGCAGTTATGGATACTCATAAACTTAATACTAGAATGCCGTTCAATGTGTTCACAGGAATACGGACCAAATCCGACTTGTAGATATTTGCCGGCACCCCCTGGAAAAATACCACCGTGTGCCCGACCCGGATTAACTTATTGTGAGCATCCAGATCATTATCCCAGGTATTATTCACTCATTTTTATATCCATATGAATAGTTAAAATAATGAGCCTAATGAATAAAAATGTAGCGATTGCTTTTTCTTATAAAATCGAAGTAATTTCTTGAAAGCCAATGAATAAAAACTAAAGTAATTGCTTTTGCGTCCAGCGATCGCTTAAAAGTGCAGGAATTGCTTCTAGTCAAAGGTTTTTCTTAAAAAATAGAAGCAATCGCTATTGTTTGCTTAAAATGTGATGAATAAATTAAGGAATTGCTTTTTCTAGGTAAGCAATTGCTTTCAACTTTTTAAGGTAGGTCGACCCGTGCATCATTTGCTTGGTAGCAGTCAACTTTAGTTCTCCGCGGCATACACGTGCGTTGCTCTTAATTTGTGTCTTCAATTATGGCTGAATATATGAACGTCCGTAAAAGAAAAATCTACAGTGTACGTAAAAATTGCAGATATGACTTCAGAAAGTTATATCGATTTGACTGCGAAAATTTTAAGTGGTTGGCAAATTATTTTTTGACTGATACTGGTAAAAGGCGAGGGGGTGCACTGCCTTTAAATACGATTAAAGTCTTTCTGCGGAAATTGTCGGATCCGGGCTTTCAAAATTCTGTAGGTGAAGAACTCGGTGTTCACCAAACTACTGTCTGTAAGATATACACTTCTGTAATGGATGTAGTTTTGGAGAAGGCCAATATTTTTATTAAATTTCCTACAAGTGCTGAAGCTGTTGTGGAAGCTAAACGGTTGTGGTCAGAGAGATTTATTTATGTTCCTTTAATTTGTGAACGAATATCATGTCTTGAATTTCTTCATCACTACTATCACTTTTCTCATTTTCACTAAAATCTGCCATATCACAAACATAAGTTTCCTATTTTCCACAAAAACGTAACAGATTACTATTGTACTAAATAAATAGACCAACGTTGTTGTATTTACGTCAACTCTTTTGCAAATTAGGCACCAAACTGAACATAAAATCTATAATCTGAACAAGTGGATAAGCCACGTCTGAACTTGTGTTGAATAAACATTTGCTACAGAGGTGTAAGAAAAACAGCAATTGCTTTCCAGCATATCCAGATCTAGCAACTGCTTTTACTTAAAGCATTTGCTAGTCAATCAATTGCTTTAATAAAAAGTAATTGCTTCAATTAATTGCTTAATTTTTATTCATTAGGCTCATTGGCAAATCATTACTTTAACGTCAGTGCATACAACGATGTGCACCACTGATTCTAGTTTTATATTAGCGGCGTGCGCGGACTCTACAGTATTACAGTTTACTTTTTTTTTTAGTTTGAAACGTCCCAAAAAAAATATTATTCTATTTTATCGTTGACTGCCTTGTTTTAAGTAGCCCGCAGACTGCAGGTTCAAACTAGGCAGTGGCGGCTCGTGCCATTTTAGTGAAGTAGGGCCAGGTAAACCCTTAGCGCCAAAAAAGCAGGCAAAAAAATTTTGGGTGCCACGCCCTTTTTTGTTAATAGTTCTTGCTTTTGAAGTAGGAAAAATAAGCAAAAAGGCACCTAATTTAATTTATGAATTTACAATCATATCTTGAATTTTAAAAAAATACTGTAGGTAGAGTGTACTATATAGACCGAAAGAACCACAAACCGAACGCAGTTTATAATTTGGTTTAATATGTATCTGTTTTTATCAATTTGTTCGTTTTTCTTCATTATTCATTGTGATATGCAGAATTTAATTGAGTTTTAATGTTAATTTTACCAAGCATACTGAAATTAAATATATTGTTTAATGTACCTTCGATTTTTCATGTGTCTTCATTTTTTCGGAGATATGGACCAAATCATCTGTACCTTTTTGGGACCAAGTTTGCTCCCCCATCAAATAAAACACACATAAAACAAAATAGTCTATTAGATTTATTACAACCGCACACCCAAGTATTTTTTCCATAAATATTTCTATTAAATCTCCAGCCGAACGAAAATTATTTAGTTTACAAACAACCTTACACGACACGACGCGGACAAACAACTGTTTGAATTTGAAACGTCTAACGTCAAACGGTCAAACGGGGTCAAAGAGCCTGGCTACACGGAGATGTTTTCCTGCTCGCATTCAAGGTCATTTCCAAATGTTTTTTATTGGTTTGTTATGGCAATTACGTCATAACTTCGGGCCTCCCGTGTGCCTCGTCGCTTTGGCGCGAAAGCTACGTTACCGTTTTACGCATAATCGCTTCCTCAATAGATGGAAATTTGCACCCGACTGTGTTCCATTTTTAAATTATTTTGCTAATTGCTTTAAAAAGGAGAATATTAATTTTAATAGGTTTTGGTAATTTGTAAAGGGCAGGACGCTGGACAGGAGGGCAGGTAGTGCCATGGCACTGTGGCTCTACCCCACGAGCCGCCACTGAAACTAGGTGACGTCATTATTGCTAATCGGCACCCGAGGTGCCTTTATTCTAGTATATTATGTCATTATCTACAGTGTGTCCACGGATAAAGCTTGGAAGAGGAAAAACTTTTTATTAGTAGGTATCGAAGAAAAAGTAATTCTTTATAAAAACGTCTGCTTGTGCTGAAACTACAATTTCGGGTTTGTTCGGATTTGTTCGGATTTGCGATTACTATAAAGGGTTCGTAAGAAACAACAGCTTTTGTTTTTTGGATTTTTTCTGTCAATTCTAATTTTTAATTCCTTTTTAATAATTGATTAAATCATTACTTTGGGAACAAAGGGATTGCAAGGTACCTATGGTCCAAATCAGTTGGCACGTAGGAGTCCCGATCTTACTATAATTATGGATTTTCACTTATGGGGATATCTGAAGTCATATTTGTATAAAACCAATTTCAATAATAACTTAGATCTCTTGAAAGAAAAAATAAGAGTACCTAGTTATTGCAAAAATCTCAATACAGCAAGTTATGAACTGTTATCGGAAATTCAGATTTCGAGTTGAACTATATGCTAACCCGGTGGTATCACGTTTGAATAAAAGTTTTATAATTTATTATTGAATGAATTGAAGAAATATGACATGTCATAATAAATATACTTCAAAAGGGGCAAATGAAAAATGGTTTTCTTACAACAAAATCGTTACTCGGCCAGATATAAAATCATAATCGTAGTAAGAATGCAACAAAAGTTGTGTCTTTTAACGTAAATTTATTTTTCCTACAGACGTGTGGAAAAATCAATTTTCCGCACTGATATCCGTGCGGAAAATTGGTTTTTCCACACTAGTGCGGAAATTTTTTTCGGCACGATTATGTCAAAATCAATAATATATCAATTATAACTTGTAGTTACTACTTTTTTCTCAGAATTAGTTACTGTTACATATGTATGTGATTGTTGTAGTTAATTAAAAATTATTAAATTTCTTTGAAATATGTGTTACTTATTTCCACACGTCTGTAGAAAAACTATTGTACCTGACACGTGCGAAAAATGTTTTCCCTGCACTCGGCTGCTTCACCGAACTCCGCTACGCGTCGTTCGGCGAACGGCAGACTCGTGCGGAAAAATTCATTTTCCGCACTTGTTAGGTAAATAGCTATTAAACGAAATCCAAAAACCTAAAAATGTTGTTTTTGACGAACCCTGTATAGTAATCGCAAATGTGTTATTTGAAATTGAAGTGTCAGCACAAGCAAATAGCTATTTATGATATAAGTGTGAAAATAACTCGTTTAAGGCACGCATATGAAAATTTGCGGAACGAGCGAAGCGAGTTTCGCAATTCATATGAGTGCCTTAAAGGAGATATTTTCTTACGTATATCATACAAGATTTTTTCGACGAGCGTGTGAAAAGTACAAGTTTTTTTTTCTACGAGCGTGTGAAAAGTTAGACTTTTCACACTAGTGCGTTAAAGTTAAACTTTTCACACTGAAATGGGTGTGCAAAGTGTACAAGATTTTTTCTACGAGCGTGTGAAAAGTTAGACTTTTCACCCGGCGCGGCGTGTGGAAAGTAATTTACTTTTCACACTAGTGCGTTAAAGTAAAACTTTTCACACTGAAATGGGTGTGAAAAGTCTAACTTTTCACACGCTCGTAGAAAAATTCATTTAATAAATCAAGGAGTTGAAAAAAACTCCTAAAAAGTAAAAATGTTGTTTTTGACGAACCCTGTATATATTAATCGCAAATCTGATAATCGAAATTATAGTTTCAGCACAAGCAGACATTTTTATAAAGAATGACTTTTTCTTCTATATCTACTCATAAAAATGTTTTTCCTCTTCCAAATTCTAACCGTGGACACACTCTAATGTCACTAAAAACTCGATGTTTCCAATTTTCAATAATAAGCAACTTCAAAGCACAAAACTCTAACATCTCATTAAAATTATTACGACAAAAAACGCAATTTTTACCTTATTTTAACATATAATACTTAATTTTTTCCATCTGCTTTGCTTTGTGCACTATTAAAAAGATCAAAACTGAAAATTCAAATATAAATCGGATAATTCGAATATCCCTATTATCCGTTTTTTTTTAATCAAAATAGAAACTTATGAGGCCATATTAGTGACCTCCATTATGGTAAAAAGGTGTGATAAACTGTAAGAAGGCTATTGGAAAGAATTTGTTAAAATTGTTTCCATGTTAAAATTGTTCAATACTGACACACTGACTTACGCTCTTCCGCGGCGAAATCTCGAATCGGACCACGCGGTTAGCTGAAAACGGCTCTTATATTAAGTCTCAAAACTAATCTATTACACAGATAAAAGAAAATTTTCATTTGTTGCCAATCAATATTTTTACACAAGCTGTGTGGTGAGTTTGTTTAAAATAATGTAATTTATTAAACTGGTGCCCATTTAATTTCTAGTTTTCAATATTTTGTCGATTAATTCCATTCCTGAACGACTAATCCAAATGTCAATTATTAATATGTATAAATACCCATTAAGGTAATAATGATAACATTTAAACAGAGTCATTCAAAAAATGGAATTTATTCATGGTTTAGCACACATATTTTACAACTTACAACAAGAACTTACTATGTGATATGTGTTATATATTTATCAACTGGATGGAACCTGAAAGCTTTAGTGATTTTAAAATGGAAAGTGGGGTTTTCATCATTAAATATTTTTTATGGTTAACTTTGTTTCAGCGAACTGATCTATCACCTCATTGAAAAATGGCAGTTTAATCACAAAAGTCTAATCATCAACGAAGCCAAAGAAGAATTTCACTCATTTTACACTCCTCCACCAAGTACCGTCTATGGTCCACCTGCATTTATCCATAACTTTGCTCATAACACTCAAGATGAGGGATATCACTATCCGGAACCCATTTATGTCCCCAAGCCTTCCCAAACTTATCCAGAACAAGGTAAATATTTTCAGTTAATTAAATCATTTAGGTAGATTTCCAAAAATATAATTTAAAGCGCGCCGTAAAGGTCATATGGATGTTCATTTTGGTAAAGCTATTGGACATATGGTTTTGAGAGGTCCATTGGCAGTCCATAATAACCACGGTCCTGTGACGGAGGTTAAGTGGATGTTCATATTGGTAAAGCCATTGGGGCCTATGGTTTTGGGGATCCATTGGTTATCCAGAATATCCATGGTCCTGTAACGGAAATCCCATTTGGATTCCTATATTTATTACTGTCATTTACAAATTAGTTGTAAATTTCGCAATTTGGAAGTGGGGAGTATAGTATAATATGGCTTTCCGATGAATCATGGTCTAACTCCTAATAGGAATAAAACTGAAAAGGATTCCGTCATATTGACTACGTGGGCCCTGGGAACGGAAATCAGTACTTGCAGCTTAAGAGACAGCTTATGGATGTAATCCTAGAGGACATTTATTTGATGTCCTTTAGGGCCCATCCCACGGATGTCATATTTGTGACCTTTGTAATCCATTTGACAAAATTTAACAAAATTTGGACATCCTTTAAAAGTGTTGTCGATAATTTTTAAACTTCCATCGGATGTACATAAGATGTAAGTGGCTGTTTGGGTGGAACCTTAATACTGACAGTTTTTTTAAAGGCAGTCCTTTGCTGTCAGCCGCCTCGGGGTATCGCCCCGGCGCTTGAGACGGCCCTGATTAGTATATTATACTTATTCATTTAGCTGATAATTACACAACTGTTTTCACCAAATTTGAATAATAAATGCATGAGATAGCACTACCTCTGAACAGAAACACGTGCGCTGAACAAAAATTACAAATACAAAATTAATTAGGTGAAACAACAAGAGCGTTATTTAAATTAGATTATTTTATAAATAGAGAGAGGCATATTAAGTTACACCAACGCCAACGTATTTCTGAAAAAAAAAATGTTAAAAATGTGTACGACCTTCATCATACATATTCAGAGTTTTTAAGGTATTATACCTAAATGGATGCATTTAAAGAAACTTTTTGAGATTCTTTTTAAACAAATTAATTTGCGATATAAACGTTATAACGTTGGAACAGCATTGGCTCGGGTTACTGAGATGAGGGATCTTGGAGTTGTTTTCGATTCTCAATTAACTTTTAAAACCCATTTATTTGAAATAACAAAAAAGGCTTCCAGAATGTATGGTTTTGTAGTTAGAAATTGCAGACTGTTTACAAGTATGAAATGTATAAGAGTTCTATATGTTGCGTATGTAAGAAGTGTTTTGGAGTATTGTTCAATTATATGGAGTCCATACTATGAGAACCATAAATATTCCATAGAAAAGATTCAAAATAAGTTTTTAAGATATATCTATTTTAAAGAAACTGGAATATATCAGATTCATATACCAAAAATGAATATTATGAAAGCGTACAATCTCAAGAGCTTAGAAAATCGAAGGAAAATAGCCTCTGTTCTTTTCTTGCACAAGCTAGTAAATAACTTAATTGATGACACCAGTCTACTATCTTGTTTAAATTTTTATGTACCGTCTTATAGAACAAGAAATCCTCTGACATTGTATGTTGATAACGCCCGTACAAATTACTATAGGAATTCACCGATCACACAAATGTGTAAACTATATAATTCTATGCAAAACCAATGTGATTTGTTTAATATTAGTAAAGTTAGGATTAGGAAAATGTTAAATGAAGTATTTTAGTTTTTTTATTCTCTCTGTTAACTATCCTACTCTGTAATTGGATTTACTGTAGAGTCTGTAAACAAATAAATAAATAAATAAATTATAGAAAAAGCCTTTAAAATAATGTTATTAAAAAAGCTATGGCTAAATAGTTACCCTTTAAAAAAACTACTTTGAGCTGTAAAAAAATGTTATATGAAACATATTTGGTTCTATAGACCTTATATCTATCTATCTATAGTATTAGTCTTAGATCAATATCTACACCGGTGTGTTGTAGTAATATTTATTGTTTTTGAAATTCAGTATACAGGGTGATTCACGGTGGATGGAACGTTAGACGTTTCTGACGAACCAGTAAAGGAATCGTTCTGAAAATTTGGTCGTTTACATAAACGGACACGCTCTACCTATCTAAAATATTTTTAATAATACAGTGTTGCCGCTTTCACACAAAAATAATAGCCACTTTGATATTTTAAATGGAACACCCTATATATTATTAAATTTTTTAATTCTACATAAAATTATAATTATTTTTTAATAAAGGCATATGGTCTATGCCTAATGGTTTCCGAGATATTGTCTCTTGAAAAATGATATTTTTGAACTTTGACAGCTTCTAGCTTTTTAACTGTACGTCTGAGAGCAAAACGGCTTGTCCCTATCTTCGATTTTTATTATCTTTCCAAAAGTGTCAATTTCCGGTTAAACCGGATGTAGGAAATATTATACTTCCGGTTTGACCGGAGGTGGTTACTTTTGGAAAGATAATAAAATTCGAAGATGGGGACATGTAAGCCGTTTTGCTCTCCCACGTACAGTTAAAAAGCTAGAAGCTGTCAAAGTTCAAAAATGTCATTTTTCAAGAGACAATATCTCGGAAACCATTAAGCATAGACTAATATTGCTTTTATTAAAAAATAATTATAATTTTATGTAGAATTTAAAAATTTAATAATATATAGGGTGTTCCATTTAAAATATCGAAGTGGCTATTATTTTTGTGTGGAAGCGGCAACACTGTATTGTTAAAAATATTTTAGATAGGTAGAGCGTGTCCGTTTATGTAAACGACCAAATTTTCAGAACGATTTCTTAACTGGTTCGTCAGAAACGTCTAACCTTCCATCCACCGTGAATCACCCTGTATACAGGGTGACTTTTTGAAAACGTAGAATAGCTAGATTTCTACACTAAAGAATATATCAAAAAATCCAAAATATC
The DNA here is from genome assembly GCA_963969555.1 of Polydrusus pterygomalis. NCBI lineage: Eukaryota > Metazoa > Arthropoda > Insecta > Coleoptera > Curculionidae > Polydrusus > Polydrusus pterygomalis. The sequence goes on along the minus strand of OZ018376.1, from coordinate 34,799,231 downwards.
CCATTTCTACGAAATAGCGAGGCAATAAAAATAAGGTCGATTTTTAAATTCCTTCCTAACTTTTCCGAAAAATGTCTCTTGGAATACTTCGACAAGCATCAATTATTCAGAAAAACCAGCTGGGTTTTGTAAACTGGTGATTTATTGTAACCCCCATAAAAAGAAGTCCATAAGGGTAAGATCAGGTGATCCTGGCGGCCACTCCACTGGTTTGGATAATTTTGGTCCAACCGCTCTCTCGCTACAACAGGATAGTGTGCTGGAAGCGTAGAAGTTCTTCATTCAATTTTAAATGCCTTGTAAGTTTTTTTTGGTTTTCAAGTTCATGAACACTCGAGGGTTTTATAGTTTGGTTCAACAGTTAGGCATGAACTTGGCCGGTTAAATTTCCTTCAATTAGAAAGGACTTATGAAAATACAAAACGTATTTCTAAATAATAAACATACGTGGAGTTTCAACAAAGTTAATGGACGTGATAGGTTGATTCTCCCTCACATTTGATTTGTTTTGCTTTCTGGTAAATGATTCTGAAACCCCTATATTTTTTGTATAACTGTCGAAGTTCTAATAACATCTGGTTTGTCTGTTACTACTCTAGGTTTATTAATTAATCTAATTTGAATTAAACACCTTTTTTCTGGGTTGCTTCTATGATTTTTGTAATGATTGATATTCACTTCTTCACCAAAAAACAAACAATCCGTTAAATATATTCGTTGCGTGTCATTAAACACCTAATTAACCTGTTAACATATATATTAATTGAATTATGTATGAATTAATAATTAATTAAGTTTATTACGTTCAGATTATAATTTTTTTAATATTTAGATTTTTATAATTAACATATCTGGGTGGACTGGTGTCAAAATAATAAATCGATTATTGCTATTCATCTAGTTTTGAGGTATGCAGCAGTATTTTTTAATGAAAAACTAGAGAAATAATTTAACTCGCTTTGAAATTTGAAATACATGGAAGTCTTATGTATTTAGATAGTTTTTCGAACCGTTATAAATTCCTTGGTGACATTTTCTATTGTCTTTGAAGACAATGTGGGACTTTTTGGTGGTATTTGATTTAAAAGACAATCCCGCTCTCATGTAGTAACTTTTCCACGACTTCTCGGTCTATTTTTAAGGTTTCCCATTTCGATAAAACTCGAACATATTTTCGAAACAACCCCTTGTCCAACACTGAACAGCCCTTCCCTCTCAAGAATGGATTGGCATTTTTTTTGTACATAATACAGTGAGTTGCCTTGTAATTTGAATTTGTATTAGTCCGGTCAGTGGCGGATCCAAGGGGAGGCAAAGGGGAAATTCCACCCCCTTGTAGTTTCAGATTTAAATATTGACACAGAAAATATAATCAATCGCTTCTCAAAATCAAAAAATAAATTACATTTTGTATTATAATAATTATTCACATAAAGTTACGAAAAAAAACTCTGAATATCATATAGGGGAAGGTTGCCCATATTGGACCAATTTCCAGATTTCTTATCATAGATCCCGATAATAACGCAAAATCGATATTGAAGCTATACCTTAGTATACTTTAGTATGTTGTTCAACTGCAGAATTTTTTGCAGAATTTTATTTCAAAGTATCTATGATATACCAGGCTATAAAAAACCCTCTGCAAGTGGTTCAATATAGGAAACCGGTTGCCTAAATTGCACCTGGGGGTTCCAAAATTGGACCACATGATTTAAATCGGAAGCTTAGGTGTTAAATAAATAAATAAAAAATAAAATTGTTGGTATATAGGAAGTTTTATACTTCTATTTCAAAAAAACATCAAATTTACAATCAAAATTTCGGTAGAAGACATATCCTAATGCAAAAAAAAATACCTATTAGTTTCCTATATTGGACCAGTCATAGTTTTATTTTTTAACTCAAAGAAAAAAGATTTTAGCAATATTGAAATGGTGTTAGTTTATAATAACATTAACTTATTTAAAGAGAAAAATTATTTTTGCACAATTTGGAAAAATTGCCTAAATTGGACCGGTTCAATTTTGGCAATCACCCAGTGGTCCAATTTAAGCAACTATAGTGGACTTCACCTTAGTTTTTAATGGCCGCCGCTGACACATGTCATTTATAACATTTCTTTTTACAGAACTTAAGGATTGGCCAGGCCGGACTTAAAAATTATGTGTGAACATGGGTCAATTTATTTGTAGTTGTAATTATGGATGTAGATACTACAAAAAAATATTTTTGTCCATGCGTTTGCAGAACAGATACCTCAAGCACTCTTCAATACAACTGTATGTAAAACTTATTTTAGCATAATGGTTCACTGTGGTTTTCAAATTTAATTTTGTTGCAAGTTCCCTATTATTTTTGGTCTTCATCTGACAAGCTGTCGATGTCATCGTCACCGTCCGAGACATTAATAATTATTTACTTACTTTTGCATAAAAAGAAACACGTCACAGATACACACAGTCCGGCAGTTTAAAACCAAAAAGTCTAATACACACAAAATATAAGCAAAATGCTGTTTGAAAAATACCAAAAACAATAACACGAACGATCAATAATTAACAGCAGAATGCGGTGTGTCCCAATGCGGCTCTGTGATATTTAAAGAACGCAACGAGACAATCGAATTAATGAAGTACGAAAAGAGATATGCGAGAGCAAATGCGTAAGACAAAGATGCACATACTAACGGCATATACGAGCGATGCTGTGCTTTTGACGGTTTGAGCTCATTGAAGGGCAACGTATTGAACTGTGTAGTGTGCATCTTCGTCATGTACATGTAACTATACGGTCAGTTATATATCCATCTCTTGTTAATCTAGCCAATGCCCGTGCCTGAAAGCCGTTTATAAAATTAGGGATTTTAAAATCACGTGTTGGCTAATATGTTTGACAAGAGAGACGTCAAAGCATTAAAAACTAAGGTGAAATCCACTATACCACATGTTTTACAACACCACCCAGGAAAGAAACAAGAAAAAACAAATATTGCATGGTAATAGGAGAAATAGAAAGAGAAAAACTTACTTGATAACTTGCATAAAAAAAAATTTCCTTAGAGTTTTATGGTTTTAAGGTAAATTCTTAAGAAAATTCTAAAAATATTACATTAAAATTGTGTAAATTACGTTTTGCTCTGTACACGCCAAGCACTAACGGCCAACTAGTTGAGTTTGTTGTAGGGTTGGGCAAAAATAACCGGTTATTTGATAACCGTTTTTTTTTAAATCGGTTAACCGGTTAATAATCGGTTTTTTGTTGCTCAGGTTAAACCGACAAAAGGTTATTTATTATCAATAACCGAAGATCGGTTATTAACAGGAATTTTGCTGTATTTATTGTGTCTTTGGTCTCATTATTGGCTATAACCCTAGAATAGGAAAAAAAAAATAGAGATAAAAGTTCTACTTTGAAGACTGTATTCTTGTGTCATAACGGTAAATTGAAAGGCACAATGGAAAGAAAAATTGGAAAAGGTTATTAACCGGTTATTCAATAACCGGTTATTTTTTGTCCGGTTAACCTAGTCTCGGTTAACCTGGCGTAATAAATAACCGGTTAATCAATAACCGGTTATTTTCCAATAACCGCCCAACCCTAGTTTGTTGCCGATCAAAGGTTCTGGGTGGAAGTATGTTACAGTGTTGCCAGATGATATGGCACTTGTTTAGTTTCGGAGAAATGTACTGTGGTCCAATTTAGGTAGCGGTTCAATATAGGCAACCTTCCCCTACAAAACGTAACTTCTATATACAGGGTGTCTCACGGTGACCGACCATTAGAATATTTCAGAAAGTAATGCGATTTTAATTCTGAAAAATTGGATACTGAGGTTTTCGAAGACGCTCTCTTCAAATGACGATAATATGCAACTTTTGGTTATATACCGGAAGTGGTCTTAAACTTGCTTATTTTAAATGGAGCATCCTGTATACCTTTTTTGTGTTCCTTTCTTTTTTCCAATAACTTTTATTAACATTTTTTTTTATCTTACTCTATCCGTTTTTGAGAAAAAAATTGTTGTAAGTGCATCTACAGACGCGTGTCATTGTCGATTGCAATAATTAATACTTTATTTGTCATCGCCTTTTTTCCAAACATCAAGACTATTCAATATTTTGCGGGATTTTGGGAAACACTCTAAATTTGTTAATAAAGATCAAAACAAAAACTATTACGTTTCCACCAGGATCTAAAATTTCATTTTCCGGCAATTCATTATTGAGCACATGCAAATCATGCAATATCTAGTTTCACAACCGGAACTTCGAGTTTCCCTCTTTTATTTTAAAAATGTATTCAACTTTATCAAATTTAGTAAATGTTTAAAATTTGAGAAAAGCAATTTTTCTTTCATAAACGGTTGGAATACGAAACAAAAACTTGTAACAAAAACTATTGGAAATGAAGAAAGGAATAAAGAAATATATTATACAGGCGTTGCTCTATTTAAAATAAGTAAGTTTTAGACAACTTCCGGTTATACCGGATGCATATGGTCGCTGTTATTTCATTTTTAACCCCATTATCCAAATTTGAAGGATTCAAGTCGCATTACTAATAGATGGTCACCGTGAGACCCTGCATATACAGTGTCACCAGTAAAGTCATACAAGTCAACATCATATGGGATTTTTTTTTATTAATAGCTTTATTCGAAATTTGACTTTGGCATCAAGTTCTGCTTCAATCGAGATGAAAATTAAGCAAAAAAATAGGTGTCACGTGATTCGCATTATCTGTCAAATTTTACTTTTTTCCAAAAAAGAATTCAAAAGTTGGGTTATTTCTGAAAATATCGAAAAAAGTTATTTTTTCATAATATAATTTTGATTTTTTATCCATATTTTATAAATTGCACCACTTTTGCAAAATAAGACTCAACGCAACCTACATAAAACTTCTTAGTTTTGACAATGCTTTATTTCAGATACATTTTCTTTAAAGTAGCGCCTTATTAAATATGTGTTTTTCTACAAAATCAAAATTGGGCTATTAAAATTTGGTCGCATGTGATGCAAAGTTTATTTGTTTTTGACCCTGTATAAAGTAACTTCATAAAATAGGTAATTTTGAAAACGTAGTTTGTATCTGAAAGTAAAAAATAAAAAATAAAATAAAGGGGTTTTAAATTAAATCGTTGAAAATAAACAAACTTTACGTTAAGTTAAACTAAAATTAATTTTCCACTTAATGAACACTTTACTTGATTTTACTGATGACACTGTGTTCTTTTTTGTCTTAATATTAAGGTATATTACTTTCAGCGCTACTTTAAAGAAAATGTATTTAAAATAAAGCATTGTCAAAACTACGAAGTTTTATGTAGGTTGCGTTGAGTCTTATTTTGCAAAAGTGGTGCAATTTACAGAATATTGGTAAAAAATCAAAATTAATTTATGCAGCTGAAATTTTGCATGTGGGCTAGAAACTGCATTTAAAAAAACTTTTTTCGATATTTTCAGAAATAACCCCACTTTTGAATTATTTTTTGGAAAAAATTAAAATTTGACAAATAATGCGAATCACGTGAATACTATTTTTTGCTTAATTTTCATTTCGATTAAAGCAAAACTTGATCCGATTTGCTTAATTTTTGTGTTTCCATGTTTAATCACAGCAGAAGGTTATGCGTGTGGGGTTTCTAAAAATTAATATACGCTAAACAGTGAAATTTACTTACTGGTAAAATAATTATGTTGATTAGGTACCCTAGGTGTTAATTATAAATATATCTGTAAAATTAGGATTGTTAGTAGCATTCCTACATAATTACATATTAAAAGTCTTGTTCCGATTATAAAGGTCAACGTTCTAATAATCATTTATAAAAAATTAAGGAAAAATTACTTGTGCCTATACCTATAGGAACTTATAATTAAATTTTTTACTTTAAATGTTAAGTTTTAGATTCACGACAAACCAAAAATAAAAATGTAAACTGTTAAAAGTTTTATTGGTGTATAATTTTAGGATATTTTCATTTTTAGTCGCTTACCTCTAAAATACGTTAATTACTACAGAAATACACCATCTGTACGGTGTGTTTAATTCTACAAAAATGTTTTAGCTACTAGCTGTTAAAGTTCCCTAAATTAACTTTGTTGATCCAGGTGGTTAATTACATTTTTTAATAAAAATATATTGCATTAATAAAGTTAAAACTCCAAATAATTGCGGAGTGAGATTGTCACTGTATGGAACTTTCTTTTATTAATAAGATGTGCTCAAATTAAATAACGGCAATCGCTTTTGCTTTAACTTAGACTAAAAATTATATATTTAATTGTCAGCATCTGTCGGTACCTGTCAATGATATTTTTTAAATAAAATGCTGAGAAATGGATTTTTTATTAAATTTTAGTGTTGCCGCGAGACGAGACGAGACGAGAGAAGGCCTCCTCTCGTCTTGTCTCGTTAGACGAGATAAAATGGGTCTCTCGTCTCGTCGAGAGAGGGCGAGACGAGACGAGAGACGACCTTCTCTCGTCTCGTCTCGCTTCTCTCGTCATTTAAACCAAATATAGTAAAAACCAAGCAAAATTTTAACGCGTTTAGGTTAGGTTCTATCATATTTGACATAAATTGTGTGCAATATATGTTAAATACCTAACCTAAATGCGTTAAAACTTTGCTTGGTATTTACTACAGGGTGGCCGATTAGTGCGACAATGGTCAATATCTCCTGTACCACTAAGATAGCGGAAAACTTTTGACGACGCTTATTAAGGGTTAAGAGGTGCCTCCTATAAAATTATTTTTGTCTACACAGGGTACTCCAAAACACCAGCACGGTAAGAAATTTCCATTTCCAAAATATTGACTTTTAAAAAATGTAATTTTTGAGTTTTGACAGATCTAACAGTACGTCTTAGAGCAAAACGGCTCACATGTCCCTATCTTCCATTTTTATTATCTTCCCAAAAAAATTACCTTCCTGTTAAACCGGAAGAACTATATTTCCTGCTTTCGAGTTACATCCGGTTTATAGCCAGAAGTTTGATTGATTTGGGAAGATAGTGAAAATGGAAGATATAGACATATGCGCCGTTTTGCTCTAAGATATACTGTTAGAAAGCTATAGGCTGTCGAAACTCAAAAATATAATTTTTCAAAAGTCAATATCTTGGAAACTATTAACTATAGACTAATAATGCATTTAATAAAAGTAATTATAAATTTATGTAGAATCTGAAAATTTAAAAAATATACAGGGTGTTTTATTTAAAAAATTGAAAATTTTTACCGTGACGGTTTTTTGGAGCATGACGAAAATAATTTTAAAAGAGGCACCTCTTAACCCTTTGTAAGCTTGGTCAGAAGTTTTCCGCTATCTTTAATGGTACCGGAGATATTGACCTTTGTTGCACTAATGGGCCACCCTGTCTATTATGAGATTTCTAAAATGTTCTTAAATTCCTCTTATCAAAAATATATAATGTCCATATTTGGACAGGTTTTCGAGTTATTTGACTGCAAATAATTTTATCCAGCGATAAAACGTCATAATAATATGTTATTTTGAATGGCCAGGCACGGCTAACTAGATGAAACTATTTGCAGTTAAATAACTCGAAAACCGCTGGTCCAAATATAGACATTATGTATATTTTTGCAAAGAGGAATCTAAGAAGATTTAAAAAAGCCCAAAAAAGTAACGTTTTTTGCTCGAGAGAGACGAGAATTTCTCGACGAGAGAGGGTACTTCTCTCGTCTCGTCTCGGAGTTTTATTCGAGAGAAAATATCTCTCTCGTCTCGTCGAGAGAGGGCCAGACGAGACGAGAGACGAGAATCTCTCGTCTCGGCGGCAACACTATTAAATTTCTAAAAATGTTATTCAAGTAGGTTGTTTCTTGTGTCATTTTAGGCTTAAAGTCAAACGAATCTAAGAACTCGCCGCATTACTTGTCATTTATGGCACCCTGTCTGTCTGGTCAATTTTAGTTAGTTATTTTACCTTCGCCATCTTTTAAATTTTGTAAAAGATATAGCGTAGGTACTAATTTTATTATTGATAAAATAAAATATACGTACCAAAATCAGTACTTATGTGAAAACATAAAAAAAAAAGAAAACGACGTTTAATTATTTTAATTTATTTATTGGGAACCCTTTTGGTATTGTTACTTTTGTGGGAATTTTATACCGGGTGTAACAGGATCATGGTACACCCCCCGTATCTCCGTTAGTTTTAAAGGTAATTGATTGAAATTTGGGATATCCCATATACATAATAAGCGGCACTTTTTGACCTACAAATGATTTTTTTTTCACTTCCGGTTTCGCCGAAAGTGACACCAACTTTCGATTTTTAAATGGAACACCCTGTATATTATTACATTTTTTAATTCTGCATGATTTTCTGAATCCAATTATACCACAAAAGTGATATTTCAAGCGTAAGAAATATTTATTATTTAATTTTTAAGTTTCCATTTAAGTGTGCCATGAAGGTTCCGATTTATTCCAATTGATCCATCTAATGCTAGAAAAATCGAAGTCCCGTCAAAAATACTAAATTGCGTTTTTTATAAGCAAATAAAATTCATCGTAATCGTTTTTGGGGTAAAACTCAATTTTTCCAAATGGAACCATATTGGTACCGTGGTACCATTTCTTAGTACTATTAATAAGGAATTTATTCATACCTGGTAATAACATGTGCGATAAATACAATCAAAATTATAGCTAAAAGAAAATACAATTATTTTGTTCTAATTTAATGCTAAGAAATTACTAAGGTGAACAAAAATAACAACAAATGTAAAGACTTCCAATACAGAATAAAAACACCGATACACCCCCCAATACTTATTTGACAATCTGAATAATTTCATTGTATGAATAAATTCCTTAATAATAGTACTAGGAAATGGTACCCCGGTACCAATATGGTTCCATTTGGAAACATTGAGTTTTACCCCAAAAACGATTACGATGGATTTTATTTGCTTATAAAAAACGCAATTTAGTAATTTTGACGGGACTTCGATTTTTCTAGCATCTAGCATTAGACGGATCAATTGGAATAAATCGGAACCGTCAAGGCACACTTAAATGGAAAATTAAAAATTAAATAATAAATATTTCTTAAAATAATAAATATTTCTTACGCTTGAAATGTCACTTTTGTAGTATCATTGGAATCAGAAAGTTATGCAGAATACAAAAATGTAATAATATACAGGGTGTTCTATTTTAAAATCGAAAGTTGGTGTCACTTCCGGCGAAACCGGAAGTGAAAAAAAATCATTTGTAGGTCAAAAAGTGCCGCCTATTATGTATATGGGATATCCCAAATTTCAATCAATTACCTTTAAAACTGACGGAGATACGTGGGGTGTACCATGATCCTGTTACACCCGGTATACGGATATAGGGTATCCCGTACCTAAGGGGCTATACAGCAACAGGAGATAGTGGACTTGAACATATTATGTCATTTGATTTCATTTCTTATACGGATACAGACAGGGTGATACAAAATATTGACTTTATAAAATTGGCGATGATTTGATGTTAAGCGGATATGAATCAAATTTGGTGTAGTTATGTTTTTAAGGGCAAGAAGGAGGATTCCATAATAAGTTTTAGGATACTTCGCTAGTTACACAAAAATGCATTTTTAATGTTTTGTGGTGAAGGCGCAAAACACCCTTTGGGTTTTTATTCTAATATTTCTTTTCAAGATGCAAGAATCACCGTTTCAGTACCTAACTAAAATAGATAGATAAACTAATAACATGGCCTATTTATATAACAGCAAATAATATAAATAAAATATACAGGGTTTTTCACTTAAAACTCCCCACGCCAATATCTCGAAAACGAATAGAAATATTTAATTTTTGTAAAAAGTAGTCAATATATGGGGTCAAGTAGATATTGTTCAAAGTTTAAAAAGTTCGACGTCTACTAAGAGCTAAGCGTCGCGACGCGTCGAAAATATAAATCGATTGCACTGACTTTAAAATAACGAGCATACGAAAGTATATGTTATTTATAAACTTTTTTGTTACTTACTCGAACTTATTTATTTTACTCATTTCTGAGTTAAAGTATTAAACAAAAATTATTATTGCAATTAACTACTTACATGCTTCTGAGTTTATAATAAACAAAATTATTATTGCAATTAACATGATAAAACAAATTAAAAATTTTGTTCAAAATTATGTCCATCTGCTCGAATACACATATCAAAAACTTTCAACAGATGAGCTTGGGTCATTTCTAGGAGTGTCCTTCTTGTAATAGCAGCACACGCTGCACTAATTTTGTTAATAAGATCAGCCATATCTTCGATAGGTTCTTCATAGACAACGTCCTTTAGGTGACCCCAAAGAAAATAATCTGGTGGTGTAATGTCCGGGGACCTCGCCGGCCACCTTATCGGTCCATTAGTACCAAACCATCTATTGGGGTATTCTCTGTCTAAATACCTCGTTACAATTACGGTATTATGTGCAGGCGCTCCATCCTGCTGTAGCCACATATTCATTCTAGTCTCAAATGGCACTTCTTCTAACAGTTCCGGAAGTGTAGTTTGAAGAAATCTTAAATAGCGATCTGCATTTAAAGTGCCTTCGTAAAAGTGAGGTCCAATAAGGAATCCGTTTAATATTCCGCACCAAACATTGATGACAAAAATTCGCTGACTACCTCTTCCTCTAATCAAACGAGGATGTTTTTCGGAACAAAAACGACAGTTGTTTCTGTTCAAGATTCTATTATTATGGAATCGACTTTCGTCGCTCCATAGAATTTTCGAGAGAAAATTTGCATCTTGGCTATTCAAATCGGCAAATCTTGCTAAGAAATCCGTTCTTCTAGCGGGATCACCTGGTTCTAATTTATGCATTAGTTTAATTTTATAAGGGCGAAAAGAGTTTCTATTTAGAATTCTCGACGATGAACTTATGGAAACACCGGTATTGTCTTTTAATTTTGATAGGGATATTTTGGGGTTATTATCAACCTGCTGAATTACAGCAGCAGTATTTTCATCATTTGTATTAGTCTTTTCTCTATTTCGTTTAGGTTTTACGAAACTGCCATATTCTCTTCAATTTTTACATAGACCTGGAAATGTTTTTGCATCGGGACTCTTCTATGCGGATAACGCTGTGCGTAAACTCTTTTTGCTTCTCTACATTTGGACCTGCATTCTCCAAACACTAGTAGCATATCTACTTTTTCCTCAAATCATTGCTAAATTGAACCATTTGCATATATTTATTGTTAGTATTGTTTAAACCGGACAAAATTAAATATTTCTTGTGACAAAAACTGACAATATCTTTAACACAGCAATGACAACATATCTGTCGCTTGTAATTGCACTTAAAACAATTGCTATAACAATGGTTGCCATTGTAACTAATATTCATGGCATTCTTGTAAAAATCATCCGTAATTGCATTTTTTGTAAATCAAGAAATGTTTACTATAAACCGGTATAACTCAGAAATGAGTAAAATAAATAAGTTCGAGTAAGTAACAAAAAAGTTTATAAATAACATGTACTTTCGTATGCGCGTAATTTTAAAGTCAATGCAATCGATTTATATTTTCGACGCGTCGCGACGCTTAGCTCTTAGTAGGCGTTGAATTTTTTAAACTTTGAAAAATATCTACTTGACCCCATACATTGATTACTTTTTACAGAAATTAAATATTTCAATTCGTTTTCGAGATATTGGCGTGGGGAGTTTTAAGTGAAAAACCCTGTATATTATATGATATTTACGTATGGATATTTTCTTTTCTGTTCGCATCGAAGCAACAGCTGATTAACATTTGATGTTAATAAAAATAAATAATGTTTTAAAAAGCTTTTAATATTTAATTTAAAATAATCGTGATTTGTGATTTTCTTTTAGGGGGATTTTATATTCCACCAAAGCCATACCCACCTCAAGTACCTTTACCCCAACAAAATGTCACATTGGGTATTAATGGATATCCCGACTACAACAAGGATGGTTCTTTTCTAACATACAAGTACACTAGTAACTTTCCTCAAGGTAGAAGAACACACTACAATCAGTATCATCAGTCACCACCTGTATTTGCCCCACCAACTTATAGTCATATAAATGATATATGGAAAAGGTAAGACACCTCTACGAGTACGATTCCTTTGTTAATTTATTTATTGGTATAGGTAATATTATAATAATCTATCTATACCTACAAATGCGGATGTAGTTCCTTGGCATGGCGGGGGATATTTCCAATATGGACTGTGTTATTTTCTCATTTATGGGGAGGGTTTAACCAATAACTCCATGTCTAATTTTTCACCAAAAAAGGAACTTAATATAGGGTTTCCACATCCTGTCGATGCTAAAAGACTTACTAGTTTAATGCTGTCCATCTTTTAAATTGCACAATCAATGCCTGGCTTAACTCAAAACCTGATCAGACATTTACATATCCCGATTTTTTTTACGGGCGAAGAAAGCGTTGCATGTTTGGCATCTCTTAAAAAATTGCATGACTTGGAACACAACATGTTACTCAAATTTGGCTTCTCTTTAAATTTAAAAGCTTTGTATCCGTCAAGCATGGAAATCAGTATTTAGGTACAGAGGTACTCGTAAAACCTCGAGTAGGTACCTACCTAAACTTTTGAAACAATTTGCTATTTGAGGATACACAAACTCTAAGATTAAATTTCCGACAGAAGAAAAATTTCATAGTTTAAAAGTTTATCACCGCATGTCACCGAATTTCTCCGAAACCGCCCATACGATTTACTTTAATTTTCAAAATATACTATAGTTTGAGTTAGTATAAATAGGCCAACTTTAAATATTATTTTCTCCCAATGAAAGGCCTAAATTAAAAATATTTTACAAGACAAACAACGTTTGAACCTGTAACTATTTAGTGATACCAAATTTATACCTGCCTAATTAAATTTTACTTGCGATATTGGGTGACAGCCGAACGTCTGCCAATGTTTTTGAAATTTTTATCTTGGAGATGGTTAATAGTATAGAATGTACCAAAATTACTTTATTAGTTTTAAATAAGCAAATATATCTTAAAATAAATTCGATAGATGGTGCATGTCGCGAGTAAAAGCGATGGTAGACTCTTCGGTAGACACTTTAATGAATTATTATTTTTTATAATTGTATAAATATTTACCTTAACATAATAGGTATTTATCTAAAAAAAAAAGACTGTAAAACATCTAAGACAAATTAAGGAGTTAGGTAAATTCATCTATCTGGATATAGGTTTTCTCACTTATGTTATGTTTTAAGTAACGGATAATTTACTTAAATCCAGCTTAAATATGCAAATAATGATAGTTTTAAGTGTATACGTAAATTTAAAAGTCACACAAAAATATAAATCCTGTATAAATCCCGAAAAACATATTACCTATAGTATACCTTATAGTGTATTCATCTATTTATAGGACTACAGATGCTGACGTCACAAATAAGCGCTGTGTCCTTGTATTCTAGGAGTTATTGGTTAACCCCCTCCTGTGTAAAAATATATTTATGGCAGAAAAAGAACTTTCCAATATTCTTTATTGTTTAATTATAATAATAAAAGCTTAAATATAGAATACTTTTTAACAGTTTAATAAACCCTTGAAAAAGAATCTGCTTTAAAGATATACTGAGTCCTTTTAAAGGTATTCCATGTCAGCATTACTTCCATTACGTCGGAAATTGAACTATATATTTTTATTTGATTTATTAATAGAATTATGTTTAAAAGCTTATACAAGGTAAAATGTCCATTCGAGTTGGTTGTGCCCCATCTCCCACCTGTAACACCTTTTTACTTCACTTTTGTGTCTTACTATATTGAAGGCTTAAATATTAAAATTGACCTACTTTCAAAATTTAAAAATTCAATTACATGTTATATATCTTCATGAACTACTACATATTATGACTGCTACCCAAAACAACAAACTTTCAAATTTAGTAAAATATACTTAAACTGATTTTCCTCCATCCTTCTGAAATTTCTGCTACATTATAATTTTAGAAGTGAAAGACTGAAACGATCTCTACGCCATAAACGAACTCGGAGAACAACTTTTGAGTATCTTGATGCCCCCTCGTCCAATATCACATCCCTCTCATCACATACAAGAAAAAAAAGACAGTCGACGATAACAGGTCAACCATTGTGTAGAAGTCGATCAAACTTCATCATGCCCAGAGCCGCTTTGAACAGCAAAGGTAACTGGATGTATGTCGTCAATATGCCTGAAACTAATCAGCAGTTTACCCAGTTAGTGAGGAGCGAGACATGCTCGTAAGTATTTAAATTGTACTCTATAACAACTTAATAACTTTTTACTTTCCGTGCAATAGATAAGAGAGAAACAGTGCCTAATTTCGTATGGTTTCCTAATTTCGGATCACTCTGTCTTCTACGCCAACGCCATCTATGCGTAATTGGCAGAACCTATGCATTAATTAATAAATAGAATAGGTATATGGAAATATTATATTACGCGTTAGTTAAAACTCATTTAAATTAAGGAATTTTAGGTTGGGGAGGAATAAATAGAACTTTAGTTAAAAAATTAGAAATATTACAAAAAAGGTTTCTAAAAATTATATTCAATAAAGATTATTATGTTTATCCTTCAAAAGAATTATATTCAGAAGCAAAAAAGTTGAACATGAGACAACATTACATTTATAACATCTTAATATATATAATAAAAACCTTATACAATTTAAAAACAATAATCATAATAGCATAAATACACGTCATAAAAATGAAATAACCATAAAACATAAAATAAATAAGTCCATAGGACAAAAAAATTTCAAACATTTATGTTTTTATTTAAACAATTATTTACCAACAAAAATTAAAAAATTGAGTTCATTAAAAAAATTTTAAGTCGAAATAAAAACATGGATATTAAAAACAGACAATTTGAAAATATTTTTAGAAACATATTTATTATATTATTAAATTTTAAACAAACTTATTATTATTATTATTATTAATTATTTCTTCCTAATGTATTGGATTATAATATATCTCTGCTAAAAGTGGGGGTTACCTTTGGTCTTGTCAGCAAGGCTGGTGTTTTAATATTTATATATACCGTCCTGGCAAACGTGAAGTTACAGGGCAGCGTTTAATGTAAAGAAATGAATACAAAATGGACTTATCTCGACTTAAAAAGAGAGCTGTTCGAGCGCGATTCAAATTCCGATAGCAACAAATAGGTTCCAATTGCGAAGCACCTACCGCGATGCTTAATGTTTTCGTTTTCTCTCTTGGCTGAATTTTTCAGGTAGAGCGTAGCCACGGTGAAATTCTGCTGGTATTTTAAAATGTTTTTTTTGCAAGGACAAAACCTTTATTTTATGTAATGCGAAGGCTGACAGTACAGAGGAATAAGTAGTTGGTTGTTTTGCATTTTGTAGGCGACTGCCGCAAAATATTGTTATAATAATAATTTTTTTTATAGGGAGACCAATTGCAACGGATTGTGTCAACTACCCCAAGGTTATTCTTCGAGATGTGAACAAAAATACGTCCAGAAGAGACTTATAGCCTTAGATGGTAGTGGGAGCGACCTTTATAGCGACACTTTTTGGTTCCCTAGCTGCTGTGTATGTACTATTTCGAACAATTAGAGAATTGACGAAGATTTTAGGAAAATTGCTTCATCAGTTGATGTAGATTTATTTTTAATCATAAACGTATTAAAAATACTTAAATTTTACATTTTTCACCCTGTTTATATTCATCAAAATTTGCACGAGAAAAATATAAGCAATAAATAGACATTGTTATATTTGCCGTACTCCAAAGAAATTGTATGTGTCTAGTCTGAAAAAGAAAATAATTCAACGGAAGTCGGTAATCATGCAATGCTTGCTCATTTCTAATCATTTAAACGTGTGGGCAAACGTAGAGTTTCGCCTAGTCGATTTTAACACTCGCTCATGTAGATTATAATTCTGTCGAAAAGTGTTGTTATTGACAACTAAAATATTCCTACTTTTATAAAAAAATACCTAATGTCAAAACAGAAGGTCCTCACCGCAAAAACGAATTATAACTAATTTGATTTAAGACATACCTAGGTATAGTCGGCTTCCACTTAACTAGGCGCACGTGACCTCCTGAATCAAATCAGTTGAATCAGAGGTTCAAAAATGTTTCAAAATATAAAAACCAATATGGCGGCATATGGACAGCTGATTTTCCATAAAATTGAATGTTAATAGGTTAACAATTAATTTGAAACCATTTGAAACTATCAGTCATAATAAAAATGACATAATAACAGTGACGGGTCTCGTTCCAAAATTATTTCCCAGGGGTGCGTTCGTGTTGTTGTACACGGTTAACAAAATAGTTTTATATTTCAAAAAGTTAATAACTAAATTGATGGAAAATTAGATAAACAATATACCTACAGTAAAACCTCTGACTAGCGACCACCCTTGGGAATCAAATGTTGGTCCGTAAATAGGGGTGATTGTTTAATAAATAAAAATAAGAACATCAGAATTTGTCTGCATTTTACATTGTATATAATTTTGAATATTTTTGTGTACATTTATTTTAAGTAAACTAATCTATATACCTATATTATTTCGAATTTAGATGAAAAAATTTAGCTCGCTTCCTTTATAAAACCAGTAGATGAGCCAGCATGTAATACTATGTAACGTTTTCCCGAACCACAACCTTTTTTTTTTGTTTTACTGATTTCACTGAGTCGTCTTGCCATGATTAAGACCCACTTCCATTCGAAAATACCCAAGTTTCATCTAAAAAAACTGCTTTTCTAAACTTTGATTCATAATTTTCAACATATTTTTTCAGAAACTTTACTAGTTCGCTTGCAATTCTTGGTAGTTCGCATAAATATCTTCCGTTGCAGTCCTTTCTATAACGAAATCCTAAGCTTTTAATGAGCGCTGACAATGACCTGAGACCTATATCCAAAACACCTCGTTCCTTCAAAGCATCTTTCAGAGCTGAAAGCGTTATATCGACTTGTGATGCATATAAGTCGTATATAACATTCCTTACATCCATTTTTTTACCTTCCTATAAAATTTTAATCTTCGTTTTCCTTGATCGTTGTTGCGTTTTCTTCATTGGTATATTTCTACTACTTTCATGAACAATCCTTTGTATTGATCTTAAACTTATTTTTATTGCTTCCGATATTTTCTCTTTAATAGACTTGGGATTTAATAACTCGCCGGTTTCAGTAGCCTTTTCTTCTTCATTTTTAAAATAATCTATTAAATTGAGAACGATTTCTTTTGCCTGGGGATGCAGAAAACCTGCAAACCGATTTGTACTCAACATTTTATGTCACAATATTTTTAAGAATGGAGCTTATTCACGACATTATATAATACGGTATAGTGTTCTTCGAAACATTTTGATAATTACTGAAAATTAGATGTGCTTCTCTCTCAGATTCATAAATAACCAATAGGTTTATCGCGTTTATATTACGGATTGCTTTATAATGCCGTTTTAACCTTGGTTTGAGCAAGACAACACTATTTAAGTTTCTCTATGATAAGTTCATATCGCGCCTAGTTAAGTGGAAGCCGACTATATCTCTGGTATCTGGTTTTATAAACTTTATCGTTTTGCTGATTATTGCGCAATCGCGCCGTACGGACCAAGAACTGAATCGCGACAAGTAAAACTTCTGAAAAATTTACATTGCTGCGAGCTTTGTGCGTCTGGTTCTTAAAAAGTGGAGTACCTGCGCCTATTATTGAGCACACATTAATTTTAACCCTGTGCCGACCAATCATAAACGGGCATCGAGTTCCATCGTGGGTTAGTGTAATTGGGGGAAAAACGGCATGGATACAGGTCATACTGAGCTAGGCTCACGAGAACTACGTTACTGATTTAGGCATAATCGCTTTGGTAAAGCACGACCGTCCGACGACTGCATTCCAGTTTAAATATACTTTGCTTTAAAAATAAGAATATAAATTTTAGGTGGTAGGACCATGACACTGAAAAGACATTAATCGTTTTTAAAATCAAAGTTGACTTAATATTTTTTTATATTGTAGCATAGAAAAAAATAACAAACCACGTTACATTTTATTATGTTGCCATGCATCTGCAGTAGATCAGGTCACAGTTAGTTTTATAGTTAAGAAAATATTTTGTATCTATGTATATTTAAATTATTAATTAGTTATGAAATATAAATATAGTGAAATATTGTGATTATTGTATGTAAACATAAAATAGTCGATAGTTTGTAAGACACGAAGCAATATTTGTAAAGATTTTTTTAACAAAATATAGAATTATTATTATCATCCAAAAATATGTTTTAATTGATTTATACATACGATCAAGGAAAGCAATTATTCCCGCCTTGGTCAATCAACGACGATCGGGCAAAGATATAGACATTGCATTCTCTTTGTGACATTTATCAAAATGAATAAATTCACAAAGAACTTCACAGGTGTAAAGATCGCTTTACGAATATAAATTTTAATCACTACGGAAAAAAAAACTTCCGTTCATAATACCATTTCTCAAACTCTATGTTGATGACACCTTGACGGCTGTACCAATGGATGAGATAGATAGTGTCCTCTCAACATTTAACGATTATCATCCTAGACTACAGTTTACTGTAGAATGTGAATCAAATAACAAGATACCGTTTTTGGATACTATAGTACCTTTACAGAACCAATTCCGGAACAATTAAGACTAACTGGTATACGAAAGAAACTAGCTCTGGAAGACTTTTAAATTTCCATTCTTGTCATTCTGCATCACAACAAGTCACAACGGTTACCAATTTATTGTTTAGATCTTTCAATTCGTCTCACGTATCCTTTCAAGCAGAGAATATACAGTGTGTGTATAAAGTCTGGAAACGGCTTAATAACATCACAATTTACTGGCCGATTTAAACCAAATTTGGTACAGTTGTGTAAGAGGATCTAACGCACCGAATGACGATATTGGCGTTGTTGCCAGCTTTTTAGTTTGTCTGGAATTCGAACGAATTTAATATTTTTAAATATAACACCCAGTATATTTTTACATTTTTAAATTCCACATAAAATTACAATTATTTTTTATTAAATGCATTATTAGTCTATACTTCATAGTTTCCGAGATATTGACTCTCGAAAAGTGACATTTTTGAACTTTGACAGCTTATAACTTTCTAACAGTACGTCTTAGAGCAAAACGGCTTACATGTCCCTATCTTCAATTTTTATTATCTTCCCAAAAAAATCAACTTCCGGTTAAACCGGATGTAACTCGAAAGCAGGAAATATAGTTGTTCCGGTTTAACTGGAAGTTGCTTTTTTTGGGAAGATAATAAAAATTGAAGATAGCGACATGTATGCCGTTTTCCTCTAAGACGTACTGTTAGAAAGTTATAAGCTGTCAAAGTTCAAAAATGTCACTTTTCGAGAGTCAATATCTCGGAAACTATGAAGTATAGACTAATAATGCATTTAATAAAAAATAATTGTAATTTTATGTGGAATTTAAAAATGTAAAAATATACTGGGTGTTATATTTAAAAATATTAAATTCGTTCGAATTCCAGACGAACTAAAAAGCTGGCAACAACGCCAATATCGTCATTCGGTGCGTTAGATCCTCTTACACAACTGTACCAAATTTGGTTTAAATCGGCCAGTAAATTGTGATGTTATTAAGCCGTTTCCAGACTTTATACACACACTGTATATTTAAAATTCAACAACTTCTTAATATTAACAACTATCCTCTTACATTTGTTAATCGCGTAATAGGCACAGACACATACAAAGACAGATTGGGGGATAATGTTGAAAACAAAGTGTCTATAAGGGTGGTCGATTTCTCAAATTTCCTTATATTCCACAAATTTCTAATAAAATTAAAAACTGCTTTCAAACTCATATCATGAGTGTAATATAGCTTTCTATAATACTAAAACAGTAAATAACTTATTCACCAAATTGAAGGATCGACTACCATTGGTCTATGAATCTAACATAGTTTATGGCATTCCATGTAAGCAGTGTAACAATACTTTTTATGTTGGCCAAACTTAAACAATTAAATATAAATAATAAAAATATTAGTGAAATGATTTATATTAACTTAATTAATTCAATTAATTTTAGAACTGACACAAATAATTTGAGTGCTTGCTACTCTGGGATCTTAAATAAATATAAAAATGTGTTTAATGAGTACGGGAGACATTAGTACCTCCAATCTTGTGGTGAGGGGAGAATTAACTTCACAGTCGGTTATCTTGTTTTGTTCTGCAGGGTTAGGAAAAATTACCAGAACGGTCGATTATTTCAAAATATACAGTGGTTATCAAAAAACGTCTTATATAAAAAATGTAGGGTTGTTAAAAATCTACATATCGGTGATAAACTGAAATATACAGGGTCGCCCACAAAGTTGTGGAGAATGACAGTTATATTTTTTAAAATGGAACAGCCTGTATATTTTTACTTATTTTGATTGTCGACTCAATTTTAAACATTTTTTATTAACCATGAGTTATATCTAAATTCATTACTTTCCTAGAAATCGGCGTTTCAAATAATAACGTATAACGATGCGATTTTCGAACACATCGTGAACAACAAATAAGGCACGACCATGGTTACTAATAAATAATTAATAGTTTGACATCTGAAACTCAAATTCTGACAGAAATAGGCAAAAAAGAAAATAGCATGGCATTTTTACTTACTGAAACAGAGAGAATTGATATTTTAATTTTAAGGGGTTTTGGCGATAAACAGAGATCATATCAGGAGGTATATAATATTTACAATAATTTGCATCCAGACAGGCACATTAAAAAAATGCAGTTTTTCGAACTATTGAGCGTTACAGAATGACTGGTACTGTAAAAAACCGCCCAAGATCTGGAAGACCTAGGACTGCTACCTCCGAGGAAAAAAAGCTGGACATTCTGCTTGCGATAGAAGAAAATCCCAAACAATCCACCAATCAGCTTGCTTTGGATCATGAAATTGATCAAAAATCTGTACGAACCGTTCTTCATACTGAGAAAATGCATCCATACAAAATTAATGTTGTACAACAACTTTTTGACGTTGACTGTGATCAAAGGCTAGCTAATTTTGCGAAATGATGACTAGAAATATGGAAGAAAACCAGAATTTTTCAAACAATATTGTGTTTTCGGATGAAGCGACTTTTACACTACACGGAATGGTGAATAAGCAAAATTACCATTACTGGGCGCGAAAACACCCTAACTGGTATGAAGAGCTGCATACACAGTTCCCAAGAAAAGTTAATGTCTGGGCTGGATTGTTTGCGGGACATGTAATTGGACCCTTTTTTATCGAGGGAAATTTGAACGGTGATCGATATCTCCGGCTTCTTCGGCAAGAAATAGTTCTAGCTATAAACAATTTAAATGCTGATATTAACTTAACCTGGTATCAGCAAGATGGAGCTCCTCCGCATTTTACTCGCGAAGTTAGAGAATTTTTGGATGTCACGTTCTCAAATCGATGGATAGGAAGAAGAGGGCCTATCGAATGGCCTTCACGGTCCCCCGATCTTTCGCCATTAGATTTTTTTTTATTGGGGTCACCTGAAAAACATAGTTTATCAAAATAAATCCAATAATTTAGAAGAATTAAGAATGAAAATTGTCAATGAAAGTGCGAGAATAACAAGGGAAATGGTTATAAACACCCAAAGAAATTTTTGCGATAATTTGTATCATTGTCAGTTAGTAAATGGGGGTCATTTTCAACACTTATTAAAAAATAGAGCCGTTTTGCCCTGATTTGTTTAAAGTTAACTTAATAAATTGTTTCTTGAAATTTATTTTGTGTTTTGTAGCTGATCAATGTATGTAGGAAAGTAATGAATTTAGGTACGTATAACACATGGTTAATAAAAAATGTTTAAAATTGAGTCGACAATCAAAATAAGTAAAAATATACAGGGTGTTCCATTTAAAAAAATATAACTATCATTCTCCACAACTTTGTGGGCGACCCTGTATATTTCAATTTATCACCGATATGTAGATTTTTAACAGCCCTACATTTTTTTATATAAGACGTTTTTTGATAACCCCTGTATATTTAGAAATAATCGACCGTTCTGGTAATTTTTCCTAACCCTGTATTTGTCGATTTTTCAAAACATACCATTGTAATAACGGAGCTCGTTATTAACTTGATCGAGGAGTCCATCTGCAATAGCTATCTCTAATTTAAATCAAACTTCACTGTTTACGTTTTACTATCAAATTGGTACTGACGGTTCGGATATATACATATATATCCAATGTGTTTTCGAGAAAATGTGTAGTCATATTATCTAGTATGAATATACAGGCTTAAAGACCTTTTTATTGGTATGTACCTACCTAATGTGAATGTGTTTTTGTTATTAAATCATATTTTTCACGTATATTTTATCTAAACAACTATTTATTTAATGGCCAAAGGGATTGTATACCGGCCACTGCAGGCTGCGACACCATACGTATAAAATTGGAATAGCCCCAACTGATAAATGCCTGCTTTGGATGGAAAATGCACAAACAGCAGAACACGTAATGTGCGCTTGCCCCGCAGCAGGAAGAATCAGATTCCCCCTTTTTGGTGAGGTGACTCTGCTGCCGGATGACATGAAAAATGTCTCTCCCAATACCATCATTAACTTCATCAAAAAGTTAGACCTATTGGGAGAAATATAAAAAACGTGTGAGCCAAAATAGACCGCATGGTCGCAGTGGAGGGTTAGCTGTAACCCACTCACTTTTTAACCTATGGCCAAAGATTGTGATGTATTTATAGGGACCTACTGCCTCATTTTAATTTTTGCTATAACTGTATTTGTATTTTAAATTTTATCGCATTATTTTATTGTTTTTGTATTTGAATGTGATTGTCTTTTCTCTCTCTTTTCAGACCCTTGATAAAGTTTTTATATAAAACGAAACGTTGGGATAAATACAATTGTGTCATTTCATTGCCTGCCCTCATTCCCGCTATACTTATTCGAATTTAATCACTACATAACGTCAGAGCCTCTGAATATCTTTGTATCATGGGTGTTCTGCATATGTATAGGAACCATCACTTGTGGCAGACATTTCTATCTGGCCATTCTTGAGCAATTTAAGCGGGGTAAAATGGACCAAAACTGGAAATGTTGACAAAAAAGCCCCTTAACTTTCAAAGGTGTTAAATCTAATAGAAACAATATACTTACATACTAAACATTTTTATTTCATAAACTTTAAGATGTTAACGAACATTAGGATTGTTTCTAGGACACAATGAATTTTAACGTATATCAATACAAGTATAAGGCGGTAGGTATTTACATTTAAAGCAACTGAAAAAAAATTAAATATGCCATATGTGTATAAATAGGTTATAAAGACACTACCAGTAAATTGAGTAAATTAAGAGCAAACACTAGTGAGACATTCGCTAATTCATTTTCTCATCAATACTTCGTTATTTTTTCGTTTCATCCAAAAATCGGCCAAATACCCATCTAACTACAGTTTAAAGTTTACAAAAATCTATTAAATTAATAAAAACCAAAAAAAATGTTTTGCTAATTTGCCGACTTTTGGATAAAATGAAAAAGTAACGAAATATTGATAAAATCAAAATGGAGAATGCACCACTAGTGTTTGCTATTAATCACGATACACCAACCAAGTGTATCAATATAAACGACACTGATGGTCAATATAGTTTCTGTACTGGAGTTGAAAATAGGTATTTTACTTTTACACTGAAGAGGAATGTGTTCGGTACCAATCAGTACCAAATTCAAAATAACCTAAATTTTACCTTTCATTGGAGGCAGTATTATAAATAAAACATATGCGATTATGCTAGCTTTTTCTTATAAAACAATAACATTCCAAAAGATTTATATTCTAATTCTTATACCATAAAGGTAGACTATTTTCGTTTGAGGTACAAGAAAAAGTTTATAATGAGCCTAATGAATAAAAATTAAGCAATTACTTGAAGCAATTACTTTTTAGTAAAAGCAATTGCTTGACAAGCAAATGCTATAAGTAAAAGCAATTGCTAGATCTGGATATGAATAAAAATTTTGATGCAATTGCTGTTTTTCTTACACCTCTGTAGCGAATGCTTATTCAACACAAGTTCAGACGTGGCTTATCCACTTGTTCAGATTATTTCATGTTCAGTTTGGTGCCTAATTTGCAAAAGAGTTGACGTAAATACAACAACGTTGGTCTATTTATTTAGTACAATAGTAATCTGTTACGTTTTTGTGGAAAATTGGAAACTTATATTTGTGATATGGCAGATTTCAGTGAAAATGAGGAAAGTGATAGTAGTGATGAAGAAATTAAAGACAAGCAATTGATATTCGTTCACAAATTGAAGGAACATAAATACATCTCTCTGACCACAACCGTTTAGCTTGTGCACTAGACAGTGTACCAGTATCAGTCATAAAATAATTTGCCAACCACTCAACATTTTCGCAGTCAAATCGATATAACTTTCTGAAATCATCATATCTGCAATTTTTACGTACACTGTAGATTTTTCTTTTACGGACGTTCATATATTCAGCCATAATTGAAGACACAAATTAAGAGTAACGCACTTGTATGCCGCGGAGAACTAAAGTTGACTGCTACCAAGCAAATAATGCAGGGGTTGACCTACCTTAAAAAGTTTAAAGCAATCGCTACACTAGAAAAAGCAATTCCTTCATTTATTCATCACATTTTAAGCAAACGATAGTAATTGCTTCTATTTAAAAAAAAAAGCATTGACTAGAAGCAATTCCTGCACTTTTAAGCAATTGCTGGACGCAAAAGCAATTACTTTAGTTTTTATTCATTGTCTATCAAGAAATTACTTTGATTTTATAAGAAAAGCAATCGCTACATTTGTATTCATTAGGCTCAATGTACCTGGGAATTAAGACTTTTTATATGGAGATCATACACAATCATTCAGAATGACAGTCTTGATAAGGAAACGACAGTAATACTGATAGTGTAATGGCAATTTTCAAGGATTGATGGTCGGACTGACGTAAATTCTGATTTCCGTATCATTCTTGGCAAGCAGGAGAAATACTGTCATTCTGATTGGCATAAGTTGTATTGTAAGAGCGCTGCATCATTTCAACATCAGTCTTTATTTTTTACCTCGTGACACGACTCATCCCGAACAGAAAGCCCATAATTTTAAACTGCAGTATTTATGCCAGTTGAGTTGTGTACTTTGTTACTGTTTTCGCAAGGAGAAAAATATTCTAATCGTTAAATAGCTATTTATATACCAAGGGAGGAAAATAGTGCTTTCCATCCCGCTTCGCATCGGGCATTAATATCAAAAGAAGGAAACGCATTTTCCTCTTGAGTTTTCTCTACTACTACTACTAGTTTAACCGTTTCAATTTTACAGGGAGCCAAAGTTGAAAAAGTCGATTTTCAATAATTAATATATCAAAAACGATTTAAGTTAGTCATAATAATATGGGGCTCTATACGAAAAAGTATTGGAATTTCTAGGAAAATTTAAAACGGTAAAATTACTTATACCTTACAGGCTGTTCCATTTACAATAAAAAAACTCAGTATCAATTTCCGGTACCGGGTGAGTCAACGATTGCGCGGAGTAATTTTATGCCTTGAAGATAAGATTTGTGATTTGTCGATAATAAGCTTTTGTATTAAGGTACGGTTGGATATCTGGCACATTTAAAAAATATTTTGAATTATACAGAGTGCGCCCAAAAAGTAGGATGTCATAAAGTTAAATTTTTTTAAATGGAACTCCCTATATTTAAATACATTTATTAATTCTGCGTGTTATTTTACAAATTTTTATTAATGGTTAAATATACGAAAAAGTTATAGTTTTTAAGATAATTCGACTTATAATGAAAATTTTGCATTTGCAAGCATGTCGTTGTTGTGAAAATGTTACTTGAATTTTGACTCTAAGCCAGGGGTGCACAACATACGGCCCGCGGCGTCTTTTTTAGCGGCCCGCCAAATTTTTGCGAATTCTCTTCAAGCTTGTTGAAAACCCCTTCTCTGCTAATGCCAGTAAGATGCCTCCTGAACTTCAATTAGAACTTATTGACTTACAGTGCTTAAACATATACAAAGACAAGTACCGCGATGGAAACCTTTTAGAATTCTATGAGTGTCTTGAAAAAAATAAAGTTTTAAATTTAATTGATACCCCAGGAAAAATTGTATGTCTTTTTGGCAGTACTTACATTTGCGAACAACCCTTCTCAGTTATGAATTTAAATAAAAATGAAAACAGATCAATGCTCACCGACGCACATTTAAACGACATAAGAACAGCGACTTCGAAATTTGTTTCTAAGTACGATGATTTGGTGTCAAAAAAAACGGGTAAATGTATCTCATTGAAAACAAAAATATTATTGTATATACATATTTTTTTCTCTACCCAAAGGTTCATAAAAATATTCTTTATTTTCTATTTGTGTTAACTGTAACAAATATACGCAATGTTTAAGTTTAAAATTGGTTTTAATTGCTATTTTCAAAGTGCGGCCCTCGCCGATCGCAGCTTCTTTAAAGGGGCCCTTGACAAATCTGAGTTGTGCACCCCTGCGTCTAAGCAATTAAAATTTTTATACTTACTAAATAAAGTAAAAAATACATATACACTATGAAATATTTGACATCTCATTTACACACACATCTAGGACCAAAGTCAAAAAAGTTCTAATTGGATAATATCACTTTTCTTAAATGGAACACCCTATATATTTTTCTGTCATCTCATAGCTCGTCATAAACTCTTCAACTTTTGTGAAGAACGTCCTATCCCTATCTCTAGTAGTTTTTGAAATAGTTTGATATTTCGAGATTTAATGTCCTCGTTATATCATCTTTTGTCAATGGATCAAACATTTCCATTAAATTTTGAAAACTTTCGAGGACTGGGTGTTCGCCGCTCGGGATATTTCATCATGTATAGTCGTTCAGCAAAAAGACAATTTCTATCCGCCTCGCCCAAAACATAAATCATATGGATTAATTCATTTTTTGAAAAATTAATTTTGAGTACCAACTTATAAAATGACTGGACAATAAACTTTGCAGTAAAAAGGCTTAATTTTTACATTGATCTGATTCTTAATGTCATCCACTGCCATTTAAAAAACTACACCCTGTTTAATTCAAAATATTTTTAAAATGTGCCAGATATCCAACCATACCTTAATACAAAAGCTTATCATCGACGAATCTTATCTTCAAGGCATAAAATTACTCCGCGCAATAGTTGACTCACCCGGTACAATCGGATGAGCCACTATCTTGAAAACATTGTTGTTGGATGTGCACATACGTTTTAGTAATCCACCAAATTTTCGGAAAATTCGTATATACGGTTCTTCATCGATAGTGGCCCAGGTACGACACTTCTCCATTTCTAAGAATTTTAATAAATAGAGTTAAAAAACTTTTGTTTATTAAACTTCTTAAGAAATTTAGAGGGAGGAAAAGAACCATTTTCCTCCCTTGTTTCGGAGTCGAAGATGACTTTTTCTAGTAAGGTAGTAGAAAAAATTACTTTTTATGTTGATGGACAAACCCGAACGGAAACCCCTCGTCACCTGTTATATGTCATATTTCTTGCAATTGAGCCGACGCGCGACAGGCCGTAAATATAGAATCTTAAAAGCGACAAAGAGCGAGAATCATTTCGGTTTTTTTGTAGCGGAACTTTTAAACAAAACATTATTTGTCGATATTTTTTTTATATGTGTGCGGTATTGCTTCGATGCCTACTTATGTTATAGGTATTAGCGGTTATATAAGATTTAGGGCGACCCTCCTCTTGGCTACCCCACTTCTCGAGTTTAGACTCAGCTGGCATAAACGGCAGTAGCTAAAACGTCAAAATATTTTTAATAAAAAGTTTATTTAATAATTTTTGGGGACAAACTTTTACAAATATAGATATTTCTTTTAGTTTAAAAGATATTCTGAAACGATTCACTGTAAAACATGCTTTATAAGAAAAGGTTAACCCTTATAAAATGTATATTCTAAAACACATAATAAATAGCAACCTGGCAAAACTATAACTACATTTAAAAATCACAACATAGATATAGGTTTTTTACTCTACAATTATATTGGAAATATATATTTTTTAACGATTTACATTCTATATTATTAAATACTGATTTCTTTACTTTATTAAGGTATTGCTTTAAAAAATCGTCGGTTTTAAATATTGTACAAAATTTGAACCTAACAAAAATAGCTACAAAAAAAATGCAATTAAGGGGCACCTCACATCGCTTATGGGAAATGGCTTTCGATTAATTTTTCTGAATTTTTATATATATTTTATAGATCTTGACGTCCAGAGTGAAAGTGTCCATGCCCGTAATCCTATGACTAGGTTTTTATATTTTGCTATGTATTTGGTTTAAAATAAACTAATGTGTAGTTCCTCTACAATAATTCACAATCTAAAATTTAAAAAAAAGTTTTCACCGGCGCTCGCTGTTGCAAAATGGCTTGTATGTCATGACTGTATCCATTATTTAAAAACTAAACAGACTATCGATGAAAATTGAGAAAAATAGTCCTTTCCTATGTACTTTAGCACAAAAATCCTTAAAAATATTTGATACAGTCATCGTAGAGACCGGATAAAAAGCGCAAAAAAATTGAAAAAAGTTCTTAAAAAAGGACAAAATTTATTGAAAAAGTAATAAAATAAGCAAAAAAACTATCAGTTAATGAAAAAAAAAATTAACTTGTAATGATAATAAATAATATCATCTTAACATAGTATAAAACAAAGTCGCTGTCGCCCGTCTGTCCCCTTTCCTTTCATATGTGCTTAAATCTTTAAAACTACGCAACGGATTTTGAAGCGGTTTGTTTAATAGATAGAGTAATTCAAGAGGAAGGTTTTTATGTATAATACATGCATACTATTGTAGAGAAACACTGATAAATTTAGAGGTTTGTTCGGGTTTGTATTTATAAATCTCGACGTGATGGTGAACTCGCCTTATTATCACAGAGGAAGCGCTGCAACGCAGGCCGGGTACACGCTAGTTATTTATATAATGCATTCTATTGTTTTTACTCATGCCCAACTGTTACAACTAAATGTTTCTCCAAATTGTCCGTGATAAAATTGTCTTTCTGTCTGAACCAATTTTTCTGTTATTGCTTGACCAATATATCCTGAAATAATTTGCTGCAGCTTCAAAATTTTGATTAACACGAACGGATTCCAAACAATTCAAAAAGAGCTATCGCAATATGATTAGTTTTGCATAATTCAGGTAGAAATTAACTAGTCTCATGGTTGCTTATGCAATAAGCATAATGTTTAAAATCCGGTCTCTACATCAGATACAAACCATTGCAACAGGGAGCGTAGGATAAAACCTTATTTTTTCGATTTCATCCTGTCAATTATGGAAAAACCTATTATATCCGTTTATTTTCATCCAATTACATTGTCTTTACATTAGCCAATCTACCTACAAGAAAAATCTTGAAATTTTGCATATCGTCGCCTTAAGATCGTGGCGGCTTCTCCTATGAGGCAGTGCCTCACCAATAATTTTGCAAATTAAATAAATTACAAATTTATATTACTTTACTATTTGCATAAATATATATCCATTAGAATTAATGCCGTCAACACAGAATATTACTTTGCTTTGAGATCTCTGGCCGTCAATCTTAACGCGCTTCGTTAGAAATATCATCTATCATCCATCTCATTTCTGCATGCGGTCGTATATGGTAGAATCCGGTCTCGCGCTTCCTTGTCTTTCCTGTTCTGTTGCGTGTTTTGTTCTTATATCATCCATCTCATTTATGCATTCGGTCGTATATGGTTAGAGGCCCGGCCTCCCGCTTCCTTGTTTAGCGTATTAGTGAAAATATCTAATGTAATGTATGATACCCGTAATAGTCCAGTCGAATCTAGCTTTAAATAGCGCATAAAAACATTCTTCTGAGGCCAGCCTCAACTCTCTACGTAAATTTAATGCGAACACGAGGGGACTTATCTAATCTATAAAGATGAACGCCGCGATACGATATTTGGAGAAATGCTATTATTAGATTAACAGGTTGTCCGTTGAAAGTTTAGAGTTTAGAAAGAGTGCATAGTGCATTGTATTTTATTATAGTTTTCGGTAAATACTTTTGTGGTTTTCCGTACTGATTTTTGTTTTGTTTTTTTTCCAACAGTGGGCAGTGATTTTTCTAAAATTTTAATAATTACAGTACTTTTATTACTTATTAGTTTATTTGTTTTGTGCTTATTAGCGAAAAAGGAATGATCTTGTTAATTTTTTAGTAAATGAGCAGAATTTTTCAAAGTAATTCCTATGAAGATAAATGGTACATAGTAAAAGAAGTAAAGCGACCTGTTCCAGATTTGAGTAAACGTCTTGTTACTATCGTTGGGGTGGGGAAATCAAATCGGAGCTTTCAATACACTTGGTACAAAAAGTACGACTGGCTTATTACTGGTAGTGTAACGTTAAACAAATTATTTCGCTGGCCATGTATTCTGTTTGCAACAAATAATAGCGACAAAGTTTGGTCAAAATGTGGTTATAGCGATTTAAAAAACTTGTCTTAACTTTAAAATCTAACCTCGCTAAAAAAATTTTCCAACTGTGCCTCACCACTTTCAAATACCACGAGCCGCCCCTGCTTAAGATGCAAATTGCCTAACTCCCCTTTTTGTCTAAATTGACATTTTGTATTGGTTTTGTTCGCGAAAATTAACCACACCGACTGGAAAACGCTTTACGACCAAAACATCAAACTTCGCGCCAAAAACAGTAAGTTGAAACTGGCCGATCTCCGGTCCATTCTATGATAATACGAGATTGGCCTAACTCCCATAGTAGGCCATTTGCATCTTAAGGCGACGATATGGACCTAGAATTTAATTGTAAACAATTTTTTTAAATACATTTTCACCTAACCTCACCTTTCGTAAAATCACATATTTCTTTTAATTTGCCTTTATACCTACTAGTAGTTAAAATCAATATTTATGTTATCGGACATGTAGAACCGATCCCCCGGAAAAGGTTTTTCGGATCTCTGATGATAATATTTTTCTCTTACGAACTTTTTGCCGGTCACTGTATAATTTTAACAAACTTTTGAAAAGCCGGAAGATTATTTAAGTGAAAAAAAAATTATTCCAATTTTTAGAAAAAAATATGAAGACATTCAAATTAACAATTTTTAGAATAGAAGGCATACATTTATTTAATAAATATAAAAATTGCACCAAAGATCCCCAATTTATAAGACTTGACAACTAATAATAAAATCATTAAAAGCAAACACTACTGACGCATTCGCCATTGCATTTTCTCATCAATATTTCGTTTTCCCCAAAAGCGGCCGAATACCCGTCCATGGGTAGCAATTACGTACCGTTTTAAGGTGGGAGTATCAACATGCTTGCCAACCTATAACCTATTTCGCGTAGATTTATTTATGTTTTCTAGCTTTTATACAAAATTTAAAAAAAATCAGTATCGACTTGATATTCTATAGGCAATAATTGACATATTTAATAAATATTAAGGAATTTCATAACATATTTTAGGAGAATTGTATAGCGAAAAATATCGGGTAAGATTTTTTGAAACATTATTATGTCATTGTCACTCATTGTTCTTTCATTATACAATTCTCCCAAAATCAGCAGTGAAATAAATTGATATTTTTGTAATATATCAGATACTACATAAATAATGTACGATATTGATTTTCTTTAAATGTTAGTTATTAAAATAATAAACTCAAAAAATCAACGCGAAATAGGTTATAGGTTGGCAATAGATTGAATGACGTTGAGAATTCCTCTCTTCCTTAAGGTTGAATTATCAACGTCATTCAATCTATTGCCTACCTATAACCTATTTCGCGTTGATATTTTGAGTTTATTATTTTAATAACTAACATTTAAAGAAAATTAATATCGTCAGTACATTATTTAGGTAGTATCTGATATATTACAAAAATATCAATTTATTTCATTGTTAATTTTGGGAGAATTGTATAGTGAAAGAACAATGAGTGACAATGACATAATAATGTTAAAAAAAATCTTACCCGATATTTTTCGCTATACAATTCCCCTAAAATAAGTTATGAAATTCCTTAATATTTATTAAATATGTCAATTATTACCTATAGAATATCAAGTCGGTACTGATTTTCTTTAAATTTTGTATAAAAGCTAGAAAACATAAATAAATCTACGCGAAATAGGTTATAGGTTGGCAAACATGTTGATACTCCCACCTTAAGACAAAATTTAACCTAAAACTGTAGGAAATTGTATTCCAAAGGACGGGTATTTGGTCGATTTCTGGATAAAACGAAGAAGTAACGAAATATTGATCAAAACACGAAATGGCGAAGGCGTAACTAGTGTTTGCTAAATGAACCTTACAGCTGCGCGATTTTTAAGTGAAAGGGTACCGTAATAAAGTATGAGCATTCAAATTAATGTAAAGAAATCAGATAAAAATGTGTTATCGCCGTTGCTTGCTTCATGCAAGCGTGCAATATTATAAAACAAGTAAATTGTATAAGATATATTATAAGATAAGATATATTATATTGGAAACATGCATAATTGATTTTTAACTTTCAAAATATTATGCTTTGACGTTTGTATCACATGAAAAAGGTTGGATTTATAAATTAATAAAAGCAGAAAAAGGAAATTTCGTTTTATGCTTTTATTAATTAATCCATTAAATTTTTTTTAACTTAAAACTGTAGGTAACTGCTACCCCAACACGGGTATTGATCCGCTTTTTAAGCGGCCCGCACACGATCAATATATTGATCAATACAGGATAATATTGATCAGTATATTGTCCATGTACGGGGTTATTGAACTAAATATTGAAGTCGATATCAAATATTGACGAAATTTAAATATTTTTAAATCCGGACTTTAATACTGGTACGTGGTGGGAATATTGATCAGTTTATTGAAAGTGTGCGGTCTAACCTCAATATTTTCATCAGTATTTTCTTGTCGTCCCTAGTGAACGTTATTGTGAAAAACAGGTTTTTGAAGGTTGTCGCCTTGAGTGAAGTTGATGTTGAAAACGAAAAAGAACAAGTGATGCGAAGTTTCATTGAAACGTTTGAAACGATGCCTATATAGTGGGATTCTCGCAATGCATCTGATAAAATAAAAGAAAACGTGGTGAAGCATGTAATCTTTTAACACATATATTAATGCATCACAAGTTTCCATAATGGCGTAGCTTATTGACCGTGGACCCATCAATGCTAAATACTTACTTCGAAGCTCCTACCTGTTGCAAGATATCGAAGAGTAACTGATAGTTTCTCTTTAACGGATGAAGCTTCTCGCATGATGGTATCCTGACGCTTTACGTGAGGTTCAATCATTGCTACGAGTAGTACGAGTGAATCAAACCTATATCTGTCCATTCGAAAATAGTTGCAGTAATCGTTTACATCACTTGAAACGATTTCTCTTAGTAAATTCATGTGACCGTAACGTTCCTTTTTTGTTATCCACTCTTTAACCCATCGCTTACGGTTAACAATACGTTTTATTCCTAAGAGTAGTAAAATAGTTGAACATGCTATTTTCCTCTTATTTCTCATTATTTTAACCCCTCCGCAATATAGACATCAAACAAACGTAGGAGCATGCACGGTAAGAAAACTAAATGATACTGAACTCTGAACATTGACATAATAATGACATTGACTAAAATTATGGAGAACTATAGGGTAGGAGGCCGATCGACAATGGCAGCATTTTCAAATTCTGTCCTGGTTTTTTGGTTAGTTCGCTATTGGCCGATAGATGGCTCTCGCGTCCGAAGTGGGCTGATGTTGTCTTCTTCTTCTTCGTTTTTAATATGGAAAACTAGATCCTCCATAGTTTTTAACTTTTACTTTTGACAATTGACATTTTATTTTTCGAAATAACAAATAACGTTTGAAGGCAAGACAAGACAAATAACGTTGTATTGTAATTAATTTCCATATTTATAATGAATAATGGTACAATTTATAAAAGTAGAGGTTGCTTTGTGTCGGGGTGTAAGACAGGATCTTCTTCAGAGATGAAACGCAGCCAAATAAGTCTCTTTCTAGCTCCAAAGGTAAAACCCTCTAGCTAGAATGTTCCTGTATTTTAAAAACGAAGCATCGTTGGAACTTTATGCAGGCCGAGTTTTCTAATAAGTATAACAAAGTAAGTGTAAATTCATATAAAAGTCCTTATTTATTCCTTAAAGAACTAATTTAAATAAAAATAGTTATCGCGTCCATAAGAAACCATTTATTTGATAGCCCACTTCGAACACGAGCGCCATCTTATGGCAACTCGTAAAGCTGAATTACCGATGCTAATTTGGGACCGAATCCAATGCATTGCGATCGGCCTCCTACCTCAAGTCCTCCATAACTAAAATATTGTCAATAATAGTTAAGGTGTGCGGTGGTAATAATATTGATAAGCGGTTTGACAATAATATTGACGATCCTATACTGATCAATATAGTGACCGTGTGCGGGCCGCTTTTTTAGAGAAAACGAAAAATAAACGATATTGAAAAGAAAATGAAATGGCGAATGCGTCACTAGTTTTTGCTCATAGTTGTAGTTAGAACACTTTTAGATACGAAGTTTGTGTTTCTACATGTGAGTAAAATACGAACATTGACTTAGGCACAATTAGAGACATGGAATAATTTTAAATACATACAGTGTCCGCAAGAAAGTCCGCATCAAATGGGATTTTTTTTTATTATTAGGTATAGGTAAAAATTGAAAAAGCAGTTAGTTTTTGCTTACCTAAAAACCAAAAATGACGTATACTGAAGCAGCTGCACGACTTGCGTTACTTGTCAAATTTGACATTTTTAATAAAATAGGTTCAAAAATACTTATAAAAATATCGAAAAACGTTATTCGAGAAAGTTGTTTATTTGGGCATTTTTAGCCTCTGTACGAAATTTTGACAGTCTAATACAATTTTTAGTTTTTGCCAGATTCTTCAAAATTTTGATCAACCCTCGTAGATTAACTTTTATACATCGATGTAAAACCATTTGCCTTTACTTTATTTGTAATCTTAATGCAATTTCGTGTAAAATTTTTGTTTCCAATTATTTATTTTGCTTCAAAAACTGAAATTGTTATTGATCAGTACGTAATGTTTGATGCAAAGTTTATCTAATTACATCAGTTTTGTCAAAACCGACGTTTCTTATTTTTCTTAAGTTAGTAAAGAGATGTACAAAAAAAAATATTACGAAGCTTTCGTTGAAATTTTACTTAATTATTATTATTAAATTAAATTAATTATACTAAAGTATATTTTTGTTAAATAAAATGTTTCCAGCGATTAACATTTATTCTTTTTGATCCAATATTAATTAAGTAAAATGTCAACGAAAGCGTCCTAATATTTTCTTTTTGTACATCTGTTTACTAACTTAAGAAAAATAAGAAACGTCGGTTTTGACAAAACTGATGTAATTAGATAAACTTTACATCAAATATTACATACTGATCAATAACAATTTCAGTTTTTGAAGCAAAATAAATAATTGGAAACAAAAATTTTAAACAAAATTGCATTAAGATTACAAATGAAGTAAAGGCAAATGGTTTTACATCGATGTATAAAAGTTAATCTACGAGGGTTGATCAAAATTTTCAAGAATCTGGCGAAAAATAAAAACTGTATTAGACTGTCAAAATTTTGTAGAAAGGCTGAAAATGCCTAAATAAACAACTTTCTCGAATAAAGTTTTTCAATATTTTTATAAGTAAGGGCATTTTTGAACCTACTTTATTAAAAATGTCAAATTTGACAGGTAACGCAAGTCGTACAGCTGCTTCAGTATACGTCATTTTTGGTTTTTAGGTAAGCAAAAACGAACTGCTTTTTCAATTTTTACCTATACCTAATAATAAAAAAAAATCCCATTTGATGCGGACTTTCTTGCGGACACTGTATACAAAATGTAAAATATAAGTAATGAAATTAAATGATCTATGTATTGTTCACAATCTAACAAGATTTGAAATGTGCATTGGTTTCACAGTTACTAAATTTTCTTTTCGTTAACTGTTTACACAAAAATATAATTTTGTGTCTTAAAAATTATTTACAGTGGATTTTTTTTGCTCATATTTCATAATAAATTCTTTACCCCAAAGTTGTAGCATGTATAGTTTTGAAGATACAGCCGCTAGCCCACCCGTCGTGGATCATCCTGTATAGGGTGTTTTATTTGATATATTAAAGTTGATACTAACGTTCAATAAAACCGGAAGTGATTGATACAATACGTCAAAATATCATATTTTAAAAGTTTAAAATTAATAATGCCTTGTGCCAAACTTTTAAAAAATTACTTGTTTCCGAGATCTTCCAAGAAGCCACTCAACGTAAATCTGAATCACCCTGTAGAATTTTCGGTATGTTTAAATACGAGCTAAATTAAAACATCAAAAATGTATATTTAGCCTAGCTCTAGAAAAAAAAAGTTATGTAACCCACATATACCACATATTATACAGTATGTCTCCGTCAGTTGGAACCACAGACCTGTAATATAAGTCGGTTGTTTGGAACCATATGGAAAACTTTTTTATTATTTATTAATTTTACGAAAAAGTTATTCTTAATAAAAAGTGCTGCATTGTCTAAAACCTAAAATGCAACTATCAGATATTAAATTCTTTTAAGCGTATACGAGGTTTGTTAAAAAAATATGAATTTTGCCCAAGAGCAAAGTACCTTTATTTTTGACAATATCGAAAATTGTTATTGAAAAAAGTTGATGAAAACTAAAAACCACGTTCAAATATGTAATTACACCCATTATCGCTGAAAATATAGGTTTTGTTATTTTTTAATAATTCTTGGGCATTATTAATTAATTATGAATGAACATTTATCTCTTATAATTATTAAAAACATGATAACCTTTTCGTTTCTTAATTTTATCTAACAATGTTGCAATTTAAACAAGTCCGTAATAAATACATAAATATGCATTTATATTTCAAATAAGAAAATATACATCCTAGATTACATGTAACTAGTGTACAGTTAAATTTGCATTGTTATTGTATGTACCGGGTGAACAACTAAGAATGGTCGTCGGCTATATCTCAGAAACTGGAAGTCCTAGAGCTTTTAAGTAAAATATTTTTTAGTAAAAGTGCCCAAAAGAAAATGTTGGAAATTATTTTCGAGTTTCTAAACTCACCGCTAGAGGGCGTAAATCCAAAATTTTCCATTTTTTGAAGGGTACACCCTGTATGTTTTTAAATTTTCAAATTCCACATAAAATTATAATTATTTTTTATTAAATGCATTATTAGTCTATACTTCATAGTTTCCGAGATATTGACTCTCGAAAAGTGATATTTTTGAACTTTGACAGCTTCTAACTTTTTAACAGTATGTCTTAGAGCAAAACGGCTTACATGACCCTATCTTCAATTTTTATTATCTTCCCAAAAAAATCAACTTCCAGTTAAACCGGAACAACTATATTTCCTGCTTTCGAGTAACATCCGGTTTAACCGGAGGTTGATTTTTTTGGGAAGATAATAAAAATTGAAGATAGGGACATGTAAGCCGTTTTGCTCTAAGACGTACTGTTAGAAAGTTAGAAGCTGTCAAAGTTTAAAAATGTCACTTTTCGAGAGTCAATATCTCGGAAACTATGAAGTATAGACTAATGATGCATTTAATAAAAAATAATTATAATTTTATGTGGAATTTGAAAATTTAAAAACATACAGGGTGTACCCTTCAAAAAATGGAAAATTTTGGATTTACGCCCTCTAGCGGTGAGTTTAGAAACTCGAAAATAATTTCCAACATTTTCTTTTGGGCACTTTTACTAAAAAATATTTTACTTAAAAGCTCTAGGACTTCCAGTTTCTGAGATATAGCCGACGACCATTCTTAGTTGTTCACCCGGTACACATACGTTTCAAAAAAGAGAAAATAATTTTTTCATTGTAAATGGGTGAAATTGCATATTTAAACGTGGTTTTTAGTTCTGATCAACTTTTTTTAATAACAATTTTCGATATTGTCAAAAATAAAGGTACTTTGGTCTTGGGCAAAATTCATATTTTTTGACAAACCTCGTATACGCCTAAAATAATTTAATATCTGATAGTTGCATTTTAGGTTTTAGACCATTAGACTTTTTATGAAGAATAAGTTTTTTTCGTAAAATTAATAATAAAAAAGTTTTTCATTTGGTTCCAACTTACGGAGACATACTGTATATAAATTCTCCCATAACTAACGGGCCATATACAAAAGGAGATAGTAGACTTAAAAATACGTTATGTTATGTTTTAATTCCTTGATAAATGATAAAATATCCACGGTTAAAGAGATATAGGGTGATGCAAGTAAATATTATTTTAGGAAATTAGCAATGATTTGAAATTGGTTAAGAGGAAGTATAACCCCTTCACCACAATGAAAATTGCCGAACGTTTTGCTGGTCAAACGAAAAGAAAAAATAAAAATTGGTATTTAGAAAATAAATTCTACTTTAAATACCCCATCCAGAAAAGTAAATGACGATCAAAAATATTCCCAAAATTGTAATTGTAATTGTAATGTAAATCCACTTTACGCGCCCAACGTTTTTGAGAAAAAAGTAAGGCCGATATTGAAAAATGGCTTTAAGAAAAATTCTTTGGTACAACATATTCTACACCCGGAAAAGTCATTTTGCTTTTGACCAATAAAGAATTGTTAAAGATATTACAAAATTACTAAAAATTAAAAAAAAATTGGGAATATTTTCGATCGTCATTTACTTTTCTGGATGGGGTATTTAAAGTAGAATTTATTTTCTAAATACCAATTTTTATTTTTTCTTTTCGTTTGACCAGCAAAACGTTCGGCAATTTTCATTGTGGTAAAAGGGGTTACTGCTCTTAAGCGGGTATGAATCAAATTTGGTGTCATGGTGTTAAGGGTAAGAAAGGCAATTTCATAATTAGTTTTACCTAGATACCTTAAAAAATCTACCAAATACCACTCTTAGGGGTAGTTTTACGTAAAAAAAGTTTGAATTTATAAATTAACAAAAGCAGAAATGGAAATACGCGCTAATTTGACAAAATTTTGTTTCATGCTGTTATTAATTTATCAAATACATTTTTTTTAACTCAAAACTGTAGATAATTGGGTACCCAAATACGGGCACTTGGCTTCTTTTTGGAGAAAACGACATATTTATGAAAAAAATGAAATGGCGAACGCGTCACTAGTTTTTTTCTCTAATAAATGACCTATTTTCAAGTCTACTAGTCTCAGTTATAGGAGACCCCGTATACATACAATATATTGCTAATACCGTAAATATCAACACTCACTGTGGGCATCCGATCAGGGTCTATCGAATTTGCGCAGTTCGGAAATTTCCTTGTTGATGTAAATATTCGACAAACCATTTTACAAGCTTACTCTTTGTCCTTTCCGTCTGTCAAGGTCTAACTAAAGTAAAGGTTTATAAACAAATAACACCTGAAACATACAAATAATACTTGCCAAAATCACCCTGACAAAGAATAACCGGAATAAAAACAAGTCCGGTCCGGTTCTGCCGTGTTTCATGGCGATCGATAACATTTCCATCCTACTGCGCGAACTATGCAAGACCCATTCTAATTGCATGCCGGGGATATCGGGCTGCTGTTTATAATTATATAGTGTATGTATATTATATGATACAATCCCGTTTACGGAAATATGTCGGTCAAAACGGTATAAACGCAAGGACCATAGGATTTTTTTGTCGTCATACACGCTAGCATAGAAGAAGCAGCTTACTATTCACACATAAGTATACACATAAAGTTTAGCACAGTTTTAGGAAGGGGTGCAACAAACTGAGTTGCCTAACACATATTTAATAGATATCTTATATCTATAGCA
The DNA here is from genome assembly GCA_963969555.1 of Polydrusus pterygomalis. Classification (NCBI taxonomy): domain Eukaryota; kingdom Metazoa; phylum Arthropoda; class Insecta; order Coleoptera; family Curculionidae; genus Polydrusus; species Polydrusus pterygomalis. The sequence continues at coordinate 34,759,154 of OZ018376.1, read as the reverse complement.
CAAACATATAAATAATTTTAAGTACGGCAAAATATTTACTTGCAAAGGCAAAAAATAATAATTTAAATATAATTTAAAATATACCTGGTCCCTAATCTAACTTAATATGTCTATCCAAAACACTGTAAATATAATCAGTAATTTTTAAACCTTATAACTGTTAAAGGTTAGTGCAATCAAAGCACAAGTAGTTACAACATCCAGTTACATTCAACCAGAAAAAAAAATATTACTTAAATATAAATCAAGAAAAAATGGGCAAACAAAAAAATAAAAATAATTATTTCCTAACAATAATTCTAATGGATGTTTTCCTTAAAATTAAAGAACACACACACCATCACCGTGGCTATCACCATGCTTTAACAAAAACTAAATAATATAATAGGTTGTTTTGGAACTTCTAATTATTGTTGTAAAGCTTTAAATTCCACTAACTAGGAAAGCACAATGAACTATAAATTTAAAAAAATACACAAAGCTGTAGATAATTAAGATTAAAAAACCCGGAAAGTAAAAAGCGAAAGAAGTAACATAGTATATATTTAGAAAAAGCAGTTATAAGCTATTATATAAAAAAAAATCTATACCATGTCCATTTTATCTTACACCAGATACATTTTCCGCGTTGTTTTGTCATTCAGAAAAGGTAAGGTTAGAAATAAATAAATTTCAAAAAGTGACAAACCTGTCAGACAATAAATTGTCTGACGTTATGTTACGGCAAAAGACAAATAGTTTGTCGTCAATTGAACAGAGGAATAAGAGGTAAAAGATGGAAGAGTTTTAAATTATCTTTTAGGAATTTTAGCACAAATGTCAACCTCGTTCAAAATTCACCACATGTATGAATCGCAATAATTAATGAAAATTCAAAAGTTCTTTAATGTTCAATTAGATTTTTTTTAGCGTCACTGATCTTCAAAGTCAGACAACCAAAAATACACTTGCATTAACAAAACATCAACTTGCCTTGGTTTTAAAAAGATAGTGTTCCTATTATGTCAATAAATATAGTGTATTCGTCAAATGCAAAATGCCGAATGGGTTGTGTCCTAATGTATGTAAGTACGGAGTAATGATCGATTTTCGACTTTTATTTGTGGTTTCTGTTTGTCTTTGCGTTATTTATTTATTATTGTTGAAAAACTAGTCCCAACATGGCTAAATTTCTAAAATTTATTTATTTTGTCTGCCTTTGACCACCGTTGCAAATCTATATCAGCAAAATAACCGTCTCGCAAATCCGTGAAAATTCCTCACTCTCAGATAGAAATCCAGACATTCCTTTCTCACGTTAAACTAATCAAAACATCTCTTACGTAGAAACCCCCCTTTTGGTTTGGGCTTGACGAACGATAAATCTAATTCCTTCAATGTGACCAGTAAGCAATGACCCCAATACCCAAGGCAAATGCCTCAAATATGCCGCAGTGTAGTTTGGTCCGTTGATTGACCAATGCAATGTGGTGAATTTGTTGTTCATTGTTTTTGCTGTCAACTTTCTTAAGATAAAATGGACACACCATAGTGGTACCAGTTTTATCGGTCTCCATGTAAGTCCTTGTAGTTATCGCTCCAGCGCGCGTTTTAACAGACAACAATCTGTCATTGTGCTTTTCTAGGGACCATAAACTAGGGTGGGTAGAGCCACGATACACATATATACGATATGTCATTCCGCCGGTCGAAATTTCAACATCTTGGCGCATTGTATTTTTTTTAATACTAAAGAATAATTATTAGTGTTACTTAAATGTATCCCTGTAATAAACTCATAAGATTGGAATTAAATTAAAAAAATAATTGTAGGCAAACGATAAATCCTATTCGAGACATTACGTCAAATTGACGTAACTAACAATAAAATTTCGGTAGGAAGATGCGCAACAGCATAACGTGGTTTGTGTATCGTGGGCAAAACCAAAATTAAAAACAAAAGGTTTTCCTTAATACACGCACCGGTGATTTCTTCTTTAGTCGTAATAATATGCAATAACACTAATAGTTTTTGAATGTAACGTACTTTACAAATTCAACTTCTCTGTCTCTAGTAAATTGGGATGGGCCATTTCACTAAATTTTAATTGATTCAGCCGATACTAGGTGGAAATCAATAATTATAATATTATGAGATAAAGTAAAACAAAGTTGAAAGTGTAAAATTCCACTATAGCTTCGTCAGATGACAATATTAAATCATTGTCATCTGACGAAGCTAGTGTTAGTGAAACATGCAATTTTCTTTTTAATGTAGTGAAAAAAGAAATGATCCCAATATATAATTTAATTCTGAACACACTGTCCCAATGTCGATATAAAACAAACTTTGTGGATATGCAAAAGGCATATTATTACTTCACACAACATCACAGTGTTTTTTTTTGTTTTTAGAAGAAGTTGAATTTTCGAACGTTACATACAGTTGACGACAGATAATTTCGTACACTTTAAACTGTGACACTGTAAATGCAATTACCTTTGTAACATGTTAATTGTTATCATGATATTTGTCAAAGTATTGTCATTATCTTATTTGATTTAAAAATGCCTCATTTAAGTATTATTGAAAAAGCAAGAATAATATGTTTAGTAGAAATAGGGTGGTCTTATGGAAAAATAGCTGATCATTTTAGAGTATCTAGAAGTACTCTTCAAGGAATTCTAAAAAAATGGCGCTATCATCAAACACTTGAAAGGTCTGTTGGGCCTGGTTTAAATAATAGAAAATCATCAAATGAAGAAGACCGAAATTTGGTGGAGTATTTAAGGCAAAATTAATTTGAAACTGCAGTACTATGCACATAACAGGATTCCTTGCTTCATCTAGAACGGCGCAACGCCGAGTAAGACAATGTTCCGAATTAAGAAATCGAGCATCTGCATCCTAACCGTTTTTAAAAAACAGTGATAAGGAACAAATAATTGGGTTTGCTATGCAATATTTACCAGAAAATGATTTTTTTTGGTAAAATGTTATCTTTTCTGATGAGAAAACTTTTCAGTCTACATATAATGAAAGGATTCGAGTATATAGACCACCAAATTCCCGACATGATGAGAATTATTCTCAAAAAAAGCAAACCACTGGACGTTTCTCCGTTAATGTGTGGGCATGAATAAGTGTTTACGCTGCAGGTGTAGGCTGGAATATTGGTGAAACACTAAACAGTAATATATATCTTCAGATTTTGGAAAATGTTTTTCTTCCTTCTGCCGCGGTAGTTTTAGAAGAAAATAACTTTATATTTCAGCAGGATAACTGCCCTGTGCATACTGCAAGAAATATAGGAAACTGGTTTAGACAAAACAACGTAGCATGTCTGCTTTGGTGCTCAAGAAGTCCTGATTTAAATCCAATTGAAAATGTTTGGGGATTGATGGTAAAAAAAATTTACAAAATAAATTATAAACCACAGAATGAAATAGAGTTATTTGATAAAATAGAAGAAATTTGGGTAGGCTAACTCCGGATTACAGCAGAAGTATTTATTATTTTGTCAATGCCAAGAAGATTACAATTAGTGTTAGACTCCAATGGCGCAGCAATTAAATATTAGTATTTTGTTTGTTAATAAATTTACCCTTTTTGGCTTTACACTTTTGTAGTTTTCCTGGTATTATTTATAATTTTCTTATTTCGCGGCTCTAATGGAAACTAGTAGTTCATTTGTCCCGAATACCAATTCACTATAAACTAGGGCTATTTAAACACAAAAATATTTAGAAATAACCATGATTACTTATGGTAAAAAATCGTACATACAATAATTTACAGCTATGTATATAGCTGGTGTTCTATTCAGGTATAAGCAGCAAGGCGAGAAACCCGTTTTACCCAATTATGTTGTAATTAAGTTATGTATGGGTGGAGTGTACGAATTTATATGTCGTTAACTGTACCTCTATACTATTGCCACTGTATAACCCTTTGAATATGTTTTATATTCGTATTTACCGTAACAGAAACAAAAAGCGAAACTAAATCATTGTTTATATCACGATTAAGACTGGATTTGTTAAAATAGGGGAGTTAGAGGGAGCCAACCTGTACCGGGAAGATACCAACATGGAGCCTTTATTGACGACTATTTGCATTAGAATGACATGCACCATACAAAATTGTTGCCACAAAAAAAATTCTAAAAAGAAATTAGAAAGTTAGTTTCAAATAACTCTCGTTGTTTCATATATAAAAGGCCTAAAAAGCCGATCACTTGTTTAAAATGTTAATGAAAATCAGCAATGGTTGTAAGAGAAAACTGAGTTCTCCCGGTAACACTGTTCCAACGATTATTCTTTTATTAATTTGGATTGGAATTGCCAAATTAGCATTCGGAAATTTTGCAAAGGAATTTTCGACAAATATTATGTAAATCTAGCTATGGCGCAATGAAATAGGAGACAATATTGGAATGATTAAGGATCAGGTAAAAATCTAAACAACCCCTTCCTACCTTGCAATGTATTTGGTTAATTTACTTGCATGCACATTTTTCCGTTGTTTGGTTATGAATAGTAATTGTCGAAAAATGGAGTAAGTTAACCCGGTAAGCGAAGAAGCGTTTTTCCGTTCCCACCTTTCGCCCGGTACCTGCATGCAAATTTCCATGTTGATATCTTAAAGGAAAACTTTGTTTAAGAAAACATAACTGGAAGTGCCCTTTTTTTAAACTTTCCGACAATATGTCATTCCCTGTTAACACAAATACAAGTCATGAAAAAAGCCTCAGGTCGCTATCTTCCCGGTAAAGATTGGGCGCCTCTAACTTCTGGATTATTATTTAGTTATTTCCTCTTAATTTAGTATTTCAGTTTTCTTCAGCATAAAATTTAAAACTGCAATACAAAACATTACCTTAAATCTCCGATTTAACACCAATTAATTGCACTACATTCAGTCAATAAATAAACACCTTAAAACATAACCTCAACAAAAATTATAACATAATAATATACTTAAAACGTAGGTACAAATATTTATAAAAATATATAAATGGCACAAAATAAATAAACTCTAAAAAAAATATAAACAAAAATAATAATAAATTTAGTTATTCGGAGCTAATATATTTCTGTTTTCGAGCGACTCTTTTAGCATCTGGAAGAGTTGTAGCTGTTGCTCGGATTTCAAGTACAAAACTTGCGAAAGTAGTTTTTGAGGACTGTCCATTTGGATGAAACTGCTTATATAAACGTTGACGAAAGTGGCCATAAGGAATTGACAATCGAATCTATCCATGATGCCGCCGTGACCTGGTATTATATCGCCAAAGTCCTACACAGAGAAAGACAATGAGTGATAATGTATTACATTTTTATTAGAACCACGTATACAGGACGTCCTAATAATGCAACAAAGGGCTTTTTCACAAAATTTGAATTTTAACCCCACCATATACAGTGTGACTAGTAAAGTTCGCATCATATAAGATTTTTTATTAATAACTTTATTCGAAATTTGACTTTGGCATCAAGTTCTGCTTCGATCGAGATGAAAATTAAGCAAACAAATAGTGGTCACGTGATTTGCATTATCTGTCAAATTTAAATTTTTTTCAAAAAATAATTCAAAAGTAGGGTTATTTCTGAAAGTATCTAAAAAAGTTATTAGAAAAAGTTATTTTAAATGCAGTTTCTAGCCCACATGCAAAATTTTAGCTGCATAAGATAATTTTGATTTTTTACCCATATTTTGTAAATTGCACCACTTTCGCAAAAAAAGACTCGACGCAACCTACATAAAACTTCTTAGTTTTGACAATGCTTTATTTTAGATACATTTTCTTTAATGTAGCGCCATATTAAATGTGTGTTTTTCTACAAAATCAAAATTGGGCTATTAAAATTTGATCGCATGTGATGCAAAGTTTATTTGTTTTTGACCCTGTATAAGGTAACTTCATAAAATAAGTATTTTTGAAAACGTAGTTTGTGTCTGAAAGTAATACACCTTAATATTAAGACAAAAAAAACACAGTGTCATCAGTAAAGCGTTGAAAATAAATTTTAGTGGTGGGTAAAAAATCAAAATTATCTTATGCAGCTGAAATTTTGCATATGGGCTAGAAACTGCATTTAAAAAAAAATTCTAATAACTTTTTTCGATATTTTCAGAAATAACCCCACTATTGAATTATTTTTTGAAAAAAATTAAAATTTGACAGATAATGCGAATCACGTGACTACTATTTTTTTGCTTAATTTTCATCTCGATCGAAGCAGAACTTGATGCCAAAGTCAAATTTTGAATAAAGCTATTAATAAAAAAAAATCCCATATGATGCAGACTTTACTGGTCACACTGTAGCGCAAGAAAATTTTTTCTACGGTTTGAGTTTTTAAAATTTTGAATTGCCCACTGAGAAAATAATTAAACACAATACGCTCCCTGATAAAAACACGCAAAAAAAAAATCCGACATCATAGCGTTTCTAAACTGTTCTTTTCTATTTCAGTTATCGAAACAAAGATAACATTATAATCAGCCGCTCAGCGGACTGTCAAGTAAAAAAATTGTTTGTAATATGAAGACGTCGATCGGTTTGTGTTCAAACTTTATGCTTTCGCGGCTTTTTTTTAAATTGTTTCCAGAAAAGTATTGTGACACTTTTAGAAGATTTGTATTATTGGTATATATTTTCAATAGGTTCTATCGAATTGAGGGTGTCGGTGTTGAATTTAATAAAATGCTGAAAAATGGCTTGTCTTAACCAAGACAATTTCGAATTCAATAAGTAGGCTATAAAAAAAACAAAAATTAAAAATGTCTTAGTTTGTGGAGAAAATATGCCTCACCGGCAAGTATCTGACATTTTTAATGAAAGGAAGACATTTGTAGCATAGAATATTGACAACGTTCAATTCAATTTGGGCCTTAGTAATTTTCAATTACTTTTATTTACTTTTTTCCTGATAACTATACCACTGAATGGGCACATACTACAGATTATAACCCTACTTGTGAAAAGATAATTCCGGATCAAAAGAATGTATTTTCCACAAATCTGACACTGCGGCACCATTTCGTTAAGTACTTAACTTAATAACAATAAAATGAAAAATTCTTTACAAAAAACTCAAAAAACGTACAAATACGAGTGTTCCGACGACTAACCACGACATCGCAAAAACAAATACTACGATTACTCAAAGAAAAGAAGAAGGATTTGTTCGATTACTACAGCTGTTGTTTCTACGAATGAATGGCCGACGCGTGGAAAAGGAAAGAGAGGTTGCCACTATCATTCTAGATTTGTGTGGTGATCACGATATTAAAATAAGAAAGACCTAAAATAATCATATTTATTTTATTTAAACCAACAAAACAAAAATTATTTCTACCTATAGTATCATATTAACGTTTGTAATTTACCTGCATTATACTTGCAAAACGTATATTTTATTAATTTTATAATTTATTATGTGACTTAACAGAGGGTTTGATAACAGCGCGATTTTTGATGCACATGTTAAGTATAGTGGTCCATACATGAAAAATGCAGCTACCCAGACAAATTATGAACGAGGGAAACTTTGATTTCTTTAAAACTTAAACCATATAGTCTATTCTAAGAGTACTACCGTGCGAGCAAAAATTATTTTCATCAAAGAGGGCCTTGCATCTCAGGACGTAATGCTTAGCCGTATAGCTTAAAACCTGTTGGGTGTCAGTAACTACCTGAATTAACAATCAATCATTTATTCCGTCATCTTGGCAGTCGTTACAAGTTACAAGTAATTTGATTCATCTCTAATTTTTCCAATTTCTTGAACAACAATGGGCTTTACGAAACAGCACAAAACATTCATGGTTGAAGCATATTTTCGAAACGAGGTTAGAGTAAATGGTGTGGCAATACAATCCGGGTTTGTGCATGGACGATTTTCACGAACGTTTTCCTAACGTTGCTTTCATTGCTGGGGATTTTTATCATTGCCTGAAAAGAACCGTGGCTGTGTTTAAGGAAACAGGTTCTCTACAACACAAAAAGGGAGCAGGAAGACCATCTGTAAGAACAGAAGAACTTGTTGCAAACGTTCGTGAAATAATGCAAAATTCGCCAACAAATTGTATAAGACGCCTCTCCCAAGAAGTGGGAAGATCTTATGGAACATACAGGACTATTCTTAAACAGCAGCTAAATTTGTTTCCTTATAAAGTGCAAGTATTCCAAGAAATACAAGCCGCAGATTTTGAAAGACGCAGGAATTACTCTCAATGGTTTACCCAAAATTTATTGGAAAGAAATGATTTATTAGACCTGACATTTTTTTCGGATAAAGCCTGGTTCCACCTCTCCGGTTATGTGAATTTTCAGAATACATGCATGTGGAGTAGTGAAAATCCCCATTTTTTTGTAGAGTCCACATTGCACCCTCAAAAAATTGGTGTCAGGTTACTTGTTTCCCGAAGAAGAATTGTTAGTCCTATTTTTTTCCATGACACACTTACAGCACAGCGGTATAGAGACAATATTTTGAATCCATTTGTGGAGCAATACTTGATGACGAACTACGTTTTGGATATTTTCAACAGGACGGTGCAACCGCTCATACAGCCGCCGACACTATTAACTACTTACGCAATTTTTTCGACGACAGATTGATCAGTTTTCGCACAGACATTGGATTCCCACCTAGATCACCTTGTTTAACGGTTATGGATTACTTCATTTTTCTCATTTAAAGAACACTATTTTTAAAACACCAGTTGCAAATTTAGAACAATTATTACAAGAAAGGATTATCCAAGAATGTGGTAACATTTCTCCAGAGATGCTGGTCGACACTTTCGAAAATATGAAGACGTGTGAATTTATGCTTGGAGCATGGCGGTGGCCAATTTCAGCAATTTATGTAATTATTTTTCTTTTTCTTTCTGTATATTCTTACTTTGTTAATTTTGTAAACAACAAAAATAAATTTGTATTTGTCTACTTATTTTATTACTCATTAGTTTGGCATATCATGTCATAATATGAATTTGACAAAATTTTAACCTAGATTTGGTTAGATATATCGCCCCCATATCATTGTGATCTAAACCAATCCCTACGTTTTTTAATCCAAGCCCTCTTTGATGCAAATAATTTTTGCTCGCACGGTATAAAGATCTCGTCATAAAGAAAAATTGCGTTTAAATTGTAAACTAATAATTTTCTTTGGAGATTTCATTATAAGCCTTTTCAACTTTCAGATGTATTTGTCATTTGGAAAATAGAACATGTGACGTCTATCGGATAAAAGGTATTTATAACTTTGCCCTACCCGCACCCGTTTTAAATTTTTTGCCTCTAATTTTATATTTCTAAAAAAAGGCATAAAGGCATGAACGAATAGTCCTATATTCAAATTCCAATTAAACTAAAATCAATATCAATCAAATCAAAATCAATAAAATCAATCGCTTTATTAGCAAAAATGTCAGTGGTATGTTTAGCGCCAATTACAAAACTGCAAAAAACGATCTGTACTATTTGCAGGTAAGGCCAATTATTATAACTTCCAATAGTCACAGTGACAACAGTGATTATAGTGATAGTGAATATATTGATGATTGATAACCCCCTATAGGACGCAAAATAATATATAAATCACCAAATGTTGTAGGTTTGAAAATGTTTAAGAGCCAGCTCCAGCTATTTTTGATTTCTAAATGTTATTATAGATTGAATAAATGTGTCTATAGATGCCTAGATTTAAGTTTTAGTTTATAAGCATTGATTTGTCAAGCATTCCTATACAATTAACATTCTGTCAGACAGGAAGATTGGAAATAAATAAATTTCAAAAATAAATGTACCTACTATGTAATAAAATTATTATTATTATTATAAAAATATTGCATAATTCAATAATTACAAAACAAATAAATAATTGCAATGGAAATCTTAATTACGGCCCTTGTAGCTAAAAGTAGTTAAAATTGTTTGAGGACCGCTGTCTATTTTATTGTAGACTAATTTTGACCATAATCGGTTTATGGCAAATGTGAATTCACTCGCCGGACGGACTTTACTTACCTTAATTTTGAATGCTCTTTTAAATCCGGAAGCGAAGAATCCTCCAAATGGCCCGATTACACTGCTGAAGAGTGACAATGACAGAGAGTGCAGCATGAATGGGTACAAGAAAACCGTGTTTCCGATACCAAACTAAAAATTATTAAATGTTAAACTTTCTAATGACAGACACACAAACCTGCTACTACAGATGGACGTAGTATAAACACTTACTATTTTTAGCCATTGCATCCAAACGGGCAAAACATATCCTTGCAACCTAAATAGGGAGCTGGGTTCACAATCCATGGTAATCCTACCGAGAGCTTCACTGTACTCGATGGGACAGACGAAATACGGGTACTGGCACATTACATAGGAGATCTAAAAAAAACAATTAGAAATATTTAGGTAGTCAGTGCATTTTTGAAGAGAACTGGAAATTCAAATTGCATATTGTGGGAAATATCGAGACTAAAATTTAAAACTCATCAACTCAAAAATCAGTGAAAAATGTTAATCGGCGTGCAGACAAAGTTTTTCACCTCCGCCGGGATTCGAACCCAGAACCTCTCGATTACCAGTCGAACGCTCTAACCAATTGTGCTACGGAGACACTGAGATTATCTCACCAACTTCGGCTTATATTATACTAGCGTGTACCCGGCCTGCGTTGCAATGCCAGGCATTATACGCCTCTGAGATAATAATAGGGCGAGTTCACCATCACGTCAAGATTTATAAATGCAAACCCGAACAAACCTCTAAATTTATCAGTGTTTCTCTACAATATTATGCATGTATTATACATAAAAACCTTTCTCTTGAATCACTCTATCTATTAAAAAAACGCTTCAAAATCCGTTGCGTAGTTTTAAAGATTTAATAGCTTAGCTGGGGACAGACGCGACAGCGACTTTGTTTTATACTATGTTAAGATTAACTTATATTTAATACAGACATTAAAAAAGACCATTTCTAAAAATTATTACGGCTATTCTAGATATCATTGTTCAGGGGTCTAATATCGAATTCCTGCAGAAGTCGCTATATGTCGATGACACGGGATGAATGATAAAAACAGATCTTAATGATCGGTAGTCATGAGTGAGTTCCTTTCCCTTAATAACCCCCTCCCCGGTTTGAAATCACAGAGCAGTTCGAGCTGTATACCGGGTGTTTCTTAAAAGACGTTCACCCCTATAACTTTTTTATATTTATAGATATTAAAATGAAATTTTGAGATTATGCATAAGAGATGAGCGAGGGGGAAACCACCTATCCAATTTTGTACAACAAAAATTCTAAAATTCTAAAAAATGCTATTTTTCATGTAATTGTTTCAAGAAATCCTAAAAATTCTAAAAAATTCCAAAAATTTCAAAAAATTCTAGAAATTCTAAAAAACTCCAAAAAATTTTAAATAATTCTTAGAAATTCTATAACACTTTAATTTTTTATCTGCATTTTTATCGTCTGTATCATTTTTACGTTAATAATTTATCGAAAATATCAGTATTTACCCTTCATTTTCCCTCATGGAGTTTATTTTAATTACCTATAAACCTTAATAATAAAAAAAATAACCATCGATTGGTCCCTATATTATATAGAACTGAAAAGCTTATTGGGTGTGTTCCAATATCAAATTCTGACGCGAATGAAATGGATTTATTTATAATGAATACCGAGATGAATACCTAGAAAGAGATAAAGCCCAAGTGTTTTATCCCGAAAACTAATGGAATTATACAAATCATCAACTTTTCTGCTCCAGATTTTAAATTGAAGCAAAAATATGACAGCTTTAACAGTAAATAAATTTGATAAATGTCACCAATGTTTCTCTTGCATAACTTTTATGAGTAGGGATATCTTTTTTACCAAAGAAATTCCGGATTTGATGTCGTAACTTACTTATGGTCACGAAGTATTTAAAATGTCTTAAAAATTATAGAAAAGTATGAAAGTGCATATTTTTTACCTTTGTTGAGTAGATGCGGGGACTTGGTTTGGGTAGTGATGTAAGCATATGGTGACGTGAGCGAATGACATCACTGCATTTAATCATGCGTCATTACCCCCCCTCCTGGGTAGCATAAATACGCTCGCAGCTTCTCGACTTGTTTAGTATTCACACCCTTAAGACTGCTGGAGATGTTTACCAGTTGAAACGTAGTGATAAGAAAAAATATAGACAATGGAAGTCCAAAACACCAATATCATTAATGATACAATACTGACATATGAATCTGGTTTTTTTAATGTATGGAATTTTAATTTTTTATTTAGTAATGTAAAAACAGCTTCATCCTCGTTTTTTTTTCAATTTCATGTAAAAAGTTAAAAGCTATTTTTTAAGTTTCACGGTTTTCTTTACCGAACCGAAAAGTACCTATTATAAAAGTTCTGTTTTTCTTTTTCTGTCCGTGCTGTTATGCAAGTTCGCCGCTCGTCACGTTATGGCACGTTCGCTGTGCCGACGTATAAAATAATAGAGGGGGAAATTCCTATAGCTTACGCATGCGCAATAAGTAAAAATTGTAAATAAATTCTAATTTAATTCTAAAAAATGCCAAAAATGCTAAAAAAAAATGCCAAAAAATAATATGAAATACTAAAAAATTCTAAAAATGCTTAAAAATTCTGGTAATTCTAAGAAATGCTAATAAATTCTAAAAATTCTATCAGCTTGTACACCAGAATTCTAAGGTGGTTTCCCCCTCGGAGATGCATTTATTGGCATAATTTTCAATTTGTTAGCACTTCCGGTTTGACCGGAACTAACCTTGACTTTGATATTTTAAATGGGACATCTTGTATATTTTTACTTATTTGGGTTCAGCATAACATTATGAGTGAAATGACACCTCACTTGTCATTTTTTGACGTGTTATAACATTTTTATGTTTATTTTTTATTTTCAATCTAGAGTGCTACAAATTAATTAAATCTGTTAATTTATAGTCAAGTAGTATATGAAAATTAAAATGATGTCATAATAATTGACTTTCTAAGTTTCACACGCGTTTAAAAAATGAAATCTTGTTTTCTTTACGTTTACTCTATTTATGGTAGTTCATTAGGATATTTAAAACGACCATTTTTTTTCCAACAATTTGATACCATACACTCCAATGCTATTTTAAAATTGACACTGAAAATTTACCTTAAGGTGGAATTATCAACGTCATTCAATTTATTGCAAACCTATAACCTATTTCGCCTTGTTTCTCTTAGTTTATTATTTTATTGACTAAGATTTAAATAAAATCAATATCGTCTGCACATTATCTGATATATTACAAAAATATCAATTTATTTCATTGCTTATTTTGGGAAAATTGTATAGTGAAAGAACAATGACATAATAATGTTAAAAAAATCTTAACCTATATTTTTCGATATACAATTCTCCTTAAATAACTTATGAAATTCCTTGATATTTATTTAACATGTTAATTATTACCTATAGAATATGAAGACGATATTGATTTTTTTTTAAAATTTGTGTAAAAGTTAGAAAAAATAAATAAATCTACGCGAAATAGGTTATAGGTTGGCAAGCATGTTGATACTCCCACCTTAAATCCCAATCGCAAATTTAAAAGAATTTAAAGAAATATAAAGGCGGCTTTGAAAAACAATGGAATGGTTTTGAAAACCAATATGGGCTTTAAATTAAAATTTTAATGTTATTCGTTTTTATTAAAGTTACATTGTAAATCTGATAAAATTGTTAGTTTTACTAGAAATGAACAAATTAATATGCGAATGACCGGAAAATTTCTTCTGAAGCCGCAAGATTGTATGTATTTTATGTTTTATAAACTAATGACATTACAATTTTAAATTAAAGCCAAATTGCTTTTCAAAACCATTCCATTGTTTTCAGAAAAGAGAGGGCGGCAATAATGCATAACGCTTTTAAATTTGCGGTTGGGATTTAAGGCAAACTTTTCAGTGCCAATTTTAAAATAGCATAGGAGTGGATAATATCAAATTGTTGGAAAAAAAATGCTCGTTTTAAATATTCTAGTGAACCACCATCGTTCCATTTGGAAAAATAGAGTAAACGTCAAGAAAACAAAATTTCATTTTTTAAACGCTTGTGAAACTAACACCCGAAGCAAGTAAGCAAATTTTGCGGATTAGTTGGGTAATCCAGGATCAGGTTAAATGTTTACATGCGCCGCAAGAAAAATGTAGTTTAAGCTTCAGCTTATCTAATCGGTCAACGAAGCGTGGATTGCCCTGGATTAGCGATCGACATCTAACTTCAAAGTCAAACTTTGGCACTATTTTTTTGTAAATGTTGGATTTTTTTGCAATTTTTTTTATTATTTCGGGATAAAATGGAGTTTATAGAGGATGAAATATTCACTGATGATGACCTAGATATCCTCGACATCATCAACAAATTGTGCGATTCCGTCGTTGTCAGATTTCTAATCCGGATTAGATAATCTAATGACGACGCATAGCTACGGATAACAGATTACAAAAACTGGATCGGGGAACTGGGATTACAAACCACAAACGCTGCATTCGGGTGTTAGAAAGTCAATTATTATGACATCATTTTAATTTTCATATACTACTTGACTATAAATTAACAGATTTAATTAATTTGTAGCACTCTAGATTGAAAATAAAAAATTAACATAAAAATGTTATAACACGTCAAAAAATGACAAGTGAGGTGTCATTTCACTCATAATGTTATGCTGAACCCAAATAAGTAAAAATATACAAGATGTCCCATTTAAAATATCAAAGTCAAGGTTACTTCCGGTCAAACCGGGAAGTGCTAACAAATTGAAAATTATGCCAATAAATGTAGACTCATCTCTTATGCATAATCTCAAAATTTCATTTTAATATCTATAAATATAAAAAAGTTATAGGGGTGAACGTCTTTTGAGAAACACCCGGTATACTAACATTAAAATTGACTAAAGTTATATTGCCGAAGTTGGTGAGAGAATCTCAGTGTCTCCGTAGCGCAATTGGTTAGAGCGTTCGACTGGTAATCGAGAGGTTCTGGGTTCGAATCACAGCGGAGGTGAAAAACTTTTCTCAATTTTAAAAACTTTGTCTGGACGCCAATTAACATTTTTTATTTATATTTAATACAGACATTAAAAACTACCATTTCTTAAAAGTCAGTGGTTCGTCCGCCATCTTGGTGGAAGGGGGTAAATTTTAATAATGTATTCTTCCTAACCAAGATGAAGCAATAATAATAATAAGTTTATTTAAAATTTAATAATATAATAAATATGTTTATGTTGTCTTCGATAAACTTATTCCTCAATCCCCTGAAGCTGAGCTTGTTAGGGTAAGTAAATTAAGTTTTGTAATACGCAGACAATTCTAAAAATGGAGTAACGTTAGACAACTAGTTTATAAAGCACACTTACTCCTAATCCAAAAAACACAGTTGAAATTCCACCTCCAATAAATCCCTCCCAAGTCTTCTTTGGCGATAACTTAATCAACGGAGTTTTTCCAAAGAAAAATCCAAACACGTACGCCATAATATCATTGCATATTATCATCGATACTGGTACAATGAACCATATTAATCCTTCAAAGACATTCTTAATGATCAAATAGGATTGGGTGACTACGATTAGCAGGGCAACGTGGGTCCATGCGAATAGGGAGAATTGTTTCATGTAATATTTCTTGACTAGGGAAAGAACGAACCATACGAAACCTCCGCAGTAAAGACTGAATGATATGAATCTGTGGTAAGCTACTAAAAAGTGGAGTCCTTCCTAAAAAATAATTAAGATTAGTTATATTATTTGTTTTAACAAAAACCTCGACAAAAACAATATAAATAATTTACTTTGTTATAAAATCTAAAATTGGCAATTGTTAAACCTCTGCATAAGAAAGGTGACCCTGCTTCTTTGGAGAACTACAGACCAATTAGTCTATTGCCTTCATTCTCAAAGATCTTCGAAATGGCAATGTGCTCTAGATTGTTGA
Organism: Polydrusus pterygomalis; assembly: GCA_963969555.1. Taxonomy (NCBI): domain Eukaryota; kingdom Metazoa; phylum Arthropoda; class Insecta; order Coleoptera; family Curculionidae; genus Polydrusus; species Polydrusus pterygomalis. Next base: position 34,743,150 of record OZ018376.1, on the reverse strand, counting down.
GTTTTTTCTACTCTGAGGGGTTACTTAGTCCATCTCAGCATGGCTTCTTAAAGGGTAAATCTATAGAGACAGCTGTTTATGAGTTTATTGAGAAGGTCATTGAGGGGCAGGAGGATAAGAGCCTATCCTTGGGTATGTTTCTGGATCTGTCCAAGGCGTTTGACAGCCTTGACCATGCCATTATTTTAGAAAAACTGGAGCGGTACGGAATAAGGGGGCCCCCATTGGACTGGGTGCGCTCGTACCTTTCAGATCGTGGTCAGAAAGTGCTGATCGAGAAGGATGGTAGGCGGTACTTTTCGGAGGTGGGCCGCGTTCGTATGGGAATCCCACAGGGAAGTGTCATGGGTCCGTTGCTTTTTGTGTTCTACGTCAACAATCTGTCGCCTGAGGTACTGGACAGTGATTCTCATTTGGTAAATTTTGCCGATGACACCAATATTTTGGTACTGGGGTCCTCGCTGAATGAGCTCCTTGGAGTCTCTAGTGACTGTCTGGACAGGACTCAGGAGTGGTTCACAAAGAATAAACTAGTTTTAAACAACGACAAGACCAAATATGTGTGTTTCAGATCAAAACAAAGAAACGGTGACATTCCACAGGATGTCGTGCTCTGCTCCCGGGGTGTAACTTTAGCCACGGACACCAAGTTCTTGGGAATCTACATTGACCAGAATTTGGATTGGGTGTCTCAGGTAACACATGTTTGCAACAAGCTAAATGCTGCCTGCTACTCTCTCAGAGTGATGGCTAAATATCTTGACCGCAGCACACTAAGAATCGTATACTTTGCAAACATACAATCAACATTGCGTTTTGGGGTTATATTCTGGGGTGGTAGTATTGAAGCTGATAGGGTATTTATAACACAGAAAAGGGCAATTAGGATTCTTTTGGGGTTGTCATGGAGGGAGTCATGTAGAGGTAAGTTTAGGGATCTAAATGTATTGACTCTGCCAGGTCTGTATGTTTATGAGTGTTTGATTTTTCTGTTTAAGAATAAAGATAAATTTCGGCAGCATGAGATACACCATCCATTTAATACCAGAACTATTGGTTACAATGTTCCTGTGCACAGGCTCGCATCCACTGAAAGGGGTCCTACCTATTCATCTATAAGGTTTTTTAACAAATTGCCTGCGCATATTAAGAGTGAAAGGAATTTTAAAAGGTATAAGAGAGCTCTGTTTGTCACTATTGTAAAAATTGAACCCTACAGTATAAATGAATTTCTAGAATATATATTTTAATAGTACCGAGGTGTATGTTTTTAATGTGTATCTAAACAGTGTTGTATATACAAAATTTTAATTATTGTTTTATCTTTATTATATAAGTTTGTTGTGTATAAGAGTTATTGTGTAATATTATTGACGCCAAATCAACCAATTGGTGCTGCATTTTTTGTAAAATGTTATCAATTTTTTTGATTAAAGAACTTTTGATTTGATTTGATTTGATTTGATATAACTTTATTTAAAATATTAGTGACTGCAGGAACCCGAACAAACCAGAACATACCCAGAATAAAGTTCAGTAACTTTGAAACTAATAAAGCTGAGCATTTGAAATTTTGATAGCTTTTAACCACAGTATAGATCTTAACATTTCATAACTTAGGTTATACATTTTTTATACAGGGGGTTTTGAAAATGGTGCCCATCCAGCCATTTAGATAAATGTGCATAACTCAAATTTCGTGTTTTAACTAAGTACGTGTAAATTGACTTATGCACATTTATCTAAATGGCTCGATTGGCACAATTTTAAAAACTCCCTGTATAAAAAATGTAAAACCTAAAATATGAAAATCTATGCTTTGGTTAAAAGCTATCAAAATTTCAAATGCTTAACTTTATTAGTTTCAAAGTTACTGAACTCTCTAATTGTATAATTCATATCTCAAAAATGGTTCGGGATAGGTACCTATATATTATTACCGTGCGAGCAAAATTTATTTGCATTAAAGAGGGCTTGGATTAAAAAACGTAGGGCTTGGTTTAGATCACAATGATATGGGGACGATATATCTAACCAAATCTAGGTTAAAATTTTGTCAAATTCATATTGACATAATGTGCCAAACTAATGAGTACTTAATAAAATAAGTAGACAAATACAAATTTATTTTTGTTGTTTACAAAATTAACAAAAGTAAGAATATACAGAAAGAAAAAGAAAAATAATTACATAAATTGCAAACTGGGGATTTTCACTACTCCACATGCGCGTATTATGAGAATTCACATAACCGGAGAGGTGGAACCAGGCTTCATCTGAAAAAAATGTCAGGTCTAATAAATCATTTCTTTCCAATAAATTTTGGGTAAACCATTGAGAGTAATTCCTGCGTCTTTCAAAATCTGCGGCTTGTATTTCTTGGAATACTTGCACTTTATAAGAAAATAAATTTAGCTGCTTCTTAAGAATAGTCCTGCATATTCCATAAGATCTTCACACTTCTTGGGACAGGCGTCTTACACAATTTGTTGGCGTATTTAGCATTATTTAACTAACGTTTGCAACAAGTTCTTCGGTTCTTACAGATGGTCTTCCTGCTCCTTTTTTGTGTTGTATAAAACCTGTTTCCCTAAACACAGCCATGGTTCTTTTCAGGCAATGATAAAAATCCCCAGCAATAAAAGCAACGTTAGGAAAATGTTCGTGAAAATCGTCCATGCACAAACCCGGATTGTATTGCCACTCACCATTTACTCTAACCTTGTTTTAAAAATACGCTTCAACCATGAATATTTTGTGCTGTTCCGTAAAGCCCATTGTGTGAATTTTTCAAGAAATTGGAAAAATTAGCGATGAATCAAATTACTTGTAACGACTGTCAAAGATGACGGAATAACGCTAACAGAAATAGCATGCTTATCGATGGATCCACCGGTGAATACAAGAATTTAACGCTACTACTCCATGGTGCCAAATTGAAAAATAATACCAGGGTGTACGTATGTCTTTAAGGAAGACTTAAAATAATAAATTTTGACCGACCTGGCAATCCTCATTTTTAACAATTAAGGGAATAATAACCTAAAAGCCACATCTCAATATTTATACTTGGTTTTTAAATTTGGGTTGTAAATATTTACTAAACTTTATTAGCTTTTGTCTAATATGTTTTGATAAAAATTAAAAATAACATTTCCAGGGCATTAAACACTAGACATAACGTAATCCAGTCTACGATGTACCTTAAAATTTATTGTTTATATGATTAATCTAGAATAATAATTACTTAATCACCGACCTTATGTTGGTTGAAATAGATAGATAACAGATATTGGCAAGATAATGGTGACAAAATACGTTAAGAGTCAAATATGAGCTTAGCCAGCAGGTAGGGCTGTCGTCCGGCACCTCGCGTTCAAAATAAGCCTAGACGTTTACTACAGAGTATAATCAAAACATCTTCTTTAAATATTTGTATGCATTGTACCTATACCTATTTAGGTTAAAAATATTGACAGTATTTTGTTAGTTTTGTTTTTAATAGGTTACTTTTCGTTAAAAATTACTTTCGTGTTTTGAAGGGCACAGTTCTCAAGGTCAATCATGTATAAAAGACCTATAAAATGGTTTTAATGCAGGGGTAACTTCCGAAACCTTGCAATTATTAAAAAAAAAATAGTATCTAATTTTGGAAGGGCTGTTCAGGAAAGCATTGACAAATATGCCGGCGTTTTTTTTTTAAATAAATGCACAGAAACTTTAAAAAAGGCAATTTTTTGAAACCACTAAAATTGCCACAATTTACCTTAAAATCCTTGAAAGTAAACACGTCGATTTTCAGAACTAAAGAAAAAACAACTATCTAGATGTCATCTCTCCTAAGAATTCTAGAGAATATGTGTTTGTTTTAACAGGAAAGGAGTGGTAATTGTAGAAAAAACGAAAGTAAACAAAACTCTATGACCGGCTGACTAACATCTGCCTTGCTCTACCAGCTCCGGAATATGTCCGTCTTTCTTCTTCGTATGCCAAAAGCATAAAAATAACTACTCTGATAAACACAGCACTGCAGTGCGCATGCCAATCGTAAATAGTTAGGCAAATCGAATTGACGATAGAAAATGGCGTCGTTAATCCCACCTTAAAATACTGTCATAGAATAGAAGCGGGAGCCAGTGTTCCCAGAAGATCGAAAAAAGGTGCTGTGGAGACGGGGAAAAAGTCTTGAATTGATAATTATGTGTTTTAAAAGTGTTTTATCAATTATGTCGTATCACGTCAGAGTTAGGACAGAGAATTTTAGCATTTTAGCTTTGCTTTATGAAAGAACAATGATATTTTGATAACATTGACATTTTGAACGATTCTAGAACAGTCTTATTGTACAAAACCCCTATTATTTACTTGTAAAAATTACTGAAATGTAAAATGTAGTACTGACATACTAAAGTTTGTTCTAATATGTATTGACACTACTTGTACTCTAGCAACACTCCTCGGGACAAACACGCAAACTACTTTGCATAAAACACGCAAACTACTTTGCATACGGGGCGGCACCACTAGACTGATCAAGCAATAGGGAACTTTCCAATTTTTTTTTCAATATGATTTAGTTAGGCCTAAAAAAAATTATCCCCAATTATTACTCCTTAAAAATCAGTAATAACTTGGTAAAAATTCTTTAAAGTTTCGCGCGTGTCAAAAGCATTTCAAACGACCTTTTAAGCGCGCCAAGCCCGATGACGTCAGGAAGTATGACTTTTCCGTCATCCGTCATCCTGACCGGTGGCCGAGCTACCGAGTTTGCATTTGGATTGCCGCGTGTTATTGTTATTGTATTGTTGTTTTAAGGTGGAATTCTCAACGTCGTTCAATAGGGAACTTGACAAAAATTTTAAATAGGGAAAAAATTCTATAAATCATAAGTACATATTGTTATAAAATATATGGCAGCAAAAAAAACATATTTCGTCCCAAAAGACCGCTAGAAAGATTTTAAAATGCCCCAAACTTCAAATTATTCCCAGCGGGTACAAACGCGCTGCTAGTAGTCGTGACGTCAAGGGGTATCATTTGTCAGATTTGTGTGTGACATCCACGAAAAAGGTTATAGGTTTTTTCGAAAGTGTTAGATTTTAATCAAAAATGAAATAGTTATATAGGATTGGCGAATTTCATGAAAGGTAAATTTTTCATCACTTAAACAAGTTTATAATACTTTTAAATTTCCCGCCTTTTAAAAATTTCCTCTTAAAAATCGGTGGAAAGTCTCCGACGAAAAATATGTACCTTCAGTTGCTCGCCGATATGATAAACAAACGGCGTTCAGAATTTTTGCTGTCCTCTAAATGATTAAACGAACGGGCGTGGAGTAATCCTACAAATCATGGTATAACCGAAGTCGGTTAATGATTCCGATATATAAGACTGGGCAAATAATTATTTGAAGATAAACATAATCCAAAAAGCTTTTTTATGTCTTGGTAAGCAGGGGAAAAGAGTGCAGCCATCGCTTCCATGGATACATACAGGAGAAACTACTGTTGTGCGAAAAAAATGCTGCTAGTTCTTTGGACGGCTCCTATAATATCTATCTCTCCAATACCACACTATCTAACTAACGTAAATACTTTGGTTTCTGATAAATAATATAAAACGGTGTATCTGCTCAGATTCTGTTACGTTTATAAGCCACAATTTCTATAAAAAATATTTTATTTATCCATAAAATTAAACAATAGAATTTATAATTAAATCGGCAGTTATTCCAGCTATAAAGAATTAGTTATTAATAAACTAAGAGCAAACACTTCGTCATTTCATTTTCTTATTAATATTTCGTTTATTTTTCGTTTTCTTCAAAAATTAATTAATTCATTGATAGATTATGAAAAGGAACAAAACGAAACTTTGTCAAACTTGCCCATATTTCTTTATGCTTTTATTAATTTATAAATCAAACCTTTTTAACGTAAGGTAATTGTATTCCAAAGATGAGTATTTGGCTGATTTTTCGCTAAAACGAACAAGTAACGAAAGATTGATAAAAAAAACGAAATGGCGGAGCCGTCACTAGTATTTGCTCTTAATTTTTTAATTAAATCATCGATTAAAACTTCAATAAATGCGCATAAGATATGGGCTTTTGGATATGATTAGAATTTTATGCATGTGGGTATATATGTTAAATTCCAAAGCAGATTAAGTTGCTTTTGTGTTTCCTATACCTAAGACCTACCTTTTTTAGATACTCGCCGTTTTCACATTACTAATGCATTGACTATGAGAAACTTGCACATTGTTTTCTTAGTGAAAAATGTGCACACTCCTATCTTCGCGTTTATCTTATTTTCGTTTTTATTTATCTGCCCAAAAACGCCTACATTCCGAATAAAATTTATATTGATATATATATAAGGAACAAAAGAGGACCTAAAATTAATCCCTGTGGCACACCAACCACCATAGGGCAGTCAATCGGGATTTTAGCATGCTTTTATTAGAGAGTGTATTTTAAATAATTATTATTTTCTCGGTAAATAATCCAAGATTAGATTATATAAACTGAAACGGAAATGCGGTACTTACTTAGGGTAAAAATTAAAATTTAGTGGACAAATCCATTTAGGTACTTTCTTTTATAATATGTACTTATGTAATTATTTATATTTGTATTTATAATTTTTCATATTCTTCAAATCTCAAATCAATCTTGGTTCAGCATCATCATCATTCATCATTTAAATGGTACATCGATGCATTGAATATCAAACTATAAGAAGACCATATAAGCAGATTTCCTAAATCTGCTATGTTAAATTCATAGATGTCACCAATGAGTCATCAAAAATAAAGCGTGTTGATGCAGCCACTAACGACAAGCCGTTTCACTGCTAAATTAAAATATTGTTGCCGCCTGTCTGTTTGACTTGCTGCATGAGTTTTTTAAATTTATTTTTATAGCTTATCGTAAAACTAGATTTCATATAACTGTACCTCAGAAGAACTTTGTTAAGTCAAAAATTTTGATTTTTCAGGAGAGCTTGTTAAAGTTTTTTTTTTGTTTTTGTTCCAATGAGAGTTAGTATATCAAGTCACTTTGTTTCTTAATTATGCATAGCATAGCCCAAAAATGTTAAGTCAATTTGAACCAAAAATACATACCTACTGAAAATAATCCGTTCCATGACTTAACATAACTCATCGTTGCCAACTTGCAAAGCCAGACTATATTAACATGACTTAACATAGTTACCCTTTTTATTGTGTTATGACTTAATATAGTTTCAGAAGTGTTAACTTTTAAACAAGTTGATATAATGAAAAAATAAAAATATCAATAGGAAGAAGACGTGCCCACTGATTGACTTTACATGACATTACTTGACATTAAAAAGTAAAAATCGCAAATGTGTGACTTAACATAGTTTGCTTCGGAGGTACAAATAAGTATCTACACCTATCCTAGATTTAAGTAGTTTACCTTTATTTTCCTACCTATAGTATAGTCTAGCTAGAGTCTAGACCTAAAAATGTCCCTATTTTTAATTGCTTAGTAGAATATAATATTTTCAACCTTTTGACGTTCCAACGTTAATTACATTAAAACATGTTGACTGCCATGTTTTCTATTTCTAACAGAATTAAATGACGACTCTCACTATTCAATACATACATAATAATGATGTGCGGTTTCTATAACTTGGTTTTTATTTGCAATTATTACTACTTTTCAAAATGGTTAAAATAAGTAGGTTTTACTTTCTTACGTAAGAAACATCCAGTTTGTTTGTATTAGTATATTACGTATTTTGCTATTTTTCGACGAAATAAAACCTATTTTAGTTAGACTTGCTGTCGCTTTTTATCTACTTTTATTTGTTTGATATTTAACACCTAATGCAACGGTAAAATCATTGTGAAAATCGGTCCAATTACACCGGAGTAATCAGCGTACATATTATTATTAAAAACATACATTCGGCTGAAATTGAGAACCTCCTATTTTATTGTCTGTTAAAAATGCTAATATTATTAAAAATTCCAATAAAATACGATATGCGGCAACACCACATCACATCAGTGAATTTGAGACATCTGTTGCCGAGGCGCTGCATTATAACGACAGATTTAAGGTTAGAGTTACGATCAACTCCACAATGGCGGCCAAACCACCTCCAATACGTCTAAAACTGGGTTGTCAACTTTTCTCGGACATCCGCCATTCTTATAGTTTGATATTCAATGATCGATGTAACTCGACAGTTCTAAGATTAGTTCTAAGTCCATATAAATATATAAATGCATCACTTACCGTCCTGTTAATCACAACTCCAAAGTAATCCACCAAACTTTCACCATAGAAGAAATAATTTGAAGTTAGGAGGAAATACCAGGATAGAGAACGAAACCATGGAAGACCGTGGATACGGTATACAGCATAACCAATATTGATAATCTCTTGGAAACACTTAACTTGAACCACCAAAGTCTAAAAAAATTATTTATTACTCAAGATTTTGACAGGTAGGTTATTTCATGGGCGAGTTTTTAAGGTAATTAGAATTTGTAGTTAGTGTCATTAGATGTATCTTCCTCTCATTATTTTTATATCATGATGGTAAAATATAAACAAAAGTAGATGAATTTCCCAAATGCTTTGATCATGTGTATTGTATTTTGTTGGGGAAAAGTAGTAGGATATCAGTTATTTTTCGAAATAAAATATGACATGCCTAACCACATTTTGTTAGTGGTGTTTTTTCATGTTATATTTTAACGTCGATTTAGTTAATTAGCATAATGAAAAAGTTAATGTCTGGGCGGGCAAATTACTTTTGGTAGAAGTATTAAAAGCTTGATGGCTTTTCGGAACTTTTTTTAATGTTAATATACAGGGTGATTTAAGTTCAGTGGCCTATTAGAAGATCCCGGAAAAGAGTAAGATTTTACAGCAGGCATAATTGACTTTGAACTTTTAAAATATTATATTTTCACGTCTGAATTACTTCCGGTTATACCAGAAATTATGGCCAACTTTGGTATTTCAAATAGAATACCCTGTATATTTTAGCTTCTTTGGATATCTTATTAAAACATAAGTAACTTTTGTTAATAATAATATATGCCTATCTCTAACCGTTTTTGAGTTATGAATTATAAAATTAATTTTTTATATAAAAACATACCGATAAGAAAGTTCAGTAACTTTGAAATTAATAAAGCTAAATATTTGAAACTTTTGAATAAAACATAGATTAAGTAAATTATTAAGGAAAAAGATTAAAGAGATTCAAAAGAGATAGAGAGTAATTTAGTCTGTAAACATTATTGGTTTTCCCAACAATTTAAACGACCTGAAAATTACCTATTATTGTTACACCTAAGTATACACACTTTTTAAAATACCATTTTTATGTACTGCTTTGAAGAAGCAACTGTGTTGCAAAACATGTCGAGTCAAAATAAAAATCCGTGGAAAGTATAAAAAATAATTTTTTTATTATTTTTTTTTAACGTCTATTTAACACAATTAATAATAGATTTCCACCAAGTAAAAGCCGAATCAATTCTACTACGAAATTTGATTCTACACGTCAGTAAGATAAAACACAGGGTGTTCCATTTACGAAAATTTACTTATGCACATTTATCTAAATTGCTAGATTGGTACAATTTTAAAAGCATCTGTATAAAAAACGTAAAACCTAAGGTATTGAATGTTATGGTGGGAGTATCAACATGCTTGCCAACCTATAACCTATTTCGCGTATATTTATTTAATTTTTCTAGCTTTTACACAAAATTTAAATAAAATCATTATCGTCTTCATATTTTATAGGTATAAATAATTGACATATTAAATAAATATCAAGGAATTTCATTAAATATTTTAGGAGAATTGTATAGCGAAAAATATCGAGTAAGATTTTTTTTAACATTATTATGTCATTGTTCTTTCACTATACAATTATCCCAAAATTAGCAATAGATATTTTTGTAATATATCAGATATTACCTAAGTAATGTGCTGACAATACTGATTTTATTTAAATGTTACCTAGTCAATAAAATAATAAACTTGAAAAAATAACGCGAAATAGGTTATAGGTTGGTAATGGATTAAATGACGTTGAGAATGCCACCTTAAATAAACCGTCTTGAATTGACAGTGCTAGGTTTAAAATGACAATTTTCAGAATAATAAGTCAACTAAGTCTTGTATTGCAAATATTTTTTTGGTTTTTCTGTAATTTCAGAATGAAACGTACTGTTTTCTTTTATAAAACTAAAACTGTTTTGGCAACATTTATCCCGGTAAAACGATTTATTAATTGCAAAACAATCAAATTAACGCGAAAACATCAGATGGCTTATTAAAACAATGATACAGTGAAAACACAACTGGGAGACTAAATATTTTGAATTTTGATCGGGTGTTAATGCTTCATTAGTTTCCAAGTTACTGAACTCTCTTCTTGGTATGTGCATAAAAACTTAATTTTATAATTCATATCTCAAAAACGGTATAGATTATTATTAACAAAAGTTACTTAGGTTATGGTATTTAAAAAAGCTAAAATATATTCTATTATACCAAAGCCAGTATAACCGGAAGTGATTCAAACGTGAAAATATAATATTTAAAAAGTCAATTATTATGCCTTCTATCAAATTTTAAAAATTATAAATTTATTTGTTTCCGAGATCTTCTAATAGGCCACATAACGTGAATCACCCTGTATATAGTAGTTTAAGGTTCGAAAAGGTTGTAATTTGATGATGACATTAAGAAGTTTTTTCTTGGTAGTTACTTACTAATACAAACATTTCATATTCTAAATTCTAATTACTTTTGTTGCAGCTCAGGGTTAAGTATAACTAACGTACCTACATTATAATGTCCCGTTTTCAACGGGACCGTCCCTAATTGCGGCTCTCCGTCCCGGTGTCCCCGAAAAGAAATTCGGGACGCGAAATTGTCTCGTTTTCCCAAACCCCACGAAAAAAAAAGAATGGCGTCAACAATATATCAGTGTCATATTATATAATATGATATATGTTATATGCTTAAATTTCCACCAGTACGTGACAACCACCTTTCCGAACGCCGAAAATCGTGTGATCTTTATCCACACTCCGCCCTAACGAACGACCGACGAATTTTCAATAATCTCTAACTACATTACTTCGCAAAAAGTAATCGAATGAAATAGTCTAAATGTTTCGACGGAAACCCGTTGGGTGGAAGTATTCAAAAACTTTCACATCTACAATCTTAAACATAAAAACTTTTGTATATTTATTGAATATATCTTATGTCTTCCTGGCACAAATGCACCAGTAGAAAGAATATTTTCTTTAATGAACAAACTGTGGACGACAGAAAAACCCAGTTACAGGTCTCAGTTCTTAAGGCGATGCTGATAACTAAAGTGAATATTAAAAAAAAGTTCCAATAATTTTATTTTTACTTAAAATCATCACCAGCTGCATTAAATCAAATTGGTTTCTCTGACAAATATAAAAATAGCTAAGTATTTATTTTTTATACCAGTACTTTTTTAAATTTGTAGTACTATTTTAATAAATAGAATAAAACTTATTAAGAATGGGTTTTTCTATTGAAAACCTACTAATTGACTTAAATAAGCCTTTGTCCCGTTTTAAGTCCATTAATAAATGGTCACGTTAAGTATAACCTAAATTGGAAACAATTATTTGATTTTACTTTAGATAAATAAATTCTTTGAAAAAAAAAATGAAATAAGAGTAAGGAATCACTATTTTTTTGTGTTATCTGGCAAAACTTTATAATTATTAAAGCAAATGGAATAAAGTCGGACTGGCACAGGTTGTTTTTAATAAGGGTTTCTAAAAAAAAACCCTTTAAACTTAAAAATCGCAATTTTTTTAGGTAATAATAATGCACGAAACCAAATACGATCATTCATAATACTACCATATGAAATCCTATTTTTTTTTAAGGGTAGGTACTATTTTTAAAACACTATAACAAAAATAGTATATTGTTTTATTAGGAGTAAAAGCGATACTTTTCTGACGAGTCTGTAGGTTTGCCGGACGAACAAAGTGAGTCCGGCAATTACGGACGAGTCATAAGAAGTTGCTTTTACTCCGAATAAAACATAATTTTTTTTCTTCAGACGTTGTTTAAATATGAAAACACAAAGATACAAAATGTTTTAATTGTTTTATTTAAAAATTTTAAGTTTTGAGAAGGGGCTAGCGTTACTATGGATTTATTATTATATTGTTTGATAGCGACGTGCCATTCGATTTGACAAGTGTCAGCATTCATTATTGCGTAACTTTATTTACTTTTACTTCCGCTGCTGACGGAAAAGTAGAACTTTAACGTCAAAAAATTAGTAGAAAAACGTCAAGTTTATTGACGTTTGAAGAAAAATAAATTTATCAAACAATTTTTGTTACCTAGTTTTAGGGTATGGTCCGAAAGTAACTAGTGTCGTGGTTTAGCGTTCCGTATTTAACCAAATGATAGCGGTAACCAAAAAATAGGTTTATTTTGGAACACGGTTTTCGGATACGACGTCACCCAAATGTCAAAATGCTCACCGGCTTTAAACGCCGGTTACAAGTGGTTTCTCCTGTCACTTGTCATTATAAAATATTGTTATGAATTTAATTTCAAAATATTTGGCCGATAGTTGGTAATTTATTAAGAGAATGAATCTCAATGAAATTATAAGTAAGTGTATTTAGCATTTCTGTAAATTATCAGTCTGTCGTGAACTTTTCAAAATTAAAGGTTATGATTTTAACGAACATGGTAATTTTTCGTCCCGAATATAACCGGATTTTTATGGTTGATCTGTCATTTGTCGAGGTTAACCGTGGTTACTGGTGGTGATATTCGGACCATACCCTTAGTGGGTATACTTTAAGGAGGTTGGAGTCAAACATACTTACAGTAATCATCAAAGCCAAAGGTCCACCATATATAACCAGGAAGAAGAAAATAATCATTATCAAACTAAAAATCGCTCTCACTGCCCAATTTCTCCATCTGTCAGGCAACTCACGGACAAGCAATTCCAGAATGCCTGGGGCCTTATCTGTGCCCGTCGGAATACTCTTGGAAAGATCAGTTGCACCTTTGGTGGCTGTTTTGTCATCTTCACTATCAATCTAAATATAAATAAACTATAAGTAGGTATAAGTACCTATATAGGTAGGAGCAGATATTAATGTTTTAGGCCCTATTCAAGGGCCTAGGGAATTCGAGATGACAGTTTAGTGCACGAAAGTACCATAGCTCTCTTGTTATCTAATGTATGATATAAATAAATTTAAAGAACAGCAGGAGATCAAAAGGTCTACTCAGTAAAATTACGGTTTCATTCATAATTAAAAACTTTCGGCATATTAAGGCAGTTAAACTCATATAACCAGGTTTTACACTTTTACAATTTTTGCAGATAAACAAGGTATTTGTGAATAAAGAATGAAAAATAGGAAAGGAATGTGCAAGCCGTTTTTTTTAGGTAAGTATAGGAGGTGTAGCTTTGTCAAAGTAAGAAAATGTAAAATCTCACTAATCTCAGAAAGGGTTGGGTTTAAAGGTTTGGGTTTACAAGTTTTACTATGTTTAATGCCTACAACTACAAAAAAACAACTGTCTTTCATTAACATTTTTTTTTGCAATGTTGCAACTTGTCTCGTGTGTTTTATTATTTTAAAAACAGAGCTAACGACCACCCTGTATTTTTAACAAAGCTCTAATTTGATTGTGGGAATATGGAATATTTACACTCTGCCTTAATGTGTACCCAACACAGTGCCTACTACCAATAGGAGGTAGGAGGCACTGATAATAAAGATATCTATAGTATAAAAATCAAATTGATCCCTTATTACCTACTTACGAGTAATTTGGTAAATGAAAAAAAGATCATTTTTGAAAGTACTTAACTTTTAAAAATATATTAAAAATTTGACCTAGGTAGACAATTTCAGTAAAAACACAAGAAGTAGGTACCCAACTGTTTTATAATTTTGTTTCGAGTTTAGTTACCTATGTACCTAGCTTTCAAAGTACCAAAAACTAGACCTTGAACCAAGCCTTGAACTTAAACCCAATTATTGTATATTGTATGCAACAGTATAAAAGTTCACGTCATTTACATAAAGTAATACTTTATGGTCATATGTATTGAATAATACCATATCAATACTAAGGTACCTATCCATCAGCTAATTAAATTATAGCAATAAATATTTTTGAATTAAAAGTGGTCATGTTCCATAGCTACTGCCTGAAAACCTTCAATTTACAACTTCCTGAATAAAAGTATGTTTTGCAATGCAATAAATTATGTATCCAATTAAGTTAATATTGTTTCTGGTTTTCTTCCTATTTTGCTGCCCAGCATTTGCTTAGTATGTTGAAATTTGAAATCATTTTTTTAGGAAACAGTTTTAATCAAATACTGTCACTTTTCTACAAAAAATTTATTTAAGGAAATTTGCGGTTGAACTGAAAGGACAAAAGTTATTGAAGGTTGTAGGCAGGAAGGAAGGCCGTAACATAATTCAAAATAAAATCCAGATAAATTCCTAGTAGAAATAATTATGAATCAACTTACATGGTCTGATTCCGCTGATTCCAATAACTTGCCGTCCGACTCACGACGCTTCCTTACTTCGGTCATGCTATTTTATCAGCCAAATAAATGTGGCCACGATTTAATTTCCGCAAATACAATAAAAATGCTGGGTAAAACTGTGTTTATAAAATCGTCAACACTAAATCAATAAAACACCTTCGATTTTTCAGGTTATAAATACGCCACCTAGCGGGAGATCAACTGTCAGATTTGACAATCAGCTGTTCTGACAGAACAGAAAAACACAAGAATCCTTGCGAAACGGTCAGTGTTCTCGTCAGGTTCAACTAGCAAAATAAGTACTTAAAAATAACATTACTTCTTTAAACTATAACCAACCCGCACAACTTCCACTTAAATTCCATGTAAAACATGTTCAATCATCTCAACTGAAAAAAATGTGAATGTGAATAGACTTTGTTACAAAACAAAGTAAAAAATTTGCTCAAAAAGTGGTTATATAAAAGTCTTTAATTTGAAAAGAGAAAGTTTCCAACTAAATGCCATGCCTGGACAATTTATTAAAGTGAAAGAAACTCATGAAGTTTTGTCGAGAGAAGCCTTTTCGGATTCTGTTAAGAAGCAGGATCTATCAAAATGTGATACCGATTCGAATTATTCTAATTCTATGGGAGATATTTGCAGGATATGCCACTGTGAAGCCGATGCAGAAAATCCATTATTGTCTCCGTGTTACTGTTCAGGAAGTTTGAAATATGTCCATCAAAATTGTCTTAGGCAATGGCTGGCTGCCTCGGATACAAGATCTTGTGAACTCTGTAAATTTAACTTTATTTTACATACTAAAATAAAGCCCCTGTCAGAGGTAAGTAGATCTTAAAATATGTTTTGTAACAATAAATGCCTTGAAATTGACGGTAGGTACCTACTTAAGTATAATATGATGAGGATGAGACCCTTGATCTTTGGCTTCAATGCTGACAAGTTTAATTTATACCACAAGGCAAAATTTTAAACAAATGTTTCCTACCAAAATTAACATAAAAAACATTAACTCCTTTTTCAATGCCCTCTCTGTTAAAAAATTTCAGTTGTTTTCCTATTATATTTTTCAATGATTTCAAGGGTCAGTCAGTGCCAAGCCAAAAGTTTGTTTTGACAACTTGGCAAACTCCTTAATATTTTGGAAACAAACCAACTCAAGGTTTATCATCATTCAGTTTTACCTTCATATTTAAGCCAATATATACAGGGTGATTCATTGTGCTTAGTGCACTTGGTAGAATATTTTGTAAAACAGCAAACCGAGCAGCAAACATATCTTATTGAAACTTTGGTACTGGACATTGTTGACTATGAACTTTTAGAAAATAATATAACTTTACTGCTACTTGCTACTACTATAAATATCTTTTCCGAACCCTTTTTTGCGAGTTCGTCAGCAATTTCATTTCTTGCCTCTGCTGCTTGCGCATTTCTTTCTTGGATTTTCATACTTTACCAACAATGTCACTTTCCAATAAACCTTTCAGATTTCCAGTTAAAAACTTTCTTATTAGAGACAAATACCTACATTTTAATAATTAAAGTTTATTTTGCTAAGTAGGTACCTTATTTGTGGTACCTATAACCAAAAGTGAAATATTTTATTTATTTATTTATTCCTTAGTGGCCAGTATTTTTAGTTTGCTAGGGTTTATATTCCATTCAAAAACTATAGAACCACTTGGAATTAAAACAAATACTAAATATAATTTAAAAGGTAAGGATGTGGGCAAAGTACTCTAGTTTTAGTTTTTTGAATAAGGCCAAAATGGCAATTTAAAGACATTATAAAAAGTACAGTTTTATGGCCAAATTTACATCTTTATAATTTTTTTGAAAGAACTAAAACTACAGCATTTTGCAGCATTTAGGTTTTCAATTTTTTTTTCCAAACGAATTAATCTGGTACCGTAACTTCTCAGTTGATCGGAACGCGGGTACGTGTTTTCACGATTAACCCTAAAACCATACCAATTGTTTTACATAATAACTTAGCGTTATTACATTTTTATTTTATTTTAGTGGCGTATTTTAGAAATGAGCAGTGTTGAAAGACGAAGACTGTTATGTGCCATATTGTTCCACTTTGTTGCTGCGGTGTGTGTTGTGTGGTCACTGTTTGTACTTATTGACAGAGCTGCTGAGGAAGTACAGAAAGGGTTAATCGGTAAGTTATTACTAAGGTTAGAAAATTGTTTGTATTTTTTTGTTTCTTAAAGTTTGTTTGAAAATCATTCGTCGTAGTGTTTTTCGTTCGAAAAACAAGAGAACAAGTCATTGAAACTTACCTTATCATTTCAAATCGAAAATAAAAAACAAGCACTGCAAAATAACCAATCTTCGATGTTATCGTGTAGCTACTAAACCTCAAGTCAAATATTAGTTGGTAACACTGTACTGACTTCAATTTTTAATTTTGCAAAAACTTGGGTAGGTAGGTACCTGTAAACCAAAATTTTTAAGTAGGTACCAATATACCGGGTGTTTCAATAAAAACTCTCAGGCCAATTATTTCGAAAACTAATAGTGAAATGTAAATGCTGTAAACGCCAGTTTTTAGCCTCTATGATTGGTTTCACAACTGTGTAAAAAATGTGTTTGAGTAATACAAGATGTAGGTGGCGCCACGGTGCAAAGAATTTTTTTGATGAACAGGAACTTAAATAATAGATGTGTTTTGGACTTCCATTGCCTTTAGTTTTTCATATCACAACGTTTCAACTGGTAAGTATCTCCAGTCGTCTTCAGGTGAATACTAAACAAGTTACAAAGCTACGAGCCTATTTATACTACCTAGGGGGGGGCGGAGCTAGTGACGAATTCGGGTGCAGTCGTGAGTCATCTGCTTACGTCACCATGATTTTTCGAATTCGTCACTAGCTCCGCCCCCCCCTAGGTAGTATAAATAGGCTCGTAGCTTTGTAACTTGTTTAGTATTCACCTGAAGACGACTGGAGATACTTACCAGTTGAAACGTTGCGATATGAAAAACTAAAGGCAATGGAAGTCCAAAACACATCTATTACTCAAGATACATCATTGTCTACAACCTTCAAACAAACAGGAACTTAAATGTTGTGGTTCTTAAAGATAATTAATTTTTGATCAAATTATGTCCCATAAAAATGTTCGATAAATCCAACATGAAAGGAGATATTTGGGGTTAATTTTTTTTAAAAATAATTTTAACGTTTACCTATTTTAATTATAAATATTTTTAATATCCTTCAGCAGATTTTAATTTAATTTTGCTAATGATAACTTTAGTGATAAAACGCTCGTGTAGCGCTAAATTATTACGTCCAGTGACGTCTCAGCCACAACCCCCTTTATGAATGTTAAGAATGCTGTGTCCCAGCCTTAACAAATAATATTGGCAATAAATAAAACGCCACTGAGTTTTTGGTACTTTTTATATTTTTTTCGGATTAAGCAACTAAAAATATCCTTTTCTTGTATGTTAAATTGTCATCATATACAGTGTGTGTATAAAGTCTGGCAACGGCTTAATAACATCACAATTTACTGGCCGATTTAAACCAAATTTGGTACAGTTGTGTAAGAGGATCTAACGCACCGAATGACGATATTGGCGTTGTTGCCAGCTTTTTAGTTTGTCTGGAATTCGAACGAATTTTATATTTTTAAATATAACACCCAGTATATTTTTACATTTTTAAATTCCACATCAAATTATAATTATTTTTTATTAAATGCATTATTAGTCTATACTTCATAGTTTCCGAGATATTGACTCTCGAAAAGTGACATTTTTGAACTTTGACAGCTTATAACTTTCTAACAGTACGTCTTAGAGCAAAACGGCTTACATGTCCCTATCTTCAATTTTTATTATCTTCCCAAAAAAATCAACTTCCAGTTAAACCGGAACAACTATATTTCCTGCTTTCGAGTTACATCCGGTTGGAAGTTGATTTTTTGGGAAGATAATAAAAATTGAAGATAGGGGCATGTAAGCCGTTTTGCTCTAAGACGTACTGTTAGAAAGTTATAAGCTGTCAAAGTTCAAAAATGTCACTTTTCGAGAGTCAATATCTCGGAAACTATGAAGTATAGACTAATAATGCATTTAATAAAAAATAATTATAATTTGATGTGGAATTTAAAAATGTAAAAATATACTGGGTGTTATATTTAAAAATATAAAATTCGTTCAAATTCCAGACAAACTAAAAAGCTGGCAACAACGCCAATATCGTCATTCGGTGCGTTAGATCCTCTTACACAACTGTACCAAATTTGGTTTAAATCGGCCAGTAAATTGTGATGTTATTAAGCCGTTTTCAGACTTTATACACACACTGTATATCTTGCTTCGTTTTCGAGAAATAAAAATAAAAACAATTTTATTGCATATCTCTGGAAAACAAAAAACGGCAATAATTTTGAACACCTCATTTGACCCCATTAGTTAGTTTTTGGTACTGTTCTAATTTTCATTAATAATTTTGTATAATTTCTCATCAGTTCTTTCATAAAATTTAAAACATCTTTTAATTTTATTTTTTAACTTTGCTTTTAAACAACAGAAAATACAACGTATTATTAATTATTTAATGATTTTTGTTTTCCAGAGATAGGCAATAAAATTGTTTTTATTTCTATTTCTCGAAAACGAAGCAAGATATGAAAACAATTTTACAGACAAGAAAAGGATATTTTCAGTTACTTAATCCGAAAAAAATTACCAAAAACTCAGTGGCGTCTTATTTTTTGCCAATATTAATAGTTGTTAATGCGACGTAATAATTTAGCGCTAAGCGAGCGTTTTATCACTAAAATTATCATTACCAAAATTAAATTAAAATCTGCCAAAGGATATTAAAAATATTTATAATTAAAATACTCGTTAAAATTATTTAAAAAAAAACTTAACCCTAAATATCTCCGTTCATGTTGGATTTATCAAAAATTTTTATGGGACATAATTTGATCAAAAATTAATTATCTTTATTTAAAAGGTTATGTCATCGAAAAAATTCTTTGCACCGTGGCGCCACCTACATCTTGTATTATTCAAACACATCTTTTAAACAGTTGTGAAGCCAATCATAGAGGCCAAGAACTGGCGTTTACAGAATTTACATGTCACTTTTAGTTTTCGAAATAATTGGCCTGGGATTTTTTATTGAAACACCCTGCAGTATGGCCTGTTTACATTAGTTGCAAGTGCAAGCAAAATTGCCTCTAAACATGCGCTCTGATAAGTTTAATCAACTGATGCAATTTTAGTCATTTAAAAACGACGATTAATAATTGCATTGCATGAACTTGCATGCAGCGCTTGCACCTAATGTAAACTCCCCATTATTGAAGAACTTAAAATAGTTTTTGGGCAAGAACTTGGCCTGTGGAATAGGGGCTTAAGACTTTTAGGTTTAAATTGACAAGGGCAAGAAGAAGTCAACTAAGTGAAATATTTTTTTGTTTTTAATATAACTAAAACTATTTTTGCAACAACATTCCGGTGAAAAGTAAAACTATTTAATTACCTACCTAAAGGTTAAATAATTAACACAAGAACGTTATATACAGTGTCACCAGTGAAAGTCCGCATCATATGGGTTTTTTTTTATTAATAGCTTTATTCAAAATTTGACTTTGGCATCAAGTTCTGCTTCGATCGAGATGAAAATTAAGCAAAAAAATAGTAGTCACGTGATTCGCATTATCTGTCAAATTTTAATTTTTTCCAAAAAATAATTCAATAGTGCGGTTATTCCTGAAAATATCGAAATAAGTTAATAGAAAAAGTTTTTTTAAATGCAGTTTCTAGCCTACATGCAAAATTTCAGCTGCATAAGATAATTTTGATTTTTTACCTATATTTTGTAAATTGCACCACTTTTGCAAAATAAGACTCAACGCAACCTACATAAAACTTGTCAGTTTTGACAAGGCTTTATTTCAGATAAATTTTCTTTAAAGTAGCGCCATATATTAAATGTGTGTTTTTCTACAAAATCAAAATTGGGCTATTAAAATTTGGTCGCATGTGATGCAAAGTTTATTTGTTTTTGACCCTGTATAAGGTAACTTCATAAAATAAGTATTTTTGAAAACGTAGTTTGTGTCTGAATGTCTTAATATTAAGACAAAAAAGAACACAGTGTCATCAGTAATAGTGGTGGGTAAAAAATCAAAATTATCTTATGCAGCTGAAATTTTGCACGTGTGCTAGAAACTGCATTTAAAAAAACTTTTTCTTATAACTTTTTTCGATATTTTTAGAAATAACCCCACTTTTGAATTATTTTTTGGAAAAAATTAAAATTTGACAGATAATGATAATCACGTGACTACTATTTTTTTGGTTAATTTTCATCTCGATCGAAGCAGAACTTGATGCCAAAGTCAAATTTTGAATAAAGCTATTAATAAAAAAAAATCCATATGATGCGGACTTTACTGGTGACACTTTATATGACGTATTAAAACAATGAAACGGTGAAAACACAACTGGCTACCTACAACATCTTCCTGGTACAACTAGGGAAATAACCGCTTTTTTTCTCTATATTTTCATTTTTCGAAAGGCGATCCTCCGATCGTTCTTGCTGCCATTAGAATCATGGACGGACAAAACTATCAAACTTTTCAGAGTTCATATTTTTTCCGAGAAAATGAGGTTTTCAAGATATGCAGTAGGTACTAAATTAGTTTCTATTGGAATTTTAAATATCACACTTACTTCAATGTAATTAAAAAGTTGTAATGATAACGGATAACATTTTTAATTACTCGCTGTTATAGTTGTTTTAATGACCATTGGAAAACTATTATCAATCATCATTAATTAGGTAAATACTTTTTTTAAATCTATTTTTACATCTTTTGGTCTTACGCAAATTTGTAACACAGTCAAAAGTTTGAAGAACCCAGCGGTAGTACTAATTATTGTAATGTGTACTATTGTAATTTTATTAATTGATACCATCCCGCCCAAAAGAATAATATACTATATTACCTATATGGACATTTAAAATTATTTTATCACGGTAAATTTTTAAATATTTTAAACAAGTTTTCTGGCAATTTGCATTAGTGTTGGGAAAAATCGACTTATTTTAATAATCGACTACCGAGTATTCGAGTGATTTAAAAAACCGAATAAAAATCGATTTTTCACTTAAATTCTAATATTATAATAATTGGCATTGGCGGTTCATCGTTCATGTTGATATACAGCATTTGTATTGGGAATAACTGACTCGGTGTTGTTAATCGATTGATTTTTTGCGGAATATTAAATGTGGCCGAGATATTTGTGGATTTTTTGGCATGGTTCCCAGATCTTACAATTTAACAACTTGACTTACTTGACCTTGAGATGTCACGATATTGCATAACTCATGATATTTATGAATACTGAATACTCACCACTAAACATTAAGTTTTCAGTAGACGCCGACGATTTAAATCTAAATAAAATAATAAATACTATTATCCTACGCAGGCAACCCGTAATGCAGTATTTAAATCTAAATAATAAATCATATCTTACACAGGTAACCCGTAATGCAGTATTTAATTTGAATTATATCGCCAATAACCGAAACCACTCGGTGTAGCCGCTCGCTAGGAGATGGCTCTGGCCGCAGTGAGTGATTGACATGCGGGCAGCAACTTTGGAGACGCGTTGGAAAATAAAAACCATAATATGTTCGTCACTCGAATTATTTCCGAAGATAATCGAATTATTCAAGTGATTGAAAAAACCGAATGATAGGTTATTTTTCACTCGAGTAATCCCAACACTAATTTGCATGTCCGATAACCTAAAAATCGATTTTGACATGCTTCACGTGACTATATACCGAGATATAAGCGACCAGTTCTCAAGGTCAATCATGTATAAATGGCTTGAATGCAGGGGTAACTTCCGGAACCTTGCAATTATTAAAAAAGAAATAACTAGTATCTAATTTTGGAAGGGCTGTTCAGGAAAGCATTGACAAATATGCCGGCGTTTTTTTTTAAATAAATGCACAGGAACTTTAAAAAAGGCAATTTTTTGAAACCACTAAAATTGCCACAATTTACCTTAAAATCCTTGAAAGTAAACACGTCGATTTTCAGAACTGAAGTAAAAACAACAATTTTTACTGGTAACATGATATTTTCTAGTCTATCTAGATGTCATCTCTCCTAAGAATTCTAGAGAATATGTGTTTGTTTTAACAGGAAAGGGGTCGTAATTGCACATGATACGAAAGTAAACAAAACTATGACCGGCTGACTAGCATCTGCCTTGCTCTACCAGCTCCAGAATATGTATGTCTTTCTTCTTCATATGCCAACAGCATAAAAATAACTACTCTGATCAACACAGCACTGCAGTGCGCATGCGAATCGTCAATAGTTGGGCAAATAGAATTGACAGTTAAAAGATATAAAATGGCGTCGTTAATCCCACCTTGCCCGTATTTTACGGGCCAAGTTCTTGATCAAGAATTTGTAAAATTTAACATTCAATTTATTTTCACGGTAAACAGCTAAAATTTGCCACAAGTTCTTGCCACAATTTATTGTCAAAAAATTGGAATTTGTTCCAAATTTTTGACCAAGGTGGGAGAAAACATTATGGTTTCTTGTGTTTTTAGTGGCTGCCAACCTATCAGATTTTGAGGTTAGAAAATTTTTAATGTTTTGTTTTTAAAATGATTCGTCGTCGTGTTTTTATTTCGAAAAGCAAGAGAACAAGTCAATTAAACTTACCTGCTTTATCAAATCGAAAATTATAAAAAACAAAACAGCAATCTTTGATGTTATCGCGTATCTAACCTCAGTCAAATATTAGTTGGTAACATTGTATTGATTTTAACAATTTGCCAAAAACTCGGGTACGTGGAATACGGGTGCCCATATGTAAAATTCCAAGATTTTATTTTGAAAAAGCATTTTTTTTTAAATATTTTTTTATTTGTTTACAAGTATCCAGTTTCTAAGATCTCATCCGAAAAATCCACCATAGACAGGTAGGGGGTACCTGTCATGGTGGGTTCCTAAAACAGAAATTGAACTTATGCCTTACAAGAGGGTCAATATCATTTTTTAATCTTGCCGATTTTTGAGACAAATACAAAGAAACTCGTAATTTTGCCGCAATAAATACCTACCGGCATACGAAAAATGCAGACCATCTTTAATATCGAGATTTTGGAAATCAACCAACAATATTAAGTCATATATTTGGTGAAACCAAAAACTAGAGGTTCCAAATAATCTATTACGTCCGACATTTTGATTCTTAAAACTGCGCTTCATAAACTGAAGTCGAAATATCCCATTTTCGCCTAGTTTTAACAGCTCGAAGTCTCTTAATTTTAAGCAGGAGAATAATTTTCACAGCCCTCTCTTGAGACCCAATTAGCCCAGTACGTGGGTATTAAAAAGGGGTGTTTGAATGCAAAAGGTGGTGTAGTAGCGATTTTTTAGTATGTTGTTAGGCTTGGGGCCCTAATGAAAAATCCAAGTTTTCGACCTCGAGGCGCATGCGCTCGAGCCGCCATCTTGGATTTTAGGTACAAAAATTTGCTTTTTTAACAATAACTCAAAAACGGTGGCTTTTACGACAAAAGATATTCTATACAAAGTTAAAGAGGACAAAATGACCTACATTTTTGTAGAATTTTTTTTTCACCTATGTTAGGAGTTACAGCTCCGTGAAGTTACACTATTTGAAAAAAAAAAAAAAAAAAAAAAAAAAAAATTGGCTGTTAATAACTAAAATAAATAATTTGAAGAAGTAGTCCATGCTTAAAGTGGAGTTAAAAGTATAGAAAAGTAAGAAAAAACGAAAAGTCTTCCTCCACAACATTTTGTGAAAGAATATAAATAATCTAAACAAATACAAATCATATTGAAATAATTTTTAAAGAGACTATTGAGAGAGGGTCATAAATAACCTTCCGTGCATCGAGTCTGTATGCGTCAGTATGTCATGTGTCATGTCTAGCTTGCAGAAGGTTACGCTGTTATAATGGAAAATTTCCAAGTTGATTTGTGCTTTATTTGTGAGAAAACTTTAAGTGAAAGTGACGTTGTCGTTGTAAAGGAAAGAGGTGTAAAGACACTTTCGCGCACATACGCGCATTTTGAGAACACTATCTTCGGTAACTGTGCATGGCGCATGTCAAAAAAATTATAATAATGAAAAACTGATCGCCGCGTATTGTCGTAAAAAAAAACTAACCTCAAGTAGCGTCGACATCCCGCAGATGTAGTATACCGACTTTTAATTTTAAAGCCCAGTGTTTTCTCTGTACTGAAGAAATTACACCGGACTTTTTAAATAAACAAAAAAAAAGAGGACATTACTCATCCCATCGATATTTCGTTTGTATGGTGCAACAATTGGGATTCAAAACTACAATTTTAAAATTATACTTTGTATTCTTTAAATTTGTTTTATTTCTTGTGTCGCGTGAGTGTTCTCTGATATGTTCGGAAAAAATATCTGAATTCTCCCTTACAAAGATCAAACATTCATAAATTTAAGTCGATATAACTTTCATTATGCGATTCTCTATAAATTTAGTTTTACATGTTTACATGTTTCAACTATGTTCATGTTGAAAATAATATTCAAGTGCATAGTTTTTTTATAATTATGTAAAACTATAATGATATATAATAAGAATAATAAAATAAAACTCAACCAAAATGAAGGTTCCGCATTTTTTTTTCAAATAGTGCAACTTGTACTAAATTTTGTCCTCTTTAACTTTGTATAGAATATCTTTTGTCGTAAAAGCCACCGTTTTTGAGTTATTGTCAAAAAAGCAAATTTTTGTACCTAAAATCCAAGATGGCGGCTCGAGCGCATGCGCATCGAGGTCGAAAACTTGGATTTTTCATTAGGGCCCCAAGCCTAACAACATACTAAAAAATCGCTACCACACCACCTTTTGCATTCAAAAAAACCCCACGTACTGGGCTAAATGTAGATATTGACATTATGTTTTTGTAAAAATTTTCCTGTTCCGTTTCGACATTTGGTCATTATTACTTGATCATGTAGAATATTATAATATCGAGTGGAGTCAATTTTTTTCCATATCCTAATTACATTGCTAAATAGCGATGTCACAGGTGAAGCAGCTTTTTATTTGTTCAAGCCTTCTGCACGCAAAAGAAAGTTGCGTCGGAGAAAACGAGCACGAATTGTATATTTATTTTGTAATATCATAAATTTATAAAAAATATTTTTTAACTAAACCATTCGGTCGTTGCTCTCCCATGATTGGGGCAAATAAAAGTTTATCCGCTTGCAAATATATCACTTGTTTATTCAATAATAAATAAATTACATTAAACACGTAAATAATGTGATTTAAAAACATATAGGTACATTAAATTAGTAAATGTTCAAAATGCGATTTTATGAAGAATAATTTAGTAGTAAAGAAGAAAGTAGGACCGAAGAAAGCAAAATTTAGTTTCATCACAGTCGCATTCAGAGCGGTCGTGGGAGGGAAGCGAGCTAATAATGGCCTGCCCAAGATGTCCAACAAGACAAGAATCACGATAAATCTACAACGCTATGCCAGTTCTAACCTCATTCGCTATGACAGTTCTAACTTCATGCATTACCGGGCCATTATAAAAAGCGCACAAATTTAGTTTTATTCGTTCTGTGACTGTTGTTGTTTTTTATTTACAGTTCTGGTAGTTATATAGCGTACTAGAACATTAGCCCACAGACTAAGTGAAAGCATTGTACGACAAGAAATTACGACGCAATACTGCAGTTTTGTTCACTAATTCAACAAAAAACTACGTAATTATGAAGGCTTTGGAATAATTTGCTTTTTATTTTCGTCTCGATTGAAATTAAATCTGCTATCAAAATTAGGCAAAATTGGTGTATTTTGTCTTTATTTCAAGTTATTTTAACGTTTTGAACTTACAATTTGTATGAAATATATTATTTATGAGACGTTAAGTTTCTATTTTGTCCAAAAAACAGCATAATAGATAAGTATGTCCGATTTATATTTTAATTTTCAATTTTGAGTGGTATGCAATTTTCTCTCCTGTGACAACTTGAGTTTCGTCGCGACGGTTTCAATACAGTGCCGTGTACAATTATACCAAGCGACAGAAGAAATAATGAATTATTATAACGTATTAAAATAAGGGAAAAATTGCGTTTTTCGTCGTAATAATTTCAATGAGATCTAGGCGTTTCGTGTTTTAAGGGCACAGATCTCAAGGTCAATCATGTATAAAAGACCTGAGAGAGAGATGGCTTTTTCTATTTCACGTTTATAATAAGCTCAGTACGATACGCATTTGCGTATCGTAATGAAGCTATTTCGATACGCGTTTTTTCTTTATTTGATGTTGGTAACATTTAAATGTTTTATTTTATTGACTTGCGCGGCCTTTGTGATTTACGAGAAAACCCATTTTTCGCAGAGGAAAAATAGCTTGATAACTTACTTTTTTATTCTGTGTGGATAACAGTCATGTATGTTGGTTGCATAAATCTATAAATCAATCTTTTGTACATGCTTCAAGCTATTATTTTCTGCCAAATCCTATCCAAAATTCAATCTACTAACCTTCCAATGTTGATTTTAACTTCAACTTTATTTGAATTTTCCATCTTCCCTATACTAAATTGCAATGCCGTGACGTAAAGTCACGTCTTTTGAAATTCGAAAAAAAGTAGCAAAATCTCCCGAATTTCCGAACGCTCTGTATATGTACCGAATGTACAAGGATCACACAACGTATTCCGTCCAATTTCAAATCTCATATCGCTAAAATAACTTTAGAATCTCGTGGTAAAAATGGGTCAATAAATCAAAAAATGACAGTTTGCAAAATAATTTTTGTTGTCCAGAGGCTACTATGATAAAAAAAATAGTATTACCAACATAAAATTTAGACATAAAAATTTACAAAATTTGAAGGATTTATTCTCTTTTTAAAATGTATTTTTCTTTATTATAAAAGGTGAAATAGAAAAAAATGTATAAAGCACATGTTTCATTAGGCGTTTTAGCGCACGTGTCAATAAAAAAACTTGCCACTTTGTGGCTCGTTTTTTAAAATAGACGCGTGCGCTAAAACCGCTTCTTATGAAACGTGTACTTTAATATACTATTAATGCAGGGGTTACTTCCAGAACCTTGCAATTATTTAAAAAAAAAAGAATTAGTACCTATCTAATTTTAGAAGGGCTGTTCAGGGAGGCATTGACGAATAGTATACCAGTGTTTTTTTTTTTAAATAAATATTTGCACAGAAACTAAAAAGTAAATTTTTGGAAACCACTAAAAATGCCACAATTTACCTTAAAATTCTTGAAAGTAAACACGTCGACTTTCAGAACTAAAGTAAAAACAACAATTTTTACCTGTGGCACGATATTTTCTGATCTATCTAGATGTCATCTCTCCTAAGAATTCTAGAGAATATGTGTTTGATTTAACAGGAAACGGGTCGTAATTGCACAAAACACGAAAGTAAACTAAACTATGACAGGCTGACTAACATCTGCCTTGCTCTACCAGCTCCGGAATATGTCTGTCTTTCTTCTTCTTATGCCAAAAGCATAAAAATAACTACTCTGATCAACACAGCACTGCAGTGCGCATGCGAATCGTCTATAATTAGGCAAATCGAAGTGACGATAGAAAATGGCGTCGTTAATCCCACCTTAAAGTGAACCTTTATTGAAAATTGGTAACATCTACTTTCAGTATCTCACAATAAGAAGGATTTATTAACAAAATATTTTGGTGGTGTAAATGACATTTGATATAAAAACACAAGGTAAAATATTTTCTGTTATATTTTGACAATAAGATAGAGGAAGATAAGAAAAAATATTAAAGAAAATTTCAGTTAATTTTTAGGTAGGTAGGTACTAATATTAGAGGCACCGTCGAGTTCCAATTAGCGATAATAGTTTAAACCTGTAGTATGTGAACTCTGCATGTTTGTGTTCGAATAGAATGTCCGTGGACATGCACGACGTTCCGCTCATCGTACAAAGCTTCCAACAAGTACGTAGTCTGTGTGCCATTAATCATTATCATCGACTTTCTTTTTTGAGTATACGAGATTATTGCAAAGTGTGAGGGAAAAATACCCAGAGGCGATGGTAGACAATTAATCTGTATATCATGTACATACCAACTTTTTATTCAGGGTAGCAATCTAGCCCCCTTAATATTTTTAATATTTATCAATGAGATAAGTAATAATATGTCCAGCAACGTACTGCTTTTTGCAGACGACTTAAAACTATTTAGAGTAATACGTAGTGCATTTGACTGCCTGTTATTGCAGAGGGGCCTAAGCACCCTGGAAAAGTGCTGCAAAATTAACAACTTGCCCCTGAACGTAAGCAAATGCTTCGCCATGACATTTATAAATAGGGTAGACTTTTTTCGCTTCAACTATAGCATTGATAACACAGTCATTAAGCAGTGTGATACTTTTAGAGACCTTGGTGTGGTTTTCGACCCAAAGCTTTCCTTTACTTTTCACATCAGTAATACCTACAGCAGTGCAATGAAGATGCTTGAATACATTATAAGGAATTCGGCTGATTTTATAAATACTTAAACATTGAAATCCCTTTATTATAGTTTCGTGCGATCCAAACTAGAATATGGTGCTATTATATGGCACCCCATTTTCCACAAATACATTAAACTTCTAGAAAACGTCCAAAGAAAGTTTGTCAAATACCTTTCCTTTAAGGAAAATGGCACATATCCCCCTAGAGGCACTGATGAAAATGCCCTTTTAATAAGATTTCAGATACCATCGCTTCTCAATCGCAGATATTACTACTTGTCCATTCAGTTCTTGTTTAAAGTGTGCAGGTCGCTCATCGATTGCCCTATGCTACTATCCTGTATAAAGTTCCATGTTCCCTGACGCACTGTCAGATCCTCTACCGTCTTCCATCTGCCTACTCCCTCAACAAACTTTTTAATTAAAACACCAATTTATCAATCACTGTTTATTTTCAATAATACTTGCAATGACATTGATGTATTCGGCCTGTCCTCCACTCAGTTTACAAATGCAACTAAACTGAAACTATTACAACAACGTTAACTTACTGAATTTCACCAGTTTCTATTTCAGAATGATTTATTAATCTTTTTTAACCTATTATTTTTTTCTATGTCACATTGTCTTTTAATTGGAACCTGTTCTGTTAGACAATAAAGATTATTATTATTATTATTATTATTATTATTTTTCTTTCAGCTTGGCCCTTTTGGACAAAACTTGTGGTGGTGGCTGTCGGTTTTACAGGCGGCGCTGTATTTATGTATATACAATGTAGGCAGTACTTACATCTATTTTCTAGATGGAAAGCTCATAATCGGTAAGTTTTTGGGTTTTGTAGTAAATAAATTTTAGCGACGGTCCCTATATATACCAAACAAAACGTGGGATTTTCTCGAAAATCCTCATAGCAAACATATACAGGGTGGCCCTTTAGTGTGGCAAAGTACAATAGCTCCGTTACTATTTCAAATACATTAAAAATATTAATACAAAAGTTGAAGGGCAGTAAGTGACTTATAACGTAAAATTATTTTTAACTCTATAGGGTGGCTCAAAAAAGTGGAACAATAAAAAATGTACTTTTTTCAAATGGAACACCCTGTATATTTTTTCATTTTTAAATTC
The DNA here is from genome assembly GCA_963969555.1 of Polydrusus pterygomalis. Classification (NCBI taxonomy): domain Eukaryota; kingdom Metazoa; phylum Arthropoda; class Insecta; order Coleoptera; family Curculionidae; genus Polydrusus; species Polydrusus pterygomalis. Next base: position 34,712,836 of record OZ018376.1, on the reverse strand, counting down.
CACATAAAATTATAATTATTTTTTATTAAATACATTATTAGTGTATACTTTATAGTTTCCGAGATATTGACTCTTGAAAAGTGACATTTTTGAACTTTGACAGCTTCTAGCTTTCTAACAGTACGTCTTAGAGCAAAACGGCTTACATGTCCCTATCTTTAATTTTTATTATCTTCCCAAAAAAATCAACTTCCGGTTAAACCGGATGTTACTCGAAAGCAGGAAATATAGTTGTTCCGGTTTAACTGGAAGTTGATTTTTTTGGGAAGATAATAAAAATTGAAGATAGGGACATGTAAGCCGTTTTGCTCTAAGACGTACTGTTAGAAAGTTAGAAGCTGTCAAAGTTCAAAAATGTCACTTTTCAAGAGTCAATATCTCGGAAACTATAAAGTATAGACTAATAATGTATTTAATAAAAAATAATTATAATTCTATGTAGAATTTAAAAATGAAAAAATATACAGGGTGTTCCATTTGAAAAAAGTACATTTTTTCTTGTTCCGCTTTTTTGAGTCACCCTATAGAGTTAAAAATAATTTTACGTTATAAGTCACTTACTGCCCTTCAACTTTTGTATTCATATTTTTAATGTATTTGAAATAGTAACGGAGCTATTGTACTTTGCCACACTAAAGGGCCACCCTGTATGAAAGGAAAAATATTCACAACTTTGGTTTGGCTTGTCGGCATTTACCAAATTTGAACTCGCTGAATAGGGATTTTTTTGTTTTATCAATTTAATAAAGAACGAAGTCGTTTTGGATTCCGCTATAGCTAGAGGGCGCTCTTTAGCAGAATCAATAATTTCTTCATTTTTCTCAAGAATTGTAAAAGCAACGATATACAGTGTCCTGCACCTCACCTCCCGTCTTCTATAGCTCACTTATTAATTAAGTTAGGGATTTTGATATTTTGCAGACCTAACCTGTATCTTGATGCGCATTTCAGGAAAATATATTAATAAAAAAGTGTGACGTCATAAGGATGTATTTTTTAGATTACACATTATATATTTTCTTACTTACATACCCCTAAAAAATTTTTAAAATCGATTCATTATTATAGGCGAAAAAAAAAAATTAGTACTATCAGTTTTGCACCACTGGTTTTAAAAATTAATAAAAAATAAAAATAATGCCTCGTTACCAAGTTTGACTAATACGAATTGTACAGGGTGTCCAAAGTTTACTGTCAAACTTTGCAAACTTTAAAGCAATTTATTTTTCTTATTTCAAATGGTAGTGATGTAAAAAAACCGTTTTTTTGACCACCTGAAAAAAAAACGTGAAAAGAAACATGTTTTTTTTTTCATGAAAAAAAACCAATCCGCGTTTTTTTTTCATAAAGGCATCATTTAAAAATCCCGCCATAAAACAGACCGTTCTATTTAGTTTGATAACTTTGATAGAATTATAGGTTCTATTTTATGTTCCTGTTCAGTAAACCAAAGAGCATAGAGCATATAAAGAGTATTTACTGTTGTTACTGTATGTTAATATAGGTTATACTTTTTCTTTTTACATTGTTTATAGTGCAACTACAAGATTTTTGCGTTATTTTTTTATAAGTTGATGGTTTACGGTCGTTTTTTTTCATTAAATATATTTTTATTGACAAATGTAAAAATATTTTCGTGTTGATTGCACTTTATTTTAAAAAAACTCAACAAGATAATACAGATTTTTAATTATTGTGAAAAAAAACGCAATTTAGAAAAAAAACATACCCCATATGTTTTTTTTCAAAAAAAAACGTCGAGTTTTGAAAAAAAACATTAACGTTTTTTTTTCATTTACATCACTATCAAATAGGGAACCCCTGTATCTTTTTATTTCATTCGATGCAGAATTAAAAATCAAACATTTGTCCTAATTACAACCCTATCGCAATTTCTAACGCATCGAGACTTATTTGCAGAAAACTCATTTTATCAACTATTCGAACAGTAATTATTTTGAATAAATATCGAAGGTGGCTTATAAGAACAATTTATTGGTCGAATTGGAATCGATTTTAGGAAAATTTTAGGGGTATGTAGGTAATTATAGGAGGCTCCCAAATAAGTGAGAAAATATATGGCGTGTAATCTAAAAAAATACATCCTTGTGACGTCACACTTTTTAAAAAAAATTTTTTTCCTGAAATGCGCTCTAAGATACAAGTAAGGTCTGCAAAATATCAAAAGTCTAACTTAATTACTAAGTAAGCTATAGAATACGGGAGGTGAGGTGCAGGACCCTGTATATCTTTTAACGTCAAACAAAATGCCGGCATCAAAGGAAAAGGCGTTCGACGTGCTTAAAATTTTAAGGAAAGAAATCAAAACATATCTTTTTTTGAAAAAAATTAAGAAATTGTTGATTCTGCTAAATAGCGTCCTCTAGCTATCGCAGCGGAATTCAAAACGTCTTCGTTTTTTATAAAATTGATAAAACAAAAAAAATCATTCAAATTTGTTAAATTCCGATAAGCCAAACCAAAGTTGTTAATATTTTTTCATAGCATAGGTAGAGTAAAAACTCAAAAAACGAAAAGTAACCATGTTTACTAAGGATTTTTGGAAAAATCCCGCATTTTGTTTAGTCGCTATAGTTACGCCCCTTAGCGGCCAACCTAGAAAATTTTCTTCCAGAAATCGCTCTTAGTTCTTCTTGTAATACATTTTTCGCACTCCGTACGATAAATGGTGTCCAAGATACAGCCAGGAGTCCGTTTAGTTGTAGGTACACCCGGTACATTAAAAAAAGTAACTTAGTCTCTCTACGACTTTTTGCCTTATCCGGTATATGTACTTAATTTTTCTTTATTCTAATAAACTTTAAAAATCCCTAGAACTTTTGTGTTTAACATTTTTCGCTAACTATCTTACTTTAAGAAATAATCATCGGTTTTTATACATATCGGCGACCCTGTATAAAGATAGATAAACCTTAAATTTGTACATATTTTCTACAATGTGAAAATACATCATTGCATTGTTTAAATTTTAACAAGTCTGCTACGTGATCGTTTACCGCTATAATACCAATCAATGAGTCAGTGGTACGACTTGGATAAATTTGTTAGAAAAAAATTAACATTTACTCATAATTTTAAATCGAGCGCACTGGGATTTACTTAAAAATTTAAGGCGGTTAAATATTGACTTCGTTGTTTGTTTTAGACTAAGGCCTCTTTCACGCTATCAGGTTCGCCGGTCAGGTTTTAAACTGGACAGAATCCTGAAGTAAAAATAAAAATATCTGTACCTGATCAGGTTTTCATCAGGTCCGGTATTGTCCTTATTAATAATAAACTTTAGTCCACGTTTCGATGATGGATCGTAATGCTGTTATAGCTTTGTGGTATTTATTATAGAAAGCGTAAAAATCAAATAAATGGTAAAGGGGGACTTTGGGTACACCCTCTACTTTAAATACGTGACGAGATTGGTGCTTTTCAAATTTTGTATGAGGAATTATAAAGTGACGAAAAATTTTTTTTTAATTACTTTAGAATGTCTGTTTCGTCTTTTGAAGAACTACATACTAAATTATAGCCAGTTTTACAGCGTCAAAATACAAAAATGAGGAATTGCATCAGTCCAAAAGAAATGCTTAGCTTAAACTATCAGGTAATCGTTCGCACGTTCTTCGCCAGAGTTAAAACAAATAATAAACTACCACAGACTAAACCTGAAGACCATAACCGGACAAGTGTGAACGCGCACATAAGCTGCAATACCCCACCATCACTTCGTCCGGCGTCAGGGAACCGGATGCTCCAGTCGACCCATCCGGCTGCAACCGGTCGCCGAACCTGAACCTGATAGTGTGAAGAGCTATATTTAAACGAATGGCCCGTTACTTGTCCGGTTTGCTTCAGGTTTGAAACCGGACCGGCTAAACCTGATAGTGTGAAAGAGGCCTAAGAGTGTATGTTTTTTTAAATAATTCAATATCCAAAGTTGTTTATTAAGGTGGGAGTATCAACATGCTTGCCAACCTATAACCTATTTCACGTAGATTTATTTATGTTTTCTAGCTTTTATACAAAATTTAAAGAAAATCAGTATCGACTTGATATTCTATAGGTAATAATTGACATATTTAATAAATATCAAGGAATTTCATAACTTACTTTAGGAGAATTGTATAGCGAAAAATATCGGGTAAGATTTTTTTTAACATTATTATGTCATTGTCACTCATTGTTCTTTCACTATACAATTCTCCCAAAATTAGCAATGAAATAAATTGATATTTTTGTAATATATCAGATACTACCTAAATAATGTACCGACGATATTGATTTTCTTTAAATGCTAGTTATTAAAATAATAAACTCAAAAAATCAACGCGAAATAGGTTATAGGTTGGCAATAGATTGAATGACGTTGAGAATTCAACCTTAAATATTATTTTTCATAAATGGTAGTTTTTTAATGTCCGTATTAAATATACTTAACTGAAATATGTTAATCGGTGTGCAAAGTTTTTGAAATTGAAGAAGTTTTACCTCCACTGGAATTAGAACCACAGACATGTGATATACAGGGTGTGTCAACAAGTTGTTCGCCTTCGATAGCGCCTAAACTATAAGAGATTTATAAAAAAGTGCTATATAAACGTTATAGGGTTTCTAATGGACCATAACGTCAAAATACTTTTTGATATACAGGATGGATAACAAAATTTCAACTACATAAAAAAAAATTATAAATGAAACACCCTATATATGTTTTCTCTTGCTGATATCGCTAGAAAGAGACTCTACAGTCATATTTACTTTTTTAAATTTGATTGCGACATTGTCAAGTAATTAATTATTTTCTCGTATTTTAAAAAAATTATTGGAGTTATTAAAACAATCATAGTTGTCTATGGAATCAATAGAATTAAATAAAAATTTTACCATAAGTACCATAAAGTACATAGTATGTAACCATATCACTAGTTGTTATATTTTTATACAGGTTGTTCGTGCAGTCTTGGCAAATCACGCCATTTTAAATATGCAATATGCAATATTTCAATTTTAATAAATGGAACACCCTGTATTTTTGTTAACAGATGTGTATTTTTTAATGCCTTTATTTTTTGTTAAATATGTCACGGACCTAACATAGTATGTAACCATATCACTAGTTGTTATATTTTTATACAGGTTGTTCGTGCAGTCTTGGCAAATCACGCCATTTTAAATATGCAATATGCAATATTTCAATTTTAATAAATGGAACACCCTGTATTTTTGTTAACAGATGTGTATTTTTTAATGCCTTTATTTTTTGTTAAATATGTCACGGACCTAAACTTTACTTTTAGTATTATTTTAAAATTTATGGTGAGCTACACGAAAATGAATAATTTTATTATTTTAATCAATGGACGAAATATAAAATTGGGAATATTAAATAGAGTTGCAAAAATGGAAACATATATCAAGATAGTCATGACAAAACAAAATAAAATCTTTTCCTTGACATTGTCATTAGTGTTTGTCTCTAGACTTCTTTATACTGGTATAAGTATAAGTATTGTTTAAATTTGCTCCTTTATCACTATATCACTATTTTTGATCTTTGTGTATTTTGGCCATGTACTTCTCGCATGCAGAACTCTTTTTTTTTATGATCGAGCACAAGCACTGTAGAAAAAATCCTTTAAGGCGTTTTGGGAGCGGTGCGTGTGCGAAGAAAGCGATTCACGTTTTTCTTGAATCGTTGGAGGTGTTAATGAAAAACGCTGCTGTTGATCTGCCCGCTTTCATTAACCCACTTTTCTGGATCAGCGGTGCCTACATAGCACTTGACAGACTTTGTGTAAAGGATATTTAAGTGGACTGTATAATAAAGAAAGGGAAACGACTGTTTTGTAATAAATTCGTATAATGATAAAAACGCACCTTACAGCCGTATTAAAGGTCTGGGGGAGAAAACTAACTACTAAAATTACCGTACCCGAAAAACGTAAAATGTCTTAATTTTTGGTTTCTACCTGACTGTCTGTCATTTTTTTGTTGTCACGGCGATGGTCCTTTTTTACTATTGTTGACACTGGTTGTCGCAATTGTCACTTTAAGGCCGCGTGAATTTTAATTTGTTAATAAAATGAAAACGCCTTAACAGGAGGTTATATTCGGTTGGAAACACGGTCTCAGAAAGGCCGTTCCACAAAGATGACGTCCTCCAAATGAAAGAGTTCTGAAACAATGATGTTCGGGGTGTACTAAGTTGAACCACATAGGGATGGGCGGCAGTGGTTCGTCGTGTGTTTCTGCTATGCATTACTCTAGGTGGAATCGAGCGGGCAATATCTGTCGAACACTTGCCATGGAAATATCTGTAGAAGAGAGTCAAATCACCAACCTGTCTTCGATGAAAATAGAAAATGAAATGGTGAATGCGTCAGTAGTGTTTGTTCTTAAAACTTGTTTCTTTGGGAAACACACTATTTCGTTATTGCATTATCTTTTATATTTATAGCGAGGACAGTTAGTACCGGGCAAAGTATTTGCCGATTTTTAAGTAAATTATTATAATTTATACCTATTATTCAATTATTTTATTTTTACCGAGCGAATGCGGAGAACTATGCATTCAAAAGTTTAGAAGGTATTAATTAAAAATTCAATGCGTTATATAAATTTGTTACAAGGCATACACGTTTAGGTATGTGTGGGTGTAATATAAAAAAATCATATTATAAACTGATTAAGAATTTATAACTAGATACAACCTGATCTGCTCTCCGCACAGAATTTAGCCAAATAACTACATACGATTAAATTCATTAAAAAAAATATTGAATATCACAACTGTCACCGTGTTGGGCATTAAAAGTTATTTTTGTATTAACTGAAAATCGTTGTATCAAATCTTTTGCCCGCTCAATCAAAAATACAATATGAGAAGGTGTACCTACACTCAGTTTCGTAAATGGTGTAACATAAAGAGGGTCAAAGCCGTATCAGAAAATGTTTTGCCGTATTATTTGCAGGGTTTGGAGGATATATATCAAGCGATATATATCGTGATATATATCATGATATATAGCATGATATTTATAGTTTGATATATATATATATACCACGATATATTCAATAATTAATTTTTTTTTAATTTCGATTATTCAGAATATATCAATCGACAAATCAAACAAAAAAAAAGTTTTTATGTTTTTAACTAATAAGGGTGGGTCCGTTTTGAAAATATGTTCACCTTTTTTTTTTATTGGATATCTTATAATTATTAACCTTTGTGATTTATCTGTTTAGTCATTACTCATTAGTTTAGGTCATGTTTTTTAAAGTCAGTTTACTTTAATAAGTATCCTACAAAAATATTTAGTTTTCAAGATAAGTAGTACGTTTTTGATCGAAATAGTTGTCCTTTCATTAAAAAGAAATATCTTAAAATGATTTATGTGTCGGATATATATCCGATATATATCGCATATTATATATCCTTTGATATGATACTTTCGAAAATATCATGATATTTTCGAACCCTGATTTATTTGGAGGAAAAATCAAAAATATTAATTTAATTTACTTTGATTATGAAAAATGTAAATAAAATCTTTTTGAATACTAATTTTTAAAGTTATGCGAAAACATCAATACATTTTTCTAGCCGTGAAAAATTTGTTTCACTTTACGGTGAAGACAATAGGCGTTTTGTGCATCCCTAGCAACAAATAAAAGTAAGTTTTTTTACAGTTGTCCAAAAATTATTTTTTTGTTTGCGTAGTTACATAGTTGCATAGTTACAGTTTTTCCGCGGATTGGGTTAACAATAGGAAAAACTTTTTTACTTTTGGCTTTTCACAAAAAATGTATTCTTTATAAATATGTTTGCTTGTAAAATAAATAAGATGCCATCGACAATTTTGCCTCAGTCGTGACTAGAAAATATGAAAGTACGAAAATACCTTTAAGGCCGATCCTCACCTATGCATTTTCACCCTATATTTTTGGATCAGGGTTGCTAAAGCTGATTTTATGATTTTTTAACGCATATGCATCAAAGTCCTGATATGTCCACATTGATGATTTTTTTAATTTGAAATTTGTAACTTCGTTTTGTTTGTGCCGCTCATTTAATTGCACTCGAATTATATTACGTATTTTCTATTTCATGTTGTTAAGTAATTAATTATTGCATTTAAAAATGTGACAATTATTGTAAATTGTTTGTTTTTATTAGCTTACGGTGAAAAATAAAACGCTGGTATAGACTTTTTAAATCTATCAAAAATAATTAAAATAGTTTTGGGTGTAAGCGTAAAATATGTCATTTTAAAGGAGATTAATTACTTTTGAGAAAGCTACTGTTAAAGAACCCATGTCGATTTGATTATTTTCAAATGTATTTCTAAAAATTGTGGTATTTTAATACAAAACAGTGTTTTCTTAATACTTTAGAGTTAGATTATCGAGTTCCAATTATACAAGACATTTTTTTTTAATAAGTAGGTACTATTTATTTAATGTGTATAGGGTCATCCAACCAGGACTAAACAGGGGCCTATTTTTTGAGTTTCCCTGTATTTTTATTTAAACCAATATAGCCATTTAGTCTAAGCTTTGCCGTAGAATCTAAAATTACCATTTAAAAAGCGATCTGACTTAAAACAAAGGAACTGTGGCGTAAAGTTGTTGTTTTTTCAATGGAACACCCTATATATTATTTATTTTTATGAAACGCCCTTCTTTCCTGATTCCATAAATATATAGTTTGTCTATATTAGCTCAAACCGTTTTTAAGATATGAGCAATCAAACATTTAAAAAGCTGTATTCATTTGAGCTTAATACGTCTAGAATGCCTTGGAAAAGAAAATCCCCGTGATGGCGATGCATTAAAATACAGCTTTTTAAATGTTTGATTGCTCATATCTTAAAAACGGTTTGAACTAATATGGACAAACTATATATTTATTAAATCAGGAAATAAGGGCGTTTCATAAAAATAAATAATATACAGGGTGTTCCATTGAAAAAAACAACAACTTTAAGCCACAGTTCCTTTGTTTTTAAGTCAGATCGCTTTTTAAATGGTAATTTTAGATTTTACGGCAAAGCATAAACTAAATGGCTATATTGGTTTAAATAAAAATACAGGTAAACTAAAAAAATAGGCCTCTGTTCAGTCCTGGTTGGATGACCCTGTACATATATTTTCAAAATTTACCCAAGCAAATACCTATCTACATTCTTTGAGTCTGTATAGTGTATTTATACAGGGTGGTCCTTAAGTACATCAAGAAAATCTAGGATATGATTCCTGTCATCAATTTAAGTTGAAAAGTTCATATGGACTTATGCCCTAAAATGCTTACCCTCTAAGATATAGGGTGTTAAAATATTTTTTAAAAATAATTGTTTTTTTAAAATTTCGAAACTCCTTGAAGATACGGTATTGAAAATTGATGTCGATTGATTTCGTATTAAACTGCCCTTTTTGGTTAAAAAAGGGTTTGCCTACTTCCACCAGTGGCGTGCATGAAGATACCATCAATATTTTTTTTGTGAAAATATGTGATACGCCACTGTTTTTTTTTAACTCTGATGCATTTTTATGCATTATTGATATAAGCGGAACAGAAGTTGTCCCTACTATGTTTTTGAAAAAAATGGTAGTTTTAAAGGAAAATGGAAAATATTTTAACACCCTGTATCTTAGAGGGTAAGCATTTTAGGGCATAAGTTCATATGAACTTTTCAACTTAAATTGATGCCAGGAATCATATCCTAGATTTTCTTGATGTACTTAAGGACCACCCTGTATATAGTGTGTGACCAGTAAAGTCCGTATCATATGGGATTTTTTTTTAATAATAGCTTTATTCGAAATTTGACTTTGGCATCAAGTTCTGCTTCGATCGAAATGAAAAAAAAAATAGTCACGTGATTCGCATTATCTGTCAAGTTTAAATTTTTTCCAAAAAATAATTTAAAAGTAGGGTTATATCTGAAAGTATCGAAAAAAGTTATTAGAAATAGTTTTTTTAAATGTAGTTTCTAGCCCACATGCAAAATTTTAGCTGCATAAGATAATTTTGATTTTTTACCCATATTTTGTAAATTGCACCACTTTTGCAAAATAAGACTCAACGCAACCTACATAAAACTTCTTAGTTTTGACAATGCTTTATTTTAGATACATTTGCTTTAAAGTAGCGCTATATTAAATGTGTGTTTTTCTACAAAATCAAAATTGGGCTATTAAAATTTGGTCGCATGTGATGCAAAGTTTATTTGTTTTTTGACCCTGTATAAGGTAACTTCATAAAATAAGTATTTTTGAAAACGTAGTTTGTGTCTAGAAGTAATACACGTTAATATTAAGACAAAAAGAACACAGTGTCATCAGTAAAGTGTTCATTATGTGGAAAATAAATTTTAGTTTAACTTAACGTAAAGGTTATCTATTTTCCACGATTTAATTTAAAACCCCTTTATTAAAATTTGTTATTAAGCTATGTCATAAAAAAAGTAAAAATAGTCTTTTATTATTTAAGTGCAGTTTTCAAAAAATTATATTAATTATTTAATACAACGACAAAATATGGGTAAAAAATCAAAATTATCCTTTGCAGCTAAAAATTGCATGTGGGCTAGAAACTGCATTTAAAAAAACTTTTTCTAATAACTTTTTTAGATATTTTCAGAAATAACCCCACTTTTGAATTATTTTTTGGAAAAAATTTAAATTTGACAGATAATGCGAATCACGTGAGTACTATTTTTTTGCTTAATTTTCATCTCGATCGAAGCAGAACTTAATGTCAAAATAAAATTTCAAATAAAGTTATTAATAAAAAAAATTGCATATGATGCGGATTTTACTGGTCACACTGTATAGCGAATAAACGATTTCAAAGATATTTCACCGTACGCTTACCTGAAAATTTCAGTCACAACATACATATGGAGAGCGAGAGCGAGCAGCGAGAACGGAATGTGAATCGTGCTCAACCAAAAGTTGGCACTGCACTGACAAAAATGGATCTACCACTGTCGTGAGTTGCAAAATTAGAGCTACTTTAATGCACGTCTCTATGTTGTGCCAGCTGAGCCTACGAATTATCACAAATCATTTAAAAACGCTACAATTATTCAGCTTCTTTTGGTTCGCCTCAACACAGAAAAAGATTTTTTATCAACATTTTAAACACATCTGGGATTGCCACAATCCCTCATCTTGTAACCATTTTATACGTTACCCGAACTCCGTTTTTGGGTTGGGAAAACTTACTAATAGATTTAAAAGTTCCCTTTTTACCCAGATGTGCATTATTTTAACTCATCATCATGTGTAAATTATTTTGGGTTGGAATAATTCAGGACTTGTTTAAAATTAAGTCATAAAACGTGCTACAAAACCCCATATCGTGGGTAAATCACCGACCGAACAGTCACGGAAAGTTCCGAATTTGTGCTCACGCCGGTTGGGTGCGGTTTTTTCTACTGTTTTAGTTTTAGTATATATTCGATCACGCGTAGGCGCAGAAGTAACTTAATGCACGTTGCGTCCAGCGGCGTTTCGAGCGACTTTAAAACATGGAGAATGCTGAACCGCATCCGAACAGGGGTTGCACCTGTTAAAACCAATCTGATCAAATGGGGCCTATCTCAACCAAATGACGACAAGTGTGACTGTGGCGCAGTTCAAACCATGAAACATCTCCTGATATTCCCGAACTGCCCCGCACGGTGTTCCCTCGACGACCTGTGGCTGGGCAAACCCGAAGCATTAGACGTGGCCCATTACTGGGCCGAGAAACTCATTTCGGACACGAAAAAGTAAAGTAAGTGTTAATGGAATAGGACCTTTTAAATTTTGTTGACCTATTTGAAATTAAGTGTAAAAAATGTTTTCTAAGAATAATATAACTTTACTGCAACACGCTCTGAGACTGATAAACTATTAAGATTTTTGAAATAAAAATTGTCGATTTTTCTATCCATCTGTTAATATTCAAGAAAAACTATAAGCGTAGGTTTTGGAAAATCCTTCGAGAAGGATACTAAATTTCATATTTAGTTAACACGCATTAAGTACTCGTGTGTGTAAACTTAATACTTGAGGATGCACAAAAGATTTCACATTTTATTCTAATGACAGTTGACATTGTATTAATTTAAAAATCGCATGTTAAAAAAATATGTAATTTTATTTTTGAAATACCGAAAAAGTCAATTGGCTTAAAATACTAGTCATTCAGACACAGGAAGACAAAACTGACAAACAGGCAAACAAATTTATTGTGTTTATATTGATATTTTTGTTCTAGGATATTAGCAACCTACCTGAAAGGCTACAAAAATTTTTCGCTTTTCTTCGCTTATTTTTTGTTGCTTAAGATATGTATTCTATCAAGATTTGTAGATGTGTTCCACATTGAAGTAACTACATTTAAAGCTATTTAGTGATATTTTTATTTATATTTATATTAAATATTATATATATTTCTTTTGTATAAAACATCTTTTTACTGTTCAACTTTTATCATTATTGTTGGTGAAGTAATTCTTTAAATTCGTTGGTTAAATGTAAAAATGTTTTTTTTTATTTCACTAATAAACGTACTTTAGCTAATAACTGGGTTTGAATTAAGTTTCGAAATACACTCCTAAAACACATCATTTAATATTTTCAAAAAAAAAAGTACAGTATTTCTGACAGCCAAACGAGTGAGTTATTCTAGCATTATCGTAAGCTAGGACAACTCAATAATCAAGTTTTCATAGCTCGACTCGTGAATTAATCTAGCCCGAGTAGTAAACGAATCACAATTCACCTATTGGTCTCTAGCAGCTTTAACAATGAATTGCTTGCAGCCCAAGTCGCAGCTACGGTAGCCTTAGCTTACCAATGATTTAAGTCGGTTGAGTGAGCTATCCCAGTGTATAAAATAACACATTTTCTGAGCTATTACAACTTATGAACAGTGATTTAATGCAATTTGTTTGATTTAGTTGCTGTAATTCAGAGGTCTGGGCTGTCCCCTATTGGCAACACGCGTCGAGCTAGGATAATTCATATTTGAGTTATCTCAACTCGATATTTCGCTCAGTGTGGGCAACGTTGAATCTTGATCGATCTCTTTTTAAATCGCGCCAAGCCAATTTTGTATTAACGTTTTTACATTAAAAGCCGCCTTAAATTCAGGCTTGCCAGTACTATACCGGGTGTTTCTCAAAAGACGTTCACCCCTATAACTTTTCTGTGTTGATAGATATTAAAATGAAATTTTGAGATTATGCATAAGAGATGAGTCTGCATTTATTAGCATAATTTTCAATTTGTAAGCACTTCCGGTTTGACTGAAAGGGACCTTGACATTGGTATTTTAAATGGGACATCTTGTATATTTTTACTTATTGGGATTCAGCATAACATTCTGTTTAGAATGACACCTCACTTGTAATTTTTTGACGTGTTATACCATTTTTATGTTTATTTTTTATTTTCAATCTAGAGTGCTACGAATCATTTAAATCTGTTAATTTATAGTCAAGTAATATAATTATGAAAATTAAGATTATGTCATAATAATTGACTTTCTAAGTTTCACAAGCGTTTAAAAAATGAAATTTTGTTTTCTTGACGTTTACTCCATTTTTCCAAATGGAACGATGGTACTTCACTAGGATATATTTAAAACTAGCATTTTTTTTCAACAATTTGATACCATACACTCCTATGCTATTTTAAAATTGACACGAAAAAATTTGCCTTAAATCCCAATCGCAATTAATTTAATAGCGTTATGCATTATTGCCTTCTTTGTCTTTCCTAAAGAAATATAAAGGCGGCTTTGAAAAACAATGGAATGGTTTTAAAAACCAATATGGTTTTAAATTAAAATTGTAATGTTTGATAAACTTACATTGTAAATCAGATAAAATGGTTAGTTTTACTAGAAATGAACAAATTGATATGCTCCTAATTTTTGGAGTGACCAGAAAAATTCTTCTAAAGCTGCAAGATTGTATGTATTGTATGTTTTATAAACTAATGACATTACAACTTTAAATTAAAGCCATATATTGCTTTTCAAATCCATTCCATTGTTTTTCAAAGCCGCCTTTATATTTCTTTAGAAAAGACAGCGCGGCAATAATGCATAACGCTATTAAATTAATTGCGATTGGGACTTAAGGCAAATTTTTTCGTGTCAATTTTAAAATAGCATAGGAGTGTATGGTATCAAATTGTTGGAAAAAAAAATGCTCGTTTTAAATATATCCTAGTGAAGTACCATCGTTCCATTTGGAAAAATGGAGTAAACGTCAAGAAAACAAAATTTAATTTTTTAAACGCTTGTGAAACTTAGAAAGTCAATTATTATGACATAATTTTAATTTTCATATACTACTTGACTATAAGTTAACAGAATTAATTAATTTGTAGCACTCTAGATGGAAAATTAAAAATAAACATAAAAATGTTATAACACGTCAAAAAATTACAAGTGAGGTGTCATTTTACTCAGAATGTTATGCTGAACCCAAGTAAGTAAAAATATATAAGATGTTCCATTTAAAATATCAAAGTCAAGGTCACTTCCGGTCAAACCGGAAGCGCTAACAAATTGAAAATTATGCCAATAAATGCAGACTCATCTCTTATGCATAATCTAAAAATTTCATTTTAATATCTATAAATATAAAAAAGTTATAGAGGTGAACGTCTTTTGAGAAACACCCGGTATGTATAGCTAGATGAATTCTAAGGAAAGCATGAGATTATATATTTTTTCCAATTCAATCCAAATCTTAAATTCGAAATTTGGGCATAGTACTTCTAGGACTAGGACACAGCGCTAAAATTATAGTCGAGTCACCGACAGGCAGCGGCGCGGCGTCGGGCGTAGTAGATTCTGGTTAAATTAAATTTAAGAAAATGTAAATATTATTTTTATTTTGATCTCGAAGACGATTTCCTTTTCCAGACAAGCATAGTTACATTCAGCTTTATATTACGTGTAACCTTACAACCCTAATTGTCAAGTTAGACCTCAGAAATTATTAAAATAAACACTAGCGATTTTTTCTGGCCTTAAACAATTTCGAAACTGATTTGGTTTTAATTTTAATACTCTTTTCATTCTTCATGATTCATGTGTTTTGGAATTACAACCTCTCTTAGACGAGACAGGGGGTCAAGACCACTAATGTTTATTAATATAATATCGCGTATATCTTGTTGTTATTTTGCTGTTTGACCTTACTATGTAAAATGAACTTGAATCTGTAATTTTGCACAGCTCGCAATGAACGAAATGACATTTTTTTGTAAGGAAAACCATAGAAGGCGATAATACGCAGTGTACTCAAAAAGTTTTTTTTCTATTTCACGTTCATAATGAGTTCAGTACGACCCTCATTTGCGGATCGTAATGAAGCTATTTCGATACGCGTTTTTTCTTTATTTGATGTTGGTAACATTTAAATGTTTTATTTCATTGACTTGCGCGGCCTTTGTGATTTACGAGAAAACCCATTTTTCGCAGAGGAAAACTAGCTTGATAACTTACTTTTTTATTCTGTGTGGATAACAGTCATGTATGTTGGTTGCATAAATCTATAAATCAATCTTTTGTAGATGCTTCAAGCTATCATTTTCTGCCAAATCCTATTCAAAATTCAATCTACTAACCTTCTAATGTCGATTTTAACTTCAACTTTATTTGAATTTTCCATCTTCCCTATACTAAATTGCAATGCCGTGACGTAAAATCACGTCTTTTGAAATTCGAAAAAAAGTAGCAAAATCTCCAGAATTTCCGAACGCTCTGTATATGTACCGAATGTACAAGGATCACACAACGTATTCCGTCCAATTTCAAATCTCATATCGCTAAAATAACTTTAGAATCTCGTGGTGAAAATGGGTCAATAAATCAGAAAATGACAGTTTGCAAAATAATTTTTGTTGTCCAGAGGCTCCTATGATAAAAAATAGTATTACCAACATAAAATTTAGACATAAAAATTTACAAAATTTGAAGGATTTATTTTCTTTTTAAAATGTATTTTTCTTGATTATAAAAGGTGAAATAGAAAAAAATGTATAAAGCACATGTTTCATAAGGCGTTTTAGCGCCCGTGTCAATAAAAAAACTCGCAACTTCGTGGCTCGTTTTTTAAAATAGACGCGGGCGCTAAAACCGCTTCTTATGAAACTCGTACTTTAATATACTATTTTAAAACCAATCAGAAAATATACACTTTCTGGACAATTTTTCGTCCAGAAAATAACGTTTTGTCGATCAAGACCGGAAAATTGACGTTAGAGACCGGAAATAGTAATTTACGTTACAAGTCCGGAAAATACTGTTTTTTTGGACGAGTCGATAAAATTCTAGGACGAGCCGTAGGCGAGTCCTGGAAGCCTGCGAGTCCAAAAAAACTGTTTTCGGACGTGTTGCGTACACTATTTTTTCGGCAACCGTGTAGAATAACAAATCCATGAGACACATTTCTTTATTATATTTCTTTGTAGAACAAAATTTCGAACATTTTAATTCTTATTTGTATTAAATATTGAAATTCGAACAGAAGATAGGTACTAACAGAAACATTCTAATTCATATTTATAATAATATTTATATTAAAATTCGAGCAATTGCTAATATTGATGTGATTCTTCCCGGCCTAGTCCGGGAAGTACGTACTTCCCCAACGAACTGTCACTCGACAATACATCGAAATGTTGTTGTCATAATAACGAAATCAAGGTATCTTGTATTATCAAAGAGCGATTGGAAAAACAAAAAACAGGGTGACAGTGACATTAGAGACCGGAAAAGTGATATTAGAGTCCGGAAAAGATTTTTCCTGTCTCTAATGTCACTTTTCCGGTCTTGCGATCGGAAAAACGTTATTTTCTAGACGAAAAATGGTCCAGAAAGTGTAAATTTTCTGGTCGGTTTTAAAAAAAAGATTTTTCCGGTCCCTGTTTTTTGTTTTTTCAATCGCTCTTTGATAATACAAGCTACCTTGATTTCGTTACTATGACAACAACATTTCGATGTATTGTCGAGTGACAGTTCGTTGATTTTTAATTTGTTGTTTATGTCAAACTTGTTTCGCGAGTGCGCAAAATTAACAATATGAATTCAGATTTTGAATTATCCGACACGGAAAATGAGATTTCAGAAGAAATTTTGGAAGCAGCAAGGAAAGCGACTTACGATATATTGCCAGTAAAATCAAAGGCCCGTTACGAGAAGTCATACGACGCATTTAAAAATAATATAAAATAAAATAATGTAATGTAAGTATGTATATCGAAGTGTCGGTCTCAAAAAAAATATTGTACGTCACGCAACCGAAAATTAGTGTTGTGCAGGTCTCTCTGAGCTTCCAGGGCGAGCCGTAGACGAGTCCTGGAAATTGAATTGATTCTGCCTTTACTTGGTGGAACTCCATTTTAATATACAAAGAAAACACTATATTGTGTTAAATTCCACTATATTCAAAAAACAAACAAAAACATTTGTCGACTCGACATGTTTCGCTGCACTGTAGCTTTATCAAGAGTGAATAATCAAACCTAGGTGTAAGTATATATACCTTAGATTGGGTTTTCCAACAATTCAAAACAAATTTAATAGGGGTGAGTTATTAAGATCTAATTGACAATTTAGGAGATTATTTGTATTTTTAAGTTTATTTATTTCTAGGGATTCCAGCAAATTAAGTTTATTACCCATATTTTCTGTATGAAGAATTTGGAAGTTGTAATTAAAATTATGAGAATATTCTAGTAAATGATTTGCATAAAGGGAGTCTGTTTTTTCCAACGTAAAGCTAGAACTGTGTTCTCGAATTCTTTTTGAAAAGCTTCTACCAGATTGACCTATGTATGTTTTGGGGCAATCCTGGCAAGTTAGTTTATAAACACCGCATTTATTGTCATTTCTTGTTTTAGTTTTATTGTTTTTAATAAATTTCCCTGTTGAGTTATTGGTTTTGAATGATACTGTAATATTATATTTTTTAAAAAAAATTTGATATATTTTGGCTTGCTTTACCAATATACGTAATTGACTTATAAATTATTTTATCTTTGGTGAACGGATAGACACTATTTAACGTTTTTTTGTATAATTTTTTATTTAAAATCTTATCTATTATTTGGCTTGTATAACCGTTATTAATTGCAATTTGTTTAATTATGTTTAATTCTTTTTGAAAATTAATTTTACTAAGTGGTACTGTGATAAGTCTGTGAATCATACTGTGAAAAGCTGCTAATTTACGTTGTATAGGATGATTAGACGTATTGTGTTATGTAGTGTCTGTGTGTGTAGGTTTATGGAAGATAGAAAAGGTGTGTTTATGATTTTCTCGTGTTATAGTAAGGTCAAGAAAGTTAAGAGAATTGTTTGATTCCTTTTCTATTGTAAATTTTATATTAGGGTGTAAGTTATTAATAAAATCAAAAAACTGAGATAGTTGTCTTTCTGTACGAGTAAAGCAAGCTAATACGTCTTCTACATATCTATCCCATTAGACCGGTTGTCTAATTTTTTTCAGCCCCTTCTTATAAACTATCTAAACGTTTAATTGATATCATTAACCAATACACGAATTTCGCTGCAAAATTTCAAATTAAAAATTCAATAGACCTAATTAAAAAAATCAAAAAAATAAAACTCCCAACAAATGCAAAATTAATTTCCTTCGATGTAAGTAACTTGTTTCCTAGCATTCCCACAAAAGATACTATTATTCTTGTTGAAAAGCTTCTTTCTTTAAAAAACACCAATTTTATTAAAAAACAAGAAATTTTACTACTTCTAAGAACTTGTTTGGAACAAAACTATTTTGAATTTAACGGGTTAATATATTCTAGTAGTGAAGGCCTGATTATGGGAAACCCTCTCAGTCCTTTATTAGCTGAAATATTTATGGACTTTTTAGAAAATAAGATTAGCAAACACCCACACTTTAAACATTTTATCTACTGGTATAGATATGTAGACGACGTATTAGCTTGCTTTACTGGTACAGAAAGACAACTATCTCAATTTTTTGATTTTATTAATAACTTACACCCTAATATAAAATTTACAATAGAAAAGGAAACAAACAATTCTCTTAACTTTCTTGACCTTACTATAACACGAGAAAATCATAAACACACCTTTTTTATCTTCCATAAACCTACACACACAGACACTACAATACACAATACGTCTAATCATCCTAGATACAACATAAATTAGCAGCTTTTCACAGTATGATTCACAGACTCATCACAGTACCACTTAGTAAAATTAATTTTCAAAAAGAATTAAACATAATTAAACAAATTGCAATTAATAACGGTTATAAAAAAAAGTTAAATAGTGTCTATCCGTTCATCAATGATAAAAGAATTTATAAGTCAATTACGTATATAGGTAAAGCAAGCCAAAATATATCAAATTTTAAAAAAAAATATAATATTACAGTATCATTCAAAACCAATAACTCAACAGGGAAATTTATTAAAAACAATAAAACTAAAACAAGAAATGACAATAAATGCGGTGTTTATAAACTAACTTGCCAGGATTGCCCCAAAACATACATAGGTCAATCTGGTAGAAGCTTTTCAAAAAGAATTCGAGAACACAGTTCTAACTTTACGTTGGAAAAAACAGACTCCCTTTATGCAAATCATTTACTAGAATATTCTCATAATTTTAATTACAACTTCCAAATTCTTCATACAGAAAATAAGGGTAATAAACTTAATTTGCTGGAATCCCTAGAAATAAATAAACTTAAAAATACAAATAATCTCCTAAATTGTCAATTAGATCTTAATAACTCACCCCTATTAAATTTGTTTTGAATTGTTGGAAAACCCAATCTAAGGTATATATTTTTAAGCACTCGTGTAATTACCCCCGAAAATATAGGATGCACAAAATTTATCAATAATTTTTATACACTTCCTTCCTGTGCGTCTAGTAGTATTCTTATTAATTAATAAATTAATTTTATCTAATTCATAATTTATGTTAATTTTATCATCGTTTTGTTCACTAAAATAAAAGTTCTTATCAGAACTATAATTTTTCAAAGTTTTAATTGATGCAGTCATTGTGAATACAAATTAGGTAGGTACACATTTTTATGCACATCAATTCTTCGTGATGTGGACGCAATCACCTTAAAGATAATAAAAAATGGATAAAACAATCGTTTTCTTTTCATACATTTTTTTTTGTATTTGCAATATTATTTATTACACTCTATCTTAAGATAAGCATTGCATTAGCAGTTTTTGTTGCCGGTTAATGATCTTTTGGGTAAAACTACGTACTATTTTTTGCAAGTTGTATTATTACATTTGTAATACATTATATCGGTAATATGCCTTTACAGTTCCTTTATATTGGGCTGCATTCTTGTAACAGAAAAAAACTTTGTTCGTCAAAAACTAATACATTAAAAAAAAATTAAATACAGCATATGCTTGTTAAACCAAACAGTAAAGGCGATCTGGTCCTCTCTTAAATCGTTGCTATCGATGATTTAATAGGAAGATGCAGATTGCCTTTGAATTCGCACGAAGAAGATGATATGATATGCCAAACTATTGAGTAATAAAATAAGTAGACAAATACAAATTTATTTTTGTTGTTTACAAAATTAACTAAGCAGGAATATATAGAAAGAAGAAAAAAGAATTGCTAAAATTGGGCACCGCCATGCTCGCCATAAATCCACACGTCGCTTCATATTTTCGAAAGTGTTGACCAGCATCTTTGGAGAAATGTTACCACATTCTTGGATAATCCTTTCTTGTAATTGTTCTAAATTTGCAACTGGTGTTTTAAAAATAGTGTTCTTTAAATGAGGAAAAAAGAAGTAATCCATAACCGTTAAACAAGGTGATCTAGGTGAGAATTCAGTGTCTGATCGAAAACTGATCAATCTGTCGTCGAAAAAATAGTTAATAGGTTCGGCGGCTGTATGGGCGGTTGCATCGTCCTGTTGAAAATATCCAAAACGTAGTTCGTCGTCAACTAATTGCTCCACAAACGGATTCAAAATATTGTCTTTATACCGCTGTGCTGTAAGTGTGTCATGGAAAAAAATAGGCCCAACAATTCTTCTTCGGGAAACAGCTAACCAGAGACCAATTTTTTGAGGGTGCAATGTGGACTCTACAAAAAATGGGAATTTTCTACTCCACATGCGTGTATTCTGAGAATTTACATAACCGGAGAGGTGGAAGCAGGCTTCATCCGAAAAAAATGTCAGGTCTAATAAATCGTTTCTTTCCAATAAATTTTGGGTAAACCATTTAGAGTAATTCCTGCGTCTTTCAAAATCTGCGGCTTGTATTTCTTGGAATACTTGCACTTTATAAGAAAATAAATTTAGCTGCTTCCTAAGAATAGTCCTGCATGTTCCACAAGATCTTCCCACTTCTTGGGACAGGCGTTTTATACAATTTGTTGGCGTATTTTGCATTATTTCACGAACGTTTGCAACAAGTTCTTCTGTTCTTACAGATGGTCTTCCCGCTCCTTTTTTGTGTTGTATAGAACCAACACAGCTACGGTTCTTTTCAGGCAATGATAAAAATCCCCAGCAATAAAAGCAACGTTAGTAAAATGTTAGCGAAAATCGTCCATGCACAAACCCGGATTGTATTGCCACTCACCATTTTCTCTAACCCCGTTTCGAAAATACGCTTCAACCATGAATGTTTTGTGCTGTTTCGTAAAGCCCATTGTGTGAATTGTTCAAGAAATTGGAACGACTATCAAAGATGACGGAATAACTGATTGATTGTTAATTCAGGTAGTTACTGACACCCAACAGTTATTAAGCTCTACGGCTACGCATTACGTCCTTAGATGCAAGGCCCTCTTTAATGCAAATAATTTCGGCTCGCACGGTACAATATAATATAATCGATATTTATTTTACTTACCTACATTATGTGTAAAAGCAAACTAAATAAATAAATACGCGAAATAGGTTACAGGTTGGCAAGCACGTTGATACTCCCACCTTAAACATGATAAATTCGATTATAGTGAAAAGGCCCATTGGTACCTGTGACCATAAAAATGACATTACTGCCGCTAGTACTGAACAGGTGGCGCAATGTTTTCCCCACAGCCGCCCAAAAGTCGCGTGGTTTGGACTGGCTAATTGGCGAGTCAGTTAATGCTTTTAACCATCGATATCCTAAGCTAAACTATATATTTATACAATACACTCACTAAATGATGATTTTTTTTCAATTTCAGAATAATCTTAGTGCAAAATGCTCCAGAAAAATCACTTCCAATATCTGCATCACCCAACTACCTCTATGCAAAAGAAAGCGGCCAGAACTTACTTAGTCAAGTAGTTACCCAAGCAGAATTTAATGTTCCTCCATCCGATACAAACTCCAACTCCCAAAATGACGTACAAGTATGTTATGTGTTTGAAAACGAATGTAAAAAGCCGAAATGTTTCGGAAGTTGTGCTTCATCAATCCAAAAAGCCGACGTCCATGTCGAAGACCTTTGTGAAACTCCAAAGGATAACTTAAAAACTTCAGATGAGTACTTAAAAGTAAGAGATAATATTGTAGCTTTAGATATTGAATGCCCTTCGAACAGTAGGAAGCTTCAATCGTACAAGACTGAGAAAAGTAGCACATGCAAATCCTTACCTAACTTATTGAGTTCTAGCAATGAAAATTTGCTTGTGTAAATAGATAGGACCTAAACAGGTATATTTTATTAATTATAATATTTACTTTATTAAATTTAATTTATTGTTTTGAAAGTTGTCGTTTTCTTCCTTAAATAGTCCACATACTTGTTCTAAGCTTGTGCATATCGACGAACGAAATAACGACGCGAGACTGCAGTTTTGTTCACTAGTTCAACGAAAAACTACGTAATTATAAAGACAATATATTTATGTGCAGTGGTGGGGGCATTAGCCATAAATTTAAAAAGGAAAAGAACGAAGTGGGTAAAGAGAAACCAGTTTTTCCATATTAATCTGTTAAATGATCTGAAATTGGACCCAGGAGATTTAATTCTTGATAAACACGGAAGACGGTGATACTCTTCTATAAAATCTAATAAATACTTTCCAAAATTGGTGTATTTTGTCTTCCTTTCAAGTTATTTTAACGTTTTGAACTTAAAATTTGTATGAAATAGATTATTTATGAGACGTTACCTACGTTTCTATTTTGACCAAAAAAACAGGATAATTAATAGATACATTATATTTTATGCAAAACTCTGTTTTGACAATTTGTAAAAAATTATATTTTTAGTATGTAGTAGACATTAATGCATTGTCTATAGCATACTCAATAAAACTAAATGCAAAAGTCTTTTATAGAATAAAATACATTCAAAAACATAACGTAGATGCAAAACTCGGTATTTGCTGTTGACCAATCATTATATTGTCACTATGTCACAACTGTGTTTGTTGCGACTGAGACTTCGTTTTGGTAGAAGTCTCTGGGATCGACTTTAGAAGGAACGTGAATTTAAAAAATGCAAATTATGAAAATAAAATCTATTAATCAAAAAACATAAAATAAGGGTTGGTTTAATTTTGAGTATTTACAATAAAAGGTTTTACTACTTACTTATTTTACTCTGGAAGACTCTTCTCCCGACCAGCAGGCACATGTCGTACGTCATTTTCTCATGACAGGATTTCAAGAACCGCTGCCTATGTCTTTTGTTATTCAATGGTCAATGCTACATCTTAGGTCAGCACAATTTGGCTCACTCCGTAGGTTAAACAAATTATGTTGACTACTAATTATAATGCAAGTTCACTGAACAACAAAGTGTATATTCATCGCTTTTGCTTTAACGCGAGTTTTCCGGTTTAAAGAAATATGATTTTACAATAAACTAAATCAAACGCAAAATTTATCAAATAAATAAATTACCAAATTTCGTATCGTGACAATATATTATACTCATCAGTCACGTGACCATCGCCCGTTGATTATACCTGCTGCCTTATAGGTCAGATTTTTGTTCTGATGGTATAGTAAAAACAGGGAAACAACTTTCAGGACTAAACCCTAAAAAAGTTATAACTGGCAACTCTTTGAGGGGAGACAAATCGTCAACGTCAATTGCCAGTCTTTTGCAGAAGCACTATGGCCCTGATTGGAGAGAAATTCCAGAACTGGAGTTCTACAAAATTGTCGATTCTCCAGGCGAGCCGAGTAGCCACTTAAGTGATGCTGAGGATTTAGAGGACACAACGCTCGAAACGTAATTTTTTAGAGTTTAGGAAGTTTAATTTTGTTAACATGTTTTTATTAAACATTGTAAGTAATAAAGCAATTGAAGACATAAGTGGATAAAGGTGTTATCGCATTTTTTTTTAAACTACTTTTTCTACTTTTTGAGCATCCTGGTATAGACCTTATTATTAGTAAACCTTAAATGCAGCTTTCTTCACAATAAAACATTATTTTTTAAATATGGGGAAAAAACACACAGTCGTCTCCACAAATAATTTATAAAAAGTCAGTTTATGCAGGTGGACATGTTTCGGCACTAGAAAGTGCCATCATCAGCACCGAAGGGCTAAAATAAATTAAGAATAGAAAAAGAATGACAAATCAGATCAATGTGTGTACTTACCCCAAGTGCCACTTACACGAATGAATGTAAACAAATTTTAAAAACATGAAAAGGACAAGAACATGTTGTATAATTGGACGAAAACAAAGTTAAAATATTTAAAAAGTGTTAAAAAATTAAAAATCGATTTTAAAACACCGAAAGGAGTTTCCTCCTCTTTTATTTCCCGTACATAGCAAACAACTTGATTAGACGACGATGACAAGTCAAAAAGGAGGATAAGTAGTGACATCTAGTTGTACAGTGTGCAAAGTAACAAATAACAGTTACCTTTGTCCCGGCGGGTTACTCGCCTTCTTGCCGATAACTGTTATTTGTTACTTTGCACACAGTACAACTAGATGTCCGTTTCTTGCCCCGAGAACCACGTTTTCACGCCAGTTCCCATTTATATTGGGAACTTTCTGCTTCTGCGCTACTTTGTCAGATGTTACTACTTATCCTCCTTTTTGACTTGTCATCGTCGTCTAATCAAGTTGTTTGCTATGTACGGGAAATAAAAGAGGAGGAAACTCCTTTCGGTGTTTTAAAATCGATTTTTAATTTTTTAACACTTTTTAAATATTTTTACTTTGTTTTCGTCCAATTATACAACATGTTCTTGTCCTTTTCATGTTTTTAAAATTTGTTTACATTCATTCGTGTAAGTGGCACTTGGGGTAAGTACACACATTGATCTGATTTGTCATTCTTTTTCTATTCTTAATTTATTTTAGCCCTTCGGTGCTGATGATGGCACTTTCTAGTGCCGAAACATGTCCACCTGCATAAACTGACTTTTTATAAATTATTTGTGGAGACGACTGTGTGTTTTTTCCCCATATCTTCACGGCTCCACTCTGAGATAATGGACTACTTTCGTAAAATTATTTTTTAAGGATAAATGATTGTGTTAAGTCACTCAAACATCTAGCATGTCGTAGTGAATAAAGGTGTCATGTTACCATTTTGTTACATGACACTATGAAAAAAACTATGAATTTGCTTTTATTATTAAAGTGCACCCAATAAAATGAGTTAATTTCACCTAATTTATGCGGTGTTAGTAAAAATAAAATTAAATAATATTTAAAAAAGTTCTAAGTCATAACGCGTTTTATTGAATAACTTCGAAGTTTAAAAATGTGACATGACACCTTTATCCACTTCTGTATGTCTTCAATTATTTTTATTATTCCGCTAGCCTTTTGCATTTCTTAGTTGCAAAACTTGTTCTTTGAACGAGAAAGATGCAAATCTTTGTTTTTGAATAATTTGATTTGAATTATTTACTAAATTAGTTAATTCTAAAGGATTTTTTTAACTTTTTCGGATAAAAATAACTAATAACGTACTTTATAGAATTTTTGCAATTTTTTTTTTTTAAATAAACTTATCAGCGGTTTTTCACGTTTCTCTACTTATCCTGCAAAAACCGAGTTTTGCATATAATGTACTCATATATTCGATTTATATTTTAATTTTCAATTTCAAGTGGTATACAATTTTCTTACCTCTGACAATTTGAGTTTCGTCACGAAGGTTTGAATAGAGTGCCGTGTACAATTATACCAAGCGACAGAAGAAATAATGAATTATTATAATGTGTCCAAAATAAAGTAAAAATTGCATTTTTCGTCGTAATAATTTCAGAGATCTTCGTGATGCGTGTTTTGAAGTTGACTTTTATTGAATATTGAAAACTACTTTCTAGTGTGGCACAATAAGAGGGATTTATTAACAAAATCTTTTATTGTTGTTCTGAGTTGATGTAGTTTAATTTAAAAACGAAAGATAAAATATTTTCTGTTTTATTATGATAATTTAAGCGATATATTTCCTAATCATAGTCCGCAGAGATGTGATACAAAGTTAGATAAGAAAAAAATATTAAAGACATTTTCATGTAATTTTTAGCTAGGTACTACTATTATAAGCACCACCGAGTGCCATTTAGCGATAATTATACCACCTAGTTTAAACCTGGAGTATGTGTGCTACTACGCTACTGCTCTTTAGTTTAGAAGAAGTAACGAAGTATTGATAAAAAAAGCGGATTGGCGAAGGCGTCACTACTGCTCTTAAACCAAACGACATTTTTTACACTTTACAGCTCATTTATGGTACATAAATGGAGAAACCTCGTTGGTACATTACTCTCTTAGTTTTTCCTTCTTTATTTAAAAATACCAACTGTAAAACTAAACATTTTTACACACTAAACATTTTTGATTTAAAATATTTCTTTGGGATAAACACTAGGTATGTTTTATTATCATTATGTGTGATAAATATGAATCTTCAATGCAGTATAAACCTACAGGCCTATGTACCTATAAACCACTAAAAACTATATACTTCTTTCTGTCAAATTATAGCGGAGGAAACATACCTATACAGGGTGATTCACGGTGGATGGAACGTTAGACGTTTCTGACGAACCAGTAAAGAAATCGTTCTGAAAATTTGGTCCCGTACATAAACGGACATGCTCTACCAACCTAAAATATTTTTAGCAATACAGTGTTGCCGCTTCCACACAAAAATAATAGTAACTTCGATTTTTTAAATGCAACACCATATATTTTATTTTATTTTCAAAACCCCCTTACTTTCCTTACAATTTTTATTAACTCTACTCTCTACTTATCTCTTACCTTTTCTAAGATATAAATTAATTTCCGTTTTTTCTGTCCGAAAACGTCACTTTTAAAAATGCTGATAATTTTGAACTCTAAAACACTGAAACCCTGAAATTTGGTAAATAGTTAACTAATACCATAGGGCTCTTTGCCCTAGTCCCAAATCTTAGTTGCAATATACAGGGTGGTTGAAAAATACACTTATTCTGGTAACTTGAAAAAGTGACCATAAGTCCTTTTTTTCAAATGTAACACCCTGTATATTATTACGGATTTAAAAAGCTGCTAAAATTTCACTTCATTCTTGTATATCATACCTGTACCTAACTAAATGGTTTAACCAATTTTTTGACGTATTAAGCATAATTTGTTAAATTTTCTATACAATTCAATTTTTATTCGGTTATTAGTAAGTTAGCCATGACAAAAACTGATGTTTACGTATGTTACTATGGTTATCGTTTTGACATTTCATTAAGTTTAGATACAAGATAGAAATACACTTTAAAGTCATGGAAGAAAACTATACAAATACAAAGGCAGTTCTTATGAATTTATTTATTTTATTTGGACAATGTGTGTTTGCATTAATATGCAAAAAACATTAAAACTAAATTTTTCTTGAAATCCATGCAGTCAACACCCGCATATTAAAGTGTTTGGATGTAAACGGCCAGCGTTTTGAACATCTGTTAAAATAGCATTTTATTAGTTATAATTTTAGTAGTCTTTTATTATTTGACTACCTAGTTAACATTTAATAAAATTGTTCTGGATCCTTATGAATTTTCTAAGATTCATTGGCGGTAAATTAGAATACATTTAGTTAAACTTTATACATGTCCTGGCGATAATTCTATCTTGTCCAAATAAAATAAATTCATAAAAACTGCATTTGTATAGGTTTCTTCCATGACTTTAAACTGTATTTCTATCTTGTATCTAAACTTAATGAAATGTCAAAACGATAACCATAGTAACATACGTAAACATTAGTTTTTGTCATGGCTAACTTACTAATAACCGAATAAAAATTGAATTGTATAGAAAATTTTACAAATCATGCTTAATACGTCAAAAAAATCGTTAAACTAGTTAGTTAGGTACAGGAATGATATATAAGAATTAAGTGAAATTTTAGCAGCTTTTTAAATCCGTAATAATATACAGGGTGTTACATTTGAAAAAAAAGACTTATAGTCACTTTTTCAAGTTACCAGAATAAGTGTATTTTTCAACCACCCTGTATATTGCAACTAAGATTTGGGACTATGACAAAGAGCCCTATGGTATTAGTTAACTATTTACCAAATTTCAGGATTTCACTGTTTTAGAGTTCAAAATTATCAGCAATTTTAAAAGTGACGTTTTCG
The DNA here is from genome assembly GCA_963969555.1 of Polydrusus pterygomalis. NCBI lineage: Eukaryota > Metazoa > Arthropoda > Insecta > Coleoptera > Curculionidae > Polydrusus > Polydrusus pterygomalis. Next base: position 34,684,199 of record OZ018376.1, on the reverse strand, counting down.
GACAAAAAAAAACTGAAATTAATTTATATCTTAGAAACGGTAAGAGATAAGTATAGAGTAGAGTTAATAAAAATTGTATGGAAAATAATGGGGATTTCGAAAATAAAATAAAATATATGGTGTGGCATTAAAAAAATTGAAGTTACTATTATTTTTGCGTGGAAGCGGCAACATTTTATTGTAAAAAATATTTTAGGTTGGTAGAGCATGTCCGTTTATGTACGCGACCAAATTTTCAGAACGATTTCTTTACTGGTTCGTCAGAAACGTCTAACGTTCCATCCACCGTGAATCACCCTGTATATGACACTTATTATAGCCAACTTTTATTTCAAATTATGGTACGTCTAATTATACTATTTAGTTTTTCTACAGTAAGGCATCGCCAAGGTGGTTCTTTATATTCGTTCTGGTTTATTTAATTTAACTGCAAACACACTAATCACTCCTATTCCGGCATTATTCAAGTATAGGTATGTATAAATAAATGCTAGGCGTGTTCCCCATTAAATTTTACAGTAGTTTTTAGTAATGTTTGTATGATAAGTTGTTAGTAGAAATCAGTTGATACGTGGCCTTTTTTGGTATATCCATGCGAGTTTTTTTCTACATCGTTGAAAGCACTAAGGGGGCGGCAGAACTGGCCAACCAGTAAAAGATTCATAATCTTCGGGAAAATTCAACGCGGCGATAACCTCCCGCATGAAAAACTATTTGAACTTATGAAAAGAACAAATTTTTCTAGCAAGACAGGAGCGCACAATAAACCAAGGAACTGCAGTGCAAAACTTTGGCATGTATTCAATAATGAGAAGTCCTGCATGTTTGGTTCCAAAAGAGAGTGGTTATTCAGCTCTCCAGCTGAAGGTTATATGCTATCATTTTTCAGTGACTGATAACCCCTATTATACCCCAAACCCAAAAATATAGGCAGTGACGTAGCTGTCATAACCATGGAAACGGCCAAAATACTGTAGTGTCATTGGTGGTTTGCATTGGTTTCCATGGTTATGATAGCTACGTCACTGCCTATATTTTTGGCTTTGGAGTATAGTCAATAACTCCTAGATTGTTTGTAGGAGTTATTGGTATAGTACGTTACATAATAAACTATGATTTGGCTTCTGGGAAACATGACTTTTTTTAATGTTAAATAATTTAGCCAATTGGGGGGATAGGGTGGGGGAGATGTCAGAAGCCCAGGGATCTAAGGTAAATGTTACAATTTCTTTGTAGGTAAATATATTTTATTAGGTATCAATATCACTAAATAGGTTTAAAGAACGGGTACAAGGAATTTATGGAAAAATAGTCGGTTTAATGATGATATTATTGGTTCGGGACCCAGTTTGGGCTCAGGACAGATACTTTAAATCGACGCTAGATGTCGCCATGCGCTTCATCCTCTCGGCTGGTCGCCATATTTACTACATTTAAGTAGTACACGCGTTCGTTCCTTTATTCGTTAGATCCTTGGCAAATATGGCAAAACGCATCGAAGGATGGATCTGACGATGACGAAATTAAAGGAAACATATTTCATATTTTCTTCTGTCTAGGGTTTCCATACGTCCAGATTTACCCGGACATGTTTGGGTTTTTAGGGTGTCCGGGGAAGTCCGGCCGGATTTTGAAAAAATGTCCGGGTAACCCGGAGACCGTAAATATATTAAAAACAGCTCAACTTTGTCAACACATTCGCTGCCAAGCCAAATTTGTAAAAATGGTCTGCCAGGCCAAGGCTGAATCCTCTAAGATACGGCAATTCTAAGACTATTGGGTATAGAAGTTTTTTTTGATGTATTGTTTGCCTGTTTTTTTTTAAATAAAACAAACAGACACCGGTGTCTGACATGGCCTGGTGATAAGGTATTACACTTTTTTCCCATAATGCGCCACAGAAGACACGTCAAATCCGCCCATCGTATAGAGCTATAGCCCTATTGCAAGGAGTGTAAGAAGACTTCAGTTGGAAGTAAGATAACGTTGTGTCTACTGCTAGTTCTCCGTTGCAAATTTAGGCCGATTTACGTGATTTATTTTATCACATTCTATTTTTGTGCAAAAATGAGTAACAGAACCCGAAGAATTATGTATTTTGTGACCAGAGAGTGATTTCTTTATATTTGTTTATTATGTTACAACACCTGATATAATGTGTTAACATTTTGATTACATTTCTTAAAAGAAAATAAATAAATACAAAACGCGCTTTAAATTTTTATTGAAATAAGTACTATACATTGGGTGTCTGCCTTGGCGTGTATGGAAATTTATTTAAAAAATTAAGTATGCACGCCATAGCGGACACAAGAGCAGACACAGGGTATAAAATCTATGTACATTGTCTAATCAAAAAATCAAAATAAATGGACGGTTCCGCAGCGCCAATACAGACACCTCATATGGAAACTTTTATAGAAAAGTGTGTCCGCTGGGCAGTGTCGTTGAATAAATGTAGCGGACACGGATGTCTGCTGTGGCGTGGTAAAATCATAGCTGATCAGACACCGGTGTCCGCCATGGCAGCGAATGTGTTAAATATGTTCTTTTTTTACCTAAATAAATGATACGAAATGTGTTTTATTACCTGAGAATTTTGTATTTTGTTTTCATATTTTTAATTTTATTATATTTAAGTTTGTTTTAAAATTTTAAAATGTATTTTCACAGAAAATAAAACAAATTAACCTAAAAATATAAAGTTTTTATATAATTTTACTCTTTAAACTTTAAAGTAGGTGTATAAATTTAAATAAGCCGCGATTGTGTTCGACCAGCCTCTTGTATGGGAAAGATGTAGTTAATGTAAAGTGCCTCTACATAATCACGATCTGTAATTTTATTCATCTAAATGAAAAATTCAATAATTTGTTTATCACTCATATATATATGCTACTAGGGGAAATATTAACAACTTGCTTACTGCAGAAATAATCAGGGTCAGCATTTTGTTTCATATATCGGGCCTAAGTTGTATAATCTCATCCCTGTGCATATTCGCAAAACTACAAAAAAAAAAATTTCAAAAAATTGTTTAAGTCTTATGTTCTGTTAAACAGTCACATTTTCCTTTAAGCTTTTTAGACAGTTTGTTTATGATTGTGTGTTTTGGCTGCCTTCCGATTGAAATTTCGATGGCAGCTATTAGTTTTAAGATTAATGCATTACAAATTTCAATTTGATATTTACCTATTTATTGAGTTTTTTTTTTAACATAAGTGTGATATTATATTCCGTCCTATAAGCACAAACAGGTATTTTATACCTAGGTGCAACCATAAATACAAGAAACCATAAATGCAGGAAGGTGAATTAGAATTTGATATTGATTTGGAGGCCTGCTAACCTACAGCTTATATGTAAACAATTTTGATGTATAATTTATTAAAAAGCGGAAACGAAATTTTTTAAAATTTATTTATACATATTTTTTTCTTGCTTATATCGAATTTTGATTAAAGCACGAAATAGCTGGACAATTCTCTGGCTCTCACCTTAAATCATTTTTTGACCTTAGGCTCTACATTACGTTTACGCCGAAAAGAAAAAAAAATGTTTTCCTGAACTCTGTCATGAAAATTGCTGTATGTTTTCTAGGACCTATTTATATTTTACATGGTTTGAATAGTCATTTACCTTATATTATGTGTAAAATTAGGCAATTTTTACCGTATTTCGCTTTTGAAAAAGTAAAAATCACCCTGCAAAATAAAAACCCCCTCTAAAAACTACCAGTATATTTTGGGTGCCAACGACTGACAATAGAGTTGTTTAGACACGTCATATTTAATCGTAAAAATAGAAAGATTCGAAGATTTGTATTCGGTAAATAATCAGTACAATAATACTTTTGGGGAAGGTACAATAATCAGAAAGTTATACCCTCGGATTTGTTGCCCTTAAGAAATAACTTTTTGGCATAAATATACTTTACAGTTTTTAGGGCAACACATCTTCAGAAATGATTTTCTGATTATTACTGCAGATAAACCTCCTTTTACGAGATTATTTGGAGGAAATTGGTCATTTTTATTTTGGCTCGAGACTTCTTAAATAATTCAAGGCTCGCTGAATCGCTGGCGGTATGGGTGGGGGAGTGGGTAAATGATCCCCTCGAGGCTGATAACCGTTTTCATCTGCTACGTAGCTTAGCTCAAAAGAGTTTCCATCGAGGTCTTCATATTGGACTCTTCCTTGGGCTACCTGGGTTTCTAGATCTTTCTGTCCAGCGTTTTTAAGAAAACCTTTTTCTTCTGCGGTAATTTTGTTTGCTGTTGCAAAGCTAAAACATAATTTAATGCAACCTTCAGAAACACCTTTATGCAGGGTGTTATTGAAATTACTTATTCTATTTAATCCCACTAATCCTGGATAACAACACAACTTGCAACACAAATTGCATAATTTTCTTTATATCGCGATGAAATGACAAGTAAACATTTGGTTTTGCAGAGAGAAATATTGGCGTTCGCCCATTCGTATACATACCTCCATTTGTAAGATCCGTCCGTATTCACTACTTGTTCCCTCCTTAAAATAGGAATTGGTTGAGTGGAGGATATTGGGGATAATCGTTGGTGGGTGATGGCACTGTAAACGAATCCAATCAATCCTACTACGACAATCTAAAAAATTGAGGAACAAGAAATATTAATATAAACATAAAAGGAAAGAAATGAGGCATTTTAAGTTTAGATGATGGTTAATTCTCTACATGTTTCGAATGGATAAATATTCATCCTCGGGAGAATAAAGACAAATTAGAAATTCAACAGGTAGATACAGTCCTAACGGAATTCTAAGATGACAGAATATAGGACTTACGAGTTCAGGTTTTTGAAAAAACTTCAAACGAAATAACTATAACAAAACTGATAAAGGAAGATCATTCGTAAAGTATAAAAAAAGTCAAAAAAAATATTGTACTGAAGCAGGCAATGTAAAAAATGCAAAAAAAGTGATCGTTAATAAAATGAGAAAAATATAGTAGGAAAGGAAAGTGGTTTCCACCAAGTATCGACCGATTTAATAAAAAAATAATAATTTTGGGAACATTTCGATCGGCTTCGTAGTTCTGACGATGAAGAGGCGCCATACTTACTTTCTTTTTTTTTTCTAAATATTTTATTAAGTATTAGGTATACTAGAATTAACGGATGTGTAAAATTAGTCCCAGCAATATTTTTTTAAAAATCATCAAAATTACGTTCGTGGTGTGGCCCCATAATCCGTAAGTTGTGGTTTACCCAATACCTATTCCATAATCGTTGTGGTTAGTCCAGTGGGGAAACCAAAGGGAAGGGGGGGGGGAGCAATGGGGGCACTTGTATATTTAGTTTTAAATATTGACACAGAACGTAGGTATAATCAATCGTTTCTCAAAATCAGAACATAGATAAGATTTTGTATTATAATTATTATTCAAAAAATTATATGTACAAGGTCTTACGGTGACTGTCCATTAGAATGTTTCGGAGAGTAATGCAAATTGAATCTTGCAAATTTGGATAATGGGGTATACCCTGTATAGTTTTCAATAACTTATAGTACATTTTTTTTATTCTACTCTAACCGTTTCCGAAAAAAAAAAATGTTATAATAATTTTATTCTATCATTACAAACCCGTGTAATTGTCAGTTGCAATTAATACTTTGTTTATTATAGCCTTCTTGCTAAAAGTCAATACACTGTTTCATATTTGGAGGATTTTATGAAAAAAAGTAAATAGTTTTTAAACTAAGGTATACCTATAGGGACACCTTATGTGGACAGATAAGAAATGTTCTCGCCTATCCATTGAATAAAACAGCAACGTGTAGCTTCGTATTTAAAAAAAAACTTAATTTTTTTATAGATAAAGATAAAGGAATTAATAATAATAGAGATATTTTGGAACTCTTATTTTAGCCTGTCGTTATCGTTATCCTTATTCTGAGCATGCGCAGTACTAAAACAAGGCAGCGATTCCTTTATTAACGATAACGAGCTTCGTTAATTACGGAGATATAAGGAAGGCTATCGTTATGGTTATTCTTATTTTGCTTAATTTGCCATGTTGCCAATACTTACCTATATAATTTAATAAGAATATATTTCGGACACGATCATTTTTCGGAAAACACTTTAAAAAATTGAAATAACTTTATGTAGTTAAGATAAAACCGAACAGAAAAGGTTTTTTTTATACATAATTCAAAATTTTACTGTATGTAAATCATAAAATAACGCTGCGGTAAGAAATGTAATTATATTTTTTGTAAACGACTTGGCAACATAACTCAGGAATCCAAAATAACCTTACATTTTTGTACCTTTTCGTTCTTTTTCATTGTTGATTGACTCATGTCATAACAAAAAAATGAATGAAAAAAGGTTAGGTTTGCATCTGTCAAATTATTTATTTTTAAGACGTTCAAAATCTATTCTTGTAATTGTCACCGTAATCGTTATCGTTAATAAAATTAACCATAACACTGTGTTTTACTGTTGTTATTTTAAGCGTTCCAAAATCTCTCTAATAACTACCTACTTGTTATGTTTCACAAATAATTTAATCAGTTACCTGAAGTACAAGAAGATTTTCTCGTACTCCTTTGGCAATGACCCGCAAAGGCCGGAACACTTGTCAAGAAACTGATTAAATTTGTGAAACATAACAAGTAGTTATTATTTTTACTTTCTGTGCAATGGAACAACAGTTTCACCAAGCATAAATTGTAGCCCAACACAAATTAATTAGATAAAGATAAAAAAAAACTAATGCTTTTCCACATCCCTGTACATCCAAAATTACATTTTTCAACATTTCATTATCGAGCATAATAATATTTAATTCCACAACCGAAATTTTGAATTTCCCCCTTTTATCATTGAAAAGAAACTCAATTTCAGGCGACACCCTGCAAAAGGTCAAAATTTGAGAAAAACAATTTTTTTCTCAGGAACGGTCGATACAAAAACTGTTAATAAAAATTTTTGGAAATGAAGAAAGGGATACAAAAAAAAAATGATACAGGGTGCTCCATTTAAAATAAGCAAGTTTGAGACAACTCCCGGTATAATCGGAAGTCGCATTTGGTCGCTGTTATTTCATTTGAAAAGATTGAGCGTCTTCGAAAACCCGGCCCATTATCCAAAACTGCAGAATTCAAATCACAAAACTTTCCAAAATATTTTAATGGACGGTCACAGTGAGACCGATAATATATGGAAGACGTTATGTTTTGTATAACATGTTATTCAGAGTATTATTTGTAAGTTCTTGCTTGCCTAATATATGCACTTGTTTTGGAATACTTTTTTGTATTATTGTATTTACTTCTGAAAACAATTTAGGTTATGTACTCACTCCTCATTAAGGGTCGGCCCTTAGTGAAGTTCTGAATACCATATGTGGACAAATAGGAAATGTTAATCTCATCTATCTACACTGTGACCAGTAAAGTCCGCATCATATGGGATTTTTTTTTATTAATAACTATTCGAAATTTGACTTTGGCGTCAAGTTTGCTACGATCGAGATTTTTAATTTTTTCCAAAAAATAATTCAAAAGTAGGGTTATTTCTGAAAATATCGAAAAAAGTTATTAAAAAATGTTTTTTTATAGGCAGTTTCTAGCCCACATGAAAAATTTTAGCTGCATCAGATAATTTTGATTTTTTACCCACCACTAAAATTTATTTTCCACTTAATGAACACTTTACTGATGACACTGTGTTCTTTTTTGTCTTAATATTAAGGTGTATTACTTTCAGACACAAACTACGTTTTTAAAAATACTTATTTTATGAAGTTACCTTATATAGTGTCAAAAACAAATGAACTTTGTATCACATGCGACCAAATTTTAATACCCCAATTTTGATTTTGTAGAAAAACACACATTTAATATGGCGCTACTTTAAAAGAAAATGTATTTGAAATAAAGCATTGTCAAAACTAAGAAGTTTTATGTAGGTTGCTGCGTTGAGTCTTATTTTGCAAAAGTGGTGCAATTTACAAAATATGGGTAAAAATCAAAATTATCTTATGCAGCTAAAATTTTGCATGTGGGCTAGAAACTGCATCTAAGAAAACTTTTTCTAATAACTTTTTTCGATACTTTCAGAAATAACCCTACTTGAATTATTTTTTGAAAAAAATTCAAATTTGACAGATAATGCGAATCACGTGACTACTATTTTCTTGCTTAATTTTCATCTGAATCGAAGCTGAACTTGATGCCAAAGTCAAATTTCGAATAAAGTTATTAATAAATAAAATCCCATATGATGCGGACTTTACTGGTCATACTGTATTGAAGCAACGTAGCATCGTATTTAAAAAAATAAGTTTATTAAATTTTATGATAAAGATAAAAAATTGTTACTTTTCCACTTCCCTGTATATAAAATTTCATTTTCTGACAACTCATCGTATCTAATTCCACAACCCGAATTTAGAGTTTCACTTTTTTATCATTAAAAAGATAAGTATTCAATTTTAAGCGACACCCTGTTAAAGGTCAACTTTCGAGAAAAACAAATTTTTTTCTCAGAAACGGTTAGAGTAGGATACAAAAACTTTTATTAAAAGTTATTGGAAATAAAGAAAGGAACACAATAGAAAAATATACCGAGTGCTTCATTTAAAATAAACAAGTTTGATACAACTTCCAGTAAAACCGGAAGTCGCATGTCGCTGTTATTTCATTTGACGAGAGCATCTCCGAATCTCCATTTATTCAAATTTGCAGGAATTAGATCGCATTAATTGCCGAACTACTCTAATGGACGTGAGCCACCCTGTATGTTTCATATCTATCAAATTTTAATAGAATAGACGGAAAATTACCCTAAGGTGTAAAAACTTATTCCACTTTTTGGAAAAAAAATTTTATTAAACAATTTTTAAATTTAATTTTACATAAAAGTACAAAACGACGAATGTTTAATTAATGGAAAATATGCAAGGTGTTTTCACCTGTAATATTAAAGTCGATTCACTTTTAAAATTTTGTTTCTGTATTCCAGTGTTTAATAGTATATTAACGTACACGTTTTATAAAGCATCATTTTATAGCACGCGTCCATGTTAAAAAACGAGCCGCTTGCGGCGAGTTTTATAACGGGACAAGTGGTTAAAACTGCTTTATATAACACGTACGTTATACTATTTTTTCTAATTTGTAGTTTTTTCAATAAAAAACACATATTTAAAAAGAAAATAAATCCTTCAAATTTTCTAAATTTTTATGTCTAAATTTTATGTTGGTAATACTATTTTTTATCATAGTAGCCTCTGGACAACAAACATTATTTTGCGACCTGTCATTTTTTGATTTATTGACCCATTTTCACCACGAGATTCTAAAGTTATTTTAGTGATATGAGATTTGAAATTGGACGGAATACGTTCTGTGATCCTTCTACATTCGGTACATATACAGAGCGTTCGGAAATTTGGGCGATTTTACTACTTTTTTTCGAATTTCAAAAGACGTGATTTTACGTCACGGCATTGCAATTTAGTATAGGGAAGATGGAAAATTCAAATAAAGTTGAAGTTAAAATGGACATTGGAAGGTTAGTAGATTGAATTTTGGATAGGATTTGGCAGAAAATGATAGCTTGAAGCATCTACAAAAGATTGATTTATAGATTTATGCAACCAACGTACATGACTGTTATCCACACAGAATAAAAAAGTAAGTTATCGAGCTATTTTTCCTCTGCGAAAAATTGGTTTTCTCGTAAATCACAAAGGCGCAAGTCAATGAAATAAAACATTTAAATGTTACCAACATCAAATAAAGAAAAAACGCGTATCGAAATAGCTTCATTACGATACGCAAATGCGTATCGTAAAAGATTTGTTATGATACAAAATTAGAAAAAATCTTTTTTCTATTTCACGTTCATAATAAGCTCAGTACGATACGCATTTGCGTATCGTAAAATGAAGATATTTCGATACGCGATTTTTCTTTATTTGATGTTGGTAACATTTAAATGTTTTATTTCATTGACTTGCGCGGCCTTTGTGATTTACGAGAAAACCCATTTTTCACATAGGAAAAATAGCTTGATAACTTACTTTTTTATTCTGTGTGGATAACAGTCATGTATGTTGGTTGCATAAATCTATAAATCAATCTTTTGTAGATGCTTCAAGCTATCATTGTCTGCCAAATCCCATCCAAAATTTAATCTACTAACCTTCCAATGTCGATTTTAATTTCAACTTTATTTCAATTTTCCATCTTCCCTATACTAAATTGCCATGCCGTGAAGTAAAATCACGTCTTTTGAAATTCGAAAAAAAGTAGTAAAATCGCCCAAATTTCCGAACGCTCTGTATATGTACCGAATGTACAAGGATCACACAACGTATTCCGTCCAATTTCAAATCTCATATCGCTAAAATAACTTTAGAATCTCGTGGTAAAAATGGGTCAATAAATCAAAAAATGACAGTTTGCAAAATAATTTTTGTTGTCCAGAGGCTACTATGATAAAAAATAGTATTACCAACATAAAATTTAGACATAAATTTACAAAATTTGAAGGGTTTATTTTCTTTTTAAAATGTATTTTTCTTGATTATAAAAGGTGAAATATATAGAAAAAATGTATAAAGCACATGTTTCATAAGGCGTTTTAGCGCACGTGTCAATAAAAAAAAACTCGCCACTTTGTGGCTCGTTTTTTAAAATAGACGCGTGCGCTAAAACCGCTTCTTATGAAACGTGTACTTTAATATACTATTATTTTTAACATGTTAAGACCACGGGTCCCGTTCAAAATATAATTAGAAACCCTGTACTGTATATCGAAAACTACCCATACAATATATTTTATACAACATTGCATTTTCTAACGACTAGACTATATTGAATTACACACTTTCACATAATATCACCTACGCATTATAATTGTATATAATATGTACTTACAACAACTTTCATTTTCAAATATTATTTTTTTCAATAATTCACTGATATTTTAAAAATTGATGCTCATTATCTTATAGAACTTTTCGTAACGCAGAAATATCTAAAATAATGCGTGATAATATTTATTATTGCGATGATTTATGAAAATATATTTCATATTTATACTTGTGCATGGGAATATATTCTTTATCTCCCACTTGAGTGATCATCTTCAAGAGAAAATTCTATAACAATTCGTTAATTTTTAATGTAAGAATATTTGAACGAAAGGAAAGGGAAGAAATACAATTTTTAACATTTCTGTGTGTGGTATCTATCAACTACAGGGTGTGAAAAATATGACTTTGTAACATTTTTTGTATAGAATGTTACCAAAGCCTTGTTCTACTGCCCAAAGACATAATCGTATAATATCTTAATTCATTTTATATCTGTTAAAATAAATTAGGTTGCTATAATAATGTTGGTATGATTGAAGCAGGAATACACGGACTAAGACCGGGGAAAGATGCTCTCCCTGGGTAAGTTTTCCATGGTGTTCCAAGCGAAAATCATCGCCATTTTACATGCAGCGTGCGTATGAAAACAATAGGAGAACATATATGCAACAAGGTGACTTTAAATGGCGCAGGCACGTAGAAACCTATATTTTTCCCGTACACGGGCGTAGCTAGGATTTTATTGGGGGGGTACCTCAAGGGGTTGCAAAGAAAGATGATACAAACTAGTCTTTGGATGGCCATAGCTTTCTTAAGGGGCGGAAGGACATACATTCAATTGTAGAATCTCCCCTTGAATTATACGTACCTTATTTCCGGATACCATGTACTTATATGTTTTAATATCCTAATATATGTAATAATATAAATAATAATATGGCAATAAATATTTATTACTAAAATTTAATAACTATTTAATTAAGTATTTAATTTATTTAAAAACATTGTAATTCTGTTTTTTAAATAATATTTATTATACCAATGGATGCAACCCCCGCGTTTCTAATGCACGAACCGCCACTGCCCATACGACAGACGTAGTCAGAAGACTACAGAAAAATAAAGCTTCCTTATTGATTGATTCGGAATTGTAAATATCGTTTGAATTTGTATGTATTCTGTAAATTTCACAAATATGCTTATCAAAATTTGATCTCACACCTACTCCTTTGGGAATTGCATACATTTTACTTTCATTGACACCAAAGTTAACCTTTATTAGTGTTACAAAAATATTGCAATAAAATAGAAGAAATAGAAATAATGATGCTTTAAGTACCGTCTGACAGATTTAATAAATGTAAAAAGAAGAAGATAATAGAAATGTAGGTGTATTTTTATGCTAATACCTATTATTTATTCTATCTATACCTATTATGTAAAAATGGTTTTAAAGAGTTAAAGCTTTTATAGACCAGGGCTGAAGCCTTTGCAAATGGTAAAAAGTGAAAAAAATAATAGTTGGATGAAACCCATTGGAAAAGAAAGAGAATATAACAAAAATTAAAGGAAAAATAAATTACGGGCGATCCGAGGTCGGGAAGTGGGGGGCGGTGAGATTTTAAGGTTAGAAAACGATTTATCTCGATCTCCGGCAAAACTACAAGTCCTATGGAAAAACGTTAAATGGCCAAGTTGTAGGTAATAAAAAGATCTACAACTTTTGTATTTGCACTTTTTTCACATAACCTCAAAATTTATGTGAAAAATTTCAATAACCAAGTTTTTGGTATTTTATTTTTACCTTTTACAAGAAATTTTTTTTTTCACGAAATTTGGTGAAAACTTACCTTTTTATGTCCCAAACACACTGTAATTTTTTTATTTAAAATATTAATTTTTTCACCTTATTTTGACTTAATATCGAAAAAGCACCCTAATTTTCAATCGAAAATTCTCACGTCAAAATATCTGCTTTTTTAAAAAAGTCGGTGGGCTTTTGGTTCGTTGAAATCTCTACTTTCTGATGGTGTAAAAAAATATATACATTACTATGGTAAATGTGATGAAATCCCCTTTAAATCCTACCTTTAATTATATTTAGAACAACTATTTTCGCATATTTTTTGCGATCTGTATGTTTTATGGATTTGTAATTTTTTTGTTTATCAATGTAACATGGAATCTTACGTTTTTCGACTAATTAAAGTATAAATTTTAATAAATAGCTAAAAATTGTACATAATGATTAAAAAAAAAATTTTGGAATCGATTTTTTTTCGTTTCTTTGTATTTTTTGAGAATATTTACCATAGTAATGTATATTTTTTTACACCATCAGAAAGTAGAGATTTCAACAAACAAAAAGCCCACCGACTTTTTTAAAAAAGCAGATATTTTGACGTGAGAATTTTCGATTGAAAATTAGGGTGCTTTTTCGATATTAAGTCAAAATAAGGTTAAAAAATAAATATTTTAAATCAAAAAAATTACAGTGTGTTTGTGACATAAAAAAGTAAGTTTTCACCAAATTTCGTGTATAACAAATTTTTTTGTAAAAGATAAAAATAAAAAATAAAAAACTTGGTTATTTGAATTTTTCACATAAATTTTGAGGTTTTGTGAAAAAAGTGTAAACAAAAAAGTTGTAGATCTTTTATTACCTACAACTTTGCTATTTAATATTTTTCCATAGGACTTGTAGTTTTGCCGAAAATCGAGATAAATCGTTTTCTAACCTTAAAAACTCACCGCCCCCCACTTCCCGACCCCGGATCGCCCGTAATTTATTTTTCGTTTCATTTTTGTTATATTCTCTTCCTTCTCCAATGGGTTTCATCCTACTATTATTTTTTTGGTTTCAAAAATTATCGACCCTGGTCTATTAAGAGTGCATCACCACATGAAAAGTAAATCCAATTTTTGCCCTTCGCTGTCACCGATTTTCTCCGAAACCGCACATACGATTTAGGTACTTCAATGTAAAAAGATAGGGAGACTTATCCATAAACTCTGTTTCTCATGTAGATTAAATGACATTGAGAATTTCGTCTTCAGACGATGCCCAATACGTTTTAACCAAATACCTATTTTAAAATAGATCAAATCATTCGTTAATAAATAGCCTGTTTGTTTGCATCAAACATTCGCACGTCTGAAACAAAGACAGAAGAGAGAGAGCGTTAAAATTCCGACTCCGCGCGGTATAGCAATGGCTCAAGTATTCCGAGCGATCAGTAGCGTAGAGTGTAGCAAAGATTTTTATTTCAATAAATAAATAATGATAATAATAATTAAAAACGTTTTAATAAAAGTATTAATAAATTTTAACTTAAGTCTTTGAAAAAGGCCTAGGATGTAAATAAATAGTGTTATTATTAATGAATGAAATTCAGGACAATTATGACCTGTATAACCACGTAGAGAGAATATTATATTTACTTTGCTATATAGTTGCAGTGCATTAATAGGTAAAACAACTTTAATTGTTGAAAAAGAAATATTTTTTGTGGACATGTCAGGAGAGAAAATGCTTTAACAGGTTGAATGCCAACAGGAAATATGTATCCCTTAAGGTGGAATTCTCAACGTCATTCCGTCTATTGCCAACCTATAACCTATTTCGCGTTGCTTTTTTTAGTTTATTATTAGATTAACTAACATTTAAATAAAATCAATATTGTCGGTAGAATATTTAGGTAATATTTGACATATAACAATAATATCTATTCATTTTATTGCTAATTTTGGGATAATTGTTTAGTAAAAGAACAATGACATAATAATGTTAAAAATAATCTTACCCGATATTTTTCGCTATACAATTCTCCTAAAATATTTATTGAAATTCCGTGATATTTATTTAACTATTACCAATAAAATATGAAGACGATAATGATTTTATTTAAATTTTGTGTAAAAGCTAAAAAACTTAAATAAAATATACGCGAAATAGGTTATAGGTTGGCAAGCATGTTGATACTCCCACCTTAACCATAACCCAAACTGACATATTAATTACCTAGCATATATCTCTCTAAGTTCATTATGACATGACACTCAGTAGCCGCGTTCGGCAATTACATCTGCGATGCGATGGATATTTTGTCACGTGACCTCGGATCGGTCGGAGAATTTTGTGATAAACGAACGGTACCTAACAGCTGGCCTCTGTCAAAGTCAAAAATGTAATATTTGTTTTGTTTTGATCTAAGAAACCTAACCTGTTTTCCCTTTTTGTAAAGTTACTAAAAATGAGTATTCCTAGCGTTGTATTGGCCTTAATTGAAGGAGGCTATCAAATTATGTTTGAAGACGATAATGAGGAAGACGTCAAGATTTTGGAAAAGGTAGACGGTTTTGCCGAAGAAACGGTACCCCTTTTTGCACATCACCAGTTCAGACAACACTTTAGATTGTCCCTAACTACCTTTGAAGACTTGCTTAATAAATTAGTTTCAGAGGGAGATTGATAGCTGTAGGTGCTGGCCATCCGGAAATGTTATTGGATAAACAGACCATGATAGCAATCTGGTGTTTATCAAATATGGAAAGTTTTAGGTAAAACCCACCAGAGTTTATGCCTTCCTTAGCCTTGCCTAGTGTGTATTTTCAATTTAGATCAGTCGCTGATCGATTTGGAATAACCAAGTCAACCTGCTGGGACGTCTTATATAGAACATGTAGAATATTTCTGTGTATTTATGGTCAAATAAACATGGTATAGCGTTTTTGTTCTTCCACATCATATAGTTCCACTTCCTGCATATTATTTTCAGTCAAATCACAGAAAAATAAAGGCTTTGTTCAACCAAACTACCAAAATTTTAAACCTTAATATAAACATCAAACTTAACCTCACTAATTCAGCTGAGATTAATCGCTTTCCTCGGTCAAAATACTCCGAGCAAGAAGATTATCCTCGGAGCGCTCCGATTTTAATTGCCGAACTGTTGAGATTTATTTCCCCTCCATTTAGATGTCATAAACGAAGGATTTAGATCAATCCAAGCGGTCTGAGGTAATTGCCGAACGCGGCTAGAATCAGTTTGATGTCAATTTGACAGCTGTTTGACAGGTGTCAGTAAACTGGACGCTGGGATATTTTTTAAACTTTTATTCCTCACACCACGGTCCAGTAAACTAGATGCCTACTCAATTATTAGACAGGAAAAGCAAATATAACCCATCGAAAATGTGAAGCAAACAAACAAGAAAACACAGTAAACACAAAAGGGATTATATTAATGACTAAATTAACCACAACATTTTTCTAATAAAATAAAACCTCATTTTTTTTTGTGAAAATCCTTAAAACATAGATGAACGCAGAGCCCTGGTCTGTCAGGACAAAGAGGACAAAAATACCTGGTTTTTCTGTTCTTGCATTGTCTGCATCTTAGCATATCCTTTGCGGTGGGTGGGTTAGGTTCTAAATAATGTATAGGGCCTGACGAAAGGTGAGACTGATCGGTCGGGCCTGCACTATGTTCCCCAGTAAGGGCCATAATAATCTGTTCTTTAAATTTCAAGAGGCGGATATTTTGATCTTTTAATTTTCTGCATATGTAACACGAGTTCCAAATGCAAAGATCAATCAAATGAAAAAATATTTTCCTATACTAATGCAAAGTTTTTCTAGGGGTTGAGTAGTAGGCTTACATTTGGTCAGATCTGTCGATCCCAGACATGTTTTTATTATAGTCTTGCTCACATAAAGGTCTAATTCTCACTAATCCCCTTTTTGTTTGAACCCCTATCATTTCATATCTGTGGTTTCGTGCTAATCATCCTGACATTTCGTTTGCTTTTCCAATTCGTAACTAGTACCGGACCCTTTTTCTTCCAAATTACTTCGCCTTTTTTTCTTTTTTTTTCTTTACCAGTTCCTTTGGATTTCCTATTTTCACGTCTTTATTCGGATTCATTTTTGGCGCGAAATTATACATAGCCAACAGCCGAAATTACAATTCATTCCCCGATCCTAGTTTTTGCAATTCCCATTAAAACTACATTACAAATGTATCCAGTTAACTGGACGCGAGCTCTCAGTAGAAACCAATAATCCAGTATACTGGACGTTGGCATTCAACCTGTTAATAGAAGTATCAGTTTTTTTTCCTGATTTTATGAGGGCGTTCTATATGTTATTTTACACTTGAATGTTTCTAATTCCAGATTAAATGAGTGAAATATACCTACTAGTTTCTGTAGATTTAGTGTCTACATAACTTTTGTAGGTAATTTTTAAGAAAAAAAGGAAAATTAAACATTTCTCGGTAAAAATATTTACCAACCTGCATTAGATGGTAAAAACGTTTGACAACAAACTGTTTCCCTTTGCTTGATTGAAGATGTATTTTTTTAATTTTATGGATGTAAAAATATATGACTTAACAGCAAGTTTGGCAACAGCCCGTCATTTGATGCATGTGTTAAATATTATAGACCATACAGCATAGGAGATGCCCAGTGGCATAAAGAGGATAAGAGTTACCCCATGGACTTTTATTTATTTATTTTATTTATTTATTTATTAATTCATTCACTACATGGTATACAAAATACATAAGCTTCGTTAAGTCATAATCAGATAAAAAATTTAAAAAAACTTAAACACTAAGTACATAATAAAATACGCAGATAGAGACAGGAGACAGGCAATACAAGAATGAACATTTACAATCAAACAAGTTAAAAAAAGAGAAGTATGAAACATACAACACACCAAAACAACGAAACGCACATGGCCTTGTAGCACCCGCAACCAAGTCTCTGGACTAGGAGTTCGGACTTAACTTTCTATCAAAGAATTCCCGTAGGGAATAGGTAGATGCTCTTGTCAAGCGAAAGAGCTTTTAGTTTTTTTTGTAATAAGTTTACATTATTTTATGCTAATGCTAGACAGCTAACCAGACAAATTGTGAACCCTGGAATCTTTGATTGCTTTAAAATGTGAACAATCTGGTCTATTGATAGGAGGTTTTTTGGTTTCAACCATCAAAGTTTTCTAGAAGACCAAGAAAATATGTGGCAGATTTTTTCGATTACCCTTTCGTTTTTAAATCATACTATAATTTGTGTTAGTTTAGATAGGCAAACTTGAAACATTAATTTCTTCCATAGAAAGGCATAAATCTGTTACAAGACAAATACCTACCGTTTGAACCTTTTTAGCTATCCAGTGATACCAAATTTATACATGATTAATTAAATTTTCTTGGTGATATTTGGTGACAGCCGAACACCTGCAACTGTTTTTGAATTATTTATCTTGACGATCGTTAATAGTATAGAAGGCAAATGTATAAAATTACTTTATTATTTCTAAAGAAATATATTGAAATCAATTCGCTAGGTTTAAAGGATTTTTAGTAAATGGTATCGCGAGTAAAAGCGATTGTAGACTCTTAAAAGGAAATTAGATGGAATGTATTAAAGATTTCGTGATAGATGAAATATATCTATTAGTATCAACCCACAGTAGCGAATTCTCACATTCACATTACATTATATTTTATTGACGTACAGGGTGACTTTCTGAAAACTAATGAAGATATCAAAAATACTATTTCTACAAAAATGCGAGGAAATATAAATAAGGTATTTTGCAGACCACCTTTACCCACCCCATTTAACGTCCTTAAGTGGCCCTACCCCACTTGTGACACTTCTCTGGAACAGGCTTGTAGCTGGGGGGGGCAGCCCCCCCCCCCCCCCCCGAAACTCGAAACCACACTTTTAAAACTTACAAAAACAAAATGAATATTATGCGAAATATCCATTGCTCTGATTTCGATAATATAGCCAACACATTAAACATTTCCTACAGTATTAAATTTTCTTCGTGACAGTTTTTTCCCACTTGAAAACCAAGCATGATCATGATTCAAAAAAGGGCGTGGCACCCAAAAATTTTTCGCCTGCTTATTGGCGCTTTTGGCGCAATCTCCCTACCCCCCCCCCACCCCCCCCCCCACCCCCGAGAAGAAATCCTGGCTACGTTCCTGCTCTGGAAAGCTTATCAAAAATGCTTGCCAGCGATACCAAAATTATTGAGATTTAAGTACGAAATTTTAGCATTTTCTTGTTTACGGGTTGGAGACAATGATGTTTCCTCATTTTCTTTTTATATTGGTAGCATTATCTAAATATGTACTAAATCTGAAAATCCTACCTTATCTCGAGGTTGGTTTTCTTTTCCAAACATAGTTACAGTCAGAGGGTATTTCAGAATGATCATAGAGCTTTTGAGAAAAGTTAATCTTAAGGAAAATGGGAAAGAAAAATTGTTGGAAATAATATTTTACATTCTTACTCTACCTCTAGTGGGCGCAATTGTTATGGTCACATAGAAAAATGGATTTTTCTAGAAAATATGCCCATATAACTTGTCAAATAAATGCTACTATGGTAATGTGGGATGGATATTGAAATTCTGGATCTTTTGACTTAATACGTTTTACTGTAAGATGTAGGTAACCCACAAAAAAATTTACCTACTGCACAAGAACTTACTACACACAACACTGCACCCTTACACACACACACACACACACACCTACACTAACACCAATAAGTTCTTAGCAGCTTCTTATTACAGCTTCAGATCAGCACTGCAAGTTCTCTATGCGGAAATACTAAGCGAGTGGTCTGAAGGTTTGAAAACCGCAGGAACACGGGGAATTTAGTCGCTATTAATAAAAAAAATCCCATACGATGCGGACTTTACTGGTCACACTGTATAACAATATTGAAAAAAAAATTGAGATAATGAACTTTACTCTATGGTTGACTCACCTTGTATAGTGATTTTTTTTAGATTTGCGTCTATAAAACTGTTAGGTTACTTATATTTTTTTCTGGTAAACTGTCTTCTAAATTTTGGCTTTGTTTACTTAAAAATGAAAAAACGAAATTTTAATATGATTTGAAATGTATTTTGTGTAAAAATAACAATGATCAGTAAGAAAAACTTGCTTCAAGCTATTAAATCTAACCCCTCCTTAATTCTGTGGTTGGCCGGGCGGCGGGCACAAGTCCGCCGCTGGTCGTATTAAAATAATTATAGATGAATGTATCTATATTGTTATATTTATTCTCGTTGGGCCGTCTACTTTCTTATGGTTCATATTATCACACAACATAGGAATTAAGCAAGATGTATTAAAAAAAAAAATGCTATTACTGAAAAATCATTTTATATTTAAAAATTACAGCCATATATAGCTTATTATATTCTTCGTAATTACACATTAATAAACACATTACATATTAATATATATTTTATTCATATGTTACAACAATTGCTTTGCAAAGGTTGCAAAATATTTGTAACAAAAGAAATCACAATTTCTGTTCACAGAAAATTCAGTACTCATAATCCAGTCCATAGCTTGGTTGTCAACACGGCGACAGTATCTTATTTACTAACATATTCAGACTACCCACTTAACATTATTTAATATTGAGGCAGTACCTTGACAGATTTTACTCTTTTAACATTGTTCAACAAATTATTATATTATTTTCTGCCGTGTTTTAATATAAAATTGAAAACATATAATCATATGGCTAATGCTAGACAGCTAACCAGACAAATTGTGAACCCTGGAATCTTTGATTGCTTTAAAATGTGAACAATCTGGTCTATTGATAGGAGGTTTTTTGGTTTCAACCATCAAAGTTTTCTAGAAGACCAAGAAAATATGTGGCAGATTTTTTCGATTACCCTTTCGTTTTTAAATCATACTATAATTTGTGTTAGTTTAGATAGGCAAACTTGAAACATTAATTTCTTCCATAGAAAGGCATAAATCTGTTACAAGACAAATACCTACCGTTTGAACCTTTTTAGCTATCCAGTGATACCAAATTTATACATGATTAATTAAATTTTCTTGGTGATATTTGGTGACAGCCGAACACCTGCAACTGTTTTTGAATTATTTATCTTGACGATCGTTAATAGTATAGAAGGCAAATGTATAAAATTACTTTATTATTTCTAAAGAAATATCTTGAAATCAATTCGCTAGGTTTAAAGGATTTTTAGTAAATGGTATCGCGAGTAAAAGCGATTGTAGACTCTTAAAAGGAAATTAGATGGAATGTATTAAAGATTTCGTGATAGATGAAATATATCTATTAGTATCAACCCACAGTAGCGAATTCTCACATTCACATTACATTATATTTTATTGACGTACAGGGTGACTTTCTGAAAACTAATGAAGAAATCAAAAATACTATTTCTACAAAAATGCAAGGAAATATAAATAAGGTATTTTGCAGAGCACCTTTACCCACCCCATTTAACGTCCTTAAGTGGCCTTACCCCACTTGTGACACTTCTCTGGAACAGGCTTGTAGCTGGGGGGGGGCAGCCCCCCCCCCCCCCCGAAACCCGAAACCACACTTTTAAAACTTACAAAAACAAAATGAATATTATGCGAAATATCCATTGCTCTGATTTCGATAATATAGCCAACACATTAAACATTTCCTACAGTATTAAATTTTCTTCGTGACAGTTTTTTCCCACTTGAAAACCAAGCATGATCATGATTCAAAAAAGGGCGTGGCACCCAAAAAATTTTCGCCTGCTTATTGGCGCTTTTGGCGCAATCTCCCTACCCCCCCCCCCCCCCCCCACCCCCCCCCCCCCCGAGAAGAAATCCTGGCTACGTTCCTGCTCTGGAAAGCTTATCAAAAATGCTTGCCAGCGATACCAAAATTATTGAGATTTAAGTACGAAATTTTAGCATTTTCTTGTTTACGGGTTGGAGACAATGATGTTTCCTCATTTTCTTTTTATATTGGTAGCATTATCTAAATATGTACTAAATTTGAAAATCCTACCTTATCTCGAGGTTGGTTTTCTTTTCCAAACATAGTTACAGTCAGAGGGTATTTCAGAATGATCATAGAGCTTTTGAGAAAAGTTAATCTTAAGGAAAATGGGAAAGAAAAATTGTTGGAAATAATATTTTACATTCTTACTCTACCTCTAGTGGGCGCAATTGTTATGGTCACATAGAAAAATGGATTTTTCTAGAAAATATGCCCATATAACTTGTCAAATAAATGCTACTATGGTAATGTGGGATGGATATTGAAATTCTGGATCTTTTGACTTAATACGTTTTACTGTAAGATGTAGGTAACCCACAAAAAAATTTACCTACCGCACAAGAACTTACTACACACAACACTGCACCCTTACACACACACACACACACCTACACTAACACCAATAAGTTCTTAGCAGCTTCTTATTACAGCTTCAGATCAGCACTGCACGTTCTCTCTGCGGAAATACTAAGCGAGTGGTCTGAAGGTTTGAAAACCGCAGGAACACGGGGAATTTAGTCGCTATTAATAAAAAAAATCCCATACGATGCGGACTTTACTGGTCACACTGTATAAAAATATTGAAAAAAAAATTGAGATAATGAACTTTACTCTATGGTTGACTCACCTTGTATAGTGATTTTTTTTAGATTTGCGTCTATAAAACTGTTAGGTTACTTATATTTTTTTCTGGTAAACTGTCTTCTAAATTTTGGCTTTGTTTACTTAAAAATGAAAAAACGAATTTTTAATATGATTTGAAATGTATTTTGTGTAAAAATAACAATGATCAGTAAGAAAAACTTGCTTCAAGCTATTAAATCTACCCCCTCCTTAATTCGGTGGTTGGCCGGGCGGCGGGCACAAGTCCGCCGCTGGTCGTATTAAAATAATTATAGATGAATGTATCTATATTGTTATATTTATTCGCGTTGGGCCGTCTACTTTCTTATGGTTCATATATACACAACATAGGAATTAAGCAAGATGTATTAAAAAAAAATGCTATTACTGAAAAATCATTTTATATTTAAAAATTACAGCCATATATAGCTTATTATATTCTTCGTAATTACACATTAATAAACACATTACATATTAATATATATTTTATTCATATGTTACAACAATTGCTTTGCAAAGGTTGCAAAATATTTGTAACAAAAGAAATCACAATTTCTGTTCACAGAAAATTCAGTACTCATAATCCAGTCCATAGCTTGGTTGTCAACACGGCGACAGTATCTTATTTACTAACATATTCAGACTACCCACTTAACATTATTGAATATTGAGGCAGTACCTTGACAGATTTTACTCTTTTAACATTGTTTAACAAATTATTATATTATTTTCTGCCGTGTTTTAATATAAAATTGAAAACATATAATCATATGGCTATTTTTATATAGCTAGTAATATACTGGCATATATAAAAATCAGGTAACATATACAAACTATACAAATATGAAATAAATAAACTTAAATTTAATAATTACCTCTAACAGTAATTAAAATTGGTTCGTAGCTTTTAACATTCCTGTAACAAAACAAATTCTTAGTTTTTATATAATATCAAAATAATTTTCGTTGTGTAAAAAAATAGGTAGAGCGAGTTTGGAATATAATTTTTTTAAATTTCGATTTAAAATGATCAAAACCCTTCATTGTATTTATGGTGGCATAGAAAATAAAATGTCCTTGTAGTTCCGTCAAAGAGTTCCATGTTCTCTTATTGTATAAAAAGCTAAAATAGCTGCTTGTAAGAATATTCAAATTATTGAAAAAAAATCTTATTTCAAAAACATTGATTTTGTTATCAATGTGTTCTTACTTCATTTATATAAATTTTTTTCTTCCAATGCAACGACACAATTTAGTGTTGATTCGAGCTATTTACGGTCTTACCTTTTCTAAATCCTAATATCTGTATCCATTGCCACCGCCGTTACCATTTCCGTTTCCATTGCCATTTCCATTGCCCTTACCATTTCCATTTCCATTTCCTGAAGGATATCCCTCTCCTCCACCAGCAGCTTCTTCCGCCGCATTTTCTTCAAGGGATTTTAAAATTTCTGGAGGAATTGGTGGTGGGGTTGGTAAATGATCGCCTGGAAAAAGCATTTTTAATGTTTGTCATTGGAGGTAAAAATAGTTATTTATTGTACAAGACGATAAAATTGTAGGTACTTTATCCTTGAGAGTGTTTTTTAGCGTCGAGACGTCAGTCGAGACGCTAATACGCTCGAGAAGATAATGCGATTTTATCGTCGTGTGCAATACAACATTTTTTCTATAGCAAGACTTGAAATTCAGGTGAAAAATAAAATTTCAAAGAAAATTGAATTTTTTGGCACAAAAATCGCAACTGTGTTGCTCCGTTACTAGAGATATGAATTACTCTGTCAACTCTGTGGAGTGTTCAGGATTTTTGCGTTTTGTGTACGAAGTGAATACGAAATGTACAGAAAAGAATCAACACAAGAAGAAGAATGATGAAGATAGATGTTTCTAATAATGTTAATAATTGAAGACATACGTGGATAAAGGTGTCATGTCACATTTGTAAACTTCGAAGTTATTCAATAAAACGCGTTATGACTTTTTTAATTATTATTTAATTTTATTTACTAACAACGCATAGGTTAGGTAAAATTAACTAATTTTATTTGGTGCACTTTAATAAAAAAAGCAAATTCATTGTTTTTTTCATGGTGTCATGTAACATGTAACAAAATTGTAACATGACACCTTTATTCACTACGACATGCTAGATGTTTGAGTGACTTAACACATTTATCCTTAAAAAATAATCTTTTATTGTGACGAAAGCTGCATTTAAGGTTTACTAATAGTAAGATCTATACCAGGGACGCTCAAAAAGCAAAAAAAGTAGTTTTAATGAAAAATGCGACATAACACCACTTATGTCTTCAATTGTAAAATTACACTTGTTGTTAATCCTTCAAATTAATGTGTTTGAATTTGTAAATTTAATTAAATAAAAAAAGTTAAAATATTTTATCTACCCTTGCTGTTAAAGTGTTACTTTATCTACCCTTGCGGTTAAAGTGATGCTTTATCTACTCAAAAGAGTTGCTATAACAACATTTTAACCTCAGCTATAGAAAAAACAAAAAAGATTTTGAGTATATTACTCCTGGCAGTTCTGTCCCTGTATCCTTCATTTACTTACTATAATTATTATGCACATTGCTTTTTTATAAAATATAATTTTTAACGTTACTACTTACCTCTGGGTACAAATCCATTTTCATCAGCAGTATATTCCACCTTAATTTCTGTGCCGTCTGGTGCAGTGTATGAAAAAGATCCTACAGCTGCAATTGCTTCAGCTTCACTGCCTGCATTTTTCAGTTCACCAGTCTCGTCTGCTTTTATTCCATTACTGGTTTCATAGCTGTGAATAAAAATAATTGTTAGGTAATTTTAATATCACAAACATGTTGTAATTAAAATAAATATATATTAATTCCAAAATTACCTCCATTTATAATTTCCACTTCCATCATTTTCGTTTTCATATGAGATTATTGTCGCTTCAGCATCTGCACTACCTCCGCCTCCACCGCCTCCTCCTCCTCCTGGTGCTCCATATGTTGGTTTTGGTCCTCCATTTCCATTACCTAATAGAGAAGCGAAAAGATTGTATTGCTTGTTTCAGCCCCACTGTGACTAAAGTTTAATGAACACAAATTAAATTCAGATGCACATGCAATACGTTTTTATTATATTAATTAAAAACTAGTTTTTGCAATATTTTTAACAGAGAAATACTCAACATTTTCGAAAAATTATCACTAGTAATCTCCCCAGTATTTGAATTTGAGAGCATGAATTCTTTAGAAAATTTTCTTAAAAAATTCATGCTCGAGAAGATATTTCCGGTTATTAATTCAAAAACGTGAGAGATTCGGTAAGAAAATTTCACACCAAAATAATATAAAAAACATGACATAGTCCTTTAGAAATTCCAGTAGGAAACTAAAATAGGCTCTGTGCCTGCTAACAGATAAATAATTTAAGTTGCTATTAAAATTTACTGAAAATATATTTTTAGCAAATAATACTCCTGATGATAGAGGCTGTATTTTTTTCATTTTATAATAATTATATTGAGTCTCTATATATACCAGAAAAATATGTTTCTAGGATTTTAGTAGTATGAAACAAACATTTGTTTGTCAAAAATAATGTATTCTATTAGTTATCAACCAATCTGTGTTACAACAGTGAACGGAAGGCTGTATTTTTTCAATTTTTGTTTCTCCGGTGAATATTTTGAAAAGAATTTGTTAGATATTTATGACACAAATGAAACCTCTTCCTTAAATTTTAGTGACATGAAATAATTAAAAATAAATTAACAAAATTGTAAAGAGTCTGTTTTAATTTAAGTTTTGTTCCCAAAATTTGCTGAAAATATATTTATTGCAGAATATTCCTGATAGAACCGTTCCTTTTTTCATTTTGTAATTATATTGGGTTTCTGTGTCCAAAAAATATCTTCCTAAGATTTTAGCATAAAACAAACATTTGATCGTCAAAAATAATGTATGCTATTAGGTATCAACAAATCGGTGTTACTAAAGTGAATGGAAGCTTTATTTGTACAATTTTTGTTTGTCAGGTATTCGATAATAATTATTAAAATTGTTGCTAAAAACAAATAGGAGGCTATGGGATTATTACATTAACCTTACTATTTAAAATATTATTTTGACGTATTTTATGACATATCTATGAATTAATATTAAGTATTTAAAACACTAGAAACAGAATGGAAATTTTAAAACAATATAATCTCTGTACTTTGTGACGAAATGTATGACCTTAGAAAGTTTCATCGAAATTTGAGACATTTATCCTATTTGCTTCAAGAACCCTGTGTTCAATTATCGCAAGAGATGTTATTCAGAAAAATTAGTGAAGTGTTACTTGAAATTGATGGATCATATTAATATACACATACATCAAACTATAAATTTAACAAAATTGTGTCTAAGTAGTAAGTATATATATAGAGATTATTAAACATAGACATCTAACACCTAGTCCCTGTTATTCACCATCAAAAAAAGAGAACTACTAGTAAAGTTTTAACATTTAAATATCGTAACACAAGGTTTTTAAAATTTAAATATATTTTTAAGACAAAAAAATCGCCTTTTTTATACTTTTATATAATACCAAGTAATGAAAGACAGAAAAAAATAATTTTTGCTTTGTAAAGTTAGACGGATAAAGGTAAAATAAAAGGATTATATATATCGTATAGATGGCTGTGCGTTTGACAGAAAAACTATCGCTGGCTAAAAATTATAGGTGTGAAGTTTTTTAATAATACCTAATTATTACAGGAAATATTTTTTAAACAAGCCAAATCATTCTTTTTGGAGTGAAGGTACCACGAAGAATGTGTGTTTGAAGGTTAAATACAATGATGTTTCACTAGTAATTGATGATTTTTTGACTTTTGAGTATCTCTATTTATTTAAATTTTAGCAATTATTATTATTTATATATTACCAGTCAAGACGCTGTGCTGTAAATACATAGAAGTCAAAAAATCGTCTATTTGTTAAATAAAAAAAAGTTTATCATTTCCTTCTGCTTGATTGGTTAACATTATCGACACAAGTTAATTGTGCCATTAGGTACATGCAATGCAGGATACAAATGTACATGCATAATGAGATTAGAAATAAAACAGTCGACAAAGAGAAGCAAAATAATATCTGGGTTTGATCAATTGATAATTTTATTGCAGCCAGAGTAAATTTTGTTTCATATATATTCATGCATATAACTATAAGTGTAACTTACTTTTTAAATTTTTCTAGGCTCAGAGGTCACTGATAGCGTAGCCGAAGTACTTAACTTAGGTACATCTATCAGGTACAGTTTTTATATTTTGTATAATTATACTGTCATTTTAATAACTATAAATTTGATGACAATCCTAAACCAAAAATAGAATGTAGTTCTGCAAAGACGAGTTATATGAAGTACTTTATCTACACACAAATTTTAAAGTTATTGAACAGTGTATGCAAATGAAATATATTTGTGTGTCTTGCACTACAACAGTACGTCCCATTCCGGTAATTAACATAATAGCTTGACTAACTTCTATGTTGTCATGGGTACGTTATGTAGGTAGGTACCGATGATATAGGAAGAACCGATGAACAGCTTAACATGGTTCAACCTATCACGATTTACTCTAAATTAAACTTGACTTAAAGAAATAAACTATATGAGATTAAGAACACCTAATATGGGTTGGGCATGTAACTTTAAAATGTCACTCGATTTTGTTGCTCAAAACAAGATTATTACCAGCTACAATATTTTTTGTTATCAACAAAATACATAGTGATAATTTACTGTTTAAATTATAGTCAACTATTGGTGAACAAAATATTCTAAATTTTGATCTACAGCAATGAAAATGACGAATAACAATTTTTACTAGATGTCGATGATGGTGACTGTAAAAGCTTAAAAACTACTTGTGTGTTTTCTTGATTTGAAAGACCTCTGCTGTGCAAACCCTGACAAAGTGAGTAATGGACCATATATTTTATATTTTTTATTCTTTATTTTTATTTTCCCAACGACCTTTTGAAAATTTTATTAAGAATATTTTCTCTTTCGATATTTTAGTGTTTATTTTCTACTAAAATAAAAATTGATACCTAATAGAAAAGTTTTCCTCATTTATTCCTTAAAAGGTGTACACAGCCTTCGCTATCCTTTCTTTAAAAACTACTTGACAAAAATGACGAAGTTTTGTATGTGGATTAGGTATTAACCCTGGTCAAAATCTGATACAGTTTTGATTTGCTATATACAGGGTGAGTTTCAAAGAAAAATAAATCCATTTGCTGTAAGGGTAATTTTAGTAACACTCAACGATGTATTTTATTAATGGTATATACGTATATATACATGGTAGTCATAGAGTTGGCATTTAAAATATGCAAAAAGGAAAGTTAAAAGATAGTAAATGGTCTAGCTGCTACTACTACGTAACATTGTTTTTGACTTTACAGAGCATTACAACATTTTTTAATACAACAAAAGTTTATGGGTGAGATTACAGAAGCTCTGCATCTGACGTCTGCAGCTGCAAGTAGCTGTTTGCAGATGCAAATGACAAAATTGGAATTCCAGAAAACGTTTATCATACTTTGTGTCTGCAAATTTGCAGTAGGTCGGAATGTCCATTGCCATGGATTTGGGCTTATTTCACATATTTAGCAGTCGATGTCAATAAATCAGAAGTAGTAAAACGGTTTAACTAAGGTAAAAATGGCGGATCTGCAAATAATTATTGGAATGTCAAATTTCTGCAAATTATTTTGCGTCCAGAAGACCGCCATATTTGCAAATCTGCAATCTTGCAGTTATGCATTTTATGCAAGCTCACCCTATAGCATTTTGTAATTAATCGATTTGAACAAAGTAAAATTGCTACAATATTTATCCTACACGTAAAACCCATCGTAAACAAGATACTATTAAAAAAATAATGACTTTTTTACACTTTGACTTAAGGCTTATGGTACAACTTGACTTACACATCCCTTTTAAATTCGTTATTTAAAAATGCACATTGCTGGTTTTATTGTCAATGAATAAACAAACCAAATAGCTTAAGCCGAAAATTGAACAAATCAGAAACGGTTATTTTCAATATTCGTTCACCATATTGTCAAGAAATAATAAATATAATTTTTTTTGTTGATGCCTAACTGAAGTAGCAGATTTTTTACTTTTGACACTTCTAGAGTTGGAAAATCATACCGATGTTAGAATAAACCTAAAAACTTTGACTGTGGCATCAATGACATTGACAGAAAATTAGTTACTCACCAACAACTTCGATTGTGAGTAAATAATTTCTTACAATTGATGTCAGAAGTGTCCTGGATAGGAAACTAGTTTTTTTTAAATCTTTGTGCAACCCAGCAAATCAATTAAGCTATTTACAATAATGTGTGTCTTTTAATCATTTGTGATTTGTCCCTCTGATCTATTACTCAAATCACAATTAAATTTTAATCTAACTATGTTCTGTGCCTACACTGCCTACAGCAAAAAACGTGTGCAAAAAGAGATTTATAGTTTAAAAATTAATTACCTCTAAGTAATTGACTGCCGCCCAGCCTAAACCCTAATCCTAGAATCATGGTGACATCCCCTGAAAAGGGATTTTTCGAAAATAACCCCCTTAGAGTGTTGAAATTATTATAAGAGTTTCTGTATTTTAGAAACTAAAACTGGTGGAGGTCTAAAAATTGGTATAAAAGTTCCTTTAATAAAATAATAATATACGTGTTTCGTCATTTTTTCAAAATTCACTTGGGGGGTTAAAAACCGGGTCTAATATATTTTGAGGGTAGTACCTACAAATGTCTATAATTTTAAACTACATATATTGCTGAAAATTGGTACTGTGCTTACTCTGCTAAAATAAGCAAGTACTTGTAGGTGTTCTGGGAAATAATGCCTCTTGAGGGTAGAAATGGAGGGGGTAAGTTTCTTGCGCAACCGTAAGAGAAAAAGATATAAGTAAAAATGTTAGTCAATTTCCATGCTTGGAACAAATAAACATGGCAAATTAATACTTCGGTTCTTTGTTTTTTGGTGCTTTGCTGACTTAGAATGTTAATGTGTCATTCTCACTATCTTAAAGCCTAGCTGAAAACGTTAATACTGGTTATTTTTCTTGCTTATAACATCTTAATTCTCCTGAAGATGAACATTTCTATGTTCGAAACATGTTGAGGTATCTTTAAATAAGATTTATTTGGAATATATTAGTGGAGGAAGACTTAGAGTTTTTCTTTCCCTTTCAAATAAACATGTGTTTGGGCATTAACAAAAATTGTGTCCATAGGGGGTGCAAAAAGGTGTATAAAAGTTTATATCGGAAAAAATATTTTTAAGAACAAGTAATAAAACAGTTTATTTCTTATTTTTTTAACCTCTGCCCCTAAAAGGTGTTCAGAATGGAAAGGTTTTGTGAGTGCCATTAACGATCTGTAATGAAATGTATATATTTTGTTGCTTTGTGTCGATGGCGAATTTATAACAATTTAATTGCTCGAGCGAAGACCAGGATATCAGCTAGTTTTATATAAAAATACCGTTTGTACTGCAAATATTTGTCTGTCTGTACACTTATGGTTAATAAGGTTAGGAACAAAAAACGGTTATTTACCACCCAGTCTCCCACCTCCACCTGAGGGCGGTCTTGCCCCAGCTACCCCTGGTTTACCACCAAAGGGTGCTGATAACCCAGGCCCACCTCCTGCTCCATTTGCTCCTGGTGGCAGGTATGTGCTATCTAATCGGGCCCCTGAGCAGTAACTCAGAAGAGCTGTTGCTAATAACTGAAAAACAAATATATATGTAAGTAATTAATATTTTAGGGTGTCCTAAAAGGCTCAATAATTTGGGATTGGGTAAATTAATTAAAATTAAAGTAAGAAAAGAACTTGTTTAGATTGTCCACTTACTACTATTTTCAAGACCTTTGCAGATACAAATTTGAAATTTATACAGTGTGACCAGTAAAGTCCGCGTCATATGGGATTTTTTTTTATTAATAGCTTTATTCGAAATTTGACTTTGGCATCAAGTTCTGCTTCGATCGAGATGAAAATTAAGCAAAAATATAGTAGTCACGTGATTCGCATTATCTGTCCAATTTTAATTTTTTCCAAAAAAATATTTAAAAGTGGGGTTATTTCTGAAAATATCAAAAAAGTTATTAAGAAAAGTTTTTAGCCCACATGCAAAATTTCAGCTGCATAAGATAATTTTGATTTTTTACCCACCACTAAAATTTATTTTCCACTTAATGAACACTTAACTGATGACACTGTGTTATTTTTTGTCTTAATATTAATGTGCATTACTTTCAAACGCAAACTACGTTTTCAAAAATACTTATTTTATAAAGTTACCTTATACAGGGTCAAATACAAATAAACTTTGCATCACATGCGACCAAATTTTAATAGCCCAATTTTGATTTTGTAGAAAAACACACATTTAATATGGCGCTACTTTAAAAAAATTGTATCTGAAATAAAGCATTGTAAAAACTAAGAAGTTTTATGTAGGTTGCGTTGAGTCTTATTTTACAAAATATGGGTAAAAAATCAAAATTATCTTATGCAGCTGAAATTTTGCATGTGAGCTAGAAACTGCATTTAAAAAAACTTTTTTTATAACTTTTTTTGATATTTTTAGAAATAACCCCACTTTCGAATTATTTTTTGGAAAAAATTAAAATTGGACAGATAATGCGAATCACGAACTACTATTTTTTTGTGTAATTTTCATCTCGATCGAAGCAGAACTTGATGCCAAAGTCAAATTTTGAATAAAGTTATTATTAAAAAAAAACCCATATGATGCGGACTTTAATGGTCACATTGTATATTTTGGTCTTAAAAATGTCAATATTTAAGAAATGTGATCAGAAATAGTGGATAGAGGGGTAAAAATAAACTTTTTTTACGCTAACATTAATACTTTTTAATGTCAAATTAGAAAAACCTGACATATTTAACAAAAAAATGGTACTTTTGATAAGACATGATTGGATGCGCCGTTTTCTAGATAAATTTATTTAAAAATTACCCTGCATTTAAAAAAAATTCGTAATTTATTATTTACTAGTGTTAACAAATCCTAAAATTTTATTCAACTATTTACTAATTTTCTGCTATTGTAAAATAAACTTTAAATTTTCCTAAATAACTCCACTTTAACCGTGGACTATTTCTTCAAATTATGCATAAAGTACCAAATATCAATTTTGTATTCCTTGTCAAATGTTGAGGAGTTTACAGCACGAATGAGTGTAGATTAATTTCTTCCAAAGTAATTGGAACTGTTTAAAACGATCTTTACTAACGTTAATGATATTTGCCAAATATTAACCATTTTGAGCATTGATTGACGAAAAACTATTAAAGATGAATAAATAGTTATTTATTCTACACGACGATAAAATTGTACTCTATCTTTGAGAGTGTTTTTTAAGGTCGAGACGCTAATTACGCTCGAGAAGATAATGCAATTTTATCGTCGTGTGCAATACAACATTTTTTTTTCTATAGACTTCAAATTCAGGTGAAAAATGAAATTTCAAAGAAAATTTCACACCTGTACTTTTTAACCAATAAGATACTTTAATTATGACTAGTTACCATGACAACTAAAAGAATTTCTGGACATTTTTTCGAGGCGCCACGATATTTAAGTGGAAATTTTTTGACAGTTGGTGGTGTGTAAACATATGATCTACAACCATTAAATAATGTACATATACCTGTGAATAATGCAAAATATCTTAATTATGTAACATTTCACATCACTTTGACCACACTTTCCTTATAATCTTCAAAATTTTGCTTTTTCATATTAATTGCGTAGTCCTCCAGTATAGTAGCCACCTGTACTACACTCATACACTCATGAATATTATACAACTTTTCGTCACAAAATTCAACAAACTGTTTCTATACACTTGATTTTGATTTTCGGGTGTTATCTGGTGTTATATTTTGAATTTCTTGTCTAATTACTTGTTGATTTTCTTTACCAAATCGCGACATTTCGCTATAGGTACACTTATTAAACTCAACACTCAACGTACAGACGTTTTAAACTATTTAAACTATATACCTAGTAATTATTATTAAGCTTTGTGACAGAAACGGTTAAACAAAAATGACAATTCAACATATTATGTCAAAATACCCTGGCCAACTTGACAAGCAGTGAAATTAGTTTAAAATGTCAAGTTTGATTAATAATTTTTTTTCCAAATTATGGTGTAAAGTGGTGTGAAATTTTCTTACCGAATCCCACGCGAGCTTAAATTATTCCTGGAAATAATTTAAGCTCTTGTGATATTATAAGTGAAAATTGTAATTTTTGGCACAAAAATCGCAACTGTGTTGCTCCGTTACTAGGGATATGAATTACTCTGTCAACAAATGTCAAACAAATTTTACATTCTGGTTTTATTGGAGTGATCAGTATTTTTGCGTTTGTGTACGAAGTGAATACGAAATGTACGGAAAAGAATTAACACAAGAAGAAGAAAGATAGATGTTTCTAATAATGTTAAAAGTAAAATTACACTTGTTGTTAATCCTTCGAATTAATGTGTTTGAATTTGTAAATTTAATTAAATAAAAAAAGTTAAAACATTTTAGCCACCCTTGCTGTTAAAGTGTTATTTCATCTACCCTTGCGGTTAAAGTGATACTTTATCTACTCAAAAGAGTTGCTATAACAACATTTTAACATCAGCGATAGAAAAAATGTTTTTTATTTTTCAAATAAATCAATTTTTGTTTGTTCAATATTGAATTTGGTACTTATGTATAACCTAATATACACTTAAAAAATAGTCGATAACTAGGGTTGTAAGTTAAAAAAATTATCAATATCATCATATTTCTAATTTGGAACACCCTGTATCAATATTTTTTTACAAAAAAGACCACTACTGTTAATGACCGTGCCAGAGAATTTTTCCAAAAATAAAACTACTGATTTTGCTGAATTTATTCCAAGTTGCAATCTCACACTGTCGTAGAACGTACACAACATAATAAGTTACGGTAAACATTCCAGGCAAAAATGAAAGATTTTTTCCATAAATATTAAAAAGACAAAAAAATACACTTTCATTACTACTATAAACAATAAGTAGGGCTAATTAAACAAAGAATATTTCAAAAACAGGTGTAGGGGTTATAATTAGATAGTTTTGAAAAGCTAAAATATACCACAAGCACTGGAATCAGGGGTGGCTTATATTTTAAAATTGGATGAAAATTAATTACTCCACTGGATTCAACATCAAAAATTCTATAATATCTAATTTTATTTTTTATTTTTACCCTTTAAATATGACCTAATAGGGATATACAGTGTGGTGGTTTAAGTGTGCAACATATGGGAATTTTTTTTATTACCAATTTCTCAGAAAATTTTATTCTTGATAAAAGTTGGTGCATGTTCAATAATCATATTAGGTGCACTTGGAATGGTCGCAAGTCAAACGGCGTACAGGGTAGGCCAAAAAATATTAAACTTGTACAAGAATAAACTTTTTTAATAAACATTTAAAATATTGCACGTTAAATGATTGTTTTTTAATTAGCATATTATCATTACTAATATTTTATCTTGTTAAAAAGAATTTTAAGGATATTTAAAATTTGTGTTTAATATCGTTGCAACCAACATGAAGTTTGTGATTCTTTAATAAATTAAAAACTCAAGTAAATATTACAAATATGCTTGAATTTGAACAAAGATATGTGAAATTGATTTGATTTTGATTAATTTATGAAGGTCTTTATGGTGAATATAAAAAAAAATTTTTGGGAAACTTAACGTTTTTAAAAAAAATATATATTTTTATTTTAGGAGGTCACGTTTTTGAATCTATGCATACCTTTTAATTCTAAACAACTTTTCTTAATAGCATTTTGCTGAATTTTCTGAAATAGGGGTACTTTATTCTTGTACAAGTTTTATATTTTTTAGCCTACCCTGTACGCCGTTTGACTTCCAACCATTCCAAGTGCACCAAATATGATTATCGAACATGCACCAACTTTTATCAAGAATAAAATTTTCTGAGAAATCGGTAATAAATAAAAAAAATGCCCATATGTTGCATACTTAAACAACCACACTGTATACAAAAATCTGTTTGTAGCAGTTTGTTTCCTAGAAAATTTCTAAAATAATTTGGGAAAAAAGTAAGGAAGTTTAATCCAAAGCACAGGTATCTATTATAAGATGAATGCGAGTTAAAGGTTTGAACTCACCAGCTGAATACTACACATGTCTATTAACTAATCAAACAATTAACCTAAACTAATTTGACTTAAGGATAGTTTTGCTTTTATAGTATTTACAGGATCAGTAAACATTCTACCCCACTATTGAAAATTAATCAGAATGAGAAGCAAGATCGTCTTCTTTTGCGAAAATCAACTTGAAGATGGGCATCATAGTCTAGGCGACAGAGAATTAAAAATAACTGCTCGTAATTGCATAATGTTTTGGTCCATTTTTTAAATTATATAATTATATATCTAGGAATAATTTTTGATAAGCATTTAAAATGGGATTTACATAGTGACTACATTATAAAAGAACTAAGAATTCTTATACCAAAATTTAAACATCTTAAACAATTATTAAATATAAAAGAATTAGAACTACTTTATTATGCTTTAGTACAAACACATTTAAATTATGGAATACTAGGATGGGGAGGCATAAATAAGAATTATCTTAATAATATTGAAACTATTCAAAAATACATTCTAAAAATTATTTACGAAAAAGACCACCAATATTCTTCAGATTTACTATTTAAAGATAGCAAAAAAATGGATATTAAACAAATATTTTCTTATAACATGTTAATATATATTTTTAAACATAAAAATATAATAAATTATATTAATCACACACATGAAACTCGTCATAAAAATACAATTACATATAAAAATAGAGTAAACAAAACAATACACAAACATTTTTTGAACATCAATCCATATATTTTTGATATGCTACCACAGTCAATTAAAATAATTAAATCGTTAAATAATTATAAAAATAAAATTAAAAATTGGATATTATCTAATCCAAGAGATATATTCAAGAACGTCATTAATAAATAATGAATAAAATAAAGAATATATATTTGTATTTCCCTAGTTTCTTTCAAATATATTTATATACAGTGTAACCAGTAAAGTCCGCATCATATGGGATTTTTTCTTATTAATAGCTTTATTCAAAATTTAACTTTTGCATCAAGTTCTGCTTCGATCGAGATGAAAATTAAGCAAAAAAATAGTAGTCACGTGATTCGCATTATCTGTCAAATTTTAATTTTTTTTCAAAAATAATTCAAAAGTGGGGTTATTTCTGAAAATATTAAAAAAAGTTATTGGAAAAAGTTTTTTTAAATGCAGTTTCTAGCCCACATGCAAAATTTCAGCTCGATAAGATAATTTTGATTTTTTACCTATATTTTGTAAATTGCACCACTTTTGCAAAATAAGACTTAACGCAACCTACATAAAACTTCTTAGTTTGGACAATGCTTTATTTCACATACATTCTCTTTAAAGTAGCGTCATATTAAATGTGTGTTTTTCTACAAAATCAAAATTGGGCTATTAAAATATGGTCGCATGTGATGCAAAGTTCATTTGTTTTTGACCCTGTATAAGGTAACTTCATAAAATACGTATTTTTGAAAACCTAGATTGTGTCTGAAAGTAAAAAAATAAAAAAAAATAAAAAAGGGGTTTTAAATTAAATCGTTAAAAATAGATAAACTTACATTAAGTTAAGCTAAAATTTATTTTCCACTTAATAAACACTTTACTGATGACACTGTGTTCTTTTTTGTGTTAATATTAAGGTGTATTACTTTCAAACACAAACTACCTTTTCAAAAATACTTATTTTATGAAGTTATCTTATACAGGGTCAAAAACAAATTAACTTTGCATCACATGCGACCAAATTTTAATAGCCCAATTTTGATTTTGTAGAAAAACACACATTTAATATGACGCTTATTTAAAGAAAATGTATCTGAAATAAAGCATTGTCAAAACTAAGAAGTTTTATGTAGGTTGCGTTGAGTCTTATTTTGCAACAGTGGTGCAATTTACAAAATATAGGTAAAAAATCAAAATTATCCTATGCAGCTGAAATTTTGCATGTGGGCTAGAAACTGCATTTAATAAAACTTTTTTTTATAACTTTTTTCGATATTTTCAGAAATAACCCCACTTTTGAATAATTTTTTGGAAAAAATTAAAATTTGACAGATAATGCGAATCACGTGACTACTATTTTTTTGCTTAATTTTCATCGCGATCGAAGCAGAACTTGATGCTAAAGTCAAATTTCGAATAAAGTTATTAATAAAAATAAATCCCATATGATGCGGACTTTACTGGTGACACTGTATATATTATATACATAACGTATTGTATCTTCGTATATTGTAGTGATATAAAATACAAATAAAATATTGTCATGTTTGTTTTATATTATAACATAGTTGTGTCTGAATTATGAAATATATTCTTTACAATAAATATTATATTATTCTTTAACTTTAAATTTATATTTAACTTATTATTATATTTAACTCAATACAAGTATTTACTTCTGAGTTTCGGAATTAAGTTTATTCAAAAAAATTTATATTAACATTAAATGTAAACAAAAAATGTTGAATAAACTTTTTATTATTATTATTATTATTATTATTATTATTATTATCTTTAAAAACACTGTTTAACGTTGGAGGACTCGCAATGGCATATAACGCAAAATTAGTTTAATGTTATTGGGAAAGAAAAAAAATAACTAAAAGTCTTCCTCCATAAAATTTAATAGAATAGAATTCTCAAGGGTCTCTACATGTTTCGAACGTAGAAACGTTCATCATCAGGAGACAGAAAATGTATTTAAATAATCTGATGGTTTTAGCAGAAGAGAAAATGGTGAAGGACCTTAATGGAGCTTTCATAGAATTAAAAAATGATGTGTAAAAGAGCCATAATATGGAGAAATTAATAAAAGTTAAAACATACTCAGTATGTGAGAAGTCAGTAAATGTGGTCTAAACCAACTAAAAAACTGGGAAAAAGGAAAACCTATCTAAAAAGAAAGTGTCAAAGATTATTTAAATTTTTTAAAAAACATTTTTAGGTTTTTGTCAAAAAGACATTGATGGGATAAATTAGGTAGTAATTATCATAGAGGTAATGAAAAATTACATACAGCAAAGCGCTTAGAGGGGTACTGGTACTTAATTTTAATGTTATTGTTAAATTACCAAAAATAATGGCCCTGTAAATTGTTTAAGAGTAGACAAGGACACCTAATTTCGGCCATGTGACAAAATGGTGGTTTGAGGGATCCCGGAATCGGTGGGAGTATCAACATGCTTGCCAACCTATAACCTATTTCGCGTAGATTTATTTATGTTTTCTAGCTTCAATACAAAATTTAAAGAAAATCAGTGTCGACTTGATATTCTATAGGTAATAATTGACATATTTAATAAATATTAAGGAATTTCATAACTTATTTTAGGAGAATTGTATAACGAAAAATATCGGGTAAGATTTTTTTTAACATTATTATGTCATTGCAATGACAAGTTCTTTCATTATACAATTCTCCCAAAATTAGCAATGAAATAAATTGATATTTTTGTAATATATCAGATATTACCTAGGTAATGTGCCGACGATACTGATTTTATTTAAATGTTAGTTTAAAAAATAATAAACTTGAAAAAACAAAGCGAAATAGGTTATAGGTTGGCAATAAATTGAACGGACGTTGAGAAATCAACTTTAAAACCCTTCCAATTAAAACGTATGCTTGTAAGGCCTTGGCCAAAAAGACGAGGTGACGTTTTGACAAACAAACATTTTTTGAATGACAGGGTCAATTGCTATTACATGAGTTTCTTTAATTGCCTACTTAATTTAAGCCAAAATTGTCAAAATCGATGATAAAAACTGTTAGTTCAAAAAATAAAATCCTCGGAAAAATATATTCAGCCGATTATAACGCTTATACAGGATAGGGTGTCTTACGTTGATCGTCTATTGGAAAATTTCGAAAAGTAATGCAGTTTGAATCCTGCAAATTTGGATAATCAGATTTTCCGATATACGTTCTTTTCAAGTGAAATAATTGCGACTTCCGGTTATACCTGAAGTTGTTTCAAACTTGCTTATTTTAAATGGAGCACCCTGTAAAATATTTTTTTTTGTTCCTTTCTTTATTTCCAATAAGTTTTATTAAACGTTTTTGTATCCTACTCTATTCGTTTGTGGTGCCAAAGACAAAGTTCTGGTGCAGAAATGCATTATTAGGTGTATACTGAGGCTTCATTCAAAGGAATCATGTCGACCCTACTTTCGAACTTTGAGTATCTTGAGTGCCCCATCCGTATATTTTTAAAATTTAGTAATGTTTCTAAAATAGCATAATAACCTATTTGAACAAAACTTCCATCAGTATGCTAACTCCATCACAACCGTAACAAAAGGAAGAGGTGTATATACCGGCCCATAATTTGACTTACTTTAAAAAGGGCCCATATTATATGGCAGTCAAGGCCTATAATGTGTTCCCCATTAATATTAGGGATAGGGAAACATTAACGTCATTCAGAGAGGACTTTCTTCATAGTAAATATTTCTACGATTTTAATTTCAGGTTTTAAGTTTATCGTTATCAGTATGTCTCTTTTGTTTCTGGCATGTCTGATTGTTATATAATATTTTTATATTTTTAAATTGTTAATGGTTATAACGTTATTAATAATAACGTGTTTTTTTT
Source organism: Polydrusus pterygomalis (assembly GCA_963969555.1). NCBI lineage: Eukaryota > Metazoa > Arthropoda > Insecta > Coleoptera > Curculionidae > Polydrusus > Polydrusus pterygomalis. The sequence goes on along the minus strand of OZ018376.1, from coordinate 34,643,997 downwards.
ATTAACAAATTCCCAACGAACTTTAAAAGTCCATTACAGGGAATATAAATTATAAACAATAACAAACTAAAAATTAACAATTTTTATAAAAATACATAAATATATCTATTTAACGAAATTAATAAAAAAGTCAAATAATATTTCATTTAAAAAAATGGAATCATTTATTATGTTAAAAAATACAATTTAATTTGATTTTTAAAGAGTACTAATTTTTTAATGTTTTTATATTTATTTGGTAGGTTATTATAGATCATAATCCCATTGTATAATAATGATCGTTTACCGAAATTACTTTTAATATTAAAATTTACTGCCAAAAGAGTTTTAGTTTGCCGGGTATAATGATTATGTAAACTATTAATTTTTTTAAATATGATTTTTGTTTTTTTTTTGATGAATGGCTATTGAATGAATAATAACACATATTTTTAATTTATATAAATTTTAAATATCCCAGTGGTTTTTATTAAATTTATTGTGGGTTCCAAAAAGGGAAGCTTGTATATGCATTTAATAAGTTTATTTTGTAATTTTTTTTTAAGGTTTTATTATTGTAGAGGTAGCAGATCACCAAATTGAAATTAAATATTGCAATTTAGAATAAATTAGAGAATAATAAATATTTTTTAGAAGTGTAATTGGTAAATAATGTCTTATTTTGTATAAAATTCAAATCAAAGGAGATACAGGGTCCCCCATTTAAAACGAAACAGGCTAAATATCTGGTTCCACGTTAATTAAAAAAAAAAACGCTCGGACCCGTCGATTTTTATTTCGAGGGGGACATCTTTTGCGTATATTGTCAATCTTGTTACTTCAAGCCCCTAGGAGGGAGGGGGGGTACGATCTAAATCGTAAATGGATACCCCTATTTTATATAATTTTTTTGGATTCTGCATAAAATTCTGAACATTTTTTAATAAAAGCATTATTAGTCTATACTAAACAGTTTCCGAGATATTGACTCTTGAAAAATGAGATTTTTAAACTTTGACAGCGTCTAACTGTACGTCTTAGAGCAAAACGGCTTACATGTCCCTATCTTCGATTTTTATTATCTTTCCAATAGTGTCAGCTTCCGGTTAAACCGGTTGTAAGAAATATAGTACTTCCGGTTTAACCGAAAGTTTACACTATTGGAAAGATAATAAAAATCGAAGATAGGGACATGTAAGCCATTTTACTCTAAGACGTACAGTTAGAAAGCTAGACGCTGTCAAAATTCAAAAATCTCATTTTTCAAGAGTCAATATCTTGGAAACTGTTTAGTATAGACTAATAATGCTTTTATTAAAAAATGTTCAGAAATTTATGCAGAATCCAAAAAAATTATATAAAATAGGGGTATCCATTTAAGATTTAGATCTTACACCCCTCCCTCCTAGGGGCTTAAAGTAACAAGATTGACAATAAACGCAAAATATGTCCCCCTCGAAATAAAAATCGACGGGTCCGAGCGTTTTTTTTTTAATTAACGTGGAACCAGATATTTAGCCTGTTTCGTTTTAAATGGGGAACCCTGTATATACAGGGTACGCCAAACTCGATGGCCCCTTAGAAGTATCTAGACAATGAAACAAGTTAGGAATTTGAAATTTAGGATTTGTCCATAGGAGGTCATGATCTCCAATTTGAAAATAGTTTTAACATTGCGGCGTTGCCAGATCTACTCTTACTACATACCAACTTTGTTATTTCAAATGTAATGCCCTGTATATTTTCACATTTTTGGATACCGCTGGACATTCTAAAACTTTTCTGTATAACCGATAGTATACCTATCTGGAGCCGTTTGACAAATAAAAATTATTTATTAAGAAATTTAGCAACACGCATCCCTGAATAAAAAAATAAGTTTTTTCGCAACGGACAAAGACAAGCCACTGAGATTTTGGCTGTTGTTTCTTAATAGGTTGTTTTGTCATAATATGCCAGGCAAATTAAATTATCTCATACAGGATGTCTACAACATCATATTTATTTCGTGCAGCATAAAAATTGTAGTTATGCACTAATTTTAAATGGAACACCCTATATTTTAGAGTGGTAACTAAAAGATCCATTAATTCTCTATCTAAAAGTATTATGTGATGTCATACCTAATTTTAGCCGTTTTGGACTTATAAGCAAAAAAACAAAATAATGTAATTAATGTAAATATAATTTCTTATTAGCAGAAGAAGTAGGCTATGACTTCAATCAAAAACGTTTGTCAAAATTTTAAAATAAAACACAAAAAATAAGGATGAAAAAAATTAATAACTCAATGAACTTACTCAGATGTTTGAAGATCGCTGGATTCGTCGATTGGGTCCATGGAATTGGCCGCCGAGGTCACCAGACCTTACCCCACTTGATTTTTATCTTTGGGGTAGGATTAAACAACTTGTTTACGTTACGCCAGTTCACACCAAAGAGGAGCTTCAAAATCGTGTACGGGAGGCATTCCTGTCTTTGAAGGCATGTGAGATCCAAGCAGCAACAACAGACCATGTTATGACGGAAATCCTCAATTGTTTAAAAGTTAACGGAGGACGTTTTAAACAATTTAGTTATTGATTTATTAATTTTTTTCATCCTTATTTTTTGTGTTTTATTTTAAAATTTTGACAAACGTTTTTGATTGAAGTCATAGCCTACTTCTTCTGCTAATAAGAAATTATATTTACATTAATTACATTATTTTGTTTTTTTGCTTATAAGTGCAAAACGGCTAAAATTAGGTATGACATCACATAATACTTTTAGATAGAGAATTAATGGATCTTTTAGTTACCACTCTAAAATATAGGGTGTTCCATTTAAAATTACTGCATAACTACAATTTTTATGTTGCACGAAATGAATATGATGTTGTAGACACCCTGTATGAGATAATTTAATTTGCCTGACATATTATGACAAAACAACCTATTAAGGAACAACAGCCAAAATCTTAGTCGGTTGTCTTTGTCCGTTGCGAAAAATCTTATTTTTTTATTGAGGGATGCGTGTTGCTAAATTTCTTACTAAATAATTTTTATTTGTCAAACGGCTCCAGATAGGTATACTATCGGTTATACAGAAAAGTTTTAAAATGTCCAGCGGTATCCAAAAATGTGAAAATATACAGGGCATTACATTTGAAATAACAAAGTTGGTATGTAGTAAGAGTAAATCTGGCAACGCCGCAATGTTAAAACTATTTTCAAATTGGAGATCATGACCTCCTATGGATAAATCCTAAATTTCAAATTCCTAACTTGTTTCATTGTCTAGATACTTCTAAGGGGCCATCGAGTTTGGCGTACCCTGTATAACAATAAGTTTTATGATAAAAAAATGTTAATTTTCCATTTTCCTTAAACTAAAATTTCATTTTCCGACATCGGACTATAGACACAAAATACATCATTCCACAACCGGAATTTCACTATTTAATCTTTGATAACATATTTAATTTTAGGCGATACTATAATAAAGGTCACAATTGGAGAAAACATTTTTTTTCCAGAAACGAATAGAGTAGGATACAAAAACGTTTCATAAAAGTTATTGGAAATAAAGAAAGGAACAAAAAAATATTATACAGGGTGCTTCATTTAAAATAAGCAAGTTTAAGACAACTTCTGATATAACCGGAAGTCGAATATGGTCGCTGTTATTTCATTTGAAGAGAGCGTCTTCGAAAACCACATTATCCAAATCACCGGGAGTCACCCTGTAGAGCGTTTATTAAAGCGATATGATATTTAAAACACATTACACAAATCCAAATCAAACGTTTCAAAAATGTATTTAAAAATAGCAGTTTGATAAAGCCGCCTAATTTATTACTGTACTCGTGTACTTTTTATTTAGGGGTGTAATAATGCTGACCAAATTGTAATTTGTAATGTTAATAAGGTATAAGGTATTATCAAATTCAACCAGATGATAATAAAAAGATCCAGTAAATGGAACTACACGTCGCCATTTTTGTTTAATATTTTAGTACTAAACTAGGGCGCCTCCAGGGGAGTAGGTAGAAAAAATAAATTATTTTAATGATCCCATTGCAAGTGCATCCCAATGTTTCTAGCCACAGCAGTATCGACTGGACTATAATGGGTTTGTTCGGAATGTAGATTGATTGAAATATTTTACTTATTGCGGAAGATTCTGTTTCTCTCTTACTCATTGAATCTCTACGAAGAAGTAAGTTGTCTTAGATCTTAAGATATAGACTTGCGGGTAGTGTCACGTCAATAGAGAATCCTTTCACGTTCATTGATAAGTTTTTTAAGCCTTGTTTGGTTTACTTTTGTTGTTACATAATTATTGTGTATGTGTGATTATAAAACCTTATTTTTTTAAAGTACAGAAGTAGGTACCTACTTTGTATTTAATTATTCCTATTGCAATTCGGTCATAATTATAAAGCTATAATTTACTTTTAATATGATTTATGTAATTTTCTTGACAATTTAGCATAGCTTTTTTATTTGAACTTAAGTCGTCAAGTTAAGTCACTAATGAACAAAATATAAAGTACCATCCAGATGTAATAGTTTATTTACTTTTAGTTTTTGTTACCTAATTAACTAAAAAGTGCTTCTTGAATTATGTGAGTATAGGTTATTGGTCATTCGGTATCCTTGGCGGTTCAATCACTTTTGTAATAGTTGATCAATCGATACACAGAAAGTAAAAACTAGTTAATTCGTTTCTTTTTAGCCTATAATCTTGCATTTTGGAGCAATTTATGGCAATCCTAATTTGTTAAATAAAAATGACAGCCCTATAATAGGTAATATAGTCCCTCATCCCTCAGCATCCAAGAAATGTTGGATAATGAATCTTGAAATTGGAGTCTTAATAATTACAAGTAAGCTATCATGGGAGAAAGTTATTCAAAAAATTGTCCCTTGCATAGGCGCAATAAAAAGGTGTGCACATCAATTAAACACAAAATCTAAGTATTTACTTTATAACAGTTTTATTGAATCGCATCTCATCCCTTGTTGGGGAAATGCTAGTGAATACCTTCTAAATAAATTACAAAGAACTCAAAATAAAGCAATAAAAACAATCTTCTTATTAGTGTGGTCAACTCCCAGTGAAGAGCTATATCAGCAACTCCCAGTGGCGGATCCAGGGGGGGCCAATGGGGCCCGGGCCCCCCCTTAAGCCCGTTAAAACATTGAAAATTATTTTTTTTGTTTACCTGTTACAAAAATTTGTGTTACGTTTTTCACAATATAAAATACAAATATACTGATTTATTTTGATTTTTTGCATACGGGACCCCCCCCCCCCCTTAGGAGTATTTCTGGATCCGCCACTGGCAACTCCCACTCTTAAACATCAAACAATTAAAATTCCTAGAACAAAGCAAATTAATACATTGTTTAAAATATGGTCTAATTGAAACAAATGTGATTATAAAAGAAACAAATAAATATCAGGCGTATATAACACAAGATCAAATCTAAACATTAGAAATAATCATGCAAGAACAAAGAAGGGCCAGGACTCTCCAATTTACCGAAGTGTACAGACTTTTAATAAAATACCCAAAATTACTTTTTCGGGAAAACTAAAAAAAGTATGCCATAACCGTAAAAAGTATATCAAAAATAGTTTATAATTTCCTTTTGTCATTCATTTATCTTTCGTTTTTCATTACTGGTTTTTTTATTGGGTACCTATTAAATTTTATTTTTGTTACAATATTTTTTTAAGATAGTTATTCTTATACCTAGTTAAAATGTAATTAAAGGCCTTGGTGCCAGTATTATGTACTGTTTTCAGGTCTGAAATAAACACATCATAAAAAAAATACATTTCAAAATTCGATTGTAAAAATTAGTCTTAAAAAACCGAGGCTTTTTCCTACAAATCAACTTTATTCCAGAGAACTTTGTAATATTAGAACTTTGTATATTGTCACTGTATGTAAATTGTTGCACTTTATTAATAATTAAAAAAAATTCAGAATATCACATGATCACGAGACCAGAGGCAACACGAATGGACTAATAAACATTTATGGAACCAGGACAACAATGATGCAACATTTTGTACCATACCATGGCCCAAAATTACATGACTTAATACCTAAAAATATTAGAACTTTAACTGACAAAGGCAATTTAAAAAGCAATTCAACAACTATCTTATTGAGAATATTGCTTGTTTTCTCTAATTATTTTAGTTATTTTCTTCAGGGAATTTTCTCCACAATTTTATTGTGATGATTCGAGCGTAGAGACGTTTATTATCAGGAGACAAAAAAATATTTGCTGATGGTGTTGATGGTACAAGAGACAATGATATATATTATAGCGAAGACAAAAAAATTGAAGAAAAATGTTTGTAGAAAAACAATTCAAACATTTGTTTAGAAAGAAAAGTCCAAACTAACTGAATGGGAGGGGAAGTAAATAAACTTGTAAAAATAATATTTTAAAAAAGTATGTAAGACTTTGAAAAACATTATAAAAAAGTGTTTATTTTTCTCAAGAAGAAAATAGATGTAATATTGACTGAGGTAAGAAGAAACTCACTCTACTTATTATATAATATTGAAAATTATTATATTTTACGTTGAAATCCGTAAGTTAAATAAAAAAAACTATCAGAACAGTACAAATTTTATGAAGTTTTACTTACATAAAAAAAAACCTAATAAAAAAACCGGTTTGGGGCACTTAGTTTTGCTAAGTCTGAGTAACCCCCAGTAAACATTAATTTTAAAACATCCACCGTAAAATATAACTTTTTGGAAAACTTTTGTAATTTAAAACTATTCTTTCTAAACAAAAAATGTTTGAACTGTTTATCTACAAATATTTTTTTACAAATTCAGTACGCTGATAAAAAATCGCTTTCTTTTTACTATTAACATTGTTATATACCATTTAGTATTCCATAAAAGCTCCATTGTGGTTGGATACCATATTATACCATTTTATCTTTTGCTAACACCTTCAGCAAAGGCTTTTCTGTCTGCTGATGGTGAAAGTCTTTACGTTCAAAGCATGTTGAGACCTTTGAAAGAATAATGTCCATTTGTTCTAATAAAATTGTGGAGAATGAATTTTAGTGTCTTCTCGTTTAAAAAAAAAACTAAAATCATTGAAGAAAACCAGCAATATTCTTAAAAAGATAGTTGTTAAATTAATTGTTTTAATTGCCTTTTTTTTAGAAAGCCTTTTTGCTTTTCTTTCCATACTATCAACTCCACTTTCAGCATGGACTATTTCTCCAAATTATTTTTTTTTGTTTTCCTTTATTTCCTGCTTAAAGAGTGATACTATTAGGAATTTTTTTTCTGAATGTACATATTATTTAATTCTTTACAAAAACTTATTTTACTAATATCTTACCCGCACATACATGTGTTCCACATCTAGGTGTAAGAAATCTACAGCAACATACTTTATGTATCATATATATTTTGTTCATAAATAAACAAATAAATAAATTTACATTAACCAGAGAATAAGATTATTCAAAATTATAAACTGATTTAAAAAAACCTATTCAGTTTTAATATTCTTATTAAAAGCATTAAAAAATCAAAAAACAGAAAAGAAGAATAAAAAATCAAACGTATTAACCGAAATTAAATTTAATAAATTATTGTAAGTTCAATAGTATTCTTATTTTAATAATTATTATTAATACTTATATGATTTGATTATTTATAGTTGACTGAAATTTCCTGGTACTTGGGCATCCCGAATCACCCTGTATAATTTAATTTTCATTACGTAATAAACGGCTCTTCAGGATTAAATAGATGTTTCTCGGTTTCTAGACCACGGCATTCAGTACCATTGAATTCAAGGGCAAGTTTATATATACGTTATTCATTTACCAATTTGCCTTTTTATAGCAAAATTCCTTAAATTGCTACAAACGCATCTACCATTCTAAGAATAAGAGATATTCATTAAAAATATCCTGATTACGGTGTAATAATGAAATAATGTTTTTTATAAAAAAAAATAGAAGAATTAAGAAACATAATTTTTTACAAATCTTCAAGGAATTGATAGTAGTATAGTAGCAAATCTGGATAACTATGATGTATTGTCGGCTTTATGACACAAAGACGTAATTCCATATCTGCCCCAAATTAGTTATGTGTACAGCTCATATTTTGTTGTTACGAAGGGGCGTATCTCAATAGCAAACTGTTTTGTGTGTAATTTGGCATTAAGAAAAGTTCTATCTCAAATATTGCTGCATTATATTACGACATTATAATATTTCACGTTACGTCTATCCGCATTACGTCACATCCCCCCCTCAATAATCAGTTGACTATCACAGAAGTTGGATATAGTTAAATTTAAAAATATTGAAATTTCGTAATATTTTTTTTAACTTAAATTTAAACTTCTTAAAATTAATTCTTCTTAAAATAGTTGGGTTTTCCAGAGTCAGGTAATTTTAAAATAATTTTACCTACATGACGATCGAAAAAAATCAATTTCGCCTTATTTGTTGATTGAAACTACTAGGGCGTATCTATTCTATGTATATCATTAGTAAAAAATTGTTAACATTATCATGACAAAAAGACGTATCTTCAATAAATAATGAATACTAATAATACTTATAGTAGCAGATAACTAACAGATTAATAACTACTAACTTCTACTTTTATACATTTCCTTATTGCTGATCTGCACAGAAACACATGTCATAATAAAATGTAAAACTTAGGGTCAACGCAAAAAATAACGTCTACAGTTTTTTTTTAAATTGCTCTCCCATAAAATTGTAAATATTTAGACAAGCCTTAGTAAAGTACCGCATTTTGGCCTTTTTAAAATGTCACGCTGCAAGTTTGCATACTACTTCTGCCTCCGTTTTCGAAAGTAAAGATTATACGAGAAAAATAACACAGGCCTGCATTTTTTAACACTTTGAAAGTTGATTTAAAAATTTTAACTGTTTCCTAGTAATTGGGTAGCGCTGATTTCAAATCTGCTTTCAGTTTTTTTTATATCACGTAAGGTTATTTTTCAAACCGGTAAAATCCAAAAATATAGAAAAAACACGATTTATTTCATTAATTATAAGCTAGTTTTTTAATATATTAAGGAAAAAATACAAAAATATACACATATAAACTATTATAAGTGGTAATTTATTCGTTACGCTTCTTCAAAAAAATGTTTTCTTTTTTCAGAAAAGCTTCTTTTGGTTGTTTTTCTGTTCCAACAGAAATCGGCCATCATTTTTGTGTCCCAGCGCCCCTGGTATCTTTTTTTCATCTCTTTAATATATTGATGAAATCTTTCACCTTGCTCTTCACCCACGTCCCCAAGATTTTCCGGGAATTAGTCCAAATGGGAATGTAAAAAGTGAATTTTTATGCTCATATTCTGAAATTCCTGAAATTTTCCTGCATATTTTCAATGATCTTAACATAGTAGTAATTTATGTTCAACTTCTTTAAAAGCATTCCATGCATGTTTTTCCTTATCTTCCATTACCTTTTCAAATTCTGTATCTTTCATCAAGCTGCTAATCTGCGGCCCAACAAAGATTCCCTCCTTTAATTTTGCCTCTGACAGAGCCGGAAATATTTTACACAAATATTTAAAACAATATCCTTCTTTGTTTAAGGCCTTAACAAATTGTTTCATACGTCCAAGTTTTATGTGAAGTGGTGGAAGTAAAACTTTTTGAGGGTCAATAAGACTTTCGCGAATTACATTTTTGTTTCCAGGTGTTAAAGTCTCTCTTTGTGACCAGTCTCTTTTTATCCAATGCTGTTCTCGCTAGCTAGACCACTCGCACAGGAAACATGGAAATTTAGTAAATCCAGACTGCTGACCTAAGAGAAGACTTAAAATGTTTAGATCTTCACACACTTCCCAGTTGTGATTTTCATATTGTATTCTTAAAAGTAATTCCTCTAAATTTTCATAGTTTTCCTTTATCTTAACTGTATGGCCGACCGAAACAGAAGCAAAAACATTGTCATTATGTAAAAGAACAGCTTTAAAGCTCCTTTTTGAAGTCGATAAAAAGTCTTCAGTCGGAAGGTGTGTAGCACCACAGAAAATCATTTTTTATTCATCAATTATTTAGAATTTGAAGTACTACATTCATTTTAAAATGTATTAAAACGCCTATTATAAGTTTTTTTTATATTTTTTCTTTTTTTTTGCAAAAAAAAATCTATGGGTGATAGAGACCAATTGTATTTTAATTAGTTATTTCTATATAAAAACTAAGCTCAACAAACAAAAATCACGTCATCACAAATTTAATGGCCTGTGAATCAGTTAAAGTTCTCCATACCCTGTGCACAACCGCCACAAACCAGTGAGGGATATAGTGAGGATTTTAATGGCTAATAATAAAAGAAATAATACAATGCAAAAAATACTAGACTGAATTTAAACACAGATCAATACCCCCCCATTCTCCGACCCTCGTTAATTAAGTCAACTGAGGTATCATTTTCGGAAAGCTCGACCCAAACCTGCTGCCTGGTTGTGGACATTCTGGAGACAAGGTCTGCCATAATTTTAGTTTTCTTATTTACCGATACTCCTGTGTAAGTGGTCAGCGTATCAGGCATATTTATACATCTTCTATAAGTTATCCTTTTATCTACTTAAATAAAATTATTTACACTTTATTCTAAAAAATAAGCAGGGGATCCAGGGGGGCGCCCCTTTCTAAGATTCTAAACATCGGAAATCCAACAACAAACAGAGGCAATAATGTACCCAGCTGACTTTTCTTAGAAATCAAACGTTTACCGTGCCCCACTGAGATTATAAACCTAAGAATGAAACAGCTGACTTTTTTTTCGAAATAAACCGTTCACCCCTCTAACATTCCCCCAAAAAAATGTAAGAGCCACTGTATTTTTTAATTGTATTTTTTTTTGCGCCCCCAACGTTCCACCTCATCTGGAATTCTGAAGTCTGCAAGACCGTTTTAATATGGCTCGATATTGAACAACATGTATCTATGGGAAGCAATATTGTCGAAATAAATGCCGTATATGGAAAGGCATTACTTTACAACTTGCTCCACTGTATCTAAGGATAGTCTTCAAATTCATTATTTCATACCTCAAAGATAGAAAATTCCAAACCCGTGTAAACGGCATTTTGTCAGACGTACGCGACATTGAAGCGACCGTTCCCCAAGGTTCCCTAATTGCCCCAGTTTCATACATTGTGTATACTGCGGACATGCCAAAAACGCCTTTCGTCGAGCAATACATCTTTGCTGACGATATGACCATGACGTGAACCCATAAAAACCTTGCACACATTCAAAGATGTTTATAAAATCAAATTAACACGCTTATTGACTATTTTCAAAAATGGAAAATAAAAGTTAACGCTGAAAAAACTCAAGCCATTCTCATTTCCAACAAGAGAATAAACAACATCAATATCCAAAATCTTAAACTAGTCAACACTGGAGCAACACCCTAAAATACCTCGGTGTCACTCTTGACAAAAAGCTCTCATGGGCCCCCCATTTTGACAATAAAATCAAAAGCGGAAAGCAAGCATTTCGCCGCCTATATTCTCTCCTGAGTCGCAAAGTCACTTAAAAACAAGACGCTACTATACAAACAAGTAGTGCGCCCCTCCATACTATACGGAAGTATAGCATGGTGTCAAGCACCTAAAACACGAAGAAAACGTCTTCAAACACTTCAAAATAAAATTCTTAGGGCCATCACAAATGCGCCCTACTACATTAGGGGAGCGGCGATCCACTGCAACCTTAAAGTAGAAACAATTCAAGAATTCCTAAACAAAAGACATACTGAGTTTTTTAGGAAAAAACAGTTTCACCCAAATCAAGTAATTCAAAATTCATTTCCCATAAATCCCGCCCCAAATCTGCTCAAAATCCGCAATAGGAGCATAAATGCTCCCATTATACAATAACATAAAAAACACAAAAACAACATCCTAATCGTCAAGCCATGCTTGATTGTATGACAACAAAAATTGATCAAACCCAAAAAAAATTTGATCAATTTTCAAAAAGTAAAAAAAAAAATTTTGAAAATAGAAAAAATAAAAATAATTTTTTCCTTCGGAAAAAATTTATTTTCAAAAAATTACACTCTACAGAAACACTAACGTCCCCCCCCCCCCACCCCCAAGGACAATGTGTCTTTTAATTTTCAGAAAACTGAAAGTGTGTAAAAGTGCTCAACGGCACTAACACGTTAAAACCCAAGAAAGAAGAAGTATAAGGATAGTCTTCAAGGTCCGAGCAATGAATTGTTCTATAAATTGTCTGTGTAATAATACCGCCCTTATGTATTGAGGAACTACCCATTTGACCGTGATCTATATACAACTTCACAAACGCATAGTTCTTATTTTAGAAATAAAATCCAAAAAAATATTTTTCCTACGAGCGTGCGCAAAGTAGTACTTTGCGCACGCATTTTTGTGTGCAAAGTTACACTTTTCCGCACTAGTGCGGATAAGACTTTTATCCGCACTGGGTGCGGAAAAGTGTAACTTTTTAATTTTCTATTATTTTTTTTTGTTATGTAATTTTTAGTTGTAAGTATATTATAGTTCTTTCTTTAAAGTCGAATTAAAAATTATTAAATAAATTATCATATTTTTATTTTTGTTGTTATCTGATATGAAGCTCGTAGGAAAAATGTTGTTCCTAACAAGTGCGCAAAGTGCTTTTCCGCACGCAAGAACTTATCCGAACTCCGCTTCGCGTCGTTCGTCCAACTGTACTTGCGTGCGGAAAAGTATCACTTTGCGCACTTGTTAGGAAAATAACTATTTCTAAACTTAAGTTTTCCAATTGCTATGGTAATGTTAAATAATAATGTTACAAATTGAGGGATCAATTCAAGTTTGAAATAGATAGATGGTATTTCGTTTTAAAAGTCTAGTTTTTGCAAATCATGTTTATAAGTAGGTAATGAAATAATTTGTCATTAAATAGATTATGACGAAATAAAGCGGGTATATGGTAAACGACTTCCAATTTTAGTATAATCACTAATTTTATTATTCTATCAAGTATTTTTAATTAGTATGACACCTGGTTATTACAAATTTAATGGTAATTGTGGGAGTGACTCATCGAAATAATGAGAATGGATAAATACTATACAATACTGTCAATACTGCTTATGGTACCATAAACATATTCAGTTTTACTGACATTTTCAGTATTTAGTAATATCATAGAGAAAAAAAACCAAAGAGAAAACATCCAATGAAAACATTTTACCGCTCATAATTTTGTACGACGTACAAATCTGTAACGAGTTACGCCGAACGTTGCCTGTGATAAACATTTAGCAAAAGCGAATATATATAGGGGAGGGGTGGGCAAGTTGACATACCTAAGGTTTAAACAAAAATATCTTAGAAAAAACCAAGACTTATTTTTAATAAATGTAAGCAAAATAAAACAGTTGTTATATGTCTTTAACCTACATATATAACGAAACAAAATATAAACTCCTTGTACAAACAATACCACTTTAAAAAAAATAATACAAAAATCCATCTTGCCCTACCCTATAGGGCAAGTTGACATACGAAAATAAGTAGGTATAAATATAAAATATAAGTTAATATAAATCACAAATAAATTGTTTTGATTTTTTGGATAGGCCGGCACACTCAGCGTGAGCCCATTGGCGACACTTCTAGTCTAAAATATTTTTAGTGCGGGCAAGATGACATACTCGGTATGAAGGTATGCCATCCTGCCCGACAATGAACGTGAATTTTAAAAAATTACAAAATGGGTTTTAAAATAAAATCTAAAAAAGATTGATCGCGAAATGAATAGTTGAAAACTAAATTTATTAAACAAAATCAAAAAATATAAAAAAAACAGTCAAGTAATTTTTTTATAATCTTTATCATACTTTACTTACATTAAAACGAAATCGTAAATTACTTTAAATCGTTAATATTTCTAACACCGCGAAAAACTTCCACCCACAAATACCTCTAAGTGGACACTGCCAACGAGCGAACTTGTTTAAGCATGCTAAATGCTCGGATGACGGTGGAGTTTCCATGGAAGGGCTACTGTGTCATCTTGCCCACCTATGTCAACTTGCCCATCTCTCCCCTACGTCTTTAGTCACTTCCCTTCTCGGCATTGATATCGTAGACTCGCGCTTCGCTGCCCTGTTAGGTGGATGTCTAGGTTTACTTAGTTTATGGTACTATCAACACTAAATAAGTTAGATTACATGATTTATAGTGTCCGACCGAAACAAGATTTTTAGCCGAAACCGAATCTTCGCCCTTAGTTTCAGTTTCGGCCGAAACCGAAACCGAAACTTATTTATACCTACATGTTTAAAATTTTATTGTATACTGAAATTTAATATATTTTGTATAAGACGAGATCGATGTTGGGAACGGATTGAACTCTTCCCACTAAAAGGGATTTATATAGACAACACTGCCTACGAACCCACCCAATGTTAGCCGAACGGTGCGCGACAATTCACAAACACTGGGTTTCGGCATGACTGAAGGTTCGGCCGGGTTTTTGCCCCGAAACCGAAACTGTCACCGAAACTACATTTTTTGGCCGAAACGTGGCGTGACGTGGGTATAGAGTTAATTTTCTCTTAAAACAAAGCGTTTTGACAGAAGACACCGATATTTAACATTGACAGCTGATCTGGTCGTCGTTAAAGTTCCCAGATCAGCAGTGGGCCGTAGCAAGCTCACTCGTCAGGTTGTGTCATAATATTTTCTTCCGATTTTAGTGTTTTTTAAGTGTTTTTGTGTTTTTTTTTTGTATTGTGTGTTTTAAACATTTTACTTTTGAATTTTATATATTTCAGAGACAAATTTTCTTGGTGTTTATAGTTTAATACTAAGTACAAACACCATTTTGGTTAACTCATATATTATAAAATCATTAAAGTGCCTAGTTAAACCATTTAGGTACTTATCGTTATATACAGGATGTCTCAGAACTAATGGGCAAATACAGCAACAGGAGATAGTAGACTTGAAAATATGTTATTTATGCTTAAGAACGCACGGTCAATTTTCAATAAATATGTTACGTTATGAAATATCGAGATTAATGAAGTACAACTCTTTTACGTATAAAAGATCCCTCTTCCATAATTTGAGGTAAAGCAGTCAGAAATATGAGAGAAAAAAATATATGCGAGAATTTCTTAAACTCATATTGTATAGCTAGCGTTTTCTAGGAGGTATCTTAAAACTATAAATGTAATCCTTCCTCTTGCCCTCAAAAACATAACTACACCCAATTTGATTCATATCAGCTTAATATCAAACCATCGCCAATTTTGTAAAGTAAATATTTACTCGGATCACCCTGTATCTCTTTAGCCGTATAAGAAATGGGATTAAATAACATATTTTCAAGTCCACTAACTCCTGTTACTGTACAGCCCCTTAGTTACGGGACACCATCCATATATAAAATTCCCACAAAAGTAACAATACCAAAAGGGTTCCCAATATGGTGTTTTAATTAGATTTGCATTACAAAGCTTATACCTCGCAAAAAATGTACCTATTACCTTTTTCGTTGTATAATAAATATATAAATACCTATTTTGCTTTTTATAAACAAATACTAAAAGAAATAAATATTGTTTTTCTTTTCCTTCAGTTTGACGATGTATTCACATACTTATTTTGGTAGGTACGAGTCTGTCAATATTTTAATTTATAAATAATAAAATTGTTATCTACGCTATATTTTTACAAAATATTAAGACTTCCTTAAAAACAGACGGCGAAGGTAAAAGAACTTAGTCCGGTTCTGTTTCTGTAGCCAACCGCTTAACGTAAAATATACCAGACTTCAACAGGATGCCATTAATGACAGGTGATGCGACAGGTAATTTGAGTTTATTAGACCAGGGTCGATAATTTTTGAAACAAAAAAAAAATAATAGTAGGATGAAACCCATTGGAAAAGGAAGAGAATAGAACAAAAATAAAAGGAAAAATAAATTACGGGCGATCCGAGGTCGGGAAGGGGGGAGGGGGGTTTTAATGGTAGAAAATGATTTATCTCGATTTCCGGTAAAACTACAAGTCCTATGGAAAAACGTTAAATCGTAAAGTTGTAGGTAATAAAAAGATCTACAACTTTTGTATTTACACTTTTTTCATATAACCTCAAAATGTATGTGAAAAATTCAAATAACCAAGTTTTTGGTTTTTTATTTTTATCTTTTACAAAAAAATTTTCTCATCCACGAAATTTGGTGAAAACGTACCTTTTCATGTCCTAAACACACTGTAATTTTTTTGATTTAAAATATTTAATTTTTAACCTTATTTTGACTTAATATCGAAAAAACACCCTAATTTTCAATCGAAAATTCTCACGTCAAAATATCTGCTTTTTTAAAAAAGTCGGTGGGCTTTTTGTTCGTTGAAATCTCTACTTTCTTATAGTGTTAAAAAATATATACATTACTATGGTAAATGTTCTCAAAAAAATGCAAAGAAACGAAAAAAACTCGAATCCGAAATTTTTTTTTTAGATCAATATGTACAATTTTGAGCTATTTATTAAAATTTATACTTTTTTTTTATCAATGTAACATGGAATCTTACGTTTTTCGAGTAATTAAAGTATAAATTTTAAGAAATAGCTCAAAATTGTACATATTGATCTAAAAAAAAAATTTCGGATTCGAGTTTTTTTCGTTTCTTTGCATTTTTTTGAGAACATTTACCATAGTAATGTATATTTTTTTTTAACACTATCAGAAACTAGAGATTTCAACGAACAAAAAGCTTACCGACTTTTTTAAAAAAGCAGATATTTTGACGTGAGAATTTTCGATTGAAAATTAAGGTGTTTTTTCGATATTAAGTCAAAATAAGGTTAAAAAATAAATATTTTAAATCAAAAAAATTACAGTGTGTTTAGGACATGAAAAGGTAAGTTTTCACCAAATTTCGTGGATAAAAAAAATTTTTTGTAAAAGATAAAAATAAAAAACCAAAAACTTGGTTATTTGAATTTTTCACATACATTTTGAGGTTATATGAAAAAAGTGTAAATACAAAAGTTGTAGATCTTTTTATTACCTACAACTTTACGATTTAACGCTTTTCCATAGGACTTGTAGTTTTACCGGAAATCGAGATAAATCATTTTCTACCCTTAAAACCCCCTCCCCCCCTTCCGACCTCGGATCGCCCGTAATTTATTTTTCCTTTCATTTTTGTTCTATTCTCTTCCTTTTCCAATGAGTTTCATCCTACTATTATTTTTTTTCACTTTTTACCATTTTCAAAGACTTCAGCACTGGTCTATATACGCTGCATGTCTTTCTATTTTTTTTATATTCTTTTTCATCGGTCACCTCGTTTTAACAGCAATTCAGTTTGATCTCAGAGTAATCTCATTTTGACGGAAACCAGGGCTGGTATATTCCGCTGCACTAAAGGGCCACTCTGTAAAGAGGGGTTTAAAAAGAAAAAAAAATAATACCAATATCTACACCTAAAGGTTAAATACCGTGCGAGCAAAAATTATTTGCATCAAAGAGGGATTGGATTAAAAAACGTAAGGCTTGGTTTAGATCACAATGATATGGGGACGATATATCTAACCAAATCTAGGTTAAAATTTTGTCAAATTCATATTATGACATGATATGCCAAACTAATGAGTAATAAAATAAGTAGACAAATACAAATTTATTTTTGTTGTTTACAAAATTAACAAAGTAAGAATATACAGAAAGAAAAAGAATTACATAAATTGCTGAAATTGGCCACCGCCATGCTCCAAGCATTAATTCCTGCAGTAATTCCTGCGTCTTTCAAAATCTGCGGCTTGTATTTCTTGGAACAGGGTTTATAAGGAAATAAATTTAGCTGCTTCTTAAGAATAGTCCTGCATGTTCCATAATATCTTCCCACTTCTTGGGACAGGCGTCTTATACAATTTGTTGGCGTATTTTGCATTATTTCACGAACGTTTGCAACAAGTTCTTCTGTTCTTACAAATGGTCTTCCTGCTCCTTTTTTTGTGTTTTATAGAACCTGTTTCCCTAAACACAGCCACGGTTCTTTTCATGCAATGATAAAAATCCCCAGTAATAAAAGCAACGTTAGGAAAATGTTCGTGAAAATCGTCCATGCACGAACCCGGATTGTATTGCCACTCACCATTTACTCTAACCCCGTTTCGAGAATACGTTTCAACCATGAATGCTTTGTGCTATTCCGTATAGCCCATTGTGTGAATTGTTCAAGAAATTAGCGATTAATCAAATAACTTTGTAACGACTGTCAAAGATGATGGAATAACTGATTGATTGTTAATTCAGGTAGTTACTGACACCCAACAGGTATTAAGCTCTACGGCTAAGCATTACGTCCTTAGATGTAAGGCCTTCTTTGATGCAAATAATTTTTGCTCGCACGGTATTTAGATTTTAAGTAAGTTAATGACTGAGAATGCATGCACAAAAGAGGCATGCCGAAACAAAGAAAGAAAGAACAAACCTTTTAAAACGATATTCGTATATCAAGTGTCCTCCGTGGTCTTTCACAACGCTGCTTTAACACGATATTGTTCAAGTTATGAAAGATCTGCGCTATAATTTTCGCTAAGACAATAAACATTGAGCTTCTAACTACATTAGGAATGAGCATTTTAGGGTGTGATGTTTTACGAAAAGTTTCTAGGTGATGTGCATTAAGTGTCTACCTTTTGTCTACCAATGTCATTGAAAATCCGTTTTGATTTCCAAGATTACATTGTTTGTTTCTACATACGTAACAATATTGTTCAAGTATGTCATTGTCTTTACTTGAGGCAGATTGTTATCTGAAACTAAAGGGCAGTTTTGTTATAATATGGTTAGTATGCCATGCTGAAGTGTAATAGTATCTATAAGTATTACACAAAAAGCAGGAAAATGATAACCGAAAGACACCGAACCTCTCACCATACTATAAATTTATAATGTTAATAATTATCTGTACCTAATGTTTATTTATTGCGTTTTTTATTTTTAATTTTAATTTTGAATATCAGGTAAGAAAATACAGTGTAGGTTATCTTTCAGAATTTTAATTTATACACTTTTAGGTGTTATGATGCCACGGATCCGCATTTTTTTTTGTTGCGCTTTTTCTGAAGGTTATTTCTAGTATTCAGGTTGAACTGAACTTGACACAATCGTATTCCATGCTGAAGTAAATCAACATACAAATCCCCCCCCACTTTATTGACCAACCTTACGCTGTTAAAAGTATTAACATGATGTGAGAAATTTAATTATTTATCTAAAACCTTCTGAGGCCATGATAATGTTGTTTCATTTTTTTTCGTTTAGAGATGTACACAGAAAATGTATGTACACCAAATTTTTCCACAACAGAAAGAGGGTCTATCCAGAAGAACGCTATTTCAGGCTGTTGCAAAGCTAACTTAGAATTTTACAGTTGTTCAATTCATTAATAGGTATATTTTTTTAAAGCATATTTTTCATAAAATTTTGTACTTTTCCATTTTAAAAATAGTTTTGTAATATATACCGTGCGAGCAAAAATAATTTGCATCAAAGAGGGCTTGGATTAAAAAACGTAGGGCTTGGTTTAGATCACAATGATATGGGGACGATATATCTAAGCAAATCTATGTTAAAATTTTGTCAAATTCATATTATTACATAATATGCCAAACTAATGAGTAATAAAATAAATAGCAAATTTATTTTTGTTGTTCACAAAATTAACAAAGTAAGAATATACAGAAAGAAAAAGCATAAATTCACACGTCTCTTTATATTTTTGAAAGTGTTGACCAGCATCTCTGAAGAAATGTTACCACATTCTTGGATAATCCTTTTTTGTTATTGTTCTAAATTTGCAACTGGTGTTTTTAAAATAGTGTTCTTTAAATAAGGCACGAATATCGAAAAAATTGCGTTAGTAGTAAGTAGTTTAGGCGGCCGTATGGGCGGTTGTACCGTCCTGTTGAAAATACCCAAATCGTAGTTCGTCGTCAAGTAATTGCTCCACAAATGGATTCAAAATATTGTCTCTAGATCGCTGTGCTGTAACTGTGTCATGGAAAAAAATAGGACCAACAATTCTTCTTCGGGAAACAGCTTACCAGACACCAATTTTTTGAGGGTGCAATGTGGACTCTACAAAAAAATGGGGATTTTCACTACTCCACATGCGTGTATTCTGCGAATTCACGTAACCGCAGAGGTGGAACCAGGCTTCATCCGAAAAAAATGTCAGGTCTAATAAATCATTTCTTTCCAATAAATTTTGGGTAAACCATTGATAGTAATTCCTGCGTCTTTCAAAATCTGCGGCTTGTATTTCTTGAAATAGTTGCACTTTATAAGGAAATAAATTTAGCTGCTTCTTAAGAATAGTCCTGAATGTTTCATAAGATCTTCCCACTTCTTGGGACAGGCGTATTATACAATTTCTTGGCGTACTAAACACAGCCACGGTTTTTTTCAGGCAATGATAAAAATCCCCTGCAATAAAAGCAACGTTAGGAAAATGTCCATGCACAAACCCGGATTGTATTGCCACTCACCATTTACTCTAACCCCGTTTCGAAAATACGCTTTAGCCATGAATGTTTTGTGCTGTTCCGTAAAGCCCATTGTGTGAATTGTTCAAGAAATTGGATGACGAAATAACTGATTGATTGTTCATTCAGGTAGTTACTGACACCCAACAGGTATTAAGCTCTACGGCTAAGCATTACGTCCTTATATGCAAGGCCCTCTTTGATGCAAATAATTTTTGCTCGCACGGTAATGTTATATGTAAGGCTGAACGGATTGGGTCAATGGCCAATTGATATCAATAAAGTACGTTATAAATAAATAAGAATCCAAGAAGATAAAATGGTGCATTGGCATTGTGGTATATCACATAAATGGCGAAGAAAACTGTCGGCATACTAAGTTTGTAGAAAATTATTTCAAAAAAAAGTTCAATAAGAATCCAAACCACCTGAATGGAAGGGAAAGAAAAAATAAAATCCGTGAAATGAAAATTTTAGGAAGAAAAGTTTTGTAAGCGTAAGTGTGTAAACTTCATTTTTAAAAATAATTCAAAAAGGGAAATGATTTGCTCTTGTTGAGTGGATGTGAGAAGAAAAATGTATTTCTATGTTAAATTTTCAAATTGTGTAAATTAGACGCATAGGCGTAGTTAGGGGGGTACCTCCCCCGAAAACTAAATTAGCACCCCCAAAAAAATTTACAATATAAGTATAGGCCAATTTTAGAACTAACCTATTTTTATAGTATACATTATATGTAATGAATTTTTCATATTAATATTTCAAGCATTCGAATTCTGGTACAAATTCAAGTATATTTAGGTAGTTGCGGATTCTGTTCAAAATTTCTCTCCGTGTACCGTGTAGTTCACGCCCAGTTTACTTGTCAGAGCGGGTCTATGATCATAAAAATCTCGTAAAATACGAGAGCGGCATAATAGCTTGTGTATGTCATGTTCTGCAATTTTGCATTAATTTGATAATTTAAATTTATCCAGTCGTAGTCGTTCAAATTCGCGGAAATTTTTAGCCGGTATTTTGACTATTTTTTTTGTTTATTAAGGTTTAATATGGTTTTATTGAATTCAATTAAAGTTTAAAGTTAAATAAACACGAAAAACAATGAGTGCGTCGTCGGATATAAAATACACCGTGGAATTTTTGAAAACATCTTTTAGCAAGTTGCCGTTGGAGGAGAAAGTGATTGTCAAGAACATTGAAAGACCTAAACCTGCTATTAACATCACATTAAAATATTTACTAAAAATTATTGACTAAATTTGGGCGTGGTCTTAAAATTTTTTTCGCCCATTTCGCCTGCGGGCTTTTTGTGCAACCCCGGGTTAACATGTCACGAGTCGCCACTGGGCTTCAGCACCCCCAGTGTTGACCGTCTAACTACGCCTATGATTAGACGGTTGAAGATATGAAAATTAGTATTTAATTTTCCCCCGTTTTGACAAGTTTACTTGAATGTACCAATTTAAAGAGTTGACAAATCTTTTTTAAATTTTACCTATCGGCTACTAAGTCATAGCGCGAGGCTCGATTCGCACTTTACTGATTTATTTAAATCCACACAATCCCATTGTAATGCATTGTATAGAAGTGGTTTCCATATTTCAAAGAGCACAATGGTAGCAGCAGGTGATGACTTAAGTTCAATTGCCGTGACTTAACCTGATTAGGATTGGCACGTTCACGACCGCGGCATTCTCGATACTCGTCCGATCGGTATCATCTTAGTGTGGAAATAATAATGGTTTATTAACTTACTTGTATTTAATGCTTTATCAATAAAAAAATAAAACATCCAGTTGACATTAACATTTTTTATATGGTATAATACGACAGGAGTGGACGTTTGCAATAGCTAATGGTATGCAATTAGTAAAGAAGCGCCTTCTTTGTGAATGTCGATTCTCTATACTAATTATAATATACCAGAGTGGTGCCTATGGGACATTTATGTAATTGTATTAGGATTTTTTGTGCGAGCAAAAATTATTTGCATTAATGAGGGCCTTGCATCTAAGGACGTAATGCTTAGCCGTAGAGCTTAATACCTGTTGGGTGTCAGTAACTACCTGAATTAACAATCAATTAGTTAATCCGTCATCTTTGACAGTCGTTACAAGTAATTTGATTCATTGCTAATTTTTCCAATTTCTACAATGGGCTTTACCAGCACAAAACATTAATGGTTGAAGGGTATTTTCGAAACGGGGTTAGAGTAAATGGTGAGTGGCATTACAATGCGGGTTTGTGCATGGACGATTTTCACGAATATTTTCCTAACGTTGCTTTTATTGCTAGGGATTTTTATCATTGCCTAAAAAGAACCGTGGCTGTGTTTAGGGAAACACGTTCTATACAACACAAAAAAGGAGCAGGAAGACCATCTGTAAGAAGAGGAGAAATTGTTGCAAACGTTCGTGAAATAATGCAAAATACGCCAACAAATTGTATAAGACGCCTCTGTACCATGCAAGAAGTGGGAAGATCTTATGGAACATGCAGGACTTAAGAAGCAGCTAAATTTATTTCCTTATAAAGTGCAAGTATTCCAAGAAATACAAGCCGCAGATTTTGAAAGACGCAGGAATTACTCTCAATGGTTTACCCAAAATTTATTGGAAAGAAATGATTTATTAGACCTGACTTTTTTTTTGGATGAAGCCTAGTTCTACCTCTCCGGTTATGTGATTTCTCAGAATACACGCATGTGGAGTAGTGAAAATCCCCAATTTTTTGTAGAGTCAACACTTTCGAAAATATGAAGAGACGTGAGAATTTATCCACATTGCACCCTCAAAAAATTGGTGTCTGGTTAGCTGTTTCCCAAAGAAGAATTGTTGGTCCTATTTTTTTCCATGACACAGCTACAGCGGTATAGAGACAATATTTTGAATCCATTTGTGGAGCAATTACTTGACGACGAACTACGTTTTGGACATTTTCAACAGGACGGTGCAACCGCCCATACAGCCGCCGAAACGATTAACTACTTACGCAATTTTTTCGACAAACGATTGATCAGTTTTGGATAAGACATTGAATTCCCACCTAGATCACCTTGTTTAACGGTTATGGATTACTTCGTTTTTCCCCCTTTAAAGAACACTATTTTTAAAACACCAGTTGCACATTTAGAACAATTACAAGAAAGGATTATCCAAGAATGTGGTATTTCTCCAGAGATGCTGGTCAACATGGCGGTGGCCAATTTCAGCAATTTATGTAATTATTTTTCTTTCTGTATATTCTTACATTGTTAATTTTGTAAACAACAAAAATAAATTTGTATTTATCTACCTACTTATTTCATTACTCATTAGTTTGGCATATCATGTCATAATATGAATTTGACAAAATTTTAACCTAGATTTGGTTAGATATATCGTCCCCAAATCTTTGTGATCTAAACCAAGCCCCACGTTTTTTAATCCAAGCCCTCTTTGATGCAAATAATTTTTGCTCGCACGGTATGATTAACTCGCACACCAAATTTTATTAATTCCTAATAAGCCAATTAAAAGTTTTAGGAAAAACTACGGCTTTGAAACAATCCTCATCAATGAAACCACTAGTAATAATTATGATAATGTCAAATGTTAATAGACGTTTTATGTTTTAAAGGTTTCAACATGTTTTACAGTATTCAAGAAAAGATAACAATGATTAAGTGGTACTACATGGAAAATAGTTCTCGAAGAGTACTCGAAATGTTCTCTGCGATGTTCCCTGACAGACCCATTTCAAGTAAAACAACTAACAGTCGTGAAAATATTCTTAATTTTGAGAGTAAAGGTGCTGTAATTAATAAATACAATTGCTTAGAGCAATATAGTGATGTACTCGATAATAGAGCAAAAGAAAATAATACAGATTTAGAACTTTTACTCTTTGTAGAATATAATAATGCAATTAGCACTATGCTGCTGGGCAAAACTGTAGCAAAGCATCACTTCACAGAACGACAAAAATTACATAAGTCTACACTGAGGAAAATGATCTAATAGTACAGGTTTGCTAAGACATAGTTTGTATTGGTAGCCTATTTTGTGTTAACCCATATTAAATAAATTGCTAGTGTATCAAACTCGCTTTAGTGTTCCAGATTTGCTAGAACAGTGTTCTTATTGGAATTGAGTAGTTCCATTAGGAGCACAGTCTTGTTGAATAATGAACTACCTACTTTGTTAAGAAATCAATTGCATGTTCTCAATGCGACGCATTTTGTTCTCAGTAAAGCGCTTTCTCGTCAACCGTCAGTAAAGCCGTACATTATCAGAGTGATTTCCGGAAGTAAAAGAACACTTTATTTTATTGTAAAATAAAATACTTTTTTCTATTTGACGTTCATAATAAGTTCATTATGAACTTGAAATGAAGTTCATAATGAAGCTATTTCGATACGCGTTTTTTCTTTATTTGATGTTGGTAACATTGAAATTGAAAAATTGAAAAATTGACGTAAAATCACGTCTTTTGAAATTCAAAAAAAATTTGCAAAATTGCCCGAATTTCCGAACGCTCTGTATATGTATCGGATGTACAAGGATCACACAACGTATTCCGTCCAATTTCAAATCTCATATCGCTAAAATAACTTTAGAATCTCGTGTTGAAAATGGGTCAATAAATCAAAAAATGACAGTTCCCAAAATAATTTTTGTTGTCCAGAGGTTACTATGATAAAAAATAGTGTTACCAACATAAAATTTAAACATAAAAATTTAAAGGATTTATTTTCCTTTTAAATATGTATTTTTTATTGAAAAAACTACAAATAGAAAAAATAGTATAAAGCACGTGGTTCATAAGGCGTTTTAGCGCACGTGTCAATTAAAAAACTCGCCACTTCGTGGCTCGTTTTTTAAACTAGACGCGTGCGCTAAAACCGCTTCTTATGAAACGTGTACTTTAATATACTATTTTCTATTTCACGTTCATAATAAGCTCAGTACGATATGCATTTGCGTATCGTAATGAAGCTCTTTCGATACGCGTTTTCTCTTTATTTGATGTTGGTAACATTTAAATGTTTTATTTCATTGACTTGCGCGGCCTTCGTGATTTACGAGAAAATCCATTTTTCGCAGAGGAAAAATAGATTGATAACTTACTTTTTTATTTTGTGTGGATAACAGTCATGTATGTTGGTTGCATAAATCTATAAAATAATCTTTTGTAGATGCTTCAAGCTATCATTTTCTGCCAAATCCTATCCAAAATTCAATCTACTAACCTTCCAATGTCGATTTTAACTTCAACTTTATTTGAATTTTCCATCTTCCCTATACTAAATTGCAATGCCGTGACATAAAATCACGTCTTTTGAAATTCGAAAAAAAGTAGCAAAATTGCTCGAATTTCCGAACGCTCTGTATATGTACCGAATGTACAAGGATCACACAACGTATTCCGTCCAATTTCAAATCTCATATCGCTAAAATAACTTTAGAATCTCGTGGTGAAAATGGGTCAATAAATCAAAAAATTACAGTTCGCAAAATAATTTTTGTTGCCCAGAGGCTACTATGATAAAAAATAGTATTACCAACATAAAATTTAGACATAAAAATTTACAAAATTTGAAGGATTTATTTTCTTTTTAAAATGTATTTTCTTGATTATAAAAGGTGAAATAGAAAAAAATGTATAAAGCACATGTTTCATAAGGCGTTTTAGCGCACGTGTCAATAAAAAAACTCGCCACTTTGCGGCTCGTTTTTTACAATAGACGCGTGCGCTAAAACCGCTTCTTATGAAACGTGTACTTTAATATACTATTACCCTCCGCAAATTAGTGACTTTGACATTTATTAATCAAAAATCGTCTGTCACTGTCACGCCTTTCCCTATTACAGCTCGATAATAATTTTCTCGCGATTTATTGCGATGAGTTATACCTCAATTTTTTATATTATAAATTCTGAACGGTGGGCGATAAAATTTTGTATGCACCAAGTCAGTAAAGTGTCTTTATCGACTCGCCTGTTATTCGCCTCGCTCGCTTCGCTCGCTCATCTTATAATTTCAGACTCGTCCGATAAAGAATCACTTTACTGCCTTGGTACATAAATAACTATTATCTGTCACATTTGCGGCAGGTAAAGTATTTTATTTTACAAGAAAATAAAGTGTTCGTTTACTTCCGGAAATCACTCTGATAATGTACGACTTTACTGACGGTTGACGATAAAAAAACATTTACCAGTCTAGACTTTCAATTTTAGAATATGATCAATACTTACGATCATAATTTACAGTGCGGTTTATAGAATAACTGATTATTTCTTGCATACATCATACATCGATCTCAAGTGTGTCAGGCATCAGGTAAAAAAAACTTGTCTCATCAGTATCATCCGCCTGTTCTGTGTCGAAATAATAATGTTTTATTAACTTGTTTTGTATGCTCTATCAAGTATACCCATAAAAAATAAACCATCCAGTTGACATTAACATTAGTTAGTTTCTATATATGGCTAAAACAGGATTATAGTTGTCTCTAATGGCGATTGGTTTATGATTAGGTTATTATTTGATAATCACATCGATAAAAAATAGATACCAAAGATATAGAAAAACGATTGATTTTTGTCTATATAATACAGTAGACTCTCGATTATCCGAAATGATGTGGACCGGACCGATTTCGGATAATCGAAATTTCGGATAATGTGGAGATTGAGAAAAATCATTAACTATAGAAAAAGTAACTATATCTATGTACTTTTTTAGATGTACATACATGCATAATAAATTCTAATACTTAATTATGCATGTACCGGGTGGTCAAATAAGCGAGGACGTCGGCTTTATCTCGGAAACCATTAATCGTGCAACTTTCGGAAAGATTTTTTAACGAGTAAAGTGGTCAAGAGAAATTGCTGGAAATTACTTTTAAGTTCCTCATTTCGCCGCAAGGGGGCACAATTAAAAATTGTTTTTTAAATTATAAATTTCCCCGAAAATTCCCATATTAAGGTATAACTCTGATTACACCATTGGAAAGCTTAGACAATTCTGCACCATTTTGGTTTAAGGCTCATTGGCGTACCGACCTTGATAAAAATGGGAGAAGCTATTGAAAGTGTAAACATTAAAATCGCTGTAACTTCTAAACGACTTAGGCCCGGTTTAATAATGTGCTGATAAGGTCTTTGGTTGTTACCAAGAGAATAAATTTTATCTCTCTGGTAAACCGCCGGAAAACTTCTGATCAGTTTACCAACAAAATTTTAACCAAAGGACAGATAACCGGAGCTATACAATTTGGCAACATGTGGTAGCAAAATCCACCTAATTAAAGAAGATATTATAGGGTTTGTTCGGGTACGTTATGTTTTAAATGTGTTTTACATTCATTCTATATATTATATACGTTTGAGTTTATTCTATTATAAGTTCAAGAAAATGAATATAAAGAAGGAAAACGAAAAATTAAAAAAAAAGGTTGCAAATTTTTTACACAGACACAGCAGGAATTGTTGCAAGGGGGCTTTTAGAGCACAGTTCCTATAAAATAAAAAAAATGGTCAAATTCAAATATAGTTTATTATAACAATAGTCTGTAGGATAGATAGCAAATCATATTTTCTATTCGATGTAAAAAAAAAGCTGTACCGTATCGTTAGACAGTCTAAAACGATTGACAAAATCCCTGTATCATCCTAGTAATTTATGTGATTTGGGGGGTCGTGAAAAATCCTTGGCCTTTAAATAAAATATTAACATAATCTTCCAAATCATCATCTGAATCCGATTCATTTGAAAACATTTTAACATCAAAAAGCACATTCATTTTTTTACAATTGCTAAAAACAGTGAACTCTACCTAAAGAATGCCAAAAATGATCAAATTTGAGGTTATGGCTTTTGATTTAACCCACTGGTAAACCGTTAACAGCCGAATATTTCGCTGGGTAAATTATCCTGCTGGCAATAATTGTTTATCTTGCTGTTAACGCTACCAGAAGATTAAAAAACAGATTTTTTTCATTAACAGCAGGATAACTATGCCAGAGGCTTTGCCAGCACATTATTAAACCGGCCCTTATCCGATTTTACTAAATTTGAGCTTGTTTGGAAAGGGAAAATAAGTATCTTCAATTGCCGTATCCAACAGTACACGATAGTGTTTAATAAAATTGCTAGAGGGTGCAATTTGTAACAATAACAGTTTTTTCGATTTTATCCCGAAAATTCAAATCATACGGTATAACTAAGACATCATAATCGAAAAGTAGATGAAATTTGCAAGAAAAGATGTGAAGACCGCAGCAGCGTTGCCAGAGCTGGTACAATTGTACGAATCTGGTACATTTCGAACCCGTCTGTACAAAAATACATTTAACCATTTTCTGGTACATTTTCATCCTTGTGCCGCCATCTATCATTTAAAAGGCAAAATTCACAGAGACCGTCAGTTTTGCAGTACATTTATAATATTTCATCCACCTATCATCGCCCTCTATATATGAAAGACAAAACTCAAAGATAAATTTAGCAGATGACTGATGATAATAATAACTTAAAATTATTAAACAAATAAATTAAAAATATTTTTCTTACTGTTTTTCGTCGGAGGTTAAAAAAATAAGTAATTTCTGATGTCTGTACAAAAGTTTAAAATCTGGTACATTTTCAGTTTGTGATTTGTACAATTTCTTGATACCCTCTGGCAACACTGGACCGCAGTTCGATATCTTTGTTCGTTTCAGAGTTATTGTCAAAAACAATAATTTTCAATACAAATTGCGCCCTCTAGCAATTTTATTAGAAACTATCGTATACCATTAGATAGGACAATTGAAGGTACTTCCAAACAAGCTTAAATTTAGTAAAATCGGATAAGTCGTTTAGAAGTTACAGCGATTTTAATGTTTACACTTTCAATAGCTTCTCCCACTCTTATCAAGGTCGGTACGCCAATGAGCCTTAAACCAAAATGATGCAGAATTGTCTAAGCTTTCCAATGGTGTAATCAGAATTATTCCTTAATATGGGAATTTTCGGTGAAATTTAGAATTTAAAAAACAATTTTTAATTGTGCCCCTTGCGGCGAAATGAGGAGCTTAAAAGTAATTTCCAGCAATTTCTCTTGACCACTTTACTCATTAAAAAATCTTTTCGACAGTTGCACGATTAATGGTTTCCGAGATAAAGCCGACGTCCTCGCTTATTTGACCACCCGGTACATTAGTATGTGTTCATATTCATAAATTCAAGAAAGAGGTAAAATAATTGGTACTTGTTTTAATTTTAAAGTCTGTCGATTTTTGGCCGCAACAACAAAACCAACAAAACATTTCTTAGAAATTTCGGATAATGCGGAGGAATAGCAAGAATCATTTCGGATAATCCGGTTCATGGGTCGTTTCGGATAATGCGGAGTTCGCATAATCGGGTTTCGGGTAATCGGAAGTCTACTGTACTATACATTTTCTGTGTTTATTCATTCGGATATTATGTTTGTTCTTTCATTTGTATGATAAACTAAAAATTTAGTTTTCCTGAATTTTTACCTTCGTTACAAACGAATTTTTTTGTTACTTCCCATGAGTTATACGGTTGAAGCACGGAAGTCCTTTTAAAAACTACTTTTATTTACTAAAAATGCATTAAATAATTTGATGTTTTACAGTTATGCAGTTACAGTAACACTGGTTACTCTTAGCAAATCTGATGAGACTGATCTTTAAAGGCATAAAAGAAAATTTAATGCTTATCGTGCATCAAAATTATGTTGAGTCGGCATATTCCTCAGATGGGATGTGAATCCACTCCTTACGTAGCAGCACTGTAAGAAGACAAAAAATGTTGTCAATTTTAAATTCATTTGTAGGCAAATTCAAATTCAAATTTATTTCAAAATCGTTTTCATGGAGATACAAATGTGATATAGGTACAGGTTATATTTCATTAACATTTAAAATCAGTTGCATACAGCACCTAGGTAAAATCCTAACTTTTTAGGGCGCTTGTTTTCGAGGTATGAAGCGAATTTCTAATTCCAGAGAAAATTTGTTTCTTTCTCATTCTAGAAATCCCCAAATAAGATTCAGTGGTGCGATCTAGTCTAATAGGCAGCCAAATAATTGGATCAATTACTTATTAGGATAATTTAATAAGCAGAAGTAATGTTGATATTATGTTGTCAAGATTACTAGAAGCATATTATTAATCAAATCTACTTTCAAATACTATTACTTTCCTAATCAGAACGACGAAGTGAGAATGTTATTAGAAATGGTTCGTCAAAATAGGTGGATAACGAATGGTATGATACGTTAGCCCCCAAGATCTCCTTACATGACTTCATTAGACTCTTGTGGTCATGTTAAGTATGAAATCTAAAGAGATATGCGAACATTGCGAACCTAGGTGAACTTCCAGAGAAAATTAGAGCATCCATCGATGGCAGAATAGTTTTAAAAGTCACAACGTGTATTAAATGATGTCCAAAATGGTCTTAAAAAAAAGGTGCTCTATTGCACATAAAATGTAGTTCATTTTTAAACAAAAAACAAAAAAATTGAGTTTTATTTTAAAAATACAGTCACCTTGTCTGATAATTAAATATAGTAATGATTTTATTCAAAAGACGATCTGCAAACATTACGGTCAGCTATATACTGGGTTTAAGAAAATTGCATTTTCCCTATTTATATGGAAACTTTATGTTTAATTGTTCTTCTGCTTTTGCTATCTTAATAAGTAGCCAGCAAAAATATTACTACTGTACTAATTTAACTTTGTATCTATAATAAAAGTTCCTTATTATAATAGGTACTGCCAAATAATTAAATCGAATCTTATTGAAAACTATTTAATTGTCTTTTTGCAGCATTTTTTATACAGAACGACATCTACCTTAACTAAAGAGAAAGTATATTATAGTACTGACGAGCACATAAGTGTAAAATACAGTACTTGCATAATTAAATAAGAATGAAATTGTTGCTTAGCAATAAATTTTGTAGATGGCACTCCTTTAGTGTAAATGAATGAAAAGGGCTACTTTGAAAGCTGATGTATTTTTAATTATTTTTGTATAACGTGGGATAACGTACAAGTGTTATTTTACTAGGGGCACTAGAAAATGACTCCAAAATAAAAACAATATTTTATTGCTTTACTTGAGAAGAATTGAATATTTTTTTCAACTCCCTTGTCTTGTCTTGTCTTGTATTTTTTGTCTTGACTGTTATGGCTTCTGCCTTTATACAGGGCAATTCTGCCGTCATAACGAAGAGGGCAGTAAGTCGTAGATTTTTAGATATCTAGTTAGATATACTGCCGTTATCAGGCGCTTTTGCGTTATGTTTTTTGGTTTTTTTTGCTGCTGTTGTTTTAAAATTTTATTTTATTATAGTATTATAAGGAATTTAATTATGATTTTAATTTTTTTTGCATTTAGATGTGCTAGTACCGAGGAGAAATTAAAGGGACGTTTCTGCCCGATATTTGTTAGACAATTATAAAGATCAAAATTGGGAATTTCGTTAATGAGACGTTCAAAGTATATGTGGTTCAGGTCTTCAATTTGGCCACATTCGCAGTTGAGGGATTCTTTTATTCCTGTATTATACAGGTCTTCTTCAGATCCTTATTCTAAGTATGGTCGTTATATGTCTAGTCTATGGTCTACGTATGGGCATTTCCTGTATCATTTGTTGGTCGGGAATTCAGATTGTACCTGCGCATATTTTTTTCCTTTGATTTTTAAGGTTTCTTTTCAGAATTGTGAGTGTTCTTCTATTATTTTCCTTTAGAATAGATAATATGTGTTTCGATTGCTATGTTTTTGAAAATATTGAGGGTTATTCCTATCTTAGCTAGCTTGTCTGCGATTTCATTTCCTGGTATTTGTCATAGACAATTTATTGTCTATGGTATTTGTGCATGTTCTG
Organism: Polydrusus pterygomalis; assembly: GCA_963969555.1. Taxonomy (NCBI): domain Eukaryota; kingdom Metazoa; phylum Arthropoda; class Insecta; order Coleoptera; family Curculionidae; genus Polydrusus; species Polydrusus pterygomalis. The sequence continues at coordinate 34,611,532 of OZ018376.1, read as the reverse complement.
GTATCCAAGCGTATGTTGTTATTCTCGTTGGCTTCGATGAGGAGTTAGGTTTTTAGGCTAATGTTGTCGTTATCTGGGTTTATATAGTTATAGTCGCTAAAAATGTGTTTTTAATATTGATTTTGAGGCTGTAGCATATGGCTTCATGTATGGCTATCATCTCTGCTGTACCGGGTGAGTCAACGATTGCGCGGAGTAATTTTAGGCCTTGAAGATAAGATTTGTCGATAATGAGCTTTTGTATGAAGGTATGGTTGGATATCTGGCACATTTTAAAAATATTTTGAATTATACAGGGTGCGCCCAAAAAGTAGGGTGTCATAAAGTTACATTTTTTTTAATGGGACACCCTATATTTGAATACATGTATTAATTCTACGTGTTATTTCATACATTTTTATTAATGGTATAATTTACGAAAAAGTTATAATTTTTAAGATAATTCGACTTATAATGAAAATTTTGCATTTGCAAGCATCTCGTTGTTGTGAAAATGCTACTTAAATTTTGACACTAAGCAATTCATAATTTTTATACTTACTAAGTAAAGTCAAAAATACATATTCACTATGAAATATTTGACGTCTCATTTACAGGGTGTTTACTTTCTAGGACCAAAGTCAGAAAACTTCTAATTGAAAAATATCACTTTTATTAAATGGAACACCCTATATATTTTTCTGTCATCTTATAGCTCGTCATAAACTCTTCACCTTTCGTAAAGAAGGTCCTGCCTTCTAGCTACGCCACTGTTGGTATGGACTCCTTAGTGACACTGATCGTGGGAGGTAATTAAATTTTACTTCCCTAGGGAAGTAAGTAAATAGACTCAAGAAAGTAAATAACAAATTTTCTGCAATAATTATTTAAAAAGATACAAATTTTATTTTAGATTTATCTTTATCTTCAGTGATAGTGAACCTTCTAGACATACCATTCTTGGGATCAGGTAAATTACATATGACTAAATTTACATTTTCCTGGACATTTTCCACACTCAGGACACATATTTCTTGAGAAAATCCCGACTATCAATATCACAAAAAACTTCTATATTAGGCCTCTGTCAAAAGTTTGTCCATTTTCTCTCGAGTGAAAACACAGTACTTCTTTGGCTTATAACAATCATTTGTCTTTTCAGAAAAGTCTTTCTTTTCAGAAACTTTGATATATTTATGTTGTCTTCAATGGATGAAGTGACTTCAAGCACGGAATACTCACTCCACGTCCTCGACTGAATAGTACTACCACAGAATATATAGCTACAAAATGCGTAGCACATATTCTGTGGTGCTACCCAAGATAGCTATCTACTTCCCTTTGTTGGATAAATAATTCTTTTCTGATGGAATAAATTTGAATGGAGAAGATAAATAAAAAAAGATACATTATTCATATACTTCTTTTTATTAAATATTATTAATATACTTTTATATATACTTATTAGATATTTACAACATTAAAACATCGTGAAAACGATGTCTTATTATCGCAGTATTTAAAATAAATTAAAGATATGGTAATTTGGTAGTATTAAATATAGTATCAAAAAATCTTACCACATCCATAAATTACTCTAAACGCTACATTAGGTACTGAATCACATTTGCATTCGTATATCCTTAACCGTGAGTTCTCTCAAAATCTATATTTTCTTTGACTTTGAAATGCGTTTTGTTTCTGAAATCCACTCGATTTATATTGATTCGAGTATTGATTTGAGTACTGATTCGTGTATTGACTTTGAGCCGGAGTTTGCTGCGATCTGGCAATAAGGTCCAAGGACTTTTGGATTTCAGCAGGAATTGGAGGTGGGGTGGGAATATGAGCACCTTCAGCTCTGAATCCGAATTCATCAGCGATCCAGTTGACGGTGATCGGAGTACCTAAAAAATGAAAGAATATCAAGTTTATTTAATTATCATCGCTATAGTTTATTTACTGATATAGGAGAACAATAATTAAGTGGTTAAAATATGCAAATTCTTTATTTTTCTTGTATGCCTTAATCGGTAATGGTAACTGTATTACCTACATGACCTCAAGACATAAAAATTTCAAATTTTTTTTTGAGAAAACATCTCTTAAAATGAACACGTAAGTAGCCACAGTGGGGTGCCAAACTTAATTTTTTTTTAGAACATTAAGTTCAAAGCTTGCTTGGGCGACGAAGTTATCAATATGATATCGGTAGGTTCGCCAATGAGCTTAAAGCAAACCTTTATATTTATCTCCTACTATACGTATCAATTTTTCAATCAAATTTTAAAAAGGTATGGGGGGGGGGGGCGCTCACACCGAGAATATTTAAAAAGTTTTTAAAACTACCTAATCTTAATTTTCGATTTCTCTCACCATTTTTAAAATTTTTATTGTTTAATTCGGTTTAATTGATCCTTCAGGCACGTGAAAGGAGCAGAGATTCCCCCTTTTTCCGCCTTGCTGCGTCACTGGCCACTGAATTAATATTTTTAAGATGTTATTAAGGTTACTTTGAATATATTTAAGAATTTTAAAACGTTGCCTTAAGAGCAAACACTACTGACGCATTTGCCATTTCATGTTCTTGTCAATGTATCGTTTATTTTTCGTTTCCTCCAAAATGCTGCCACAAACCTACAGTTGTAAGTTTAAAAAAAAATAGTTAATAAAATCAAGCAACAAAATTTTGTCATATTTGCGCATTTTTATTTTTCTGCTTCAATTATTAAATCCAACCCTTTTTAAAGGAAAACTGTAGGTATTGTACTTCTAAGAGGGTTGCTTTTTGGATAAAACAAAGGAGTAACGAAATATAGATCAAAAATGAAACGGCGTAGGCATCACTAGTGTAAGCTCTTAAGTCAAAAGGAAGTAGATACAACTAAAAACTGGGGCACTGGTTATGTTTTTAAAATACATTTGTTGACATAAACTTATTCCTAATAAAGTTAATTTTGTTGTAAAGGCATGTTAAATTGCATCAAAAATGAGAAACCAACAAAAATCAATGTTTAGCTTTTGCTATTAGACAAAAAAAAATGGTTTTAATTTTTGCAATAATAAAAATAAATGCTGCAATGTTCTTGTAAGGGGCTAAGCTATCCCTCTCCCCCGAAAATACCCTCTCACCGTGACAATACTTTTTGGATTATTGGAGGGAGACCAATCTTTTATATGCAATACTTTTTTAAGTGTATTGTTAGATATTAAAATTTTATGAATTTCCAATACTTCTTGTCGGACAAAATTGTAATATTTTCTAACTTACCATCAGGAGCTGTATAGGAATAAGATCCTTGAAGAACTTCAGCTTCGGTGTCCTTATTGCCAGCATTTTTCAAGTATCCTTGTGCTTGCGCCTGGGCACCGTCCCCAGAAACATAACTAAAAAAAATTGATTTTTTTAAACAATTCTTACATATTCATACGCGTAATGTTTATTACACATTGTGTTTTACTAAATATAAATAACGATGCTAAAATGATATAAATACGTATAATCATGAATTTTTGATAAACTTTGGGAGGTCCTGGAAGGATTCGATTTATTTACAGCAGTGTGGTTAAGATGACCAGAAACAGTGATGTAATGCAACAAACCAGCCCCCCTCCCCGCAATATTAAGTTTGGACCCACCTTGTCCTGACAAAATACAATATATAAAATATAGGTAGGTATTAAATTTGCTTGTTTATTAGACATGAAGGATGAATAATGTGTGATGCCTGATTGATACAGTCACAGTCAATTATTGCAGTTGACATAAATCAGATACATACTATCCATATAGTCCGCCTCACGAGTCTGTGTCTACGGCGCCTGAGGAGACGGGTTGATAAAAATTGTAAACAATTTAGTTTTACCTGTTGGGGCATAGGCGTATATTTTTTGCCCGCATTTTTCGACACAGCCTCGTAAGACTTATGTAGGTGAACATAACATGAACGTAAATAATGCACTATATCGGGACAAAATGTAAACAAATCGGTCTTCTTATACAGTGATGGGCTAAAATATGGAACAAATTCATTTAAAAATCAGGTATTCATTTTTTGAAAAAACGCTCGGACACGTCGATTATAATTCTTTCTTCCGGATTTTTTGCCTCAAAAAGAAATTATACCGGGTATGTCAAAAAGTAGATGTAGCAAATTTTTTTTGTTTTTTAAATAGAACCCCCCTATTTTTACTTATTACCCTAATTCTACGTCAAATTCTGGGCATAATTCATGTAGCATACTCTATCCTTATCTCTAACGGTTTTAGAGAAAAATTACATCATAAAAAAAAATTCTTTAAAAAAAGGTTAAAAAATTAGTTTATTAAGTGTTGAAAATGCAAACCATTAACTTCTTGACAATATGTTAATCTACTTAAAAACCCTTCTAAAGCATTATTTACAGTATTTTCATTAATTTGCCTAATTTCATATCTAATTTTAAATTTTAAGTCTTCCAAATTTTGTGGTTTATCCTTATACACTTTTGATTTCAAATAACCCCAAAGCAAGAAATCCATGGGTGTAAGATCGGGAGATCTTGCAGGCCATTCTATAGGTCCTCTTCTACCTATCCATCGTTCGGGAAATACAGTATTCAAATACTCTCGTACTTGTCGAGCAAAATAAGGCGGAGCACCATCCTGCTGAAACCAAATAGACGCTTCTGGTAGATGAGGCTGATTCGGATTTGGAAAATCCGCTGCTAGTGTGGGACTTAATTAATTTTGAAGAAATTGTAAATACCGGTCTCCTGTAAGATTTCCATCGAAGAAAAAAGGTCCAATAATTCAATCATTTAATATCCCTGCCCAAACATTTACTTTTTGTGGGTATTGCGTGTGCTGTTCTCTCATCCAACGGGGGGATTATTTGTACTCCAATACCGAAAATTTTGTCTGTTTACCGAACCATTCAAACAAAACGTGGCTTCATCGCTAAAAAGTATGTTGCGATGGAAAAATAGATTTAGGTTGCAAATTTCCATCATAGTTTCACAAAACTGTAGTCGGCGGTCGAGATCATCTTCGTTTAGCTCGTGCAGCAACCTAATTTTGTACGGATGGTACTTTTCTTGTTTCAATACCCGCAACACAGATCGTCGGCTAACATCATTATTAAGGGCTACTTCAGTGGATGCACTATGAGGATTATCTTCAACCTCTAACAAAATGTTCAATTGTGAGTTTTCACTAATTTTGGACGACCTGGCCGTAGACGATCCTTTACATTCCCTGTTTCCCTGAATTTCTTCTCAATTTTACTTACTGTAGATCTTGTAATCGGCCGTTCTGGATACTTAGCGTTAAACAAGTTACAAACTTCTTCTTGACTTCTTGTTTTGTCTCCACATCCAATTAAAATTAAAATTTCGATTCTTTGTGTTTCATTTAAATGCACCATGATCACCGTTTTTCAAAATTATACCTAAACTAATTTTTGATTGACACATGACTTGCTATCGTAGTAACAATTCATTTAAATTTACCTGTTTACCTTTAAAGGTACATGTACCTTTTTTTAAAGAATTTTTTTTATGATGTAATTTTTCTCTAAAACCGTTAGAGATAAAGATAGAGTATGCTACATGAATTATGCGCAGAATTTGACGTAGAATTAGGGTAATAAGTAAAAATAGGTGGGTTCTATTTAAAAAACAAAAAAAAATTGCTACATCTACTTTTTGACACACCCGGTATAATTTCTTTTTGAGGCAAAAAATCCGGAAGAAAGAATTATAATCGACGTGTCCGAGCGTTTTTTCAAAAAATGAATACCTGATTTTTAAATGAATTTGTTCCATATTTTAGCCCATCACTGTATATTACAGGTCTGTGGATGAAACAACCTTTTAAGTGCCAGGGAAATATCAGGAGGTAGAAAAAGTATCAACGTTGAAAAGTATAGGGATGCTAAATAGCTAACATCAATGTTAAAGTCTTTGGTTGTCCTAATGCCTAAGCCTGCAATTTTTTTGTGCACTATCAATTTTAGATATTATATGGCTAGAGAAAGACATTGTTGAGTCAAACACTATACCGAAGTCCTTATGTTGATTCACCCGCTGCAATTTTTTTCATACCTACTCACCGATGTTAGGATCAGACCTTTCGAAGGAGAACTTTGGACGAAATGGGTTATTCGGGATCTCTACATTTTAGTTAGACCAAAAATGACGGAAGATATACGCAACATACGAATATGTTCAATTTTAAAGATGGTCTGTAATTTTCATGATGCGGGAAAATTAATATTAATAAAGTGTCAGCTGATATTTAAAATATAATATATTGTGGCACTGGATAAGTGGATAGTTCTAGGTAAAGCATATTATTTGACTAGCGTGCCCATAATATACTCGTTTATTATAGCCTATATTATCCGCTCGTTAAATGTTAAATAATATACGATTATAAACTTGATTCGATCGGCTTGGCGATTCCCCTCCCCCCTCAGTAAATTCCTGCACCTCATAACCTATGTAATTAAGATGATTAATTGATTAATTCTCAGGATAAAAACTACAATAAAAAATTTAAAAAAATAATCTATTAGAATATTATTAATAATAATTAACTGAGATGTCCTAATCTTATTGTGTTTGGTGCTGTATTATTATAGTTGCAAGGGAATTGAATGGTGGAAATTAGGTAAAATATATTAGTTTCTCAGGAAAAAATCAATAATTAATAATTATTTTTATAAATCACAAGAATTGGTACTTAGTATGTATAACCAGTGAATATACGAGTTCATTGCTATTATTTTCGTTAGTATTTAGTATGTACTTATATCATTGGTTACGGCAATTCGTACTTTATGTATAAAGAACCCCGCACTTCTCTCATGGAAAATGGCCCTCGGTTAAATTTCCTGAATTTTTAGTATGTTGTAGAGAATGCCATACTTATCAAAAGTATCTATGGCCACAACAAAATTTGCCCACCAGTTTTTGAGATACAGGGTGTCCAAGTTGCAAAATATTAATTTACACTACATTATATTTTCGTACTTTATAATATTAATTCGTTTTGTTTTTCTGGATTAATGTTGACCCTGTCGTAGATAGGATAGAATACTATAAAAATAGTCCAAAATTTCTAGTTATACAGTGTCCGCAAGAAAGTTCGCATCAAATGGTATTTTTTTTTATTATTAGGTATAGGTAAAAATTGAAAAAGCATTTAGTTTTTGCGTACCTAAAAACCAAAAATGACGTATACTGAAGCAGCGGTACGACTTGCGTTACCTGTCAAATTTGACATTTTTAATAAAATAGGTTCAAAAATGCCATTATTTATCAAAATATCGAAAAACTTTATTCGAGAAAGTTGTTTATTTAGGCATTTTTAGCCTCTGTACGAAATTTTGACAGTCTAATACAATTTTAATTTTTTGCCAGGTTCTTGAAAATTTTGATCAACCCTCGTAGATTAACTTTTATACATCGATGTAAAACTGTTTGCCTTTACTTCATTTGTAATTTTAATGCAATTTTGTGTGAAATTTTTGTTTCCAATTATTTATTTTGCTTCAAAAACTGAAATTGTTATTGATCAGTATGTAATGTTTGATGCAAAGTTCATCTAATTACATCAGTTTTGCCAAAACCGACGTTTCCCATTTTTCTTAAGTTAGTAAACAGATGTAGAAAAAGAAAATATTAGGAAGCTTTCGTTGAAATTTTACTTAATTAATATTAAATTAAATTAATTATATTAAACTATATTTTTGTTGAATAAAATGTTTCAAGCGATTAATATTTATTCTTTTTGATCCAATATTAATTAAGTAAAATTTCAACAAAAGCTCCTAATATTTTCTTTTTGTACATCTGTTTACTAACTTAAGAAAAATAAGAAACGTCGGTTTTGGCAAAACTGATGTAATTAGATGAACTTTGCATCAAACATTACATACTGATCAATAACAATTTCAGTTTTTGAAGCAAAATAAATAATTGGAAACAAAAATTTTACACAAAATTGCATTAAGATTACAAATGAAGTAAAGGCAAATGGTTTTACATTGATGTATAAAAGTTAATCAACGAGGGTTGATCAAAATTTTTAAGAACCTGGCAAAAAATAAAAATAGTATTAGACTGTCAAAATTTCGTACAGAGGCTAAAAATGCCTAAAGAAACAACTTTCTCGAATAAAGTTTTTCGATATTTTGATAAATAATGGCATTTTTCAACCTATTTTATTGAAAATGTCAAATTTGACAGATAACGCAAGTCGTGCAGCTGCTTCAGTATACGTCATTTTTGGTTTTTAGGTAAGCAAAAACTAACTGCTTTTTCAAATTTTACCTATACCTAATAATAAAAAAAAATCCCATTTGATGCGGACTTTCTCGCGGACACTGTATACCGGGTGGGTGACGAAAATTATTTATTTTCGGGATTAAATTAATTGTTAACAAAGTGATACTGTATATGATATTAGCGTAGAGCAAGCCATCAGAATTTATATTTATACAAGGTAACTCAAAAAAGTCATAATATTTTTTATTAGTTTTTAAAAAACTTTTGTAGTAATAATTCTTTTGGCAACTTGTCGCTTATCGTATGGTTCCAAATATATATACACTTATCAAGGTTATACAGGGTGTTTCCGATGGTAAGCGATAGGGGAAAAACATAAAAATGCATATATTAATAAATCACCCGGTATATTAAAAATGGATCGGTAAAATTTCGTTTTTTTTTTATATTTTTGGCTTGAAGTGTCTTATTTACCGGTTTACTACTGATTTCCCTTTTCCTATGACCAGTACTGGAGATTTACAGTGTCGAACAGACCCAAAACTCAGAAAAAAGCATATAAAATACCTCTTTCCTTTTCAATAAAATTTGTCCTGTAAGTTCACTTATGGTTAAAAATAAACATATTTACTGCTGTACAGGGTGTTTCGAATAATTAAGGTATTCTAACACTATTATACAAAAAAAAAATAAGTAATATAGACAAGCAAAGTCTCAATACACAGAATTAATTGTATCCATAAATAATAAGTAGGCCATATTCTAACTAATACAAAATAACTTTTTAAAAAAGTAACATATAAATGCTAACTTGCAATAGCCCATGGAATGGTCTATCAAAATTTTATTACTTTGTATGCAGCAATTATGTTTTCTCAACGACCTCATTATTTGTGGATAAAATTAATTCTTTGTATTAAGACTTTTTGTTTATACTATTTATATATACATATTTCTTATTTGCATAATACAGTGTTAGAATACCTTAATTATTCGAAACACCCCGTATAGCATTAAATATATTTATTTTAAACCACAAGATGAACTAACATAGCAAATTTTATTAAAATTTTAAAAAATTGTTGTTTTATATGCTTTTTTTTAGTTTTGGGTCTGTTCGACAGTGAAAATCTCCAGAACTGGTCATAGGACAAGGAAACTCAATAGTAAACATGTATCTAAAGTTGCCACAGTGGATCTTTGCCCGTGCGTCATCAATCAACGATCAGGACTCGACGTGGTTAATAACTCTGCATCCTTGTTTATTACAGTAACAAGTTTGAATAAAAGCATAAAAGAACGTCTCCAAAATTCCGCAATAATATAACGTGCTAGACAAGGATAAAACTATAAACGTCAGTTAATTACTTTCTTTATTTGTTTAGTTGACAACCGTTGTATTTTAGAACGTCATTGTCAACCTTATTTTGATCTGCCAATCTAATTCTTTTTTTGTAAATCTGTGTGCCTTAGAACTTTTCCTGTTTCTAAAAATAGTTCTTTTTAGAGGTAATTATACCCACCATCTGTTTTGGCGGTAAGTATTTATGGATTTTTATAATAACTAATTTATTTATTTTAAATATTCTAACCGTGAAAGTTCTTTGAAACGTTTACGGCAGTGGCTAAATTCCCTTAAATGAAAGGATGTTAAAAATTTGACTTTTGCGATTTTAATAGTTAATAAAACACCAAACTTTTGTAGATTTTAAGCTTTAAAAATAGTATTAAATGTATAAACATTTGTTTGTCAATTTCTTTTAGATAATAGAGAATGCCGGGCAAAACTTAAAATAAATAATAATTTTTCGTGATATTATATAGGTACGTCGAACGGTAGGCAGGCACGTCCATTTTATGAACTTAACTTAGTTTTGACTTTTTTCGTCTCGTAATTTTGATTTGATTCATACGATTTTGATGACGTAAAAGTAATGACGCACGGGAAAAGAACCACTGTGGCGACTTTAAGTAAGACACTTCCAGCAAAAAATATTAAAAAATAACGAAATTTTACCGATCCATTTTTAATATACCGGGTGATTTATAAATACAACCATTTTTATGTTATATTTTTATCGCTTATCATCGGAAACACCCTGTATAACCTTGATAATTATATATATGTCGTAGGCTGATAGTGAAATCCGTCATTTCATGAAAAGCCTAGTCACTTCATGAAGCGTCGGTAGACTGTGTAAAAACATGAAATTACACGATCTGCCGCGTCACTTCATGAAGAGACCTTGACGTTTCGGCGTATTATGTATAACACAATCTGCCTAATTTTAAATATCGTCACTTCATGTAGTACCTAACGATGTCATGTTAGTCGGCAGATTGTGTAATTCCGTCTAAAAGGTATATTGGCAACTGGTTTTTTCGTTGTTCCCCAGAGCATTTTTTTTTAATTAAATTTTTTCAACTAATATTATTTTATAAAAATAAAAAAAATGCTCTGACAAACCCGAACAAACCAGTTGCCAATATACCTTTTAGACGGAATTACACAATATGCCTTGTTTTTGTGGCATTTCATGAAGTGACGATATTTAAAACTAGGCAGATTGTGTTATACATAATACGCCGAAACGTCAAGGTCTCTTCATGAAGTGACGCGGCAGATCGTGTAATTTCATGTTTTAACACAATCTGCCGACGCTTCATGAAGTGACTAGGCTTTTCATGAAATGACGGATTTCACTATCAGCTTACGACATATATATTTGGAACCATACGATCAGCGACAAGTAGTACATAAAGAAATATCTACAAGGTTTATTTAAAAACTAATAAAAGTATTATGACTTTTTTGAGTTTCTATACCTAAATATAAAAAATATAAATTCTGATAGCTTGCTCCAAGCTATATACAGTATCACATTGTTAACAATTAATTTAATCCCGAAAATACAACGATTTAACAAAAAATATTAAATAATTTTTGTGACCCATCCGGTATATAATAAGAAATGTTGGACTATTTTTATAGTATTCTATCCTATCTACGACATGGTCAACAAAAATCCAGAAAAACAAACAAATTAATGATGAAAGAGTTTGGACTTCCATTGTCTTTATTTGTTTTAAATCACAACGTTTCAACTGGTAAGTATCTCCAGTCGTCTTCAGGTGAATACTGAGTACAACAAATAAAGACAATGGAAGTCCAAAACTCTTTCATCATTCAAGAAACATCATTGTCTCCAACCTTCAAACAAATTAATATTATATAATATAAAATTAAGGAAATTTAACCGAGGGCCATTTTCCATAAGATAAGTTCTGTCTCTGTTTTTAGATTTTCGTTGGGTTCTTTGATTAAGTCTTCTTTCGAGAAAATTGACTGTGATGTCAGTGATGTAGAAGTAGAAATGGATGAATTACGTCTTTTTGAACTCATTAGGTAAATATATTTAATGTATGTGAATGAGAAGAGTGGAAATAAAATATATTAAAGTTGTTTTGCTTTAGTCCCCCGCTTTATAAAATACTATCTACTACGCTACTCTCGACTAATTTTTAAACACGAAATGAGGTGAAGTCAAAATCGAAACCCCATCGAACAACTGACATAAAAATCCGTGTTTCACCTTGGATCACTTAACTGATTTTTAAGATCAGATCGATCCAAATCTCCCCAATTGAACAAGGTTTAGGGTAGCTATGGAATCCTCTGATTATATTTGGTCTCCTAAGACCGATTTTAATTGACACTCCCTCATACTGAATTTGTGGTTGCGCGACTGTCTATTTCGAGTATATCTACAGCTGTCACTCCACTTTTTGTCAAGCTATTTAAAATTGATAATAACCTAATGATTTGTTAATTACAGTGCTTACTGATTACTAATTAATGTTGAAAAGGAAAAGTTATTGAATAATCAAATTATACGAAGATGAAGTTTTTAAGAATAAACTGATATTATTTTCAATTCATACATTTTTATGTTTTGCAATTTCCCCAATAACAGAAAAACATTGATGCTTTTTAACCGATAGTTGCATAACTGAACAAGTTTTTTTAGTACAAAGATTTATTTCTTTCTGATTCCAGAAATCTCAAATCAGATTTAGTAAGTATCAATATCAATGTTTGATGTGGTCTAATAAGCAACAAAATAATTAGACCATTTATGGTCTGGCAACGATTTTCGATGGAAAAAATAGTGATAGAAAATAAAGGTTGAACATTTTTTTAAAGAAATTAAGAAAGTATTAGTGGCGTAACAAACACCCCCGCAGACCCCGCACCGCGGGGGTGGGGGGGGGAGCACACATTGATGGCCCCTTTAAAACTCGCTGCCAGCATTGCTTTTCATAGGTATTTTATTTCCTAATTAATTTTATTTTTTATATCCTGAGAATTTAACTTCGTTAAGTGAAGAAGAATTATTATACGTAAAACCGCAGAATTTATAAACGATATACTATAAAGACTTGTCCATTGACTTTCCTAGTCAAATTTTAAGCCTCAGAAAGGGACTTGGAGATAGTATTTCAAAATTAAAAATAGTGCATGAACTTGCGGATCATTTATTAATAAAAAATCAGTATGTTCTTCAAATTTTCCCGATGTATCTAGTGCAGTGATGTTATTTCTAACTTTACCAGTTAGTGTGGCATCACCGGAACGATCGTTTTCCAAACTTAAAATAGTAAAAACCCATCTACGTAACACCATGGGACAACAACGCCTTTCGGATTTATCCTTAATTAGTATCGAACACGAGTTTGTTAAAACATTAAATATCGACGAAATTATAAACGATTTTGCAAAAAAAACTCTCGACGATCTGGTCGTTTTGTATAATACCTTGTATAGTACTTAGTGACATAATGTTTGTGCAGACTTGTTGAGTGTTCATGTGTTTTACTGTTTGCTGTCTTTTAGACTAGCCTCGTTACCATACATAGTAAGCAACATTATAGTAGTAGTAGTAATTGAGGGGAGGTTCCGAAAAACCTGGCAAGTAGACCAACCGCGATCCTTTTTGCCTACCCCAGAGTCTTCCCCCAATCACGCTAACCACCTTGGCCCCCGCCAAAGCGTCCCGACCTCTTTATGAAGTTGAGTATGTCGCTCCAGGCCAGGGCCGTGATTTCTTCCTTTTGGAGAGCCGCTGATCCCAGGACCTGGTGCCTGAGTCTTCCCAGGGCCTCGCAGGTACCCAGAAAATGCAGCGGGGTCTCTTCCTCCTCCAGGCACCCGGCACAGATTGGGTCGTCTTCGACACCAATCAGTGATAGGTGCTTCCTCAGCTTGCAGTGTCCTGTCAGTATCCCAATCAAGGGATTTAGGACACATCGTCTTCTATTTAGAATCCAATCTAGCTTAGCCTTGCTCGGCCAAGCTATAAAGTCCTTAGCTTGTCTGCACCCTTGGATCGTCCGCCATTGCTCCTTAGAGCGGCGTTCAGCCCACTCGTTGAGTGCGGATCCTACCTGCTTTTTTGTTTTTCCTATAGCCGGTTCTGGTCCAAGGAATGGGGTCTCAGCTCCACCTCTGGCAAGTTCGTCTGTCAGCTCGTTACCCTGAACCCCTTGTAGTCCGGGGACCCAGACCAGGTTTAACTCTTTCCTCCTCGAGAGTCTCTCTAGGGCATCGACACATTCGCTGACGAGGCTGGGTGTGACTCTTGGTTTACAGATGGCTTTTAGGGCAGCTTGGCTGTCGGAGCATACATATACCGCACGCTCTTCGCAGTCTCTGACCTCTGCCATGCTGGCCGTCATTAAGATTGCAAACACCTCTGCTTGAAAGACTGTTGCGAGCCGTCCTAGTGGGTAGCTCTCTCGGGTGTCAGTCTTTTCAATATATACTCCGGCTCCTGAGGATTCCGTTCCGGCGATGCGCGACCCATCGGTGTAGCATACCAGGGCATCCTCTGGGAATCGAACCTCTTTTCTCTCCCATTGTTCCTTAGTAGGGATCGTGAGGGAGTACTTCCTGTTCAACCTTAACGGGTCCTCTGCCAGGGTCGCTGCGAGGTTCAGTATCGGAACCTCTGCTTCCGCTAGTCAAACTATCCTCGTATGTCCTACGTCTCCAATACCTTTCCAACAGTCAGTGCATCTCATTCTCATGTAGGCCGCCATTGCCTCCTTCTGTATCCAGAGTGGGAGCCCAGGCAGCCCAAGTAGAGTTTCAAGCGCGGCTGTAGGGGTCGTCCTCATGGCTCCGGTTATACCGAGGCCAGCCAATCTCTGCACTTTCGAGAGTTTTGCTCTAGCAGTGGTTTTTTCAACCGCGGGCCACCAGACTATCGAGCCATAGGCGACTCTCGGTCTAATGACCGCTGTGAAGAGCCAGTGCATAATGCGGGGGTTGAGACCCCAACTGGCCCCCACCGCTCGTCTAAGCTGAAAGAAGGTCGCCGTAGACTTTTTCACTACGTGGTCCACGTGCGCCGTCCATGTGAGCTTGTTGTCTAGAATAATTAAAGTAAGTGTTTGACCTTCTGCACCAAGTCTAGGGATTTTCCGTAAAGCTGTGGCGCTCTGAACTCGTCTGTTTTCTTCCTTTTTGTAAAGAGAATCATCTCAGTCTTACCTGGGTTGACAGAAAGTCCATTCTCTCTACACCACCTTTCTACTATCTTGCAGGCCAGTTGCATTCTGTCGCACACCACGTTCAGATGTTGTCCCGTAACCAAGCAACATTATAAGTATGGTGTTTTAAAATTTTTATTTTGCATCATGTTTGCTGGAATATTACGTATAATGACTTAATAACTACCTATGTTATGTCTACCAATCAACCTAGGGTTATAAAATAAATTCGAATTGTTTGCTGTTTTAATAGTAGGTACTTAAAACATAATGTGGGTATAAGCCTAATTAACGAATTCAAAAATTCATAAACCTGAACCTAATAGTAATGAAAATAAGAATTATCATTTTCCATTCGTTATAGAGAGGGGGCCCCTGAAAACGTTGGCAGGGGGGCCCACTCAGTTTTGCCACCGGAGAGTATTTTCATTTCATTTATTTTTCATTTATTTATTCATTTGTTTATAACAAGTAAAGAGTTTTACAAAGTTCCTGATATTATTACTAAATGAAAATATTATTATTAACTTAGGTATGTTCACATATACAATTTGCAACCTACTAACTACAATACATATGCATGGATTGTCTCTAATCCTAGTTTAGTAAGCACCTAGGTATAAAATACCTGTATGTGCTTGTTGTATTATTGCAGAGATTATCAAGTGTGTTTGTACATAGCGGTAGCTGGTTTAATACAAAATTAAAAAGAAAGAAAATAAATTAAATACATTATAAACAAATCAAAAACAAACAATTTATGACATGAGACTTATCAAAAGAATTACACTGCTTATTAAACAATGAAGGCCAGAAATAGCTCTAGAATACACAGTAGTAGATCCCGAGAATGTACTGAAAAGAATTTTTTTAAAGCGACTTGTTCTTTATGTCAAATATTTTTTTAAAAGGCTGTGACAGACAGAAAAATATTTTGTTTTACAATTTTACTAAAAGTATGCGATATAATAAAAATATATTACCTATAACTAAAAGATCCATCGGGATTAATTTCATTTGACTCGGACACTATTGGAATTGGAGGCTGATTGTTATACGATTGTTGCTGTGGCTGTCTGTATTGTTGTGGATATACGGGCTGTCTGTTAAACTGTGCTGGTAGGGCTAGAGCTGAAGCAAAAATACATCCAAGTACGACCTGAAAATAAATAGACATGAACCATAACTAAACGCGTGGAATTTTAAAGTTATATAACATGAAACATGTGTTTTATACTAACGCCGACGCGACGCCGACAGCGCCAACTATACTATTTTGTATATAACTTGAGATCACAGACATGTAATATATACGGAGACAAGATTGTTTACATTTTGTCTCGATCAGAAATCGTTTTTAACAGTAATCAATAATAAAAAATTTCTGCTGATTGCCCTAGATGTACCGCCCTATGTTTGAAAACGAAGGTAATATTAATTATATTAGATGCATTTGTGATGTGTACCCTACCTTAAGTAAAAATAATATAGTAAATTAAAGTGTGTTTTCAAAATGTTCAAATCAAATTATTTATAGTTTCCTAACGATATCAAATTATAATGCTTTAGGGAAATGACAACGGCAACACTGTACGGACGTTTTTACTACGAGTGACGCAGCATTTTTGATCATTAATTCATTATAGTCTGGATCGCTCTGTCGTGTACGCAGACGATACCAACTTTTTACTTCAAAATTACTGCCTGGATAACTTGTTCGATATGGCAAATCGTGCTTCCCAGTGTTTTGGCGAGTATTGCCTGAACAATGGTCTGGTCTTAAATGCGGATAAGACATTGTCTATGCAGTTTTTTCCCAAAAATGCAACAGTAGACTATAATCTTCTTATTAGGGTTAATGGAAAATCAATAAATAATACATCTGTCATTAAATTTCTTGGACTTTACATAGATCAGAAGCTCACCTGGGAAAGACATAAATAGAGATATTATGTGGTCGGGTTGGTTCGATGTGTTTTTTGGTTAGACAGTTACGGGTGAATGTGGATGAGTGGATAATGAGGCTTGTCTATTATGGACTAGTGCAGTCGGTCTTGCAGTATGGGCTGCTGTTTTGGGGGTCATCTGCTCATTTTAACAAAGCATTTATTGTACAAAAAAAGATTTTGAGATGTATTGAAAATGTGCCTCCGGATCAGTGGCGCCGACTACGGGGGGGCTCAGGGGCTCGAGCCCCCCCCCCCCCCCCTAAAATATGTTTACAGTATGTTTCCGATTTTTACAACTCAGATTTTGAAAATAACAAACTTACTCTACACCGAGATATGTTTTTAGATATTTGCAAATCGAAATCATTATGTACAAATAATATTAGTGAAATTGTAAATTCTTTTAAATCACTTGATGTAATAGAACTATTGCCAAAATACGCAAAATTTTTACGAATTGTATTAACTATACCAGTTTCATCATGTACCTACCGCTGAAAGATCTTTTTCTATGTTACGTAGATTGAAGACATATTTAAGATCTACAATGACACAGAAAATATTAAACCACTTAGCCATTTTATCAGCTTATAAACCAATCCCAAATATGAATAAACTTGCTAATACATTTATTCTTAAAACAGAAGTAAGGAGAAACACTTTTCAAGTAGAATAATAAGTTTTTTTTTAAATAATTTTTTTTTGTAATATTTTATTTTCTATAAGTACAAGTTAAACCATATTACTTATTTTTTAAAGCTGGTAGGTAACTGGTAACAAACCGTTTAATAATTTTTTGATTTATATGAGCGTCTCATAAACATTCTAAACGGGTATTTAAAATTTTTTTTGTAGTTATAATAAAGTATTGTTTTTAGTAAAATATTAAAGTTAGTATTGTTTGACTATAAAAACTATTTGTGTAAGTGTAAGACGGTAAGTATTTAGTAGGTACGGGAAAAAAATTAATACCTAGCCCCGGCGGGGTATATAAAAAATTTAATACCCAGGGGGGACGGGAGCACATTTGAAAGGCTAGGAAATTTGGGTGCGGTCTTAAAAAGATTTGACCAAATTTGTTAAAATTTGGGCGTGGTCCAAAAAAAATTTTCGACCCGTGTCTATAACCCACGAGCCGCCACAGCCCGGGCCCCCCTACATTTTTAGAAAGTCGGCGCCACTGCTCCGGATACATCTTGTAAAAATATTTTTAAAGCATCACAAGTTTCCTACTTTATCTAGTCTATAATATATTTTGCAGCAAATTAGCTATACCACCAGTATTAATAAGCCACTGGAACGAAACTGTGATTTTCACTCACACTTTACAAAAGGGGCTCAGGATAGGCATATGCCGTACTCCAGACTGACTCTGTTAGTCAAAATTCACCCTGGTATATGGGCGTCAAGTGTTTAAACAAAATGAAATGTGTTATAGCCGGTGAATTGAACACAAAGATGTTTTTAAATAAAGCACAAGAATTTTTATGTAGTCAAGCATTTTATTCTGTTCAGGAATTTCTCGAATATAAACCTGACTCCCAGCTCTTGGGCATGTCAGGGTAGGGCAGCATTTATGTAATTACTAATTACTGTGATATACTGTACGTAACTGCTGTGTTTGTTTGTCATTTATATCTCTTCATACTATCTATTTTTGTGACTAGTCTAATAGATTGTATACTATACTATTTTTATGATGAATAAACATATGTATTTGAATTTGAATTTGAATAATATACCGTTACAGTGTTGGTGAGCTGTGTTTGTGATCCAGTGGCGCACCCAGGGGGGGGGGGGCAAGGCCTTCTTGCCCCAAAACCCCCAATGAAATTGACTTCCACTAACCCACTAAAAAAAACTTTAATTTCCAATTATTTTGCTATTTAACTGTTTATTGCCCCGTCCCAATAAACAAGTAGAAAATTTGCTAAGCTTTCTCAGCCTTCGTTCTTTTTATGCAAATTATTAATTTTTTGAAAATTTTTATAATGAAAGCATTCTAATATGCGAATTTAAATTATGGAACGACAAGTTTACAGATAGCAAAGAAATACCCTCCGATATGTTTAAGCTATATATTCAATGTAATGGTATGATATTTCCCAATATAAAAAAAAACTTTTACAAATTTTTGTTACCCTTCCTGTCACCACCAGTAGGTAGCTCTGAAAGGTCATTTTCCACATTAAAGTACTTAAAATCGTGCTTAAGAAATTCCACCGGGCAAGTAAGACTTAATGGTTTGGCAAATTTATTTATTCATAAGAATGTTCCTGTTTCTTGTAAAGAAATTTTAAATAAACTTTCTAAGGGTCGAAGAAAATTAGACTTACATATTTAACAAATGCAAAGGAAAGGTGTTATGAAAAAGTTTTGGTTTCTTTTATTTATAAAATATTGTTTATTGTTGTGCTTTGTACTAATTTATATTTTTAAATAAATATATTTGTGTTATGGATATGTCCTCATTACTATTACCTATATTTTATTTGGTAAAAAGAGTGGTGTTTTGTCCGGAATAATTATTAAAGTGGATATTTTAAAAAGTCAATTTGTTTAGATATTTACCTCGATTGAACTAGGCTATTGCGATCTTCCAATAGTACCTGTTAAAAAAGCTCCAAAGTTCTAGAAAAATGCGTACCTAACTCAAAAGTTTATGAAAAAATTTGCTTCTGGCATTGGTTGGCGGGCCCCCCCTAACATAAAATCCTGGGTGCGCCGCTGTTGTGATCAATTGCGTTTTTCGATTAATTTTTAGAATTTTTTCGAAATAGAACTGTTTAGTGATATTTATTATTATTTACAATGGTTTGCAACTTAGGTTATGTTTTGTTAGCTTAAAAGGAATGGTGTAAATAGTTCTGTATTTTAAGTAAATGTTGCAAAATACATGGATTGTTTTTAATTCTAAAAAAAACCACATGTTAATGCACTATAATAGACCAGGGTCGATAATTTTTGAAACCAAAAAAAATAATAGTAGGATGAAACCCATTGGAAAAGAAAGAGAATATAACAAAAATGAAAGAAAAAATAAATTACGGGCGATCCGAGGTCGGGAAGTGGGGGGGGGGGGTGAGTTTTTAAGGTTAGAAAACGATTTATCTCGATTTTCGGCAAAACTACAGGTCCTATGGAAAAACGTTAAATAGCAAAGTTGTAGGTAATAAAAAGATCTACAACTTCTGTATTAGCACTTTTTTCACATAACCTCTAAATTTATGTGAAAAATTCAAGTAACCAAGTTTTTGGTTTTTTATTTTTATCTTTTACAAAAAATTTTTTTTATACACGAAATTTGGTAAAAACTTACTTTTTTATGTCCCAAACACACTGTAATTTTTTTGATTTAAAATATTTATTTTTTAATCTTATTTTGACTTAATATCGAAAAAGCACCCTAATTTTCAATCGAAAATTCTCACCCAACAACAAACCCACCAACTTTTTTAAAAAAGCAGATATTTTGACGAGAATTTTCGATTGAAAATTAGGGTGCTTTTTCGATATTAAGTCAAAATAAGGTGAAAAAATAAATATTTTTAATCAAAAAAAATTACAGTGTCTTTGGGACATAAAAAGGTAAGTTTTCACCAAATTTCGTAAGAAAAAAATTTCTCTTGTAAAAGATAAAAATAAAAACCAAAAACTTGGTTATTTGAATTTTTCACATAAATTTTGAGGTTATGCGAAAAAAGTGTAAATACAAAAGTTGTAGATATTTTTATTACCTACAACTTTGCTATTTAACGTTTTTCCATAGGACTTGTAGTTTTGCCGAAAATCGAGATAAATCGTTTTCTAACCTTAAAAACTCACCGCCCCCCACTTCCCGACCTCGGATCGCCCGTAATTTATTTTTCCTTTCATTTTTGTTGTATTCTCTTCCTTTTCCAATGGGTTTCATTCTACTATTATTTTTTTCACTTTTTACCATTTGCAAAGGCTTTAGCCCTGGTCTATAAGGATAACAGCAAGTTTTTACAGCTTACAGAGTTGCTATTTTTTCAAGCCATTTTTTAAAGCCATCTCGTCCTAACTTATCTGAAACTTTGGAAGTGCGCCTGATTGTAAACAAATAGTTTTAGATGAATTTCTGTGAGAAAAAATAAACCCACTCTAAATTAAATTATTGCATGAAGGCGTCTTATAAAATTAATTCCACTAATGTATCATTTTAAATCAATTAATATTTACGGGTAAAAATATGTATAGAATTCCATGTTGTTTTTGAGAAAGTAAACAATATTTTTACCAAATTCTGATAATGCCTTAATAGTTATTATTTTTACCTTGATACCAGTTTAAGAATGAAAATATGTTAAGTATTTATTAAACTAGGTAGTTTTGCAAGTTGTAACTAACTTAACCCAAAGTAATGTACTTGATCCTTGATATTCAGTTTTTTGTTCTAGTGGTTAACCTATATCAAGTTGGTTTTATAATATATATATTATGTAGAATTAGTATATTTTCGGAAATTTGATATTGTTATTTTTATACAAAATATATTTTATTACAATATAGATAATTAATTAGAAAAAATTATCAAAAAAAGACGGAAAATGAAGTTTATATTTTTATCTACAACCATTTAATAATAGGTGCATATACTTCTGAACAAGTGTAATTATTATTATATTTCCCATATGAAATCAACTTTTTTTCCGATAAATTTATATGCTTTAACTACAAAAAAATTGCTTGTGTATTTTATATAAAATACCAAAATAATATACAGGGTGTTCCATTTGAAAAAATTGAGAAAAATAGGTTTGAAATGTGTCATTTTTGAAACCTTATTATGAACACCCTGTTTAAAATAGATAAATACTATTCGATTCATAGTATCTTGTGTCCCTCTTGTCATTAAACTCACTTAATACCGTGGTTGAAAAACTAATTTTAGATTGTTTTTTTTGATATTTTTTCCACGACTTCAAAATAATTTTTTTTTAGTTTTTAATTGATTGCTCTTAAACTACCAAAGCAAATCAAACAAAATTGTAGGCATTTATAAAGGACAATAGCATAAATCTAAATATGTAAAAGAATATGGGGTATGCCTTTTAAAAAATCACAACTTTTTATGACCACACTTTTTTGGGCCACCCTGTATATGAAAAAATATTTTCCAGAAGAACCCCGTATGATACAGTATAAGTTAGCGTATGAATGAAATTCCTAACTAAATTCGTATAGGAGCTATGGAAGCCTGACGCACTATTGCAGGAACCTGTATAATTCGGTGACAGCGGAGGGCAAAAATAGGGTTTATTTTACATGCAATGATGCACCCTTAAATTAAATTATAAAATTACATATATGAAATTTTCTTTTCTAATTTAAATAGTAGTTTTTTCGAAAATTGAAATTATTTGTTATAATATGCAGCTTATACCTATTTTCCGATTTTTTTATAATTTATTAAACAAATTCTGAGTACAAATAATTACCCTATATCCAGCTTTCGAAAATAGTTCAACACAATAGCCATAGAACAAGTATAAAAACTAATTAAATAAATATACTCCACGAGGCCTAACACTAAATAATGATTTTTGAAAAATTTATTATATAAATTACCACTTAGTTATCTTAATTATCACTTATAATATCCCTAGCAGCAGAATTATCGGGAATTAATTCTGCTGCGTGGGAGATTCGGTAAAAAAAAATCATAAATTGGAGTTTTTTCTTATTGTAATTTTTTTGCTAAAATGATACAAAAACATATTTCCGGCGACTTTAGTTAATTGTAACTAATTAAAGTTTTAGAAACGAAGTTCATTTTAGCCGTTACTAACTCATTTTTATTACTAAAATGTGAAAAACTTTAAATAACTAATTTGTTATCTGAAATCCAATGTCTTTATAGTTTTAAATTCAAATAAAACTTTAAAAAACATATTTCCGATGAGTTTAGTTTAAAATGACGCACTGTATTTTTACAATAGAAGTTGATTTTACTTGTTAGTAATTTAGGTTTATTACTAAAAATTCAGGAACATTAAAAACATTAATTCGTTTTCAACCATAATATCTGAAATTACATGTCTACATAGTTTCAAATTAAACTTAAAAAAAAAACATAATTCCGATGAGTTTAGGTAAATTTTTGACGTGTGTGGTTAGTATCAATAAAAATTATAAGTTAGCAACAAAATGTATTTTGATTTTATTCTGAGTGACTTTTGCCAATAGATATAAAGCACTTCATTTTTTTTACAGAAAAATCATCACTTATTAATTTCATTAAGTTAATAGGAACTAACCAAATTATCACAAAAATCTCCCGTCTATAAGCAACGTAAACAAAAAGGAGCCTGCTAATTGGTTGAAAATAAATTTATGTAATATTCAATTGGTTAAATTTTTAATGAGGAAGCTATCCCTAAACACGAAAAACACATACCAACATCATTTTGAAAAATATAATAATCCACACACAAAACAACAAAAATAGCACTGAATTTGTGATCCCCAATAAGATGAACACCTAGTATTTATAATAGACCCCCACCGGTAAACCATGTGGATCATCTCAACCGGGTACACCCTTCCCCAAAATTATGCATTCGTTAAAGAAGATCTTTAGACACAAGGATAAATCTTTAAATTTTCTGATGTTTTATTGCTGTCTAGTAGGCGGTTTATATTACGTTCTTCGTTTGGAGTGTAAAAGAATTGCAATCTTCCATTAGCTACGCTGTATGATTTAAGAACGTTTTACAATGGGCCTATTGATAATTTCTATGTGGGTTTAATTTTTTATTTTACTTAACTACTAACTACTGCGTTTTTAGTGCTTTTACATAAAGTATCAGATTTATGTTAAGTAGGTATAAGTGTCTTGTTATTATTATAAACTAGAGGGTACTCGTGGCTTCGCTAATTTAGTATTATTATTATCTATACAGGGTTGGGCAAATGTTCCGGAACGGCTTAATTACAGGCGAACGAAAAGTGATATCGGATCCGGGTTTTGGGCAATCTATAGGACTAAAATTTTACTATTTAACTATTATACCATATGTCAGTAATGTCACCAACTGTCAAGTGTTGACGTAATTTTTTTTTTTAATGGAACACCCTGTATATTTTTACATTTTTGATTTCCACATAAAATTATAATTATTTTTTATTAAATGCACTATTAGTCTATACTTCATAGTTTCCGAGATATTGACTCACGAAAAGTGACATTTTTGAACTTTGACAGCTTATAACTTTCTAACAGTACGTCTTAGAGCAAAACGGCTTACATGTCCCTATCTTCAATTTTTATTATCTTCCCAAAAAAATCAACTTCCGGTTAAACCGGATGTAACTCGAAAGCAGGAAATATAGTTGTTGCGGTTTAACTGGAAGTTGATTTTTTTGGGAAGATAATAAAAGTTGAAGATAGGGACATGTAAGCCGTTTTGCTCTAAGACGTACTGTTAGAAAGTTATAAGCTGTCAAAGTTCAAAAATGTCACTTTTCGAGAGTCAATATCTCGGAAACTATGAAGTATAGTTAGTATTAGCAAATAATATTTTTGAAGGAAACAAAATATATTTATTAAATATTATTTTTAAAATATATTTTTGTATTGTTATAAGCGGTTTCAAATTCGAGTCGTATGCACTTCCCCAACCAATTATACCATAGGAGAGAATTGATTGAAAAAGTGCATAATAAAACATTAAACAAAGTTTTTGATTCACACTATTTTTTAAAAGTCTTAATTTACATAAAGCGTTTCTTAATTTTTTTGTAAGAGTGTTAATTTGATGATCCCATTTTAAATTTTGGTCAATCAATATTCCTAAATATTTTATAAATTCAACTTTTTTAATTTTATTTTGACAAGAACATGTTTATTCGTTCCAAGCGAAGAATTTGTCAAATTTGTTTATACTTATGTAAGTATGATTTTCTCTTGCGGTTGCGTTGAAAATTTACCCCCATTATCCATTTCTATCCCCTAGGGACAACATTTCGCAAAACATCAAAACACGTACCTACTTGCTTATTTTAACAGAATAGTGCAGCAAGCGTTCCTTTAACAATTTAGCTAAGGAAATATTTTTAATTAGCTGGTTAAAAGAAGAAAAAGGAAATAACCTAATTTTGCTATTACTAATAGCATTGAATATCAAACTATAAGAAGGCTATATGAGCCGATTTCCTAAATCTGCTACGTCAAATTCATAGATGGCACAATGAGTTCACCAACAAGAAGTCGACTTACCTTTTCACTGCTAAATTAAAACATTGTTGCCGCCTATCTGTTTTTTTTAAATTTATTTTTATAGCTTATCGCAAAACTTGATTTCACATAAGTATCTACATCTATCCTAGATTTTAGTAGCTTACATTTATTTTCCTAAGTCCATAGACTTAAAAATGTCCCTATTTTTAATTGCTTTGTAGCTTATAATATTTTCAACCTTTTGACGTCCCAACGTTAATTACATGAAAACATATTGACCGCCATGTATTCTATTTCTAACAGAATTAAATGACGACTCTCACTATTCAATACCTACCTAGGCTACAATGTATACCTATGTTGGGTAAAATATGAATGATGTGCGGTTTGTTTGTATAACTTGGTTTTAATTTGCAATTATTACTACTTTTCAAAATGGTTAAAATAAGTAGGTTTTACTTTCTTACTTAAGAAACATCCAGTTTGTTTGTATTAGTCTATTACGTATTTTGCTATTTTTCGACGAAATAAAACCTATTTTAGTTATACTTGCTGTCGCTTTTTATCTACTTTTATTTGTTTAACATTTAACACCCAATGCAATGGTAAAATCATTATGAAAGTCGGTCCAATTACCCCGGAGTAATCAGCGTGCATATTATTATCAAAAACATACATTCGGCTGGAATTGAGAACCTCCTATTTTATTGTCTGTTAAAAATGCTTGAATTCTTAAAAATTCCAATAAAATACGATATGCGGCAACACCACGACATCACATCAGTGAATTTGAGACATCTGTTGCCGAGGCGTTGCATTATAACGACAGACAGGCGACAGATTTAAGGTTAGAGTTACGATCAACTCCACAATGGCTGCCAAACCAGCTCCAATACGTCAAAAAATGGGTTGTCAACTTTTCTCGGACATCCGTCATTCTTATATAGTTTGATATTCAATGCTAATAGCAAAGAAAACAAGAAATCCACAGAGAAAGCGTAATAGCAAAAATGGCGCCGACCCGGTTCTGAAATGTATTTATATAATATCGATAAAAAAAAACGATTATGCGCATGCCCATCCCTGTTGGGCGCCAAGGGATCTGACCGGCGAGCTATGCGTACAAACGCATTTTTTCACCCATAAAACTTAACTTTTGTTTGCGCACCAGATAAGTTGTACGGATCGAAAAATAAACAATTGTTTGGCAGATTTCGTGATCAGGAAGGTTGAGGGGCTGAACGACACCAAGGGTTCGCTACTCAAACTGACAATATATTAATAAACAAATCGATGTCAAAGTCTTGACTTTGATTAACGAACCGCGGGCGTCTTACACAGCCCCAAACCACCCCCCTAATACCCTTTGCCATGGTCTGAGCATTCTGTCTTTTCCTTCACCTAATAGTAGACGACCATGGTATAGACACGGTATAGACAACAGAAACACCAGCCTACTTGATGACGAAATTCCAAAAAAATTTCAATTCAGACTAGTAGGTAAATTTTAAATGAATTTAGGTAATAACCATATCTAGAAGCAACGTAAGAAATATTTGAAATTTTGATTAAATCTCAATTGAAATTTCCATCATCGCAGTGGAAAAAAACAATGTAGGTAGGAAACATAAGGCCGACCACTTTTTTAAATAAATTTTATTGTAAAAATGGTGTATTTAATTTTTAATTCGATGATTTTAATTGACCAAAATCCATAAATACTAGGTTTATGGGCTCTTGTTTAAAATTATTATCTGTTTAGTAATTACATGTTATTATTTTTAAGCAATTTAAACTAATTTATTAGCTTATTTTTCTTCTAATTTGTAACATAAGAGTTTTCCGGTGTGTAGGCACATTTTAACCTTCTTGAGATTACAGGGTGGTCTAATGATTAGTGCATATACACATCCCATACAGAATTTATTGATGAGCAGACCCAACAGTTTAATGATTCTTGAAGTCTTATTTCTAGTTGCATAGAGGGTGGCGCATCGAAAACGAAACAGAGGCATTTACTGGCAGCTCAGTTCTTTTTTGGAAAAACGCTCAGACCCGTCGATTTTGTTTTCGAGAGGGACACAAAATTGGCAAAAAATCACGTTAACACGTGCAGTCCCCTGGGCGGGGGTGGCACCACCCCTAAAATCTTAAATGGGAAGGAGGATCAAGTGATTCCCTTTATAATGATGTAAAATTCATGTACTTCAGTCCAGTAGTTTTGGAAATTTATTGATTTAAAGCTTAAATAAAACTTTAATACATCATCATTAGTGGATATCAATACATTTGGCAGCAAAGTAGTTGAAAAATGAAGAATGAACTGACCCGTCAGTCAAGTAAATGTTGGAAATGACCACCATGACTTTCCATGCAGTAATAAAGATTTTGCTTAAAACGTTGCCGCACATTTTGCAATATTTGAGGAGTAATTTGAAGGCACTCATTCACAATTCGAATTCCAAATACATTTCACCCGTCAAATTTCCAGGTAAGAACAAAGGACCAAAAAAAATTATCGCCAAAAATACCAGCCAAACATTCCATTTTTTTGGCTGCTGTGTGTGTAGCTCATGATAAATTTTGGGATTAGAATCGGACCAATATCGACAGTTATGACGATGACTTTTAAGAAAAAGGAACATTAATCGGAAAAGCAAGTGTTGATAAGAAAATGTGCATCGTTTATAATTCGTTCACTCATATCTTCACAAAATTGTAATCGCCGATCAAAATCGTCTTCATTAAGTTCTTGTTCAAGGTGAATTTTATACGGATGGGCCTTTAGAATCCGTTGGATACTACGTCGATTAACACCACGCACAGTATCCAATTTGCGGGTACTTAACGTAGGATCTACATAAACTTGCCCTAAAACCCCCCATTTCTATTGCTTCGTTCCTTATGGAATTTTCAATGTTACGTTTTTTATTGGCGACTGATCCAGTTTCCCGAAATTTAGCTACAAGTTCTAGAACATATTTTCGATGCACGTTACTGTTCTCATGTCGCTAATTAAATATTTGTGCTGTTCTATTAGCGCACTGATTATTTCCGAAAAATATTTCGATAATTTCAACCCTTTCTGCCGTGGAATATACCATGGTTAATTTATGTATAAAGCGTTAAAGGTATTTTAACAACAAAGTTTGGTCGAATCAATCGCAAACTATGTACTAAATTCCTATTTAAAATAAGTACGAGATATTCCCTTCTTATCTTTCTTCAAGAAACCAATTTTCAACACCAAAATGATAAACAAACCATGGGCGTAGTGAAGAAAAGCATTTACTTATTAAATAAATGATTTTACTCAAATTTCTTCTGAAAGTAGTACAAACTAATCTCATTTACCTATTAAAGTCTACTTTAAGCTTTAAATCAAACTACTGAACTGAAGTACATAAATTTTACATCAATATACAGTGTCCGCAAGAAAGTTCGCATCAAATGGGATTTTTTTTATTATTAGGTATAGGTAAAAATTGAAAAAGCAGTTAGTTTTTGCTTACCTAAAAACCAAAAATGACGTATACTGAAGCAGCTGCACGACTTGCGTTACCTGTCAAATTTGACATTTTTAATAAAATAGGTTCAAAAATGCCCTTATCAAAATATCGAAAAACTTTATTCGAGAAAATTGTTTATTTAGGCATTTTTAGCCTCTGTGTGAAATTTTGACAGTCTAATACAATTTTTATTTTTTGCCAGATTCTTGAAAAATTTGATCAACCCTCGTAGATTAATTTTTATAACTCGATGTAAAACCATTTGCCTCTACTTCATTTGTAATCTTAATGCAATTTTGTGTAAAATTTTTGTTTCCAATTATTTATTTTGCTTCAAAAACTGAAATTGTTTTTGATCAGTATGTAATGTTTGATGCAAAGTTTATATAATTACATCAGTTTTGCCAAAACCGACGTTTCTCATTTTTCTTAAGTTAGTAAACAGATGTACAAAAAGAAAATATTAAGATGCTATCGTTGAAATTTTACTTAATTAATATTAAATTAAATTAATTATATTAAACTATATTTTTGTTGAATAAAATGTTTCGAGCGATTAATATTTATTATTTTTGATCCAATATTAATTAAGTAAAATTTCAACGAAAGCTTCCTAATATTTTCATTTTGTACATCTGTTTACTAACTTAAGAAAAATGAGAAACGTTGGTTTTGGCAAAACTGATGCAATTAGATAAACTTTGCATCAAACATTACATACTGATCAATAACAATTTCAGTTTTTGAAGCAAAATAAATAATTGGAAACAAAAATTTTACACAAAATTGCATTAAGATTACAATGAAGTAAAGGCAAATGGTTTTACATCGATGTATAAAAGTTAATCTACGAGGGTTGATCAAAATTTTCAAGAACCTGGCAAAAAATAAAAACTGTATTAGACTGTCAAAATTTCGTACAGAGGCTAAAAATGCCTAAATAAACAACTTTCTCGAATAAAGTTTTTCGATATTTTGATAAATAAGGGCAATTTTGAACCTATTTTATTAAAAATGTCAAATTTGACAGGTAACGCAAGTCGTGCAGCTGCTTCAGTATACGTCATTTTTGGTTTTTAGGTAAGCAAAAATTAACTGCTTTTTCAATTTTTACCTATACCAAATAATTTTAAAAAATCCCATTTGATGCGGACTTTTTGAGGACACTGTATAAGGAATTGAAAGACCTTTAAAATAAGGTGCCACCCCCGCTCAGGGCGCTGCACGTGTTAACGTGATCTTTTGATAATTTTGTGTCCCTCTCGAAAACAAAATCGACGGGTCTGAGCGTTTTTCCAAAAAAGAACTGAGCTGCTAGTAAATGTCTCTGTTTCATTTTCGATGCGCCACCCTGTATTTTAAAAAATATGTAATCAACTAAACCAGACAGCAGTGTCTGTGAGAGACCAAGAAGGGATGACATCCGGGGTGGAATTATGTTAGAGAACCTTTTTTTGTAAACAATTTTTTGTATTTTTCTCGAAAATAGGTAAAATTCAAAAAAAATTTAAATTACCATCGTATAGAGCAGCGGTTCCCAAACTGTGCTCCGCGGAGCACTAGGTGCTCCGCGGTACGTTTTCAAGTGCTCCGCTGATTTAATCTAAGAAATATCGTAATCAAATAATTTATAAATTTTGGGCAGAGTCCTTGAATAAACAAAATTTGGACAGCTTTCCGTTGTTAAAAGAACTTAAAAAAAATTTGATTTTGAGCTATACCGAATGATCTTATGAACGAGTTCCATATTCATCTTATAACTTTACGCAAAAATTACCAGGAATATTTTCCAGAAGAATTTCATGACAAAATTAATTCCAACTCTTGGGTTGCCAACCCATATAACGCAATTGGGCATGTGCACGTGACAGACGCCCTGAGAAAAAGCAAAACCTGTTTTGACCGTTAGTTTACAGGTATTTTTGTCTTATTTATTTTATTTTTTGTCTTTTGAATTATTACTACCACATTTAACCACTGAGCAAAATCTCGGCATATCTTAGGGTAACTAGCTAATACTTATCACAAAAAGAATGAATAAAAATCGATTAACTGCATTAACCTTAATGTAAATAATATTAATATGTTTTTCCCATAAACGCCATAAAGAAAGATGGACTAATAATGCATATGGCCGTCTTGCGAGAAATTGACTCCCCTATGCGTCTGAAGAAACTGTGACAAAAGTGGTTGGCAACATTGAATTCCCTAGGGTTTTGGAAGTGTTTGCAACAGTGAACTTCCGTCAATTTTAAGTCAACGGTTCTTAAAAAGACTGCCATTGGTGCTGATGGTGCTTTATTTTGCCGATGTGTTCACAGTGTTCCCAACGTACTTTAATTTTGGAACGATTTCACCGGCAACAGAAAATATATTTCAAATTTAAAAACGTAAGGTTTGCTAGGCGCCAGTTATAACACAGGAATAAACAATTTCAACTACAAAAAACTTTAATTTGGTAAAAAGCCAAGCGAAAAGTTGTTGCAAATAGAAGCAAAACTGAAAAAATGCAATGTTGCCAAACTCATTTGTCACGGTCATAAATGATCGCTATAGGGGGTCAAAAAGTTATCTAGTAATTATTCGTCCATCTTTCTTTATGACGTTCGTGGTTTCTCGTCAGGGCGACTGTCATTAGTGTCAACTGTCAGGTTGTGCACATGCCCTATACCTGAAAAGCCAGCAAGTTTGACGTCTGAAGAATATGAATGTTTGATCGACTTGACATCTGATTCTGGAATAGGAGATATATTTTTAACAAAGTCATCAATATCGAATTTTGGTGTAAACTTAGAGATGAGTTTCATCTTTTGTCAGATAAAGCAAAAACTATTCTGCTTCCTTTTGCTACTACTTATTTATGTGAAGTTGGATTTTCTGCTTATCTCATGACCAAAACTAAATACCGGTCGCGCCTTAATGCAGAGCCTGATATTCGTTTACAGTTGTCCGAAATTGAACCTAACATAACAACATTAAGCAAAATAAAACAAGCACATCCTTCTCATTAGAAAAGTTGGTGGTTTTATTAAGTATTTGTAGTTTTGTTTTTGGATGTATGTTTTATGTTCCATTAAATATTTTTTTTCAATGCACGTTTCTAAAATCGTTTTATTGTATAAGGTTTTTGTTTTGTTTTAGTATAAGTATGCTTAAATATATGCGTTACTTATTTTAATAGTATATTAAAGTACACGTTTCATAAGAAGCGGTTTTAGCGCACGCGTCTATTTTAAAAAACGAGCCACGAAGTGTCGAGTTTTTTAATTGACTTGTGCGCTAAAACGCCTTATGAACAACGTGCTTTATACTATTTTTTCTATTTGTAGTTTCTTCAATAAAAAATACATATTTAAAAAGAAAATAAATCCTTTAAATTTTTATGTCTACATTTTATGTTGGTAATACTATTTTTTTATCATAGTAACCTCTGGACAACAAAAATTATTTTGCGAACTGTCATTTTTTGATTTATTGACCCATTTTCACCACGAGATTCTAAAGTTATTTTAGCGATATGAGATTTGAAATTGGACGGAATACGTTGTGTGATCCTTGTACATTCGGTACATATACAGAGCGTTCGGAAATTCGGGCGATTTTGCTAATTTTTTTTGAATTTCAAAAGACGAGATTTTACGTCAATTTTTCAATTTCAATGTTACCAACATCAAATAAAGAAAAAACGCGTATCGAAATAGCGTCATTATGAACTTCATTTCAAGTTCAAAATGAACTTATTATGAACGTCAAATAGAAAAATACATTTTTACTAATTAAAATAAAATCTCTAATTTTTTTTTTCATAAATATTTCGTTAGGGCTAGCGGCGTATTATTGCAGAAGTTTTAGGGGGCTGTCGCTCTCGTCAATCAGTATTTTACCCAAAAAAGGGCGTGGCACCCAAAAAATTTTTCAAGAAGTTAAAGCCCCCCCGAACAAAATTTCTGGTTGCGCCACTGGTAAGTACCTACATTAAACTAAGAGCGGATACCTATACAATAGAGAAGGGTAAAGATCGTAATTATTCTTCCCATGAATGACCAACCATATCAAAATACAGTCTAGCAAAATAACATTTTCGTATTTTCAATCATTTTCAATCAACAATGTCAAAATTTTGTGGGCTGTTGAAAGACACGGGACGGAATTATAGCCTATTGAAAATATTAAAAACCCACCTAGAGTGTTACAAAACTTCAGATCAGTTACATAGATCCGGATCGATCTAAATCTGCGAATCGAACACGCCTCAGGATGCAAGACATGAGAATCATTGAGGTAGAAAGGTAGAAACGCTTCCGCCGACTGGTCAAAGCGAGTTTTACGTAGGTTA
The DNA here is from genome assembly GCA_963969555.1 of Polydrusus pterygomalis. Classification (NCBI taxonomy): domain Eukaryota; kingdom Metazoa; phylum Arthropoda; class Insecta; order Coleoptera; family Curculionidae; genus Polydrusus; species Polydrusus pterygomalis. Next base: position 34,578,734 of record OZ018376.1, on the reverse strand, counting down.
GTTTTTCCGCGTGTATTTATTAGAGACAGTAGTCGAAAATTTAAAAACTTAAACCAGTTAATTTGAAGAAATAGTCCTTGCTTAAAGTGGAGTTGAAAGTATGAAAAGGAAAGAAAAAATGAAAAGTCTTCCTCCACAAAATGTAATAGAACATAAATTTGTTCAGAGGTTTCTACATGTTTCGAACGTAGAAACGTTCATTATTAGGAGACAGAAAAATGTATTGCTGATGGTTTTAGCAGAAGAGAAAATGATAATATAAGGTATAAAACCTTAATGGAGCTTTTATGAAATTAAAAATGGGTGTGTCGAAATGACATAATCTGAAGACAAATAGAAATAAGTTACAACATACTGAGTATGTGAAAAAGTTAGTTTAAAGGGTCTAAAACAATCAAATAAATCGGGGAAGCCGAAAAAATCATTTGTAAAAAGAAAATGTCAAAAGGTTTTTTTATATGTATTATCTGTATGTCTATAATACATTGTAAAATAATATATTCTATTATAATAAGTTTTATGTTTTATAATGTCTTACAGACAGAGTATGTGAAAAAGTTAGTTAAAATGGTCTAAAACAATCAAATAAATCGGGGAAGCCGAAAAAATCATTTCTAAAAAGAAAATATCAAAAGGTTTTTTTTTATATGTATTATTTGTATGTCTGTAATACATTGTAAAATATTATATTCTATTATAATAAGTTTTATGTTTTATAATGTCTTACAGACATACCTACTTATATAAAAAAAAAACCTTTTGACATTTTCTTTTTAGAAATGATTTTTTCGGCTTTCCCGAGCAATACATTTTTCTGTCTGCTGATGATGAACGTTTCTACGTTCGAAACATTTAGAAACCTCTGAACAAATTTTTGTTCTATTAAATTTAGTGGAGGAAGACTTTAAGTTTTTTTTTCCTTTTCTTAAACCAGTTAGGTAACTGGGCTGGAAAGAGATAACAACGTAAAAGTCAATCATCTGCATTACTGCATTACGGTTAATAAATATATGTAAAATGCGCCTATATAGGAGTAACAAGGGATTATGATTCAGATAGTCAAATTACGATCATAAGAAATTCAGTGAATTAGTATTCAATAGTTTTGAACCTGTCGATTATCAGTCGAACGCTCTGAGCGTTTAAAATGCGCCTATATAGGAGTAACAAGGGATTATGATTCAGATAGTCAAATTACGATCATAAGGAATTCAGTGAATTAGTATTCAATAGTTTTGAACCTGTCGATTATCAGTCGAACGCTCTAAGCGTTTAAAATGCGCCTATATAGGAGTAACAAGGGATTATGATTCAGATAGTCAAATTACGATCATAAGGAATTCAGTGAATTATAGTATTCAATAGTTTTGAACCTGTCGATTATCAGTCGAACGCTCTGAGCGTTTAAAATGCGCCTATATAGGAGTAACAAGGGATTATGATTCAGATAGTCAAATTACGATCATAAGGAATTCAGTGAATTAGTATTCAATAGTTTTGAACCTGTCGATTATCAGTCGAACGCTCTGAGCGTTTAAAATGCGCCTATATAGGAGTAACAAGAGATTATGATTCAGATAGTCAAATTACGATCATAAGGAATTCAGTGAATTAGTATTCAATAGTTTTGAACCTGTCGATTATCAGTCGAACGCTCTGAGCGTTTAAAATGCGCCTATATAGGAGTAACAAGGGATTATGATTCAGATAGTCAAATTACGATCATAAGGAATTCAGTGAATTAGTATTCAATAGTTTTGAACCTGAGCGTTATATACAGTGTGTATCAGCCAAATGGAATAAATTCGATAATAAATACATGGGGGCGTGTCCGAAAAAACGCTAGGACACATCAATTGGTATTTCTAGTTGTGCATTTTTTTCAATAAAAACTTTTTATACAGGGTATGTCATGTAACAGTGGCCAATACCAATTTTCTTATTTTAAATGCAATACCCTGTATATTATTTCATTTTTGGATTTTAGACATCTTTCATGTACAATATCCTATACCTATCTTCAACTGTTTCGGAAATATTAAGTGTTTTCAGATTTATTGCATTTTAGCGTTTCTTTTTACTGATATGAGATAAAAAAAAAAGGTATAAATAGTTTTGTTTACTTTTGTGTAAGACTCCTGACATTAATTGTTGTCTGTCTGCATGACAGTAGTTGCATGTTAATGTTACAGTCGTTTGAATTTCGTTAACTGAAAATGGTTTATTTAACAGAAATGCACAAAATAACAAAATTCTACAGATGATTGGTTATGGAGATAAAACAAGGACACAAATGGTGGTTGCTCGCTTATTTCATGAAAAATTTCCAAATTTGCCGCCTATAACTCAAAGAAAAATTAGTAAAATAGAAAAGCAGTTTCGCCAGCTTGGACATGAAAAGCTGATAAAAACGTAGCTGCGAATGCAATAAGTGATGATACCAAATTATATATTATGCTTGAGTTTAAGGAAAACCCACATACTTCTAGTCGAAAAACTGCCCCAATGTTCGATGTTAACCATTCATCGATTATTCGAACATTACAAGAAAATAAATTGTATCCCCATAGAATTATGAAAGTCGATTTTAATAGGAGAACGTATTTTTGTGAACAAATGATGGCAATGTTATATAACAATGTGATCCAATTAGAACATATTTTGTTTTCTGATAAGTGCACCTTTACACTTCAAGGTCATGCTAATAGTCAGAATTAGGAAGAATAGGGAAAATCCTCACTGGATTAGAGAAGAGCATACGCAATATCCTGAAAAGGTTAATGTTTGGACAGGAATAGTTGGAGATCATATCATAGTCCCTTGTTCATTAATGGCAATTTAAATGGCGATAATTATTTCGCAATGCTCCAAAATAATGTCTTGTCAACTTTGACAAACTTATATCCTAAAAAATTACACCCTCCAATAAGCACGTAGGCGTAGTCATCAAGCTTCATTGCAAATGGATAGTATTTGAGACAGTAGCCTGAGAATTATAATTTAGTTTACACTTGAAAACGGTTAGAGATACTAACTAATCGAAACGTTGTGTTAAGTAACAACATAAAGACAATGGAAGTCCGACAAGGTAATTTTTTTGATATTACTTCATTGTCTACCACCATCAAACAAAATTATATCCTGATCCAGCAAACCCACAACTTCCAGAGAATATGATATAGTTTCAGCAAGATGGAGCACTGCCCCATTACCAGATCAATGTCCGGCAGTACCTCAACCGAGTATTTCCAAATCGGTGGATAGGAAGGTGTGGATCGATGGAATGGCCAGCACGATCCCCTTATCTGACGCCATTAGACTTCTTCTTATGGGGTTATGTCAAAAATATTGCATGAAAAACTAAACCCCTCGACTTAGCTGACTTAAGAAGACGAATAACGCTTGCCGTTAGATCGGTCACGCCTGAGATGTTTAGTAACAGAATAAATTTCTATTTCCAACATCTCCTACAATAAGTTTTTTTTTTTTGTTTTTTACATTATCAAGAAATAAACAGTATTACTTATTAATTTTTGAGTTTGTTGTTAATTTTTGCAATAAATCTGAAAACACTTAATATTTCCGAAACAGTTGAAGATAGTTATAAGATATTATATATGAAATATCTAGAATTTTTTAAAGAATCCAAAAATTGAATAATATACAGGGTACCTATTGTATTTAAAATAAGAAAGTTGGTATTCACCACTGTTACATGACACACCCTGTATAAAAAGTTTTTATTGAAAAAAATGCGCAACTAGAAATACCAATCGACGTATCCGAGCGTTTTTTCGGATACGCCCCGAATCGAATTTATTCCAATTGGCTGATACATACTGTATATGGTTATAATGAAATGTGTAATCGATGGGACAACACAAACTATCCTATTATTAACGTAATAAAAAAATGTATATTATATACAAAGTTTGCTTTACCAGGTCACAATATACCTAATTAAGCCGAGTAATACGTTTACCATAATTGGTACATTATGCAAAATAGTTATTGTTATTTACAAGTACCAATACTACCAATTGACAATAATTGCTAAAAGATTAATATTTCTTGTAATTGACATGCAAAGAATTTGCTGTACAGGTATGTGAGCATCAATTTAATTCAAACGTCACATAAATTGAAAAATAGTCGGTAGACAATATTTGTTTTAAATAAAAAACAAGCGATGTTGGGTTAATTTCGGATATTCATAATCATAACCATTAATATTCTGTCATTTGTAGCAATTAATAAATTTTATAGCGATATACACAGGATATTGCGAAAGAAAATTGAAAAATACGATTTATATAGGATTTAATTGCCAGTAAATAATTAAGTATACATCGAAATAATTTCCTAATAACTGTGATACTATTTAATGGCAGGAGTATAATAATACCATTAAAAGCATCAATTTTTAAACATTAAGATTATTTCAACGAAAAATGTTCTCAGCTAGCGGAATTTAAAGTGTGAAAAGACCTGCATTTTGCATTGAAGTACACGGGGATGCGACAAACAATTCACTCCCTGGGGCCGAGCAGACATTTGACATCTGTTTTGTCTTTGTTAGAAACTCATTAGAATGCCACAACCCGAAGCAACTCCACCGATAACACTGCAGCGCATTTTAAACCTTGCTTAATAAAATTGCGATAATTTGATTTGATTTGATAATGCCTCATTTAAGTACCTATTATTTAAAAAGCAAGAATAATATGTTTAGGAGAAATAGGGTGGTCTTATGGAAAAATATCCATTTCCATCATTTTAGAGTAGGTACCTAGAAGTACTGTTCAAGGAATTGTAAAAAAAATGGCGTTATCATCACTTGAAAGGTCTGTTGGGTCTGGTTTAAATAATAGAAAATCATCAAATGAAGAAGACCGAAATTTGGTGGAGTATTTAAGGCAAAATCCATTTGAAACTGCAGTATCCGCTATGCACATAACAGGATTCCCTGCTTCATCTAGAACTGCGCAACGCCGCGTAAGACAATGTCCCGAATTAAGAAGTCGAGCAGCTGCATTCAAACCGTATTTAAAACATAGCGATAAAGAACAAAGAATTGGGTTTGCTACGCAATATTTACCAGAAAATTATTTTTTTGGCAAAATGTTATCTTTTCCGATGAGAAAACTTTTCAGTCTACATATAATAATGGAAGGATTCGAGTATATAGACCACCAAATTCCCGATATGATGAGAAGTATACTCAAAAAAAGCAAACCAAAGGACGTTTCTCCGTTAATGTGTAGGCATGGATAAGTGTTTACGGCGCAGGTGTATGCTGGAATATTGGTGGAAAAACATTTTCCAAAATCTGAAGATATATATTACTGTTTAGTGTTCCACACCAATTTGGTGGAACACTAAACAGTAATATATATCTTCCACCAAATTGGTGTGGAACACTAAACAGTAATATATATCTTCAGATTTTGACTATATATCTTCAGATTTTAGAAAATGTTTTTCTTTCTTCTGATAACTTTATATTTCAGCAGGATAACTGCCCTGTGCATACTGCAGGAAATATAGAAAACTGGTTTAAACAAAACAACGTAACATGTCTGCCTTGGTGCTCGAGAAGTCCTAATTTAAATCCAATTGAAAATGTTTGGGGATTCATGGTAAAAAAATGTACAAAATATATTTTAAACCACAGAATGAAATAGAGTTATTTGATAAAATAGAAGAAATTTGGGAAGGGCTAACTTCGTATTATACCAGAAGTAATATTTTGTCAATGTAAAGAAGATTACGATTAGCGTTAGGATCCAATGGCGCAGCAATTAATATTAATATTTTGTTTTTTGTTTGTTAATAAATTTACCCTTTTTGGCTTTATACTTTTGTAGTTTTCCTGGTATTATTTTATAATTTTCCTATTTCGCAGCTGTAAAATTTTTTTAGAAATAACCATTATTACTTAAGGTAAAAAATCGTACATACAATAATTTACAGCTATGTATATAGCTGGTGTTCTATCCAGGTATAAGCAGCAAGGTGAGAAACCAGTTTTACCCAATTTTGTCGTAATTGAGTTATGTATGGGTGGAGTGTATGAATTTATATGTCATCAACTGTACCTATTTTCGTGCTTTTTTCCAAAATATTCATAATAACAAAACATACATAAATCAGATACATATTAATATAGAAATATTGCACTAATCTCCTTAAGAGGGAATTAATGCATAATAGATCCAATTTTCGCCATCCGCTCTCAACGAATTTCTGCGAAACCGCACATACGATTTACTTCCATTTAAAAAATATTGAATTACCTATCCGTAAACTCTGTTTCTCATGTAGCAGACTCTATGATTGCCCTTTTGTCTCTCAAAATAAATTTGATAGGATTAAGTAAAGGGTTCGAGTAAACGGTATAAGTGTATGTCGCTAGTAAAAGCGATTTTTAGACTCTTAAGGAAATCTCTTTAATAAAATTACCGTCTGATAAAAAAATGTGTCACTATCACTAAGAATGAATCGATATACAATCGCCCACGAATACAATAAATACACTGTAATTATTAAATATTATTATTATCCCATATTCTTATGGTTCTGTAATCAAAAAATAATTAATAGATATGCATAATGATCACGATCCACCTATAACGATATATTATAATATATTATATAGATCGTAGGTGTATTGTCCTTAACCTCTAAACTTTCTATAGTAAAAATTCAATTTAATTATTTGGAATGTTAAAAGCATTTGTTGACGATTCCTTAATACTTTTAGTGTCCAGTCCAGTGGGTTAAGATCGGGCGATCTGGTCGGCCACTCTATTGACCCCTCGTCTACTTACCCACCGCACTTCCTTACATGAGCACCATCCTGTTGAATCCATAAGATTAAACTTATTAAATCAGGATCATTATCATCTGAAAATAGAATGGCAAGAGCTGAAACCAGATCATTAACCTAACCATTTAAAAAAAACGTAGTTTCATCTGAAAACCAAATTCTTTGAACAATTCGTATGTGATTATCTCTTAGCTCAATCATTATTTCACAAAATTGATTTAGCCTCTTAGGATCATCGTCCAATAACTCTTGTACAATTACTGGTTTGTACTTTTTACTGTATTAAAAAATTTGGATCGATATATCTAACAGTTTAAAAGTTATAACACCATTGCACTTTTGTTTTCCTCTCCTGTAATATTTAGAAATTGTGACTTAAGACAGTTTGGCTGTAGGGTACAGATATGTATAAAAGGCTGATTCGTTTCTTTATTATAACACTGTATAAAACTCTTATATTAAGCTCAGTCATGTCGACTTTGACATTAAAATTTACCTATATGATTTTTTTGGATGTCATCTGTATGTTTTTAATGCAAATTTTTGTCAAATGCTGTAAGGTATTAAGGTGTGTAAAATATGTCCGCTTCTTCACAGAATCATATCATAAACCACGGTCATTACTCCTGTACTTGTTCAACACATTTATTATGGCGTTTTTATTATCCTATAAAAATATTTTTTTTGTGTAAACCATAATCAAATGGAGAAGAAAAATAAAGTAATATTTTACGCTTTTTTAAACACCTTGAACTGACATGAGGTTATGAGAAAAGGAATTTTAATATTTATATATTTAGATAAATGTAGACTACTATAATAGATAGTTTTTTAAATTTTTTATTTCATACATGCAGTTTCTTCCTTCTAAAAATTATAATAACTTTTTAAATTTCGTGTTCCGGGTTTCCTATTTAAAAAATTTTATACATATAGTAATGTGATATAAAACATATTTTGTGTAGAAAGAGTTACCGTGACCATACGGACGGTTTATGTTTTCATAATATTCATAATAAAGCACCTCAGGAATAAATCAGATAGATTGAAAAAATTTACCGAAAACGTTTCCTGGGCAAATGCCTTACTGTGCGAGCAAAAATTATTTGCATCAAAGAGGGCTTGGATTAAAAAACGTAGGGCTTGGTTTAGATCACAATGATATGGGGACGATATATCTAACCAAATCTAGGTTAAAATTTTGTCAAATTCATATTATGACATGATATGCCAAACTAATGAGTAATAAAATAAGTAGACAAATACAAATTTATTTTTGTTGTTTATAAAATTAACAATGTAAGAATACGTATACAGAAAGAAAAAGAAAAATAATTACATAAATTGTTGAAATTAGCCACCGCCATGCTCCAAGCATAAATTCACACGCCTCTTCATATTTTCGAAAGTGTTGACCAGCATCTCTAGAGAAATGTTACCACATTGTTGTAATTGTTCTAAATTTGCAACTGGTGTTTTGACAATAGTGTTCTAAACGTAGTAATCCATAACCGCTAAACAAGGTGATCTAGGTGGGAATTCAATGTCTGATCGAAAACTGATCAATCTGTCGTCGAAAAAATTGCGTAATTAGTCCATAGTTTCGGCGGCTGTATGGGCGGTTGCACCGTCCTCTTGAAAATATCCAAAACGTAGTTCGTCGTCAAGTAATTGTTCCACAAATGGATTCAAAATATTGTCTCTATACCGCTGTGCTGTAACTGTGTCATGGAAAAAAATAGGACAAACAATTCTTCTTCGGGAAACAGCTAACCAGACACCAATTTTTTGAGGGTGCAATGTGGACTTTCACTATACTCCACATGCGTGTATTCTGAGAATTCACATAACCGGAGAGCTGGAACCAGGCTTCATCCGAAAAAAATGTCAGGTCTAATAAATCAATTCTTTCCAATAAATTTTGGGTAAACCATTGAGAGTAATTCCTACGTCTTTCAAAATCTGCAGCTAGTATTTCCTGGAATACTTGCATTTTATAAGAAAATAAATTTAGCTGCTTCTTAAGAATAGTCCTGCATGTTCCATACGATCTTCCCACTTCTTGGGACAGGCGTCTTATACAATTTGTTGGCGTATTTTGCATTATTTCACGACCGTTTGCAACAAGTTCTTCTGTTCTTACAGATGGTCTTTCTACTCCTTTTTTGTGTTGTATAGAACCTGTTTCCCTAAACACAGCTATGGTTCTTTTCAGGCAATGATAAAAATCCCCAGCAATAAAAGCAACGTTAGGAAAATGTTCGTGAAAATCGTCCATGCACAAACCCGGATTATATTGCCACTCACCATTTACTCTAACCCTGTTTGGAAAATACGCTTCAACCATGAATGTTTTGTGCTGTTCCGTAAAGCCCATTGTGTGAATTGTTCAAGAAATTGGAAAAATTAGCAATGAATCAAATTAGTTGTAACGACTGTCAAAGATAACGGTATAACTGATTGATTGTTAATTCAGGTAGTTACTGACACCCAACAGGTATTAAGGCCGTATTTGATGCAAATAATTTTTGCTCGCACGTATTACTACAATAAGAAACAAGACACATAAGAATATTTTGGTACCTTTGGACAATCATGGCCTGAGGTGGATAATTACCTCTTTAATCCACTTGTAAATCCGCCCTTAGGAGAAACTTAAAATTCGTACATCTTATATTTGCTGGAAATTTGCTTCAGCTACAAATATTTTCCTTGATTTATTTTAATTTAATGATTTATTTTATTAACAAAATATTTGTAAAGATGGTAAATATTAAATCAATCAAATTTCTTATCCCTAATAATTTAATTAACTTGTAGTTATATTTCAATGTTCCTATTTCTATAACAATAATACAGGTAGAAGTAAGTAGAACTTTGTTGCAGAAATAAACAATTAGTAGGTAGTAGTAACATGTTTTATTTAGCAAAAAGCTACAATTAAATATTTTTTAATACATTTTTTAAACACATTTTTATAGATTTATTTTTAAATTTTAAACCGCAACCTTCTTTTAACAAAAACAGACAGAAAAGTTAAACATTTTGCAAATTGTATCAAATATTACGTATCATTTTGTTTTTTAATTAAATGTAATTTTAAAGTTTTTTTAAACAGTTTTAATGATTTTTGAGATTTAATAGAATTTTCCAAATTATTCCAATTTTATTCTATATTCATCAAAATAACTAATTCTATCAAACCTTTATAAAAAATAGATTTATAAGCTAATGTTTTAGACACTTAATCCACATACAAATTTTGATCAGTTCTTGTTTTATAATTATGATGGTCATATAATTAAAAGAACAAAAAATTTTTAAACAATCAGGCAATAAATTATTTTTAATTCTATGTATACCTAAAGATACACACAAAAAATTAAAGAACCCCGCACTTCTCTTATGGAAAATGGCCTTCGGTTAAATTTTCTAAATTTTTAGTATGTTGTAGAGGATGCCATTCTGATCAAAAGTGTTCATGGCCACAACAATATCTGCCGACCAGTTTTTGAGATCAAGCAAAAAATATTAAAAAATAACGAAATTTAACCGATTAATTTTTAATATACCGGGTGATTTATAAATACATGCATTTTTATGATATTTTTCTATCGCTTATCATCGGAAACACCCTGTATAACCTTGATAATTATATATATTAGGAAGCAGACGATACACGACAAGTAGTACATAAAGAAATATCTACAAAATTTATTTCAAAACTAATTACAAAAATATTAACTTTTTGAGTTACCCTGTATAAATATAAATAATGTAAATTCTGATAGCTTGCTTCAAGCTAATGTCATCTACAGTATTACTTTGTTAACATTTAATTTAATAATCCGATTTAATGCCGACAATACAAAATGAGTTAACAAAAAATATTAAATAATTTTCGTCACTCACCCGGTGTATAATAAAAAATTTAAACTAATTTTATAGTATTCTATCCTATCTATGACAGGGTCAACAAAAATTCAAAAAAACAAAACGAATTAATATTATAAACTACGAAAATATTTGTATTGATAATTCATATTTTGCAACTTGGACACCCTGTATCTCAAAAACTGGTCGGCAGATATTGTTGTGGCCATGAACACTTTTGATCAGAATGGCATTCTCTACAACATACTAAAAATTTAGAAAATTTAACCGAGGGCCATTTTCTATAAGATATTCTTTCTGACATTCAACCAATCTAAATTTTTCAACATAAAATTAATTTTTGTATATTTGTCACAATTTAAAATAATCCGCATTGCCTTATTTTGTAAAATTTGTAATTTATCAAATATTTCCTCACTAGCACAATATAAAACGGAAGAACAATAAAGAAAATGTGGTAATATAATAGTATTAAATACAGTTTTTTTAAAAAACAAACTTAAATTAGAACTGATTCTTTTAAAATAATTAAATTAAATTTAATTAAATTACAAAAAAATTATAAAATAGTAATTAGGCAAGCTTCCATTAACTTAAAACAGGCTTCAAATAAGGCAAGTGGTTATTGAACTTATGCTAGGAAGTTGTTCCAATAGCACAAAGGCATTAATAAAATATAGATAAAACTGCGCAGGCATCGCCAAACGCCCAATTATATTTTTTTTGCTATTTTAACTGGTACGTACACAGTAAATTTTGCAGGGTAACCGTCAAAAGTCAAAATACTGTCATTACTTCTAATGGGAAAAACGGGTTTTAAGTTAAAAAAAATAATTAATAAGTTAATAAGAGCAAAAACGAAATTTTGTCAAATATGCCAATAATAATTTTTCTGTTTTTTAATAATTTATAAATTCAACCTGCTGTAACCTAAAACTGTAGGTAATTATTGTACTCCAATTTTTGAATAAAACGAAGAAGTAACGCAGTATTGTTCAAAAAACGAAATGGCAATGCCTGAATGTTAAAAATAGTAATTTATGTAACAAGTCCGGAAATATTATCTTTTTGGACGAGAATAGAATATTCAAGGACGAGCCGTCTGCTGTTTGCCAGTCCAAAAAACAGTTTCCAGGCGTATTTCTCCGGCAACCGCCCGAAACGTTAAAATCCGTCCCGGAAGTACTCATTTCCTTGACGCTTTTGTATTTCCCGGACTAGGCCACAAAAATGCTAGCTTTTATTTATTTATTTGCACAAATAAGATGCCAACAGGCCAATGGCCCAGGCCAGGCTTGGCACCCACGGTTTACAATTTTGTGTACAAACTTATACCTGTTACTAAGATTGTAATATTATCATTAGTTCATCAATTAAAATTAAGAACAATAGCATGATTTCTAAGCCTTTTTTTCAGTGTTGATAGGGGTAAATTAAACAAATCAATATTGTGGTATAAAGTATTATAAAGTGTGGTCAAGCGATTTATGGGAAAATGTTTATCTGAATTTGTTATATAAATACTTTCCAATCTGTTTTTATATACCGCATACTGAGGTGTCCAGACGACAGAGGCAAAACTTAGTCTACTATAAAGATAGGCAAAATATTGAACTTTTAAAGAGTGTACGAAAGACTTGCACGACCTAAATATGAAACGTAACATGCGATTACATTTGTTAGCATCATTACTAATGTGCTCGTTAAAAAACATTTTTTATTATAAATTACACCAAAATCCTCTATCTTTATCTACATTTTTAAGTAAAATTTCATTAAATTTGTAACCATAAGAAAAAATATTTACATTTCTTGAGAACGAAATAAATATACATTTATCTAAGTTCAAAGAGCGTTTATTTAAAATACAATATTGGAAAAACAAATCCAATTCACTCTGTAGCAGTATACAATCCCCAATACTTCATATTGTAACAAATATTTTTATATCATCCGCGTAAAGCAAAATTATACAAAATTTAAAACATTTTTTCACATCGTTTAAATATATAATGAAACGTAAAGGCCCCAGGTGGGAACCTTGGGGCACATCAGAAGTTACATTGTAAACAGGAGACTGCTAATTGTTCACTGCCACAAATTCGATCGATTAAATATATAGGACGTTATCCACCTCAGAAGGTCTCCATATATACCAATCTCACTCAGTTTTGCTACTAAAATATTGTGATCAATCTTATCAAACGCCCTACTGAAATCGGTATATATATGGAATTCACCTGAATTTGACGTCCATGGAAGAGAGAATGTACTCTGAGTAATTCGATTCAATAGATTGTGGAGCTTATTTTCAAAACGCATTTTATGAAAAAAAAAATTTTTTTTGATGTTTGGATGGCATACGGATTTAAATGCTAGACTCGTTCGATTTCAATATTAAGTTATACTCAAACTGCTATTTTTGCCGCTTAAAATGGATAGTTCTTTTAATATTTTTTTTCAAAATGCAATATCTACAAAAAACATTTTTTTCATATCGTAATTTCTACATTTTTCCTGGCCTTTTCCATGCCTAATGTGGCGATTCGAGGATTTTCATAACCAAATGATAATCGTAATCGGCGAATGTACAGAGGATTTTGATAATCGGAATATCGATTATTTTTAATTCGAATTATCCCATCGCTTGGAATCGAATGGGATCTTCACGATGTTAAGAAAATGAGTGATGATAATTGCAAAAAACTTACAGGAATTAGTCAAATGAAAAGATTTTTTATCAAAAAAGAAAGAAGTGAAGGGTACAGGGTAAAAAAGATGAATGTTACAAAACACAGTTATCGAGAAAATCGAATTTTAGCGTTTAGAGACTCCTACGCAATTTATATGAAAATATTTCAAATTCTTTTTTTTTTGGCCAATATAGCATTAGATCTCCCTTTAGTTATTTATAGCTGCATATCTGTAGGTTGATGTCATAGACGTGCAATATTTTTTTTAATGGGTAAAACCTACATAATTAATGCAAAAATGATGAATGTCACATAACTATTGTGCAAACGGCAGCAATAAGCGGAACTTCTTGGAAAAGGAAAATAAAAAATAGTAGGATGATAAAAGAGGCCAACCAACAGTGGATCACACACTGGGGTTGGGAGGAAGAGTTGAGGTGGCTGAGCCCTTCTCCCCCTCCCGATAATATGGACATTCATCCATTTTTCTCTGAACGCTAGGACATTTTTCCCCTGTACTGCGATATTTAATCTTGATGTAGTGTCTATGTCTCATTGTTTTTGCTCGGTTTACATAGTAAATTAAATTCTACCGCTATTAAGCTACACATTCCAGCCTTAACCTTAAATTCAATTTTTCTGGACATTCATCTTTTTTACCCTGTACCCTTCAAGTGCTAAGACTAAAAATAAATTCATTACCGTTAAAATGGAGGAAAATTACCGGAACAACGACCCATCTAAAAACTTTACAACAATTTTAAAGAAGGGAGTTCATATCAGCAACGTAGAACTTCATGAGTTGCCTTTGGTAAATAAAATCAAGGAACTGAAATTAAAAAATATCGACACCTTATTAAAACTGTATGACAAAGAATGGAAAAGCGATCAAAAATTTATTTTTTACAAAAACTTGTTAGAAAAAGAAACTTCCGCTAGTGTAAACGACAGTATTTCAGCAGAAAACGAAGATTCAGAAGAAGAAGAAGAAAATAATTGTCAATGTATGGAGAAAGATTGCGGAGTCAAAATATAAAAAAAAAATTGTTAGTTTTGTTTTTTTATTTCAAAACGAATTATATACCTACATTTATTTTCAAAATTCTCTAAAACCCATTTTTATTTTCAAAGTGCATTATATTTTTTCTTTTTATGTTTTTCTATAATATAAAAATATTTTTCAACAAATTTTATCAATTAATTTGTTCTAAACGCTAACAAAAAACTCAATAATAACACTTGCATAAAATAAATACGCACATTTACTTTTCTGCAGAAAATAGGCAATAATTAAAAAACAACATTTTTTCACAAATTGCGTTTTGAAAATAAGCTCCACAGATCGTTTAGGAAAAAATCCGTGTTGTTCATCAATAATAAGAGGTTTTATGGAATTAAGAACCAATATATGCACAATAGATTCTAAAACTTTTCCAAAGATGTTAAGTTTGCTTATGGGACTGTAATTTGTAACACTTTCTCTCATTCCGCTTTTGAAAATAGGAATAACCCTAGCCAGTTTCCATTTTTCAGGAAATTCGCACATTTCAAACGACATATTAAAAATAATTGTGTCAGAGAAAAAGCGCCCGGGAAGTGGATGATGGACTGTCCGGACGGTTGCCTAAAAAATAATGTTTTGAATCAACACCATTTTCGTCATACTAATGAAAATTTGATTAAAAGTCAAGTATCTCATCATAGCCTTGACATTGTTAGGAAAACGGTAATTAAGACACCCTTTAAGAGGGCATATTAGCCAATGCAAGTTCAATATAATAGGTTCCAGTATCGGCACTTAACATCTTAAATAACCCATGTTCTAAAAACCCTAAAAATCACCTAGCATGACCATTCCATTGTTTGGCAATTTCTATAGTCTTGGTACCTTACAGGTAAAAAATCGTCTAAAAATTTGTTATTATGTGCATTTTAAGTAACGCCTACAAAGATTTTGTTTTCGATTATTAACGAAGAAATTAATTTTATTACTTTCTTACGTAAGACAATGGGAATCAGTACAGAGTTACCTGTTACTTTGGTAGGTATGTTTATGTGTACCTTAGGACATCATGTACTAACTCAATAAGGAAGAACATCAGTTGTATCCAGGTCATATTCTATTTTACAAATTTGACCGATAGAAATCCGCGAAAAACTGTAACTATTTTCTAAAAAGTGCAATTTTAACTCATAAAATAACATGAATTATGAATTCGTAATAATCCGAGATCTTATTTTAAGTGCAAATACTAGTGAAGCTTTCGCCATTTTATTGATTAATATTTCGTTAGGTACTTTTTCTGTTTATCCAAAAATCGGCTAAATATCCCTCTTTGGAGTACAACGGTAAAAAAGTTGGATGTACCGTGCGAGCAAAAATTATTTGCCTCAAAGAGGGCCTTGCATCTAAGGACCAGTGGCGGCTCGTGACTAGTGAGTCAGGGGGGCGCTGGCTTTAAAAAAAAAAAATTAAAATGTCTATTATTTTCGAAAGTACGTGTCTGTTTTTTCTAACTTTCTCGTTGTGAATTTTAATTTCATTAGCATAAGCACTACTTAGACAAGTTAAAATATTAGTTTGTCCTAACATCTCAAAACTTACCACATTATAACGATGTTTTGCACTATTTTCATGTTTTTTATTTTCTCTGAAAGATGTTTTTCCTGCACCCCATTTTTAGTCCAATTATCATCCCCGCCAAAAAGAAGACACACGAAACAAAAAAAAATATTTGTCCTAACAACCGCATATCCAGAATATTTTATTATATATTTCTTTGTCAAACTTACGCGTAAACTGTGCCTTACTTTTACATTTTGATTGCACTTGTACTATGTTCAATTTCTAGCATTTTTCAAGTTCAAGTTGTTCACTTAAGCTTAGAGAACTAAGCACAAGCTTCTGTAGATCACTGACCTTCATATTACACGACATTTTCCACTTTTATAACGTAATTAATAAATAACTCAAAACAAATAAACAAAACGTCAGAGAGTCAACGGCATCGACAGACGACAGGTCGCATCGCGATTCGCGAACAGTGGGCGCGGAGCTCTCCGTGGCCGCTCGTTGTGCGATGTCAGGCCTCGGTCGTCATGACAACCCATTGAGAAGGCGCGTTGAATCGGGACGGATAATCGGTCGCCCGCCGCCGACCGCGCTTAGTACAACCTTATTGAGAGCGCACAACTCGCTTGTCTATGAGTATAGCCTACCCGTTAGAATAGGGCTACGTTTGGTTTGAATTATTTTAATTGATTGCTTACATACATTGGTTTTTTAAGTAAAGTATTTTTGGATTCTGTTTGAAATAATTGCAGGGAGGGCGGCGCCCCAGAGCCCTTCATTAACCAGCCGCCACTGCTAAGGACGTAATGCTTAGCCATAGAGCTTAATACCTGTTGGATGTCAGTAACTACCTGAATTAACAATCAATCAGTTATTCCGTCATTTTTGACAGTCGTTACAAGTAATTTGATTCATCGCTAATTTTTCCAATTTCTTGAACAATTCATGGTTGAAGCGTATTTTTGAAACGGAGTTAGAGTAAATGGTCAGTGGCAATACAATCCGGGTTTGTGCATGGACGATTTTTAAGAACGTTTTCCTAACGTTGCTTTTATTGCTGGGGATTTTTATTATTGCCTGACAAGAACCGTGGCTGTGTTTAGGAAAACAGATTCTATACAACACAAAAAAGGAGCAGGAAGACCATCTGTAAGAACAGAAGAACTTGTTGCAAACGTTCGTGAAATAATGCAAAATACGCCAACAAATTGTATAAGACGCCTGTCCCAAGAAGTGGGAAGATCAAATGGAACATCCAGGACTATTCTTAAGAAGCAGAAGAATTTATTTCCTTATAAAGTTCAAGTATTCCAAGAAATATAAGCCGCAGATTTTGAAAGACGCAGGAATTACTCTCAATGGTTTACCCAAAATTTATTGGAAAGAAATGATTTATTAGACCTGACATTTTTTTCGGATGAAGCCTGGTTCCACCTTTCTGGTTATGTGAATTCTCAGAATACACGCATGTGGAGGAGTGAAAATTCCCATTTTTTTGTAGAGTTCACATTGCACCCTCAAAAAATTGGTGTCTGGTTAGCTGTTTCCCGAAGAAGAATTGTTGGTTCTATTTTTTTCCATGACACAGTTACAGCACAGCGGTATAGAGACAATATTTTGAATCCATTTGTGGAGCAATTACTTGACGACGAACTACGTTTTGGATATTTTCAACAGGACGGCGCAACCGCCCATACAGCCGCCGAAACTCTTAACTACTTACGCAATTTTTTTGACGACAGATTGATCAGTTTTCGATCAGACATTGAATTCCCACCTAGATCACCTTGTTTAACGGTTATGGATTACTTCGATTTTCCTAATTTAAAGAACACTGTTTTTAAAACACCAGTTGCAAATTTACAACAATTACAAGAAGGGATTATCCAAGAATGTGGTAACATTTCTCCAGAGATGCTGGTCAAGTCTTTCGAAAAAAATATGAAGAGACGTGTGAATTTATGCTTGGAGCATGGCGGTGGCTAATTTCAAATTAATGTAATTATTTTTTTTTCTTTCTGTATATTCTTATTTTGTTAATTTTGTAAACAGCAAAAATAAATTTGTATTTGAACACTTATTTTATTACTTATTAGTTTGGCATATCATGTCATAATATGAATTTGATAAAATTTTAACCTAGATTTGGTTAGTTATATCGTCCCCATATCATTGTGATTTAAACCAAGCCCTACGTTTTTGAATCCAATGCAATTAATTTTTGCTCGCATGCACGGGATAATAAACTAATAAAAGAAGAAAATGAAATATGCTCAAATTTGACAAAATTTCGTTTTGTACTTTTATTAATTTATCAATTAAGCAAAAGTACTTCTAAATATCAGTTTTCATTAAGCGGCAAATATTCTTTTTATTTTGGTTTTTGATTCATGTCAATACGTGCATTTGTTCTAACTCAAACGCAAAATGATCTTGAAGATGTCAATGATTTAGGAAACGCAAAACTAAAGCTATATTGATGGGCGATTTCTTGTACTTAAAATTCTTCGGAATCGTCGTTTGACGTTAGTACAGGCGAAAAACCAAAACAAACACAAAAATATGTGAACTTCCTGATTCCCTATTTCTACCCACACACACACACACAGTTTTTCAATATGGAACCAACTACCCAACAATACCTACATGTTGTGCAAAAACTTTAAATTTATTCAATGCATTTCTAACTGACATATTACAATAAACAAAGTTAAAGTTTTAAGAACGAATATTCATAACTCTATTTACATCAATAATAAAGGAGCTGTCCTTAAAATCTACAAAAGTGACGTGGTTCTTTTTAGAGGGACAGCATGCATATTATTATATAGGTACAACTTTTATTTTTTATGATGGTCTATAGGTACCTACTGAAAAGAACCCAGATTAAAGTTAAAAGTCGCTGAAGAGCTTTTTATTAACAAACATTTATCACAATGTAATTTATAAATAAATAAATGATTCTATTTAAATTGGTTAAGCTGGTACACCGTACACGGGATGTGGTTTAATGACCTGTATTGGCTCTTCATACACCGGAATATCACTTTGTGGTGCTGGAATAAGAAACTTTTTAGCAAGTGGTACACCATATTCATTGTGTGGCAACTGTGGTACACCATATTCTTCGTGAAGTGGCAGTTGAACTTGAGGTATAAAGTAATCATACTGAGTTTCTACAGGCTTAACTTCATGAGCGGGAACGCCGTATTCGTCATGGGGTATCTGAGGTACGCCGTATTCTTCATGAACCGTTGGTACTTCAACTTTAATTTCTGGAATCGGAACTCCGTATGTGTCATGGGGTACTACCGGAACACCATATTCCTCATGAACTTTTGGTACATCAACGTGAGGAATATAATAGTCGTACTTAATTTCGACAGGTTTGATCGCCGGAACACCATATTCGTAATGAGGTTTGGCTGGAACACCATATTCGTCGTGAGGTATTTGTGGTACACCGTACTCTTCCTGAAGTTTGATTTCTGGAATTGGGACACCGTATGTGTCATGAGGTACCACTGGAACACCATATTCCTCATGAACTTTAGGCACATCAACATGAGGAATATAATAGTCATACTTAGTTTCAATAGGCTTGACCGCCGGAACACCATATTCATCGTGAGGTATTTGTGGTACACCATACTCTTCGTGGATTGTTGGTACTTCTACAGGTACAGGTACGGCGGGAACACCGTATTCATCGTGCAGTTGTGGTGGAGGAATTTCTGGTGCAACTATGGCTGGAACAGGGACGGGAACTTCTCTAAGATATTCCAGTGGTATGCCATATTCGGAATGAGGTTTTTGGATATAAAGTCCGTGACAGACAGCAAAGGAAATTGCGCACAGGATGAATATCTAAAACGCAAAGAAATATTAGAATTTAAAAGGTCTAATGTTTGGTTGTAAAATATCAATTTTTTCACTTTATTTTTTAAAAGTATAAACTTACATGTTTCATGATTATTATTTTAAATTGTAGACCACAATGAAAAATATTTCAATTATTACCTATTATATACAGTTTGAACCAAGTAACGACTTAATTTTAAGTTAACGAGTTTGCTAATTGACTGATGGCCAAAGATAATAGGTATGTGATAGTACGTGTTAAATCATTATATTTCCATTAACTACAATTTTACTCAAAACCGTGATTCTTTAACGATATCCGTATTCGAAAACAATACCTGGGCCGGGATTCCATTCTCTGTAAAGCCATAATATCAATACAACAAAACAATAAAGTTGATAATTTAAGCTTAAATTCGGTTTTCGATAAACGAAATACCATTTTCCGAGGAAATATGGCGGACTTAGGTCGAGCAATAATATTTTATAGGGCCCCTTTAACAACGTCCTTGATCCGACCCTGGTCTTGAATAGTTAACTGGAACATTTCTTTATCCATGAGGAAAATTAATTGATTATTAACAATAGTCTTATTAATAATAAAAAGGTGCGACAATGCGATCTAACTTTAGTTATCTAAAAGACATCAACAGTCTATAAGGCACGAAACCTTTTCTCACTTTGCTGTTTTTGTGGAAAATATCGTTTTTTTACAACCGACAGGAAAATATATAGTAAAATGTTTTATCAGGAAAATGTTGTTTTAGAGTGTCTAGACCAAAAAGTAATTAAATAGGGAATTTGGTTGCATTTCCTGGCCGATTTTACGGATTTGCAAAAAACATTTCAGCCTATATATACAGGGTCCTGCACCTCACATCCCATCTTCTTTAGCTCACTTAGTAATTAAGTGAGGATTTTGATATTTTGCAGACCTTACCTGTATCTTGGGGCGCATGTCAGGAAAATATTTTTTTTCATACAGGGTGTTCCAAAAAAGTGTGACATCATAAGGATGTATTTTTTTAGATTACATGCCATATGTTTTCTTACTTATTTGGGTGCCTCCTATAGTTACCTACATAACCCTAAAATTTTATTGAAATCGATTCAGTATTATAGGCGAAAAAATAAAAACTGAAAAATATCAGTTTTGCACCACTGGTTTTAAAAATTAATAAAAAATAAAAATAATGCCTCGTTAATAAAATTATACAAAGGTACTTATTAAATAAGGTATAACAGTCTCGTTAACCAAATTTGATTAATACGAATTGTACAGGGTGTCCAAAGTTTAGTGCCAAACTTTGCAAACTTTAAAGCAATTTATTCTTCTTATTTCAAATAGGAACCCCTATATCTTTTTATGTCATTCGATGCAGAATTAAAAATCAAACACTTCTTCTAATTACAATCCAATCGCAATTTCTAACGCATCAAGACTTATTTGCAGAACACTTATTTTATCAACTGTTCCAACAGTCATTATTATGAATAAATATCGAAGGTGGCTTTGAAAAACAATTTATTGGTATTAAAGTTTATTAAAGTGACAAGATACCATTTTGACTTTAGTAATCTAAAAGTTTCAAATATTGTTAAATTGTTACATATTAGATAGTGGACACCTTGGGGGGTTCTTAATAATCTACCTTTAGTAGGTATATCATCACTCGTTAGTTAGATACAGGGTGTTTCATAAGATTTGACTCCTTCTTGTCCTTATTGTCATATTTTTTTAGCACCAGGTATAAAATGTTCATACTCGGTGAAAATATTTTGTAACTGATCGCATTAAAATGCCATATACAAAAGTTTTGAAATTCAGGTCCGGACTTAAAAAAAAGTTGTCGTGTCGATTTCTAGTTTTTAAAATTCAACCCTTGTATGTCATATTTTTGAAAATTTTATTTTTTACTTAAAAACACCACAAAAATCTGATACTAATGACATACTTACCAAAGTTGCCCCACTCACCGCAACGATAATAAATTTTTGATTTTTATAACATTTAAATAACAATAATGTTTATTTATTTATAGCGGCATATAAATGTTAGTAAAAAATCAATTTAATAAATTGGAAGGTATCAGAAAGGGTTAAATGGCAATACCGCACAGTTTTTAAATATTAGTTTTTACTTCTTTTGACTCCTTATAGTAACTCAGAATAACGAAATATTGGTTTCCTGGTAGAAGATGTTCAAACCATCACACATTTTTCAATGAATTTTTTTTGTTCGTAAACAAGGGCATTTTCTGTCACAAGATTATATTGATCAGCCTTGAGAAACCCAGTTCAAAAAGAAGACGTTTTAAATTTGGTTCAAGAAAATCCAAAAACATATACACAAGGAATATTGCTAGTCGCCTGCATATTTCGCAAAAAAGAACGAATTTAACAATTCAAAAGAAAGGTTTACATCCTTATCATATCCAAGAAATACAAAGATTAGAACCACGCGATTATGCTAACCGGTTAATCTTTTATCAGTGGATTAGAACGCATCGAAGAGATCTTCACCGGACTGTGTGCACCGATGAATCTCAATTTAACAGAGATGGTGTCAATAATAATTCTAGAAATTGTCATGTGTGGTCCCAAAAAATCCAAATGCTATTAGGCAGTCGGACTCGTACTATAGATTTTCAGTAAATGTTTGAGTGGGTATAATTAATAGTAAATTGATTGGTCCACACTTCTTTGAAGAAATATTAAATGGAAACCAATATTTACACTTTTTAGAAAACATTTTGCCAAATCTTCTCCAAAATGACAATGATTATTTAAGAGGAATTTATTTCAAGTACCATGAAACTCCATATTATACAAGAGTTGTTTCAGAACTTTTAAACAATATTTATCCCAGTAGATGGATAGGTCGCGGGGGGGCCCATTCTTGGCCAGCAAGGTCCCCGGACTTAATCCATTAGACTTCTTTTTTGGGGGGTATATGAAAAATTTCGTTTATAAGGAAGACATTAATACACGGGACCAGCTCTTCCAACGCATTACGACTTCATTTCAGGAAATAAAAAATAGACCAGATGTAATTAGGGTGCAGTTTCAAATTTAAGTATCAGAGGAAGAAAATGTGAGGAAGTTAATGGAGGGCATTTTGAAAATATTCTTAAATAATTAGGTTTTTGTTTTTTTGTGTTGTGTGTGATTGACGTCATAAAAATAAATATTTATTTGTATGTTTTTCAATATTTATTTATTTATTTATTTTACACCATTTCACAGTTACAATGAACCAATTAACAAATGGGTATATAGGCTATTTAAAATAAAATAGGTAATAATATAACAATAATTCAAAAATTTTGTGATAACAAGGAATTTAGACTTAAATTCTTATATTGCAACGGAATAATTATGCCTAAAATAGCTATTTACCTAACAAGTGCGGAAAATGAATTTTTCCGCACGAGTCTGCCGTTCACCGAACGACGCGTAGCGGAGTTCGGTGAAGCAGCCGAGTGCAGGGAAAACATTTTCTGCACGTGTCAGGTACAATAGTTTTTCTACAGACGTGTGGAAATAAGTAACAAATATTTCAAAGAAATTTAATAATTTTTATTTAACCATAACAATTACATACATATGTAACAGTAGCTAATTCTGAGAAAAAAGTAATAACTACAAGTTATAATTGATATATTATTGATTTAGACATAATCGTGCCGAAAAATTTTTCCGCACTAGTGTGGAAAAACCAATTTTCCGCACGGATTTTTGGCATAATCGTGCCGAAAAATGTTTCCGCACTAGTGTGGAAAAACCAATTTTCCGCACGGATATCAGTGCGGAAAATTGATTTTTCCACACGTCTGTAGGAAAAGACACTAACACGCTAATTTAGATTTATACTGGATAAACCACAGCTAAAAATGTCAAATCTATTTTGGTGCAGATTGTATGTGTTGCACAATGGATAAATAGGGGATATTGGTACGCGCGGTTGGTACATAAAAAGTGTGGGAATGACGTGTTCCAGGGACGAGGAATTGCAGGTTTTCTAATATATCACTGCATTCAACTCTATTATGCAAGATATTATGAAGAAATTTAAGGTGAGAAACTGTATGTCGATCTTCTAAGGAGCAAAACGAGTGCCTTTGCAATAGAGCTTCTTCTAGTATGCCGATTTCAAGAAACTGACTATCAATTTTAAAACTTAGATATTTTAGAAAACGTCGTGGGACCCTTTTAATGCGATTAAGGTGCACTTGATAATATGGAGACCATACAACCGAAGCGTACTCCAATTTAGATCTTACAAATGCATAAAAAAGTATTTTTAGTGTATGACAATTTAAAATATCACGAAAATGTCTTATTATAAAACCTAGGGATCTATGACAGGATTCAACAAGGTCATTTATGTGGGAAACAAAAGATATTTTACTGTCAAATAATACACCCAAATCGCGAAAAGTCTCAGCTCTGTTCACTGTAATGTTATTAATATATTATTAATATCTAAATATCAGCTATTTTATAGCGGTAAGTGCCAACTCACCGCTCAACCATACTTACCAACTACGTATGTCATTAGTATCAGTTTTTTTATGGTATTTTTAAGAGAAAAATAAAATTTTCAAAAGTACGTGTTGAATTTTAAAAAACTAAACATCGACAACTTTTTTTAAGTCCGGACCTGAATTTCAAAAATTGTTATATTGCATTTTAATACGATCAGTATACAAAATATTTTCACCACGTATGAACATTTTATACCAGGTGCTAAAGAAAATATGACAAAAACAGAAAGGAGCCAAATTTTATAAAACACCCTGTATCTAACTAACGAGTGATGGTACTAAAGGTAGATTATTAAGAACCCCCAAGGTGTCCACTATCTCCTGGTGACGTATGTACCTAAATTTAGATCCAAGTAAAACTCTGTATTTTTATTTTTCATTCCCTTTAAAAAGGGGCCAAATACCCGTGTCCTTTTGGATAAGACGAAGAAGTAACGCAATATTGATCAAAAACCGAAATGGCGAATGCGTCACTCGTGGTTGATTGGTTAGGTAGCTACTACAAAAAATAACTAACTAACTGGATGTTACAAATTCGTAAAACTATATTGCGTTTTTAAACGCGAAGAAAAACAATTCATGTTAATCCAGGGGTTTTCAGTCCTAAACGAATATAATACCACACTAATTTATTTTATTCTTTGGAACTCTTCCCCACATTAATATCCCACCGCACGCCGCTGGCTAACATAGAATATTTTATATGAAGGCCCCCCAACAGGATACTTTGGGACTACCTAATTATTTTTAAAATGTTTGTCTGCCCTTCGCATATTAGAAAAAAAGGAATTTTGGTCTATGTATATTTAATTAGCTAAAACTAGTTCAATATCTAAACGTATCTATTCGAACTACTTTCAAATTTTTATTAAGTACTTACTTTAATGTACCTTTCTTTTCCTGCTTAAAAAAATAGTGTATGTTTATAAATAGGTCATTCAACAGTTTTTATTACTGTCAATCTGTTTTAATTACTAAGTATATCGATCGCAATGGTAAGTTTTGTCTCCTCCTTTTATTTATTTCGTATTGTAGAAAAATATCTATGACACCGGACTTATCATAAGAATGGCATGATAACATATATATTTTTTAGAAGTTTCTTTTGGTATGTTTCCTTTTTCTATAAGCTTATTTTTGTTTTATTTATTTTAGATTTTGTTAAAATTAAACGCCTAATATTAATTTCTCTAATGTCTAAAAAGGTTTTAATTTTCGAAAAATGTAACTTTTTACCATGTACTTAAGTGTGGCCAGCTGCTGTATTTGGCTACATACAGTGAGGGCGTAAAGTCTGGAATAAATACATTATTTAGGGAACGCTGAATGTTTTTAAAAATCGCTCGGACACGTCGATTTTGTTTTTTTAATACGCATTTTTTTCAATATTTTTTATTACACAGGGTGTCTCCGAAAGCACTCTGCTTGGACCAACTTTAATTTTTTAAATGGGAACCCCCATTTTTTTTTTATTTTAGGATTCTGTGCATAATTGTGAACATTTTTTATCTAACATGTCATTATGATTTATCGACAGTTAAAGTTCGAAAATAAATACAACAATTAATTATTATTTATCATTTTATTAAATGTTGAAAATGTTGCCCAAAGGTTAATTGGCAGTAACCTAGACGATCGAAAAATTCTTTCTGCACATTTCTGACAACTTCCGGACTGATTGTCCGTATTTCTTGAACAATTCGATTCTTTAAGTCCTCCATGTCCATTGGCTTAGTTTGGAAAACTTTTCCTTTAAGGTAATCCCACAGAAAAAAGTCAAGGGGGGTTAAGTCGGGGGACCTCCGCAGCCATTCAATAGCTCTCCTTCTTGCAATCCATCTATTTTCAAAAATAGTATTAAGATAAGCGCGAACTTTTGAAAATAGATGGATTGGAAGAAGGGGAGCTATTGAATGGCCACCGAGGTCTCCCGACTTAACCCCCCTTGACTTTTTCTGGGGTTACCTTAAAGGTAAAGTTTTCCAAACTAAGCCAATGGACATCGAGGACTTAAAGAATCAAATTGTTTAAGAAATACGGTCCGGAAAGTGTCAGAAATGTGTAGAAAGAATTTTTCGATCGTCTAGGTTACTGCCAATTAACCTTTGGGCAACATTTTCAACATTTATTAAAATGATAAATAATTATTGTTGTATTTATTTTCGAACTTTAACTGTCGATAAATCATAATGACATGTTAGATAAAAAATGTTCACAATTATGCACAGAATCCTAAAATTAAAAAAAAATGGGAGTTCCCATTTAAAAAATTAAAGTTGGTCCAAGCAGAGTGCTTTCGGAGATACCCTGTATAATAAAAAATATTGAAAAAAATGCGTATTAAAAAAACAAAATCGACGTGTCCGAGCGATTTTTAAAAACATTCAGCGTTCCCTAAATAATGAATTTATTCCAGACTTTACGTCCTCACTGTATAGTGTCACCAGTAGTCCGCATCATAATATGGGATTTTTTTTTATTAATGGCTTTATTCAAAATTTTACTTTGGCATCAAGTTCTGCTTCGATCGAGATGAAAATTAAGCAAAAAAATAGTAGTCACGTGATTCGCATTATCTGTCAAATTTTAATTTTTCAAAAAATAATTCAAAAGTGGGGTTATTTCCGAAAAAATCGAAAAAAGTTATTAAAAAAAGTTTTTTTTAATGCAGTTTCTAGCCCACATGCAAAATTTCAGCTGCATAAGATAATTTTGATTTTTTACCTATATTTTGTAAATTGCACCACTTTTGCAAAACTTCTCAGTTTTGACTAGGCCTTATTTCAGATACATTTTCTTTAAAGTAGCGCCATATTAAATGTGTGTTTTTCTACAAAATCAAAATTCGGCTATTAAAATTTGGTCGCACGTGATGCAAAGTTTATTTGTTTTTGACCCTGTATAAGGTAACTTCATAAAATAAGTATTTTCGAAAACGTAGTTTGTGTCAAAGTCATGGTATCCAGCACTCTCGGTGTTGATCCATCGGCATCGCTGTATTTTATTTAACGTAATTTAGTAAAATTTACTGCCTCAAAAATACGTTTCTACCGCCATTTAAAAATAGATAAAATGGGCTGTTACCGAACTAGTTTTTATTTGTATGCCGTACAAAATTATGAGAGATGTAATAATTACATTGGATGATTTTTTTCTTGGTTTTATTTCTCTATATAATATGGTATAGCTAAAGTTGGTAATTTGTGAATTAAAAGAATATTTAACAATAACTATGAATAAAATCCATCCTGTAAATTAATTTAAATGATAAACAAATTCGACAGTCCAAAACCGAAATGATATAACTAAAAATATGGCAGGTAAGGCCTTGATTTATTAAATTCTCTACAGCATTAATTTCGGAAATTTTGATTCAAAATGTCAAGTTTCATTTAAATTTTAATTTGGGTGTGAAATTTTCTTACTGAATACCACACGCGCTTAAATCATTCCTGAAAATTTATTCTCGGTCGCGGATATTTAAAGAAAACTTTTATCATTTGGTAAAAAATTTCTGGAATAAATTTAAGGACTTAACGAGTTAAATTAAATTAGTCTAAATTGGAAAAGAAAGAAAAAACTAAAAGTCTTCCTCCACAAAATTTAATAGAATAAAAATTCTTTAGGGGTCTCGACATGTTTCGAACGTAGAAACGTTCATCATCAGGAGACAGAAAATTTATTTAATGTTGATGGTTTTAGCAGAAGAGAAAATGGTATAAAACCTTAATGGAGCTTTTAGGGAATTAAAAAAATTGAAGTGTAGAAGTGACATCATAAGAAGAAAATTGAAAAGGTTAAAACATACTGAGTAGGTATGTGAAAAAGTCGGTAAAGGGGGTCTAAACCAACCAAATAAACTAAGGAAGAAGAAAAAACCCTTCTAAAAAGAAGGTGTCTAGGGTTATTTTAAAATTTTTTTATAAAACTTTTTACGTATGTCTGTAAGACAATATAAAGATAAAATTTGTCATTTGTGAAAGTATTCCGAAGATATCACAATCTGTAAAAATAAAAATTGAAATTAAAATCAGGCTTTTTGTAAAAAAAATTATTTTTTTACTCTTTGATTAAGGTTCTACACCATTTTATCTTCTGCTAAAACCATCAGCAATAAATAAATTTTCTGTATCCTAATGATGAACGTTTCTACGTTCGAAACATGTACAGACCCCTAAAGAATTTTTATTCTATTTAATTTTGTGGAGAAAGACTTTTAGTTTTTTCTTTCTTTACCATACTTTCAACTCCACTTTAAGCATGGACTATTTCTTCAAATTAATCCAAATTGTTTGAATTATAAAAACATTAACTTTTGCTTGAAGTAACTGATGTATCCTAAACTCTGGTTCGTTAAGGTGGTAACAGTTCTATAGTCGCCCACAAAACATAAAATGTCTGCGAGCTATACGTAACAAAATTTGTAAACATCAGAAAATAGGTATTCAATCTCTCATAAAGTATATCTACCTATAAAAAAGGGACCTAAAAAAGCTAAATCTACTTTTTATATACTTACTACATTATCTACTTTTCAGGTCTCAATTGGAATTTGCTGGATTGCTCTACTTCTTACTATTCTAAACAATCTTACAGTTACTTCGACCTTGTATCTGTACCCTCCAGCGGAACCCATTGAAAGGAATGATATTAGCTATGGACCACCAATTGCAAAAATACCGTCGTTTCCCTATCCGGCTGCAGAGCCATTAGTAGTCGAGAAAGAATTGATCTACCCTCCCGCAGAAATTAAAGTCGTTGAACCAACTGTTTCTTTTCCCTACCCTCCAGCAGAACCTACTATAAGCTTGCCATATCCACCACCAGAACCTATAGTTGAAATAAAAGAAACTTTTCCTTACCCACCAGCAGAACCCATTGTCAGCTATCCATATCCCCCGGCAGAAATTAAAGTCGTTGAACCAACTGTTTCTTTTCCCTACCCTCCAGCAGAGCCAACTATAAGCTTGCCATATCCACCACCAGAACCTATAGTTGAAACAAAAGAAACTTTTCCTTACCCACCAGCAGAACCTACTATAAGCTTCCCATATCCAGCACCAGAACCTATAATTGAAACAAAAGAAACTTTTCCCTACCCTCCAGCAGAACCTACTATAAGCTTGCCATATCCAGCACCAGAACCTATAGTTGAAACAAAAGAAACTTTTCCTTACCCTCCTGCAGAACCTACTATAAGCTTGCCATATCCAGCACCAGAACCTATAGTTGAAACAAAAGAAACTTTTCCTTACCCACCAGCAGAACCTACTATAAGTTTGCCATATCCACCACCAGAACCTATAATTGAAACGAAAGAAACTTTTCCTTATCCACTAGCCGAACCTCTAGTTCCCGTACCCTCTCTTCCTTATCCTCCTGCAGAACCTTCTTATCCGTATCCACCTGCAGAATACTAGAAACAATACATGAAATATCATTATATTGTAATAAAGGTAGGGTGTGTTATATAAATTGAATAAAATTGTTTTTCTTCAAACGTCAATAAACCTGACAATTTTCGATTAGATTTTCGGCGTTAAAGTTCTGCTTTTTTGTCAGAGACAGAAGGCGGTTGCTATTGGCAGCGGAGAAAAAGTACTTTTTACTTCCGTTGCCAATAGCAGCGTGTGACTGTAAAACAATTAATTTTTTTGTATCTTTCTATGTTTCCATATTTAAACCACGTTTGAAGAAAAAATAGTATGTTTTATTCGGACTAAGAGCAACTCTATTATATTGAACTTTTAAGTGACAAATGATTAAATGGAAGCCAATTCAACCAATAATTTATTTTCATTGTTCTCTTTCATTACTTTTTTAAATTTATAAATGAATTTATATTTTAAAAGTTCAATGCAACGAATTATGGTTAAATTGGCACCACCAAAGGTCAATTGGACACAGTAACTTGTATTTTATACTTTTGCATTATATTTTATAAAAAAATTTAATATTAGATAAGTATGTTTAAAAATTGAAAAGACGTAAGGTTTCTATAGCGTAGCTACTCCCATGCTGAAGATGGTACTTATAGGAGATTTTAAACAGTGACTGGGAAACGATTTCAAAAATAATTTTTAGTTTTACATTTTTATTTATTTGTGTTAAATATAAATACATTGAAGAACTTAGTATATTTATTGTTTTTATTATAAGATATTAAAATTAATAGGGAGGGGGAGGGGCTAAAAGAATGAGTGAGAAAGCAATTGAATCGCTTTTATTTCAGTAACGCGACCCAATCCACTTTTTCATACTTTTCAGAAAATGAAAATAAAAGTCTCAGTAAGTCTTGCCCTTCTGGTCGGCGCTTCTCACCCCAATTATATAAGGCAAAATAAATGTTTAGATAATAAAACATTTTAAAATAAAAAGTACCTAAGTATATAGGTACTTTAAAAGTTAATAGGTACTTCATTTAGTTTTTTAAGCGGTGAATAATAAGAAATGTTTTAAAATGCCGCTACAAGAAAGTCGAAATGATTCTCGCTCTTCGCTGTCGTTTTTAAGAACCTATATTTTATAAAGGGTGTCCGGAAATGACGAGCAAAAAATTTAAGGGATAATTCTAGACCGAAAATAAATGCTATTTCTTCCTATAACATTTTTTCGAAAACTGATTAGTAACGGAGTACGGAGTTACAAGGTGTTAAAGGTAAATTTTTTTCTTCAGTTTTAAAATACATAACATAAGTTACTAGAACAATAAATTAAACATTCAAATCAAAGGTTTAAAGTGACGTCCTTCCTCTTCAATGCATAAATTAATTCTTCTTAAAAAATTCCTACTTGCTATGCTATGTTTAAGGTTGAAAATATATTAAAATATTTCGTTTTCATCACATGCGAGCAATGTTATTTTAGCGTTTTTCTCAAAAACGGTTAGATTTATCGAAACTAAAGTATAGTACGTATACCCTTTTTATGTCAAAAGGTTGGAAGAATAAAAATATTTAGTCAAAATGCGCATACAGTGTAGGACAAAAAAGTTGGGACCATTCAAATTAAAGTATATAGGCTCCTATGTGGCGCCCTCTACAAAATGCGAAAAAACGGTGGGCAAATTTGTATTCCTCATCCCGAAAAAGCCGCAAATACGAGATTTCGTCAAAATATTATGAGCGTGGCAAAAGGTATAGGTATTGCAAAAAAAACTGCAAATAAAATTTAACTGTAACACCCTGTACCCAACAACTCCTTTCTAGGAGATATGTTGCTGTAACGCGGCTAATAATCAATTTTCGAAAAAATGTTATAGGAAGAGTAGCATTTATTTTTGGTCTAGAATTATCCCCTACATATTTTGCTTACCCTTTCCGGTATAGAAAGGCAAAAAGCTAAAAATATTATAGGCTGAGGCGGCTTCTAAACGATAGAATTATGGTGCATTCAAAAATAATCTTGCCCCCTCCGCCCTAGAGTTTGAAGGCTACGCCACTGATGATGACGAAAAGCTTTTGGTAGGAAACACATTATTTATTAATTTGAAGAAATAGTCCATACTTAAAGTGGAGTTGAAAATATGAATAGGAAAGAAAAACACATGCAAAGTCTTCCTCCAGAAAATTTAATAGAATTTTTTAATCAATATTAATTCTATATTCTATTCTATATTCTATATTCTATATTCTATGTTCTATATTCTATATTCTATATTCTATATTCTATATTCTATATTCTATATTCTATATTCTATATTCTATATTCTATATTCTATATTCTATATTCTATATTCTATATTCTATATTCTATATTCTATATTCTATATTCTATATTCTATATTCTATATTCTATATTCTATATTCTATATTCTATATTCTATATTCTATATTTTATATTTTATATTTTATATTCTATATTCATTCTATATTCTATATTCTATATTCTATATTCTATATTCTATATTCTATATTCTATATTCTATATTTTGTGGAGGAAGACTTTGCGTGTTTCTTTTCTATTCATTACTATTCATATATTTATTATTAAAAAAATATGAATAATACTATACCAATTATTATTATTATACCCATAGGAAAAAATCTGAAATTCTCAAATTTGTACCCGCAGGACGACTTATAGAATTAATAATAATGCAAAGATTTCCTGACCAAATGGGAGTGTCGTAAAATATGGAGCATATGCTGCAAGTCTGCAAGTTTGGACTTTGTAGATTAGTAATTGTATTCCAAAGATGGGTGTGTTTCGCCGATTTTTGGATAAAACAAAGAAGTAATGAAATTAGTGATGGGTGATGGGAATATCCGACTTATTTTAAATTTTCGCGAACAACTTCGTATAGTCTGTATGGGAAATAGAGAGGGGTATACTTAACCGCGGCAAGAGGGGAGGAACAAATCTTTGCTGTGCTAAGTTAAATTTTTAAAAGGAACGCTCAATTAAGCCGTTACCTTTGCTTTGCTATTTAGAAGTAACGTAAAAGGAACTCCGCTATAGTTGGAGAGAAGACGAGTTCACAGTCACAGCCTAACCTCAAAATATCTGGGTTTTTTGACATTTGACGACTTATGAGAAAGTTGAGCTTGTTTTGCAAACTTCTTGAGATTTTAATTTATTTTTTAGTGTTTTCATGTCTTAAAGTAGGTTTTTTGGAGAAGGTCGAACTTTAAATTATAAGCGCTTGCTTGTATTTTTTCAGTGTTTCAAATTTACCATGTCCAGCATTTCCTCTCCTTCCATTGAACTTAGTTCCTATCGTGACCAACATTTTAAGGTAAATTTGTTGATCGGTTAATATAAAAGCCAATATTTAATTATTTCGAGACTCTTCCTTTATGAAACCCGATATTTTAATTATATCTTCTACTCCAAGCAGATATTAGAAATTGCTTAGGATATATTCAAATCACAAAAATATGAAATATCCTTAAGATATTGAAAAAATTACTTTTTTGATAGTCTGAGCATAGACAACCAGCCACTAGGCCACTCAATATAAATCACCCTTTATTATCACTGCATGTAAACATAAACACTTAACTTTAACAGGGTACCAGAGCTGAACAAGACAAGCTACTCAGGCTCTCTTCAACTTTTTATGTAGGAAACCTTTCCTTCTACACCACCGAAGAACAAATTTATGAACTTTTTTCTAAATGTGGCGACATCAGAAGAATAATTATGGGTTTGGATAAATACAAGAAAACTCCTTGTGGATTTTGCTTTGTAGAATATTACACAAGATGGGATGCAGAGAATTGTTTAAGGTATATTATTTACATACTCACCTATCTAATTACTTATGAAACATGGCTTTGAGTCAAATCTATGACTAGTTTTTGATTTACAGGGGCTCAAAGTGGGTATTTGGAAATTTATTTTTTTAATGTTTATCCAACACCACTCATACAATTATAGCTGCTGGCTTTAAAGTTTCAGTTTGGTAGTAACTTAATTTGTTACAAGTGATCGCACATAGGGTCAGTGGCATAGCCAGAATTTTATTTTGCAAAGGCTTATACCCATTTTAATTGTTATTAAAGGATTTAAGTGTGCCCTAAATAAAAGATCTATAATTAAGCAAATCATTAATATTATTCCTAACAAGTTGGACCAGGCCCCACTGTATAGGGTGTATGTACAATTCAGTAGTCCGTAACACCCTAACACCAGATGGTCATTTGTATATAATTTTATTCATTTCCCAACCACCTATAAGATACATAATATATAGTATTCTGTATGCCTCTTTTTGTTAAGTACAAATCTTACAACATACAACTTTTATAAGGCAACATAGAGTGGTAACGGCCACGTGCCTTACTACATTACCATTTGACAATTAAAATTTTACCAAACTTGTGTCAAAAACCCTTTAAATGTAAAATATAACCTTGTGTACCAGTCGTTGAATTCATTACAAATTAAAATAAATACATTCAAGACTTATATTTTTTGAAGTTTATTTATTTACTCCATTCCAGGTATATAAATGGAACTAGACTGGACGACAGAATTGTTAGAACAGATTGGGATGCTGGTTTCATTGAAGGTCGTCAGTATGGGCGAGGGAAAACAGGTGGACAGGTAAATTTGATTGCTTTTTATCTAGACTATTTGCAAGTTTGTCACATACGAAAGGCAGGCCTGTTCAAACACATAGATAAAACAATTTACTTTATAGGTACATACCATAGACATTTACCTTTAGATACATACAGCTTAGCTGGTGCTCAAACAAAAGAAGTTAAGTTTTATGGGTGACAAAATACGTCTGTACACACGGTTCGCCGGTCAGATCCCTGGGCGCCCAACAGGGATGGGCATGCGCACAACCCCTTTGTTATTAATTCAAATTAGGTTTTCCTTCTTTATCAACATTGTATAAATACACTCAAGGACGTCTATTCTCGAAATAGGCGAATGATCATTTCAAGAGAAGTGATTAGTTTTTCTCTAAAGAATGATTAAACTGTATTCTTGAAACTTAAAATGACTATTCATTTCCATGACGATGTGAGCATATGATGTGAATTGTCCCTTCTCGCGAGAGAGAGCGTTCACTTCTCTTAAATTGGAGAATAGACGTCCAGACGACTCATCGCCATTTTTGTTACGTGTTCTTTTCTGTATTCCTTACTATTAGGTACTTTCCCTTTTCTTTTTTTAAACAGCATAGCTAGGTTAGGTTAGGTTGAAAGTGAGTGGGTTACAGCCAACCCTCCACCGCGACCATGCGGTCTATTGTGGCTCACACCTTATTTATATTTTCCCCAATAAGTCCAACCTTTTAATTAGGGTAATGAGGATATTGGGAGAGACATTTTTCATGTCATCCGGCAGCAGAGTCATCTCGCCAAATAGGGCGAATCTGATTCTTCCTGCTGCGGGGCAAGCGCACATTACGTGTTCTGCTGTTTCTGCATCTTCCATGCAAAGCCGGCATTCATCAGTTGGGGCTATTCCAATTTTATACATGTGGTGTCGCAGTCTGCAGTGGCCGGTGAACAGCATAGCTAAATAATAAACAATTTTCTAACCTTAAAATCTGATAGGTTGACCGTCAGTCACTAAAAACACCGGCGTGTTCGATTCGCAGGTTCAGATCGATCCGGATCGATCTAACTGATCTGATTTGTGTTTGATTGGTAAGTGATCGCACGGTCAAAGTGATCCCAACTGATTTTTAAAATCAGATCGATCCAAATCACTTTCCCAATCGAACACGGCTCAGAAATCATTACCTTTTCCCCCAACTTGGACAAAAAATTAGAACAAGTTCCAGTGTCATGACAATAAATTGTGGCAAGAACTAAGCAAATTTTAGCTGTTTACACTTGAAAATAAATTGAAGTCCAACTTTTACCATTTCTTGAGCAAGAACTTAAATTTTAAAGCCCGGACCTGTCTATTTTTCCCATTCGTTAAATGAGAATTTTGCAGTGCGCATGCCCATTCCTGTATGGCTTTGTTTACATGCGCGAAGCCATAAATTTGCCACTTTTGTGATTATTGTTTGCTTATCTAAAGGTGGGTACATGTTTATCGTAGGAATATACTATGACACCCTCTACAACAGAAATGAGTGTACTATGGAGAACTAGAGGGTAGGAGGCCGATCGCAATGCATTGGATTCGGTCCCAAATTAGCATCGGTAATTCAGCTTTACGAGTCGCCGTAAGTCAATTGGCGCTCGTGTTCGAAGTGGGCTATCAAATAAATGGTTTCTTATGGACGCAATAACTATTTTTATTTAAATTAGTTCTTTAAGGAACAAATAAGGACTTTTATATGAATTTACACTTACTTTGTTATACTTATTAGTAAACTCGGCCTGTATAAAGTTCCAACCATGCTTGGTTTTTAAAATACAGGGTATTAAACATTCTAGCTATACCTTTGGAGCTAGAAAGAGACTTATTTGGCTGCGTTTCCTCTCTGAAGAAGATCCTGTCTTACACCTCGACACAAAGCAAACTCTACTTTTATAAATTGTACCATTATTCATTATAAATATGGAATTCAATTACAATACAACGTTATTTGTCTTGTCTTCAAACGTTATTTGTTATTTCGAAAATAAAATGTCAATTTGTCAAAAGTAAAAGTAAAAAACGAAGAAGAAGACGACACCAGCCCACTTGCGACGCGAGAGCATCTATCGGCCAATAGCGAACTAACCAAAAAACCGGGACAGAATTTGAAAATGCTGCCACTGTCGATCGACCTCCTACCCTCTAGTTCTCCATAGAGTGTACTATTGTCAGTTTGTTAAATTTTGTCATGTACATCATTATTTGTAATAATCTAAGGCCTATCCAGAAAATCCACTATGGAAAAGATAGGGGGGTACACTGTTTATAATATATGTACATAGGTATATAATAGAAATTGAACGTGTGTAAGAGGATAGTTTTTATTTATTTTTTAATTTTGCCCATTTTCGAAAAATACACTAAAAATTGTTTACAAATAAAGTAATTTTTGGACATACAAAGTAGCAGTATGAAAAAGGTCCATCAGCTGAAGGTAACGCGCTAGGGTTAACGTCTCCTGACGTGACTTTTTGACAGGACAGAGTACACTACATGCAAACCAGTAGGTCAGTGGTGATTATCTATACGTGCGTCGTAGACTGTCGAGCTTGGACTCGAATGAAGAAGTAATTAAACAGATAAGATTGGATTTCGTGCTTAACCTGTAGATTGTGATTGCAAAAACAGTATTTTGCAGAATTTAAAATTGCCAAGAAAACTGATTGCATTTGGCTATTATTTTTGAAATTTGCAATAGTTTTTATTGTAATGTGTTTTTTTCTAGTCACGAAATACTAGATGTTATTTTTATAATTTAGAAATAAAAGTTAATAATTAAGTAATGTTATTTGCAGGTAAGAGACGAATACAGGACTGATTATGATGCAGGAAGAGGCGGCTATGGAAAAATTATTCAGCAGAAAATTGGCACTGAAGTTCCAGGATTTTTAAGATAATTTTAAATAATGCAAGTATTTTCTTATACTTTACAACGTGATAATGAAAGTGTGTTTGTTATGACCGTGTTTTCTGCATATTGTGGATTTTGTCAGGATTAGATATAATTATTATTGTACTAACTTTAAGTGCTAATTTAATAAATGAAAGTTCTTCAAATACATTTTGGGGTTTATTTGTGTTTTTACTTTTAAACAAATACCGAGCAAATCAACTCCTTGCTGGTTAAGAGATTCAAAATATTGTTCATATGCCCATTATCGTGCAGGATGTCTCGCATTCAGTATTTTTATGGAGAATTCACATTGAGTGGCCTATTAGAACAACTTGGAAACAAGCAGTTTTCTGTTAAAAAACAAATTGGTAACAGGCAGTGACAAACGGGCCCGGCGGCCGCCTTTTGATAACGTGAACAACGCAATTTGAAAACACTAAAATTGGAAATTTCCACTTCGTCTCATTGGTGCATAAAGGCACCATGGCAGAAAATTTTTTTTTGGTAGTTTAGAACTTTTTTTACCGTTATTTAGCATATAACAAGTATTTGACTTGCCACTGTAAAATAAAAAAAATAGAAAACAGCTTTATTGTTTTTATAAACTGGTTTAATATATATTAGAAAAAAACTTGTTGATAATTTTTAATTTTTTTGATCGCTGAAAAAAATATTTAAAATAATAAAAAGTAAACTATTTTACATTTATCATATTTAATTTGAGTGTAGATTTTGACAAACGCAATTGCAATAAATAATCGAAAATAATTCGTAGTTTTCTTTGTTGCAAGCTTTAACGTGTGTTATTATATATTGTTGACGGGCCAGGCTAACAGGCAGACAGTGTTCTTTCGCTATTTGTGATAGTGTGGTGTACGTTTTTGATGGCTAAGAATGTTTTCGAAAAAGTGTTTAACTAAGCAGCTCATTAGTTAGAAGACTTGAAAGCTGAGCTGAAAAACGTTGTGGATGAACGTACTTTGGCCGACATTCATACAAAATGTTTATAAAGGGAAAACCGGTACGTTTTGGGTTTAAAATTTGGTGCCTTTGTTCATCGGATGGCTATTTATTTTATTCTGCTCCATATGCAGGCGCACAAGGCACAAAATATTCCGATCTAGGACTTGGTGGTGATGTCGTCTGTCGTAGAAAGACGATTTTCCCATCAAGTTTTTTTTTTGATAATTATTTTTCATCGTATAAGCTTTTGTTCATTTGAAACGGAAAAAGTTTTTTCCTACGAGCGTGCGCAAAGTAGTACTTTGCGCACGCATTTTTGTGTGCAAAGTTACACTTTTCCGCACTAGTGCGGATAAGACTTTTATCCGCACTGGGTGCGGAAAAGTAAAACTATTCAAAAATCTCCTTGGTAGGGAATATATATAAACACTGTTAAAATGAGCAGCTCTGACGATAAATATAAATGTTATAAACAAATAATTAAGTTTCCTATTATTTTTTTTATTGTTATGTAATTTTTTAATTTTCTATTATTTTTTTTTGTTATGTAATTTTTAGTTGTAAGTATATTATAGTTCTTTCTTTAAAGTCGAATTAAAAATTATTAAATAAATTATCATATTTTTATTTTTGTTGTTATCTGATATGAAGCTCGTAGGAAAAATGTTGTTCCTAACAAGTGCGCAAAGTGCTTTTCCGCACGCAAGAACTTATCCGAACTCCGCTTCGCGTCGTTCGTCCAACTGTACTTGCGTGCGGAAAAGTATCACTTTGCGCACTTGTTAGGAAAATAACTATTTGCCACAGGGACCATAAGTGAAAACAGAACTAATAAGTGTCATATGTACCTCAATCAAACGCCATCGCTCAATATAAAAAAATTATAGGGGCCTAGATCTTCATGACAACGGGATTGCCAACTATAGAAGTCGAGTTTTTGGGAAAAAATGGTGGTAGTCTTTATTTTGCAATTCTCTAGATAGTATGGTAGTAAATGCCTGGAAACTATTTAACATTGTGAATGACATAAACATGTATCAGTTTGAGTTCAAATCATTCATAGTGTGTCTAAAACTGAAAGAATACAAATTATCAGAAATATTCCCTTGGCTTTGGAAGAAATAAGGCTTGATCATCAGCCACACACCATTATTTCCCATGAAGCTAGGACACAAAGAAGATGCAGGATATGCCACAGTCATACTATTTTTATGTGTGAACGATGTAATGTACATTTATTTACATGTCCCGTATTTTGCAGTGTACCACCAGCCGTAAAAATATTTATAGTGGTTCGTTTGCGCACCAAAAAAATTGTTATATTTAAATTCTTTGAATATAATAATATTTGTATAGGTTTATTCTTTAGTATGACGTACTATATTTTTTTTGTAGTTTTTTTCGAGTTTCCTTGAAATATGTATGTTAAAAAAATATTTTGTTATATCTTTGTTGCAGTGGTTCGTTAACGCGCCACCAAATTTTTTTCGTCATGTAGACTTAAATTTTTAAATTTAGCAAAATGTTTTTTTTTTTTTTTTAAAAAGGCCGACGTAAAATAAATAATTAAAAAAAAAAAATTTAGCAAAATGTATTTGTCGGGTTTGTTTGTTAAATAATATTGACAAAAAAATATCGTCGGCTTGGAGCGAAAACTCATTAGGTCATACTTTTTCCAGTTTTGACATTCATTTATATTTCATAAAGTCTGATTTAGGTCTAACATTTTACCATGTATCTTCGTTTAAAAACTCACTAAGTAACCAGAATGAGAATACTAAGAATCACATTAAGTCAATATTGTCCTTTGGTAGAGAGAACTCACTAAAGTGACTGGGTGAATTTTATGTGTAGGGTGCTGCGGTAAATCTGACTTAATGAGTTTTATATGCCAAAATTAAATTCGTTTTCGAACCTAAAAATAATAAGTTACTTTTATTCTGTGTCAGTTTTAAGTTGTTCAAGTGTTAGAGACTACAAGAAACTACCGCAATGTATTCAAATCGAAGAAATAAAATAATGCAGCTATCAAAAAGCATTAAGTTGGAGCCGCGATAATATAAAATATAATTTTTTTTTTTAATAAGTCAGTCTAATAAAACATGATCAAATTTAAAACTCATTAAGTCACACCACTTGTATTTTTCTATTTTTACGCAAAAAATTTAATTCATGTAACATTATTTTGTTAAAAATTGTTAAAGAAACAGTATATATATTTTCTATAATCCAAACTTAAATATTTCTTTCATTATTTGGATTTAAACGACAAATGTTTTAGGTAATTTTTTAAATGGCATTTTCTCGAAACTTCATATTCTGACTTAATGAGTTTTCGCTCCAAGCCGATGATATACTCTTCTTCATTATATCTACCCTTGGGATTAAAAAGCTATTGCCTCATAGAGCAGCATTAGGATGAGGGGAATAGGCGGAAGAAGTGAAGTCGCCTGGCGACATTTTAACGAAAGGAGAGAACGAGGATGCGGGCTGGCCGCTGCGTAGTTAATTTATTGCACGACGCTGACCAGTTAAGGTTAATTTCAATTCCAGAATTTAGTTTTAGCTGCTACTTCATATAATGGGTAGTTTCCAATAAAATGTATTTGATTGTTTGACATTGCATAGTTTTAAATCGACGGTCTATTACACAACGTACGCAAGATAGAACTGCTGCCTCGGTCAGTGGTATCGAGCGTCGCTAACTCTCGCCTGGTGCGCAAAAACCACCCCCAAAAATGTATTTTTAGCAATATTTTCCACTGGATCGTCAGTTAACCCCACTAACTTTTAATTGCAGTTGTTGAGACAGAATTTACAAAACGCGTCAGTTTTATGAACAGCATGCGGAATACATATCATGCGATTTCGATTTGTACTGACAACTCTATTCTCTACCCAATGAATAAAAATGAAGCGATTGCTTTTCTTATAAAATCGAGATAATTTCTTGAAAGCCAATGAATAAAAACTAAAGTAATTGCTTTTGCGTCCAGCAAATTGCTTAAAAGTGCAGGAATTGCTTCGTCAATGCTTTTTCTTAAAAACTATAGTTTGCTTAAAATGTGATGAATAAATTAAGGAATTGCTTTTCCTAGTGTAGCAAATGCTTTCAACTTTTTAAGGTAGGTCGACCCCTGCATCATTTGCTTGGTAGCAGTCAACTTTAGTTCTCCGCGGCATACACCTGCGTTGCTCTTAATTTGTGTCTTTAATTATGGCTGAATATATGAACGTCCGTAAAAGAAAAATCTAGTGTATGTAAAAATTGCAGATATGATGATTTCAGAAAGTTATATCGATTTGACTGCGAAAATGTTAAGTGGTTTGTAAATTATTTTTTGACCGATACTGGTAAAAGGCGAGGGGGTGCACTGTCGCCTTTAAATAAGATTAAAGTCTTTCTGTGGAAATTGTCGGATCCGGGCTTTCAAAATTCTGTATGTAAGACATACACTTCTGTAATGGATGCAGTTTTGGAGAAGGCCAATATTTTTATTAAATTCCCTACAAGTGCTGAAGCTGTTGTGGAAGCTAAACGGTTGTGGTCACAGAGATTTATTTATGTTCCTTCAGTTTGTAAACGAATATCAATTGCTTGTCTTTAATTTCTTCATTACTACTATCACTTTCCTCATTTTTACTGAAATCTGCCACATCACAAATATAAGTGTCCTATTTTTCACAAAAACAACAGATTACTTTTGTACTAAATAAATAGACCAACGTTGTTGTATTTAACTCTTTTGCAAATTAGGCACCAAACTGAACATGAAATCTATAATCTAAACAAGTGGATAAGCCACGTCTGAACTTGTGTTGAATAAGCATTTGCTACAGAGGTGTAAGAAAAACAGCAATTGCTTCAAAATTTTATTCATATCCAGATCTAGCGATTGCTTTTACTTATAGCATTTGCTAGTCAAGCAATATTGCTTTTACTAAAAAGTAATTGCTTAATTTTTATTCACTAGGCTCAATATCAACTTTTTAACTATTAAAATTGATTTATTAAATGACCAGACAACTGTGAAGATAAATATGGAGAACTGATGATTTTACTCATTATAAAGGGAACTAAAGAAGACAAGATACTAAAAAACATAAGTTTTAATAAAGGGATAAACATTAATTACTTACTAAAATATAACTCAATACTCTTATCAACACAATGTTTACATTCTTCAAAACAACAGAACTATGACCTACAAGGAATTATAGTTACTTTGAATGTTTAAATATTCAACATGCCTTTTGTAGTCAAGTCAATGTCACAGTCTAAAAATAATAATCCTTTTGTTTGTTATATAAGATGGACCCAATTAAAAAAAAAAATTAAATATCTACCACAATTTTGGCTATGTATACCATTAATCAAAGAATTACTTACTTACTGTTAAGCGCGTTTTATAATCTTCATACCTTTAAACAATAAAAATTCAGTTTGTTGATATTTCTGTTCCTAAATAAAATTAGCTGTCCAACTTTTTTTCCCGACCCGGCAAACCCAAAAACGAGAATCAAGAATTAAGGTAACTCAGGTCACACTTTGTGAAAAAAAACTTTTTGTGACAATGTCACAGTCAAGCTTGTCTGGTAGTTAATTCTTGATTAAAAGTCTTGTGCAACCAGGCGTTTATGTAACAGTCCTACATAGGTACCATAATATGTAGATTAAACTAATAAAATAAAATTTATATAAAAGTAGATGAGGCCGATTGAAAATAGAAACAATCAAATTAACATTTCCTATACATTTGATACTTGACATAAGTAATAAAATTTATATACGATATTCAGATAGACATTCTTAAACATTAAATGAGAACTGTGCTTTAAGAGTCACTTTCTGGCGTATGCCAGGCAATTCGCTCCTCATAAAACTGTATTACGACTTGGGGACATTTAACGTTAGCTTCTTTCGCTGCTACCAAGTCTGTTTCATCAGTACCTTTCCATTTCATTAAGAACATAAGCTGCCCTGTTGAGTCTGAGGCTCCAATAATTTTTTCGGCCTCCAAAGCTTTGTCAAAACCGGATTTCTTCTGAGTGGACTTGCCTTTATCTTTAGCGTCGGTTTTCTTTTTCTTTTTGTCTTTCGCTGATACATTTTCTTCATCCGAGTCACGTTCGACCTAAAAATAAGTTGTTGTACAGAAAATACAGTCAATTTTAAGATCCAACATAAACAGATGACAGATCTAAAAAATTCCTAGAGTTAATTGAATCATAATGACCACAAATTAGCAGAGGAAAGTAAAAATACTATTTTTAAAAGGTATGTTACCTCGTCGTCTTTAGTTGATTTCTTCTTTGGTTTATCATCGTCCGAATCTGATTCAGCCTTTTTACTCGCC
Source organism: Polydrusus pterygomalis (assembly GCA_963969555.1). NCBI lineage: Eukaryota > Metazoa > Arthropoda > Insecta > Coleoptera > Curculionidae > Polydrusus > Polydrusus pterygomalis. Next base: position 34,535,066 of record OZ018376.1, on the reverse strand, counting down.
TTTTTCTTTGCTTTATCGTCGTCTTTTTTGGACTGAGGCTTAGAGTCTGACTTCTTCTTTTTCTTCGATTTTTCTTCATCTGAATCGTCTTTTTTCTTTTCTTCGTCAGAATCAGCTTTCTTAGACTTTTTGGCTTTGGGCTCCCCTTCTGATTCGGGTGAAGGGCTCTTATCTTTCTTTTTCTAAATAATTTTAAAAAATCGTTAATTCTTAGTTGAAAAAATAACTTATTTAATATGTAGACCAGGGCTGAAGCCTTTGAAAATGGTAAAAAGTGAAAAAAAATAATAGGATGAACCCCATTGGAAAAGGAAGAGAATATAACAAAAATTAAAGGAAAAATAAATTACGGGCGATCCGAGGTCGGGAAGGGGGGGGGGGAGAGTTTTTAAGGGTAGAAAACGATTTATCTCGATTTCCGGCAAAACTACAAGTCCTATGGAAAAACGTTAAATGGCAAAGTTGTAGGTAATAAAAAGATTTACAACTTTTGTATTTGCACTTTTTTCACACCTAACCTCAAAATTTATGTGAAAAATTCAAACAACCAAGTTTTTGGTTTTTTATTTTTATCTTTTACAAAATTTTTTTTTATACACGAAATTTGGTGAAAACTTTCCTTTTTATGTCCCAAACACACTGTAATTTTTTGATTTAAAATATTTATTTTTTAACCTTATTTTGACTTAATATCGAAAAAGCAACCTAATTTTCAATAGAAAATTCTCACGTCAAAATATCTGCTTTTTTAAAAAAGTCGGCGGGCTTTTTGTTTGTTGAAATCTCTACTTTCTACTTTTTAAATAGAACACCCTGTGTTTTTTTAAATTTTCAGATTCTACATAAATTTATAATTATTTTTTATTAAATGCATTATTAGTCCATACTTAATAGTTTCCGAGATGCTGACCTTTTGAAAAATATCATTACTCGGCAGCCGAGTACTAGGTACTAGGTCAATACCTTCAGCCGAGTACTTGGTCAAGTTAAAAAACAGTGCTCGGTGCAGCCCTAGGTGTAACATTAATAGTTTTCCAGAGTGTTGCAGAAGATTTAAGTCATAGGATAGGCAGATAGATAAGTGTTTCCTTATTCAAAAGGCATGGAACAATGTTAACATTTAGTTAAAAACAATGTAACAAATAAAATTTTATTTAAATTCAAATGTTTACAAACTCTCTCTGCTCCTGTTTTAGTTTTTTCTTGGTGTTAATAATAACTGGAACTGCTATGTATTTATTTATTGTTTTTAATATATATTTTAATTAGAGATTCGCAGAGTATTCGTTTTGCCGAATAATGACCGAATATTTGGCCACAAAAAATATATTATCTAAATAAAAAATGCGCTTAAGGTGGGAGTATCAACATGCTTGCCAACCTCTAACCTATTTCGCGTAGATTTATTTATGTTTTCTAGCTTTTATACAAAATGTAAAGAAAATCAGTATCGACTTGATATTCTATAGGTAATAATTGACATATTTAATAAATACCAAGGAATTTCGTAACTTATTTTAGGAGAATTGTATAGCGAAAAATATCGGGTAAGATTTTTTTTTTAAATATTATGTCATTGTTCTTTCACTATACAATTCTCCCAAAATTAGCAATGAAATAAATTGATATTTTTGTAATATATCAGATACTACCTAAATAATGTACCGACGATATTGATTTTCTTTAAATGTTAGTTATTAAAATAATAAACTCAAAAAATCAACGCGAAATAGGTTATAGGTTGGCAATAGATTGAATGACGTTGAGAATTCAACCTAAACAATAGACATTTATTTTATAACCTGTATCAGTCACTAGGCTAAACGGCTGATTATCTAAGTCAATCATGTCGCCTATGTCATAATGTATTTTTTCTAATTTGGTATCATAACAAGTCTATTACGATACGCATTTGCGTATCGTAAGGAAGCTATTTCGATACGCGATTTTTCTTTATTTGATGTTGGTAACATTTAAATGTTTTATTTCATTGACTTGCGCGGTCTTTGTTATTTACGAGAAAACCCATTTTTCGCAGAGGAAAAAACAGTCATGTATGCTGGTTGCATAAATCTATAAATCAATCTTTTGTAGATGCTTCAAGCTATCGTTTTCTGCCAAATCCTATCCAAAATGCAATCTACTAACCTTCCAATGTCGATTTTAACTATAACTTTATTTGAATTTTCCATCTTTCCTATACTAAATTGCAATGCCGTGACGTAAAATCACGTCTTTTGAAATTCGAAAAAAAGTAGCAAAATCGCCCGAATTTCCGAACGCTCTGTATATGTACCGAATGTATAAGGATCACACAACGTATTCCGTCCAATTTCAAATCTCATATCGCTAAAATAACTTTAGAATCTCGTGAAGATGGGTCAATAAATCAAAAACTGACAGTTCGCAAAATAATTTTTGTTGTCCAGAGGCTACTATGATAAAAAATATTATTACCAACATAAAATTTGGACATAAAAATTTACAAAATTTGAAGGATTTATTTTCTTTTTAAATCTGTTTTTTATTGAAAAAACTACAAATTAGAAAAAATAGTATAACGTACGTGTTATATAAAGCAGTTTTAAGCACTTGTCCCGTTATAAAACTCGCCGCAAGCGGCTCGTTTTTTAACATGGACGCGTGCTATAAAATGATGCTTTATAAAACGTGTACGTTAATATACTATTTGTGGCCCTTAAATCGGTAATGGAGTACTTATTTTTAACAGCAAAACTATCTTCAAGGGTTTTTTGTTTAGCTACGTTACTTTCCCTAACATGTGTCTCCTGTGAACTGCCTGCAACTGATACTGAATTGATATGAATTTTATATTCACCGAGATGTTTGTGTTTTAGATGGTTAACCATAGAACTATTAGTCGCCACTTTTCCCACACCACTCTGTGATATTTTTACCGAACAAATAGCGCACACCGCTTTTGTTTCATTTTGATTCTCCAAACTAAAATGTGCCCAGGTCCAGCTTTTATTTTTACCCTTTGGTTCCCCAAAGTCTTCCATGTTTACCTAATCTTATTTTAAGTACTATAAGAAAACTATAATTCAACCTGATGTACTTAAAACCATGTTACAGTTTACCAAAATTTGTAAAGGCTGCAAAAGGTACCCAGAAAAAATTAGTAATATGGTCTTTTTCTACCATATTTAAGCTTTGTTAAAATTATGAAGCTGTTCTTGCTACCAGTGTTTAAAGCACTGCTTAGAGACAAATGTAAAATATTGATATTTTTTTATATATTAAATTTTCGGGTTATAAAAAAAAAACATACTCAATACCTATAACACTCAGTCTTTTTATATGGTACTAATCAAAAGTTCAGATAGATAGGTATAACATTTCTGATTTTCCATTATTAAACATATGCACCACAACCGAGCACAACCCAGAAAAATATAAACAGAGTGTTGGTTATATTGGGTCCATTTATTATATTGATAGAATTAATATTCTAGATAAATATATTAATATACTGGAAAGTGGGGTGAACAAAAGTAAACAAACATTGGCCTACCTGAGAAATAAGAATGTATCAATAAGGCCAGTTTTCGATAAATAATATAAAAGATAAAGAGGTTTTTAGTTTCCCTTGTAGAGGGAATGAAAATATGCTTTTTATTAAATTATTGTATTAGAGTTGAGCGGTTTCTTACATGTGGTGACTTGTCATTGTATGGTATACTTACTAGCAAGAACTCTGCAACTCACGTAAGACCCATTTTAGTGTGCATATACAGCTATCAAACTGGGCTTTTTCACTACATTTTGATTTGGACTATGCACTTTCAATTTAGATTGAGGATGTAATGTTTTTTTTATTTAAAGAATCTTGTTATATACAAATTTTTTTGTTGTTGTTTATTGCTGTTTACTTTATTGTCCATACCTGATGTACATTAGTTTTTAAACTAAATAACCGATTTATATATGTATATAAATGTTTCAAAGTTTAGTGCATGTTACCTTTTTTTCTTCTGAATCATCAGAATCACCAGAGTCATTGGAATCCTTCCTGGATCTCTTCTTGTCTTTATTGCCTCCTGGTTTGGCCATTTTTAGTTTTCTGGCTTTTTCAAATGCTTGAATTAAATCAGGGCAATCTAAATTCTCTTCGGGTTCCCAAGTATTATCTTCCTCACTATAACCTTTCCACTTTAAAAAGTATTCCACCTTCCCCTTAACTACCCGACGATCAATGATTTTTTCTACAGAATATTCTTCTTCGCTTTCGCTGCTGTCTCCAGGCTTATTTTTTCCCATTTTTAGCTACAAAAAAAAATAAAAAACAAAATTATGAAAATTAGTTCACTATGCTTGTCAAGCTGGAAATCCAAAGTGACGCCATGTATCGGCATTTGTTTAGTATAAGCCTAACTTGGAAACTACTGATTTTAAATATGTTTTTATAGAATAATTGTTAAGTACTTATCATAACGAATAATATAAAACTATACGTTTATCTTACCTTAGTAAATAAAGTTTGTTTGAAGAGAAAAAGACCGACGCGTACAAGAACCAACAACGACACAGCGAGGGAGGATAAAAATGGCGGTTAAATTTACATTACAGATTACAGGACTACCAACCAACAGCACAAACCCGGCAACAGCCACGAATCAACAAAAATGTCAATAGGCACAGAGGAATGATAGGTCGCATCACAGGCTAACTTCAAAATACCATGGGCTTTAGGCTGATTGAGCGGTATGCAGTAGATCCTTTAACCTTAAGCACAGAATATCACAGCAAACCGGAAGCGACAATTACCTATCGGTACCTTTGATATCGACTGGTCGTTTTTCAGTGACCTTCGGGCTTCTCTCACAGTGGAAGCGTAAACGTGCGAATTCTTAAACGCATGGAAACCATAGACAATTAAGGTAAATTGTCTATGATGGAAACGTGCGTATAAATCCGTTGATATCGCACACTGACTGCAGTTTCATGCGAACAGAAAGTTTCTAACTGTCTATAGTAAAATAATAATTAAGAACTAATCAGTAATATAGGATGCCTGCTTATAATGCTTATTTGTTAGAAAATACCTTTCCAAAGAGGAGAATTCTCCGCGCAAGAGGAAAATATGGGTAAATGAGCTATTACAAAAAAAAGCAATTTGGTGAATTTTGGCACATTTGGGAAGATTTAAAGAATAATGAGGGACAGTTTTAATTGTTTTCCCTTTGATCCCACAAATATTTTCGTTCTCGCACTAATTCTATCAACTTTTGGCAATCGTAAATGCGAATCGATGCAAAAATCCAAACCAAATAGGACGTGATTGCAGTTTGCAAGTTTACGCACGTGTACGTACGAATTGGCCTGTTGATAGTGTGAGAGCGTGTATCTAAAGAATGCAGATAGGATGGTTCGCGCGTATCTGTGAGTTTCCGCCCGTTTAAAAATTCGTACGTATTACGCTTCCACTGTGAGAGAAACCTAGCACAACGATAACGGTCGATCCACAGCTTGATACTCCGAGAAAACTTGCTTATTTTGAGCGACCTTACTTTTTAGTACAGATGCAAATGCAACAGAACGAAAACAAAATAATATCACAATTAGCTAGGCGCAACGTCAGCTCGCGGACTAAACACATCTTAGACGAGCACATGGTTTTTAGCGATACACAACTTATTTGCCACATGCGCCTACCAAAACAGGACACGCAAAACGCCGAGCTGTCGCTTTTCGTTGGCTTTGAGTTCTCTGCCAACTCTGCCTTAAGCACCACTGTTCGACAGATATCCGACCACGGTAAAATGACGGATCCTATCTGAGGTTAAGGACTGAGGAACGCCCGAGGCTCGCTTCAAGCTGATAATTTATATTTGACTTTATTTAAGAAACCCCGGGGGTCTCTCATTCCCTCATCAATACACTTTGCCATTGCATGAGAAAAACTAATTATCGGATTATCCCCATGTGCTACTACTTACGCCATTTAGTATCTATTTTTTAATATATATATTATAGCATGAATTCTGCCAACATGTCTTTTTGCTGCTGGATGATGGGGCCCAACACGTTTCTTTTCATTTTCAGCCATCGATAATAGTATATTGACGTACACGGTTTTATAAAGCATCATTTTATAGCACGCTTAAAACTGCTTTATATAACACGTACGTTAATTATACTATTTTTTCTAATTTGTAGTTTTTTCAATAAAAAACACATATTTAAAAAGAAAATAAATCCTTCAAATTTTGTAAATTTTTATATCTAAATTTTATGTTGGTAATACTATTTTTTGCGTACTGTCATTTTTTGATTTATTAGGGAATTATTGAAAATACAATTTTTACGTCAGCACTAATAAGGGAATGCCCTATTTTAATAAGGTCTTAACCTTATTTCTCTAAAAAATAAAGACTTATTGGAACGCTTTCCTGTTTACGACCGTTATTTAAGTTATTTTTAACCTAATGTCTAATGACCTCCCATACTTCAGGATTTGATAAGGGATTTTGTCCCACAAATTCTCTTATCAGGGCCAAATCGTCATTATAGATAAACCTTAATCTGTTATAATGCAACCATCTGTTTTTTGAGGTTCGGTTTGCCGAATAAGGGAAATAAGGAAACGGTATTTTACTTACGGTAACTAGTCGTAAATAGGGGAAGGCAGTATTTTATTATGGTTCCCATATTAAATATTTTTTAGTGCGCATGCTTAGCTGTCATTTTAAGAACGACCATAATAAGGCCTTCACCTTATAGCGTTTCCAATAATTCCCTAATGACCCATTTTCACCACGAGATTCTAAAGTTATTTTAGTTTAGCCATATGAGATTTGAAATTGGACGGAATACGTTGTGTGATCCTTGTACATACGGTACATATACAGAGCGTTCGGAAATTCGGGCGATTTTGCTACTTTTTTTCGAATTTCAAAAGACGTGATTTTACGTCACGGCATTGCAATTTAGTATAAGTCTGAATCCACATACATCCGTAATACGCATTCGTTGTGTACCACATGATTAATATGAACCAATGAAATGTTATTCCCTAAAATTTCATTGGTTCAGATTAATCATGTGGTACACAACGGATGCGTATCACGGATGTTTGTGGATCCGGCCTTAGGCATTTAGGCAATCCAACGATGTGTCAAAAATGACAGTAGGCGCGTTCGGTATTATAATCTGGATACGGAGCGATTTTTAGTCACGTGACTCTAGATTAGACGGAGCGATCGGTAATAAACGAACGAATTGGATTTGTGGGTGGGTGACGTGGTGTTTATTTTTGTTTGTTTTATGGCATAGATAAACCTAACCTCCTCTTTTATAGTTTATACAAATTTTTATTTAATTTCTTCACGATATGAATATGAATCAGATAAATGTGACTATTGAACAATGCGTAGTGATTATTGTTCATGGACATCAAATTAATCAATCAATCAATCAATATACTTTATTGTTCAAAGAAAAGTACATTCTTATTGACAAAGTGTGTCCTTACATTAACAATAAATAAAAATAAATATAAACATGTGAACAAATAAATTACAAAATACATACACTTAAAATCTACCAAAAACACAAATATATATAATAACAATAATAAACAGCAAAAAAGGAATATAGGTACATTACACATTACAACAAAGTTAACATAATATTTAAAATGATAAAACTTAAACAAGACCTACAAAATTATTTAAAAACGATCGTCAAAAAATTCGGTCACTGTATAGTAGGATTAGTAGGCTTTTTCCAGCAAAAGCGCCTTCACAGCCGGTTTAAATTTTTTAAGGGTTCCCAGCGATCTAATACCAGCTGGTATTATTGGATTATATTTACCGATGAAGATGATGAAAACCCTGGAAATTTTTTGTTCTTCCACATCATATAGTTCCACTTCCTGCATATTATTTTCAGTCAAATCACAGAAAAATAAAGGCTTTGTTCAATCAAACTACCAAAATTTTAAACCTAAATATAAACATCAAACTTAACCTCACAAATTCAGCTGAGATTAATCGCTTTCCTCGGTCAAAATACTCCGAGCAAAAAGATTATCCTCGGAGCGATCCGATTTTAATTGCCGAACTGTTAAGATTTATTTCCCCTCCATTTAGATGTCATAAACGAACGATTTAGATCAATCCAAGCTGTCTGAGGTAATTGCCGAACGCGGCTATTGGTTGGCAAATACTGCTTTAATAGCTGGGTTCGGGATTGTTTACGGAGCTGGAGTAGAGTTAGAGTGGCGTTTTAATCACGTGACCTTAAGCGTTTTAGGTGTATGAATGGTCTGTCCCGAACGCTCGAGAGTTTTTAGAGTTATTCACCATAACCTTAATCGCTTGTTTCGTCTTTGTGCTTCATCACTTGTGGTTTATTATTTTATATTATGTAAATATTTTGTGTTTTTTGTACCATTATTATTTAATTTACAATATGGATTTCTTTCATCATCTGGTGCCAATAATTAATTTTGTCAGAGAAATATTTTTTGAAGATTTTTCTGATGAAGAGGATGTTGAAGTAGTTTTGCAGAGATTACAGTATCTCTCATGTCCAATAAACAATTTAAACTTCATTTCCGGAAGACAAATAAGCTAAACTCAAAACCTGTAAATAATATGTAAAATACTAAAAACACGATCACTGCGCATGCCCGCTCCGGAGTTCTTCTCTCGCGAGATGGAACTCTTGGAGTGAGCTCCTTTAACTCCGTGTCGCAATACCCGACCGCACTTCGAGTCACACCTTTTACTCGAAAGGACAATACCCGAACGGATCTGGAGCGTTTTGTGCACATAGAGTTAAAAGAGTGAGCATCCCGAACCCACCTAGAGAGTTTCTGTGGAGTTTCTTATCTTTGTTTGTGTTCTCATTCTGTATAACTGTGTTCTGTGTTCTGTCAGTTGTCAGTTCTGCGTTGTGTTCGCTGTGTTGTGTTCTGTGATTTATTAATTTATAAAAAACAAACCGTTTTTTATGTGAAAAACAAAATAATAGCAAGAATTTTTATAAGGCATGGCGTTAAGTTCCGTAGAAGACTTGTGGAATTCTTATAAAGAGCTTAAGGGAATCGTATGGAAGTACCTAAACCAAAGCCCGGAGTCAGATTTGCCGACTGCAGACTTTGAAAATATTTTAAGAAGGCACAAGCAAAGCTTTTTTTCTTTATTACATAATCCGGTAAGACCGTATGTATGGTACTTAATTTTGATTGATTGAAATACTACACAGTTCAGGACTTTTTTGCAATAATTTCATTATTTACTGATCTAACCTTAAAAAGTTACAAGTTCTACACAGAAACTACTCTTATTCCACGTCCATTTGTAGCCAAAGAACCCTAAAAACCGGGAAGAACTAAAAAATGGCATGGTGGAAGGTATTAACGTTAAAGGCATTGGTCATCAAGTATTATCCAGAGAACTATATCAAGAAACAATTATATTGTCTGACATGTTTGAAATCAATGAGTTTGTAGCTTTGGATTTACTATGTACTGCTCAGATACAGATGCCTTATTATCCAGGTATAGTAATATTAAATGAAACCTTTGGAGATTGGTTTTTCACAAGGCTTTATTTGTAGAGACAAACGTATTTTATGCCCTATTCAAAAATGTTGCTCAGAAAACTTTGGGAGAACACATATTTTTTATAATTTTGTAGGATTACCAAGAGGTTTAGTTGCAGTATTACTATATTATGACGGAAGAAAGGCATTGGTAACCACTCTACTTTATCTAGTTCAGGTAAATGTTATTTATTTTTTTACTGAATCAGTCGTTGATGTAAATTTATTTTATATTAAGTAAGTTAATGGAAGTAAAATGGCAAACTTATTGCAATTTTCACTTTATTTTAAAGACCATTTTAGTAGTATATAAATAAGTTTGGAGACTGTCCAGCACAAGTAGGTATCTTTAATATTCAGCATTTAGGGTTCACCGGGGTAATTGTAAACAGGGGTAATTGTAAACAGTACCTAAAACCAGTTTAAATTTACCGCCAAACTAAAACGGCGCGAATCTTCGTGAAGGACGTTTCCCCTACCACTAGTATTCAAGAGCTCAGATTGTTTTAACGAGTTTGTTGGGATTGATACAGGTGTTTCCTGAACCTCTGCAAAAATATTAATTTTTCAATTAGCACAAGCGTTAAAAAGTGTATGTCTAAAATTAACTATCAAGGTAAGTGGGACTTTCATAATTTTTTATGTTATTTTAGGTATTGTTTTCTCTTTATTTACCGGTTTTAAAGGTTTAATTTTTGTTAGAAAGGTAATGGAAGAGTGTTTACATTTACCCCAGATATTTTGCTATATGGGGCAAAAGTAAACATTCTTTTGGGGTAAATGTAAATACGCATTTAGACGTTTTTTTTAAATTTTAGATGCCTCGAACTTATGTTCAGAAAGACCAAAGAAGCGACTGAATATGCCTGAAAAAAAAGAAAATATTAAAAAAAAAGACAGAAGAAAAACTCCGATAGTTCCTCCAGTGACGATAAATCCTTTAAAAGTGATTCAGAGAGCCCCTGGGATGAAGATTTTACCAAAAATGATCAGATTTGAAAAATCGCGACTTTGTCCTTGTGAAATTTATAGGGGGTAAAAGAAATACCACTATACATGTCTGTGCTGTAGAGAATGTTCAAGGAAGTGACATTTAAGTAGTAGCCCTCAAATCTATTGACGAAACGTACCAAAATTTTGCCATTAACCAAAGCGATGTTAGTTTTGTCTCTCAAGAGCAAATATTAGGGGTTCTACCAATTCCCATAATTAAAATGAAAGGGGAAAGAATATTTTATCATTTTGAAAACAAAGTTCCTTGTATTCATTCATAAAATGCTTTTACCTTAATTAAGATTTTGTTCTTATTTTTTGTTTAACGCCTACTTACTTGTTAATAATGTTAATGTTAATTTGTTTTTTTGCCCAATATTTAACAGTATTAATTACAATAAATTTTGTAATAATGTAGACATAGCTATTTATAAATAAACGTTGAAATATTCTAAAATAGAGTCTTTTTAATTTCTTTTTTTATAATTTTGGGGTAAATGTAAACATGGGTTTATATTAACAAAAAATGATCCACCAGTTTATAAGGTTATTGTTTACAAATACCCCTTTAAAAAACGCATTTTCTTAAAGCGAGTTTGAGATAGGTGTTTACATTTACCCCAGAGTGGCCGGGGTAAAGGTAAACATTGACAGATAATTTTTGACATTTTTTAAAATAAGTTTAAGATTTTTCTTTTCAGTATTATTCTTTATTTTAGTAAAGTTAAAGGTCTAAATAATGCCCCAAAAATTATTTTGTGGGTAATTTTAGAACAGTAAAGCCATAATTTACAGATAAAATTGAAAAAATATTAAACTTCCAAAATCGTTTACAATTACCCCGGTGGACCCTAGAGTTTCAGATGGTTATGCAATGTCTTATCCAGTCTGTATTGAAGCTGATTTAACTTGAGGTTTGCAGTAAGAGGCATGACGAAACTATTATACAATATCTTAAACCATTTTTACCAGTGTCTGGATCTGTTATTGGAAATTCCACTTTTTGTCCCACCCGAAACCACACATTCTAATTTTACTTTTATCAGCCATTTAATCGCACAAATTTATGCTTCAAATTTTTTTCTGCAGAGGTCTATCAGGTTGGCTAACTATTATTCTCAAGCCTTGACTTTTTATCTTCTTTAAGTTTTTTTATTAATCTGCCTCTGGTTACCTGATATCAAAGTATGTGATCCTGCTAGCCGAATTTATTTTTATTTATTTATTTATTGTTTACTTTACAAACACACTTAGGATACTTCCTACATGTACTTACAGGTAAAGGCTAGAGACTAGAAAAATCTAAGCACTTAACTAAGATTAGTTTGGATTAGTTGTACTAATAACAAAATAAAATAAAATAAATTAATATAACAAAATATTAAAACAATATTTTAAATCTCTGCATTATTATTAAATAGTTTTTTAAGTTGCTCAACACTAATACGAAATAGATCAAAATGTTTCCTAAAACAAAGTTGAACTTGTAAATTTCCACTATATTAACAAGAAAACTACTTGTTCTGCTAACACTGTAGCTTCGTCAGATGACAATGATTTAATAAAAGGTCAAAATAAAAAGGGGGTGCAATAAAATTAAATTATTAAAGATGTAAATAAAACAGTGGAAGTGTTATAATAGCGGGAAAATCCAACAGAGGGTTTAAAATTTCAACAAGGTACAATATGGGTAATTTACAAAATCTTAAGTATATGCTGAGAGGAATCATAAGTATAGTTTTGGGGCTTTGATGAGAGGACTGTTGCTGGGTTGCGAGTTTTCTTGAGGGACGCACACAGCGTGTTAAAATCAATAATTTCGTGTCAGATCCATTTTTGGTTTATTCTGGGGTTCCGCAGGGTTCCCACTGTTCACCCCTTTTGTTTAACATTTTTATTAATGATATACCTAATTTTGTTGTGCATTCCAAAGGAGGTTCTTATGCCGATGACCTCAAATTATATAAGACAATACATTGCATTCAGGATAGTATGGACTTACAAAGGGATATTAATTCCCTCTGGGAGTGGTCTCAAATAAACCATATTAGCATTAATATCGACAAATGTTGTTACATTAGCTTTTATAGGAAGGTCACAAGAATTCCAACATCTTACCAAATTAATAATGTTGAACTTGAATATAAGAATACAGTAAAAGATTTGGGTGTTTACTTTGATGAACGAGTAAGTTTTAATGACCATGTGGTCAATCAATCAATCAATCAAAATTTATTCATGAATGTACATAACAATAATTTCACAAGTCAAAGTAAAAATACATATATATATAAGCATAATTATTAGTAATTTTTTTCCCACTAAAGGAATCTCACTTATAATATTGTTTTTTTTTAAAAAGAACATTATACAAACATATATTTAAAATAACAGATTTACACCTCAACAATTCGCACCCAACTAAAGGAAATCAAGACCAACACTTTGAGGTAGAGGGGGCATATCTCTCAGTTAAATCAGATCGCTAAAATCATTAAGGAAATATTCCTCCTCACTATAAAAAGCTTTATTCTTAAGGTATCGTTTAATTTTTACTTCAAATACTTTTAAGTCGGCATTTCTGATATCTATAGGTAGTATATTTAAAAACTTTATACCATAATGGTTCGCCCCATCCCTGGCCCTTGCAGTCCTACTATAGTTTATGGCGAGGTCATTTCTTCCCCTGGTATTATATGTATGAAAATCGCCATTAAGAGCATAAGCATCATGGTTCTTCTTTATATACATTAGACAGTTAAATATATAGATGCATGGCACAGTGAGAATGCCCAGAGAGACAAAGCTATTTCTACAACATTCAATATACCTCAAGCCAGCCATTACTCTTACACAGCGCCTCTGTATAGCAAACACTGTAGAAGCACTGTAGAAGCATGTGGGGAATGTCCCCAGCAAAGGATAGCATAAGATAGATGTGAGTTTATGAAGGCATAGTAGGGTGTGGTGAGGGTCTCTCAGAGTAGTCTGAAAATATTGGGTTTCGTTTGTAGAAGCTGTCAGGATCTATCATTGGAAGTGCTAAGGACATTCTATATGAGTCTAGTTCGTTCAAATCTTGAGTATGCAAGTGTTGTTTGGTCTCCCTACTATCAGGCATTAGAGGTGGGTTGCTAAATAGCAGCCTGCTTTTTTTTAACTGCTATTTGATTCGGTATAATGCTAAATGCTACAAGCTTTAAAATTAGCTGCTAATTTTTAGCAGCTAATATTTACTTTTGACTGTGAACTGGCGCTGATAGAGCGAAATGAGCGGTTGTCAGGTTAGGTAATTTTGGTTATCTGCTATGCTATTTCACTATTGCTATTTCGAACTGCTATTTCGATTTACTTACTGCGAAGTAGAGACGGGTTGCTAAATAGCAGCCTGTTTTTTTAACTGCTATTCTAGTTCACGGTTTTTTTTTTTTTTTTTTTGGAAGTGTAAATACCTGGGCAGCACTCGCAGTGATTGTATTTACATCAGTTATTTTGCTTCTCTATTATAAACGGAAGGGACGACCTTTTTTTTTTTAGAAGTAACAGTACGCCATCAATCGATACCTTCATTTCACGTGTCGTTTTACGAGACGAATAATGCTAAAATAGCAGCTATTTCTAACTGTTATTTTTGTTTAGCAATAGCAGAAGCAGCTGCTAAACAAAAATAGCGGGTCGGACCCATCTCTATCAGGCATATACTGACATTATCGAACAAGTTCAAAATAAGTTTTTGCGGGCTGCAGCCTTTAAGATGGGGGTTAATTTTCTGAACTACCATAGGGCTGATATAATGCAGCGTATCAAGTTGGTTACATTGGAACAAAGAAGAACGTTTTTGGATGTATGTTTTGTCTTAACTGGCTTGTGTGACTGTGATGGTTTGCTTTCGAGAATTGGTTTGAATGTTCCTGATCGAAACCTAAGAAATTATACACTTTTCCATTTGGGTTTTCATAGAACTAACTATGGCTTAAATACACCTTTGGATAGAACTCTGCGTACTCTTAACGCTATGAGCGGGCATATGGATTTTTTTAATCTGTCGCTGGAAGCTTTTAAACGTAAAAGTATGATATTTGTCAAGGGACTGTAAAACTGCATTTGCGGATGCTGTGATCAACTAGGGCTGTACTAAGTATTATTTATTGAAATTGTTATATTTTTTCTTTTTAAATTAAGTAGTATATGTTTATTAGAAATACAAAAATTGTAAAATGGGGTATCCCGTATGTTTAATAAATAAAAATAAAATAAAATATAGTACCTGTTCTGTTGATGTAAATTATCCAGCACATCATCTGTCTATTATGGGGGTGTTCGACTTTTTAATAAACTTCCTACTGATATTAAAAGTGAACTAAGTGTTAAGGTATTTAAAAGACAGTTAAAGGAACATTTAGTACAGATGGAACCATACTGTTTAAAGGACTACTTGGAGAGTTAATGCTCTCCCTTTGCTGACGTCATTTCCTTTTATGTAAATTGTATAGTTTATGTAATCAGAAATAAAGAAATTTATTATTATTATTATTATTATGGTCAACAGAATAAATTTAACAAAGGTGAATTATTTAAATCTAATTGATCATTAAGTATACTTTATACAAAGTCAGGTGAGACAACGTAAATATTGGGGGTACGATCAATTTACTGCATTACACACTGAAACTACAATACAAATATAACAAAATTTGTATTGATCGCTCCCTATAATACATATTATTAAGTTCGATGATAGTCCATGTGGACTTGACAAGTCTGTCATAAATTTTTTTTTGTTTTTTTTTTGTCTGTCTCAACTAAGATCCAAAACACTTTAACAGGTCCGTATTTTTAATACAAAAAAACATTAATAAGTTAAAAAATTAATTATTTGTATTGCTGGTAACTATTGAGCCTTAAGCCGGCCACTCACACTCCGGAAATCCTCGGAGGAAAAACTGCACAGTTTTTCCTTGAGGATTTTACTGATGTTGGCCTGAATACACACGGCCCCACACACGCTCCGGAAATCCTCAGAGGAAAAACTGCACAGTTTTTCCTTGAGGATTTTACTGATGTTGGCCTGAATACACCTGGCCCCACACTAGGGCTGCACCGAGCCCTGTTTTTTAACTTGACCGAGTACTTGGCTGATGGTATTGACCGAGTACCTAGTACTCGGCTGCCGAGTAATGATATTTTTCAAAAGGTCAACATTTCGGAAACTATGAAGTATGGGCTAAAAATGCATTAAAAAAAAATAATTATAATTTTATGTAGAATCTGAAAATTTAAAAAAACAGGGTGTTCTATTTAAAAAATGGAAAATTTTTACCGTTCCGGTTTTTTGGAGCACCCTGTATAGTATAGACGGAATTAATTTTAAAAGAAGCATCTCTTAAGCCTTATTTATTTAGCGTATGGCTACATCACAGGTGTATATACTAGGTCCGAGCTCCTTTGTCAGTTGATCCTCAGAAGAGCCGTTCATGTCTGGTGTCATCTTTTGTTGTTGTTGCTGCGCCTGTGATTCTCTTGCCAGGAGATCCAAAGATACTCTAAAGATTGTCTGGCGCCTCTTTGTGTTAGTTCATTTAGCGTTAATAAGCTTTGTCAAAAGTTTTCCGCTATCCTTATTGGTACAGGAGGATTTCTTACTGTTTTTGACATGCCGAAAAGTATTGCTTCTAATATTCTACTATACTCGGCCGAGTAATGAATATAAGACCGAGCACCGAGTACTCATTACTCGGTGAAAATTCTGGCCGAGCACCGAACTACTCGGTGCAGCCCTACCCCACACACGCTCCGGAAATCCTCAGATTTTACTGATGAGAAGCCCGGACGGCGGTAAAAACTCCACAAAATTGTCTAAACATTGGATGTTTGCATCCAGTAGATATTTATATTGAAAACAATGTAAATAATAAAGCAGTCATATTCTTTGATCTAGCCCCCAAAAAAACGAATGGCACGAAGTAAGACAAACGAGTTTAGAGATTTGCACCAATGGTTTACAATAGGAGAAACATTTTTTTTTGTCAATATTAAGTTATTGCATTAAGCAATTTAAAATACATTTTTTTATTAATTAAATTATTTTATACTTTTCTATTGCAGAAATATTTAATTTAAACTTTGTTAGAGCCATTTTCTGTAGTTAACCAAGGTATTAACATAAGGTAGTAATTAACCGCTGGTGCAGTTATCAAACATCTGACTAGTTCCGAGGTACGTGAGAAAAATCAGTGACGTCGCCAAACGGAAAAAAAATCGATTTTTGATTCTTTTTTATTCCGGCGACCTGTACAGTCCAAAAAAACGTAGGCCTCAGGTGCCCACTCACACTCCGGAAATCCTCAGAGAAAAAACTGAACAGTTTTTCCTTGAGGATTTTACTGATATTGGCCTGAATACACCCGGCTCCATACACGCTCCGGTAATCGTTAATGCCAGGACTGTGCAGTTTTTCCTCTGAGGATTTCCGGAGTGTGAGTGGCCGGCTTTACAATGTTATGGAATATTTTGAATACGTCAGAAATTTGTAGAATTAGGAACGTTATTGTTGTTTTAGTTATTTATTCTTTTGTTGACGTTATTTCGTTTTATGTTATATCTTAATGTAACACAAGACTGTTTATTATTATTATTTAAGTTTAATTATTATTTCCATGGATTCTAAAAAATTTAGTTTTAAGCCTTTGTTTTCTGTATGTAAGATTTTAAAGGAAAGGTCGAAATTATGTTGATAATCAAGTAGGTACTTAAATGTATGCATAGTTTGAGTATGTTTGTTTTTTTAGAAAACTGTTATAATGTTCCTGTATTCTTTTGTTTGTTAGAAAACCGTTATAATGTTTCTGTTCTTTTGTTAAAATGTCAATCCATTTGGCCAATGTATGTTTTAGGACAATCTTTGCATTTTAATTTATAGGCGCCTGATCTTTTATTTTTATCGCTTTTATTTTTATTGTTTTTGATAAATTTGCCTAATGAGTTATTAGTTTTTTTATCACAAATTTATATCAAGTTTGTTAAGAAAATTGCCAATTACTTTGCTAGGTTGTCCAAAGAAAGTGACAAGTTTTTGATTGTGTCAATCGGAATACTGCTTGTGAAGCTGTCCCACTATGGTTTTAGGGGTGTTGCTCTAAAGTGGTTTCATATTTTCTTATGAATAGTTTAAAGTTTAAGTGTGATGGTATAAGTTTAGATGGTTGTGATATCAAAAATAAACAATATTTCAAGTATCTAGGTCGAAGTCGACGAAAAGTTAAAGTTTGAGAGTCACATTGATGTCCTTAACAAAAAAGTCGCTAGAGGTCGGTATGCTGTTAGAGTTGTGTCTAATGACCTGGTAGATCAGTTGCTAAGCCTGGTTTACATTACATCCCTAATGGTATTCCATTTTGAAAATTCTGTAGCCAATCTCACTTTAGTTCAAATTTCATACTACAAAAAAGGGCAATAAGATATATTTGTGTAGAAAATTCGCGTGAACATGATAGACCTTTATTTATTTATACAACTAGGAATATTGACATTACCATGTTTGTTTATCCTGGGGATTGTCTGTATATAAAAACTTTAAAATCTTTACGACACTCGCATGAATGTTTATAATGTCAGACAATTGAATTACCATCACCTATATCAAAGAGCAGGCTTACCAAGAACTCCTTAATATATGAAAGTATTAAAAATTTTAACCATCTTCCAGAGGATATATCAAGGGTTCTTTCAACACTAATGATTTTTAAAGGGTCTGTCTCATCATTTTTTTTTTAAAGGAAAACCTACTATAGCTTAACAGAATACTATAATGTTTAGGGGCTGATTCTTACCTGTGAACTCTGGCCCTGGCTTTGTTTGATGGGTTTTAGGATACCTACTGTTACTATTTTGTGTATTTTAAGGGTTTTTTATCCAATGAATAACTACGATTTTTTAATGTGTTTTTAAATGATTTTATTGCTGTGAATAGGTATGGTTGTTTTTTGTCTTCAATTTTTACTTTTATTTTACATGTTTTACTTGTTTATACCTTGTTAATATTTATATAATTTATACTGTAACAATACTTCCAATTTTCTTACTTGTTCCTTGCACTTTATATGTTTGAGTTCTCGTTATAATTAATTTCTTGTTTTCCCTCGTAAACTAAATTTAATCCAATTAATCAACCTTTTGGCATACTGTCATTGTTGACAAATTACCGTAAAATAGCCTTATTTCTTGACTATGGAGGACTTGAGGGTAGCTGTAGCGGTCTCAAATAAGTGTTCAGAAGCGGAGACTTTAGTGAAGGAGTTGTCTAAAATGAATTAAGTTTGGCATTTGAAAGAATATATTTATTTATTTATTTATTAGCAATAGTAAAAAATACATCACAATCATACATAATAATAAGAATAACTTATAAGGATATTCATCAATAATAAAGTAAAATTTAACCTCTACTAACTTACTTAATTTATACATTTTATTTTAGAAAATTATAATATGGATTCCAAGAAATTGTATTAAGAATAGTTATAGCTATCCTATCACTCTTAAATAAACTAAAATACAGGTCATAATCCTTACTATTGCAAAGGTTTAGCACACAATGGTATTAAAAATACTGTGGGTGTGCTTTTTAAACTTAATAAAATAACATTTTGAGGTAATAATCATAATTTACAATTTTCTCAAGTGTAATTTGATTTAATTAGACAATATAGTTTATGAATGCTTGAAGGTCGTAGACAATGATGTTTCTTGAATGATGAAAGAGTTTTGGACTTCCATTGTCTTTATTTGTTTTAAATCACAACGTTTCAACTGGTAAGTATCTCCAGTCGTCTTCAGGTGAATACTAAATAAGTAACGTAACTACAAGACTATTTATACTAGCTAGGTGCACCGAAGCACAACTGAGGTGCAGTCATGCGTTCAGTTAGCACGCGATCTTATCCTAAGCTTACATCTATCTAACAAAGGTTTCCAGATATTTCTTAAGTCTAACGATGGTTTACTAAAACAGCCTGGATTCTGGTGAATAGTAGCAGCTTCCTTAAACTTTCTTTTCCTCCAGTGTGGCTCCTTATGTAGGATTTCAGCTTCTGACCACATGATATGGTGGCCATGTTTCCAGGCATGGTCAGCTGCACCTGACTTTTCGGTCTCTCCTTTTAGCGTATTGTTTTTGTGTTCTTTAATCCTTGTCTCGAGTGGTCTTAATGTCTCACCTATATACGATTGGCCGCACTCGCAGGGGATCTGGTAGACGCAGTTTTTCCTATCTTTTTGACTTATAGGCTTTGTCTTCGTCAGGTGGCTTCTTAGGGTGTCTCTCGAGTTGAATACGGTGCTGATGTTATATCGTTGTCCTAGTCTTCTTATTTTCTCAGATACTCCCTTGACATACGGAATATTGAGTGTTGGTTGTGCCTCTCTGTCTGTTTTTTGCGCGTTGGGTCGATTCTTACGGTTTTCCAATATTGTGTCAACTAATTTTGTAGGGTAGCCATTTTTGTTGAGGTCGGTCTTGATGTGGTGAGCTTCCTTTTTAAGTGCTTCTTCCGAGTTACAGATTGTAATTGCTCTATCCACGAGGGTTTTAACTATGCCATGTTTCGTGTTGTTTGAGTGATTTGAAGTAAAATTGAGATACTGACCTGTATGCGTAGGTTTTCTGTATACTGAAGTTTGGATGCTATTATCATTTTTCTTCACGTTGACATCTAGAAACGGTAATTGGTTGTTTTCCTCTTTCTCCATGGTGAATTTGATTGTTGGTGTTAAGCTATTGAGGTGATCTAGAAAATTTCTTAGTTCGTCATCGGTTCCATTCCAAATAATAAAGGTGTCATCCACATATCTCAGCCACATTTTTGGTTTCTTCTTTGCCTGTTCCATTGCTTTCGATTCAAACCATTCCATGTATATGTTGGCGATTATTGGCGAGAGAGATGAGCCCATCGGTAGTCCGTCTACTTGGTTGAAGAATCTATCCTTTTCTTGAAAGTAGGAATTGTTGAGGCAGCATTCTAATAGTTCCAAGATTGCATTAATAGGGAGCGTTGTTCTTTCCTGTAGAGTATGGTCTTCCTCAAGTCTGTTTTTGATAACCTTTAGGGCGTCTTTTACGGGAACGTTGGTGTAAAGACTTTCGACGTCAAAGCTCACCAGCTGATCTCCTGGCTGTAGTTCCTTTCCTCCTATTATTTGAACGAAGTGCTGTGAGTTCTTAACAAATGATGTGCTATTTCCTTGGAGAGGTTTGAGTAGAGGGAGTAGAAATCTAGCTAGCTCGTATGATGTAAAGACACGGACACGCCTGACACCACACCACAGTAAGCCTCCACATCTCTATGGCTTGCCAAAGATACACAAACACAACATGCCTCTAAGACCCATTACGAGCTCCCGTAATTCTCCAACATACGAGCTAGCTAGATTTCTACTCCCTCTACTCAAACCTCTCCAAGGAAATAGCACATCATTTGTTAAGAACTCACAGCACTTCGTTCAAATAATAGGAGGAAAGGAACTACAGCCAGGAGATCAGCTGGTGAGCTTTGACGTCGAAAGTCTTTACACCAACGTTCCCGTCAAAGATGCCCTAAAGGTTATCAAAAACAGACTTGAGGAAGACCATACTCTACAGGAAAGAACAACGCTCCCTATTAATGCAATCTTGGAACTATTAGAATGCTGCCTCAACAATTCCTACTTTCAAGAAAAGGATAGATTCTTCAACCAAGTAGACGGACTACCGATGGGCTCATCTCTCTCGCCAATAATCGCCAACATATACATGGAATGGTTTGAATCGAAAGCAATGGAACAGGCAAAGAAGAAACCAAAAATGTGGCTGAGATATGTGGATGACACCTTTATTATTTGGAATGGAACCGATGACGAACTAAGAAATTTTCTAGATCACCTCAATAGCTTAACACCAACAATCAAATTCACCATGGAGAAAGAGGAAAACAACCAATTACCGTTTCTAGATGTCAACGTGAAGAAAAATGGTAATAGCATCCAAACTTCAGTATACAGAAAACCTACGCATACAGGTCAGTATCTCAATTTTACTTCAAATCACTCAAACAACACGAAACATGGCATAGTTAAAACCCTCGTGGATAGAGCAATTACAATCTGTAACTCGGAAGAAGCACTTAAAAAGGAAGCTCACCACATCAAGACCGACCTCAACAAAAATGGCTACCCTACAAAATTAGTTGACACAATATTGGAAAACCGTAAGAATCGACCCAACGCGCAAAAAGCAGACAGAGAGGCACAACCAACACTCAATATTCCGTATGTCAAGGGAGTATCTGAGAAAATAAGAAGACTAGGACAACGATATAACATCAGCACCGTATTCAACTCGAGAGACACCCTAAGAAGCCACCTGACGAAGACAAAGCCTATAAGTCAAAAAGATAGGAAAAACTGCGTCTACCAGATCCCCTGCGAGTGCGGCCAATCGTATATAGGTGAGACATTAAGACCACTCGAGACAAGGATTAAAGAACACAAAAACAATACGCTAAAAGGAGAGACCGAAAAGTCAGGTGCAGCTGACCATGCCTGGAAACATGGCCACCATATCATGTGGTCAGAAGCTGAAATCCTACATAAGGAGCCACACTGGAGGAAAAGAAAATTTAAGGAAGCTGCTACTATTCACCAGAATCCAGGCTGTTTTAGTAAACCATCGTTAGACTTAAGAAATATCTGGAAACCTTTGTTAGATAGATGTAAGCTTAGGATAAGATCGCGTGCTAACTGAACGCATGACTGCACCTCAGTTGTGCTTCGGTGCACCTAGCTAGTATAAATAGTCTTGTAGTTACGTTACTTATTTAGTATTCACCTGAAGACGACTGGAGATACTTACCAGTTGAAACGTTGTGATTTAAAACAAATAAAGACAATGGAAGTCCAAAACTCTTTCATCATTCAATATAGTTTATCTTATAACTAGTTTCAATTAACCATTTATTAATTTATTTTTTAATTCGGTGATATGGTTTAGATCTAATATTAATTGGCAAATCGTTATAAATTTTAGGTCCAACACAATAAACATGGTTTCGACACACAGTGTGTCAGGGGTTTTGTAGTTGTACATTATTTTGCATTGCATTTCTAGTATTTACATTATGATCTATAGTTTGCCTATATATACAATTTTTTAGCATAAATCTAATTATTGACTTTATGAAAAGTTGATTTGGTGTTAAAAAATTACTTTCACTGTAAACTAATTGAGAGGGATATGTTTTGCTTTTAAGAAGTATTATTTTTATGATCCACTTCTGAGCTACTTGCAATTTAGTCATAATGGTCGAACCAGCACTGCCCCATACCATTAATCCATAGTTGATGATTGATTCCACGAGCGCCTAATAAACTGTTTTAAGTGTTTTTAAGGGCAGAATGTTTCTCAGCTCATAGAATTTAAAAATCAATTTTCTAATTTTATCCGTTACATACAGTGATGGGCTAAAATATGGAACAAATTCATTTAAAAATCAGGTATTCATTTTTTGAAAAAAAAGCTCGGACACGTCGATTATAATTCTTTCTTCCGGAATTTTTGCCTCAAAAAGAAATTATACCGGGTGTGTCAACAAGTAGATGTAGCAAAAATTTTTTGTTTTTTAAATAGAACCCCCCCTATTTTTACTTATTACCCTAATTGTACGTCAAATTCTGCGCATAATTCATGTAGCATACTCTATCCTTATCTCTAACGGTTTTAGAGAAAAATTACATCAAAAATTCTTTAAAAAAAGGTTAAAAAATTAGTTTATTAAGTGTTGAAAATGCAAACCATTTACTTCTTGACAATATGCTAATCTACTTAAAAACCCTTCTAAAACATTATTTACAGTATTTTCATTAATTTGCCTAATTTCATATCTAATTTTAAATTTTAAGTCTTCCAAATTTTGTGGTTTATCCTTATACACTTTTGATTTCAAATAACCCCAAAGAAAGAAATTCATGGGTGTAAGATCGGGAGATCTTGCAGGCCATTCTATGGGTCCTCTTCTACCTATCCATCGTTCGGGAAATACAGTATTCAAATACTCTCGTACTTGTCGAGCAAAATGAGGCGGAGCACCATCCTGCTGAAACCAAATAGACGCTTCTGGTAGATGAGGCTAATTCGGATTTGGAAAATCCGCTGCTAGTGTGGGAATGAATTCATTTTGAAGAAATTGTAAATACCGGTCTCCTGTAAGATTTCCATCGAAGAAAAAAGGTCCAATAATTCTATCATTTAATATCCCTGCCCAAACATTTACTTTTTGTGGGTATTGCGTGTGCTGTTCTCTCATCCAACGGGGATTATTTGTACTCCAATACCGAAAATTTTGTCTGTTTACCGAACCATTCAAACAAAACGTGGCTTCATCGCTAAAAAGTATGTTGCGATGGAAAAATAGATTTAAGTTGCAAATTTCCATCATAGTTTCACAAAACTGTAGTCGGCGGTCGGGATCATCTTCGTTTAGCTCGTGCAGCAACCTAATTTTGTACGGATGGTACTTTTCTTGTTTTAATACCCGCAACACAGATCGTCGGCTAACATCATTATTAAGGGCTACTTCAGTGGATGCACTATGAGGATTATCTTCAACCTCTAACAAAATGTTCAATTGCGAGTTTTCACTAATTTTTGGACGACCTGGCCGTAGACAATCCTTTTCATTCCCTGTCTCCCTGAATTTCGTCTCAATTTTACTTACTGTAGATCTTGTAATCGGCCGTTCTGGATACTTAGCCGTTAAACAAGTTACAAACTTCTTCTTGACTTCATGTTTTGTCTCCACATCCAATTAAAATTAAAATTTCGATTCTTTGTGTTTCATTTAAATGCACCATGATCACCGTTTTTCAAAATTATACCTAAACTAATTTTTGATTGACACATTACTTGCTATCGTAGTAACAATTCATTTAAATTTACCTGTTTACCTTTAAGTAGGTACATGTACCTTTTTTTAAAGAATTTTTTTTATGATGCAATTTTTCTCTAAAACCGTTAGAGATAAGGATAGAGTATTCATGCGCAGAATTTGACGTAGAATTAGGGTAATAAGTAAAAATAGGGGGGTTCTATTTAAAAACAAAAAAATTTGCTACATCTACTTTTTGACACACCCGGTATAATTTCTTTTCGAGGCAAAAAATCCGGAAGAAAGAATTATAATCGACGTGTCCGAGCGTTTTTTCAAAAAATGAATACCTGATTTTTAAATGAATTTGTTCCATATTTTAGCCCATCACTGTACTTGACTTGTTCTTTCCAAGTAAAGGTATCATCGATTATGATTCCCAAATATTTAAGGTTGAATTCTCAACGTCGTTCAATTTATTGCCAACCTATAACCTATTTCGCTTTGTTTTTTCAAGTTTATTATTTTTTAAACTAATATTTAAATAAAATCAGTATCGTTGGCACATTACTTAGGTAATATCTGATATATTACAAAAATATCAATTTATTTCATTGCCCATTTTGGGAAATTTGTATAGTGGAAGAACAATGAGTGACAATGACATAATAATGTTAAAAAAAATCTTACCCGATATTTTTCGCTATACAATTCTCCTAAAATAAGTTATGAAATTCCTTGATATTTATTAAATATGTCAATTATTATTATACCTATAGAATATCAATTCGATACTGATTTTCTTTAAATTTTGTATAAAAGCTAGAAAACATAAATAAATCTACGCGAAATAGGTTATAGGTTGGCAAGCATGTTGATACTCCCACCTTAAGGTTGTATTTTCTTTCAATAGACTGATCACAGAGGCAATGCCTGTCCAACTTACAATGTGAGTCGTGTAGTGTTAGGCCGGATCCACAAACATCCGTGATACGCATCCGTTATGTACCACATGATTAATCTAAACCAATGAAATTTTAGGGCTCTAAAATTTCATTGGTTCAGATTAATTATGTGGTACACAACGGATGCGTATCACGGATGTATGTGGATTCAGCCTTAGGCTCAGAAAATCAGGGAGTGAACGTGAAGATAACGAGAAGGCAATAAACTTAGTCTTACTACCATTTAATGAAATAAGTGAGTTATCTAACCATTTTTTAATTTCAAAAAGTGCCAATTCAGCTTTATCTTTGGTTACCTTCCAATCACTTCCACTAATCACTATCCCAGCATCATCAGCAAAACAAAAAACACTTGCTTCATCTGTCACTAAACATTTTTTGTTCATGTAAATGTTAAAGAGTAGCGGCGAAAACACCGTGCCCTGCGGCAAACCAAAACCCAACTCCAGTCTGTCACTCTCCACCCCAGAGATATAAACAGACGACAGAAGCGCAGCATCGTATTTTCGATTAAATTGAATTTAGTGTTTTTATTAATTGCCATTTTAATATAAATTAACCAAATCATAAACTTGAGAGTCGTTTATCTGAGATCCGTTAATTCTTCACTGAAAACTACCTAGGTATTGTGACAGATTGTCTTAACCAATAAAACAACATCGTCACAATACAGCCCTTGTCAACAGGTATAATAATATTTAAAGGACAATAAGGCTTTTGCCTAGCTGATGTTGTATGGTTTATTGTCTAAGAAACAAAGCTGACTAAAGCTAACTCTACACTGCATAACTACAATTTAAAAAAATGTAAATATAGCGACACAAACATCCAATACAATAATACGAAGTAAAAACAAAAGTTAGTTAAAAATAAAGCTAAAATTGAACATATTATCTGGCTTATAATATGGTACTATGGTACAATGAAATGAACGGAATGATGATGAAGAAGCTGCCGTGCATCTTTGTATAGTAATTTACAGTTTGTTTCGAAATTGCAGTAAAAGCTTGCTATTTTACTTCTATTTACCTAAATTTATACTTTATTTCTGACTTTCCAGTGATGTTAAAATCTAAGAAAAAAAATCGTTTGTCTAAGAATTTGAGATAAAGATATCGTTTTTAGGCCAGAAGCGGTGTTCAGTGGAGTGTTAACGTAAAACCAGAATTAGGAAGGTTTATTACAGACTATACAGATCAATTGATGGAAGGGGGGATATTTAACAGAATATTTGAACTTCTTAGATCATTGGATTTGACCAAGGAAATTGAGAAACTACAACAAAATCTAGCACTGGGTATGTAAATTAATAGAATAAGTATAATAAAATAATAAAAATAGAACTTTAGGTAAAAAAAGGTTTCTAAAAATTATATTCAATAAAGATTATCTTTATCCTTCGAAAGAATTATATTCAGAAAAAAAAGTTGAACATAAGACAACTTTACATTTATAACATCTTAATACTTATTAAAAAATAAAAACATTTTACAATTTAAAAACCATAATCATAATACACGTCATAAAAATGAAATTACCATAAAACCTAAAATAAATAAGTCCATGGGACAAAAAAAATTTCAAATATTTATGTTTTTATTTAAACGATTATTTACCAACAAAAATTAAAAAATTGATTTCATTAAAAAAAATTAAAGTCGAAATTAAAACATGGATATTAAAAACAAACAATTTGAAAATATTTTTAGAAATGCTTTAATTAATTAATTAATATTGTTCTGAATAATTTATAGAAGTAAGTAATATTTTTTACTTAAAAATTATAAATTAATAATTTTATTATAAGTAATATATTTCTGCAAAAAGAACTGCGTTTATACTATAAATTAACATTTTTACTTTAAAACTTAATTTTTAATGCATATTTATGATTTTACATACTAAAACAAAAAAATAAGATTTGCCCCTAATAAGCTCAGCTTCAGGGGATTAAAGAATAAGTTTATAGAAGACGACATAAACATATTTATTATATTATTAAATTTTTAAACAAACTTATTATTATTATGTATAAATGTGTAATTTTACATAAGATCTATTTATTCGAGGTATATTTATTCAATTTTTAGCTGTTTTTTAAATTTATATTTTTTCAATCTATCATAGGTGGACCAAAACATAGACGACAAGTTACAGATTTATTCAATGATATACGAAACATTTTGGCAGATTTAATATTTTCTTGGTCCACACAGTGTGGGCTTCCCAAGGATCCCACCATAGGGCTAATCAACTATTTAAGAGAAGTTAAAATAGAAACGGAAGCAACAGGGGTTATAGATGATGTTAACCTTTATCTCCAGGTAAAAAAGCTAATTATTAGGACAATACAGTTATGCTTAAAAAAATTGGTTAAGGTGGCATTCTCAACGTCATTTAATCCATTACCAACCTATAACCTATTTCGCGTTATTTTTTCAAGTTTATTATTTTATTGACTAACATTTAAATAAAATCAGTATTGTCGGCACATTACTTAAGTAATATCTGATATATTACAAAAATATCTATTTATTTCCTTGCTAATTTTGGGAGAATGGTATAGTGAAAGAACAATGACATAATAATGTTAAAAAAAATCTTACCCGATATTTTTCGCTATACAATTCTCCTAAAATAAGTTATGAAATTCCTTGATATTTATTAAATATGTCAATTATTACCTATAGAATATCAAGTCGATACTGACTTTATTTAAATTTTGTGTGGAAGCTAGAGAACATAAATAAATCTACGCGAAATATGTTATAGGTTGGCAAGCATGTTGATACTCCCACCTTAACTATCTCACATTCTAAAGTTGTATAGGTACTTATGTTTTTGTCACTTGCACTGTAACTTCTATATCTATGGTATGTAAGTTAAACAGTGTTTAGGTACTTCATTTATTACTGTTTTAGATGGCCTTATTATCGGCTTTCGATCTCAGTATTTTACACACAAGGGAAGACGGAGAAGAAGCTGTACAATTACTACCGGTTTTGTCAGATAGCGGCTATATATCAGCTATTGTTAATGAGTTTCTTCCCACTAAGCCGAAATGGGTCTCCGAAGGTAAAAAATAGTGATAAGTCAATCATGAATGTTTTTCTTTTTCCCACAAAAATCAATAGAATATCAATAAAATTATAGTGTCAATATTAAGAATTATTTTAAAATCATTGAATTATATAATAAAATATTATAAAAAAGGTTTGTTTATTTAAGGATTACAATCTCTGTCAACTTTTGGTTTGGCTGTTTGCCTGGCATCCTTGAGAGTTGTACCACAAAATTATACCTTTCAAGATGTTATAAATAAAGAAGATACTCTTATTGACACAGCTATAGACATGGATGTTTTTTCTTTTATACACAATGTTCTGTTGGAAAACCAAACTTTGTTTAAGGTATGTTCAATACATTTCTCGTCACAAATCCATTAATTTATTTAAAAATATTTTCAGGAACAATTTTTACTGAAGAGACTACACAACCTTCTAACTGATTTTGTGGTGTACATGTACCCAAAAGTTAAAGACTTACGGATGAAAGCCAACGAGGTATCCAGGACGTTACAGGTTTACGTGAGAGAAGGGTTAGAAGCTCCTGTAAATTTACCTAGGTAAGTCATATACAGTGTAACCCGCTAAGGGTGGCGAGTGGCTATATTTCCATGACTATACAGGCTACGACTTTGAGGTCACAAGTTTATTATGAATATGAAAAAAAACAACATTTTTTTGTAGTTACCATGGTAACAGTTGGTGTGGAGAAGGGTAACAATTAAAAATACTTAAAATGCTGGGAGGAACTTCCGTCTGCGTTAACCGAATTTACCGGACTATGGCTTATTTTAAAGAATTTTTTTTCTGATTAAACGTTTATACAGCGTGTCCAGAGAAGTTGTAGACATATGGGCATTTCTTTTATTGTTCATTTTACGAAAAAAAGTTATTTCTATAAAAAGTTCTGCTTGATGCGCAAATAATATTTACATATCAAAACTTAAGATATCTTGTACGGCAAAAAATATTAAAACACAGAATTACGTTAAGAGGGAAGTACCCTCGATTTTTATTTTAGAGCAAATTGTTATAAGAAAACTTTACTAAGGACTACAAAACGCGGTCAGATACAGTTTTTCGTTAAAATATTTTAATTTACAGAGTACCATCAAAAACACGTTGAGTATTCATTACCTCTTGTTGGAAACCAATTACGTAAAAAAATAATGCGAGATTATTTCATGTTCTAAAATCAACCTATCTACCTATCAGGAATATTAAAAACATTTAATTTCCTTAGAGCAAAATTAAATTGTAAATATGAATAATAAACAATATTTTAGCAATTACATGATAAAAGTGATCTAAAAAAAGTAGTTTAAAGTTATAAATTATGTCTCCACATGTCCCCCTCCTTTTTCCTTGCAAACTATAGTACGCCTTGTAATTTCTCCCACAGTCGCCCGTATCATATTGGAAGTGATTTCTTGGATACAGTTTGTTATTACTGCTTCAAGATGGTCAATATGATACCATTTCTTTTAATCGGCCCCATAAAAAGAAGTCCAGGGGTGTGATGTCAGGCGACCTGGCTGGCCAAGGAGTATTTGAACGTCTGCCTATCCAACGTTGCGGAAATCATCATCATCATCATCAATCAGCCTTGTCTCGTCCACTGCTGAACATAGGCCTCCCGTAATCCATTCCACTCCTCCCTGCACTGCGCCGCCTGCATCCAGTTGTGCTTGATGCGCCATATATCGTCATGCCATCTCGTTGGTGGTCGACCACTATTTCGGTAAGCCTCGTGTCTCGGCCTCCATTCAAGGATTTGCTTGGTCCATCTCGTCAGTTATGTCAGCGGAAATACTTCATTCAAATACCCAGTTACTGTGTTGGTACTATGGCATGGGGCTCCCTCATGTTGATACCAAATTATACGTCTTATAGTTAGTGGCAGTTCGTCGAGAAATTGAGACAACTGGTTCCTTAAGAAGTCCAGGTAAATGGAAGCATTTATATTTTGTCGGAAAAAGTATGGTCCAACGATCCGATCATTAAAAATGCCACACCAAACATTGGTTTTAAATGAATATTGACTACGGCGTTCGATAAAAAAATTTGGATTGTTGTCACTCCACCACCGACAATTTTGGGAGCTTACCACGCCGTTGGAAGAAAACATAGCTTCGTCTGTAAATAATATTTTTCTTGCAAAAAAAGAATCATCTTCACACTCGCCTTGGAACCACGCGCAAAATATTAAACGGGATTCAAAATCTCTGGGAAGAAGCGTGTGAAGGTACTTCGGTTTATATGGATAAAATTTATTTATTTTTAAAATATTACCAGCAATAGACTTTTTGACGTCAACTGGAATAGTTTGTGACAATTTTCTTAAAGAAATTATCTGGTTTTATATAGTAAAAATCAAGTAAAGTTTTAATGCGTTTAGGTTAGGTTCTGTCATATTTGACATATATTGCACACAATTTATGTCAAATATGACAGAACCTAACCTAAACGCGTTAAAACTTTACTTGATTTTTACTATATAACCGCTTGAATTGCATTGAATTGATTTTCTTCTGTTGTGGACCATTTGTTGTGTTGTTTCTTAAATACATTTTCAACGGAACCTGTAGCTTTAAATGTATTCATTACATTTGCTATAGTGGCGCTACATACCATTTTGTCAGGGTGTATATTATTAAATATGTGTGCGGCTTCCCTAATAGGTTTATAGTGATCTCGGACGATAAGTACACTTCCTATTTTTTCCTGCAGCGTTAACTTTACAACCATGACGAAACTAACGAAAATATCTTGTTATTAAGTCGAAAAATATTAAAGCCATATTTGTGCGAGTAAGACGCGATAAGCCGCTTCAAGCGGGGTCATTTGAGCAAATAAGTGATGACGTCACGCTTAAAGACGCTTTAAGGTTGAATTCTCAACGTCATTCAATCTATTGCCAACCTATAACCTATTTCGCGTTGATTTTTTGAGTTTATTATTTTAATAACTAACATTTAAAGAAAATCAATATCGTCGGTACATTATTTAGGTAGTATCTGATATATTACAAAAAATATCAATTTATTTCATTGCTAAAAGAATTGTATAGTGAAAGAACAATGAGTGACAATGACATAATAATGTTAAAAAAAATCTTACCTGATATTTTTCACTATACAATTCTCCTAAAATAAGTTATGACATTCCGTGATATTTATTTAATATGTCAATTATTACCTATAGAATATCAAGTCGATACTGATTTTCTTTAAATTTTGCATAAAAGCTAGAAAACATAAATAAATCTACGCGAAATAGGTTATAGGTTGGCAAGCATGTTGATACTCCTACCTTAAGCAATACTTGGCGGTGTCTGGAGACCGCCAGAAAGATAATAAGCGTGTGGTGGGGGTAAATAACGAACTTTTGTTGATGTTTGTTGGGGTTTTAAGGTTAGGTGACAATTAGCATTTATATTGGCGGTACTGGCAGTCTACGTTTTCCGTTTTATATATTTTTAAACTGTTACCAGGCTAGGATAACTTAAATGGTGAAGGTCGTCCCCTGTTCGTTTAATTTAGCCCCCCGGTCGCTAGTGGCGCTATTGTAGGAATTTTGTTTTATAAAGTTGTTCATCTCCTAACGTTGGTAGGAACAGAATATTCATTTAGAATGAGCATGGCCAACATTCTGTACCTCTCTCTCTCTCTCTCTCTGTACCTGCATAATATGTGCGAGAAAGATAAAAATATGGCTTGTTGTGACAGATCCTGAAGTCTTACCTGGACTGGTGAAAGATTGTCATTGTCATTTTATGATTGATTTGTAAAATATATAAAAAATAAAGTTATTATTAAATAATTATTCATATATAATTTATAAACTTAACATGGCGCAGTCGGTAGTTTGAGAATCGTAAATAGGTATATATTTAATATGTCGCGACCAAAGAAATCGGGAAGAAAAACCAAGGCAATTAACAAGAGCGTGGAACCTCCTGAATACTTCATTAATGTCGCCCAACGATTGGAAAGTACAGCGAAAGCTATTAAAGATATAGAAAGAAACTTTACTTCACAACTTAATGAACTACAAGGTACAATAACTAGTTTATTAAATAAAAACTTTGAAAATAACACGGAATTGTTAGAAAAATCTACAGAAAATAATAATATAATAATGTAAGCTGTTTTTTTATGTAAACCATATTTATGTAAATATCTAATATTAATAAATCTTGTCGCCATATCAAAGAAACGTTGTTATAATTTCCTTTCGTTCTCCGAAATTATTTTAACTTGAATCAGATGTTTCGCGCTTCAAACTTTTCCGTTAAGTTGGAAGCGCGAAAATTTGAGTTCAAAGTAATAATAAAATTAAAATTTTTATGCTTGGCGCCTACCCCCACCACGACTATATTTAGTTTTTCCACCGGTCGCATGTGGCGCTATCAGGGAACCAATTTAGTATGTTAAGTTGCCTATCTATCCTTGAGAGCGCGCAACTCGCTTGTCTATGACTGTTACTGTTAATGATTTTTGATTAACATGTCAATATTCGTTACTATAGTATTGCACATAGTTGTTGCGAAATTGTTGCAGGTAAAAATTAAAGAAATAAAATAAAAAAATATTTTGCAAAGGCTTTTTGATGGTACCCTGTAAATTAAAATATTTCAACGAAAAATTGTATCTGACCGCGTTTTGTAGTCCTTAGTAAAATTTTCTTATAACAATTGGCTCTAAAATAAAAATTGAGGGTACGTAATTCTGTGTTTCTATATTTTTTTGCCGCCCTGTACATGCTATATTAAGATTTGATATGTCAATAATATTTGCGCATCAAGCAGAACTTTATATAAAGAATAACTTTTTTTCGTAAAATCAACAATAAAGAAAATTCCCATATGTCTAGAACTTCTCTGGACACGCTGTATAAATATTAAAATTAATTCGCGCGGTTATTAAAGGGGTCAATTAAAAAATATATATTTCTAGCTTCTTAAAAAATGCAAATTCATACATTTTAACTATTTTTTTATCTAGTTGGTAAAAAGAACTACAAAACCCGCAGTTCGTTTCTTCTTGTCTTTTAAAGGTTATCGCAAAAATAGTGGGAGAGTACAATATCATTTTGGAGTTTTGCAATTTTTCTTTTTATTAAAACGTTGAATTCCTACAAAAATTGCCTTTTTGGCTATATTTATTAACTTTAGGCGTTTTAAACAACAAATTATGGTCTCGATTTTGGTATTGTGTAATTTATTTTAGATATTTATCTGAAAAAGTGCAATATAATCCAAATGTTATATTTATTTATTATTGCCAAGGCGGCCGTTGATAATTACGGACGACCGCACAAATTAATTTTAATATTTGTATAAACGTTCAATCAGGATAAAAAGTTCTTTAAAATAAGCCATAGTTCGTTAAATTCAGTTAACGCAGACTGAAGTTACAGCCTTTTAAGTATTTTTAATTGTTACCCTTCTCCACACCGTTACTATGGTAACTACGAAAAAATTGTTATTTCAAAATGTATAGAGGATATTAACTGAGATTATAAAAACTTGATTTATTTAATATATTTTAGACATTTTGAACACTTGCTTTTGAGCATAGATAAATTCTACTCAAACAATCTCTTGGATGCAGAGTACACGCTGGCATGGTGGAGTCCTATAGAATTGAACCCCAATCAGATTTCAAATATCAGGGCACCGCCTAGGGCAGTATCTTTGTTTAAGTTTATACGACTCGCAGGCAAGTTTTTGAGTTTCTGTTGTGAATATACAAAAAAATTTTTTTATTTCTATTTAACTTGAAATTTTTTTTAGGAGACATGTTGCCATCCACGTTGTTTGTCCCCTTTATAAAGATGCTTAGCGGGCTATCCACATCCCCCCAAACCGCTCGACACTGTTTTAACATGCTGAAGCAAGCCGGTACGTTCATAAATTTTATTTAAATCATGCCTTTTTCCTGTGCATCGAAATTATAGTCTATCGCATGTTGATTTATTGAATACCTTTTATGCTGTCTTTATTATTAATACTTTCAGGGGTCCATCTTTCGCCGACCTTAAGCTGGGATCACTTTTTCATGTCTTTTGCTCAGTATTTCAACAATTTAAGACAAGAAGCGCCACCGCAAGCCGATACAGTGTACAGGAACAGGCCTGGGTATCATAAGGGCGTCAGTCCGCAGGAGTTAGAAGGTAGGATTTATGTGTATACCCGATACTGTACAAAGTTGCTAACCACACCGCAAAGTACTGCAGAAGTCCTGTCTACTAATTGTTTATTAAGTTTTTAAACCGTTTTATGAACATAGCTATGCCACTTGCAGAATTTCTTTCATTTCATTATACAGTGAGGTTAGGTGACGAGATGTACCTATTTGTAAAAGTTTATAATTAAATTCTAGGCCTACGATACGATTTTATTTTAAAAAATTACAAAAACATTTTTTTTTTAATATTTTTTTGTTAGTTTGCAATTTACAAAAACAATTTAACAATATTTGAAACTTTTAGATTACTAAAGTCAAAATGGTCACCAATAAATTGTTTTTCAAAGCCACCTTCGATATTTATTCATAATAATAACTGTTGGAATAGTTGATAAAATGAGTTTTCTGCAAATAAGTCTTGATGCGTTAGAAATTGCGATAGGGTGGTAATTAGAACAAATGTTTGATTTTCAATTCTGCATCGAATGACACTAAAAGATACAGGGGTTCCTATTTGAAATAAGAAGAATAAATTGCTTTAAAGTTTGCAAAGTTTAATACTAAACTTTGGACACCCTGTACAATTCGTATTAATCAAACTTAATTAGCGAGACTGTAAGCACCTTTGTATAATTTTATTAACGGCATTATTTTTATTTTTTAATAAGTTTTAAAACCAGTGGTGCAAAACTGATATTTTTAGTTTTTATTTTTTTTTCGCCTATAATACTGAATCGATTTCAATAACATTTTAGGGGTATGTAGGTAACTATAGGAGGCACCCAAATAAGTAAGAAAATATATGGCATGTAATCTAAAAAATACATCCTTATGACGTAACACTTTTTTGGAACGCCCTGTATGAAAAAAACATTTTTTCTGAAATGCGCCTCAAGATACAGGCAAGGTCTACAAAATATCAAAGTTCTAACTTAATTACTAAGTGAGCTATAGAAGACGGGAGGTGAGGTGCAGGTATAAAGAAAACGCTCACACATAGACATATTGTGCAAAAAGCAGTTTCATCGGACTTCCGCCTACTGCTTTAACCCTAATAATAATAATAGTAGAAAAAATTTCTACATTTGTTACCTGGACTTTCCATCAGCCAAGCTACCTAAAAGAAAAAAAACTCAAAAATTGTAAGTTGATGAAAACAATTAATAAAAGGAAATTTTCCCATTTTTTTAAAGTAAAATGTTCGCATTTACCATTTCGTTTTTTAATCAATATTTCGTTACTTCTTCGTTTTATTCAAAAGTCGGTCAAATACCCATCTTTGAAATACAATTACTTACAGTTTTACGTTAAGAAAGGTTGGATTTATAAATTAATTAAAGCAGAAAAAGAAATAATATGGCAAGTTTGATCCAATTTAATTTTTTTCTTTTATTAATTAATAATTTATCAATTAAATTAGATTGTAGGGTAGGCAATGAGAACCCAAACATGGGTATTTGGCCTCTTTTTGGAGAAAACTAAATATTGATAAGAAAATGAAATGGATGGCGAATGCGTCACTAGTGCTTGCTCTTAACATATTACATATGGTCCTAGAATTTAATTGGAAATAACTTTTTCAAATAAATATATTTTTTGGATACCTCGTTACCTAACCTCATTTTTTTTAATTTACCGTTATTCCAGTAGTTACGTGACAAAGTCCATCCAACCGAAACCGATCTTCTGGACATTTTTTATCGGCAACCATCCGGAAAGTACACACATCCCGGACGCTTTGTCTTTGAGAAAGTAACAATTTTCCTGCTTAGTCTAGAACAGCTATATTCTAAGTGTGTTCCGCGGAACCCTAGGGTTCCGCGATACCTCTGTAGGGGTTCCTCAAGAATTTAGAAAAAAAATCAAAACACCTCTCTCTGGTCGAACGTTTTGACTCCGCGGCCGCGCGTAGGTATTTTTGCTTTTTGTTTATCAAAGGCGCCGACTCGAGTATTTTCGAGAATATTCGAGATCGAGTCTAGGACTAAGTATAAAAGCGGCGATCGCGCGTCGCGCCTCGTCAGTCAGTTGACGATTAGCGTTCGGAGCGATAAGTTCCTACCTACCTACTTACAAGCTCGCTAGCGAGAAACTAGTGTTCATTGTTCTACTGCCTGCTGTATTCTGTTGTCTCAGTTTTATACATTTCTTCATTGTACTAAACTTAGTCTCTTATACGCAGTAACGATTGCGCATTATTTAGACCCCACCATCCTGACGTGTAACATTATAAATAAAGAAGAATGGAACGTTGGCTTAAAGGTGTTAAACGTGTTGCAACAACATCTTCTAATGACGCTGAATGTTCAAAAGCAGTACGCGCGGAGAATATAGCAATCACCGATCCAGACGATGATGCCACGACGTCAAGCTCGACGGTTTCAAAGACGAAAAAAAGGAAATATGATGAATCATATATCAGTTTCAGATTTGTTGATTCCAACGGCTCACCTCTCTGCATGCTATTCTCCCGTTTCCAACAACATATTTGTGCGAAACAGGATTCTTAACCTATGCAGCCACGAAAACAAAATATCGCAATAGACTGGACGCCGAACCTGATTCAACTGTCTTCTATCAAACCTGATATCAACCAATTGATGAAAAATAAAAAACAGTTTCATACCTCCCATTAGTTAGATTTTTTCTTTTTTAATATCTTCTATTATTGTACTTGCCATGTGGTAAAGTGAGTAATAATTAGTAACTGTTACATTGTACTTTTATTATGCTTATTAATAAAGAATACACTTTTAAAAACTATTGTTTTATTGTAGGGTTCCATCAAGTATTTTGCTTCCCAAAAGGGTTCCGTCACCAAAAAAGTTTGAGAACCGCTGGTCTAGAAAATACAAAAGGGTCCGGGAAGTGGGTACCGGTTACCGAAAAAAATATTGTATACAACACACCCGGAAATTGTTTTGGACGAGTAGACAAGAGTCCATTCCCTGGCGGTCTGCGGCGCGAGAAAACAGTATTTTCCGGACTTGTAACGTAAATTACCATGTTAGTACTCTGCTAATAATTTTTTCCACATATTATGTTTAGGGTTGTGAAATTGACGGTCAAATTATTTCCGGTCCGTCAATTATTGACCAAAATAAATTTGAAAAAACAAAGAAGTAATTATAAATTACACAGGCCTGCGTTTTTTAACACTTTGAAAGTTGATTTAAAAATTTTAACCGTTTTCTAGTAATTGGGTAGCGCTGATTTCAAATCTGCTTTCAGTTTTTTTATATCACGTAAGGTTATTTTTCAAACCGGTAAAATCCAAAAATATAGAAAAAACACGATTTATTTCATTTATAACCTAGTTTTTGAATATATTAAGGAAAAAAATACAAAAATATTTATTTATTTATTATTTATTTATCCTTTATTGTTAAGAAGACTCTTACAAGCATTAACAATGTCTTAAATATAAATCTGTATAGTTAGTATAAAAATTGGTTATCAAATTTAAAAACATTCAGTAGCACAAAAGTATAGTAACAAAATCTATAAACAAACTTACACGAGACAAAATTTAAAATATTATTGGTGGACACCCCAATGTAGAAGTACAAATATTAACCACCAAGATATTCATTAATAGTATAGAATGAGTGTTCAAGTCAAAATATACACATATAAACTATTATAAATGGTTATTTATTCGTTACGCTTCTTTAAAAAATGTTTTTTTTCCAGGTTGGTTGTTTTTCTGTTCCAACAGAAATCGGCCATCATTTTTGTGTCCCAGCGCCCCTGGTATCTTTTTTCCATCTCTTTAATATATTGATGAAATCTTTCACCTTGCTCTTCACCCACGTCCCCAAGATTTTCCGAGAATTAGTCCAAATGGAAATGTAAAAAGTGAATATTATATATATTCTGAAATTCCTGAAATTTTCCAGCATATTTTCAACGATCTCAACATAGTAGTAATTTATGTTCAACTTCTTTAAAAGCATTCCATGCATGTTTTTCCTTATCTTCCATTACCTTTTCAAATTCTGTATCTTTCATCAAGCTGATAATCTGCGGCCCTACAAAGATTCCCTCCTTTAATTTTGCCTCTGACAGAGCCGGAAATGTTTTACACAAATATTTAAAACAATATCCTTCTTTGTTTAATGCCTTAACAAATTGTTTCATACATCCAAGTTTTATGTGAAGTGGTGGAAGTAAAACTTTTTGAGGGTCAATAAGACTTTCGCGAATTACATTTTTGTTTCCAGGTGTTAAAGTCTCTCTTTGTGACCAGTCTCTTTTTATCCAATGCTGTTCTCGCTAGCTAGACCACTCGCACAGGAAACATGGAAATTTAGTAAATCCAGACTGCTGACCTAAGAGAAGACTTAAAATGTTTTGATCTTCACACACTTCCCAGTTGTGATTTTCATATTGTATTATTAAAAGTAATTCCTCTAAATTTTCATAGTTTTCCTTTAACGTAACTGTATGGCCGACCAAAACAGAAGCAAAAACATTGTCATTATGTAAAAGAACAGCTTTAAAGCTCCTTTTTGAAGTCGATAAAAAGTCTCCAGTCGGAAGGTGTGTAGCACCACAGAAAATAATTTTTTATTCATCAATCATTTAGAATTTGAAGTATTACATTCATTTTAAAATTTATTAAAACGCCTAATATAAGTTTTTTTTATATTTTTTCTTTTTTTTGCAAAAAAAAATCTGTGGGTGATAGAGACCAATTGTATTTTAATTAGTTATTTCTATATAAAAACTAAGCTCAACAAACAAAAATCACGTCATCACAAATTTCATGCAGGCCTGTGTTATTTGTATTATTACTTGTAAAAACTCCAACAAATAATCACAATAATAATATGAACAAAACTGTTAAGCCGTTACGGTGGAAGATCAGAGAACAACCAAATGCAGTATACTCCCGATTAATTATCCGAAACCCGATTATGCGAACTCCGCATTATCCGAAACGACCCATGAACCGGATTATCCGAAATGATTCTTGCTATTCCTCCGCATTATCAGAAATTTCTAAGAAATGTTTTGTTGGTTTTGTTGTTGCGGCCAAAAATCGACAGACTTTAAAATTAAAACAAGTACTTACCAATTACCTCTTTCTTGAATTTATGAATATGAATGCATACTAATTTACATACATAAGTATTAGAATTTATTATGTATGTACCTATGTACATTTATAAAAATACATAGATATAGTTACTTTTCCTATAGTTAATGATTTTCCTCAATCTCCGCATTATCCAAAATTTCGATTATCCGAAATCGGTCCGGTCCACATCATTTCGGATAATCGGGAGTCTACTGTAAACGAGCTTCTGTTTGTCGGGTTTGTTCGGGTTTTTTCGCCCTAAATGATACCTTCCTTAATTACAAGGAACCATTTAATTTGCTGTCGATTTTTTGTTTAGGTCTCCACGCAGTGCTTTTGCTAATACGAACTGTGGCTGAAAACGACGAATTTGCCCGCTTGGCTCTCTGTGAACACCCTGGATGGTCCCCTTTAACAATACTTCTAGGTAATGTCACTGTCAACTTATGATGCGTTTGTCTAATGTTTTTTACATTTTTCAGGACTGGTAAGTTGTTCAATACCGATTCCGTTGAAGGCCGATCTGCTACTAACTCTGGCGTCGCTGTCAAAATCGAGCGAAAATGCCAGTCAGATGTGGGAGAATTTAGAGGCGTCGCAGATCTTGGTTACTATACCAACAACGTCAAATTACGCACCAAGGTAGGGTCATGCTTTTTGCGCCACAAGAAATCTAAATTGATTCATCTAAAATACGTACGAGTATTTAAAAATGAATTCCTAAATTTGATGTTTTAGGGGCATTCAGACTGAATTAGAGGAAATCGAATCTAGGATGGAAGAATATCCCCTTACGAGGGCCCTCTTGAAGCTTTTGGACACGCTTACCAATTTCGGGATACCCAGGACGTTGGGCGCGGGACCTAGGAAGCCCGGTTTCGACCCTTATTTGTCGTTTATAGTAAATTCTGTATTTTTAAAGTACAACTCGCGGTAAGTAAAACTTGATTTTAAAAAAGTATATTTTTTCCTAGTATTGTACCATAAAATTATTTCTTTGTGTTTTAGATCGTACCGAGATCCAGCAGAAAAATGGGACGTAGCATATCTTTGTCTTAAGTTATTTGAGAAATTTTTGACACAGTTTGATCCCAAGGTAAGTAATACACATCATTAAAATTAGACTTTTATTTTTAGTGTCCGGTCATATAAAAAGCCTTATCTGGAATTAACTAGGGAAGTTTTGAAATCTAGCTGGGTTCTAGATTTAGACATCTTTAATAATAATAATATAATAATAATAATAATAAGTTACTTTAAAATATAATAAATATGTTTATGTTGTTTTCTATAAACTTATTCTTCAATCCCCTGAAGCTGAGCTTGTTAGGGGCAAATCTTATTTTTTGTTTTAGTATGTAAAATCATAAAAATATGCATTAAAAATTAAGTTTTAAAGTAAAAATGTTAATTTATAGTATAAACGCAGTTTTTTTTGAAGAAATATATTACATACCTATAATAAAATTATTAATTTATAATTTTTAAGTAAAAAATATTACTTATATAAATTATTCAGCACAATGTTAATTAATTAATTAATTAAAGCATTTCTAAAATTATTTTCAAATTGCCTGTTTTTAATATCCATGTTTTTATTTCGACTTAAAATTTTTTTAATAAACAAATTACATTTTGCCGGAATAGTGCTAAGATAGCCACCAAATACATTTTTTTTTAAATTTTGCGTTGCGTTTCAGAGTTAAAATACATATTACAAAAATGCAAAGATAAGCAAATTTGAAGTACTATATTTCTTACATCCGGTTTAACCGACAGTTCACACTATCGGAACGATAATAAAAATCGAAGATAGGGACATGTAAGCCGTTTTGCTCTAAGACGTACAGTTAGAAAGCTAGACGCTGTCAAAGTTCAAAAATGTCATTTTTCAAGAGTAAATATCTCGGAAACTAAGTATAGACTAATAATGCTTTTATTAAAAAATGTTCAGAATTTTATGCAGAATCCAAAAAAATTATATAAAATAGGGGTATCCATTTAAGATTTAGATCTTCCCCCCCCCCCCTCCCTCCTAGGGGCTTGAAGTAACAAGATTGACAATATACGCAAAAGATGTCCCCCTCGAAATAAAAATCGACGGGTCCGAGCGATTTTCCACATTTTCATATTAAAGCAGGAAAATCGAGGTGGGAAGTTTTCAAATGAACACCCTGTATATATTTTCTCTGA
Source organism: Polydrusus pterygomalis (assembly GCA_963969555.1). Taxonomy (NCBI): domain Eukaryota; kingdom Metazoa; phylum Arthropoda; class Insecta; order Coleoptera; family Curculionidae; genus Polydrusus; species Polydrusus pterygomalis. The sequence goes on along the minus strand of OZ018376.1, from coordinate 34,493,108 downwards.
TGAATGATTAAGACCCAAAAGCCAACGAAAGGTAAACATATTAATTTTAACTGAAAAATGTTTAGTGGTGTGCAGAAATTTTTTTTAAAATTGGAAAAATTTTACTCCTCCGCTGGGATTTAAAGTCGATTACCAGTCGAGTGCTCTACCAATTGCCGCCACTGGAACTGAAATTCTCTCAACGACTTCGGCCATATAACTTATTCAATTTTATATTAGTAGTAGGTATACAGTTTGGAACCTCATCTTATTTCAAACTGGGGGTTATTAAGGGAAATGAACTCACTCATGCCCACTTATCATTAAGATCCCTTTTTATCTTTTATCCATCCTTCGTCGACATATAGCCACATCTACAGAAATCGATGAGACCTCTAAACAGTGATATCTAACTAAAAAATGTTTAGTGTCACGCAGACAATTTTTTTTAAATTGACGCAGAAAACTGGATCATCCCATCAGCGCAAATCTTTTATTTGATAGTAGTGTGACCGATTATATTGTTATCTTTGATAATTCGATAACTAAAATAGAAACGAACAGGAGACACTCATTCAGGTAGACGCCGACTGATCGGCCTTAAGCCTGTCAAATCCCTGCTACTGGTCGGTTTTTTGTGACGCAGATAGCTGGTTTCGCGAGTTTTTATTAGAGAGCGTATTTTGTTTAATTATTTTCTCAGTAAATATTTAAAAAATTAAAACTGTAGAAAAATGTATTTTTGATTCTTCTATGCGATGGGATAAAAATCAAAATTTAGTGAAAAAGCAAAACACATAAAATTCTAAAAATCGTTGCCAAACATTTTTAACTTAACGTGACCGCTTTAAAGAAAAATATACCTATGACAAGTTCTATAGAAAATTGATCTCTTCAACTTTTGTTATGGGCATTTTTACTTTTCATGAGCTTTTGTGGTTAAACCATTGATTTTACAAAGAAAATGTATATAATTTGTGGGCAATTTGATTATCTTGCACTTTTGTAATTTGTATTTTAGCTCCATATTGGAAATATGCGGCGTTAGCGGTCTACCCGCCCCAGTGTAGCCATTATGCTTGGATCCCTGTGTATTCCAATACAAATGACAGTTACGCACTTGTCCGCTATTATGTTGCTTTTAGTTATTTATTTATTTTCAACAACAGGTTAGCGACTTTCCCCAAGACGCCTCTAAAGAATTCAACAGTCCCCCCGGCTATCACCTCATGCTGCAGCTGAACAGCAAAACAGAAACGCTTAACGTCATATTGGACATAATAGACGAGGGCAACCGTATTTTTGACGCTTACGTCTCTTTCCAAGGACAGGAAAAAGTGAGACAGTGCTCACTCGCCTGTTTACAAATATTGCACAGAGCGTTGGTTCTACAGACAAAATTTTTTAGGTAACTCCTCTAAAAATGAGACCTTATTTCTTAATTTAGTAACATAATGATTACCCACTTTTTACACTAATTTCTTCAATTCCTTATTTTCCAGTACTTTGGGAATGACCTCGGCCAGTATAATCCTTACCAGCACCCACAAGCTTCTTCTGACCATCAACCGAAAGTCAGGTCGTCGCGACCACTGCATCAACATAGCGAAATACGTGACGTATCAACAGTACCTCCCCAAACACAGTTTGGTAGCGGTGAAAATCGTGGGGCATATAACCAGTACTGCGGTCGGTCATAACCAGTTCATGAATATACTAATGTACAGCGAGGACTCGCAAAAAGAGATTAAAAGTGGATTTGTTGAGTGCTTGGACTCGAATAATGACGATGTGGAGACTATTAATGCTACAAAGAAGGAGATCCTGAGGTTTGTATTATATATAATGTTTATATAATAGGAATATATTTTTACTTGGCGATACATTTTACATTTTATTTAAAAAAATAATTATTACAGGTTACTAAAGCAATGCCTTTGGTATAACACTCCAAATCTATCCCAATTTCTATTGGGCTTCGATTTGAAACGAGACGTCTCAAAAACAGAGTTCCAGTATCCTGGAGTGATGAGCTTTCCGAGGACCTGTCTGCACTCCTTGTTGTCATTGTTGGACCGCGTTATATCCTCTATCGTAGAGTCTATCCCTACGGACTTGGTGGAATCAGGCTATCACTTGCTGTATCTACTGGCGTCTAACTACAAGACCAGCGGACCAGTATTGAGATTTATAAGACTGAACAAGGCGTTCTTTAAGTTGCATTTGACGGAGTGTCAGCGAAATATTGGTGGTAAGTAAATTTGATAGAAAAAAAAAATCTGTTTTCTGTACTGTGTGTTATTCGATGGGTAGAAATGTGATATTTTTAGGGCCCCAAGGCTTCAACCGAATCTCCTGGCTAATGAAGACGCTTGCGATCGAACTGAAGGTGGCCAGCAGCACGAAACAGGTAACCTACCTCAAACAGCTGACCAGTTTTTTGGTAAACGTCCCATCCAGTGGAGAGGGGCACGCGGACATTTTCTCCTTGATTCACAAGAACCTACTCGAAAGCAAGATAATCACATCGGACGACGTGAAGTTGGAGAATTTCATGACATGGTTCGTTGACCATTTTGAATTTCGAGCCGCAACCGTTGAGACGCCATCCTGGGAGTTTTTTGACAACAACGCACTAAATCAGATCTTGCAGCAATGTCAGAAGAAGTCCGCTTTGAAGCTGATTGATTTAAAGAAACTGCACCAGATTTTGTATGATGAATTGAAGAATTTGCAAGGTATGTATCCCTTCATGGTTTCCGTGAAGCCAGTTTACCTAGATCGCCGATCAACACTGTTGCCACATTTAAAATATGTATGACTAAAAACCTTAAATATTTTATTTTTCTTTCCTAGGCACAGCCGCGATAGGCCAAATCCAAGCTATAAACCAAGAAATTCCTAAAGTTCTGAAGTATGCCCTTAATTTGAATAAAAGGGCCGAGGCCTGCGAGTCTGTTGTAGACCTGGTGGACTCTTGGAGGCAATTGGCTGAAGTTCTGGTCAGCTTTATGCCCTTGGAGATACTAGACGCAAAGGAACAGCAAGTGATCAGTATTACTTTGTTGCTGAACCTACTAAAAAAGGTGGTCAAGGCGCAGTTACTGCCGGAAGTTTCCAGATTGCTGTCTGGTTCTGTACTGCTGATGATGGACAATATTAAAAGGTAAAATTGTTTTATGTATTAATAATGTATTATGTAAGGTTGCAGAGAGATTTTAATCTATTGTAAATTATTATTTTAGATACTATTTCAGAGAGCAGAAGTTCAGAAAAGTAATTCCTGAGTCGGACAGTGGATCTTTTGATGTTATGTCGTATTATTTTAGGTAAGTATTAAGTTATGTACCAATTTATAAGCTTTCTGCTGTTGCTCTTCTGAAGAATTTCAGTTTTCTGGAATGGATTCTTGTTTGATACATTAATGGTTAAGAAATCTTTGACGCCTTTGCAGCCTTCTTTAAAAGTGTTTATTCTCTAGAGGCAAATCTTAAAGAGTTACATCATATTATGCGAACTACACTGCTCATATCGCTTGAAACTCTCCCTCTGAACCCGAAATATTAAAACCCTTGGCTATTGTTAAATATTTTAGATATGTCATTGTCTATCAAATTCAATTTGTGCCTCAAATTGAGCACATTTCCAGTCTGCTGGAAGACAGCAAGAGTAAAGCCCAATAATTAAAAAGGGAGACACATGTATGGCTGAGAACTATAGGCCTATATGCCTTCTTAGTGTCATTGCTAAGGTCTTTGAGATTACGGTGTACAACAAAGTGTTTTCAGAAGTAAACTTATTAACATCCCGATTCGAACATGGTTTTACTCTGGCAGTATAAGTAAACGTATACTCAATTATGACTGTACGTCTTATACATGGAGTAAAACCTGTTAGACAAAGACTTCAATGCCTTATTTTCCTGTACCCTTTCTATCATAATGAGTTTTTTCCCCATATCTCAACAGCTCCACTCTGTGACAATGGACTACTTCCGTAAAAATGTTTAAATGTTTGCGCGCGAATGTATGTACTAAATTTCGCCTTATTTTCCTGTACCCTTTCTATCATAATATCAAAGCTACTCTGTAAAAAATAGACATGTCAATTTACTATTACACCTACTAATAAAACTATGATTTTCTCTTAGTTCTCTAAAAGAAATTCTCGAGTCCTTAGTGGAATGGATCATGATCTCCGACGTCATAGACGGAGAACTGCGAATCAATTTGTACGCGGCCTTAGTCACATTCCTACAGCTCACGAACATCGAGTCTAGTCATGACGATATTGTCGATGTCCACAACAGCCTGTACATCAGTAGGTTGGACGGGTCCAGATACAGTATAGAAGGCAAGGACAGGCAGTTAAAATTCTCTACGGATATAGTGACTAATTTCGGGGAAAAGTTGATGGAAGTATTGTGTCACGATTGTATAGGGGGTAAGTAAAAAACGCTCTAAAAGTGTACTTTATTCAGCTCAGACACTTTACATCAACGTTTCGTTAAGTATAATATAGTAGTTCAAATGCACCCAGTTCTTAAATATTTATTTTTGGGAATTTTGTTTTGAGGTCATTTTCTTTTGTTATTATGTACAAATTTTCACCAATTTTTACAGAAATTAGAGGATTTGTTTTGTTGTTCAGATGTAAATATACAGTACGTGTCACCAGTAAAGTCCGCATCATATGGGATTTTTTTTTATTAATAGCCTTATTCAAAATTTGACTTTGGCATCAAGTTCTGCTTCGATCAAGCTGAAAATTAAGCAAAAAAAATAGTAGTCACGTGATCCGCATTATCTGTCAAATTTTAATTTTTTCCAAAAAATAATTAATAAGTGAGGTTATTTCTGAAAATATCGAAAAAAGTTATTAGAAAAAGTTTTTTAAATGCAGTTTCTAGCCCACATGCAAAATTTCAGGCATTATTTTGATTTTTTACCTATATTTTGTAAATTGCACCACTTTTGCAAAATAAGACTCATCGCAATTTACATAAAACTTCTCAGTTTTGACAATGCTTTATTTCAGATACATTTTCTTTAAAGTAGCGTCATATTAGTGTGTTTTTCTACAAAATCAAAATTGGGCTATTAAAATTTGGTCGCATGTGATGCAAAGCTCATTTGTTTTTGACCCTGTATAAGGCAACTTTATAAAATAAGTATTTTTGAAAACGTAGTTTGTGCCTGACCCAAAAATACTTATTTTATGAAGTTACCTTATACAGGGTCAAATATAAATAAACTTTGCATCACATGCGACCAAATTTTAATCACCCAGTTTTGATTTTGTAGAAAAACACACATTTAATATGGCGTTACTTTAAAGAAAATATATCTGAAATAAAGCCTTGTCAAAACTGAGAAGTTTTATGTAGGTTGCGTTGAGTCTTATTTTGCAAAAGTGGTGCAATTTACAAAATATAGGTAAAAAATCAAAATTATCTTATGCAGCTGAAGTTTTGCATGTGGACTAGAAACTGCATTTAAAAAAACTTTTTCTAATAACTTTCTTCGATATTTTCAGAAATAACCCCACTTGAATTATTTTTTGGAAAAAATCTAATCACGTGACTACTATTTTTTTGTTTAATTTCTCGATCGAAGCAGAACTTGATGCCAAAGTCAAATTTTGAATAAAGCTATTAATAAAAAAAAATCCCATATGATGCGGACTTTACTGGTGACACTGCATAGGCTTCAAACGTATCGCATAATTTAGAAGATACATTAAATCATTAAAAGTGGGTAGTCCAAAGAAAGTAAATACTTTTAGTCAGTGTAGACGCAAAAAATAAAATGTCAAAAATTAATATTGCTGACTGTATAACGTAAAACTTTTTTAAGGACAAGAAATCTGCAAGATTTTGGCAATGTCGGGTTTCAGCCACTTAATGACATTGACAGGTAACGTCCAGTGGGTCATGTACCTGTCAGGGCACGGCTATTTGAAGCACATCATCCAAAGCGTTATGGAAAGCGATCAGGAACTAAGAAGCATGCTGGAACCTGGTACCGAAAACATCAAACCGCTGTACTTGTACCTTGCAAAAATGTTACTATTGGCCAGATTAGCAGGTACAAGACCACTTTTCTTCAGTAAAATAATTTACAGGTAGTTAATCTTCGTTATTGTTACCTTAGGTTCTAGAGTAGGTGCCGAAATGATCCTGGAACAAAAGCTCCTGGGAGTCTTCAGTAATATGTCCGTTTACGGCTGTCATCCGGAAATAACGAAGATATGGCAGGGAGAGGATATACTAGAAGACTTCTTACCTCCCGTAGAGCAACAGTACCTTCAGATTTGGATGCCAACTTTAGAAATATGCAACGCCCTTCTCACAACGCTGGGTACTGAAAATCAATCGCTTGTGGTACAGATAATGTACTTTTTGTTTAGTCATTTGGATGCGGTGGAGCTTATTCTCAGGTAAAACATACACAACCTGTATTCTCTTGTTTTTGTAATAAATGAAAGAGTCTAGATAATGTAGGACTGTAGGTAATATATAATTATAAATGTTTATGTTGTCTTCAATCCCCTGAAGCTGAGGTTGTTAGGGGCAAATCTTATTTTTTGTTTTAGTATGTAAAATCATAAATATGCATTAAAAATTTAGTTTTAAAGTAAAAATGTTAATTTATAGTATAAACGCAGTTCTTTTTGAAGAAATATATTACCTCTAATAAAATTATTAATTTATAATTTTTAAGTAAAAAATATTACTTATATAAATTATTCAGAACAATATTATTAATTAATTAAAGCATTTCTAAAAATATTTTCAAATATATCCATTTCGAATTAAAAATTTTTTAATGAAATCAATTTTTTAATTTTTGTTGGTAAATAATCGTTTAAATAAAACATAAATATTTGAAATGTTTTTGTCTTATGGACTTATTTATTTTAGGTTTTATGGTTATTTCATTTTTATGACGTGTATTATGATTATGGTTTTTAAATTGTATAAGGTTTTTATTTTTAAATATATATATTAAGATGTTATAAATGTAAAGTTGTCTTATGTTTGACTTTTTTGTTTCTGAATATAATTATTTTGAAGGATAAAGATAATCTTTACTGAATATAATTTTTAGAAACCTTTTTTGTAGTATTTCTAATTTTTTAAATAAAGTTCTATTTATTCCTCCCCAACATAAAATTACGTAATTTAAATGAGTTTTAACTAACGCGTAATATAATATTTCCATAAAATATGTCTTACATTTAAAAATTTTTTAATGTTTTTAAAAATCGGTAGTAAACTTCTTAATTTTTTAATTAAGTATCTAAGTGAAAATTCCAATTTAATTTACTATCAAAAATAATTCCTAAATATTTTATTTAATTAACTTTAAAAATTTGAATGTCTTCATTTATTTGAATACTATTCATATTTCGTGGTAGGTTATTTAGGTTTAAAGTAAAATGAATATAATTTGTTTTATTAAAATTAATTGTTAACAAATTGTTATCAAACCAATTTTTTATAATTCCAAATTTTTTTAAAATTTTATTATTTAAGTTTTCCCAATTTGTATCGGTATAAAAAATTGTAGTATCATCTGCAAAACTACGAATTTGTCCATCGCAATTTATACTAAATAAGTCGTTAATATAAATATTAAAAAATAATGGTCCTAAAATAATAAATAAGTCATAGCATCTATGAATAATGCAATGTGTATAATAACAGTTTCTATTTCAGATCTGGCAGTGCCGATTTATCACCGACATCCCTAAAGGAATTGGCCTTGCTCACATCGGTAATATCTCGTACTGCCAATAATAATTTGATCAACATATTGGAAAATCCGAACCTCGTCCAAAGCAACCGTGCCCAATTGTACAGGATACAAAAATTAATGTTGACACTGATGCAAAAGTTTATTTTGACCGAGGATGTTGTGAAAAGGTTGCTTAGTCATTCCAGTTCTGAGAAAAATTCGTTTCAAACGTCGGACCGTCTCCTTTACGCCATGCAGATCGCGTCGAATCTTTTGTGCTACGCGAGGAACATCGTGGCCAATCACGATGTAGAACACGGAGGGGTGGGGGTGATATTTTACCCCACACTCAGTGACCCTAAGTTGCATACGTTCCCGAACAGGTCCGTGGGTTATTCGAATGAACAGGAGACAAGTTTGGGTAAGATGGGAAATAAATTTAATAATAATTATGTAGAAAAAGTTAATTCTAGTTTCGTATAATAGGTATCTTTCCTATGATTTTTCCTGACGGAGATATCGGGCCCCTAGGGGTACGGTCGGTTTTATTTTATAAACTACCATGTATACTTTAATACAATTTGAGCATTTGAACGGTGGCTAAGTAGTTAATAATAATAAGTTTATTTAAAATTTAATAATATAATAAATATGTTTATGTTGTCTTCTATAAAATTATTCTTGAATCCCCTGAACCTGAGCTTGCTAGGGGCAAATCTTATTTTTTGTTTTAGTATGTAAAATCATAAATATGCATTAAAAATCAAGTTTTAAGGTAAAAATGTTAATTTATAGTATAAACGCAGCTTTTTTGGAGAAATATATTACCTAAAATAAAATTATTAATTTATAATTTTTAAGTAAAAAATATTACTTATATAAATTTTAATTATTCCGAACAATATTAAATAATTAAAGCATTTCTAAAAATATTTTCAAATTGTCTGTTTTTAATATCCATGTTTTTATTTCGACTTTAAATTTTTTTAATGAAATCAATTTTTTAAATTTTTGTTGGTAAATAATCGTTTAAATAAAAACATAATTATTTGTCCTATGGACTTATTTAATTTAGGTTTTATGGTTATACTATTTTTATGACGTGTATTATGATTATGGTTTTTAAATTGTACAAGGTTTTTATTTTTAAATACATACAGGGTGTCCGGAAAATACGTGTACAACGTCAGACGACAGACTCCCGACGTTAAAATAGGTCGATCTAAGCCGACTTAGTTATATCCAAAATTGTCTCGTTTAGCCGGTAGAGGGCGTCAAAAATTTGTAAAAATATTGGTTTTTCCTAAATTACGTGAAAACCTGCTAATCGATTTTAATGATTTTTAGTATGTAGACTAATACTATAAAATGACGTTTTCTAGTAGTATAATCACCGGCTGTAAATAAGTGGAAGTGTTATAAAAGTGATATAATACGTCAACATTTCTCCTCATTTTTTATATGAACGGCGTTATGACAACCCAAATACTTTTGTAGAGTGACTGGATGTATTTGGAAGCTATTTTACCTCTTTAATATTTTTCGTTGACTGAGCTGTTTTGCCAGAAGAAAATATTTACAATAAATCAATTATTAACAATAAAAATAAAACAAAGTACAACAAAGTTGAAAGTATGTATTGTAAGAAACTAAGTAAAACAAAAACATTACTTAAGCAAATGTGTAAAATGACCGCCATCTTGCTGAATACACTTATTAACACTCCTTAAAAAATGATATTGGACCCTATCTAATGTCTCGGGGTTATTAAAATGGTTGCCTGCATTTAAAATCCGCTATGCAGGTAATTGTAAATATTTTCTTCTGGCAAAACAACTCATTTAACGAAAAATATTAAAGAGGTAAAATAGCTTCCAAATACATCCAGTCACTCTACAAAAATATCTGGGTTGTCATAACGCCGTTCATATAAAAAATGAGGAGACATGTTGACGTATTATATCACTTTTATAACACTTCCACTTATTTACAGCCGGTGACTATACTACTAGAAAACGTCATTTTATAGTATTAGTCTACATACTAAAAATCATTAAAATCGATTAGCAGGTTTTCACGTAATTTAGGAAAAACCAATATTTTTACAAATTTTTGACGCCCTCTACCGGCTAAACGAGACAATTTTGGATATAACTAAGTCGGCTTAGATCGACCTATTTTGACGTCAGGAGTCTGTCGTCAAACGTTGTACACGTATTTTCCGGACACCCTGTATATTAAGATGTTATAAATGTAAAGTCTTATGTTCAACTTTTTTGTTTCTGAATATAATTCTTTTGAAGGATAAAGATAATCTTTATTGAATATAATTTTTAGAAACCTTTTTTGTAATATTTCTAATTTTTTAACTAAAGTTCTATTTATTCCTCCCCAACCTAAAATTCCGTAATTTAAATGAGTTTTAACTAACGCTTAATATAATATTTCCATAAATATGCCTTACATTTAAAAAGTTTTTAATGTTTTAAATAATCGGTAGTAAACTTCTTAATTTTTTAATTAAGTATTCTATGTGAAAATTCCAATTTAATTTACTGTCAAAAATAATTTTATTTTATTAACTTTAAAAATTTGAATATCTTTATTTATTTGAATACTATTCATATTTCGTGGTAGGTTATTTAGGTTTAAAGTAAAAAGAATATAATTTGTTTTATTAAAATTAATTGTTAACAAATTGTTATCATTTATAATAATTGATGCTTCACAGTATTTCTCGGGAAAGTCAGAAACTGATTAATGTATCCTGCAGGGTTTTTGCTTAATATAACCTTAGTGTATCTTTTTCAGGAATCGTTGTGCAACAACTTTTAAGCACGGTTAATTATCAACATCAAGAAAAAGTTACATTCGACTTGTTGGAGAGGAAAATTAAAGAAGTTCCCGACATGAGTTCTGTGGATTTGCGAATTTTCATCGATGAAAACATAGAAATGTGCGATTTGGCTGTAAAAAGAGAGCGGGCCTATGAAGTGGTGTCAGATAGGTTAGATAAAAAGGTAAGGTAGGTCGTGCGTGTCCTGTAAGGTGTCTTCGCCTTAAGGTGTTTTTTTTTTTTAGATTTAATTATTGCCATATAAATTTACAAAGTAAATAATTACATGGTCAAAAGAAAAAAAAGTTTTTAAATTTTAGATCAAAATGTCATAATAATTGCTAACATTATAAAAAGTCTTTTGGAAGAGGAAGTAAATTAATGTTAAATGCCTTGTTTTTACATAAATATTGTTGGTTTATTTTTTAACATGGCTATTACGTATATCTCTCTACGTCTACTCGACTTTTTTTTTTCAGAAAAAAGAAATGGAATATTGTGCGTTTATACTAGAAAATTCGCTGTATCTCATCTGGGCACATCTGGACTACTTCATGTTGAAAGCCATTCCAAATCCCAGAAACACCACCTACATCCACCCCAGCCAAAGTTTAAGTAACATGGACGGTAAGTAGACATTTCTGTTGTCCAATTTTTTGGAATTGCAGCGACAAAAACGAAACGAACATGTTTTATACAGGGTGTTTATTAAGCAGTTAAAAATATTTTTCAGCAACTTTACCGATGTCTTCTGAAGCGACGTGGAAAGTGTCCACTGAAGTTATCAGCAACTTGAAGCAAGGATTAGTGTCTTTATTCAACGATAGTTTTAGCAAACAACTATTAGAAACGTCACAGGTACCTTTAAAACTTTTCTCTTTGGGAAAAATTTCCGTTTTTCAATTTTATTATTCAATCATTAAATAAATATAGTTTAAAAAACTAAAAAAACACACTTTAATAATTAATCGAACTAAAAAGCGGAAAATAAATATAGTTTAAAATAATTCTTGAAATTCTTATTATAGGCAGAAAATAATAATGAACGATAAACATTAGTATTATTGTGAAAAAAGCGTGGGGTGCTCGATATACGAAAAATATAGGTAGCACAAAGCGCCCCACGCATTTTTTTTACTATAATACTAATGTTTATCGTTCATTATTATTTATTATATTAAAAATTTCAAGAATTATTTTAAACTATATTTATTTTCCGCTTTTTAGTTTGATTAATTATTAAAGCGTGTTTTTTAGTTTTTTTAAACTATATTTATTTTTCATTTTTTAGTTTGAGTTATTGTTAAAAAAATTTTTTTTTTTTGAGTAGATTGAGCTAGATTAGTAGATTATTGTATTGTCAGCGAACAAACCACAAAAATTTTCAAAATTAAAAAAAAAATTGTCAAAATTTTATTTTGACTGGTAGAATTTTTTTAAAATTTTTTCTCTATTCTTAGCGACAATATCTATACGACCCCACGTTTGTTTCATTACTCGGTTATTGTAATAATTTTGACATATTGACAGGTGTTTTGACAAGAACATTTTTTGCGTATTTTTTCAACTTTCCACCGTCAATATACATACGACCTTATAGTTTTTTTCATTAATATCATTTCAAAATTATGGTAGAATTTTTTAAAAATTTTTTCTCTATTCTTAGCGACAATATCTATATACGTATAGTCTATACGACCCCACGTTTGTTTCATTACTATCGGTTATTGTTTATTGTAATAATTCTGACATATTGACAGGTGTCAAATTTTGACGAGAATTTTTTGCGTATTTTTTTCATTTATCCACCGTCAATATACATACGACCTTATAGTTTTTTCATTAATATCATTTTTTTAAACGATTTGACATATTGACAGCTGTCAAATTTTGACAGGAGAATTTTTTGCTTGTAGATTATTGTATTGTCAGCGGTTCTTGATAAGTCTACACAATTTAAATTAAATCTGGCCGTTTAAAGTGGGTCAAAATCGGGTTCAAAGAAGTCGGTTACAAACATACAAACAAACATACAGGTGAAGCTAACACAACCCGAACAAACATACAGGTGAAGCTAATAAAAGCGTGTTAAAATCTGTGAAACTTGCATCTGTGGGTAATTGTTTCCCAAACTCACACAAATTCGAAAATACTTAACTGTTAAAAAACAACATCTTATTGACAAAGCACGTCTTATTAATAAGCTCTAATGTTGCTTAAGCCAAAGTGTCTTAAAATCTAAGAAAAAGTCAATAAAATCAATTTAGCACAGAATAAGAAAACTATCTACATAAATCAAAACAAAAAAAAAACAATGAAAATAGTAGAAAGATTATATTTAAAAAAAGCCTTAACCCATTAGTGCATGAAGTTTACTGTGTTAGGAAAACCTTTTTTTAACTTTCTTTTCTTTTAACCTAAAAGAAGTAGAAAAATTAACAAAGGATAAAAAAATACAGTATGAGTTTGTAAGTTGGAATAAATTCAGTGCTTGGGCACGGGTTATTAACATTTGAAGTTGTGGTATTTTTTTATAAAAAAAAATATTGATACAGTTGTGTCCCCAATTAGAGATAATATGACGATATCGATAATTTTTTTAAACGGCAACCCTAGTTTTTTATTGACTATTGTTAAAGTTGATATTAAGTTATACATAACTACTAAATTTATATTTTTTTTCATTTATAAGGTATGTTGAAGAGTTGAAAGACATGAGCGTAGGCTAATTTCTTCCAAAGGGGAGGAATAAATAGAACTTTAGTAAAAAATTAGAAATATTACAAAAAAGGTTTCTAAAAATTATATTCAATAAAGATTATCTTTATCCTTCAAAAGAATTATATTCAGAAACAAAAAAGTTGAACATAAGACAACTTTACATTTATAACATCCTAATATACAGGGTGGTCCTTAAGTACATCAAGAAAATCTAGGATATGATTCCTGGCATCAATTTAAGTTGAAAAGTTCATATGGACTTATGCCCTAAAATGCTTACCCTCTAAGATACAGGGTGTTAAAATATTTTTAAAAAATAATTGTTTTTTTAAAATTTCGAAACTCCTTGAAGATACGGTATTGAAAATTGATGTCGATTGATTTCGTATTAAACTGCACTTTTTGGTTAAAAAAGGGTTTGCCTACTTCCACCAGTGGCGTGCATGAAGATACTATGTTTTTGAAAAAAATGGTAGTTTTAAAGGAAAATGGAAAATGTTTTAACACCCTGTATCTTAGAGGGTAAGCATTTTAGGGCATAAGTCCATATGAACTTTTCAACTTAAATTGATGCCAGGAATCATATCCTAGCTTTTCTTGATGTACTTAAGGACCACCCTGTATACAGGGTGTTAGTGAATAAGTGCGACAAACTTCAGGGGGTGATTCTACATGAAAAAATAATGATAGTTTGCTATATAACTTTTGTCCGCAAATGCTTTGATTTCCGAGATACAGGGTGTTAAAGTTTTTATTAAAAAGTGACGATTTATTTATTGCTCTGAAACCCATCGAGATATGCAAATGAAATTTGGTAGGTTTTAAGAGGTAGTTATTGCGCATTTTCTGACATGCAATTAAGAATTTTATTTTTATCATTGGCGCGCATAAGGGTAATAATCTCAATTTTTTTAAAGAAAAAAATGATACGCCACTGAGATATATCAAACTAAAAACAATTTTTGAATTACTCAATCAATTTGTGACAAAAAATCTCTCTTGCCTTTTTGTATTATACCGTATTGGGCGCCGTTTCTATGCAAAAAAATAAAACATCTTAACGCGTATTTTTCATTTCTTTAATACATCATCTAGTAGGCTACTGTCAACATTCTGTTAAATACGAATATTTCAACGAAATGTCAAATTATTAGAATTTCTTCATTTTTAAGCTTTTAGTTTGGTATAGCATTATTGTTAATAAGTAATTAATTTTTCTTTTATCGAAAAGAATGGAAAATTATACAAATGCGGAATTGTCAGACATGCATTTTGTCTATGGTCGAAGTAATGGAAATGGTCGGCAAGCTCGACGATTGTATGCTGAGTTGTATCCAGGACGTAGATTACCCCATCACACAATATTTGCTCGTCTGCACCAACGTTTGCGCGAAAATGGTACATTTAAGAAACAAACGGCTGACTGCGGACGCCCTCGAGAAGTACGAACTGTGCAACTAGAGGAAGCAGTTCTCGAGTTAATTGCGGAGTCACCTGAAACAAGTACTCGAAAAATTGCCAACATATTGAATGTAAGCTACTTCACTGTATTTAAAATTCTTAAAGAACAGCAATTGTATCTGTTTCACATTCAACGTGTGCAAGCTCTACTACCTAGAGACTTTTTTCCGCGCCTAGTTTTTTGCCATTGGATTCTTCATCAAATCGCTCAAATTCCTAATTTTTTAAATGGCGTTTTGTTTACTGATGAGGCTAATTTTGGACGACAGTGTATACGAAATTTCCATAACAATCACTTATGGGCTGAGGAAAATCCACATGGAATCTGTGAAGCTCATTTTCAGTATCAGTTTTCAGTAAATGTATGGCTTGGGGTAATTGATGATCATTTAGTCGGTCCATATTTCCTTCCACGACGACTAACAGGCGACTCTTACCTTAATTTTCTACAGGAAGAGCTACCTGCTCTTTTAGAAGAAATCCCTCTACAGCTGAGACAACACTTCTGGTTCATGCATGATGGCGCACCAGCCCATTTTAGCATTAATGTACGTAATCACTTAGATACAGTATATCCAAATCGTTGGATAGGTAGGGGAGGTACGGAAAATTGGCCTGCTCGATCGCCGGATTTAAATTCTCTAGATTTTTGTATTTGGGGTTTTCTTAAGTCGTTAGTTTATTCCACTTCCGTCGAAAATGTTGAAGACCTGAGGAATCGAATTATAGCCGGTTGTGAGACAATAAGAAATACACCAGGAATATTTGCGCGAATACGACAATCAATGAGGCGAAGAGTTGAATCTTGTATCACGTCTCAGGGAGGTCATTTTCAACATTTGTTGTAACTGTTGCGCCTATTTATTTAGTAGTGTTATTTTCTGTTATTATTCTGGTTTAATGTTATTGTATTAGATAGTTTTTATTACTGTATTAAAGAAATGAAAAATACGCGTTAAGATGTTTTATTTTTTGCATAGAAACGGCGCCCAATACGAAAAAAAGGCAAGAGAGATTTTTTGTCACAAATTGATTGAGTAATTCAAAAATTGTTTTTAGTTTGATATATCTCAGTGGCGTATCATTTTTTTCTTTAAAAAAATTGAGATTATTACCCTTATGCGCGCCAATGATAAAAATAAAATTCTTAATTGCATGTCAGAAAATGCGCAATAACTACCTCTTAAAACCTACCAAATTTCATTTGCATATCTCGATGGGTTTCAGAGCAATAAATAAATCGTCACTTTTTAATAAAAACTTTAACACCCTGTATCTCGGAAATCAAAGCATTTGCGGACAAAAGTTATATAGCAAACTATCATTATTTTTTCATGTAGAATCACCCCCTGAAGTTTGTCGCACTTATTCACTAACACCCTGTATATTTAAAAATAAAAACCTTATACAATTTAAAAACCATAATCATAATACACGTCATAAAAATGAAATAACCATAAATCCTAAGTCCATAGGACAAAAAAATTTCAAATATTTATGTTTTTATTTAAACGAATATTTACCAACAAAAATTAAAAAATTGATTTCATTAAACATGGATATTATAAAAACAGATAATTTGAAAATATTTTTAGAAATGCTTTAATTAATTAATATTGTTCTGAATAATTTATATAAGTAATATTTTTTAGTTAAAAATTATAAATTAATAATTTTATTATAGGTAATATATTTCTTCAAAAAAGCTGCGTTTATAAAGGGTTTTCCAATAAGAACGATATGATTTTGAAACGATATGGTAACCATGGTAATAAAGTTATACCTGTCAGTTATTGTCAGTAAACTATAACAATTTATTATGGATAAATACGCGCTTCTAGAACGTTTGGTTATTATCCAAAAATTTTACGAAAATAGACGATCTTTTGTGAACACTTATCGCGCACTTCGCAAAAACTTTGGTGTAAATAATCGTCCTCCTTTGCGTGCCATTCGTCGCATTGTTGAGAAATTTAAAAATAATTTTACTCTTCACGATGTAAAAACACCAAGAAGAAGAAACGAAACGCAAGAACTGTTGAGAATTTTGCTGCTGTAAGAGCTAGTGTTGCAGTGGATCCAAATTTGTCAATTCCTCGTCGTGCTCAAGAGTTAAGGATTTAAAAAACGACAACTTATTTTGAAAGAAGACTTGAATTTACACCCGTATAATATTGTTTTGACCCAAGAACTTAAGCCACTGGACCATCGTCGGCGCAGAGAATTTTCTGCTTGGAGTTTAGAACAACTTGAAAGGGATCCTAATTTTGCCAAAAAAATTATCTTTTCAGATGAAGCTCATTTTTGGTTAAGTGGATAGATTAAAAAGCAAAATTGCCGTTTTTGGTGTGAAAACAATCCACAACAGATTCATGAGAAGCCTTTGTATCCGCTAAAGGTAACTGTATGGTGTGGTTTATGGTATGGTGGCATCATCGGACCATTTTTTTTCCAAAATGAGACGGGAGATGCAGTTACAGTGAATGGTGAACGATATCGACAGATGTTAAGAAATTTTTTGTGGCCAAATTTAGATGCACTTGATTTGGAGGATATGTGGTTCCAGCAAGACGGTGCCACATGTCACACTGCTCATAAAACTATCGATATACTGCAAGAAAAGTTTGACGAAAGGATAATTTCAAGGAATGCTACTGTTCAGTAGCCTCCAAGAAGCTGTGATTTAACTCCTTTAGATTACTTCATGTGGGGCTATTTGAAATCTAAGGTTTATGAAAACAGACCACAAACACTTGATGCATTAAGGTTGAACATTGAACCCTGCATTCGTCAGATCACGCCCGATTTATTGCATAAAGTATTCGAAAATTGGGTTCGTCGAATTCGCTCGTGTACACGAAGTCGCGGAGGACATTTAAACGATGTGTTATTCAAAACATAAATGTTATCGACTATACTTTAAGATAATATAAAACGTTTTGTTGTATCTGAAATAATTTTAATTTTATTTCATTTTGAAATCATATCGTTCTTATTGGAAAACCCTTTACTATAAATTAACATTTTTACTTTAAATCTTGATTTTTAATGCATATTTATGATTTATGATTTTACATACTAAAACAAAAATAAGATTTGCCCCTAACAAGCTCAGCTTCAGGGGATTAAAGAATAAGTTTATCGAAGACAACATAAACATATCTATTACTCAAGATACATCATTGTCTACAACCTTCAAACAAATATTTATTATATTATTAAATTTTAAATAAACTTATTATTATTAAATATGGATGGAAGGTTTTTTTTAATTAAATTAATTTTGCCTGTATCTCAAGGATTAAAAATTTGAAATTTGGTACTTATGTATAACTTAATATGCGCTTTAAAAATAGTTAAAAGTTAATTTAAAAGTAGGGTTGCCATTTAAATTATCAATATCGCCATATCACTAATTTGGCACACACTGTATCTATTTTTTTTTTATAAAAAATACCACAGCTTAAAATGTTATTATCCAAGCCCATGCATTTTTCAAAAAAACTTCAGGTATTTTGTGTAAAACATCCGATATGTCAGATGCTTAGCATGCATGTCACTATCAGTGATGCCACCAAGAGTTTTTTTAAAAGTATTATTGTCATGATAGCATTTTTTTTACTTTTATCACTATTAGTGCAAATTAACTACTTTTGGAGGCTTGGAAGTGTAAAACGAAGTAGTTATTGCGCGTACCGGTAGAATCGGTAAAATTTTAAGTAATTTTTATTTCCATTAAGTATATGCTTCAAAAGGTATGCACTAATGGGTAATGGGTTAATGCCATTGTGAACAAACCTAAAGACGGGTATTTGGCAGTTTTTGGTTAAAAGGAAATAATGATAAAAAAATTATTACTTAATTTTAACAATTTTAAAACACTTTTTAGGATCGATCGGAATCGGACAAATGCTTTGTCGAAGCTCTATTAAGAAAAATCAAGCAACTTGTCCAGTTTGTGCCAGTTAAATAGTGATAAACTTAAGATATAATACAATTTTGTTAAATATTTTTAATGACCCAATAAATTTCTTTACATTTTAATATTTTTTTTTCAATTTTATTATATTCACAGCGAAAATGGAAACAAGTTTAATTGTGTAGGATGGATATGTGAATTATTTACTAAAATATGTTTTTTTATAATGCCAGGTAAAACATTTGTAGCCTCCCAACGGGGCTGTCCCGTAACTCGAGACGTTTTAAGTTTTTCGCGCTTCCGTTGTACCGGTATCTGTCGACCGCCAACCCAATAGGTACTTTCCATTTGTTTCTTTTTAAACAGCAAAACGAAGAAAAATCTTTGCTTACCTAAGTTGTTAAAGAAACGTTTGGCGAACAAGTTCGTATGGGAAATAGATAGGGTCATGGTAAATGGCACTAAATGGGGAGGAAAAAATCTGCTGTGCTAAGTTAAATTTTTAAAAGAAACGCTTAAGGTGGGTGTATCAACATGCTTGCCAACCTCTATAACTTATTTCGCGTAGATTTATTAATGTTTTAAAGCTTTTACACAAAATTTAAATAAAATCAGTATCGACTTGATATTCTATAGGTAATAATTGACATATTTAATAAATATTAAGGAATTTCATAACTTATTTTAGGATAATTGTATAGCGAAAAATATCGGGTAAGATTATTTTTAACATTATTATGTTATTGTTCTTTCACTATACAATTCTCCCAAAATTAGCAAGGAAATAAATAGATATTTTTGTAATATATCAGATATTACCAAAGTAATGTGCCGACAATACTGATTTTACTTAAATGTTAGTCAATAAAATAATAAACTTGAAAAAATAACGCGAAATAGATTATAGGTTGGTAATGACGTTGAATGCCACCTAGCTTAACTTGGCCGTTGGCGTTGCTTTGCTATTTTAAAAAAGGAATTCTGCTATTAACACTCCCTTCGGCATCAGAAAAAAAAATTGTTCGCATAGAACTTTTTTTAAGAGGCCTATATATGGTTTCAAGTAGTGAATAATTTATTTGACATCCAAGTTGGTCCTTTACATAAATCAAAGTTGACCTTGAAGTGACTTCATGAATAACTTCACATGTAATAGTAATTTACGTTACGAGACCGGAAAGTAGTGCTTTTCAGGTCGAGACAAGCATTTCCAGGACGAGCCATAGGCGAGTCCTGGAAGCTTGGAGAGACCTGGAAAACACTAATTTTCGGTTGCGTGACGTACAATATTTTTTTTAAGACCGACACTTCGATATATTTTATAATCTACGCGAAACAAGTTTGACATAAAGAACAAAATTAAAAATCAACGATCTGTCACTCGACAATACATCGAAATGTTGTGGTCATAATAACGAAATCAATTATATCTTGTATTATCAAAGAGCGATTGGAAAAACAAAAAACAGGGTGACAGTGTGACATTAGAGGAAAAATCTTTTCCGGACTCTAATGTCACTTTACCGGTCTTGCGATCGGAAAAACGTTATTTTCTAGACGAAAAATTGTCCAGAAAGTGTAAATTTTCTGGTCGGTTTTAAAAAAAGATAATTTATACGAGAGGATCTTCGCAGTAATCAAATTTGAGGCACCATTCGTCATTTGGATCCGTGACGTTACTTATTGATGCGCGCACCATTTAACGCATGGCATCTATATCGTAATAGGGTCTCGCCACCAAGAGGGTTTTTAAACTCTTTCAAATTGTTTTTTTATTTTGTATTTGTTGCAAGTTTAGAGGAATGTGATTACCTAAGGTATATCGGCAACCGGTTTGTTCGTTGTTACCCAGAGCATTTTTTTTAATTAAATTTTATTTTCATAAAATAATATTAGTTGAAAAAATTTAATTAAAAAAAATGCTCTGGGTAACAACGAACAAACCGGTTGCCGATATACCTTTTAGAAAACAAACCCAAACAAATACAAAAAGGGATGATTTTAAGTTACGCCAAAAGCGGAGAGACAAAAGAACGAAATGTGACAGAAATGACAATCAATGACACGACACCATATTATGATACATTTAATGACGTCATGGATCCAAAAGCGTATCGGCTCCCAAATTCATTACTGCGAAAATCCTCTTGTTAATTTATTAGCTTTAATAAAAAAGCCACTGTTGCCAAGTCTTTGCACACAAAATAGCGCAGCGACGGACATTTTTGGTGCGACAGACACATGGCATTGGCTTCAGTCTATTTTTTTACGACGTCTGTGTTTGCACAAAAAATAAAGGGGTTTATGGTTTGCACTGTTTGCGCCAACGAATACTCACACCACCACTTGCGCTTGTATTTCACAGAGGAACGGTGGGTTGGCGATTGTCGCACCACAGAGGAATTATGGCTTGCCTAGCCGCACCACAGAAGAATGATAGGTTGATGCTTGTCGCTAATGCATCCATATTTTTTGGGTACTTGTACGGCTTGTAGGAACTTTCTCCTAACTGTAGTTTAACTAAACGACGTTTTAAGCATAAACGTTAAGTAAATTTATTTGTGTTTATACCGCTTCCAATTAACCGTAGATTAGTTAAACCACAAAATTTAGGTATTTTCGACTTGTAGCTAACTTTCGGGTAATAATAGGCTACGTTTTTAGGTTAGGTTTAGTTCTTGGTCCTTGGTTATTTTTAAACTTTGTAAATTAAAGAAGGGTAAATAAATAATTCGAAATGGAATGGAAGAATAAAAAAAAAGGTCATCCAATTTTACAAGTAATAATAAATGCGTATCGATAAATAAATATTGTGGCGAAGTATAAAGATGTAATTGAAAACAAAAAGACAGATTCTGTTACTGCCAAAGAAAAAAGTGTCTTCTTGCCCCAGAGATAGATGTTACGAAAATAGAAAGAAACTTTTAAGGAGAGGGATCTTCCGGCATTTTTACGTACTGAAGGTACAACCTTGCAATGGCCGCAGATAGCTTTACTATTATTCTACTCATAGTACAGTGCCAGTGTCCATCCCAATATAGTCAGCCAATGAGTTTCGGTGACCACCAGTTCCATAATATCATAATCTCAGTACGTCATCGCTTGTCATAGAAACCCCCCGGACAAAACATTTTATCGCGCTGAGTTGTTTGAGCCGAGTTACTTTTAAATAGCAAAGTACAACAAAGATTTTTCCTCCCCCCTTGCCGCGGTTAAGTATGCCTCTCTACATTTTTCATACGATTATACGAAGTTGTTCGTGGAGCGTTCCTTTAACAACTTGATTTAAGCAAAGATTTTTACTTTGCCTTTTAAAAGAAACAAAAGGAAAGTACCTTATGCCTGTTTACGTATAATCCTATCGTTCCTCTGTGGTATAAATTAAACCAAAAGCTTTGTGATATCCCAAAACTTTAATTTTCTGTGGCTCTCCTTTTATTGGTGTTTTGTATAAACCCTTTATTTTTCTGTGATTCTGTGTGTTTTGACTTTGACTGTTTTGTTGTGTGTTCTCACAGAATACACAGAATAAAGAATTCTTTATTCAATGTGTGTTCTACTTTCTTGGTGTTTTGTGGTGTTCTAGAACCTAAAATAAGTTTTAGTTTCAATATTATTCATATTTATTTATGCTTTAAAACTCAAAAGCATAAAATGAGCAATGGACTGGACAAGAACCAACTGGCTGCGGTGCTACAAGTTTTAAAAAAATATAATTTGAAGGTATGTTTTGATAAAGTTCCATTACTTATGGTAAATAATTTTTAAAAAAATATTGTAGGGCACAGAAGAACAACTCAGAAAAGAAGCTAATTTTGCTGAAGGGTTAGATCAACAAGACTCTGGCGTTAGTAGCGTCCTTACTGGCTACAAAAGTGATGGCGACCCAGAGACTTACGAGGCTTCTTACATTGAACTTAAACGTTTTGTAGAGAATTCGCTTGATATATACAAACATGAATTGGGCATGATTTTATATCCTGTGCTAGTTCATATGTATCTAGAGTTAGTATATAATGGACATACAGATAAAGCAATATCCCTAATGAAAAAATTTGGCCCAGAGCAAGATATTTATTACCAAGATGATCTTAAAAGACTTGCCATGGTAACAAGACGAGATCATATGAATGGAAATGAATTGACTGATACATTTAAGTCCAATCAGTTTATTATAAGGATGTCAAGGGATACATTGTCTCTTTTAAAGAGGCATTTAAATGATAAGAAAGCGTCTGTGCTTCTCAATATTGTGCAGGAGCATTTGTATTTTGATATGTATGAAGGTGTGGCTAGAAATAAAACTCAAATTGATGCCACTTCTGGAGCTGTAGGTGGTGAAGCCAAAAGACAAGGTAAAAAGTCCAAAGTGGTAGGGTTTTTATTTTTTACAGGGGAAGATTAACTTAAAGATGTAAATTGCCTCAAAAAATGTGAGTTATGGAGCATATGATAATATATATGTACCTTCAGTACCTTTTATAAATTGGATTTACTATTGTATTATTCTTACTAAACTTTTTAAATAATTTTTTAGACAATAAAACAAAAGTATACTATGGCATCCCAAAGGCCCCAGATATTCAGATATTAGCAGCCCCAGTGGAGGATGAGGAAGAACCGGCTGATCAGGACAATCCTGATAAACCCAAAAAGAAAAAATCAAAAAAGGATCCATTGCTTTCAAAGAAAACAAAGTCTGATCCAAATGCCCCACCACCGGATAGAATTCCTGTTCCAGATTTGTAAGGCTTTAACTCTTTGTATTTATCTAAAAAAATTTTGAGCCAGTGACATTTTACCAGGAACTACATACCTAATACTTATGTAAACTTAAATCAAAAGAATTTCCGTTGCACGTCATCAATCAGCTGATAATTGAAAATCGGTTAGGAAACATAAGAAAATTAAATTTGGGCAAAAAATATATAAATTTCATGCGATATTGAATGTAAAAGAAACTTAATGTATTCTTCTTTGATACTAAGCCGCTTAAAGGAGATGTTTTTTAAATTTAACATTTTAAAAATTAATATCGTTTGCATTTTTTGGGCTGACAGTTGGCAACAGAAGTGTCAACGCATCGGTGATGCCAGTTTATTTCTTGGCGAATTTTGATTGACGTTTATTGTTTTCATTTCGTGTTTTCGTGAGTTTATTTAAGTCGTTTTTAACTAAAACTGCAAATCCTTTTATAAATAGGATTAAAAACTGATCTTTTAAGAACAACAAAGGGATTCATACACATTTCTGTTAATTACGTTGTTTACCTTTATTGAAAAATGCCGAAGCATTTCCTTACTGGGGTATTTTGATTACAAACTGGCAACATTGCTAATACTCGAAGGTATGACGTGCAACGGAAATTCTTTTAATTTAACTATATATACAGGGTGTCCCGAAATTAAGGGGCAATACTTTACCACCGTGTTCTCCGACTAAAAATAATAGAATTTTTTCATATGGACATAAGTCCAAAAATGCTTCCTAAGGGAGCTACCCCCCATCGAATGGGCAACCTTAAAGTCGTATTTTTCTAAATATCTTTGAACCTGTTCATAATAAAATTTTGAAATTATGTATGGTGTAGAAACTTCTGACAATAAATCAGTTTTTTACTTCAGAATTTTAAAATTTTACTCATAGGCGTCACATGCTGGGGTGGTTAATTATTAAAATTATCGCATTTTTTTAATTAGTCGTTTTTTTTTAATTTTCTTAAAAATTATGAAATTTTAAAGTATTCTACGTAAAAAAGGTACTCTTAGTTTGTCTTGATAAGACTTACAGTTTTTGAGTAAAATCGTTTTAAAAAAAATAACGTCCATAAAAAATAACAAAATTCTTTAATAAAAACTTTTATATCAAAAATGTAGGTAATTTCTAAAAACTAAAAGCTTTTAAAATTAATTTTCAGCTCCGTATATCCGTATATAAAATGGATATCAGTAAGCTCTTGGTTTGAAAAGTTTTGCATTTTCTTACTTATTAAGTCTAATTTTACAACAGTTATAGCAGCAGACAAATATCTAACACAGAAATGTCAAATGAAACAAATGTCAATTTTAATCCTTGGCCTTCTATTCACAAATTTCACTTTGATTATTATTCTTATTAATTAACTCTTTTATGGACGATATTTTTTTAAAACGATTTTACTCAAAAACTGTATGTCTTATCAAGACAAACTAAGAGTACCTTTTTTACGTAGAATACTTTAAAATTTCATAATTTTTAAGAAAATTAAGAAAAAACGACTAATTAAAAAAATGCGATAATTTTAATAATTAACCACCCCAGCATGTGACGCCTGAGTAAAATTTTAAAATTCTGAAGTAAAAAACTGATTTATTGTCAAAAGTTTCTACACCATACCTAATTTCAAAATTTTATTATGAACAGGTTCAAAGATATTTAGAAAAATACGACTTTAAGGTTGCCCATTCGATGGGGCTTCCTTAGGAAGCATTTTCGGACTTATGTCCATATAAAAAAATTATTTTTAGTCGGAGAATACGGTGGTAAAGTATTGCCCCTTAATTTCGGGACACCCTGTATATTATATAATATATTACCCTTACCATACTTTAATTATGTCCCTACTATGGGCATCTGATCAGGGCGCGACCAGTTTGGACAGTTGTGGAAATTTCTTTGTCGATGTATATATATAAACTTTTTTACAAGCTTACTCTTTTTTCTTTTCATATTAAAGTCATAACTCACTAACAAAGTCTATAAAAATGTCAAAAGTAAAGTTTTATAAATAAATAGCAATAACCACAAACAGTGCCAGAATCACACTGACCATCAGAGCCAAAAGAACAACAAACGATAAACAACTCCGGCCCGATTCTGTCAGATGGTTCAATTCACTTGCTAGGTTTCATAGTGATTGTACAATTGTACCGTAGGGTATACTATGGAGGGCTTTAGGAAGGAGTCCGATCGAAAATGGCTGTTCTTTAAATTTACGTCCCTGTTTAGTAGTTAGTTCGCCGTTTCCCGGTCGCGGCGCAGTGATCGTCAAGTGTTTGACTTTTTACAGGTTTTGATAGACGTCAGCGGTATTTTTATCCAATAATTAATAAAATAAGCTTTATTAGATATAATATATACATATCTCAGCCTGTAGAGGGTTTTAGTTAACTAAAATCAATAAAACAGTTGATTATCCCATAAGAACCCATGTATTTTACAGATTTAAAGGAACACATGCGCCCCTGACGGCCATTTTTAAAGCTGCTTTACCGATCCAAAACTTTGCCCGAAACCAATGTATTGCGATCGGACTCCTAACCTAAAGCCCTCCATAGGGTATACCTACCTTATGTCAAAGTCAAAGTATTTATTTCATGCTATCACAGCCAACTGTTTACATACGTCAATGGTACTAACCTATAATAAATGTAACAATAACAAATAAAATCATTATTACTTTTTAAAATCATAAATACTTTCAACAGTCATAAAACTTTTATACACACATTTATAGAACAATATACAAACTACAACAATATAAGAAAGCAATACTTGGTCATATAATCCGGTAAGAACTAATCAAAAGTTTCATTAGTGAAATTCAAGTTGTATTCCTCAAGAGAATAAAATGCCTGACTCAATAGAAAACTCTTGATTCTAGTCAAAAAAATGCTCGTTGACAGTTCTCTTATCCCGATGGGAAGGCAGTTAAACAGTTTGGGGGCGTGGTAGTTAATTATGTGCTAGAACTAAATAAAATAAATAATCGTCCACAGCTTGGTTCTGAACTTAAAAATATTCTTAGGGTAAAAATTGTAGTGTTTAAAAAAGTTTATGCTATTATGTTGATAGGATAGGGTTCCATTTGAATTTGAATAAAATGTTTTGTCATATTATGTTACATATTTGGTTGTGTCAGTGTATTTGTTTTATGGCTCTGGTGAAACCAACTGGCCAGCATCTACATATTTGGTTATAAAACGTTATGTTACTTTACTTTAACATCTTTTATTGTGCCAAATATACATTTTTGTTATTTACAGAAAAGACAACGATAAAATTGAAAAACTAAAAGCCCTCAGAGAAGCCTCCAAAAGAGCAAATCTAGGACCAGAAAATTTACCGTCGTGTTGCTGTTATACTTTACTGAATTCTAATTTTACGTAAGTTCTTTTTTTATCTTTTATTAAATTTAGATGGATTGGCAACTGGTAACGATTTTGTTATCTTTTGCCTTGTGATATGATGTACGAAGGCAAGTACCAAGTTTGATTTTAAAGAAAAATAGTACTAAATAAATGATCACCAAACTCATTAAACTGGGAAGAAATCTAGGCTACGTCTTCCCTCATTGCGCCTTGGGATGAGTCATTGATGTTACCCCACCCTAGCTTCGTCACTGATGAGGTGTTAATGGATGCAGTTTTTTCATGCTACTTTAAATAAAAAAAATATATTTCCTTATTTTTTTCAATAGTGTTTGCTGTGCAGAAATTACAGAAGATTCTAGCATGCTTGCAGTGGGGTTTAATGACTCGATTATTAAAGTTTTTACACTGGTACCCCAAAAACTCAAGTCCATGAAATCTTCTGATAAGTTGCAGGAGGTTAATATTGAGGCTGAGGATGTCTTGGTAAGTGATAATTGAAGTATTTTCAATTTTCTCTGGTTTTGGTATAAACATTAATCTCTTGCATAGTCATAGTGTCTTTCATTTCTTTATTATAATGATTTTATAAATAATATAACAAAACAAATAACTTATTTTAGGTTAGAATGATGGACGACAGGTCAGGAGAATCGTCTAGGAGTCTTTGTGGCCACAGTGGGCCTATTTATTCTGTATCTTTTTCACCAGACAGAACTTTGTTACTTAGTGCATCAGAAGATACAACCATCAGGTGAATTTACAATAATAATTGAAACCTATGCGGTATTTACAAATTTATTTTTGTTTAATCTATACTACTAAAGGCACCCATTCACGTTCAGTCGGCCGGCCGTATTTTGCCGGAGAGATAATGGCCGGGCTGCCGGTACTCACTACACATACGCAGTTAAATGACGAGTGGCGTTTTGCCGGCGGCCTGTCGACTGTTAAAACTTAACGTGTGTAGTAGTATACCGGCCGGCATTGGACTGCAGGCCAAGTCATGTCATGTCATGTCATGTTGACATCCATTTTACGTTGTCTTTTCAGAACTGTCAGCTCCAGTTCACATTTAAAACTTTTTAAACTTTAATTTCTAATTAAGTAATGTCGAGAGCCAAGATTTTAAACTATTATTACTTCTAATCTTAAACAAACATTTTTTATATCTACTGCTTTTCAAATTTTATATACAATTTTCTCTCCTTACGCTTACTATTTCACTAATATGTGATCTCACACAAAATTAGTAAGTAGTCCCTTTAATTTTATTGAGTTGTACCGCAAACATAAATATTTGTGGAAAGTAAAAGACTCTTCATATGCTAATAGGGCTTTGCGAATTAAAGCATAATACCTATGAAGAATTACTTTTACTATATAAAACAGTAGATGTCGAAGCTACTTTAGACTCGGTGAAACATAAGATAAATAATATGAAAAGTGCGTTCAGAAAAGAACTGAAAAAGGCATTACGGTGTCCTTTCTTGTAATATACGGTTTTAATAAATACTCGAAACAATGATCATTCATCCTAATAAAGATTTTTAAATCACTTGCACTCGATTGCCTCAGTTCTCGTACAAGCTTCATGTGGGAGAAAGTGCAACGTCTTTTTAGCCAGTCTTTGATCCAAATTGTTTTTCTTCTCCTTTTTCTTTGTTCGTGTGAAATAACAACAATTGCCGCTGCGCACTGTTCTTGCGACATGTTTTACCTGTCGAAATAACTGCGCGTGTATAGTGAAATAACAAAAACTGAAGGCCGCTATCGAATCCGACAGAAATCCTCCGGTCGTAATCGGTGAATCAAACTGTACGTGTAGTTTGACTTTCGATAACGGCCGGCCGGGTTTGTTCGGGTTTGTTCGGGTTTGTTAGGTACCTTAAGGTACCTATTCACGTTCAGTCGGCCGTCAGTCCGTGGACTGTCCGTCCTGACCGGCCGGCCGTTATCGAAAGTCAAACTACACGTACAGTTTTATTCACCGATTACGGCCGGAGGATTTCTGCCGGATTCGATAGCGGCCTTCAGTTTTTGTTATTTCACCATACACGCGCAGTTATTTCGACAGGTCAAACATGTCGCAAAAACAGTGCGCAGCGGCAATTGTTGTTATTTCACACGAACAAAGAAAAAGGAAAAGAAAAACAATTTAGATGAAAAACTGACTAAAAAGACGTTGCACTTTCTCCCACATGAAACTTGTACGAGAACTGAGGCAATCGAGTGATTTGAGATTTAAAAACTTTATTAGGATGAATGATCATTGTTTCGAGTATTTATTGAAACCGTATATTACAAGAAAGGACACCCTAATGCCTTTTTCAGTTCTTTTCTGAACGCACTTTTCATATTATTTATATTATGTTTCATTGAGTCTAAAGTTGCTTCGACATCTACTGTTTTATATAGTAAAAGTAATTCTTCATATTATGCTTTAATTCGCAAAGCCCTATTAGCATATGAAGAGTCTTTCATTTTCCACAAATATTTATGTTTGCGGTACAACTCAATAAAATTCTTGATGAAGGTGGGTTGGTTTGCGATTTTGTTCGGCGTTAGTGAATAAAACTATAACATTTTAGAAAGGAGAGAAATAACACACTTGAAATTTTCCTCTACTGGTATATTAAAATAAATCTTTAATGAATGATAAATTATCTACATGTTTCAAATGTATATACATCTGTAAATCTTGGCTCTCGACATTACTTAATTAGAAATTAAAGTTTAAAAAGTTTTAAATGTGAACTGGAGCTGACAGTTCTGAAAAGACAAGGTTAAATGGATGTCTACATGACATGACATGGCCTGCAGTCCAATGCCGGCCGGTAAACTACTACACACGTTAAGTTTTAACAGACGACAGGCCGCCGCCAGAACGCGACTCGTCATTTAACTGCGTGTGTGTAGTGAGTACCGGCAGCCCGGCCATTATCTCTCCGGCAAAATACGGCCGGCCGACTGAACGTGAATGGGTGCCTTTAAAGGGTTTTCCAATAAGAACGATATGATTTTGAAACGATATGGTAACCATGGTAATAAAGTTATATCTGTCACCAGTTGTCAGTTATTGTCAGTAACTATAACAACTATAACAATTTATTATGGCTAAATACGCGCTTCAAGAACGTTTGGTTATTATCCAAAAATTTTACGAAAATAGACGATCTTTTGTGAACACTTATCGCGCACTTCGCGAAAATTTTGGTGTAAATAATCGTCCTCCTTTGCTTGCCATTCGTCGCATCGTTGAGAAATTTGAAAATAATTTTACTCTTCACGATGTGAAAACACCAAGAAGACATCGAAACGCAAGAACTGTTGAGAATATTGCTGCCATAAGAGCTAGTGTTGCAGTGGATCCAAATTTATCAATTCCTGGTCGTGCTCAAGAGTTAAGGATTAAAAAAACGACAACTTGGCGTATTTTGAGAGAAGACTTGAATTTACACCCGTATAAGATTGTTTTGACCCAAGAACTTAAGCCACTGGACCCTCGTCGGCGCAGAGAATTTTCTGCTTGGAGTTTAGAACAACTTGAAAGGGATCCTAATTTTACCAAAAAAAGTATCTTTTCAGATGAAGCTAATTTTTGGGTAAGTGGATACGTTAACAAGCAAAATTGCCGTTTTTGGTGTGAAAACAATCCACAACAGATTCATGAGAAGCCTTTGTATCCACTAAAGGTAACTGTATGGTATGGTTTATGGTATGGTGGCATCATCGGACCATTTTTTTCCAAAATGAGGCAGGAGATGAAGTTACAGTGAATGGTGAACGATATCGACAGATGGTAAGAAATTTTTTGTGGCCAAATTTAGATGCACTTGATTTGGAGGATATGTGGTTCCAGCAAGACGGTGCCAGATGTCACACTGCTCATGAAACTATCGATATACTGCAAGAAAAGTTTAACGAAAGGATAATTTCAAGGAAAGCTACTGTTCAGTGGCCTCCAAGAAGCTGTGATTTAACTCCTTTAGATTACTTCTTGTGGGGCTATTTGAAATCTAAGGTTTATGAAAACCGACCACAAACACTTGATGCATTAAGGTTAAACATTAAACCCTGCATTCGTCAGATCACGCCCGATTTATTGCATAAAGTCATCGAAAATTGGGATCGTCGAAGTCGCGGAGGACATTTAAACGATGTGTTATTCAAAACATAAATGTTATCGACTATACTTTAAGATAATACAAAACGTTTTGTTGTATCTGAAATTATTTTAATTTTATTTCATTTTGAAATCATATCGTTCTTATTGAAAAACCCTTTCTATAAAACTTTAAAGTGACTGACTGATTGATTCATCACCGTCCAGTCTAAACCCCTAATCTTAGATAGCATAAAATATTCTAATATACAATAATTAATAAAACATGTAATTCTTATTTCTTTGAAAATCGGTCCCTAAAGGGGTTAAGTTAAAAGTTGCTATTAAAAAAATATTTTTTGTCATTTTCTTTAAATTTTGCAGAAATATTCTACAACACAAATAATAAAACACATATTTCTTAAAAGTTGGAAAACATATTTTTGGTCCTAATTTCTTGAAACTCAGTACTCTGAACACAAGTAATGAAACACTTGTGGTATGGTGTGTGTTTTTGGGGTGCTTGTTCCGGTTATTTATTTAACACCGTATTTATTATCCAGAAAAGAGCTCTGCGATTTATGTTAGGCTTGAAACGAAGGGAATCATGTAGGCCATTGTTTAATAGTAACAAAATCTTAACATTACCATGCATTTTTATATTAGAAACCATATGTCTCGTGCATAAAAAGTTTAGACAGGAAATTCTCTCTGCTTCCTCTTATTTTTTCCGTAATACTCATTATTATCAGATTAGAGAGATTTTGTGCATTAAAAAATTTAAGAGGGAGGTCAAGAAGATTCTTTTGAATAAGACATATTACTCTGTCTCCGAATTTTTAGAGGATACATTTTAATTCTAGTATTTTTTTTTGTTTGTGAACATTTTACTATTTGATTTTTAATATAGCTATGTTTGAGTCGGGGTTTGAGTATACGTATAGAAAAGTTGTCTGTTCCTCTTTGTATTATGTAACTTGTTTTTATATTTTTTTATATGACTTATTTAGTCTAGTATAGGTACTTTTTCGACATTAACTTGTACTTAGTTTTACATTAATGGCTTTGTTAATAAAAAAATAATTTTTTTTTTATAACAAAGCACTTGCACTATGCTACTATTGTTAAAACATGATATAAATAATAACAACAGTGATATGAACCCTTGATTGTTTGTTATCCTTAGATTATGGAGCCTTCAAATCTGGACTTGCTTGGTAGTCTACAAAGGCCACATGTTTCCCATTTGGGATGTCAAGTTTTCGCCCTTAGGCTACTATTTTGCATCTACTTCTTATGATAGAACGGCAAGACTGTGGGCCACAGATCATTATCAGCCTTTAAGAATATTTGCTGGACATTTTTCAGACGTTGATGTGAGTAAAAAAAAAGGATTTATTTTATATGTTAACGTTAAAAACCTAATCGGAAATATAGGCCAGAAGGACCAAACTTGACAAAATTATCGGATTTTGGTAATTAAGCACATCTACTAGACTACTATCACTATTTATACTAGCTAGGCTAGAGGAAGTTTAAGGAAACTGCTGCCAGACCCGGGGGTGACATTCTATTCCTACTAAAAAGCGATGGAATTAAAGCGATGTCGCTAGCATGGTGATATGAAATGATTACGTTCAGCGATCGAAAACTCCGTTTATTCGGTTTATGCGATAATTTGCTGTCAAAATTTGGCGAGTGTCATTTTATTTTTGGTTGTGGTTACTTTTGTTGTCAATATCCTTCACTCGTCAGTAAGGCTGTGCGATTACCGAAAAAGATAATCGATTATTTCCGATTAATCGAAAATAATCGATTAATCGAAAATAGTTATATCCGATTAATCGAAAATCAAAAATAATCGATTAATCGAAAATAACCGATTGATTGAAAATAATCGATTAATCGAGAATAATAGATTATTTCTGATTAATCGAAAATAATCGATTGATTTAATCAAAATAAATTAAAAAGTCGATTCAAATATTAGATCGTTAAGAATATTAATTTTATGAAAGGCGCACAGATTGAAACTTTATTCAAATTATTTCGTTGATTGTCTTTCAATAATATGCTATAATATTGTTTAAACCGATTTTCAGGGTAATAGGGTTGCTAATAAATATATAGACTTACAGCGATAATAAGTAACTAGCAACTTCAATCATCCAAAAACATACCTATATTTTCGAGTAATCGAAAAATAGTTTTTTTGGTCAATTGATTACTTAATCGAAAATCCTTTTTTTTTTCGGTTTTTATTTTTGATTAATTGAAAAATCTTTTTTTTCGATTACTTAATAATCGATTAATCAAAAAATCGTAAAATTTTTTTTTTTCGAATAATCGAAAAATGTCACAAAAATTCTGCATTTGTATCTGTTAACAATGATATTCATTTTTAAAAGTAAAGACGACTAATTTTAAAAATAAGACTTATTAGGGAACACCTCGAAGAAATTGTCGGTTTTGCCGAGGAATATGCTCGAAGCAAATTTATTGGGCTGAATGCCAAGCAAAATCAAAACAGACTACGCGAGATACGCTAACTTATTTGTGGCTGAATGCAAAAAGATGAGTAAAGGTATTTTTAATCTTACTGCATTTAAAAAAGTAAGTATATCAAATTTACAAAAATTTTAATGTTTTTTTTTTAAATGTTCCCTCGGCATGAAAAGTTAAAATTGACATTTTTATGCCTTAAGCGGCTCAGCCAGAATAATTATAAGTAAAAGCATGCATACATAAAAACATACAACTACTGATAAAAAAAAATGAATGAAATGCTTGACATTGCTTGAATAGAATTTTCTTTGTCTGACACATGTAGGCGACATTGTTAATCTTAGAATAATACCGCGCACGAATTAAACGCATGACTGCACACATCTCAGTTATGATTCAGTGCAGTGCACCTAGCTAGTATAAATAGAGCTGTAATTACTTTGGTGATTTAGTATTCACCTGAAGGCGACTGGAGATACTTACCAGTTGAAACGTTGTATTCGACACTCTTATCCATCCACACATCCGTCAAAGTTACGAAATATGCTTCACTTTACACCTCTTTCCGCGAGTTTAAAAACACGCCTCGTATCTGACAGTTCCTTCACTGTTTAAAGTTGCAAATTTTATTTTTTAGTGTGTCCAGTTTCATCCTAATTCCAACTACATAGCCACAGGCTCCAGTGATAGACGAGTCTGCCTCTGGGACATTACAACTGGCAACCACGTGCGGCTGATGACTGGCCACAAACAACCAATACAAGCCCTAGCTTTTAGCGTATGCGGTAGATTCCTAGCGTCTGCAGGAACCGACTGTAGAGTGCTAATATGGGATTTGTCTCATGGACATTTGGTGGCGGAATTGATAGGACATGAGAAAACAATACACTGTCTAGCTTTCAGTAGATGTGGAAATATTTTGGTATCGGGAGGCTTGGATTGCTCGGTCAAGTTATGGAATTTTACGAAGTTGGCTGAAGATACCAGTTCGGAAGATGTGAATATCTCTCACAATCCCGATGTTAAGACAGGTGATAATTATTTGATGAGAACATTCCAGACTAAAAATTCACCACTAATTAATTTACATTTTACCAGAAGAAATCTTATGATTGCAGTGGCTGTATTTGATGCAGTGGCTACTTAGTTTATTAGGTTTTTAAATTGTGACGATTTTTTTTTATTATGTAATTTTATCATATTGATATATGTTGTAAATAAATGTTTGGTTAGGAATAACCTATGAGTTACTGTTCCAACTTTATTGAAGGAGCTTTCAGAAGCATAGCACGCGGCGCTCGGTTTCTATCGAGGCGGCGGCATCGGCAGTAGCAAAACAAATCTAGATCCATTTTCAATGCGTTTCGTTAATCAAATAAAATTATTTGCTTTGGGTCTCAAAGATTACGGTAATATGAATAGGGTGAGCCATGATCACAGAACTATATAAAAAAAGTAGAACACTTAGTAGGCTGTATAAAGCGCACACTATAATATCTCGGTAGAAATGGGCATTTGGTTTTTATAGTTTGCCATCCACTAATTTGAGTTGGCAGCATCATTCCAACTGACTGTAACTCCGTAGCGATGATCGACTCGCGCCAACTTTGTAAATCACTACATGGTTATTTGGGGTTTGTTGAAAGGTAAAAAAATGGCTAATAGTATCAGCACAACAGTTTATACAGTGTGTCCGCTATACTTGTAAATAATCTTATTTTCACTTTTTCGAAAAAAAGTAATTCTTCATCATTTCTTCTGCTTGTTATAAAAATACAATTCGCGTTGAGAAAATTCGATTTTATTGCACAGAGTGCGTAAAAAGTAGTAAAAATTTTAACGAAATTAAAATTTTTTTAAAGTAAACTTTTTTTTAAGCATTAAAATGAAAGAAATCAATAATAATGTTTATTTAAATTAATACATCGAACAAAATTACAAATAGTCAAGTTTTACTCAACATGGAACCCTCCTACGTCAACACATTTCTCCTCCATCCTGTTTCGAAATTCATTATATACATTTTGAATCATATCTGGTCACAGTAGCAATGGCATCAGTGATTCTATTTTTTAGGGTTTCAATATTATCTTCCCAGTCAATGGCATACACTCTCGGCTTAAGATATCCCCACAGAAAGTAATCCATTGCAGTGAGGTCCGGGGAACGTGCTGGCCAGTGTATCGGTCCATTGCGACCTATCCATTTGTCGGGAAAATGTTCATTAATCCAGTTTTTAATAATCATTGCAGTATGTGCTGGCTGAAATATCATATTTCTTCTAAATTCCAAATTTTCTTCATCCAATTGAGGTA
Organism: Polydrusus pterygomalis; assembly: GCA_963969555.1. Lineage (NCBI taxonomy): Eukaryota > Metazoa > Arthropoda > Insecta > Coleoptera > Curculionidae > Polydrusus > Polydrusus pterygomalis. The sequence continues at coordinate 34,457,399 of OZ018376.1, read as the reverse complement.
AAAAGTATTCACTAAGAATTTGTAAATAATAAATTTGCGTTTGTAGCCTTTCTTCCAGGAAAAATGGACCAATTATTTTATTGAACGTCAACGCACACCATACGTTTACTTTCTTAAATTTCTGGCTGTTTCTACCAATTCTAAAGAGGGGATTCTCTAGCCCAAAATCGACAATTTTGACTAGAGATTATTCCATTTGTTGTAAAGGTAGATTCGTCATTGAATTACATTAAATGGTGAAAGTTACGGCTCGCCAGTATGCGTTCACCTATCTATAAAGAAAATTCTAGTCGGTATGAATCATCGCCTTCTTGAAGTTTATGAATAAAAGTTGGTTTAAATGCATGAAATTTATTTGTGGACAGAATATTTTGTACGTGACTTTTAGAAATACCACCCACCTATTCGATCTTGCTCTCAAAGGAAGTCGAGGATTATTACGTTTCGAATCTAACACCAAAATGGTAGCATCATTTTCATAATTTTTTTTTGTTTTTTTCACATCTTTAACATCAGCATAAACATTAAATTTACGTACCAATTTCTTTAAGCCGATTAAAGAAACGTGTACACCGGGAAATTTTCGATGGAAAATTTCAATTGCATATTTATAGCTCACCTCTCCAATGCCATAACACTTGATCAAGTAAACGCGCTGCTCTAAGGTTAGCATTTTTTTGAAATTTACAAAGAATTTGATTGAAATGTCAGTTAAACATTATATGACAGCAACAAGCACACCTAATAAAATCGATTCAATTTAATTTAGTTTGAACATTATTAATTTCGTTAAACTTTTTACTATTTGTTACGCACCCTGTACAATAAAATCGAATTTTCTCAACGCGAATTGTATTTTTATAACAAGCAGAAGAAATGATAAAGATTTACTTTTTTTCGAAAAAGTGAAAATAAGATTATTTACAAGCATAGTAAACTCCATCCGTGGACACACTGTATAAACAATTTAAAATATTTTTTTTTGATATTTACAATATGTCTTAATAAAACAATGCACCTAGTGAGATTGACCTGTTGAAAGATATATCCTCTGTCGCACTTTTCTCACCTTTAAAACAATTATGCACTAAACACAGTGGCATTGTTGATACCTATTGTTTTGAAAGTTTGTACAACACAAAAATAACAACGAATTGCTCAACAAAATTAATAAACAGCACAATAAACATGCGGACAAGTTAATATAATGTCAAATGGTTCAATCGTCAAATTTTTATAGGAAAAAAAATAATGCTCTTTCCTAGAGATACTATTTTAATAACACATGTTTTATGGGGAATAAGCATTCTACTCTTTTTATAGGCCTGTAGCCATGACCTACATGATGGCCCAGCACGCGCGTACGCCAGCGTTAATTATTACCCACAAAAACTAGATCGCCCTGCAAGCTTCTGTATAATGTCGTTAATTTTATGCTTGACGTTAGTAAATTAAAAAAAAAACACGCTGTATATGTTATCTACACTATAATTTTCCAGAAGATATACAGGATTCATTATTTTAACATGTTTTGTAAATTTTAACACGATAAAAAAACTATAAAATGGCACACACAAAATAGGTACAATATCACAATAAAAAGAAATTTGCATCTATGTTTTAAATCTAGGCATGACGCAAATATTTACAAGTTACCTACATAAATAAAAACGATTTACAAGTATATACACTTAAAATAATAATTATACTACTTAATATACTCAGTCCTGTAAGTCTGGAGTCTGGGCTTGTGAGTTAAACAGTATTAAGGTTGGGTTTCCATATTTTAATATAAATATATTAAATCAATGAATTCTCAGCTATTAAGGGGATCGGTACAATTTCTCTATATCTATCAGATTTATGCATGTTATATTGTTATAAATATTTACGAAAACTGCTTATAGGGTAATGATTTCCACACAAAATATATTTTATACAAGCAATAAATATTTTTTGGAATTCAATCTACAGAGCAATTTTTTTGAATTTTATAAAAATGTTGGGTTATATAAAATTCGGGTTTTGTACTTTTCCGAATAACTTGGAACTTTACTATCGATTTTCCAGCTGTAAAAAATAGAAATATCCATAGTGTAATATAAAACCTGTTTTGTGTAGAAATAACCACATCCAATTTTTGAAAATATACAGGGTGCTACAAATTCGTGTACGAACAGGGAGAATTTAATTTTGCGCCGTAATTTTTGACTTCAGAAAAAACAAAAACACTTATATTATATGAAAAGGAAAGAAAAACACAAAGTCTTCCTCCACAAAATTTAATAGAATAAAATTCTAGTTCGAAAGGTCTCTACATGTTTTGAACGTAGAAACGTTCATCATCAGGAGACAGAAATCTATTTTATGCTGATGTTGTTAGCAAAAGAGAAAATTAGAACCTTAATGGAGCTTTTATGGACGTAAAATTTTTAAATGTAGAAGAAACATGGCTTGTGACAATGGATGAATACTGAGCATTCAAAAACGTTGTTAAAGTAGGCTTAAACCAACTAAACTAAATGGAGAAGAAGAGAAAAGAAAAAAACCCGGGAGAAAAAAACTTTCTAAAAAGGTGTAGGAAATTATTTAGATTTCATTCTTAAAATTTATATCCAGCATAAGTGACACATTATGAGGATAGAAGTGCAGTAGCACAATAATGTTGTTATGTAAATGTAAAGTTTTTTGGGGTACTGAGGATTAAACCTCAGTAACCCCGCGAACAGTACTCAGTACCCCAAAAAACTTTACATTTACATAACAACATTATTGTGCTACTGCACTTCTATCCTCATAATGTGTCACTTATGCTGGATATAAATTTTAAGAATGAAATCTAAATAATTTCCTACACCTTTTTAGAAAGTTTTTTTCTCCCGGGTTTTTTTCTTTTCTCTTCTTCTCCATTTAGTTTGGTTGGTTTAAGCCTACTTTAACAACGTTTTTGAATGCTCAGTATTCATCCATTGTCAATTTTTCAAGCCATGTTTCTTCTACATTTAAAAATTTTACGTCCATAAAAGCTCCATTAAGGTTCTAATTTTCTCTTTTGCTAACAACAAAATAGATTTCTGTTTCCTGATGATGAACGTTTCTACGTTCGAAACATGTAGAGACCTTTCGAACTAGAATTTTATTCTATTAAATTTTGTGGAGGAAGACTTTGTGTTTTTCTTTCCTTTTCATACTTTCAACTCCACTTTAAGTATGGACTATTTCTTCAACTTATATTATAGTCTGGGAAAGAACGAAAAAAGTAAAAGTCTTTCTTCACAAAGTTTAATAGAATAAAATGCTATGCTATGCTATCTACATGTTTCGAACGTAGAAACGTTCATCATCAGGAGATACACACACATTCTACGTTCGAAACATGTAGAGACTCCTAGATAATTTTATTCTATTAAACTTTGTGGATGAAGACTTTTAGTTTTTTCTTTTTTTCCCATACTTTCAACTCCACTTTAAGAATGGACTATTTCTTCCAACTCATATAGTCGTTCAGGTTCAGTGCCATTCTTTAATGATCTGGATAGGAAGTAAGTAGCTTACAACTGAGTCGACTAAGTTTATAAACAGTAGTGGCTGGTTTGAATGAGCTGCCAAGATTCTACGTTCCACGTCGCGTTGCGTTAACCATCAGGAAACTGATGCCTAAAGGTTCCGCGAGACACGTGTGGTATCACAACGGTCTTCATAGGACTATGGGAGACTGTTTGGACGGCGCCAGAAGTCTGCTACTCTAACCTATGGCCGTATTAGCCGTTCTTCATGTTTTACAGGATGGCGTTATTAGTTTCGAAATTCAAGTTTAACGTTTTGTCATCAAATAATAATACATCATTAGCGTTTTAAATAATCATTTCTTTACCATTACAGCCCCAGCAATTATTTTTAGGATTAAATATGAAAATTGTATTACAGATAATTCAAACCTATGGTGGTTAAGCTATTTATTATTTCAATCAAATTCTAATCAGAAGTCATATTTACCATATACAATGTCACCAGTAAAGTCCGCATCATATGGGATTTTTTTTTATTAATAACTTTATTCGAAATTTGACTTTGGCATCAAGTTCTGCTTCGATCGGGATGAAAATTAAGCAAAAAAATAGTAGTCACGTGATTCGCATTATCTGTCAAATTTTAATTTTTTCAAAAAAATAATTCAAAAGTGGGGTTATTTCTGAAAATATCGAAAAAGTTATTAAAAAAAGTTTTTTTAAATGTAGTTTCTAGCACACATGCAAAATTTCAGCTGCATAAGATAATTTTGATTTTTTGCCTATATTTTGTAAATTGCACCACTTTTGCAAAATAAAACTCAACGCAACCTACATAAAACTTCTTAGTTTTGACAATGCTTTATTTCAGATATATTTTCTTTAAAGTAGCGCCATATTAAATGTGTGTTTTTCTACAAAAACAAAATTGGGCTATTAAAATTTGGTCGCATGTGATGCAAAGTTTATTTGTTTTTGACCCTGTATAAGGTAACTTCATAAAATAAGTATTTTTGAAAACGTAGTTTGTGTCTAAAAGTAATACACCTTAATATTAAGACAAAAAAAACACAGTGTCATCAGTAAAGTGTTTATTAAGTGGAAAATAATTTTTTGTTTTTAACGTAAAGTTTATCTATTTTCAGCGATTTAATTAATTAATTTAATTTAACCCCTTTACTTTATTTTTTTACTTTCAGGCACAACCTAAGTTTTCAAAAATACTTATTTTATGAAGTTACCTTATACAGGGTCAAAAACAAATAAACTTTGCATCACATGCGACCCAATTTTAATAGCCCAATTTTGATTTTGTAGAAAAACACACATTTAATATAATATAAACTTTAAAGAAAATGTATCTGAAATAAAGCATTGTCAAAACTAAAAAGTTTTATGTAGATTGCGTTGAGTTTTATTTTGCAAAAGTGGTGCAATTTACAATATAGGTAAAAAATCAAAATTATCTTATGCAGCTGACATTTTCCATGTGGGCTAGAAACTGTATTTAAAAAAACTTTTTCTAATAACTTTTTTCGATATTTTCAGCAATAACCCCACTTTTGAATTATTTTTTGGAAAAAATTAAAATTTGACAGATAATGCGAATCACGTGACTACTATTTTTTTGCTTAATTTTCATCTCGATCGAAGCAGAACTTGATGCCAAAGTCAAATTTCGAATAAAGCTATTAATAAAAAAAATCCCATATGATGCGGACTTTACTGGTGACACTGTATAGGCATACTCAAGACACGGGAAGTAAGTCTGTTTTTTTTTAAATTGTAACATTTAGCTTACTTCCTATGCTTTTGACCCTGGACCTTGATATATTGTAAAACAAAAAAAGTGACATTGCTCCAGAGGGGAAAAAATACATAGCAGTAGTCTAAAAATAAAAAATAAATTTTAAAGTTGGCGCCAAAACCTTAAAACACAATAGTAATAGTAACTAACTACTAGATAGAGTATCTAGCAATAATTTTTTTCATAAAAAAAAAACGCCACAGGTATGTGTAATCACAATGTTTAATTCTAAATATAATAAAAAATGCTAAGCCTGTAATGGTAAAGCACTGATATAGATAAAACAGATTATGTGTTATTTGATGACAACACCTTAAAATTTAAAAAAACCTTTGACTTCCTTTAAATTTTTAAATTTTAGAAGTCCCTAAAACCATATTTAAAATATCAGGTCCGTATTTAAAAAAATTGACAGTGGTAGAAGAACGTAATGTCGAATTTCAAAACTAACATAAAAACGGCTATGAAAAATTGTTTTCGGCGCAAGAAAATAAAAACCGAAACTGAAAATTTCGGTATTTGAACCGGCGACCTTACCTTACAAATGTAAAAATCCTTTATACCAGATAAAAGCAACGTTTGGCCCATCTTAAAGTCTAAAATTTTTTGCTTGGAGCTTACATAATCAATGCACACTTGTCATACCGTGAACATGCATTGGCTTAACTAGGAGTACTTTTAAAGGAGACGGCCTGCTGCCTAGGAAATGTATTAACAGGAATTTTACTGATATAAAAGTAGCCTTCATTTGTAGTCCTGCACGTTCTAGCTACCTCCCAGGAAAAGTTACTATGTTTAGCAGAACTGATTGACGGACCCTTTGTTTCTAACATTTATTATTATTAATTAATTGATTCAGCCGATACTAGGTGGAAATCCATAATAATAGTATTATGAGATACAGTAAAACAAAGTTGAACTTGTAAATTTCCACTATATTAGACAGAAAATGACATGTTTCGCTAACACTGTAGCTTCGTCAGATGACAATGATTTAATGTATATATATATATATATTAAATCATTGTGATCTGACGAAGCTACAGTGTTACATGTCATTTTCTGTCTAATATAGTGGAAATTTACAAGTTCAACTTTGTTTTACTGTATCTCATAATACTATTATTTATTATTATCTTTTAACATGCGTTTTGTATTGTTTCCAATTTTTAGAAAGATACCTCTCATAATTTTTTGTGGCTATATTGAATTAAATTTTGTTGAGCGTGGCTTTTTTGTAACATAACGCAAGGGTAGGTACTAGAACAGTCTGGGGCAAGCACTCCTTCACCCCTTTAGTTACGCCAATTTTACTAGTTTTTTTTTTACGTCGGCCTATTTCCGCAACGAGGCCAATCACCGACGCCAGGAAATTTGTCACACACTATCTGGTAATTTTGCCGAATCCCTCTTTGTCGAGGGTAGGGTTCTTTAACGGGCCAACATCCATGACACGGGACCCACGGTTTAACGACTCTTCCGAAAGACGGTGCACCTCTTAAACCAAATTCCAAATTTAACATCGACGTTGCCGCCACCGGGGATCGAACCCGGGACCTTCGATCCGTGAGGCCGCTGCACTGACCACTAGACCACAACGCCGATGTTTTTACTGTTTCCATTTTCTCGGTTTCGTTATTATGACATTACAGACATAATCAGATAAGTCGAGAGGCAACGTCGGACCCGAGGGAAAAATGCTTAACGGGACACTTAAAAATTGTTAAATAACAAAAATGAATACAAGGGTGTAGACGCTAAATAACTACTATTACATTACTAAATTATTACACTTAATCTTATTAATCTTAGGATTATTTAATTCTATTTAACTCCAAGCAACCGAAATAAGCGTTTATCTTTAAATAAATTTGAAGCATTTTTGTTTGTCGTGAGGTATTCTTGTCTTAAATAATATAGAATCCGCTCTATATTGCGTATTTAACAGTGGAGTATATCCAAAAACCTAAAAAAAATATTTTTATAATCAGTTTAAATAAAATAAGTTTGTTCATATTAAAATATTTTTGATATGGTAACACAGTTTTTATTCCTTTCAGTTCAGTTTCTTGTATATCATATTTTTGGTTTAAAACTTTAGTTAGTTTTTAAAATCGTTATTTATCAATTTATAATAGAAACATCAAAAGCAAATGAATAAATAAGTTCGTGGGCGGGGGGGTATGGGCTAGGAAGTGGAATGGATAGGTTGCGTCCACAGGCCTTTAAAAAAATAGTAGAATGCAATAGCAACTCTTGGAAAGGCAGTCTTGCCAGGGAATTAATTTTCCCAATCAGGCCTATATTGTTATTAACTTGATCGCGTGTTTATCGTGGTGTGTAATAGTTTTGTTGAACAATTTGTTGTTATTTTTGTGATATATAAACTTGCAAAACAATAGGTATTGACAATAATTTTTATGTAGGTGGTTTTATGGATGGTTCTCTTTTCTAATATGTTTTAATTTTGGTGTACTTTTTAAGAAAATTAAAATACACAAATTGTCGTAACTGTCTTTTGTCTCTCTCTACAGTTTGCGTGTTATTTCTAAAGGTTTTCTTTTTTTCTCTTTAAACACCATGAAATATAAAAGAAAAATTACACCTATTTGTAACTGTGCTACCCTTTAATACATCAAAGATATATTATATTATGTACTTTCTGTTATGCTATGTTATCGAAAATAAGATTTGTCAATTTCCAAACAAATCAATTATGTAATATTTTTATCGGTTATTGTTGAAACCTAAGAAATAATCCTATTGTTTCAGAGCCCTGAGGAAGGAAATATATTTTCCGAAACGTCGGCAAATTAAAATTTGGGTTTCATTTGCTCCCTAAGATCCTTAAACCCCTAAAACCACCTACGTAAAAAATCTATTGGGTCATTAACAATTTTATTTTATATTAACAATAATGCCACTGTGTTTAATTGTTCTAAAAAGTGAGAAAAGTGCGGCGGAGGATATCTCTTTTAACAGGTAATGAATCTCAATGGGTGCATTGTTTTATTAAGGTATATTACAATATTATAAATATCATAAACGATTTAAAAAAATTTTTGCTATTGTGCTGCCTAGTGATGTCTAGACATTATTAACTATTTTTTTTTACCTTTCAACAAACCAAAATTACATAACCGTGTATTTTCAAAGCTGACGCGCGTCGATCGCCACGAAGTTAGTAAGTTGAACCGATGCTGCCAACTCAAATTAGTGGATGGTAACCTATAAAAACCAAAAACCCATTGGTACAGTGTGCCATTTATACAGCCTACTAAGCATTCTACTCTTTTATAGGCCCATGGTTACGTCCAATATATTTATTTCAAGAGTACAAGAAAAAAAGGCATAATGGTAGGCGGGGAAGTGGGATGGTTAAGTTTATGTAATAAACATAATGACACTTCATGAGACTGCGTCTTAGTGCTTCTTGTTAATCTTATTCCAAGCGCTGATATACTCTTATCTGCGCTTTTTCTTACCTGCGTAAAAAAATTAATACACTTGTGTCTTTCCTGAAAATGTGTATCGTCCTCGGACAGACTTTGAGGGCAACCCGGACACCTAAAGGTCCACCTAGAAGTCACTTTCACTGGAGGCTTTTTGGTAATGTGGCTTACTAAAAAGTTCATGGCGATGTCTTCGCAGTTCATGTATTCATCTACTTTATCTCTTATCGCTTGCGGTAGCCATTTCCAGTACAAATGAAGATAGTGGCGATGTAAAAATGCCGCGCCTGAAACAAAGAAAAATGTTTGTGATACTAAATTTTTTGCTGTTATTCTTTTTGGAGTCAATTTTTAAACAGGCCGTTTTAACAACCCTAAGTTAAATAAGCAAAATACATTTCTATTTTTTTTCTATTGGAGAGTTTTATTTTGTGCTATATTTTAAATGTATCTTGGTCAAAATTAGAAAAAAGGTCCTTTGTAAGCATATTGTGCAAATAATAACTGAATCTGTCATTTCTAAGTCACATTTTGTAGTTTTTCAGGAAACAAGAAAAACGTTTTTGATAGCTGTATTTGCAATTAAATCTTTTTTTTAATTATTGATATGTATATCATTATTCTCAACCAACTTAAAAAGTTTATTATAGATAATATAACATTAAATACACGAAATATAAAATCACAAATAATAAAAATTATGTTGTGTAACTATTAATAATTTTAACAAAATTATTTTAAAAATATATACAGTGATCGGCGAAAGTGCGCAGTATAAAGGGGAATATTTTAATCTTCGATTTTAGTAAATTTATTTTATTTTAAAAAAGTTCTGCATATACTCAAACCAAATAAACACCTATTAAATCTCTAATGGTATACGATGAAGGATCAAAATTTGGAAATTCCGCTAAGAGTAAAGTACCTCCATTTTTTATTTTAGATTTTTTTTATCAAGAATTATTGTCATAATTTGAAAGATATAAGTGCCCAAATACCAAATTTCGCTTATTTTTGACAAAAAAAATGATTTAATCGTTTTTTCTGAATTAGGTACCCTGTATAAAAATGAATTCGCAACCATACAGTACGTAAATAGAATTTTCTGCAGACTTTGTTAGAGATAACCGTAAATAATATGTCATTTGATTCTCATATCTTGGAACTGACTCGTAGGGGAACTTCTGGTTGCTATGCTGTGCGGCTAGTGTCACGGGAAATTGGTTCAGCTCCGGCTCGGACTATTTCCATTCGTTAGTGGAATTCCACTTGCGCTATGGAATTGTATTCTGGGGAAATACATGTAATTACCTGCATTCATTATTGTTTTACAGAAATGAGCTGTTAGATATATTTGCAATATACGTAGCAGGGAGTCATGCAGACCGTGGTTTAAATGAAAAAAAAATTTAACCCTAACATCTTTGTTCATTCTTGAAACGGCATGCATGATTTACAAGCGCAAAGACACTTTACCGGTGCCTGAACATTCTTTGGTACTAGGCAGTCGCGGGATCTTCATCTGCCGATACCTTCTTCGGCTTTGGTAAGCATTTTTGAAAGTAGAAAGATTTATAACCACCTTCCCATGTTTATCAGGGCTCGTCCTACGCTCCTTTTGTTTGAGAGCTCTTTGAAACAGCTTTTGGTGGAAAGAGCTTACTACGAGGTGGGATTTTGTCTGTGGTTCGCATTTTTCATTTTACATTATTTGTCGTTTTCTTTTTATGTACAGAACTGTGTGTACTCGCATCTGTTTTAGCGATTACTTTTAATGTTCCTCCTTTTTGGGTTTCCAATTTTGGATTACCTGCATTTATTATTTTATTATATTTAAATATTTATTATTATTTATTTTTTATTTTTCTTTGATTAGTTTGTTTCAAGAATATTATGGTTTTTCAAAATGAAAACATTAAATATTTAAAAAAAAAAATTGTCTACCACCTTCAAACAAACATTAAATATTTTTGCTGTACACCAAACAAAGCATTTCCAAAATAATATATTTATACATAGAAGTACAACGTTTCTTCTTTTGAAATTAAAACAATAACTTCGGTAACGTTTGAATATTTAATTTTTCGCTTCAAGCAATGGTAAGCGTCTTCAATAAGCTCGATTCGCAGGCATTTGGACAAGCTCTCTTGAAGTTTTAGCTTGGACTACATATACTATACCATTAAATATACCGTTATTTTGTTTTCTAAATTCTTCAACGTTCCCACGGGATTTACTTGGTTCACTGTCACCCATAATAACCAAATTAAAACACGTTTTTAATTAAAAAATACTCTAAATCACGATGATATCAGGCCGAAAATAAAACCATAAAGTTAGACTGATGGTGACATTTTGCAGAAACAAAAAGTCCAGGCCAGGTATTGTTTCAACACTAAACGCCAATTTTGTCGCGTCGTCGCTAAATAGATACGGACCGCCAAAACGGATAACTCCAAAAAAATTTTCCCCTATGTGGTGGCCAACTTAATATCGGTCACTGTATAATATAATTTTTTCAAAATACAATACTTCCATTTTCATAATTCCGTAAAATTTCCCGCCCTATTAAAAATAAAGTTAAGTAAAATAAACCAAAAAAAAAAACATATAATTCACTAACCTGTTAAAACCATACTCAATTCACAACTATAGTTCGAATTATACAGCCAACTATTCTTCGTATTCAAATCCCAGGCGTGAAATCTTCCCGGGAATCCCACGATTCGGTCTCTATGTTCACGCCAAACTCTAAAACCAAACAGTATCTCGTCGTGACGCAAATGCGCGTCATCGTCAACAGACAATATGGCCTCGGTTTCCAAGTTGTCCAACGGTAAGAATCTGTTATTTAATGAATTTCTTGCCGCCTTTATTATATGTACAGGAGCCCCAATATCCGGCCAACGAAGTTCAGGGCTCGGGAGTCTAGGGGAATTCCATATAACCACCACGGAGTGTAGGTATGGGAGGCCCCTTAAACGTCCTATTGAGTCTAGGAGTACTTGTTCGCGTTCGTAGGTTAAGAGCAGTATGGTGAATTGTTCTCGAGGACTGTTGCCCCCAAGGGCTTCGGAGAATTCCTTGCCGGCTCCTCCTTGGCCGCTTCCTATTGGACGGAAGCCCCTCTCGGAACCTATAAACTTGGCGTCTGAGGGTAAGAGGGGGTCCATTGGTAACGCTGCATAGAGTCTGAAACAAGGGGGAACAGAAAAATTCAATTTTTATCGTACACTTTTTTATTGAGATACTAGCATATTGTTCTGAATTTATGTTTAAAATGTAGGTGGATCAAAAATTGTAGCACATACTCTTTCCTAGAGACAAAACCTTATTACGTTATCTCATTATCCGCGCAATTATTTTATTTGTTGGCTTTGACGGATTATATTGCTATCTTTGTTTTGATAAACTAAATAGACAAGAACAGCTTAAAAATAGACATTTAGGTAGACGCGGCGTTGGACCTTCAGCTAAATAACTGGTACCCATTGGTCGAGGCAGATGTGAAGTCAGTGAGTTTATTCCCGTGTTTTTATTAAAGAGAGAAAATTTTAAAAATTGAAATCGTAAAATCAAAATTTAGTGAAAAAGCCCATCATGGTCAATTTTTTTAACACATAATATTATAATTTGAAGAAGTAGTCCATGCTTAAAGTGGAGTTAAAGTATAGGAAAGAAAGAAAAACCTAAAAGTCTTCCTCCACAAAATTTAATAGAATAAAATGCTTAGTCTCTACATGTTTCGAACGTAGAAATGTTCATCATCAGGAGACAGAAAATATAATTAAAAAGTGCTGATGGTTTTAGCAAAAGAGAAAATGGTAAAGGACTTTAATGGAGCTTTCATGAAAATAAAAAATGATGTGTAGAAAACACATATGGAGAAAATATTAAAATTTAATTTTTTCTTTCCTTTTCTTTTCTTTCTTTCCCACATAATATTATCATATAGAGCTACCCAATATCGAATGGTAGCGAAAGATTTACGATTTAGTTGTATCTAAGTACTCACCTAAATGGATCTCCCCAGTCATTCCACATTTCGTGTCCTTGGGTCAATGCTAAACTAAAATTTCTTCTGAACGATAAGCTATTATATGGTGGCTCTAAAGGTCCTAAACTTTCTTCTTGTTCTGTATCACCGGCAGCCGGTACTAAAACAATGAAATAGTAATTTACGTTACAAGACCGGAAAGTAGTGTTTTTCAGGTCGAGACAAGCATTTCCAGGGCGAGCCGTAGGCGGGTCCTGGAAGCTTGGAGAGACCTGGAAAACACTAATTTTCGGTTGCGTGACGTACAATATTTTTTTTAAGACCGACACTTCGATATACTTACATTAAATTATTTTATATTATTTTTAAATGCGTCGTATGACTTCTCATAAAGGGCTTTTGATTTTACTGGCAATATATCGTAAGACGCTTTCCTTGCTGCTTCCAAAATTTCTTCCGAAATCTCATTTTCCGTGTCGGATAATTCAAAATCTGAATTTATATTGTTAAATTTGCGAACTCGCGAAACAAGTTTGACATAAACAACAAGTTAAAAATCAACGAACTGTCACTCGACAATACATCGAAATGTTGTTGTCATAGTAACGAAATCAAGGTAGCTTGTATTATCAAAGAGCGATTGGAAAAACAAAAAACAGGGACCGGAAAAATCTTTTCCGGTCTCTAACGTCACTTTTCCGGTCTTGCGATCGGAAAAAGGTTATTTTCTAGACGAAAAATTGTCTAGAAAGTGTATATTTTCTGGTTGGTTTTAAAAAATAGTAATTTACGTTACAAGACCGAAAAACACTAATTTTCGGTTGCGTGACGTACAATATTTTTTTTAAGACCGACACTTCGATATATTTTATAATCTAAGCGAAACAAGTTTGACATAAAGAACAAAATTAAAAATCAACGAACTGTCACTCGACAATACATCGAAATGTTGTTGTCATAATAACGAAATCAAGGTATCTTGTATTATCAAAGAGCGATTGGAAAAACAAAAAACAGGGTGACAGTGACATTAGAGACCGGAAAAGTGACATTAGAGTCCGGAAACGATTTTTCCGGTCTCTAATGTCACTTTTCCGGTCTTGCGATCGGAAAAACGTTATTTTCTAGACGAAAAATTGTCCAGAAAGTGTAAATTTTCTGGTCGGTTTTAAAAAAAATAATTTAAAATGTTTAAATCCTATATTTAACAGTTATCTGTGATGTAATTGTCATCTTATTTTGTAGAAGGGAAATTGGATACCGAGCGTAGCGAGTGATCGGTGATCACAAAATTTTGAGGATGTTGTACTCAATACAGCGTGTATTCGGAAGTTCTTATCAAATGGGAAACTTTTTTATTATTAATTTTGCGAAAAAAAATTATTCTTTATAAAAAGCTCTGCATGGTCTAAAACCTAAAATGCAACCATCAAATATCGAAATTTTCCAGTCATATACGAGGTTTGTCAAAAAATGTGAATTTTTCCCAAGAATGTGAATTTTTCCTAAGAGTAATAAAGTACCTTTATTCTTGACATTATCAAAAATTGTTATTAAAAAAAATTGATCAGAACTAAAAACCACGTCTAAATATGCAATAACACGCATTAAATTAATTAAATAATTAATAATAAATCAATAAAATAATTTTTCAACATAAATGCGTATAATTGCATATTTAGCCGTAGTTTTTAGTTCTGATCAACTTTTTTTAATAACAATTTTTGATGTCAAAAATAAAGGTACTTTACTCTGGGGAAAAATTCACGATTTTTAACAAACCTCGTATATGACTGGAAAATTTCGATATTTGATGGTTGCATTTTAGGTTTTAGACCATGCAGAGCTTTTTATAAAGAATCATTTTTTTTTCGTAAAATTAATAATAAAAAAGTTTCCCATTTGGTAAGAACTTCCGAAGACACGCTGTATTTACTAACAAAAAAAATACTTACCCAAAATAGGCTGAAAAGTATCATTAAATATACTTAAAGCTGCAACAGTTTCAGCAGGCAAAGCAGGAATATTTAACCTGTCCCTTAAAACAGCCACAATAGTATCCAAAGTACTTTGCACGGATGCCAAGTATCTCTCCCAAATTAATCTACCTTGTCTTCTAAAGAGAAGAATATCTTCATCGGGAAAAGTTCTTAGAAGAAAATGTAGCTCGGTTACTCGTGCTTTCGGTATAAATATCGAAGCACGTCTCCATTGTATTACTTCGTCATACGCGAGTTTTATTTGGTCGCCGCCGAGGATTACTGGAATAGCACCTAAAAAAAAATGGAGTTGGTAAAGATAAATATAAACTAATGACAAATTTTAACCTAATCGTCGATTCTTCATCTCGATCGATTAAATGAGAAATGTGCAGTGCGCATGCCTATTACTGTACGACTTTGTTTACGTGTGTTTATGCGCGAGGTCAAAAATTTGCCATTTTCATGATTATTGTTTGCTAATCAGCATAATGAATAAAAATTAAGCAATTACTTGAAGCAATTACTTCTTAGTAAAAGCAATTGCTTGACTAGCAAATGCTATAAGTAAAAGCGATTGCTAGATCCGGATATGAATAAAATTTTGAAGCAATTGCTGCTTTTCTTTCACCTCTGTAGCAAATACTTATTCAACACAAGTTCATGTATTATCCACTTGTTCAGATTATAGATTTCATGTTCAGTTTGGTGCCTAATTTGCAAAAGAGTTGACGTAAATACAAAAACGTTGGTCTATTTATTTAGTACAATAGTTATCTGTTACGTTTTTCTCGAGGTTTTTCTGGAAAATAGGAAACTTGTATTAATTTGTGATATGGCAGATTTCAGTGGAAATGAGGAAAGTGATGGTACTGATGAAGAAATTAAAGACAAACAATTGATATTCGTTCACAAATTGAAGGAACATAAATAAATCTCTCTGACCACAACCGTTTAGCTTTCACAACAGCTTCAGCACTTGTAGGAAATTTAATAAAAATATTGGCCTTCTCCGAAACTGCATCCATTACAGAAGTATATGTCTTACAGACAGTAGTTTGTTGAACACCGAGTTCTTCACCTACAGAATTTTGAAAGCCCGGATTCGACAATTTCCGCAGAAAAACTTTAATCTTATTTAAGGGCGACAGTGCACCCCCTCGCCTTTTACCAGTATCAGTCAAAAAATAATTTGCCAACAACTCAACATTTTCGCAGTCAAATCGATATAACTTTTTGAAATCATCATATCTGCAATTTTTACGTATTCTATTCTGTAGATTTTTCTTTTACGGACGTTGACATATTCAGCCATAATTGAAGACACAAATTAAGAGCAACGCACGTGTATGCCGCGGAGAACTAAAGTTGACTGCTACCAAGCAAATGATGTAGGGGTCGACCTACCTTAAAAGTTCAAAGCAATTGCTATACTAGAAAAAGCAATTCCTTAATTTATTCATCACATTTTAAGCAAACAATAGCAACTGCTTCTATTTTTTAAGAAAAAGCATCGACAAGAAGCAATTCCTGGACTTTTAAGCAATTGCTGGACGCAAAAGCAATTACTTTAGTTTTTATTCATTGGCTTTCAAGAAATTACTTCAATTTTATAGGAAAAAGCAATTGCTACATTTTTATTCATTAGGCTCATTATCTATGAATAAAACCTACAGTATAAAGAAAACGCATCTAAAAAAACCTTAATAATTAGCATCCACACAAAAGGATTCCAGCAGATTAGAGATTTTTTTTCCATAATAAATATTACAAAAACATGCATTTTTGTGCTACTAAAAGAGATAACTTTTACTTGGCATACCTGAACGTAAAGCTTCATACACCCTCGCTTGTAAGAGTGACGTAGACAAATAATCTGTAGAACTTGGAGCAAACACCAAAGCAAAAGTAGATTCTCTTAAAACTGCCCTACGACTACTATCAGTCCCACATAATGCCCAATCTTGCGGACCAGTATTCATTGTATCGTCACTAGCTGGAATACATTCAAACTCAAAAAGAAACTTGTCCGAAGTATGAGTATTTCCTAATTCCTTCAAGTGTTGTAAAATAAAGTTATTGAGTTCGGTATTTTCCCTGTTTAGGTCACTGTCAACTGTTGCCAAATTTTTCTGACTGAAATTGCTTTTGTTCGCCTTCATTTCTCCTTGGAATGATAGTACGTATTTGCGGCGACTTGGCAACATGGGAGGGCACTCTTGCCATACGTCGCCTCCTGGAGGGCCAAGTACTGGGGATACAATAAGGTCGAAACCAGGTCGGAAATAATCATGGTAGAATGTTGATTGAACTAGGATTGCCCGACCTAAAAATCGTTAATAGTATTTATTCTCTGTTACAAAGTTAAACTGTACCTAGCACTGAGGTAATGTATTCATGTTTCCTTCTTACCTGTATCTACCCTAGAAAAAATGTCACCACTACTAGCACTTAAGTCTCTTCTTGCCAAGTTCAAAAGAACATGATTTCGTCCATCCCCTCCCCAATAAGGTAGTCTTTTTAAAGCTTCAGAGTCCAAAGGAGGTAAGTTTAAGTGATTACCCATATTTTCAGTTACATCATCTGTGTCTTTAAGTGCTTCACCTAAAAATATAAAAAACGGTTAATTTAGTTTAGATGTACTTAGGAACAAATGTCCGTCTAAAATAAACTACGTCCGGTTAAATAGGTAGTTTATTTGTCGGGTGGGTCGGGTGTAAGGTGACTATTTAAGGTGGGATTAACGACGCCATTTTCTAGCTTTTAACTGTCAATTCGATTTCTCTTACTATTGACGATTCGCACGCGCACTGCACAGCTGTATTGATCAGAGTAGTTTTTTTAAGCTTTTGGCATATAAAGAAGAAAGACAGACATATTCTGGAGCTGGTAGAGCAAGGCAGATGTTAGTCAGGCGGTCATAGTTTTGTTTACTTTCGTGTCTTGTACAATTACGACCCCTTTCCTGTTAAAACAAACATATATTCTCTAGAATTCTTAGGAGAGATGACATCTAGATAGACCAGAAAATATCGTGTTACCAGTAAAAATTCTTGTTTTTACTTCAGTTCTGAAAATCGACGTGTTTACTTTCAAGGATTTTAAGGTAAATTGTGGCAATATTATTGGCTTCAAAAAACTGCTTTTTTTAATGTTTCCATGCATTTATTTAAAAAAAAAAAAAAACCACCGGCATACTATTTGTCAATGCCTCCCTGACCAGCCCTTTCAAAATTAGATACTATTATTTTTTTAAATAATTAAATAATTTTTAATTTTTTTAAATAATAAAAAAAAGGTTCCGGAAGTTACCCCTGTATTCAAGTCATTTATAGGTATCTTTTATACATGATTGACCTTGAGAACTGGGCCCTTAAAGGAATCGGTGGAGGTGATAAAATGTTTATTTAAAAAAAATTGCCTAAAACGTTTAATATTATGGGATAATCGCCATGTAACAAAATAGTCCCCTGTGAATTGTACAAATCCTGTGGCTCCTTGATTCTAGTCTCAATCTCTTTGTTTGGCCTTGAAGAAACATAACTTCGATGTTGGCACCCATATAATCGTTGGTTGGCACCTTCCAAATTGATGCGTTTGAGTGCTGCGCGCGAAAAACAAAATGGCCGCCATCGCAAACTATCGACTGCATATTCTATAGGTAATAATCATTGAGGTTTCTTTTCTATCTCAAAGGTAATAATTGACATATTAAATAAATATCAAGGTATTTCATAAATTATTTTTGGAGAATGGTATAACGAAAAATATCGAAACAAAGATAGATAGCAAGTAGTAGTCTCAATAGCGGGAGCATTGTCTGACGTGGGCCTGGTTGACTGTGGTGTTCCTCAGAGATCTGTTCTTGGGCCTATATTGTTCTTTTTCTATGTCAATGATTTACTAAATCTTAATATTCAGGGATAGTTTACCATGCTCGCCGATGACACGACCATTTTATGGCATGGTACAAGTATAGATTATTTAGAGCAGGTAATAAGTGAAGACCTGGAAAAGATAAAGAACTGGTGCGACAATAACCTACTTTCATTTAACATAACAAAGACCAACATTCTATTATTTAAGTGTGATAAGCACAATGTACTTTTGAATTCAGTACCTCTAGTCAACCAGAACTGCATAAAATTTCTGGGAGTTTATTTATATAATAACCTTAATTTTAGTTACCATATTGACAGTATATCAAAGAAATTGTCATCGGGATTTTATGCTCTAAGGCTAAGGGATATAGGTAGGGAAATGAAATTATCAGCAGTTAAAAGGGCATACTATGCTCCCATAAAATCACGTCTCAGATATGGCATTTCCTTTTGCGGAATCTGTGCTAAATATCTTTTTAATTCATTGTTTGTAATATAAAAGTAGCAGAGATTTTTGTAAGCCAATTAAGAGAAAAAATAATGACGCTCCCATGTTTGTTTAATGTATAGGAAGTATAGCCATTTAAGACAATTTTTATACTATAAGACAGACTCAGAATATTCCTCTTCCCATATCATCAACAGCACAGGTTAAAAATTCCTTTATTTACAATACAAAAGAATTATTTAATCACCTACCGATAGAGAAACGGACATTAGTAACTTCAAAATGTTCTGTAAAAAAGTTAAAAAATTAATATTGAATCGGGCTTATTACGATGTGGAAGAGTATTTTGTGGAAATACTTTGAAGTGTTTTAAATTTTTTGTTTCACCTGACTTGTCTGGCAGTTTGCTGCTATTATTCGATTTTAGGCATTTTTTTTTGGTAATATTTATTAGTAGGTAATTCTGTTGGCGATAAGCTTTGTCAATGAGAATACTATATTTTTTGTATAATAAATCATGTTTTGATTTTTAACATTATTATGTCATTGTTCTTTCACTACACAATTATCCAAAAATTAGCAATGATACTGATATTTTTGTAATATGTCAGATATTACCTAAATAATGTGGGGCCAATATTGATTTTATTTAAATGTTAGTTAATAAAGTAATAAACTTAAAAATCAACAAGGTGAAATAGGTTATTGATTGGCAATATATAGAATGATGTTGAAAATTCTACCTTAACTGACTAATAACTTATGCAAAACATATTGATGATGGCATTAGGCATTATTTTCTAAAGCGTTTTTTAAGTAAATGTTATTTTGCTAAATATACAAAATATCGAGCAAAATATCTAAAAAATGTAATAAAATAATCATTGTTTCAAGTTGTATTACAAATTTCGAGGGAACATGTTTAGTAGTTCTCTCCAATGTCTTATAGACACTTCTAGGGATTAATCTTGTATTTGTACTAGTATCTTGTGTCACAACTTACCCACTAACACCAAAAATATACAAGCTTCCATAGGATTTTGCGTTAAATGAGGATTGTAACCGAGAACCTGTTTTAAGGTCGTTTTAAGAAATCCATCCACATCCCAACCATCATTCATAACAGGATACTGGTCTGGATCATAGAGATAAACTGGAAAGCCAGAAGTCAACGAACACCTAAAAATTTACACATACTTAGGATATAGTAAAATAAGATAAACATAAGTGTGAAGAAAAAATTAAAAGATACAAATATTTTAAATGCCTACACCTACATTTTACTAGCATAAACCTGGTAGTACATATTATTAATAAAATAAAGAAGTCTCAGCTAAACAGAATATGTTTACTAGCAAATATTTGATTTCCTTTTTATAACATCAAAATCAAACTGTACCTACTGACCTTGAATGGTCAAAGCATGAAAACATTCTGCAATTTCTTGATCTATTCCTAGGAATCGGAGGTAAAGTAGGTGGTAAAACATTGGGTGTAAGTCTCTGAGGAAGCGCCAAGTCTGGGGTATTCTGTTGCAGAGCCTCATGCATTGACACTTGTGCCTGCTCGACGGATATTTTAAGTCTATTTAGGTTTGTTTGTTGATGTGCCAACTCTAGCTTCAGATCTTCAATGTTTCTGGAGTATGTCTAAAAAGTAATAAGTATGTACAGTTCACAAAAAAATTTGTACATCACATTGCCTACCTCACCTGGAAGTAGGTTTTTTTTCGTTATTTTTTGGGTATATTCAGCCTTATTTATGTAAAGATAACATACCTAGGCTAAAAATTACAGTACTTTTATTAGGCAATCCAATCATGAGTCAAAAATGGCGACTGCGAGCAAATAATGCTTTGTAACTGGTACATAAGACCATAAGAGTTACATTTCTGGTGGTAATTAAATGGGTTAATGCTGCTTTATGCCCACAGTCGCCATTAAAAGTCATTTGGTTTGAACTGGCCTATAAGCCTATTATGCTATATCGAGGGGTGTCTCACTAGTCAAAATTTGTACACCTACTGCCAAATTTGGCAGGACTTGTCGTTTTTGCCCTTGTCCTGCCACGGTTCTGCTTGTCCTGCCAGAGTCCTGCTTGTCCTGTCAGGGTCCTGCCACGGTCCTATTACTGTCCTACCACGGATACACAACTTCTAAATATTTATATTCTTTCTTAACAAAGAAATAAACTCGGAAATAAACAATATATTTTATCAATAACTTGCATGAACATAATAAATGAGACTGCAAACTCGACTAGTCGACTGTTGTGATTCACCGGTGTTTACAACAAAACTCAAACAGGAATATTATGCGGGACGCGCGCCGAAAACTTTACAAACTGCGACGTCTGTTACACGCACTTCCATTTTACTTTCAATTAATAAACAAAAGCAAACAAAAATATTTTTTGCTTTCCGCTATTTATCCCTACTCCTAAAGTTATTGGAGAAATCTGATTGGATCTGAAAGGTACTGCCTGTCCCGAGGCCTGTCCTGCTTCGATCCTGCCAGAGTCCTGCCATAGTCCTGCCAGATCCTTCCACAGTCCTGCCAGGTCCTTCCAGGTCCTGCCACAGTCCTGCCAGGTCCTTCTACAGTCCTGCCAGGTCCTTCTACAGTCCTGCCGGGTCCTTCTACAGTCCTGCCACAGTCCTGTCAGTCCTGCCACGGTCCTGCTAAATCCTGCCTTAACATTTGTACACCTACTGCCACAGTGAGACACCCCTCGTGCTATATATTTCGAAAGCTTTGGACACATTGTTTCAGGGCTATTCAAAACATACAGAGCAGAAGACGGAACTCACTGTGCTGGTCTTTTGTAGTAGGTAGGTAGGCCTATTCTAAAGTCTGCAAAAATTGGTTTAGCTAGGTATGTGGACTAGGCTAAAAATCAGTACCACCTACATTTTTACTTACTTTTTAACTAGACAAAAACGTACTATACCTATGGTTTATGATGGTTTTCAAATTTAACGCAGGTAATAGAAATAAGTCACTTTAAGAATGTAGGTAGACCTAATAGGAATTTTATTTTTTTTAAATAAAGTTTTTATTTAACAAGGGTTCAAAGTAAGGGGTCAAAATTTTAGAATTGTATAGTGTGACTAAATTAGATAATTTGTCAGCGACAAAGGTAATAGAAGTATCAGAAGTACTTACCTATAGGTAATGTTGAAATTTTTTTTTTATAACTAAGTAAGTAGGTAGGTACCCTAGGTATATGAACTGAGGCGGCAATTATGTATTACTAATTTGAGGGTTTCTTCACTTACAAATAGGTAACTCTACATTAATAATTATTTAAACTTATTTTAAACATGCAAAAGCTATTTAACTTACCTGTAACTCTTGCTTAAATTGCTGTCGCTTCTTCTCAATATTTCTTAACTCACTCAATACTGAGCTTCTAATTCTCACCAATTCTTCTACACCTACTCTTAAATCTATTTCCTTTATATCTTCTAAACCATCAGGTAAGTCCAAATGTGAATGAGCATTGTGCGTAATAAGATTTGAACTTCTTTCCACTTTGGATAAATAAAAATGTGTTATTAAAGGAGTAAGTATTAAGATGGCTAGTACCATTATAACTATCCTGGATAATTTTACATTTACAAGCCATTGGCAAAAACTTTGCCGGGGTTCTCCGGTTATAAGAACCATTTGTTTGATTTTTCGTCGACAACAAAAGTTTTTATGTAAGCATTATTAATTTGTGATGAATTAACGTAACTCCTATTACAGCATAATGGAGACGCCGAAAAATATTATTTTTTATGTAGCACATTAATAAATTTTCGTTATAATATAAAAATATACAAAAAAAAACTGCCCTATCTTTCCATTTTTTTAGGTTAATATGTCAGTTGTCAGTTAGTCAGTTGTCTGTTGTTGAGTGTTGTCTTGTCTTTATAATAGCGAATTTCATTGGCCGAACTGGTGCGGCACGAATGCAATATTTGTCAACCATTGGAAATTTTTGTGCAGGTTTTTAAATTTCATTGAGAAACTAAACCCTTTATTTTTCTGTGTGAGAAACTAGGGCAACACTTTCTACCCTGAGTGCAATCAGTTCCGCACCTGCTCCTGAAGGTCATGCGGCACCAATGCAATTTTAAATTTGTGGTTTTGACGTATATTTGGACTTTTATCTATTTGGTTTTAGAACTTTAATGTTATGTGTGCGTGTATGATCCACAAACTGATTTTCTGATCCAAGGATGCGAATTCTATTGGGATTACACCAGTGTATAGTTTAAATTAGCCTGAATGAGGGTGGGTGCAACCGAAGTGCGGCACTTTTTTTACCAATGGAATTCGCTATAATATTATTAATATTTAGGGGTTTTTGGTTTTCTCTGATTGACATAATTTCTTGCAAGGTTGGGTTGCAGTCAACCTCAACGAAATAAGAATACAAAGGAAGTAGGGTATGGTAGATTGACAGTTGTCCGGGATGGGGTCTGATGGCGGCAACATTTGACGCATGCGCGTTTCCGGTTTACCTGTGGCGTATCATTAAAATGGTAATAACAAAATGATTAATGAAATTTTATTTGGACGAAAAAAATTTAAAAAATATTTAGATTCATATATAACTATAAGATACGTTAAGGTTGGTGTAATAAAACAATACAACTATTTCTTTTAATTATTTATTTAAAGAAGGTAACGGAGGTGAAAGGGTCCTTAATGTAAATATCTGGTTAAATAACTAAAAAACACCTGTTATTATACATTAAAAAAAAAATGCAGAAAACAAATTGTTTCAGATAATCGGCAAAATTATTGCCAAAACGTCTACGTTAAAAAATAAAATTTAAAAAAAACCTTACTCTTTCTTCATGAACCAAATCACAAGAAAATAATAAAATATAATATAATATAGTCCTGTTTATTATAATATGTACCTAAATAATATTAATGAGATTTCTAGTATACAAGAAAATTGTCAAATGACAAACTATGCAGATAATACAAACATTTTATTTATTTGTAGTATCAACAACTTAACAAGTTAATTATAGATACATAAACCCCATTTCTAAAAGCCCTAAGCTATAATAAATATTCAATTAGCATTTGCCCAAGCAGTTCATTCCTTAATTTTAATTTTTGATAGTTTAAATTATATATGTCAATGTCTCCACAATATTTATTAAAATAGAGCACAGTCTTATAAGTGGTGAGTTTTTGTATAGATTTGTCCTCGGTGTAGGAATATAAAATACATGTGCGGATCTAGTATTGACTAAGCCTATTCTAAACGGAAGCAGTCCTAAGAACTCTATTATCTATATATTATCTAACTATTATCTATTTTGTCTCTAATTATTTTATATAAGAAAATAATTCTTGCTTCTATACACAATAGTCTTAAAGAAGGGATATTAAACAAATTACACAAAAGCCCTTGATCTGTACCTCTTGGCGGATAAACTGAAAATGACTTGTAGTACAAAAATTTTTAAAATTTACGCTGAATAGATTTTGAAAGAGCAATCTTATTGGCATACTGAGGATCCCAAATAGTGCATGCTACTAAAGTTTTGTAACTACCAGGGATTTATATAAACTTATTATGGCGTTAACATTTTTAAAGTATTTACAAGTTCCTATAATAAATCCTAGCATATAAAGACCATGAGCTTCTCGAGCAACATATTTAACAATTTATGATTGAAGTAAATAATTATTGGTTTTCTAAAGATAAACTGATATTAAATAAATCAAAGACCGTTATCACCTTGTTTAAGACTAACCCATACACTTTGGAGAATCCGGAAACAGTAACCATTAATGATTGTTATATAAGATTAAAGGAATATACTAAAATCTTAGGTGTGTTGTTGGATAGTAAAATGTCCTGGAAGAGCCATGTCCTGGAAGAGCCATATCCTGGAAGAGCCATGTCCAATATATGTTGTAACCAGAAGGTGTTCCAGTTAGATTCACAGTAGGATAATTATCTTCAGGCAGGTTGTCATATAAGATATTGTATAGGAACGTACCTGCCAAAAAAATATAAGTTTTTTAATTATTTGTTTGGCACCTTTACCAAATGACACAAAAGTAACTATAACGTGATACTACTCTCTTTGTAAATTTTTTTTTTATATTTTGATATGAATTTCTTTAAATGATAGAAGGTTTGGGACTTGCTTTGAATTTATTTTTTTAATCAATGGTATCTCCAGTCGTCCTCAGGTGAATATTGAGAAAACGTTTTTATCATTCTAGAAACATCATTGTCTTCAGTCTTTAAATATGAATTTCTTTGTTTATCGTACCTACACTCCCATATTTTATTACATTCTTTACCCATGGGTTTAAAATTTTAAAAGTAGATTAAGCCAATAAAACATCTAAAAACTTTTATCGATACATAATTTATGAAAAAGTGACAAAGCAGCTTCCTCAGAAGCATAAATAATGCAGAGTTATTTGTATTCATATTCTTAAGTACCTACCTACCTACATATTTTCCAATATATTATGTAATGACCCGATACAATAGTTTCAAAACTTACATTTTTTAACCTGGCTACTTCAAAAGTAGGCACTACTGCAGTTGGGACCAATCTAACTTTCAATCTTGGAGTTCTGTCAAAGCAAGCTTCAGGAAAATGCTTCTAGCAAAGAACTGTATTTCGTGTAGGATCCCAATCACTTCGGTTTACAATTTTCAACCACGCCTTTTTTCTTAGGTAATTATTTGGAAAACTAAAAACCAATAAGTATTTTTAATTTGCTTTTTTGTAGAAATGGGGTAACCCAGTCGATTAATAAATAAATAATATTTTTCTGGTTTTATAAGACGAACGCCCATGAATGACATGCGAGGTTCGGAGGTTATGTGTATTTTGATATTAAATTAAAATAATTTTTTTTTTCTATACAGATTAAAAAAGTTTATATATCTAAACATAAACTTACCGATGAAATGTAATGCCCAGTTTTTTACTTCATAGCGTTTGGGAGCACCCACAAGCAGCACAACTAACCATATTTAAAGCTTATTAATTAACCCAGAATAACAACTAATTAAAATGTTTTAATCGCTGTCCAGCGCTAAAAGTATACTCCACTGTCACACTAAAGTAATTATAAGTTTACTAGTATTCGTTAAATATGGTTGTTAACTAATTAAAATGCAAAATAACTCAAAAACGGCCAAGAAAGCAGAAATCACAACTCGACCTGTCAACCACGGTCAAACACCAAAACAAACATGGAGTCATATTGTGGTGTCTCAAAATGGCCGACTTCCGTCGGTCGATTTGTTAGGCGGTTTATGCAAAATCCTACTTCCTTTGTATTCTTATTTCGTTGGTTGCAGTCGATCAAAAATCGTCGAAGAAAAACCTTAGATTTATTAGCTTAGGATTTGGATACCAGTCAACGACAGGAGATAATTAAATTTTTCCTCTGTGTCACAGTGCTTCCAACTTCCAACACAGAACTCCAATGCTTCCAAACCACCACATGTCTCTATTTTAAAGACCTTTGCACAACTTGGTGTAAGTATTCGTTGTTGCACAAGGTCTAGCGAAAGAGAAACAAACCCTACTCTAGAAACCTTAGCTTGTGCATACAGGTTCCACAAACACTATAGCCGAGTTCCTTTTACGTTACTTTTAAATACCAAAGCAAAGCACACAAAGATTTTTCCTCCCCCCTTGCCACGGTTAAGTATGCCCCTTTATATTTCTCATGTGACTATAAGAAATTGTTCGCGAAGGAGCTCAGCTGCTCAGCAAAGGTATTTACTTTGCTTAGCTGTTTAAAAGGAGCAAATAGAAAGTACCTTTTGCCATATAATATAAGGAATTGTTGATAATTATTTGTTACTAGGGGATAATATAGGAAATTTCAAGGAACTTTTTACGCTTCATGTGGTATGGCCACAAAATTTCTTAATTTAGGAGATTTGTGGGTATGGCTCATACTTTACAATAATTTATATTTTTGACCTGATCATACTCTGTAAAAACAATAAACTTACATCCTGCAGGCTGCAGGTCCTACTCTTGATGACCTAAATCCTAAATGTCCATGGTATTAACGTATAGTGTCACAGATGCATGTAACTGGGGTGAATACCGGCCACGTGGGTAAATCCGGCCCCTACTTTTAGATATTGCGGTGTAAGCGCGGTAAAGCTTCGGTTTCCTACAAAGCGGCACCGCAAAAGAGCGGCCGTAATTTGACAAGCCTCGCCGCGAGTATATGTACTTGCAAATCAAAGTGTGTTCCTCCAGAGCTTCGGCGCAAAAAATACGGGACCGTATTTTCTAAAGCGGTCGCTCTGTTATGTTGGAATAGTGCAAGCACGATTTTTGACGGTGCGCCAGTATTAAAATTGAACTGTTACTTTCCACTAATATTCACCGTCCAAAGCCAATGCACCACTGTTGGTAACTTGGTAATTACGGCCGCTCTTTTGCGGTGCCGCTTATTTGTAGGAAATATGGAGAACTAGGGTAGGAGGCCGATCGCAATGCTTGGATTCGGTCCCAAATTCGCATCGGTAATTCAGCTTTACGAGTCGCCGTAAGATGGCGCTCGTGTTCGAAGTGGGCTATCAAATAAATAGTTTCTTATGGACGCAATAACTATTTTTATTTAAATTAGTTCTTTAAGGAACAAATAAGGACTTTTATATAAATTTACACTTACTTTGTTATACTTATTAGTAAACTCGGCCTGTATAAAGTTCCAACGATGCTTGGTTTTTAAAATACAGGGTATTAAACATTTTAGCTATACCTTTGGAGCTAGAAAGATACTTATTTGGCTGCGTTTCCTCTCTGAAGAAGATCCTGTCTTACACCGCGACACAAACCTGCAAACTCTATTTTTATAAATTGTACCATTATTCATTATAAATATGGAAATCAATTACAATACAACTTTATTTGTCTTGTCTTGTCTTCAAACGTTATTTGTTATTTCGAAAATAAAATGTCAATTTGTCAAAAGTAAAAGTAAAAAACGAAGAAGAAGAAGACGACATCAGCCCACTTGCGACGCGAGAGCATCTATCGGCCAATAGCGAACTAACCAAAAAACCGGGACAGAATTTGAAAATGCTGCCATTGTTGATCGGCCTCCTACCCTCTAGTTCTCCATAGTAGAAAACCAAAGCTTTACAGTCATAAAATAAAATACTTTTATTTTGTTAAAGTAGACCACATACTAAGACGTTACTAAGGTAGACCGCATATTAGAAAGGAGTTAGGACGGTAGACCGCATATTAGACTGGCACCGGAACTTTATACAGGCCGAGTTTACTACTAATAAGTATAACAAAGTACAAAGTAAGTCTTAGTGTAAATTCATATAAAAGTCCTTATTTGTTCCTTAAAGAACTAATTTAAATAAAAATAGTTATCGCGTCCATAAGAAACCATTTATTTGATAGCCCACTTCGAACACGATCGCCATTTTATGGCGACTCGTAAAGCTGAATTACCGATGCTAATTTGGGACCGAATCCAATGCATTGCGATCGGCCTCCTACCCTACCTTAAGTCCTCCAGTGGTCCTCCATAGAAGTAAAATATCAGCTGTGAGACAAACGTCATACAGATACTCAAATCGCTAGTTTGAATCAAAACGTGTTTACCGGAATTTTTGTGATTTTTTAAGTTTTTTACGCTGTGGTTATAAAAATCTACGGCCTTCCAATATGTACGACACTTATCAAATAATAGACAGTTTTCGTTGTCTTTTAAAACCGATTCCGATAGCCGCTATTTGACAACTTTGACATTTTAGCTGTCATTTATCGTTATCGTTACGGATAAGTGGCGGGAGCTAACGGACGGAAGACAAAGCCATAGCCATAGACAAGCGAGTTGCGCGCTCTCAAGGATAGATAGGCAACTTAACATACTAAATTGGTTCCCTGATAGCGCCACATGCGACCGGTGGAAAAACTAAATATAGTCGTGGTGGGGGTAGGCGCCAAGCATAAAAATTTAAATTTTATTATTACTTTGAATTCAAATTTTCGCGCTTCCAACTTAACGGAAAAGTTTGAAGCGCGAAACATCTGATTTAAGTTAAAATAATTTGGGAGAACGAAAGGAAATTATAACAACGTTTCTTTGATATGGCGACAAGATTTATTAATATTAGATATTTACATAAATATGGTTTACATAAAAAACAGCTTACATTATTATATTATTATTTTCTGTAGAATTTTCTAACAATTCCGTGTTATTTTCAAAGTTTTTATTTAATAAACTAGTTATTGTACCTTGTAGTTCATTAAGTTGTGAAGTAAATAAGTTTCTTTCTATATCTTTAATAGCTTTCGCTGTACTTTCCAATCGTTGGGCGACATTAATGAAGTCTTCAGGAGGTTCCACGCTCTTGTTAATTGCCTTGGTTTTTCTTCCCGATTTCTTTGGTCGCGACATATTAGATATATACCTATTTACGATTCTCAAACTACCGACTGCGCCATGTTAAGTTTATAAATTATATATGAATAATTATTTAATAATAACTTTATTTTTTATATATTTTACAAATCAATCATAAAATGACAATGACAATCTTTCACCAGTCCAGGTAAGACTTCAGGATCTGTCACAACAAGCCATATTTTTATCTTTCTCGCACATATTATGCAGGTACAGAGAGAGAGAGGGGTACATAATTTTGGCCATGCTCATTCTAAATGAATATTCTGTTCCTACCAACGTTAGGAGATGAACAACCTTATAAAACAAAATTCCTACAATAGCGCCACTAGCGACCGGGGGGCTAAATTAAACGAACAGGGGACGACCTTCACCATTTAAGTTATCCTAGCCTGGCCATAGCGAAAACGGAACGCATGCGTAATGACCATTTTTTTGACGGATGCAATCAACATAATCTATTTTTTTGTTGAGGTCTGTTTTTAAAGTTTTTGGTTGGTATTTTTTGTTTTCGTCATGGATTCAACAGTAAATTCCCTCAAAAGATCGAGAAATCGTTTCACGGATGAGGACGATATCATTTTATTAGAGGAAATATTGGCCAACAAACGGCGATACACAAGTAAATTTTCATACAACTGTGCTCGATACTGAATGTCCTGGCGATCAAGCACCTCCATGAGAAGGGCATTATCCAAATCCGAATCACTGGATGAGTCCAATAAAAGCAACCTTTCGTCTATCATGATGTTTTAGAATTTTGGGTACTAGGAAATTAAAACCAAGCCCAAAACGTATATGAAAATATGAACACAAACCATTTAAGATAGGTTATGTTATATTTGTTATGTTTACTGTCGAATTTGACTTAACGTTAACGTTAAGCGAATTGAACGAAAACTATTTTTTCGATCTGTCAAATAGCGGCTTCGTATTCGTATTCGTTATGGTTAACCGTTTGCATTTGCCAATACAACGAAAACTCTCTAATATTTCATAGATTTATTGTATATAAATTGTAGTTTGGAGTGTCTAATTAACCAAATTTAGGAGTTTATTAATTTAACCTAAGATTTTTCTGGTTTAATAGTGATGCCAGTTTATAATAAAAATGGGGGTAATTTCGGCCACGGCCGGTATTACCACCAGGTCCTATAACTATGGAGAATTAGAGGGTAGGAGGCCGATCGCAATGCATTGGATTCGGTCCCAAATTAGCATCGGTAATTCAGCTTTACGAGTCGCAGTAAGATGGCGCTCGTGTTCGAAGTGGGCTATCAAATAAATGACTTCTCATGGACGCGATAACTATGGGTCCGGTAAAGAATAGGTATGACGGAATTTAACAATTTTGGGGGTTTTACTAGTAAGAGCATGTTTAATAGAACACTTTAAAAGAGAAAAATCGTTGGATGAACCACTATTTTTGTCAAAAAAATCCTAAAATGATTTGGAAAACGAGGTTATTTTCAATGCAAAAACTCTCTAAAATTTTGTTATAAAACCAAAGTGACGCACAGTGTTGTCAAATTTACCAAGTTTACAATACTATTTGAGGATTTAAAAAATAATGCCTAATATGTATTTTGACGGAAAAAAAGTTTTTGCCTTAAAATAGACACTTTCAATAGTAGTTTTCAATAAAAAAATTGCGGAATTGCAGTATTTTAAGAAAAATAAATTATTAAAAAACGTATAGGTATAGACAGAGTATTCTACCACATGAAAGTATGTGTAAAATTTATATTTTTTAAGGAACTATCATGTAAAATTCAACCCACTTTTTACAGTGTGCAATAAAAAAGTTTCACTCAAGTTTGTTTTACTAAAACTAAGGCTCGAGAATTTCGATATCAAGATAAATTAATATGTTGACATTTAAACTTTTTTTTAAGGTCACGGCGGCATCGATCAAATAGCACAATTATAACGTTTCTCTTTATTGGTGTTTTTCCGCTACACTAAATTTCATACAAAAATCGTAGTTCGCCGTCAGAGCATTCGGCAGTTTTTGCCCCTGTAAGCAATTCCGGGTCGAGTCGACCGATCCGAGTCGACCGGTCCGACTCAGTGCGCGGGGTCTAATTTAATTACATGAATATCAAAAATTTCCGACTGCTCTTTTCCGAGTCGACCGGTCCGAGTCGATTCAATGCGTGTACTCCTTTAAGCCTCTCGAGCTATATGGGAATTACGTACATTGAGTTGTATAATCACATTACTTAACTACAAGAGAAGGAAAATAAGAAGCAAGAGCGGCAGGAAAAAACGGAAATAAGAAATTTTGAAAAAGCAAAATTGGTAAAACGAGCATTGGACAAAGATGGTCTTACAAAGACGATTGTTAGAAATAAAAAAACAAAGTTGTAACTGATGCCTCGATCCAATTTAAATAGACAGTGCAAGATAGGGGTCATTACTTCAGTCAATAGAGAATCCTCTGAAGAATCCATTAGCCCCTCGGAGTCTGAAGCTGAAATAGACGAAGAAGTGTGCCTGGTCTGCGGAGAGTTCGGCAAAAATGAAATAACGGATTATGTGCACAAGCTGTGGTTTGTGGGCTCACAAGGCATGCCAAATCAAGTGAAGAAAAACTACATTTGCGAACATTGTGAATGAGGGGGTCATACCGGCAGGTGGCCGCAGTTACCACCATGTTGCTGTTAAATCCGGCCAGTGTAGAGTTTCATTCAAAGTGTGTTTTTTTTTTAAATTATAATTTGTATTAAACTTTAATAAAAAACTTGTTCGATAAACCTACAATGTATTTATTCTTACCCAGACTTAAGCGTTTTATTGAATTTTATTCTCAAAATTTAAGATAGATAGTACAGGAAATAAAGCATTTTGGCTCGCAACTTTTTCGTCTAGCATGGATTTACTTGAAATTTTAACAGAAGGTAGCTAATAGCCCAAGGATCAAAATCTATATCGAACCGAAGGGCGCCAAAGCCCTGGGGGGTGGTTGCCACCCTATCTCGGGGGTGGGAATTTTTTATTACATTTTAACCACAGGAATCGATCGAAAAAGTGATTCTACGGAAAAAATGTTCTATACATTTTTTTCGTAAAACTAATATTTTTCAAGTTATTCGCGATTGAAAGTAACAATTTTTAGACGAAAAAATCGACGTTTTAATGGGTTTTTCGCGAATAATTCGAAAATTATGCATTTTATCAAAAAAACTGTCGAAAGCAAAATTGTAGCTTTTAAAAAAACAAACAAAAATCTTATTCTATAATTTTTCTACGACCAATGCGAACTGAGATATGGCGTGTTAATGGTTAGCTTTTTTCGTCAAATGAAAAATTTTGATAAATTCAAAGTCAAATAACGGAAACTGGCTGCATTTTTCGAGGAAAACTCATGGAATCTTTATTAAAGTACGTAATTAGACCTTTCTTTTTAAAATAAAAAAAGTCTCTAGCATAAAAATTGAGCGAGTTATGTTAAAAATAAGGTCAGTGCCTAATTTTTTCTACGAAAAAATAAATGAAAACAACCCCCTAACTACCCCCCTAATTAAAATTGATCTTCACCCTTCTGCAATTCTCTTTATAAATGTATTCTTAATACGTCCAAAAAGTTTGACCAATTTAAAATGCCTAATCTTTGAAAAATTGGAGCTTAAGTAAAAAACGAGTTTTCACAATTTCGAGTTTTTCACCCTTTTTCTCAAAATAACTCCGAAAATACTGGAGATACGAAAAAAATGATTGAGTACTAAATTGTAGCTTTTTTAATGACTAAAATTTTCCTATCTGTAAATTTTCTGTACAGTGAATATTTGGCGAGATATAAACCGTTTAAATCCTCTATTTACGAACGAGCACCACCTTTTTCGAGCCCTTTAAACTCACCCCATTTAAAAACCAAGAGATCTTAAGAGATTTAATTCATAGAGCCTTGTAGCTTTTGAAAAACCCTACAAAACCGTTTTTGAAAAAACTTTCTAGCATTAAAAATATAGGAGTTAAAAAACCAATCAAATTTTTTATATTTCTGTGTTAATAAATTTTTTTGTACGAAATTCTACTTTTATCTATTTATATCAATTAAATTAGTTTATAAAAATTGCAATGTTGTGAAGGGTGGTTTTCAAAGGTTGAAAAGTTGCACAATGCACTTGATACATATCTTAAACAACAGAATTCTTGAGTTGAATCACTATATGAATTTTAATAATTTTTTTTGTAAAAAAAAATTTTTTTTGCATTAAGCTGTAACAAGGGTTGATTTTTAAGGGTTGAAAAATTATAAAATTGTATTTCAGAGTATAAGATAATCATTATTTAACTAATCCAAACCAAATTTCACCCTATCTTAAGGTTTACAATGTTATTTTATAATTTTTTACAATTAGGGGTTGTTTTCACCCCTAAGAAACAATCAGCGCTCATCGGAATGATATAAAATATAAAGCAGAGGGTGAGTTTAGCCTAATCTCAAATTTTTATGCAAATCGATCCAAGGCGAAATAATTTTTTTAGAATTAATAATTTTGTTTTACATTAAGCTCTAACAAGGGTTGCTTTTTAAGGGTTGAAACATGATGAAACTGTATTCTAAAGCACGAAACAATCATTATTTAACTAATCGAAACCAAATCTTTCCCATATTCAGGTTTAAAATGTTATTTTATAATTTTTGACAATTAGGGGTAGTTTTCACCCTTAAAAAACGTTCAGCGCCCTTCGGTGCAATATAGATTTTGATCTGTGGGCTATTCCCTACCTTCTGTTAAAATTTTAAGTAAATTCATGCTGGACGAAAAAATTGCGAGGTTTTACCTTTTTTTGAGCTTCATTTCCTGTAGGTACTATTAGGTAGCCGGTATTCACCCCAGTTACCCTAATATATTGTGTGGTAGAATCCTCTATTGTTTTCGTTGTTTAATAAGTACAATACTTCGATCCAAATTATTCACATTATTACAGTGATTAATAAATATTGATAACAGAATTAGCAAAGTCCTGCTGTCGATTTCTGGGAAATACCTAGTTCTATTTTTATATGTGGGGAATTACAAAATAAAGAGTCTGGGATATACTTTTATGATATAGTATTATCTGAATAATTGTTTTAAACTTTTTTTAATATTCAATCAAATCAATGATTTTAATATATTGGGTTACAATACAAGAATACAATTACCTAACATTTTTCAGGGACATTTTTCCTAAAATCACATATATAAACTCAAGAGTTTCTTATTTGGTAAAGTACCTACTACAGGCTAGTTTTATGCGAATTTTATTCTTATTGACTGATTTTAAACTGAAGTTAGTAAATCGGCCAATGAGCGAATAATATTCGCGGTTCGCATTTCGCGTCTCTATGAAACTAAGTAGGGTGTGGTCTCTTTCATTTATACCGATTAAATTTAATTAAACTAGTCATAATATTTTTGTATTTTATTTTACATTTTATATAGAGGTTATAATAATATTTGGAAGCTTACTTGTAGAATTACAGACAGTGTTTTATTTATGCTTATAAGGTCTCGTCGTCATTATTCATTTTCCACCCATCCATTTCCACATCTGGTAACCAGCGAAGCCTACGGCACCGACTGCTACTACTCCTACAGCACAAGCTGCTACTCCAACTGTTCCGCATGAACAGGCGACAATTACAACTGTAGTTGCTCCTACAATCGTTGGTGTTACTTTTACTTTACTTCTCATCTTTTTCTTCTACAAATTACATTTAATACAAATAATTGGCGGTATTTTACAGTAGGTAACTAAAGTTTTCGCAATATTGATATATATACTATTATATAAATAAAAAAAATTTGATTTTATAATTTTATCTAAGTAGGGTAGGCCGGGGTTAGTTGTAACATTTTTACTAAAACAAGTTACCCAGTTTTTTGTGAGAGTTGGAATGGAAACCCAAATATATATTGTAAAGTATATTATATTTTAGCAACAAAATATGAACATATTCCTAACTTAAATAAATAAAATGTATTTTCACCAAATATTAGGGTAAACCCGGTAGAGATGGCGCAGTGCCAATATTTCCCTAAACAAAATAATATCCGGCAACGTGGCTATCGCTACAGACCTTCATTTGCAAATAAACGTCTATGCCGTTCACCTCGCGCCCATCATTTGGAGTTAAGGTATTTTAATTTTCCTTTATATATTTCAGCATGTCCTTTTTTTTTCTAGATAATAAGTAATCTAATTATTTGGGTGTCAAACTAGCCAAAGTTTTTACTAGTTGTAACATTGTCGCTTTGAAATGAGCATATAGTTTGTTTTCTAACCTTAAAATCATTCACATTGTTATTGTTCCCGAGCACGATACCGAGCCATCTCACCAAATGCAAGTTGGGTTAGATGGCGTGCGCCGTATCACCCTATGTTCTCACCCAATCTATTAGATGAAACTGCTAAAATAATTAGCTTGAGGCTTATCAGATTAACTTTTTATTTTTTATAGATGCCCACTATGTGGCACGAGACAAAATTTGAATATATTTTTTTTTTATATTTTTATATATACCCAGAGATGGAATTTTCTCTTATTTAGAAAAAAAAAAAGAGAACCATGTCTTATTTAGTTGAATTAAATAAAATTTTTCCTATCCTCTACTTTTATTTTTCCCAAAAAAATAGTTTTTTTTACATTATGTGTTTACGCCATCTCACCCATACCCATGGGGTGAGATGGTTTTTTTTCTGTTTAAATACAATTTATGGTCATTAAAATTAAATTAAGTTTTGTTTTTTGTATCCTCTACTTTTATTTTACTCAGTATAATCATATAAAAAATAATTCCTACCTAAAAATTGTAAATCTGATTTTTTATGCGACTTTGAAAAAACGTGCGCCATCTCTACCGGGTTTACCCTATTAAAAAATAAGCATCAAAATATGTTAATTATCCGATCTCCTGGGTCAGTTGTAATATTGGAAGGGGTTAGTTATTGTAACTACAGGAAAAAATAAATCCATGTAATTTCAAATAATTTATTAATAATATTTAGGGATTGCATAGAAATTAAGTGTAAAGTAGTTTCTAATACAACAAAAAATAGTAGATTCTGTAACGAGGTTGGAATGAAAATTCGATCCGAGTGGAAGCGAGCGTAGCGAGCGTGAGGAACCACGAGTATCGAATTTTCATTCTAACCGAGTAGCAGACTATATTTTCTCCAAGACCATCCAGTTCCATATCTGATTCATCCGAATTTTCACTCATTTTTTGACTTGCACTAAAATTTGTCTGAAAATAATTATTACAACGCGGCCATTTTTATCCGACACTGACAGTTTCGAAATTCATGGCAACCTATGTCGTTTATATCAATTACAGAATATTCATTCCGTATCTTGTTATGGAATGAAAATACACGCAAAACGCATAAGAAGCAAGTTTTTCAGAATAAATATTCCAACTCAAGAGCGAGAATTTTTACATTCTATTATCAAAAATGATTTTGGAATTATTGCATTCAGTAATGGTCGTGGAGAAAATATATTATAATCTTTAAACATAAAAATACTTACTTTTGTGTCGTAAAAGACGACACTAGTGATTACACGCAACAGTTTGGCCAACGAATAATACTTACCCCAGAAAGAAGACAAACAAGCGTGTTAATTGGTCGAAGCAAAAATGACATTAGGAAATGTCAAAACTGTGAAAAACAGCGCCGCTATCGTGTCTGGTGAGAACCTTAAGCCGAGATGTTTAAATGAACATTATATAAAAGTAATATTTGAGCCAAAAAAAACTATTCAAAATCCCGTTAGTTGATTCTATATGTAGTAAAAATCAAATAGCAGGATTCTGTGATTCTGAATAACCTTTTTGACTAAATATCACTTTAAAATAAAATCCGTTAAATTATTGTTAATATAGCATTGAAGAAAATAAAAAATAAAGCTAAGAAAATGCACATGACATAATTTTATTAAAATATTAAAAGAAAATCACAATTATAGCCTTGAAGAAAATAAAAAATAAAATGCAAATGACATAATTTTATTAAAATATTAAAAGAAAATCACAATTATAGCCTTGAAGAAAATAAAAAATCAAATGCAAATGACATCATTTTATTAAAATATTAAAAGAAAATCACAATTATAGCCTTGAAGAAAATAAAAAATCAAATGCAAATGACATAATTTTATTAAAATATTAAAAGAAAATCACAATTATAGCCTTGAAGAAAATAAAAAATAAAATGCAAATGACATCATTTTATTAAAATATTAAAAGAAAATCACAATTATAGCCTTGAAGAAAATAAAAAATCAAATGCAAATAACATCATTTTATTAAAATATTAAAAGAAAATCACAATTATAGCCTTGAAGAAAATAAAAAATCAAATGCAAATGACATCATTTTATTAAAATATTAAAAGAAAATCACAATTATAGCCTTGAAGAAAATAAAAAATCAAATGCAAATGACATCATTTTATTAAAATATTAAAAGAAAATCACAATTATAGCCTTGAAGAAAATAAAAAATCAAATGCAAATGACATCATTTTATTAAAATATTAAAAGAAAATCACAATTATAGCCTTGAAGAAAATAAAAAATAAAATGCAAATGACATCATTTTATTAAAATATTAAAAGAAAATCACAATTATAGCCTTGAAGAAAATAAAAAATCAAATGCAAATGACATCATTTTATTAAAATATTAAAAGAAAATCACAATTATAGCCTTGAAGAAAATAAAAAATCAAATGCAAATGACATCATTTTATTAAAATATTAAAAGAAAATCACAATTATAGCCTTGAAGAAAATAAAAAATAAAATGCAAATGACATAATTTTATTAAAATATTAAAAGAAAATCACAATTATAGCCTTGAAGAAAATAAAAAATAAAATGCAAATGACATAATTTTATTAAAATATTAAAAGAAAATCACAATTATAGCCTTGAAGAAAATAAAAAATAAAATGCAAATGACATAATTTTATTAAAATATTAAAAGAAAATCACAATTATAGCCTTGAAGAAAATAAAAAATAAAATGCAAATGACATAATTTTATTAAAATATTAAAAGAAAATCACAATTATAGCCTTGAATAAAATAAAAAATCAAATGCAAATGACATAATTTTATTAAAATATTAAAAGAAAATCACAATTATAGCCTTGAAGAAAATAAAAAATCAAATGCAAATTACATCATTTTATTAAAATATTAAAAGAAAATCACAATTATAGCCTTGAAGAAAATAAAAAATAAAATGCAAATGACATAATTTTATTAAAATATTAAAAGAAAATCACAATTATAGCCTTGAAGAAAATAAAAAATCAAATGCAAATGACATAATTTTATTAAAATATTAAAAGAAAATCACAATTATAGCCTTGAAGAAAATAAAAAATCAAATGCAAATGACATCATTTTATTAAAATATTAAAAGAAAATCACAATTATAGCCTTGAAGAAAATAAAAAATAAAATGCAAATGACATAATTTTATTAAAATATTAAAAGAAAATCACAATTATAGCCTTGAAGAAAATAAAAAATAAAATGCAAATGACATAATTTTATTAAAATATTAAAAGAAAATCACAATTATAGCCTTGAAGAAAATAAAAAATAAAATGCAAATGACATAATTTTATTAAAATATTAAAAGAAAATCACAATTATAGCCTTGAAGAAAATAAAAAATAAAATGCAAATGACATAATTTTATTAAAATATTAAAAGAAAATCACAATTATAGCCTTGAAGAAAATAAAAAATCAAATGCAAATGACATAATTTTATTAAAATATTAAAAGAAAATCACAATTATAGCCTTGAAGAAAATAAAAAATAAAATGCAAATGACATCATTTTATTAAAATATTAAAAGAAAATCACAATTATAGCCTTGAAGAAAATAAAAAATAAAATGCAAATGACATCATTTTATTAAAATATTAAAAGAAAATCACAATTATAGCCTTGAAGAAAATAAAAAATAAAATGCAAATGACATCATTTTATTAAAATATTAAAAGAAAATCACAATTATAGCCTTGAAGAAAATAAAAAATCAAATGCAAATGACATAATTTTATTAAAATATTAAAAGAAAATCACAATTATAGCCTTGAAGAAAATAAAAAATAAAATGCAAATGACATAATTTTATTAAAATATTAAAAGAAAATCACAATTATAGCCTTGAAGAAAATAAAAAATAAAATGCAAATGACATAATTTTATTAAAATATTAAAAGAAAATCACAATTATAGCGTTGAAGAAAATAAAAAATAAAATGCAAATGACATAATTTTATTAAAATATTAAAAGAAAATCACAATTATAGCCTTGAAGAAAATAAAAAATCAAATGCAAATGACATCATTTTATTAAAATATTAAAAGAAAATCACAATTATAGCCTTGAAGAAAATAAAAAATCAAATGCAAATGACATCATTTTATTAAAATATTAAAAGAAAATCACAATTATAGCCTTGAAGAAAATAAAAAATCAAATGCAAATGACATCATTTTATTAAAATATTAAAAGAAAATCACAATTATAGCCTTGAAGAAAATAAAAAATCAAATGCAAATGACATCATTTTATTAAAATATTAAAAGAAAATCACAATTATAGCCTTGAAGAAAATAAAAAATCAAATGCAAATGACATCATTTTATTAAAATATTAAAAGAAAATCACAATTATAGCCTTGAAGAAAATAAAAAATCAAATGCAAATGACATCATTTTATTAAAATATTAAAAGAAAATCACAATTACCATTTGAGTCTGTCTTATAATTACTCGCAATCTGCTTATGGAGTTCCTTGTTTACTGGTTTTTCATTCATTCTCCACTTGAAGTTTTCTCAGCAATGTGTGTATTTTCAATAAAATAACCTATTTCGATTGTACCTACTCATTGTGAGCCTGGAAAAGTGGAAAGGCCTAAGTAAAATTTTTTATAGGCTTCCTAAAGGTGACGACAAAATCCTACCTCTAAAATTCATTCTTACGCATAACAAGGAAAAACTGATCTAAAACAAAAATATCACAATTAAAAAAAAAACACTTCAGAGTGGGTTAAAATAAAATTATTTCTACGTTGAGTTCAGTAGGTAGATAATCGACAAAGGTTTAAAAGAGATTAAGATATAAGTAGGTCGTATAATTTAATACATAGTATAAGTCGATAAGCAAGAATCAGCAAGATATAAATTGATATCATAGGGTTTAATTGATTAAAATATGCGTATATATAGGTACCTATTAATACATTTACCAAGATTAAGGATAAAATAATCAAACAAGTGTTGGCAAATTTTGGTTACAAGTTTAATACTAATGCTAATTATGAGTTATATGGGATGTATATCATAGAGCTAATTTATTCAAAATGTGTTTCAATTACGTACCTTTAGCAGAGTGAAAAGTTAAAAGGCTCGTGTCAGTCGTGTTCATGAACAATATTAATATAAAAGATCAAGTTAATCGACTCGCTTGCAGTGTTGCCAATCGGCGGACTTTAGTCCGATTTTCGGACTTTTTTTAAGGCTATGGACTTTTGTCGGACTTTGAAATTATTTCGGACTTTTCGGACTTTTTGATACCTGACGAAAATATGTTAAATGCACAAATTTGGAAATAAAATCGGCAGGAAACTTATTGTTTATTTACCAAGTGTTGGGTTGTCTTATTACTTATTACATTAACTTTTTTATATACACGTGGAGGTGAAGAACCTTTTGACTTTTGAATTTAAAAAATGTTCAATTTTTTAATTTTTGGTTTTAAATTAACCGTTCGCGGGGTTACTGAGGTTTAATCCTCAGTACCCCAAAAAACTTTACTTTTACATAACAACATTATTGTGCTACTGCACTTCTATCCTCATAATGTGTCACTTATGCTGGATATAAATATTAAGAATGAAATCTAAATAATTTCCTACACCTTTTTAGAAAGTTTTTTTCTCCTGGGTTTTTTTCTTTTCTCTTCTTCTCCATTTAGTTTGGTTGGTTTAAGCCTACTTTAACAACGTTTTTGAATGCTCAGTATTCATCCATTGTCAATTTTTCAAGCCATGTTTCTTCTACATTTAAAAATTTTACGTCCATAAAAGCTCCATTAAGGTTCTAATTTTCTCTTTTGCTAACAACATCAGCATAAAATAGATTTCTGTCTCCTGATGATGAACGTTTCTACGTTCGAAACATGTAGAGACCTTTCGAACTAGAATTTTATTCTATTAAATTTTGTGGAGGAAGACTTTGTGTTTTTCTTTCCTTTTCATTTTTTATTATTGTTTTTTTTGTTATTAAAAAGTAAATGTTTATAGAGTTATCAGTCTTTTTCATTATATAATATACATCCAACAGTAAATAATAAATATCACTTATGGCGAATGCGCCAGACGAAGCATTTTCATT
The DNA here is from genome assembly GCA_963969555.1 of Polydrusus pterygomalis. Classification (NCBI taxonomy): domain Eukaryota; kingdom Metazoa; phylum Arthropoda; class Insecta; order Coleoptera; family Curculionidae; genus Polydrusus; species Polydrusus pterygomalis. The sequence continues at coordinate 34,415,463 of OZ018376.1, read as the reverse complement.
TCGACGCGGACTAAATCGGACTTTTTCGTGCCACTGGGCGGACCTTTTCACCTAATGTCATTGGCAACACTGCTCGCTTGGCCATTTTTTTTTCATTTTATAAGGCAAGGTTGTGCGATTAGTAAACACGTTGACTTTTTACAAGTAACTACGTAGGTCTGGTGTCATTTCAACTCATAAATTACGTTAAACATAGGGACTAACTTAAAAAAGTCTAGCGCTCTGACGTCACATATGCTTTTATTCCGTCAATCTTATGTTTCACCGGACTGAGTCTTGCACTAAACCTATAGTAGCATACTGAATGTACCAATAGCGTTTAAATATCTCTAATGGTTTTCAAATTATTAACAATGTTGCAACTGTCCGCGGTTACGGCATACCTATTGATAAAATATAGGAGATAAGATATAACAAAAAAAAAACGTCTTCTCTGCTAAAATATTCGAAATATTTTAGCAAATATCAAAGGGATCTTTTCAAACACTTCTCAAACTAAAATGCAAGCAGATAAACGGCAAATCGCGCACGCGTGTAGAAAAAACAACAAAGCAACTTTCCTCCATGTTATTTGGAAACCTTGTTATCTCCTATATTTTATCAATATGTACTACCTATGCCGGGGTCAGTATTGTAACATGGGCAAATTTAATATACAGTGTGACCAGTAAAGTCCGCATCATATGGGATTTTTTTTTATTAACAGCTTTTTTTAGCATCAAGTTCTGCTTCAATCGAGATGAAAATTAAGCGAAAAATAGTTGTCATGTGATTATCAGTCAAATTTTTTTCAAAAAATAATTCAAAAGTGAAAAATCGAAAAAAAATTATTAGAAAAAGTTTTTTTAAATGCAGTTTCTAGCCCACTGCCCACATGCAAATTTTCAGCCGCATAAGATCATCTTGATTTTTTACCGATATTTTGTAAATTTTCACCACTTTTGCAACATAAGAGTCAACGCAACCTACATAAAATTTCTTAGTTTTGACAATGCTTTATTTCAGATACATTTTCTTTAAACTAGCGTCATATTAAATGTGTGTTTTTCTACAAAATCAAAATTGTGCTATTAAAATTTGGTCGCATGTGATGCAAAGTTTATTAAATTTGTTTTTGAGCCTGTATAAGGTAACTTCATAAAATAAGTAGTTTTGAAAACGTAGTTTGTGTCTGAAAGTAATAATACACCTAAATATTAAGACAAAAAGAACACAGTGTCATCAGTAAAGTGTTCATTAAGTGGAAATAGCTATTTATGATATAAGTGTGAAAATAACTCGTTTAAGGCACGCATATGAAAATTTGCGGAACGAGCGAAGCGAGTTTCGCAATTCATATGAGTGCCTTAAACGAGATATTTTCTTAAGTATATCATACAAGATTTTTTCTACGAGCGTGTGAAAAGTACAAGATTTTTTTTACGAGCGTGTGAAAAGTAATTTTCTTTTCACACTAGTGCGTTAAAGTAAAACCTTTTACACTGAAATGGGTGTGAAAAGTCTAACTTTTCACGCGCTCGTAGAAAAATAAATTTTAGTTTAACTTAACGTAAAGTTTATCTATTATCAACGATTTAATTTAAATCCCCTTTATTTTATTTTTTATTCTTTTACTTCGTCGCTTAGCTAAGTTGTTAAAGGAATAAACGCTTTGCGAACTAGTTCGTATGCGAAATAGAGAGGGGCATATTTAATCGCGGCAAGGGGGGAGGAAAAAATATGTGCTTAGTTACATTTTTAAAAGGATCGCTTAACTTAGCCGTTGGCTGGTTGGCTTTGCTTTGCTATTTAAAAGAACCTTAGGCACCGGAACTCAGCTACTGATGAATTATATTTATGAAGTTCTTTTGGGATTTAAGGAGAATAAGTAAGAGAAACAAAATACTGCTGTCTCACTCACTTCTTTAAAATCAAGAAGTCTAGCTATTTATTATTAGTTTAACCAATGAGTATATATAGGTACTTAGAGATTAAGGTTCTACAAAACAAAATTCTGAGTAGGTACCCAATGGTTAATTCGTCTTTGGTATGTTCGTAATGCGGACATATATATATATAGCTTATTAATATTAAAACAATTAAGTACTTGTTGTAGTTGTTGCAAAAACAACGTGACAAATTCACACGTAAGTCCCATCATTTAAAACATACAATCAGTTTGCCCACGAGCACGAGATCAAAACCTCACAACAACATAATATTGCTTGCTCTACATATTTTCCATCCTATAGTCTGAAAAATAATATTGGTTAAAGAAAACAAGATTTTTCTTTTCTACAATAAATTTCTTTATTTAGCACATTTGTTTTTTATATTTACATCAATATTATAATAAATTAGTGTATTTAAAAAGATTTATATATTGCAAACTAAAACTGTTAACGTTTATAACATTTAAAATTAAATATTTTAAAATAATACAAGTTTTACCAAACAAATAAAAAAATAGTCTAGTAACCTAACTTATTTATAACAAAATAAAATTGAATTTATTTTGTTATAATTAAGTTAGGTTGAATAATAGTAATAAATTATGATCTAATCATAGGTATTTACTAATGGGGTTTAAATATTGTTAAGTAGTTTAAATCATATACCTAGGTAGGTACTCTTTATATTATTTTATTTGTGGATTCATGCTCTTTGTAGCTAGAAATTTTTTGTACCGGTCTATATGTGTATTGCAGCAATACATACTGCAAAAAAATGTTGCCAGGTTTAGAAGCACCTGTAAGTGTACCTACAAAACCCGGTTGTCTGATTCTTACACACGTGCCGTGGTACTTTCGATGTTCGTATAATTATGTACAATTGTCACATTAGAAATGTTTAAAATTTAAAACCCTTTAGTAAATAAATAGCTGTAATTGATTTTTCTGACCTATTTAATTTTCATAAATTGCACGCTTTTGCTTCTCGCAAAAACCCCGTAATGGAATAATGTGTAGGGGTGTAGGTATGTACCAAAGACCTTTCAAAGTATAGAGACCAATTGTTTACATTTTTACCAGGTCAAATGACTCAGTCACCACACCATTCCGTCCTTTCCTTTAATAATTGCGCCATAGCTAGATTTACAGATTTGTCGAAAATGCGCTGCAAAATCCCCGAAAAAATATGTTAATTTGGTAATTCCAATAGCTCTATTCACTGCTCTAAAAATGAGTAATTCGAAATTATTTTCTTCATACTAATAATAAATTTATTTATAAAATATTATTCTACTATTTTGCAAAATAAGAGAATTTTAAAATTACTTCTGTTGTAATGGTCTGGCACACTGGCGACATGCATTTTATTTAGAGAGTAACGTTTACTATTCGAAATTCTAAATGAATGGAATTGACGGCAGGTAGTCGTTGCGACGAAAGCAATTTAAGTTATTTTCCAGCTATTTTGGGTGATTTTTGTGAAAATCTTGTTCAGTAATAAACAATCCTGGTGCATGCATGTTTAATATACAAAAAAGTGGACCAAAGGAATAAGATATCTTAATCTTTGCATCGCTAAGGTTATATTTTAATATTTATGACTGCGAGTCTGACGCCAAACGTCAAGCGTTTAACAGTGTTGCCAAGCAGGAAGAACCCAAGGAGTTCTCTCTTCCACCCATTACATTTTCAATAATATTTCAAACAACAAGGGATCGGTTTTTCAGGCGTTTTATACAGGGTGTTCATTTGAAAACTTCCCACCTCGATTTTCCTGCTTTACCGGCTCGGACCCGTCGATTTTTATTTCGAGGGGGACATCTTTTGCGTATATTGTCAATCTTGTTACTTCAAGCCCCTAGGAGGGAGGGGGGGGGGGGGGGTAAGATCTAAATCTTAAATGGATACCCCTATTTTATATAATTTTTTTGGATTCTGCATAAAATTCTGAACATTTTTTAATAAAAGCATTATTAGTCTATACTTAACAGTTTCCGAGATATTTACTCTTGAAAAATGACATTTTTGAACTTTGACAGCGTCTAGCTTTCTAACTGTACGTCTTAGAGCAAAACGGCTTATATGTTCCTATCTTCGATTTTTATTATCTTTCCAATAGTGTGAACTTTCGGTTAAACCGGATGTAAGAAATATAGTACTTCCGGTTTGACCGGAAGTTGACACTATTGGAAAGATAATAAAAATCGAAGATAGGGACATGTAAGCCGTTTTGCTCTAAGACGTACAGTTAGAAAGCTAGACGCTGTCAAAGTTCAAAAATGTAATTTTTCAGGAGTCATGCAATATCTCGGAAACTGTTAAGTATAAGCTAATAATGCTTCTATTAAAAAATATTCAGAATTTTATGCAGAATCCAAAAAAATTATATAAAATAGGGGTATCCATTTAAGATTTAGATCTTATCCCCCCCCCTCCCTTCTAGGGGCTTGAAGTAACAAGATTGACAATATACGCAAAATATATTCCCCTCGAAATAAAAATCGACGGGTCCGAGCGATTTTCCACATTTTCATTTTAAAGCAGGAAAATCGAGGTGGGAAGTTTTCAAATGAACAATTGGATCTAGAGTTTATAAGCTCTTTGGTATAGGTAGGTACCTACTAAAAAATCTAGAACTTTTATATAAAATATTACAGGTTTTTATTACTTTCCGTTTAATATAATCCAATGATTAAATAAATTCAAATTAATATACCTAAATGTAAAGAAATACGGTTTTAAATTTATACTGAATTTCATGAGTCGGATTAATAATTGTGCTGTGGTTAGTGCAGAAATCCTCAAATGTATCTACTAACGTAATTAATGGGTTTTGCTGTTGCTATGATTAATAATATATATATATTAGAAGCACACAATTAAGCTAAACTTAGAAAAAACAACAGCCATTCGCAAACATAGATCTAAAAGAAAACTATGATCATGGGTCCAGACTGAAAGCCTATAAAATTCTGGTTTATATAATATATTATATTTTCGAATGCAACAAAAATAAACATTTCTACAATACAGAAGGTGTACCTATGCCCGGTCCTGTATAGGAATAATCCTTTATGGATTTTTATAGTCATGTCGTAAACTAGGAAATAGCTATTTATGTATCAAGGGCGTTACGGGGACTATAATGCCCTGAAGGTAGAAATAGCCCGAGGGCCTCTGGCCCGAGGGATAGGTTTCTGCCTGATGGGCATTATAGTCCAGTAAAGCCCGTGGTGCATACAATGCTTTATGTTTTACCTAAAAAAGAGTTTTTCAATGACTAATTACATTATTTATTCGCAATATAAAAAATAAGTTGCACCTGTACCTGTATACGTAAGTAGATAATGACTGGTGTTAAGTTTGACTTTGATGTTTCTGTCAGTTAGTCAGTTGGCATTTTTTATTTAACGATTTGCTCAAAATGGAAGAAATTCCACAAAATATAAGAGAAAAGGTCATAAAAGCGACCGAAAATCTTTTGCCAGTTAAATCAAGGCAACAGTATGATCGGGAGTATGGCATATTTGGTATTTGGAAAGATACGAACACAATTCTTCAAATAACCGAAAATGTTTTAATGGCATATTTCCAGGAACTGGTAAGTTATTGATTTTATTTTAATACATATGTTTAACAAACTTTATTATTTTTAGTCGGAAAAATACAGTCCGAACTCTCTCTGGACCAAGTATTCTACAAGCGGGCATTATCATAATGCCCGCTTATAATGCCCTAGGTGTGATAGCAGGTATTATTGCTATCATAACATATTCCGTTTCTAAGGTATTATAGATCAATAATAGATAGGTAAAACATAAATATAGTTTCATCCAGTACACTTTATAATAAACTATTTCATTTTTTGATCAGTATATTTTTTTCGGTTTATACAAAAGAAAAATACCGATCATTGGTACGTACAGGGGAGCAGTTGGCAATTTTGGTAAAAATGAGGAAAAAACAGGTCCCTTTATCTAGGCATTTTGTTTCAAAAATAACTTAAATGGTAAATATGGTAATTTTAGGGTGTTTCTAAAAATATATAATAAATAAATTTTAATACCTGTAAGCTTCGGGTACTTGCTTACAATATCAAAGAGTAAGAGGGGCGGGGGGGGGGGGGGAGACTGGTGAAAGCGTTATTTATTTTATTAATCCCTAGCATAGATATTTACCTTTAGATCCATACAAGGGCGTCCATGGGGGGGGGGGGGGGGGGGCAAAACGGGCACTTGCCCCCCCCCCCCCTAGGCGCCCACATTACTATTTAATTCAGTATAAATATTGAATAGTACAGTGGTTAGTTAGTAGACCAACAAATCACTAAACTGAACAATTACATAATAAAAACATATCAATAAATTAATACATTAGGCATAAGTTAAATAAATAGTCTTATACAGTGTCACCAGTAAAGTCCGCATCATATGGGATTTTTTTTATTAATATCTTTATTCAAAATTTGACTTTGGCATCAAGTTCTGCATCGATCGAGATGAAAATTAGGCAAATAAATAGTAGTCATGTGATTCGCATTATCTGTCAAATTTTAATTTTTTTTCAAAAAATAATTCAAAAGTGGGGTTATTTCTGAAAATATCGAAAAAAGTTATAATTTTTTTAAAATGCAGTTTCTAGCCCACATGCAAAATTTCAGCTGGATAAGATAATTTTGATTTTTTACCTATATTTTGTAAATTGCACCACTTTTGCAAAATAAGACTCAACGCAACCTATACATAAAATTTCTTAGTTTTGACAATGCTTTATTTCAGATACATTTTCTTTAAACTAGCGTCATATTAAATGAGAGTTTTTCTACAAAATCAAAATTGGGATATTAAAATTTCGTCGCATGTGATGCAAAGTTCATTTGTTTTTGACCCTGTATAAGGTAACTTCATAAAATACGTATTTTTGAAAACGTAGTTTGTGACTGAAAGTAAAAAAATAAAAAATAAAATAAAGAGATTTTAAATTAAATCGTTGAAAATAGATAAACTTTCCGTTGGGTTAAGCAAAAATTTATTTTCCACTTAATGAACACTTTACTGATGACACTGTGTTCTTTTTTGTCTTAATATTAAGGTGTATTACTTTCAGACACAAACTATGTTTTCAAAAATACATATTTTATGAAGTTACCTTATGCAGGGTCAAAAACAAATGAACTTTGCATCACATGCGACCAAATTTTAATAGCCCAATTTTGATTTCGTAGAAAAACACCCATTTAATATGGCTCAACTTTAAAGAAAATGTAGCTGAAATAAAGCATTGTCAAAACTAAGAAGTTTTATGTAGGTTACGTTGAGTGTTATTTTGCAAAAGTGGTGCAATTTCCAAAATATGGGTAAAGAATAAAAATTATCTTATCCAGCTGAAATTTTGTATGTGGGCTAGAAACTGCATTTAAAAAAACTTTTTCCTATAACTTTTTTCGTTATTTTCAGAAATAACCCCACTTTTGAATTATTTTTTGAAAAAAATTTAAATTTGACTGATAATGCGAATCGCGTGACTACTGTTTTTTTGCTAACTTTTCATCTCGATCGAAGCAGAACTTGATGCCAAAGTCAAATTTCGAATAAAGCTATTAATAAAAAAAAATCCCATATGATGTGGACTTTACTGGTGACACTGTATATAAAAAGTATTGTTTAAGTTTTTGCCCCCCCCCCCCCTGAAAAACGCTCTATGGACGCCCTTGGATCCATACAGCTTATTATGTCCTGCGCAAACAAAAGTTACGTTTTATGGGTGAAAAATACGTCGGAGCGCACGGCTCGCCGGTCCGCTGACTTCCCTCCCAGCATCGGGCATGCGCACAAACCTCTTGTTATTGGCCTGTTCTTCTTTAGCTACATGCTCAAAGTACACTCCACAACAGGCGTGGCGCCATTTTTGTTGTTGTGTTTTAAGTTTTCTCTGTGGATTCCTTGTTTTCTTTGCTATTGTGTATTGTGGGTTAATATTTACGGATTTCTAGTTTTTGTGTAGTTAAGTGAATTGTGTTTGTGCTTTTAGTGACTCCGATTGGAATATAAACAATGACTAATAATATCGAAGATTGGTTATTTTGCTGGTTTTGTTTGTTTTTTATATTCGATTTTGTAAGTTTTATAGATTAATTGACTTGTTCTCTTTCTTTTTGAACTAAAAATATGACGAAATATTTTTAAACAAATTTTAGAAACAAACACTTAAAAACCATTTTCTATCCTTAAAATCTGATAGGTTAGCAACTACTAAAAATGCCTTATTTCCCAACTTGATCAAAAATTGAGAACAAATTCCAATTTTTTGGCAAGAATTTTGGGCAAATTTTGGCTGTTTACACGTAGAAATAAATTGAACGTCAACTTTTTTATTTTCTCGAGCAAGAAGTTAAATTTTAAAGCCCGGACCTGTTTATTTTCCCATTCGTCAAATGATAATGTTGTAGTGCGCATGTCTAATCGTGTGTAGCTTTGTTTACATGCGCAAGGCCAGAAATTTGCCACTTTCGTGATTCTTGTTTGCTTATCTAAAGATAAATATCTATGGTCCTATGATGGTCCCTAGTCGTTGTTCGTCAAGTGCAGTCAGGTTGAACGGCGGCGGGTAAATTGTTTCTACTGTAAGTAATCATTTTCAATTTAGACATGTAGGGAGGGCCGTTCGAGACAATTTGAGCATAATTATTGTAATTAAAAAAGTTTAAGTATAATGAGCATAGAAAAATAATTCGAAACTTTAGTAATAAATCCTATATAAGGTGAAACCAAATCTCGTAAGAGAAAGTAACGATTTAATTTTTATATAACATTATTAAATACTTATAATATAAAATAATTAAGGTGGGACATTTTCTTAAACTCGAATTTACGACACTTAAAACGTGAATTCTTAACAGAAATACCTTCTGTAGAGTATGTTTGGATTCCGAATTATTTGCACGTTAAGGTGCATCGCTTTAAAAAAATCATCACATCGCCAGCATTGTGATAATATAATACAGTGACCGGCAGAAAGTGCGCAGCATATGGGAAAGTTTTTTATCTTTAAGTTTAGAAAATTAATTTTATTTTAGATAGGTTCTGCATGTTCTCAAACCAAAATAACACCCATTAAATCCGGTAAAAGTCTTATGGTATACGAGGTATAGGATCAAAAATTTGAAATTTCGCTAAGAGTAAAGTACCTCCATCTTTCATTTTAGAATATTTTTTTACTAAGAATTATTGTTTTAATTTCAAAGTTATACCCAAATTCCAAATTTCGCTTAGTTTGGACAAAAAAATGGATCAAATAGTGTTTTCTAAATAACCCTGTATAAAAAATAAATGGCAACCGAACAGTGCGAAAATTAGATTTTCTGCAGACTTTGTTAGAGATTACCGTCGATCATAAGTCCGATTAGTTTGTTTTCATAATATTATGGCTTTTTAAAATAAAAACATAAAAATATTAAATATTTTTGCTGCACACCGTATTTTATTTTCTGGGGGAACAAGTTAATTTCATCTAACTGATATTTTTAATTTACATTGACTTAAAGCATCTCCTAAATAGTTTTTATACATTAAAGTATGCATAGAAAGTTTCCTTTTGATTTATAAATGTATATTTGGCTGCTTTGATCATAAATAGTATACATTATGAGAAGGAAATTAATTTGTGTTATTATTTTTAGGCTTATTCGGGGAATAAAAAATCAGTATTTGAAGAAACATTATTTTAAAATTATTTAAAATGTGTACAAAATATATATATTATTGATCATTATTTTGCGTGACGAAGAAAATCCGTTCAAAATATATTTTTAATTTAAATTTTTTTTTGTAAATCAAAAGGAAACTTTCTATGCATACTTCAATGTATAAAAAACTATTTAGGAGATGCTTTAAGTCGATGTAAATCAAAAAATATCAGTTAGATGAAATTAACTTGTTCCCTCAGAAAATAAAATACGGTGTGCAGCAAAAATATTTAATATTTTTATGTTTTTATTTTAAAAAGCCATAATATTATGAAAACAAACTAATCGGACTTATGATCGACGGTAATCTCTAACAAAGTCTGCAGAAAATCTAATTTTCGCACTGTTCGGTTGCCATTTATTTTTTATACAGGGTTATTCAGAAAACACGATTAAATCCATTTTTTTGTTCAAAATAGGCGAAATTTGGAATTTGGGTATAACTTTGAAATTAAAACAATAATTCTTAGTAAAAAAATATTCTAAAATAAAAGATGGAGGTACTTTACTCTTAGCGGAATTTTAAATTTTTGATCCTACCTCGTATACCATAAGACTTTTACCGGATTTAATGGGTGTTATTTTGGTTTGAGAACATGCAGAACCTATCTAAAATAAAATTAATTTTCTAAACTTAAAGATAAAAAACTTTTCCATATGCTGCGCACTTTCTGCCGGTCACTGTATATAAACAATAAACAGTGTGTCCGGAAAGTACGTGGACAAAACGCTAGCACAAATTTCTGAGGCCAAAATATAAGCATGAGGATCTAGTGACTAGTCCAACACAATTTTAGTCCAAAAGTTGTTAGTTTTCAAAATACAATATTATAATTTTTTAAACGTTTTTGCAAATATTTATTTTAATGACAGCATTACTAGCACAAAATTACTAGTAAATACTTAGAGGTGTTTAGGACGAAATATCGAGATCGGATCCCAGTTTCGATAGGTATACCTACACATTGCAGATTACAGATTGCAAATTTAGAAATTAAATGATCAAGCTAAAATTAACCATTAACGGTTTCTTATTAAATAATATTATTCAATTCTTGAATTTTTTGCTATGGCTGTGTAAAGAGGGACTACGATGAGCTTCAGTATGCAATAGAACATTTATTTTAAATTCGATTATATCAGAAAACGGCTGCTCGAAACGACACCTACTAGACATACCTTTTTCGAACCAAAAATGTCAAGGAATAAGAATTTTTAACTAAAAATTAAATTTAATGTTTCAACCGAGGTATAAAAAAGTTAGGAATCTTGAGATGTAGGCGAAGCTCTGCTGGTGACGCCCTCTGCCATATATATATCAAAATTATTATCAGATCTCGATTTCTTATTCGAATAAGCTTCTAAATACCGTGTAAATCATGCTAGGCTTATTAAGAAAAATATTAACGAAAAGTTTATGAAAATAATAAAAACAATGTATGTAATTTGGAAGCTATCATCTTTTGAACTAAGGTAAATCAGGCTAGATCGTCATATTTCAGCCTCAGAAATTTGTGCTAGCGTTTAAAAAAAAACAGGAAATTTAGAACAAAGTAATTTGAACAGGTCGTTACTGGCCGTAATGTTGTATCTTGGCGCCATAGTAGTAGAGTGTCGAACTAATTCGTGTCATACCTTGCTTCTATGCACTTGGTATTTCTAATTGTTATGTTTTCTGTCGCTTAAGTATGACTCTGACGTGTGCAGTACGTAGATAAGGCCTGTAATCATGTAAAACGTTAAAAATACGAAATAAAATAACGCTTTATGCTGGCAAGCTGATGATCGTTTTCTAGCGTATGGTTCATCTTGTGTGCAATCTATAAATTAATTATAGTATTATGGGATACACTATAGTATTATGGGAAATAAAGTTGAACTTGTAAATTTCCACTATATTAACAAGAAAATTACTTGCTTCGCTAACACTGTAGCTTCCTCAGATGACAGTGATTTAATAAGAGGTGAAAATAAAAAGGGAGTGCAATAAAATAAAATTATTGAAAATGTAAATAAAACAGTGGAAGGGTTACAATAGCTGGAAAATCCAACAAAGGGTTTAAAAAAAATTAAATAAGGTAAAGTATTTTTCACCCTAAATGGTATCGACTTATTGAGTGCAATAAAACTACCGGTTTAATCCCATATTGTTATACACAATCAACAAGCAAATAATACACTACAGGGTAGGACTTTAGATATTTAATTCGTTATTAATAATATATTATTTAATGACATGAAATATCCTTTGGGATGGAGCACAAGATAGTTAAGTATTATACCTGCTATAATTACAAACTATAATCCGACCCTGACCGACAGTTTATTTGCATTTTTATGGCCGAGCTCTTGCAAAACATCCAAGGTAGTTAAACGGAGTCAACCATTTATTGTAACAGGTCCATATTTTTAAGTTTATTTATTTCCATATATTCTAACAAATTTAGTTTTAAGCTTTTGTTTTCTGCATATAAGATTTTAAAGAAACGATCGAAATTATGTTGATTATCAACTAAATGGTTAGCATAGTTTTTGAGTCAGTTATTTTTTTAGAAAACTGTTATAATTCTTTTGTTAAAATGTCTACCCGTTTGGCCAATGTATGTTTTAGGACAATCTTTGCATTTTAATTTATAAACGCCTGATTTTCTGTTTTTATCGCATTTAGTTTTATTGTTTTTGATAAATTTACTTAAAAAGTTATTAGTTTTGTATCACAAATTTATATCAAGTTTGTTAAGAAAATTGCCAATTACTTTGCTAGGTTTTCCAAAGAAAGTGACAAGTTTTTGATTGTGTCAATCAGAATACTACTTGTGAAGCTCTGCCACTATGGTTTTAGGGGTGTTGCTCTGAAGTGGTTTCATATTTTCTTTTGAATAGAGAAATAAATAAACTTAAAAATACAGACCTGTTACTAAATGATCATTTAGATTTAAATAATTCACTTTTGTTAAATTTATTCTGTTGACCACATACTTAAGATTTTGTAAATTACCCATATTGTACAGGGTTTCTCCGTATATTTTGGAGCACCCCTGGAGCTTTTATTTGAAGACCTAGAAAAAACTTTAAATTACCAAAGTTGCATGATTTCTCCTGAACTGCCAGAATTTGTTATCGGACAAAACAAATGAACATCGTAAATTTGTTTAATAATGCCAATGTCGATTTGTTTAAATAGAACACCCTGTATATTAATTTTTTTTTAACTCCTCACTCTTTTCTGATTCCAAATATGTATTTATGTTATATGTTTACTTTAGTCGTTTAGGCAAAATTTCATTTCAAAATATTGCGGATTAGAAAATCTCTATTGGTGTGAGGAAAACATGCTAGAACAATGCTTATTCAGTAACAATAATTAATATAAATAATGATAATAATTTATGAAACAAACATATAACATATATACATATTTGGAATCAGAAAAGAGTGAGGAGTTAAAAAAAATATTAATATACAGGGTGTTCCATTTAAAAAAATCGACATTGGCATTGTTAAACAAATTTACGATGTTCATTTGTTTTGTTCGATAACAAATTCTGGTAGTTCAGGAGAAATCATGCAACTTTGGTAATTTAAAGTTTTTTCTAGGTCTTCAAATAAAAGCTCCAGGGGTGCTCAAAAATATACGGAAAAACCCTGTACCTTATTTAATTTTTTTTTAAACCATCTGTTGGAATTTTCCCGCTATTGTAACCCTTCCACTGTTTTATTTACATCTTCAATAATTTAATTTTATTGCACCCCTTTTTTATTTTTATCTTTTATTAAATCATTGTCATCTGACGAAACTACAGTGTTAGCGAAACATGTAATTTTCTTGTTAACAAAGTGGAAATTTACAAGTTCAACTTTGTTTTACTGTATCCCATAATACTATTATTATGGATTTCCATCTAGTATAGGCTGAATCAATTAATTTATAATTTAACTTATCAAATAAATGCAAATGGTAAAATGTAATAAACTTTATACGTTGTCAGAAAATATGTTAAATGCTGAATGTGTGTATAAAATAATTTGGAGGCACGTTTTTTCATTTTTCACAAATTTTGTGTAGTAAGCAGAGGACGGCGTGTAAGTATAGCTTAACATATATAGCAGTGTAAAATTTTCCTTACAATTATGTCTTTTTATATTATAACTTACAATTCTTATTTTAGTAAATATCTCAAAAATTTTGCACATAACATTTTTGGCTAGTTTTAAAATGGGTTATAGCTAGGCAAATCAATTAAAACTACTATTAAAAAAATTATAGAAGTTCTGTTCACTATTAATGCTAAGTATAAAATTCTAAATTCGACATCTATATTTTAACTGTCTAAATATTATTAATGTATCTAATAATAAACACATCTAAGTAGTTTTTTTTTAACTATAGATAATAATATAACTATGTTTTCTATATTTTGTAGTTAATTCCAACTTTATTTGAACTTAAATAAGCGCAGAGACTTAATAAAAAATATTACAGTCTAAACTTTTCCTTCAAAGGGCAACAATAATTAACTAGATATAATCAATAGTTTATTTCTTTCTATTGACAGTAATATCACTTTAAAATTTTTGAAATAACGAAATAACAAACTACTTAAGAGTAACATCAAAAAATACGTATTAGGTGCAAAAATCACACACAAAGTTTGTATTTAAGTACCTATGTGGAATGCTATACCTAATATTAATAAAATTGTTAATAGTGATTCAAAAAAATCTTCACGGCCGGATTGTGTAATGGGACTTTTGTCTGCTTATAATTTAATTCGTCTCAAAGTATTCGCAAACAAACTTAATCACTATTAACATTTTGTATTCTTTATAGGTCACCTCAATAAAACCAAATCTACTTATAGTTAGTTCAACCTAGCATTCGACTGAAAAAGTAAGGATAAAATTTCCTTGGCTTAGTCGTGTGTAAACTTCGGTGCCGATTCATTTTTTTGGGTTCATCGGAAGGAAAAGAGTGCAGAGCATATGCATCAGATGTTTCTGATTGTGTTTCTGTTTGCTTTGTAGGTTCAGAAGACAAACTCTTTTCTTCTAGCAAAGATTTAGGTAGAAATTCCTCTTTGGCAATTTTAGGCTCCTGGGTAAAGCCTTGCGTCTGTGCCAAGGCAATGGGTTCACGTTCGTTATTCTTTGGCATGTTGGGAAATTCCTCTTTGGCAATTTTAGGCTCCTGGATAAAGCCTTGCGTCTGTGCCAAGGCAATTGGTTCACTTTCGTTATTCTTTGGCATGTTGGGATGGTGATTTAGCATATATATTCTTGGATCAATAGGATTATGGACAGGAACTGTTGATGTTTCTTTTGTTTTTGGTTGTGTAGTTTCGATTTTCGATTTAGGAATCCCACGTCCACCAAATGTTGTATCGGGTTCCAAGTGGACATGTGTAGTAGGATTCATTTTGTTTTGAACCTGGTGGTTTCCTGGCGATGCTGTTGTCAATGATTTAGTATTATCATCTAATTCTAAAACATCATCTACTTTTGATTCTATTTGCTTAGTTTGTATGACTTCGGGTTTAACTTTAACATTTAGATCTTGCTGTTCTGATTCCCGCCCTTGTCCGCCAGAATCAAGAGAATTTGAAATAGTAAAATTTAAAATTCTCGGAACACCATACTGTCCGCCACTTTCTAACTCAGTATTTTCATCATTCATTTGCGGTAATTCTTTCCTGAAAGTTCTGTTCAGTTTTACAGATGTGTCTTTAATATCAGGCATCATTTCGAATTCTTTTGTTAAGCCGTCCGCTAGTCGGTCCGTGGATTGAATATTCAACGTAGGCTCTTGGGTTGTAATATTATCGTTTGCAAGCATGTCTTTCTTAGTTGTGACGGATTTGCTGTATTTCCTAGTGGGCTGTATTGGTTTTTTCGTCGTATACTTCTTGGTCGGGATACTTGGTCTAGCTGACGAATCTTCGCGTGTAGTATAACTCTTGCTGTTACCAGTCTCAACAACTGACACGGGCGTGCCTGTAGTAGTAATTATTGACTGTGGTTTCTGTGCTTTGTTATTTTGAGTCTCTGATTCTGTTTCGTTGAGTTCTATGATATCAAACATTGTGCCTACAAAAGAGAAAGGACATACAGGTTAAATGCCTCAGAAAAATCATAAACATATTTGGTGAGATATTTTTTTGGGTTCCGACGTAATTCGGACTATATATACAGGTTGTCTCATTGTAACCGTCCATTAGAATATTTCGGAAAGTAATGCGAGTGGTTCGAATATAGGGTTTTCGGAGACGCTCTCTTAAAATGAAATAACAACGATTATATTAGACTTCCCCTTCGAGGCACGTCCAGAAAGTAAGTTTACTGGTACTCTCACAGCTGTAGGGAATACTTTTTCGACATGTTGGCAACACTGCCGCGTAGCCTGACGCCTCCCCTTCAAAACGAGACCAATCCGAGGTTAGCGTGTTGAAATCTCTTGACTCAGTAGCATATCTCGCGAAAAATGTCAATCGTATCTCCCGCCGAGTGCGAAATTTGCGTCGTTATTCGCTACCTCGTTGCGAAGGGAAAAGCTCCGGTTGAAATTAATTTATAATGAGGTGAAAACTGTTTACGGTAATAGAGCTATGAATCGTACGAGTGTGTACAAGTATGCTGACGAAGGGAGTCTGCCTGCTGCACGACAATGCCAGACCTCACACGGCCAACGCCACGAAGCAACTCCTGGACTCATTTGGATGGGACGTTTTGAACCACCCGCCGTATTCCCCTGACTTGGCCCCTTCAGATTTCCATCTCTTTTACTTCCCTTAAGGTGCACATGGATGGGAACAAGTTTTCAACGGACGAGGAGGTGAAGGGGGAGGTGGAGAAGTGGGCGAAAGCGCTGGCGGGAGACTTCTTCGAGGCAGGCATCAAAAAATTGATCCCGCAACTCACCACTTACATCGAGAGGGATGGTGACTATGTCGAAAAATAACTTACATATGTATAAGTGTAACCAAGTATGTTTTTGTTTTAATAAATTTTTTTTTAACTCTACATAAATTGAGTACACTTACTTTCTGGACGTGCCTCGTATCTGAAGTTCTCGCAAACTTGCTTATTTTAAATGGAACAACTTGTATAATGAATTTTTTTGTATTTCTTTCTTCACTTTCAATAACTTTTATTAAAACTTTTTTTGCCCTACTCAATCCGCGTGTGAGAAAAAAATTGTTTTTAACCTTAAGGTTGAATTCTCAACGTCATTCAATCTTTTGCCAACCTATAACCTATTTCGAGTTGATTTTTTGAGTTTATTATTTTAATAACTATAACATTTAAAGAAAATCAATATCGTCGGTACATTATTTAGGTAGTATCTGATATATTACAAAAATATCAATTTATTTCATTGCTAATTTTGGGAGAATTGTATAATGAAAGAACAATGTCTGACAATGACATAATAATGTTAAAAAAAATCTTATCCGTTATTTTTCGCTATACAATTCTCCTAAAATAAGTTATGAAATTCCTTGATATTTATTAAATAGGTCAATTATTACCTATAGAACAGCTATACTCTAAGTGTGTTCCGCGGAACCCTTGGGTTCCGCGATACCTCTGTAGGGGTTCCTCAAAAATTTAGAAAAAAAATCAAAACACCTCTCTCTGGTCGAACGTTTTGACTCCGCGGCCGCGCGTAGGTATATTTATTTATTTATTTGTATTTGTATAAACATGTGTTACAATAGCTGGTACAATATCTCATAAGTTTGGTATCAACATGTATACTTGTATACTTGTGAGCGCGCAGTCCCTTTGATAAAAGCCGCCCCTGAATTGTTTAAAACGCAATTTTTATATTTCTCTTTTTATTTTTGCTTTTTGTTTATCAAAGGCGCCGACTCGAGTATTTTCGAGAATATTCGAGATCGAGTCTAGGACTAAGTATAAAAGCGGCGATCGCGCGTCGCGCCTCGTCAGTCAGTTGACGATTAGGGTTCGGAGCGATAAGTTCCTACCTACCTACTTACAAGCTCGCTAGCGAGAAACTAGTGTTCATTGTTCTACTGCCTGCTGTATTCTGTTGTCTCAGTTTTATACATTTCTTCATTGTACTAAACTTAGTCTCTTATACGCAGTAACGATTGTGCATTATTTAGACCCCACCATCCTGACGTGTAGCATTATAAATAAAGAAGAATGGAACGTTGGCTTAAAGGTGTTAAACGTGTTGCAACAACATCTTCTAATGACGCTGAATGTTCAAAAGCAGTACGCGCGGAGAATATAGCAATCACCGATCCAGACGATGATGCCACGACGTCAAGCTCGACGGTTTCAAAGACGAAAAAAAGGAAGTATAATGAATCATATATCAGTTTCGGATTTGTTGATTCCAACGGCTCCCTCTCTGCATGCTATGTAGTAAACTGCTTCCTAATAGTTCCATGGCACCTGCCAAATTGCGCCGACATTTACAAACTGTACACCCCGAGTCTAAAGACAAGAATAAATAATTTTTTGTTCGTAAAAAAGATCAGTTATTGGAAAGTCAAAAAAATATGATGCATGTAACAAAAACTATTAACGAAAAGGCCACGGAGGCATCATATTTAGTTAGCTATCGCATTGCACAAGCAGGTGAAGCGCACACTATCGCTGAGAATTTAATAAAGCATGTGTATTAGACATAACAAAATGTATGCTCGATGAAAAATCTGCAAAGCATCTTTCTACTGTGCCGCTATCAAACGATACTGTTTCACGGCGAATCCATGATCTGGCAAGCTACGTCAAACAAGAACTAGTTACACGTCTACAAAAAACACGATTCGCCTTGCAAATGGACGAGTCAACTGATGTCGCTGGTTTGGCTATCTTGCTGGTTATCGTGAGATATCCATATGAAAGTTCTTTTGAAGAAGACATGCTTATGTGTTCACCGCTGCTCACAAACACTACCGGGGAAGAAATTTTTAATAAAATAAATATATTTTTTGAAGAAAATAATCTCAGTTGGAACAATTGCATTGACATTTGTACAGATGGGGTCAAGGCGATGACAGGTAAAACAGCAGGAGCAGTGTCACGAATAAAAAATAAAGCGCCTAATTGTAGTTCCAGCCATTGTATTCTGCATAGACAAGCACTTGCGATGAAGCAAATGCCGTCAAATATAAAATTAGTTATGGATGAAGCGGTAAAAATAATTAATTTTATCAAATCACGACCACTACAATCCCGATTGTTCTCATTATTATGTGAAGATAATGGCAGCAAACATAAAACACTGCTGCTCCATACAGAAGTGCGATGGCTGTCTCGGGGTAAAACTTTAACAAGACTATTTGAACTTAGAGCCGAGTTACAAAAATGTTTCTTTCAGCAGATACTTCTTTTAATTTGAAGGACCGTTTGTATGATAAAACTTGGTTGTTCCGATTGTCTTTTATGGCGGATATCTTTCAAAAACTGAACGAATTGAATTTATCATTGCAAGGTAAACAGACAACAGTGTTTCAGGCCTATAACAAAATAACTGCCTTCAAAAGAAAATTAGATTTTTGGATTATTTGCGTTGGTAAGAAAGAAATAGAAAGCTTTACGTCATTCAGTGAGTTTGTTAGCGATAACGACTCAGAAATGTTTCAAGATGATGTGTTTGAAGAATTGGTCCAATATCTCAGTTCGATGCGCGCATCTTTTGAAAAGTATTTTCCCGAAGAACAGAATACAAAAATGAAACTAAATTCATGGATTCATAATCCTTTTTTACCCAACTTGGAAAAACCCGAAAGTATGTCAAACGAGATATATGAATCTCTTTTAGAAATGTCATCAGACACAAGTATGGAGTCACTGTTCAAAACGACGCCTCTCAACGATTTTTGGTGCAGAATCCGTAATGAATATCCAATGCTTGGCAAAATGGCTCTGAATATTCTTCTCCCGTTCCCAACAACATATTTGTGCGAAACAGGATTCTCAACCTATGCAGCCACGAAAACAAAATATCGCAATAGACTGGACGCCAAACCTGATATGAGACTTCAACTGTCTTCTATCAAACCTGATATCAACCAATTGATGAAAAATAAAAAACAGTTTCATACCTCCCATTAGTTAGATTTTTTCTTTTTTAATATCTTCTATTATTGTACTTGCCATGTGGTAAAGTAAGTAATAATTAGTAACTGTAACATTGTACTTTTATTATGATTATTAATAAAGAATACACTTTTAAAAACTATTGTTTTATTGTAGGGTTCCATCAAGTTTTTTGCTTCCCAAAAGGGTTCCGTCACCAAAAAAGTTTGAGAACCGCTGCAGTATAGAATATAGAATATCAAGTCGATACTGATTTTCTTTAAATTTTTTATAAAAGCTAGAAAACATAAATAAATCTATGCAAAATAGGTTATAGGTTGGCAAGCATGTTGATACTCCCACCTTAAACAGGGCGTCGAATAAAGTTGAATATAGGAAAAAAAGAAAAAAACTAAAAGTCTTTCTCCAAAAAATTTAATAGAATATAGAAATTCTTTAGGTGTCTCTACATGTTTCGAACGTAGAAACGTTCATCTTCGGGAGACAGAAAAATATTTATATAATGCTGATGGTATTAGCAGAAGAGAAAATGGTATAAAACATTAATGGAGCTTTCATAGCATTGAAAAACTGAAATGTAGATGGAACGTATATAAAAAAATCGAGGAGAGTTAAAACAGGTTGAGTATGTAAATAAAGTTAGTAAAGGAAGTCTAAACAACCAAACTAAATGAGGAAGAAAAAAAGGGGCCTTCCAAAGAGAAGGTGTCGAGGATTTTCTAAATCATTTATATATTTTTTTTTGTAAAATCATTGGAATGTCTATAAGACAGTATAAAGATAAGAATCGTCTGTGGAAGTTATAGTGTCAGAATAGTTGAAAAATGATTTTTGGGATACATTTTAGAAAATTAAGTAAAAATGTGCGAATTTATTACTAATTTCAGCATATTATCTAAATTAACCTCTCGTGGGGTTATTGGGCTTTAACCCACAGTACCCCAAAAACCATTTTTCAACTATTCTGACACTATAACTTCCGCAGACGATTCTTATCTTTATACTGTCTTACATACATTCCAATGATTTTTCAGAAAATTTTATATAAATTATTTAAAAAATCCTCGACACCTTCTCTTTGGAACGCCCCTTTTTTTTCTTTCTTATTTAGTTTGGTTGTTTAGACTTCCTTTATTAACTTAATTCACATGCTTAGCATGTTTTAACTCTCCTCGATTTTTTTATATACGTATCACTTCTACATTTCAGTTTTTCAATGCCATGAAAGCTCCATTAATGTTTTATACCATTTTCTCTTCTGCTAATACCATTAGCACTATACATTTTTTTTTGTGTCCTGAAGATGAACGTTTCTACGTTCGAAACATGTAGATACCCCTAAAGAACTTCTATATTCTATTAAATTTTGTGGAGGAAGAATTTTAGTTTTTTCTTTCTTTCCTATATTTTCAACTCCACTTTAAGCATGAACTACTTCTTCAAATTAAAATAAATATCTTTGCAAAGATAAAAGAGTGAAACTCAAAATTCCGGTTGTGAAATTAAATAATATGAATAAAAAAAGGAACACATAATTTGTATAAACTAGTGCAACCTTATATAAGCGCGTACAAACTTTTCCAAATTTCTACAAAAATTAATCAAAAGCTAACCGAGCCACTTAATTATAAGTAAATTATGTTTGTCAAAGTCACAGTCAAAGTTGCCTGATTAGTTCATTATTGTTAAATACCATTGTGCAATGCAATATAAGTGTCTGTAAAATTTCAGCTTCATGTGTTTTACCGTTTTTGAGATTTCGTTTTTTAATAATGATATTACATATCCCTTCCAGAGGAGAAAAGGGGCGTTCCTATGATATCATCATAAATTTAGTTTTACTAATATTTATCTTCAGAAAGTAAACTAAATAACCGTATCGTCCGCCAACAAATCAATACAACATTGTCCCACTGACATCACTATGTCATCGATATACAATAAAAAGAGCGGTGGTCCCAAAACACTGCCTTGCGGAACGCCACGCTCACTGTTATTAAGTATTAAATTTTTTAACCTATTTTTAAAATAGTTCCAAAGCCACAGAAGCGCAGAATCAGTAATACCTATACTCTTCAACTTAGCCACTACTTATATTTTCTTATAAACTTTGTCAAACGCTCTTTGAAGGTCCAGAAACACTAAACCCGTTAGTAAGTTTTTATTTAAACCAACCTTCCAGTCATTCAAGACACATTGGATAGCTGTTTCACATACATGATCAGCGCAACAATATTAATATTCTCCAAAAAAGTCAACAATTGTTCCTGCACCACTACTCGTATTCTCATACCACCTGTAATTTATAGCCAATAAAATGATTTTTTAACTTTATGTAAATTCGTAAATATGGATTATTATTTGTGTACTATGTGCTGTTTTTTTCCTTTGATTTCCAACACTATAATATTTCCTATACCTAACAGACCCGAACAAAGTGCACATTTTTTGTGATAAATATGTGTGATATAAAACTAAAATATTATTATATAATTTATTTGTCATCACAACAGACAATAGTTTCTTATACCAATAGTAAATCGCAATAACTTACCATTTTCAATAATACTAAAAAGCTGTCCTTGGTTGATGGCACTAGGATATTCTTCAACAGTCCCTTCCTGCGTTGTGGTACCGCTTGTTCCATCTAGAACTTCAGTTTTGTCAGTTTTGGTACGCACACTAGGGGCCAATCCTGTTGTATTTATTATTTTAGCTTGAGATGGTTTTGGACTTGCAGTTGGTGATCGGTTTGTTGTAAGTACGGTTTTCGTGGTCCTTTGATTCATGGGCTAAAATATAATTTGATTTTATGGGTGGGCGACAATATATTTTGGCCTGTGCAGAAATATATAATATTTAAAGATTCACCTTATTTGCTATCATTTCAAAATCAAACGATTTTTAAATTTTGTTTTGAAATGTAATTACGAAATAAACGTTGTGACCAAAACTTAAGGTAGGGTACAAGGGTACATTCGTATAATCTAAAAGTTTGTAACTTAAAAGATTTAATTAAAAAAAAAGGCGCTATGTGGCTTCCTGTTTCTAATTGGATAAATAATATTACAGCAAGCCAATGAATATGTCCATTAGTGGTGTGATTTTCACCATATTAAAAAAATACCGAGTTTCTAATGGGCCAGAATCCGAAGTAAGGTAACCTCTCTGATCAAGCGACAGCGATCGACTTATTTTGTGCGACTGGTATTTGGATATTTGAATACTCGATGGATTAACCTCATTGATTTACTTGAATGACATGATTCAAGTAAACCAGCCAGACAAATCACTGATAAGAAAAATCTATCTTTGTTACCATGATTTGAATTTATTTAGGAATTCTACCATATTTTCGATATGATATACATTTTGTTAAGTACACCACAATATTTCTGAATTTTATCTTTTCCTAACGAACGCTACAATATATTTAACTGATATATTGCTTCTTTAAAACAAAACCCCATATTATTTGTGACTATGATATACAGTGTGTCTGCTTAAGTTGACAGAATATGGAAAACATCTTTAATATTAATTTTACGGAAAAAAGTTACTCCCTATAAAAAGTTTTGCTTACAGAGAAAATAACCGTAACGTAAAACGTTTGATTTTGAAGTAGCTTATATAAGTAGATAGTCAAAAAGTAAAAAAAATAAAATTAATTCATTAGTCATTTTCTCTTTTGCAACAAACACCATCAGCATTAAATAAATTTTCTGTCTCCTTATGATGAACGTTCCTACGTTCGAAACATGTAGAGACGCCTAGAGAATTTTTATTCTATTAAACTTTGTGGAGGAAGACTTTAAGTTTTTTCTTTCTTTCCCATACTTTCAACTCCACTTTAAGCATGGATTATTTCTTCAAATTACTAAAGTCTGTTCAATGACCGCTGGCCGTTAAGTCACGACTAGTGCTTATCTTTCTAACATTCGTGAACTAGGTGATATAGTCAGTGGTGGCTTCTCCTATGAGGCAGGTGAGGCAGTGCCTCACCAATAATTTTGCAAATTAAATAAATTACAAATTTATATTATTTTACTATTTGCATAATTGCATAAATATATATCCATTAGAATTAATGCCATTAATCTGAACGCGCTTCGCTAGAAATATCATCTATCATCCATCTCATTTCTGCATGCGGTCGTATATGGTAAAAGCCGGTCTCGCGCTTCCTTGTCTTTCCTGATCCGTTGCGTGTTTTGTTATTATATCATCCATCTCATTTCTGCATGCGGTCGTATATGGTTAGAGGCCCGGCCTCCCGCTTCCTTGTCTAGCGTATTAGTAAAAATATCCAATGTATTGTATGATACCGTAATAGTCCAGTAGAATCTAGCTTTAAATAGCGCATAAAACATTCTTTTGAGGCCAGCCTCAACTCTCTACGTAAATTTAATGCGAACGCGAGGGGACTAATCTAATATATTAGATGAATTTGGAGAAATGCTATTATTAGAACAGAACAGGTTGTTTTTCCGTTGAAAGTTCAGAGTTTAGAGAGAGTGCATAGTGAATTTGACTTTTACACCTGCATTGTATTTTATTATAGTTTTCGGTAAATACTTTTGTGATTTTCCGTACTGATTTTTGGGACAGTGGGCAGTGATTTTTCTAAAATATTAATATTACATTACTTTTATTACTTATTAGTTTATTTGTTTTGTGCTTATTAGCGAAAAACGGATTCAGCGGGACCTAGCACAGCGTCACAACTTCCCCAGGTAAATGTAAACAATCGCAATCCTACTTGTGATCTTGTTAATTTTTTAGTAAATGAGCAGAATTTTTCAAGTATTAATTCCTATGAAGATAAATTGTACATAGTAAAAGTAGTAAAGCGACCTGTTCCAGATTTGAGTAAACATCTTGTTACTATCGGTGGGGTGGGGAAATCAAATCGGAGCTTTCAAAACACTTGGTACGAAAAGTACGACTGGCTTACTGCGGTAGTGTAACGTTAAACAAATTATTTTGCTGGCCGTGTATTCTGTTTGCAACAAATAATAGCGACAAAGTTTGGTCAAAATGTGGTTATAGCGATTTAAAAAACTTGGCTAAACTTTAAAATCTAACCTTGCTAAAAAAATTTTTTTCAACTGTGCCTCACCACTTTCAAATACCACGAGCCGCCCCTGGATATAGTAAATGTGCTTCAATAATGATTGTCGTATAATTTTATCCGTCAAAAAGTTTTATTGTCGTTTTTGACAGTGACATTTTTAGTCTACATTATTTCAAACATGTCACGGTTTTGTGAAGAAGAACAAGCAATAATTTTAAAATTATTTTTAATTTATTAAGAGAAAGTGATGCCAGAAAGACTCTTTTATCCTTTAACGCAGTTTACGAGGTAAGTAGATATAATAAAGCAGGAACTGTGAAAACATAAATAATAAACATGAAAAATATATGGCAATGTTTTTATAAATACCTATCTGTTTAAGAGAGTTTCTAATGCTTTGGGAGTTTTGTGTTTAACAATCCAACAAATTAAGGCTTAAGGCAAAGGGGATAGAGAAGGATATAGATTTTTAGAATGACAGTAATGCAGCTATTTTGTCATCTCGTGGACGATAACTTCACGAAATTCACGAAAATACCATAAGAAAGCGTATTTATGGGATGTATAGAGCAAGTGAACACGTTACCATTCGCTCAGTACAACTAAACCTTAAAATATAATTAATGGTGTTGAAATATCCAGTGGTTCATTAGCGGACTGTTTAAAAAAATTAAAATTTAAATGGCGTAAAATGTACTGTACTAAACAGGCGTTTTTTGATGGAGCAACCCAATCTAGCCCAAAAACGAGAAGAATTTTTAAGAGAATTTAAGAATAACGGCAACTCTTAATTTCCCTTAAAACCTATTTTTCTGGATGAAACCTGGATATACAGTAAAGGGACTTTTAGGCGAAGTTGACAAGATGATACTCTTCATACAGTTAAAAAAAAATCTTCAGAGGATGTACGGTTTATTATTCTACATGCTGGTTCAGAAAATGTATTCGTGAATAATGCAACTTTGATATTTAAGTCAGGCTTGAAATCTGGTGATTATTCTGATTCGATAAATAGTGAAAACTTTGAGAAATGGTTTGAAGAAAAATTATTACCAAACTACTAAAACCGTCGCTTATTATCATGGATAACGTCACCTGTCATTCTGAGCTATTTGAAAAAAATTCAAATATAAGTTGCTCAAAAAGATTACTTATTGCATGGTTAGAACAATGACAAATTCCGGTTTCACCATTTGCAATGAAGGATGGATAATAGTGAAGCAGCATATCCAACCCGAACGTTACAAGTAATCCGGAAGCCCTATTTATTTTATTTTTAATTATTTTTATTTTATTTTAATAGGTTGGACGAACTAGCATTACAACATGGAACCCAAGTTTTAAGACTTCCTCCATATCATTGCCACTGTAATCCTATTGAAATGGTTTGGTCGGAATGTAAGCGCTATTATGATGCAAACATAAGTTCTATTCATCCTGTAACAAATGACGTAGTTTTGGGTCTGTGGAAAGAAGCCACAGAAAACGTAATAGTGGAAAAATTGAAACATTATGTAACACACACTAATAAAATTTTAAATAATGTGTGGAAACGGGAAAGATTTATCGATGCTTCAGATACTCTTCCCCTTGGGCGAATCTGATGGTGATGATCCTTGCGGAGATGATTTACTTTAATTATAAAAAAACTGTATTTTGTTGTGTTGTAATTTTTATTATATTTTCTTCTGTACGATTTTATAAATAAGATGAAAATATTTGGAATAAAATTTATAGACTGAGGCACTAGACAAAAAATATATGATTCAATTTTATATTTTATAAATGAGTTTAATTTTTTTTCATTAAATTTAAATTAATTTAAAATTTCATACTGTTTTTTAAAAACAAAACGTTTCATCCCATGATACCTTTTATCCTAAATAAACTACTTATTTCTTATTTCATTAACAGTATAAAAATTATAATTAAAAATTTGAAAAAACGTGCTTGTATTTTACTTGTTCACATGCATCCGTCATTATATAGATCAAGCCTAAGAAAAATCATAACCTTTATCACCGGTACGTCAAACTGACTAAATTAATATACGACATATCGATGGCTTAGAGTGCAAACCTCAGAATAAAGGTGCAAACCGTCTAACTCCACTTTTATGAAAATGTCGATTTGATCGAAATGTCGACCAGATTACTCCAAATAATGACGGTTTTCTTTAAAAACCACCGCACGTAAAGCGTCTAACTCCATGACCTACAATTATGAATATGGCTGCATACGGCAAAACATCTAACTCCAGCATTTCGCGCCATTTTATACGTCAAATAAAAATGGAGTTAGCTGTAGAAGTCAGAATCGTTTTTTTTGCCCTCCTGTAAAATTTCTATTTTTGGAGTTAGACAGTTTGCACTCTAAGCCATTGATATCGCAAATATGGAGAATATGACGTAACATTAGCACATTAAACAGAGTTAACCACTTTATATTTATTTATTTAAGGTAGTTAAATTTTTAGGATTAATTTTTTTTACTTTTTGTGTCACCTCAAAATCGAATGTTTTAACATAATTTTCTCAGGAAGCAGAACTTTCTATAAAGAGTAGCCTTTTTCCGTAAAATTAATTATACAAACATTTTCCATATGCTGCCAACTTCAGCAGAAACACTGCATATGTATGTATATTTTTTTTGAGTAAGCCAAAATATTTCGTTGTATAATACTATACATCCCTTATCCTCATTTCGTTTCTTTCAAAAGTTATAATAATATAAAATTTAAATGGTAAATATTGGAGAAAAACGCAAATCAACGTAAATAAAAATACAAAATTAAAAAAAATATGCTGCATGGTGTTGTTTTTAAAACAACAAAAATACATTTTTTTATTAATTTGGGATATTCAAATGTTTTCCTCTTTGGGAACGGTTTAGACCAAACCTTAACATTTTTGTATTTGCTCTGTTTACGATACATCAAATAAAAAGAGTTTGAAATATAACCCAAAACCCTGTTTTCCTGTACAGCTTTCCAGGAATATTAATTTTTTGGTTAGAGTTATAATCTTCCACAAATTATTTCGTGCTCTGACTAATAAAACGGGAATTACGGTCTAACCTTAAATAACCAAACCATTATCAGTAACACTTTAATAACATTAAAACTCTCTGCGTGAAGAAACATAAAATTTATTCAACGTTTTGCCTCATAAATATTAAACTTTCCCAGTGCGCTATTTTTTATCTTTACCATTTGAGAACATTTTCTCATCTCTAATACAAACGGCCTTGTCCTTTGTCCTGTGTTTCTCTCTCAGGGTTGCCAATTGTTTTACTATTTATGCTAATGGACTTGGATGGGCGAAAACACAAGCCGGCTGTTGCAAGTGAAAACTTAGTATTCACCTTTTTCGTGAAGCATTTTTAAGGATATTGGATTCGTCTTCATCCCATAACTTTTTGCTGAATAAACCGATCTTTCTATTCTCTCGAGTCGAGAAGCGTAATTTGTTTGTTGAAACTACTATTTAACAAACTCTTTAAATTGCAAATATACAATTCAAACTGAGAAAAAAACAAAAAGTTATTCAAATTGTGTTGTTCAAAATTTTTATTTGCTCCGATCAAATACACCAATCATCCTATTATATAGAATACCGTCCACTTAATAAAGAATCGCTCGGACACGTCAAACTCACTTTTTTAAAATAACATATTGTATATTTTTACATTCTACAATCAATTCCCGATAATTTTTTTTTATAAAAAATGATACCTTATACCATAGAGTATATTTGCGTAGCTATATTATTCTGTGCTTTGCCTATCTTTAACAGGTTACGAACTATTACCTTTTAAAACAAAATAGACAAAAACGACAAAATATGAAAAGTACCTAACTATTTTATAAGATGTTGAAAATGTCCTCCACCAACTATTCTGCAGTGGATCAATCGATCCAAAAATTGCTGTTATCAGCTGTCAGTCATTAACCTTTTTATTATTCTGGGTACAGTTTTCTATGAACCAGTGAGGATTTTCCTGTGTCCGGTATCGGTAGTTTTGTCTATTAACCTAACCATTTAAAGAAAACGTTACTTAATCTGAAAAACAAATTCTTGGGATAATTCGTACGTGATTACCTGTTAGCTCAATCATTATTTCACAAATTTGCTCTATCTTAAAAATTATAATTACCCATTGTTATTGTTTCAGATTTAAAAAAGATGGCTAACCGGAAAACAAATCAAGGTTTTTATTTTATCTACCGAATTTTGTCCAGTGCTTTCTTGTAGCAGCGATTCGTCTACCATTTTTAAAATCGTAGCTCCAAATACCAAGACATCAGAAGAAAATATCAAATCGTTACAACAAATCACAGTATTCGCGGAAGTCTATGCCGTACCTCCTTGCATTAGTAATTTATCTAACATTTCCGAAATCATAGCTTCAAACACTAAAGGATCCGAAGAATATTTCACCACCTTTTAAAGAAAAATATTTTAGCCGAGGAAACGTGTGGTCATCCATTCGTAGTCCTCAAGACTCCACTTCAGATTCCTACTTCTAAACAACAAATCAGTGATTATA
Organism: Polydrusus pterygomalis; assembly: GCA_963969555.1. Classification (NCBI taxonomy): domain Eukaryota; kingdom Metazoa; phylum Arthropoda; class Insecta; order Coleoptera; family Curculionidae; genus Polydrusus; species Polydrusus pterygomalis. Next base: position 34,386,092 of record OZ018376.1, on the reverse strand, counting down.
GTATATTAGCTTCGACAATTTCCCCAGATGCTCGAAAGGCTATCAACGTTTTGGAAAAAAATTCTCCAGTTCCCAATTGCACTCACAAAATAATTAGGAGTAGAAAAAGAAGAACGGAGAAAAGTGAAATTCTAACATCTTCACCTTTTAAAGATGTTTAAGAGGAAAACACAGGAAGAAAAAGCAGCTAGTTTAAAAGTGAAAAGAGCAAATCAAATAACTTAATTTGAAGAAACAAAACAAGACTGGTCTAAAGAAAAATCACCCTAAGCAAGTTCTACAAACAAAATCTCCGAAAGAAATAGTTGCTTGCCTTGTATGCTACAAAACTTTTGAAGACGACTGGATACAGTGCCTTAAGTGCAAAAACTGGGCCCACGAGAAGTGTGCGGATATCCCAGTATCTGCTGAGAATTATATGACCATGTGTGACTTTTGCAGAGTTTTGAAATAGGTATTTTATTAAAAGCGAATATTGTGGCATATCGAACAAGTTTGTAACTGTTTTTTTTTTTTTAAATTGGAATACACAGGGATCCAAGCACAATGACCACGACGGCCGTTTCGTCCTTGTTAGGACTCTGCGGGCAGCCATAACCCAAGCAATTCCGACAACAGCGGTAAGATATATTAAAAGCTTTTTTTGCAAAAGCGTGGTATCCATGGTGCTTGGATCCTTTACACAAAATTTAAATGAAACCAATATCGTCTTCATATTCTATACGTAATAATTAAGATGTTAAATAAATATCAAGGAATTTCATAAGTTATTTAAGGAGAATTGTATATCGAAAAATATCGATTAAGATAAGAAGAAGAAGAAGAAGAAGAACATTATTATGTCATTGTTCTTTCACTATACAATTCTCCCAAAATAAGCAATGAAATAAATTGATATTTTTGTAATATATCAGATATTTTTTTTTATGAGCGAGCACAAGCACAAGCACTATAGGAAAAATCCTTTAAGGCGCTCTGGGAGCGGTGCGTGTGTGAAGAAAGCGATTCACGTTTTTTTTTAATCGTTGGAGGTTATATTCGGTTGGAAACACGGTCTCAGAAAGGCCGTTCCACAAAGATGATGTCCTCCAAATGAAAGAATTCTGAAACAATGATGTTCGGGGTGTACTAAGTTGAACCACATAGGGATGGGCGGCAGTGGTTCGTCGTGTGTTTCTGCTATGCATTACTCTAGGTGGAATCGAACGGGCAATATCTGTCGAACACTTGCCATGGAAATATCTGTAGAAGAGAGTCAAATCACCAACCTGTCTTCGATGTTCTAAGCTGTCGAGGTTCTTAGTCAGCTCGTGGTCGCCGATTAGACGAACGGCTCTCCTTTGGATGGAATCCAACAACCGAAGGGTATGCTTCGGTGCAGAACTCCAGATATGAGAGCAGTATTCCAGTGATGGTCGAATCTGGGCTTTATAGAGTGTCAAAAGTTGTTAAGGTGTATACAGCTTTTTGGTACGGAAAAGTATACCGAGCTTCTGAGAAGCTGCCCTGGCGATTGCCACAACGTGATTATGCCAAGACATATTTCCTCCCAGGTTGACACCCAGCAAATTAATAGACGAAGTAAGTGGAATTGCGTGTCCTGCCATAACGATATCGGGTTCTGCAATGTTAACCTTCTTAAAGAAAACTGCTGCCTGGGTTTTTTTAGCGTTAAATTCGACTTGGTTACTGTCACCCCAAGACAAAATTTCTTCCAGGTCTTTATTGAGGCGTGATACCTCATGTTGTCTGCGAAGATGTGCGTCAGCAGCCGATGTTTGAGATTTCAAAGTAAAAGATGAGATAAGTGTCCTGTCGTCAGCAAAGCTATATATTGGATTTTCTGTTTTCGCTAGAAGGTCGTTAATGTACAGTAAGAAGAGAGTGGGGGATAATATGGACCCTTGAGGAACACCAGCATTGATGGTGAAGGTGTCTGAGAGAAACCCGTCAATCGCCACTTTCAGAGAACGGTCCTTGAGGAAGCTAGACAACCACGAACAAAATCGACCGGGCATACCATAAGAACGCAGTTTACTTAGGAGCCCCTCGTGCCAGACACGGTCAAAGGCTTTAGAGATGTCCAGTGCAATAGCCCGGGACTCCCCATGATGTTCGATTGCGTTGCTCCAAAGATAAGTGACATAGGATAGAAGGTCTCCTGTTGATCTGGACCATACTGATGGTCGCTGATAATTTTAAGGCCTTCTAGGTATTTTAGAAGTCGTTGGTTAATAGCTTTCTCCATCACCTTTGATATAACTGAAAGCAATGCGACTGGTCGGTAGTTGTTTGGCAGGGTTTTCTTGCCTTTCTTTGGTATAAGCTGGACTCGCGCCTTTTTCCAGCAAGATGGAAATATTCCTTTTTTGTAGGATAGGTTAAAAAGTGTACAAAATACTGGTGTGAGTTCATCGGCGCATTTCTTGAGCACTATAATAGGAATTTCATCTGGACCAGAAGCTTTTTTGGCATCAAACCCCTTTAGAATTCGTTTGACAGGACGCTGACGGAATACGATATCAGTAATTTCCGATCGAACTGCTGGAATGTTCGGGGGTGTTTTTCCCTGAAAGTCCACCGTGGAGTGTGAAGCAAATAGTTCTGCGAGTAAGTTCGCTTTATCTTCAGCCGTGGTTGCTATTGTGCCGTCAGAACGTGTTAGCGGTGGAATATTTGATTTGGTAAAATTTTGACTGACGGCCATAGCGACTGACCAAAAGGACCTAGATCCGTTAGGAGTGGCGAGAAGTTTATTTTTGATCCTCATGTTATGAGCCTCTTTGTTTTGATCTATCGTTTGCTTACACTGGTTTCGAGCTGTAACAAAGATGGTGCGATTCACATCGGTAGGATTTTTACGCCATTGTCCGTAAGCTAGATTTTTAGCTCTGACAGCACGCTCGCAGTTCTTGCTAAACCAGGGCTTGCCATTAGAAGGGCGCTTCTTGAAGAAAGGAATAAAGGCTTCCATGGCAGTTAGAATAACATCGGAGACCTCTTGAGCACAAGCGGATGGATCATCTGAAAAGAAGCATACTTCCAGCCAAGGAAAAGTGCGAAAATGGTCCCTTAGGTCTTCCCAACTAGCTGATGTGTAGTGTCAAATTTTACGAGGTTTAGGAAGTTGTTCAGAACAAATTGGCAGCTCGCTTAGAGTTGAAATAAGTTTGTGATCGGAAGATCCTAATGGAGGATGAACGGTGACTGTGTATAGGTCAGGGTTGGATGTCAAAAAGAGATCTAAAAGACTAGCAAAACCTCTATCTCGGTCTGGAATTCGCGTTGGTTCTTCCACGAGTTGAGTTAGACCAGAACTGATCGCAAAAGATTCCACGACCCTGTTCATCGTTGGTATTTGAGCCAGTTAATATTGTGGACGTTAAAGTCACCAAAGATAGCGACTTCGGCATTAGGATGGTTGGTTTGCAAGAAGTCAATTGTGTTTGCTAGTGACGAGAAGAGTGCTCTGTAATGGGTGTCACTTGGAGGACGGTAAAGGCAGCAGATAAACGTGGTGATTTTCTGCGTTGATATTTTAAACCACATTACATCAAACTCTGCTGGTTCAAGTGTGTCCTTTCGTTGGCAGCAAAGATCATCTCGGATAAAGAGACAGACCCCAAAGTTGCGTCTAAATCGGAAATGAAAATCGTATTCAGGATATAAATAGCTGACGGTGTTCGTTGACGATCTGACCTTTGTCTCGGTCAGTGCGAGCACATGGGGCTTGGATGACTGTAAGTGCTGGTGGACTGATATTACCTAAATAATGTGCAGACGATATTGATTTTATTTAAATCTTAGTCAATAAAATAATAAACTATAAAAAACAAGGCGAAATAGGTTATAGGTTGGCAATAAATTGAATGACGTTGATAAGCGCCCGGGGTTACCCTTCAAATTTTTTTAATAATAAAAGGCTACTTTGTATATGCCATATTTAAGTTGCTTCTACTTTTAAATATCATATCTGTTTTTATTATCAGATGCACGTTTTTTTCGAAAATTGCATATTTGTTTAACGTCCGAGGCTACCCGAACTTCCCCTACTAGGTATAATTAAATTTTTTCCAGAAAAGTCTTATTTTTCAAGGAATAATGGTGCAAACACAACTCCGATAGGGCCAGTCCCCTGCCCCTATCCCAAAGGTTCGTCACTGTTTCTTTCCTGGTATTTATCTAAAACTGATGACATTCTTTAGATTAGCTATACAACCAATAATTGGCAACATTGTTCTCTCTACGCATTCTCGCTGTCATTTCAAGCTATCTAACACTCTAACGTGGACGTTCCGTTTAATTTCAACCCCAAAGCGCTAGATTTATAGCGGGAAATCCCTTCGGAAACGCTTGAATCCTGACTTGGCAGCCGTATTACAGGATTGTATATTTGCGATGTACCGTTCGGGAACATGTTTGACAATAAAATACTGGATGTTCTTATCTGATTTGGCTTCCTAAAGGGTAATTGGGAGCTTTGTAATCAGCTTTGGTGTTTGTCAATTTGTAAACTAGATTGATGATTGATAAACAGAAACAATTGTTTTCTTTATGTTAATAATTTGTTGAATGAACATTTTTACAAAGGGTAAAGAAAATATCTAATAGATATGTCAAAAAGCAATCGCCATTTGTCCATGGCCAACCAGACCAATTTTAATTAAAAATGCACGTATAGTAAACGGCACGAATTCTCACGTATTAAAACAGATGACAGCAGTTATTTGTCATCGATCAGCTGATATATGGGAATTAAAACTTCCCCAGATTCTTAATGAGCCGTAATTAGCCTGCACGTCAAGTTCTGAATTGTGTTTTTAAGTGTTTTTGTTGCTTTTTATTACCTTTTAAAAGTGTTTAGTGGTTTTAATGGATTTTATTTTGAGTTTAATTGACATTTATTAACTTTTGTGTTCACGGTAAAGCCATAGGATAGTACGTAAGTACAATTCACCAAACAAAAAATTTGTAGGTTAAAATTTTATTATTTTTTTTTTCAGACGGTAAATCATGATGGATCATAATTATTACACTGCACCTGTGCGCCCCTAACTTTTTCTAGCATGAAAGTATTGATGAAGTACCTACTTGTATATAGGTAGGTACTGATATAGGTAAGTAGTTAAAATTTAAAAAATACTTACTGCAATACTTGGGTTGGGTGATTTCTTTATTTCTGGTAAAACCTTATCACTGACACTCTTAGTCGATACAACCTTAATACTGGAATCCAAAGTTGGTTCACTTTCAAGAGCAGTTGTACCATCTGTTGTTTTATCGGTTTCAAAACTGGTGGCAGATGTGGGGGTGATGTGTTCATCCAACTCACTAAAATGTTGTGTCGTTAGAACAGTCTTTTCCCTGTGGGTGTCTTGCCAGGAAAGTTCTTGAGTTGGAACCTAAAAAATAAAGTTCACGGTTTTTTCATCATGCTGATTTTGATTACATGTACCAAAACCTAATACATACATAGGGTAAAGTCGGGTAAATTGTACCTTTTTGATATTTATCTGTCTTAGGCACAAATTACTAACAATATATTACTATAAAAATTTTGAATTATTTTGTTTACGTGATTGGCAAAACGTAGATCGACATCAATGGGCCCAGATTCCTATAAGATTTAGCGGAGACGACGACCTGATTGTTTTAAATGACTGTAAAATTGATATCAGAGCAATTTTTTTTCTCCCGGACCAGCAAAAGCCAGAAATTCTGTGTGTTGACTCCATTAAGAAAATTATAAATATTTTTTAAATCTGAGTAAATCCTAAGTACAGCCATGGCAAGGTCGGACAGAGAGAATTAAAAATATAATTGAATATCGTTAACGTACTAGTGGGACACACAAAATCAAAAACCTTTACAAATCTGCGGTATATGTTAAAAACAATAGCGGCCCCAAAATGCTGCCCTAGGGAGCCCCCGATCCAGAACAAGAGCATCAGATTGAGAATTAAGAAGAATTACAGTAGGAACCCGATAAATCTCTGGCCCCCATGAATAAGCAAACAAGTCACCAAATTGGCAAAAAAAAATATATTTACATTTATGATTGTAGAACAAACCATTACCTTTTTTGTGAATAAGCAAATAAGTCGGATATCACTCATCTTACATATTCTGTGAACATGTGATTTTTCGAATATAACAAAAATTTATGCTTTAAATATCATAAATTGAGTTATTCTACTTCTTGCTAATATTAGTTTTTAGTAATAAGCAGATAAGTCATAAGTAGGTACTTATCTTGTTGTTCACGGCGGCGGTGTTACAATTATGTTCAAATATATAGAGTTATTTCCTGTTGCATGGAGAAATACCTCCGCCACGCTAAAAAATTGTTAAGTTATCTGTTTGTTCCCTCAGCAGGTGGTTGTTTTTGAGGTTATAATAATTATCCAGTAGGTATATAGAATATTATATCGACGAATTTGTATTATTATTTAAAATTGTGAGGAAATCAAGCAGCAGCACTCAGACTGTCAAAGCTACATAATGGACCCGTTGCAATTAAGAAAGACAAGAAAAATAACCTTATGAAACTTTTGCCCCTAATTGACACGGAGTTTCGACCTTTTTACGAAGGTTTATTGGTAGCTGATGTTCCTGACATAGATCCAGATTTAGTGGGGATCGATCCCGACGAGCAATAGTATTATTTTTTGGTTGTGTTGTTGTGCATAATACGTTTTTACTATTGCAAAATAAATAATGATAAATGAATATTAACTTTAATATAATATTGAATAAGTCTTCCGAAGTAGGTATTTTAAAACACACACACAGTTAAAATATCTCGAGTTATCCTAAAATGTATCTTAAACTATAATTATTGTGAATATCCGGATAAGTCGTTCAAAATACACTTAAGATCGTTTCATTGTATATTATAACAATATTCTAACTTACATTACCTATTTTAGTTGTAAAAATCAGTAAAAGATTCCCATAATACCTTTTAGGCAATTTACCTCAACTAAATTATTATTGTTTTGTCTCTCCTGAAAATTTTTATAAAGTCGACTTATAGGTTTATTCGACTAGTAAATTCTTAATAAAATAAAAAGCTGAATGAATTAAAAAGGTCAGCTCTCCGTCTATCCTATCAGATACGTACGAAATGAACACCTCGTAAAGCAATGAGGAATAAAAAATGGCGAAAAACCTGTAAAGTTATGTATTTTAATTGGCGTCAAAAGCTTATTTTAGAAATGTGAGGGTGACACCAAATGGGAAAGCGTCGCAGGCATGGCGCCGCAGGTGAATAATTTTCGAGGCTACGCTCAAGTCCGTCAAGAATTCACCCAACTATTGTATAATTTCTTAAATTAAATTACATTACATTTTGTTTGAACATTTTTATTGCCATATAAGCGTACACGCGATATTCGTATTAAAAAGTAAAAAATAATGATTATTACCATGAAAATTAAATTAACAAGCGTTTTATAATGACCTTAATGGTAATCAAGATTGTTTTTTTATTATTTTTTGATTCAATTTATATACAGTGCATTTTTTTTAAACTCAGGACATCGGATTTGCATGGTAATTTTTTCACTCCATGTGAAATTTTTTCCACTAAAAATTTTGGGCTAAAACTCGGCAGGTGCAGCACTTAGGGTCTTTAATTCACGCTGAACGGTCGTATTCTCAGTAATCCCGTACCAATTTCAGAAAACATGCCAAGTAGGGAAGTTCTAGATCACTTTGCAGTTGAACATCCCAATCGCTTTCCAAGAAAGTCTACAGTACAGATTGGAATAGCAATTATTTCTGAGTACTTGCTGCGTGCTTTATGCAAAGATTACCAGATCTGATACTTATATTATTTTCGGTTTTCTTGCTATGTAATATTTGTTTTTCTTGTAACAAAATAAGTAATACAGTTTTACAGACCAGTTTTGGCTCTCTTGTGGTAAAATTTCTTTCTTCTGTCGATTTGAGGTTATTCCCAATATTTGCTTTACTTTGAACATCACTTCAAATATCATATCTTATTAATCCTTTATCATGGGTTGCGTAAATATGGCAGAAGACACTTTTATGATACATTAGGCTATTGCTTAGCAGCAAATGGTGGGCATTGTGAACAGTTTGTTTAGAATATTTAGAAAGTGTAATAAGATCTATCTATATTAATTTATAAGAAGCAATTTTTTTGAAAATGTTTATTAAAGTATTTTCAAATATTAGGTTAGCGTCATTTTATACTACTGGTAAAGTATATTAAAATTATTTATTTTTATTCCCTTTTCAAATTTTTTTTTAAGAAAAAGTCGCATCAAATTTAATGTCAACTTTTAAATATGTTATCTGCCCCGCATTATCTCTTTAACAACAACTTTAAAGCACGACTATTTAGACATTGAGAAACTTTATGAAAATATTTGGAATACAGGTCATATTTTAAATAAATAGTCACTGTCATGGATCAAGTCATTGTTAACTGTATGCTATTCTAGAAATAGCAATTTTGTACATCTAGTAGTAAAGTAATTTTCTACATCTCTGCTAGCTTCACTGGTAAAGGTTAGTCACTTCTAAGGATTTAAATAACCTCTGTGACAAATGTTTTCTTTTAGTTCGTAGGAGCACAAAAATTAATATGGGGTGAAAAAATTACCATGCAAATCCCAGGTCTTGGGTTAAAAACCCCAAACTAATCATTATGATTATTAAACATTCAAGGTTACCCTTTAAATATGTTGCAATATAAAATATCCTCCAAAGGAGATAAATTTAATCGACTTAAATGATTTCCTTTAATGTTACATGATTTTCAGTCTTCTCACTCTACCTCTTTAATCGACCTTTTAGTTGACAGAACTGAGCGTATCATTCGTTTCACTTCGCTGAATCGTCGGTCTTCTGTTATCCGCGTTGATTGTTTGTCTTTCAAATTTCAGGAATTTAGTTTGTACTAATTCCAGGAAGAATTTGGACATATTGTGTAAGTCCAGTTATATAATAAGTAAATAATATGTAAAAAATATTAGGTACATAATAAATAATATTATTTATATTCGTATTTATACAGTGTTAGCAGTAAAGTCCGCATCATATGAGAATTTTTTTTTATTAATAGCTTTATTCGAAATTTGACTTCGGCATGAAGTTCTGCTTCAATCGAGATGAAAATTAAGCAAAAAATAGTAGTCACGTGATTCGCATTATCTGTCAAATTTTATTTTTTTCCAAAAAATTTCTGAAAATATGGAAAAAATTATTAAAAAAAGTTTTTTTAAATGCAGTTTCTAGCTCACATGCAAAATTTCAACTGCATTTTTTACCCATATATTTTATAAATTGCACCACTTTTGCAAAATAAGACTCAACGCAACCTACATAAAACATCTTAGTTTTGACAATGCTTTATTTCAGATACATTTTCACACATTAAATGTGTGTTTTTCTACAAAATCAAAATTGGGCTATTCAAGTTTGGTCGCATCTGATGCAAAGTTTATTTGTTTTTGACCCTGTATAAGGTTACTTCATGAAATAAGTATTTTTGAAAACATAGTTTGTGTCTAAAAGTAAAAAACAAAATAAAGGGGTTTTAAATTAAATCGTTGAAAATAGATAAACTTTACGTTAAGTTAAACTGCATCACATGCCATCAAATTTTAATAGCTCAATTTTGATTTTGTAGAAAAACACACATTTAATAAGGCGCTACTTTAACGAAAATGTATCTGAAATAAAGCATTGTCAAAACTGAGAAGTTTTATGTAGGTTGCGTTGAGTCCTTTTTCGCAAAAGTGGTACAATTTACAAAATATGGGTAAAAAATCAAAATAATCTTATGCAGTTGAAATTTTGCATGTGAGCTAGAAACTGCATTTAAAAAAACTTTTTTCGATATTTTCAGAAATAACCCTTGAATTATTTTTTGGAAAAAATTAAAATTTGACAGATAATGCGAATCACGTGACTACTATTTTTTGCTTAATTTTTATCTCGATTGAAGCAGAACTTGATGCTAAAGTCAAATTTCGAATTAAGCTGTTAATAAAAAAAATCCTATATGATGTGGACTTTACTGGTCACACTGTAGATAATAATTTTAACTTCGTCTTTACAAGAGAGAGGGAGAGAGATGGATAGAGAGTAACAGACACCTTAAAAGCACAAAGTTTAAAAACAATCCGACCGACGTCATTCAAGTGCTTGGACACTGGTATTAACACTTTAAGTTATGGTGTTTTTTTTATGACTATTCCACTCATCATAATTTGAACCAATCAAAATGTAGCATTTTTAGATATTTACCTGTTTTTAATCGAAAAAACCATTACCTCCATAATTTTGCCGACCCCACTAACCAATCAGAATTTCAGAAAATAGCAAGCAGCATAGTTTTTAATCGGCAAAATTTTGTTACGATAGTTACATTCATTGTTAAGACTGGTAATTAATGACCGACAGTAGATTGTCACTGTTACTATTGAAAGGTTGTAATCTCACGTAAATTTATTTATTTTTACCAAAGTATGTGTGAAACCATTCGTTTCGCTTTTTTTTTTTATGGGATTATATATCAAAGCTGCACATTTAATATTGTTAATAATTATAAGTAGTTTTTATGTTTTTATTTTCCTATCTTCTTTTGGAATAAAATTATTTTATAATTCACCCATATACCTAGTTTTAATATTATTCGTGAAATAGTCTTGACGAATACCACTCAAGAAAAAAATTTTTAGGTAAAATTTTTCTCTTTTATATTCAAGTTTGTTGCTTTTTTGCAATTTCGCTCGTGACATTTTTCAAAACCACTCGCCTCGGCTCGTGGTTTTGTAACAAAAATGTCATTTGCGAAATTGCCAAGCAACAAACTTTCATAACAATCGGAAAATTTTGCCGGCAACGAAAAACACTTGATACAGTGTGTCCGAAATTAAAGGTATAACGATATCGATAATTTTTCTAAACGGCAACCCTAGTTTTTTATCGACTATTTTTAAAATTAAAAATTTATACATAAGTACCAAATTTACAATTTATAAGATACTAGCGTGTACCCGGCCTGCGTTGCAATGCCAGGCATTATACGCCTTTGAGATAATAATAAGGCGAGTTCACCATCACGTCAAGATTTATAAATGCAAACCCGAACAAACCTCTAAATTTATCAGTGTTTCCATACAATATTATGCATGTATTTATACATAAAAACCTTCTTCTTGAATCACTCTATCTATTAAAAAAAAGCGCTTCAAAATCCGTTGCGTAGTTTTAAAGATTTAAGCACATAATACAGGGTGTTTTTTTAAGGTCGACGAGCGGCCATTTCTTGGAAACTACTGGGCATAGAAACTCAGGAAAAGAAAAATGATAACTAATGTGGCCATGAGAAAATTCTGGAAATAATTTTCAAGTTCCGCATTTTGCCGCAAGAGGGCGTAATTAAAAAGTAAATTTTAAAATTTTACATTACTCCGAAAATTCCACATTAAGGTATATGTTTGATAACGCCATTTTAAAGCTTGAACAATTATGCATCATTTTGGTCTTATGCTCATTGGCGTACCGACTTTAATAAGAGTGGGGGAAGCTGTTGAAAGTGTAATAATTTAAATCGCTGTAACTTATAAACGACTTATCCGATTTTAGCAAACTAAAGAATGTTTAGAGGAGAAATGTATGCACTTTCACCAATCGTATTTAGTTGTCCATAATAGTTCTCAAAAAAAAAATGCTACTTCAGTAAGTAGTCAGTAAAGTGTTCATTAAGTGGAAAATAAATTTTTGCTTAACCCAACGGAAAGTTTATCTATTTTCAACGATTTAATTTAAAATCTCTTTATTTTATTTTTTATTTTTTTAGTCACAAACTACGTTTTCAAAAATACGTATTTTATGAAGTTACTTTATACAGGGTCAAAAACAAATGAACTTTGCATTACATGCGACCAAATTTTAATAGCCCAATTTTGATTTTGTAGAAAAACACACATTTAATATGACGCAAGTTAAAAGAAAATGTATCTGAAATAAAGCCTTGTCAAAACTAAGAAATTTTATGTATAGGTTGCGTTGAGTCTTATTTTGCAAAAGTGGTGCAATTTACAAAATATAGGTAAAAAACCAAAATTATCTTATCAAGCTGAAATTTTGCATGTGGGCTAGAAACTGCATTTAAAAATTCTTTTTCTAATAACTTTTTTCGATATTTTCAGAAATATATAACTTAGAACTATTTATATAGTAGAAACTTTTGAATTATTTTTTGAAAAAAAAATTAAAATTTTACAGATAATGCGAATTACGTGACTACTATTAATTTATTTGCCTAATTTTCATCTCGATCGATGCAGAACTTGATGCCAAAGTCAAATTTTGAATAAAGATATTAATAAAAAAATCCCATATGATGCGGACCAATTGCGGACTTTACTGGTGACACTGTATAAGACTATTTATTTAACTTATGCCTAATGTATTAATTTATTGATATGTTTTTATTATGTAATTGTTCAGTTTAGTGATTTGTTGGTCTACTAACTAACCACTGTACTATTCAATATTTATACTGAATTATGAAATAAAATAGTAATGTGGGCGCCTAGGAGGGGGGGGGGGCAAGTGCCCGTTTTGCCCCCCCCCCATATGGACGCCCTTGCTTTCAACTTTCAACTCGTCAACAGTTACCGGCCTCGTACAAGGAATAAAAATTTGAATTTTGGTACTGGTGCGCTACTGATATTTGCGTGTTTTTATCAGGAAGTATATTTTGTATAATTGTTTCCTCAGTGGGTAATGCAAAATTTTAAAAACCGAAACAGTACAAAACTTTATTTTTTATCCCTATATGCGGTAGGGTCAAAATGAATTGAAAGAAACAGCCGAATGAATCGCTCTCTAAAAAAATAATTTCTAGGTTTAGGCGTTTCAACCTGTAAAGGCCATCATCAGGACGTTAGGTCCTAAAGGTGGTAAACAAACAATTGATTTATTTTACCTCTTTAAATGTGCTTTCAGTGGACATAGGACTGAGCGTATCTTCCGTTTCACGTCGGTGCCTTGTTGGCATTCCGTAATCCGCGCTGATTGTATTGGACGTCCAACTCTTGGGAGTTTTGCTGATTAGAGAATTCTCGTCCGAAGTCGAACTTTCGTAATAATCCGAAGTCGAGGTTTTTGTCGGCTTATCCTCGTCCATGTCTTCGTTGGAAATGACGCAGGTTAGTTGTCTTAGGATTTCTTCTCGATCCTGAAAACAAAACTATGGATGTAAAGAAAACATTTCTTGTATAAAGAATAAAGATCGGTTATATGTTAGGAGAAGGTGGCTTATATTGGACCAGTTTTAAGCGGCAGCAGATGAATGTTTTCCTGTAAGGAAATGCAAGCAAGATAATAAATCCTTAGTGAAGTGGCTCAATGAGAACCTGAATAATAAAAGAATTATATTATCACCTGTAAAAATGCTGTCATGTAAAAAATGGTCCTGAAGATTGTAAATACAACAGTAAATAACAGTAAATTAAAGACTGGCTACAGAAATTCTATTACTTTTTACAAACAGCAAGCTTATAATAATTACATATTAAATTCAAAAAATAAGTCCAAAGATTGTTGGAAAATAATAAATTTTGAATGCAATCGAAAAAAATTAGTAAATAAAGATAATATAAGAATAATTGGTCCAAATGATTTTAATAGCTACTTTAACTCGTTTTCTGAAAACATAATTGAGAACATCCCGGCAAACACCACCGCAAGTGACTTCTTAAAATATACTCCACCAGTTAATTGTAACTTTTTTTTGCATCCAGTCATCCAGTATGCCCAAAAGAAGTTGAACTGTCAATACTAAATCTTAAAACATCCGTAGTTTTGGATGCTTTTCATATAAATGATGGATTGCTTAAGGAAACCATAGACATCCCAGTTGAACCTTTGACCACTTTGATAAATAAAAATTTTTTAAGCGGTATTTATCCAGAAGTTTTCAAAACAGCTAAAATTACATCATTATTAAAAAAGGAGAAAATGGTGGAAAATTACCGACCTATAGCAATAATAGTAATATTTTCCGAAGTTTATGAATCTCTGCTTAAAAAACGTCGTTATAACTATTTTGAGACTAAGAATTTATTTTACTCTTCTCAGTATGGGTTTTGAAGCAAAAGATCGACATTGCGAGCCGTTCTACAGGCTGTGAGTGACATAGTTGAGGGCTTGGAGTCTGGAGAGCTCACGTCAATAACATTGTGCGATCTAACAAAAAAGCTTTTGACTCTGTCTGTCGCGAACTCCTTCTAACAAAAAAATATAGCATAACAGATGTTCCCCTAAATCTTGTTGAGCCGTATTTGTCTAGTAGGCGGCAGTTTGTTAAGATTAAAGGTGTCAAATCAAAATTAGGATATGCCAAATATGGAGTGCCACAGGGATCCGTCCTTGGACCCCTTCTATTTATAATTTATATCAATGATCTGTGTTATTACATGCAACGGATTTGCAATTTGACAATGTTTGCAGACGACACTACTTTTATTACTTCTGCCTCTAGTTTGGAGAATTTGATTGTGGCGTCATAACTTCTGCTGAAGGATGCAGAAAAATGGTTTCTTTGCAATCCCCTGCAGCTTAATAAAAGTAAGAAATAAAAATAAATGTAAATTACTGGGTATTACTATGGATAGTTCTTTATCCTGGGAAGCCCACATAAGTGAGTTGGAACGAAAATTGTCAAGTACGATATATCCTCTTAGATGAGAAAGTGTGTGACTATTGATGTCTTAAAATCGCTTTACTTTGGTCTTTTTCATCTCTATCTTGCGTATAATTAAAAATATTCTAGACAAATTCTTCGATTCGCACAAATAAACATGTGTTAGGCATTTACAAAACTTTTGCTCCCAGTGGGTGGCAAAAGGGGTACCCCCAACGAAGAAACCCACTAGTAAAAAATATGAAATTGTATTTTTTAACTAACAATGGCCGTCCTTCAGGCACTGACACAATTCTCAGCAAGAGCCTTTTACTGGTTTCATTTTTAAAGAAAATAAACCCGACACGTGTCTATTTGTGCAACGTAGCCAGGCACCGACATTGAGATAAAAATGGCGTATGGGTATTTCCTTTTATAAAACAGTATTTTAAATTCCAAAGTAAAAGCTTGAAATTTCTCGACACAAAATTCATATTTTGGAATTTTTCTCTTTGAAGTTTGCTTTATGGCAGGGTAAAAGTAACTGAAAGAAAACACACTTTTGAAAAATAAAATTTTATATGTTTTAAAGTAAAAGTGTTTTCTTTAAACCAAGTATCCAGCAATATGGTACAGTCACGGGCAATTTCAACTTTTACCGATAAAATTTATAGTTCAGAATTATTTTTAAAACCTTTATCCGAGAATTAAAACAACGACGATCAAGGAAATACCACGCATCTCATTCATAAACGTACTCTTGCGCCGAACCGACATCTTACTGCTTTTAGAGGACATTCTATCATATAACAGGTCTATGAACACTTTTTTGTAAAATGAAAATCCTGACACTATGTCAGTTACTTTACAGACTTGGTGCTGTCTTGTAATATTGTTTTGAGGAAATGTTGTGTGTGACCTTCGCAATTACATCAAAGTAATCTGTAGCATGGCCCGTACAGTGACGATCTCCCTGCCACATAATATTTTAATTTTTTAAACTATATTTACACCTACAAATAAACGGCAGTCAGTGTCACACGTTCGCGTCCTCCGTAAAGTTGGCTATACTGTTGATGTTCTTATTTCATTAATTAAAGAGCGTAATGTTTTTCAAATTTTTTTAAAATTTTAATTACTTTTAGGTTGTGTGTATAAAGTAAGTAAGTAGTAAGTAACATGTTTTATTTAGCAAAAAGCTACAATAAAATATTTTTTAATTCATTTTTTTAAACAAATTTTTATAGATTTATTTTTAAATTTTAAACGTAACATTCTTTTAACAAAAACATTTTGTAAATTGTATTACGAATCATCTTGTTTTTTAATTAAATGTAATTTTCAAGTTTTTTTAAATAGTTTTAATGATATTTGAAGTTTAATGGAATTTTCCAAATTATTATATTCTATCAAACCTTTATGAAAAATATACTTATAAGCTAATGTTATAGACACTCTCATCACATACAAATTTTGATTAGTTCTTGTTTTATAATTTTGATGGTCATAATTAAAAGAACAAAATTTTTTTAAACAGTCAGGCAATAAATTATTTTTAATTTTATGTATAAAGATAAATGCTAAATAAAAAATTAAATTTCTAACATTCAACCCAATCTAAATTTTTTACCATAAAATTTATTTTTGTATATTTGTTACAATTTAAAATAATCCTTACCTATTCATTATCTTATTTGGTAAAATTTGTAATTTATCAAATCCCCACTAGCACAATATAAAATGGAAGAACAATAAAGAAATTGTGGTAATATAATAGGTAGTATTAAATAAAGTTTTTTTAGAAAACAAACTTAAATTAGAACTGACTGTTTTAAAATAACCTACTTTTCCGGCAATCTTCGATATCACAGTTTCAAAATAATTAATTTTTTTTTATTTTTGAATCAATAATAAAATTATCCGTAAATATTTAAAACAGTTTACTAATTCCAATTTTTCACCATCAACCACAACATTTAGGTATATTTTAACAATTTAAATTATTACCCATAACCATACATTTAGTTTTTAAAATATTTAATTTTAATTTATTTACTTTTAGCCAATTTAATAATATATTTATCTCAGAATTTAGAGTATTTAGACCATCAAAAATATTTAAATCATTATCATGTTAATTAAGGTGTCATCAGCAAACATTTGTAACTTACACATTTTTAAAACTAAGGGCATATAGTTGATGTATAAAATAAATAATATTGGGCCTAGTATGCTTCCTTGAGGAAATCCTATATTATTTATTCTTTTATTTAAAAATGTTTTTGATATCTTTGGTTTTTGTGACCTGTTACTTAAATAATTTTTAAACCATTTATAAACGTTTCCGCAAATACCATACTGATACAATTTACTCAATTATCTAGCCCTGTCAATCGTTTCGAATGCTCGCTTAAAATCCAAAAAATACAGCTCTAACATTTTCCCCTTGATCAATGGTTCTCGTCGACGTCTCAATCATACATTAAATGGCTGTCTATGTAGACTACCCTTTTCGAAAACTAGCTTGAAAGAAAACTAAACTTTTGTTGGCATCAATAACTGTTCATATACGACTTCATCTAATAATTTCTCAACATCCCATAAAACATTTATTGGCCTCATCTCATCCCATCTTTTACTGTTTTTTACTTTTGGCACTGGTGTCCATATTTTAAACAAGAATTTATGAAATTTGATAATGGGTAACCAATGCTGCCAAATGTTTCTTTTAACACGTTAACTGCCACATGGCACAGCATCTGATTCTGTGCCTTAAGAATTTTTCTCCTTATGTTTCATGGCACGAATTTAGGCCATGAATGTAGTCATCGGTTTAAATTCGGTGGCACATACCTGGATCCATGAAGCTTGTATATTTAAATGGGATTCGTTAGAGTACGGCGCTGAAGACCCAAAAATGGAAAAACCCCCGGTATTTTTTTGTATATTAGTAGTAAATATTGTTAATAAAATCTTAAAAATATATATATTAAGAAAACGTACAAAGTAAATGGCGCCAGCGACCCATTTTTTTATGCGCTGTGGCAGTTAACGTGTTTTAACACCTACAATTTATTCAATATTTCTCAATAGTTGTTATTTGAATTGAAAATGCTCGCCTGCGGCGTTGTATGGTAATTTTTCATCGGCCTAATAATTCGAAACCTCAGTGAATGAGGCGCATGGTACGAAATAGCAAACATGTTTACATGCATTTTTTGGTTTAGAAAGATGGCACTCTTTTCAGAGAGATAGTAATTTTTCTGGTTTCCACCTAATTTAATCGTCGCTTCCTTAAAAAAAACCCCTTTTGTTTGTCAGCAAATACCGCTATTTTTAATCAGCGAAATGCTGAAATTAATTTGAACCTATGAATCTGCAGTAGACTACAGAGACAAAAAAGCGAGCAGAATTAAAAGCATACGCATGGTTAAATTTAATCGGAATCTTTTTTTTTTTACATTTTAGTTTGAAAGAAATTACTAAAAAGGTTTTTAGGGTGAAGTGGAGAAATAGAGGCAAAAAACAATGGGCATAATGACAGTTTTGTAATTTTTTTAGGGTTCCTTAAAAAAAAGTCGTGGTTTAAAGAGAAGTTGTCATGTCAAATCAAATATTGACCAATTTTTAAAGCAATTATTTGAATGTAAAAGTGTCGAAAAATAATCATTAAGTCAAAATAATTTTAAAAACTAATTCAGATGGTAGTAAAACATATTAGGTTAATTCAAAAAATATATAGGGGAGGGATATCCTTCCTCTTCTTCTTCTAGTACATATCCGTTATCGAATGTTGGCAATCATTCTAGCAATGATAATTTCATTTGTTACTGCTCTGAATAGTTCTGTGACTTCTGTGGTGGATGTTTCAAACCAGGTTCTTAAGTTCCTTAGCCAGGATATTCGTCTCCTGTCGATGCTTCTCTTGTCCTGAACCATTCCTTGCAAAATGCAGTAGTTTATATATTATTTGGTTTCGTCTCTCATAATGCGACCTAAATATTTCAATTTTCTTAATTTTACTGTGTACATTATTTCTTTTTCTTTATTAAGTTTTTGGAGTACTCGGGTGTTTGATATTTTGTCCATACCTGCTATTTTAGGGATTCTTCTGCATGTCCACATCTCGAATGCTTCTAATCTCTTTGTTGTTGCCTCAGTCAAGGTCCACTCCGTATAACAAGATGGAGCATATGTAGCATCGGAACAGTCTAAGTTTTAATCTTAAATTCAAATTATGTGTTCTGAACAATTTGGGCATTTTTGGATGAAAGCTGCTCGTGCTTTTTCAATTCTTAATTTTATTTCTTGGAAATGGTCTCATTGTTCCTTTGTACTGTGCCTACGTATGTTGACACTCGTTCCACTACTTTCTCATTGATAATAAATTGTACTGTATGGTTTGTATGTATGTATATATACAGTACATAACAATGAAAATTCCTTGCACAAACAAAAAAGGTGAGAATAAGATTAATAATATAGTCAGATCTGGTCTTAACGTGCGGGTCCAAAGGTCACTGATCATATGCGTCAAATCAGACAACACAGAGGCTATCAAAATGTTGTGAGATTATTTACAAATATACCGAAGGAAGGAAAAATTGTTTCATTATTTTAGCTATCGCGAAGATAGCCGCATATACCTAATATTATTAGTTTTGTAAAAATTATGTACAGGGGAGTTGAAAAAGTTACAAAAAAAATATATAATCGTTAATTATATACCTACTGTACCCTTTAATTAAAAACGACAATAATAAACAGTGCAATTTATTTTAACAATTTTACTACTAAAACCTAAAAATACAATGGCATTTGGTCTGATAAACTATTTCGATAATGAAAGAAAAAGTGGAAATTCGCAAACCAATATGCAGGAAACCGTAATGAAAACACTGGGAATTAGTTTAAGGACTATGCAGAATAATGTGCATGAAAAAAAAGCATAATATAATACCCAAGAATACTAAAAACTGTAAACGAAAAACACCGTTTTAATTATAGCCTAAAAACTCTCATCGTCACTTATAAAATCGGAAAAGTCCTCGTCGTCTGAGTCGTCTTCGAATGGAGCAATTATCATTGGCGCTACTTCGACATCTATTACTTGTTCTCAATCCCACCAATCCCTTATTAATATTTCTGTATGTTCCACCGATTTCTTCCAGTACTCTTGTGTAATATGATCTAACGAATCTTGCCAAACTATTTGTACTTGGTCGGATTTAAGACCATCACCTACATGTTTTTCATAATAAGACTTTGCACCAGCCCATATTAATTCTATTGCGTTAAACTGGCAATGATATGGCGGCAGTCGTAGAACCTCATGACCATATTCACAAAGTATTTCATCTTTGGGTTTTTTAAGAGACTTTGCTATTGATAGGAGTTCCGATTTAAGCATATTTGGTAAAGGATTTTGGTTGTCTTTTCTAGCCACTTATAAATATTACTTTTCCTTCAAGATGAAGTAGGCTGTTTATTTAAAATTCTTGAATGATATGATGAATTATCTAATACAATTAAAGACGGAGCATCCAAATTTGGTATCAATTGAACTTTTAACCATTTTTCAAACATTTCGCAATTCATATTATCATGCATCACTTTTTGATGCTGAAGAAAAAATTAAACTCGCACCTGCAACATATCCTGTTGCAGAACCGGCATGCAAAATAATAAAACGCTTTCCCGTACCACACCCCTTTTTCCTTTTAACACTTTTTACAGACTCATCTTGCCAAGATTTTGAACCACTTCCATTCGAAAATATCCACGTTTCGTCTAAAAATACCACTTTTCTAAATTTCGATTTGTAATTGTCCGTATATTTTTTTAAAAACTGAACACGCTGACTCACTATCTGTGGCTGCTCACATAAAAATCTTCGGTTACAGTCTTTTTTATAGCAAAAACCTAAATTTTTTATTAATTTTGATAACGCTTCAAGTCCAATTTCCAAAACACCCCGAATTTTTAATGTTTTTTGTAAAACTGGAAAAGTTACATTGGTTTTTGATTTGTATAAATCGTAAATCACATTTCGAACTCCCATTTTAATATTTTCGCTTAAATCCTCAGTCTTTGGCTACTGTTTCCTGAATATTGGTTGGCGAATTTCCACTTTTTCTTTCATTTTCGAAATAGTTTATCAGATTAAGTATCCTTTTTTTTAATTGGGGATGCAAAAACCC
The DNA here is from genome assembly GCA_963969555.1 of Polydrusus pterygomalis. Lineage (NCBI taxonomy): Eukaryota > Metazoa > Arthropoda > Insecta > Coleoptera > Curculionidae > Polydrusus > Polydrusus pterygomalis. Next base: position 34,365,221 of record OZ018376.1, on the reverse strand, counting down.
AGAAAATTGTTTCATTTTGTCACAAACTGTCAAAGTCACAAAACTGGCTTATTTAAAATAAAACGTAGCTGGTGCTATTATAAGCTTTTTTAGAATCGCTGGAAAGTAAATACATATCCTTTTTTTTCATGTCAAAATGGAATAAGTCTGTCTCATTTATCTTACGTATTTTATTTATAGGGTAAAATTTAACGCAAGTAAAGAAAACAAAAACTGAGAGTATGTCTTTCTTGAATCGTATGACCCGCACGATAAGACCAGATCCGACTATATCATAAAATATTCTACTTTAGGAGGATTTTTGATTCATCAATCAAAGCAACGTACAAAGCATTTTACTGGGTACTATTCATAGACAAGCGAGTTGCGCGCTCTCAAGGATAGATAGGCAACTTAACATACTAAATTGGTTCCCTGATAGCGCCACATGCGACCGGGGGCGAAACTAAATATAGTCGTGGTGGGGGTAGGCGCCAAGCATAAAAATTTAAATTTAATTATTACTTTGAATTCAAATTTTCGCGCTTCTAACTTAACGGAAAGGTTTGAAGCGCGAAACATCTGATTCAAGTTAAAATAATTTGGGAGAACGAAAGGAAATTGTAACAACGTTTCTGATATGGCGACAAGATTTATTAATAATTAGATATTTACATAAATAGGTTTTAAATAAAAAACCAGCCTAAATTATTATATTATTATTTTCTGTAGATTTTTCTAACAATTCCGTGTTATTTTCAAAGTTTTTATTTAATAAACTAGTTATTGTACCTTGTAGTTCATTAAGTTGTGAAGTAAAGTTTCTTTCTATATCTTTAATAGCTTTCTCTGTACTTTCCAATCATTGGGCGACATTATTGAAGTCTTCAGGAGGTTCCACGCTTTTGTTAATTGCCTTGGTTTTTCTTCCCGATTTCTTTGGTCGCGACATATTAAATATATACCTATTTACGATTCTCAAACTACCGACTGCGCCATGTTAAGTTTATAAATTATATATGAATAATTATTTAATAATAACTTTATTTTTTATATATTTTACAAATCAATCATAAAATGACAATGACAATCTTTTACCAGTCCAGGTAAGACTTCAGGATCTGTCACAATAAGCCATATTTTTATCTTTCTCGCACATATGCTGGTACAGTTTAATACAGAGAGAGAGAGGTACAGAATGTTGGCCATGCTCATTCTAAATGAATATTTTGTTCCTACCAACGTTTAGGAGATGAACAACCTTATAAAACAAAATTCCTACAATAGCGCCACTAGCGACCGGGGGCTAAATTAAACGAACAGGGGACGACCTTCACCATTTAAGTTATCCTAGCCTGGTACTATTACTAAAATTACAATTTGTTAGGTTGCTATGTGGAATTGTTTGGCTAAATTCATTCGCTGATAACTAGATAGAAATTCAACAATTTTTTTATTATGAGAGTATCTATCAAACATTTGTCCGGAAAAATTACTGACAGGAGCTGTCATGCAATTTTTCCCCTTGAAAATTAAATATGACATACGAATTCTTGTCAGTGATTGGCCATAATTGATAGGAGGGAAATAATCACATAAAAATGTTATAATGGTCGCCGTTGTCATAAGTCATACATATTTGCCAACCTTTAATTTAAAAGACCTTAATGGCAGTTACATTGATGAGAGATAGATATATAAAATGGCCATGTACACGACGAAGATGCATATTTTAGTCGGAGAAGCGGTGAAATATTATGTGCTGTACCTCGTATAGAATGCCGTGTATCATTTTCTAACGCCGTTGCATCCTTTCACTTTATAGGTCTGAAGATAATCTTATAGAGCGAAACATGTAACCTAATAAAACCGTTTTTAGGCCAAGACTTAATGTAATTATTCTGTAAGCTTAAAAATATAGCGCGCTGCTGGTAGATTATTATACTTTTGAAATAAACTAAACTATCAAATCAACTGTTATTTTAATTTCTTTATGGGAATATCTACGAAAGTTCCCCATTTTACCCCAACAGAAATGGCTTTGTAAAGTGCCGCTAAATAATAGCGGGTAATTCACAGAATACTTCATGGCGGCTGCTCATTAAAGTAAGTGAGGTACTAACCGTTTTATAAATAGGATTTTTATTTATTACAACAAAAGACAACATTTATCACTATAAACGTTGTCATTTGTTATGGATTAGAACCACTAGGATGTTAAGAGTATGAAAGACAACGATATAATCCGGCAACGTCAAAATAGCTTTTTAACTAATTTGTGTAGTCTTACCGCTAAATCAATTTCTTGATTTTTCTACGAAAATACATTACTACGTAGAATAATATGTTATTACTAAATACAGTGTGACCAGTAAAGCCCGCATCATATGGGATTTTTTTTATTAATAGCTTTATTCAAAATTTGACTTTGGCATCAAGTTCTGCTTCGATCGAGATGAAAATTAAGCAAAAAAATAGTAGTCACGTGATTCGCATTATCTGTCAAATTTTAATTTTTTCCAAAAAATAATGCAAAAGTGCGGTTATTTCTGAAAGTATCGAAAAAAGTTATTGGAAAAAGTTTTTTAAATGCAGTTTCTAGCCCACATGCAATATTTCAGCTGCATAAGATAATTTTGATTTTTTTACCCATATTTTGTAAATTGCACCACTTTTGCAAAATAAGACTTAACGCAACCTACATAAAACTTCTTAGTTTTGACAATGCTTTATTTCAGATACATTTTCTTTAAAGTAGCGCCATATTAAATGTGTGTTTTTTTACAAAATCAAAATGGGGCTATTAAAATTTGGTCGCATGTAATGCAAAGTTTGTTTGTTTTTGACCCTGTATAAGGTAACTTTATAAAATAAGTATTTTTGAAAACGTAGTTTGTGTCTGAAAGTAAACCACCTTAATATTAAGACAAAAAAGAACACAGGGTCAGTAAAGTGTTCATTAAGTGGAAAATAAATTTTAGTGGTGGGTAAAAAATCAAAATTATCTTATGCAGCTGTGGGCTAGAAACAGCATTTAAAAAACCCTTTTTAATAACTATTTCGATATTTTCAGAAATAACCCCACTTTTGAATTATTTTTGGAAAAAATTAAAAATTGACAGACAATGCGAATCACGTGACTACTATTTTTTTGCTTAATTTTTATTTCGATCGATGCCAAAGTCAAATTTCGAATAAAGCTATTAATTAAAAAAAATACCATAGATGCGGACTTTACTGGTCACACTGTAGACAACAAGTAGCAATTGCACCTTGCCAGGTATTTATCCAACGCTGGGTATCTTCTTAAAACGTGATGACATATCTCTATTTGTGCACAGCCAACATTTCCTTTATACAACAGTTTTCCAACTTCCTAAAGTAAAAGGTTGGGATTTTACAGCGCAGGATGCGGACTTTACTGGTCACACTGTAGACAACAAGTAGCAATTGCACCTTGCCAGATATTTATCCAACGCTAGGTATCTTCTTAAAACGTGATGAGATATCTCTATTTGTGCACAGCCAACATTTCATTTATACAACAGTTTTCCAACTTCCTAAAGTAAAAGGTTGGGATTTTACAGCGCAGGATGCGGACTTTACTGGTCACACTGTAGACAACAAGTAGCAATTGCACCTTGCCAGATATTTATCCAACGCTAGGTATCTTCTTAAAACGTGATGAGATATCTCTATTTGTGCACAGGCAACATTTCCTTTATACAACATTTTTCCAACTTCCTAAAGTAAAAGGTTGGGATTTAACAGCGCAGGATAAAAGCAGCATTTCTTAAAGAATGACATTACTCGAATACTTTGAAGTTTGCTTTGCGATTGTATAATAGTAAAAGATAAACATATTTAATTCAAACGGCAACGCGGCTTTAGAATAAATCAAATCTCGAGCTAAAAATGTATCTAAGGAAGCGAGAAAAACTACTCATATTATTAGTATATTATCTGAGGAACGTATAATGTAGGCCATAATAAGCGAGTGTTATATATAGGGTGTCCTAAAAGGTATGGTCAATAATTGTTAATCAAAATCCTACCTTTTTGTGCCAACTAGTATGTTACTGTCAAAAATAGTTATTTTATATTTTGGCACGAATAAATATCTTTGTTATTTATTATTATTATTAATATTATTATTATAATCTGAGATGTTGATCTGATGAATTAAGTATATCTCAAAGTATGTCGTCTAGCCTTTGTGACATCAATTGACAAAATGCAAATGTCTAGCCAAAATTTATTATTTGCAAAACACTAACAGGTATTTTAGGAGAACAAATCAGTTGGGGATTAAACAATTTTTAACTAATTTTAATTCACAGTCCTATCTTAATCCGTAATATTCTTGGCAGACAACAGCAAGCAGTTTGGAACCCATCCATTTTCCGAGCCAGCGTGAACTATTGAAATTATTTTTTCCTTATTTAAAGTTGTTTTCGTCTGACACTTTGAACTAGAATCGACCCATCCATTGGATACTGTATCGTGTGTGTCAAACCATGTTTCATCCAGGTAAAATAGAGACCTGTTTTCTGATCTATATTTCTTAATTTGCTGCAGGTAATAAATCTCCAGGTAAAGAGATTTTGTGATTCCATTACCACTTGTTTTTTTGTCTATTTTATGGTATTTAAAGCCCATTGGGGAAATGACTCTGTAAACTTATCGAATACGAGGTGGACCTACCTGCTCTTGATAACAAGGACAACATTTCTATCCAATTTAATGGTAATCAAGTGACATTGTTAAAATTGTAAATATGTTACCTTGTAGAATTTTAGTATACAACAATGAGGTTTTATTAACATAAATGCCAGGTAGCAAAAGCCAAGAGGCCAGATAGGGGGAGAAGAGGATTCGAGGCGTCGCAGGCGACTTCGTACCGTGCGAGCAAAAATCAAAGAGGGCCTTGCATCTAAGGACGTAATGCTTAGCCGTAGAGCTTAATACCTGTTGGGTGTCAGTAACTACCCGAGTACCTGAATTAACAATCAATCAGTTATTCCGTCATCTTTGACAGTCGTTTAGAGGTGGGTCGGTATTTAGATAACGCTCCAACGCGCTCCACAACGACTAAGTAACTAGTTACCGTGGAGCGACATCGGCAACGGTCGAGACCGCTCATAAAGGACGCGACGCGACGGCTGCATTCTGCGTTACATTTTAATGCCGCTTTGCAGCAACGTTTCACGGTTTGGAGCGGAGCATAAGATCTGGCAAGCCCACGTGCTATATTCTACTATTGGACCGCAACATAAAATACATCGTTAGGACTGGTTGTATACCCTTGAATATGCATAAAGGTATCAGGCGATTTGGAGTGGACTGGAGCGTCACTCCGGTCGAAGCGACGCTGCACTCGTCGGAACCTACGTTCCGGCTGGAGCGAGCAAAACTTCAGGAACGAACAATAGTGAATCGCGCTGCAACGTGGAACTATGAAAAATGTCTTGCTGTGCGGTTTGAATTTGAAAGAAGACTGATGCTATTATAATCACTTTTAGATTATTAGATTTACCGAATTTTACTGTTAATAAAATAAGAATAGTAAAAATGAAATATAATATACCAACATTTTTATATTCTTTAAGTTTAAGAATAAATAAACAAACAGTAAAAACACTCTTTTAACGTAGATTTTTATATTTCTAAAGAAATATACCTAGTTGTGTAAATGAACCGTAATAAAAGTTATCCTATAAATACTATAATAAAAATCATAAATCATGTAAATCATCATACTGCACACGTCACGGCGACCCTTACATAAAATTGCAATGGGTTGTTTAGGATTTTAACAGTTCGTTTCATATTGTAGCCTATATAAGCACGCGGTTGGAAAATTTTGGCGCTCCAGACGTGGAACCGTTTTTTCCACCACTACAGTCGTTACAAGTAATTTGATTCATCGCTAATTTTTCCAATTTTTTAAACAATTCACACAATGGGCTTTACGGAACAGCACAAAACATTCATGGTTGAAGCGTATTTTCGAAGCGGGGTTAGAGTAAATGGTGAGTGGCAATACAATCCGGGTTTGTGCATGGACGATTTTCACGAACATTTTTGTAACGTTGCTTTTATTGCTGGGGATTTTTATCATTGCCTGAAAAGAACCGTGGCTGTGTTTAGGGAAACAGGTTCTATACAACACAAAAAGGAGCAGGAAGACCATGTGTAAGAACGGAAGAACTTGTTGCAAACGTTCGTGAAATAATGCAAAATACGCCAACAAATTGTATAATACGCCTGTCCCAAGCAGTGGGAAGATTTTATGGAACATGAAGGACTATTCTTAAGAAGCAGCTAAATGTATTTCCTTATAAAGTGCCAGTATTCCAAGAAATACAAGCCTTAGATTTTGAAAGACGCAGAAATTACTCTCAATGGTTTACCCAAAATTTATTGGAAAGAAATGATTTATTAGACCTGACATTTTTTTCGGATGAAGCCTGGTTCCACCTCCCCGGTTATGTGCATTCTTAGAATACATGTATTAATTTTTCTTTTTCTTTTTGTATATTCTTACAGTGTTAATTTTGTAAACAACAAAAATAAATTTGTATTTGTCTACTTGTTTTATTACTCATTAGTTTGGCATATCATGTCATAATATGAATTTGACAAACTTTTAACCTAGATTTGGTTAGATATATCGTCCCCATATCATTGTGATCTAAACCAAGCCCTACGTTTTTTAATCCAAGCCCTCTTTAATGCAAGTAATTTTTGCTCACACGGTATATAAAAGCAAGTCATTACAAATAAAATAAATACACCTTTTTGATGGTTCACTTATCTGAAAAGTTATATTTTAAATTTATTTTTGACACGTGTTCTGTTAATTGCCGGATTTAGTCGCCTGCAGCCTTTGTTTGTAGGAGTTGTTGCTTTATTCCGTCACAAACAGAAATTCAGCGTACAATGTCTATTTTAATTAACAAAAAAAACAAATTTCAATGTAAACTCGTAGGCAGAGAGAAATAAACAAATTAAATTTAAGCCCACGTGAGTTTTAAAGGGACCTTTTTCTGTCGTTTTAATTATACCAGAGTAGGGCGTTTTTACATTACCGATTTTTATTGGGACCGAGGCAAAGAACAAACCGATAAGTAGTTAGTTGAACGATAATTGGGCAGAATACTTTTGCGATAAAACTGATTTAACTGTAAATTAAGAAATTATACCGGTTCTTCTATTTGCCCGTAATCAGTAGATATTTTTAAAGAAGTCCATATCGGGGGCGTACAAGGAAAATCAGTCAAGTTCACAATTTATAATTTTGAGAAAAACGCATTTTAAAACTAACCGAATGTATAAAATGGATTTTTTATTTTAAATATTTCATATATTACATTAATATAGATTTCTTATGTAATTGAAAGTAATTATTGATGACTAAATGAAAAACATATTTTAATGAACGATTTTATTTATATTTTTTTATAAACATTTGAACTTAAAGTATTTTTCCTGTTAGTTATCAATATAAATTTGGACTTAAATTAATTTAACCTGTTACAGATTTGCATTTTTGTATAATAAATTGGACAAAGGTTCGTCATCGGAGGAGTCTTGTGAGTCATCTACTTCACTGTCTTCAACACTAGGCTCAGCAGTCTTATCTTTAACATCTTTGCTAACAGGAAGAGATGCGTACCAGCCATGAAACTCGACAGGAATAGTTTCGTTCTGGCATAATTTTAGAAGGTCTTTTTTCTTTTTAATACTGATGGGAAGATTTTTCTCAAACTGGAACTGTGTTCATATTTAGATTTAAGAATTCCACGTTTCTACTTTGAGTATTTTAAACTTTTAATAAGTAACCAATTCACTGTTTTTCCATCTACATCTTTTGTTATTTTTAATCAGTAAGTCCGATAAACATTTTAAATCGTAAAAGTCTTTAAAGGTCAATTCTTTTACAGTATAAGGGTCACTACTTTTATTTCGGTTTCTGTTCGATCGTGCCACAGGAAATATATTGAGCCAATCCAGTATTGTGTATACCGAAACATACTTTTTAGCTTTCTCTATAGCGCTGTGCAGGCACGTAGCCAGGATATCTTCTCGGGGGGTCCCAGCAAGATTGCGCCGAAGGCGCCACTAAAAAAGCGCCGCAGGCGAAAATTTTTTGGGTGCCACGCCCTTTTTTAAATCATGGTGCTTGGTTTTCAAGTGGGAAAAAACTGTCACGAAGAAAATTTAATAGTGTAGGAAATGTTTAATGTGTTGGCTATATTGTCGAAATCAGAGCTATGAATATTTCGCATGAAATTCATTTTGTTTTTGTAAGTTTTATAAGTATGGTCTCGAGTTTCGCGGGGGGGGGATGGGCCCCCTGGGCCCCCCTCTAGCTACGTGCCTGGCGCTGTGCATGGAATTAGCTTCCATGTACGAATGTCCGCTTTTTAAAAACTTATGCTTAATTATTTCAAGATGATCAATAGTTTGAACTAAGTACGTTAACATAGCATGTACAGGGTCATCCAACCAGGACTGAACAGGGGCCTATTTTTTTAGTTTCCCTGTATTTATATTTAAACCAATATAGCTATTTAGTTTATGCTTTGCCGAAGAATCTAAAATTACCATTTAAAAAGCGATCTGACTTAAAACAAAGTAACTGTGGCGTAAAGTTGTTGTTTTTTTAATGGAACATCCTGTATATTATTTAGTTTTATGAAACGCCCTTCTTTCCTGATTCCATAAATATATAGTTTGTCCATATTAGATCAAACCGTTTTTAAGATATGAGCAATCAAACATTTAAAAAGCTGTATTTTGATGCATCGCCATTACGGGGATTTTCTTTTCCAAGGCATTCTAGACGTATTAAGCTCAAATGAGTACAGCTTTTTAAATGTTTGATTGCTCATATCTTAAAAACGGCTTGAGCTAATATGGACAAACTATATATTTATGGAATCAGGAAAGAAGGGCGTTTCATAAAAATAAATAATATACAGGGTGTTCCATTAAAAAAACAACAACTTTACGCCACAGTTCCTTTGTTTTAAGTCAGATCGCTTTTTAAATGGTAATTTTAGATTCTACGGCAAAGCATAAACTAAATGGCTATATTGGTTTAAATAAAAATACAGGGAAACTAAAAAAATAGGCCCCTGTTCAGTCCTGGTTGGATGACCCTGTACCTATGTATTTTTAATTCACAAATGAAATTACCCCGGAAATAACACAAAAGATCTTAAAATAACAACAAATAATAATTTCATAATTTGCTATTCAAACACTCCATATTCAACACATTTTTCCACGTTTTTCCAGCTGTAAACGAATATGGTCAAAACTTCTTGGGATTTCTTCAATGAAAATTGTTTGAACATCAGCTTCAACAATTCGTTGTTTTAGAAGCTGTATGTCGTTCTCGAGTTGTAAGGTCAACATTTTTAAAATACATCAAATTCTATTTGACAACTTCAAATTTGCCCCATACGTAAAGCGAAGTAATAAAAAGGTAAAAAAATTCCTTGTTTTTAGACAAAAGATAGTACCTACCTAGGAATGCATTTAAAATTTTAAAATAAGATACACACCACCCATTATGAAAATAAAGTCTAATAAAATTTTATATTTAATATTTTTATTGAGCAGCAAAATTTCCATTTAAGTATGTAGGTACAGGGTCTTCCAACGAGGACTGAACAGGGGCTCATTATTGAGCTTCCTTGTATTTAAAGAAAAATTTAAAATAGCCAATCGATGTACTTTTTCCTGCAGAATTTAAAAATGAAAACAAAAATTTATTTGAACCAGAAACAAAAGAGTTACGATGTGGATAAGGTGTTTTTTAAATGGAACATAGCTTTTTTTATACGATTTTTGGAACGAGTGATTTTTTTTTTGTCCGTTCTGATTAAAATATTTGATAATGTGACAGCTATTTTTATTAAATTTTAATGTTTTATCCAGTATAATTTAACTTTAACCTGTTTGAAACATACACTAGGTAATAAAGGTATAATCACCTTTGAATCCTTCAAAGTCAAAAAATTTGACAAATTTGCTAAATATTGCCGAAATGAAATATGCATTAGATGAGAGATTGCAGATTGTTATCTTGTTCTACAAATGCCAAGAAAATGCAAGAGAAGCAAGGAGAAGATTTATTGCAAATTTTCACAGAAATATATCCGTCAATACTATTCTAAGGATAAAGAACCTATTTGAGGAAAATAAAACATTACATGACAGAAAAAGAAATCCAACTCTTTATCTACTAATTAAAAAAAAAACATTAATAATTTAATTGTTCAATGTGACCTCCGTTGTTCTCGAAACAAGTGCGATAACCTCTTTGTAGCCTTTCCAAACTTGCTGTTATACTGTGATTTTCCTGGTTAAGTTATATTATAGTAAATTTGTCAAATTTTTTGACTTTGAAGGATTCAAAGGTGATTATACCTTTATTACCTAGTGTATGTTTCAAACAGGTTAAAGGTAAATTATACCGGATAAAACATTAAGATTTAATAAAAATAGCTGTCACAATATTAAATATTTTAATCAGAACGGACAAAAAAAAAATCACTCGTTCCAAAAATCGTATAAGAAAAGCTATGTTCCATTTAAAAAACACCTTATCCATAGCGTAACTCTTTTGGTTCTGGTTCAAATAAATTTTTGGTTTCATTTTTGAATTCTGCAGGAAAAAGTACATCGATTGGCTATTTTGGATTTTTCTTTAAATACAAGGAAGCTCAAAAATGAGCCCCTGTTCAGTCCTCGTTGGAAGACCCTGTACTTAGTGGATTCTTCATTTTTAAGTAGAAATATGGACAAATTATAGATATTTACAGACACCTTAATATGTGCATTAGGACTTATATGGTTTTTCTATACGAAGTATAGTAACTATACAGACTTAATGGTTTCAATTTTCGCGATTATAACAAAAGGGGACTTAGCCGATTTTCCTTGTACGTCCACGATATTATCTTGAGAAAGATGAGCAAAAACAATTAAACAAAAATTCTTTACAACGGTCTATCTACGGACCAAACTACACTGCGACATGTTGAGACTGAGCGACAGAGCTGAGCTTTACGGACGATTTAACCTGGAAGAAATAGCACCTATTGAAGCGAAAATGTCTTTTAGGTTTGAAAAATATCATATTCCCTTTTGTGGTTAGAAAAAGTTATTCATTTACAACCACAGAAAAAAAGTTAGGAACTGTTTGTCAAAAAACGGCATTTCGGAAATAATCGGTTATATTCAAAGGTCCTTCGGGTAACGGAACGTTCATTTTTCACGTCCCGTTATCCTGGATCCACATACATCCGTGATACGCATCCGTTGTGTACCACATGATTAATATGAACCAATGAAATTTTATTCCCTAAAATGTCATTGGTTCATATTAATCATGTGGTACAGAACGGATGCGTATCACGGATGTATGTGGATCCAGGCTAAAACAACGCAATGTAACGTACGCCCGTTGAATTGCTTAAAACACGTACGTCAAAATGTGATTAAGGCGCATGCGTAGCTGTCAATTTGTACGTATACGTTAACGTTCGTGACCGCACTTCAACTGCCTAAAACTAAAAAAAAAACGCTAAATAGGTTATAGGTGGGCAATAGATTGAATGACGTTGAGAATTACTCCTTGATAATGGAATTACAAGTTCAAACACCATCGAGCAAGAAATTCGTTAAAATTCCATCATGTAATTTAAAAAAGGACCAAAGTAAACTTTTCCTAAAACAACACCTCTTTTGTACAAAAACAAAACGAACGCGACAAACGACGGTTTGTTAGTATAGTGGGATGTCGGGAATGTCGGGGCTAATCAGTTATAAGTAAGAGTTACATTTTTTATTGTAACTTACATTACCAAATTATCATCTTTATCTATATCTATAATATAGCAAGAGCATTAATAACTACGAAATAATTTTATTACAGATCTCGAAAACCGATCACGATACCGTATAAGGCAGGGCTGTTAAAAAGTGACGTGCCTGAGGAAGTTGTAATAAAATTTTGAGTTATTTATCAATGCTCAAGGGATATTAGGTGAGAAAATTTAATGATGTTTAAACAGTTACAGAACTTTGAAACAGTTAAACTTTTCGTTTTCTTTCTTTTGTCGTCATTAAATAATAAATACGTTGTATTTTTTGTTGTTTAAAAGCATTAAAGCATTATAAAATAAAATTAGAAGATGATTTTATGAGAAATTATACAAAATTATTAATGAAAATTAGAACAATACCAAAACCTATTTAATGAAGTCGAATGAGGTGTTCAAAATTATTGCCGTTTTCATATACACACATAACAAATCGATATAATAATTCGGTTCTCCCAATAGTGTATTTCGATTAATAGCAAAAGATACAACGTATTAATTATTTAATGATTTTTGTTTTCCAGAGATATGCAATAAAATTGTTTTTATTTTTATTTCTCGAAAACCAAGCAAGATAAGAAAACAATTTAACAGACAAGAAAAGGATATTTTTAGTTGCCTAATCCGAAAAAATAATAAAATTTACCAAAAACTCAGTGGCGTCTTATTTTTTGCCAATATTATTTATTACGGCGCTCCCTGAGACGTCACTGGACATAAGAATTTAGCGCTACACGAGCGTTTTATCACTAAAATTATCATTACCAAAATTAAATTAAAATCTGCTAAAGGATATTAAAAATATTTATAATTAAAATACTCGTTAAAATTATTTAAAAAAAAACTTAACCAAAATATCTCCTTTCATGTTGGATTTATCAAAATTTTTTATGGAACATAATTTGTACAAAAATTAATTATCTATAAGAACGACAACATTTAAAAGTTCCTGTCATCGAAAAATTTCTTTGCACCGTGGCGCCACCTACATCTTGTATTATTCAAACATATTATTTACACAGTTGTGAGGCCAATCATAAAGGCTAAAAACTGGCGTTTACAGAATTTACATGTCGCTTTTAGTTTTCGAAATAATTGCCCTGGGAGTTTTTATTGAAACACCCTGTATATATGCATTTTTTGCATATTTTGTTAATTTTATAATAAAATGCACATTTTTCATAAATTATTATTTTAAAAGCATATTTTTATGTTTTCGGCTGTATCAAAAAATTTAAAACCTTAAAGGTTTAATGTCCAGTTCGGTACTTATTTCAGGGATTTTTCAATCTGAAGATTATAATAATTATATTTACATTTTGGTTATACACCAAGGTATTTGTTGGGGTTTCCGGGGTTTGCAGGTATATTCTTATGGGTTGTTTATTGTCACTTAATAATGCGTTATTTATTACCTGCTTAACAAACTGTATTTATATCGATTTGAAATACATACTTCTGTTTTAGTTTATCGAAAGATTTCAGTATTTTCAGTGTGAAACTAGTAATTTCAAATTTGTGTGTAAGGTGGCGAAAACGTCTTCGTGGATTACAAATTTTCCAGAGTTAGAGTTTAGTGGAGAAATAGTCTTCCGTAAAGCTTGTACAAAAATTATTGTTTGTGAAAAGAAGTTCCAACTCGATAAACATTTGAAGACACCATAAGTCAAAGAAGCAAAAAATGGAATCTGAGCCACTTCAGCTGAGTGTAACAAACGCATTTCAAAATGTTGAAGAAAAATCGAAATCTGAAAAGGAAATTTTTCAAGACGACTTTGGTCGCAGCAAACATAACTTTAAAAAAATTGCAAAATCCGCAATTTAGAGGATTTTTGCAAAATTTTTGTAAACAAACCATTCATGACGAGTCCACGCTGAATAGAAGACAATCCTTTTTAGTTAAAAATTTTGAAAAATATTTAGTAATAAATGCCTTTTATACAATTTTAGATTAAAAAATTGTTTAATTTTATTTTTATTTGGTTTTTTTGCATTTTCTTTTAAATAAATATATTTTTTAGAACCCAATGTGTTTCTTTACCTCAAGAAAAATTGCATACCAGTATGTATATTCGGTAAAAAAATGCAAATAACTACATATTTTAAAGGCAAACAAGGCGCATATGCGCATATTTTGGCTGAATTTAAGTGCATATAATGCGCTTTTTAAAAATAACAGGTAAATTTAATATATCAAAATACGTCAATTTTTCTATTTTTTATTTTGTAAAATGATAAGTTCTTTTGTGCCGCATAAAACTTTAAAAGCCAGTTTCTTTTTATTTTTGTGGCCATTACAAAATCAGTATTCATATCAAGGGGGTATATTATAAATCATCAGTTACAACAAACCTTATCTTTGAGAACATTTTCCCTTTTATTTTTTTGCTTGGACGCCCAGAGATGTTTTTCTTTATTCAAAGTAAACATTTTCTTTTCAGAAAATATGTTTTTAACTTTCTAAGTGTAGCGTTAAAATTCCACGTCATAAAGCAAAAGTACGGTTTCTCCTTTCAAGGATTGCACGACTCTTTGAAGTGTACTTGATATTTGTGTAAAAAAAGAAATAGAAAAAGAAAAATGGTCGGTGCATGGAAAATGTGGTCGGTCGAAGTCCATTTTAAATTTAACTAATGGGCTTATATACAGGGTGTTCATTTGAAAACTTCCCACCTCGATTTTCCTGCTTTAAAATGAAAATGTGGAAAATCGCTCGGACGCGTCGATTCTTATTTCGAGGGTGACATCTTTTGCGTATGTTGTCAATCTTGTTACTTCAAGCCGCTAGGAGGGAGGGGGGGGGGGGGGGGGGGGGTAAGATCTAAATCTTAAATGGATACCTCTATTTTATATAATTTTTTTGGATTCTGCATAAAATTCTGAACATTTTTTAATAAAAGCATTATTAGTCTACACTTAACAGTTTCCGAGATATTGACTCTTGAAAAATGACATTTTTGAACTTTGACAGCGTCCTTTCTAACGGTACGTCTTAGAGCAATACGGCTTACATGTCCCTATCTTCCATTTTTATTATCTTTCTAATAGTGTCAACTTCCGGTCAAACCGGAAGTACTATATTTCTTACATCCGGTTTAACCGAAAGTTCACACTATTGGAAAGATTATAAAAATCGAAGATATGGACATGTAAGCCGTTTTGCTCTAAGACGTACAGTTAGAAAGCTAGACGCTGTCAAAGTTCAAAAATGTCATTTTTCAAGAGTCAATATCTCGGAAACTGTTAAGTATAGACTAATAATGCTTTTATTAAAAAATGTTCAGAATTTTATGCAAAATCCAAAAAATTATATAAAATAGGGGTATCCATTTAAGATTTAGATCTTACCCCCCCTCCCTTCTAGGGGCTTGAAGTAACAAGATTGACAATATACGCAAAAAAAGTCCCCCTCGAAATAAAAATCGACGGGTCCGAGCGATTTTCCACATTTTCATTTTAAAGCAGGAAAATCGAGGTGGGAAGTTTTCAAATGAACACCCTGTATAACTTTTAAAGAGTTAGTAGGTAAGTATTGATAATGCTAATCACTCAGTGAGTGAGTATCAAAAAAGCGTTTCTGTAAGGAACAATCAATTTTATAAATTTTTTTAGGCTAAATTAGGTGAATTCATATATAAAGGTACGTTTTTCTTAAAACAAAGCGTTTCGACAGAAGACAAAGACATTTGACATTAACAGCTGATCTGGTTTTGTCGTTAAAGTTCCCAGATCAGCAGTGGGTAGTAGCAAGCTCACGCGTCAGGTTGAGTCATATTATTTTTTTCCGATTTTGCTATTTTTTAAATGTTTCTGTGGTTGTTTTTTGTGTAGTGTGTGTTTTAAACATTTTACTTTTGGATTTTATATATTTCAGAGACAGATTTTCTTGATGTTCATTATTTAAGTTTAGGAGTACAAACACCATTCTGGTTAACTCATCTATTATGAAATCAATAAAGTGCCTAGTTAAACCATTTACTTATTGTTATATACAGGATGTCTTGAACATATGTCAGATGACTTAAAAATATGTCAGAAGGCACGGTTAATTTTCAATAAATATGTTTCGTTATGAAAGGTGTTTATTTAAATGTTTCTTGCCATCTAGCATTTAAACGCAATTATGTCAAAAACTATTTGAAATATCCAGATTAATGAAGTAAGTACAACTTTTTTACTTTTCAAAGATCCCTCTTTCATAATTTGAGGCAAACGGTCAGAAATGTGAGAGAAAAAAAATATATGCGAGAATTTATCAAACTCATATTGTGTAGCTGGCTTTCTCTAGGAGATATCTTAAAACTGATTATGGAATCCTAATTCTTTCCCCTTAAAAACATAACTACACCCGATATATCCATATCGCTTAACATCAAATCATCGCCAATTTTATAAAGTAAATATTTATTTGGATCACCCTATATCTCTCTAACCGTATAAGAAATGAAATTAAATGTTATATTTTTAAGTCTAACTATATCCTGTTGCTGTCTAGCCCCTTAGTTACGGGACACCCTATATTTGTGAATATTGCCTACACTTTATTTTTTTATATCTCCTGAACATATTTTGAGAAAGTAGTTTTCTTTTGCTGTTTTTGAGCTGTTTTTTGGCTGTTTACTCAAAACAATAAAAACGGCTCAAATATGGTCAAAAACAGCTGCGCACTGCTAGCGCATGCCCAAGAAGGACCTGTGGGATCTGACGCAAAACTATCCATCTATTACTACTAAGCAGAACTTTTTATAAAGAGTAACTTTTTTCCATTAAATTAATAATAAAAAAGGTTTCCATATGCTGCCAACTTAACTTTCAAAATGTCTTTATTCCAAACTAACTTTTACAGTTCATTACATGGAAAGTGACAACATAATATTGAAAATAATAACCATTAAAAAAAATAAATAAAAATAATTTAATTTAGTAAATATTTCTTTAATTGTTTTTTAAAAGTTGCCAATTTTTAAATTTTTCTGATATTTTTTGGAGATTGTTATATTTTATTATTCCGTCATATAAAAGCGATATTTTTCTAAAATTACTTTTTACTGGCATAGTTTGATAATTTATACAATGTCTGGTGTTATGATCATGTAATGTCTTATTCTCCTGAAATTTTATGTTTGATTTTTTTTCTTTTAAAATGATAGAGTGAATTAGAATACAAATTTTTAATTTATAAATGTTTTGAACGTGTAAATACCTTTTCAGTCAGTCAGTCAGTTGTTTCATCTATTTTTCCAGTGAATCCCAATACAAACCTATATATTCAAAATAACATAACAACATAAAACCCTGCACGCTAGGGCGTATCCCTGGTAATCACATAACCAGGAAGAACTTAATACAAATATATAATTTGTAATTAGTATTTAAGAATGCAATATGAAAATGAATATAGAACAATAAAGAGATTTTAAAAGTAAAAAGTACCCTTTCAGTCTATATAGATTAACAGTTGGTTCTAAATATGGTAATTTGTGTATACATTTAATTACTTTATTTTGCAATTTTTGTAATGGTTTTAAGATTGATAAACAAGCAGATCCCCACGCAGAAGCTAAGTATTGTAATTTTAAATATATTAATAAAAAATATCTATTTTTTAAGTATTTCAAAGGAATGAAATATCTAGCTCTGTACAAAACAGATACCAAAGATGATATCGAGTTGATAATATACTGGATATGGCATTTTCAATTTAAATTTTCGTCTAAAACTAATCCTAAAAATTTTGTCGTTTTTGAATATTGAATATTTTCATTATTAAAAATGTTAAGGGGTTAACGATGGAATTTATTTTATTTTTAGTTATAAACATAAAAGAAGATTTTCTAAAATTTAAAGTAAGTTTATTTGATTGAAGCCAAAAGAATTTTTAAATCATTATTAATATCAAAATACATTTCTGCAAGAGTTTCAGCCAAATAAATAATTGTCGTATCATCTGCAAATAGCTTTAAATTGCCCTTTAAGTTCAATTTGGAAACGGAATTAATGTAAATTAAGAATAATAACGGACCTAATATTGATTCTTGTGGAACTCCACATATTATTTCTTTTTCCGAACTTTTTCTTTCCCCAATTTGAACAAATTGTTTACGATAGCTAAAATAACTTTGAAGTAGTTTCTGTGTATTTCCCCTTATCCTAATACTGTATAATTTTCTTAATAAAATATCATGGTTTACGGTGTCAAAAGCCTTACACAAATCTAAGGATAGTAAACAGCATTTTTTACTGCTGTCGACATTAGCTTGAATATTTGTTATGATATCTCCTACAGCTATTTCTGTATCCTTAGATCTGCGAAAACCATACTGGTTAGCAAAAAGTAAATTTTGGCTTTCTAGAAAGTCGCATAATTTATTATTTATTATTTTTTCTAATACCTTTGAAAAGAATTGTAAAACATATATTGGGCGATAAATGCTGCATTTATACCTTTTATCAGTTTTAAATACTGGAGTTACTTTAGCAATTTTTCTTAAAACGGCATCAGTGGCTCCGTGGTTAACACTGCAGTCGCTGAGAACTCTTGGACGAGAGTTTGTGGGTTCGTATCCCACTGCCAGCAAACTGGTTCGAGCCCGGTGGATTTTAGTCGTATAAGTCTTAGCGTGGGTCCAGCGTCGAGCAAAAATTAGGGAAGAGTGAAAAATGTATCATCCCCCAATCCCACCCCATTCACGCCGGTAACCAGGCCGGATGAGATCGGATATCTTGTGGGGTGCGGAGGAAATAACACACTCCCCAATCGGTAGGTCATAGAAAGCGCAAAACCAAGGGTTGAAAGCCCTTGGGGGGTGTTTCTAATTACTGAGGATGGTGGTTCGGAGCCCATGTTAAATCGTAGGTCCCCTCGGGAATGGCCCTGGCAGCAATCGAGGAGAAATAAATCCGAAAACAACAACAACAACCCATTTTTTTACATTTTTTTTTAAAACAATATTAAAAACATTTTCCCGTACAAAAGTACCTATATTTGTGGCAATTTTAAAGTTTAATTTAACCATTTGCTGCTCATTCCCATCTGACAATTGTTTTTGGCGAGAAATTTTTTCCAATCCCATTTTAAAAATAACATCGACAAACTTCACACAAAAAATCAAGCTTTTCTGTACATAATCAAATTGCTAACTTGCAAGGAACTTTTCAAGTTTGTCAACAGAGGATTGGCGAAAGGCCGCAAAGTTATAAGTCCCGACTTTAAAAGAGATTTAAATATTTACTTTCTTTGTAACTAAAAGTTCTCGAGAAAAATGCAAAGGGATTCGTTAGGTTAGTTGCTTTAAATATTTTTTGGTAATAGGCATAATATTATAGTTACTGTACAAACGGCAAACACTGTAAAAGTATAAAAAGGATTCAAATTTAAAAAATAAAATATTTGTTATCTACACAACTAGTTAATAATAAGCGCATAATATGTGATAGTAATTGCATTATTAGAGCCACAACATTATTTTAATGAACAAAACTCGCCATAGCGGATTGTAATTTATATAATTCATATGAATATATATCAGACAGCCGCGCGTAGTCTAACCTACCGCTGGTGTTCCAGCGTCATTATAACATAAAATCAATCTTTACAAATCTACAAATAAGCTACGGCGAAATATCTGACCAAAATGAATCGTAGACTCCTGAACTATCTAATGTCATTCACGCCGCGTCGCATTGCAGCTACTATGGAAACGAAAAAGGTCACCATACCTAGGTGACTTTATTTGCTTTAAATAACAACGTTTCAACTGGTGGGTATCTACAGCCGTCTTCAGGTGAATATATTTATACCAGCTAGGTACACTAAAGCATAACTGAGATGAGTGCAGTCATGCGTTCAATTTGTTCGCGATATTATTCTAAGATTAACAAATTTTTCGAGATATTTCTTATATCTAATGATGGCTTACTAAAATAATAATAATAATAATATTAATAATAAATGCATTTATTTAACAATTCAATAAGTTCTACAACTATTTTATAAAAATGGGGGCTGTATCCAACATGCGCTGCACATACAACCATCCTTATTCAAAATACTTTAAGAAAACAAATGTAAATAAGAAACATATATAATTAAAGTATTCACCTGAAGACGACTGGAGATACTTACCAGTTAAAACGTTGTGATTTAAAGCAAATAAAAACAATGGAAGTCCAAATCTCTTTCATCATTCAAACATATACATTAAATCTAAAATGCATGGTTAAGATTTTGCTATAATGTACGTAAATATGATCATATAATATCCTGCCTTCTCACCATCCGGCATCCATTTATATGGCATATTATGTATTTTAAATATACTATTCTATTCTTTGAATATTCTTTTTGAACATAATTCACTAATATACTTAGGTACTAATTTAATTAGGTATACTTTTTTGCTATAGGCTATATTTATTGTTATTAAAGATGAAATAGTTCTCGCTCTTTACCGTCGTTGTTAAATAATATATTTGCAAGTTCGTGTAGAAAATTTTTGATATTTATAATTATATTGATTCCTAAAAAAAGTCAGGGGCGGCCATTTACTCAGGGCCGTTACACACCTACGTGGAATGTACGCGCTCCACGCTATGCGTGCGTATGGCTTTCCCGCGTCTGTTGTTTTTACAGTTGTGCGTTCACTAACGTAGATAAGGGTTTAGGTACAACCACCTTGAAAGAAGTCCTGAAACAGAAACATCGACAACAGTGCTCAAAGATACATGTGTCACGTGACTTTTTTGAGGTTAGCCATGCTTTAGTATACAGTGATGGGCTAAAATATGGAACAAATTCATTTAAAAATCAGGTATTGATTTTTTGAAAAAACGCTCGGACACGTCGATTATAATTCTTTCTTTCGGATTTTTGCCTCAAAAAGAAATTATACCGGGTGTGTCAAAAAGTAGATGTAGCAAAATTTTTTTGTTTTTTAAATAAAACCCCCCTATTTTTACTTATTACCCTAATTCTACGTCAAATTCTGCGCATAATTCATGTAGCATACTCTATCCTTATCTCTAACGGTTTTAGAGAAAAATTACATCATAAAAAAAAATTCTTTAAAAAAAGGTACATGTACATACCTACCTAAAGGTAAACAGGTAAATTTAAATGAATTGTTACTACGATAGCAAGTCATGTGTCAATCAAAAATTAGTTAAGGTATAATTTTGAAAAACGGTGATCATGGTGCATTTATATGAAATTGATGAATCGAAATTTTTTTTAATTGGATGTGGAGACAAAACAAGAAGTCAAGAAGAAGTTTGTAACTTGTTTAACGCTAAGTATCCAGAACGGCCGATTACAAGATCTACAGTAAGTAAAATTGAGAAGAAATTCAGGGAAACAGGGAATGTAAAGGATCGTCTACGGCCAGGTCATCCAAAAATTAGTGAAAACTCACAATTGAACATTTTGTTAGAGGTTAAAGATAATCCTCATAGTGCATCCACTGAAGTAGCCCTTAATAATGATGTTAGCCGACGATCTGTGTTACGGGTATTGAAACAAGAAAAGTACCATCCGTACAAAATTAGGTTGCTGCACGAGCTAAACGAAGATGATCCCGACCGCCGACTACAGTTTTGTGAAACTATGATGGAAATTTGCAACTTAAATCTATTTTTCCATCGCAACATACTTTTTAGCGATGAAGCCACGTTTTGTTTGAATGGTTCAGTAAACAGACAAAATTTTCGGTATTGGAGTACAAATAATCCGTACACGCAATACCCACAAAAAGTAAATGTTTGGGCAGGGATATTAAATGATAGAATTATTGGACCTTTTTTCTTCGATGGAAATCTTACAGGAGACCGGTATTTACAATTTCTTCAAAATGAATTAATTCCCACACTAGCAGCGGATTTTCCAAATCCGAATCAGCCTCATCTACCAGAAGCGTCTATTTGGTTTCAGCAGGATGGTGCTCCGCCTCATTTTGCTCGACAAGTACGAGAGTATTTGAATACTGTATTTCCCGAACGATGGATAGGTAGAAGAGGACCCATAGAATGGCCTGCAAGATCTCCCGATCTTACACCCATGGATTTCTTTCTTTGGGGTTATTTGAAATCAAAAGTGTATAAGGATAAACCACAAAATTTGGAAGACTTAAAATTTAAAATTAGATATGAAATTAGGCAAATTAATGAAAATACTGTAAATAATGTTTTAGAAGGGTTTTTAAGTAGATTAGCATATTGTCAAGAAGTTAATGGTTTGCATTTTCAACACTTAATAAACTAATTTTTTAACCTTTTTTTAAAGATTTTTTTTATGATGTAATTTTTCTCTAAAACCGTTAGAGATAAGGATAGAGTATGCTACATGAATTATGCGCAGAATTTGACGTAGAATTAGGGTAATAAGTAAAAATAGGGGGGTTCTATTTAAAAAACAAAAAAATTTTGCTACATCTACTTTTTGACACACCCGGTATAATTTCTTTTTGAGGCAAAAAATCCGGAAGAAAGAATTATAATCGACGTGTCCGAGCGTTTTTTCAAAAAATGAATACCTGATTTTTAAATGAATTTGTTCCATATTTTAGCCCATCACTGTATAATTTACGCGCAAAGTAGGTGTTAAACCTTGCGGTTTTTGTCCGGTTTTCGATTGATATCTAATAGAAAATGTAAGTGACATGATTGCTAAGAACCTCTACAAAATATTAGTGAAAATTTATGGTGTGGGTTAGCTTTAATAGTATTAATAAAAAGAAAAATCCAACAGCCTGGCCGGCCTGGCGGTTTGTTTACGGGTCTGATAAATGGCGGCAACATTTTATTTGTTTTAATTTAAAAATTGTGTTTTTTGTATTCGAGCTAGCTCTTTGGGATAAACTTCTTGTTTTGTGGCTACAGTTAATTTATTAATTATTGAAGTGTTTATTTAGCTTGAAGGTATATGTGAATTAGTTTAAAAATATCACTAGTAGAAATAGTTCGTAAGTAGGTAGGATACCTCTAGATACCTAGGTACTTAGGTAAGTACTTATTTTTTTTCTTTTAGCTTGTTTATTTATCAACATCTCAAGCCCCTGCTGTATTCCTGGGTGTAACTCTAAACTCTAACTATAAAAGTGTTTTAAAAGCAGGCGAAGAGAGTGCATCAGTTTTTCACTTCCCAAAAGATGAAAATCTGAAAATTCTATGGCTAAAAGCCATTACAAAAGCTAATTGGTAGACCACGCCGTATTTTGTAGTTTGTGCTAAGCGTAACAATGAAAGACCCAATTCAATAGTAGGTATAGTCTTCTTTTTGGGTCTGTGTAGAATAAGCCAGAAACTGATAATATAGGGATTTCCTTGATAGTAAATTTAATATATGACTGAATTCAATTAGTTTATGTTGAACAGTAGGTATAATAGTTTACCTATTAGGTAGGTACAACCTGAACGAATAAAACAAAAAAAAAAGCTGAAATATGAGTGACAGAGTATATAAAAAGGCCTTTCAGTTTTTTTCGAGGTTTGGACAGTTATAAAATAATATATTGTTTTTAAATCTATTTTTAATCTTTATCTTTAAACCATATAAAAGCTCACGTTTATTATTGCCCTTAAAATATATTATATTATATTATATATATATATAAAGACAAAAAACTTAAGATATTAAAGTACGTGGTTGCTTTTAGCGGACAGATAATAATTGGCACAAATAAATAATTTCGCCCTCTCCGCCACTGCAAAAATTTGATTTAAACAACTTTAACCTATTTATAAAAACGAACGCAAATATTTGTGTTTCTTATAACAACGTTATATAACTCACCGCATTTCCCTTGCAAGCAATCCTCTTTGTGCCGTCCAGACCACAGTCGGACGTTAACTCCAGTGCGGACTGTTCGGGAATGTATAACACAGTCAAAGAGGGTAATTCGGTCAGCAGACATCCCTTAGGCCCCAAGGCCCACGACGGAACTGAAAATAAAATTTTATTTGTGTAAATAGTTTATTTAGAAAATCATCACGGTAAATAAAAACAACCCATTTTTTTTCCTTCTGCTGTGACTGAATTGAGGCCAATATACTGGGTATCGGGAAATTCCGTACGATTAATGGGAGATTCTACATATAAAAACATAACAGACCTATACTGATCATTGGGGGTACCTCAAGGTTCCCATTTGGGACCCCTGCTTTTTTCACTATACAGGGTGTCTGGGAAAATGTGGGAAATCTCCCGGATATGAAAAAAACATGTGAAAAGAATACTACAAGTTCATATAAACTTATATAAAGAGGTCCTATGGAATTAGGTTTTTGACACATAATTATTAAACCAACAGGTAAGTATATTTCAATTTTTTTTTCATATGATGTGTACCAGGTAAGACCCTTCAAATTACTATCCCAGAAAGTGTTGCGAATTACTCACAGCTGCAGGGACGGACTAGCTGTGACACTAATGTGCCCATTTTTTTTACGCCCTGTATGATAAAAACTTTGGACAACGTTTTTTTTTAATCCTAACCGTTTTTGGAAAAACGTAATTTTTAACATATTATTTACATCATGTATATTTAGCGTATTTCAATAAAAGATACATCTTTGTTCCTATAAATTATAAATGTTCACTTTTAACTGCTTAATATTAATACATGATCACAATAAAATGCCGAAAACGGTTAGGATTAGCGACATGAATGAAGAGTACTTAATTTTTAGTCAATAGTTAAAGGTATGTAAAAAAACGTTGTCCAAAGTTTTTATCATACAGGGCGTAAAAAAAATGGACACATTAGTGTCACAACTAGTCCGTCTCTGCAGCTGTGAGTAATACGCAACACTTTCTGGGATAGTAATTTGAAGGGTCTTACAATATATATAATACAATCATATGAAAAAAAAATTGAAATATACCTGTTGGTTTAAAAATTGTGTCAAAAACTTAATTCCATGGGAGCTTTTTGGGAGCCCATATCTCCGAACAGGGGGCCGATACGAAAGAAGTTTATATGAACTCGTAGTATTATTTTCACATGTTTTTTTCATATCCGGGAGATTTCCCACATTTAACTACAAAAAATGTTTTAATATCTCCTGTACTAAAAATATTAATGTTATTGAGTTTGACTATTACCTAAATGGTGAACCATTGAATCGAGTGGCGCAAATCAAAGATTTCGGTGTATTTTTTGATTGTAAGCTTATATTTAGCCCGCATAGACTATGTTGCTAATAAGTGCTCTCGAATGTTAGGATTTGTAGCTAGAGTACTTAAAAATTTTAAATCGGAGAAGGCAATAAAATCAATTTGTTTTGCATATGTTAATAGTAGATTAAATTTCGTCAGTGTTGTATGGAATCCTTATTATAAAAAAAATAAAGTTAGATTTAGAATTTGTAAGATTTTTAAGTTGGAGAGTTAATGGGGTATACAATGTACCTAGTGTTTCTGTTATAAGAGAACAATTTGGATTTGCAACTTTGCAAACAAGAGGAATAAAATCAGATTTAATTTTTGTTTATAAATTGATGAATAACCTTTACAATGCACCTCATCTTCTTCAACAGTTTTCTCTGCATGTACCTACCTTCTAGAACCACTAGACAGCAGTTTTATTTTCATTTGACCCAAACAACCACTAATCTAGGCCTAAACGCCACGATATTTAGACTAAGTTTTTTCTCTAATATTTATTGTCAAAACATTGATATGTTCTCTATTTCTTTAATACTTTTCAAAAAATACCTTAAGCGTGCTTTAGTATAATATAAAACTTAAGGATATGATATATTATTTAGATCCAGGGACGTAGCGAAGGCCTCTGGTTTGGGAGGGGTGAAATTCCTAAATTTCCCAACTTTATAATAGTATATTAAAGTATAAGTGGATATTAAGGTCTTTAAAACACGCGCGATTTTGCAAGCACGACGGCGCAGCCGGTATCAATAAAAAAAAATATAAAAAAAATAACACAATTCAAAAAGTATTTATTTCAGACCTACCCATAATTATCAAATAAACTGTATAAAAAACATAATATACAGGGTTTGTTGGGCAAATGTTTCGGAACGTCTTAATTAATACAGGCTAACTAAAAGTGATATCGGATCCGGGTTTTGGGCAATCCATAGGACTAAAATTTTACTATTTAACTATTATACCATATGTCAGTAATGTCACCAACTGTCAAGTGTTGACATTATTTTTTTTTAATGAAACACCCTGTATATTATCAGATATTCTAAATCTTCAATAAATTTAAAATATTTTTCGTATGATAATCATGCATATGACTAAATTCAACTGTTTCGGAAATACGGGCAAATGAATAGTACATTTTATTTAAACAAAATTGGTAATAATTTTTAAATAAACAATAATATAAAATAAAAGTTATTTAATTAAATGTTCAAAATGTCATCCTTCAGCCACCTGCATGACAGTGTCCAATCCTCTCGGAAAATTGGAAAAGTACGTTTTGCAAATGTTCACGAGAAATGACATGCACAGCATCTAAAATACTGCAAAGACTTTTAGGTTGTGTACGATACACGACAGTCTTTAAATGACTGAAAATGCCAAATGTGTCTATCTATACGGGGTGAGTCGGGAGGAATGATCCAAACTCTAAGGTGTAATCATTGCATCAAAATAATAAGAAAAACTCAAATGTTGTTATCCAATATTTATTTCTTTTCAAATTTTAGCGTTAAATAAAATAATAATATTGTTAAACCAAAATAATATGCAACATTAATATTGTTTTATATAAATCATTGGTTTAATAAATTTTTAAATATACCGCCATTGACTTCCAAACAGTTCCTGCTTCGTTTACGAGGGGCGCGCGTGGCTCTTCTAATTGATTCGTGCCTTTCTTTAATATTGAGTGCAGCATTTGTAATACGTCTAATAATTAATGCATCCCTATACTTTTACTTTGTATACCTGATTTTTAACCAACCCCATAAATTATAGTCCAACGGTGTGAGGTCTGGCGATCTAGGAGGCCAACTAATAGGACCACCGCGACCAATCCAAACCTCTAAAAAAAAGCCAATGATTTATTTAAAACAATGTTAATGTTGCATATTTTGGTTAAACATTATAATTTTATTTAACGCTGTAATTTGAAAACAAATGAATATTGGAAAAGAACATTTGATTTTTTTCTTATTATTTTCTGCATAGATTACACCCTTAGAGTTTGGCCAATTCCTCCCGACTCACCCTGTATATTACAGTCAGTCTTAACTTAACTTGAATTGTGTAGTGTGCGGCGCAAGCAAGGCGATAGGCGATAGCTGCGCCCAATGATCTGGTACAGGTCATTGGGATTTCGTACTCCTACTAGTCCGATAATTTTGGAATTTAATACGAGACGATCCCATGTTAGTCCAACAGGCAACTAATGGAAGTTAAATAAGCTACACACATTTTTGTGTACCTACCAAATTTTCCCAACTTTTGATGTTTAAGGTAACTTTAGGAGGAAGGGGGCGTCCCCGCCGCCCCCCCAAAACTCCGTCCTTGTTTAGGTCTTCTACAATTGAATTGTTATAAATAAATGATTTTATGAAGAATTATAGTAAAACAGTGGATACGGTTCTTGGGTAGCTTTACCTGTTTGTATTCTTAATTTGTAAATAAATAAATAAATATAGAAAGGTGGTGTGGTCCTAAGTACTTAAACGAAATTTTGAGAACTTTATTTATTTCAACATTTGAAAACAAGTGGAGTAACAACACAGAAGAAATACCTATTAGGGGCTACAACTAATTTAAATGGAAATTTAATAAAAAGTACAGTAATCGCGCCCGTACAATTTATATCAACGAAAAATATTCTTGGCTAGCGGACTTTAAAGTGTGAAAAGACCTGCATTTTGCATTGAAGTAAACAGGGATGCCAAAAGCAATGGATTCTCTGGGACCGAGTAGACATTGACATCTGTTTCGTCCTTATTAGGAACTCATCACAATGCCACATTCCGAAGCAACTTCACTGATAACACAGCGGCGCATTTAAACCCTGCTTAATAAAATAGCAAGTAGTAAATAAGCCGCAACGCCATCAAGTTGGAATCAACAACAATGCAAAATACAGGTACTTACAATGAAGTGTGGATGTGAAAGGACTTAAAAAAAACGGCGCAAACACATTCCAGTATAGGGTGGGTACTTCTAGTGCAATCTATTTCTGTATTTGCCAATCAAGCAAACTGATGTGGAGAAGTACAAAATGTCGTACCCTGTACTGGAGTGCGTTCTGTTTTTTGAGTCCTTTCACATCCACATTTCATTGTACCTGTATTTTGCATTGTTGATGATTACAACGAGAATAAAAAATTAGCGGTTTCATCGCTTATAAGGTTCAGGGAACGAAAATTCAATCCGTCCACCTCCAGGATGTTGGTTAGATCACCAACAAAATCGGGCTAAGGAATACTGGAGGAACTTTTGATCCATAAAGGCCACTTAACATCAGAATTGTCAGCGGAAGAGTCCAGAATGACGGAGCATCGAAGCGCCTACATTTCATTTTAAGTTGGCTGTGGAGCTGACCAGGATTCCTCCTTAGAGATTTGGGATCGAGGATTACTCTGTAGAGCCTAGATCAGTTATAGAAAGTAATATTACGCTAGATGAGTAGGGGGGGGGGGGGGGTGAGGCATCACCTGTCCAAAAACAGCTTAGCTTCGGTGCTTCGTGGTTCTGGACTCTTTCACTGCCAACTCTGATGTTAAATGGTCTTTGTGTAGGTAAACCATATTGTGCACATAACCTATTTTTTTTTTAATTTACAAAATATCGGCTACAAGTGTCGTTATTTCGGAATAAAATTGCTTTATTCGCTTGGCTTAAAAATAAGATCCATTAAATGTATTTTTAAGTGAAAAATACTTCTCTTCCATTAAAAAAAGTTTACTGGAAGTTCGAATACCCACGCTTATTTGTGCGAGAGAATAAAAAACAGACGAAAAGCATGTTGTTTTATTTTTAGTACCTAATTTATAATATAATGTTTTTTTAGCTTAGTAGACTTTCTTTAGATCAAAAGAAGTTTCCTCTTTCGTAACTTGTTGCGAAGTTTTTACCAAGCCCAAGAAAATGGTATGGGAAGGTAATTTATTTTTTAGGTAAAGTTTGTTTGGGTCTATAAGAATTTCATAAAAATATTTCCTTTTTAAATAAGTTGTATTCAAATTAACTTTACGTTTTAAAAGTTTTGCCGTATTGCATATCTTAAAATCTCTTTGGAGCATGCTGTGTCCAATCAAATAAATATAAATAGACACCTTTATATATTTATGTAAATATATAAAGGTGTATTAATAATTATTAATTAATATATATTAATAATATTTATATAAAAATGTATTATAAAAGTTAATATATTATATTTTTTCTAATTTTGTCTCGAAACAGATCTATTTCGAACGCGCTAGCGAGTTCGTAATAGATCTATATCGAACTCCGAATTTTATTATTTAAAGGTTGGCCCTACATGACATGTTTTTTTCACCGTTTAGCATAGCATTCTAGATAACTAATATTTTTTAGTCCAAATATGCAAAATACTACACGAACCCACGTATGTATGTTTGGTTGCCTAGATCTACAAATCTGTATGTATTGTTTTAGTTCATTAAAAAATACATATTAAATAATAACTTTATTGACGGAGAACTATTTTGCTTTTGTAGATGCTTCAAGCTATAATTTTCTGCCAAATCCTATCCAAAATTTAATCTACTAACCTTCCAATGTCGATTTTAACTACAAGTTTATTTGAATTTTCCATCTTCCCTATACTAAATTGCAATGCCGTGACATAAAATCACGTCTTTTGAAATTCGAAAAAAAGTAGCAAAATCGCCCGAATTTCCGAACGCTCTGTATATGTACCGAATGTATAAGGATCACACAACGTATTCCGTCCAATTTCAAATCTCATATCGCTAAAATAACTTTAGAATCTCGTGGTGAAAATGGGTGAATAAATCAAAAAATGACAGTTCGCAAAATAATTTTTAGTGTCCATAGGCTACTATGATAAAAAATAGTATTACCAACATAACATTTAGACATAAAAATTTACAAAATGTGAAGGATTTATTTTCTTTTTAAATATGTATTTTTTATTGAAAAAACTACAAATTAGAAAAAATAGTATAAAGTACGTGTTATATAAAGCAGTTTTAAGCACTTGTCCCGTTATAAAACTCGCCGCAAGCGGCTCGTTTTTTAACATGGACGCGTGCTATAAAATGATGCTTTATAAAACGTGTACTTTAATATACTATTATATCATTTTAAAATATTTGCCATTTATACCGGGTGTCCACGGAAGGTGGTTTAACCGGAAGTTTCATAAAGTTGTGTCGCATGTCAAAAAATGCAGTTTTATGTCGTATACAAATCCCCCAAATTTTATTCCATTATCTTGAAAAACCAAAAAGTTAGAGGGGCGAACCACCTTCTGTGGACACCAGTAAGGTACTTTAGGTACTCATATATAATTTATTGTACAACTGTGGCGGATTTGGGAGGGGGCGCGTGCTTATGTCTAATATTTTCCGCAATGTTTAACTATTCACCTTTTTGCTTCAAATATTTACTAAAGCGCTGCTTTTGGAATTTTTGAAATTAATATTTAAATATGAAATATTATAATAAAATATGATTTTCTCATATATATGCTATTATTTATCCTTATGGAATTACTGATTAAATAAATAAATCATCTGGATTGTTACGTTATTTTAATCTTGGTGAAAAGCCATAAACTTACAATTTACAGATAAACTAAAAGTTTAAAAAATAATTTGCATTTATCTTGATATGCGAATTTTTTTTTAAATTTCATAGCTTTTAAACTCCAGTGTCCTTTTCCTTTACCACTAAATTTTTCGAGTGACCTTTTGTAATATAATGATATTAAATATATTGATGATGATTGATGAAGATGCCCTGAAGTTATCAAAACCTACATCAAGAGCAAACACTAGTGACGCATCCGCCATTTCATTTACTTATCAATGTTTTGTTTATTTTTCGTTTTTTCCAAAACGCGGTCAAATTACGTGCACTTTTAAGTTAAAAAAAAAATTTAATTGATAAATTAATAAAAGCAAAAAAACGAAATATTGTCAAATTTTCCATTATTTATTTTTCTGCTTTTATTAAATCCAGCCTTTTTTTAACGTAAAGCGGTAGGTAATTGACTCCAAAGATGGATATTTGGCCAATTTTTGAATAAAATGTAATTGATACGTGTATTTAGTATTTGTTATTGATGCGTATTTAGTATTTACGGGTTTCTCTGTCATGATGTTATTTTGATAAATAGCTATCAAGAGTATCAAATAGAAATTAATTTACTCTGTTATTTGTATTACTTTTTAATTAGTCGATAGAAAGCATGAAAATGATTATTTAAGAACAATAAAACAAAATCAATAGGAGAACAAAAACATAAGTATGCGATTATCTCTAGTAACTTAATTAAGTAGAAATCGCAACAATAGGCAATAAATTAAAACCGAAAGTAGATGTCAGGCAAGGTTTTGTTGACTTAATGGTTTCATGGAGAAATCATTAACATAATAAATTGTTCTCTGGCTGTCTAGTATACTGGCTGTAAAACCACGCGAAATCAAGGACGATGTATCCATATAGGGTAATTCCGAGAGAGATGGTCCCAACGGTGTAGATGGCTCAATTCAATATTCCCGGAAATATTAAATCTACGTTAGTGTTACTCACCCCGGTGAAAGTGTAAATTAGCCACCCTGCATCACAAGGTCATATTGTCGGATATGGATTGGTATTCTTAAGGCTGGATTACTCATCTCATACTTCGCTGTGGTGCTAAGACTCTTAATAGGTGTTGAGCTTGATAAGAAGAAGTGTAGTGGAAAGATAGTGTATAGAACAAGGGCAAAGACATTTCTAGTTCGTAGAAGGAGTCAGCAGACGAATGCTGATAAGAAATTATTGTTTATAATTGGTTGAAATAAAGGGTTCTATTTTTAATAGTACATTCAGGGAAATCCCCTCTTTTATTATTATGCAAAATTATTGCTGACATAGCAAAACGGAACCCCTTCTTCCAGTTGATAAGTCTCAAAACTGTATAAAAGCTCTAAAGAACATTTACTCAGAGAGTTGTATCAATTATTCAAGTGTAAGGGTAACATCTGCCCGTTTGTCTAGTCACGTTTAAATTCAAGACAAGATTTAATAATGTTTGAAGTCATGAAGTCTATTTTGCTCCAATTGCGTAAGTGTTCTTTGAGTAACTTAACTAATTGTTTATTGTATAAAATTTGTAAAGTTCTCGTTTTTGTCAGAGTAGGTAATCTATTAAGTGGAAATTGTTTCTTTAAACTTACTAGAATAACACCTTCCTAAAGGGAGTAAAAAGGGGCAATCTCTTTTCTTATTAGAAAACTATTTAATTTGTATTTTATTCGCCACACTTATTGTAATCTTTCATTATCTCATCGCTTTGCTGTTCATCAAATAAAACTCTTAAAAAATTCTTGGTGTTTCAGTGATTAAATAGCGCACCATAAAGGCACAGTAAATAATAAGCATAAATCAAAACCATCTAAGCTACACAACCCAGTCGCATACCATTTTGATACGCGACAATAGTTATCTCAAGTTGTGCAGCTGGCCACCACATTGGCGCTATCGCCGCTAGATGATTCTCCAGCTGGCCGAGGTACCGGGTTTGTTCGCATATTTTTAACGTATAGAAGAGAAGGACAGTTATATTTTGACCTGCTATAACGCTACCTAAACCGAGTTAGATGCTGATTGATTCAAACCAACTAGCCCGCCATGTCAAAACTATCAGTTTATATTGTCCATGTTATGTATTCAGGAAATTAAATTAATTTTTTGATTATCATTTTAATATTTAATATAATTCTATTAGTTTGTACATTGTACTTTAGAAAACTTCGCCGATGTGTGTAATTTTGCAATTTTTATTCCAGCCTACCATGCAGGTAATTTTTTTAAAATTTTTTATCAAATTGATTTTACACTTCCATACCAATTTTTTATATGGAAAATGTAAGTTTACAATAAATAAATTACCAAGAAATGTTTCACATATTCAATATAAGTTTACAAGCCAATCTGAACAAATTATCATTGGGCAGGATAACTGCAACAGTTATTATTGCTGATCGTACCGACATCGACATAGGTATGGCTGGTCTATACTTTGTTACTTCGTAGCAAATATATTTGAATTATTATTTTAAAGTACGTAGGTGTCATTCAAACAAAATTTCTAAATCTAGATCCGTCATTTATCTGAAAAACCTAATTTCAATAAGTTGAAAGAATGTTTTCCTCCGTGTTAAAGAAGTTCGCGTACCCATCAACGTGTTTCCTTTCTTTTCTTTAAAGTAAAACATAAATATCCACAGCAAATTGTCGCCACTGCTTCATCAAATCGGCTTTTATTTTTTGGTATGGACGCGACTGCAATGCTTGTTAAAAATACGAAAAAAACATCTCGGAAACATTTGAGTTTCTTTTGTTTGCGGGCAAATCTGTTCAAACATTTGTATGTGGGCATATGTTTGTAGGTCTGGACGAGGTAAAGAAAAACAATTGTTTTGAGGTGTATTGTAAAGGTGCAAATAATATATGGAAAAATTATTACCTCGTGGCATTTCTAAGACATCCATTCCCGTGAACGTCAATTGACACATTTCTTGTTAACTAAGTATTTGTTTTTGACATAATAAATATCAATATTGATTTATCATTTAATGTAATTTTTTATTATGTTTTTAAAATTCAATCAACAACGGGTTAAATAATAAAGATAAAGTCTTGAGGAATAAACTTATTGATGACTTAATTTTTGCGACCTCATTCCTACTATTTACAGGAAATATGTCTGAATGTCTTGTAACACGAGAAGGAACCGTAAAGTTTAATGGGCCAAGCATGTCTGGAGAATCTATCTGGTTATTTTATGTCAGAAAAAAAAGTTTTTCTAACGACTGTAGACCAAGCATGTCTAATCACTCGCTATACAGGGTGTAACAAATTCGTTTATCACTACAGGGATCTCGTAAACCGTAAGAGATACGAAGATGGTTAAATGGGGGCAAAGTCTCACAATTTGATGCCTAATCATAATCCAAAAAGAAATGATTTAGATTCCGAGTACTTCCGGAGATATTCGAAAGAAACCGAAAAACTGTCAATAGGATTTTTTTGTTTTGCGCCCTTAATGTAGGAGATAAAAGAAAACCAATCACACCTTTTTAGGGCCACTTTTAATCCTTTCTTAGAATATGTAATTAGCTTTGCCATACAACGTTTTATTTTCCCGAAACTATCAATTTCACTATCTTAAATACGGACCTGGATTTTTTCTATTTTTCAATAAAAGACCTAGGATATCTCTATTCAAAGCCTAGGCTAAATATTAGTTTTAAAAAAGACTTAACGCTCTAATGTAGCTTTTATTAAAATTTTTCTAATCCGACCCTGTGTTACACAATGCCATTTCGTTTTAATAACGACATCTTCTTTGTGAAATAATTTAAACTAGCTTCCTAAAAAGAATAACAAAATTTAAAATCTCCATTAACATAATATTCAAAAGAATACCTTAAAAATGTTTTACATCTCAGATACTAGGAATTTATAAGCATCAAAATAAAAATTTTAAAAAATCGAACGGATCTTACTTTCTATTTACTAACATTGGTAACCGATTAATTAATCGGTGTCGCTGTCCAGGGAAACATTTTTGAACACGTAATTATTAATAATTAATTTTTATATGGCAACTTCTTTTATTCAGGAGTATTTTTTTTTTTATTTCGCTAAAATTGCTTATAATGTTTTTCGTAAAGTTTTAATTCATTTTAGTAATATTATAAAATATTGTTAATTAAATAAAATCTAATATCATTAGCAAGAATTTGTATTACGATTATTGTCAATTTTACGAATTTTATAGTATTCTTTTAAGGAGCCAGTTTAAATTGTTACACACAAGATGACGTGGGCAATAAAATGAATGGGTATTTTGTATCACAGGGTCGGATTAGAAAAATTTTAATAAAAACTATATTAGAGCGTTAATTCTTTTTTAAAATTAATATTTAGCCTAGGCTTTGAATAAAGATGTCCTAGGTCTTTTATTGAAAAATGGAAAACATCCAGGTCCGTATTTAAAATAGTGAAATTAATGATGGTTTCAGGAAATGAAACGTTGTATGGCAAAACTAATTACATATTCTAAGAAAGGATTAAAAGTGGCCCTAAAAAGGTGTGATTGGTTTTCTTCTATCTCCTACATTAAGGGCGCAAAACAAAAAAATCTTTTTGACAGTTTTTCGGTTTCTTTCGAATATCTCCGGAAGTACTCGGAATCTAAATAATTTATTTTTGAATTATGATTAGGCATCAAATTGTGCAACTTTGCCCCCATTTAACCATCTTCGTATCTCTTACGGTTTACGAGATCCCTGTAGTGATAAACGAATTTGTTACACCCTGTATATGTAAGATAGGGTTAAAAGGAGTTTATCAATTTTAAGTTTAAAAAGTAAAAAAAAATTACGAACTTAATTGGAACTTTTTCAATTCCGGCGACAAAAATCTTATAAAAGAGGGTCCAGACCAAGGAACAGTATTCGATATGACCACTGATTAAAGAAAAATACAACTTTAGCACTTTTTAAAGTCATAACATAGTGCCTCATATTAGTCATAATAAACACTAACATTTGATATGCCTTAGAAATCATCCAGTTAATATAACTATCACACAAATCGCATTTCATGCACTGTCAAACAAAACACTAAGATTGTTTACTGTTGATAATTTGGCTCTCGATACTAATTTACAGTCTTCCATAATGTAGCTATACAAAATTGGACTTTTTCCTAGTAAAGAAAATTACCTTGCGTAGTTGTTTTTAACGATGCTATAGATTTTTAGGTCATCTATAAATTGTATTAATTTTCTTTAAAACCATAATAGTCTACCTTTCCTCAAACTTGCTTAATAAGGAGACGAGTCATTAAAAATGTATCCTTAGGGTGGTTTGATTGCCAGACCAATGTGCCTGGCGACATTTGACAGAGTGTCAGTCTGTCGCCTCCTGGACTGTCAGTGTAGGGTAAAGTATATTTATAAAATTAAGTCAATTAAATGTTAGTATTAAACAAGCATTCAAACTGTTCAGTTCATGCTATAAGATGTTCAACAAATATTTGCTAATTACATATTATTTTATAGTGGGTGGTGGTATACGTTCAAGTAATAGTAATAATTCTAATATAAATCAGTATAACCTAGATAACTGTAGAGCAGCTATCTAAGAGACGATTATTACACTTTATACAATACAAGTTTAAACTTGTGTATGGAATGTGCTTCGCAACTAGATAATATAAGTGATTTATATAAAAATGAGTTAATGGTAAACAATATGTGTATGGAGAAATTGGAAAAATATGAAAATTGTACATTAAACTTAACTAATGTTGAAATGGAATCAAGTATGCTGATACAAAAGAAAAAGTTGTAAATCTAGAGGAGAAAAATAACATTGTTTACGCATTGATCAACGATTATAAACAGGAAATATTAAATTTCAAAAAATACGCATACTGATAATTGTATCATGAATTATATGTCACAGACGAAAAATTAAACCAATGTACACAGAATTTACAAGCCCAAATTGTAATAAAATTTTTTCAAATCTAAATGCTTGCTTGTAAAGAGAATAACATAAACAGGACCTGAAGAATAATGTTGTTATATTGACTACCTGTAGAAAAAATAAGAATAACCTTAAATAGAAAATGTAAACATCTTTAATTATTAAATAGACATGTTAACAATCATTTAAATTTGTTTTCTTTTAACAAATATTTACCCATGAGGCAAGGCTAGGCTTGGCTCATCAAACACATAGTTATCACATAAAAATTATCTTACAGCGGCGAGTTTTGACTTGCTTTTTGGTAAGGTGACCAACTTTTGAAAACCGAAATACGGGACAACCATAGGCGGTTCTAGACCTCTTAATTAGGGGGGGCTTAAGCCCCAGGTAGGGGAAGCTCACTGCAGGTGCCGCCGGAGGCTAATTCGCCGACCGCGGAAAATTTTGGGGGTGCCACGCCCAATTTTTACCCAAAATTCGTTAAAATCGTTGAAAAAATCACGTCCTCGGCGCCCTCTTGTGTTTGCTGGGTAGTAGATATATGGATGGATGGGGAGGTTTAAAAATCTAAAATACAGGCAATATTTTTATAATTTAAAAGTTAAAAATGTTTGACACCAGGGGATTTTCGAAAAACTTCGATAAGTCGATACTAATTAATGGACGTTGTACGTTGTAAATAGTGTTACGCTTTCAGAAAGCACTGTTGCCAATGTGGATAAAAGATATATCATTTTAAATATTTTGTTTAATGTTTGAAACGGGACAATACCGGACCCAACTGAAAACGGTTATAGAAATACGGACCATGTCCCGGCCAATACGGGACGGTTGGTCACCTTATTTTTGGCGCACTTATTAACGTAGAAGCGAAATTAAATACGAACATCCATACACTGGCTACATGCACACTTTTTTTTACCAAAGGCAACATAATTAATTTAGAATTTTACTAAAAGAAGTCCTGAAAATTCTTGAAATCTTCGGGGACGAAAAGGCTTTAATCTAATACTCTTAAAAACCTTCTTTTTGTAGACACCCCTCAGTAAACAAAGATGTGAATTGTGGTCGAGGGGCCATGCCATCGAGAGTGCCAAAAAGGCTCTATCGGATCCCAGGACCCCGCCTTCTATACTACTGCAATGTAACGTACAGATGAGACGGAAGAATATCATTAGGACTAGGACCAGTGTCACAGAAATGCTACTAGGGCTCAAAGCCGAGACATTATTCTCCTAATCCAACAATGTAAACCGCTTATATGTATAGTAAACGGAATTATTACACATGGAAAGTTACGGTTTGTGGAAAACTCCTAATAATACACCTGTATAAGTAAGTATATTAAACTTAAATTTACAGGAAGGAATATCATCAATCATACAAAAACGTACGATAATTTTTTTTTATCTCAAAGGTGAATATTGGTCCAAAGAGGCAAGCCATTCTTCCTGACAGTATCTATCTTATATATAGACAAATTATCGAATAGCTTTATAAATTTGACAGACCCTCAATATTGAGGTTCAGGTGAAGTGCGTCTTCCTGTTATTGGGGTCAGTAGGGAATCGAAGGATGACATCGAATTTTCTTTTTTTACTTAAACCTTAAAAATGAAAACGGAAAGTTGAATAAAATACTGATAAATAAGAAAAGTGGATGTAACCTTTACGCTAGGATGGATTGAAATTGAAGGGTTTCACGAAAAAAAACAGCATATGCCACTTAACATTTTTAGAATGACGTTTGTGATATTGCCGAACGCAAAAATAAATATTTCTAGAGTAGAAACAGACAGCTTCAATTCTTAAACGAAATCATCACTTGTTTAACGTTTATTTTTTTTCGAAAAAACAAAATTTATTCGACAAAATAGAAAAAACAATATTAGCTTCCTACATACTAGATACAAATATAAAATAAGTTTAAGAAGGTGATTATTAGTGTCCAACCGAAACAAGATTTTTAACCGAAATCGAAACTTTAAAAAATTTTATTGCATTACTGAAATTTAATTTATTTTATAGTACCGACCCTTTGCACGCGGGTCTAAAATGTGTTTATTTACGACATCGCATTAGAAACCTCTAAATTTATCAGTGTTTCTCTACAATACTATGCATGTATTATACATATAAACCTTCCTCTTGAATCACTCTATTAAAAAAAACCGCTTCAAAATCCGTTGCGTAGTTTTAAAGATTTAAGCATACAGAGGGACGGACAGACAGCGACAGCGACTTTGTTTTATACTATGTAGTGATAGGACGAGATCGATCTTGGGAACGGATTGAACTCTTCCCACTAGAAGAAAAAAAGTCGACAGAGAAAAAATCTATTATTTATATAGACAGCACTGCCTACGAACCCACCCAAAGTTACCCGAATGGTGCGCGACAATTCACGGACACTGAGTTTCGGCATGGCCGAAGGTTTTTGGCCGAAACCGAAACTGTCACCGAAACTAGCCGTCTCTAGTGATTATATTGCAACAGTTAAACAAATATTTACCTTACCTTATTACTTTTGGCCAACCGCGAATATATAACACTGGTAATTACATAATAAGTACCACCACTTAAATTTTTTTTGTAGAAAAGAATGGTGAAAATTGGGTAGGTATAATATTTACTAATTATCAAATGTTGACTGAATTAGACCGATTGTAGAAAATGTATCAGTAAAAATTCAGTGAAACAAGTTGGAAAAATGTTCCTAACCCCTTAACTGGCAAATCAAATAAATAAATAATGCCTTTATTTTATCAAGAAGAAAAAAATGTTATCAAACATTAAGGAAAATAAAAATTTTTAAATTTTTTTAAGGTATTTGCTGCAGCATGACGCAGCTGTAAATAGCTACTGTACTGAACCATGCATAACAACTTTAAAAAAAAATATTATCATCAACTACTAATTTAAAACTGTAAATTATAAGTAGAAAAACACCAAAGTAACATAAATGCTAATAAGAAAACTTTTGACTATAATGTTAAAAAGAAAGATCGTTTATTGACTGCCTGTCAATGACTAAATAAAAATTAAAGATAAACACTTTATGGACATTTTAGTATAATAGTTTTCCAAGAACCCAGCAAATTAAAATGCGAAATTACTTATTTGGTACTCCCTAAAGAACCTTACTACCTACACCTTTTTTTAAATAGCACACCATTAGAGACAGTAATTAATTCTCCAGGCAAAGAATTATAAGAGACGACAGCATTATAAGTAAAAGACCTCTGAAAAGAATTTATTTTAAAAAAAATTAAAGATAAACACTTTATGGACATTTTAGTATAATAGTTTTCCAAGAACCCAGCAAATTAAAATGCGAAATTACTTATTTGGTACTCCCTAAAGAACCTTACTACCTATACCTTTTTTTAAATAGCACACCATTAGAGACAGTAATTAATTCTCCAGGCAAAGAATTATAAGAGACGACAGCATTATAAATAAAAGACCTCTGAAAAGGATTTATTTTTTAAAAGTGAAACTGTCAAAAACTCTTTAGATTCGGGATCTTAAATTAGCAAAAAAAATTGGTGTTTCCAGTAATCAGAATAATTACCAAAATTTTCAAATAAGTCCCAGTGCTGCATAACAGGTATCTGCATATTTCGCCGAAAATATGTTTCCTTTTTGTTGTGATCCGGCTTCATCAGTAAAAATAAATTATCGGTGGTCTCGCTGCCGTACCCTTGGATATCTGCCATATTTAAAAAATATTTTAAATTATACAGGGTGCGCCCAAAAAGTAGGGTG
Source organism: Polydrusus pterygomalis (assembly GCA_963969555.1). Taxonomy (NCBI): domain Eukaryota; kingdom Metazoa; phylum Arthropoda; class Insecta; order Coleoptera; family Curculionidae; genus Polydrusus; species Polydrusus pterygomalis. The sequence goes on along the minus strand of OZ018376.1, from coordinate 34,324,885 downwards.
TAATAAAGTTACATTTTTTTAAAATGCGACACCCAATATTTGAATACATTTATTATTTCTACGTGTTATTTCATAAATTTTTATTAATGGTTTAATATACGAAAAAGTTATAGTTTTTAAGATAATTCGACTTATATTGAAAATTTTGCATTTGCAAGCATCTCGTTATTGCGAAAATGCTGCTTAAATTTTGACTCTAAGCGATTCATAATTTTTATTATGATGAATGTGCTAGATATCCAACCATACCTTAATACAAAAGCTTATTATCGTCACATCTTATCTTCAAGGCATAAAATTACTCCTACATTATAGCATAAATTACTGTAAACTTGGAACATAAAAAAATCGATTATACAGTGTGTCCCAAATTAGAGATACAACGATATGAATAACTATTTTAAACGGGAACCTTAGTTTTTCATTAATTTTTTTTAAAGTGCATATTAAGTTATACTTAAGTACCAAATTTCAAGATTTTTTGTCATTTATAAGGTGTTAATCAAAGAACAATTAATTTAATTAAAAAATAAAAAAAAATCTTCTATCCCTTTTTAATACTTTTTCGTCAATAAGAGCTTAAAATGTTGTCAATTTACTGTAAAGCGCGTTTCTAATATTTATAATTACTTCGGGAAAAAATAATCTACACTCATGACTTATTCGTGTGTTTAACACCTCAACAATTAAAAATTATCGATATCGTCCTATGTCTAATTTGGGACACAGTGTATATCAATATATTGTTTATAAAAATACCACAACTTAAAATATGTCCCGCTTATGCAAACATTTTTTCAAAAAAAAAACTATACTGGATTTATTGAATTTATTAAAAGTTCCAAAGCACTGAATAAGAAACACGATTTTAGGAATTTAATAAAGTTAACCTTAAGCATTGAATATCAAACTATATAAGAGTGACGGATGTCCGAGAAAAGTTGACAACCCATTTTTTGACGTATTGGAGCTGGTTTGGCCGCCATTGTGGAGTTGATCGTAACTCTAACCTTAAATCTGTCGCCTGTCTGTCGTTATAATGTAGCGCCTCGGCAACAGATGTCTCAAATTCACTGATGTGATGTCGTGGTGTTGCCGCATATCGTATTTTATTGGAATTTTTAAGAATTCAAGCATTTTTAACAGACAATAAAATAGGAGGTTCTCAATTCCAGCCGAATGTATGTTTTTGATAATAATATGTACGCTGATTACTCCGGGGTAATTGGACCGACTTTCATAATGATTTTACCGTTGCATTAGGTGTTAAATGTTAAACAAATAAAAGTAGATAAAAAGCGACAGCAAGGATAACTAAAATAGGTTTTATTTCGTGGAAAAATAGCAAAATACATAATTCACTATTACAAACAAACTGAATGTTTCTTAAGTAAGAAAGTAAAACGTACTTATTTTAACCATTTTGAAAAGTAGTAATAATTGCAAATAAAAACCAAGTTATACAAACCGCACATCATTCATATATTAACCAACATATACGTTGTAGCCTAGGTAGGTATTGAATAGTGAGAGTCGTCATTTAGTTCTATTAGAAATAGAATACATGGCGGTCAATATGTTTTCATGTAATAAACGTTGGGACGTCAAAAGGTTGAAAATATTATATGCTACAAAGCAATTAAAAATGGGGACATTTTTAAGTCTAGACTATACTATAGGTAGGAAAATAAATGTAAGCTACTTAAATCTAGGATAGGTGTAGGTACTTATGTGAAATCAAGTTTTACGATAAGCTATAAAAATAAATTTAAAAAACTCATGCAGCAAGTCAAACAGACAGGCGGCAACAATGTTTTAATTTAGCAGTGAAAAGGTTAGTCGCTTTCTTGTTGGTGAACTCATTGTGCCATCTATGAATTTAACGTAGCATATTTAGGAAATCGGCTCATATGGCCTTCTTAAAGTTTGATATTCAATGCCTTAAGTAATTAATTGGCAGTGACATATAAATTTTCTAATGTCCCTCGTAAAGTTGTAAGTTAGTTACAACATTTATTTTTATACACATTCAGGGAAAATCCGCTTTTCTCTTGTTATCCAATTTTATGCGGAACGTATCTTTTCCGACATGTTTGCAATGGCACAAATAAGAAGTTCTTTTATCGAACGTCTGCATTCAAGTGCAATTTGCTTGTTGACCACTTTAGGGCTTACACGCCAAATGCGATTGGACTTCGGGTTTCTATCTTTATGTGACCGATTGAAACTGAAAATATTCACTCGCGTATAAAAGTAGGTTAAAAAGTCAAGTATCTTTTGAATATTTTCATACCGAATTTAAAAAAAATATTGCAGAACTCGTAGAATCTGGGCTAGGTTTGGTTAGAGTGGCAGCATTCTGGTATTATGCAAACAGTCTCATGCTTAGGGTTTTATTTAATAGCGAGTTTCTACTATGGTAAAAAGCAATGGGCACAAAATACTTCCTTGTGAAACGCAGTTCGTGAAATATATGTTTTGAAAAATATTTTCAACTTTAAGTTTTAAGGTCCCACCGTTAAATTAATTTTATCGCTTGATTGGCTCCTAGCTACCGTGCGAGCAAAAACTATTTGCATCAAAGAGGGCTTGGATTAAAAATCGTAGGGCTTGGTTTAGATCACAATGATATGGGGACGATATATCTAACCAAATCTAGGTTAAAAAGTTGTCAAATTCATATTATGACATGATATGCCAAACTAATGAGTAATAAAATAAGTAGACAAATACAAATTTATTTTTGTTGTTTACAACCGCTGAAATTGGCCACCTCCAAGCATAAATTCACACGTCTCTTCATATTTTCGAAAGTGTTGACCAGCATCTCTGGAGAAATGTTACCACATTCTTGAATAATCCTTTCTTGTATATTCTTGGAATATATTTATAAGGAAATAAATTTAGCTGCTTCTTAAGAATATTCTTGCATGTTCCATAAGATCTTCCTACTTCTTGGGACAGGCGTCTTATACAATTTGTTGGCGTATTTTGCATTATTTCACGAACGTCCTTCACAAGTTCTTGTGTTCTTACAGATGGTCTTCCTGCTATTTTTTGTTGTTGTATAGAACCTGTTTCCCTAAATACAGCCACGGTTCTTTCAGGCAATGATAAAAATCCCCATCAGCAATAAAAGCAACGTTAGGAAAATGTTCGTGAAAATCGTCCATGCAAAAACCCGGATTATATTGCCACTCACCATTTACTCTTAACCCGTTTCGAAAATACGCTTCAACCATAAATGTTTTGTGCTGTCCAGTAAAGCCTATTGTGTGAATTGTTCAAGAAATTGGAAAAATTAGCGATGAATCAAATTACTTGTAACGACTGTCAAAGATGACGAAATAACTGATTGATTATAAATTCAGGTAGTTACTGACACTCAACAGGTATTAAGCTCTACGGCTAAGCGTTACGTCCTTAAATGCAAGGCCCTCTTTGATGCAAATAATTTTTGCTCTCACGGTACAAGATTTGGGAAGCAAAACTCTTGTATGTCGTCAGAGTTGTTCATAGCGTTTTCCATATTCTGTAAGTTTAGTTCATGTCAAAAGTATTTCTATGTTTTACCAATGAATAACGACATAACTTTTAATCTTTCGCCTCTTGAGTTCCATGTTTCAGTTGTAAATAAAATGAACACTGTATTTTTGCAAGCCATTCTGCTAATAAACCATTAAGACCCCGTACAAGTTTAAAATATGGGGATTGCGATGTAAAATAACTTAGTCCAATCCTGTCTCTATCGCCAACATCATAACGTAAAATATAAGAGACTTCAACAGGGTGCCATAAATGACCGGTGACTTAGCCACGATGCGGTGTGTTCTTAGAGAAATTTGACTTTACCAATAAAGGGAACACCGTCACTAGAATAAACTCTTTTTTCTACTACCTTACTAGAAAACTTAATTTTCAACCCCTGAGCAAGGGAGGAACATACCTCTTTTCCTCCCTCTCATTTTTTAAACATTTTTACATTAGCAAGAGTTTTTTACCTCGTCCAGCCCTATTTGATTTTGTAGGAAAAATATTTATGAAAGTCTTCACATTATCACCATATTATTTTTTTAAAATTAAACAACAGTAAGTATCTATAACAGATGAAAAAAATTAACGGCTTAAATTAATTGTACAATTCGTCAAATTATTAAAAGTTATCCTTCCGGAAAAGCCACTTTCCGCTGAAATATTCACTACTCCTTCTTGGTGGTTACTTTTTGACGTGGTATGGCTGCTTGTAAGGTTGCTTTCCAATGAAGGAGTAGCTATCGGCACATAGATATCAACGTGATCCTTGGAAGAACTTGGCGTTAAAGACAATTGTCGACCAGTAATGATTTGGCTTGCCACTTCCTTTTTTCTTGTTAATGATTCTGCGACATATCCCTCCGCAATCTTCCCAGACTCCCAACCTCCATGCTGCTTAAGTGTCAACAAATCACCACCTGCATTGACGAGCAGCGTCGCCGAAGTTCTTCGGAAACAATGGCCTGTAAAACTTTGAGGGTTTTTTTATTTTAAAAATGTTGCAATTTTAAATGGAATTTTGGCCATTGTATTTTTCCCAATCACATTCACAGTAATTGATAAAAAATCTGGAGTGCGGTGTTCTGGGCTGTCTAGAATTATTGTACTTTCTGTATAAATCCAAGGCGGACAATCCGTTTATTATATCATCGGAGACAATAAATGTGCGTTTTTTCTTAGTTTTTGTAACTGGAAGGATTTCTATTACCATATCGCCACGATCATCAAGATCTTTAAGGTCCATTTTAACTAGTTCTTCGCATCTACAAACCCCGCAAATGCCAAATAGTAAAGCGATCTGAAAAAAACAAACAAACAGAATCTATCCAAAAATTGAATATTTTTGAATTTAACAAGCTTACCTTCATATGCAAATGATCTCTATCTGGGGCCTCCACTAAAAATCTTGAGATTTCATCTCTTTTTAAAGTTAGAGATTTCTTGGACACATAACCGGTAGATTGCCGTTTGAGGAAGGCTACTAATTTTGGAAACTTGATGTCTATATTTTCCCTAACGTTTAGTACAGACCGCAACATACTATTTTTGCTCCATAAAGTTGATGGTTTTAATTTTTTTGCTCGCTGCGAAAAATACACCAAGGTGGCATCTTCGGAAACTTTTTTTACTCCGCGCTCTTCCAACCATACTTTGAACAAACTGTATTCCTTTTCATATCGTTCTCTTGATTTTTCAGGAAGGAGATTAAGTGTCGCTATTCGTGCCTCTTCAGCGAGATCTTGCGGCAGGTCATCTTCGCTAGAACTCATTTTCAAAACGTAGAAACTTCTAATTAAGTAATGACAAACAATCTGACAGCTTACTATTATGTTTGTATTACTAAAAATATAGCAACAAAGCGTAGTAAACATAACGACGGCGACGCAACAACTACTTGATATTTTGTCATATAGCCCCATACCGGGTTAGTAAAAAGAGCCGAAACACGTAAAATGCCTCAAACCGCTAAAAGTTGAATAGTTCAATTTCGCATGCAAAAAACTTCCAGATACCCATTTTTGTAAGCACAACTTTGATAACTTTGATATTACTTGAAGATATTTAAGCGTTCCAGTAATTTTTACTAACCCAGTATTATAGTCTGACAACTTTCTAGTAAGCTAGTAGAAAAAACTATATACATACCTCAGGGGGAAAATGTGTTTCCTCCCTTGGATAATTAATGCCCTTCGCTTCGCGTCGGGCATCAAACTATCCGCGGGAGGAAAAGCACTATTTTCCTCCCTTGGTATGTAAATAGCTATTCCCTACTACGGCATAATATCATATACTTTTCGGACATACCTTGTATGACAGCTGTCGCGTATTGGACGTACCTGCCTAATTATTTATATCCAAAATATGTTGCGTTAAACCATTTACGCCGCTTTATTCTCTAACGATGATAAGATATGAACCAAAAACATCAGTCAATGCCAGCGTTCGTATTTTAATAACAACTTTTTTGTGCCGAAGCCATTAAGCGCGTAACAAAATGAACTAAGCACACTCGTTAACTAGACCACACAATACTGATTACGGTTTTATTATAACTTTTTAGTCCACCAACTCAAACTTATCTGGTGTATATGGTCAATTTCGTCTAAAAAGCTTTCGCAATGAAGTTTTTTTGAGTCTGTATTAAATAGTATGACTAAAAATGTTTAGAGGCGTGCAGACAAAGTTTTTTAAAATTGAAAAAGTTTTATGCTACCGCCGCGAATCGAACTCGGAATATCTCGATTACCAGTCGAACGCTCTGCCATTTGCGGTACGGCAACTTTATTCTCTCACCAATTTCGGCCATATTATTATAACTTATTTAATTTTATAAGATGATATAGCGTCCGCGAAAATAATTAAAAGAAAATATTGTGGCATATCGGACGAGTGTGTAACTATTTTTTTATATTGGAATACACAGGGATCCAAGTTTAATGGATACCCTGGGGGCAGGTAGACCACGACGGCCGTTCCGTCCTTTTAGAACTTTATGGGCAGTCATAATCCAAGCAATTCCAAGAACGACGGAAAAATGTACTAAAAGCCGTCCGTCGTTCTTGGAATTGCTTGGGTTATGGCTGCCCGTAGAGTCCTAACAAGGACGAAACGGCTGTCGTGATCTACCCGCCCCAGGGTATCCATTAAACGTGGATCCCTGTGTATTCCAATATAAAAAATAATATGCCACAATATTTTCTTTTAATTAAATTTTATGTTAGTAGTAGGTATACATTTTGGAATATCCTGTGATATAGAGACTAAATAACTTCATTGTAAATTATTACGGCTTAATATCAGTGTTAAGAGGTTTCATATCGATTCCTGCAGATGTCGCTATACGTCGATGAAGCATGAATGAAAGATAAAAAGGGATGGTAATGATGAGTGAGTTCATTTCTCTAAATAACCCTCTCCTCCAGTGTGAACTTGCAGGAGATTCCAAACTGCATACTAACATAAAATAGGAAACTTGCACACATTTTCTTTATGCATAAATATGTTTACCACACCACACCAAAAAAAAACACATATACAAAATATTTCGTCTTAAATATCATTCCTTAATTTTTTATAAATAATTAAAGTTCGCCGTGTTACGTCACGTAGTATGAATAACCCGCTCTCGCGCTATGTATTGTGGTACGCTTTGACGTCACAAGCAAATTTGAATTGCTTCTATTTAATCCAGAGGATTAAAAAAAAATGTTTGTGAACTGTTTGTTTTTGATGATACTAGCTTACGCTTAAGAGTATTATTTTTCAAATTTAATTTTCCTATTGAATAACTTAAGTGGTGCAAATAGTAGAGCATGCCAGTGGTTCCGGGTTCGATACCCGCGGAAACATAAAATATTTTCAATCGCAAAAGAACTTTGTTTGTACGCCGCTAAACCGATATACCTGATCTCGAAGTTTCAGCTCTGTGGGTATGTTTCAAATGTTCTTTAACACGGACGGAAAGAGGTCTTTCTGTTTCACAAATGTACGATTCACAACACTCGCAAGGGATTGGATAGATACAATTTTTTGTGTTTTCTTTCCGTGGGGGAGGGGGGGGGTACTTTTGTATAAAAGCTTCTACGCGTAATTTCGGATCGGAAGGCTGTTTTGATATTATAGGGAGATATTGTAAACCATGCTTGTTCCTCTTTCGTTTTTGTAGTTTTGAAATCTAAGGATAACCAAAAACTATAATATTAAAACAGAAAGTATGCTTAGAAGCTTTCTTACAAAAGTAAAACCCCCACCGTAATGAAAACACAAATAATTACATCTATCGAATTCCTTGCGAGTGTGGCGAATCGTACATTGGAGACAAAAATACATTTTCCCGTACGAGTTAAAAAACACTCAAACATACCCAAACAGGTGAAACTTCGAGATCAGGTTAAGCGGAACATGTATGGATCAACCAACATAATATACAGTGGTCAGAAGCCAAGGTTTTGGACACGGAACAGCACTGCCGAAAACACCAATTCAAAGAAGCAGCTGTTATGAAATCAAAATACCCATATGTTTAGCAAACCAAATACATATTATTATATCCCCAATATTTGGAAGCCTCTCCAGTAAGTAAGTAAGTAAACACGCCATGCTCTCTTTTTTTTTGCTTAATTCTCACAGAAATTGATTTTCAGATGCCAAATTATTATTGTCAAAGGCCATACCTTATTTCTTTCTCAGGTAAATACAACTACGTGTGAACTTATTAAATTGTTTATTGAAATTTGAAATTTCTTATATTATCCTTGTTTAACTCAAGAGGACAAGCAACAACAATAAATGCTGCAGATTTATATTTAATTTAAAAAAATATAACCTATTTCGCTAAAAATATGGGAACTCAATTGGTTGAATATGGCGAATATATTTCAACTATTATTATTGACATTTGTATACAAATTATTAAAAACATCAACACCTATGTACTTAAGATCTGATTTAGTTTTTCGAAAAGGCATTCACAATGTTTCAGTTCGATCAAATACACTCACGATGCTCCAACATAAAAAAAAATATTTTTCAGCGAGGATTTACCTACAACGCGGTAAAATATTTTAATATCTTTAATAATTACTTCACTTGCCCCTTTTTAATGTTGTTTCATAATAGAATAAGAAATTCACTTCTGGAGAAGCAGGCGAATCGTAACGCTGAGTGCTAGTTTCTGTGATTTTAATTTTCATTGACAGGTTTCAATACTAAATCTAGAACTGCTGTTTTTTACTAGAACGTACTGTAGTGCACATTATGTGTGCCAACAACGGTGCATATTTATTATTATTATGGATCATTTTATTATTATTATTATATAATTTATGACTCACTACATTTACTATTTATATTATATTGTCAGATTACACAATAATAATAATTTATTTTGTTTAAAAAGGGTTAATGTTGAGTAGCTGATATTTATTAGCTAGACTTCGCCCTTTAAGAATTATAATTTATATTCTTAATAAAGACAATTATAATTATTATTATTACATTTATTTTGTGTTTTGTAACTGATCCAAATGTCATGATATCTAGGAAACTAATGATTTTAAGCATAACGTAAAATATATAAAATATTCGAAATTAACTAAACGATCAAAATGAGTGATAATATACGGGGTTTCCATTTAAAAAAATATAACTTTAAAACTTCACGATTTTTTTGAGGAACCTATATATTCCAATTTATTACAGATATGTAAATTTTTAAGAGCCTTACAACTTTTATATAACGCATTTTTGCTAACTCCTGTATATTTTGAAGTAATCGACCGTTCTGGAAATTTCTCACCTCTCCTCCTACCCTATAGGATGAGCTACAAATTAGCAACTTCCGCATTCCCTAGAATTCCGATTTTAATAATGACTTTTTTTACCGAACTTATCAAGCGTAACAAATTAAATGTATAAAACTGTCCAAAAAAACACCATTAATGACACCTTCCAGTAATAAAAATGGTTTTGAAGGTTTTATTACCGCTTTTTAGTCCAGCCCTAACGAGGCATAATTAAGTTTATAAACTCAAACTTACTTGGTAATTCACAAATGAAAGCAGCCACTTCCGGTCCGCCGCAAGGCAGCGGTCTCCACAAAAAGTCGGCTGTTGGGTCCATAACGGCACAGAGCGACTGGCTATCTCCTACGGGCAACGCTTCCTGCCAATGGCCTTCACCTGAGAGAGGCCGGATATCCCTAAAAAATATTTTACCGGGTGTACAACTAAAAAGTGACTCAGTCTGTATCTTCGAAATCGTATAGTGGTCAAACAAAAAGCGGGATTTTCTTAAAAATTTTAATAGTAAATGTGTGTCTAAGGTCATATAAAAATTCTGGATAGCTTTTGTTTTTGAGTTTTTCCTCTACCTTTTTGTTTAAGGGGTAGGAAGGAACAAAAATTGAAATGTAAAAATATTCACAACTTTGGTTTCGCTTATCGGAATTTGACAAAGTTGAGCTCGCTAAATAGGGATTCTTTTGTTTATATCAATTTTATAGAAAACGAAGGCGTTTTGAATTGCGCTGCGATAGCTAGAAGGTCAGTCGACTCAAAAATTTTCTCATTTTTCTCTAGAATTTTAAACGCAATGATATTTTTTAACTGAAGCAAAAAGAATAATAAATATGAAGAATATCTATGAAAACCGCAAACAATGTCTTTTTGAAACCGGTGATATGGAAAATATATTATAAAACTGAGAGAGAGATTTTTTCTTTTTTTTTTCTTTTTTTCCTTTTTTCTCTTTTTTTTAATTTTTTTTTTTAAATTTTAAATTCGTTTTAATTTTGGTGTAGGTACTTTTTAAGAAAATTAAAATACGCAAATTGTCGTAACTTTCTTTTGTCTCTCTTTACAAATTGCGCGTTACTTCTAAAATTTTACTTTTACTCTTTAAACACCATGAGATATAAAAGAAAAATGACACCTGCTTAAAACTGTGTAACTATTTAATATATCAAGGATATATTACAATGTGTCTACTTAAGTTGGCTGCATATGGGAAACTTTTTTATTATTAACTTTACGAAAAAAAGCTATTCTTCATAAAAAGTTCTGCATAGTCCAGAACCTAAAATGCAACCATCAGATGTTACATTTTTAAGTCGTATACGAGGTTTGTCAAAAAATATGAATTTTGCCCAAGAGTAAAGTACCTTTATTTTTGACAATATCGAAAACTGTAATTACGAAAAGTTATTCGGAATGTAAAACTATATTTTAATATGCAATTACAGCCTTCTACTTAAAATTATTTTTTTACAAATTTTTCTCAAATTACGGGTACCGAACATTTACCTTTTCATTAATTAAAAAATTTACAAATTTTTCTCAAATAACGGATACCGAACATTTATCTTTCTATTAATTAAAAAAATCATGATAACCTTTCTGTTTCGTTCAGAAAATATTAAATCTCGAAACAAAATTTATTTCTAGAAATTTAATTAATCGATACACCATTAAAATATAGATTAGTTAAAATTTAAAAAAATTAAGTAGAAGCATGTAATTGCATATTAAAATATAGTTTTACATTCCGAACAACTATTCGTAATTACAGTTTTCCATATTGTCAAAAATAAAGTTACTTTACCTTGGGCAAAATTCATATTTCTTGACAAACCTCGTATACGACTGAAAAAATTTAATATCTGATGGTTGCATTTTAGGTTTTGGACCATGCAGAACTTTTTATGAAGAATAACTTTTTTTCGTAAAGTTAATAATAAAAAAGTTTCCCGTATGTTGCCAACTTAAGTAGGACACACTGTATGTACTTTCTGTTATGTTATGTTACCGAAAATAAGATTTGTCATTTTTTCAAACAAATCAATTATGTAATATTTTTTTATCGGCTATTGTTGAAACCTAAGAAATAATCCGATAGTTTTAGAGCCCTGAGAAAATATATTTTCCGAAACGTCGGCAAATTAAAATGTTGGTTTCATTTGCTCCCTAAGATCCTTAAGCCCATAAAACCACCTACATAAAAGACTATTGGATCATTTACAATTTTATTTTATGGTAATAAGTGTGTTTATTGGTATTTTTCGACAAAATCAAACTTTCAAAACCACCTCCGATTTAACCGTGCCTAAATTCTATAGAAAATTCCCTTTTTATGGACATATTACATTTTATCATTTTTTTTTAATGGCCGCCTATAGGTATACAGTGTGTCCACGGATAGAGTTTGGAAGAGGAAAAACATTTTTATTAGTAGGTATAGAAGAAAAAATCATTCTTTATAAAAAAATTCAGCTCGTGCTGAAACTACAATGTCGAACATCAGATTTGCATGGTTTGTCACAAACAATATTTTTAAATTTTTGGATAGTTTTTTCAATTCCTTGATTTTTAAATGAATGTTGCCATTATTAAAACTACAATTTGAACTATTAGATGTGCGATTACTATATACGGTTCGTCAGAAACAAAAGTTTTTGTTTTTTGGATTTTTTTTTTAATTCTGATTTTCAATTCCCTTTGATGATTGGCTAAATCATCACTTTGGGAACAAATGGATTGGAAAGTACCAATGTCCAAACCAGTTGGCACGTAGAAGTCCCGATTTCGCAAATATCGACTTTGATTTATGGGGATATCTGAAGCCACATGTGTATAAAAGCAATTTCAATAATAACATATATATATCTCTTAAAAGAAAAAATCTCGATGGTACCACGTTTGAATAAAAGTTTTACAATTTATGATTGAATGAATACAAAAAATATGACATATAATAATAAAAATACTTCAAAACTAGGCTAATAAAAAATGGGTGTCTTACAACAAAATTGTTAGTCGGCTAGATATAAAATTATATTCGAAGTAAGAAATAATAGTTGTTTGTTTTTACGTAAATTTATTTTAAACGAAATTCAAAAAACTAAAAATCTTGTTTCTGCACAAACTCTGTATAGTAATCGCAAGTGTGATATTTAATTGTAGTTTCAGCACAAGCAAAATGCATTTAATAAACCAAGGAAATAAAAATTAGAATTGAAAAAAAAACCTTAAAAAGTAAAAATGTTATTTTTGACGAACCCTGTGTAGTAATCGCAAATCTGATATTTGAAATTGTAGTTTCACCACAAGCAGACGTTTTTTTTAATAACGAATGACTTTTTCTTCTATACCTATTAATAAAAAAACTTTTTCCTTTTCCAAACTCTATCCGTGGACACACTGTATATTTCTGTCTCATTTCCTAAAATGTCCATAAATTTGTTAAAACAAGGTACTTTTTTTAACAAAAAATTGTTGTAATATTTTCATTTCTAATGATGTATACAGGGTGTCTCACGGTCGATGGTACCTTAGACGTTTCTGAAAAACCAGTAAAGGAATCGTTCTGAAAAGTCGCGTACATTAATAGACATGCTCTACCAACCTAAAATATTTTTAACAATACAGTGTTGCCGCTTCCACACAAAAATAATAGTAACTTCGATTTTTTAAATGCAACACCATATATTTTATTTTATTTTCGAAACCCCCATTACTTTCCTTATAATTTTTATTAACTCTACTCTATACTTTAATTTTACCGTTTCTAAGATATAAATTAATTTCAGTTTTTTTTGTCCGAAAACGTCACTTTTAAAAATGCTGATAATTTTGAACTCTAAAACACTGAAATCCTGAAATTTGGTAGATAGTTAACTAATACCATAGGGCTCTTTGCCCTAGTCCCAAATCTTAGTTGTAATATACAGGGTAGATGAAAAATACACTTATTCTGGTAACTTGAAAAAGTTACCATAAGTCCTTTTTCTCAAATGTAACACCCTGTATATTATTACGGATTTGAAAAGCTGCTAAAATTTCACTTGATTCTTGTATATTATCATACCTGTACCTAACTAACTAGTTTAACCATTTATTTGACGTATTAAGCATAATTTGTAAGTGTTGCATTTAAAAAATCGAAGGTACTATTATTTTTGTGCGGAAGCGGCAACACTGTATTGTTAAAAATATTTTAGGTTTGTAGAGCATGTCCGTTTATGTACGTGACCAAATTTTCAGACCGATTCCTTTACTGGTTCGTCAGAAACGTCTAAGGTACCATCGACCGTGAGACACCCTGTATGTTAATTAAACATTAAGGCTCCTTTTATACTGGGATTCTGTATGCGAGATACAGTATCTCGCATATCGAAATTCGGAATGCATACTTTTTTTATCTTGTGTTATTCCGAAATTTAGAATCGCGATTCTGTATCCGAGAAAGCGCCCGTCTAAACGCTTCGCTTAAGCGCTAAGTTAAATGTGAAGCCGAGATTCCGGTATCCGAGATACAGCATCCCAGTATAAAAGGAGCCTACAAGGTGAACGTTGAACAGACGCGAAACAATTATTGTATTTGTCGAACTGAACCTCGTCCTTTTGTATAAACAAATAAATACTTTTATTATTATTATATTTTCTATTTTAAAGGTTTTTGTTGGTATTGCTGTTATTCTTTACATTTACATTAATCTTAACCAAGGCCGTAGCCAGAAAATAATTTCGGGGGGGGGGTTGTTCCAGTGGCGGATTTAGGATTTGTTCTAGGGGGGGGGGGGGGGCGCAAAAGGAAACTGCGTTCTTCAGCGCCGTAGGCTAAAATTTTTTGGGTGCCACGCCCTTTTTTGGGTAAAATAACCGTAAAGCTTAATCTGCGGCAATATGCCAGACTTTAAAACACTCTTTTAATTTAAAAGAAATTCGAAATTTGAATGGTCGGTCGACAAAATAAACAATAAACTATTTATTTTACTAATTAACAGGTCTCTTATATTAAGTCATAATTATATCTAAGTATAATAATTATTATAATAAATTATATTATCTAATAATAAGATCAAAAACAAAATAAGAATAAAAACGAAAAATAAACAATAAGAACTAAAAAAATATCTGACGTATCTACTTACTTTTTACTAAATTACAAAATCAAGTTTTCTGTTCTTAGAAGAGAAAGTAGTTATGATTTTGTTTACATCTACGTTTATATCACGGTGGACATATAGGAAAGCCAGACCATTAAGGCGATCTGCAGCCATTGTAGCCCGTAAATAAGATTAACTATTATGTTGTGTAACAACAAAGTGAGACGGGCGCACTGTATATAACTGCAGTCTCATTAATACTTATTAAAAGTCTAAAATAAATATATTTTTTTTATTTCGGGGGAAGGGGGGGGGGGGTTACAACCCCCCTAACCCCCCCCTGGCTACGGCCCTGATCTTAACCTGTACTGTCTAAAAACTTCCGTACTATGTGGCAAGTTTAGAGAATGACTATTTTCTGAATTTAATGGTATAAATAACTTGAAAGGGCTAGTTTGGCTTAAAGTTATTCGTTAGTGCTTTCTCCACCCATATTATTTAAAAAAATATATATATATTATTGGAATTATGTTTAAACTTCCATAAAAGCTTTGCATTGCATGGTCTGCACACATCTTCCACATTCCTTTTTAAGATGACATTTTCCTAGTTTCTTATTCAAATTACACGGTCTTGGATGGAAAGTATAAATCCTTCTGTCTCAGCGTGTAGCTGCCGTCTTTCTAATCAATTAAGTGACATTTCTATATCTATGTGTCGACTTTGAAGTGCAGTATTGGTATTTTCCGCGTAAAGTTTTCTCTTGACAAGTTACAAGCTGTTGACTTGGTGGCGTGCGGATCATGTTGGGTAATTCGTTTTGCTGTAGGTTAAGTGCTGTATATCCAGCTTCTGCTGCTACCACTTTTTGAAGGATTTTCCCATACAGGGTGTTCATTTGAAAACTTCCCACCTCGATTTTCCTGCTTTAAAATGAAAATGTGGAAAATCGCTCGGACCCGTCGATTTTTATTTCGAGGGGACATCTTTTGCGTATATTGTCAATCTTGTTACTTCAAGCCCCTAGGAGGGAGGGGGGGGGGTAAGATCTAAATCTTAAATGGATACCCCTATTTTATATAATTTTTTTGGATTCTGCATAAAATTCTGAACATTTTTTAATAAAAGCATTATTAGTCTATACTTAACAGTTCCCGAGATATTGACTCTTGAAAAATGACATTTTTGAACTTTGACAGCGTCTAGCTCTAACTGTACGTCTTAGAGCAACACGGCTTACATGTCCCTATCTTCGATTTTTATTATCTTTCCAATAGTGTCAACTTCCGGTCAAACCGGAACTATATTTCTTACATCCGGTTTAACCGAAAGTTCACACTATTGAAAAGATAATAAAAATCAAAGATAGGGACATGTAAGCCGTTTTGCTCTAAGACGTACAGTTAGAAAGCTAGACGCTGTCAAAGTTCAAAAATGTCATTTTTCCAGAGTCAATATCTCGGAAACTGTTAGGTATAGACTAATAATGCTTTTATTAAAAAATGTTCAGAATTTTATGCAGAATTAAAAAAAATTATATAAAATAGTGGTATCCATTTAAGATTTAGATCTTACCCCCCCCCCCCCCCCCCTCCCTCCTAGGGGCTTGAAGTAACAAGATTGACAATATACGCAAAAGATGTCCCCTCAAAATAAAAATCGACGGGTCCGAGCGATTTTCCACATTTTCATTTTAAAGCAGGAAAATCGAGGTGGGAAGTTTTCAAATGAACACCCTGTATGGGAAAATCCTTCAAAAAGTGGTAGCAGCAGAAGCTGGATATACAGCACTTAACCTACAGCAAAACGAATTACCCGAACAACCCCGAACAAACCCGAACAAACCAATAAAGAAATCTCTAGAAATGTATGTAATGTATGAAAAATGTATGATAACTTAATAATGGTTATTACTCTTATTCAAGCACATACTCACATACCGACTAATCCATTACGTCGTTCTTAAACGGTATACGGAAATTTTATAACATGACTCTACAAAAAATCATAAGGTAACTTAATAGGATGCTTTCATGCTTTAAAAAGATAAAAATTTACAATAATGTTTATGAAATAAATTCATTACGATTATGCAGTGCATCCAATAAAATTAAAAATTTTTAATTTCAAAGCAAGATAAAATAATTTGAATCTAATTTAATCCACTTCTTTCTTTCAGTTCCTGCATAATCTTCAATTTCAGCTTTTTTAAATGAACTGAATTTTTAAATTAAAAGAACAGAAAAAAAATCTAAATTATGTTATCCCCGGTCTTTTAGATGAAACGAAGTTTCGCAAATTACAGCTTCCGGTTTAATCTTTTTCAGTTATATTTTTTGCTGAAAAGAGAATTTTAATACGTAGGTACACGGAGTATCTATATATTATACGAAGCGAAAATATGTCGCTCATACCACAGAATGTATACCTTGCGTAGCTATATATTCTGTGCTCATACACACCATTAATCAGCTGGAGACACCAGAAGCTGTTATTATAGTATATAATATTTGTAATCAGTTGGCACATTTAGATGATATCCTCTAGAGAAGTGCGGAAAAAGAGCACAGACCTGTAATAAATAAGGAGACAAAACATTTCATTCATAAAACGCCATTTGTTTACAATCATTCATACTTCTACAGTTTCAGATAAGTTAGAAGAAGATGGCTTAAAATATGGCAACGCTGTAAGCTGCGCGTACACCCACTGCCACAACCAGCTTGAAAGAAGCCGTGAAACAGAAACATCGACAACACTGCTTGAAGATCAATGTGTCCCGTGACTTTTTTGAGGTTAGCCATGGTTTAGTATGTAATTTACGCGCGAACATCGTGTAGGTGTCGTATTAATTTGTACTTTTTTTCGGTTTTCGATTGATATCTAATAGAAAATTTAAGTGACATGATTGCTAAGAACCTCTACAAAATACCTACTGATTAAAATTTTTGGTGCGTGTTTGCTCTAATAGCATTAATAAAGTAAAAATCCAACAGCCTGGCCGGCCTGGCGGTTTGTTTACGGGTCTTATAAATGGCGACAGAATGTTATTTGTTTTAATTTAAAAGTTGTGTTTTTTGTATTCTAGTTAGCTCTTTGGGATAAACTTTATTGTTTTGTGGCTATAGGTAGTTAATTTATTAAAAATTGAAGTGTTTATTTAACTTGAAGGTATATGTGAATTAGTTTAAAAATATCACTATTAGAGATAGTTCATAAGTAGGTAGGATACCTTTAGATACCTAGGTACTTAAGTTTTTTCTTTTAGTTTGTTTTATTAACATGCCAAGCCCCTGCTGTATTCTTGGGTGTAATTCTAACTATAAAAGTGTTTTAAAAGCAGGTGAAGAGAGTGTAATATATTTTTATAGTTTATATTTGAACAATGAATGTATAAATATTGTTAATTAGGTTTCAGTGGCATTGATATGAAGGTAAAGGTTTTTTTAAAAGGTAATGAATTGGCTTACAATGATTTTAAATGGATTTTACCCTTTGAAATGAAACTAAGCAGATGGTAGCTTGAAAACTTATTGTCTCGGTACCAATTCATACATTGTAAAAGTAACAAAGTTACCCAGATAATAGGTGACTTTCTTAAGACAGGCGTAGATTTCTTTAACAAGGCCTTAAGCTTACTAAATTTTAGGACTTGAGACAATAGTCAATCCTGTAATTTAAACGCAGAAGATAATAATTTGTATAATAGAATATTACTTTTAATCGATCAAATTATTCTACTCGTAGTAAAACAAAAACAGCTTTTCAACGCAATATTAATATTATTTAATAATTAGGTAAGTTGTTCTTGTTATCCAAAAATATTTATTACTTTTTTGTACATTTTTCAATATCAATATAGTGGCAACAGATCCAAAAAAACACAAAAAATATCAGAAAGAATAAAAAACTCGCCCGTTGCCGCGCGTCATAATAATAGCTTGTGGATCCGCAACTTCCAGCTGATGCGGCGTTGCCCGATGTTACTTCATGGCTTTTTTTCAAGATGGTTGTGCCACTGTTTAAGTAAAAAAACATAACCTCACTTAACGACGATATATTAATACGGGTTTGGAATAGTCCAGTTTTTACACACCACGCACTGGCCAACCATTATTATAAGTTAATGAATAGCACTAATTAGGTATATTTTCACAAAAATACTAAAAATTATTCGAAAACCACAGTATGTAACAACCACCAGCTTAACAACACCGCACCGTCCGAAAATGATGAACATGAAAAATTCCTAAAATTCAGCGTCACGGTGGCGTCACGCGTAGTAAAATGTGAGTAAAATGACTGTTGACTGAATTGACGTTTAGGTTAGGTTCTGTCATATTTGACATATATTGCACACAATTTATGTCAAATATGACAGAACCTAACCTAAACGCGTTAAAACTTTTCGTGATTTTTGACTATAGGGTACGTAATATACTTCTCCGCCCGTAACATACGCTGTTTATATTTTCTCACATATAAAATAATACCAATCGTTTAAACTAAATTCACGAAGCGATGGACCAAATAGAATATTTAAAGAAATCTTGATAAAACCCATGATTTTATTAAATCTGGCAACTCAGCTATAATCAGGGTATCGAGCTTGTCCATATCGTGCACTACGTTCCCCCGGTTACTATTCTGTCTCTTTCTATTACATATAATATTTAATAATATGCCACGTTGATCGTTGATACGAACACACCCTAAATCTTTAGTTGCCTGTCAGCCAGTGACGGTAGTAGTAATATGATTTTATGTTTTATGATGATTTATATTATAAACGATTTCTGTAATTTAAGACTGAAAACATGAAAGTGCGCACGCACATGCTGCTACTGCTAAAACTTTTTTACGCATTTTACCGTCCTGTCAAAATAAATGTGATCGATATAGTACAGAATAGAAGATGTGGCAAACGTTGAAGATTATAGCTGACCTGAATTTAATGAAGCATGATTTGGAAAAAGTAGGAGGTAACATGACTTTGTGCAAAAATAACAAATAATTTTTAGAATATGCTAACAACTGACTCACTAGTTTCTCAACTCCCCGCTTCTGATATAGGCAGAAACATGGTCAATTATTTCAAAGGAATTTATCAACTGAATCAACTGGAATAAGCTACACCGCATGGAATAAATTACACCATATTAATATTTATTAGGTATTGCATTCTTGTTTATCTCCGCAACTTCTAAATCTTATTTATTTTTGGAGTTTTCTTTAATCCAATTCTTATTCGCCAAAATAAAAATTCAATTTTCTAAAAACAACTCCTACTTACATTAGCAGTTGACATGAAAAAATTACATTATTTGTATATTCTAAAATATCGTATCTAAATCAACAAACCCGAACAAACCCAATGTCTTTTAACGTGAAATGAAATCTAAAATATTTATTACTCAGCCACTCTAGGGGTGTTTTCAGAATCTTAAAAGCCCTGCATATTTTAGGAAACTTTTTTTGGGGGAAAAAATAATGAATTGGCAATTTAAAACCCATCTCTTCCCTTCATTTAACTTTCAGATTGGAAACCGGATTTTTTTTCAAAATTTAATGATGATCCCAGTCGGAAGATATTTATTTCGAAAAGGGACAGTTTGGGGTTAATACAAATAAAATTGAAGTTCAGCGATCGACATGACGATGTGTGTGATCCCTCCTGTTGGTATTTCATATAGTTTTCGGAGGACAACTGTTATAGCTAGGCTTAGTATTGTCGATGTTATATGTCCGTATAAGTCTTAATGATTCGCGAATTAAAACAATTGGTCGACACATTCTAGAATTTAAGGATAATCATATTAAAGTAAATTTATCCCCTCCCCTGGATTCGCCAATGAAAAACGCAAAATACCAAATAAGACTTTTGATAATGCAAAACAACGCTATGAGTATAAGTGGAAGAACAAAACAATGACGAATACGAAAAGAAGCGGAAATTGTTTAATTCTGTTAAGTCGACAAGCCTTAATAACAGAAATCAATCAAAAAAGTTTTTTTAAATGCAGTTTCTAGCCGACGTGCAAAATTTCAGCTGGATAAGATAATTTTGATTATTATCAATATTTTTTAAATTGCACCACTTTTGCAAAATAAGACTCAACGCAACCTACATAAAACTTCTTAGTTTTGACAATGCTTTATTTTAGATACATTTTCTTTAAAGTAGCGCCATATTAAATGTGTGTTTTTCTACAAAATCAAAATTGGGCTATTAAAATTTGGTCGCATGTGATGCAAAGTTTATTTGTTTTTGACCCTGTATAAGGTAACTTCATAAAATAAGTATTTTTGAAAACGTAGTTTGTGTCTGAAAGTAAAAAAATAAAAAATAAATTAAAGGGGTTATAAATTAAATCGTTGAAAGTAGATAAACTTTACGTTAAGTTAAACTAAAATTTATTTTCCACTTAATGAATACTTTACTAATGACACTGTGTTCTTTTTTGTCTTGATGTTAAGGTATATTACTTTCAGAAACAAACTACGTTTTTAAAAATACTTATTTTATGAAGTTACCTTATACAGGGTCAAAAACAAATGAACTTTGCATCACATGCGACCAAATTTTAATAGCCCAATTTTGATTTTTGTAGAAAAACACATATTTAATATAGCGCTACTTTAAAGAAAATGTATCTGAAATAAAGCATTGTCAAAACTAAGAAGTTTTATGTAGGTTGCGTTGAGTCTGATTTTGCAAAAGTGGTGCAATTTACAAAATTTAGGTAAAAAATCAAAATGATCTTATCCAGCTGAAATTTTGCATGTCGACTAGAAACTACATTTAAAAAAACTTTTTCTCATAACTTTTTTCGATATTTTCAGAAATAACCCCACTTTTGAATTTTTTTTGGAAAAAAATAAAATTTGACAGAGATAATGCGAATCACGTGACTACTATTTTTTTGCTTCATTTTGATCTGGATCGAAGCAGAACTTGATGCCAAACTCAAATTTCGATTGAAGGTATTAATAAAAATAAATCCCATATGATGCGGACTTTACTGGTGACCCTGTATATCAAATTAGTGTTAGGCGATATTGATATTAAATATCAATATGTGTATTGATACACTGACATTTATATTATACCAAAAGATTGACATTATTAAACAGAAGACACATGTATAAAAATTCATTAGTGAGAATAAAAAATGACATTAAACACTAAACAAATCAGGTAAAGGCGTAAATAAAGGATAAAAACAATAATGATTATCGCATTCTTCCCTCCTTTTATTATCAATGATATTCAACCAAATATTTAGGCGACATTCTGACAGCAACATCAAAAAATCGAAAAATCGATATTATCGATGTGATCGGATATATCAATAATATCGATAAATATCAATAATATCGATAAATATCGATAAATATCGACAAATATCGATATTATCGATAAATCGACATTTTATTTTTAAATGTCGTTATTCGATATATCGATAAAAATATCGATATATCGAATTTTTGCCCAGCCCTAGGCATAAGTAATCTTAAGCTAACTTGGGTAATTTGTTTACAGGGTGAAATTTTTAAATGGAATTAATTCAGTAATAAAAAACCTCTTTATTTCCTGAAAAAATACAGAACTACTGCCGTGCCTATTTATAGTTAGGCATATTTTTTCGTGTCTTTTGTACTGTTAACATATTACAAGGACGCATTTGACATAATTTCACTAACTTGAATGCAGAAGTACGGCTTATGTTGTTTTCTCTGGCAAGTTGCCGAACTGGAGTAATAGGATTTTCTTGAAGAGCAACTAAAACGTTTAATTGCGTGTCTTCATCCATTACTTCAGGCTGTCTTATTCTTGGTATGTTACTGACGTGGCCACACTTCACGACAACGTCTTTTAATTTTGCTGATGGTGTCCTGGGAAATCGGTGGTAGATCGGAGTGTTTCGTGAAATAAAGCTGCTTGAGTACGCAATCTGTTGCGAAAGCCAATCATCATTAAAATTTCGATTTTGTGTGATTCAGTTAAATAGTCCATTTTAGTACAGCAAAAGTAGTTCTTACTATGAAGTAACGGTTTAAACAGTACAAAATATTACAACAGATAAGTATTTCCTTCTTCTAAACCAAAAATAAAGTGACAATAATTGGAATGCCGCATCAAGTCAACACACAACTTTATCATTAATATGTTTCCTTTTTTTTTGTAGTATCACTTGTTGCCAAAATGGCCAGTTTTTTTTGGTTTCTAGATTACCGAAATGCAAAAGTAAATTGGGGGTGGTATTTCTTTTTTTATGCCCCTTTCAACCAGTTATTATAAAACATACCTTTATATTTGAAAAAAAAATTTGGGGCCGTTTCTACTCCAAAGTGAGAGGTAAAGACACGAAAAAAGCATGCCAAACTGAAAATAAACGTAGCCGTGGTTCTGTATTTTTTCAGCAAATAAAGAGGCTTCCCAATACCTACTGAGTTTATTCCAGTTAATAATTTCACCCTGTATATAGTATAAGTAGGGGGTGAAACTTACGTCCATGAAAAGTTTGGTTTTTCGTATGTTTTTGACAGACCAATCCACACTTTTTCAGTAATATCCAACTCCTTGAGATATGCTCTGATTGCGTCATACTGAGATGAGCTGTCGGCTGAAATAAAAAAAATATATTAATGGAAATTGCAAAAAATTCAATATACCTATAGATTAAAAAACATTAGGTTTCCATTTAAAATAGTTAGTTGTTGTCTTAATATGTATTTTTATTAAACTGTTGTTTTTTCACTTGACTCCAAATAAAATCCAAAATAAGTAAGTTCCCATCAATTCGTTGTAAGCACGTAGGTACTTAAGTTTAATAAATTAATACAATCATTATTTTTTCTTGAATACTGTAAATCACTAACAAAAAATAAAACGTCTAGTAACATGAGATAATATATGTATCAGAGCAATATTTAATTTATATAAATTTTACCAAAAGTTTTTTCTAAATAACTTTTAGGTGTCTCATTAGAAAATAATAAAATTTTGTTTGTGAGTTCATTACTCAAGGATCTTCAAAAAAGTTAAATACAATTTTGTTGTGAAATTAATAAGAAAGCTAATATTTGATGATAGTAAAATTTACATCAGGTAGCTGTACCACCCGGTAGCGTAAAGGCATAATGTACTATTATTCAGAGCAGTTCTACTCTCGATCACAGTATAGAGGAAAGTCTCTAATATGGGGGTAGCGCCTAATATGGGGTAGTTTACTTTTGAGACAGTACTAGTTCCGACATCTATTGTGTGTATTTCGTACTAAAGCACGACTTGCCAGAAAGCGACCATTATTTTTTTGACGCCAACATATGTTCGGTTTTTACGTTTGAGGTTATAATAATTTTGTCCTGTGTTGAGAGTTTTTTCAGTGGTATAGATTTTGCCCGATTAAGGAGACTTAAAGGTAAGTTTTAAAAGTTTTACTAATATAATTCTATACAAAATTATGCGTAGTTTATGAAAATGGTTTTGTTTTTTTAAAACACACCACATTTTTTTTCAAAAAGTCGCCCCTCTCAATAATTTAATTCGCTCCTAATATTATGGGGTACCAATCAATTCCTAATTAGGGGTACCCCATATTAGGATTATAATTTTAATTAAAATTTTTGTTTTTTATTTTTGTGTAATACCAAAATATTTTCTTTTAGATGCCTAAAAAACGAAAAGTTTGGAGAAAGGAAGAAATGATTTCCGCAATTTTAGCTGTTCGGCAAGGAGAAATTGGTTAGGTTAGAAAATAATTTTTTTGGTTAGGTTAGAATACCTAACATTTTTTGGTTAGGTTAGAATGTCGTTTTTTGTAAGATTTAGTTTTTATATTCTCATTTTAAAAATAAATAGTTTTTATACAAACCTAAAAGAGTTTTAGATATATATTTTTAAATTTTACATATTAAATTTGTAATCCCCATATTAGGATACCATATGCCCCTAATATGGGGTAGGTAAACTTTTTTTCAATGCTGCATATTTTCTACAAAATTTTTTTTTAAACCTGTTTCTTCGTATTAAATGCTTAAAAAGCGTACAAGGAAACATAAAATTTAGAAATAGTTTCCAAAATTCAATTCGTTTTTTTATTATAGTGTT
The DNA here is from genome assembly GCA_963969555.1 of Polydrusus pterygomalis. Lineage (NCBI taxonomy): Eukaryota > Metazoa > Arthropoda > Insecta > Coleoptera > Curculionidae > Polydrusus > Polydrusus pterygomalis. The sequence continues at coordinate 34,300,355 of OZ018376.1, read as the reverse complement.
TTAAAAAAAAGTACCCCATATTAGGATACTTTCCTCTACTATGGTTTTACGTTACGCGTAATTTTAATAGACAATGTGTATCGCGATTCAGAGCATAAGTTGGTTTTAACGTGCTTGGACAAAGTATATTAATGGCTCTAAATAAAGACGCGTGTCTTGGCTAATTTATACTGCGATTCAGTTGTTGAAAATACCTGATCAGAAAGTTAGCTCTCGGTCATGACGCCTCAGAAGATTTTTTGAAAATATGGACTTTTCTGGACGATTCTGGAAGCTATTTCGACAACACACCTATTAATAAAAGTTCACAAGGAAATATTCAACAGGTTACCGGATTGATTCCATTTCGGAAACAGAGAAAAAGGAATCAGACGTTAACAGAAAATACACTTCCGTAGTAGAAAGTCTACAAGAAAAATTTCAGAGGCTAATAGAAATTGCATCAGAAAATAACACTGCAGATTTTACGAATTGCATTATTAAGGCTAATGTTGAATTTAAAAAAATTACAACATCAACGCAACTCGCAAGCTTCCTTTGCAATTTAAGAAAAGGACGTTCTTCAAAACAAATAGGGGTTCAACCTACAGCTATTAACAGAAGAAGGAACCGAAATGGCCTCACATCTGGAAGAAAACGGATTCGGTCAGGTAGATTTGGAATTGAAAACCAACCCAATGCAAAAAACCAAATTTAAAAGCGTTATGCATTATTGCCGCCCAGTCTTTTCTAAAGAAATATAAAGGCTTTAAAAAACAATGGAATGGTTTTGAAAACCAATATGGTTTTAAATTAAAATTGTAATGTCATTTGTTTATTAAACTTATATTGTAAATCACATAAAATGGGTAGTTTTACTAGAAATGAACAATTTTTGGAGTGACCAGAAAGCCCTCAGATTGTATGTACCTACTGTATGTTTTGTAAATTAATGACATTACAACTTTAAATTAAAGCCATATTGCTTTTAAAAACCATTCCATTGTTTTTCAAAGCCGCCTTTATATTTCTTTAGGATAAAGAGGGCGGCAATAATGCATAACGCTTTTAAATTTGCGATTGGGATTTAAGGCAAATTTTTCAGTGTCAATATTAAAATAGCATAGGAGTGTATGGTATCAAATTGTTGAATAAAAAAATGCTTGTTCTTAAATATGTCGCATTGTTAAGTTAAAAATTTCATCTAAGCTACCCTCCACCGACCTGATTCTACCCCTCTCACTGGCGGTAGTCTACCCCGATAAGAAGAAGCTGATGGTAACGCCGTTTGTGGAACTTAAGGGTATTTTTAAAATATAAAGTAGGGCATATTTCTTGTTTATTCAATTTAACTCCCTCGAGAAATTTTACACCCAAATCAGATAAAACCCTGGGGTATTATATTGTTTCGAGGAGCGAGGGAAAAATTAAATAAAACTTTGCGCACGAAAAAAATATCTATATACCTATTTAGATAACCGTTAAAAAAAATAATAAATTAATTTTGGTGTTAATTAATTTTTTACAGATATAAAAATAGGGGGAGGGTGGGTGGGGTTGTTACTATAATGGCATTTTTTTATATAATCGTGCATACCTTTTATTAGCTTAAAATCGGTACCAATTAGATGACGAGATATCGAAGACAGTTATTTTTTGAAAAAGGCGGTTAGATTTTTTTAGTTTTCAAATTATTATTAGACCAGGGCTGAAGCCTTTGCAAATGGTAAAAAGTGAAGAAAAATAATAGTAGGATGAAACCCATTGGAAAAGGAAGAGAATATTACAAAAATGAAAGGAAAAATAAATTACGGGCGATCCGAGGTCGCGAAGTGGGGGGGGGCGGTGAGTTTTTAAGGTTAGAAAACGATTTATCTCGATTTTCGGCAAAACTACAAGTCTTATGGAAAAACGTTAAATGGCAAAGTTGTACATAATAAAAAGATCTACAACTTTTGTATTTTCACTTTTTTCACATAACCTCAAAATTTATGTGAAAAATTCAAATAACCAAGTTTTTGGTTTTTTATTTTTATCTTTTACAAAAAATTTTTTTTATACACGATATTTGGTGAAAACTTACCTTTTTATGTTCCAAACACACTGTAATTTTTTTAATTTAAAATATTTATTTTTTAACCTTATTTTAACTTAATATCGAAAAAGCACCCTAATTTTCAATCGAAAATTCTCACGTCAAAATATCTGCTTTTTTAAAAAAGTCGGTGGGCTTTTTGTTCATTGAAATCTTTACTTTCTGATGGTGTAAAAAAATATACATTACTATGGTAAATGTAATGAAATCCCCTTTAAATCCTACCTTTAATTATATTTAGAACAACTATTTTCGCATATTTTTTGCGATCTTTATGTTTTATGGATTTGTAATTTTTTTGTTTATCAATGTAATATGGAATCTTACGTTTTTCGAGTAATTAAGGTATAAATTTTAATAAATAGCTCAAAATTGTACATAATGATAAAAAAAAATTCGGATTCGATTTTTTCGTTTCTTTGCATTTTTGAGAATATTTACCATAGTAATGTATATATTTTTTACACCATCAGAAAGTAGAGATTTCAACGAACAAAAAGCCCCAAACACACTGTAATTTTTTTGATTTAAAAAATATTTATTTTTTAACCTTATTTTGACTTAATATCGAAAAAGCACTCTAATTTTTAATCGAAAATTCTCACGTTAAAATATCTGCTTTTTTAAAAAAGTCGGTGGGCTTTTTGTCAAAGGATTTTTTTACTAAATTTTAATTTTTATCCTATCGCATAGAGGAAGAAAAAATAAAATTTTCTATGGTTTCAGTTTTAAAAATTTTCAATTATTTACTGAGAAAATAAATAAACAAAATAAAGAAAAACATAGGAATAAACTCACTGACGTCACATCTGCTACGACCCATGGGTCCCAGTTATTTAGCTGAAGGTCGAGTGCAGCGTCTACCTGAATATCCGGCGGTTGTTGTTTATTGTTAAGCTGTTCTTGTCTTTTTGGTTTATAAATCAAAGATAGCAATATAATTCGTTGAGGCTGACAAATAAAAGAATTGCGCGGATAATGAAATGACGTAATAAGGTTTTGATCTCATGTTTTCAAACTTTCTGCTAGAAAAGGTTTATGACCTTCTAGAAGAATTTCCATTATTGGGATGTATTTTTCAATAAGTTTTAATTCGGTTATAATGAAAAGGCCCGTTTTCATAAAAGAGTAGTTATAAACTTTGAAAAAATGTGTCAATTCAATTATTGTATGTTAAAGTACAAAGGTTGAATGTTAGAAAAAGAATGTGGAAACTATTATAAATAATACAGCCTAACATAGGTAGGTACATAAAAGATCCTTTGTACTTTAATGTAAAAGAAACCATTTTTAAAAACTATTTCTTTGAAAGATGTTTTCCTAAAAAACATAGTTGTTTGGTGAAAATTGGATTAATTTTTTAAACTCCACTGTCATTTTCCGCCTTTTTTATTACATTGTCCAAATTATTTAAAGCGTGGAATAAACGTTGTATAATAGTATATTATTAACCACGTTTAAACAGCTACTATTATTGGCCAAGCACCGAGTTTAAATCACGAGGAGCGGAGCGACAAGGTATTTAAAACGCGATTAGCCGTCTAAACTGTGGTTACACTTTTTTTTCTAATATTAATACATTTACTAGAAACTTATTTTTACCGTAGGTATAAAAAACTTTCATGTTGTTGTTCCAGAATCAAAAAATCAAGTTACCTGCTTTTAAATATATTGTTTCCATTATTATTCATGGTCGGTAATATTGACAAGGTATAGAGAAAAATCATTTCTCTAACACTACTTTAGAAACCACGCATTCTTGACGTAAAATCTGCATCAGAATGTTTTCATTCTAACACACTGTTACAGAATGGATTCATTCTGTATCACCTAGGGCAAAGACAACTAGATTTTCTATTTCAACATCTAAACTCCACGGGAAAACCAACAAATTTTAAAAATCAAGTCAGCTTTGTTTCGATTATTTTGACACTGTCATGTCAAGTTTTACTTTGACGGCGGTTGATTTTATTTTACGTAGAAGGTAAGTTTTATTATAAAGCATTGATTTTATAACAAAATAAACTCTATTTCTATTACATTAGTAAATAACACTGAAGGTGAAAGTTCAAAAAAATAATTAAAATTGTTTTAATAAATTTATTAATGTAGTCTTATTTCGTTTTTCTAAAATAGTGTTAGAGAAAGTATAGTCTATAACAAGTATGGAATGGCATTCCTGCACCCGCGAAACCGTAGACCTCGCCTGCGGCTCGGCCTACAAACTTTTCGCTCGTGCGGAATATATCCATTCCATACTTGTTATAGAATATACTATTCTCCACATGCAATAATTCCAAAATCATTTTTGATAATAGAATGTTAAAATTCTCGCTCTTGAGTTGGAATATTTATTCTGAAACACTTGCTTCTTATGCGTTTTGCGTGTATTTTCATTCCATAACAAGATACGGAATGAATATTCTGTAATTGATATAAACGACATAGGTTGCCATGAATTTCGAAACTGTCCAGTGTCAGATAAAAATGGCCGCGTTGTAATAATTATTTTCAGACAAATTTTAGTGCAAGTCAAAAAATGAGTGAAAAATCGGATAAATCAGATATGGAACTGGATGGTCGTGGAGAAAATATAGTCTGCTACTCGGTTAGAATGAAAATTCGATACTCTCGGTACACTCGGATCGGATTTTCATTCCAACCTCGTTACAGAATCTACTATTCTATGTACAAATAAAAATAATAAATTTCTCCTTTAGTAAGTTTTCAGTATTAATAAGGACAGCGCAACAGATAAAACGGCATACAACTGATATTTGTATAGAAAAATTGCGGTAATCTTCTTAATCCCAACCAAAAATAAACTATAGGAAGAGAAAAAAAGCAAGGCATGGTTTTCTGGTCTCATATTCTTCAAGAATACCGTCGCCGTCGAAGTTAACCTTATGATACGAAACTGTTATCTCAGACTAGCTAGAAAACTTAGAACACAAAGCATCAGCCTGCTTGTTATGCCGAACTAGTGTGCCTTGAGGACGTGACTTGATATACCTAGCTGCTTTTTAAGTCAGCAACACAAGATGTTTTGATATAAAACGAATGTGGCTAAATTAAGATATAATGCTTTTGCTAAATTGCAAAGATACTGGTTTAATAATAAATTATTCTGAAGGCATTGGAATAATTGTAAAATGAACACTTCTCCGCTGTCAGTGCTGTCACCGAATTTCTAAACATTGTTACATAAAGTCAATTGTTTTAAATAAACAAACACATGTGACATTAACAGCTGATACTGGTTTCTTTCTAAACGTTCCCAGTTCAGTAGTGGGCCGTAGCCGCCTCAGGTTTCACAGACTAAATTTTCTTGGTGTTTATTTTAAGTTTAACGGTGAGTAGAATAAACCAGTTTAGTTTAATTAACTCTCCAATTTCGAATAACAAACATTTCATTTATCATAATTTGATATTATAAATTTAATATTATTAGTTTATCCATTTTAATTAAATAGATTGCCAAACCTTGCGCTCGCTCAAAACTAATTCAGCTATTTGTATTTAAAAACACATGACATTTTGGCGGCTTTGTACTATGCAGCGAACGTTAATTATAATATGGCAATGCAGCATTGAACGTGAAACATGCGCAGGCACACCGCTTGCCACTTGACTGGCTCGTAGCACCGAACATTAACAAGACAAGAAGGATCACTCTAAGCTCCTCCCCTTGTTATGCCTATTTCGCTCGAATATCGGATGCTACTGTGTCTAGAGCACCGTAAGTCCCCGACGCGCGATATGCATAAACAGGTTGTCCGTCGTAGGGATATGTAAAGAAATATACCAGTTGTCTTAATGTGCCGGCTTGAGCGAATTTTCCTTTAGAAATAAAATTAGTTGTCACGAGAACGTTGAAGCGACCCTTAATAAATTATATGAAAATTTACTATTTACACATCCTTGTAAAGGGTTTCCTCATAAATATTTTTCAAATCTATATATTAGGCTGCGGATTTATTTTACAATTAAATTTGCTAACCGGGATATAAAAAAAAAATAGATATTCTTTGAAACAATCCATAAACCATAACATAAAATTAAATATCTTAAAACATCTTTAAAAAGCGCAGGGTATATTTTATTTCACAATATTTAAATACATTATTTTTAATTTAGTTGTTAACGGGCTACTACATATAAAAGGCATCGAACAGCTTTCAGAATTCAGAGATTTTAACTCATTTGGTTAAACGCCTTTAGTTTTAGATGGTTCGTGTATCGATTTTCACAATTTTCGAATCGCGATAATTCTTTTTCCCAGAGTACCTATAACTACTACTACGTATTTTACTGTTAGGTAAGTAGGTACTCTTTGATGGCGTCAGATTTGAAACAACCTGTAATGACCTGTATACATTTTATATTTTATGTAATAATTCGGTAATTAGAATAGGTACCTATTTAAGTTGGCATTTGCAAATATTTTATTGTTAATTTTTATACCTACTAATCTCATCTGTAGCTTACTACATTATTACTTTTTGATGAAACTTTCCTTTTTCCCTTAATTTTTGCTACCAGTACTTTTTATAATTATGTTAAGATCTACCAATTAAATATCCTGACGATATCCCCCTTTTCCTTTTAATTCACACTAAGCGGAATAGGTCACAATAACAATTATTGCTAGATGTTTTTAAATCACCCTGGTAAGCAAACGTTTATTAGTTTTAATCGCTAGCGGTTTGCATCAACCTCTTATAAGCACGAACACGTGCACCGCTTCAGGAATTTGTCGAAATTGTCGGCGCGCTTGTATAAGCTGGACATCAAAGTTCCGACGGAGAGTGACCCTTCTTATCTTGTTAATGTTCGGTGCTCTTAGTTACAATATTCGGACCGCGAAACTCTTGTACGTTGTCAGGGTTATTCATAGCATTTTCCATTGGTAAGTTTAGTGCATGTCAAATGTATTTCTATGTTTAACCAATTAATAACGTCATAAATTTTAAACTATCGCACGTTGAGTTCCATGATTCAAAAAAAAATAAAATTAACGTAAAGTTTAAAATATAGTGAATGCAATGGTAAAAGTAAACACAGTCTTGTCTCTGTCGCCAACATCTTAACGTAAAATAATAGTCCAGACTTCAACAGGGTGCCATAAATGACAGGTGACTTAGCCACGATGCGGCGTGCTTTTAAGAAAATTTGACTATAAAACTTCACTTTTATTAGTGTAGGTACTATACCACGCACACACTTTAGTACTTTAACACTTACCGCTCAACCTACAGGTTCTTGCTAGAAAATATAATGTTTACTACATTTTTTGCAATATAAGCTTAGAAGTTCAGTTTGGCAAGTTCCCACCCCACATGATGGGTATTCTTTAGTTTTATTGCTACCAGAAGTGTCCCATACTTAATATGGACTATTCCTTCAAATTTAGAATATTTTGTGAGAGCTCGAAGAAGAAATTTAAGGAACAAAAATAATTTTTTATTGCATACTGCTTTACAGAAATCAAAATGAAATCCTTTTTTTAAATTAGATTTATTCTAAGAATATCGCGATAGGAAATTTTGATTTGAAAAACCTGAGTTACGGCTTCCCAAGGTCTATATTAAAAAAAGCGCAGCGTGTTACGGACAAAAATATTAAGTCAGATTCTCTTGGGAAATTCAATACTTGAATCAGATATTACCGTTTCCAGGGAAGTTCGTAGTATTTGATGTCTAAAGAAGGCGCGTGGAGAATTAAAGAATCTAATAAAAGTCGCCGTAACTCTGGGAAAGCATATTGCGAAAAGCAATAGTTGTATTATACAGGATGCAGTAAAATTCCAGCAACTCGATTTGATTCATTAAACCAAGAATTTTTAATAAAAAAGTTTATGTAATAGTATGGTGCCGATTTTTTTACAATTTGTTTTATAGGGTAGGCAATGCTTTGTTGTTAAGTTTGATTCTTGTGAAACGAAGTTAACCGGCCTTTTTATATAATTAATGTGTGTTGGGCTACATGCTTGGTGAAACTGTTGTTCCATTGAACAGGAAGAAAAAATAATAACTACTTGTTACGTTTCACAAATTTAATCAGTTTCCTAACACGTGTTTCGGCCCTTACGGGTCATTATCAAAGGAGTACAAGAAGATACTAAATTCTACGTGACATTACAAAGGTATTTATATCATTTGTTATGGTAACTATAAACATGTCCTAAAATTAAAATTAGGATTAGAAGATTGAATGGTCAACTGTGGGTTTTCCTAATTTTTAAAGGTACAGATACATATTTAGTCCTAAATAAGTGTGCTATTAGGAATTAGGGAAGCACCTGAAGGTATTTCGGTTTGATTATTAACAACATTACATTTGTTTTTTATGGCTTTTTTGATAGCTATTGTTTCTAGTAGATTTAGTTTTCTGCTTTTATTGTGTATGTATATGGGTTTTATGTTGTTAGAGATGAGTGATTGTCTTTTATGCAGTGATCAGCTAACACTGTTTTATTTTGTTTTTTTAATATAGATGTTTTGTGTTCTTTAAGCCTGGTGTCAAAATTTCTACCTGTAGATAGCATCGCAGTTATCGCATTCTATTTTGTAGACCCCACTTTGTAAAAGTTTATTTTTAGTTTCTATTTTAGCATTCGAGAGAATTTTTCTTGTTTTTTCAACCTTGTATAAGGCTTGAAGGTTTGAGTTTTCCCATTTTTCGAGGTATACCTGCTTTTAATGTAATTCCACTTATATTTAAGTTAAATACTACCGTTAGAGTCCCAGCTTCTTGATTTTCTTTCGTTTTTCTTATTGAAAATTACTTAGATTACATTTATGTAAGAAGTTATATAATATTAGATATTTATTTGATAATTAACCTTGATATGGAAGCGGGAATGTTTAGGGTAAAATATTGAAATGTGTTTTTTTAAGGTTAAGAAAATAGAAGAACTCTTTATTATCCATCCCCTAAGAAGTGGTAGGCGCATGCGCTCCGCTACACTATACTATTATTTGATATGCCGGCATTACATAAGTATATGAAATAATTATAAGAAGCGTGTATGAGTCAAAACTTGAAGAAAAATCTACCGTTCCGAAGATTCAAATTGTCAAGCGTTTTGTTGTGAAAATATTTACCTACCTGCATTGGATGGTAAAAAAAGGTTTGAAACAAATTTTGGTTCTTAAGTAAATAAATAAGAAAATAAATATATAAGGCCCAAGTTATTAATGTCCTGTTCGTACTTGCCACATAATTACCATGACAACAATAATTCTTGTTCCAGTAATGGCATTCTTAGAAGTTATATCACAGTCAATGTTAACAAGATACCTCAATAACTTGGGCCATGATAATTTTCAATTAATTTTGTTGTGATTGTTGTGATTACTACGCCAATGAATGAGCAAACAATAAAGATAGAGACCTTACTTGTGAACAGATAATTTCGAATTAATAGAATCTAATTTTCCACAAACCTTACACTGATGGATGCACCATTTTCCTAAGTAGGTATATCGATTAAATCCTTTACAAAGAAATAAAAAAAATAACACAAACTTTACAAAACACCTGCAAATAACAAATTTCTAGTATACCGAATACTAACCACACTGTCGCAGAACACAAATTTAATACTATGCTTACTAAAGCCGTTTCTGTTGCTACCTAAGAAAGGCGACGCGTGGAAAAGGAAAGCGAGGTTGCCGCTAATATTCTAGCTTTTATCGACGGGAATTATAGAACCCGGTGCGACATCTTGCGTCCCAGTACGGTACCTTAGAAAAGGTCAGTCGTAAAGGGGTTATTCTGTACAAGGTACAAGTGCCGGACCACATATATTAATTCAAAAAAGTGTTGTCTGTTTCCTTCCGCCAAACCCATCCCCAGACGCGTTTCGCCGTTATTACGGCTCATCAGTGAGGCTCAGTTTGGCAGAAGGAAACAGGGCTCAAAGACAAATCACTTGTCAGGATCGATTATCGACGGGAATTATAGAACCCGGTGCGACATTTTTTTTTGAATTCTAGCTTTTGTCACGATGGAACTAAAATAAGTACGTACTAAATACAAAGACCTATTACTAAATACCATATATTTATTTTATTTAATAACAAAACAAAAGGTTGTTCTACCTAACGTATCATATTACCTTTTTTAAGCTAATTTGCAATTATTATACGTGTGAAACAGGTATTTTATTAATTTTATGAATCTAATATGTGACTTAAACAGAAAATTTGGCAACAGCTATTCAATTGATGCATGTGTTAAGTAAAGGGGCCATCCAGCTAACCAGCCAAATCGAAATTGTGAACACTGGAATATTTTATGGTTTTAAGATCCAAACAATCTGGTATATACAGGGTGTTTTATTAAGGGTGGCCACCGGCCATATCCCGGAAACTATAGTAGGCATAGAAACTTAAGAAAACAAATTATGATTAAAGCGGTCATGAGAAAATTCTGGAAATTATTTTCAAGTTCCTCATTTCACCGCAAGGGGGCACAATTAAAAGAAATTTATTAATTTCTCCGAATATTCCCATAAGGTATACCTCTGGTTACATCATTAGAAATAATAGACAATTCTGCATCACTTGCCTGCTGAGGTAAAACAGCATATGTGTAAAAAAACGATTTATTGTTTTCTTTATCAACCTACGCCTTTTGTCCTGCTCTTTCTAATGCAATATTTACTTTTCTTATATATTATTTGGAAACGCCAAAAAGCACATGGTAAAACAGTACATGTGAGCCTGTTTCATAATTTCTGTTATGGTAAAACAGTATAACCGACAAGGTATATCATGGTAAAATAGTATAAATCGCGTCTATATAAAATGTTGACAAAAAAATCTTCATTAAAATCATGGCATAAAACCATATAGTTTTATATCTTATTTGCAGTGGTTAATATTTTATGGTATTATATTAGCTTCAATGGTAAAATGTGATAAACTATCTATATACTTTTTAACACGTTCAAAATACGTTAAAATTATGAATTTAGCAATGGTTAAACAGCACATATTGTTATATACTCTTTTACCTTAGTACAACCGGTAAATTCATATGTTTACCGAAAATACTTGCCGGCTTTGTGTTTGTTATTTTGTGGATAATAAGAAGTTATTTTAAATAAAACTTGCTAGCGTGTTAGGGGAATATGTCCTCTAGAACTCTAAGAATACTAGCAAATAAAAACTCGTGGTAAGTTGTTAATTAATAATAAATTACACTTTAAAATTTGTTTGAGGTTATGTTTTTAGAAAAAAAAATATTTAAATGTCTTTGCTGTTTAGGCCTCGATTACCTACTTTATTTAGTTTTTAAGTTTCATTTTTAATAGTTAGCCCTTTAAGACAGACAAATGGTGTTAAAAGTTAACTTTTTATAAAACTTTATGTTTATTTCCCATGGCTAAATAGTATATATTTTACATATACTGTTTCTCTATACTAATATAATATTTCAACCATTTGTTACACTAAGGTAAAACAGTATAAGCGATATTTTAAATGAACTAATGCAGGAATACATTTTTTTTCTTCATAATCTTGTTCTCAACGTTTACTTACTTTGGTGTACCAAATATAATTAATATGTCTTATAAAATTACAAAACGGCAACAAATATTCAAAGAAAGTTAATTTTTTCAAAAATACCTTTTTTCACATATGCTGTTTTACCTTAGCAGGCAAGATCATTTTGGTTTAAAGCTTATTGGCGTACCGACCTTCATAAGAGTGGGGGAAGCTATTGAAAGTGTAAAAATAAATTCGGTGTAACTTCTAAACGACTGATCCGATTTTACTAAATTTAAGCTTGTTAAGAAGAGAAATATAAGTACCTTCAATTGCCGTATACAACGGTACACGATACTATCTAATAAAATTGCTAGGGGGCGCAATTTGTAATAATAGTTTTTCTTATTTTATCCCGAAAATTCAAATCATACGGTATAACTATAACATTATAATCAGAAAGTAGATTAAATTTCAAAGAAAAAATCTAAAGACTGCAGTTCGATATCTATGTTGGTTTCAGACTTATTGCCAAAACAATAATTTTTAACCCTTTAATCGAAAAAATTATTGTTTTTATAGTTCCATAGGTATCTAGGTTGGATTAGTAATAATAAGTTACCTCTAGGTTGGATTAGTAATAATAAGTTACCATTGCTCATTTTCCATGCCCCCTTCACACTTTATCTAGGCTTAGGACTAGGTACTCCAAATTATGTAAAAAACAAAATTTGGAGCGTGTTTAAAGGCCAACGGGCAATAAACAACAACATTAAAATAATTATGGAAAACCTTTTATCGAAACAATCGAAAGACTTTTTTAATGTAAAAAATAAAATAACGACCTCAATATTTATATTGTGTCCACGCCTCTGGAAAATACCCCGTCTACTAGTAGAATGCGATCGCAATATACAATTAAATTACTACACAAAAAGCGCCACTAATTAATTTGTTTCAAGTACCTACCTGCAGGTTTCATTTAATTTGATTCGGCCAAATGAACACTAAACTTTACACTTCAGTAGACCGTGATACAAAACGGATCCTCATTTAAATTTGCTGGCTCAATTGAAACCTTTTGCAATACAAGGTATTTCCCATGTTAATCAATTTAGGGCAATAATAAATATAGAAATTGCTTATTTTGCCTAATTATTTCTAGAAAGTTTACAAATGTTTTACCAATATTGAGTAGTATCATTCATAGGGGTTTTGAGTTTTTATTATACGTCTAACATGGTATATATTATCGTATGAATATACATATACGTAATCGTAAACGCAAGTCAAACTCATTTTTAACATTTCTAATTATTTCGGGAGAAATTAATCTACTCATGTCATTGTTTATACTGATCTGTTTGATGAGACTCTTTCGGCGCAGTTGACTGGAGGGAGTCCACAGGAGGCTCTCTCCCCTGTTTTGGAACGCAGTCGACCTAGCAATAATAACTTAAGGTAAATACAACACAACAGTAAGAGCAAAGGGCTTTCAGAATCGTTGAAAAATGGGTAGGGCAGCAAGGACTTAACTTAAGTCCTCAAAAGACTGTCATTATTCCCTTCACAAAATGTAGAAAAAAAGGAGGGAATAGGCCCTCTAATCCTACGAGGCGAAATCATTCCACTGTGAGAAGAGGTCAAATATCTGGGAGTGACGTTAGACTCCAGACTAACCCGGAATAAACACGTGGATAGAATCATCCGAAAGTCGGAATGACCCTAGGCAGTAAGTAGACAAATATACGGAAAAACATGGGGACTCTCACAAAGGCTGGTGCACTGGCTGTACACTAGGGTAGTGAGACCTGTAATCACATATTATGGTGTATTGGTTTGGTACCCAAAGACGCAGCAAAACTGCTTGAGAATTACAGGGGCTATAAAATCGACCCCCACATCCTCAATAGAGAACATCTTAGGCCTTCCACTACTACTTAGTCATCAAAGGAGAGGTAGGAATGGGTCTATATAGACTGCAGAGTTCTGACAAGGAATAAAAATTTAAAATTTGGAACTTATGTATAACCTAATATCTAATGGCCAATAGAAACTAGGGTTGCTACACTGATAAAATTAATTATTTGAATTTAAAAAAATTGCCATTCACTTAAATAAATATTTGTTTCCTATTAGCCAAACAATGTATTTGAATTGTACCACGAAATTATTTAAAGTTTTACTATTATTCGATTTGGTACAAATAATTTTTTATTTAGAAGTAATCACTTTTTACAAAATTTTAGCTAATATTTATTTTATTCAAATTTCTCCTAACTTAAATGAAATGCGTTATTGATTTAAAATGAATAATTTTGAGGTTAAATTAATAAAATATTTATTTCAATAAAATTTGTACATATTTTATAAAAGTATTTATTTGTTTACTTTTGTTTAATATGTATTTGCCATCACAACAACTTTTTTCATTGAAATACATATTTGTTTGATTTTTGTTAAGTATTTATTTGCGATCACAGTCGTTTATTTCCTTTCAATAATTAAAGTTATTTATTTTAAATACATCGTTGATTTCACTGAAACATATCCTTGATTTTACTGAAATGAATCCCTCTACCCCTATGCTATCCAATAAAGAGAAAAAAACTAAAGTTCTTATTTCAAACAACTAAATTTTAAAATAATATCGTGGCATGTTTGTATTTTATTGTTCAAGGTTGAATTCTCAACGTCGTTCAATTTATTGCCAACCTATAACCTATTTCGCTTTGTTTTTTCAAGTTTATTATTTTTTAAACTAACATTTAAATAAAATCAGTATCGTCGGCACATTACTTAGGTAATATCTGATATATTACAAAAATATCAATTTATTTCATTGCTAATTTTGGGAGAATTGTATAGTGAAAGAACAATAAGTGACAATGACATAATAATGTTAAAAAAAATCTTACCCGACATTTTTCGCTATACATTCTCCTAAAATAAGTTATGAAATTTCTTGATATTTATTAAATATGTCAATTATTACCTATAGAATATCAAGTCGATACTGATTTTCTTTAAATTTTGTATAAAAGCTAGAAAACATAAATAAATCTACGCGAAATAGGTTATAGGTTGGCCAGCATGTTGATACTCCCACCTTAAGTGTCGCAATGGCTTATACTAATTGAATATGTATAAGGTAATATAAAATTAAAATATTGTTGTTTTAATGCATTTATTACATAGTTAGAATAAACATCAGAACAGAAAATCTAAATAAAATGGCTGAGCAACATCCGTCATAAAACTAGTAAAATAATGTGAAAAAGTGTTTGCACAAACTATACTAATTAAAAAAAAACGATTACTAGTTGTTAGGCATAAGAGAGAATTAAGAACAAAATAGTTTACGAAATACATGTTATATTACATTTTTTTAAATTTATTAACAAGCAGATAATTTAACATATTATTATCAATCTTTAAAATAAATTGATACTACTGTATTAACTTAACGCTTAAAGATTTAAATTTTAAAAAATACACAATACTTATTGATGATCAAAGAAATAAAATCATAATAATACAACCTTGCAAACCAAAAATTTAAGAATAAGTACTCGCTAGTTTTCGCCATCAACTGGGGTTTACATTCCAGTCAATAATAGAGAACCACTTTAAATTATAACAAAAACTAAAGAGAATTTAAAGGTTAAGGGATGTGGGCAAAATGCTCTTGTTTTAGTTTTTTGAATAAGGCCAAAATGGCAATATCAAGACATTTTAAAAACCACAGTTTTATGGCCAACATTACATCTAAATAATTTTTTTGAAATTTCTTTTTTGAAAAAACTAAAACTAGATCATTTTGCAAGGATCATTTAGGCTTTTAATTAATCTGGTACGATAACTTCTCAGTTGCTTGGAACGTGGGTACGTCGTGTTTTCACGATAAAAACGCAGTTGTAACGGCTCGATCGAGAGCTCTTAAGTGTTAGTTTGAACATAAAAAAAAACTATTAAATTAGACAAATAACTACTACGTTAAGTAATTTTTCTTAAAAGTATTTTGTGTTTATAAAAAAATACCTATAGGTATAATAAGTATTATTGAGTCGTATCATGGAATAACTAAAATATCCAAATCGTTTCCTGCCTTGGAAAGTATGGTGGGCGATACCCCATTTGAGTAAGATACACATCAATGGCATGGCATTTGACATTGCATCTTTCATATTGAAATAAATTAAATAAATTTTATACACAAACACTGAAATTATCACACAACAGACACATAAGTAATATCAATAAACAACGCTAACTTTTTGATCGGTATTTCAATTGGTTTTCACTTCTAAGATGCAACGAGGTGTGCTGTGTAGCTGTCTGGAAAAATCGCGACGAAAGCCAAATCTTAAAGTTAGGTCGACAGGACAACAGGTCCAAACGTAACGACGCATCATGCCATTTGTGCGACCAATCATATTATTCAATGCGGGTGACGTCTTCCAATTACCGGGGTAGCTTTTAATAACTAAGGATTTGATTTTAATACCTAATTATTAAAGTTAAATAACCAAGTTGTTGAAATAGTTCGTTTTTAATGATTTAATTTATGGTTAACGGTATTTAGTTACTAATACGGGATTATTTTGCGTAAATATTAAATTATTTGGATTTTGTACTTTTGTAGTTTATTGCTTAGATATTTATTTTAAAGCTTGCGTTGTTTGACATAAATCCGCCAACAGTCAAATCATTTTACAAATAAAAACAAATACTCTGACATATTTTAATTAAATAAAACTGAGTTAAATAAATCAGTTTATTTGTTTAAAGGAAAACAGTTTATCAGTGTATTCATAAAAATTATCGATATCGTCGTATCTCTAATTTCGGTCATACCGTATCAGTATTTTTTTAAATAAAAAGACCATAACTTGTTAATACCTGTGCTAAAAAAAACTGTACTGGATTTACTGAATTTGTTCCACGTTACAAACTCACACTGTATATTAAACTTTTAAGGGCCAATTGTATAGGTATGAATTTACCTTAGCTTAAACCTAAGTTTAATCCCAGAATTATTCCGTGAGTTAACCCAAAGTAAAATGTTTTGCCAGTTGTATGGGTTTGTGTTAAGAAAGTCTTATTTGAACTAGCTGCTAACTTCAGTATGATAATATCCTTACTAACCTTATATTATATAAGGTCAATAATATCTAAATCATCTTCAGCATCTGAAAGAAAATCATAAACAATATCAAAGGCCTCCATAATAATTTAAAATAACAGAATTGAAAATAGGAATCATGTAAATAAATTAGGTTATTGCTGTAGAATAACAAAATACGCCATTTTCAGGCTTCTAATCCTGAGATTATAGGTTAACTCATGTCCGATCCACGAGTTGAGAGTTTATCCTAGAATAGGGAATAACCTCTGCCAATACAATGTATTTTTATACTTATCCTTCGATTAACTCTCATTTTTGAGTTAACCCAAACCTATACAATTGGCCCTAATAAGTTGTTTCCATATTATTAAATGGATGTTTTAAATTTCTGTTCTGGCCTGTAATGTAAAATGAATAGGGGAGCCCGGGAGCCAATATTTGAGGGTAGCAAAATTTATATGGGATATCCCATGGCCAGTCTTATTTTAAGCAGGGCTAATGCCTAATTCACATTAAGAATTTGGTCATTCCCCGTAGTTTTCAAATTTTTGAGTCAACAGACAGACAGATCGACGTGCTTTTTGCGATCTATCGACCATAAGAAGTCGACATCTGATAATAACTCAAGTTTTTTTTTGTTTTACCTCTACAACTCTACACGGCTTTCATGTTTTATTAAAATTCCTTTAATGTGTTTTTACTTTGCTTACCCAAGATTAATTTTTGGGACAATCTAGTTAAATCTGGTGCCCAAACAACATAAAAATTTAAATTTTGTTTTATTAAAACGCGGAAGACCTCGCTTACGAATTCTCGTTTAAAAGCATGAAAAATATGCATTGTATGGTTCACCCAGGGTATTTTTAATACAAAAGATAAATGGAACTGTCAGTTTTGTAAAAAATGGCACAGATTACGAGACTAATATGCATTAATTAAATGATTTATGCGAGTTTGGGAAGAAATGATTCATCAGCGAGGAAACAATGCCGTAATTAATTATGTCGTTAACACAAAAAATGCTGTATTCGTGCTTTATGAACATATTTAATAAAGGATAAAATTGATTAGCTGTTAAAATGCAGGACTACATTTCTGGTCTTTTAAAGTAGCCCACAGACTGTGGTTTTATTGGCTGCTTCGCTCAACGAATATTCTATTCGAACAAAAAAGACGCAGATGCAGGAGCGTAGTACCGTGCGAGCAAAAATTATTTGCATCAAAGATGGCCTTGCATCTAAGGATGTAATGCTTAGCCGTAGAGCTTAATACCTGTTGGGTGTCAGTAACTACCTGAATTAACAATCAATCAGTTATTCCGTCATCTTTGACAGTCGTTACAAGTAATTTGATTCATCGCTACTTTTTCCAATTTCTCGAAAAATTCCCACAATGGGCTTTGCGGAACAGCACAAAACATTCATGGTTAAAGCGTATTTTCGAAACGGGGTTAGTGGCAATACAATCCGGGTTTGTGCATGGACGATTTTCACGAACATTTTCCTAACGTTGCTTTTATCGCTGGGGATTTTTATCATTGCCTAAAAAGAACCGTGGCTGTGTATAGGGAAACAGAAAAGAAGCACGAAGACCATCTGTAAGAATAAAAGAACTTGTTGCAAACGTTCGTGAAATAATGCAAAATACGCCAACAAATTGTATAAGACGCCTGTCCCAAGAAGTGGGAAGATCTGATGGAACATGCATGACTATTCTTAAGAAGCAGCAAAATTTATTTCCTTATAAAGTGAAAGTATTACTTTATGGTCTGTAAAAATGATGTTACTGGAAATAACGTGTGTTATAAACACCCATTAAATTGGAAGCTGGTATAGACTATACCCAATTCTTTAAACAAACCTATCTAACACAACATTTTAATGTTACCAATAGCTACAACCCGCTGTAAAATATACAGCCATAAATATTACCGATATTGCCAATGCCCGCATTTGTTCACGAGCCAGTCGGCAACGATATTTCAAAAATATTTTTCTACAACGTTATCTCCCATATTCAGGAGATGTATTTTTTCTACCTTGTCAACAAATAATATAAAATGGATACGTATTCGTTATAAACATGTTTTGCATGAATATAAGATATTTATGAATTTATTGATATTTTAAATTACCCATTTAAAGGGACATTTAAGAAAATATTGTGCTATACATATTGTTATCTACAACCATTTAATAATAGGCAATAGGTGCATAATATTACTGATAATAAGAGGTACGCACAATATAACAAGTGACTGAATAATTACTCATAAAACAAGTGTAATTATGAATTTATAATTCACTCAACTATAGATTTTGGGCACGAAGGCATTAATAAACATAATAATTATAATTTGAAGAAATAGTCCATTCTTAAAATGGAGTTGAAAGTATGAAAAGGAAAGAAAAAGCTAAAAGTCTTCCTCCACAAAATTTAATGGAACAAAAATTTGTTCAGAGGTCTCTACATGTTTCGAACATAGAAACGTTCATCATTACGAGACAGAAAAATATATTACTGATGGTTGTAGCAGAAGAGAAAATTATAAGTGGTATAAAACCTTAATGCAGCTTTTATGGAATTAAAAATTGCTGCGTCGAAATGACATAATGTGATTAAAAATAGAAATAAGTTAAAACATACCGAGTATGTGAAAAAGTCAGTTAAGGGTCTAAAACAACCAAATAAAACGGGGAAGAAAAAAAAAACACTTTTGAAAAGGAGATGTCAAAAAGTTTTTTTTTATATAAGTACATACAGGGTGTCCCAGATAAGAATTCACTCTACAGGGATCTCGTAAACCATAGGAGATACAGAGATGGTTAAATTAGAGAAAAGTTGCGCATTACTGAATCCTGTAACGTCATGTTTTCAAATTAAAAAAATTCCGAATGCTTCCGAAGATATTTGGATAAAACCGAATTTTAGCGATTTCGTTTTAATTGATTTATGATCCTATTTGAACAGACATGTCAAAATAAATTTTACATTCTTATTGCCACTTTTTCTCCCCTACAAAATGGTTTAATTACATTTTTGATCCGACGTTTCGTTTAGACACAACCATCATCAACTTTGTTATTTTAAATAGTCGGAAAATTTTATTTTATGCTTAATAAATTCTACGTTTTATTCTAAATTTAACGGTTTATCACACTTATTATTTATTAGATGTTTCGATATAGAAAAACACATCATCAATGAAAATAGGCACATTATCGAAAATATTTTTGTTTTTATTGTTGTATTTAAACACTAGTTGGATTTTAAAACATTTGTTTTTTTAAATAAACTTATAACAAAACATCATATCTAATAAAACTTATCTGAAAGATGCAACAAGTAATAATTAATTTTAATTATTAAATACAATTATTTTTTATTTAAAAAAATGCATGATAATATTCAAATATAACGTACCATTTAAATTCGGCATCATATGGGTGGCCATGAAATTGATTGACGTTCGCAATTATTGTTTAAATAGTTTCTTTAGATCTGTAACTTGGTTACAGAGACCTGTTAGTTTTAAATTTGGTAATTATTATTATGTTTTTGCGCACAATTCTTATGACTCTCGATGTAACAGCAAATCATGTCAAATTTTTCTTCGTTAGAATAATAAATGTTCTATTACTTTAAATTTTACTGCCCAATGCAACAGTTAAAAATTAAAAAAAAAACATAATAATATTAATTATCAAATTTAAAACTAACAGGTATCTGTAACTAAGTGGCAGATCTAAAGAAAATATTTAAACAATTGCGAACGTCAATCAATTTTATAGCCACCCATCATCATCATCATCATATATCAGCTTGTCTCGTCCACTGCTGGACATAAGCCTCTCTCAACGTAGACCATTTAGCTCGATCCTGGGCATCTTGGATCCAGTTCGGAGAAATCCTTTTTAGGTCGTCTGTCCATCGGGTCGGCGGTCGTCCCCTGTTTCTGTACGCTTCGTCTCTGGGGCGCCATTCCATTATTCTCCTCGTCCATCTGTTGTCTGCCATTCTTCCGACATGACCAGCCCAGTTCCATTTTAAGTATGCGATTCTTTCAATTGCGTCCGCAACTCTTGTTCTTCTGCGTAGTTCTTCATTTCTGATTTTGTCTCGTAGTGTAACTCCTAACATGGACCTCTCCATGGCTCGTTGAGTTATTCTTATTTTATTGACAGTTCTCTGAGTTAGTGTGAGTGTTTCCGAGCCATATGTTAGTACCGGGAGGACGCATTGGTCAAACACCTTTCGTTTGAGACAAATCGGTATATCTGCCTTTATCACGTGTTTCAGTCTGCCAAAGGCAGCCCAGGTCAGTCCTATCCTTCTGTTTAATTCGCAGGTCTGATTATCTCTACCTATTCGGAGCTCATGTCCCAGGTATTTGTAAGATGTTACGTATTGAATTTCCTGTCCTTCTATCATTAAGTTTTGACTGGGAACTAAGTTCGTCATAAATTGGGTCTTGGCAATGTTGATTTTTAAGCCTACCTTTTTTGAAACTACGGATAATTCTGCGATCATTTCAATTGCTTCGTCTAGTCGGTCTGTGATCATCACGATATCGTCAGCAAAACGTAGGTGGTTGAGCTTTTCTCCATTAATGTTTATGCCTTTATTGTCTAAGTCCATCTTTTTAAACATGTATTCTATCAGAGTTATGAAAAGTTTTGGCGAAATTGTGTCACCTTGCCACCCATTATGATGCCAAATTTAAATGGTACCTACGTTATGTTTGAATATGCATTTTTTTTTAAATAAAAATAATTGTATTTAATAATTAAAATTATTAATTATTACTTGTTGCATCTTTTAGATAAGTTTTATTAGATATTATGTTTTGTTATAAGTTTATTTAAAAAAAAAATGTTTTAAAATCCAACTGTGTTTATATACAACAATAAAAACAAAAATATTTTCGATAATGGGCCTATTTTCATTGATGATGTGTTTTTCTATATCCAAACGTCTAATAAATAATCAGTGTGATACACCGTTAGATTTAGAATAAAACGTAGAATTTATTAAGCATAAATTAAATTATCTTGTAGGGGACAAAAAGTGGCAATGAGAATGTCAAATTTATTTTCTCTTCAAATAGAATCATAAATCAATTAAAACGAAATCGCGAAAATTCGGTTTTGTCCAAATGTCTTCGGAAGCATTCGGAATTTTTTAAATTTGAAAACATGACGTTACAGGATTGAGTAATGCGCAACTTTTCTCTAATATAACTATCTCTGTATCTCCTATGGTTTACGAGATCCCTGTAGAGTGCATTCTTATCTGGGACAACCTGTTTATCTATAAGACATTGTTAAAATTGAAAACTTGTTATGTATAGAAATTAGGTATTAAGAAAGTATCATGTATTTAAAATAAAAGATCCTTTGATAGAAGGGAGGTTTAGGGCACTCTGTATTTGTGAAAAAAATATATTATACAGGGTGTCCCATAACTTATGGGCCGTGGAGTAACTGGAGATATTAGACATGAAACTAAGCCGATTAGGTCATATACATTTTTTCGGATTGTTACTCGTTCTAGAGATACCTAGGGTGTTGAAAGTAAAAGTTTATTCTCGAAAATAAGCCATAATTTTAAAACCGTTTAATGAATCGAATTGAAAGTTGGCAGTATTATGTTTTTATGAGCAAGAAATAAGAATTTGTAAAAAATTTTAAGTTTTACACTAGAGGGCGCTAGTTGCATACACTGGGCTTCATAAATCTAGGATTTTTTTTCTTACCTGTGATATTAGGTATTTTTCAATTAAAGTTTCTTAAAGAAGGGCATTTTCTGAGTCAAAAAGGTGTACTTGCTTGATCTTAATATCTTTAACGGTTTTCGAGATATTTCCCTTTAAACATCCCAAAGCATAAAAAAAACATAGTACATAATTAAATTAATATTTTAATTATCACAAAGCAATAAATTCGAAACAGTGGAACAAAAACAAGAAGCTCACTTTAGTAAATGTTGAAAGTGACCACCGTTGACCTCAATACACTTTATTAAACTTTTAACTAAATAAATAATAATATTAATAATAATAATAATAAACTTTTACTTTCAACACCCTGTATCTCTAGAACGTGTAACAATCCGAAAAAACTTATAGGACTTAATTGGCTTAGTTTGATGTCTAGTATCTTCAGTTACTCTACGGCCCATAAGTTATGGGACATCCTGTATAGGGTACTCCATTTAAAATAAGCAAGTTTGAGACAACGTCCAATATAACCGGATATTGTATACGATCGCAGTTATTTCATTTGAAGATAGCGTAATCATTAGCTAAATTTTCAGGACTGAAATTGAATTACTTTCTGAAATATTCTAATGGATGGTCATCGAGAGACATTCTGTACACCTAGGCTTGGCAAATATCATAAAAAGTAAGCTAATTTTTAATTATTTTTCCCTCAAACAAATAGTTAGATTTTTAAATTTTTGCCTTTTGAATTTCTTAGAGGACTCCGAGAATGCCTCTAACAACTAAGTCATCTTCAACAAACAAACTTTTTGTACAATTTTTTATTTTAAACCTGTTTTGTCGTTTACAGTTAAAAATTATTTATCATATTAAATTAAATATTCTGCTCTTAGAATTTCAAAATTAAAACATCACTTTAATGATTTCCCTAACGCTGCACAACCCTCTGCTATCGTTATGAAAGCAATGGTACAAATATTGGACTTCTAGTTTCTAGTAATAAGGGGTAGCTGGATATTTAGATTTTTCAGTTGATTTATTTTTTGCAAATGTGTGAATATTTATATCTTGGTATATGGAAAATGGCGAAGTATATAAGAAAAACTAAAAAATACGAAATATTTACATTACAGATTAAATATACAGGGTGGTTGTTTAGTGCGAGGAAGTCCAATATCTCCGTTGTTCTTAGAAATATCGAAATTAATTAAATACAAAGGTTTTAGGATTATCAAAAGCGCACATTTTAAAAATATTTTTAGATATACAGGATGCGCCCAAAAAGCGGGGCATCATAAATGTTTTTTTTTAAATGGTACTGGAGCGCCATCATGCAAATACCACATTCTTTCTTTTAGAAAATTTGATAAATTATTTAACAAGCGTGGTAACTCATTTTGCAAAAAAATCCAATTACTCATGTTTCAAATTAATAAGGACCAATGACATAATTTTCAACTATTCCACCCCACGCATTTAGTGACCATCTGGTTTGACTGTGAGTTCTAATAAAATGTGGGTTGGCGGTTGCATAATAATGGATTATGCCTGTTGACATTTCCATTCTTATGGAATGTAGCTTCATTAACGAACAATACATAATTGAAAAAATACCTGTCTTGCTGATTTTTTTGTTGAGCCCATTCACAGAAAGTAACTCTGGTTCCATAGTCTTGATCGTTCAGCTCTTGCATCAGTTGAATTGATATGGGTGCATTTTAGTTTTATTCAAAATATTTCGGACAGTACAACGTTTTATATCCGTTTCATTTGAAATTATTCTTTGGGAGATATGGGGATGTTCAGTTACTTTCAGCAGCACGGTTAATTCATTTTCTTCTGTATAAACACTTTTAGTTCTTTCAGTTTTTTCATATTACACTTCCCTGTCCGAGAGAAACGATCCATTAATTTATCAAATGCCTTTTTTCTTGGTTGCCTTCTATCAGGATAAGTTTCCCGATAAAGCCTTGCAGCAAGTATACAGTTTCTGTCACTTGCTCCTTGTATGAAAACCATATCGACTAATTCGTTTGTAAAAAAATTCATAGCGTTTTAACAAAAAACAATTTTTATAATCTTAACAGTATAACGTTGTTAGACCAAATATGTCAGAAATATAAATTCATTATGATTTTGACAGTACGAAGTCTTGATTTTTGTTCAGCTCATGGCCAACTTAATGAAAGTGCTGATATTTTGCATTTTTTAAATAAAACATAATATATTAAAAGAACGTTGCGTTTTAGAGCATTTTTGATTGTAATTGCATATTTAAAGAGGTTGAAATTATCTGTAAACTGACACAATAATATACAGGGGTATCCATTTGAAAAAAACGAGTAATAGATATTTAAAGATTGCTACATTTGTACCGATGTAAAAGACATCCTCCTGTATAGGATGTTAATGCTTTATTTTGGTAGAATTATTCGGACACCTTTAAGGTTTAAAAAAATATAGAATTTTCTTTTTTAGTTCAGATTAGTAATATTTTAAAAGCGTTTTTTGATATGATGTTTTCCGCGAGAATTTTAGGAAAAATTGAATAATCTGACAACGTTGTATAAATTACCAAAATAAAATAGCGTATCTTATGTACAATTTTAAGCCGAATTCAATGAGATAAAAAAAATGGGTGGTACCATTTAAAAAAAAAACGTTCATGCTCCGCTTTTTTGGTGCATCCAGTATATCCAAAAATATTTTTAAAATGTGCGCTTTTGGTTATCCTAGAACCGTTGTATTTAATAAATTTCGGAGAACAACGGAGATATTGGACTTCCTCGCACTAAACAACCACCCTGTAGGTACCATTATTAAACAAGTCGAATTAAATAAAATTAAATAGCCGAATGCTGACCCTTAAGACGACTTTTGCTGCCAGCAAATAAATTTTAGTGGCAAAAAGTTAAGTCCGTTGTATAAAAACAAAAAATTAAAATTTTATCATCGGTAATTCATCGTTTTTTAAAAATCCCAATTTTTCCTGCCCCTTGATACAACCGATGGAAAATAATTACCTAAGGCCATTAACTGGTTAAATCCCGAGGGTACATTAGCACTAACTCTATCCCATATATGAGAGTATTAAAAATAATCCGCAAAATTAAAAATGAAACGGGAAAATGGCTTGGGAAGAATAAACGAAACTGTTAAATTTGTAAAAATAGAGCTAACAGCAGTGAAAAAAGCATTTATAGGGTACCAACCACCGACATGTAATACCGTGCGAGCAAAAATTATTTGCATCAAAGATGGATTGGATTAAAAAAGGTAGGGCTTGGTTTAGATCACTATAATATGGGGACGATATATCTAACCAAGTCTAGATTAAAATTTTGTCAAATTCATATTATGACATGATATGCCAAACTAATGAGTAATAAAATAAGTAGACAAATACTAATTTATTTTTGTTGTTTACAAAATTATAATACTTGCACTTTATAAGGAAATAAATTTAGCTGCTTCTTAAGAATAGTCCTGCATGTTCCATAAGATAAGATGAAGATGAAAAGATTGGGACAGGCGTCTTCTACAATTTGTTGGCGTATTTTGCATTATTTCACGAACGTTTGCATTTTTCTGTTCTTACAGATGGTCTTCCTGCTTCTTATTGTGTTGCATAGAACCTGTTTCCCTAAACACAGCTACGGTTCTTTTCAGGCAATGATAAAAATCCCCAGCAATAAAAGCAACGTTAGGAAAATGTTCGTGAAAATCGTCCATGCACAAACACGGATTGTATTGCCACTCACCATTTACACTAACCCCGTTTCGAAAATACGCTTCAACCATGAATGTTTTGTACTGTTCCGTAGAGCCCATTTTGTGAATTTTTCAAGAAATTGGAAAAATTAGCCATGGATCAAATTACTTGTAACGACTGTCAAAGATGACGGAATAACTGATTGATTGTTAATTCAGGTAGTTACTGACACCCAACAGGGATTAAGCTCTACGGCTAAGCATTACGTCCTTAGATGCAAGGCCCTCTTTGATGCAAATCATTTTTGCTCGCACGGTATAAGGAGACAAAACATTGCATTCATCAAAAACCATTGGTTAACAATCGGACATACTTCCAAAGTGTCAGATAAGATGACTTTAATAAATGGCAACACTGTAAGCTGTGGCTTAACTCGCTGTTATCCGTACAGTGCATTGGCATGTGGTTTTTAAGGATCAAAAACAATAGTTCGTACGAGCAATTGTCAACCAATTTTCAATTTTTCTGTCCATGCGTGGTTTTGAACTGGTTGCGAACTGGTTGGACATTTTTTGCTTTGCGTTTACGTTACAATTTGGCTTCTACGAACGCCGGATTTTCTGTCAGTGGTTTGAGATTTGCGATTTGTCGTGTGCGAATGCTCACGTTCGCATGCGTCGTCAATTTGTTGACGGTTTCTGACCGCCACGCTGTACGAACGAAGCTAATATCTATAATGTACCATTATTTAAAATACAGAACTTTCTACATCATTGCTTTTAAGCTAAAGAAAAACATAACCTGAATAACCTCACTTACCGCCGAAATATTAATGAGTTAGAATAGTCTGGTGTCTTACACATCACGCACTGGCGAACCATTGTAAATTATAATAAATAGCACTAAATAGTTCTATTTCCAAAAAGTACTAAAAATTAATCGAAAAACGCAATTAATTACAAACACAGCTCACCAACACTATAACGTTAGATAATGAATGAATATCAAAAATTCTGCGTCACTCGTAGTAGAAACGTCCGTACAGCGTGACCGTTGTAATTCCCCTAAAGCATTATAAGTAATTTGATATTATTAGGAAACTATAAATAAATTTGAGTAGTAGAAAATTTAACAAATTAAGCGTGTTTACTTCAGCGGCAGCGTTAATTGGACCGACCGACCAGCGTGTAGTGTAGGTATCTAGTTATGGAACTTCGGATATTCTGGTAGCTTTGTTTGCCATAAGGATTCTGAACCAATTCACAAGAATTGCCTAGTTGTATGTACTATAATAACAAAGTAGCCGATAATGGTCAGGACATTGCAAATCTTTTTTGTGAGTATTTTTCAACGGTATATAGTAGCAGTGATACAACTGTACCTGATTCTAAAATAAACAACCCCACTGACTTTGAAATAGGCGCTATAAGCTTGGCTGATGTTTTTGAGAAGATCTCCCACTGACCATTAAAAATGTCATCTGGACCTGACAATATACCAGAATATTTATAAAGGAACCTTAGATTTAGTGTTTCTAAACCACTCTGTATACTGTTTAATAAGTCACTGGTTGAGGCTGAGCTTCCAGAGATCTGGAAAAAGAGCTTCATTATACCTATTTTTAAATCTGGGGAAAGGGAATGTGTCAATAATTACAGAAGCATTTCTAAGCAGTCAGCAATTCCTAAACTGCTTGATGGCCTTGTATATGATCAGTTAAGCTGGAAATGTAAGCAGTTTATTGATAATCGTCAACACGGTTTTATTAGTGGAATATCTACTGTATCAAACCTAGTCTTATATGAGACTGCTCTGTTAGGCGCCTTGGAGGGGGGTTGTCGGGTGGATGCGATCTACACGGACTTCTCCAGGGCGTTTGATAGGGTGAATCCTAAATTGCTTGTTGCCAAACCCAGTGCGATTGGTTTTGGTACGCAATCGGTGAGATGGTTTCAGAGCTTTTTGATAAGACGTACACAGAGGGTTAGGATTGGAAGTTTTGAATCTGATAGCATAGAGGTGACCTCTGGTGTGCCTCAGGATGGCCACTGTTCGCCTCTGTTGTTTAACCTATTTCTCTGTGACATTGAAAATTACATTGGTTGCAGCGAGTATCTGGTCTATGCCGATGATCTCAAAATGTTTAGAATTGTAAATGATGAAGGTGATTCCACATTACTACAAGAATCTTTAACATCCTTTGTAGAATGGTCCGAACTCAATGGACTTTCCCTAAACCCTACTAAATGTTCTTCTATTTGTTTTTCTAAACACAAGAATAGAAATGACAATCCTACGTATAACATTAACGGTAACGAATTGAATGTCGTCAACTCAATTAAGGATGTGGGGGTATTTTTTGATTCGGAAATTACTTTTAGGGATCATATTAAACACATAACATGAAAAGCTCTCCAGGTATTGGGCTTTATTTTTAGGGTTGGTAAAGATCTGTCGGTCGACTCACTTCGTCTACTGTATTGCTCACTAGTAAGATCTCATTTGGAATATGCCTCAGTTGTGTGGTCACCATTCTACAACATCTATAAAGAACAACTTGAGAGAGTTCAACGAAAGTTTTTTAAATACTGTGCTTACAAGCTTAACATGAATAATATACTCGAAGAGGTTCAACAACATCTTCATCTTCCAACCCTTGAGTACAGAAGCAAAACTTCTGACCTGAACTTCATTTATAAATTGATTAATGGTTATATAGACTGTCCTCATCTTCTCAGTCAAATTTCTCTTAAAGTACCGTCCCGATTTCTTAGAAAAAATGAAGTATTCTCGTTGAATGTACATAGGACTAATTACGGCGCTCATTCTTCTCTAACCCGTAGCCTAGCAGTTTTTAATGCCTATCCTGAAATTGATCCCTTCGGAAGCTCACTTAACAGGTTCCAAAACAGTATTATGCGATCAAAAATATGAATAAGTGTTATGTTTGGACATATTTAGTTATTTAAATTATTGTTAATATTTGTACGATTACATTATTTCAATTAGAAATGTAAATTTATAAATGGGGCATCCCGTATATTGTTAATAAATAAATAAAAATAAAATAAAATAAAAAATTCAGAACTAGCACTAAATTAATTCAGGATTACTGTAGTACGCATGCTTGATAATTAAACGGTTCGGAATATTTTTTACCACGAACGATTTTGGAAGAATCATTAAAATTCAAAAAAAACATCAAACCTAAATAAACAAAAACCATCGTGACTGTTAAATTTGAAAAGTAACGTGTCCGAACTAACTGTTCTTGTTACATCCGCATAACTGAAAGAATCCGTTGAGAATGGATCTCGAATCGACTGTACTTCTCCGTGAACACGGAACTGAAATAATCTTTATATATCTAGACAAATTGATGTTTCTAGGAGTGGGGGGGGGGGGGGGGGTTATCTACGTGCTTGTTGTTTAGTGATCAACATAACCTTACCGGCGAAAATTGGCAACACATTAAGATTGTATTTTAAGGTAAATAATTGTTTATATTGAAAATCTTACAGATCCTTATGTTCTGACTTTCTGGTTCTGACCAAAAAATATTAGACCTCAATATGTTCATGTTTAGAATTTTATCTTGGCGTAATGAATTTTATTTAGACAGTCGATTCTTTTGCCGTTACAAAAGTTATCTTTTTTGACAAGAATATAAATTAAGTTAAAATTATTTTAAAATAAATTGCTGATTCTATTTCTACGATTTCAATGGCATCAAGTCGATACTTTCTCTTCGTGAGATAATCGCCAAAACTGTAAGCTTTGCTAAATGAAAGGGCTTATTTTTTCTTTGTCTAGATAATACAGCCTAATAATTATGATCATTCTATAATAATAATATTATAACTAAAATCGGCCATAAAAAAATCATGGACAATATGCAGACCATATTATACGATAATGATTATAACGCGCACTGCTTGCGGCAAGTGTTATAATACATTATGGTTCATTACACGCAAGCCAAATACAATGCTTTATCTACAACCATCCATTGTATTTGATTTTCACTATATTCAAAATCAATTATTATATATTAAACACACAAAGCGAACCATTAATATTTAAATCAACATACCTAGGTACATTGTCGTTCTCGTTTCCATAGTAACGGCAATGCGGCGTGCCGTGAATGACATTAGATAGTCCGGGAGTCTGCGAGTGATTTTGGTCAGATAAGTCGCCGTTTTAATTATATAAATCACAATCCGCTATGGCGAATTTTGGTATTAAATATGAATTCATAATAATCCTAGGTGTTTTATGAAAAGTTATAAATGTACTTGTTTTAAGTATGTATAGCGTAATGCTCTAGCATTCTGGGACTATTATTAACTGGTTGTAGATCGAAAATTTTGTTGGGTTTTTACCTAATTTAAAAAATACTGTTGCTATAAAAACCCACGTTGTTTTGCCGTATTTAAAGCAAAAAGATTGATTTCTGCAATTTATAAGCTTTTTAAAATAAAGTAAATACGAGCTTGAAAAATTAAAGAAATTTCAAAGAATTGCTATTCAAGGAAAAATTACGTTTCACGTCGTTTTCGTGAAAAAGCAAAAAGTTTCTTTCATAGTGGTTTAAAAATTGATTTCAGCCACGTTCGCTAAATTACACTGCTATTACTTCAAATAGAGTTAAGGGCTCAGAATATATAGCTCAATATTTTGTACAAAGGTACACTAATAAAACAGGAAAACGAAATATGTTTTCAGCATTTGCTTAACAGCAGTGGGGGCTGGTAATTGTAGTGCCAAACTATCAAATTAAAAAAAAATTTATCAAAAAACTGGAAAAATCTTATCGAATAATTATGGAGCTAATAAGGACATTGTCTGAAATCACAACAAAGAAAATAAAGTGTATTTCTCAATTATCCAAAGAAAATTGTAGATAGAATTCACATTCCTATTAAATTCCGAAGTCGTGATTTCTGCCCAAGTTGAGTGTTTGTTATAAACAAATCAGGCAAGGGACAACACAATTCTCTCACCTCAATTTTTTCTTCCAAGGAATCCGCAGAATGTCGCTAGTGTTTTATAGAACTTTGATTTTGATTGATTTTAAAACGCGATAATGGATTAAACCAATTAATCAACGTAACCCAGGCTCATCCACTGACCACAATAATAATTAAATTATGATAGAAAAATATAGTTAATATTTCGATAGGGAAAACTATACTAAAAACAGCTGCCATCTGGTAGCGGTAGTAAATATAAAGTACTAATTCGACTGGTCTTACCGGCTAGAAAAAATAAAGCACGTGAAAATCCGCCAATCAGTCTGATCTGGGGGATCTGGCCAAGGCATAAAATTCCTTATGCACCAGTAAGAGAGGAAGATATATTTATTGTGGTTTATCTCACTCATAATAACAAGAAGCATTACCTACTAAAAGGCGAATGGAAATAAAATTGTCGAGAAAATTTAACAAATAATCGCTTATAAGTCAAAAACTTGCCTAGTTAGGTATATATATAAGATATACAAAAATAAAGAGCAAGTAGCTTTTTAAATTAGTAATAATATACAGTGTGTTAAATTTTAAAAAATTATTCTCCTTATGGTTACCTTTTGAAGTAACCAAATTAACGGTATTTTTAAGCCACCCTGTACATCGCAACTAAGATTTGGGTGTAGGGTTAAAAGCCCACTGGTATTATTTACCTGTCACCCAAATTTCGGGGCCTTCATATTTCAGAGTTAAAAAATATCAACTTTTTAAGTACGTTTTCTGCCACAAAAAAAAAATTTAACTAATATTTTAGAAATGGTAAGAGATAGGTATAGGATAATGTTAAATAAATTTATGTAGAAAATTAATTTCGAGTAAAAAAAAATACAAATTTTATTTTAAAATATTGTACGCTATATGCTACTAATTTTTGGTACACTGAAAAAATTATACTGTCATAGTAAATATATATATATAGTTAAATTAGCAATACCGCCTGCTTAGTATAGTCACAGCCATGACATATTGTTATCAGATCTATATACGTATTGTTAAATTAATCTTGTTACTGTGACAACATTTTTTGTTAGTTCTTACAATATGGGCCATGCTTAAGGAAGCAATACTATTTTGCCAAACGAACTAAACTGTATAGTAAACTAAACTGTGGCATATTGTTAATTACCGATATAGTATGATAAGAGTAATTGTTTAGTATTTTTATCATGACTGTAATAAATTCTTACAGTTATTATATATATTGTGACAATAGCTATATTTTAATAAAGTTTTGACTAATAAGTATTGTTAAAATAGTCATACATTATGATACTAGTAACTTATATTTTAATAAAGTGTTAACTAAGTGGTATATAGTTAAAATAGCCATGCAGCATGGTATAAATAACAGTATTATATGGTAAATCTATGTTTGTAGTAATATTAATGTTTACAGGTTGTAATTGTAATGGATGTTGGAAAAAAATATTAGGTAGTAATTTATCGGAGGGATACTAAAAGATTAAACATTTTCAAATTATTTTATTATTTAATAAGTATTAAAAACCCAAACAATCAACATAAAAACCAATGTGCTTTGTTTAAAATATGCATAAAAACAAACAAAAGAAAATCATAAATGTTATATAGCCAATGTTGGGTTGCAGAAAGATTTTAGACAATAATTAACTAACCAGGTGACTTGTGAGATGAATTATAGACAGATTTATTATTTATACTTACCACTAAAGTTTCCTGATTAGTAAAGCTAATCGGTCCAATATGATTATGAGAAAATAATTCCTTCCTATCTTATTTGTCACTTATTTGAGTGGCTGGATTCTTAATTATTGTTTAAAATCTTTGCGCGACTCAATATTACTGCCTTAAACAACGAACATTAAAAACCAATTTTAACAGTAACATGTTATTCTATTAAAGAGCATATTTCATGGTAACCAATTTTTTCGATTCAGAACACGTGCCATTTATTTTGTCAGATTTTATTTTCAATATAGTGTAAGTTCTTTTTTGTTTAAAAATCCAGATGATGTGATTAGCCTAAAATTAAAAGAGTAATTAGTAGTACGGGATTAGTATACCTTTTTATCATTATTATACAATCACGTAGGCAAGTATATCTGTTGCAAATTGTGGAGTCACCCATTCCCTACTCTTTTTTTAGTCGATTACAGGTATTGGCATTGACTTAAAAATAATAATAAATTAACTTTATTTATACTGCACATTAAACAGAAAAATATTAAAACAAGTAAGGCACAGTAACAGTATGTAGAATCCCTCTTAGGTAATAATAGGTAGGTATTCCAAAATATTAGCTACTAAGATATTGTTGCAGTATTTCGGCTTAAATCCATAATAAACCTAACCTTTAAAGAATAAAAATTGGTATAAAAAAGGATTAACGTTCTCGTAATGCATTATTCCTTGAGTAATCACAATGTCCTCGGTAATGTCTGTTCTGTTCTAGTTTTGGTTCAAAAAATATACTTAGTTATTTATATAAGGGTCTGGATGAGCAGAAAAGAAATATTGGCACAAACTGTAATACTAGGTACCTAATTAGTAATGGTAACAACGAATACTAAAATGATAAACTGTAATAGTCCATTTCTTACCTTTTTAATTAAAATTTACCTAAAAATGCACGCACAATGGCCACGCACAAATATCGAACACGAACAAACAATCCACAATAAAAGCAAATTAAGCGAATCATCCCGAAATACTGATATACGAGTTATACGACTAACTCTACAAACAACACGGACTATTTTATCTCTGTCATATCAATGGTTTTAAAAAATGATATCCGATGCTACGCAGGGGACTACTCGAAGAAGTCGCCGACAGGGTGGTGGTGTTTGTTGCACCGAAACTAATAAGTTAAACGGTTCTTATTGTTATGAATACTATTCCAGTTAGTTGGTTATTAATTTAACAATCTTTCTTTAGCTAATTTAATAAAATGTTTAGTTAAAAAATGGTAACTAACTATGTTTGTTAAATTAACTAGAAGATATAGTTACTTTCATGCTGTTACCATACATTATTTTTATAGTTTACAATATTATCTTGTTAAAATATAAAGATATTGATTTGACTACGATAACATTTTGATCTTCTGAACTTTGATAATTATAGCAGTAAAATTTGTGAATATAGCAAAATTTTCCCTCGCAATATTTTATTGTTAACGGATAACAATACAATCTTTTCAGTGTAGAAGTGGCAACACTGTATTGTCAAAAATACTTTAGATAAGTAGAGCATGTCCTTTTATGTAGAGGATAAATTTTCAGATCGATTTGTTAGCTGGTTCGTCATATACGTCTAGCGTACCATTCACCGTTAATTACCCTGTATAATGCGGATAAAAATTTAAATTAAAAAGAAACAATAAAATAAGTACTTAATAATAATAATAATAATAACTTATATTAAAAGCAGATAATGCCTTCACCGTATTACGTCACATAGTAAATAAAGAAAATTAATGAAGAAAAAGAAATTGTTTTAAACATTTTTGCCACAGCTTTTAATTCACGCAGCCTGCATTTAAAATATATTTGTAATCACAGGGGGTGGGGGGAGGGGGACAACTTGCATGCCAGTGTCTGAAACATCTTACCAGTTTCGGCAATCGACGAGCCATGTTATTCTGCACTATTTTAAAATAATGGTATGTTCCTAAGATAAAAATGCAACTTAGGGAAAAATGTTACAGATAACATTTGTCAATAGCCAATTTGGAAAACATCCAGCCAGCTCGGTCTAATAATATTTTAAAAATTATTATCGAATTAATGGCGTTTTGGAAAATTGTGCACTCTGCAGCGCAATGCGGAAGTTTCATAAAGAGGTAAGATTAGCTTTTTATTTTTAGATCTTTCAAATTTATTTATTTACTGCATTCTTTTTGTTAGCGACTCATCGCTTTCATTTAGCGATATCAGCGAGTTCTGCAGCGTCAGGGAAAACAATTCCAGAGAGGTGTATTAGTATTAAGGAAATTCTAAGAGCAGAATAGTTCATTTATTAGCTTTGGTTATTCATTTTTTTAATCAAAAACGGGGGCCTTAGAAATGGGGAAGGCTGTAGCTCTCAGACGATTTATTATAGAAAAAACGAGTTTCACATTTCGTCGTATGATTTAATTCTCTATCAAAAAATACCAACTTCAGGATAAAAGGCTACCTAATCCCGTATATACAGGGTGTATGGGTGATTGGAAAGATAAAGCAGACTTAAAAATAGGTCATTCATGCTTTATTTCTGATGATAGAATATCCACATTTAAAGACATACAGTATACATTTTATTTAAAAAAATGGTGATGATTTGAAAATGGTTAATGATATGAATCAAATTTGGCGTCGTTATGTTTTTGAGGGCAAGAAAGATGTTTTCATAATAAGTTATAAAGTGCGTCCTAGGAGACGCTAGTTACACAATATAAGTTTGGTAAATTGTCGGGGGGTATTTATTTATTTAATCCAAATAAAATCCCAAAAACATTTGTTCATGACAAATTCTCTACTAATAACAACATCTAAAAATGTAATTGTTAAATATAACTAATTAAAATACAAGGTAAGTCAAAATATTACTTAAAATATTAATATTCAATAAAAAAAATAAAATTATTTAAATATGTATAAAATTATGCAATTATTATTTCTTTTAATAAAATAATATAACTAATTTAAAATATTAATAATATAGTATATATTATTATACAGTTAGCCATAATTTACTGTTAAAAAAGTGTGAAAATGTTGGATTCAGAGGAAAGCAATTAGAATTAATTAAAAATTATCTGAAAAATAGACCAACTTATGTTCAAATAGATAAAGAAAAAAGCTATCCAAAGGTATTTAAGTATGGTGTTCCCCAAGGAACAATATTAGGACCATTATTTTTTAA
This sequence comes from Polydrusus pterygomalis, assembly GCA_963969555.1. Taxonomy (NCBI): domain Eukaryota; kingdom Metazoa; phylum Arthropoda; class Insecta; order Coleoptera; family Curculionidae; genus Polydrusus; species Polydrusus pterygomalis. Next base: position 34,264,305 of record OZ018376.1, on the reverse strand, counting down.
TATTTATATTAACGACTTATTTAGTATAAATTGCGATAGACAAATTCATAGTTTTGCAGATGATACTACAATTTTTTATACCGATAGAAATTGGGAAAACTTAAATAATAAAATTAAAAAAGATTTTAAAATTATAAAAAGTTGGTTTGATAACAATTTGTTAACAATTAATTTTAATAAAACAAATTATATTCCTTTTACTTTAAACCTAAATAACCTACCACAAAATATGAATAGTATTCAAATAAATGAAGACATTCAAATTTTTAAAGTTAATAAAATAAAATATTTAGGAATTATTTTTGACAGTAAATTAAATTGGAATTTTCACATAGAATACTTAATTGAAAAATTAAGAAGTTTACTACCGATTTTTAAAAACATTAAAAAAATTTTAAATGTAAGACATATGGAAATATTATATTACGCATTAGTTAAAACTCATTTAAATTACGGAATTTTAGGTTGGGGAGGAATAAATAGAACTTTAGTTAAAAAATTAGAAATATTACAAAAAAGGTTTCTAAAAATTATATACAATAAAGATTACCTTTATCCCTAAAAAGAATTGTATTCAGAAACAAAAAAGTTGAACATAAGACAACTTTACATTTATAACATCTTAATATATATATTTAAAAATGAAAACCTTATACAATTTAAAAACCATAATCATAATACACGTCATAAAAATGAAATAACCATAAAACCTAAAATAAATAAGTCCATAGGACAAAAAAATTTCAAATATTTATGTTTTTATTTAAACGATTATTTACCAACAAAAATTAAAAAATTGATTTCATTAAAAAAATTTTAAGTTGAAATAAAAACATGGATATTAAAAACAGACAATTTGAAAATGTTTTTAGAAATGCTTTAATTAATTAATATTGTTCTGAATAATTTATGTAAGTAATATTTTTTACTTAAAAATTATAAATTAATAATTTTATTATAGGTAATATATTTCTTCAAAAAAGCTGCGTTTATACTATAAATTAACATTTTTATTTTAAAAAACTTGATTTTTAATGCATATTTATGATTTATGATTTTACATACTACAAAAAAAAAATAAGATTTGCCCCTAACAAGCTCAGCTTCAGGGGATTGAAGAATAAGTTTATGGAAGACAACATAAACATATTTATTATATTATTAAATTTTAAATAAACTTATTATTATATTAATAGTATCGTTTAAATATCATTTATAAATAATTTTAAAAAGATTAATTAATCATAAAATAAGTGCACGTTTAAATATTTTTAGTTCAAAATTTAGCTTCCCATTTTTTAAGTATTTTCTTAATTATCATTTTAAAACGTTTTATATTTAAAAATTTTGATTCTTGGGGTATTTCGTTGTAAAATTTCATATCTTGATAATAAATGGTGTTCTGACCTGCCCTAGTGTGTAGATATTAAAGGTAAATCAATAATGAAAAAAGTTTTAGTTAAATTATCATTTTCGTCACGTCTGTAATTGAACTTTATATTTGAATGTTTATTTTTTGATATGATTTGGTGAACAAAAACAATATTTTGCATTAAGTGAATACCCATAATTGACATAATATTAAAGTTTTTATATAAAAGATAAATATTGTAAATGAGAGTGAACAATAGCAAAATAAATAGGACGTAACATAATTTGGAGTAAAAAAACTGAGTTTTTTTTTTAATCCCCACTGGTGCAACTATTTTCTGTTTAATATATTCAATGTGTTCACTCCAATTAATAGCTTCATCTGTTATCAACCCCAAAAATTTTATTTTATTTAATTATTTTAAATGCCCGACTTTTAATTTTAAATCACTTTTGTATAAATTGGGTTTCTTTCCCATAAATAAAAAATTTAATGTTAATTTATGACTACACATCCATAATTCAATTATTTTAATATCATGATTTATAATTTTTTTTATAATTTCATATGAACCAGTGATGTATAAAATAGTTGTATCATCCGCAAACAATCTAAATTTCCCTTTCACTTTTAATTTAAATATAGAATTAATATAAATAAGGAAAAATAAAGGGGCCAAAATCGAACCTTGCGGAACACCACAATTAATATTAAGATATTTGCTATATTTATTTTTGATACGAACTTTTTGTTTCCGCTGATTCAAATAGTTTCTAAACAAGTCAAAAACTACACCCAAAATACCCATCATATCAAGTTTTCTGAAAAAAATTTAAAATCTACTGTATCAAAAGCTTTGAAAAGATCTAGAGAAACAAGTAAACATTTTTGGCCTCTATCATAAGCCATTTGAATTTCTGAAATTAAATCAACGGCTGCAGAATATTATGTATCACTTGATTCTCGAAAGCAATATTGTCATTTAGATAAAAAAATTATTGAATTTAAATGTAAATTAACACTATCCTTTACTATTCTTTCAAAAATCTTTGACATTATTGGCAACACTGATATCGGCCGGTAATTATTTAGTTGTTGTTGTTGTTGTGGTAATACCACAAGTGCTTTAAAATTACTGATAATTTTTAACGAACGCGTGTTTTCTTTTCACGAGTCCGAGGGACGAGTGAAATTTGTAAAGAAGTCCCCAAATTATGAAAGAGGGGTCTTTAATACGTAAAAAAGTTGCACGTCATTAATTTCAATATCTTAATTAGTTTTTGAGATATTTACATTTAAATGCTAGATAGCAAGAAACATTTAAATAGACACCTTTCGTAAAGAAACTTAATTTATTGAAAATTAATCATGGATATTTGATCATAAGAAATTAGGCATAAACGATTTATTTTTAAGTCTTCTATCTCCTGTTGCTGTGTGGCCCGTTAGTTATGAAACACTCTGTATAACTGGTTTTAATTTAATGAGTTTTTATTTTTTGACGGTGCGTGGCCGCTTGGTCTAGTTATTAAACATATTATAAAAAACAGGTCGTTTATAAAATTATATGGCGATGGCGTTTGTATATATCACAGAGCTAAAAGACCTACCAAGATAATATAAAGCCGATTCAAGAGCCGCAGCAATAAATCGTTTTCCTATTACATTTCGGATTCATATAAAGCACTTCCCACCAAAACATTGTACCGTTAACTGTTGTTTTACCCAAAATATTGTGCGCATTTTCCGCATTATGTTGGATATTCTATTTCGCCACACGTACCACATACTTCCAGCATAACATATATGATAATGCAGTTGGGTTACCGCGACATACAAAGTGTTCACACGATCATTTATCCATGGTGAGAAATTTCCGAACGCTTATTTAATCGTTTTAGGGTACACAATAAATTGCTGGAATATATAGCCTTATTTGCAATATTATATAATATATTAAAACTTTTGGATTAAGCAATGGTGCGTTTCTAATATGTTGACCCTTAACGTTGATAAAACTAACGTTATGTGATTTCGTTGTAGTATCGATGGGTTGTACCTTAGAGAGAGTCCTATATTACGGAAATATCTAACACCAGATTCTTGACTTTATTCATCAACGACCACTTGAAGTTTGATTCTCATATCTTGGAACTGACTAGGAGGGTAGCTTCTGGTTACTATGCTGTGCGGCTAGTGTCACGGGAAATTGGTTCAGCTCTTAATCGAACTGCTTTCCATTCGTTAGTGGAATCCCACTTGCGCTATGGAATAATTGTATTCTGGGGAAATACATGTAATTACCTGCATTCATTATTTGTTTTACAGAAACGATCTGCTAGATATATTTGCAATCAGTGGCGGCTTCTCCTATGAAGCAGGTGAGGCAGTGCCTCACCAATAATTTTGCAAATTAAATAAATTACAAATTTATATTACTTTACTATTTGCATAAATATATATCCATTAGAATTAATGCCGTCAATCTTAACGCGCTTCACTAGAAATGCCATCCATCTCATTTCTGAATGGGGTCGTATATGGTTAGAGGCCCGGCCTCCCGCTTCCTTGTCTAGCGTATTAGTAATGTGATGTATGATACCCGTAATAGTCCAGTCGAATCTAGCTTTAAATAGCGCATAAAAACATTCTTCTGAGGCCAGCCTCAACGCTCTACGTAAATTTAATGCGAACGCTAGGGGACTAATCTAATCTATAAAGATGAACGCCGCGACACGGTATTTGGAGAAATGCTATTATTAGATTAACACTATAACAGGTTGTCCATTGAAAGTTTAGAGAGAGTGCATAGTGCATTGTATTTTATTATAGTTTTCGGTAAATACTTTTGTGGTTTTCCGTACTGATTTTTGTTTTGCTTTTTTCCAACAGTGGGCAGTGATTTTTCTAAAATATTAATATTACATTACTTATATTACTTACTAGTTCATTTGTTTTGTGCTTACTAGCGAAAAATGGATTCAGCAGGACCTAGCACAGCGTCACAACTTCCCCAGGTAAATGTAAACATTCGCAATCCTACTTGTGATTTTGTTAATTTTTTAGTAAATGAGCAGAATTTTTCAAGTAATTCCTATGAAGATAAATTGTACATAGTAAAAGAAGTAAAGCGACCTGTTCCAGATTTGAGTAAACGTCTTGTTACTATCGGTGGGGTGGGGAAATCAAATCGGAGCTTTCAAAAACACTTGGTACGAAAAGTACGACTGGCTTACTGGTAGTGTAACGTTAAACAAATTATTTTGCTGGCCTTGTATTCTGTTTGCAACAAATAATAGCGACAAAGTTTGGTCAAAATGTGGTTATAGCGATTTAAAAAACTTGTCTAAACTTTAAAATCTAACCTTGCTAAAAAAAATTTTTCAACTGTGCCTCACCACTTTTAAATACCACGAGCCGCCCCTGTTTGCAATATACATAGTAGAGAGTCATGCAGACCGTGGTTTAAATCCAATTTTTTTTTAACCTTAACATCTCTGTTCATTCTGGAAACGGATGCGTGATTTACAAGCGCAAAGCCACTTTACCAGTGCCTGAACGTTCTTATAGTACTAGGCAGTCGCTGGATCGTAATCTGCCGATACCTTCTTTAGTTTTGGTAAGGAGGTCGACCATTTTTGAAAGTAGAAAGATTTATAACCACCATCCTATGTTTATCAGGGCTCGTCCTACGCTTGTTTTGTTTAAGAGCTCTTTGAAACAGCTTTTGGTGGAGAGAGCTTACTATACGAGTTAGGAGACATTTATAATGACGAATTATAGAATTGTATTTTGTCTGTGGTTCGCATTTTTGATATTACATTATTTGTCGTTTTCTTTTTATAAGTATACAGAACTGTGTGTACTCGCATCTGTTTTAGCGATAACTTTTAATGTTCCTCCTTTTTGTGGTTTCCAATTTTGAATTACCGGCTTTTATTATATTATTATATTTAAATATGTTTATAATTATTATTATTAATATTTGTTTTTTAATTTTCTGTAAATTGTTTTCAGCTTTGTCAATAAGATTCTGTCTTGGACGATAAAGCATATTTGACTTTGACTTTTGAAAGTCTGTTCAATGATCGCTGACCGTTACGTCATATTCTTCATATTTGCGGTACGTCCTAAACTAATTTAGTCAGTTTGACTTACCGGTGGTAAAGCTTATGATTTTTCTTAGGTTTGATCTACATAAAAATGGATGCATGTGAACAAGTAAAATACAAGCGCGTTTTTTTAAATTTTAAATTATTATTTTTATACTGTTAATGAAGTCAGAAATAAGTAGTTTGTTTAGGGTAAAAGGTATCATGGGTTGAAATATTTTTTTTTTGAAAATCAGTATGAAATTTTTGAATAATTTAAATTTACTGAAAAATAAATAAAATTCATTAATAAAATTTAAAATTAAAATATATGTTTTTTTGTCTAGTACCTATATCTCTAGTGAATCAACCTATAAATTTTGTTTAAAATATTTTCATCTTATTTATAAAATCATAAAAAAGAAGATACAATAAAAAATGACCAAACAACAAAATACAGTTTTAAAATAAATCATGTCCGCAAGGATCATCATCATATCATCGATAAATTTTTCCCGTCCCTACACATCATTTATAATTTTATTAATGTGTGTTATATATTTTTTCAATTTTTCCACTGTTACATTTTCATTCCACAGACCCAAAACTACGTCATTTGTAACAGGATGTATGGTATTAATTTTTGCATCATAATAGTGCTTACGTTCCGATCAAACCATTTCAATAGAACAAAAAGTGGCAATGATATGGAGGAAGTCTTAAAACTCTATGACTTGTGGCAATGCTAGTTCGTCCAACCTATTAAAATAAAATAAAAATAATAAAAAAAATTAGTGTCCAGCCGAAACCGAACAAAACTTATTTATACATGTTAAAAATTTTATTGTATACTGAAATCTAATTTATTTTATATAGCTTGGGAACAGATTGAACTCTTTGCACCTAAAAAAAAGGTGGACAGAGAAAAATTATAGGATGAGATCGGTAGCCGAACGGCGCGCGACAATTCACGAACACTGAGTTTTGGCGCAGCCGAAGGTTCGGCCGGTTTTTGGCCAAAACCGAAACTGTCACCGTAACTAGATTTTTTGGCCGAAACCGAATTTTCGGTCGGTCTCTAAAAAATAAAATAAATAGCGCTTTCCAGATTACTTGTAACGTTTGGGTTGGATATGCTGCTTCACTATTATCCAGATCTGATCCTTCAGGTGAAACTGGAATTTATCTTTATTCCAACCATGGAATAAGTAATCGTTTTGACCAACTTGTATTTGAAATTTTTTAAATTGGGCCAGAATGATATGTGGCGTTGTCCATTTAATAAGGGACGGTTATTCCAAGTTTGGTAACAATTTTTCCTCAAACCGTTTCTCAAAGTTTTCACTATTCATCGAATCATGATAATCACTAGTTTTCAGGCCAGACTTGAATATCAAAGTTACATTATTCACAAATCCATTCATACGGAAGAACAAGTTTTACGGAAAATTGAGAGTTGCCGTAATTTTAAAATACTCTTTTTACTTGTATATGGAGTTGCTCTAATAAAAAAGGCCTGTTTGATACATAACAATTACGCCATTAAAATTTAAAGTTTTTTAAATAGTCCGCTCATGAACCAGTGGATATTTCAACACCATAATTTTAAGGTTTATAGTTGTATTGACCGGTAACGTGGTCACCTGCCCTATACATCCCATAAATAAGCTCTCTTATGGTATGTTCATGAATTTCGTGAAGTTGTCGACCACGGGATGATAAAATAGCTACATTATTGCGATTCTTAAAACCTACATCCTTCTCCACCCCCTTTGCCTTAATTCGTTGAATTGTTGAACACGAAACTCCCAAAGCATCAGAAACTCTGAAACAGATAGGTATTTATAAGAATATTGCCATATATTTTTCATGTTTTCACAATTCCTCCTTTATTATATCTACTACTTACCTCGTAAACTGCGTTAAAGTGTAAAAGAATCTTTTCGACTGTCTCTTTGAAATAAATGAAATAATTTTAAAATTAATGCTTGTTCTTTTTCACCCCGATAATTTTGAAACATTGTTGATTAAAAATATTGCTGTCAAAAACGACAGCAAAACTTTTTTGACTGGTAAAATTTTATTGACGCAATGTTAGAAAGATAAGCACTAGTCGTGACGTAACGGTCAGCGGTCATTGAACAGACTTTATCTACTTTTTTTTTAGAGTCAGATAAGTTCTTAACAATATTACGTTTCATACGTGTTTTATTAAAAACACAGCATTAACATTATTTTTTTTTAAATCACAACTTTTCAATCGGTACGCATCTCCAATCGCATTCAGTTGAATATTAAATAAGCAAAATAACTACAGCTTTATTTATACTAGCTAGGTGCATTGGAGCATAACTCGAATGGGGGCAGCCAAGATAACTCCTCATCAAGTCAAAACTTACCCCCTCAAACCCCAACCCCACTAACTATTTACTTTTTCTACGACCATTGAACAATACAGGTATAATATATGCAATTTTGATAAAGTTGTTGTTAGTCATATAATCCACAGAGTGAGTAATAGCAGTTATGATGTGAGCTCATAACCCAACAGTCTTGTCAGTCTTCGACCAATCATAATATCGAATATTAAATTGATTCATATCCAAACAGTTTTAAGCGTAGGCGTAGAATAGCGTATTTAAACAAAAGGTCGCAGCTGCCATGGAACACCAATGTCCTGTCAAAAGGTAAATTGTCACTTATAATCTCCCTAGCAGCAGAATTATTACCGATCATTTTTTCAAGTTCACGAATGGTTTTGTTAATAGAAAATTATTCCGAGTCGAAGACGAGGAAAATTTTCTATCAACAAAAACATGAGTGAAACCGAGAAAAAAATTATCGGGAATTAATTCAGCTGCGTGGGAGATTCGGTAAGAAAATTTCATAAATTGGAGTTTCTTTTACTATGATGAGATGATGAGACCTACGACCTATTCTCAATAAAAATTATAAGTTAGCAACAAAATGTATTTTGATTCTGAGTGACGTTTGCCATAAAAAATAAAGCACTTCATTTTTGACAGAAAAATTATCACTTAATAATTTTATTAGGTTAATATAGGCTATAGACTATTGCGATAATCTCCCGTCGCTATAAGCAACGCAAACAAAAAGAAGCCTTATAATTGGTTGAAAATAAATTTATGAAATTTTCCTTGAATATTTTTGTGAAAATTTCATAAATTTATTTTCAACCAATTAGAAGGCTCCTTTTTGTTTACGTTGCTTATATCAACGGGAGACTATCACGATAGTCTATAGCCTATTAACCTAATGAAATTAATAAGCGATAATTTTTCTTAGGTATAGTATAGATACTACTACGACTTAAATTCAAATGTCAAGACATTTCGAAGTGACAGGTGAGACAAACCAGCAAGTAACAATCAGTTTTTTAGTCGTACCCGTGACATTTATTGTTACAATAATATTGTGTAAAAAATGATTCGTTTCGGTAATGAATCAGCAAGTTCGATTGCTAAAGAAATTGAGCAGTTAGTAACTCATTTTTATTACATTAAAAATAATAAATTTGTTATCTGAAATCCAATGTCTTTATAGTTTTAAATTCAAATATAACTTTAAAAAACATATTTCCGATGAGTTTAGTTTAATATGACGCACTGTATTTTTACAATAGAAGTTGATTTTACTTGTTAGTAACTAAGGTTTATTACTAAAATTTCAGGAACATTAAAAGAAACTCCAATTTATAAAATTTTCTTACCGAATCTCCCACGCAGCAGAATTAATTCCCGATAATTTTTTCTCGGTTTAACCCATGTTTGATAGAAAATTTCCCTCGTCTTCGACTCGGTATAATTTTCTATCAACAACACCATTCGTGACCTTAAAAAAAATTATCGGTAATAATTCTGCTGCTCGTCTTCGACTCGGGATAATTTTCTATCAACAACACCATTCGTGACCTTAAAAAAAATTATCGGTAATAATTCTGCTGCTAGGGAGATTATAAGTGACAATAATTATTTATTACATATTAGTCAGTTTATTCTTATAAAAAAATGAGCAGCTAAAACTACATCTCAAGAGTTATACCAGAAATATCCCGAAAAAAGTATGAAATAATGTATAATGAGTTTATGGGATGGCGAAGCGAAAAAAAACGTAGTCTTTCTCCGAAAACGTTTTACTGGCTTATTTTGGAGAGCTGGCAAACAAGTATAAAGCTTTAATACTATGGACACAATAATCTATGATAAAAGCTACTCTGGTAATTACCAATAATGTTGATAATAGCAAGTATGGCAAATTGCGGGCATTTTTGAAGCGAAGATCAGAAGGTTACATTCCGAAAAAGGTCAAAGTTCTTACACCTGAAGAGATAAATAAATTTAACCCTGTATATTGGTCATAGAAAAAGCATAGTATTTTACTCGCATGTAATAACTATAACTCACTCAGATGATTACGACCCTCGCCTTCGGCTCGTGTCGCAAACTTCATCCTCGTGAGTTATAGCTACTATTACATGCTCATCAAATAATATACTACCCTTCTCGTCAAAATTAGCGAATACTCTAAAATCTAGCAAAAGTTTGTTCTTAACGATCGTATGAACCACTCATCCGATTTTGACGAACTAATTTTTTCTCTGTAACCTAAGGTATTACAAACCTTTTTAAGTTCCTAACGTTAATCTGTAAAACGATTTTACTAATATACAGGGTGTTATTAGTAGAGGCGATTTTGTGCCGTAAATTTAAAACATTCTGTAGCGTAAACTGGTAAAGTTAGAAATTCCCGGTATGTGCCGTAAGTAAGATGACATCAATATCTCCAGACTTTTTTGCCAGTTTATTGATAAGTGTCTTTTGGCAATAAAAACACTATTAAACAAAAAATGTGTCAAATTTTGGTAGGATAATCTTTACAATGCTGTATCTTGGCAATGGTTGAACAGATTTCGACCCGTATTCAAGATTTTGAAAGCACTTTTCCTATAGATTTTGCGTGATATAATAGTGATTTTTAAAGATGGCCGTTTTCTTATTATACAGGGGTCGATAAAATCATAAATATAAAATTCCGAAAATTATGGTAACTGGGTTTATTAAAGCTATGCCAACCGGGCTATATGCTTTTGTTTTGTTTCAAAATTAGTCATTTGACACTTTGATTAATAGCTATTTTTCAAAAGATACACTATTAAACAAAAAATGTGGCAATTCTTCGGGGAAATCTGTAAAAAGCTGTACCTTGACATCTGTTAAATAGATTTCGACCAGTATTTTAGATTTTAAAATTTTAATAATATTAATAATTAAATTTAATGTATATAGGTATACTCTGGTATACTTACATGTTTTAGAGGGACAAAAAAATTAAAACGTCATGTTTAAAGCCAAATAAATTCACAAAAACATGGCAATATAAAAAACATAAAAACACAAAAATAACATTCTAATAATTATTTGTAACGGATGTTTCCACCTCTTGCTGCAATAACATCATAACATCCTCGTGGCATGATCAAAATTAGCAGTTGAATCTCCCCTTGATCGATTTGATGCCAAATTCCATTTAATAATAATACTAATAATTTAAACTCACTGCTGGCTCATTTGAAAATCTGCAACATACTAAATGACACACGAATGACACATGTTTTTTCGTACACAGCATGCTAGGTAAGTGATTAATTTGATATTTTACACCTTCTAGATAGTTTCCTACGAATAATTTGACACATTTTTTGTTTACTTGTGTATCTTTTGCCAAATAGCTCTCAATCAAATAGGAAAAAAAACGTCCCAAAAGTGTCAAATGACTAATTTTGAAACAAAACAAAAGCATATATTCCGGTTGGCATAGCTTTAATAAACCCAGTTACCATAATTTTAGCAATTTTATATTTATCATTTTCTCGACCCCTGTATAATAAGAAAATGGCCATCTTTAAAAATCACTATTATATCACGGAAAATCTATAGGAAAAGAGCTTTCAAAATCTTGAATATTGGCCGAAATCTGTTCAAGCATTGCCAAGATACAGCATTATAAAGATTTTCCTACCAAAATTTGACACATTTTTTGTTTAATAGTGTATCTATTCCCAAAAGACACTTATCAAAAAACTGGCAAAAAGGTCTGGAGATATTGATGTCATCTAACTAACGGCACATACCGGAAATTTCTAACTTTACCAGTTTACTCTACAGAATGTTTCAAATTTACGGCATAAAATCGCTTCTACTAATAACACCCTGTATATCAGTAAAATCGTTTTACAGATAGATTACCGTTAAAAACTTAAAAAGGTTTGTAACACCTTAGGTTACAATGAAAAAATTAGTTCGTCAAAATCGGATAAGTGGTTCATAAGATCGTTAAGAACAAACTTTTGCTAGATTTTAGGGTATTCGCTAATTTTGACGAGAAGTGTATTATTATCATAACTTACCAACTCCCACTATGCAGGTTCTATTAAAGATATATTAATATCATAAAAGCAGTAGAAAAACCACCCTTCAGGCAATAATTATTTTACTTCTAAATAACCCTTTTATGTTCAAAATACCCTTTTTCTAAAACAACATCGCAGAAACCAACAATATTTCCCTCAAAGGATAAAGTTGTTGATAAAGCAGAAACTTGAATTTCAAAGCGCAACACGTAAGTTACCGCATAAAGCGTGTTTATTGGCTTTGGGCAAAGTTTTTAAAAAGTTTTTTAAATGGCTTTAATTCACTCGATAAGCTGCGAGGATTTACTTTATGCTTGATGTGTGAAAAGTTGATATTTGGTCATCAAGTTTGTGTCGCCTTGTTGACAGCGTGGTTTAAATAATAGCAAAGATTTAATCTAAATATCATATTTATCACATACGTACGAGGGGGAGACGTAACAATTTTTCTCTGACCATGAAACAAAAGACAATAATTTTTTTTCATAACTTTCTTATCGAATCTTGCAATACCTTGCACCGGTCATAAAATAGACCTAATTAAAAAAAAAGGTTTTGCCTTTTTGCTTCATTCATAGGAAAGATTTAATCTAAATATCATATTCATCACATACGTACGTGGGGGAGACGTAACAATTTTTCTCTGACCATGAAACAAAAGACAATAATTTTTTTTCATAACTTTCTTATCGAATCTTGCAATACCTTGCACCGGTCATAAAATAGACCTAATTAAAAAAAAAAAGGTTTTGCCTTTTTGCTTCATTCATAGGAAAGATTTAATCTAAATATCATATTCATCACATACGTACGTGGGGGAGACGTAACAATTTTTCTCTGACCATGAAACAAAAGACAATAATTTTTTGAAGTGAAAACTTCTTTAGGCGCGTTTAGCACTTTTTGTGGGCACTGAATTAAACTGAGCCGTCACGCGTCAGCATCAGGTTCGGCTGTGTAACGCTCGAATTCGACTCCTATATTCAATCCGAACTGACCCTGACCTTGCGGTCTGTTTATTCGTAAACGTTATATGAAAGAGCATGCCGCTGCCGCCCTGCCGCATCAGTCGACGTGGAAACAGTGTGCGACACTTGTTGCGTCTCAGGTATGTTCTGGCATTTTTTAATTTATATATTTACGTAGGGTGAAGTAAGGTAATTAGTTTTACCGTAATTGCTTATTCCGTGGACCTAATTTATTATGATTTCTGACTTCTGTTGAAGATGTAAAAATTCAAGGGTTGTTCAATTTTAGGAAATATCTTTTTTCGTATGCAGTAAAATTATCCCGTATTCCAAGTTTATGTTATTTTTGAAGTGAAAACTTCTTTAGGCGCGTTTAGCACTTTTTGTGGGCACTGAATTAAACTGAGCCGTCACGCGTTAGCGTCAGGCGTCAGGTTCGGCTGTGTAACGCTCGAATTCGACTCCTATATTCAATCCGAACTGATCCTGACCTTCCGGTCTGTTTATTCGTAAACGTTATATGAAAGAGCATGCCGCTGCCGCTCTGCCGCATCAGTCGACGTGGAAACAGTGTGCGACACTTGTTGCGTCTCAGGTATGTTCTGGCATTTTTAAATTATATATTTACGTAGGGTGAAGTAAGGTAATTAGTTTTACCGTAATTGCTTATTCCGTGGACCTAATTTATTATGATTTCTGACTTCTGTTGAAGATGTAAAAATTCAAGGGTTGTTCAATTTTAGGAAATATCTTTTTTCGTATGCAGTAAAATTATCCCGTATTCCAAGTTTATGTTATTTTTGAAGTGAAAACTTCTTTAGGCGCGTTTAACACTTTTTTGTGGGTACTGAATTAACCTTGTTGAAGTTTTCACTTCTGTCGTGTGGTCTTAAGCACACACAATTTTTTTTTCATAACTTTCTTATCGAATCTTGCAATACCTTGCACCGGTCATAAAATAGACCTAATTAAAAAAAAAAGGTTTTGCCTTCTTGCTTCATTCATGTGGTTTATACCTACTAATAAATTAAAATGGAAATTTTTCAGGCTTTTTCCTTTAACCCATTTATTCCCAGTGTTGTTGTTTTTTTTAACTTTTTAAAATTTATTCAAAGAGAACATGGGTAAATATTTAATAAAAGTCTAATATATTTTAAGTTTTACTAAAACAAACAAAAAAAACCGTGCCCTAAATTTCCAAAAAAAATTTTTTTTTTCTTGTTTATTTAGAAAATTGTTTAAAAATATATACAATTTTATTAAAAAAAAAATAGCTATATTATAATCTCTTAGTATGGACCTACTTCTTCACGATAAATAGGTTACATAATAATTTTTGAAGTAACGTTACAGAAAAAAATACAATAAAATATAGCGTTGCGAAAACGCATCACTGGGATAATACATAAACAAAACTCGGTCAATTTTCGTGTTAGAACCCGTCACCCAAATAAAGATTAGAAACAAAATTCATTATGTCTGCAGTTTAGCTTGAGTTTGCGGTTTGTGCGGATCGTACTGAAGTTGATAGTGTTTAAAATGTCTTTTAAACGGTTTCTTACTCAAAAACAATTAGAAGAGGCCATGGAGGAGGCTATAGATGAACTTGAAGTGGAAACACTTTAAAAATTTAAATATTCATTTTCTTTTTTCGATATTTTTTATTTGAGTGTTAAATTAGGTTTAGTTTACTTATAATGTAGTTGTTTTTTTACATAAATAAAGAGGTAAAAAGAAACACAAAAAAAAATATTTTCATTTATTGTCCCAGTGATGCGTTTTCGCAACACTCAAGTTTTTAAAAACTAAAAGAAAAATAAAAAAAATTGCACTGAAATATCTTTCTAGAAGCTAAATTAATTAATAAAATAAACACAATTGTTAAATTTTTCTCATCTTTCTACCCTTGGGAATAAATGGGTTCATTTAATGCAGCAGCTTCAAAAGTATACAGTGTGTTCCCGTATGGAGTTGACAAAAGGAAAAAGATCTTTATTATTGATTTTACGACCAAAAGTTATTCTTTATAAAAAACTCTGCTTGTCGAGAAAATAAATTAACCATATAAAATTTTTAGATCAGATGTTGATAAATTAAGAAAACATGAAAATGCTTGAAGAGAGAAGTACCATTATTTAATATTTTAGACAAAATATTTATGAAACAAAGTTTTTTATAATCCAAAGTAAAGCCCAAATACAAAATTTGAAATCTGAATTCTAATTATTGTTTTTTATTTTTTACAATAGAATTTATGAACATTCAAAATGAAAACCTGAGAGTGCTGACCTATTTATTTAATTTATTTCCAATTTGGAGAAATATTTGCAGGTTGGAGGAGGATATGTAGAATAATAACTTTTTCCACAATTGTACATTTTAAATGTTCATAAATTCTATTATAAAAAATAAAAAACAAAAATTGAAATTCAGATTTCAAATTTTGTATTTAGGCTTTATTTTGGATTATAAAATACTTTGTTACATAAACATTTTGTCTAAACTAATAAATAATGGTACTTCTCTCTTAGAGTATTTTCATGTTTTCTCCATTATCAAAACCCTGTACAACTGATCTAAAATTTGGTAAATTCATTTTCTCGAGAAGCAGAATTTTTTATAAAGAATAACTTTTCGTCGTAAAATCAATAATAATGATCTTTTTCCTCTTGTCAACTCCATCCGGGGACACACTGTATGTCCTTAAGTTTGTATACCGAATTTCACTTAAATCAATGACTACTAACTCTGTAAGTAAATGTAAATATTATTTTATTTTTTACCTTGTACATGACAAATTTTATACTTTAGATATCCACCGGTGCTTAAAAAAATATTTTGAAATTTTTTACAACAAGTATTCAAAAGGTATGTATATAACGTGATTATCCCTTAAAGGTTGAATAAATTTTAAAAATTGAAATAATTATTTTATAATACTTATAATGTAAGCAGGACATATTATGAGCCTGAAGTTAGCTTCTCCGAAGTTTTTGCACGATGATTAAAATGGTTGCTCCTAGCGACTTCAATAAGTTATACGTTTTTTATGTAAAAGAAGTAAAGTAACTTATTTTTTTATCGATTTAAGAAGCCCAAACAAAGTTATGCCAGCTAAAAAGAGTGGGCCATGCCGTAGGCAGCGCCCTCTACTGGTTACACAAAAACTATGAATAATTTTGAATTTCTCACCTCAAAAAACACCAAAACCCTTAATTTTGTGCTGCTATGTCGTTTCATTAAGAAATAATCGCAAGAAAACGAAAACAAAATTAAAACTTTGACACCCTGTATCTTGGTTGTTAACAATTTTGGGATAAGGCAAGTTTAAATAACTCGCATTACTTATTTCGCCTTAAGGAGTCTACTGTTGCTCTGTGTCACATTACTTTTTGGACACCCTGTTTATAATATTTCCATCCTACTGCGCAAATTCCACAGGCCCGATTCAATTCGCATATCTGGGACGTTTTTGCATTATCCAGCTGTTTCTATTGGCGATATATTGTATGTATTATATTATGTAGTTTCCAAAAACGGCATTTCTTGCATAATTTGACGGAGCTAAGTGGCAAAGTAATGACTCCTACTTTTAAAGAGTTATTCATCTTACCTTCAAACTATTTAGTTGTTAATAAAGATAATAGCTCATTCGGTAAAGCACACTTAATCTCGAGAAACATTTTGACGGCAATAATTGATTACTTACTCCGTCTTGTAGGCAATAAGTTAACGGACTATTTCGTTCATTAATTTCGTAGGGTGAACAGGTTCGAGACCATTAATAAAGTATATTTGTTAGCGTAGGTTGATGTTATTTATTTTTACTTTAGTATACGTGCTAGGTTTTTTAACAAGATTTATTTAAATACTATATCAACGGTTAAACGCATGAAGAAGGGAGAGTAGCATAATAGCTATTGATGATAGTGCCGTATGCGAGAAGCTGACCAAAACAGATGAACCTCGCTAAAAATTTAATACAACTTCATTGTTCAAAGTAGATGTCGATTTCGATTTCGATCCGTCACGTCAGTGAACGAGGCGCGCGTAAAGTACTTTCTTACGATGGATGATTGTATGGGCTCATTTCTCTCCTCAATAGTCGCCAACATTTACATTTTTTTTTCGAGGAGAATCTTCTAAAGACTGGCACCCTGTGAGGCAGAGTAGTGTCGGATTCAACCCTGATGGGGCTGCCCACCGACTGAACTCCCCGTGTTCCTGAGGTTTCCGCGCCATAGGCGTATAAACCTTTAGACCACACGTCTTAGTATATCAGCTCTGCAGGCCTACTGCGTGCTTTGCGTCATACCTCGCCAAGGCTTTGGTACCGGTGTACTAAGCTGGCTTTGTCTTCTAACTAGGTAGTATACTGTGTTAAGTAAGCTTTGTAGGGTGTAGGTTGTTACTAGCTAAGAACTTACTTGTGTTAGTGTAGGTGTGTGTATTGGTGCAGTGTTGTGTGTAGTAAGTTCTTGTGTGGTGGGCAAATTTTTTTGTAGGCTTTTTTGTTGTCTAGCTACTTAAACCAGGTATGGTAGCGTCTAGTTTAACGACTCCTTGCAAGTATAATACTTCTTGTTTCCTTCTTTTTTCTATGTTCCAGTAGCAATTTCCTTTAATCTATTACAAAAGCTAATTCCTTGGGCGCTTATAGTATACCCTCATCCTTTCCTCGTCCTGTACTGGATCATTGTCCACTAATATTCTTAATTCTTCATTGGGATAAGTTCCCGCTTTTTCAAAAGGTTTGGCTGCTTTCCTTTTCATAAATGTTGTTATTGTTTCCAACATTTACATGGCATGGTTTGAATCCAAAGCAATAGAACAAGCAAAGAAGAAACCAAAAGTGTGGCTGAGATATCTAAAGGATACTTTTATTATTTGACAAACTCCTGGAATTGCTAAATAAAATCAATAGTTTCACACCGACAATCAAATTTATTATGAAGAAAGAAAAAAAAAACCAATCACCTTTCCTAGATGTCAACGTAAAAAAAAATGACAACACTATCTAAACTTACGCATACAGGACAATATCTCGATTATCAAATCACTTAAATAACACAAAACATGGTGTAGTAATAACCCTGGTGGTTTGAGCAATTACAATATGTAACTCAAAAGAACCCTTTAAAGCAAAGAAAAATAACAACACCATCTAAATTTCAGGAAACCTATGCATACATGTCAATATTAAACATCAAATTACTTAAACAACACAAAACATGGCACCTTAGTGGATAGAGCCATTAAAATTTGTAACTCGAAAGAAGCCCTCAAAAAAGAAACTACCTACATTGAGACCGATCTCAACAAAAAGTGCAACCCCATGAGGTTAGTTGATAAGTTAGTGAAAAATCGTAAGAATCAGCTAAATGCACATAAAGCAGAAAAGGAGGCACAACCAACACTCAACATTCCGTATGTCAAAGGAGTGTGAAAGAATAAGAAGATTATAGGACAACGATATAACAGCTCGAAAGACATCTTAAGAAGCCACGGGACGAAGACAAAATCAACAAGCCAAAAAGACATACAGGAAAAACGGTGCCCACTGGATCCCCTGCGAGTGTGGCTAATCCTATATTGGTAAGATACTAAGAGCACCTGAAACGAAGATTAAAGAGAAATGATACGGTAAAAGGAGATGTTGAAAAGTCAGCTGCAGCTGACCATATTTGGACACATGTCCATCATGTGGTCAGAAGCTTAATTCCTACATAAAAAACAATAATGGAGGAAGAGAAAGTTCAAGGAAGCTGCTGCTATATATACCAAAGCCCAGGTTGCTTTACCAAGCCATCATTATATATAAGAAATATCTAGAAATCTTTGTGAAGTAGATGTAATCAATTGCCAGTAAATAATAATAAGTACCAGTAAGTACTTACCGACAATACAAAAGACAATGACATTATCATTTGTTTTAATATAACTGTTGTAAGGAATAAATCAATTTTCACGACTAAACAACAACTCGTCCATACAATTCCGTTTTGCCTAGCACATTTCATTGGCCACGACGTAGGTATTGCGAAAAACGAATAATTTCCGAAAGACGTTAGGCTGTTTTTTATGTTTAGGTAAAACAAATAAAGATGGAAAATTGTTAATCACGTTGTCGCTTCATCGTTAAACGATGACGCACGGGTAAAGATTCACCATTGTGGCTAATTTCCTGTAAACAAAAACTAGGTACTTGACTTCAGTTGCCCTCCTAACTTATTTTATATGGGGTTTTGCTACCATACGTTACCAACAACGAAAGACCAACAGGAAAGAACTTGTATCCATTAAAATGGGGGGGGGGGGGGCGGCCTATTGTATAGATATCTTTCAATGCCTTGGGCCTCCACTTGGCTAAAGACGGCCCGGATAATTCCCCTTTATTTACAATATATAGGTAAATTTAAATTAAAACTTAATTATATTACCTTTTAATTAAAGTTAGCGAATTACTCCACAGCGTAGTCCCTAAGCGTGTTAATATTTGCTTATCATTAAATACTTACACACTGCTATTTGGGAACTACATGCATATTCTAAACATAGCACATGTTTGGCAGAGAACATAAGCAAATCTTTATTTAATGTCAACATTTACTATATAAACTCGAGCTAACGTAAATATAATAAAGACATGTTTCTGGCAAGCCTGGGGTGGTTTTATTTCAAACGGTAATTTACATCACAATATTTTGAACTAATTAGCCTCATGGAAGAACAACAAGAGAGGAAATGGCGACTGTGCGTATGAGCTATGCAGTATGCAGTTATGTTTGAATACTCTGTAAGCTAAACCCATAGACAATTTACCTTTAGATAAGCAAACAATAATCACGAAAGTGACAGTTTTATGGCCTCGCGCATGTTAACAAAGCTAGACATGCGCACTGCAACATTATCGTTTAACGAATGGGAAAATAGACAGGTCCGGGCTTAAATTTAAATTCTTGTCAAAAATTTGGAATCTCTTCTCAATTTTTGATCAAGTTGGAAAAAAAGTAGTGATTTCTGGCAGTTTTAGTAGTAGCAAACCTATCAGATTTTAAGGATAGAAAATTGTTTTTAAGGTTTTGTTTTTAAAATTTGTTTAAAAATGATTCGTCGTCGTGTTTTTAGTTCGAAAGGGAAGAGAACAAGTCAATTAAACTATAAAACTTATAAAATCGAATATAAAAAAACAAACAAAACCAGCAAAATAACCAATCTTTGATGTTATCATCGCGAACGTAACCTCAAGTTAAATATGTTGGTATATAATTTGTATTCATTTTTAAAATTTGTCAAAAACTTGGGTACGTGTAAAACATCTTGTTTGTGCAGCCTAGGCCTAGTTAAATGTGTTTAAATTGATCATAATAAAATAAAGTTATATCAAGATACATCACTACTCCATACTTACTGAAAATATGAAATACCAAGTATTTTACCCCTATTTGATCATAATAAAATCATACAACGGCTGTTACCCGTCATTGTTCATATTCCAATCCTAGTCATTAAAAGAACAAACACAATTCACTAAACTACACAAAAACTAGAAATCCGTAAATATTAAACACCCAGAAACCACGATAGCAAAGAAAACTACAAGGAATCCACAGAGAAACCTTAAAACACAACAACAAAAATGGCGGCCGAGCCGGTTCTGGAGGGTATTTTGAGCATGTCGGTAAAGTAGGGCAGATCGATAACACGAGGTTTCGCGCATGCACGAAGGTGTCCAGAGGGAAGGCAGCTGACCGGCGAGTCATGAGCTCGGACGTATTTTTTCACCCATAAAACGTAATTTTTGTTTGCGCAGGAGATAAGCTGTACGTATCTAAAGGTAAATTGTCTATGGCTAAACCACATTTGTCTCTATCAACAAATTGGGACTACTAAATACGAATGAAGTGCTTATATTTTTACCATATACCCATATTGACTATAATACTTTAAACTGCATATAACGCTCATATATTGCTAAATAAACAACTCCATTTAATCCTTTTGATGAAAACCCGGAATTATATTCGTTTTCAGAATAAAGCTTTTAAATACCCTATCGATGCAATGCAAATGGATTTTTGCTATTGCTCAATATTACGCAAAACATTTTTTTATTTCATCCTTTTTTTAACTTACTTTTTTATAAAATATGGATACTTGAATGTTGAATGTACATTTCAGTGATGGAAAATGGTAAAAACGCCCTCTTATTCGACTGCGTATGTTATTAATTGAATTATAACATTAACTTATGTGGTTTACTTAACAGAAGCAGGCTATAAACTAGAGATACGTATACAATTAGACCACCACCACCCTTTCCATGATATTATTTCTAATTAACGTACAGAACTTTAGAGCAAGTCAGAAACACATTACAAATGCACAGTTTAATTTCCCGAGGAAATTATATATAACGAAAACAAGATTGGCCCTAGTCTCTCCAACTCTAAGGCACCTCAAATTTCATGTTATTTAATTGACCAGAGTAGTCCCCATAGACTACCTACTATAAGTCACAACTATGGAGGACTTGAGGTAGGAGGCCGATCGCAATGCATTGGATTCGGTCCCAAATTGGCATCGGTAATTCAGCTTTACGAGTCGCCGTAAGATGGCGCTCGTGTTCGAAGTGGGCTATCAAATAAATGGTTTCTTATGGACGCGATAACTATTTTTATTTAAATTAGTTCTTTAAGGAACAAATAAGGACTTTTATATGAATTTACACTTACTTTGTTATACTTATTAGTAAACTCGGCCTGTATAAAGTTCCAACGATGCTTGGTTTTTAAAATACAGGATATTAAACATTCTAGCTATACCTTTGGAGCTGGAAAAAGACTTATTTGACTGCGTTTCCTCTCTGAAAAATATTCCTGTCTTACACCCCGACACAAAGCAAACTCTACTTTTATAAATTGTACCATTATTCATTATAAATATGGAAATCAATTGCAATACAACGTTATTTGTCTCGTCTTGTCTTCAAAAGTCCTCCATACTTGAAACGTTATTTGTTATTTCGAAAATAAAATGTCAATTTGTCAAAAGTAAAAGTAAAAAACGAAGAAGAAGAAGACGACACCAGTCCACTTGCGACGCGAGAGCATCTATCGGCCAATAGCGAACTAACCAAAAAACCGGGACAGAATTTGAAAATGCTGCCATTGTCGATCGGCCTCCTACCCTCTAGTTCCCCCCATAGTCACAACTTAGCTTTTTAGTCCTTTCCATGTTTTATATCTTAAATAAGCAAAAGGTTCATTTTACGTAAACAAGGATTCAACCGGTCAAGTACGATTTAAGATCCTCAAGAAACTTTCGTGGGCCTTTCGCCATCGATATCGGTATCGTTTTCTAGATAACATTGTGAGCTTTTTTAGAGTCTTCGTGTTGGTTTATAAACTAAACATTAAATTAAAATCAAACTTATAAATCAAAATATTTTTAAATAAAATATAATATGTCAAAGCATCAACAAATCTAAAAAGCATTTATTTACTACTTACATTGCTAAGATATAAGTACAATGTCAACACACGAGTGTCTACGACATATAGGCAAGGGAGAAGCAAAATCTTTTAAAACATGTGTATGATTTTTGTTGGGCTTGTTCGGGTTTGTTGTTTGTGGCTGTTGTTTTTATGATACCTAATTCTTGTTTCTATTGGATGTCTGAGAGAGGAATGTTAACCAGTCGATGTACCATGCTATTGAATGCAGCTTGTTTTGTTTGCTGGGGATATCTCTGGTAGTTGGTTTTCTATAAATTTGGTAGGTTAATTGATTTTGTTGGTTTTTCATTATTGTGAAGTCTAGGAAATTAATTGAGTTGTCAGTTAAATTGTATTCTATGGTTAAGACTATTAAGAAGATTGAGAAATTGGTGTAATTGTCGGTCCGTACCGGTCCAAACACAAAACACATCGTCGACATACCTACGCCAAAAATGTATGTTTTAATATTAGAGGATTTTTTATGTTAAATAATTTGTTTTCGAAATATGCCATAAAAAGTTCATCAGTTAACAAAGGTGATAAAGGGGAGCCCATCGGTAGACCCTTCATTTGTAAGTAGAATTTGTCGTTAAACCTAAAATAGCTTTGGTTTATGCAAAGGTTGGTTAGCGAAGTTATTTCATGTATATTAACTACGGTGTGACTATTGGATAGATTGTTGTGTATAATGTTTTTTAGTTCGGCTATTGGTGTTGAAGTGAATATGCTCTTAACATCGAAGGAAACTAGGACAAAGTTGCTGGGGATTTTAATATTTTTGGCGTGTTCTATAAATTGAAAAGTATTTTTTATTGCACGAACAAACTCGAACAATTGATGATTTTAGGGAGATAGTTATTAAGGAACTGGCATAATTTGTATGAGGGGGCATTGATATAGGTTACTACTTGTCTTTTTCTTCCTGT
This sequence comes from Polydrusus pterygomalis, assembly GCA_963969555.1. Taxonomy (NCBI): domain Eukaryota; kingdom Metazoa; phylum Arthropoda; class Insecta; order Coleoptera; family Curculionidae; genus Polydrusus; species Polydrusus pterygomalis. The sequence continues at coordinate 34,241,018 of OZ018376.1, read as the reverse complement.
GCAATGGAACAACAGTTTCACCAAGCATGTAGCCCAACACAAATTAATTATTTATAATAATACTCTGAACTTCTTGACGATACATTTGTGGCTGCTGGTAGACAACCAGCCACTGTATTTAGCAGCATTGTCTAGTACGAATGGACCTGTAAACTCTTTTTGCTTACCTTTTTCCTCTTAATCACTTTAGGTGGGGAGACATTTGCATGAATAAATACGACTGTACAATTTTGCTATAAAAGTAAAACCAGATGTCGCACAATGCGACGTTTTTTTCATATCAATATTAAAAGTAATAGAATATAAAGAAATTAAGAAAAATTTTGAAATTATAATAAAATCTTAGTTTCCTAAAATATATTAGCATTTTCTTTTAATTGGTTACCTAAATATAATTCTAGGGTTTACTTCGTAACGGTCAACATGAACGTCGTTTCTTTTTAGCAGAATTACTGGACGGGCAAAACTGTTCGCGCAAAACGGTCGGTATCTGGCGAAAACCCAAAGCGATTATAGTCCCAATACTGTTAGAATAACAACGCAACGTCATCATCCAAATGGTAGCTAAGCGCAGCCGTCACTTAGCAGTTTTCTACAAATAAATGAATAATATTAATATAGGTAGTACACTAAGCCACTGAATGTAAATACTCAAAGACCGAGAATAACTGCAATTGTCGAAAAAGTGATGACGTAGATGTAGTATTCTTATCGGCCACACCAAAAAAATGTTAGCGAACAATGTTCGAAAACATTTACAAACGTTTGCAAACAACAACAAATGAAATGCAGTACATTTGTGAGTGTTTGTCGCTGTTCTGCAATAGTTTTTAGAAAAGTGAATATGCCTCCTTTTTTAAAAAACAAACCAGCCTTCTGTACAGCATTTTTAATTGTCCTAAATCATTTAATGAGAAATGAAGCTAATAAGAAGGATGAGAAAGAACGAAAAATATGGATTACCAATTTTTTGTTTATTGAATTTGCTTTCAGACATACGACATACAGATGATAAAAGCCATTTGTTTAAAAATTTAACTCAAAAGATTTCAAATCTTTACGACCAAAAATGGCTCCAATAATTTCTACATGTGAAAGAACGCCATTTCGTTCACACCAGCGAAACATAAAAATGTTCGCAAACAACAAATAACGAAAATTCCTTTGAAGTTACCGACTTCAATCGAAACATCGACAAACGTTTGCTATCGTTCGCAAATAATATGTGTCAGCCCGCGCGCTATAAGTTCACACCGGGGCTTGACTGGACCAGCGCAGCGTTTGCAAACATTCACGAACGTTTTGTGCGGCCTGTGTGGCTTTAGAGCAAGGTACAATCACAACCACCTTGAAAGAAGCCGTGAAACAGAAACATCGACAACACTGCTTGAAAATCAATGTGTCACATGACTTCTTTGAGGTTATCCATGCTTAAGTATGTAATTTAAGCGCGAAGTAGGTGTTAACTTTGCGGTTTTTCGCATTAATTTGTATTTTTATCCGGTTTTTGATTGATATCTAACAGAAAATTTAAGTGACATGATTGCTAAGAACCTCTACAAAATATTAGTAAAAATTTTTGGTGCGCGTTTGCTGTAATAGCATTAATAATTAATTAATTAATGAAAAATCCAACAGCCTGGCCGTCCCAGGGCAGTTTGTTTACGGGTCTTATAATGGCGGCATAATTTAATTTGTTTTAGTTTAAAAGTTGTGGTTTTTTGTATTCTAGTTAGCTCTTTGGGATAAACTTTATTGTTTTGTGACTACAGTTAATTTATTAAATATTAAAGTGTTTATTTAGCTTAAAGGTATATGTGAATTAGTTTAAAAATATAACTAGTAGAGATAGTTCGTAAGTAGGTAGGATACGCCAGATACCTATGTACTTAGGTATACTATTTTTTTCTTTTAGTTGATTTATTTATCAACATGTCAACTGTATTCCTGGGTGTAACTCTAACTATAAAAGTGTTTTAAAGGCAGGTGAAGAGAGTGTATCAGTTTTTCACTTCTCAAAAGATGAAAATCTGAAAATTCTGGCCATTCCAAGAGCTAATTAGTCGCCCACACAGTATTCTGTAGTTTGCGCCAAGCATTTTGTCCCCAGTGACATTAGCCGTGAGGATATTTATCTTTTGCCTGATGGCACCACAAAAAAAATTCCAACTAAAGTGAGAGTAAATTTAACAGTTGTTCGGTGCTTTTATCCCAATTTGCCTGCTTACTTGTCAAAAACTGTTCTCATTTCTAGAAAAAGTCCAGCGGAGAGAAACGAGGAACAACAAGATCGTACCTCTCAACTTAATCAAGCTTTCGAGCAATCAGATTTCCTAAAAGTTTTGACCAGTAATTATTCACAAAAAATTTATACTTCTAAATTTTGGGAAGTAAAAATTTTAAGTGACTCAAAAATATATTTTTATAGTTTAGACTCGAGTTTAGATTTGACCAATGACCAATGACTGTATAAATATTGTTAATCAGGTTTCAGTGGACATTGATATGAAGGTACAGGTTTTTTAAAAGGTGATGAATTGGCTTACAATGATTTGAAATGGATTTTACCCTTTGAAAGAATAAAAAACTCGCCCGTTGCCGCGCGTCATAATAATAGCTTGTGGATCCGCAACTCCCAGCTGATGCGGCGTTGCCCGATGTCACTTCATGGCTTCTTTTTAAGGTGTTGTGGTATAATAGACGGAAAGCAAAATTCCAATTTCGTCTGGCCCGCGCAGTGACGTTGTCGGGAGAGTAACTTTTTAAATAGCTTAGATAGATGTATGTCTTTATTAGCTTCTGGACGTTATTACATTGTTTTTTTTTGGAAAAATATACGTATATTGTTTGTATATTTCAGTGCTAGCTGCACAGAACAATAATATTTTATTATTGTTTACATTATCTTTTACAAAATAATTATGTATTTATTATAATGGCAAATAAAGCATTCTAGTAAAATTCTCTGTCAAATGGTTTTGTGCAACTGGGTTATTGGCAAAATTTAAAAATTCATGACCCTATTTGGGTACTTATATTTAGTTTATTAATTATTTGGTAAAAACTAACATAACTGTATGTTGGAAAACAAATGTATATTACTATGAGAAACTAGAAAGTCGCGTAAAAATTCGATACAAACAACCAATACTAGTAACTGTATTCACGTGTTCCACGTTCTGCACTGGACTAAATGTAACAAACTCTCCACTTAAAGCACGGTTTTGTTTTAGACCGTTTTAGTCGGATATGGTTGAAGCGAAGTGCCGCGCTGGTGTTCGAACGAGATCCTATTTTTGTCTCATAGAAACGCAAAAAAGGTATACAATTATTTCTAAAGAAATACGATACCGCAAGATTTATTAATTTCGATAAATACAAATCGAAGAGAATAATAATTTATTTTTGAGAATTACTCGCGATTAAATAATGATGTAATACACGGCGCCGCCCGGCTTTTAGATAATAATTTACCAAACTATATGCTAATATGAATCTATCGCACATAACTTTTAAAATACTAGTGTAATGTATATATAACTTGAAATCAATTATATACCAATCCTAAAAAAACACTACAAAACCGGCCAGGGCGCCAATCGACATCATATCTCACCCGAATGCTCTATGGGACAATCTAAGTAGTTTATAGATCTTGGACGCCAATAAAACACTTATTATTTATCCAATCTCAGTTTGAGGACATTCCAATCATTCCATACGGCGGTAAACAGTCTCAAAGAGACCGACCGCACAACCAGGGTTGTCAGATCTTTCTTCTTCAATTCTTTAAGTTTTTTTATTAAAGATATTTCATTTATATCAGTATTCAATTGTTAGTCAGTAACTTTCTTTAAAAGCTAGTTTGCAAATATACTTTAAACCGAGGAGTTTTGAGTGTGACAGAAAAAAATAACAAGACATTCATTGTTATAATAATACATTCTTTAGTTCTTAAGAAACAATATAACTGAAATCAAGACAAAAAGTGTTTTTAGTGTTTAAAAACAACTAATTAACAAACCCTTGTTTCTCGTATATAGGTACTTACATTGTGCTTACAAATCCGAAAATTTTGAAGAATTGGCAACAGCATGTAATTTGTTGCGGTTGGAAGCGCCAGGATATAAGCTGAACCGGTACCCAGACAGAGATAGGCCAGTGACCGCCGATGGCGTGGAAGAGACGGAGATAAAATATACGTGGTTATGCCTTGATGAATGGGCCGGAGTCTGGTTGACGAGAATGAAGTTCTGGTAAAAAAATTAAAGCATTTTCTGAGCAGTGTCGTGCCGTGTCAGGTTTATTTTTCTGATTTTAGTTTTGTATATAGAATTTTTGAGTTATAATTTATCCAATGTCAGTGTGATGACATTCCAATCATTCCATAAGGCGGTAAACGTCGGTCTCTTTGAGACTGTTTACCGCCGTATGGAATGTCATCACACTGACTTTGGAATAACAATACCTTATATTTATTATTTTAATATAATATTATTATATATACAGTGGGTTTATAAAGTGTAGTATGTACAAACACCTAATGTAAAACAAACTTATAAGTGTGTATACGCATATTAATTATTTGTGTGGAACGCTTATGGTTAGAAAACTCCCACAGTTTAATGTCATTAAATTGACCTAAGAAACACTATACCAGGTGGTTAAATCCCGTCAGATCATAACTTAGAGATACAGAACCACACCATCACCCTTAACTTAATATTACTTATTAATAGAGAGAAGTTTTAGAGTAGGTCAGAAACACATATCAAATGCACAGTTGAATTCCCGAGGCAAAATTATATTTGAAATATTCATCCAACCCAAATGGAATTTTGTTACCGGACAGACCGAGAACAGCGTAATGGAGTTGGCGTTTTTAAATATTTTAAGTAGGGTTTTATGTTAGTTTTGTGTTAGTTTGCCATTACCATTAAGCTGAATTACGGACCCGGATAAAGCATGTACATTATTTATGGGTCGACTTGCGGGTACAAAATTTTCCATTACTTAATGAAATTTCATAGCTTTTCTGGTAAACAAATAAATAATTTTCAAAGATCAAAATTCTAAAAGAACGTAAACTACGTAACGTAGCGTAAAATAATAAATTTCTATACAATAAAATTCCAAATAAAATTATTGTACAGTCATACATTAAGTCCTTATCATAAATAAATCACCAGAAGGGTAACTCAAGAGATCTCAGTATCATCGATACCCTGAAACCTAAATCGTTCGTTGCAGTAAAAATTTTCGGAGTCTTACGCTGAGAAAAGATTCTTGCTGTCTTTATACGGCTAATAAAAAAATAAACTTAAATAGGGGACAAAAAAAATTACTTGAGACAGTAAAATCCATTTGGCTGTAAGTTCTTTGCTGGCGTAAGAAAGTCACTTTATAAAAAATGATCACGTATAACCCAAATAAACAAAATCATCACTTTCACTTAAATGTTTTTCACATAGTCTCTTATAACTCCCTAATTTCCTTTTCTTTCTTCATTTTTCACGCTTTGCACGAGTCCTTGACGCTTCAGTATGCTGAAGTTTTGTCGGTCTTCTGACTATTCAAATATTTTTACTCCTCGTATGAACCAATGAAAGCTCCATTACGGCTCAGTCTCACCTGTTATTTTCTCTATCGCTAACAACATCAGCATTTTACTATTTGCTTTGTTTTCCTGATGATGAGTATTTCTACACTCGAAACATGTCAAATTGAACTATGTATTATGAATTATCCTAGGTTCGCCTAGCTATTCTAATTAAATATTGTGGAGAAAACTTTGTGCTTTTCTTTTTTTTCTATACTTTTAACTCCACTTTGAGTATGGACTACTTCTTCAATATTTTTTTGTGTTATGACCTGGACGAAAGTATTAGTTCCACTTTTATTCAACATTTCAAACCCTTATGTAACGAATATTATTTTTTTGACAATTCTCTGTATTGTTAACCAATTAGGTTTTTTTAACAGAATATGGCTCGATGCATTTTAAAGCTATTATCTCAAAAGGATTTAACAAAAGTCGTATCGTGCACGAATACATTGTAACAACAATTAAATATGGCATATCATAATGAAAAAAATTGTAACTTTATTTAAAAATGGCGTGTCGTTTTCAAATAAATGTTAATCGATGTTAAGTATGTTTCAGTCGCCCTTTGCTTACCAAAGCTGCATTTGAAATGCCGTTTTAAATTAATTATAAATGGTAAGTACCCTACATAAGTACATTGACATAATATTTAGAAATATTATATTATTATAAGTATACGATTATTAAATGCGTCAAGAAAGAGAAAGAAGCTGACATGGTGGGCGTAGGAGCTTTCGAAATACAGTTTTTCCACATTAACTTAATAAAATAATAATTTAAATAATAATAATTTGAATGTTGCAACGATATATTTATTTTCCAATATTATTGTAGTTAAATTTAAACAACTTTTATCAAAATAATTTTTTAAGAAAAATCGCAGTTACTGTATAAGTCTAATTAATAATTTATCTTAGTCGCCCATTGATTGTCTCTGTTTCTATTAATATCAGTGGCGAACGCAACTCTCGGAGACGCGACATTGGATAGGAAAACATCTAGAAAATGAAAAACACTTTAAATGCGGTAGACTGAGGAATCCTCTATTACTTGTGGTAGGTTCATAGCAGTGGTTATGGTAGTTTTCAACTGTCAGTAGGCAAGGCGTCGCTTGAGAGAGGGAACCTTTTTTTTTATTGCGTTGCAAAAAGCAGCAAAAAACACCAGAAAAACACCAAGAAAACGGCCAAAAACTGCAAGAAACAGCTTAAAACAGCTGTCACGCCCTAAAAAAAGCTGCTAGGTTCAAGCGACGCCATGCCTACTACTGTCAATGTTTATGTTTTAGCTAATTTGGATTGTATGATCAACAACAATATTTAGTAGTCATTTGTATTTATACCGTGCGAGCAAAAATTATTTGCATCAAAGAGGGTCTTGCATCTAAGGACGTAATGGTTAGCCGTAGACCTTAATACCTGTTGGATGTCAGTAACTACCTGCATTAACAATCAATCAGTTATTCCGTCATCTTTGACAGTCGTTACAAGTAATTTGATTCATCGCTAATTTTTCCAATTTCTTGAACAATTTACACGATAGGCTTTACGGAACGGCACAAAACATTCATGGTTGAAGCTTATTTTCGAATCGGGGTTAGAGTAAATGGTGAGTGGCAATACAATCCTGGCTTATGCATGGACGATTTTCACGAACATTTTTCTAATGTTGCTTTTATTACTGGGGATTTTTATCATTGCCTGAAAAAAACCGTGGCTGTGTTTAGGAAAACAGGTTCTATACATCACAAAAAAGGAGCAGGAAGACCATCTGTAGGAACAGAAGAACTTATTAAAAATTTAGAACAATTACAAGAAAGGATTATCTAAGAATGTGGTAACATTTCTCCAGAGATGCTGGTCAACACTTTCGAAAATATGAAGAGACGTGTGAATTTATGCTTGGAGTATGGCGGTGGCCAATTTCAGCAATTTATGTAATTATTTTTCTTTCTGTACATTCTTACTTTGTTAATTGTGTAAACAACAAAAATAAATTTGTATTTCTCTACTTATTTTATTACTCATTAGTTTGGCATCATCAGCATCATATCATAATATGTATTTGACAAAATTTTAACCTAGATTTGGTTAGATATAATATCGTCCCCATATCATTGTGATCTAAACCAACCCCTACGTTTTTTAATCCAAGCGCTCTTTAATGCAAATAATTTTTGCTCGCACGGTATGTATAACCTACTTTTATTTTTAGGCCTTGATATGACGATTACAAGGCGGCGAAATAATTTTTTTTTACTACCGTGCGTAAAATACTAACTTTACGCACTATAGAAAGTGTATAAAATTTAACTTTATATGCCAATGCATAAAGTAAATAGGATAATTATTTTAATATGCATTTTTAATTAAAATTGGTCTGGTTGGCCATCATGGACAAATGGTAGTAGAAAAAATAGTGTATGCATCTAGTGCGTAAAGTGTCCTTTTTAACTTATGAGATTTGCCCACTCGCATACGACTCGTGTGTAAAAATTTCCATTCGTAACAAAAGACCTACTTTACACCCTTGTTTCATAAATAACTACTTATTTATTTGTTGGTTTAAATTTTCCACTAAAAATGAAATTATACCTTTAAATAGGTAAAACGTGTTTGTTATTGTTCTACCCTAGATTTTATACACAAAGTGTCTGTCTGTTTTAATTAAAATAACATTCCACTGGTTCGGCCTTAACACCTACATGGTCAATTAGGTGTTTTAATCAATTCGTAGCGAATTTAAAGGGTTTGTTGTGAGAGAGCTACAATACAAAATTAAATTGTCCGCTAACTAGTTTTGTTGCTTTTTTATCTGTTGGTGAAAAAACAACTATTGAACCGTTTTAAAATATTACACTGAAACAAAAAGCCGTCTCTTATAATAATAATCCTGGCTTCTTATTCAAAAAAAAATTAATTAAAATTAATTTATAGGAAAATTAAAATATCACAAGTAAAATGAAAAAAAGAAGTCCGGACCTGTTATAATTGGTTGCCTCTCAGCTGCTCAGATATTATTTTTGCGGTGGCATTGGGGTGGATTTTAAGATAAGAGATATTTTAATGGGCGCCAGATCCTCAGGTGGGATCAGAAAGAAGAAGAAAATTATTTGTAATTTAAGAAGATAAGATAAAATACCCTGCTTTAAGAAGACGCAAGAAATAAAAGATTAATTTCAAAAATTATACTCAATTAATTCAATTTTTCAAAATAAATTCGTAAACATAAAATGATGATACAGAAAAAGAAAAGCACTAAGTCTTTCTCCACAATATTTGTTAATCGAAAAACTAGGCGAACCTAGGATCACATCGACGACATGTTTCGAGTGTAGAAACACTCATCATCAGGAAAACAAAGTGAAAAGTAAAATGCTGATGTTTTTAGCAAAAGAGAAAATAATGGTGAGAATGAGCCGTAATGGTGCTTTTAATGGTGTACAAGAGGTGTAAAATTGAATAGTCAGAAGGTCGACAATCAAGACTCCAGCATACTAAAGAGTCGAGGATTAAGTGCAGAAGCACACTGTGCCGTGCAGAAAATTATATAATTAAATTATTTTTTACACCAAATGTGTGTGCTTTGACTCCGGCGGGGTAACTGGGCCGTAAAAAGCCTGTTACCCCAACAGTTTTTAACTTTTCACCAAAAGATGCTTTGACCCCTAAAAAACAACTTTTTTCTTTTTCTTTACATCTCACTCCAACACTTTCACATGTTTCTGACTAGGCTTAATAAAACTCAAGATGTTTCAGTAATTTAATAATGATTTTTACAGATAAGATTTTCAAAACTCCCTAATTTTTACTACCCTAATTTTCTGCACGGCACAGTGTGCTTCTGCACTTAACCCTCGACTCTTCAGTATGCTGGAGTCTTGATTGTCGACCTTCTGACTATTCAATTTTACACCTCTTGTACACCATTAAAAGCTCCATTACGGCTCATTCTCACTATTATTTTCTCTTTTGCTTAAAACATCAGCATTTTACTTTTCAATTTGTTTTCCTGATGATGAGTGTTTCTACACTCGAAACATGTCGTCGATGTGATCCTAGGTTCGCCTAGTTTTTCGATTAATAAATATTGTGGAGAAAGACTTCGTGCTTTTCTTTTTCTGTGTCATTTAACTCCACTTTGAGTATGGACTACTTCTTCAAAAATAAAATGATTACTTAATCACCTGTCAGAAACTATTAATTTAAAATATAGTAAAAATCAAAATTGTTGGATTCACCACAACGAGGGTTTAAGAAAGAAAAACGATAGAATCAAAAGTTTTACAGTTGAAACATAATTATGAAATTAAGCCAAATGACCGTATGCACCATTTTACCCATTAGGCATGATTAGGTGATCGTGATTAACCAGGTAACCGTGATTAAATAAAACAGTCTATGCACTAACTAAAAGGATATGTGGGTTTTGTAATCAGGGTAAAATTAAAACCTCGATTTGGCAACGTAGCTCAGATGCAAAAATTCGTGCCATCAACCAGAAAAATAAACCCTTTATTTTTCTGTGACCAGAAACACCAAGCAGATTGACAGTTATGGTTACGTTTTCTTTTTGTTGTTTTTTCAACTTTTCCGAGAACTTTTTCCAGTTTGGCTGTTTTGCGCATTAAACCCCCAATTTCACACTTCGGCATCTAGAGTCATGGAGTTTGACTCACAGAAGAAAAAGGGTTTGACTGGTGAGGAAGAAAATAATATATTAGATGCGAAAAAGAAAAGAACTGTGTTAGCTGAACAAACCCTATTTATCTATCAAATCAAAATAATTTTGTCTCCGAGGTCTTTCTAGCCCTCGAACAGCCATTATTAAAAATATCCATTACATTAAAATCATCATCGAAGATGATTTCGTCTCCCATTTTAATTTTATTATTAAAAATTCGAGACAAATTTCAAAACAAAACACGAAAATAACCTTTTAATCATGATTAAATATATAACCCATCAAGATTGGCTGGTTAACTTTAATCTTGATTAAGTTCCTGAGCAGTGCTGGCGCATTGGAAATTTTCTTAATTGAGATATTTAATCATGATTATAAGCTAATCATGATTAACTGGCCTTGGTGCATACGGTCATTAGTATTTGAATAATAATTCAAATAGATAATAGCACTTAACTAGAAAACTTGATATTATGAAATAATTAAATAATCGTGTGAATCCAGCATTTAGGAAAAAATTAAACTAAAATTGAAATTTATTCAGTTGAAACATAATTATGAAATGAAGCCCATGTGAATGATAATTTAAAAAATTAATAATGGCCTTTAAAAGGATGCTCTTTTATACTAAATCTCATCCCTTTCGACTGGCTACTCGATATCCTAAATACTCTAACCATAAATAGACAACTAATTATAGAAGAAAATTTTTTGACAGTTCAAACAGCCAATTAAATTTTGTTATTCTTTATCATCTTACATAAATCACCCAATCATATCAACATTTAAGTGACTATTTAACTAGAGTGTTTTACACTGGCAAAATGTCATAGCAACGGCCGGTCTTCTACTGGCAAAATTACTACCTGCACCTACCTGGACAAAATTCACATGTGATTTTTGCCGCGGCAAAATTTTGTCTTTTTTCTAGTTAAATAGTCATGTCGAATACCACTCGAGAAAAAATTGTGTAAGCAAAATTGTTCTCAAGGATTTATTTAAGTTTGTTGCTTTTAAGCAATTTCGCTCATGACATTTTCGACAAAATAACTCGCCTGACGGCTCGTGATTTTGTCAAAAATGTCATTCGCGAAATTGCCAAGCAACAAACTTTTATACCTTTCGAAAATTTTGCCGACAAAATTTTATCTCTTGTGATATTATATATGAAAACAACACTCCGGGTAGTTTTCAATCACTATGACACCCAGGCATCATTTATTATGACACCAATACTTTGACAGTTTATATTATAACTATATAAATTTCAAAATGTCACGTTTTGGCAATGCAAATTTTAATTGCATTAACGCGCTAGTTAATGAAACAATCCCAAAAAATACCAGAAACAGTCACAGATACACGTGGGGAATATTTATGGAGTTTTGCTGTGAACGCAAATACGAGTTAAATAAACATAGAAGCGTAGAAGAGCTGGCAATGATACTGAAAGATTGGGCGGTTAATATGAGAAAAAAAGATGGGACTGAATTCAAAGAAGCAACGGTAAAGACTATGTGGGACGTTTCATGCAAAATTTTACAAGAAAAGTACTATAATGAATATAAGATTATGATTGACCCGTTTAACAGCATAGTATTTAAACCAGCCCGAGATGCCTGCGATGCAACCAGAAAGAAATTACAAGCAGATCCATGTAAACGTAAGACCAGTTCAGTTTCGTTAAGTCTATATGAAGTAAACCAAATAATATTGTTCTGGAATGAAAATACCCCTGAAGGTCTTATGCGTAAATTCTACCATATTGCTGCAGTAGAATTAGCGTGGAGAGGAGGCGAAGCAGTTGCATGTCTCCTGGATTTTTTTCAAATCGAAAAAAATAACGATGGTTCTCCAACAAATCGTATTGAATATAATCCAGTGTTTAGTAAAACTTGCCAAGGCGGTTCAAAAAGCTGTACAAGTAGTAAATGGTTGATTGTCAATAGTGAAAGTCAAAGATGCCCTGCCCTGTACGCCTGTTTCATAAATTGACATCAAAACGAGGCGTACATATAACCTCACCACGGCTGTTCTTAAAACCAAATCGACACTGGAAAACGGAAACCGATAGTTGGTACGATAATGTCCCTGTTGGAAAAAATACTATTAATGGATGGACAAAATCGTCTGCTGAAGCTATCGGCCTGAATATAAAGGACAAAAAAATAACAAACCATTTAAACAGGTCAACTGCTGTTAGCGAATTGACAAAAAAAGGTGTGCAAGAACAACAATTGCTGAAAATCACTGGTCATAACAATCCAAATTCTATAAAACCATACTTAAACATCGACCAAGAACACCACAATAAGATTATTAATACTATGCGTGGTAATGGATCTTCTATGGTAGAAAAAAATAGCGAATCAAATGTTACGTTAAATTTTAATAACTGCACCTTTACAAATTGTACTTTTAATAAATAAATAATTGTTTGGTTGCGAGAAATTTTATTTTTTTATCAAATATTTATCAAAAAATTTTCTGACCGAATATCCCTCGGACATTGACCAATGCCTCATAATTTTATCTCAAGCACGTAACCAAGGTAACAACCCTCCGCCTTCAGCGTCAGGTTGTTACCAGGCAACGTGCTTTCGACTAAAATTATCTCGTCCATTATCAATGTCCTAGGGTTATTATAGCTGAAAGTTATCATGCTTGTAACGAGCATATCAAAATGCTAATCTTTTGCCTGTAGGTACCACGGAAAGATAAGCAGATTTCTGGTTGATTATTTCGTACACCTGTCAATTTCGCCTTTTCGTCCAATCAAACCGTCTCGTTTTAACCAATCCGCTAGTATAATAGCGATAAAACTACGTGGGATTTTAGCGATTAAACATCGCCATTGGCCCGTCTAGTTCTGTCACAATATTTCGAAGTATAAATCAATGCCAATTATTTTTTTATAACTTTTTCGGATGATTTCTGATATTTTAATAAAATAACATTAGTAATATATTTATTTACCTACTTGTTTTTATATTATAATGCACCCACGCCTATGTTTATTTCAATAAAGTTGCTATTCTTTATAAATTACACCACATTTTAAAAATACTTATCAAATGTCATTTATTATAGAACTAACCTAAAATTCTGACTTCTGCTTATAAGGCTGGCATGCTGGCAACCAAACATACAATTATGAACTTAATTATAATTGTATCTTTGGCTGCCAGCAGTAAACTAAACAGTTATATATATATAAAACATTATTACTCAATAGATATGGATGGGACATTTGGGGTTCACGAAATAATCGTGCCAAATATCACTCGACCATCATTTTTTTATTGGTTACATTTTCCATTTTCACTCAAACTTTTTTGGCAATTTTACTCGTTGAACTTTGGACATGTTTATTCAAAGATTAAATCCCTCGAGCTTCGCTCTCGTGATCTAAGCAGAATAAATATTTCCAAATTCAACTCGTAAAATTTCCAAACTAAAAAGTTTTCGTGACAGCTGAAAAATGTAACCGATAAAAAAACGAGGTCTTGTGATATTACTGTTGAAAAAACTATAATATAACGTCCAAAAGCTAATAAATACATGCATCTTCCTAAGCTGTAAAAGTCACTCTCGTCATGACATTACTGCGCGCCTGACGAAATTAGGTAGTAGGTATACCTTCTGTTTATTGTATTATAAGCTAGGTATGCGAAAGTATTTTTTCTAAGCGATAATTTTAGAGAGAGAACAAACCTGCAGAACAAAATGCTAGAAATGTCTAATTTTGTTAGACATTAGATTAAAAAAAGTTTTTTATTAGTTCAACGTTCTAATGTTACAGCTTTTCTCTTGAGAATAAAAGGTCAAATTAGACCCTATTCAATTAATAACGAAATCTAACAATCTAACGAATAAGCTGCGACAAAAGGATGAAAACTAATTAATTGTTTATTCGCTTATTTTATTGTTCCTCGACGATGTAGCCGTTGGGGTTAGTAGAGTTTAAGAAATAAAACAATTTGCCTCTGTCATTATCACGCCTTGTTCAAATCTGAACTCAACAGAGAAATATTTTATTGGCATTAATTAGGAAGGAATTTTCGAAATGAATAAATTCCAACTAATTTCTACATACAGGGTGTTTCAATAAAAACTCCCAGGCCAATTATTTCGAAAACTAAAAGTGACATGTAAATTCTGTAAACTATAGTTTTTAGCCTCTATGATTGGCTTCACAACTGTGTATAAAATGTGTTTGAATAATTCAAGTTGTAGGTGGCGCTACGGTGCAAAGAATTTTTTCGATGACAGGAACTTTTAAATGTTGTGGACCTTAAAGATAATTAGTTTTTGATCAAATTATGTCCCATAAAAATTTTTGATGAATCCAACATGAACGGAGATATTTGGGGTTAAGTTTTTTTTAAAAATAATTTCAAAATATTTATTTTATTTTATTTTTAGTAGTAGATACTACAATATTCAGTTTTGTTTCATGTGTTATCACGTAATTGACCTAGTCCACGACGATCAACTAACATAGACAAATCATTTCATTAATAAACGTACGTTTGAGGACATTCTATCGTATGACATGTTTATGAACATTTACTTGTAAAATAAAATTTCTGGCACTTAATCAATTACAAAATTGAATAATTGTGGCATATCGGACAAGTGTGAAACTGTTTTTAATATTGGAATACACAGGGATCCAAGCACAATGGAAACCCTGGGGCGGGTAGATCACGACGGCCGTTTCGTCCTTTTTAGGACTCTACGGCAGCCATGACCCTAGCAATCCCGACAACAACGGTAAGATGTCTTTTACAAAAGTTAAGCGGTCATCAATATACCGTAGCGCCATTCCAACGGAATTAACTCCAATACAAAAGGCAGTCACACTGGTAATAATCGAAAGGTAGACAACTAAATAAACCACGAAGTGCATCACAATCCAGTATAGGGAACGCTATGGGCGTTTTCACTGAAACATCTGCAGTTTTGCAAATTAGAAACAGATCAACGCCGGCACCCTCTCGAATGCGCACAATCCGTTTAAGAAAAGCCATAAAAATGTTTAGAAGAGAAGATAGTGTCCGCAAAAATAATTAAAAGCGAATCATTGTGGCATATCGGACAATAATTATTTTAATATAATACACAACAGGTAAACACGTTCAAATTTCATCACTATTTCCACAATTACCTCATATTTCTTCGCTAGTAATTTCCAAAAGTCGTTGTATTTTTGGTTGTCTGGTTTAACTAAAAGACGTAATAAAGATTTGTTCGTCCTTGAAAATATTAGCTTTATTTATACCTGTATCTGCATTAGGCTGGACCGTCAAAAATTTAGAGATAGTGTCCAACAAGACAAAGTGTCCTGTAAAATGTTCTGCAACTGAACTTTTTAGTAAATGATAGGGATACCTTAATTATTATTTATATGTAGGTATTATTAATTTCATAAAAACTTAATACAAAAACTGGAAAATAAAGGAGGGCTTTGGCAAACGCGGCGCATTACGGTAGTGTAAAAAATTTGCTACGTGTTATGGTAAAACCTGAATCAGTTCCCAATTTCCCCATTGCTGGTTTAAATCATTGTTATATGCTCCTGATTAATGCTTAACCCTTTCCCTGCGCAAAGCTTTTTATTCGTGGCTCTCCCACTACGGTTTTTTTTTTGGCGTTTGCGAGTAGACTACTCAACAGGTCTTAACGTACTGCTGTAGTGCTGTACTGCTGCTTCGTAAACACCTGATTACGATTAACGATACAGCTGTGCAGCAATGTTGCCACGGAGCAAATTTTTTCCGCCAATTGACATGTGCGAACTACATTTCCGAGTATATTTGGCTAGAGCAGTCAGATCCTATTTAATTTTGAAATGCGAGTTATCTCGTCTCGACCAGTTTAACCTGTAACCGAGTTATCTCGTCTTGAACAGTGAAAGGGTTTAAGTTTTTAGATGCATTAATTTGTTCTTCATTATTAAGTGTATCCAGCTTGTTGAGGAACTTAAAAATGGGTATCAATTAGTTTGTTAAATGGCAACACTGTAAGCTGCGCGTCCACTACTAGTACGGTTGCATGTGTTTTTTTTTAAATTATAAAAAATGAAGTCATTTTAATTAAAAAAAATTTTTTTTTTGAAGAAATAGTCCATGCTTAAAGTGGAGTTGAAAGTATGGGAAACAAAGAAAAAACCAAAAGTTTTCCTCCACAAAATTTAATAGAATAAAAATTCTCTAGGGGTCTCTTAGATGTTTCGAACGTAGAAACGTCCATCATCAGGAGACAGAAAATTTATTTAGTGCTTATGGTTTTAGCAGCGGAGAAAATGGTGTAGAACCTTAATGGAGCTTTTATGAAATTAAAAATTGATGTGTATAAGAGACATGATATGAAGAAAATTGATAAAGGTTAAACCACACTGAGTATAATATGAAAAAGTTATTAAAGGGGGTCTAAGCCAACCAAATAAACTGAGGAAAAAGACAAAACCTTCCTAAAAAGAAGGTGTCGAAGATTATTTAAAAATTTTTTTTTAAATTTTGTTATAAAACTTTTTAAGTATACAGGGTGGTTGTTTAGTGGAAGTAAGTCCAATATCTTCGTCGTTCTTAGAAACATCGAAATTTATTAAATACAAAGGTTCTAGGATAATCAAAAGCGCACATTTTAAAAATATTTTTGGATATACAGGATGCGCCAAAAAAGCGGGGCATCATAAATGTTTTTTTTTAAATGGTACTACACATTTTTTTATCTCATTGAATTCGGCATAAAATTGTACATAAGATACGCTATTTTATTTTGGTGATTTATACAACTTTGCCAGATTATTCAATTTTTCCTAAAATTTTCGCAGAAAACATCATATCAAAAAAAAATGATTTTAAAATATTACTAATCTGAACTAAAAAAGAAAATTTTTTTTTTTTTTAACCTTAAAGGTGTCCGAACAATTCTACCAAAACAAAGCATGAACATCGTATACAGGGTGTCTTTCACATCGGTACAAATGTAACAATCTTTAAATAACTATTACTCGTTTTTTTCAAATGGATCCCCCTGTATATTATTGTGTCAGTTTACAGATAATTTTAACCTCTTTAAATATGCAATTACAATAAATGCTCTAAAACGCAACGTTGTTTTAATATTTTATGTTTTATTTAAAAAATGCAAAATATTGGCACTTTCATTAAGATGGCCATAAGTTGAACAAAAAAATAATAAATTATAACAACTCAATAAAAAAAAACTATAACAAATGTTCAATATGACCTCCGTTAACATCTAAACAGATCTCTACGCGTTCTTGAAATGATCTACTAACTTCATCCAATACATTGTTGTTGATATTCCGAAAAACTTGTATGATGCGGTTCTTCATATTATCTTTTGTGGTTGGAGGAACTTTATACACTTCATCTTTGACGTATCCCCACAAAAAGAAGTCTATTTTTGTTAAGTCTGGAGATCGAGGTGGCGATTGAAATGGTACACCTCTGCCTATCCATCTATTGGGAAACTCATTATTTAAATGTTCATGGATTAGTGCCGTATGGTGGACTGGAGCTCCATCATGCAAATACCACATTCTTTCTTTTAAAAAATTTGGTAAATTATTTAACAAGTGTGGTAACTCATTTTGCAAAAAATCCAAATAGACTTGTCCAGTTACTCGTGTTTCAAAAAAATAAGGACCAATGACATAATTTCCAACTATCCCACCGCACGCATTTAGTGACCATCTGGTTTGACTGTGAGTTCTAATAAAACGGCGGTTGCATAATAATGGAAATTATGCCTGTTGACATTTCCATTCTTATGGAATGTATAGCTTCGTCAACGAACAATACACCATTGAAAAAATACCTGTCTTGCTGAATTTTTTGTTGAGCTCATTCACAGAAAGTAACGCTCTGGTTTCATAGTCTTGATCGTTCAGCTCTTGCATCAGTTGAATGTGATATGGGTGCATTTTATTTTTACTCAAAATATTTTGGACATTACAACGTTTTATATCCGTTTCATTTGAAATTATTCTTTGGGAGATATGAAGATTTTCAGTTACTTTCAGCAGCACGGTTAATTCATTTTCCTCTGTATGAACACTTTTAGTTCTTTCAGTTTTTTCATATTCCACTTTCCCTGTCCGAGAGAAACGATCCATTAATTTATCAAATGCCTCTTTTCTTGGTTGCCTTCTATCAGGATAAGTTTCCCGATAAAGCCTTGCAGCAAGTAGACAGTTTTTGTCACTTGCTCGTAGTATGAAAACCATATCGACTAATTCGTTTGTAGAAAAATTCATAGCGTTTTAACAAAAAACAATTTTTATAATCTTAGCATCATGACGTTGTTAGTCCAAATATGTCAGAAATATAAATTCATTATGATTTTGACAGTACGAAGTCTTGATTATGGAGAACTATAGGGTAGGAGGCCGATCGACAATGGCAGCATTTTCAAATTCTGTCCCGGTTTTTTGGTTAGTTCGCTATTGGGCGATAGATGGCTCTCGCGTCCGAAGTGGGCTGATGTTGTCTTCTTCTTCTTCGTTTTTAATATGGAAAACTAGATCCTCCATAGTTTTTAGCTTTTACTTAAACCCTTTATTTTTCTGTGCTTTTACTTTTGACAATTGACATTTTATTTTTCGAAATAACAAATAATGTTTGAAGGCAAGACAAGACAAATAACGTTGTATTGTAATTAATTTCCATATTTATAATGAATAATGGTACAATTTATAAAAGTAGAGTTTGCTTTGTGTCGGGGTGTAAGACAGGAATATTTTTCAGAGAGGAAACGCAGCCAAATAAGTCTCTTTCCAGCTTCAAAGATATAGCTAGAATGTTTAATACACTGTATTTTAAAAACCAAGCATCGTTGGAACTTTATACAGGCCGAGTGTACTAATAAGTATTACAAAGTAAGTGTAAATTCATATAAAAGTCCTTATTTGTTCCTTAAAGAACTAATTTAAATAAAAATAGTTATTGCTTCCATAAGAAACCATTATTTGATAGCCCACTTCGAACACGCGCGCCATCTTACAGCGACTCGTAAAGCTGAATTACTGATGCTAATTTGGGACCGAATCCAATGCATTGCGATCGGCCTCCTACCTCAAGTCCTCCATAGTCTTGATTTTTATTCAACTCATGGCCAACTTAATGAAAGTGCTGATATTTTGCATTTTTTAAATAAAACATAAAACATTAAAAGAACGTTGCGTTTTAGAGCATTTATTGTAATTGCATATTTAAAGAGGTTGAAATTATCTGTAAACTGACACAATAATATACAGGAGGATCCATTTGAAAAAAACGAGTAATAGTTATTTAAAAATTGCTACATTTGTACCGATGTAAAAGACACCCTGTATACGATGTTAATGCTTTGTTTTGGTAGAATTATTCGGACACCTTCAAGGTTAATATAAAATTTTCTTTTTTAGTTCAGATTAGTAATATTTTAAAATAATTTTTTTGATATGATGTTTTCCGCGAAAATTTTAGGAAAAATTGAATAATCTGGCAACGTTGTATAAATTACCAAAATAAAATAGCGTATCTTATGTACAATTTTATGCCGAATTCAATGAGATAAAAAAATGGGTGGTACCATTTAAAAAAAAACATTCATGATGCCCCGCTTTTTTGGCGCATCCTGTATATCCAAAAATATTTTTAAAATGTGGGCGTATGATTATCCTAGAACCTTTGTATTTAATAAATTTCGATATTTTTAAGAACAACGGAGATATTGGGCTTCCTCGAAGTTCCTCGCACTAAACAACCACCATATAATATGATGTATGTAAGACATTATAAGGATAAAATTGTCATAATTATGAAGATATCACAATAAAATTATGTACATTGCAAAAAGTGTTTTGTGGGGTACTGAGGATTAAAGCCCAGTAACAAAAAGTAACAAAAGACCTTTGAACACAGCTCACCAACATAGTACCGTTAGAAAATAATTGATTATGAAAAATTTCTAAAATTCGGCATCACGCGTAGTAAAATGTATGAGAAACAGACGTACAGCGTTTCCATAGTAATATCTCTTAAACGTTAAAATTTTATGTCATTTGAAAATACATAATTTTACGAGTAGAAAAGTTAAAAAAAACACATATATTTAGTATAATATTTTTACGTAATACCCATGTACATTTGACAAATGCATCTAATATACTTAATAAAACCTTTGTTTTTAGACACAGGAGGTACATTTCTGGTAAAAACGATTTCTGATCGGGACAAAATGTTAACAATATTATATTTTATGTCCATGAGGTCCAGCACTGATCTCCTTTACAAAAACTTTTTAAACTCGTTTTTGGAATGTTTATGACGAAACTTTATTGGGCACTTTTAAGCAGCAAGGCAGTTGGAAACAGGTCGGAAATAGTAAAATCGTGAAATTTCATTACCTGACCTACAAGTTTTCTCTGCGAAAGCATAAAAGATTTATTAGCAGAAAAACGAACAAAATGTGACCAGGAGAGACGGTAAAGAGAAGTAAAGTAACACAAAGCAAGCCTCATAAAATATGAAGCAAGAAGGTTATATAGGGCATACAAAGCACATGTTATGCGCTGTTTATGAGCTACCTGCAGATAAAAGCAGTAGTTAACACAAAAAAAAATTGTATATGAGCTCGCCCGTTGTATTTTGGTCGTGTAAAATTATTTATTTTTAATTTTTATGCTATACCTAATTACAATAATTAATATTTTTTAATGATTAGGTATATTGTATGAAATTTCTGTAAGATTAAATATATTATTATTACATTCCCTTTTATTTGTGTTAGAATATTGTTAACAATTATATTTGTGTGCCTAATACTTTTGACTAACGTACCTGATTTTTCCTCAGTTAAAAGTGTTATACAGAACACGCAATAAAGCTTTAGAAATACAAAAACTTCTTAGTAACCGAAGGAAATTGTTATTCCTGCCGACATTCAAGACATGCTTGTAATCGATGATTGTGCAGACCAAGAGTGAATGTGGTAGCAAAATTTGTTATTTACTTACAAAAGGATATAGATTTTTTATCGAGGGAACTTTTCGCAACTGTTGCCCTCTGTTTGAGCAGTTATATACCATTTATGTGGACATTGGCAGCACAGATCAGACCACTTCTGTAATTCCATCAGTTTACGGTCTTTTGCCCAACAGAAAGAAGAGCACATATAAGAGATTACTTAGGCTTATTAAGGAAAATACAAAGTGTAAGCGAGAAAAGATACATATCGATTTTAAAAATGGAGCAATTAATGCTTTACAGAGTGAATTTCCGGAAGCAAAGATGATTGGCTGCAATTTTTATTTCAACCAAGCCGTATGGAGAAAAGTACAAGAACTTGGTTTATTTGCATTCTACAGAGAAAGCACGGTGATAAGGGCACACATAAAAATGTGCGCTGCCCTGGCGCATTTACCGGAGCAGTTTCATTCCGACGTTTGGTTGGAAATCATGTCAACTGCCCCACAAAGACGAACTGGTAAATAAATTTAATGTTTATTTTGTCAATCAGTGGATGGAAGCAGATCCCATATGGCTATGCCACGGCGGGCGTCAATGCACACAAACACAGTAGAGGGATGGTACAACCGCTTTAACAAAAAAATTGGCAAACCAAACTCTAATATCTTTGTGATGATAAATGCTGGAGGAATTTAACTATTATGATATTTTGTATAAAAAATTTGAGAATTATATACAGACTCCAAAATTAGAAAAAAGTAAACTAATTTAGATTACTTATACAATAAAACAAATTGTAAATGTAAATAAGTAAATAAATGTACAATTAAGGGAACACTATGCAAAGCTATGGTGTTAAATTAGATTATATTTATTATACACAATTTTTTTAAGTTTGCAAGTCAAATTAGACAATGTGTGCTGCATTTTATGTTCTTTGTTACGAATTTGTAAAATGTATTACCACTTTAATAAATGAAACATATTGCTAAATTAATAAACACCACAATGAACTCGTGATGATTTTATTAATAAGAATAGGCTTGATTGTCTTGCCGACTCGCCGTGCTTCGACGAGATTCAGGTTTTTGGTTCGCGTTAATATAATTTTAAAAGGTTGCTAACTTGTTTCTAAGTAAAAAAAATGCTATTTTAATAACACAGGTCCTTTGGGGATTAGGCATTCTACTTAATTTTATAGGTCTGTAGAAGTAGAAGGTATAATAATCGCTAAATTTCTTAGAAATTAAGTTGATTAAAAAAATTATCTTGTTCGAAAAAAAAACTGTAACATTTTAACCCTGCTAAAAGTGAAATTTAATATTTTTGATCAAACTGGAAGTCGAAGCAGAAAAGGATAATGAAATTTATGCTATGGGGCAGTTTCCATATCACGTTTCCATCATAATCCATTACAAACTTGACAACAAAGCCAGTTTTACACGAAGCAAATTGTTAAATAAAAAGAGAACTGCTACAACTTAAAACAGCAACTCTTGGCAGAAATGATAAATGTTCTGTGAAATGAAAGATTAAAAAAGCGAATTTTTTCTAGATAATTGCATTAAAACAATGTATGAACTGATAGCAATAAGCTTAACAAAATATTATTAAGTTAGGTATGTTTAACTTTTAAAGCCTATAACATGGGTTTCTGTTTAAATTATGTCAAACTATCAGGAGGTGATAATTAAGATTGATTGGTCATTTTAAAATATAAATTTTTCTGTGATGGTCATGGACCATGACTAATGGTACGATTGAACACCCACCTAATGAGAACAACCGAGTTCGAAAGCGTTGTACAGTGGAAAAACCAAATTTTCCTTTGTACCGTGCGAGCAAAAATTATTTGCATCAAAGAGGGCCTTGCATCTAAGGACGTAATGCTTAGCCGTAGAGCTAAATATTTGTTGGGTGTCAGTAACTACCTGAATTAACAATCAATCAGTTATTTCGTCACCTTTGACAATCGTTACAAGTAATTTGATTCATCGCTAATTTTTCCAATTTCTTGAAAAATTCACACAATGGGCTTTACGGAACAGCACATAACATTCATGGTTAAAGCGTATTTTCGAAACGGGGTTAGAGTAAATGGTGAGTGGCAATACAATCCGGGTTTGTGCATGGACGATTTTCACGAACATTTTCCTAACGTTGCTTTTATTACTGGGGATTTTTATCATTGCCTGAAAAGAACCGTGGCTGTGTTTAGAGAAACAGGTTCTATACAACACAAAAAAGGAGCAGGAAGACCATCTGTAAGAACAGAAGAACTTGTTGCAAACGTTCGTGAAATAATGCAAAATACGCCAACAAATTATATAAGACGCCTGTCCCAAGAAGTGGGAAGATCTTATGGAATGCAGGAATATTTTTAAGAAGCTAATAATAAGTAATTAAGTTAATTTTGTAAACAACAAAAATAATTTGTACTTGTCTATTTTATTATTCATTAGTTTGGCATATCATGTCATAATATAAATTTTACAAAATTTTAACCTAGATTTGGTTAGATATATCGTCCCCATATCATTGTGATCTAAACCAAGCCCTGCGTTTTCTAATACAAGCCCTCTTTGATGCAAATAATTTTTGCTCGCACGGTTTATTGGTTTAATCCTTATTTAAAAAAAATCTTTTTGTGAGGTTAAAATGTAATTTTTCTACCCAGCTTTTAGTTTTAGGTATATTGTAGAAAACGTAGTGTAATAAGAACACGGATCTGCCTGTATTTGAGGGGGCCAGTACAACAACGCCCTTAAACATCTAGGAGTTATTGGGCAGTATCAAAACGTATAATGTCAACTTTTTATGAAAATTTCGATATTCGGCATAGAATTTCAGAGTGAAAACATTATATTTTTATCAGATTCACATTGACTTCTAAAAAAAGGAGGTCGGCCCAAACACTTTATTATTTTTTGCAATTATATTGGCTTGAAAAAAAAGGTCCGGCCTCTATATTATATTTAAAAATAAACGGGCGAGGGATAGTACACTCTACACTCATCTCTCACTAGGGCGGGGAGCAATCACCATCCTGGGGGGTGCGGGGTGGGGTAATTGCCGTCATAGAGAGGATATTTCACTATTTCAGTACAATCATGTATTACTTTGTCCAAAATATAGTCCACATCTGTGGGGATACACACCTTATCTACGCCCTTGGTTGCGTGGTATAATTTTAGGAGATATACGAAATATCAGAAAACGAAGATGTTATCTTACAATCACCCATCTCAATTATGCTTCAGTGCACCTAGCTAGTAAAAATAGAGCAGTAGTTACTGTGTTTATTCAGTATTCACCTGAAGTAATTAAAAAACACGAAGAATATTTTTAATTTTAAAAAAAATTGCTACAGTTTTGATGCTTGGCGGTTTAAGATTGGGACTGGAAATAGCTGTGTCTAAAGTTATTAAACCAACTAGTGTTTGGCTTTCCCCTTTTGCTCAGTCATAGTCATACTAGACCTCTCAATTGCTTTGTCATGTTGTAGTGACAAACAGCGGCGCACCCAGGATTTTATGTTAGGGGGGGCCCGCCAACCAGTGCTGGAAGCAAATTTTTTAATAAAATTTTAGGTTACGCATTTTTCTAGAACTTTGGAGCTTTTTTAACAGGTACTCTTGCAGGGAAGATCGCAATAGACTAGTCATGGGAGTCGTTAAACGGTTTCTTAGGGGGGGGGGGTATTGGCGGCTTGTGACTTGTTAACTTGGGGGTGTACTAAAAGCCTGCTGTAGGCGAAATGCGTCGCAGGCGAAATTTTTTAAGACCACGCCCAAATTTGGTCAATAATTATTATAGTAAATATTTTAAAAAATTATGATTACCTTCTTATTCTATTGAAAATGAAATAAGATAAAAAATAGAAAGGCTAATTTATTTTTCATTAGTTGGTACATTGTTTAAAAGTAAAGTTCATTCATCTGTTTTTATTTGCAGCAAACTTATCAATAACAATAAAGTCCCTAGATTTAGACTTTGTGGTATGTATCAAGTTAATTTCGAGAGTTTAGGTCTTCTCTTAATTTTAATTTCAATTTTTTGCTCAATACTTAATGAGCTAAAATTGTTTCTCAAACATTCATAGTCGTTTTGGCATTAAAATAAGTCTTTACTACCCCAAAATAATAACAAAAATATAAAGGAAAACTCGAAATAATAAATTCATAAATTCAATCAAACCATATTAAACCTCAATAAGTCAACTTTTGTCAATAAGTCAACTTCCAGGGGGAGGGGGGGGGGCAAATGCCCCACCTGGCCCCCCTCAAACGAGGCCCGTGAAGTAAATCTAAGAATATTGACTTTTTAAAATACTTATTCACTTTCATAATTTTTATTTCATTGGGGGTTTTGGGGGGGGGGGCAAAGCCCCCCTGCCCCCCCCCCCCCCTGGGTGCGCCACTGGTGACAAATATTATGAACGGAAAATCATTATTCACCCACCTAAATAGGTTTCCTGCAGTTTCATTTCCAAGCTGTTGTTTTTTCACTAAAATAAGTATAGTAGAATGAAAATATCCACTTAAAAATACCAACAAAACAATTTTAAAATAAATGATTCTTTTTTGTAATAATAATTAACAGTTTTTTTCCTAGCCATAAAATAAAGCCGTGTCATCTTTTACATTTTTTCTGCTTCTAAATTTAAAAAATCAAGCCTAATAACCTTTAAGCTTTTAATAATGCGAGGATATTACGGCAAAGAAGCTTTAAAAAGATGCAAAAGCTTTGATATTAAAAAAGATAATTTAATGTGTTACACTCTAATAAGCAGTATTGGAAAATTTCCCCCCATACGATTTTAAAGAGGAAAAAGGGATTTATTAACGGTTAATTTCGGAATATTAACTGAAAATATAATTTTATAAAAGCGTTTAGAATTTTTTTTATTATTGAAAAAGTATCATGGTACCAAATCTTGATGTTTAAGATTTAAAATTTAAATTTTAAATTTAAAAATTTCAAGAAATATAGGATAATTAGCGAGTACCCAGGATGCGTGACATTGCAACTTCTTTGTAAAAAAAACTTCCTCGGTGTGCACACAACAACTCTTACCAAAGTTATTGCAATAGGATGAATGGTATAGGAACGTATACAAGACAACCGTACAAACAAACATAATAATATTTTTATATAAAGGGTTATTCACTTTATTCGACATAACATAGCTAAATTATTTGTATTGGATAAAAAAATATATTTCGGGATTGATAGGGGCCTGTTAGAGGAACATTTTAAAATTATTTTCAAGTACAGGTTGTCCCAAAAACACGAAACGCATCGAAGTTGTGTTGTTTAAAATAGAATGCCCTATATATTATTTTATTTTCGGTTTCTACGTTAAATGTAACATAGTTAAACTCAAAGGTTTTTGGAATATTTCGTAATTTGTGAAAATGTAGTAACAATTTTAATGATTACATTATCAATATGTATTTCTTTTTTTCAAATCAAATTAACACTGGAGTCTACTAACTAATTAGTATCTATGTTGCACTTATGAAAAATTCATTAACTTATATAAGGTGTCCAAAAAGTACGACAAAATAATTACGAGGTTAAAATGATAAGAACTTATTTAATTTAAATCTAACACCCCGCATTTTAAGTCAGCAATAGATGTAAAATTTAATTGTCTATCTAAAAGTTTTAAACTTTCCTATAGCTAATTGCTCAAGTTTTCATGAAAAATGTAAGTATTCACAATACGGACTGATTTATACCAATTTAATATTAACGAAGTTCCTTAAATTACCTATTAATGTTAAATTGATTAAAATCAGTCCGTATTATTCATATTTACATTTTTCATAAAAACTTAAGTAACTCTATGAGAAAGTATAATACTTTTCAATATACAATTAAATTTTACATCTATTGCTGACATAAAATACAGATTTAAATTAAACAAGTTATTATATTTTCCAACTTGCAATTATTTTGTCGTACTTTTTGGACATCTTGTATAAGTTAATGAATTTTACATAAGTGCAACATAAAACCTAATCAGTTTATAGACTCCAGTGTAAATTTGGTTTGAAAAAAGAAAATACATATTGAGAATCCAATCAATAAAACTGTTACTACATTTTCGCAAAATACGAAAAGCTTCCTTCTCTTTGTCTTTTCTTCAAGTGGTAGCATGCGTTTATTTCTCTCTTGCTTAGGGGATTATTATTCGCACCAATATTGGTCTTGAAAAATAAATGAGGTCGGCAGTTCGAGCTGGCATGGCCCAACATGCAGAAGAGGTACGAAAAGTACCGTTAAGCTTTACTGAATCGATGTGTACATAAAATTTAAGTCAAATACGAGGGATATTTTAGAGGTTATAGTAGTAATACACGCAACAAACAAAAATTGTTGATGAATTTTAAACTTAATAGAGAATAATATGTTATACGGGAAGAGAATTATTGACGTTGACGGTTATCGACCAAATGACCTTATGGAAGAGCCGTCGCTGCTTGTTAAAAAGTTATGTTAAAACTTCACCCCTCTTCCCAATCTTTGATTTAAACTCCAGCATAATTGGGGGAGTTAGAATGGAAAGATCTTTGTGCCTATATTATGAGAAGACGCATCAAACACCCTTATGTTCTTTAGTATCGTTTTACACAGTAGCAAATTTGACGATAAATTTAAGCAGAAATTTGTTTACAACTAAATTTTAACGTGTAATACACACTTTACAAATTTTATTAGACAAATATTATAATATTTTACGAAAATATAAAAACATTTCTAATAAAAGTGCGCCAAAATATGCGCAGTAATTTAAAATAACATTTGTCAAAATCTTTTAAGAAAAGCCGAAAAAGAAAGGTTACGTTTGATTGAAATTGGCCTTCGGAGGTTTTTGCTATTTCCTAAATTACTTTATTTTTATTTACCGAAAAGCTGGGTTAGATAATATAATTGACATTGACATTTGACAATGCGTCACTGGTTTTTAGTGCGCATGATTTCTTGCAAAAATTGCATAGAAATTTGTTACTGTGTCATACACATTAAAATTCCATGTAATTTTGTACATATTTTTGTTATAAATTTTTACTAATAAAATTTATCATAAATTTTAGCACAAAATTTGAGGTAAAATTATGTCTGTGTAAAACGGCACTTAAAGGTGTTCTATTCTTAACAGTAAATACTAAAGACGCATTCGCCATTTAATTTTCTTATTAATATGTCGTTTTCTTAAAGGTTTAAGCTTAATAAAATGTAATTGATAAATTAATAAAAGCAATAAACAAAATTTAGTCAAATTTGCCCATATTTCTTTTTTCTGCTTTTATTTATTCATTTTTCCAAACTTTATTTACATAAAACTGTAGGTAATTGTAATCCAAAGAGGAGAACTGGGCCATTTTTGGATAAAATGAATAAGTAACGAAATATTGATCAAAAAACAAAAAGATGGTGTCTCACTAATGTTTGCTCTTAAAAACTTTCAACTTGAAGATATAAAATTTAAAATTTGGATAAGCAGGCAAATTAATTAGTGCTTTTTTAGCATAATAACAAAATATTTTTAAAATTTATTCCTATAAACATTGATTATAAAACTATAAGAAGGCCATATAAGCAGATTTCCTAAATCTGCTTTGTTAAATTCATAGATGGCACAATGAGTTCACCAACAATAAACCGTGTTGATGCAGCC
Source organism: Polydrusus pterygomalis (assembly GCA_963969555.1). Lineage (NCBI taxonomy): Eukaryota > Metazoa > Arthropoda > Insecta > Coleoptera > Curculionidae > Polydrusus > Polydrusus pterygomalis. Next base: position 34,212,058 of record OZ018376.1, on the reverse strand, counting down.
ACTAACGACAAGCCTTTTCACTGCTAAATTAAAACATTGTTGCCGCCTGTCTGTTTGACTTGCTGCATGATCCTCATCCCATTTATATTTTTAACGTTAAATATTACATTACCTATAGCTGTCCTTAATTATTTGTTATTATCTTAACTAACCCAGAAACGATTAATTTTTGACGAAAAAAAATTTTGCTGTCGCTTTTTATCTACTTTTATTTGTTTAACATTTAATACTTAATGCAACGGTAAAATCATTATGAAAATCGGTCCAATTACCCCGGAGATATTATTATCAAAAACATACATTCGGCTGGAGCTGGAATTGAGAACCTATTTTATTGTCTGTTAAAAATGCTTAAATCCTTAAAAATTCCAATAAAATACGATATGTGGCAACACCACGACATCACATCAGTGAATTTGAGACATCTGCTGCCGAGGCGCTGCATTTATATCTATAGATTTACGATCAACTCCACAATGGCGGCCAAACCATCTCCAATACAGTCTAAAACAGGGTTGTCAAAGTTTTCTCGAAGATCCGCTATTCTTATAGTTTGATATTCAATGGTATAAAGCATTCAGGTTAAATAGCAGACAACAATGTTAATACCTTGCACACCAAATGCAACTTTAAAGAACCCTACCAACTAATAGGTTCATATACATATTATTCTTTAGAATCTTTTTACTTTTTGGTATCTTTTTTTTTATAAAAGCGAACACATTGGGTACTAAAGCTACTAAAGCATATCGTTATGTTTTTAATAAAACCTCCATTTTTAATATTCCTTTATTTAGCAATTTTGTGTTATAAAAATATATTATACCATGCTAAGCATCGCAGCTTGTATTCTAAAAAAATGCCAAGCTAAGCAGAACGGTTTCAATTTTCGCTTTATATGGCCCATTTTAGTTCACATCTTGAATATAAATTCTACTAAAGTCGGAAAATCAGCCGTTATATGGAACGGCTTTACGCCTTATCGTGAGTTTTTGGGTCATGGCATGTTTTAGGAATACCTGTAAATCTGAATATGTAATTTCTTGTATTATAAAATAAAAAAAGAATATTAAAAGGGACCAAATATCCGTATTCCACACGGTTTATTTTATATTCTACGATTTAAAAAATAATGTAGGCATTTAGTTACTTACACGATTAACTCCATGTGTTTATTAGGTAATATAATTTTATTGTTTTTTTGTATATGAAAAAAAAATAATTTTGATTTTCATTAGGAGCTCATTTTTATAATAAATTTTCCATATTTCCGTTTTTCACAGTATTCTTCTCATTTAGTCTTCTTTTTGCCTAATTTGAAAACGATATATTGTTTGCATTAAACTTTTTTTTTTAAATAAATTGTGAGTCTGCTAAATAGTGCCCTCCAGCTGTCGCAATGGAATTCAGAACTTAATTATTTATTAAATTGATAAAACAAAATAATGCCTACCATGTTCAATTTTGTCGAATTCTGATAAGCCAAACCAATGTGGTGAATATTTTTTCATACCGCCATTTTTGCCCCTTTCTTACCCAAAAACTCAGAAACAAAAGGTAACCAGAATTTTTTTTAGATTGGAAAAATGCTACCTTTTTAAACCTATACTAAAAGGATTCTTGAAAAATGTTCGTTTTTTTGATTGGTTAGAATACTAAAAATTTAAAAGTAATTTTAGAAAAAGTTGTTAGTAAAATTCAAAATTTAATACGGTTCTGATACAATTACCTCAATGAAATCACCAGTCATAATTTTGATAATGTCAAATGTAACTAGACGTTTTATTTTTTATTACCGTGCGAGCAAAAATTATTTGCATCTAAGGACGTAATGCTTAGCCGTAGAGCTTAATACCTGTTGGGTGTCAGTAACTACTTGAATTAACAATCAATCAGTTATTCCGTCTTTTTTGACAGTCGTTACAAGTAATTTGATTCATCGCTAATTTTTCCAGTTTCTTGAACAATTCACACAATGGGCTTTACGAAATAGCACAAAACATTCATGGTTGAAGTGTATTTTCGAAACGGGGTTAGAGTAAATGGCGAGTGGCAATACAATCCGGGTTTGTGCATGGACGATTTTCACAAATATTTTCCTAACGTTGCTTTTATTGCTGGGGATTTTTATCATTGCCCGAAAGGAACCATGGCGGTGTTTAGGGAAACAGGTTCCATACAACACTAAAAAGTAGCAGGAAGACCATCTGTAAGAACAGAATAACTTGTTGCAAACGTTCGTGAAATAATGCAAAATACGCCAACAAATTGTATAAGATGCCTGTCCCAAGAAGTAGGAAGATCTTATGGAACATGCAGGACTATTCTTAAGAAGCAGCTAAATTTGTTCCCTTATAAAGTGCAAGTATTTCAAAAAATACAAGCCACAGATTTTAAAAGACGCAGAAATTACTCTCAATGGTTTACCCAAAATTTATTGGAAATAAATGATTTATTAGACCCGACATTTTTTTCGGATGGAGCCTGGTTCCACCTCTCCGGTTATGTAAATTCTCAGAATACACGCATGTGGAGTAGGTAATGAAAATCCTCATTTTTTTGTAGAGTCCACATTGCACCCTCGAAAAATTGGTGTCTGGTTAGCTGTTTCCCAAAGAAGAATTGTTGGTCCTATTTTTTTCCATGACAAAGTTACAGCACAGTGGTATAGAGACAATATTTTGAATCCATTTGTGGAGCAATTACTTGACGACGAACTACGTTTTGGATATTTTCAACAGGACGGTGCAACCGCCCATACAGCCGCCGAAACTATTAACTACTTACGCAATTTTTTCGACGACAGATTGATCAGTTTTCGATCAGACATTGAATTCCCACCTAGATTACCTTGTTTAACGGTTATAGATTACTTTGTTTTTCCTTATTTAAAGAACACTATTTTTAAAACACCAGTTGCAAATTTAGAACAATTACAAGAAAGGATTATCCAAGAATGTGGTCACGTTTCTCCAGAGATGCTGGTCAACACTTTCGAAAATATGAAGAGACGTGTGAATTTATTCTTGGAGCATGGCGGTGGCCAATTTCAGCAATTTATGTACTTATTTTTCTTTTTCTTTCTGTATATTCTCATTTTGTTAATTTTATAAACAACAAAAGTAAATTTATATTTGTCTACTTATTTTATTACTCATTAGTTTGGCATATCATGTCGTAATAGGATTTTGACAAAATTTTAACCTAGATTTGGTTAGATATATCGTCCCCATATTATTGTGATCTAAACCAAGCCCTACGTTTTTTATTCCAAGCCCTCTTTGATGCAAATAATTTTTGCTCGCACGGTATGATACATACCTCAATGAAACCACCAGTAATAATTATGATAATGTCAAATGTTACTAGACGTTTTATTTTTTATTAGTTACGACATGTTTTACAGGAATCAAGAAAATATAATGATTTTATTAATTTAATAAACGCAAGTACTTAAAACGAAATAATGAGAACTTTATTTATTTCAGCATTCAGGAACAACTGGGAAAACAACACTTTCTTAAAAAATACCTAGTAAGAAAACAACTAATTTAAATAGGAACTAAAAATGGAATTTAATTAAATGCTCAATCAGTCCTTCATTAATTGCCAAGTAACATCTTAAACGGTCATACAATTCAGTTCTTACAGTAAGTTAAAAGCAGCCATAAAGGCAATTTGCTCCAGCATTACTAAGTAAAAATTAGTAAGTTGCTGTCGCAATAATCTCTGCAAACTTGGTGCTCAACATCGAATCACCTTGTGTTGGGTTCCTGGACACAGCAACATAATGGCAACGAGACTGCTGATGCGCTCGCCAAGGAGGGCGCAAGCATGTCTGTCGAATAGCTAAACAAATTGCGTAAGCAGATGGACAGGATTTACAACTTGTAGCATCTCCAGGCAATTGTGGCCCCTACTTGACGGTAGGAAAACCGCAGCGCTATTACAGCACAGTCGGAAGGACCTAAGAAACATCACTGCCGTAGTCACCGAACATTGCCTGTTCGGTAGACACGCTGAACGTATGCAAATACCAACTAACGACTTCTGTAGAAGTTGCAGAGATGAAGAAGAGGAGGAAAGTATTCAGCATTTCTTATGTGAATGCCCCGGCCTCGCGAGAAGAAGGTTCAATGCACTGGGCGAACCATTCTTTAATGATCTGGAGGAAGTGAGCAACCTGCAACTGGGTCGACTCACTAAATTTATTAACAGCAGTGGCTGGTTTGCATGTGCTGTCAAGATTCTTCTACGATCTACGTCGCGTTCCGCGGAACATGTGTGGTACCACAACGGTCCTTATAGGACTACGTGTGACTGTTCGGACAATGCCAGAGGTCTGCCACTCTAAGATAACCTAACCTACATTAAGTTGACGCGCAGATATTCGATTTCTTTTTTAGTTCTTTTGAATTTTGATTACGCACATTTTTATAAATAACACTTTTAATGTGATAGGAAAAAGTTGGTTGGTGAAACATCAGGAGACCTAGCTGTGATTTTAATTTAACCCTATTGTGCGTAAATCGAAAACGTTTTGGAGATACATATTCTCATACTTCCCGTACATTGTGGGCAGGACAATCATCCATTTGAAAGCAAATAGGAAATGTACAAATTTATATTCGAATTTTCAATTTTAAAGATGGTCTACAATTTTCGGGTTTCGGGAAATTTACGTGTTTTTAAATAACATGCCTTGACTTAGTCAGAATATTGCCTACGTTATACGCTCGTTTCGCTAAATAATATACTATTATTGATTTTGACTCATTTAATAATGGTAAATGTTTTATATATTTTTTATGAATAAAACTCTACTTATTCCAGCCCACTTCAGGTCGAATTGCTAATCTCCTCCTTCTTTGAAGTCGGATTAAAATTACAGGCCCTTAAACTAAGTCCCGGTGAACTAACTTTTTGTTGAATTGCAGAATATTTGAATTGTGGCAGCAATTAGCTTAAAAACGACAATTTATAGGGAAAAACTTTTACATTAATGAAATATTCGCTACAGGTCTAAAAACACATTTTTAATATTTTTTTGTGGAAAATAAAATGCGCCAGCAAATTCAATAAATTTATAAGCGATGGAACCGAATAAAGATTTATAGTTCAATCCGACAATGGCCCAGATGCTTATATTAATGTTCTCGTGTAACCTTGATACAAAATGGAGGAAATTTTTAAATTTATTTTATTTGGTATATTAAACGATAACCCACATGATATACCGAGGTACTGTTTAGTTTAAATGCTATCAGCATCGTCTAATAATAATATTGATGTAGATGCCCCTAGAATAACTCAATACAGGTCGTAATTTTTGGAACGTGATCCTAGATCTTATCATTTTTATTAAGTTTCGGTGTGTAGGGTTAGAATATTGACAGTATAAACGTAAATTAATTAACAACAAAAAGTGTCTGAGAAAATTTATTTTATTATATTATCGGATATGGATTGGTATCCTTAAGGATGGATTACTCATCTCATACTTCGCTGTGGTGCTAATACTCGTAATGGGTGTTGAGCTTTATAAGAAGAGGTGTAGTGGAAATATAGTGTATAGAACAAGGACAATGACATTTCTAGTTTCGTAGGATGAGTCAGTAGACGAATGTTTGTAATTGATTGGGAGAAAGGATCCCACTTCTAATTGTACATCCAGGGAAATCCCCTATTTTATTAACGTGCAATATTATTGCTGACATAGCAAAAGGGAACCCCTTCTTCCAGTTGATAAGGGTTGCAAAACTGTATAAAAACTCGAAGGAACGCTTACTCAGAGAGTTGAAACAATTATTCAAGTGTAAGAGTAACCTCTGCCCGTTTGTATATTCAGTTTAAAGTCAAGAAAAAATTCAACAATTTTTGAAGTTCTGCACCAGAACCAATCTATGGTTGCTCCTAGCGACTTCAATAAGTTATACATTTTTGATGTAAAAGAAGTAAAGTAACTTATTTTTTTAATAGTCGGATCGATATAAGAAGCCTAAACAAAGTTATGCCAACTAAAAGAAGTGGGCTATGCCGTAGGCAGCGTCCTCTACTGGTTACACAAAACTCACCTCAAAAAACCCCAAAATCCTTAATTTTGTGCTGCTATGTCGTTTCGTTAAGAAATAATCGCAAAGAAACGAAAACAAAATTAAAACTTGACACCCTGTATCTTGGTTGTTATTAATTTTGGGATAAGGCAAGCTTAAATAAATCGCATTATTTCGCCTTAAGGAGTCTGCTGTTGCTCTGTGTTCCATTACTTTTGGGACATCCTGTATATATTATATAAAATATTTTTTTTACAATATGCTTTAGTGGCTACTTAAGGTGGGAGTATCAACATGCTTGCCAACCTATAACCTATTTTACGGAGATTTTATTTATTTTTCTAGCTTTTACACAAAATTTAAATAAAATCAATATCGACTATCTATAGGTAATAATTGATATATTAAATAAATATCAAGGAATTTCATAAATTATTTTAGAAAAATTGTGTAACGAAAATTATTGAGTAAGATTTTTAAAAATATTATTATGTCATTGTCATGTCATATTCTTTTACTATACAATTCTCCCAAAATTAGCAATGAAATTAATTGATACTTTTGTAATATATCAGATATTACCTAAATAATAGGCCGACGATATTGATTTTATTTAAAAGTTAGTAAATAAAATAATAAACTAAAAAACAACGCGAAATAGGTTATAGGTTGGCAATAGATTGAATGACATTGAAAATTCCACATTAACAGTCATATTCTATAACCTAAATTTTATGTATTACTGTCGCTCTGTTCTACCGACAGGTGTCCCAGGTGTATGTTTTTTAAGAGTTGTAAAACAATTTTTGAGAAATCGTTAATAACTCAAAAATTAATTAATTTAAGCATATTATGATTATGTTATACAGAGGTTTTTGAAATCTATCAAGTAAACCAAAAAAAAAATGATAAGACTATTTGGGACAACCTAAAACTATGGTTTTAAAAAATATTAAAAAGTTAAGTAGTTTAGATGTTATGGAATCCTGCGTTGACAGTGGGCCACCCTGTATATAGAAAATTTCCCAGTACATATTTATTTTTTGTCAAATTACTGCCACCCGAGTTCACAACAATTTACACAACAGTAATAAAGAAAAATATCCGACGCAAGAAGCTTACAGGGCATTCTTCACGTGACAAAAAAACTTTTTTCTGATAAGATATTTACGGTCCATTTAGTTCGGAACAGCATTGTAAAAAGTGATTTAGTAAGATGTGAAAAGCGAGGAAGAAAGAAACATATGGGCAGAAAATTTTGTGACAAATGATGGAAGTCCCTTTTAGCCAAACAATTTTATGTAGTGTATTGTATTATGCAGTGACGTGCGGTGGGCATTGATATGGTGAAGCGCTCTAAAAAATAAAAACCTTTAGCTTGGGGTTCAGTTTGTTTGAGTGCGAAAAACCTTAGTTCAGGTTCCATAAACCTTTTTTTAGTCTCATTAAAAAGTAAACAATGCCAACAAAATAGTTCTATACAAATCGCCACTAAAACGAATAAAGATATCAATTTATGCTTTTCAAAAATATTATACAAAAAGTATACCGTTCCATTAAAATTAAGAAAAACTGAAACTTTTATAAATAATGCCCTCTGTAAACCAAAATACGAATTAGCGATTATCTACGAAGGCGTAGAAGGGCCACAATTTATAAAAAAAAAATTTACACCCAAATTCCGAGTTGCATCTCGGAATTCCAAGTTGTATCTCAGAATTTCGAGTTGCATCTCGGAATTCCGAGTTGTCGGTATGTTTGCAGTGTTGCCATTTGGGTCGACAGTCGCCAAAATGACGACGTTTTGTCTTTATGAGAGTGTGGCGGCGATTTTCAATAAAAAGCTTATTTTTGGCGACTTTTTACAGGTGAAAAAATTTAATATAGGTACACGTTGTATACAATACGTAGAAAGAAACAACGTCACAATAATAATCATTATTGCACCGAAGGACTTCTCAAAGAGAATATCTGAACGCGCCACGAATTGTTCGTCAAATTTTTGGGATTCCCCGATAGCCTACTTGTCGGTCGGTCGATTGTCGAATGTCCATATCAAAGCAAGTGCCATTAGGAGGCGATAACTAGAGGAACAAATTCCTTCTAAAAGGTATATTGGCAACTGGTTTGTTCGTTGTTACCCAGAGCATTTTTTTTAATTTAATGTAAATTTTATTTTTATAAAATAATATTAGTTGAAAAAATTGAATTAAAAAAAAATGCTCTGGGTAACAACGAACAAACCGGTTGCCAATATACCTTTTAGACGGAATTTGTTCCTCTAGTTATCGCCTCCTAATGGCACTGGCTTTGATATGGATATTCGACAATCGACCGACCGGCAAGTAGGCTTTCGGGGATTCCCCAAAATTTGACTTACAATTCGTGGCGCGTTCAGATATTCTCTTTGAGAAATCCTTCGGTGCAATAATGATTATTATTGTGACGTTGTTTCTTTCTACGTATTGTATATAACGTGTACCTATATTCAATTTTTTCACCTGTAAAAAGTCGCCAAAAATAAGCTTTTTATTGACAATCGCCGCCACACTCTCATAGAGACAAAAAGTCATCATCATTTTGGCGACTTGCCGCCCCAAATGGCAACACTGCAAACATACCGACAATTTGGAATTCCGAGATGCAACTCAAAATTTCAAGTTACAACTCAGAATTCCGAGATGCAACTAGGAATTTCGAGATACAACTCGGAATTCCGAGTTACAACTCAGAATTCCGAGATGCAACTCGGAATTTCGAGATACAACTCGGAATTCCGAGTTACAACTCAGAATTCCGAGATGCAACTCGGAATTTCGAGTTACAACTCGGAATTCCGAGTTACAACTAGGAATTTGGGTGTACATTTTTTTTTATAAATTGGGGCCCTTCTGCGCCTTCGTAATTATCAACAAAATCACTTTTTTATTAAACATGAAATTATAAAATTGGCATAAAAGATGTCATTACGTTAAGCAACGTAACCGTATCATCATCATCATCATCATCATCATCATTCTTTTTGAGTTAGTGTATGAATGGTCCAAAACCTGATAAAATGGGAATTTCATGGACAGTACAACTTAATATCTGACTGACGGAATTTCAAGGGCTTATGTTAAACTGTAGGTATTGTGTTATACAGTGTCACCAGTAAAGTCCGCATCATATGGGATTTTTTTTTATTAATAGCTTTATTCAAAATTCGACTTTGGCATCAAGTTCTGCTTCGATCGAGATGAAAATTAAGCAAAAAAATAGTAGTCACGTGATTCGCATTATTTGTCAAATTTTAATTTTTTTCATAAAATAATTCAAAAGTAAGGTTATTTCTGAAAATATCGAAAAAAGTTATACGAAAAAGTTTTTTTTAATGCAGTTTCTAGCCCACATGCAAAATTTTAGCTGCATAAGATAATTTTGATATTTTACCTATATTTTGTAAATTGCACCACTTTTGCCAAATAAGACTCAACGCAACCTACATAAAACTTCTTAGTTTTGACAATGCTTTATTTCAGATACATTTTCTTTAAAGTAGCGCCATCATATTAAATGTGTGTTTTTCTACAAAATCAAAGTTGGGCTATTAAAATTTGGTCGCATGTGATGCAAAGTTTATTTGTTTTTGACCCTGTATGAGGTAACTTCATAAAATAAGTATTTTTGAAAACGTAGTTTGTGTCTGAAAGTAATACACCTTAATATTAAGACATAGCTTAATAATAAATTATAATATAGAGGTTGTAAATTAAATCGTTAAAAATAGATAAACTTTACGTTGTTAAACTAAAATTTATTTTCCATTTAAAAAACACTTTACTGAAGACACTGTGTTCTTTTTTGTCTTAATATTAGGGTGTATTAATTTCAGACACAAACTACGTTTTCAAAAATACTTATTTTATGAAGTTACCTTATACAGGGTTAAAAACAAATAAACTTTGCATCACATGCGACCAAATTTTAATAGCCCAACTTTGATTTTGTAGAAAAAGACTCATTTGATATGGCGCTACTTTAAAGAAAATGTACCAGAAATAAAGCATTGTCAAAACTAAGAAGTTTTATGTAGGTTGCGTTGACTCTTATTTTGCAAAAGTGGTGCAATTTACAAAATATAGGTAAAATATCAAAATCATATTATGCAGCTAACATTTTGCATGTGGCCTATAAACTGCATTAAAAAAAATTTTTCTAATAACTTTTTTCGATGTTTTCAGAAATATGAAATGATGAATTATTTTTTGGAAAAAATTAAAATTTGACAGATAATGCGAATCACGTGACTACTATTTTTTTGCTTAATTTTCATCTCGATCGAAGCAGAACTTGATGCCAAAGTCAAATTTCGAATAAAAGTATTAATAAAAAAAAATCCCATATGATGCGGACTTTACTGGTGACACTGATTTAACCTGAACAAATAAAACAAAAACAATTCTCTCTGTAAGTATGGCACTTTATCTTAAAACCATAAAAAAACTAACCGTAAAATAAACCCAAACAAGATTTTTAAAATAAATAATTGTAATAATTATTATTATTTGACAATAGTAATAATGATAATTGTTCTAGAAGGTATCACATGCAACATTTTGAAGTACGGTCCTGAAATTCATACCCACTTATAAAAATTAAATAGACCAGAATTGACAGAGTGCCACGTGACTTGGAATTCATCTTACGAGAGGAATTAAAAAATGTACTTCACCAATGTGTGCCATCCAGTCAGTCATTTGTATTTGTCATAATTGTTAAAGTGTCTATTAAATTTAACTGCTGTTGTTTACTTGGTCACGAAAGACGCTGGCCATAGGTTTTGTAAAGTAAGATTATGGACTTTTTTTGAGGCGAGGAACACTTAAGAGTCAAGGTTTATTATCGAAACGGCTAACAATGCAATCATTGAGAACAAAGATAATATATCAAGCGTCTGAGCGGCGATAGGACAGGGAGCACTTTACATGAATATTTTCCGAATAAACAATTCACAAGAGAGTTGTTATTCGGGTCTTCGTTACTTTATTGGTTTTAATTAAGAGCGATCTATTACCTACATGCCCTCGGAGCGTAAAAATTCAGTTTTATGCCGATATTTCTGTTCTAAAATTAAAATTTGAAATTCTGCCACCCTCAATCTATGCGGCTATCATAGTTCCTCATCTTTGGAGACAAGAACATTTTTTAAAATCTTTAGAAAAATTGTGATTTGTAGGAACATTAAGAAATTCCCAGGACTTTGGGAATTTTTTTTGCAAAAATCTAGTGCCCTGAGTCACGGACCTCGTACAAAAATATGGACTGATAAAGCAAATGGAGATGTCTGTCAAACCAAAAAGGTCCGTTGTATGTTCCGCGCCATTTGGGGTGCAAAGAATTTTGACAACAGAGAATTTTCTGCTATTTTTGAATGGTTATTGGTAACATTGCATATCAAGTCTCAAGGAACATGTCAAATTTAATTTATTTATTGAACTTTATTTGAGGAGAGTAGATAATAATGGCATATTGGAGAGTCAATCGAGAAAGGTTTTTAAACCAAGTAAGGAACCGATGCCAATAGGGTAAATAATATTAGTTCGTTCGTATTTGCAGACAGTGGCGGCTGGTTAATGAAGGGCTCTGGGGCGCCGCCCTCCCTGCAATTATTTCAAACAGAATCCAAAAATACTTTACTTAAAAAACCAATAACGCAATGTATGTAAGCAATCAATTAAAATAATTCAAACCAAACGTAGCCCTATTCTAACGGGCAGGCTATACTCAAACTCAAAGACAAGCTAGTTGCGCGCTCTCAAGGTTGTACTAAGCGCGGGCGGCAGCGGGCGACCGATTTTCCGTTCCGATTCAACGCGCCTTTTCGATGGGTTGTCATGACGACGGAGGCCTGACGTCACCTACACATCGCACAACGAGCGGCCACGGAGAGCTCCAAATTTCCGCGCCCACTGTTCGCGAATCGCGATGCGACCTGTCGTCTGTCGATGCCGTTGACTCGCTGACGTTTTGTTTATTTGTTTTGAGTTATTTATTAATTACGTTATAAAAGTGGAAAATATCGTGTAACATGAAGGACAGTGATTTACAGAAGCTTGTGTTTAGTTCTCTGAGCTTAAGTGAAAAACTTGAACTTGAAAAATGCTAGAAATTGAACATAGTACAAGCGCAATCAAAATGTAAAAGTAAGGCACAGTTTACGCGTAAGTTTGACAAAGAAATATATAATAAAAAATCCTGGATATGCGGTTGTGAGGACAAAAATTCTTTTTTTTGTTTCGTGTGTCTTCTTTTTGACGGGGATGATAATTGGACTATAAATGGGGTGCAGGACTTAAAACATCTTTCAGAGAAAATAAAAAAACATGAAAATAGTGCAAAACATCGTCATAATGTCATCAATGTTATCATGAATAATACGCCACCCATTGGCGAATTTGAATACCTCGTAAGTTACCCGTTTGATATTTCTAACTAAAAACCTCATAAGTTTCAGGTGATTTTGGTTAGATAAATAAGAGTAGGTAAGTACTTTTGTTATTTTTATCTAATTTTTAAATCTAAGGATTGTTACATAATGTTCTACTAATAAAATTTATGCACCGTTACATTGTAAAAGGTTAGTAATTTATCGTTTATTACTAAAAAGTTAAGAGGTTTTCACATACCACTATTTACAACTAACACAGAACAGTTTTTCTTTGCTACTGCAAAATATACACTTACGAGGTTTTCAAAGTAAGGTATCGATATATTGCGCCCTTTATTTATAACATATATTAATCCTACCGACATTGTTCTTGATTTCCCACACAAACGAATTCTCAAGGTCGCCTAAAGTTAAAACGAAAAAAAAACTCAAAAAACTCAAAAAGGGTCAACCGTATCATATCTGATAGTCAATTTAAACTGCATAATTAAAATAAAGACAATTAATATTAACTGCTCGACCAGCAAATGTTAATAATCACTCTTGAAAAGTACAATTATAATCCCTACCATTAAAGTGGTAGAGGAAGTAATTGAGAATACGACTGCTGTTCCTGCTTAATTTTGCAGGAATAATATATTATATTATGGTGAATGGTAGACATGTGCACGAATGAATTCTCGTAATTTCTTTTCGAGAAAATAAGTATGGGACTTAATATTTAGAATTTACTCTCATACCATCGTTTTGGTATTATGGAGAAAAATAATTTTAATAATAATAATACTAAAAATAATAATAATAATAATAATATTAATAATACTAATAATGATCAGTACGTCACCAAGTAAACAGCTTGTACCTTGGCAAGAAAAAACTTTACACGGCAAACTGCACTTCAATCTCCCAAAACGATTTCTAATTTCTATCCAAAACAGTGTCATTCGAACAAGAAACTACGAAAAGGTCATCTTAAGAAGAAATGTGGAAGATATGTGCAGAAAGTGCAATTTGCCTGGAGAAGCCATAGACCATATTACGGGAGGTTGTGTTATTGTATCGAACTCTTATCTAGGGAGGCATAATTAGGTGGCAAAGATCATCCACAAAGAAGTGGCTCATATATTAGGCCAAAAAAAATCTCCCACTATACTATCATTAGTCATTACTTACTCGAACCAGTTCTTGAATCTCCTGAATATATCTTATTTATACTCGTGCAGGCCAATAATAACGGATAGAACAGTAGACGTCCGGATATTTTTCTTATCGAAAAGAATAACAAAAAAACTTTTATAATCGATATAGCTAACTAACACATAAAACCTCTTTAAAACCAAAACGGAGAAACAACCAAAGACTCAAATGTGACGATAAAGATTAAAGATATATGGAATCTTGATGATATTGAAAATATGGATACTAAAAATAACGTGTCGTGCATGGTAAAATTTACATGGAATTTCCCATGACCAGTATAGCGGCACACCACTCGGTTTGTCAGCATCAAGACCTTTTGGGATTTAAGGAGAAGTAAGTGAAACAGAATACATCATAACTATGAAGAACTAGAGGGTAGGAGGCCATCGACAATGGCAGCATTTTCAAATTCTGTCCCGGTTTTTTGGTTAGTTCGCTAGTGGCCGATAGATGCGCTTGCGTCGCAAGTGGGCTGGTGTCGTCTTCTTCTTCTTCGTTTTTTTACTTTTACTTTTGACAAATTGACATTTGATTTTCGAAATAACAAATAACGTTTGAAGACAAGACACGACAAATAACGTTGTATTGTAATTGATTTCCATATTTATAATGAATAATGATACAATTTATAAAAGTAGAGTTTGGTTTGTGTCGGGGTGTAAGACAGGATCTTCTTTAGAGAGGAAATGCAGCCAAATAAGTCTCTTTCTAGCTCCAAAGGTATTGCTAGAATGTTTAATACCCTGTATTTTAAAAACCAAGCATCATTGGAACTTTATACAGGCCGAGTTTACTAATAAGTATAACAAAGTAAGTGTAAATTCATATAAAAGTCCTTATAGAACTAATTTAACTAAAAATAGTTATTGCGTCCATAAGAAACCATTTATTTGATAGCCCACTTCGAACACGAGCGTCATCTTACGGCGACTCGTAAAGCTGAATTACCGATGCTAATTTGGGACCGAATCACCCCCCCCCCCCCCTAAATTTGATGCTGCGTACGCCCATGGCGATATTTAACAATATCTTCAACAATATGTTTTCATATTAGGATTAACGGAGTTAAATGTAATAAGGCAATTCCATAACACACTGTATTTTAGATTCTATAAGTAGATGCGATGAGGAGGGAAGAAAAAATAATAAAAGTATCACCTTAGATGTCTAATCACGATATTTAAAGGAATTTTATGTATCTAAAACCATCAAATCTGCGTTAACATTAACGACAATGAATTCCAATTGCGTGAAAAGCACAGTGATAATGTTTATCTATAACGACTACAATTATGAAGCCCTTTTATAGTGGTAAATGAAGCTTTTAATGCTGCTGTTATCATTTCATTAGGCAAATAGAACTTGAGTGCAGAAATTGGAATGCTGGATCCAACTTCACTAAATTGATGTATAGTTTCAAATTTCCATGCGTAGCAGCAAATAGCTGTTTTTTCCTTCATAGAACTAAATTACGTTTTGAGACATATATAGATTTCTTGCAGGTCAGCAGAAACCGATATTATTATAACTTCGTCATATACTTGTCTCTTTTTAACTTTCCAAAGCGCGTGTTGTTTCCCGCTTAGTTAGCATTTGTATGTAATTTTCTATTTTAATATAAATCTATGAAGTCAACATAAAATACGACCGATTATGGAGCAAGCATAAGAAGCAATAAGAAGATTTTTTGAAAGTTAACTATTTGCATGCGTTGATAAATAAATTATTGGGAGGGTCAATGAGCCTAATGAATAAAAATCTAGCGATTGCTTTTTCTTATAAAATCGAAGTAATTTCTTGAAAGCCAATGAATAAAAACTAAAGTAATTGCTTTTGCGTCCAGCGATTGCTTAAAAGTGCAGGAATCGCTTCTAGTCAATGCTTTTTCTTAAAAAATAAAAGCCATTGCTATAGTTTGCTTAAAATGAGATGCAGTCAACTTTAGTTTTCCGCGGCATACACGTGCGTTGCTCTTAATTTGTGTCTTCAATTATGGCTGAATATATGAACGTCCGTAAAAGAAAATCTACATCAGTGTATGTAAAAATTGCAGATATGATGATTTCAGAAAGTTATATCGATTTGACTGCGAAAATGTTGAGTGGTTGGCAAATTATTTTTGACTGATCTGGTAAAAGGCGAGGGGTGCACTGTTGCCTTTAAATAAGATTAAAGTCTTTCTGCGGAAATTGTCGGATCCGGGCTTTCAAAATTCTATGTAGGTGAAGAACTCGGTGTTCACCAAACTACTATCTGTAAGACATACAATTTTGTAATGGATGCAGTTTTGGAGAAGGCCAATGTTTTTATTAAATTTCCTACAAGTGCTGAAGCTGTTGTGGAAGCTAAAGGGTTGTGGTCTGAGAGATTTATTTATGTTCCTTCAATTTGTGAACAAATATCAATTGCTTGTCTTTAATTTCTTCATCACTACTATCACTTTCCTCATTTCCACTAAAATCTGCCATATCACAAATATAAGTTTCCTATTTTTCACAAAAATGTAACGGCTTACTATTGTACTAAATAAATAGACCAACGTTGTTGTATTAACGTCAACTCTTTTGCAAATTAGGCACCAAACTGAACATCATGAAATCTATAATCTGGACTTGTGTTGAATAAGCATTTGCTACAGAGGTGTAAGAAAAACAGCAATTGCTTCAAAATTTTATTCATATCTAGATCTAGCAATTGCCTTTACTTATACCTAGATTTGTTAGTCGAGCAATTGCTTTTAGTAAAGAGTAATTGCTTAATTTTTATTCATTAGGCTCATTGTCTATATCATGCCGCTTTTACTAGCTTGAAATGTTTTCAGAATCGCCAATAGACGGTGGAGTCGTTATTTCAATATATTTGCATCATTAAGTTGACCATCAGGTTTTTAGTTCTCTAAACAAAAGAGATACAGCATTCTCTCTGTGTTAATTAGTTTGCTTTCGGCCAACGTAATTATGCAAGAACATAGGGATTTCGAGCTTGGATTAATAAATTATTCTGTTTTTGAATTTATAGAAAGTTATCGTGGCCACACACAAGTGATGATGTTCGTTGGCAAGTTTGGGAGTGTTAAAATTGTAGGGTTATTGAATTAAGAGTTCATCACAGCATAATAATAATATAATAATAATAAATTTTATTTGCTTAGCACATACAGTATCTTTACAATTTATAATATCATTAGCTTATTTAATTAAAGTAGGTACTAAGCTTATAATCAGCACAATTGATTTTAAAAATCTGTGTGTGCTGGTTAATAACTTATTGTTTGTATTTCTATATATCTAGGTTATGCTTATGATTTAATTAGATAAAAAGAAAGGAAAAGAAAATTTAATACTCTCAGTATCCACAAACAATCCCAGTTAGATGACTGAGACAATAGATAATCAGGTAGGTTTTAGGCGCAATGGTGATACACAATTTACAATGTTTACATTTACATGTGCTCATCAATAAAGTCATTGATCAAAATCCAGTCTTGAATTTTTTTCTTTATCTCACCGAAAGGTTTATTTTTCAGCGAGATAGGCAAAGCATTATACATTCTGGGACCAGTATAACTAATATGTCTCTGGGATGCTGTGTGTCTGCAAAGGGCATCAACAGATTGCTGTTTGCGGCGTATCTTATATTGAAGTCATGAAACAATTCAATTCTGTAGCACTGATTATTACTCATGAATCTTAGTACACATTTCGTATACAATTGCTCCAGGTTCAGAAGTTTACTTTGCTGAAACAATAGCTGTGTAGGAAACCTTCTAGTTTTGAACATCATTATTTTAATTATATATTTTTGGGCTATACTTAGACTAGCTAGCACTGTTTTTGATGCCCTTCCCCAGACAATTATCGCATAATTTATAATCGACTCAACTAGTAAAGAATAAACTATTTTTAGTGTTTTAAGGGGTAACATATTTCTAAGTTCAAGAAACTTATATATTAGTTTTCTAATTTTTTTTGTGACATAGTCAATATGATTTTTCCAATTAAAATTTTCATCAACGTAAATTCCTAGGTATTTTATACATTTCATTCTTTCTATTTTATTACTACACTTACATGTCCCAAAGTCAGTACTATAGTCCGAACTATGTATTCTTAGATATTGAGTTAATGGCAATGATGCCTGGTTTAGAGCAAAGGTGATGAATTTAGTCTTTTCGATGTTTAGTGACAGCAAGCTGTGGTCCAGCCAATATTTTATTTTTGATGCCGCAATCTCAGCCTTTCTACTGACAAGTTCCCACGATTCGTCCTTAACTATTATTGCTGTGTCATCAGCAAAGCAGATCACCTCTCCCTCATCAACAACTATTGACAAAATGCTGTTTATGTAAACGTTAAACAATAGCGGACCCAAGACAATCCCCTGCGGCACACCACAAACCACCGGGAGAGGCTTGCTGACAGTATTTCCAATTTTAACACATTGTATTCTGACTTGCAGATATGACTTCAGAAGGTTATGTAACACGCCTCTTACGCCTATTTTATGTAATCTCTCAAGTAGTATGTGGTGCGCAACAGTGTCGAATGCCTTCCTTAGGTCCAGGAAAACACCAACAACCTTTTTTCCGCCACTCATCACTACATAGTATGTATAAAACAAAGTCGCTGTCGCTGTCTGTCCGTCCCTCTGTATGCTTAAATCTTTAAAACTACGCAACGGATTTCGAAGCGGTTTTTTTTAATAGATAGAGTGATTCAAGAGGAAGGTTTATATGTATAATACATGCATAATATTGTAGAGAAACACTGATAAATTTAGAGGTTTCTAATGTGATGTCGTAAATAAACACATTTTAGACCCGCGTGCGAAGCCGGGGTGGGTCGCTAGTATAAAATAAAACAAACTTTTTGCCCTCCGCTCTCCGAGTTTCTCCGAAATTGCAACCTTAAACTCTGTTTTTCATGCAGCACATTTTCCGATTACTCTTTTGTTTTTAAAATATATTATCATAATATGTGTTAGTTGTTAGTATAAATAGGCCAACTTAAAAAATTATTTTCTCCTAAAGAAAGCCCTAAATTCACGATACACCTATACATGATATGCCGACGAGCATAAAAGTTATCTCTATCTCTCTCACATTGTGACGTCAGACGGTCCGGTCCAGCGCTTTTAAATTTATGGTAATTCAAGCAATGACACCTTCTTATTTAAATATTGGAGGAGTTTAAAACCCATAAAAATACGGCAAATGTATTGTTTTAGAATAGAATTACGACCAGTAAACATTATTTCTTAAAAAATATGCTTTAAATGACCTAAAAATGGAACGAAAAATATTGTTGTGTGGGCTGAATGAGTTATTAATGTAAATAAATAACATTCTCCGTTTGGAAAATTACTATTTGTAATAAAATGTTTTATTTGGTAATATCATAATATTATTGTAATGTAAATGCAATAAAACTGTTTTATTATTGTAAGTAAACTGATCACCAATTTAAAAACACAGAAGGTTTAGGTTTTTGTTAATTGCTTTCCGAGTTTTGTCCTGCCAAATACGTCAACACTTGGTTAAAGTATTTTTCAAAATAAATGGTTGACTCCGTTTAACTACCTTGGACGTTTTGCAAGAGCTCGGCCATAAAAATGCAAATAAACTGTCGGTCAGGGTCGGAGTATAATTTGTAATTATAGCAGGTAATATTTAACTATCTTGTGCTTGCGATAACATCATAAAATATATTATTAATAACGAATTAAATATCTACTCCTACCCTGTAGTGTATTTGCTTGTTGATTGTGTATAACAATGGGATTAAACCGGTAGTTTTATTGTAGTCAATAAGTCGATACCATTTAGGGTGAAAAATACTTTAACAAATATAATGTTCCAGTACGTTATAAAACTATCCAAACTGAAAATAAATAAAAAAAAAAACAGCCACAGAAGGTATAGAAATAAATTTGTTACACAATGATGACCTGGCAATGTAGGTAGGTTAGAACCATAGACCTTTACCTTTAGATACGTACAGCTTATCTTGTGCGCAAACAACAGTTAAGTTTTATGTCTGAAAAAAAACGTCCGAGCGCACGGCTCGCCTGTCAGATGCCTCTTGTTATCGGCCTGTCCTTCTTTAAAGACATGCTCAAAAGACACTCCAGAACCGGCTCGGCGCCTTTTTTGCTGTTGTGTTTTAAGGATTATCTGTGGATTCCTGGTTGTTTATTGTGGGTGTTTAATATTTGTACGGATTTCTAGTTTTTGTGTACTTTAGTGAATTGTGGTTGTGCTTTTAGTGATTCGGATACTCGGACTGGAATATAAACAATGACAACAGTTGAATGATTTTATTATGCCTGAATAGGGGTAAAATACCGGGTATTTCGTATTTTTAGTAAGTATGGAGAATCCATACTGGAGTAGTGATGTATCTTGAAAATCTTGATATATAACTTTATTTTATTATGATTAATTTAAACACATCAAACTAGACCTAGGCTATTATACAAACAAGGTATTAAAATAAAAAAGAAACACACCCCGACAGATAATCCCGATGCATATTTTGGTATATTTTATTTGCAGCCCTGCAATCTAATTTTATTATATTATGATACAGTATTTTGCTTCAAAAAGTTTTCTTTATACTTATATTATAATTATTATACAAAAAAAATAAGTAAATACCTAGGTATGTTTATATTAATCCACGAATGAAAGTATTCCATGGGTCAAGTTCTCGGGCAAAAACTTTTTCAAATTCTTGAACAAGAAATTGTGTTTGAAAATGTTTTACACATACCCAAGTGTTTGTTAAATTGTAAAAATCAATACAAGTTATATACCAACTAATATTTGACTTGAGGTTAGCTACGCGATAACATAGAAGATTGGTTATTTTGCTGGACTAAAAATACGATGACGAATCATTTTTTAACAAATTTTAGAAACATACTCTTAAAAACAATTTTCTATCCTCAAAATATGATAGGTGGGCAACTACTATAAATGCCAGATATAAATATTTTCCAACTTGATCAAAAATTGAGAAGAAATTCCAATTTTTTGGAAAGAATTTGGGGCAAATTTTAGTTGTTTTCGCGTAAAAATATATTGAAGGTCAACTTTTACAATTTCTTGACCAGGAACTTAAATTTTAAAGCCCCGGAATTGTCTATTTTCCCATTCGTCAAATGATAATGTTGCAGTGCGCATGTCTACTCGTGTGTAGCTTTGCTTACACGCGTGAGGCTATAAATTTGCCACTTTCGTAATCATGGTTGGCTTATCTAAAGGTAAATATCTATATGGGTAGAACCGCCTGTCACATGTGACGCAATGCGCAGCGATGTTCAAATTGCGACTGGATAGTCGGTAATCGGTATACCGTGTTTAGGTGTATCGTGCCTAAATTAAAAATCTGTTACAAAACAAACAACGTTTGAATCTTTACGGACTTATCAACTCAACAACATTTTTTTTAGACCGACCAGAAAATATACACTTTCTGGACAATTTTTCGTCCAGAAAATAACGTTTTGTCGATCAAGACCGGAAAATGGACGTGAGGGACCGGCAAAAGATTTTTCCGGTCCTTGTTTTTTCATTTTTCCAATCGCTCTTTGATAATACAAACTACCTTGATTTCTTTACAATGATACAACATTTCGATGTATATTGTCGAGTGACAGTTCGTTGATTTTTAATTTGTTGTTTACGTCAGCCTTGTTCGCGAGTGGGCAAATTTAAAAATATGAATTCAGATTTTAAATTATCCTTCACGGAATATGAGATTCCAGAAGAAATTTTGAAAGCAGCAAGAAAATCGACTTACGATATATTGCCAGTAAAATCAAAAGCCCGTTACAGAAGTCATACGACGCATTTAAAAATAATATAAAATGAAATAAAACAAAGAATTAAATGTATCTCGAAGTGTCGGTCTTAAAAAAAATATTGTACGTTACGCAGCCGAAAATTAGTGTTTTACAGGTCTCTCCAAGCATCCAGGACTCGCCTATGGCTCGCCCTGGAAATGCTTGTCTCGACCTCAAAAACACTACTTTCCGGTCTTGTAACGTAAATTACTATTGTGTAAGGAAGTAAACAAACTAAAGCTTGTTCGATTATGGAAATTAGTTGACGAGACCTATTTTACGTCTCTAATTCGAGGCTACTATTCTCCATGTCTATATTCTGTCTAGGAAAATTGGTTTAGCGGTTGTTCGGGGCGTTACTTTTCTGTTCGAGGTGCAGACTTTAAATTAAATTTGAATTATTGCTGGCATTCAAGACGTTATAAAACGATGAAGATTCAGGCCAGGCATTAGCCAAAATAAAAAGCTATGCTAGATGAATAATAATAGTGTATTATTTAACAAGCGTAAAATGTAGGTCATAAAACGAGCCGCTTGCGGCGAGCGTTATAATCCACATAGTGTATTATGGTTCATTATACAGTGCGAGCAAAAATTATTGGCATCAAAGAGGGCCTTGCATCTAAGGACGTAATGCTTAATACGTCGCTTGGGTGTCAGTAACTACCTGAATAATTAACAATCAATCAGTTATTCCGTCATCTTTGACAGTAGTTACAAGTAATTTGATTCATCGCTAATTTTTCCAATTTCTTGAACAATTCACATAATGGTCTTTACAGAACAGCACAAAGCATTCATGGTTGAAGCGTATTTTCGAAACGGGGTTAGAGTAAATGGTGAGTGGCAATATAATCCCCATTTTTTTGTAGAGTCCACATTGCATCCTCAAAAAATTGGTATCTGGTTAGCTGTTTCCCGAAGAAGAATTGTTGGTCCTATTTTTTTCCATGACACAGTTACAGCACAGCGGTATAGAGACAACATTTTAAATCCATTTGTGGAGCAATTACTTGACGACGAACTACATTTTGGATATTTTCAACAGGACGGTGCAACGGTTGTGGATTACTTCGTTTTTCCTCATTTAAAGAACACTATTTTTAAAACACCAGTTGCAAATTTAGAACAATTAGGTACAAGAACGGATTATCCAAGAATGTAGTAACATTGCTCCAGAGATGCTGGTCAACACTTTCGAAAATATGAAGAGACGTGTGAATTTATGTTTGGAGCATGGCGGTGGCCAATTTCAGCAATTTATGTAATTATTTTTCTTTTTCTTTCTGTATATTCTTACTTTGTTAATTTTGTAAACAACAAAAATAAATTTGTATTTGTCTACTTATTTTATTACTCATTAGTTTGGCATATCATGTCAGAATATGAATTTGACAAAATTTTAACCTACATTTGGTTAGATATATCGTCCCCATATCATTGTGATCTAAACCAAGCTCCACGTTTTTTAATCCAAGCCCTCTTTGTTGCAAATAATTTTTGCTCGCACGGTATAATGCATAGTATAATAATTATGCTCTTACTATCATAAGTATTATGCCAGCATGATCATATTATCAAATGGTTGTAGCGTAGCGCAATAGCATAGTATAATAAACGTTTATTTTACCATGGAATACTCCAAAATTTTTAAATTCTAAAATGCCTACCGCTGTTAAAATGTTCCCAAGTTTGATATATTACGTTGTATTTTATCATGCATCGTCCTTTATAACTTTACACAATAAACGTTGCTTTCAACTAACAACAGATCATGCAAAGTTTCCTAATATCTAATGAGGAGACCCTATCAAGACAGTGTTCCTTGGAGAATTTAATATCTACTGCCGCTAATTCCTGCGCTTCTTACAGTGGTGTAGGTACCTACTCGTTTTAACTATAAAATTAAATATGTTGTAAAACTTTTGTCATTTTGGCTCCATCCCAATCGCTCTTTGTAGGAGGGGATGGCCTCCTATCATAGACAATTTACCTTTAAATACGTACAGCTTATCTCCTGCGCAAACAAAAGTTACGTTTTATGGGTGAAAAAAATTGCATACCAAATAGTGGCGTTGCTTTACAAAGAGAGAAGGGATTGCTCCCCCATCCTCCCTTGGATCACCACTGTGCACTTACCCGACCTGATCTTGTTTATTTGTCGAGATTAAAGTATACCTGAAACAATAATAAAAAATGTTAAATTCGAAACTTAAATAAAAAAAATATATTTATATTCTATTCACATTTGAAATACGATTGATACGGTTAGCCAGCGCGTGATCAGAGCATGTTATCGTAATGATACTTGTGATTGCCAATAAGGAACTTTCACAGTTTTTTTTTGTTGCATAATAACAACCACATAACTAACATATCCAAAATCTTAAATATCATTCTTTATTTTTTTATAAATAATTAAATTTAAAAAAAACCGTGTGACGTCACGTAGTATGAATAGCACGCTCTCGCGCTATATATTGTAGTACTCGTTGACGTCAGAAGTAAACTTTAATCGCTTCCATTTAATCCAGAGGATTAAAAAAAACATTTCTTTGTGAACTGTGGCTCTTTACTTACGCTTAAGAGCATTATTTTTGACGCAGATGCGTTAATTCTTAGGGAGATGATGCGGAGTTTTTCATTGTTTTACTGCGGTTGGTGCAATACTAGTTATTTTTATTGTTAATAACCATGTGCAACAAATGTGTGACAAAAGCCATTCTATATATTATAACTCGCATTAATCTCATAATACGTTTTTAAATCAATAAGAATATAAGCTGGTGGAGGCTCGACCTGATCACTTGACTACATAGACTTCTTATAGAATATACTACACTGTTTACATTGAAAAGAAATCAAAGATTCCAGCGTTTACTATTTGTCTGATTAGTTGTATGGTCCACGTATGGTCCACTTTACTAAACACGTGCATCAAACGAAGGGATGTTTTCAAATTTACTGTTAAGTCACATATTAAATTTAAAAAATTAATAAAACACACGTTTTACAAAGGATAATTCAGATAAATTACAAACGTGAACAAGAGACTATAGGTAGAACAAGTTTTTGTTTTGTTGGTTTAAATAAAATAAATATGATTAGTTCAGGTTTTTGTTTTTAGTACCTACTTATTTTAGTTCCATGGTGACAAAATCTAGAATGATAGCGGCAACCTTGCTTTCCTTTTTCACGCCTCGGCAATTCACTGGTAGCAAGAAAAACAGCTGTAGTAATCGAAAAAACCCTTTTTTCCTGTGAGTAATCGTAGTATTTGTTTTTGCCATGTCGTGGTTAGTCGTCGGAATACTCGTTTTGAACGTGTTTTGTGAGTTATCGAAATTATCTTTTCACAGGTAAAGTTATAATCTATATTATTTGTCCATTCAGAGGCGTAACAATTAGGAAAAGAGTAAGTAAAAATAGGCCCAAATTATTAAAAGGTTCTTCTAAGGATACCAATATTGAAACAACAATTGTTTTTATAGTAGTTAGGTATAGTTATGTGCGTTCAAGTAGGATATTAATAATTTGAACCTTATTAATTTATTATCATATTTAAATACAAAATGACTGAAAAATATTTAAATTTTGTGTTACATTTATGGCTAAATATATTTTTGTATATTTTACAGTTAATAATAAGTTCTTTTTAAAAAACATCCTAATTAGCTAAGGATTCCATCGTGTGTATTTTATTATGTATAAATATCACATTACAAATAAATGTTTTAAAGGTTTTATGTAAAAATGTCAGTATGTTTCACCTATTCATGGGTCGATTCCGGGACATACTGTATATCCTAATAACTAAAATCTGACAATGTTAAAATTAGTTTGTTTTCATATACAAACCATTATCAAGAATAAAAATTTATCAGCAACGGGTAACAGTTTGTTTCTAAAAATTTTTTACCACCCAATGCAGGTAGGTAAATATTTTCAGAACAAAGGATTGTTAAATTTCCTTTTTTTGTTAAATTAAGTTACCTACAAAAATTACGTAACTATACATTAACCCTTGAATGCCTAAGCGGGGTCCTTGCGGGACCCCAGTACAGTATTTTCCTTAGTATTTCTGGAATAAAAAAAATCTGGCAACTGCGCCTTTAGGTATGTGCTTGAAAATAGTGTTAGCACGTGTTAGTTTGGTTTGAGCCGCCGACGCCGCGACAGTGCCAGGTTATAACGCTATTAGGTAGGTGGGGTCCCTCAGAGATAATAGTATAATACCTACATATTAGTATTTGTTTTGCTTTTGTTAATATTCTTCAGAAGGTGTTGTAAGTTAATTTTTAAATATTTAATAAATATTTTGAACACTATAACCTTAAGCTTGTGTTTGATAATTAAAATACACTTTAATGCATATCCATATGTTTATTTACTATGGGGTCCCTTGGGGACCCCGGTTGGGCATTTACGTTGCTTTTAGTAGGCTGGGCGCTCAAGGGTTAAAACTACAGAAACTAGTAAATATATTTCACTCATTTTCTATGAAATTTGAAACATTCTAGTGTGAAATAACATAGCCAGGGCTACGTTATATAAGCAGGAAGCAAATAAATTATACTTGTACTTACCTCCTGGCATGTCAACAAAAACTATTTCTCTTTCAATAATTAAACTACTTTTTACCTATTACTGCAATACCAGAGTATGTACAAATATCGTCTACGTGGTAATACATGATTAAATATAAAAAAAAACATTTATGCTTGTCTCTGACCTAAAATTTCAATAATAATAACACTATACAATCACAGCCTAGGCTTTTTTCTAAGGCTTCTTTTAATCTTCACTTAAGTAAAAATTTATTAATGCTTTAATAAAATCTTTTTTAATTATTACTTATTTATTGTCATAAAAATGCTTGCCACACCCTACGCCGCTAGTGTTGGCTAATCGCTTCGAATCCTTGACCACGCAGAATCGGAAATTTACCGCGCTTTCTCTCTCGCTCTCTTCTGTCTTTGTTTCACACTAATGTTTGATGAAAACAAACAGACTATTTATGAATCAATCGCTTAGTCTATTCTATGAGAAATCTATGGCTTGACTATAACGAGTCGCGTTAATATTTACTTCGGTCTATCTTGGAAATAAATAGACCCAGTGTAAACCTTTTCTGGCGCGCAAATAAGACTGGCAAATTCATTGGCGAGAAGTGCCGCTAAAGCCGTGAATATGTAAAACCTCCTTTATCATAAAGTAAAATTAAATGCACTTTATACCATAAAATATTTTTTCTATTTGACGTTCATAATAAGTTCATTATGAACTTGAAATGAAGTTCATAATGAAGCTATTTCGATACGCGTTTTTTCTTTATTTGATGTTGGTAATATTGAAATTGAAAAATTGACGTAAAATCACGTCTTTTGAAATTCAAAAAAAATTAGCAAAATCGCCCGAATTTCCGAACGCTCTGTATATGTACCGAATGTACAGGGATCACACAACGTATTCCGTCCAATTTCAAATCTTATATCGCTAAAATAACTTTAGAATCTCGTGATGAAAATGGGTCAATAAATGAAAAAATGACAGTTCGCAAAATAATTTTTGTTGTCCAGAGGTTACTATGATAAAAAATAGTATTACCAACATAAAATTTAGACATAAAAATTTAAAGGATTTATTTTCTTTTTAAATATGTATTTTTTATTGAAAAAACTACAAATAGAAAAAATAGTATAAAGCACTTGGTTCATAAGGCGTTTTAGCGCACGTGTCAATTAAAAAACTCGCCACTGTGTGGCTCGTTTTTTAAAATAGACGCGTGCGCTAAAACCGCTTCTTATGAAACGTGTACTTTAATATACTATTTTCTAATTTTGTCTCGAAACAGATCTATTTCGAACGCGCTAGCGAGTTCGTAATAGATTTATTTCGAACTCCGAATTTTATTATTTAAAGGTTGGCCCTACATGACATGTTTTTTTTTCACCGTTTAGCATAGCATTCTAGATAACTAATATTTTTTAGTCCAAATATGCAAAATACTACACGAACCCACATATGTATGTTTGGTTGCCTAGATCTACAAATCTGTATGTATTGTTTTAGTTAATTAAAAAACACATATTAAATAATAACTTTATTGACGGAGAACTATTTTGCTTTTGTAGATGCTTCAAGCTATCATTTTCTGCCAAATCCTATCCAAAATTCAATCTACCAACCTTCCAATGTCGATTTTAACTACAACTTTATTTGAATTTTCCATCTTCCCTATACTAAATTGCAATGCCGTGACGTAAAATCACGTCTTTTGAAATTCGAAAAAAAGTAAGTAGCAAAATCGCCCGAATTTCCGAACGCTCTGTATATGTACCAAATGTATAAGGATCACACAAAGTATTCCGTCCAATTTCAAATCTCATATCGCTAAAATAACTTTAGAATCTCGTGGTGAAAATGGGTGAATAAATCAAAAAATGACAGTTCGCAAAATAATTTTTATTGTCCATAGGCTACTATGATAAAAAATAGTATTACCAACATAACATTTAGACATAAAAATTTACAAAATTTGAAGGATCTATTTTTTTTTAAATATGTGTTTTTATTGAAAAAACTACAAATTAGAAAAAATAGTATAAAGTACGTGTTATATAAAGCAGTTTTAAGCACTTGTCCCGTTATAAAACTCGCCGCAAGCGGCTCGTTTTTTAACATTTACGCGTGCTATAAAATGATGCTTTATAAAACGTGTACTTTAATATACTATTTTATCTACAACTGTAATAAATCATTTTTGAAACATTTCTAGCTCTCTTTAACTGCCAACTACAAACACATTACCCCTTGTAAAAAAATAATAGTTAATAAAATAAAATAAAATAAAAGTGTCTTTATATTACGGTAAACAAAATTCACAAAATATTCATATAAACAGACGGCGAGATCCAGCTAGTCAGCTGCTCATATCTAACCGTCAAGTGAATAATAACTATAAATAATGCAAATAAATATACAATAGTAAGAATCCAAATGAAAACAAGAAATTATCTTTAACTATTCCTTAATGATATTCCCTATAAATTTATATATATATATATATATATTTTTTAAATTCTAAACCATAAATTACACTGATTGGTAAAAAGAAAAAAAAAAAATGATAAATGATAAAAAGCGAATTTTCAATTTCTGTTCATGACCATCAATTCTTTAATTTTTCCCTTCAAACCCATAACTGAAGCACTTTGATCAATTTGCACGCCAAAAGTGTTACAGATTTTGGAAGCGTTGTAACTGAAAGATCTCTGAAACATGGCAGAAGAGTGACGGGGAATATAAAGCCGTTGTCGATGTCGAGTAGCCCTATCGTGAACATCTTCACCCTTTATCAGTCTTTGACCAAGATACGAGGGTTGACCTGACAAAAATAGCCTTTTAAGTAATGACACAAACTGCACCTGATATCTTTCGTCCAAGGTCAACCAGCCAGAATCACTAAGAAGCGGCGTTACATGATCAAATTTCCGTGCACCATAAGAAAACTTTAGACACATGTTCTGAACTTTTTGTAGGCTGTGTCTGTCTTTAACAGTGAGCGCAGGCCAAAATACTTGGCAACAATATAATAAGGAAGATAAGACCAATGTATTGCACAAACGTAACTTAATATCAGTCGTCAAGGACTCTTTATGAATATACAACATTTTAAGCTTACAATAACAGTTCCGCAAAAGACCCGATACATGTCCATCGAACCTCAAACCATCATCAAAAGTTAGTCCCAAGTTCTTACATTTATCGCTGGGTACCAGAACCTCACTACCAATCTTTACTGTAAAGTTATTATCAATTTTTAGTTCTTCTTTTTTTGATCCAAAAATGAGCAGCTGTGATTTTTTTCCATTTAACAGCAATCCATGAGCGGCAGATACTTTTAGCACCATTTCTAGGTCTGCACTAATCTCATTTGAAGCTTCATTCGCGTTCTCATGGTCAAAAGAATAATATATTTGAAAATCGTCCGCATACTGGTGTGAAGAACATGTCTTAAGAAAACCACTGAAATCCGCCGTATAAATGGAAAATAGTAGAGGGCCAAGGATACTTCCTTGGGGCACTCCTCTAGTGATTGGCAGAAAATCTGACTGATTATTATTAAAAGACACCCTCTGCGTTCTATTAGTTAAGTAGTCCTTTATAAAATGTATTGCATTGCCGCTCAAACCAAAGAACTTCAGCTTAGTAAGCAATATATCAGGCTCCAGTGTATCAAAAGCCTTGCTGTAGTCCAAGAGCACTAGACAAGACTGTTTGCGTTGGTCACAAGCATGAAAAATATCGTCCGTAATTTTCAGCAAAGCAGTACAGGTACTGTGATGCTTACGAAAACCAGACTGAGTAAGTGGTAAAATATTATTAACATTGAAATATTCTGTCAATTGTTCACAAGCAATTTTCTCAAGTAACTTAGACAAGGTTGGCAATAAACTTATAGGTCTAAATTGAGAAACGTCAGTAGGATTGGTAACCTTGGCAATAGGAATAATGTTGGCATTCTTCCAAGAGGAAGGAAATTTGGAAGTGACAAGACAGCGATTTATAATGTAAGTTAAGTACTGCGTTAAATGCGGGGTGATCATTTCGATCATTTTTAAATTAATGCCATCAGTGCCCATAGCATTTGATTTTAGGCTGTTAATGACTTCAGTAACTTTATTATTATTTACTTGGGTGAAATGAAAAAAATTCGAGAACTGGGGGAAGAGTTTATTGACATAATTTGTATCTATGAATGTTTGATCAACTGTTTTAGACTGAGGCACGCTATCAATAAAATACTTGTTAAAACTAGAAGGACTATCTATACGATCAGGGGATACCTCGATGGAAGTATTAATATTTAATAATTTAAGAGTTTTCCAAAAACCACGGGGGTCAACCCTGAATTTATGATTTAGATACGCGCGCTTCTCATTTCTAATTGCAGAAGTCACAAAATTACGAAGTTCCTTATATTCATTCCAAGCTAAATCAGTTTTTAATTTTTTGTATCGAGTGAGTGCTTTTTTGCGAAGCGTTATCATGAGTTTCAGGTTTTCAGTTAACCACGGCGCGGGGACCTTGGTGAAGCGAGCAGCTCTGATCGGCGCGTGTACATCGAAAATATTTATAACGTTTTCAGTAAAGAAAGAGACCATTTCATCAATATCATGAAGCAGATATATGCGGTTCCAATCGATATTCATCAGATCGTTTTGAAATTGCTCATTATCAAAATTTCTGTAATCTCTATAAGTGCGGATGGAAACCGGTGGGCGCTCCTTCTTAATTTTTAAAAATGAGGCTATCAGGCAGTGATCGGAGATGTGATCCATTTTAATAATCTGAGTGTCATGAACAATCTCTGAATCGGATAGAATAATTATATCCAACAGTGTCTGTGAAAGAGGAGTAATTCTGGTAGGTTTAGTTATGATTTGACTTAGACCGTATTTATCTAGAAATTTAACTAAGTATAAGTAGCCTGCGTTAGTTTTATTTAAGAAATTGACGTTAAAGTCTCCTCCCATCACCATATACTGATAATTAGGGATATAATTAACAATTGTACTCTCCAGGTCATCAATACAGGTATTAAGATTTGCGTTAGGCGGACGGTAAATAGTACCCAAGCATATTTCCCTCCCATGAGTTTTTAAACTAATCCAGAGTTGCTCTAATTGCGAATTGCATGGAGGTATATCCAATACTTTCGTTTTGAAGAAGTTTCTAACATAAAAAGCGACTCCACCAGATCTGCCTATTCGATCCTTCCTAATGAGAGTGTACCCTGGTAAAGAAACCACACTATCTTGAACTCCGCCACTCAACCACGTTTCAGAAAGACCAATCACGTCATATTTCTCTTCCGCAACAAACTCTGCAAACTGTTCAAACTGTGCTGTGAGCGAACGAATATTAAAATGAACAAAACTAAAAAAGTTATCATTTTGACTACTAGTCATCTTGTTTGAGTTTTGATACATTTAGCTCTGTACTACACAAATTAACACAAACGTAGGTAACTTAATTAATACAAAAAACATATCAATACCGTAATTTATTTTAAGAATAACGATAGCGAAGAAAAAAGAAACCCGATGTGCTTATCTACATTTACATTTTACATCCCATAAATAATACATGATAATGAAACCAATTTTAACCAAAAATAAACTTAACCAATACATTTAACAATAAGCAAAAAGAAATCGTTTTTATAAACCATAAAGCCAATTTTAAACATTTAGGTATTTACCTTCATAAAAATAACAATAGTATAAAAGAAAGAAAAAAAAATGTTTATACTAACATCGACTAAAACTTCACGATAAAGTTGTGGGCAAGCTACAGATCATTTTTAGAATTTACTATAAACTTTTCCTGATTATTGTCATTAGTTACATAATACACCTTTCCTCCAGCCGACCACGCTTTATTTTTTCCGTATTTATTCTTCGCTGCGAGCAGTAGCTCGTAGCGAGAGCGCACTAAGTCCTCAAAAATGGAATACTGAGTATCTTTAAGCTTCTTTTTTGCAGCAAAAATCTCATTTCTTTTGTAGTTAGTTACGAAGTTCACGACAACCGTGCGAGACTTGTTGGTATCATCCAATTTTCTTCCTAGGCGAAAGGAATAGTCTACATCGGTTGGTAAACAATGAACATTTAACTCCTTTTTAAAAAATTTAGGCAGGGCCTCAAAAAGATTCTCATCTTTTTCCTCAGCGATGCCACAAATACGCAGACTATTTCGTTTGGTGCATTGCTCCAGCGAGTCGAGTCGTACTTGCATTTCCGCAATAGATGCCACATTCTTATCAGCTAAACTGTTAAGTCTGTCAATAGAGTCATGAAGAGCGGCAAGTTTATTATCGATTATTTTAATTTTCTTGTCCAGACTTTCCTCCAATTTCTGGCAAAAATGCGAACATACTTGATTAATGAGTCTCTCAACATCGTTGTCAGATCTACTAGAGCTTCTAGTAGCAGTGCCACCTCCACCAGCCATACCCTCAAGTCACAACTTTATTACACAGATAGGACTATAAAACCAGCACGTGCCAGTCAGACGATAAAATTAGTAGAAAGTTGGTTTTTGAAAACAATTGGAGCCCCAAAACACTCACCAATCAATAGTCCGCACCACTATAGGTAGGATGTTGAACAAAAGAACACAAAACTACGGATTTAAACCACGCAAACACATGTAAGTTCACAGAGCCAAAATAAATGCGTCTACTCTCGTACAAAACACATATCAATCATGACAAAACACATATCAAACCCTATTATTTTTTTACAAGGGGTAATGTGTTTGTAGTTGGTACAGTCCATACGAATTGATGGACATTACAGGGCGGCAAAAACAGTAAAAAGGTCCAAACCCTACATTCAACATTTGATGAGATTTATAGCTGGTACAAAATTAACGTCGAAATGTAGAGTGTGCTCTGTTTTTTTTTAGTAAAATGTAATCACGAGTTGTATTTAAAAAACAACAAAATTACGGGCACAAAGGTTTTTCAGGCAAAGTTTGCTAATTTGAAACTGAACTCAATAAAACAAATTTACAGTCCGATTTTTTATGCTAATGTTATTTTTTGGTCAAGTTTGGTACTTAAATGCTTAACAGACAGGTATATTCTGATTTTGTTGAATTACAAAATATCATATTAAATTCTACTATCTACATAACGTGTTACAGTTAAAATTTAGTGGTTTAATAGTAATATTCAAATGATGTATATTAAATTATACAAGTTGAAGTGACGCAATTTATTTTCAAAATAAATTTATATCTCTAGAGTTCCAGAGAATATTATTATGGTGCGGGCCAAAATCCTGATTTCAAAATTTTCTGGCGAATGAGGCAAACTGCAGAGTAATGGACAACAAGGAAAAATAATGGGTCATTTGGCGAGATTTATAGGTCAGCTCGGATTAACGCTGGACTGTGATTCCACAGGATAATTTCAAGGCGCAAAATAATGTCAATGTAATTAAAGACGTTAAATTGTTAAATATCTCCAGGTGAAACATAAAAATGCTACTTTCGTCAACTCATTATTTGTTTTTATGATTAATGACATTTTATATTTTTACATTTTCGAATTTTATTCTGCAATCTCTTGTGTTAACATTTCCCCCCCATTATAATCAAAATACATCCATACACGGTATGCCGACGCCCACGAATTCTCTCTATCTCTCGCACATTGTGACGTCACATGAGGGAGTCCAGCGCGGGGGAATCCAAAAATGTATTATTTAAATATTGGAGCAGTTTAAAACCCATAAATATGGTAAAGGCATTGTTTTATAATAGTTAATGTTACTTCTCGATCAATGTGCTTTAAATGACCTAAAAGTGAAGCGATACATTTTTTTGTTTGGCTCCATAAAAATCACTTAGCAACAAATATCATGTTCCATAAGGCCCTCCGCACATGAAGCAACTAAAAAGAAACTAAACTAATTAGAAACTTAAATTATAAACTAGTAACAAACTATGAATCGCACACGACGCTACTGACAGTTTATAAAAGCAAGTCACTTCTCATTGTTATATGGTGCATACATTATTATTTCAGTATTGTAATAATAACTATTGTTATTTATTATCGTGTTAAAAAATGGATAGTGATTCAAGTGATGCAGATATTATCCTTTATTATTATAATGCAAAAGGGAGAAACCGACAGAAGAAAAGGACTTATTGGATTCACCCATACATTGCAAAAAATATAAAATGCAGAGCATTTGCTGCAAAAGAACTATAACAAAATGACTAGTCTTAAATTCAATAGTTGGTCTGCCATTTTTTGCCGTTTTGCGCAGTTGTTTACAGAATAAACTAGAAACCAATAGCCGAGCGACCTACACGTCGGGTTGAGACTTGACTGATTACTGACGAGTTGCAAACCAGTTGCCAACTAGTAGCGCTGTATGCGGATGCTCATTGAAATACACGGGGAGTGACTAATAAGTAACTGAATGGTGATTTAAGTTTCTAATTCGTTTCTTTTTAGTTGCTTCATGTGCGGAGGGCCTTAAGCTCCAAGTTCGGATTGTGGAATTAGATATTCTTGTGCCTAATAATGAATTGTCAGAAAATGAAATTTTAGATACAGAGACATCAGGTAGTAACATTTTTTTACCATAATATATTAAAAAAAATCATTTTTTTAAATACGATGCTATACGTTGCTGTTTCATTCAATTGTTAGGCGAAAACATTTTCTATTATCCACATAAGGTGTCCCTATATCTAACTAGAATATTTTAAATTAGTTTACGGTTTCTTGCAAAATCCTCCAAATATCAAACTTATTGATTTTGGGCAAGAAGGCCATGATAAATAATTCATTTCAACTGACAATGACACGCGTCTGTCTTAAATACTATCCATATGCAATAAAGCTTGATGACTCCGCCTACGTTCTTATAAATTGGAGTGTGAAGTTTGAGCTGTTGGTTTTGGACAAGAATAAAGAGGACCACTGTATATTATGTTGGTTGGTCCATACATGTTCCGCTATACCTGATCTCGAAGTTTCACCTCTTTGAGTATGTTTCACATGTTCTTTAACTCGTACGGGAAGAGGTCTTTTTGTTTCTCCAATGTACGATTCGTCACACTCGCAAGGGATTTGATAGACACAATTTTTTGTGGTTTCATTACGGGGGGGTTTTACTTTTGTAAGAAAGCTTCTAAGCGTATTTCCGGATTTGAAGGCTGTTTTGATATTAAAGTTTTTGGTTATTCTTCTAATCATTTCAGAAATCCCCTTGACATAAGGTATTGTAAAAAATGCTTGCTCCTATTTCGTTTCTGTATTAGTTTTCACTTCGCGATTTTTAAGTTTTGAGATTTCAATATAAAGGTCTTCCGGATTGTTGCAAACGTTATATGCTCTGTGATAAAGAGTTTGAATTATGCCCTGTTTTATGGAGTTTGAATGATTCGATCCGTGATTAAGGTATTGCCATTGTTTTCAGCACTTCGTTTAACGAGCACATCGAGAAAAGGTAAAGTGGAATGCTTTTCGATTTCCATGCTAAATTTAGTGGATTGTCTTACTTATATTATTAATATATTCCAAAAACCGTATGAGCTCTTCGTTGCCGTCTGTCCAGATAATAAAGGTATCATCAACATATCTAAGCCAAAATTTAGGTTTAATCTTGGCAGTGTTAATAGTGTGTGACTCAAACCATTCCATTTACAGGTTAGTTACCACCGGAGAGAGAGATGAACCCATTGGAAGAACGTCATCTTGGGCATAGAACCTATATTTTACTTAAAGGTAGGACCTACGTAGACAATAATCCAATAGTTTCATCACTTCATCCAGCGGCGAACTAGTGCGTTCTGTAAGGGTTGGGTCTTCTTGTATCTTTTGCTTGATGATATGCAGTGAATCCCCTATTGGGACGTTGGTGTATAAGCTTTCTACGTCGAAACTGACAAATGTGTCTTGTGGTTTGAAATTGACGGTTTTCAGAATAATTACAAAGTGGTCAGAGTTCTGAACAAAAGAAAATGACTGACCCTGTAACGGTTTAATTATCTTAAGAAGAAATTTTGGTAATGCGCTTGTAGGGGTATTCCTGGAGGTCAAAGGAGAATACAGGATACTAGCCAAGGAACCAACAGCAACGATTGAGGGAAGGATATACAGAACGTTAAAGAAACACTCAGCCTACATTCCAGATGCCATCCGAAAAAAACTAACACCACATCATAGCAAACATCCTTATCTCTACGGTCTTTTTAAAATTCATAAGAACAACATGCCACTAAGACCAATCACCAGCACCAAGAAATTTAAAGGTCAAAATTTAAGAAAACAATTTTCTTCTCAGTACCGGATACAAAAACTTTTTATAAAAGTATTGTAAATGATGAAAGGAATACGAAAAAAAATATTATCGAGGGAGGAGCGGCTGGCATATTTGTAAATAACACCCAGGATCGCCAATCGGCTTTCGCCCGAGCATGTCTGGTGAATGGCGGACTATATGACAAATCGGATGACAAATGGGGATGGGTTTGTTCGGGTTTTTATATGATTTTCGTTCTATTTTATATTTCCTATTAAATTGTACCTTATAAATAATTTAAATTTATAATTGTCTGTTCAATATCGACCAAATTTGCGATTACGGGTGTTAGTTACCCAATCAATTTGTCATATCGTCTGCTATTTACCAGAGGTGTTCGAGCGAGGGCCGATTGGCGATCCTGGGTGCTATATACAAATATGCGAGCGGCTGTGGGTAGAACAATCCGATGTTGCCATATATACCGAATTATTTTATTGAGACAGGTTTATATGCAACCACCATTACATATTCTCGATAGGTGGGTTGCATTCGGATCGAAGACCTGAATAACAAAAAAAATTATGATTGCCTAAATTTAATGGCACGTTTCTATTTCTGGATTAAATAATAAAAATAAGGCAATGGAATGGGAACTAAGGAAATAAAAGATCAAAAATATTTTACTAAAATCGGACTCTTTAATAACTATACCATGTTTTTTCTTTAGTGAACCCAACCAAGTTTATAACATATCAAGTAAATTCATTCAGGAGTTAAAAATATAAAAGTTCTGCAACCTATAATATAAAATCTCATGCCTGCTCATACTCGGTGAAGTATTATTTTAAATTCTGATACTCATATGCAGTGAAATTAAATTTAATTATTGAAAAGAAATATTTTGGGAAATATTTTTTAGTTTTGGGTATAGGTTTTTGATTGTTTTATGTTTCTCAGTAAATTATATAGGTATAATAATCCATTACAAAACCCCACTATGCAATTTTATAAAAAAAAAAATAAAAACCATATTTAAATACATTTATTGAAAAACGAAAACTATACAGTATCCTATCCGGACCTATCCACTACCTAGATTAACATTCAAATTTGAAGTTATGTGGTTTATGTATGTATGCTTTAACGGGATTGATTTCTTTAAAAAAATTATAATTTAAAAAAGTAGAGCCAAGTACGTATCTAGGACGTGGGATATGTACCTACTGGAACTACTCAATTTAATACCGCTCACGTTTATTTTTGTAAAAATTCACAAATAATTGTGATCATCTAAACTACTTTGAGATATTAACTATCCTTTATTTAATAATGCCTTTTTAATATTCGAAAACTCACTTGGGTCAGCTTTCGTTAGGGAAGATTTACTTTTTTTAGAGTTTTTTTAGTGGTTTTTGTTTATGTTATGGACTTCTTTTAAATGTCTATGCAAATTACTTCGAGAAGAATAGGACTTTTCACAGTAATAGCAACTAAACGCCATAGTAAAGAACAAGGCAATTTTAAAATAGATATGAACCTTTTAAAGTACACGAATACAATCGGCGCACAGATAAATACTTTAGGAGGAAAATCGGAGAGCAATCATATATAAAAAGGGTAAAGAGCAATTTTGCAAAAGCCAAAAAACTATAAAAGGTAAATAATATTGGTTACTAACGTTAGCACAGACCACCACACGGCCGTCACAACACACACTCGTGTTCTTGTGTAAACGTTTTTAGCAGGAAAACTGACAAAGGAAATTCAAATATGAAGATATCTGGCAACGTGGGATTATTCTACCCACAGCCGCTCTCCTATCGAGGGCGCTTCATTCAAAATAAAAAAGTTTGAGACAACTTCCGGTCTAGTAGTAGTAGTAGTAGTAGTAGTAGTAGTAGTAGTAGTAGTAGTAGTAATTGAGGGTAGGTTTCGAAACCTGGCAAGTAGATCAACGGCGATCCTTTTTGCCTACTACTTTCCTCCGCCGATCTCAGCACCCGATGCCGGAGTCTTTCCAGGGCCTCACCTGGTGCCTAGAAAATGCAGCGGGGTCTCTTAACTTCCGGTCTAACTGGAAGTCGCATATGATCGCTGTTATTTCATTTGAAAAGAGCTTATCCGAAATCCCCTTTATCCAAATTGGCAGGATCCAAATCACATTATTTTCGAAATATTTTACCATACGTTCACCGTGAGACACCCTATATAATAGCTTTACCACGCCTTAAAAACCCGTAGAACTATATTATCCCATGTTCTCACTAAGTATCCTATTATTTTTCCTTGTTACTCTTTTTTCCTTTTTCCTTAATAACCATAAAAAGTTGACATTGGAAATTTGGGAAGAAAAATATTTTTATATTATGCTTGTATTTTTGAGGTTTTATTTAGATAGCTTATACATCTTAATAAAAGTAGCAACGATTTTAAAATACAATACAAGCAGTACCGAAATGTTTATTTAACATCATATACGAGGTACTCTAGAAAATATTTTTTTCATGCAATAAACTGAAAGGCTCAGGTTTTGGTAAATATACAATAATCTTTCTTAACTTGATCACACCACTACAATTCCTGATTTAGCTCCGCGTGACCTTTTTATTCAGAAATTTGAAAAAGCACATCAAAGATCGTCATTATTCACACCATAATCCAATGAAAGAGTGTCAACATCTATACTAGATGGCGCTATGCGTTATTTCATTCTGACGGTCTTCTCCGTGTAATAGAAGTTGAACTTCACTTTCCTTTCTCCTGTTGGATCCTGACCTCACTGATTACCCATGATAAAAACTTACAGAAATCCTTTTAAACTTCAGAAAAAGGAAATAAACTTTAAGTAATAAAGGGTAAATTCTTCACATATTTCGAATATATTAGGTTCATCCTCAGGAGAACAGAAAAAAAAATTAGAAATACAAAGGATGCATACAGTCCCATTGGAGGTCAAAGATGTTAGAAACAACTCGGTTACGAGCTTAGATATTTGAAAAAACGTTGAACATAACTATCAAAAATGATAATGATAAAGTTATGAACGAAGACCATTCGTAAAGTATAGAAGGCAATCATTCAGGAAACAAAGTCAGAAAATTTGCATTGAAGCTGGCTAGGTATAAATGAAAAATATATTATAGGGTATTGAGGAAAAATTGTAGTAGAGGAGGTTCTGAAATGCATCAGGGCCAAAAGTAAAGGGTCAATTATATTAATCATGTAAAAAGTAGATAATAAATTGAAGCATACAAGAGTGAACAAGCACCGCAAGTGTGAGTTTAAAATGATTTTTTCCTCATTATGAATCGATGGCATTGCCATAACCCAAAAAAGTTTTTCTGGAATTTGAAATACACCTTGTATCAAATCCACACCTCTCAAATAAAATTTTACAAAAAAACAAAAAAGCTATTTTATAGCAGGCAGATCTCACAAGGTGAGATTTTTTGAGGGATAGGGCCCGCCGACCAGCTCTGACATTCTAGTCTCTCAGATATGGTATACCAGGGAATAGATATTTTATGTTGGTATCCCCACACAAATACCCAGTCTTTCATTTGTATGGGTATTAGGTCCTTCAGGGGCATAGTATTTTAGTGAATTTGGATGAACCGGGATTTCAACAGGTTTCACATACTACGTCAAATGATTGAGTAAAAGTAAGTGATATGCATAAAATACAAAAAAAATTAAAAACTAGCCACTGTATATGTATACGATAGGTTTGTGTATTTTGCAAATTGCACAAGAAAATAATATAACAAAAAACTTATCAAAATGGGTACAAAAATGGATTTTAGAAAAAAAGGATACGGTAATACGAGTATATTATATACCTTTAATTGGAGAATTTAAAGAAGCTGAGCGGGATGATTTAAATAATTACTAAAGAATGAGTGTGTCCTGTTTATGGAGAATTGGTACCTGATCCACTGCTATCCTTTTAATTCTCTTTTAATCTAAACCTATTTCTTGTGCTTTAAATTTTGCTTTTTATTATTTTATGGTGGCATTGGAATAATTTTCACTCTATATAAACGATTTGATTTCTTCGCATGCTTCTCGCTTTAAATTTTTGTTAATCATAAGCATCTTTAATTTTTCATGAACATTGGCGCCATTTAAAGATTTGTTCTCTTGCATTTTCTTTATATTTTTGTATCGTGAGTTATTTTACCTTGAGGGATGGAGTGGAAAAAAAGAAGCACCTACTTACATTATTTAACTTAATATAATTTTTTACACTCTTTTTAATCCCAAAACTATCAATTCAAGTCGATTTTTAATTTAGACACCTTTAGTAAATACGGCTGTAATTAACTAACTAGGCAACTTTGATTGTGACTTAAATGACATCGACAATAGTATATTAAAGTATACGTTTCATAAAAAGCGGTTTTAGCGCACGCGTCTATTTTAAAAAACGAGCCACAAAGTGGCGAGTTTTTTTATTGACACGTGCGCTAAAACGCCTTATGAAACATGTGCTTTATACATTTTTTTCTATTTCACCTTTTATAATCAAGAAAAATACATTTTTAAAAGAAAATAAATCCTTCAAATTTTGTAAATTTTTATGTCCAAATTTTATGTTGGTAATACTATTTTTTATCATAGCAGCCTCT
The DNA here is from genome assembly GCA_963969555.1 of Polydrusus pterygomalis. Taxonomy (NCBI): domain Eukaryota; kingdom Metazoa; phylum Arthropoda; class Insecta; order Coleoptera; family Curculionidae; genus Polydrusus; species Polydrusus pterygomalis. The sequence continues at coordinate 34,171,065 of OZ018376.1, read as the reverse complement.
GGACAACAAAAATTATTTTGCAAACTGTCATTTTTTGATTTATTGACCCATTTTCACCACGAGATTCTAAAGTTATTTTAGCGATATGAGATTTGAAATTGGACGGAATACGTTGTGTGATCCTTGTACATTCGGTACATATACAGAGCGTTCGGAAATTCGGGAGATTTTGCTACTTTTTTTCGAATTTCAAAAGACGTGATTTTACGTCACGGCATTGCAATTTAGTATAGGGAAGATGGAAAATTCAAATAAAGTTGAAGTTCAAATCGACATTAGAAGGTTAGTAGATTGAATTTTGGATATAATTTGGCAGAAAATGATAGCTTGAAGCATCTACAAAAGATTGATTTATAGATTTATGCAACCAACATACATGACTGTTATCCACACAGAATAAAAAAGTAAGTTATCAAGCTATTTTTCCTCTGCGAAAAATGGGTTTCCTCGTAATTCACAAAGGTCGCGCAAGTCAATGAAATAAAACATTTAAATGTTACCAACATCAAATAAAGAAAAAACGCGTATCGAAATAGCTTCATTACGATACGCAAATGCGTATCGTACTGAGCTTATTATGAACGTGAAATAGAAAAAAAATATTTTCTCATATTTAAGTTGGCTCAGTTCCACTTTGATTGTAATTAAATAATTTTTGCCAATGTTATTGTTGCCACAGTACAAGTCTTTGCTTAGTTAAATATTCTTTAAGACATAAGACTTGCTTACCCCTATACAAACAGCTAAGTTGAATTTATTATTTTTTTTTATTATTGCACCACGAGAAAATTGTAATAAAGTTTTTTTATGAAGTTCTTGTAACAAATATAATTAATTTCTTTTTCTGGGCAATAAGATAAACTGCCGATGCCAACATTTTATGACATGGAAGCAAAATAAACAGAATGAGTAAAGGGTAACAGGGAAAAAATATTTGGATATTTAGCGAGATTTATTATATAGGTTAGATAAAATTAACCCGAGACAAAAGTTATACGAGTTTCAAAGGCATATAACAAGGTTTTATGTAAGCACAAAATTGCTAGTTATAATAAGTATGATTCTGAATACGTAATTTACCTATATTATAATATGTTACCTAATTGCGGAATTCCTTCTATATTATTGGTACATTGACCTAGACTTACCAGAATCTTCGTTTCCATGACAAGGAAAGTTATTTAAAATAGGCTCATGATCAAATGGTAACAAACACTTTTTTGTTGTATTTTGTTGTTTACTAGTTGTTTTTAAAAGCTTCAAAACGGTAAAAACACAGCTCAATTCGCAATTTGCAAGCTAAAATTTCAGAAAAATTAGTTACCTGCGTAAGACACGCTTAATATTTGACACCTTACTTGATTTGAGATGATTGGAGTGCCCCAGGGTTCTGTGCTAGGATCACTTATTTTTCCAATTTTCATTAATGAAATCCCCAGCTATATACGCAACGGGTTTGTCATCATGTTTGCAGTTTTCTCATCTGTGGTGGCCACGGCATTGAATCCTGACGAGCTATATAATTTGGTATTACGTATCCTTGGTGACTTTGATAATTGGTGTAAAAAGAACAATCTAATATTGAATCTACAGAAAACTCTATACTTACATAAATTTCAGATGTAACACGAGATCATCAATCACTATAGTGGATACCATGTGCGCTGCGAAAGGTTGTAAATTCTTGGGTCTGCATATAGACCAATTTCTTACATGGGAATCTCATGTAATAATAGATCATGTCGCGAAAAAGTGCGGTACTGCTTATTTTGCCATATTTCAGCTTAAACAATTACTAGATAGAAACGCACTGATAAATGCGTATTATTCGCTAGTCCTAGTCTATTGTCATCTTAATTATAATATCACTCTTTGGGGCAACTCAGTTGAGTCCAACAGAATATTCTTAGTCCAAAAACGAATAACTCGCCTAATCTATGGTCTAAGGTTCACTGGATAGTTGTAGACCAGTTTTCATTAAGAATGGGATCATGTATTTATATTTTTAGACTGTTGATGTATGTAAAAATAAACGAACATTTTTTTTTTTTATCAAAGTCTTAGGTATTCTCATGATTATCCAACCAGAAATATTTGTCAATAGTCAAACATAACCTTACAAAATTCAAACGGTCACCTGATTATATGCAGGTACAATTTTATACAATAAATTACCAAACAAAATAAGATTACTAAATGTAAATATATTTAAACGAAAAATAAAGCTATTTCTGATTGATAAAGGTTACTACTTACACTCAGAATTTTTAAATGGTACTATTATACTCTAGAGTACATGAAACCAAACAATAATAATTATAGATTACGTGTTGTACATCCATCTTTTGATGGCTTCTTCGGTTAGTACGATATAGATTTTGATTTTAATTTTGATTTTGGATTTTGATACCCGGAAGTATTTTTACGCCTGGCTTACACTCCTATTGACCAAAAATCTCCTTGTTTGCGTCACAATAATACTCCTCTTTTTACGACAATGCAAAAATACACAAAATAGCCCAAATCCAGTTTTATGTTATTGCAATCCAAATTTTATAAATAAATTCGTGGAAAGCTGAAGTAACCGTTTAAAACCATTTTCCATCGAATTTAACTTGAATATTTAAAGAGCCAAATAAAAAACAGTTTCGAAGCTATCGATGTAATGACAATTTAACCACCGTCTGACAATTTCAAAATCTCATTAGTTGAAACATCCTGATAAATTGCCGATCGGAGTCGATGTCTATTCGTCTTTGCTAATGAGAAATTGATCTTGATAAAATGCCTTAAATTTTCAGGGTTTCGCCACAAATCAGCCTCTTGACTAATTCTTCAAATCGTGTCAATCCAGGCATTTAATTAAAATTTTAAATTACTTTCCTGACACGTAAAAATGAGTAAATAATACTAATAGTATATTATTTGGCGAGCATATAATGTAGGTCACATAATAAGCGACGATGATTAATAAAATATAATTTTGGGAACTCGGATTATTACGAATTCATAATAGTCCAAAGTGTTTTATGAAAAGTTATAATTATTGTATCGCGCAAGCAAAAATTATTTGCATCAAAGAGGGCTTGGATTAAAAAACGTAGGGCTTAGTTCAGATCGCAATCATATGGGGACGATATAGGTATCTAACCAAATATAGGTTAAAATTTTGTCAAATTCATAGTATTATGACATGATATGCCAAACTAATGAGTAATAAAAATAAGAAGATAAATACAAATTTATTTTTGTTGTTTACAAAATTAACAAAGTAAGAATATACAGAAAGAAAAAGAAAAATAATTACATAAATTGCTAAAATTGGCCACCGCCATGCTCCAAGAATAAATTCACACGTCTCTTTATATTTTCGAAAGTGTTGACCAGCATCTCTGGAGAAATATTACCACATTCTAGGACAATCCTTTCTTGTAATTGTTCTAAATTTGCAACTGGTGTTTTTAAAATATTGTGCAACAAGATCTTCTGTTCTTACAGATGATCTTTCTGCTCTTTTTTTGTATTGTATAGAACCCTTCCCTAAACACAGCCACGGTTCTTTTTAGGCAATGATAAAAATTCCCAACAAAAAAAGCAACGTTAGGAAAATGTTCGTGAAAATCGTCCATGCACAAACCCGGATTGTATTGCCACTCACCATTTACTGTAACCCCGTTTCGAAAATATGCTTTAACCATGAATGTTTTGTGCTGTTCCGTAAAGCCCATTGTGTGAATTGTTCAAGAAATTGGAAAAATTAGCGATGAATTAAATTACTGTAACGACTATCAAAGATGACGGAATAACTGATTGATTGTTAATTCAGGTAGTTACTGACACCCAACAGGTATTAGACTCTATGGCTAAGCATTACGTCCTTAGATGCAAGGCCCGCTTTGATGCAAATAATTTTTGCTCGCACGGTACTTGTTGTATTATGCATACCATATAATGATCTTACTGTCACAAATATTATGCGCCGATTATTAACCGGTTGTAGATAAAAACGTGTAAATAAAAAAAATATAAATACAGCGCCAATCTTAACTTACACCGTAATCTTTTAATGGTTATACTATGACTTATTATACAGGGTGTAATAGAAATAACGCTGTAGCAACCACCGAATCGGGGTGGGAACAGTCCTACAGAAAATTTGTATTGTGAACAAAAGACTGTAAGCAGTTTAAAACAGTTATTTATTCCTCTGAATAAACTTTTAGTTTTGAGTTGTCCATATTTAATGTGTCGAATGTGAGCAGTTTTTTAAAGTTTGAATTGTAAATTGGTTTTATGACGAATTGTTTATTTATTAAGGTGTACATTTTGAGTTAGTCTTGGATTTTTGAGGTAAATTTAATTTTTATTTACTTGTTATGTGTTTATTTGTCATTTTAGGTCATACGGCTATGTTTATAAATCGACCAGTAGTGGACGAAGCCAAATCCTGATACTATATACTCTCTATAAGTTGTCTATTTTAAAGAAGATATACTGCTTGTTTAAATTACTTACATTAAATTTATATCAAGCAGTTGTTGTTGATAATGTAGGTTATGAAGGATTATATCCATATTACCTTAACCTTATCTATAAAACAATTTCAATATGACGATGTTGCTTTAAATACTGTGAATTATATGACACCGTTTTCGGCCTCATTTAATATTATAATGTAATTACGTCCAGACCAATAAATCTTGCTTCTTTTGAAAAATTTTCGTAAAGCATTTGGGTTAAAGGTTTTAAGCTTAAATGACACTTTCGTTTAAACTACTTACGTTTTCACGTAGATACTCAATTTTTTGCTAAAAGAGGTTTTGCGGGACTAATAGCAATTTTGGCGAACCCAAACATTCATTAATCACCATCATAGGTCTGGCACAGTCGAGACGTGGCAGATATTTGGGATCCTTTGCAGTGTCGTGGGTTAGGAGACGATGGTAGTATGTAAATTTAAAAAAAAATATTTGAATTTTTTTTTTAATTAAGGAGGAACGTCTTGGTAACATCAATATTAATAAAAGAAAAGAAGATAAATACAACACAATGATATGTAAAGTAAAGTTTTTCCGCCATATCATAGCCATGTTGAATTCTGGTCTATTTTACATTAAAAGGTTGACCGCATTCACCCATTTTTTAAGCTTAAAATTTTATTGGTATTAACAGAGATTGCAAAGATCTAGCGTTTTAATTTTATTATTGCTAAAATAAATAATTGACAGACTCAGATAAAATTAAATGAAAAAAGGTATTAATTTCTTATAGTGTTATTTTTTATAAAAAGCAAAAATAATAATTTATTATACAGAGATATAAAGATCGAGAGCTAAATTAATACTTTTTTCGTGTAAAATGCCCTTTTCGTCTGAGTGTTGATGTAATAACGGCTACTAAATATTGAAACCTATTTATCAAATGAGTTACTGGACACATAATAATTATAATCGGTACCTAATCATCTAAACTCCAAAATATTATTAATATTAAAACGTTTTTTTGGAAATGGTAGTTTTTTTAATGTCTGTATTACCTAAATATAACTGAAGAATATTAATCAGCGTGCAGTAAAAAAATTTTAAATTAAAAAAGATTAAATGCCTCCGACGGAAATCGAAGCCGGAAGCGTATTTTTAAAACCTACTTAAACACAACACCGACACGCCCACCAAGCGCTCTATTGGTTATTTAAAAATAAATTTACCCCGTTACAGCGCAGCTCAAATCATTATACTAATATAGCGCTGTTTTTTAAATAGACAAAGCATTGCGATATCCATCAGCAATATCATTTTGATGATCAAAAATTATTTACAACATAAATCAACAAACCCTTCTCCTTCTAATACCGAATTCATATTATTTTTTTTCCAACATTTACAAAAAGTTTATCACCGACAAGATTCGAACCAGCAACCTTCTACTCCAAAGTATAGCACCTTAACGTTCGCGTAACGGGTAGGAAGGAGTGGACTCAAAGACAACATGCAACGCCGTTTTCCTTGGGCTATCTTTGATCTATCATATTTTGATGGGTGTGCCAGTGACTGGAGTTGTGCTTAAGTAGGTTTTGTAAATAAGCAACCAGGGAACCTCTTGATTAGCAGTCGAACGCTTTACCACTACGGAGACCCTGGACTTTCACCAACTTCGGCAATATGGTGGAATTAAAACTTTTCAATTTTAAAAACTTTGTCTGAACGCCGATTAATATTAATAAAATGATTTATTGTACTAATCGATAAACTTAAATAAAAAGCACCAAGAAAATCTCGTTTCTGAAATCTATAAAGCCAAAGAGTAAAATTTTAAAACCCACACCAATAAAAAAAGAGCCACAGAAACACAAAAAGAAAATATGGCGAAACCTGAAGTGTAAGCTTACTGCGGCCAACTACTAAACTAGGAACATTTTGAAGGAAACAGCTGTCTTTCTACCGTGCGAGCAAAAATTATTTGCATCAAAGAGGGCTTGGACTAAAAAACGTATATAGGGCTTGCTTTAGGTCACAATGATATGGGGGAGATATATCTAACCAAATATTGGTTAAAATCTTGTCAAATTCATATTATGACATGATATGGCAAACTAATGAGTAATAAAATAAGTAGACAAATACCAATTTATTTTTGTTGTTGACGAAATTAACCAAAGTAAGGATATACAGAAAGAAAAAGAAAAATAATTACATGTATTCTGAGAATTCACATAACCGGAGAGGTGGAACCAGGCTTCATCTGAAAAAAATGTCAGGTCTTATAAATCATTTATTTCCAATAAATTTTGGGTAAACCATTGAGAGTAATTCCTGCGTCTTTCAAAATCTGCGGCTTGTATTTCTTGGAAAAGCACTTTATAAGAAAATAAATTTAGCTGCTTCTTAAGAATAGTCCTGCATGTTCCATAAGATCTTTCCACTTCTTGGGACAGGCGTCTTATACAATTTGTTGGCGTATTTTGCATTATTTCATTATTTCTTACAGATGGTCTTCCTGCTCCTTTTTTCTGTTGTATAAAATTTGTTTCCCTAAAAACAGCCACGGTTCTTTTCAGGCAATGATAAAAATCCCCAGCAATAAAAGCAGCGTTATGAAAATGTTCGTGAAAATCGTCCATGCACAAACCCGGATTGTATTGCCACTCACCATTTACTCTAACCCCGTTTCAAAAATACGCTTCAACTATGAATGTTTTGTGCTGTTTCGTAAAGCCCATTGTGTGAATTGTTCAAGAAATTGGAAACCCAACAGGTATTAACCTCTACGGCTGAGCATTATGTCCTTAATGCAAGGCCCTCTTTGATGCAAATCATTTCTGCTCGCACGGTACAATTAGCTATGTATGTATAAATAGAAATAATACGGATGTCTTAAGTTTATGCTAGGCCGCTATATTTCTATTTCCTGGCTTTCTTACAAATAACTTCATTTATTTCCTCTTACTGTTTTTATTGCTCGATGTTTTTAATTAATTAACAAAAAACTTGATTGTTTGCAAAGATTTTGTGCCATTGTCGTTAATGTTCCAACCAAAATTACCTGATTTTATAATTTCATTTAAGTAATTTAAGCTTTTTTCCGTTTTTAACAACCGCGGTCATTTCATAAACCTATTATATTTATTGCGGTCATTTTTCAGAAACAATATTTACATATTGATTGGATTGTTGAGCTCTAATGATTAATACAGGCCGGAGTTTTAATACTCAATCAATCAAAAAATTGGTATTGCGTTTTATAACTTCATTTAAGTATACAGTCTACGTAAAGCTTTAAAGAAATTGTAGGTATATCAATAAATAAACATATTTAGCTAAATTTGCTAAATATTTAGAATGTACCACAGTAGTAGAAAAGTTACAAGACCGCTACAAAAATCGTATAGTAAAAATTTTGATTACTCTCGCAAGATGGATTCCATGTCACGTGACACTCTGACAATTCGGGTTTATTAAATTTTTTTAAGCTTCTAAAACAATTGATGCAATAGTCTTATCGGTTCTACCGCTATAATATTGCCAAATAATAATAATAATAATTTCTTTTGAAAGTTTTGTTTTATAAATATTATAATTTAAGGTAGGTAATAATATCTAAACACGAGTTTTTATATGGCTTAACGATAAAGTGTCAGAATATATTTAAAAACTATATAATATTATAATTATCCAAACCTTGAAAATACTAAATTAACTAAAACGCAACTTTAAATAGGATTATGTCACTCATATTTACAACATAATTTTTTTTGTTTTATTTGTTCAGATTATACCCATAGGTAAAATACAATACCTACAGTTCAACATAAACTAATTTAATTCAATGAGATATTACATTTACTGTCAAGGAATTCTCCATATATGACTTACGTAAGGTACGTGGACCCAAATATGGTTTCTATAGAATTTGTTGGTTATGATACGGTTACATTTCCAAACTTGCATGTGGGCTAACATAAAGTTAAAAGCTTCAATTTAGCCTGCGATTTATTTTTTCTGTCTGTGGAAACTCTACGTTAACAATTTTTGACCTACGTAAGGTACGTAGACCCAAAAATTTCACAAACTAACTTTTCGACAAAAACGGCGTTCAGATGAAATGAAACTTATTACTTATCGATGAAATCAACAAACGTGCAAGGCACACAATAATAATTATGATCCCTAATGAAAAAGAATTTAAAAATTTTAACCTGTAAATTTGTGGTCAAATGGATAATAATTGTAGGTACTACTTACCGGCCACACAAACGTAATTAATATTTATATATATAAACGTAATTAAAATTTAATGAAAGTAAAAATAAAAGACCATTACCACAAAATATTTTGAAAACTTGATTAATAAATTTAACAAAAAGCACAAAAACGCTATTTATAACTCGGTGTTTGGGCTCATTACGGTCCAGTACTAATCTGGGGATATTATTATATCCCAATATCAGCTGATTGATGACAACTTTCTGCTGTCATTTAAAACGAGAGTTTCCTTTACAAAGAATAAAAAATATAATTAAAAAAAATTTCTTCCTCAAAAATCGTTCCTATTTGCCGGAAAATGTTTATTTCCTAAATTTCCTTCGGTCAGTTCGGTACTCTGCACTAAAATGGTCTATTCAAAAAAGGTTTCGCTGGGAATTGGTATTCTTGAAAGAACCGAAGAATTCAGCTTCCCGATTTCGATACCAATAAAATCGCGTAGCTTATACCGGGTGTCCACGGAAGGTGGCTCGCCCCTCTAACTTTTTTGTTTTTCAAGATAATAAAATTCGGAGGATTTGTATACGACATAAAACTGCATTTTTTGACAGGTGACTCAACATTATGGAACTTTCGGTTTAACCGGAAGTGACATAAACTTTCGATTTTTAAATGGGACACCTGGTATATTTTTACTTTTTTTGACTCCATATGACATTCTAAATACAACGATGTGTCACTTGTCACTTTTTGTCACCAAGAAAATATTTTTTTTCCAAATTTATTGTTTTATCTAGAGGGCTATGAATACCTTAAAATCACTTATTTCAGTTCTTTAATCTTGGGAAAAATACAATTTTACTATTTTTGGTCCAATGCTATGTGCTATGTAAAATTTACTCTTTAAAGTTGTATAACTCATTTTTTTTAATGGCAACATGGTGGCTCGTCGGGTTAAGAAAAATGAGGATTTTATTACGATTATTTTGATACCATACACTATTAGGTTTTAGAAAAGCTGCCATTAAAAAACTTTAAAAAGTTAACTTGGAACTTTCCTAAAATGAAGCATCTTTTGAGAATCAATTTTGATGTAAATGCATCAAGTAGCCTGTGACCAGCAAAACTGATAAAACAAAATCAAGCCTTGAAGAAAATTGAAATGCCAACAGCTTCTGCCAAAGTAAATTAGTTTGTTGTTTAAAAAACATGGAAAATAATAGTTTTACAAGGAGTGAAAAAGTTGATATATTATTAGTGTTTGGAGAATGTAGAAATAATTCAACCGATGCTGCACGACTTTACGCACAAAGATATCCTAATCGGCGTCATCCAACCCGGCACTATTAGGTACCCAAAACTGGTTCCGAAAATGCGAAATGAGCCTGACAATAATAACATAAAATATCAACTTTTTCACTCCTTGTAAAACTATTATTTTCCATGTTTTTGAAACAACAAACTAATTTACTTTGGCAGAAGCTGTTGGCATTTCAATTTTCTTTTAGGCATGATTTTGTTTTACCAGTTTTGCTGGTCGCAGGCTACTTGATGCATTTAAATCTAAATTTATTCTCAAAAGATGCTTCATTTTAGGAAAGGTCCAAGTTAACTTTTTAAAGTTTTTTAATGGCAGCTTTTCTAAAACCTAATAGTGTATGGTATCAAAATAATCGTAATAAAATCCTCTTTTTTCTTAACACGACGAGCCACCATGTTGCCATTTAAAAAAAATGAGTTATACAACTTTAAAAAGTAAATTTTACATAGCACATAGCATTGGACCAAAAATAGTAAAATAGTATTTTTTACAAGATTAAAGAACTGAAATAAGTGATTTTAAGGTATTCATAGCGCTCTAGATAAAACAATAAATTTGAAAAAAAAATATTTTCTTGGTGACAAAAAGTGACAAGTGACACATCGTTGTATTTAGAATGTCATATGGAGTCAAAAAAGGTAAAAATATACCAGGTGTCCCATTTAAAAATGGAAAGTTTATGTCACTTCCGGTTAAACCGGAAGTTCCATAACGTTAAGTCACCTGTCAAAAAATGCAGTTTTATGTCGTATACAAATCCCCCGAATTTTATTTTATTATCTTGAAATACAAAAAAGTTAGAGGGGCGAGCCACCTTCCGTGGACACCCGGTATAGAACCTAACATTTTAGAGAGGTCTTTGGCAAGTCTCTGCTCTAGAAAATCATTTATACTTAAATTAAAATAATTTCCGTTGCACGTCATCAATCAGCTGATAGTTGAAAATCGGTAAGGAAACATAAGAACATTAAATTTGGGCAAAAAATGTATAAATTTCATGCGATATTGAATGTAAAAGAAACTTAATGTATTCTTCTATGATACTAAGCCGCTTAAAGGGGATGTTTTTTAAATTTAACCTTTTAAAAATTAATATCATTTGAATTTTTTGGGCTGACAGTTGGCAACAGAAGTGTCAACGCATCGGTGATGTCAGTTTATTTCTTGGCGAATTTTGATTGACGTTTATTGTTTTCATTTCGTGTTTTCGTGAGTTTATTTAAGTCGTTTTTAACTAAAACTGCAAATCCTTTTCTAAATAGGATTAAAAACTGATCTTTTAAAAACAACAAAGGGATTCATACACATTTCTGTTGATTACGTTGTTTCCTTTATTGAAAAATGCCGAAGCATTTCCTTACTGGGGTATTTTAATTACAAACTGGCAACACTGCTGATACTCGAAGGTATGACGTGCAACGGAAATTCTTTTAATTTAACTTTAGTTATAATTGAGAATATAGCGGCGGTTAAGTATACTTGATTCAAATATTTCATGGCAGAATGTGTTGAAGAGTCCAAATTAACACTGGCCTGTAATCCTTTGGGTAAACTAAAATAGTTAGAGGTAAGTATAAAGTAAAACTAGTTATATTGCTAACTGTACATCAGTGGCGGCTAGTGATAATTGGAACAGGTAGGGCTAAAACAGGCCTATAATAATATCTCAAATAAAAAAAATAATAAAAAAAAACTTAATAATTTGTCTCCATTTTCCAAAGAAAAATATAGATAGAATAAACATTTCTATTAAATTTCGAAGCCGTAATTTCTGCTCCCTTTGAGTGTTTTGTTATAAACAAATCGGGCAAGGGACGGTCCATTTTTTCCACCTGCATTTTTTTGCCCAAGGAAAGCGCGATCAATCCGTCGTCGAAAAAATTGCGTAAGTAGTTAATAGTTTTAGCGGCTGTATGGGCGGTTGCATCGTCCTGTTGAAAATATCCAAAACGTAGTTCGTCTTCAAGTAATTGCTCCACAAATGGATTCAAAATATTGTCTCTATACCGCTGCGCTGTAACTGTGTCATGGAAAAAGCTAGGACCAACAATTCTTCTTCGGGAAACAGCTAATCAGACACCAATTTTTTGAGGGTGCAATGTGGACTCTACAAAAAAATGGGGATTTTCACTACTCCATATGCGTGTATTCTAAGAATTCACATAACCGGTGGAACCAGGCTTCATCCGAAAAAAATGCCAGGTCTAATAAATCATTTATTTCCAATAAATTTTGGGTAAACCATTGAGAGCGATTCCTGTGTCTTTCAAAATCTGCGGCTTGTATTTCTTGGAATACTTGCACTTTATAAGAAAATAAATTTAGCTGCATCTTAAGAATAGTCCTGCATGTTCCATAATATCTTCCCACTTCTTGGGACAGTCGTCTTATACAATTTGTTGGCGTATTTTGCATTATTTTACGAACGTTTGCAACAAGTTCTTCAGTTCTTACAGATGGTCTTCCTGCTCCTTTTTTGTGTTGTATAGAACCTGTTTCCCTAAACACTAGCCACGGTTCTTTTCAGGCAATGATAAAAATCCCCAGCAATAAAACGTTAGGAAAATGTTCGAGAAAATCGTCCATGCACAAACCCGGATTGTATTGCGACTCACCATTTACTCTAACCCCGTTTCGAAAATAAGCTTCAACCATAAATGTTTTGTGCTGTTCCGTAAAGCCCATTGTGTGAATTGTTCAAGAAATTGGAAAAATTAGCGATGAATCAAATTACTTGTAACGACTGTCAAAGATGACGGAATAAGTGATTGATTGTTAATTCAGGTAGTTACTGACACCCAACAGGCATTAAGCTCTACGGCTAAAAATTACGCCCTTAGATGCAAGGCCCTTTTAGATGCAAATAATTTTTGCTCGCATGGTACAAAAACTACATACTTATCAAATAAAATATATTATTCTTTTTGAGCCTGCAAATCGGATACTAATATTATATAGTATCTTGAGCTAACTAAAAGGGGGAGAGAAGGGCTCAAGAAGTTTACTCTCGACAATATGCCATTAGGTCCACCTGAACGATACTCCGTAGTTGTGCCGTATTCAGGTAGTAGTTTTCCGACTGCACTATTTCGGCATTGATAATTCCAATAATGTGTTGTATGTGTAAAAACTAGTATAATAGTGACATGACATTGCAAATCTAACAACCGAAGTTTGTGAACCCTGCCTGGGATCACATCGGAAGCATCCCTACAGAGAGGAACAAGGTTGTCATAGTGTGTCTCTATGGCTCCTTATATACGATACGCCTCTGATTCTCTTTCAGACGCATCGTTTGTCTGTATGACCGAGAGGTAAATTTGGTTTTAGTGTTATTCGACGTGACGCCGCCCTTTCGGTTACATGAAGCGAGGAGATTTCCCAATATACTCTTTTACCCAAATGGATATAGTTTGAAGTTTGGTGAGATCGCTTGATTATAGAGTGTACCTTCGTCTTCATAATTGGATTAGGATAAGTGCAAAGGCTTCTAAATGTTACTTGTTAAAGTTTTGCGGATAATAATTTGCCACAAGTTGAAAGTTATATAGAGGAATACATGCATACAGGGTCTTACATAGTCCTTATTAATGCCATAAGAATGTTTACGTATATGTATACAGGGTGTCCGGAAACTTCGTTCGTATACTTTAAGGGGATGAATCATATGACAATATGAAAAAAAGTTCATATAAATGTAGATCCTTAAATGACTTATAAGAAAGCTATGGCCGTCCAAAGGTGACCTCTAAAGATTAGTTTCTATTTTATATAATAATAATAATAATAATAATAATAATAAACGTCCTTTATTCATGATTGATTACAGTTTTTAATTTACAGCCATCACAGGGCGAGATTTAGCTGCGGTAGCTATTCTTGCACCTAACCCCGTATGTCTGTGTACAGTAAAAATGATAAGTAACTAAATAAATAAATTTAACATATCCATAACCATGGTAACAACGGGTAAAAGAAGGAAAACATTATATATAATACAAATTTAAACTAGACAGTTAGACAGGCACCTATACTTGACATAAAACATAAAACAAAACTTTAAAAAAGATAAGAAAGATTTTGATTACAATATGCTAGGCAACTGTGACGCCAACAGTATTCGTTTATAATGAACTTTAAATGCTATAAGCAACATCTTTAGGTCGTCATCCAATTTATTATAAAAGTGTGGCGCTTGGTAACTAAAAGACCTCTGAAACAATGCTGTTGAATGCTTTGGAATACCAAAAAGTGATTTAAAACGGGTGTCTCGCTGATGTATTCGAGTTCTTGGGATCAATCTGTCATTGAGGTAAGAAGGAGATCCCGTAATTACTATCTTGTGAACAAAAACAGCAAAGTGAAGGTGCCTTCTATGTTCATGTTTAGCCATTTAGGCTCAAGAAGGGAATCTGATATTCGATCGTACCTTCGAAGCGAACAGACAAAGCGACAACATGAATTTTGCACTCTTTGAATTTTTATCTATGCAACCGCTTAAGGTACCAGTGTGCTTTTTGGCACACAAACTAATATTAACAATTGCTAATTTATGATATTGAGAGTTATTATGAAATTTAGTCAGGGACGTTCTTACGGGGGGTGGCTTAGTTTATTTATTCCTAATTTTTTTACACGACACATATAAAAAATTTTACCCAAAAATTATAATTCCAGTGATTTTTCTACACAAAAAAGGTATTCTTAAAAAAAATTATTGGTCCAATGATTTAGGAGAAAAATCCATTTATTTAAATCATTGCATAAACTATAATCGAATTGTGTTTAAACTAAAACATCAATGTAGTCTTATGGCAAATACAAATTTGAAGTAAAAAAACATCAAGAAGCCCATGGTTAGCGTTAAAATAAATTGACAATGACGTTTTTGTGATTTATTGTAGTGATCATTGATCAAGTGCAAAGTGTTTTTGATTAATTAAGGTGCAAATTTTAAAAAATGGCAGGTTATTCATTTGCTGAGTTAGCTGATATGCATTTTATGTATGGCAAAGCTAATGGCTGTGCTCGAGAAGCTCGCAGGTTGTATCAAGAATATTTTCCAAACCGTCAAATTCCTTGTGAGAAATTATTCATTAATTTACATCAACTATTAAGAGAAACCGGAACTTTTATGCCAAATATGAATGAAACTGGGAGAAGCCGTACTACTAGGCCTCCACAAACAGAAGAAAGAGTGCTAGAATGCGTTACAGCCAATCCGGGTATAAGCACAAGAAGAATTGCCTTACAAGAGGGTATCCCTAAGAGTCCAACATGGGAAATTTTGCATGAACAACTTCTTTATCCATACCATATACAAAGAGTTCAGGCGCTTAAGCCTCAAGACCTACTTTCTCGTACAGAGTTTTGTCAGTGGATGCAGGAAAAATGTCATCAAGACCGTTTTTTTCTACATAAAGTCTTGTTTACTGACGAAGCAGGGTTTACCCGTGAAGGCATCGTAAATTTTCATAACCATGTATGGGCAGAAGAAAATCCCCATGCAACTTTCGAAAGTCGATTCGATAAATTTTCAATTAATGTTTGGGCAGGTATATTGGGCGATCGATTAATAGGACCATACATTATGCCTCAACGTTTAGATGGGCCCGCATATTTAGATTTTTTACAAGACTCTTTGCCTGTTCTACTTGAAGGTGTTTCGTACCAGCAAAGACTTACAAACTATTTTATGCACGATGGGGCTCCACCTCATTTTTAGTAGATTGGTTCGAGATCATTTAAATTAAACATATCCAGACCGATGGATAGGCCGAGGTGGGCCCATTGCCTGGCCTCCCCGTTCACCTGATCTCAATCCATTGGATTACTTTCTTTGGGGATATCTGAAGTCTCTGGTATATTCAGTACCTGTTGAAAATGTACAACAATTGGAACAATGTGTTATTTATTGTTGCGAGGAAATTCGTAATAAGGAAGGAGTTTTCGCAAGAGTATGAACATCAATGAGAAATCGTTTAGTTGGTTGTATTGATATGAATGGAAACCATTTTCAACATTTGTTGTAACTTTTCTGCTTTTTTTCAGATTATTTTTGTTAAACCAAGAACTCTTAATTTATTTTGTTTAAAAATGACAATAAAACAACGTTTTGACTTAATTATTGTCATTGTCAATTTATTTTAACGCTAACCATGGGCTTCTTGATGTTTTTTTACTTCAAATTTGTATTTGTCATAAGACTACTTTGATGTTTTAGTTTAAACACAATTCGATAATAGTTTATGCAATGATTTAAATAAATCGATTTTTCTACTAAATCATTGGTCCAATAATTTTTTTTAAGAATACCTTTTTTGTGTAGAAAAATACCTGGAATTATAATTTTTGGGTAAAATTTTTTAAATGTGTCGTGTAAAAAAATTAGGAATAAATAAACTAAGCCCCCCCCCCCCCCCCCGTAATGAACGTCCCTGACTAAATTTCATAAATTAGCAATTGTTAATATTAGTTTGTCTGCCAAAAAGCACACCGGTACCCTAAGCGGTTGCATAGATATAAAATAGAAACTAATCTTTAGAGGTCACCTTTGGACGGCCATAGCTTCCTTATAAGTCATTTAAGGACCCACATTCATATGAACTTTTTTTCATATTTTCATATGTAGAATATCCCCTTAAAGTATACGAACGAAGTTTCCGGACACCCTGTATACATACATACAACACATATTACTAGGGGTTGTCCCTTTGGGAAAAGCAGGGGGGCGGTGCTCCCCCACCTAGTTGGCTAATAAACATAACGAGTTGGGTATATTTAAATTTAAAATAATAGAAATTTCCTCCATTTTCATAATATTTTTGTTAAACTTCCAAAAAAAATAAAATTTTTATTTTAAATGCCGCTTACAGTTGCCCAGTCACCTACGAGCACAACTGGGCAACTGCAAATGTGGACACTGGCACGTTAACAGTGACACGCAGACCGACAAAAAACCTAGTAGTCGGGAATTTGGGCTATCAAGCGTCTAGAAAATTTCATAGAACGGTTTTTTATGTTACGTTGTTATTTATTATCCTTGATTAAGGGTTGAGTTGATTTAGTTGTGTGCGACATAGGTCCCTTTTTCATTAATGGCAATTTAAATTACTACAATTATTTAGCACTGATCCAAAATAATGTCTTGTCAACTTTGACAAACTTATATCCTGATCCAGCAAACCCACAACTTTCAGCGAATAACGAAATTTTTATATGTTTGAAAAAGAAATAACTTTTCTTGGCACTTAATTAAATTAAATTGGCAACATTTTTTTTTAAATTTAATAGTCATAAAAATATGGCCGTCCATTACAAAACAAAATAAAATAAGTAGTTTCTTTTATCGTACGTTGTTGTAATAAAATATGTTGTCGTTTCATACAAAAACATATCATAAAAACAAACCTTTTCTATTAAAACGTCCTCCGTCATTACAAACCTATCTCTACCGCTTGCGTCTCAATACCGTAGACAATTTACCTTTAGATACGTACAGCTTATCTCCTGCTCAAACAAAAGTTACGTTTAATGGGTGAAAAAAATACGTCCGAGAGCATGACTCGCCGGTCAGCTGCCTTCCCTCTGCTCACCTTCGGGCATGCGCACAAACCTCGGGTTATCGGCCTGTCCTACTTTAGCGACATGCTCAAAATACACTCCAGAACCGGCTCGGCCGCCATTTTTGTTGTTGTGCTTTAAGGTTTCTCTGTGGATTCCTTGTAGTTTTCTTAGCTATTGTGGATTGTGAGTGTTAAATATTTACGGATTTCGAGTTTTTGTGTAGTTTAGTGAATTGTGTCTGATTGTAAGAAAGTTAATTCTGTCCAAGTTGCTGGATGGTTAATTTTTTGGTTAAAATCTGTACACCCCGACATTAAGCTTTTAATAAAGCCAGTATTCCACGGGTCAAGTTCTCGAGCAAACACTTTTCAAATTCTTGAACGAGAAATTGGACTTAAAAATGTTTTACACGTACCCAAGTTTTTGCCAAATTGTAAAAATCAATACAAGTTATATACAAACTAATATTTTACTTGAGGTTAGGCACGCGATAGCACCGTAGATTGGTTATTTTGCTGGTTATGTTTGTTTTTATATTCGATTTCATAAGACTAGTTTAATTCACTTGTTCTTGTTCTTTGTTCTCTTCCTTTTGAAACTAAAAACACGACGACGAATCATTTTTAAACAAATTTTAACAACAAAACCTTGAAGACAATTTTCTATCCTTAAAATCTGATAGGTTCGCTACTACTAAAAATACCAGAAATAACTTCCGTTTTTCCCAACTTGATCAAAAATTGACATGAAAGTCCAATTTTTTGGCAATAATTTAAATTTTAATGCCCGGACCAGTCTACTTTCCCATTCGTCAAACCATAATGTTGCAATGCGCATGTTTAATAGTGTCTAGCTTTGTTTACATGCGCGAGGCCATAAATCTGCCACTTTCATGATTATTGTTTGCTTATCTAAAAGTAAATTGACTAGGCTCAATACTAGAAATAGTCGCACCTTTCGGCATTCCTTGCCATCCCAAATTGTAAAAAAACTGGCAACAATGCTCTAACTTATTATAAATATAAAATTTAAATTGATCACGTAGTTATAACTTGATTTTCTTTAAAAGTAACGTATAAAGCAACAAAATTGATCGGGCATATCACGTACACCCCCAAACTAAATTCCGGTTAAAAGTCATCTTTCCGGAAAAGCGGTGATTCCCTCGGGACTGAATTCGCTTTAGCAGCGTTTTACGGTTTGACCCGACATTTTATGCTTTTACTTTACCACTACTTTTACCCATTAAATCTTAATTGCTCATAAAATTACTTCTTTTATTTTAAACTTTGTCAATGGAATTTTAGGGCTTGCTATAAAACCACTTCTGTATTTAAAATTACCTTTTATTTCATTGTGTGATCACGTAAATTATTTGTTTGAAAAAAGGGTCTTGTTACTCATTAATATAGGGCGGAATATATGCAAAATGCATATATAACAACACACGATAGTTTCTAATAAAATTGCTAGAGGGTGCTATTTGTATTAATAATTATTCTTTTGGCGATAACTCTGAAACGAACAAGGATATCGAACTGCGGCCTTCACATCTTTTCTTGCAAATTTCATCTACTTTCCGATTATGATGTCAAAGTTATACCGTATGATTTGAATTTTCGGGATAAAATCGAAAAAACTGTTATTATTACAAATTGCGCCCGCGCAATTTTATTAAACACTATCGTGTACTGCTGGGTACGGCAATTGAAGATACTTACCTTTCCCTTCCAAACAAGCTTAAATTTAGTAAAATCGGATAAGTCGTTTAGAAGTTACAGCGATTTTAATGATTACACATTCAATAGCTTCCCCAAGGTCGGTACGCCAACGAGCCTTAAACCAAAATGATGCAGAATTGTCTAAGCTTTTCGATGATGTAATCAGAGTTATACCTTAATATGGGAATTTTCGGAGAAATTTAGAATAAAAAAAAAATTTAATTGTGCCCTCTTGCGGCGAAATTAGGAACTTAAAAATAATTTCCAGAATTTTTTCATGACCGCTTTAATCACAATTTTTTTTCTCAAGTTTCTATGCTTAGTAGTTTCAGAGATATGGCCGGTAGTCACCCTTAATGAAACACCCTGTATGTTACTAAATAAAATAAAATCGGCAAATAGCAAGACCAAAGAATACAAATAATACCTAAAATATCCAATTTTTGTTTTGAAACATATTTATATAAGAGCAGAATAAGCATAAATCTTATGCATGTTAAAACATAATCGATGACTTTAAAAAGTACTCTGCAACATTTTACGCGTAAAAAGTAACCTTTGAATATAAAGCGAAGTTTGACTATTTAAAATTCGTTCAAAAGTTTCAAATGAATTATAAAGTTGGCTCAGACAATCCAGCACGAAAGTTGTTTAAAGTACAGTAAAACTTTATGCTGTATTGTTGTTTTAAATTAAAATTTTTCCCGAAGTTTTTAATTCGAAAAATATGGCCTCGTAATTTGCTACTCGGTAATTTTGTACTTAAACTTGGCTGTTATTCTACATTTAGCAATCATAATTGTTGCGATATTCTTTTTTAATGTTGTTAAAAGTTTGCAAATGTGGGAATTAAAAAGGCATAATGGGAACGTGTTAAATATTATGACAAAATATGTTAACAATTTAATTTTTTTAATCCATATTTTACCACAAAAGTAGATAAATATACAAGGTGTACTTAACGGTATAATATTATTTATATCCTTTATATTATGTTTGTAATATATCCGGTTTCCGCCGCTTCGCTCGACCCCGACCAATGGACTTTTTCACTAAATTTTGATTTTTATCGTATTGCATAGAGAAAGAAATAAATATAGTTTAAAAAAACTAAAAAACACGCTTCAATAATTAATAAAACTAAAAAGCGGAAAATAAATATAGTTTAAAATAATTCTTAATAAAGGCAGAAAATAATAATGAACGATAAACATTAGTATTATAGTGAAAAAAGCGAGGGGTGCTCGATATACGAAAAATATAGCACAAAGCGCCTCACGTTTTTTTTTTCACGATAATAGGTACTAATGTTTATCGTTCATTATTATTTTCTGCCTATATTAAGAATTTCAAGAATTATTTTAAACTTTAATTACTTTCCGCTTTTTAGTTTGATTAATTATTAAAGCGTGTTTTTTAGTTTTTTTAAACTATATTTATTTTTCATTTTTTAGTTTAAGGTGGGTTAAAATCGGGTTCAAAAAGGTCGGTTACAAACAAACATACATACAAACCCGAACAAACGACAAAAATTTTCCAAATTTTATTTTGATGAGTAGAATTTTTTTTAAATTTTTCTCAATTCTTAGCGACAATATCTATACGACCCCACGCTTGTTTCATTACTATCGGTTATTGTAATCATTCTGACATATTGACAGGTGTCAAATTTTGACAAGAAAATTCTTTGCGTATTTTTTTCAACTTTCCACCGTCAATATACAGCGTGTATTCGGAAGTTGTTACCAAATGGGAATTTTTTTTATTATTAATTTTACGAAAAAAAAAGATTCTTTAAAAAAAGCTCTGCATGGTCTAAAACCTAAAATGCAACCATCAAATATCGAAATTTTCCAGTCATGTACGAGGTTTGTCAAAAAATGTGAATTTTTCCCAAGAATGTGAATTTTTCCCAAGAGTAAAGTACCTTTATTTTTGACATTATCAAAAATTGTTATTAAAAAAAGTTGATCAGAACTAAAAAATTAAAATTAATTATTACTTACTTGTTGCATTTTTCAGATAAGTTTTATTAGATATTATGTTTTGTTATAAGTTTTTTTTAAAAAAATGTTTTAAAATCCAACTAGTGTTTAAATACAACAATAAAAACAAAAATATTTTCAATAATGTGCCTATTTTCATTGATGATGTGTTTTTAAATATCGAAACGTCTAATAAATAATAAGTGTGATACACCGTTAGATTAAGAATAAAGCGTAGAATTTATTAAGCATAAAATAAAATTTTCCTACTATTTAAAATAACAAAGTTGATGATGGTTGTGACTAAACGAAACGTCGGATCAAAAATGTAATTAAACCATCTTGTAGGGGAGAGAAAGTGGCAATAAGAATGTGAAATTTATTTTGACATGTCTCCTCAAGTAAAATCATAGATCAATTAAAACGAAATCGCGAAAATTCGGTTTTATCCAAATATCTTCGGAAGCATTAGGAATTTTTTAAATTTGAAAACATGACGTTACAGGATTCAGTAATGCGCAACTTTTCTCTTATTTAACCATCTCTGTATCGCCTATGGTTTACGAGATCCCTGTAGAGTGCATTGTTATCTGGGACACCCTTTATATATTTATTAGCAACCCTATTACCCTGAAAATAGGTTTGAAAAATATTATAGCATATTATTGCTAGGGGTGTGCAACAAAATCAATTAATCGATTAATAATCGATTATTAATCGAAAAAAACTATTTTTCGTTTAATCGAAAAAAACTATTTTTTGATTAATCGATTGTTTTTGATAAATCGATTATTTTCGATTAATAGGAAATAATCGAAAATCGATTATCTTTTTCGGTAATCGCACAGCCCTAGTCCCAACACGCAAAACTATCTTAACTATTTTTAATAGATTTAAGAAGTGTCTTGCATTGTATTTTTCATCGTAAGCTAATAAAAAAAACGTTTAAAATAATGGTGGCATTTTTAAATGCAATAATTAATTAGGTAATAAATAATCCCCCTTTTGGCATGTCGGCAACACTGATTGATCTGTTGTCTTTATTGCAGGCATCTAAACATATTATTTACTCTCTCATACTTACATAAAATGACACTGTAACTTGTTTGCCAGTAGTGTAATTAATTCCATGCCTCGTTTTAGAGTTAAAAATTTAAACTTTCATATTTTTTATTTTATATTCGTAGCATTATCTAGATGTGTGAAAAATTTGATCTTCCTACCTCATCTCGAAATCGGTGATATACAAATATAAACGTTTCTATCATCCTTCAAATAGCATTTCTAGTACCTAACCTAGCGTACACTATACAAATGCACACCTTTTATCATTTTCTCGACCTCTACTTTTTACGACTTTGTAAGTTTTTATTCTAATTCTGAAAAACCTTATCTTAACTTTGGCGAAAGTTTCCTATAATTTATAAAAAGTCTTGTGAGAAAATTTATAAACTTGGCAACATTAGTAAACCGCTGTAATGTCAATAAAATAGTTTTAAATTTAAAGTTTTCCTAAAGTTTTCAAGAAACACGTCTACAGATTTTCGTAGTCAAGTTATTTTAAAGTTTTCGAGTATAGGTTTGTAAGAAAGTTATTTTGTTGCATAACAAAATCTTTTTGCTCTGTTTTAGCTAGAAACTTTCATTTATATGTAATAATATGTACTTTGAAATATGTTTTATCCCCAGATACGGATTAGCTTTAAAATTCTTTAACTTGTTTAAGGCTCATCATGATTAAGTTCCTGATAATTATTACATTTATTATTGCAAAAATAATTGCAAAATACTACAGAAAACACTTTGAAGCATACCAGCCTACCTCGTCCAAAAACTGGTGTGAAGTTGGCAGAAAAAAGTTAGCAGCCAAAATACCGAACATTGTCGAATTGCCAGTGGCGTCGGGCTATTAAAAAGAGGTATATGCGAATACAGGAAAATAAAAATTTAGATTGGAGAAGTACTAATAATATTAAAGATAAAATTAAGCCGTTTCAAATTTTTCCATTTTCGGCTGATAACTTATTTTAATTAATTTCTCGAAAACTGAACATAGTAACAGACTTATATTTACAGGGTAAGTAGAGGGCTACTATTGCTACAGTTTGCCATTAGTGGCGTTTACTCGCAAGCCGTTTCAAATTTTTCCATTTTTGGCTGATAACCTATTTTAATTAATTTCTCGAAAACTAAACATAGTAACAGATTTATATTTACAGGGTAAGTAGAGGGCTACTAGTGCTACAGTTTGCCATTAGTGGCGTTTACTCGCAAGCCGTTTCAAATTTTTCCATTTTTGGCTGATAACCTATTTTAATTAATTTCTCGAAAACTAAACATAGTAACAGATTTATATTTACAGGGTAAGTAGAGGGCTACTAGTGCTACAGTTTGCCATTAGTGGCGTTTACTCGCAAGCCGTTTCAAATTTTTCCATTTTTGGCTGATAACTAACTTTAATTAATTTCTCGAAAACTAAACATAGTAACAGATTTATATTTACAGGGTAAGTAGAGGGCTACTAGTGCTACAGTTTGCCATTAGTGGCGTTTACTCGCAAGCCGTTTCAAATTTTTCCATTTTTGGCTGATAACTAACTTTAATTAATTTCTCGAAAACTAAACATAGTAACAGATTTATATTTACAGGGTAAGTAGAGGGATACTATTGCTACAGTTTGCCATTAGTGGCGTCTACTCGCAAGCCGTTTCAAATTTTTCAATTTTTGGCTGATAACTAATTTTAATTAATTTCTCGAAAACTAAACATAGTAACAGATTTATATTTACAGGGTAAGTAGAGGGCTACTAGTGCTACAGTTTGCCATTAGTGGCGTTTACTCGCAAGCCGTTTCAAATTTTTCCATTTTTGGCTGATAACTAACTTTAATTAATTTCTCGAAAACTAAACATAGTAACAGATTTATATTTACAGGGTAAGTAGAGGGATACTATTGCTACAGTTTGCCATTAGTGGCGTCTACTCGCAAGCCGTTTCAAATTTTTCAATTTTTGGCTGATAACTAATTTTAATTAATTTCTCGAAAACTAAACATAGTAACAGATTTATATTTACAGGGTAAGTAGAGGGCTACTATTGCTACAGTTTGTCATTAGTGGCGTTTACTCGCAAGCCGTTTAAAATTTTTTAATTTTTGGCTGATAACCTATTTTAATTAATTTCTCGAAAACTAAACATAGTAACAGATTTATATTTACAGGGTAAGTAGAGGGCTACTAGTGCTACAGTTTGCCATTAGTGGCGTTTACTCGCAAGCCGTTTCAAATTTTTCCATTTTTGGCTGATAACTAACTTTAATTAATTTCTCGAAAACTAAACATAGTAACAGATTTATATTTACAGGGTAAGTAGAGGGATACTATTGCTACAGTTTGCCATTAGTGGCGTCTACTCGCAAGCCGTTTCAAATTTTTCAATTTTTGGCTGATAACTAATTTTAATTAATTTCTCGAAAACTAAACATAGTAACAGATTTATATTTACAGGGTAAGTAGAGGGCTACTATTGCTACAGTTTGTCATTAGTGGCGTTTACTCGCAAGCCGTTTAAAATTTTTTAATTTTTGGCTGATAACCTATTTTAATTAATTTCTCGAAAACTAAACATAGTAACAGATTTATATTTACAGGGTAAGTAGAGGGCTACTAGTGCTACAGTTTGCCATTAGTGGCGTTTACTCGCAAGCCGTTTCAAATTTTTCCATTTTTAGCTGATAACTAATTTTAATTAATTTCTCGAAAACTGAACATAGTAACAGATTTATATTTACAGGGTAAGTAGAGGGCTACTATTGCTGACACATTTTCATCAAATTGATGGAAATATGAAAGTAACATTTGATATTTTTTTAAATTTAAGAAAAATATTTTTTTTTGAATTTTTGTATTAAACGTTGCACTCCAGCATAAAATTAAAATCTAAACACTTTTTTCAAATAACTTTTTCAATGTACTCTAATACCAGATTTTCCCGACAAAATATATACTTTTCAATTTTCCAGACAAACGTGTAGTCACGTGACTAATGTCAAAATAAATTTTTAGGTTACCAATCATGCAGAGGCTATCGGCATAAAAAGTTTTTTTTTAATTTCAATAATAACAAAGTTTTCCATATGGGTCCAACTTTGCCGGTCACTGTATATTAAATAAGATCACAAAACTGAGTTCTCTGGACCCGACATGTTTATTAATGGATTTTTAAAAACTTTATATTTGGACTTACAAATATTTAGGAGTGCATGTGTCAAAGTTATTTTCAATAAAAAAAAATTATTTTAAATGTTTTAAGAAATAATTTTAATGGTTTTTCTTGACTTATATTTTTTTCCTCGGTTTTTGTTTGCATGAAAATAACTTTCTCACACGCCCATAGATACCACCATTCCATTGGTAAAGACAGACATTCAATATCTTGCTTAGTTTTTTGTAATTCGGGTCAAATATAACCACAATTTTAACGCGGTCGGATTCACTTAAAAGCTCCGCTACTGACTTTGACTTCACACCTTCGCGTCTCGCGCAATACGTGGTTGTCCCTTTATGTTCTTGGTCGGACTCGACCTTGTTCCAGTGTTGCCAGGTTCAAAATAAGGAAAGCGGTAGACTGGACATAAGAAAAGCGGTAGATTTAAAAATAAAACGGTAGATATGCTATTTCCTATATTTCCCCCTCAATCAAAAGTGATTTCTAAAAAAAAAGGTCGCCGGCCGTTCCGTGGAGGGCTTTTTAATATTATTTTCCCTCAATCAAATATGAAATGTCGCCGCTACAACAACACTCAACCAACTCAAGAAATGGCAACCCTAGTGATTTTACGTTCAAAATAGGACCTATTTTCGGGGAAATAAATTTAATTATGTCGTATAAAAAGCGGTAGAAATTATATCAAAAACGGTAGCACGGTAGCTCATACATCAAAACGGTAGATCTACCGCTAAAACGGTAGACCTGGCAACACTGCCTTGTTCATGTTCCCTCGGCGAGAGCTAAATGGCAAAAGCCCGATCGTACTGTGTCGCTGCCGTTTATAGTCTACCCCTTCTTTTAGACAGCATATTTAAGAAGCTACTTCAGCGAAGCGTTTGCGTTCTGCCGTTCCATGGTTTTATGTTGATGTTCGATTGGCTGATCAATATAATATGTACGGATTGTTGGAAAGCTTTTTCGAGTAATAGTATTAGAATTATTTTGGGCTTGCCATATTATTTGTTTGTTATGTTAGTATTCGCTGTTGTATTATAATAATTATCTAGAGGAATCACGTATTACACTTGTTGTTTTTCATCTGATTAAGTACTAAAGTTTGATATTAGTATTTCGCTTTAAAAATCCCATTGATTATAAGTATTATTTTAACATGGTGTTTAAAACCAAAAAATTAGAGACGCTGATCATACAAGCATTTAAGCTTGAAAATCCCCTTATTACATTTGAGGAAATGATTGGTATTAATATTAGTAAAGACTTGCTTAGTCGGGTAATATTGGCTCTAAATGAAAGGCGTATTCAGTTTCCCAGTGATTTGTTAAGATATATGTCTAGAAATCATGCGCTTCTTAAAAAAAACTTTTATGCAACCCAGGGCCGAGAAGAGAATCAAAGGGACAAAATATTTCGGTTTCTAGTAGATTACCAAGTTGCTAAGGAAGATGTTTGTAATCTTAGATCTGAACTCAATATTTTTTATATTATCATTTGCTCCGATTTGAAAATAAAAAATTCTTTAAAAAACAGATTACGAATATACAAATGTATTAAAAAACACTTTAATTGTGGTTTCAAGGCACAACTAAAAAATGATAGTAGCCAATGTATCATTTCCAATGAGGTTATGGTAAAAACTCAGGAATCATTATCTATTCACAAAGTAAAACAATTTTTTTGTTCTACCCCTAAAAGTGAGAATTCAAATCAAAGTTTTGTTTTTAATACCAGTAATGATATATTATCATCGATAAGCTATAATGATGATGATGTGTTTGAAGTAATTAATACCCATAAGAGTTTTAAAGAAACGAATATTACTGAACAAGGGTCCACCGATGCCGAGAATTATCAAAGCCTTCAGGAATACCTACAACTACCTACCAGTTCCGCTTCCCATGCAATGGAACGCGATACGATGGAGTCTCTAAAATTATTCAAAAATGACAGTCAAGAGAAAAACTCAATTTACTCTAATAACTCTAAACTCTTTCATGATGACATTCAAACTGCTGAAGAAAGAGATCAATCTGACTTTTTAGTAAATTTACCGAAAAAAGATATATCTCAGGATAAATATATAGATCTAAATCTTGAACAAAATAATGAATCATGTTTTCTTTTTTTAACCAAAGATATTTCTCAGAAGAATCTTATCGACTCTTATAATAGCAGTAAAATACATGAACCAATTCTAACACCAGAAAAAATTTATATTCCTGTTACATTTTTGAATTTGTCTACAAATCTTGATTCCAATATTCTTCCTGCTGGCTCTGTTAATGTACAGATTCTTCCACGATGCGAATTTAAAGATTGTACCTATTTTGAGGGTTCTCTTTTCATTGACAAACCATTGATTGATTTGGTAATAAAAGGTAAGAAAGTGGACAATTATTTTTCTTCCTATTTATTAAAAAACAGAATTCAAAAATATATTAACAATACTTGCGTTATTAATATTCAAAATACAAAATATGGCAAAAAACTACAAGCACATATTTTTCGTGCATCTTGTAGCCAAAAACAATGTAAAAAATTTAAAATAATATTAAAAAATTTAGAATTAAAAGTATATAGTACATCTTTAAATTTTTGTCATGGAGAACCGATTACAGCATGTGTAAGAGGAGTCGAAAGGGATATTATGAAACAAAAACTTTTAAGAATGAAACCTTCCGCATATAAGAGGCATAGCATTTTGAATGTAAAAAAAAATTTAGCAATATCAGGAAATCTGCAAAACATAAAATCAGATACCACTGTTAGAAAAGTAAAGTCGGAAGCAGTAAGTTCTTTGGACCGAGATAAAAATGACATATTAGATCTTATTAAAATGCAAGGTGACCATGGTGAATACATTCAGGAAGTAACTGTTCCATTTACTGTAAAGATTTTTAGCAGTGAACAAGTTTCTATTTTGCAGAAACAAAATTTAGGATTCCTACCTGTTATACATTTTGATGCCACAGGTACTGTTGTAAGAAAGCCTTTTGAAAATCAATTAATGAAAAGAGTATATTTATACTCAGCAGTAGTGCCAACAAATACAACACAGAGAATCGTTCCTGTATTTGAAATGGTGTCAGCTTCGCACTATGCTAAGACAATATACAAAATATTTTACGATTTTCGTGTGTTCTGCGAGGAAACCGCAAAATGGCCAATTTTTGGTGGAGTTGTAACTGATTTTAGTTTTGCCAATATTCATGCTATTGTTAAAGCATGTAATCAGATAGACTTATTAAGTTATTTACAACTTTCGTTTGATATTGTCATGGGTAATTCTAAACAACCTGATAATTTGATAACAGTACATTTGTGCTGTGCCCATTTTATAAAAATGGTATCAAGGCATATAGACGAAAATTTTATTGATTACAAAAACCGCATGGTTCTTAAAGACTTTATTGCACTTTGTATAACCCTTAAATCTATGAAAGCAATTTCAGAGTGGTTTTTTAATATGTCAGTGCTGCTAATGTCTCCACATTATGATACTACAGTGCAGTCAGCATATTTAACTTTAACACAGATGAAGCATGACAGTAAAACTAATGAACCAGTCACATTTGAATACATTTCTGAAGTTAATGTTGAATCAGAGAAACACAAATTGGATACTCACCAGGCCTTATACCAAAAAAGCCCCTTTTATGGTTACTTTAATGGACTAATAAGCAATATAGCATTAGCTAAAGATGGACCAAAAAACCCATTTCATAATAATGACTTTCTAAAACTTCTCTTAAATAATTATATGGCATATTCACCTCTCTGGACTGGATTACTGATTAAGCAATGTTATAAAATAGACCGATTTAGTAACGCGTATGTTGAGAATTATTTTCTTCATCTAAAACGTAATATTTTGGAAGGAGAAAAAAATGTTAAAGCTTCTAGGTTCTTGAGAAAAAGTCGAGAACATGTTTTAGCTGTTTTTAAAGAACTTGAGCTCAATATCCCAAAATCTAAATTGACGAAGAAAAGGAAATTACCAGAATGTGACGAGAGGCAATCTCAAGAGACGTGGAAGAAAAGGTCAAAATTAGTAAACAGTCATTTTACCGGTAATTTTTTGAAAAACACATCACTTCCAATACCTTCATTTCCGGGACCTTTAAAAGATGAAGATGACCCATTTGATTTAGAATATTGTTTATATTGTCACCATGGCAGACTTACTGACTTAGTGTCATGGGTTCAATGCGATACTTGCAAAGGCTGGGTGCACCAAAAATGTGTCAGTGATAAAGACGATTCTTTTAGTGGAACTTTTGTCTGTAAATTATGTTTACATATTTCCGTAAAAGTGCCAATAGAAGAAACCAGTTACATCAGACGAAAATGCGAGGTATTTCTACATAATTTACAATTAAATAACATGGAGCGGCAACAATTGCAGGACAATACCAAGAATCAGAGAGATAGCAAAAAATGGAATGAGGAGAGAAGGAAACGTATTACTGCATCCAATTTTGGCCGTATTTATAAAACAAAAACAACAAAGGCAAGACAAAATATTATTAATGAGTTAATATCAGAAAAGGATAAATCAAATATTCCTGCTGTTAAATATGGAATAACAAATGAACACAAAGCTTTAGAACTTTACGTTCAGAAAACTGGGTATCTGGTCCTTAAATGCGGTTTAATTGTCCATAAGGAAATATCCTTTTTAGCCGGATCACCCGATGGACTTGTAAATGATGATGGCATAATCGAAATTAAATGTCCAGCAAAGGCTCAATATTTATCTCTTGATCAGGTTAATCTTGATTATTTGTTTAGTGATAAAAAACTCAAAATTTCTCATAATTATTATTTTCAAGTACAAGGGTTATTAGAAATTACCAACAGACCATGGTGTGACTTCGTTGTGTATTTCCTTAATGATATTCATATTCAACGAATAGATCGTAGTAAAAAGTTTTGGAAAAATACCCTTCCCAAGTTAAAAGAGTTTTATCTACATCATTATCTTCCAGCTTTGATACTACCTAACGTAAAAATGACGGATGAAGAGCGCAAATGGACCACCATAAAAGAAATTCAGTTTTTAGAAAATGGATTGGTGAATGACCAAGATTATTACAAACCATTGCCATGTAAAAGAGATTATGTGTTGACAACATATAATTATGACCTTCATGTCAATGAAATTAGACAGTCCGATTTTGAGTCTCTCACAGGGCAGAATTGGTTAACGGGCTTTGCTGTATCAATTTTATTTAATATACTTAACACTAAAGCATCGGTACAAGTTATTGAAGAGTTGGTTGCAACTAAGATATTTTCGGAATCCTCTTTTAGTGATTATTTCATTGAAAATATAAATATTAAATTACACCAATTAGCCATGCCAATTATTTTAAACCACAACCATTTCTGTCTGGCTTTTATAAATTTTGACCAAAACACATTTTCGTTTATCGATCCACTGGGGAGTTCTTACCTACGTGCAAAATTATATCTACAAAAATTTCAAAATTTTCTTTACAGGTATAACCAATTTCATGATACGAATTTCTCATTAGACAATTCAACAATCGTTATGCATAAGCACATTTTGCAGCAAGATGGATTTAATTGTGGGCCCTTGATAACTTTTATATTCAATAAAATTAATAATCAAGAATCTGCTGAAAATGAATGCGATTTACAGGAATATAGGAAAATTTTGAAAAATACAATTTTGCAGAACTCTCCAGATGTTACAGAGAGTTGTTTATTCTGTGCTAGGAAATGTTTAATAACAGACTCCCTTCAGTGCAGATTATGCAAGAGAAAAGCGCATTTAAGTTGTGTTAAACTAGATGAACACTCCTGCCTTAAGTATAATATGTGTGATCTTTGTCGTATGTATTAAAGGCTAACAAATTCAAAAGACGCAACTAAACTTCTAATAAAAAAACATAACGCTCCACATCTCAAAACCTATTTTAAAGTTTATTTTTTTGCATTCATAATTCAATGTCACATACCCAGTAAATAGAAATTTTGACAACACCACAGCCGGCTACTAGTACTACTAATACTTATCTATAGAAGCACTCTACTATTTACCCTATTAAAATGGATAAAAAAAATTTGAAACGGCTTGCGAGTAAACGCCATTAATGGCAAACTGTAGCACTAGTAGCCCTCTACTTACCCTGTAAATATAAATCTGTTACTATGTTTAGTTTTCGAGAAATTAATTAAAATAGGTTATCAGCCAAAAATAGAAAAATTTGAAACGGCTTGCGAGTAGACGCCACTAATGGCAAACTGTAGCACTAGTAGCCCTCTACTTACCCTGTAAATATAAATCTGTTACTATGTTTAGTTTTCGAGAAATTAATTAAAATTAGTTATCAGCCAAAAATTGAAAAATTTGAAACGGCTTGCGAGTAGACGCCACTAATGGCAAACTGTAGCAATAGTATCCCTCTACTTACCCTGTAAATATAAATCTGTTACTATGTTTAGTTTTCGAGAAATTAATTAAAGTTAGTTATCAGCCAAAAATGGAAAAATTTGAAACGGCTTGCGAGTAAACGCCACTAATGGCAAACTGTAGCACTAGTAGCCCTCTACTTACCCTGTAAATATAAATCTGTTACTATGTTTAGTTTTCGAGAAATTAATTAAAATAGGTTATCAGCCAAAAATTAAAAAATTTTAAACGGCTTGCGAGTAAACGCCACTAATGACAAACTGTAGCAATAGTAGCCCTCTACTTACCCTGTAAATATAAATCTGTTACTATGTTTAGTTTTCGAGAAATTAATTAAAATTAGTTATCAGCCAAAAATTGAAAAATTTGAAACGGCTTGCGAGTAGACGCCACTAATGGCAAACTGTAGCAATAGTATCCCTCTACTTACCCTGTAAATATAAATCTGTTACTATGTTTAGTTTTCGAGAAATTAATTAAAGTTAGTTATCAGCCAAAAATGGAAAAATTTGAAACGGCTTGCGAGTAAACGCCACTAATGGCAAACTGTAGCACTAGTAGCCCTCTACTTACCCTGTAAATATAAATCTGTTACTATGTTTAGTTTTCGAGAAATTAATTAAAATAGGTTATCAGCCAAAAATTAAAAAATTTTAAACGGCTTGCGAGTAAACGCCACTAATGGCAAACTGTAGCACTAGTAGCCCTCTACTTACCCTGTAAATATAAATCTGTTACTATGTTTAGTTTTCGAGAAATTAATTAAAATTAGTTATCAGCCAAAAATTGAAAAATTTGAAACGGCTTGCGAGTAGACGCCACTAATGGCAAACTGTAGCAATAGTATCCCTCTACTTACCCTGTAAATATAAATCTGTTACTATGTTTAGTTTTCGAGAAATTAATTAAAGTTAGTTATCAGCCAAAAATGGAAAAATTTGAAACGGCTTGCGAGTAAACGCCACTAATGGCAAACTGTAGCACTAGTAGCCCTCTACTTACCCTGTAAATATAAATCTGTTACTATGTTTAGTTTTCGAGAAATTAATTAAAATAGGTTATCAGCCAAAAATGGAAAAATTTGAAACGGCTTGCGAGTAAACGCCACTAATGGCAAACTGTAGCACTAGTAGCCCTCTACTTACCCTGTAAATATAAATCTGTTACTATGTTTAGTTTTCGAGAAATTAATTAAAATAGGTTATCAGCCAAAAATGGAAAAATTTGAAACGGCTTGCGAGTAGACGCCACTAATGGCAAACTGTAGCACTAGTAGCCCTCTACTTACCCTGTAAATATAAATCTGTTACTATGTTTAGTTTTCGAGAAATTAATTAAAATAGGTTATCAGCCAAAAATGGAAAAATTTGAAACGGCTTGCGAGTAAACGCCACTAATGGCAAACTGTAGCAATAGTAGCCCTCTACTTACCCTGTAAATATAAGTCTGTTACTATGTTCAGTTTTCGAGAAATTAATTAAAATAAGTTATCAGCCGAAAATGGAAAAATTTGAAACGGCTTAATTTTATCTTTAATATTATTAGTACTTCTCCAATCTAAATTTTTATTTTCCTGTATTCGCATATACCTCTTTTTAATAGCCCGACGCCACTGGCAATTCGACAATGTTCGGTATTTTGGCTGCTAACTTTTTTCTGCCAACTTCACACCAGTCGTCCAAAAGACGTACATTTTGTACGTTTTTACGTCCAGGGACGTATTTTAGCCGTTGTATGAACGTACATACGTTCTTTCTACATATTAAATTGAACCTATTTTGGAAGTAAAACCCAACACAGCCTAACTGAATCGAATATCTTATTTAAAAAAATTTGTAATCCACATAATCTAATATTAAAATGAACTACTTGTCTCTTAACATTTGACTTAATAAAATGTATGTTTAGAAGTATTGATTATGTGCTATAAAGGTGCCTAAAATCGACGCTAGATGTCGCAATAAGTTGCACCCTCTCGGCTATTTACGCTCTTTACTGGTTTTAAGTGGTACACACTGTCCTTTATTTATTTCGTCGGACAGTCGGATCTAGGACCCTAGCCTAGCCTATGCGTACTGATGAGTCATAATAAATGGCGAAACTCATCTGAGGATGGATCAGACGAAATTAATTAAAGGAAATATTTTCTTTATGAAGAAAAGTGTTTTATGTCCGTTTTTATTCAATACCTTAATGTACCGTGCGAACAAAAATTATTTGCATCAAATAGGGCTTGGATTAAAAAACGTAGGGCTTGGTTTAGATCACAATGATGTGGGGACGATATATCTAACCAAATTCATATTATGACATGATATGCCAAACTAATGAGTAATAAAATAAGTAGACAAATACAAATTTATTTTTGTTGTTTACAAAATTAACAAAGTAAGAATATACAGAAAGAAAAAGAAAAATAATTACATAAATTGCTGAAATTGGCCACCGCCATGCTCCAAGCATAAATTCATACGTCTCTTCATATTTTCGAAAGTGTTGACCAGCATCTCTGGAAAAATGTTACCACATACCACATTCTTGGATAATCCTTTCTTGTAATTGTTCTAAATTTGCAACTAGTGTTTTAAAAATAGTGTTCTTTAAATGGGGAAAAACGAAGTCCATTCCATCCATAACCGTTAAACAAGGTGATCTAGGTGGGAATTTAATGTCTGATCGAAAATTGATCAATCTGTCGACGAAAAAATTGCGGAAGTAGTTAATAGTTTCGGCGGCTGTATGGGCGGTTGCAATGTCCTGTTGAAAATATCCAAAACGTAGTTCGTCATCAAGTAATTGCTCCACAAATGGATTCAAAATATTGTCTCTATACCGCTATGCTGTAACTATGTCATGGAAAAAAATAGGACCACCAATTCATCTTCGGGAAACAGCTAAACAGACATCAATTTTTTGAGGGTGCAATGTGGACTCTACAAAAAAAATGGGGATTTTCACTACTCAACATGCGAGTATTCTGAGAATTCACATAACCGGAGAGGTGGAACCAGGCTTCATCCGAAAAAAATGTCAGGTCTAATAAATCATTTCTTTCCAATAAATGTTGGGTGAACCATTGAGAGTAATTCCTGTGTCTTTCAAAATCTGCGGCTTGTATTTCTTGGACTACGTGCACTTTATAAGAAAATAAATTTAGCTGCTTCTTAAGAATAGTCCTGCATCTTCCATAAGATCTTCCCACTTCTTGGGACAGGCGTCTTATACAGCAATAAAAGCAACGTTATAAAAATGTTCGTGAACATCGTCCAAGCACAAACCCGGATTGTATTGTCACTTACCATTTACTCTAACCCCGTTTCGAAAATACGCTTCAACCATGAATGTCTTGTGCTTTTCCGTAAAGCCTATTGCGTGAATTGTTCAAGAAATTGGAAAAATTGGCGATGAATCAAATTACTTGTACCGACTGTCAAAGATGACTGAATAACTGATTGATTGTTATTTCAGGTAGTTACTGACACCCAACAGGTATTAAGCTCTACGGCTAAGCATTACGTCCTTAGATGCAAGGCCCTCTTCGATACAAATAATTTTTGCTCGCACTGTATATAATATATGGGTGTCAACTGTCGAACGCTTGTTTCTAGAAAAAGTTGACTCTAGTAGTTCTTTTGTGTATTTATTTACGTTATTAAAATTTTAAAAAAACATTATTTAACAAAGTATTCTTGTCTTACATTTGGAAATATCAAGACCCCCCTAGGGGTTGCGATTACACTTTGGGAAACTCTGTAGTTATATTATCATAATGCAGCCAAATATTTGAATTGAAGCTCGAACGCGATCGAAGAGCTAATATTGCAGAAGTTAGAACTAAATGATGCTTGACATTGGCCATTTACAGTGTAAGCTTTATCTAGGTAGATACTTTAAAGTATTTATCTAGGTAGAGCGATAATGGGCGATATGGCGATTGGAAGAAGGTACTAAGGACCTGTGTTTTCGCGCTTTACGTTAAATTTAAATATTAGGTAGGTTTTTCCATATTTAACTATTATAACATCAAACCTATTTTTTTTTTAGAAATTTGATTTTTATGCTTTAAGCTTTAGGAACCAGGCACCTATTAAAATAGTTATAAGCTTCGGAAAACGAACTGACTGGTAAAAAAAATATTCGAAAATTTACTAAAGTGTACAAAGCGTCTTCTATTTTTTAAATTGAATCATGACATAAAAGTCGCAGAATTTATTATAGCTTATTATACACGAACATTTCCAGCTGACGTGACGTGTACTTTATTTTCATTATAGTCAAATGTAAACGGAATATTCTGATGGAAACACCAGTTGGGCGGATCGCATTAAAATAACTCAGGGTGTGTTATGTTATAGGTATAATTTTTGTAATGTATATTGTTTATATTCGAAAGTGAGTATAAATTTAACATGTCAAAAGGGTTTGTTTAATTTGAACTGCCAACAAACAAAAATTAACAAATTAAAAATTATTCCAATAAATACAAACTCAGCTCTTATGCATAATCTTAAAATTTCATTTTAATATCTATAAATATAAAAAGTTATAGGGGTGAACGTCTTTTGAGAAACACCCGTTATACAAATAACATTAGTCGCTGAGGGTGAGACTGCAGGTACAACGAGGGGTAAAAACATACAACCTGTAACTAATACATTTTATTGTGACTAATAAATTGTTTTGGAACAATATTTTCCCTAAGAGTACCTAAAAATCAGTCCGGCAATTAAACTATAATTAAATATCTGAAGTTTATATACTTCCATTTAAAGTTTGACAACTTATGAAATTAGGATAACGACTTGGGAAAAGGGACCTATAAACCCTAATTAAAGTAATTGCCTTAGTTTTGGGTTCGGGTATTACTCCTTATTAATTTTTTATGAGGAAACTATCGGCCAAACATTAAAACATGGCTGCTAGGACACAAATTTAGATTAATTGTTATATCAAAGACTCTAATTAAAGTTACACAGTACAACTCTGTACTCGGGAGGCATACGACACTATGTGTCATCAGCTCGATTTGTGGATATTTAGTAAAAACAATTAAGTTTAACATAATTTTGAGGTTAGTGTTGATTTAGGAATGTATTTTCTTACTTTCACTACACAAAGTATAAATTATTTAGTGTTTTTTTGTAAATAATTTTTTTTTTTAAATGTTAATTATCATAATTTGTATTTTGATGGACATCGTGTTCTATACCTGTAAAAAATTATAAGCCATAATACTGTACTCGGGAGGCATACGACATTATGTCCAATTTTTACAAATATTGAGTATATTAAAGGGAAATGGTATGCATGCGATAGTCTTGCTGGCGTTTAACATTATGTGTAATCCCCACCTACTATTATATAGATCTAGTTAGAGGCATATAGCACCAAGTGATTATATAGTGTTCTATGCCGCTAAATGTGTTGCTATTACTAAAGATCCGAGGCATACAGATATTAATACCTTGGTGTCTTAGGCAAAAATGCACATAGTGTTAAAAGTCTACGCTATTTCTCAGCTACCTTAACTAATAATTGGACTTGGTGTTGTATGCTTCACAAAATAGTTTAATTTTCTAAATATAACTACATAGTTACCTAATTTTTGTAAAATTTGGAAAATATAAAAAAAGTAATCCAAGCCCTCTTTGATGCAAATAATTTTTGCTCGCACGGTAATAATATAAGAAAAATCCTAAATTCTCTGGAGTTCTAGTATTAATAAATAGGCAAATATTTCTTTGCAAAATGGAGAACGCTGGAGTTGTGACAACTTGAGTGTAAAATATCAATAATAATTCAACCCAAATTATTACTGTACTGCATTTGGTAGATAAGCGTAAAAGTGTTTCCTTTTTTGCAGCTCATAAGCTGTAAATTTATATATTTACGAATTTTTCGCCTGCGGTGCGACGC
Source organism: Polydrusus pterygomalis (assembly GCA_963969555.1). Taxonomy (NCBI): domain Eukaryota; kingdom Metazoa; phylum Arthropoda; class Insecta; order Coleoptera; family Curculionidae; genus Polydrusus; species Polydrusus pterygomalis. Next base: position 34,133,188 of record OZ018376.1, on the reverse strand, counting down.
CACTGCCCTTATTTTAACATAATTAATAGTCAAAACTTTACAATTTATTGGCCAAAATATTTTAGTATATATATTTATAGGCATATGAGTATAATGTAGATAGACCCTAATTTTTAAATTAAATTCCATCGTATATCAAATGCGATTAAAGTGTCGTAATTAAACCTTAACTTTAGAGTCGAGCTTAAGTTCCATGCATGTTTATATGTGATTAAAATAAAGATCCACTTAAGCCTACTTCTAGCTTACAAATTTTCCATCCACCAGGAGTGTTATACCTTGCAGAAAGGATTTGCAAACTAATGACGAGATTACGCGGTAGTGTACTTGTGAAGTTATTTACGTGAAAACTTATGTATAAAAGATTTTATAAAAGCCGACAGTGCAATTACGAGATTCATAAGAAAACTAGAAACGTAACTTTTGTTGAGTTGTTGTCGAGCGCGACAACCGGTGACCTTCGAATATACCCTGAAACTCACCCTTAAAACGGTCAGGGCAGTGGCAATCTTCGGAGTGGTGGATTCTTATAATAGTGATTTACGTTACAAGTCCGGAAAATACTGTTTTTTTGGACGAGTCGACAAAATTCTAGGACGAGCCGTAGGCGAGTCCTGGAAGTCTGCGAGTCCAAAAAAACAGTTTTCGGACGTGTTGCGTAAACTATTTTTTTGGCAACCGTGTAGAATAACAAATCAATGAGACACATTTCTTTATTATATTTCTTTGTAGAACAAAATTTCGAACATTTTAATAATTCCTATAGTTGTATTAAATATTGAAATTCGAACAGAAGATAGGTACTAACAGAAACATTCTAATTCTTATTTATATTAATATTTATATTAAAATTCGAGCAATTGCTAATATTGATGTGATTCTTCCCGGACTAGGCCGGAGAAATGCTACTTTCTCAAAGGAAAAGCGTCCGGGAAGTGGGTACTTCCCGGACGGGTGCCGAAAATAGTAATTTACGTTACAAGTCCGGAAAAAACTGTTTTCGGACGTGTTGCGTACACTATTTTTTCGGCGACCGTGTAGAATAACAAATCAATGGGACACATTTCTTTATTATATTTCTTTGTAGAACAAAATTTCGAACATTTTAATTCTTATTTGTGTTAAATATTGAAATTCGAACAGAAGATAGGTACTAACAGAAACATTCTAATTCTTATTTATATTAATATTTATATTAAAATTCGAGCAATTGCTAATATTGATGTGATTCTTCCCGGCTTAGTCCGGGAAGTACGTACTTCCAGGACTAGGCCGGAGAAATGCTACTTTCTCAAAAGAAAAGCGTCCGGGAAGTGGGTACTTCCCGGATGGTTGCCGAAAAAAGCTGTTTTTTTACAATGGACGACATTCAACGCAATGGACTGTATGTTTGCAGATACACTGATTGGTGATGGCAATAATAGGAGTTATACATGGAAGACAAAAATGTTTTATTCATTGCTGAAAAATTGAATAAGCGATAATGTTGCTGATGGCATGTAACAAACAGATGTGTTACCAAAAGTAAAGACTGGTCACAAAAATGATCGAAAAGGAAAAACTGCTACGAAAGAATGCAATTCCCCGATGCTGATCGAGAAATTGAAAAAAACTGTCTACTATTTATCTCTCTAGATTTTTATATTCATTTTCCAATAACCCAGCACTGAAAGTTTAACCGTAGCGTAGTCAAATATTGCCACATGATGAAAAATGATTTTAATTAATGATAGCAGCACCCCTGCTATGCAAGTGGTGTTTTTAATTTATTGGCTATCATTTTTAATTTTTTATTGCTATTAAAATGTCGGGAAAATTTACAAGCTTATCGTAATTGGTTTTTTAATGGGGAAACCCCCTTTAAAATCATATCATGAATTAATAATAAATTTAAACATTTTGAATTAGTTGGTTTTTCGTAGTAATTTTTAAAAGTATACCTATACAATCTATACCGAAAGATGAGTTGGTTATATTTTTAGAATTATTTCGATTTTTTTACAGTAATGGAATAAAAATTGATTACCTCTTGTCTGGTCGCATGATACCTTACATTATTAGGCAAACTCGCCCGTGATCAATGATCTGCTAGCTAGATAGATGCCGCACGCCATTCATAAACGCTATTTAAATCTGCTGACAAAATCGTTTGTAGGAGAGAGGAGGTGAAGAGCCTCGAGGGGGCCGGGAGTGGGGATTACGTTGTTCCCGCTAGAATTTTACCTCGTTACTATGCGCTATCATATGGTCACACCGGTCACAGCGGCGTCTAGTTTCAGGGTTCACAATAAAATATAATTATCCAATCTGAAATCAAATATTTTTGTGAAAAAAAGGGTTTGTAGAACAGTAAAGTTTAATGTATGATTGATAAAATGGTCCGCGGAACAATAAAATTCAATGTAAGTTAATTACTGTTTGTAATAATTATTATAAGGGAAACTTTGGATAGTTATAAATTTAGCATTATTTGGTGAACTGGACTCACCAAAAAATAATTACACTAGGTAGGTAGGTACTTAGAACAAGGTTTTATTGAAATTTAAAAAAAATAAGTTTACAAAAGCCAGTTTTTTTGCGTTACTTTTATATAGCGAAAGCTTAGCAAAAATATTTATTTTGCTTAGCTGTTTAAAAGGAGCAAATGGAAAGTATTTATTGACTTGCAATGATTGACTATGGGTATGGCCAGAAAATGGTATTGATAACAAAAATTTCGGACCACGGTTTTCTGAAATGTGATCATTCAAGTGTCAAAATGCTCATTGGCATTAGGAGCCTGGTTAACTGGTTTCCCTGTCACTTGTCATTATAAACTTTTTTTTGTTATAAATTTGTTTTCAAAATGTTTGACTGGTAATTTATTATTTTTATGCAGAAAAACAATCTTAAAATAATGGTGTATTAGCATTCCTGTAAATAATAAATCTATTAAAAATTAGAGGTTATGTTTTTAACCAACACGGCCCTTGGAACTCTCTGACCTCATCTAGACTTGTGGCGTACACCTCTGCCTGAAAAATGATCTAATAACTTCCCAGAGGGTAGCTGTCGCCTTCAGAAAAAGTTTACTTAAAAATGAAACTTTTGAACCTTTGAAATCGCAGTTATAATTTACCAACGACACTGACAGAACAGTTGTATTATATTTCCATTTGCTTTCAAACTAAAATACAACCCGTTATTCCCTTATTGTCGCAAAGAACCAAACGTAAACAAACTCACATTAGGCAAAGTTGGCGGAGTGTTACTGAGTTACAAGGGGCCAATCCGAAGTTGGATAAATAAGAGAATACTGTTTATTTTATTTTTAAAAGAAAATATTTGTACTTCCAACGTTGTAACTTATTTTTCTCAAAATTGTCATGTCCACTTGAAGGTACAGTGTTCAAGTATCAGATATGCGCTTTATACGTAACAGGTTTTAAACAAACATTATTGATTCAAAATGCAGTGACAATTTAATTAATCAAATTTAAAAAATTTTTTTTTTTTTCGAGGCGAATCTTCTAAAGACTAGCACCCTGTGAGGCAGAGTAGTGTCGGATTCAACCTTGATGGGGTCGCCTACCGACTAAACTTCCCGTGTTCCTGCGGTTTTCACGCCATAGGCGTATAAACCTTCAGACCACTCGTCTAAGTATTTCAGCTCTGCACGCCTACTGCGTAGTTTGCGTCATACCTCGCCAATGCTTTGGGTACCGATGTACCTAAGCTGGCTTTGTCGTTTAACTAGGTAGTAAGCTTCCTGTGTTTTTGTTGGTGTTTGCGATGTTTGTGCTTAATGAGATGTTATGTGCCCACGCATCTCCGCAACGGGGATCCCGCTGTTTCAGGGAGAGAACGCATTAGACACAAAGCCATCTTTACCTCACGGTGTTTTTAAAGTACAATTTTTTGAACTGTCTACTCAACCATACTTCACAACATCATGCTTATCGAACCATGTTTCGTCTAAATAAATTATATTTTTATCTGATTCCCAGTACCTACTCTTTTATTTAGCGCAAATACTCCTGTCGTAGTTCCACAATACGCCGAGATTCCATTATAACCATTCAATTGTCTAATTTTTTTGTCTAAAGCCACAACTCAATTAAATATATTAAGTAAAAAAAAACGTTACGCACAGTACACAGTTATAAACCAAAAGTAAATACTTAAATTACAGCAATTATGTTAAACCACCTACTCCACTGTCCTAAACTAGTAAATAACTAAGGCGACAGTGTGATAGCTTAATTATCTCTTAGCAGGCATAAAGAAATATCTTCATCCGCTAAAAATATTCCGCCTTTCTTGTCTAGGACATATAAATTTGCAATTACGTTTGTCTTAGTATTATTCACAGACTGCCCGAGACGTCTCTATGGCAACGGGGATAAATTATGTGCGCTTGCCAGTTCTTTCAAATTTTCGGGTTTGTAAATACAATATATATATATAGGTGAAACATAGGTTTGTTAATTAGTTGTTTTTTAACACTGAAAACACTTTTTATTTTGATTTCAGTTATAATGTTTCTTAAAGACTAAAGAATGTATTATTATTACAATCAATTGCTTAATATTTTTTTCTGTCACACTCAAAACTCCTCGGTTTAAAGTGTATTTGCAAACTAGCTTTCAAAGAGAGTTACTTACTAACAATTGAATACTGGTATAAAAGGAACATTTTTAATAAAAAAAACTTAAAGAATTGAAGAAGAAATATCTGACAACCCTGGTTGTGAGGCCGGTCTCTTTGAAGCCCGTTAGTCGCTTTTTTATGTCATCAAACTGAGTGAAAAATTTATAATTCCAAACAGTCTCGTGTGTTTCCATGAAGACTATTAGTTTACCACACCTCATACTCCTTAATGACTAGTGTACAGGGTGTCCCAAATTCGAGCCTCATCATGGGGATCTCGGAAACTATAAGAGATACAGCATCGGTCAAATTGTGGCAAAGTTGCGCAATTTCATACTGAGCAATATCCCAAAAAAATATCTGAGCTATCTTTTTTAGTTTTTAAAATTTTTGCAAAAAACTAAAATTTTGAGTTTTTGTTTTTTTAAATTGCTCGACTTATTTTATCCGCTACAGAAAAACAGGCACAACATTGTTAAGGCAACTTTTTACGCTCCATATTGTGACCTTTTTAGAATTTCGTTACAACGTTTCGTTTTTGTGGAACTATTATCAACTTTAATTTTTTAAATACGGACCTGCATTTTTTATTTTATTTTTTGATAGCCCTTTAAGCCCTGAATTCAACCATGTACTACACTTAATTATATTTAGACGTTTTGATGTCATTATTACATCTTCAGGAATGTGATAATTATTTTTAAATACGGCCCTGGTGTTAGTTACTTAATCTTTTTACCTACAACATGTAAATGGATCCGGAATTTTATACAAGTAATTTACTATATTTAAGTTTTTATATAAATTGTAACAAAGTAAAAATAAAACCAAACAAAACAAAAGGTGTCTATGACAAGAACTTTTACTTGATTTTTTGGCTTAATTATTTTGACAACTGCAGTCACCATTTATACTGAATATTTCAGCAAAATTATGTTATCTGCGTTAGAAAAGCGCGACATGTTACGAGTTTATTATTCTTCCAATAGGAATTCACGAATTTCTTGCGACCGTTATTTACAGGACCATCCTGAACGCTTGCAGCCTCATTATAGTTATTTTGTTACGCTTGATACTAATTTAGCCCAGTATGGTAGTTTTAATAAACCAAGAGTCAAATATGGTACACGAATGGAGCCGAAAGAACAACAAAATATTTTAGATTCTGTAAGTTTTATTTTATGTTTTTAAATGTTCAAATTTACCTATTTAGAAAATTTTATTTAAGGTTAATAATGCCCCTCGCGCCTCAACTAGGCATTTCTCCAGGGAACTTAAAAAACCGAGGATGAGGATCTGGAGAACATTAAATTCTCATGGATACAAACCCTACAAAATGCATATAAGTCAAACGCTGAGACCTGGTGATTCAGAAAGAAGACTAGAATTTTGTAATTGGCTTAACTTGAAACTTACCGAAGATGGTATTTTTTTAAACAAAGTCATTTGGACTGATGAATGTAATTTTACAACAAATGGATTATTTAATAGCCATAATGAGCATTATTGGTCTGTGGAAAATCTCAGACAAAATCAGGAAGTAAGACCTCAAGGACGACTTTCTTTTAATGTATGGGTTGGAATGTGGAACAATAAAATTATTGGACCTTTTATTTATGAAGGCAACCTCACATCTCAAAGCTATGTGGAATTATTAAATAATAATATTTTGGACGCATTAGATAACGAGCCTTTGGAGCTATTAAGACACTTATCGTGGCAACAAGATGGCGCTCCCCACATAATGGTAGAGTGGTTACGGAGTTACTAAACCAAGTGTTTCCCAATAAATGGATTGGAAATCGTGGATTTATACGATGGCCAGCAAAAAGTCCTGACTTAAATCCGCTGGATTATTTTCTTTGGGGGTACCTACAAAATCGTCTGTACTGTAATACACCACGCAACACATTAATATGTTACGACGGAACTTAATCCGAGAAGTCAGGGCAATCCTTGCGAGAGTTATTCAGCGGGTGATATTTAAATTGCGGAGGCTTACTCAGAAATGCATTCAAGAGCGCGGACACTTGTTTGAATACCTAATATAAATAAGGTTTTTACTTTTTGTTTCTGTTGTTGTTCTTTTCTTTTTTAATTTATTTCCTACATAATTTATTACTCTAAACAAAATAAACAACAGTAACATGTAAGGTGTCTAAATTAGCCAGTTTTTGCCACCAAAATCCCGCTAAACGATATTTCAATCTAACAACTAACACCAGGGCCGTATTTAAAAATAATTATCACTTTCCTGAAGATGTAATAATGACATCAAAACGTCTCACTATAATTAAGTGTGGCACATGGTTGAATTTAGGGCTTAAAGGGCTATCAAAGAATAAAATAAAAAATGCAGGTCCGTATTTAAAAAACTAAAGTTGATAATAGTTTCACAAAAATAAAACGTTGTAACGAAATTCTAAAAACGTCACAATATGGAGCGTAAAAAGTTGCCTTAACAATGTTGTGCTTGTTTTTCTGTAGCGGATAAAATAGGTCGAGCAATTTAAAAAAACAAAAACTCAAAATTTTAGTTTTTTGCAAAAATTTCAAAAACTAAAAAAGATAGCTCAGATATTTTTTTGCGATATTGCTCAGTACGAAATTGCGCAACTTTGCCACAATTTGACCGATGCTGTATCTCTTATACTTTCCGAGATCCCCATGATGAGGCTCGAATTTGGGACACCCTGTACAGGGTGTCCAGTTTTCGATGGTTTTACGGGGTATCTCGGTTATTAGTAAAGATAGAAGGATACGGTTTTCGCGGCACTGTGCTACTTTTTTATGAAACAAAAGATGCCCTAATCAGAATTTTTCTAGTCCTCCTTGTTTTTGATATACGGGATGTTTTTGATAATTTTACATTTTGGGACACCCCCCCATATTTAGGTTACCCTGTAGCTTATCAAAGAGAAAACAAACAAAAAAACTTTTTTTTTTAAATGGGACACCCTATATATTTTTAAATAATATAATTCAGTTCATAACAAGCTTCTCAAAAATATATAATACCCTATTTTTATTTTTAATATTAAGCACGAAATTTACGTTTTATTAAAAAATATATAATTTTAGTTAGTAGGCCATGACGGGTATTGAAAAAAACCTATTACTGGTATGATAATTACTGCAGGAAAAATATATTTTGGACTCCTTAATCTAATTAGCAGTAATATTTCAGTAAAAATAATAACAATGCACGTCACTGGATTCTACGTAAAAAACTACACAAATAACATTTGTTTTCTTTTTGAGAAGCTACAGGGTAACCTAAATATGGGGGGTGTCCCAAAATGTAAAATTGTCAAAAACATCCCGTATATCAAAAACAAGGAGGACTAGAAAAATTCTGATTAGGGCATCTTTTGTTTCATAAAAAAGTAGCCGTGAAACGTGAACAGTGCCGCGAAAACCGTATCCTTCTATCTTTACTAATAACCGAGATACCCCGTAAAACCATAGAAAACTGGACACCCTGTACAGCGCACAATGATTTTGACAGTTCATTTAAACCATTCACTACTGTTGAAAAACTTAGTAAGTCGACCCAAATGTAAGTTGCTTACTTCTTTGAGATTCCAGATTATTAACGAATTATTCGTCCAAGGCATTAAACTTTTTTCTTGCGATGCCAGGATATTCACACAAAAAATGTTGAATTCTTTCTTCCTCTTTTACATCTCGCCACTTTTTCGGAAGTCGTTAGCTGGTATTTGAATACATTCGGCGTGTCTACCGAAAAACCAAAGTCCAGTCACTATGGTTAGTGATATTTCTTGGGTCTTTTCGATCTAACTCCTCCTTGATGTGCCCAATGATAATATGGTACCTATAGATGAAACAATAACAAATTAACATATTGCTAAAATCGTATTCCATTATGAAGTAAATCATGATTCAAATTACGCCTTTCCACATCATTGTTTGCCAAACTTAGGCTGTTAAAAGTATTATCATGGTGTGGGAAATTTAAATATTTGTCTTAAACTTACCTAAAAAGTATGCAGTATGGCAACGCAGAAGTAAGAGATCCACTCCCAAAGATGGGGCCACGATAACGTTGTTTCATTCATTTTCGTTTAGGGATATCTACATAAAATGTATCGCGGAAAAACATCGATATTGGCGATGCATCGTAAAAACATTTAAATAGAATTAGAATTACAAAACAAATCACAAATCTAGTTGTTTTAAGCTTACACCTTAACTGAAACCAAAGGTAAAACGTATAATCCAGATCGAGAGACAACGGCAAATAATTATTTTACGAATAAAATTAAGGCCTAATACATCGATTAAAATACATCGATACATCGACACATTTTAAATGGCCTCGATGCTTCGCTTAAAAATGATATTTCGCATTAAAAATATCGATGTTTTCGATGCGTCGATGTATATCGAACATCTCTATTTCCGTTTGACGTTTCTTTGTGGTTCCTTTAACAGCGGTTTAAACAAATTTTCAGTTTATCGGTTTTGTGTAATAATAATTACTGTGTTTTTAGTGTTTTGTGATATTTTCTGAAGGCTAATTAAGATGAGTCACAAGTACCAAGTATGCAAGAATTCAGAAAATAATAATTCTGCAGTTACTTTTCTTGAGTGAGTAAATTAGAAAGTTGGGTTAGGTTTCTTCTATAGTATTAAGGTCACATTCAAAGGTAAATCCATTGTAATCCCTACTCCCAGTGGCGTAGCGTGCAGGGAGCCAGGGGGGGCGACCGCCCCCCCGCCCTTTGAGCCCTGTCCCAAACGGCGCCCCCTGCCCACTCTCCCAGTAGTTCCCAGTTCCAGGTTTTAATTAGGTTATTATTTGTTTATAACTTTAAGAGTAAAGAAACATAAAATAAACCTGCTATCTATTTCGAGATTCTATTTTATTTTCACTACTTGATTTAATTTATAATAAAAATATTTTGCCACGACCAATAATTTGTATTCTTTCAGTTATTTTGCTGTATGACAAAACAAAAACTTTATTTCTCATGCCAAAATTTACAAAACAAACGAAATTATGCATTAGCAGTGAGGCGCCCTTTCAACAAGGGCGTAGACAAGGGAGTAATTACCCCCCCAGGACCCATAATGAACCATAAAAACGAAGCACTTTTTTTTACTTGTTTAATTTTTTTGTGATTTCCTTGAGGATCTTGTGTATTTTATATTTTTCCTACTTGAAAATCAGGCAACTTCATTGAAAAAAGGGCGTGGCACCCACAAAATTTTCGCCTGCGGCGCGTTTTTTTTCGACCTCTTTTACCACCTCACCCCCATAAAAAAAAACGCCCTTACTTTTGAAATTTCCGCCCCCTCCGCCCCTTCAACCACGCTACGCCACTGCCTACTCCCTGCCCCACCCACCTCTTCTTCACCGCCTCTCTTCTACAAACGATATTGTCAACACATTTTAATGACGTTTATGAATGACATGTACCATCTATAGATACCAGATCATTGCCTGTGCCTTCCCTGGCGAGCGCATCAGCAGCCTTATTGCCATCTCTATTGTAATGACCAGGAACCCAGCAAAGAGTAACTCGATGCTGAGCAACAAGTACTTAGAGAAACGTGTTGCAGTGGGAATTTAGTTATTAATAAGTTCCAAAAAAGCGATCAACTTTAATTCTAAAAATTATATATTCAACAGATTTTTTTCTATATTTGATTTTGTTACAAATAAACATAACAATTTATAAGGAAAACGTCTGCTTTATATTGTATAAAATAGGGAACATAATATACGCATCACAATATTCTTGAATCTGTTTCTTTTCTTTAGAGTTTAACTCTCTACTTCTTTTATTTATTCCAACGTTTGCCATCAGCATGATTATATAGGACGACTTGTCATCATAATGGGGTGTTGTCAGGTTTTTGAATGATATATTAAATCATATTTTTTACCAGATGCAATTTAAAACAACTGCATAATTTGTTAAAAGAATATATTTTGCTGTAGGTAGTCACGCAGAGATAAATATTTTTATAATTATATTATGCTGGCAGGCATTCGGCTAGGATTGAAGGAAATTAAAATATCGAATGTAGAAAGATCATTGGTTTATTACATTGTCTGTATCTGAAAGTAATTATTAATGTAATAAAAATCAACAAATTAAACATATTCAAATACAGTTCTGTTCATTAAAAACCCGTAGGTACACCTAATTTGTCATGATGTAAATAGTTATTTTTTATTTTTGGCATTTAGTTTTTAAAGTGCATGGTGGCAATTGTTGATAGACGTCTAAAAGTCTAACATTTTAAAATGCCGCCCCTGATCAAAAATTATACTTATTTTTAAAATGTATAAAACTATTTACCACAGAAACCTTATACTTCCTACCAACCTTCCTATTGAAATACTCCAAGAAGCAGAAACTCAAAACCCCAATCTTTTTATTTGCTTATAAAAAGGGTTACCTTAACCTACTTAACCCAATTTTATCTTTCCATTGCAAGAAGTGCTTATCCCATTTTTAGCAGGCGAGCTTTCCCACTTATTGCCTTTTTATGTTAAACTTTTGCACAGCTTAAAATCTCAAGAACGTATTTAAGCCTGCTTGCAGATGTTTATGTTTGTTTGGTGTTCGAGTTCCTTTTAAAAATCGGTCGGTAGGTACTTTCCTTACTAATATATATATTTTTTTTAGTGGTTTACCATGCATTGAATAATAATAAAAATAATAGTAATAATAATAAAGATATTCATTTCTGCCAAAAATTAAATTATATAATAAATTATAAAATATAATAACTAAAAATAACAATCGGACAGTAACATACCAGTTGACACAAACGGTAGGATTTTGATTAGCAATTAATCAGACTTAAAAGCCGAATAGTTTTTTTTTTTATATAAGACTGTGTATTGTTATATATTATTCAACTATTATTTTTAAAAGAAGTTTCACATTTTTCATTATGATGATAGAATTTTTCATAATAACATAAAATTAAGCTATGTCAAAATATCTGACAAAATTACTTGCAGACTCCCGGACTGTCTAACGCATAGATTTCTTATAGAAATTACTATAGTAAAAATTTTAAATACTCTCGCAAGATGGAGGCAAAGTCACGTGACACTCTGTCAATTTTGGTCTATTAAATTTTTATAAGTTGGCATAAATTTCAGGACCGGATTTGAAAATTATACATTTGATGCAATAGTCTCATCGGTTCTACCGGTTTAATATTGCCCAATAATAATAATTTATTTTGAAAGTTTTGTTTTTATAAATATTATAATTTAAGGGAGGTAATAATAAACATGAATTTTTATATGTTTTAAAGATAAAGTGTCAAAATAGATTTAAAAACTTTATATTAAAATTATCCAAACCTTAAAAATACTAAACTAACTAAAACGCAGCTTTAAATAGGATTCTGTCACTCATATTTACAACAGAATTTTTTTGTTTTATTTGTTCAGAGTACTATATCTCTAGGTATTGATACGGTTACATTTCTAAACTTGTATGTAGGCTAACTTGATGTTAAACACTTTATTTTATTGTCATACAAACAACAATAATAGGGAATGATGAAAGAGTTTTGGACTTCCATTGTCTTTATTTGTTTTAAATCACAACGTTTCAACTGGTAAGTATCTCCAGTCGTCTTCAGGTGAATACTGTACACACAGTATAGTCCAAAACTCTTTCATCATTCAAGAAACATCCTTGCATCCAACCTTCAAACAGTCACTAACAATAATAGTAACATCCAACATCCAATAATAATAATTTCACTTATGTAAGGTAGGTACGTAGACCCAGAAAATATAATTATATATTTCTTCGCTATCCTATTACATATTAATATGGTTAGCTATTTAAACTACCATATAGGCTAACATAATGTTAAATAGTTTATTTCAACCTAACTATTGCCAAACAATAATAAAAATAATTCCTTCGAAATCAAATAGCTGATTTTTAAAGATTAATAATATGGAAAGCTGTTTTGGCATTTGGCAGAACTAGGCGATACCCGGTTTTATCCAACTCTCCCCTACCTACCTAAGTCAGAGAAATAATTTCTACTTATTTTTCTTGAAACAGAAAAGAATACCTAGATAATGCAAAAATTATACCTACATTAGAAACCTAACCTTTACGAACAAACATTTTAAGAACAAAAATTTCAAATCATAAAAGCACTTTTTGGAATGTAATTTTATTGTGATATTTTCAATTTTATCCCTATAATGTCTTACAGACATATGCTTGAAAAGTTTTTATAAAAAATTTGAAATAATCTTCGACACTTTCTTAGAAAGGTTTTTTCTTCTTCCCCAGTTTATTTGGTTGGTTTAGACCCCCATTAATAACTTTTTCACATACTCGGTATGGCTTAACCTTTATCAATTTTCTTCATATTATGTCTCTTTTACACTTTAATTTTTTAAGTCAATAAAGGCTCCATTAAGGTTCTACATCATTTTCTCTTTTGCTAACACCATCAGAATTACATACATTTTCTGTCTTCTGATGATGAACGTTTCTACGTTCGAAACTTGTAGTAGAGACCCCTAGAGAATTTTTATTCTATTAAACTTTTAGGAGGAAGACTTTTAGTATTATCTTTCTTTCCCATACTTTCAACTCCACTTTAAGAATGGACTATTTTTTCAAATTAATATACTATTAATTTCAGTCAAACATATTACGCATTCACATTGAGTTCATTAAAATAAGAAAACGAAAACCATAAATAAAAATATTTTTTTGTCGATATTTTTAAGCTGTTCCAACCCTTCGTCGTTATAATGGGCCGTTTCCAGATTTTATAATGTTATATTAAATTTAATTAGTACACTAACGGCTCTCATAAATATTGTGGCGTAAAAAATATACTGTTTCACCAGAAGGAAGCCTGCTTTTATAAAGAATGTTTTAATTTTTGCCTCATATTTTATTCAGGAATATTATTTTTAATTGATCAGAAAAGAAAGGAAAGAAATGCCGATGTCGGTCCAAGTATTTTAAATTTTAGGCAAGAAGTCGAAACGTATATTTTACCTACTGGCCGTTATTCATTTAGTATTATTTATTTGTCTTTTGGTCGAATATTGTTTCTTAATTATTTATACCGAGTGGTAAAAGTAATTTTTTATCGAATCGATTCCTTTAGATTAAGATTGAGATCGAAATCTCACTCGTAAAATTCTGGTTAGGCGGTTTAACGATAAATGCCGACCCATCATCCTCTGTGACGCCTTTAATCATATTGTCAAATCGGGGAAGTACCGAAACAGAATAAATTAGTAGAACATATATCATATCAAAGATTGCCGGAAAAGTAGGTTATTTTAAAAGAATCAGTAATAATTTAAGTTTGTTTTCTAAAAATACCTACTGTATTTAATACTATTATATTACCACATTTTCTTTATTGTTCTTCAATTTTATATTGTGCTAGTGAGGAAATATTTGACAAATTACAAATTTTACAAAATAAGGCAATGCGGATTATTTTAAATTGTGACAAATATACAAAAACAAATGTTATGTTAAAAAATTTAGATTGGTTAAATGTCAGAAATTTAATTTTTTATTTAGTATGTATCTTTATACATACAATTAAAAATAATTTATTGCCTGATTGTTTAAAATTTTTTTGTTGTTTCAATCATGACCATCATAATTATAAAACAAGAACTAATCAACATTTTTTTGTGGAAAGAGCGTCTAAAACATTAGATTATAAGTCTATTTTTCATAAAGGTTTGATAGAATATAATAATTTGGAAAATTCTATTAAATCTCAAATAGCATTAAAACTATTTAAAAAAACTTTAAAATTACATTTATTTAAAAAACAAAATGATACGTAATATTTGATGCAATTTGCAAAATTTTAACGTTTCTATCTGTTTTTTGTTAAAAGAAGGTTCCGTTTTAAAATTAAAAATAAATCTATAAAAATGTTGTTAAAAAAATGTATAAAAAAATATTTAATTGTAGCTTTTAAATAAAACATGTTACTACTACTACTATATTGCATAATCCACTAATTACAATAGTTCACAGCCAATTTGGGACTGTAATGAAAATGAATTTTTGGTCTCTAAATTCGAAAATAATTGTAAAAACTTCTTAACATATAAGATTTTCGAGTTATAATTTTCTCAGCAAGAGTATGCTGAAGTATTAGGTTCTAAATAACAACAATGAAATTTACTAGCCACTGGACCAAAGTTACAATATTTAGGAAACAAAACCAGTGCCCAAGATGAATTCCATTTTGTTCAAATCACAAATAAAATCTATTTTCAAATTCGTCTTTAAATTTTCCAAATAAATGTTTCTTGGAATATTTCGACAAAAATCAATTATCCTCTTCTTCCAAAGAAGCCGGTGGCTAGTGTTTTAATGTAACCCCATAAAAATAAGTCCATAGGGGTAATATCAGGTGACTTTGGCGGCCACTCAATTATACCTCTTCAATCAATTCGCTGATTTGGATAATTTTGGTCCAACCAGTATCTCGCCACAGCCGCATAGCGTGGGGGTTCACCATCTTGCTGAAAGGGTAGAAGTTCTTCGTTCAAATTTAGATTGCCTTCTAAGTCTCTTTGGTTTGTAAGTTCATAAACAAACGAGGGTTGTATAGTTTGGTCGAGCAATTTTATTTAGCATAATCACGAAGTGTTAAATTTCCTTCAATAAAAAATATCCTCTTTAGTCTATGAGATTGTCTCCCAGTATTACCGCCCAAACATTGGTCTTTTTTGGATATTGATTGTGTATGGTAAAAATTGTGAACTAAGGTCACTCCGGTACCGACAGTTATGTTTATTCATATTCATATGATAATTTAGGAAAAATGGCTTATCACAGGCAAATATTTTCATAAATTCCGGTATTGTCGTAATTTTCCCTGTAATGATTTCACAAAACTGAATTCGCTTGTCAGGATCCTCATCGCCACCATTAGAAAATTAAAAATATGCAAGGGTAAAATCTATGCATTTTCAGTAGTTTTCCAACAGAATCTCTGGCTCTGGTCTTTGAAAAATTAGTATACCCTTTGAGGTTTGGATATTACCATTAGCGTAGAAAATATAGCCCTTGTATGTGTCAAAGGTACCTACAACACCTACACGTCTAATGATACAGAAATTGGTATAATTGTTTTGATATTTTTTCGAAATTGTTTTATTAAATGTCAATAAATTGTCACTGACTTGTTATGTCGTAATCGTAATGCTTGCACCGTATGTATAAATAATAATATTTCCCCTAGGTACCGTGCGAGCAAAAATTATTTGCATCAAAGAGGGCCTTGCATTTAAGGACGCAATGCTTAGCTGTAGAGGTAAATACCTGTTGGGTGTCAGTAACTACCTGAATTAACAATCAATCAGTTATTCCGTCATCTTTGACAGTTACAAGTAATTTGATTCATCGCTAATATTTCTAATTTCTTGAACAACTCACACAATGGGCTTTACAGAACAGCACAAAACATTCATGGTTGAAGCGTATTTTCGAAACGGGGTTCGAGTAAATGGTGAGTGGCAATACAATCCGGGTTTTTGCATGGACGATTTTCACGAACATTTTCCTAACGTTGCTTTTATTGCTGGGGATTTTTATCATGGCCTGAAAAGAACCGTGGCTCTGTTTAGGGAAATTTAGAACAATTACAAGAAAGGATTATCCAAGAATGTGGTAACATTTCTCCAGAGATGCTGGTCAACACTTTCGAAAATATGAAGAGACGTGTGAATTTATGCTTTCAATTTCATCAATTTATGTAATTATTTTTCTTTTTCTTTTTGTATATTTTTACTTTGTTAATTTTGTAAACAACAAAAATAAATTTGTATTTGTCTACTTATTTTATTACTCATTAGTTTGACATATCATGTCATAATATGAATTTGACAACATTTTAACCTAGATTTGGTTAGATATATTGTCCCCATATCATTGTGATCTAAACCAAGCGCTACGTTTTTTAATCCAAGCCCTCTTTGATGCAAATAATTTTTGCTTGCACGGTACTTACGAGTAACGTTTACGGATAAACAACAAAAAAACCCATAGATATAGCAGTATTCCATTCTTATACATTTATTTTTCTAAAATGATTGCTCGAAGCGGAGATAAAATATCGAAGCAACTGAAAAGACGTTCTATAAAACACATTTTACGTTTTTATGGAGATATAAATCTTTTATATTGTGGAGCAGTGTAGAAATTGCCATCGAAGCTTTAGATGAACACGTATTTTCTATTACTGAAAAGCAATTTTTAAATTTAATTTTTCTCTGAGAAGCAAGAATTTTCAAAACATGTTATTACTTCCAAATTACAAACAGAAAATATTACTACGATTATATAATATTTTCAAGCAAAAAAAATAAATTTTTTTGGAAGCTTTTTAAAATCAAATTGGAGAGTAAAGAGTTGCTCCTGACAATGAAGATATTTGGTTTCAAATGGGTAGATGTCCGTTTAGTTTTTATTTAAATATGTTGTTGTCTTACAAGGTATTTTTTTAAAGAGTGCTTATGTCCACTTGCCTACAAATTTTAAAATAAAGGTATCACTATCTCGCTTTACCTAAATTAGTTCGATATTCTTTTTCTTTTCTTAAATACCTACTGTAACACATGTTGCAACTAATACAAAATAAAACGTTTAGTAACATTTGACATTATCATAATTCTTACTGATCGTTTCATTGAGATATGTATCAGAGCAGTATTTAATTTCTAAGAAGTTTATGAATAGTTTTTCCTTTTCTTAATGACTTTTAATTGCCTTATTAGAAAATAATAAAATTTGGTGCGCAAGTCTTGTGATTAAAAATTAATAGAGGACATAATATGGATGGTAGCAAAATTATCATAGACTTTCCCATGGAAAAATCGAAACGAGAATTTTTGGAAGTAGGTACTCGGAATTTTCTAAATTTTTCGATGGCAAATTGCGCAACTTGCCACAATTTAACCTTCACTGTATCTCTAACCATTTACGAGATCCCAACGGTGAGCGTACTTTCGAATGTGTCACACCCTGTAAACATAATATTACGAAAGTTTAAATAAATTTATATTTTTGCAATATATGATATGTATCAAAACTCTTGGGATTATCATTAAAATTACTTTTATTTAATTAAATTTTGCATAATTTCCATTGCAAATATTAGTTTAGTAACTTTGCTTTTCAATATTTTCCTGTGTATGCATTTAGACTGGGAAAATCCTGCCAGTTAGGAGCTGGCGTATAATTTGTATAACTAACGACTTAATGGACGAGAGATTGAAACATGAATGGTGCTGTAATCCTATAAACTAGGTAGTAAGAGCTGTAGGGCAATAGATATTCCAACATACTAGTGCAAAATTGATTTGCTTATTTTATTTAAGATGGAATTCGCAACGTCATTGAATCTATTGTCAACCTATAACCTATTTCGTGTTTTTTTTAGTTTTTAATTTCATTAAGAACTAACATTTAAAAAAAATCTCACCCAATATCTTTCACTATACAATTCTCCTAAAATAAATGATGAAGTTTTAATTTTAATATATATTTTATATATTAAGGAATGCTTTTATTTAAATTTTTTTTCTGGTCTTATAAAAAGCAATGGATTTTGCTTTCACGGCTTCTCGCCGACACACAACCGTCCGATAGTTTAATCTCAATGAAGCTTCCATTTTTAATAGAATAATAAAGGTTTGTTAGTTGCTTTTTTGCAAATTATTAGTGTCTCATTCGTACAGGAATATGTGTGATTATTATCTAATCTATTTTCATGATACATACATTTTATTTATTTATCTATTCAGTTAAATTTAAGTGTTATATGGTGTCCATTATTAGGCGCTTAAAGAAGAAAAATATCCGTCAAAATCCCACATAGAAAAATAGAAGAAATTTATTATTAAAGAACAAACTTAAAACTTCATAATGTTTATTTTGTTGCTTATTTAATGCTTTTTTGATAAACTTTTTCCTGTTTACCTTTTGTTTAATATTCTTATACTTTTTTAAGATCTTTTTTCAATTTTTTTGCACTTTTTATCCGGTCTCTCTTTATAATGCACAAAACTGCATCCGCATTATTCTTAACCAAATGGGACTCCTGAATTAGTAAACAGTTTTATTAAAGCACGTACATGCAACTTAAAACTTAATAGTGGCTTTTAGCACATTTATGGGACTCGTAGTTGATGCATACTTTAAGAGTTTTGCAGCCGTTTTTAGCGAATTTACTTTCCACCGTCTTTGTGCAAGCGGTGTTGTTTTTATTACTGTTGGTTTCATAAACAAAGTTTATTCCTAAACCTGTAGTTAATTTTTTATTAGGTACCTTGAACAGTTTGCTTTTCCCAGGAGTAAGGAAAATGTAGTGCTACAAATTACAAACAAATTAAATCGGTTTAATCAGTAGAGTAGCAAAAATTTTATTTTGGTGGGGCATAAAGTCGTCACCGATTTTGAGCTGCCGAAGGGATGCGGGCAAAAAATATACATTGTTGTCGTTGTGCTCAGTTCGAATTTTAATATAATATTAATTGTAAATAGTTTATTTACATTTATTTATCTCACTAAGGTACATAATTTACTTATCCGTGCGCAATACCGGGTGTTTCTCAAAAGACGTTCACCCCTATAACGTTTTTATATTTAATAGATATTAAAATGAAATTTTGATATTATGCATAAGAGATAAGTCTGTATTTGCATAATTTTCAATTTGTTAGCACTTCCGGTTTGACCGGAAGTGACCTTGAATTTGATATTTTAATGTTTATTTTTTATTTTTAATCTAGAGTGCCACAAATTAATTAAATCTGTTAATTTATAATCAAGTAGTATAAGAAAATTAAAATTATGTCATAAAATTGACTTTCCAAGTTTCACAAGCGTTTAAATAAATGAAATTTTGTTTTCTTGACGTTTACTCCATTTTTCCAAATGGAACGAGGGTGGTTCACTAGGATATTTAAAACGAGCATTTTTTTTCCAACAAATTGATAAAGTGTATGCGATCTCAGTTGAGACAGATAAAAAACTAAATAAAATTTGATGACAGACTTGTCATGACCACGTCGACTATCTTCGAACATCTGTATAGGGAACAATCAATACAAATTTTGTTATATTTGTATTGTAGTTTCAGTGTGTGATGCAGTAAATTGATCGTACCCCCAATATTTACTTTGTCTCAGCTGACTTTGTATAAAGTATACCATACACTCATATGCTATTTTCAAATTGACACTGAAAAATTTGCCTTAAATCCCAATCGCAAATTTAAAAGCGGTATGCATTATTGCCGCCCTCTCTTTTCTAAAGAAATATAACGGCGGCTTTGAAAAACAATGGAATGGTTTTGAAAGGCAATATGGCTTTAATTTAAAGTTGTAATGTCATTCGTTTATAAAACATAAAATACATACAATCTTGCGGGTTCGGAAGAATTTTTCTGGTCACTCCAAAAGTTAGGAGCATATCAATTTGTTCATTTCTAGTAAAACTAACCATTTTTTCTGCTTTACAATGTAAGTTTAATAAACGAATGACATTACAATTTTTATATAAAACCATATTGCATTCCATTGCTTTTCAAAGCCGAATTACCGAATTTATATTTCTTTAGAAAAGACAGGGCGGCAATAATGCATAACGCTTTTAAATTTGCGATTGGGACTCAAGGCAAATTTTTTCGTGTCAAGAGTGTAGGTATGGTATCAAATTGTTGGAAAAAAAATGCTCGTTTTAAATATATCCTAGGGAACTACCATCGTTTCATTTCGAAAAAGGGAGTAAACGTCATGAAAACAAAATTTCATTTTTTAAACGCTTGTGAAACTTAGAAAGTCAATTATTATGACATAATTTTAATTTTTATATACTACTTGACTATAAATTAACAGATTTAATTAATTTGTAGCACTCTAGATTCTAGATTGAAAATAAAAAATAAACATAAAAATGTTATAACACGTTAAAAAAGAAAAGTGAGGTGTAATTTCACTCATAATGTTGTGCTGAACCCAAATAAGTAAAAATATATAAGATGTCCCATTTAAAATATCAAAGTCAAGGTCACTTTCGGTCAAACCGGAAGTGCTAATAAATCGAAAATTATGCCAATAAATGCAGACTCATCTCTTATACATAATCTCAAAATTTCACTTTAATATCCATAAATAGAGAAAAGTTATAGGGGTGAACGTCTTTTGAAAAACACCCGGTATACGTTCTTTATATTTTTTGACAAATAAAATAAGATCAATCATGTAAAGTACAATCACAAAGCGATAGACCTAATATTACATTTAAAACAGATACATATCACGTGACCACAGAGTCAAAGGGGGAGGAATGGTAAAAGACGAACACGAAAGGTGCTTGTTTCTTTCCCTTCTAACCTCACTTTCCGTACCTATAGGATGTTTATTAAACATTTATTTTCCATGAAGTTTTTAAAAATTTTAATATGCGAGTTTGTATTAATTTTCTTTTTCTGTATCATTTAACTCCACTTTGAGTATGGACTACTTCTTCAAAATTGTATTAATTGGTTTCCATCGTTGTTTGTGATTTTACCTTTTTGATTTATGTTAAAATACCATATTTACAACTCCTGACAAAGAGGCACTGAGGTTGGCCGAAAGCGCTCTGCTTTTAATATATAAACTTTACACCTATAATACACAAGTTTCCTTAATCCAAATTTGATTTGGGATATGCCAAATATGGGGTGCCACAGGGATCCATTCTATTTATTATTTATATAAATGATCTGTGCTATTACATGCAACGGATTTGCAATTTTGACGCAACGTTAGACACTTCACGACCACATATCCAGTCATCTAAATCATAAATACCCTTGCGAACGTTTTGATGAATTTCTTTATCTAGTTAGTTGTATATTACGTTCTGGCAAGGGCGACTTAGGCCTTGAATAATAAGTTCGTTAGCACCTTTTTGTTGTTTAATTTTTTGCACTACCGACATTTTAATTCACATACACTTACAAGTCACACACGGACTATAAAAAGAGGAAACTGTTAAATTATTACAAAAAAATAGTAAAAAAATGGATTTTGGTCAATGAGAATACCCGAAACAGAAATCAAAACAATATCATTGCCGTTGTCTAACCTCTGAACTATTTGTACTTTGGCTGCGGAGTGAGCCTGATGACCCGACCCGCGCTAATAATTCCACATTGCCTAAACGTTCGGCTACCGCTCGGTCGCTGTAAAATCTTCGAGTGCCCGGGTTGCATTTTTGTATCGAGCATCTAGTAAATCGCATTCGTGATGCTCGACCTCGGCACATATCGAGCGCTCGGTACTACGAAAATATATATATATAGTCGGACTACCGTACGCTTGATTAGGCTAAAATTTTGGTCCATACAGCGCCTTACAAATAATGACTTGTGGAATTATTGGTAAATAAAACAACAGTAAGTAAACGTTTAACTGAAAAAAAAACACCACGCATTTTATTGTTAAACGAAAAATATTTATATCAAAAACTGTAAATATTAAAAGTGGCTTAAACGAAATATCGGCCATACCTACTATACAGTGTACTTTTTGTAATTACGAAAAGATTTATTTCGCAAATTTTTTCTCACCGACCCCAATATTATTATTCACACAAGAATTAAGAGAATGGGGAGCTATGGACTTTTTTGAACTGAAAACTTCTTTAGGCGCGTTTAGCACTTTTTGTGGGCACTGAATTAAACTGAGCCGTCACGCGTGTCTGTCACGCGTAACGCTCGGCTGTGTTACACTCGAATTCGAGTCCTATATTCAATCCGAACTGACCGCCGCATCAGTCGCATTCAGTATCGACGTGGAAACAGTGTGCGTTGTTTGTGTGTTTAAGATCACAAGATAGACACTTGTTGCGTCTCAGGTATGTTCTGGCATTTTTTTAAAGGGTTGTTCAATTTTAGGAATTATATTTATTCGATATTATTAATTTCACCTTGTTGAAGTTTTTACTTCTGTCGTGTGGTCTTAAGCACACACAATTTTTTTTCTTTAAGGCTTCCCACTTCTTGTCTTCCTGCCTGCATTGATCTTCTACCTGTCATTTTTACCTTTCACCGAGACACGGATGTCGGCTGAACTGCAATTTTTTTTTTGAACCTACACTCAAAGAGCGCGATAAGTGTTCAAATTTGAAGGCACACTCATAAGTGTTAAAGTGTTATATTTTTATTGTAATTTTTTATAAATTTTTCAATGGCTGGACTAAAGCGTACTGGATCGGCTTCCAAACTTTTTAAGACATCTTCATTAAAATTCGAAATAAATTCGCACCATTCTTTTTCAACGTCATTGCTGGTGTTTCCAGGAGATTCCATACATTGGTCGCTATCTTTGGACACAATACTTTTCCGGTCGTCAATACTTGTAGATTGTTGAGTGGGCGAAAAATAAGTCACTGAACGCTTACCATGACCTTTGTTTGGATAGGTTATGTAGATAAAAGCAACTTTGCTCTTATTCACTCACCTTAACTTCTTGTTTAGTCTTAAAGTTTGTTTGAATTTCGCTGGAATTGACAATGTTGTATGTATAATTGTCTGGCCACTCCATAATTCACATTAACAAAGTAAAAAGTAAACAACTGATAGACAACCGTTAGGGAATTTTTCGGAAAATTTCGCAGAACTGGTATCAAGCGTATGGTAGCTTGACAATCCATCGGAATATCGGCTGCTCGTTTTTAGACAGACTTCGGTTGATGCGAAATTACCCGAATACGGTGTAATGGGTGCTCGATACAAAAATGCGCCCGGGTTTGATTACGAGAGACTGTTATTTATATTATATATTATTATAAGGTGTATTTTTAAGTTAAATTAATAATTATATTCATGAGTAAAACAATTTAATAAAATAAATAATATTTCCTGGCATATTTTCCAATATTTTTGGGAGGTCATTGACTAAATAACCATATTATGGAAGAGCCGCCACTGTCAAAATCGGGTGTAGTTTAAGTTTGCTCAATTCTACTTGCAGGATTAGTGTCAAAGAAATTAATTTCACTTATTTTGAGTTTTCTAATTTATTATTTATCTGTGATATTAAATGTTGCTTAAACTCCTAAATTCACCCTTATAGTGTCAACATTGTATGTATATAAATATTTAAAATGGCCGTTTCATGAAAGAAAATGTAATTTCCAAAGTGCGCTTGCTTTTTATTTGCCCACGGCAGACATGGGAAGCTCTAATGACAAAACTGATATTAAGTATTGATCGTAAAATGTTCTATAAATATTCAGTTGTAGACTGTGTACCTATATATGTATATATATATATATACGTATGGTTGTTAAGTTGTCACCTCAGGGTCGTCGGGAAGGCGGACTCACCTCACCATTAACGAAGCACTTTTTTGCATATATAAATTCATATATAGGTTAAGGGGAACCCCCTTAGTAGGTTTTCCATGAGAGGGGAAATGATTTTTATGATAAATTTTTATAAAATAAAGTTGATAAGTTAAATGAGTTGTCACCTCAGTTGTATATGAAGCATGCTTATTTAAACCAGACGTTGCCACCTCAAGCAATGTTGCCACTAATTTGAGGTGACTACGTGCACAGTAGTTAACTGAAAATATATAAAGGATTTATTTTAAAGACTAAATCAAATTCCAACGTTCTCATCGGGTCAAGCGCTTAGCATATTTTTTAAGTAATTAATCTATCTATTTTATTCTAATGTATA
This sequence comes from Polydrusus pterygomalis, assembly GCA_963969555.1. Lineage (NCBI taxonomy): Eukaryota > Metazoa > Arthropoda > Insecta > Coleoptera > Curculionidae > Polydrusus > Polydrusus pterygomalis. The sequence continues at coordinate 34,108,801 of OZ018376.1, read as the reverse complement.
AAATATAGTAACTGACTGACTGATTCATCATCGCCGAATGGAACTTTTATAAATATAAAATTTGGTCAGTGGCTTAATTTTATAATGTAGAGACTAACTAAGAAATTTTTTTTCAAAATTCAACACTTAAAGGGTCACAAGGAAGTTGAAAGTTTTAGCACCAATAAAACTACAAATGATAAATTACTTATTTCTTTTTTTCAGTCAACTAAAGGGGTAAAAGAAAAGACGGTGTACATGGTTTCTATGGGAAAACATATTTTTGTTCAGATTTTTTCAAAACTTAATACTACGTGTACAAGTTTAAATAGGAAAAAATATTTTTTTAACGGATTTTTTTTTCTGATCAGGTGTTTATGAATGAAAAGTTTATGGAATGGTTCTGTGAACGTACCTAATATGTATTAATGATCTGCTGAAATAAGACTTGCTATGCTCCATAACCCGAAAGAGCACACTTTTTTGAATATTGCAATCAAAATATACAACTAGCTTTTACCCGCGACTTTGTCTGCGTGGAATGCGTAGTACGTATGCTATGTAGATGAACAAATTGTAACGCATACCTTATACAGGGTGAGTTAGGAGGAATGGGCCAAACTCCAAGGGTGTAACCCATGCATCAAAATAATAACGAAAAACTCAAATGTTGTTATCCAATATTCATTTGTTTTCAAAGTGCTTAAATGCAACTTCGATTTTGTTAACAATGAGTTTTTGGATATTGATCAGAAATTCAGAATGCTAAATGATGTGTTTACAAATTCCATAAATATCGCAAAAATTTAATCCAATTTTAAATTCATAAAAAATTCTAGTAAACCCCAGCAGGCTATGTGGAAACTTTTTAATATTAAAAGCAAAAATAATGCTCCATGCTCTAATCTAAATCTAAATTAATGCGAAAATGTGTTAAATAAACTTGATAGTTCTCCGCGGCCTTTCGAAGACTATCTACAATCCATACCAGTGGCAAACACCCCATCATTTAATTTTCAGTCAGTACATCCTGATGATGTCAATGTGGCTTTATTTGAGATAAAAAAAATAGTAATAGTAAAGACCCAGATGGAATCAACAGAAAAATCATTAAAAAAATAAAAAACATATTAGTTCTGCTTCTAACAATATTAATTAATCAATCTATGGCTTGCAATACTTTTTCGGAAGTATTCATAACTGCAAAGGTAGTACCTTTTTTTAAGACTAAAGGTTCTATCAACGACTGTAACAATTATCGCCCCATATCTTTACTTCCAATATTGTCAAAAGTTTATGAACTTATCTGAAAGGATCAAATAAACAAGCACTTTGATTCTAACAAACTATTTGCCATTAACCAATTTGGATTCCGGAAAAACAAAACCACAACTCTAGCCATTGACCATTGTTCTAGTAACATTTTAGAAGGGTTTGAAAAGCATCTTGACACTATCGCATTATTTCTGGATCTCACTAAGGCTTTCGATTGTATCACATACAGCATTATTTTTAAAAAATTACCCTACTACAAGTTTTAGGATGACGCTGTTCAACTCCTCGATTCATACCTCTCGGACCGTACTCAATATGTTCACTTTAACCAATGTGACTCAAAAAACAATCCCTGAAGCATGGCGTGCCTCAAGGGTATGTATTAGGCCCCATTTTATTTCTCATCTCCATAAACGACGTCGCATACTCCCAGGGAGAGGGAGTCAACACTGTCTTGTTTGCAGATGGCACAACCTTTTACATTAGCTATCACTTCTCAGAAATTGAAAATCTTGGTTATCACACTACAGAAAAAAATGTATTTCAATGGTTTCTAGCTAATCGTCTATACCTGAACAACTCTAAATCACAATGTATTAATTTTACTCTAACGAATAGCACTAATGTTGTACACCCTTCTTATTTGCCCCCATTCTGCAGTAGAAGCCAGGTTTCTTGGAGTACACTTGGATGCGGGTTTACCTGGGAACAATATCTTGTTGATCTTTCGAAAAAACTATCCCAACAACTTTTCATGTTCAGGAATCTTGTACAAGTGACTTCCAGGGAGACTTTACTGACAGCGTACCATAGCAACTTTTACTTTCGTCTAACTTATGCTATTCTCTCCTGGGGACATTAGTGTCATTTTGATAGGGCATTTGGGCAACATAGAAAGTGTGTACGTATTATTTCTGGTCCCGGTTATAGAGAGGATTGTGGAAATTCTTTTAGGGTTCTAAAGATTTTGACATTACCGTGTGTGTACATTATGCAGTGTTTGTTTTACGTTAAACAAAATTTTGATCTGTTCAGATCACATGAAGATTTTCACAGGAACCCAACAAGAATCAACAACAATCTGGTACCTGATATTTGTCATCTTAAGAGATCCAGAAACGATTCTACACATTTAGCAATAAAGTTTTATAGCTGCCTACCGGCTAGTATCAAGGCTCTTAACTTCAATCGTTACAAGAAACAAATTAAGAACTACCTTGTGCTGAATGCTTTTTTTTTTTCATTTGAAGAGTACTATCAGTTCTAATTTTAATCTGTAGCGTCTATGTAACTGCTTTAAAATAATAATAGTGTTAAACTAAAATATGCAACATTAACATTGTTTTAAATAAATCATTGGTTTAGTAAATTTTCAAATATATAGGTACCGCCATTAAGTTCCAAACATTTTCTGCTTGCGCGCATGTTTCTTCTAATTGATTCGTGCCTTTCTTTAATATTGAGTGCAGCATTTCTAATGCGTCTAGTTAATGCATCCCTAGTATCTACTTTTACTTTGTATACCTTATTTTTTTAACCAACCCCATAAATTATAGTCCAACGGTGTGACGTCTGACGATCTAGGAGGCCAACTAATAGGACTATCGCGACCAATTCAAACCTCTGGAAACCAAAATAATAAAAAAAACTCAAATGTTGTTATCCAATATTCCTTCTTGTTAAATTATAACGCAAAAACAAAATATTGAATTAATTTAGCTTTCCTGTAATAAATGGTATTATTGTCCGCTTTTGATTGTTGTGCTGTCACTATCCTGTTAGTGTCAGTATAAATAGTGTCAGTATAAAATTTTACATTGATTCACCGTTAACTTTCGGATTTGTATCATTTAAATTTTATAAAATGCTATACATTTATCACATCTTGAATAAGTACGCCAATATGGTTTTTATTTATGGTTTGTGTAATGGGAATGCTACAGCGGCTGCTGAATAATATCGTCAACGATTTCCACATCAAAGAACACCGAATAGAAAGGCCTTTATCAGAGTTTTCAACAAACTGTGCGAGAGCAGATCCCTTCCAAGTGCTAATGTAACATCCGAACGAGCCATTCGACAGGATTTAGAAGAAATAGAAAATGTTCTAGCTTTAGTAGAAGAAGATGCAACGACCAGCTCACAAAAAATTGAAACTTAGTTTGGGATTCCCCAAAACAGAGTGATCAATACGTTTCACGAGCAAGGCTTATACCCGTACCATGTACAGCCCGTGTACAGAATTTTCAACCTGGAGACTACACCAAGCGTATGCAATTTTGTGAGTGGATTATTAATAATCGCCATCTTATACCGCAAATACTTTTTACTGACGAAGCTACATTCATCCGTGACGGCATTAACAATAATCAGAACTCCCATGTATGGTCGGACGACAATGTACACGCAATTATTGTCGAAAATAATTTTCAACACAGGTTTTCAGTAAACGTGTGGTTTGATCGATAATAATTTAATTCGTCCTCTTCCTTTGGAAAATCGCCTTACAAGGGACCACTACTTAAGTTTTTTACAAAATGTAATGTAATGTGACTACTGAAGGAGATTCCTTTAAACATCATAATTAAAATGTATTATCAACACGACGTTGCGCCTCCCCATTTCGATCGTCGGGTCAAGCAATATTTGGACCAAAAGTTTCCAGAGGTTTGGATTGGTCGCGGTGGTCCTATTAGTTGGCCTTCTAGATCGCCAGACCTCACACCGTTGGACTATAATTTATGGGGTTGGTTAAAAAATGAGATATACAAAGTAAAAGTAGATACTGGGGATGCATTAATTAGATGCATTAGAAATGCTGAACTCTATATTAAAGAAATTAGAAGAGCCACGCGCGCCCTTCGTAAAACGAAGCGGAAAATGTTTGAAAGTCAATGGCGGCATTTTTCAAAATTAACCAAACCAATGCTTTATTTAAAACAATGTTAATGTTGCATATTTTGGTTTAACAATATTATTATTTTATTTAGCGCTGTAATTTGAAAACAAACTAATATTGGGTAACAACATTTGGGTTTTTTCTTATTATTTTAATGAATAGATTACATCCTTAGAGTTTGTCCCATTCCTCCCGACTCAACCTGTACATGAATTTCAATGTCATGATACTGTAGTTTATTGTCACCGTTTATATTTCAAGTTAAGGGGTTTAATAACAAAAATAAGGAAAACTTTGACCTCGTTTTTCTCCCCATTAGAGGCTTAATATTTAAATTAGGCAAAGTAGGTACGTATTTTAGCATTTGTGTCAGTTAGAAACCCTGTCTGTCAATGTATCCCAATTACTATGGGATATTGTAGTTAATTTTTCTAATAGAGGAAAAATCCAAAAAATTTACCCTCAAGTGCCGAGGTGGTAAAAAATTTTTAGAAAACATTTTAGAAACCAGAGAGTCAGTATACTTATAAAATTTAAGATGCTAATAAATACCTAAATAAAAATTAAAATGTCACAAAATTTACCTCCAAATCCCCGGCGTTCATTCCCGAGGGTTTGGGGGTAAACTTTCCTCATGTAATGAATTGTAGTTATTTTTTTATTAAATACAGCAACAATAGATCATTCATCATTTGTAACAAAATATGATCGGTAATGGTAACAAATTTACATTTTTGTATAATTTTTTAAACAAAACTAGAAGATAAAAGACGTCTTATTAGAAGAGCACCAATGTAATTTTTTTACCTTCTTGCTTTGGTCATGAAAATAATATGGGTAAGTATAACAGTTTATATTGAATAGTATGTATGGTATGTAAGTATTTATGAGACTTCGCTCGCATAACGAATAAACAACAACTAGATTGCGGCAGCGAAGCCGCGAGTACCCGCTAGATAGTTTTCTATATTATATTATTTTACAAATACGAATTATTATAAAATCAGTCAAAAGAACTAGTTAATGCTGAGATTTTCTTCATAAGACATCACTAGACCGTAAAAAATAGAAACAAGTAAGTAGATAAATTAAAAGGTACTTTATTGTTAAAAAGTTGAACTTAACAGCAAGTTGTAATATGCAATTAATCTCAACAAGATGTATTATTTATTTTACAAAAAATATACCTTGGCCAATTTTAATAATAGTTTTGTTCTTGCCGACATTTTCCATGTAATTACCACACAATCCGATAAAATTTGCAGAGCGCTAAATAATTGCAATGTTGCCAATATTCTGAGGTGACAAAGCATGGCCTCTATACCGCATATATGTCGAGAGTGGTGTGAGGTGACATCGAACGTACTGTCTCCTTAAAGTTAAACGAGAAAGCGACACTAGCGCCAATTATATATGCCCGAACTAAGAGGACAAGGTTACAGATACTGGAGCTACGTTGTCACCTCACAGCGATTTTTTGTGAAATGAAAGATATGACGACAGCGAACCCAATAAAATTAAAATGCACGCAAAACGTTGTCACCTCGAAAATCTGAGGTGACAGCGTTATATATGAGGTGACACCGTATGTTGTGCATCTATTTTCGAGGTGACAACGTACCCTTTATACATATATATATATGTATATACGTGTATATCACGGAAAAAGAAAATTCTTATTTCAAAAACGTAGATTTTCTTTTCAATATTTATTTAGTTTAAACGTTACCCCAGTTCGCTTAAATACGTGTTTTTCGACCAATGCAATGACATAATTTAGTTTTTCCACCTCCTGCTTGGTAACGACTGCTTATTGACACTAATTTGGGGGAGATAATTAAGTTTTACTTCCCTTGGAGGCAAGTAAATATTCACTTCCTTGGGAAGTAAGTAAATAGACTAAAGTATAGCATAGAGTTTTCTGTAATTTTTCAATGCTTACCATTTGACACCAGGTTTTGAAATTCTTGTAGGCACTGTCGTATATTTCTTTTGACTTAAGGTGCTTCTGCGGCTGCATTGCGGATCCATTTTATCATTTTTCTGACACATCTCTAACACGGACAAAATGTTTTATCAAATAAATTAATTCTATAGCAACCCATGGTGTCAATGGAAATTTGATTCTTTAAGTCTATCATACGTACAGGGATCTAACATGGATTACCTGAATTATACATTAAAGAAAAACCTTTTTTCAGCCCTCGCTGTCGATCAGGCGCAAACCACACCCTCGACTAGTAGTTACTTCCCTTGTAGCGTAAATAACTATGAACTAAACTAAGTTTATGTATTATAATATTTTAAATAAAAACTTATTTTAAGATAGAAAGTTTTATAACAATTTATTTAGATATTATTTAAGAAAGCAGGCAAAGTTTTGAAATAAGATATATAGGTTCTTGCAGCCAAATTAAGTTTTGTGTTTTCAATAGAAGAAAAAAAAGATTTTAATTAGATTTAGCCAGATGGTATTTATTTTACTATTAGGTACGTATTTAAATCAAATAATTCTGTTTTTACAATAAATTACCAAACTATTTATTTAAACTCATAATTATTATTTTGTCTCCGGACATATTTTTGTGAATAATTTAAAATTTAAGACGTTACTCGCGAAAACTCTCTGGGGCTTCGCCGTGCCGATGGCCATCGTACATAAGACCAGGTTGTCGCATAAAACACAGAGAGAGATAAATATATCTCTTACTCTTACTGACTCATAGGTATTGTGTGCCTTGACCAGATCCCTAAATCAAGTCGTGATTGGTGGATTTTTACGTGCTTTATTTATGTCTAGCCGACTAGTACCAATCGGGTTAGTCCGTCGTCTTTGCTACCGCTACCAGATGCCAGATGGCAGCTGTTTTTAATACGGTTTTCCATGTCGAAATAATAACTTTAAAATATATTTCTATCATAATTTAGTTATTGTTGTAGGTTCTATGTTAGGTTAGGTCGGTGTGTTATCCGGGGTTAGGTTGATCAATTTATTTTATCACGTTTCAAAATGAATATAATAGTATATTAACGTACACGTTTTATAAAGCATCATTTTATAGCACGCGTCCATGTTAAAAAACGAGCCGCTTGCGGCGAGTTTTATAACGGGACAAGTGCTTAAAACTGCTTTATATAACACGTACGTTATACTATTTTTTCTAATTTGGAGTTTTTTCAATAAAAAACACATATTTAAAAAGACAATAAATACTTCAAATTTTGTAAACTTTTATGTCTAAATTTTATGTTGGTAATACAATTTTTTATCATAGTAGCCTCTGGACAACAAAAATTATTTTGCACACTGTCATTTTTTGATTTATTGACCCATTTTCACCACGAGATTCTAAAGTTATTTTAGCGATATGAGATTTGAAATTGGACGGAATACGTTGTGTGATCCTTGTACATTCGGTACATATACAGAGCGTTCGGAAATTCGGGAGATTTTGCTACTTTTTTTCGAATTTCAAAAGACGTGATTTTACGTCACGGCATTGCAATTTAATATAGGGAAGATGGAAAATTCAAATAAAGTTGAAGTTAAAATCGACATTGGAAGGTTAGTAGATTGAATTTTGGATAGGATTTGGCAGAAAATGATAGCTTGAAGCATCTACAAAAGATTGATTTATAGATTTATGCAACCAACATACATGACTGTTATCCACACAGAATAAAAAAGTAGGTTATCAAGCTATTTTTCCTCTGAGAAAAATGGGTTTTCTCGTAAATCACAAAGGCCGCGCAAGTCTATGAAATAAAACATTAAAATGTTTCCAACATCAAATAAAGAAAAAACGCGTATCGAAACAGCTTCATTACGATACGCAAATGCGTATCGTAATAGATTTGTTATGATACAAAATTAGAAAAAAATCAGTTTATTTTACATTCGCGACTTTCCGTGCTTTCCTCGGAAGAAAAATGGAGATAAAATAATTGGGTCGTCCCCGTCGAGAAACTATTTTATTTATTGTAATTTGTTTCTAGTTTCTTTTTTTATTTGATATTTTTGGCCCTACGTGCTTCAATTATCACCAGCCGTCACTGACGTGTAAAAACGTATAATGGTAATCTGCGACATGCCTACGATGTTGCGAAACCAACTTAGAGAACGATTTTTTTGATCTTACGTTATCAAATTATCTGATACACTTCACATACCAAACTGAATTATTTATAGGGGAATGTGAGTTGTTAAAATAAAATAAACCATGCAGGAATAAATTATATTTATAGAATCTCTTTTTGTTGTCGGGGTTCATTTTTGTTTTTACTACCAGTAGTAAATCGGCTGTAAACCCACGTAGGTATGATAAGGGAAATATTTTACGCTACTTGTCCACAAAAAGGAAGATTTATTTGGCAGTATGCGTTAGATAAACAAGTTAGGACAATAATAAGCAAGCTGGCAAAAAAATTAACCTTGTTTATACCGCATAATGACGTAATGCTTAGCCGTAGAGCTTAATACCTGTTGGGTGTCACTATTAACTACTTACGCAATTTTTTCGACGACAGATTGATCAGTTTTCGATCAGACATTGAATTTCCACCTAGATCACCTTGTTTAACGGTTATGGATTTCTTCAATTTTCCTTATTTAAAAAACACGATTTTTAAAACACCAGTTGCAAATTTAGAACAATGACAAGAAAGGATTATCCAATAATGTGGTAACATTTCTCCAGAGATGCTGGTCAACACTTTCGAAAATATGAAAAGACGTGTGAATTTAGGCTTGGAGCATGGCGGTGGCCAATTTCAGCAATTGATGTAATTATTTTTCATTTTCTTTCTGTATATTCTTACTTTGTTAATTTTGTAAACAAAAAAAATTAATTTGTATTTGTCTACTTATTTTATTACTCGTTAGTTTGGCATATCATGTCATAATATGAATTTGACAAAATTTTACCCTAGATTTGGTTAGATATATCGTCCCCATATCATTGTGATCTAAGCCAAGCCCTACGTTTTTTAATCCAAGCCCTCGCACGGTATTAGAAATAGAGCTAACATTTTTCTGAGAATACTGCTGATAAATTAGTTAAAAACTGAGCTAATTTTATAGGAAAATAATAATAGGTATACGTAATTTTAAGGTAATTATAATCTATTACGTACAATTTTTGTTGATGATATTTGCTTGCCAAGCTAAACATTTTTTTTTGAAAAATACAATATACACATGGTACATACCGGACAAACAAACAAGCAAACCCGAACAAACGAATACAAAAACAGCATTAAAAATACCAATCAATTCCACACTGCTCTATCAAAGGCTGCGTTATATTATATATTATTAGATAGTTTCTTTAAAATTCTTTATTTCTCTTATCGGTCGTTAGTTAGTACTATGATTACCATAATTTATTATGGGTATAAATTTGAAAGATTTTTAAAAATGATTTGTGGCTGATCTAGTTATCGGATGTTATTGAAAAAAACATGTTGTATAAATAGGTTAAATTTAGACTTCATCCAGAATTTTCAGAAAATCAATTCGAGAGTTATTAAAAAAATTGAAGGTCAGTTACCCCAACAAACATTTGAATCCTTAGCGACCTCTTATTTGGAGAAAATTGGAAAAAATCTATTTGTACTTCCAAATCGGCTTTTTGGACGAAACGGCCAAAAAGACTAACTTGGTCAAAAGAAAGTGATTCGAACTTATTGTTACGTCTTTAAAGTCGGAAAATATAAGAGGCTCAAGAGATGGTCCAAAACATTTACCTTGTAAAGTATTTTTCACCCTAAATGGTATCGACTTATTGACTGCAATAAAACTTTTGGTTTAATCCCATTGTTATACACAATCAACAAGCAAATACACTACAGGGAAGGAATTTAGATATTTAATTCGTTATTAATAATATATTATTTAATGACATGAAATATCCGAAATACATAATACATAGAAGGAAAGATGTTATCGCAAGCACAAGAAAGTTAAATATTACCTGCCATAATTACAAATTATAATCCGATCCTGACCGACAGTTTATTTGCATCTTTATGGCCGAGCTCTTGCAAAACGTCCCAGGTAGTTAAACGGAGTCAACCATTTATTGTGAAAAATACTTTAAATCAATTTGATAGGTCTAAGGAAAGTCAGTTATTTTTTACCTTAGATTGGGCCTTAAAGCCCAAAAATCGTTTGGGCCCATAAATAAAGAATAAATTACTTCATTTTGTCTTTAATATATCTTCATAATCAGGTTACAATGTAAACATTTTTTGAGGTGATGTATTGTATAATATATATTACTCTTTATTTTTAACCCTATTAAAGCCTTCTGGGCTTTAAAGTATGAAATAGCTTATAGAAATGACCGAAATAGTTTCTTTATAGCCAGACAGTCCTCTTCCTTTAGAAATCATGACCTTTAGGAAAAATATTTTTCTGACGCCATATTTTTTTAACATGGTGTATTATCTTAAGTTAATTTTGTTAAATTACTTGTAACACTAAAACAAAAACAAATTTATTACAAAAACCAAGCACATAAACGAGCTAACTTATTCGTCCAACCATTGGCTATATTTTAAATTGTTTGTATATTCAATTTTAATTTACCTTGTTTTTTTTAATTAAATTCCTTTTTTTTTCGGGGGCGCGGTTGTACGAGCTCCTAATTTTTCACCTCCCATCGATAAAATAGTGATTTTATAAAAAAAAAATATATTACTACCATTCCATTTCAAAAATCAATAGTGTCTGACATCTTTTTCTAAAATTGTGGTTAACATACGCCCACAAAGGTTAAATACAGGTAAAAAACACCTCTTTACTACCACGAAGAAGACTACATTGCCTTGTCTATGACTAATTCTCCTAATGACAGGTGTTTTTTTACCAGTTTATTACATTGGTTTTGTTTCCCACTAGGTGATTACGTGGTTTAGATTACTCACTTCTCGTAATGTAAAGCGGCCTGTCGGGCTTTATAGTAAAGACGTTAGGTAAAAGTAACCTTTTTTAGACTATAATTATTTGTTGTATATTTTCATAAATTATCAAAAAATTCACATGTTCGTAGTGTGCTGTTAAAATAACTGTCATAATTGCTTTTTCTACACCCATTTCAGTGTAAAAAGTTTTACTTTAAACTAGTGTGAAAAGTACATTACTCTTCATACGCCGGGTGAAAAGTCTAACTTTTCACACGCTCGTAGAAAAAATCTTGTACTTTTCACACAAAATCTTGTATAATATACGTAAGAAAATATCTCGTTTAAGGCACTCATATGAATTGCGAAACTCGCTTCACTCGTTCCGCAAATTTTCATATGCGTGCCTTAAACGAGTTATTTTCACACTTATATCATAAATAGCTATTTTCTACGAGCGTGTGAGAAGTTAGACTTTTCACAACCATTTCAGTGTGAAAAGTTTTACTTTAACGCACTAGTGTGAAAAGTAAATTACTTTTCACACGCCGGGTGAAAAGTCTAACTTTTCACACCTATTTCAGTGTGCAAAGTTTTACTTTAACGCACTAGTGTGAAAAGTAATTTACTTTAAAAGTAAATTACTTTTCACACGCCGGATGAAAAGTCTAACTTTTCACACGCTCGTAGAAGAAAATCTTGTACTTTTCACACGCTCGTAGAAAAAATCTTGTATGATATAAGTGTGAAAATATCTCGTTTAATGCACTCATCGCTTCGCTCGTTCCGCAAATTTTCATATGCGTGCCTTAAACGAGTTATTTTCACACTTATATCATAAATAGCTATTTTAAAATTGATTGTGTTTGGTAAAAAATCGAAGCGTTTACGCTGCTATTCTTCACGTGCTTTCTTTCTTGGCACGCGAAAAAATTTATATTGAAAAAAAAATTAAGGATCCCGTTAACGACTGCTGTATACTATTATTATAACATTTTCAAAAATTGGATAAACAGTATGTATATTTGTACTTACACAAAATATGTAGGTATGGTGACTTTTTGAAAACTAACAATGGTATTATTTTCTACACTAGAGATATAAAAAAGCCAAAACAACATTGCGACAAACACGCGAGGAATAAAAATAAGGTATTTTTCAGAGCAGCTTCACTTACCATTGAATCACTATCCCACTTGTGACACCTTCTTGGAAAGCCCATCAAAAATGCGGTTCAGCGATACCAAAATTAAGTACAAAATGTTAAGAAAATATTTTAAAACTGGCTTTTGCAAAATTGGACAGGGAAACTAGAAAATAACGGTAAACGATAAAAAATGATCCCAAACCATTGTAGTAGCAAAACATTATAATTTTTTTTTGTAATAACGCAAAGAGGTACTTGTTTTTTGCTGTTTTCTAAAAATATTGGTAGGATTATCTAGATGTGTGGAAAGTTTGAACTTCTTTTCTCATCTAGAAGTTGATTTTTTATTTTTTTTGACAAAAATCGTTACTTCAGCTTATATTTAAGTAATTTGTATTTTTAAACATTTAAAAATTTAGTACGGGTTCTTCAGCACTCATTATACCCAATATACATGAATTCGGCGCTTATGGTTTGTTCTACAGCTATGCATACTAGATTTTACATTCAGACAGAATAAAAGAACTGAAGTTATATGTTCCGTTCTATTTCAATAAAAATTTTAAAATAGCTATACTATAAAGCATTTTTAAAATTTATGAGACGCAGGGAAACCGGTTCGCTCAACGTAAAAATATTAAAAGTTATGGGAACACCAAAATGCCATTTAATAAAAATAATAAATTACATTTATTATGAAATGTGAAATTTTTTATAGAATTATAAATTCCAAATAAACACCAATTTTTATGCAAGGAAATGTGGCTTCCATTAATGATAATAATAATTAATTAAGATAACTAATTTTTTATATTAATTTAATAAAAAATCATAAGACGCCTATAAAGTACTAAAGAATAATACTTAATTCGACATTCAATTTGCATTTAAACACGTCAAGTAAATAATTAGTATTGTTCGATTACAAAATGATATAAGCGCTATCTTGAAATTAAAATCAATTTAAGGCTTATTTCACACTTACCCGGCAGTCGGGCAAACGATGCTGGCCACCGACACCGACACCGACACCGACACCGACACCGACACCGACACCGACACCGACACCGACACCGACACCGACACCGACACCGACACCGACACCGACACCGACACCGACACCGACACCGACACCGACACCGACACCGACACCGACACCGACACCGACACCGACACCGACACCGACACCGACACCGACACCGACACCGACACCGACACCGACACCGACACCGACACCGACACCGACACCGACACCGACACCGACACCGACACCGACACCGACACGGATAGTAGATCTGTTCACATTATTTAGATATATTGTATCCGACAGTAGCAAGTCCAGCCTCGAATATCATTCAATGCATCGTTCATAGTCTGAATAGTGATTTCAGTGATTGTTAAAATTTAAAATGGATGACAGACTTATGATTTTACATAGACGGTTAAAAAAACGAAGAAGAAATAGGCTGCAGTGGGTTCATCCGATAAATAGGAGAAGAAACGAGGTCGGTGCTTTTTTTGTACTCTTTGAGGAATTAAGAGGAGACGACGAAATTTTTTTAAACTATTTTCGAATGATGATTCAAACTTTCGACGAATTATATCTCCGAATCAATACAACGCGATTTCAGACGACTGACGACGCTTGCCGGGTAGATGTGAACAGCGCTATCCAGTTGTATACCCCACTATCTACCGGCTTGGTTTCAACGACAACGACTGCCGGGCATTCTAGTGGGAGCTGCCGGGTCCCCTCAACAATACCCCGACAGTCGGATGTCGTATACACGATCACGACACAACTCGTACAAATGTGAAGCATGCCGTAAACATAAACACAATCACAATCGGCGGCCGGCATCGTTTGCCCGACTGCCGGGTAAGTGTGAAATAAGCCTAAGACTGTCAAATTTGCCCGGCTGTACTATTATAGAAAATACGTTAGACACAGTGCTGGATTTAAGCATAGGCCGGCATCATAAAGGGGGCTTAGCATTAAATGAAGAATATGAAGCTATTACTCAAGAAAAAATAATCATATATTATATCACAAGACAGATTAATTTAATCGATTAAAATATGTTGCATAGTTCGATTAAATTTATAAGTCGAGTGGTATACGGCTAGATTATTTCCCGAATAATTTAAAGTAAAGCCAACAAGAAACAATTTTATTTATATTAAAATTTCATTTTTAATAAAGGTAAATAAATACAAAAGACGTTTTATAATCAAATTATGATGCTTCGTCGATGTTTGTGTTTCTCTTACCATGGTTACTCATCCCATAAATACATTGAAAAAGCTTGCTTAGCAAAGTGTGTATGTAAATATTACAAATTTTGACATATTTTCATCGCCTTATGTCAAAATATTTGTATAAAAATTCTATCAAAAATGGCGTATTTACTGATAAAAACCAATATTAGGTTATTCAGACGACTAAGAAATTAATGTTTCTTTATAAACTGTTGCCGAGAATTGTAAAAATTAGTGATAAACGATAAAACAAAAACCAATATGGAGAGAGGTTAGAGAGAAACCTCTAAATTTATCAGTGTTTCTCTACAATATTATGCATGTATTATACATATAAACCTTCCTCTTGAATCACTCTATTAAAAAAAAACCGCTTCAAAATCCGTTGCGTAGTTTTAAAGATTTAAGCATATAATATAGGGACGGACAGACAGCGACAGCGACTTTGTTTTATTCTATGTAGTGATTCTAAAAAGAGGTTTACCATTAGATAATAAGTATACAATTACAGACTTTATATAAATATTAAGTATTTGCGTGGGTTAACTCAGTGAGTGTGTGTATTCACGGAGTTTTGGTTCATACACGGAGAGAAATTTATAATACACCGTAAAAGAAAAATAATACCATTTATTATAATTTATGGTAGTATATAGGACCATAATCCAGGATAATATCGTTTACAATAATATTATTATAGTTCATTTAGTGAAAGGTATTATTTTTGGTAATATAACTTACTACCCAATATAGTATTAAAATGAACTATTCTTATAATACATTTTAGTATATCTTAATATCTTATAGTAATATTATGTAGAATACTATTTTGTAATCTTCATAATAATTTATATTAAAATTTATAATAAGGTTTACTAAATATAAGAATATTTTATAATGATAAATATTATTTATTCTTATTGCTTGTATTATATCGTTTCTTAACCTTTATTATCTGCGAATAATTGGATGTATTATAATTTATTATAAGATTTACTATTTGAATATTATACAGGGTATTCGCACTAGTGCTGGGCAAAAATTTGATATATCGATAATTATAGATTTTTTTGAATATCGATATTTGATATTGGATTTTTAATATCGCCCAGCCCTGATCTTGACCTTTATCGAAATATATAATAGCCTGTATTGTAAATCATCCATCAGTTTGACCTGCCTTTAGTCATGTGCTTGGTTATAATCAACCTTGGGCTTTGGAAAATTTTGACACTAAAAAAAATTCTAAAATATTTTAATTCAGTATTTTTATTCAAAACATATTTTAATTCATTTTAAAGAAATAGCCCATGCTCAAAGTGGAGTTAAAAGTATGGAAGAGGAAAGGAAAACACAAAGTCTTTCTCCACAACTTTATTAAAACAGTTTAGAAAAAACTGTTCTTGAAATTCAACATGTTTCGATTGTAGAAACACCAATCGTCAGGAAACGTGAAGTAAAATAACATAAGCTGATGTTATTAGCAAAAGAGAAAATAAAATGTGCTATTTCCCTAATGGAGCTTTAATAAAGTGCAAAAATGCGTGAATGTGAGAGATTAGGAAAGCAAAAGAGCTAAGTAAGCATATACTGAAAATATAGGTTTCCAAGATTTCACTACATGAAATAGGCGAGACTAAGAGAGTACTTTACTTCAATGTAGTGCTCGCAGTAAAGTCCTCTCGTAGTCTCCCCTATTTCATGTAGTAAAATCTTTGAAACCTATATTTTCAGTATGCTTAGTTAGCTCTTTTGCTTTCCTAATCTCTCATTTTCACGCATTTTTGAACTTTATTAAAGCTCCATTAGTGTTAAATACCACATTTTATTTTCTCTTTTGCTAATAACATCAGCATAATATGTTATTTTACTTCACGTTTCAAAACATGTTGAATTTCAAGAACAGTTTTTTCTAAACTTTTTTTATAAACTTGTAGGGAAAGACTTTGGGTTTTCCTTTTCTCTTCCATATTTTAATTCAGTTTGGAGTTACAAAATAATTGAAGAAATAAACTTAAATATTTAATTAACGTTTAAAAGGCAAAAAGCATAATATGCGTGCACCAGGTAACTTAAAAGTATCTACAAAACAAGGTTGGAACACAATAACTAATAAAAAAATGTATAAAACAGATTTTATACTGTAATAGAAACAAAAATAGAAAATATTAAGTATAACATTGTTAAATGGAAACAAAAAGAAATTATGTAGCGGAAACTGGTCAACAGGGAACCACTCGGGAACAGTGAACCACACCGAAATTGAGAAATCTACGTTATCTACGTTACAAATTATTTATTCGGTAGAAACGGTCACAAGTTAATCCGCTTTTGACCCCTTAGTCCCTCAGTCAAGCTGCGCTAGTTGTAAAAGGTACACGTGGCGGAGAAGAAAGTTTGTTTTCGCGTGAAAGATTGTAATATTTTTAAGTAACTTTCTAGCACTGTCTAAAAACTTAAATTAAACAAATTTGGTCCCCTTTTGTTACAAATGTTGTTAATAAAGTTTTTTTTTAAATTTATTGTTGGTTTTTAATTCATTATTGTCTATAGGAATATGGTTTTTTATCGGTTATTCACTGTTAAAATTAACAAAATACCTATAGCACCAATCACAGCACAGGTTTAAAACGCGCCAAAAACGGGAGCTCCTGGCGATGCGACGCTTTGCCTTCGAAAGGTTCTGAGCAGACTGAATGGGATTAAGATAGTATAAGATTAATGCCGTTGGTATGACAAATATTAATATATGATATTGTAAATCGTACGGCATAGATTTAGTAAAAAGTCGTGTTTTATTATAAATAGATAGTACCACATACAAGTGTGTTATTTTAAAGACAGTTTTAAAAGATTATTATGTATTATTTTTTTTTATAAAATAGTTTAACTTGTTCTGGGTAGTACTGCTTATTATAATTTTTAATAAATTGCACTACTTCTTAAGTAATAATTCATTATTATAATAAATTATTGTACATGGTATTACTTTTTATTGAAATTGTTTTTAGTGTAATTTTATGTTAATAGATACAATAATGTAATTTTATAACTTAGGGTAATTATAATTTTATGTTAATTACGAAGGCGTAGAAGGGCCACATAAATTTTTTTTTAATATTCCGACTTTAAACTCGGAATTTAACTAAATTCCGACTTTAAACTCGGAATATTACTAAATTCCGACTTTAAACTCGGAATTTAACTAAATTCCGACTTTAAACTCAGAATTTAACTAAATTCCGACTTTAAACTCGGAATTTAACTAAATTCCGACTTTAAACTCGGAATTTAACTAAATTCCGACTTTAAACTCGGAATTTAACTAAATTCCGACTTTAAACTCGGAATATTACTAAATTCCGACTTTAAACTCGGAATTTAACTAAATTCCGACTTTAAACTCGGAATTTAACTAAATTCCGACTTTAAACTCGGAATTTAACTAAATTCTGACTTTAAACTCGGAATATTACTAAATTCCGACTTTAAACTCGGAATTTAACTAAATTCCGACTTTAAACTCGGAATTTTATAATCTCAAATTTTTTTGCCATTTTTTATATTTTCCTCAATACCTCCCTTATTACGGCCTTTGGAACAAAAGTCAATATAAGCTTTTATGTGGACCAAAGAATAAGACAACTTTTTTATTTAAAGAGTTTCCATCTAAGTTTTATCAGTTTCGAGATATTGGCAAAAATGTGAAAACCACTTTTCAGTCAATATCTCGAAAACTATAAGACTTACCAAAAATTTCTAGGAAGTAGAAGTGAAGATCTCATAGAGATGCTACTTAATAGTTATATACATTGTTGCCGTATCTCTCACAGTTTTCGAGGAAACTTGCCTTTTATGGATTTCATAATATTTTCATGACCATATATACAGGATGATTGATAGTGGATGGATATTAGACGTTTTGAACGAACTAACCAACGGATCACTTTGAAAATTTGGTTACATGCATAAGTGGACGTACTCTCTCCTTCAAAAATATTTTTAACTATGCAGTGTTGCTGGTTCTACTAAAAAATGCTAGCTACTTTGATATTTTAAATGGAACACCCTATATATTATTAAATTTTTAAATTCTACATAAAATTATAATTATTTTTTAATAAAAGCATTATTAGTCTATGCGAGATATTGTCTTTTGAAAAATGACATTTTTGAACTTTGACAGCTTCTAGCTTTTTAACTGTAAGTCTGAAAGCAAAACGGCTTACATGTCCCTATCTTCGATTTTTTTATCTTTCCAAAAGTAACAACTTCCCGTCAAACCGAAAGTATTATATTTCCTACATCCGGTTTAACCGGAAGTTGACACTTTTGGAAAGATTAAAAAAATTGAAAATAGGGACATGTAAGCCGTTTTGCCCTCAGACGTACAGTTAAAAAGCTAGAAGCTGTCAAAGTTCAAAAATGTCATTTTTCAAGAAACAATATCTCGGAAACCATTAAGCATAGACTAATAATACTTTTAATAAAAAATAATTATAATTTTATGTAGAATTTAAAAATTTAATAATATATAGGGTGTTCCATTTAAAATATCAAAGTAGCTAGTACTTTTTAGTAGAACTGGCAACACTGCATATTTAAAAATATTTTTGAAGGAGGGAGCACGTCCACTTATGCATGTAACCAAATTTTCAAAGTGATCCGTTGGTTAGTTCGTCCAAAACGTCTAATAGGCCATCCACTATTAATCACCCTGTATATGCATGGAAAAAATGTCGAAATTTAAAATTCTTTCAAAACTTGAAAATATGACAGAATATACTTCTAATATTATATGAAAACTTGAAATACTGAAAAATAGGGTCAAATAAATATTTTAAGTACACCATTTAAAAAAAAAAAATTGTAGGTAAATGTTTTTGTTTTTTAATATTTTGGCATTCATTTCAAAGGCAGAGAGCTATCCTTGCGTTTAAATTTTCATCCATATATTTGACTACCTATTTCTCTCTTTCTCTCATCTTTTCAATTCGTAATAAATATATGTGAACACGACACTATTCCCGTGTGTGTCATTTTTTCTACAACCTAAGATCGTTGCATACTTGTGACAATACTGTTCGGGTGTCTGTAGTTTTTCACAATGGTATAGTTTTTTCATAACCCAAGATTGTACTATCAAATATATATAGTTTTTTCACAACCCAAGTTCGTCCTATCAAATATGTATAGTTTTTTCACAACCCAAGATCGTCCTATTAAATATGTATAGTTTTTTCACAAATCCATTTCGTTTGTCTGGTACCGATAATTGCTGCTTAAAAAAACGAAATTTAAGAAATTGTCAGTACCTAACTAACGAAATTTTTTACCTGAGTTGTCAAATTTTGACAGGTAGGTGTAAAATTTTTTTTCATTTTTTTATTGTCTAGTATCGTAGGTGCAAGAATGCGATGTCAAAAGTAAGGAAAAAAAAAGTTATACTTGAACTGTCAAATTTTGCCAGGTAAGTGTCAATTTTTTTTTCATTTTTTTCTCCTCCTAGATCATTACCGCAAGAATCCGATATCAAAAATCCAAAAAAAAAACAATTTATACTTGAACTGTCAAATTTTGACAGATGGGTGTCCAATTTTTTCTCATTTTTTTATTGTCGCCTATCGTTGCTGCAAGAAAGCGATATCAAAATTAAGGGGAAAAAAATGTATACTTGAGCTGTAAAATTTTTTTATATTTTTTTCTTCTCCAGGATCATAGCTGCAAGATTGCGAGATTTAAAATTTAGATAAAA
The DNA here is from genome assembly GCA_963969555.1 of Polydrusus pterygomalis. NCBI lineage: Eukaryota > Metazoa > Arthropoda > Insecta > Coleoptera > Curculionidae > Polydrusus > Polydrusus pterygomalis. The sequence continues at coordinate 34,088,584 of OZ018376.1, read as the reverse complement.
ATAATTTATGTCACTGCTGTCACATTTTGACAGGTCTGACATGTCAATTTTTTTTACTTTTTTCTTTTGTCCAGGATCGTAACTGCAAGAATCTGATATCAAAAATATGAAAAAAAAATTTATACTTTAGCTGTCAAATTTTGACAGGTAAATGTCAAATTTTTTTACATTTTTTTCTTGTCTGGGATGGTAGCTACATGAAGTCTAAATGAAAATTTTTATTTAAAAAAACTTTTAAATCAAAATTTTTTTATCTCTTTAAATAAGAAAGTTGATGTGACTGACACCTGTCAAAAGTTGACAGATTGACATATAAATTTTTTCAACTTTTTTTCTTATTAAAAAATAAAAAAAAATTTAGGTGTTTTTTGTTTTTCTCTCAAATTAACGGTAGACCCAGCTCATGTATCGTATTGAATTATTTGAATTTAGTTAAATTCCGAGTTTAAAGTCGGAATTTAGTAATATTCCGAGTTTAAAGTCGGAATTTAGTTAAATTCCGAGTTTAAAGTCGGAATTTAGTTAAATTCCGAGTTTAAAGTCGGAATTTAGTAATATTCCGAGTTTAAAGTCGGAATTTAGTTAAATTCCGAGTTTAAAGTCGGAATTTAGTTAAATTCCGAGTTTAAAGTCGGAATTTAGTAATATTCCGAGTTTAAAGTCGGAATTTAGTTAAATTCCGAGTTTAAAGTCGGAATTTAGTTAAATTCCGAGTTTAAAGTCGGAATATTAAAAAAAAAAATTATGTGGCCCTTCTACGCCTTCGTAGTTAATAGATACAATAATGTAATTTTATAACTTAGGGTAATTATAATACAGCATACTAAAAATATTTTACAAGAAATTATAATAAAGCTAATTTTCTCCGTGTAGTGCACACATAGTACTTAATTTTTTTTCTGCTACATAATAATTGGTACCAGGTAATAAATATAATTTAATTTAATTACGGCCATGGCTACTTTTCCCCAGGACGTCAAGATCTACAAAACACTAAAAATTCACAAAAAAATTGTAGAAAGCCATTTTAAAAAAGACTTGAATAATTTGAATAAGATATTTGGTAAGCCTAATTTTTAATTACTTACCAATAAATTATTACCTAATTTATTTTTTTAATTGCAATGCTGATTTTCTATAAGTATATGTTATATTATTAATTATCCCAATGGATGCAACCCCCTCATTTTTAAGGCCTAATCCGCAACTGATTTATAGCATTAAGGTGAAATTTTAAACTATTTTAGGGACCCGGTAAGAGTTTCTCTAGACTCTAGACGCCACTGCACTTTGGTATCTATAGTCTCTACCATTATTTTATCGCTGTATCACCCCCCAATTTCTTATTGCCTCACAACACATTTAAGAATTTATGGTTCCCATAAATGTGCTATTAAAATTTAATATGCCTCTATAAAATCTGACACAACCTATTATAATGATAAAGAGACCTTAGACTCGCGAATGTCAGTATACCGGAATGCAAGGATTAATATAAAGCATTATTTGCAAATTATTAAGTTTAATAAAGAATTGGTACCTATCTTTTATTTTTTTAGTTGTTAAATAACATTGTTTTATTTTTACTGTTTTTTCTTAAGCATTAAAAAAATTCGGTCATTTCGTCATATCATAGGCTCATCAATAATAGTAGAGTGCACATGCACATCGCGCTGTATAGTTCAGCTCGTGGGCACTTTAGGGCTAAAAAGGTTTGACTTTATAGTATATTACATAACAAGTGTTGAAAGTGGTACTTACCAAGCGAGGAGGTATTTAGTGCGAGAAAATCACTTTCACACGAGTAATGTACACAATTTTTCATACGACCATACAAAATAATCAAAAAGAGTTTGATTTGTTTTTAATAGTTTGTAGGTATCACCATTGTGTTAAACAAATTTTTTCAACACTAGAGTTGAAAAATGTATTTCAACTCTAGCGTTGAAAAAAATAAAAACAATGCCCACTTACACATTTTAACTTACCTAGATTTAAATAAAAATAATAACTTTTTCTCCTATTTGATTACCCACATCATACCTACTATCTTACAGTGAATAAATTTCGTTTCTGATTTTTGCTGCTTGCATTCTTTCAATAAAACAATAATATACCTAAATATACATACCTACAAAAACAACAAAACATAAAACTAAAACATAACCTCAATATTATAGAAAGATAGAGATGGAGTTAAATGTCGATAGTTTGTTAATTATAAAAGTTCGATTTGTTTTGAATATTGCTAAAATAAATTACAGCTACAGCTGCCCCTTTTTTTTCTGTGGTTCAACGCAGTTGACATGTTTGGTGGTTTGCCTGACCTATTTTCCCCTTTTGATATGTTATTATTTTTATCATAAATATTCTTAGGTTCCCAAAAATAACGAAAAAAAGGATTTTTTTTAATTTGCAGTAATGCCCTAGTGTAGTTTACCTCACCCAGCACCACGGGTCCAGTAAGTTTGTTATTTTTTAAAATAATTTTGCTGTCAAATTCGTAGGGCCTAAAGCTGTTTTATATTTCAACACACGTATTGAAAGAAAATATTTCAACACGCGTATGATATAAAGGACTTTCTCCACGACCATTACTGAATGCAATAATTCCAAAATCAATTTTGATAATAAAATGTAAAAATTCTCGCTTTTGAGTTGGAATATTTATTCTGAAACACTTGCTTCTTATGCGTTTTGCGTGTATTTTCATTCCATAACAAGATACAGAATGAATATTCTGTAATTATTATAAACGACATAGGCTGCCATGAATTTCGAAACTGTCAGTGTCAGATAAAAATGGCCGCGTTGTAATAATTATTTTCAGACAAGTTTTAGTGCAAGTCAAAAAATTAGTGAAAAATCGGATAAATCAGATATGGAACTGGATGGTCGTGAAGAAAATATAGTCTGCTACTCGGTTAGAATGAAAATTCGATACTCGTGGTTCCTCACGCTCGCTACGCTCGCGTTCGGAATCTTCCACTCGGATCGAATTTTCATTCCAACCTCGTTACATAATCTACTATTCTAGCCAAGTTAAGCGTGGTTTATTTTTAATTTTTATAGGTGGAAAATAGTATTTCCTTAATCTTAGCATCACTTAGTTTAGCAAAAATTTGTTTAAAGTATTTAAATTTAATCCTCCTTCATCTAATGCTTTAACGAAAGTTTCCATAAAGTTACTATGTATATTTATTCTAAAGATTTTTATTTCCTGCATATACTTACCCACACGTGTACAACTTCATTTCATTTAGCAACATTATTTTCATTTACAACGAATATCTAATATATAAATTAAACGTAATATTTGCTTCTTCGTCCTCAGTGTCCTATTTATCGATCCTAAAGACGCCGTTGGCTTCAGGGCCACACACCCTATTTGTTTTGATGCTCTATTTCTCGTTATTAGTCTATTTCTCGTAGCACGTGAGGCTCCAGCCCAATCTTTTATGGGATTTTAGGAAATTGAAACGCACATCAATGTCCTGTTTGTCACTGTATTTTTTTGAATAATATATTTAGTTAAATATTTGTTTTGCTTGAAATTATTATTTTGGGTTCGTTGAAATGTCATTAATTTATCTATACATATATAATATAAAATACCGTGCGAGCAAAAATTATTTGCATCAAAAAGGGCATGGATTAAAAAACGTAGGGCTTGGTTTATATCACAATGATATGGGGACGATATATCTAACCAAATCTAGGTTAAAATTTTGTCAAATTCATATTTTGACGTGATATGCCAAACTAATGAGTAATAAAATAAGTAGACAAATACAAATTTATTTTTGTTGTTTACAAAATTAACAAAGTAAGAATATACAGAAAGAAAAATAAAAATATTTACATAAATTGCTGAAATTGGCCACCGCCATGCTACGTCTCTTCATATTTTGTATATTTTTCTCTTCATAAATTGTGTAAGTAGTTAATAGTTTCGGCGGCTGTATGGGCGGTTGCACCGTCCTGTTGAAAATATCCAAAACGTAGTTCGTCGTCAAGTAGTTGCTCTACAAATGGATTCAAAATATTGTCTTTTTACCGCTATGCTGTAACTGTGTCATGGAAAAAAAATAGGACCAACAATTCTTCTTCGGGAAACAGCTAACCAGACACCAATTTTTTAAGGGTGCAATGTGGACTCTACAAAAAAAATGGGGATTTTCACTACTCCACATGCGTGTATTCTGAGAATTCACATAACCGGAGAGGTGGAACCAGGCTTCATCCGAAAAAAATGTCAGGTCTAATAAATTATTTATTTTCAATAAATTTTGGGTAAACCATTGATAGTAATTCCTGCGTCTTTCAGAATCTGCGGCTTGTATTTCTTGGAATATTTGCACTTTAAAGAAAATAAATTAAGCTGCTTCTTAAGAATAATCCTACATGTTCCATAAGATCTTCCCACTTCTTGGGACATGCGTCTTATACAATTTGTTGGCGTATTTTGCATTATTTCACGAACGTTTGCAACACGTTCTTCTGTTCTTACAGATGTTCTTCCTGCTCCTTTTTTGTGTTGTATAGAACCTGTTTCCCTAAACACAGCCACGGTTCTTTTCAGGCAATGAAATCCCCAGCAATAAAAGCAACGTTAGGAAAATGTTCGTGAAAATCGTCCATACACAAACACGGATTGTATTGCCACTCACTATTTACTCTAACCCCGTTTTGAAAATACGCTTCAACCATAAATGTTTTGTGCTGTTCCGTAAAGCCCATTGTGTGGATTGTTCAAGAAATTGGAAAAATTAGCGATGAATCAAGTTACTTGTAACGACTGTCAAAGATGACGGAATAACTGATTGATTGTTAATTCAGGTAGTTACTGACACCCAACAGGTATTAAGCTCTACGGCTAAGCATTACGTCCTTAGATGCACGGCCCTCTTTGATGCGAATAATTTTTGCTCGCACGGTATATGTGTTCGTCCGAAAAAGGAAACGGAGTTTCAGATGAGGTGGGAAGTTCAAATTTTTCATATATACAGTACTGGCAAGTCTAATCTTATTGGGCGACTTTTAATGTAAAACAATTATTATGAAATGGACTTGGCGCAAGTTAAAAAGAGATCGATCACGATTCAACGTTGCCAAGTGCCAACTTTTGTTCCGGTTCGAGCCCGATTTACATTCCACTCTCACTGCATTCTCCCTCCATAGTAAAAACGTTCGGACTGTATTTTGCAGGTAAGCGTACGGTGAAACATCTGCTGGTATTTGAAGAACGAAAAATTAAAATTATTTTATGACGTTCGAAGGCTGAGAGTGCAGAGCATGTCTTGGGCGTTTGGCATTACAAAACCGACCAACCCGTCTTAACACTCTAAACTATCTTCAATATTTGTTGAATTTTTTTAATAAAATAATGAATTAGTCAACTACAGAAATATGTAAAAAAATTCGAGAGTCATTAAATGCGCCGCACAAACCAAACCAAGTTCCAAATATTACTGAATGTTGAAACGGAAGTTCTGTTGACGAAGTGAAGTGATTATGTCAAAGTATTATTCGTTGAGAAAAAAATCAAATATGGCGGTGGTAAGAAAAATAAAATTTGATAATGGTTTCAGAAAACCAAAATATGGCCAAGGGATACATATTCTATTTAAAAAGTGACGATGAAAATGTATTGATATAGATTTAAAAAATATTGGGAGATATACCAGTCAATAGGCGAAAATTAAAATACGCCCGCTTTATGAGCAGTGCAGGCCCGAACACACCAAAGTATAAGTGTATTTTTTATTTTATATTTTGGAGTCAGCACTAGAAGGTGAATTGTGCATGTGTGTTCGGGTTCTTATTCTGTGTCCCATATCAACCTCCCAAATCTGAAATTCGTCAATTGTGCAGATTTATGTGAATGACATCTTCCAATAAACTTAAATTTCTCAGCCCATTGCTCTTCACGTTTTCGGCATTCGCCGGCAAATGAAGAATTTATTGGTCTTTTCGATATCTACCTTTGTGATGATAAAAAGGCAAATACCAAACTTAATCGGCAATTTATTTGACAAGGGTTGGAATTTATATTTAAACCCCTTTTTAGATATTATGTGAAACTTGTGATGAATATAAATTAACTTTAAGAATACGATAAAAATAATATAAATATACAGCTGTATAATATTAGAGGTAGCCACAAATTCAAGCGTATGGTCCAGCGAATATATCGGGTACCTAACCGTAGGTACAGTACTGGACAGCCTAAACTTAAAGGGCGGTTTTTAATGTAATGAAATTAATACAAAATGGACTTGGAGCGAGCTAAAAAGGGATCGATCAAGACGTTGCCAACTTCGGTTCGAGCTCGATCCATTCCCATTCCACTCTCGCTGTATCCCCCCCCCCCACCACCAGCAAATACGTTTTCCGATAGGGAAGCACCCACCGCGATATTTATTGTTTTCAATTTGTCAGGTAAGCTTTCGATTAAATAAATAATAATATAGAAATATTGTCGGATATGGATTGGTATCCTTAAGGATGGATTACTCATCTCGTACTTTGCTGTAGTGCTAAGACCCTTAGTGGGTGTTCAGCTTGATAAGAAGAGGTGTAGTGGAAAGATAGTGTATAGAACAAGGACAAGGACATTTCTAGTTTCATAGGAGGAGTCGGTAGACGAATGTTGATAAAAAATAATTGTTTGTAATTGGTTGGGATAAAGGGTTCTTCTTCTAATAGTACATCCAGGGAAACCCCATCTTTTATTAATGTCCAAAATTATTGCTGACATAGCAACACGGAACCCCTTCTTCCAGTTAATAAGGGTTGCAAAACTGTATAAAAACTCGAAGGATCACTTACTCAGAGAGTTGTAACGATTATTCAAGTAACCTCTGACCGTTTGTTTACTCAGTTTCGAATCAAGAACAATTTTAAAGTCATGAAGTGTACTGCACCACAATTAATCTATTTTGCTCCAATTGCGTACGTGTTCTTTGAGTAATTCATTTAATCGTTTATTGTGTAAAATTGTATAATTCTTATTTTGGTTAGAGTTGCCTATTAAGTAGAAATTGTGTCTTTAAACTTGCTGGAATTACACCTTCCTAAGGTGAGTAAAACGGGACAATCTCTCACCTTATTAGAGAACTATTTAAATTAACCGTTTTATATTTTTAAGTTTTTTATTTGTATTTTATTCATTGTAATCTTTTATTGCGTTGCTGTATTGCTGTTCATCAAATAAATATCTTTAAAAAGCCTTGGTGTTTTAGTGATTAGATAGCGCACAGTAAAAACAAAGAATCACCCTCTTAAAAAATAAAAACCCTCTAAGTACACAACCCAGTCGCCTACCATTCTGATACGCGCCAATATAATATATTTTACATAAAACATGTTTGTAGGTTTAAAAACAATAAAATTAATATATCACAATATAATCTAATTATACCTAGGTATGGAACACCTCTATGTGTTTAGTTTACAACTTAGAATATTAGTAAATAAGTTTATATAAAGTATTACACAATATCTCCATTTAAAAAAATTACACATTCATAATTTTTTAATGCGGGATATGGGGAAAAACAAAGATAACTAAAACAATTGAAAAAAACTAACAATATAGTTGGTAAATTGTTTTTTAAATTGCTTTTTGTCAGTTAAGGTTCCAATATTTTTAGGTATTAGGTATTAAATTTAAATATATTTTCGAATGGTTTATTAAACCGCACCAAGGGAACGATTTGGTGTTAAAAATATCATTTCCAAACGGGCCAAGGTGCTCTTGACTGTGTCCATCCCTTTCGCTATGTCCGGCAATTTTCAATTTCTATTTACTTTAAGCATGTTACTAATTGCAACACAAAAAACTTACTTCGCACTCAACGGCACAATAAAACAAACTGAGTAAGGATATTCAGGATGCGAGCGGGGGGCGGGGGGCTAGGATATTTTTGTTTACTTACACTCCTTTGCCTGAATTGTAATTTGGAGTATGCCAGTACAATATATATTATATCAATCAGGTAACGGTATTTCATTGATCTTTAAAATAGGCATAGCAATCCGCTTTCAAATGACGTTAACATATAACATGCAATGGTGGTTTTTTAAATTCTGCAGACCTTAAGGTTTCCTTTAAGATAGTGTCAAGCGATATGACTTAGGTATATCACTCCAGTTCCAGATACGAAATCTATGGGTGCTGACATGAAAACTGCCTTCGCAAATTGTTGACTTATACAGATGCTGTCTGCAGCTATAGAAAGTCGCTAAATGTCCATGTGAAATTAATAAGTAGAAATAGTATGGTATAACGCAGTCAAGGATTACAAAAATTGAAGAATGACGGATCATAGTAGGGAGGAAGGGTGATAGGTTAAACTTATAGCCGGACTAAGGTCAGCCAAAAAATGTTACCTATCTAACTTGATGTTCCGGTCCGGGAGTCTGTTTAATGATTATTATCAATATAAATTCATAATTTGTAGAATATTTTTAAAACAATTCTATTTTTATACGTAGAAGGAAAAGAGATAAATTAATAAACGTTAAGGTTTGCAAAATCCTTTTCATAAGCAATAAATATATTATTTGTTGGCCTAGCTGACCCAGCTTAAACCAAGAAAATCCGATTTAAACATTTCCTTTTACAATTTTTCTCTCAAAAGAAACCTCTTGGCCCCTATTGAGGTTCGAAAACACCTTCGGAAAAATAGTTTTTAAGATCAAAAACATAATATAGTCGTCTATATTCTGTGCGTGGCACTTCTATCCTTTTACTACCAAATACTCGTATAAAGAGCTGAAAAGCCTTAGGGGAAGGTGCTAAGGAAGGAACAGATAAGTGTTCGAAAATATTATATTTCTGATAAGTTTGTATGTACCCATATACCGATTGATAATTATAAATATATATAATAATAAACTATTTATCTTCAACCAGTTAATAATATGCCCATAATAATACATCTGAGAGTAAGATCTTTATACTATGCACAATACACCTGGGGCAATTATTATAACTTCTCATTAAACACCTAGGAATAAATTCGTAAAAATCCAAAAGCAACAACTTTATTTGAATAAGCAAAATCGCAATAATGTGGGATTGTGTTTTATATAATTAATATGAATATAGGTATATCAGACTTCATTATAATAAAAAAATTCTATGTTATACAATAAAATTTATCTCGTTATGACTTAAAATAAGCTACGACAGACGATCTGACCAAAATTACTGCCATACTCCCGGACTATCTAATGCCATTTACGTCGCACCGTCATTGCTATAGAAACGAGAAATATAATTTAAATGTTTCAGTTTCGCTTTATGTGTTGAATAAATAATAATGGATTTTTTAAATGGTGAAAGTGAAATATAATGGATGATATTTGACTCGCATGTAATGAACTTGCCGCAAGCCTTATAAATAGCTTCGCTTATTATGGCCTACATTATACACCCGTTAAATAAAGTACTATATAAGATATAATATAGAACTATATTATTTTACTCTTCCTATTATCTTTTTTTACATGTTAATGTATTTGTGTTTTTTATAATTTAAATACAAAGGTGTTTGACATTTTTGATTTTTTTTGCACCAAAGCGTATCTAATATCGTAAGTAGTAGGGAGAGCGAGGTACTGCAATACTTTAGTGCCTTTTTGGCAAGCGCCATCGACATCCTGAAAAAGCTGAAATCCTATCCGAAAAAGTCCTGACAAAATGTTTTTCAGGAAATTTTTCTAATAAGAAGTAGTCGTCAATGACCAGTGGTTGTTGACCAAAAAGCCCTTAGTGCATAAAAGCAAGTCAGAACTCGCCGCTATTAGTTTTATATGATGACTAATAATTTGATGAGCCAAGCCTAGCCTTGCCTCATGAGTAAATATTTGTAAAATGAAAGCAAATTAGCTTTAATCATTTATTTAAACAAATACTACAATTATTATAATTTATATAAAATCTGTCGTACTCACCAAGAGCCATAACTCTCAAAAGAAAATTTGGCAATTTACCAGTTCGCTATATGCAGGCAAAAATAGAAAATACCGAAAAATACCGAAGAACTACCACCAACTGGGGTAAAAAGGAAGATAACCCTAGAAGAAATATGATCGTCCTCAGATGAAGAGGAGCAAGTTGAAAATAATATGAAGGTTATGGCTGAAGAGGAGCAGTTGAATTGATGTTATATAAATTATAATTGTAGTGTTTGTTTAAATAAATGATTAAAACTAATTTGCTTTTATTTTACAAATATTTACCCATGAGGCAAGGCTAGCCTTGGCTCATCAAATTATTAGTCATCAGATAAAACTTATAGCGGCAAGTTCTGACTTGCTTTTATGCACTATTATTAAATATTAACGAAACAGTCGAGGTTCAAGTGGTCTATATGACGTAGGCAAGGCCTTTTTGGTCAACAACCACTGGTCATTGACTACTACTTCTTATAAGAAACATTTTTAAAAATTTCCTGAAACATATTTTTTCAGGACTTCTTCGGATAGGATTTCAGCTTTTTCAGGATGTCTATGGCGCTTGCCAAAAAGGCACTAAAGTGTTGCAGTACCCCACCCTCCCTACTACTATCGTATATTTTGCGATGGAGCGTTCAATTGACGTTTTTTCTTTTAATTTCATTAGTAGGCACTCGACATTATTTTTGCATAAAGAGTGAAGGATGCCGTCCCTCCTATAGTACCAATAGAGAAAATTCATCTGGGCACCTGGTTTCAGAGTACATAGATAAAATTCATTCAATGTTTTGCACAAAAATCTATTCAAATTCTAAAAGAATAAATATACTGTTTTTTGGTAGTAACATTAACTTTTTGTTTATAAAGAATTTCATTTTAATTATAACTTTTCGCTTATAACCAAACACGGTGGGTAAGCCCGTGTTTATTGGCCGAAGCAAATACGACATAAAAAATGTGAAAACTATAAAAAAAAATAGCGCCTTCATTGTATCAGGTGAGAACCTTAAGTCAAGAAGCAGGACATTAAAATGGTAATTGTTTTCTAATTGTCTTCGTATAAATATTTCTAGATATTCAATAATATATTAATATCTATATATCAGAATACTAATGCCACTGTTCTTAAAGTTACTGGCTTCCCCTGACCGGACATCTGATTTCAAATCAAAAGATAAAAATAATGGGGCCCTTAGTTAGATAAATGAGATTCTTTTGCGATAAGGATAATACGAAATCCTTATAATGATCCTGGAGATGAAGCTTTCTTTATTAAGCAAAAATATTTATGCCCCAAAAAGTTCTTTTTAGAATTAAATTAGACCAGTTATTTTTAAAAAGTTCTTTTGTTGGTCCTTAATACGTCGTTATTGCATTGTACTTTTATTTGGAGTTTCATCAAGAATTTCAATTTTTTCACTACCAAAGTCTAAAAAAAAAAAATTATGTTTTTATTACGTATAAATTAATATAAAGAAAATATATGTTTGCTCAGAATGTTCGAGTCCCAAACATACTGAGCAAACATGTTTTTTTTTTCAAGCATGTTTGTGGCTCGAATCTGCTGCGCAAACTATGTTTCGTTCAAGCGTGCCTGTGGTTCGAACATGCTGAGCAAACATGAACTTTTCTTTGTTTTTCCCAAATTAAAAAAAAGTTTTTACAAATATTTTCATTTTAATTTCTTTCTTTCAATTAATTTAAGAGCCCAGTTATCAAGGTCAATCATGTATAAAAGACCTATAAATGGCTTGAATGCAGGGGTAACTTCCGGAACCTTGCAATTATTAAAGAAAAATAATTAATATCTAATTTTGGCAGGTCTGTTCAGGAAGTCATTGACGAATAGTATGCCGGTGTTTTCTTTTAAATAAATGCATAAAAACTTTAAAAAAGCAGTTTTTTGAAACCAGTAGAATTGCCACAACTTACCTTAAAATCCTTGAAAGTAAACACGTCGATTTTCAGAACTAAAGTAAAAACAACAACGATGATTTTGAACTAATGTTATCTCTCCTAAAAATTCAAGAGAATATATTTGATTTACCAGGAAAGGTTCCGTAATTGCACAAAACATAAAAGTTAACAAACCTATGAACGTCTGACTAACATCTGCCTTGCTCTACCAGCTCCAGAATATATCTGTCTTTCTTCTTCGTATGCCGAAAGCATAAAAATAACAACTCTGATCAATACAGCACTGCAGTGCGCATGCGAATCGTCAACAGTTCGGTAAATCGAATTGATGAAAGAAAATGGCGTCGTTAATCTCACCTTAAGTTAATTTAAAAAATGTAAGGATATTTCTGTCTCCTAAGTAAGTTTCTTACATTTTTAGGGCTCTGTAATGATATACTGAAGGCCAGCAATATCGTCGGTGTTCGTGCAAAATGTCATATGTCAAAAAAAGGGCAAATTTTTTTTTTGTCGTAAGTTAAATAGTTTCACAATGCACATACCATTGCAAAATATTACATGTTTCTGACTAATAGGTGACAAGCTATTTCCAATTTACAAAATGTCAGATGTTTGTTGAGTGAGCAACCCAGTACTGCAAAATGACTTATGTCGTATCATTCTAAAAGGTTTGAGTTATTGTTTCATTGTTTGGGTATAAAGTTTAACGTATTTACGAGTTTATAGAGTACTTAGGTAAGTAAAACACCTGATTAAACATAAATATACAAGAAAAAAGCAACATACCAATAAATTAAAACCTCAAATTATGAAAATCCCCACGTAAATATGCATTGCATGTTTTTAAGATTTGAAAAAGTAAGGTAAGGTACAAATTTAAACAAAAATTCACTGTTTTTTCTTGTTAACATTTAAAGCAACAACTTGCAACACTTGACTTTCCCCAAGTTTATTAATTTGAAATGTCTTATTTCTCGTAATATAAAAGTAAGTAGTTTACTTGCAAAATAACTTATGTTATTCTGCACCAAGATTTTATATGACATTTTGCAGACTACTTAAAAACGGACGCAGAATTTAGTTTTTCTTCATTCCTGAAAAGTTAATGTTTTCAACATATGACATTTTGCACGAACACCGTTAATGAATTGTGAAAAAAAAGGTCGACAAATTATTTTTAAGGCTCTGTTAGCAAGACAAATTTTTTGGCAGATCCCACTAAATTATAGCCTTAGGTGCTTTTAAGACCGCAGGACCTTGCCAATAGGGATGGCACGCCCCTGATGAAGGCCTTTGAAACATATTCGGAATTGCTTAAAACCAAAACTTTATAAAAATAGTGGAGCAGACTATTTATTTATTACAACTTACTCCATACTTGGTACTTGATACTTGGCTACACCGTACTGGCAAGCCTACACTTACACTAATACAAAATGGACTTGGCATTAGTTAAAATGAAAACGAAAAGAGTCAACGTCGCTAACTTCTGTTCGAAGTTCGAGCCCGATTCACATTCCGCTGTATTCACCTTCCATAGCCGCAAAAACGTTCGGACTGAATTTTTCAGGTAAGCATACGATGTTTTGAAATGGGTAATGTGATGGCTGAGTATTGTAGTTGGGTGTTTTGCATTTTTGTATCCCGACCAACCTGTCCAACCCAAATCCTAAATATTTTTGATAGATTTAAGAAAATTTAATATAATTGTTGCATGCAATTTAGTTAACTACAAAAATACAGAATAATAAGTTGAGAGTAGTTGAATGCGTGGCATTACCCTAATTAAGTTCCAAATGTTACTGAATACTGAAACTGAATTTCGGTCGACCAAGCGACGTGTTTTTATCAAACGTGGCTAGCACAGATTATCCACTATACATGGTGTTTCAATAAAAACTCCAAGGCCAATTATTTCGAAAACTAAAAGTGACATGTAAATTCTGTAAACGCCAGTTTTTAGCCTCTATGATTGGCTTCACAAGTGTGTAAAAAATGTGTTTGAATAATACAAGATGTTGGTGGCGCCACGGTGCAAAAAAATTTTTCGATAACAGGAAATTTTAAGTGTTGTGGTTCATAAAGATAATTAATTTTTGATCAAATTATTTCCCATAAAATTTTTTGATAAATCCAACATGAAAATCAGAGATATTTGGGGTTAAGTTTTTTTTTTAAATAATTTTAACGATAAATGATAATTTTAAGTATAAATAATTTTAATATCCTTTAGCAGATTTTAATTTAATTTTAGTAATGATTATTTTAGTGATAAAACGCTCGTGTAGCGCAAAATTATTACGTCCAGTGACGTCTCAGGGGGCCTTAACAAAAAATCTTGGCAAAAAATAAGACGCCACTGAGTTTTTGGAGATTTTTATATTTTTATCGGATTAAGCAACTGAAAATATCCTTTTCTTGTCTGGTAAATTGTTTTCAAATCTTACTTCGGTTTCGAGAAATAAAAATAAAAACAATTTTTTTGCATATCTTTGGAAAAAAAAAACATTAAATAATTAATACGTTGTGTTTTTTGTTGTTTAAAAGCATAGTTAGAACATTAAAGCATAATAAAATAAAATAAAAAGATGTTTTAAATTTTATGAAAGAACTGATGAGAAATTATACAAAATTATTAATGAAAATTAGAACAATATCAAAAACTAACTAATGGGGTCGAATAAGGTGTTCAAAATTATTGTCGTTTTTATACACACACATAGAAAATCGATATAATAATTCGGTTCTGCAAACTCTCAATAGTGTATTTCGATTAATAGCAAAAATTACAACGTATTAATTATTTAATGATTTTTGCTTTCCAGAGATATGCAATAAAAAATTTTTTTATTTTTATTTCTTGAAAACGAAGCAAGATAAATGAAAACAATTTAACAGAAGAGAAAAGGATAATTTTAGTTGCTTAATCCGAAAAAAATATAAAAATTACCAAAAACTCAGTAGCGTCTTATTTTTTGTCAATATTATTTGTTTAGGGGCCCCCTGAGACGTCACTGGACGTAATAATTTAGCGCTACACGAGGGTTTTATCACTAAAGTTATCATTACCAAAATTAAATTAAAATCTGCTAAAGGATATTAAAAATATTTATAATTAAAATACTCGTTAAAATTATTTAAAAAAAAACTTAACCCCAAATATCTCCGTTCATGTTGGATTCATCAAAACTTTTTAAAGGACATAATTAGATCAAAAATTAATTATCTTTAAGAACCATAACATTTAAAAGTTCCTGTCATCAAAAAAATTCTTTGCACCGTGGCGCCATCTACCTCTTGTATTATTCAAACATATTTTTTACACAGTTGTGAAGCCAATCATAGAGGCTAAAAACTGGCGTTTATAGAATTTACATGTCACTTTTAGTTTTCGAAATAATTGGCCTGGGAGTTTTTATTGAAACACCCTTTATACACTTTTCATGTAATATGAAAATAGTAATTCTTTCTATAATACCTTATACTTTTAAATTATTTAAGCTTAAAACTGTTTATACATTTATTTAAATCAATTTCTAATTTGCTTGCTAATATGCTTAATATATTGCCAAGATTTAAAAAAAATTATATTTAAAAAAAAGTATGTTATCCATCGACCAATCTCTAAGAATACCTTACTTCATCGTTGTTCTGTTAAACTAAACTTTAAAATTTGTTTACTCGAGAAAAGATTTTAAATTACTTAAGTTGCCGTGAACTTTTTAAACTAAAGGTAACTATTATACTGCCTAATGAACCTTTTGAAAACTAGTTACTAAGTTTTACTTAAGGAATTCTCGCATAAGAGTCAAGTTAAAATGGAGATTAAATAACGAACAAAAAGTAATTTTTACCTAGTGCTTAGGTTCGTTAAGTTCAAGACAGCGGCAGCGTAGAGTTGCTAAATATAGGTTGACGTGGCGTAAAAGTTAATGACAAAGTTAAGAAACTAAAATATTAACTCATTTTATATTAAAGACATTGGACGTCTTCTTACTAGGACTAACCTTGTTTTGACATTGCTGACCTTTAAGAGAAATTATCTGCTAAAAAATGATCGCATCGCATGACAGTCACCAAGCGTTAAGCCATAAAAGGTAGGCGAGAGTTGGATAAAATCGGGAATCAGTCCAAAAACTGACTATTACTTGTGCCATTTTAGGGTATGTCAGATCTGGTCTTAACGTGCGGGTCCAAAGGTCACTGATCATATGCGTCAAATCAGACAACACAGAGGCTATCAAAATGTTGTGAGATTATTTACAAATATACCGAAGGAAGGAAAAATAGTTTCATTATTTTAGCTGTCGCGAAGATAGCCACATATACCTAATATTATTAGTTTTGTAAAAATTATGTACAGGGGAGTTGAAAAAGTTACAAAAAAATTATATAATCGTTAATTATATACCTACTGTACCCTTTAATTAAAAACGACAATAATAAACAGTGCAATTTATTTTAACAATTTTACTACTAAAACCTAAAAATACAATGGCATTTAGTCTGATAAACTATTTCGATAATGAAAGAAAAAGTGAAAATTCGCAAACCAATATGCAGGAAACCGTAATGAAAACACTGGGAATTAGTTTAAGGACTGTGCAGAATAATGTGCATGAAAAAAAAGCATAATATAATACCCAAGAATACTAAAAAATGTAAACGAAAAACACCGTTTATAATTATAGCCTAAAAACTCTCATCGTCACTTATAAAATCTGAATAGTCCTCGTCGTCTTCGAATGGAGCAATTATCATTGGCGCTACTTCGACATCTAGTACTTGTTCTCGATCCCACCAATCCCTTATTAATATTTCTGTATGTTCCACCGATTTCTTCCAGTACTCTTGTGTAATATGATCTAACGAATCTTGCCAAACTATTTGTACTTGGTCGGATTTAAGACCATCACCTACATGTTTTTCATAATAAGATTTTGCACCAGCACATATTAATTCTATTGCGTTAAACTGGCAATGATATGGCGGCAGTCGTAGAACCTCATGACAATATTCACGCAGTATTTCATCTACCGCGTATATTTTGGGTTTTTAAAGAGACTTTGCTATTGATAGGAGTTCCGATTTAAGCATATTTGGTAAAGGATTTTGGTTGTGTTTTTCCAGCCACTCATAAATATCACTTTTCCTTCAAGATGAAGTAGGCTGTTTATTAAAAATTCTTGAATGATATGATGCATTATCTAATACAATTAAAGACGGAGCATCCAAATTTGGTATCAATTGAACTTTTAACCATTTTTCAAACACTTCGCAAATCATATTATCATGATAGTCAGCACTTTTTGATGTTGAAGAAAAAATTAAGTTCGCACCTGCAACATATTCTGTTGCAGAACCGGCATGCAAAATAATAAAACGCTTTCCCGTACCGCACCCCTTTTTCCTTTTAACACTTTTTACAGACTCATCTTGCCAAGATTTTGAACCACTTCCATTCGAAAATATCCACGTTTCGTCTAAAAATACCACTTTTCTAAATTTCGATTTGTAATTGTTCGTATATTTTTTTAAAAACTGAACACGCTGACTCACTATCTGTGGCTGCGCACATAAAAATCTTCGGTTACAGTCTTTTTTATAGCGAAAACATAAATTTTTTATTAATTTTGATAACGCTTCAAGTCCAATTTCCAAAACACCCCGAATTTTTAATGTTTTTTGTAAAACTGGAAGAGTTACATTGGTTCTTGATTTGTATAAATCGTAAATCACATTTCGAACTCCCATTTTAATATTTTCGCTTAAATCCTCAGTCTTTGGCTTTCTTCGTTTACACTTTTTAGTATTCTTGGGTATTATGTTATGTTTTGTTTCATGCACAATTTTCTGCACAGTCCTTAAACTAATTCCCAGTGCTTTGGCTACTGTTTCCTGAATATTGGTTGGCGAATTTCCACTTTTTCTTTCATTTTCGAAATAGTTTATCAGATTAAGTACCATTTTTTTTGATTGGGGATGCAAAAACCCAGAAAATTGTTTCATTTTGTCACAAGCTGTCAAAGTCACAAAACTGGCATATTTAAAATAAAACGTAGCTGGTGCTATTATAGGCTTTTTTAGAATCGCTGGAAAGTAAATACATATTTTTTTTTTCATGTCAAAAAGGAATAAGTCTGTCTCATTTATCTTACGTATTTTATTTAGAGGGTAAAATTAAACGCAAGTAAAGAAAACAAAAACTGAGAGTATGTCTTTCTTGAATCGTATAACCCGCACGATAAGACCAGATCCGACTATAGCAAACGTTTGTTGTAGATTGAAATATTCCCAAAAGACTTAAGTTTGATATACCAATGTCACTTTTTATAAATATTCCTAAATTCTATTTTTTTAATCTTTTATGAAAATATTGCAAAATATCCGATTTTGTCCAACCGGTATGATAAAACCGGGTAGTAACTTAAATACCATGTAAAAAGGCTAATAAGGAGAAAATAAAATATTTATTTAAAATATTTAAAAAAAATTAAACATCTATGAACAGCAGTGGCAAAAAAACTTCATCTACATTATCATAGGTACATACTACAGGCTTCCTGAGCCCATTTGTTGCAAGATCCACATTTTATCCAGCCTTCGTTGGACTTAGAGTTTGAATAAGATTGTTCGTGGCAATACAGAAACGCATCGTCATTATCACGTTCTTCCTCTGAAATATTAGAATCTTCAATATTTCTTGCTTTTTTTCACACGATCTTCTAAAGTTTATTGAAGAACAGTAAAACTTTAAGAGGCTTTTTTATATTCCATCCTACGTTCTAATAATTTTATTATTGCATTTTGGATGCTTTTTTGATACAATGACTGACAATTCGTTTTTTTTTATAATACTACATGTTTGTAATTAACTTAAAGCAAAAAAAAAATGCTGCAATAAGTGGAAAAAACAACAGGTCTGATAAAATCGTGTACCCGGTTTGGTAACAACCTGGACTACCCGGTTTTGTAGAACTCGTCAACAAGACATTAAATATTATGTAACATTTTTTGGTTATGATATAATATTCAAAATTTTTGACCAAATTAGAGGTAATATACTTGGTTAGACGTTATAAATTTTAAAATGGTCATTAGTTATTCAGAAAAAACTATAAACTTACCCTAAAAATCGAGTTTGGTGCACCAAAAAACACTTAAGATCTCACTACTCCGGCTCATATTACTCAAATGATGTAAAAATGAAGTCACGCGACTGTAGCATTGTCCGATAGATGGCAACAGATATTTGGCAGAACTAGGCGTTACCCGGTTTTGTCCAAGTCTCCCCTAATCCTAATTTTGAACCTTAAGAAGAACCAGTGGTGGCTAGTAAAAATTAAATATGGAAGGGTGCAGATCGTAGAAATGGGCAAACAAAAGGCCCTGTAGGCAACAATTTTTTACAAATAAAATATATCAAGTAGCGCGCCCATGAGTTATGTTTTAATACATTTTGCTTCCCCCTTTACCAACACGTTGTAGATACTAAATCATATGTTGACCTTGTGTTACTTAAGCAGCTTCCAGATTTATCGGTATAGATCCACCAAATTTATTTGTCGTCTCCCGATGAAATTAAAATTATTGTAAGACTAACGAAAGCACCCTGCACTTTTTTCGCATGCTCGAGAGTCCTGCACAGCCCCCGGTGAGACCTATTATGAGAGAGAGCGAAACAAAGTGACGTCATAGGCTGCCAGACTATTCCGTTAAGTAAATAAGACCCAACGGTCAGCCCAACAATCTGTCGTTTATAAATAAAATACGTTCGTAGTTGTTTCTGCCTCTCTTTACACCATTGCTGAAAGATACCATGTTGAGAAAACAAGTCGATTTATTCCTGGACTTATTTATCTCTTTCTACTTTAACTGCCGCTAGATTGCAGATAGAGACGGAAACATGATCCGGCTGGGCGAGCCCGTTTTTAATATTCTTACCTAACTTAACCGTCTAGAGCCAAATGGAATGAGTGACAGCGTTTGATTAATTTAATTTAATCTTTTCTATTAATATTGTTCATGGACACGAGCCTTTTCATTTATTATTCTACTAAAAGTAAGTAATTTAATATATCTTTGTTAACTTTCATTAATATATCTTTATAATTTAGATAGGTCATCTCATATAACTCATATTAGCATTAGCATAACCCTTGAAGACAAGATTTGCCAATGGACTTTTTCACTAAATTTTAATTTTTACCCTATCGCATAGAGAAAGAAAAAATAAAATGTTCTATGGTTTCAGTTTTTAAAATTTTGAATTATTTACTAAGAAAATAAATAAACAAGATACTCTCTTTAATAAAAACACGGGAATAAACTCACTGACGTCACATCTGCCTCGACACATGGGACCGAGTTATTCAGCTGAAGGTCGAACGTCGCATCTACCTGAATATCGAGCGGGTTGTTTTCTATTTTTAAGCTGTTCTTGTCTATTTAGTTTATCAAAACAAAGATAGCAATATAATTTGTCCAAGCTGTAAATAAATAAAAATAAAAAAGATTTACGCGGCTAATGGGATTACGTAATGAGGTTTTACTGTCGGCTTTCGCGGCCACTTTTAAATTGTCTCTCTATCCTATGAAAGGTTTGTGACCCTCTACGAACATATTTATAGTAGGGACGCATTATCAATAAATTCAAGTTAAATCTTGCTGATTGTTGCTTGTCCACGTATTACTATGTATATGTCGTAGGCTGATAGTGAAATCCGTCATTTCATGAAACGCCTAGTCATATTATGAAGCGTGGCTAAAAGGTATATTGCAACTGGTTTGTTCGTTGTTCCCCAGATCATTTTTTTCAATTTTTTTTTAATTTAATTTAAATTTTAGTTTTATAAAATATTATTAGTTGAAAAAATTGAAAAAAATGCTCTGGGGAACAACGAACAAACCAGTTGCAAATATACCTTTTAGCATGCAGCATGATATGATCAGGCTTTTCATGAAATGACGGATTTCACTATCAGCCTACGACATATACATACGACCTATTTTTTGATAGTATATTTTTTAACCCTTTGCCGATTATTGAACTCTAATAGAAATAATTTTAATCCACTCTGAAGTGCTCTTTTTATATTGTGGTATTTTTGTTTTAGATTAGCTGTTCCTTCTTATGTGTAAGAATGAATTTTGGAGATTATGTCGTCACCCTTCACCTTGCCTATAAAAAGGTTTATCCAAGCCTTCTCACTTTTCCAGGCCGACAGTGAGTGCAGTAATTATTAAAAATACACCCATTGTTGGGAAGATATTTAAGAAATGACCAAAAACTAATAAACAAGGAACTCCATAAGTAGATTACGAGTAGTTAAGTTGTGACATGTTTAAATATACAGGGTGCTCCTAAATTAATGGTACATCCGAAAGTAGGCGATTCTTTGGTTTATTTCATAAATAAAATGTTATATAAACATGGGACCGAAAAAGCTTCCTTTCCGAAATACAGGGTATTAATGTTAATTAAATGGGTTATATGTGTTTCCAGGAATGTGCATTAAAATGATTTTTATTTTTTACTCGAAAACCGTGAACCGTAAGAAAATAAGTCAAGAGACCGAATTTGTTCTAAATTAGACGGGAATTTCAAAAATAATTTTTATTTAAAGAGAAAGCAGTGGTGCACCATTTTTTTCTTCAAAAATATTAAATGCAAGCCTCGCACGGACGCCACTGCTAAAATTTTTAAAAATTATCTTACACCAAAAAATGCCTTTCGATGCTCAAAAGACGTGTACCAAATTTGATAAAAATATCTAGAGTGGCTTGAAAATGGCAATGAAAAAATATTTTTTAATTAAAATGTCAACACCCTGTATCTTGGAAACGAAGCTTTTTCGGTCCCATGTTTATATAACATTTTATTTATGAAATAAGCCAAAGAATCGCCTACTTTCGGATGTACCATTAATTTAGGAACACCCTGTATATTAAACAATAAAGACCGTTTCAAAATCAAATTAACGAGGAGTTATAAGATACTCAAATGGTAATAGTAAGATACCTACCTCTAATTATTTTAATAAAATTATGTCATGCCTAGAGTATTATTTTCTTTCAGGCAAGATTAACAATAATTTAGAGAAGATAATTTAATTCATATTGATATAGTGTAAAAGCACAAATATTGTGAATTTTCCCATTTTTGGTGATAGTTGCAATACGTTTTGTTATATTCTATTTTCTTTTTAATTATTGTAGCTTTTTTAGGATATATAATTTGCAACTTATACCAAAATAAAGTCATAAATAAATAATTTTTTAAGCTTAAATTTTACTTTAAAATATTTTAAGCAAAGAAAATTATAAGCCTGTGGACATTTAAACGTCCCGCCTCTCGGTTCAAGGTTCTCACCAGACCCGATGGCGGGAATGTTTGTGACAGTTTTGGCATTTCCTACTGTCATTTTTGCTTCGACCCATTAACATGCTTGCTTGTCTTCTTCCTCTTCCTCAGGGGTATGTAAGTGGAAGTTGCCGTAACATTTGCCACTTCACATGTCAGCCACTTGGCCACCTTTAAGGTATATATGTCCAAAACCATTTGAGATATAAATTTGATAATGTTAATCTTGTTGACTCTATCGCGGGTCTCGCCATGGTAAAAGTTTATATTTCTATTTTTTTGTAACACCTCTATTATTTTTAGTATTGAAAATAATACTGGGATCGTTTTTAGGCAAACTTTGCATTGGTGTCGCGGTGTCGCGACCCAACACCGCCACCGCAATATCTCGAGCGGTCTTGTAACATAATACGTACTCTGATAATACTTGGTAAATATAAATATGAATAACAGCGTAAAGTCGGCAAGTAAATAATGTTTAGTTTTAGTTTGTGTTTTAAAGAATGCCATAATAATTTTGTTAAAAAGTGTTTTATTGAGATAAGTTTATATAATTATGTTTATTTGTGTTTTGAAGACTGCCATAATAATTTTGTTAAATAAGGTAAGTTCACGTTATTTAAATCGGAATATTATATCGAAAAAAAAGAGTGGGAGGCAAAAAGTGGGAGCACAATAGTTGCGTAGGTATACAGGGTCCGCCCAAATTTGGTTAACAAATGGGATAATTTTTTAATTATTGATTTCTCAGAAAATGTTATTGTACATAAAAGTTTTGCATTTTGAGTAAATCATTTTGACGTATTCAAATCTTCTGTGGCATATACATGGTGAATATATAAAATAGAAAAATATGACTCGCAAGTAAATATTGTTTAGTTTTAGTTTGTGTTTTAAAAAATGCCATAATAATTTTGTTAAAAAGTGTTTTATTGAGATAGGTTATATAATTATGTATATTTGTGTTTTGAAGACTGCTAAAATAATTTTGTTAAATAAGGTAAGTTCACGTTATTTAAATCGGAATATTATATCGAAAAAAAAAGAGTGGGAGGCAAAAAGTGGGAGTACAATAATTGCATATACAGGGTCCGCCCAAATTTGGTTAACAAATGGGATAATTTTTTTATTATTGATTTCTCAGAAAATGTTATTGTACATAAAAGTTTTGCATCTTGAGTAAATCATTTTGACGTATTTAAATCTTCTGTGGCATATATACAGGGTGAATATAAAATAAAAAAATATGACGTCAGTGACTCAAAAAAAATATTTTTTTTTAAATTTGACATTGACAGGTGTCAAATTTTGACAGTGGAATTTTTTGCTTATTTTTTCCGAAATCTCCGCCCTAGAAGGAATACACCTATAATTTTTTGAATTTTTTTTAAGACCACTTTTTTGCCCGTTTCAGCTCGCTCGCGTAGTTTTTATGGTAATTTTTTATTTAAAAAATTTATTTTCGTTTAATTTAGGTACGTTCACAAAATTTAGAGCTTGCAATATGTTCAATGGACTTTCCAGTTTATATTTAAAAATGTAATAAATCTAAAATAATTATAATAACAGCAAAATCTAAAAACAAAGTCAAATTATTAACGTTCTTAGCTCTCCCGTAAAATACCTTTTTTTGACATCCGCCCTTAGTGAACGAAAGGGGAGATATTCACCCTGTATATGCCACAGAAGATTTGAATACCTCAAAATGATTTACTCAAGATGCAAAACTTTTATGTAGAATATAATTTTCTGAGAAATCAATAATAAAAAATTATCCCATTTGTTAACCAAATTTGGGCGGACCCTGTAGAATTAAAGAACATTTTTTAAACTTTTACAAAATACAAATTAGAATGTGGGCTTTAATTACATCACATAGGACATTAAAATTTTAAAGCTGTGTCAGGTATTTTCAATACATAGGATGCTTGCGTAAGGTGCAAGATCTGTGAATTTTTTATATTAAGAATGTTGCTGAAGAACTTACTAATCCTCTGGGTAACTATTAAATACTGTATTTTAACTATTTTTGAAATTATAGAGCTAAAAAGAACGTCTTCACTACTAAAAAGAAGGATTACCATTATTATTTTACAGAATAATATCTTTGTTTAAAACATCTCATTCCCATTAACGAGTACTAAAATTGGGAAGAGAGACTACAAAGATTGGTTTTGTTACGCGTTTTCCCGGAAAAAATTATTATGGGATGAAGATGAATCTCATGCCCTTAAGCAACCTTATGAAGGACCTAATATTTAATTATATATAGGCATAATGTGAACCATGCCAGAGTATTAAACAATATAAGGGATAATGAAAAAAATTGGCTGAGGACTTAAGTTAACAAGAAACTAAGAAACTCTTAGTTTGTTTAACCCAGACATCGCCTAGAGCAAATAAAAATGCTTCCAAAGTTAAAAAGTCAAATACTTCGAAGTAATTTACATAATGCTTCCATAACGAAACCCAGTCATTGCCGACTTAGCGAACTTTTACTTCCAATTACAAAGTTTAACGGCTAAAGGGCATAAAGTGACAACGGCAGGGAAGTTTCTTTTTAAAACGAAATATTAAAGCTGCCGGAGGTGGCGCTCTTACCGAAATTAAAATTAAATTCGGTTTAGGTACAACAAACAAAAAGTTTGCGATATGCTAAAAAATAAAATATGATCAATCATTCAATTTTTAATATGATGTGTTCTGCTCTTTAACAAATTTATATTTTTTGTAATATACAGGGTGTTACAGAAAAAGCTTATTATTAGAGCTTGCCAACTGGGAATTAGTCCCATAGATATTTACCTTTAGATAAGCAAACAATAATAACGAAAGTGGCAAATTTATGGCCTCGCGCATGTAAACAGAGCTACACACGATTAGACATGCGCACTGCAACATTATCATTTTTGAGAAATGGGAAAATAGACAGGTCCGGGCTTTAAAATTTAAGTTCTTGCTCAAGAAATTGTAAAAGTTGACCTTGAATTTATTTTTACCGGTAAACAACTAAAATTTACCCCAAATTCTTGCAAAAAAATTGGAATTGATTCTCAATTTTTGATCTAGTTGGGAAATAAGGTTGCTATTTCCGGCATTTTTAGTAGTTGCAAACCTATCAGATTTTGAGGATAGAAAATTGTTTTTAAGGGTTTCTTTTCAAAATTTGTTTAAAAATGATTCATGGTCATTCTTTTAGTTTAAAAATGAAGGGACCAAGTCAATTAAACAATAAAACTAATAAAATCGAATATAAAAAGCAAACAAAACCAGCAAAATAACCAATCTTTGATGTTATTGCGTACCTAACCTCAAGTTAAATATTAGTTGTTATATAACTTGTATTGATTTTTACATTATGGGCAAAAATGGGGTACATGTAAAACATTTTCAAACACAATTTCTTGTTCAAGAATTTGAAAGAGTTAGAGAACTTGAACTTTTTTTTATATAATATAAGTATAGAGAAAAGTGTATTTTAAGCTTTTTGAAGCGATATATTCTTCTAATAGATTTTTCGCTGTTATCTTGTACAAGAGCAAGTTTTGGAACTGAGGTCTGTGGTTCTTCTTGCAGGGCAAGTAAAACATCCAGGGATTTCTCGTCATTTGTAGCAGTTTTTGGACGACCCGTTTTTGGCAAGTTTTTTACCGTGTCCCGTATGCTCAAAGTTATAAAATATTCTATTAAGAGTTGATTTAGAAATGGGATCTCGAACAGGAAAACTTTGATTAAAAAGGTCGGTTGCTTCTTGAAAAGATCTTCGTCTATCCCCATATCCTATCATCATAAGCAGAGTAATCCGTTCTTGTTCAGTTAGCTGAACCATAATTTTATCAGGTTTACTCGATAAATAAAAAACTTGCACAACTTACTTAAACTACTATCAATACGATATTTGTCAGACTGACACTTGGGAGTCATGGAAACTAAAACTTTTATTTGGAATGGTATAGTATGCTATACGAAAATTATTTTAAATGTATTAAAGATTTAGAATATCTGATAATATACAGGGTGTTCCATTTAAAAAAAAAATAAAAAATTACATCAACATTTGACAGTTGGTGACATTACTGACATATGGTATAATAGTAAAATAGTAAAATTTTAGTCCTATAGATTGCCCAAAACCCGGACCCGATATTACTTTTCGTTCGCATGTAATTAAGCCGTTCCGGAACATTTGCCCAACCCTGTATATTACGTAACAGTTGCGCCATCACATTGGCCATGAGCCGTCAAAATCCTGAAAATTTTCAATACATTTTTTATGCGTCGCCTTGACAACGTCAATGTCTGTATTACCAGAGGCAATTTTAAACGTCAAAATTTTTAATTTGTATATTATTTTTGGTTAGTACATAGTTAGTGGTTAGCAGTTAGTAGTATGAGCGACTCCAATATTGAGATTAAAGGAACGCCACCAAAAATTGCATTACAAGCTGCTGCCGCGGCAAATAATTTATTACCCGAAAAATTCAGGGAGAGGTACGAAAAAGTATATCAAAAATTTATTGACTGGTGTATTGATAACCATGTGAGTACCTACTCAGAAAATGTTTTACTGCCATATTTCGATAATTTAACAAAAACCTTTAAACCCACTTTGGGCGATTTATTCGATGCTATACGCACTAATTTAAGCATAAAGCACAATATTAATATTGAAAATTATCATAAATTACGAGCCTATTTAAAAAGAAAATCAGATGGCTATAAGGGTAAAAAATCCAAGATACTCACCGCAATCGATGTAAATAAAATCCTAAATGAAGCGCCGGATCAAGATTTTTTATTTATGAAAGTAGTTTTAATTTTTGGAATTTCTGGAGCTTGCAGAAAACAAGAGCTAAAGAATATAAAAAATACTGATATAGAAAATACTGGAAACACTCTTATTATCAAGATTCCTGATACGAAGACAAAAATACCACGTTCCTTTATAATTTCCGGAAAATTTTATGGCATATGTAAAAACTATATAGAACTTCGAAACCTTATTAAGGACACCAACATTCAACAATTTTTCCTAAACTTTCAAAAAGGCAAAGTAACACGTCAGGTAGTCGGTATTAATAAGTTAGGAGCAGTGCCAAAAAATATTGCAGAATATTTAAAACTGCCCAATGCTGCTTTGTACACAGGTCACTGTTCCCGAAGAACTTCCGCTACAATTTTAGTCGACGCTGGAGGTGACTTAATGGCCTTAAAGAGACATGGCGGTTGGAAATCTTCCACTGTGGCGGAAAACTATGTAGACGAATCCATTCTAAATAAAACTATAACTTCAATCAGAATCTTGCACTCCGTCGTAAATCATTCAGCATCTACATCCACAGTTAATAAGTTGCCAGACCAGGAAGAAACTACAGAATTTATTCCAACAAATATCATGACAATGAACACCAATCTAATGGAAAAATCAGTTGCTCCAATTATAATAAAAAATTGTCAAAATTTTACCATTAATTTTAATAATAAATAGTTTTTATTTTCCATCCGTACCTACATTGTAAATTATAACATTTTCAATAAAGTTTGTTCGTTTGTTTTTTCTTGCAAAATAAAGTCTATTAATTGGATTTTTTCCCTAAGGTTTAAATAGGTAACACTTGCTCTAATTTATAAAAAAAATAATATGAAGTCGTAGAAAAAGTATAGTACACAACTGGAGTGCTCGAGTGCTCGGTAACGCTCGTATCGTAAATTTCGAAATCGTTTGTAATCGGCTTCTTACCACTCTTGTTATGTAATATACTATTATATGAGTCTTTGAGGCTGCGGGTGGGGATAATAACCCCCCACTAATACCCCCTCTTTTGGGGCCGTCATTAGACGTAGCAAACTTTTACTCCCAATTACACAGTTAAACGAGTAAAGGGCATAAAGTGACAACGGAAAGTTTCTTTTCGAAACAAGATATTAAGAGCTGCCCGCTTTTACTGAAATTAAAAGTAAATTTAGTTAAGACAAAATAAACAATAAGTTTGTGGCGGGTATTCTAAGCTAAATAATATAATCTAATAATTAATCACCTCGTTTAACTTATTGTGTCGCGTTCTGAGCTTGTACTTATCTAGTATTTTGGATAATAGTATGCATAGATTAGAAGTATAAAGTGCCAATGCAATTTTGTGTTGCCATAGTTATACAGTGTGTATCAGCCAAATGGAATAAATTCGCTAATAAATACATGGGGGCGTGTACGAAAAAACGCTCGGTTACGTCGATTGATTGGTATTTCTAGTTGCGCAAACTTTTTATACAGGGTGTGTTATGTAACAGTGGCCAATACTAACTTTCTATTTTAAATGCAATACACTAAGAGAAATGCATTATAACCCTTATGAGAATTCTTATAAACATCATAAGAATTTGGGACAGCAATACGTGCTAATAGCATATATACACCAGATATAGTTAAGACCAGTGCATAAGAGTAAATAGCTATGTTATACTGTTTATATGACATGGATTGTAACCCTAAAGGTTTGTTCCATAGCGAATATACAACGTGCTTATACCCATTATACATTAGTTGACAATGAGTATAATCCAGTTTTATAATGGGTATAAAACTGTTTAGTTGCTAATACAAAACAGTTTATACCAACTAAACAGTTTTATACCTTTCATAAAACTGTTTAGTTGCTAATACAAAACGGTTTTATACTATTTTTTGGTTTTAAAAATTTTTCCCTCTAGGGGTAGTATATACATATATTTGAAAGGATTACAAAAAAAAATAGGTAAACATTACAAAGGTCTTTATTAATCTTGAACAAAAACAACACAAATAAAGCCATTTCTCCTTAACGCTTACAAATACTAAGGAACAACAAAAAATCTGAAATCATAAATACCTACAGCTTTTAGGTTACCAAAAATACTAAAAATATTTACACTTTATTATGTCGCTTACAAATTGATAAATACAGGCGTTACAAAACTAAGACCCAAACCAAATATAAGTGAGTTATTATTATGAGCTAGTTTATCTCAAAATTAACAAAAATTAACTAAGGCATACGTATGGAATTATTCCGTTTTGTCCAATTTTATTTTAGTTGTATTCATATTATACAGTGACCGGCAAAGAGTTAGCAACATATGGGAAAAATGTTTATTAGCGGAATATTGAAAAATTTTTTTTTGGGGGATTGGATGTGCATGTCCCATAACCTTAAAATCGATTTTGACATACGTCACGTGAACAATGGTATGGCGGGAAAGTTGAAAAAACCAATATGAAATCATCATAATTCAGATAAGTTGATGAGATATCAAAAAAAATCCAAGAATAAAAAGTGTTTAGAATTCCATTAGAACCTTAAATACAATGTTTGGGATATCTACTTAAAAAAACATAAAATCGAATATTTTTGTAAATATTTTTTTACCGAATTAAAAATTTCCATATTTTTCCTTTCTTAAAGCTTCATTAAAGTAAAACTGACATCTGGTGACCACAACTAGAAATATTCTTTTGTTTTTCTGACAATTTGGAGCAATAATTCAAAAAATTCGTTTACACTTGGATACCAGCTGTTGCAATAGTCTATTTCTAATAACCTTATCGATATTTTTTATATCGAAATATTCTATTATGTTAAGAAATCCTTAAATTCATTAATCCAAAGCAAATTTTATTTATAACCATAAAAAATAATTTAAATTTTTATTAATTTTTAGATTTTTTTAAAGATTTCTGCGAAATTCAAAATTATTTTTTACGGTTATAAATAAAATTTGCTTTGGATTAATGAATTTAAGGATTTCTTAACATAATAGAATATTTCGATATAAATAATATCGATAAGGTTATTAGAAATAGACTATTGCAACAGCTGGTATCCAAATGTAAACGAATTTTTTGAATTATTGCTCGAAATTGTTAGAAAAACAAAAGAATATTTCTAGTTGTGGTCACCAGATGTCAGTTTTACTTTAATGAAGCTTTAAGAAAGGAAAAATATGGAAATTTTTAATTCGGTAAAAAAATATTTACAAAAATATTCGATTTTATGTTTTTTCAAGTAGATATCCCAAACATTGTATTTAAGGTTCTAATGGAATTCTAAACACTTTTTATTCTTGGAATTTTTTTCGATATCTCATCAATTTATCTGATTTATGATGATTTCATATTGGTTTTTTCAACTTTCCCGCCATACCATTGGTCACGTGACGTATGTCAAAATCGATTTTAAGGTTATGGGACATGCACATCCAATCCCCCAAAAAAGATTTTTCAATATTCCGATAATAAAAATTTTTCCCATATGTTGCGAACACTTTGCCGGTCACTGTATATTTTGCAAAGAAAAATAAAATAAAATAGCTACTGATTTGGAATTGTAGGATTAGAATTAATTGTAAGTTATTATAATAGTCTAAATTATTTTATTGTTTACGGCATTTTATATTAAAAAATAGTAAAAATGAATCGACAGTTATAGATTTTTCAAATCATTAAAACTCAGTTATTTGAGACTTAAAAATGCATTTATATAAACATTTAGGTTAACAATTTTACAAAATTAAAACATCTTTTGATTAATCGTTATTAACTATCTATAAGACTGGCAATCTTATTTTCTATAGATATCAGTCATCAGACATATTATACGAAAGCAATGCCAAAGCTAATGTTTGTGAATTTTAAGATAAACCAACCACACATAAGTAATAATAGGTACTTACCCCCTTAAAATGGGTTGGGTTTGAGTTTTGCAAACTATAACATGATTATGTACAGTTGGATATGTTATCCATATTTTATTATTTTATACAATACATACAGAAAAAGTTCAGCCACTAAACACACAATCCGCGGAGCCCGGGGAACAAAGCAAATGGCTACCGTAAATGTTTGAAGTTTCCCCCACTTATCGCGAAATAGAAGTGTGTTGCATACCTGTTAATAAATGTTTAATATGCGCCACTATTTTAAATAATACCCTAAATAAAGCGTTTTATCGTTGGTATAATCCTAAAAACAATTTTTTATTTCCAATAAGAATATTTTACTGAAATACATTCTTACAATAACTGGCTTATATGTAGTATTATTCTGTCTTATTGTACGTATAAATAACGAGTTAGCAATTCTATAATATGTTGTTTGTTAGTTAATTTTTTTGTTGTAGTTAAAGATTGTTTAATAGTAATTATTAAAAATTTTGCTACTGATATAAGGTAATTTTTAACAATTCTGTTTAATTAGTCGATTTCCCTCTGTGTACCCTGTATATTATTCAATTTTTTGATTCTTTAGAAACTTTAGACATACTTTATGTACAATATCCTATACTTAGCTATTTTCAACTGTTTCGGAAATATTAAGTGTTTTCAGATTTATTGCAAAAATTAACAACACACTCAAAAACTGTAATACTGTTTATTTCTTGATAATGTAAAAAACAAAAAAAAAATCATTAATGTAAGAGATGTTGAAAATGCTCGCCGCGAACGTCTTGGAAACATCCAAATCTTAAATAGAAATTTCTTCTAATGTTACTAAACATCTCAGGCGTGACCGATCTAATTGCAACATTGGGGCTATTTTTCAACTAGAAGTATGTGGGTTTTTCTCAAACTCAAGCATGATATCTAATTTGGTATCATCACTTATTGCATTGGCAGCTACTTGTTTTTATCCGCTTTACATGTCCAAGCTGGCGAAACTGCTTTTTTATTTTACTAATTTTCCCTTGAGTTATAGGCGGGAAATTTGGAAATTTTTCATGAAATAAGCGAGCAACTTTCATTTGTTTCCGTGCTTTATCTCCTTAACCAACCATCTGATGTAGAACTGTTATTTTGTGCATTTCTGTTAAATAAACCATTTTTCTGATAATATGCAGTTAACGAAATTCAAACGACTATAACACTGACAACTACTGTCATGCAGACAGGCAACAATTTGCTAAGGTCAGGAGTTTTAAATCAAAGTAAACAATAGTATATTAACGTACACGTTTTATAAAGCATCATTTTATAGCACGCGTCCATGCGGCGAGTTTTATAACGGGACAAGTGCTTAAAACTGCTTTATATAACACGTACGTTATACTATTTTTACTAATTTGTAGTTTTTTCAATAAAAAACACATATTTAAAAAGAAAATAAATCCTTCAAATTTTGTAAATTTTTATGTCTACATTTTATGTTGGTAATACTATTTTTTATCATAGTAGCCTCTGGACAACAAAAATTATTTTGCGAACTGTCATTTTTTGATTTATTGACCAATTTTCACCACGAGATTCTAAAGTTATTTTAGCGATATGAGATTTGAAATTAGACGGAATACGTTGTGTGATCTTTGTACATTCGGTACATATACAGAGCGTTCGGAAATTCGGACGATTTTGCTACTTTTTTTCGAATTTCAAAAGACGTGATTTTACGTCACGGCATTGCAATTTAGTATAGGGAAGATGGAAAATTCAAATAGAGTTGAAGTTAAAATCGATATTGGAAGGTTAGTAGATTGAATTTTGGATAGGATTTGGCAGAAAATGATAGCTTGAAGCATCTACAAAAGATTGATTTATAGATTTATGCAACCAACATCCATGACTGTTATCCACACAGAATAAAAAAGTAGGTTATCAAGCTATTTTTCCTCTGCGAAAAATGGGTTTTCTCGTAAATCACAAAGGCCGCGCAAGTTAATGAAATAAAACATTTAAATGTTACCAACATCAAATAAAGAAAAAACGCGTATCGAAATAGCTTCATTACGATACGCAAATGCGTATCATACTGAGCTTATTATGAACGTGAAATAGAAAAAGTAGTTTTAAGCACTTGTCCCGTTATAAAACTCGCCGCAAGCGGCTCGTTTTTTAACATGAACGGGTGCTGCGAGTTTTATAACATGGACGCGTGTTATAAAATGATGCTTTATAAAACGTGTACGTTAATATACCATTCAAACCTAATAAAAATGCAAAAAAAATATAAAAGGTATCTTTGTAATAAGGCCGATAGATTCTAATTTACATACCAAAGTTTAATTTGCTCTTTATAACACCAAAACTTTTTAAAATCACGAGGCTTTCCTAATATTATCAATGCGATATTTAAAATAATTTTAAACAAAAAAAAATACCATCTTTTCCACTAACGAAAGTAAAATACCTACGTAGTTCTTATACTTTATCGATCGGAATTGGACGAACGCTAAACATAGAATGTGCCAATGTCCATTAATTTGTCATTCCTTGACAATAACAAATTGCTGTTTTCCCTAGAGAAATATAGCTTGAACGACAATACACCCTAAACATTTTAATTAGTGAAATTGGGATGGACTAAGTGGACCTTTATGTATTATATATAATATATAAAATTGTAACACATAACAGAATATTTTGTGTTATTTGCTTATTTGTCTAAGTCTAAGGCATCTTACATAATTTACATTAACATATTAGAGAAACAAATCAAAAACTAAAAGTCTTCCTACACAAATTTATTAGAATAGAAATATTCAATTGAGGTTTCTACAAGTTTCGAATGCAGAAACGTTCATAGACACTTTCATAGTCTGCAGGAATGTGATATAATAGTATATTCTATAACAAGTATGGAATGGATGTATTCCGCACGAGGGAAAAGTTTGTAGGCCGAGCCGCAGGCGAGGTCTACGGTTTCGCGAGTGCAGGAATGCCATTCCATACTTGTTATAGACTATACTTTCTCTAACACTATTTTGGAAAAACGAAATAAGACTACATTAATAAATTTATTAAAAAAATTGTCCAGAGTGTGGACGATTTATACTTTTCGGACAAACATGTAAAATAAGCCAACACAACAGTTTCCGAGAATGAAGAAATCCTCTTTTCAAAGCGCCAATTCATAAACTTGGTGTACTCTAATTCGTAAATTTCCTTCGATTTTGAAGGTAATAAGTTTTTGATCGTTTCTTCTGCAATTATTTGTATTTCTGGGGGTTTACTTTCACCAAAAGCTTCATCGCTTGACATAGTTACTAAAACATTATTTATTTATTAGTATTACTTAAAAAAAATAGTTTATTTTGTTATAAAATCAATGCTTTATAATAAAACTTACCTTCTACGTAAAATAAAATCAACCGCCGTCAAAGTGAAACTTGACATGACAGTGTCAAAATAATCGAAACAAAGCTGTCTTGATTTTTAAAATTTGTTGGTTTTCCCGTGCAGTTAGATATTGAAAAGTTGTCTATGCCCTAGGCATCGAATTGAGAATACAAAGGAAGTAGGATTTTGCATAAACCGCCTTACAACGCAACCGACGGAAGTCGGCCATTTTGAACCCCCATCTAATGTCTAAATATGACTCCATGTTTGTTTTGGTGGTTGACCGTGGTTGACACTAGTTGACAGGTCAAGCTGTGATTTCTGCTTTCTTTGCTGTTTTTGAGTTAATTTCCATTTTAATTAGTTAAGAACCATATTTAACGAATTCTAGTAAACTTATAATTACTTTAGTGCGACAGTGGAGTATACTTTTAGCGCTGGACAGCGATTAAAACGGATTAATTGTTTGGTAATATGGGTTGATGAAAAAGTTATAAATATGGTTAATTGTGCTGCTTGTGGGTGCTCCCAAATGCTAGGAAGTAAAAAACTGGGCATTACATTTCATCGGTAAGTTTATGTTTAGATATATAAACTTTTTTAATCTGTAGAGAAAAAAAAAATGTAAATATTTAATTTAATATCAAAATACACATAACCTCCGAACCTCGCATGTCATTCGTCATTCATGGGCGTTCGTCTTATAAAACCAGAAAAATATTATTTATTTATTAATCGACTGGGTTACCCCATTTCTACAGAAAAGCAAATTAAAAATACTTATTGGTTTTCAGTTTTCCACATAATTATCCAAGAAAAAAGGCATAGTTGAAAATTGTAAACCGAAGTGATTGGGATCCTATATGAAATAGAGTTCTTTGCTCCAAGCATTTCTCTGAAGATTGGGTTGACAGAACTTCAAGATTGAAAGTTAGATTGGTCCCAACTGCAGTAGTGCCTACTTTTGAAGTAGCCAGGTTAAAAAATGTAAGTTTTGAAACTATTGTATCTGGTCATTACATAATATTGGAAAATATGTAGGTAAGTAGAATTAAGAATATGAATACAAATAATTCTGCATTATTTATGCTTCTGAGGAAGCTGCTTTGTCACTTTTTCATAAATTATGTAGGTATCGATAAAAGTTTTTAGATGTTTTATTAGTTTAATCTATTTTTTAAATTTTAAAGCCATGGATAAAGAATGTAATAAAATATGGATGGTAGTATAGGTACGATAAACAAAGAAATTCATATTTAAAGATTGAAGACCATGATGTTTCTAGAATGATTGAAACGTTTTCCCAATATTCACCTGAGGACGACTGGAGATACCATTGATTAAAAAAAATTAATTCAAAGCAAGTCCCAAACCTTCTATCATTCAAAGAAATTCATATCACAATATAAAAAAAAATTACAAAGAGAGGTTGTATCACGTTATAGGTACTTTTGTGTCATTTGGTAAAGGTGCCAAACAGTGATAATTAAAAAACTTATATTTTTTGGCAGGTACGTTCCTATGCAATATCTTATAAGGCACCATGTCAAAACCTGCCTGAAGATTATTATCCTACTGTGAATCTAAATGGAACACCTTCTGGTTACAACATATATTGGAAATGGCTCTTCCAGGACATGGCTCTTCCAGGACATTTTACTATCCAACAACACACCGAAGATTTTAGTATCTTCCTTTAATCTTATATGACAATCATTAATGGTTACAGTTTACGGTGATAAGGGTCTTTGATTTATTTAATATCAGTTTGTCTTTAGAAAACCAATAATTATTTACTTCAATCATAATTGTTAAATATGTTGCTCGAGAAGCTCATGATCTTTATATGCTAGGATTTATTATAAGAACTTGTAAATACTTTAAAAATGTTAACGCCATAATAACTTTATATTAATCCCTGGTAGTTACAAAACTTTAGTATGCATGAACTATTTGGGATCCTCAGTATGCCAATAAGATTGCTCTTTTAAAATATATTCAGCGTACATTTTAAAAATTTTTGTACTACAAGTCATTTTCAGTTTATCCGCCAAGAGGTACAGATCAAGGGCTTTTGTGTAATTTGTTTAATTTCCCTTCTTTAAGACTATTGCGTATAGAAGCAAGAATTATTTTCTTATATAAAATAATTAGAGACAAAATAGATAATAAAGAGTTATTAGGACTGTGAATAGTGTAATAGTGAATAGGCTTAGTCAATACTAGATCCGCACATGTATTTTATATTCCTACACCGAGGACAAATCTATACAAAAACTCACCACTTATAAGACTGTGCTGCTCTATTTTAATAAATATTGTGGAGACATTGACATAATATATAATTTAAACTATGGCAAATTAAAATTAAGGAATGAACTGCTTAGGCAAATGCTAGTTGAATATTTATTATAGCTTAGGATAGCTTTTAGAAATAGGGTTTATGTATCTATAATTAACTTGTTAAGTTGATACTAGAAATAAATAAAATGTTTGTATTATCTGCATAGTTTGTCATTTGACAATTTTCTTGTATACTAGAAATCTCATTAATATTATTTAGGTACATATAATAAACAGGACAATATTATATTATATTGGATATAAGAAATAGTAAGGTTTTTTAAAATTTTATATTTTAACGTAGACGTTTTGGCAATAATTTTGCCTTCATCAGTATTAATTATCTGAAACTATTTGTTTCCTGCAATTTTTTTTTTAATGTATAATAAAAGGTGTTTTTTAGTTATTTAACCAGATATTTACATTAAGGACCCTTTCACCTCCGTTACCTTATTTAAATAAATAATTAAAAGAAATAGTTGTATTGTTTTATTACACCAACCTTAACGTATCTTATAGGTATATATGAATCTAAATATTTTTTCTATTTTCTTCGTCAAATAAAATTTCATTAATCATTTTATTATTACCATTTTAATGATACGCCACAGGTGGACCGGAAACGCGCATGCGTCAAATGTTGCCGCCATCGGCCCCCATCCCGGACAACTGTCAATCTACAATACCCTACTTCCTTTGTATTCTTTATTCGTAGGCCCTAGGTGATACAGAATGAATCCATTCTGTAACAGTGTGTTAGAATGCGTGGTTTCTAAAGTAGTGTTAGAGAAACAATATTATAGTACTGCAAGGCTTTTAATGTAAATAACTGAATACAAAATGGCCTTGGCGCGTTGCCAAAGGCCGTTTTCTGTTGGAGGTTTGACCGCGATTCACATTCCGCTCTCGCTGCATTCCCCCTCCATAGCAGCACATACGTGCGGACTAAATTTCCCGTGTAAAAAAAGGCCGGGACACACTTGTCATACACCACTCCGATCCGACTCCGGTCCGATTTTGCTCCAAAGAACGGATCGGTGCGGGATCTGAAGAGGTGAGCACACATGTTCTACACGCTTCCGAGTCCTTTCCGATTTCCAGCTCCGGCTCGATACATTCGCCACTCTCGCCAGTGTCGATTCAATTAAAATCGCGAAAGATTCTGTGCGCAAAATGTTCAAAAATTTTAGCAACTGCGATTTAGCCATGGTGGCACTTTGTTTAGAAGAGGAAGATGAAGAAAACTGGAGAGATATCATGGAGAACAGAGGGAAACGCAGATTTTGGGTACATTCTGCTTGAAAAAGAAGATCCGTAGAAGGAGAGTATAACAAACACTGCAAAAACTCAAAATTATTATTACAAATTCCAACCGACACGCGTGCGCAGCCCTTAAAACGAATAGACTGCACCACAGCCCCCTTTATCATAAGTTCGTTGTGACTGCACGATCGGAACACGATCGGATGCATGATCGGAGTCGTGTAGGAGTGGGATCGGATACGTGTCGAAAAGGTGTGAACTACACAATTGTGTGAACTACGCTGTTCAAACTCTATAGTATCAGCTTTGTTTTGGTTTTAAAATAAGGATTGATTCCAAACAGTTCGAGAACTGCGCAGAACTCAATGTGCAATAAAATAAATCCTGGAACTGTTTTAGAATCGCTTCGCAGTAGAAGAAACCAAAACAGCTTATTATAAAAGAAAGAAGAGAAAATCAACCAGTACCTCAAAATTTAAAACATACATGTTAAAGATTTTTTGACCGTTTTGAGTAACTTGCACAGTACCAGACGGAAAAAATGGATTTAAAAAAATTCTATTTTTATTTAATCTAAGATTATTTCTATTAGATAGATAGCCAAACAAGCAAACAAACAGCAAACAGGGATCTTGGCCACAGAAGAAAAAGAAAAAGTTAGTTGTTGACGCCTATTTTCATTAGAAAAATTCAACTGCGCATGCGTAAACTAAAAATCCCGAATCGGTTCTATCAAAAAGCTCGAATTGCAATGATAGTTCGAGAACGGTTACGAACCGGTTCGAAATATAACCAAAACACTTGAATGTCAGTTCGGAATCGATTCTAAACTCAACCAAAACATAAATAAGTCACTGCGCATGTGCGGACTGTTCTAGAACGGTTCTAAGCTAGAACCAAAACAAAGCTATCATTTCCCTCTCAGGCACTCGTCCGACTGTATGATCGTAGTCGGATCGGAAGGGTGCATGATAGGTGTGTCCCGACCTTTAGCGTACCGTGAAATATCTGCTGCTGTTTTGAAGTGGTTTATTCGCAAAAATAAAACATCAAATTAAAATTATTTTATGGCATGCGAAGGCTGGGAGTGCAGATGAATTAGGCATTTTGCCTTTTTGTATCACGATCAACATCTATCAACACCCAAAAATATATATGTGACAGCAGCACGCGTTCCTACTGTAAGACAACGAAAATGGCTAGACCGTTGTATGGTGATAATATCACGGTAATTTAAGCAATAGGAAAAAGAATACCATACCATAGAATGGTTTATAGCCATTGTTGCTCTAAATACTCATAGTAATTATCAAGTTCTATTGGGGGTCTAATCTGGTTTTATATATTGTATTAGTTCCGACTGGCAGTTGTAATGAAACTTGACATTAATCATAATAATATTTG
Organism: Polydrusus pterygomalis; assembly: GCA_963969555.1. Classification (NCBI taxonomy): domain Eukaryota; kingdom Metazoa; phylum Arthropoda; class Insecta; order Coleoptera; family Curculionidae; genus Polydrusus; species Polydrusus pterygomalis. Next base: position 34,049,247 of record OZ018376.1, on the reverse strand, counting down.
CTTACCACGGTTAATAAAGCATATACTTACCACTAAAAATCAGTATTATAGTTTTCAAAAATTTAAGTAGCTTCCAGTGTGATATTGTTCTTGTCGTTTAACATTGCATAATATGATTGTCTTTGATGTAACATGGTCCATTTGTCCATAGACTATAAAGTCCAATATTAATGATGGGTTGTGCGAAATAAGAAGTTTGTATTGCTTTATCTGATATGCAAAGTTTTAAAAAACCTATATACAAAGTATAAATAAATTAATTGAAACAGGTATACGGGTCAATAAAGATAAAGTTCAGACAGGACAACTAGAAGACTCCGAGCATAGAAGACTCCGAGCAACGATGTGACCTGCTTAACAAATACGTTGAAACTAATACTATATAAGGCGCGCGGCGATTGCCGATCGCTACGAATCCCCACGAACGTCTTGTGGATTATAGGTTCTTACGGATACAATTCGTTTTTGGGGACACTGTTCTGCTTTCTTAATATTAGAGAAAGCGCTTTACTGGGAACAAAATGCGTTGCATTGAGAAGATACAATTTATTTCTTAACAAAATTGCTGTATTAAAAATAGTTCATTATTCAACAAGACTGTGCTGCTAATGGAACTGATTACCTACTCCCAATAAAAACACTGTTCTAGCAAATCTGGAATTGATATTACACTAAAGCGTCAATTTATTTAATATGAGTTAAAAATAAGCTATCAATACAAACTATTTCTTAGCAAACCTGTTGTATTAAATCATTTTCTCCAGTGTACAGGGTGTCCCAAATTCGAGCCTCATCATGGGGATCTCGGAAACTATAAGAGATACAGCATCGGTCAAATTGTGGCAAAGTTGAGCAATTTCGTACTAAGCAATATCGCAAAAAAATATCTGAGCTATCTGCTTTAGTTTTTGAAATTTTTGCAAAAAACTAAAATTTTGAGTTTTTGTTTTTTTAAATTGCTCGACTTATTTTATCCGCTACAGAAAAACAAGCACAACATTGTTAAGGCAACTTTTTACGCTCCATATTGTGACGTTTTTAGAATTTCGTTACAACGTTTGGTTTTTGTGGAACTATTATCAACTTTAATTTTTTAAATACGGACCTGCATCTTTTATTTTATTTTTTAATAGCCCTTTAAGCCCTGAATTCAACCATGTACCACACTTAATTATATTTAGACGTTTTGATGTCATTATTACATCTTCAGGAATGTGATAATTATTTTTAAATACGGCCCTGTTGCTAGTTACTTAATCTTTTTACCACATACAACATGTAAATGGATCCGGAATTTTATACAAATAATTAACTATATTTAAGTTTTTATATAAATTGTAACAAAGTAAAAATAAAACTAAACAAGACAAAGGTGGCTATGACAAGAACTTTTACTTGATTGTTTGGCTTAATTATCTTGACAACTGCAGTCACCATTTTTACTGAATATTTCAGCAAAATTATGTTTTCTGCTTTAGAAAAGCGCGACATTTTACGAGTTTATTATTCTTCCAATAGGAATTCACAAATTTCTTGTGACCGTTATTTACAGGACTATCCTGAACGCTTGCAGCCTCATTATAGTTATTTTGCTACGCTTGATACTAATTTAGCCCAGTATGGTAGTTTTAATAAACCAAGAGTCAAATATGGTACACGAATGGAGCCGGAAGAACAACAAAATATTTTAGATTCTGTAACCCACCAAAATCCCGCTAAACGATATTTCAATCTAACAACTAACACCAGGGCCGTATTTTAAAATAATTATCACATTCCTGAAGATGTAATAATGACATCAAAACGTCTTAATATAATTAAGTGTGATACATGGTTGATTTCAGGGCTTAAAGGGCTATCAAAAAATAAAATAAAAAATGCAGGTCCGTATTTAAAAAATTAAAGTTGATAATAGTTCCACAAAAACGAAACGTTGTAACGAAATTCTAAAAACGTCACAATATGGAGCGTAAAAAGTTGCCTTAACAATGTCGTGCTTGTTTTTCTGTGGCGGATAAAATAAGTCAAGCAGTTTAAAAAACAAAAACTCAAAATTTTAGTTTTTTGCAAAAATTTCAAAAACTAAAAAAGATAGCTCAGATATTTTTTTGCGATATTGCTCAGTACGAAATTGCGCAACTTTGCCACAATTTAACCGATGCTGTATCTCTTATAGTTTCCGAGATCCCCATGATGAGGCTCGAATTTGGGACACCCTGTAAATACAAAGATAATTTTATTACATTTTTACAAAATTAAAACACAATATTTTACTCTGATTTATTCCTGTTAATTTCCTTAATTTTCTTAAAATCGTTTACATCTATTCGGAAAGACGTAGAAAGGCAAAAGAGCCTAGAATTACAATCAAAATTAATTTGAACCATTTAACCGCTAATTTCACGGCACTTAAACCATGAAAGGCTAGCTCCCTTTTAATTTAGTTACCGTTATGGAGATACGGAAAACGCCAACGTCAGATGTTTAACGCCAAGAGTAGTAGAAAAGTAAAGTTATTTATTCATAAATTAAATAAGAAGTGAACAGTTTAAGGTTTAAAATTAGAAAGTTTTCATGAAAACACTGCACGAAAAACGACCGAAAAACAGATTCAAACAACTACTGAATTCGGTTTACTAAGTCTACTCTATACATTTGCGGAAATTTGAAAGTTCCTACACTGAGGAAAATGACCTAATACAACAGGTTTGCTAAGACATAGTTTGTATTAGTATCTTAATTTTTATAGACCCATATAAAATAAATTGCTAGTGTATCAAACTCGCTTTAGTGTTATATCAGTTCCAGATTTTCTAGAACAGTGTTTTTATTGGTAGTAATTTCTATTCCATTAGCAGCACAGTCTTTTTTTTTTTTTTTTTTTTTTTTTTTTTTTTTTTTTTTATTTTAAGCACAGTCTTGTTAAATAATAAACTACTTTTAACACATTCGCTGCCAAGCCAAATTTGTAAAAATGGCCTCCCAGGCCAATGTTGAATCCTATAAGATACGGCAATTCTAAGGGGTATAGCAGTTTTTTTTTGCTGTGTTTTTTGCGTGTTTTTTTTAAATAAAACCTAAACAGACACCGGTGTCTGACGTGGCGTGGTGAAACCATTTTCCCATAACGCGCCACAGAAGACACTCTGAGAAGACATTTTTCTTACATGGTTACGCCACAGCGGACACCTTAGCGGACACGACGTAGATAGCGGACACATCAAATCCGCCGATCGTATAGAGCTATAGCCCTACTGTAAGGAGTGTAAGGAGACTTCAGTTGGAAGTAAGATTACGTTGTGTCTACTGTTAGTTCTCCGTTGCAAATTTAGGCCGAGTTACGTGATTTATTTTATTACATTCTATTTTTGTGCAAAAATGAATAACAGAACCGGAAGAATTATGTATTTTGTGACTAATGAAGAACCAGGGAGTGATTTCTTTATATCTGTTTATTATAATACAACACCTGATATAATGTGTTAACATTTTGATTACCTTTCTTAGAAGAAAATAAATAAATACAAAACGCGCTTTAACTTTTCATTGAAATATTGGGTGTCTGCCCTGGCGTGTATGGAAATTAATTAAAAAAATTAAGTCTGCTCGCCATAGCGGACACAATAGCAGACACGTGTTATAAAATCCATTTACAGTGTCCAATCAAAAAACCAAGATAAGGGGACTATGCCGCAGCGCCAATACAGACACCTCATATGAAAACTTTTATAGAAAAGTGTGTCCGCTGGGCAGTGTCGTTGAATAACTGTAGCGGGCACGGGTGTCTGACGTAGCGTGCTAAAATCATAGCTGATCAGACACCGGTGTCCGCCATGGCAGCGAATGTGTTAATTCATCAGTTTTGTTAAGAAATAAATTGCATCTTCTCAATGCGACGCATTTTGTTCCCAATAAAGCGCTTTCTCTACAATTTAAGAAAGCAGAAAAGCGTCCCCAAAAACGAATTGTATCCGTTAGAACCTATCATCCACAAGACGTTGGTGGGGGTTCGTAGCGATCGGCAATCGTAGCGCGCCGTAGTATTAGTTTTAACGTATTTGTTAAGCAGGTCACATCGTTGTTCGAAGTATTCTAGCTGTCCTGTCTGAATTTGATCTTTACTGATCGTACCAATACCTGTTTTAATTATTTTATTTTTACTTTGCATTTAAGTTTTTTTAAACTTTACATATCAGATAAAGCAATAGAATATTTCTATTTCGCACAACCCATCATTAGTATTAGACTTTGTAATCTATGGACGAATTTAACTATCTCGGCAAACCATGTTGCATAACGGATCATCATATTTATGCCATGTTAAACAACAAGAAGCTATTTAATTCTTTGAAAACCACACTACTGATTTTTAGTGGCAAGTATATGCAATTATATCCGTAGCAAGCAAATATTATTATGAATAATGTCCAGTTTCATTACAATTCTCAGTCGAAACTAATACAGTATATAAAACCAGATTACACCCCAAATAGAACTTGATAATTACTGTGAGTATTTAGAGCAATAAGGCTATAAACCATTCTATGGTAGCAATAACTCTTATTTCCTATTGGCTAAATTACCGTGATATTATCACTACACAACGATCTAGCAATTTTCGTTGTCTTATAGTAGGATAACGCGTTGCTGTCACATATAGTATTAAACAGTTGTATAAAGAGTATGTGAATTCTTATAATGAATAGAAGGTTTTTATTTATTATTCCTAGGTCATCTGGCAAACGCCACATGTCTCAATATCAATCGAGCTTTTTATTTCAGCATATTATTATATTCAGTAATTAAATTTTACTTCGTAACAATTTTCCTGCGACATTCCTTATTTTATAAGCGAAGCTTCATATACATTACAACTAATGTCTCTGGGTATTTAGCAAATTAGATCCGGTTAATCCACTTACCTGTGACTAAGTTAGCATGATGAAATTGGCATACAGCATCTGCCTCGTACCAGGAAATTCGATCCCGGAAATAGCGGTAGAAGACAGGAAATCCTTCCTCTGGCAACATCCATGTATTGCTGATATTTACCTGAAAAATAAAATGGAAAGTTTTATTACGTAGAAGAATTAGTTAATTTCTTAGCTGATGTACACAAGTAGTACAAAATGTACAATAGAAATTTTAAGATCGACCTAACAGTTGGTTGAGGAAATATTTAACATCTATAAAATAGATTCTTTTCATAGTTTGTCGCTTGTCTATATTGTTTCAAAACTTAATATTTCGTAAACGGTTGAAGATAGGTATAGGGCGTTATTATTTATGAAAAATGTATAGAATTGATTGTAGAATGTAAAAAATTTTATGATCCAACTGTATATCTTTTTTCCTAAAAAAAAATGCATTTCCAAATAATTAATTTCACGGGTTCAAACGAATCTTAATTAAGTGGGCAATATTCCATATAAAACGCTGATCCGCTTCTTTATAACCCTGTATAAGGGGTCCTGTTTAAAAATCGAAAGATAAGGTCAGTTCCAATTCCAAATTAAATTTTTTATTGCCAAAACGAAAAAAGTTCCATTTTTAGGAATCACCCGGTAGATAGCACAAAACTAAATGTATACCCAATTGAATTTAGTATTTTTCTATAAAACATATCTCGAAGACAATTCGATTCGAAGTTTTCCTAATGTAAACTCAAAAAAGTCAAAGAAGTATCCATATAAAATTATTTCGAGAAAAATACGATGCAATGTCAGAGAGGTTTAATGATTTCAATAAATACAAATGATATTTCTTAATATTATAAGTGAGTTTTGTACAGGTGGGGCAAATTTTGATCGCAGTAAAGTAACAAGCAAAATGCAGTTTAGTGCACAATAATTTAAGAGAATTTAAGAAATAATAAAACTGTAATATTTCTTGGACTGTTGAAATCATTGTTCTTTAATACAAGTCACAAGGACAAGTCGAAAACACAAACATAAACAAACTACATAAAGGGTTAACGGCATACCTAAAGATCTGAGAAACAAAACTGTCAAATGTTGCAAATATAATCCGCATATTTGGCAATTAGTTTTTCTTTGTCTAACGCAAAGTATTGCTTGCAAAATTGATAATTCACGAAGAGGTTAGACTGTGTTTCTATACATTATGTCTATTGAACCGCCTTCGACCGAGCACGAAACAACCCGAAATCAGGCGAAATCAACGGCCGGCGAGAGCATATGTTTGTTTCGCTCTTAGTTTCCAATTCATTTATGTAATCTTCTATTTGATATAAACCCATCAACTTAATGGTATATCAACGTACACGTTTTATAAAGCATCATTTTATAGAACGCGTCCATGTTAAAAAACGAGCCGCTTGCGGCGAGTTTTATAACGGGACAAGTGCTTAAAACTGCTTTATATAACACGTACGTTATACTATTTTTTCTAATTTATAGTTTTTTCAATAAAAAACACATATTTAAAAAGAAAATAAATCCTTCAAATTTTGTAAATTTTTATGTATAAATTTTATGTTGGTAATACTATTTTTTATCATAGTAGCCTCTGGACAACAAAAATTATTTTGCGAACTGTAATTTTTTGATTTATTGACCCATTTTCACCACAAGATTCTAAAGTTATTTTAGCGATATGAGATTTGAAATTTCACGGAATACGTTGTGTGATCCTTGTACATTTGGTACATATACAGAGCGTTCGGAAATTCGGGCGATTTTGCTACTTTTTTTCGAATTTCAAAAGACGTGATTTTACGTCACGGCATTGCAATTTAGTATAGGGAAGATGGAAAATTCAAATAAAGTTAAAGTTAAAATCGACATTGGAAGGTTAGTAGATTGAATTTTGGATAGGATTTGGCAGAAAATGATAGCTTGAAGCATCTACAAAAGATTGATTTATAGATTTATGCAACCAACATACATGACTGTTATCCACACAGAATAAAAAAGTAGGTTATCAAGCAATTTTTCCTCCGCGAAAAATGGGTTTTCTCGTAAATCACAAAGGCCGCGCAAGTCAATGAAATAAAACATTTAAATGTTACCAACATCAAATAAAGAAAAAACGCGTATCGAAATAGCTTCATTACAATGCGTATCGTAATAGATTTGTTATAATACAAAATTAGAAAAAATACGTTTAAGCCCTTCGATTTATATTGGGGAGTTTTCGTATGACACTTTAACTTTTACATATTTTAAAGTATAATAATTTTTTGTTATTTTAAAAAATTAATTATTTAGGTGGATTATTGACAATTGACACAAAATTACCTTATGGACAGGTCGCGTCTCTCCTAAAGCAACCCAATGTTTCAGAATTAAATCATTTTTAGAGTCCAAAGTTTTAATTTTATTTTTCCAGATCAATAAATACTCGATTAATTATGATAACTCCGAGAACATTGGCATTAAAGTAGTTAAAGTATATTAAAATATAATATAAAAAAATTATATCTAATAAATACTGGTCAATGGTCATGTCAGTAACAGGGCCAAAATATTATCATTAATATTTATATTATAATATTATATAAATAAATAGGTACCACTATACTATATATAATATTTAGCGCATACCCCCTTTAAGGATGGGCACCGGCCATATCCTAACAAAGCTAATATTAAAATCAACATATTTTTATTATATAAAATATCCATTATTATATTTACAGAAGTAATTTATAATTTTTAAATAAAATTTAAAAAAACATATTGCAATTTCTATTGACAAAAAAATGTGGAATTTTAAAATAAGTAGTTGGCAACGTCTAATAACAGGAAATAGCGGTTGAAGACGGGAAATCCTTTCTCGGGAACCTTCCAACTAATTTTCACCTGGAAATCAAGCGGAAAGACTTGATTAATCCGTGGCAGAGTTTAATTTCCTAACGGGAGTAAGTGGGTTAAGCGACACACCTTTAAGGGAAGAAAAGTCAAGTTAAAGGTATAGTATTATCGTAAATAATCAAGCAATAGACAGTTGATAAAACGTATCATGGCAAGTATACTTTACAATATAGCTACCGGCTGACACAAGAAGTATTTACCCGGTTAATCCCCCTCCCCCACCTTTTTTTGTAATTAAAAAGTTAATAGTCGTGTAAATTGTAATTTTTCGGCAAAGTAATACCTTTAAAATCAGTGCGGTCAGCCTTTTAATTTTAAATAAAAACTCTCCATTTTTGTTGTTTTAAATTTAATCGAAAATTTCGTTTTCAATAACGTATGGAAACATTAAATTTGTTCATTTTAACTTATTTTAAAACACTTCGTAATTATTATACCTATGCATCATTTGGCATAACATTTGGTCTTATAAAATCAAAAGCAACCGGTTGTAAATAAAATAGTTCTAATCGCAGACCTGTAGTAGAGACTAGCGCTGAGCAAAAATTCGAAAAATCGATATTATCGATAATATCGATATTATTGATATGTATCGATATTATCGATATATTATCCGATCCCATCGAAAATATCGATTTTTCGATTTTTTGATGCTGGTGTTAGAATGTCGCCTAAATATTTGAATGAATATCATTGATAATAAAAGGAGGGAAGAGTGCAATAATCATTATTATTTTTATCCTTTATTTACGCCTTTACCTGATTTGTTTACTGTTTAATGTAATTTTTCACTGTCACTAATGAATTTTTATACATGTGTCTTCTCTTTTATAAAGTCAATCTTTTGGTATAATATAAATGTCGGTGTAGATATTATCAATACACATATTGATATTTAATATCGCCTAACACTAATTTTATATATACAGTGTGTGTATAAAGTCTGGAAACGGCCTAATAACATCACAATTTACTGGCCGATTTAAACCAAATTTGGTACAGTTGTGTAAGAGGATCTAACGCACCGAATGATGATATTGGCGTTGTTGCCAGCTTTTTAGTTTGTCTGGAATTCGAACGAATTTTATATTTTTAAATATAACACCCAGTATATTTTAACATTCTTAAATTCCACATAAAATTATAATTATTTTTTATTAAATGCATTATTAGTCTATACTTCATAGTTTCCGAGATATTGTCTCTCGAAAAGTGACATTTTTGAACTTTGACAGCTTATAACTTTCTAACAGTACGTCTTAGAGCAAAATGGCTGACATGTCCCTATCTTCAATTTTTATTATCTTCCCAAAAAAATCAACTTCCGGTTAAACCGGATGTAACTCGAAAGCAGGAAATATAATTGTTCCGGTTTAACTGGAAGTTGATTTTTTTGGGAAGATAATAAAAATTGAAGATAGGGACATGTAAGCCGTTTTGCTCTAAGACGTACTGTTAGAAAGTTATAAGCTGTCAAAGTTCAAAAATGTCACTTTTCGAGAGTCAATATCTCGGAAACTATGAAGTATAGACTAATAATGCATTTAATAAAAAATAATTATAATTTTATGTGGAATTTAAAAATGTAAAAATATACTGGGTGTTATATTTAAAAATATAAAATTCGTTCGAATTCCAGACAAACTAAAAAGCTGGCAACAACGCCAATATCGTCATTCGGTGCGTTAGATCCTCTTACACAACTGTACCAAATTTGGTTTAAATCGGCCAGTAAATTGTGATGTTATTAAGCCGTTTCCAGACTTTATACACACACTGTATAAGTATAAGTATAAGTAGCGCTGGGCAAAAATTCGCTATATCGATATTTTTATCGATATATTAACGATATTTAAAAAATAAACTATCAAAAAATCGATATTATCGATAATAATCGACATTATCGATAGTACCGATATTTACGACAATAAAGATATTTCTTTAAATATCGATATTCGATATTGGAATTTCAATATCGCCCAGCCCTAGTAGAGACCCAATTGTTTACATTTTTACCCGATCGCTCAGCATTCCCACCGGTTACGCCATTGCCAGACTTACCTATTTGTCGAAAATATCTTACAAAATGTTAATTTGGCAATTCCAATAGCTCTTGCAACTGCCTTAATAAAAAAATTATCCGTAATTATTTCCATGATACATACTATACTAAACACAAATTCCTTTATAAATAATTATTCAACGTTGCCAAGCGATAAAATAAAAAAAAATATTTCTTATTAATTTATTTGTACATTAATTAATTACATTATTCTATTATAACCTGTTACTCTGGCAACGTATATCTTATTTTTTTATTTAACGAATATCGCTAACTATTTGAAATTCTAAATGAATGGGATTGATATTGCAACTTGGCTGGATTAGTTCAACGCAATTTAAGATCTAGGGTCTATTTCGTGTGATTGGGTAAAAATACCTCCTTATTATTGTTAAAGCCGCCAGTATGATGACCATGTTTTTAATATTTAGCGATACAATAGGTTTAAATAACTAGTTTTCCCTAACCTTTAGTAACAAGAAATATACAATATCTATTTAAAAATATCTAAAGGCATTAATAATTGTTTGAAGGTGGTAGACAATGAAGTAATATCATAAAAAATACCTTGTCGGATTTCCATTGTCTTTATTTTGTTACTTAACACAACGTTTCGGTTAGTTAGTATCTCTAACCGTTTTCAAGTATAAACTAAATTTTAATTCTAACTCTACTGTCTTAAATACTATCCATGTGCAATGAAGCTTGATGACTCCGCCTACGTGCCTATTGGAGTGTAAAGTTTGAACTGTTGGTTTCGTACAAGAAGAGGCTTCCAGATATTGGGGATATCTATACTTGGTTTACTAAATATATGGGTATTTTGATTCAATAAAGCTGCTTCTTTGAATTTTCGTTTTCTCCTGTGCTGTTCCGTGTCCAAAACCTTGGCTTCTGATCACTGTACCTATATTATGTTGGTCGGTCCACACATGTTCCGCTGTACCTGATCTTGAAGTTTCACCTCTTTGAGTATGTTTCAGATGTTCTTTAACTTGTTACGGGAAGAGGTATTTTTGTTTCTCCAATGTTCGATTTGCCACACTCGCAAGGGATTTGATAGATACAATTTTTTGTGTTTTCATTACGGGAGGATTTTACTTTTGTAAGAGATCAGGTATAGCGGAACATAATATACAGTGGTCAGAAGCCAAGGTTTTGGACACGGAATAGCACTGGAAAAAACGAAAATTCAAAGAAGCAGCTTTCATAAATCAAAATACCCATATATTTAGTAAACCAAGTATAGATATCCCAAGATCCGGAAGCCTCTTCTTGTCCAAAACCAACAGCTCAAACTTTACACTTCACAAATTTTTCACGTGGCCATGACAAATAGCGGTTTCTTATTGGCCACAAATATTGGTGTGAAATTTTCTATAAAATTTAAGCATCCAATAAAATAACCTGTTTATATTTAAAATTAAAAAGTTGACCTTTTGATAATTACCCCTATGTGGCCAAAAAGAAGTAAATAAAACCCCTTCCGGCATAATTTAAATTTTAAAAGCCACGTAATGTAGCGACGTAAAACCGCTGTGTTGTAAGTACGCCCGGGATATGAGCAAAACTTTTTAATGCCGCGTACCCATTTTATATTTTTGCATTGTAAAAGTTAAAAGTGTTAAAAGTGAACATTGTTTACAACTCGGGTCAAATTGCTGCGGTTACATGCCAAATTAGTTTATTTAAATAAAGTATATAAAATTGGATTTCCTTAATTGACTTAATTTATTAACCTGGTATTAAAGAAAACCGTTTGGTCTTTCGTTATGGTTTTGTTACATCATTGTTTTAAGATAAAACTAACAAAACCATAACGAAAGACAAAACGGTTTTCTTTAATACCAGGTTAATAAATTAAGTATGAACATATAGCTATTTATGTTTTACCTATCTATTATTGATCTATAATACCTTAGAAACGGAATATGTTATGATAGCAATAATACCTGCTATCACACCTAGGGCATTATAAGCGGGCATTATGATAATGCCCGCTTGTAGAATACTTGGTCCAGAGAGAGTTCGGACTGTATTTTTCCGACTAAAAATAATAAAGTTTGTTAAACATATGTATTAAAATAAAATCAATAACTTACCAGTTCCTGGAAATATGCCATTAAAACATTTTCGGTTATTTGAAGAATTGTGTTCGTATCTTTCCAAATACCAAATATGCCATACTCCCGATCATACTGTTGCCTTGATTTAACTGGCAAAAGATTTTCGGTCGCTTTTATGACCTTTTCTCTTATATTTTGTGGAATTTCTTCCATTTTGAGCAAATCGTTAAATAAAAAATGCCAACTGACTAACTGACAGAAACATCAAAGTCAAACTTAACACCAGTCATTATCTACTTACGTATACAGGTACAGGTGCAACTTATTTTTTATATTGCGAATAAATAATGTAATTAGTCATTGAAAAACTCTTTTTTAGGTAAAACATAAAGCATTGTATGCACCACGGGCTTTACTGGACTATAATGCCCATCAGGCAGAAACCTATCCCTCGGGCCAGAGGCCCTCGGGCTATTTCTACCTTCAGGGCATTATAGTCCCCGTAACGCCCTTGATACATAAATAGCTATTATGTATCAAGGGCGTTACGGGGACTATAATGCCCTGAAGGTAGAAATAGCCCGAGGGCCTCTGGCCCGAGGGATAGGTTTCTGCCTGATGGGCATTATAGTCCAGTAAAGCCCGTGGTGCATACAATGCTTTATGTTTTACCTAAAAAAGAGTTTTTCAATGACTAATTACATTATTTATTCGCAATATAAAAAATAAGTTGCACCTGTACCTGTATACGTAAGTAGATAATGACTGGTGTTAAGTTTGACTTTGATGTTTCTGTCAGTTAGTCAGTTGGCATTTTTTATTTAACGATTTGCTCAAAATGGAAGAAATTCCACAAAATATAAGAGAAAAGGTCATAAAAGCGACCGAAAATCTTTTGCCAGTTAAATCAAGGCAACAGTATGATCGGGAGTATGGCATATTTGGTATTTGGAAAGATACGAACACAATTCTTCAAATAACCGAAAATGTTTTAATGGCATATTTCCAGGAACTGGTAAGTTATTGATTTTATTTTAATACATATGTTTAACAAACTTTATTATTTTTAGTCGGAAAAATACAGTCCGAACTCTCTCTGGACCAAGTATTCTACAAGCGGGCATTATCATAATGCCCGCTTATAATGCCCTAGGTGTGATAGCAGGTATTATTGCTATCATAACATATTCCGTTTCTAAGGTATTATAGATCAATAATAGATAGGTAAAACATAAAATAACTATTATCCAACACATGACAGTTATGACATTATCAATGTCATTTTAGACAAGTAAACTATCAAATAACACACTAGTGAATTATGGATTATAACTCACGTTCATATTTAAAGTAGGTAGTATTCTATTTATTTATATTTCAATTACAAGCAGAATTCACATTGATATTGAAATGAAAGGAAAACGCTAACGGTTTATTTAAAATAAATTTATTAAAATTTATTAAAAAAGTCACTGTCAAGTCATTCTGACATTTATAGGCAGTAGCTACTTGCGTCTCAGTAGAGACGCAAATAGCTTTGATTATTTTTATTTTGATTATTTTGATTATTAATTATTATCTCATAAAAAAACGATTTCTTCCACTTGTTTGATAAAACATTGTATGCCACTCATGTGTTATGTTTCCTAAGTCACTTGAGTATTTATACCACTCGGTCTGACGGTCTCGTAGTATAAATCTTTCTCGCGTGTCTTATTTTCAACATAACACGCTAGTACCATAAATAACTATTATTTAAAATAAGAGGTCGTATTGTATACCTTGTGTGGTGTCCGCCAGACTTTCCTTGTAAATTTTGCTACACTTACATATTGGTTCCCCTATTAATTTTACATCAAAACTGTATTAGACTTTTTTGAACGTCCTTGATGATGGACTTGCACACGAAATTTTATTATTTTCTAATATGCGAATTAAAAGGTATTTAGAAAAAATTCTTCGTAACATTCTCAAAAATGAAATATGGCTTGGTTATACCTCAAAGAATAAAAAATATTATAATGTCAAATATCAGTACCTACACTTTTATTTTTTTTTAACATAATTGACAGTATTCAAGAAAAAATAAGTCTTACGGCTTAATCTTTAATTTTAATCCTCAGTACCCCACAAAAACACTTTTTGGAATGCAATTTTATGTGATATCATAATTATGACAATTTTATCTTTATAATGTCTTCCAGACATATAGGTACTAGAAAAGTTTTATAAAAATTTTTAAATAATCTTTGACACCTTCTTCTTAGAAAGGTTCTTTCTTTTTCCCCAGTTTATTTGGTTGGTTTAGACCCCCTTTAATAACTTTTTCACATACTCAATATGGTTTAACCTTTATCAATTTTCTTCATAATATGTCTTTTCTACACATCAATTTTTTAATTTCATAAAAGCTCCATTAAGGTTCTACACCATTTTCTCTTTTGTTAAAACCATCAGCACTAAATACATTTCTTGTCTCCTGATGATGAACGTTTCTACGTTCGAAACATGTAGAGACCCTTAGATAATTTTTATTCTATTAAACTTTGTGGAGAAAGACTTTTAGTTTTTTCTTTCTTTCCCATACTTTATAATCCTCTTTAAGCATGAACTACAGTATTGCCCGAAATAAACAGTACTGAACTTGTAATCGTATTATATATTAAAAAAATACATATTATTGACACTTTATTATATGTTCTAAATGTGCACCTCCTCGTTCAAGACAGACTTCATAACGATGTTCTAAGTTTCTGGTCATGTTATTGAATAAGGGTTGTCTCAGAGCTGCGAAGAAGACTCTAACGGCATCCTTTAATTCATCGATGGTTTGTGGTGCCTGTTTGAAAACGGCATTTTTAGCCATGCCCCAAATGTATGCGTCTGGAGGTGTGAGGTCTGGAGAATGTGAAGGATAAGGGAAGTCAGTAAATCGTGAAATGAATTTGCTTGGAAAATGTTCTTGAAGAAATTGACGAATTGCGGAAGCAGTATGGCAAGTTGCCCCGTCCTGCTGAAAAAATTGGTTTCGAAATGCCAAGTTACGTGCACGACAGAATTGACGTAGATCAGGGATAAATCGTGTTAAAATGTGTCTGTTCCTCTGTTGATTAAGTGTGACTTGCCTACCATTCTCTTCGATGAAGTACGGACCAATGATTCCGTGTCCGGACACAGCACACCAGACACTCACTTTTGCACTATGTAAAGGAACCTCTTGAACCTCATCGGGTCTGGCAAAGCCCAGAAATCGATTTGTGCGACGATTCACATAGCCTGAGAAGTGAAAGTGTGCTTCGTCTGAAAACCAAACATTTTTCAAAAATTCAGGATTTTCATACTGTAACGCGAGAATTCTGGCGCAATATTCCACTCTACTGCGATAATCCCGAGGATGTAGTTGTTGATGTACCTGAATCACATACGAAAATGCACCCAGCTCCTTCAGGATTCTTTGAAAGGAAGTTCTTTTTAAATCAAGTTGTAACGCTGTCCTTGCCTGGCTGGCTTTCGGATTTTGTAAGATTTGCTCAAAAACACGTTAATGGTTATTGTTGTTGTTAACTGTCCTGGGACGCCCCGAGTTTCCTTTTCGTTGGCACAATACACTACCCGTATTTCTGAACTTTTCAATAACCTTCAAAATTACAGCATTACTTGGAGAACGTTTATTAAACCGTTGTGTGAATTGATCAGACACGTATAGCAAACTTGCACCATTATGTCGGCCCATTCCGTATGAGCGAAAATAATGCTCTACCAGAAACACTTTCTCCTCTGTACTTAACACCATTTTTAACAATTAGGCCCTACTAATTACTTGTTTGAGGTTTACTTAACAGGTCTATACTAGCTAACTTGAGTGTGACAGCGCACGCATAAAAACACCGCCAACTTAGTTTCAGTACTGTTTATTTCGGGCATAGGTATCTGTATTTCTTAAAAATATTTTTTTTATTAAACCTTGTTTTTCCTCTTATTTCCATGCATGTTTTGTTATACATTTTCTGTACTGTACTTAAACTGTACTGTCATTTCAGTATCAAGCGCCCATATTAATGTCACTTTTTTATTGGTCGGTGTTTTTAATTTGGATAAATACGCTGAAAAATAAAATGCTCCTGGCAAATGAATAATAAATAACCTATTCATTGCATTTGCATGTACATAAACCACATTTACCAATATTGTAAATTTACATGAACCTGAGTACTGAAAAACAAAGTTCAATTAAGTGAAAAGTTTCATTTACCAATTAATCATTTTCATTCGTGTGCAATACAATTTGTACTCGACATTTTCAAGGTTCGAATCGAATCAGTAATTTAAAATAAATATTAAAATGTCTTTGTAAAATTTAACGTTTTACCATTGTTTTTATTCTAATAATGGAACAAGTTACTATTTCAGATAACATTATTTATTATATAGAGCATTGACCTAAATTTTATTTATTTATTAATAGAGAGCGGATATTAGGTAGTAAAATGACTTTTAAACCAGAGTCGGCATGAAGACTAATAATATTGGAAAATGTTGTTTCTTCTTATAAGAGACTAAAATTTTCCAGACGATAATTATAGTACTTACCAAAAAGTGGATACAAACATTGACGGCCGCCCCTTTCCCTAGGGGGCAGCAGCTCCTAATTTAATGCCAATATTAAAAGGCGATATCTCAAAAACGGTAACTCTAAGGAAACTGAAATTTTGGAGACATTTTGTTGGATTTTTACCAATATTTACCTAACCAGATAACTTGGACTGTGACAGTAATGATATTAACAAACATAATTTACTCACAAAGTGGCCCGGTCAAGGGCGTCCGAAGGAACTTTTCCAAGGGGGGGCAAATTATAATTGAAATTATTTTTGTTTCTAGCACTTCAACAAACCTTCAATAAAATAATAGAGCAAAACACCTAATACTTATATTAAATAACAAAAAATAGCTAAGCAAAATATTTAAAAATGTTCAAATATAACAAAAAAAAATACAACAAAAAACTAAAGTTATTCAGATTTATTGGAGAAAAGAAATGTTAATTTTCTTGAATCTTTTGCAAATTCATCAATAATTTTTTCAATTAAATGTATTTTTTTTTCTTTTACAAATTTGCGATGAACACTCATCATACATAAACCGTCCAACCGGTGCTCAGTCATAGTCGTGCGAATCCAGGTTTTTACTCTTCTGAGAGTACTGAATGATCTTTCGACTGTACATTAGTTGGAGGTAAACAAATTGCTATCGCAATTGCCTGAACAATAGCTGGATAGAACTTTCAATGTTCCAGTAATTCTAACATGGATGTATCTTCTGTGTAAATTAAAATAAAGCTTTAGTTATTTATTCTATTCTAATATTTTTCCTTCGCTATTACTGAAGATTTTTGAATTCCACATTTCATTTTATGCAACAAGAATTCGTTTTAGCAATTTTGTCAATTGAATTGTATCTCAATAAATATGTATATTCCAGTTAAATAAAATATTCTCAAATCTAATTTGAAGAAATAGTCCATACTTAAAGTGGAGTTGAAAGTATGAGAAGGAAAGAAAAACACAAAGTCTTCCTCCACAAAATTTAATAGAATAAAAACTCTAGTTTAATTGGTCTCTACATGTTTCGAACGTAGAAACGTTCACACACACAGACAACAGTACCCCAAAAACTCTGTCTACCTAACAACATTATTGTGCTACTGCACTTCTATCCTCATAATGTCTTACTTATGCTGGATACTCTTTTCAAAAATTAAAAATTAAATAATTTTCGACACCTTCTTATAAAGAATTTTTTTTCTTCTTCCCCATTTAGTTTGGTTGGTTTAGGCCTACTTTAATAACTTTTTTGAATGCTCAGTATGGTTCAACCATTGTCATTTGTCTTCATGCCATGTTTCTTCTACATTTAAAAACATTTTTCTAAGTTTTTTACGTCCATAAAAGCTCCATTAAGGTTCTAATTTTCTCTTTTGCTAACACCATCAGCATAAAATAGATTTCTGTCTCCTGATCATGAACGTTTCTACATTTGAAACATGTAGATACCATTTAAACAAGAGTTTTTATTCTATTAAATTTTGTTGAGGAAGACTTTGTGTTTTTCTTTCCTTCTCATTCTCAAATCTACTTGGGCCAAGGGGAGGGGGGCAAGCGCACCCCCTTGCCCTCCCTTCCCCCCTTCGGACGCCCTTGGGTCCGGTTAGCTTTTGTACAAGTCTTGTACAAATTTGCACACGTTAATAATTAAAACAAACATATAGATCAACGTATTTTATACCCTTACCCCTCAGGCGTTGTAGCTAATAGAACAGTGCAGCGGACCTTATACTATATACTATTATAGGCACCGCACAAGTTATTTCTATGAATTTAAAGTTTGTTAGTTTCCCTAAGCCAATGTATCCATATATGCATGTATCTGTTCTTGAAATGCAAATTTATCGTCTGAACTTAAGATAAAGCCAACATTGGTGGTAAATGATAATTATTATTTGACATCAAATTTAAACCGAATATCTAAGTAAAATATTCTCTTTCCAAATGTGGAACAACCGGTGCGGTGGATAGACTGTCGCCGTCGGCGTCGTTTATGACATTTTCAGTGGAACGATGCGCAACACTATATAAGCATATTAAGCATATTCTCTTTCTTAGTATTTTGTCATAATGAACATTCATGGCATGAAATACAAATAAACTAAATAATTTCGTTTATTAAAGCAACATCGGTTTTGTTTTGTTGATACATTGTAGCTAACTTCGCTACAGTATAAAATGTGTTTAATGCCATTAAAAATAACAGGCTACAAACAAAAGCATTATTTACGAGCTAGTATCTATTACTCCCTAGTCTCACGATTACTTTTTAAGTGTTTATCTTGCCTTAGTGTCTATAACTTCTAGCCCAAACAAGAAAGCACATCCAAGAGTCAGTCTAAGGGTTTAAGTCTCTGTGTGTATTAATACTAAAAAATTCAATTCAATAAAACGATCGCTAGCAGAATGAAATATCTTTTTTCTACTGATGTAACCTGCCGGCCATTCAGTATACAAGAGTTTTAGAAAACTCTATTCAAAAACATCGGATGCAAGAAACAATTTTACATAATATGGAATGTTGATGCAAATGGTGTTTCTCGCCCCTCTAACTTTTTTGTTTTTCAAGATAATGAAACAAAATTTGGGGGATTCGTATACGACATAAAACTGCATTTTTTGACAGGTGACTCAACATTATGGAACTTTCGGTTTAACCGGAAGTGACATAAACTTTCGATTTTTAAATGGGACACCTGGTATATTTTTCCTTTTTTTGACTCCGTATGACATTTTAAATACAACAATGTGTCACTTGTCACTTTTTGTCACCAAAAAAATATTTTTTTTCCAAATTTATTGTTTTATCTAGAGCGCTATGAATACCTTAAAATCACTTATTTCAGTTCTTTAATCTTGTAAAAAATACTATTTTACTATTTTTGGTCCAATGCTATGTGCTATGTAAAATTTACTTTTTAAAGTTGTATAACTCATTTTTTTTAAATGGCAACATGGTGGCTCGTCGGGTTAAGAAAAAAGAGGATTTTATTACGATTATTTTGATACCATACACTATTAGGTTTTAGAAAAGCTGCCATTAAAAAACTTTAAAAAGTTAACTTATAACTTTCCTAAAATGAATCATCTTTTGAGAATAAATTTGGATTTAAATACATCAAGTAGCCTGTGACCAGCAAAACTGATAAAACAAAATCATGTCTTGAAGAAAATTGAAATCCCAACAGCTTCTGCCAAAGTAAATTAGTTTGTTGTTTAAAAAACATGGAAAATAATATTTTTACAAGGAGTGAAAAAGTTGATATGTTATTAGTGTTTAGAGATTGTAGAAATAATTCAACCGATGCTGCACGACTTTACGCACAAAGATATTTTAATCGGCGTCATCCATCCGTCTTTAATAAAAAAATAATAATTTAACCTGACGGTTAGTGTTTAAATTTCCCTGAATAGAAAATCCGACCATCGACCCAGGAAAGCACGAGCCACAACATTGTCGAAATAAAAACATGAATATTAAAAACAGACAATTTGAAAATGTTTTTAGAAATGCTTTAATTAATTAATATTGTTCTGAATAATTTGTATAAGTAATATTTTTGACTTAAAAATTATAAATTAATAATTTTATTATAGGCAATATAATGTTGAGTCATTTGTCAAAAAATGCAGTATCTTAAAAAACAAAAAAGTTAGAGGGGCGAGCCGAGCCACCTTCCGTGGACACCCGGTAGAATGTTAGTTATAATTTAATTCTTTCAGGGTGTTAGTGGGGAAAAGGACTTCAATGAAAACACTTTTTACTCATTTCGAACGTTTCGGTTTATTCTTTAAACCTTTCTCATGGGTCTAGAATATTGTATAAATTGTAGAAACTTAATGAACTGACATGGCATTATGCATTTTCTTTAATATTTATTCAACTTATTATTACATGAAAAACATGGTTAACCAATTGAAACCCACAAGGAAGACATTCAACAAGGCACGTTTTCTATATATTTCTTTTTTTTCAATCAATTGATTAACCATGTTTTTGTTGTAATCATAAGTTGAATAAATATTAAAGAAAATGCATAATACCATGCCTTTATAATATATAGCAGACTTCAGTTTGCTGCTCCTGTGTGGTCCCCAGGTTACAATGTCTATGTTGACAGGATTGAAAGTGTAGAAAAAAAAGTTTTTTATTTTTATAAGATTTTTATCTTTTAAATTTAACATTCCAGTTGTTAATCATGACTATTCACAAATAAGGTCGCGTTACGGCTTGTTGCCATTGCACACTAGAAGAAAAATGTCAGATTTTGTGATTTTATTTAAATTGTTAAACGATTTTATTGATGCTTAGGAATTATTAGCAAAAATTAGATTTTATGTTGTACCTACCAGGCACTTTAGGGACCAAAATATTTTTGTAGTTCCATATAGACGGACGAACTTGGGTTATAATTCTCCATTCTGTCGGATTTTGCGAAATTTTAACCATTATAATCCGGATTTGATAGATCTATACAGTATGTCCTTACCATTGTTTAAGAGGAAAGTAAAGCGTTTTTTTATGAGCCTCGTAATCATATTGCAATAGTTGGTGTTAATAATAATATGTATTAAGAATAAGTTTTTTTCCTGTTCTCTCAATAGGAATAATATTTTTTTCATAATGTATTTTAGTTACTTGATGTATTGTTTACTAATACTCTAGCTTAGTGGATACTTTTGTGGAATGTTATTCTGTTTGTATCCGAAAGCGAAATAAATAAATTTAAAAAAATGTCAGTTCATTAAGTTGCTACTACACTTTATACAATATTCTATACCCATTGAGAAAGGTTTAAAGAATAAACTGAAACGTTGGGAGTGAGTAAAACGTAAAAAGTGTTTTCATTGAAGTCCTCTTCCCCACTAGTACCCTGAAAGAGTTACTGTAGAATGTTGCGTTGCTATACACACGACTTTCCAGAAGGCTAATAATTGTCTTGCGTGATACAATGTAAAGTTCAAATGTTATTTTGCTTTGACCACACTGACATCACGCCTTTGTTATTGTATAGGGTATTAGAGCGCTCTATAACCTATAGGCTACCTCATTAAACATTTCCATTTCAAAGCCCTACGGACACATTTGTAATAAAGTAAATTATTCACGTGGCTCTGAATTAACTACTTGAACTTACGTATGTATATGTTTATACAATCTACAAGTTTGGGATATCAGGGGACACACTGTATTAAATAAAGTGTATTTACATTTATGATAATAAAATATATTGAAATTTAAAAAAAAATCCATAGAAATATAAGTATGTATAATCTATACATGTATATAAAGACTATTGATTTTGCGGGAAATTACATTTAAAAATCCACACAATTTTTAAAAATGCAGAAACTCGTATTCTAGTTATAAAAGAAAAACTTCGTAAACTAAAAAAGAAGATAGGTATTAAATTGTCAATGTAAAATCCGAAATGTCAAAATTGACTGGTAATATATTTAAAATTTACATTTTGTGTGTCATTGGGGGCATGATGGGATGTTACATTTGTCGCGTACTTCATCTTGCCCCAACTAATATTTTTTTGTTAAAAATCATACTAAAAAATTAATGAATTATTAATTAATGCATAATGAATTAAAACTGTTATTTTTGTTTTCAGAAATGGTTCGCAAATATAAAAAAAAACAGCAACAGTAGAGCAATCCTAAGAAAATATGAAACCACGGAATGTTTATATTGTGTGACATACTCGGGGTCCACGGAAGGATGGACTGCCTGTCAAATATGTCAAGAATAGTCCTACAATTTTTATGCAATCATAGACGAAGGTGATCCCTTAGATATCACCCACGTATCGTATCGTAAACAAACCCCATCATGCCCCGTACCCGGGGCAAGATGGGATAATTGTTTGTTTAAGTATAGTTTTTAGTATTTTGGTGTAAGTTAAGCCAAACATTTTTATGCTAAAAGAGTTATGGATGGAATCCAAAGAATTTTTAGAACAAACTTTCTTTTTTGATAAATTGGTTTTATTTTTATTAATATAAATGCTTAGCGTCCCCGTCTTGCCCCTGGTTCCCCTACATGAGCCTTTATAAGTTACGTCTAACCATCTTACGTTTTAATATATATTTATAGAATACCAGTATTTTTATTACCCAAAACTTTATGATATAAATCACTGTACTCCATTCTAATGATTTGCGGATATATGAATACCTATTTACACCAGCCGTCGCGAATGATATGGATAAGTCCACGCCATGCGGCTGACGACGATTCAACAAACAACGACGGAAGATGGGCGACGTATTGTCGTCCACACGGTAACTTAACCGAGACGAAAGGGTGAGGAAATACAAAAAAATTAGTTTAAAATAAGAAGTCATATGCGTGTTTTGCTGTGCAGTTTATTATTTTTAATTGTTGATGTTTTTATCTAAAATATTATAAATAAACAATACATAACATAAATATTAATTCTCAACCAAGATAACAACTAAACAAATAAAATATAAATTAAATAACATCTTGGTTTTTTTGAATTTAATTTTCAAATCATGGCCCCACTTCTTCACATACTCTATATACGTTTGCCACTACCTTCCTGGTTTGGCTATGAAGGGTTTTTCCTTGAAGATTCATTTTAACAAAAAACGCAGACAATAAGAAAATGTATAAAAATAATCTTTAAATAGGTAAACAATCCATATATCCACCACTGGCATGCATGCATGCATCGCAATTAGTTGATCACATTAAATGACCTGCAAGCCTGTCGACTATTTTGCGATGCAAATTTGTCTGGTCGACTATTATTTTTTTCAATCGCGCGAGATTTTGTACCTGTTGCCAGATATGACATTAAGAATTTTATTCATTTCGCCCAAATTAAAAGTGTTAAAATTTTCTTGCATTCCGTATATAATAATATTTTCTTATATCTAATATAGATAAATACATATTGTTTAGTCTTACGAGTTAGTAGGTAGATATTTTACCATAAATATGATTTTCTGTAGTAATATATTAAGGGATGGGGAAATTACCGAAAATCATTCCGACGATTTCCTCATGGCAAAAAACTGAGAATGATTTTCTGATTATTTCCCAATCCCGAAATGTATTTTGAAGATTATTTACCAAATAAAAAACTACATTTTTGTGATTTTTACCGGAAAGCGGGAGATTATCGCTGAATAATCAGGTGAAAATCAACCCGCTTTTATAATGGATGAGGTAAATAATCTTTATAAGTGTGCGAGTTAAAATGTTTATTTGGATTTATTGGTAATTAAGCCGACAACACCGCCAACTTTTTTCTGCATTCCTTAGGTGGTTGCAGAACCGCAGTATTGTCTGACTACTGCGTTCCGTTTTAGAATAATTAGGCCAACAATCCGTTACCAGCTTTAATTATCGTTTCCCTTTAATTATCTACTGGATATTTTAATATTTACATTTTTTTTACGTTATAAAGTTTACCTTTTTCCCCAGAATCTGGGTTTGGGGTTATTAATAAATTAAATTTATAATTTTAATCAAAAACCTTGTGTGGAAAAGTATTTATTACATTAATATTTAAATAGAAAATCAACTCGTTTTTAGGCGACTGCGGTTCCACAATAGCCATTCATATGAAAACAATGCCGATAACCAGAGTGCAATTGACTATCGAATGTGTTATTAATTAACATAATTAAATATAGGTACATTTTAATTTGTTATTGACATTTATTTGATTTGAACTGAATACATCAATTATATGAATGCAATTATAATTGAGAGTCAAGTTTGGTCGTGAAAAATTCTTTTGTATATTGTTGTATATTATTAAAGGCATAAAGGAGGATTTTTGAAAAGGAATCCCATGTTATTAAAAAAATATAAATATGTTAATATTAATAGGTACTCTTTGTCCAGAATTTTCAAAAAATTAGGCGTCTATTTTTACAAATTATCACTTATAATCTCCCTAGCCGCAGAGTTATCAGGAATTAATTCTGCTGCGTGAGAAATTCGGCAAGAAAATTTCATAAATTTTAGGTTTTTCTTATTGTAATTTTTTTGCTAAAATGCTACAAAACATATTTCCTGCGGCTTTAGTTAATTGTAACTAATTAGAGTTTTAGAAATGAAGTTCATTTTAGCCGTTAGTAACTCATCTTTATTACTAAATTGTGAGAAACTTTAAATAACAAATTTGTTATCTGAAATCCAATGTTTTTATAAATAGTTTTAAAATCAAATAAAACGTCAAAAAACATATTTTCGATGAGTTTAGTTTAATATAACGCACTGTATTTTTACAATAGAAGATGATTTTACTTGTCAGTAACTAAGGTTTATTACTAAAATGTTAGGAACATTAAAAACATAAATTCGTTTTTAACCATAACATCTGATATTACATGTCTACATAGTTTCAAATGAAACTTAAAAAAACATATTTCCGATGAGTTAAGTTATATTTTTGATGCGTCTCTTTTAGCCCCGGTGTTCGATATGTAGGTAAAGCAAATTGGTTGGTATCAATAAAAATTATAAAGTAGCAACAAAATGTATTTTGATTTTATTCTGAGTAACTTTTGCTAATAGATATAAAGCACTTCATTTTTGACAGAAAAATTATTACTTATTAATTTCATTCATTAAGTTAATAAGAACTAACAAAATTATCGCGATAATCTCCCGTTGCTATAAGCAACGTAAACAAAAAGGAGTTTTCTAATTGGTTGAAAATAAATTTATGTAATTTTCAAAAAAAATTTATCTCGTCTGGAAAGATCATTTTTCATTAAATCTTTATACAAAAAAATTACCTTGTCAGACTTTCATTGTCTTATTTTGTTACTTTACACAACGTTTCGGTTAGTTAGTATCTCTAACCGTTTTCGCAAGTGTAAACTAAATTATAATTCACTGTACTGATTCAGCAGTTTACAATTGATTCATGCTGAAAATAAAGGTAAAAGATTGAACCTTTTAGAACAATCAGAAATAAAGAAATCCTTACATAATAATAAAACCCTGACCACTAATGAACAACAAGTGTTCCAAAATACCCTAATTCTAGATAGGTGTATTTTGTCGACTAACCCAGGAATTCCCAATGATAGGACCAATAAACAATAAGAATAGCTCCCAGGTAACTTAAATTATTCTTTTCAATATTTTACAATAGTGGTAGAAAAATATAAATTTGTAAATTTAGAATTTAACTTTAGTATCATAAGTACTCTTGAAAAAGCCCTAGAAAGGCGAAACATATGTAGAGCAATTCTATATTAAATGAAACATTAAAAAGCTATAAGTGTTTTACTATAAAATATATAAATTATAATTGTAAGGTTACTGTCTTAAATACTACCCATGTGCAATGCTGATGTCTCCGCCTACATGTTTATTGGAGTGTGAAGTTTGAGCTGTTGGTTTTGGAGAAGAAGGGGTTTCCAAATATTTTGGATATCTATACTTGGTTCTTGGTTTACTAAATATATGGGTATTTTGATTCATAAAACCTGCTTCTTTGAATTTTCGTTTTCTCCAGTGCTGTTCCGTGTCCAAAACATTGACTTCTGACCACTGTATATCATGTTGGTTGGTCCATACATGTTCCGCTATACCTGATCTCGAAGTTTCACCTCTTAAGTATGCAGTTGTCCAGGTTTTGGACACGGAACAGCACCGGAGAACACGAAAATTCAAAGAAGCAGCTTTCATGAATCAAAATACCCATTAATTTAGTAAACCAAGTATATAGATATCTCCAATATCTGGAAGCCTCTTCTTGTCCAAAACCAACAGCTCAAACTTCACACTCCAATAAACACATAGGAGGAGTCATCAAGCCTTATTGTACCAAGCAGTTCCTAGAGAAGCTATTTTAATAGTAGGTCTTATGGGGAATAAGCATTTTACTTTTTTTTTTATAAAAGTAGTATGCCACCGTTGAATTCAATAACATTTTACTTAGCCTTATTTTCCAAAGGCTGTTTTAGTATTGAAAATACTACTGGGATCGTTTTTATGCAAACTTTGCATTGGTGTCGTGGTGTCGATCTGTCGCGACCCAACACCGCAATATCTCGAGCGGTCTTGTAACATAATACTCTGATAATACTTGGTAAATATAAATATGAATAACAGCGTAAAGTCGGCAAGTAAATAATGTTTAGTTTTAGTTTGTGTTTTAAAGAATGCCATAATAATTTTGTTAAAAAGTGTTTTATTGAGATAAGTTATATAATTATGTATATTTGTGTTTTGAAGACTGCCTTAATAATTTTGTTAAATAAGGTAAGTTCACGTTATTTAAATTGGAATATTATATCGAAAAAAAAGAGTGGGGAGGCAAAAAGTGGAAGCACAATAATTGCATATACAGGGTCCGCCCAAATTTGGTTAACAAATGGGATAATTTTTTTATTATTGATTTCTCAGAAAATGTTATCGTACAGAAAAGTTTTGCATCTTGAGTAAAACATTTTGACGTATTCAAATCTTCTGTGGCATATACAGGGTGAATATAAAATAGAAAAATATGACCCGGCAAGTAAATTATGTTTAGTTTTAGTTTGTCTTTTAAAGAATGCCATAATAATTTTGTTAAAAAGTGTTTTATTGAGATAAGTTATATAATTATGTATATTTGTGTTTTGAAGACTGCCATAATAAGTTTGTTAAATAAGGTTAAATCGGAATATTATATCGAAAAAAAAAGAGTGGGAGGCAAAAAGTGGGAGCACAATAATTGCATATACAGGGTCCGCCCTAATTTGGTTAACAAATGGGATAATTTTTTTATTATTGATTTCTCAGAAAATGTTATTGTACATAAAAGTTTTGCATCTTGAGTAAATCATTTTGACGTATTCAAATCTTCTGTGGCATATACAGGGTGAAAATAAAATAGAAAAATATGACTCGGCAAGTAAATAATGTTTAGTTTTAGTTTGTCTTTTAAAGAATGCCATAATAATTTTGTTTAAAAGTGTTTTATTGAGATAAGTTATATAATTATGTATATTTGTGTTTTGAAGACTGCCATAATAAGTTTGTTAAATAAGGTTAAATCGAAATATTATATCGAAAAAAAAAGAGTGGGAGGCAAGAAGTGGGAGCACAATAATTGCATATACAGGGTCCGCCCAAATTTGGTTAACAAATGGGATAATTTTTTTATTATTGATTTCTCAGAAAATTTTATTGTACATAAAAGTTTTGCATCTTGAGTAAATCATTTTGACGTATTCAAATCTTCTGTGGCATATACAGGGTGAATAAAAAATAGAAAAATATGACGTCAGTGACTCAAAATTTTTTTAAAATTTAAAAACTGAAACAGTCTTATTAAGAAACTAATAAATCCAAGATAAAAAGTAAAATAAAGTTTTTTTCTAGTGCTAATAGTTTTCAAGAAAAGTCAAGTTAAAAATCAAATTTTTGCTCTTATTGAATTTTTACACTTTTCATATTAACTTTACATATTAACTGTTAATATGGCCGTTTCACTTTTTAAATTTTTAAAATTTCTTGAGTCACTGACTTCATATTTTTCTATTTTATATTCACCCTGTATATGCTACAGAAGATTTGAATACGTCAAAATTATTTACTCAAGATGCAAAACTTTGATGTAGAATAAAATTTTCTGAGAAATCAATAATAAAAAATTATCCCATTTGTTAACCAAATTTGGGCGGACCCTGTAGAATTAAAGAACATTTTTTAAACTTTTACAAAATACAAATTAGAATGTGGGCTTTAATTACATCACATAGGACATTAAAATTTTAAAGCTGTGTCAGGTATTTTTAATACATAGTATGCTTGCGTAAGGTGCAAGATCTGTGAATTTTTTTTTTAGCATTTTGATTTTTTTGGTGATGTTTGTTTATTAAAATTATATCGCTGTATTAAACCATCGTCTGGTCAGTGAAAGATGGAAAATTTACTGAAAGTAATTTAGCAACGTCTGTAAAAGACAAGCATGAGGAGCTAAAAATAAAGCTTCTCATAACAAATTTTACCTTTTATGTCGAAATACAAAACTGTGTTAAAAACTATTGACTATGGCAGAGTAGGTATAATAATAATTATAAACTTTAACTCAGTTAAATATTCGTTCCTAGTTTAATTAGTAGCTTTGGAGAGATTTTAATAAACAAAATTGATAAAATTTCATTACTCTGCAAAATTAATTAAAACTGCCAACCTTTATTGGAAACCATCTTGAACAAAAGTTTATTTTCTGAGATTAAAAATTATTTTAAAATACCGAGAAATAACTATGACCCGTCTCATACTTTTATTATTTTATTGTATTAACTATTTTATCTCCCAGTTGTAGTCCATCGAATTATATGAGAGCGCAGTACTGCCGTCCTAAAATCAGATGCCGTATCTACAGAAAGCACCAAACGGAGATAATCAAGTTTAAAGTTTTCTTAATGGCCTGTAAGTATTTACAATATTTTAAAGAAATCAAATGTACTTTTTTATTTACATCGTTTTAAAGAAATATTAAACCAAACAAAAAAATTAAAAAACCATACATTTTGATTTAGAAAGTTAGATACGGCAGTTTAAACTATCATTATTTCTTAGTGAAACTAAATAAAAAGTGGCATATGAACATGTAAGTGCTAATAAAAACATACTTTGCAACAATGACATACATTTAAGTGTTTATATTGTTAACAGGTTTGTAATAAGACAATTATTTTAGAGGGTAGGTACTTTATTAAGTTATAATTATATAAATAATTAACAACGAACAATTAAACTAAACCAAGCGATATTCATTCTTAGGTTAAATCCTACAGAATAACATTATTTTTTCCTAAATAATAAGGTGCCAACCAGTTACATATTAATTAACTTTAATAAAAAATTTTAAAAAGTAACTTGGCCGATTTATTATGGCTTTCCTTTATAACGAAAAAAAAAATTTCATATTTTGTTCAACATACTTAATACACATATTATTATAATAATTGTATTTATTATATAGTTTCTGTACGGTAAGCTTTATTAAGACTACTAAAAGGTATCCAACCTATTATACAACTTTATTTAATTTATACATACCCTAAACGGTGTAAAAATTGTAAAAATCACAGTTGTAACTGCGCACCAAACTAACACGTTGACACTCGCAATGCAGTCTGATTACTAAGCTACAGTTGGTGAATTGTGAATTAAGGCGCGTTTCTAGTAATAAACGAAGCATCTGACCGCGCCCCGGGAAACGCCGTATCTACACGGGCGCGGTAGTAGATACGGCATTTGTTATTAGTACTATGTACGTACTGCATTTCAGTTTAGGAAATATAACCAATTTTGCAGATACGTCTAAATATCATGTGATATTTTTGATACTTAGGAAAATATACGGCGATTCTGCTAGTAAAAAGTTTCTTTATCTTGCCACGAACCTATTAAGCAAAATATCTTTAAAAAAAAAAATTTTCTACATACGGCATCTGATTTTAGGACGGCAGAGTAGGCGAAGACGGTTTTGTTTGAAGATGGTAGTACCGTGGTAGACAATAAAGTAATATCAAAAAAATTACCTTGTCGGAATTTCATTGTCTTTATTTTGTTACTTAACACAACGTTTCGGTTAGTTAGTATCTCTAACCGTTTTCAAGTGTAAACTAAATTATAATTCTAAGGCTACTGTCTTAAATACTATCCATGTGCAATGAAACTTGATGACTTCGCCTACGTGTTATTGGCAGTGTGAAGTTTGAGCTGTTGGTTTTGGACAAGAAGAGGGTTCCAGATATTGGGGATATCTATACTTGGTTTACTAAATATATGGATATTTTGATTAATGAAAGCTGCTTCTTTGATTTTCGTTTTCTCCAGTGCTGTTCCGTGTCCAAAATCTTGGCTTCTGACCACTGTATAGTATGTTGGTTGGTCCATACATGATACATGTTCCGCTATAGCTGATCTCGAAGTTTCACTTCTTTGAGTATGTTTCAGATGTTCTTTAAGTTGAACGGGAAGAGGTCTTCTGTTTCTCCGATGTACCAATCCTATGACCTCTTCCCGTACGAGTTAAAGAACATCTCAAACATACTCAAAGAGATAAAACTTCGAGATCAGGTATAGCGGAACATGTATGAATCAACCAACATAATATCATGTGGTTAGAAGCTCAGGTTTTGAACACGGAACAGCAGTAGAGAAAACGAAAATTCACAGAAGCAGCTTTCATGAATTAAAGTACCCATATATTTAGTAAACCAAGTGTATATAGATATCCCCAATATCTGGAAGCCTCTTTTTGTATAATAAATATACTGTTCAAGTAAATCTGGAATTGATATAACACTAAAGCGGGTTTGATACACTAGCAATTTATTTAGTATGGGTTAATACAAAATAAGCTATCAATACAAACTATGGATTAGTAAACCTGTCGTATTAGATCATTTTCCTCAGTGTATAATTATAATTTTTGCAGTTTCTACCGCGTAAATTATTTTTCATGTTATTTTATTAGTGTTAACTGAGTTCAGGTTAGTTAGCTCAGTTAAAATATAGTTGACTTTTATTGACCCTGTTTACATTGCGCATTACTATCCATTGTCCTAAGGGCGATGGCACACATGGCGTTTTTATGGCGGATTTTGCCGAGACGGTGGAAATCGCGGCTGCAGCAGTGGCCAATTTGGCATTGAATCATTAACTTATATTTTTGTTTCCTACTAAAATGCAGTATAAAATAAATTAGGCAATCTTATAATTTTCAAATTTTATGGTTTAGACCAAAATAAACCGAAACATCAACAAACTTAACTTGCCTTCAATTAACAATTATTGACCGATTACCCAAGAAACATATTTTTATGTTGTATCCAATGCTGAAAATGGGCATTTCTCTACTAAATGGAAAATCGATGTCCCAGACAATTTTTATGCATTGAGAGTTATTATTACCAAGTTTGGTATACCAAAAACGATAGTATGATTACTGTTCTTGACTATCCAGAGGAAATTATTTGATATAATTTTAAAATATTAATTTAAATGTTCTTTAAGCATTTTAAAACACAGTCCCCTGTCATGTCCCATTTTCAGAATGGCAGGTTGTGCAACAATTATTTAATTTCGGGATAAAAAAAAACCTTACATTTAAAATCAGGAAATTTAAATAGATATAAATAAACTTTGTAAATAACATACAACCATAACATTAAATACATTTGCATTACAAAAAATAACGAATCGAATGTTGTCCTAATATTATTAGAACCGTCTTCTGTTATAATTTAAAATTCGCGCCAAAATTATATGTCATAAAGTAGATGTCGTATATTGGGCAGAACGAGACACTTCCAGTGTAAAGTTCGTTCGAATGTTCATACGAGCCGGCAGCACCATTTTATTCAGCCTTGAGCCTCAGCGTTTATTGCAGTGCCACGCGTCTTGGCCGCTTGCCTGAACAGTCCACTGGTAAGTTACTCTTCTATTGTTTTAAGGAATTAAATTAAAATAATTTTATGAAATAATTACCAAGTTAGTACCGAAGTATTTGTGACTTATAAATCTCGAAATATTTTGAATGATTTTAAACTAGATAAGGTTTTTTTGCAATTTCACAGTCTCCTGGGTACAGTCCCCTGTCAGTTTATAACACAGGGGACAGTGCCACGCGTCTGGGCCGCGTGCCTGAACAGTCCACTATTAAGTTACTCTTCTATTGTTTTAAGGAATTAAATTAAAATAATTACCAAGTTAGTAACTAAGTATTTGTGACTTATAAATCTCGAAATATTTTAAATGATTTTAAACTGGATAACGTTTTTTTGAAATTTCACAGTCCCCTGGGTACAGTCCCCTGTCAGTTTATAACACAGGGGACTGTCTGTGCTCCAGGGGTCTGTTTAATCTTGAGGCGCTATCTATAAAAAATTATTTTCTGACTTCTGGAACTGACAGTAGGCAAACTGGTGCTTGTTTTAGGTGGTTTTGCTCCGGCTCCATCATGCCGTCTAAATTTAATTGAGTTAATTTGCTAAGAAACATGTTTTTTTTAATGCATTTTAGCAGTCCACTGGAAGATATAACAGTCCCCTGTCCAGGAATTTTAAAAAATCGTCCAAAACTCTTGAAATAACAAGATAATGAGCCGGCTTTTTCCAAATAATAATTTCATTTCTTATTGCCTTTCGTTCTACTTACTCAGTTTTTAATTTGAATGATAAAAATAGTATGGGCATCGATGTATAGGTGATTTCCCTATTAGTAGAGAAATATCCAAATAACAAATTACTTTTGTGTAATGTTATTTGTAAAATAGAGGTGTCCCGCATACATTTTAATCGAAAATTTATGTAATACAGCCAGTTTTAAATATTTAGTTAAAAATAATTTACCGAAATCGTCTTTTAATTGGATTACTTCCTAGAGTTACACATCCACAAGCGCCCACACGATCTTAATATACTTTGGTAACCGATCGGTTAAGAGCTAAGAGGAGCGAACTCTAACAAAACGTTTTAGTATAGATAAAGGCTTTTTTTGGCTTTAACGAAATACGATAAGAGGTTTTAGCCCCCACACAAAGGAAAATTTGATAAACCCAAGAGACCTTTTTAATGGTAGTTCTTACGTAAGAACAAAAAATAAAATAGACACTTGGGAAATCTAATATAGGTTTCTTTGCTTTATTTTTTAGGTAGAGTACTTCTTTGTTTGGTGTTATTGATACAGACGTTAAGGAGTTTCATTTACCTACCATAAACGAGCGCTAAATAAAATTGAACAAAAGCTCTATATTTTTATTTATTTTATTATAACATCTAGCTGTGATACAGGCAACACTACTGACGCATTCGCCATTTTATTTGTTGCCAATATTTCGTTTATTTTTCGTTTTCTCAAAAAGCGGTCAATTATCCGTTTTTGGGCAACAATTACCTACAAAAAAGATAATTGAAAAAATAAAAGGGGTAAACCGCGGAGGAATTTTGGTGTACAAATCTTGGGAATTAGTGGCATTACTAAAGGAATTAGTAGGCATTAGAGGAATTAGTCGAGGTATTAGAGGAATTAGTCGTGGCATTGGATGAATTAGCTGAGACATTAGAGAAATTAATCACGACGTTAGAGGTATTTCTTTGAAAATAAAACTTTATTTTGGCATGAAATTTACTTTATTGTGTTGAATAATGCCTTGTTTGTTATACTTTAAATTTATTTTTTAAGATCATTTTCGAGGTAATTTTTTTATTCATCTGAATAATTTTGGGGAAAGCTTCGCCTAATGAATATTTAGTCAAGTTGGCAACATTGCATGTAACTGCAAGTTGTCTGCAATGTTACCATATCTAGTTTTTGCGGAAGATTTACTGTTTTAATGTATTAACTGCCGTTCTACCGCTAAACATTACACTCGATTTAATTTATGCTTTTAAAATAATTTTAATAAACATTCAATATTTTATTTTAAATTAATTTCCTATTTAAAATACAACAAAATACATGGCGATATTGGAGCGACATTATATTGCCGGCTGGCAAAATTTATACATTATTGACAACTGGTTGAAGTGTTAAGGAGCAGACTGCGACTTTGCTGGCTGCTTTGCTCGGCGATCAAAATGGCGTACGCGAGACTGTAGTAATGTTTACCAGTTTAACCGAAAACTACGTTATTATGAAGAAAATTTCATAAATTTATTTTCCACGTATTAGAAGGCTCCTATTTCTTTACGTTGCTTATAGCAACGGGATACTATCGCGATAGTCTATAGCCTATTAACCTAATGAAATTAATAAGTGATAATTTTTCTTAGGTATACTACTACGACCTAATTTTAATGTTAAGTCATTTCAAAGTGACTGGTGAGACAAACCAGCAAATAACAATCAGTTTTTTAGTCGAACCCGTGATACTTATTGTTACAATAATATTGTGTAAAAAATAATTCGTTTTGGTAATGAAACAGCAAGTTCGATTGCTAAAGAAATTAAGCAGTTAGTAACTCATTTTTATTACTAAAATGTGAGAAACATTAAATAACAAATTTGCTACTAAAATCCAATGTCTTTATAGTTTTAAATTCAAATATAACTTTAAAAAACATATTTCCGATGAGTTTAGTTTAATATGACGCATTGTATTTTTACAACAGAAGTTGATTTTACTTGTTAGTAACTAAGGTTTATTAATAACATTTTAGGAACATTAAAAAAAACTCCAATTTATGAAATTTTCTTACCGAATCTCCCACGCAGCAGAATTAATTCCCGATAATTTTTTTCTCGGTTTCACTCATGTTTTTGTTGATAGAAAATTTCCCTCGTCTTCAACTCGGGGTTATTTTCTATCAACACAACCATTTGTACCTTGAAAAAAATTATCGGTAATAATTCTGCTGCTAGGGAGATTATAAGTGACAATATATTTTATGTGCAGTGGCGGCCGCATAACCATAAGAATATAAAATGGCTTTTTCCTAAATATATTTTTATAAATTTATGAATATACTTATTTGTAGTACATATTTACATTTAAGTTGGTATTAAGTTGACGAATAAATTTTCATCTTTTAAATTCACAGACTTATGATACAAAGATACATTATATTATTTATTTACAGTAAACTTTTCCAAGGGCATTAGAGGAATTAGTGTGCATTGGTGGGCATTACTGGGCTATCGTAAAGAAATTGGGGGTATTAGTTAATTAAAATAAGGAATTGGAGGCATTAGTAGGCATTAGTGTACAAAAATTTTGACCTCGGTTTACCCCTCGGATTAATACAAGCCAAAAACGAAATGTGATAAAATTTCCGCATATTTATTTTTCTACTTCTATTAAGTTATAAATCCAACCATTTTTGAACGTTAAACTATAGGTAATACTTGTACTTCAAAGGCCGTTTTTTGGATAAAACGAAGAAGTGATGAAATATTGATCAAAAACCCAAATTACGAATGCGTCTCTAGTGTTTGTTCTTAAAAATACAATTCAAATTCTTAAAGTGCCTACCCTTGTGCATTGGCATAACTAGAAGTAAAGGGGTTAGATGGTTTAGGCCCATCAGTGGCGTAGAAACGGAATATAGGGTATATATCCATGGGCGTCCATAGGGGGGTGCAAAACGGGCACTTGCCCCCCGCCCCCCCCCCCTAGGCGCCCACATTACTATTTTATTTCATAATTCAGTGCAGTACAGTGATTAGTTAGTAGATAAAAAAATATTGTTAAAGTTTTTGCCCCCCCCCTGAAAAACGCTCTATGGACGCCCTTGTATATATCCATCCCCATAGACAAGCAATAAAAAACTTTTAATCGAGTAATATTACATGACCTGTTACAAAAGGGTTTTGATGGCAACATTGGCAACATTGGCAACAAGGCTTACGTGTCGTTGCCATAGTAACTAGAATCGCCTGATCAAGCTTTTACTGTCACTGTTGAGGCGTAGACTATGCAGAACCTAGTGGGCTTTATTCATAGCTTCGTTTGAAAAGCAGTCAGAAATCGTCAGCATATTAACGGCTTATGCGAAAGTGTTTTAAAAGCGTTCGCACACAACAAATCTCAAATCCCAAACCACTGACAGAAAATCCGGCTTTCGCAGAAGCCAAATTGTAACGTAAACGTAAAGCAAAAATTTTTTCAAACCAGTTAAAAACCACGCATGCGCAAAGAAAAATTGGAAGTCAATAGACAATTGCTTGTACGAACGAAGCTATTATCAACTGACATATTGCATTTAAAGAAACGTTTTTACGATGAAGCAGTCAAAATTGGTTGCTGCGAGATGTAACTTTGCGTTACCAGTCTATATCTATACTTTGGGGCCATATGAGCTCTTCGGTCGTTCTTTAGATCCTAGCTTCACTGTTAAGCCGTGATACGGTGAAACCTGTCTGGGGATGGATTTGGCTGAAGGAACGATCAAACCGTTGATTTCAAACTTTGGTGCTCGGTCTTTAAGCTATCTAGCTTTTAATGCTTGCCTGGTGGCGAAGCCCGCAACTAAATGATCAGTTTTCCGGTCATTGTGATTGTTTCCATTTCCATCTCTAACTGATTCCTGTTAGATTGGAGGCAGGTTTTGCATTTGGGAACCACTAGATCTAACTTTGGGTTACAGCTCAATACCAGTCTTTACAGTCTACAGAAGAATATACTAGTTAGATGTTTTTATATCCTCCCCTCCCACAAAGCAACTCTGGTTACACCACAGAGGCCTATCCCATTCGGTTCTAGTACCCACCGTTGCAACGCAAATGCAAATGCAATGCCCAACAAAATTTTATAATGCCTACTAAACTTTTAAATTGGAAATTCTTATAAAATCATAGGATACCTCCTCGTTTGATAAAAACCACATTACACTTTTTGTTATTTATGACACAATTTATATTTAAAAAAAAAATAATATTGTCTAACTTTGTAGAGGAAATATTTGCCCGGCTATATCATTCAACCAATAAATTTCGTCTTGTAAAAGTTACAATTCTTATAAAACATGTTTTTCGAAAATATTTCTGGTCACAGTTAAAGGCTTTTTGCCCAAACAAAATCCCGAAACAGCTTTTAGCCGACACAAAGAAAATTTTAAAAGCCCTTGGGGCGTTTTTATTGTCAGATTCTTATGTTGGAACACAAAATAGCGGACACTTCGAAAAACTCAAGTTTTATAGCTTTACTCTTTTTTAAAAGGAAAAGTTTTAAGAGATTAAGTCACTATTTTTTTTAAAGAAAACAGAAAACTTAATAATTGTGTTTTGCTTACTTCCGATGTATTCATTCATTTCGGACGGGGTAGTTCTTCAATTTTTATTGTTAATTTGTTTTTTGTTATCCTATAAAGTATAGGTATATGAAATGCACGTTTAACTTTAATAATATGCTTAATTTGTTCTCAGTTCTCTATTCTCCTAGTCTAAAATAAATATTTTTGTAATATCTATAAGTAAATATGTAAATCGTGCGGAAAAGTAACTTTTCAGGACTACTAGCACTAGTAACTTTTCCGCACGATTTGTTAAATTAATGAATACCTTATCTAAATAACTCAATAAAGTGAAATACTTGCAAAATAAATATTTTTTTTTGCCAGAAGCTCAAGAATTTTTGTAATTACAGTATATTATTACGAACCTAATTGACGTTTACCTGAGAACTATATCGATCGTAGGAAAACTTTTGTACCTAACACATGCGGAAAAGTACCACTTTTCGCACTTGTTAGGTAAATAACTATATTAGCTAGTCTGTAAAATTTTCCCTTATTACCATTAATAAATGTCGCTAATTAAAATCAATAATAATAATGAAATGAGGCTTGGAACAAATTGGTAGATTTAAATTCTTAATTCGTTCAATTAATCTTTTATATTTAATATTTAACTGCATTTGACTATCACAAAAAATAAATGGATTAAATAAAATATGCCAAATAATTAATTTTTCAGTATGTATATGTTACTTCCGAGGTTACTTCATTTATAAGATATAGTCATTTTAATTGGGTAATAGTAATTAATTATTGTAGACACATTTTTGCTAACCATATTGATATAAAGAATCTACTTTCTGAAAAAAAAATAATTACTTTTAATTTGCATTTTTGTCCTGTTTCTACCATTTCTTTGATTATTTTTAAAAGTTTAAATATAGTGGAATTTAGCACAATATTAGTGTTTCTTCGTATAATAGTATCTTAAAAATTAAATGCGGTTCTGAAAGTACCTGAATAATAACGATAATATCAATTGTTACTAGATGTTTAATTTTTTTATTATTTTCAATATGTTTTACAGTATTCAAGAAAAAATAATTAATGTGCAAATTTAATAAACGCAAGTACTCAAAACAAGATAATAAGATCTTTATTTATTTTAACATTTGCAGACAACTGGAAAACAACACTTACAAAAATACCAACACTGAAAAAAATTATCTAATACAACAGGTTTACTAAGACATGGTTTGTATTAATAGCTTATTTTTTATTAACCCATATTAAATAAATTGCTGTTGTATCAAATCAGCTTTATTGTTATATCAATTCCAGATTGGCTAGAATAGTGTTTTAATTGGTAGTAATCAGTTCCATTAGCAACAAAGTTTATTTGAATAATGAACTACTTTTACTACAGTAATTTTGTTAAGGTTGAATTCTCAACGTCATTCAATCTATTGCCAACCTATAACCTATTTCGCGTTGATTTTTTGAGTTTATTATTTTAATAACTAACATTTAAAGAAAATCAATATCGTCGGTACATTATTTAGGTAGTATCTGATATATTACAAAAATATCAATTTATTTCATTGCTAATTTTGGGAGAATTGTATAGTGAAAGAACAATGAGTGACAATGACATAATAATGTTAAAAAAAATCTTACCCGATATTTTTCGCTATACAATTCTCCTAAAATAAGTTATGAAATTCCTTGATATTTATTAAATATGTCAATTATTACCTATAGAATATCAAGTCGATATTGATTTTCTTTAAATTTTGTATACAAGCTAGAAAACAGAAATAAATCTACGCGAAATAGGTTATAGGTTGGCAAGCATGTTGATACTCCCACCTTAAGAAATAAATCGAATCTTCTCAATGCGACTCATTTCGTTCCCA
Source organism: Polydrusus pterygomalis (assembly GCA_963969555.1). Taxonomy (NCBI): domain Eukaryota; kingdom Metazoa; phylum Arthropoda; class Insecta; order Coleoptera; family Curculionidae; genus Polydrusus; species Polydrusus pterygomalis. The sequence continues at coordinate 34,010,082 of OZ018376.1, read as the reverse complement.
GTAAAGCGCTTTCTCTACAATTGAGAAAGCAGAACAGCGTCCCCAAAAACGAATTGTATTCGTTAGAACCTCCACAACACGTTGGTGGGGGTTCGTAGCGATCGGCAACCGCCGCGCGCCTTAGTATTAGTTTTAATGTATGTGTTGCGCAGGTCACATCGTTGTTCGGAGTCGTCTAGCTGTCCTGTTTGCATTTGAATTTTATTGATCGTACCAATACCTGTTTCAATTAATTTATTTTTATTTTGTATTTAGGTTTTTTTTTAGATAAAGTAATCGAAGATTTTTATTTCGACAACCCATCATTAGTATTAGACTTTATAATTTACAGACGCATGTTACCATTTCAGTAAACCATGTTGCATAGGACAAATATATGCAAAGTTAAACGATAACAATGTCACACTAGAAGCTATTTCAATTTTTGAAAACAACAGTACTGATTTTTAGTGGTAAGTATATACTTTATTAACCATAGCAACAAATATTATTATGATTAATGTCAAGTTTCATTATAATTGCCAGTGGGAATTAATACAGTATATAAAACCAGATTACACCCCCAATAGAACTTGATAATTATTGTAAGTATTCAGAGCAATAATGACTGTTAACCATTTTATGGTAGCAATAACTCCTATTTCCTATTGGCTAAATTACCATGATATTATCACTACACAACCGTCTAGCAATTTTCGTTTTTTACAGTAGGAAAACGCGTTCCTCTCACATATAGTATTAAACAGTTGTATAACGAGTATGTGAATTCTTATATGAAATAGGTTTTTTTCTTAGTGTGTTAGGATAACACCTAACTAGTTTGAATTTTAAATGGAAACATATTTAATGTTTATAAGATGCTGAAACACCTCTTCCGTCTCATGCACCCGCCACTGGATAAAATGCACTGAAAATAATAAGTCATTTTGATAATGGAGTTGCATGATGTAATTTAAATAATAAATTATTATAAAAGCTTTTAAATGTTTTTATTTTGGGAAAACTTTTGTTTTAAATTAGGTATGATGCTTCAGACGTGCTTAAAATTTAAAAATGCTTCTTAGATGATTTGAAAACTTTTGTTGCAAAATTTAATTTTTAAGTTGTGGTAAATTTGAAAAATAGCATGTGTATGGTTGGATCTACAACAGTGGTTAAATTCAGAAAAAAGGGGTGCTTTTACTCTGATGTGTGATGGTAATGGTGAGAACAATAATTTGTTATACTTCATACGAAGTCAGTTGAGACAACGTTAATATTGGGGGTACGATCAATTTACTGCATCACACACTGAAACTACAATACAAATATAACAAAATTTGTATTGATCGCTCCCTATACAGATGTTCGAAGATAGTCCACGTGGCCTTGACAAGTCTGTCATCAAATTTTTTTTGGTTTTTTTGTCTGTCTCAAATAAGATCGTATACACTTTAAAATAGTTTTAAACATTTTGAATTTTTTTTAAACGGAACCAGAAACGTTTCTTTAGTTACCATTTACAACCGTTTTTCCTAAAACTGGACTGGAATATACAGTGGCTCAAAAGGTTGGAATAAATTCGTTTAAAATTCAGGTGATTATTTTCTGGAAAAACGCGTGGACATGTCGATTATTATTTTTAATTGCGAATTTTTTAACATAAGAAATGTGTTTTTAAGGGTTGTCTATAGAAGAACATAAACCGTCAACATTGATTTTTTTAAATAGAACACCCTGTATATTATATTATTTTTAAATTCTACGATACATTCTGAACACTTTTTGTTTAACATACCATATCTCCAAAATCAACGGTTTTCGATGTATTGACATTGTTTCTGGTTCGAAAACTCAATTAAAAATTAACTCTTTACATCTATTCAGTCTATAATATTTACATAGACTATATTAAATTTTATTTAATTTGCAAATCGATCTTTGAATTCTTCCAAAACGTTATGGATTACCTGGGGCTCTATTAATCTAACCTCATGCCTTATTCGAGCTTTAACTTCATCAATATTGTTAGGTCTGTTAAAGTATACTTTAGATTTTAAATAGCCCCACAGAGAAAAATCTAGCGGGGTCAAATCTGGTGACCTTGCCGGCCATTCTATTGGACCCCGTCGACCAATCCACTTGCCAGGAAATACGGTATCCAGGTACTCACGCTCCGGGCGTGTATAATGGGCTGGTGCTCCGTCTTGCTGGTACCATAAGTTATTGTTGGGAATGTCTGGCTCATCTGAATTTGGATAGAGTACAGCAATTCTAGATACAGTTCGCAATTTAAGGTACCATAAAAAAGAAGGGACCTAAAACACGGTTACCAACAATTCCAGCCCAAACATTCACTTTTTGAGGGTATTATGTGTGGGACTCCATGATCCAGTGCGGATTTTCCTTAGCCCAATATCGACAGTTTTGGCGATTCACGTGCCCATTTAGAGTAAACGTTGCTTCATTAGAGAACACAATTCTTTTTAAAATTTGAGGATCTTTAATGTATCTGTTTATCACTATTTCGCAAAATTCTGTTCTTCTATCCGGGTCATCTTCATTAAGTTCAGGAATCAACTGTACCCTATAGGGATGCCATTTATTTTTGTGTAAATAATTCAATACGGTTGCTTGACAAATATTATTTTCCGTGACAATACCGCGAGTAACACTTTATGGTGGTTTTCTTGGACAGCTAAGAGGACATTTAACTGTACATCTTCCGAAATCCTAGGTCGACCTTGAATATAATTGTCTCTAACATGCCCCAAATCCCTTTATTATTTTGCAATTTTACTAACAGCAGATTGAGATATTGGTGCTCGGTTTGGGTACTTATTGTTAAATAACTCACACTTCTGTTTGGGTACGCATCCAATCTTCATAGCCAAGCATCATTAGTACCTCTATACTTTATACTATCTTTTTCACTTAAGGTGGGAGTATCAACATGCTTGCCACAAAATTCATACAAAATTTAAAGAAAATCAGTATCGACTTGATATTCTATAGGTAATAATTGACATATTTAATAAATATCAAGGAATTTCATAACTTATTTTAGGAGAATTGTATAGCGAAATATATCGGGGAAGATTTTTTTTAACATTATTATGTCATTGTCACTCATTGTTCTTTCACTATACAATTCTCCCAAAATTAGCAATGAAATAAATAGATTTTTTTGTAATATATCAGATACTACCTAAGTAATCTACCGACGATATTGATTTTCTTTAAATGTTAGTTATTAAAATTATAAACTCAAAAAATCAACGCGAAATAGGTTATAGGTTGGCAATAGATTGAATGACGTTGAGAATTCAACCTTAACCGCGCCATTTTTACAAAATTACTTGAAGTTAGATAGGTCCACACAATTTGAAGAATTTTTGACAAGAAGTAAATGTCTGTGTCAAAATAACTTAATTCAGGTAACAGGTTACAATAATAATAAAGAAATGCGCAATTAAAACTAAAAATTCACGGATCTCAGCATTTTTTCAGAAAAATATTAAAATGTCAATATATCGAAAACCGTTGATTTTGGACATATGGTATGTTATACAAAAAGTGTTCAGAATGTATTGTAGAATTTAATAATAATATAATATAAAGGGTGTTCTATTAAAAAAAAATAATCTTCACGGTATTTATGTTCTTCTTGAGAAAACCTGTATACCTACACATTTATTATGTCAAAAAATTCGCAATTGAAAATAATAATCGACATGTCCAAGCGTTTTTCCAGAAAATAATCATCTGAATTTTAAACGAATTTATTCCAACCTTTTTGAGCTCACTGTATAAATATATTTTTTTTAATTTCGTTTCTAAAATACCTACTTTAAATGAAAACGCAATAAAAAATGCCCGTTTTTCTTTGAGTTTTTTTAAAATGACAGAAGTTTAAATACCATTCTGTAACATAAAAAGGGTGCAATAATAACAATAAAGAAGGAAAATTGGAAAATTCTGCGTTGGCAACATAACACTGAGAAAAATAGCATTTTTATAAAAAAAATATCTTAAAAACTAAGGGTTCTCGACGAATAAATAAATAAATAAATAAATAAATAAATAAATAAGGTCTTTATTTCCATTTTAATTTATAATACAACCTAAAAGTAAAGTACACCTAATGGAAAATGCCGAAGGTCAGATGGGAGTGTAAAAACCTGAAGGCAAGACACTCCCCCTGTTCTTTACCTTAAGCATGCACAGCAGATAGGCTATAGCAAGAAAAAAAACAAAACTAGGATTTAAGTGAAAAAAGTTACTTTTTTAGGAGCAAATAACCGTGGGGCGTGGATAAAATTAATATTATATTATTGATAAAGATATATTATAAGGAATGGACCATTAAAGTTTATATAAATTAATATTTTTTCCAATAGTGGCAAAATTTATTAAATTTATTGTTGACTTAATGAAAGCTTTTTGTATGCAAACTTAAATGATATGGGACTTTTGGACTTAAAACTTTCGGGAATTTCGTTATAAATTTTGGCTATTTGGTAAGAAAATGATTTTTTGAATTGTTCGGTTCTATGGGCGGGAGGTGTTAAACGATCCCTAAATCTGATATTCAGGGAATGAACATCTGACCTAAATTTAATTTTTTTGCTTAAATAAGAAGGTGACTTAGTTAAAACTATTCGATGAAACAGACAAGCTGCATGAAGTAAACGCCTATTGCCCATGTTCAACCAGCTAAGATTTTTCAGTTTATGCGAAATATGATTTCTACGGCGAATACCAAATATTAGACGAAGACATGAATTTTGTAATACCTGAATGCGGCGCTTATCAGACGAGTCTATCGAAAAACCATAAACACTGTCGCAGAAATTAAATCTGGACAAAACCAATGCCTCACACAAGATAACCCTTAGCTTTTGATTCAAGTAGTTTCTACAATTGAAAATCATTTTTAAATTAAAATAAGCTGCTCTAATACAGTTGCTCACGTGAGCTCTATATTTTAGGTTGGAGTCTATTGTAAGACCTAGGTTTCTACAACTGTCAAGTATGGGCAATTCATCATTATTAATTTTTACTTTAATCGATGGTAAAAGAACCTCTCGTATCCTTGCGGGACCAAAGAGCATGACAGAGCTTTTTTTTGAGTTAATGGATAGTGAGTGATCAGAAGCTTCCGAGACTAACCTGGATAGATCATCATTTATCTCCTGCAGAGATGCGTCTGTATCACAAGGATCGAAGATAAGGTAAACCTGCGTGTCATCGGCATATAGATGTACCTTACAATGTCTTACCTGATTTATAAGTTGTGAGGTATATATAGAGAATAAGAGGGGTCCCAGGATCGAGCCCTGGGGAACACCACAAGAGATGGGAAGTGACCCCGATTGAACACCAGCAACAAGAACAGACTGACTCCTTGCGTTCAAAAAGCTTTGCAGTAATTTTAAACCTTCCTCACCGATACCAATAAATTTCAATATGGAACAAAGGAGCTGATGGCTTATGGTGTCAAAGGCTTTAGAAAAGTCAATCAAAGTCAGCACGGCAAGATGCCCCTGATCTACACCCCTTAATATATCGTCGGTGACCTTCAAGAGGGCAGTTTCACAACTATGTCCCGATCTGAAGCCCGATTGGAATTCAGGCAAAATCGAAAACCTCTCTACTGGGTCACGCAGCTGTGACTCCATAACCCTTTCCAGAATTTTGGATAGTGTAGGAAGTACACTGACTGGTCTCAAATCCTTGAATTCTTTAGGATTTGGAATTTTTTGCAATGGTGTAACAATTGCATGCTTCCAACAGTCTGGAAACTCGCCCCTTTCCAAACAACAATTAACTATATGAGTTATATAAGGTATTATATATGGAGCTGCCAACAACAACAGACTAATATTTAACCCATCATCCCCCGTGGCCTTAGATTTTATGGAATTAAGTATTTTTTCAATCTCCTCGCAATTTACCAATTGAAATCTAAATATATCTACCCCAGGTTTCAGATTATTCTCATACCAAGCTATCTTGACTGGATTGGCATTTAGTTTAATAGTTCCATTTATGTAATAATTATTGATTTGATCAGGATTTGCGAGAAGAGGAGGAATATCAATATTTTTTTTCTTAATATTAAGTAATTTAAGGTCATTCCAAATTTTGTTTACACCAACAGTGTTTATTCTTTGCAAGAAATATGCCTTTTTTTCCTTACGACAAGCCAGGGTGGTGTAGTTTCTGAGCGATTTGTAATAGTCATAATGAGCAGTGTTTTTTGTTTTGCGCCATTTTGAAAAAGCCCTATTCCTCAAAGACATAAGAAAACGTATATTATCCGTTAACCATGGGGCATATTTTTTGGTAATACGAATTTCTCTCAAGGGAGCGTAAACATCAAACAGGTGCAAAAGGGTGTTGTTTAAGATCTCTATTTTTTCTGTTATATGTTCAAGCCGAAAGATGTTATCGAGGGAGGCGGCACGAAGGTTTGCAGTAAAAGCATCGACATCAAAGTTTCTAAAATCCCTAATAGTCTTAAAATTTGGCAATTTCTGCGAATGAGTTAGTTTTAATGTACATTTAGTTAAGTCATGGTCGGACAAATTGTGCACAGGCAGGAATATCGTTATCTTCATTCATTCATTGTTCGTATAATAAATAATTACCTATCTCTCTGATAATATTATTTAATCGATAACGGGGACCTTATATATAATTCATGTCATAAATAAATATATTCTATGTCATCCAACCACCAGTAAACAGGAAGATACCCGAAATGGTAAATTTACGCCCTCAGTAAAAACAAATTAGCAAACATTATGAGGGGTCGCAGTACGCCGCCATTTCGCAGGAAATTTATTGCAGTCCTGATAAAATAAACATGAGGTTTTGGTTAATTTCTCTGCCAAACATAAAGTTATAAGCAGTAGCTTCAAAATTTGCTTAACGATAATGCGACGTTTGTTGCGTTCTTAAGACTGCATCGGCGCATATAAAATAAACCTAATTTTTGCCCTTCTTTGTCACCGAATTTCTTTGAAATCGCACATATGATATACTTTTATTTATTTATTTATTTAATCTTCATTTCAAAATTACATTGACATACAAAGTAAATAAAAAGTAAAAAGAAATGTCATCAAAAAAAAACAGAACAAAAGTAATTTTAGTTATTTCAATACCTGTACCTTAATAAATAAATTTAGTATTTCTTAATTATGTATGTAATCGCTTAACGTGTAAGGTTCTAAATCAATTAAAAAATTTTTCAATTCCTTTTTAAATAAACGTTCATTTGTTCGGTTCTTAATTCTAACATTCAATTAATATACATTCTAATACATAGTATGGATTTTTCTCGGAAATTGTTAATCTATGTAGGTATTGGGTAATTTATATCTTTTGTTCTTGTATTATAATTATTATGATAAGTAATTATTGTATTAAACCTATCTTTGTTTTTATAAAATAATAAAATAGTTTCATATATGTACAATGCATAAACAGTTAATATTTTTTTCACCTGAAAATGATTCTGCATGACTATGCATAAGACATTTTATACATTATTCGCAAAACACGCTTCTGAATAACAAAATTTTTTTCAAGTTTTGAATTGCTTATTGCTTTCCCAAAAAATAATTTCAAACCTCGATGTGGCCTCAAAATTGGCGAAATAGGGAGTTCTTTTTGCCATATCGTTTAAATATTTGGTAATAATGCGTAAACTGTAGCATATCTTATTTGATTTGTTACTAAGGTAGTCAATATGGTGTGACCAATCTAGAAATTCATCGATGTGAAAATGCCTAAAAAGTTGGTATTATTTTCCGTTGGCAACTGATATTGCTCAAGTTCTACCATATCTGGTCGTTCTTTTTCACTTAGTTTGGTTTTAAAAATAACAATGTTTGTCTTATCTTTATTTAAAAGCAATTTCTTCTTTTCAAACACCAAACCTTGGTGTCCTGAAAAACTTTTTTGCATTGATTGTTATTTCTAAAATATCCCTACTACTTACTAAAATATTAGTATCATCAGCATCCTCTATAAGACTAAAAAATTGATATAAATCATTAATTTCAAAATTTAAATGATTGATAAATTAATATAATAAACAATATTGGCCCTAATATGCTCCCTTGTGGTATTCCTGTTGTATTTTGCAATATTTTTGACTTATATACACAGTTTTCTTTTCTAAAGCAACTCTTTGTGTACGGTTTCCTAAATATGATGAAATCCATTTCAGAGCGCAGCCCCTGATGCCAGAACATTCAAGTTTATTCAAAAGAATGTTTCTGTCCAAACAATCAAGAGCTTTTGATAGCTCTAAAAATATACCCATAGCTATTTTTCCATCCTCAAGGTGATCCAAAATCAGACCGGTAAATTGGAAAATGGCGGATTGCGTTGATCTTCCGTTGAGGTAACCATGTTGGCTCTCCGAGAAAAGATTACATTTGTTCATAAAATTAGTTATTCGATCACACATAATCAACTCAAAATACTTTAAAAAGCTTGGAAGAAGGCTTATAGGTCTATAGTTACCCATGCTTTCTGAATCTCCTTTATTTTTATAAATTGTTTTAATTGATGCCAATTTAAGCTGGTCTGGAAAAACACCCTCCTTAAATGAATTATTAAAAATGTAGCACAGTACTTCAATCTAAATATATTGAAAGACCGATCGTTAAACTCTGTTCCTCATTTAGCAGATTTTCCGATTATCCTTTCTTTTTCAGAATATACTCCAATTTGTATTATTATAAATAGGCCAACTTTAAAAATTATTTTCTCCCAAAGATAGGCCTAAATTAAAAACATGTTACGAGACAAACAACCTTTAAACCTTTAGCTAGCCAGCGATGCCAAATTTATACCAGTTTAAATTAAATTTGACTCGTGATATTTAGTGACAGCCGTTACTTTATTATTTCTAACTAAACAAATATATTTTGAAATAAATTCGATAAGTTTTGAGGGTTTTGAGTAAATGGTATAAATTAATGTTGCGAGTAAAAGTAGACTCTTAACTATTTGACGGTATAAAAAACCTTTTTGTATTCAGCGTAAATTTTTTATTGCTATTGCCTAGCGCTTTCGGCTTATTGATAAGCCATCAACATGGCTAAGTTTCTGAAAGAAATACCTCTTATAAACAAAAGTAAAAACAAACTACAACAAAATATATGTAAACAATAAATATATAGTGTCCGACCGAAACAATGTTTTCAGCCGAAACCGAAACTTATTTATATATGTTAAAAATTTTATTGTATACTAAAATCTAATTTATTTTATATAGGACGAGATCAATCTTGGATTGAACTCTTCCCACCCTAAAAAAAATAGGTCGACAGAATTTTTTTTTTATTTATATAGACAACACTGCCTACGAACTCACCCAAAGTTAGCCGAACGGTGCGCGACAATTCACGAACACTGAGTTTCGGCGCGGCCAAAGGTTCGGCCGATTTTTGGCCGAAATCGAAACTGTCACCGAAACTAGATTTTTTGACCGAAACTAGCCGAAACCGAAACAGAAACCGAACCTGCGGTCGGTCTCTAAATATGATTTAAATTCTTGGAACTGATGATTTGGGAATATTTACTCGTCAAATTATGTTCAGGAGACAAAAAATATAATCCAAATAATATAGTTTGTTATTATATTAATAAATTAATACAAGTAGATGGAGAAGAGTGGTTCACCACCAATTGCACAAGTCCCTTATGCGCATGCGCCGACTAATTGATAGGCCGTTCTAGAACGGCTATAATGAACGGCTTTAAACGGCTAATGAACAGCTATGTTAAACAACTAATGAACAGGTATGAACGGCTTTGAACAACTAATGAACGGCTTTCAACGACTAATGAAAAGCTTTGAACGGCTAATGAACAGCTATAAACGGCTTTAACCGACTAATGAATGGCTTTAAACGACCAATGATCGGCTTTGAACGACTAATTAACAGCTATGAGCGGCTTTGAAGAACTAATGAACGGTTTTGATTAACTAATGGACGGCTTTGAACGACTAATGAATAGATATAAACGGCTTTGAAGGACTAATGAATGGTTTTAAACGAATAATGATCGGCTTTGAACGGCTAATGAACAGCTATGAGCGGCTTTGAAGGACTAATGAACGGCTTTGATTGACTAATGTACGGCTTTGAACGACAAATGAATAGATGTAAACGGCTTTGAACGACTAATGAATAGATATAAAAGGCTTTGAACTACTAATGAATGGCTTTAAACGACCAATGAACGCCTTTGAACGGCTAATGATCGGCTTTGAACGACTAATGAACAGCTATGAACGGCTTTGAAGGACTAATAAAAGGCTTTGAACCTGTGCACTGCTGGCGCATACGCAGTAGGAACCTGTACAATTGATGGTGAACCCCTCTTCTCCCACTACTAATACACACATATATTTAGTATAATATTTTTTTCTAATAGGTACATATGACAACAATTGCAGCTAATATAATTAATATAACTTTTGTTTTTAAATACCAGGCGGTATATCTAGAGTCTAGAGCAATCAGCAGATATTTGTGATCATTAATTTCTGTTAAAAACGATTTCTGATCGGGACAAAATGTAAACAATCTCGTCTGCTTTTATATTTTATGTCTATGATTGTAACCGATAAAAACTTTCAAAGCACCGTTTTCGGTCGTGCCACACAGCGCATAAGTGTGCGGCAAACTTTATAACAAAAAAAAAAATAGGAAAAAAGCAAATACAACCGAAATTACGAACATTTCACAAACATTTATTCCCTCAATAGGCAGAAACAATTTTCAGCAACACTAGCTCCTATAAAGATTCATACGCAGCGTTCCTAGTTTCTATTGTCTATTGTTAAAATTTCAAGTTTCATGTGCATCTGCTATTCTTAGGCATTATCTTATGACAATTACCAAAGATAGATAGACTGGTAACATCCAAACAATGGGAACAATGGAAGTCTATTATAAATCTAAGTAAACACAATAACTCGTAGTTACGTTTAGAATGTTTCCTATTTAGGTCGGGAGATCTTAACACAAAGGGGCGTTCTGCATTAACAGTTAAAAAAATAAAATAATTTTTAATTAAATTTTTATTAATGATAAGAATAATTATCGATAATTTAAAACAGCCCAAAGGTCACTTAAGGCCTTTTTGCATAGAGCAGTTCTACTCAGTGACGGCGCTATAAAAGTTAAAAGGTTGGGCCCGATATTTTTTGGTAAGGCATAATATGATAAATGTTTGTATGTTCGATGATATACTTTATGTGTAATTCATACCTACACCTTTTTTTAAACGAAAAATAAAACTTGTGAGCTATAAAAGTAGATATTGACCTAGTGTATATTACATGAAGTAAGTATGTGTGTTTTTTTTTAATTCTTATTCAGAAAATTTTAATAAAGTTTCGTGTCATTTTATAGCTAGCTATATTAATCAATAACTTACTTAGTTCATATAACAAAAATTGCAGTTTTCACAACTCAAAGTATTAGTATCTAAAAAATACAACAAACAAAAAAAATCATAATATCAATATTTTACATTTTGCCATAAACGCAAAAAATTAAAACAAAAATTTTTTTTTCTAGATTTTACAGAAGCAAAATCGTTAACTACTTTATCAAAGTAAATTTGGCGAGCTCTTTGATTTTCGATGGACGGTAGCTTTAGGTTGCTAAGTCTATCTCGTCAAATTTTGAATTTGAATTTGAATTTATCTTGTCTCATTGAACTACGCAAGTAGTTTTTGATCAACTTCAATATAAATTGGTTTAAATCATTTTTTCCATCCCTTGCTCCACCCCATCTGCCCCATTGTAGATCGGGCCCTGGGTGAAGGTAACTTAAATAGGGAAATTACCAATATATATTTTTTATGGGCGTTTCAAAAAAGTTAAGAATAAGAAAAACCGTTTAAAACAAAAAAAAAAACACTGTTTATTGTTTTTAAAAATAATGTTGTCCACTAGCAGACAGGCAACTCAAGATTCATTGGTCTGCTCGTATCACTGATCAACCTGACATATTATAATATGTGATAAAAAGAGACAGAGTAGTAACCGCGAGAACTTAGCACACGATATGGACAAGCCCGATACCGTAAATGTTGCTGGGTTGCCAGATTTATCAAAATCATCGGTTTTATCAAGATTTCTTTGAATATACTATATTAGGTTTATCGCTTTATGATTTTACTTTAAACGATTGGTATTATTTTATATGTAAAAAATATAAACATCGTATATTACGGCTGGAGGAGTATATTATGTATCTTATGCCCGGTATCTTCATCACTGGGTAAAAGTCGGTTAACTTTTAATCCTTTGTTAAACGAAATTTATGGTATTTTCACTCCTGATTAAACTTAACCGTCGGGTAAATGTTTGTTAATGCTTTATTAACTAACCGGTAATAAATCGGGTGGACATATAGTTAACATAAGAATAAGTATGTTTTCTAACTTATAAAAAATAGACATATTTAAAAGTTTAAAATTTTTTTTTTTTGGTAGGTAGTAGGTATGTACATCATAATGGACTTAAATTGACCAGCGAAAGTCTCGTTTCCTTATTTGTAAAAGGGGAGCGTTTTTTTCGCTGTGAGCCACTCATGCTTGTAAAAAATAAAACTACAGCAATATTAAAACAGCAGTCATATTAAATTGAGTATAAATATTTGTTATTGCCGTTATTGGCATAACAAATTGATTTTTCTGTACTTTCATCAATCAAGAACCAGCCAATTTAAAAACAACAAATAAAAATTTGAGGTTAGGTTGATTAGCGGACGGCTGATGACACCTACACAGAGGAAATACTGGTCCGATCCTGTGACTAGTCTTCAACACAGAGTAGGCGTAGGTCGTGTTCTGCAACGTTGTCATATGTACTTCCGATTAAATCTAATGTTACCTAACTGTCTGTTACATATTTCTCGATTTAACAGAGCGTAAAAATACCGGACCTTAGTGAGATAAATAAATGTAAATAAACTATTTATAATTATGATACTGAAATTTGAACTAGGCACTACGACAACAATGTATATTTTTTGTTCGCATTCCTTCGGCAGCCCAAAATGGATGACGCGGACTTTATGAGGTTATAACCGTCGCCCGAGTGTGACGCAGCGCGCAGGGATTTGTATCTCGGCTTGCTAATCGGCATACCTTTTATAGGTGTATTGTGGTTAAATTAATAAAAAATATTTCTTCGTCCAAAGTTATTTAAAAACCTTTTTCCCATTATTTGGACGGCGGTATAGAAATACAATCTACGTTTTTGTAGTAAATATATTAATATATTTGTTGACCTGTTATAAAAGTAAAATATTTTACGGTACGGAAAAACAACACAATAAAATTATATTATCGTGAATGTTAATAAAAGAATCAATAAAATTTGAATTAAATTTTATTATTTATTTATGAATAGAACTATTTTTGTTGACATATTTTGTTAGAATTTATTTGAGCCTGACCAGTTTATTTTAGAGTATACGGAACACTTTAATGTATTGATCGAAGTCAGCAGCGGATCCAGGATTTTATTAAGGGGGCTGGGGCGACTAAACTCGAACCAGAAAACTGTAAGAATATTCTTACAGCCAATATTATAAGAAGTGGCGGATCCAGGGGGGGAAATGGGGCCCGGGCCCCCCCTAAAGCTCGTTGAAACAATGAAAATTCTTTTTTTGTTTACCTGTAACAAAAATTTGTGTTACGTTTTTCACAATATAAAATATAAATATACTGATTTATTTTGATTTTTTGCATACGGGCCCCCCCTTAGGAGTATTTCTGGATGCGCCACTGATTATAAGAATTAAAGTTGTATAAATTGCACTTCGGATCGTTCTTACAACCGAACCAGTATAGGTATTCTATTGTAAAATGGGCAACACTTTATAAAGCGAAATTGTTTGATATGTTCTCTTTTAACTGTTGTATAACTGTACCAGTAAAAATAATAAATCTTATTTATAAACATTAATAAAACGCTTATACAGCCAAAGTAATAGAGAGCTTATAAATAATTCCGAAAAAGGTTTTGTATTTAACAATTACAGCACCGTCAGCAATTGTGAACACGCTAATAAAACTGTCTTATAAAGGTTACTTACTTTGTGAGTTAGATTTGGTATATAAGATATGTATAAAATAGGTGAAAGCTCTTTAAAATGTTGGGGATTTTTTTAATGTTTGATATTTCCTAGTGTTTTGTAGACACTCACGACACGTGCCACAACTCTTCAGGGAAATAGACAATTAGAATGATTATCGCCGTATGAAAGTTGTTAAAAATAAAATATCAATAAAACTGTTTTGTAAAAGTTCTTTAATAGCCATTTTAATACCAGTTTGCCCAATAAGACAGGCATTTATGTCCTAAATGTTGTACAGAAAACAGATTTGCCACTAACAGTAGGTACACTGCGTAAGATAATTACTTTATACGTATTACTTATTGTATCGGCAGAGTTTTTATCATATAAAAGTTACCAAGAACGAAGGTTCTAAAACAATCCTTATTCTCTCTATAAAAGTTTTGTAGCTGCACATAGGAACTATTATAAATGAGTTAAAAAAATAAAAGTGCTTATATGTCAACTTGGCTTTGCAGAGAAAATTCTTTTCTTTACTGAAAACTTTTTTCTATACTCAGATCCGGTCTTATCGTGCGGGTCTTACGATTTAACAAGGACATACTTTCAATTTTTCATTTCTTTTATTGCGTTTAATCATTCTATCCAAATAAAACAGACTTATGCAATTTTGACATGAAAGAAAATAATATGTATTTAATTTTCAGCGATTCACAAAAGTTTATACCTGCCACCTTCGTCTTGATTTTAAAATGTCAGTTTTGTGACATTGACTTTTAATTTAATGTGACAATATGAACGATAAAAAGCAATTTTCTGGATTTTGCATCCCCAAGCAAAAAAAAATTCTTAATTTGTTAAACTATTTCGAGAATGAAAGAAAAAGTGAAAATTCGGCAACCAATATGCAGGAAACCGTAGCAAAAGCACTGGGTATTAGTTTAAGGACCGTGCAGAAAATTGTACATGAAATAAAGCATAATACCGAAGAATACTAAAAAATGTAAACGAAGAAAGCCAAAAACTGAAGATTTGACCAGGCACGTAGCCAGGATTTCTTCTCGGGGGGGGGGGGCTCGTTGTGATCGCGCCAGGCGCAAAAAAGAAAGCGCCGCAGGCGAAATTTTTTTGGGTACCACTCCCTTTTTTGAATCATTGTGCTTGGTTTTCAAGTGGGAAAAATAAAAAACACAACACAAAATCCTCAAGAAAAGTACAAAAACAAACCCGGTAATAATTGAGGTGCTTGGGTCTCGTGCCTCGAGGGCCATTGCCCCCCCCCCCCCCCTACACCCGCGCCTGCATTAAAAAAAAATCTGATTTTTTTTCGTATTGGGTTTATATTGTATTAAAATTTTAAACAAATATGTATTTTTATTATTATATAGGTACTATTTCTACTAGGTATACATGACAAATTGTCACGAAGAAAATTTAATAGTGTAGGAAATGTTTAATGTGTCCTATATTGTCGAAATCAGGGCTCTAATAATATATGGATATTTCGCATAGAATTCATTTTGTTTTTCTAAGTTTTACAAGTATGGTCTCGAGTTTCGAAGGGGGCCCGGGCCCCCTGGGCCCCCTCCCTAGCTACGTGCCCCTGATTTGAACGAAAATATTAAAATTGGAGTTGGAAACGTGATTTATGATTTATACAGATCAACCACTGTAATTCTGCCAGTTTTAAAAGAAAATTTAAAAATTCGAGGTGTTTTGGAAATCCGACTTGAATCGTTATCAAAATTAATAAAAAAGTTGGGTTTTCGCTATAAAAAATACTGTAACTGGAAATTTTTATGTGAGCAGCCATAGATAGTGAGTTCTGAGATTTTGAGACATTGCGAACGTGTAAAATTAATTTAGGTATTTTCGAAGTATTAATTTACAATTTTCTAAACAAAAATAGTTTTGTCGAAAAGACAGCGTATCGGTCTTGACATTGTTAGGATGTGGAGGTAAAGTAAGAAGTCAAAGTAAAGTGCGCACTTTATTTAATGCTAAATATCCGGATAATCAAATTTCACAGGGCACTGTTAGTAAAATATTCCACAAATTTAATGAACATGGCACAGTACTAGCTGTAATTTTTCCCAACGAAGTAGATCCATATATACCTTATGAAACAATTTGGTTTCAGCAAGATGGTGCTCCTCCGCATTTTGGTGTCACTGTGAAAAAAGATTTAGATGAGATATTTCTAGGTCGCTGGATTGGACGACGTGGTACAATTGAATGGCCACCGAGGTCCTCAAACTTAACGCCTCTAGACTATTTTCTTTGGTGATATTTAAATAGTATATTTAAAAGAAAAAGTTTATCAAAATAGGCCAAATAATATTGAAGATTTGACCTTTTTGTTGTGTTTTGTTTTGCTTCGTTACATTTTTAGTTTTTTTGACAAAATAAATAACAAATAAACCATAACTATTGTTAACTCAAAATGTCAGAATGTGAAACAATAAAGATTTCTTACCTTGTAGAGATTTTAAAAAAAATTTTAACATTCGCCATTTTGAAATAGCTTGATAGAATCGCGCCAAAGTTTATGGGCATAAGTACTGTATGAGATATTATAGCTTTTAATGGCCATTTGCACCATTTTTATATTAAGTCTGATTTAACTAAGCCCGACTTATTTATAAGACTGACTTTAGTTACATTTCATTTGCACCGGGAGTGATATTAATTTTAAATTGTAGACTTTAGAAAGCCATGCATTCACGCGGCAACACCGTTAATATCTAGGAAAATTCTTTTTCTACAGACGGGTGGAAAAACCAATTTTCCGCACGGATATCAGTGCGGAAAATTGATTTTTCCACACTAGTGCGGAAAAAATTTTCGGCACAATTATGTCAAAAATCCGTGCGGAAAATTGGTTTTTCCACACTAGTGCGGAAAAATTTTTGGGCACGATTATGTCAAAATCAATAATATATCAATTATAACTTGTAGGTATTACTTTTTTTCTTAGAATTAGTTACTGTTACATATGTATGTGATTGTTATAGTTAATTAAAAATTATTAAATTTCTTTGAAATATGTGTTACTTATTTCCACACGTCTGTAGAAAAACTATTGTACCTGACACGTGCGGAAAATGTTTTCCCTGCACTCGGCTGCTTAACCGAACTCCGCTACGCGTCGTTCGGTGAACGGCAGACTCGTGCGGAAAAATTCATTATCCGCACTTGTTAGGTAAATAGCTATTTTGTATGGCTGGCGGCCTGCCTCGGTGCTAACATAACGTTACTTTTTGTGATTATTTTTTGACATGTGTGTGATTTGACTGATTCATTTTACATATTTTTTGGTTATAATCGTTTTGTCGAATTTTTGAGTAATTGTGAACATTTCTACATTTTAAAGTTTCTTGTGTAAGTTTTCAAATTTCAATAGTGCACAAAATAAATATGGCAGATGAACGTAAGAAAAAGAGAGGAATTCGTACCGCAAACTATACCCCACAAGAAAAAGAACTGCTTTTAAATATACTAAACAACTATAAACATATTATTGAGTATATATATTAGGAGTTGGTTTATTGGGGAAACACTGTCATTGCTATTAAAAGATCACAAGGACTAACATTAGAATGCTATGTTATTAGACTGGATGAGTTCATATACAGGGTGGTCCTTACGTACATCAAGAAAATCTGGGATATGATTCCTGGCATCAATTTAAGTTGAAAAGTTCATATGGACTTATGCCCTAAAATGCTTACCCTTTAAGATACAGGGTGTTAAAATATTTTTCATTTTCCTTTAAAACTACCATTTTTTTTAAAAACATAGTAGAGACAACTTTTGTTCCGCTTATATCAGTAATGCATAAAAATGCATCAGAGTTTAAAAAAAACAGTGGCGTATCACATATTTTCACAAAAAAAATATTGATGGTATCTTCATGCACGCCACTGGTAGAAGTAGGCAAACCCTTTTTAACCAAAAAGTGCAGCTTAATACGAAATCAATCGACATCAATTTTCAATACCGTATCTTCAAGGAGTTTCGAAATTTAAAAAAAAACAATTATTTTTTAAAAATATTTTAACACCCTGTATCTTAGAGGGTAAGCATTTTAGGGGATAAGTCCATATGAACTTTTCAACTTAAATTGATGCCAGGAATCATATCCTAGATTTTCTTGATGTACTTAAGGACCACCCTGTATAAACTTTTAGTAGGAAAGTATTTGACAGTACCTAATTCACAAGATTTAACTAGATATATATTATTTCATTGAAAAAGCCTAAATAAGTCTCAGTACCGAGCATGGAGATACTCCAGATGAATTTCAATTTCTGCAAGCACAGCAAGTACTGTTGCTTTCCTCAGCCTAAACCTTTGAAAAAATTGCAGCTCATCAAAATCTTCAAAATAATTACTCCTAAGATACCTATCTTCTTCTTGGAAACCCAAAATCGATAATATCTAGGACCTCTAAATGTTATCTTCAAACACAAAGTCCATCAATGGATCCTTCTATTAATAAAAATACTTTTTACCGCTTTTTTTGACTTTGAAAGCTTCAAAATACGCACGCGCACGTGTCGACTTAAAGTTAAGTCAGCGTTAATCCTAGAAATTGGAGGGATTAAAATAAAGTCTGGCTTAAGAACAAAGCTCGGCCTTGCAACAATGGTGCAAACCAATTAAATAGTTAAGTCTGTGTTAGACTAGGCTTAGTGGTAATCCCGACTTAGTGCTTGCGGTGCAAATGGCCATAAATGATGTATAACAAGCTGTGTTTTTATTAAAAAAAAATATCGATGTCGTCATATCTTTAACAAATGTCTATAAAAAAACAAACACATGACGTCAAAATGTGAGCATACATATAACTAAATTGACCTATCTGAGCGTTTTCCCCATAAGCTACAGGTTAAGGTTATATTAATTTTATTCCGGACTTTTGGACAGTCCTGTATTTTCATAGTAGAACTTCTTATCAAACGGAACATTTTTTCGTAAAATTAGAAATTAAAAATTTTATAGAAATTTTAACAGAAACCCTGTCTATAAAATGAAATTATTAAGTGAAATATCATACCCTCCTTCAATAAATATCTAACAGATTCAGGTAGATATCGTCGAACTTATCAAAAAATAAATTTTCTCGAAGTAGTCATATTTTTTCACAAATGCCCAACCCTCAAAACATTTTTCGAATTTACGTGGTAGTTTCCTTTACGTATTATGTTTTGGCCAATTTGTTTTGCCTCCAATTCGTAGCAAGTAAGCACAAAAGAAATTTGTTGCTCTATTTTTAGGACAAATTTTTTTATGAGCTATATAATACCTTTAACATCCATTTGTTTGGAATACTAATATTTGGTTTTACACAAATAACAGACACAGAATGTTAAACCTATTAAGTAGGTAGGATCCGCCAAGTGTAGTTTTGGTTAAGTAATGGTTTTTGGGATCTTTGAGGAGCCTTATTACACCCGGTGGAAATGATTATGTTCGGGTTTTTAGGGTTATTTTCTTATGTCGGGTTATATAAACATTTTAAACAAGAATTAACTAACCAGGCAACTTTGACTGAGGCATGAATAACATTAAAAAAAAAAATTTCTCACAATCAGACCGGCAATTTTGATCAAAATGTTATTTATATCACATGTTAAAAATAAAGGATACTAAAGGCTGTGTACACCAGTACACCTTTTAAGTAATGGATAAAGGAAACTTGTGCATTAGGTGTAAAGTTAATATATTAATAGCAGAGCGCTTTCTGCCTATCGGCCATCTTTATTGCAGCCTGCAAAGCAATAAATAAACTTAAAAAATTATGAAAACAAAGGAATTTATAAAAAATTTAAAAAAAAATCTTTGTGTAAATAAGTAAAACGGTTAATTAATTCATCATGTCTGTCAACCCAAAATAAAAGGTAAAATTACAAACAATGGTGCAAAACAATTAATACAAACTCACATATTAAAATTTATAACAATTTCTAAAAACGTCTTAAAAAGTAACTTTTTAATAAACATCTTAGATGGGCTGTTGGTTGTCATGTGTCGAAAGTGCAAAAAGGGGGGAAAAACTTTAACTTTGACGTGCTTCCTGAAGGGGGCAATTAGGTTAGAGCTAGAAATTTCAAAACAAACCAATTTGTGAAAACACCAAAGCGAAATACAGTTGCCAACACTTTTGGAGAACCCCAAATTTCCATAAAGCTTCTTTTGTGTTCACCATTAAATCAAAAATTACTTTCTTTTTTAACCCGCCTTATTTTTGGAGAACCAACAATAATAGTCATGTTCTTGATATTCACCATTAATTAATACATTTTTTGTTCTTCGTCATATACTATACAGGGTGATTTAAAAGTACTTTGACAAACTTCGGGAGGTAATTGCTGGCAATATTTTAACACGAAAAGTTCTTATAAACAGTGGTCCTTGACGACTTCGTTACGGAGATACAGGGTGTTGAAATGTTAAAATAAATAGTAATAATTTTTAAATAACTCCTTAACGAAATATTTTTTTTTTATGAAATTTCGTGAACTAAATAAGCATTTAAGGACACTTATTTTCAAAGTACAACACGTTCGTAAATTTAACCAGTGGCGTCGGTACAAAATGTTACTATCATATTTTTTGTGAAAACTATGCTACACCACTGACTTATTTTATTTTAACTTTTTTTTTATAAATCCCCCCTTTATTTAGAACAAAAAAGATCACATGTGTTTTTTTGATACGAGGGACGGTTTAAGCGTAAATGATTATTTTATTTGAATATACACAAATATTAAAAAATGTGTTTTAAACTGATCAACCACTCAAATATTTATTACAGTATTTTAACGAATACCTACATACATACTTACTTATAAACAAATATGTATATGCATAAGGAAGGTATCTGGGGATGCCTATTTTCTTAGTATAACACGTTTTCAGTGGCATACATATTTATTTATAAGTATGTTATTTTTTAATATTTTGTATTTTGACAAGGCGGCTTTGGAAATGCTTTTTTTGTCGATAAATTAAAATATATTTGACAGTTAGTTATCACTGAGTTTTATTTCTTCAGTTTTGTTATTTTTAATGGTAACTAACTGTCAAATATATTTTAATTTATCGACAAAAAAAGCATTTCCAAAGCCGCCTTGTCAAAATACAAAATATTAAAAAATAACATACTAATAAATAAATATGTATGCCACTGAAAACGTGTTATACTTAGAAAATAGGCCTCCTCAGATACCTTTCTTAGGCATATACATATTTGTTTATTAGTAAGTATGTATGTAGGTATTTGTTAAAATACTGTAATAAATATTTGAGTGGTTGATCAGTTTAAAACACATTTTTTAATATTTGTATATATTCAAATAAAATAATAATTTACGCTTAAACCGTCCCTCGTATCAAAAAAACACACGTGATCTTTTTTGTTCTAAATAAAGGGGGGATTTATAAAAAAAAAAGTTAAAATAAAACAAGTCAGTGGTGTAGCATAGTTTTCACAAAAAATATGATAGTAACATTTTGTACCGACGCCACTGGTTAAATTTACGAACGTGTTGTACTTTGAAAATAAGTGTCCTTAGATGCTTATTTAATTCACAAAATTTCATAAAAAAAAAATAACTCGTTAAGGAGTTATTTAAAAATTATTACTATTTCTTTTAACATTTCAACACCCTGTATCTCCGTAACGAAGTCGCCAAGGACCACTGTTTATAAGAACTTTTCATGTTAAAATATTGCCAGCAATTACCTCCCGAAGTTTGTCAAAGTACTTTTGAATCACCCTGTATAGGTACTACCAATTATACATGGGTACTACCTTATTGTTTTGTCAGAGATTTAACAATAACTGAAATATGCAGAATACAGAACCTAACACATCCATATAAAAATTTCCTATAATAATATATTGTTTGGATTTTTACTTTTTTAAATTATAAATTTCCAAATATATCTGAAGTTTTAGGTGTTGGCAACTGTGTTTCGCTTTAGTCTTCTTACAAATTGTTTTGTTATAAAATTTCCCGCTCTAAGCTAATTGCTCTCTCCAGGAAGCACGACAAAATTACCGTTTTTTTCCCTCTTTTTGCATTTTCGACACATGACAACAAACAGTCCATCCAGGATGTTTATTAAATATTAATTTGCCAAGACGTTTTTAAAAATTGTTATGAATTTTAATATGTGTTTGTTTTAATTGTTTGCACCGTTGTTTGTAATTTTACTTTTTACTTTATGTTAAAAGATCTTATGTGGTACAACTCTTGACAAAGATGCGTAAAGGCAGATCCGTACCTATGTATTTTAACCCTGCATCAAAATTGCATGCTATTTGAAATTCGCATTTATGCGTTTCAGCATGAGCGAAAGTTGCAGCGTTTTCCACCCTTAAAATAGAACAAATTCTAATAATTTGCATACCCTATGCGATTCCTCAAAATTCGCTAGAAATTTTTGTTGGTAGATTTGATTTATAAATATATCTTCGCTCATTTGACAAAAAAATAATCTGTCATATTTTAGTTTTAAACATACATGGTTTTAGCAGCATGTTGGGTGGAGCAATATGTATTTTCAAAATTGTCACTTCGGACTTTATTATTAACAATTTTATCCAGAGATGTCGGTCATTTTCACCAAAAAAAAATACTTAAAAAATAATATATTTAAGTGATTGTTGGCCAAAACATATTTTTGAAGTTAAAAATGAAGCAATAAATTTCAAGTTCCTCGTAACTTTTATATGTTTCCAGTTCCTTTGAGTTGGAGGCGAGCGAATGGACCGAAACGAAATATATGAAGAAAACAGGCGCATAAATCCGCCATAAGCATTATTAGGGTTGGGCAATTTGTCAAAATATACGAGTGTTTCCCGAGAAATCTACATTTTAATAAAGTCTGCACTACCTGCACGTCTTCGTAATTTATTTTAGTGCTTTATGTTATTCTACTAAAAATTGGAACGAATATTTTCAATAGAATTACTGACAAACATTTAATTTACAATTTTTTTTCTATTCTAATATCTTATGCAAGGGGCGAAATTGTAAAATTTATTAATTTTTCTTTCAAAAAAGAATGAGGTTGATACCACAAAATTAAAAAATAAGGAAAACGTCTAGTAGGCCGCACAAATGGCACACTATAGTATGGCCGCATCCTTGGAGTTTTGTTTTTTTAGGTACCCATACATTTATTTTTTTCAGGATGTTGTTGAACTAATACTATTTGCCGATGACACTACATGGTTAATTAGCTATCACCCCTCTCAAGTTCAGAATACAGTTATTACAAATATACTCGGTAATATCAAGGAATGGTTTCTGGCCAATTAACTCTGTCTCAACGTAGTTAAAATTCAAAATATAAATTTCTCTCTACGCCAAAGTGTCGATCACTTACAAATCGATACCAATAATGAGGTCGTCTTCCTGGATATAACACTCGATACAGGGCCCACTTGGGAGGCCCATATAAACAAACTATCTAAGGATCTATCCAAATTTATTTATCTAATAAAAAGCTTGGCCAACTGTGTTTCTACTGAAACCTTAATGAGTGCCGACCATGTTAGCTTTGGCTCCAGGGCCTCTTATGCTCCATTGGGGTGAAGATACTCTACTCATTCCAGTAAGGTTTTCGTATATTATTGGATATATTATCGAGTAGAACCATTTATACCCATTCTGTCCCTATTCGCGACGCCTTATCGTCATTCGCCATTTTATTATACAGGGTACCTCATAATTAAGAGGCTATACAGTTAAAGAAGAAACTAGACTTAAAAGTAGGATCATTTATGCTTTACTTCCTAAGATAAATTATGCATGGCTAATTTTCAATAAATAATGTTTCGTTAAGATGTTTATTTAAAAATTTATTTATATAATATTTAACTCATACTGTGTAACTAGCGTCCTTGTATCTTAAAACTAGTTATAAATTCGTCTTTCTTGTTGTTAGGGTTATACATTTAAAAATTTTAGATTTTTTCCAACATATTGGTAGTATTTATCCAGATATGTGGAACACTTGAACTTCCTACCCCATCGCCATGTGTGACTTGCTACAGCTGCAGCCACGTCGGCTGCCGCGTTGGCAGAAACCGATGTCATTGGCCTTGATGTATTGTGAATTCATGTTTTTTGAATAAATGATTAAAATCGAAATGTATTATTCCTTATATTGATTTTAAGATTATTAGATAAAAACCAATTCTAAAGAAGTTCAGACTTGGACTAAAAGGGAATACCTACCATAATCTCTTTGTTCAAAAAGGTTGTGGTATCTCCATTCTGGAGACTTATTATTGGCGTTAGAAAATTCAACATTATTCAATAGGTATTAGAAAACAATATTGTATTGATTGGCCCTAAAATTTGTAAAATACAGATAAAGTTGTATGGTTCCATCGCAACGATATATGGATGTCTTGTATGTATGTATGTTTCAAAATAGTAATTACTACTAAACAAAGGAACATAAATATAGCACTTGCATAAGGAAATACCTGACGCAACATTAGATAACCGTAATTAATCATTTAAAACTAAGCCATTACCTCGGTTTACTTCGTTATTGTTAATCTGTTAGGAAACACAGGCTTTTGTATTTAATGACCATTTATTAAGCTTTGCTTTAAAGTTAAAGCAATGGTTTTAAGCTCAACTGATGCGATTGCATAAGTAGCTTAATATTCTATTCAGTATCTTAAATGTGCTATTTGGCTGAGGTTTATACATTTAATGTAAATAGTTTTAACAGGACCACTTTAATTATTGTAAGAATAGTTATTTATGATATATGTCACAACCACCTTAAAAGAAGCTGTGAAACAGAAACATCGACAACACTGCTTGAAGATCCATGTGTCACGTGACTTTTTTGAGGTTAGCCATGGTTTAGTATGTAAGTTACGCGCGAACTAGGTGTAGGTGTTGTATTAATTTGTATTTTTATCCGGTTTTCGATTGATATCTAATAGAAAATTTAAGTCACATGATTGCTAAGAACCTCTACAAAATACTGATGAAAATTTTTGCTGCGGGTTTGCTCTAATAGCATTAATAAAGTGAAAAATCCAACAGCCTGACCGGCATGGCGGTTTGTTTACGGGTCTTGTAAATGGCGGCAGAATTTTATTTGTTTTAATTTAAAAGTTGCGTTTTTTGTAGTCTAGTTAGCTCTTTGGGATACACTTTATTGTTTTGTGGCTACTGTTAATTTATTAAATATTGAAGTGTTTATTTAACTTAAAGGTATATGTGAATTAGTTTAAAAATATCACTAGTAGAGATAGTTCATAAGTAGGTAGGATGCCTCTAGATACCTAGGTACTTAGGTAAGTACTATTTTTTTCTTTTAGTTTGTTTATTTATTAACATGCCAAGCCCATACTGTATTCCTGGGTGTAACTCTAACTATAAAAGTGTTTTAAAAGCAGGTGAAGAGAGTGTAATATATCTTTATAGTTTAGATTTGACCAATGACTGTATAAATATTGTTAATCAGGTTTCAGTGGACATTGATATGAAGGTAAAGGTTTTTTTTAAAAGGTAATGAATTGGCTTACAATGATTTGAAATGGCATTTTCAAATTCAAAGAAGTTGTCCATTTTCTCTAAGAGACCTGAATAAATTAACAAAAACAACAAAATACTCCAGGTCTCACAAATTTCTCGTCCTTTATTAAAAGGTAGGTTACATGTTTCGCTTCTATGAGAGCATCATATAATATAATGATATTATGTTAGTCATAAATGAGAAACCAAAAGAACTAAAACTTTACCTTACAGTGAAAACAATTAAAAATAATCTAAAAACGATTAAAAACAATTAAACATTTTACACCTACATTGTATAATTACATGCACATAAAAAATATAAGGTCTCATGTATTTTTTATGTGCATGTAATTATACAATGTTGGTGTAATTTTTTTTATTGTTTTTAATCGTTTTTAGATTATTTTTAATTGTTTTCACTGTAAGGTAAAGTTTTAGTTCTTAGGTTTCTCATTTATGACTAACATAATATCATTATAGGTCTGATGATGCTCTCATAGGAGCGAAACATGTAACCTACCAACAGACCCTGACATAGAGTATTTTGTTGTTTTTGTTGATTTGAAATGGATTTTACCCTTTGAAATTAAACTAAGCAGGTGGTCTCAGCTTGAACACTTATTGTCTCGGTACCAATTTATACATTGTGAAAGTAACGAAGTTACCCAGATAGTAGGTGACTTTCTTAGGACAAGCGTAGATTTCTTAAACAAAGCCTTAAGCTTACTAAATTTTGAGACTTCAGAAGTCGATAGTCAATGCTGTAATTTAAACGCAGAAGATAATAATTTGTACAATAGAATTTTACTTTTGATCGATCAGATAAATCTACTCCTAGTGAAACAAAAACAGCTTCTCAACGCAATATTATTATTATTTAATAATTAGGTAAGTTGTTCTTGTTATTCAAAACTATTCATTAGTTTTTTGTACATTTTTCAATATCAATATAGTGGCAACAGAGTCAAAAAACACAAAAAATATCAGAAAGACTAAAAAAGTCGCCCGTTGCCGCGCGTCATAATAATAGCTTGTGGATCCGCATCTCCCAGCGCATCATTACCCGATGTCACTTCATGGCTTATTTTCAAGGTGGTTGTTCTAAATCCTAAAAGTACATTTTGATTTGCTCATTCTGCAAATTTTCACATTTACAAAATACGTTTAACACAAATATCAACAATATTTTGTTCTACAAACTGCAATAAAAAGCAATAACACAGTTTATTTATTTATTATACAAATTAAATTTTAAAAATATTTAATAAATAGGAAGCAGGTCGTTTTAAACAGCATCGTATATAAAAAATGTCAACAGCGATAATTTTATAGTTGTTTATTGGAATTTTAAAATACCCTTTCAGTTTCTTAAAACTCTTTTGTAGTTTTTGCTTAAAATCCAAGAACATAGTAGAAAACGATGGTTGCATCGATCCAATTAAATATATAGATGAATCCAGCTACCTTGGATTTGTTTGACAGGAAATCCCGAATGCAATATGAGATTGCTTACAATAAGTTTATGAAATGGTGTCAAGAGTAAGCAATTTTTACCTTTTAAATCATTTAAGGGATTTCAAAAGGTATTTGAGGCTCCTGACGCATACGTAACCCGCAAAAATTTAATCAGTCTGGAGTACCACCCCATCCCATAATGGATATGTTCACTAAAACCGAATTCATTATATTCGGCATTAACATTCTCAATTTCAACCTACTAATAATGCATTCCGATAATAAAATCTTTATAGAGTGTCACAAACCTTTCCTGGAAATAATTAAAAAGCAGCATGTCTAAAAACATGAAATCAGATATTTAGTAGGTACGTAATCCTATTATTCGCGCAATTATTTTATTTGCCAGTAGTGCCATCGATTATAATGTTATATTTGTATCGATAACTTAAATAGAACAGAACAGGAGACTTGACTTGACCGATCATTCAGGTAGATACCGGCGGGTCGACCTTCAGTCCGAATCTTTGCGACTTGTCAATTTAATGTGATATACATCGCTGGTAGTTGTTATTAAAGTACATATTTTGTTTAATCATGTTCTCAGAAAATATTTTAAAAACTAAAACCGTAGAAAATGTGTTTTTTTCCTCTATACGATAGGATAAAAATCAAAATTTACTGAAAACCTTTTCTTCTGTGCTAGATATGTGGTAGTCAGTCGTTGGCTTTGAACTTTGAACGTTATGTGTCGTTTGCACGGTGTCGGTTCATTTTGTCTTGGCGTGTCTATTGTTGTAAAAATACTAAAGGCGAGTTTTGCAGTATGTATTGCTACTACAGAAAGGCTTTCGGATTTTCATCTTAAATTTGTATGTTTTTTTCTGCTACCATTAAGTTCCAATTTTTCAAAACTACTCTAATAAAAGTATTGGGACATAAAAATAATATATATAAGGTAAAGTTTTCATTTTTTGACAACCCATTCCTTTATCTTACAACAACAAAAAAGTTTTTATTGCTTTTAATGTTTTTTCCCTTCCTAGCATCCATCAAAACTGACACCCTTATCAGATATTTTGTGTGTTATGCAGATAAGTTCCTTTAAATTTGACAGGCAGCGCCTTTAAAACTAGTTTATGCCAGTGTAGCCTATACGAAAGTATGGGTAAAGAAATCATTTAACATTTTATTAAAACATCACTGAATATTCTCCATAAACTTCTTTAATCTAATCAAAAGTGGTTTAGGATTAAATAAAAAATTATATATAATTATTCTTGATTAAAATATTTAATATAAATTGATTAAACTACAGACCGAATTTAGACGCAGAGCTAGCTAAATTTGGGTGAATTTAGTATCTGAATTAGGTTTATATTCAATTTAGACGCGGAGCTAGCTAAATTTGGGTGAAATTAGTATCTGAATTAGGTTTACATCCAATTTAGACTCGGAGCTAGCTAAGTTTAGGTGAATTCAGTATCTGAATTAGGTTTAAATCCAATTTAGACGCGGAGCTAGCTAAATTTGAGTGAACTTAGTATCTGAATTAGGTTTAAATCCAATTTAGACTCGGAGCTAGCTAAGTTTGGGTGAATTTAGTATCTTAATTAGGTTTAAAGCCAATTTAGACGCGGAGCTAGCTAAATTTGGGTGAATTTAGCATCTGAATTAGGTTTAAATCCAATTAAGACTCGGAGCTAGCTAAGTTTGGGTCAATTTAGTATCTGAATTAGGTTTAAATCCAATTAAGACTCGGAGCTAGCTAAGTTTGGGTAAATTTAGTATCTGAATTAGGTTTAAATCCAATTTAGATGCGGAGCTAGCTAAATTTGGGTGAATTTAGTATCTGAATTAGGTTAACATCCAATTTAGACTCGGAGCTAGCTAAGTTTAGGTGAATTTAGTATCTGAATTAGGTTTAAATCCAATTTAGACTCGGAGCTAGCTAAATTTGGATGAATTTAGTATCTGAATTAGGTTTACATCCAATTTAGACGCGGAGCTAGCCAAATTTGGGTGAATTTAGTATCTGAATTAGGTTTACATCTAATTTAGACTCGGAGCTAGCTAAGTTTAGGTGAATTTAGTATCTGAATTAGGTTTAAATCCAATTTAGACGCGGAGCTAGCTAAATTTGGATGAATTTAGTATCTGAGTTAGGTTTAAATCCAATTTAGACTCGGAGCTAGCTTAGTTTGGGTAAATTTAGTATCTGAATTAGGTTTAAATCCAATTTAGACGCGGAGCTAGCTAAATTTAGGTGAATTTAGTATCTGAATTAGATTTAAATCCAATTTAGACCCGGAGCTAGCTAAGTGGGTAAATTTAGTATCTGAATTAGGTTTAAATCCAATTTAGACGCGGAACTAGGTAAATTTGGGTAAATTTAGTATCTGAATTAGGTTTAAATCCAATTTGGACGCGGAGCTAGCTAAGTTTGGGTGAATTTAGTATCTGAATTAGGTTTAAATCCAATTTAGACGCGGAACTAGCTAAATTTGGGTGAATTTAGTATCTGAATTAGGTTTAAATCCAATTTAGACGCAGAGCTAGCTAAATTTGGGTAAATTTAGTATCAGAATTAGTTTTACGCGGAGCTACGTTAACTAGTTTTAAATTAGACGGCTTAATCAGGGACTCTTTGATTTAATCAATAGGCAGTGTGCAATTATTTAAATCAATCTGGGGTGAACCGGTATTAAACAGACTAAATGTTTATGAACCATTCCTAATATACCGCAAGTACAGCCCTGGAATGTCGTTATGATGCCGATCTCTAATAAGTCAAAATATGCGATTATTATTGCTGTATAATTTAGGCTAAATTACTATTCCATTCAAAGGAATGCAAGTAAAGAATCCCATAATTCGTTTAAACTAAGTTAATAAAACCGTCTCCCAACGGAGCACTTCTTCAAATAAACTTTTTACTAAGTTAGTATCGTCTGTTAAAACTTTTCTCCCAGAATAATTACCTTTAAACCCTCTATAATTAATTGTTATAGCTGGGATCTCGTTGCCATTAGTTTCGCGCATTTAAAATTTTTAAAGGTTCACAGCTCTATTACTTTTTTAGATTTTCATTTCTTTCTTTTCTGGGCAGTTAAAAATAAATAAAATTTTAAAAGGCTGCGTACGTAATTAGAAAATTGAAAAAGCGTTCTTATAGATATAGTGTCAGTAATTCTTATTTTAAAGAAATATATGCTAGATCTAGGTTACATGTATTATATTATCTAAGAATAACATTTGCGTACAAAGGCGTCTATAAAATAATGTTTCATGCTTCGTATAATACTTGAAGAATGAAACAATGTTAAAAAGATTATACTTATTGAATTTTGTTTTACGTCAGACTGACCATGGGAAATCCCACGTAAAATTTGCTACTCTCAAATATTAGCTTCCATATTGATTTCACATCAGAATTTTATTACATTTTTTTGATGGGTGGATGTTTTACAGTATTTGAAAAAATAACAATGATCAAATGGTAGTACATGGAAAATAGGTCTCGAAGAGTGCTTAGTGTTCACTATATTTGTATTTTCATTGAGCTGATCGGAGTTCAGTAGAGTAGCCTCTATGGCTAGACTGCGCCTCGCATCTGCTTAACAAATTGTCTTTATGTAGTTTTTGTAACTTAA
Source organism: Polydrusus pterygomalis (assembly GCA_963969555.1). Classification (NCBI taxonomy): domain Eukaryota; kingdom Metazoa; phylum Arthropoda; class Insecta; order Coleoptera; family Curculionidae; genus Polydrusus; species Polydrusus pterygomalis. The sequence continues at coordinate 33,979,301 of OZ018376.1, read as the reverse complement.
TTATCGTTTGTTTTAATGACAGGCATTTATTAGTATTTTTCTCTTCATTTTCTTTCTTATTATTATTATTATTATTATTATTATTATTATTATTATTATTATTATTATTATTATTATTATTATTATTATTTTATCAATAGCAAGCGGCAAGTACGATGAAGCTATTGTTTTAGTCTCCTTAATTTGTGTTTTTTTTTTAATTGTTCATCGTGATTTAGAATGTCTAAAAGCAAGGGCGTCGCCAGCCAGTGAGCTAGGGAGGGGCAGCATAGAAGAACTGAAGAAAACATTAAGATAGAAAAGTTTTAATTAAAAAAAAATAGAAAACGAATAAATTATTTACATACAAAATCAATTTAAACATAATCGTCTAGGGTTGCTAGCGAATTTGTTGGTTACTTTGTTTATAAAATCGTCCAAGTTCTTGAAAATGTGTTGCCTGTGTACATTCATCATGGGGAGGCCATTGAGGCGAGTTCCAGTCATCGTGCTCCTCAACCAGGTTTTGATTCTCCTCAAGCTACTGAATGACCTTTCAACTGTACAAGTGGTACAAGGTAAAGCAATAAGAATCTTCAAGGCCTTCTTTATCGCACGAAAAAAATCGTCACTTTCCTTAAGGACTTCCACAACACTTAGTTTGGTCGATTCTGGTTTTTCCTCCCATATTTTTTTCCAAAGTTCTATCTCATTCTTGATATCCAAAATACCGTAAAAGTTTCTGAATTCCTCGCATGCTTCTTTAAGGTCTTCCAAAGATATGTTTTTTATTTGCGCAGGGTGTAGTTTTGTTAGGGCAAAGGATGGTCTATTTTCTTCAGAGAACCTTATTTTGAGGGAATTTATAATTGAGTCCAAATAAGGAATTGTCATAGACCTCCGCCAGAATTCTGAAGGGCTTTTTGCCGGGTGGTTGCTGCAGTGTTGTTGTCTTTCAACAGTACGGGGTATGGATTTCATATCTTCCGTCAGTCCAATTTTTTCCGCAATAGCAGTAGCATCTTTGATAATATCTTCTGTAACTTTTTCGGGATCGTTACGGTGGTCTTTGATCAGTTGTAAAATGCGACTAATATGCTGGGATGCCTAAACCGTGTCTAAGGATACTGATTGGAGCACGTTTACTGTGGGTTCTATAATACCGGAATATTTGGATATCAATACGAGGCTAAAAATAAATAAAGCTTTGGAAGCTGCCGCATGGAGCTGATACGTATGTTTCCTTGTCGCATTATTGCCATCTCGAGACAATGATTCTAAAGCCTCCATTATTGCACAAAAATTCTCTTTAAAAACTGATGCTTTTGTGTTTTTCGCTCCACCTTGTTTCGCATAACCGGGAAATATTGGTTATTAATTTCCGTCTTAGAACCGATTCTCGAAAAAATGTTATTATATCCTTGATGGTCCCAACGGTATTTCTGATGTCGGCAGGGCGTTCAGATCATTGATGACCAGATTGAGCTTATGTGACGAGCAATCTTCGCGAGCCGATACAGTGTTGCCGTTGATTTCCGGAAATTCTCGGTTATTGTTTCGATTAGCCGGGTGCGCGTAATTTTATTTTTAATTCCAGTGAGCCGAATTTTTAGAACCTCTAGGGGGGGCTGCTGCCCCCCCCCCTGCCCCCCCCTGCCCCCCCCCCCCTGCCCCCCCCCCTGCCCCCCCCCCTGCCCCTCTCTAGCGACGCCCTTGTCTAAAAGTCTGTCGGCAAGTTTAAATTACTTGTTAAATTCTTACGCGAAAGTTATTTAAACATGGGTAGGTAAATATTTTGGACGCACAAATATCATTAAATATTTAAAAACGAATGTCATGCACAAAGTTTTGAGTTAACTGCTCAAAATTACGATCAACTTGGGTTTTAAAGGACTTTACACTATTTGCGCAGACTGTACTTTCTTTAAGCGAGTTCCATATGTACACTATCCGATTGATGAGGAAGTTCTTTCTTGGAAATGTCACGGATTTTTCTTTGCTTAATTTTTTTGAGTGTCCCCGAAGCTGTTGATTCTGATTTAAATGAAACAAATTTCTCAACTCAACAAGAATAGTAGTCTGTAAGTATTTTAAAAATTGCTATTATATCACCCCTAGTTCTTCTTTGCTTCAGAGTAGTTAGCCCAAATCTTTTAAGTCTTTCGGGATAAGGTAATCCTCTCAATTCAAATGGGATTCTGGTAACCCGCCTTTGAACCCTTTCCAAAATTTCAATATCTTTGATGTAGTAGGGGTTCCAAATATTGTATCCATATTAAATTTTTGGTCTAATATAGAAAGTGTACAATTTTTTTACAATCTGTAGAGAGTGATCTTTGAAAGTCTTTTGCACCATGAAAATAATACTATTGGCTTTCTTTACCATTTTAATAATATGTGCTTTTCATTTTAAATTAGAAAAAATTAGTAACCCCAGATCTGTTTGTTCTGTAACACTAATAAGTTAAAGATTATTTAGCAAATATGTTTCACAAGGGTTATTTGGGCCAATATGCAATACTCTACATTTTGATACCTTAAGCATCATGCACCACTGGCTTGTCCATGACTCAATACGACTCAGATCTCTGTCTAAGCATTGCTTTTGCAACCATGGATTACAGAATAACTTGGTATCGTCAGCAAAGAAAATTATGATTGTCTCAATATTCCATGACAAATCGCAAATTTGTTTGTATAAATAACCTGGAAGGCCTAGTTTGTCCAAGTTGGGCTTGATGTTTTTTGTCAGAACTCCCTTAGCCGATATTGATATTATAATTATGTCTATTTGTTTTAACTATTTGATCCATATAGCCAAATTTAAGTACTTGGTTTTTTTCTCCTTTTCTGTTTTAGAGAGGTTGTATATTGGTGGACAACTTATATCGATTATAAAAGCTTTTGTGTTATTCTTATCAATTAGAGGAATATCAGGACGGTTGTAGTCTAGTGTTCCATCCGTTATTATTGGCCTGTCTTAGTGTAAGAGATATTCAGGAGATTCCAGAACTGGTTCGGGTGAGTATTACTAGTTTGGTGAGAAGTTTTCTTTTAGGCCTAGGCCTAGACCACTCTTTGTAGATCATTTTTGCCACCTGATTATGTCTCCTTAGGTAAGCGTTCATGGCACCATAACCTCCCGTAATATGTTCTATCGTTTCTCCAGGCAAATTGCACTTTTTGCACACATTTTCCACATTCCTTTCTTGTTTCTTGTTTGAATGACACGGTCTTGGACCACCCGTGTCAAGGCCCCTTAAGCAAAAATGTTTATTTGTTGTTAAAACAATAAAAAAACTTTAAGAACTAAATAAGAATCAAATATATCCTAATTTATTTTTAAGAAAGCTGGCCATTTTCTTTTATTAACCAAACGCACACTCACACAATTTACTTTTAAATAAACCTTTCTTATTTTGTCATGCACATTATATTATTATTATATCTCTTTAAATAAACTGCTACAATATATAAAACACACTAATGTTCTGCATTAAGTTTCTTTTTCAAAAGTTCCAGATTAATTCTGAGTAAATTTATTACGAGTCCTTCTTTCTTTTCAGTTCCAGTTGTTCAAGTTAAATCAAATTGCGGAGTCCTTAAGTACCTAGATGTAGCTCGGTTGGAAATATATTAAACTTGTTTATCATGCCCCTTTAAAATTAATTTGAATATAAAATGAAACAGAAGAAAAGCACTTAAAATAAGGGTGAAAAACGATAGACCTGAGGACGGGGATTTACGATAAAAGTTGCTTCCTATAGATTCCACGGATTACGAGTATTATGCTGGACCCAAGAGCCACGCGTTCAAAGTCAAAGTCAAAGTCAAAATAAGCTTTATTGCCAAAAGTATTAACGTATTGACAAAGCACACATCATATTTAAAACAAAGGACAATACTATTAAAAAATACAGTAGAATAACAAACATAATATACATACACAAATAAATAAAAGGATAAAATAAAAACACTACCAAAATCATTCCTTCTTTTTTAAATAGATACCCTGTATAGATTGCACGATAAAATATCATGTAAACACTATATCAACTAAATGTTACAGTAAAATAAAATAAATAAATACAAGATACCCATTCAGTAAGTCAGAGACGGGTATTTGGCCGAATTTTGGATAAAACGAAATATTGGTCAAACAATGAAATGGTGAATGCGTTACTAGTGTTTGCTCTTAACGAACATCGGGATAATTATTTCAAAAATAGTTGCAGGTGTTATAAATATCCCCAATAAATTTTGATGAAATGGGTATTTAGGTTTTAAATATAGATATTATTATTTACTTTTAGGTAAGCAAACAATAATCACGAAAGTGGCAAATTTATGGCCTTGCGCTTGTAAACAAAGCTACACACGATTAGACATGCGCACTGCAACATTATCATTTGACAAATGGAAAAATAGACAGGTCCGGGCTTTAAAATTTTAAGTTCTTGCTCAAGAAATTGGTAAAGTTGACCTTCAATTTATTTTTACGTGTGAACAGCTAAAATTTGCCACAAATTCTTGCGGATCTTGAGGATAGAAAATTATTTTTAAGGGTTTGTTTATAAAATTTGTTTAAACATGATTCGTTGACGTATTTTTAGTTAATAAAGAAAGAGAACAAGTCAAATAAACTATAAAATCGAATATCAAAAACAAACAAAACCAGTAACATAACCAATCTTCGATGTTATCGCGTACGTAACCTCAAGTCAAATATTAGTTGGTATCTCGGTTGGTATATAACTTGTATCGATTTTTACAATTTGGCAAAAACTTGGGTACGTGTAAAACATTTTCAAGGACAATTTCTTGTTCAAGAATTTGAAAAAGCTTTTGCCCGGGAACTTGACCCGTGGGTTAATATAAACTATCTAGGTATTTACATTTTTTCTTTTATAAAACTGTGGAATACTTTCACCCTTGGATACCTAGGTATTTACTTTTTTTTAATATAATATAAGTATAGAGAAAAGTGTCTTTTAAACTTTGTGTAGCAATATATTGGAAAAATTGGCGTACCTAATTAGATTGCAGGGCTGCAAATAAAATATATCAAAACATGCATTGAGATAATCTGTCTTGGTGTGTGTTTATCTTTATTTTCATACCTTGTTTGTGCAGTCTAGCCCTAGTTTAATGTGCTTAAATTGATTATAATAAAATAAAGTTATATATCAAGATACATCACTACTCCATACTTACTGGAAATACGAAATACCAGGTATTTTACCCCTATTCGGCCATAATAAAATCATACAGCGGCTGTTACTAGTCATTGTTTATATTCCAATCCGAATTACTAAAAGCATAAACACAATTAACTAAACTACACAAAAACTAGAAATCCGTAAATATTAAACACCCACAATAAACAACAAGGAATCCACAAAGAAAACTTAAAACACAACACCAAAAATGGCGCCGAGCTGGTTCTGGAGTGTATTTTGAGCATGTCGCTAAAAAAGGACAGGTCGATAACAAGACCGCATGCCCGATGCTGCTGGGTGAGAAGGCAGATGTCAAGCGAGCCGTGCGCTCGGATGTGTTTTTCACTCATAAAAAGTAACGTTTGTTTGCGCAGGAAACAATCTGTACGTATCTAAAAATGTCTATGGTTTTAAACGTAAATTGTCTTATACAGTGTCGCCAGTAAAGTCCGCATCATATGGGATTTTTTTTATTAAGAGCTTTATTCAAAATTTGACTTTGGCATCAAGTTCTGCTTCGATCGAGATGAAAATTAAGCAAAAAAATAGTGGTCACGTGATTCGCATTATCTGTCAAATTTTAATTTTTTCCAAGAGATAATTTAAAAGTGGGGTTCTTTCTGAAAATATCGAAAAAAGTTACTAAAAAAAGTTGTTTTAAATGCAGTTTCTAGCCCACATTTTTCAGCTGGATAAGATAATTTTGATTTTTTACCTATATTTTGTAAATTGCACTACTTTTGCAAAATAAGAGTCAACGCAACCTACATAAAACTTCTTAGTTTTGACAATGCTTTATTTCAGATACATTTTCTTTAAAGTAGCGCCATAATAAATGTGTGTTTTTCTACAAAATCAAAATTAGGCTATTAAAATTTGGTCGCATGTGATGCAAAGTTCATTTGTTTTTGATCCTCTATAAGGTAACTTCATAAAATAAGTATTTTTGAAAACGTAGTTTGGGTTTGTTCGGGTTTGTTCCTATTAAGTAAATAAATTAAAAATAAAATAAAGGGGTTTTAAATTAAATCGTTGAAAATAGGATAAACTTTACGTTAAGTTAAACTAAAATTTATTTTCCACTTAATGAGCACTTCACTGATGACACTGTGTTCTTTTTCGTCTTAATATTAAGGTGTTTTACTTTCAGACAGAAACTACGTTTTCAAAAATACTTATTTTATGAAGTTACCTTATACAGGGTCAAAAACAAATAAACTTTGCATCACATGCGACCAAATTTTAATAGCCCAATTTTGGTTTTGTAGAAAAACACACATTTAATACTTTAACTTTAAGGAAAATGTATCTGAAATAAAGCATTGCCAAAACTAAGAAGTTTTATGTGGGTTGCGTTGAGTCTTATTGTGCAAAAGTGGTGCAATTTACAAAACATACGTAAAAAATCAAAATTATCTTATCCAGCTGAAATTTTGCATGTAAGCTAGAAACTACATTAAAAAAAACTTTTTCTTATAACTTTTTTCGATATTTTCAGAAATAACCCCACTTTTGAATAATTTTTTGGAAAAAATTAAAATTTGACAGATAATGCGAATCACGTGACTACTATTTTTTTGCTTAATTTTTATCTCGATCGAAGCAGAACTTGATGCCAAAGTCAAATTTTGAATAAAGCTATTAATAAAAAAAAAATCCATTTGATGCGGACTTTACTGGTGACACTGTACATATAACAGATTTTTAATATGATACACTAATATATTGATTTTCCCACATGGCGTTGGATTAAGTAGAACCGTATTTAGAAGTTATTATTATTTAATATTCTTGAGTTGTTAAATTAAAACTTAAGCAAGTAGAAGCCATTAAAAGTTTCTAACTTGCCCCCGAGCTTCATGAGGTAAGATTCCTCTTAACCTCTAAAAATTTCAGCCCTTGTTTGTTTCCATTGTTCGTGCTTTAAATAAAAGAGAATTTAAAATCTTGTATAGTTTTTTATATGTTTATGTATTATGTAAAAATAAAACCGTAAAAATGCTTCCAGTCGTCTTTTGTTTGTTCACGTTACTTTATAAGCATCCTCCACTATTTTTATTGTTAAAGTTTAGATATTCCACAAATAAATATATAATTAAAGGCAAGTACTTTGGACTATGAACAAGTATGTCTGGGATTTTGAAGTTTAAAATCCTTTTCAGGATTAACAAGAAAGGGAAAAAAATTCTTTAATTTTACAATAATTCTTGTCAAAATTATTATCAATCTCCAAATATTGTCATCAACTACATCCACACACTATATCAAACTACATATTTAATAACAGAACTATATAAAAAGTAGATATCCAATAGGCTGTATAAATGGCACACTATAATAATATGACTGTACTAATAGGGTTTTGGTTTTTTTAAGTAACCATACACTTATTTCAGTTCAGTGGCGCACCCAGGGGGGGGGGGGCAAGGGGGCCATGGCCCCCCCCAAAACCCCCAATGAAATTGACTTCAACTTACTATACCCACTAACCCACTAAAAAAAACTTTAATTTCCAGGCGCGATACAAAGAACGATATAATTTTTATTACTTTTGTTCAGTATTATAAGTAGAAAAAAAAAATTGCAAAGCTTTCTCAGCCTTCATTCTTCTTATGCAAATTATTCATTTTTTGAAAATTTTTATAATGAAAGCATTCTAATATGCGAATTTAAATTATGGAACGACAAGTTTACAGATAGCAAAGAAATACCCTCCGATATGTTTAAGCTATATATTCAATGTATGATATTTCCCAATATAAAAACTTTTGCAAATTTTTGTTACCCTTCCCGTCACCGCCAGTACCTCTGAAAGGTCATTTTCCACATTAAAGTACTTAAAATCGTACTTAAGAAATTTCACCGGGCAAGTAAGACTTAATGGTTTGGCAAATTTATTTATTCATAAGAATGTTCCTGTTTCTTGTGAAGAAATTTTAAATAAACTTTCTAAGGGTCGATGAAAATTAGATTGACATATTTAACAAATGCAAAGGTGTTATAAAAAAGTTTTGGTTTCTATTATTTATAAAATATTGTTTATTGTTGTGCTTTGTACTAATTTATATTTTTAACTAAATATATTTGTGTTATGGATATGTCGTCATTACTATTACCTATGTTTTATTTGGTAAAAAGAGTGGTATGTTTTGTCCGGATTAAAGTGGATATTTTAAAAAGTCAATTTTTTTAGATATTTACTTGAAACTTGAACTTGAATTGAACTAGGCTATTGCGATCTTCTGAGAATACCTGTTAAAAAGCTACAAAGTTCTAGAAAAATGCGTAACTTAAAAGTTTATTAAAAAATTTGCTTCCGGCACTGATTGGCGGGCCCCCCCTAACATAAAATCCTGGGTGCGCCGCTGTTTCAGTTGGCAGCATTATTGCAACTAACAACTTTATAGCGATCGTCAGGCGCCATCTTGGAAAATACAAGGTTATACTATTTGGGTTTGATGAAGGCAAAAAAATATTAATAATATCTTGATCAGGCAGTACAACAGTTTGTTTATCATAAAAACAATTTTTGAATTTTTTTACGATAATAAATTTGCTTATTTTATTCTGCTCAAAAACGAAGTATGTACTTTAATCTGGAAGAGTTTTGCTCCACTTATTAGGAATCGTCGCCCCTTTAGTTTCTCTCGCCCTTTCTCTTTGTTCCGATGTTGTTTCTGTCAAGATTTATTATATTTATCTACAAGAAAGAGGACTGGAAATTTAACATTGTTTGCTTGTCGTGGAGTTTTATTGTACTGACTGGATGATAAATTATTTATTTGGTAAATCGATTACACGAAGTGATGTTTAAACATTAATTTAAAAAAAAAATCGTGGACCTATTTTTGTTATAACTCGGTATTTTTGTTAGAGCTGTTATGCGCTATACAAAAATTTGAAAAACTAAATAAATATAAAGTAGTATACAAAGTAGTGTTCCACTCTCGTCTCCTGTAAGACGAGACCAAAAATATGCGAGAACAAAAAATCTCACAAAATTTTAAGATTTTGTTTAGGATTTGCAATAAACTTTAAAGAGAATCTAGTTAAATATCACTCGATCAAAAAGCTAGCTCCATTACCGATAATGCAAGCTACAAAGTTCTAGAAAAATGCGTAACTTAAAAGTTTATTAAAAAATTTGCTTCCGGCACTGATTGGCGGGCCCCCCCTAACATAAAATCCTGGGTGCGCCGCTGTTTCAGTTGGCAGCATTATTGCAACTAACAACTTTATAGCGATCGTCAGGCGCCATCTTGGAAAATACAAGGTTATACTATTTGGGTTTGATGAAGGCAAAAAAATATTAATAATATCTTGATCAGGCAGTACAACAGTTTGTTTATCATAAAAACAATTTTTGAATTTTTTTACGATAATAAATTTGCTTATTTTAAACAGCATAGCCAAGTAAAAAGTTTTGCTTAGCTAAATTGTAAATAAAACGACTTGACCTACATTTAACCTTTCAATAAACTACGTTCTACTTTTGCTATACCTATTATTTAAAAGTAACTAAAAAAAACCTTCTATTTATATTTGTTAATAAGGCAATGCACTTATAAGATTTCCCTCCTGTTGAAAGAGATATCCTCTGCCGCAATTTTCCCAATATTAAAACAATAATTATTTCCTAAACACCGTGGCCTATTGTTTTTAAAGTTTATAGCAAAAATAAAAACAAATTGTTTCAAAAAACAAATAAACACCACAATTAATACGCGAACAAGTTAATAATAAAAGATAAGAAAACAAAACCGCCCATTTGCAATTGAAATATTATTATTTTCTGAACGAGAAGCCAACTGCGTCCTTCACCTTCTTTATTATATAAAAATATAAATTCCACTTCCTACGCGTTTCGGTTAAAAACCATCATCAGGGTTAACAGGTTTAAAAAAAAATTAATCAACTGGACAGTCAAGACACAATATTACAGGTCAAACAACACTAATTTAAATGAGAACAAAACAAAATATAAACAGTAATTTCAAAAGACACGGATGCCGTACGAGGTAACTGTAAACAGCTGTTTAAAACTGTTTAAAATATATGTTATAATGTTGTGTGTCTTTTGAAATTATTAAACACTATTGGCAAACTCGAATCTAGGGTGCCGATATAAACGCATCAGACGGAGATTATTAGTAACGTTTAACACGTTAAACAGAGAACACGCTATCCCCTACCTCCCACCTTCCATTCTTTAGAACACGCGGTCGAAGCAGCCACGGGATCAGTTGATGTCGATACGTCGAATAAATATTTTTGTATAAAGCAAGCCTTCCTCCTGCGGAGTATTAACTGTTATTTTAAATTTTTATTTTATAGGAGGTACCTATTATTTATTGTATTGATTTTTTGGAATTATCATTATTTTCTTAAAAAACCAGTTTTTATATCGTTTTTAGGTTTAAGGCTAATAAATGACATTAACTTTTATACCGCTGTTGGATTGTCAAATGCAACAGCGAAAAACATGATATAAGAATGAAAACATCGTAAAAATATCGCACGACAAAAACATCAGACACTCGCTCCATCGAAGATCCTTTGTTACTAAATTTGAATCGGTTTACGTTCAGGGGCAAAGGCTCGGTCACACCACACACATATCCCCCCTTTCAATAGGAATGTAGGAGTGGTTAGGTTTCTCTTTTTAACTGAAGGCTTTGCCCATATGTACCTTCTCTCTTGGTTGCATTAGAGATTTCGCACCCCAGATTCGATTTTGCCAATAGTGTATAATATATTGAAATTATTCGATGTTCCAGGTGTAAATAAAATAACCGCTGATTTTTGCAAGCCATTACGCTACTAAACCATTAGGACCCCCGTACAAGTTTAAAATATGGTGAATGTAGAAGAACTTAGCCCAGTCCTGTCGCTGTCGCCAACATCTTAGCGTAAAATAGACACTTCAATAGGGTGCCATAAATGACAGGTGTCTTAGCCACAATGCGACGTGCTTTTAGTGAAATTTGACTAAAGATGCACGCATATTGCATATACCTCGAAAGCGTTGTTGAACGACTTATTATAGATAAACCGCAATTAATATTGTACATGCTAAATTTCACTGACTCAGCCACTAAAACTTAACAATAAGGCACAGTTGTTGAATTCTGCTCAAAAACGAAGTATGTACTTTAATCTGGAAGAGTTTTGCTCCACTTATTAGGAATCGTCGCCCCTTTAGTTTCTCTCGCCCTTTCTCTTTGTTCCGATGTTGTTTCTGTCAAGATTTATTATATTTATCTACAAGAAAGAGGACTGGAAATTTAACATTGTTTGCTTGTCGTGGAGTTTTATTGTACTGACTGGATGATAAATTATTTATTTGGTAAATCGATTACACGAAGTGATGTTTAAACATTAATTTAAAAAAAAAATCGTGGACCTATTTTTGTTATAACTCGGTATTTTTGTTAGAGCTGTTATGCGCTATACAAAAATTTGAAAAACTAAATAAATATAAAGTAGTATACAAAGTAGTGTTCCACTCTCGTCTCCTGTAAGACGAGACCAAAAATATGCGAGAACAAAAAATCTCACAAAATTTTAAGATTTTGTTTAGGATTTGCAATAAACTTTAAAGAGAATCTAGTTAAATATCACTCGATCAAAAAGCTAGCTCCATTACCGATAATGCAAGGTGTCCAGGGAAAAATCGGGACACGTTGCCGAAAAATAATAGAAAAAAGGACTAAAGGATGCTACACACGCACATGCAAGTCGTCCGACTTGGCATGTACAAGCTAAGCCGGCCGACTTGCATGGGCGTGTGTAGTAAAAGTCGTGGCTTGAATGAAGTCAGAAGTTGGGCTTGCGCTAAATCGGACAAGACGGATTTTCTTCAGACTTTTTACTGCAAGTTTGAGCGTGTGTAGCTAGTTAATAATAAAGTCGGTCGATTTCAGAAGTTTATTTGCAAACACGTACACTTGATCGTCTATTTGTAATAAAATTATTTCGGAATCTTTACATTTTTTAAGTTCTTAAAATGAGTGAACGATTGGGGGATTTACGATGCTCGTCGCGCGAGTTCCTTGAGCAGTTTATCGAAATTTATAAAGAAAATCCATGCTTCTGGCAAGTGAAATGTATAGACTATTCTTAGTAACAAACAAAAAAAAAAGGAGTTGCATACGAAAAGCTTATAGAGAAACGGCGTCAATTGGAGCCTGGTGCAATAAAGAAAGTGCCATTAATTTTTATTTTGAAATAAATAGTGCAATGGCAGCAGCAACTAAAACATTCTTAGATGCCATTTTATGATTGAGCCTTTAGCACAAATTAAATTAAAAGTTTATTTATGCATACACTGCGTGGATAGGTACATGTGAAAACTAAACAAAGTCGACAGATAAGTTGGTATGTGTGTGGAGACCAGGCTGCTTGATAGACTTTCGCTCCAACTTGGCTTGACAAACCAAGTCGGACGACTGGCATGTGCGTGTGTAGCGCCCTTAAAAGCAAAAGAACCTTTTTTTTTATAACGTTTATAGTTTTTGTCGAAATATTTGATGCAAAGAACCATTTGATAAACGATAATCGACTTCGCGAATTAATTGTAATATTATGCCACTCTCAGCAAAATGTAGGGAGTGAACTAGATACTATTTTTATGGTGTCCAGTTGTCCCTGGAAATTGCTTTTAATAATTTTTTTTAAGTAGCAGGGGGCTGGGGGCGGCGCCTTCCCCAGTAGTCAATTGAGTTGGTAAGTTGGCTATTACACATGACGATTTGAATATATTTAAATTTAATAAAAGTGACCCCCTAAAACTTACACTTACCGTCAAGATCTATAAACAACTAAGTATAAAGATCTTGACTTAATGCATTGAATATCAAACTATAAGAATAGCGGATCTTAAAAACTTAACAACCCTATTTTAGACTGTATTGGAGACGGTTTGGCCGCCATTGTGGAGTTGATCGTAAATCTATAGTTATAAATGCAGCGCCTCGGCAACATATGTCTCAAATTCACTGATGTGATGTCGTGGTGTTGCCGCATATAGTATTTTATTGGAATTTTAAAGGATTTAAGCATTTTTAAATGGCAATAAAATAGGAGGTTCTCAATTCCAGCCGAATGTATGTTTTTGATAATAATATGTACGCTGATTACTGCGGGGTAATTGGACCGATTTTCATAATGATTTTACGGTTGCATTAGGTGTTAAATGTTAAACAAATAAAAGTAGATAAATCGCATATAAAAGTAATAAACAGCAAGTATAAATAAAATAGGGTTTATTTCCTCGAAAAATAGCAAAATACGTAATACACTAATACAAACAAACTGGATGTTTCTTAAGTAAGAAAGTAAAACCTACTTATTTTAACCATTTTGAAAAGTAGTAATAATTGCAAATAAAAACCAAGTTATATAAACCGCACATCATCCATATTTTACTCATCATATAAGTACGTTGTAGCCTAGGTATGTATTGAATAGTGAGAGTCGTCATTTAATTCTGTTAGAAATAGTAAACATGGCAGTTAATATGTTTTCATATCGACACCTCATAAGCCAAATGGCATAACCCTCAAAATGTAAATTTTACAGGAGAGCGAAAAAACTTAATAAAATTTGAACTACAAACTTTTTGTCGATAAAATAATATTTTTTATTATGATTTAGCCTATTAAAACTATTTATTATAAAACATATCTATATGAAATAGCGTTTAAGAGCTGAAAAATGAAAATATGGTTGAAAAATTAGGGTTACGTCATTTTCCATGTTTCATAAACTACTTTCTGTATGACGTTACCCTGGAGGATACTTCAATTGGCTGGATTGAACAAACATTATTTAAAAGGAAAAATAGAAGAATAAATGATTGAATGAGATGAGAGAAATGTTTTATAAAGATTTATTAATTAAGATTATTTATGCTACTCAAAAATGTGAATAAAATGTAAATAAAATTTAGCTTTGCCGCATACGGATATCGAATAATAATAAAGTGGCTTACTTGCTGATGGTTACATCACTTGGCTATGCTGGAAATGGGTTACGTTATATGTATGATTTTCAAATTTTTCTGGTTTAGAAGACATACATTTAGGTTGCGGGATACATCCTTTGGTCTACTGATGTATTTTCACACCTGCCACTTAAAATAAAGGTAAAACTTATTTTCGTTTTTTGAGGGTTACGCAGGCTAGGGTAACTTAAATGGTGATGGTCGTCCCCTGTTCGTTTAATTTAGCCCCCGGTCGCTAGTGGCGCTATTGTAGGAATTTTGTTTTATAAGGTTGTTCATCTCCTAACGTTGGTAGGAACAAAATATTGATTTAGAATGAGCATGGCCAACATTCTGTACCTCTCTCTCTCTCTGTACCTGCATAATATGTGCGAGAAAGATAAAAATATGACTTGTTGTGACAGATCCTGAAGTCTTACCTGGACTGGTGAAAGATTGTCATTGTCATTTAATGATTGATTTGTAAAATATATAAAAAATAAAGTTATTATTAAATAATTATTCATATATAATTTATAAACTTAACATGGCGCAGTCGGTAGTTTGAGAATCGTAAATAGGTATATATTTAATATGTCGCGACCAAAGAAATCGGGAAGAAAAACCAAGGCAATTAACAAAAGCGTGGAACCTCCTGAAGACTTCATTAATGTCGCCCAACGATTGGAAAGTACAGCGAAAGCTATTAAAGATATAGAAAGAAACTTTACTTCACAACTTAATGAACTACAAGGTACAATAACTAGTTTATTAAATAAAAACTTTGAAAATAACACGGAATTGTTAGAAAAATCTACAGAAAATAATAATATAATAATGTA
Organism: Polydrusus pterygomalis; assembly: GCA_963969555.1. Lineage (NCBI taxonomy): Eukaryota > Metazoa > Arthropoda > Insecta > Coleoptera > Curculionidae > Polydrusus > Polydrusus pterygomalis. Next base: position 33,964,278 of record OZ018376.1, on the reverse strand, counting down.
AGCTGTTTTTTTTATGTAAACCATATTTATGTAAATATCTAATATTAATAAATCTTGTCGCCATATCATTGTTATAATTTCCTTTCGTTCTTCCAAATTATTTTAACTTGAATCAGATGTTTCGCACTTCAAACTTTTCCGTTAAGTTGGAAGCGCGAAAATTTGAATTCAAAGTAATAATAAAATTAAAATTTTTATGCTTGGCGCCTACCCCCACCACGACTATATTTAGTTTCGCCCCCGGTCGCATGTGGCGCTATCAGGGAACCAATTTAGTATGTTAAGTTGCCTATCTATCCTTGAGAGCGCGCAACTCGCTTGTCTATGGGGTTACGCCACTAGGCCTGTGAGGTGTCGATATAATTAACGTTGGAACGTCAAATTGTTGAAAATATTATATGCTACAAAGCAATTAAAAATAGGGACATTTTTAGGTCTAGACTATAGTATAGGTAGGAAAATAAAAATGTAAGCTACTTAAATCTAGGATAGGAAGTTTTACGATAAGCTATAAAAATGAATTTAAAAACTTAACGACTTGGGGTCCAATTAAAAGTTTAGTTATGTTTGTGCAAACAGACAAGCGGCAACACTGTTTTAATTTAGCAGTGAAAATGCTTGTCGTTAGTGGCTGCATCGACACGCTTTATCGTTGGTGACTCATTGTGCCACCTATGAATTTAACGTAGCAGATTTAGGAAATCTGCCTATATGGCCTTCTTATAGTTTGATATTCAATGGTTAATGTCACCTACAGGCAACGACTGGTCAACTGTCAATGTGGCCACTGGCACGTGGCAGTGACACGCAGACCGAAAAAAGCGAGTAGCCGAGAATTTAGACTCTCGAGAACCTTTTTTTTAGTGCGTATGTTATTTACGTTACGTAAGTTACGTTGTTTTGTTGTCCTTGGTTGAGGGTTGAGTTAGTTTAGTTGTGTGATAAGTAAAAATTTATCATAAAATGGACAAGAAAATAAAATATGTATTGTGATGAAGGATTGCCTATTTAACTTTTAACGAAGTGAGAACCTTTTCTTAAATGAACGAATGACTAGAATTTACTATAAAATATTGACCAAATTGGTAGCGGGGCTTTCGCTTGCGATGAGCTTCCCTTTATGATACCCAACCATGAGTTGGATTTTACATGACATTCTTCCTTGTCAATCGTAGATGCACCTGAGGCTGAATTACTACTATTCTAAAATCGGTTACGGGGAGGGGTAGTCCGGTCAATCTAGACAATCGAAGGTACATAAATTAACAACAAGCTGTAAATCAGTATAATTGTTCAAAATATAATTATAAATATAATTTATAAGTTCCCCATTATTCCCGTGGTTGGAAAAAATGTTACTCAAGGTCAAAGGTAAAAAAAATGAGTTTTTTGCAATTTTCAGCAAAACGGTAAGTTTTATCATAAAAATACCTTAGACGAAAATTGTAGAGCATAAAATTATCTAAAAAAAATATATTAATACTTTTTTCCTACGAGCCACCGTTTCTGAGATATAACGATTCAAAAAGTTTTAATAGTTGTTATCGTCAAAATGGAAAAATGCGTCTTTACCCGGTTGGAATGGTTTTATTGAACGTTTAACAAATAACCATATTATTATGAATTATTCTAAATCTCAAATTTCATTTTTACCATTTATTCACCAACCAGCCAGTAACTATAATACTATCTATACGACTTTACTTTGTGCATTAGAGAATGCAAAACGGTATGACCACACTGTATGCATCGTGACTATCGACCAGCCCCTGTATGCTAAAATTGCTAAAGCTCGAGAAATGGTATCAGCATCAGCCACACCTGAGGGCTCTGAAGTATCAAAAATTATCATCAGACTCGGAGGATTTTATCTACTGATGTCTTTTCTGGGAGCAATTGGTCATATTATGCAAGGAAGCGGCATGACCGAAGTACTCGCAGAGATCTATGCGGTAAAATCATTAGAAAAAATAACGTGTGCATATTATGACGATAACAACTTTTACAACTTTTTGAATCGTTATATCTCAGAACCGGTGGCTCGTAGGAAAAAAAATATTGATTTTATAGATAATTTTATGATTTACAATTTTTGTCAGGGCGCAGAAATGTGACCTGGAATAAAATATAATAATCTAAACATTTTATTGCAGTACTGGATTAATAAATCCTTTAATCAAGCAATACAATGAAGATGATAACTTTCTGTCCGAAAATCTTGGGGGTGTTTAATTATTTAGGTTAAATTTATGATTATTACCATTGTTTAATTATAGACAAAAAGGGAGACCTTAAAAGTTTTAAGATCGTTTTATCTTCATAACGCCGAAACTCTGCCATTATCAGAAGTTTAATTAGCTTTCTTAAGACATTTTGTAGAGAGAAGGGTTGGGGGAAGACGACAACGGATTTTGATTATATTTAAATTAAAATTTAAAGAAAATCTAAGCTTTTAAAAATATAAAGGGCTTTTGTTACCCACTCACTTTTTATACCGGGTGAATTTTCGGACAAGGGTGAAAATTTGTATTATTTTAAAAATTTGTCGGGTCCCTATATTGCTGAATGGAACAAATAATATCCCCATTTATTTTTTAGATATCATAAAAGTATCTTAAGTTGCTCTAAGGAATTTTACTTATTATCACGAAATACCTAGAGTCAACTTTTTCTAAAAACAAAGCATTTCGACAGTTGACATCCAAATGTGACATTAACATCTGAAACTGACCGGCCCCCGGTATGTTCATCACCTGCGGAAATCCGTCACTCTAGCTGTGATCGTCAAATCTTGTGGTACGACCCTGTCTACGTTGTGTTTACACTTAGGTTCTTTTAAAGTTTGGTACAACGACAAAAGTTTGTCAGATTTAAGATTTTTTAGCTTTTATCTTATTCTGACTGTTTCCCTATGATGCGGTATATTTCACTGCCAGTAAATGAAAATTAAAGAGGTTTTTTAAAACAATCGATCTATTATAGAAGCATTCTGACCATATACAATTTATGAACAATTTAATCAGATATCCCTTAAATAAAATACAGAATAAAAACCCTAATTATCACATGTCATAAAACTTAGTGTAAGATGGTTTGTCTCCCATAATTTGGCCCATTTGTACCAACATCTGTCTGCAACAGAATGGTGTGATACCTTTCTCAGATATTACATATTATGTCTGCGACAAGAATAAATAATGTTTACCCTTTGTTACCAATTACATCTGCAACTGTAATGGTAACACTTTACCTCCCAAAAATACCCACTTTCTTTTATGATTACCTTGGGTCTGCGACCACACTCTGTTTTAATTGGTTCCCCGTTAATCTGCAATTTAGTTGGTTATATATCGCCCCATTTTCGTGTACGTAGGTATAATTATTAACATTATTTGTCATTTCAGTTACCTAGTATTGAAGATTGACGTACACGTTTTTGGTATAAAGGTACTACGTAGTTACTACGTAGTTACAAGTCATTCCTACTGGCGGACATTTCAAACATATAATTTATAAAAGTGTAATAAAAGTTAGGAGCCCGCCCACCTTCCGCATGTGTCACTTTTCTTCTCAAGTGGGCGTTGTTTTTTCTGATTCTGACCGACAATATTACCAGAAAGCCGAACGCCTGAAGAACTACAACATTGGCCACACAAGACTCACATGCTGCCGGACATTCTTTTTTAGGAAAAACCCATCACACCGTTTTATGTACACCAATTATAAATTAACGTTCTACAGGCAACATCATACCAAATAGTTATAACCCTTCTGATCACTTCACTTGTATATTGTCAATTAAATATTTCCCTTAATCCGCCCCCATTTCCTTACCTATTACGGCAGATTATTATTTACTTTTATACGATGGCATAATAACGTCCACTACGTTCTTAAAACCACAAAATAAAAACACCCGGGAGACACCCACATCTGTTACAAATTACCTAAACAAAAAGGTATGTGTCAACGACTTGACCATATTTTACTACCCTTAGAAAGCAAAAGTGTATTGATTTTTGTTACAGTTACAAATAGTACCGTTATAGTTTGGCCCCCTTTTTATTTTAAAACAATTAAAGAACAAACTTTGTCCTGCAGACATTTTAGATGGCTTGATTTGCAATTTAAACCGCCCATTTATTTATTGATGGCTTAATAATTTTCTGATTAGAACTTCGAGAAAAATAATTGTAAGAATAATATTGAAGTAATAAAATATTTAGAGATTTTTTTATATGTGCCGCGAATATACCCGCACCAAACCGAACAATTCGAACCCGAACTACGCGAACAAAACCTGGCAGCGAAATCACCCTAACTTGTGCTTGGGAAAATACCGAATCTCCTTTGCGCGTCCCTTTTTCTCCCTTTTATAACCTCGTCCCCGCTTTCAGTACTGGGGACGCGTAGCTTGGCCACCTGTTTTTTCTAGACTTAAAGAATTTTACCTCCCCTGAACCGTTTTTCGATAAGCGGGTAAAATTTTACAGTTTTGTTGGCTTTAAAGCTCTTTTAAACCGAGGGTTCCTTTGCACATATTATTGGGCCCAAAAATATTAGTTATTTTATTTTACCCTTAAGAAATTTTATGGAAATTTTTACGCGAAAAATAGCCCCGGGTCTGGGGCGTTTCACATCTGATACTGGTTTCTTCCTAAAAGTTCTCAGTTCAGTAGTGGGCCGCGTCATGTCTCAGAGACTAAATTTTCTTGGTGTTTTCTTATATACGTTAAACGGTGAGTGGAATAAACCAGTTTAGGTTAATTAACTCTTTTATTTTCAATAATAAACATTTAATTTACCATCATTTGCTACTATAAATTTAATATTATCAGTTTTTTTTATTTTAGTTACAGTACAGTAGGTTGCCAAACCTTGCGCTCATTGAAAACTTACCCAGCTGTTAAAAAGACATGGTATTTTGGCGGCTTTGAACGCGAAACATGCGCAGGCTCAGTGCTTGCCGCTTGATTGGCTCGTAGCTATAATATTTGGGCGGCGAAACTCTTGTAAACCGCTGCGCATTGCGTCACACGGGGGTGACGGTTCTAACCTCACATACTGCCGGGTGATAGTATAAAGCTCGCAAATATACTTTTCCTACGACCACCTACGAAAATGACAATAACAGCACGGTTAACTTGGCTAGAAAGTGCTAAATATCACACGCGTGTTGAAAAAAAAATTTCAACACGAGTGTAGAAATACCAAGCACACTAAGATATTTAATTTAAACAGGTGTCAATTTGACGACAAAACTATTTATTAAACATAACAAACTTACGGGACACGTGGAGTGAATTGGGGTGCTGGGTGGGGTAAAGTACACTAGGGCATTACTGCAAATTTTTCGTTATTTTTGGGAACCGAAGAGTACTTATTTATGATAAAAATAATATTATCAAAAAGGGAAAATAATAATATGTCAGGCAACCCACCAACTGTCATGTTTCATATTTACATGTCAACTCACAGAAAAATAAAGGGTTTATGTCAACTGAGTTGAACCACAGAAAAAAAAAGGAGCAGCTATAGAGCAGAAATAGAATACCCTAGGAAATACCGATTTATAATTTTGCCATTATCTCGGATGTTTAATTATATTGGTGTAAGTGAAAGTGCTTTATGTAAGTAAATTTATTTTAGCAATATTCAAAACAAATCGAATATAGACAGAACTTTTATAATTAGCAAGCTATCGATATTTAACTCCATCTCTATCTTTCAATAATGTTGAGGTTTAATAATGCGGTACATTAATTATCATAAAATAAAACTACACTGTTAGAAATCCTGGACGTGAGAATCAAAAAAATTTATAATCAATTAAAATAAATCAAATTTAACTTAAAATGTATAGTTATTTTAACTCTTTTGTATTTAGTTAAAATCAGATTTTAAGAACTAACTTTTCTGGAAGTCGTTTTAACATAACAGCTAACTAAAATTAACATGCAATTCTTTTACGGTTCAAATAAATCAAATACTAGTAACTTTGATAAAGTTTATAATCATTATCAATATCTTTTTTAGTTAAAATTTTAAAAGAAGTTTATACTAACATGAAAAATGTGTCAAATTAACTAATTAAGTTGTAATTTTTACTGCACAATAAAATCAGATTAATGTCAAAATAGCAATAACATATTTTATGAGTTACTGATTGACTGAAGCGGTTTTAGTTAAATTGACAAAAAAACGGGAGTGGACTTTCTGGGACATAAAAAAAAAGTTAAATTTGATTCTTTTCTTTTAACAGTGTATAATAAAAAAAAAATAAGTTAGTGAAGTGTCTAGTTAGGTTCTACTCAGTAAATTATTGTACTGTCTACTAACCCCTAAATCCCTTCTTTTTAGTAAATGTCACTCCTATCCTATGTTGTAATTGTCAATACTAAACCCTTGACCCTTAAAATAGCAGCTAAGAAAAGGTAAAATACACAAATTCAGAGACTCATATTAAGCAGTCCAAACCGCATTGTACGCAAAGAAGAAAAGTCAGTGGTCGTGATATGGCACAGACCAGACAACATCACGATCACCCCTAATGTGCTGGCAAATTGCCCCCAGGGAGCAGAGCCATTAAAAACAAGACAAGACAATGTTGAGGTTATGTTTTATGTTCTAGTTTTGTGTTTGTGTTTTGTTTATGTATGTATATTTAGGTATATTCTAAACCCTTTATTTTTCTGTGGGTATATTATTGTTTTATTGAAAGAATGCAAGCAGCTAAAAAATCAGAAACGAAATTTATTCACTGTACATAGATACTAGGTATGATGTGCGTAAGCAAATAGGAGAAAAAGTTATTATTTTTATTTAAATCTAGATAAGTTAAAATTTGTAAGTACCTAGGCATTGTTTTTATTTTGTTTTAATATAGACGCTTCTGTTGGAATCCGCCTTGAAATTTGTTTTGCATTTATTGCGTTTGTACTTTGTCAATTCTTTTTTAACACAATGGTGTAGGTACAAACTATTAAAAACCAAACAAACTCTTTTTGATTATTTTGTATGGTCGTAGGAAAAATTGTGTACATTACTCGTGTGAAAGTGATTTTCTCACACTCGGAGAATTTCCGCACTCGGCTGACGCCTCGTGCTAAATACCTCCTCGTTTGAAAATTGCCACTTTCAACACTTGTTATGTACTATACTATTTATTCTTTATGTGGCTGTTGTTTTTTTATTTTCAATTCGGTTAGTTAGATCTGGCGAAATAAAAGGAAACAATTCTACCGTTACGATTTATTATTTTATAGCTTCTAAATTCTATTTAACTGTCACATCTTCATTATATTAAAGGACATACACTAAATGGATTAAGCTTTAATTTATTATACGAATAGTTTCTTGGAAAATACCCATTGTCAAACGCAAACGCAGGCCATTTTCATTCGAGCCAAAAAAGAACAGCCATTATAAGAAAATAAATAGTACTACAACAAAAAAAGATAGCTTAACAAAAGGGACGACATTTTCATTTATCTTCATTGTTAACGGCTTATAGCCTTGTACATTCCCCAGTTATTTATTGACTATTCCGCAGGATTGAGAACCAAACAAAAGGGCTTTTTTAATTAAACACTAATAATAGGGAAAGTTAGAATGTTTCGGTAAAATAATGGAAAATAAAATAAATTATTTAGCTTGTGTAAAACATAGCTTAAAAATATTAAAATGCATGCTGTTTGGGGTGACAATGGCAGTTTTTTAGAGCCAAGGTTATTATAGATTAAACATAAAAGTTCAGCAGTATTTCACAAATCAGTTATGCGGTGAATAGAAAACGCGAAACACCTACACACGCTTTGCTGACGCGCATAAATTCTCTCTCTCTCTCTCTCCCCCCCATTGTGACGTCACGTTGCCTAGTCCAGTGCTTTTAAATTTATAGGTATTCAAGCCATAAAACTTTATTATTTTTTCCTACGACCACCTACGAAAATTGCAATAACAGCACGGTTAACTTGGCCAGAAAGTGCTAAATATCACATGCGTGTTGAAAAAAAATATTTCAACACGAGTGTGGAAATACAAAGCACACTATATTTAATTTAAACAGGTGTCAATTTGATAAAAAAAAAATCCATAAACTAACTTTTCGACAAAAACGGCGTTCAGATGAAATGAAACTTATTACTTATCGATAAAATCAACAAACGTGCAAGGCACACAATAATAATTATGATCCCTAATGAAAAAGAATTAAAAAATTTTAACCTGTAAATTTTTGGTCAACTGAATTATAATTGTAGGCACTTACCGGCCACACAAAAGTAATTAAAATTCAATGAAAGTAAAAATAAAAGACACCATAACGACAAAATAATTAGAAAACGTAATTAAATGTAACAAAAAGCACAAAAACGCAATTCATAAGTCGGTGTTTGGGCTCATTACGGTCCACTACTAATCTGGGGATAATATTATGTCCCAATATCAGCTGATCGATGACAAATTTCTGCTGTCATCTGTTTTAAAACGAGAGAATTCGTGCCGTTTACTATAACACTCAACGTTTTACTTTAGATGTTGATAAAACAGCGTTACTGCAATGAACTTGAAATTAGTTCACAAAACACCCGTAATGCTAAATATACCGAACAGTTTTCTGTAAATCAAGAGTGGTGCGATTTTGATGCCGGGGCGATATCGACAACCTTACCTTGATTAGGCCCATTGAACATTAGTTCTTTACGAATATGCTTCAAATGAATTAAAATTAAAGCACGTATTTAAAACGAATAGATTAAATTGACCAAAAGAAATTAATGTCTTTTTATGTTGCCTTTGGCACATTCTATTACGGTTCTGATTTATCTAATTAACAAACGGCCGGAACATAATATACGGACTTGGTATCGTTTCCCGTTTTAATTAATTAGCATCAGCGACTAACTTTCCCAAAAATGGAAACACGGTTCACGTAGACTTTAATTCAAAAAGGGAAAATATTTTTTCATTTGAACAGTCATTTATGCGGCACATTCACATAATATGAGATTTACGAGAGTTTGTTTCACGTTAATAAAATTTTAAAAACAAATGCCATAATGTCGAAATGCTGTAAAATTAAATTATGAGTCAATAAATTGTTAGAAATTCATTTTTTTGTTCGCTCTGTATAATTTTAAATTTACGACGTTTGCTACCAATGGCGGTCCGTGGGATAGAGCCACAGCGCCATGTGGCCTTACCTACCTGTCCTACCACCTACAATTTATGTTCTCATTTTTATACCAACTAGTATTAGTTTTGTTATAATAATAATAATAATAATAATAATAATAATAATAATAATAATAATAATAATAATAATAATAATAATAATAATAATAATAATAATAATAATAATAATAATAATAATAATAATAATAATAATAATAATAATAATAATAATAATAATAATAATAATAATAATAATAATAATAATAATAATAATAATAATAATAATAATAATAATAATAATAATAATAATAATAATAATAATAATAATAATAATAATAATAATAATAATAATAATAATAATAATAATAATAATAATAATAATAATAATAATAATTTAGAAAATGATATAGTGTTCGCAAAAATTATTAAAAGAGAATATTGTGGCATATAGGACAAGTGTGTAACTATTTTTTTATATTGGAATACATAGGGATCCAAGTTTAATGGATACCCTGGGGCGGGTAGACCACGACGGCCGTTTCGTCCTTGTTAGGACTCTACGGCATAGGCGTAGTTAGGGGGGTACTTTGGGGTGCTAAGCACCCCCGAAATCTAAATTAGCACCCCCAAAAAAAAGTTACAATATATAGGCTAATTTTAGAACTAACCTATTTTTATAATATACATTATATGTAATGAATTTTTCATACTAATATTTGAAGCATTCGAATTCTGGTACAAATTCAAGTATATTTATGTAGTTGCGGATTCTGTTCAAACTTTCTCTCCGTGTACCGTGTAGTTCACGCCCAGTTTACTTGTCAGAGCGGGTATATGATCATAAAAATCTCGTAAAATACGAGAGCGGCATAATAGCTTGTGTATGTCATGTTCTGCAATTCTGCATTAATTTGATAATTTAAATTTAAGCAGTCGTAGTCGTTTAAATTCGCGGAAATTTTCAGCCGGTATTCTGACTATTTTTTTTTGTTTATTAAGGTTTAATATGGTTTTATTAAATTCAGTTAAAGTTTAAAGTTAAATGAACACGAAAAAACAATGAGTGCGTCGTCGGATATAAAATACACCATGGAATTTTTGAAAAAATCTTTTAGCAAGTTACCGTTGGAGGAGAAAGTGATTGTCAAGAACATTGAAAGACCTAAACCTGCTATTAACATCATATTAAAATATTTACTAAAAATTATTGACCAAATTTGGGCGTGGTCTTAAATAAAATTTTTGTGCACCCCCACGTTAACATGTCACGAGCCGACACTGGACTTCAGCACCCCCAGTGTTGACCGTCTAACTACGCCTATGCTCTACGGACAGCCATAACCCAAGCAATTCCAAGAACGGCGGTAAAATGTACTAAAAGCCTCTTTGCAAAATCAAAGCGGCCATCAATACACCGTAGCGCCATCCCAGTGAAATTAACTCCAATATAAAAGGCAGTGACACTGCCTTTCATATTATTTAGAAGATAATATAGTGTTGCGGACACTATATCACCTTCTAAACATTTTTATGGCTCAAAACTTAAACGGATTGCGCGCATTCTAGACGGTGCTAGCGTTGATCTGTTTTCTGGTCTGCAAAATGGCATAAGTTTTCGGTGAAAACGCAAATAGCGTTCCCGATACTGGATTGTGATGCACTTCGTGGTTTACAGGGACGCGCCAAGTATTTTCGGCGCCGTTTAACCAATATTATAATATTGAGCTAAAATGACCACCTTTCTCTCATAGTTGATCGTTGAAATTTTTGAAGAAAACTTTATAACGTTTTAAAATTGGATCAAGGTGTGTTATTTGTGACAAACAGAAAGTACATTAATTCAAATAATTTTAAAAAAATAAAGAAATAAAATAGGGATTGTCTGAAACAGTTAATACATGATAATGATATTATGATAAAGAGGTCTTACAAAAATTGGACTTTTTGCAAATTCATTAACAAGATTTTCCATTTCAAGTTGCTTTTAGACTCTATAGAAATGATAGCAAGATTTTCTAACCGCTCTTGGCCCATTCTATATAGTAAATAATTTTAAATCAACTTTAATTTGGAGAATGACCTTTCGGCTGTAGCTACAGGAACTGGAATGGTTAATAATATGCGCAATGCAATCGTAATGTTTGGAAATGAGTGGTTGATATTTTACAGCAGAAGCAGAGAACTGCATTTTAAAAAAAATAATATAGCAACCAATGACGCTGAACCTTTTCACCATTTAATAAAATTCGAGTAAAATATATATCGGAAATCTTACGTCCATTTTTGTCTTTAGGATACATAGTTTTATTTTGATAATGCATTGGACCTTTTCCGACAAGTTATTGCACCTGAATTGGAGACAGTACACTCGGCCAAAGACCTGGATCGTAAGAAAGGGGCGCTTCTTCCGATAATTCGTCTTGCTTACTCGAACATGATGGTACCGACACTGACTGAAACGTATCAGTATCTAATTCTTTTGGATCTTCATCCTTATTAGCTTGCTTTTCTAATTCTGATGGCAAGTTTGATTTTGTTAAATGTAGAAAATCACTGTTATTAGAAGTAGTATTGTGTGGTGTTTCGAAAAAAGTTACTAATTTTGAAATTTGTTTTCTCCAAGTCCTCCTCCCTCTTTTACTTGTTAAGCGAGTTTTGGTAACCAGACAGTTTATTTTTTCTTCTCTGGCCATCTAAATAAAATAAATAAAAATTATTAAACACTAAGCCTTATTTGTTTCATAAACGAAAGTTATTAAAAAGAAAAATTATTTGAATCCCTATTAATTAATTTACTTAATCACTTACTTACCTTATTTGTAATTATTTTTCATAATTCCGGTAAATACGTAATAGGAAATAATGCACTCTATACGTCTATAGCGCTTACCAAGACAAGAATGAAAAATTATTAACCTGCTACATGAATTACGAACACGCAAAATTTTGCAAGTTTAAACCCGATAAAGCCGATCGCACGCGGATTTTCGCACCCCCACAGGAAGAGGAGTATAAAATTTTACCACTGGTACTGGTCGCCGACCGGCGCAGCGGTCGGTATTGGTGGATAATGCATTTTCACCATCGATTACATCCACCCGGTTCTAGCTTTTGTGCTGACGCTGTTTAATTAATAGGTCAATATGTAATAATTAATAAAAATATGTAAGCATTTTATATACGTGTAACTCCGGTGATTCTACCGAGAGGTGAACACTCTTCTTTTGTCATTAATAGAATAAACCATGTATCGTAAAACATTGCCAAGAGTTTAATTCCACTACGCTACACTTGGCGCCGTCGTGCGCCGCACGACCTTGCCCATATGGACGGCGCGTCCCTGGTGGTTTATTTAGTTGTCTACCATTCGATTATAACCAGTGTGACTGCCTTTTATATTGGAGTTAATTCCACTGGGATGGCGCTACGGTGTATTGATGGCCGCTTTGATTTGGCAAAGAGGCTTTTAGTACATTTTACCATCGTTCTTGGAATTGCTTGGGTTATGGCTGCCCCTAGAGTCCTCACAAGAACGAAACGGCCGTCGTGGTCTACCCGCCCAGGGCATCCATTAAACTTGGATCAATGTGTATTCCAATATAAAAAATAGTTAGACACTTGTCCGATAAGCCAAAATATTTTCTTTTAATAATAATGATAATATGCATTTATTGTTATAATCCATTCTTTAACATTATTACATTGTTACAATTATATAGGAAATATTATAAATTGAGTGGACAACAACAGGCCTTTGTATGGCAGCCATCTATATTAAATCCAAAAACGGTTCAGGCTCTAATTTATATTGAATAATTTAAAATCTAACTAAAACTAGTAAAATAATTGAAATTTGAGAAGCGCTAATAGTTTAATTAATATGATATAAGTGAAATATTGCTTGTTCAAAAGGAAACAGCATGGTACGGGAAAGACAAGGAATAAAAACTGTGTGATGTCATATTAATGTAGAAAATAAAGCCATTCACTATACTGTGACCGTAGTAGGCGTGTTTTTACTTTGTTTTTAAATAATAATGTAGACTGAACTAAAACTATCAAGGGCGTTAACGGTAAAGGCGATGTTATATGTGAAGCAACTTTTAAAAACTTTCATTGCAATGGTGGGGAATTGTAAGATGATGCTTTTTGCGCAGAGCCAAGTTATGGACATCTGTTCGAAAAGTAACTTTATTATATATATATATATATAAGTAAAGAGGTAGTTTAAATTTAAGTATTTTAAAATAAAATATAGTAATGTGTAATTAAAATTTGTTATACATACTACCAAGCCATCCTGACATAGCCAGGTAAGGGGTAATATGATTTCTTCGTTTGATACCATAAATCAGTCTTAAACACGAATGCTGAACTTTTTGACTTTGAAAACGGTCCGCAGCATCCAGGCAAGGCATGTAAACTCCACTACAGTGGTCAAACTGTGACCACTTTTTTAATGTGTTGAGCTACCTACTTTAATAATTTTGGGATATACAGTGGGCTACCTAGACGTAAGCCAACCTTAATTAAATAATGCACAGTTATATTCGTTAGTTGCGGAAGCTTTGATTTTTACACCTTTGTATAAATATGTTGTGAGCTACCAGAACTGCTTTGCGAGCTACCTGTAGCTTGCGATGGACGGGTTGGCGGCTACTGCCATAAGCAAATCTTAATTTGGCAGTAACGCGTTTTTTAGAACGCAAATTGGAACCAAAAAAAAGCCCCAAGCTATTTTTAAAACTGGAACGCGCTATATCAAAGCGTATTTGCGCAAATCGGTAATGTAGTACTCGTGAGCTTAACTCAGTATAACCACTGATCCATGTAATTTTTCTGCAATTACAGTGAAATTCATGGCCAATAATAGCGAATTACCTAACTATTTAAGAGACAGGCGCCCAAGGCTCCTATCTTCCACCACACCTATGAAAATATTTCAGTCAGTTGCTGGAGGTGTACCCGCGTGCCGGCCACGCGGTGGCGCGATTCAGGTGTAGGTTCGTATGTGTGCTAATGCGTGTTGTTTTACTTTGTTCGCGCTCGTAAATAAAATATAAAAGTAATTTTCTTAATTTGAAAATTAACCACAATCAAATCACAAATGACAAAAATTATAAAAAAATTGTTATTGTTCATGTTTAGAGATGCTGAGTATGCTTTATAGGTTTTTAACATCAACACTTTCCTTCCTCTCGTCGAAGCCTAGCTTCACTGATAGTGATGAGCCATGTATGACGAAACGCGTCTAAGGATGGATCTAACGAACTAAAAAGAAACGTTTCTTCGATTTTTTGTAAACTTTGAGATCCATATTATTAAAAGCTTGCACATCTCTAGCAAGTTATTTATGCAAACTCCGTATAGAGCTTTGAATCTATTACCATGCGCCTTAAATTTTTTTAAAAGCATTATTAATGTCCCATAAAACTTTAAAAGTAAAACAGAGCCGTCTTCCTTTCTTAAACAACAATAAATTACAGCCAATATGCCGCTCCTCCTTTACTTTAAAAGTAGTAAATTGAGGTAGTCACGGAAGCTTCCATAAAACAGAGTACAAGACAAAAAAGAATATAAAGAAGATTTAGGTGTTATTTTATGAGGTTTAATGTATATATATCATATTATGAGGCTTTATATTTAAAGGGTTTGATTTTAAAAAGCTAAATACATACCATATTATATCACACATGTGTGGAAATTTTAAATGGAACAAGGGATGGTTTTTTGAAATGTAGATCACTCTATAAGGGAAACAGAATCTGTAATCTGTGCTAGCAATGTAACCATGATCAACCAGTATACTATTGTCGGATGGCTAAATTGATATATATATAGGACAGTTTTATAGTATTGTATTTTTACATAAATTTATATGGTTCTCTATTTTTGAATTCTAATGACAAATAGTAAAGGTACGTTTTGTTGGACGTGTGAGCGACTGAAAGTTAACAGTCAGTTATCTAGCAAATATAAACCGTATGAAGGTAAAGTCAGATAACTCTTATCAACGGGAAGCGACAGGAAGGCTTTTAGCCTGTAGCGTTTTGGTACGCACATGTACAAAATAAACTTGTTTGTTGTTTAAACCTGTTGTATTAAATCATTTTCCTCGGTGCAACAGCTTTTCTTGAAACGGGCATTATTCATCGCCATAGCACTGATAAATTCACAATAATTACAAATTATGTCAATTTCAGCTCAGATATAACCCAAAAAGGAAGCGTATTTGGATTCTTCGGCAACAACGTATTATCTGGTGTATATTTTCATGTGGTTTCCTTGTGGAACTCGCGAGGAACATGGGAGATCTTTGTTGTTTGAGTTTTTAGTTTTATTTTAGTGTTATTGCTTAGCTTAACCATATTGTGCACATAGCTTAATGCCGATCTTAACACCTTTGATATTTTTAACCAAGTCATGCATACAGTGTAGTTATTTCGGCAAAGACAATATCTGAGTTGTTATTAGAAATATGTAAAAAATGTTACGTTTTTTCAAAAGCTCAATGAAAGCAAGTGGACTGTAACGTAAAATTTTTAATTTACGAAGCTTTAAAAACAGATTTTTATTATAAAGTTTGTATCTCATCTAACAATGGAGAGAATGGGATTACCATAAAAATAAATATTATAAATTCATGGAACTTTATCAATATATTTTAAGCATAAAAAATAACAGCCCCAATTTTTCACAGGGTGTACAGAACTTAGGGCAACATATACAAAGTATCAAACTTCCCAGGTGCTTCGTAATTTCATATGAAATTTTTGTCTAAAAATACAATGCTCTCCGAGCATTACCAAAATCCACGTTTAGTTAAGGCATATAAATTAAATTATCTTCTAAAAAGATACAAGAAATAAACAATGTCGAGTATTTAATACATTTAATGGGCTTTTATTTGGCTCAAAACAAGTAAACTTCTTTTTCCACAGATGTTACACATGCTTGTCACACAAGTAGTCTGAGTGTCTGTAGAGACCCTATAATGCTTTCCGAATCCACTTTGTTATTTATTTAGCAATTTGTTACCGTTCAGCACTAAATTGGTTTATTTTTGAGTATCCCATTAAAAAAATAAATTTGAGAAAATTCAAACTGTTTTCGTATATGACGAAAACATAACCAACAATGTGGTTTTTTATACATTTGAGGAATGGATTATGACAAGAAGCATACTATTTTTAATTTTTTTTTATTTTGTAAAGTAAAGTTTACTTTACTTTACAAAATAAAAAAAATAAAAACGCATCGGATAGTTTTTTAATACATGTTTGTAATAAATAAATTTAAATGAGGATAGCTGTTATATTTTAAATTTTTTCCGGGCAGAATACCCAAATTTTAAGGCCACAAGAAGCCACTGGCATCTATTCCAAACACAACGCATTTTTGTATTATAGTAAGTAGTATGTAATCATTTAACCATTCGGAGATAACAATGGAAACGTGTTGTCTTGTTTTAAAGACTTTCATAGTGAAACAGAGTATGAGGGGTCGATACAAACCCGTAGCTAGGGGGTTTTCTCTTAAATAAACGGATCAAAAAAAAATTATATTAATTATTGTAGTCATATTTTTTTTGTCAAAAACATATTAAACCATTAAAATGCTCCAATGCAACTGTTCCTTTCTATCCCTTAATTTTGGACATATTCCTATAGTATATTTTTATATAGCGACCTCAGAGTTTTATATTAAGGAAATGGAAAACTACATTAATGCATTAAAACTAAGAAAAAAACAGGCATAAGAGTTAAAAAGAGATAAATAAACTGGTGGACAAAAAGTTCGATAAATTGGTTTTTATTACTTTTGTTACAGGTTCGTAGTTCGGAAACATTACTGATTTTAAAGCGGCATGCACAGTTTAAAAGTTTGTTTTTTGCATACGTAACTAAGTTGTGCAGGCTGAAAAAGAAAGTCGTGCAAAAACTTTCAAGCAAATCACATTTTGTTGGTAATGTTTTTTTATGTGGTATTTATTATAAAACTTTTTGAATCCTAATCAATATATTGGGATGTTTCTTTATTTTTTTAATTTTATGTTCTAAGGCAAAAATGATCCTAATTGTGTTCAAAGAACAGCTGTTCTAGACATAACAAAATACATTTTGTTTTGTTTAAGCATTAGTGTTTTCCCTTATCTCCCTAGCAGCAGAATTATTACCGATAATTTTTTTCAAGGTTACGAATGTCTTTGTTGATAGAAATTTATCCCGAGTCGAAGACGAGGGAAATTTTCTATCAACAAAAACTTGAGTGAAACCGAAAAAAAAATTATCGGGACTTAATTATTCTCCTGCGTGGGAGATTCGGTAAGAAAATTTCATAAATAATTGGAGTTTTTTCTTATTGTAATATTTTGGCTAAATGCTACAAAAACATATTTCCGGTGGCTTTAGTTAATTGTTACTAATTAGAGTTATAGAAATGAAGTTCATATTTTAGCCGTAAATAACTCATTTTTATTACTAAACATTAAATAACAATTTTGTTATCTGAAATCCAATGTCTTTATAGTTTTAAATTCAATTAAAACTTTAAAAAACATATTTCCGATGAGTTTAGTTTAATATGACGCACTGTATATTTACAATAGAAATTGTTTTTACTTGTTAGTAACTAAGGTTTATTACTTAAATTTCAGAAAGATTAAAAACATTAGTTTGTTTTCAACCATAACATCTTATATTACATGTCTACATAGTTTCAAATAAAACTTAAAAAAAAACATATTTCCGATGAGTTTAGTTAAATATGACGCACTATATTTTTACAATAAAAGTTGATTTTACTTGTTAGTAACTAAGGTTTATTACTAAAATTTCAGGACCATTAAAAACATTAATTCGTTTTCAACCATCTGAAATTACATGTCCGTCATGTCACAAAATTATCGCGATACTCTCCAGTTGCTATAAGCAAGGTAAACAAAAAGGAGCCTTCCAATTGGTTAAAAATACATTTATGTAATTTTCTAAATAATCCACATATTTCGTTTATTTCCTAAAAAAGAATAAAAAATATATAATACACTAGGTGTCCCAAACTACAAACAGCATGATAAAATTAAGGAAATTCGTTTTCAAACTGAAAAATACTTTAAATTGAGAAAGGTACTTTTTACCTTTTCGTAAACATATTGTTTTTATAAAGAACGAAAATATTGTGGCATATCGGACAAGTGTGTAACTATCTTTTATACTGGAATACACAGGGATCCAAGTTCAATGGATACCCTGGGGCGGTCAGACCACGACGGCCGTTTCGTCCTTGTTAGGACTCGACGGGCAGCCATAACCCAAGAAATTCCAAGAACGACGGAAAAATGTACTAAAAGCCTCCCTGTAGAATCAAGGCGGCCCTTAATACACCTTAGCGCCATCCCACGGAACCAACTCCAATATAAAAGATAGTCATACTGGTAATAACGAAAGATAGACAACTAAATAAACTACGAAGTGCATCACAATCCAGTATAGGGAACGCTATTTGCGTTTTTACCGAAAACACCCGCCATTTTGCAGACCAGAAAACAGATCAACGCTGGCACCCACCAGAATGCGCGCAATCCGCTTGAGTTTTGAGCCATAAAAACGTTTAGAAGATGATATAATGTCCGCGAAAATAATTAAAGAACGAAAATATTGTGGCATATCGGACAAGTGTGTAACTATCTTTTATACTAGAATAGACAGGGATCCAAGTTCAATGAATACCCTGGGGCGGACATTATATCATCTTCTAAATATTATTTTTATGTTGTATAATAATGTAAAATAAAATACCATATATTATATCAAGTTTTAGCCCACAAGACCTATATTATGTTTCGAGCGGTGTTTTTGTCTATTTAAATGCGCTTCCATTAAATTGTCTATACTGAGAATCAAAATTAGTATTTGCATTTGATCAAAGATTAATTTCGGTGACATGAGAAGTGATAAGTAGTTATTTGCAGCGGCAACACGCCGAAAGTGAAATTGGGCATCTGTCTCCTTAACATTGTGTCGAAGTTTATCAATATTTGCAATCAGGTTTGATCCCAAACGGGTTTCTGTCGATTGTTCTAGCTCCTTAGGTTGCACTTCTACTTCTAGGGTTAATCCGAAAATATGATTAAGTAGCATTTCCTCCGGAAATATTTAATTTAATTTTTCAAAATTTATTTATGTTATTTTACTTCAAATCAAAATATGCTTTATTGTCCAAGAAAATTCTGTTGACAAAGCTCTTCACTTACCTAACTATATAGGAAAATTTACAATCAAATAAAAAAGATATCAAGCAAAAAATTTCCTAAAAACAAACGATAAACAATCTATATCAGTAATAAAACCTAGTCACTATTCAAAAAAAAAAGGCTCAGATCTAACATAAAATATGCATATAATATATAAGAAGCCGAGTACACAAGAACATTAAATCATAAACCCAATCTAAAAAGAAAGTGGTTAAATATTATTACCATAAAATTCTTAAGTTACACTTTACTTTACTCTAAAATCCCTTCTTGTCCAAAAAATACACCTGTTGACAAAGTAATTTAGCTGTTTAAGTATTGGTTAATTATTTTTAAAAACATAAATACTCTTAAGGGGTAATTGCATGGTTGTTCTAATAATCAGTAAAAAAGAAATATACAATACAACAAAGTCAATACTAATATTTAAAGTAAACTTAAACTTGATTGTCATCGACGGCGACATGTAGAGAACCAAAAAAAAAATAGAAAAGAACGGGGAGCCAAACTATGATATCATTATTTATACATGGTATACCAAATAAAAGTACAGAAGAGTCGAACTGTAGGTAGAACAAAAAATATAACACCCTGAATGCTGAATCCAAATTTTTTTTTGTAGAGATTCTAAAAACTAATAAGTGTGCCAAGTTAGAAATAATTATCTCGAAAAATGTGTAAGAAAAACAAAAAAAAATTAAAAATTTGACACTCTGTGTATCAAAAATAAAGGCTTCTAAACAGCATGTATTTTTTTCTATCTGGAGGAGCACTATCACTCCCTTAAATATCTACGTGACATTCATTAATACCCTGTATTTAAATCGTATATCTATCATGTTATAGACACTAATTATTGTAACTATAATGTTTATATACATAAATATTATATAATATGTAATAAATATATTATATGCCTATATATATAAATAGATGAGTGTCATATTTATAATAATTGTTTACAATATTCGACAGGTAAGCTAACTTTATTTTTGTAAAAATTATGGTAAGGAATCTCTGCCCTACTCCAACAGCCGTTGAAAATTAGTTAACATTACGGTTTTTAAGTGACGGAGATATTATAAGAATTTTAGTGAATAGTACCATTGATTTGGGGGAACAACGAATATCACTACAAACATATGTAGTCTGAACCATACTGTAAGCAGTATAAAACAATTATTTATTCCTTCGAATTAACTTTAAGTTTTGTGTTGTGCACGTTTAAAGTATTGAAAAAGGGAACTTTTTAAAGTTGATTTCTCGTTTCGCTTTTTACTTATTACTTTTTAAAGAACAGGAGGAGATACTTCCAAATTATCCTCTAGATTTTTTTGCTGTCTTAATTCAATTACTTTAGAAATACATACATTTTGTTTTACAATATTTAAATACCAGCTAAATAACGCTTAATATAATTTTAAGAACAGCTCATCATATACCAGTAAATTGTACTATGAATAGCGATGTATAAAAACTTGCGAATCATATGCAATTTTATTGTTACATAACTTTACCCATAAAAAAAGCTAGACCAATACGACACCCTTTATGATTATTAACCGTCTTGTTATTGGACTTTTTATCTACCGAAAAACTTGAATATTGCCATCAGATAATCATTGGAATTAGCTTAAGACGTCCACTAAATACTATTTGCCATACGGCCAAACCCAAACCAAGGCAAAAAAATCAAAGGCGTTTAGCCAGTTTAGTCATTCTTTATAAAACAATTTGCCAGACCTAAGAGTTTACTAGTTTATGGGGGTTTATGGTTACTTTATTTATAATTTAAATATCTGCTTGTCACATACACGTAGCGTATAGTGTTATTGCGTGAGTTCCCGTCGAGTAAATAGACCACTACAAGCAATACGAGATACGGACGTGATAATTTGCGGCAAACACAAACCATGTAAATTGGCCATCCTCAATGGTTACTAACAAGCTTGTGCAGGAGTTTACCATTAATTGGATCAGTTTGAAACTGATCCTTTACTTTTACGTTTAAATCCCTACCGTATTATTTATTGTTTGTCTGAGTTCTTCCAATATTTTATTATTTTTATTTCTAATAAGAGGTAATGACAAGTCTGCTTTGCACCACTGATTTGTTTGACAGTGTTCAATGAAGAATTAAAAAAAAAAACAGGCAACAAATCATTTAATCAGTAAAACAGGGCATATTTCAAACTCCTTACCACAAATCATCTAACATTTGCAATAATCCGGTAGATCTTAATATTGAAATTTTATATATCAAAAAAGATTTAAAACAGAATGGGTACCCTGAAACTTTTGTAACTAATGCCATTTTAAAACTTAAAAATCGCGAAGTCAAAATTTTGTACAAATACATTACTAAGAGGATTTCCGAAATACTCAACGGATACCCCAAAAACTATAATATCAAAACAGCCTTCAAATCCAAAAATACGCTTACAAGCTTTCTTACAAAAAGTAAATCCCTGCCGTAATGAAAACACAAAAAATTGCATCTATCGAATTCGTACCTCACCCTCGTCTTGCCTTTTCTCGTCTCGTCTCGTTCTCGCGAGACGAGATAAGACGAGGCAAGAACGAGACGAGAGTGATCTGGTTTCCTGCGAGACGAGACGAGTGTTTTTTCTGCGATAGTCTCGTGAGACGAGACGAGAACGAGAAATCTCGCAAAAACTTAAAATTTCGATTAGGATTTGCGATCTCGTTAGTATCGCTCGATAAAAAAGCTATCTTTATTACCGATATTGCAAGCTGATCAGGGAAAAATCGGGACACGTTGTCGAAAAACAATAAAAAAAAAGGACCAAAAGAAAAAAAATACCCTTTTTTTTATAACGTTAATAGTTTTTGCCGAAATGTTTTATACAGAGAACCGTTTGATAATCGATAATTGTTTTCGCGAATTAGGCATAATATTATGCCACTTTCAGCAAAATGTAGGAAGTAAACTGCATAATATTTTGATGGTATTGTCACGATGCGAAATTTGGTAATTTACTTACTTGATAAATTTTGTGTTTTATTTAGTTCATTGTAAAATTATATTTCTTTAAACTGGAAAACTCGCGTTAAAACAAAAGCGATGAATATACACTCTGTTGTTCAGTAAACTTGCATTATAATTAGTAGTCAACATAATTTGTTTAACTTACGGAGTGAGCAAAATTGTGCTGACCTAAGATGTAGCATTGACCATTGAATAGCAAATGATATAGGCAGTGGTTCTCAAAATCCCGTCATCAGTAAATGACGTACGACATGTGCCCGCTGGTCGGGAGAAGAGTTACCAAGAGCAAAATAAGTAAGGAGAGAACTTTTTATTGTAAATACTCAAAATTAAATCAACCCTTATTTTATGTTTTTTGATTACCTACCTAATAGATTTTATTTTTATAAATTACCTTCTTTAAATTTACTTTCCCACCAAAGTCGATCCCAGAGACATCTGCCAAAGCGAAGCCTCAGTCGCAATAAAACACCGTTGTGACAGTATCCACGTGTCTCTGGGAATTGCATTTAATCATTTTTTTTCTATAAATCATAACTGACCGGAAATTTTAAGGTAGATAAAGTTTCTCACCTTGTTTTAAGGAGCTATGATAAATAATTTGATTGGCACCCTGAAACACTGCTGATTTTATTTTCGGTATGACTATTTGAAAATAATGCCGTTGTCAATCAAAACAATCTAGCTTCATTTTTACTATTTACATACAGACATAGCTATTGGAATTCTAGGTTAATATTACAAACTACATTATTATAACACCGACATTGTTTTTCCCTGTTCGGTTATTACACACACAAATACGAAACAAATATTACAACGAGCAATAAAAACTTATATTTCCTAAATGGTTTATGGAAAAAGCACGGTTTATTAATTATCCATTTAAAACAACATTAAACTATAATTTGCACTATACTTAAAACATAACAGCTACACAAATTTTTTATCAAAAAAAGACAGATAGAAAAAATGACACGTGTACAGTCTGACGTCGGTAATTGATCCATTTTTGCACTTGGGTGCATTCTGTTCCGCCACGTGCAGGAAGCCAGCGTTTCCGTTTTGTGCCTTGAATTCTCAAGAATCTTACTTTTAATATTCTTAAATTATATTTTTGTAGGTATAACAACAACCTAAAAACATGGGCAACGGCGCAAACCGCGAAGGCACCGTAGTTATTGGTTTTCGTTTAAATTCGGTTCTAGTGACGCATGCGTATTTATTAGGTAATAAAAGTACTAATATTTCTGTCATGTGTAAGTGCTGCCAGATTTTAACTTTAGAAACACTTTTGAAAATCGTTTTAGTCGTAACATGGCAATGGTAATAATAAAAACCCGTATGTACTTGGAGCTTTTGCAGGATTTTTTTTATGGGGTTATATTGCGAGAACGATAAGTTACGAGACTTTCGCAAGACGAGACAAGAATTTATCTAAAGAGATGTTAGCGAGGAGAGATTTTGAAAAAATCTCGTCTTGATTTGCGACGGAAGTTTTTAAAAAGTACGAGATTTCTCGTCTCGTGAAACAGCAGATAAAATGGCATACATACTATATTTATTAATACAACTTCATCTAATTACAATACCTTTTTAAGCAATATTTGCTGAAAGAAAATTAAAAATTGAAAATAACATAAACAAGTACCTATATTAGGTCCAATTTGCATGATGTCTCAGTTAGAACTCGAGGTATGTTGTCAATCCCTAAATTTAGAACTGCTATATTTCAACGTTGTTTCTCGTACGTTTCGGTTAAATTGTACAATAGCATTGACACTGAATTTAAGCGCGATTCCATCCTGTCATTTAAGTCTAAAGTTAAAAGACCTTATATGTTGGCATTTTTAGCGAACTAGTTTTTTTTAAATTTATTGTATTATTGGTTTAATTTATTTTATTCAAAGTTTATAAATAATATTTAATTTCTTTTCTTTTTTGTATTATGGTTTGCCAAATGTATTATCTGTGGGTAGGTTATATTAGGAAACATTTTAGGACACTTAATAGAATAATTAAGTCAGTTTTAGTTATAGAGGTAATTTATCAAATATAGTTGGAATATATAGGTCATTTATTTATTTAGGTTATATGCAAGAATAGCCCTACTGGCTAAATATCGCCTAATTGTATTCATCTAAATTTATGAATAAAAGTCGTTTATTATTATTATTATTATTATTATTATTATTATTATTATTATTATTATCATTATTATTATAAAGTATTTTTTATTCAATTGTTTTTGAAATTGGTGTAAGTATTTATAATTTACTGCTAGACAATATTTTTTAAAAAAAGAAATTGATTTCCTTTTATATAATTCTTTTCCATTCTTTAATGGTTTTTGGGATCTTAGATGATGCCAATATCGGTATTTGTTGAAATTTAACAATACAAATTTTTCCAATATGCTGCGTAAATCCTACCCAAGTAACTAATTATCTATAACCTGCTTTAATCGCTCGATAGCTTATTATCTACCTGATAATTTGACGTGGTACAAGGTAAAACAAATCATAAATTTATTTACAGCAAAATAATCTACTGTTACGATTACATAAACTTCCATTTCGATTTTCGTTCCTATCTGTTTGCAACATCTCCTGGCAAGGGTTTTACCTTAAATTTAAATTTAAACCTTGGCTTAGCTCCCTAAATCAGCTCCCGCTTCCGAATATGTAGATGCAAAAATATTCCAGACTTAGACCGTTTGGTTCCCCGCTTATGTTATATCTATTTTCCGGCATAATTCTTAAAATATCGGCGACATTTGCCATTTCATACAAGGAAAACTGAAAAAGGTTTATTCCTAGCAAAAAACTATTTTTTGATCATTTTATTTTCGTATACAGGGTCTTATGCAATTAACTTATTATATTTAAATTCGTATATCCTGATATGACAGCACGCCACGCCGCAGGAAATATTTTTAAATGCCGCAATGCTAAATAAGACAATAAACCAATTTATTTTTCTGTTATGCCACGCCGCCACTGGCTTAATGTTTCAAATTTCAAATTAATATTGTGCTGAACGGTAACGTAATTTGTGGCGATGTAGTGAAATTTAACTAACGATAATGCGCGGTCCTTATTGGTCGATATAAATTGTTATGTTCCAAAAATATTATTTAACCTACCCTAAAAATCCAAGATGCTACAAAATGTACAACCATAATAAAAATAAACAAACAAATTCAATCTAAGACTCAAACTTTTTTCGCATTTCACAATAATTAACAACAAGTTTTTTACATCTTAAGGTAGGAGTATCAACATGCTTGCCAACCTATAACCTATTTCGCGTAGATTTATTTATGTTTTCTAGCTTTTCTACAAAATTTAAAGAAAATCAGTATCGGCTTGATATTATATAGGTAATAATTGACATATTTAATAAATATCAAGGAATTTCATAACTTATTTTAGAAGAATATAGCGAAAAATATCGGGTAAGATTTTTTTTAACATTATTATGTCATTGTCACTCATTGTTCTTTCACTATACAATTCTCCCAAAATTAGCAATGAAATAAATTGATATTTTTGTAATATATCAGATACTACCTAAATAATGTACCGACGATATTGATTTTCTTTAAATGTTAGTTATTAAAATAATAAACTCAAAAAATCAATGCGAAATAGGTTATAGGTTGGCAATAGATTAAATGACGTTGAGAATTCAACCTTAAGAACAATTTTTTAACAATAACAAGTCACAAACTGAGCGAAAATATTATTGTAAGTCCGTGTCGGTGACCATAAGCAAATCGACATTCAAAAATTCTTTGTGTAATCTTACTCACGTTTTGCAAATAAATTATTTCCTACAAGCTTATAAATAAGATATTAAAGTTTTAAACGGTTTGACACTACAATAACCTAGTTCCTAAGCTTCGCAACGATTCCTTCCTCCCCCATTCCCACAGTTACGTATGCCCCCCTATTATGCTCATATGAGCGTTTCTTCTAACAACTAAACTGAGCAAATATTTTTACTTTTCTGTATTCTTTAAAAGAAGCAAAAGGAAAGTACCTATTACTATATATAATCAGAATCATAGGCGCTGTCGCTT
The DNA here is from genome assembly GCA_963969555.1 of Polydrusus pterygomalis. NCBI lineage: Eukaryota > Metazoa > Arthropoda > Insecta > Coleoptera > Curculionidae > Polydrusus > Polydrusus pterygomalis. The sequence continues at coordinate 33,937,758 of OZ018376.1, read as the reverse complement.
AAATTACAGTGAAATGATAGGCAAAATTATTGGTTCCGTCGATCACCAATATACCAATAGCAGTTAGACAAAAAGAAAAAAATGGGAAAGAAAGAAAAACTAAAGGTCTTCCTCCACAAAATTTAATAGAATAAAAGTTCTTTAGAGGTCTATATATGTTTCGAACGTAGAAACGTTCATCATCAGGAGACATTATTATTAAATTTTGTGGAGGAAGACTTTTAGTTTTTTCTTTTTTTCACATACTTTCAACTCCACTTTAAGCATGGATTATTTCTTCAAATTAAAAAGAAAAAAGCTTTTGAAATGTTGGTGCGTGCGCAAGCGCCCATGCTTGTAGTAAAGCAGAATAATTATTCAACAGCTTTCATTCTTAAAACGAAAATTATAAAAGAAACAATATAAACAATGCCAATTAGTCTGTTGAACGTGCAAACCTGATATTGAGCCTACATTGTATTGAAATAATTCAAGCCCTTGCAACAAATCTTGTAATAAAACTTTGTTATCTATAAGTCGGTAACAAGAAGAAAACTTTAACTCCTTTTCCTATCTTCCAGTTAAATAAAACGAGTGTGACCTAAATTTAGACAAGCGACTAAATCCCATTTTCTTTCCTTATCGGGCGGCAATGGTTTCCCTACAAATCGTTTAGCCCTAATCCCAGAAACAGCTAAGCCTTTATGTTCCGTCTACAAATAGAATATTGAATAATCTGTTAAAAGTTTCTACTCTTTAAGGATTTCAATTTGCATGTGAAAAATAATTTAAACCTATGCGCCATGGTAAAGTTTTAAAAATACTAACGAAAAACATATTATCGAAACGATTTATTTTGAAATAAATAGATTAAACAGTGCTGGATTTACCATTAGGCTGAGTAGGCTGGAGCCTAAGGCGGCAGATTTTAGGGGGCGGCAAATTTGGCCCAAAATTTTTTTTTATCTTACAGAAATAAATGGTACAATCTTTATTCGTGGTCGACGGGTAGTATTTTTTTAAATAAACTTTATTGTTGGCCGTGTCTGTTAATGGGAATAAAAAAAGGTAGTTGGAACTTTACTGGCTTGCAGAAAGAAATTTCATTTTCAATAAAATACCAAACCAACGTTTTGTAATTAGTAAATTATGTAATTAACGGTTTCTGAATGAAGTAACAATTTTCTTTGCTCTCGTAATGCGTAAGTTGCATTCATCACCAAAATAATTTCAAAAAAGACACATTTAAGTCACTAGCAGTGAGTTATGAATGAAAAATGAGAGGATTCTACCAAATTCAAAATTAAGGCCATAAAAATCCAAAATCAAATGACTGACCTTATTTTCTTGTTTTCAGTTACGAAAAAGCTGGCTGTCAATAACTTAAAAAGTATTATTTCTTTTAAATGCTTATTTTTACGAAAAATGGGATCAAAATTTTTAATATAATGCCAACTAATTTAAAAACTTTAAGTCTTCAAACATTCAAGAGAAAATTAAAATCGTGGATTATTTAAAATTATATCAGAACAAGCCAACTTATAAATAGTTAATAATAATATTTGTATTGAGGTTTATTTCTTTAATTTATAATTTTGGCTTATTTATAAAATATTTTTGAATTAGTTCTATTAGATTTATTTTTATTAAAAACTAACATTATTTCATTAATTTTTTATATTATTATAAAAATTCTTAAATAAATAAATAAAAAAAGTTAAAAATAGCCTTGTATTTATTTTAATACTAATGCTAAAAATAATCCACTCTTAACACTAGTGTAATAAATTGATATTTTAGATACTGAAAACAAGCGTTAAAAAGTTTAATTTTATTAGTGTTGATAGTATTATTAATAGTCTTTAAATATGGAAGTTTATATAGCAATAATATATAACCAACCTATCGCAATTATTCCGCCAGGTATTTCAAGCGTAGCAATGCTAAACCCGATTTAATTTAGGCCGTGGCAAGAAAATGCCTTGAGCTTGGAATATCATATTGAATCCGCATGTTATAAGCTTAGGTTGGTTTGGAATCTCAGGTATATTTGAATTTAAATTTACGAGAAACAAATATTATTTAGAAAGGTATTTTTATAAGAATGAGATGAAGTTTTTAAGCAAATTACCCTTGTTGCAGTGCGTAAAATTATTCTTTTAAGTCATTTCAAGAACTTGTATGTCATTAATAATTTCAATTCTGTAAGGTTCTGTTAAATAAAAGAAGTGTAAGTTGATTTTACACGATTAATAACAATGACAATGTCAGAATTGACAATATAGCTGTCAGTCCTCATGCCAACCAGTCTATATATTGCTCTACTTTGCACGATAGTTATTATTTTATTTATTTGTTTATTTGCAGTTTTTTTTATAATAATAATATTAAAAATTAATAACATTGTTTTTTTTAATAATAATAAATTCAATGAAAGCATCATTACAAAACCATTGATTAACAAATCTGTCTGATTTCATAAAAAAAATCGAAAGTAAATAGGAGGTTTTCTAAGCGCACAATAAATGCAGCTGCATTTCAAAAATAAAGTTGGATTAGTTTCTTATTCTTGGGTGAAAGGTAAAATTCACGGAAATGCAAAAAAAAACTATTGAATCAAAAGAAAGGTACCCCCATACTTAAATACTCCTTCGGAATTCGTAAGTAATCATACAACGATTTGCACGCTCGAGATTGACTAACGCGTAGGCTGTTGACAAAATCACCCCCGCTCTGTCCTTAAAATAATCTATTTAAAAGATAGAATGGAGGAAGATATCTCAATAATACTTATAGTAGTAGACACAAGAGTACAAGAGAGTAGAATAAGAAAATACTTCCAAGAATCCAACAGGGAATTTCTACAAAATGCAGCAGACGCTGGATACGCAGCACTTAATCTACAGAAAAATGTATTATCCAATATGATCCGCGCCACCATGTCGACAGCTGGTAACTTGGCAAGAGAAAGCTTTACACCCCAAATATTATACTTTAAAATCCACACACAGGTAAAGAAATATCACTAATTTGATTATAAAGAAGGCAGCTCAACGCTGAGACAGAAGTATTTATAATTTCTATCGAAGACCGTGTAATTTGAACAGAACTATTAAAAGGTCATCTTAAAAAAAATGTGGAAGTGTGTGCAGAAAATGTAATTCCCCTGAACCCCAGGAGAAACGATAGAACATATCACGGCAGGTTGCTATTTCCTATTGGCTAGATTTCTGTAATATAACTACAAAACGGTCTAGTAATTTTCGTTGTCTTATAGGAAAGCGCATTGCTGTCACATATAGTATGGGAGTTGTATGGGAATTCTTATAAGAAATAAGGCTTTTTTCTTACTGTATTGTAAAAAATTCCAGCAATACCAACAAAAAAACTGTAAAAAGAGAAATAATAATAATAATTATAATAATAATATTAATAATAATAATATTAAGGAATAATTGTCTTCTATTGAAACAAACAAATAATTTACGAAAAAATACCTAAACAGCAAATTTTGTTATGCAGATGCAAGACGCAGTCTAGCCGAAGAGGCTACGCTACTAAACCCCGATCAGCCCAAAAGTTTTAAATAAATAAGATCATTTAAAAATTTACTTAATTTAAAGCCCCATGTAGACACTATTTGGAGGCTTAACACTAAATGTAGCAACATGTACGATTTGACACCTCACTTGATTCAATTAGAAAAAAAATCCGCAATTAAAAAGTGGTTTATTTTTTTTAAAAAACTTATTTCAAATTTAATTTTGTTTCCAATGGTTCGATAAAGAACTATATACATACATTTTTTCAAAGTTCTCTAACCCTAACCTATTGTGTTGTACCGTGCGAGAAAAAAATTATTTGCATCAAAGAGGGCTTGGATTAGAAAACGTAGGGCTTGGTTTAGATCACAATTATATGGGGACGATATATCTAACCAAATCTAGGTTAAAATTTTGTCAAATTATGACATGGTATGCCAAACTAATGAGTAATAAAATAAGTAGACAAATACAAATTTATTTTTGTTGTTTACAAAATTAAAATACTTGCACTTTATAAGGAAATAAATTTAGCTGCTTCTTAAGAATAGTCCTGCATGTTCCATAAGATCACTGGGATCTTGGGACAGGCGTCTTATACAATTTGTTGGCGTATTTTGCATTATTTCACGAACGTTTGCAACAAGTTCTTCTGTTCTTATAGATGGTCTTCCTGCTTCTTTTTTGTGTTATATAGAACCAGTTTCCTTAAACACAGCTACGGTTCTTTTCAGGCAATAATAAATATCCCCAGCAATAAAAGCACCGTTAGGAAAATGTTCGTGAAAATCGTCCATGCACAAACCCGGATTGTATTGTCATTCACCATTTACTCTAACCCCGTTTCGAAAATACGCTTCAACCATGAATGTTTTGTGCTGTTCCGTAAAGCCCATTGTGTGAATTGTTTAAGAAATTGGAAAAATTAGCGATGAATCAAATTACTTGTAACGACTGTCAAAGATGACGGAATAACTGATTGATTGTTAATTCGGGTAGTTACTGACACCCAACAAGTATTAAGCTCCACGGCTAAGCTATACGTCTTTAAATACAAGAGCCTCTTTGATGCAAATAATTTTTGCTCGCACGGTATTTAAGGGAAGGAGGGCGCGTTTCCCTCCCTATATCGGCCTCTGCAGAGCTCGTCTATAAAATGTTTGTATATTATAATGCATTGAAATCTAAATACAGGAGCCCATTTCCATTTTATTTTCGCTGAAGCGCCATCCGGCTTGTGCAAATCTACTGTTTTTTGAGACATCTTCGTATGTTGTTTACATGGAAATTCGGGAAAACAGACAAGCGACTGATGAAATTTTTGTATGTGAATGTAAACATAGAAATTCTGTAATTTTAAGTAGAAGGTATAAAAGTTTTATGTCTGTATGCGCGCCAAAATAATAGATAATTAGTATGGCACGTTTAAATAGTGACTGTCAGTAATAAAGGCATCCTTATTTTGACATTGTTGACAGCTACGCATGCGTAGTTGTGACTGAAAATACGGACGACCAGTAATAAAATAAGAGTTGTCCTTATTTGTGACTGGTTACTGGAAGGCAGAATTTACGTCACTATTATTTGCGTCATGCGCAAAATAAACTAAAGTGTCATGACTGTCATTTGTCAACTTCATTTGGAGCGGTTCTTTTCAGATTTCAGATGTTACCTTATATTTTTTTTGGATATTGATATTACATTTTGTAGCAAAAACTTAATTTCTTTAGTTTCTTTTTTAAAAAACATAGTAAGTTAGGTACTATTACTATTGTTTTAGTATTGTTAGTTTCGAATTCCGATTTGACAAAATGGAAAAGACAAAACCAACACGTTTACGATTTACCTACGAGGACGACCTCGTTTTGCTATGAGAATTTTTAAATATAAACCCAATTTTAAATGCAGGAGGTTGGGAATTTATTAAAAGAAATGTGTCTATTCCAACGGGAAAATTATTTCTAATGAAAACCCTAAAACAACGTTTGCAATTATTGCTGGAACTGTTTAGAAAAAAAGTAATAGTTGATCAAATAAGGTAAGTAAATGAATAACTATTTTAGAAACCTAACCTAACAAACTCTATATCGTCGTCATTTCCACCCCCTAGAATAACAGCTTTTAATATTTCCTCTATTATTATTATTTGAATACGTATTAAATAGAAAGTAAAGAAATATTTTAACACCATAGAAAATTGAGGTTAAAAACTCTGGATAAAAACAATCAAAAGAAAACTATCCCACTACGCCGACGCGGGAATATAGTGCCGGAACTTCAAACGCGCAAAAATAGAACGTGCCGTTACTCTTTTTCACGATAGAATAGTGACAGTCAGTAAATTTATATAAGAACGGTCAGTAATAATGCCGGTTAGTATTTGGAAAGTGCCATAAATCTCTAATAGGGTTCCTGGGGTCATAAATGGAACCGTTTCGTCCTTATTAGGACGCATCGGAAAGGCATTACGTGACGTACACAGACCGAAAAACCGAATATGCATTCATTTATTTATAAAACAAGGCGTTACCGCGTATTTACTGCTATGGTCATTTGTAGTGATAATAATTCTTATAATCACAAAAGGGGCGCTCCACCGTCGCCCCCTCCCTTGATACGCCATTCTTTGTTATTGTCCATCTGGCCCCCAGGAAACCGATTACTTTGGCACCCCCGTTTACTAATGCAAAAGACAAAACACGTACACAGTAAAAAATTCAATTGGTTAAGAGTAAGAGATGTCTGATTTAATTAATTTGATTATATTTTCTGATTTCAATTTTAATCAAGTCGTAAATCAGTGGTATGATTTGTTCTGTTATTTACCCAAAATAATCATATTGGATTACTTTAAATCGATACTGATCAATTGTATAAAATATGCCAGCCGTTTGAATCATGTTGACTTGAGGGATGTTGAGATGCCTTAAAAGCTGCTGACGCATGCGTAACACGCCATTGTTTAGTCAGTCGGGAGTATCACCCTATAATTTTCCCTTGACAGGTCAACAGGTGGCAGTCAGTCGTTGGCTTTGAACATTATGTGTCGTTCGCGCGGTGCCGGTTCATTTTATCTTTGTGTGTCTTACAATACCAACAGTTACCAGTTGCCTTTGGCTTCCACTATTTTTAAAACTACCCGTTTTGTCTAATAAAAGGATTTTGACAAAAAAACTATATAAGCTGCGCTGCGCATTTCAGCTTGACACATTGTATACATATATTTTGAACGCATAAAGTTGGCAATCCTAATTATTTTAGATATACATATTCTAGATAAATACCTAATGTACTCATAAAATAAATTTAGATTAACTTTAATCTAAAAACTTAATAAATACTTTTGAAAGATATCTTGCTTTAACCTATTACAGTACCGACGTAAAAGAAAATCCACAACTTTCGGCAAAAATCCCGGTAATATTATCTCAATAAAACTTTTCCCATTTATTTTCCAATTTCGTATTCGTTAAAAAGTTCAAGAAAGTCAGTACAAAGAGTAGGTATTGGGTTAAGATAAGTGTGAAAGTTTTCGTTAACAACAGCAAAAAATTAAAACAATTATATCTCTATATTTCGTCAAGCGTAATCATTAAAGCTGAGTAACGGCGAGGCGCCCCAGTGGTGGCGTTATACAGGGTGTCCGGAAAAAGGAGGTCAATCCGTTAACCATATATTACTTGAGCAAAAATAATATTTTTATACTTTTATAATGCAATTTTTAATTTTTGACTCTCATGTACCGTGCGAGCAAAAATTATTTGCATCAAAGAGGTCTTGGATTAAAAAACGTATGGGCTTGGTTTAGATCACAATGAAATGGGGACGATATATCTAACCAAATCTAGGTTAAAATTTTGTCAAATTCATATTATGACATGATATGCCAAACTAATGAGTAATAAAATAAGTAGAAAAATACAAATTTATTTTTGTTGTTTACAAAACTAACAAAGGAATATACAGAAAGAAAAAGAAAAATTATACAAAAAATTGGGATTCTCACTACTCCACATGCGTGTATTCTGAGAATTCACATAACCGGAGAGGTGGAACCAGGCTTCATCCGAAAAAAATGTCAGGTCTAATAAATCATTTCTTTCCAATAAATTCTGGGTAAACCATTGAGAGTAAGAGAGTAATTCCCGCGTCTTTCAAAATCTGCGGCTTGTATTTTTTGGAATACTTGCACTTTATAAGGAAATAAATTTAGCTGCTTCTTAAAAATAGTCCTGCATGTTCCATAAGGTCTTCCCATTTCTTGGGACAGGCGTCTTATACAATTTGTTGGCGTATTTTGCCTTATTTCACGAACGTTTGCAACAAGTTCTTCTGTTCTTACAGATGCTCTTCCTGCTTCTTTTTTGTGTTGTATAGAACCTGTTTTCCTAAACACAGCCACGGTTCTTTTCAGGCGACGATAAAAATCCCCAGCAATAAAAGCAACGTTATGAAAATGTTCGTGAAAATCGTCCATGCACAAACCCGGTTTGTAATGTCACTCACCATTTACTCTAACCCCGTTTTAAAAATACGCTTCAACCATGAATGTATTGTGCTGTTCCGTAAAGCCCATTGTGTGAATTGTTCAAGAAATTGGAAACATTAGCGATGAATCAAATTACTTGTAACGACTGTCAAAGATGACTGAATAACTGATTCATTGTTAATTCAGGTAGTTACTGACACCCAACAGGTATTAAGCTCTACGGCTAAGCATTACGTCCTTAGATGCAAGGCCCTCTTTGATGCAAATAATTTTTGCTCGCACGGTATTAGAGTCCAACGACTATATACAAGAGGATAGCTTATTGCCATAAGAGCAACGTTGGATTTTTAACGGACGGTGGACTGAACGGTTGTGACGAGCCATCAGCACCGAATTTGTTTTTATCGGTGAAAACCTATGTGTTTTTATTCTGATTAATTGTATTTTTTGTTAGTTTTCTGTGACTATTTTTTAATTTTTAACTGTTTTTTAGTAATAATAAACACTTAAGAACATCGAACAATCAAAATTTTATAATTTAAGCCTAATTTTGCGTATTTTTTTGGTGTTTACCCGGACTTGGTTTTTTTATCAGTATTTGGACATTTTTGCATTCGAATCAGCTTTTTAATAGTTTTGGTAAGTTTTCTCAATAAAATACTCAAAAAATGTATCTAAAAGACTATTTTCTTGTTCTAGATTGCGATGCCTGGGCAGATTTTATTTTTTATACTATTATTGTATTATGCCTAGTTAAGGTATATAGTCGTAAATGGCTTGTCCGTTAATAAATATTTTATTTTATTATTGAATTGTAAATAATATAGATTGTAAGTATACTTTTTTAAGTGATTCTACTAAATTCAACTAAAATTTTATCATATTCAAATATAACACTCGGAACCAAAAAAACCTGCGCAAAGTCTATATTCGTTGATATTGCGATTTTTGAAAAAATTAAAAATACTGTAATATAGTTCTTGACAAGTGAAATATTTTCTTTTCTATACAAATTTGCGTTAGACGAACGGAAATGTCCCAAAAAAATTATTAAATAATTGCGCGCTTTGTAACTCGCGTAATGTTGCGATTTTGGAAAAATAAAAAAGACTGCAATATAGCTCATTACAAGGAGAATACCCTACTTTCTATACAATTTTTGCGTTTGACGACTAGAAATGCTTCAAAAAAATTATTGAAATAAAATTGCTATGTATATTACCGTACATTTTAAACCGGGCATGTCTGAAAGTGTACTGATGTGACGTCACTTCATATTTGACCTTCGGCAGAGAAATCGGGCGAAGTAAGCTATCCTTCTTGTATATAGTCATTGATTAGAGTCAACTTTTTCTAAAAACAAAGCGTTTCGACAGCTGACACCCATATGTGACATTAACAGCTGAGACCGGTTTCTTCCTAAAAGTTCCCAGTTCAGTAGCGTGCCGTAGCAAGCTTATTTAAGTTGAACTTTAAATGGAATAATAAATTAGTTTAGGTTAATTAACTCTCCTATTTCAAATAACAAACATTTCATTTATCATCATTTGCTATTATAAATTTATTATCATTAGTTTATCCATTTTAATTATAGTATAATAGATTGCCAATCCTTGCGCTCACTAAGAACTAATCCAGATGTTTTTTATTTAAAAACACATGGCATTTTCGTGGCTTTGTACTACGCCGCTTGGGCGGCGAAACTCTTGTATCTCATCAGGGTTGTTTAGTGCATGTCTTTTTTATTTTTTATTTTTTTATTTTACGTCGGCCTATTTCCGCAATGAGGCCAATCGCCGACGCCAGGGAATTTGTCACACACTATCTGGTAATTTTGCCGAATCCCTCTTTGTCGAGGGTAGGGTTCTTTAACGTGCCAATATCCATGACACGGGACCCACAGTTTAACGTTTCTTTCGAAAGACGGCGCAGCTCTTAAACCAAATTCCAAATTTAACATCGACGTTTTTTTTGCCGGCACCGGGGAACGAACCCGGGCCTTCGATCTGAGAGGCCGCTGCACTGACCACTAGACCACAACGCCGATTTAGTGCCTGTCAAAAATGTATTTATGTGTTTTACCAATGAACACCATAACTTCTAATCTATAGCACGTTGAGTTGTATGAATTGTAGGTAAATAAAATTAACCCAACAAACATTTAAAGCCTTGGCGACCTCTCATTTGGAGAAAATGACCTATTTAAGTAAAAAATAGTCTATTTTTTACCTTCAAATCGGCTTTTTAGACGAAACGGCCAAAGAGACTAACAGTTTGGCCCAAACAAAGTAATTCGAACTTATTAATACGTGTTCAAAGTGGGAAAATATAAGAGGCCCAAGAGATGGTCCAAAAGAGTAGATAATTACCTTGCAAATCGACTTGATAGTTAGGTCTAAGGAAAGTCAGTAATAAACCCCCAACCAGGTTATTTTTTACCTTAGATTGGGCCTTAAAGCCCAATAATCTTTTAGGCCCATAAATGAAGAACAAATCACTTTGTTCACACGTTTTGTCTTTAATATATCTTCATGGTCAGGTTATAATGTGAACACTTTCTGAGGTGATGTATACCCTATATTAGTCTTACATTTTGAACTAAAAGCCCAGAAGGCTTTAAAGTATAAAATAGGTTATAGTTATGACTTTATTAATTTCTTTATAGCCCAATATTTTGTCCTTAAAGTGATTTTTATCGGATATCAAGCCGTATCTTCCAAAAATTATGTCTTTAAAGAGATTCTGGCTTAGAAAAATTGAATGATGATTGTAAAGTTTATTGCACTGTGGTAATCTTCCCACTTGTGGGGAACATAAGAATAATCCAAGGAGGAGCTTGACCCTCTCTATTTTTAAATAATCAGTTTCCATTTTTTCGGCGAAATAAAAGGGGTAGGAGCTATACAAAACGCCGGAACAACGAAAAAAACGTTGTACGTTTATATTCGAACTCGGCCAAAAAGTAAGGTTAGTTACATTATAATAGTGGCTATTAATCCCAGCAACCCCGATAGAAACATTTTATGGAGTAATTGGCCGTACATAGGGCCTGCAGTATTCTTAAAAACCCCAAATTAGGTTTCATAAACACTCATTATTATAAAGTTATGCCATATAAACGAATATTTCTCCTAATTTAGACCTATCAAGACGGAAGATACAAAATAGGAAATTTTCTCCTAGCGTAACCTAATACGGGTTGACTTATAGGTCCAATTTTTTTTAAGGCCCAAACCACAGGAAATCACGACCTTTAGGAAAAATATTTTACTGACGACATATTTTTTTCAACATGGTGTATTATTTTTAATAAATTTTGTTAGATAACTTGTAACACTAAAACAACAACCAATATATTACAAAAACCGAGCACAGAAACGAGCTAACTTATTCGTCCAAGCGCTAAATATTGGCTACATTTTAAATGTTTAGTATTTTCAGTTTTAATTTACCTTGTTTTTTTTAATTAAATGCTTTTTTCTGGGGCGCGGTTAGTTTTTCTAGGTATAATTGAAATTTATACGAAAATTTTTTACGCGCACCCATTTTTTCACTTCACATCGATAAAATAATGATTTTTGTAAGTACATACCTATCTATATACTACCACTCCATTTTAAAAATCAATAGCGGCTGACATGACATGTTCTGATTTAAGAACCCTCCTGCCTCCTGTGCTTTGATACAAATAAAAACAAAATACTATTTTTATCTTTTTCTAAAATTGTGGTTATGATTTTCTATAAACTTCATAGCCCATAACAGGCCCAACATAGGCCCACATAGGTAAAATACGGGTTAAAAACACCTCTTTATTACCGCGGAGAAGACTACTTGGCCTCGTCTATGAAGAACAATTCTCCTAATGACAGGTGTTTCTTACCACTTTATTACCTTGGTTTTCTTCCCAAGTAGGTGATAAAGTGGTATAAATTACTAATTTCTGACTATGTAAAGCGGTCCGTCGAGCTTTATAGTTAAAAACTTAGGTAAAAGTCACCTTTTTTAGACTATAATTGTTTGTTGGGAACGCTGTATTTTTGCAAGCAATTATGCTAATAAATCATTAAGACCCGCGTACAAGGTTAAAATATGATGAATGCGATGGTAAAAGAAGCTGAGGTGCAGGACCCTGTATGAGGTGCAGGACCCTGTACAAGATATGGTTTTTTAAAGTTTACTTTTAATTTATTTTATGTATACAATGAAAACGAAAATTTAATTTTCTTGTAGATTTTTATTCCAGGGATATATTCAACAACAAATTATTTCTTAAATATTTGCTTGAAATATTTAACAGCAAGTTGCGAGAACTCGTCGAAACTCTTCCACCACGTTAATTCGACGATACAACTTTAGTCTCAAGTTTCTCCAATTACACAGAAAAACTTAAATTAAGTTTCAAAGAGCTTTCATGATGAAACTTAAAACTGGACTTTTATAATTAAAAAGAAAAGGATAAGCAAAACGGTAAAATGAAGAAAAGTAAAACTAAATTGGTTTTATTTTCTGCTTATTATATCTTTTAGAAAAATAAAGAAGTATTTATACGAAACAAAAATTAAAAAGATAATCTGGCGCCATCTCTAGGGATAGAACTAGGGGGTTTAGGCGTTATGTTGGTTAGGAAAAAGAAAATTAAGTCGAATATATAGAAATAACAATTATTATTAAGGTGCTCGCTCAATCGTTTTTTCCTCCTAAGAACGTTACATTTAAGTAAATATAGCTTGCCTACTGTAGAGGAGCGGACCATTAGTCGACTCTCGAGAAATCTACAATCTACAACTATGCGAAGACTTTTGCGACTCCAGTGAGCGATGTTAGGAGAATAGATGATCCGAAATATTTCATATATGTTACCTACCGCGAGTCATTCGTTTTCACCAGAGTACGTCTGTCTATAGAAAAAAATTGGCAGCTGTTTCAACTCATTTGGCTGATGCCGCATGATCACATGTCTGCGCGCACATTAAAATTTCTGAAAATATATTAATCAGTTGTTTTTTTCTGGTTAAATTCTCTTACCTTGCAACTTGTACCGTTCATGTAGGTACCCAGTAACTACTTCGCGCTTTATTGTTTAACAAATAAATATTTTAGTGAGCATAATAAATAAAAATTAAGCAATTACTTGAAGCAATTACTTTTTAGTAAAATAAATTGCTTGACTTATAGCATTTATAAGTAAAAGCAATAGCTAGATCTGGATATGAATAACATTTTGAAGGAATTGCTGTTTTTGTGCTTACACCTCGGTAGCAAATGCTTATTTAACACAAGTTCAGATGTGTCTTATCCACTTGTTCAGATTATAGATTTTATGTTTAGTTTGGTGCCTAATTTTCAAAAGAGTTGACGTAAATACAACAACGTTGGTCTACTTATTTAGTACAATAGTAACCTGTTACGTTTTTGTGGAAAATAGGAAACTTTTATTTCTGATATAGCAGATTTCAGTGAAAGTGAGAAAAGTGATAGTAGTGATGAAAAAATTAAAGACAAGCAATTGATATTCGTTCACAAATAGAAAGAACATAAATAAATCTCTCTGAACACAACCGTTCAGCTTCCACAATAGCTTCAGCACTTGTAGGAAATTTAATAAAAATATTGGCATTCTCCAAAACTGCATCCATTACAGAAGTGTATGTCTTACAGACAGTAGTTTGGTGAACACCGAGTTCTTCACCTACAGAATTTTGAAAGCCCGGATCCGACAATTTTCGCAGAAATACTTTAATCTTATTTAAAGGCGACAGTGTCTTTTACCAGTATTAGTCAAAAAATAATTTGCCAACCACTCAACATTTTCGCAGTAAAATCGATATAACTTTCTGAAATCATCATATATCTGCAGTTTTTACGTACACTGTAGATTTTTCTTTTACGGACATCATATATTCAGCCATAATTGAAGACATAAATTAGGAGCAACGCTCGTTTATGCCGCGGAGAACTAAAGTTGACTGCTACCAAGCAAATGATGCAGGGGTCGACCTACCTTAAAAAGTTGAAAGCAATCGCTACACTAGAAAAAACAATTCCTTAATTTATTCATCACATTTTAAGCAAACGATAGCGATCGCTTCTATTTTTTTAAGAAAAAGCATTGACTAGAAGGAATTCCTGCAGTTTTTAAGCAATCGCTGGACGCAAAAGCAATTACTTTAGTTTTTATTCATTGGTTTTCAAGAAATTACTTTGATTTTATGAGAAAAAGCGATTGCTACATTTTTATTCGTTAGGCTCATTAAATAAAGTATTGTAAAGTGTTCAAATCGTTTCTTAATGCCTTAAGAGAATTATTTTATCTAGAATCTACCATCGCTTTTACTCGCGACATGCATTTATACCATTTACTCGATACCCTCTAAACCTATCCAATTTATTTTACGATATACAGGGTGTTCCGATGATCATGTTACAAAATTCTAGGGTAGATAAAACACACGAAAATAAGAAAAAAAGTTCATGTGAACATGGGTCCGGAAACGCTTCTTCAGGGAGCTAGGGCCCTTCGAAGATGACCTTCAAAAACTACTTTTCGTTTTATAGCTTCGGTACTACTGCAGCTATCGCAAACAATTTTGGGACATGAAATCTAATTCGTAGGTTCATCAATTTGAGCCTTCCGGATTTTGTCACCTTTAACCAGGGGCGTACAAACCAAGGGGGTATTTGAGTAAATTTGACCCTACTCCTCTTAGGCTTTAATTTCTTACCATTTTTATATCTGATTATGATTCTCCAATGCCTTTTACATAAAAAAGGTACTCTTAGTAAAAATCGCTATCTGTCACAGTTTCCTCCGAAAATGGCTAAATCCAATCAATAATAAATTATTGGTCTTAAACCAATTATTACGTTGAAATATGAAAATGAGGTTCAGTACAAGTATAATCCATGATTCACTGGCGACACAATATTTTATTGACAGATTTTTGACAACTATCTGTACTGAACCTCATTTTCATATTTCAACGTAATAATTGGTTTAAGACCAATAATTTATTATTGATTGGATTTAGCCATTTTCGGAGGAAACTGTGACAGATAGCGATTTTTACTAAGAGTACCTTTTTTATGTAAAAGGCATTGGAGAATCATAATCAGATATAAAAATGGTAAGAAATTAAAGCCTAAGAGGAGTAGGGTCAAATTTACTCAAATACCCCCTTGGTTTGTACGCCCCTGGTTAAAGGTGACAAAATCCGGAAGGCTCAAATTGATGAACCTACGAACTAGATTTCATGTCCCAAAATTGGTTGCGATAGCTGCAGTAGTACCGAAGCTATAAAACGAAAAGTAGTTTTTGAAGGTCATCTTCGAAGGGCCCTAGCTCCCTGAAGAAGCGTTTCCGGACCCATGTTCACATGAACTTTTTTTCTTATTTTCGTGTGTTTTATCTACCCTAGAATTTTGTAACATGATCATCGGAACACCCTGTATTTGTGTTTATTTCGAAATAATAAAGTAATTTTTATACATTGAACTTCTAAATTATAACACAACTTTTTCACTCCGTCAATAAAGTGTATTTTGTGTTTAAAATGTATATGTACGGTACAAGGCAGGACAAATTTGATAGATTAAAATTATAACGATTTGTTTATTTATTAAGGCGTACATTTTGTGTCAGTCTTGAATTTTTGAGGTAGGTTTCATTTTTATATTTTTAACGGAGAAATGTTAAATTATTATGTCTAGTGGTGGGCAGATCGGATCTGAGCCGGTTCAATGAATGGAATATTAAAAAAGATTCGGACGACATACCAACACGTGTTTTTAGAAGTCTGACGCCGGTAATTGACCTATTTTTGAAGTTGCGTGCATTCTGTTCCGCCACGTGCAGGCAATCGGCGTTACCGTTTTGTGCCTTGAATACTCAAAAAGGGTCTATCTTACTTTTATTTATCTAAAATTATATTTTTGTATACGTATGCAACCCTAAAAACATGATTCAAATTTAAAGGCAACGGCGCGAACCGCGATGGGCACTGTAGTCGGTAATTCGGTTCTAGTGACGGGTGCATATTTGTTACGTAATATAAGTACTATTATTTTGGACATGATTGTGTAAGTTGAGTGTTAGCAGCACTGTGCCTGAACTGCCACATTTTAACTTTAAAAATACTTTCGAAAATCGTTTTAGAAGGATACGTTTATAATATTCGCATAGTAATGGTAATAATAAAAACCCGTATGTACAGTTGACGACAGATAATTTCGTACACTAAACTGTGACACTGTAAATGCAACTTTTTTACCTTTATTACCTTTGCAACGTGTTAATTGTTATCGGGATATCGGTCAAAGTATTGTCATTATCTTATTTGCTTTAAAAATGCCTCATTTAATAATTATTGAAAAAGCAAGAATAATATGTTTAGTAGAAATAGGGTGGTCTTATGGAAATATAGCTGATCATTTTAGAGTAGGTACCTAGAAGTTCAAAGAATTGTAAAAAAATGGCGCACCAAACACTTGAAAGGTCTGTTGGGTCTGGCTTAAATAATAGAAAATCATCAAATAAAGAAGACCGAAATTTGGTGGAGTATTTAAGGTAAAATCCATTTAAAAGTGCAGTATCCGCTATGCACATAACAGGATTCTCTGCTTCATCTAGAACTGCGCAACGCCGAGGAAGACAGTGTTCCGAATTAATAAATCGAGCAGCTGCATACAAACCGTTTTTAAAAAATAGTAATAAGGAACAAAGAATTGGGTTTATTTAGCAGAAAATGATTTTTTTTGGCAAAATATTATCTTTTTCGATGAGAAAACTTTTTAGTCTACATATAATGGAAGTATTCGAGTATATAGACCACCAAATTCCCGATATGATGAGAAGTATACTAAAAAAAAGCAAACCAGTGATTATTTCTCCGTTAATGTGTGGGCATGGATAAGTGTTTACGGTGCAGGTGTATGCTGGAATATTGGTGGAACACTAAACAGTAATATATATCTTCAGATTTTGTAAAATGTTTTTCTTCCTTCTGCCGCGATAGTTTTGGAAGGAAATAACTTTATATTTCAGCAGGATAACTGCCCTGTGCATATTGCAAAAAATATAAGAAACTGGTTTAGACAAAACAACGTAACATGTCTACCTTGGTGCTCAAGAAGCCTTGATTTAAATCCAATTGAAAATGTTTGGGGATTGATGGTAAAAAATATGTACAAAATAAATTTTAAACCACAGAATGAAATATAGAGTTAATTGATAAATTAGAAGAAATTTGGGAAGGGCTATTTCCGGATTACACCAGAAGTAATATTTTGTCAATGCCAAGAAGATTACGATTAGTGTTAGAATACAATGGCGCAGCAATTGAAGAGTGGTCAAGCTAAGTGATCTATGTGTCAAATTTCAAAAAAAAAATTTTTTTCCATTTATATGATCTATGTACCTATGCCAATGTCCTACTAGAAGATCTAAGCGCTCGACTTGCGAGACGAGACGAGAGTTTTTTAAAAAGTGCGAGATTTCTCGTCTCGTGAAACACTAAATGCAATACTAAACTAAAAAAGGGACCCGAAATAAGTTGGCAATAGATTGAATAACGTTGCGAATTTCATCTTTACAGACTCACTTAATTCCCAGAATTGTCTTGAATGTTGTTTTGGAGTTTTAGGAAAGTCAATACTAAATTACTATTTCGAAACAACATTTAACAAGAATTCGCTATCTATTTATTCGCCTGGGAAATATTTAACATCAAGTTGAGAAACTTGTCAAAACTCTTGCACTATGTTAATTTTGAAATAAAACTTTTGCGTCAAGTTTTCCTAATTACACAGAAAAACTTCAATAAAGTTTGATAGAGCTTTTATGACGCAACTTGAAATTGGAATTCTCAAATTAACAAATGAATGACGACGTTGCTAAAAGGTAAAAATAAATTTTTCGGTTCTCGTCATTTTTTAGGAAAAGGAAAATTTCTAAGATAAGACAATAGTTATTTTTATACAAGAGCTTAAAATGGCTACTTTTCGCCCTTAGCTAAAAGTTGTTGTCCGTGCTGTATAAGGGCAATTATTGCAATCAGCTGACGGAAAAAAGTGTTTGACGCCCCTGGACAGTGGTCACTATTGAGTGACCATGGTAGAAGTCTTATCAATCAAACACCATGAAGGATGACGGCCATCGACGGCAGCAGAAGGCCAATTTGATGATTCAATGCAAAACAAAATTCAGATTGGGAAAGAAAGAAAAAACTTTAAGGCTTGCTTTACAAAGTTTAATAGAATAAGAATATTCAATAAGGGTCTACATGTTTCGAACGTAAAAACGTTCATCATCAGGAGACAGAAAATATATTTGGTGCTGATGGTTTAAGCAGAAGAGAAAATGGTGTAGAACCTTAATGGAGCTTTTATGGAATTAAAAATTTGATGTATAAAAGAAACATAATATAAAAAAATTGATGAAAATTAAAACATACTGAGTATGTGAGAAGTCAGTAAATGGGGTCTAAACCAACCAAATAAACTGGGGAAGAAGAAAAACCTTTCTAAAAAGAGGGTGTCGAAGATTGTTTAAAATTTTTTAAAAAACATTTTTAAGTAGGTATGTGTCTATACGACATTGTGCGGGGAAAATTAGACGTAATTATTAAGGTAATGAATATTATATTCAAAAGAAGTGTTTAGTGGGGTACTGAGGTTTCAAGCTCAGTAACCCCGCAGGAGCTCACATACTCAGTATGTTTTAATTTTCATCAATTTCTTTATATTATGTTTCTTTTACACATCAAATTCTTAATTCCATAAAAGCTCCAATAAGGTTCTACATCATTTTCTCTTCTGCTAAACCCATCAGCACCAAATATATTTTCTGTCTCCTGATGATGAACGTTTCTACGTTTCTACATATTCTTATTCTATAAAACTTTATGGAGGAAGACTTTGAGTTTTTTCTTTCTTTCCCATACTTTCAACTCCACTTTAAGCAGCATTCTTGTTAATAAATTAATCAAAATTCGCTCGAACACAGGAACCTTAGTTCTCAGGGGGACATATTTTTTTGCTATTTTAACCCCCCCCCCCCCCTGCTGGATTCCCTACGACGGGGTGGCTTCCGCCCTTAAAATCTTAAATGGAAAAGGGGGTAGAGTGATACCTTATTTTAAAGGGAACGCGACCTTGCTCGTTTAAATCGAGGGAATAGTTCCTGAGAGATAGGGCTAAAAAGAAAAGAAAATTTAAAAGTAATAAAATTTATTACCGCTTGTATCAATCAAGTAAATGTTGAAAATGTCCACCTCCAACCTCCATGCAATTGTAAAGGCACTGTTCAAAATGTTCCAGTACTATATATGCGAGTACATAAATATGTTAACAACATGGATGTGTACCATCTACGTTAAGACAATAAAAATTATTATCAGGCAATGACAACGAATATCAGTGATGAGGTTTGGGAAACCAGACGTGTCCGGCATGCGTCAAATTGACATCGGTTCCTTTACTAATAAGATAATGTATTAAGTTCGTGATTTAATTTGAACGCTGTAGTATTAGGAAAGAAAATACCTATTTAGATTTCATTTTTAAACAAAATTATTTTACTATTATTATTCTACTCCTACTAGAGGACTTACAATATTAATTTCAGCTATGCCATCCATCGATTGGACTGATTTGGAATTTAAAGGCGAAATATCAGCTAATAAGTTTTCTAGGCACACAAATATTTAACTAGATGGGTTAAAACTATTTTGTTGATCTCGTTTACTTTTTAATGCGAGCAAAAAAATTTCATGGAACTCCGCAATGTTTTTGTAGCGCTCTCCTATATCAATAATACCACACAGTGACCGCTGGTAAAAATAGAAATAGGTAGTGCCACAATATCAAATTAAAAAAAAAACTATACAAAATAAATGAAACATTTTTTTTTGTAATAAGCGTAATTTTATTTGCCTAGCGCTTTCGGCTCATTATGAGGCCATCATCAGCGCTTAGGTTTCGTCAAATTATGTCCAGGAGACAAGAAACATTAATAAGATATTTAATATATATAATATATAATAATAATATTTAATATATAATAATAATAATAATGATAGAAATATATGTTAAAGTTAATATTTCGATGTTGGTGTAAACCATATTAAAAACATCCATGCCATCTGGTATCTAGTAGCGGTAGCAAAGCGATTAATACTAGCCGGCCCTAGCCGGCTAGACAAAATAAAACACGTGATAATCCGCCAATTGTGGCTTGATTTAGGGATCTGGCCAAGGCACAAAATTCCTTATGAGCCAGTAAGAAAAAAAATATGTTTATTGCGGTTTCTTAATTCTCTATATCTATCTATATAATAGAGACTTAAGGCTAGGCTTGGCCGTATACATTTTTTTAAATATTTTTTTTAAATTAGGCGTCGACAGAGAAAGTAGTAATTATTAGTATGAATAAACAGTTTGCAGTTTAGGAAGGTGGGTACTGGGTAGGGCCATGTCACTGTACGAGCCGCCGCTGAACCACAAACATTTGTAAATTAATTATGATTATTTTAATTAGACAGAAACCTTCCAACAGTTATTGATTATTCTGTGACTATCTAAAAGGTAAAACATTGATCAAATTGAATCATAATCAATTTAACTAATTATGTAGGTATCAAATATACGCAGGGTCGTTTATATGAATGGAAAACCTCAATTATTTCTTAAAGTAAGATATAGTTAGCGAAAAATATTAAACGCAAAAGTTTTGGGCGTTTTTAACGAAAAAGTAAGTCTACAATTTTTAGAAATGGTAGTTTTTAATGTCTCTATTAAAAATATAAGAACTGAAAAATGTTAATCGGCGTTCAGACAAAGTCTAATATCGGATTCCTGCAGAAGTTGCTATATATGTCGATGACACGGGATGAATGATAAAACAGATCTTAATGATCAGTGGTCATGAGTGAGTTCCTTTCCCTTAATAACCCCCTCCCTGGTTTGAAATCACAGGGTATTTCAAACTATATATACTAACATTAAAAATTGAATACAGTTATATTGCCGAAGTTGGTAAGAGAATCTCAGTGTCTCCGTAGCGCAATTGGTTAGAGCGTTCGACTGGTAATCGAGTGAATCTGGGTTCGAATCCCGGCGGAGGTGTAACTTTTTCCCATTTTAAAAACTGTGTCTGCACGCCGTTGAACATTTTTCAGTTAAAACTATTGTGTTCAATATTTTTCGCTAACTATCTTACTTTAAGAAATAATCGACTGTTTCCATACCTAACAGCGACCCTGTATCAGGGGCGGCTCGTGGTATTTGATAGTGGTGAGGCACAGTTGAAAAATTTTTTTTTAGCAAGGTTAGATTTTAAGATTTAGACAAGTTTTTTAAATCGCTATAATTACATTTTGACCAAACTTTGTCGCTATTATTTGTTGCAAACAGAATACACGGCCAGCAAAATAATTTGTTTGACGTTACACTACCAGTAAGCCAGTCGTACTTTTCGTACCAAGTGTTTTGAAAACTCCGATTTGATTTCCCCACCCCACCGATAGTAACAAGACGTTTACTCAAATCTGGAACAGGTCGCTTTACTTCTTTTACTATGTACAATTTATCTTCATAGGAATTACTTGAAAAATTCTGCTCACTTACTAAAAAATGAACAAGATCACAATAAGTAGGATTGCGAATGTTTACATTTACCTGGGGAAGTTGTAACGCTGGGCTAGGTCCCGCTGAATCCATTTTTCGCTAATAAGCACAAAACAAATTAACTAATAAGTAATTAAGGTGATGTAATAATAATATTTTAGAAAAATCACTGCCCACTGTTGGAAAAAAAGCAAAACAAAAATCAGTACGGAAAACCACAAAAGTATTTACCGAAAATTATAATAAAATACAATGCATTTCTCCAAATACCGTGTCGCGGCGTTCATCTTATAATTCTAATAGATTAGATTAGTCCCCTCGCGTTCTCATTAAATTCACGTAGAGAAGTGAGGCTAGCCTCAATAGAATGTTTTTACGCGCTATTTAAAGCTAGATTCGACTGGACTATACGGGTATCATACATATCACATTAGATATTTTCACTAATACGCTAGACAAGGAAGCGGGAGGCCGGGCCTCTAACCATATACGACCGCATGTAGAAATGAGATGGATGATAGATGATATTTCTAGCGAAGCGCGTCAAGATTGACGACATTAATTCTAATGGATATAATATATTTATGCAAATAGTAAAATAATATAAATTTGTAATTTATTTAATTTGCAAAATTATTGGTGAGGCACTGCCTCACCTGCCTCATAGGAGAAGCCGCCACTGCCCTGTATAAATAAAAAACCCGAACAAACCCGAACTTACAATTTATGGAAGAAATTACTTCCTCATTTCACTCCATTGGCATTATACACTTACGTATAATAACAGCTTTGACATTTTCCAATCGATTTCCATTATTTTCTCGTTCACTCAACTAACCTTTGTTGGCAAATTATTAACACGTCGAATAAACTAATTTAATAAGTGTACTTTCCTTTCTTTGTAATTAGAATTTCTATTTGCGTTCATTTGGAGCGAACAAATACAAACAGTATTTCAATTTTCCACTTCAAAAGTAAAGAAAAGATATTAAATTAGTGCAACTTTGTCACTGCCGTTTCGATCAACTGGAAGTTACTACCTACATTTTGTATCCAACAATGATTAAAATAATATAATTTTCTTTACAGTTAAATGAAAGTGGTAAGAGCCCATTGAATATAAATGATCTCGTTGTCTGTAGAAAACAGGAGTACCTACCTACGTACGAGTATGCGGGAAACTAGAAATGTATATTTCTAGCCATGATAAAAACAAATAATTGGGCGTTGCCTCAATGGTAAAAACATTTTTCTACCGTGCGAACAAAAATTATTTGCATCGAAGAGGGCGTTGCATCTAAGGACGTAATGCTTAGCCGTAAAGCTTAGTACCTGTTGGGTGTCAGTAACTACCTGAATTAACAATTAATCAGTTATTCCGTCATCTTTGACACGCGTTACAAGTAATTTAATTCATAGCTAATTTTTCCAATTTCTCGAACAATTCACACAATGGGCTTTACGGAACAGCACAAAACATTCATGGTTGAAGCGTATTTTCGAAACGGGGTTAGAGTAAATTGTGAGTGGCAATACAATCCGGGTTTGTGCATGTTTCACGAACATTTTCCTAACGTTGCTTTTATTGCTGGGGATTTTTATCATTACCTGAAAAGAACCGTGGCTGTGTTTAGGGAAACAGGTTCTATACAACACAAAAAAGAAGCAGGAAGACCATCTGTAAGAACAGAAGAACTTGTTGCAAACGTTCGTGAAATAATGCAAAATTTACGCCAACAAATTGAATTTTGTTCGATGACGCAGTTACAGCACAGCGGTCTAGAGATAATATTTTGAATCCATTCGTGGAGCAATTACTTGACGACGGCCTACGTTTCGATATTTTCAACAGGACGGTGCAACCGTCCAACATTTCTCCAGAGATGCTGGTCAACACTTTCGAAAATATGAAGAGACGTGTGAATTTATGCTTGGAGCATGGCGGTGGCCAATTTCAGCAATTTAAGTAATTATTTTTCTTTTTCTTTCTATATATTCTTACTTTGTTAATTTTGTAAACAACAAAAATAAATTTGTATTTGTCTACTTATTTTATTACTTACTCATTAGTTTGGCATATCATGCCATAATATGAATTTGACAAAATGTTAACGTAGATTTGGTTGGATATATCGTCCCCATATCAATGTGTTCTAAACCAAGCCCTACGTTTTTTAATTCAAGCCCTCTTTGATACAAATAATTTTTGCTCGCACGGTACATACATGTTAAATTTGATTGGAAATCGATCACTAATAATCTTAAGATCATCATAGAAACAAGACTTCACCATCACATTTTATTGGGTATTGGTTAAAACAATTTTTGGAGGGCTCGTGAACCTATTAAAGACGACCCAAGAAGTAAAAGGCCTTCAGACGCAATTTATCCTGATGTTTGCATGAAAGCTGTTCTCGAAGATCGTCATTTGAAAATGCTGCTAGAGTTTCAAATTTAATATGTCAATTAAGCGTTTTATAAGATTTACATAATAAATTTATATGAAATCTATTTTCTTTTTAATTATTATTTCATACAAATAAGTACTAGATATGAAAAAAAATACCTTGCAGGACTTCCATTGTCTTTATTTTGTTACTTAACACAACGTTTCGGTAAGTACCTCTAACCGTTTTCAAGTGTAAACTAAATCATAATTCTAAGGCTACCGTCTTAAATACTATCTCTGTGCAGTGGAGCTTGATGACTCCGCCTAAGTGCTTATTGGAGTGTGAAGTTGGAGCTGTTGGTTTTGGACAAGAAAAGTCGTCTAGATATTGAGGATATCTATACTTGGTTTACTAAATATATGGGTATTTTGATTCAGGAAAGCTGCTTCTTTGATTTTTGTTTTCTCCAGTGCTGTTCCGTGTCCAAAACTTTGGCTTCTGACGACTGTATATTATGTTGGTTGGTCCATACATGTTCCGCTATACCTGATCTCGAAGTTTCACTTCTTTTTTAGATGTTCTTTAACTCGTACGGGAAGAGGTCTTTTTGTTTCTTCAATGTACGATTCGTCTTACTCGCAAGGGATTTGATAGATGCAATTTTTTGTGTTTTCATTACAAGGGGTTTTACTTTTGCAAGAAAGCTTCTAAGCGTATTTGTGGATTTGAAGGCTGTTTTGATATTACAGTTTTTGGTTATCCTTCTAATCTTTTCAGAAATCCCCTTAACCACCTTCCAATAAATACAAAATATGGGTAGAATTTCAGCAAGGTAGGTGTCAAGTAAGAAGTTTAAACATAATTCCGCTCGAAATTCTTCGGTTACAAGTTGTTGACGGCCTTTAAAAACTGCTTAGAAAGCAAACTTCTTAAAATAATTTGGAAACACAACTTCACTGTTTCTTTAAAATAGTGATAGGCCAAAATTCGGGAAACAAGGGTTCTACATCTTTAATACAGGTACACCCACACTCACACAGTCTTTAGCTGGAAAGTTCATAAGAGTTATTTTTTGGGATCATTCAGGAGCCAAATACATGTTGTGTACAGATTTATATACCTATTACTAAGATTGTAATATTACCATTAGTTCATCAATTAGAATTAAGCATCATAGCATGATCTCTAATCCTTTTTTAAAATGTTGATAAAGGTAAATTAAACAAATCAATACTGTGGTATAAAGTATTATAAAGTGTGGTTAAACGATTTATGGGAGAATGTTTACCTGCATTTGTTCTATAAAAATAATTTGCAAATAGATTATTATAACGAAAGTTTCATGAAGCAATATTAAAACCTATACCGGAAAGCAAATTTGGATCGTCAATATAGTTGTTGATAATTAAAAAAAAAGCTAATTTCAGCTTGAGTACGCACACTCAAGGGACAATAACTGAAAAGTCAAGTGGGAACCCAGAAGTTACATTGTAAACAGGAGATTGGTGACCGTTCACTGCTACAAATTGTGATCGATTAAATATATAGGAAGTTATCCACCTCAGAAGGTCTCCATATATACCAATCTCACTCAGTTTTGCTACTAAAATATTGTGATCAATCTTATCAAACGCCTTACTGAAATCGGTATATATGGAATCCACCTGAATTTGACAGTCCATGGAGGAAAGAATGTACTCTGAGTAAGTTTGTGGATTCGATTCATAATTTGAGACACTTTTTCTCATTCCGCTTTTAAAAATAGGAATAACACTAGCCAGTTTCCATTTTTCAGGAAATTCACAAATTTCAAACGACATATTAAAAATAAGTCGAACATTAGAGAGAAGAGGTGCACTTTTTAATTAAATATTAAGGAATTTTATCGGGTTCTCCTCTCTTATTTTCAGTCAGTCAGGGCTTTCAGAACCTCCTGAGGTTGAACCCGAATCTTTGAAATAAGGCGGATATTGTTGAAAGTATTGGTGAAGGACAACATTTTTGTTTGTAAGGCTGATAAACATTCCAAAAGAATTCTGAGAACAGTGGCTTTATTCACATTTAAGGGTAGAAAGTACTGTGACATTTCCTCGGAAAAAATCACATCGTTGATTAAATTTTATAAACGCGAAGTGATACAGAATTGAAACAGCAAGAAAAATGTTTCCTTTAATAATGCCTATTTTAGGATCGAAAAGGGACACTGTCTAGTTAATTATTTAAATATGTAATGACATAGTTAGTTGTTCCTAATATAGTTGGATCATTGCGAAGTTAAGAAGGGTAAAAGTGTCAGTATCCTTGTAAATCCTTTTGAGTACGATTTTAACATGAAATATGTAAGTAACCCTTTGTTTTATTTTATAATCGGAAAAAGCTAAAATTAATAGTAATTATAATAAAACAATTGTCACATTTAAAAATGTTTTGCGTTTACATTTTCAAAAAATAATGTATAATAATGACCATGCTGTTTTGTTTATTTTTATATTTAGATCTTTAAATTATTTACAATTTCTTTACATCAAAATAATATCGGTAAAAATTCCTATAAAATACTAACAAACTACCAAAAAAAACTTACGGCTCTAGACTGCACGACGCCAAACAAAACAGCAATCGCGAAGACGAACATCAATTGCCGGTCGTAGCTGATCATGACTGCAGCTTTTCAGCAATCAGTCGCGTGCTATACTGACACAAGGTTTCCAAACAGCGGTAAATAAAGCGCTTTAAAAGCTCGCGCATTTGTAGAAAGCCCGAAGCTAGCCGCATCATTCTATAATGTAGATGATGCGGTAGCGCCATCTGGTAAAGAGAAAGTAAGATTAGGCGTTGTGTAAGCGTGGAATTACCCATCGTATTGATGTTTTAGAGCTGATATCGCATTTTGAAATGCATTTAAAAAGTCGATATTTAGGAATTCCTTTAATATAAAAGTAAATAATCACTTATATTCTCCCTAGCAGCAGAATTACTACCGATAATTGTTTTTAAAGTCACGAATGGTCTTGTACAAGGGAAATTTTTTATCAACTAAAACATTAGTGAAACCGAGAAAAAATTATCGGGAATTAATTCTGCTGCGAGGGAGATTCGGTAAGAAAATTTCATAAATTGGAGTTTCTTTTAATGTTCCTGAAATTTTAGTAATTTAACCTTATTTACTAACAAGTAAAATCAACTTCTATTGTAAAAATACAGTGCGTCATATTAAACTAAACTCATCGGAAATATGTTTTATTATATTATATAGCTATATTTCAATTTAAAACTATAAAGACATTGGATTTCAGATAACAAATTTGTTGTTTGTCTCACCTGTCACTTCAAAATGACTTGACATTTGAATTAAACTTAAGTCGTAGTAGTATACCTAAGAAAAATTATCACTTATTAATTTAAATAGGTTAATAGGCTATAGACTATCGCGATAGTCTTCCGTTGCTATAAGCAACGTAAACAAAAAGGAGCCTTCTAATTGGTTGAAAATAAATTTATGAAATTTTCAGCTAAATATGATTAGTAATAATAATTATGTTTTTAAAGAGAATAATACAGTTAACAAAGTGGTGTATATCCACGAGGTACGCGATAACGTAAGTTACATGACTATGTTTAAATGCGTCATTTTTTATCCTTATAAACAGGAAAAACCTTTCGTGAAAAGAAAATTTGAAAAGAAATTATTTGATGCCGTGTTTTTGCGAACACTGTCTGAGGTTTTCAAAATCTAATTAAAAGGGATTTAATTCGTCTACCTATTACTAAGATTGTAATATTACCATTAGTTCATCAATTAAAATTAAGAACATCAATAGCATGATCTCTAAGCCTTTTTTTAAATGTTGATGGAGGTAAATTAAACAAATCAATATTGTGGTATAAAGTGTGGTTAAGCGAATTATGGGAGAATGTTTACCTGAACTTGTTTTATAAAAACCGTTTGCAAATAGATTATTAGGACGAAAGTTTCGTGGAGAAATATTACCGAAAAGCAAATTTAGATCATCAATATAGTTGTTGATAATTTTATTATACTTTTGCTTTTATTCATTTTATCAAATTTTTTTTTTAACTTAAAATATAGGCCATTGCTACTCAAAAGAGTATTGGCCGCTTTTTGAAGAAAACAAAAAATAAACGAAATATTGATGAGAAAATGAAAGGGCGAATGTGTTACTGTTGGTTTTTGAGCTCAATACAGAGTTGGCAACATTGGATGTTAGAGGGTTGGTAACATTGCTTAGTAAATAAAGTTAGTTCTTCATACTGTCATTAGGAGTACGGACGTTGTTTGATTTTCCCACACTTTCCTTTATAAAAAACTCCAGAAAAACTGCACACTCTAACAGGTTATTGGCCCAGGGAAGCTGGAAGAAAGTTTTTTGTGGTGTGATACGGTTTCGCAGTTCGCGAAGTATCCTATTTAAAAAGTGAAGCGTGTTGGCGTTACAACGGTACAATGGCGGCAGTGAATTATCTCAACAGTGTTCCAAAGTTAATGGGGCGCGAAAATTATGCCGATTGGGCATTCGCGGTGGAAAATGTATTTATCTTGGAAGGACTAACGAAGTGTATCGATGGTTCCGAGACAGATACGATCCTTGTAAGCAAGGCAAAAGCCAAGCTGGTTTTGACCTTGGACCCGTCACTGTTTATCCATGTTAAGGATTCGACTACAGCAAAAGAAGTTTGGGATAAGTTGAAGAAACTTTACTCCTTAAGACTCCGGATTTGCACGTAAAATTAGTTTGTTGAGAAAATTGATATCCTTAAGGCTCGAAAATTGTGAATCAATGGAGCATTATATCAACCAAATTATCGACACTTCTCAAAAATTGGAAAGAAGTGGTTTTAAATTAAGTCAAGAGTTAATAGGCAGTCTTATGCTTGCTGGTTTAACTGATAAATTTGAACCGATGGTAATTGCCATTGAACACGCCGGTATTGACGTCACAGCAGATTCAATCAAATCGAAATTGCTTGACATGCACCTTGTAGAGAATACAGATGCCAAGACAGGTGGTGCATTAGCGGCTAAGTTCAGCAGGGTTGGTGCGCATGGCAAAGGAAGGTCAACAAATAATTTTGACAGTGACAGCAATAAAAAATTTGTAAACAAAAACAAATATGAAGTAACATGTTTTAAGTGCAATAAGAAAGGCCATTTCAGGGACAAGTGTCCGCAAAATACAGAAAGGCAAGGAAATCAGAGTTCACAAAAGGCATTTAATGCAGTATTCCTAACCGGAAATTTTAGTAGTAATGATTGGTATATAGATTCCGGGTGTAGTGTTCATTTGACATCTAGAAAGGAATGGTTGGAGAATGTAAACAATAATTTTCCATTGAAGGAGATCACAGTGGCAAACGACAATAAACTGTCCGTAGAATTGGCAGGTGACATCCAAATTGAAACTCTGGTTGGAAATAGGAAGAATAAAATAAAAGTATCCGATGTTCTTTATGTACCAGGCCTAATGACTAATTTATTATCTGTCAGCCAGCTGATTATGAATGGGAATCAGGTGATTTTCAATGAAAAGGGTTGTAATATTTACAATCAGAAGGAACAGCTAGTTGCAACAGCAAGTTTGCAAAACAATGTGTACAAATTAAATTTTGTGAAACCTGAAGTTGATCTAGTGGCTGGTTTGGCATTTTCTGGGGATATTTGGCACAGAAGGTTTGGACATTTGAACTTCAAGGACTTAAATAAAATGAAAAATGGACTTGTAGATGGTTTCAGGTGTACAGGATCTTTACTGAAAAGTGATTTTGACCTATGCGAAGTATGCTGCGAGGGCAAACAGTCCAGGCTGCCTTTTAATAACAAAGGAAAGAGAGCAGATGCTGTTTTGGAGGTTATCCATGGGGATTTGTGTGGTCCAATGGAAGTGACTTCTCTCGGGGGTTCGAAATACTTCATGGTACTTGAAGATGACTATTCAAGGATGGTCTTTGTCTATTTTTTGGAGAGTAAAAATCAAGCGTTTGAAAAATTCAAGGAATTTAAAGCGTATACAGAGAACCAACAAGGCAAGAAAATTAAAATTTTTCGTAGTGACCAGGGAACAGAGTTTGACAGTAATCAGTTCAAGGAATTCTACAAGAAAAATGGAATTTTGCATCAACAAACAAATGCTTATACGCCTCAACAAAATGGTATGAGCGAACGCATGAATAGAACCATTATAGAGAAGGCTCGTTGTTTGTTGTATGACGCAAAAATGGAGAAGGTTTTTTGGGCAAAAGCAGTAGGTACTGCTGTTTATTTACGAAATCGTTCTTGTGTTTCAAGCCTAGAAAAAACTCCATTTGAAATATGGCACCGTAGAAAACCAGATGTTAGCGGAATAAGAATTTTTGGCAGCAAAGCTATGACATTAGTTCCAAAAGAGAAGAGGCTGAAATGGGACAAAAAATCTAAGAAAATGATTCTTGTTGGTTTTAGCGATCACATCAAGGGTTACCGACTATATGATCCTATAAAGAAAAATATTATAGTCAGTAGAGATGTGATAATAGAGGAAGCAATAGATAAGCCTAACCTACCTGCTTGTGAAATACAAGAGAGATCAGTTTCAGTGGGAGGTGATACTTTAATTGACGATTCCTGTGAAACAGATGATGTTTCTAGTAATTCTTCTCAGAATGGTGAACAGAGTAATAATGAATCCTCAGATGAATACATACCTGACGTCGTGGTGGATGCGCCTGAAAATGTAAGAAGATCTGAACGAGTACCTAAGCCTAAGAAATCAGATGATTATGTTTCTTACCTGTGTACAGACGACAATCTGGATCCAATGACTGTCGAGGAGGCTATGTCTAAAGGTGATGGGGACAAGTGGCTAGCAGCTATGCAGGAGGAACTGCAATCTTTTGTAGACAATGAAGCTTGGGAGGTGGTGAATGACTCTCAAGGTAAAACAGTGGTGAAAAATAAGTGGGTCTTTAAGCGAAAAATCGATAGTGCGGGTAATGTGCGGTATCGTGCGCGGCTTGTAGCGAAGGGTTTTACACAGAAAGCCGGTATTGACTTTGATGAAACTTTTTCACCGGTTGTACGTTTCTCTACACTGAGATTATTATTTGCTTTGTCTCAAAAATTGTCATTGAATATTTCTCATTTAGATGTTACAACTGCATTCCTCAATGGTGATCTGAAGGAAGATGTGTTTATGCAAATACCAGAAGGGTTAAATTTTTCTAACGGTAAAAATAAAGTTTTAAAGCTCAGAAAAGCAATTTATGGGCTAAAACAGTCCTTCAGATCATGGTATGAGAAAGTAGACAGTTTGTTACAGAAATTTGGTTATAAAAAATCTGAATATGAACCTTGTTTGTATACTAACATGAAAGATAACCTTAAAACTATAATCTGTATCTATGTTGATGATTTTTTTATTTTCAGTAACGATGATAAGGAAACAGATTGTTTAAAAGTGAGGTTAGGAGAGATGTTTAAAATTAAGGACTTAGGGGAGGTAGAAAATTGTTTAGGCATGAATGTAAAATTTAATAGGGAAAACAATACTATTTCACTTGATCAGAGTAATTATATTGACCAGCTTTTACAGAGATTCAAGATGTTGGATTGTAAGGCTGTAAATACTCCTATGGAAGCAGGTTTAAGCTTAGATAGAGGTGAGGATCTAGAATGTGAGAAAAAGTTTCCTTATCAACAACTTTTAGGAGGTCTGATGTATTTGTCTGTTCTAACAAGGCCCGATATTTCTTATGCGGTAAGTTATTTAAGTCAATTTAATAATTGTCATACAGAAACTCATTGGAAACATTGTAAAAGAATCTTGAGATACCTGAAGGGTACAAAGAATTACGGAATGTGTTTTGGTAGAACTGACAAATCTCTTGAGTGTTTTGTTGATGCTGACTGGGGTAGTAATACGTTTGATAGGAAATCGTATACAGGCTTCTGCTTTACTTTTGTTGGTGGTCCAATTTCATGGGAGAGTAGAAAGCAGAGGACTGTAGCGCTTTCTAGTACCGAAGCAGAATATGTGGCAACATCTGAAGCTTCAAAAGAAGCTATATATTTGAGAAACCTATTTTTTGAGCTGACTGGTGTGAGTCAAAGTATAGTTTTGTTTAATGATAATATGGGAGCACAGAAATTAGCTTTGAATCCTGTGTTCCACAAAAGAAGTAAACACATTGATGTGAAGCATCATTTTTTGAGAGACACAGTTGCAAAGGGATGGGTTCAACTCAAATATTTGGAAACTGCAAAAATGCCCGCTGATGTTTTGACCAAGAGTCTAAGTAGTGTGAAACATCTTAAATTTATTGATGATCTTGGTATTATGTGTATCACTGACTGTTAATCATTTCTTGTTTATTTTTTAAGAATTATGGTTATAGTATTGAGCTAGTGGGAGTGTTGGTTTTTGAGCTCAATACAGAGTTGGCAACATTGGATGTTAGAGGGTTGGTAACATTGCTTAGTAAATAAAGTTAGTTCTTCATACTGTCATTAGGAGTACGGACGTTGTTTGATTTTCCCACACTTTCCTTTATAAAAAACTCCAGAAAAACTGCACACTCTAACAGTTACTAATAATTTATCTTATAATCGGGTCAAAAAAAAATTACATTAATTATTGTGGTTATTTTTTTTATTGACCAATGCGTGGTTCAAATTTTTTTCTCTGCGGCGGGCTTAACACCTCTGTGGTACCTATCTTCCCCCCTCCCCCCCCAAAAGACAAAATTCTAGCTCCACCAATGTGGGCGAGTACCCGTTCTTAGTCTTAAGTCCAGGCGCAAAAATTAAAATAAATCTTTCTGTAAGTAAGTAGGTAGGTACTTACTTCTATTTCTAGCCTACCAGTTGTGTTTTTTCCATTTCATTGTTTTAATAAGCCATATTATTCATCATATTTTACAATTAATTTGATTATTTGTAATTAAATCGTTTCACTGATAAATGATTTTACCGGGATGTTGGTGCCAAAATAGTTTTATCATCAACAACTATTTATTTACGGCTTTAAAAAAATCAAGAAATTATTTACAAAACAATTCAATTCTGATACTTGTCATTTTAAACCTACAACTGTCAATTTAAGACTGTTTTAAATTTAGACCACTTTAATATTGTATAAGTACTTATTGTATAAGTTTAGAAAATAATAACCACTCACTAGTATTTGCTATAGATGTTAATAGATAGATGAATAAGTTCCCCTAGCTTGCATAGAAGCAAAGGTGACTTAGCTTTGGTCGTTCTATTTTAACATCCAGATTTGATGCCAGAGACATCTCTTTAAGGGTATGACAAAGTAGATATTGATCCAGGACCGTAGTAAACTAGTATGTTCGTTGTATTGATTTGCAGGAAAAGCACACTTCAATCGTACAGGCTAATGCAGGAACGTATAAGGTTAACAATCTGCACTACAGATGACGAAAAGGCAATAATTTTAAAAACTGGTAAACATAAAAAAAATATTTTTTAATGATTTGATCAAAAGACCAATTATTATATAATTTGTGATTTAGAACGCGATAATTACGCCTATATTAACCCTGGAAGGTGACTCGTCGAAGCAGCGCAGCTATCTTTTGATAGCCAGTAATTTGATTCCTTATCCAAAAATCTCTGTGCAAACAATTTTGAAAACGTATTTTTGATTTTAGTGGTGAATTAGGGAAGAGTTTTTTTTAATTCCAAAGGTTTGGCCAATAATTAATTTTCATTCGGTAAAATTGCTAAAGTAGCGCTAAATTGTTAAATTGGGCATGGCTGTATCACAGTGAAAAATTCAATTTAATTAATTTATTTCATTACATTTTTAATTTAAATTTTAATTAATTTGTAAATCAGGTGTATGATTTATACTATTATTTACACAAAATAATCATATTGGATGACTTTAAACCAATACTGATCACTTGTATAAAATATGCCAAACCTATAAATTATGTTTTTGTATGTATGATTTGAGGGATTTGACGCATGCGTAACACGCAACATTTTCATCAGTCTTGAGTACCACCCCATAATTTTTCTATAGCACGTTCACAGATGGCAGTCACTCGCTGGCTTAGAACGTTACTTATCGTTCGCATGATGCCTGTTTATTTCGTTTTTTGTGTGATATGTGACATCAGCAAGTGGGTGGTTGTAAAAACACTAAAGGCGGGTTTTACAGTACTGCTACTGCAGTAAACCTTTTACATTATAATATTAAATTTGTATGTTTATGTTTTGCATTTGCCTTCCAGTGTCTTTAAAACGACTTACCTATTTTTTTGTAATAAAACGGTTTTGGCAAAAAAGTAAGGTAAAGTTTGCTTTTTTACAACCTATCTGCAACCTACTTTTATCTCACAAGAAAATAAAAATTTACAGATCTTGCACCTTACGCAAGCATCCTATGTATTGAAAATACCTGACACAGCTTTAAAATTTTAATGACCTATGTTATGTAATTAAAGCCCACATTCTAATTTGGATTTTGTAAAAGTTTAAAAAATGTTCTTTAATTTTACAGTACTGGTTACATAAAAACTATGGATAATTTTAAATTCCTCACCTCAAAAAACCCCAAAATCCTTAATTTCGTGCTGCTACCTATGTCATTTCGTTAGGAAATAATCCCAAAAAAACGAAAACAAAAATAAAACTTTGACACCCTGTATCTTGGTTGTTATCAATTTTGGGATAATGCAAGTTTAAATAAACCGCATTATTTCGCCTTAAGAAGCCTACTGTTGCTCTGTATCCCATTACGTTTGGGACACCCTGTATATTAATTAAAACATATTA
The DNA here is from genome assembly GCA_963969555.1 of Polydrusus pterygomalis. NCBI lineage: Eukaryota > Metazoa > Arthropoda > Insecta > Coleoptera > Curculionidae > Polydrusus > Polydrusus pterygomalis. The sequence goes on along the minus strand of OZ018376.1, from coordinate 33,902,937 downwards.
TAAATAATCCCAAAAAAACGAAAACAAAAATAAAAGTTTGACACCCTTTATCTTGGTTGTTATCAATTTTGGGATAATGCAAGTTTAAATAAATCGCATTATTTCGCCTTAAGGAGCCTGCTGTTGCTCTGTGTCCCATTACGTTTGGGACACCCTGTATATTAACTAAAACATATTATATTAAATGTATGGTTTTATTTCTAAGAATAATTAATATTAATTTATTTATAAACAATAATATTCACATAGCAGACCAACCAAGGTGAACAATTGCCTTATATTCAATCGGTCATATTATTGTCTAAGCCTACTTATGCTATGTTTTTAAATTATACTTATTTACCCAAGCGTTCAAAATAGACCATGAAAATTTTCATGAGATAGGTAGGGGTGCAAAATATAATAAATCACCCGGTACAATAACATTTTCTGAGAAATCAATAATAAAAAAATTATCCCATTTGTTAACCAAATTTGGGCGGACCCTGTAATATGCAATTATTGTGCTCCAACTTTTTGCCTCCCGCTTTTTTTTTTCGATATAATATTCCGATTTAAATAACGTGAACTTACCTTAGTTATAACTTATCTCAATAAAACACTTTTTAACAAAGTTACTATGGCGTTCTTTAAAACACAAACTAAACTAAACATTATTCATTATTTACTTGCCGACTTTACGCTGATTCATATTTATATTTCTACCAAGTCTTATCAGAGTATTATGTTACAAGACCGATCTAGATATTGCGCTGTTGGCCGCGACAGACGGCGGAGCGACATCGACATGAGCGACATCGACATGCAATGCAAAGTTTGCGTAAACACGATCCCAATAGTATTTTCAATACTAAAACGTTTTTATGTCTTATCCTGCTGTTCTCTTTTTAGCATTCGTTAAAACTGACACCCTAAATCAGACATTTTCGTGAGAAGCTATTTTGTGTGCTATGCAGATTAGTTTCTTCAAATTTGACAGACAGCGCCTTTACAACTAATTTATGCTAGTTCAGCCTATACAAAAATATAGGTTAAGAAATCCATTGGGGGCGTCATAAAATATTTCTGAATATTGTCCATAAGCTTTTCAAATTTATTCAAAAGTGATTTAAGATTAAATAAAAAATTATTAAATTATTACACGTTGAAGCCAATTTTATTACTAATGATTAAAATATTTAATATAAATTAATTAAAATATAATTAGTAATTAGAAGATGATATTATAGTGTCCGCCAAAATAATTAAAAGATAATATTGTGGCATATCGGACAAGTGTGTAACTATTTTTTATATTGGAATACTCAGGGATCCAAGTTTAATGGATACCCTGTGGCGGGTAGACCACGACGGCCGTTTCGTCATTGTTAGGACTCTACGGGCAGCCATAACGCAAGCAATTCCAAGAACGACGTACTAAAAGCCTCTTTGCAAAATCAAAGCGGCGATCAATACACCGTAGCGCCATCCCAGCAGAATTAACTCCAATATAAAAGGCAGTCACACTGGTAATAATCGAAAGGTAGACAACTAAATAAACCACGAAGTGCATCACAATTCAGTATAGGGAACGCCATTTGCGTTTTCACCGAAAACATCTGCCATTGGCACCCACTAGTAGTACCCGTAGAGTCCTAACAAGGACGAAACGGCCGTCGTGGTCTACCCGCCCCAGGCTATCCATTAAACTTGGATCCCTGAGCATTCCAATATAAAAAATAAATACACACTTGTCCGATATGCCACAATATTCTCTTTTAATAATCAGTAATGATTCTTAATTAACCAGTTTTAAATCATACCGACTCTTTAATGTAATCAGTTGGCACAGATAATTTTTTAAATCAATCTGGTGTGGACCTGGATTTAATCATTATTGAATTTATTTTAATTTAAAATTTATAAATTTTTTTTAATGTGCGTATAATCCATAAGCAAAACACGTGTATGTAATCAATCCTCAGTTTAAATACCGAATGACAATTTTGCCGATTTATATTTTTTGTGACCTCATAATTGCGAGACTCTCTAGAGTCGAGACGAGACGAGACGAGAAAACATCAATAAAAGTACACGTAAAAGTAATTGCATGTGGTAAAAATACCTTTTGTCGTTGGTTTGGTTGTTGGGATCCTCAAGTCCTATTGGACAGTGCTAATTCAATAAAGTTTTCATTGCAGATATCTTTATTTAAATTAATTTAGTTTTTTTTTTATTAAAGTCTGTACTTCTCAAAAAAGCAAATTTATCTCATACCTTACTTAAGTTTAGCTAAAATTTCTATTCCCTGATGCTTTTCTAATAATAAAGTCACAATAAATCCAGTGAAGTTTAAGTAACCCGATCTTCTCAGTCCGTTAACTTGACTTGTAAAGTCTTTATTCTGAGGAGAGTTTTCGTATCGAATAAATTGCTGCCATCTTGATTACTCCTAATGCCCATTTACCAGGACAAGGAGTATTTTAGTAAGTAAGAGTAAAGAAAATTCCTGGTATTTGCCTAATGCGAATGTAGGAAGTCTTAAGGATAAAGTGTATTAATCATTATAAAATAATATAATATAAATTTGTAAGTGAACTGATATTCAATTTTTTTAAATTTACGATACGCGCATTTTTCAAACTCTTACGTTAAAACTATAAACCATAATAATAAGTAGGTTATTTGGAAACCGCAGTTTTTACAAAAATTTGATTGATGATTCTAAAGATATTGAAAATATTGATTGATTACACTTATCTTTTTTGTATCTAACCACAAAATTATAATTTTAATGCGGGAAATACGGTGAAAACATAAAATTTCAACATAGTTGCATTGCCGAATGCTGATTGTACTAGCAAAAAAGTGATTACCTAATTATTATGGTAAGTGCGTATAAGAACAACATTTTCATTTAAGTACTAATACTTTCGTCAGCAAGAAAAGCGATGGAGTTATGATTCTTAAATTATCAGGAAAATTATACAATTAGAATATATATAATAAAAAAAAAACGTATACTTAATAATATTCTAATATTGGTAATGTTTACTTGAGGTATTCGCTTGTTGGCCATATAGCGATTTAAATTCATAATGATTCTCGAAAAAATTTTACCCTGTCGGACAGATCGTATTAGTTGCAAAAGTTTCGGGACGAACATTCTGTTTTAAATCATTTATTTTATGTTAAGAGGATTTCTGCAAAGATTAGAAGGATAACCAAAAACCATAGCATCGAAACCGGAAATACGGTTAAAAAAGGGAAAACCTGAAGTAATAAAACACAGAAAATAGCATCTATCGCATTCTTTGCTAGTGTGGCGATTCGTACATTGGAGAAACAAAGGGTAATCAATTTGGGTATAGGCCAATAAAAATGATAAAACAGCAAATCATCTTTATAAAAAAGATATAAAATATCCATGAAAAAATGATAGTTTTGACTTTTGTTCTACCCTGTACTTGTGAGACGACAAATTCACATGCGCACTAAAAATTATAAAATTAGACAATATTTTAAAAAATTTTTAATGGAAAAATAAATGTCTTATTGCAATGTACAGCATACTAGGCCAAAATTTGCGAGAGTCGACCGATTACACTGTTTCGCTGCCAGACTTTGGAAGGAGCTTTTTTATACTCATTCCGGGTAGAGAAGAGTGGGAAGGCAATTAAGTAAGAAGACGGATCACTCGATCTTCACGGACGGTTAAAAAATGGACGTCGGGGTGGGAGCTGGTATCTTCTCCGAGAGCATGCTAATACAGAGGTAGTATAGACTTCCTGACTACTGCAGCATTTTTCAGGCAGACATTTTTGCAGTGGATAAGGCAGTCAATATCCTGCGGGATCACCCTGGACTGAGAGGAGCTGCGCCTATAGCTATCTATATAGACAGTCAAGCAGCAATAAAGGCAATTTGTTCCAGCCTTATTAAATCAATATTAGTAAGGCGCTGTTGCAATAATCTATGCACACTTGGTGCTCAGCATCGAGTCACCGAGTGTTGGGTTCCTAGCCACAGCAATATACATGACAACAAGACTGATGATGCGCTCGCCAGGAAGGGCACTAGCATATCTTTCGAATTAGCAGAGAATACTGTGGCTAGACCATTGGGATCAGTCAAAGAGGAGATAGATCGGATAGCTAAACAACTTGCGCAAAGCAGATGGACAGGGCTGATAACATGTAGTATCTCCAGGCAATTGTGGCCCCTACTTGACGGCAGGAAAACCGCAGCGTTAGTACAGCACAGTCGAAAGGACATAAGAAACATCACTGCCGTAGTCACCTGACATTGCCTGTTCGGTAGACACGTTGAACGTATGCAAATGCCAACTAACGACTTCTGTAGAAGTTGCTGGGATGAAGAAGAGGAGGAAAATATTCAGCATTTCTTGTGTGAATGCCCCGGCCTCGCGAGAGAAGGGTTCAATGCTATGGGTGAACCTTTCTTTAATGATCTGGAGGAAGTGAGCAGCCTGCAACTGGGTCGACTCACTAAGTTTATTACCAGCAGTGGCTGGTTTGAATGAGCTGGCAAGATTCTTCTACGGTCTATGTCGCGTTAAGCATCAGGAAGCTGATGCGGATAGATTTCGCGGAACACGTGTTACCACAACGGTCCTTATAGGACTGTTTGGATAATGCCAGAGGTCTGCCACTCTAACCTAACCTAACATATTGCAATGTACCACAAAAAGTTTGACATACAGTTGGTCATAAATTTTAAAGTACTCTGTATAGATAAATTAAACCTCATCAAAAGACTAAGCGGAATTTAATTATGGAATAAAAAAGAGAGTGTTCCATTTAGAAAAATGTATTTTTTAAATGACTTTGATTTACGAAAGATCCTGTACAATTCTTATAAAAACTGTTTTTTACTATATAACATCATAAGAGATTTATTGTACTTTGTCGCTCTATTAGGACACTCTGTATGTTTCGCCAACCCAATGCACCAAACTCAAGACTATACCCGGTTTTCAGCGGGTTGCCTAATGTATATACTAAATTTCGTCTTTTCACGACAGGTAGTTTCGCAGCCTTCGCGCTAATATAGATAGAGAAACAACAGCTAGACCGACGTCTATGAGTGGGCTTTTTAATTATCAAGTTGGTTTACAGATCTACATAAAATGTCCTTTATTGAAGATTATATAGGTATTTACATGAATGAATCACCTGATCAACGGTCAAAAGCTCACAGGTCACGAGGTTAACAGTTCCGGTTATCTTGAATGAAAAGCAGGAGCGGATTTTGGATTTGGAGGATTGGAGACGGAGGGTCCAAGCAGGTCGAAGTTAGCAGCTTTTTTGCGTGGGAAATAAGAGAGTTGATTGAAAACTATAGAATTTTTGTGTATTTCATTGCAAAGTCTATATTATATATTATGTCTTGTATAGTCTTTTAGCAGTTACGGAGGTTTCTTTTAATGGCGCATTCATGAGTTCGTCTTTTATCAATATTGTGTTACATTTTCATCCCTTAAATCCGCCACTGATGAAAAGTAAACCATGGAAAAAAGTTTCTTTAGATAAATAACGTAACGTTTTAATATTTAACGTGCAATCATCCAAAACTCGTCATTTTCACGCAGCGCGTCTGCGTAGAAAAACATTGAGAATCAGCTGTGGCTTTTCCAAATAAATTGATGTTTAGATAAGGACCGCGCACACAACTGCACCGTTTCCTAAATATAATCATCCTTGTATCTCTTATTTTAACGCTGAAATGCCAGTTGAAAGTTAGTTTAAGCTACGAAATCCCAAACGGCAATTCTTCGATCCCCCGACATTTTCTTTTCATTTATAAGTTTAGGCCGTTCGCGAAAAACTTTGATGGAAATTATTAATGACACAGCTAGAAAAGTATAACAGCTGATCAAAGAGCGCAGGTCACGTGGTTTCCATGTCGAACAAAGATATTTGCGTGAAACTGCAGTGCTTTATCAGAAATCAGTTATGGAAAAGCTTCTGAATTTTACAGAGTTTAAAAACAAAAGATAGAGGTGTCCTAAAAAAATACGACAAAATGGGATAAGTAATTTCAAGTTTGTGTTATTGGAGAAAAGTGAAACATGATTGAAAATACTCGATCGTTTATTTACAGGTAAGGCATTTTTAATTAGTCTCCGCGATGATATGCGATTTTTTTTGTGTATTGTAATTTTAAAGTGTTTTAAAAGTACCTTTTACTACTCGTATCGTATAATATCATATAAATAATGCATTAAATTAAAAAATAACACATGCAGCATTTGAACTGTCACAAAAAAATTTTTTTTTGATTTTAGAAAGGATAATTTAGGAGTTTTTGTTAAAACAATATTCTTTTAATCTTCTTGTGTTGGTGGAGTCATGTTACAGGATTCCACAGAATCACAGACATTTATGCAGTGACGGATTTAAAATTTGGTCTTGGGGGGTCGAAGGGGAGGGCAAGTTGAGGTTTATAATACAAAAATTGTAATAAAAAAAAATACAAACATTTTTGTTTCATTAAATTAAGAGAGTTGATTAAAAAACTATAGAAAACTCTGATATAACTAGTCTTTTAGGATGAAATATGTCCATTATATTTTTCTCTTAAGTACAAACACTAGTGGCGAATTCACCAGTTCGTTTTGTTTAAATCGATATTTCGTTACATTTTTATTTTATCCAGAAATCGGCCAAATACCAGTTTTCAATTTTTTTTAACTAAAACTGTAAGGTAACTGCTACCGAAAGACGGATACTTGACAGTGTTTTGGAAAAAAAGGAAAACCAAACGAAATATTGATAAGAACATAAAATGGCGAATGTGCCACTAATATATGCTCTTGATGGAGGTTTTGATAACTTAAGAGCATCTGTCAAATATTTATGTATCATAAAATATATTTTATATCATCATCACTATACATGATGAAAAGTTTAATGGTAAAGCATGAAAAGGACAATAAAGTTTAAAAGCTATGAAAGATTAAAAAATCTTTCGAATATGAAGATGAATGCAATTTTTCAAATTTTTTTTTAGCTTTTTCATTAAACCACCAAAATTAAAATAACGAAGGTCTACTGATATTATTTACGTATGTATTATTATATATTCCTGAAAGTTATTTAAAAAGCCTGTATGATAAAAACATAAAAATATTTCCATATTTAAATATTAATGTCAAAAAATCAGGGCTTTTTTGGATATTTCAATAAAATATGTGCAAAATTTTAAATATTGTGAAAAATATTAGATATGAGCTTGCGCCCCTCTTCTAAAGCCGCCAAAGTTATTATATAAGTACCAATATAAATGACAAATATTTTAAATTATAATAAAAAATAAATAAAGATATTAATTTCTATAATAAAATATCAATGGTTGAACATTTTTGGAAATAACATTAGGAACGGTTAAGGTAACTAGGATATGGAGCTTTTCCCACGGGATGTTAAAATTTTTAAATATCATCCAGGGTTTGTTCGGGTTTATAAAAAGTAGGTAACTGAAAAAATGTTTTTTTTTTAAATTGTGATTCTGAAACGAGGCATAAGACTTATCAATAATTTAAAGATATAATATACCTTGATATAATATTATAAACTAATGATTTCCACAAAATTTAAATTAATTTACAACGGGGTCACTGGGTCGTAGCAAAACCCAGTAGGTACCCCAAACAAATAAATATTTAAAAATTCGAAAATTTTACACTAATATTGTAAAAAAAAGTCTTCTTTCATAGGTACTTACAAAAATGAATATAAGAAATGGTTCTATAATTTTAATTTTTTTTTGCAAAAACTATACATATTTTTAACAACTTTCTATTTAGTAGAAATATATGACCATGGCACCATGGAACTATAAACCGTGACAATTTTATTGCAATAACAAATAAAAAAAAATTAAAAACTCTTTAATTTTTAAAAACTCTGTAAACGGGCCTTGTTTCCTATAGCAGGTAATTATACCCACCTACGAGTATTCAGGGTGTACTACAATCCGGGCAAACAAAAACATCCTGGTAATCAGCTGTAAATCCAATGTAATTCTCGTGCATCAAGATAAGACACATGGCATACTACTGTCGCATATCGTCAATTATTTTAGTTTCGCATATCTTTCAAAACCAATATTTTCTTTCGGTGGATAGAATGGACATCGATTCAAATATTAAAATTTTTTTGTTCCTTTTAAGAATAAGACCCATTTTATTTTGTCGGCCTTATTTTCTGTTTTGTCACCTTCTAATATTTAAGGTAGTGTATCAAAAATAATTTTTTTAAAATCATTAATATTCTGGAAATACATTGTCCACATATGTATTTATATTTTTAATTTAATTGAATAAAGTATACTCCCAACATAAAACCAAGTGAACCACTCAATTTTTATTGATCAAGCAATAAAAGTTGTCGGGGATTTACATGTTGATTTTACAATCGGTAAATTTTATGATAACGTCGCTGCTGAACCTAGAATTATTACATTTAGTGTAGTCCAAAGCAAAAGATGGAACCGCCAATGTTGCTCCTCGACATGACACAGAAAAATGGTAGATGAGCCTTATTGTCTGCTTACCCGCACTTATCTTATGCCTCCGCCGGAATTTCAACTCACAACACCTGATATTAAATGGTACCGTGCGAGCAAAAATTATTTGCATCACAGAAGGCCTTGCATCTAAGGTCTTAATGCTTCGCCGCTTAATACCTGTTGGGTGTCAGTAATTACCTGAATTAACAATCAATCAGTTATTCCGTCATCTTTGACAGTCCTTACAAGTAATTTGATTCATCGGTAATTTTTCCAATTGATTGAACAATTCACACAATGGGCTTTACGGAACAGCACAAAACATTCATGGTTGAAGCGTATTTTCGAAACGGGGTTAGAGTAAATGGTGAGTGGCAATACAATCCGGGTTTGTGCATGGACGATTTTCACGAACATTTTCCTAACGTTGCTTTTATTGCTGAGGATTTTTATCATTGCCTGAAAAGAACCGTGGCTGTGTTAAGGGAAACAGGTTCTATACAAAACAAAAAAGAAGCAGGAAGACCATCTGTAAGAACAGAAGAACTATTTGCAAACGTTCGGGGAAATAATGCAAAATACGCCAATAAATTGTAACAAGACGCCTGTCCCAACAAATGGGAAGATTTTATGGAACATGCAGGACTATTCTTAAGAAGCAGCTAAATTTATTTCATTATAAAGTGCAAGTATTATATTATATTATATTATATTTGTAAAAAATTTCAAAAAAAATAGGAGTACTAAATAGATTAAGCGGATACTTAAGCATTTATAGTAACAAAATGATTTTCAATTGTATTATTTTACCTAATTTTGTTTTTTGTAGTTCAATTTTATATATTATATGTTCACAACAAGATAAAAACAGATTACAGATTTTACAAAATAGAGCAATGAGAATAATATTGGGATGTAATATATACACTAAAATAACGGAAATGCTAAATTGTTTACTATGGATGAATATAGAAACATTTTTATTATTTCGTATTTTGATTTTTATTCATAAAATAAATTTAAATATAACAGCACCATATTATGAAAATTTCTTGACAAAATTTAATAAAGTTCATATTCATGAAACAAGAGGAAAAAATAACTTTATTTTGGATCATACAAATTTGAAATCGACTCAAAAATCAATATTTTTTAGTGGTGCTATAGAATATAACAAGTTAGGAAATGAAATTAAAAGGTGTAATTTAAAACTATTTGTAAAAAAATTAAAGAATCAAATTTTATGTAAAAAAGTCTAATAAAATAGTCTTTCTAGATTGCAATTACCTATCTATCAAGAGAGAAGAAAAAAATTTAAAATTTGAAATGTAATTAAATAGTTCAATGAACTAATAAAAATTTGTTATTATTATTATTATTATTCCAAAAAATACAAGCAGTAAAATTGCAACAATTACAAGAAAGAATGTGGTAACATTTCTCCAGAGATGCTGGTCAACACTTTCGAGAATATGAAGAGACGTGTGAATTTATGCTTGGAGCATGGCAGTGGCCAATTTCAGCAATTTATATATTTCTTTTTCTTTCTGTATATTCTTACTTTGTTAATTTTGTAAACAACAAAAATAAATTTGTATTTGTCTACTTATTTTATTACTCATTAGTTCGGCATATCATATCATAATAGGAATTTGAAAAATTTTAACCTAGATATATCGTCCCCATATCATTATGATCTAAACCAAGCTCTACGTTTTTTAATCCAAGCCCTCTTTGATGCAAATAATTTTTGCTCGCACGGTATAATTTCTATAATTATTAATTCCCATAATTATTTCCCCTTTGCTATCCCACATGATTATTTTTCCTAAATAGCTACCGATCTACTTAATATGTTTATCCTAATATGGTTTAGTTTTTAGATGTAACTCAGGTCTATCTTTTATTTATCAATAAATACTAACATTAAAAATTCTATTAAAATGTTTCTCTATTAATGTTTTATAAAACTGCATTATAGGTTCACCTTTCGTTTGATCCGCTGGCAATAGGAAAAGGTCAGTGAGATTTTAGCCAAGTTTTGTGAGGCGTAAACTAGTAAGCTATTACTTATACCTATATGCTATAGCGTTACTAGGTTTTTTAAAAAAGTTTAAAATACTTTATAAATTATAAATTAAATATTAGGTAATAAATTTAAAACGCTTAAGACGAATTCGAACAGTTAAGTATAAAATAATTTGAAAAGTCCTAATGTACCTACCTCACAGGCGTAGCTAAAATAAGCTCCGTTAAGCTGGCCCACCCCGGTTAAAATTTTTTTGCCAAAACGCTAGCACAAATAAAGCATAGCTAAAAAATGCTGTTATATTCGGGGTGGGCCAGGTTAACGCCCCGGTCTTTTTTGTTGCCAAAAAGCTAGCACATATAAAGGGCACCTAGCACACCAATTTTTAAAGCTAGCACACCTACAGCAAAGCTAAAAAATTCTGTTATATTCGGGGTGGGCCAGGTTAACGCTAGCCCCCCCCCCCCCCCCCGGTCATATTTTTTTGCCAAAAAGCTAGCACAAATAAAGGGCACCTAGCACAACCTAGCACTCCAATTTTTAGAGCTAGCACACCTACAGCATAGCTGTAAAATGCTGTTATATTCGGGGGGTGCCTGTTACTCTTTAATATTCCTATTGGCTCGTCCTGACAGGTTTGACAGAAAATCTTCAAATTCATCAGTCAGGAACATTATCCGCACTTTAGGATTTGCACAAATCGGAACAAATTGCAACAAATCGCAAGCCTAAGAATTATGGTAGCAGGTTTTTATGAAATGGGTTGGGAAACATAAAGTAGTAAAAAAAACAATAATATTATAGGTATATTATATTTTTTATATTGAATAAAATAATAATACTGTTTTAACTCCAGTTGTAGGTGAGACCGGAGTTACTTTTGTTAACAAATCGTTATACATAAGCCATTTATCATTGTGTCTATAACCATAGGCAACAAAATGTCCGAGATAATTTGGATCACTGTCGCCCTGGTAGTATCCTACCAACCCTCTTAACGAAAACGTGATTTGTCGGCATTTTAAAAATTTTGGCACCGAATCCAAACTTAATTTTAAGTCTAAAGATATTTCACTTGTATTAATGGGTTCTATTAGAACATAATTATTAAATAATTCCGTTTTTCGGATTACTACATTATTTTTACATTTTAAACAAGTTTGATATTCACTGGGTTTTGATAATAAGTTATCTATTTTTTTGTTTAATTCCAAGATATTATTTTTTTCGACAGAAAGAAAATTTACTTGTTCTGAATTTACATTTTTGCATGTCGTACACTGCGTAGTCTCTACTCCCATATAAAAATTATTTAAGGCTATCGAAACTGTATTAAACAAAGTACTTTCTGCTTGAACACAAAGAATATTCCCGGGTAGTACCGGGTGAGTTAACAATTGTAATTTTAGGCCTTGAAGATAAGATTTCTCGATAATGAGCTTTTGTATGATAATATATATATGGTTGGATAACTGCCACATTTTAAAAATATTTTGAATTATACAGGGTGCGCCCAATAAGTAGGGTGTCATAAAGTTAAATTTTTTTAAATAGGACACCCTATATTTGAATACATTTAATAATTCTACGTGTTATATCATACATTTGTATTAATGGTATAATTTACGAAAAAGTAATAGTTTTTAAGATAATTCGACTTATAATAAAAATTTGGCATTTGCAAGCATCTCGCTTGTTGTGAAAATGCCACTTAAATTTTGACACTAAGCGATTCATAATTTTTATACTTACTAAGTAAAGTCAAAATACATATTCAATATAAAATATTTGACGTCTCATTTACAGGGTGTTTACTTTCTAGGACCAAAGTCAGAAAACTTCTAATTGAAAAATACCACTTTTATTAAATGGAACACCTTATATATTTTTCTGTCATCCTATAGCTCGTCATAAACTCTTCAACTTTCGTAAAGAACGTCCTACCCCTATCTCTAATAGTTTTTGAAATATTTTGATATTTCGAGATTTAATGTTCTTGTAATAGCATTTTTTTTTAATGTAAAGGTGTCCTTTATTTGTGCTAGCGTTTTGGCAAAAAAATTTAAACCGGGGTGGGCCAGCTTAACGGAGCTGCTAAAATATTGTGTGGTGGTCTGGTTTCGTCCAAATAATGCGAATTATCTACTTCAGATACTAGGTACTCCTATTCTAATTTATTAGATTTTACGGAAGTAGTCCATTATCTCAGAGTGGAGCTGTGAAGATACGGGGAAAAAACGAACAGTCATCTCCACAAATAATATATAAAAAGTCAATTTATTGAGGTATACATGTTTCGGTACTAGAAAGTAGCATCATCAGCACCGAAGGGCCCAAGTGCCACTTACACGAAGGAATGTAAACAAATTTTAAAAACATGAAAAGGACAAGAACATGTTGTATAATTACCTAATTGGACGAAAACAAAGTTAAAATATTTAGTGTTAAAAATTAAAAATCGATTTTAAAAATCAAAAGGAGTTTCCTCCTCTTTTCCTTCCCGTACATAGACGACTGTGTGTTTTTTTCCCCATATAATTTACTAGAGCCGACATTAGCACTCCTTCCCCCTTCTAGCTACGTCAGTGCAAGGGCGTCCGAAGGGGGGGGGCAAGGGGTGCGCTTGCCCCCCCCCCCTGGCCCAAGTAGATTTGAGATATTTTATTTAACTGGGATATAAGTACATATTTATTGAGATACAATTCAATTGACAAAATTGGTAAAACGAACTCTTGTTGCATAAAATGAAATGTGGAATTCAAAAATCTTCACTAAATAGCAAAGGAAAAATATTAGAATAGAATAAATTTAAAGCTTTATTTTAATTTACACAGCTAGTCATAATAGCAATATACAAATAGTTATACATAAAATTATTTAATATAAGTATTAGAGGAGGTTCGGGTAGCCCCGGACAGCGGATAGCCCCGGACACGGCGATATCTAATGTTTTTAGGCTGGATATTAATACGTATGTAGGCTCGATCAACTCTTCTATTGCCAAGGTTAGCGCGATTCAATTACTAGTGCTGCCAGACGTTTATTTTAAAAGTTACGACTGTTTTTGTAAATTTCTAATTTTTAGCGGTGTTTTGTGTAATATTTAACAGCTTCTGGAAAAGCACTAAGGTAAGTAAATATCAATTTGAATTTTGTCGTGTTGAAAGTCATGTATTAGTGATAAACAGTCATGCCGAAAATGGTTTACTGTTTGATTTAACCTAAGCTTTAATATTTTAACAAATGTGGGATGTTCGGTTATGTACGGACACGCATATGTCGGGTAGCCACGGACACTAAGAAAAAGTGCTTTTATTTTCTCTGATTTGTATTAGGTAGGTAGGACCTATGCGCATATATTTTCACAATTCTGTATGGTACCTACTTATACCTGCAAGTACCTATATCTTAAATAAATATTTAGGTACTGATAAAACAAGTTTAATGCTAAAGCAAATTGGAAAGGATGCAAAAATTAGTGTTCTTTTTTTTTACTATACAACTATACTTTTTAATATGTTCTATCGCCCCATAATCTTGGGATTTGGACAAGTGAGGATGGGGAGTAAATAAGGGTCTTTATTGATATAAATATTTAAAATATGCATAATATACAGTCGCGTGTTTACTCTTTAAACTCAGTAAATATTTCGGTGATAGGGGGCCTAAACCCCATTCATCCCCTTAACCTTTAGCTTCGGCTTGGAATGACAGTGTCAGGTCAGCACAATGACAATTATAAAATTCCTAATGTGCTTTTTTAGTGGTATTGGGCTACGGGGAGGTCGAGGGACCTCGTATCCCCCCCCCCATATAAACGCTACTCACATGACGTTTCCTATAAGGAACATAATGATCGAATTGCATGTTTCGGCCTGATTTAGATAAGGTTATCTTTAAAAATGGATACGCAATATCCTCACACATTATTCATATTATGATGAAAACCTTTTAGAAAAATGAAACCAATAGACAATGTATGTTCTTCACCTTTAAACATTTAACCTTATTAATGTTAAAGCCCTAAAGTAAATTGAGCTTTTAAAGATATCGGCCACATTTTTACATTTACAAAATTGGGATTTCATGTAGTTATTAATTATAACAAACTATACAATATTATTTTTGAAGAAGTAGTCCATATTCAAAGTGGGGTTAAATTTATGGAAAAAGGAAAAGCACAAAGTATTTCTCCACAATTATTATTAGAATAACTAGGCGAACCTAGAATAATTCATAATAATTAAATTCGACATGTTTCATGTTTCGAGTGTAGAAACACTCATCATTAGGAAAACAAAGTGAATGGTACCTAGCTGATGTTGTTAGCAATGGGGAAAATAATAGTGGGATTGAGCCGTAATGGAGCTTTCAAAGGTTGAATAGTCAAAAACCGACAATCAAGACTTCAGCATACTGGAAAGTCAGGGGTTAGTGCAAAGGCCCTTTCCTGGGCAGAAAAATGAAGAGTGTAAAACAAAAATTAGGGAGTTTTAACAGACTTTGTGGAAAACATTTGTTAAGTAGTGAAAAATACCTCATTTTATTAAATTTAATTTGCTACGTTCCCCTTTTATTATCTTTTACAGATGCTTTGACTTTTATGAAAAACAATTTTTTCTTTTTCTTTCCCTTTTATTTCAATACTTTTACATGTCTCTAACAAAGCTGAATAAAACTTAAGATTTTTCACTACTTAACAAATGTTTTCCACAAAGTCTGTTAAAACTCCCTAATTTTTCTTTTACACTCTTCATTTTTCTGCCCAGGAAAGGGCCTTTGCACTAACCCCTAACTTTCCAGAATGCTGAAGTCTTGATTGTCGGTTTTGACTATTCAATTTTTTACACCTCTTGTACACCTTTAAAAGTTCCATTACGGCTCAATTCCACTATTATTTTCTCTATTGCTAACAACATCAGCTTTGTACCATTCACTTTGTTTTCCTGATGATGAGTGTTTCTACACTCGAAACATGTCGAATTTAATTATTATCAATTATTCTAGGTTCGCCTAGTTATTCTAATAAAAATTGTGGAGAAAGACTTTGTGCTTTTCTTTTTTCTATACAATATTATGTTTTACATCACAACATCGATAATTCCAAAAGTGATGTATTGGAAAAGCCGGGTAATTAAAATTTAAAAAGTTGTTTCAAAATTTTCAGCTAATTTCTTTTCTCGGTACATTTCTCGATCATATATACCTACATTTTTAATGGTCTGCCCTATATCGAATTGACTCACAGTAAAAAAAAAACGATAATGCAATAACCAAATGGTGTTCTACCCAAAAAGCTTAAACCCCAAAAATATATTTTCATCTTTTTTTTATGGGTTTTGGTATTGGGCTCTGCATCTCTGTTTAAGTTCAACATCTTTATTTGATGAACTTGCACACTATTTCAAAACTTGTAGTACAAGAATATACTATGTTAACTTAACACGCGTGTTATGTTATTTATACCTAGTCGGGTCGTAACGCGTACATAATTACAAAATGGCCTTTAGGTAGTTAAAGTTTATCCACACGTATACCGATAAGATGCAACATAAAATGAAAACTTGCTTACGCTTCATGAATGCTTTGTGCTGTTCTGTAAATCCCATTGTGTGAATTGTTCAAGAAATTGGAAAAATTAGCGATGAATCAAATTACTTGTAACGACTGTCAAAGATGACGAAATAACTGATTGATTGTTAATTCAGGTAGTTGCTGATACCCAACAGGTATTAAGCTCTACGGTTAAGCATTACGTCCTTAGATGCAAGGCCCTCTTTGATGCAAATAATTTTTGCTCGCACGGTATAATACAGTAGTCTGTCTCAATTCACGTTTTTCTTGCTTAGTGTCCTGCTTCATTACATTCTATACTTTACGAATGGTCTTCCTTTATAAGTCTTACCATAGTTAGTTGTTTTGTTGAAGTTTCTTCAAAACCCTTAACTCGTAACCGAGTCCTTTCTGTCATATTAAAGCTCCGTTAGGACTTGATGCACGTTTTGTATTTCTAACATTTCTTTATTCTCCTGAGGATTAATGTTTTTACATCCCAGACATGTAGACAGTTGTCCGTCGTTTAGTGGCATGAGATTTAAAGCATCTCATTTCTTTCCTTCCAAATCTACACTTCACTTAAGGATGGACTATTGTGTTTCTTTTTTTGTTTTTTGGTCTATTCTTATGATGTTCCAATATTAAAGAGCTGAGTGGGGTAGGAAGTAGGAATTACGGTGGATTTAACTTTGCTACTATAAGTTATACCTAACCTACAAATAACCCAACTTTCTATTTAAGTACTCACCTATAAAAAGTAACTGCAGAATTATTATTTTCCGATTTCTCACATATGTACTGGACACTTGCGACTGATCTTAATTTCTCCAAAAATGTCTCCAAAAATACCACAAAATACTAAAAACACTGCAATTATTACACAAACCCGATAAACTGAAGAAGATTTTAAACCGCTGTCAAAGAAACGCCAAACGGAAATAGGGACGTTCGATATACATAGACGCATCGAAAACAGTGATATTTTCAATGCGATACATCGTTTTTAGGCGATGCATCGAGGCCATTTGATATTTGTCCATGCATCGATGTATTTCCGCGATGCATTTCTGTGTACATCCCGAAACGGAAATGAATGAAACAACGGTATTATGGCCTCAGACCAATGTTGTGGCGCACACATCTTTGGGGACAGATCTTTTACTGCTGTCTTGCCATACTGCAGAATTTTATAAGGTTTTAGAAAACGATTTAAAAGATGATAATATAATGGCCGCAAATATAATTAAAAGATAATATTGTGGCATATCGGACAAATTTGTAACTATTTTTTTATATTTGAATACACAGGGATCAAAGTTTAATGAATACCCTGGGGCGGGTAGACCACGACGACCGTTTCGTCCTGGTTAGGACTCTACGGGCAGCCATAACCCAAGCAATTCCAAGAACGACGATAAAATGTATCAAAAGCCTCTTTGCAAAATCAAAGCGGCTATTAATACACCGTAGCGCCATCCCAGCGGAATTAACTCCAATATAAAAGGCAGTCACACTGGTAATAATCGAAAGGTAGAAAACTAAATAAACCACAAAGTGCATCACAATCCAGTATAGGGAACGCTATTTGCATTTTCACCGAAAACATCTGCCATTTTGCAAACAAGAAAACAGATCAACGCTGGCACCCACTAGAATAAAAATGTTTAGATGATGATAGTGTCCGCGAAGATAATTAAAAGAGAATTTTGTGGCATATCGGACAAGTGTGTAACTATTTTTTATATTGGAATACAAAATGGCAGATGTTTTCGGTGAAAACGCAAATAACATTCCCTATACTGGATTGTAATGCACTTCGTGGTTTATTTAGTTGTCTACCTTTCTATTATTACCAGTGTGACTGCCTTTTATATTGGAGTTAATTCCGCTTTGATGGCGCTACGGTGTATTGATGGCCGCTTTGATTTTGCAAAGAGACAATTAGTACATTTTACCGTCGTTCTTGGAATTGCTTGGGTTATGGCTGCCCATAGAGTCCTAGCAAGGACGAAACGGCCGTCGTGGTCTACCCACCCCAGGGTATCCATTAAACTTGGATCGCTGTGTATTCCAATGTAAAAAATAGTTACACAGTTGTCCGATATGCCACAATATTCTCTTTTACTAACGATTTAAAGTTCCCACGTCATGATAATACTTTTAACAGCGTAAGTTTGGTAAACAAAGTATATAGAGGCTAAATTTGTATGTTGATTTACTTCAGAATGAAATACGATTTTGCGAGCGATTTTGTCAGTAGGTTTATTTGCATTTGTTTTATCCATAGTAACCAGGTCATTGATAATCCTTTAGATTTGAAAATCCTAGTCTTTTCAATACAGGGTAACAAGAAAAAATTGTTTTAAAGTAATAAATAATAAAAACAAAGTACGAATAAAAATACAAAGTTAGTATCGCGTTTGAGTGATTCTAGTAAGTAAGACTAAGGGGATCACACTGTATATTATAGCGTTATAGCTTACTTATTTTTATGACACTTCCGCAGTAATATCTTCCAGGGTGATTTATTAGCTGTTTGCTAAGAATGCAAATTTATACAGTTTAAACTGACGGTTTCAATGCCTTATTGCATGTCAGCTATTATTAATCAATTTGCCGTGTGCCTCTAATCTTCAAAACAAGAAGTACAAAGAATCGTACTATAGTCAGTATGCGGCAAAAATAAATAACCGCACTAATTTACTTATTAATTTGATAAGAAAGAAATTTTATAATCAATAAAGATAAAAATATTTACATTGTTAAATATTAAAGTGTTTAGGAATTTTTATTTCTTTTTAAAGAACTGGGTTAGTTTTTCTTTGAATATTCTTGTGAAAAAATTAAATGGTTTAGTTTGATTGTTAATACATCAAATTGACCCTTGTTTGTCTGTTACTTAATAAAAATTTACACTGTGAGAAAAACGCCTTCTATTTCTTATAAGAATCCACATACTCTTTAAACAAATGATTAATATTATATGTGACAACAACGCGCTTTCCTGCTGTAATACAATGGAAATTGCTAGACCGTTGTAAACTGATAATATCCCGATAATTTAGCCAATAGAAAATAGCTATTGCTACCATAGAATGGTTTTTAGCCATTATTGCTCTGAATACTTACGGTAATTATCAAGTTACATTGGGGGTGTAATTTGGTTTGATATACTGTATTAGTTCCGACTGACAGTTGTAATGAAACTTAACATTAATCATAATAATATTTACTTGCTACGGTTAATAAAGCATATTATACTTACCTCTAAAAACCAGTACTGTAGTTCTCAAAAATTTAATTAGCTTCTAGTGTGATATTGAGCGTAATGAATAAAAATTAAGCAATTACTTTTAAGCAATTGCTTGACTAGCAAATGCTATAAGTTAAAGCAATTGCTAAATCCGGATATGAATAAAATCTTGAAGCAATTGCTGTTTTTCTTATACCTCTGTAGCAAATGTTTATTCAACACAAGTTCAGACGTGGCTTATCCACTTGTTCAGATTATAGATTTCATGTTCAGTTTGGTGCCTAATTTGCAAAAGAGTTGGCGTAAATACAACAACGTTGGTCTATTTATTTAGTTCAATAGTAATCTGTTCCGTTTTTGTGAAAAATAGGAAACTTATGTTTATGACATGGCAGATTTCAGTGAAAATGAGGAAAGTAATAGTAGCGATGATGAAAGTAAAGACAAGCAATTGATATTCGTTCACAAATTGAAGGAACATAAATAAATCTCTCTGACTACAACCGTTTAGCTTCCACAACAGCTTCAGCACTTGTAGGAAATTTAATAAAAATATTAGCCTTCTCCAAAACTGCATCCATTACAGAAGTGTATGTCTTACAGACAGTAGTTTGGTTAACACCGAGTTTTTCACCAACAGAATTTTGAAAGCCCGGATCCGACAATTTCCGCATA
The DNA here is from genome assembly GCA_963969555.1 of Polydrusus pterygomalis. Taxonomy (NCBI): domain Eukaryota; kingdom Metazoa; phylum Arthropoda; class Insecta; order Coleoptera; family Curculionidae; genus Polydrusus; species Polydrusus pterygomalis. The sequence continues at coordinate 33,882,913 of OZ018376.1, read as the reverse complement.
AAGACTTTAATCTTATTTAAAGGCGACAGTCTTTTACCAGTATTAGTCAAAAAATAATTTGCCAACCACTCAACATTTTTGCAGTCAAATCGATATAACTTTCTGAAATCATCATATCTGCAATTTTTACGCACTCTGTAGATTTTTCTTTTACGGACGTTCATATATTCAGCCATAATTGAAGACACAAATTAAGAGCAACGCACGTGTATGCTGCGGAAACTAAAGTTGACTGCTACCAAGCAAATGATGCAGGGGTCGACCTACCTTAAAAAGTTGAAAACGATAATTGCTACACTAGAAAAGCAATTTCTTAAATTATTCATCACATTTTAAGCAAACGATAACAATTGCTTCTATTTTTTAAGAAAAAGCATTGACTAGAAGCAATTCCTGTATTTTTAAGCAATTGCTGGACGCAAAAGCAATTACTTTAGTTTTTATTCATTGGCTTTTAAGAAATTACTTCGATTTTATAAGAAAAAGCAATCGCTACATTTTTATTCATTAGGCTCATTGTTCTTGTCGTTTAACATTGCATATTATGATTATCTATTATGCAACATGGTTTACTGAGATCGTAAAATTCGTCAATAGATTATAACGTCCAATACTAATGATGGGTTGTGCGAAATAAGAATCTTCTATTGCTTTATCTGAAAAAAACTTAAATACAAAGTAAAAATAAATTAATTACAACAGGTATTGGTACGATAAATAAAATTTAAATTCAGGCAGGTGATTGCTGATCGCTACGAACCCCCACCAACGTCTTGCGGATTATAGGTTCTAACGGATTTAATTCGTTTTGTGGACGCTGTTCTGCTTTCTTTATTGTAGAGAAAGCGCTTTACTGGAAACAAAAAGCATTGAGATGATATAATTTATTTCTTAACATAATTGCTGTATTAAAAGTAGTTCATTATTCAACAAGACTGTGCTACTAATGGAACTGATTACTACCAATTATAATACTGTCCTAGCAAATCTGGAATGGAAATAATATTAAAGCGGGTTTGATACCCTAGAAATTAATTTAATATGGGTTAATAAAAAACAAGCTATCAATACAAACTGTCGTGGCAAACCTGTTGTATTAGATCCTTTTCTTCAGTGTAGAAATTTAAATTATAATTGCCATAACTAGCAGCTTTCTACTTTTTATAAGACTACTTTTTGTTCTATTGATTTTGTTGGCTTAAGGAGCCACTGCAGGTTTGCTGGCTGTTTCGCTCGACGAGCTACTCGACGACCGTTTGATGAGCACGGATTGGAACGAAAACAACGCACATAGCACTTTTTACAATATACGGCGTGTGCGTGGATTTGCTTGCCAAATGGAAAACTTCTTTATTATCAATTTTTCGAAAAGTAGTTATTCTTTATAAAAAGTTTTGCTTTTAAAATTATTAAGATTGGCATAAGAATTTTTTTTTAATGTTGTACATAGTGTCTCAAAAAACGAAAAACTTTAATTCTAAATGTGAAAAAACTTTATACCAATATTTATTAACCGGCAAATTGGAAAGGGCGAGAAGCGCATTAAATCGTCAACTAATTTGTAGTATACAGGGTAATGATAAAGTTTTTTTTAAATAGTTACTTAACATTTTTGATAAAAATTATAAGGTGTATGATGAACAACGAGGGGCTTATTGAAATTTAATCTTCTATGTATATTTGTTCGTGTTTACTGTGTAATTACTAGTAATTAAAAAACTTGTTATGTGTAAATATGTTTATATGATTGTTTAATAAATTTTCAATTAGGTTAAAAATTATCTAAATATTTTAATCACTCTGTATACTAAATTAACCTGCAAATAGTACACTGATGGCTTAATACTAAATATTGCGATGGTATTTATCCATATTGTTTATCAAAAATGTTAAGTAACTATACAAAAAAATTATTGGAATACTACAAATTAGTTGACGATTTAATGCACTTTTCGCGCTTTCCAATTTGCCGGTTAATAAATATTGGTATAAAGTTTTTTCAAATTTAGAATTAAAGTTTTTCGTTTTTTGAGACACCATGTACAACATTAAAAAGAAATAATTCCTATGCCAATCTTAATAATTTTAAAAGCAAAACTTTTTATAAAGAATAACTTTTTTTCGAGAAATTGATAATAAAGAAGTTTTCCATTTGGCAAGCAAATCCACGCACACGCTGTAGATAACAGGAGCGTCTGGAGCGTATTAGTCCTCAGACTGCACGTCTAAACTAGGTAGCATATTGCTAATGGGCACCCGAGGGTGCCTCTAATATTATAGTCGGATCTGGTCTTATCGTGCGGGTCATACGATTCAAGAAAGACATACTCTCAGTTTTTGTTTTTTTTACTTGCGTTTAATTTTACCCTCTAAATAAAATACGTAAGATAAATGAGACAGACTTATTCCATTTTGACATGAAAGAAAAGGATATGTATTTACTTTCCAGCGATTCTAAAAAAGCTTATAATAGCACCAGCTACGTTTTATTTTAAATAAGCCAATTTTGTAACTTTGACAGTTTGTGACAAAATGAAACAATTTTCTGGGTTTTTGCATCCCCAATCAAAAAAAATGGTACTTAATCCGATAAACTATTTCGAAAATTAAAGAAAAAGTGGAAATTCGTCAAACAATATTCAGGAACCAGTAGCCAAATCACTGGGAATTAGTTTAAGGACTGTGCAGAAAATTGTGCATGAAACAAAACATAACATAATACCCAAGAATACTAAAAAGTGTAAACGAAGAAAGCCAAAGACTGAGGATTTAAGCGAAAATATTAAAATGGGAGTTCGAAATGTGATTTACGATTTATACAAATCAAAAACCAATGTAACTCTTCCAGTTTTACAAAAAACATTAAAAATTCGGGGTGTTTTGGAAATTGGACTTGCAGCGTTATCAAAATTAATAAAAAATTTAGGTTTTCGCTATAAAAAAGGCTGTAACCGAAGATTTTTTTGTGAGCAGCCACAGATAGTGAGTCAGCGTGTTCAGTTTTTAAAAAAATATACGGACAATTACAAATCGAAATTTAGAAAAGTGGTATTTTTAGACGAAACGTGGATATTTTCGAATGGAAGTGGTTCAAAATCTTGGCAAGATGAGTCTGTAAAAAGTGTTAAAAGGAAAAAGGGGTGCGGTACGGGAAAGCGTTTTATTATTTTGCATGCCGGTTCTGCAACAGGATATGTTGCAGGTGCGAGTTTAATTTTTTCTTCAACATCAAAAAGTGCTGACTATCATGATAATATGAATTGCGAAATGTTTGAAAAATGGTTAAAAGTTCAATTGATACCAAATTTGGATGCTCCGTCTTTAATTGTATTAGATAATCATATCATTCAAGAATTTTAAATAAACAGCCTACTTCATCTTGGAGGAAAAGTGATATTTATAAGTGGCTGGAAAAACACAACCAAAATCCTTTACCAAATATGCTTAAATCGGAACTCCTATCAATAGCAAAGTCTATTAAAAAACCCAAAATATACGCGGTAGATGAAATACTGCGTGAATATGGTCATGAGGTTCTACGACTGCCGCCATATCATTGCCAGTTTAATGCAATAGAATTAATATGGGCTGGTGCAAAGTCTTATTATGAAAAACATGTAGGTGATGGTCTTAAATCCGACCAAGTACAAATAGTTTGGCAAGATTCGTTAGATCATATTACACAAGAGTACTGGAAGAAATCGGTGGAACATACAGAAATATTAATAAGGGATTGGTGGGATCGAGAACAAGTAAAGGAGTACGTTCCATATAAGGAACAGCAGAATAAAATGCGAAACTAAGAAAAACAAAAATATTATAAATTATTCTATCAATAAAAATCAATGTTAGGTACACCAAAATTTACTAAAACATTACTAGTTTCAGTCTAAATATTTGTAAAACCACTAAAATCTGTACTTACCCCTCTTGACGCGCCATTTTCGGGTATGCACCAGACAGCCGAATGGAGATAATAATTTTTAAAGAAATAAATAAATAAATAAATAAATAAGGTCTTTATTTCCATTTTAATTTATAATACAACCTAAAAGTAAAGTACACCTAATGGAAAATGCCGAAGGTCAGATGGTAGTGTAAAAACCTGAAGGCAAGACACTCCCCCTGTTTTTTACCTTAAGCATGCACAGCAGATAGGCTATAGCAAGAAAAAAACAAAACTATGATTTAAGTGAAAAAAGTTACTCTTTTAGGAGCAAATAACCGTGGGGCGTGGATAAAATTAATATTATATTATTGAAATAAAGATATATTATAAGGAATGGACCATTAAAGTTTATATAAATTAATATTTTTTCTAATAGTGGCAAAATTTATAAAATTTATTGTTGACTTAATAAAAGCTTTTTGTAGGCAAACTTAAATGATATGGGACTTTTGGACTTAAAACTTTCGGGAATTTCGTTATAAGTTTTGGCTATTTGGTAAGAAAATTATTTTTTGAATTGTTCGGTTCTATGGGCGGGAGGTGTTAAACGATCCCTAAATCTGATATTCAGGGAATGAACATCTGACCTAAATTTTATTTTTTTGCTTAAATAAGAAGGTGATTTAGTTAAAACTATTCGATGAAACAGACAAGCTGCATGAAGTAAACGCCTATTGCCCATGTTCAACCAGCTAAGATTTTTCAGTTTATGCGAAATATGATTTCTACGGCGAATACCAAATATTAGACGAAGACATGAATTTTGTAATACCTGAATGCGGCGTTTATCCGACGAGTCTATCGAAAAACCATAAACACTGTCGCAGAAATTAAATCTGGACAAAACCAATGCCTCACACAAGATAACCCTTAGCTTTTGATTCAAGTAGTTTCTACAATTGAAAATCATTTTTAAATTAAAATAAGCTGCTCTAATACAGTTGCTCACGTGAGCTCTATATTTTAGGTTGGAGTCTATTGTAAGACCTAGGTTTCTACAACTGTCAAGTATGGGCAATTCATCATTATTAATTTTTACTTTAATCGATGGTAAAAGAACCTCTCGTATCCTTGCAGGACCAAAGAGCATGACAGAGCTTTTTTTTGAGTTAATGGATAGTGAGTGATCAGAAGCTTCCGAGACTAACCTGGATAGATCATCATTTATCTCCTGCAGAGATGCGTCTGTATCACAAGGATCGAAGATAAGGTAAACCTGCGTGTCATCGGCATATAGATGTACCTTACAATGTCTTACCTGATTTATAAGTTGTGAGGTATATATAGAGAATAAGAGGGGTCCCAGGATCGAGCCCTGGGGAACACCACCACCAAGAACTCTTTTTCTTTACTCGACGTTAAAACTGATATGAAACATTACCGAAATACTTAACAACCTGAAAACATCGACCTAAGGACAGTTTTTGCAATTACACTTTTTTTTTTAACATTTTATGATGCGTTGTTTTGCGTTCCTTATATGGAACGCTAGTACTTAATGGGTTAACTATTGTCTTTTTGTAACGCTTGGTTTGTAAATTCTCTAATAATTCCTGTAGTAAACTGCCGAAAAGGAACAATTCAGGATCATTCACAATTTAATTTGATTCCTCGTAATAGTTTTTGTTGCTTAGAGAATATACAGCATTTTACATTTCACATTAAGTCTGTTTTCTTAACCATAGAAAATTCATATTATCCTGATAACGTGCGCAATTGGGCGGAACCGGCTTTTTTAATGATCCTAAATGGGTAAGAAATTTCTTCGTGAGTTTATCGTCTACAGATTCCTTGCACGTTTTGGGCGAATCGTCGGAAACCACACATACGGGGATGTCCGACCTGCTGCATTCTTCTTCCGAAGCGACTGTTACTCCCACTAAAAATTAAAAAATTGGTTAGGTTTTGAAAAAACTAAAAATGAAGAAGCACAGACACTTCTAGTTATGTCAATGGCATCAATTTGGTTAGGTTATGTTAGAGTGGCAGACCTCTGGCATTGTCCAAACAGTCACACGTAGTCCTATAAGGACCGTTGTGGTACCACACCTATTCCGCGGAACATATCATCATCAGCTTCCTGATGGATAAAGCGACGTAGATCGTAGAAGATTCTTTACAGCTGATTCAAACCAATTAGTGTTGGGATCGCTCGAGTGAAAAACCGCTCGAGTACTCGATTATTGAAATAACCGACATCACTCGGTTATTGACACGACTACTCGAGTTATAATTTCAAGCGAAAATCGTCGCTTAACAAGCAGTCAAGCACTAACCACTGAGCGAAAGTTCGTTCATTCGATATCCGCTCGGCCATCGTCGCTTAACGGCTTTCAAGTTAATGCTCCGAAGTCTCACACGACATACGTCTTTTTTAACGGCACATAAACATAAAAGAGAAGGCGCTATCGCGACATGCGTTTCGTTTTCGTCGTTTTGGTTTGGATTTTGGATATTTAAACATCTGCGACGCCTGGCCTGGCCTTCAAAAAGCAATCGGTGGTGATCGCTTGCCCTCGGCGTCATTCGCTATCGAATCGAATCGAGCGGCAAGCGATCAACCACTTGCTCAATGCGCTATTCATTGAATTCATTCACTACTTGATACTTGAACCGAAATTTCGAGTGATAAATCGCTCGAGTGATAAATCGCTCGAGCGATCGCTCGATTATTGAAATCGCTCGAGTAGTGACTACTCGATTATTAAAATCATCGGTTTTTCCCAACACTAAAACCAATCACTGCTGTTAATAAACTTAGTGAGTCGACCCAGTTGCAGGTTGCTCACCTCCTCCAGATAATTAAAGGATGGTTCGCCCAGGGCATTGAACTTTATTCTCGCGAGGCCGGGGCATTCACACAAGAAATGCTGAATATTTTACTCCTTTTCTTCATCTTTGAACTATGGAGGACTTGAGGTAGGAGGCCGATCGCAATGCATAGGATTCGGTCCCAAATTAGCATCGGTAATTCAGCTTTACGAGTTGCTATAAGATGGCGCTCGTGTTCGAAGTGGGCTATCAAATAAATGGTTTCTTATGGACGTGATAACTATTTTTATTTAAATTAGTTCTTTAAGGAACAAATCAGGACTTTTATATGAATTTACACTTACTTTGTTATACTTATTAGTAAACTCGGCCTGTATGTCCAACGATGCTTCGTTTTTAAAATACAGGAACATTCTAGCTAGAGGGTTTTACCTTTGGAGCTAGAAAGAGACTTATTTGGCTGCGTTTCATCTCTGAAGAAGATCCTGTCTTACACCCCGACACAAAGCAAACTCTACTTTTATAAATTATACCATTATTCATTATAAATATGGAGATTAATTACAATACAACGTTATTTGTCTCGTCTTGCCTTCAAACGTTCTTTGTTATTTCGAAAAATAAAATGTCAATTGTCAAAAGTAGAAGCACAGAAAAATAAAGGGTTTAAGTAAAAGTTAAAAACTATGGAGGATCTAGTTTTCCATATTAAAAACGAAGAAGAAGAAGACAACATCAGCCCACTTCGGACGCGAGAGCCATCTATCGGCCAATAGCGAACTAACCAAAAAACCGGGACAGAATTTGAAAATGTCGATCGGCCTCCTACCCTATTGTTCTCCATACTTTGAACCTCTACAGAAGTCGTTAGTTGGTATTTTCATACATGTTATCAGTTAGGTTATGTATTCATTTGGAAGACTAGTCATTGAATTAATTTATTCAATTTGGTTTAATAAGTATGGTGTTGTTAGTTATTTACATAAAATAACTGCATATGATATTACGTAGTTTTCTTTTTTACTTTCTTGAAGAATTTTAGACGATTCTGACAATTGGCATCAACTTTAAGGTGATAGCAGGGATTATAGTCGTTGAAACACAAATTATCAGTTAAAGTTCAATGAGATTATAACAAAAACCAAAATTATCAAAAAATATTTTGTTTCGTTGTTAGCGAAACCTGTACTAAAGTCCTTCGTAACTCGCAACTGTAAAAAAATACCCAACATGTGTAATTAAATGTCATCAAAGAAATTGCGTGGGTGTTGTATACGACGTAAATATGCGTCAATAATGTAATTGAGTGTCTTTGTCAGTTATGAACAGCATACTATTGCGTTTTTTCATAAAATCCAAAATAACCGAGGTTGTAAACATTTTATTGATGGTTAAGTATATCTAATAAGTAGGTGTATATAGGTATCTTTAGAAAATACGGAGGAGTGCGGAAATATATTTATGTGAGAAAGCGCTCCAAACAATTTTGTCATATATAATATCACAAGAGATAAAATTTTGTCGGCAAAATTTTCGAAAGGTATGAAAGTTTGTTGCTTGGCAATTTCGCGAATGACACATGCGTCAATGTCATGAGCGAAATTGCTTAAAAGCAACAAACTTAAATAAATCCTTGAGAACAATTTTGCTTACACAATTTTTTCTCGAGTGGTATTCGACATGACTATTTAACTAGAAAAAAGACAAAATTTTGCCGCGGCAAAAATCACATGTGAATTTTGTCCAGGTAGGTGCAGGTAGTAATTTTGCCAGTAGAAGACCGGCCGTTGCTATGACATTTTGCCAGTGTAAAACACTCTAGTTAAATAGTCATATATAATATCACAAGAGATAAAATTTTGTCGGCAAAATTTTCGAAAGGTATGAAAGTTTGTTGCTTGGCAATTTCGCGAATGACATTTTTGACAAAATCACGAGCCGTCAGGCGAGTGATTTTGTCGAAAATGTCATGAGCGAAATTGCTTAAAAGCAACAAACTTAAATAAATCCTTGAGAACAATTTTGCTTACACAATTTTTTCTCGAGTGGTATTCGACATGACTATTTAACTAGAAAAAAGACAAAATTTTGCCCCGGCAAAAATCACATGTGAATTTTATCCAGGTAGGTGCAGGTAGTAATTTTGCCAGTAGAAGACCGGCCGTTGCTATGACATTTTGCCAGTGTAAAACACTCTAGTTAAATAGTCAATAATATAGTGTGGACTTCCGTTTGTATATAGATCCGAAAAAGTAATTTAAATAAATAAATAAATAATGCCTTTATTTCATCAAGACAAAAAAATTACAAAATAATAAGAAAAATAAGAATTTTTATAATTTGTTATGGTATTTGCTTTAGCATGGCGCAATCTAGCTGTGAATAGCTACTCTACTGAACCACGCATGACAACAACTTTAAAGAAAATTATACCATATCAACTACTGATCTAAAACTGTTAATTATAAGTAGAACAACACCAAAGTAACATAAATGCTAATAAGAAAACTTTTGACTAAATATGTTAAAAAGAAACATCGTTTATTGACTGCCTGTCAATGACTAAATAAAAGTTAAAGATAGACACTTTATAGACATTTTAATATAATAGTTTTCAAAGAACCCAGCAAATTAAAATGCGAAATTTATTATTTGCTCCCATAAGAGACAGTAGTTAATTCTCAGGAAAAGAATTATAAGAGACGATAGCATTATAAGTAAAATACCTCTAAAACAAAACACTCTGATGGTAAGGTAAAGTTAACTTATCCCCATAGGCATGGCGAATGTTAACAGTATGGTTATTAGAGCGAGGAGTTAGAGTTCACGAAGAGTGGTGGGAGAATCAGGTTCATTCAAAATTATATATATAAAACTATTAAAATGCAGAAGCCTACGGTTGTCCATCTTTAACCAATTTAGTTCGGAGAATGTATGCGTATAATATGGTCATATTTCCTAAGACCAGAAATAAACCTTACGCAAGCGTTCTGCACTTTTTGAATACGAGACTTACCAATATTGTCTATACAATAACCATAAACAAAATCGCAATAATTAAAGTTTGAAAGTACTAGTGATTCGCAAAGCATATTTTCTTAATTTAAGGTTTATAATGTGTCTGTTATTATATAACATTTTTAAAGCGAGATAAGATCTCTTAAATATTGTTTTTTAACAGTCTGAATACCGTAATTCACTATCTAAAACGATTCTCTAATTTCTTCTAGAATCAACCAAACAATTTTGTCAATATTATAGCGTGGACTTCCGTTTTTTAGATCCGAAAAAGTTCCATGCCATTTTTTTACTCGCATTTAGGATATTTGATTCGTCTTCATCCCGTAATAGTATAGTAACGGTTCAGGGTAACCATTCTGTTTTAAATCTTTTTTGATGTTTGAAATTTCAATATTAAGTTCTTCCGGATTGTTGCAAACGTTAGATGCTTAGATTGCATCTATCGAATCCCTTGCTAGTGTGGCGAATCGTACATTGGAGAAACGAAAATACCCCTTCCCGTACGAGTTAAAGAACATCTGAAACATACCCCCAGAGATGAAACTTTGCCTTCGCGTTACATAAAATAATTTTCAGTTTTTATTCTTGCGAATAAACCATTTTAAGAGACCAGCAGATTTTTACCGTATCGCTTACCTGAAAAATGTAGTCAAGATAGAAAACAAAAACAATAAACATCGCAATAGGTGCTTCGCTATCGGGAAGTATTTGCTGCTATATGGAGGGGGAATGCAGCTAGAATGGACTGGGAATTTGAATAGCGCTCGAACAGAAGTTGACAACGTTGAGTCTTGATCGATCTCTTTTTAACTCGCACCAAGTCGGTTTTGTATTCATTTCTTTATATTATGGTAAAGCCGCTTCAGGTTTGCCAGTAGGTACGGTACGATACAATTTAATATTTGTTGGTTTGAAGGTGGTAGACAATGAAGTAATATCAAAAAAATTACTTTGTCGGACTTCCACTGTCTTTATTTTGTTACTTAACACAACGTTTCGGTTAGTTAGTATCTGTAACCGTTTTCAAGTGTAAACTAAATTATATTATAAAAAGGCTACTGTCTTAAATACTATCCATGTGCAATAAAGCTTGATGACTCCGTCTACTTGCTTATTGGAGTGTGAAGTTTGAGCTGTTGGTTTTGGACAAGAAGAGGCTTCCAGATATTGGGGATATCTAAAGGTACTTGGTTTACGAAATATATGGGTATTTTGATTTATGAAAGCTCCTTCTTTGAACTTTTGTTTTCTCCAGTGCTGTTCCTTGTCCAAAACCTTGGCCTTTGACCACTGTATATTATGCTGGTTAGTCCATACATGTTCCGCTATACCTGATCTCGCAGTTTCACCTCTTTGAGTATGTTTCAGATGTTCTTTAACTCGTACGGGAAGAGGTCTTTTTGTTTCTCCAATGTATGATTCGCCACACTCGCAAGGGATTTGATAGATACAATTTTTTGTGTTTTCATTACGGGGGGGTTTTACTTTTGTAACAAAGCTTCTTAGTGTATTTCCGGATTTGAAGGCTGTTTTGATATTATAGTTTTTGGTTATCCTTCTAATCTTTTCAGAAATCCCCTTGACATAAGGTATTGTGAGGAATGCTTGCTCCTCTTTCGTTTCTGTATTAGTTTTTACCCCGCGATTTTTAAATTTTGAGATGGAATTAGTTACAAAGGTTTCAGGGTAACCATTCTGTTTTAAATCTTTTTTTATGTTTGCAATTTCAATATTAAGGTCTTCCGGATTGTTGCAAACATTAGATGCTCTGTGATAAAGAGTTTGAATTATGCCCTGTTTTATGGAGTTTGAATGATTCGATCCGTGATTAAGGTATTGCCATGTATGAGTGGGTTTCCTGTACACTGAAGTTTTTATGTTTTCTGCAATTCATTTGACGAGAACATCGAGAAAAGGTAGAGTAGAAGGTTTTTCTGTTTCCATGGTAAATGTAATGGGTTATATTATACTATTAATATGTTCCAATAACCGTATCAGCTCTCCGTTGCTGTCTGTCCAGATAATAAAGGTATAATCAACATATCTAAACCAAGGTTTAGGTTTAATCTTGGTAGTACTAATAGCCTGTGACTCAAACCTTTCCATGTACAGGTTAGCCATCACCGGAGAGAGAGATGAACCCATTGGAAGACCGTCATCTGGGGCATAGAACTTATCTTTTACTTGAAAGTATGAACTACGTAGACATAGGATCGTATTCAAGACAGTAGCCTTAGAATTGTAATTTAGTTTACACTTGAAAACGGTTAGATATACTAAATAACCGAAACGTTGTGTTAAGTAACAAAATATAGACAATGGAAGTCCGACAAGGTAATTTTTTTAAAATTTAATATTTGTTCTATTAATACATACCATAATAAAACCAAAAATATATCCTCTCCAAGCATGGGCATATAAACGGATTCCCGCCGATATGCGCTTTCTCCACTGACATTTTTCTGAGCAATTCGTTAGGAAGAAAATTAAATAAATTTGACCCCAAATTTAAAAACTGAATGCGCATTTTCTCCGGAAATACTTCAGGGGAAAGCGTGGTTAAGCGATTATGGCTAAGATCCAGTTGATCCAATCGAGTTATTCCTTCGAAGGCGTCTGGATATATGACAGATATCTCATTGTGATCCAACGACAACCATAGAAGATTTCTAAAACAATTTATTGAGTTATTATTGTCACTCAATATTTCAAATGGTATATTTCTGTGTGGATAAATAGTTTTTTTTGTAATATAAAACTACTATAACTGACCGTAAGTATAATAACACTTACTTAAAGTTTATAATGAAATATCTATAAGAAAGTTTAATCTATAAAAAAATAAACCTACAATGGGATACGTGACTTGAATCAATTTATCATACGTTTCTGTGGTCGGATTTTAAGCCACCGCAAAAAATAATAATCCCCAATAGACTTTATGAAACGAAGCGATTTTCATGGGTTCTTAAAGATACAACATTACTACCGTGCGAGCAAAAATTATTTGCATCAAAGAGGGCCTTGCATCTAAGGACGTAATGCTTAGCCGTAGAGCTTAATACCTGTTGGGTGTCAGTAACTACCTGAATTAACAATCAATCAATTATTGCGTCATCTTTGACAGTCGTTAGAAGTAATTTAATTCATCGCTAATTTTTCCAATTTCTTGAACAATTCACACAATGGGCACATGCGGAACAGTACAAAACATTCATGGTTGAAGCTTATTTTCGAAATGGGGTTAGAGTAAATGGTGAGTGGCAATACAATCCGGGTTTGTGCATGGACGATTTTCAAGAACATTTTCCTAACGTTGCTTTTATTACTGGGGATTTTTATCATTGCCTGTAAAGAATCGTGGCTGTGTTTAGGGAAACAGGTTCTATACAACACAAAAAATGAGCAGGAAACCCATCTGCAAGAACAGAAGAACTTGTTCCAAACGTTCGTAAAATAATGCAAAATACGCCAACAAATTGTATAAGACGCCTGTCCCAAGAAGTGGGAAGATCTTATGGAACATGCAGGATTATTTTTAAGAAGCAGCTAAATTTATTTCCTCATAAAGTGCAAGTATTCCAAGAAATACAAGCCGCAGATTTTGAAAGACGCAGGAATTACTCTTAATGGTTTACCCAAAATTTATTGGAAAGAAATGATTTATTAGACCTGACATTTTTTCGGATGAAGCCTGGTTCCACCTCTCCGGTTATGTGAACTCTCAGAATACACGCATGTGGAGTAGTGAAAATCCCCATTTTTTTGTAGAGATTGCATCCTCAAAAAATTGATGTCTGGTTAGCTGTTTCCCGAAGAAGAATTGTTGATCCTATTTTTTCCATGACACAGTTACAGCACAGCGGTATAGAGACAATATTTTGAATCCATTTGTGGAGCAATTACTTGACGACGAACTACGTTTTGGATATTTCCAACAGGACGGTGCAACTGCCCATAAAGCCGCCGAAACTATTAACTACTTACGCAATTTTTTCGACGACAGATTAATCAGACATTGATTTGAAAAAGAGCTACTGCCGTTGTCGTGTCAGTGTCGGTGGATGTGAATACGTGAAAACATCTTTTGGGTAATAAGTTAATATTTAAAACCAGTTATAAAAGGGACTTTTTTCCCCAATACCGGCGACCCCATGCTATGTTTGATGTTTCAGTTACCTCATATCGTGATTCTAAGGTTAAAAAAACTGTTTGATTGAAGTCCAAGCATTTACTATTCTTAATTACTCACCTTGGTAAAAACCAACTGATTCTTAAATTTATCATATTATTAGAATTAATAAAATGAATTTAATTTTAAATTTCGAACACAACAATAAAAATCGATTAGTTTTCTTTTAAATATTGAGGAATATAAAATAGTAAGTACCATTGAATCAAAGGTTATTATGTTTAACACTATAATAGTTCTCTTTATTCTTTTTTTTATTTACCTGAACCCATCAAAGGCTCTACTGGGCAATTTCCTTATAAAATTGTAAGAAAATCCAAGTGCTTGCAATTCCGTTGTATTCGTAAACCATTCCCTTTTAAAGTAAGATAGTTGGTTGTGATCAAGAAAAATTGATAAGGTGGGCATATTTGCAAAAGCATGGTCATCAATTACGAATATTTCGTTATAGTCCAGATGGACTGATATCAAGCGTTGTCCATTAAAGATTCCTTTTGGTATTTCTGTGACTGATCCATTTGTAATATCGATGTTCATTAACTTTGGTGTATTTTGAAAGAATCCTGGTTCAATTTTTTGCATTTTGCAGTTATTTATTACCAAACCTAAAGAAATTATAAGAAGTGTATTCAGATCATGCCGCTAAAATATTGATTTTTAAAATTGTAAAATGTTTAACTTTAAATTATTTAAAACTGTAAAATGGTTGGCACACCCTACTAAATATATTATTATTAGTTAGGGTCATGGAACATGAAAAAAACTTGATTTTAAAATTACTAAAAGAAAACACGAAATTTTTCAAAATTGTGTTTTCTGCTTTTATTAGTTATTAGTGGTACCTAGTGGTAACATGTTTTATTGAACAAAAAGCCACAATTAAATATTGTTTTAATACATTTTTTTAACAAATTTTTGTGGATTTATTTTTAAATTTTTTAAACGCAGCCTTCTTTAAACAAAAACAGACAGAAAAGTTAAACAATTTGCAAAATTTTGGTAAAATATTACCTGTCATTTCGTTATGTCATTAATTGTAATTTTAAAGTTGTAATAATATAGGAGATTTAATGGAATTTTTCAAATTATTATGTTCTCCCAAACCTTTATGAAAAATACATTTATATGGTAATGTTTTTTGACCCTATATCCACATAAAAATGTAGATTAGTTCTTGTTTTTTAATTATTATGATAATCATAAAAAATGAAAACAAAATAAAATTGACATAATCAAGCAATAATTATTTATTTTTAATTTTATGTATAAAGGTACATACTTAGATAATAAATAAAAATTTAAATTTGTGACATCCAACCAATCACATTTTTTTAACATAAAATTTATTTTTGTATATTTGTCACAATTTAAAAATATCCGCATTGCCTTATTTTGTTAAATGTGTAATTTATCAAATATTTCCTCAATAGCACAATATAATAGTAGAACAATAAAGAAAATGTGGTAATATAATAGTATTGAATATAGTTTTTAGAAAACGAACTAATTCTTTTAAAACAACCTACTTGTTCTTTTCCTGAAATCTCCGATATAAAACTTTCAAAATAAATAACGAACTTTATTTTGAATCAATAATTATCCCTAAATATTTGAAATTGTTTACTAAATCACATCATTTATATTTTAACAATTTAAATTATTACACATGAACATACATTTAGTTTTTGAAATATTTAATTTTAATTTATTCAGTTTCAGCCAATTTAATATCTGAGAATTAAGAGCATTGAAATCATCAAAAATATTGAAAACATTAATGTGTCATCAGTAAAAACTTGTAACTTACACATTTATAAAACTGAAGGCATATCGTTAATGTATAAAATAAATAAAATTGGACCTAGTATACTTCCTTGAGGAACTCCTATTTTATTATTTTTTATTTGAATACGTTTTTGATAAATTTACATTTATGACTTCTTACTTAAATAATTTTTTTTTATTGATACCCTATTTCGCTTATTTGAAGTACGCCTCAGCGTGTTTAAATCCCACTTTCAAAAACGCGCGTGTTTTAAAGTTACCATGGCAACATCAACAACCCGTGAAACGTGAAGTCTAAATATTATGTCAACTTTTTAATTATTGATTTGACAGAATTACCTTTTAACGTTAAATAATAGTATATTAAAGTGCACGTTTCATAAGAAGCGGTTTTAGCGCACGCGTCTATTTTAAAAAACGAGCCACAAAGTGGTGAGTTTTTTTATTGACACGTGCGCTAAAACGCCTAATGAAACATGTGCTTTATACATTTTTTTTCATTTCACCTTTTATAATCAAGAAAAATACATTTTAAAAAGAAAATAAATCCATCAAATTTTTAAATTTTTGTCTAAATTTTATGTTGGTAATACTATTTTTTATCATAGTTGCCTCTGGACAACAAAATTATTTTGCAAACTGTAATTTTTTGATTTATTGACCCATTTTCACCACGAGATTCTAAACTTATTTAAGCGATATGAGATTTGAAATTGGACGGAATACGTTGTGTGATCTTTGTACATTCGGTACATATACAGAGCGTTCGGAAATTTGGGAGATTTTGCTACTTTTATTCGAATTTCAAAAGACGTGATTTTACGTCAAGGCATTGCAATTTAGTATAGGGAAGATGGAAAATTCAAATAAAGTTTAAGTTAAAATCGACATTGGAAGGTTAGTAGATTGAATTTTGGATAGGATTTGGCAGAAAATGATAGCTTGAAGCATCTACAAAAGATCGATTTATAGATTTATGCAACCAACATACATGACTGTTATCCACACAGAATAAAAAAGTAAGTTATCAAGCTATTTTTCCTCTGCGAAAAATGGGTTTTCTCGTAAATCACAAAGGCCGCGCAAGTCAATGAAATAAAACATTTAAATGTTACCGACATCAAATAAAGAAAAAACGCGTATCGAAATAGCTTCATTACGATACGCAAATGCGCCGCCGTGCTTGCAAAATCGCGTGTGTTTTAAATACCTTAATATCCACTCATACTTTAATATACTATTAAACCATTTATAAACTTTTTCGCGAATATTTTTTTAAATAATGGGTAATTGGATGCCCAAGACCGCTATTCGGTCAGATATGAAACAACATAATTACAAAATATTGATTAAAAAACGACATTGCCAATGCCTCACTCATGCATGCATGCAATGCCCGAAAAAAATGGTTTTACCTCGTAAATCAGTCAGGTTGCTTATTAAATGTCTTCTTAATATTGGCACATCTTCATTATTTATAGTAATTTACACAGGTGCTTTACCACCAAACGATGCAGTTGTTATACAACTATTTAGGACTAACGGGAACGTTTCCATTTCATTTTTCGCATTTTCATATTGAAAGGTGGCATGCACATTGTTTATATCACACGACGGCTGTAGTATAGCAACACATGTTTAAATTTTTATCACTGTGGCTAAACAATTTAAAATTATAACAAGATTTTTACTCATGTCTATAAAAATATATCTGTACCTATCTAGATATAAAAAATGATGTGCAATACGTTATTCATGAACTCGATTACAACGGGTTTCTATAGTCATGAACTGCAAGAGCACTTACAATAAATAATTATTTCTATTGCGTTATTGGCTTTTATTACTATTATTGTTAAAGAATATCATATATTGTGATTGCAAGGTCAGGGATTTTATGATTAGCGGAAAATCCAAGCAGAATTTTGATAACTTGTAAAAAAATGTTACGCAACTAGAAAACCTTTTTATTACATTTTTATAAATAATTTGTTAACGATGTGGGAATCGATTCTGTAATATTTGAAACTGCAAAAGGCATGACAGTGCCGTTCGTATTTACGGAGTGTGGCTAACAATTTCAATATTCGGTAGATTATACAACTCATTTTTTATTTTTTTGAAGGACGCAATTAATAAGTGACAATATTTTATATAATTATCTCTTCGTAGCTTTACTAATTGTAATTACAAATACATGTAAAAGTCAGTCCGCTTGCACCGTGCGCTATGGATTGGCAAATTATAGAATTGACCATGACTATAATTGACGAATTGACCCAATCATTTTGGCTCGTCCATAGTGATTCTTGTCATAAATCACGGTTAAAGTTTACTTAATCCCGATTAGGCATAATCGGCATATTCTCCGATTCCTAGTTTTGACAATAATTTTGACAGCTGCCAACTATCACATGATACAAATAATAGAATATTATTGGCTTGACGTAACCGCTACGGATTTGCTATAAACGCCAGCGAAGTTTATAATAATAATAATAATAAAAACAACCTTTATTCAAAAAGTGACAACGAAATTATTTCCCAGTTTCTCATGTCCTTATAAAACAAAATTTTATTATGAAATTTTAGTAGGTTATTTAATTGCACTCCGGGCATATTTTCAGAATTCATATAGGGAAGCATAAATAAAAAATATTTGAAAAAGTAAGATTATTTTGCCATTAAAATTATTGGAGAAATATCTATGTGTTTGAATGTTAAATTTTGCAGCACTTCCGGTTAAACCGGAAGTAAAATAGATTTGACTCATTCATACGGTATACCTAAAAAGAAGTAAAAAAATAATATTAAATATTTCACTTAATTATTTGTTTTTTGTAAAAATAATAAAATGTGTGGCTAATTTGATAATTTCCTACGCCATTTTCTCGGAAACTTTTTTAGATAGGTAAAGGATATAATACATGTTTCATGCTTAGAATTCTTCGTAGAATGCATATTTTGAAAAATATACAGAGTGTTCTCTTAAAATAACAAGGTTGTGTGCACTTCCGGTTTAACCGGAAATAGCAGTTCAGGCGCTAATCTCAAGGAAGTTATCAAAATTACTGGGCATAGTTCCATAAATTCTATAACAGCCTATCATCTTTAACTCTCAGCGAGCAGCATCTTATGAAGGTATTGTCGAAAATGAGAGCCGAAAATATGCCATCTACTCCTAATGTTGAAGCACAAATTCAAGCAACATATAATAATAATAATAATTAATAATGTATCCAATGATTCACCTGAAAGTTGTCACTAGAATTGTAATTGTGTTATTAACAATAATATATAATATAAAAGTAGAGTAATCGTGTCCGTATAATTTATATCAACAAAAAATAATCTCGGCCCGCGGACTTTAAAGTGTAAAAAGACCTGGATTTTGCATTAAAGTACACAGGGATGCAAAAACAATGGACTCCCTATGGCAGAGTAGACATTGATAGCTGTTTCGTCCTTGTTAGGAACTCATCAGAATGCCACAACCCGAAGCAACTCCACAGATAACACCGCAGCGCATTTAAACCCTGCTTAATAAAATAGCAAGTAGTAAATAAGCCGCAACGCCCTTACGTTGGAATCAACAACAATGGAAAATACAGGTACAATGAAGTGTGGATGTGAAAGGACTTAAAAAACAAAACGGAACAAACACACTCCAGTATAGGGTTTGCTCCGTTTTGTTTTTTGAGTCCACTTCATTGTACACCGAGAAAAACAAAATGCTTGAATGAACATTTACATGAATGTCATTTCAAAAAATGTTAATTTAACAGAAAAACTATTAAATTAATCTTTATTTTGATGTTAAGGTAACATTCAGAATTGTTCAAACTTTATTTATTCATTTAACAGTTAAACTATTAATTTAACAAAAACGTGCTGATTCAAATAACATTTTTAATATAATATGTTGATTTAAACAAAAAACGTTTGTTGTTTAAAATACTAAGATGTTTAGGCTAACGTAAAAAAACATTAGAATAACGTTCACTTCAGATTAATCACCAAAATTTGGAAGTCATTGAATGAACAAATTTTGAATTGTGGTTCAATTACAATGTGAATAAAATCAACGTCTTAAAACGATTATATTAACATTTTGAAAGAAAATATTTAAGTAGGTATCCATATACGAATTTAATTTTTCCTCTGTAGATTTGTAAACCTGTCTTTTAAGTTAGTTTAGTATAATTAATGCTAATATACAGAGGGTGGTACAAATTCGATGCATTAGCGTTGCTATCTCGGTAACTATATAAGGGATGAGAGTTGGTTAAATGGAGGCAAAGTTGTTTTTTAATGCTGAATAATTTGTTAAAGAGAAATTTCAAAAATTCCGAAGACTTCCGGAGGTAACCGAAAAAATCAATTTTGGTTTTTATTTTTTTTACGACAAAATACTGATTATTTTAAAAACCCAACAGCACTTTCTTAATGCACCATTTTATGCTCTTAGATTCAGGTATATAGGTAAACATAACAATTAAGTGAAACAAATTAAAATATTTACCTGATTAATAATAAAATATAGGTAGGTATCTATATAAATTAAATGCACAAATTATTTTAATAAATTAGTGAATATTTTATTTCTTCATCGGTTTTTGTAATTTTTGTGCATTGTTATGTACTAAAATGCCTGAAAACAAATGCAAAAATCCTATCTATACTAGTACTAAACAGAACCTCAAACCGTAAATTTCAGAAAAAGATTTGTTGCAACCCAAAAACATAAAACAGATAAGTATTTACAATAAATTGAAGTCGAAAAAGTTTAGATCGCAGTACCTTTCCACGTTTTAAATAAACCGCCAAAACACTCGTTAAAAACCGGAACGGCAGTTTGGCATCCTTCGCAACGCCGCAAATTCCTCCTTCTTGCTCTCCTTCCTCTGTTCGCAGCATTGACTTTGTCCGCAGACGCTAGTCGGAAACTCAAACGACAGAGTGACTGACCCAGCGATGGGCGGATCGGATCTGAGCCGGATCGGTGAGTCGGATCTTAAGAAAGATTCATCGATCCGACTCTCAAAATAAAATAGACGGATCACGGATCTGACGGATCTATTTGATTTGATTGTTGACCGCTAGGTTCACGTTCGGCGTAGGGGTAGAATCGTAGAATTCACTGCTACGGCGCCACGAGCTGCGATGCGATGGAGAGCGGCTCGTGGCTCTCGGATCGGATCCGTTAAAAGATTTTTTAAGTCGTACCGATGCCTGACATGCGGGTCGCAGCGTTGGAAAAGCAAACGAAGCGTGGCGATTTATTACTGTTGTGTTTATTGTATTGTGGGTTGCGTCACTTATTTCTTGATGATTTCATAGAGTCTGGAATATAAGTTTTTTTCTATGAAACCACCATATTAAAGAATCTTCGTATCTTTTAATAAAGCAGTTCATTTAAATGTTTGTCCATTTCTGTAATCACTGGGGGTTCTTATTTTTTGAATAATGTTGAATGGCGCTACCGGATCGTGACTCAGAATAACCGAGCCGAGAACCGATAAGATTTTCTTTATAATTTTTGGGATAAGACCCGGGATCCGGCTCATTGAGTCGGATCTTTGTGCTGATTCGGATTTGGTGACCTGAATCCCAAAATAGATCCGTCTTGCCCACCACTAGACTGACCCGATGGTGAGCAAAGCAATTTTATTTCAGCAAGGGCTTTGTGCGTTTGTGTTAAGTTCGTGGTTTGTGTGGTATGCCATAAATTTGTTTTTTAGGTAAGTTTAAGTGATATTAATTTTAAAGTTAGAACTATTATTATATTATTAATCCAATGTTGTGTGATTATATGCTAACATGTTTTACTATTGGGTGTTCAACGCGGCCGGCCGCGGTGGCTTGTTAAGAATTTCAAGATGGCTGCATGAGCGTATAGATGGTTGGTGTTCCTGAAGTTTCCGACAATTTATTTGACAAAGAAAGTCCTCGTGTAAAACGATCAACAATTTGACAATTTCTTGACGAATAAATTGCACAATTTCTTGGCCAAGAAATTGACGAGAGATATCCCGTGTAATACAGGCTTAAGCTTAAAATAATTGTTTGCTTGTCGATTATTTATTGTGAAACCGTTTTTAAATACTTTTGTTTTTACAGAGGTTATATTCGTTTTTAGCTTTGACAGTTGACACAAACAGCTGATTGTTTTAAATTATTTTTATTTTCGCGAAGAAAATAGGTAGTATACAGGTTGCATTTAAAAACTTATTGGAAAAAATGTATTATCATGGCATAAATGCAAGTACTTATACTCTGAATATTCCTTTCAGTTGGAAAATGGACATACTGGTAGTGGAAAAATGGAAAAGCACGTTTTCGCTCAGGAAATTAGACAATAACAGCACAACCGTTAATCAGTATATAGGTGATTGGCCAATCTTAAAACACCGAGAAGCTTATACTTTGGTTTGTGAAACTAATAATGTACATTATGTATCAATCTATAATTTAATAATTTTTTTTTAGACTGACAGTGACTTCAAAGATTTATATCCAACATGTACAATTTCGGTGCATACTCAACAAGACGTATGGAACCAGTTTTTTGAAAAATTTAAAATTGTTTCAAATGTTGACAATAAACCTAGTAATGAAAAATCGATCGTTGGTATTAATTATATCAACCTTCTTGAAAAATATTCCCTCGACAGTCCAAGAAGGTTTTCTCAACCTAGAAAAAATGTTACCTTAACACTTAACGATTGTTTCCTTAATAGTTAGAGAAGATTTCCTGAAACACTTTAAAATGTTACCTTAACAGTTTAAGTTGGTTTATTTCACAGTTAAGGAAGGTTTTATCAACCTCTTAAAAATGTTGGTTTAACATTTTGCGAAAGTTATCACAGCAGGGTAAGAACGTTAACTTAAGTTACTAAAAACGTTACCCCATCATTTAAAGGAGGTTGCCCCAAAATTTTGAGCAAGTTATTTCAACACTTTCAGAATGTTACTTTAAAACTGTAAAAATGTAAAATCAATCATTTTTACATGTCCCCATAACTACTGCCTTTTTGTTCAATGAATAGGTAATTCTTGTTCAACCAATAGATATACCACAACATTTTTTGATGATTCATTTAACTCTCAAAAACCATTGCTTGTATTTAACGTTTTAAAAAAATTGATTTAACGGTTAATTCGTTGGCTCAACAGTTTTTTTCTCTCGGTGTATCTGTATTTTGCATTGTTAATGGCGTTGCGGCTTATTTACTACTTGCTACTTTATTAAGCAGGGTTTAAATGTGCTGCGGTGTTATCGGTAAAAATAAAAGTATAATCCGGTAATCTTGAAACATGTTGTAGCATAAAGGTCGGGACACACCTATCATGCACCCTTCCGATCCGACTACGATCATACAGCCGGACGAGTGCCTGAGAGGGAAATGATACTAGAGTTTGAACAGCGTAGTTCACACCTTTCCGACACGTGTCCAATCCCACTCCTACACGACTCCGATCATGCATCCGATCGTGTTCCGATCGTGCAGTCTATTCGTTTTAACGGCTGTACGCGTCTACACTTCAAAAATATTATTAAGGAGAGTATTCTTACTCTCCTTCTACGGATCTTCTTCTGTTCTCCATAAAATCTCTCCGGTTTTCTTCATCTTCCTCTTCTAAACGAAGGGCCACATGGCTAAATCGCAGTTGCTGAAATTTTTAAACATTTGGCGCACAGAACCTTTCGCGATTTATGCGCGAATGTATCGAGCAGGAGCTGGAAATCGGAAAGGATTCGGAAGCGTGTAGGACATGTGTGCTCACCCCTTCCGATCCCGCACCGATCCGTTCTTTGGAGCAAAATCGGACCGGAGTCGGATCGGAGTGGTGTATGACAAGTATGTCGCGGCCTTTATATTCGATAAATAATTTCTTTGGCCGGTGTTTTAAGTTCCTCCTTGCTAGTTCGTTATTTTTTAGTGGTTCACCCTGTAAAAATTCACGCACTACAGCAACTGAAACAATGCTGATTTGAAAAACAAACACATCTGTATTGATAATTTCTTCGAAAACTAAGCCCAAAACTGACAGGAATCTTGTTCGAGAAATATAATTTTTCATGTGAAATAAAATAACCCACTTATGACAATAATAATTTTGACATAATTATCTTATATTATGTTCGTATTACCTCCATACATCTGATCTAGATTAAACAGTTCTGTTATTATACTAAAGTTATATTATATTTAATTTGTAGGTTTTAGGATATCAATTATCTAAAGTATCCCTAGACTAATTTATTTGTTTAAACTAAACAAAAGATTAAGCGATTATTGGTTATTTATTTTAAAACATTTTAAAGGCGTTTTTCAAAAGTGGTTAGTGACTGTCGCCAAGCTTTTAAGGTCAAGTGAAATTTAAATAAAATATCATAAACAAAATAAAAAACTTGAGTCTTACAGTAGATCCGATCCGGTCTTAATGGAAGGGTAGGTATATCATAAGAAAACATCATCATCAGGACCGCAAAGTCAATATTCTTCGGTGTGCCCCCTCCTTTTTTAAAATAATAATAGTATTAATATTATTTTAATATATTAATACACTGAGAAAAAGACCTTCTTCTATCTATCTATATATATAAAAAAATGTTTGTCTGTCTGTCTGTCTGTATGCACCGTATGCGTTCCTATACCATTTATCCGATTACGATAAACATTTGGTAAGTTGTTGTGTGCAGGCCGAGGAAGGTTTCGGCATAAAAAAAGGGGCGTAACGGGTACCGGGTACTATTAAATAATAATATAAAATGTTTGTTGATGCGATGGTGAACCCGCCTTATTATTATGGCGTAGCAACGCGCGCAGGGTATAGCTAGTTCCTTATAAGAATTCGCATACTCTTTATACAACTGTTTAATACTATATTTGACAGCAACGCGCTTTCCTACTGTTAAACAACGAAAACTGCTAGATCGTTGTGTAGTGATAATATCACGGTAATTTAGCCAATAGGAAGTAGGAGTTATTGCTACTCTAGAATGGTTTATTGCCATTATTGCTCTGAATACTCATAGTAATGATCAAGTTCTATTGGGGGTGTAATCTGGTTTTATATACTGTATTAGTTCCGACTGGTAGTTGTATTGAAACTTGACATCAATCATAATAATATTTGCTTAGTACGGTTAATAAAGCATCATATGATTATCTGTTATGCAACATGGTTTACTGAGATGGTAAAATTTGTCCTTACATTATAAAGTCCAATACTAATGATGGGTTGTGCAAAAGAGGAATCTTCTATTGCTTTATCTAACATGCAAAGTTAAAAAAAAAAACTTAAACACAAACTGAAAATAATTTAATTGAAACAAGTAGGTATTGGTACGATCAATAAAATTTAAATTCAGACAGGACAGCTAGAAGAGACGAACAACGATGTGACCTGCGCAACAAATACGTTAAAACTATTTTTTTGCTTAATTTTCATCTGGATCGAAGCAGAACTTGGTGCCAAAATCAAATTTTGAATAAAGCTATTAATAAAAAGAAATCCCATATGATGCAATCTTTACTGGTCACACTGTATATTACAGGTCTGTGGTCTTGATCCAGACTATTATATACAAACTAAATTGGACATTGGGGTTTTTACTCGGGGATAGCTAGAACTTGCAGGATTAAAATAAAGGCTACTTATATCTTAATAAAATATCTGTTAATAAATTTGTATTATTTAGGGGCAAGCCTTTCCTGCCCCCACCCAGAAAGCACTCCAACTTACGCCAATGTCTGCGCACCGACGCTATTTTTTGTCCTCCCGGCTGCAGTGTCTAATTGCGGATCTGTGCGGCCGTGCTGATTATTATTGTCTACATTCAATTTTAATTTTCGCAGTAAAACCACTCTAAAAATTAACATTTTAGACATATATTTCATCAATCTAATACTTAAATTTTACCTTGTTTATCTCTGTTGCTAAACAAGTTTCATATTATGTTTCTACACTTTGTCTTAATAATATTTAATTAACACAAGTGCGAATTTAGCTCCAAATCATGTGGAGGGGGGGGGGGGGGAGATAAGACTAATTATTTTTGTTATAACTTATATATTTAGCTGTTACACCACTACAACACCTAAAATTAAAATTCATGTAGAAATATACTGGTTGCCACAAATACAACTTCTTCATCTCTAGAACAGAAAATGTATAATGAATCATATCAAGTTTTTTAAAAATCTTTTGTATGGTTTCTAACAAGGGTTTAAAATCCTTTCTTTGAAGGCCTCTTTACCCATGTAAACTATGTATTTACGGACCTCCAAATTATTTCATAGAATACCTACCTACTTTTCTGTAATTTATATAGGTCTTAGTATTTATTTCTTATTTCAAAAGTTAAAACAGAAATATTTTGACCGACATTTATATAGTTGGACTTGCATCCAGAAACGCAACAACAATATGGCATTTTCACTATAAAACTTGAAAAGCTAAACCAGGAATTAAAATAGACAAGGCAGATGCACTTATTATTTAATTTGCATACAAGAAAATCCGTGGAAATGTGAAACCATCATCGATAAATCCATTGAATATCAAACTATAAGAATAGCGAATCTTCGTGAAAACTTGCCAACCCTTTTTTAGACTGTATTGGAGACGGTTTGGCCGCCATTATGGAGTTGATCGTAAATCTATAGTTATAAATGCAGCGCCTCGGCAACAAATGTCTCAAATTCACTGATGTGATGTCGTGGTGTTGCCGCATATCGTATTTTATTGGAATTTTGAAGGATTTAACCATTTTTAACAAACAATAAAATAATTAATTCCAGCCGAATGTATGTTTTTGATAATAATATGTACGCTGATTACTCCGGGGTAATTGGACCGATTTTCATAATGATTTTACCGTTGCATTAAGTGTTAAATGTTATACAAATAAAAGTAGATAAAAGCGACAGCAAGTATAGCTATTTGTAGTTGGGTCTAAAATTCACTAAGTCACCTAATGAATTGTGCATATAATAAATACTATTTGGTAATAATATATTGAAAAAAGTTTGTACATATGCACAGGACAACTTCGTAGGCATAACATTATTGCACATTTTTTAAATAAACTCCGCCATTTCTTAAAACTGGGTAATACTCAAAACTGTCAATTTTGACTTAATGAATTTTTGCACTAAGCCGACAATATATTATGCCAGTGCAAGGCAATCCAGGCACCGCGATGCGCGTGGCGGTATGGTAATGGTAGTGGGGGAGAGGATCATGCAGCAAGTCAAACAGACAGGCGGCAACAATGTTTTAATTTAGCAGCGAAAATGCTTGTCGTTAGTGGCTGCATCAACACGCTTTATTGTGGGTGACTCATTGTTCCATCTATGAATTTAACGTAGCAGATTTAGGAAATCTGCTTATATGGCCTTCTTATAGTTTGATATTCAATGATAAATCCAACTGATTTCGTAAGGTCACGAGCCACAGAATTCATGGAGACGAGACGGGAGAAACCGACAGGGCTATGATAAAATGATAATATTTGAGTCACTTGAAAATATACTGGGATTAGAAGCGATTGTATCTCCTCGAAAACTTTCCTGATTTTGGCAATTATTTTCAACGTAGGTACCTTTATAAAATACTAAAACTACGTAGTTTTATAATTTTTATAAAGCAATTTTAGACTTAAATTAAATAGTTTTATTTCAAAATAAGAGGTTCAGCAGAAGTTTAAATAATTATTGAAAAAAAAACCAATGTCATCGTGTTGTCATGATTTGACACGCAAAACTAACCTAACGTCAAATTATTTAGTTGAACTCCCTGTCGCTAACTTTAAGACGCCTTCTGAGGTGGATCTCACCCCTCCGAGACACCTCCCTATCCGCACCTGGTGCAAAGTGCCTTTATGAACAGGCTAGTATAATGCTGTCTTAATCACTTCTTTAAAATCGAGAAGGCTATGATCGTAACAAATATATTTTCAATTTAAACTTGGTTGTATGTTAATTGTGGAAAAAGTGGAAATAATATTTAAACGGGGTTGCAAAAACCCAACCTTTAGTGCATTACCTAATCCAAATTCTGGAATTATATTAATATTATTATTCAAAAAAGTAAAATATCTTCAGATAAGCAAGGGATTTGCGAAAAACGTGAAAATCTGATAATGCTGACCCACTAAACCCTAAAAGATATATTACGTCACATTACAGTAGGTTGCCCTATCTTTTCGGCGGTAACGTGTTTGTTTTATTAAGTGGGTTACTATTAAGGTGCAGTGCAGATAATATCTAATATAGGTTTTATAGGTTGGAGTAATTTCTGCACCATTATATTATAATTAATTATAAAGTTAGCGGGACAGTGGCAGGGCGACTCGTGATTATTTTAAATGGTAGGTACTTTTGTAACCTAGTCAAGTCAATGATTTCTTAGCGGTACAAAAGATAACACTACAAATCTACCCACAAAATAAATCAAACATGCACTTACCTATACTTACATTTTAAACAGTTTTTAACAGTTCATTTAAATTTGGAAAACTTCTTGTAAAATATTTTTCGAAAGAAAACATAGCCAATGCAAATAATCTTTCTTTGCTCATGGTATTATGTAAAAAGGTTTAAATTCTGTTTAAAGTGAAAAAACAGCGCCCATTTTGAACTCTTGTCATGGGTATTGTATATATACAGGGTGTTTCATGTACATGTTCGATGCATTAGCGTTGCTAACCCGGCAAATATGGGGAATAGAGAGCTCGTTAAATGAAGGCAAGGCTGCCTATATTAATTTTGAATAATTTTTTTAAATAAAATTTATAAAATTTTGATAACTTTCGGAGATATCCGAAAAATCAACTTGTTTTAAAGACAAAATACCGATTTAAATTACTTTTAAAAACCAAAAGCATTCCTTAATGCACTTTTTTATGCTCTTCAAGAAAATAATTTTATTTTTCAGATACGTTTCATTCTTTTGATACCAACATCAATTTTTTTTAATACGGACATGATTTTTTTTTGTAACTTTTGACCTGTCAAAATGCATTACACTTATCACTAAATTGTAGGAGTACTTTCGTAAGGCAAAAAAATTCAGGTCTGTATTCAAAAAAATTATATTGAGAAAAACGAAAAGTTGTATCTGAATAATAGAATTATTTTCTTGAAAAGAATAAAAAGTGCCTTCCGAAAGTGCTCTTGGTTTTTTGTATAATTAGTATTTTGTCGTAAAATATACCGGGTGTCCACAGAAGGTGGTTCGCCCATCTGACTTTTTTGTTTTTCAAGATAATGGAATAATAATAATAATAATAATAATAATAATAATAATAATAATAATATGTTTATTTAAAAATTTAATAATATAATAAATATGTTTATGTTGTCTTCGATAAACTTATTCTTCAATCCCTGGCAGAAGCTGTCGGCATGTCAATTTTCTTCAAGGCATGATTTTGTTTTATCAGTTCTGCTGGTCACAGGCTACTTGATGCATTTAAATTTAAATTTGTTCTCAAAAGATACTTTATTTTAGGAAAGTTCCAAGTTAACTTTTTAAAGTTTTTTTAATGGCAGCTTTTCTAAAACCTAATGGTATCAAAATATTCGTAATAAAATCCTATTTTTTCTTAACCCGACGAGCCATGTTGCCGTAAAAAAAACGAATTATACAACTTTAAAGATTAAATTTTACACAGCACATGGCATTGGACCAAAAATAGTAAAATTGTATTTTCCCAAGATTAGAGAACTGAAATAAGTGATTTTAAGGTATTCAAAGCCCTCTAGATAAAACAATAAATTTAGAAAAAAAAAAATTTTCTTGGTGACAAAAAGTGACAAGTGACACATCGTTATATTTAGAATGTCATATGGAGTAAAAAAAAGGAAAAATATACCAGGTGTCCCATTTAAAAATAGAAAATTTATGTCACTTCCGGTTAAACCGGAAATTCCATAATGTTGAGTCACCTGTCAAAAATGCAGTTTTATGTCGTATATAAATCCCCTAAAGTTTATTCCATTATCTTGAAAAACAAAAAGTTAGAGGGGCGAACCACCTTCCGTGGACACCCGGTATATCTAATAACAATTTTTTTTTCGGATATCTCCGGAATCATCGGGTTTTTAAAAATTACTTTTTAACAAATTATTCAGCATTAAAATATGCAATTTTGCCTTACCAAATTCTATCCATTAGTTTTCTTGTAGTTTATCACACTTTTTTTACTTAAATGCGGTACGTGATTACTCTTAAGTGACATATCAAGGTAGCTATTTCGAATTACCCAAATATTCCGTAATTCCCATCGCTTCTCTACTAAAATTAGACTACATATTTACAGCTTTTGGCTAAATTTGAATAATAAAAGCTTTTCGACGCGATCGTGAATCTTCGATATTACATTTTAGATACATGACGAGCGCGACTTTCTCTCCTCTCCCCTCCTCAGAAACCACGCCTGGTCGTTTCCTTCCCACTTGACAAGTCTTATACATGCGATGCTATGAAACAAAAATAGAATCAACCACATATTGGAAAATTACATACAAATTGCAACAGCTTATCAAAATGACGATATGCGCATGCGCGCAATTTAAATGGATGTAGTTTTGCCGAAATGGGGAACCGGGCATAACACTTTGTTATGAGTTGTACTCTCAAGAATACGAGCTCCGCGAGCTGCTCGGATTACTGCTATGTTGACATTTTAAGCCGTAACCAATAGCTGACAGTGACATTTCCTGTCAGTTGTAATAGGGAACTTGACAAAAATTTTAAATGGGGAAAAATTCTATAAATCATAAGTATATATTGTCATAAAACATATGGCAGCAAAAAAAACTACATATTTCGTCCCAAAAGACCGCTATCAAGATTTAAAAATGCCCCAAAATTCAAATTATCCCAAACGGGTAAAAACGGGTCGTGACGTCAAGAAGTATAAATCGTGTGTGACATCCACGAAATAGGTTATAGGTTGGCAATAAATTGAACGACGTTGAGAATTCCACCTTAAAACAACAATACAATAACAATAACACACGGCAATGTAAATGTTAACTCGGTAGCTCGGCCACCGGTCAGGATGACGGATGACGGAAAAGTCATACTTCCTGACGTCATCGGGCTCGGCGCGCTTAAAAGGTCGTTTAAAATGCTTTTGACACGCGCGAAACTTTAATGAATTTTTACCAAGTTATTACTGATTTTTAAGGAGTAATTATTGGGGAATATTTTTTTAGGCCTAAGCGAGGGCCTAACTAAATCATATTATTGAAAAAAAAAAAATTGGAACACCTCTTTCTGACATCATTTCAATGACGTTTCAATTTAAATCTGAAATACTTGGGTTAAAAAATAATCGTAGTGACACTGTCAAAATGACGTAAACATTAAATGCCGAAAGTCGAAGATCTATTTTTTCTAAAAATGTAATTACCGATACCTAATTAATTTCAGATTTGATCGCCATTACTTTAGAACTACTGATAGCAATTCTCTTATCACCGCGACGAGGTCTCATCCATAACCATGCAAGATTCCCGCTCAGTTCGACTTGGACATCGTCTCCGACGAGGCGAGCACTACGCGACGCTCCTACGAAATACCGTCACGACGCCGTGTCATCGTCAGTCCACGTGTTGTAGCGCTTCCTAGTGCGGCGTCCGGATCTTCCGGTATGTCCCATCCCGTGTCAAAAAAGAGGGAGGATGAAGAGGAAAGTGAAAGTCCCCCACCTCCTGACGGTGGGTGGGGGTGGATGGTGGTGTTTGGATCATTCATGATACATGTTATAAGTAAGTATTTTTCATGTTTTTATTTTACATTAATGTCAACTAAATTTGGATATTTTTGCTCATAAAATGTGCCACGCGAGTTTGTTGTCTAAATGATACGCATTGCTACTGCACCTACAACACAATGTTACTTACTTTTTAGTGAAAACATGAATATTAAAACTGCGATTTAGATATAGGCATATCTTTAGACGGTTAAAGTTAAAGTTAAAACCATAATATGTCGGGTCGGACAGCATACTAAATTTGAATATATTTTTAAAATACCCCAAGTTTGTATATAAAAGTCATGTGCCATTTTTCCAAAAATACTGATGTCTGAAAAAATTGGCTTTTGCAAAAAATATTACCACAAGATTAAGTGTAGGATCAACCTTATACCACAGAGGTTTAAAGCCTCATGCCAATTTTTTTTTGAATTTTTGGACCACGCTTAAATTTTGTTAAAATTGGTCAATAATTAATTTTAATTAATTATTACCTACTTTATCACTTATAACCGAAAAAAAATTACAGAAAGCACTAGTGGCGCATTCGCCATTTCATTTTCTTTCCAATATTTCGTTTATTTTTTGTTTTCTTCAAAAAGCGTCTAAATACTCGATTATCTACAGTTTAAAGCTCGGTTTGAAGTTAAAAAAATATCTTTGTCTGCTTTTAATAATTTATAAGTCCAACACTTTTAACCGTAAAAATACTTAATACCTAATTTCTATACATAAAAATTTCTATATTTTACAATGTCTTGAAGACATACTTGTTTTTATTAAAAGAACCCTTTTGACATCTTCTTTTTGAAGTGTTTTTTCTCAAAAGTATGTGACATGCAGTTTTAAGTAAAAAAAAAATTATTTGATAAAATGAATAAAAGCCAAAGTTCTATCAAGTACATAATATGTATTAAGTGTCACGTAATATGCTGATTACCCCCTAGCTACACCGGTACTCCCACATAAAAAGCACATAGAAAGTGGTATTCTTAAAAGCATTTAAAAAGTTAGCATAGTGATAATGGGGTTAATTTAAGCATTAATTGATGACACAAACTGGCGGGGGGGGGGGGGGAGAAGGGGGGAGCGCATAAGTGCCATAAGTATTCTAATATAAAAAAAACTGTTACACACTTGTCCGATATGCCACAATTATTTTTAATTATTTTCACCGACACTATATAGGGTGTTATTTAAGTATGTGGTCAAACTCCAAGGGGTGCTTCTTTAAGTCATTTTAGGAAGAAAAGTTCATATAAACATGGGTTTGAGAATGCATAGTTTTTACGATACAGGGTGTCAAACTTTAAAAAAAATCGGATGTTCGTTAATATCTCAATACTCTTTTATTAGATTTTGTTGAAATTTGGCAATTCTGTTTGTACTAACAAGAGGATAATTTAACCTCAATTAGATTAAAATTATTAAGTCCAGTGGCGTCCCGGAAGACAGTCTAACTAATATTTTTGACAATAAATTGCGCGCCACTGACTTTTTTTTAAATTTATATTTTTTTCAAATTAAGCAACTACAAATACTACTATTTTATATCCTGAGTTTTTTTGATATCTTGCTTTGTTTTTGAGAAAAAAAATAAAAACCACTTTATTGCATGTCCCCGGGACAATAGAGTAAAAAATGTAAACGACTTACCAAACAAACTATTAAGGAATTAAAATTACACGAAAGTACTGTTTTGAATTTTTTCGCACAGATTAAAAGTGTTTTCGATAAAAGAAATTAACATAAAATAATCGCATAACGTAATAATTTATTACTGCGATGTTTTAAAAGTAACAGAAAAATAATAAGAGTGGTATGGAAGGAAAAACAGTTGCTGTTCAACTTTAACATAAAATTCAAAAGAGGACTTTCGTGTAATTTTAATTGCTTAATAGTTTGGTAAGTAGTTTAAATTTTTTACTCTTATTGTCCCTGGACAATGGACATGCAATAAAGTGGTTTTTATTTTTCTCGAAAACAAAGCAACATATGAAAAAAACTCAGGAGATATAATAGTTTTATTTGTAGTTGCTTAATTCGAAAAAAACATAATTTTAAAAAAAGTCAGTGGCGCGCAACTTTTTTGTCAAAAATATTAGTTAGACTGTCTTCCGGGACGCCACTGGACTTAATAATTTTAATCTAATTAAGGCTAAATTATCCTCGTGTTATTACAAACAGAATTGCCAAATTTCAACAAAATCGAATAAAGGAGTATTGAGATATTTACGAACAACCGATTTTTTTTTAAAGTTTGACTGACCCTGTATCGTAAAAACTATGCATTTTCGGACCCATGTTTATATGAACTTTTCTTCTTAGAATCACTTAAAGAAGCACCCCTTGGAATTTGGCCACATACTTAAATAACACCCTCTATTATTTTCTAAACATTTTTATGGCATTTCTTAACGGATTGCGCGCATTCTAGTGGGTGCCGCGACGTGATCTGTGTATCTAATCTGAAAAACTGCAGACTGGTTCGGTGAAAACGCAAATAGCGTTCCCTATACTGGATTGTGATGCACTTCGTGGTTTATTTAGTTGTCTACCTTTCGATTATTACCAGTGTGACTGCCTCTTCTATTGGAGTTAATTCCGTTGGGATGGCGCTACAGTGTATTGATGGCCACTTTACTTTTGTAATAGGCTTTTAATACATCTTACGGCTGTTGTTGGGATTGCTTGAGTTATGGCTGCCCGTAGAGTCCTAACAAGGACGAAACGGCCGTGGTCTACCCGCCCCAAGGTATCTATTGTGCTTGGATTCCTGTGTATTCCAATATAAAAAATAGTTACACAAAAAAAATTAAAAATAAAAAATAGAGGTCCATTCTTACGGAACCCGTAAGAAAAATGATTTTTACATTGAAAAATTTAGGCACGCAATATAAGAAGTCACCTAATTTTTCGAGACGATACCTGTACAACCTCTTGCCTGGGCTGAGATTCAAGCAATTGCCAAACAAAAAAAAATTAAAACTAAGCTACAATTATTCTTAATAGAACATTGTTTTTATACGGTTGCTGAATTTCCTAGCTTTCGTTCGAAAATCGACGGATGGCGCTTACTGATCATGTTTAGTAGGTTGTTTATACACATTAATCACATTATTTATTGTTCCATATAATGTTAACTGTTTCTTTTATTTTTACAATTATTATTTTCAATTTGAGTTACATAATTTGACTTGTCTTTTTATCTATACCATGTATAGTAACAGAAGACCAAAATATATAAATGAATAAAAATATGATAGCAATAACTCTGGTACCGATGAAACGTGCTTAATGGTATAACATGATTTAGTTGCTCTTATTTAGATAATACTATCACCAACAGTCAATCCTGGGCATGTATTTAATTTCAATGAAATCAGTGCCGTAGCAACATCCTATGTGGTCCCGGGTACAATTTTATCCTTATAATCTCTTACAGACATTTGTTTGATAAGTTTTTAAAATTTAAATAATCTTCGACACCTTCTTAGAAAGGTTTTCTCTTCTTCCCCACTTTTTCAAATACTCAGTATGGTTTAACCATTATCAATTTTCTTCATATCATGTTTCTTCTACACTTCACTTTTTTAAGTCCATAAAAGCTCCATTAAGGAACTTATTTTCTCTTTTGCTAACACCATCAGCATAAAATAATTTTTTCTGTCTCCTGATGATGAACGTTTCTGCGTTCGAAACATGTAGAGACCTTTGAATAATTTTGTATTCTATTAAACTTTGTGAAGGAAGACTTTTAGTTTTTTCTTTCTTTCCCGTATTTCATTTTTGATGCTGCATGTCTTAATTTCAAAATATGCAACGATCTTTTATCTATGAACAATAAAAAAATGGGGGTATGTAAGTCGCGAAACAAAATTAATATTAAATATTTAGAACATAGTGACAAAAATAGAATTTTAAATCGAACTTCCTACATTTTATATCGTGTTCACTTTTCTAACATCTTTATTTATAAACACCTTCCGAACATTATTATAAGCCAGTGACAATTCAGTTGGAACATTAGTAATGTGGCAGTTTTATACACTTATAATGGGCGTTTTCACCGACATCAATGATGGTGGACGCGAAGTTTCATGTGAATTAAGTTACTGCTATGCTTTCACACATACCGACTTATCGATATTGTGTCGTGTAGTTACAGGCGCAGACTTAGCGTCAAGGAGCATCCAACCCACTCGTGTCGTCGCCAATTTTAATATTTTGTGTGGTGTTTGGTTTTATTCGCGAAAACACAAAGCTTAACTAATTTAAATGGCTGCTTAGTTCAATCGAACTTGTGTACCTAGGTGTAGGTTATTGGGACAAAACAAATGATAATCATAAAAAATAATTTGAAATTTTAGTCTACTTGAACCGGCATTCCGGCCATAGTGAAGAGCTTCTACCGTTGTCGTGTCATGTCGTGTCGGTAGATGTGTAAACGCCCAATAAGTGATATTATTCTTTAGGATGCAGTTTTATTGCATTTTATTAGTTTTATGCCCAAACTAGCAGATCCCGCCAGATGTGGAAAATTGGAACTTCCCACTTATCAGGAACTAGGTTTTTTTCCGGACACAGTTTTTCTTGTTACTTACAATTAGCTTTATATATTATTATAAAATAAAATTGTTAATGATCCAATAGCCTTTTATGTAGGTGTTTTTATGGCTTTAAGGATCTTGGGGAGCAAGTGAAACCCAAACTTTAATTTGCCAAACTGTAAAGACAGACAAATGAAAGTTACGACATTTTGCGTATTTTAATTTTCTTAAAAAGTACACCAAAATTTAAAAGAGAATAAAGCGAAAAAGAGAAAAGTTTTCTCATTAAAATAAAATAAAATTGGTGAACCCCAAAAAACAACAAATAAAAAGTGGTAAAAACTTACAGTTAAATTGGGCTCCACGAGTCATAATGGTAAAAAAAAAACAAATAAAAAGATAAAATCAGGACACATAACGGTAAAAGGGACACCTAACAAACGGCACTGTAAACAATTATTATAGTATTTTTTTTTAATTTTGCAGTACAACCTGTGCAAGGCGAGAAACCAACTGATTTGTTTGTAGGTATTGGCGGTAATAATGTAGAAATGTTGTAAATCTTTTTTTTTCCCTTCTCGTTTTTTCAATTAAATTAAAATATGAAGTACTGAGGAGGGTTTCTATATAATATGTCCTTCGATTAATACTTTCCGGATCATTTTTGATTTCCATCATTTCCCTTAAAATGCGTTCCTTATAATAATTAGTCTCTGCCCCTTACATTTTCAAAGTCAAAAGTGTGCCCGTACGTTTTAAAATGGTCAAAAAGTGCTGTTTTTGAGTCTTTGGTAACATGAAAGTTTCTGCATGTCTTTAAATACCTTCCGGTCTGCCCAATATATACTTTCGTACATTCTTTACAGGGTACCTTGTAAATTATATGAGATTTAAGGGGTGTTGGAGTTTTGTCCTTTCGTTTTGAGTAGATAGTATTTCCTATAGTGTTTTCGCTCTTAAAAGCTATCTTAACATTAAGGGAAATGATAGAAATCAAAAATGACCCGGAATCCCGGAAAGTATCAATCGAAGGACAGATATAGAAACACTCAGTAGGTACTTCATATTTTAATTTAATTGAAAAAACGAGAAGGAAAAAAAAAAGATTTACAACAATAATTTATTTCTACATTATCACTGCCGATACCTGACAAACAAATCAGTTGGTTTCTCGCCTTGCACAGGTTGTACTGCAAAATTTTTTAAAAGTACTAATTGTTTACGGTGCCGTTTTAACTTTTCGTTTTGTCAACAACACAGGTTCTTTTGGTGTTTTGTTGTTTTATACTATTCTCAAAAAATATGATTATTTTTGTAAGCTCACAGGTTTTATCGCAACCACATAAGCAAACTAGTAAACACAAATTTATCTCTCTAACCTAAAAATTTAACCGATAAATGTTAAAATAGTTATTGGGGGCGGGGCATCCTCTATAAAGCTTTTCATTGGCCAGTAATAAGGAACTTGCAACATAATTTTGTTTCTTGTTGCTTGTTAAGCTGGCTTGACATGGAGCAAGACAACCTGCAAGAAATTGCAGCAATTTCTTGCAAGGTCAAAATATTGCCGATTCATGTTGTTTGACATTATGCAAGTCTCTTGCCATTACAACACTGCTGCCAATCCCCCCCAAAAAAACAAGTCAACCATCTTTCTAACCTCAAAATTTTGTTTTTGTGAATCAGTGACGTTTAAAAATGAAAATAGCCAAAAAAAACAAAATAAATAAAAAAAAGTGATCAGGGTACTGCAGGGTAATTTATCCATTTTTATCACAGCAAGCAAAATTTAAAAAAAAATGTTTATAATAAACTTTATTTCCAGCAGAACAAATAAAACAACAATACAATCCAAATCAGCTGATCTGACTGACATTTGGTTGGTTGGTACACCAAAAGTAACTAGATTTTTCCCTAGAATTGCAACTTGCAGGCAATAGAAATGGCGCCAAACCGATAAAGTTGCAATGGCAATATCTTGCAAAAATCGATCAGCTGGGCTTCAACTGCGCATGCCTGTGATCAAGAAAAATTGCGTCTTGCATTGCCTTGCAGGTTGTCTTGCTCCATGTCAAGCAGGCTTTACTTAAAACTTAATTGTGTCGCGATTGATTTGTTACTGCGTATCAAATCTTATTTCTGTTGTTTATTGCTTAACGTCTAATGCTTATTTTTGAATTATATCTCTGCCTTAAGGGGTCTAAATTAAAAACAGTCCAAAATTGACAGTTCTAAGTTCAAAATGACAAGTCTTGTATTGTCAATATTGTTTTGGTTTTTCTTTAACTGCATAAACAAAACAGTTTTTTGATACGTAGTGTTTAATAGAACTAAAATAATTTTGGCAACAAGATCCCGGTAAAATTAATTATCGGAAAAATTCTTTAATTGCGAGAAAAACAAATTTAGATGAAAACGTCATATTATGGCATTATCACAATGACAAGATAAAAAACAACTGGGAAAATTATAACCTTAAATATCTTAATGGACTAAAATATTTTTTAGTGAATACAGGTTTTAATTTTCAATAGAAAATTTTGATATAAATAGAAGCGATAAAAAAGTCAATATTTTGGAAAGTATTTATAACATATAAAACCACATCGATAGTCCAGTGCTCCGTAAAATTCTAAAATAGATACTCGTTGTTTCGTCGTGAATCACCCTTTGTTATCACAATATGCATGGCAGCATATCCGATAAGAAACGCACTGAATAATTTGTTTTTTCGACATGTTATCACTTTTACTTTCGACGTTACTAAACATAGTTGCCAATTTGTCCCACTATTTCTTTATACCTTTCCCTTTAATTCTGCAAAACTATTATTTTGGTTTTGAAGAAATAGTCCATTCTTAAAGTGGAGTTGAAAGTATAAATAGGAAAGAAAAAATGTCTTCGTTCACAAAATTTAATAGAATAAAAAAATTTTGTTCAAAGGTCTGTACATGTTTTAAACGTAGAAACGTTCATCATCAGGAGACATAAATAGTATTTTACGTTACAAGGCCGGTAAGTGACTTATTACAGTACGAGTCTGGAATATAAACGAGTGATGTAATAACACCTTACGGACGTGTATCGTATGATATTTTATTTCATTTTGTCATAATCCTTTTTAAAAAGATTTAATAAAAATATTTATTACAAATTTTAAAATATTATTGGCAATATTTTCAAAATTACTAACTTTAGTTAAGCAAAATATTTAAAAAATTGTAAAAGAGAGTCTATTCTGAAGTTGCGTAATAATTTTCATTTACTAAAGTTGGTAGAAAAAATACTTTTACAAGTTAAATCATCTACACAAAGTTATTTGGTATGGATAGATATATATTCAAAACAAAATAAAAATTACCAACTTTAGTTAAGCAGACTATTTAAAAAATTGTAAAAGAGAGCCTATTCTGTAGTTGCGTAACATTTTTCATTTACTAAAGTTGGTAGAAAGAAGTATATTATTTATAGTAAGACATGCTGCCAAAATAGCAATTTTCCAATAAATACTAGTCGGGGCGTGGAACGCATTTTTATAGTCGGCCATGATTGCCTTTATTTTGTTTTGAATTATGACAGTTACTGTTATTATAAGTTTTAAAAACTTATATAGGTATTATTATATTCCAAGTTTAATTTAGTTTAATGTATATAATATGATGAATTAAATAATTAATACTCAATATGTGTACTTGAACATTTTGTTTCCTATAATTTAAGTGCAACTTGTCAAAAATCCAAAGTAAAAAGTTATTATTTCTAAAAACAAAAGATGGTTGCTAGGCAATACATTACAGTACCTGATACTGTTATGTTCCACTTACCGGCCGCAAATGAGTACATGGTAAGTTGATTTACCGGACAAAATGAAATACAATATAAGTATTGCTGATTTAGTAGAAGAGAAAATGATAAGTGGTATAAAACCTTAATGGAGCTTTTATGGCATAAAAAATTGAATTGTATAAATGAAACAATGTAAGGAAAAATAGAAATTAAAATAAGTTAAAACATACTGAGTATGTGAAAAGGTCAGTTAATAGGGTCTAAAACAACCAAAAAGACCGGGGAAGCAAAAAAAACACTTTTAGAAAAACCCTTTAAACATCTTCTTTTCAATAATAAAATTCATTTGATATTAGTGTACCCACAGTTCAAAGTGAAAATTTCGTTTTTATAGATCAATTTATTAAAGAAAATTGTGCTCTTGCATTAAAAAACAAAAGAATTGGTAATGATATTTTTCTAAAAGCTTTTACAAATCCTGGTTCTCGAGGAAGCATAATAAGTAGGTCAAGTTCGGGACTAAAATAAAGTGTTGGGTGGAGTTTTTTTTAACGTTTCTGTTACTTTATCTAACAGAAATTGAAGGCTTTTTCTATGAGAACAACAAAAGTAAAGATTTTTAAAATCAAATTTAAATTATCGTTATTACAGAAAAAAGGAAAAACTCATGATATGATATAATATTAACCTGGCCATTGGAAACCCTATGTAAATTTTTCTACTCACAAAAAATAATAAGGCTCCCCTATTAATTTACATCAAAATTGAAATGGACTTTTTTGAAGACCATTGTATGTTGTACTCATACACTAAATTTTATTATCTTCTAATAAACCAGTTAAAAGTTATTTAGAAAAAGCTCTTCGAAATATTTTTTTTTCGTGAAAAATACGGCGTACAACCGACTCTCCTCTCTTTTTCATAAAAACTCTTCGAAAATTCTTAAAAATAAAATAGGGCTGTGATATACAGGGTATCCGGAAATGATAAGCAAAAAACTTAGGACCTACTACCTACCTACAACCTTTTTTGTTTGATTTTTTTATAATTGATTATTAATTATTACAGGGTGTTACAGTTAAATCTTATTTCCAGTTTTTTTTTGCAAAACCCTTTGCCACGCTCATAGTATTTTGACGAAATCTCGTATATGGGTTTGTTCGGGTTTGTTCCAGGCATGTATTAGCCTTAAAAAGATCTCCTACTTAAACTATTTTTTGGAAAACAAGTTCTAGGTGATCCTGGCTAATAGAAAAAAGCTAATTTTATTGGAATCATTTATGTTTCTTTTTTGCAGAAGACGGCAAACATGCAAAATGTCACTTCTGTCCCTGTCCCCAATACAAAAATTTCCACTTGGATCATATTTTGCCAGTCAAAATAGTACCGTCAGTAGCTAAATGTATTTAAAAGATTACTTTTATGTTTGTCCTCTACTAGAAAAAGTATATTTCCCACGAAACAAAAATCAATAAAGTCCACTTATTAGCAACTTAAACTTGCCCCCAGTGATTGTAAGTCACTTCTGTCCCGTTTCATAATAGTGTTCTTGCGCGTTTATGGGTGGCACTACTATGTATCGGCATCGCTTAAACGGTTCAGTTCTTGATGGCCTTTGACAATAAACAGTTGTTTTCTTCCGGTATTTAAGACTTATTGGTGAAAAAACGTGGCAAAACGTAAAAAACTCAGTAAAACCAATTTTTAGTCTTTACTGTCTCTTGGCAGAAACGTATTGAATATGTTAATTATACGTTTATTGATACTTTTTATACCAAAAACAGATGATATTTCAAATAAATTCAAATACAATTGAAAGTTAAACATAACCTAATATTTTTTAGCACAAGAAAACGTGATAAATGTCACATCTGTCCCTGTCACAGTGTCACTTCTGTCCCCCTTTTCCATAATTTTAAAAAGGGACATATGTGACTTAAGTGGACAGAAGTGACACCAATAATAATTTTTTTAGTATCATTTATATTTGTTGACAATAGTGATAATCTGATATCCTTAGTTTACATAGGTAGGTATACATAATAATTCGAATACCTTGGGCAGTACCAAAATGTTTCGATTCGATATTGGTACAGCACATATAAAAAACATAGAGTCAAGCGAAGAAAAATATGTTAATGTTGCAACTTACAACACACAAAAAAAAACACGGAATGAAGCGACGATGAGGAAGATAATATACCCCTGTCACATTTTAACAAAAAGATAACTTTTGAAAATAGAAATCAGGTCATGAGTGTTAATAAAGCTGAAATTAAAAACGGCGATTGGTTACTTATCCGATTTAAATCAGAGGCAAAGCCAGGAGGAAAACCATTAAAATATATACATGTCAAGTTATAGAAACTGAAAATAAAATTGAAGGAACATTTTTACGAAATAAATCGACCAGAGATTTTCAAAGATTTGTGTATGGATTTCCAGAAATTGTAGATATCTACGAATTCACCTATGAAGATATCATAGGAAAACTAGAAGAACCTAATAATTATGGCCATGGTTTATTAAAATTTAAAATTAATACCAATGCCGAATAATATATTCTAATTACTCATTAATCATGTTTTTTTATTGAAGAATGTTACTTTGTTTCTTTTAGTGTATTTAATCGAACGGCCTATATTATAACTATATAAAACTAACTGATTAGAGGTTGTATTATTTTGTCACACCTGTCCTCATATTTATCACTTCTGTCCCCCTTGTATTTTTTGCTTATAAAACAGAATTTTATATTATTGTGGTTATTTTGGCTACCAAAGCTGCTTTGTATGCTACTAATTTAGCTATAAAAAATAAGCCATAATCATATCAGACATTTACTGTTTCAGAAGAGAAAGTTTAAATTTAATAATAAAAAAAATATATTTTTTGGTCTTTGCTACATCAGTTTTTCAAATCTATTAAACTTTTTAAGAGTACAGTAAGAAACCTATTAAAAAACAAAATACTTCTACCGAAATTATTATAGGAGACGTTATGTCATACAGATTATGAATAATTATATAATAAAGTCAAGGGGACAGAAGTGACTTTTATAATGATTTTAACATTTTGCCAGTCACTTGCCAACAGAAATTATTACTTGCCTTGTGTTTAATGATGTATTTTAAAAAATTTAAAGCTTTTAAAATCGTATAGAGTTAAATACTAACCCATAGAGCAAAACCAATTTTTTTTCAAAAATTTCTGCATTTTTTAAAGTTACGGGAGAAATACCCATATGGGGCTTTTTCGGGATGAGAAATACAAGTTTGCCTACCTTTTTTCGCATTTTGTAGAGGGCGCCACATAAGATCCTATACTTTAATTTGAATGGTCCCAACTGTTTTGTCCTACACTGTATTCACATTTTGACTGAACATTTTTATTCTCCTAACCTTTTGACATAAAAAAGGTAGGTATACTTACTACTTTTGTTTCGATAAATCTAACCGTTTTCGAGAAAAACACTAAAATAACATCGCTTGCACGTAATGAATACGAAATTATTTTAATTTATTTTCAACCTTAAACATGGCTTAGCAAAGGAACGAATATCCCATGGAGTTCGTCGGGATTTTTTAAGAAGAATAATTAATTTATGCATTGAAGAGGAAGTAAACCACATTAAACCTTTGATTTGACTGTTTAAGAGGAAGTAACCCCTTTTCCACAATGAAAATGGCCGAACGTTTTGCTGGTCAAACGAAAAGAAAAAATAAAAATTGGTATTTAGAAAATAAATTCTATTTTAAATACCCCATCCAGAAAAGTAAATGACAATCGAAAATATTCCCAAAATTTTTTTTATAATTTTTTTTTATTTTTAGTAATTTTGTAATATCTTAAACAATTCTTTATTGGTCAAAAGCAAAATGACTTTCCCGGGTGTAGAATGTTGTACCAAACAATTTTTCTTAAAGCCATTTTTCAATATCGGCCTTACTTTTTTCTCAAAAACGTTGGGCGCGTAAATCCACTTTTCCTACAGACGTGTGGAAAAATCAATTTTCCGCACTGATATCCGTGCGGAAAATAAGTTTTTCCACACTATTGCGGAAAAAATTTTCGGCACGATTATGTCAAAAATCCGTGCGGAAAATTGGGTTTTCCACACTAGTGCGGAAAAATTTTTCGGCACGATTATGTCAATATCAATAATATATCAATTATAACTTGTAGTTATCATTTTTTTTTTCAGAATTAGTTACGGTTACATATGTATGTGATTGTTATAGTTAATTAAAAATTATTAAATTTCTTTGAAACATGTGTTACTTATTTCCACACGTCTGTAGAAAAACTATTGTACCTAACACGTGCGAAAAATGTTTTCCCTGCACTCGGCTGCTTCACTGAACTCCGCTACGCGTCCTTCGGTGAACGGCAGACTCGTGAGGAAAAATTCATTTTCCGCACTTGTTAGGTAAATAGCTATATCCTACAGACGTGTGGAAAAAACAATTTTCCGCACGGATATCAGTGCGGAAAATTGATTTTCCCACACTAGTGCGGAAAATTTTTTCAGCACGATTATGTCAAAAATCCGTGCGGAAAATTGGGTTTTCCACACTAGTGCGGACAATTTTTTCGGCACGATTATGTCAAAATCAATAATATATCAATTATAACTTTATAGTTATTACTTTTTTTCTCAGAATTAGTTACTGTTACATATGTATGTGATTGTTATAGTTAATTAAAAATTATTAAATTTCTTTGAAATATGTGTTACTTATTTCCACACGTCTGTAGGAAAACTATTGTACCTGACACGTGCGAAAAATGTTTTCCCTGCACTCGACTGCTTCACCGAACTCCGCTACGCGTCGTTCGGTGAACGGCAGACTCGT
This sequence comes from Polydrusus pterygomalis, assembly GCA_963969555.1. NCBI lineage: Eukaryota > Metazoa > Arthropoda > Insecta > Coleoptera > Curculionidae > Polydrusus > Polydrusus pterygomalis. The sequence goes on along the minus strand of OZ018376.1, from coordinate 33,838,224 downwards.
GCGGAAAAATTAATTTTCCGCACCTTGTTAGGTAAATAACTATTACACGCTTAAATTCACTTTACGCGCCCAACGTTTTTGAAAAAAGAGTAAGGCCGATATTGAAAAATGGGTTTAAGAAAAATTGTTTGGTACAACATTCTACACCCGGGAAAGTCATTTTGCTTTTGACCAATAAAGAATTGTAAGATATTACAAAATTACTAAAAATAAAAAAAATTCTAAAAAAAATTTTGGGAATATTTTCGATCGTCATTTACTTTTCTGGATGGGGTATTTAAAGTAGAATTTATTTTCTAAATATCAATTTTTATTTTTTCTTTTCGTTTGACCAGCAAAACGTTCGGCAATTTTCATTGTGGTAAAAGGGGTTACTGCTCTTAATTTATTGTTCTAGTAACTTATGTATTTTAAAACTGCAAATAAAATTTAACTTAAACACCCTGTAACTCCGTAAATAAACAATTTTCGAAAAAATGTTATAGAAAGGGATATAATTTATTTTCAGTCTAGAATTATCCCCCAAAATTTTTGCTCATCATTTCCGGACACCCTGTATTTTATATCTCAATAAAACCATCAGTAATAATAATTAAGGTATTAAAATATTACTAGACGTTTTATTTTTTATTTGTTTCTACATGTTTTGCAGTATTTAAGAACAAATAACACTAATTAAGTGGTGCTTACAAAAGTGTTGTTTTTCCACTTGTCACCAAATGTGGAAATAAATAATCTGGCCATAACTATTAGAGATATCGTAAAAATGTTTATAAATTTTGTATTCAGATTTAAATGCTTTAAAACCTTTTTAAACCCTATTTCTAGTGTTTTTTTGTTTTAAAGCTACGGGTCAAAAAACATTTATGCAAATGATAAAGATATAACGAAGTGTTTTTTTAAACAATAACATGTACCTACAGTTGAAGACATATAAATTCGTACACTCCACCCATACATAACTTAAGTACGACAAAATTGGGTAAAACGGGTTTCTCACCTTGCTGCTTATACCTGGATAATCTACATAGCTGATACATAGCTGTAAATTATTGTATGTACGAAATTTTACCATAAGTAATAATGGTTATTTCTAAAAACTTTTGTGTTTAAATTACAGCCGCGAAATAAAAAAATTATAAAATACTACCAGGAAAACTACAAAAGTATAAAGCCAAAAGGGGTAAATTTATTAACAAAATACTAATATTTAATTGCTGCGCCATTGGATTCTAACACTAATCGTAATCTTCTTGAAATTGACAAAATAATACTTCTGGTGTGATCCGGAGTTAGCCCTTCTCAAATTTCTTCTATTTTATCAAATAACTCTATGTCATTTTGTGGTTTAAAATTTATTTTGTACATTTTTTTTACCATCAATCCCCAAACATTTTCAATTGGATTTAAATCAGGACTTCTTGAGAACCCAGGCAGACATGTTACGTTGTTTTGTCTAAACCAGTTTCCTATATTTCTTGCAGTATGCACAGGGCAATTATCCTGCTAAAATATAAAGTTATTTCCTTCAAAAACTATCGCGGCAGAAGGAAGAAAAACATTTTCAAGAATCTGAAAAAATATATTACTGTTTAATGTTCCACCAATATTCCAGCATACACCTGCAACGTAAACACTTATCCATGCCCACACATTAACGGAGAAACGTCCACTAGTTTGCTTTTTTTGAGTATACTTCTCATCATATCGGGAATTTGGTGGTCTATATACTCGAATCCTTCCATTATATTATGTAGACTGAAAAGTTTTCTTATCGAAAAAGATAACGTTTTGCCAAAAAAAAATAATTTTCTGGTAAATATTGCATGACAGACCCAATTATTTGTTCCTTATCACTATTTTTTAAATAGTTTGGATGCAGCTGCTCGATTTCTTAATTCGGAACATTGTCTTACTCGGCGTTACGCAGTTCTAAATGAAGCAGGGAATCCCGTTATGTGCATAGCGGATACTACAGTTTCAAATGGAATTTGCCTTAAATACTCCAGCAAATTTCGGTCTTCTTCATTTGATGATTTTCTATTATTTAAGACCCAACAGACCTTTCAAGTGTTTGATGATAGCGCCATTTTTTTACAATTCCTTAAACAGTACTTCTAGGTAGGTACTCTAAAATGATCAGCTATTTTTGCATAAGACCATCCTATTTCTACTAAATTCTTGCTTTTTCAATAATACCTACTTAAATGAGGCTTTTTTAAATCAAATAAGATAATGACCATAGACAAGCGAGTTGCGCGCTCTCAAGGATAGATAGGCAACTTAACATACTAAATTGGTTCCCTGATAGCGCCACATACGACCGGGGGCGAAACTAAATATAGTCGTGGTGGGGGTAGGCGCCAAGCATAAAAATTAAAATTTTATTATTACTTTGAATTCAAATTTTCGCGCTTCTAACTTAACGGAAAAGTTTGAAGCGCGAAACATCTGATTCAAGTTAAAATAATTTGGGAGAACGAAAGGAAATTATAACAACGTTTCTGATATGGCGAGAAGATTTATTAATAATTAGATATTTACAGGTTTTAAATAAAAAAAAAACAGCTTAAATTATTATATAGACAAAACCTTTTTCGAATTATTATATTATTATTTTCTGTAAATTTTTCTAACAATTCCGTGTTATTTTTAAAGTTTTTATTTAATAAACTAGTTATTGTACCTTGTAGTTCATTAAGTTGTGAAGTAAAGTTTCTTTCTATATCTTTAATAGCTTTCTCTGTACTTTCCAATCGTTGGGCGACATTATTGAAGTCTTCCGGAGGTTCCACGCTTTTGTTAATTGCCTTGGTTTTTCTTCCCGATTTCTTTGGTCGCGACATATTAAATAAGGTAATTCCGGGAGAGATGCCATACTTAAGGTAAAAATTGAAACATAGACTCAAACTATCTTTTTTTTATTCTGAAAAAATACACATCATATTGAATATAAAATAAACTAACATAAACTCTGATATCAAACATAAATGTTATTCATAAATCAGTAAAAAAAACAAAAACTTGAATCTCTGCATAAAATGGCCATCTCACCCGGAACGTCCGGGTGAGTTGCCTCGCCAAAACGGGAGAGACGCCCTAGCTTTGAAAAGTGTAACTCAAATTGGTTTTCACGTTTTTGCCTTCCAATAACCCTTGTGGACCCAAGGGCAACTCTTCAAGTGCCCCTGTACGCCTTCTTCGCCACAAAGTTCGAGATGGGATCCCATAAACGCGTGGAGCTTTATTCACTCCTATTTCTCCTTTATTTAATCTTCTAAGTGTAATTTCCAAATTTTCCTGCGTCCATCGCCGCCTTGGTCGAGCAGTAATCTCCGGGTATACCTTGTAGGCATTGAACTACTGCCAAAAAAAAACATTATGTAATATTGTGTTATGTTCGTTGTGGGGCAACTATACTTTTGTTCGGGTTAGACGCCCTAAGGCATCTCTCCTTTTTGTCCGGTATAGATGCCCCATCTGTTATCTTGGAACAGCCAAACCGAAATCAGTGTCCCTACACATAACCTTAATTTAGAACTATTTTGACCCGTATTAGAACGTAATTACGTTACAAATTTATGCCAATGCTAAATAACAGCTCAATAACATTCGTTTATATTATATAGACACTTAATAATAAGATATCTTACCTTTTGTCTTGTTTGCAAGCAAAAATACGATTATGGCGGTTAAAATGTGACACGCACTCGATGCTACGGCTTGTAAATAATATTTAAATCCAAGCACTCACGCTACCTACCGACATTTTGACCAATTTCTACATAGTGGGGCGTCTATACCAGTGGGGCAGCTCTCCCGGAATTACCTTATATATGATTCTCAAACTACCGACTGCGCCATGTTAAGTTTATAAATTATATATGAATAATTATTTAATAATAACTATGGGTGACATTACAGAAGCTCTGCATCTGACACCTGCAGCTGCAAGTAGCAGTTTGCAGATGCAAATGACAGAAGTGGGATTCCAGAAAACAAATATCATACTTTGCGTCTGCAAGTCGTCTGCAAATTTGCAGATGGTTGGAAGGTGCTGCAAACTTGCAGATTGTATAAAATTTATTAAAAACTAACCTATATTTTGGGGATTTGACGGATGGTAGTCATTTTATATTATTTGCAATAATAAATAATAATTTTTATATAAAAAAAAGAGAAGGGAACTGTTCATTAATTAATTATTGCCACGGATTTGGGCTATTTACTCGTGTTAAGGAAATCTCTAATTCTCTTCCAACCTTCAAAAGTGATAAGAATTATAATATCTTGTGTTATGTTACATAATATATTAAAAGGCAGGCCTATAACTTCCCTGTAAATTATGAAGAAAATGATATTCAGAATTTTGATTATTTGAAAGCAGAACAATTTGAACAGAATCTTCTCGACAGACCCTTTATACCCTTCTCTTTTCGGAGCAAAAAACTTAAATTAAAATGTGAGGTTAGAACTTCACATATTTGTCAGTCAATATTAATAAACCAGTAGTAGAAAAACGGTTTAACAACGGTAAAAATGGCGGATTTGCAAATGGTTTTTGGAATGTCAAGTTTCTGCAAATTATTTTGCGTCTGCAAGTCCGCCATATTTGCAGATCTGCAAAGTTGCAGGTATGCATTTTCTGTAATCTCACCCTTTATTTTTTATATATTTTACAAATCAATCATAAAATGACAATGACAATCTTTCACCAGTCCAGGTAAGACTTCAGGATCTGTCACAATAAGCCATATTTTTATCTTTCTCGCACATATGCTGGTACAGTTAATACAGAGAGAGAGAGGTACAGAATGTTGGCCATGCTCATTCTAAATGAATATTCTGTTCCTACCAACGTTTAAGAGATAAACAACCTTATAAAACAAAATTCCTACAATAGCGCCACTAGCGACCGGGGGCTAAATTAAACGAACAGGGGACGACCTTCGCCATTTAAGTTATCCCAGCCTGATAATGACAATAATTTGACAGATATCATGATAACAATTAACACATTACAAAGGTATTATTGGTAACACACAGTTTAGCGTACGAAATTATCTGTTGTCAACTGCTCCTTCGACCAAAAAATTAGTTTTCTAGCTAAAATTCCTTTTTAAGCGTTTTTTTTATTCGAATATATTTTATTGGATATTTAGTTTGGTACCCGTGGGTTTTATTTCTTAGCTAATTCATAATAAATAAATTGCGGGAGTAAAGTCGCGGGTATCTGCTAGAATTCTACATATTATGTAAATACTAGCCTATCGCAGTTTTTTGAAAACGTATTATAAAAACTGAAAAAAAAATGATACGAATCTCATAACTCGAAATGACCTACTTATTGGAGTGACCCTGTACCTACGTATCAATAAAATTTAATTCAGGTAATGCAATGCATTGCAAATTTTTTGACGTCATAATAACTGTAAACAGTATATTAAACACCAATATTAAATTTAACTGCAGCAATAATAATTGTATTAAAGTTTTATAATTTATTTAAGCTTACACTGCTGCAAATAGCAATTTGATCATTGATATGTTTAATAGGTAAACTAAATATATGTAAACTAAATATGGTATAATAGTATAGTTTTCATTAAACAAATTTTGTTTTGGTTTTGTTAAGTGGAGTTGTAGATTAATAAATAGTGAACACAATTATGGGTGAAAAGATACGTCTGAGCGACTCGCCGATCAGATGCCTTCCCTCCCAGCAGGTATGTCTTTCTTTAGCTCAAAATACACTCCAGAACCGGCTCGACGACATTTTTGTTGTTATGTTTTAAGTTTTCTCTGTGGATTCCTTGTTCTTTATTGTGGGTGTTTAATATGTACGGATTTCTAGTTTTTGTATAGTTTAGTGAATTGTGTTTGTGCTTTTAGTGACTCGGATACTCGGATTGGATTGGAATATTAACAATGACTAGTAAAAACCGTTGTATGATTTTATTACGCCCAAATGGAGTAAAATACCGGGTATTTCGTATTTTCAGTAAGTATGAAGTACTGATGTATCTTGATATATACCTGACCTTATTTTATTATGATCAATTTAAACACATCTAACTAGTTTGAAGAAATAGTCCATACTTAAAGTGGAGTTGAAAGTATGAAAAGGAAAGAAAAACACAAAGTCTTCCTCCACAAAATTTAATAGAATAAAATTCTAGTTCGAAAGGTCTCTACATGTTTCGAACGTAGAAACGTTCATCATCAGGAGACAGAAATCTATTTTATGCTGATGTTGTTAGCAAAAGAGAAAATTAGAACCTTAATGGAGCTTTTATGGACGTAAAATTTTTAAATGTAGAAGAAACATGGCTTGAAAAATTGACAATGGATGAATACTGAGCATTCAAAAACGTTGTTAAAGTAGGCTTAAACCAACCAAACTAAATGGAGAAGAAGAGAAAAGAAAAAACCCGGGAGAAAAAAAACTTTCTAAAAAGGTGTAGGAAATTATTTAGATTTTATTCTTAATATTTATATCCAGCATAAGTGACACATTATGAGGATAGAAGTGCAGTAGCACAATAATGTTGTTATGTACGACGTGGTCACGTCACGTTTCTCCAGCACGTGGAGGTGAAGAACCTTTTGACTTTTGAATTTAAAAAATGTTCAATTTTTTAATTTTTGGTTTTAAATTAACCGTTCGCGGGGTTACTGAGGTTTAATCCTCAGTACCCCAAAAAACTTTACTTTTACATAACAACATTATTGTGCTACTGCACTTCTATCCTCATAATGTGTCACTTATGCTGGATATAAATATTAAGAATGAAATCTAAATAATTTCCTACACCTTTTTAGAAAGTTTTTTTTCTCCCGGGTTTTTTCTTTTCTCTTCTTCTCCATTTAGTTTGGTTGGTTTAAGCCTACTTTAACAACGTTTTTGAATGCTCAGTATTCATCCATTGTCAATTTTTCAAGCCATGTTTCTTCTACATTTAAAAATTTTACGTCCATAAAAGCTCCATTAAGGTTCTAATTTTCTCTTTTGCTAACAACATCAGCATAAAATAGATTTCTGTCTCCTGATGATGAAAGTTTCTACGTTCGAAACATGTAGAGACCTTTCGAACTAGAATTTTATTCTATTAAATTTTGTGGAGGAAGACTTTGTGTTTTTCTTTCCTTTTCATACATCTAACTAGGCCTAGGTAACACAAACAAGGTATGAAAATAAAGAGAAACATACACCAAGACAGATTAGCCCGATGCATGTTTTGGTATATTTTATTTGGAGCCCTGCAATCTAATTAGGTACGCCTATTTTTCGGGCAATATATTGCCTCAAAAAGTTTAAAAGACACTTTTCTTATGTTACATAAAAAAAAATCCAGAGGCATGGTTATATTAATCCAAGGGTCAAGTTCGCGGGCAAAAAATTTAAAATTCTTGAACAAGAAATTGTGGTTGAAAACGTTTTACACGTACACAAGTTTTTGTGAAATTGTAAAAATTAATACAAGTAGTTATACATCAACTAATATTTGACTTGAGGTTAGGTACGTAATAACATCGAAGATTGATTATTTTGCTGGTTTTGTTTGTTTTTTCTATTCAATTTTATAAGACTACTTTAATTGACTTGTTCTCTTCCTTTTTAAATAAAAAACACAACAAGGATTCATTTTTAAACAAATTTTAGAAACAAACCCTTAAGGTGGGAGTATCAACATGTTTGCCAACATATAACCTATTTCGCGTAGATTTATTTATGTTTTCTAGCTTTTACACAAAATTTAAATAAACCAATTGACATATTATTTAATAAATATCAAGGAATTTCATAACTTATTTTAGGAGAATTGTATAGCGAAAAATATCGGGTAAGATTTTTTTTAACATTATTATGTCATTGTTCTTTCACTATACAATTCTCCCAAAATTAGCAATGAAATAAATTGATATTTTTGTAGTATATCAGATATTACCTAAGTAATGTGCTGACAATACTGATTTTATTTAAATGTTAGTCAATAAAATAATAAACTTGAAAAAATTACGCGAAATAGGTTATAGGTTGGCAATAGATTGAATGACGTTGATAATTCCACCTTAAGAGCAATTTTTTATCTTCAAAATCTGATAGGTTTACAACTACTAAAAATGCCAGAATCACTACCTTTTTCCCCAAATTGACCAAAAATTGAGAAGATATTCCAATTTTTTGGCAAGAATTTGGGGCAAATTTTAGCTGTTTACACGTAAAAATAAATTGAAGGTCAACTTTTACTATTTCTTGAGCAAAAACTTAAATTTTAAAACCCGGACCTGTCTATTTTCCCATTCGTCAAATGATAATGTTGCAGTGCGCATGCCTAATCCGGTGTAGCTTTGTTGACATGCGCGAGGCCATAAATTAGCCACTTTCGTGATTATTGTTTGCTTATCTAAAGGTGTCCTTACCCAACTTTTTAGACGGCCAATTAAAAACAAAAGTATGGAATGTTTTTCTAGGATATCCAATTTAAATATATATGTCGTTTCCATTACACTATGTGTCAGTTATTTTAAATAAAACTGAAATTGTAACAAGCAATTCTTACAGCCATTTTATAGGTAATAACATATAGTCCGCGAGTAAATTTTTAAACGTCTGTAATTTTTATTTCTCAATATTTAGGTTCCAATATTCCAATAAAACTGCTCGTTTTTCCCAGAATACGAATACAAGGTAATATTTAGCACGTTTATACTATAAAACATAAAAGCCATAAAATAAAATCATTTAGCACCTAGTATCGTAAAATTTCTACCATTAATTTTAACCCTATTGTGTCACAAATTGAAATTTTTGATCCCTTTTGTATTTCGAAAAACTTATTAGCAATTTCTTTTCAACAAAATTACTATAAGAATCGCGAGATATTATTCAAAAAAGTTATGTATAGGAACAGAATATTCATGCTTTAACTTTTATATATCACTGCATGTAAAATATACCCCATTTTTGCCCTTGCTGTCATCGAATTCCTCCGTAACCGCACATGCCGTTTTCTTCAATTTAGAAATATTGAAAGGCCTAAGCCCGCCAATATGTCAAAATCATAGATATTTACTAGGGCTCAGAATTGTATTCGAATAATTCGAATATTCGACTATTTTAAATTTGATTTTTTTGTTAGTTAAAAAATTCGACTATTTAAATATTCGACTATTTGAAATTCGAAAATTTGACTATTCAAATATTCGCCTATTTAAATATTCGACTATTCAAATATTTGACTATTCGAAATTCGAATATTTTGTTAGATTTTTTGTGTTCAATAAATAATCATTTTGTTTAATAGTGTTTTATTTATTACAGAGTTCTCAAGTTCTCATATCTTGAAATAATGTAACAGAATTATTTACACTGTAAGAAGTTGGTTCCTTCGGAAACATTTTTAATATAATATATATTTATAGTAAAACACATATAGCTTTTTAATGTTTCATTAGTATTTATTATAGAATTGCTCTACATATCGTCGCCTTTCTAACGAAGGGACCTAATATGGCAAATTTTACAGTAGAGCTAAAAAACGAAAATGAGTTGGGTTTAAGACAACGCAGTCGATTTAGCTTTGAAGCTATGAATTTCTGTCTTTTGTATTTAGTTAGCTAATATAGCTTACAATAAGTCAATGATAGTGTCACCTATAAAAAGTTACACAAAGTTTGTATTTTTGGTTATGTTTGTAGATATGCCACTACGTGAGAAATATTTGTCGGGTTATATTAGTTAAGCCGCGGTTTTGTAAAATTTTAGAAATTTATAAATTGAAATGAATACAAGTGGCTTGCAGTGAAGCAAAAAATTACATCCTATTGAATAATAAAACAACAGTAATTTTTGTATTAAACTTTAATTAAAATAAACAAAACTATAAAACGTTGGGTTTACAAAACCAAGAGCTCTTTAATTTATTAGTATTAGGTTTAATTTTATAATTAAAAAAAAAACGATCGTAAGTAACTAATTTTCTTCATGGGGTAAGTTTTTATAAAACTGTTAAATATCGGGCAGACCAATCACTGGCGTAAGGCTTTCATATAGGGAAACTAAATCATTGTATTTTTTTTTTGTAAGTTAAACAGGCCCTTTATTTATTGGTTGAAGCTTTGATTTGCTTATGTTTATTTTTAGTCTTTCAAGTTCTATGGCATCATAATTAAAATCCCAGTGACTGAACTTAAAAAAAAGTTTCGTGGGTTCATCTTTTGTAACCATAAACTCTCTCATTTCCATGCATTTGACATTTTGACCTCTTTCGCTCATTCTAACAGAGAGTATTCTTAAATCTTGCGATAGTTTCTTAAAATCAATAAAGTCTAAAGAATTCATGGGCTCTACTAAATAAGGTTGCTTTCGTCTTGCTAATTTTATATGTAACTATAAGGGTTCAAATATATCCCCAGCTCCAGATATTGCAGTATGGATCGCGCTGTGGACAGAGTCTCCTTCACTTTGTCCGTGATTGGACTCAAAAAATCTTAAAGAAATTAAAAGAATACACGACAAAATAAAAACAAATACCAATACCAATAATTAAACACTGCAGAAATAAAACAAACACTGCTCTCTTCCTTAATAGCTCTCGACAACTGAACCTGTAATAAGTGAATAGTTTTTCTCAGGAATAGACCTGTCTGAAGATTGGTCTATTTGTGTTATTATTAAATTATGATATTTTAGGAGGAACCTAACACACGAAGAGACCTTACCTTAGATAGGTCGATACGTGTAAATATTATGTTGGGTTTATGCAGATAGTCCGTATATATTTTACATGGAGATATGCCACTTTGTGAGACAAAAGAGTTACAGGAGAACAGTTAGACCCCAAAATATCTCAATTTTTACAAATATGTTAGTTAGGTCACTTCGTGAGCAGGGCGACGATATGTTTCGCCTTTCTAGGGCTTTTCAAGAGTACTTATGATACTAAAGTTAAATTCTAAATTGACAAATTTATATTTTCCTACCACTATTGTAAAATATCGAAAAGAATAATTTATGTTACCTGGGAGCTATAGAATTATTTATTTGTCATCTTACTTTATTCGACAAAATTGCACATTATTATTATTCGATAATTTAGATATTAAAAATGACTAATACTTAAAAATGTTCCTTTATTATGTTTAAGCAGTTAAACCACTTCTACCGTGATTAAACGTCTGTATTTCGATATTTAATTTAAATAGACGACTATTCAAATATTCGACTATTTAAATATTCGACTATCTAAATTTTCGACTATTCAAATATTCGACTATTCAAATATTCGACTATTCGAATATTTGACTATTCGACTATTCAAGTATCTATTCGACTATTCGAATTATTCGACTATATTCGACTATTCGAATTATTCGACTATTCGAATAACATACCAAACGACTATTCGAATACTTATATTTTAAAAATTCCGAGCCCTAATATTTTACCTTTAGATAAGCAAACAATAATTACGAAAGTGGCAAATTTATGACATCGAGCATGTAAACAAAGCTACACACGATTAGACATGCGCACTGCAACATTATCATTTGACGAATGGAAATATAGACAGGCCCGGGCTTAAAAATTTAAGTTTTTGCTGAAGAAATTGTAAAAGTTGACCTTCACTTTATTTTTACGTGTAAACAGTTAAAATTTGCCCCAGATTCTTGACAAAAAAATTGGAATTTCTTCTTAGTTTCTGATCAAGTTGGGAAATAAGATAGTATAGTTTCTGACATTTTTAGTAGTTGCAAACCTATCAGATTTTAAGGATAGAAATTTGTTTTTAATGGTTTGTTTCTAAAATTTGTTTAAAAATTATTCGTCGTCGTGTTTTTAGTTCAAAGAGGAAGAGAACAATTCAATTAAACTATGAAAATTATAAAATCGAATACAAAAACAAACAAAACCAATCTTCGATGTTATTGCGTACCTAATCTCAACTCAAATATTAGTTGGTATATAACTTTTATTAATTTTTACAATTTGGCATGGCATACAAAAACTTGTTACGTACGTGTTAAACATTTTCAAGTACAATTTCTTGTTCAAGAATTTGAAAAAGTTTTTGCCCTAGAACTTGACCCGTGGAATACTTTCACCCTTGGATTAATCTAAACATACCTGGGATATTATTTGACAACGGGTTAAAAGGAGAGATTGCAAAAAGTTAAATAAAATACGACTTAATAATAATGTTTTATGTCAGAATCTATATGATTAAATACTTATGTCTTACTGCAATTAGTGACCACGAATTAAAAATAATAATTCCGATTTTATGTAAAAATATGTAATTATTTAGTCCACGGAGTGGAATGTGAGTCCATGGAGTTGAAAAATAATAATTAAGGGAAAGCAAAGAAGGATCTTTGTGGTTCACTTGTGACTTCGACCCCCCGAAATGTGCACTTTGTATTTCGCGAAAATATTTGCAATTATAGTTCTCAGAGAAATCAATGTGTATTTAACATTCAATTCCTGCAAGGAGATTTTCTTTAATTTGTCTTATACTTTTTTGTTGAAGTTTCATATTCGCCAGATGAGTCAAATATCTTGGAAAAGTTTTTCTTAGTTTCTTAACTAAATCCTGTTTTGAACATGTCATTTTTAACATTTTTTCGGCATATCTTTTTTTCTTTTTTTGTCGAGATGACGGACAAGCAAAGTCCATGGAGTGGATGCGTATGGAGTGGAAATATTTAAGCCATAACGTCCATTTTTTATAAAGAAAAATAAATATATTTAAAAAAATTTCCAACTCATAAGTCGGATAAACTTTTCTTTCCTATGCACTACAAAAAAAGTTAAAATTCAATTTTTTCTACCGTTTTTCTGCTGACATGGAGTGGGCGATAATAAAAATTCTTACCTTATTTTACTGTTTTGGACAGTTTTGGTCATTCAACTTAAATTTATAATAAAACATCACATCACCTCTTCTCAAGAGTTTGCAGCATTACGGAAGGAATGCGTTAATACAAGTGGTAGGCTGACGATGTTGCCAGATATAGATTTAAAATTGTAATTTCTATTTGTCTAAGGAGTGGACATGGATAGTGGTTATAGCCATAAATAATGACATAAAAGCAGAGTTTTGATAAAAGGGTTAGAATATTTTTATACAGTGTGTTCTTGTATATTTGTGCACTAAATGTCTTGTAGATATTTTTAAATATAAACATAAAGTATAATTAAAATCAAGCACGATGATACCTAACTCGAGATGGTTACTGTCTACGGAGCGGACTTTTCGGTCATAATATACCAGTAAAAAAAAAGTTGAAGAAAAAATTCCTTAAATAGGCATTAATGATGAAGGTGAGTTTGTTTAAAATAATTATGATTTTCCAAGTTTTTATAAAAATATGTTTAAAGTTTTTATAAACTTTGTAGTTACATCTTTGTATCCCATATATTTATAGAGAACGACCGACCTAGGTATTTACTTTTTTCTTTTATATAATATATATTTTATATATTATTATATTTTATAATAGATAAAAAGTCTCTATTCTTCTGAAGATGAATGTTTATACATTCGAAACATGTAGAGAATGTACCCTTTAAAACTTTCCTTTTAAGCTGACACTCCATGCACTCTCCACTTAAACTATGGACTATTTCTTCACGTTTTTAATCTAATGTTCTCGACTTATTAATTTGCGATAGAAGCCCCCAGTTTTAGCTCGTTTAACAGGATAATATGAAAAAACTGGTTTCTCTTCAAAAGCCATTCCTTCTCCCACTTGGTCCTTTTTTGTTTTTATGGCTAATGCCGACGCCACTGCACATACATTTATTGTCTTTATTATAATTACGTCGTTTTTTGTTGAACTAGTGAACAAAACTGCAGTCTAGCGTTCGCCATTTTGTTCGTCAAGCGGGTCATCGAGCAAAGTTGTCAAGTCTGTCGGCTACTAATTGATGGTAGATAACAGCTTATGTACTTTATAGACCAGGGCCTTTAAAAATGGTATAAAGTGAAAAAAAATAATAGTAGGATGAAACCCATTGGAAAAGGAAGAGAATATAACAAAAATGAAAGGAGAAATAATTTACGGGCGATCCGAGGTCGGGAAGTGGAATGGGGTGAGTTTTTAAGGGTAGAAAAACATTTATCTCGATTTCCGCAAAACTACAAGTCCTATGGAAAAACGTTAAATGGCAAAGTTGTAGGTAATAAAAAGATCTACAACTTTTATATTTACACTTTTTTTACATAACCTGAAAATTTATGTAAAAAATTCAAATAACCAAGTTTTTGGTTTTTTATTTTTATCTTTTACAAAAAAATTTTTTTTCACGAAATTTGGTGAAAACTTCCTTTTTATGTCCCAAATGCACTGTAATTTTTTTGATTTAAAATATTTATTTTTTCACCTTATTTTGACTTAATATCGAAAAAGCACCCTAATTTTAAATCGATAATTCTCACGTCAAAATATCTGCTTTTTTAAAAAAGTCGGTGAGCTTTTTGTTCGTTGAAATCTCTACTTTCTGATGGTGAAAAAAAAAGATACATTACTATGGCAAATGTTCTTAAAAATGCAAAGAAACGAAAAAAAGTCGAATCCGAAATTTTTTTAAAATTATTATTATGTAAAATTTTGTGCTATTACGTTTATGTTATCTATGTTTTATGCATTTGTAATTTTTTAATTTATCAATGTAACATGGAATCTTACGTTTTTTGAGTAATTTAAGTATAAATTTTAATAAATAGTTCAAAATTGTACATAATGATTAAAAAAAAAAAATTCGGATTCGATTTTTTTTTCGGTTCTTTGCATTTTTGAGAACATTTACCATATTTAGGTAATTTTTTTTTGCACAATCAGAAAGTAGAGATTTTAACGGACAAAAAGCGCACCGACTTTTTTAAAAAAGCAGATATTTTGACGTGATAATTTTCGATTGAAAATTAGGGTGCTTTTTCGATATTAAGTGAAAATAAGGTGAAAAAATTAATTTTTTATACCAAAAAAATTACAGTGTATTTGGGACATAAAAAGGAAGTTTTCACCAAATTTCGTGAAAAAATTTTTTTTTTGTAAAAGAAAAATAAAAAACCAAAAACTTGGTTATTTGAATTTTTCATATAAATTTTGAGGTTATGTAAAAAAAGTGTAAATACGAAAATTGTAGATATTTTTATTACCTACAACTTGGCCATTTAACGTTTTTCCATAGGACTTGTAGTTTTGCCGGAAATCGAGATAAATCATTTTCTACCCTTAAAAACTCACCCCCTTCCACTTCCCGACCTCGGATCGCCCGTAAATTATTTTTCCTTTCATTTTTGTTATATTTTCTTACTTTTCCAATGGGTTTTATCCTACTAATATTTTTTTTGGTTTCAAAAGTTATCGACCCTGGTCTATTAGACTTTGATCTATTCAGAGATTTAATTACAATTTTAATATAAATTTTTTTTTCGGTCGTCAACTTTTGCAGTTCTTCTCACTCATATACTTTCTTTCTGATTTTCTATAATTCTTTTTGATATCTGTTAATTTAAAATTATTTTCATGAAATTTTACCTTGAATCTCGGGCAACACTGCTCATTACTAATGATTGATTACAAATAATAATAGTTGTTATTGATGAATTTTATTTTAATAAATTATTTAGACAAAAAATAACCGATTTCCCTGAACTGAGAAAACTGAGATAAAACTTGGGTATTTGGATAAGTTGTTATGTAACTTTTTATATCCCAATCATTATTTAAACATAATTTTATGAATAGGGTCATAGAACTTTATTACTGTCTAATACAAATATTTAAAGTTTATTCATTTTACAATATCCCTAATTAGTTTTACAAATATAATATAGAATATTATCTAAAATTAATTTTTGTGCAGCAAAACACAAAATTTAAATCAAATTTAACACGCATGTAGATAAAGTTTGTTCAACACCCAGTCAGTTGTTGCTCTCTAGCCAGATATTTTTAAAGTATTTCTTTTATTTTCCCTCGTAGTGTGTTGAATACGTATTAGATTAGATTTGTTATTTCGTTTCACAATTTTTATCGCTCTGTGGGGGACAATTTCATCAAAAAAACAAACATAATTTGTCCTAATAAAATAATTGGATTAGTTTTGGCAACTCTTCCTAATAAGCAGTTAAAAATTATTACATTAAAATTTTATTATCATTTATAATTTACCAAATTGATTCAAAGATGCCGCCATTTTCTGGTCAATTTCATGAGATTTTTTGATCACTTACAATCCGATTATAATAAATATTTTTTGGTCTTCACCTTTTTTTAAATTTAACTTGACTTTTTACCGCTACGATCAACCATTTCAAAAGTTTTTCGATGCGGTAAACGCCGATTTAGAAATGTATCAAAATAAATTCTTCTTGCCTCCACACAATTACCGAGTGCTTGTCCATAAGTTAGATGCATGTATACAATAATGAGATCTAATAATTTATTTAATTATTTTAGTGCGTAGTGCAAAGTTATTTAATTAGTTATTGTACCCAAATAGGATATTTTTTTTAAATTTTGGCAACTACCCAGTTGCACAAAACCACTTGACAGAGAATTTTACTACGCTTCAGTTTTGCTATCATAATACATGTTTTATAAAAGATAATGGCTTCCTAATTTAATTTTGTATTAAATTATTCTTCTGTGCAGCTAGCACTGAGATATACAAACAATATACAGGGTGTTTCATTAAGGGTGGCCATCATCTCGGAAACTACTAGGCATAGAAACTTGGAAAAAAAATTATTAATAAAGCGGTCATGAGAAAGTTTTGGAAATTACTTTTATGTTCCTCATTTCGGCGCAAGGGGGCACAATTAAATTTTTTTTTTAAATTCTAAATTTCTCCAAAAATTTCCATATTAAGGTATAACTATGATTACATCATCGAAAAGCCTAGACAATTCGGCATCATTTTGGTTTAAGGCTCGTTGGCATACCGACCTTGATAAGAGCGGGGGAAGCTATTGAATGTGTAAACATTAAAATCGCTGTAAATTCTAAACGACTTATCCGATTTTACTAAATTAAAGCTTGTTTGGAAGGGAAAGGTAAGTACCTTCAATCGCCGTATCCAACAGTACACGATAGTGTTTAATAAAATTGCTAGAGGACGCAATTTGTAATAATGACAGCTTTTTCGATTTTATCCCGAAAATTCAAATCATACGGTATAACTATGATATCATAGTCGAAAAGTAGATGAAATTTGCAAGAAAAGATGTGAAGACCGCAGTTCGATATCTTTGTTCGTTTCAGAGTTATTGCCAAAACAATAATTTTTAACACAAATTGCGCCCTCTAGCAATTTTATTAGAAACTATCGTGTACCATTAGATACGACAGTTGAAGGTTCTTTCAAACAAGCTTAAATTTAGTAAAATCGGATAAGTCGTTTAGAAGTTACAGCGATTTTAATGTTTACACATTCAATTGCTTCCCCCACTCTTATCAAGGTCGGTACGCTAATGAGCCTTAAACCAAAATGATGCAGAATTGTCTAGGCTTTTCGATGATGTAATCAGAGTTATACCTTAATATGGGAATTTTCGGAGAAATTTAGAATTTAAAAAATAAATTTTAATTGTGCCCCCTTGCGGCGAAGTGAGGAACTTAAAAGTAATTTCCAAAATTTTTTCATGACCGCTTTAATCATAATTTTTTTTTCCAAGTGTCTATGCCTAGTAGTTTCCGAGATATAGCCGGTGGCCACCCTTAATGAAACACCCTGTAGGTATGTATATATTTTTTTTTATAAAGAGCTATGATTTAACATCCAAAAGCTAATAAAGACATGCATCTCCCTAAGCTAATAAAAATTTACGGCCTGGCGAAATTGAAATGGCTTACCTTCCGTTTATTTTAACATGAGTTTCACGGATGAGCCGTGATGTGGCGAAATGCGTCTGGGGATGGATCTGAGAAAATGAAAGGAAAAAACTCTTCCGAAGAACAATATGATAAACTCTATTAACAATAAATGAAATCCACTATAATATAAACTCCGTGCATTGATCAACAGAATATACGTAAATAAGGGTTTGTTTTTATAATAAACTTTGAAATGGCCTTATTGGGAACGCAAATAACTATTCCTATTAGGGCCAATTTACATTTATTTTGTAAACAAAAACATCTGTTTTTAGTTTAAACACCGTGATACATTTTCTAAATATTCATTAATGACTTAAATAATCGAAAAGGTACACAAATAATTGGCACATGGGTGGGAAAAGGAGAATAAGTCAAATTGAAATAGTTGTGGCAAAACAAGAAAAATAGTCAGATTAATAGCAATTGAATAAGTACAAATTAAAATTCCAAAAATATTTTTCGTCAATGCGGCATGTTTTTATAAGATTAATCTATAACTTTCTACAAAGATAGCATTAGCCATAAATAAGAAAAAAATATGGACTTGAATCCTTTTACCCAAGGAAAATAAAGAAAAAAAGAACCTTATGGATATTTTCTCACTGCAAGAAATTTAATAAAACTGCATATTTTGTACTTTTTATCAAAAATGTTTATTATATTTAGGGATTCAGAAGTTTTACTATACCTCAGTACCTCACATGGCTTAAATAAAACAAAATAACTTTTACCAACATTTTTAAAGAAAAAAACTGCTGCTTACTCAGATTCATCGTCGCTTAATGGTATAGTGTTAGGAACATCATCCTTCGTAGTAATGTCCTGATAAAACTGATGGAAATTTTTATTGATATACCGCAAAAGTTCAAGTAAATTCTCTTTCTTTTTAGTATTTATTGGGGACAGGTCCCTTGTAGTTTAGAGGAGGGTTAACGTTAGTTGGAATTGAGGTCTTTGCCTTACGCCTAAAATAAATTTTCTTAAAGACGTCTTCCAGCACTAAAGAATTTCTGTATTGGACTATTCCAAAATGATTAGGAGAATATCGGATCCATTTTATTTTCCTCCATACTACCTGTTCGCCCGCTTCGTTGGTCTTTTTGTTTATGAAGTAAGTTTTAAGTAGTGCCGAAAAGTTAAAAAAATCCTAAACACATGCGTACCAGTTGCATCCAGTCTCGCAGAAATTCGATGGCAGCCTCATATTTTTTTTTTCTTTTTTTCAATGATCTGTGTCGCATGGGTGTAAGTCATATTGTTTACATAATGAGTTGGAATAAGTAGTCTGTTAAAAGGTGTATAAGTAGGTATACTTATATTTATTGCATATTGCATATTATATTATATGCAGTGGCGGCTTGTGCCATTTTAGTGAAGTAGGGCCAGGTAAACCCTTAGCGCCGCAGGCAAAAAAATTTTGGGTGCCACGCCCTTTTTTGTTAATAGTTCTTGCTTTTAAAGTAGGAAAAATAAGCAAAAAGGCACCTAATTTAATTTATGAATTTACAATCATATCTTGAATATACCTAAACACGATAACAAGTTGAAACACACAAGCAATGTCAGTGGTTTCATCTGCGATAAACGAAGAGTCCTTTATTTCTTTTATGACTTCATCATGATACACATCTAACATACAGTCCAGAAGTTCATTTTGTAGGGGTTTTGATGTTCCTTTAAATACTTTCGATTTTTCAATATGATCTTTAAGAGTTTTGTCTAATTCTGAGCTGAAATTTATTAATTCACGAAATATGCCCCTATTTTCCGACGTCTCTTTTTCGTCATGACCTCTCAAAGCCAACTCAAATGCACCACAAAACCGAACGCAGTTGATAATTTGGTTTAATATGTATCTGTTTTTATCAATTTGTTCGTTTTTCTCCATTATTTCATTGTGATATGCAGAATTTAATTGAGTTTTAATGTTAATTTTACCAAGCATACTGAAATTAAATAATAATATATTGTTTAAATGTACCTTCGATTTTTCATGTGTCTTCATTTTGTCCCAGAAATGGACCAAATCATCTGTACCTTTTTGGGACCAAGTTTGCTTTCCACCAAATAAAACACACATAAAACAAAATAGTCTATTAGATTCATCACAACCGCACACCCAAGTATTTTTTCCATAAAGTTTCCTTTAAAAATCTAATAGTATTCATTACTTTATGCATTTTTAAAATAAAAAGTTCGTTAACCCTACATTAAATCAGCCGCCGGCCGAACGAAAACAAATCGAGACGCGACGCGAACATCAGCTGTTTGAAACGTCTAACATTAAACGGTCAAACGAAGAGAGCCTGGCTACCCGTCGAGATTTTTGCCTGCTTGCATTCAAGGTAATTTCCAACGTTTTTTTTATTGAGGTGATGGCGTTTCGTCACCTCCCGTGTGCCTCGTCGCGCTTGGCGCGGAAGCTACGTTACCGCTTTACGCATAATCGCTTCCTTTTAGATGGAAATTTGCACCCGACTGTGTTCCATTTTTAAATTATTTTGCTAATTGCTTTAAAAACGAGAATATTAATTTTAATAGGTTTTGGTAATTTGTAAAGGGCAGGACGCTAGACAGGAGGGCAGGTAGTGCCATGGCACTGTGGCTCTACCCCACGAGCCGCCACTGATTATATGCATATTATATATAAGAAGTGTTGTGTACAAATACAAGACAAGACTCTTGTACCTCTTTTCACAGGATTTTACAGTATAGGATTATTTGTGTAAAGGGTGCAAAATATACATGCGCACTTTGTAAGGAATTTTCACTTATAATCTCCCCAGTAGCAGAATTATTACCGATAATTGTTTTTAAGGTCACGAATGGTTTTGTTAATAGAAAATTTCCCCAAAACATGAGTGAAACCGAGAAAAAAATTATCGGGAATTAATTATGCTGCGTGGGAGATTCGGTAAGAAAATTTCATAAATTGGAGTTTTTTTTAATGTTCTTGAAATGTTAGTAATAAACCTTAAGTTACTAACAAGTAAAATCAACTTCTATTATAAAAATACAGTGCGTCATATTAAACTAAACTCATCGGAAATATGTTTTTTAAAGTTATATTTGAATTTAAAACTATAAAGACATTGGATTTCAGATAACAAATTTGTTATTTAATGTTTCTCACATTTTAGTAATAAAAATGAGTTACTAACTGCTCAATTTCTTTAGCAATCGAACTTGCTAATTCATTACCAAAACGAATCATTTTTTATATAATATTATTGTAACAATAAATATCACGGGTACGACTAAAAAACTGATTGTTACTTGCTGGTTTGTCTCACCTGTCACTTCGAAATGACTTGACATTTGAATTAAAATTAAGTCGTAGTAGTATACCTAAGAAAAATTATCACTTATTAATTTCATTAGGTTAATTGGCTATAGACTATCGCGATAGTCTCCCGTTGCTATAAGCAACGTAAACAAAAAGGAGCCTTCTAATTGGTTGAAAATAAATTTATGAAATTTTCACTTATAATCTCCCTAGCAGCAGAATTATTACCGATAATTTTTTTAAGGTCACGAATGGTTTTGTTGATAGAAAATGATCCCGAGTCGAAGACGAGGGAAATTTTCTATCAACAAAAACATGAGTGAAATCGAGAAAAAAATTATAGGGAATTAATTCTGCTGCGTGGGAGATTTGGTAAGAAAATTTCATAAATTGGAGTTTCTTTTAATATGATGAGACCCACGACCTATTCTCAATAAAAATTATAAGTTAGCAAGAAAATTTATTTTGATTTTATTTTGAGTGACGTTTGCCATAAAAAATAAAGCACTTCATATTTGACAGAAAAATTATCACTTATTAATTTTATTAGGTTTATAGACTATCGCGATAGTGTCCCGTCGCTATAAGCAACGCAAACAAAAAGGAGCCTTCTAATTTTACTCAATTTTCGACTTATACTCCTTTTCCCACCCATGTGCCAATTAAACTTATTTACTCAAAAGTCAAGTTATAAAAGTTATACCATATTTGATAAAAGCTTAAAGGTGACCTTATTTTTTTTATTTGGTGCAATTACCTTACCTTACCTTATAAATTTTTGTTAACCTTTAACTAGGTACCTACCTTGTTATTACTTTATTACTTCTTTTAGCTTAAATGTCCTTGGTTATTACCATAAGTCAATCAAATTAAAACATTGGTATGTTACAGAGAGTTATAAATAAACTCCTTTCGGTTTTAAAAATAGGTCACTACAACTAGATGTGTTTAATTTTAAAATAGCATTCTTATTTCGTCTGAGGTAAACGTTATAAAAGTAAAAGAACTATTAAAACGGACTAGTAGTTTGCCAGTCCGAGTAAACGACACATTGGTTTTATTGTAAATACAGTTAAACAGAGTTTCTCGCAATGTTTATAACATAACTTACTAATAAAATTTTTGCCTAGCCTACATTAAGTTTAGTATCCACAAAAATATAAATTAATACGTATTTTTTCCGCCATCGGCATTTTCCTTGCTATAGTCAAATTTCTCTAACAACACGCCGCATAGTGGCTAAGTCACCTGTCATTTATGGCACCCTGTTGAAGTCTGGTCTATTTTACGTTAAGATGTTGGCGACAGAGACAGGACTGGGCTAAGTTATTTTACCATCGCATTCACCATATTGTAAACTTGTACGGGTGTCTTAATGATTTATTAGCATAATAATTGATTGCAAAAATACAGCGTAAATTTTATTTACAATTGAAACATCGAACTCAACGTGCGCCGATAGATTAAAAGTTATGGCGTTATTCATTGGTAAAACATAGATATACATTTGACATGCACTAAACTTACCAATGGAAAACGCTATGAACAACCCTAAAAACATACCGTACGAGCAAAAATTATTACGGCTTGGTTTAGATCACAATGATATGGGGACGATATATCTAACCAAATCTAGGTTAAAATATTGTCAAATTCGTATTATGAAGTAAATATTACAATGCTGATGTTGTTAGCAATAGAGAAAATAATAAGTGGGGTTTTATTTATTTATTTAGAAATTAAGGATACAAACAGGTAGAACTACCCAAAAACGGTATCCACTATTTACTAGAGTTCTTCATAAAACTATTTATCTATAATTATTCAATTGCACAAGATCTTAATAAATTATAACCTAAAGTTTTAAATTATACTAAAGTACGCTTAAGGTTGAATTCTTAACGTCATTCAATCTATTGCCAACCTATAACCTATTTCGCGTTGATTTTTTGAGTTTATTATTTTAATACCTAACATTTAAAGAAAATCAATATCGTCGGTACATTATTTAGGTAGTATCTGATATATTACAAAAATATCAATTTATTTCATTGCTAATTTTGGGAGAATTGTATAGTGAAAGAACATTGAGTGACACTGACATAATAATGTTAAAAAAAATCGTACCCGATATTTTTCGCTATACAATTCTCCTAAAATAAATTATGAAAGTCCTTGATATTTAGTAAATATGTAAATTATTATCTATAGAATATCAAGTCGATACTGATTTTCTTTAAATTTTGTATAAAAGCTAGCAAACATAAATAAATCTACGCGAAATAGGTTATAGGTTGGCAAGCATGTTGATACTCCCACCTTAAGGTATTTCTTGAACAGTAGTAATGAAGTAGAGAACAGATCAATGTTTTGACAATACATATTATAAAAAAAACTTAGTCTAAATATGGGGGCGTTTACGCCTAGATTAGTATTTGTTTGGGTTAAATGAAAATAAAACTGCTGTCTAGTATTTATAGAAGGTACATGCAGAGAAAACTGTTGGAGGAGATGAGGCGCGTTGTAAAGATTATTCATCAATTTATAAACAAAAACTAAATCTGATTGTATTCTTCGGGTTTCCAGAGTTGCAAATCCAAATTGTTCTGTTACAACAGAGATACTAGGTACATTGTACACCCCATTAACTCGTCAACTTAAAAATCTTAAAAATTTACCTTGCAAACGTTCAAGTCTAACTTTATTTTTTTCATAATATGGATTCCATACAACACTAGCGAAATTTAATCTACTATAAACATGCAAAATAAATTGACTTTATTGTCTTCTCAGATCTAAAATATTTACATACTCTAGCTACAAATCCTAACATTCGAGAACACGTATTAGCAACATAGTCTATGTGCGGGTTAAATGTAAGCTTACAGGGGTAGGTAAAAGTAGTGAAAAATCTTAAGTTTCATTTAACTTTGGAGAAATTTTCTCCATTGCTTACAACATTAGCATTGTAATATTTACATTGTTTTCCTGATGATGAGTGTTTCTACACTCGAAACATGTTAAATTATTATGAATTATTCTAGATTCGCCTAGTTTTCTAATAAACTTTCACACTTTCTGCTTTTCTTTTTTCTAATAATATTATATTTATAATAGCAAACGATCATAAATGAAATGTTTGTTATTGGAAATAGGAGGGTTAATTTACCTAAACTGGTTTATTCGACTTGCCGTTCAATTTAAATAATAAATACTTACTAAGAAAATTTAGTCTCTGAAACGTGAGGCGTGAGCTTGCTACTGCTCACTACCGAACTGGGTACTTTTAGGAATGAACCAGTATCAGCTGTTAATGTCACATGTAGGTGTTAACTGTCGAAATGCTTTGTTTTTAGAAAAAGTTTACTCTAAAATACAGTGGGAGTGTGTAATTTGGAATAAATTCAGTAAATCCAGTACGTTTTTTTTTAAATATTGATACAGTATGCCCCAAAAATTCACAGATCTTGCATCTTACGCAAGTATCATAGGCGTATTGAAAATACCTACCACATACAGTGGCAAGAAGGAAACCATTATGTCACAGCACAGATTACTCCTATCTGTGAGTATGTAACGTGCCGCTATCACGCGTTATTATGACGGTATGGATGCTCCGATTTAGTTTGAAATAATAATTAAATTATTATACTTAGAAATGTGTAAATTTGACTGTATTGTTAAAATAAAAAATATAGGATAATCTGTATATTAGTACATATTGAAGAGAGCTCAAAACCACCTTTTCAAAAATAGCGACAAAATTATTTCTTTAACTATACACAGCCATTTACCTGCTGGTCCTTGTACTCTTTGTTCATGAAATGTCTAAATCTTAAGTCGGCTATGAAATGTTTTGGATTGGTATATCCATTCTCCCCCGACTTTCTGTGTAATACGCCAAGACCGCCGCGCTATTTCGCTTTGTTTCAGCGACATTCACTGTTTATTTTTTTCCAATTTTATCGAAATTGAAACAATCAAAAATGCGGTTACCATGATATCGACTAATATGGACACCTGAAAATTTTAAAAATTACGAAAACGTTATCTATGAAATTTAGACGAATAAAATCTATTTGCACTGTCGTAGATTAAATTTTGAACGATACACGTTCGATATGAACTTTGTTAATGAAACTTGTGCAATTAAACCACTCGGCTGACGCCTCGTGGTTTAACGTTGCACACGTTTTACTATCTACTAACTGTTCTCAGACTTCTACTGTTCTCTCTCCCGGCCGTAATATCTTAATGTCAACAAATATAATAATAAATGCTGAACCCCAAAACAGAACAATATTAATACTCAGCAGATGATGTCATCGATCCTGTGCTGCTCGGATGTTTGTTTAGACTTCACCGCCGTGTTATTTATGTGCATGTCGCATGTCGCGTTCATTTTTCATGAAATATACCCGTATATACGCACCCAGTAGTATTTTCAATACTAACAAGAGATATGACGATATCGATAATTTTTTTTTAATGGCAACCCTAGTTTTTGACTTTCGAGCCAACACACATGGAAGACAGATCCGTCTGAAACGGACGGAAATGGGAAATATATTTTTGGTGACCTAATAATTCTTTAACGTCGACATGATGATTTTGATAACCAATATCTCAAAATTGTTTTTTTTATCACTACAATTATTTTTTTGCGAGACAAGTAAAATGAAAAAAAAACACACACACACACAGGTAAAATTAGTGTGACATTACGTTTAAATGTAAATGATACCCATGGTTATTTGGGTAATTATTTGGGCATCCGTCCAAGATTAAGCATTTCCGAAGTCTATTACGAGTATAGGAGAGATTTACCATTTACGTTACTAAGTATACAGGGTGATCACAGTTAGTGGTTGTGTTTTAGACAAAGATTTTAAATTTTCCAGATCATGTTACTACAGCGTAAGTTTGCGAAAGAAGGTGGATGGGCGAAATTTGTATGTTCATTTATTTAAGAATGGAAAACAATTTGTCAATAGGTTCATTTATTATTGTTTTATTTATAGGTACCTGATCATTGACGAGTATCACCTTTAATTTTTTTAATGGAACATATGATTTATTATAAAAAAAATTTGTTAATGATCCAATATACTTTTATGTGGGTGGTTTTATGGGTTTAAGGATCTCAGGAAGCAAATAAAACCCAAATTTTAATTTGCCGACGTTTCGGAAAATATATTTCCTTCCTCAGGTCTCTGAAACAATAGGATTATTTCTTATGTTTCAACAATAACCGATAAAAACCTTACATAATTTATTTGTTTAAAAAAATTACAAATCTTATTTTCGGTAACATAGCAAAACAGAAAGTATATAATAATATATATCCTTTATATATTGTTAACTAAAACTCACAGTGGTCCGGTATATTTTGGATACTCGACCACTGTACGTTGTTGAGGTCGCGACCCACTGTACGCCAATCGGGGTCAAGTGCATCGCAACCTCATCACTTATTTCGCTATATAAACTGGGACAGCTCAAGCAGCAGCCATCGGTGATCATTGCCTGGTCAAATTACATCTACTAACAAGTGGCCAAGCCTTGGGCTTGGCCAAGTGCCAAGTGACGTCTCTGCTCATCGCCCTAACCGACCTACGCCCCGCCCCATTCAACAAGACATGCTGGTTCGCCTTGTAGGGAAAGCTTAATAAGAAGAATCCAATAGACGACCTTTTATAGATCTACAGACTTTCATTCTTCTATCTACGTCCCCGGAACACGAAGAGAAATTCGTGACAATATTAAAGAGTAACACGGTTACAAGCAGGTGTCATTCTTCTATCTCATGGTGTTTAAAGAGAAAAAGAAAACTTTTAGAAATAACGCGCAAACTGTAAGCAGAGACAAAATAAAGTTAAGACAATTTGCGTATTTTAATTTTCTTAAAAAGTACACCAAAATTAAAACATATTAGAAAAGAGAAAAAAGCGAAAAGTTTTCTTATTAAAATAAAATAGAATAGGGACCAAGGATATACCCAAAAAAATAACAAAACCACAAACAAAAAGTGGTAAAAATTTATTCTCACATTACAAAGGTAATAACGGTAAAAAAGTCGCATTTACAGTGTCATAGTTTATTGTACGAAATTATCTGTCGTCAACTGTACATGTAGCATTTTTCTGATCCGTCCTATATAATATCTTTTTTCTAAAAAAAATCCATCTCATAAAAATCAGTTTGACGGGTCCACGATTCTTGATTGCGTGGGTGCTATTCTATACAAAAAGCTGATCCATTTTTATATCATAACGCCAAAAAGGGTCTAAAAATTACTCATGTTAATTTAAAAATTAAAACAGATTAAGTTGTTGTAATTTTAAACATCATGTAAATGTGAAATTAAAAACCATCGATAGTAAATGTTATTTTTAGTTTTTGTGGCGTAGCATTGCCTTTCTTATCAATATTACATTGTATTTGCTTTACAAATAATACAATAATTTTTATTACCTAATTCAGACATTATTATTTAGTTATTTTCATATACGTATACAGAGTGTTTAAAACTTAAAAACGGTTTCAAGTTCAAGGACGAACTGTCATTGCAAGCTGTTTTAAATAAACATTATAAGAGCAAAGGAAAACAATATTTTAGTGCAGGTTTACAAATTGTAATAATGAACCATTGTTTATGGAGATTACATTTAATTTAAAAATAAGAAATTCAAATTAACAAATACTTATGTTTCCGCGAATTTAAAAAAATTCCCCTCGTATAACGTATAATTAAAAACGGCTAAAGAAGGTGCCTTTTGGCTGGCGCGAGGTATATACAGGGTGTTGCAAATTCGACGCTCACCATTGGAATCTTGTAAATGGTTAGAGATACAGCGAAGATTAAATTTGGGTAAAGTTGCGAAACTTGGACATGACGAACAAGCCGCCGCGCGTCGATAAATTTGAAAAATTACGAGTACCTACTTTCGAAAATATTAAAAAAAAAACGAAAATTTTCTTTTCGGTTTTTATTTTTCCTAGTTTTATTAACAGAGATGGCGAAAAAATAATTTAACATTTTCATTGCCATTTTTTATTTTCTATACCATGTGTTATCAGATATTGATTTTTTGTCCTTCAGGTATCATTATCAGGAATGTAGTACAGTGCGAGCAAAAATTATTTGCATCAAATAGGGCTTGGATTAAAAACGTGGGGCTTGGTTTAGATCACAATGATATGGGGACGATATATCTAACGAAATCTAGGTTAAAATTTTGTTAAATTCATATTATAATATGATATGCCAAACTAATGAGTAATAAAATAAGCAGAGAAATACAAATTTATTTTTGTTGTTTTCAAAATTAACAAAGTAAGAATATACAGAAAAAAAAGGAAAATAATTACATAAATTGCTCCAAGCATAAATTCACACGTATCTTCATATTTTCGAAAGTGTTGACCAGCATCTCTGGAAAAATGTTCCACATTTTTGGATAATCCTTTCTTGTAATTGTTCTAAATTTGCAACTGGTGTTTTAACAATAATGTTCTTTAAATGAGGAAAACGAAAAAATCCATAACCGTTAAACAAGGTGATCTAGGTGGGAATTCAATGTCTGATCGGAAACTGATCAATCTGTCGTCGAAAAAATTGCGTTAGTAGATAATAGTTTCGGCGGCTGTATGGGCGGTTGCACCGTCCTGTTGAAAATATCCAAAACGTAGTTTGTCGTCAAGTAATTGCTCCACAAATGGATTCAAAATATTGTCTTTATACCGCTGTGCTGTAACTGTGTCATGGAAAAAAATAGGACCAACAATTCTTCTTCGGGGAACAGCTAACCAGACACCAATTTTTTGAGGGTGCAATGTGGACAATGGGGATTTTCACTACTCCCCATGCGTGTATTCTGAGAATTCACATAACCGGAGAAGTGAAACCCGGCTTCATCCGAAAAAAATGTCAGGTCTAATAAATCATTTCTTTCCAATACATTTTTGGTAAACCATTGAGAGTAATTCCTGCGTCTTTCAAAATCTGCGGCTTGTATTTCTTGGAATACCTGCACTTTATAAGGAAATAAATTTAGCTGCTTCTTAAGAATAGTCCTGCATGTTCCATAAGATCTTCCCACTTCTTGGGACAGGCGTCTTATACAATTTGTTGGCGTATTTTGCATTATTTCACGAACGTTTGCAACAAGTTCTTCTGTTCTTACAAATGGTCTTTCTGCTCCTTTTTTTTGTTGTATAGAACCTGTTTCCCTAAATACAGCCATGGTTCTTTTCAGGCAATGATAAAAATCCCCAGCAATAAAAGCATATATTACGGATATCTTTATAATGCCGTTTTAACCTTGGTTTGAGCAAGACAACACTATTTAAGTTTCTCTATGATAAGTTCATAACTCGCGCCTAGTTAAGTGGAAGCCGACTATAGTACCTACGCTATACCTTTAAAAAATATCCCTTACACTGACATGTAAAGAAACAAAAAGGTACCTTTTCGTATTTTTTAAAATACAAATCAGGATTGTGACGTAATTTTTATTTTTTAATGTTATTTATTTGTGTGTTGACTGGGTGCGTCTCGCTATATGGCCATGTATGTAGGTACATTTTCATAATCTCTACGCCCTAAAGATGGCTTATATAAACCAAAACGAGTAGGCAATTTTAATATTATATAATATAAGAAGGTAGAAAGAACTTTTATTTGCCAGCCAACCTTGAAAACTATCTTAAAGCTACTTAAATTAGCGCTTTATTTTTAATTAAAAATTCACAGATCTTGCATCTTAGGCAAGTATTATAGGCGTATTAAAAATGCCTACCACATAATATTACTTAAAAAACCGGATTGCATTTATTTATTGTAAACATCCAAAGGGACACTTTCGGATTCAAAATCTCCCATATTTAAATTATTTTTGGCCAACGCTTTGCATACAATAGAATATTAGACGGCAATAATGACGTTGTCAAAATCGAAATTGAAACAATAAAAAATGCGGTTATCATAATATTCGTCGGTCCAGTGCCAAAACCATGAATGTGCAAAATTGGTCAATTTGACCTATGTGCATCATCTTACTAATAAAGACAGCTTTCTTCCTATGCCAAAGTCGCGAATCCGTTTACGCGTCATAAGTTGTGGTGGGGGTCGATTCCATAATTCACGAAAGTTAGTTTGCTTACGATCGTACAACAGCAAGGTCGCGAATGTGCAAGTTTCGTGTTTATGGCATTGTAAATATTGACACAATTATTTCGGAAGTGGTACTTTCGTGAATTTGGTTTTGCAAACATTGGCAAGAATAACCTGAATGTAACAGTTTCGTGTATTTGGCTTTGTGAAATGTGCTACTACTTTCCTGAATGTGACAGTTTAGTGTTTCTCTCTTTGCATACCTTTCCAAAAATAATCTGAGTATGACACTTTCGTAATTTTGTTATTTTGAATGGTAATGTGAATACACTAATTGTGTCGTTTTCCTAATTTTGCCTTGAAAACTTAGTACCTACTATAGCTTTAAATCGTGTAATACTGAGAGTGATACAAAACGCAGTTTTTTGTTACAATACGTTATCTCTTTTTGCGATTAAAATCAGCGAAAACTATAATTTTGAAGAACGACATCTAGAATAAAAAGGATATTGGAATTGGCTAGCCAATCAAAGAGTACAAATGGTAGGTACATCTTATAAAAAGAAAAAGGTAAAATATACATTAATTGGTCGATTTCACCAATATTTAATTAATAATTTGTCACTTCATTGTTCCCTAACACTCCCCCAGAAAAGTTAATTAAGGTTGGTGGAACCGGCAAATAGTCACTTTTTTTTTGTACTTTAATTAAAATTTGTTTTTTACAGCTAAGCGAAGCTGCGCCTACTTATCCTTCTGAAAATATTCCAGGTAATAGATAGTGTAAAAATAAACCTATAGCTTACAGAGATGAGTTACCAATTAATGCTGCGAAGTTTCAAAATCTACAAAAAATGTGTAGCGACCTAACCATACTAAAAATTTATCATCCATTTTATAATTCACTAAAGGTCAGTGATAAAGTCAGAGACAGATTGCCTGAACCTGATGCTGATGAAGACCGTGTAAATAGCGATGCAGAGGAAGATTGTTAGGCAAGTTAACACTCGATATTTTCTGTTACATCATAGTTAATAATTATCTGAAATAAGTGACTGATTTTTGTTATAATAATTCATATTATCATAATTAAACAATTTAAAATAATGTTTTTGTTTACTTTGTTAAACCTAGCCTAACTGCCTATTCATTTATTTTAAAGGTGCACCGAAATAAAAGTGAATATTATTTTTTTAGGAACCACACGACGTGTACCGTGAATCTGACACATTCGGGTTTTTGGCATTTCAATAGCAACATAAGCTTATCTGAATGTGGTACATTCGCTGGTTTAGTTTTGTGAAAATAAGGACCAAATCCACGAATGTGACATTTTCAAAAAATTTGACTAAAAAGAACAAAAATAATAGGCGGGTTTTGAACTGTTTAAGTAAAGCCTAAAAGTACAAAAAAATAAGATAGATACGTTCAAAAACTGATTTTTCGCAGCAAACTGAAACTTTAAAACGCTTATTTCTCAGAATCGCGATTTTGCACATTCATGGTATTGGCACTGGACCGACGATATCGACTAACATGGACACCTGAAAATTTTAAAAAATTACGAAAAAGTCTAATATCAATGAAATTTAGACGAATAAAATCTATTTGCACTGTCGTAGATTAAATTTTGAATGATACACGTTCGATATGAACTTTATTAATGAAACTTGTGCAATTAAACCACTCGGCTGACGCCTCGTGGTTTAACGTTGCACACATTTCGTTGTTGTGTACATATCGAACTAGTATCATTAATAACTATAATGTAAGAATATAGAACAATAATAAAGATAATCTACTTTTTATTATATCCAAATAAAGTTAATATACTTATTCAAAATTCAAACACACAGTAAATTATTTAAATAGTATTAATATTTGGTCTAAATAAACATCCTGATAAAGCCGACGGGATATCCCGTAACATGAAAGTAGGTACTGGCCGATTCAATACTAACTACTATATAACTGTTCTCGCTCCCGGCCTCCCGGCCATATCTTAATATCAACAAATATAATAATAAATGCCGAAACCCAAAACAAAATATTAACACTCAGTGTCATCGATCATGTGCTGCTCGGATCACCGCCGTGTTATTTTGCCAAAGTCCTAGCCTAAACAAATCACACCCATATCAAATAACATAATAATATTATGCTCTAGCGTGACGGGCGTCACGCGTGACTCTTCCTGCATGTCGTTAATTTTTCGTGAAATATACCCGTATATACGCAAGCAGTAGTATTTTCAATACTAAAATTATGTAAGAACTATTCAAATACATTTTTAAACACAGGATTTTTTACGAATCCAGAAAAATGTTTATGAACTTTGTTCAACTTTTTTAAACCGCCAAGAAAATTACGGTATTGAGCTCCTGCATCGGTAATAATTAACAAAATACCACAACAATAACGAAAGTGTCAGCATTTTAATGCCATAGTTAATAAAAACCGATGAAATTTAATTATCGAAAATATATTGCAAATAATCAAGTCAAAACTCCGAACAACGATGCGACTTGCGCAATATACAGGATGTCCATTTAGTGTGCCGGTGGACGATAATCGTAAACGGTCGACTTAAGGAATAAAACTTTTATTTAAAATCCAGGATGTGTCAATTTAAAAAAAGTTATGTCTGGCCCACCCTGGATTTTTGGTCCAAACTGTATTTGGAAAGGCTGTTCTGCCCTTATTTATTGAGAAAGCGCTTTACTGGAAACAAGATGCATTGAGAAGATACAATTTATTACTTAACAAAATTGCTGTATTTAAAGCAGATCATTATTCAACAAGACTGTGCTGCTAATGGAACTGATTACTACCAATAAAAACACTGTTCTAGCTAATCTGGAACTGATACAACACTAAAGCGGGTTTGATACACTGGCAATTTATTTAATATGGGTTAATACAAAATAAGCTATCAATACAAACTATGTCTCAGCAAACCTGTTGTATTAGATCATTTTCCTCAGTGTGAGAAATCACCTTTACCCCCACCAACCTTATTTAATTCTAGTCACTCAAGCATAAACAACTGTATATTTCGAAAACAAAATTTAAAATTGGAAAATCAATTACATTAGAAACATAATTTAAGGATTCACCTTTCACTACCTTTAAATCGATTGTGTTTAGCTAATAAATAACGCTGTTATACGTTACTAGCGACCCGCCCCGGCTTCGCACGCGGGTCTAAAATGTGTTTATTTACGATATCACATTAGAAACCTCTAAATTTATCAGTGTTTATCTACAATATTATGCATGTATTATACATACAGTGATGGGCTAAAATATGGAACAAATTCATTTAAAAATCAGGTATTCATTTTTTTAAAAAACGCTCGGACACGTCGATTATAATTCTTTCTTCCGGATTTTTTGCCTCAAAAAGAAATTATACCGGGTGTGTCAAAAAGTAGATGTAGCAAATTTTTTTTGTTTTTTAAATAGAACCCCCCTATTTTTACTTATTACCCTAATTCTACGTCAAATTCTGCGCATAATTCATGTAGCATACTCTATCCTTATCTCTAACGGTTTTAGAGAAAAATTACATCATAAAAAAAAATTCTTTAAAAAAAGGTACATGTACCTACTTAAAGGTAAACAGGTAAATTTAAATGAATTGTTACTACGATAGCAAGTCATGTGTCAATCAAAAATTAGTTTAGGTATAATTTTGAAAAACGGTGATCATGGTGCATTTAAATGAAACACAAAGAATCGAAATTTTAATTTTAATTGGATGTGGAGACAAATCAAGAAGTCAAGAAGAAGTTTGTAACTTGTTTAACGCTAAGTATCCAGAACGGCCGATTACAAGATCTACAGTAAGTAAAATTGAGAAGGAATTCAGGGAAACAGGGAATGTAAAGGATCGTCTACGGCCAGGTCGTCCAAAAATTAGTGAAAACTCACAATTGAACATTTTATTAGAGGTTGAAGATAATCCTCATAGTGATAGTGCATCCACTGAAGTAGCCCTTAATAATAATGTTAGCCGACGATCTGTGTTGCGGGTATTGAAACAAGAAAAGTACCATCCGTACAAAATTAGGTTGCTGCACGAGCTAAACGAAGATGATCCCGACCGCCGACTACAGTTTTGTGAAACTATGATAGAAATTTGCAACTTAAATCTATTTTTCCATCGCAACATACTTTTTAGCGATGAAGCCACGTTTTGTTTGAATGGTTCGGTAAACAGACAACATTTTCGGTATTGGAGTACAAATAATCCCCGTTGGATGAGAGAACAGCACACGCAATACCCACAAAAAGTAAATGTTTGGGCAGGGATATTAAATGATAGAATTATTGGACCTTTTTTCTTCGATGGAAATCTTACAGGAGACCGGTATTTACAATTTATTCAAAATTAATTAATTCCCACACTAGCAGCGGATTTTCCAAATCCGAATCAGCCTCATCTACCAGAAGCGTCTATTTGGTTTCAGCAGGATAGTGCTCCGCCTCATTTTGCTCGACAAGTACGAGAGTATTTGAATACTGTATTTCCCGAACGATGGATAGGTAGAAGAGGACCCATAGAATGGCCTGCAAGATCTCCCGATCTTACACCCATGGCATTCTTTCTTTGGGGTTATTTGAAATCAAAAGTGTATAAGGATAAACCACAAAATTTGGAAGACTTAAAATTTAAAATTAGATATGAAATTAGGCAAATTAATGAAAATACTGTAAATAATGTTTTAGAAGGGTTTTTAAGTAGATTAGCATATTGTCAAGAAGTTAATGGTTTGCATTTTCAACACCTAATAAACTAATTTTTTAACCTTTTTTTAAAGAATTTTTTTATGATGTAATTTTTCTCTAAAACCGTTAGAGATAAGGATAGAGTATGCTACATGAATTATGCGCAGAATTTGACGTAGAATTAGGGTAATAAGTAAAAATAGGGGGTTCTATTTAAAAAACAAAAAATTTTTGCTACATCTACTTTTTGACACACCCGGTATAATTTCTTTTAGAGGCAAAAAATCCGGAAGAAAGAATTATAATCGAAGTGTCCGAGCGTTTTTTTCAAAAAATGAATAACTGATTTTTAAATGAATTTGTTCCATATTTTGGCCCATCACTGTATAAACCTTCCTCTTGAATCACTCTATTAAAAAAAACCGCTTCAAAATCCGTTGCGTAGTTTTAAAGATTTAAGCATACATATAGGGACGGACAGACAGCGACAGCGACTTTGTTTTATACTATGTAGTGATTACAACCCTTGATCTTTTTCTATAAAGTCTTTGTAAAACATTTATGTAAGTAATTTACAACGAAATATTTTGTTACAGCTGATGGTGTTACGTACTCCTTCGGAATTTTCTACGACGAATTTCTGGGATACTTCAATGAAGGAAAAAGCCTTACTTCGTGGATATTATCAATTCTTGTAGGCGTAACATTATGTTCGGGTGAGTAAGTTCTACACACCGTTCTTGAGCTACGAACTCGGAACTCGGATGCCGTTTAGCGATAATTATGTCACCTACTTTAAACATACAGTCCGTGGGCTACTACACTATTGTTATTTATACTGAAACTGCGTATTTTTTTGTTTCGAATAGAATGTTCGGCGAGCCGCTCGTCGAGTAAAGCTGCTAACAAAGCCGTAGTCTGTGCGTGGATACCTTAAGATTAGTTATCAGTGCTATCATCAAACATCCGAGAAGCTATAGGGTAGCGAGACGCATCATTTAGAGACAGTTTCTTAAATAGTGAAACTTTGACAAATAACTTGTTTTTCATTAAGTGTATTATAAATTATTATTATCGAATGTAATACCACAAGATGTTTTGGGATTACCAAATAATACTTTTACCTGACACGAAACACGTCACCCGGCAATACTACGACTCTAAAGGAGGAGCAGTGTTGTCGGTATCGCGTTGTATCAGGTAAAAGTATTAGGTAATCCCGAAACATCGAATTGTATTCAAAAGATTATACAACGAAATAAAGTACATAATATATCCTTGTTATCTTAAATATTTTTATTATAATAATTATTGTTAATAACAAAATTACAATTATTATAGTGAAAACTTGAACCATTGGATGAATTATTATCATAGGTCGGAGGTGTTTGAATTTAGGCATCAGCAATAGAAGTAGATGACGGTGCATTTCCGGCTCTTATTTACGACAAAATTTTAATATGATGCTGCTCGCTGAGCTGGAGATAGGGAGTAACAGAATTTATAGAACCATGGCCCGTTATTTTGATGACTTCCCGGAGATTAGCGCCTGAACTGCTAAGAGTACTTACTGTTGAAGCTCTATTAGAGTGATTCATGATTTTCTTATTTTTAGTATCTAGGCCGATGCTTATTGCTCCCATTTTTGTCCAGTTTCTTATAATATTAATACCTGCTGGACAATTCTTAAACCATGGGGAATTATCATTTTGTTTCTATTTCTGATTGACTGTCGAAAATAATCGATTGGTTTTAATGTTTTCGCCTCTTTTGGATATTAGCTTAAAATATAATCGTATTGGACATAAATCCGGATTCACAAGATTTTTTAGAAGCCACTTACTTTCGCATGTTCGACTGGCTCCTCCTTGCGCCGTTTTAGCAAATATTAGGTTGTATTCCAGACGACCGGTATTAGACCCGTTATTAAATTTTTCCTCCTTAAAATATTCCAATAGTAAAAAACCGCTTCATTTCCCCTCCATGCTAGTTCGGATGCATCTATGTGGAAAAATTTCCGTTGAAGCCCATCTGGGGTTCATCCAAACTAAAGGCCATTTTTTCAATTTTCTGTCTCGTCAAAGCTGTGAAACTCTCCCTACGTGCGCGAGGTACCGCCTGCAACTCTTTTCGTTTTGCATTTCGGGCAAAATCAGCGCTTTAAAAGACCATTTTATCATTTTGGCCGTTTTGTTCCATAAAAGCTTGACCACACCTTCATTATAATCGCTTCCATCGGATTTTCGCATATTATATGCCCAGTCTTTTAAAATGTTGCACAAATCCTCGTCTGTTGTGTTTTCTCAATTTTGAAACTTCGTGCAAGGCAAAACTCGGTAAACTGTTTCAATACATATTTGTCTGAACGCTCGGTATTTTTTGGCTTCACAATAGCATCGTCGACTTGAGGCAACAAATTACCAAATCTTTCTTTTGTTATTTTGTAACAAGTACTGACAGAAATTACTTTTTAAATAATTTGTCAAAAAATGACAATTACAATATGGCCACCAAGCGATAATCACTTAAATGATTATCACTTATTAATCACATCCTTCTATACAGGAAAAATATACACGGAGTTCAAGTTAAGCACTGTGCCAATAATTAATAAATCCTAATTTTACCTGTCCACGCATAAGCCATACTTCCTATTTGGATTTTTATTAAACATTAATATTCTCTTAACCCTTTATAGGATACTGGTTCATATTTCAACCAGCGTCAAAATAATTATTTCCTGTTCGCACACCGGTTTGATATTCGGTCAGTTTGTTTATATTTAACTGCGCAAACGAATAATGGTAAAATATTCGACCATATACTTACGTAGTCTGAATTACTGACAAAGTGGTCGAAATTTCAACCAGCGTCCAATTAGGATAGTGATCAAAAGTTACATGTTTACGTGCTGTCTGGGAAAAAATTGTTGTTTTTGTGTTAATATTGCTAATAATTTTGTGAAAATTTGTTGGTAAGTACATTAAAATACGTAGCTTTCGATACACTAATAATTATAATATGGATAAAACTTATCGGCAAGATAATATTTTGCTTTAAAACTCAAAATTTTTAAATTTATAACTTAATTTTACGTTTTGCATTCTTATGATATTATTTTAAGTATGTAATATACATGTAACACATAATATACAACGTAATGCCATTGCGGCACAATGGACTAATTATTATAAGGGTTTGTAACCAATTCACTGCGCGTTCTGGACTACAATCGCCTGTTATAACTGGATACTGGTTAAAATATCGACCTCCTCAAAAAAATGGGTTACGTGTTTTATTTTTTTTTAAGACTTTGGAGATAAGGTCCTTAATGTTAAATAAAGCTATTTTAAACAACAGATTTTGCAATTTTGATGTTTGATTGTCTGCCCTATAAAGGGTTAATAGAAATCCTATAAAAGTTATAAATTAATTTCACAGATTATAATAATAAAGGTATAATTACATTTTTATCAAAGTAATTATTTATTTTAATCCAAACACCACTAAAAAAATAACATACTTATTCAAGGCCTAATGAATGATAATTATTATTAAGTTAATTAATTACAAATAAGATAAAAAAAATGGTGTAGGTACTCATTTTTTATCCAATCTGATAACGCAATGCGGAGAAGAAATATGTTTACATTAAAGAAATTATTAATTTTTAAATACACAGTGTCTCGTAATTAAGGGGCCATGTAGTAATAGAAAATAGTGAATTTGAAAAAATTTCATTTTTATGCTTAATTTCTTATGATAAAATATCAACGGTTAATTATGTTTCGTTAAGGGGGTTTATTTAAATGTTTCTTAACATAGCATATAAATGTAAATATCTCAAAAACTAATTGAAGTATCGCGATTTATGGAGTACAACTTTTTTACCTATAAAATTTTCCTCTTTCGTAATTTGAGGTGAAGAGGTCAAAAAAATGTAAGTGACAAAAAATTTATTCGAGAATTTATTAACCTAATATCGTGTAACTAGCGTCCTCTAAAAGGTAATAATAGTAATAATAATAATATGTCAACTAAAACTCACAGTGGTCCGGTATATTTAGGATACTCGACCACATGAGGATCAAAAATAAACTTCTCGCCAGTCCTAACGGATCTAGGTCCTTTTGGTCAGTCGCTAAGGCCGTCAGTCAAAATTTTACCAAATCAAATATTCCACCGCTAACACGTTCTGACGGCACAATAGCAACCACGGCTGAAGATAAAGCGAACTTACTCGCAGAACTCTTTGCTTCACACTCTACGGTAGACTTTCAGGGAAAAACACCCCCGAACATTCCAGCAGTTCGATCGGAAATGACTGATATCGTATTCCGTCAGCGTTCTGTCAAACGAATTTTGAAGGGGCTTGATGCCAAAAAAGCTTCTGGTCCAGATGAAATTCCTATTATAGTGCTCAAGAAATGCGCCGATCAACTCACACCAGTATTTTGTAGACTTTTTAACTTATCCTACAAAAAAGGAATATTTCCATCTTGCTGGAAAAAGGCGCGAGTCCAGCCTATACCAAAGAAAGGCAAGAAAACCCTGCCAAACAACTATCGACCAGTCGCATTGCTTTCAGTTATATCAAAGGTGATGGAGAAAGCTATTAACCAACAACTTATAAAATACCTGGAAGGCCTTAAAATTATCAGCGACCATCAGTATGGTTTTCGTAAGTCCAGATCAACAGGAGACCTGCTAGCCTATGTCACTCATCTTTGGAGCAACGCAATCGAACATCATGGGGAGTCCCGGGCTATTGCACTGGACATCTCTAAAGCCTTTGACCGTGTCTGGCACGAGGGGCTCCTAAGCAAACTGCGTTCTTATGGTATGCCCGGTCAATTTTGTTCATGGTTGTCTAGCTTCCTCAAGGACCGCTCTCTGCAAGTGGCGATTGACGGGTTTCTCTCAGACACCTTCACCATCAATGCTGGTGTTCCTCAAGGGTCCATATTATCTCCCACTCTCTTCTTACTGTACATTAACGACCTTCTAGCGAAAACAGAAAATCCATTATATTGCTTTGCTGACGACAGCACACTTATCTCATCTTTTACTTTGAAACCTCAAACATCGGCTACTGACGCACATCTTCGCAGACAACATGAGGTATCACGCCTCAATAAAGACCTGGAAGAAATTTTGTCTTGGGGTGACAGTAACCAAGTCGAATTTAACGCTCAAAAAACCCAGGCTGCAGTTTTCTCTAAGAAGGTCAACATTGCAGAACCCGATATCGTTATGGCAGGACACGCAATTCCACTGACTTCGTCTATTAATTTGCTGGGTGTCAACCTGGGAGGAAATATGTCTTGGCATAATCACGTAGTGGCAATCGCCAGGGCAGCTTCTCAGAAGCTCGGTATACTTTTCCGAACCAAAAAGTTGTATACACCTCAACAACTTTTGACACTCTATAAAGCCCAGATTCGACCATCACTGGAATACTGCTCTCATATCTGGAGTTCTGCACCGAAGCATACCCTTCGGTTGTTGGATTCCATCCAAAGGAGAGCCATTCGTCTAATCGGCGACCACGAGCTGACTAAGAACCTCGACAGCTTAGAACATCGAAGACAGGTTGGTGATTTGACTCTCTTCTACAGATATTTTCATGGCAAGTGTTCGACAGATATTGCCCGCTCGATTCCACCTAGAGTAATGCATAGCAGAAACACACGACGAACCACTGCCGCCCATCCCTATGTGGTTCAACTTAGTACACCCCGAACATCATTGTTTCAGAACTCTTTCATTTGGAGGACGTCATCTTTGTGGAACGGCCTTTCTGAGACCGTGTTTCCAACCGAATATAACCTCCAACGATTCAAGAAAAACGTGAATCGCTTTCTTCGCACACGCACCGCTCCCAGAGCGCCTTAAAGGATTTTTTTATAGTGCTTGTGCTCGATCATAAAAAAAAAAAAAAAAAAAACTGTGCGTTGTTGAGATTGCAACCCACTGTGCGCTATTCAGGGTCAAGTGCATTGCAATCTCAACACTTATTTGTGTATATATACTGGGCCAACTCAAGCAACAGCATCGAAGCCTGCCGCTCGATCAAACCATCAATAAGTGACTATCCTTGACCATCGTCAAGTGCCGCACTTAGTCTTCAGTTCTACAATAGGTGACTAGCCTTGACCATCGTCAAGTGACGCGCCTAATAACACGATAGCCCATTACCCGAACAAGTTACAGACATGCTGGTTTCCCTACCAGGGTAATAATCAAGAAGAGACAATAGACGACCATTTTTTAGAATCCAGACTTTCCTTTCTCTACCACTACGACCCCTACGAAGAGAAACTTCGTGACAATAAGTTTATTTAAAATTTAATAATATAATAAATAGGTTTGTGTTGCCTTCTATAAACTTATTCTCAAATCCCCTGAAGCTGAGCTTGTTAGGGGCAAATCTTATTTTTTGTTTTAGTATGTAAAATGATAAATAATATGCATTAAAAATAAAGTTTTAAAGTAAAAATGTGAATTTATAGTATAAACGCATTTTTTTAACGAAATATATTACCTATAATAAAATTATTAATTTATAATTTTGAAGTAAAAAATATTACTTATGTAAATTATTCGGAACAATATTAATTAATTACTTAAAGCATTTAAGGTATATTAAACAAATTATGAAATCGTCTTTTTTGCACTCAAAAACATAACTATACCTTATATTGAAATTTGAACTGATCACTACGACAACAATGTACACTTTTCTTCTGCGGCTCAAAATCGGTGACGCGGACTTTATGTATTTTGCTTCTTTTTTTTGTTTTTAGAAATAACCGTTTCCTGTTTAGTTTGTTAAAGTTTGCTCCATAATGTTATAAATTGAAAGAAAAAGTTGTTTTAATATTTACTATCTACATCTTAATTATTTACTTTTGTAACTTTGCTACATCCGAACAAAAATCAAGAAATTACAAATCTAAATAAGATCCAAAGATCCAATTTTAACAAATAAAAAAAATATTTAAATAAAAAAAATCAGATTTTTTTCACGTTTTAAAAAACTCATGATTTTTGAAAATGGTCCATATGAATCAAATTTGGATTAATTATAAATAGTTTATTCACATTTACTTATCTCACTTAGGTATACTTCATACGAAGTCAGTTGAGACAACGTAAATATTGGGGGTACGATCAATTTACTGCATCACATACTGAAACTACAATACAAATATAACAATAATAAATAGATTTGTATTGATCGCTCCCTATACAGATGTTCGAAGATAGTCCACGTGGACTTGACAAGTCTGTCATCAAATTTTTTTTAGTTTTTTTGTCTGTCTTAACTAAGATCGTGCACACTTTACAAATATATTCCTCCGGCCCGAAATATACGCTGTTTATATTTTTTTACATATGAAATAATATTAATCGTTTAATGTAAATTGATGAAGCAATCTACCTAATAGGAATAGGAAATCTTGATAAAACCGATGATTTTGTTAAATCTGGCAACCCAGGTATAATCACGGTACGGCCTTGTCCATATCGTGCGCTAAGTTCTCCCGGTTACTATCTAGTCTCTTTTTATTTCATATTAATAATATGTCTCGTTGATCGTTGATACGAACACACAAAAAGATTTATTAATCTTGAATCGCCTGTCAGCTAGTGTCGAAGTCATATGATTTTATGTTTTCTGATGATTTATATATAAAACATAAAAGTGCGTACGCTTATGCGGCCACTGCTAAACCCCTACTTATTTTGCATTTTACCGCCCTGCCACTTCAGAAGTCATAGTCTAAAGACTGTGTGTAGAACTATAGATATTATATATTATACCTATACATATGCTATCCGATACCCAGTGACGTATATAAGGAGGGGTTTAGGTGGTCTGGACCCCCCCCTCCCCCATTGACGCTAAAGCCACGTGACGCGTGCTTCTTTAAGTGCACTTTTAAGTAACTTTAAATTTTTCTCAAAGTTTCATAATAATAATAAACTTGTATGCAATGGCAACCTTTCTTCTATTCAAGAGAATCTGGCAATAATGCAGTTTAATGCACGAGGAATAAGGGTAGACTTCTCTGTCGCTAGATTTTTGTTTGAAATAAAACAAAAAAATTGTGTGTGCTTAAGACCACACGACAGAAGTGAAAACTTCAACAAGGTGAAATTAACAATATCAAATACAATTTTTCAATTTTGTTTCTTTTAGGTTAGGTTCGTAAGCAATCATAAAAATAACATAAACTTGGAATACTGGATAATTTTACTGCATACGAAAAAAGATATTTCCTAAAATTGAACAACCCTTGAATTTTTACATCTTCAACAGAAGTCAGAAATCATAATAAATTATGTCCACGAAATAAGCAATTACGGTAAACCTTACTTCACCCTACGTAAATATATAATTTAAAAAATGCCAGAACATACCTGAGACGCAGACGAGTGTCTATACAACGCACACTGTTTGCGGCATGCTCTTGCATATAACGTTCATTCGGG
This sequence comes from Polydrusus pterygomalis, assembly GCA_963969555.1. Classification (NCBI taxonomy): domain Eukaryota; kingdom Metazoa; phylum Arthropoda; class Insecta; order Coleoptera; family Curculionidae; genus Polydrusus; species Polydrusus pterygomalis. Next base: position 33,794,701 of record OZ018376.1, on the reverse strand, counting down.
TCAGGGTCAGTTCGGATTGAATATAGCAGTTGAATTCGAGCGTTACACAGCCGAGTGTGACGCGTGACTGCTCAGTTTAATTCAGTGCCCACAAAAAGTGTTAAACGCGCCTAAAGAAGTTTTCACTTCAATAATACTGTAGATTCAGCTTTTGATTAAACAATCACCAAATCACCATGTCAATTCAGCTGCGACTCCTATAACTGCTCAAAAGTAGTAATTCTCTGAAAGATAGGTAAAAATATTAAACCCCCCTCCTAAACGCACCGGGTTGTTTTTGTAATTTTCTTGAGGATTTTGTGTTGTGTTTTCTACTTTTCCCACTTCAAAACTAAGCACCTTGATTCAAAAGGGGCGTGGCCCCCAAAAAATGTTCGTGCAATTTTTTTTTGCGCCTGCGTCTATTTTCTTTTATCCGCGCCTGATAGTGTCGGACCCCCCCCCCCTTCCGGAAGCTATAGCTACGCCGTTGCCTATACCTATTAAAAAGATAGATAATTATATCTTAAAAAAAAAACTTGATAGATGCCTCCAGGTTTGTAGGCCAAAAACAACATCACAGATTTTAAAGCGGTTTACAGAATTTCAATGATATTTTTTGCAAAATATTTATTTCAATTATTATTATTTGTGCCTATTGTTTAAAATTCCTATTAAATTTTATATCACTCACATCATATTACATTTTGATTCTAGAACTCTAGAACCTGAAATTGAATAATTGTGAGATCGTAAAGTCTTATATTTAAGAATCGCGATTTTTTATGACAGCATTATTTCATGCTATCTCAATTTAATAACATGTTTTTAATTATACAACTACAAAGTTGAAAACTTTAATGTTTTATTTTGAGATTTCTTTTGTTTTAAAAACAAAGAACGAATATAATGTTATATGTACTTGTTTTCTGAACAAGTAAATACGCCTAGTTATATTACCTTAATATAGAGAAAAAAAATTGAATGCACTCGCCTTTGGCTTAAATTTTCCGATTTAAAGTTTTTTTTTAAATTTTAGGTCCAATTTCAAGTTCCTTAGTAAACCGCTGGGGTTGTCGAACCGTCACCATTGCCGGCGCTATTTTAGCATCAATTTGCATGATCATATCCTTCTGGGCACAAAGTGTCATAACTCTCTGCATCACTATAGGACTGGGAGCTGGTATGGGATTCGGGCTTATCTATTTGCCAGCCATTGTCAGTGTCACCATGTACTTCGAGAAAAAACGATCGCTAGCAACTGGTATTGCAGTTTGTGGATCAGGCTTTGGAACGTTCATTTTTGCGCCTATTATATCAAAGCTCCTAGCGGAGTACGGTTGGCGAGGGAGCATTTTAATTATAGCGGGTCTAGTGCTTCAATGCATTCTATTTGGCTCTCTCTTCAGACCATTGGAGAACGAACAAGAATCTCCAAAGAAAGAGAAAATTAATCTTCTAAGGCCTTGTGAAGGTAGTGTAGATATTCATGTATCAGATCATGACCTTACCCAATATACTCCAATTATGGTAGAAAATGGCGCTACCCAAATGCACAGGCCGCATAGTGTCGCTCATTTCACATTACCCAAGAGCTATAAACACGAGATGAATGGCAACGTTCCTGATTCTGAAAGAAATAAATACGGACAAGTTTCTAGATTGGCGTTGAGCCAGCCTATGTTGACTCAATCAGAAGTGCATCACTATAGGTAAGAAGTCACATTTTAGTTATTAATGATACTAGTTCGATATGAACAGTATAATGAAATGTGTGCATCGTTAAACTACGAGGCGTTAGCCGAGTGGTTTAATTACACAAGTTTCATTAACAAAGTTCATATCGAACGTGTATCATTCAAAATTTAATCTACGACAGTGCAAATAGATTTTATTCGTCTAAATTTCATTGATATCAGATAACATTTTCGTAATTTTTAAAATTTTCGGGTGTCCATATTAGTCGATATCATGGTAACCGCATTTTTGATTGTTTCAATTTCGATTTTGACAACGTCATTATTGCCGTCTAATTTTCTATTGTATGCAAAGTGTTGGCCAAAAATAATTTAAATATGGGAGATTCTAAATCCGAAAGTGTCCCTGCGGATGTCGAAGATATCGCGCAAAGCGTAATAGATTCCCTACTTTCTAAGTAATAATAACAAATAAATAGTTTGCACCGACTTTCTTTTTGTTTTTGTATCTTAACATTTGGATGTTATTATGAATTCATAGTGGCACTGAGTGTTATTATGAAGGTCCTAATGACATCTAAATGATAATGCTAACTACGTCATAATGGCACTGCCGTAGATTAAATATTTTTTTGGATTTGAAACCATAATCTGATTTTGAGGGAAGTAAAATTTGAAATACTCTAGGTCAATTTTGCCCCTTGGAGTTATTTTTTGGTAAACTATCTATTAGTATCTATCATTCCAAAACATAATGTGTACCATAGAAGTTGTTAAGTTACCTATTGAAAATGATTTTTGATGTAAGAACTTGAACCTTTTGGCTTCTGGCCCCCATCAATTGTACCGTGCGTACAAAAATTATTTGCATCAAACAGGGCCTTGCATCTAAGGACTTAATGCTTAGCCGTAGAGCTTAATACCTGTTGGGTGTCAGTAACTACCTGCTCATTAGTTTGGTATATATATCATAATATGAATTTGACAAAATTTTAACCTAGATTTGATTAGATATATCGTCCCCATATCATTGTGATCTAAACCAAGCCCTACGTTTTTTAATCCAAGCCCTCTTTGATGCAAATAATTTTTCCTCGCACGGTATATTGAATAAGTATTATTAAATGGTTTTTCCTTTAAATAGGTCACATCACCATACCAGATTCCATGGACCATTAGCTAGGCCGGATATCTTTTACCAAGGAAGCCTCATGAACATTCCCTCATACCGATCACGACTGGACTTGAAACCAGGCGATCACAGCTTTATGGAACGAAGACATTCCAACTTTAGTTATAGAAGACGTCACATTTCAGAAACCGACGAAAAAGAAGCGAAAGTTTGTGGAATAATGTGTTCCCCAGAGACCAAACATACCCTTCACGAAATGCTCGATTTCTCACTCTTCAAAGACCCTATTTTTATTATTTTTTCTTTAAGTAACTTGTTGACCAGCATAGGGTTTAACATACCCTACGTGTACTTAGTGCCTAAAGGGAAAGACTTGGGAATGGATATTGAAACGGCGGGTTTGCTAATTTCTATTATTGGCATGGCTAACACTATCGGTAGGATAGTGCTTGGATATCTTTCGGATAAGCCGTGGATAAACAGACTGCAGGTGTATAATTGGAGTCTTACTATATGTGGTGTCGGTAAGTGCTATTAATTTATTCTGATTTTTTGCAAACATTTTTTTGCTTATTATTTCAAAGTAACGAAAAGATAACTTATACTGTAGCTGTACAATTTTTGTGTACTTGTATCTGGGCCATTTTAGTACCATTATTTATTATTTTACACAAAATTTTTATGAAACAAAGTTGTTTATAATCCAAAATAAAGAGCCTAAATGCAAAATTTGAAATCTGAATTCTAATTTTTGTTTTTACAATAGAATTTATGAACATTCAAAATGAAAACCAGAGAGTGCTGACCTGTTTATTTAATTTATTTCTAATTTGGAGAAGGATATGTAGAATAATAACTTTTTCCACAATTGTACATTTTGAATGTTCATAAATTCTATTGTAAAAAATAATAAAACAAAAATTAGAATTAAAATTTAGTATTTAGGCTTTATTTTGAATTATAAGCAACTTTGTTTCATAAATATTTTGTCTAAAATAATGGTACTTTACTCTTAAAGCATTTTCATGTTTTCCTAATTTATCATCACCCTGTACATCTTATGTAAAATTTTTATATAGTAAATTATACCTTATATACATATACCTTATATACCTTATATACATATACCTTATATACCTTATATACAATTTAAAAACCATAATCATAATACACGTCATAAAAATGAAATAACCATAAAACCTAAAATAAATAAGTCCATAGGACAAAAATATTTCAAATATTTATGTTTTTATTTAAACGATTATTTACCAGCAAAAATTAAAAAATTGATTTCATTGAAAAAATTTAAAGTCGAAATAAAAACATGGATATTAAAAACAGACTATTTGAAAATATTTTTAGAAATGCTTTAATTAATTAATATTGTTCTGAATAATTTATATAAGTAGTATTTTTTACTTAAAAATTATAAATTAATAATTTTATTATAGGTAATATATTTCTTCAAAAAAGCTGCGTTTATACTATAAATTAACATTTTTACTTTAAAAAACTTGATTTTTAATGCATATTTATGATTTATGATTTTGCATACTAAAAAAAATAAGATTTGCCCCTAACAAGCTCAGCTTCAGGGGATTGAAGAATAAGTTTATCGAAGACGACACATATTTATTATATTATTAAATTTTAAATAAACTTATGCGTTGCAGCCCGTCATTATACGACGTGAGATAAAACTAAAAAACTAAACCAGAAATTTATTTGCATAAAATAAAATCCGTGCAAATGTGAAACCAACATCGAATAAATCCAGCTGATTTCGTAAGGTCACTCGCCACATAATTCATGGAGACGAGACGGAACAATCCGCCAGTACTATGTTTCTATCTATAAAATTCTATTTGCCGACAATTTCATTATCGAGCACAATAATATCTAATTCCGCCAGTGGATTTTAAAGTTTTTTTTATCTTTGAAAAGATATTCAATCTTATTTATTAAAGGTCAAAATTTAGCATAAACAACTTTTTCTCGTAAACGAATAGTGTAAAATAAAAAAAAAACTTATTATAAAAGTTATTGGAAACGAGGAAAAGAACACAAAAACATAATTCTTATAAACAACTATTATTTATAAAATAAGCAAGTTGGAGACAACTTCCAGTATAATCGGAAGTCGCATTATGTTCTTTTTAAAAGCTCGTCTCCGAAAACTCCAATATATAATATTTACAGGATTTAAATCGCATTACTTTCCGAAATAAATATTCTAACGAACTAATACCGTGAGACACCGTATAGAGATAGTCCGGTCAATATAGACCAAAAAATGATAGTGAAGGTACATAAATTTACAACAAGTTGAAAATCAGTAAAATTGTTCAAAATATAATTATAAATAAAATGTATAAGTTCCCCATCATTCCCGTGTATGGAGAAAATTTTACTCGAGGTCAAAGGTAAAAAAATATAGTTTTTCGCGATTTTCAGCAAAACGGTAAGTTTTATCATAAAAATATTCCAGACAAAAATTGTAGATCATGAAATTATCTAAAAAATTTGTCTTAATACTTTTTTTCCTACGAGCCACCGGTTCTGAGATATAACGATTCAAAAAGTTGTAAAAGTTGTTATCATCATAATATGCATGAGTACGCCACGTATCTAGAGTTGTTATATATGTTGAAATATTTGATAAAATGAAACCCAGTCCCTTAATTAAAACGCGCTGACAAAGTTGTTCCTCTTTTAGCTATGACTAGTACCATAAAAGTTCATGAAGAAAAAGTACCTACCTATTGACCCTGTATTATTGTTCAAACGCATGAGTATTACTGCAGCATTTCAAGATGAAATAGAAAAATATTTTAAATATGAATTAGCTCCCTACCCTTTATCGTTGTTTGATGTCGTCGGGATGCGTAAAACACAGAAGCCATTTACGATTGTTTTGAAAAGGTAATTATTTATATTAACAACACTAATGCGATATACATCATTGACGGAGGATACTTACTACACCGCGTTGTGTGGGATAGCGAAGAAACATTCAACGTTATCTTAGATAAATACGTTCGGTATGTACGTCCACATTTTGGTTCCAGAGTTACTGTCGTATTTGATGGCTATGCTGATTGCACGAGAAATATCAAAGCTGCAGAACAACGTCGTCGAACTTTAGCAACATCTTCATCTTCTGATATTTTATTTGATGAACTTATGACAGTTCCAACCAGTCAACAAAAATTTCTTACAAATACTCACAACAAGTCTCGGTTCATTTCAATGTTGAAAGAAAAGTTTACTGCTGAAAATATATTGGTAAAACAAGCTAATAATGATGCTGATGTATTGAATATTGAAACAGCAATAGAGCAATTCAATTTGACAAATACAACTATTGTTGTTGGTGAAGATGTAGACTTACTCGTATTACTCACCGCTCGAACTCCAACTGAAAAAACTATTTTCTTCTTAAAACCAGGAAAAGCTCAACAATAATCGGAAATATATTCATCAAAAAGTTTATCTACTTTTGCAAAGTGTCAAAATCATGTACTATTTTTACACGCAATAACTGGCTGTGATACGACATTCGCATTTTACAGGAGAGGTAAAACAACAGTTTTCAAAATGTTTGAAAAACAAGATTTAGTTCAATGTGCTGAAGTTTTTAAAAACAGTAATTCAACTCAACAAGAAGTTATCACCAACGGCATCCGCTTTCTTCTTTCTATGTACGGAGCTCCTAATTTCCGTTATTTTGCAATAGTTTTAAATTAAACAGGATCACAACTAACACGTGGAGTAGGCCTACTGGGGAAACCACGTTAAAAAAACGCGCTAGGGACACTACCTCATAGGTGGCGTGGAAACGTGTGCATATTATGACGATAACAACTTTTACAACTTTTTGAATCGTTATAACTCAGAAATGGTGGCTCGAAGAAAAAAAAGTAATGATACATATTTTATAGATAATTTTATAGTTAACAATTTTTGTCTAAGGTATTTTTATGATAAAACTTACCGTTTTGCTGAAAATCGCGAAAAACTAATTTTTTTGGCCTTTAACTTCGAGTAACATTTTTTCCATACACGGGAATGATGGGGAACTTATAAATTTTATTTATAATTATATTTTAAACAATCTTACTGATTTTCAGCTTGTTGTAAATTTATGTATCTTCAAATGTCTAGATTGACCGGACTAAGAATCTGAATTTAAACAAACATGTTTCATGATTTCATGACGTTTATTTCGGAATTTTATGACCTAAACTTTTGGAGTTCATTTAATGATTTTGAAACCAAAAAAAAATTAAAAATCCTTGAAATTATTTGATATCTTAAGGTACCATGGAATGTGCCTTTGAGTAAGTTCCAATATCACATCGACCAGATTTTTGTCACGTGATTCCAGAGCCATAATATGGTTCGAATCAAGTGAGACGAAAATGTGAATGCTCCGCTCCGCTTCTTGATTTGATATTGGAACTTACGCATAGAGTGTGAAACATGTACCAAATTTTGAAAATACCAGCAATAAACTGCACGTTTTTTACTTTGAATAATTTAGTGTTTTTAGAGTTTTTCGCCATGATTTCGCTCAACTGTATCAAATAATTTTATACAGCATTTGCTTGAAGATATTTTTATTTAACCACATCTCTTACATTTTTATAACGTTTTTAACTGGAAATTAATTTAGTAACCTCGTTACCTAAATCATATTTCATCACTGATTTTTAACATATTTTCGAAAATTATTTTCATGAACCGCAAAATATTTTGTTTACACTTATTTATCAATCAATTATAGAGTTTAACTTTATTTCCCACCAACAACAAACCGCTTTATGACGTAAGTTGTTTTGTTTTCAAGAAAAGGTTTTATTAAATAATATAAAATATCAGAATAATACTTGCCGGAAAAATTATATGGTGCAAGAATTATGACAGAAAATTTGACTCAAAAAAGTAGTAAAATTTTAAAAATAATTTAGTTATAAAAATTTAAATATAAACCAATGCATTTTTTTTTCAGCTACGTTCATAAGTGCCTTTTGTTTTACCTTCACTTCACTCGCAATCTACAGTTCCATTTTTGGATTTTCGATAGGAGCCTACGTGGGGCTCACATCCGTTATTCTAGTAGATTTACTAGGTCTCGAAAAACTTACAAACGCTTTTGGATTGTTACTTCTTTTCCAAGGCATTGCTTCGCTAGTTGGACCTCCAATTGTTGGTAAGATAGCTTTAATAGAACTGCTAATAATTATACCGGCATGATTTTTGTTAGGAAGTTACCAAAAACCAGTAGAGCAAGTAGCATGAGTTTTTAAAAGCTTAAGCCCCAGCAGTAAATTATTTCAAAAATACGCCGCGGGCAAAAAGGGTCGCGCAATTTGTTAACACCTCCATACATACATACATACATACATAAGGGGGGCAGGAGGGGACAAATTCAAGAACTTCAGAACTTTTAAGTTTTTTTATTGATTAAGCTTATTATACTCGCATAGCAGCCATTTTTTTATGGTCCTGCCTTGCACTTTGGTAATAAAACTTGTAAGGCATGTAAAGTAAATAAATAAAATGTAAATAAATATTTTTGGAAATTGACTGTTAATTATTGGTAAAAATTTCATTTACCGGACAATAACGACTTCGGAAAATCTAATAAAAAAGAAGCCGATAAACGACGAAGTAGTTTACTAATAATATGGTAAAGTCAGATCCGGTCTTACGTGCGGGTCTTACGATTTAACAAACACATACTTTCAATTTTTCTTTTTTTTTTATTGCGTTTAATCATAATACTATCCAAATAAAATCCGTAAGACAAATATGACAGACTTATGCAATTTTGACATGCAAGAAAAGGATATGTATTTTATTTTCAGCGATTCATAAAAGTTTGTACCTGTCACCTTCGTCTTGATTTAAATATGTCCGTTTTGTGACTTTGACAATTAATTTAATGTGACCATATGAACGATAATTTTTGGTTTTTTGAATTCCCAAAAAAAAAATGGTGCTTGTTAAATTAATTCGAGAATGAAAGAAAAAGTGAAAATTCGCCAACCAATATGCAGGAAACCGTAGCAAAAGCAGTGGGAATTAGTTTAAGGACTGTGCAGAAAACTGTGCATGAAAGAAAGCATAATATAATACCGAAGAAGACTAAAAAATGTAAACGAAGAAAGCCAAAGACTGAAGACTTGAGCGAAACTATTAAAATGGGAGTTCGGAACTTGGTTTATGATTTATACAGATCAAAAACCAATGTAACTCTTCCAGTTTTAAAAGAAAATTTAAAAATTCGAGGTATTTTGGAACTCGAACTTGAATCGTTATCAAAATTAATAAAACAGTTAGGTTTTCGCTATAAAAAAGACGGTAACCAGAGATTTTTATGTGAGCAGCCACTGATAGTGAGTCAGCGTGTTTAGTTTAAAAAAAATGTACGGAAAATTACAAATCAATATTTAGAAAAGTAGTATTTTTAGACGAAACATGGATATTTTCAAATGGAAGTGGTTCAAAATCTTGGCAAAATGATTCTGTGAAAAGCGTGAAGAGAAAAAAGGGATGTGGCATGGCAAGGGCGCCCGCAGGAACTTTTCCAAGGGGGGGGCAAATCATAATTGGAATTATTTTTGTTTCTAGCACTTCAACAAACCTTCAATAAAAGAATAGAGCAAAACACCTAATACTTATATTAAATAACAAAAAATAGCTAAACAAAATATTTAAAAATGTTCAAATATAACAAAAAAAATAAAAATACAACAAAAAACTTATAAGTTATTCAGATTTATTGGAGAAAAGAAATGTTAATTTTCTTGAATCCTTTGCAAATTCATCAATACTTTTTTAAATTAAATGTATTTTTTTTCTTTTACAAATTTGCGATGAATCATCATACATAAACCGTCCAATCGGTGCTCAGCAGTCATAGTCGAGCGAATCCAGGTTTTTACTTTCCTGAGAGTACTGAATGATCTTTCGACTGTACATGTAGTTGGAGGTAAACAAATTAATTGCCTGACCAATAGCTGGATAGAACTTGCAATGTTCCAGTAATTTTAACATGGATGTATCTTCTGTAATATCCGCAGTTTTATTTTGACTTGTCCAAAGATCATACCATGAAAGGGCTTCTTCTTTAAAATTGCCTATGCTATAATGACAATAAATTTTGTGAATTATTTTTTCAAATTCCTCAGTTTTAATTTTTTTTATGGGAATGTAGTTGGTAAAGCAAGAAAGCTGGGTTATTGTCTTCCGAGAACCTATCACAAAGCGACTGTATTAAAGAATCCAAATAGTTAATAAATAGGTATCGATCTTCTGTAATATTCTTCGATCGAAGTTGAATTGTAATTATCACGATGAATTTGTCTTCCAGCCAATCTTGGAACTTTAAGATCTATGTCAAACAATTCAGCAGCAGCCTTTGCCTCGCAGAATATTTTATGAAATGTTGAATCGACTTGTTCATTTCGATGTTTTTGAAACATATTTATTAGGAGGTTGATATGTTTTTTAACTTCTAGCATATCTATTGATCTGCCCTGTAGTATATTTACTACTGGTTCTAATAGACTGGAGTATTTTGCGATTACATGTAAGCATACAATAAAAGATACATCTGATGTAGCAGCAAAGAGTTGATTAGCTTTAGATCGCGATGCTGCATTGAAATTTGTATCTACTGATATTAATTGAAGGCTAGTTTTAATATCTTTAAAATTGTTTGAAAATCTTCTTATACTCTTATATTTTTCTGACCAACGTATTTCGGAGAGTAAAGGAAGGTGAGGCGCCATGTGTCTTCTTAAAGTGCTTTCATATTATGCAACAAGAGTTCGTTTTACCAATTTTGTCAATTGAATTGTATCTCAATAAATATGTATATCCCAGTTAAATAAAATATCTCAAATATACTTGGGCCGGGGGGGGGGGGGCAAGAGCACCCCCTTGCCCCCCCTTCGGACGCCCTTGTGGGCAAGCGGTCCATTATTTTACATGCCGGTTTTGTAACAGGATATGTTCCAGGTGCAAGCTTACTTTTTCTTCCAAATCAAAAAGTTCTGACTATCATGACAATATGAATTGCGAAATGTTTGAAAAATGGCTAAAAGCTCAATTAATCCCAAATTTAGATGAGCCGTCTTTAATGGTATTAGAAAATGAATCATATCATTCAAGAATTTTAAATAAACAACCTAGCTCACCTTGGCGAAAAAGTGATATTTATGAGTGGCTTGAAAAACACAACCAAAATCCTTTACCAAATATGTTAAAATTCGAACTCCTATCAATGGCAAAGTTTCTTAAATCACTCAAAATATACGCTGTAGATGAAATATTGCGTGAATATAACCATGAGGTTCTACGACTGCCGCCATATCATTGCCAGTTTAATATGGGCTGGGGTAAAATCTTTTTATGAAAAACATGTAGGTGATGGTCTTAAATCCTCGCAAGTAGAGATAGTTTGGCAAGATTCGTTGGATCATATTTACGCAGGAGTACTGGAAGAAATCGGTGAAACATACAGAAAAATTAATAAGGAGTTGGTGGGATCGAGAACAAGTATTAGATGTCGAAGTAGCGCCGATGATTATTGCTACATTCGAGGACGACTCAGAATGACGAGGACTTTTCAGAATTTCTAAGTGATGATGACGACAATTTTTTAGTTTTTAGTCTATAGTTATAAACGTTTTTTTTTTGTTTACATTTTCTAGTATTCTTCGGTATTATATTATGCTTTCTTTCACGGACAGTTTTCTGTACAATTCTTAAATTGATTATCAGTGCTTTTGCTACTATTTTCTACTTCTTGGTTGGCAAATTACCATTTTTTCTTTTTATTTTTTGAAATAGTTAATCGGATTAACTTCCATTGTATTTTTAGGTTGGTTAATTTTATTGCTAAAATAAATTACACTGTTTATTATTGTCGTTTTTAATAAATAGATTTAGTAGATAGGTATACCTACTATTTACAGGGATGGTGAACCAATGGCAATGGCCAATGGTCATTGATGGCACGCAACATAAAATTTTGGGCACCCCACCGATCACAAAGTTTATGAATAATTACACTGGCCGACAAAAATTTTTTGTTGTAACACAAAGCTAAATAGCATATTGTGGTAGAATGGACCTATCCAAATACAAAAATGAGAAAAAAAAAGTTGTAACACGTAACGTTTTCTTGTTACATTTATAGTACCAGATTTAATGTTACAATATTTAATATCTATTGAAATAATAATTTAAGAATTTTCTAATTGCGTATATCGACTATATTTAAATTTTTACACCTACTAAACATACCTTACATCTAAGAAAAACACAAACATTACAAATATTAACTGAACACACTAATTAAATTTTATTTTTTCCTTTTATGAGGGGTCATATCTTCTCTTTTCAAAAACCAACATCAGGAATCACCCATCATGGCTGGATTCCATCGTCCTTGATAGCGAATTTCCATTGTCCTGATATCCTGGTGGAACCTTTTCCCTGCTCGTCACTGAAAGCTCCCAAATTTTCAGGAAAAAATGACAGATGGGAATGGAGGAAGTGAATTTTTAATGACATTCGGGCACCAAGCGATTTGTAGGAATCTAAAAGTTCATCAACTAACTGTTGATAGTTTGCATCCATATTGTTGCCCAAAAATCCCCTTACTATACTAACAAATGAGTTCCATGCTCTGAGTTCCTGCCTGGTAAGCTTCTCTGTAAAGTTGACATCGTCCAGCAATTTTCTGATTTGTGGCCCAATAAAAATGCCTTCCTTTAATTTGGCATCACTTAACTGGGGAAAGATTTGTCTTAGGTATTTGAGTCCATCACCGTCTTTATTCATAGCTCGCACAAAGTTTTTCATCAGCCCAAGTTTAATGTGAAGAGGAGGCAGAAGGACTTTTTTGGGGTCTACAAGAGGTGTAAACTTAACATTTTGAGATCCCGGCTGAAATTCATTTCTTTGTGGCCAATCTTTTATCACATAATGCACGACTGTCCCACAAACAAAGAAAACAGCAATATTTTGTAAATCCTCCCTGAAGTCCTACTAAAATTCCTACAGTTCAGGTAATTTTTCTGTTATAAAATGCATCCATTTTTACCGCCCCTAATTAAATTGACTACCTGCTAATGTAAAATGGTCTTATTAAGCTATTGAAAAATGGTATGTATTGGGGCTTTCCCAATATTTTTTCTATTATTAGAAAGGTATTTCCATTTTAAAAATAAAGAGCTGACCTGTGTTAGAAAAATCTTGTCGGCCAGTGTTATTATATAATGAATTTATGGCCTCAATAAACATTGCATGAGAAAAAATGGCACGTTAATACATAAAGGTTCGCGACCCCTGTACCATTATGTACGTAATTTTTGCAAAAATATTAATGTTATATGTGGCTATCTTCACGACAGTTAAAATAATAAAACTATGTTTCTTTTCTTCGGGTATATTAATACACCTACATAATCTCATAACATTTTGATAAGCTCTGGAATTTTCGAATTGATTCATATGATCGGTGACCTTTGGACCCGCATAATAAGACCAGATTTGACTATATTTAACGAGCATTTTAAAATCCAGTATTACTTATTAAACACACGAAGTGAAACTTTAACATTTAAATCCTGCGAGCCTGCGAGTGATTTTTCTCAGAAATTTAGCTTTCGATTATTTTTAATTATAATGGGAATAATTTTATATTATAAAGAAGTGTTATATTAAAGCTGAAACAGCAGCAGTAGGTTGGACTACTTACAGCTGTCACAATCCGTTATGGCAATTTTGGTTATTAAAATATCGGCTGGCTCTCGGATTATCACAAACTCATAATAGTCGTAGGTGTATTATAAGAAGTTATAATTATTATACATGTTGTATTATGCATAGCATAATGCTCTTACTATCATAATTATTAATATTTATTATGGTAAAACTTATAATAAAATTCTAATTGAGAAAAAAACTTTGCTAACTTGAAAAAAATAAAACTAAATAACTACCTAGTACGTTTGACAATATTTTACATTTATAAATATCTAAGGTTATATTTTTGTAATATTTTTCAAATCAAGGTTTTTTAAAAAATGTTCCCAAACACTTTTTGAAAATATTTGTAATCATTTTATTAATTTAACTGAGATATTTTTTAATTATCATCTGTATTTCGACAATAATGAATTTAAATATCATAACACATTAAAAGTATTATTAGAATAACGTGTTATTGGATATGTACCATTTATTTTGCAATAAATTTAATGATTACTGTTTATACAAAGATTTTACAATGTTTTTTATTATTGTCGTTGTCATTTTATATTGTATCGCAGGGGTCCGTGTAAATATTTGCTACAGTTAGTAAATAAGTATTTCAATTAATTAGGAAATAATAAAACAGAATTTTATTTATTACTAAATAATAAAAGGTCGATCTTATTCGTTCTTAGAACCAGTGGCGTAGAAAATTAGCAATTACCTTCTAGCCATAGTTTACTGTTTTACTGATTAAGGCGAGTAGTTGTATAATCTTAGTTTTCCGTCGACCGTGTATTTACAACCTTAATTAATGTATAAAAAATCATACATTAATGGCCCCTATTAATGCATGATTTTTTTACTAATAAACGATGGATGAATCACGTCTTTTTGAACCCATCTAGGTAAATATTAAAATTAACTAAAAAATATTTCCTTTACGTGAATGAGAAGATTAGAAATAAAATATGTTAAAGTTGTTTTTCTTTAGGCTCCCGCTTTATAAAATACTACTACGCTACTCTCTGACTAATTTTTTAACATGAAATGAGGTTAAGTCAAAATCGAAACTCAAACGAACAACTGACATAAAAATCCGTGTTTCACCTTGAATCACTGAACTGATGTTTAAGATCAGATCGATCCAAATCCATTCGAATACGGCTCTTGTATCATGAACCAACCACAAAGAAAGATTTGAAAAACATTTTTATACGTTTTTTTTTTGTTTTTGAATACCCGTTTCAAGGATTGCGAAATGTTCGTTGTAACTGTTCAATAAAATCGTTGCCGCATTTTTTGTGTGTATAGTCCGTTTATATTTTCTATGAAATGAGAATGCACGTGACATAACCCTGTACTAAAAACGGTATAAACATTGTAGCATCAATATGGCCACACTGACCTTAACATAGATTAAACAAACTCATATGGAGGTTACTTTCATAAAAAATATATACAAATAATCAATTTTTTTTTGTATTTTCAGGTAGTTTAATCGATCGAACCAAATCCTATAATCCTGGATTCTGCTTGGCGGGTACAGCCATTGGTCTAAGTGGCCTGATACTCTTCCTTATTCCCCCAATCCAGAGGTGGCAAATTAAAAAAGCTAGCAAAAGTCAAAAAGGACAGGGGGACGGGGATATATAGCAATTACTGAACCCATTGGGTGATATTAGGAACTATAATAGTGTATAGTATTTTTAAATTTTCTACTTTTTGTTACTAGGAAATAGATAGTAAGGCCGAATATTCTGTACTTTGTAGAAAAAAAAATCGTATGGAAAAATGGTTTAAATCCAGTTTTTGTAGACTGGAAAGTTAGTCAAAGTGTTGTACTTTTTTGCATTGATGTCGCTTGCTTTTAAATAGTTAATGGAAGTATTGTAAATATTTTTTTAAGTAAGCATGGCATTAAATGCTGAAAAGTAAATATACCTATATTATTCGATTTTCTAAATTTTCAAAATTATAAACACACGTAGACACGCAGTTAAGACAAGCCATTGCACCACAACTTTCCACAGCTTTCTACTAATCTGGCAAAGATTCGTCATAATAAAACCATTCGTTAGGAAATACAAACTACTACGCTACTGCATAAATCATAGTTTTTAAAACTGTTTACCGCCATACATTATATAGGGTGATTCATTTAGACCTGTTTTTAATTCTAAATAAAACACATAAAATGGAATTGAATGGTGGAATCTTTATTATGAGTTGAAAGAACAATCTTTGACATTTATTTTTTCAAAATAATTTTATTTAAATGCTGGCCGCGACTACGCCATACGTGGTCCATTCGGAAGGTCCAATTTTCGATCACGGTTTCTAGCATTGCGACCGGTATCTGCCGAATTACGAGAGTAATGTTGGCTTCTACGTCCTGAATCGTAGCTGGCTTATCGACAAAGACTTTTGATCTGACATAACCCCAAAGAAAAAAGTCCAAGGGTGTGATATCGCTCAGCAAGACGGAGGTACGGCACACACAGAGCGCGAAACAATATTATTGAAAAATCAGTTTGGTGAGCAGATAATTTAGCGTTTTGGACCTGTCAATTGGCCGCCTAGGTCGTGTGATATGGCACCCTTGGGCTTTTTTCTTTGGGGTTATGTCAAATCAAAAGTCTTTATTGATAAGCCAGCTACGATTCAGGACTTAGAAGCCAACATTACTCGCGTAATTCGGCAGATACAGGTCGCAATGCTAGAAAGCGTGATCGAAAATTGGACCTTCCGAATGGACCACGTACGGCGTAGTCTCGGCCATTTAAATTAAATTATTATACCTTTTATTTTTGGTTTCATTTAACGTGTGAGCTTGGAATAATTAGATTTGTGATTGTTTTGTATTTATAATTCTTTTTAAAAATTTTTTTTCGAACATCGATATTTTTCCGCGATACATTTTCTGTGGACATCCCTAAATGGAAATGAATGAAACCACGTCATCATGGCCTCAGGCCAATGTCGTGGCGGTCACATCTTTGGATGCAGTTTTCTTACTGCTGCATTGTCGTACTGCAGACTTTTATAAGGTTGTAGACAAAGCTTTAAATTCCCCACATCATGTTAATACTTTTAACAGCTTTGTTGTTGTCGTGGCAGTTTATATTTGCAAAACAAACTTCAAATTTCAAATAAAGAAGCATAAATAAATAAATAAGTAAATAAATAAACAATTATGGCTAATATTAACAATAATGTTTATAATAACAGCTAAGTATGGAAAATCAAGCTGGAGTTTCTTAACTGGGCGATAGGTACAAACCATGCATACGATTTCCGACGATACGATTTTTCCAAAGATTTTTAACACTCGATACGACGTTCGTCCGACGTTGTATGTTTCTTAACCTCACCTTTTGGGTATTTCTGTTGTTATTTTGGTTGGAGTACGGATCTAAACCAAAAATTAATAATGAACAATAATTGTATTGCCTTACATATTTGTTTTCTAGTAACTCACATCTTAAATCGTTATACATATCGGTCGGTGTAAGTGAAAAAAGTGCGTTAAAGTAATAGTTAGGTATGGAGGTATCGTTGTATAAACAGATTAATGATTGTTATTGAGAGTACAATATATTGTTGATTTCTTAAAGTTGTACATATTAAAATGTTATATTAAGTACCTACATTCAATTATTGTAGATGTGTAATATTTATTTGCTAGTGAAAATTTTTTAAGTAAATACTCAGTTGATTGTCTTTATATTTTGTGTTTGCTAGTAGATATTAGGAAATCTTATCTTCCTATTTATTATACTCATACGTGGGCGGCGTCGCCAGCGTCGGCGTCACAATAATTTTAATACAATGTAACATTTGCTTCCGAGTAGGTATCACAATAATTACAAATTTTAACTTTTTGTTAAGAATGTAAGTTTAATGCTAATTAAAATTATTTTAGGTATAATATAATAATATCATAGACAATTTACCTTTAGATAAGCAAACAATAATCACGAAAGTGGCAGATTTATGGCCTCGCGCATGTAAACAAAGCTAGACACTATTAGACATGCGCACTGCAACAGTATCGTTTGACGAATGTGAAAATAGACAGGTCCGGGTTTTAAAAGTTAAATTCTTGCCAAAAAGTTGGAATTTCTTCTCAATTTTTGATCAAGTTGGGAAAAAGTTAGTGATTTCTGGCATTTTTAATAGTAGCAAACCTATCATATTTTAGGGATAGAAAATTGTTTATAAGGTTTTGTTTTTAAAATTTGTTTAAAAATGATTCGTCGTCGTGTTATTAATTCGAAAAGGAAGAGAACAAGAACAAGTGAATTAAACTAGTCCTATAAAATCGAATAGAAAAACAAACAAAACCAGCAAAATAACCAATCTTCGATGTCATCTCAAGTCAAATATTAGTTGAGTATGGAGAAAAGTATCTTTTAAACTTTTTAAAGCAATATATTGCCCAAAAAATTGCTTACCTAATTAGATTGCAGGGCTGCAAATAAACTATACCAAAATATGCATCGGGATAATCTGTCTTGGTGTGGGTTTCTCTTTATTTTCATACCTTGTTTGTGTAGCCTAGGCCTAGTTTGATATGTTTAAATTGATCATAATAAAATAAAGTTATATATCAAGATACATCACTACTCCATACTTACCGAAAATACGAAATACCGCGTATTTTACCCCTATTTGGGCATAATAAAATTATACAACGGCTGCTACTAGTCATCGTTTATATTCCAATCCGAGTCACTAAAAGCACAAACACAATTCACTAAACTACACAAAAACTAGAAATCCGTAAATATTAAACACCACAATGGCTAAGAAAACTACAAGGAATCCACAGAGAAACCTTAAAACAAAACAACAAAAATGGCGGCTGAGGCGGTTCTGAAGTGTATTTTGAGCTTGTCGCTAAAGTAGAACAGGCCGATAATACGAGGTTTGTGCGCATGCCCGAAGGTGCCCGGAGGGAAGGCAGCTGACCGGCTAGTCATGCGATCGGACGTATTTTTTTACCCATAGAACGTAACTTTTGTTTGCGCAGAAGATAAGCTGTACATATCTAAAGGCAAATTGTCTAAGAATAATACATATTACAGTCTGTAACAAAATTTACATTCATATCAACAGCTATAACCTTACAATTTACAGCGACAAAAAGATATGCCAACGTCACTTCTTGATTTACATTGAGAATATTGTAAGTTTATACCGTTGCAAAATCGGTTACAGTATTAAATTGTTAATATATTACAATACAGAGGTATGCAGGGTGGCTTTCACTTTTATGTTATTTATAAGGTATTATAAAACCCTTTTCTTATTTTTTAGGGTCAATTAAATACAGTAAGTGAGACTTGTTCACCGAACACTAAAACTTCTTCAGTTTAAAAGCCATTTAATTTTATTTCAAAACCAAAAATCAAAAATTTGTCGTTTTTGATCAGTAATAGGTTTTTTGCAAAATAAGTTGCATTAATAATACCGTTCTTTAAACATGTCTAGTTCTTTCTATCCGTTGCCTTTCTATAAAATTGTCGTATATTATACGGGGTGGTCATACTCTTACTGAATTATTACTTACAATACTTATAAAAAGAAAATTTATTTATTTGACAATAGTTTTTCAAAAGCACAGTAATTAATATTACCACTTTGAACAGAACTTTCAGTCAAAAATATATTTATTTCCATCGACAAATAATAAAGTTTACAAGATACTTTATCTTTCTTCAAGGTCAGCCGTTAAAAGAAAAAATACTTTTAAGTATTTAATTAAAACTGGAAATCTACTATATCTCTGTTATTACTACTACAGCACTGTATTATGTATTGTAGATTTTGGACCAAACGTATGACAGCGCCGTGTTATGACATGATGTCATTTCACCGTTCGAAATATAAATACTTTGGCAGGAAGCTCGGGACCCAATTTACATTTTAAGTGTATGCAACCAACAAATTATACGAAAACACTTTGATAGAAAGATGCGAATGGTATACCTTGTGTATCTTATTTTTAGCCACGTCAGGAAGCTTGTATACTCGGTCTTCCCCCTTGTGTAAAGTGTCACCAAGAGATCTGGACTGAATAAAAAATTTAAACTAGACTGAATAGGTATTTATTCAGCCATATTATCTTGGTCACACTTTACTTTTATACCTATAACAATAGATTACATAATATGGAGTCAACTTTTTTTTCTAAAAACAAAGCGTTTTGATAGTTGACAGCCACATGTCACATTAACAGCTGATTTAATTTGTTTAGTTTAGAATAGGACTGGTTGCTTCTGTTTATATCACACTTTAAAAAAAAATTCTGTGTAATTCGATAATCTATAAAAAGTCTGTAAATAATTTGTGACATAATCTTAATCTTGCCTTGTAATAATAGTTTTAAAAATATTATTTGTTAGTTATATACGAGTACTTAGCAGTAATATTTAGTATTTAGTTATCTTAAAAATAATGATTAAGTCACTTATACTGTAAATATTGCCAAATTTTTCTATTCTTGATAAAACTATTTACAAGAGAAGCATTTAAAATCGACTGATTGGTGTAAGATTTTATTTAATTAATTATTTTCGTTCTAGTTAGAAATCACTGTTATCTATCATATTACTTAATAAGATTTTTATTAAAATATATGAATATTTTTCGTTGTTTTAATTTAACCAGAAGTAAGTACAGGTATTTTGATTTCCAGTGGCAAAATTTTCTTTAATTTTTCTCACCTGAATCTTATATATTTTTACTTATATTTTCCCTAGAGCATGAGTAATTATTTCCGGAAATTTTTTCGAGGTGCGAATTTCTTTAAAAAAAAATCGCAACTGAGATTAAATTTCCGGAATTTTAATTTAAGCTCGCTGGAGATTCGGCAAGAAAATTTTTGCGAAAGCTATTTGAAAAAAAAATTAAATTGGTGACATACCGATGTAAGAAATGTTTTGTTGGTTTTGTTGTTGCGGCCAAAAATCGACAGACTTTAAAATTAAAACAAGTAGGGGAGAGTGGTCCACAGTGAGACGCTTTTTGGTTAAGTACTCTAGATTTTTTAAAAACTGGTTAAACATTTATTAAAGAAAACAGGTTTATAATGTAAAGTAACCTTTATTTTCCTAAAAAGCATAAAAAAATAAACAAAAACTTAAATTCTAGAAATATTTATTATTGACATTGCAAATAGTCTCACTGTGCCCCATGGTGGTCTACAGTGAGACTTAACGTGGTCCACAGGAAGACAACCCTTTATTGGACATCTAGCTGACCAAAATTAACTTCAAATTGGACACATTGATTTTGTCTTTTTGTTTTACCAAATAATGCTGGAACTGGCAAAATCATTACGATGCCTTCAAACAAAACAGTAGCAACTTCTGGAACATTTGGGTAGACGAATTTGTTTGATCTATTTTTTCTTCGCAAATAACTTATATCATATTCAGATTCATGGAAGATATTGTTTAAAATTTTTCCAATGAAATATTTGGTTGATTATTTTTTCCCCGAAAATTTGACTAGGACGTAGTCGTTAATTTCTATCTAGTTCCTCATTCATTCAATTGGGGCCTGCCTTTTCATTAAAAGTCTTGTGTGCTTTCCCAAAGCTTAGTTATAGAGACTCTAAAACTCATTTTAGATAAATCCGGTTGGCAGTCTTATTGGACCATCCTGTAAATATCTCCAATGTAATTCCAGACTCTTTCCTATCACAATTTACCTTGCTAAGGTCTGATGTGACACTCCTTTTAGTTTGGCCCTTTCTCAATAAAAATCCTTCATCCGTAACCAGTTTTATGGCACTTTTATTCTGGTTTTCTGAAAAGGACCCTATGGTAGTTTTTCCTTTTCTATTTCTTGCCATTCTCTAAAAAAAATAGTTTAAAACTCCAAACTTCTTGCGCATGGTGGGACACGGTGAGACACGTCTCAGTGTGCCCCACCTAGTGTTGTCTCAGTGTTCCCCACAAGCACCATATTTAAAAATCATGTAATATTTTGTAATGAACCCGAAATAAAAATAATATCGCAATGTAAATGAACACACAAATACCTAAACTTTACTTACCACCAATCTTAAAGTTCTAATTAAAAGCACGTCAAATAAACACCAATCAAAACAGCTTTTCGAAAAATTACTTTTGCGGTCAAAACTTTCATAAACGTCGCTCTACAGATAAAAACAAACTGAAACAAGAACTCGTTGGTGGATCTGGCGTGTAAAAACAAGCTTGCGCATGGCGTGACGTAAAAAGCGGGGTCTCCAAAGCCTCAGGAATTGCACTTACTGTGGAACAAGTCTCACTGTGGACCACTCTTCCCTACCTACCAATTACCTCTTTCTTGAATTTATGAATATGAATACATACTAATTACATACATAAGTATTAAAATTTATTGGGTATGTATGTACATCTATAAAAGTACATAGATATAGTTACTTTTCCTATAGTTAATGATTTTCTTCAATCTCCGCATCATCCGAAATTTCGATTATCCGAAATCGGTCCGGTCCACATCATTTCGGATAATCGGAAGTCTATACTGTATTAATCTTGCAGGTGGGTAGATTTCCGAAAATTATTTGTTGTTGTCATAGCAACATGTTAAAACGCAGGTGCCTAAAAATGACAGGTATACAATTTCCCATTAAATATTTCGAAACAATGTGCAAAAAGAGTTCCGGTCCAATTGGTGTACTTACCACAGAGGGCATACCTATACATTCATTGACGGCGCCACTTCTCTCCTCAGAGGGGGAGAGGGAGCTGCCCCTAATGTAATATAATTACTAAAAAGCGAAATCCTAAAAACGGTAAAGCCCAGGAAGCTGAAATTTTACACTTATGTTGTATTGCACAAAGGTAGTTACCACTAACTAACTAATCAGGCAACTTTGACTGTGATGTTGACAAGCATAATTTACTTATAATTAAAGTGGCTCGGTTAGTTTTTAAATAATTTGTGGACGTTTGTACGCACTCATACAAGGTTGTAAAAATTTATACAAATTGTACAAGTTTGAGCAAGCCTGTACAAGTGTATACAAGTTTGTAAAAGGTTGTACAAATGTGTATAAATTTGTACGCACTTTTACACGTTTGAACAAGTTTATACAGATATGTACAAACACGTACAAACTTGCAAAACCTTTTACTAACTTGTACAAACCGATTTAAACTTGAACAAACTAGGGCAAACTTGTACAAACTAATAAAAGGCTTGTACATAAGCTATTCGAGCCACTTTGATTGTACCTAAGTTAAATATGTTTGTCAATATCCTTACTGTTACAGTTAAAGTTACTTGATTATGTAATTATAATTAAATACCTTTATGCAATCCAACATAATACGTGTCTTACTGATAGTTACCATTTTTGGGATATCGCTTTTTAATATTGGAATTAAATTAGGAGCAGCTTCCCCTGGGGAAAGGGGCGCCCATCAATTATGTATGTATCCACTTTGTTGTACAAGTACCTACTGTAATTGTCTGTGAAATTTTAGTCACTGATAAGAATAAATAACATTTTCCCGTTAGTCCTCATGCCGATTCTGGTTTAAGGTCCTTTCACTATCTAATATCCGCTCTCGAGTTATAAGTGATCTGGATATAAAGTCCTAAATAGTGAAAATTTCGCAACTTTGGCAGAACACTAATACAGGCGACGATTGTCATCTTCCCACATACCTACTATGATCTAATTGCTACTTTGTCTTAGTTCTTGTCAAAATATTTGATGTATGGGCGCCCACATAGAGATGCGTCAAGTCTCCTCAGCGCCATCGTGTGCGAAATACTGATACTTTTATACGTTTTGAGCAAAAATTACCGCCCACTCCCCTCATAGTTCAACGTTAAAATGTATGACAAACTCTCTGTTAGACAATAAAGGTTATTATTATTATTTATTATATACCAAGAAATAAAAAATACTATTGTTCCTTGACTACTAAATTTACTATAGAATTTAGACAAAAGTACTTATTTTAATATAGAAAAGTATCTCAAGCAAACTTTATCCTGCCGTGGAATTATAAAACTTTTTTATTTCTTCTGGTGCGGTAACGTCGTACTTCAAAATTCCTGCAGACTCTTTGAACATCCTCTGAATATCTTGAGGAACCTAAAATACATATTCTTTAGCACAAGAAACTGAACACATCACATACATCATTAAATATCAAACTATAAGAAGGCCATATAAGTAGATTTCCTAAATCTGCTACGTTAAGTTCATAGATGGCACCAATGAGTCATCAAAAATAAAGTGTGTTGATGCAGCCACTAACGACAAGCCTTTTCACTGCTAAATTAAAACATTGTTGCCGCCTGTCTGTTTGACTTGCTGCATGAGTTTTTAAAATTTATTTTTATAGCTTATCGTAAAACTTGATTTCACATAAGTACCTACACATATCCTAGATTTAAGTAGCTTACATTTATTTTCCAATCTATAGTATAGTCTAGACTTTAAAATGTCACTATTTTTAATTATTGCTTTGTAGCATATAATATTTTCAACCTTTTGACGTCCCAACGTTAATTACATGAAAACATATTGACTGCCATGTATTTCGAACAGAATTAAATGACGACTCTCACTATTCAATACATACCTAGGCTACAACGTATGTGTTGGGTAAAATATGAATGATGTGCGGTTTGTTCGGGTTTGTTGGTTTGTATAACTTGGTTTTTATTTGCAATTATTACTACTTTTCAAAATGGTTAAAATAATTAGGTTTTACTTTCTTCCTTAAGAAACATCCAGTTTGTTTGTATTAGTGTATCACGAATTTTACTATTTTTCGACGAAATAAAACCTGTTTTAGTTATACTTGCTGTCGCTTTTTATCTACTTTTATTTGTTTAACATTTAACACCTAATGCAACGTTAAAGTCAATCTGAAAATCGGTCCAATTACCCCGGAGTAATTAGCGTACATATTATTATCAAAAACATACATTCCGCTGGAATTGAGAACCTTTTATTGTCTGTCAAAATGCTAATGCTTATATCATTAAAAATTCCAATAAAATACGATATGCGGCAACACCACGACATCACATCAGTGAATTTGAGACATCTGTTGCCGAGGCGCTGTATTATAACGACAAATTCAAGGTTAGAGTTACGATCAACTCCACAATGGCGGCCAAACCACCTGCCATACGTCTAAAACTGGGTTGTCAACTTTTCTTGGACATCCGCCATTCTTATAGTTTGATATTCAATGCATACATCTACTGAAAAATAATAAAACATTTTTAACCCGAAAATTGACCGCTTACTATTTCTCAAAATTATTTATTTTCTACCTAGTTTCTGTAAAAAATTTCGTCATGCCCAGTCAAGTAGTTTTTAAGTTATCGAGCTAACAGGCAGACTAAAATGACAAACATAGTTCCCGTGATCCAGGGATCCTATAAAACGTCGAAATCTAATAGGATCTTTAAATATTTTTTTTGC
This sequence comes from Polydrusus pterygomalis, assembly GCA_963969555.1. Lineage (NCBI taxonomy): Eukaryota > Metazoa > Arthropoda > Insecta > Coleoptera > Curculionidae > Polydrusus > Polydrusus pterygomalis. Next base: position 33,769,644 of record OZ018376.1, on the reverse strand, counting down.
GATTACAATACTTTGTTTCGTTAACAGTCCGGAAAGTACTCACTTTCAGGACGCTTCTTTTTTTTGAAAAAGTAACACTTTTCGGCCTAGTCCGGGAAATACAAAGCCTCTGAGAAATGGATACTTTCCGGACGGCTTTTCACTTTCCAGGCGGCTGCCGACAAAATAGTGTACGTAATACGCATGCACGGAAACAATATTTTGAACTTTTAGAATATTGTCTATTCGTCCAAAGAAAAAGTATTTTCGGACTTGTTAAGTAAATTACTATTCTGCGCAGAAAATAAAAACAAAAATAGATTAGGTATTAAACCTTAGTCTTACTAACAAAAATATCAAAATTGGATACACCATACTTACTAAATTTTGTGTTTCATTACATTCTCTATTTATGATCTCTCGTTTGGAACAGTAAAGTTCGTAGAGAAGCAAACCTCGCATTTTACATTGACCGCTGCGTAATTTTTCCAATAGCTCCAAAAGATCTTGGCAAAGTGTCTCTTTGACTTTTAGCATATCTATGGTTAGTTCTGAAATTGTAAATTTAGTAAAACCAATGACATCTTATAGGAGAGACCAAACCTTTCATTCATGAATAGCCTATTTGTTTGCATTAAACATTCGTACACGTGAAACAAAGACAGAAGATAGAGAAGGAGCGTTAAAATTCCGACTCCGCGCGGTACTGCTCTGGCTCAAGAATTTCGAGCGATCAGTCAACACTAGTGGCACAACGACCTTGAAAAAAGCCGCGAAACAGAAACATCGACAACACTGCTGGAGGATCCATGTGGCACGTGATTTTTTAAGGTTATCCATGCTTTAGTATTTAATTTACGCGCGAAGTAGGTGTTAATTTTGCGGTTTTTCGTATTAATTTGTATTTTTATCCGGTTTTTGATTGAGTGAACAGTTTTGGTGCGCGTTTGCTGTAATAGCATTAATAAAGTGAAAAATCCAACAGCCTGGCCGGCCCAAGGCGGTTTGTTTACGGGTATTATAATATAGGAGGCAGAATTTTATTTGTTTTAATTTAAAATTGTGTTTTTTTGTATTCTAGTTAGCTCTTTGGGATAAACTTTATTGTTTTGTGGCTACAGTTAATTTATTAAATATTGAAGTGTTTATTTAACTTGAAGGTATATGTGAATTAGTTTAAAAATATCACTAGTTAAGATAGTTTGTAAGTAGGTAGGATACCTCTAGATACCTGGGTACTTGGGTAAGTACTATTTTTTTTCTTTTAGTTTGTTTATTTATCGACATGCCAAGCCCCTGCTGTATTCCTGGGTGTAACTCTAACTATAAAAGTGTTTTAAAAAGCAGGTGAAGAGTGTATTAGTTTTTCACTTCACAAAAGATAAAAATCTGAAAATTCTATGGCTAAAAGCCATTCCAAGAGCTAATTGGTCGCCCACACTGTATTCTGTTGTTTGTGCTAAGCATTTTGTCTCCAGTGATATTTTGCCTGATGGCACCACAAAAAAAAAATCCAACTAAAGTGAGACAATATTTTTATTTACTATTTTTTAATTATTACTACGCCACTGAATGGACATATCTTTTCGTTTTGTATCATATAGAAAACATTGAATATTGGAAGCTAACAAACTAACAAGAAGTAAAAATGAAAAAAATAAAACAGAAAAATAATCTGAAAAACTACAGGAACTTTTTTTTTTGTTTTTTTATGATTAAAAATTATTAAAAACTTTAATTTTTCCATGCTTTAAAATTTATATTTTTACTTTCCTTAAAATTTCGTTTACCAACAGTATTTTTTAGAAAGACAAAATAATGATCCTATATCTGTACCTGAGAGCTAAACTGTATTAACTCACAAAAATGAAATTTTACAGGAGAGCAGTTTTAAAATTTTTATAAAAATATTAACGCACTGAAAACTGTATTAAATCCACACATCAAACTTTAGCAGTATTAACTCCATGCTCGGAAAATATTAGGAATACCTTTAACAGTACGTTAACAGTATTAATTCTATAATACCCTTTTGCTCGGACACAGCTGAGGATATGATACAGTTTAATTCTGTCTAACTTCAAAAGTATAATATGTGTGGCTTAATACTGTTTTCCATGTAAAAGAGCAGGTTGTTAGTAGTATAAAGCTTAATACCGTTTTTTTTTTTAAATGGAGTTAATACAGTTTGGATCTCAGGTACAGATATGTGATTTTAAAATAGAGCAATATTTTTACAACCGACACGACAAAGTAAACAGAGTTTAATGAATTTTAGTTCTGTAATTTTTTTTATCTAGTTTTTCTTACCATTCCATTTGTATCCATTTTTGTTTCCCAAAATCCAAATTACCTTATATTTTAATTCTGCAGCGACTTGATTGGTTTCAGGGACAACAGACTTTAATTTACCGTTTAAAAAGCTGTACATAAAGGTAAAATCGTTTGTTTCGATATTCCTTAGAATTGAACCTAAAATAAAACATTAAAAATAATTAGAGCAAATATCAAAATGGGGCGTATTTAAGCCAAGGTCATAATAGTGTTAACTTTTTCAATGGGGTTTAATATTATTAATTACTTAAGGTACATATTCGATTTCCTCAAAAGAAGAAAACACTGAGTTATTTTCGCTTCCCAATAAACATTTAAGGCCTTCGCGATTTCTAATTTGAAGAAAACCTTTTTAACACATTCACTGCCCTTGGGAAAAGGCTGTGTTCTGCCACGTGCCCCGTAACTTTTTGCATATTGAACATAATAGGAGCGAATTGTTATTAAAATAAATATTACTAAATTTTTGCAAATTTTTATGTAAAAAAAAACATAGTACCTAAATCCATACTGAAGTCCCAGCAGTTATTCGTGCAAAGCTGGCTATGCTCCTCGTGTTAACACAGCGTAGTATTCCGATAGATACAAAACGCACCTGGCGCGGGCTGGGCACCACATTGTGATCATGGTAAACGCGCCAGGCGTGTTGTGGGCAGTGAACGTGTTAAGTAAAAAATAGTCTATTTTTACTTCGAAATCGGCTTTTTGGACGAAACGGCGAAAAAGACCTGTTTGGTCAAAAGAAAGCGATTTGAATGATCCAAAATGTTGTACTAAATGCCAAAGCAGGTTATTTTTTTACCTTAGATTGGGTCTAAAAGATTTTTGGGCTTTAAGTAGATAATAAATGAAGAATAAATTATTTTGTTTTGTCTTTAATATATCTCGATCTCCATGGTCAGGTTACAATATGAAAATTTTCTATGTATACTTTATATTACTCTTACATTTTGTAATTAAGCCCAAAAGGCTTTAAAGTATAAAATAGGTTATACTAATGTCTGAAATAATGTCTTATAACCAAACAGTCCTCTTTTGGAAATCATGACCTTTAGGAAACATATTTTACTGACAACATATTTTTTTATCATGGTGTATTATCTTAAATTAATTTTGTCTCTAACAGTAAAACAAATATATTACAAAAACCGAGCACATACACGAGCTAACTTATTTGTCCAAGCACAAAATATTGGCTATATTTTAAATTTTTTGTATTATCAATTTTAATTTACCCTGTTTTTTTTTTAATTAAATGCCTTTTTTTTGGGGGCGTGGTTAGTTAATAAGTATCTATATACTACCCATCCCTTTTAAAAATCAAGTTCTGATTTAAGAAAACTCATGCTTCCTGCGCATTGATAAACATAAAAACAATATAATATTTTTACCTTCTTCTAACACGAAGAAGAAGAGTAGTACTTGGCCATGTCTATGAAGCCCAATTCTCCTATTGAGGTATTTTTTTCCAGTTGATTATCTCGATTATATTCCCCACTAGGTGATTGTGGTTTATATTACTCACTTCTGACTATGTAAAGCGGCCTGTCTGGCTTGATAGTAAAAACCTTAGGTAAGAGTCACCTTTTTTAGACTATAATTGCTTGTTGGCTTACTTTTTCATCCGAGATTGTTTGTAAGTTGGCGTTCATACATCAATAAAATATTGATACGGTATTTGATCGGTAATAAGGAGAAAACACGTTTCTGAAAAGACATAGTAAGTGGGGCTCACATTTCCATGATTTTTAAATTGTTTAATGGGACACAAAAGATTATCTTCATAGGGTGACATTACAGAAGCTCTGCATCTGACACCTGCAGCTGCAAGTAGCAGTTTGCAGATGCAAATGACAGAAGTGGGATTCCAGAAAACGATTATCATACTTTGCGTCTGCAAGTCGTCTGCAAATTTGCAGATGGTTGGAAGGTGCTGCAAACTTGCAGAATGTATAAAATTTATTAAAAACTAACCTATATTTTGGGGATTTGACGAATGGTAGTCATTTCATATTTTTTGCAATAATAATTTTTATATAAAAAAAGAGAAGGGAACATTAATTAATTATTGCCATGGATTTGGGCTATTTACTCGTGTAAGGAAATCTCTACAAACCCTTAAAAGTGATAAGAATTATAATATCTTGTGTTATGTTTGAAGGTGGTAGACAATGAAGTAATATCAAAAAAATTACCTTGTCGGACTTCCATTGTCTTTATTTTGTTACTCAACACAACGTTTCGGTTAGTTAGTATCTCTAACCGTTTTCAAGTGTAAACTAAATTATAATTCTAAGGCTACTGTCTTAAATACTATCCATGTGCAATGAAGCTTGATGACTCCGCCTACGTGCTTATTGGAGTGTGAAGTTTGAGCTGTTGGTTTTGGACAAGAAGTGGCTTCCAGATATTGGGGATATCTATACTTGGTTTACTGAATATATGTGTATTTTGATTCATAAAAGCTGCTTCCTTGAATTTTCGTTTTTTCCAGTGCTGTTCCGTGTCCAAAACCCTGGCTTCTGACCACTGTATATTATGTTGGTTAGTCCATACATGTTCCGCTATACCTGATCTCGAAGTTTCACCTCTTTGAGTATGTTTCAGATGTTCTTTAACTCGTACGGGAAGAGGTCTTTTTGTTTCTCCAATGTACGATTCGCCACACTCGCAAGGGATTTGATAGATACAATTTTTTGTGTTTTCATTACTGGGGGGTTTTACTTTTGTAAGAAGGCTTCTGAGCGTATTTCCGGATTTAAAGGCTGTTTTGATATTATAGTTTTTGGTTATTCTTCTAATCTTTTCAGAAATCCCCTTGACATAAGGTATTGTAAGAAATGTTTGCTCCTCTCTAGCTTCTGTATTAGTTTTTACTTTGCGATTTTTAAATTTTGAGATGGTATTAGTTACAAACGTTTCAGGGTAACCATTTTGTTTTAAATCTCTTTTGATGTTTGAAATTTCAATATTTAGGTCTTCCGGATTGTTGCAAATGTTAGATGCTCTGTGATAAAGTGTTTGAATTATGCCCTGTTTTATGGAGTTTGAATGATTCGATCCGTGATTAAGGTATTGCCCGGTGTGAGTGGGTTTTCTGTATACTGAAGTTTTTATGTTATCAGCACTTCGTTTGACGAGAACATCGAGAAAAGGTAGAGTGGAATGTTTTTCTGTTTCCATGGTAAATTTAATGGATTGTCTTATACTATTAATATGTTCCAAAAACCGTATCAGCTCTTCGTTGCTGTCTGTCCAGATAATAAAGGTATCATCAACATATCTAAGCCAAAGTTTAGGTTTAATCTTGGCAGTGTCAATAGCGTGTGACTCGAACCATTCCATGTACAGGTTAGCCACCACCGGAGAGAGAGATGAACCCATTGGAAGACCGTCATCCTGGGCATAGAACCTATCTTTTACTTGAAAGTAGGAACTACGTAAACAGCACTCCAATAGTTCCATCACTCCATCCAGCGGCAAACTAGTGCGTTCTGAAAGGGTTGGGTCGTCTTGTAACTTTTGTTTAATGATATGCAGTGATTCCCCTATTGGGACGTTGGTATATAAGCTTTCTACATCAAAACTAACAAATGTGTCTTGTGGTTCTAAGTTGACGGTTTTCAGAATATTTACAAAATGATTAGAGTTCTGAACAAAAGAAAATGACTTACCCTGTAACGGTTTAATTATCTCAAGAAGAAATTTTGACAATGCGCTTGTAGGAGAATCCCTGGAGCTGGTGATTGGTCTTAGTGGCATGTTGTTCTTATAAATTTTAGGAAGACCATAGAGATGAGGAGGTTTGCTATGGTGTGGTGTTAGTTTTGTTCGAAGGGCATCTGGAATGTAGGCTGAGTATTTCTTTAGCGTTCGGTATATCCTTCCCTCAATCGTTGCTGTTGGTTCCTTGGTTAGTATCCTGTATTCTCCTTTGGTCAATACTTCTTCAATCTTTTGGTCATATGTTTTGATGTCCATAATCACAGTGGCATTTCCTTTGTCAGCTGGAAGAATTTTTATAGATCTGTCCTTCTGAAGATGTTTTAGTGCTATTTCTTCCTGTTTAGTAACGTTCTTATTGACTTTTTTGTTCTTCTCTATGGCAACTCGTACCTCGTATCGGAGTTCGTCTGCGACCGTTGATGGTAGGTTCAAGGTTTCTATGGATGCTATAATATCCAGGGTAGGTGACTGTTTAGGTGTAATTGAAAAATTAAGACCCTTTTGTAAAAGTTGTTCTTCTGCATCACTCAATGATCTCTTCGAAGTATTTATTATTGTTCTTACCGACTCCGTTGTTGGTTCTATTTGGTTATTTGGTTGAAGTCTTTGTAGTTTTCACATGGATAGTATTTAAGACAGTAGCCTTAGAATTATAATTTAGTTTACACTTGAAAACGGTTAGAGATACTAACTAACCGAAACGTTGTGTTGAGTAACAAAATAAAGACAATGGAAGTCCGACAAGGTAATTTTTTTAATATCTTGTGTTATGTTACATAAATATATAACGCAGGCAACTTCCCTGTGAATTATAAAGAAAATAATATTCAGAATTTTGATTATTTGAAAGCAGAACAATTTGAAGAGAATCTTCTCGACATACCCTTTACCCTTTTCTTTTCGGAGCAAAAAACTTAAATTAAAATGTGAGGTGAGGTTAGAACTTCACTTATTTGTCAGTCAATATTAATAAACCAGTAGTAGTAAAACGGTTTAGCTACGGTAAAAATGGCGGATTTGCAAATGGTTTTTGGAATGTCAAGTTTCTGCAAATTATTTTGCGTCTGCAAGTCCGCCATATTTGCAGATCTGCAAAGTTGCAGGTATGCATTTTCTGTAATCTCACCCTAAGTCGGTAAATACACCATTTCCTCGCATTATAAAATCTTTATCTAAAATTGCTTTTCGTAAACTTTCTTTACTACTTGTTGAGGATCCACAGCCGCCCGCTACATTAGTACAGAATTAGTTTTATGGGATAGGATGTGGTGCCTGATTAATTACCATTAGTTGGAAATAATTAAATTTAAAAAAGCAACTCCCCTTCCCCTGATTTCTAAAGATCAAGAATAACCTACTGACCTAACCTACAACAATAATTAAATAATTATGATAGAAAGATATTTTAAAGATAATATTTGGACAGGAAAAACCGCATCCGAAACAGCTGCCATCTGGTATCTGGTGGCGGTAGCAAAGACGAAGAACTAACCCGATCGGTAGCCGCCTAGACAAAATAATGCACTTGAAAATTGGCCAATTGCAGATTGATTTGAGGATCTGGTTGGGCACAAAATCGCTAAGTACCAGTAAGAGAAGGAGATATATTTATCTCTCTTTCTCTCTCTGTTTTATGCGATAGTCTGGCCAGACCTTGGCACAAGGAATTTTGTCGAAACGTCCAGGGAGTTTTTCTGGAGCCTGGAATTATTTGCATCATTAGCCATTAGGCATCAACGTCTTAAATTTTAAATTATTTTCGAAAAAAATTAAGCGTAGGGAGACAAACTAATAATTATGATTATATGAATAAATAGTTTGGTGTGCAGGTAGGTAGGTAGGCCATCGGACTGTGTACCTACCAAATTGCACTAGCCACTGCTGTATGACAGCAAAGTGAATTGCTCCTAATGGTTCTTGGCATCTTGGTTCTCATGGTATACAAACACAATGTAGTCCGGCCGTGGAGGGATAGTATACTATACTTATATAGGTACTTGCACGCTCTCTCCCTGGTTTTTAAGTATCAAGAATACGAGAAAAAGAATTAAAATCCCCCACGCCTTTCCGCAAATGGTCAAAACCCACACCTTCTTCGTGTATTCCCAGGATAAATCGCATTGGGACGGGGAAAATGTAAAATTGAAAGGGGTTTTGAGGCAAAAGATGAGTCACACAATAATGATTCATTTAATTATTATCAATCAGGAGAGAATGTAGTAATTCTTGCGCTCCTATCATTTGTTGGCAAGCACTACTGATGCACCTCCCCCTAAATATTTAGCTCACAATGTGTTATTATTGGTACTCGCGTCTGCGTAAAAATATTTAATAGTAATTTTTTAAAGTTTCTTACCCAACATAATAAGAAGTTGTCCAGCGTCCTGTCCAGTTATCACGTTCTTACAATCTTGACACTGCCACCTTCCAAAGGACTTAAACGGATTTACGGGACTTACGATTCCTTTACACATTTTACACAACACTGAACCCACATAGGTTCCAAATTCCGTTGGATCTTTGCATCTCTCACATTTACAAACAAAATGTTTTGTGTTGTGCAAATGGTACAGTCTTGTCGTAGTGCCCCAAAGAACTCGTGTGTAGGAATGAAAAATTTCCGAATTCTTGGGAATAAATACAGCAGCTCGTGTAATCATGTGCTGCTTGTCATTAAATACATGGTCAATATTTGCAACGCAGGAATGGTTGGCTAGGCTTCCAAGAGGATATAGACCTAAAAGTTAGGTTTGTTAGTTGCTATCATGCGGAAATTAGCATTGTAATAGTCTGGGAGGAATGTTTTAAAAAAACAAGATCTAATCTTGTCCCTTTCTTTTTGATAAAATTAATACGTCCTGTTCCTGGCCTCAAACTGACAAGTCTTTTAGATGCGTTTAGATGCAGTTAATTAAAAAAAAAACTCCCAGAAAAGAGCTTGGCGGCAGCTATGTGACAATTTATATGCAAGGTTGCTAAACTTCTTAACCTATGATGTGGCTATTATTAGAAAACAAGAAAATATATCTGACCTGTTTATTTGCTTGTTTTTAGTGCAAGAAATAAGGAACTAATGAATCACTAACGACATGCCGATAAATTCAAAGATCAGCGGACATCATATGCGTCTCCAGTAGGTTTATTTAGTATAAATAACGTGTAGTACATCTTACCGTTCGTACGGCAGAAATTTAAAGAAAAAAAAGGTAACAAAATAATATATTAAAAATTATAGGAAATATATACAATTAAACAAAAGCAAGTTTTACTACGCATGCTTCAACTACTTTGAAAATTTTTCACATTGCGTCGCTATGTAGGGATTCGCTCCACTGTACAAGGTGGTGGTAGCAAATGCAACACACAAAGGCCATTCTTAATGGCAAGAAAACTGCAGTGAAAAGGCAACCTCGGTACGATACAGCTGTGGGACTCACGGACTCCTCCGGTATCATTCGGGTGCTCCTTCGGCACCTAAAGCAAGTGAGTGGAGTGATTCAATCAATCTCTAAAGACCGAATCGTTCAGTAAACGATTTCTAAAATGTCTGAATTTTTTCCATCGTTTATTCGATCAATCAATCAGTTCAAACAAACGGTTAAAGATATTAGCTAACCGAAACGTTAGGGTTAAGTAACAAAAGAAATACAATGAAAGTCCGACAAAGTAATTTCTTAGTTTAGTACATACATTGAGAAAAAGTATCTAATACTATATGTTTGCTAAGATATAGTTTGTATTGATTGCTTATTTTGTATTAACCCATATTAAACAAATTGGTAGTGTATCAAACCAGCTTTAGTGTTCTATCAATTCCAGATTTACTTGAACAGTGTTTTTATTGGTATACTAAATATCACGAATAGTCTCGTTTTAAAACAGATGACAGCGGTTATTTGTCATCGATCAGCTGATATTGGGACATAATAATATCCCTAGATTTGTAGCGGACCGTAATGAGCCCAAACACCGAGTTATGAATTGCGTTTTTGTTACATTTAATTACATTTTAAAAATTTTAATTTAATTACTTTTGTGTAAGTACCTACAATTATTATTCATTTGACCAAAAATTTAGATAGGTACCTACAGGATAAAATTTTTTAATTCTTTTTCATTAGGGATCATAATTATTACTGTGTGCCTTGCTCGTTAAGTTGATTTCATCGATAAGTAATAAGTTTTATTTCATCTGAACGCCGTTTTTGTTGAAAAGTTAGTTTGTAAAATTTTTGTTCTTAAAATGTTTGTTCGTTGAGGTTAGGTTTCTAATGTATAATTTTCACATTTTACATTATCTAGATATCCTTTTCTGTTTCAAGAAAAATAAGTAGAAATTAAGTATTTCCCTGACTTAGGTAGGTAGGAGAGAGTTGGACAAAACCGGGTAGGTTGATAAAACCGGGTATCGCCTAGTTGTACCATATGCCAAAACAGCTTTCCATATTATTAAACTTTAAAAAGCAGCTATTTGATTTTGACGGAATTATTTTTATTATTGTTATTAGTAAATATTATTATTGTTTGGCAATAGTAAGGTAATAGTAAGTAACATTATGCTACTATAGTAGTTTAAATAGCTAACCATATTAGTATGTAATAGGATAGCGAACAAATATATAATTCTATTTTCTGTGTCTACGTACCTTACATAAGTGAAATTATTATTTGATATTACTATTATTATTGTTTGCATGACAATAAAATAAAGTTTTTAACATAAAGTTAGCCTACATACAAGTTTAGAAATGTAACTGTATCAATAAATTGCATTTTAACAAACAAATTCCATAAAAACCACTTTTGGGTGTACGTACCTTACGTAAGTCAAAAACTGTTAAGGTAGGGTTTCCACTGACAAAAAAATGTAATCCCTGGCTAAACTAAAGCTTTTAACTTTATCTTAGCCTACATACAAGTTTAGGAATGTAACTGTATTATAACCAACAAATTCTATAAAAACCGTATTTGGGTCTTCGTACCTTACGTTAAGTCAAAAACTGTTAAATTAGGGTTTCCATTGACAGAAAAATTAAATCCCTAGCTATATTGAAGCTTTTAACTTTATGTTAGCCCACATACAAGTTTAGAAATGTAACCGTACCATAGCCAACAAATTTTATAAAATCCATATTTGGGTCTACGTACCTTATGTAAGTCATATATGGGGATTTTCTTGACAGTGAATGTAATAACTTGAATTCAATTAGTTTATGTTGAACTGTAGGTATTTTACCTATAGGTATAATCTAAACAAATAAAACAAAAAAAATCTATTCTAAATATGAGTGACAGAATCCTATTTTAAGTTTTGTTTCAGTTAGTTTAGTATTTTTAAGGTTTGGATATTTATAATATTATAAACTTTTTAAATCCATTTTGACACTTTATCTTTAAACCATATAGAAATTCATGCTTATTACCTATTACCTACCTTAAATTATAATATTTATAAAACATAACTTTCAAAAGAAATTATTATACCTATTACTTATTATTTGGCAATATTAAAGCGGTAGAACCGATGAGGCTATTGCATAAATTGTTTTAGAAGGTATCACACGTATAATTTTCAAGTCCGGTCCTGTAATTCATGCCAACTTCTAAAAATTTAATAGACCAAAATTGACAGAGTGTCACGTGACTTTGCCCCCATCTTGCGAGAGTATTCAAGATTTTTACTGTAGTAGGTAATCAGTTTCATTATAGCAGCACCGTCTTGTTGAATAATGAACTACTTTTAATAAGGCCATTTTGTTAAGAAATAAATTGTATCTTCGCAATGAGACGAATTTTGTTCCCAGTAAAGCGCTTTCTATACAATTAAGAAAGCAGAACAGCGAAGACGTTGGTGGGGGTTCGTAGCGATCGGCAATCGCCCCGTGCCGTATTATTAGTTTTAACGTTTTTGTTGCGCAGGTCACATCGTTGCTCGGAGTCTTCCCTGTCTGAATTTGGATTTTATTGATCGTACCAATAATACCTGTTTCAAATAATTTATTTTTACTTTGTATTTAAGTTTTTTTAAACTTTGCATGTCAGATAAAGCAATAGAAGATTCTTATTTCGCACAACCCATCATTAGTATTGGAGTTTATAAGCTATAGACAAATTTTACTATCTCAGTAAACCATGTTGCATAATAAATAATCACATGCAATGTTAAACGACAAGAACAATATCACACTAGAAGCTATTTAAATTTTTGAGAACTACAGTATTATACTGATTTTTTAGTGGTAAGTAAGTATATGCTGTACTAACTGTAGCAAGCAAATATTATTATGATTAATGTCAAGTTTCATTACAACTGCCAGTCGGAACTAATACAGTACATAAAGCCTTATTACACCCCCAATAAAACTTGATAATTACTGTTAGTATTCAGAGCAATAATGGCTATAAACCATTTATGACTTAAACTTCTATTTCCTTTTGGCTAAATTATCATGATATTATCACTACACAACGGTCTAGCAATTTTCGTTGTCTTACCGTAGGAAAGCGCGTTACTGTCATATACAGTATGTCTCTGTAAGTTTGCATCATATGGAAAACTTTTTTATTATTCATTTTACGAAAAAAAGTTATTCTTCATAAAAAGCTCTGCATGGTCTAAAACCTAAAATGCAACCATCAAATATCGAAATTTTCCAGTCATATACGAGGTTTGTCAAAAAATGTGAATTTTTCCCAAGAATGTAAATTTTTCCCAAGAGTAAAGTACCTTTATTTTTGACATTATCAAAAATTGTTATTAAAAAAAGTTGATCAGAACTAAAAACCACGTCTAAATATGCAATAACACGCATTAAATTAATTAAATAATAAAAAAATTAAATAATTAATAATAAATTAATAAAATAATTTTTCAACATAAATGCGTATGATTGCATATTTAGACGTGGTTTTTAGTTCTGATCAACTTTTTTTAATAACAATGTTTGATAATGTCAAAAATAAAGGTACTTTACTCTTGGGAAAAATTTGCATTCTTGGGAAAAATTCACATTTTTTGACAAACCTCGTATATGACTGGAAAATTTCGATATTTTATGGTTGCATTTTAAGTTTTAGACCATGCAGAGCTTTTTATGAAGAATAGCTTTTTTTTGTAAAATGAATAATAAAAAAGTTTTCCATATGATGCAAACGTACGGAGACATACTGTATATCTAGTATTAAACAGTGGTATAAAGAGACAGTGAATTTTTATAAGGAATAGAAGGCTTTTTCTCAGTGTAACATGCAAGAAAGTATAATATTTTAATAGTTACCTCTTAAGCTGTTTCTCTCTTCTCTTACTAAAGACGTAACTTCAAAAGCATTAGCATCAAGTACACAACAAACAAATTGCATAAACTTTTCATCATCTTCTTTAAATTGAAGTTCCAAATTATTTTTCAAAATTTTAATTTCATGTCCATGTTGATCCCTTGTATGGGCTATTAGAGATAAAACCACTTCCTTATCTTCATTATCCAAAAGTAAACCTCTAATTGGTGTAAAATTTTCAAAGAGTTTTTGAACATTTTGTTCAGAAACTTCTTTGATGGTATTACTGTTAGTCTGGCGAAGTTGTCGTAAAATATTGCATTCTTTTAGGTGAGAGGATGCGTTTTGGCAGGTTTCTGAACAAACTGGAAGTCCACAGTCATTTTTGCATGGTTGTAAACTGGATTTACTAAAAAGGAACATTAAATTAATAGACATTAATTTGCTGGTAACCGCTACTGCGAGGTACACCATACTTTTTATTTAGATAAAAAAGGAATAAAAATAAAGGCAAGAAGTTTTTCTCCACATTGAATATCATTTTAATATTTAATACAATTCTATTAGTTTCTATTCTAGAAAACTTCGCCGATGTATGTAGTTTTTCAGTTATTATTCCATTATAGTGTTTGTGTTTTATACAGTATTTGTGATATATTTTATGAATTGAGACAATTTTTGATGAGTGAGACCTGGGAGACGTAACCTAAGGACATTACTTAGTTTATCCTAAACAATAATTTTTTGTTATGGTTGTCAATGCAGTTTTTATCTATAAATAAACGTAGAAAAAATTATTTACGATAAAGTGCTTCCATCTTTATTTTCCAAATCTTATATTTGAAATAAAGCCTTGTCAAAACTGAGTTTTATGTAGGTTGCGTTGTCTTATTTTGCAAAAGTGGTGCAATTTACGAAATATAGGTAAAAAATCAAAATTATCTTATGCAGCTGATATTTTGAACGTGAGCTAGAAACTGCATTTAAAAAAACTTTTTCTTATAACTTTTTTCAATATTTTCAGAAATAAACCCACTTTTGAATTATTTTTTGGAAAAAATTAAAATTTGACAGATAATGCGAATCACGTGACTACTATTTTTTTGCTTAATTTTCATCTCGATCGAAGCAGATCTTGATGCCAAAGTCAAATTTTGAATAAAGCAATTAATAAAAAAATCCCATATGAAGCGGACTTTACTGGTGACACTGTATAAATTTTTTTTTATCTTACTGTGGTGTAGATATTCTAAATACTCTGTTAGTACCTACCTCAAACAAATAACACAAAACCTAGGACAGTTTGGCACACATCTCGGACCAAGTATCACAGGAAAATCTCTAAATATTACCTCTCCCGCATGAACATCTCTTTTTACAAAGACTCCAAAGCCCCCCAAAGGTGATTCCCTTATTTCCCAAACCGGATTTTCGTCTACTAAACTATATCTGTCAAGAAATCGGGTAATAATTTTATTTAATCGTTCGGCACTTCTCTGGCACAGGTTCATCGGGAACAGTTTAAAAGTAATATAACAACAAATCGGTATTACAGACAGAGGAGGAGAAAGAAAATTTCGCCAGTGGCGCATCCAGAAATATTACCGATACCCTATGTCTAGGTTATTGCAGAGTTATACTTTTTATTATATGTATATGATTAATTTTGTTTGTTTTTTGTTACTTTTGTTACTATTCATAATTTTATGAAAATAATTTGTTTTGAATATTTTATTATCTTAAAATTAAAGGAGAATATTGGCATATCGGACATTTGACCATACAACAGCGGTATAAAAGTCAATGTTATTTGTTAGCCTTAGACCTAAAAACGAAATAAAAACTGGTATTCGGACACATCGGACACTCGCTCCATCAAAGCTTCTTTGTTATTAAATTTGAATCGCTTTACCAACGTTCACGGGCAAAGACTCGGCCATGCACACCACACACATATCCCCCCTTTCAGTAGGAATGTAGGAGTGGTTAGGTGTATCTTTTTAACTGAAGGCTTTGCCCATATGTGCCTTCTCTCTTGGTTGCATTAGAGATTTCGCACCATAGATTCGATTTTGCCAATAGTATCGGACAAGTGCGTAACTATTTTTTATATTGGAATACAAGGGGATCTAAGTTTAATGGATACCCTGGGGCGGGTAGACCACGACGGCCGTTTCGTCCTTATTAGGACTCTACGGGCAGCCATAACCCAACCCTACCATCTTTTGTAAAAACAAGGAATTTTTTTACCTTTTTATTACTTTGCTTTAAGTATGGGGTAAATCTGAAGTTGTTAAATAGAATTGGATGTGTTTTGAAATTGTTGACCTTAGAACATTGGGTTAAGATCAGAATGACGCAGCTCTCCTAATCGTTTATCGTATTGCAGTCTGTTGCTGACAATCCTACCCTTTCATTAAGAAATCGAGCTCAAGAACTTTGATGTAGTAAAAAAACTCATATTCAGTATATTTTAATATATTATAGTATAATTATAGGATAGGCAAACAAAATATTCCCATTTGAGCCAACTTTTCATCAAACGTTGGAAGAAGGAGACGAAGCCAAACGTTTGGTTTTTTGTCTTTGGATCGGAAACAAAACTGTAAGTGAAAACAGGAATTTTCATAAATTTATCATGTTCTCCGATGAATCGACATTTTTAACAAACTGGAAAGTGTCTTCTGCACATATTAGATACTTGACCGAAAATAATCCCCGTTTTAGAATTCCTGCAAGATGACAATATTACAAAAAAGTAAATGTCTGGTGTGCGATTTCTTATTATGACATTATTGGCCCATACTTTTTCGAAAACACGTGTATCCGTAGGAGTTACTTTGAAATGTTGGAAATATTCCTTTCTGACAACCTAGAAGAATTGCCTCTCCAATTTAGGAACGAAATGTACTTTCAACAAGATGGATGCCCTGCACATTTCGTAATTCAAGTGAGGGAATGGCTTAATAATACATTTGGCCACAGATGGATTCGTCGGAATGGTCCGGTTCTGTGGCCCCCAAGAAGTCCCGATTTAACTATTTTAGATGCCTATCTTTGGGGGCGCCTCAAACATTTAGTGTAATCCGTCTAATTGAGAACGACGTACAGCTTCTAAAACAGCAAATTGTTGAAGCTGTTCAAACAATTTCCATGGAATAAATTCGAAGAAGTTTTGACCACATTCATTTACAGCCTGCTGAAAAAATGAGTTGAATATGGAGGGGTGTTTGAATAGCAAATTATGAAATTATTATAATTTGTTGTTATTTTAAGATTTTTTTGTGTTATTTCCGGGGTCAAAATACATATTTCTGGTAACACTAAAAATCAGTTTTTGAAACTTTTTGATACCATTCTGTCATTAATAATATATGTATGTCGACCGCGAATGCTGCTATTCAAAAAAAAATTCTTTTACCTCTAAAAATTAAAAAGACTAAAAAAATCGAAGATTTATTTTAAATCTCGGATTTAAATTATACAAACGTTATTCTAAATAAGTTTTCTAATTGGTATTTTGGTCAAAAATGAAAAATAAAGGTAGTTTACTCAAAAATATTAATTTTATTCCGGACCTTTGAAAAACCCTGCTTGTATATTGTAAGACACAAATACATGCCATAGTGCCATCTATGAGAGGAAAATTAAAAGCCATGTAACTATGCGACGTGCATCGACGATTTATTTTCCAAACTGGTCTTCTCACGAACCAGTGAACTTTTTATTTAAGTCGGCTAACGATTATTCGGTCAGGCTTCGCTTTGAGCTTCTGTCTGGAGATGGCAGTACCATGTCGTTTTGGCATATTTTTATTACGAGGGGTTTTCTACTTTGTAGATCAAAATAAATAAGTCCAATAAAGTCCAATAAACGGAACGCTTGGTTTTGTGGAGGAAGGTACAGTTGAGTTCAGAAAGAAGTAGGACACGGATTCTTGTCCTATGTAAACCAGGCTTTTAAAAAACATCAAAAGTTTGACATGACACTGACATCCTTTTTTTTTAATTTAAAAAAATGTTTTTTTTACAAGTGTATTGATTCGAAGCATAATGCCTAGGCTTAAAAATGTTCAAAGGACTCAAATAATTGTGTTTTTAAATGACGGAATACCTAGATGAGACGAAGACGAGTAAAAAAAATTAAGTACAGATGGGAAGCGGATTGAAAAAGCCTCCTGGAAGACCAAGAAAAACAACGCAAGAACATGACAAGGGTCTTGTGCAATACTTGGAGGAAAATCCTTTTCAAATAATGCGAGCTGCTATTTAGCAAACACATTTTCCTGGTTCGAGACCGACAGGTTGTCGTATGGTAAAAGAATCCCATTTAAAAAATTATGTTGCCGCCAAAAAGATGAAAGGGGAAGAACACAAACAGGCACGAATTATTTTTGCCTTAAATAATATTTTGCGGCCAGACTGGAATAGTGTAGTCTTTACTGACGAAAACGTTTTCCAGTCTACGTTCAACGGACATATCAGGGTATACATTATACAGACCTCGCAATACAAGATGTACTGAAAATTTTATCAGTAATTCCGAAAGATCAGGGAGATTTTCGGTGAATGTGTTGGATCATAAATGAAAGGTTTAATGCAGTCACTTACAAGAACATTTTGGAATATATTATGATGCCTAGTGTATCGCAACATTTCCTGATCAGACCTTTATTTTCCAACACGACAACTGCCCGGTTCACAGCGCGGGTTTGTTCGGGTTTGTTCGGGTTTGTTGTTGTTTTAATGATTTTTAGTATGTAGACTAATACTATAAAATGACGTTTTCTAGTAGTATAGTCACCGGCTGTAAATAAGTGGAAGTGTTATAAAAGTGATATAATACGTAAATATTTTTTTCTGGCAAAACAGCTCATTCAACGAAAAATATTAAAGAGGTAAAATAGCTTCCAAATACATCCAGTCACTCTACAAAAATATCTGGGTTGTCATAACGCCGTTCATATAAAAAATGAGGAGAAATGTTGACGTATTATATCACTTTTATAACACTTCCACTTATTTACAGCCGGTGACTATACTACTAGAAAACGTCATTTTATAGTATTAGTCTACATACTAAAAATCATTAAAATCGATTAGCAGGTTTTCACGTAATTTAGGAAAAACCAATATTTTTACAAATTTTTGACGCCCTCTACCGGCTAAACGAGACAATTTTGGATATAACTAAGTCGGCTTAGATCGACCTATTTGGACGTCAGGAGTCTGTCGTCAAACGTTGTATTACACGTATTTTCCGGACACCCTATATAACAAGTATACGGATTACTGATTTTTGTGTAGTTTAGTAAAGTGTGTTTGTGCTATTAGTGACTCTGATTGGAATATAAACAATGACTAATAACAGCCGTTGTATGATATTATTATCCCCCAATAGGGGTAAATAAATATCGGGTATTTCGTGTTTTCAGTAAGTATGGAGTAGTGATGTATCTTGATATATACATTGTACAAACATGTTGTTACTTTGTTGAGAGCTCGGTTGCGGGATGTGCTTATTTTTCCTACTAAGTATTTATGAAAAGTTTTAGTTTTCACAATTTTCATAATCTCACAGGATCCGCCACTGATTGTGCATACCAGCATTAAAGTGTTAATAGTTATTCAAAATTTTAAAAATAGGTACCTATATGATTTATGAACAATATCTAGAATTGAATGTAGAAGGCAAAAAATCTATGTTTCATTAAAAAAAGTTAATACAGTTAGCATTTTCATGATTTACCCTGTATAATAGATATCTTTTCTAGAGAAATTAATTTGACGAATCCGAGCGATTTTTGTTTAAATGGGCGGTATTCAGTGTGTCTACTTAAGTTGGAACCATATGGAAAACTTTTTTATTATTTGTTTTATGGAAAAAAGTTATTCTTTATAAAAAGTTCTGCATGGTCTTAAACTTAAAATGAAAACTTCAGTTATCAAAATTTCCCAGTCATATAAGAGGTATATCAGAAATTATGAATTTTGCTCAAAAGTAAAATACCTTTATTTTTGACAATACAGAAGAATATTATAAAGAAAAGTTATTTTAAATTAATAGTTATATTCAAATATGCAATTAGCATGAAAATTTAGATTTTGTGATTATTTACGTTTTACATTATAAATTATTTGTATTTATCACTATTATCTGTTAAAAAATGATAACCTTGTGATATTATTGGTGGGCCTTTTTTAACTTCCTACTATCCAAGACACGTGCACATTTTTAAAAGTCAATTATTTCTTGATTTAAAAAAAAAATTAGGTATACAAGAAAATGAAACTTAACAGAAATATTACTTTGTACCTGCATTATTGTAAAAAATAAGCTGCGTTTGTTGCAAGTAAAAATTGGAAGCTTTCGTGTATTCCATAGAGATTTAGTTAAAAGCCTGTATATTTTATTCACCCCCTGCTATTCTAAATAAGTAGGTACCTAATGCACTATTGACCGCCAACCACCATTCAGCTTCAATAACATTGTCTGGCCGAATTATTTTGATTTCGTCAGAAGCTTTCCCAACTTTCCCAACAAGGGCTTACAGTCAGATTACATCAGCAAAAATAATGTACCCAGTCCATATTCCTCTTTTAGAGTTTGGAAAAACCAAGGAAAATCTATCCAGGAGCAATGGCGTAGCTAAGGGGAGGAAGTATTTTCATGAAAATTTCATAAATTTATTTTCAACCAATTAGAAGGCTCCTTTTTGTTTACATTGCTTATAGCGACGGGATACTATCGCGATAGTCTATAGCCTATTAACCTAATGAAATTAATAAGTGATAATTTTTCTTAGGTATACTACAGTACTACGACTTAATTTTAATTCAAATGTTAAGTCATTTCGAAATGACAGGTGAGACAAACCAGCAAGTAACAATCAGTTTTTTAGTCGTACCCGTGATATTTATTGTTACAATAAAGTTGTGTAAAAAATTATTCGTTTTGGTAATGAATCAGCAAGTTCGATTGCTAAAGAAATTGAGCAGTTAGTAACTCATTTTTATTACTAAAATCTGAGAAACATTAAATAACAAATTTGTTATCTGAAATCCAAAGTTTTTATTTTAAATTCAAATATAACTTTAAAAAACATATTTTCGATGAGTTTAGTTTAATATGAAGCACTGTATTTTTACAATAGAAGTTGATTTTACTTGTTAGTAACTAAAATTTATTACTAAAATTTCAGGAATATTAAAAGAAACTGAAATTTTCTTACCGAATCTCCCACGCAGCAGAATTAATTCCCGATAATTTTTTTCTGGGTTTCAAGTTTTTGTTGATAGAAAATTATCCCGAGTCGAAGACGAGCAAAACCATGCATTCGTGATCTTAAAAAAAATTATCGGTAATACTTCTGCTGCTAGGGAGATTATAAGTGATAGTTTTATTATAAAAATTCAGTTCGTAAAAACATGCCGTAATTGTGCCATGTCGTCATTGTTAAATAGAAAATTCACAACCCAGCTTCCCTATATCACTATTTTCCCATGAATATTATTAATTTTTTTAATACCCACTACGGATTATGGATAACATTAAGCTTCCGTATAACAAACTATTTTTAAAATATTTATCATTAAAGAGAAACCTCCAATACCCATTCGGATTTATCAGCGGCTTCTTCATTTTAACACAATAAAAAAAAGCTATTCTTATTTCCCATACCATTAATTAGTACCTACATCTCGAAAAAATTTAAATTAAACCTGATTAAATGCAATTAGTCGTCTCACTGTCCAATAGAATGGATTCCTTTTAAATCTGTAATTCAGATCCGTATTTCGAACTCATATAGGTATACCTACTGGTACGCTTAACCTCAAGGAAGCTAATTTTTATTTTGATTGTGGAAACCGAAAATAAAATAATATACAGGGAATTCCAGGTTATGCGAAATAAGAATCTTATAGTGCTTTATCAAAGTTTAAAAAAACTTAAATACAAAGCAAAACTAAACGACTTGAAACAGGTATTGATCAATCAATAAAATTTTAATTCAGTCAGGACAGCTAGAAGACTCCGAACAACGATGTGACCTGCGCAACAAATACGTTAATACTAATAGTACGGCGCGCGGCGATTGCCGATCGATACAAACCCTCACCAACGTCTTGTGGATTATAGGTTTTAACGAATACAATTCGTTTTTGGGGACGCTGTTCTGCTTTCTTAATTGTAGAAAAAGCGCTTTACTGGAAACAAAATGCTTCGCATTGAGAAGATATTATTTATTTTTTAGATTTAGATTTTCCCGTCTGACACGTGCTGGTTGCAGTGGAACTTCTTTAAAAGATGTTCTAAGAAAACAAAAACCTTTTTTAAAATTTCTTAAAACTTAATTTTGCACTCAATGTGTATGTTCTGACTCCTGCCGGGGTAACTGGACCGTAAAAAGCCTGGTACCCCAACAGTTTTTTACTTAAAGCTAAATGATGCTTTGACTATCATGAAATTTTTTTCTCTTTTTCTTTCCCTCTTATTTTAATACCTTTACATGTCTCTGACAAAGCTAAATAAAACTTAACATTTTTCACTATACTTCATAAATGATTTCCACAAAGTCTGATAAAACTCCCTAATTTTTCTTTAACTTTCTTCATTTTTCTGCCCAAGACAAGGCCTTTGCACTAACCCGTGTCTTTCCAGTATGCTGAAGTCTTGATTGTCGGTCTTTTGACTATTCAATTTTTACACCTCTTGCACACCTTTAAAAGCTCCATTACGGCTCAATCCCACTTTTATTTTCTTTATTGCTAACAACATCAGCGTTGTACTATTCACCTTGTTTTCTTGATAATGAATGTTTCTACACTCGAAACATGTCGAATTGAATTATGAATTATTCTAGGTTCGCGTAGTTTTTCTAATTAAATAATGTGGAGAAAGACTTTGTGCTTTTCTTTTTTCTATTCTTTTAACTCCACTTTAAGTATTCAATATTATTTATTTCTTTAAAAAATTGCTGTATTAAAAGTAGGTCATTATTCAACAAGACTGTGCTGCTAATGGAACTGATTACTACCAATAACAACACTGTTCTAGCAAATCTGGATTTGATATAACACTAAAGCGGGTTTGATACACTAGCAATTTATTTAATATGGGTTAATAAAAAATAAGCATACAAAGCGAACAAACTATGTCTTAACCGGTCGTCAGTGTGTACATAATGAAAATAACTCTAAAATGTACCTCCAACATACCCCTATATCCGCCCCAAATTTATTTTCATCTAATACAAATAATTTAACTATAATATTATTATGTTCTGTCGAATAACGCGAATAATCAGGTATACGGTGTATTTATTTAAAAAATATGTCTTTTTATTGCCAAACTTTCTTAATATAATTTTAAAATATACAGTGTGAGTTTGTGCATGTTAAGTTATCGTATTTTTAATAAAAAAAATATTGATACAGTGTGTCCCAAATTAAACGATATCGATAATTTTTTAAATAGCAACACTAGTTCTTAAAGTGCATAATATCAAGTACCAAACTTCAAATTTTTATTTCTTGTAATTTAAAAGGTATACTAAATATCACGAATAGTCTCGTTTTAAAACAGATGACAGCGGTTATTTGTCATCGATCAGCTGATATTGGGACATAATAATATCCCTAGATTTGTAGCGGACCGTAATGAGCCCAAACACCGAGTTATAAATTGCGTTTTGGTTACATTTTATTGTAAGTACCTACAATTATTATTCATTTGACCAAAAATGTAGATACAGGTTAAAAATTTTTAATTCTTTTTCATTATGGATCATAATTATTTATGTGTGCCTTGCTCGTTAGTTGATTTCATCGATAAGTAATAAGTTTTATTTTATCTGAACGCCGTTTTTGTCGAAAAGTTAGTTTGTAAAATTTTTGTTCTTAAAATGTTTGTTCGTTAAGGTTAGGTTTCTAATGTATAATTTTTGCATTTTACTTTATCTAGATATCCTTTTCTGTTTTAGGAAAAATAAGTAGAAATTAATTATTTCCCTGACTTAGGTAGGTAGGGGAGAGTTGGACAAAACCGGGTATCGCCTAGTTCTACCAAATGCCAAAACAGCTTTCCATATTATTAACCCTTAAAAAGCAGCTATTTGATTTTGAAGGAATTATTTTTATTATTGTTATTAGTAAATATTATTATTGTTTGGCAATAGTAAGGTAATAGTAAGGTAATAGTAAGTAAAATTATGTTACTATAATAGTTAAAATAGCTAACCATATTAGTATGTAATAGGATAGCGAACAAATATATAATTCTATTTTCTGTGTCTACGTACCTTACATAAGTGAAATTATTGTTTGATATTACTATTATTATTGTTTGTATGACAATAAAATAAAGTTTTTAACATAAAGTTGGCCTACATACAAGTTTAGAAATGTAACTGTATCAATAAATTGCATTTTAACAAACAAATTCCATAAAAACCACTTTTGGGTCTACGTGCCTTACGATAGTCAAAAACTGTTAAAGTAGGGTTTCCACTGACAGAAAAATCTAATCCCTGGCTAAACTAAAGCTTTTAACTTTATGTTAGCCTACATACAAGTTTAGGAATGTAACTGTATCATAACCAACAAATTCTATAAAAACCGTATTTGGGTCTTCGTACCTTTTAAGTCAAAAACTGTTAAATTAGGGTTTCCATTGACAGAAAAATTAAATCCCTAGCTATATTGAAGCTTTTAACTTTATGTCAGCCCACATACAAGTTTAGAAATAATGTAATTGTATCATAACCAACAAATTCCATAAAAACCACTTTTGGGTCTACGTACCTTATGTAAGTCAAAAACTCAAGTAGGGTTTCCACCAGAAAAATTCAATCCCTGGCTATATTGAAACTTTTAACTTTATGTTAGCCCACATACAAGTTTAGAAATGTATAACCGTACCATAGCCAACAAATTCTATAAAAACCATATTTGGGTCTACGTACACACCTTACGTAAGTTATATATGGGGATTTTCTTGACAGTGAATGTAATAACTTGAATTCAATTAGTTTATATTGAACTGTAGGTATTTTACCTATAAGTATAATCTGAACAAATAAAACAAAAAAAATCTGTTCTAAATATGAATGACAGAATCCTATTTTAAGTTGTGTTTCAGTTAGTTTAGTATTTTTAAGGTTTGGATATTTATAATATTATAAACTTTTTAAATCTATTTTGACACTTTATCTTTAAACCATATATAGAAATTCATGCTTATTATTACCTACCTTAAATTATAATATTTATAAAACAAAACTTTCAAAAGAAATTATTAGGTACCTATTACTTAATATTTGGCAATATTAAAGCGGTAGAACCGAGGAGGCTATTGCATAAATTGTTTTAGAAGGTATCATATGTATAATTTTCAAGTCCGGTCCTGTAATTCATGCCAACTTATAAAAATTTAATAGACCAAAATTGACAGAGTGTCACGTGACTTTGCCCCCATCTTGCGAGAGTATTCAAGATTTTTACTATATTAAACAAACAAAAATTAATTTAATTAAAAATTAAATTATGATAAAAATTTTTGAGGAAACAATATTAAAAATACGGACCATATTAATTTGAGTGACACAAACTGGTGGTCGGTTCATCGACAGCCACTAATAATATGCATGCGACTGTCTGAACAAAATGGATGCATTTATTACCGATGTCCCAGTCGCTCGCTATCAAATTCAAAAGATAATTATTTTACCGACTGGGAAGTATAATAATTATTACATTTCTTAGGCATACCTACCGAGTCGATGAGACGGAGACATGTGATCTGACTTGAGATAAATAATTGTCTGTAAGATATTTTTTTATGCAATTATTTTTTCTTTGTTTGTTGCCATTCCCAAAGAACGTTGGCCACGATCCCTAGTCCTACGACACTTTCACAACTACGATCAAGCAAAGGCTAAGTTTCTTTTAGTTACTTTTAAATAGCATAAGAAAGCTAATGAGCCTAATAAATAAAAACGTAGCAATTGCTTTTTCTTATAAAATCGAAGTAATTTCTTGAAAGCCAATGAATAAAAACTAAAGTAATGGCTTTTGCGTCCAGCGATCGCTTAAAAGTGCAGGAATTGCTTCTAGCCAATGCTTTTTTTTTAAATAGAAGCGATCGCTATCGTTTGCTTAAAATGTGATGAATAAATTAAGGAATTGCTTTTTCTAGTGCAGCTATTGCTTTCAATTTTTTAAGGTAGGTCGACCCCTCCATCATTTGCTTGGTAGCAGTAAACTTTAGTTCTCCGCGGCATAGACGTGCGTTGCTCTTAATTTGTGTCTTCAATTATTGCTGAATATATGGACGTCCGTAAAAGAAAAATCTACAGTGTACGTAAAAATTGCAAATATTATGATGATTTTAGAAAGTTATATCGATTTGACTGCGAAAATGTTGAGTGGTTGGTTGGCTAATTGTTTTTTGACTGATACTGGTAAAAGGCGAGGGGTACACTGTCGCCTTTAAATAAGATTAAAGTTTTCCGGGCTTTCAAAATTCTGTGATTCTGAGGTGAAGAACTCGGTGTAATGGATGCAGTTTTGGAGAAGGCCAATATTTTTATTAAATTTCCTACAAGTGTTGAAGCTGTTGTGGAAGCTAAACGGTTGTGGTCAGAGAGATTTATTTATGTTCCTTCAATTTGTGAACAAATATCAATTACTTGTCTTTAATTTCTTCATCACTACTATCACTTTCCTCATTTTCACTGAAATCTGCCCTATTACAAATATAAGTTTCCTATTTTCCACAAAAACGTAACAGATTACTATTGTACTAAATAAATAGACCAACGTTGTTGTATTTACGTCATCTCTTTTGCAAATTAGGCACCAAACTGAATATGAAATCTATAATCTGAACAAGTGAATAAGCCACGTCTGAACTTGTGTTGAATAAGCATTTGCTACAGAGGTGTAAGAAAAAAGCAATTGCTTTAAAAAAATTTCATATACAGATCTAGCGATTGCTTTAACTTATAGAATTTGCTAGTCAAGCATTTATTGCTTTTACTAAAATTGCTTCAAGTAATTGCTTACTTTAATTCATTAGGCTCATTGGCTAAGTTAAGCATTTCTTTTGAAAATTTAAGCACAGCAACGACTTTTTCCTTTTTCCTCCCGCCTTGTCGCCCTCTATATTTCTCATAGGATTATACGCATCTCATTCATAAACGTATTTTTCGCCAAGTCGACATCTCACTGTTTATATAATACATTCTATCGTGTAACAAGCATAGATAACATGTTTTATTTATCAAAAAGCTACAATTAAATATTTTTTAATACTTTTTTTTAACACATTTTTAAAGATTTATTTTTAAATTTTAAAATGCAACCTTCTTTTAACAAAAACAGACAGAAAAGTTAAACATTTTGCTAATTATATCAAATATTACGTATCATTTGATTTTTAATTAAATGTAATTTTTAAATAGTTTTAATGATATTTGAGATTTATTAGAATTTTCCAAATTATTATATTCCATCAAAACTTTATGAAAAATAGACTTATAAGCTAATGTTTTAGACACTCCATCCACATAAAAATTTTGATTAGTTCTTGTTTTATAATTATAATGGTCATAATTAAAATAACAAACATTTTTTAAACAATCAGTCAAAAAATTATTTTTAATTTTATGTATAAAGATATATACTAAATAAAAAATTAAATTTCTGACATTCAACCAATCTAAATTTTACCTTTGGACAAGCAAAAAATAATCATGAAAGTGGCTAATTTATGGCCTCGCGCATGTAAACAATGCTACACACGATTAGACATGCGCACTGCAACATTATCATTTGACGAATGGGAAAATAGACAGGTCCGGGGTTTAAAATTTAAGTTTTTGGTCAAGAAATTATAAACGTTGACCTTTAATATATTTTTACGTGTAAATACCTAAAATTTGGCCCAAATTCTTGTCAAAAAATTGAAATTTCTTCTCAATTTTTGATCAAGTTGGGATATAAGATAGTAATTTCTGGCATTTTTAGTAGTTGCAAACCTATCAGATTTTGAGGATATATAGAAAATTGTTTTTAAGAGTTTGTTTCTAAAATTTGTTTCAAAATGATTCGTCGTCGTGTTTTTAGTTCGAAAAGGCAGGGAATAAGTCAACTAAACTATAAAACTCGATGTTATCGCGTAACTAATCTGAAGTCAAATATTAGTTGGTATACAACTTTGATTGATTTTTACAATTTGGCAAAAACTTGGATACGTGTAAAACTATTTCAAGCACAATTTCTTGTTCAAGAATTTGAAAACGTTTTTGCCCGAGAACTTGACCCGTGGAATACTTTCACCCTTGGATTAATATAAACATATCTAGGTATTTACTTTTTTCTCTTATATAATATAAGTATGGAAAAAAGTGTCTTTTAAACATTTTGAAGCAATATATTGCCCGAAAAATCTAATTAGATTGCAGGGGCTGCAAATAAAACATATCAAAACATGCATCGGGATAATTTGTCTTGGTGTGTGTTTTTGTCTATTTTCATACCTTGCTTGTGTAGTCTAGCCCTAGTTTGATGTGTTTAAATTGATCATAATAAAATAAAGTTATATATCAAGATACAACACTAATCCATACTTACTGAAAATAGGAAATACCAGTTATTTTACCCCTATTTGGGCATAATAAAATCATACAACGGCTGTTACTAGTCATTGTTTATATTCCCATCCAAGCCACTAAAAGCAAAAACTTCACAAAAACTAGAAATCCGTAAATATTAAACACCCACAATCCACAACCACAATACCAAAGAAAACTACAAGAAATGCACAGAGAAACCTTAAGACACAACAACAAAAATAGCGCCGAGCCGGTTCTGGAGTGTATTTTGAGCATGTCGCTAAAGAAGGACAGGTCGATAACAAGAGGTTTGTGCGCATGCCCGATGCTGCTGAGAGGGAAGGCAGCTGACCGGCGAGCCGTGCGCTCGGACGTATTTTTTCGCCCATAAAATGTAACTGTTGTTTGCGCAGGAGATAAGATGTACGGATCTAAAGGTAAATGTCTATGGTGACAAGTAGGTATATAAACAATTGCTTTTAAAATAATAATCCTTGCACTGTCTTGGAATATTGTTTTGTTATAATGTTTACAAACACAAAAAACTTTTTATGTTTTACCTATCTATTATTGATCTATAATACCTTAGAAACGGAATATGTTATGATAGCAATAATACCTGCTATCACACCTAGGGCATTATAAGCGGGCATTATGATAATGCCCGCTTGTAGAATACTTGGTCCAGAGAGAGTTCGGACTGTATTTTTCCGACTAAAAATAATAAAGTTTGTTAAACATATGTATTAAAATAAAATCAATAACTTACCAGTTCCTGGAAATATGCCATTAAAACATTTTCGGTTATTTGAAGAATTGTGTTCGTATCTTTCCAAATACCAAATATGCCATACTCCCGATCATACTGTTGCCTTGATTTAACTGGCAAAAGATTTTCGGTCGCTTTTATGACCTTTTCTCTTATATTTTGTGGAATTTCTTCCATTTTGAGCAAATCGTTAAATAAAAAATGCCAACTGACTAACTGACAGAAACATCAAAGTCAAACTTAACACCAGTCATTATCTACTTACGTATACAGGTACAGGTGCAACTTATTTTTTATATTGCGAATAAATAATGTAATTAGTCATTGAAAAACTCTTTTTTAGGTAAAACATAAAGCATTGTATGCACCACGGGCTTTACTGGACTATAATGCCCATCAGGCAGAAACCTATCCCTCGGGCCAGAGGCCCTCGGGCTATTTCTACCTTCAGGGCATTATAGTCCCCGTAACGCCCTTGATACATAAATAGCTATAAATGTCATTACTGTTTTCACAATAACCTAACATTTCTTTCTATTATTCTTATATCAATATTTTAAAATTGGCATTATGTATTTTCCAATTTTCACCGGATACCGCTAAGTGGCAGACGTTGCCATGGTTTGTCGACTCTACACCAGTGTGGAATATTTCTAATAATAAACCTACTGCCCTAACTGCAAACTTACATTGTTGATTTGTTTATTTTTCTTGAAACCGACATTATGCGCCGCCAAAGCACTTTTTAATTCCCAATATTTACAAATTGAGTCAATTTAAGCCCCATTAAAAGCCAAAAGGAATTTGGATTCTTCCTCAACAGCGTATTTTTCTATAGTAAGAATTGGTGTATTTGTGGGACTCGCGAGGAATCGGGTGGACCTTTGCATTCGACATCTTGTCGACTTGTTATGATAAAGTCTGATAAAGAGAATAAGACGTGTATATCGTTGGCTATGTATGTATGCGTCATAAAACTGATATAATAACCTATTGGGAAGTATCTACACTGAGGAAAATTATTGAATACAACTTTATTTTTGAATATATAGGTTGTCACAAAAAGAAATCCTTTAATCCCTAAAATGTTTTGTTTAGACACACAGGAGGTAATTTTTTTGATAACACATGTTTGCGTCTATTTGATACTTTTATAACATGTAAAAATATCGATTAGTTCAAAAATATGTTTTCAAAAAAACGACCTCTTGTGTGTCTATACTAACTATTTTAGGGATTAAAGGATTTCTTTTTGTGGTACCAGCAATACACCCTTGTTAAACAGCTTCTATTCAGGGGCGACTCGTGGTATTTAAAAGTGGTGAGGCACAGTTAAAAAAAATTTTTTTTAGCAAGGTTAGATTTTAAAGTTAGTCTAGTGGTCACTCTACTTCGTCAGTTGTGTAATAGGTATCTTTTGTAAAAAAAATTATAATATTAAATTTAAAAAATTGGAATATAGTTTGTAAAGCTAGGCCAGTAAGCCAGTCATACTTTTCGTACCAAGTGTTTTGAAAGCTCCGATTTGATTTCCCCACCCCCACCGATAGTAACAAGACGTTTACTCAAATCTGGAACAGGTCGCTTTACTTCTTTTACTATGTACAATTTACCTTCATAGAAATTATTACTTGAAAAATTCTGCTCATTTACTAAAAAATTAACAAGATCACAAGTAGGATTGCGAATGTTTACATTTACCTGGGGAAGTTGTGATGCTGTGCTAGGTCCCGCTGAATCCATTTTTCGCTAACAAGCACAAAACAAATAATTTAATAAGTAATAAAAGTAATGTAATATTAATATTTTAGAAAAATCACTGCCCACTGTTGGAAAAAAGCAAAACAAAAATCAGTACGGAAAACCACAAAAGTATTTACCGAAAACTATAATAAAATACAATGCATCAGGTGTAAAAGTCAAATTCGCTATGCACTCTCTCTAAACTCTGAACTTTCAACGGAAAAACAACCTGTTAATCTAATAATAGCATTTCTTCAAATTCATCTAATATATTAGATTAGTCCCCTTGCGTTCGCATTAAATTTACGTAGAGAGTTGAGGCTGGCCTTAAAAGAATGTTTTTATGCGCTATTTAAAGCTAGATTCGACTGGACTATTACGGTATCATACAAGATATTAGATATTTTCACTAATACGCTAGACAAGGAAGCGGGAGGCCGGGCCTCTAACCATATACGACCGCATGCAGAAATGAGATGGATGATATAAGAACAAAACAGGCAACGGATCGTAAAAGACAAGGAAGCGCGAGACCGGCATCTACCATATACGACCGCATGCAGAAATGAGATGGATGATAGATGATAGATGATATTTCTAGCGAAGCGCGTTAAGATTGATGGCATTAATTCTAATGGATATAATAGTGCATTATATACTTAGGTTGAGAAGTGAGCTATTATATAGCGAGCGCTTTTATATACTGAGGCGCGAAGCGCCGAGGGATATAATGTGCGAGGTATATAATAGCCTTCTCAACTGCGGTATATATAGAATTTTTTCTACTACTAACAATAAAATATTACATATTTTAATTCGTTTAAATCTTTGTTACCCATTTTCACCTAATTTAAAAAAAAATTTGAAAATCAAGTCACTTAGGATTTTACTTGTCAAATGCGATCTTCTGTCAGTATGTAGAAAATATTCGGGTTAGATAATAATATAAAGTTAAAATTATAAAATGTCTGAAATTGAGAGTGAAGAATTGGAAATTTGTACCCCACTCGAGCTTAGAGAGGCGGCAAATAGCGCACAGTGCGATCTGTTACCAGAGAAATCTAAGAAACTATACTTGAATGCATACGCGCAATTAATGGACTGGTGTGTAAGAAAAAAAGCTGGTCACAGAACCATTCCTGAAAGTATATTCCCAATAAAATTATAATAAAAAGTCCTATTTTATTGATAATTTAATCCTGTTGTCCAGAATTTCTTTGTTTAAAATGGTCAAAAAAGGCTCAAAATCAATAATATGTTAAAGAAACGGTGGGTTAAGTTATAAAATTGTCTGCAACAACCTCATTGAACAGCTGTTTTTCATTATTGACCTAGGAAATTTTTTATTATTATTATTAACCTAGGTGAAGAAATGTTACTTCTCGATAAAGGAATGAAGTAAATAATGACGATTTCTCAAGTAAGTAGTAGAAAAAATATATTTATGAAATTATGCAAATCGTAAAATAATATAAATTTGTAATTTATTTAATTTAGCAAAATTATTGGTGAGGCACTGCCTCACCTGCCTCATAGGAGAAGCCGCCACAGCTTATATAAAATGGTCACATTGGTCAGCCTACAACGGTACGTTAATTAATGATTTTATTAAATTTTCACTTCCGAATAATGACAAACATAAATCAGTTAAAGCAATTTTGAAATAATCTTATTACACGCCATTTTCGCAATGTAGTGTTTCAAATAATTGATGCACAATAAGCCTAATAACTCGAATGCCCGACTAGCTATCAACCGGATATTTCAAATTCCAATGAATACATAATATAATACATCCGGGTGCATTGTAAGCAATGTCAAACAAACCGGCCATGTTGTTCAAACACAATTGAAATCAATTTTCGCAAAAGTTATAACCACCACTGACCCAAACAGCTCTCCCAAAATAGTTTGCAACGAATTCCCGAGGTATTATACAAAGCTGTTAGAAATTTTGAATCAATAACTCGCAAGAACGGGAATAATTCATTAGGTATTATAAATAAATAGAGAATGTCCGGAGGTCATTGGAAGTTTGATAATATTGTGAAATTTCTCCCTGAACTTAACAATGGGGATTTGAATAAAGCAGACTCTCGATTGACATAAAAGGAATACTAGTAATAGCCATGATACAAAGAAAACAAAATATGACATCGCGCATGTGAGACTTTGTCATGTGGCGAGGAGAATTTGAATGTGAACTAGAGCACAGAATATACAGGGTGTCCCACGACGATTTTCCCAGCATTGCTCGGAAACGGAACCAGATAGAAAAAAAGTAAGTTCAGGAACAAAAATTTAGGGCTTGTTAGGGAGCATCTAGGAATGGTAATTTTAGATAGACAGGGTGTTTTAAAAATAGTAATATTGATGCTAAGTCAATTGTTTTAAATAGAACAGCCTGTATATCGTTAGTTTTTCGAAAAGCTTGTTTCAAGACAAATTCAACCATATACCATACTTGTTACGTTTCTAATTTAAAATGACTAAAATATGAGCGATTTATAACACTTTATTAAATTATGTAACAATCAATCGAAAATAAGAAGATAACTAAACCAAATTAATTACGACTTCTTCTCAAAATATGTTCAAATTGGTTACCACTCGCACTAATACAATATTCAAATCTGTTTATAAGATTTCTGGTACACGCTGCTGTAATCATAGCTGGAGTAACAGTTCGACAAGCTGCTATGCTTTTGTTTTGCAAATCTTTGACATCTCTAGGTTGGTTTACATACACAATTTTTTTAAGATATCCCCAAAGAAAGAAATCTAAAGGGGTTAAATCCGGTGACCGTGGTGGCCACCGGATCATACCATTTCGGCAATCCAGCGCGCAGGAAACGTGGAATCTAAATAATTTGTAACTTGCCTGGCAAAGTGAGGGGGAGCTCCATCTTGCTGCCACCACATAGAGGCTCTTTCATTGATTGGGATATTTTCAAGTAATAAAGGAAGTTCGTTTTGAAGAAAATTTAAAAATCGTTCTCCATTTAGTGTCCCTTGGTAAAAGTAAGGACCTATAAGATAGCCATTAAATAAACCGCACCAAACGTTAACCCCCCAAACTACCTGAAAATTAGTCTTCTTCATCCAGTGAGGATTTACAGATGACCAGTAGTGGCAACTGTAGCGATTTACTGTGCCGTTGTTGTGGAACCTACTTTCATCGCTCCATAAAATTTTGTTGAAAAAAAGACGGTCTTGTTCAAATTTCATTGACATCTCAGCAATAAAATTGAGGCGGCGTTCAGGATCTTCAGGTGTTAAGCCCTGCACCAGATAAATTTTGTAGGGGTGGTATTTATAATCTTTTAGTGTCCTTTCAACTGTACTTTTTCCAATACCTAATTCTTCCCCGAGGAGTCGAGTTGAGACATGTGGATACACTTGAACATAGGCCAAGATGTTAATATTTTTGTCTTCTGTTCGGACTCGTTTTCTTCTTGGTGTTTGCGCCCTACCACTGGGAAAGGAACCACTTCTTAATTTTTGTTCAACATTACGAAACGTTCTATAGCTTGGTATTTCACGATGCGGGTATCGTTGACTATACAGATTTTGAGCACGTCTTCCATTCTTGAGACATTCTCCATATATCAGGAGCATGTGGACATACTCGTCATATGTAAAAAGCGAAGGCATTTCTCACTACTTAAAATAATTAACAATGAAACTTCTTCTGACTCGTGACATGACAGCCCCCGTCATACTCTTCAAAATTTCGCTGGTGGTTATTGTTATTATTGCATATCTGTTCATGCTTACGTAATTGATCATTTATATATTTCAGTCATTTTAAATTAGAAACGTAACAAGTATAGTATGGTTGAATTTGTCTTGAAACAAGCTTTTCGAAAAACTAATAATATACAGGGTGTTCCATTTAAAAAAAATTGACTTGGCATCAATATTACTATTTTTAAAACACCCTGTATATCTAAAATTGCCCTTCTTAGATGCTCCCTTACAAGCCCTCAATTTTTGTTCCTGAACTTTTTTTTCTATCTAGTTCCGTTTCCGATCAATATGCTGGGATAATCGTCGTGGGACACCCTGCTATATAATATATAGCTACACAGCTATGCGTAGCTATATATTCTGTGACTGGAGTCATCAACGCCTAGCCCAAACCCCTAATCCTAGAATCATAAAATGGACATGCTCTTCTCAAAATATGTTCTTTGTTGATGTCTACTTCTTGAGTATACAGGGTGTTTTATTAAGGGTGGCCACCGGCCATATCCTAGAAACTTGAAAAAAAAATATGATTAAAGCGGTCATGATAAAATTCTGGAAATTACTCTTAAGTTCCTTATTTCGCTGCAAGGGGCACAATTAAAATTTTTTTTTTAATTCTAAATTTCTCCGAAAATTGCCATATTAAGGTATAACTCTGATTACATCATCGAAAAGATTAGACAATTCTGCATCATTTTCGTTTAAGGCTCATTGGCGTACTGACCTTGATAGGAGTGGGGGAAGCTATTGAAAGTGTAATCATTTAAATCGCTGTAACTTCTAAACGACTTATCCGATTTTACTAAATTTAAGCTTGTTTGGAAGAACCTTCAATTGTCGTATCTAATGGTACACGACAGTTTCTAATAAAATTTCTAGAGGGCGCAATTTGTATTAAAAATTGTTGTTTTTGCAATAACTCTGAAACGAACAAAGATATCGAACTGCGCTCTTCACATCTTTTCTTGCAAATTTCATCTACTTTTCGATTCTGATGTCATAGTTATACCGTATACTTTGAATTTTCGGGATAAAATCGAAAAAACTGTTATTATTACAAATTGCGCCCTCTAACAATTTTATTAAACACTATCGTATACTGTTGGATACGGCGATTGAATATACTTACCTTTCCCTTCCAAACAAGCTTAAATTTAGTAAAATCGGATAAGTCGTTTAGAAGTTACAGCGACTTTAAGGTTTACACATTCAATAGCTTCCCCCACTCTTATCACGCCAATGAGCATTAAACCAAAATGATGCAGAATTGTCTAATCTTTTTGATGATGTAATCAGAGAGGTGGGAATTTTGGGAGAAATTTAGAATTAAAAAAAAATTTAATTGTGCCCCCTTGCGGCGAAATGAGGTACTTAAAAGTAATTTCCAGAATTTCTCATGACCGCTTTAATCATAATTTGTTTTCCAAGTTTCTATGCCTAGTAGTTTCCGAGATATGGCCACCCTTAATGAAACACCCTGTATAATCATTATTTTTTCTGATCCTTACTGTACGTTCCTATCTACCACATAATATCCCCAATAGTGTAGTTACAGCAATTTGGTACGTGGTCTATTAAAAATGATCAGGTCGTTTTTCAATGTAACTAAAGTTGAATAATGGCGACAAATTGCCCATAGGTAATTTTATTTAAACTGTTTTATGAATATCGAGTATCCTATTACACTATACCAATATACTGGGAATGATATATGTAATTAGGATCCAACATAAATTTGTGAACATGTAACAGAATTAAAATTTATATAATTTCCCTTAGTACAGCGTGTTTGTGTAAATTGTTTATTTCTTTGAAATTGGCGACTATTTTAGAATAATTAGCCAGATGCGGGGCAAGGAGTAGGCGACATGGATCACCGCACACGATCTCGGCCGCAGGTTTGCTAACCCTCCAGATTTAACCCGGAGTTTTAGGGAAAGAAATACTTACTCCAAGTTTGCTCGAGGTTTTACGCAAAATCCCCGGGAAAATAGTTTTTCGCATTTAAAAGAAATCGTTATTTACGCCTCCAATACTGAGAGAAAACTCTATTAGCCGTGGCTATAAATCCATTAGTAGTATCAAAAAATCTGCATTACAAAAAATAACTCTGTTGTAGCTACTAGGTTCATTTTTTTGAAATAATTTTTTGTTAAAAAAAGGTCGTTTTTTAAATATTTTTTTTTGCTAATAAAACGCAACTCTAAAAAATATATGATGCAGTGGTAAAGAATATCTTTTATTTAAAAAAAAATATGATTTTGTGATTAATTACGGTCATGTAGTTAAAAAAGTATTGCTTTTTAATCATAAAAATTGTCTGCCAGTTATAAAAAAATATTTTTATCATTGGTAGTCTACCTAGCTACTAATAATCTACCTTTTCCTAAGCTCCTTTTATTTTAGGAATGGCCCTTAGGGACATATTCGCCGTTTTATTTAATTTTTTATTAGGTTTCTTTACTTTTCTTTAGCCAAATTAAATCTCTGTAGTGACGGTGATGTTTTGAGCCAGTTACCTTAGTATAGGTACCTAGTTTTAAAAAATAAAAGGAAAAATTAATATGGCCAGTTGATGGCCTAATTTTATATATAATACCTGATAGTCTATAGGTATTTTGCCCCAGATTATCACCAGTAATGTTAATTTTTTAGAAAATATAGTACGGAAATCATAATAAAAAATAAAATGGCTTAGAAGTTCTTACCTAAAGAAACATATCAGTTGAGATAAGGCTTAATAAGACACAAAAATTAACGACAATATTTTTATATGAAAACATTTATTTTTATAACCACCTAGAACCAAATAAGATTACTTTTTATTTATTATACAGTATGTTAATAACAATAGAGGATCAAGTTTGTTATTAAGGGGAAAATAAACACAAATAAACCTTGAATATAAGAACACATCTTATATTACGGATCACAAAATTAGGTTTGCAGTCATGCACCTCGCAGTTGCACTAAATGTACACCATACCATCAGACATTAATCACCCACCAACAACACCAATCAAATGATATGTTTTGAATTACTCCGTTCATCTTAAACCACGCGGAGCAACGACATATCATTGTGTTAAGTTAGTTCGTCTCTCTTTGTTCCGTTGTAGTAATGGATAGACTATATAGCGCTCGCTGAAAGTTCCCTAAACGATTTCTCCATATTTTAAAAAAGGAACTATTTAGTTCCTAAAAAGGATATTTTAATTATAGAAACAGGGTTTATTTTTAGTTTATTTTTTGTGATCGTGTAGGAATTAAAAAACATCTATGAAAAATATTTTATTCCATACATATTTTAATGGTTAAATTGTTAGAGGAAAAAACATCGAATAGGCGCAAAAATATGTTGTGAAAAAAACGACTTCGTGTGTGTCTAAACGAAATATTTTAGGGATTAAAGGTTTCTTTTGTGGTACCTAACCCATATATTATATTAAAAAAAAACTTGTATTGAATGATTTTTCTCAGTGAATCAATAGGTAAAAAAAAAGAAATTAAGGTATGTTATTCCCGTAAGAATAGAAAGAGAGGGGGAGTATTTAATTTCTAAAATAACAATAACATAACTCTTAATTTACCTTTAAAAATTTTGAAATTCATTAAAATCTTAACTATGGTACACAATATTCAAATTGAATGTAGTATGCTTAACTGTTCAAAAGAATTATTAACAAAGCAAAAAAAAATAGAGGGTAATATATAGTGATGTAAGATTCTCAAGCACGTATTTTTGGAGAACGTTCCCCAAGCACGAACGAGCATGAACGAGAATAAACGAGCATAAACAAAAAAAAACCCAAGAATTTATGATTGTGGTGTGGTAAAGTATTTAAAAACTTATTTGTCGTGGTTCTTTCTGAAAATGCTCAAAATGCTGAAAATGCTCAAAACTCTTCATAAGAAAATAAGTTTGTATTAATATTATACTGTGTTGGTTGCAAATAATACAGTAATAACTTCTAACACCAAAAAATCTTTATTTAATAAAAAAATAACAAGAACTAATAATAAGTAACATGTAAAAACATAGTGTAGTTTAGTTAGTAAGTCAAGTGTAGTGTAAAGTGTAAAGTGTAAGAAGTAAGAAGCAAACTTAAATATAAAATAATGGTGTACTTTTACACTTTTTACTTTTACATAATAAAATTCAAACCGCAATCTGCAATAAACTAAAAATAAAATTTTGGGTTAAGAAGTAAGAAGTAAGACGTTTGCATATTAACCAATTTTACTCCACGTCTTCCAGATCAAACCCTTTGAAACTTTCTGACCCAACGCTGGTATCCGCATCGTGGACGCTGAAGGAGTCAGTATTAGTAGTATCAGCAACGGCGCACCAAGGATTTTATGTTAGGGGGGGCCGCTAACAAGTGCCGGAAGCAAATTTTTTAATAAACTTTTAAGGTACGCATTTTTCTAGAACTTTGGAGCTTTTTTAACAGGTACTCTTGGAAGATCGCAATAGCCTAGTTCAATCGAGGTAAATATCTAAAAAAATTGACTTTAAAATATCCACTTTAATAATTATTCCGGATAAAACATACCACTCTTTTTACCAAAATAAAATATAGGTAATAGTAATGACGACATATCCATAACACAAATATATTTATTTAAAAATATAAATTAGTACAAAGCACAACAATAAACAATATTTTATAAATAATAGAAACCAAAACTTTTTTATAACACCTTTGCATTTGTTAAATATGTAAATCTAATTTTCTTCGACCCTTGGAAAGTTTATTTAAAATTTCTTCACAAGAAACAGGAACATTCTTATGAATAAATAAATTTTCCAAACCATTAAGTCTTACTTTCCCGGTGGAATTTCTTAAAAGTACGATTTTAAGTACTTTAATGTGGAAAATGACCTTTGAGAGGTACTGGTGGTGAAGGGTAACAAAAATTTGCAAAAGTTTTTTATATTGGGAAATATCATACATACATATATATACATATTGAATATATCGCTTAAACATATCGGAGGGTATTTCTTTGCCATCTGTAAACTTGTCGTTCCATAATTTAAATTCGCATATTAGAATGCTTTCATTATAAAATTTTTCACAAAATTAATAATTTGCATAAAAAGAATGAAGGCTGAGAAAGCTTTGCAAATTTTCTACTTGTTTATTGGGACAGGGCAATAAACAGTTAAATAGCAAAATAATTTCCCTGTGATTAATTAATCAATCGTCTAGGTTGGTAATAAGTGAATCTAAGGTATACTGTACAAAAGTAATAAAAATTATATCGTTCTTTGTATCGCGCCTGGAAATTAAAGTTTTTTTAGCGGGTTAGTGGGTATAGTTAAAGTCAGTTTCATTGGGGGTTTTGGGGGGGGGGGCAAGGCCCCTTGCCCCTTCCCCCCCCTGGGTGCGCCACTGAGTATCAGTATCCTCATCAGACTCATCATCATCAGTATCTAATTTCTCATGATAGATGATATATTTATCTTGGACACTGTATAAATTATTTAATTAAATTTATACAATTTAGTATTTTCTTGCCCTACTGTCCCTACATAATAAATTAATTTATAAAACACATGTATCAGGTATAAACTTACCCCCAACAATTTTATTGTCTATTATTTGAGCCCTAACGAATTCGGGACACTTTACACATTTTACTAAATGATTTGCCATTCGTGTTGCATACCGACTGTATTCACAATTACAAAAAAAAAAATCAAGAAATCTTTTTTTTTTTTTTTTTTTATTTATTTATTTTACGTCGGCCTTTTTCCGCAACGCAAAGAAATCTTATTTAGTAAAAATTTGGAGCGAGCTCTAATATGGGCCACTAATACTGTTACACCCTGTATTTTAAAATGTGTAAAGCCTATTCTAAATCGATTCATTAAAGCAATATTTCAATAAAATCGAAATACACAAAACAACTAAACTAACATAATATTATCGTTCTCTGCATAATTGTTCGCAATAAATTGTAAATCAAATACGCATTTAAAATTAGTTCATTTCTCATTTGACAAAATAACATTATTACCTATTTATTTTCATTTGAAACAAAATTTGTTGCATAAATAGAACTACTATTAAATTCTTTTTGCGAAACATTTTCCCTAACCACTAAAAAAATGTACAGGGTATGTTTTTAAGGTCGACGAGCGGCCATATCTCGGAAACTACTGGGTATAGAAACTCAGAAAAAAAATGAGAATTAAAGTGGCCATGAGAAAATTCTGGAAATATTTTTTAAGTTCCGCATTTTGCCGCAAGAGGGCGTAATTGAAAAGTAAATTTTAAAATTTTACATAACGTCGAAAATTCCACATTAAGGTATATGTTTGATAACACCATTTTGAAGCTTGGACAATTATACATAATTTTGGTCTTATGCTCATTGGCGTACCGACTTTAATAAGAGTGGGGGAACCTGTTAAAGTGTAATCATTTAAATCGCTGTAACTTATAAACGACTTATCCGATTTTAGCAAACTAAAGACTATTTGGAAGAGAAATATATGCACTTTCACCAGTCGTATTTAGTTGTCCATAATCCATACCTTCAACTGTCGTATCCAATGGTACAAGATAGTTTCTAATAAAATTGCTAGAGGCCGCAATTTGTATTAAAAATTATTATTTTGGCAATAACTCTGAAACGAATAACGATATCGAACTGCGGTCTTTACATCTTTTGTTGCAAATTTCATCTACTTTTCGATTATGATGTCATAGTTATACCGTTTGATTTGAATTTTCGGGATAAAATCGAAAAAACTGTTATTATTACTAATTGCGCCCTCTATAGCAATTTTATTAAACACTGTCGTGTACTGCTGGATACGGCGATTGAAGATACTTACCTTTCCCTTCCAAACAAGCTTAAATTTAGTCAAATCGGATAAGTCGTTTAGAAGTTACAGCGATTTTAATGTTTACACATTCAATAGCTTCCCCCACTCTTATTAAAGTCGGTACGCCAATGAGCATAAGACCAAAATGATGCATAATTGTCCAAGCTTTAAAATGGTGTTATAAAACATATACCTTAATGTGGAATTTTCGACGTTATGTAAAATTTTAAAATTTACTTTTCAATTACGCCCTCTTGCGGCAAAATGCGGAAGTTAAAAATTATTTCCAGAATTTTCT
Source organism: Polydrusus pterygomalis (assembly GCA_963969555.1). Classification (NCBI taxonomy): domain Eukaryota; kingdom Metazoa; phylum Arthropoda; class Insecta; order Coleoptera; family Curculionidae; genus Polydrusus; species Polydrusus pterygomalis. The sequence continues at coordinate 33,728,315 of OZ018376.1, read as the reverse complement.
CATGGCCACTTTAATCATAATTTTTCTTTTCCTGAGTTTCTATGCCCAGTAGTTTCCGAGATATGGCCGCTCGTCGACCTTAAAAAAACACCCTGTATAGATCGAGATCTCCCGTGAAAAGGAAAAACCTAGTAAAGTGACTTTTACATTTATATAAGTCAATTTTATAAAAGTCTTTGGCGCCCTCTTTCGACTGGTATAAGTATTTTTTTTTAATGTAACATTAATTTAAAGAGTATATTTTTATCATACGTGGAAAAATCTAGTAAAATGCAAATTAAAGCATGTTTCGTTGGAAAAACGTAGCAACTCGATATTTTGAAGTATAAATCTAGCATTTTTTTTGTTGGTAAATTGTTTGCTCATTTTAAATTTTTTTTAAGGAAAACCTTGCAAAATTTCGTACTAGTCCTTTCCTTTGAGAATTTTATACAAATTTAAATTAGAAGTTTCTGGCATACCTACAACTTTACTATTTTCATACCTGAAAAAGCAGCAAATACAGATGAGGTAAGTTTTGCAACTGTTTTAGACCGATATTTGATATTTTTATTTTCGGTTTGCAGTTAGGGAAAAGATTATAATACTTTTAAAATACACATAGAACGTTGACTTTAGTAATAAAACATTTCGAATCCAGCTAAAACTCGTTCCAACTTGTTTGTATCCCCCAGTACACACTGCCCAAATCGGGATAACTTTTTTTTTAAATTTCATTTGTCAATTATTTTTTTCAGTTTTCCGAAATATCTTGTAAGCATTTCTACGGCCGAAAAGTTGGAGTTGCAGACTATATACCAGTATTGCCCCCGGAAAATGTCGATATTTCTGATGTTGGATCGTCTTCCGGCGATGACAAACCCGATTTTAGCGAATTAGTTCCAGATTTTGAACCCGAGGTTTTACGGCCTCATATACCAATACTAATACCGTAACGTAACGTTTCGACTAAATTTAGCATTGTCGCTTATAAAAGCAAACAATGTAACGAAAGTCCGAAAATCCGATTTTACAAATGAGCAACGTAAGAAAAAAATTAGAGTTCCAGTAAGTGCTAGACCAACCGATGATATTAGATACGATCAAATCGGGCATTTTCCAATATTCGTGGACAAAGGAAGGTGTAAATTTTGCACAAACGGACAAACTACAATATTTTGTCAAAAATGCGATGTATGTATTGTACAAGGAAAAAACTTGTGGAATTGTTTTACTATATATCATACAAAACAATAAGTGAGTAACAAAGGATGTTTAAGTGAACCATGTATCCTGGGGGATACATACCGTTTTTTTTGTTAAATGAGAAAAAAAAAATGTTTTACATTTTCTGTCCTTTTTGATGTACAGGGTGCCCTTTAGTGTGGCAAAGTACAATAGCTCCGTTACTATTTCAAATACATTAAAACTATTAATACAAAAGTTGAAGGGCAGTAAGTGACTTATAACGTAAAATTATTTTTAACTCTATAGGGTGGCTCAAAAAAGCGGAACAAGAAAAAATGTACTTTTTTCAAATGGAACACCCTGTATATTTTTTCATTTTTAAATTCTACATAGAATTATAATTATTTTTTATTAAATACATTATAAGTCTATACTTTATAGTTTCCGAGATATTGACTCTTGAAAAGTGACATTTTTGAACTTTGACAGCTTCTAACTTTCTAACAGTACGTCTTAGAGTAAAACGGCTTACATGTCTCTATCTTCAATTTTTATTATCTTCCCAAAAAAATCAACTTCCAGTTAAACCGGAACAACTATATTTCCTGCTTTCGAGTAACATCCGGTTTAACCGGAAGTTGATTTTTTTGGGAAGATAATAAAAATTAAAGATAGGGACATGTAAGCCGTTTTGCTCTAAGACGTACTGTTAGAAAGCTAGAAGCTGTCAAAGTTCAAAAATGTCACTTTTCAAGAGTCAATATCTCGGAAACTATAAAGTATAGACTAATAATGTATTTAATAAAAAATAATTATAATTTTATGTGGAATTTAAAAATGAAAAAATATACAGGGTATTCCATTTGAAAAAAGTACATTTTTTATTGTTCCGCTTTTTTGAGCCACCCTATAGAGTTAAAAATAATTTTACGTTATAAGTCACTTACTGCCTTTTGTATTAATATTTTTAATGTATTTGAAATAGTAACGGAGCTATTGTACTTTGCCACACTAAAGGGCCACCCTGTATATTAATAAAAAATAAAGTGAATTTGAACATTTTATTTGTAAACTAAGGTTGTGCCCTTTTAAGGGTTAATTCTAAGATGCTTTGCTAGGGTTTTCCAGTTTAAATATGCACAACGGCACCGTTGCAGAATATTTGACGGGAAAAGTAACAAGTAAGTAACAAGAAAAACTAAAAGTCCTCCTCCACAAAATTTAATAGAACATATAAGTTCTTTTAGAGGTCTCTACATGTTTTGAACATAGATATTATATTAAGACTCCCTTACAAAATTTACCAGAAGGCGAAGGTAAAAGAACTTAGTCCGGTTCTGTTTCTGTAGCCAACCGCTTAACATAAAATATACCAAACTTCAACAGGGTGCCATTAATGGCAGGTGATGTGGCGAGTTCTTAGATTAATTACACTGGACAACAGCTAAAATGTTGCAGAAATAAAATCAACTAAATCTTACTATTTTAGGTGTGCTTAAATCGAAAATAAACTTTTTTTTTAAATATTAGTTCACGTTTAAGAGATACGTGACGTCATGTTCCCCTAATATATTAACACTGTAACCGCGAGAACGCACGTAGTATATTTGTATTGTAATAACAATATATGGATTTTATATTGCCAAATCTACATTTTCACCAAGTTAAGGAATGGTGGATTCTTAGGGACGATCCCCTATATTCGAAATCCTAACCCCCTATTGCTTAAAATAAGAGCGATAGCCATTGAAACCCATGTAAATCATGTCTGCCTTGTACTGAACAGTCCCTATATAATAAAAATCTGTTTACAAAAATAAGAGAGCGAACGAAATGAGTTTTACATAAATTTACCTAAATAGGGATATTAACACAATGGCGACTTAGCCGGGACCACCCTAAAACAGGGATAATATTGAAATATTGAATTAAGCGGCAAATAAATAATGCTTTACTACCCGATTTTAAATAAATAAACGACTAAACGGATAAAAGGACCCTTGTTTATCCTCATTTCTATGGTTTACCTGAGCACAGTACTATAATGTAGGCCAATAAATCCATTAGTACCTGCTCAGTCGCATTGTGTCCTTTATCCCTATTTAGGTAATAACAAATAAAAAACTCATTATGTTGGTTCTTTAAAATTGTATATAGACTACTTATAAGTATAATTATAATGAAATGTATTTAAAAATCTATAATCCATATTTGGGGATATAAACAGGTAGGTAAGCGGAGAGGTTAGTCAGTCGAAGTTAGTAATTCAAGTCGAATAGTTAAGATTGTAAAATGCCTCGAAAGTGTGTAAACAATCCAGATCACTTCTGTTATGTTTGTGGTGAAGTGACTTTTGCGTCTCAGAAGCGATCTATGACTCCATTGATGAAAAAAGCATATCATCTTTATTTCGGTTGCAGAATAGGAGATCAAGACAAACAGTGGGCGCCATATATATGCTGTAATGCATGCGCTTCAAGTTTGACAAGCTGGTTAAATCGTAAAAACCGATCTATGCGGTTTGCTGTTCCAATGGTCTGGAGAGAGCCTACAAATCATGTTAATGATTGCTATTTCTGCATGATACCTCCTGTTGGGCAAGGCACCGGTATATCCAAGAAGAAAAAGTCTGTTATTAACTATCCAAATATACCATCTGCCATTAGACCTGTACCACATAGTGACCTTCCTATTCCAGAACCCCCAGAAACAGTCACTTACGAATCAGACAGCGATACAGCGTTATGCCAAGAAGAAGATATGCCATCAACTTCAAGAGATCCCGATTTCGCACCCAGCACATCATTCCGCCAACCGCACAAAATAACCCAGTCAGAATTAAACGATCTTGTGAGAGATCTAGAACTTCCAAAAAGTAAGGCTGAGTTACTAGGATCAAGATTGCAGCAGTGGAACCTGTTAGAAGAAGATGTCTCTGTAAGTGTTTTTTGTAAACGCCATAAAGGTCTAGCGCCATTTTTTGACATGGAAAATAACTTAGTTTTCTGCAATAATATTGGCGGTTTATTGGAGGCTTTAAATATAAACTACAAACCAGTGGAATGGAGATTGTTTATAGACAGTTCAAAATTAAGTTTAAAGGCAGTACTATTACATATTGGCAATATTCTTCCGTCCATTCCTGTCGGATATGCAGTTCACATGAAAGAATCATACGACAATATGAAGTTCCTATTGACAACCATAAAATATGATGAGCACCAATGGCAGATCTGTGGTGACTTAAAGGTTATTGCACTTTTACTTGGGTTGCAGCTAGGCTACACCAAGTTTTGCTGTTTTTTGTGTGAATGGGACAGTCGGGCAAGGTCACTTCATTACAATAGACGACACTGGCCCGTTCGACAATCATTAGAGCCAGGGCAAAAAAATGTACAATACATGCCATTGGTAGACTCCAAAAAGGTTTTGTTACCACCACTGCATATCAAATTGGGCCTAATGAAAAACTTTGTTAAGGCACTGAATCGAGATGGGCCAGCATTTCAGTACCTACGTCAGAAATTCCCGAGGCTAAGTGAGGCAAAAATTAAAGAAGGTATTTTTATTGGGCCACAAATTCGAAATATTCTGAAAGACGAACACTTTGACAGCACTCTAACAGATATTGAAAAAAACGCCTGGAAAGACTTTCGCCTCGTGGTAACTAATTTCTTGGGAAATAAAAAAGCTGACAATTACGTTACTCTGGTTGAAAATATGCTGTCGTCGTATCAAAAAATGGGCTGCAATATGTCTCTAAAGATCCATTTCCTACACTCTCACCTGGACTTTTTTCCTGACAACTGCGGAGCTGTAAGTGATGAGCACGGCGAACGCTTCCATCAGGACATATCAACCATGGAAAACAGATACCAGGGACACTGGAATGCTTCCATGCTTGCCGACTACTGTTGGACTCTTGTTAGAGATGCTCCAGAAACAGTTCACAAAAGAGTAGCAAAGCGACAGCGCATTTAGTGACTCTAAAGTGTAAAATTATGTAGTTTTTATTATTTTATCAAAAATAAAATATAACCACTTTTTTTTTAAAACGGCAACTAAGTTTTTAATTTCATTATCATTTTTGTATTCAGCATCCCAAAGTTAACAAAAAAAATGCATTTTGATACACGATACAACCAATAACCTAAAATTTGTTGTCCAGTGTTATTATACTTTGGTGAAAATCTATATGAAACTGAAAGCTGAAAGTACCGGTCCTTAGTGTGATAAATAGAAAATTGAAAGAAAATCTGATTAGGTAACTTGTTCGACAGTTCCTCGTACACCCATATGCATCAACAATGACCTAATATGGTAATAAGGCGACATCCGAATTACTATCTGATCGTAATTAAAATGGCTTAATACCAATGTAAATCAATCGACCTAACCGGTGGCATCTAATAATAATTAATATCCTGTAGAGGACCTATCAGTCAGTATTACAATGCGATCTTTGCCTGACAATTATATTGGAAATTATATGAATCGATTGTATCGGACAACCAGACGAGAAATGATATACGTTCTATGTCATGGTAAATAAAGTATTTTAATTGACATCATTTTTTAGTAGTGTAGTAGTCGTATATATCTGAATAATCACTAATCAGATATCATTTCTTTTTGGGACAAACAAGATTTATTTCTACCGTGCGAGCAAAAATTATTTGCATCAAAGAGGGCTTGGATTAAAAAACGTATGGCTTGGTTGAGATCACAATGATATGGGGACGATACCCAGTGAGCACAATTTTGACTCATTTAAGGAATAATTACGTAATTGCATTAAGATCTTGTGCCCGACAGCACACATGTGTGTCGAAACTACTACCTCTGTGTGACTTTTATATGTAGGAAGTGGAGCACGATGGCACAACACATTTAAGGGCAAATGTGGGAATAATTTCGATACTTGTGCCTTGTCTGTCAATTGGTCAAATGACACATTGCCGAGACATAGGCGACACAATTGAGAAAATATGACTGCCACAAATCCTTAATTGTCTGCCACAAATCCCACTAAATTATTTTAAAAATTATGAGGTGAACTGCTTTACACAACTTAGGAATTATTTATATTATTTTATATTTAATGTTTCTTTCAGAGTAGCATTCCGTTATAGATGTTATATTTTATTGTGCCTTACATGGGCCCAAGTGGATGTGTAAATAAACAGTAGATGATGAATAATAATAAATATATATAAGTAATAGGACTTTTTCAAGCTTACAAAATATTTTGTTTACTTGCGACAACAGCTGTTCTGTCTACTTTTTCCATATACTTACACTAGTAAAAGGGGCCTTTACATAATAAATATACGGGTAAATATATAAGAAAAATCTTTAGAAAAAAAAACATAAAAAAATAATAATTTTTAAACTTTTAAGTTTTGACAAATAAAAACGTTTAAGAAGTAATGTGGAAACTAGGTTTTTTTAAACTAATTACATATATTATTTTAATATTAACACAATTGGCGTTTTAATTTATGGGTAAAAAAATATATCGAAAGATAATACAGAAAATATGGCGGTTACACGCAAAATTCCTTAATTGTGACCCATATGTGTAAAATGACGAAAGTTGGGCAATGCGTGACGCACTTTCTTCGCGGTGTCACATAATTCCTACTAATTGTTAATAATAACACAAATAGGGAATATTGTGTCACACAATTCCCACTGTTCTTTATTAATAACACAAATAGGGAATCGTTTGACACAATTCCCCATTATGTGTGTTTACTATAAATTGCGGAAAATTGACAACGCGCTTCCGAATTTTGACCGTATTTGTAACAGGTATCAACGCGTCAACCCCGGCGCGATATTTATGCCGGCATTATATGGTGTTTACGTTTAGGTGAAAAATATCCATCAGCATCAACATCGGTATTAAATTCATTTTCATCTTCTTGATGGCTATAATTTCTACCACGATCCAGTATACTAGAAACTGTTTTACTTGGTTCACTTGAACACGATGGTAGACAATCATCGCTTACACTGGTCGCCGGTCTATTCAAAGCACCACTACTACATAATTGTACATTTGATTGGTCGGATTCTGCCATTCCTGTGTCACAAGGGACTTGCTGTTTTAATTTCGCATAAAGCGTCAGTGATTTTAATATGAGCTTTCCCACATCCTGATTTTTTGTTACTTTATTGGAATCACTGTGAGCACTTGATGGAACCGGATGTGCGTTAGCCAAAACAGTTTTAGACCAGAATGGAGTAGAATTTAAACGTTTTATTTTTCTATAATATGAGCTAGTTGTTTTGTAATTTCGAGGTCGTTTAGACATATTGAACAAAATTATAAAAGCAACACCTCCAAGTACAAGTACGACAATATAATAATGAAAACATAACCAAAAAATTACATGAAAAAATTCCTACTATGTGTTAAATCAAAATATTTTGTGTTAATATAGAAAAATAGTGGTGAAAATGGCTTTATTGTGTCACACCAACTTCGCGTGCGTGTCTTTAGACAAATATCAGTAAACATTTCCACTTTGCGTTACACAGAAGTTTACAATGTGGTTTCAGCAACAAAAGTCCTACATTGTAGCACACCGCTCATTCCAGAATTACGTGTTTGTGTCTTTGATCGACACAGACACAGTTTCGGCATGTTTTTAACACAATTCCGACACCATGGTACTCCTTAATTTTAGATATGTAACAATGCCTTGAGTGTTAACACAATTCCTACACGGTGTAAAAGAACACACAATTCCTTTTTGGTGTCAAATTGCAAACAGTCTATGACGTCACTCAATATTTTGCGTGCATTTTGACACAAAAAAAAGGAAGTGTGACTAAACAACGACGTCGCCAATTACACATTTCCCTTTAGGGAATAAAATGCTCACTGGGTATATCTTACCAAATATAGGTTAAAATTTTGTCAAATTCATATTATGACATGATATGCCAAACTAATGAGTAATAAAATAAGTAGACAAATACAAATTTATTTTTGTTGTTTACAAAATTCACATAAATTCACACGTCTCTTCATATTTTCGAAAGTGTTGACCAGCATTTCTGGAGAAATGTTACCACATTCTCGGATAATCCTTCTAAATTTGCAACTGGTGTTTTAAAAATAGTGTTCTTTAAATGAGGAAAAACGAAGTAATCCATAACCGTTAAACAAAGTGATCTAGGTGGGAGTACGTTTGCAACAAGTTCTTCTGTTCTTACAGATGGTCTTCCTGCTCCCTTTTTGTGTTGTATAGAACATGTTTCCCTAAACACAGCTACGGTTCTTTTCAGGCACTGATAAAAATCCCCAGCAATAAAAGCAACATTAGGAAAATGTTCGTGAAAATCGTCCATGCACAAACCCGAATTGTATTGCCACTCACCATTTAATCTAACCCCGTTTCGAAAATACGCTTCAACCATGAATGTTTTGTGCTGTTCCGTAAAGCCCATTGCGTGAATTGTTCAAGAAATTGGAAAAATTAGCGATGAATCAAATTACTTGTAACGGCTGTCAAAGATGACAGAATACGGAATAACTGATTGATTGTTAATTCAGGTAGTTACTGACACCCAACAGGTATTAAGCTCTACGGCTAAGCATTACGTCCTTAGATGCAAGGCCCTCTTTGATGCAAATAATTTTTGCCCGCACGGTATTTACTGTTCGAGCGTAAGACCCCATAGATGATAGTTGCGTCCCTCTGTTGGAAAACTGTAAACATAGAGGATCGATAAACCTCGTTAGTTTAAAATAGGGACGATAGGCATAGCGTGCCTATTTGCCATTCGCCAATTAGCTGAAGCACTTAATGTTTATAAACAATTATTTGTTGACATAAACAAACGGGATTTTAGCTTACAGTTTATTTCAATATAATTGCATAACGCTTATAGGGTGTACTCTACACCTTATAATAAGTTCATGATAATAATATCAAGTTTGTGGCACAAACGAGAATACTACGAAGAAAACCAACTAGCTCTTTCCGTTTTCGCTAAAAACAAAAATACCTACAATAAATTCGTCTGGGCATTCGAGAAATGGCAATTCACGTCATATGAGGCCAAATTGATTGGTCGGTATGGTTTCATTAGTCGTACCATCGTTCAGTGCGCCAATTGTGCAAGTTTTTGTACCATAATTAGGTCTGGAACTAAAAGTAATAAACGACATTGTTAAAGAACAATCAACTTTGTGATAGCTACCGCGACAAATAAAAAGGAATATTAACTTTACTTTGACTTTACATTAACTGTTCTAAATTCCTATTTCATATTAACCGAATTATTTATTATAAATAGGTTTGAATACATATGTGTGAAATACATACAGTAAGATTTTATCTATAGAAACGACAGAAAAACTAGCCATTTCGGTCCGATAAGCTTATAATAGTTTCTAAATTTTTTCTCCTTAAAATGCTGGTTCGTAAAGGTTAGGTTCTAATATACCGTGCGAGCAAAAATTATTTGCATCAAAGAAGGTTTGAATTAAAAAAGGTAGGGCTTGGTTTAGATTACAATGATATGGGGACGATATATCTAACCAAATCTAGGTTCAAATTTTGTCAAATTCATATTATGACATGATATGCCAAACTAATGAGTAATAATATAAATAGACAAATACAAATTTATTTTTGTTGAAAAATTCATCCGAAGAAAATGTCAGGTCTAATAAATCATTTATTTCCAATAAATTTTGGGTAAACCATTGTTGAATAATTCCTGCGTCTTTCAAAATCTGCGACTTGCATTTCTTGGAATACTTGCACTTTATAAGGAAATAAATTTAGCTGCTTCTTAATAATAGTCCTGCATGTTCCATAAGATCTTCCCACTTCTTGGGACAGGCGTCTTATTCAATTTTGTTGACGTATTTTGTATTATTTCACGAACGGTTGCAACAAGTTCTTCTGTTCTTATACATGGTCTTCCTGCTCTTTTTTTGTGTTGTATAGGACCTGTTTCCCTAAACACAGCCACGGTTCTTTTCAGGCAATGATAAAAATCCCCAGCAATAAAAGCAACGTTAGGAAAGTGTTCGTGAAAATCGTCCATGCACAAACCTGGATTGTATTGCCACTCACCATTTACTCTAATCCCGTTTCGAAAATACGCTTCAACCATGAATGTTTTGTGCTATTCCGTAAAGCCTATTTTGTGAATTGTTCAAGAAATTGGAAAAATTAGCGATGAATCATTTACTTGTAACGACTGTCAAAGATGACGGAATAAATGATTGATTGTTATTTCAGGACTCAGGTAGTTACTAACACCCAACAGGTATTAAGCTCTACAGCTAAGCATTACGTCCTTAGATGCAAGGCCCTCTTTGATGCAAATAATTTTTGTTCGCACGGTATTTTACTAATTATTACCAAGTTCTTTATTGGTTACACAATTGGGCTTCGACCTAGGTCCTCTCTAATGTATAATTTTCAAATAAGATAGGTACCTAATCCTTTTCAGTTTCAAGAAAAATAAGTAAAACTGATTTACTGACTTATTGACCTACACCACTGGCACCTTGCCATAGTCTTGTAAAAGGAAAACAACTGAGAGCCCTGGCTCAGATAGATACAGTTTGACCTTTAATTCAAACGTAATAAGGTAAAGTAATTTACATGCATTATTTTTGTGTTTGCGTAGAAGTATACATTTCAAGCGTATAATATAAACAAAAAATTGACAAAACGGAAGTTCCATTGATACAAATTTTTTGCATCCTTAGATTAATTGAATTTTCTAACTATATGACACCTACATGCAAGTTTGGAAAGGTAACATGAGTATTTATGGTTTAAAATAAAGTGTCAAAATATACCTAGATTTTATTTTTAATTAGCCATACTAAATAAGTGAAACTTAATTGTAAATAGTATGTTACTTATACAGTGTGTCCCCGGATGGAGTTGAGGAAAAAGATATTTATTATTAATTTTACGACAAAAAGTTATTCTTTATAAACAATTCTGCATGTCGAGAAAATTAATTTACCATATAAAATTTTTTAGATCAGATGTACAGGGTTTTTCCGTATATTTTGGAGCACCCCTGGAGCTTTTATTTGAAGACCTAGAAAAAACTTTAAATTGCCAAAGCTGCATTATTTCTCCTGAACTGCCAGAATTTGTTATCGGACAAAACAAATGAACATCGTAAATTTGTTTAATAATGCCAATGTCGATTTTTTTAAATGTAACACCCTGTATATTAATTTTTTTTTTAACTCCACACTCTTTTCTGATTCCAAATATCTATATATGTTATATGTTTGTTTCATAAATTATTATCATTATTTATATTAATTATTGTTACTGAATAAGCATTATGTTCTATCATGTTTTCCACACACCAGTATAGATTTTCTAATCCGCAATATTTTGAAATGCAATTTTGCCTAAACGACTAAAGTAAACATATAACATATATACATATTTGGAATCAGAAAAGAGTAAGGAGTTAAAAAAAAATAATATACAGGGTGTTCCATTTAAAAAAATCGACATTGGCATTATTAAACAAATTTACGATGTTCATTTGTTTTGTCCGATAACAAGTTCTGGCCGTTCAGAAGAAATCATGCAACTTTGGTAATTTAAAGTTTTTTCTAGGTCTTCAAATAAAAGCTCCAGGGGTGCTCCAAAATATATGGAAAAACCCTGTACAGGGTGATGATAAATTAAGAAAACATGAAAATGCTTTAAGAGAGAAGTACCATTATTTATTATTTTAGACAAAATATTTATGAAACAAAGTTGTTTATAATCCAATATAAAGCCTAAATACAAAATTTGAAATATGAATTCAAATTTTTGTTTTTTTATTTTTTACAATAAAATGTATGAATGAACATTCAAAATGTACAATTGTGGAAAAAGTTATTATTCTACATATCCTCCTTTAACCTGCACAGTGCACACACTTCTCCAAATAAGAAATAAATTAAATAAATAGGTCAGCACTCTCAGGTTTTCATTTTGAATGTTCATAAATTCTATTGTAAAAAATAAAAAACAAAAATTATAATTCAGATTTCAAATTTTGTACTAAGGCTTTATTTTGGATTATAGACATCTTTGTTTCATAAACATTTTGTCTAAAATAATAAATAATGGTACTTCTCCCTTAAAGCATTTTCATGTTTTCCTAAAATATCAATTTATCAGTACATCTGATCTGAAAGTTTTATATGGTAAATTCATGTTCTCAACAAACAAAATTTTTTATAAAGAATAACTTTTTGTCGTAAAATCAGTAATAAAGATCTTTTTCCTCTTGTAAACTCTATCCGGGGACACACTGTATAAGTAACATACTATTTACAATTAAGTTTCACTTATTTAGTAGTTTCGAGTTTGGGTAATTAAAAATAAAATCTAGGTATATTTTGACACTTTATTTAAACCATAAATACTCATGGTTATTATTACGCTTAAAATATAATATTATTACAAAACAAAATTTAAGTCCGGTCCTGTAATTTATACGAAACTATAAAAATTAAATAAGTAGACCAGAATTGAGTGTCACGTGACTTGGAACCTATCTGGCGAGAGGAATTTAAAAAAATTACTGTAGGTTGCCTAATAGAGCAAAATTCGGGAGACGGATACGAACCATAGATAATTTACCTTTAGATAAACAAACAATAATCACAAATGTGGCAGTTTTATGGCCTCGCGCATGTAAACAAAACTGGGAACTATTAGACATGCGCACTGCAACATTATCGTTTGACGAATGGGAAAATAGACAGGTCCGGTCTTTAAAATTTAAATTCTTGCTCATATGCCACCATAGAGGGTTTATTTTACCCCTATTTGGGCATAATACAATTTGACAACGGCTGCAACTAGTACTAATCATTGTTTATATTACAATCCGAGTCACTAAAAGCACAAACACAATTCACTAACTAAACTACACAAAAACCAGAAACCCATAAATATTAAACACCAGTTCCACAATCCACGATAGCCGATCCGCTGAAAACTTTAGAAAACTATAAGGAATCCGCAGAGAAGAGAAACCTTAAAACACAACAACAAAAATGGCGGCCGAGCCGGTTCTGGAGAGTATTCTTGAGCGCGTCGATTATTGTCGATAAAGCAGGACGGCCGATAACACGAGGTTTGTGCGAATGCACGAAGGTTCCCCGAATGAAGACAGCTGACCGACGAGTCATGCGCTCGGACGTATTTTTTCACCCATAAAACGTAACTTTTGTTTGCGCAGGAGATAAGCTGTAGGTATCTAAAGGTAAATTGTCTATGATACGAACGGACAACTATAGGGCGGAAGAAATGACGTCGCCTGGCGACCGTAAACGCTCGTCGTTTGTAGAAGGAAAACGACGATGCGAGCCGACAGCTGTGTTGTTAGCATCAAATGAGATATTATTATAGTTAGTTTATTGATCTTGCAAGCAACGCGGTTGCCTTGTCTAAAATCTGCACGGACGGCCCAGGACCCAGGATAGCTGAGGAGGAAGAGCTCTTTAAACGGCAATATTTGGAGCATCAATGAAAGCTTTTATTTACTTCCGATAAAAGAAAAAATAAGTTGCCGCATTTTAATCTGCAAATGTTGTGAAATCTTGCTTTAAAATTACCGACTAAATTTTATCATAAGGCAAAATACAAATTTATCGAGTATTCGCATTATCCATTCTATATCAACATTTTCTATAAATTTTTTAAAACCCTTTTGATGTATTTTCCAAACAATTAAATTTAAAATTATATTTTCTCTTCAAAAACCTTCAGGAAATTGCTAGCAAGCCCGGAAATATTAACGCTTTTGAGTTGAGAATACTTGGGTCCTATACCAACATTACTCTTACCCTTCTACACTTCATACGTATCGTCCTATACATCTACGTTTTTCTTATAGCTTCGGTGCCCCTTAAGGAAATTAAAGCATTTAGTCAAACGGTTTGCTTTAATTGTGACCTCAGGATACAGTGGTCTAAAGTTTTATAAGGACGCTCAAAATATGAATTATACAATTTTTTGCTTAATTTGTTCTCCTATGCCACAAAGCAGATAAAGTCTGCGTCACTGATCTTGACCTGCCGAAGGAAAGTGGGCAAAAAATATACATTGTTGTCGTAGTGCTCGATTGAAACTTTATAATATAGTGTGTCCACGGATCGAGATGGAAGAGGAAAAACTTTTTTTAGTAGGTATAGAGGAAAAATTCATTCTTTATAAAAAGTCTGCTTGTGCTGATACTACAATTTCGAATATCAAGTTTGCGATTACTATACAGGGTTCGTTTTCCTAGTTTTATAACTTTTATAAAGTAATAAGACACTTTTAGATTTGAATTAAACAGTTTCATTTCAAAATAATAAGTTCAGCATACGTTTAAACATTTATTGAAGTAAAAACAACCTGATTTCAACTAGTTGTCATGATTGGACAAGCAAACAACTAACTTAACTTCAAATTATTTAGTTCAACTTTATGCCCCTGACTTTAAGACGCCACTTATTTTGAATCTCACCCCTCGGAGACGCCCCCCACCTGGATCCGTCATAGTACCTTTATGCACTGGCTATTATATTATTCTATTTCATTCACTTCTTTAAAATCGAGAAGGCCATGATATTCAGCACTTACATCCTGAATCAGAACCGCTGTTAATACATCCCAATAATAAAAATCTTCCTAGAGTGTCTTCAATTAAAAAAAGGCCGCGACAACATAAAATTTGAAAACATGAGCTTGGTTTGAATGAGCTGTCAAAATTCTTCTACGGTCTACGTCGAATTAACCATCAGAAAGCTGATGCAGATAGGTCCCGCGGACCATGTGTGGTACCACAACGGTCCTTATAGGACTACGTGTGACTGTTTGGACAAATGCCAGAAGTCTGCCACTCTAACCTTACCTAACATAACGTCATCCCATAATCCGCGCAATTCTTTTATTTGCCAGTCGCCACCGATTATAATAATGGAATCCTTGTTTCGATAAGTTAAATCTACGTCCACCTTCAGCCCCAATGCCTGCGATTGGTCGATGTGTTGTGACGTAGATCGCTGGCTTCCTGTGTTTATTGGAGATAGTATTTTGTTTCCTAATTGTCTCAGTAAATATTTCAAATTTTACAAACTTAAACCGTAGAATATTTTATTTTTTCTTTCTCTATGCGACAACTAAATTTTAGCAAATTTATTCGTAGACATGGAAAAACCTTGTTTAAATCTTAAAAACAACATTAATTCATTTAAAAAATATATTTATTTATTATTTTTTGGCAGTATCAGAACCGCGAATTATCACGTTTAATTTTATTGTATAATATATTATCCTTTTTGCTATTCCCTATAGGGCATTCAGGACCACTTTTTGGTGCAACTTAGCCGTTAGAATCCCTAGCATTTGTGTTTATCCCTTTTGATAAACATAAAGCAAGATTATTTCAAGGGTTATCGTAATGAGGACCCTTTTAACTTCTTGATTTCTTTGTCGATGAGATAAGTGTTTAAAATAAAACGGGCGACCCTTTTGGAATGCAAGGAAGAGTAAAATAAAGCTCTAAAGACTAGGGATGGGATTTTTTTTGATATATCGATATCGATATATCGAATGACAATATGTAAAACAAAAATTATCGATATATCGATAACTATCGATTTTTTCGATAACTATCAATTTTCGATAATTATCGATATATTTATAACCATCGATATATCGATACCTAAAGGCGGACAAGTAATTTCCGATAACCGCACTAACCTGACCACAGCTTATTCGGAGCAGCTAATATTTCCTAGCTGCAATAAAGAATATGTCCAGCCATAATATTCACAAAATAAATCCGGGTTACTTTTCTTTCAAATTTAATGTGTTTTTGTGTGTGTGTCATGGGGATGGAAATTTATATTGATAGTTATCGATATATCGATAGTTATCAATAGTTATCAATACATATACAGTTATCGATATATCGATAGTTATCAATATATCGATAGTTATCGATATACAGTGTCACCAGTAAAGTCCGCATCATATGGGATTTTTTTTTATTAATAGCTTTATTCAAAATTTGACTGTGGCATCAAGCTCTGCTTCGATCGAGATGAAAATTAAGCAAAAAAATAGTAGTCACGTGATACGCATTATCTGTCAAATTTTAATATTTTCAAAAAAATAATTCAAAAGTGGGGTTATTTCTTAAAATATCGAAAAAAGTTATTAGAAAAAGTTTTTTTAAATGCAGTTTCTAGCCCACATGCAAAATTTCAGCTGCATAAGATAATTTTCAATTTTTATCTATATTTCGTAAATTGCACCACTTTTGCAAAATAAGACTCAACGCAACCTACATAAAACTTCTTAGTTTTGACAATGCTTTATTTCAGATACATTTTCTTTAAAGTAGCGCCATATTAAATGTGTGTAAATCTACAAAATCAAAATTGGCTATTAAAATTTGGTCGCATGTGATGCAAAGTTTATTTGTTTTTGACCCTGTATACGGTAACTTTATAAAATAAGTATTTTTGAAAACGTAGTTTGTGCCTGAAAGAAAAAAAATAAAAATAAAAAAATAAAGTAAAGGAGTTTTAAATTAAATCGTTGAAAATAGATAAACTTTACGTTAAGTTAAACTAAAATTTATTTTCCACTTAAAAAACATTTTACTGAAGGCACTGTTTTCTTTTTGTCTTAACCTTAAGGTGTATTACTTTCAGACACAAACAACCTTTTTAAAAATACTTATTTTATGGAGTTACCTTATACAGGGTCAAAAATAAATTAACTTTGCATCACATGCGACCCAATTTTAATAGCCCAATTTTGATTTTGTAGAAAAACACACATTTAAAATGGCGCTACTTTAAAGAAAATGTATCTGAAATAAAGCATTGTCAAAACTAAGAAGTTTTATGTAAGTTGCGTTGAGTCTTATTTTGCAAAAGTGGTTCAATTTACAAAATATAGGTAAAAAATAAAAATTATCTTATGCGGCTGAAATTTTGCATGTGGGCTAGAAACTGCATTTAAAAAAACTTTTTCTAATAACTTTTTTCGATATTTCAAGAAATAACCCCACTTTTGAATTATTTTTTTGAAAAAATTAAAATTTGACAGATAATGCGAATCACGTGACTACTATTTTTTTGCTTAATTTTCATCTCGATCGAAGCAGAGCTTGATGCCAAAGTCAAATTTCGAATAAAGCTATTAATAAAAAAAAATCCCATATGATGCGGACTTTACTGGTGACACTGTATATCGATATATCGATAACGATAAATATCGACCTATCGATAACGAAAATATATCGATAGGTAGATAACTATCACCTATCGATAGGTGAAAGCTGATATCGCCCATCCCTACTAAAGACTCTTATTTTCTGGTTGGTTAAATGTAAAAAGCTATGAGGAAATCATGATTACCTGGGGTAAATATACAGTCACCAAAAGTTGTAAAATGTAAATCTTAAATCAAATTATTTTAAATGTAATTTTCTTGTCTGTAAACCCAGAACCGCTTGAATACCAGTCGAATTACGCTACGGGGACAGGATGTAAGGAGCCAAAAAATCAGAATTGAAGTTCATACACTGTAAATAGGAGAAGAGTTATTCTTTTTATTTAAAACTGGGAAAGGTAAACTGTGAGGGAACAAAAATGTTTTTTTCTTTTTTGTTCAACCAAACTACTTACAAAATAATAAATAATATCAAATGCTTTTTGATGATTTTTTGTGATCGAAGAAAAAAATGGTGTCCATTACTCGTGTTAAAGTGATATTCTCCTCAGAGTATTACGCTCCCCCGTCCTTTCGTAAAATCAAAAATGAAAAAAAAAATCTTTAAAAAAACTTTATACATACTGTATAATATTACATATTGTTTTTAAGATTCTAGCAAAATCAGCTTAAAAAATATAAAATTTCTTATTCCGGGAAGGGTAACCCCTAAGGGGAGGAAATCATTGCTGAAGTAGGTGAGAGATTTCAGCGTCTGTGGATCTCGCCTTTAAGGTTTGTCAGTTTTAATGAAAACAAAACGATGTTTCCTAATACAATATTTTAGACAAAATATGGTTTAGCACCCCCGCACTTTTAAGTGGCGTAGCGTATATGAGGCCAGAAGGGGCGATCGCCCTAACCCTCGCGCATGAAGCTTAAGTTAGCATAGACAGCAGAAGAGGTGGGATATTTGCGTTAAGTATATCAAATTTATTTGAAAGCAAATCAAATATTTTGCTTGTATAGTAAGCTTATTAAGTAACAAATGTTTATGATTTTTCGAACAAATCCATTCTTTAAGGTTTAACCCCCCCCCCCCCCCCCCCCCCTTCCAGCCCTGTAAAAAACCTACTTAGTACTGTGCGAGCAAAAATTATTTGCATCAAAGAGGGCCTGGATTAAAAAACGTAGGGCTTGGTTTAGATCACAATGATATGGGGACGAGGTTAAAATTTTGTCAAATTCATATTATGAGATGATATGCCAAACTAATGAGCAATAAAATAAGTAGACAAATACAAATTTATTTTTGTTGTTTACAAAATTAACAAAGTAAGAATATACAGAAAAAAAAAGAAAAATAATTACATACCTAAATACCTGAAATTGGCCACCGCCATGCTCTAAGCATAAGTTCACACGTCTCTTCATATTATCGAAAGTGTTGACCAGCATCTCTGGAGAAATGTTACCACATTCTTGGATAATCCTTTCTTGTAATTGTTCTAAATTTGCAACTGGTGTTTTAAAAATAGTGTTCTTTAAATGAAGAAAAACGAAGTAATCCATAACCGTTAAACAAGGTGATCTAGGTGGTAATTCAATGTCTGATCGAATACTGATCAATCTGTCGTCGAAAAAATTGCGTAAGTAGTTAATAGTTTCTGCCTCTGTATGTTCGGTTGCACCGTCCTGTTGAAAATATCCAAAACGTAGTTCGTCGTCAATTAATTGCTCCACAAATGCATTCAAAATATTGTCTCTATACCGATGTGCTGTAACTGTGTTATGGAAAAAAATAGGACCAACAATTTTTCTTCGGGAAACAGCTAACCAGACACCAATTTTTTGAGGGTGCAATGTGGACTCTATAAAAAAATGGGGATTTTTTTCACTACTCCACATGCGTGTAATCTGATAATTCACATAACCGTAAAGGTGGAACCAGGCTTCATCCGAAAAAAATGTCAGGTCTAATAAATCATTTTTTTCCAATAAATTTTGGGTAAACCATTGAGAGTAATTCCTGCGTCTTTCAAAATCTGCGGCTTGTAATTCTTAGAATACTTGATGCACTTTATAAGGAAATAAATTTAGCTGCTTCTTAAGAATAGTCCTGCATGTTCCATAAGATCTTCCCACTTCTTGGGACAGGCGTCTTATACAATTTGTTGGAGTATTTTGCATTATTTCACGAACGTTTGCAAGTTCTTCTGTTCTTACATGGTCTTCCTGCTCCTTTTTTGTGTTGTATAGAACCTGTTTCCCTAAACACAGCTACGGTTCTTTTCAGGCACTGATAAAAATCCCCAGCAATAAAAGCAACATTAGGAAAATGTTCGTGAAAATTGTCCATGCACAAACTCGGATTGTATTGCCACTCACCATTTACTCTAACCCCGTTTCGACAATACGCTTTAACCATGAATGTTTTGTGCTGTTCCGTAAAGCCCATTGTGTGAATTGTTCAAGAAATTGGAAAAATTAGCGATGAATCAAATTACTTGTAACGACTGTCAAAGATGACGGAATAACTGATTGATTGTTAATTCAGGTAGTTACTGACACCCAACAGGTATTAAGCTCTACGGCTAATCATTACGTCCTTAGATTCAAGGCCCTCTTTGATGCAAATAATTTTTGCTCGCCCAGTATTTGATAAGGTATGTTAAAAAAATTGTATTGTCAAAAATTTTGTAATTATTCTAGTATTTAATGAAGAACCCAATTCGAGTTGATTTTTGATGTGAATATTTTTGAAAGACAAGAACTAAAAGTTTTAAAACGTATTTTGACAGCGCATTTGACTTTTTTTGATTAGACAGCTAAAACAACAGCCTACTTAATAATCTAAAAAAAATTTAAATAAATAAATCTATATTGACTCTTCGTAAAGGTTTTCAGTCCAGCCTCTTAGTACCTACGAAACAAGATATAATAAGTTTCTTATATAAACTACCAATGCAATTATACGAACAGTCAGTTATAATATAATTCAATTAGGATTAATACCAGCATGTAGCGATCTCATTACTTCTGGTTACACTAATAGACAACCGATTCCAGTGGCCGTTCAGCAGCTAGCGAGCATGAAAATAACGTTTGTCCAGTTTAATAGGAATGAAAATTGAATTAGCGAGAAGGGCTTGGTTTTACAAATCTGCTATACTGTACAATTTAACACGAAAACTATTTATTCATTGCTATATAGGACATTCGTCAATGGCTTCTTTCTGCGTCTGTTCAAACAATAATAATATAAGTTTAATAAATATCGGTATTTTGTGCCAAGTTTTTCTGCTTCGAGAAACTAATATTTAAAAAAAATTCACAGATCTTGCCTCTTACGCAAGTATCATAGGCGTATTGAAAATACCTACCACATACAGTGGTGAGAAAGAAACCATTATGTCACAGCACGTATTACTCCTATCTGTGAGTGTGTAACGTGTTGACACAATGGAGCCGCTATCACGCGTTATTATGACGGCATAGATGCTCCGATTTAGTTTGAAATAATAATTAAATTATTATACTTAGAAATGTGTAAATTATAATTAGAAATGTGTAAATTTGACTGTTTTGTTAAAATAAAAAATATAGGATAATCTTTATATTAGTACATATTGAAGAGAGCTCAAAACCACCTTTTCAAAAATAGCGACAATATTATTTCTTTAGCTATACACAGCCATTTACCTGCTGGTCCTTGTACTCTTTGTTCATGAAATGTCTAAATCTTAAGTCGACTATGAAATGTTTTGGATTGGTATATCCATTCTCCCCCGACTTTCTGTGTAATACGCCAAGACCGCCGCGCTATTTCGCTTTGTTTCAGCGACATTCACTGTTTATTTAAAGTAGGTACTGGACTGGCCGATTCATCAATACTAACTACTAACAGTTCTCTCTCCCGGCCATATTATCTTAATATCAACAAATATATTAATAAATGCCGAAACCCAAAACAAAACAATATTAACAGTTAGCAGATGATGTCATCGATCCTGTGCTGTTCGGATGTTTGTTTAGACTTCACCGCCGTGTTATTTATGTGCATGTCGCATGTCGCGTTAATTTTTTATGAAATATACCCGTATATACGCACCCAGTAGTAGTTTTAATACTAAAAACCTCTAATGGGGCAATGTTTTTCTTATTTTTGAAATTTAGCCTCAAAACCTAGAACATACCTAAACAACTCTTTCGAATAAGTAGAGCGGGAATAAGGGCAGGCAATGGAATGACACAATTGTATTTATCCCTTATTTATATAACGTTTCGTTTTATACAGTGTGACAGTACGCATCATATAAGATTTTTTTTTATTAATAACTTTATTTGAAATTTGACTTTGGCATCAAGTTCTGCTTTGATCGAGATGAAAAGTAAGCAAAAAAACGGTAGTCTTGTGATTCGCATTATCTGTCAAATTTTAATTTTTTCCAAAAAATAATTCAAAAGTGGGGTTATTTCTGAAAGTATCGAAAAAAGTTATTAGAAAAAGTTTTTTTAAATGCAGTGTCTAGCCCACATGCAAAATTTTGGGTGCATAAGATAATTTTGATTTTTTACCCATATTTTGTAAATTGTACCACTTTTGCATAATGAGACTCAACGCAACCTACATAAAACTTCTTAGTTTTGACAATGCCTTATTTCAGATACATTTTCTTTAAAGTAGCGCCATATTAAATGTGTGTTTTTCTACAAAATCAAAATTGGGCTATTAAAATTTGATCGCATGTGATGCAAAGTTTATTTGTTTTTGACCCTGTATAAGATAACTTCATAAAATAAGTATTTTTAAAAACGTAGTTTGTGTCTGAAAGTAATACACCTTAATATTAAAACAAAAAAGAACACAGTGTTATCAGTAAAGTGTTCATTAAGCGGAAAATAAATTTTAGTGGTGGGAAAAAAATCAAAATTATCTTATGCAGCTGAAATTTTGCATGTGGGCTAGAAACTGCATTTAAAAAAACTTTTTTCAATAACTTTTTTCGATATTTTCAGAAATAACCCCATTTGTGAATTATTTTTTGAAAAAAGTTAAAATTTGACAGATAATGCGAATCACGTGACTACTATTTTTTTGCTTAATTTTCATCTCGATCGAAGCAGAACTTGATGCCAAATTCAAATAAATTAATGCGAATAAAATTCAAATTACAAATGTATATACAATCATAGCAAAAATTAAAATGAGGCAGTCCTGACGGTTTATGACCGCTATACGAACGAAGCCCATAATAAGTAAATGAAAATGAAATAAGAATAAGCCAAATATTACGGAATGTCGGGCTGGGGGGAGGGGGGGGGGGTTATCCCCGCCATTAACGAGACAATGATATTTAATCATCAACGGGATTTATAAAACCCAGTGCGACATCTTGCGTCCCAGTACGGTACCTTAGAAAAGGTCAGTCGTAAAGGGTTATTCTGTAAAAACAGAAAATTATGCAAGATGCCCTCAAAACCGGTATAAGTGCCGGACCACAGATATTAATTCGAAAAAGGTTTTTCTGTTTCCTTCCGCCAAACCCATCCCCAGACGCGTTTCGCCGTTATTACGGCTCATCAGTGAGGCTCGGTTTGGCAGAAGGAAACAGGACTCAAAGACAAATCACTTGTCAGGATCGATCATCAACGGGATTTATAAAACCCAGTGCGACATCTTGCGTCCCAGTACGGTACCTTAGAAAAGGTCAGTCGTAAAGGGTTATTCTGTAAAAACAGAAAATTATGCAAGATGCCCTCAAAACCGGTATAAGTGCCGGACCACAGATATTAATTCGAAAAAGGTTTTTCTGTTTCCTTCCGCCAAACCCATCCCCAGACGCGTTTCGCCGTTATTACGGCTCATCAGTGAGGCTCGGTTTGGCAGAAGGAAACAGGACTCAAAGACAAATCACTTGTCAGGATCGATCATCAACGGGATTTATAAAACCCAGTGCGACATCTTGCATCCCGTTGATGATCGATCCTGACAAGTGATTTGTCTTTGAGTCCTGTTTCCTTCTGCCAAACCGAGCCTCACTGATGAGCCGTAATAACGGCGAAACGCGTCTGGGGATGGGTTTGGCGGAAGGAAACAGAAAAACCTTTTTCGAATTAATATCTGTGGTCCGGCACTTATACCGGTTTTGAGGGCATCTTGCATAATTTTCTGTTTTTACAGAATAACCCTTTACGACTGACCTTTTCTAAGGTACCGTACTGGGACGCAAGATGTCGCACTGGGTTTTATAAATCCCGTTGATGATCGATCCTGACAAGTGATTTGTCTTTGAGTCCTGTTTCCTTCTGCCAAACCGAGCCTCACTGATGAGCCGTAATAACGGCGAAACGCGTCTGGGGATGGGTTTGGCGGAAGGAAACAGAAAAACCTTTTTCGAATTAATATCTGTGGTCCGGCACTTATACCGGTTTTGAGGGCATCTTGCATAATTTTCTGTTTTTACAGAATAACCCTTTACGACTGACCTTTTCTAAGGTACCGTACTGGGACGCAAGATGTCGCACTGGGTTTTATAAATCCCGTTGATGATCGATCCTGACAAGTGATTTGTCTTTGAGTCCTGTTTCCTTCTGCCAAACCGAGCCTCACTGATGAGCCGTAATAACGGCGAAACGCGTCTGGGGATGGGTTTGGCGGAAGGAAACAGAAAAACCTTTTTCGAATTAATGATATTTAAGTTACGCGTATAATTAATAGTAAACAACGATGCCACCTCTCCCACTGAGCGATTTAAATAGCTAGGAATTAAAACCGATACGATCAGCTGATAAGAAGGATTCTTAACCTACACAGATATTTTATTTCAGTAAAGAACGATCGTTAACAAATTGCCTTGTTAGAAATCCGAGCATGTAAATGAAGTCTGAAGCCGAATTCGCCTGACATTCATTTTCATTTTAAAACATTTACTGAGTAAATTAGTTGTTTAACTTTTAAACTAGTGACAAAACCAGAGTATCTGTTAAGCCAGTCTTTGACATTATTTAACTGCCCTTTGCGTCGCCAAAAGCTAATCTACAGTTACATTTGTGTAACTGGAGATGAAATTAATTACAAGAAAATAAATTGGCTTCAAGTACATGCACCTAAAGGATTATTTTATAATAGAGTTCGGTATGTACAAACTGCATAAATTATACGTAATAATGTTCAAGCGAAAATAAACACTAGAAGTAAGTCGACATCCAAAATGTTAAAAAAAGAAAACACGGATTTGTGAAATTTATTTTACCAATTAGTTATTAAAATCTGTAAGAGGAAAGATAAGCTTTAGATACAGGAAATAAAATAGCAGTGGGCCAGTTCCTCGTAGAAGGATAAACTTTGTAAAGTCAAAAGAAAGACAAAAATCAAACTCTCAAGTTAAGTTAAATATACCGTGCTAGCAAAAATTATTTGCATCTAAGGACGTAATGCTTAGCCGTAGAGCTTAATACCTGTTGGGTGTCAGTAACTACTTGAATTAACAATCAATCCGTTATTCCGTCATCTTTGCCACTTGTTACAAGTAATTTGATTCATCGCTAATTTTTCCAATTTCTTGAACAATTCACACAATGGGCTTTACGGAACAGCACAAAACATTAGCCCATACAGCCGCCGAAACTATTAACTACTTACGCAATTTTTTCGACGACAGATTGATCAGTTTTTAATCAGACATTGAATTCCCACCTATATCACCTTGTTTAACGGTTATGGATTACTTCGTTTTTCTTCATTTTAAAGAACACTGTTTTTAAAACACCAGTTGCAAATTTACAACAATTACAAGAAAGGATTATCCAAGAATGTGATAACATTTCTCCAGAGATGCTGGTCAACACTTTCGAAAATATGATGAGACGTGTGAATTTATGCTTGGAGCATGGCGGTGACCAATTTCAGCAATTTATGTAATTATTTTTCTTTTTCTTTCTGTATATTCTTACTTTGTAAAGTTTGTAAACAACAAAAATAAATTTGTATTTGTCTACTTATTATATTACTCATTAGTTTGGCATAACATGTCATAAAATGAAGTTGACAAAATTTTAACCTAGATTTGGTTAGATATATCGTCCCCATATCATTGTGATCTAAACCATGCCCTACGTTATTTAATCCAAGCCCTCTTTAATGCAAATAATTTTTGCTCGCACGGTACATAATGTCATACTCTGTAGAGTTTTATTTTCAACGATAGGTGAAAAAGGCTGAAATTTTTTAAGTTAAAACTTTATCTTCTGGGGTTCAGCCCTGCTTGGATAAAAACTAATTTGTTCCATAATTTTAATTTCGAAAAATCAAGTGTGCTTTGGAAATTTTCAAAAAACTTTTTTTTCCCACCAGTAAAGTGCTTGATTTCTAGGAGATACGAAAAAATGTTATTAAGAAAAGATATTCAGAAATAATAAATGAGTAAGAATCCAAAATTTTAAAACCCTGTGCCTACTTTGATGTTTTGCATTATTATAATTTGTATTGATTATTATTATTAATAGACATTTAGATAATTAAAGAAATGCGAACATAAAAATAACAAGCAATTCACTTCGTTCAAAATATGAATAAATATGATATTTATGCTATTCGGTGCTATTCAGAAAAAAATAGTATGCCATGGAAGGAAAAAGAATAAAATAATATTTTGACAGTTTGTTGTAAAAAATAGTTTGGTATTTTTTATATTGTTGTAGTGTTCTGTGCTCTAAAACTTATACGAACTTTCGAAAACATTACTGTAAAATATCAATTATGCTTACTATACCAGAACGGATCTACCTAATTCAATGTTATGGTACAGGTGAATTATCTTTGCCAGAGGTTATCAGGCGATTAAATATTAAATTTCCGAACACAGTTTTAGTCAAATCTACAGTATCCAGACTGGTTAAAAAATTTGTTACTACCGGTACTATACATAATATACTAAAAAAGAAAAACAACTTTGATGAAGATGATGTAGGTACTGTGTTAGCAATGGAATCAGTACGCGAAAATCCAAAGCTGTCACTAAGAAAGCGGTACGAGGAGACTCGTCTTAGCAAATCACATTTGCAACGCATTTATGAAGCAAATAAGGTAAAACCATATAAAGTTAGATTTCGTCACACGTTAGAAGAAGGGGATGAATCCCAAAGGTTGGAGTTTTGCCTAACTTTAGGTGGGAAGATTCTAGAAGATCGAAATTTCCATAAAAATATTATTTTTTCAGACGAATCGACTTTTACCACTAACGGTGTAGCTTCATCACAGAATTGCCGATATTGGTCTTAAGATAATCCAAATTATGTGATAAATTCTAGGCGGCAGTATTTTAAAAAGGTTAATGTTTAGTGTGCCATTTCCTATCATTGTGGTGTAATTGGGCCATATTTTATTGAGGGAAGACTTAATCAACATACTTATTTAAATATCCTAAATCAGTTTCTTGATGAACTACCATACGATCCAAGATATTTTTCATATTTTCATCACGACGGCTGCCCTGCCCACTTGACAGTTCGGGTATGTGAATGGCTCAATAAGCATTTTCAAGAAAGATGGATAGCCAATGCTGGTCCCATTTTGTGGCCGCCCAGATCTCCGGATCTAACCATAATGAATTTTTATTTTTGGGGTCGAATAAAACAAATTGTATATTTGAATAGGCTTCCAAATGACGTAGAGGTATTGAAAAATAGCATAACAGATGCAATAAACTCTATTCCCCTGGAGGAGATAAGAGCAGCTTTCACTGTATTTCGGGAAAACATTGAGGAATGTGCGAATAAAATCGGCGAACTTATTGAATAAATAAATCTTTCAGTTGATGCTAGTATTGAAATCAATTAATTTTTTGATGTGGATATTGTATAAACCGTTGTTAATGTTACTATTAAAATTTTTTTAATTTTTTGATATATCTTATAAACCCATCGTGTGTAATTTATTATTTTGAACAACTTTTCTTAACGAAATTTTTTAATATCTTCATAGGAAGGTGGGTGCAATAAAAATAATGCAAAACCAAAGTAGGCGTAGGATTTTAAAATTTTGGATTCTTACTCATTTATTATTTCTGAACAACTTTTCTTTATAATATTTTTTCGTATCTCATAGAAATCAAGCACTTTACTGGTGGGAAAAAAAAGTTTTTTGAAAATTTCCAAAGCACACTTGATTTTTCGAAATTAAAATTATGGCACAAATTAGTTTCTATCCAAGCAGGGCTGAACCCCAGAAGATAAAGTTTCAACTCAAAAAATTTCAGCCTTTTTCGCCTATCGTTGCGTCGATCCGGGGACACACTGTATAATGGTTCATACGAGATCATTTCGGTTTTTTCGACACGTGGAAGGTAGATTCTAGGAAAAATGATTTATTCGAGTAATTGATTTATTAGTAGTAATTCCTTAAGTAGATGTGATATCCCGCAATTTATAATACTATATAAAAAATCTACCTTTGCGTCGGGGTAAATTTCGACTATTATTCTCCGTCCATACCATATCTACCCCTAAATGATCGAATCCACCAAAAAGCACACAAAAAAGTCCATTTCTCATGCTCTTTTTAAATTGCCCATTTATTTTAAAGTTTAAACGACAAAGAATTGAACCAGACGTACAAAGGAAAGAGAAATTATTATAGTACAATTTATTACCAATTCATGTCCAAAAGTCCAGCGGAATAATGTCCGATTCAGTTACAAAGCTAGAGCGTGATCCGACTATAAGATCTGGATTCTACTTTTGATGTGCATTCTGGATTAAACTTATATAATTTGTTTCTGTAAAGGTTTATTGGGATGACTGGCTTAACATTTAAAATTTTCAAAGCAGAGATTATAGCTTGGAAAAGGTTGTCGCAAAAATTGGACCACACTGAAAAAATTAAGGGTGAAATTACACAATAAATTGTAAATTTAAAAAGCAATATTACTGCATCTATCTTAGTAAAAATAATATTTGTTCTTATTTTTACAAGATTTTGTGATTTTATTAATGTTATTTAGCAAACTGTTTATTATTACACAACAATATGTAAATGTACTTCACCATTTGAGAATGTTACTATAGACATTGTATAAGTACAACTGAATTTTAAACACATTTTTATTTTCTAATGGAAATTAACAAAAACTTATGAATTTTACAAACAAAATTGCGTTTTTACTAAACTTATTGTGAATTTACCTTAATAAATGTAGTAACGAAGGCGGGCGGGCTGCTTGCTTGCCCCTTCCTGCTACGACGCACGCGCGGCGCCATTTCTTTCCTGTTCGTCAACGAAGAAAGAGCCTTGTCACGAGACGCCGCGGAAAATTTTGTGCATTTAGCTTTGTTTTATTGTGTACTGATGGTTATTATAATCGGTATCATTTTTATTAAAATGTTATTTTGTACTTTTTGTAGATGTGAATTAGTTAGTTAGTTTATACTAAACTTTGTTGTGTTTCTTGATCTCAGAAAATGATTCTTCTTATTTATTTTGCGTGTCAGCAATATTATAAGTTTATATAAAATAAATAACGTATGTTCAATAGTAATTATTTCAGCCCTTGCTACATATTATGGATTAAAAAGAGCGTGTTGCTTTACAATAATTTGATGAAGATTTTGCGATTGTACTGAAAGCATTGAGACACAAGATGCTTCTTTAAACCCAATTGGGAGTGAAATATTTACAAAGTACTTTTTACATACGGGATGACCTTAAGAAGAGTGTCTAACCCCTTTCGAGAGAAGTAGGTGGAGATAAAGGATTGTACAAAGTGTATTTTATTTCATTAATTTATATCATGCATGGTGTTCGGTCTTCCACTTCTCCCAGGTTTTTTATTTTAAAGGGATAACTCTTATTAGCCTCGCCTCTCTCCTACTATCGGTTCTAAACTAATTTTAACGTATTTTGTCCTATGCCTAAAGAAGATAATTTCCGGTTCATTCACATGTAATTTTTAATATTTTTTACTATGAAATCTATAAACGTATACCAATCTATAATACATTTTGGGTCAAGGTGGCTTGCATATTCCTATCGAATTGTTGCTTATCCAAATATTATGCATTACAAAAAGTTTTCAGTTCCTAGCCGAAGTCTGAAAATTTATTAAAATAAAAGCGTTGGTTTCTCCCTCGGAGAACACCATGCACCTATGCACCAAATAAAAAAAATAACATAATCAAACCCAAAAAATCCTTTAAGTAAGATTTGTTCTCTATATCTGTTTCCCAAAAAAGGGGGTAGATACACTCATTTTCAACACCCTGTACATTATACCACGGTACTTAAGTAATTTAAGATTGGTAGTTCCAAATCTTGATTCACCTTAAAAGATGTTCATTGGAATTGGAATTATAAATTAACTAACCTATAGTATAAGTGTTAAGTTTCAATAGTTTTAAGGTAAATAAGGTAAGGTACCTACCTACCTTTTTGAATTTATAAGAATACTTTTGTAAGATGTTATTTTTTATCGTTTTAATACACAAATATTTTTTAGTTTATAATGTGTTTTATTTCTTCAACTTCACTTACCCACATAAATCTGCCCCATTTTTGTTTCTATACGTAGCAGTAATAAATAGTGAAATAATTGTCCGCTTAATTTAAAAAGAATACGCAAAACTATTGCAAATTTCAATATTTATTTTCAATATAAATTTTGCAAAACAATTTTATTGTAAATTTCAATATTAATTTCGCAAAAGAATTGTAAATTTCGATATTAATTTCGCCAAACAATTGTAAATTTCAATATTAATTTCGCAAAAGAATTGTAAATTCCAATATTAATTTCGCAAAAAAATTGTAAATTTCCATATTAATTTCACAAAAGAATTGTAAAGTTGAATATCAATTTTGCAAAAATAATGTAAAATAAGCCTGCGTTTTTACAAAAATGAATGTAAAGTACATCTTAAAACACAGAGTGTATTTTTACAAAATTGTTAGTAAAGTTATATAACGCTAGTAAATTTACTTCGATAGTGATTGGCAAAAAATAACCCGCGATAGTGATAGTAATTTTACAAATTAATTTTTAGAGTGCACCTCACCTCCTTAAATAAACCAACCATGTAGAACCTATTACTTATACTAACGACTACTATCGTATAGACGTATTTATAAAAAGCCTATATATGAGAATAAAATATAAAAATATTTCATTATTTAATAATCTCTAAAGATCAGGGCGTACACTGAGAGCAATCTCTATTAGCCGGTAGCCAGAAATTTATTAGTATTAGCAAAAAAGCTGCATTAAATAGACGAAGAATCATCTACCGGGTGTTTCTCAAAAGACGTTCACCCCTATACCTTTTTTATATTTATAGATATTAAAATGAAATTTTGAGATTATGCGTAAGAGATGAGTCTGTATTTATTGGCATAATTCTCAATTTGTTAGCACTTCCGGTTTGACCGGAACTGACCTTGACTTTGATATTTTAAATGGGACATCTTGTATATTTTTACGTAATTGGGTTCAGCATAACATTATGAGTGAAATGACACCTCACTTGTCATTTTTTGATGTGTTATAGCATTTTTATGTTTATTTTTTATTTTCAATCTAGAGTGCTACAAATTAATTAAATCTGTTAATTTATAGTCAAGTAGTATATGAAAATTAAAATATGTCATAATAATTGACTTTCTAAGTTTGACAAGCGTTTAAAAAATGAAATTTTGTTTTCTTGACGATTACTCCATTTTTCCAAATGGAACGATGGTGGTTCACTACAGGATATGAGCATTTTTTTCCCAACAATTTGATACCGTACACTCTTATGCTATTTTAAAATTGACACTGAAAAAAATCGCAAATTTAAAAGCGTTATGCATTATTTCCGCCCTCTCTTTTCCAAATAAATATAAAAGCGGCTTTGAAAAACAATGGAATGGTTTTGAAAAGCAATATGGCTTTAATTTAAAGTTGTAATGTTATTAGTTTATAAAACATACAATACATACAATCTTGCGGCTTCGGAAGAATTTTTTTGGTCACACCAAAAGTTAGAAGCATATCAATTTGTTCATTTCTAATAAAACTAACCATTTCTGATTTACAATGTAAATTTAATAAACGAATGACATTACAATTTTAATTTAAAACCATATTGGTTTTCAATACCATTCCATTGTTTTTCAAAGCCGCCCTTATATTTCTTTAGAAAATACTTTTAAATTTGCCATTGGGACTTAAGGCACATTTTTTCGTGTCAATTTTAAAATAGCATAGGAGTGTATGGTATCAAATTTTCGGAAAAAAAAATCTCGTTTTAAATATCCTAGTGAACCACCATTATTCCATTTGGAAAAATGGAGTAAACGTCAAGAAAACAAAATTTGATTCCTTAAACGCTTGATAAACTTAAAAAGTCAATTATTATGACATAATTTTAATTTTCATATACAACTTGACTATAAATTAACAGATTTAATTAATTTGTAGCACTCTAGATTGAAAATAAAAAATAAACATAAAAATGTTATAACAAGTCAAAAAATTACAAGTGAGGTGTCATTTTACCCAGAATGTTATGTTGAATCCCAATAAGTAAAAATATACAAGATGTCCCATTGAAAATACCAAAGTCAAGGTCACTTCCGGTGAAACCGGAAGTGCTAACAAAATGGAAAGTATGCCAATAAATGCAGATACACCTCTTATGCATAATCTGTAAATTTCATTTCAATATCTATCAATACAGAAAAGTTATAGGGGTGAACGTCTTTTGAGAAACACCCGGTATGTTGTCCCTACTAGGTTAATTTTTTTGAAGTGATTATTTAAGCTTAATATGCTAAGTTCTTACATATTATTTTTTTACTGCTAAAAGACTATTGTCTTTAAAAAATACATGATGCAGTGGCAAAAATATTTTTTTATGAAAAAAAAAATATTTCCTGAAGCCGCCACAGCTGTACAATATGTTATAGTACCTACCTTATAGGTACCTATAAATGATAAAGGATTTAAAATGGAATAAATGTATTAATTTCTATTCAATTATTATTTCAAATCGTTTATGCAAAAATTGGGGGGGGGGGGGAGGCACCCCGTCCCTCACCCGTAATCCGCCATTGGACCTAGGTAAGTAAACTGTGAGGAAACAGAAGTGCTTAAATAATTTGTTTAACATAATTGTGTTAGTTAAAACATTCACGTTGTACGTATTTTACTGAAAATAAGCAATAATAAGTCAATTTTCACCAATATTTACAAAATAACAAAAATAAAGTGGTTTCAGACCCGTACTTAATAACATTTCAGTTCGGAGAAAACGGATTTATCAAGGGGCTTACATTAATAAATTGAATAGGTCAAATCTTCTAAACTTGCCCCTTTGACCATTTGAAATTACCTTGTATATTCCAAATCTGGACAGACCAACAACCTAATGGGGCAAAGTGATAATGGTTATTTAATGATTTGCTTCTATTAGGGACATCCATTCAAAGGGTGATTATATAAAAACTGAACAGTTTATCTTTTATTATTTAAACTTTACTAGGAAAAATACATCCTTGATACTAAAATATATAGAAATCCCTGTAATTTAGTATTATTTATAGGGATGCATGAAGTTTAAAATACATCGAAAATGAAGTCGAGAGTCGAGAGATTCCCATTTCTCGATACTTTTTAGGAAAACTTCAATAATTTTTTGAAAAATGTGAACCTGATTCGCAGCCGCAAATGACTTTACATGTTGGGGGCGATGTTTCTTAGTAGTATTCAAAAGCACCCCGTACCATGATGGGACCCGCAACCCGCAACACGATAAAAGATTCGATGATCCTTAGGACGTTTGGAGTAGACAAAAACGGCGATTCTGACTTTGTCCTGGTTCCTGGTAAACATTGAACAGGGTTAATACATAATAACAAATTATACCTAACAAATCAACCTGTCAAAACAAAAAGAAAAATTAACAAAAATTCATAAAACCTAACAAAAAATTTTGATATTTTAATATCTTTGGAAAAGGTACCGAACGGCTATAATTCAAATTATCTTTTTCTTGTTATTATTATGGGCTGAGTTTTTGGAGCTATATTTTTTGATTTAATTTGACATTTTATACCAGTCTCATAAAGCACCGAGTTGTCTTTGTTCTATCCTAACGACATCTGGGTGTTCTGTGGAGAAATACACCCCGGTATCATCAGCATAGGGTGAGTCTGCAACATAGGCGCCGATTCCGTGGGGGCTTGGGCCCCCAGAGCCATATTTCCTTGGGGGCGTAGCCCCCATAGCCTAACACCCACAGTACGTTTACATAATAATGATACTAATAGCAATTCGTTTGCGAACGTGCGTTACTTGAGATTTGATAATTTAATTTTTTTCTATAAAATTTATCTGCAGTTGTCGTTTCCTTTTTTAATTTAGCAGGTTATCATGTTTAGGAAAAAACTATTTTGTCTTTGAAAATTAAATTTTGCTAGATCTGGCAACCCTGGTCTGCCACTTAGCTGAGAGCACGTAGAGAATTTGGAAAGTCCCTGGTCTCAAGGTTGCCAGGTCTGGTGAAATTTTACTAGATTTAATGATTTCGAAACCAATCCAAAGTGATTTAGTGCAAACTTTTGTTAAATACCCCAGTTTTAGTGATTTTTGGATTTTGTAGCAAATAAGACAAAGTCGTCTAAAATACAATACAAAAATGCAATATTTTAAAAATATTTTTTTCAAAAACACGGCTATTTTTTATTATCCGCTCGATCTATATATTCTACACGTTGACAGCCGTGATGTCAGATCTGCGCATTACGCTTTACGGTTATTTTACCCAAAAAAGGGCGTGGCACCCGAAAAATTTTCACCTGCGGCGCAAAAAAACGCCTTCGGCGCAGGAAGAATTGCGCCTTCGGTGCAAATCCTTTTGTCCGTTTTTTTTTTCAACATATCTGGCAACCCTAGTTGAGATCCGGGCTCCAAGCCCCCAGAGCAATTCCGAAGTTCCGGCGCCCTTGGTCAGAAATATATCGTATTGATCCCCTATAAAAATTCCATTTTGAAACAATAAAAACTTTTTGTAACTGAAACTGAAGATCTAATTACATATTACCCAAAGCATGTTATGGAAATTACTTTTTTAAACCGAACATTAAGTAAAATAAGCACCAAATCTAATCATAAAATCGGTTGTTATTTTATTTGATACGAATTGTGTACCTTTTTTGTACCTGATAAATAACATTTTTTTTTCTATTTTCTTGTAATTTCTTGTTCTTCTGATAAAAAGGTTCGTAAAAGAATTATCCATGCAGTTCTTGTAGAACTACCCATGTAATGTTTAGAACTTCTGTAGCAGATCAATTATTATATTAAGATCCCATGCGATGTTCAGACAAGTTAAGTCTGTATACTGATTTTCGACTTTGGACAAATATTTTAAAATATTATATAAAAATAATATTATGGTTTTAATCGACTCTATGTGGAGCGAAGCTTGATGACTCTGCATACGTGCTTATTGGACTATAAAGTTAAAGGTGTTTTTTTGGACAACTGGAGGATTCCACATGTTGGAATATACTTGACTTACCAAATATACGGGAGTTTTGATTCATGAAAGATGCTTCATTGAACTTGCATTTCCGTCAGCGCTTTTCGTTATGTTAAACATTTGCTTCTGATCACTGCATAAGTGCCTATGATGGTTATTAGTTTGTCCAAATATGTTCAGCTATACCTGGTATCGAAGTTTAACCTCTTTGGGTATATTTGAGATATTTTTTTACTCGTATGGAAAGGGGTATTTTAGTTTTTCCAATAAACGATTCGACACACTTCCAAAGGATTCGACAAAAAGTTCTACATTCGATGGTGTTTTCATTACTACTGTAAGAAAGCTTAGCTATGTAAGTTTATTCCTGGATTTAAAGTATGATTCGATGGTATACTTTTTGGTGATCCTCCTGATCTTTTTAGAAATTTCCTTAACAAAAGGTGTCGTAAGAAATGCATGTTCCTCATTTGACATCGCTTTGAAATGGTATTTTTTTATGGGATATTCAGAGTACCATTCTGTAATAAATATTTTTTGACATTTGGAATTTTGGTATTAAGGTCTGATGCAAGTGTCAGATACCCTGGTTGCTTTTGAATTATGCCCTGCCTTATGGAATTTGATTGATTCGATCTGTGAATGAAGTATTGTCTCGTTTGAGTGGGTTTCCCTCTACGCTGAAGTTCTATGCCTCCATGTTTAACGAGAACATCGAGGTAGAGTAGAAAAATTATCTGTTTCCATGGTTAATCTAAAGGATTATCTTGGACTATTTATATGTTCCGAAAACCGTATCAGCTCTTCGTTACTATACATCCAGATAATAAAGGTGTCTTCAAAATATATACGCCAAAGCTAAAATTTAATTTTGGCAATGTTAGTTACGTGTGACTAGAACTTTTAAATGTACAGGACAGTACAGGTTAGCCTGTACTGTATTGTGACTTGTCTACACGGTATGCAGGATGATCTAATATCGGAATAATTTGAATTCGGAAGCTACCTAATTGGCGATTATACATGCTGGTACTTTTAAAAGCTCTCTAGTCTATCAACCAAGAGAATGTTCTTAAAGTGTTTTTGTTTCTCCTAAGAAAGTACCAAGGTTAAATGATTGCCACCAGTAAAGCATAAATATTTTTTTCCATTATAATATTTCATCCTAACCTATTGTCGCAAGTGTTTACGCGTACACACATCTACCTTTCACACTTCGGTGAATCTATTCTTTCTTGAAACCAGGAATAAACGGACACCTTTTGTTATGTTGAGAGGGCGCTAGCCTGAGTATTATCTCTTTGTCATAGCACATGTCTGACATGATTTATTTTCGCTTATTTTGGCCACAGAGATTAAAATTTTATTAAAGTGCTACTTTATACTAAATAGTTGTAAGGCATTTTATTATCTCTAAAGTTTATATATTACTATAATTATTATATAGGTATGACGAGAGATATACCTATAAAACCAATCAAAGTGGACGTTTTTCAATTAATATTTGGCGCTGTATTAGCGCTAGGGCTAGGGGCCCAGGAGTTTGTCCAAATTGTTTAGGGAAGACTCTATCGAGAAAATAGCCGAGTTCCTATAAGAGTTAACTTTTTCTAAAAACAAAGCGCTTCAATACAACGACATTAATTTTACATTAACAGCTGATCTGGTTTAGTAGTTAAAGTTTCCAGATCAGCAGTGGGCCATAGCAAGCTCACGCGTCAGGTTGCGTCATATTATTTTCTTTCGCTTTTGGTGTTTTTTAAGTGTTTCTGTGATTGTTTTTTGTGTAGTGTGTTTTAAACATTTTACTTTAAGATTTTATATGTTTTAAAGACATATTTTTTTGGTGTTTATTATTTAAGTTTAATAGTGAGTACACACACCATTTTGGTTAACTCATCTTCTATCAAATCAATAAAGTGTTAGGTAAGTTAAACCATTTACTTATCGTTAGGTATATACAGGATGTCTCATAACTAAGGGGCAAATACAGCAACAGGAGATAGTAGACTTGAAAATAAGTCATTTATGCTTAATGATAGATTGCACAGACCATAGTCCTGCTGGAAGCTCTTCCAGAAGTACATTTGAACAGAGGCTTTGTACTGCGGGCAGGACGTTCGCCCGCAAATAGGGCAGTCTCTCCAGCAGGACGTATTTTGGGACTGCCGGTAGCTGCACGACAGTGTACATTGTTTTGATGAGATATTCCAAAGAAGACAAATTTGCAGACCCAAAAATGTCAGACCTACTATGCAGCTGTCCGACCGTCGATCAAAAAATAAGACTGACGTAATGATAAAAATAATTAAAGTAATAATAGACAAGGCAAATCCATATTTAATAAAAAAGATTTTACAAATCAAACTTAAACAATCAGAAACAAAACAAATATATCCTAAGCACAACCTTGTAGGAACTTTTGTAGAAACATAGTAGCTTTGGTTTAAAACACGTATCTTTATAGGCGTTGATAGTAACTTGATCTCCAAATTTCCACACTGTTTCATGTACGGTTACCTCATTTTCAATTACTTCAGCTATTTGGCTTGTTCGTTATTTTCAAGGCTAGGTAGATTTTCATCCGTTTCGGGATCGGAGGAAGTGTCTGAAGACTCACTATCTGATGAAGAATCAAAAATATATAACTTGCATTTATTTGGCCTCCTAAGAGTTTCAGTATTCTTGGGTGAAAGGATATTTGTACTAACCTCACTGCTGCGTGGCTCTAAAAAGATAAAAAATACTATAATGTAATCTGTTTCCTCCTTTATAGTAGTTTTTATATTTTTTAAAATTATTTTTAGGATTCTGACCCTTCTTTCTCTAAATTTTTGAACAAAATAATTTATAGAACCACCTTGAATAACTGCTTTACAACTTAAGAGCAGTAACCCCCTTTACCACAATGAAAATTGCCGAACGTTTTGCTGGTCAAACGAAAAGAAAAAATAAAAATTGATATTTAGAAAATAAATTCTACTTTAAATACCCCATCCAGAAAAGTAAATGACGATCGAAAATATTCCCAAAATTTTTTTTAGAATTTTTTTTTGTTTTTAGTAATTTTGTAATATCTTAAACAATTCTTTATTGGTCAAAAGCAAAATTACCTTCCCGGGTATAGAATGTTGTACCAAACAATTTTTTTTAAAGCCATTTTTCAATATCGGCCTTACTTTTTTCTCAAAAACTTTGGGTGCGTAAACCCACTTTACACGCTTAAATTCACTTTACGCGCCCAAAGTTTTTGAGAAAAAAGTAAGGCCGATATTGAAAAATAGCTTTAAGAAAAATTGTTTGGTACAACATTCTACACCCGGGAAAGTCATTTTGCTTTTGACCAATAAAGAATTGTTTAAAATATTACAAAAATACTAAAAATTAAAAAAATTTCTAAAAAAAATTTTGGGAATATTTTCGATCGTCATTTACTTTTCTGGATGGGGTATTTAAAGTAGAATTTATTTTTTAAATACCAATTTTTATTTTTTCTTTTCGTTTGACCAGCAAAACGTTCGGCAATTTTCATTGTGTTAAAGGGGTTACTTCCTCTTAACTGCAAAATATCACTGATACCCAAAAAATAGAATGTACCTACTTACCGTTATTCTCGGAAAGGTTTTCTAAAATATACAAAGAAAACACTATATTGTGTTAAATTCCACTATATTGAATGAATATAGTGGAATTTAACACAATATAGTGTTTTCTTTGTATATTAAAATGGAGTTCCACCAAGTAAAGGCAGAATCATTTCATTTTTCTAAAATAGATAGTTGTGCATTAGTTGTCTCTCCATCAACATCCCATTTCACTTTTGCTATATTTTTGGATGCTATAACACTTAAAATAGTACCAGAACATTTAGCTGCACTCGACCAGTTTTCACCAAAATAGGAAAAACCCCATGCATTGTCTCCTTTCCGATGAAAATAGTTGGCCGGAACGGCCACGCGCGCTCCAACCTGCATGATTTTGGCGACTGAAAACCTCAAACTTGCAACGGTTACATCTTTCTTATTTACAATCGTACAACGTCAGTCAAAAAATGCGCGGAAAATTTGAAATTTGCTCTACAACGACATGTAAAAATAGGTCCTGCCAGAAGGACGCATAGTGCTCTAAATTCGTATTGAAGATCGTCCTACATCGCGTCTTTTTAGTACTGCTGGCAGGACGCTGTACAATCTATCATTAAGAACGCACGGTTAATTTTCAGTAAATATGTTTCATTATGAAAGGTGTTTATTTAAATGTTTCTTGCCATCTAGCATTTAAACGCAATTATCTCAAAAACTAATTGAAATATGGAGATTAATGAAGTACACCTTTTTTACGTATAAAAGATCCTTCTTTCATAATTTGAGGTAAAGCTTCAGAAATGTGAGAGACAAAAAATATATGCGAGAATTTATTAAACTCATATTGTATAGCTGGCGTTCCCCAGGAGGTATCTTAAAACTCATCATGTAATCCTCCCTCTTGCCCTCAAAAATATAACTACACCAAAGTTGATTCATATCCGCCAATATTATAAAGTAAATATTTACTTGGATCACCGTGTATCGCTTTAATCGTATAAGAAATGAAATTGAATGACATATTTTCAAGTCCACTATCTCCTGTTGTTATATAGTCCCTGAGTTACGGGACACCCTATATATATATCCATATATAAAATTCCCGCAAAAGCAACAATACCAAAAGGGTTTCCAATATGGTGTTTTAAGTAGACGTACACCAGAAAAAAATGTATTACTTTTTTTCTTGTATAATAAATACAGAAATACCTATTTTTGCTTTTTATAAATAAACTAGCGTGTACCCGGCATGCGTTGCAACCCGCTGGTATAAATACAAACCCGAACAAACCCGATATATTAGTACCCGGCATGCCACTTTCTAAAACTGCACCCGTGCGAAGCCGGGGCGGGTCGCTAGTAATACATAAAAACCTTCCTCTTAAATCACTCTATCTATTTAAAAAAACCGCTTCAAAATCCGTTGCGTAGTTTTAAAGATTTAAGCACACAGACAGCGACAGCGACTTTGTTTTATATATCGATGGCTACGTTCTAACAGGTCGTAACCCACAATTTTTGCGAAATTGCGTTTAATGCACTTTTAGATAGGTTGTGACATCTCTGAACTAGTTCCTGAAGTTCATCCGCGCCCAATAAGTAGAAACCTTTTTATTTCAATTTTAAATTAGGTCGTATCATCCCTGCTCATTTTACAGGCGCAATAAGTCGTATCCCACATAACGGCTATTTCAAAAGGACGTAACCCATTCGCCTTTACGACTAAATAATAGTTAAAAAAGCGTAACCCACAGATCTCGAGTTATAAAAGGACGTAACCCGTCGTAATAGATATTCTAAAACGTCATATCCCATATTCTAAAATGTCGTATCCCACTTTTTAAATTGAAAGAATTTTATAATAATAAAAATGTTTAGATACAAGATTTCCCATAATATTTAGTAGTTATATCTATCTAACTAAACATCTCTTAAGTATTTTACTAAACACTACAGAGTTTTTTGTGTCTCCTGTAA
Organism: Polydrusus pterygomalis; assembly: GCA_963969555.1. Classification (NCBI taxonomy): domain Eukaryota; kingdom Metazoa; phylum Arthropoda; class Insecta; order Coleoptera; family Curculionidae; genus Polydrusus; species Polydrusus pterygomalis. The sequence continues at coordinate 33,687,847 of OZ018376.1, read as the reverse complement.
AATTTGCCTCACTGGGGATACGACCTGTAAGAACTTAGCCATCGATATGTTAAGATAAGATACTAAAAGAAATAAATGTTGTATTCTTTTCCTTTAGTTTTCCACATACTTATTTTGATAGGTACGGGTCTGGTAATATTTTATTTTATAAATAATAAAATTACGCTACTTCGCTATATCTTTACAAAATATTAAGACTCTCTTACAAAATTTAACGGATGGTGAAGGCCAAGGTAAAAGAACCTAGTCCGGTTCTGTTTGTGTAGCCAACCGCTTAACGTAAAATATACCAGATTTCAACAGGTGATGCGGCGAGTTCTTACATTAATTTGACTTTACGTTACTTTTAAATAGCAGAGCAAAGAAATGCGAAGAATTTTAGAACGTCTATGAAGAAATGACAAGTAGACCTAATTTTAGACGGAGAAGCCAAGAAGAGCTTCGACAGAATTAACTTGAAGCATGAAATGAAATAACTCAAGAATTTACAATACAATAAAATTGGTGTTAAGCTTGTCACGACGTCTACATAAGGGCTCGGAATTGTATTCGAATAATTCGAATATTCAAATATTCGACTATTCTAAATTTAAATTTTTTGTTAGTTAAAAAATTCGACTATTCAAATATTCGACTATTCGAAATTTGAATATTTGACTATTCGAATATTCGACTATTTAAATATTCGACTATTCAAATATTCGACTATTCAAATATTCGACTATTCAAATATTCAACTATTCGAAATTCGAATATTTGACTATTCGAATATTCGACTATTTAAATATTCGACTATTCAAATATTCGACTATTCGAATATTCGACTATTCGAGTATCTATTCGACTATTTGAATATTCGACCATTCGAATATTTAACTATTTGACTTTGTTCGGATATTTATATGTTCGACTATTCGTGTTTTCTGTGAAACTGTAAATTTCAACGTAAAAAAGAAAAAGAAAAATAAAATTATATAGTCAACAAGCAGTTAAACCACTTCTACCGTGAGTAAACGACTGTAATTCGAATATTTAAATATTCGACTATTCAAAATTCGAATATTTGACTATTCGACTATTCAAGTATTTATTCGACTATTCGAATTATTCGACTATTCGAATTATTCGACTATTCGAATTATTCGACTATTCGACTATTCGATTTATTCGACTATTCGAATTATTCGACTATTCGAATAACATACCAAACGACTATTCGAATACTTATATTTTAAAAATTCCTAGCCCTAGTCTACAAGCGTTCATCGACAGCAACGGTGCAAAGACGAAATATTGATGTTTATTTATAAAGGAAAGGAAAAACCATTTTACTTAATTTTTATAGTTAATATACAATATCACAAACTACCTAACGAACTACTCAATCCAATATTTATACCTTTGATTTTGCATCTCATCATATTATGTAATTATATTAATATTAGACGAGGGCTTTGATCTAACCACCGCCTGGTACCAAGAATGGACCACCATGCATTAGAACAACCGAATGCCATGTATTACCCAAAAACCCCAAGGGTACGACTTACCACGAAAGACTTGGTCCACCCTAAACAGAATCCCAACTCAGGACGGTAGGTACGCCTACTTCTTACATAAATGGGGCAATATACCACCCCCTCTCTGCGAGTGTGGCGAATACCAAACAGTGAAGCACATTATAGAAGAGTGCCCTGGATCGGCCTACGAGGGACCACCTGAAGATTTCCTGTTGGCGACTCGGGAATCAATAGCCTATATAGATTTATTGGAAACTTGTTTGTAGTAGGAGCATAATATAACTGTATAATGTGTCTTATGCCATACGGTAAATACATAAATAAATAAATAAATATAATATTAATTTAAAAACATATTTTTACGACACCGACATAGCTTCTACGTAATAAATTAAAAAATTTCCAAGTTTATCAAATATTCTTAATTAAATCGGAAAGAATTAATCACACAAAAAGTTCAAGAGCAGTGCCTTTCGGGACACAAGACAGCGTTTCGTCGGCACGACTGTAGTGTTTGCGTTATCTTTAAAGCAATTCAAAGTGCTTCCGACCGAGACTATTAAGTCGTCTATTTTATGCCCTTTGCCCCACGAGACCCTTAAATTTATGGTGTATAGCGGTTAAGTGGTGTCAAAAAAGAGCTTTAAAATGCAGAGGCGTCGAATTGGAATATTTATGCTAAAAAAATTATGTGTAATCACAAAGGGTTTTGGGTTAGAAAACCGCATTTGTAAAAAAAAATTCATAGAAGCAATCAACTATATTAAAGTTTTAATATATACAGGGTGATTCACGTTGAGTGGCCTATGAGAAGATCTCGGAAACGAGTAAAGTTCTATTTTTTAAAATTTGGTAGCGGACATGATTAGCTTTGAACTTTTAAAATAATATATTTCGACGTTTGTATCAATTCCGGTTATACCGGAAGTTATGGCCAACTTTGGTATTTCAAATAAAATACCCTGTATATTTTAGCATTTTTGGATACCATTAAAACCTAAGTAACTTTTATTAAAAATGATCTATACCTATCTCTAACCGTTTTTGAGATATGAATTATAAAATGCATTTTTATGTAAAAACCTTACCGAGATGAAAGTTCAGTAATTTTGAAATTAATAAAGCTAAACATTTAAAATTTTGCAGGCTTTTAACTAAAACATAGATCTTTAGACTATACATTACTTAAGTTTCATGATTTGCATACAGGGGTTTTTTAAAAGTGCGCCAATGAGGCCAATTAGATAAAGGTGCATAAATCAATTTTTGCAAGTGGAACACCATATTTTTTATTTTATTAACGTGTAGAGAATCAAATTTTCCATCTAAATGTTTAATAATTACATAATATGTCAGTATCAATATTTTTAGTCGGTTTGGAATTATGAGCAATTAAAAAAATATATCAAAATATGTGTTTGCGTTAATAATAATAATAATAATAATAATAATAATAATAATAATAATAATAATAATAATAATAATAATAATAATAATAATAATAATAATAATAATAATAATAATAATAATAATAATTAATAATAATTCAGATTCCACCACCCACGCTCTGCACTTGAAAGAATCTACCTAAAACGAAAGGAGGGAGGAAGAGGTCTCATTAATATATATAACTTGTGCAAGTCACAAGAGACCTCTATGAGAAAATACTTCCAAGAATCGAATGGGGAAATTCTTAAAAAAGTGGTAGCAGCAGACGCTGGATATACAGCCCTCAACTTAAAGCGAAACGGACTACCTAACATCATTCGCGCGCCGCCAAGTCAACAGCTTGTAACTTGGCAAGAGAAAGCTCTACACGGCAAATACCCTACTGCACTCCAAAATCCACTCATAGATAGAGAAATGTCACTGAATTGGTTAGAGAAAAGGCAGCTTCACGCTGAAACAGAAGGTTTTATTATCTCTATCCAAGACCGTGTCATTCGAACTCGAAACTATGAAAAGGTCATCATGAAAAGGAATGTGGAAGATGTGTGCAGAAAATGCAACTGCCCCGGAGAGACGATAGAACATATCACGGCGGGTTGTGGTGCTATGGCCCCAACGCTTACCTGGGGAGACATAATCAGGTGGCAAAGATCATCCACAAGGAACTGGCCCATAAACTAGGGCTAAGGGAAAACCTCCCACCATACTACCAATACTCACCCGAGCCAGTCCTTGAATCCCCTGAATATCTCTTATACTGGGACAGGCCAATAATAACGGATAGAACAGTAGACCACAACCGTCCGGATATTCTTCTTATCGAAAAAACCACCAAGAAAGCTTTCATAATCGATATAGGTTGCCCACTAACACACAACCTCTCTAAAACCGAATCCGAGAAGAAGACCAAGTACTCGAATTTGGCTATAGAGATAAAAAATATATGGAAGCTAGATAAAATTGACATAATTCCGATCATAATATCGGTGGAAGGAGCAATGACGAAATATTTCAAGCCCAACTTGGAAAAACTGGGCCTATCAGGTTATTTATACCAACTAATTCAGAAAAGCGTCATCCTCCAAACATGCCATATAGTACGGAAGTTTCTAAACAGTACAGGTTAAGATGAATTTCTTCTCTGTACTGTAAATAATACCAGCAATACCAACAAAAAGCTGTGAAAACTAACATTGAGAAATAATAATAATAATAATAATAATAATAATAATAATAATAATAATAATAATAATAATAATAATAATAATAACAAATTTTTATTAGTTTATTGAACTATTTAATTACATTTCAAATTTTTAATTTTTTCTTCTCTCCTGGTAGATAGGTAATTACAATCTAGAAAGACTACTTTATTAGACTTTTTTACATAAAATTTGATTCTTTAATTTTTTTACAAATAGTTTTAAATTACACCTTTTAATTTCATTTCCTAACTTGTTATATTCTATAGTAGTGGAGTCAATCTACGGAAAAATGAGGTGAGGTCCGTAAAAATTTGATAGAGGTTGGTGACGTGGAAAAAGTTGTTTCTTGTGATAAGAGTAAAGATATTCCAAAATTTCGACAAAAAATATTGATTGGAACCATCCCAAAAATCCAAAAAACTGTTTTTTTGGGTTTTTTTTAGGTCATTTTTGAAGTTTAATTTTTTTTTGGACCCCTTAGACTTCTAACTAAGATTTGGGAGTTGAACCCTTTTATTGTCAATGTTCAAGGAAGCTTTAGTTCAAATTTGGAATCTTTGCGATCATTACTTCCCCTAAAAGATATATATATATATACGTTTTTCGGACTAAAACTTGAAATTAGGCTATATTGGTTAAATCTTCACCAAATTGGATGAAATTTGGTGTAAAGGTGGGTCATGGTGACCACAATAAGTGATCCAAAGATGAAGTCAAAATAAGAAATATTTTCGATTAAAATCCAAAATTTTGAGTTTTTTCCCAAATTTTGAAACTGACCCCCATCCTGTCAATTAAAGGCTATTTTATATAGTTTAACGTGGTATAACTTGTTTTCCAAGATTCGCTCATTTGTTGGCCATTTACGCCATATATACATATATGCGCGCACTGATTTCCCACTTTTATTGTATTATAATGGTATTTTTTTACTATAATATTGTATTTAGCGTATATGCTTTTTCTTACATAATTATATATGTAAGAAAACATATACATTATTTATTTGGGGTTCGTTCGTGACAAAATAATATTTTTTTTTACTACACCTCCGTTATTATGGTATATTATACATATACTAGGTATACTATATACAACTTTTTTTTTAATTTAAAAAAAAAATCATTTGCTATTTTTCTAATTCAAGACGCGACAAAAATTTTCTTCTCATGATGCCTACTAATATTATGAGATAAAAATTATTTTTAAATCAATGACAGGTAAAAAAATTGTGTATCTTATGTTTCTTTTTTCCTTCGAATTTTTTAACTGCTGCAGCAATGCTGTTAGCAGACATGTATATTTTATAGCATTTAGAATGAAATTATTTTTCTTTAATATTGATCAATGATCTATATATTATGTTATCACACCTCTGATGCCGACTGGAATGACGCATTTTCTTTAAACCATCTTCTTTAACATTGATGATTTCATCCAATGGTTTCAGTTCGTCAGAACATATTACACAAATGTTACTTTCCATGATTATTAACCACTTGTAATTCAAATAATAATATATTATATATCAAGCATTTAATGGTGACTGTTATTAAAACTCAATAACCGAAGGGCAATTGTCAGAACAGATAAAATCAAGATACCATGTTGTTACCACGGTAACCAGCGCTGGGACTTGACATTCATGGCATGCTTAGTTTTTTATTGTTTGTACAAAATCGTGTGATTGCATTATACTCTAGTGTATATTCGATATTATTATTGAGCAAACACATATATAATGAACATATAATACAATAATATAATATAATATAATATATCATAATAAATATTTATATATAAAACGCTAAATACAATATTATAGTAAAAAAATACCATTATAATACAATAAAAGTGGGAAATCAGCGCGCGCATATATGTATATATGGCGTAAATGGCCAACAAATGAGCGAATCTTGGAAAACAAGTTATACCACGTTAAACTATATAAAATAGCCTTTAATTTGAGCCTAAGTAGAGTACTCTGCGATTTATTTGACAGGATGGGGGGTCAGTTTCAAAATTTGGGAAAAAACTCAAAATTTTGGATTTTTATCGAAAATATTTCTTATTTTGACTTCATCGTTGGATCACTTATTGTGGTCACCATGACCCACCTTTACACCAAATTTCATCCAATATGGTGAAGATTTAACCAATATAGCCTAATTTCAAGTTTTAGTCCGAAAAACGTATATATATATATATATATCTTTTAGGGGAAGTAATGATCGCAAAGATTCCAAATTTGAACTAAAGCTTCCTTGAACATTGACAATAAAAGGGTTCAACTCCCAAATCTTAGTTAGAAGTCTAAGGGGTCCAAAAAAAAATTAAACTTCAAAAATGACCTAAAAAATACCCAAAAAACCAGTTTTTTGGATTTTTGGGATGGTTCCGATCAATATTTTTTGTCGAAATTTTGGAATATCTTTACTCGTATCACAAGAAACAACTTTTTCCACGTCTTTACCCTCTATCAAATTTTTACGGACCTCACCTCATTTTTCCGTAGATTGACTCCACTATAGCACCACTAAAAAATATTGATTTTTGAGTCGATTTCAAATTTGTATGATCCAAAATAAGGTTATTTTTTCCTCTTGTTTCATGAATATGAACTTCATTAAATTTTGTCAAGAAATTTTCATATTTTGGTGCTGTTATATTTAAATTTATTTTATGAATAAAAATCAAAATACGAAATAATAAAAAAAATTTCTATATTCATCCATTGTAAACAATTTAGCATTTCCGTTATTTTAGTGTATTTATTACATCCCAATATTATTCTCATTGCTCTATTTTGTAAAATCTGTAATCTGTTTTTATCTTGTTGTGAACATAATATAGAAAATTGAACTACAAAAAACAAAATGAGGTAAAATAATACAATTGAAAATCATTTTTTTACTATAAATGCTTAAGTATCCTCTTTAAGTTCATAAGACATTATTTTTGTAATAAAGGCATCTGGATAGGCATGAAAATATCCTAAAACAGTAATTTGCTTTTCTTCAGAGTTCCGAACAGGCATCGGAAATGTCCTTTTGGCTGTTGCATGACCAAACTTATAAAAATTGGCCTCAATTCTTCTAAATTGTTTATCGCTAATTGGTAGTAAATGTGGATATCGTTCATTAAGGTGGGAGTATCAACATGCTTGCCAACCTATAACCTATTTCGCGTAGATTTATTTAATTTTTTTAGCTTTTACACATAATTTAAATAAAATCATTATCGTCTTCATATTTTATAGGTAATAATTGACATATTAAATAAATATCAAGGAATTTCATTAACTATTTTAGGAGAATTGTATAGCAAAAAATATCGGGTAAGATTTTTTTTAACATTATTATGTCATTGTTCTTTCACTATACAATTATCCCAAAATTAGCAATAAAATGAATCGATATTTTTGTTATATGCCAGATATTACCTAAATATTGTACCGACGATATTGATTTTATTTAAATGTTACTTAAGCTAATAATAAACTAAAAAAAGCAACTCAAGTAGGTTATAGGTTGGTAATGGATTAAATGACGTTGAGAATGCCACCTTAAACACTCTGCATGTTCTGCTTATGATTCGTAGACACTCTCCATGAATATAAAATAAATTTAAAATATTGTTATTAGAATAATTATTATTATTTATCATTCTTAGATTATAAAGAATGAAAGTAATTTTCCTACGACCACCTACGAAAATGACAATAACAGCACGGTTAACTTGGCTAGAAAGTGCTAAATATCGCACGCGTGTTGAAAAAAAATATTTCAACACGAGTGTCGAAATTTGGTATGTCGATTAGGCATTAATCTTGCTTAAAACAAGATATAATTTGGGTTTGCTATGTGCAGGGTAAGTATCATAAAAACAACATAAATTTTATAGCATTTTTATATTCTATAGAGACCCAACCAAGCAGGGTTGTCAACCCTCCGAATTTGATCCGAAGGTTTAGGAAAAAACTAAGTTTTAATTTCTGGTTTTTTACGCAAAATCTTTGGGAAGATAAATTTTCGCATATAATTTTTTTTCGTTTTACAGTCTAGAAGTCTAAGTATTGTCTGGAGCAGTATTAAAGTTTGCTTGAAAAAAGCAAGCGGTCTGGATGGAGGCCTACCAAGTTTTGCTCGGTTATTCGTAAAGGACGGATTATATGCACTTAAATTCAGCCAAAATATGCGCCTGTTTTGCCTTGTTTGCCTTTAAAATATGCAGTTATTTAAATTTTTTTACCAAATATGCATACTAAGTAAAGTAGCTGTATGTGGAATACTGCCTAAAATGTGGAATACCTCCTTTGCGGCCAAACTAATATCGCCATCTCACTTCCAATAGCCTAATCAGAAGCTCTTTCTATTATGTTTCACCCCTACCAACACAATGGAGCATGTCGCGGTTGTCGTTTGCCGGTATTGGTTCGAACACAAGTTGTAACGGTCGCTATATTTTTGCACGTGTAAACATCTAATGCGACTCCGTTTATAGAAATTTTCGCAAAATTGGTGAATAACCGTAAAGGTAGGTAGTGGATGATTGTGAAATATTTTAAACATTTTATTAATATTTTGTTTTTAATATTTTACAAACATTTTTTATAAATAATTAAAAGGTATTGTGGAATACTAAGTAGGGTCTGAATGTGGAATATTCCACATAAGGCTTCTTTGAAAATATTTTTCCTATTTCAGAAAAGGCCTCTGAGAAATGTAAAAGAACACAAATTAACTGAAGAAAACATGAGAATGGCGGTACACACAAGTCTATTAATTCAGTAATGGAGAAAAGGAAAATGATAAAGAAAAAAGTTTTTGATGCAGAACCAGGATGCATTGGAATGCAAAATAAACTAAAAAAAAAAGAAGCTGAAAATTTCTGCTAAACGTCAAAAAAGAGTTTCATTTTCATCAAGCTCAGAATCTAACGAAAGTATTTCCTTATAAAATTCTTCAGGCGATGAAGAAAACTTTCCGCTAGAAACGTGCCCTGATGACGCAATTTGTCTTTTTTGTGAAAAAAGATTTTCAAATGATACTCGTGGTGAAATATGGGTCATGTGCGTCATGTGCAACTGCTGGGCACACGAAGAATGTGCAGAGGTGACGAAAAAGACCCATACATCTGTGATTTTTGTTCTTGGGTATTTTGTTCTAAGTTATTCTTGTTCTGACTAACTTTTATGTTCATTTATTGTTTTGTTTTTCGTATTTTATAATAGAATAAAATAAATGTATGTTATTTTCCAATAATCTTTTGCTTCACTTAAAAAAAAAACAAATTATTTTAATATCAAGTCTAATATTTAACCTATTCCACATTACCCACCCATTTTTCAGTTAGAAAAAAAGTGCACTATTTTGTAAATTGTTTTTCATACATACATTTTTCAATTTATAATTTTTATTTTTTCTGTATTATTGTTTATAATATATTAAAGCTATTTATTTTCCAAAATGTGGATAATAATGTTAAAGTTTTCATTTTTATTTTTTCAAAAAACAAAACAGTATTTCACAATCGGCTACTTTACTCTACTGATATACAATATTTCTTAACTTATTATAGTAAAATGAGGTAAAGAAACACATTGGGTTCTAAAAAATATGGTTATTTTTTAAAAAATGCAAAAAAAAAACAAAGAAAAATAAAAGTAAACAATTTTTTAACCTAAAATTATATAAAAGGCATTTATTACTAAATATTTTTCAAAATTTTCAACTAAAAAGGAATATCCTCTATTAGTAAAAATATGTTTTTACAACAAGAAGCTTCTTTTAACATCTACTGATGTAATCGAACAATAATGCAACTTAGGTAGCAAAATATAAGGCCAAGATACAACATCGTTGGATGGTTTACCATCATGAATGCTTTTTACTGCAGTTAAGTATTTAAACCCTTCATTATTTTTTAAAGTTACATAAAGTTTCTTCCTTCTTGACCTCCTACTTTACCGGGAATGTTGTCACATTTAGTAGTTTCAATAATACTAATTGAGTCTCTTAAACTTAAATTTCTACTCTCCAACGAGGATATTAATTATGTCCGATGTAAAACTGAAATTAGCCTGAATAAAAACAAGATCTTTAGTTACACTTCCACTTTTTAACAACTCTTTACTTTGCACAACACACTGCGAATCGTCATCTAACGCGTAATAATAACGCATTATTAAGTAACAATAAACAACCCCTCACAATATGCTTGCAAACCCCGGGAACCACCAATAAAAACCTTATGTATAACCACAATGTAAATATTTTATTTATATTATAATTTTCAAATTGAAAAATCCCTGAAATTATTTCCAAACTGGACATTAAACCTTTAACGTTTTAAATTTTTTGATAAAGCCGAAAACATAAAAATATGCTCTTAAAATAATAATTTATGAAAATATGCATTTTATTATAAAATTGACAAAATATGCAAAAAATGCAATATATTCCGCCATTTAGTTATTAGTCTGTACCAATTTCAGCCTGGTATAATGATATTAAAAATATTGTAAATGACCATCAAACTAGATCTAGAGAGAACTTCTATGTAACGACAGCTCCAAACCGTTATAGTCAAAATGATGTTTTCCACAATGGACTTGTTCAATATAATAGCTTGCCCAATGATGTTAAGAAAGCAAAAACTGTTAAGATATTTGTCAAAGAATGCAAACAATATTGTAGGAAGAATGTGTAGGAGTTGCACTTTTTGCAAGATATTAAAATTATGTTAATGCCATATGCCTTTATTATGTTAAATCTAATGTTTATGTGTATACTAATAACATTATATCATATGTATTTTTTTTTCCTATATTGTAACGATGTTAGCACATGCTATTACCAATAAATTATTATTATTATTATCCTTTTAAATAACGAAGTTTGTGTTAATCATTTTTTTAAATTTTATAACTTCCCTGATCCTCCCCTTAAGTTAACCTATGACATTCCTGACATTTTGTTGTGTATCCCACACATTGTACCAACGCAGCGTATTTATAATTTATGGACCTTTCGTTTTAGCTTACCTACAGCTTTTGTTTCGAAATAAGAAATTTTCTTTTTAATTTAATAGTATTTATAAAAAAATATATTTTTACAAAAGCTTACATTAATCTAAAAGCCTGGAAACAAGCGTAAGGGCAGATAATCACCGAAAACTGTGACAACGAAGGAAGGAAAACAAAGCATTTCGCCATAATGAAGATTGTTTCTCTCTGTGTTTTTGTATCTTTCAATTAACGGCAGCAAAAAATATGAAAAAATTTATCGACCAACCGTCTGCGACCGTTTGTTTTGCACAGAAGCAGACATTCTCTCTTATTGTTTGAAAAATAAAAGTGACAAATTGGTTAATTACAATTGGAGTTTTAAAGATATAGCTGGAGAAAATAGGGAATTTTTACACTTTTATTATTACACATAACTTTCAGTACTGTTGAAAAATATGCAAATATGAAAACTTTAAGAGTCATTTCGTTTTTTGATTAATATTTCGTTACCTCTTCGTCTTATCTAAAATGTGGCCCATCTTTGAAAGACAATTATCTACAGTTTTACGTTTAAAAAGGTTGGATTTATAAACAAATAAAAGCAGAAAAAGTAATATGTATAGTGCAGTAAAAATAAATTATGACCTGGGCAAAATTGCAACACAAATGATTCTTTTTACATTCTATTGTGAAAAGTGTCTATTTTTACATATTCAAAATCCCCATTAATCCTGGCCCCGGAAATCAGTCAAAATCCAAGACGGTGGCTGAATTTTGCATTTTTAAATACAAAAAGTTTACAACTTTACTTTTATAAGGTGTAACTTGGCAAAAATGTTTAAAATACAAAGATAAAAGTATAAAATAGGTATTGAATAGGTAAGACAGGTATTGAATCACTTAAATTGCCTATTATACATTAGAGAAAACTTTATTGCACATTAGACTTACAAGAAAAAAACATTATTTCAATGAACAAAAATTAAAATGGTTTGGCTGTTTTTTCACAATGCATCATAATCTTCATCTGTACTTTCCATTTCTTCATCTTCTATTTGCTGCGGACTATTTTCACAATTTGTTTCTTGACACTGACCACAAGAACTGGTACATTCCAAACTATTCTTTCGGCAACTACATTTCATGGCACCACAGCCGGTTTAACACCCCAGTCTGTTGGGTTCAAGCCTTCTTGCATTTTTGTATTCATATACAAAATTGCAAATATGCACGGAAGTTATATGGTACTTGACAGCTGATTCCGTTGGGGGAAGGTTCTGTGGCTGAATGAAATATTTTGCCTTCGATACTTTATCTATAATAGTTCTATACCTAAGTGTATTTAGTGTATCATCTGGATTTCCACCAAAAATACAAACCATTATCTTCTTTCCAAATTCTTTAACCTGACTGGGATTAAGGTTTGTTGAGGTGAACGATAGTGCAAGTTCACGAAAGTATTGATCTTCAACAACACGTTTCAAAACTGATTGCTTTACAATATGGAATATTCTGGACGTGCTGTCACATCCTGTATGCGAATGTATAAAGAATAGACTGTTCGCTAAGTTATTTCCGAGCGAATATCTAGTGGCATTGATATCATAAATTTAATGTTATTCTGTTTGAAAGATTTTTTATCACTTCTGAAAAACAGCTTGTAGTATGCTTGATTACACCAATAAATCAGGAATACCAATAGGTCAGTGTCGTCTCCTATATCAATGTTGTATTATTAATTTTTGAAGATTCCACTGCAGTTTTAACAATTTCAACATCAGCATCATCAACTGAATGAATTACTGAACAACCATGTTGTCGCATTTCTTCAGCGATTGGATCAATTGAATCGGTGAGTGGAAGAACAGTATAAGTGCAAATCGTTAGTTTTTCAGAAATGCGCCGCACTTCTACTGTTCTTTCACTCAGCCAAAAATTTAATAGGTTACCGTGGTCGGAGAATGGCTGATGTACTGTTGTTTCAATATATGATAGACCTTTGGATTTTAAGCACAATTTGGCTATCTAAGTTTAAAACGCCATTTGGCACTTGTATTGTTCTTCCACTCACCGATTCAATTATTTTCGGCTTGTTTTCCTTATTAGTGAGAAACATTTCCTTACTTTCTGTTTATGTCATATCTGGTGTGAAGTTCACGGCGGGGAAAATTCTATTTGTTCGGCGATTATGGGCCATGTCTTTTATTGTGTTTTCTGATGTATAACCATCAAAAACTACAATTGCTTGCCCATAATTAGCTCACAAACGAAGCATAACATTTTGCTATATCCCTGAATGTATACTCTCATTACACCATGGCAGGCGATGCAGTACACATTTTTACCAAGTTACACCTTATAAATACAAAGTTATAAATTTTGTAATTAAAAATACAATATTTAGCCGCCATCTTGGATTTTTACTGATTTTCGGGGCCAAGATTAATGGGGATTTTGAATATGTTGAAATAGACACTTCACTCAATAGAATGCAAAAAGAATCATTTGTGTTGCAATTTTGCCCAGGTCAAGGGAATTTTTACACCATATTGACTGCACTAGTAATAATTAGTGATGCCGCCGAGACGAGAAATTCTCGTGTCTCGTCTCGTCTCGACGAGACGAGAGTGAAATTTTTTTCTCGAGAGAAGTCACGAGACGAGACGAGAGAAGACCGTTTCTCGTCGAGAAATTTCTCGTTATTTCTCGAATTTTCTCGTTTGTTAGAACACTGAATTTTAGGTATCTCCTAATATATAGACAGAAAAATAATGTGTTTAACGTTCTCACTCTATCGTATTGTGAAGGCATTTACCTTAAAACAGATATTCAAGAGAACATAATCAAATTGTCTAGCCTCTTTCTTCTGTCTACGGTTAGTAGTTAGCATTTTTAAATAATTAACCAAATCTGAAAGAAAGCATTTTCGATTGAAAACACAATATCGAAAAGGACCCCAGTCAAATTTCATTCACAAGGCGAAAGACGATAGATTTTGACTAAATTTAACAATTTTGTATCAAAAATTCGAAATTCGCCAAAAACTTCTCACACAAAAATCATTAATAAAAGTGTGAATTTCATTTCATATCTCTCTTACCAGTTTTAATATTTGACATTACTTTCATAACACCCTGTATATCAACCGAAACTTTATTAGGAAATCACAGATAAAGACAACGGAGGGCCATGAAACTAGTGTTATTGAAACAATAGCATTAAGTTAATAGTCTCAATTATGACATTAGTAAATAAATTTAAAATAAAAAGTCTAATATAATAGGTAAAGTGACATTCAGTACGAATAATTCAAGTGTATGCCTTATTTTGCCTTATTTTATTACACAGGTCTCAGACATAAATTTGGCTATTGAAAATAATTATTAAATGCGGTAAATAATACTTTTCCGCACGAGGTGGCAGTTGCACGAACGGCTCGAAGCAAGTCCTGGCATGCCACTAAGTGAGTGTGGAAACGGAACTTTTCGCACATGTTACTTACAATATTTTTCCTAATTGCGTAAAATTAAGCTTGTTCGTAATAAATTTTTGTATTTTTTGGGTAAAAGGAGCAAAAAATAAAGTGAATTTTTAAATTTTGATATGTCAAATAGAGCATTTTCGGAAATACTTCTTTAAGTTCTTTCTCTTGCACTTTCTATTAATATAATAAAAAAATTAAGGTTTTTCCCCGGATGACATTCTGGGCTGATCCCTTTATTTAGTCGAATATTTTCCAAACTATTGCAGTTAATTATGCCCCGAATTATGCCAAAAAATAAATAATAAAAGAAGGGTAGTTCCATTATGAATCAATTATTAATATTATAAATCGTTCTCTATTCTGTATCTTTTACCACCCCGTATATTTTGGACTGAAAATACCTCGGTGCCAACCCTATTACATTACGTGAATTATGTCTTATGGCTTGCAATATTTTGTTGATCTAAGAAAAATAGTTTCTAAGTCACATGACTACCCAGGTAGCAAATACACGTCATTTACACGCAGAAAAGACGTACCCATTCTCGTCGAAGTCACCAAAAAAGTGACGGGCAATCAACGTTTATATGACGGCAATATGTCACAGCGAAATGACGTCATTCCGGACACGTTAATAAGACGTATATTGTTCACATCAAAAAGACCGATTCCAGAGTAGGGATAGCATGGTTAATTATTGGTTTTAACCGTGTCAAAGTAATAAATGCTGACATTTTCTCTCCGATTGCAGAGTCTTCAGCGTTCTTTACTTCCTTGAATTCAAAAATAATGATACCTGAATCGAAGGCAAGCTATTCAAATTTTGACAACGTTGAAACTCGAGCTTCCATTCTAGGATGTTTGATAAATTAAACACATAAATAATCTGTAAAAACGACAGTTTTTTTAATTTTGTTTCCAAATTTTTACTACAAATTACCTTAAAATCAGATTACATAACTATGCCATCATTACGGTTATGATACAAAGGAATTGAAACACTTATAAAACCGAAAACACCAATTATTAAAACACAAAAGAAACGAATAAACAAAATGCCGCGCATGCCACCAAACTAAAGCGGAAAATAAGACAAACGTCTACGTGGGTGACAAGCGTAGGCGAGGGCAATATCAATTGTCAATTTTTAGCGGGAAATTCAAATATTTAGAAATTACTTATTTGTCATGGTACTGTTATTTGTATACCTGCATCGCGCTAATAGTATCTGAACATTTGTGTTTGTGCATATATATGATACGTACACCATTTTTGCGATTGTCCTTTTTAGGACGACAAGTAAATTAAATTTTATAGCATTCGACTAATTACAAAAACATGCCTTAAAGTTATAAAATATTCTAAAATACTTATGTATATTTTTGTTTGACATCTCCATATTATTTATCGTTCAATACCTACCTATTTACAATATTTACGATGATCAATCTGATATTTTTTTCTATATACCTATATGTATACTTATTTCAGTTAAATTTACGTATATTATTAAGTCATTAAATTAAGCTTTTATAGAAGTAAATTAGGGACGTTATAATGACGTGATATATACGAACTATTTAAACATCTCTAAAATAGGTATCAAATTCGACGTGTAAATGACGTCACTTAAGACCCGTGATAATTTTCGACCAAATATCACCACATATCTACGTCAAAATCAGGTGAATTCACGTGACTCTGCTACCTGGGTAACAAACCGACTTATATTAAACCCTTCTGCGATACGACCAGATACTTTTAAATGTATACCCCCTTTAAGATTCGTATAAAAAAATATTTTTTATGATTCCCTAGTCACGAGAAAAAACGAGACGAGACGAGACGAGACGAGACAATGGCACTCTCGAGCGAGAAAAACGCTTTTCTCGTCGAGACGAGATAAAAAAAATTCTCGCCTCACGAGACGAGACGAGAATGGGCCAATTCTCGTCTGGTCTCGTCTCGCGGCATCACTAGTAATAATAATAAGAAAATGAGGTGGCGAATGCGTCATTAGTTTTTGCTCTTAACATCAACAATTTCTTTGCCTGGAAGGGTTTTCTTCTTAAATTTTTATTTTTATTTTTACACACCGCATAGAAAACAACACAACACAATATTTAAAATATATATCAGCAATATTAATAATCACGAAAGTGGAAAATGGTCTTGCGCATGTAAACAAAGTCTAGCAGACACGTGCATGCACACTGCAAAATTTTCATTTAACGAATAGAAAGATGGTCCGGGTTTAAAATTTAAAATGTGTTACTAGAAGCTTAATATTGGGGTGCACAGATCTTAAGCCTGCATTCCACGGGCCAAGTTCTTGGTAAAGAAATCAGAATGCACGCATGGGGAGTAGTGAAAATCCCCATTTTTTTTTTAGAGTCCACATTGCACCCTTAAAAAATTGGTGTCTGGTTAGCTGTTTCCCGACGAAGAATTGTTGGTCCTATTTTTTTCCATGACACAGTTACAGCACAGCGGTATAGAGACAATATTTTGAATCCATTTGTGGAGCAATTACTTGACGACGAACTACGTTTTGGATATTTTCAACAGGACGGTGCAACCGCCCATACAGCCGCCGAAACTATTAACTACTTACGCAATTTTTTCGACGACAGATTGATCAGTTTTCGATCAGACATGGAATTCCCACCTAGATCACCTTGTTTAACGGTTATGGATTACTTCGTTTTTCATCCTTTAAAGAACACTATTTTTAAAACACCAGTTGCAAATTTAGAACAATTACAAGGTAGGATTATCCAAGAATGTGGTAACATTTCTCCAGAGATGCTGGTCAACACTTTCGAAAATATGAAGAGACGTGTGAATTTATGCTTGGAGCATGGCGGTGGCCAATTTCAGCAATTTATGTAATTATTTTTCTTTTTCTTTCTGTATATTCTTACTTTGTTAATTTTGTAAACAACAAAAATAAATTTGTATCTGTGTACTTATTTTATTACTCATTAGTTTGGCATATTATGTCATAATATGAATTTGACTAAATTTTAACCTAGATTTGGTTAGATATATCGTCCCCATATCATTGTGATCTAAACCAAGCCCTACGTTTTTTAATCCACGCCCTCTTTGATGCAAATAATTTTTGCTCGCACGGTACTTGATCTAATTTTTTGACCGAGTGGGGGAAGAAGATAGTAACTTTTGGTGCTTGTGGCTGCCAACCTACCAGGTTTTAAGGCTAGAAAATCGTATATTTCTAAAATTTGTTTAAAAATTGCCGTCGTGTTTTTAGCTCGAAAGGCCAGAGAACAGGTCAATTAAACTTACCTTATCAAATCGAAAATAAAAACCATATAAAACAGCAATCTTCAATATTATCGCATACCTAACCTCAAGTCAAATATTAGTTGGCAATATTTAACAATTTGTCAAAACCTTTGGTAAGAGTAAAACAACATTTTTAAGCACAGTTTCTTGATCACGAATTTGAAAAAGTTTTCGGTCATTGTTGTTTATAGCATAAACACTATTAACGTAACTACACAATACATAAGTAGGTACACAAAAACTAGAAATCCGATATGCTATGCCCCCACAATCCACAATAACAGAGTTATTTTCGAAAATATTTCGGAAAGTAATGCGTTTTGAATTCTGCAAATTTAGGTTTTCGGAGAAGCTCACTTTAATGAAATAACAGCGACCACAACCATGCGACTTTTGGTTATACCGAAAGTTGTCTTAAACTTGCGTATTTTATACACTGCGTTTTTTTTAACGCGGGCCATAGGGATTTACATGGCAAATCTTTAAGCCTATGTTAGGCACATTTATATTAAACAAATAATATTAAAACTTTAGAATAGATAAAATGTGAGATGGGAGGAAGAAGTTAACATACAATCTGTGCAAAAAATCTCCAAGAGATACCCAAAAAAGCTCTTTTTATTTTTTTAAAATTACACTTTTTTACCCCCTTGTAATTTATGTAATTAACTACCTTAGATAAAGAAAAATATTGACACGGCTCGGCTGTCAGTATTTTCCTGACTTTCATGAAATTAGTTTAAATTATTAAACTTTATTGAAATAAAAGTTCTGCTTTAGAATTATTGAGAAAATTATTATACAGTGTGTGTATAAAGTCTGGAAACGGCTTAATAACATCACAATTTACTGGCCGATTTAAACCAAATTTGGTACAGTTGTGTAAGAGGATCTAACGCACCGAATGACGATATTGGCGTTGTTGCCAGCTTTTTAGTTTGTCTGGAATTCGAACGAATTTTATATTTTTAAATATAACACCCAGTATATTTTTACATTTTTAAATTCCACATAAAATTATAATTATTTTTTATTAAATGCATTATTAGTCTATACTTAACAGTTTCCGAGATATTGACTCTCGAAAAGTGACATTTTTGAACTTTGACAGCTTATAACTTTCTAACAGTACGTCTTAGAGCAAAACGGCTTACATGTCCCTATCTTCAATTTTTATTATCTTCCCAAAAAAATTAACTTCCGATTAAACCGGATGTAACTCGAAAGCAGGAAATATAGTTGTTCCGGTTTAACTGGAAGTTGATTTTTTTGGGAAGATAATAAAAATTGAAGATAGGGACATGTAAGCCGTTTTGCTCTAAGACGTACTGTTAGAAAGTTATAAGCTGTCAAAGTTCAAAAATGTCACTTTTCGAGAGTCAATATCTCGAAAACTATGAAGCATGGACTAATAATGCATTTAATAAAAAATAATTATAATTTTATGTGGAATTTAAAAATGTAAAAATATACTGGGTGTTATATTTAAAAATATAAAATTCGTTCGAATTCCAGACAAACTAAAAAGCTGGCAACAACGCCAATATCGTCATTCGGTGCGTTAGATCCTCTTACACAACTGTACCAAATTTGGTTTAAATCGGCCAGTAAATTGTGATGTTATTAAGCCGTTTCCAGACTTTATACACACACTGTATTTTAAACTACTTAAAATAATAGCTATTTATGTATCAAGGGCGTTACGGGGACTATAATGCCCTGAAGGTAGAAATAGCCCGAGGGCCTCTGGCCCGAGGGATAGGTTTCTGCCTGATGGGCATTATAGTCCAGTAAAGCCCGTGGTGCATACAATGCTTTATGTTTTACCTAAAAAAGAGTTTTTCAATGACTAATTACATTATTTATTCGCAATATAAAAAATAAGTTGCACCTGTACCTGTATACGTAAGTAGATAATGACTGGTGTTAAGTTTGACTTTGATGTTTCTGTCAGTTAGTCAGTTGGCATTTTTTATTTAACGATTTGCTCAAAATGGAAGAAATTCCACAAAATATAAGAGAAAAGGTCATAAAAGCGACCGAAAATCTTTTGCCAGTTAAATCAAGGCAACAGTATGATCGGGAGTATGGCATATTTGGTATTTGGAAAGATACGAACACAATTCTTCAAATAACCGAAAATGTTTTAATGGCATATTTCCAGGAACTGGTAAGTTATTGATTTTATTTTAATACATATGTTTAACAAACTTTATTATTTTTAGTCGGAAAAATACAGTCCGAACTCTCTCTGGACCAAGTATTCTACAAGCGGGCATTATCATAATGCCCGCTTATAATGCCCTAGGTGTGATAGCAGGTATTATTGCTATCATAACATATTCCGTTTCTAAGGTATTATAGATCAATAATAGATAGGTAAAACATAAAACATATTTAATACAAACCAAATAATCATCAACATTGTATAATTTCGGTACAACTTGCCAAATATTATAAAAATGTCACATACCAGTTTATGTCAAATATACCTGGGTAAACTTAATATACAGGGCTGGGCAAAACAGCGTGATATTATGACTTAAAATGGTATTTTTCAATATTTTGCGTTAGTAAAGTAATACAAACATGGTTCTAAATTGGATATGAGACCACAAGAAATATTTGTGTAAAATTTCAACTCGTAGTTCTCAATAGAAATGTGCCTAACATAGACTTAAATATTTACGATGTAAATCCCTATGGCCCGCGTTAAGAAAAACGCATTGTATAGGGCACTCTGTATAATATATTTTTCTGTGTTTCTTTCTTTATTTCCAAAATTTGTTTTAAAAGGTTTTGTATTCTACGCCTAAAATTGACATTTTCAAAGATGAAACTCGAAATTCTGGTTGTGTAATTAGATATTATATATTGTGTTCAATAATGAATTGTCCGAAAATGTTATTTTAGATACAGGGAAGTGAAAAAGTAACAATTTTTGATCTTTCTCAACAAATTATAAAAAAAAAACTTGAGAAGTTTTCCTATCTGGCCATATACACCCAACGAAAAAGATACGTAAATACACTAAAAAAACTTATGTTATTAACAAATGTGATTTTGAAAATCGGTTCAATAAACGATTTTATGTAGCCAATAAACCAGTGCTTATTAATTCATAATTTTTAGTTATTAAATTAATGTTCACCGTTTGTATTCACAAACAATAATTTATATATTCTATAAACACCGTTTATGAATAACAATATTTTATTGATAATTATAAACACATTAGTTCTAAAAAATATCGCTTATTGTAACAACAAACTGATTAGTATATGTATTTATTATAAATGTTTATGGTCTTAGCTTATTTAGTTTATTGGATTAATAAATCCATTTTACTAAGACTCTACACTAAGGAAAATGATCTAATACAACAGGTTTGCTGATACATAGTTTGTATTGATAAATTATTTTTATTAACCCATATAAAATAAATTGCTATTGTATATGTGTGAACATGGGTCAATTTATTTGTAGTTGTAATTATATGGATGGAAACGAGAATTACCTAAGCAATTTTTAAGATATTTCAAAAAAAAAAAACACTGAAGGGGAATGGAAATAGGATAGAGTATCAGAAAAACAATTTCATTTAATTTTTATTCGTCACCGTCTCGGTCATTTAATTTTCAGTCGTCACCGTCCGAGACATTAATAATTATTTACTTACTTTTGCATAAAAAGAAACACGTCACAGATAAACACAGTCCGGCAGTTTAAAACCAAAAAGTCTAATACGCACAAAATATAAGCAAAATGCTGTCTGAAAAATACCAAAAACAATTACACGAACGATCAAGAAATAACAGCAGAATGTACGCGGTGCGCGGTGTGTCCCAATGCGGCTCTGTGATATTTAAAGAACGCGACGAGACAATCGAATTAATGAAGTACGAAAAGAGATATGCGAGAGCAAATGCGTAAGACAAAGATGCACATACTAACGGCATATACGAGCGATGCTGTGCTTTTGAAGAGTTTGAGCTCATTGAAGGGCAACGTATTGAACTGTGTAGTGTGCATCTTCGTCATGTACATGCAACTATACGGTCAGTTATATATCCATCTCTTGTTAATCTAGCCAATGCCCGTGCCTGAAAGCCGTTTATAGAATTAGGGATTTTAAAATCACGTGTTGGCTAATATGTTTGACAAGAGAGACGTCAAAGCATTAAAAACTAAGGTGAAATCCACTATAAAAAAATATTAGAGAAGGTATTGGAAAAACAAATACAATCTTTCCTGCATGCTAATGATATTATCCCCGAAAAGCAATCTGGTTTCCGTCCTGGTTTCAGCTGCTCAACGGCACTATCTGATGTGACAGACGACATCCTTAGAGCTTCTGATAGAGGCAATGCAACTATCTTAATACTACTAGACTACTCAAAAGCCTTCGATATGTTAAATCATGAAACTCTTATTGCCATATTGCACTACATTGGTTTCTCAAAAAATGCCAGTGATCTTGTAAGATCATTTTTGAGTGATAGGGTAGAGCATGTGGACATCAATGGTAAGCAATCTGCTGTATTGAATGTTAATCATGGTGTTCCTCCATCACATATATGCGGATGATACACAACTGTATTTATCATTCAAACCTGCTGAGAGTCTACTGGCTAATGAAATGATCAATGATGATCTTGAACGATTGCAGTCGATCTCCAAAAAACATTTACTTAAACTTAATCCGAACAAATCGTTGGCTATTCTGTTTTGCAGTGAACCGTCAAGAATTAACATTATGAACAGTGTTAATATAAAAATGTCAGACGTAGAAATCCCAATCAAGGAAAACGCTAGAAATTTAGGACTTATACTTGACAACAAATTAAGATATAAAGAGCACATTACATATAAATTGAGATCTGCCTATGCTGCTTTAAAGAGCATTTTCTCCCTGCGTCACACCCTCGATTCTAATGTTAAGGCCCAACTATGCGAATCACTTATACTGTCACAGCTTAACTTTTGTGATACTGTATACGGTCCTTGCTTGGATAGTTTGGATATTCAAAGAATTCAAAAGCTACAAAATTCCTGCCTTAGGTATATATTTGGAATAAGGCGCCGTGAGAGAATTACTTACAAACTTGCGGAGCTTAACTGGCTTAACATGTACAATCGACGAGTGCTATGGTTCCTGTTTTGTATTTAATATTATTAAAAAAAAAATTCCACTATATTTATATCGAAAATTAACTTTCCGAACCGACGTCCATAGACTAAACATCAGACCTAAGACTCTTCTTGATATTCCCCTGCATCGTAGAGAGCTATTTAAGCGATCTTTCTCGTATTACGCTGCCAACCTAATGAACACCAATACCCCAACCGACCTCTCGCTGAGCTGCCAAACTTACAAGAAGAAAACAAAACTAAAATTGTTATCTGCTCAAGTGTGATTTTTTTTCCTTCTTTTCCTTATCTGATGATCACGTGTCTTGAGAATTGCCTGGTTTTTTCTTATTCTTTTTTCCCTTTTCATTCAACAACCAATCTTTCATATCTCAGTTTTTCTTTGCTTCCAGACTTTTTTTTTTTTATTTTAATGCATATATATATAACTATCTATAATCTCTTATTTTAGTGATGGATAGTACGCGTTGCGCCTATTTCATTTTTTCATGTTTTTAATGTTTTTTTTTAAATATTTCTATGTTACTATTTTTATTACTAGTTTTAGTTATTTTTTAGATTTAGGTATACAAAGGCCGCAACAGCCCCCCGACAACCTGTTGGGAAAGCTGATACAACGGCCTATTAGTCCTTAATTTATCCAAAGTTGTGATATAACTGTTATTTTTTATCTTTTCTTTTTGTTATATATATATCAACTTTTGTAATACCAAGTGGACTAATAAACGTCTGATTATTATTATTATTATTATTATTATTATTATTATTATTATTATTATTATCTTCGCAATGCGGCTCATTTTGTTCCCAGTAAAGCGCTTTCTCCACAAGTAAGAAAGCAGAACAGCGTCCCCAAAAACAAATTGTATCCGTTAGAACCTATAATCCACAAGACGTTGGTGGGGGTGAAACCATTAAACGTTTTTGTGACAAAAATAAAACAAATTATTGTAGACATTAATATTTCGTCAATGAACGTTGATTTATTGTAATAACAAACGTAAACATTAAACAAGTGACAAGTTTTTGTGTTTACAATAAACATCGTTGTTGTTACAGTTAAAAAGTAACTAATAAACATTGTTTATAAATATTAAGAACGAAGTTTTTTTGAGTGTAGAAAATTTCCATATGTAACTAGAATAGTTCTATATATTTAATTATGATTTTTCGCAAAATCCCCAAATATCCATTTATTCATGATTGAGCACAGTAATATCGAATTTCACAACCCCGAATTTGAAGTTTCACCCTTTTATCTTTGAAAATATATTCAATTTCATTCTACACCCTTTTAAAGGACAAAATTTGAGAAAAACGATTATTTTTTTCAGCAACAAATAGGATCCAATCCTTTTAATAAAAGTTATTGGAAATAAAGAAAGGAACACAAAAAAATGTATTATAGAGGGTGCTACATTCAAAGAGACATCTTTCAGTATAACCGGAAGTCGCATATGCATGGTCGCTGTTACTTCACTTAAAGAAAGCGTATGTCTCTAAAAACCTAATTATCCAAATTTGCAAGATTCAAATCGCATTACGTTACAAAATATTCTAATGAACGGTGACCGAAAAAAACTCTGTACCTATATTTCACAGAAAAGCAATTTTATGCTAAGTGAGCTTTACTTTTCAGGATACACCAACAAAAAATACATATTTTTCTAGACAAATCCAAACAACATCATAAAACAAAAACGACCCCAGATTGTCGGGTCTTTTAGCTTTTTGTGTTGCAAACCTCCGTCAATAAGTTATGGTACAATGATCTAGGCAGGCTTTGAAAGAAAATAAAAGGATCACCGACCACCCCAATGGCAGGCGGCACAGAAGAAATTGGTATCGATGCATTTAATCTCGTTATGCATTCATTCGGAAAAAAGTATTTTTTTATAAACCTTCGTCGCTTTTGTGTAGAAATTCTTTTTATTTGGACAAAATATTAATCAGTCAAGGCAGACGGTAAAGCTGAAACGGTTGGTATTACTGTCAAAGCGAATAAAATGATGTTAATGTAGAAAGTAATATATTTTTTGTTAGTCAAAGAATAGAATATTACTTGTTGAGGCGAAAACCCAACTTGCTTGCGACTGAATAAGTAGTTATTTCTTTAGGTTTATATTAATACATGGAAAGCGAAATTAATAAACCCAGATATGCCTACTGTCCTTTTAAAAGGACATTTTGTAACGGATTTTTTAAATAGCTTTATAGACTAATAAAGCTTCTCAACAAAAAATAGCAGTACTAACAGTATTTAAAAACATTCCAAATCACATGTCTTACACACAAAAAAAAACTACTCTCAAAACAAGCTTATAGTAATGCTCAAACAAATAGCCTTATTTTGAAACTAACTTGCTTTATTTCGTGACTAAAATATATTAATTTTTAAACTACTACTGGTTTTAAATTATATCATCAAGTTATTCACAATTATGTTCATAAAGAGATTAAATCATCATCATAACAAGATAATCTTATACTTGTTTTAAAAAAAGGTATTGTGGTCAAAGTGAAATATACTATGATGGGTTTAAAAATAAGAATAAATTTGTATTCTCACAGCGAGCACAAAGACAGTCTCTATGCTTAACTTGAGTAAAATCTAAACCCTTATTATTTCTTTGATGCTATTTGCATCACGTGACCTCTTGTTTTGCGAGGAAACGACCGAAATACGTTTACTTTAGTCGTTATTTAACATCCACGCAGAGGTCGCGCGTCGATGCTCACCGATGCTGGTAGTGTGTGTTCTATTTTGCGCGTTTTGTGTAATAGTGTGATGGAGGAAATTTTATATTCGTTATAGTTATGGTTTTTTATTACCTGTTTTTTTTTTAATAAAACCAAAAGCAATAAAAAGTGGTTTTATTTATCAGTTATCTGTTAGATACTACCTAAGGTAATATCACAATAGTATTTGTTACCTATGTCACAAAGACATTTTAACTTGACATTGTACAATTCTATTGACTGCGGTGAGCTTATCCTATCTGACCTAAATAATATAGTCCTTTCAGATCTATCTGTTTCAAAACTACATGATTTTAAATTTTACTCTATCTAATAATAAACTAGTTTTAAGATGATAATAAATTGATTTGTCTAGTTTCGCTGAGAATGTAGGATAGTCACAAATTGAAGATACAAATAAAATATATGTGCTCAAATGCAACTTCGTATATTCAACTTAATAATAACTCATACTCAAAACGAAAATAACGAATATTTATTCTTAGAATACTTTGAATCAAACCAATATTAACGTATACTATATCTGCAACTAAAATTATTGATAGGTTGATCATTTATTTTTATTACCCTAAAACTAAAGTAGAGTCAAGTTAAAATAATGTAGTATTAATTTAAAACTATATTTTGATGCTAAGGTATTTTCTATTTAATTTTACTTTAGCATTGCTCCTATTCATGTATATGATAGTTTCAGTTTGAAACTTTTAGGCTCAACTGGATACTAGATTTTTTTGTGTGTAGGATCCTACTTGGTGCTATAACGTTTTTTCAAGTGAATTAGAATATTTTAAAGTTTGTAACTTTTAGAAAATGGCGCAGCATATTGATTTGAAGCTAGTGGGGTAAGTGCTAACTTGCAAAGATTTATTTTTTTTACATGCTTGTTAGGTCAAATGGTTATACCTTTGGTTTTTTATAAAAAAACTGAGGTTATGATAAAAAAACATATTATGTATTTAGTCCAATAACTTTTAGTGTCCTTTTAAAAGGACAATAGGCATTAGAGTGTATTTTTCTTATTTTTAGATATTTGTAGTTAAATGAACCTGTACGAAGTCTGGAAGAAGATGACTACTTATTACTTTCTGAAATAAATGTTGCCTCCTATAAATTCAGCCGAAGATTTGACAGATGAAGATTTCGGAGACGACGATTATGTAAATATACACTTGGCCGGTTCTCAGCTCTTGGCTCCAGCAGAAATTTTGATCAAAAGTACAGACGTTAGTGAAGATAAATATTTAGCTATCGCAACTGCCGCTGGAACTAATTTGATTGATTCCAGTGGAGAAAACTTGACAGAAAATTAGGATGAAAAAGATGACATCTCTTTAAGTATTTTTCAAGCAGTAAAGAAAAGGTACAAATGGTCTGAAACAGATGTACACGTACCAGATATCGAGTGGCCAGCTATACATATATAAAGGAAAAGGTGGGATTTTCCTATTATTATATATTGTCTTGACGCTGCTAAACAAAACGCCTGGCAGCTACAAAAACACCAAGGAGGCAAAATGCATCATTTGAATTTTCGAAGGACAATAGTGGAGACGTTGCTGGAAAAATATAAAAATAGTGGGAAAAAACTAGGCAGGCCTAATTCATTCGAAAATTTAAAATCACAATTATATAACAGAGACCACTACATTGTATCCCAACCAAACAAACACGTTGTAGAGTTTGCCATAAAAAAGTTCAAAGAAAATGTACAAAATGTGATGTGGCTTTACATGTTGAGTGTTTTGTTACATATCACAATAAATTAAAATAGGTCTTATGCTAACTGTAGAACTTTTTTCTGTAACTAGGGGTTACGTATTTTTTATATTAACACTAACTCTCAGTTTTTTTACGTTTAGTAATAAAATGTTTTAAAATGATATTTTTTATTTTAGTGGTCTGGTATGCCTATAGTGTTCTTTTAAAAAGACAGTGGTTTTTCAGAAAACCAACATTCGAATATTTTTTAAACATTTTTTTGGTAATATATAGCCTTGAACTAAACATATTACCTAGTTTTTTTTTTAATTTTCAAAAAAAATAATTCAGGCATATCTGGGTTAATATTATTATTTAAAATTTTACAGACAATTATAGCACTTAACGCAAAGTGGATACATATATTGACGGCCACTCCTTTCCCCAGGGGGGATATTAAAAAGCGACATTTCAAAAACGGTAACTCTCAGGAAGCTGAAATTTTGGAGACATTTATGTTGGATTGCACAAAGGTTTTTAACAGTAACTACCTATTCAGGTTACTTTGACTGTGACATTAATTATACGACAAACATGACAAACATAATTTACTCACAATAAGAGTGGCTCGGTTAGATTTTGTACAAGTCTTGTATATATGAGTTTGCACAAGTTTGTACAAGGTTACACCCGTTTGAATAGGGACATTTTTTTAAGTGTCTCACCCGATTTTCTTCCTGATTACAAAAAAAAAACAATTACGTACTCCCTAATGGTTCTTTGCGAAGAAGCCAAATTCTATGACAAATGGAAATGATAATATTATGTAATATCCTGTAAACAAAAATTCCAATTAAAACGTCCTTTCCCATTTGAAAATAAAAGAACTCAAAGAACACCTTTGAAGTTTGTATCATTCAAAGTAAAAAAATATCAAATACTCAACTTGCTCAATACCTATAAATTAACTGCAATATTTTTTTAAGATATTACAAAATCCCGATTATAAATCGTATCATATCCTGCAAAAACTGCAAATGTTTGAGTTATCTTGATCCAATAATATTTGCAAAATTGACAATATACAGCACCTAATTAAGTTACTAATTGGAAACCTATAACGTATCTTCTGGTTTAATGGAAATATCAACGCTTTCATGTTATAAAGATGTCAAAGCGGCCAGGTACGTATTATATTTATTTAACCGGATATAGTTTTATTCTTTTTGGTGTACCTATGTACATTGTTTGCAAATCTTGATCAGTAAACTGTAAAATATCTTAATACAAAACAATTTATATAGATGATATTATTTGGTCATTTTCTGTTATAGCTATCAGAGCTGGGCTGGACTTGACGGCTTGCACCCACTACTTGTTTATAATAAATAAATAGCAGCTTAATCTTTTTTTGAAGTGAAAACTTCTTTAGGCGCGTTTAGCACTTTTTGTGGGCACTGAATTAAACTGAGCCGTCACGCGTCACACTCGGCTGTGTAACGCTCGAATTCAACTGCTATATTCAATCCGAACTGACCCTGACCCGAATGAACGTTATATGCAAGAGCATGCCGCAAACAGTGTGCATTGTATAGACACTCGTCTGCGTCTCAGGTATGTTCTGGCATTTTTTAAATTATATATTTACGTAGGGTGAAGTGAGGTTTACCGTAATTGCTTATTCCGTGGACCTAATTTATTATGATTTCTGACTTCTGTTGAAGATGTAAAAATTCAAGGGTTGTTCAATTTTAGGAAATATCTTTTTTCGTATGCAGTAAAATTATCCCGTATTCCAAGGTTATGTTATTTTTATGATTGCTTACGAACCTAACCTAAAAGAAACAAAATTGAAAAATTGTATTTGATATTGTTAATTTCACCTTGTTGAAGTTTTCACTTCTGTCGTGTGGTCTTAAGCACACACAATTTTTTTTCTTTTCTACTGATAACACTGTGACATGTGGTAGATCGGCAGAATTACTGGCAATCACACTGGATAATCGATTAAACTGGCCTGTACTTACATGTTAATAGTCTGACAAAAAAACTAGCATCCCTTTGTTCTGCGCAGATTAAAAAACACAGTTAATCGATATACCCTTTTAACTGTTTATTTTGCACATTTTCATTTGAATAATGGTGTCGTATTGTGGGGTAATTCTTCATTGGCCATTAAAGCTTTTAGACAGGAGAAGAAAGCTGTTCCAGTGACTGCTCGAAATTCATAAAAACAGGAATGTTTTTCCTTAAATTCTAATTTCTCTACTCAAATAGACGTTCTGACTTAACAGACCTAAAAAATTTTGCCACAAGAAAGCCAAGGGTAATTCTATGGTGTAATGCATTGCCTGAAAATGTAAAGCTGTTACGAAAGTCAAATCAATGATTGAAAAAAATTATCGCCGTCACTGTTTCTCTTCAGTTCAGTATGCGGTTGCAAAAAATATAAATGTACTTTCTGCTAACAAATCTGTACAGAATGAATGTTTTTTAGAATTCTTTTTTTTCTCTACATCCAGTTTCGGAGACTGAAGTGTTTGGTAAAATAAATAAACTTAAAAACTCTCACTCTGCTGACCGGTACGAATTGACCAGTGTTCTGGCTCAAGAATTCAGCGGCTATATTATTAAACCTTTGACTTTTCTTTTTAATAAATGCATTGAAACTGGGCGAATTCCCTGAACCTTTATAACTCACCAAAGTTGTCTCAATCTTTAACAAGGGCGATCATGATACGGTGAGTGATTACAGACCAATATCAATAGTGCCCATATTGGGTGAAGTTGAGGAGTCGCTCATTGCACATCAGCAAGCTCTATTGAAGGTTATATTTGATGTGGTCGAAAGCCTTGAAAGGGGTGAACACGTGGGCTTGACTTTGTGTGATCTTACCAAGGCTTTTGACTGCGTCACTCATAATCTTATAGTGGAAAATCATGCAAGGTATGGTGTTTGGGGTCTTCCACGCAATTTAACTTCATCCTATCTAAAATCCAGATACCATGCAATGTGGCCAGCTCGGGGAATGAAGGTATTTTTTTGGGTCTGTCGAGAGTGGTGCGGCGTACAGCAGGATTCCGTCTTGGGTCCGATTCTATTTATTGTTTATGTTAATGAGCTCAATTACTTAGCCCCAAATAAATGTACTTGTTTTGCGAACGACACTTTATTTATTACCTCCGATGAGGACATTCTGAGCATGCCTCGGAGCATATCATCTTTAGAATCTAGAGCTCACGGCCGATAACACTGTTACCTGTGGTAAATCAGCAAAATTACTGCGAATCACACTAAATGATCGATTAAACTGGTCTGCACATGTTAATAAGTATAAAAAAAAAACTAGCATCCTCTACCTTTATTCTGCGCAAAAATTCAGTTAATCCATCTACCCTTTTAACTGTTTATTTCGCACTTCTTCATTCTCATTAGAGTTATGGTGTCGTATTGTGGGGTAATTCTTCATCACCATACTTTGCGTCTGCAACTGGTCTGCAAATTTGGAGAAGGTTGGAAGGTCCTGCAAACTTGCGCCTGCAAGTCCGCTATATTTGCAAATCTGCAAAGTTGTAGGTATTCATTTTCTGTCATCTCACCCATGGCTTTTATTTTGATAAGCTCGTAGGATTGTCGGAATAGGTCAGTGATAGGTCGGCGCTTGTCGTACATAATATTATATAAATATTTAGGATGCTTTTGACACATGACGAAAGGCTCTTCAAATGGTTCCCCATTCCGTCCCTGAAATATGCAACCATGCATTCTACCGCGTAATAAATCAGCCATATACACTTCGCAGAATTAGTGTTTGTTTAGGGCAGATTAAATTCGATTTTCCTATGATTATATTACAACGTGTATATTATACCTTTGAGAATTTCATCACGGCAAAATTAGTTTAAATACATCATTCATATTCCAGCTGGTTTGCCTAATTTCTTTATTTCCGCATCAGTAATATAAAATTTATATACCGTGCGAGCAAAAATTATTTGCATCAAATAGGGCCTTGCATCTAAGGACGTAATGCTTCGGCGTAGAGCTTAATACCTGTTGGGTGTCAGTAACTATAATTTATCCAAAGTCAGTGTAATGACATTCCAATCATTCCATACGCATACAAACGGCGGTAACTCTTTGAGACTGTTTACCGCCGTATGGAATGTCATCACACTGACTTTGGATAAATTATACCTGAATTAACAATCAATCAGTTATTCCGTCATCTTTGACAGTTGTTACAAGTAATTTGATTCATCCGTAATTTCTCCAATTTCTTAAACAATTTACACAATTGGCTTTACTGAACTGCACAAAACATTCATGGTTGAAGCGCATTTTTGAAACGGGGTTAGAGTAAATGGTGAGTGGCAATACAATCCGGGTTTGTGTATGGACGATTTTCACGAACATTTTTCTAACGTTGTTTTTATTGCTGGGGATTTTTACCATTGCCTGGAAAGAACCGTGGCTGTATTTAGGGAAACAGGTTCTATACAACACAAAAAAAGAGCAGGAAGACCATCTGTAAGAACAGAAGAACTTGTTGCAAACGTTCGTGAACTAATGCAAAATACGCCAACAAATTGTATAAGACGCCTGTCCCAAGAAGTGGGAAGATCTTATGGAACATGCAGGACTATTCTTAAGAAGCATAAATTTATTTCCTTATAACGTGCAAGTATTCCAAGAAATACAAGCTGCAGATTTTGAAAGACGCAGGAATTACTCTCAATGGTTTACCCAAAATGTATTGGAAAGAAATGATTTATTATTAGACCTGACATTTTTTCGCACTCTCCGGTTATGTAAATTCTCAGAATACACGCATGTGGAGTAGTGAAAATCCCAATTTTCTTTGTAAAGTCCACATTGCACCCTCAAAAATTGGTCTCTGGTTAGCTGTTTCCCTAAGAAGAATTGTTGGTCCTATTTTTTTCCATGACACAGTTACAGCACAGCGGAATAGAGACAATATTTTGAATCCAATCCATGAGCAATTACTTGACGACGAACTACGTTTTGTATATTTTCAACAGGACGGTGCAACCGCCCAAACAGCCGCCGAAACTATTAACTACTTACGCAATTTTTTCGATGACAGATTGATCAGTTTTCGATCAGACATTGAATTCCTACTTAGATCGCCTTGCTTAACGGCTATGGATTACTTCGTTTTTCCTCATTTAAAGAACACTATTTTTAAAACACCAGTTGCAAATTTAGAACAATTACAAGAAATGATATGATTATCCAAGAATGTGGTAACATTTCTCCAGAGATGCTGGTCAACACTTTCGAAAATATGAAGAGACGTGTGAATTTATGCTTGAAGCATGGCGGTGGCAAATTTCAGCAATTTATTTAATTCTTTTTCTTTTTCTTCCTGTATATTCTTACTTTGTTAATTTTGTAAACAACAAAAATAAATTTGTATTTGTCTACTTATTTTATTACTCATTAGTTTGGCATATCATGTCATAATATATTTGACAAAATTTTAACCTAAATTTGGTTAGATATATATCATCCCCATATCATTGTGATCTAAACCAAGCCCTACGTTTTTTAATCCAAGCCCTCTTTGATGCAAATAATTTTTGCTCGCACGGTAGTTGTTTACAGGACAATTCAAGTATAAAGTTAAAATATTATATTTTGTTATCTCATTGGCACATCACGTTCTCACAAACTCAACCGCAAGAAAATGTGTCTACGTAGGTGGACTAACAACAAAAGACCATTTAAGTTTTTTAATATCAGCAAAACATTGTCAGTGAACTTTTTCCTAAATAAAATTGTCGAGACTCAAGAACGTTCATTAGCATTTTTTGATGCGGCGGCGGCGTTTCCTTATCCATTGTATTCATCAGTAAATTGCAAAGGCCAAAGGTTGGCAACGCATCCTGATTAATGAAGGTACTTGTCATGCGAGATGCATCTATTGTTTGGGTATCTAATTAATTATAGGAAATTAGAAATAATAAAGAAGGAATACAACAAAGCATGCCACAACAAAACAATGAATGTCTGTATTATGGGTAAGTCGATAGAATAAATAGGTCGACACATTTCATGTCAATCTAGAATCAATATTAGACGCAGTGGCGTAACACCCCCGCAGCCAAGGCATCTTTTAACGTACTCTTGTGTATCCATTTGGCTACGCGGGCCTTCCATTTGGATACCCAGTAAACATGAAATGGATTCAGAAATTTGGGGTCTCATGACTTATACAAAAATTCACGGATCTTGCACCTTACGCAAGCATCCTATGTATTGAAAATACCTGACACAGCTTTAAAATTTTAATGTCCTATGTGATGTAATTAAAGCCCACATTCTAATTTGTATTTTGTAAAAGTTTCAAAAATGTTCTTTAATTCTACAGGGTCCGCCCAAATTTGATTAACAAATGGGATAATTTTTTATTGATTTCTCAGAAAATTTTATTCTACATAAAAGTTTTGCATCTTGAGTAAATCATTTTGACGTATTCAAATCTTCTGTGGCATATACAGGGTGAATATAAAATAGAAAAATATTACGTCAGTGACTCAAAAATTTTTAAAATTTAAAAAGTGAAACAGCCATATTAACAGTTAATATGAAAAGTGTAAAAATTCAATACGAGCAAAAATTTGATTTTTAACTTGACTTTTCTTGAAAACTATTAGCACTAGAAAAAAACTTTATTTAAATTTTTGAGTCACTGACGTCATATTATTCTATTTTATATTCACCCTGTATATGTCACAGAAGATTTGAATACGTCAAAATGATTTACTCAAGATGCAAAACCTTTATGTACAATTACATTTTCTGAGAAATTAATAATAAAAAAATTATCCCATTTGTTAACCAAATTTGGGCTGACCCTGTATATGCAATTATTGTGCTCCCACTTTTTGACTCCCAGTCTTTTTTTTTCGATATAATATTCCGATTTAAATAACGTGAACTCACCTTATTTAACAAAATTATTATGGCAGTCTTCAAGACACAAATATATACATAATTATATAACTTATCTCAATAAAACACTTTTTAACAAAATTATTTGAAATTTAGGCGGACCCTGTATATGCAATTATTGTGCTCCCACTTTTTGCCTCCAACTCTTTTTTTTCGATATAATATTCCGATTTTAATAACGTGAACTTACCTTATTTAACAAAATTATTATGGCAGTCTTCACAACACAAATATACATAATTATATACCTTATCTCAATAAAACACTTTTTAACAAAACTATTACGGCATTCTTTAAAACACAAACTAAAACTAAACATTATTTTATTTACTTGCCGACTTTACGCTGTTATTCATATTTATATTTACCAATACAAGTACAATCAGAGTATTATGTTACAAACAAGACCGCTCGAGATATTGCGGTGTTGGGTCGCGACACCGCGACACCAATGCAAAGTTTGCCTAAAAACGATCCCAGTAGTATTTTCAATACTAAAAAAAATCAACTACCTATACCGAGAAAAATAATGTTTAATTGTTTAGAAACGTAAAACAAAATCAAAATTAAAAATAAACTCTTTTTAGTCTAATACAAAAACATAACATACTACGATTAATACTGGAAATCCAACTAAATAGGACACTCTTTGGTATTAAGGTATTTTAAAATAAAAGTAATACAGTACATAAAAATAAAATTAAAAGGAAAAGGAACTCGTTACGTACTCATTCTCATTGTAAAAGGAACTTCATTAATAAGATTATAGTTTAGGATTATCTTTAAAAAATGTACTAATAAAATCTCTAGGTTTGTATATTTCAGTAGTTGGTTCTCTAAACCTACGTTCTTTTATCATTAAAAACTCGGCGACTCAGTGGCGGTCCCAGGACTTCTTAAAGGAGGGGGGGGCTTGGTCGCTTACTGCAGACACAGTTTGTGCGCGGTGTGTGTGTGTGTGGGGGGGGGGGGAACCTATAGGCTGGCGCCTAAAAATAAAGCAAGTTCAAATAAAATAACTTGAAAGAAAGGTTATTAAAATATTGGTACATAAAAATATTTGGCTTTATTAGTCACTTGTTAACCAATCATTGAATTGCATTCGCCTTGGCTTCATCAACGCAAATTTATTGATGATTTAGTCATGATCAATATCAATTTCTTTGTGGACATTCAACAATGCCAAGCCACTAAATCTTTCCTGCAACATTGTTGAACGTAGATACGTTTTAAGGCGTTTGCTTGTTGAGAAACTTCTCTCAGGTGTTGCAGTTGCGTTGTGTTGCGTATTTTTTTCTAAATTTAAAACAATTACAAAATCTCACATATTATACTACGTATAGTAGGCATATTATGTCGGAGTTAAAATAAATAAAAAAGTGGTATAAATATCGCATCATTTAACAACTATAACTAAATATATATCTGTTTGTAATTGTAACACTGTGAAAAATAATCTATACATACACCTACTCCAGCTGTAGATGGGGCAAAAAGTACACATAATCTACAATACTCTTTTAATTTGCTGCACGACAAATAAAAGAATTTGGTCCACCAGTCGATGTTAAATCTACGATTTGGATTTTTCTCTTTTCTTAGATATTGGAAACTCGTAATTATTTGTTGGTTTCCATGCATTTTTTAAAAAATTATACCGCATGCTAGGATCCAAATTAGTTTCTGCTCCCATCGCATTATCCAATATCTAACTCACTAATAAGACCGACTGAATTACAGTTTTGTTCGGTTACTGCAGACACCGTTTTATTTAATTTAGACTCTTGCTTTTTTGTACATTCTGTAGGACTAGAACTAGCGTAACAACTAGAACCCGCACTTGAACGAAATTCTGTAGAATCAGAATCAATATTTATCGTCAAAGACTATTTGTTTTGGGATAGAGGAGCAGCAGCAAATAAAATAAGTGGATTCAGTTGCAAGTTATTTTTATTACATGCGTTTTAACCTGGCTCATGGGGGGGGGGCTTTAGCCCCCAAAGCCCCCCCCCTTGGGAACGCCACTGCGGCGACTGCCGGTCTTGGATTAAAATGGGCTGTTTCAACCAAGGTCTCTAAAGGGTAGGTTGCCTGGTAACTCTATGGCCGAAGCGACGTGAGCGGGGTGTCTACGTCATCGAGACGACAAAGTTGATTTGTTTACATGGTGTACATAGCGGTTTTCACTGAATTATTGCTTTTGTAGTGTTATTTTGTTATTTAGGTGGTTAAATTTTAAACAATTGTGAAGTGTGGACATATTTTTGCGAACTCACAATATAATTTTGTGAGAAAACTACCACAAATTGTAAATTTTCAGCGATTTTCATTGTGTGAATTTCAAGGTTAGTTTATTAAACTTGATTCTTCTCTATGTTCTAATTTTAAAACAAATTATTGATGAATATTTATTTAGATATGAGTGGTGGCAATATTTGTAGCATAGCTAGATGTAACAGTAATTCAAAGAAGAAGCCAGAATGCCAGATCCAGGCGAAAAAAGATCATGTTTTTTACATTCCCAAAAAACCCCATCGTTTCAAAAGAATGGGAACGAAAATGTTGCTGAAAGGATAATTGGACGCCTAAAAATAAGAGGATATGCAGCAAGCATTTTCTGTTTACTGACTACAAAGATGAACTGCAAGCTCGCTTAATGAATTTCCAACCAATGGTTTTAAACAAAGATGGTAAGTGAAAAAGAGTAAATAAATAGGCAGTTCTCTATTAATAAAGTGACAACCAAGCCCAAAGTAAATAAACTTATATTATTTAGGGGTGAAAGATTCCAAAGTAAGGGTTGAGTTAATGTATTTATAACAATTTATAATATTAATATTTGTGAGGGCTCTTGAAGTATCATCTAATGATAATCATAATTATTATTATTATTAAGACAGAAGTTTCTAGGTTTAGTGAACCCTTATTTTATTTATTTTTTATAGCTGTCCCGACATTATTTTTACCTTTGATAGAAAATAAAGATACCTACTGTGTTATCGAAAAGAGCTTGTCGGATAAATCGAAAAGAAAACAAAGCAACTGTGGAAGGTTTATTACAGTTAGAAACAGAAAAGCTAAAAGCCATTGATAACATTTCCATGGATATTTCGGAGGTTACATCAACAAGCAAAAAAACAGATTATGATATTATTTGGGAAAGAAAATTTTCATTATTGAGACAAGAAAATGAGAAGCTCAAAAAAAAATTGCAGATCATGAAAATAAAGAAACGATTTTAAAACAAAGTGGCTCCAACTTAGATGAACAAGATGTTTTGTCTCCAAACCAAGTGGACATTGCCTTAAAAATTAAATCTAAAGCTCGCTGGACACAGGATGAACTCTTAAAAGCTTACGTTAAAATATTTTGGTAAACGGTCATATACCTATATTTAAGACAAACTTTGCATTATCCGCTGCCTGGAATATCCACTTTACAACAGTGGGCTGCAAATTAATATCAATTTAAGAAATGGAATTATAGATGATATTTTGCACATTATGGGAATAGCAAAAACATTTAAAAAAGTGTTAATAGACATTAACCCTAATCGTTATTGAACTTCTTAGGTAATGAATGGTAAACCTATTTTATTTTGTGACATCATTTTATTTTATTCCCCATTGTAAAGTATAATTTGAAATGAAGAACTTATTATTGTTATTATTGCTCACAATTCCCAATATTTTTTAATAATAGATAAAACATGGTTTTCCAAAATATAATATTTAACATTATATGCAAAATTTTAAATGCTTTTAGCACTTACCTACCTATTAGTAATACAATACTGTCTATTTTCTAATAGGCCTAATTATTAATCAGAATATTGATAATAGAGTAAAAGTGCCTGTTCTTCCACCCAAGCCATAATTAGGAAAATATATAAGAAATATTCCTTTCTTAAGGGCTAAAATCATTTAAAGTTTGTCAAAAAATAATATTTAAACTAAAGCAATTGAATTTACATATCAAAACCACAGGAATTCTGTGTGAAAACTATTTAATTGCCATTCTTTATATGCTGACCATGAAAATATTTTAAATGTGTCGTCTGGATGACGTATTCCCGCGCATGAAATGCGAACGTCTGATTGGCCCAAAGTTACCAGGCAACCTATAGTATAGAGACCTTGTGTTTCAACTCCATTCAATGATACTAAGAGGCGATCATTCATTGTATCTTCATTTAAAACGAAATTCTTCCTGGCGTTTTTATTAGAATAATAGTGGACAAAACCGAAATTTTGGCGTGACTTCTAAAAATTTTCGCCTGCGGCGCTATTTCACCTCCCTCAGAGTTAATCTCTAGATCCGCCACTGCTATTATATTATTTTTGTCAAAACAAAATACGTTAAAAACTAGGGCTTTTTGAATACATGGATACGCAGTAAAAAATCACTATAAGATGCCTTGGCAGACTCCGCACCGCGGGGGGGGGGCGTTCAGCCGGTCAGCCCACCATTATTAATAAAAAATCAGTGTGTTTCTTCAAATTTTCCAGGTGTATCTAGTGCAGTGATGTTATTTCTAACTTTACCAGTTAGTGTGGCATCAGCGGAACGATCTTTTTCCAAACCTGAAAAAGTAAAAACCCATTTACTTAACACCATGGAACAACAACGCCTTTCGGATTTATTCTTAATTAGTATCGAACACGTGTTTTACTGTTTTCTGTCTTTTGGATTCTATGAGGCTCAATCACTGCTACCCCCGTTGCTACCATGCATGGTAAGAAACATTATAAGTGGTGTCTTAAAATTTTGATTTTTCATCATGTTTGCTGAAATATTACATAAATAATGACTTAATAACTACCTGTGTTATGTCTACCAGTCTACCTGGGATTATAAAATAAATTCGAATTGTTTGCTGTTTTAATAGTAGATACTTAACACATAATGTGGGTTTCCCCCTAATTAAATTATTACACGATTAGCAAATTCAAAAATTTATAAACCTGAACCTAATAGTAATGAAAATAAGAATTATCATTTTCCATTCATTATAGAAAGGGGCCCCTGAAAACGTTTGCGGGGTTTGCCCACTTAGTTTTTGTTACGCCACTAATTAGACGTGAGAGGACTATTATAGAAGAGTCTAACTACATAATTATCTATATTGATTTTTTAAAGTTTTTAATGTTATATTTCGTGGAAACACAATATAACATTCCTACTTAATCTATGAAGAAATCTATTTATTCTGATGTCAACAAGGTGCTATTGCAATTATGTCTGAATCTATTGAAGTTGTGCTATAACAGCATAAAAATCCAATAAGATTTTGGAGAGTTAATCAAATTAAAAATATTTTTTCTGCCGATACGAAAGTAGATTGAAAATGAAAACAAAGACAACCTAAATGCATTTTTATTGTCGAGGCCGTTATAGTCAGATCTGGTCTTAACGTGCGGGTCCAAAGGTCACTGATCATATGCGTCAAATCAGACAACACAGAGGCTATCAAAATGTTGTGAGATTATTTACAAATATACCGAAGGAAGGAAAAATAGTTTCATTATTTTAGCTATCGCGAAGATAGCCACATATACCTAATATTATTAGTTTTGTAAAAATTATGTACAGTGGATTTGAAAAAGTTACAAAAAAATTATATAATAGTTAATTATATACCTACTGCACCCTTTAATTAAAAACGACAATAATAAACAGTGCAATTTATTTTAACAATTTTACTACTAAAACCTAAAAATATAATGGCATTTAGTCTGATAAACTATTTCGATAATGAAAGAAAAAGTGGAAATTCGCAAACCAATATGCAGGAAACCGTAATGAAAACACTGGGAGTTAGTTTAAGGACTATGCAGAATAATGTGCATGAAAAAAAAGCATAATATAATACCCAAGAATACTAAAAAATGTAAACGAAAAACACCGTTTATAATTATAGCCTAAAAACTCTCATCGTCACTTATAAAATCTGAAAAGTCCTCGTCGTCTGAGTCGTCTTCGAATGGAGCAATTATCATTGGCGCTACTTCGACATCTAGTAATTGTTCTCGATCCCACCAATCCCTTATTAATATTTCTGTATGTTCCACCGATTTCTTCCAGTACTCTTGTGTAATATGATCTAACGAATCTTGCCAAACTATTTGTACTTGGTCGGATTTAAGACCATCACCTACATGTTTTTCACAATAAGACTTTACACCAGCCCATATTAATTCTATTGCGTTAAACTGGCAATGATATGGCGGCAGTCGTAGAACCTCATGACCATATTCACGCAGTATTTCATCTACCGCGTATATTTTGGGTTTTTTAAGAGACTTTGCTATTGATAGGAGTTCCGATTTAAGTATATTTGGTAAAGGATTTTGGTTGTGTTTTTCCAGCCACTCATAAATATCACTTTTCCTCCAAGATGAAGTAGGCTGTTTATTTAAAATTCTTGAATGATATGATGCATTATCTAATACAATTAAAGACGGAGCATCCAAATTTGGTATCAATTGAACTTTTAACCATTTTTCAAACATTTCGCAATTCATATTATCATGATAGTCAGCACTTTTTGATGTTGAAGAAAAAATTAAACTCGCACCTGCAACATATCCTGTTGCAGAACCGGCATGCAAAATAATAAAACGCTTTCCCGTACCGCACCCCTTTTTCCTTTTAACACTTTTTACAGACTCATCTTGCCAAGATTTTGAACCACTTCCATTCAAAAATATCCACGTTTCGTCTAAAAATACCACTTTTCTAAATTTCGATTTGTAATTGTCCGTATATTTTTTTAAAAACTGAACACGCTGACTCACTATCTGTGGCTGCTCACATAAAAATCTTCGGTTACAGTCTTTTTTTATAGCGAAAACCTAAATTTTTTATTAATTTTGATAACGCTTCACGTCCAATTTCCAAAACACCCCGAATTTTTAATGTTTTTTGTAAAACTGGAAGAGTTACATTGGTTTTTGATTTGTATAAATCGTAAATCACATTTTGAACTCCCATTTTAATATTTTCGCTTAAATCCTCAGTCTTTGGCTTTCTTCGTTTACACTTTTTAGTATTCTTGGGTATTATGTTATGTTTTGTTTCATGCACAATTTTCTGCACAGTCCTTAAACTAATTCCCAGTGCTTTGGCTACTGTTTCCTGAATATTGGTTGGCGAATTTTCACTTTTCTTTCATTTTCGAAATAGTTTATCAGATTAAGTACCATTTTTTTTGATTGGGGATGCAAAAACCCAGAAAATTGTTTCATTTTGTCACAAACTGTCAAAGTCACAAAACTGGCATATTTAAAATAAAACGTAGCTGGTGCTATTATAAGCTTTTTTAGAATCGCTGGAAAGTAAATGCATATCCTTTTTTTTCATGTCAAAATGGAATAAGTCTGTCTCATTTATCTTACGTATTTTATTTAGAGGGTAAAATTAAACGCAAGTAAAGAAAACAAATACTGAGAGTATGCCTTTCTTGAATCGTATGACCCGCACGATAAGACCAGATCCGACTATATGACTATTATTTAATAAACCTCTTTCTAATGGATTATTTCCAGAAACCTGAAAAACTTCTTATGTAGTACCGATCTTTAAAAACAGTGGAAGTAGAGAAAACATTGAAAGCTACCGACCTATTTCGTTAATGTCACAGTCCTAAGATTTTAGAATCTATTGTTGCAGAATTTTCAAGAAAACTTTTAAAAATATTATAATTTCAAATCAACATGGTTT
The DNA here is from genome assembly GCA_963969555.1 of Polydrusus pterygomalis. Classification (NCBI taxonomy): domain Eukaryota; kingdom Metazoa; phylum Arthropoda; class Insecta; order Coleoptera; family Curculionidae; genus Polydrusus; species Polydrusus pterygomalis. Next base: position 33,645,561 of record OZ018376.1, on the reverse strand, counting down.
CTCTCAGGGTCGGATGTAATATTAGCAGAATAAACTTCAAATTTGATTAATATTCACTGACATTTTTTAAAGTCTCAAACTTGTCATTATCAATGCTTTAGAGATTGTAACTAACTAAGTCGAGAAACACATCAACTGTGCACGGTGTAACGGTTGAAGATAGGTATTTATATTATACTAGCGTGTACCCGGCATGCGTTGCAATCCGCTGGTATAAATACAAACCCGAACAAACCCGATATATTAGTACCCGGCATGCCACTTTCTGAAATTGCACCCGTGCGAAGCCGGGGCGGGTCGCTAGTTATACATAAAAACCTTCCTCTTGAATCACTCTATCTATTAAAAAAAACCGCTTCAAAATCCGTTGCGTAGTTTTAAAGATTTAAGCACACAGACAGCGACAGCGACTTTGTTTTATGTGTTTTATATATGTTAAGAAGAAGATAATAATATGATGTCTAGAATTGATAATAGAAATGTAGAAATCTAAGAATATACAATATATCTCATTAAGAAAAATAAACTTTATATTTGTAGCATTTTTATGAACCACCCTGTATAATCTTATTTTTAAGGCATTTCAAAAAAATTTATGTGACAGATCCGAGCGAATCTTGATTAAGTGGTCGGTATTCTATATAGAAATATACAAATGTAGCAACACAGATAACATTCAAAATGCATAGAAATTTTGATTATGTTGGGTTATGGAGATAAAAGTAGAAGTCATAAGAAACTCCGTAATATGTTTAATGAAAAATACCCAAATCTCCCGACTATTATTCAGTCCAGAGTCTACAGAAGCAATTAAGTGGAGAACTTATCGTACTGTTAAAAATAGTGTGTTAAATTAACATATTATTAAATTATATTTCAACAGGATTGTGCTCCGCCGCATTATGCTGCTCATGAAAGGGAGTACCTAAATATAATTTTTTAGGGGTGGTGGATAGGTAGACGAGGTCAATTAGAGTGGCCACCCAAATCGCCCGACCTTATCCTACTGATTTTTTTTTTGTTGAAGATAGATAGATTTATGAAAATGTCTGGAATTGATCGTAGAATCTAAAAATGTAAAATATACAATGTTTCATTAAAAAAATTTAGGTTAATACACGTTTTCATGATCCAGCCTCAATAATATTTTTTTCTAAAAAAAAATTTAATTTAAAAAAATTAATTTGACTGATTCGAGCAAGTTTGATTAAGTAGGCTGATTCGTTTCTTAGGTACATACGTATAAGTATTATCAAAAAAGGAAATATTCATGTAGGAACTATATCGTACATTTGAAAGAATATTGAATAAAAAGGCACCTTAGTATTGAGATTCCATGCATGGGGCGTAACAACTTTTGCTCAAAATATTATTGTCATTTTAATATTCCAGTTATAAAGAAAACATAGCTACGCCTTGTTGTCAGGTATTTACGATAATATCGCGCTTTCACGGACAAATCGCAATTTAAGCAATTTATTATTTTGCATGAGACATTGAGCATATTTCATACCTATCTGCGCCAACGCGCCAAGGAAGGTTGAGAGTTCAAGTGTTGTGTGCAAAACGCACTGTTTATTTACGACCAACGGACAGTTTGTGACATGAGGATATAATTCATTGAAGATGAGCCTTGCTAGAAATATACAGTTATTTGTTTATGATAAATCAGATATTTTTCTTTTAAAGAATTCCTGTCCGTTAGAGTTAGAACGTAACAAGCTAAATTAGTTATCACATGGACTTCTTATGGAATAAACCAAGGCCATTTATTCATGAATAACCTGTTCGTTTGCATCAAACATTTATACGTGTGAAACAAAGACAGAAGAGAGAGAGAGCGCGTTAAATTTCCGACTCCGTAAGGAAGTGTAATGGCTCAAGGATTCGGAGCGTTTAGTCAACCAACCCCAGCGACGTAGAGTGTGGCAAGGATTTTGTAATTAGGGAATCCAATCCCGCACCCAAACTTTAATCCCGCAAACCTGCGGGATTGTGCCCATCGATCCCGCGGGTCCGCGGGATTTGCGGGATAGCAAACAATGAACTGCGCTATTCTTGGTCGACGTGTCGGGGATTCCCCGCCCTGCTGGGCTATTGAAAATACGTAAAACAGAACAGTTTTCTTGCGTACGTGCGAAAGTAAGAGCGTTATTCAACTAGTATCTAGTGACATTTATCAAGAAGTGGTTGAATATAATACATGGAATTTAAACAGCAATCACAAAAATGAGTGTCAGTGTAGTTTACAAAGAGAATAAAGGTTCAAGTTTAGTTGGAATTATTTTTTAAAGTCTGAAGATGGTCTTACAGCTAAATGTAAGTTATGCCCTAGCAAGTGGTTCTTCTGTGCTACCTAAGAGAATTAATGCGGAGGGAATAGAGGAATGTACTTGGAACCTGCATAGAACTGTGTAAAATCTATTCCGCCGACAAGTCAGTGTCGAAGCTGAACGTGCGTTTTCAGCTGCAGGATACATGTGCAATAAAATAAGATCAAATCTAAAAGATGACACATTAAACGTGTCAACTTTTCTCCGAAAATACTCCCAAAAGCAATGTAATATGTAACCGTTACTATTGTATTGTACTTATATGCAATAAATATTTTCCTGCTACTCTACTCTGTTTTTTATTGCATAAAAGAACTTTTTTTAACATACAGCCCCCACATCGAGTCCCGTGAATCCCGCACGTTTAATCCCGCAATGTCAATCCCGCGAAATCCAGCATTTGCGGGATTGGATTCCCTATTTGTAATACAATAAATAAGTAATAATTAAAAAAGTTCTCATTAAAGTATTACCAAATTTTTACTTAAGTGAAGATTAAAAGAAGCCTTAGAAAAAAGCCTAGGCTATGAATGTGTAGTGTTATTATTAATGAAATTTTAGGCGAGAGGCAATAAGAAATATTTAATTTTTTTATATTTAATCATGGATTACCACGTCGAGGTTATTTGTACATACTCTGGAATGATGCATTGCAAAATAAATCTTCTTTTGTTGACTAGAGGATATAAATAGAAGTATATTTTTTGTTTCCTGCTTTTAGCTGCTAGGAAGCTCTAGGTCTATGTTATTTTACACAAATTTAATAGAAAATGAGTGAGATTTATGCATAAGGTCCAAATTATTAATATCCTGCTTAAACCTACATAACTATACCTAACTACCATGCCATAACATGAAGCAATAATTGTTTCAATAATGGTATCCTTTGAAGTTAGCTCACAGATAAAATTGTTGACAAAAAGTATTTTTATTTACTTATTTTTTAATTACTACACCACTAAACGGGCAAATTATAACCTCACCTGGGAAAAGATAATTCCGAATTAAAAGAATCTAATTTTCCACAAATCTGACACCGACTCACCATTTTGTTAAGTACTTAAAACAATAAAATTCACAAAACACGAGTATTCCGACGACTAACCACGATATCGCAAAAAACAAGTACTACGATTACTCACAGGGTTTATTTTATTACTACAGCTGTTTCTGTTGCTACCAACGAATGACCGACGCGTGAAAAAGGAAAGCGAGGTTGTCGCTATCATTTTAGATTTCACCATGGAACTAAAATAAGTTGGTACTTAATACAAATATCTGATTTAATCTGACAAGAAAACTGACAATAAAGTACTACTGATGCGACACTAATCATGTAGGATCTCCAAAAGGTATTTTATGAGAACGTAGCATATTGTGGATATTTAGCAAATTTTTTTAGTACACACAAAGTAGCACAAAATGAAATTAAAAATAATTAAAGCAGCACGATTCTGATCTACGTGGGCTGATGTGATCACAGCATACCATTTTTACAGGTGTATGGTTTTTTCACTGTCCCTTAACATTTCAATTCTGATTTGCCTTAAAAAGTCTGTAACAACTCGTTTTGTCACACCTGCGTCCGAAAATTTATTAAAAAGGTACATTATAAAAACTTCAACAAAAAACACTTTAAACGTATTTTTATGGGGACAAGCCTTTTGAAAAGAATTTGACCGAAAAAACACTCTGGTATAAATTAACATTTGGGTGGTAATAAAAATAATAAAAGGATTAAAGTGTCTAAATAAGCTCCCAGGGTGATCACTGATCAGTCTGTTTGCATAAAAAGTTGTCTTAGCTTTATATAAGAATACTTATAAGTATAATTTATTATTTTACCTTTGTCAAGATAGCTGAAGTGGAACTAAGTATTTCTGTGGACAGGGGCGAAGTAGGTCCTTCATTTATTTCAGTAGCAACATAGTAAAATGTTATTTTTAGAATTTGTAAAACGACTGAGAATAAAAATACTGAAATGTCGATTAAAAAAAATGTATTGCAAGTACCTACCTGCTGTGCCGCAGGTTTCCGGGACTTGCCTTAAGGGTCGCCCTGGAAACTGTCTGTATCGTAAAGTCAAATTTTTCTAAGAACACGCCCTAAGTCACCTGTCATTTATGGCACCCTTTTGAAGTCTGGTCTATTTTACGTTAAGGTGTTGGCGACAGACACAGGACTGAGCTTAGTTCTTTTACCATATCGCATTCACCATATTTTAAACTTGTACGGGGGTCTTAATGATTTATTAGCGTAACAGTTTGCAAAAATACAGCGTTAATTTTAACAACGTGCAATAGATTAAAAGTTATGGAATTGGTAAAACATAGAAATACATTTGACATGCACTAAACTTACCGATGGAAAACGCTATGAAAGTTTTGTATTTTAGCTACGAGCATATGCGCCGACTTCATGGGTGCTATGGGTGCGCAAGCACCCATACTGAATATATTATGGGTGCGGAGCACCCATACAAAATAATATAATTTCCGTCAAGGTAAGGATGAAAAAATCGCATTTGACTTTCAATTTTATAGATCTAACTAGTTCCAATGAAATGAATCAACCAATGTGTTTCCGGCATCACAATAAATAAATTATAATAATATCAATTTTATTAAACCAATATATAACAGAAAATAACGCTCGCTTTCCAGAGGCAAACGGACGCTTGACCAATATTAATTTAACCTTTTTGTTCAATTTAGAAGTTGTTTGTGAATTCTTGTCAAAAATAAAGAATGTTTCTGATTATTTACAAAGCAAAGATATGTGATATTTTAAAAAGTTTAACATTAGTGGAATCACTAAAACAGTTATTTGTATCATATATAGGCAAGATTCTGAATTTGAAAAGTTATGGACTGCGACTGTAGAAAACGCATCCGCTAATAATATTAACTTAGATGATGTGAATAATCAAAGATCAAAGAAATTACCTTCTAAATTTAAAAACACTATAATCATCCAAAAAATTACCTCACTTGAAGAGGATGGGGATGTGTTACTAAAAAAAGTGAATTTCAAGTTAAACTTTATATTATCCCATAATTGACCGAATCACTTCAGAACTTTGTCGGAGATTTGACGAAAATGCTAGTGTTCTAAAGGGATTTAGTGGGTTAAATGCGTCAAGTAATATATTTTTAAATTTAGAGCAAATAACTCCATTATAGATGTGACGTAGCGTCCATCGAAAATAAATTAAAATTGCTACCAAAAACCATCAACAGGTATGAAATTATACATGATGTTACCATAAAGACCTTATCAGATCTTGCAATTATTCTGCAGGAATATAATTTAGTATTTAACGAAATAAATAAATTATGTATCATTGCAATAACTGTGCCCTCTTCAAGTGCCAGTTGTAAGAGGTCGTTTAATGGCTTAAAAAGAATAAAAAAACTATTTAAGGACCACAATGTTACAAGAGAGGCTCACAGATTTGGGAATTTTGTTCGTTGAAAAAAATATTGTTAAAACAATTGACTTAGATGTAGTTGTAAATTCTTTTGCAATTAAGCATAATAATAGAAAAATAACTCTTTCCTAACTGCTCCTAACTCCTAACTCTGTTTTCTGTTAAATAATTATGTCTTTCTTTGTAAAATAAACTTTAAAATAATTTCAGTGTTGTTTTTTAAATTTTAGTTTGAATTTCACAATTCACAAAATTGCAAAATATCTATAAATAGTAAATTATATAATCCGTACCTAGTACCTATTACCCGAAATATTACCTAGATATCTAGGTACACATTTTTGCTGCTCACCCTCCAAATTTTCTGCCGGGTTTCGCCCAACTGTAAAGAAAAATCTGGCGCCGCCACTGGTCCACTTACACTTTTTTCTTAAAAGATGCGCCGCAGGCAAATTTTTTTCAGGTGCCACGCCCTTTTTTGGACTATTAAAACTTAATTTGATTGTACGTTTCGATAGCCCGACCCGAACAACGTAGAAATAAATAAATTTTGCACAAATACAACGAGATTTTAAATACTTGCTAAATAAATTTTATCAAAAATTTAAAAATGAAACACATTATAATTTGTTAAAATATTTATTACCAACACAAATATACTGCAGTACCTATACTAGGTAGGTATTGTGTAATATCAATATTAAACTTTTTAAAATGGTGTTATTGAAATCAACTGTTTTTCAATGCAATGCAAACGTATTTTGGCGAACAGCTCGATTTATAAATATATCAGCGACTTCTTCAAGGTCCAAATCATCTGCTGATTATTCAGTCTTTGCTGGGTCATAGTACTTCTTAAATTACTTTTTATTCTTCGTAATGCTGGAAATTATCGTTCGGCGGTGCATGTCGATACTGGAATAGTTAAAACGATTTTTACCGATTTAATAACTTCGAATAAGATATCTTTGGTACTCCAGACACACTTACCTTCATTAATAAAACCAACAAAAAAATCGAACACATAACTGACACTATTGATAACTTAATACAACTTAGATTTTAGTTAAATTAGTTTAAATACAGGCTTCAAGCTTCATACATACAATACATAGCATAGACAACTAAATGAACTAAGTCTGGGATTCCCCGAAATCCAAAGTGTGCGAAACAGAACAGCGCCCCGAACTCATTTTCGCCAATTAAACAGCCACTCGACTCGCTGGTCAGACAGCAACGCGCAGGTCGATGGAATAAAAAGGGTTGCAAAATGTTGCGTTTCCGATTTAATAGGGGTGTATCACAAATAAATATGACAGTGACAGTCATAACAACAACAACAATAATTATTAAATTATTAGATATTATTGTCATTGTGGTGCGGATAAAACAACTAAGTAACGCACGCAATATTTGCGGTTTGTTCGGGTTTGTTTATTATATAATTATTGTAAATTATATAATCCGTACCTAGTACCTATTACCCGAAATATTACCTAGATATCTAGGTACACATTTTTGCTGCTCACCCTCCAAATTTTTCTGCCGGGTTTCGCCAAACTGGAAAGAAAAATCTGGCGCCGCCACTGGTTCAACTCCTCAACATTTGACAATGGTATAATTTTATTTACCTCTCATAGTAACAAACGTTTCTTTAAGAACTGATGGCCACCTATTTTATAAACGAAAGATTTATTGTTTAATTTAAAGCAAACAAAATTTAACACCTTTACTAACAGGATTTAGCTACTAGGTATTAAACAGCGGGTGAAAAGAAAACAAAAATTATCCAGTATATTGTATCAAAAGGTATATTCCCCAACAAAATCTCCCACATAAAGCTTTACATGTTCGGCTGTCAAAAATTTCCATTATCCTTATAAACAATGAGCCAATGGGCTTACATCGAGTGTAGTTCAATGAAAATTCTGAGCCTCGGGGCTCGGGGGATCCAGCTTAATAATATTACCATGACGTGGACTGCTCTGTATTTGATTTTCCGTTTTGGATAACAGGGGAAAGTTGCATATTGGCCTATCCGAATAAACTCACATATACGTAACTAAAAAAAGTTTGCTCTATATGCCATGGTTACGCTATTATAGTCCTCAGGCACGGCAAGAAGGAGCTCTGTGTCACAAAAAGAGGACTATGCAATTATTATATAAATTAAAAATATGTGTTATTATTCATTTAATAACCATTTATAAAAAAAAATCAAAAATCATATTTAAAAAAATTAATACTTTACATAATCATCATACTCGGCAAACTGAAACTCTTTTGGCAGTAAATATTAGAAGTAATTTCGGTAAACGATCATTATTATACAATAGGATTATGATCTATAATAACCTACCAAATAAATTTAAAAACATTAAAAAATTAGTACTATTTAAAAATTAAACTAAATTGTATTTTTTAACAAAATAAATGATTCCTTTTAAATTGAATAATATTTAACTTTTTTATTAATTTTGTTAGATATATTATATATTTATGTATTTTTATAAAAATTGTTAATTTTTAAGTTTGTTATTGTTTATAATTTATATTCCCTGTAATGGGCTTTTAAAGTTCGTTGGGAATTAGTTAATAAAAAAAAAGAGCCAGACCGGTAGCGGATCCAGGATTTTACTAAGGGGACTCACTGAGAAAAAAGCCTTTTATTCCGTATAACAATTTCACATACACTTTATACAACTGTTTAATACTTATGTGATAGCGACGCGCTTTCCTACTGTAAGACAACGAAAATTGCTAGACTGTTGTGTAGTGATAATATCACGGTAATTTGGCCAATAGGAAATAGGAGTCAATAGAATTCATAGAAAGATTTATTGCCATTATTGCTCGGAATACTCACAGATATTATCAAGTTCTATTGGGGGCATAATCTGGTTTTATATACTGTATTAGTTCCGACTGGCAGTTGTAATGAAACTAGACATAATTTATATTAATATTTGCTTGCTACGGGTAATAAAGCATATAGGTACGTACCACTAAAAATCAATACTGTAGTTCTCAAAAATTTAAATAGCTTCAAAAAATAAATTAATTGGAACAGGTATTGGTAGGATCAATAAAATTTAAATTCAGACAGGACAGCTAGAAGACTCCGAAAATTAATAAATGCGTTAAAACTAATACTACAGCGCGCAGCGATTGCCGATCGCTACGAGCCCCCACCTACATCTTGTGAATTATAGGTTCTACCGGATACAATTAGTTTTTGGGGATGCTGATCTGCTTTCTTAATTGCAGAGAAAGCGCTTTACTGGGAACAAAATGCGTCGCATTGAGAAGATCCAATTTATTTCTTAACAAAAGTGCTGTATAAAAGTAGTTTATTATTCAACAAAACTGTGCTGCTAATGGAACTGATTACTACCAATAAAAACACTGTTCTAGCAAATCTGGATTTGATATAACACTAAAGCGGGTTTGATACACTACCAATTTATTTATTATGGGTTAATAAAAAAATAAGCCATCAATATAAACTCTGTCTTAGCAAACTTGTATTAGATCATTTTCCTCAGTGTTGAGCAGATTGTATGATATTTTTTCTAATTTTGTCTCGAAACAGATCTATTTCGAACGCGCTAGCGAGTTCGTAATAGATCTATTTCGAACTCCGAATTTTAATATTTAAAGGTTGGCCCTACATGACATGTTTTTTTTCACCGTTTAGCATAGCATTCTAGATAACTAATATTTTTTAGTCCAAATATGCAAAATACTACACGAACCCACGTATGTATGTTTGGTTGCCTAGATCTACAAATCTCTATGTATTGTTTTAGTTCATTAAAAAACACATATTAAATAATAACTTTATTGACGGAGAACTATTTTGCTTTTGTAGATGCTTCAAGCTATCATTTTCTGCCAAATCCTATCCAAAATTCAATCTACTAACCTTCCAATGTCGATTTTAACTATAACTTTATTTGAATTTTCCATCTTCCCTATACTAAATTGCAATGCCGTGACGTAAAAATCACGTCTTTTGAAATTCGAAAAAAAGTAGCAAAATCTCCCGAATTTCCGAACGCTCTGTATATGTACCAAATGTATAAGGATCACACAACGTATTCCGTCCAATTTCAAATCTCATATCGCTAAAATAACTTTAGAATCTCGTGGTGAAAATGGGTGAATAAATCAAAAAATGACAGTTCGCAAAATAATTTTTATTGTCCATAGGCTACTATGATAAAAAATAGTATTACCAACATAACATTTAGACATAAAAATTTACAAATTTTGAAGGATTTATTTTCTTTTTAAATATGTGTTTTTTATTGAAAAAACTACAAATTAGAAAAAATAGTATAAAGTACGTGTTATATAAAGCAGTTTTAAGCACTTGTCCCGTTATAAAACTCGCCGCAAGCGGCTCGTTTTTTAACATGGACGCGTGCTATAAAATGATGCTTTATAAAACGTGTACTTTAATATACTATTATAACGGGTTAAAAAACATGTAAAATAAATTAAAGTAAATTAAAGTTTCTTACCAAATTTCGAAGTAACCGAAAACGTTATAAAATAAATTAGTTTTTATATTTCTCTGGAAAGTATATGAGTGACGCATATGGAATTCATGCCGTGATTAGGACTCAGGCTGGGGTGAAACCCCCTCCCATCCTAAAAAATTGCATTACAACAAAGTTGGGTCTACTTTACCTGCGGTGATGAACTCCTACAGGATAATCTGGATTAAGGACGGGTGCTGCGTACCGCTGTTAGTAAACGCTAATGCGGCAAAGTAAAGAGCGTATACTAGGGCTGAGCGATATTGAAATTCCAATATCGAATATCGATATTAAAAAAAATATCGATATAGTCGATAAATCGATAAATATTGATAATATCGGTAAATCGATATTTTATTTTTTAAATATCGTTATTCGATATATCGATAAAAATATCGATATACCGAATTTTTGCCCAGCCCCACTTATACCTATATAAAATTAGTGTTAGGCGATATTAAATATTAATATGTGTATTGATACACTGACATTTAAGTATATTATACCAAAAGATTGACTTTATTAAACAGAAGACACATGACGTACAAAAATTCATTAGTGACAGTCAAAAATTACATTAAACACTAAACAAATCAGGTAAAGGCGTAAATAAAGGATAAAAACAATAATGATTATTGCATTCTTTCTTCCTTTTATTATCAATGATATTCATCCAAATATTTAGGCGACATTCTTACACCAACATCGAAAAATCGATATTATCGATGTGATCGGATATATCAATAATATCGATAAATATCAATAATATCGATAAGTATCGATAAATATCGATAATGTCGATATAGTCGATATATCGATAATACCAATAATATCGATAATATCAATAAATCGATTTTTTTTTTAAATATCGCTATTCGATATATCGCGAATTTTTGCCCAGCCCTAGCGTACACTACAAACACAAACTTATCGAAAAAATCTTTCTCACAAAAAATCATGCAAAAAATATAATAAGGCCGAAAATGCCACCTGCAAATATTGTACAGGAGTGCATTTAGTATATTTGCTATAAATTGTTGAAAACAAATATTTTTTTGATAGTTTGCAATTCTCTGGTAAGGGATTGATGTTTTTTTGGACAAGTTTTGAGACGTCTGCTTCCCGCCATGATTTATTAGGAACTTTTTGAAAATGCCTGGAGGATACAATGTACAGGGTTTTTCCGTATATTTTGGAGTACCCCTCTGGAGCTTTTATTTCAAGACCTAGAAAAAACTTTAAATTACCAAAGTTGCATAATTTCTCCTGAACTGCCAGAATTTGTAATCGGACAAAACAAATGAACATCGTAAATTTGTTTAATAATGCCCATGTCGATTATTTTAAATGGAACACCCTGTATATTAATTTTCTTTTTAACTCCTCACTCTTTTCTGATTCCAAATATGTATATATTATGTTATATGTTTACTTTAGTCGTTTAGGCAAAATTTCATTTCAAAATATTGCTGATTAGAAAATCTATATTGGTGTGAGAAAAACATGTTAGAACATAATGCTTATTCAGTAACAATAATTAATATAAATAATGATAATAATTTAAGAAACAATATATTGGTTCTATATACCTATATGGAATCAGAAAAGAGTGTGGAGTTAAAAAAAATAATATACAGGGTGTTCCATTTAAAAAAATCGACATTGGCATTATTAAACAAATTTACGATGTTCATTTGTTTTGTCCGATTACAAATTCGGACAGTTCAGGGGAAATCATGCAACTTTGGTAATTTAAAGTTTTTTCTAGGTCTTCAAATAAAAGCTCCAGGGGTGCTCCAAAATATACGGAAAAACCCTGTACCTAAGCTCAAAATTTGTCGGTGCTTTGGTACGGAATTATTGTAAATAAAGCATTGATACCACTAGTTTTGCTCTATAGTTCAATTCATTAATTATTATTGTAATGCTCGTCTGGTTTTCCTGCAAATAAGGAAATGACTGGCATTAGAGAGGTGTATTTCGAAAATGTTATTTGTGTTTTTTCATAAAGACAATCTATATTTTTAGTAGATACATATAGGTTATAGGTAAAGTTTTTATTAAATGGTCGTCAACTTTGATACTTATCTACAAAGACCATAGACAATTTACCTTTAGATACGCACAGCGCGGCACAGCTTATCTCCTGCGCAAACAAAAGTTACGTACTATGGGTGAAAAAATACGTCCGAGTGCATGACTCGCCGGTCAGCTGCCTTCCCTCTGGGCACCTTCGGGCATGCGCACAAACCTCGTGTTATGGGCCTGTCCTACCTTATCGACATGCTCAAAATACACTCCAGAACCGGCTCGGCAGCCATTTTTGTTGTTGTGTTTTAAGGTTTCTCTGTGGATTCCTTGTAGTTTTCTTAGCTATTGTGGATTGCCGGTGTTTAATATTTACGGATTTCTAGTTTTTGTGTAGTTTAGTGAATTGTGTCTGATTGTGAGAAAATTAATTCTGTCAAAGTTGCTGGTTGGTTAATTTTTTGGTTAAAATCTGTACACCCCGACATAAAGCTTTTAATAAAGCCAGTATTCCACGGGTCAAGTTCTTGGGCAAACACTTTTCAAATTCTTGAACAAGAAATTTTGCTTGAAAATGTTTTACACGTACCCAAGTTTTTTTAGTTTTTGCCAAATTATAAAAATTAATACAAGTTATATACCAACTATAATATTTGACTTGAAGTTAGGCACGCGATAACACCGTAGATTGGTTATTTTGCTGGTTATGTTTGTTTTTATATTCGATTTTATAAGACTTTAACTATATAAGACTTTTTAAAAACAAAACCTTAAAAACAATTTTCTATCCTTAAAATCTGATAGGTTTGCTCCTACACTATTAAAAATGCCAGAAAGCACTACCTTTTTTCCCAACTTGATTAAAAATTGAGAAGAAAGTCCAATTTTTTGGCAAGAATTTAAATTTTAAAGCCTGGACATGTCTATTTTCCCATTCGTCAAACGATAATGTTGCAGTGCGCATGTCTAATAGTGTCTAGCCCTGTTTACATGTGCAAGGCCATAAAACTGCCAGTTTCGTGATTATTGTTTGCTTATCTAAAGGCACATTTTCTATGGCGAAGACTCAAAAGGTCTCCAGAAAATTACCATGACTATAGATTGCACGATATAAAATAAACAAAAAGGCATACAGAGAAAGTCAAAACTACAAAACAGAACAAGGTAAATACCTATATACCAACATACCATTTTCAAATATAATAATAAAAGAAGTTACGCCAATTAACAATAATATTTTAACTCTGATATCAATTATTCAATTTATCAACTACAAAAGGCAACAACATAAAAATCCACAAATACTCCTCTGGAAGTTCACGTTGACTAGGACTGTTTATTTTGTATCCCAGCACTCAAATTTTTATTGGCCAAATAATTTTCACTTCTAACAACTGTTAAATCAGTAAAATTTTAACTTGCGCCAAGTCCATTTTGTAATTATTTCTTTATATTAAAAGCAGTCCTGAAAGTTCTGGCTTGTAAGTACTTAATTCAATATTAATAAGAACAAATTCAATTTTCTATTATTATTATTAATAATAATAATATAATAATAATAATAATAAACGTCTTTTATTAGGATGAACAAAAAAAATAATTACAAAGACTAACAATAATAGGTAGACAAGCAAAAGCGGGGCGCAGTCTAGCCACAAAGGCTACTCTACTGAACCCTACACTGCTTGCTAAAATAATATTAAAAAAAAAATATATATATAAAGAATTACGAATTTACAGATATTATATAAATATCGTAGAGAGAAGAAACAAAAAATAAAAAATTGGTTTAAATAGTTAACATTCAAGGAAAAAGAAAAGTGGGTACGTTACATTCTGATCTGATGGAGAAGACGACAAGACATAATTTGAAGAATTACCTGCAAAACATTGATAAACATAATAATTTAACAAGAATAATTAACGAAGTTGTTCATTTTGAATCCTGAGTAGAATACTACACATAAACTTTTATGATCCTGTGTGGTACCTACATAAAAAAAAAATAAGTTAATTATTCTCCAAACATCTATATCTACATTTACTTATATCCCCAAGCATGTGTTATACATAATCGTACTCATTATCCCTAGAAACAAACATTTCCCTAATACACATATAAAATAAATATATTCATTCATTAATGTATGTTCCTTAATAAAATATTGCAGTAAAAATACATATTCATTTTATTGATTATTAACATAATTAAACCCACCCATAGAGGCATACAAATTTGAAAGAATTTTATCTACTCATAGGTACAAAAAACGATGTTCAATTGATAATGCACATATAGTCCTACCGTAGTAATAAAATTTTATTTAGAGATTGTCCTTTGATTTTATATGTGTCCTTTTGTTCTGTTCATCACAGTAAAAAATTTTGCCAGCCAAAGACCATACTTTAGTATTTCCATACTTTTTTTTCGCAGCCATGAGAAGTTCGTATCGTACATATGTAAAATCCTCATAAATCGCAAATTCAGTGCGTTTAAGTTTCTTCTTAGAAAAAAATACCTCATTACGTTTGAAAGAACTTATAAAATTCACAATTATTGTGCTTGGTAAACTGTTAGTATCCTTAGCACCATCAAGACGAAATGCATAATTTATGTCACTAATTGCACAAGTGACGTTTAGTTTATTAGAAATAAAATCAGTTATCACGTTTAAGAGATTTTCTTCTGGATCCTTCTTGATGCCACTAATGCGCAGAGTATTACGCTTGCTCTTTTGCTCTAAAGACTCAATTTGCTGCTGCAAGTCACTTATGGCTTTGCTGTTATTATTAACACTGACTTTAATATTATTTAAGGATTCCCAAAACTTGTCCAGTTTTGCCTCCAGCTGTCCAATTCGAGCTTCAATTTTGCCTTCCAGTTGATTAGCAAAATTTGTACAGACTTTGTTAATTAGCTTCTCTATACTGTCATCGTCTGATTTGCTATTACTTCTCAAGCCACCTGCCATCTTAATTTACGACGGACGGCGACTTTATCGATGCGGAAGAGCTAGCTGTACTTTATTAGGTGTTTGCCACTGATTGGTCAGTTCTTTAAACAATAGTTTCTCGCAATTAAAAGTAACTGAGACTCAATTACTTACATACAAGGTCGGTTTCCTTCTTGTACACAACATGCAAAAGGATTCTTTGATTTATTGACACAACGTACCACACAAACTACACAATTTATACGGAGCTGCCTCACGTGCCTACTCACTCATGCCGTAATGCAAGTTGGCTATTACTGTGTAAATTGTTGTGTGCTGTGTAATGAAGTCGTAACTACTCTTCAGAAGGGACATTGTAATTTAGGGGTAGGGAATAGGTAGGGACAGGAACATAATTTGTTTTTTCTAAACAGTGTAAGATAATTGTTCGGTCTGGCTCGAGCCCAGTTCGGGTCCTCTGAGCCGGGGAATTTAACCCCCCTCCCCTTACCGGTCCTGATGGTTGTAACACATACGTACTGTTTAACGCCAAACACCATTACTCGACGCTCTCCTACGGTTTTGTTTTCAGTGGGTTTATATTATTGGAAATTCGAAAAATGGATTTTCCCTGTTGTTAAGCAAATTTAATTTCGAATTTTCTAACAAACAAAACACAAAAGCGATTTATTAAATTACAGGAGGATTTTATTTGGGCTTTACATGAGTAAATTTTTTTTCCTGGCATTTACTAGTTTTTAGTGTGATGGAATAAAAATATAGAAAAAATGATATTAACTCAACAAAAGTTTCTAGATATTTCTTATATCTAATAGTTCTGGCGTATAGTAGCAGCTTCCTTAAACTTCCTTCTCCTCCAGTGTGGTTCTTTATGCAGGATTTCAGCTGCTGCCCATATGATATGATGGCCATGTGTCCAGGCATGGTCAGCAGCACCTGACTTTTCAGTCTCTCCTTTTAGCGTATTGTTTCTGTGCTCTTTAATCCTTGTTTCAAATGGTCTGAATGTCCCACCTATATAAGATTGGCCGCACTCGAAGGGTATCTGGTAGACACAGTTTTTCCTGTCTTTTTGACTTGTTGGTTATGTCTTCGTCAGGTGGCTTCTTAGGGTGTTTTTCGTGCTGAATACTGTATTGATATTATATTGTTCTTCTAGTCTTCTTATTCTCTTAAATACTTCTTTGACATGCGGAATATTTAGTGTTGGTTGTGCCTCTCTGTTTGCTTCTTGCGCGTTGGGTCGATTCTTACGATTTTCCAATATGTGTCAACTAATCTTGTGGGGTAGCCATTTTTGTTGAGGTCGATCTGCATGCATCAACTTCGTCCTTTTTTAAGTTCCCGAGACGACAGCAATATAAATATACTTTAAAATAGACTCAAGTTTTTGATATAGAATTTTAAACAACATTTAGGAATGACGAAAGAGTTTTGGACTTCCATAGTCTTTATTTGTTTTAAATCACAACGTTCCAACTGGTAAGTATCTCCAGTCGTCTTCAGGTGAATACTTAATAAGTAAAGTAACTACAAGACTATTTATACTAGCTAGGTGCACTGAAGCATAACTGAGGTGGGTGCAGTCATGCGTTCAGTTGGCATGCGATCTTATCCTAAGATTACATCTATCTAACAAAGGTTTCCAGATATTTCATATGTCTAATGATGGTTTACTAAAGCAGCCTGGGTTCTGGTGAATAGCAGCAGCTTCCTTAAACTTTATTTTCCTCCAGTGTGGTTCCTTATGTAGGATTTTAGCTTCTGACCATGTTTCCAGGCATGGTCAGCTGCACCTGACTTTTCGGTCTCTCCTTTTAAAGTACTGTTTTTGTGTTCTTTAATCCTTGTCTCGAGTGGTTTTAATGTCTCACCTATATAAGATTGGCGGCATTCGCAGGGGATCTGGTAGACGCAGTTTTTCCTATCTTTTTGACTTGTAGGCTTTGTCTTCAACAGGTGGCTTCTTAGGGTGTCCCTCGAGTTGAATACTGTGTTGATGTTATATCATTATTATTCTTTGACATACGGAATGTGAGTGTTGGTTGTGCTTTTTTTTTCTTACTTTTTGTGCTTTTGGCCGGTTCCCCTGCATATATTAAGGCACCAACAACAACGTTTGGCCTTTTAGTTATGCAATGATACTAAAATTGTACTTTGATATTTTATTTTATAGTTTTAATATTAATATACAGATTTTATTCGGTTCATAAAAAATATTAATATTTTAGAATGAATAATCGAATTGTCCGTTATAACACGGGAATAAGAACATATTTTTTTAATCATCATAGAAGTAATAATATACCGATTATTTTAGCAATTATACCCTACAATTTTCTGTATATAATTGAGACCTTATTGATCTCACACTGTTTTGGTAAAAATGACAATGCATACTTTCGTCTAATTGGTTTTATTATTTTCTACGAAAAAATACCTGAAATAAGTACTCTTAAATTATAGTATTATATTATAGCCATATTATTTCGGTACAGAAAAAATAATTTCTAGGTATATTTTTATATAATTATTTATGATGCCTCATAAAAAGCAAAAAAATTTGTAGCAAAAAATAGAAGCAATCGAAAGGACCCTCAACTATTTGCCCTAGAGGGCGGATTGTCAGAAAAATAGCCTGAAAATTTGACGATGAACGGCTACAGTCTGCCAGTGGGCAATTGAAGTGAAATAAATACCCAACGCTTTTATCTTTTGTTATGGTGGGACAATAAGTAGGGAGAAAATATTAAATTTTTTAATCTAATAATTACCGATAACTGTTCACATAGGTAAAAATATAGGACTTTACCATAGCCGTTTGATCCTAAGAAAGGTGGGGTGGGCAGCATCTTAAAGTCAGCGGCGTAAGCAATCCAAAATGGCATTTTTTTTTTGATATTATGACGTCTTGTGATGACTTGACCAATGACGTTCTCGATGACGACGTCAACTTCTATCTTCTCTCTATGTGTTTAGGGAAACAGGTTCTATACCTACAATACAAAAAAGGAGCAGGAAGACCATCTGTAAGAACAGAAGAACTTGTTGCAAACGTTCGTGAAATAATGCAAAATACGCCAACAAATTGTATAAGACGCCTGTCCCTCCCAAGAAGTGGGAAGATCTTATGGAACATGCAGGACTATTCTTAAGAAGCAGCTAAATTTATTTCCTTATAAAGTGAAAGTATTCCAAACAATACAAGCCGCAGATTTTGAAAGACGCAGGAATTACTCTCAATGGTTTACTCAAAATTTATTGGAAAGAAATGATTTATTAGACCTGACATTTTTTTCGGATGAAGCCTGGTTCCATCTCTCCAGTTATGTGAATTCTCAGAATACACGCATGTGGAGTAGTGAAAATCCCAATTTTTTTATAGAGTCCACATTGCACCCTCAAAAAATTGGTGTCTGGTTAGCTGTTTCCCGAAGAAAAATTGTTCGTCCTATTTTTTTCCATGACACAGTTACAGCACAGCGGTATAGAGACAATATTTTGAATTCATTTTTGGAGCAATTACTTGACGACGAACTACGTTTTGGATATTTTCAACAGGACGGTGCAACCGCCCCTACAGCCGCCGAAACTATTAACTACTTTCGCAATTTTTTCGACGACAGATTGATCAGTTTTCGATCAGACATTGAATTCCCATCTAGATCACCTTGTTTAACGGTTATGGATTACTTCGTTTTTCCTTATTTAAAGAACACTATTTTTAAAACATCAGTTGCAAATTTAGAACAATTACAAGAAAGGATTATCCAAGAATGTGCTAACATTTCTCCAGAGATGCTGGTCAACACTTTCGATAATATGAAGAGACGTGTGAATTTATGCTTGGAGCATGGCGATGGCCAATTTCAGCAATTTGTGTAATTATTTTTTTTTTCGTTCTGTATATTCTTACTTTGTTAATTTTGTAAACAACAAAAGTATATTTTCGTGGAGGGGAGAATGAAAAATAAATTTGTATTTGTCAACTTATTTTATTACTCATTAGTTTGGCATATCATGTCATATTATGAATTTGACAAAATTTTAACCCAGATTTGGTTAGATATATCGTCCCCATATCATTGTGATCTAAACCAAGCCCTACGTTTTTTAATCCAAGCCGTCTTTGATGCAAATAATTGTTGCTCCCACGGTATAATAGGCGAGCGAAGCCGCGGGTACTCGCTAGTAACCCAATATTTGTTTATTATAATGATGTATTATTTCAAGACACCCATCTCCACATTTAAATATTTTCTTTATTATAAACCCATCCGGCCTAATCGATAGTTATTTAAAGGTAAACTACATATTTGCACTTTGCGAGAAGGCACGATTCACGACTCACCTCCGATCCAAGAAGTTTGAAATGATCACCTTTAGTTACGCGAATGCGCCATGAACATAATAATATACTAAACTATACTTTCGATTTCGTATTATAACATTGGGAATTATAAGCCGAGCTTAAATACTATCCTGGATAATTATTTGAAAGGCGATAATGTTTGAAAGTAAAATGAGGGAAAGTTGGTGGTCTAGAGAAAATTTAGCCCTGCGATTTTTCACTAACATTTTATTATAAACTGTTCTTGGATTCCACGATATAGTGCCTTAACCGTTCATCATCGCATGTAAATTAAACCCAATTTTTACCCTCTCCTATGTCGCCATTGGCAGCGGCACAATTTTTTGTTTTTGCCAATTCAGAAAATCATCATTTATTTATTTCACCGCAACCTGATAAATTCAGTCCGAACGCATTCGCTGCTATAAAGGGGGAATGCAGCGAGAGCGGAATGTGAATCGTTCTCGAACAAAAGTTGGTACTTGGCAACGTTGAATCTTGATCCATTCTGTATAGTTGACGACATACAGGGTGTTCTTTCGAAAACTTCCCACCTCGATTTTCCTGCTTCAATTGAAAATATGGAAAATCGCTCGGACCCGTCGATTTTTATTTCGAGGGAGACATCTTTTGCGTATATTGTCAATCTTGTTACTTCAAGCCCCTAGGAGGGAGGGGGGTAAGATCTAAATCTTAAATGGATACCCCTATCTTATATAATTTTTTTTGATTCTGCATAAAATTCTGAACATTTTTTAATAAAAGCATTATAAGTCTATACTTAACAGTTTCCGAGATATTGACTCTCGAAAAATGACATTTTTGAACTTTGACAGCGTCTAGCTTTCTAACTGTACGTCTTAGAGCAAAACGGCTTACATGTCCCTATCTTCGATTTTTATTACCTTTTCAATAGTGTCAACTTCCGGTCAAACCGGAAGTAATTTCTTACATCCGGTTTAACCGAAAGTTCACACTATTGGAAGGATAATAAAAATCAAAGATAGGGATATGTAAGCCGTTTTGCTCTAAGACGTACAGTTAGAAAGCTAGACGCTGTCAAAGTTCAAAAATGTAATTTTTCGAGAGTCAATATCTCGGAAACTGTTAAGTATAGACTTATAATGCTTTTATTAAAAAATGTTCAGAATTTTATGCAGAATCAAAAAAAATTATATAAAATAGGGGTATCCATTTAAGATTTAGATCTTACCCCCCTCCCTCCTAGGGGCTTGAAGTAACAAGATTGGCAATATACGAAAAAGATGTCCCCCTCGAAATAAAAATCGACGGGTCCGAGCGATTTTCCACATTTTCATTTTAAAGCAGGAAAATCGAGGTGGGAAGTTTTCAAATGAACACCCTGTATAAATTCGTACACTCCACCCATACATAACTAAATTACAACAAAATTGGGTAAAACGGGTTTCTCACCTTGCTGCTTATTCCTGGATAGAACACCAGCTATATACATAGCTGTAAATTATTTTATGTACGATTTTTTTCCATAAGTGATAGTGGTTATTTCTACAAACTTTTGTGTTAAATTACAGCCGCGAAATAAGAAAATTATAAAATAATACCAGGAATATTACAAAAGTATAAAGCCAAAAAGGGTAAATTTATTAACAAACAACAAATAAAATACCAATATTTAATTGCTGGATTCTAACACTAATCGTAATCTTCTTGGCATTAACAAAATAATACTTCTGGTGGGATCCGGAGTTAGCCCTTCCCAAATTTCTTCTATTTTATCAAATAACTCTATTTCATTCTGTGGTTTAAAATTTATTTTATAAATTTTTTTCACCCTTAATCCCCAAACATTTTCAATTCGATTTAAATCAAACTTCTTGAGCACCAAGGCAGACATGTTACGTTGTTTTGTCTAAACAAGTTTCCTATATTTCTTGCAGTATGCACAGGGCAGTTATCCTGCTGATGTAAAAACATTTTCCAAAATCTGAAGATATACTACACTACTGTTTAGTGTTCCGCCAATATTCCAGCATACACCTGCACCGTAAACACTTATCCATTACCACGCATTAACGAATAAACGTACACTGGTTTGCTTGTTTTGAGTATACTTCTCATTATATCGGGCATTTGGTGGTCTATATACTCGAATCCTTCCTTTATATGTAGACTGAAAAGTTTTCTCATCGGAAAAGATAACATTTTGCCAAAAAAATCATTTTCTGGTAAATATTGCATAGCACACCCATTTCTTTGTTCCTTATCAATATTTTTTAAAACAGTTTAGATGCAGCTGCTCGATTTCTTAATTCGGAAAATTGTCTTAATCGGCGTTGCGCAGTTCTAGATGAAGCAGGGAATCCCGTTATATACGTGCATAGCAGATACTACAATTTTAAATGGATTTTGCCTTAAATACTCCACCAACTTTCGGTCTTCTTCATTTGATGATTTTCTATTATTTAAACCAGACCCAACAGACCTTTCAAGTGTTTCATGATAGCGCCATTTTTTTTACAATTCCTTGAACAATACTTCTATGTACTCTAAAATGATCAGCTATTTTTCCATAAGACCACCCTATTTCCACTAAACATATTTTTCTTGCTTTTACAATAATACCTAAATGAGGCATTTTTAAATCAAATAAGATAATGACAATACTTTGACAGATACCATAAAAACAATTAACATGTTACAAAGGTAATAAAGGTAAAAAAGTTGCATTTACAGTGTCACAGTTTAGTGTACGAAGTTATCTGTCGTCAACTCTAATTATTTCTTTATGTTAAAAACTCAGGCTTACCATGCACTAACCTACTTAATAGACTAAACCAAAAATTTAATTTTTCCGATTACCATTCCGTTCTTAAAATATACTTGCTATAGTCAAATCTAGTCTTATCATGCGGGTCCAAAGGTCACCGATCATATGAATCAATTCGAAAATTCCAGAGCTTATCAAAATGTTGTGAGATTATGTGGGTATCAATATACCCGGAGAAAAGAAACATATAGTTTTATTATTTTAACTGTCGTTAAGATAGCCACATATAATATTATTGTTTTTGCAAAAATTATGTACATAATAGTATAGGGGTGGCGAACCTTTATGTATTAACGTGCCATTTTTTCTAAAGAAATGTTTAATGAGGCCATAGACGTGCCGTGCCGTCAAATTCGTAATATAATAATTCATAGTAAACTTTGTCTTATTTGTCTTACGGATTTTATTTGGATAGTATGATTAAACGCAGTAAAAGAAAAGAAAAATTGAAAGTATGTGAGTCTTGTGCAGTATAGGTTTGCTCGATTTTTAAAGAAATATTTGAATCTAAAAAAAAATTACAGGATAAAAGTGATATTTTTTGGTCGTGTTTCACTATCTGGTTGTTTTTTTAGTGGATTTTGAAATATTTGCAATATTTCAGTGACCCCCTTTTACCTAATGTTCTAGTAAGTAAAAAAAATAATTTGCTAACACTAAAGATTACCAATTTGTCAAAAAATTGTTCTTTACCACAAGGGTTATTATTATTCATGTGTATATTATTATTCATATACGAGTATAATTTTCTTTTCATTCGTGTATAAGTTATCAATTATTACAAATATATTTTAATTTGCAGTAATATTATACCTGCATAATATAATATTAGTTTAAGCGCCACACCTGTAAAAAAATAAAAAAAAACTGATATTTTATGAGTTCGCATTCCATACAGGAAAGATAGAGCTGTTAATGTCAGAATAGAGGGGTGTCTGCCTGAAATAAAGTGCTGTTACAATGGAAAAACTGCCGCTTTGGCTTTGTTTATTACTTTTTTATAGCCTGCCATGTGCATTTGCTCTGAAGCTTCTTGAAACAATGCATTTTCAACTGACATAAAAAAGTACACACTGATACCGTTAAAACCATCGTGTAATAATATTAGGTGTTACTGCAATATTTAACTTGTCATATATTTTCTATTTAAGAGTACCTATTTGATTCGTCTACATTATCAAAACCCAAAATATTTTTTTCCGCACTAAACGACTATTCTCTCTGCCCGATTTATACTGACTTGTTAGTGAAAATGAGATGTTTCAAACAAAGTATAGTCAAATATTTTTCTTTAAACAAGCGTTTCGACAGTTGACATCCACATGTGACATTAACAGCTGATACTGGTTTCTTCCTAAAGTTCTAATAATATATATAATAAGTTAAAATAATCTATTTATAATAGCAAATGACGAAAATTTAATTGTTTATTACTTACAATAGGAAAGTTAACCTATATTAGTGTGTTTGAACATGTTACTTATGGACTTTCAGAGACCAGCTAAATTTTTTTTGGTGTATTTAAATTGAACGGCCAGTACCGTTTTAGGCCTATTACCAAGAGGAAAAATTTCATTTATCGTCACTTACTATTACAAATTTAATAAAAATTAGCTTATCTATCGAAACAGCGGGTCCTAAAAGGCCAGTGATTTGGGATTGAGTAGATTGGTTAAAAATAAAGTAAGAAGTTCATGTAAAATTGTGTCCTAGTGATAATGAATTCATTTTTCTTTTACTTTCATCTTAACACGTAAACCACCCTTTAATATTTCGTAAAATGTTTAAATTAGCAGTTATTTTCTTTAAATTGAAATTAACGTCTGGTGGGGTTACTGAACTTTAACATTCAGTACCCCAAACCGCCTTTTCTGAAAATCTTTTCATATTAAACACACGATGCTCGTAATACCTAATTTCTATACATAAAAATTTCTATAGGTATTTTACAATGTCTTAAAGACATAGATAGGTACTTATTTTTAATAAAAAAAAACCCTTTTTGACATAATATTCTTTTTAGAAGTGTTTTTTCTGCTTCCCCGATCTTTTTGGTTGATATATGAATTAACAATAACGTAAATAGTTAAAATAAGAACTTGATACATTTTACTAGAGCAAAACGTTAAATTCCACAATCAGGCGGGTAAACAAACAATAATTGTTAACAATAATAATTATCCTGACAGATCACAGATTATGACAAGATTATGCATAAGACGCTGACGAAGATTTCTAACACACTCCGATTGGGTTTTCGTGCTTCTTGAATGTCCTCGCATTTGATTGGCTGGGCACGTTGGCATATTAATGTAATAATATGCTCCTATATACCTCTGCCGCTTATTACATCGGTGCATGTGAGGAATCTAATAGCTGAGAAAGAAAGCAAAAACGCCGAGTTTTTGATTACTAAATGGAAAAGTATATTTTGGACTATTATTTTTATTCAACTACCTTTTTACGATTCCCTGTTTATTTTTCTGAAAATCCTCCCAACAATCTTTACAACTTTATTTTATTTGATTTAAAATATTCTAAATCATATTAAACAAATTGGATATAGATCAATACGCGACGACAGGCGACGCGACGCTCTTTTTAAAAAAAAAAATAAAGGCAATTAGTGATAACGACTACCAATTAAATTGAAAATAAAACAAACAATAAATTATTTTATTTATTAGATAGCAGGCTACATAAAATTAAGTCAACTGTTCAAAAACAAACGTATATTTCAACGCTGCATATCGATGATTTTGTTTTATTAATTTAATATACGCACACATATTATGTTTCATAAAAAAGAGCAATCTAGCTATTCACCAATACAATTTGTTTATTCTTAGAGAGTTCTCTAGGGATAACATCTTAGGCATTAAGTAAAACAGACAAAGCTGTTGCCTATGGTTAATCATCATGATACTAAGAAAAGAAGATATGCTATATCACAGTCACAATAATTTCGTTCGGGTATATTTATGAGAATTTCTGTATCTCAGAAACTACAACTGATGGACGTTTAAAAATTGGTATATAAGTTCAGTTAATAAAATAATAATATACGTATTTCATTTTTTTCAAAATTCACATACGGGTTGAAGAAAGGGGTGTAGTCCATTACATATAACTTTCTATAGTATCATTTTCAATGAATATCAGAATTTTCTTGTACTCGTATCTGTAGCTTTGTCTATTAATCTGATCATTTAAAAAAATTAGCTTCATCTAAAAAACAATTTTTTTGGACAAGTCACGAGTGAATGTGTTAGCACAATCATTATTTCACAAAATTGCTCTCGACTATCAGGATCATCGTCCAATAACTCTTGTACAATTACTGGTTTGTAGGGATTTTTAAAACATTTAGATACGGTGGTGATGAGTATCGTGTAGTCATGCCCATAATATGTTTATTTTTTTTCCTCTGGTTTTAACACTATCTTCGACAACTTCTCTACTTAATTTCTACCCTAGACATTTTCGATTGGCTAATACGCTTGCGACTTGGTCATTTTTCATTGGACATACCACAGACTTATCTATGACTTCTACTTTTATCTTCACAACCCATCATAATCAATATTTCTGTGCATTCATCTTCAGCGAGGAGCATTTTAGATGTAATATCAGCAAAGTAAAATTAAAATTTGTTTAACATAATATACTGAAATTTTTTGATGTCTCAAACTTAAATAGCAAATTGTCATTGTCAATGCCTTAAAGATTGTGAGTTAATTATTGCGTTTGTTCGTTGCTAAATCGAGAAAAAATAAATGGTGAATCCCAGCATTTCACATTTCGTAAACGGATGAAGATAGGTATAGGGCAGGATCTACGAAAAATGTCTAGAATTGATTGTAGAATATAAAAATGTAAAAATATACAATATGGTAAATTTTACTTCTGGGGCCTTAGATAGATTACTTATATTGATTAATTTAATAATATGTATTCATTAAAAGCGAATATTGTTGCATATCGGATACCCTGCACAAGCACAATGGATACCCTGGGGCGTGTAGACTACGACGGCCGTTTCGTCCTTGTTAGGACTCTACGAGCAGCCATAACCAAAGAAATCCCGACACAGGGGTAAGATGCATTAAAATCCTTTTTGCAAAAGCAAAACGGCCATCAATACACCGTAGCGCCATCCCAACGGAATTAACTCCAATATAAAATGCAGTCACACTGGTAATCGAAGGGTAGACAACTAAATAAACCACGAAGTGCATCACAATCCAGTATAGGGAACGATATATTTGCGTTTTCACCGAAACATCTGCCGTACAGTATATAATATATTATCTTCTATCCAATATATTATATTAATTTTTAATTTTTTAGAGGAAACTTTTCTGATGCCGGACCTAACATATTATGCATATAGAAATTTTTAATTTACCTCAGTTTACCTTATATATTATGACAATAATTCAAACAAAAATTAGCATAAAATAAACATATCCCAAAATAAACAGATCACTTTTGCGATACAAATAACATTTATACTGAAAATAAACTATAAAATTAAAATAAAAATAATTTACCAAACGGCCAATTGGAATATTTAAATAGTTTTCACAGCATAAACACGGAACAAGCCAGGATGTTTTCAAAATATTTAAATGTTATATTATATAATATGTCGGTAAATATTATTTTACATTTAAATAAACGCTGGCCCTTTGGGAGACTACTCCAATTAGCTTGTGACAAACACATCTTACGTTTATAAAATAACATGTCTAATAAAGAGCTCACCACTGTATTTAAAATAAACCTCTTTTATAGGTATACTACCCTTTGCTGTAACTGATTTTCTTCAAATTGGAATTTACAATTTACTTCAATTAAATTAAAAGATATTGATAAAAATATCCTTAAACTATATTTCACATTTCGCATTTTCAAATTTTCCATTTTTTTTTTTAAATAGACAATAATTTATGCAGATGCGGCTTTCGAATTTGCTCTTGGAGGGGCGCAAACAGTGGCGGCTCGTAATGAAGGGCTCTGGGGCGCCACCCTCCCTGCAATTATTTCAAACAGAATCCAAAAATACTTTACTTAAAAAACCAATAACGCAATGTATGTGTAAGCAATCAATTATTAAAATAATTCAAACCAAACATTGCCCTATTCCAGCGAGCAGGTTATACTAAAGCGCGGGCGGCCGATTATTCGTCCCGCTTCAACGCGACTATACTCGATCCGTTGCCATGGCTACGGAGGCGTGACGTCACCTACACATCGCACAACGAGCTGCATGGATGAGCTCCAAATTTTTCGTCCAGCAACACCTGTTCGTGTTCGTGTTTCGACGCCACGCGACCTGTCGATGCCGCTGATGTTTGGTTTTGAAAAATTTATTAGTTATGTTATAAAGTTGGAAAATTCCGTCTAATATGAATGTCAGTGATTTACAGAAGGTTGTGTTTAGTTCTCTGAGCTTAAGTGAAAAACTTGATTTAAAAAATACAGGGCGGCTACTACCAATATTGATTATTGAACATAGTACAAGTGCAATCAAAATGTAAAAGTAAGGCACAGGTTCGGGACAAAGATAATTTTAATGACAAAGTCACCGAGAAGTATATTTCCAAAAAAAAAACGAAGATTTGACTTTCACTTCAAAAAATATTAATTGTTAGTGTTATCATTTGGTATATTTAAAAAAATTAAACGATTTGATTATAGTTATCCGCATTATTTAAAGCCAGCGCCCCCCCCCCCTGACTTGCTAGTCACGAGCCGCCACTGGGCGCAAACAAATCCTAAATAAAGTATTAAGTCGGACTGTTTCGTCACAATTTTACAACGGGGACTAGTCAGTGCAAGACAAGTCAAAATTTAAGGGTGTCCAAAATTCGTCACGTACAATAACTTGACCTTCCTTCAGTAGGAATAAAAATGACAGTAATGGTTGTAGTGAATTATCTTTATATATCTTATATCAGTACTATTTGGAATATTGTTTATACATAAAGCCTTCTATATTCCTTATAAGAATTCGCATACTCTTTATACAACTGTTTGAAGCTATATGTGACAGCAACGCGCTTTCCTACTGTAAGACAACGAAAATTGCTAGACCGTTGTATGGTGATAAGTATCACGGTAATTTAGCCAATAGTCAATAGGAGTTATTGCTACCATAGAATGGTGTATGGTCATTATTGCTCTGAATACTATATTATAGTAATATACAGTAATTATCAAGTTCTATTAGGGGTGTAATCTGGTTTTATATACTGCATTAGTTTCAACTGGCAGTTGTAATGAAACTTGACAACAAAAATTTAAATAACTTCTAGTGTGATATTGTTCTTAACATCCCATATGATTATCTATTATGCAACAGATAGATAGGGTTCGCGGCGATTGCCGATCGCTACGAAACCCCACCAACGTCTTGTGAATTAGAGGTTCTAACGGATCCAATTCGTTTTTGGAGACGCTGTTCTGCTTTCTTATTTGTATAAAAAGCGCTTTATTGGGAACAAAATGCGTCACATTGAGAAGATACAATTTATATCTTAACAAAATTATTACGGCATTAAAAGTAGTTCATTATTCAACAAGACTGGTGCAGCTAATTGGACTGATTACTATAAATAGAAACACTGTGCTAGCAAATCTGGAATTGATATAACACTAAAGCGGGTGTGATACACTAGCAATTTGTTTAATATGGGTTAATACAAAATAAGCTATCAATACAAACTATGTCTTAGCAAACCTGTTGTAGTAGATCATTTTCCTCAGTGTATTCCCTAAAGAGTTCTAAATTTAATCCATCAAAATATTTAGATCTTTTAGTCTCCCACTTGTGTTTTCACCGTGTCATTGCTTTAGTACGTCATAAAACGTTTCCGTGTTAACTTGATTTTTTGCAATTAAATCTTTTTATCAAAGCAACCTTCTACCAGGATGTTGTTACCAAAATAATTTTAGTTCTAAGGAAGAAATTAATATCACTCAACATCTATTTTCTTAATGAATTTGAAGACAGACCAAAAAATATTTACACAACCATACTTAGTTAAAAAAAAAAGAAAAGCACAAAGTCTCTCTCCGCAATTTTTTTTATTAGAATAACTAGGCGAACCTAGAATAATTCATAATAATTAAATTCGGCATGTTTCGAGTATAGAAACACTCATCATCAGGAAAACAAAGTGAATGGTACAATCCTGATGTTGTTAGTAATAGAGAAAATAATAGTGGGATTGAGCCGTAATGGAGTCTTTAAAGGTGTACAAGAGGTGTAAAAAATTAAATAGTCAAAAACCGACAATCAAGTCTTCAGCATACTGGAAAGTCAGGGGTTAGTGCGGAGGCCCTATCTTGGGCAGAAAAATGAAGAGTGTAAAAGAAAAATTAGGGAGTTTTAACAGACTTTGTGGAAAACATTTGTTAAGTAGTGAAAAATTTTAAGTTTTCTACAGCTTTTTTAGAGACATGTTAAAGTATTGAAATAAGAGGGAAAGAAAAAGAAAAAAATGTTTTTCATAAAAATCGAACCATCATTTAGCTTGAAGTAAAATACTGTTGGGGTACCAGGTTTTTTACGGCCCAGTTACCCCGGCAGGAGTCTAAACGTACACATTGTGTGCAAAATTAAGTTTTAAAAAAGTTTAAAAAAAAAATTTTGTTTTACTAGAACATCTTTGTTAGAGAAGTTCCACTGCGTACAGCACGTATCAGAAGGAAAAAAAAAGGTTGTTAAAACTCCCTAATTTTTCTTTTACACTCTTCATTTTTCTGCCCAAGATAGGGCCTCCGCACTAACCCCTGACTTTCCAGTATGCTGAAGTCTTTTGATTGTCGGTTTTTGACTATTCAATTTTTTATACCTCTTGTACACCTTTGAAAGCTCCATTACGGCTCGATCTCACTATTATTTTCTCTATTGCTAACAACATCAGCATTGTACCATTCACTTTGTTTTCCCGATGATGAGTGTTTCTACACTCGAAACATGTCGAATTTAATTATTATGAATTATTCTAGGTTCGCCTAGTTATTCTAATAAAACAAATTGTGGAGAAAGACTTTGAGCTTTTCTTTTTTTTTCTATACATTTAACTCCACTTTGAGTACGGACTACTTCTTCAATTGTCATTCTTCATCAATACTTAGTTAGTTATTCAGACATTTGTCATTTCAAACCTAGAACTATGAATTTAAGACGATTTAAAATTTAGACCCCTTTCTTTAGTGAATACGGCTAGAAGAGTTTCTCAAATTGATGAATACTTAAAAATTCTGTAAATTCCATTATCTTTAGGACTGAGATAATTGCCGAAAATTATTCTAAATACAGAAAAATGTCTATTTATGGCAATAACCAAATACCTATTTCGTATTAAAAAATGTCATAGTAATATTATTTATCTGCCTACATCTACGAGTATAATCTTATTACTTATTCTTAACAAGACCTACCGCATTAATTTTTAATTAATTTTTTGCCGTGCTTAGGTCTCTTTGGAAAGTAATTAAAAATAAAAAAATAATTAATTTAAGAAGCCCGGCTTGGGTCGCATTAATTAAACAAAAAATTCAATGAAGCAAACATGATCTGCAAATTCTAATAATAATTAAGAGGCTCTTGTAGAACAAGAATTCCTGAAGCTAGAAATGCTGCTTTGCGTGCCTTCATTGAAATTCTTTTTCCAGAGAACGATGCAAATTATTTTGTAAAAAATACAGTTTAGGTTTTCGATTTTTTAAACCTAAAAGTGTCCGAAATTAGAAATGCAAGCACGTAGTTCTTACAGTGCCATAACAAGAGGGTATATGGTATAACACTGTCAAAAATGGGTTGAATTTTACATGATAGTTCCTTAAAAAGTATAAAAATATTAATTAATTTTACACATACTTTCATGTGGTACATTAATGTTTTTGTAATATTAAATTTTGTTTTAATTTTACAATAAAACAATATATTTTTAACACGCAGTGACGAATAAACAACATTATTTAAGTAAATTTCAGGAAAGTTATGGAAAATTAAGACATAACATTTAAATTTACAGCTTACAACAAAATTTAATTTATTTTTATAAAAATTACATAAATATTAAAGGATTTTTCATGCTAACATACCGTAAAAATATTTCCTTCAATTATTATTTTTACATCTACTACTTAATGTCACTACAAACCCTAGTATTCTTCACATACAATAATGGAAAAATATCTTAAAAGCAGTAAATTTAAAGAACATTTACTAATAATTTAAAATAAATATTAAAATTACATTAATCCTTATAAAAATTACAATCCTTTATGGAATTTTCATTTATTGTCGGGCAAGGCGCGTTTATATATTTTCATTTATCTGAAGAAGCTACCAACTCTTGCAGCGGTTGGATCAAGTGTGCTGTGATGTCTGTATTTTCACTTATTAAGTGGATAATCAATTGGGAAAGGTAAGTACTCTTTCAATAACAATAATAAATTGTTTAATTTGTAATATTCAATGTATAAGTTTTGAGAAATATGATAAACATTTATATTTAAATTGAAATTAACCGCGTATGCAATTTGCTTGTCGTCGCCAAGGGTGTAAGGTACAGTTTTAAAATTTCATTTTCGTGTCATAACTTTTTACTAAAACAAATATAATAACAATTTAAAGGGACATATAATAGCAATAAAAGTTAATATTGATAATTTTATTTTCGATCGCTTTAAGGTCTCCACCAATTATTTTTTTTATTTACACCTTGTTACACAATAATTATTGGCATATAAATTATTTATTCGCTTTCAGTAAAAGTGGTGTCACAAAATGTAAAAAAAAAAACCTAGATATATTTTATGTGAATATTTTTTTTTTTACAGTGGTGGAAGACAAACGTTTTGTTGTTTATGAAAACGATCCGACCACAGAAGCAGGCTTTAAAACTTTTGACGAGGCTTTTCAATTCGCCTTCGCAATATATTTTAATTTTAACTTAAAATACCCAAGTGGAATATCATTAAGTTTGGAACAATTTCAAAAATATTTTTTAAAAATTCATCCAGACTCGGGAAGCAAATCAACACCTCAGTCAAAAAAAATAAAAATTTAAAAAGTAGAGTCATTACCCATGGTTCTGACGCGCGAATTATTGTTGTGAAAATACCGTTTTTTTAATGTTTTTAATATTACGTGATTAAAAATATGTTTTTTGGTTTGACCTAAAAATGTTTTATTATATTATTATGTATTATATTCATGTTATAGCGTTAATTATCTACACGGATAAAATTATTTATTTGGACTAAAAAAATTTGCCATTCACTCAAATAAATATTTCTTTTCTGTTAGCCAATAAACAATTATGTATTTGAATTGTGCCATGAAGTTATTTGAACTCTTATTATTATTGATTTGTTACAAATAATTTTTTAGCCGTAATCACCTTTTTAAAAATGTTGGCCAATGTTTATTTCATTAAAATTTCTCCTAACTTAAATTAAATGCATTGTAAGCTTAAAGAAATCAGTGAAATGTTTATTTGATTGAAATTTATACATATTTTATTTAAGTATTTTTGTTTAATATGTATTTGCCGTCACAATAACCTTATTTACTTAAACAATGTAAGTTATTTGTTTTAAATAAACCGTTTATTTCCCTCGGAGTTGTTCTTTTTTCATTGAAATACATATTTGTTTTAAATTGCGGTGCATTTTTCTGTCCTGAAAAAACATTTCCACAGCGTGTAATATTACATGCGATGTGACTAAAAACCATATAAAGTCAAATGAATATCACATAACTTTTCATGGAATTTTAAGATTACTTTTACCAGCCAATCTTTATATTACCTAAATAGTAACTGAGCAATAGTATAAAATATCATAGACAATTATATTTAAAGGTTTATGTTATTTTAAATAAAATTTTAAGGGATAATAATAAAAACGCTTAAATGTTTATTGAATATAACATTGCATTTTAAAAATCTCACGAAATATAACATAATAATATATATATATAATTAAATTATTTTTACCTGATGGCCTATACAATTTTCTTTTTGAAATTTCACACCCTACTTTTAATATTACATTAATAATTATGTACTGAAAATTACGCCATAATAAGTCGATATGAATTTTACATAAACTATCCATCAGGTTACCATGGATAGTTTAAGGAATTTTACCATGTTTATTTTTACAGTGAACGCCCAAATTCGGTCAAGTACTACTTATATTAGTCAGTCGTTAGTTCAAAAGAAGGTTCTCATGAAAGGCCAGGGAACCGGAACTCGATTGATAAGATAAACGATTCGTTAGAAATTATGAAACAATTAAAAAATAAATGAAAAATTAATAGTTTTTTTTATACATTTACCTATTTCTTTTAACTGATAAGTAAGTAAACGTCTTCGTGGCTTCGCCACAACAGGCGAACGGCCCCCCCTAAACTCGCGGGGCCGCTATGCTTTGTACCATTGTACCAAACTGCCACTTCAGAGTTACTCCTTTCAGTTTGTATTCAGCTAGAAGAGTACGCACTCTTCCTATCAGTTTCAACCATTTTGTTTGGCGATGTATCCATTTAGTGGAGTTTGGTTATTTTGGACCAAATTCATAACAAATTACAGCTCCCCCACGTTTTCAAGGGTACTATTGTTACTCAGGGCAACCTCTTCAAATAGACAAGAACCACCCGATACGAACCAACCGAACGCCGATATTTATAGTTTACAGAACTAAATAAATTACAAAACTAAAAACCTAACAATAACCTAAAATAAATAAATGAATGAATATTGATGCGAATCCGAACTTTCCTATTTTAAATGTCAAGCAGACAAATAATTTGACATGACACTGCCACTCTTACAAAATGTTTACAACAGAACCACAGATGAAGGCGATTAGTCGAGTTACTTTTACCCAGCAAGTTTAATATTCCTAATTTTTTATTAAATATAGTTTATATAGCCAAATAGTGTTAGAAATCAAAGAAAAAACTCAGCACACAGTACGCAAACAATAATACGAATTTATATAAAAATAAACAATAATTTTACTTGCGATAAATCATCAGCGGCATGAGAATAAGAGCGAGGCATCTGCCCAAAACTGGCATATCTTTTCACACGACCGATAGCGGGCGGTTCTTATCTTTATTACATAAGCAAAGTACTCTTATACCGTGCATGCGTGCAAAAATTATTTGCATCAAAGAGGGCCTTGCATCTCAGGACGTAATGCTTAGCCGTAGAGCTTAATACCTGTTGGGTGTCAGTAACTACCTGAATTAACAATCAATCAGTTATTCCGTCATCTTTGACAGTCGTTACAAGTAATTTGATTTATCGCCAATTTTTCTAATTTCCTGAACAATTCACACAATGGGCTTTACGGAACAGCACAAAACATTCATGGTTGAAGCGTATTTTTGAAACGGGGTTAGAGTAAACGGTGAGTGGCAATACAATCCGGGTTTGTGCATGGACGATTTTCACAAACATTTTCCTAACGTTGCTTTTATTGCAAACGTTCGTGAAATAATGCAAAATACGTCAACAAATTGTATAAGACGCCTGTCCCAAGAAGTGGGAAAATCTTATAGAACATGCAGGACTATTCTTAAGAAGCAGCTTAATTTATTTCCTTATTAAGTGCAAGTATTCCAAGAAATAGAAGCCGCAGATTTTGAAAGACGCAGGAATTACTCTCAATGGTTTACCCAAAATTTATTGGAAAGAAATAATTTATTAGACCTGACTTTTTTTGGATGAAGCCTACTTCCACCTCTCCGGTTATGTGAATTCTCAGAATACACGCATGTGGAGTAATGAAAATCCCCATTTTTTTGTAGAGTCCAAATTGCACCCTCAAAAAATTGGTGTCTGGTTAGCTGTTTCCCGAAGAAAAATTGTTCGTCCTATTTTTTTCCATGACACAGTTCCAGCACAGCGGTATAGAGACAATATTTTGAATCCATTTGTGGAGCAATTACTTGACGACCAACTACGTTTTGGATATTTTCAACAGGGCGGTGCAACCGCCGATACAGCCGCCGAAACTATTAGTTACTTACGCAATTTTTTCGACGACAGATTAATCAGTTTCCGATCAGACATTGAATTCCCACCTAGATCACCTTGTTTAACGGTTATGGATTACTTCGTTTTTCCTCATTTAAAGAACACTATTTTTAAAACACCAGTTGCAAATTTAGAACAATCACAAGAAAGGATTATCCAAGAATGTGGTAACATTTCTGTCAACACTTTCGAAAATATGAAGAGACGTGTGAATTTATGCTTGGAGCATGGCGGTGGCCAATTTCAGCAATTTATGTTATTATTTTTCTTTTTCTTTCATACTTACTCATTAGTTTGGCATATCCTCTCATAATATGAATTTGACAAAATTTTAACCTAGATTTGGTTAGATATAACGTCCTCATATCATTGTGATCTAAACCAAGCCCTACGTTTTTTAATCCAAGCCCTCTTTGATGCAAACAATTTTTGCTGGCACGGTATAATTTAAATAAATCGAAAATTTTTTAAATTTAATTTTCGAACAATAGAGTTGTTAAGGATCCCTGACGAAAAGTTAGGTAACTTATTTAACTTGATTTGTGAATTTTATATTGTTCCGTTATTTGTTGTATAGTTGTTAGTCGACCGACTCAAAAAATTAGACATTACACTAACTAAACGTAATTAGAAAACCGATATTAACGTTGATCCAATTAACCGAATTCTCAGCGTATTTGGCATTACCAATATCTCTCAATTATTATGCTTTTACTACAATAAAAGCCATGGTTTATTCCATCTTCCTTTGATACCAAATTTGCGTGGTACGCGGTTCTAGATCCGTCTCTGATGAGTCAAACGTTCTCATCATTAATTTGTTATTTTACAGCTCGTTTACCTCACAAGTTCCGTCACTGGAATTTACTACGATGACACCTTTATCTGACAAAATAATCTGAAAAGTGGTCGGTAGCCGTCTTGCCAGCAACTTTCGTTGGCCGAAATGCACACCTGAATGATGAGCCAAGATTAAACGGAATATAATTTAATTGACCACCGTCTGCGTCATCACACTCATAATTTTACGAGTTGCCAATGCGTGGTAAAAATATTAAGGTTGTAGTAGTTTAGAAATGTTGTTACAAATACATTTACAATAGAATTGATTCGGCTTTTACTTGGTGGAAATCCATTATTAATTGTTTTAAATAAATGGTAAAAATTTTTAAAAAAAATATTATTTTACACTTTCCACAGATTTTTATTTTGACTCGACATGTTTCGCAACACAGTTGCTTTTTCAAAGGAGTACTTAAAAATGGTATTTTAAAAGTTATAACTTAAGTCTAACAATAAAATTGCAGGTAATTTTCAGGTCGTTTAAATTGTTGGAAAAACCAATAATAATGTTTACAGAGTAATTTAAAGAGATTCAAAAGAGGTGATCCGTTTAAATCCAATTGATAAAGATAATATTTGGCATATATAAGCTAATAGAATATAAAATCACATGTTTTAGTTAAAAAAGTTATTTTTTGTCCCACCAGTGGCGTCCCTGCAAAAATGTCCTCTGATATTTTTTAGAAAAAAAGAGGTACACCAATGACATTTTTCCATGTGGATATTATTTCTGATTAGCCTAGTCAATTGTACATAAAAATGGTCTCTTGAGTTTTTCTCCTCAGGCATACCGTTCTTAATTAAAATAATTAAATTAAATTAGCTCTTCTATTTAGTATTATTAACATTGATAATGCAAAATTTTGTTTTATAAAAATTGTTGGAAATGACCACCTTCACTTAATAGGCTTACTTTCGCCCGTCTTTGCATCGAATAGCGCACTCGTTTAAATATTCCAGGCGAATTCCGTATTGTTTCACAGAAGGCAATTATTCGCTCCCTTAAATTTTCTAAAGTGTTAATGGGAGTTTTATACACTAGAGTTTTAAGATGTCCCACAAGAAAAAATCCAATGTGTTGAGATCAGGGGATCTTGCTAGTCATTGTTGAGCTCCTCCGCGACCTATCCATTCCAATGATTCGGATAAACTGCATCTAAATGGTTACGAACGATTACACTGAAATGAGCAGGAGCTCCATAATGCATGTACCACATTTGATTCCTTCCTTAGCGTATATGGTACATCTTCAAGTAACACAGGTAGTTCCTCTTGGTTGAAATGCAGATAAGACTGCCGTTAAGGCGTTAATTATGTTTTTAAGAACGTCACCGTTCCAGGATAATTAGATTTATGTGATCAAAATTATTCGTCAATACTGCAAAATGAAACTAATTTAATTTAATTATTTTAATTAAGAACAGTGTGCCTGAGGAGAAAAACGCAACAGACCATTTTTATGTAGAATTGATCAGGCTAATTAGAAATAATATCCGCATGGAAAAATGTCAGTGGCGTACCACTTTTTTTCTAAAAAATATCATTGGACATGTTTGCAAGGACTTTTATAACTAAAACATGTGGTTTTATGTCCTATTAGCACAAGCCAAAATTGAAAATATTATCTAAAATACTTTCGGAGATATTACAAAAACTCATTAAAAAAGAAAAAATTCAACACCCTGTAGCAAAACAATTAAGCCGTTTACGACATATTATGTTTATACGAACTTTTCTTCATAAAATGACTTGAGGAATCACACCCTAAAATATTAGCACGTCATTAAGGAACACCCTGTATAGCTATATTCTGTGCCCGTACTAAAAACAGCTGCCTTCTATATTATTCGGTAGCGGTAGTAAAAACGAAGGACTGACCCGATTGGTACTAGTCAGCTAGACAAAATAAAGCATGCGAGAATCCGTCAATCGCGTCCTGATTTGGGGATCTGGCCAGGGCACAAATTACATATTATGAGCCAGTAAAAGAAAAATGAAATGTTGATTACACGTTTTTTTTTTTTTTTTTTTTTTTTTTTTTTTTTTTTTTTTAAATTTATTTATTTTACGTCGGCCTTTTTCCGCAACGAGGCCAATCACCGACGCCAGGGAATTTGTCACACACTATCTGGTAATTTTGCCGAATCCCTCTTTGTCGAGGGTAGGGTTCTTTAACGTGCCAACATCCATGACACGGGGCCCACAGTTTAACGTCTCTTCCGAAAGACGGCGCAACCTCTTAAACCAAATTCCAAATTTAACATCGACGTTGCCGGCAGTGGGAATGGAACCCGGGCCTACGATCTGTGAGGCTGCTGCGCTGACCACCAGACCACAACGTCGACTTACTTTTTTTTTTTTTATTAGAAATTTTAATTTTTACGTCGATACATGTCACTTTAGTTTAAAATAAATAAAGAATTTGAGGGGACGTCGACTTTGAGTTTTTTAAATTTGTTTATAATAGAATAGGAAGATTCGTTTTGTTAGGCGTTTCGCGTGGAAAAGGCACTATGTGATGCGGTTAATCCAATACCCTTAATAATGTTCGGGTTCACAATAACTACGAGAGTTCATTAAATAGCCAATATACAAAATTCTATCCTGATTCTACCCAAGCTCAATAGGATTGGAACTGGCAACGTAGTGTGGCTTGTAGAATGTGTGTGCAGTAAATTTATGACGGTCATGGCCTAGGTGATAACTTAAATTGAGCCTCGATCTCACGGTTGGATTCAATAAAATTATATTCAACGACTTAATCTGATTCTTCAGTTTTTTCGACACTGCCATGCTGTTTATTATTATCTTCATTCAGAAGTTTTAATGCGGCATGAATAATGTAAAAGGTTTTTGCGTGTTGCAAAAACCATACTATCTACCGATATTATAGACACATATAGTGTATCCAATCATGCGAATAATTTTTCAACAGAGGTGGTATTAAAGCAATCCTTAATTAAAAACTTAACGTTGGAATGTCAACTTTAAAATTGTCTTGTTGGCTTTATTTAAAATTATATCGGTTTTTGCGAATAATCCTCTCGTTATCAGCTGTTGCTTCTCTCGCGACATCATCTGAATACACTTTACCATTCTTGTTGCGCTTTATTATATTCTTTGCTATTGTGGGTGTTTAATATTTACGGATTACTAGTTTTAGTTATATTAATAAATGGGCTTTTTCACTAAATTTTGATTTTTATCATATTGCATAGAGAAAGAAAAAATAAGATTTACTACGGTTTCAGTTTTTAAAATTTTCTGAGGAAATAAATAAACAAGATACGGTCTTTAATAAAAACACGGGAATAAACTAACTGACGTCACATCTGCCTCGACCCATGGGACCGAGTTATTCAGCTGAAGGTCGAACGCCGCATCTACCTGAATATCGAGCGGGTTGTTTTCTATTTTTTTCCTACGACCACCTATGAAAATAAGAAATAAAGCACGCCTATCTTGGCTAGAAAGTCCTTTATATCACACGCGTGTTGAAATATCAGCTGATGGCCGACGAATTTGACAGCAAAACTATTTAAAAAAATAACAAACTTACGGGACCCGTGGAGCGAATTGGGGTGCTGGGTGGGTAGGGCATTACTGCAATTATGAAAAATCCATTTTTTCGTTATTTTTGGGAACCTAAGAGTATTTATGATAAAAATAATAATATATTAAAAAGGGGAAATATGTCAGGCAACCCATCAAACCTGTTAACATTGTCAACTGAGTTGAACCACAAAAAAAGGGGCAGCTATAGAGCAGAAATAGAATAGGTACCCTAGGAATTACCGATTTATAATTTTACAATTATCTCGGATAAAAATATCCATACAATCTTTAAGGATAATAATATGGGACAAGTGAATGTGCTTTATGTAAGTAAATTTATTTTAGCAATATTCAAAACAAATCGAATATAGATAGAACTTTTATAAGTAACAAGCTATCGATATTTAACTCCATCTCTATCTTTCTATAATGTTGAGGTTATGTTTTAGTTTTGTGTTTTGTTGTTTTTATATGTATATTTAGGTATATTATTGTTTTATTGAAAGAATGCAAGCAGCTAAAAAATCAGAAACCAAATTTATTCACTGTACATCGATAGTTAGTAGGAGAAAAAGTTATTCTTTTTATTTAAATCTAGGTCAGTTAAAATGTGTAAGTGGACATTGTTTTTATTTTTTCAACTCTGGAGTTGAAATAAATTTTCCAACTCTAGTGTTAAAACACTTTGTGTAACACAATGCAATGGTGATACCTACAAACTATTAAAAACAAATCAAACTCTTTTAGATTAATTTGTATGGTCGTAGGAAAAATTGTGTACATTACTCGTTTGAAAGGGATTTTCTCACACTCGAAGAATTTCCGCACTCGGCTGACGCCTCATGCTAAATACCTCCTCGTTTGATGAGTACCACTTTCAACACTTGTTATGTAATATACTATTAAGCTGTTCTTGTCTATTTAGTTTATCAAAACAAAGATACCAATAAAATTAGGTTTTAATCTCATATTTTCAAACTTTCTGCTTTCGCGGCGTCTTCTTAATTATTGTTTGTAGGAAAGGTCTGTGACCCTCTAGGAACATTTTTATTATTGGGATGTATTTGCAATAGGTTCCAGATCAGGATGTTAATGCTGAATAATATGATGAATTCGATTGTAGTGAAAAGGCCCATTGTGTGAAGGATTAGGAATTTGTGTGGCTTCTTCGACTTGAATTGACTTGTTTATTCGATTTGGAACCATTCAATAATTTGAAGAAATAGTCCATGCTTAAAGTGGAGTTGAAAGTATGGAAAGGAAATAAAAACTAAAAGCCTTCCTCCGCAAAATTTAATAGAACAAAAAATTTTTTTGCTCAGAGGTCTCTACATGTTTCGAACGTAGAAACGTTCATCATTAGGAGACACAAAAATGTATTGCTGATGGTTTTAGCAGAAGAGAGAAAGAAAGGGGTATAAAACATTAATGGAGCTTTTATGGAATTAAAAATTGGTGTGTTGAGATGCCATAATGTGAAGAAAAAATAGAAATAGGTTAAAACATACAGAGTATGTGGAAAAGTTAATTAAAAGGGTCAAAAACGACCAAATAAACCCGGGAGAGAAGAAAAAATCATTTTTAAAAAGAAGAGGTTAAAATAGTATTTTTAAGACTCCTATGTGTGTAAGACATTGTTAAAATTTTTAATTTGTCATGTTTATAAAACATATATTAAGAAAGTATCGTGAATTCAGAATTTTAAGAATAATAGAAAAGGAGATTAAAATCAAAACATTTTTTTCTTTTAAAGTAAGTACTTACAAACGATCCTTTAGGTATGGAGGTTTGGGGCACTGAATTAACAGTCACCCCAAATGTTGGTAGTTTTAATTTAATTAGTTGAACTGTAAAATTAAACATTTTTAATAATCAAAGACAAGTTTTTCATTCACGTGTTCAAACGAAAGTGAATGAAAGATGGATAGGATAGATTGACGGTTAACAAGACAGATATTGTGGTGGTAAATTTAAATTAAGTAGAAGAAAAAGAGAAAATTATTCAGAAAGGAAAAGCTCAATTAAGGTTGAGTTGGTATAAAACTATAATCTAACAACCTATAATAAATGATAAAAATCAAAAACATTCCGATATGAAAAGAAATAACCTATGTGGGGTAAACAATTTAGATGGTTAAAGAATAGGTGTCCTAAATTTTATGTGGTAACATCTATTGATTAAATGATAAAAATAGTAATATGTACCTGTTACAGTATGAAAAATTAGTATAGTTCAATTACAATGTAAAAAAATAAGCAAGAATGAAAATTAAGAAGATTTATATAGTAAAAAGATAGATAATTAATGAAAAGTTGAATTGTAAGATGACAAAAACCTTTTTTGGAAGGATTCTGTAATATATGTTATGCCATCTATGAACGGAAAACAAAAGGAAACTTTTTTATTAGTCTGTAGTATAGATCCTTTCCATACTTTCAATAATTCCTAGACTATGGAGGACTTGAGGTAGGAGGCCGATCGCAATGCATTGGATTCGGTCCCAAATTAGCATCGGTAATTAAATTAATTCTTTAAGGAACAAATAAGGACTTTTATATGAATTTACACTTACTTTGTTATACTTATTAGTAAACTCGGCCTGTATAAAGTTCCAACGATGCTTGGTTTTTAAAATACAGTGTATTTATAGTTTATAAACCAATTTTAACTTACCTTTGGAGCTAGAAAGAGACTTATTTGACTGCGTTTCCTCTCTGAAGAAGATCCTGTCTTACACCCCGACACAAAGAAAACTCTACTTTTATAAATTGTACCATTATTCATTATAAATATGGAAATCATTTACAATACAACGTCATTTGTCTTGTCTTGTCTTCAAACGTTATTTGTTATTTCGAAAAATAAAATGTCAATTGTCTAAAGTAAAAGTCAAAAACAAAGAAGAAGACCGAAATTGAAAATGCTGCCATTGTCGATCGGCCTCCTAACCCTCTAGTTCTCCATATCCTATACCGTACTGGCAAACCTGAACTTACATATAGGCTTTTAATTTAAAGAAATGGATAAAAAATTAACTTTCGAGCGCGATTCATTCCCATTCCACTCTCGCCGGCTAGCCTTAGATGTACATCGAGTGCCCAATCACGCGTTGTTCATGCCTCGAACATTTGTTTACGGTATCTTGTCTTTGGTATGAATTAAGTATAGTAGTATGTGTCGCTTCGAGCAGCTGTATGTTTGGATTGTATCACTCTTTTTGACAACCCTGTATAATAAACAATATTTTGTTAAATATCCACCACACGTATCAGCACAACTTTTCTATAAAAGGTTTTTCCTATTGTTTAAAATATTAAATATTCAATTCTATCGCACCAATGCAATGGACCACCTTGTATATTTCAAAAATAATTAGGTAAACAACAAACAGCCCTAAGGCGCCGCAGGCTTAATTTTCGCAAAAATTATTGGAAACTTGTCTATTTTCTCGCCCGCTTTAGGGAGAGTGCGTGTTTCCGTTTAAAATAAATTACAACCCCATTTAAATGAACACCGATAAAGTTGCCCTTCGTCTTACATTTGACCCAAAGTGTCACAAAGGTTAATCTCAATTCGTATCGAGCCAGGTATCAGGATCAACTATGACCCAACTCGCGTCCTACATTTGCACGTTTCGGGATATACGTCACTAGGACGTGCTAAGTAAATCAGAAGTTTCGACGTTTTCTAGGCTGCGATAGGATATATTGATGGGATTCCCTTTCGGATAGAGCTTGGTGGAGTGAGTGACCGAGCAGAGTCTGACCCCGAAGCGATTTATATGACTTTAAACCTACTATGTTTTGAACCAGCCAAAACGTAATAATTGAAAAACCAGTGGTTTTATTTTACTGTGTGTCAAGCTGCTAAATTTTTATTATTATTATCAAATGGAGTTAATAGCATCTTCGAACAATTGATTCAAGAATAGAGGCTTTCAGCACATCGGACACTATGCATAGGATGACTACAGATGTTGTTAACAACTGAAACAGTAAATGGAACTGTCTTGCTGTATTTTGGACTTAGCAAAAGCGTTCGATATTAT
Source organism: Polydrusus pterygomalis (assembly GCA_963969555.1). Taxonomy (NCBI): domain Eukaryota; kingdom Metazoa; phylum Arthropoda; class Insecta; order Coleoptera; family Curculionidae; genus Polydrusus; species Polydrusus pterygomalis. Next base: position 33,601,592 of record OZ018376.1, on the reverse strand, counting down.
TTCTCATGACAAACTGATTAATGTGCTCGGCAATAATGAATGGCATGCGGGTGGTTTCCTTAAAAGCTATCTATCGGATAGATATCAAATGGTAAATTATGTCATTACTTGAATACAAAAAATATGATTGGCGTTCCACAAGAGTCAGTGCTGGGGCCACTTTTGTTCATTATTTACATAAATTCTTTACTGAAACTTAGAATATATTTTAAGTACCTAGTCCATTATCTCAGAGTGGAGCGACGAAGATATGGGAAAAGAAACTCTTATTCATCTCCACAAATAATATATGAAAAGTCAATTTATTGGGGTGTACATGTTTCGGTACTAAAAAGTAGGGTATATAGTATATAGTATAGAAAAAGGAAGGACTAAACAGATTAATGTACTTACCCCAAGTGCCACTTCGACGAAGGAATGTAAACAAATATTTTGTCCTTTTTCTATTCCTAATTTATTTTAGCCCTTCGGTGCTGATGATGGTACTTTCTAGTACCGAAACATATACATCCCAATAAATTGACTTTTCATATATTATTTGTGGGGATGACTGTGAGTTTCTTTTCCCATCTTAAAATAGATTGTTTGACTATATCATATGCGGATGACACAGGTATTGTATTCATTGGTGATACATATTAAATACAAAATTACCTTATACCGGGTGACAACGAATGTTGTTCCCCCCCCCCATTTTTTCCGTAGTTTTAGTAATACAAATTTTAAAATTCCCGGAGATTCTAAGTGTATATTTTGTTACTTTTTAGTGAAATCGTACTTTCAAAATCACTTCCGGTTTGACTGGAACTGGTATGAACTCTTTTATTTTAAATGGATACCTATTACTTTTATTTGATATTTGAATTCTACGGCCAATTTCCTTTAAAATGACGTATCACATATCATTTGTTTTTAAAATGGCTTCCAGGCTTACTTTTCAAGGAAATCCTTAGATGGCCATGGATTCGCTGTTTTATGTTGAACAATTACATTCTTTGCGAAAGATGCTTCTGTCAAAAATATTTAAGATATGTAATTTTTTTGAAATATGACCTATCTCGATTATTTTTCAATTTTGGCCGCTCCTTTAAGTATAATATCATACTTATGATACACTTTCAAAAAGGTAATTTAATAAGCTATTTTTTGGCCCTAAAAAATGCCTTGTTGCCATTTAAAAATATTGAGTAATTCTTCCTCATTGTTTAAAAAAATATGACATACCTAAAATATTTTTGACAGAAGCATCTTTCGCAAAGAATGTAATTGTTTAACATAAAACAGGTTAAAATAGACCACTTTAAAACTTCCATGGCCCACTCTCAAAGAATAATGTTGTATTAGCGAATCCATGGCCATCTAAGGATTTCCTTGAAAAGTTAGCCTGGAAGCCATTTTAAAAACAAATGATAATGTGTGATACGTCATTTTAAAGGAAATTGGCCGTAGAATTCAAATATCAAATAAAAATAATAGGTTTCCATTTAAAATAAATGAGTTTATACCAGTTCCAGTCAAACCGGAATTGATTTTAAAAGTATGACTTCACTAAAAAGTAACAAAATATACACTTAGAATCACCTGAAATTTGAAAATTTTTATTAATAAAACTACGGAAAAAATAGGGGGGGGTAACAACATTGGATTATCATAAACGTACTTTCCTTAGTTCGATGACAGACCAGAAAAATGGCCCTTCTATTTTAGCCAATTTAAGAATATTGTCTCCTTCCAAGTCTACTGCAAAGAAAAAAAAAACCACTAAATTAAATAAATCGATACATTAAAAATGATAGTTGGAAGACCAGAATATATAACAGCAGTTCTAGTTTCGAATGCAATGCAAGGCTTTGTGTATCCAATATTTGCAATGCAATTCTAAAAACTTTAGACTCCTCAGGTCATGTGCAAAATCCACAATTGTTGATAGACTTACTTCATAAACTTCCTGACAACCTATGACTAAGATTGGGGGAATTTGTAGTTACGAAAAATAATATAGTAAATAAAATTTATAATATCTAGGCACTTTAATGATAATTAAATCAGAAAAGGTGTATGGAAAAAGCTGTATCAGGTAAACAGATTGTTGTCTTGTCATTCTTTTATAGCTGTTGGGTTATAATTTCCATATTCAAGACCGATCAATAAATTCGGCATATAACAAAAATATTTTTATTTATTGATTGATCTGTTTTGTTCTTTTCCCTGTGTGAGCATTTAATTTAAGTTAATTTAATTTATTTTAATTTAATTTGATTTATTTTATTTTATTTTATTTACTGTAACTTTCTTGTTAAGTACAAAATTTTCTTTTTTTACTTACTTTTATCATATTTTGTTTCTGTGATTTTAGCATTATGATGTAAGGACCCTATGTTAGTATAACAATGTACACACACCTTGTGATTGACTCGTATTTCTTTACTTTCTCTCTCTCTCTTTTGGATATTTAATGTTCTGACGCTTCGGTTATTTATCTTAGTATTGTAACATCATCTCATGTTATGTTTATATTGAAACTGCTTTGTAAATGAGATCTTGTGTCTTTATACAATAAAGCATACTTTGACTTTGACTTTGACTTTGACTTTGACTTTGACTTTGACTTTGACTTTGATGAATAAGTATTCTCAACATTCTTTAAATCCCAACCAAGGAATACCTTGGAAAAAAAATATCAGGGCTACCAAAATAAAATTTTATTCTTTTATTTTCTATCTACTAAACTTAACTGTTTAGAACATAGTGTCTATATTATAGGCACACCATAAAGTCCGAAACACGTCGCCAGACAACCTAAAAAATTAAGAATTGAACACATACCGATAAACTTCCATTCTCATCTTATCATATAATATAGTAGGCTTTGTATCTAAGCCCACTATACCTGCAGTTACATCCCACTCACATCTGGGAACAACGTCAATAGTCGTTTTCGCGATGTGTTTCCACATGTAGTAAATGTCCGAGAACGTATATCACAATAGACACGGCAAGAGGCAAGATCATCATCTGCAAAAATTACTCGAGTAGTAATTTTGTTCGCACTTCACATAGAGATATTTTATCTAGTGTTGTTTATTTTTATTCGGCAGAATATTGTGTGCATGCATTGAATAATTTTTTCCATATAATACAGAAAAATATTTCGAATGCTGTTGTTAATAAGACAAAATGTGTTCAATAGTAACATAACAAGTATTGAAACATGGCACTTTTCAGACGACCGAAGCACGAGACATTGAGCCTAATGAATAAAAATTACTTAAAGCAATTACCAGTAAAAGCTAATGATACATACGCGATCGCTTGACTAGCAAATGCTATAAGTTAAAAGCGATTGCTAGATCTGGATATGAATAAAATTTTGAAGCAATTGCTGCTTTTCTTACATCTCTGTAGCAATTGCTTATTCAACACAAGTTCAGACGTGGCTTATCTACTTGTTCAGATTATAGATTTCATGTTCAGTTTGGTGCCTAATTTGCAAAAGAGTTGACGTAACTATAACAACGTTGGTCTATTAATTTAGTACAATAGTAATCTGTTACGTTTTTGTGGAAAATAGGAAACTTATATTTGTCATATGGCAGATTTCAGTGGAAATGGGGAAAGTGATAGTAGTGATGAAGAAATTAAAGACAAGCAATTGATATTCGTTCACAAATTGAAGAAACATAAATAAATCTTTCTGACCACAACCGTTTAGCTTCCACAACAGCTTCAGCACTTGTAGGAAATTTAATAAAAATATTGGCGTTCTCCAAAACTGCATCCATTACAGCAGTGTATGTCTTACAGACAGTAGTTTGGTGAACACCGAGTTCTTCACCTACAAAATTTTGAAAGCCCGGATCCGACAATTTCCCCAGAAAGACTTTTATCTTATTTAAAGGCGACAGTGCACCCCCTCGCCTTTTACCAGTATCAGTCAAAAAATAATTTTCCAACCACTCAACATTTTCGCAGTCAAATCGATATAACTTTCTAAAATCATCATATCTGCAAATTTTACGTACACTGTGGAATTTTCTTTTTCGGACGTTCATATATTCAACTATAATTGAAGACACAAATTAAGAGCATCTCACGCGGAGAATACAGAAGTAAAGTTGACTGCTACCAAGCAAATGATGCAGGGGTTGACCTACCTTAAATAGTTGAAAGCGATCGCTACACTACAAAGAGTAATTCCTTAATTTGTTCATCACATTTTAAGCAAACGATAGCAATTGCTTCTATTTTTTAAGAAAAAGCATTGACTAGAAGCAATTCCTGCACTTTTAAGCGATCGCTGGACGCAAAAGCGATTACTTTAGTTTGTATTCATTGGGTTTCAAGAAATTACTTTGATTTTATAAGAAAAAGCAATTGCTACATTTTTATTCATTAGGCTCATTAGCCGAGTACGGAAATTTTCTGAGTTTGAGAATGATAACCCTACTTGAATTGAAATTTCTTCAACTTACTTAACTTGTAACCAAGTTCTCTTTGTCATCTTAGAGCTCCGTTAGGAATTAATGCACCTCTTGAATTTCTTATTTTTCCTTATTCTCCTGAGGATTAATGTTTATACATTTGAAACATGTAAAGAATTTACCATCATTGAAACTTCCTAATTAATATTATTAACCTTGGAGGCAGTTAGTTACTCATTTTCTTCCTTTTAATTGCATTTTCAATAATAACTTTACAAGCAGCTCCTGCGAGATTTGGTTCATTTCATAAATCAATCGTTTTTCCCAATTTTAAGATTATAAGCAGTACTTAACTAAAAGCAAGTTCCTTTTTTCACCAACCGATCGGTAAAGCTAAAAATGCCAGTTCACGTGTATAAGCCAAAATGGAAAAATTATGGATTTAGTTTCTTTTAATAGTTAGAGATTCAATTCCACTATCAGAAATTTCTAGAAAATTTTAACAAAATGCGCTCGTGCAAAAATTTAATACCTGTTCTATTTCAAAGGTGAAAAACTGAAATACTTTCACTGAAAATGCAAAGATGCGGATTGCCTTTTATTAGTGAGTATGTTATTGTCTTTATATTCGTCACATCTGACTGGTTAAGTTAATGGTCCTCAACAATTTAGACGATTCGCTCCAAAAATGACTACTCAAATCTGTCTTTCAGTTCTACTTCGTTACCTGACGCAACACTAAATATAACTTAATTCGCGAATGTAGATTCATAGTCAACTTAACCCGATTTCATCTAAGATCCTTTAAATTCGGGAATAGTCGATTTAATTTCAGGAGTTGGATTACTCCAAATCATTGTTAAGATCAGTCCGCTAAAGTTATGTCGTCCTAATCACTTTCACAATAGATTTCTGTTTCAACATCAGATTTTTCCGTCAGTTTGGGGCCACACCGCTCACTATCCTAAGATCTGGAACTATTCCCTCAATAGGCCGTAGAGCAGTGGTTCTCAACCTTTTTGTGGTGGCGGAACACTTTTGGTAGCAATAGGAAAATAGCGGAACATCACCTTTGTCAACATAATATTTGCGGTGAAGTATCAGATTAGTTGATATTATTTCGTGGAACACCTGAAAGCAGTGGCGGCTCGTGCCATTTTAGTGAAGTAGGGTCAGGTAAACCCTTAGTGCCGCAGGCAAAAAATTTTTGGGTGCCACGCCCTTTTTTGTTAATAGTTCTTGCTTTTAAAGTAGGAAAAATAAGCAAAAAGGCACCTAATTTAATTTATGAATTTACAATCATATCTTGAATATACCTAAACACGATAACAAGTTGAAACACACAAGCAATGTCAGTGGTTTCATCTGCGATAACAGCGATAAACGGAGAGTCCTTTATTTCTTTTATGACTTCATCATGATACACATCTAACATACAGTCCAGAAGTTCATTTTGTAGGGGTTTTGATGTTCCTTTAAATACTTTCGATTTTTCAATATGATCTTTAAGAGTTTTGTCTAATTCTGAGCTGAAATTTATTAATTCACGAAATATGCCCCTATTTTCCGACGTCTCTTTTTCGTCATGACCTCTCAAAGCCAACTCAAATGCACCACAAAACCGAACGCAGTTTATAATTTGGTTTAATATGTATCTGTTTTTATCAACTTGTTCGTTTTTCTTCATTATTTCATTGTGATATGCAGAATTTAATTGAGTTTTAATGTTAATTTTACCAAGCATACTGAAATTAAATATATTGATTAAATGTACCTTCGATTTTTCATGTGTCTTCATTTTGTCCCAGAAATGGACCAAATCATCTGTAGCTTTTTGGGACCAAGTTTGCTTCCCACCAAATAAAACACACATAAAACAAAATAGTCTATTAGATTCATCACAACCGCACACCCAAGTATTTTTAAAGTTTCCTTTAAAAATCTAATAGTATTCATTACTTATGTATTTCTAAAATAAAAAGTTCGTTAACCCTACATTAAATCAGCCGCCGGCCGAACGAAAACAAATCGGGACGCGACGCGAACATCAGCTGTTTGAAACGTGTAACATCAAACGGTCAAACGAAGAGAGCCTAGCTACGTCGTCGAGATTTTTGCCTGCTTGCATTCAAGGTCATTTTCCAACGTTTTTTTATTGAGGTGATGGCGTTTCGTCACCTCCCGTGTGCCTCGTCGCGCTTGGCGCGGAAGCTACGTTACCGTTTTACGCATAATCGCTTCCTTTTAGATGGAAATTTGCACCCGACTGTGTTCCATTTTTAAATTATTTTGCTAATTGCTTTAAAAACGAAAATATTAATTTTAATAGGTTTTGGTAATTTGTAAAGGGCAGGACGCTAGACAGGAGGGCAGGTAGTGCCATGGCACTGTGGCTCTACCCCACGAGCCGCCACTGCCTGGAAGAGGTTTGCGGAACACCGGTATTCCGTGAGTTTTGATTTAATCCTCATAACACTATACAGCTTTCCCTCACCAACGAACGATTGAACGAAGAATAAGTATATAGCGGGAATGAGGGCAGGCAATAAAATTACACAATTGTATTTATCCCAACGTTTCGTTTTACATAAAAACTTTCTCAAGGGTCAATAAAAAGGTCTTTAAGCCTATATATTTTATTGACCCTTGCGAAAGTTTTTATATAAAACGAAACGTTGGGATAAATACAATTGTGTCATTTTATTGCCTGTCCTCATTCCCGCTATAAACTTATTCGAATTATTAATAAGGGCGTTATACTTACCTAACTATTGAACGAAGCTCAAAATAAAAGAATTTAGACTATACACTAGCAGTGGCGGCTCGTGCCATTTTAGTGAAGTAGGGCCAGGTAAACCCTTAGCGCCGCAGGCAAAAAAATTTTGGGTGCCACGCCCTTTTTTGTTAATAGTTCTTGCTTTTGAAGTAGGAAAAATAAGCAAAAAGGCACCTAATTTAATTTATGAATTTACAATCATATCTTGAATAGGTATACCTAAACACGATAACAAGTTGAAACACACAAGCAATGTCAGTGGTTTCATCTGCGATAACAGCGATAAACGGAGAGTCCTTTATTTCTTTTATGACTTCATCATGATAGTCATGATACACATCTAACATACAGTCCAGAAGTTCATTTTGTATGGTTTTTGATGTTCCTTTAAATACTTTTGATTTTTCAATATGATCTTTAAGAGTTTTGTCTAATTCTGAGCTGAAATTTATTAATTCACGAAATATGCCCCTAATTTCCGACGTCTCTTTTTCGTCATGACCTCTCAAAGCCAACTCAAATACACCACAAAACCGAACGCAGTTTATAATTTGGTTTAATATGTATCTGTTTTTATCAATTTGTTCGTTTTTCTTCATTATTTCATTGTGATATGCAGAATTTAATTGAGTTTTAATGTTAATTTTACCAAGCATACTGAAATTAAATATATTGTTTAAATGTACCTTCGATTTTTCATGTGTCTTCATTTTGTCCCAGATATGGACCAAATCATCTGTACCTTTTTGGGACCAAGTTTGCTCCCCACCAAATAAAACACACATAAAACAAAATAGTCTATTAGATTCATCACAACCGCACACCCAAGTATTTTTCCATAAATATTTCTATTAAATTAACGCAAACGCACTTTCTGTCCGCCCTGAGTTTTTTCTATATTTAAATCTGGTAACGGTCGTCCTAATTCCTTAATTTCCAATTTCTGTTCTAAGGAAATGGTAGAAAATGGAGTTTCCTTTAAAAATCTAATAGTATTCATTACTTATGTATTTCTAAAATAAAAAGTTCGTTAACCCTACATTAAATCAGCTGGCCGAACGAAAACAAATCGGGACGCGACGCGAACATCAGCTGTTTAAAACGTCTAACATCAAACGGTCAAACGAAGAGAGCCTGGCTACGTCGCCGAGATTTTTGCCTGCTTGCATTCAAGGTCACTTTCCAATGTTTTTTTATTGAGGTGATGGCGTTTCGTCACCTCCCGTGTGCCTCGTCGCGCTTGGCGCGGAAGCTACGTTACCGTTTTACGCATTCCTTTTAGATGGAAATTTGCACCCGACTGTGTTCCATTTTAAATTATTTTACTAATTGCTTTAAAAACGAGAATATTAATTTTAATAGGTTTTGGTAATTTGTAAAGGGCAGGACGCTAGACAGGAGGGCAGGTAGTGCCATGGCACTGTGGCTCTACCCCACGAGCCGCCACTGTACACTAGTATGCATCAGTCAAGTCAAATAGAACATGAAAGTATTGTGTATTTCATAAGGAGACTTGCGTACATCTGTCCAGCGCCGGCCTAACCTGATTCACCGCCGGGTGCAATTAAAGTACCACCGCCTCTTATAGATTCCTAATTTTAAACGTTAATGTTTTAATAATATTTTTTTTAACCTTGAAATAGCGAGACATAATAAAAACTTCATAGCAACGTTTTTTTATTCGAACACATTTTTCATATAACAAACACACTCGACAAAAACAAAAACAAAGTAAGTTTATGAAGATTTTGCTATTAATTTAATTAGGTTTATTTATTTACCGCCTCTTAATTTTACCGCCGGGTGCAGTTTGTACCCCTGCACCCCCATTAGGCCGGCGCTGCATCTGTCTATTTAAACTCCTATAACTGCCAAATCAAAGCGATGCCATTTAATTTAAGAAGTTTAAAAAAATATAATATAAATAATTTGGGTCAGACTAAAAATTTGAGAAAGAGTAGGAAACAGACGCTATGTTTTGATGTACTCCATTTAATAGTTTGATCATTTCGGTATACAAATCACAATAAATAATTGAAATAAGGAAAGCTTAATCTATATTATTTTTAAATCTGTTAATATTTATTGCATTTAGAGTGACCATTCTCTTCCGCATGACAATATTGTACTATTTCTAAATCATAATTCATATAGATAATATGTAGTTTACTTTTATGGATGTTATTGAAGCAAATTTAAATCAATCAAATCCCTTTTTTCCATCTTGTATATGTATAGGTAATGAGCTTGTGATGTACTTCAAGCCTGTAAAAATACTTTTGTCTGGCAAACTGTATCTTTTCAGGAAAATCCGGTCGTATTTGAAATAAAATTACATATTTTCTCAAGTGCAATTTCTTATATTAAAAGTTGAAGCAATTTTCTAAAATGGAAATGTTCTGCATTATTAATAACTTGCGCTCTTTTACTAAAAGCTCTTCGAATTTTAGACTTGCCTTATTTATTTTTTTACTTATAGTTTATTCGACGTGATTTACCTATATTGTAAATAGAGATTATTAGAGCAAAAATTCTTGGTCTCAGTTTATGCGCAACTTTCTCTTTTACCGTCCTATGGCAATGAAGGCCGATTGACACAAAGTTTGCTTGTCAATTTGGACTAATTCTATTAAATATTCTGATGCGAAGTTCGTGGCGGAAATTTGATAGATCATTAAACTAAGCATGGCATGACCCTAGTTAGTTGAATCTCAATAACTTTTTCTGTACTTGCCATTGCGTCAGTGAATAATAAAATCGGGCAAGCAGCAAACGATGTACTGTCTCTCTCTAATTATTAAATTTTATATACATATAAAAAACACTCGTGTCACTATTGTTAATTATTAAGGTAATAAGTTAAATTAATTGTTGTAATCTACCTTATTTCCTTTCAAAAAGTTATTAACGAAGCAATTAGGTACACACATCAGTAATCAATTATCTAAACTTAAAAAGATTATTGTTAGCTGTTGTTTCAGGTTTATAAGTTCTATACGGGTGTCCGAAAAAAAGAGGTCAATCCATTAACCATATATTCCTTAAAAGCATAAATCATTTGACTTGTATAATGCCATTTTTCATTTGTTATCCTCATGTTCGATATACAGGGTGTCAAAGTTTGAAATTAAAAATTGATTTTTTTGAATAATTCGATTAGTTAATAAGATATTAATTTCACATTAGGTAGGTTGCTTTGGCATATAGCGTTACATTTTTTGAGAAACAAATGAAGGACAATTATCAGATATTCAAAATAAGGAGTCAAGTACTAGCTGACTCTACTTATTTTCTAGTACGAACGCCAGTGACTTCCAAACTATATTTTTTAGGAAATCATTTATTTTTGGTTATTTTTTGTCTCTTATAAAATTTCGATGAGTTTGCAACCTCAGTACCCCACTAAACAAAATTTTTTGACTACAACTTTAATTACCTACATGTAATTCTGGTAAATTTTGTTCTCACAATGACAATTTCCTACCTAATTATGCTTTTTTAAAAGACCTTTTTTAAATATTCTTCGACACCTTTTTTAATAAAAATTTTTTTTCTTTTTTCCCCCCAGTTTATTTGGTTGGTTTAGACCTTATTTACTGACTTCTCACATACTCAGTATGTTTTTAAATTTCATCAATTTCTTCATTATATTATGTTTGATATGCATATCGGATTTTTAATTTCATGAAAGCTCCATTAAGGTTCGACACCATTTTCTCTCCTGCTAAAACCATCAGCACTAAGTTTTATTTCTGTCTCCTGATGATGAACGTCACTACGTTCGAAACATGTAGAGACTTTTCCTAAATAATTTAATTTATTATTAAACTTTGTGGAGGAAGACTTTGAGTTTTTTCTTTCGTTCCTATATTTTTATAAAATTATGAGTACTTTAGTAAGTAAAAGTAGAGAGCAGTTCAGGTTAACACCACATATTTTTCAAAGGTTAAGAGTTTCTCTAATAAAGATAGCTTGCTTGTGTATTCAAAAAAATGAAGGTGATATCAAGAAAACTCTTTAGACTATTTTTTTAAAAGTTTGTTTGTTTTCCATATTCATAATTTTATGAAAATAATATGTTTTAAATGTTTATTATCTTGTTATGATGTTTCAAATTTATTTAATAGGTAATAGTAGTATTGTCCTAAGAACGAGTAATAACAGTGTGCTATTATGTTAAGAATATTAGCAATAGTAAGTTCTTAGAAGGAGAATAAAATAATTTCATTTAACTGGTTTAGTACTACAGATTTTTATCTGTACGCCACTTTTCTTACAATATTTTTGGCTAGTCACCTATTGCAAAGTTTTACTTAATTATATCTTGTATTCATGGTAATGCCCTAATGGCTAAATTGATTTAGCAATTGAAAATTCGGAGGTTTGTGCGTTTGCATCAGTTAAGGACCCATACTTTTCAAATTATCTCCAAAACGCATCAATTCATCGAAATTTTATAAGAGACAAAAAATAATCAAAAACATAATTACCTGAAGAATACGGTTCGGAAGTCACTGGCGCACGTACTAAAAAATAATGGAGATCAGCGGGTACTGGACCCCTCTATTTTAAATATTCGACTTGGACCGCGGTATGTAATTAAGAAATAAGGGACATTTAACGGTTTTCGAGATATTTAAATCAAAAGGTTTTTAATTTTGTTAAGTTGCCCCAAAGTCGTACCAAATACCTTAGAGCCTTGGTTTTTTTTAAGTAGGTCCGAAATATAGTAGATATGCTATATAAGTACCTGTTGTTTTAAAATTTCGAATATTTCCCAATTTATGACCACTAATACCAAATGGTCGCTTCATTCGATATAACTATTAAAGTTAAGTATATTTTTAAGTCTTCATAAAGAATTAACCGACATGTATGACGCTTAATTCTTTATAACAATACTAAAAAAAATAAAACTACACTGGTTTAGTATAAAATGATCGCGGATTAAGTTCAGCCAATTGGCGCTTAATTTCATATTACATAAATAAATATATTAAAATTATATTTTGTAATATGGTTTTGGCGAATAATTCGTTATTACAAAACGTTAGTTATTAGTATTAACTTTGACAAATATGAAAAGGTCACTTAATACAGGTGTCTTTTAAAAGGGTAAAATAGGAAATTTAAGTAAAAAAAGTTTTTGTTACATACTTAGGTTTTAATGATTAGTAAAAGATGACACCGTTAACTCGTTTTTAAATTTTTGTCGCTTAATTCGTAATTACATAACGCGGTCCAATTATTGTTTTTAATTTTGTTTTTCTTAAATGGACCGCGTTGTGTAATTACGAATTAAGCGACAAAAATTTAAAAACGGGTTAACGGTACCATATTTTAGTAATCATTAAAACCTATGTAACAAAAACTTTTTTTATTTAAATTTCCTAATTTACCCTTTTTCCAGGCACCTGTATTAAGTGACATTTTCATATTTGTCAAAGTTAATACTATAACCAACGTTTTGTAATAACGAATTATTCGCCGAAACGATATTACCTACAAAATAGAATTTTATTATATTTATTTCTGTAATATGAAATTAAGCGCCAATTGGCTAAACTTAATCCGCGATCATTTTCATATTAAACCAGTGTAGTTTTATTTTTTTCAGTTTTTTTATAAAGAATTAAGCGTCATACATGTCGGTTAATTCTTTATGAAGATTTAAAACTATACTTAACTTTAATAGTTATATCGAATTAAGCAACCATTTTTGGTGTATAGTGGTCATAAATTGGGGAATATTCGCAATTTTAAAACATAGGTATATAGTATATTAGATTTCGGACCAGTTAAAAAAAAACAAGGTTCTAAGGTATTTGGGACGACTTTTGGGCAACTCAACATATTTAAAAAACTTTTGATTTAAATATCTCGAAACCGTTAAATGTCCCTTAATTCGTAATTACATAACGCGGTCCAAATGATGTAACGCTTTATGCTGAAGCAATGTACCAAATTTAAAATTAATATCTTATTATGTTACTTAAGTATTAAGTACTCGAATTCTTTTTAAAAAAATCAGTTTTTAATTTCAAAATTTGACGCCCTGTATATCGAACATGAGGATCAAAAGTGAAAAATGGTATTAAAAGTCATATTAAGAATTAAAGAGTTGAATTGAAGGTAATATAATCCAATAATAAAAAGTCTTCTTTAGTTGCGTAAAATGCAAAGAATTAGAGTTGCAAATTGTACAAAAATATTAAATAAAAGTACTGTCAGTACTACTTAAAAAGTATAGTAAAAAATGATAAATTAATTTGCTCATTTATGAACTTGGCCAAATGTATAATAAAAATAAAACTGATGATACTGAGATATCCGCGTGATATAGATAGATAGATAGATAGATAGATAGATAGATAGATAGATAGATATATAGATAGATAGATAGATAGATAGATATATAGATATCCTTTATTTGACAACGTTACATATATAAAATACGTTTGTTGCAGGTCAAAAAATAAATAGTATAGGTATCACAAACAAAAAAGATACAAACAACAGATAAAGTATACAAACAATGTGGTATTTAAATGATTAATATAAAAAATAACACTATTTTTATAGTTGTTTATATCTAAATAAAAGATCTTATATTGTCAGGGATGGTGCCTCCATATATTCATTTACAGAATAAAAGGAACTTTGCAATAAAATTTTTTTTATTGTGCATTTAAATTGAAAATGGTTTAGAAGTTTCACGGTATTGCCAAGTTTATTATAAAGCGATATATTTAATGTATTACGATCTGTACTTGCTAGTCGATGCCTAGGAATCAATAAAGTTTGGTGTGATCTTGTATTGTATGTATGATTGTGCGATAGCTTAATATGTTTATCTGGGTGGCTATGTATATCAAGAAGAGTTTGGTTTATATAAATGCAGGGTAAGGGCATAATTTTAATTTTTTTAAAGATGGGTCTGCACGTACTAAGCGGACCTACTCCCTCGACTGTTCTGACAGCGCGTTTTTGCAATTTGAAAACTCGATCAGACTGTGAAGAATTTCCCCACAAAACTGTACCATAGGACAATAAAGAATGTATGTTTGCAAAATAAACCAATATCAAAATATTTTTATCAAAAGATTTTCTAAGTTGTTTAAGCAAATATATTTGATTGCTGAGTCTCGAACAGAGATTATCGATATGGGGGAACCATTTTAAACCATCATCCAAGAGGAAACCCAGTAACTTTACATGGGTGCCCTTGATAGTGGAGTTATTAAAGCTGAAAGTGATTTTTTGAGTTTTATTGTTGTTTAATTTGAGGTTATTACTTGCAGACCAACTTTCTGCACTGGAAAGAATGGTTTCAGTATTCTCTTCAAGATCATTCAGGCAAGAAGCAGAGGTTAAAAGCGTTACATCGTCGGCATAAATCACACACTGATTTGGGGAAACACTAGTACAGAAATCATTGATGTAGATAATGAATAGCAGCGGTCCCAGTATTGAACCTTGGGGGACGCCGGTCTTCACCTCTTGCAGGGAAGATATCTTGTCATTTAGTGCGACAGCTTGCATTCGGTTGGATAAATAAGACTGTATCAGATGGTAAGGTGAACCATTTACGCCATAATAGTTAAGCTTATCAAGGAGAATTGGATGAGAGACACAATCGAAGGCCTTCGACAGATCACACAACGCCGCCGACCGCCGCTCGCCACAATCCAAGCCCTCGACAATATCACTCACCACCTCCAGAACTCCACTCACCGTGGAGCGACCGCTACGGAAACCAAACTGGTTGTCTACCAAAATTCTGAAATTCTCAAAGTAGGATGCAAGTTTATCTTTTATTGAAGACTCGATAATTTTGCCGAATAGGATTGCCGATATAGGAACGTATACATCCCTAGCTCGTATGACTCGATGTTTATTAACTATTTATGCCACGTATTACCTAGGGTCTAGTTTTAGTTAACAAACTTTGGAAATGACGAAATGAAATTATTACATTTAATATAAACATGCGAATAAAAGTTCGGAACATGCTGGAAGTTCTAGTTTCCCAGAATTTAATTCAAGACTCTCATGGACTCATTTGTCAAACTTTTAGTCATATTTATTTTTGAAATAGTAGTATGCTTTTCGAAACAAAACATCGTTTTTTGTCGCCTGTGCCAATTTATTAATATCCTGTTAACACTCAAACTTTATAAAATAGGCCAAACTGGTGCATTAGATAGAAAACAAACATTCCACTCTACCTTTTCTCGATGTTCTCGTGAAAGTACTGAAAACATAAAAACTTCAGTGTACAGGAAACCCACTCACACGGGGCAATACCTTATTCGTGGATCGAATCATTCAAACTCCATAAAACAGGGCATAATTCAAACTCTTTATCACAGAGGATCTAACGGACGACCCTAATATTAACATTTCAAATATCAACAAAGATTGAAAACAGAATGGTTACCCTGAAACCTTTGTAACTAATACCATCTCAAAACTTTAAAATCGCGAAGTAAAAACTAATACAGAAACGAGAGAGAAGCAAGCATTTCTTACAATACCCTATGTTAAGGGCATCTATGAAAAGATTAGAAGGATAACCAAAAACTATAATATCAAAACAGCCTTCAAAACCGGAAATACGCTTAGAAGCTTTCTTACAAAAGTAAAACTCCCCCGTAATGAAAAAAACAATAATTGTATCTATCAAATCCCTTGCGAGTGTGGCGAATCGTACATTGGAAAAACAAAAAGACGTCTTCACGTACGAGTTAAAGAACATCTGAGGTGAAACTTCGAGGTCGGGTATAGCGGGACATGTAAGGACCAATCAACATAATATACAGTGGTCAAAGCCAAGGTTTTGGATACGGAACAGCACTGGAGAAAACGAAAATTCAAAGAAACAGCTTTCATGAATCAAAATACCCATATGTTTAGTTAACCAAGTAATATCTGGAAACCTTTTCTTGTCCAAATTCAACAGCTCAAACACTCCAATAAGTAAAGTATAAGTAAGTAAGTATAAGTATAACAACATCAGCTGTTAATTATTTTTGCTTCAATTTCCTGATGATAAGTGTTTCTACACTCGAAACATGTCGATTCTAGCCTAGCTACTGAATTAAAATTTGTGGAGAGACTTTATGCTTTTCTTTTCCCTATATTATTCATCTCCACTTTGAGTATGGACTACTTCTTCAAAATTAAATTAAGGTTTCAACACATTAAAAAAGAGTAATAAAAAAAATAAAAATTTCTAAATTAAAAAGACCAAAAAAAAAAAAAACATTTACAATGTGAACGCTCACAAGACTAAAAAAATAAAACATTCCAACGAGCACATGCACACGACATGTAGTCAAAAATGATATCTTAGTAATTCAAAAATTCTTCCACCGTATAAGGCTCTATAATTATTTATTAAAAGATTAAAAACAGACTTTTTGTAAATTTTAAAATTAATTTCAGTCTTTATTTGATCGTTTAGCTTGTTAAAAAATTTCACACAAGAATAAGCAGGTTCCTTCTAAGTGTTTGTTAATCTATGGATGGGAATGTTGTAGCCAATCCAGCGCGTGCCAGCGTGAGAAAACACTACTAACAAAATGTGGCTTATATGAAATGGTAAATTTTTTGCATGGCTTTCTTTTCTACCCTGTATAATCTTAATGTGCCTTGGTAACGTCATAGGCGTACAACACTTTTAGTAAGCAAGAAACAATCTTTCAGAGACCGCAAATCGCATTAAAGTCTGTGATGTCATTTTCGAACTACAGACCTAGGTACCTATACAGTGCGTCCATAAAGTATTGCACAAATTCATTTAACATTCAGGAATTTACTATTTTTTTAAACGCTCGGACCCGTCAATTGTGTTTTTATTTGCCCATTTTTTAAGGTAAAATGTTGTTATACACGAGTTCCCACGTAGAAGGTATGACGTCATCGATTTTTTCAAATGGAATACCCTGTATATTATATCAATTTTGAATTCTATGATGAAAACTTGAAACTTTTTATATAACCAATCATACCTCTGTAAATCACGGTTTTTGAAATATTCACAATTGAAAATTTACTTTAAAAACATTTATTGAAATAATGCTGATTTATTTGAATAATATTAGAATGCATTTAAGTTTTCAAACGTGAAAATTTTAGAAACCATGATTTTCAGAGGTATGATTGGTTATATAAAAAGTTTTAAGTTTTCATCTTAGAATTCAAAATTGATATAATATACAGGGTGTTCCATTTAAAAAAGTGATCGATGACGTCATACTTCCTACGTGGGACATCCTGTATAACAACATTTTACCTTAAAAATGCGCAAATAAAAACACTAATTGACGTGTCCGAGCGTTTAAAAAAATAGTAAATCCCAGAATGTTAAATGAATTTGTGCAATACTTTATGGACGCACTGTATACCTATTATAATAAAGGTGTTAAAAAAACAATTTGTCGAATTTTGTTATGAGCAGTTGTATGTAGACTTGTAGAGTTTGTATCTAATGAAATAAACACATGTGACCATAAGCAAGTGCGTCTTGGGGTGGTGGTCCTGTCTGACTTAAGGGTGGATGCTGACAAGATAACAAAATCCGGACTTGGGATAAACTATTGAAATACGTCCATTACTGCTAATAAATAAATATCTAGTAAAAACAAACACCGGAATCAAGGCGTGTGACTTCGTTTATCTAATATATAATTATGTATGAATTTGGTGAAATTTGGCGATAGTAGTGGGCCAAAACGGGGTCATTCCGCTTGCCGTTATAAACACTTAATGAAATGCCCTTGAGAGTTTTCACGAATAACATCTTATTGATAATGTAAAATTATTTATCAAAATATTTTCTTTTAAAATTTATTTAAGCCGCGGCATACTTATCGCAAGTTTCAACTTTTGTTTATTTTCGTCACGGAACTTTCGTTACTTTGTTGCTTCAAGAAAATCCTAAAGGTATACGTGTTGTTTCTTACAGCTTAAGTGGAAATATTTAGGCACTTTGAATACATTTTGCCGAAGTCTTGTTTACTTTGAAAATAACATAAAAATTGAACAATTTCTCTTAAATAAATAAACATTTTGCAATTTTTACTAGTAAAATTGTTTTTAAAATGTACAGAATAATTCCATTCGATTGTTTTACTGTCACTGTGCTTTTAAAAACAGACGCTTGCTAGGTTCTTCTCTTTCTACCTGATTAGGTCTAAAATTCGCTCTTGATTATCTTGGACTTTTTCTACCTCTGAATAGATCGCAAACGCCTAAATGGGTTATTATCAATCAGTGGCACGTGCGTAGTGCACCCATGAAAATAATCGATTTATCATTATCATCGACCAATAAAAAATCAGCTATATAATATGTCGTTATAAGTCTCAAGCTGTATGTGCCATGATGCATAATCTGGTGAATTCTCTCAGGCTAGAGGTATGCTAAAATTGTTTTCCTGGGTTTTCCGAACGTTTTGGTAATTTTGCTTATAATTATACTGCTTTATAATTGGTACATGAGATCATGAAAGTGACATTGTAAGGGGTATTTAACGGGAAGTGTACGCTTTTTGCCTAAAATGGCTTAGTGATACAAAGTAAACAATAATTGCAGAACAATTTTTTTATTTATCCTTAACTGGTTTACCAAAAAACACACAGCATTTTTCTAGAATATAACTCATGAAGAGGTACAAGTTATCTTGAAACCACGTTCCTCTTTTTGGTTGCTCGAGACTCCTTTTAACTGACTTTTCCACATACTCCGTATGTGGTAACTTATTTTCATTTTATATCTTCACATAATGTAATTTTAACAATACAACTTTTGATGCCATAAAAGCTCCATTAAGGTTTTACGCCTACCACTTATCATTTTCTCTCTTGCTACAACCATCAGCAATATACCTTTTCTGTCTCCTGATGATGAACGTTTCTGCGTTCGAAACAGGTAGATACCCTTAACCTAAGAATATTTATCCTATTAAATTTTATGGAGGAAGACTTTGTGTTTTTCTTTCCTATTCATGCTTTCAACTCCACTTTAAGTATGGACTATTTCTTCGAATTTATAGGAATTGAATTACGCGAGCAAAACCGTGGGTACCAGCTAGTATTGTATAAAAGTTGGATAGGTAAATGCATTTAGCTTTTTTTCATAATATTCAATTTATTTGCCGAAAATATTTAAAAGTTTAAATCCACCGGTACATTTTTAAAAATGTTATTACAAATACTCTCAAAATAAAATTTATCCCGCAGGAATAAACTAGCAGTTTCAAAAATCATTATGTAAACTAAACGGGTGCAATTTGCACATCTCTTTGAAAAATTAACTTTCGTCCCATCCTAAAGTTTCTTTCAATTTTGAAGTTAAAGTGCGGACGAGAATAGATATTGGCTCGTTTTCTAAAATGAGGATGAAAGAGGCTTTAAAGAGTTAGTTCGTAAAATGTTTGGCCCGTATTAAAATGTCTATTTGAAACAATTTAAAACTGGGTCACAGAGTTTCTAATATACTTGGTGATCACGAAAATAGGTTGCACGCTGTCAATCGATTAGATTATTTTAAATATGAATCCAGTGGTGTGTCGGATAGAGCGACAGGGGAGGAGCAAGTGCATTTCCCCGGTTCTTTTGCCTGTAGTCCTTATTTATTTAAGCAATATAGGTCTTACAGATTTAACCCCATTTATAAGACTTACATAATTAAATATCATAAAGTATATAGTATATCAGTTATTGTATTATTATGTAGGTGTATATTATGTTTTGTTCACTCTAAAATATTTTATATATTAAGACTAGAAGTCATATTACATCCATAGACAATTTACCTTTAGATAAACAAACAATAATCACGAATGTGGCAGTTTTATGGCCTCGCGCATGTAAACAAAACTGGGAACTATTAGACATGCGCACTGCAACATTATCATTAGACGAATGGGAAAATAGACAGGTCCGGGCTTTAAAATTTAAATTCTTGCTCATATGCCACCATAGAGGGTTTATTTTACCCCTATTTGGGCATAATACAATTATACAATGGCTGCAACTAGTACTAGTCATTGTTTATATTACAATCCGAGTCACTAAAAGCACAAACACAATTCACTAACTAAACTACACAAAAACCAGAAATCCATAAATATTAAACACCAGTCCCACAATCCACGATAGCCGATCCGATAGCTGAAAACTTTAGAAAACTACAAGGAATCCGCAGAGAAGAGAAACTTTAAAACACAACAACAAAAATGGCGGCCGAGCCGGTTCTGGAGAGTATTTTTGAGCGCGTCGATTATTGTCGATAAAGTAGGATGGCCGATAACACGAGGTTTGTGCGCATGCACGAAGGTTCCCCGAATGAAGACAGCTGACCGACGAGTCATGCGCTCGGACGTATTTTTTCACCCATAAAACGTAACTTTTGTTTGCGCAGGAGATAAGCTGTAGGTATCTAAAGGTAAATTGTCTATGATTACATCACATTATTGCAATTCCAAAGAGCACAGCCTTGGTTACATTAGAATACTGATTGGCATTCATAGCAAAAATGTACAGTTGTTGGAAGGCAAGATTATTATATTGTTGTAAACTGGCGATCTTATTATTACGTTGTTAGCTGCTGTGGAGTGTGGGCAGATAAAATAGGTCTCTTGATCTTGTATTAGCAGCTGGAATACGAAATTTAGGGAGAGCAAGTCTATCTTATAATTGCATAATATAAATAGGAAATGTAGGCTAAGGTACGATCTTAGTTGAGATAGTGATGGAAATTGAAACCTTTGAAGTGGTGCTAGATGGTCAGTACCTCGTGGAGGATAGAATCCGTTGGTTACAACTATTTTAAAATTTTTCCCTGTATACCTTCAATGGCCTTTATATATTCATTGTAATGTGGATTCCATATCAGTGCGCCATATTCTAATCTGGAGCGTACATTTATGAGTAATAGAGGATTTTTACCAACTGAATATTATTAAAGTTTTTACATGTACGAATAATAAACCCTAGAATTTTTATAGAAGATTCACGGACAAGTTGGTTAAAGGACAATAATTTAGAATCAAATTTAATCCCTAGGTCCCCAAGGAAATTAACACGATCGAGTGCTATTCACTGGATACTATATTGATAAAGACTTTTATGTTTTATAAGGGTGAAGGTCATTTCACATTTGTCAACATTTAAGGGTAGTTGATAGTCTATACACCACTGGTTAAACTGGTCAAGATCATTTTGCAAACAATCGCAATCGAGAGAGGAACGAATATTCCTGAAAATCTTAAGGTCATCTGCAAATAGAAGTACACGGCTATTGATAAATCCAAGTAAGTCATTAATAAAAAGAAAGGTTGTGATATAAAAAAAGAACCAGCTATTTATATTAATTATCTGGTATCTACAAATGAAACAATAAGAAATTATACCCTATCGACAAAATCGTATTCCATTCTGATGTAAATCAACAAACAAATTTAGCCCCTCCACTTTGTTTTCACATACAACTTACGCTATTAAAAGTATTAATATGATGTAGAAAATTTAAATCTATGTCTAAAACCTTATAAAAAGTCTGCAGTATGGCGACGCAGCACTAAGAGATCCGCCCTCAAAGATGTGACCGCCACGATATTAGTCTGAGGTCATAATGACGCTTCATTCATGTCCGTTTAGGGATGTCCACAAAAAATGTATAGCGGAAAAACATCGATGTTGGCGATGCATCGAAATAAAATTTTTAATAGAATTAGAATTACAAAACAAATTATAAATCTAATTATTCTAAGCTCACACCTTAACTAAAACCTAAGGTAAAGATCGAGAGGCAATGGCAAAATAACTATTTTACGATTAAAATTAAAGCCTAATACATCGATACATACCGGGTGTCCCACTAAGAATAGCTCTCGGTCGTATCTCAGAAAGGGTTAGTCGTATGGCTTGCGGAAAAAAAATTATTAGTAAAAGTGGCAATGAGAAATTGCTGGAAATTATTTGTAAGTTCCTCATTTCGCCGCAAGAGGGCACAATTAAATTTTTTTTTTAATTCTAAATTTCTCCGAAAATTCCCATATTAAGGTATAACTCTGATCACATCATCGAAAAGCTTAGACAATTCTGCATCATTTTGGTTTGAGACTCGTTTGCGTACCGACCTAGATAAGAGTGGGAGAAGCTATTGAATGTGTAAACATTAAAATCGCTGTAACTTCTAAACGACTTATCCGATTTTACTAAATTTAAGCTTGTTTGGAAGGGAAAGGTAAGTAACTTGAATTGCCGTATCCAATGATACACGATAGTTTCTAATAAAATTGCTAGAGAGCGCAATTTGTAATAATAACAGTTTTTTCGATTTTATCCCGAAAATTCAAATCATACGGTATAACTATGACATCATAATCGGAAAGTAGTTGAAATATGCAAGAAAAGATGTAAAACCCGCAGTTCGATATATTTGTTCGTTTCAGAGTTATTGCCAAAACAATAATTTTTAATACAAATTGCGCCCTCTAGCAATTTTATTAGAAACTATCGTGTACCATTGGATACAACAATTGAAGGTACTTCCAAAAAAGCTTAAATTTAGTAAAATCGGACAAGTCGTTTAGAAGTTACAGCGATTTTAATGTTTTCACTTTCACTTGATAAGAGTGGGAGAAGCTATTGCAAGTGTAAACATTAAAATCGCTGTAACTTCTTAACGACTTATCCGAATTTACTAAATTGAAGCTTGTTTTGGAAGTACCTTCAATTGTCGTATCCAATGGTACACGATAGTTTCTAATAAAATGGCTAGAGGGCGCTATTTGTATAAATAATTATTACTTTGGCGATAACTCTGAAACGAACAAGGATATCGAACAGCGGTCTTCAAATTTTTTCTTGCAAATTTCATCTACATTCCGATTATGATATCATAGTTATACCGTATGATTTAAATTTTCGGGATAAAATCGAAAAAACTGTTATTATTACAAATTGCGCCCTCTAGCAATTTTATTAAACACTATCGTGTACTGTTGGATACGGCGATTGAAGATACTTACCTTTCCCTTCCAAACAAGCGTAAATTTAGTAAAATCGGATAAGTCGCTTAGAAGTTACAGCGATTTTAATGTTTACACATTCAATAGCTTTCCCCACTCTTATCAAGGTCGGTACGCCAATGAGCCTTAAACCAAAATGATGCAGAATTATCTATTCTTTCTAATGATGTAACTAGAAGTATACCATAATATGAGAACTTTCGGAGAAATTTAGAATTAAAAAAATTTTTTTTTAATTGTGCCCTCTTGCGGCGAAATGAGGAACTTAAAAATAATTTCCAGCAATTTCTCATGGCCACTTTTACTGAAAAAAATTTTTTCTGCAAGCCATACGACTAACCCTTTCTGAGATACGGCCGAGAGCTATTCTTAGTGGGACACCCGGTACATCGATGTATCGACCAATATTAAATGGCCTCAATGCATCACTTAAAAACGCGATATATCGCAGTGAAAATATTGATGTTTCCGATGTTGATGTATATCGAACATCCCTATTTCCGTTTGGTGTTTCTTTGACAGCAGTCTGAAATTTTCTTCAGATTATCGGTTTTTAACTTTTTAAACAAAATAAGCGAACAAAAATATTTAAAAAGTAAGATGTCGAAAATGTCTGTCCAACTGTCCTGCGATAGGTCAATCTATCTAAAAATTCTTGTTTTAACTTTTTGTATTATTTGTGGAAAGATTTATCGTATCACTTGTCGAATCGACTCCGTCATTAAATATGATTACGATGACGACAGCAAGACCAACGTAGTTTTTTTGTATAAAAAATTAAACTTTTATTTTAGTGTTTCTTCGACATATTAACGACTTTTTTGCTCATATCATTAGTTATAAGTTTACAAAGGTGCCAAAAATGTGAATGCGAGTATCCATTGGAAATTAGAACATTTAATACAGATTTAAATTGAATCTTATCTTTTCCCTTGTTCTATACAGGTCTTGCATGGTTTTTCTCTTTATTTTTCCTGATCACTTCGTCATATTTAACTCTTTTAGGTCGAAAAGGGTCAGCAGCAACGTTATTGTCACTTAACTCCATTAGTCAATCCAAAGATGTGTGAAAAATGGCCGCTGTGGGCAAATACTGCTTTATAATTGGTACATGAGATCATAAAAGTGACATTGCTAGGGGGTATTTAACGGGAAGTGTATGCTTTTTGCACAAAATGGGTTAGTCATACGAGGAAACAATAATTGGGGAACAATTTTTTTAATTATCCTTAACTGGTTCACCGAAAACACATGGCATTTTTCTAGAAGATAACTCATGAAGAGGTACAAGTTATCTTTTCGGTACTTTGAAATAAAAATACCTTCATTATTTTTAAAAATTCGTAACTTGGCAAAATAAACCCAATTTTTTTTCTGTGACAAAAATATCAGAATATAACTACCATTGTGGTTTGCCTCTCGACAATACAGTTTGGTTCTTCAGTATCTTTGTTCCACGAGTTAATTGTCAAAATTTCACCAGCTTTTTTTAATAAACAGGCCTGTATTCAATTTCACTTAGACTCCTTTTATACTGGCATTCTGAATCTCGGATTCCGTAATCTTGGCTTCACATTTAACGTAGGTAACGCTTAAGCGAAGCGTTTAGACGGGCGTATTCTCGGAAACAGAATCGCGTTTCTAAATTACGGAATCGCACTAATTTCAGCCGCCCCGCTACGGGATTCGAATCGGCGACAGGTATAGCATTGGTTTATATGTAAGCATTTTCACTGCGATTCTCGTTCAGTAGCCTCTTGCCAGCTCCGTATAAAGTGTCGTCGCTGTACGAATAAAGAATTCAATATGGATGTTTTAAAAACTCTTTTCTTGTTGTATTACATTCGTTGATTATTGGATGAACCCACATTCTACTTTTCCTAAGTTTTTTTTTACAGACCATCTGATAATAATATAGCAACAGTGCTTCTTCTACTGCATTCATTTTAACACTGAATAGAAGCGTGCGGCCCTGGAATTAATCGCCTCTCCACAAAATTGCCGAAACCGCGCAAGATTAGAAAAGTATGCATTCCGAATCTCATTAGAATTCACGTAAGATTCTGAATCCCAGATACTGCATTCATTATTTCAGAATAAAAGGAGCCTTACTCCTTACTCCTCCTTAAATACCAGAAGACCTTGACCTGCACAAATCGAGGCTCGCATGCAGGACTTCGAGCCAAACTGCGTGTATGTCGACCGCTTAACGCTCTTTGCTAAACCACACTAACATTTCTTTCCCGACTAACGACGCAATATCCTGTATACATCTTGCTAAAATTCACTCGGACGATAATTGTTATCTCAGACATTGTAATGGATTTGTGACGTCTCTGGTTAAGATTATGGTTTTGCCGGAATCTTTTGTTCTAACAAGTTTCATGATGATTACGCTGTTGATGCATTTAAGAGGATTTGCTAGTTACTGGAGACGAGAGCGAACAAAAAGACGAGATTTCAATGAAATAAGCTTAAGACAATACAAAGCAATTTTCGTCTGGCAGTTGAGTACAGAAATAGTTAATTTACTTTGGTATTTTATTGCTTGGGGGTTTTTAAAACTAATGCAAATATAAAATATAATATTATATGAAGGGCGATAGAAATTTGTTTTTCTGACAAAAAAACAAAGGATCTACGTTCGCATGACCAATCATTTGTACTACTTGCGACGCATTCCTGATAATTACTATTTACTATTGTATTAATCATTTCAGCTTACTGATGCTGATAATGTTCTATTTATGACAAAGTTCAGCATTGCGACAGTTAACAACCACAGCTGATACTGGTTCCTTTAAAAAGTTCCCAGTTCAATAGTGGGACGTAGCGTAGCAAGCTTGCACGCCAGATTGTGTCATATTACTTTCTTTTGAGGTTTGTTAGGTGCTCCTGTGGATCTTTTTCGTATTATACTATATACCGGGAGTCAACGAGATTATTGTACATAGCACCACAGTGTTATGTTAAGAGATATTTTAATCAAATTTGGGTTACTGTAATGTTTGAAAGGGATCTTTATTTTTACCTAGAAACCAACTGAATTTCACTTCCGGTTTAACCGGAACTACACCATTTATGTTTTTTTTAAATGACAACCTGTATATTATATTGCACAGTCAAATTCTCCTCAAAATTCTCTTTTCCTTCCTTCTATTCCAGTGATGGTCGAATCTGGGCTTTATAGAGTGTCAAAAGTTGTTGAGGTGTATACAACTTTTTGGTACGGAAAAGTATACCGAGCTTGTGAGAAGCTGCCCTGGCGATTGCCACAACGTGATTATGCCAATACATATTTCCTCCCAGGTTGACACCCAGCAAATTAATAGACGAAGTCAGTGGAATTGCGTGTCCTGCCATAACGATATCGGGTTCTGCAATGTTAACCTTCTTAGAGAAAACTGCTGCCTGGGTTTTTTAAGCGTTAAATTCGACTTGGTTACTGTCACCCTAAGACAAAATTTCTTCCAGGTCATTATTGAGGAGTGATACCTCATGTAGTCTGCGAAGATGTGCGTCAGCAGCCGATGTTTGAGATTTCAAAGTAAAAGATGAGATAAGTGTGCTGTCATCAGCAAAGCTATATATTGGATTTTCTGTTTTCGCTAGAAGGTCGTTAATGTACAGTAAGAAGAGAGTGGGGGATAATATGGACCCTTGAGGAACACCAGCATTGATGGTGAAGGTGTCTGAGAGAAACCCGTCAATCGCCACTTGCAGAGAACAGTCCTTGAGGAAGCTAGACAACCATGAACAAAATCGACCGGGCATACCATAAGAACGCAGTTTACTTAGGAGCCCCTCGTGCCAGATACGGTCAAAGGCTTTAGAGATGTCCAGTGCAATAGCCCGGGACTCCCCATGATGTTCGATTGCGTTGCTCCAAAGATGAGTGACATAGGCTAGAAGGTCTCCTCTTGATCTAGACTTACGAAAACCATACTGATGGTCGCTGATAATTTTAAGGCCTTCTAGGTATTTTAGAAGTTGTTGGTTAATAGCTTTCTCCATCACCTTTGATATAACTGAAAGCAATGCGACGGTCGATAGTTGTTGCCTTTCTTTGGTATAGGCTGAACTCGCGCCTTTTTCCAGCAAGATGAAAATATTCCTTTTTTGTAGGATAGGTTAAAAAGTCTACAAAATACTGGTGTGAGTTCATCGGCGCATTTCTTGAGCACTATAATAGGAATTTCATCTGGACCAGAAGCTTTTTTGGCATCGAGCCCCTTTAGAATTCGTTTGACAGGACGCTGACGGAATACGATATCAGTCATTTCCGATCGAACTGCTGGAATGTTAGGGGGTGTTTTTCCCTGAAAGTCCACCGTGGAGTGTGAAGCAAATAGTTCTGCGAGTAAGTTCGCTTTATCTTCAGCCGTGGTTGCTATTGTGCTGTCAGAACGTGTTAGCGGTGGAATATTTGATTTGGTAAAATTTTGACTGACGGCCTTAGCGACTGACCAAAAGGACCTAGATCCGTTAGGACTGGCGAGAAGTTTATTTTTAATCCTCATGTTATGAGCCTCTTTGTTTTGATCTATCGTTTGCTTACACTGGTTTCGAGCGGTAACAAAGATGGTGCGATTCACATCGGTAGGTTTTTACGCCATTGTCGGTAAGCTAGATTTTTAGCTCTGACAGCACGCTCGCAGTTCTTGCTAAACCACGGCTTGCCATTAGAAGGGCGCTTCTTGGAGAAAGGAATAAAGGCTTTCATGCCAGTAAGAATGACATCGGAGACCTCTTGAGCACAAGCGGATGGATCATCTGTGTTAGATAAAATACAACCTTATTGTCTAAGAATTTATCAGATAGTTAAAAAAAATATTTTCTCGCATTATATTTATGTTACCACTGCTATATACGCGCATCCTTCCATTATAATAAGTGAACTGAAAAGTTTTCTCATCGGGAAAAATTTTGCCAAATCATATTTTCTGGTAAAAAAGCAACTCTTTGTCACTGTTTTTAAAAACGGTTTGGATGAGACTGCTCGATTTCTTAATTCGGAACCTTGTCTTACTCGGCGTTGGGTAGTTTTAGATGAAGCAGGGAATCCTGTTCTGTGGATAGCGGATACAAAAGTTAACGATTTGTGCCTTAAATACTCCACCAAATTTCGGTCTTCTTCATTTGATGATTTTCTATGATTTAAACCTGTCCTAACAGACCTTTTAAGTTATAACGCCATTTTTTCACAATTCCTTGAATAGTACTTTTAGGTACTCTAAAATGATCAGTTAGTCTTCCGTACTGGACCGCCCACACATTCAACGAGGAAGTGTTGAGAATGGCCGGTCGGTGTACAGAGAGAGCTTCTTGACATCGTGAAGGAACGAAATATATCTTATCTCGGACATATCCTGAGGGGTAACAAGTACTTAATCCCAAAGCTAATTTTGCAGGGCAAGATAGAGGGTCGAAGAAGACCGGGGCAAAAACAACATTCTTGGCTTCGAAACATAAGGGACTGGTGTGGAATAAGAGACACCGCGACAATATTTCGACAAGCGGAGAACGGTACCCTATATAGGATAATATATGATTTAAGAGAAGTACAAAGAATTGCCAACGTGCGCTTTAGTACAGGGCACAAGAAGAAGAAGAAGAAGAAGAAGTCTTCCGTAAGACCACCTTATTTCTTCCAGACATATTATTCTTGCTTTTTCCACAACACTTAAATGAGGCATTTTTAAATCAAAGTAGATTACGACAATACTTTGAAAGATGTCATAATAACAATGTCAACACTTCACGAAGGTAATGAAGGCAAAAAATACATATTATAGTGTAACAATTTATCAGAAAACTTTTTATAAAATATAAATTTGTTATAACGTTCAAAAATCAAAGTTACTGTATAAATTGTGTTGCAGGCAAGAATTTTATCGAAAATTTAAAAACTTACATAAAAATGGAT
The DNA here is from genome assembly GCA_963969555.1 of Polydrusus pterygomalis. Classification (NCBI taxonomy): domain Eukaryota; kingdom Metazoa; phylum Arthropoda; class Insecta; order Coleoptera; family Curculionidae; genus Polydrusus; species Polydrusus pterygomalis. The sequence continues at coordinate 33,572,427 of OZ018376.1, read as the reverse complement.
AAAATGGAAAATAATCACATCAGAAGGAAAATTTCTTTCCTCTGTAAAAACCCTTTAAGGTTATAAGATCGAAGTATACGTGTCAGATTAAGAAAATTAATAAATTCAGTGAAACGTATGTACCGAGTGTTGTCCAGTAATACCTACTTGCAACTTATATAAACTTGTTTGCTTGTCATTTTAAACCCATAAATATCAATTTACAACGGTTTTAATTTTTAAACCATTTATTAGTGCATAATATGTTATGTTATGATTAGCGTTTGATCGTTACATAAAATTAAATAGGCTTTTCACAAAGCTTTCAATAATACAACCCAATTTTCGGTAAACGAAAAGTTAATATTAAACTCCACATAAAAATACTCAAGCAGCAATTCTTATTCAGTAATTGAAATTCGGGAAGAACTTCCCGAACAAATTTTGATAAATTGTTAATAAGTAACTCTAGGGACCCAACGGCAACCACTTTTCTTAATGGTCGCTAACCTATATTCGAATTACTGGGAGATATTGTTTCCTCTGTAATATAATTTAATATTCTTTTTTATATTATTAAATTTTCCATTGGTTATAATCAGTGCCGGAACAAGCCCTGAGGAGGCTCCTAGGCAGTCAAAGGGGACCCCCTCCGCCATGAAAGTTATAGTACGTTTTACGTTTTTAATTGTACCAACCAGTAATTTTAATGAGCCAACTTTGTTACAAAAAATAAATATCGAATATTTATTAAAAGCAATAAAGTAGTGGCATATTATAAAAGTGTGCAACTGTCTTTCATATTGGAATATACAGGGATCCAAGCACAATGGATACCCTGGGCCGGGTAGACCACGACGGCCGTTTCGTCCTTTGGGACCCACCGGCAGTCATAACCCAAAGCGACTCTACAGAAAACAGCACGATGCATTAAAAGTCATCTTGCAAAAGTCCAGCGGCCATCAATATACCATAACGCCATCCCAGCAGAATCATTTTTAATACAAAATATAGTTTCACTGGTATAGTGTTTCTCAGGTTAATGGAATGACATTAAAAAGTTTTAAACTCCTAACCATAGGGCATTGGGCATTGTTTTAATTTTTTAATATGATAATAATATTATAAATAAAGCAACGTTAATAGGTAACGCGTTTTAAAGAATCATTATTGATTTAAAATGCAGTAACAATTTAATTGCTGGAATCATTAGAATATTCAGAAGTAGAATCGTTTTTAGGTTGGATCACTATTGGCGCCATAGGCGATAAAACAGGATATTCCTTTTCTACTTTTATAATATTAGCTTCGCTACATCGCTACTTATGTTGCTAATTACGATTTCGATAGGGTTAAAGATACAATAATATAGAAGTAATTGCAAAAGAGTATGGCCGCGCCTAGTGCAAAGAGTATCAATTACGTATTCATTTTTAAAGTTCCTCCTTTTGATGATTTTAATTAATTCCTTTTTAATTGGAATCCTTTCAGGAATATCCATATTTTTATTTCTCATAAACTTTAGAATATCTTCTTTCTTAGTGCTCATGTTAGGTATTTTATTTAATATTCTCGAATGATAGGACGCATTGTCCATAACAATTACCGAATTCGGAAGAATGTTAGGTAAAAGCTGTTCAGCAAACCATTTTTCAAACAAATCCGCGGTCATATCTTCATGATAATCGGCGGAAGATTGAGTGATTTTTTTTGCCGATAAGAGCAACGCATTAGACACAAAGCCATCTTCACCTCCGGCATGAAGAATAATAACACGTTTTCCCCTCGGACACGGTGTATTTAAAGTACAATTTTTTGAACTGTCTACCAAACCATACTTCACAACATCATGCTTATCGAACCATGTTTCGTCTAAATAAATTATATTTTTATCTGATTCTCAGTACTTTTTTATTTAGCGCAAATACTCCTGTCGTAGTTCCACAATACCCCGAGATTCCATTATAACCATTCGATTGTCTAATTTTTTAGGTTTAAAGCCACAACTCAATAAAATAGATTAATAAAAAAAAACGTTACGCCATCGCCAGTACAAAGTTACAAACCAAAATTAAATACGTAAATTACAGCAAATATGTTAAACTGCCTACTCCACTGTCCTAAACGATTAAATTACTAAGGCGACAGTGTGATGGCTTAATTATCTTTTAGCATGTATAAAGAACTATCTTCATTCGCTAAAAATATTCCGCCTTTCTTGTCTAGGACATATAAATTTGCAATTACGTTTGTCTTAGTATTATTCACGGACTGTCCGACAGCGCCATTGGCGCTTGTCTTCATGACAACGTGGATAAATTATGTGCGCTTGCCAGTTCTTCCAAGGTTTCGGGTTTGTAAATACAATATATAAGTATAGGTGAAACAAGGGTTTGTTAATTAGTTGTTTTTTAACACTGGAAACACTTTTTATTTTGATTTCAGTTATAATGTTTCTTAAGGACTAAAGAATGTATTATTATAACCATGAATGACTGGTTATTTTTTTCTGTCACCCTCACGATATTAAGTCATATATATTTTCATTCAAGGAATACAAGGTCGTTATTAGGCACAAGCAATACATAAAAATTTTTTAAATTGTTTCTTAGCAATATGTCTCGCCGCTGTACGTTTTTTTGATCGATATAAAAGCCTGTTTATTGTATTCATCGTAAGCTATTATAGCTATTGCCTAGCGCTTTAGACCTTTTAATAAGCCATCTTCAAGGCTCAGGTTTCGTCAAATTTTGTCCAGGAGACAAAATACATAATTAGTCAAATTAAGAAGAAGACATTTGAATTTAATATAATTAGTATATCGTTCCTGGTCCCTTCAGTTACAACGCGATTTGTCCGACAAAACCGATTTAGGTTCCGCTAAGGAAATCAATGTCTATAGAAGATTCGCCATTTTAATAATAAACACGTGCACTCCCTCCGAAAGATGCTTCAAAACTAGACAACGACGACGACGTTCGTTTGGTTGATATTCTATAAAAACCGTATTCCATCGTACTGTGTGAAGCAGATACTAGAGTATTTTCAATTTATTCGGTTTGTTTTCGTACGTACTAGGCGTAGAAGGGCCACATAATTTTTTTTTTATTCCGACTTTAAAGTCGGAATTTAACTAAATTCCGACTTTAAACTCGGAATGTTACTAAATTCCGACTTAAACTCGGAATATTACTAAATTCCGACTTTAAACTCGGAATTTAACTAAATTCCGACTTTAAACTCGGAATATTGTTGTGAATTATATTGTTTATATTGTAATATGTGTTTTATATTTCTCTTCTCAGATAATTTCTAAAAACTCAACAAATACCGTTGCGCACTAATTGACTAACTCTACTTTAACTGAAAACGCCGTTTCTTTATTTCACGTCTTGGGACAAAAAATTAAAGTGTAAACTTTCTAAAGGTTTTAATAGCATTAAAAAGGGTGTGGCACATGTGCGATACACTTTTTGTGAAAGTAAGAAAGAAAGGAAGGAAGGAATGAAGAAAGGAGGAAAGAAAGAAAGAAAGAAAGAAAGAAAGAAAGAAAGAAAGAAAGAAAGAAAGAAAGAAAGAAAGAAAGAAAGAAAGAAAGAAAGAAAGAAAGAAAGAAAGAAAGAAAGAAAGAAAGAAAGAAAGAAAGAAAGAAAGAAAGAAAGAAAGAAAGAAAGAAAGAAAGAAAGAAAGAAAGAAAGAAAGAAAGAAAGAAAGAAAGAAAGAAAGAAAGAAATATAGTAGGGTTTAAATTAAACCCCCAAAAAAATGTCAGGCTAGTGGCGCCTCTGCTGGCATGTGGCATCTATAAACAAGCGAAAATATGTAAACAAATAAAGTTACATGGTTATTCAATTTACACTTTGTCATTTATACCTATATAGGTACACTATTATATTATTGGACTGAAATCTTTTACAATACACTCCTATTTTCGATGCCGAAACTCACGAAAAATACAATGTTGTTAAATTCCGAGTTTAAAGTCAGAATTTAGTTAAATTCCTAGTTTTAAGTCGGAATTTAGTTAAATTCCGAGTTTAAAGTAGGAATTTAGTGAAATAAAAATAAAATTTATGTGGCCCTTCTACGCCTTCGTAAAATTTCTATTTTAATATACGTCTCACTATTTATTCAATTTTAACTGACAGAGCATATAGGCGAATATTTTTTTTTGCCCGCAGTCTTTCAATAGCCACAGACTCGTTACACGCACACTATTTCATTTGTACAAGATATTTTGTTATTCACTTTATTTATTAATGCAAATTAATTAATGCTTTTAAAGACTTTACCATTATTCCGTCTAAATTAAAACATCGCAAAAGCATAATATACATAAGCTAGAGATTATTGTTTAATCTTTGGTCATTATGAGCAAACCTTTACCTCGACATCTAAAATAAAATGATTTATGAAAGCCAACGAGCCCTGGCCACAAAGCTCCAAATTGCAAATATTATGCTTAAAATGGAGGTTCTGCAAATCTCCAAGTTAGCTTAGCATAAAGAGCCACTAACCAAAGATGTCTGCTCGTTAAATACACTATTGAATAGCTTTTATGTGATATAATCAGAAAGAAAATGGCTGATGATGATAAGCGATATAATAGCGACAATATTTTAGAATGAACGTTACTTGATTTGATCCCTTAAATTCGAAAATCCTCCACAATATTAACATAACAAATTGACCAGTCGCAGGGTGTTCAAAGTTCCGCATTATTTTATTTCTTTATTAAATTAATTTTCTATTTTATTTTTGGGTTTGTTTAAAATTAAAGTAGTTAATAATGGCCTTTTCTATCCTATTTTATTTATTACTAGCTATACCCTGCGCGCGTTGCTACGCCCATAATAATAAGGCGGGTTCACCATCGCGTTAACAAACATTTTCTATTATTATTTATTAGCACCCGGCATGCGTTGCGCCACTTTTTTTTTATGCCGAAACCTTTCTCGGCTTGCACACAACGACTCACCAAATTTTCATCGTAATCGGATAAATGGTATAGGAACGCATGCGTTACATACAAACAAAAATTCATTTTTATATAAGTATTTAGATTTTCAACGAGACGTTTAATTCGTCCAATTACAAGGTCGACACAACGTCAATCAACTTCTGACACCTGTGCGCAGCGCGCAAGTGATCGGCGGCAGCTACCAGAACTTGGTTTAAAAAGGTAGTACCGCAAAAATCTCGACTCGTACGGTTGATTTTTGTAAAACGAATTAAAATAGTATATTACATAACAAGTGTTGAAAGGGGCAATTTTCAAACGAGGAGATATTTAGCACGAGGCGTCAGCCGAGTGCGGAAATTCTCCGAGTGTGAGAAAATCACTTTCACACGAGTAATGTACACAATTTTTCCTACGACCATACAAAATAATCAAAAAGAGTTTGTTTGGTTTTTAATAGTTTGTACACCATTGTGTTAAAAAAAAATTGACAAAGTACAAACGCAATAAATGCAAAACCTAGGGTATTCTATTTCTGCTCTATAGCTGCCCCTTTTTTTTTCTGTGGTTCAACTCAGTGGACATAAACCCTTTATTTTTCTGTGAGTATAAAAATTGGCTGGAGGCTGAAAAGCTAGAGGCCATCGCAATCCTCGAACAGAACAGAACAGAACTTTTCTGTGAGTTGACATGTAAACATGAAACATGACAGTTGGTGGGTTGCCTGACATATTATTATTTTCACTTTTTGATAATATTATTTTTATCATAAATAAGTACTCTTCGGTTCCCAAAAATAACGAAAAATTTGCAGTAATGCCCTAGTGTACTTTACCCCACCCAGCACCCCAATTCACTCCACGTGTCCCGTAAGTTTGTTATGTTTAATAAATAGTTTTGTCGTCAAATTGACACCTGTTTAAATTTAATATCTTAGTGTGCTTGGTATTTCCACACTCGTGTTGAAATATTTTTTTCCTACTCGCGTGCGGTAAAGTACACTTTACAGCACTCATTTTCATGTCGTAAGTAGTACTTTACCGCACTCAGTGCGGTAAGTGCGGTAAAATTTCTTTACCGCACCCAATGCTGTAAAATTTCTTTACCGCACTCTTGTAAATTTTATTATATGCGTAATATGTTCTATTTAATTTACTACATTATGATGCTAACCACAACTAACAACCCAACGCCTACACCTTTAGCAATTTTCAGGTCACAACAATCTACTGTACCATGCATGGCGCAAGAAAATAACGCTTCTGTAATTTACAAAAACTGCTCAACTACATCTGATGAACAAAATCAAGCTCGCTCAGCACTTAATTTGCATTGCGCTACAAATTGTACATTTAATTTTAATATTTATCGTTAGCTATATTTTTATATTATAATGTTTGTATGTAATAAATATTTTTAAAAAATATTGTTTCTTTTTGTATTAATTTTGTAATATAATTCTTTTTTTTACCGGTGCGGTAAAGATTCTTTACCGCACTCAGTGCTGTAAAGATTCTTTACCGCACTGTATTAATTTTATTCAAAAAATGCAATTGATGTACTTGCATTCGCGCAATGCATAATATAAAAATATTTATAGCTTTTAACAATTAATATTTGTTACTTTTTATAAATTTTTTCTTTTAAATTTGATTTTTGTTCCAAATATTATTGCTCGAAGGAAAAATTGTGTACCTACCACGTGCGTAAAGTGTCTTTACCGCCCTTAACGGCTTGCCCGAACTCCGCTTCGCGTCGTTCGTGCAACTGCCGTCGCGTGCGGTAAAGGACCACTTTCCGCACTTGTTAGGTAAATAACTATTTACAACACGCGTGTGATATTTGGCACTTTCTAGCCAAGTTAACCGTGTTGTTATTGTCATTTTCGTAGGTGGTCGTAGGAAAACTTTATTTATTGTATCCTGTGAATGTGTTGACCATAGTGTATCCATATTACTGTTTGATCTAGATTGCAAGAAGCTATCCTGAGGGCCCTCAAAAACATCCGTAGGATTCTGCAGGGTAAGTCTGGTTTTATGGCGTTGTGCGAATCGCGTTTTTATCATTAATACAGTCCACTAGTTCTCGTAATTTTTATTTTATTTTAATGTCTAGTTACATTTTGGTCCTTCGAGCCGGATATGAACCAGCGACCTATGGATCGTAGAAATAAAATAATGTGGAACTTTGACACAGGGTATAGCCCATTTAAAATGTTGTGTCCATTTTGACAGTTGAATTGAAATGCGATGTTACCAACCATTCAAAAATAATAAAAAGTTCACTGTTGCCAAAAGTCTTTGCACACCCAATGGCGCCAGAGACGTAACAAAAACTGAGTGGGCCCCCCGCAAACGTTTTCACGGGCTTCCTCTCTATAACGAATGGAAAATGATAATTCTTATTTTCATTACTATTAGGTTCAGATATTTATGAATTTTTGAATTCGTTAATCGTGTAATAATTTAATTAGGCTTAAATGTGTTAAGTATCTACTATTAAAACAGCATACAGTTCGAATTTATTTTATAATCCTAGGTAGACTGGTAGACATAATATAGATAGTTATTAAGTCATTATACGTAATGTTCCAGCAAACATGATGCCAAATCAAAACTTTAAAACACCACTTATAATGTTGCTACCCCCAACGGGGGTAGCAGTGATCGGGCCTCATAGAATCCGAAAGACAGAAAACAGTAAAGCAGTAAGGTTTATAACTATTCATAACTTTAACACATGAACACTCAACAAGTATGCACAAACATTATGTCACTAAGTACTATAGAAGGTATTACAAAAAACGACTAGATCGTAGAAATTTTTTTTTTGCAAAATCGTTTATAATTTCGTCGATATTTAATGTTTTAACAAACTCGTGTTCGATACTGATTAAGGATAAATCCAAAAGGCATTGTTGTCCCATGGTGTTACGTAAATGGGTTTTTACTATTTTAAGTTTGGAAAAAGATCGTTCCGCTGATGCCACACTAACTGGTAAAGTTAGAAATAACATCACTGCACTAGATATACATCTGGAAAATTTGAAGAACACACTGATTTTTTATTAATAAATGATCCGCAACTTCATACACTGTTTTTATTTTGAAATACTATCTGCAACTCCCTTTCTTAGGCTTAAAGTTTGACTAGGAAAGTCAATGGACAAGTCTTTATGGTATATTGTTTGTAAATTCCGCGCTTTCACGTATAAAACGGCCATCACACCAGCAATACGCGACGACGACGATACCGCGACGATATTCAAATGCTAGCGGCTTATCCACGACCAGTTGCTACGAAGACTTTACACCAAGGCTACGCTACCGCTACGTAATTTTACTAGTTTGCAAAAATAACCAACTTCAGTGTACAAGATGACAAGTTATCTTCGTCAAGTGAAGACGATGCAGTCGTAGTGGCATTGTATTATTTAAGAAAAAAACGAAGGCGCAGATTATATATATATTTCTTTATTTACCTGTGCTTTTTGTATCTGCCGCAATTTCACTCCACGCCTTTTCTGTTACATCTCTTCTGGAATAATCAGATAAATTATAATTATATAAACAGGGATATTTTTCGATTATTTCAACAAATGTAATGTTATTTTGTTCCTCAATCATGATAATTGTATCTTCGCGGTCGCAAGGAGACTGAGCCACTCGGTCGCGGGCGACCGGTATCTTTCAGGTAGCGTCGTGATCGCGTCGCCGTTGCCTTGGTGAGCAGGTCTCCATTTGAAACTATGTGCCGCGACTGCAAAGCTACGTCGCGTAGCGGTATCGTCGTCGTCGCGTATTGCTGGTGTGATGGCCGCCTAATTCTTTTTCACTTGTATATATATAAGTCGGTCTAGAACGTCTTTCTTCGTTGTCCGACACCTAATCTCCATCCTCTTCTATCCTCGCAATCTTCTGGTGAGAGGTTTCTTTCACTCATGGACTTTTGTATGATTTTCTGCCATTCCAGTCTTGGTCTTCCTCGTTTTCTTCTACCTGTTGGTTGCCAATGCAGTATTCTTCTTGGCCACCTGTTATTTGGCATTCGCTCTATGTGTCCGTACCAGGTAAGTTGTTTTTTTTTTCAATGTCCTGAACTATCGTACCTTCTATTCCCATTTGTTGTTTTATATGGTCGTTCCTTATTCTGTCTCTTCGTGAGATTCGCATGGATCTTCTAATGACATCCATTTCAACTGCCGCTACTTTCTTCTTTTGTCTCTCTGTAATTCTCCAAGTTTCTGCTCCATACAGAAGACTGCTTTTTACCATTGTCTCGTATATATTAAATTTCCTCTTTTTTGTTATTTCCTTGCTCCATAAAATTCCATTTAGGCATCCGATTACTTTTTTAGCCTTAACTATTCGTTTTTCTATTTCTTTCACATCTGTTCCGGTGTTGTCGAATGTGATACCTAGGTATTCATATTCCTGACATTGCAGAATTTCCTGACCATTGTCCACTTCCAAATTTCCGTCCTGGGTGCCTATACATAGATATTTTGTTTTATTTATATTGACTATCAGGCCCCATTCTCGGTACTCTTCCATGAGTTTTCTTACCATATATTGCATGTCCTCTTTGTCATTAGCCACTATGACCTGATCATCTGCAAACTGAAGAGTGAACAAGCACCTGTCATTTATTTCTATACCCATACCATGGATCTTCCTTTTCCAATTTCTTAGTGCAACCGCTACATATATTTTAAAGAGTGTAGGAGAAATACAACATCCTTGACGTAGTCCTTTGTTTACTATGAATGTATATGACTTCTTTGCCTATCTTAATCCTTGATTTTGAGTCTTTATATAATTCTTTAAGAGCCGTTATATAGTTGTGATTAATATTGGATTGTTCTAATACCTTCCATAGTCGTGATACTGGGACTGTATCATATGCTTTTTGTAGGTCCACGAATGTAAGGTGAGTTTCCAAATGTCTAGCCGATCTCTTTTCTATGACTTGTTTTAGGCAGAACACGTTGTCCGTACATGATCTTCCTGCTCTAAAGCCGCACTGCCCTTCTTCTTCTTTCTCTTTATAGTCTTCTTCAATGAGATCACGCAGGATTCTACCGTATAGTCTGCTTAGTGTGCTTGTGACCGATATGCCCCGATAATTATTGCAGTCCAGCTTATTTCCTTTTTTATGAATGGATGATATATAAGCCGTTTTCCAGTCTTGCGGAACAGGATGACCATTTAGGCATTTATTGATAATTATTGTGAGACTTCTAAAGAGCTTTTCAGTTCCAAATTTAAGCATTTCGGAGTATATTCCTTCTGGGCCGCTAGCTTTGCCTGCCTTAAGATTTTTAGCAGTCTTCTTTACAGTTTCTTTGGATATCTCAATTTCTTCTCCGTGTACTACAATATATCTTGGAAGAATATACTCCTGTCTAGTTTCTTGTAGTAGACCTTTGTAGTGGTCTAGCCATTGCTCCGGTTTGATTACCTGGATATTAGCTCTGTCCTTTCCTGAGTTTTTGACATCTGATATAAATCTCCATACTGAGCATTTCCTTTCCCCTATGTAATTGTTAATTTCTTCGCATTTCTTATCCCATGACTCATTCTTAGCTATAGTGATGCGCGTTCTTAGTTGTCGTTTTGTTTCTTTATACGCTTCAAGGTATTGTTCATTTTTTTGTTGTCAGCCATTTCAAATATTTTTGCTTCTTCTCTTGGACTATTTCCTCGTTCCACCAGTATTTCTTGTTGGTATTGTATTTCTTTGTTCCTATTGCTTCTTGGGTGGCTTCTATTAGACTCCTTATAATGTTCTCATAGAGTTTGTTACAGGTACATTCTTCACTTAACGAAGTTAAATTCTCGGGATATAAAAAAAATTAAATAAAATCTAAAATAAAATACCTATGAAAAGCAAAGCTGGCAACAAATTTTGAAGGGTCCGTCAATGCGCGCGGTGCTGGTCTGCATGGGTGTTTGGTACGCCACTGAATAGGGCGGAGCATACAATGGACATTTTTGTGGGACAGCTCCATTTGCTTCATCAATCCGTTTTTTACGACGCCCGTGCTATAAAGACACTGTTCAGAAAACTTTCATATTCCAAACAATGATGGTATTGGTTATCCTAAACTTTCTTTGACAAACAAAAAGGCTTAGACCTTTTTTTCTAATAATCAAAAGCAACAATTAGCCCGAAATATATTACTTTACTATTTGTAATACTTTTAAATGTTTTCACGATTATGCTCCAATTAATTTAAAAAATCAAAAAAAAAATCATTCTAATAATTTCAAAAAAGTTATAAAATAGTCCTGAATGTGAAAACAAAAGTAATATTTAAGTGTCCGCTTTTACTTATTCCTTTTATTACTTCATTCCCTTGTTCTTGTCCTAATAACGATGATCCAGAAACGAAGCTAATTAACGACGGAGTTAGTATGCAAATTACAAAGAAAATTAAGACAATAAAAAAGAAGAAATCCAGGTTGTTTTTTAAATATGCATGTTTCGCTGCCTATAGGGATTATTTTAAAAGGGGGCTTGTAAGAAGGGAGCAGTAAAAAATGTTTTGCTTCTGGAATAACAATGTTTTCTTTTACAGTTTTTTGGAATTATTTAAAATTCAGGATGCTCCGTGATTCACATTTATGTTGAAAATGAATAAACAAAATATTTATTATTAGTATATAAAAGTAATGGTGTTATATGATTTCCATTTTAAGCGATACCAATAGTGCGGTTGAAATATACAAGACTTGTTTCATTTATATGATATATCAGAAAATCGATTGAAATAAGAAATACGTATTTAACTAATTGTGTAGTAGAGTTATTATATGAGTTTCAAGAAAATCTGACAAAAATATGTTATAAGGAGAAGCCTTTTTTGAAATTTCATGATTCTAGGAATAGTGGTTTAGCCTGTACGTTGAGGGATCATGTAGGGTAAAGATAAGGGGTCTCACCCCTATTTTACCTTCACCGTATAATTGTTATATTTAATGTTAGTAAGTAATGTTTAAACATTGTTATTGTTATAAATCACATATCATCATTGACACACGGTATAACCTATACCGGATGGTTTTATGTTATTAAACAAAATATATAACAATAACAATACATTTAGAGTTTAAGGACTAGTTCAAGTTAGGTTTAGTATTTATAGAAAGACTGATTAGATACAGGAGATCATTATTATCATCATTATATAGTTATAATAGTCATAGAATCTGTATGTACCCAAATGTAGTGCAACAAATTTAATATACCTTTTTTATACAGATCCTCAAATATCTCAATTGACCAACAACCCGATAGGTCCAGTACATGGCGATCCTGCCAGGATCTTATGGACACATAAGTTCATAAGTTAAGTGGCTTGAAGATAAGTGAAAAAAAAAGTGATGGGCTCCAATCAGACGAAGGAAGAGGTTGTTATCCCTCAAGCCGGAAACAGCGGTGGTGCAACGGCGCAAACAAACAGCTCAGAAGAATGGTCCATTAAAGAAATCCTAGGGATAGCGGTCTGCGCATTGGCATGTATTTGTATAGTGGCATACATGGTGAGCAAATGCCAGAAACTGCTCACAGATAAAATACTGAAGGAAGTAGCCAGAAGCCAAGAGACAGTCTAGCCGAAGGTCCGACAGCAGCAACAGCCAAGGGAGACAACACGAATAGAAGTTGGGACTGCCCCAGTACTTACCAGTCCTGCCCCAGTACTTACCGGTCATCTTTAGAAAAATTGGAGGTGTGCACATGGAATTTAAAAAGAATTCTACAAGAAGCGTTATACAAAGACAATATAGTAAGTTAAGATTTTTAGATAAATGTGTTAGGAATTTTTTTTTTGTAAAGGTTAGGAATTTTTTTTTTGTATGGTGTTAACTTCCAAAATGGAAAACTTGCCATAAATATGTTCGTCAACGGTCTACGGAGTAGTAGTGTGCGCACTATTATTAAATCATAATTTTATTAATGTAGGTGATGCGATAGGGAAAGCGAAGAATAAGGAACTTGAAAGAGACAGGAACTCATCGAGTATTCCATACAAAATAGGCGCGCATACAATTATTTCTTCAATTTTATTTATATAAGACCAAAACTTTAATTCTTTTCAAATAATTATAATAATCATGATAATAATAATAGTAATAATAAGCGTTATGGACAAAATTTTTAGTTTCGTGGAAATTCGGGAAGATACGAACAGAGTGCCTGTGGCTCCACTCAGCGACAAAACTATAATAATTCGGTTCAATATAAGAATTCTCAAAATCGAAATGGTCGAAATTTTCAAAGAAATAATAAGACATAATTGTATGCGGGATGAAAATACTTGCGAAGGTAACAGTACGAAATCCACATTAGCCGACCAGTTTTTTCCAGTCTAAAGAAAATTTTGAATTTCCTCAAATATCTCTATTGACCAACAACCCGATAGTTCCAATACAATCAGTCAGTCAATCACTATACATATAATTTTATAGAATAGTATAGATTTTTAAAAGTAAGAATTCCCTTAAAGCAAACAGGGCAGTACATATTGTCAATATGTAGCAGTAGTAACGGTAGAGAAGGGGGGGGGGGGGACTTGACGCCTGAGAAGTAGATCATCAGCAAGGGCCCTTTTTGCTAACCCCATTGGGTAATATTGCCAGATGGGACCCACAGTTTTACGGTGGTTCCTAAATACTATTTTAAAAGCAGATGATATTTTCTACATAAAGGGTTTTCCAATAAGAGGTGTTATTTTGAATAGCCCGGTATTTCGGTAGATGTCACTTTAGGAGCTGTCATTTTTTGACATTTGACAAGTAGAAACTACGCCATTAATAAAAATGGAACGATACACGCTTCAACAGCGCATTGAAATTATTAAAATTCACTATAAAAATGGTGAAAATTTGGCAGAGACGGTTCGTAAAACTCGAACATTTTTGGGTAGTCGTGAAGCACCTTGTCGGACCGCAATACAGAAATTGGTGGAAAAATTCGAGCTTTTGGGACAAGTTAGTGATGTGAAGAATAAAACCCGTGCACGTCGCTCAAGAACAGCCGAGAATATTGCTGCTGTAGCCGAAAGTGTTGAAGAAAACCCAGGTTTGTCCATTCCTCGTCGTTCTCTGGAATTAGGCATTCCAAACACGTCATTACACCGTATTTTGCATAAAGATTTGGGTCTTAAGGCTTATAAAGTTCAGTTAACACAAAAACTCAAGCCGGCCAATCATCAACAACGTCGTGTCTTTGCCGATTGGGTCCTTGAAATGCATGAAAATGATCCGGAATTCCATCGAAAAATCATCTTGAGTGATGAGGCCCATTTCCACCTCGATGGCTTCGTCAACAAGCAAAATTGTCTCATCTGGGACTCGGAAAACCCAAGAGTTATTGTTGAAAAGCCTCTCTATCATCAACGTATGACTATTTTGGTGCGGTTTATGGTCCGGCGGGGTCATTGGGCCTTACTTTTTCGAAAATGAGGCTGGAGCACCAGTTACGGTGAATGGATTGCGCTATCGAGAGATGGAGAATTGGATGGTATTGATCTGGACAACGTTTACTTTCAACAAGACGGCGCTACGTGCACACAAGCAACGAAACCCCGATATCTTGTGATTTAACACCTTGCGACTTCTTCCTTTGGGGCCACGTGAAAGAGAAGGTCTACGCCAACAGCCCAGCGTCGATTCAAGACCTCAAAGATGGAATTCGCGAGGCTAACTAGGACATAGGGCAGCCACTTTGCGATTTGGTTATTGAAAATTTCATGAAAAGGATATGGTCCTGTAGGCGTGGTCGTGGTGGTCATTTGGCTGATGTTAGTTTCCATTATTAACGGCATACCTTCCTCTTTATAATGAAATAAACATCCGATCATTTATCTCAAAAAATGGCATTTTCCTTTGAATATCAAAATAACACCTCTTATGGGAAAACCCTTTAGAATTTAACGATTTAAACAATTCTTGTCCACCGTAAACCCAACAGGAGGAAAGTATTAGGTCTCAAAAAATGTTAATGCGGATCCATCCTGAACTGATCTTAAAATAATAGGTATATAGTCCGCAGATCAGTTCCATTTTCGAATCCGGACCACTCTGGTTCTGCAGAGCGACGATGTATCACCGAGCTGAGATGGGGCTCCATCATGTTGGAAGTACATTCGTTGTCGAATACTTAACGGAACATCATCCAAAATGTGTATCAAATGGTCTTCCAAAAACCGTAAATATCCTTCTACAGTAAGACGCCCATCAATTTTAAATGGACAAAATAACTGGTCGTTGAGCATTCCACACCAGACATTAATACTGAATCGATGTTGAAAGTTTCGTTCAAATGTAGCATGAGGGTTTTCATCTGACCACCGATGTTCATTGTGGCAATTATTAATTCCATCACGAGTGAACTGAGCTTCATGGCCAAATAAAATGTATTTGTGCAGACTTCGATTTTGATGGATCCATTCACAAAATTGTACCCTTGAAGCAGGATCACCATCTAGAAGATGTTGAATGGGTTGAACGTGAAAAGGTTTTAAACCGTTTTCGTGATTCCCATACGGCTAGATGTAATGGTATATGAAGTTCATTTGCAACTCGTCTCGTACTTATACCTGAGTTCTCTGCGACAATATTCAGAACATTTTCTTCATTTTTCACATCTCATTCATTATTTCAATATAAAAAATGCAGAACTTATTATTTCAGAAATGGTTGAGAATCAAACTAAAACATATGGGTTTATTTGTGTTATTTTCACCTTCTGAACACATTCCCAAAATATTGCCCTTTCCTCCCCAAACACCCTGTATACTGTATAATAATAAAATGATTATTCGACCTTTTCATAGAGGAATCACATCGAACAATAGTTACGCCTTATCTTCAAAAAGCAGACACGTGTAGGGTTTTGTACTGACACACCCTACGTGTCTTATCGCGAGATGTGTTTTGTGTCAATAGTACAAAAGGTGGATATTAAGTCAGAGATAACATTTCAGTTAAACCCTAATACGTAAGCGAAAACATTTCCACGATTACTTCACTTAAAATAGTTATTTCTTAAATAAACCGTTGTTCAATAATTAAATGAAATGTTTGGAATTTTCCACTAATATTTAATATTAGGTATAGTTTTTTCTGTGTTAGATACAATTAGGAATCTTCAACGATTTTAAACCTTACAGTTGGTGTTATTAAGGGATAAACCTCACTTTATCATTTTGCGAACAATATCGACGTAACTGCACTGAGGATATGATTTAATACAACAGGTTTGCTAAGACATAGTTTGTATTAATAGCTTCTTTTTTATTAACCCATATTAAATAAATTGCTAGTGTATCAAACCCGCTTTAGTGTTATATCAATTTCAGAACAGTATTTTTATTGGTAGTAATCAGTTCCATTAGCAGCACAGTCTTGTTGAATAATGAACTACTTTTAATATAGCAATGCGACGCATTTTGTTCCCAGTAAAGCACTTTATCTACAATTAAGAAAGCAAAACAGCGTCCCCAAAAACGATTTGTATGTGTTATACCCTAAGACATTGGTGGAGGTTAGGAGTATTAGTTTTAACGTATTTAGGAAAGAAAGAAAAACTCAAAGTCTTCCTCCACAAAATTTAATAGAAATAGATTCGTTAGGTGTCTCTACATGTTTCGAACGTAGAAACGTTCATCTTCAGGAGACAGAAAATTTTTTATTTATTGCTGATGGTATTAGCAGAAGAGAAAATGGTACAAAATCTTAATGGAGCTTTCATGGTATTGAAATGACGTATATGAGAACATTGAGGTGAGGTAACACATGCTGAGCATGTGAAGAAAGTAAGTAAAAGAAGTCTAAATTATCAAACTAAATGAGGAAGAAAAAAAGAGGGCCTTCCAGAGAGTGTGTGTGAGAGTGTCGATGATTTTTTAAATCATTTCTATAAAAAATTTTAAAAACATTGGTATGTCAGTGAGACAGTATAAATATAGGTATCTTCAGTCGAGGTCATAGTGTCAGAGTATTTGAATGTTTGATTTTTGGTGTATTGGGGGTTGGAGCCCAATAACCCCTCGAGAGGTTAATTTCGATAATATGTTGAAATTAATAATATAATCGTACATTTTAGATAATTAATTAAAAATTATTTTATTTTATGTTCACGTCCACGTGTAGCGGAGAGTGAATGAAAGATGAATGACGATGAACGTATTTGTTGCGCGGAGCTGTCTTGTCTGAATTGTAATTCTATTGATTGTACGAATACCTGTTTCAATTAATTTATTTTTACTTTTATATAAGTTTTTTAAAACTTTGCATGTCAGATAAAACAATAGAAAATTCTTATTTCGCACAACCCATCATTAGTATTGGACTTTATGGACGAATTTTACGATCTCAGTAAATCAAGTTAAATAATAGATAATCATATGCAATGTTAAACGACAAGAACAATGTCATTATCACACTAGAAGCTATAAATTTTTAAAAACTGCAGTACTGATTTTTAGTGGTATTTATATACTTTATTAACCGTAGCAAGCAAATATTATTATGATTAATGTCAAGTTTCATTGCAACTGTTAGTCGGAACTAATACAGTATATAAAACCAGATTACTCCCCCAATAGAACTTGATAATTACTGTGAGTATTCAGAGCAATAATGGCTATAAACCATTCTATGGTAGAATTGACTTCTATTTCCTATTGGCTAAATTACCGTGATATTATCTGTCACATACAGTACCTAATAAACAGTTATATAAAGAATATTGGAATTCGTAGAAGAAATAGAACGCTTTTTTCTCAGTGTGCGAGAACACCAATTTTACAGGAGAGGCCAGCCAAAAAAAAATTTAATTTATCATGTTTAAATTATAAACGATTTAACAGTATTTTTTAGTATTTTAAGGCTCGCTAAATAAAAATATAGTTAATTCGAAAAAGGTTTTGTCTGATTCCTTCCGCCAAACTCATCCCCAGACGCGTTTCGCCGTTTACGGCTCATCAGTGAGGCTCAGTTTGGCAGAAGGAAACAGGGCTCGAAGACAAATCACTTGTCAGGATCGATTATCGACGGGAATTATAGAACCCGGTGCGACATCTTGCGTCCCAGTACGGTACCCTAGAAAAGGTCAGTCGTAAAGGGATTATTCTGTAAAAACAGAAAATTTTGCAAGTGCGCTCACAAAACCGGTACAAGTGCCGGACCACAGATATTAATTCGAAAAAGGTTTTGTCTGATTCCTTCCGCCAAACTCATCCCCAGACGCGTTTCGCCGTTTACGGCTCATCAGTGAGGCTCAGTTTGGCAGAAGGAAACAGGGCTCGAAGACAAATCACTTGTCAGGATCGATTATCGAGGGGAATTATAGAACCCGGTGCGACATCGGCAGCGGAAGGAATCAGACAAAACCTTTTTCGAATTAATATCTGTGGTCCGGCACTTGTACCGGTTTTGTGAGCGCACTTGCAAAATTTTCTGTTTTTACAGAATAATCCCTTTACGACTGACCTTTTCTAAGGTACCGTACTGGGACGCAAGATGTCGCACCGGGTTCTATAATTCCCGTCGATAAAAATATAGTTATTAAATAAAGTCTATGGTGAATTTTGTATTTACATCGTTATATCTCCAAAATAAAAGACGATAAATCTTAGTTGTCTCCATATATAGTTTTTAAGTCAGAAAAGACGAAAAAGTCGTTATATCTCCTAAAAAACATCCACTGATTTACACTCCTGCAGTCGGAAACGGCACTTACGGCATTATTGCAGCAATTTCATTCGAAAATATTTCGCACAATTGACGGATGCGTCGGTGTTGTTCCAGAAAATTAGCGCAAAGAAGCATAATGGAATAATGACACAACTACTATCTAGAAAAATAAAGTTTTATTTATCTATTGGTGTGGTTAACTCGTTTAAAAAAAAATTACGTCGATATTGTTCTAGAGCAGCGATGTCATCCGTAATAATTTGAAAATGTTGCCTTTATAAACTATATAAATGAGATCATATATATGTATTTTAAACCCGTAAATCTTGATATGAAAACACATTGGAAAAATATATTTTTAAATTTTGAAGAAGTAGTCCATACTCAAAGTTAAAGGTATAGAAAAAAAGAAAAGCACAAAGTCATTCTCCACAATATTTAATTAGAACAGCTAGGCGAACATAGGATAATTCATAATACATAGTTCAATTGACATGTTTCGAGTGTAGAAACACTTATCATCAGGAAAATGAAGTAAATTGTACAATGCTGATGTTGTTAGCAATAAAGAAAATAACAGGTAAGACTAAGCCGTAATGGAGCTTTCATTGGTTCATACGAGGAGTAAACAAATTTGAATAGTCAGAAGACCGACAAAACTTCAGCATACTGATGCCTCAAGGACTCGTGCAAAGGATCCTGCTGGGGTAACTGGGCCGTAACAAGCCTGGTACCCCAACAGTATTTTGTTTCAAGCTAAATGAAAGCATCTACATGATTTTTACGAATAACAACTTTTATTTTTTCTTTCTTTCTTATTTTACCACTTTCACATGTCTCCGACAAAGCCAAATTAAACTCAGGATTTTTCATCACTTTCACTTAAATGTTTTTCACAAAAACTCTTATAACTCCCTAATTTTCTTTTCTCTTTTCATTTTCCAACCAAGACAGTGCCTTTGCACGAGTCCTTGACTCTTCAGTATGCTGAAGTTTTGTGGGTCTTCTGACTATTCAAATTTTTTTACTCCTCGTATGAACCAATAAAAGCTCCACTACGGCTCAGTCTCACCTGTTATTTTCTCTATTGCTAACAACATCAGCATTGTACAATTTACTTCATTTTCCTGATGATGAGTGTTTCAACACTCGAAACATGTCGAATTGAACTATCTATTATGAATTATCCTATGTTCGCCTAGCTATTCTAATTAAATATTGTGGAGAATGACTTTGTGCTTTTCTTTTTTTCTATATTTTTAAATGTCTAATAATTTTATTTGTTGTTTATTTGTTTGTTATATTTCTATTAGGAAAAGTTTTTACGAGTTTATTGGGTTTTATCTTTCTGTTATATTAGTGAATTAAATGTTAATGATTTGAGTTTATATTATTTACTTTATTTTACTTGTACGTATAAAATAATTTCTATTGTATTAATGTATTTAAAAATTTGTTATTGGTGTTAGTTTTAGTATTACCAAGTATGAATTACTAAAGCTTTAGGACCCACCTTTCTAGAGACATTTTATTTTTACTGTGTATCTCTTGTGTAAGGCTTATGTAAAGCCTGCGTATCCCATTGGATACACAAAAGTACGTTAGAAATACCCTGGAAACTTGGAGAACCCTGATTACAAAAATAGCTAACAAGTAAACACATTGAACCTACCTAGAAGATTAAAAACTGGCGCAAAATGTACACCCTAACAAATCGTTTTAATTTAATTTACCATTCGAACTCAAAAAGTTTTCACGCATTGTCATCGTATTTTACACTTTAACCCCAGAATACTAAACATAGATTGTAAAAACGGTATAACATAACATGTCTTTAAGCAATCCGACACGTCTTGACAGTGGCGGATTTAGGGGGGGGGGGGTGCGAGGGGCGCCCCCTCCTAGAGCTCTAACGAAACTATATAATATTTATGGTTCTATAAAAAAATCATTTTTTTTTGTTTTTCTTAACTCTTATTATTTTTTAGTGCCTTTGGCAACATCACTTCTCTACTAAGCAGGTGTGCGATCGGGTCGAATCGTGGTATCACGAAAGAGCAAACGCGAAACGCGAGCCTGGAGCCTGGACACTACTATAATTTTATTATAATTCGTTAAAGTTGTTATAGTGTACTACGTTTCTGATCTAAATTGTTGTCTTTTTTGTGTTTGCTATTCCTGTTTTTTAATGTCTAATAAGGCTAATAAGAGACCGTCAAATAGAGTCCTTAATTATTTTAAAAGAATTAAAAGTGATGGGGCATAGGCAGAGATTGCAGAGAGTACAGATACAGCTAATACCTCCACATAAAATGCACTTGAACTTGAAATAAGTATTACAAAAAGTAGCAGTAGCGGCTGTATCCAAAGTATCGATTCCGAATCAAACCCATCACCATCATCAAAAGAAATTGAGCATAAAACTACCAAAACTCATATTGTAGATGATGGCTGTTTTGTAGGGAACATTGGCAATAATGATATTGGATTATACCTTACAAATATTGGCGGTATTGATGATGCTATTCGCTATCAATTATTAAAAAACCACTGGAAGCCAGGCGAAAATTTTGATTTCGTGTCCATTCTTATTTTGTTTTTAATCTTATCATTACATAATATAATTTATTATTATACTTAGATATAAGAGACATGTTAATTAGTAAAATAAATAGTTTATTGTTTATTTTGTCGACCTTTCAAATTTCAAATTTCTTTTAAATTAAAAGTGTTTTAAAGTCTGGCATATTGCCGCAGATTAAGCTTTATGGTTATTTTACCCAAAAAGTTTTCGCCAAAAGAGCGCCTTCGGCGCAAAAAGAATAATTGCGCCCCCCCTCCCTAGAACAAATCCTAAATCCGCCACTGCGTCTTGGTGTATGATGTGGATCTTCATCGTAAAAATATTATCGTTTTTCGTTTTCTTTTCCTAGCGTCTATCAAAACTGACACGCTAATAAAATATTTTGAAGAGAAGCTATTTTGTGTGCTATACAAATTGCTTTCTTCAAATTCGACAGGCAGCGCCTTTAAACTACTACTGCCGCATTTGAAAAATAACTGTAATAGTCTAATTTCAAATACAATACTACTTATAATATATTTAAATCTCTGACTAATAATGTAATATTTATCTCAATTTGAACACGAGTATGGTTAACTGGCTATTTGTGTTTAATCAGTTTGTGGAGCTGGCAACCACCCGTTAAAACATGATGTTTACAATCCTGAGATTTGCGGTTAAAGCTCGTTAGCTTTAATATAAATAATTTTATTTTATTAGCTGAAGTTAAGTCCAGGATTATTACCAAGGATAAACTAACCGTTTGCTTGCGCAAATTCGACAGGAAACTTTACTTTAATAAAACCTTGTTATGATAACAAATAATATCAGTATTTAGTGTTTTCGTATTTGTATCACTGTTTGTACCCTACTTTAAAAAAGAGGTAATATTCGAATTGTATTGGACTTTTTAAAACATTAATCGGACATTAAAGAAATTTAAATATTTTACTAGGTACCAGACGTTTCACAATTATTCAAATATTTTTTTAATGTTTAAGATCCTTTCGATATTACATAATTTAGTCCTAAAATGACTAAATACTTTTTTATATTACGTTTCCTTGGATTACCGGCGCGTGCGTCTCCCAAATAAGGATTCAAGTCTGTGGTTTAATACGCGAACATGCGTGATCGTATCCATTTTGATTTTCTTTTAATAGACAAACAAGGAAAAGACAGGTATAATTTATCCAAACGCAATTTGATGACATAAAAAAAGCGAATAACGGGCTTCAAAGAGACCGACCTCACAACCAGGGTTGTCAGATCATTATTCTTCAATTCTTTAAATTTTTTTATTAAAAATGTTGTTAGTCAGTAACACTCTTTGAAACCTAGATTGCAAATATTCTTTAAACCGAGGAGTTTTGAGTGTGACAGAAAAAAAGAACAAGCCATTCATTGTTATAATAATACATTCTTTAGTCCTTAAGAATCATTATAACTGGAATCAAAATAATAAGTGTTTTCAGTGTTTAAAAACAACTAATTAACAAACCCTTGTTTCTCCTATACTTATATATTGTATTTACAAACCCGAAAATTTGGTAGAGCTGGCAAGCGCACATAAGTTGTGCACGTTGCCATGGAGACAACTGTCAATGGCGCTGTCTCCAAAAACTGTTAACCGATCTGTGAATAATACTAAGACAAACGCAATTGCAAATTTATAATATCTCCTAGACAAGAACGGCGAAATATTTTTAGCGAATGAAGATATTTCTATCCACCTCCTAAAAGATAATTAAGCCATCATCACTATCGCGTCAGTTATTAATAGTTTCTTAAGTAATTAGGACAGTGGAGTAGGTGGTTTAACATATTTGATGTAATTAGTGTATTTAATTTTGGTTTGTAACTGTTAAGAAAGGTAACTTTTTTAAAATTTTTTTACTTTTTTTTACTTAATATATTTTATTATCAGCAACGACTGATTTCCTGCCACCTGCCGACCTGTCACAGGAAAACTGTAGGGGTGGTACTCCCGACTGATTAAATGATCGAGTGTTACGGATGCGTCAGAGCGTCAGCAGCTTCCAAGTCATTTTAAAATCCTTCAAAGTAAACATGATTAAAAATATAAAACCCGAACAAACCCGATAACCACAATAATCCATTGATTTGGTGGTTTTTTGTCCGTATTTATTTCTTTACTCGTCGAATTTCATTTTCTTTATTTTTACGCTTTGCCGCTAATTAGCTTTGTTCCTGGATTATCATTATTAGGAAAAAGAACAAGGAAAAAGAGAATAAAAGAAATGTAAAGTAATAGCGGCCGTTTAAATAACACTTCTTGTTATCGTCGCCTTTTAGGAATATCGTGCTTCACTACAATTTAACCTTTTAACTGGATTATACGAAAGTTGTATTCGGAAATGAAATGCAGTTGCAAAATAGGGTCATTAGATCGCAGTATAAATATATTATACTACAATTTGAGGAACGATTGAGTTTTACATAACAAGGGCTTCCTCACTCAATTTAGGGTATTTTCACCATTACAAATCAAACTCAAAGAAAACTGGCAACGCCATCCCATTTTCAGTGTACAGGAAACCTACACATATATACAGATAAATATCTCTGTTAAGTATACATTAAACCATTCAAACAACACAAAGCATGGTATAGTAAGAACCCTTGTGGATAATATGTAACTCGAAACAAGCTCGCAAAAATGAAACTAACTACATCATAACTGTTCTCAACAGAAATGGCTACCCCATGACGTTAGTTGCAAACGCGCAAAAAGCAGAAAAAGAGGCACAACCAACACCCAACATTCCGTATGTTACAGAAGTATCTAAAAGAATAAGAAGGCAAGGACAACGATGTAACATCAATACAGTATTCAGCTTGAGGAACACACTAAAAAGCCGTCTGACGAAGACAAAACGTCAGACAAAAAACAGGAAAAACTGTGCCAATCGGATAACATACGAGTGTGGCCAATATTATCTTGTTAAGAGACTAAGATCACTCACAACAAGGATTAGAAAGAACAAAAACAATACGCTAAAAGGATAGACCGAAAAGTCAGGTTTAGCTGACCTTATCTGGACACATGGTCATCATATCATGTGGTTAGAACCTGAAATCCTGCATAAAGAAACACACTGGAGGAGGAGGACGAAGTTCAAGCAAGCTGCCGCTATAAACCAGCTAGATTGTTTTAGTAAACCATCATTAGATACAAGAAATATCTGGAAACCTTTGTTAAGTAGATGTAATCTTAGAATAAGACCGCGCCACCTAGCTAGTATAAATAGACCTATAGTTACTTTGCTTATTAAATATTCGTCTGAAGATAACTGGAGATAAATTCCAGTGAAAACGTTGTGATTGATTGATGAAGACAATGCAAGTCCAAATTTTTTTCTATAATTCAATCCACAAAATGTAATAGAATAAAATTATTCAAGAGTCTACATGTTTCGAACGTAAAATCGTTCATCATCAGGAGACAGAAAATATATTTAGTTCTGATGCATTTGGCAGAAGAGAAAATGGTGAAGAACCTTAATGGAACTTTTATGGAATTAAAAAATGTTGTGTAGAAGAGACATAATACCACAGCGAACTAGAGTTCGCTGTGATAATACCTATAAAGAAATTGATGAAAGTTAAAACATACTGAGTATGTGGGAAATCAGTAAAACCAAATAAACTGGGGAAGAAGAAAAAACCTTTTTTTACGACCATTACTGAATGCAATAATTCCAAAATCATTTTTGATAATAGAATGTAAAAATTCTCGCTCTTGAGTTGGAATATTTATTCTAAAACACTTGCTTCTTATGCGTTTTGGGTGTATTTTCATTCCATAACAAGATACGGAATGAATATTCTGTAATTGATATAAACGACATAGGTTGCCATGAATTTCGAAACTGTCAGTGTCAGATAAAAATGGCTGCCTTGTAATAATTATTTTCAGACAAATTTTAGTGCAAGTCAAAAAATTAGTGAAAAATCGGATGAATTAGATATGGAACTGGATGGTCGTGGAGAAAATATAGTCTGCTACTCGGTTAGAATGAAAATTCGATAATCGTGGTTCCTCACGCTCGGATCGAATTTTCATTCCAACCTCGTTACAGAATCTACTATTCTAGAAAGAAAGTGTCGAAGATTATTTAAAAATTTTTATAAAACATTTTTAAGTATAATATGTCTGTAAGACATTGTGAGGGTAAAATTAGTCATAATTATCAAGATATCACAATCTGTAAAAAATAGAAATTGAAATTATAATCAAAGAATGAAGTAAAAAAAAATTTTTGAAATATTTTTTTTCAATAAAAAGTAAGCACTAACTTACGAAATTACATTCAACAAAAGTGTTTTGAGGGGTACTGAGGTTTAAAGCTCAGTAACCCTGCAAGAGGTTAACTTAAATTAGTTTGGCGGTAAATTTTCTCTTTTTCATTTACGTAATTTAAATTTTACAGCCATACTACCTGTCAGTATATCTGTCAATCAATCCATCTCTCATTCACTTTGGTCCCGGCACGTGGACGTAAACAACCTCTTTGACCTCTAATTTTTTTTTAAATGTGCAACTTATTAATTAACTTTATTGGTTATAAATTAACCCCTTGCGAGCTTTAAACCTCAGTACCCCTCAAAACACTTTTGTTGAATGTATGTAAATTTCGTAAGTACTTACTTTTTATTCAAAAAAATATTTCAAATTTTTTTTTTTAATTAATTCTTTCATTTTAATTTCAATCTCATTTTTACAGATGGTGATATCTTGATAATTATGACTAATTTTACCCTCACAATGTCTTACAGACATATATTTAAAAATGTTTTATAAAAAATTTTAAATAATCTTCAACACTTTCTTTCTATAAAGGTTTTTTTCTTCTTCCCCAGTTTATTTGGTTTGTTTAGACCTCCTTTACTGACTTCTTACATACTCAGTATGTTTTAACTTTTATCAATTTCTCCATATTATGTCTCTTCTACGCATCATTTTTTAATTCCATAAAAGCTCCATTAAGGTTCTTCACCATTTTCTCTTCGGCTAAAACCATCTGCACTAAATATATTTTCTGTCTCCTAATGATGAACGTTTCTACGTTCGAAACATGTAGAAAACATTGGATAAGTTTATTCTATTAAATTTTGTGGAGGAAGACTTCGAGTTTTTTCTTTCTTTCCCTATTTATGTACGTTTAAATTGCTTTTAATTTTAAAAGTTCTGTTAAATTAATATTTATTTATCGAATGCTTTCATGTCTATTGACTACTTATTTTATAGGTTTTAAGTTTAGAATCAACAGTTGCTGGTTTTATAGACTGATGGGTTCTGAGCAGTAGGATGCGGTAGACCTAGCTACGCCACTGAACATGATACCAGTAGCTACAAAAAGTATTAAAACTGTAATTTGTCGAAAAGAATTATTCATTAGCAGGCAGCATGTAATTAAACAACTAATTTAAAGGTTGTTACTCTCGTATGTAAAATTGCAAAGCTTTATACCTTCGTAAAAATGTAAAGATGAAAGTACAGACCCGGAAGCTACGTGCATAAAAAATTACTGACCTAGCAAGATTAAACGGCATTGTCCTTTAAAAGCTGATTTCGCACATAGAAAGAACGATACGTAACTTTTTTAATTAATCGAGAAGGCTGTTTACATACGCGCCAAAGTGTCCAGGAAAAGGAAAAGTGGGAAAAGATAAACACGCTGAACGTGACAAAAAGTAATTGCATGCATAAAGTTTAAGGCAAAAAACGAAATTGGTTTCCGAGCGCGGTGTATAAGGACCTCTTATTTTAATTGTAGATCGGGAAATGAGGTCAGGATTATTTGATTATTCCTTTTTTTGGATTTAATAATAAAACGGGAAGATTCTTAATTGGACGTGGTATAATATTGCCAAATCGAGAAACATGTTTGTGGACAATTGAGTCGAAGTATCTTCTCTTTAACAGATCCCAGTAGTAGAATCATACTATTCTCTGCTAGTTCGATAGACATGTTTGCGCCATCCTTGGAGAGTGCATAAGCAGACTCATTGTCATCTATATTGCAATGGCCTGGAACCCAATACAAGGTGACTCGATGATGAACAACAAGAGTGCAGAGATTGTTGCGATAGCGCCTTACGAATTATACCGGGTGTCTACGGAAGGTGGTTCGCCCCTCTAACTTTTTTGTTTTTTAAGATATTGGAATACAATTTGGGGAATTTGTATATGACATAAAACTGCATTTTTTGACAGGTGACTCAACATTATGGAACTTCCGGTTTAACCGGAAGTGACCTAAACTTTCGATTTGTAAATGGGCACCTGATGGTATATTTTTCCTTTTTTTGACTCCACATGACATTCTAAATAAAACGATGTGTCACTTGTCACTTTTGTCACCAAGAAAATATTTTTTTTCCAAATTTATTGTTTTATGTAGAGGGCTATGAATACCTTTAAATCACTTATTTCAGTTCTTTAATCTTGGGAAAAAAATAATTTTACTATTTTTGTCAAATGCTATGTGCTATGTAAAATTTAATCTTTAAAGTTGTATAACTCATTTTTTTTAAACGGCAACATGGTGGCTCGTCGGGTTAAAAAAAAGAGGATTTTATTACGATTATTTTGCTACCACACACTATTAGGTTTTAGAAAAGCTGCCAAACTTAAAAGTTTAAAAAACTTAAAAAAGTTAACTTGGAACTCTCCTAAAATGATGCATCTTTTGAGAATAAATTTAGATTTAAATGCATCAAGTAGCCTGTGACCAGCACAACTGATAAAACAAAATCATGCCTTAAAGAAAATTGACATGCCGACAGCTTCTGCCAAAGTAAATTAGTTTGTTGTTTAAAAAACCTGGAAAATAATAGTTTTACAAGGAGTGAAAAAGTTGATATGTTATTACTGTTTGGAGAATGTAGAAAGAATTCAACCGATGCTGCACGACACAAAGATATCCTAATCGGCATCTTCCAACCCGGCACTATTACCCAAAACAGGCTACTTGATGCATTTAAATCTAAATTTATTCTCAAAAGATTCTTCATTTTAGGAAAGTTCCAAGTTAACTTTTTAAAGTTTTTTAATGGCATATTTTCTAAAACCTAATAGTGTGTAGTATCAAAATAATCGTAATAAAATCCTCTTTTTTCTTAACCCGACAAGCCACCTTGTTGCCGTTTAAAAAAAATGAGTTATGCAACTTTCAAGATTAAATTTGACACAGCACATAGCATTGGACCAAAAATAGTAAAATTGTATTTTTCCCAAGATTAAAGAACTGAAATAAGTGATTTAAAAGTATTTATTTAGAATGTCATATGGAGTCAAAAAAAGGAAAGATATACCAGTTGTCTCATTTAAAAATCGAGAGGTTAGGTCACTTCCGGTTAAACCGGAAGTTCCATAATGTTGAGTCACCTGTCAAAAAATGCAGTTTTATGTCGTATACAAATTCCCCAAATTTAGTTCCATTATCCTAAAAAACAAAAAAGTTAGAGGGGTGAACCACCTTCCGTGGACACCCGGTATATTATAAAAACCACTCATGTCTTATTCATGCTTTTGACTGCTGAATATTTGCCGGTTTTATACAATGAATAAAAATTAAGTATTTATGTGTATCTTAATTAAATTATCGAGATAGTCATCTCTCATTTGAGATACACTGTATCAACATTTTTTTTTTATAAAAATACCACAATGTTAATATCCGTGTCCAAGCATTTTTCAAAAAAAAAAGGTACTGGATTTATTGAGTTTATTCCAAGTTACAAACTCACACTGTATGTGGCACAGCCAGAAGAAAATATTTGCAAAGTTTTGCGTCGTAAAACTCCAATTTCGTTATTACCTCAACTTAATAAATAAAAAATTCCCAGTTAATCCACCAATAGCTCTCTAAAATTTTCCAGTTAAATTTGAAAGGTCCCCCGGGAGTCCTTTTTTACCGCTTAAGTTAAATTCGGCGGAATTAATATTATGCCAATATGGAGCCGAGATGCTTTTTGGGTCTCCGAAAGTTTAATAAAAAAGGTGTTGGTTCGGTTATTGAAACACTCTTAAAGTTATATGTAGCGTAAATAAATCGTTCGTAATCCTACCGCAGTAATTCCGAACTTTATTTTTTAAAGAATGGGTATAGGCATTAGCGAAATATCGTTGGAAATAATCTGGTTACGGATGAACAATTTTTGTCACACAATTTGGTTTTATGAAAGAAATAAAAGAAGAAATTTAATATACCTGAATTGTTTTGATGCGGGTGCAAATAATGTTTTGTGAAAAGATAATCTCTTGAAAAAAATTACTTTTAATTAAATCATTATACCAAACTTCTGATTTAATCTTTAAGACGTTACCATCGTTAATTAATAAGGAACATTAGCCACGTCCATCTTTTATTTGTTCGAAAAACACACATTTAGACCATTTTTCTTCATTTTTAGTATTACTGAAAGTAGATTGAAAAAACTGACACGTCAATATGTCAGAGTTCGACAGATGTCATATAAAAAAAACTGTATTTAGGTACTGAAAACTTTTTAAATATTGGATTTTCGCAGCTATAAACATCGATATAAAAAATGCTAGAAAAAATTTGACACTTACCTGAACAAATTTGACAGCTGTGGTACCATTGCGATAAAAAAAAGTAGTACAATAAATAGTAGTCCCAGATAGAACTCTTGGCCTATAAGGATATCAAGAAGTGGATATCGTCGTCACTATGAAAACAATATAATTATGCCACCTAACTTTTTAGGCGTTACCATGAAGAATTCTGGTGACAGTATTGTAATAAGATGACACTGACACAAGAATTCTGGTGACACTGAGTTATCAGTTTGAAAGAAAATATTTTATAATAGACCAGCAGATTAAATTATATTTAGTTGTACCTACTACTTTTTTTTTATCGCAATGGTACCTACATATACATTTTTTTTATTTTGGTACCGAAAAACTTTTGAATTCCGGATTCTTGCAGCTATAATCCTTCATATAAAAAATGCTTAAAAAAATGACACTTACCTGTCAAAATTTGACAGCTGTCGTCTAAAACTCTCTTATGTAGGTAGGTACCTACTGACAAATTTTCTAATTTTCGATTCTTACAGCTATAATCCTCGATATGAAAAAAGCAAAAAAAAATCAAAAATACCTGTCAAAATTTGACAGATGTCGTATAAAACTGTCTTATTTAGGTACCGACAAATTTTAAAAAATTTTAAAGATCTTTGTTTGTGAAAAAATTGCACATATTTTTTAAGGCGATCTTCGGTTGTGAAAAAATATACATATTTTTTAGGACGATCTTCGGTTGTGTAAAAATGACACATACCCGAACAGTTGTCACAAATATATTACGATTTGACAGTTGTCGTATAAAATTATCGTATTTACGTACTGACAAATTCTGGAATATCGGATTCTTACAGCGATAATTCTCGGTACGAGAAAAATAAACTTGGGTTGTCAAAATTTACACATATTTTTTAGTACGCAATTGGGTTAGACTGATTGCACATATCTCTACGTGCAGCCATAACCCAAGCAATCTCGACACAGCGGTAAGATGTATTAAAAGCCTTTTTACAAAACCAAAGCGGTTATCAATACTACACCGTAGCGCCTAGTAAGTCCTAACAAGGATGAAACGGCTGTCGTGGTCTACCGCCCCAAGGTATCCATTGTGCTTGGATCCCTGTCTATTCTAATATAGAAAACAGTTACACACTTGTCCGATATTCCACAATATTTTAATTATTTTCGCGGACACTATATTATTATCTTCTAAACATTTTTATGGCTTTTCTTAAACGGATTGCGCGCATTCTAGTGGGTGCCAGCGTTGATCTGTTTCTAGTCTGCAAAATGGTAGAGGTTCCGGTAAAAACGCAAATAGCGTTCTCTATACTGGATTGTGATGCACTTCGTAGTTTATTTAGTTGTCTACCTTTCGATCATTACCAGTGTGACTGCCTTTTACATTGGAGTTAATACCGCTGGGATGATGCTACGGTGTATTGATGGCCGCTTTGCTTGTGTAAAAAGGCTTTTAATACATCTTGCCGCTGTTGTCGGGATTGCTTGGGTTATGGCTGCCCGTAGAGTCCTAACAAGGACGAGACGGCCGTCGTGGTCTACCCGCCCCACTGTATCCATTGTGCTTGGATCCCTGTGTATTTCAATATAATACAGTAAGGTACACACTTGTCCGATATATGTCTTAATATTCGCTTTTAATTGTCCATAAGTTTCTTGAACTTGATCAAAAATCATTTAATGACAATGATGAAATTGCAGTTGAACATTACAAAGTATAAATTAAAGTCACTTTTAAAGGATTTTTTTTAATTGCTGGCCTGGCTTACCTAAAATTTTACCGAACAAGTCGGTAGATCGCCCTAGCCCTAGCGACGTTTATCTGTGTACTTTTGGGTGGTTTTAAATGTAATAAAAATTAATTCTGTTCAAGGTTTAATAGACGAGTCATTGTGTAGTCGATAATAGGTTTTTAATTCTGATGACTAGTTTTATAACTAAAATACTTTTTTATCTTTACCCCGTTCCGTGCACCGAACGATCGGTAATTTCCGCCATTTTCCTTAAAACTGTAAGAGGGAAATAACTAGGGTGATCTATCCCTAGTGGAAATACTTAAATCTCAACAATAAAATAACCTGTGACAAATAAGATATTCGTTCAAGACAGCGGTTTGCTGATCAGTCACCTCATCCAACATTCTAATTCTTTCGCACGCCCAGCCATATTATTACATCAAACTCATAACAATTCAGCTGGCTCTCCGAGAGCAAATTATTGAACGTAATTCCTGTTCCACTGCCTTTCGGCGACTTTAGAGAGAAAACTTGCACGGAACATGACTACGAACAACAGTTATGTGAAAAGCTCTCGGGTTCATGACGATGGCTCATTTTTATTTTTTTGCTGATGGGGGTTATGTACGAGGGATAATGTCAAATTATTATATCCAAAGATATTTTTAATGACATGGGGTAAACCTGATCTATTTTCAGCTATAGTGGTGCAAAGTCGACATTATAACGAGTAGACAAAAAATAGTTATTTGTTTTACTAGGCAGCAATATAGTAGATTGACTGCTGCGGCTGATAGTCCGGAATTCAGCTAAGGTACACAGTAACCGTGCGCCAAACAAGTACCGTGCGAGCAAAAATTATTCGCATCAAAGAGGAGAGAGAGACGTAATGCTTAGCCGTATAGCTTAATACCTGTTGGGTGTCAGTAACTACCTGAATTAACAATCAATCAGTTATTCCGTCATCTTTGACAGTTGTTACCCGTTACAAGTAATTTCATTAATCGCTAATTTTTCCAATTTCTTGAACAATTCACACAATGGGCTTTACGGAACAGCACAAAACATTCATGGTTAAAGCGTATTTTCAAAACGGGGTTAGAGTAAATGGTGAGTGGCAATACAATCCGGGTTTGTGCATGGACGATTTTCACGATTTTGGTTTAGAACAATTACAAGAAAGGATTATCCAAGAATTTGGGAACATTTCTCCAGAGATGCTGGTCAACATTTTCGAAAATATGAAGAGAGTTTGAGTGAATTTATGCTTAGAGCATGGCGGTGGCCAATTGCAGCAATTTGTATAATTATTTTTCTTTTTCTTTCTGTATATTCTTACTTTGTTAATTTTGTAAACAACAAAAATAAATTTGTATTTGTCTACTTATTTTATTACTCATTAGTTTGGCATATTATCATGTCATAATATGAATTTGACAAAATTTTAACCCGGATTTGGTTAGATATATCGTCCCCATATCATTGTGATCTAAACCAAGCCCTACGTTTTTTAATCCATGCCCTCTTTAATGCAAATAATTTTTGCTCGCACGGTAGTATGGTAAAAAATAAATTTTGACATGTATTAAAAAATTGGTTGAAGATGATTAAAGAATATATTATTATTAACAAAGGTAACTTGGAATTTGACATAGAATGGAAAATGCCAAAATATACAGGGTAGTCCGTTTAAAATAGCAAAGCTAAGACTACCTTCCGATATGACTGAAAGTGATAGATATGTCATCATTCATTCATTAAGAAGATTGATATCTCTTATTGCGAATACCAGCAATTTAAAAAATATATCTTATCTGTTTCCCGACTACTTTTAATGGGCTACTCACAGTAAATGACCCTGTATTGTATAATAATTTCAGTATTTTGAATTTACTTTGTATAGTGCTCCCGTATTCTCAGGTATCTATATTCTCTCCTTGCAAGGATATATCACGTACGCAATTCTCTCGAGGAGGGCAAATCGCAGGTCATGTTGGTCGCTCAGCTGACCGCGCTGTCCATATTATCATCTAGTCTGTGCTCATTTCTGTGGCTTGAAGCGTTTAAATATTGTAGCATATCATAGCATATGTAAAAAAAATGGTTTTTAATTAATTAGAATAGTAGGTATATCATATATTATAGGACCTCATCATCAGAGTGTAATATGGTTCATTAAACGTGAGTCAACCGCCTGCCCATCGACGTGAAGATTGCAACCAGCCCAGCAGCGTTTAACCGAGCATAAAAAAATATATTATGAATAGAAGATATCCTTATGTTATTAAAAAATACTATTTTATTTTTAGATTTAGACTTAGGAATTTGATTATGGATTTATTTACATATTTTCAGTGGCGCAACTAGATAAAGGCATTTGGGGGGGCTTAAGATAGAGTTGATTTGAGGATAAATCAGATTTTTAAGAAACTAAGAAAGCAATTTGACAAGTCAATTTCGCAAGTTAATGATATCCTCAAAATGGGCATGTTAACTTTTAGACTTAACTTAAAAAAAAGTTTTTTTTTATTAGATACATACTATACTTAACCTAAGTACATTTTTAAAAGGTTAAAAAACTAATATACTAAAGACATTTTTCTATCTTTTAAAGCATATTTATCTACTATAGGGCTTTATCTAAATCTATTTTTACATCTCTCTCGATAAACAATACTGCAAGCGCTGAAAATCTATCTTGCGACATGGTTAACCTTAACCAATTTAGAATCAATCTCATTACTGAAAATGATCTTTCGCGTGTTGCGGATGATACTGGCAATGTTATGACAATTTTAAAAAGTGTATAAAGAGAAGGGTACATTTCTGAATGCAACTCTTTTTTTAAATTGTCATAATTTAGTTCTTTATTAGCTCTAATCAAGACATTTCTCAATACAGTCATCTCTGCTTTTAAAGTATTTTTTGTAAGATTGAAATGTTCAAAATAATGGTCAATAAATGAAATGGAACCATTAAAGTCCAGTTTAAAAAAGTGGTCCACTGCCCTTGCTATAATAAGACTTTCGTTTGAAAATCTTGTTTTAATAAATTGTTACATAATCTTTGAGTATTGAAGAAATTTGCTTCTTTCTTCTGGACGTTCGGGGGTCTAAGCTTATATTAGCATCGGTTGCAAACTCTATAATTTTTTTATGAATACCTTCATATGTTTGGTCTGTTCTCATGTTTTCTAAAGTCATTATAACTCCTTCCACCACCAGAGCTTATTGCCCGCGTGTTACAATTTAAGATACAGCGTTACTTGGTTAAAAACCCAGCACGATAAGGGCAATCAAGTATGATTACGATTAGTTACAATTTTTTATTTTTCTAAGATACATCCATCGGTCTAGGGGGGGGCTAATTTCGAATTTAAGGGGGCCAACTTTGGTATTTCAAATGAAATACCCTGTATATTTTAGCATTTTTGGATACCTTATTAAAACCTAAGTAACTTTTATTAACAATAATCTATACCTATCTCTAACCGTTTTTGAGATATGAATTATAAAATGCTTTTTTATGTAAAAACCTTACCGAGAAGAAAGTTCAGTAATTTTTAAATTAATAAAGCTAAACATTTAAAATTTTGTGGGCTTTTTACTAAACCATAGATCTTTAGACCCCATTACTAAAGTTTCATGTTTTGCATACAGGGGGTTTTTAAAACTGTGCCAATGTGGCCATTTAGATAAATGTGCATGCATAAGTCAATTTTTGCAAATGGAATAATATAATAATTTTAATTAATAATTGGTAATTAATTTTATAATTGTTAATAATAAATCATTCTTCTAAAAAGTGTGGTTTTATTTAACAGCAAAATGTTAATAAAACTGTTTCTTTTCCATTTTAGCACTAGTGCTGTAAAGGCATCTATTACAGCACTAGTGCTGTATTAGATGCCCTTACAAAACGATTTACAGAACTGTAAAATTCATATTACTAAATGAAAGTAGATAAAATATTTTACAACGCGCATTCAATCCCCTTAACTTTAATTGGTTTACATAACCTCATCCCTTAAATGTATATCGTTAATCAGATTGCGATAAACGTCTGGTGAATTATTCTGCGCATGCCCGCGAAGATTTCTGAATTAGTATAACTATAAAAAAGTGGAATTGCAACGCATGCCGGGTACTCGCTAGTATAAAAATAAAGTAGGTAAGTCATTTAAATTTTTTAAAGTGGCCTGGATTCAAAAGAAAATTTTATTCGAGTAAAATAAATTTCCATCTTATAACTTTTCAATTTTTTGCATAATAAGTATATTCATTTTGGCACAAAGCGACAAAAGTTTTAATGGACCTTTATATATGTAGAAATTAATTTAAATGTTTTCCTTTAGGAGAGCTACCTTTTCAATGAGTTTTCGAAAGTTTTTGTGCCAACACAAAGCTCGTGGCGCACGCTTTCAAGTCTACGTTTGTTAAAAACATTTGCTTTGTGGGTGAAGTAAGGGAACTAACTGGAAAAGTGGCAACAAAACATTCAAAAAGGATGCTAATTTGCTTATACAAACTAAATTGAGTTAAAATTGTTTTCCTCAAAATTACATATGTGAAAAGATGTGGGTTTAAATTCCTTGTGAACAGAACAATAAAATAATATAAGCAATATAAGACGATGCCCCACCTATCGCCTTGCTTATATTTCTGCCGCGGCATCGTTGCTTGATTTACAGTTTGCCGACCGAGAGACGGTAATAATTCAGGAAAATTATTAGCAGGAAAAAATAATATAAAAATAACATTTGATTTTTTAGCTTGTATGACAAATTTTATATCGTGCGAGCAAAAATTATTTGCATGAAAGAGGGCATTGCATCTAAGGACGTAATGCTTAGCTGTAGAGCTTAATACCTGTTGGGTGTCAGCAACTACCTGAATTAACAATCAATCAGTTATTCCGTCATCTTTGACAGTCGTTACAACTAATTTGATTCATCGCTAATTTTTTCAATTTCTTGAACAATTCACACAATGGGCTTTACGGAACAGCACAAAACATTCATGGTTGAAGCGTATTTTCGAAACGGGGTTAGAGTAAATGGTGAGTGGCAATACAATCCGGGTTTGTGCATGGACGATTTTCACGAACATTTTCCTAACGTTGCTTTTATTGCTGAGGATTTTTATCAGTGCCTGAAAAGAACCGTGGCTGTGTTTAGGGAAACAGGTTCTATACAACACAAAAAAGAAGCAGGAAGACCATCTGTAAGAACAGAATAACTTGTTTGAAGGTTGTAGACAATGATGTATCTTGAGTAATAGATGTGTTTTGGACTTCCATTGCCTTTAGTTTTTCATATCACAACGTTTCAACTGGTAAGTATCTCCAGTCGTCTTCAGGTGAATACTAAACAAGTTACAAAGCTACGAGCCTATTTATACTACCTAGGGGGGCGGAGCTAGTGACGTATGATCGGGTGCAGTCGTGAGTCATCTGCTTACGTCACCATGATTATTCATCTGCTTACGTCATCCGCTTACGTCATGCGTTTACGTCATCCGCTTACGTCATCACGTTTGGATCACTACTCAATCTGAGCCTACACCTATTTAACAAGGGCTTCCAAATGTTTCTTATATCTGCAGAAGGTTTACTGAAACAGTCACGATTCTGGTTTATGACAGCTGCTTCTTTGAATTTTCTCTTCCGCCAATGCTCTTCTTTAAGTATAATTTTTGCGTTTGCCCATTGTAAATGATGGCCGTGGGTCCAAGCATGGTCTGCTACACCGGATCTGTTTGTTTCTCCTTTCAGTGTGTGGTTTCGATGTTCTTTGATCCTTGTTTGGAGAGGTCGTAGAGTTTCACCAACATAGGATTGTCCGCATTCGTTAGGAATTCTGTATACACAATTCTTCGTGTTCTTTTGATTTGTTGGTTTTGTCTTCGTCAGGTGGCTTCTTAAGGAATCTTTGGAGCTGAAGACTGTTCGGATGTTGTACTGTTGTAATATCCTTCGAATTTTTTCGGAGATTCCCTTGACATAAAGTACCTCCGCCCCCCTAGGTAGTATAAATAGGCTCGTAGCTTTGTAACTTGTTTAGTATTCACCTGAAGACGACTGGAGATACTTACCAGTTGAAACGTTGGGATATGAAAAACTAAAGGCAATGGAAGTCCAAAACACATCTATTACTCAACAGAAGAACTTATCGTTCGTAAAATAATGCAAAATACGCCAACAAATTGTATAAGACGCCTGTCCCAAGAAGTGGGAAGATCTTATGGAACATGCAGGACTATTCTTAAGAAGCAGCTAAATTATAAAGTGCAAGTATTCCAAGAAATACAAGCCGCAGATTTTGAAAGACGCAGGAATTACTCTCAATGGTTTACCCAAAATTTATTGGAAAGAAATGATTTATTAGACCTGACATTTTTTTCGGATGAAGCCTGGTTTCACCTTTCCGGTTATGTGAATTCTCAGAATACACGCATGTGGAGTAGTGAAAAATCCCCAGTTTCTTGTAGAGTTCACATTGCACCCTCAAAAAAATGGTGTCTGGTTAGCTGTTTCCCGAAGAAGAATTGTTGGTCCTATTTTTTTTCCATGACACAGTTACAGCACAGCGGTATATATAGAGACAATATTTTGAATCGATTTGTGGAGCAATTACTGGACGACGAACTACGTTTTGGATATTTTCAACAGGACGGTGCAACCGCGCATACTATTAACTATTAACTATTAACTACTTACGCAATTTTTTCGACGACAGATTGATCAGTTTTCGATCAGACGTTGAATTTCCACCTAGATCACCTTGTTTAACGGTTATGGATTACTTCGTTTTTTCTCATTTAAATAACACTATTTTTAAAACACCAGTTGCAAATTTGGAACAATTACAAGAAAGGATTATCCAAGAATGTGATAACATTTCTCCAGAGATGCGGTCAACACTTTCGAAAATATGAAGAGACGTGTGAATTTATGCTTGGAGCATTTTCAGTAATTTATGTAATTATTTTTCTTTTTCTTTTTGTATATTCTTACTTTGTTAATTTTGTAAACAACAAAAATAAATTTGTATTTGTCTACTTATTTTATTACTCATTAGTTTGGCATATTATCATGTCATAATATAAATTTAACAAAATGTTAACCTAGATTTCGTTAGATATATCGTCCCCCATATCATTGTGATCTAAACCAAGCCCCACGTTTTTTAATCCAAGCCCTCTTTGATGCTAATAATTTTTGCTCGCACGGTATAATAATCTGCTACTAGAAACTGAAACCGTAGAAAATTTTATAATTATTAGCTTGTTTTCAAAAACTGTCTTTATTATGATTTATTTTCATTAAATAACTAACTAACTAACTATCGGTCCACAATCCTCGGATTACAAATCATTAAAAATATAATACCGTTAAAAACGTTTCCCCAAACCCAATTTTGCAAATCTTGGTGTTGCATCTGCTTTAGGTACACCAAGACACATAAATTTTAATTTAAGCATGTATTCTCGGCCAAGGTAATCTTTTAACAGTGATTGTTTAACGGTTAAAGTGATCAAGATTGTTGAATATATAAATTTCTCCCGATAAGTCATTTTCAATTTGTTTTCAAGTATGAATTATTATCAATGTACCTACCCAAACCGTTATACGGAGATTTCTTTGTACGATAAACATTACGAAAATTATATGTTCTTGGTGCCATCCGTTTATGTAGATTGTTTTCTTTCTCATGCGCGCAGGGCCGATCCTAGCAGGTGTGCAGCGCGTGCACCGTACGCGGGCGGCCAAACAAGGGGCGGCCGTAGGCCGCAGATAGTTCTGTCAATCAAGCAAAACTTTTTACGAATTTCTCGAAATAAAAATAAAGTGACAGTTATCAAACTATAAAAGATAACTTTAAATTAACGTCGAAGAAGAAAACAATATATTCCTACAGACCTGTGGAAAAATCAATTTTCCGCACTGATATTCGCGCGGAAAAGAGGAAAAATTTGTCGGCACGACTATGTCAAAATCAATAATATATTATATCAATTATAACTTGTAGTTATTACTTTTTTCTCAGAATTAGTTACTGTTACATATTTTATGTATGTGATTGTTATAGTTAATTAAAAATTATTAAATTTCTTTGAAATATGTGTTACTTATTTCCACACGTCTGTAGAAAAACTATTGTACCTGACACTCGCGGAAAATGTTTTCCCTGCACTCGGCTGCTTCACCGAACTCCGCTTCGCGTCGTTCGGTGAATGGCAGACTCGTGCGGAGAAATTTATTTTCCGCACTTAGGTAAATAGCTATTTTGTGAATTATTTGAAATGGATTTATTTATTAAAGATTTTCAATCAAACGGCCGCGGTGTTATGAGTAATAAAATACGTTTTTCTATTTCACGTTCATAATAAGCTCAGTACGATACGCATTTGCGTATCGTAATGAAGCTATTTCGATACGCGTTTTTTCTTTATTTGATGTTGGTAACATTTAAATGTTTTATTCCATTGACTTACGCGGCCTTTGTGATGTACGAGAAAACCCATTTTTCGCAGAAGAAAAATAGCTTGATAACCTACTTTTTTATTCTGTGTGGATAACAGTCATGTATGTTGGTTGCATAAATCTATAAATCAATTTTTTTTTTTAGATGCTTCAAGCTATCATTTTCTGCCAAATCTTATCCAAAATTCAATCTACTAACCTTCCAATGTCGATTTTAACTTCAACTTTATTTGAATTTTCCATCATTGCAATGCCGTGAATAAAATCACGTCTTTTGAAATTCGAAAAAAAGTAGTAAAATCGCCCGAATTTCCGAACGCTCTGTATATGAACCGAATGTACAAGGATCACACAACGTATTCCGTCCAATTTTAAATCTCATATCGCTAAAATAACTTTAGAATCTCGTGGTGAAAATGGTTCAATAAATCAAAATATGAAATAATTTTTGTTGTCCAGAGGCTACTATGATAAAAAATAGTATTACCAACATAAAATTTAGACATACAAATTTACAAAATTTGAAGGATTTATTTTCTTTTTAAAATGTATCTTTCTTGATTATAAAAGGTGAAATAGAAAAAAATTTATAAAGCACATTTTTCATAAGGCGTTTTAGCGCACGTGTCAATAAAAAAACTCGCCACTTTGTGGCTCGTTTTTTAAAATAGACGCGTGCGCTGAAACCGCTTCTTATGAAACGTGTACTTTATTATACTATTTTTACGTCAAAAAACGGACTCCACATATTCGAATCACATTACCGAAGAAAGCCATATATTTTCAGATAATTTTAAAATTCTTTATACAGAAAATCAAAGCCATAAACTTAATTTGTTGGAAACTTGGGAAATTAACCGTCATAAAAACACGGGTCTACTTTTGAATGACCAAACAGATTTGAATAAATCGCCCTAATTAAACCTTTTCAATAATTGACCCTATTCTAAAAACTACTATGTGGGTATTCATTTAATATAATTATTTGTTTAAGAAAAAGATAATTTGAATATAATTTAAATGTATAAATATTTAGGCAAAAATATAGTACCTCACTCAATGTAAAAAGCCCTTGATAAAGCTACTGTGTAGCAAAACGCATCGGGTTTATAAAATAAATATTATGTGGAAATTAGACTAAAGTCTTTATTGCAAACAATTGTAATGAATTTCCATCAAGTAAAAACCAGCACTATTCACAGTTTATATTATAATTACCCAACCCTCAAAAATACTGAA
Source organism: Polydrusus pterygomalis (assembly GCA_963969555.1). NCBI lineage: Eukaryota > Metazoa > Arthropoda > Insecta > Coleoptera > Curculionidae > Polydrusus > Polydrusus pterygomalis. Next base: position 33,531,161 of record OZ018376.1, on the reverse strand, counting down.
AAGTACTCTCTCAGTCATACTTACAGCAGCATTTTTTTTGTTTCATTCGGTCATATTATTCCTATAAGTAAAACACTATACCTATACAGTTGAACATAAACTAATTGAATTTAGTCAGATATTAAATTTACTGTCGAGGAAATCCCCATATTATTAGTTTTTGGCTTATTCCTACACAGACCCAAAAAGAAGACTATACCAACTATCAGGGGCGCGCCAAGCCGGGGGTGCAAGGAGTGCACCGCACACGGGCGGCAAATTTCTGGGGCGGCAAAAAGCCGCCTCGTGCCTCGTTTTTTCATAATAATAATAATCATAACATGTTTTGGTATCAGTGAAAAAATCACAGAGCGCGAAATTTCGCGCATCACATCACTGACGAGTACCTACAATAAATTAATCACTGCTAGAAAACACGGTTCTTGAAATATTGATATTGAGTTCTTCCCCGGCGATTCGGTGAGTCCCCGTAGTTCCAAAAAATTGGTGATTCCCTAAGAAACGATGCGATTTATTTTTTCTTAATATAAGTACTTTTAAATTAATATTTGAGCAAACAGATATTGTTTTTCAAATTTTGCAGCATAAGATTACTGACAGTGTTTATTCAAGAAACCGTTTAAAATCTCTTCTAGAAAAAATTCCAGTTATCGCAATAATGAAAATTGTTTTAACTCCCTGTTTTACACTTTTTTTACTGAAAATACAAGCCATGATGCAAAAAGACGAAAAACGTATAATTTTGAAGATAAGAAACTTCATTATCAGCAGCTTTTCAATGATATTTTAGATACTACAAAAGGCCAGATTGAACTAAGATTTTCAGATTTGCATGAATTAGGTACAATTTTTTGACTTAATGAATAAAAATATTTTTTTAAGTTTTTCAGAAAATTTCCCAAATAATCTTTTAGATAGTTTACGTCTAAGGCACAACTTTATAAAAAAAGAGTTTTTAGTTTAACTTATTTTTAACAGTTTTTTTTATAGTGAATTTTTGAGAAATTTTGGGCGTGGTCCCGACACTATCCTGCTCGTCTCTTTGTAGGTAGGTAGATATTTCAGTTTTTAGTTTAACTTATTTTTAACATTTTTTTTTCAGAGTGAATTTTTGATTTTTGGCGTGGTCGCGAAAATTTTTCGCCTGCGGCGCTTCATTTCTAAAACTTAGCCTCCCCATCTAAATCAATCACGAGCCGCCACTGCAGGGGCGGCAAATAAGATCTTGCACCCGGGCGGCAAATTTCGTTGGCGCGCCCCTGCCTACTATTGGGTTTAGTCCTACATTGATACGCTTACCTTTCTAACCGAACCTATATAGATATTGTTAAAAACTTCAATTTAGCCAGGGATACAATTTTTTGAGTGGTTGGCAAATGATTTTTTAAATGATACTGGTAAAAGGCGAGGGGGTGCACTGTCGCCTTTAAATAAGACTAAAGTTTTCTTCACCAAACTAATGTCTGTAAGACATACACTTATATGGATGCAGTTTTAGAGAAGGCCAATATTTTTATTAAACTTCCTACAATTGCTGAAGCTGTTGTGGAAGCTAAACGGTTGTGGTCAGAGAGATTTATTTATGTTCCTTCAATTTGTGAACGAATATCAATTGCTTGTCTTTAATTTCTTCATCAATACTACGAGTATCACTTTCCTCATTTTCACTGAAATCTGCCATATCACAAATATAAGTTTCCTATTTTCCACAAAAACGTAACAAATTATTTTACTATTGTACTAAATAAATGGATCAACGTTCTCTCCATCAAATCTATAATCTGAACAAGTGGATAAGCCACGTCTGAACTTGTGTTGAATAAGCATTTGCTATAGAGGTGGAAGAAAAACAGCAATTGCTTAATTTTTAATCATTAGGTTCATTGGAACTTTTACTTTAACAGTTTTTACCTTACGTAAGGTACGTAGACTTGTTAGGAAAATAACTATTTTCACAAACCACAAGCACAATAAACGGTTTCCAAGATACAACCGGCATCCCTTTTTAGTTGTACATATCCTTTACAAGTTTAACGTTAATTTTACAATAAAAAAAAATTAATTATCCATGAAATTCCGGACTTACTAGGTGAAACTATTTTTTTTTTAAGTTACATAAAACCGTTTTTCTAATTTTGTCTCGAAACAGCTCTATTTCGAACGCGCTAGCGAGTTCGTAATAGATCTATTTCGAACTCCGAATTTTATTATTTAAAGGTTGGCCCTACATGACATGTTTTTTTTTCACCGTTTAGCATAGCATTCTAGATAACTAATATTTTTTAGTCCAAATATGCAAAATACTACACGAACCCACGTATGTATGTTTGGTTGCTTAGATCTACAAATCTGTATGTATTGTTTTGGTTAATTAAAAAACACATATTAAATAATAACTTTATTGACGGAGAACTATTTTGCTTTTGTAGATGCTTCAAGCTATCATTTTCTGCCAACTCCTATCCAAAATTCAATCTACTAACCTTCCAATGTCGATTTTAACTACAACTTTATTTGAATTTTCCATCTTCCCTATACTAAATTGACGTAAAATCACGTCTTTTGAAACTCGAAAAAAAGTAGCAAAATCGCCCGAATTTCCGAACGCTCTGTATATGTACCAAATGTATAAGGATCACAGAACGTATTCCGTCCAATTTCAAATCTCATATCGCTAAAATAACTTTAGAATCTCGTGGTGAAAATGGGTGAATAAATCAAAAAATGACAGTTCGCAAAATAATTTTTATGGTCCATAGGCTAGGTACTATGATAAAAAATAGTATTACCAACATAACATTTAGACATAAAAATTTACAAAATTTGAAGGATTTATTTTCTTTTTAAATATGTGTTTTTTATTGAAAAAACTACAAATTAGAAAAAATAGTATAAAGTACGTGTTATATAAAGCAGTTTTAAGCACTTGTCCCGTTATAAAACTCGCCGCTCGCGCTCGTTTTTTAACATGGACGCGTGCTATAAAATGATGCTTTATAAAACGTGTACTTTAATATACTATTAATGCCGCACCGCTTAATTATTATGTCGACCAGTGTTTGCTCACTATTACATGACATAGGAAAATTGAACCACAAGCAAACAAATACATCAAGCTCAATTCATTGCCGGCACACTACCAAGCTTTGATAGTATTAACCATAAACACTGATAACCAGGGTACACGGGATAAAATGCGCCTACGTATTTAATAAAACAGAGTAATTAGGATAAATCATGAGTATACATTTTTTTAGTTTCGGCAGCAAAATCAAACTAATTATCTTTTTGAAATTATTACAGGTGAGTTTTTAACTTGAAATAAACATGCGTATTTACATTTTAAGTTGGGATTTTTTTACAAAAAAATGGATACAGTGTGTCCCGAATTAAATATATGCGCGCGTAGATAACAAAAAATTAAGTAACTAGAAGTTGGTTGACTCCAGGTACTATCTTGAATAAATTAAAACAATAATAAAATATGACTTTCTTCGAGAAATATTAAAAAATTTACTTTTCCACACTACACTGAGAAAAATGATCTAATACAACAGGTTTGCTAAGAGATAGTTTGTATTGATAGAGTATTTTTTATTAACCCATATTAAATAAATTGCTAGTGTATCAAATCCGCTTTAGTGTTATATCAGTTCCAGATTGGCTAGAACAGTGTTTTATTGGTAGTAATCAGTTGTACTAGCAGCACAGTCCTGTTGAATAATGAACCACTTTTAACCCATTAGTGCATAGTGTATCTTAAATGGACATGGATATTTCTGGTTGCCAGTATGCACCTGAAAGAAATATCACATGTTTGCATATTTGCCGCTCTTCAAAACAGTGTCCTTAGTCAGTTCTCTTTAGTGACCAGTTAGATCTACACGCGAAATATGTTGTTAACGCTTTTGCTATGGATCCAGAATTGTACTCCCAGTGAGACGGAGGATACGTTTTTTTTACTATGAATTAGAAATTATACAATATGTGTATTATTTTAAAATTGTTTGTTGACTTCACATAGAATAGTATTTTATGTGAGATATTTTTTTGTCGTCATTTTTTCTAACCTAAAAATACTCATTTATCTTGGGTCCCTTATAATGGACACTATGCATAATGGCAACTATTGTCATTCTTATCACAAAATATGTTCTTTCTTGTTTGTTAGACTTTACATAGTATTTGTTTTAGGTATTCCTCTATTTATTATTAGAAATAAATAAGCAGCCACGGCATCAATAGAAACTCCTTCTACATCATATGCATATTTAGAAATTTATACTATGGGAACTATTCGTGAAAACAGGATGGAAGGTTGTTCATTATTTCCTGATAAAAAGGGATGAAACAAGAAACCAAGAGGTGCATACAAGTTGGCTAGTGAATCTGTTTTACTTGTTAAATGGAAAGATAACAAAGTTGTTGCAGCAGGATCAAATTTTTCTCAGGACAATGTGTCCAAACTTCCAAATGGTGCAGAGAGTCGAAAACAAAAAACAAATTGCCCAGCCAGAAATGGTGGCATATTATTATCACGGAATGGGTGGTGTTGACAAAATGGATAATTTACTACTACTACTTATAGAACAATAATCCGGCAACGAAAATGGACTGGCCAATGTTCGCTTATTTTTGCCTATTTACTTGACGTCTCAATTTCCAATGGATATTGATATAAAAACTAATGCTCAAAGATGACTTATTGAAGTTTAGAAGATCTATTGCTCGATCTGTTTTACAAAAATTTGGTACACCACCTGTAAGAGGGCGCGTATCCAGTGCAACCACCGACATTAGATATGACAATATATACTAAATATCACGAATAGTCTCGTTTTAAAACAGATGACAGCGGTTATTTGTCATCGATCAGCTGATATTGGGACATAATAATATCCCTAGATTTGTAGCGGACCGTAATGAGCCCAAACACCGAGTTATAAATTGCGTTTTTGATACATTTAATTGTAAGTACCTACAATTATTATTCATTTGACCAAAAATTTAGATACAGGTTAAAAAATTTTAATTCTTTTTCATTAGGGATCATAATTATTAATGTGCGCCTTGCTCGTTAATTGATTTCATCGATAAGTAATAGGTTTTATTTCATTTGAAAGCCGTTTTTGTCGAAAAGTTAGTTTGTAAAATTTTTGTTCTTAAAATATTTGTTCGTTAAGGTTAGGTTTCTAATGTATAATTATTGCATTTTACATTATCTAGATATTGTTTTCTGTTTCAAGAAAAATAAGTAGAAAATAAGATTTCCCTGACTTAGGTAGGTAGGGGAGAGTTGGACAAAACCGGGTAGGTTGAAACCGGGTATCACCTAGTTCTACCAAATGCCAAAACAGCTTTCCATATTATTAACCTTTAAAAAGCAGCTATTTGATTTTAAAGGAATTATTTTTAATATTGTTATTAGTAAATATTATTATTGTTTGGCAATAGTAAGGTAATAGTAAATAAAATTATGTTACTATAATAGTTAAAATAGCTAACCATATTAGTATGTAATAGGATAGCGAACAAATATATAATTCTATTTTCTGTGTCTACGTACCTTACATAAGTGAAATTATTATTTAATATTACTATTATTTTTGTTTGTATGACAATAAAATAAAGTTTTTAACATAAAGTTAGCCTACATACAAGTTTAGAAATGTAACTGTATCAATAAATTGCATTTTAACAAACAAATTCCATAAAAACCACTTTTGGGTCTACGTACCTTACGTAAGTCAAAAACTGTTAAAGTAGGGTTTCCACTGACAGAAAAATTTAATCCCTGGCTAAACTAAAGCTTTTAACTTTATGTTAGCCTACATACAAGTTTAGGAATGTAACTGTATCATAACCAACAAATTCTATAAAAACCGTATTTGGGTTCGTACCTTACGTTAAGTCAAAAACTTTTAAATTAGGGTTTCCATTGACAGAAAAATTAAATCCCTAGCTATATTGAAGCTTTTAACTTTATGTTAGCCCACATACAAGTTTAGAAATGTAACCGTACCATAGCCAACAAATTCTATAAAAACCATATTTGGGTCTACGTACCTTACGTAAGTCATATATGGGGATTTTCTTGACAGTGAATGTAATAACTTGAATTCAATTAGTTTATGTTGAACTGTAGGTATTTTACCTATAGGTATAATCTAAACAAATAAAACAAAAAAAAAATCTATTCTAAATATGAGTGACAGAATCCTATTTTAAGTTGTGTTTCAGTTAGTTTAGTATTTTTAAGGTTTGGATATTTATAATATTATAAACTTTTTAAATCTATTTTGACACTTTATCTTTAAACCATATAGAAATTAATGCTTATTAAGTATTACCTACCTTAAATTATAATATTTATAAAACAAAACTTTCAAAAGAAATTGTTAGGTGCCTATTACTTATTATTTGGCAATATTAAAGCGGTAGAACCGATGAGGCTATTGCATAAATTGTTTTAGAAGGTATCACATGTATAATTTTCAAGTCCGGTCCTGTAATTCATGCCAACTTATAAAAGTGTGACACAGTGTAAGGCGTGATTTTTTTCTCCGTTTTTATTCCGTTTATTTTTTTTCGTACGGAAAACGACTTTTGATTGAAATGTTGTATACTTTAGCGGATAGAGCCGTCAAATTGTATTTAAGAGATATTTTTTTGTTTTTTTATCTTTAATACGGAAAAAACGGCAGCTTATGAACTTTTTCCCGTAATTTCTGTTGGCGTTGCACTGGTTTGCTTAAATAATTCTGCAAGTGTCTATAATATATAACATTTTGAATTTTTTCTTGATACACTATATCAACGGATAAAGAAGCACACAGAGTGTCACGTGACTTTGCCCCCATCTTGCGAGAGTATTCAAGATTTTTACTATAGGAGATATTGTACTATACAGTCAAACTTACAGATGATGTAAACAGTGTACCAAGAAGGCTAATTTCATTTGCGAGAAATGCAATATAGGTTTACACCCTAAAGAATATTTCAAATTGTACCACCCTAAATGAATTATATCATGTATAACTTTAAACTACATATTTTCATAAATATATAACCTAAATTTTGTAAAAAAATTTCATTTACTAAGTGACCAAAGCGTATACTGTCCATTATTTATAATGGACCTGTCATTCTGACAGACTGAGAAATTAGGCCGATTTTTTTTGGGTTTTACTATCATTTTTAAAATATTATACATGTATATAAAAAAACATATTTTCACAGAAAATTTCACAAAAAATAACCTTATGCACTAATGGGTTAATACAGCCACATTTGTTAAGCAGGTCACACCGTTGTTCGTAATCTTCTAGCTGTCCTATCTAAATTTGAATTTCATTGATCGTACCAATACATGTTTCAATTAATTTATTTTTATTTTGTATATAGACTTATTAAAACCTTGCATGTCAGATAAAGCAATAGAAGACTCTTATTTCGCATGATGCGATCATTAGTATTGGACGAATGGACGAATTTGACCATCTCAGTGTTGCAATTAAACAAATGTCAAGTTTTATTAAGTATTGGACTATATAATTTATGGACGAATTAAAACCATGTTGCGTAATAGATACTCATATGCAATGTTAAACAACAAGAATAATATCACACTAGAAGCTAATTAAATTTTTGAGAACAAACTTCAGTACTGATTTTTAGTGGTAAGTATATGGTTTACTAACCGTAGCAAGCCAATATTATTATGATTAATATCAAATTTTATTATAAATGCCAATTGGAACTAATACAGTATATAGGTAAAACCAGATTACACCCCCAATAAAACTTGATAATTACTGTGAGTATTTAGAGCAATAATACCTAGAAACCATTCTATGGTAGCAATAACTCCTATTTTCTATTGGTTAAATTACCGTGATATTATCACTACACACACTAGCCAGCGGCGTAGCGACAAATTATGGGCCCCCCCCGCGAAAATTGTGTTAGGGCCCCGTCGCCCGAGACATCGGCCCCTTCGGGGCCATAGCAATAGGCTCTTTTGGGCCTCGGAGCCTTCGGGCCCCCCCGCAACTGCGGGGGTTCGCGGTAGTAAGTAGCGCTACGCCACTGACACTAACACAACATAAAATGAAAGAACAATAAAGAAAATGTGGTAATATAATAGTATTAAATACAGTTTTTTCAGAAAACAAACTTAAATTAGAACTAATTCTTTTAAAATAACCTACTTTTCCGGCAATCTTCGATAATATGATACTTTCAAAATAATTTTAAAAATTAAAATTTTAATCAATAGTTATTCCTAAATATTTAAAACTGTTTATTAATTCCAATTTTTCACCATCAATTACAACATTAATATTTTGACAATTTAAATTATTACCCTTAACCATACGTTCTGTTTTTGAAATATTTGAAACATTAATGTAAATTAAGTCAATGCAGCGGAAAAGCGCCGCATGCACAGGCGAAAAATTTTCGGGGCCACGAAAAACCTATATTTTTTAAATCAAATAATTTAGTCAGTAGAATGCGAAAACTGGTAGGTAGGTAACTAACTAAACAAAATAATTCGTATCTTACTTGTCTGATAAATAGCAAGGAGTTAACATTTTATTAAACGTCTTTAATATTAAATTGCAGACGATCAATATTTATTACAGATAATTACTATCCTTCATTATTTCTTTCCATAATTATTTTTCTCTTCGCATTACTAAAATATGCATCAGATATTTTCTCGATCTGCATATTAATTTCTGGGCGAAATCACCGCCCAAAAGAAAATAATTACTGTGAAACCATCTGTTGGTTTCACAAATTTGCCCACAGAATTTATATCGATTTATAACAATTACAATGATACAATTTCGAGAACCCACTCTAACGTATACAGAAAGAATCATTCAAACAAACATTAAAAAAATCAAAAAAATTACCTTGTCGGAGTTCCATTCCATTGTCTTTATTTTGTTACTTAACACAACGTTTCGGTTAGTTAGTATCTCTAACCGTTTTCAAGTTTAAACTAAATTATAATTCTAAGGCTACTGTCTTAAATACTATCCACGTGCAATAAAGCTTGACGACTCCGCCTACGTGCTTATTGGAGTGTGAAGTTTGAGCTGTTGGTTTTGGACAAGAAGAGACTTCCAGATATTGTTTTTTGTTTTGGTCAAACGAAGTGCTGAAAACATAACAACTTTCAAACTCCATAAACAGGGCATAATTCAAACTCTTAATCACAGAGCATCTAACGTTTGCAACAATCCGGAAGACCTTAATATTGGAATTTCAAACAAGGGCGTCCAAAGGGGGGGCAAGGGGGTGCGCTTGCCCCCCCCCCCCTGGCCCAAGTAGATTTAAGAAATTTTATTTAACTGGGATATTCATATTTATTGAGATACAATTCAATTGACAAAATTGGTACAACGAACTCTTGTTGCATAAAATGAATTGGGGAATTCAAAAATCTTCACTAAATAGCGAAGGAAAAATATTAGAATAGAATAAATAAAGCTTTATTTTAATTTACACAGAAGATACATCCATGTTAGAATTACTGGAACATTGCAAGTTCTATCCAGCTATTGGTCAGGCAATTGCGATAGCAATTTGTTTACCTCCAACTACATGTACAGTCAAAAGATCATTCAGTACTCTCAGAACAGTAAAAACCTGGATTCGCTCGACTATGACTGAGCACCGATTGGACGGTTTATGTATGATGTGATGAGTGTTCATCGCAAATTTGTAAAAGAAAAAAAAAGACATTTAATTGAAAAAATTATTGATGAATTTGCAAAAGATTCAAGAAAATTAACATTTCTTTTCTCCAATAAATCTGAATAACTTATAAGTTTTTTGTTGTATTTTTTTTTGTTATATTTGAACATTTTTAAATATTTTGTTTAGCTATTTTTTGTTATTTAATATAAGTATTAGGTGTTTTGATCTATTCTTTTATTGAAGGTTTGTTGAAGTGCTAGAAACAAAAATAATTCCAATTATGATTTGCCCCCCCTTGGAAAAGTTCCTTCGGACGCCCTTGATTTCAAATATCAAAAAAGATTTAAAACAGAATGGTTACCCTGAAACCTTTGTAACTAATACCATCCCAAAACTTACAAATCGTGAAGTAAAAACTAATACAGAAACGAAAGAGGAGCAAGCATTTCTTACAATACCATATGTTAAGGGGATTTCTGAAAAGAGAAGAAGGATAACCAAAAAGTATAATATCAAAATAGCCTTTAAATCCGGAAATACGCTTAGAAGCTTTCTTACAAAAGTAAACCCACCCCGTGATGAAAACACAAAAAATGGTATCTATCAAATCCCTTGCGAGTGTGGCGAATCGTACATTGGAGAAACAAAAAGATCTCTTCCCATACGAGTTAAAGAACATCTGAAACATACTCAAAGAGGTGAAACTTCGAGATCAGGTATAGCGGAACATGTATAGACGGACAAGGAACATCACTGGAGAGAAACTTGTGCAATTAAACCACTCGGCTGAGGCCTCGTGCACACGTTTCATTATAGTGTTCATTGAACTAGTATCATTAATAACTATAATGTAAGAATATAGAACAATAATAAAGATAGTCTACTTTTTATTATGTCCAAATAAAGGTATATTCAAAATTCAAACACATAACATTTAAATAGTAATAATATTTGGTTTAAATAAACATCCTGATAAAGCCGACGCCGCTTGTGTGCAGCTGTGGCTTTTGGGAGATCCCGTAACATGAAAGTAGGTACTGGCCGATTCAATACTAACTACTATAAGTGTTCTCTCTCCCGGCCATATCTTAATATCAACAAATATAATAATAAATGCCGAAACCCAAAACAAAACAATATTAAAACTTAGCAGATGATGTCATCGATCCTGTGCTGCTCGGATGTTTGTTTAGACTTCACCGCCGTGTTATTTATGTGCATGTCGCATGTCGCGTTCATTTTTCAGGAAATAGACCCGTATATACGCACCCAGTAGTATTTTCAATACTAAAAGTTCAATAGCTTTTTATTTGTATTGTAAATTTAAAAAGACAATTAAAATTGCAGTCTTAAATCTTAACCTAAAGAATCTAAAACCAAAAACAGTTTACTTGTTTTCCATTCAACGATAAAAAAACAACAAACATTTAAACAAAAATGTTTTATTTTCCGTAGACTCTCGATCAGATGTTTACGTATACCTATATACACGATAGAAAATCACTCAACTTATATTGCTCATATATTTTCAACCTTTAACACCGACTAAAAAGTCGTAAAACATCACACGCTGAATATAAAGAAACTTCCATTTCAGTTTTATGAAATATTATTTCCCATTTATGAAAAATATGAACGCCTGCCACTGAGTGACTTAAGCAGAATTGCACCATTTTCTGTAAAAGTTTACTGTAAATCATTTCTGTATTCTTTTGACTTATTTGAAATTAATGGACGCATTAGAATTGTTATTAGTGAGGACATGCCTCGCGGTTTACCGCAGTGTGCAGTGGCGGCTCGAGTCTTAGAATATGGGCGGGGGGGGGGGGGTTACCTATTGGTATCACTAATCATTTATAGGAAATCAGGATAACCATTTTTTTTTATACAGTGTGTGTATAAAGTCTGGAAACGGCTTAATAACATCACAACTGGCCGATTTAAACCAAATTTGGTACAGTTGTGTAAGAGGATCTAACGCACCGAATGACGATATTGGCGTTGTTGCCAGCTTTTTAGTTTGTCTGGAATTCGAACGAATTTTATATTTTTAAATATAACACCCAGTATATTTTTACATTTTTAAATTCCACATAAAATTATAATTATTTTTTATTAAACGCATTATTAGTCTATACTTCATAGTTTCCGAGATATTGACTCTCGAAAAGTGACATTTTTGAACTTTGACAGCTTATAACTTTCTAACAGTACGTCTTAGAGCAAAACGGCTTACATGTCCCTATCTTCAATTTTTATTATCTTCCCAAAAAAATCAACTTCCGGTTAAACCGGATGTAACTCTAAAGCAGGAAATATAGTTGTTCCGGTTTAACTGGAAGTTGATTTTTTGGGAAGATAATAAAAATTGAAGGTAGGGACATGTAAGCCGTTTTGCTCTAAGAGGTACTGTTAGAAAGTTATAAGCTGTCAAATTTCAAAAATGTCACTTTTCGAGAGTCAATATCTCGGAAACTATGAAGTACAGACTAATAATGCTTTTAATAAAAAATAATTATAATTTTATGTGGAATTTAAAAATGTAAAAATATACTGGGTGTTATATTTAAAAATATAAAATTCGTTCGAATTCCAGACAAACTAAAAAGCTGGCAACAACGCCAATATCGTCATTCGGCGCGTTAGATCCTCTTACACAACTGTACCAAATTTGGTTTAAATCGGCCAGTAAATTATGATGTTATTAAGCCGTTTCCAGACTTTATACACACACTGTATAAATAAGCAGGTCATTAATTAGTTATAAAAGTAAAAAATATGTTTCTATGTGTCATTTCATTCAGACAACAAACCAATTTAAATATCTTCTACAGTGTGACCAGTAAAGTCCGCATCATATGGGATTTTTTTTATTAATAACTTTATTTGAAATTTGACTTTGGCATCAAGTTCTGCTTCGATCGAGATGAAAATTAAGCAAAAAAAATAGGTTCGCCTTAACTGTCAAATTTTAATTATTTCCAAAAAATAATTCAAAAGTGGGGTTATTTCTGAAAGTATCGAAAAAAGTTATTAGGAAAAGTTTTTTTAAATGCAGTTTCTAGCCCACATGCACTAGCAACATAGCTGCATAAGATAATTTTGATTTTTTAACCATATTTTGTAAATTGCACCACTTTTGTAAAATAAGACTCAACGCAACCTACATAAAACTTCTTAGTTTTGACAATGCTTTATTTCAGATTGGGCTATTAAAATTTGGTCGCATGTGATGCAAAGTCTATTTGTTTTTGACCCTGTATAAGGTAACTTCATAAAATAAATATTTTTGAAAACGTAGTTTGTGTCTGAAAGTAATACACCCTAATATTAACACAAAAAAGAACACAGTGTCATCAGTAAAGTGTTCATTAAGTGGAAAATAAATTTTAGTGGTGGGTAAAAAATCAAAATTATCTTATGCAGCTAAAATTTCTCATGCGGGCTAGAAACTGCATTTAAAAAGCTTTTTTTAATAACTTTTTTCGATATTTTCAGAAATAACCCCACTTTTAAATTATTTTTTGGAAAAAATTAAAATCTGACAGATAATGCGAATCACGTGAATACTATTTTTTTGCTTAATTTTTATCTCGATCGAAGCAGAACTTGATGCCAAAGTCAAATTTCGAATAAAGCTATTAATAAAAAGAAAACATTGTGTGTGCTTAAGACCACACGACAGAAGTGAAAACTTCAACAAGGTTATTTCACTTCCCACAAAAAAGTGCTGAACGCGCCTAAAGAAGTTTTCACTTCAAAAATAACATAAACTTGGAATACGGGATAATTTTACTGCATACGAAAAAAGATATTTCCTAAAATGGAACAACCCTTGAATTTTTAAGTCTTCAACAGAAGTCAGAAATCATAATAAATTCGGTCCACGGAGTAAGCAATAACAGTAAACCTTACTTCACCCTACGTAAATATATAATTTAAAAAATGCCAGAACATACCTGAGACGCAGACGAGTGTCTAGACAACGCACCCTGACTGTTTCCTTGTCGATACGTCGATACTGAATGCGACCGATGGCGGCATGCTCTTTCATATAACGTTTATTCGGGTCAGGGTCAGTTCGGATTGAATATATCAGTTGAATTCGAGCGTAGCACACCCGAATATGACGCGTGACGCGTGACGGCGACGCGTGACGGCTCAGTTTAATTCAGTGCCCACAAAAGGTGCTAAACGCGCCTAAAGAAGTTTTCACTTCAAAAATCTCATATGATGCGGACTTTACTGGTCACACTGTAGTGTGATATTGTTCTTGTCGTTTAACATTGCATATGATTATCTAGTACGCAACATGGTTTACTGAGATGATAAAATTCGTCCATAGCTTATAAAGTCCAATAATAACGATGGGTTATGCGAAATAAGAATCTTTTATTGCTTTATCTAACATGCAAAGTTAAAAATAACTTATGAACAAAGTAAAAATAAATTAATTGAAATAGGTAGTGGTACGATCAACAAAATTTTAATTCAGACAAGACAGCTAGAAGACTTCGAACAACGATGTGACCTGCGCAAGAATTACGTTAAAACTAATAAAAATACGGCACGCGGCGATTGCCGATCGTACGAACCTCCACCAACGTCCTGTTCTAATGGATACAATACGTTTTTGGGGATGCTGTTCAGGCTGTTCTGCTTTCTTAATTGTAGAGAAAGCGCTTTACTGGGAACAAAATGCGTCGCATTGAGAAGATACAATTTATTTCTTAACAAAATTGCTGCATTAAAAGCAGTTCATTATGTAACAAGACTGTGCTGCTAATGGAACTGATTACTACCAATAAAAACACTGTTTTAGCAAATCTGGAATTGATACGGGTTTGATACACTAGCAATTTATTTAATATGGGTTAATAAAAAATAAGCTATCAATACAAACTATGTTTTAGCAAACCTGTTGTATTCGATCATTTTCCTCAGTGTATACATTCCCACATTACCGCAGAACGGCTTTTTCTTAAAAGTTTTGTCGTCTCATATTCAGGATGAAATTAGGCAAATTGCGATAAGCAGGCAATTTGTATTCATGTTTCCCCCGAAAACATACATAAATATTTTGCGGGGCAATACATTTTAAAACACAATGGGTAAAATTATCCAGACAATATAACAGCGCAGTTATAACAATGCTATTGATTAGGGAGTAGTCGTAACAAAATATTTCCTCAAAATTCTTATGAGTGGTACCTACACATTGACACATACATACATATTACACATACATTGACATATTTACTCACCTGGTAAAATAATAGTATATTATTACCCAAGGGTTATACAGCTGCTATTCTTGCACGAGCGTCGAGTTTAAATCACGAGGAATTTAAGACTCGAGGGCTGTAAGCTGTCTAAACCGTGGTTAATATATTTTTTCCACTATAAACACATTTACACGATAGCTATTTTTACAGCATTATTAATTTTAAATAAATTTGGGTATGTACCGTGCGAGCAAAAATTATTTGCATCAAAGAGGGCCTTGCATCTAAGGCCGTAATGCTTAGCCATAGACTTAATACCTGTTGGGTGTCAGTAACTCAATCAGTTAGTCCGTCATCTTTGACAGTCGTTACAAGTAATTTGATTTATCGCTAATTTTTCCAATTTCTTGAACAATTTACACAATGGGCTTTAAGGAACAGCACAAAACATTAATGGTTGAAGCGTATTTTCGAAACGGGGTTAAAGTAAATGGTGAGTGGCAATACAATCCGGGTTTGTGCATGAACGATTTTTACGAACATTTTCATAACGTTGCTTTTATTGCTGGGGATCTTTATCATTGCCTGAAAAGAACCGTGTGTTTAGGAAAACAGGTTCTATACAACACAAAAAAGGAGCAGGAAGACCATCTGTAAGAACAGAAGAACTTGTTGCAAACGTTCGTGAAATAATGCAATAATGCATAAGACGCATGTCCCAAGAAGTGGGAAGATCTTATGGAACATGCAGGACTATTCTTAAGAAGCAGCTAAATTTATTTCCTTATAAAATACAAGTATTCCAAGAAATACAAGCCGCAGATTACCAACCGCAACCGCCCATATACAGCCGCCGAAACCATTAACTATTTACGCAATTTTTTCGACGACAGATTGATCAGTTTTCGATCAGACATTGAATTCCCACCTAGATTACCTTGTTTGACGGTTATGGATTACTTCGTTTTTCCTCATTTAAAGAACACTATTTTTAAAACACCGGTTGCAAATTTAGAACAATTACAAGAAAGGATTATCCAAGAATGTGGTAACATTTCTCCAGAGATGCTAGTCAACACTTTCGAAAATATGAAGAGATGTGTGAATTTATGCTTGGTGGCCAATTTCAGCAATTTATGTAATTATTTTTCTCTAACTTTTTTCTGTAACTTTTTCAATCCAGTTACCTGTGCTGGTCAATAATAATCGTCTGGTTGCCTAATTACAGGAAATGCCATATTCCATTCCATATTGCAAATTAATTAATCGGTCAATAATGGCCATTTTATAGGTTAGTAGTGAAAAAAAAACATTTATATGCAATAAATATCATTCATAAAGTTTTTATGGGGTTCCCAACTTATAAAATAAAGTATACAAGGAATTAGAACTTTAATATGATTTTAGAACAACGATCTATAATGTCAAGTGTCGGATGCGGCTATGATTTGGATAGGTGGCCGCTTGGGAATAGCAAGTATCAGCATAGATGTGGCGTCCTCGAGAATAGTACTAAAAAAAATAATCACCTTCCATGTTATTATTGGCAAGGTAGCGAAAAACGATTTTCAACGTTAATAATCGGACAATAATGCCGTTTTATAGATTAGTAGTAGAATAGTAGATTCTGTAACGAGGTTGGAATGAAAATTCGACCCGAGTGGAAGATACCGAACGCGAGCGTAGCGAGCGTGAGGAACCACGAGTATCGAATTTTCATTCTAACCGAGTAGCAGACTATATTTTCTCCACGACCATCCAGTTCCATATCTGATTCATTCGATTTTTCACTCATTTTTTGACTTGCACTAAAATTTGTCTGAAAATAATTATTACAACGCGGCCATTTTTATCTGACGCTGACAGTTTCGAAATTCATGGCAACCTATGTCGTTTATGTCAATTACAGAATATTCATTCCGTATTGTTATGGAATGAAAATACACGCAAAACGCATAAGAAGCAAGAGTTTCAGAATAAATATTCCAACTCAAGAGCGAGAATTTTTACATTCTATTATCAAAAATGATTTTGGAATTATTGCATTCAGTAATGGCCCTGGAGAAAATAAAGTTTAAGGTTTTAGCGGTGCAATGAGTAGCACCCCCGCCGCAGCAGTGGAAGCCATACTAGGACTAACACCACTAGATATACACATCAAAATGGAGGCCAACTGCAGCGCCTCTAGGATGAAAGCAAACGGGGAATGGAAACAACGCCCCGAGAAAATAGAGCACACAAGAGCCACGAACCTTATCAACGACGAGCTCCTGGAGATGCAAACCGATCTCATGAAAGTGATATATAACTTTACAAAACCATTTAATGTCAGGTGCGATCCTGATATGTGGTCCAAAGGAAAATCTCCGTCACTAGACAATGGCGTAGTTTGGTACACTGATGGATCGAAAACGGCCAACGGAGTAGGCGCAGGTATATTTGGGGAAAGACCCAGAATGGAAATCAGCATCCCCCTGGAAAACTACGCCACAGTATACCAAGCAGAAGTTCATGCGATACAAGCATGCATACAAAAGAATCTTGAAAAGGGCTACAACGACCAAAAGATACATATCCTGTCGGACAGATAAGCTGCCCTGAAGGCCCTAAACTCCTTCCGATTTACATCAAAAATCACAATGGAGTGCCTTAAAGACCTAAAAGATATGGCAGCCAGATACAACAAGATTGAACTCCTGTGGGTTCCTGGTCACTCAGGGATAAAAAGGCAACGAAAAAGCAGATGAACTGGCAAGAACCGGATCTGCTCAAAATTTCAGGGGCCCAGAACCCGCCCTTGGAATATCAAAAAGGTAACCAAAACAACATTAGACAGATGGGCGCAAAAACAACATCTATCTCGATGGAACGGTACACCTGGCCAGGCACACGCACGGGCCGTTATCGATAGGCCCTCGAAGAAGCTATCAGCTGGAATGCTGCTCTTGACACGCACCCAGTTAAAACAAGTGACCGGTCTGCTAACAGGCCATTGTCACTTAAGAAAACACCAATGGGAGTCTATAATGGACCCATTGAATGTAGACTTTGCGGCGAAGAGTACGAACCCGCCTCCCATATCATATACAGCTGCGAAGCGCTAAACCGTAAAATATTCAAAATCTTCGGAAATATTCGATATGGCGATAACCTCCAGCATGACAAACTTAGAAGAAAACTACTGAACCTCGTAGAAGGAACAAACCTTTTCTAATAAGAATGGGGCGCACAATAAGCCAGAAGGCTGCAGTGTAAGAAGCTTGGGCCACACGTCGAACCCGACCCCTGCCTTTAACCGACCAACCAAGGTATTTTTCTATGTGCTAAACTACCCATAATGTTTTTTTTATTAAAACTTTTTGTCCTATTCTTCATGTTTTTTATATGTTATTATTAATAGGATTGCTAGAAATGTTTAAATTTAAACCATCAATACCTCTGCAGGTCTGAAGTATTATTGTGAATTGATAAGAAAAACCAAAATTTAAATAATCTATACCCACCCACTCCAGATAATATTTGTTTTTTTGAAAAATTATTCTTCGACTATGAGACTTATTATGGCTGTATCCAACAAATTACACGTTAATCAGAATTAGTTAATTCTCCAATTGGCTTTAATCGCGATTTGGTTAATTTGCGTATCCATGGTTACTAAATGTTAATTAAGAATTGTGTTTATGTATGCAGTTCCGTTTAGTTTTCTTAATGATAATTCAATAAAAGAGTAGCGCCTTATAAATAATAATTACGGTTGCGGCTACAACAGCCGACTATTTTTTAATCTTAATTAATTAGAAGAATTAGAATTAGAATCAAATGATATAAACAACTCATCAATAGTTTTACCGTGGAAATAAAATAGCAATATATTTAACGAAACAGGAGAATTTTAATGGCTAATAATGGAAGAAACAAAACAATGCAAAAAATATTAAACTAATTTAAACAGAAATTAAAGACCTTTGTTAATTAAGTCACCTGACAACTGTCAACTGTATTATTTTCGGAAACATCGACCCAAAACTACTGCCTAGTTGTGAACATTTTAAGGGCATGATCCGCCATAATTTTCTTTTTCTTATTTACTGATACTTCATATAAGTGTATCGTATCAGGCATATTAAAATTTACTTTTCGTTTTAATGGATTTTTTTAAGGCGCCTTCTGGGGATGAAAGTAGGATCGCTACGTTTACCTTTTGTCTACTTAAATAAAGTAATTTACACTCTATTGTAATATCGAAAACAAAGTTTATGACAAATCTTGTTCCCAATGGAAGTTTGGACATTGGCAACAATGAAATCGAGATGATAGATAGTTACATGTACCTTGGCCATGAAATTACCATCTCCAGAGATAACCAAACCCGTGAACTGAGGAGAAGACTGACTATCGTGGGCGGCATTCGGGAAACTTAAAAACATTTTCAAGAGCAATATCCCGGACCACCTAAAGAGAAAGGTCTTCAATCAATGTGTTATACCGGTCATGACGTACGGATCCGAAACCCTAACGTTAACATCTGCAACCGCCAAAAAACTTAGAGTGACACAAAGAGGGATGGAGAGATCGATGCTTGGCGTTACCCTGAGAGACCACATACGAAACGAAGATCTACGCAGAAGAACTGGCGTTGACGATGTTATCAGTGTCGTGGCAAGGCTTAAATGGAACTGGGCCGGCCATGTGGTCCGGATGCAAGGTGACCGATGGACAAAACGACTGCTTGAGTGGAGGCCACGAATGGATAAACGGAGTAGAGGAAGACCACCCACACGTTGGACAGATGACGTTAAGCGAATGGCCAGCAACTGGATCCAGACACCTTACATTAACATCTGCAACCGCCAAAAAACTTAGAGTGACACAAAGAGGGATGGAGAGATCGATGCTTGGCGTTACCCTGAGAGACCCATACGAAACGAAGATCTACGCAGAAGAACTGGCGTTGACGATGTTATCAGTGTCGTGGCAAGGCTTAAATGGAACTGGGCCGGCCATGTGGTCCGGATGCAAGGTGACCGATGGACAAAACGACTGCTTGAGTGGAGGCCACGAATGGATAAACGGAGTAGAGGAAGACCATCCACACGTTGGATAGACGACGTTAAGAGAATGGCCAGCAACTGGATCCAGACAGCACAAAGCAGAAGTGAATGGAAGAGAATAGGGAAGGCCTATGTCCTACAATGGATGCAAAGGGCAACTTAATGATGATGATGATGATGATGATGATGATGTCGTAAATAAGAAGTAGATGAATATATTTTAATACTTCGGCCACTGCCGGATTTGTCAAAGAAACGCCAAGACATATCTTCAATATAATTTGGCCTCTCGTTAAAATTTCTAGGAATCCCATCGTGGGCAATATCTAGTGCACCTAGGTCGTCGTCTTGTAATCCAAGCTCTTCTATGTCCCTCTAGTATTAGAAATTCAAATATTCAGCAAAAAAATACCGCCTTAAACGAAATAACGTTTCTTGGCATTCTCTAATCGCAATTAAGAAACTAATCGGCCGAATTTGGCCGAGTACAGTTTATTGGTAATAAAGTAAAAAGTTGATTGGTGTTTATCGATTTAATTAGTTAATCACAATTACAAACCCTAATTAGCAAAAATATACGTTGTTGGGTACGGACATATAACAGCTTCATTATTTATAATTTAATAACAAGTGTCAACAAAGCTGTGATTAATTTTAAAAAAATACATGGATAAATACCGATTACATTTACTTTTGCGAATTATTCTATAGCTCTCTAATTACTACCGTACTAATACATGACATGAACAGAGACGGGATCTAAATAGGTTAGCTTCCCTAATGTAAATTGGACAACCAGGACCAACTGGAACATAATAAAATTTGGTACATGAACTACAGATACTGCCTGATGACGGATTGATGGATATTTCTACAATATAGCTTTAGTATTGTTATCAATATATCATAGAGGATAACAGTGTACATGCACAGAAAAATATGTTTTAAAATATTCATTAGAATATAACGTAAAATGCAAAAATGTGCTAATAAAGTACAAGTACTGGAATTTTAAAATTTGTATGATATAAGACATTTATCATTTTTACTAAGAGTTTTCTTTAATTAAAGCTCTCTAAAAGATGCCCTGATAAATGCTTTACTGCTTTTAACGGTCATTGTATTATAAGGTAATTTATTTTATTATGTAAAAATCATAAGGATTTATTTGAGGTGAGGAAAAAAATGTGCAGATCAAGATTTAGTGGCAGACTTCTGGCACTGTCCCAACAGTCTCACGTAGTCCTATGAGGACTGTTGTGATACAAGACGTGTTCAGCCGAACCAATCCGCATCAGCTTCCTGATGGTTAACGCGACTTAAACCATAGAAGAATCTTGACAGCTCATTTAAACCAGCCACTACTGTTAGCAAACTTAGTGAGTCGACCAAGTTGTTAGTTGCTGCTTACTTCCTCCAGATCATTAAAGAATGGTTCGCCTAAGGCATTGAACATTGAACCTTCTTCTCGTGAGGCCGGGGCGTTCACACAAGAAATGCTGAATACTTTCCTCCTCTTCTTCATCTCTGCAACTCTGCAGAAGTCGTTAGCTGGTATTTGCATACCTTCGGCGTGTCTACCGAAAAGGCAATGTCCGGTGACTACGGCAGTGATATCTCTTAGGTCTTTTCGTCTGTACAGTAATTGCTCGGAGATGCTACAGACTATTAGCTCTATTCATCGGCTTTGCGCAAGTTTATCGTTTATCTATCCGATCTATCTCCTCTTTGACTGATCCCAGTGGTCTAACCACATTATTCTTTACTAATTCGACTGATATGCCTACGCTCTCCCCGGCGAGCGCATCAGGAGCCTCGTTGCCATCTATATTGCAGTGGGCAGGAACCCAACACAAGGTGACTCGATGCTGAGCACCAGGTATACAGAGTTTGTTGCGATAGCGCCTTACATTTTGATTTAATGCTGCTAGAACAAGTTGCCTTTATCGCTGCTTGACTGTCCATATAGATAGCTATAGACGCAGCTCCTCTCAGGCCAGGATAATCCGGCAAGATATTGAATTAATATTTATTAAATGCTCGAAATGGCCTCTTTGCTTAATATAGGAAGTATTGGCCTATCTTACTATGTAGGATGTATTTGTTTAGAAGACATCGATTATCGTGTATATTATTATACGGACTGTATTAGATCTTGTTATATTATTACTGCTTTTGAGTTTTTAGCAAAGCAGTTAATAGATCATAAAAAAGTTTAAAAATATATATGTCACATTTTCTCTAATGTAGTCAACTTTGTACAAAGATACCAGACAGTTCTCAAGTAATTACTTAAATAAAAAATTATGGGTTGGGCTGTGTGCACTTCCAGAGGATAAAGAAAACATTTTTTTTTGTATTAAAAAAAATAAAAGAAAAAAAATTGTATTTAAATACAAAAAAAAAAGAGTTTGCTCAATAATTGTAAAATAATATTATCAACTATTAAATAAATACGTAAATGAAACAACATTAAGGTTTCAAATCTTCACAAAAATTGCTTTATTTTTATAATCATATTATTTATAATATAAAAATAAAGCAATTTTTGTGAAGATTTGAAACCTTAATGTTGTTTCATTTACGTATTTATTTAATATGGATCTTCATCAAGTAACGATCGAATCAATTACACTTTATCAACTATTATTAATATACCCCATTTTATAATAAATCAAATTGGTGCGCTATATTATGTTTATTGTTTTTTTTTGTAAAAATGATTATAGGAAAGTTGGCTACAAATCAAATAGGTATTTCTTTTACCAATTTCAGTAATTATAGGTACTGAAACTGTATTACTGTATTTTACCTTTCTAAAGGATATAAAAAAATTACCTCGTTTGTAATATCATTCCCTTTATATAGGTTGTTAATAACCTCGACCTTCTGATGTTTTCAAACCAAAAATCATCAAATCTGTCCAGTTTTTTTTTAAGTAAACGAATATAACGGTAATATGTTTTACCTATACAAAGGATATTATTAATTGCCAATTAGAATAGCAACGAAAATTGAGGTAAAGAATAATCAAATATTTTTTATTATACAGGGTGTTTTTAAATGTAGTGCTGATAATAGACAGTGTGTTTAAGAGATAAATTCATTTCAGTCTTACCTTTTTATTCGTTTTTGGAGTATACCTTGGACATTTTTGCTATGTTTAATTTAAATTTGGTACCATAATTATAACCAAACAGGCAGTCAGGTTTCAGGAGGGGTTATAGTGGCGCTACTGCATTGTCAGGCATAACTGACGATATCGTGAGGGCGCAGGCTGTACACAAATCCACGGTCTTAATCCTCTAAGATTACAGTAAAGCATTTGATATGCTTAATCACATAAAGATCTTCTGGCTATTTTAAAATATATAGGATTTAGTGCAGCAGCATTCTCTCTCGTATCTTCGTTTTTATCGAGTAGAGCACAGCGAATTATTCTGTAAGGTAAACATTCTGATTTTCTTAGTGTTGATACAGCAGTACCTATATAGGGTAGGTAGCACTCTAGGCCCTCTTCTACAGACTGTCCGCGGATAGGGTTTACAATGGCACAAATGGATGAAAAATTTCATTTTTCGGGAAAAAGTTATTCTTGATAAAAAGTTTTGCGTGTAAAAAAAATGAAATTCATGAAGAGAAAATTTTGATTTTTTATACAGGGTTCGCAAAAACTTCAAAACATGATTTTTATCCAAGAGTAAACTACCTTTATTTTTCATCAAAACGCCAATTAGAAAACTAATTTAGAATAACGTTTGTAATTTAAATCCCAGATTTAAAATAAATCTTCGATTTTTTTAGTTTTTTTTTATTTTTAGAGTAAATGGAAATTTTGCTGCTCAATAAAAATATTAATATAAAATCTTATTAGACTCTATTTTCGTAATGGGTGGTGTTTATCTTATTTTAAAATTTTAAATGCATTCCTACCATCTTTTGTAAAAACAAGGATTTTTTAAACTTTCTATGACTTTAGTTTACGTATGGGGCAAATTTAAAATTGTCAAATTAAATTTAATGTGTTTTTAAAATGTTGACCTTAGAAGAAAGCGTTTATTTAGTTCAATGTTATACGATGCGGGCGAAAGTTCTTACAACTTTGTGATAGAGAAATTTAATCAAAGATACCCTAACGTTTACTAAACTAACAAGAAAAGATTTGGGAAAGTTTATAAATCCTGCAAAATTAAACGTAAATATTACAAAAATTGAAGATCTAAGAGGTGGAACAGTAAAAATTCAATGTAAGAATAAGGAAGAACTGGAAAAAATTGAAAATGAATGAATGAAAATGAAATAAAAAATTAGAAAATAATTATGTAGTAACTCCAAAGAAAAATAGAATACCCCGAATTAAAACTATTGGAATAGAAGATGAAATAAATGAAGCAGAATTAATTAATGCTATACTAGAAAAAAATTAATTTTTAAAAGATGCAAAAATAAAAGTTATAAAAATACAGAAAATGAAAACAAAGTTTATGGCGATATTGGAAATTGATAATATTAGTTTTAAAAAGGCAATAGATAAGGGAATTATTTTTGTAGATTTCTCTGTATGTACTGTGTTTGAACATCTAGATATTTTGAGATATTATAAATGTACAGGGTATTATCGCTCTGCCCAAAATTGTACTAAATCTCAAATTTGCATGAAATGTAGAAACCCAGACCATAACGCTATGTCGTGTATTACAGATCAGGCTCATTTAAAATGTCCAAATTGTTCTGAGGCAAATTCAAAATTTAATGCTGGTTATTTTATCAACCATAGCCCATTTGATAGAAATTGTGAAACTTTTCAAAGACATGTCAAAATTGTTCAATCTAAAACACAATATGATAAAGAAATATAGCCATTAAAAAAGCAGGAAATACCAAAACCGAATGATGAATTTAATTTAATAAAATATTTCATATAAATATTCAAGGATATTTTAGTTCAAAAGATGAAATTAAAATGTTTTTATTTAAAGAAAAACCTGTTGCATTATGTCTCTCAGAAACCCATATTACCGAAAAAACTGATGAATCAGAATTACAAATTGAAAATTATAACCTATATATTTGCAAATCCAATTCAAAACATACGGGTGGAGTTTTAATTTACCTATATTCAAAAATTTCAATAAATTATTTTGAAAAATTCTCTGTTGACTATCAGTTTTGGTGTATACACATTAATTTTAAAATTTGGAAAACGTATAATTTATTTGCATATTATAGATTACCAAATGGAAGTGTCAAAACTTTTTTAGACTTTTTTGAAGAGAAATGTGAAAGTATTTGGGATGTTAATAGTATTAAAATACACATTGGAGATTTTAATATAAATTTTTTAAATAATGATAACTACGTTAAGAAATTTAAACAAAATATAAATATAACTGGAATGAAACAATTAATAACAAATTTTACCAGGACTACAAACAGAAGTAAAACAATTATAGACCTTATTATCACCAAAGAACATTCTCTAAATTCTGGGATAATGAATGTTCCGAAACTAAGCGATTATGACTGGACATTTGTTCAAATTGAAAATATTACTGGAAATGAAAAACAAATAACAAAAATGACATTTATTGACTATGAAAAATTATCAAAGGAACTTATTTTGTACAATTGAAACTATACTATTACATATGTCAATATTATATTTGAAAACCTGATAACCAATGTATAGATTGCAATTAATAAAGTAAAAGAAGAAAAAACTATATTTCTAAGAAGACATCCAACACCTTGGTTTAATAAAAAAATTATGGACATTAGAAAAGAAGAGATAATGCATACAAGAAATTTTCAATTTCAAAAAGTGAAGAGGATTGGAATGTTTATGAGAAAAATCGCAACATTTGTGTTTCAGTATTAAGAGAAGAAAAAACAAATTATTATGAAAAACAAATAGATAATAATAAAAAAAACAGTAAGCAAATGTGGAAAACCTTAAGGAATTTAGTTAAACCAACTACAAAAATAGATATTAAAGAAATAATATTTGAAGAAGGTAAAATATCAAACAAGAATATCATTGCTGAAAAATTAAACTCATATTATGTTCAGAGCGTTGAAGATATTATTGCCTCAATAAATGTTGGAAACCATTCTATATGTCCTAAAATTTCTAGAAATAAAAACATTATGGAAAATTTTTCTAAAGTATCTCTCAATCATTTAAGAAAAATTATAAATGATTTAAATTCAAATGAAAATTACAACGAGGTTTTAACTAAGAAATTGATGAAAGAAACATTTACAATTATTGGATATTATCTTCTTTACTTTATTAAAGTTTGTTTAAACAAAGGAGAAATTTCATTAGAACTTAAATGTTCATTCTCCGGTTCCAAAGATTAAAAATTCAAAACAATGGAATGAAATGAGACCAATAAATGTATTATGGGATATAGAAAAATTAATAGAAGAAGTAGTTTATGAACAAGTTATGGATTTTTTGAATAAAAACAAAATTTTTATTTATTCTCAAGCTGGGTTTCGAAAAGGATATTCTAGTGAAACAGCCATACAATATGTAGTAGAAAATTGGAAAAGAGCCTTGGAAAGAGAAGCATATGTAATAGCAGTATTTCTTGATTTTAAGCGAGCTTTTGAAACGATTAATAGAGATATATTGTTAGAAAAATTATTTGAATATGGTACAAGGGGTAAAGTTTATCAATGGTTTCAAAATTATTTAAATAATAGATCACAGAAAACTAAATTTGGTAATTTCTTTTCAACAAAAAAATTTAATAACATAGGAGTACCTCAAGGAAGTATTTTGGGGCCTTTACTTTTTATTTTATATATAAATGACATGCCATTAGTCCTAAAATTTCTTAAAATACAAATGTTTGCTGATGATACTCTTATCTATATAAGCGGTAAAAATCTTTTGGAAATTTTAAATTCAGAACTGATTCTATTGTCAAACTGGTTAAAAGTTAACAAATTAAAATTAAATGTTTCTAAAACAAAATGTATGGTTATGGGTGTAAATTTAAATAATTATACAAATATAAATATTTTAATAAATGGTGATAAACTAGAAATAGTCAATTCTTTTAAGTATTTAGGTATATTGATTGATTCAAAATTAAAATTTAATAACCAATTCGAAAATCTAATTTATAAAATTGCGGGAAAAATTAGTTATTTTAAAAGAATAAGTTTAAATTTAAAATTTTATTCAAAAAAAAAAAGTTATACAATACCTACTTTAATTTTACCACATTTTTTTTATTGTTCTACAATTTTGTTTATGGCATATGAAGGTGTAATAAATAGATTACAAATTTTACAAAATAAAGCAATGCGAATTTTACTTATTATGGATAGATATACAAAAATTAATGTAATGTTAAAAAAATTAGAATGGTTAAATGTAAAAAATTTTGTATTATTTTTGGTTCTAATATTTATTTTTAAAATTCAAAATGATTTGTTACCGCCACATTTAAAGCAATTGACTGTTCTAAATAGTGATCAACATAATTATTTAACACGAAATAACAATAATTTTTTTCTTAATAATTTTTCAAAAAATATAGCATATAAATCAGTTTTTCATAAGGGTCTGATTGAATTTAATAAATTAAACAAGTCAATTAAAAATCAAAAAAGTTTAAAATCTTTTAAAAAAAGTTTAAAATCTTTCTTATTAACTCAACAGGACAAATAAAGTTTCAAAAGGTCATTTAATTCAAAAAATAAATTAAAAAAAAGGGTATAAACTTAATGTTAAAATGTATCATGTAGCCACGTGCTAAATAAATCATTTTACTACTACTACTACTACTACTACTACGTCTCAAAAATGGGACTTCATAAATTATTAAGAAAATTTCAGCGAACTGGTTCAGTTTCCAATTAAAAAAAAAACTATGATCAGAATGACGCAGCTTCCCTAATCGTATTGCAGTATGTTGCTGACAATCCTACCCTTTCATTGAGAAACCGAGCTCAAGAACTTGATGTAGTAAAAAAAAACTCATATTTAGAATATTTTAAAGGCAAACAAAATATTCCCATTTAAGCCAACTTTTCATCAAACGTTGGAAGAAGGAGACGAAGCCAAACGTTTGGATTTCTGGTAACATCAAAAATCAGTTCTTGAAACTTTTTGATACCCCTCTGTCATTGATAATGTATGTATTTCGACCGCTAATGCTGCTATCCAAAAAAAAATTCTTTTACCTCTAAAAATTAAAAAAAACTAAAAAAATCGAAGATTTATTTTAAATCTCAAATTTAAATTACAAACGTTATTCTAAATAAGTTTTCTAATTGGCATTTTGGTCAAAAATGTTTACTCTTGGAGAAAAATCATGTTTTTGCGAACCCTGTATAAAAATCAAAATTTTCTCTTCGTGAATTGCATTTTTTTTACAAGCAAAACTTTTTATCAAGAATGACTTTTTCCCGAAAAATGAAGAAATTTTTCATCCATTTGTGCTATTGTAAACCGTATCCGCGGACAGTCTGTATATAGCTTATTCACATCAAACTTTGTAAAAGTTCTCAAATTAATATTGTCTACACCAGCGGTTCTCAAACTTTTTTGGTGACGGAACCCTTTTGGGAAGCAAAATACTTGATGGAACCCTACAATAAAACAATAGTTTTTAAAAGTGTATTCTTTATTAATAAGCATAATAAAAGTACAATGTAACAGTTACTAATTATTACTTACTTTACCACATGGCAAGTACAATAATAGAAGATATTAAAAAAGAAAAAATCTAACTAATGGGAGGTACGAAACTGTTTTTTATTTTTCATCAATTGGTTGATATCAGGTTTGATAGAAGACAGTTGAAGTCTCATATCAGGTTTGGCGTCCAGTCTATTGCGATATTTTGTTTTCGTGGCTGCATAGGTTGAGAATCCTGTTTCGCACAAATATGTTGTTGGGAACGGGAGAAGAATATTCAGAGCCATTTTGCCAAGCATTGGATATTCATCACGGATTCTGCACCAAAAATCGTTGAGAGGCGTCGTTTTGAACAGTGACTCCATACTTGTGTCTGATGACATTTCTAAAAGAGATTCATATATCTCGTTTGACATACTTTCGGGCTTTTCCAAGTTGGGTAAAAAAGGATTATGAATCCATGAATTCAGTTTCATTTTTGTATTCTGTTCTTCGGGAAAATACTTTTCAAAAGATGCGCGCATCGAACTGAGATATTGGACCAATTCTTCAAACACATCATCTTGAAACATTTCTGAGTCGTTATCGCTAACAAACTCACTGAGTGACGTAAAGCTTTCTATTTCTTTCTTACCAACGCAAATAATCCAAAAATCTAATTTTCTTTTGAAGGCAGTTATTTTGTTATAGGCCTGAAACACTGTTGTCTGTTTACCTTGCAATGATAAATTCAATTCGTTCAGTTTTTGAAAGATATTCGCCATAAAAGACAATCGGAACAACCAAGTTTTATCATACAAACGGTCCTTTAAATTAAAAGAAGTATCTGCTGAAAGAAACATTTGTAACTCCGAAGTAACTCGGCTCTAAGTTCAAATAGCCTTGTTAAAGTTTTACCCCGAGACAGCCATCGCACTTCTGTATGGAGCAGCAGTGTTTTATGTTTGCTGCCATAATCTTCACACAATAATGAGAACAATCGGGATTGTAGTGGTCGTGATTTGATAAAATTAATTATTTTTACCGCTTCATCCATAACTAATTTTATATTTGACGGCATTTGCTTCATCGCAAGTGCTTGCCTATGCAGAATACAATGGCTGGAACTACAATTAGGCGCTTTATTTTTTATTCGTGACACTGCTCCTGCTGTTTTACCTGTCATCGCCTTGGCCCCATCTGTACAAATGTCAATGCAATTGTTCCAACTGAGATTATTTTCTTCAAAAAATATATTTATTTTATTAAAAATTTCTTCCCCGGTAGTGTTTGTGAGCAGCGGTGAACACATAAGCATGTCTTCTTCAAAAGAACTTTCATATGGATATCTCACGATAACCAGCAAGATAGCCAAACCAGCGACATCAGTTGACTCGTCCATTTGCAAGGCGAATCGTGTTTTTTGTAGACGTGTAACTAGTTCTTGTTTGACGTAGCTTGCCAGATCATGGATTCGCCGAGAAACAGTATCGTTTGATAGCGGCACAGTAGAAAGATGCTTTGCAGATTTTTCATCGAGCATACATTTTGTTATGTCTAATACACATGGCTTTATTAAATTCTCAGCGATAGTGTGCGCTTCACCTGCTTGTGCAATGCGATAGCTAACTAAATATGATGCCTCCGTGGTCTTTTCGTTAATAGTTTTTGTTACATGCATCATATTTTTTTGACTTTCCAATAACTGATCTTTTTTACGAACAAAAAAGTCTTTATTCTTGTCTTTAGACTCGGGGTGTACAGTTTGTAAATGTCGGCGCAATTTGGCAGGTGCCATGGAACTATTAGGAAGCAGTTTACTACATAGCATGCAGAGAGGTGAGCCGTTGGAATCAACAAATCCGAAACTGATAATATATGATTCATCATACTTCCTTTTTTTCGTCTTTGAAACCGTCGAGCTTGACGTCGTGGCATCATCGTCTGGATCGGTGATTGCTATATTCTCCGCGCGTACTGCTTTTGAACATTCAGCGTCATTAGAAGATGTTGTTGCAACACGTTTAACACCTTTAAGCCACCGTTCCATTCTTCTTTATTTATAATGTTACACGTCAGGATGGTGGGATCTAAATAATGCACAATCGTTACTGCGTATAAGAGACTAAGTTTAGTACAATGAAGAAATGTATAAAACTGAGACAACAGAATACAGCAGGCAGTAGAACAATGAACACTAGTTTCTCGCTAGCGAGCTTGTAAGTAGGTAGGTAGGAACTTATCGATCCGAACGCTAATCGTCAAATGACTGACGAGGCGCGACGCGCGATCGCCGCTTTTATACTTAGTCCTAGACTCGATCTCGAATATTCTAGAAAATACTCGAGTCGGCGCCTTTGATAAACAAAAAGCAAAAATAAAAAGAGAAATATAAAAATTTCTGCGCGCTCACAAGTATACAAGTATACATGTTGATACCAAACTTATGAGATATTGTACCAGCTATTGTAACACATGTTTATACAAATACAAATAAACAAATAAATATACCTACGCGCGGCCGCGGAGTCAAAACGTTCGACCAGAGAGAGGTGTTTTGATTTTTTTTCTAAATTCTTGAGGAACCCCTACAGAGGTATCGCGGAACCCTAGGGTTCCGCGGAACACACTTAGAGTATAGCTGGTCTACACCATCTCTATGAAGATGATGCGCAAATATACTCATCCTTTAACCCCAGCCACGCTGCTCTTGCTACACACAACTTACTGAGGATTTGGAAACTTTGCTTAATGTTTCCAATCACCTACTAAAAATTAACTCCAAATTCCCGTTTTGGAATTAAATATTATAGTGCTCGATAATGAATAGTCGAAAAATGGAATTTTAGAAACGGGGAAGTGGAAAAGTAACAATTTTTAATCTTTATCACAAAATTTAAAAAACATCCTGGGACACAAGAAAGTCGCGCTGCGCCGATGGTTTTTAATAAGTATCTGATTTTTTTTTCGAGACTACAATACTTTTTTAGGTAGGTACTTGTGTGGAAAGTATTATATGCATAATATACTTACATAAAAATGTACACTAGACACGTTTTTAATAATTTTAATGACAACAGAACCCTAATCTATATTTGGACAGACTCAAAATTGTGTTGGTTTTTAAAAGTAGGACACAAAACAACCCTTGTAAAAACGTATTTTCGTTTTAGTAAATTAGAAAATACATTTTTGTCCTTGTTAATTCTTCCAAAAAATTCTTAAAATAACGAACCCTTTCATCTCTCGAAGGAATTTTTGGCTCCTGGTTTTTTTTTTCAGCATTTTCAGTAATTATTTCATCTCTTGGGTAAAAAAGGGATCGTCGTCGTTACGCAAAGTGTTTAATAATCAAAAAGTTTTAGAATAATTGTATTACTAACTTGCTGATTTTTTCACCCAGGTGACTTATCCTGATCCTAGGATTATGATTAGAGTGTGACTGATATTATTCGACCTTATCCTGGTTTATAAAATCAGTATTTATTCTTAAATTTTAGACCACAACAATTATCATAAGGATTTCTCACCTCTGTCTGCCATTGTTGTCTTCCTTTTTATAATTGCCAAGCGGTCAGCTCTTTTGCTAGCATGCATGCATGGTATAAAAAGCAGGCGCGTTGAATCAATACGGCATTGTCAAAAGGCCAGTGGCGGCTCGTCAGGGGCGGCAGGGTCGGCAGTGCCGACCCAGCAGAATTCAGAAAATAGACATTCCCATTTCCATACTTAAAAAATTCTGTATTTTAACTATTTATTTAAACTAATGGTTCAATTAATTTTTTAATTTAACTGTTTACTTCAATTTAAAAATGTATTAACGCTTTTTCCGGTCGGTCACCTCTATATTAAACAATGTCTACGGTCGAAAGTAATAGTAGCAGGTCTTCTCACAGATGACGAACTATCGGCTGGCCGCCGAAAAAAGGCAGCAAAATAGGCAACCAAACATACGTATGAAGTATATTCCCAGTAGTTCAACGCCATGTGTCAATTTTACCGAGCGGCAGTTCTGTGTTTGCCTCACGTCAATTTGCGCGGTTTTTCTTCGTGAAAAGTTTATATTGATTATTGGTTTCAATTCAATCAAGTGAATCAAGTTAAAAAACGTGGACTTTGGAATAAGAGCAAATATTAATTTAATTATAATTTAATACCGTAGTGTATATATTATTGATTGTTTTAATGTGAAGTGGTTTTCTGGTTTTTATTTATTTTCTTAAAATTATATTTACAATTTACAACGTAAAATGCAACTGCGGAAATTTGCCGCGATGCCGGTAAGTTAAATTTAATGCGAATGACAGAGTGGGTGAATCGGTTAGTGTTTTTCGCTAATTTTACTTCTTCGTACGTGGATTTCGTGATTAGGGCTCAATC
The DNA here is from genome assembly GCA_963969555.1 of Polydrusus pterygomalis. NCBI lineage: Eukaryota > Metazoa > Arthropoda > Insecta > Coleoptera > Curculionidae > Polydrusus > Polydrusus pterygomalis. The sequence continues at coordinate 33,498,156 of OZ018376.1, read as the reverse complement.
CTTAATCTTTCTTTCTTTCGGTTAAAATAAGTGATCAGTTTTTATTATTTTCCTTAGTGTGAAGTGCCTAAGTAATTTAGTTTTTGTGTCTTGTGAGTGCTTTTTAACACATTTTGCCGGCTTAAAAATTGTCTATAAAGTAAAGGTAAACTGGTATTGTTATTCCAAAGTCAGTGTGATGACATTCCATACGGCGGTAAACAGTCTGAAAGAGACCGACGTTTACCGCCGTATGGAATGATTGGAATGTCATCACACTGACATTGGATAAATTATATCGTAAGTATTAAAAAAAATGGAAGGAAACGTTTCAAGTGCAGCTCAAATTGTAAGTATTACCAATATATTGTAAGTGACCTTTTATCTCAGAACTTTGCATCACTTCTGCATGATGAAAAAATTATTGTAAAAAACAATGGCCGTCCAACGCCAAAAATGTCTTCATTAATAAATACTAGCGGGAAATGTTCGAACAGATTATTTAATGTAAATTGGTACCAAAAATACCAATGGCTTACTGGGAGTGAAGTCAAAAATAAACTTTTTTGTTGGGCATGCGTGCTTTTGTCTAAAAATAACATTGGATAAAATCAAAATCCATGGAGTAGAAGCGGGTACGATTACTTAAAACAGTTATCTAGGGCACTTCAATAGATAAGAGAAAAATTATACGTACATTTTAAAACTTTTAAGGGTTTTTTAAAATTATTCATTGCTTCAATACCTAATAATAATAAATGGTTTAAAAAAATTGTATTAATTATTATTGCGGTAATTTTTTTTCTTTTATAATTGATAAAGTAATAATATTAACATTAAATCATTGACCAAATTTGGGCGTGGTCCAAATTTTTTTTTGCCTTCCGCCTCTATCGTACCCGTCGCCTACCCGCATAAATAGAGCACGAGCCGCCACTGCAAAAGGCTTAGAATTTTGGTAAATGGACTTTTCCAATATAAAAATAAATTCTTCCTAGATATTACTCCTTTCCTAGACACAATTAAAAAGACGCTGTATAAATGGCACACTATAATATCTCTTAACTAATGTGGGTTTTGGTTTTTATGGATTGCCATCCACTAATTTGAGTTGGCAGCATCATTTCAACTGTAACTTCGTGATCGAGGCGCCCCAATTTTGAAAATTTATTTTATTGCTTGTATCACAAATTAGTATAAACTATTCGGTAACACAAAGAGCAATTTATATTTGCAAGATATGTTGGTATCTGATGGATGGCTCGCAAAGGTGATAAGGCGGAGGGAAAGGGCGTTACTGCTTTTTGAAAGTTTATTTTATCGTACTATTTTTCTGCACAATATGTTTAAAAATCACTTATTTTCTATAAACATATTTTATATTTTCACCATGTGAAAAAAAAACCCTATGGGCAACCGTGTATATATTGGTCACATAAGTAGTGAAATTAAAAAATGTATTTTTAATACATAAAAAAAGCACTATTCAGATAGATCTGAATCACTACTGGTTGAGGTTGTATCCTCATTCTCCCTAACGTGAATCACAAGGCGTTCCACTTGGATCTCCATGATGTTGTCTAGTTCCCACATTTTAGTTTCCACATTTTCCCGGACATGTGCAATACATTTTTGCCATTTTTCTGGTGTAATATTTTCTAATGCCCATTAAAAATCTTTTAAAAACACGCAAATCGTCAAAGAGGCCTATTACAATACTGTATAAAAACAATAGCCAGACTGTCTGGAGATGCAGGTGTTAAAAGCGGCACGATCGTTTGATCCTCCATCGGAACGACCAATAAGATTTGGACAATCCCTTCTATCACGCGCTGATCACGCGCTGATCACGCGCTGGCAATGTTTATATCGTGTTCATCTCGAATAAAAATAGACTTTAGATCATTTGGCAAAATGTCGAAATCTCGATGGTTACCAAGATACAGGGGTTTAAGTTTGATCTTTTAGTTTTAGTTTTTCGTCATACCACATTTATTTTCAAACCAAATCATTTAATATTCGGTACACTTACTAATCTCGAACGACTATACAATTTAAAGATAAGAGTGCTATTTTTTTTAACCGCTAGAGGGCACTTTACCTGAAACATAAATATTATTTCCGTCATAACTTTTTTCTTTTGGTAGCTGGAGCAAAACTGAAGGTGCCATTTTAGTGACAATTAAGAACACAAAAAATAAGTTACTCTTGATCAAGGTCGATAAACCCCACCGTTTAGCCACTAATCAATATCAAAGCTTTCATTGCTCTCAACCAAATGCCTACGTACATAAATGGAATCGCGTCAAATCAAGTGGCCTGGTTTCAAATTATGCGAAATTTTACAACTAAATAATTTGATTACTGTCAAGTTTCGATAGGGAGAGTTTTTTGGTACTCAACATTTGAATATTCTCGTTCCATTTTAGCTTTTTCTTTTTATGACAAAAAACTCTCCCTATCTAAACTTGACAGTAATCAAATTATTTAGTTGTCAAATTTCGCATAATTTGAAACCAGGCCACTTGATTTGACGCGATTCCATTTATGTACGTAGGCATTTGGTTGAGAGCAATGAAAGCTTTGATATTGATTAGTGGCTAAACGGTGGGGTTTATCGACCTTGATCAAAAGCAACTTATTTTTTGTGATCTTAATTGCCACCAAAATGGCACCTTCGGTTTTGCTCCAGCTACCAAAGAAAAAAAGTTATGACGGAAATAATATTTATGTTTTAGGTAAAGTGCCCTCTAGTGGTTTAAAAAAAAGCACTCTTATCTTCAAATTGTATAGTCGCCTCAGATTAGTATGTGTGCCGAATATCAAATGATTTGGTTCGAAAATAAATGTAGTATGACGAAAAACTAAAACTAAAAGATCAAATTCATCTTGATAACCATCGAGATTTCGACATTTTGCCAAATGATCTACTAGCATTATTTTTGCATGTAGAATCACCCCTTAAAAGTTCCTAACGCATTTTCCGAACACCCTGTATATGGCAGCTATTTTTTTTTCTTAAGGCCCACTTATTATTTTTTCTTTCTATTAAAACTTTGCTTGTTTATTCTATTTAATTATCCGGAACACCCTGTATACCATTAAATATATTTATTTTTAACCATAATATAAACTTGTATAACAGTTTGTTCGGGTTTGTGGCTCCATTTCTTGTTATTGTCTAATTTGTGTGTTATCGGACTAGTTAATTCATATAAATATAGCGGTTTTAGTGCTGGATCCGTTAATAAATCCGTATTGATTTTTTGAAAGAATATTATTAATTTTGAGAAAATTGATTAGTCTATCTTTAACGCACTTTTCAAAAAATTTTGCAAAATTATTTATGATACTAATTGGTCGATAGTTACCTACATTATTTTTATCACCCGATTTTTAAATTAAAATTCCTATTGATATTGACATTGCATAAAACAATGTATTTCATGCAAAATCTTAAACTGTCTTCACTTCTATTTTAGAGGGGTTAAAATAAGAATAGGTACCTACAGTAAAAATCGATCGTTGTGTCGGATAATTCCGAAAAAGTTTCAGAACCTGAAACAATAAAAAAATTCAATTGCATACAAATCAATTAGCTCGTGGGATTGTATACACTCGTAATAATGTAAATAAATTGAAAAAGTTTAGAGTACCTACTAGAACACGTCGGGACAGATACGTTATTTCGCCTGTTATTATTAAACATAATTCCAATTCTCAGTAATTTCTAGAATAAAAGTCGGTAAATTTGTCCGGCTTTCAACTCAATTAATTTTTAACACTTCACAGCAGTCTGTAATTTGCGTCAGAATATAAGAGTGACATATAAATCGATACGTTATTGTCCACAGACAATAAATAATTGACAATAGAACGTTTTAACATAACCAATAATTTAGTTTTTGTTTTTTAATGTATCTAACAGCCAGTGGCGGGGGCCGTAAGGGTAGCAAGAAAAAGCACTTACCCTCTCGCCAGTGGCGTAGCCAGCGTTGCAGGGCGGGAGGGGCGAACATATATGGGGGCGCTTTATGATTTTTTAGAACCACTATTATTATTATTAAAAATATGGTGTTTTTTATTATAAAATGTATAAAAAAAAAACAAATAGAAATAATAAAAATCGAGTTAAGACACATCATAATATATTCTAAATAATAAACAAAAATAAATGGGATTCACGCCATTAAAAAAATACGGACAAAAAACACTGTAACTTTCGTAAATAAAAATACATCATATACTTAATAGTAAATAGGTAGGTACTCTAATTTTACGCTATAATACTAAAAAATTTTCACAAAATAATTCTGCTACTCTTTATGGTTTAAAATTTGTCGATTACAGATAATATTAGACGCATAGTTCCTTTCAATATTTAACAATGCTATGTTTGTCAACCTGTCCTCAGACATGGTCAACCTATTATACGTTTTAATATTTCGTAGTCTATTAAAAGATCTTTCGCCTGTTGCAGTTGTAAGCTGCTGACTATTTATTAATAGCACGGTAAATTAGTACGCCACTAACGTCAGGTAGATGACCGGTAGTAGGAGGTCGCCTGGGAAACAAGTGGATGAAAGGTGAAGGTTTTTTGGCAGCTGGAGAGAAAAAGTGACAGGGGGAGTGGGAAAAACCGAAGAAGAAAGACCTGCGACGGAGCGCTTTGCTGAAGATCGCTCCGGGTCTCGTTACGGTGTAAAACCAACCCTTTTGATTGTTAAATGGTGTTGTTGTTGTTTGGTGGAAGGCTCAGTGAGTGAAGTGACAACGTACAACTAGTGTTGGAACTTTGAGTAAAAGCAGCGACTGTAACAATACCGCGGCGTGCGCAATCGCTACAAAGGGGACTTTCTCAAACCAGAAAAGTTAAGGTAGTTTAGTTATAAGTTTAGATTTAGTTTTTTGAATAAAACATTTACAATATTATCCAGTTTGTTTATTAACAAAAAATAACCCCGTTCCCAAAATAAAAGGAGTCTTCACAGTGCTTGTGGCTATAGTTAAAAAAATTCAGTATATTTTACATAAATTAGGAAAAACTGATTCCAATTTTTTGGAAATTAAGAAAGGGTATATTTCTTCAGTTTTTAATTTATATTCCTGATTTATTTCAGTTACTTAATAGACTACAAAACGATTTGTATTCATCAACTAATTTGGGTTGGATAGAAGATTTGTAAAAAATACATAAATCATACAAAGATTTTTTATTTTCTTTAGAAAAAGCGATATTTTCCGCCTCTAAGCAGGAAAATTTGTTTGCTATCAGAAAAAAGTCATCAAATCTCTGTGTCAATGTTTGAATAAATGTGTCCAGTACAAAAAAATATACAGAAATTTTAAAATTTCGCCTAGGGCAATTTTCAATGTGTCCAGCCGTTTTTTTATCGTGAAAAAGTTTGACCTTTTTTGATCTTTTTCTTCTAAATTCATTGGGCAAGTCATACTTACGTGAAATTTCTTTAGCCTTTTCTTCAAAGCTGTTAAATGATTTGTCATTTCTCAATGATTTTAAGTCATTTATGGTTGATTTAATTAAAGAAACTGCTGCTGATATATTCATATCGACTTTTTGTAAATAATTAGATAGAATTTGAATACCTAAAAGTGTTTGTTTCCAAAAGCAAAGAAGATATACAAATTCAAAACATTTTATATAAGTTAAAATTCCACGAGCATCAATTATTTAACTTGCATTTGTACTTGCAATTTCACCAGATGAGATGCTTTCCATAACCTCTATTATAGCGTGTTATTAAAGTATATTTTTATTTTGCATACGGGCACCAAGCGGCAAGGGGCGCCATGCAAGGGGGGCGGGGGGCAGGCGCCCCCCCTGACCCCACCTGCCTACGCCACTGCCTCTCGCGTCCTTTCTCCGAATAGAAAAACAAAATGTTTTACGACCATATAAAATACGATATCTTTCTAAGACAGTATCGCCCTCGAATACGTTGAGCATTGTTTTATTAATATATAAATAATATTATAAAGACATTTTTTAAATTAGTTATAATAAACTGTTAGTGATGTCCAGATATTATGGGATATTTTTTTTTACCTTTCAACAAACCCACATAACATAACAGTTGGAATGATGCTGCCAATTCAAATTAATGAACTATTCCTACACTTCGAGAAGTTGATCAATTTAATAACATGTGGTTTCAGCAAGATGGTTGCCCCGCGCATAATTCCTGACAAACAAAAACAATTTTAACACGCTTTTATTAGCTTCACCTGTATGTTTGTTTGTATGTATGTATGTTTGTAACCGACTTCTTACAAACCCGAACAAACTCGATTTTGACCTACTTTAAACGGTCAGATTTAATTTAAATTTTGTAGACTTATCAAGAACCGCTGACAAAACAATAATCTACACGCAAAAAATTCTCCTGTCAAATTTTGACAGCTATCAGGTATAAAACGAAGAAGCGATTTTGACGAAACAAATTATAAAGTTGTATAGTATTCGATGCGAAGACTACGGGAAAAATAAGCAAAAAATTCTCCTGTCAAAATTTGACAGCTGTCAATATGTCAAATCGTTTAAAAAATTATATTAAGGTGGCATTCTCAACGTCATTTAATCCATTACCAACCTATAACCTATTTCGCGTTATTTTTTCAAGTTTATTATTTTCTTGACTAATATTTAAATAAAATCAGTATCATCGGCACATTACTTAGGTAATATCTGATATATTACAAAAATATCAATTTATTTCATTGCTAATTTTGGGATAATTTATAGTGAAAGAACAATGACATAAAAATGTTAAAAAAAATCTTACCCGATATTTTTCGCTATACAATTCTCCTAAAATAACTTATAAAATTCCTTGATATTTATTAAATATGTCAATTATTACCTATAGAATATCAGGTCGGTACTGATTTTATTTAAATTTTGTGTAAAAGCTAGAAAACATAAATAAATCTACGCAAAATAGGTTATAGGTTGGCAAGCATGTTGCTACTCCTACCTTAATTGAAAAACTATAAGGTCGTATCGTATATATATTGATGGTGGAAAGTTGAAAAAATAAGCAAAAAATTCGGTTGTCAAAATTTGACACCTGTCAATATGTCAGAATTATTACAATAACCGATAGTAAAGAAACAAACGTGGGGTCGTATAGGTATTGTCGCTATAAGAATAGAGAAAAATTATAAAAAAAATTCTACCGGTCAAAATAAAATTTTGACAATTTTTTTTTTTTATTTTGAAGTTTTTGTCGTTTTTTTATTTCTTGTGAATACCAATACAATAATTTGATACCGGATTCGGGTTTGTTCGGGTTTGTATGTTTGTTTGTAACCGACTTCTTTGAACCCGATTTTGACCCACTTTAAACGGTCATATTTATTTTAGATTTTGTAGACTTATCAAAAACCGCTGACAATACAATAATTTGATACCCGATTCGGGTTTATTCTCAAACTAAAAAATGAAAAATAAATATAGTTTAAAAAAACTAAAAAACACGCTTTAATAATTAATCAAAGTAAAAAAAAAACGGAAAATAAATAAATAAATAAATGTTTAAAATAATTCTTGAAATTCTTAATATAGGCAGAAAATAATAATGAACGATAAACATTAGTATTATTGTGAAAAAAGCGTGGGGCGCTTTGTGCTATATTTTTCGTATATCGAGCACCCCACGCTTTTTTCTTTGACAATAATACTAATGTTTATCGTTCACTAGTATTTTCTGCCTATATTAGGAATTTCAAGAATTATTTTAAACTATATTTACCTATTTATTTTCCGTTTTTTTAGTTTGATTAATTATTAAAGCGTGTTTTTTAGTTTTTTTAAACTATAAGTGGAGACTTCCGGCAAAAAGAATCTACCGGTGGCACTGTGCGCAAGCCTGCTAGGACCCTGGACTTTACCCCATTAGACTTTTATACGTATACGAATTTAACCTAAAACCCGCCAAGTTCTTGAGCAACGATATCCGATGTCAATTAAATGTTTGAAGTTCCATTTAAGACAATAATATTGTCTTAAATGGAACTCATGCAACGAAGACTATAGTAACTCATTATTTCTAGTTTTGAGAAAAACTAATTTAAAATATTTGCTTAATAACTGTTCCTTATTATTTTTTTAATCAGACAAGATATGGCAATTTTGTTGTTCTGGGTCTAGACATAGTTGGGCTTTCTTTTTTTTAATTTTTTTTTAACAAGTTACTATATAAATCGTTGAAAACAACTAAGAAAAAATCAAATTCGTTGGTTCAACATACTATATTTTAAGCTGTTTTACATGTGAAAAAATGAAGGCAATACTTTTGGGCTCCTAATTATTATAAAAATACAAGATTATTCTGAATCGGTCACATTTTGTGTTCTGAGCGCTTCCATTACTTCTTTTAGTCTCCTTGTATTTTGCTTTTAAAGAATAATAGAAGGGATGGTAGACGGAAGGAATGGCTGGAAGGACTTAAGCCGGCGTTTTTTTTTGCAGCTAATAATAATTTCATGCATAGCAAAAAAACAAAAATATAGAAAAGGTGAGGTTAGAAAACATCCGACATCGACATAAGTTAAACTAAATTCAACTCATACGATGTGGATTGTTAAAAGTATTCGGATGAAATTTGCCGCCAAAATTATCGACCAATGAGAACACCGTCGGATCATCGTATCGTCGGAAATCGTATGCAAGAGACTCAACCTTTACTTACCAGACCTTTGCGAGATATTACTACAATGAAAATAACCTGATGGTAAAGGATTATCGTGGGGAGAGCTCAGGCGTTCCAAGTTATCAGGACTTTCTAAAAAACAATAATAAATAATTTAAAATAAACAAACATATTATTAACATTTATTTCAGACATTTTGACATCTAAAACGTGTAAAAAACTAATTTTAGCTATTTTTTAACACAAATTTCCTTGTAAAGCCTATTTACTGTAAACAATAAAATGATAATGTAGTTTACCTGGTTTCTGCAAGTTGTTACATTCTAAATCACTTTGTCCAGGTTTCTCGACAGTTTGCTCAGATGATTTCAGCAACCGTATAATTTTTTGTCCTCGGACTCATGATAATTACGTTATAAAACGAAATAAATGTAAACAAATACAACACTGACAACTTACCCTTAAAAACGCTTATAAAACTACTATTGTAAATTGAACATTCCGATAATTTACGTGGATTACTATAGCAACTTGACATGCTATAGTTTTCGCGGCAATTGAGAAATTGGTAAAGTAAAGTAAATCGAGATAATATAGTATTCGTAGAATTTTATGGTCAAAAATGACTTTCTATATTTTATGGTTGTAATTCTGGTTGCCTAAACCCTTCGCTTAGACATACTATACTTTTCCAGGTCAAAGCTACTGTGCTACTGATAAATAGTATGTGCGCTGCATAATGGTAACTGAAAAAACCCCAAAAATTAGTTACTATAGTCTTTGTTGCATGAGTCGATATGTTAATATTTGATAAAATATGTTTCACGTTTAAAGTTTCTTTGATGTCCCTAAGAGATATCTTGTTGAAATTTTATCCCACCAAAGCAAATCATTATTTGTTAAAGCCTAAACATCCGGATTGTTAATTACATGAACTACCCAATAGGTATCGGGATTGTAAATTAATCTAACAAACTTTAATTTAATACTCACCCCAAAAAGTCTGCAGGGGGTTAATGGCCTTATTACCCTGTTTAAGACTGACTCTGACTTGTCATTTCATGCTGCACAGTATTTGATTCCCGTCTTTTGTGCTAACGAACTGTAACCTCATCAAAGAAATAAGCTCCGCTTGTCTGTAAACTGTGTACGCTCGTCCCATAGGATTGGTAATTGTGCAGTAATGAAATGTTTGAGTGAATGTTGCAAATGACAACTAGGAAATTAGTTTTTTGATGTTCCCGCGTATGCAGAATCGACACAATGTCACGGCGCGTTGAAGGCTCGTCGGGTCTTTGAAATATACTTCATAATTTATGAGTATATGTCTGTTTTAACTTTTTGTCTTATTCGTACATGCTTCAATGGAAATCAATCAAAAAATATATTTTTCTATTTCACGTTCATAATGAGTTCAGTACGACCCTCATTTGCGGATCGTAATGAAGCTATTTCGATACGCGTTTTTTCTTTATTTGATGTTGGTAACATTTAAATATTTTATTTCATTGACTTGCGCGGCCTTTGTGATTTACGAGAAAACCCATTTTTCGCAGAGGAAAACTAGCTTGATAACTTACTTTTTTATTCTGTGTGGATAACAGTCATGTATGTTGGTTGCATAAATCTATAAATCAATCTTTTGTAGATGCTTCAAGCTATCATTTTCTGCCAAATCCTATCCAAAATTCAATCTACTAACCTTCTAATGTCGATTTTAACTTCAACTTTATTTGAATTTTCCATCTTCCCTATACTAAATTGTAATGCCGTGACGTAAAATCACGTCTTTTGAAATTCGAAAAAAAGTAGCAAAATCTCCCGAATTTCCGAACGCTCTGTATATGTATCGAATGCACAAGGATCACACAACGTATTCCGTCCAATTTCAAATCTCATATCGCTAAAATAACTTTAGAATCACGTGGTGAAAATGGGTCAATAAATCAAAAAATGACAGTTTGCAAAATAATTTTTGTTGTCCAGAGGCTCCTATGATAAAAAATAGTATTACCAACATAAAATTTAGACATAAAAATTTACAAAATTTGAAGGATTTATTTATTTTTTTAAATGTATTTTTCTTGATTATAAAAGGTGAAATAGAAAAAAATGTATAAAGCACATGTTTCATAAGGCGTTTTAGCGCCCGTGTCAATAAAAAAACTCGCCACTTCGTGGCTCGTTTTTTAAAATAGACGCGGGCGCTAAAACCGCTTCTTATGAAACTCGTACTTTAATATACTATTATTTCCTTTTTTAAAGCAGTTAACAATATCTTAACATAGTATAAAACAAAGTCGCTATCGCCCGTCTTTCCCTATATCCCTATATGTGCTTAAATCTTTAAAACTACGCAACGGATTTTGAAGCGGTTTTTTTTAATAGATAGAGTGATTCAAGAGGAAGGTTTTTATGTATAATTAGCGACCCACCCCGGCTTCGCACGGGTGCAATTTCAGAAAGTGGCATGCCGGGTACTAATATATCGGGTTTGTTCGGGTTTGTATTTATACCAGCGAGTTGCAACGCATGCCGGGTACACGCTAGTATTTTATATAATCCAATACAATAAATATATTAAGCTCCTTCTCGTATTCCGGATATTATTGTACCCACAATGAATTAAGCAAAAGAAAAAAGAAGGAAGGAAAACAGTGATTATTCAAGCTCACAAAGCTAAAAGCTTGTCTGCAAACATGAATGTCTGTTATGCATTTATTCTTCGTCGAATTTACCCTACCATAGAACATTTTTATACTTCAACCCAAGAAATGAAATAAAACATAGAATCAAATCAGATGAACAGCATTCGTTTTTAACCCTCTATCAATAGAAAAAGTAAAAAATGATTAACAAAAATTAAATAAATAAAAATATCGCGTAAAAAGAGAGAAAAGAAAACTGCGGCCAATTACCCAATGCATAAAAAATCAATAAATATCAAGACAACAAAGTTAATTATACACAAGAAACATACATTTATTTTTTTTTTTATAGCAGTACAAAAGCTTCCGCAATAAGCCATTCCATAATTGTTTTTTTTAAGTTTCTGGTTTTAGTTTATTTTTCAAGTCGATGAATTGTATTATACATTTTTTTAACAATATGGATATGAGCTCGTTGACCTATAGGCAAAATTAAGTTTTTATTTTAAAGTTAACAATACAAATAAACAAAGTTTACTTTTTCTTGATCTAGTATTTTTTGGGCTATATTTAAAGACCTTCCTTCTTTTCCGTTTTTTCTGACCGGACGAGTGTATTTCCGCCACCGGTACGCTGGTATTTTTGTTGGTTGATATTTTTGCAGCAGTCAAAGTAAGTGGTGTTCCTTTTTGCCGTTTTTCGGTGGTATTTGTTATCTGTTTCCTTTCTGTTTCGTCTTCTGAAGTATCCTGGCTACTATATTCGCTCCCTCTGTCTTGGTCGGTTGTTTTTTCGATATCCCTCAGATCGGAAATTTGACATTCTTGATTATCAATTATCAGTTTTTGTCCTACTATTTTTGCAGTATGGTTTTGAGATCTTGAGTTTTTTAAATGTTTGTGTAAGATTTTCTGATTTTCTCTATCTTCAGGACAGAGATCTGAGAACAGAGAACTGATAAATCGTGGGTTTTAAGGGTTTTTAGTTTGTCCTTATTTTTAAATAACGTTGCCTTTTTGAGGTATGAAATAAACTGTACCATAATGGGGGGATTCTTAGACTTTTCTATGGGGTAATAGTTATTTATATCTCTTTTCGATATGTGTTCCTAGTAGAGTGTTTAACTGTGTTAATAACGCAGTCAAAACATCGTGATGCTGTGTAGTGTTTTTGAAGCCAAATATAATAATATTATTTTTTCTTGCTGCCCGCTCTAGTTGGAGGCGTTCTTTTAGAACATTAACCTTTTTATTTGTTGTTTCCGTTTTTGATAGTATTTGCTGAAGTTGATAGTATTTGCTGAAGTTCCGCCTTAATTTCCGAAGTTTGCTGTTTATTAGCTTCGACAATTAATTTAAACAGTTGTTGTTGATCATTAGAAAGGGTATCTATTCTATCCATAGTATATGACTGTTTACCTTAGTTATATTGTTTGCTTGTTCTTGCCTTATTCCTGCTAGATTTAATGATCCCAGTGCCACTGGTGGAATGTAGTCTCGCCCGATCTATTGTTCACACTATTTTTATTGATATTACGCAAACTCTTAACTGTTCTTGTATGAATTTTGGACATATGTAACGTGTACGGCTTTACTGTTAGTAGTCAAATTTTTAATAATTTTTGACCAGTTTTTTCCACGATTCAGATTAATATTGACCTGGAGCACATGCTAGCACGTTAGTCGCTTCGCTGTTCTGACTTGACTGATAATAGATTAATTTTAATTGATAAGAAGAGAAAAATATTTATGCAAGTCCTAAAAAATAGTAATTTACGTTACAAGACCGAATAGTAGTGTTTATCAGGTCGAGACAAGCATTTCCAAGCATTTGCAAGCTTGGAGAGACCTGCACAACACTAACTTTCGGTTGCGTGACGTACAATATTTTTTTTAAGACCGACACTTCGATATACTTACATTAAATTATTTTATTTTATATTACTTTTAAATGCGTCGTATGACTTCTCGTAACGGGCTTTTAATTTTACTGGCAATATTATATCGTAAGTCGCTTTCCTTGCTGCTTCCAAAATTTCTTCTGAAATCTCATTTTCCGTGTCGGATAATTCAAAATCTGAATTTATATTGTTAAATTTGCGCACTCGCGAAACAATTTTGACATAAACAACAAATTAAAAATCAACGAATTGTCACTCGACAATACATCGAAATGTTGTTGTCATAGTAACGAAATCAAGGTAGCTTGTTTTATCAAAGAGCGATTGGAAAAACAAAAAACAGGGACCGGAAAAATCTTTTCCGGTCTCTAACGTCAATTTTCCGGTCTTGATCGACAAAACGTAATTTTTTTTCTGGACGAAAAATTGTCCAGAAAGTGTATATTTTCTGGTCGGTTTAAAAAAAAAAAATTGCAGAGTAAAGAAGACAATTTTCACGAAACGCAATACTAGCAGTGGCGGTTCTTGAGAAAGAGAGATTTAAACTGAAACGCAGTGGATCGCTCTTTATCGAATTGCTTATGCGTAAAGCAATAACATAATTCTCGCGTCAGCTGCTGCGCATGATGTGGTTTAGTGGTTGGTTAGTTCGGCGCGAGTGCGTGTTGTTTGTTCCTTCTCGTTAACAATGTAACTTTCTTTTTAACTTCAAAAATCAAAGGTACCTACATAATTACACAACATCCCAGGTAGCAAGGTGACGTATTTAAGACGTCGAATATTGGTCATCAGCGACGTCATAAATTACGTAAATGAAACGGTAAAAAGACGTGCTTAAGTCACAGACCTATAACGTCTTTTTTGACGTAAAAAATGTGTCATATTAAGACGTCTTTTTAGGTGTAGAAAACGTCAATAAACGTCATAATTTTTTTTCAGCTGCATTCAAAACTGCAAATATTCCGAACTGATTTGGGTGTAAAATAAGCACTCCGCTTTCCAGAAAATAATTAAAATATTTAACGAAACTGCTAATATATGTTTTTAAAAACTGATGCGGAAATGTTTAACACCTTATTATATCCTTAAATTATTTCCTAACTTTTTATGATTTTTTAAACATCCTGTATCAATATAACGAACATTTACTAAAAACTTCTTAAAATAATACATATAATAGGGGTAAAAAAATACATATAAATATTTTATGTACAAAATCCTTTTAATGATAATAAATTAAATATTACAACTTTCATGTGTGTGCAGAATTGAAAAAATGCTAAGGAATCCTTTAATGGCGTCATCGTCACCCAGTTTGAGTGCATAACGGCTACTCCCCCGCCGTTATTTGCCTCGAACTCGATAATCTGATACATTTATATTCGTTTATAACACAAAATATATAGAAACCATTATAGAAACTAAATCACCATAAACTTTTCACTTTCACTTTTGCCGAACGGTCGACTGCCTGACTGCTAGCGCCAACAACAGAATACCAATGCGTTCTACCTTCTGTCAGACTGCCAATGTCATAAAAAGGAGCGCGGGTAATTTAAATTTGATATTCGCAGACTTTTAATGACAAAATATTTGCTTTTGCAAATTTTACATACATAAATGGTTAATTTGAAATGGTAATATTTTAAAAGTTTTTTACATTGGTATTTAAACATAAAAACGTAACAAGATAATATATATATTAAAAGTTTAATGATACGTACGTGCCTTTAACTATAAGAAAGAGCTATTCTCAGGCGTTTTACTTATTTAAAACCGGTCCCGCTATATTTTCAAAAAACTTGGTCACTTTTACTTTTTAATGATACGTATAATTCAATAAAAATGACTAAAAATCGACGTGTTTATTACGTAAAATTATGGCGTATAAGACACGTGTTAAAAACTACGTTATTTTGACGTCATCTCGCGACCAAAAGACGTCAACTGACTAAAAATCCCCAATATTCGACGTCATAAAGACGTCATCCTGCTACCTGGGATGTCATTGGGTTTATGTATGCTTGGTAAAATTAATATTCAAAATCAGTTAAAGTCTGCATACTTACTACTGTAACCAAATAATCAAGCAAACAAAAATATGTGATAAAAACCGATGTTTTAAATCAAATTATAAACCGTATTAACCTGTAAATTTTTTGTCAAATGAATAATAATTGTAGGTACTTACCGGTCACACAAAAGTAATCAAGATTTAATGAAAGTAAAAATAAAAGGCACCATAACCACCAAATATTTTGATAACGTAATTAAATGTAACAAAAAGCACAAAAACGCAATTCATAACTCGGTGTTTGGGTTCAATACGGTCCACTACTAATCTAGGGATATTATTATGTCCCAATATCAGCTGATCGATGACAAATTTCTGCTGTCATCTGTTTTAAAACGAGAGAATTCGTGCCGTTTTCTATATAAAAACGATTTTTTACTCAAACACAATGGACTTTTAGAAGCTCGTTTACGGACGCAAACCATAATTACAATAAAGTAATATACTTAATTATAGCGGAGTACGACAATGTGGCGTATTCTCTTGTGTAAACGTTGTACATACAAGAATAAAAGGACTAACACCGTGTTCATTGTATGTGTTAGCATACAATAATGTTGTATCGGTGCTTTAAACTCTTTAGAGTAGAGGATCCCTGTTAAGTCATAGTCGGGTACACGGAAAAAAATCCCAATCTGATTTGAAAATTAATCTATTCTTGAAAAATTAGCCTAACATAAAGCGCTACTATAATAGAATTAAAATAAAATTGTTAGTCCAAGAAAAGAATAAACTTGAATGTATAATTGTTTTATTTTTAGCAGTTAAGACAACCATAATTTTGGCTTAATTACAGCTACTTTTAAGTCAATAAGAGAGATTAGTTTAAAATAAAGAATAGGAATAAGGTTAGATTAAATTTTACTTTATATTGTTTCAAGAATTGCTTAACTTAAAAAACAACTAGTCTATGTGAATTGGCATAACTGTTGTCAACTTTTTAATAAAAACAAGGTTATCTTTATGGGGATGATACATATATTTAAACAAATAGTTATTATACACTAACTTGAAAATATATTAATTTTGAATTGATTTTTCAGTTTGAAACAAATAGACATAAGCTTGTATTCATTTTGGCTATACTTGCCACCACTTGCCATTTGACTGTTGACTTCGACGCCTCGACCGATCGCATCGGTAGCCTTACTTGTGATTTTGTTTAGTTTAGTGCGTAAGTTATGGAAGAAATCCTGCAAGAGTGTTCTATATAAGTACCTAAGTAAGAGTGTTTATTTTATATAATAAATATATATATATTATATAAATATAAGAGTTAAGATATTCTGTTATCTGTTAGTTAATGTAGTTAATATGGGTTGGAGTATTTTCATGTTAATAAAAGTAATCTAAAAATATACGTTTGCACTGAATTTCTTTCCTTACTATTCCTCGTAATAAACTGGACTTTTGTTTTAATAATTATTAACTTTCTTCTGCAAGAAGTATGCTAAATTTCATATAACATGTGGTCCTCACAACCAGAGGCAAAATAACAAAGTTTTGCTTTTATTTCAAGTGATTTATAATCCATAAAAATAAGGTCTGCAATATGGGGAAGTTTTCGTAACTTATGTCGATATAAATCGCGTAATGTAAATGTTACTTATATATTTTTTTTAAATTGCTTTGCAGTCGGCCTGGTGTTTCCGAATCTTAAACCATAGACTTACCAGATTTGTGTTTGCAGCTAAGTCTAGCTGATTTGCACATGGGTCAACTAAAGGCAGCCATTAGATAAAAGATTAATAGTGTTACTTTAAGTGTACTCGCTATTAAACCAAGGAACAGTAGTGGTTCATTTTAATATTACTATACTCAATGAAAGATTATTTGATGTTGAATGAAATGTTTAATTATTTAATTTCAAGAATAGCTGTATTTGTTTTATATTTGCTTACTTTCAGCATTAGATTGTTAGTAGACTTGTTGACCCTTAAAAGAAGTAATGGTGACTGTTTCATTTTAAGAATACCATGCTTTGAATAACAAGCATACTTGCTCTTGCGGATATACGAAACTAGTGTATCCTTAATTGAAGCCTATCACTCTTGGTTATAGTATATATTTTTTTCCGTGTACGGTTATCAGTTTGATTCTTTAGTATAAAATAATTAAATTAAAAATAAGTGACACTAACGAAGGACCATAGTATATTTAAAGGGGTTAGGGAGTTTGCAACTCATCAAAATGTGCTGTCCTTTTAAAAGGACAATAGAGCTATGCCAGGTGTACCGCCTGACTGGCCATGGGAAATCCCATGTAAAGTTTGCTACCCGCCAATATTTCTCCCCTGCCATTTTATTTTATTTTCATCTTTTTGCATAAAAACATTCTAAGTGCCATCGAACGTATCCTCAAAAAATGCCAAGTGCCGCTTACCGCGTATAGTAGTGCAATCAATTTGACAAAGTGAGGAAACCTACAAATCACATGCCTTATTTCGGTACAAACAAGCTAAGTGCCAACCGAAACAAACATTAAACTATTACCCTAAGCCCTAAGATATTGGAATTATTAGTTTAAATCATGTTTTGCAATAATAATATAATATGTAGGTACTTTAAGTTTTTGTACAAGTTTATTTTAGTTCATAAGTTTGGTATTAACAGATTTTTTCTCTTAAAACCCTTTTTTTATCGTGGTACAATGGCATGTTTCTTATTTTTTTTTATTATACACATTTTTTGCATTAACCTTCGAAACAAGGCTAAGCTTACATTAGTATAATATGTTTTAACAAAATGTAAAATCAAGACTTATACACGTAGGGAAAATGTTTGTCCGCCCATCTCTTAGTAATAAGTTAGAATAGTACAAATATGAAGTATCGCAAAGCAAACAGAGGTAGGTAGATGATGTTTCCCCCGCTCCATCGTATTGCATCTCGCTGGTAGCACGCCGCGCCGCTTCGATTCTATTAATATCAAATAAATATTCATTCTTTCGTACGTTGCCGCCTGAATGAAAGGATCAGGATCAAGCAAAACGCATCGAGCCAGCCAGATCCGATGCGATGGAGTGGGGGAAACATAATCTACCTATTTCTGTTTACTTTGCGATACTTCATATTTGTAATATTCTATCTTATTACTAAGAGATGGGCGGACAAACATTTTCCCTACGTGTATATCTTTTACCCTTTTGGAAATAAGCACTCAAAATTTCGTTTTTCTTAAATATCTCTGTTCTTTAAAAGAAAATTAAAATCATGAATTATGCAAAATTATATAAAGCTAAGCCAACTTATAATATAATAATAATCTAAATATTACAATTTTTCTATTATAACTTCTCCCTTATTTATAATTTTTCCTTTTTTTTGATGAAATATTTTTGAATTACTTACTTATATTTTCAAATATATTTATGATGTGATTAAAATTAATAACCTAAATGGGCGTATATTTTTTCATTACAAAATCGGACAGATTTGTTAATCTATGGATTTGTAATGATGCTTTCATTGGATTTATTTTTATTAAAAAAAACAATGTTATTGATTTTTAATATTATTATAAAAAATAACCTGCAAATAAATTAATTTTAATTTTGGCACTTAGCCTGTTTGATCCGGACAACCTTCACTTATGATAATGTCAAATGTTACTAGACGTTAAGTATATATTTTCTTAGTTTCAACGTGTTTTACACACTGAGGAAAATAATCTAAAACAACAGGTTTGCTAAGACATAGTTTGTATTGATAGCTTATTTTGTATTAACACATATTAAATAAATTGCTAGTGTATCAAACCCTCCTTAGTGTTATATCAATTCCAGATTTGCTAGAACAGTGTTTTTATTCCTAGTAATCAGTTCCATAAGCAGCACAGTCTCGTTGAATAATGATCTACTTTTAATACATCTGTTTTGTTAAGAAATAAATTGAATCTTCTCAATGCGACGCATTTTGTTCCCAGTAAAGCGCTTTCTCTACAATTAAGAAAGCAGAACAGCGTCCCCAAAACGAATTTTATCCGTTAGAACCAACCAAGAGGTTGGTGAGGGTTCGTAGCGATCGGCAAGGTAGGTCACATCGTTGTTCGGAGTCTTCTAGCTGTCCTGTCTGAATTTGAATTCTATTGATCGTACCAATACTTGTATCAATTAGTTTTAAATTTAGTGTTTTTAAATTTCCTAGCGCTAATGCTATTACCTTTATTTTTTTTCTCTCTTTTACATACATACAGGGTGTTAATTAAGTACGTAGACAAACTTTAAGGGATAATTCCTTGTATAATTTTAAGATAAAAAGTTCATATAAACGTATATCCTAAAATGCTTGGTTTTCGATATACAGGGTGCTAAAGTTTTCATTTTTTTTTGGTTTTCTTAATATTCCTTTGGAATCTTTAGGAATAATTAATTCAAATTTTGCACAAATAATAGATCTACCAGTATTTACGAACTAACATTATTAATATTTAAATTAATCAACAGGGTCCTCGTTTTTTTTGTGGTCATGACCCCTTTACTCCCGTCCAATTTAGTTAATACGACGCCACTGACTAATTTTAAGAACAAAATCTAATTTGTCATTTTATTCTCTAACATTTACCTATCTTGAAGTTTGTTACTATCTCTTACGGCTTAGAAGATATCTTGAGAAAAATAAAATAATGCATTGTTAATATTGGATAATTTAATAAGTATTGTTTCGCCCATAAGACAATGTTATTTGATACATTTTAAAACCAAACTTATGGTAAACTGAATTAAAACTTAAGCTAAGAAATAAACTTAATCTAAAGCAACTGCTGGAAATGGCCCCCTCCGACTTCAACACATGCATCGGTGCGCCTCACCATCGACTGGCGGACCCTCTCGAAAATACCAGGAGAATTCCGTATAATTTCGCACGACTGATGTATCCTGTTTCTTAGATCTCTTTCATTGAGAACTGGAGTTATGTATACTAGCGATTTTACGTGCCCCCAAAGAAAGAAATCAATTGGATTGAGATTGGGCGACCTGGGTGGCCAAGGTTGAGGTCCTCCACGCCCGATCCATCGATCGGCATAATTTTCATCTAAATACTGTCGTGCAACTAAACTAAAGTGTGGAGGAGCACCATCATGCATAAACCAAATTCAAGCTCTTTCTCCTATTCCATCTTCTAATAGTTCGGGTAAAACATACTCCAGAAATTGCCGATAATTGTCGCCATTAAGTCTGGGAGGCAGAAAATATGGCGCAATAAGGAAATTGCCAACAATTTCAACCCAAACATTTTTACTGAAAATTGCTTTTGAAAATTATTTTCAACTATAGCGTGTGGGTTATCTTCTGCCCAAATGTGATTATTGTGAAAATTTATTATGGCGTTTCGGGAAAAACATGCCTCATCCGTAAACAATACCTTCGATGAAAACCTCACATGTCTCACTAGCTTATTTTGTATCCAAGTACAAACGGCTACTCTCTGGGGAAAATCTCGCGGTAAAAGGGCTTGCACACGCTGTATGTGATATGGATAACGTTGCTGTTCCTGTAAAATTTGCCATACCAAAACATGTGTAATATTTAACTCAGCGGCAATTTTTCGTGTACTTGTTGCAGAATTTTCTCCTATAATATTAAGAACAGCTTCCTCTAATTGAACTGTCCTTACTGTTCTGGGTCTTCCTACAAGGGCATTTGATCTTCTAAAACTACCTGTCTCACTAAGTCTAGAGTGAATATTAGTAAAAGTTTGTTTGTTAGGCACACGACGTTTAGGAAATCTTTCTTGATACATTAGTCTTGCTGCACGAGCGCTACCATTAGCCATTCCATACACAAAATGCATATCTGCCATTTCAGCGTTTGTAAATTCAACCATTTTAACAAAAACAAAACTGAAAAATCTCTTACTTAAGTTGACAAAGTGCAAAAATAAAAATTTGTAGCAAGTTTTGATAACTAAACTGTCATAATTGTTGATTTTATTATTTTTATTGTTTGTCAAAGCCGACTTTGTTATTTTTGGCTTAAGGACGCTGCCAACTTACCATTTGCAAATTATCCAATATTAACAATGCATTATTTTATTTTTCTCAAGATATCTTCTAAGCCGTAAGAGATAGTAAAAAACTTCAAAATAGGTAAATGTTAGAGAATAAAATGACAAATTAGATTTTGTTCTTAAAATTAGTCAGTGACGTCGTATTAAGTTAATTGGACGGGCGTAAAGGGGTCATGACCACAAAAAAACGAGGATCTTGTAGATTAATTTAAATATTAATAATGTCAGTTCGTAGATACTGGTAAATCTATTATTTGTGCAAAATGTGAATTAATTATTCCTAAAGATTCCAAAGGAATATTAAGAAAACCAAAAAAAAAATGAAAACTTTAGCACCCTGTATATCGAAAACCAAGCATTTTAGGATATACGTTTATATGAACTTTTTATCTTAAAATTACACAAGGAATTATCCCTTAAAGTTTGTCTACGTACTTAATTAACACCCTGTATTTTCAATAACCTTTTAGACCACTATTATCCCAACTAACATTTTTAAACCAACAAACACTTGTCTAATGTTCTGTGTCCAAATAATTATGCGTATATTTGTATAAAATATTAAAAATAAATAAAAAGGACCTTTTTCACGTCTTTGTAATGTCCTGTTACAATTTCAAATAATTTGGTGCTTTAAAGCTGCCACGATTCGTTTATAAAAATTAATTATTTTATATTATAAAATCAATGCATTTACGCTTTTATTCTTCACATCAGTGGCGGCTCCTGGTCAATTATATTGGGGGGTCAGTAGTAAATTTAAAAGACAAATAAATTTCTTACCTCCAAATGGAGCTTTAAATACTATTGAATACGTGAATAACACCGTATCGTTTTATATTCCTCCCGATACTTAAAAATGCGCCAGTTTTGCCTTGAATTCAATTAATTTCGCAAAATTAAGTTCGTTAGCACCTTTTAGTTAAATATCTGCACTACCGACATTTTAATTCACATATTATACTCACAACTCACACACGGACTATAAAAATAGAAAATTATTAGAAAAAACAGCAAACAAAATCGATTTTAATCCATAAAAATACCCGAGACTTAAATCAAAACAATACCATCGAACTTCGACCAACCTCTGAACTATTTTTACGTTGGCTGCGAAGTGCTGCGGCTAATAACCCGACCCGCAATAATAAATCCAATTTGTTTTAACGTTCGACTACCGCTCGGTCGCTGTGAAATCTTCGGATATTTCCGCCAAGCTCTAAACCCATTCATCCATAATTTAATATTAACTACTTTAAAATTAGAAATGATACGAATAGAAAAAAGTAAGGTTTGCCTTTATGTTACGATATTTACGTCATTACGTCATAATTTTAGATACAGAATCGCTAATACCGTGCGAGCAAAAATTATTTGCATCAAAGAGGGCCTTGCATCTAAGGACGTAATGCTTAGCCCAAGAGCTCAATACCTGTTGGGTGTCAGTAACTACCTGAATTAACAATCAATCAGTTATTCCGTAATCTTTGACAGTCGTTACAAGTAATTTGATATTTGATTCATCGCTAATTTTTCCAATTTCTTGAACAATTCACACAATGGGCTTTACGGAACACCACAAAGCATTCATGGTTAAGACGTATTTTCGAAACGGGGTTAGAGTAAATGGTTAGTGGCAATACAATCCGGGTTTGTGCATGGACGATTTTCACACAACATTTTCCTAACGTTGCTTTTATTGCTGGGGATTTTCATCAATGCCTGAAAAGAACCGTGGCTGTGTTTAGGGAAACAGGTTCTATACAACACAAAAAAGAAGCAGGAAGAACTTGTTGCAAACGTTCGTGAAATAATGCAACAAATTGTATAAGACGCCTGTCCTAAGAAGGGGGAAGATCTTATGGAACATGCAGGACTATTCTTAAGAAGTAGCTAAATTTATTTCCTTATAAAGTGCAAGTATTCCAAGAAATACAAGCCGCAGATTTTAAAAGACGCAGAAATTACTCTCAATGGTTTACCCAAAATTTATTGGAAAGAAATGATTTATTAGACCTGACTTTTTTTCGGATGAAGCCTGGTTCCACCTCTTCGGTTATGTGAATTCTCAGAATACACGCATGTGGAGTAGTGAAAATCCTCGTTTTTTTGTAGAGTCCACATTGCACCCTCAAAAAAATGGTGTTTCCCGAAGAAGAATAATTGTTGGTCCTATTTTTTTCCATGACACAGTTACAGCACAGCGGTATAGAGACAATATTTTGAATCCATTTCTGGAGCAATTACTTAACGACGAACTACGTTTTGGATATTTTCAACAGGACGGTGCAACCGCCCTTACAACCGCCGAAACTATTAACTACTTACGCAATTTTTTCGACGACAGATTGATCAGTTTTCGATCAGACATTGAATTCCCACCTAGATCACCCTGTTTAACGATTATGGATTTCTTCGTTTTTCCTTATTTAAAGAACACTATTTTTAAAACACCAGTTGCAAATTTAAAACAATTACCAGAAAGGATTATCCAAGAATGTGGTAAGATTTCTTCAGAGATGCTGGTCAAAACTTTCGAAAATATGAAGAGACGTGTGAATTTATGCTTGGAGCATGGCGATGGCCAATTTCAGCAATTTATATAATTATATTTCTTTTTCTTTCTGTATAAGTATTCTCACTTTGTAAATTTTGTAAACAGCAAAATAAATTTGTATTTGTCTACTTATTTTATTACCCATTAGTTTGGCATAATATCATGTCATAATATGAATTTGACAAAATGTTAACCTAGATTTGGTTAGATCTATCGTCCCCATATCATTGTGATCTAAACCAAAACCAAAATCTTATCATTTTTACTTCTACTTAACTTAAGTATTAAATTACCAACTGGACTATAAGACCTCCACCTCGTCTAATCCTTTACCTTGCTCGAGTCGTGTTGGTTTTAGCGAACTATTAACCGGCACAATGCTGGCATTGTTGTATTGTTCGGCTTACAAACTTACAAGTAGTGGTAAAACGCATTTAAACTATGGCATCGTTTGTAACTACATGCTAAATTATTGTTTTTCGGGTGAACAGTGCTAGAACAAGAACTTCCCGAATAATCAAGGCAAATTGAACAAGTTTTAACTACATTCAGAAGCTAAATATCATTAAAAAATATGCAATTAAAATTATATTATGAATACTGTCGCAATAAAAAGTTTATTTTGGAACTATTACAAAATCAAATTGGACCAGCATTGGAAGTTGCTCCTAGGAATGAAGATATTTGGTTTCAGATGGATAATGGTCCGGCACACAATGCATGAGAATTAAGTACGAAATTAAAAAAAAAAATGTTTTAAAACTGGCTCTTGGGGTTGCACTGAGGAAAATGATCTTATACAACAGGTTTGCAAAGACATCGTTTTAATTGATAGCTTAGTTTGTATTAATAACTATCAAATAAATTGGTAGTGTATCAAACCCGGTTTAGTATTATATCAATTTAATCAATTTCAATGTATTTATACGAAACATAACAATTAATAAATACAATTTACTAATAAAAATTATAACAGTCTTAATAAAGTACAAATATTAATTATTGCACCTAGATCACGGGCAATCTGTATGTGCAAAAAATCATAAAATGTTTCTATTATATTTTAATTTCATTTTAATTTGAGAAAAAAGTCAAAATCGGAACAATTCGATCGAAGAAGACAAGAAAATAAAAATGTTGCAACTTATTAGAGTAGTTCGAGGAATCTTCGATAATTATAAAAATAACTAGCTTACACATTTGAGCAAACTTTTTATGATTACCAATATTTTTAAATTTGTTGGTAGAGGGTTATATATTTTTGGCGCTAGACTACCATCCCTTCTGTAAAAGGGAACAACCAAATCCTGATTAGTAATTTGTCTAGTTTGATGTGTGTAAAGCAATTTTATTTGTAAATTTTTATTAATATGTAAGAATAAGCAGCTTTTATAAAAGTATAGCATTCTAATATTCAGTATATTTACATTATAGAGTTGAATAGTACGATAACGTATTTCTTTTTGCATTATAACCTTTAATATGTACTTTTGTACAACACTGAGAGGGTCTAAGGCATTAGTATACAGACCACCCCATACAATTTTAACATATTGTAATATAGATTCAACTAGTGCTTTATATCTTGTTAGATAGGGAGCTTTTGATTCATAATTTTTTTTAGTTCATAAAATTTGTACACAAGTCGCCTTGTTTTCACACACAAACTGCATACGTGATTTGTCCACTTTAAATTTTTGTCAACTATAATGCCCAGATACTTAATATTATTAACTTCGCTTATTTTTAGTTCTGTCCTTGGTAGCTGCAGAGAATCGAGATCAGGCCTATTTATATTAGTAAGAGAGAACGCAATATATTTTGACTTATCTACATTAAGAGTTAGCTCATTGAAATCCATCCAATCTTTCACTATGCAGACACCAAGTTCAGCCCTCACTTTCACCCCCTGCCAAGTACCATCGTTGAAGATCAGTACTGTATCATCAGCGTATGATATTATTTCTCCCTGGATGTTTTTTTTTTCAGCAATTAATGTAGATAATAAAAAGAAGGGGCCCGAGAACCGTCCCCTGCGGGATACCTAGCTGTATCTTCTGACATTCACTAAATTGATCTTTTATCGTTACCCGTTGAATTCTACCTTCCAAGTAGTTTCCAGATTTACTAGAACAGTGTTTTTATTGGTAGTAATCAGTTCCAGGAAACAAAAAAGCAGAAAACTACGAAAAACTTGTAGAAGAACTACTTGAAAGCTACTGCAAAACGGGCTGTCGTATGTCTTTTAAAATACACTTCTTCTACTCCCATTTACATTTTTACCCAGAAAATTTGGGTTCGGTTAGTGAGGAATAAGGAGAAAGATTCCACCACCAAGACACTAACAATGAAGTAACGCCACGAAGGCAGATGGGATCCAGCAATGGAGGGGGATTATTATTGGTTTCTTATGAGAGAAAGCGATCAGAAATATAAACAAAAGTCAGCATTTGCAAAAAAGTTATATACAAAAGACTAACTACAATTGTATTTTTATATATGTTTTTGTAAATAAATCCTGTTATCCTTAAAATAGGTCATTAAATCAGCAGCACAGTCTTATAATAATGAATTATTTATAATACAGTAATTTTGTTAAGAAATAAATTGTATCTTCTCAATACGACGCATTTTATTCCCAGTAAAGGCTTTCTCTATAATTAAGAAAGCAGAATAGCGTCTCCAAAAACGAATTGCATCCGTTTAGATCCTATAATCCACAAGACGTGGGTTGGGGTTCGTAGCGATCGGCGATCGCTACGCGCCGTAGTATTAGTATTAACGTATTTGTTGCGCAGATCACATCGTTCTTCGGAGTCTTCTAGCTGTGCTGGCTGAATTTGATTTTTATACCAATACCTGTTTCAATTAATTTATTTTTACTTTGTATTTAATTTTTTTTAAACATTGCATGTCAGCTAAAGCAATAGAGGATTCTTATTTCGCACAACCCTTCATTAGTATTGGACTTTATAATCTATGGATGAATTTTACCATCTCAGTAAACAATGTTGCATAATAGATAATCCTATGCAATGTTAAACGACAAGAACAATATTACACTAGAAGCTATTTAAATATAATAGAATAGAACGCGTTTTTCTAAGTGTACCGGGTGTTCCACCTAAGGAGGTATTCGGCTATATCTCAGAAAGTAATAACACTAGGACTTTGGGAAAAAAATATATCGATAAAAGCGGCCAAGAGAAATTGCTGGAAATTATTGTCAAGTTCGAAAACTGACCGATAGGGGGCGTAAGAGAACTTTCAAAATAGAAATGCCGATTTACTCTTGATTTTTCTTAATAAAAATATGTTAAAAATATAAGCATTGTATTCCTCATAAAATTATGCAATGTTATGTTGGGAATCGTTTTTTTCTATTTTCAATAATAAAGTGGTGGGAGAGGGTCAAACCTTTTTTCTTTCAAACTCTGATATCTCTGCTTTGGATGAACCGATTTTATTTAACTTGGTCTTGAAAAAAAGCCCTTCTTTTCCTCTACACGCAAATCTATTAACTATACCATATTGACTCTGATAGTGGCCACTAGATGGCGTTTTTCGGTAATTCCACAATGAATAAGGATTTTCTCAAAAAAATCAAATGTTATGATATGACTTTTTCATCATATTTTATTTTAGGCTTATAAAGGCTATTAAATAGTGGAATAAAAAATCCAGGTCCGTATTTAAAATAAAAAAGTTGATGATGGTCGCTCGAATCCGAAACGTCGGATTAAAAAACTAGCCCCATCAGCTTGTAGAGGAGGAAAAGTTACTATAAGGAACTGAAAACTCCAACGTGATATCTTTTGTTAAACTAGATAAAATCGAATGTTTTAAAAAATGGCCTATTTTTCCATATTAATTATTATTATCCCTAATTTCTCTAGTTTAACAAAAGATATCACGTTGCGGTTTTTAGTTTCTTAAAGTAACTTTTCCTCCTCTACAAGCTAATGGGGTTAGTTTTTTAATCCGACGTTTCGGATTCGAGCGACCATCATCAACTTTTTTATTTTAAATACGGACCTGGATTTTTTATTCCACTATTTTATAGCCCCTATAAGCCTAAAATAAAATATGATGAAAAAGTCATATCATAACATTTGATTTTTTTGAGAAAATCCTTATTCATTGTGGAATTACGGAAAAACGTCATCTAGTGGCCACCATCAGAATCAATATGGTATAGTTAATAGATTTACGTGTAGAGGAAAAGAAGGGTTTTTTTTCAAGACCAAGTTGAATAAAATCGGTTCATCCAAAGCAGAGCGTTTGAAAGGAAAAATATTTGACCCTCTCCCACCACTTTATTATTGAAAATAGAAAAAAACGATTCCTGACATAAAGTTGCATAATTTTATGAAGAATACAATGCTGATATTTTTAACATATTTTTATTAGGAAAAATCAAGAGAAAATCGGCATTTCTATTTTGAAAGTTCTCTTACGCCTCCTAGCGGTCATTTTTCGAACTTGAAAATAATTTCCAGCAATTTCTCTTGGCCGCTTTTATCAATATATTTTTTTCCCAAAGTCCTAGTGTTATTACTTTCTGAGATATAGCTGATTACCTCCTTAGGTGGAACACCCGGTACATTAAATCAATAGTTTACAAATCCCAGTCGGCTTTTCTGGAAGAATTGCATGAGACATTTTTCGGAAAGTAAGGGAGAAATTTGAAAACCGACTTTGTTTCTGTTTAGTACCTACAAAATAAAAATCATTTTGAGCACACGTAAAATAGGTAATAAAAAAAGCAAAAAAGAAGTATTGCAACAAAATAAAGAGTTTTAGCACTACAATAATTACAATTGTGTTTTAATTTAGGTTTGGGATAATTTTTTTTATCAGGAGTTGTCACAAGTAGGGTAGTGGGGTTTTAAGATCTTAAAGTAAATGAGTGTAGGGCTTTAGGGTTGCGCGAGGGTGTACCGCAAAATACCTCATTTTTATTCCTCCTTTATTTTGTAGAAATGGCATTTTTGGTTTTTGATATTTTAGTGTAGAATATATGTAAGTAAATTTTCAAAAAGTGACCTGACTGTATGTACTATCCAAATTGCTTTGTTTAATTGTCATAAATTTACCTTCCTAAAATGGCTTATTTTTCATGTTACTTAAAAGAAGCAATTGATACAACCACTATCAATTTTTTTACATCCTAGACACATTAACTAAATTTAAATCCAAAGTAAAATATTGTCTTTCCTCTTTAAGTAATTACTCTCAACAAGTAATTTATTGCCTTGTGGAAAGAAAAGAGATGGAGAAGTAAGCAGAGAAATTAGTTAGGAAATGCAAAACCAGATGTTCTCCCAAATAATTACTTTTTAGCAAATTGAAACATCGCAAATAGTTTTCCTTTATTTTGCTTTATTTAGATTCCTTTTCAAAGTTACCAAGTTTGATTTAATAACGCAAAATATTACAGGAAATGATCAGTAGTCTGTTTATTAGGATAAATATAGATATTGGCTACTAGGCATGAGGTTATATAGGAGAATCTCATTTCTAATGAGGTCGACATGGGTCTGGGTAATCATCATCCAAGAATACCAGTAGGTAGATACATTATTGGAGATAATACTGAATAAGTAATTAAGTAATAAGAAGTCGATAACTACCATTATACAAGGCCTGTACCGGGTGGCCGATTAAAAATGTTCTTCGACCGAATCATAAAGACCTTATAGCATTGGGAAACAATATTATGTTATTATATAAAATTATTTTCAAGAGAAATGACTCATTATTTACATAAAAAATTCCATTTTTCCCTTTATGATGCCTAATTAAAAGGTACTAAAACATTTATTTTTTGTTTCTTAACCTTAGGGTATGCCAAATCTTTTCTTTAAAATATTTTATACCTACACTTCTTTTAAAATAACATGGTGGGGAAATGTCAAAGTTTGCTTCATATAAAAAGTGGTAACTTCGTTTGGGATGAACGGATTTTAACTTGGTCTTCAATAGAGTTTTTTCTCTATATTTATTGCGCTTCGGTTGATTGTTTCGTAAACCTTACTTTTCCCTCTAGAAGACGATTTGTGAAATATCAACAAATAAAGGACGTTATATTATATTATAGTAACATAAACTGATGATAACTATTTTAAAACCAGCGATCATTTTTTTTGTCTTAACTTGTCCTTTAAATATTTTATAAGATATCATCATCAGTCACATACATAGATATGTATTTGTTTGCCAAATCTTAAATGATCTCTAATATTTTTAGAATTTTGACATGACAAAGAGCCTTTGAATTTTATTTATCAAGGGCATCGTTTTTCCAATACGACAGCAGACAGCCGCGTTCTGAATATGACTTTCACAGTGTTTCTAAACACTGTAAAAATAGTCAGAGATATAATGGCAGAAATTTGATATTTAAATCAGAGTGATCAGATCCCAAGGCCTTTTGGGATTTAAGGAGTATTAAGTGAAACAGAATACAGTTCATTGAAAAATAAGTAAATGTGGAGCAAAGATACAAATGAAACTGTATAGTCGAGAAGCAAACCAAAATGACAGCTGTATTTTGATATTTTTGTCACAACGTAAAAATAATTTCGAGCTTTTTATTACAAAGTAAACTACCTTTTATATTGAAGTTAATTACGCTGGGATGGCGCTACGGTGTATTGATGGCCGCCTTGATTTTGCAAGGAGGCTTTTAGTACATTTTTCCGTCGTTCTTGGAATTGCTTGGGTTATGGCTGCCCGTAGAGTCCTAACAAGGACGAAACGGCCGTCGTAGTCTACCCGCCCCAGGGTATCCATTAAACTTGGATCCCTGTGTCTTCCAATATAAAAAATAGTTACACACTTGTCCAATATGCCACAATATTTTCTTTTTCCTTTAATTATTTTCGCGGACACTATAATATCATCTTCTAAACATTTTTATGGCTCAAAACTCAAACGGATTGCGCGCATTCTGGTGGGTGCCAGCGTTGATCTGTTTTCTTGTGTGCAAAATGGCAGATGTTTTCGGTGAAAACGCGAATAGCGTTCCCTATACTAGATTGTGATGCACTTCTTGGTTTATTTAGTTGTCTATAACTTTTGATTATTACCAGTGTAACTACCTTTTATATTGGAGTTAATTCCGCTGGGATGGCGCTACGGTGTATTGATGGCCGCCTTGATTTTGCAAGGAGGCTTTTAGTACATTTTCCGTCGTTCTTGGAATTGCTTGGGTTCTGGCTGCCCGTAGAGTCCTAACCAGGACGAAACGGCCGTCGTAGTCTACCCGCCCCAGGGTATCCATTAAACTTGGATCACTGTGTATTCCAATATAAAAAATAGTTACACACCTGTCCGATATGCCACAATATATTCTTTTTCTTTTAATTATTTTCGCGGACGCTATATTATCTTCTAAACTACTTGTTATGTTTCACAAATTTAATCAGTATAATATATAATTATAATATAATAATTACCATAATATGATATAAATACAATCATAATGTCACGTAGAATTTAGTATCTTCCTGTACTCCTTTGACAATGGCCCGCAAGGGCCGAGTCACGTGCCAGGAAACTGACTAAATCTGTGAAACATAACAAGTAGTTATTATTTTTATTATATTTTATCATTTTTTCTTCCTGTGCACTGGAACAATTTGGCTTTTTTGCTATAAAATTTAAAAACTAAACCAGGAATTTATTATTCAATAAAATAGACAAGCACTTATTCGATTATAGTGAGAAAGCCCATTCTTGTCTTTTAGGAGGTAAAAAGTTCAAGTTTCATTAACTTTCTCCCGGACTATCCCAAGTATGACTTCCACAGTGATTTTAAACCCCTGACAAAACTTTATAAAAGGCAAAATTCTATTTTGTGCCGTGAAATGTTCGGTTTCTCTTGACAATTGGCCCGACTGCGACCGGGGATTTGAAAAATTAATATCGCATTCGAACTGTGAAAAGTAAATGGCTTTATAATGACGCTTCAATGTCCCACCCCTATTACGTGTGGCAAAAACTTTGCCGACGTGTGGCTAGTCCGAAATGGTCCCGCAGCAGTTTGTTAAAAACCTTTGAAAATTGTTTGCGTAGAGAGTTGGTTTTGCGGTAAAGACAAAAACGTGTAAAAAATATTGATTTTAGTTATGGGACGTGGTAGATGTTGTCACGGGCGGAACTGAGGGGGTCATGAACCAAACAATTAATAAGTATTACGTTAAAAAATTCTAGAGAGGACACAAGAAGATTCATGGCTGTGTTTAGGAAAACAGGTTCTATACAACACAAAAAAGGAGCAGGAAGACCATCTGTAAGAACAGAACTTGTTGCAAACGTTCGTGAAATAATGCAAAATACGCCAACAAATTGTATAAGACGCCTGACCCAAGAAGTGGGAAGATCTTATGGAAGAACATGCAGAACTATTCTCAAGAAGCAGCTAAATTTCCTTATAAAGGGCAAGTATTTCAAGAAATACAAGCCGCAGATTTTGAAAGACGCAGAAATTACTCTCAATGGTTTACCCAAAAATTTATTGGAAAGAAATGATTTATTAAACCTGACATTTTTCTCGGATGAAGCCTGGTTCCACCTCTCCGGTTATGTGAATTCTCAGAATACACGCATATGGAGTAGTGAAAATCCCCATTTTTTTGTAGAGTCCACATTGCACCCTCAAAAAATTGGTGTCTGGTTAGCTGTTTCCCGAAGAAGAATTTTATTGTTGGGCCACGCACGGCGTAGTCGCGGCCAGCATTTAAATGAAATTATTTTCAAAAAATAAATGTCAAAGATTGTTCTTTCAGCTCATAATTAAGATTCCATCATTCAATTCCATTTTATATGTTTTATTTAGAATTAAAAATAAAGGGTCTAAATGAATCACCCGTTATAAGTTTAATTACCATTGAAGTATGCCAAGTATGGCTTCTGGGGTGTCTTCGTACAGATGATTGCAAAAATATTCATAAACCGTAATGAAGATCAATTCGTTAAGTAAATTATCAAGATTTTTATTAAATATATTTGCCAATCTAACCTGTTTAAAACAATAATGACTTTGTTGTGAAACTGCGATATTCATAATAGCCCTGTTAAAATTAAATTAATAGGCACTAGCATAAGAAAAATACCTTCATGAACCGCTACTGAGTTGGTCCAATCATCAATGAATTAATAATTACTTGTGAAACGAACATCCAGTACTGAATCGGTTATTTTGTTAACCCGACACTGTCTCACCATACTGTAATATTAAAATTACCCCACAAAACTTTAAAACAGATGAATGTCACCATTAAATTATTTAACAAAGCCAGAAATACTTTATTATTCTAATATCAAAACTGTCAACTTCATTCTCTTATTTGCGCGTCCTACCGCTAGAAGATAGACGTTGCCACGTTTTGCGAACTTAAAACCAGTGTGGAAAATTTCGAATAATATATCTACTGTTCTAGCTGTAAGGTTAAATTTTTGATTGGCTTTTAGCAAACAATTTAATTTAATTTAGTCCTAGAGAAAGTCATTAGAGCAGCCGAAATAAAAACTGCTAACAGCGAAAGGTCCCAAACTACTTCTAGCATATGCAGATGACAGATGACATTGACTTAATCGGAAATACAATCCTAACCATAAAAGACATATTTAACAAAATCTAAAAAACAACAAGAGAAGACTAAAGGTGAACCGAAGAAAAAAGGAAATACATGTGTATAAACAGAACGGGACGAAGAGACAGAATAGGATAAAACGTTACAATTAACACTTATAACTTTAAAAGAGTAGAACCTTTCAGATACCTTGGAGCCACAATCACGGCTGACAATGACGTTACCGAGGAAATCAAAGGTAGAATCCAATCTGCAAACCGCTGTCTATACACGCACTCACTAATCTCATAGGCCAATAATACCATATGGATGAGAAACGTGGACAATGACCAAGGCAAACGAGGAAAAACTCGTTTTCGAAAGGAAAATCCTCAGAAATTTTTTTGGACCACATCATGCTTTATCCACGGACCAATACCGTATCAGAACGAATGCCGAAGTCCAAGAGCTCTACAATGACAGCGATATTGTGCGAGAGATTAAATCACGACTAAGATGGGCAGGCCACGTGCAAAAGGCTTCATGAGGATAGGCTGGTAAGACTAGCATGGGAAGAGGTTCCAACAGGGAAAATACTAGTCGGACGTCACAGAATACGTTGGACAGATAATATTTGATGAAATAACTGCAGCTGCAAAACCTGCAAAAACTCAATGTTTCCTTTGACCTCCGACTGATAGAAAACCGTGCCATTTGGAGGAAAATTGTACAGTGAGCCAACAACAAACCCGAACAAATCGACACCCAGGGTTGTATAGCGCTAGTAGAAGATTTCAGCTAACAGCTTTTCTTAAAACCGGTATTATGCGCAGCCATGTAAAGTATGTTTCACAATAAATGGTTGACTCCGTTTAACTACCTGGGACGTTTTGCAAGAGCTCGGCCGCCATTTTTTGTGAAACATACTTTACCTACTGGTAAATCCTTAATAGTTACAAATTGAGTTAAGTTAAGCTCAAATAAAACCCAAAAAGGGGAATCTTTCGATTTTTTGGCAACAGCGTATTAGGTACCCTAGAGTAAAAATTGAGTTATATTTTTACGTGATTTCATTGAGTAACTCGCGAAGAACCTGATGGACCAACCCATTTGCTGTCTTGACGGATTGTTATGATGTCTTTCTTGATGCTCTGTCTGCCGCGGTTAAGCATGACCCTCTCTACACTACAGGGTCCTGCATCTCACCTCCCGTCTTCTATAGCTCACTTATTAATTAGGTTAGGATTTTGATATTTTGCAGACCTTACCTGTATCTTGGGACGCATTTCAGGAAAATATTTTTTTATACAGGGTGTTCCAAAAAAGTGTGACGTCATAAGAATGTATTTTATTAGATTACATGCCATATATTTTCTTACTTATTTGGGTGCCTCCTATATAGTCCAAGAGCTCGTGAACCCTTCAAGTAACGGTCGTCCTGTAAGGCTAGTAATTTTTTTAGTAGCGAGTCATAGCATGCTAAATACGATAACTACGACCTGGCAGGCATCAGCCCTGCACGTCATCAGCCCTTATATTTTTTAAAGTGTGAATAAAATTTAAAAAAAAACTTGTCGCTGTAAACGTCAAATTTTAATATGATTTAGTTCATTGAGTGTAAAGTATAAAAAGAAAATTTACAAGCGATTTCGGCCAGCACAAGTACCTGACAGGTGAATCGAAAGGTGTGCAGTATGATTAAAAATAAACTTATAACGTGTTCGGATTCCATTCTGCACACTGTTTACTTAAATAATAATATAATGTATAACAGTGCACAACGAAAACTGCACAATTAATATATAGTTTAAATTTTACACTTTGAAATAATGCACAAAATAAAATCACATACACAGTAATATTTTGGTAATATAGTAGAACAAGACTTCAGGTCGATAAATTCTTATCACTTCACGAGGATAAATCCTTATCACGACTGAATTTTTTTAAAATCTTTGTACGAAAGCAGGTATATGACCTTTCAATATGTCCATTACTTAAACATATATACATTACAGAACAAAGTTTATTAGTTTATTTTTAATCATATACTGCACACCTTTCGATTCACCTGTCAGGCATTTGTGCTTGCTGAAATCGCCTGTCAATTTTTTTTTATACTTTAGAGTAAATAAAATATTAAAATTTGAAGTTTACAGCGACAAGTTTTTTTTTCTAATTTTATTCACACTTTCAAAAATATAAGGGCTGATGACGTGCAGGGCTGATGTCTGCCAGGTCGTGGTTATCGTATTTAGTATGCTACGACTAGCTACTAAAAAAGTTACTAGCCTTACAGGACGACCGTTACTCGGAGGGTTCACGAGCTCTCCATCTAATAGTTACCTATATACTTCTAAAATTTTATTGAAATCAATTCAGTATTATAGACGAAAAAAAAAATAAAAACTAAAAAAATTCAGTTTTACACCACTGGTATTAAAAATTAATAAAAAATAAAAATAATGCCTCTATAATAAAATTATACAAATGTACTTATTCAATAAGGTATAACAGTTTCGTTAACCAAGTTAAGTTAATACGAATTGTAAAGGGTATCCAAAGTTTAGTACCATACTTTGCAAAATTTAAAGCAATTTATTTTTCTTATTTCAAATAGGAACCCCTGTATATTTTAATGTCATTCAATGCAGAATTAAAAATCAAACATTAATTTGTCCCAATTATAACCCTATCGCAATTTTTTACGCATCAATACTTACTTGCAGAAAACTAATTTTATCAACTTTTCCAAAAGTCATTATTATGAATAAATATCGAAGGTGGCTTTGAAAAACAATTTATTGGTATATTAAAGTTTATTAAAGAGACCATTTTGACTTTAATAATCAAAAAGTTTAAAATATTGTTAAATTGTTAGTAATTATTTAGGCTGTTATAAGTACTTTATATTGTGTTTTGTGCTGGACTACAACCAAGAAGTGCTCGTAGATATAATTGTTATATTAGGAGCATGCGAAAAAAACTCTTTTTTAGCAAGCCGAGTTTGCGCACAGCGTTCTCCGGAACGACGACATCCAGACAAAAGGAGACTGCAAAACATATTAGAGAGGGTTGTACAAACGGGAAATATAAACTACCCAAAACCAGTGAGAAAGAAACCGGTTCGAACTGAAGGAAATCAATTGGCTGTGCTATTATCGGTTATACAAAATCCTTCAGTTTCAGTTAGTTAACAAGCAGTCGCTAGTCGCTGATGCCGTAGATGTAAGCGAAAGAACAGTTCAACGAATTTTAAAGGATAACCAGATTCACGATTATCATTTCCAGTTAATTATTATTATTACTAGCAATTTAACAATATTCGACACTTTTAGATTACTAAAGTCAAAATGGTCTCTTGTCACTTTAATAAACTTTAATACCCATAATAAATTGTTTTTCAAAGCCACCTTCGATATTTATTTACTCATAATAATGACTGTTGGAATAGTGAATAGTCGCTAAAATGAGTATTCATGCAAATAAGTCTTGATGCGTTAGAAACTGCGATATGGTTGTAATTAGGACAAATGTTTGATTTTTAATTCTGCATCGAATGACATAAAAATATACAGGGGTTTCTATTTGAAATGAGAAAAATAAATTGCTTTAAAGTTTGCAAAGTTTGACACTAAACTTTGGACACCCTGTACAATTCTTATTAATCAATCTTGGTTAACGAGACTGTTACACCTTATTTAATAAGTCCCTTTGTATAATTTTATTAACGAGGCATTATATTTATTTTTTATTAATTTTTAAGACCAGTGGTGCAAAACTGATATTTTTTAGTTTTTATTTTTTCTCGTCTATAATACTGAATCGATTTCAATAAAATTTTAGAGGTATGTAGGTAACTATAGGAGGCACCCAAATAAGTAAGAAAATATATCGCATGACGTCACACTTTCTTGGAACACCCTTTATGAAAAATAATATTTTCCTGAAATGCGCCCCAAGATACAGGTAAGGTCTGCAAAATATCAAAATCCTAACTTAATTAATAAGTGAGCTATAGAAGACGGGAGGTGAGGTGCAGGACCCTGTATTGTATGTGTATACCCATACAAACTATACTAAGTTGTTCGCGAAATGTTCCTTTTACAACTTAGCTAATCAAACCTTTTTACTTTGCTTTGCTATTTAAAAGAAACAAATGAAAAGTACCCATTATTTTTTAAACTAACACACCGTATACTATTTAAATAAATCTTTTTTAACTCGGGTCGTTTTCTTATCTCAAAAATCCTACCCGCCTGACCGTGACTGCGAAATACTCGCTGTGATCGGGTCTGAACACCTACACTTACATCAATAATTGCGCCTAACGACGTGTTGGAACCTTTTATCAAATACCCTGATCAGCCACACAGGTCAGATAACAAACAGAGTATCGGCATCATTAGAATCTTGTTATTTAAAGGGAACAGGGACGGAAGGCTGGACGGTCCATTATTGACCGAAAATAAGATAATTGGTCAATATAATATTTATGAAATAATTAGACCAGGGCCTTTAAAAATGGTAAAAAGTGAAAAAAAATAATAGTAGGATGAAACCCATTGGAAAAGGAAGAGAATATAACAAAAATGAAAGGAAAAATAATTTACGGGCGATCCGAGGTCGGGAAGTGAAATGGGGTGAGATCTTAAGGGTAGAAAACGATTTATCTCGATTTCCGGCAAAACTACAAGTCCAATGGAAAAACGTTAAATGGAAAAGTTGTAGATAATAAAAATATCTACAACTTTTATATTTTCACTTTTTTCACATAACCTCAAAATTTATGTGAAAAATTCAAATAACCAAGTTTTTGGTTTTTTATTTTTATCTTTTACAAGAAATTTTTTTTTTTCACGAAATTTGGTGAAAACTTACTTTTTTATGTCCCAAACACACTGTAATTTTTTTGATTTAAAATATTTATTTTTTCACCTTATTTTGACTTCATATCGAAAAAGCACCTTATATTTTCAATCGAAATCAGCCACACAGGTCAGATAACAAACAGAGTATCGGCATCATTAGAATCTTCTTATTTAAAGGGAACAGGGGCGGAAGGCTGGACGGTCCATTCTTGATAAGATAATTGGTCAATATAATATTTATGAAATAATTAGACCAGGGCCTTTGAAAATGGTAAAAAGTGAAAAAAATGATGATAGGATGAAATCCATTGGAAAAGGAAGAGAATATAACAAAAATGAAAGGAAACATAATTTACGGGCGATACATTACTATGGTGCCTAATTTGCAAAAGAGTTGACGTAAATACAACAACGTTGGTCTATTTATTTAGTACAGTAGTAATCTGTTACATTTTTGTGGAAAATAGGAAACTTATATTTGTGATATGGCAGATTTCAGTGAAAATGAGGAAAGTGATAGTAGTAATGAAGAAATTAACAAGCAATTGATACTCGTTCACAAATTGAAGGAACATAAATAAATCTCTCTGACCACAACCCTTTAGCTTCCATAACAGCTTCAGC
Organism: Polydrusus pterygomalis; assembly: GCA_963969555.1. Classification (NCBI taxonomy): domain Eukaryota; kingdom Metazoa; phylum Arthropoda; class Insecta; order Coleoptera; family Curculionidae; genus Polydrusus; species Polydrusus pterygomalis. The sequence continues at coordinate 33,459,246 of OZ018376.1, read as the reverse complement.
ACTTGTAGGAAATTTAACAAAAATATTGGCCTTCTCCAAACATTACAGAAGTGTATGTCTTACAGACAGTAGTTTGGTGAACATCGAGTTCTTCACCTACAGAATTTTGAAAGCCCGGATCCAAAAATTTCCACAGAAAGACTTTAATCTTATTTAAAGGCGACTGTGCACCACCTCGCCTTTTACCAGTATCAGTCTAAAAATAATTTGCCAACCATTCAACATTTTCGCAGTCAAATCGATATAACTTTCTGAAATCATCATATCTGCAATTTTTACGTACACTGTAGATTTTTCTTTTACGGACGTTCATATATTTAGCCATAATTAAAGACACAAATTAAGAGCAACGCAAGCAAATGATGCAGGGATCGACCTACCTTAAAAAGTTGAAAGCAATTGCAACACTAGAAAAAGCAATTCCTTAATAATTTATTCATCACATTTTACATGCATCAAATGTATTGTATAGTGGACTATACAGCTAACTAAACAAATTGTGAACTCTGGAATCTTTGCTTGCTTTAAAATGTAAACAATCTGGTCTATGTATAAGAGGTCTTTAATTTAAAGCGACTGCATTTCTAAATAACCAATACTGTAATCTGTTTGTGCTGTAAGAGCAGTTAAAACATGGCCACTAATTTGGGAGCACGTCGTCCTCCTGAGCCCGATTTGGCCCCTTCCTTTCTCCTCTTTACTATGTCTTGTCGACTGCCACTGAAACCAAATTTAAACAACAAAAAAAAGTCTTATATTTCGGCTTCTTCTTTAGATATTGTAATAAATACAATTTTTAATGCGTTTAAATATGTTAAAAGCTGCTTCGTATTTCCATGCTATGTAGTTTAATATTAATATGGAAAATAAACGATAAGGCTAAGCCAAATTGATTTTATACTGATCCTGTTATGCTTATTTTAATGCCGGCTTTATTGTAATACTTGTCAGAATTTACTTATAAATGTTTAGTATTCGATTATTCGCATTTAACAACGAAATGCTAAACAGGTTAAAAAAGCAGGTGCATTTTACGTGAATAATGCAATCTCATTGCTTTTATATGAAACACTCTCAGTCGACGAATGGGGTTGTCGGATCGGTTTTACTTTACATAATGCTGAAATATTAATTGCAATTTTTGATAACTTTTTTTTTACGTGTTAAAAATGCAATTTTTAATGCTCTTCCCCCAGTAACCTTAAAAATATTACTGTAAGGCACTAGTGCCTTCAAGTATTTAAGTGTTAAAAGTGATACGTCAAATATTTCTAACATTCGTGAACTAGGTGCAGTGGCGCAACCAGGGGGGGGCTGCAGCCCCCCCCCCCTCGAGCTTAGAAACTTAGCCTATTCGTTTAATTGCAAACCAATTTTTCATGTCACACTAACTATTTTCGCATGTTTTTTGCGATCTCAATGTTTTATGGATTTGTAATTTTTTTGTTTATCAATGTTACATGGAATCTTACGTTTTTTGAGTAATTAAAGTATAAATTTTAATAAATAGCTCAAAATTGTACATAATGATTAAAAAAAATAATTTCGGATTCGAGTTTTTTCCGTTTCTTTGCATTTTTTGAGAACATTTACCATAGTAATGTATATATTTTTTTACACCATCAGAAAGTGGAGATTTCAACGAACAAAAAGCCCACCGACTTTTTTAAAACAGCAGATATTTTGACGTGAGAATTTTCGATTGAAAATAAGGGTGCTTTTTCGATATTAAGTCAAAATAAGGTGAAAAAATAAATATTTTAAATTAAAATAATTACAGTGTGTTTGGAACATAAAAAGGTAAGTTATCACCAAATTTCGTGAAAACATAATTTTTTTTGTAAAAGATAAAAATAAAAAAACAAAAACTTGGTTATTTGAATTTTTCACATAAATTTTGAGGTAATGTGAAAAAAGTGTTAATACAAAAGTTGTAAAACTTTTTATTACCTACAACTTTGCCATTTAACGTTTTTCCATAGGACTTGTAGTTTTCCCGGAAATCGAGATAAATCGTTTTCTACCATTAAAAACTCATCCCCTCCACTTCCCGACCTCGGATCGCCCATAAATTATTTTTTCTTTCATTTTTGTTATATTCTCTATCATTTCCAATGGGTTTCATCCTACTATTATTTTTTTTGTTTCAAAAATTATCGACCCTGGTCTACCTATTTATGCGAGCCACGATATTGATGTTACCGTGGAAGAAATTCTGGACGAAATGGCAAAAACAAAACGAAGAATTTTACTTTAATATTAGTATTATTAGTGATTACTTACAACTTATTGTATAAGGTTTTTGTTTTGTTTTAGTATAAGTATGCTTAATATATGCGTTACTTTTTTTAAATACATTTTTACTAGATAAAATAAAATCTCTAAATTTTTTTTCATAAATATTTTGTTAGGGCTAGCGGCGTATTATTGCAGAAGTTTTAGGGGGCTGTCGCTCTCGTCAATCATACGTATTTTACCCAAAAAAGGGCCTCACCCAAAAAAATTTTCGCCTGCGGCGCAAGAAGTTAAAGCCCCCCCCGAACAAAATTTCTGGTTGCGCCACTGACTAGGTGAGATAGTAAATTTGCGTCAATAATAAATATCGTATAATTTTACCAGTCAAAAAAGTTATATTGTAATTTTTGACAATGACATTTTTAATCAACATTATTTAAAAAATGTCACCGTGTTGTGAAAAAGTACAATCATCAATTTTAAAATTATTTGATTATTTTCAAGATAAAGTGATGCCGGAAAGGCTATTTTACCCTTTAACGCAGTTTACGAGGTAAGTAGATATAATAAAGCAGGAATTGTGAAAACATAAACAATAAACATGAAAAATATATGGGAAAATTTCATAAATTTATTTTCAACCAATTTGAAGGCTCCTTTTTGTTTGCGTTGCTTATAGCGACGGGAGACTATCGCGATAGTCTATAAACCTAATAAAATTAATAAGTGATAATTTTTCTGTCAAAAATGAAGTGCTTTATTTTTTATGGCAAACGTCACTCAGAATAAAATAAAAATACATTTTGTTGCTAACTTATAATTTTTATTGAGAATAGGTCGTAGGTCTCATCATCCCATCATATTAAAAGAAACTCCAATTTATGAAATTTTCTTACCGAATCTCCCACGCAGCAGAATTAATTCCCGATAATTTTTTTCTCGGTTTCACTCATGTTTTTGTTGATAGAAAATTTTCCTCGTCTTCGACTCGGAATAATTTTCTATCAACAAAACCATTCGTGACCTTAAAAAAAATTATCGGTAATAATTCTGCTGCTAGGGAGATTATAAGTGAAAATTTCATAAATTTATTTTCAACCAATTAGAAGGCTCCTTTTTGTTTGCATTGCTTATAGCGACGGGAGACTATCGCGATAGTCTATAGCCTATTAACCTAATAAAATTAATAATAAGTGATAATTTTTATGTCAAAAATGAAGTGCTTTATTTTTTATGGAAAACGTCACTCATAATAAAATCAAAATACATTTTGTTGCTAACTTATAATTTTTTTTTTACTGATACCCTATTTCGCTTATTTAAAGTACGCCTCAGCGTGTTTAAGCCTGGATCCACATACATCCGTGATACGCATCCGTTCTGTACCACATGATTAATATGAACCAATGAAATTTTAGGGAATAAAATTTCATTGGTTCATATTAATCATGTGGTACACAACGGATGCGTATCACGGATGTATGTGGATCCAGCCTAAATCCCACTTTCAATAACGCGCGTGTTTTAAAGTTACCATGACAACATCATCAACCCGTGGAACGTGAAGTCTAAATATGTCAACTTTTTAATTATTGATTTGACAGAATTACCTTTTAACGTCAAATAAAATATTTTTTTTAAGCGATACACAACCAATGTCAACGGTGACAACAATGAATCTTATGTGACAGATTGGAAGTTATTTTTTGTTCTCCTCATTTTTATGACAACGACAGGTATATCACATCATGAATTCGACCATTTCACTTACTTACTAAGTTATTATTTCCATTTTTTGTAGTATAAATACCAATAAGTGTACCAATAAAAAAATACTAAAAATAATGTAAAGTATTCGTGGATAACTGGTCTTTAAAACACTTGCTCTATTTCTAGCACTCCGGCTGCTCCGTGCTTGTAAAATCACGCGTATTTTAAAGGCCTTAATATCCACTTATACTTTAATATACTATTATTGAGAATAGGCCGTAGGTCTCATCATCTCATCATATTAAAAGAAACTCCAATTTATGAAATTTTCTTACCGAATCTCCCACGCAGCAGAATTAATTCCCGATAATTTTTTTCTCGGTTTCACTCATGTTTTTGTTGATAGAAAATTTTCCTCGTCTTCGACTCGGAATAATTTTCTACCAACAAAACCATTCGTGACCTTGAAAAAAATTATCGGTAATAATTCTGCTGCTATTTTTAATTTATAAGTGAATATTTTTAAAAATACCTATATCTGTTTTAAAGAGTTTCTGATGCTTTGAGAGTTTCGTGTTCAACAATCCAACAAATTAAGGCAAAGGGGATAGAGAAGAATGTAGATTTTAAGATTCGCAATAATATAGCTATTTTGTCATCCCGTGGTCGACATAACTTCACGAAATTCATGAACATACCATAAGAGAACGTATTTATGATATGTATATTGTATAGAGCAGGTAAACACGTTACCATTCGCTTAATACAACTAAACCTTAAAATCATTGATGGTGTTGAAATATCAACTGGTTCGTTAGCGAACTGTCTTGAAAATTTTAATTTAAATGGCGTAAATCCACTCTATCAAACAAACAGGCGTTTTTAATAGAGCATGCTTCTCATATACGAATTTTTAAGAGAATTTAAAAATAACGGCAACCCTCAATTTCCCTTAAAACCTGTTTTTCTGGGTGAAGCTGGATATATAGATATATACTATACTATATACTTTTAGGCGAAGTTGGCAAGATGATACTCTTCATACAGTTAAAAAAAAAGCATCAGTGGGTATACTTTATGCTATTCTACATGCTGGTTCAGAAAATGAATTTATGAATAATGCAACTTTTATATTCAAGTCTGGCCTGAAATCTGGTGATTATCAGGATTCGATGAATAATGAAAACTTTGAAAAAAAGTTTGAAGAAAATTGCTACCAAACTTGAAAGAATCGTCGCTTATTATTATGGGTAACGACACCTATCATTCTGGGCTAATTGAAAAAATTCCAAATGCAAATTGATCAAAAAGATTACTTATTGCATGGTTAGGTCAAAGACAAATTCCGGTTTCACCATTCGCAATGAAGGGTCAGATCTGGATAATAGTGAAGCAGCCAATCCCACCCAAACGTTAGAAGTACTCTGGAAAGCGCTATGATTTTATTTTTTAATTGTTTTTATTTTATTTTTATAGGTATAATGTCGGCTGTATTATGATAAAAAAATTAGTTCTATGGATCCTGTAACAAATGACGTTCTTTTGAGTCGAATGAAGCCATAGAAAATGTAACAGTGGAAAAATGGAAAAATTATATAAAACTAATAAAACTATAAATGATATGTGGGAACAGAAAAGATTTATCAATGCTTCAGATACTCTTCCCCTTATTGCTTATACCTTACCTTATACCTTGGATGAATTTGATAATGATGATCCTTGCGGAGATGGTTTATTTTAATTATTAAAAAACTGTATTTTGTTGTGTTGCCATTTTTTATTTTTATGATTCTATAAATAGGATAAAAATACTGGAAACCAAATTTATAGACTGATATAGTAGAGATGCACTACACAAAAAAAATTATATAATTCAATTTTAAATTTTATACCTAAATGAGTTTTCTTTTTTTTTCAGTAAATTTAAATTAATTAAAAATTTCATAATGATTTTTAAAAATAAAATGTTTCATCCCATGATACCTTTTACCCTAAAGAAACTACATATTTCTGACATCATTAATTTGTAAAAACGCGCTTGTATTTTACCTTTTCACATGCATCCGTATCTATGTAGATCAAGCCTAAGAAAAATCATAACCTTTACCACCGGTAAGTCAAACTGAGCGGATAACTTAACGAATTTGATATGGCACGAGCCAAATACGCCGATTAAACTTTATGTGTATGTGGCGAGCCGAGCTTTCTCGGGCCGTGTAATATCTGCCACGGATGAAATTAGCCGGTTTTAACCCGTCAATAGATTAGCTAGGTTAATTTATCATCATCATAAAAAGTCATCCAACTTGGTTTTAGGTTAAATTAAAATAATAATAATAACAAATAATGTCTGCCGATTCACGTTACTTATCAAAAGAGTTTATAACGGACTTTATTAACATTTACCAAAGTTATCCATGTTTGTGGCAAGTAAAATGCAAAGCTTACATGAACAAAAATTTGAAAAATGCCTTATTTTAAGTATAACCATACTTAACAAATGTCTGAAAGTCAAAGCCATTTTTTAAAGTCGACGAGCCAAATTCGGCTGCCCAAAAATGACGAGAGTTTTGGTACGTGTCGGGCCTAGTTTGCAGACCAAACCGAACGGATCAAATCGGTCCAACTTATATGTTGGTGTATGGGGGGCTAAATAAATAATGAATAGACTTTGATAATGGTACAATTTAAACACCTTCAAAGATAAATTCCTCTCACAGTTCTACCACTTTCCGCGGTTGAGGAGGATTGAACATAAATAACCGCATTCCAAATTGACGTGGCAACATTGACGTTTCTTTCACTATAAGCAGTTTTTGGGCAAGATAATTTTTATTTTCTACGGAATCTTCAACGTACCCCTCGTAAGCAGTATTGGATTTCCACCCCCATGCCGCTTGTTCGTCAAATTTGCTCCAGCATCTGCAAGTAAGCTCTCCGAGTAAAAGGCCTCTTCTCCCCATATAAACAGTGAGAAAAACTTGGCTCTGCTCATTAAGATTATCTTGAGAATGTATTGGCCCAATGGTCAGCAATTATCGATGCCCAAATATTAAGTTTGTTGACGTTAAATGTGAATCTTTCGGATACAGTGATTATTTTGATTTGGCAAGTACACTGACCGTTTGTTTTACTTATCACATGGCCATTTAATATAAAAGTACACTCTAAAAATGACCCAGTCCGAAAATATATTCAATATATCGTCGCTGCCATTCCGTATAGGCCTAACTCGGTTTTTGTAGTTTTTCAGTAGAGCGATTTAAAGAAATCAATGGTGCTTATTTTGGATACAGCATTGACAGCAATTATTTAATTAGGTTTATTTTTTTACAGTTTCCTAGATAAATCAATCTAGAATGATGAGACATAATAATTTTTAATGAAGTTTTACGGGGTTTGTAAAAAATAAATAATAATCAAGATAGGCCCCTTCGTAAACACAATAAGAAATTCTGATTTGTACATGAAATCAGATAGGCCCCTGTGATATTAATAAAACATTTGTTTTCAAAGAAAAGGGAGCGAAATTTTTAAACTTTAAACATCTTTATTTTATAAAAACGGTACAAAAAAATTCTAAACATATAATCATTACAGTCAAACCTAAACTGAAATAATAACTAAAGAAAAGTCGAATGCTAACCTAAACTCACACCGATATGTGCCGTAGTGCCATAAAGAACTGTAAAACAAAATATCGTTAGGACATCTAATAACAGGCTTATTACCCGCACATAGTGCGATTAGGTCATTGTATTTTAATAAAGGTTAATTTTTTTGCTACCGCCAAATTTCAAAAGAATTAAAAACAGCTTGTGTAATATTTAATTATTTATTCTCTGGAGGCATAACAAATTAAAAATGGGATTGGTATTTATTTTATTTTTTACAAATTGTCTTTTATGTGTTAAATAAAATTGCAATAAATAATAAATTAATAAGGCATATCTGCAAAGTTAAAAATATTTTATAACGTAAAGGAATATGTGGAGATTCGCCCAGTAAGACCCATACAAAAAATATAGCATAAGGGCCAATCTTATCTTAAGGCGTACATTTATTAGTGTGTAAACTTCATTATCAAATTTATCCAAATTAATTTCAGTTTTAACCCTTTAAAAGAGAAGAATATATTGTATATAACTTACAGATATATTAACTAAATTATAAAGAAGCTGGAGAACTGAAAGAATAACGGTAAATAGGTACAGTAATTTAATAAATGAAGAATAGAAAAATAAATGACCAATCAATGTCATTGTCATTGTTAACCAAAAATGAAGACACCAAAAGTCAAAATTGTAATTCAGAAGATGAAAATTCATATATGCCATTAAAGTATCCCAAAGATGAAGAATATAATATATTTATAAAAACATTTGATATTAAATCACAAGATAGAAGAGACGCAGGTTCATCTAGAAAAGAATAATTAAATAATAAGGGACCCAATAATAATAATAATAATAATATTGAAAGGGAAGAATTACATGAAAAATGTGGAGAATGCGAACTAAAATTTAATAAAAAAACCTATTCCATTTACTGTATAAATTGCAAAAAATGGTTTTGCCTTACCTGTTCTATATTATCAAAAAAAGAAGCAGGAAATTAAAAAAAAAATAAAACTGATTGGGTATATGTTTTAAGTGCCTTGAACTTGATGATAAAAATGATAATCTCGAAGAAGAAAATGTATTTCTAAGAAAATATATAATTAATATCAGTCAACAAGTAGATTTATTGGTGAAAAAAGTAGAAGAATTGAAATATTTAAGATATAAAATCTTAGACCATAAAGAAAAGATCAGTCCAAAACAGGAAAAGCATACCTATTCTGAAATGGTACAAAAATTCCCTAAAAATAAAATCATTAACTGCAATAATTTACCTGTATTAATAATTAAACCCAGGAACAAACAAAGCAGTAAACAAACAAAAATTGAGGTTCCAAATGCAGTTAACCCAGTAACTGTTCAAGCTACAGTAAAAAAAGTCCAAGAAATAAAAAATGGTGGAATAATTATTAAAACAAATAGAGTAAGGAAGAACTAGAAAAGGTCAGAAAACTATCAGAAAATAAATTAAGTGCACCAACATAGAAGTATCAAAAATGGAATCACCATAACTGATATTACTGGGAGTGTCAAAAAAATACAGTAATGAGGAACTAATTGAAGAACTAACCGCTTTAAAATACATAGATGCACGGGATAACCTGACCATTAAACATACAAGGCAATCAAAGATATCAAAAAAATATATTATTTATTTAGAAACTTCTGGTCAAACATTTTCAAAATTAGTAAATAAAGATATTTCACTGGGATGGAATATATGTAGAATAAGAGAAGATTTTAATGTTTTTGTATGTCACAAATGCTGTGGATACGGCCACACAACAAAATATTGTTCTAAAAATCAAATAATATGTCGTTTTTGTTCTGGAACACATACATATTGGAATTGTTGTCAAGAAAATCCTAAGTGTATAAACTGCTCTTATATAAACACAAGATATAACAAAAATATAAGCTGTAATCATGAAGCGAATAGTGTAGAATGTAATATACATCTACAAAAAATTCAGGAAGCTAGAGAACTCACAAATTACAAGTAATTCATATTCTATGCATTGTAAGAATAATAAACAAACTAACAATTTAAAAATATTATACTTAAATGCACGATCAATAAAAAATAAAATGGAAGAGCTGGAAGTATTAATATCTGAAGAAGATTTTCAAATTATTGTAATTACAGAAACTTGGGTAAAGAAGCAAGAAGAAAAATCTTATAATTTTAACGATTTTACTGCTGCTTTTGTTACTAGGGAAAAAACTGGTGGCGGTCTTGGGATTTTTATCAAAAATATATATAACTTTGATGTACTGGAAATAATTGAAAAAGATTTTTCTTACATTGCAATTAAATTAAAATTATTGGATTTGACTATTTCTGCAGTTTATGGATGAAAAATTAGAGTATCTAACAACAGCAAAGATGGATAGTATAATGATTGGTGATATGAATATTAATCTTTTGGAAGAAAATAACGATGCTCAAAGGCTTCAGGATATTTACTTTCTAACAATTTCAAATTATGTAATAATAAAACTTCGACAAGGGATACGAACAAACCCGAACAAAAAAAGTTTATTAGATCATATTATAACCAACATCATAGATAATAATATATCAATAGAATTTAAAAGCAGCCCTATTAGTGACCATAAAATTCAGATTATCAATATTCCAATAAAATTTAAGCAAAAAACTCAAAAATTCAATTATATTTCAACAAATAAATTTAATGTTGAAAAGTTAAAACAAGAATTACTCATTTTAAATTATAAAAAATATTCATTTAACGATGTTAATGAATACTACAATTCAATTACCGATGTTTTTGGAAGATATATATCAAATAAATGTTAAAATAAAAACAAATACCAAACCATGGTTTACAGAAAAAAACCTGAAAATGTGTCTTATGCAGAATCATACTTTATCATACATATTTTATAATAAATTAGTTAAGAAACAAATTAGATTAGACAAGCAAGAATACTATAAGAAAAAATTTAAAAGTAGTGATCCTAAACAAATATGGGAAAGCATAAATTTTTTACTTACGTCTAAATCAAAAAGAAAGCAATCTTGTATAGAACATCTTACAATAAATAACAAAGAAATCAAAAACCACCAGATGATTTGTGAGGAAATGAACAACCATTTTACAAGTATAGGTCAAAAATTAGCTGATAAGAATTCCCTAAAAGAAAGAATGCCAGAAGAAATAAATTCAAAATCCATGTTTTTAGATGACGATATTGATGAGGAAGAAATTAAAAATATAATTGAGAACTTAAATATAAATAAAGCTACTGGCGTTGATAATATATCAGTAAAAATAGTAAAGACAGTGAAAATTGAATTAATTCCTATTTTAAAATATCTGATACGATATGAATTACGAGAATCAATATTTCCGGAAAAAATGAAATTTGCTCAAGTAACACCAGTTTTTAAAAGCGATAAAGCTAGTAATTCTAATAACTACCCTCCAATATCTGTTTTACCCGTTCTGTCAAAAATGTTGGAAAAATGTATAAATATAAAATTAACAAATTTTTTAGAAAGACAAAATTTACTTTTTGAAAATCAGTATGGCTTCCGCAAGTCTAGAGATACTGAAGTTGCAACTATAGATATTATTACTAATATTCAATTGAATATAGATAACCATAAAAAATGTGGCATTTTATCTTTAGACTTGTGTAAAGCTTTTGATACTGTAAACCATGACATAATTAAATTATTTGATATTGGCATACGAGGTAAAATTTATCGTTGGTTTGAAAGTTATATTAAAAATAGGAAACAACGCGTTAAAATAGGAAGTAACGTTAGTTCCTATAAAACAATTACCTGTGGAGTACCTCAGGGCAGCGGCGCACTCAGGATTTTATGTTAGGGGGGGCCCGCCTACCAGTGCCGGAAGCAAATTTTTTAATAAACTTTTAAGTTACGCATTTTTCTAAATCTTTTGAGTTTTTTAACAGGTACTCTTGGAAGATCGCAATAGCCTAGTTCAATCGAGGTAAATATCTAAAAAAATTTACTTTTTAAAATATCCACTTTAATAATTATTCCGGACAAAACATACCACTCTTTTTACCAAATAAAATATAGGTAATAGTAATGACGACATATCCATAACACAAATATATTTATTTAAAAATATAAATTAGTACAAAGCACAACAATAAACAATATTTTATAAATAATAGAAAACAAAACTTTTTTATAACACCTTTGCATTTGTTAAATATGTAAATCTAATTTTCTTCGACCCTTAGAAAGTTTATTTAAAATTTCTTCACAAAAAAATGGAACATTCTTATGAATAAATAAATTTGCCAAACCATTAAGTCTTACTTGCCCGATGGAATTTCTTAAGTACGATTTTAAGTACTTTGATGTGGAAAATTACCTTTCAGAGGCACTGGTGGTGACGGGAAGCGGGAAGGGTAACAAAAATTTGCAAAGGTTTTTTTATATTGGGAAATATCATACTATTTACATTGAATATATAGCTTAAACATATCGGAGGGTATTTCCTTGCTATCTGTAAACTTGTCGTTCCATAATTTAAATTCACATATTAAAATGCTTTCATTATAAAAATTTTCAAAAAATGAATAAGTAATTTGCATAAAAATAATGAAGGCTGAGAAAGCTTTGCAAATTTTCTACTTGTTTATTGGGACGGGGCAATAAACAGTTAAATAGTATAGTTGAAGTCAATTTCATTGGGGGTTTTGGGGGGGCCAAGGCCTCCTTGGCCCCCCCTCCCTGGGTGCGCCACTGCCTCAGGGTTCCATTCTAGGACCAACATTGTTTCTTATTTATATTAATTATATTTCCAAATTAAAATTATATGGACAAATTAAACTTTTTGCCGATGATACAACAATTATTTATTATGCAAAAAATATTACTGATATTCAATTAAATATAAAAAAAGATTTAAAAATTATATTTGACTGGTTAGAGTCTTATAAACTAACATTAAATTTTAATAAATCTTCTTTTATATACATTACCAAACAAAGACTAGATATCGAGAAGCGACCAATATTATTTAATGGAAAAAATATTAATTACACAGATCACATAAAGTTTTTAGGTTTGTATATTGATCAACATTTAAGCTGGAGAAAACACGTAGAAAATATTCGAACTTGTATTTCACCATTAATAGGAATATTGTTTAAAATTCGTCATTATATATTTTTAAATTATTTAAAAAATATTTATTATGCATTAGTATATTCAAAAATTCAGTATCTTATTTTAATTTGGGGTTCAGCAAACTCTATAGTATTAAAACCTTTAAAAAAATTACAAAATAAGGTTATAAAATGTATTCATAAACTTCCGCACTTAGAACCAACAATAAATTTATACAGGCCAAATAAATATTTAGATATATAATTTAAAAATTTGCATATTTATTTATTCCATAATCTTAAAACAAAAAATTTCAAACATAACCTTTAAAATCGGCCATGATGTACACACTCATGATACAAGACAAACTAACTTTTTACAAACCATCAAGATAAACAGTAATTTCGGAAAACGTTCGTTGGTATATTATAATGGATTAATATTATATAATAATTTACCTGGACACATAAAAACAATTAAAAAACTTCCATTATTTAAATTGTATTTTTATCGATAATTTAAGATAGGCCCGACTATAATAATACTATAAAACAAAAACCATGTAGTATTGAGATATATGCCAGTTTGTCATAACGTTAAGGCAGTCTTTCCCTGATTTTATATGGGTATAACTCATTTTTGCCAAAAATCGAGATAGGCCCTTACGTAATGACAGCGACGATATTATGTGAATGTGAATTTATCATAATTTCACAAAATTAAACTAAATAATGTATGAATGTTTTGAAAGCATCCATACATTATTTAGTTTAATTTTGATTGTTTTGTTATCCAATTTACTCTATTAATATAAATTTAAAAATAATTGTAGTGACTTATAACATACAACACCCATAGTTTCACACATCCGTGCCGCTTTCTTATTAAAGTGAAGATGTCCACTTACGTCACTAAACATATTTTTAAATTTATAGTAGGTATAGTTAAAATAATTACGGAAAAGAAATTTAAATTTGAAAATTCATTACATATTACGAGAAACACAATCATTATTTAAAACAAACCTAAGCCTTTTGTTATTTAGGTACGATGATAAGGTAGTTCTATCTATTTTACCTTAGAATCCAGATAATAAAGAGGCTATTATTAAATTTATTAAATACATAAACCAAGATCCTACACCCAGATATTACATACATTGACAGCATCTCTGAAGGTCAGAACTCCCATTATACACGGTTTTATCTTTACCGCATCAAGACAAATAACATAAATTGAGACTAAACTGTGAAAAACAACTCTTTTGAATACCCCCTAAATTGGAAATCTCGTGCTTAACATAAACCTAAAACCAATCTGCCCGATAACAGTCCCACATTATCAAGAAAATCATATTTAAACTGGCTTAAAATGAGCTGTTTCGGTGTAGATAGGCCGGAATTTATGTAAAGAGAACAAAGCCGCGACCGAAATTGCGTTAGAGTTAGTGTTAGTTGCGTTTTATCGAAAATAAACAGCTCTCTGATTACATACAGAACTGTTATTGATTAGATATCGATATAAATTACCATAACCATTCAAGAATTATTCTTATTAAGAGATAAAAGTTAATCCAGATCATCATTGAACCATGTTTAATGTTATTAATATTTCACTAGTTTATTGTCGAAGTTTAAGTATGTAACGATTTTTAATTAGAGTTGTAGCCCAGAATGTTGAAGCAAATAGTCTTTGGTTGTAGACCCATCAAAAAATATCATTTGCCCTGCTAAAAGGATTATGGCAATAAACAAAGATATGCAGCAGCAGCTTTCTGACAAGTATAATCTCGATCAAATATTATAACTATTACAACATTAGACAGATAGGTGCAAAAACAACATCTATCTCGATGGAATGATGCACCAGGTCAAGCATACGCACAGGCCGTTACTTGCATAAACTATGTAAACCTAGACATCCCACTGAGAAAGGGAGGCGCAAGGCCGCGATGTAAATTCCAAGAAGCGAAGTGCGGACGGATATTGGCGTTTGCTAAATGCCAGGCAACATTCGGCGTAACTCTTTACAGATTTGTACGTCGTACAAAACTATGAGCGGTAAAATGTTTTTATTGGATGGCTTCTTTGGTTTTGTTTCTCTATGTGATTGGCAAACCCTTGAAGAGACTATCAACTAGAATCCTACTTCTGACGTGTACCCAGTTAAGACAAGTGGCTTGTTAACAGGCCATTGCATTATCACTTAAAATACACCTTCAACGAATACGAAGCTACAATGGACCCATTGAATGCAGACTTTGCGGTGAAGAGGACAAACTCGCCTTTCTTATCATATACAACTATGAAGCACTAACATGCAGAAGATTCAAAATCTTCGGAAATATTCAACGCGCGACCACTTCCGCATAACAAACTTGGATCTTGTACCGTGCGAGCAAAAATTATTTGCATCAAAGAGGGCCTTGCATCTAAGGACTTAATGCTTAGCCGTAGAGCTTAATACGTGTTGGGTGTCAGTAACTACCGGAATTAACAATCAATCAGTTATTCCGTCATCTTTAACAGTCGTTACAAGTAATTTGATTCATCGCTAATTTTTCCAATTTCTTGAACAGTTCACACAATGGGCTTTATGGAACAGCACAAAACATTCATGGTTGAAGCGTATTTTCGAAACGGGGATAGAGTAAATGGTGGTGAGTGCAATACAATCCGGGTTTGTGCATGGACGATTTTCACGAACATTTTCCTAACGTTGCTTTTATTGCTGGGGATTTTTATCATTGCCTGAAAAGAACCGTGGCTGTGTTTAGGGAAACAGGTTCTATACAACACAAAAAAGGGGCCATCTGTAAGAACAGAAGAATTTGTTGCGAACGTTCGTGAAATAATGCAAAATACACCAACAAATTGTATAAGACGCCTGTCCTAAGAAGTGAGAAGATCTTATGGAACATGCTGGACTATTCTTAAGAAGCAGCTAAATTTATTTCCTTATAAAGTGCAAGTATTCCAAGAAATAGAAGCCGCAGATTTTGAAAGACGCAGGAATTACTCTCAATGGTTTACCCAAAATTTATTGGAAAGAAATTTATTAGACATGACATTTTTTTCGGATGAAGCCTGGTTCCACCTCTCCGCGTTCTCAGAATACACGCATGTGGAATAGTGAAAATCCCCATTTTCCCTCAAAAAATTGGTGTCTTGTTAGCTGTTTCGACGACAGATTGATCAGTTTTCGATCAGACATTGAATTCCCACCTAGATCACCTTGTTTAACGGTTGTGGATTACTTCGTTTTTCCTCATTTAAAGAACACTATTTTTAAAACACCAGTTGCAAATTTAGAATAATTACAAGAAAAGACTATCCAAGAATGTGGTAACATTTCTTCAGAGATGCTGGTCAAAACTTTCGAAAATATGAAGAGACGTGTGAATTTATGCTTGGCGGTGGCCAATTTCAGCAATTATGTAATTATTTTTCTTTCTTTGTTAATTTTGTAAACAACAAAAATATATTTCTACTTATTTTATTACTCATTAGTTTGGCATATCATGTCATGAGAATGACATGAATTTTAACCTAGATTTGGTTAGATATATCGTCCCTATATCATTGTGATCTAAACCAAGCCCTACGTTTTTTAATGAAAGCCCTTTTTGATGTCAATAATTTTTGCTCGCACGGTAGAAAGAACAAACCTTTTCTAACAAGACTGATGGGCATAATAAGCCAGAAGGCTGCACAGTAAGAAGCTTGTGCCATATACCCGACCCCCGCCTTAAATCAACCGACGAACCTCTCACCAAAGTGGCGATATCTCCGTTTTACCTCATATCAAAGTTTCTGTTTTTACAAAATGGAAGCATAAGGCGATTTAATATCAAGAATTGATCACAAACTGACTTACATACCTTTAAATTTGATACCTCTTAATCAAGCCATAATATTTAAGTTGAATATGTATATATTGATTTAAAAGTATAAAGGGTATAACGACTACACATGGTGAGTATAATTCATACGATTTTAGCTGGGACAGCCTAAAAGCATAAACTGTAGTTACATGGGCATCTTTTAAATACAATTTTGAATGTAAAGTATTCGGTAGCAGCGGTCAAAAGTAACTATACCTATATAGTATTATAATATAATACTTATATTATCTGTTTTCTATTTAAAAGTGCTAATAAATTGGTAGTAACCGTTAAGATCGTTTTATTCTGTACTTTTTCAACTGAAATCGTATAAATATTAATTTTTTTTGGACAGTATCCATAAATTGTGTCATTCCAACCATTCTTTAAAATCAGTGGAAGACGACTTGATAGTCCGGATGTCGCTTCTAATAAGTCCAAATAAGTGGCGAACAGAGCCGCTGCCGAAAAATTTTGCAACAATTATCGAAGAATTAAGGAAATTGCATAATTTATCGCTCTCTTAGGGAGGAGGTTGCGCCATATTCTGTATCCGCCACTGTGAAAACGTTTCAACATAATTAATCTTGAAAGCTTTTAATTTCATTTTATTTAACCTGAACCTGATAAAAACCCAATAGTAAATTTCCTTTGTTACGAACGGTATTGACTTTAATTAGTTCCCGATCTTCTATTAATCCCTTTCAGTTGACTCAAAGCCACTTTAATTGAATTTTAAATATAAACTTTCACAGTCCTTAATCAAAGATCTATGGACGAACAATTTTCGCAAATCCGTTTAAAACGTAACCAATTTTTGTGTGGGACTCTAAGCAGCTTTGGAGGTGAGGATATTAAGAAAATTAATCATTAATTATTAATGAAGAAGAAGGTACATTTTTGTTTCCTCTACATAATATCTCCGAAAATTGATTAACCCTATTTTTGGTTCTAAACACTGAACCAACATTTATATGTTTTTTTTTACCAAAACTAAAACACTAGCTCGAGGTCACAAACCTTAAAGCGAGTTCGGTTTTGACCTCGCAGATGAGCAAGAAAAACCGAATGATCTTGATGGTTTCTACTTTTATTGTCTAACCTGAAAATTTTGTAAAAGTAAACAAGTACAAAAAATTAATTTTGCTGAAATTCTATTTTCTTCTATTTTTTGATGATGACAATGATGATAGCTGGTGGTGGTTGCAAATGGCGAAAGTATTAAACTTTGCCGATGAAAATGTTCCAAATTTTAAAGATCATCAATTCAAATAAAATCGGGGACATTTCACTTTCACAAAATGAAAACGTCTGCTTCTATATAATATAGGCTTGACGAATTTCACGAAGAGTGAAGTTATTTTTAGTTCTTTATCCCTCATCCCTCAAACAACGGTTATATTTTTATTTCAAACCTTTTAAAAATGTTTTCTTAATAATCTGTCAAAATTCTCCGATGAAAAATATGCACAGTTAGCGAATCTGAAATCCGGACAGTGTTTTGTCACATTGTAAATGTAAAACTAATTAAAAAAATGTCAATTAAATTCATTATTATTTAAATTTTGACTATCTATAAAATTATGCCTCATTTAACCCTGATAAAAAATATAAGATTAGTAAATTTAATTGAAGAGTGTTGGTCTGTAAGAAGGGTTGCAAATAGATCTGGGATCCCGAAAAGCACCGTCCAAGATATGCAAGAATAGTGGCTCGAAACTTAATTTGGAAATAACCCCATGAACGTGCCCTTTCCTATGTCCGACGCTGTTCACCAGCTATTGACAGATTCAATTACTTTGTTTCCTTATGTTGTGGCAGTCTAAGTTCTGAAAAAAGTATACTTTAAGAAATTTAGTCCAAGCGACACCATTAAAAACTTGTCGTTGTCCAAATTCATCAACTTCATATTTAATAAAGCCTCCCTTTTTGGGGAAAACATCTTGAAGAAGGGTAAAAAGTGCCACTTAACTCCTGGACGAAAGCAGCAATTAATTTTAAGAAGGTTTTGTGTCAATCTAATTTATTTTACTTTTAATGGCTGTTTATAATTTAAGAATCATAAAACAAACGGTTATTTACTTTTTTATATCTTTTTTAACATTAAGTTCACCTGGATAAGTACTTTTTAATTGGCTGACGCCTACACTTTTGTTATTAATTGACACATATATTTCATTTTTATTACACATTATGCTTTAATATTCTATTAAAATTTTATTAATTAATTCTGTGGTTCATTGTACAACGATCTCTAGAAAAGTTTTCTTCCTACAATAAAAAAAAATGTGGTGAAAATTTCACATCTATAATGTTTCGCCAATAAGAAGCTTTAATTTCAACTCGTTACTATAGCAACCACAAAACATTCCGGAAGTTTGTTCCTCCTGGGTACCCTGGGAGTGATTACAGCGAAAATTACATAAATTTATTTTTTATTATTAGAAGCCTCATTTTTGTTTACGTTGCTTATAGCAACGGGAGATTATTGCGATAATTTTGTTAGTTCCTATTAACTTCATGAAATTAATAAGTGATAATTTTTTTGTCAAAAATGAAGCTCTTTATATCTATTGGCAAAAGTCACTCAGAATAAAATCAAAATACATTTTGTTGCTAACTTATAATTTTTATTGATACTAACCAATTTGCTTTACATATCGAACACCGGGGCTAAAAGAGACACATCAAAAATTTAACTAAACTCGTCGGAAATATGTTCTTTTAAGTTTCATGTGAAACTATGTAGACCTGTAATTTCAGATGTTATGGTTGAAAACGAATAAATGTTTTTAATGTTCCTGAAATGTTAGTAATAAACCTTAGTTACTAACAAGTAAAATCAACTTCTATTGTAAAAATACAGTGCGTCATATTAAACTAAACTCATCGGAAATATGTTTTTTTAAAGTTTTATTTGAATTTAAAACTATAAAGACATTGGATTTCAGACGACAAATTTGTTATTTAATGATTCTTACATTTTAGTAATAAAAATGAGTTATGGTTAAAATGAACTTTATTTTTAAAACTCTAATTAGTTACAATTAACTAAAGCCACCGGAAATATGTTTTTGTAGCATTTTAGCAAAAAAATTACAATAAGAAGAAACTCCAATTTATGAAATTTTTTTACCGAATCTCCCACGCAGCAGAATTAATTCCCGATCATTTTTTTCAAGGACACTAATATTTTTGTTGATAGAAAATTATCCCGAGTCAGGCGAGGCTGCTGCTAGGGAGATTATAAGTGAAAATGTTAGTTTTTCTGTCAAACGCACAGCCATTTGTCGTTTTTAATAACTGTATGTTTAGAATGAATAATAATTATCACAATAATAAAAACCATATTAATATAGCTCCATAAATACTTTTAATACCTATTTATATTATTAACAGAACCTTAAGCGATACGTTTTAATTTAAGTTTTGCTACCAAAATTTACCGAAAATATATTTTTTGCAAATATTCTTCATGACAGTTCCATTTTTTTTCATTTTATAATAATTATTTTGCGTTTTTATATACGACCAGTAAAGTCCGCATCATATTGGATTTTTTTTAATAATAGCTTTATTCGAAATTTGACTTTGGCATCAAGTTTTGCTTCGATCGAGATGAAAATTAAGGAAAAAATAGTAGTCACGTGATTCGCATTATTTGTCAAATTTAAATTTTTTCCAAAAAAGAATTCAAAAGTGGGGTTATTTCTGAAAATATCAAAAAAAGTTATTAGAAAAAGTTTTTTTAAACGCAGTTTCTAGCAGACATGCAAAAATTCAGCTGCGTAAGAAAATTTTGAATTTTTTACCCACCATTAAAATTTATTTTCCACTTAATGAACACTTTACTGATGACACTGTGTTATTTTTTTGTCTGAATAGTAAGGTGTATTCCTTTCAGACACAAACTACGTTTTCAAAAATTTTTATTTTATGAAGTTACCTTATACAGGGCCAAAAACAAATAAACTTTGCATCACATGCAACCAAATTTTAATAGCCCAAGTTTGATTTTGTAGAAAAACACACATTTTATATGGCGCTTCTTTAAAGAAAATGTATCTGAAATAAAGCATTGTCAAAACTAAGAAGCCTTATGTAGGTTGGGTTAAGTCTTATTTTGCAAAAGTGGTGCTATTTACAAAATATGGGTAAAAAATCAAAATTATCTTATGCAGCTAAAATTTTGCACGTCTGCTAGAAACTGCATTTAAAAAAACTTTTTTCGATACTTTCAAAAATAACCCCACTTTTGAATTATTTTTTGGCAAATAATTAAAATTTGACAGATAATGCGATTCACGTGACTACTATTATTTTGCTTAATTTTCATCTCGATCGAAGCAGAACTTGATGCCAAGGTCAAATTTAGAATAAAGTTATTAATAAAAAAAAAGCCCATATGATGCGGACTTTACTGGTCACACTGTATATCAAGAAAATATGTTCCTAGGATTTTAATAGTATGAGACAAACATTTGTTTATAGAGGCATATTCAAGTTTAGATCTAATGAATCCTTTATATAAGACACGAAATGTGGAAACTTGCCGACACTTCCTTGAGTTACGGGTTATAAAACCTCTATGCTCTCGATGCTTTGGCCACCACGCATTCGATATGATTTACAAAAGATAACTTGGGATCAAATACAACGCCAAGATCTTTAATAATATTAGACCCTACAACATCGCCAATATTATGAAATAATAAATATGTTACATTTAACAGGATTAAGAGAAACTTTATTTCTGCAACACCACTCATAGATCATATCCAGACATCTTTGAAGCCTAATGCTGCCTGTCCTTAATAGAACGTATTTCAAATAACCGTTCGAGATTGTCAGCATACAGCAAATAATCATTCTGTAAGCCAGACAAATATTGTTGATAAAGAGAATAAAAAGGAGAGGCCCAAGCACGGATCCTTGCGGTACACCAGAGGTTTGTGAGAAGTTGGCAGATTTGTAACCACGATGCTGGATATATGGATATCTATTGGAGAGATATGATTTTAAAGGACAAACTACTAGAGATCAACACAACAAGGTCCATGAGCGGCAACGAAAAAACAAAAAGTGAAATTTTTTATATCAAATACTGTGAACAAGTTTGTGGAAAAGCATTGGAGAAGTCAGTATAGATATGTATGTATGATATAGGTATATCCACCTGACTATGATGCCCATCAAGCAGCTCAGAGATATATTGACTAGTACATACACGATTAGTAACAGTTGATTTACCACGCAGAAGTCCATGCTGCCGGACAGATATCATACCCGAGACTACCCACCAAAGAAAATTTATAGGGTTAGAAATGTTAACTCCTTGTTAAAAAATGACAATACAGTAGAAAGAGAAAGAAGAGAGAGAGAGAGGGGTGTTAGTGTGCCTGCTGGCCATCAGAGGCGCAATGGCGGGAAATTTGAACAGCGGTTTTAGAACTTTTCCATTTTGTTATTAACTTTTGAACGAGTTTTTATTGATTTAATTTGTGATTCAATATAATTATTATTAAATCACAAATTAAATTAATAAAAAGACGCACAAAAGTGTTTATTTTATGGAAGAAAGGCACGTTTTTGTATTAACCAAGATTTGGAAAATAAAGATAGAAGCACTTTATCGTAAATAATTTTTTCTAAGTTTATTTATAAATAAAAACTGCTGGACGACCATAACAAAAAATAACTGTTTAGAATAAACTAATGTCCTTAGGTTACGTCTCACAGGTCTCACTCATCAGGAATTTTCTCACTTCATATAATATATCGCAAATACTGTATAAACACTAGGATGCAACGAGACACGTACTAAAACATCCATAAACTATCAGGTCATTCTTACAGCATTATCTGAAACAAAAGAAACAGTATCGGGTTGACATTAAACTTCTCTGTAAAATATGGTCAATGGCCAAGTATCTACTTATCGAGTTAGCTCAAACCATTATCTTTGTGCCATCATGTTATACTTTTAATCTACTAAGTAAAACAAAAATGTTAAAATTATCATTTCAAGAGACTAAACTATCTGTTCGTAACTGATAGATTGTTAGCTATTACCTCGGGCACAAATGTGTTGCAGTTATCTGCAGGCTGCCCAGTGATATTTTGTTAAGATTGGCTTGTAAACCAACACCTATTAAGGATGTGAAACACTTCATGTTAATTTATTTATTGTAAACTTACATTTCCAATATAAAAATTGGTATAAGTGTAAAATCAATTTGATAAACTATAAAAAATAATTACCTGCATGGTAGGCTGGAATAATAACTGAAAAATCACACACATCGGCGAAGTTTTCTAGAATAGAAACTAATAGAATTGTATTAAATATTAAAATGATAATAAAAAAATTAATTTAATTTCCTGAAAAAAAAAACGTGGACAAGAAAAATTTACAGTTTTGACATGGCGGGCTGGCAGGTTTGTTCCAATTACCACCTGGCGCAGTTTGGGAAGCGTTATAGTAGGTCAGAATATAACTGTCCTTCTCTTCTATACGTCAAAAATAAGCGACAAAACCCGGTTACTCGGCCAGCTGGAGAATCTTCAAGCGACAACAGCGCCAATTTGACTCTGATGGCCAGATGGCCGCAGCTTTAGATAAATATGACCTCGTGATGCAAAATCGCCCATTTAAAGTTTCACCGGGGTGCTACCCACTAACATAGTCATGCAAAACAGTTTTAAACAACTTGCTGAAGTTCCATATTGGAAAGATAGTTCGATACTGGTTGATAGAACCTCAGGATTTTTTTTAAATATAAGACGTTTTAAAATTTATTTTACCCCTTGGTGGGTTAAATCCCTTATCATTTTTCCCTTTTCGGTAGTTGATGTTCTTTAAACAAATAACAATTAAAACATTTTATTTGACGCTAAAAACGCAGCTGCAAAACAATTCTAAATTAGCTTTGAATAAGCCATCAATCTGCTTGAAACAGAAGTTTCATAATTCAATGCAGTCCCGTACATCTGAATCGTTCAATATTCAATGGGCGTTTTGGCCCATTAAAAGTGCGTTTTTCGTTATTTTTTCTTTTAATAAAAGCTACATTCTCATAAATTTCGAAAGTCGTCCCATTATATAAAATTTATGGGAATACGCGATTGTCGGTCTTCATGTTTTTAAAAATAGAAGCATATCCCTTTTTATATTAGTTCTTGGATGTAAGAGCGATGATATTTTTAATACACGTTTATGTACAGGGTAAATCACGTTAAGTGGCCTTCTATACACTGAGAAAAAAGCCTTAAACCTTAAGACAATGAAAATTGCTAGACCGTTGTGTAGTGATAATATCACGGTAAGGGAAAATGGTATAGCTTTTGTTTTGGATTTTAAGCGAGCATTCGAAACAATTGACAGGCCAAGACTATTGACTAAATTGTATCAGTATGGTATTCGCAGCAACGTTTATAAATGGCTTAAGAATTATTTAAATAACAGGTCATAAATAACAAAGATATTAAAAACGTATTCAAATAAAAAAATAAATAATATGGGCCTTCTTCAAGGAGGCATACTAGCTCCAATATTATTTACTTCATACATTAACCATTATGCCTTTAGTTTCAAAAATGTGTAAGGTACAAATGTTTGCTCATGACACCTTAATTTACATTGATATTTGAACATTTTTTAATCGTCTAACTAAATACTCTAAATTTGGAGATAAATATATTATTAAATTGGCTAAAAATAAATAAAACAAAATTAAATATTTCAAAAACTAAATGTATGGTTATGGGTAATAATTTAAATTGTCAAAATATAAATGTTATAATTGATGGTAGAAAATTGGAATTAGTAAACAGTTTTAAATATTTAGGGATAATCATTGCTTCAAAATTAAAATTTTTTAATTATTTTGAATGTATCAAATCGAAGATTGCAGAAAAATTTGGTTATTTTAAAAGAATCAGTTCTAATTTAAGTTTGTTTTCTAAAAAAACTGTATTCAATACTATTATATTACTACATTTTCTTTATTGTTCTTCTATTGTACCGGGTGGTCAACTAAGAATGGCCGCCGGCTATATCTCAAAAACTACTAAACATAGAAACTTGGGGAAAAAAAATTATGATTAAAGCGGTCATGAGAAAATTCTGGAAATTACTTTCAAGTTCCTCATTTCGCCGCAAGGGGGCACAATTGAAAATTATTTTTTTAAATTTTAAATTTCTCTGAAAATTCCCATATTAAGGTATAACTCTGATTACATCATTGGAAAGCTTAGACAATTCTGCATCATTTTGGTTAAAGGCTCGTTGACGTACCGACCTTGATAAGAGTGGGGGAAGCTATTGAAAGTGCAAACATTAAAAT
The DNA here is from genome assembly GCA_963969555.1 of Polydrusus pterygomalis. NCBI lineage: Eukaryota > Metazoa > Arthropoda > Insecta > Coleoptera > Curculionidae > Polydrusus > Polydrusus pterygomalis. Next base: position 33,434,334 of record OZ018376.1, on the reverse strand, counting down.
CGCTGTAACTTCTAAACGTCCTATCCGATTTTACTAAATTTAAGCTTGTTTGGAAGGGAAAGGTAAGTACCTTCAATCGTCGTATCCAATGATACACGATAGTTTCTAATAAAATTGCTAGAGGGCGCAATTTGTAATAACAGTTTTTTTGATTTTATCCCGAAAATTCAAATCATACAGTATACTTATAACATCATAATCGGAAAGTAGATGAAATTTACAAGAAAATACGTAAAAACCGCGGTTTGATATCTTTGTTCGTTTCAGAGTTATTGCCAAAACAATAATTTTTAATACAAATTACGCCCTCTAGCAATTTTATTAGAAACGATTGTGTACCATTGGATATGACAATTAAAGGTACTTACCTTTCTCTTCCAAACAAGCTTAAATATAGTAAAATCGGATAAGGCGTTTAGAAGTTACAGCGATTTTAATGTTTACACGTTCACTTGATAAGAGTGGGAGAAGCTATTGAATGTGTAAATATTAAAATCGCTGTAACTTCTAAACGACTTATCCGATTTTCCTAAATTTAAGCTTGTTTGCAAGAAAAAGATAAGTACCTTTAATTGTCATATCCAATGGTACACAATCGTTTCTAATAAAATTGCTAGAGGGCGCAATTTGTATTAAAAATTATTGTTTTGGCAATAACTCTGAAACGAACAAGGATATCAAACTGCGGTTTTCACATATTTTCTTGTAAATTTCATCTTCTTTCCGATTATGATGTTATAAGTATACTGTATGATTTGAATTTTCGGGATAAAATCAAAAAAACTGTTATTATTACAAATTGCGCCCTCTAGCAATTTTATTAGAAACTATTGTGTATCATTGGATACGACGATTGAAGGTACTTACCTTTCCCTTCCAAACAAGCTTAAATTTAGTAAAATCGGATAAATCGTTTAGAAGTTACAGTGATTTTAATGTTTACACTTTCAATAGCTTCCCCCACTCTTATTAAGATCGGTACGCCAACGAGCCTTAAACCAAAATGATGCAGAATTGTCTAAGCTTTCCAATGATGTAATCAGAGTTATACCTTAATATGGGAATTTTCAGAGAAATTTAAAATTTAAAAAATAAATTTTTCAATTGTGCCCCCTTGCGGCGAAATGAGGAACTTGAAAGTAATTTCCAGAATTTTCTCATGACCGCTTTAATCATAATTTTTTTTCCCCAAGTTTCTATGTTTAGTAGTTTCTGAGATATAGCCGGCGGCCATTCTTAGTTGACCACCCGGTATATTGTGCTAGGGAGGAAATATTTAATAGGTTTAAAATTACTGCAAAGTTTTTTGAACGCAAGGAGTCAGTCTGTTCTTGTTGCTGGTGTTCAATCGGGGTCACTTCCTATCCCTTATGGTGTTCCCCAAGGCTCGACCTGGGACCCCTCTTATTCTCTATATATATACCTCACAACTTATAAATCAGGTAAGACATTGTAAGGTACATCTTTATGCCTATGACACGCAGGTTTACCTTATCTTCGATCCTTGTGATAAAGACGCATCTCTGCAGGAGATAAATGATGATCTATCCAGGTTAGTCTCGGAAGCTGTTGATCACACACTATCCATTAATTAAAAAAAACTATGTCATGCTCTTTGGTCCTGCAAGGATTCGAGAGGTTCTTTTACCATCGAATAAAGTAAAAATTAATAATGATGAATTGCCCATACTTGGCAGTTGTAGAAACCTAGGTCTTACAATAGACTCCAACCTAAAATATAGAGCTCACGTGAGCAACTGTATTAGAGCAGCTTATTTTAATTTAAAAATGATTTTCAATTGTAGAAACTACTTGAATCAAAAGCTAAGGGTTATCTTGTGTGAGGCATTGGTTTTGTCCAGATTTAATTTCTGCGATAGTGCTGATGGTTTTTCTATAGACTCGTCAGATAAACGCCGCATTCAGGTATTACAAAATTTATGTCTTCGTCTAATATTTGGTATTCGCCGTAGAAATCATATTTCGCATAAATTGAAAAATCTTGGCTGGTTGAACATGGGCAATAGGCGTTAACTTCATGCAGCTTGTCTGTTTCATCAAATAGTTTTAACTAAATCACCTTCTTATTTAAGCAAAAAAATAAAATTTAGGTCAGATGTTCATTCCCTGAATATCAGATTTAGGGATCGCCCATAGAACCGAACAATTCACAAAATCATGTTCTTACCAAATAGCCAAAATTTATAACGAAAATCCCGAAAGTTTTAAGTCCAAAAGTCCCATATCATTTAAGTTTGCATATAAAAAGCTTTTATTAAGTCAACAATAAATTTTATAAATTTTGCCACTATTGGGAAAAATATTAATTTAAATAAACTTTAATGATCCATTCCTTATAATATGTCTTTATTTCAATAATATAATATTAATTTTATCCACGCCCCACGGTTATTTGCTCCTAAAAAAAAGTAACTTTTTTCACTTAAATCATAGTTTTTTTTTCTTACCAAAGCCTATCTGCTGTGCATGCTTAAGGTAAAGAACAGGGGGGGTGTCTTGCCTTCAGGTTTTTACACTCCCATTTGACCTTCGGCATTTTCCATTAGGTGCACTTTACTTTTAGGTTGTATTATGAATTACAATGGAAATAAAGACCTTATTTATTTATTTATTTATTTATTTATTTATTAATAAATTACAAATTTTACAAAATAAGGCAACGCGGATAATTTTCAATTGTGACAAATACAAAAATTAATATTATGTTAAAAAATTTAGATTGGTTGAATTGCAGAAATTTAATTTTTTATTTAGTATATATCCTGATTGTTTAAAAAAAATTGTTTTTTTAATTATGACCATCATAAATATAAAACAAACTTTTTAGGTGGATAGACTATTAGACTGGCTAAAACATTAGCCCATAAGTCTATTTTTCATAAAGGTTTAATAGAACATAATAATTTGGCAAATTCTGTGAAATCTCAAATATCATTACACACAAACTAAAAAAAAAACCATAAAATTACATTTAATTAAAAGACAAAATAATATGTAATATTTTATACAATTTGTTTAACTTTTCTGTCCGTTTTTGTTAAAAGAAGGTTGCGTTTTAAAATTTAAAAATAAATCTATAAAAGTTCGTTAAAAAAAATGTATTAAAAAATATTTAACTGTAGCTTTTTGCTAAATAAAACATGTTACAACTACTACTACTACTACAGATAAGTATTCACTTCTTTTAAACCCGAAATAAAGTGACCATTGAAATGCGGCAAGTGCACAAACAACCTTACATCAATAACCAGTTTCTTTTTTTTAACAGTCTGCACTGACAAAACCCAAATTGTAGTGTCAATTGTGCTCAAGTGTTGTCAAACAAGAGTTGGAGGCGGTTTCTACCCCTAAAAGAAGGGTAAATTTTATGAAGACACGAAAAAAGTATGCCAAACTAGAAATACACGCAGCCGTAGTTCTGTATTTTTTCAGCAAATAGAGAGACTTCTTAATATTGAATTTATTCCGGTTAAAAATTCTATCCTGTATTACCTGTATACATATACAGTCTTACTTATAAAAAAGTCATACAGCATTAAAATGAGACGTGCGATTTGTCATATATTTTGTCATAGAACTTCTCCTTTACTACTTGTATGCTTGTCTTATGAATAGTATAATATTTTCACGAAATAATATTTTATATTACAATTAACAACCCGTTTTCTTCTTAAATCCATAAAAAAACAAAAAGAAAGCATAAATAAAATTTAAGATGACCCCCTTTCCAAACGACGAATTAAATTATTTATTTACTGATACGGTGCTAAAATAATTAAAACAATCACATCATATAATCTCACCCAAAATTTATAAACAGATGACTGTTGTCAAAACCAGTGCTACTTTGAATCCGGGCCACTTTATATCATCTGCATAATCTGGCAGATCAATTTAAGAAGTCACTTAAGCTGAAAAAGTCTTAATGTGTCTCAGTCAGTCAAAATGATAAGATTATAATAGTTTTAAAGTAAATATACAAAATTAAAACGAGTTTGGAACTGGGTACGGATGTCTTCGATGAGAAGGTATTTGAGCTTTAGATAAGGATAGTAGACACGACAAAAGAATTTTTAGGTAGCGGTACAACGAGCAGCTTGATCTTTGAAAGGATGATAATGTAATGGATTTAAAATACTTTTAAGTTTTCAATATTTTTTTAGGTTTTTCAATTTAGTCGCTAAAGAACGTTTGTAAATCTAGGATCTTAAACATATTTACAACATTAGGACGTGAATATTTTTTTTTTGAGAAGGTAACATATGTTTTTAAACATATTTTTAGTCATTTGGAGAAATGGTCCATTGTTAAAGTAAAGTTAATTGTATGGGAACGAGAAGAAACGCACAAAGTCTTTCTCCACAAGTTTATTAGAATAATAAAAATTATTCCAATATGTTTCGAGCGCAAAAACGCTCATCTTCAGGAGGTGGCAAAAATGGTATAAATATATTGCAGTTGTTGTAAACAAAAAAGAAATGAGAAAATGGTTATGTGGTAAGCAACTTTAATGGAGCTTTAGAAAAAGGTGTAATGTTCTTTGCAAAGAATCTGGTAAAAATTATGAACATTTAATGAGAAAAATTCAAAGCGTATTGATCGGCAAGAAAATATGAAAACATTAATAATGACAAAAGCCATGGTCGGCTTCAAATGAATTTTTTTTTGTCGGACAGGATATAAATATCACCCTCTCACCTCTCGAGACTGATACCGATACCCCAAAAAACTAGTTAACAAGTTACCTAAGCTTATATTATGTTTATATTTTTATCTAGGTATTGTTAATTATCCTACTTGAAAAGCAAGATTCGTTAACAAAAAAGGGCGTGGCACCCAAAAATTTTTCGCCTGCGGAGCAAAGAATCCTCGATCCCTACATCCCGCTTCTAATTAGTTTCAATCTGGACCCCCCCCGAAACCAAATCCTGAATACGTGCCTGGGTCGAGTTCGACGTGTGGCCCAAGCTTCTTACACTGCAGCCTTCTGGCTTATTGTGCCCCCAGTTTTTTTTATATTGAGTAAGGTAATGCTTTCGCATATGACTTTGTTAATTTATTATTAATTGGGGGAAGGGGGGGGGGGGGCTATGATTTTTTAAAAGACGAAAAAATTATATAAAATACAAGTGCACTATGCAAACTCTGATGGGGCTGCCTTCCGACTAAATTCCCCGTGTTCCTGCGGTTTCCGCGCCATAGGCGTATAAACCTTCAGACCACTTGTTTTAGTATTTCAGCTCTGCACGCCTAATGCGTGCTTTGCTTCGTACTATACCTAGGCCTAGGTACCGATGTACCTAGGTTTCAGTTTTGTCATAGTACTTGTTTATTTATTTGCAGCTTACTGTGAAGCTGTTTGTGTAGGTGTAAGGCTTTTGATGCAGTGTACCTGTTTGCGCTTCAGAAGAGATAACACTTGCCCATGCTTCACTGCAGTACTGATCTGAGGCAGTAGTAAGCTGTTAGAAGTGTTTGTTGTTAGCGACTTACTGTGATAGTGTTTGTGTAGGTGTGTATATTTTTGCAGTGTTGTGTGTAGTAAGTTCTTGTTTGATTTGTACATTTTTTGTAGGTTATTTGTAGACATTTTTGTTTACTAACTACTTAACTAGGTATGGCGGCGTCTAGTTAATGACTCCTTACTAAGTACATATATTACTTTTAGTTTTCTTTTTCTTTCTTCTTCTTCGTGAAATTCCAAAAATTACATGTTCACAGACTAGGTTGGTAATAGCTGAATTTCTTTTACGTTACTTTTAAATAGCAAAACAAAGCATAACAAAGATTTTTTTCTTCCCCCCTTGCCGCGGTTCAGTTTGCCCCTCTATATTTCTCCCGCGATTATACGAAGTTGTTTGCGGAACGTTCTTTTAACAACTTAACTCAGCAAAGATATTTACTTTGCTTAGCTGTTTAAAAGAAGCAAATGGAAAGTACCTAATATGAAAGATATTCGACTTACTTGCTTACTTACTTACTCTATAATATTATATTAATATTTTGATGTATAAAATAAAGGTTCGCTAGCTTAAACTAGTGTAGCCAAGACGGTTCAGTCCCCAGCTTTTATTTATAAAGTCAATCGATCGGAGCAGTTACTTACTGACCTTACCGTGGCTGATGCCCGAGGTCACATTTAATACTATTCCATGACTGCTTCGGCAGTAAAATATTTTTGAACTAGCGCATTCAATACCCTTAATTCCAAAACTTCTGACACTTATTAATTATTTACCTACACCTTTTTATAGAATTGAAACGTAAAGCATAATTGCAAAATTCAAAACGAACTGGTTTCAATTTAGTTAAATATGCAAAGATATGAAGATAGTTACTGAGCTTACACAAGACTCTTTAATAATTATGCAAAGCAACTTCATTTAAATAGCTAAAGAGATATAGAGGTCTTTATTTATTTAATTAATTTGGATTTTACGGAGACTGATTACACTTCTTAAAATAAAAACAATTTACATTAATTACATTACTTTTCCTGCCTCCTACTTGTTTTTTGTGCGAACGCCGACATAACTGGTATCTTTCGATTTCAATGTGGTCAAAGATACGTATTTTTTTTAAAGCGGCTTCTATTTACTTTGCGGGGGTAAAAATTAACCTTAAGAATTTTCAAAATATCAAATTTTTTCATGAACTAGTGTTGAAATGACAAAATGTTTATTCTATGCCATATTACAATATTTAATAGGTAGATGAGGATGGAATGAACATTTTTCAAAAATCTACTATGTATCACAATATTAGAAACTGATTGTAAAATATTTCTTTTGAGACCACAGGAAAGGAATTTTGAAAACATTTTATCTACAACTGGTTAATGATTGGAGCATAGGGTGGAATCCTATCGAATATATCGATATTATCCATAAATATCGATACTATCGATAAATATCATTATTCGATATTTTTATCGATATATCGAATTCTTGCCCAGCCCTATTAAACACTAAACAAATCAGGTAAAGTCGTAAATAAAGGATAAAAACTAGGGCTCGGAATTGTAGTCGAATAATTCGAATATTCGACTATTCTAAATTCTAATTTTTTGTTAGTTAAAAAATTTGACTATTCAAATATTCGAATATATGACTATTCGAATATTTGACTATTTAAATATTCGACTATTCAAAATTCAAATTGATCATCCTACAGGTAAGTCGATCAATTTTTAAATTATTCGAAATTCGAATACTATTCGAATATTTGTTTATTGTGTTCAATAAATAATCATTTTGTTTAAGAGTTTTTTATTTATTATAGATTTCTCAAGTTCTCATATGTTGAAATAATTTAACAGAATTATTTATTTGGTTGTTAAATGTTCCTTTATTATGTTTAAGCAGTTAAACCACTTCTACCATAATTAAACGATTGTATTTCGATATTTAAATAGACGACTAATCGAATATTTGACTAGGTATTCGACTATTCGAATTATTCGACTATATTCGACTATTCGAATTTTTCGACTATTCGAATAACATACCAAGCGACTATTCGAATACTTATATTTTAAGAATTTCGAGCCCTAATAAAAACCATAATGATTATCGCATTCTTTCCTCGTTTTATTAGCAATGATATTCATTCAAATATTTAGGCGACATTCTTACACCAACATCAAAAAATCGAAATTATCGATGTGATCGGATATATCGATATTATCGATAAATATCAACGATAAGTATTGATAGATATAAATATATCGAATTTTTGCCTAGCCCTAAATATCGTTTAATGAATCATAATACACTCGAATGATAATAATATATTACAATGATCCTCGCTTACTATATATAGCCCACATTATACGCTCGTTCTGGAAATTTTCGTACGCGTGCCTTAAAAATATATTTTTCACACTTGTATCCTAAATACCTAGTTTTTTTTTCAAGGCAATTTTAAACGAGCAGCGAAAAAAAATGGATCGTCAATTTATTGACGACGACCGGTTCTGTCAGTCGCGGCGGCGATCTTGAGGAAAATGCCACCTCGGAATAAAGTTCACGCTAAAAGAGTTAAACTGAATTAAAATTCTGAACGTGATTATGCATTTTGGAAAATAATAGTGCTTTTAATTAAAAATAATTAACGCCTTAATCCAGGTGAGGAAATGAAGGAGGTTGTCTGCCGTTTTAGAAAATATCTTATGAACGAGCTTAGCGCTGCCTGTAATTGTGACGTGTATCTTTACAGGTGATTTCCTCTAAACAATTAAGCAGTGTCCCTAATCGACACTAGATAGAGCTAAGCACTTCATCCTCTTGACGGTGTTTCCGTATACTGATTCAAGTAGAACTTTGAGTTTCCTTGCTATCGTCGAATTCTAGCTATACTTTACGTTATTATGGTAGCTCTGCCGTTTTTAGCTTCGATCTACCTACATTTTAATTTTGAGAAAATATAGAAATATATGACTGAGGAAGACAGTTTTTAAAGAATGTCACTATTATATAGGAACAGGGCCCTAAAAAAACTGTGGTATCGACCTTTTCTTCTTATAAGTCAATGAAAAGGGGTTGTAGTAATGTTAACTAAAATAGATGAGAGAAGAGAGAACCCTCAGTAGCTCTCAACGTGGGGGTCGATCGCAATTTTTTTTAGAAGTCAAAGAAGTTTTGGATTTTCTTTTTTTAGCAGTCAGCGAAAAGGGTGAAGGTAAAATACGGGATTATCTCAGATCTACCGTTGTCTACAATATTTTTCGTCTTTCCTACCGTAAAAACACATTTAGCATCTGGCAACAATGCGCGTCTGGGGATGGAAATGAAAGAAAAAAATTATTCTCATCTTATGAAAGGTTTCAATAGGTGAACATTTAGTGGGATATACACATATATTTCGGCCAATGACGGTTGGTAAGGCATAGATTGTGAGTTAGGTAGTTTTATAAATCAAATTTGTCATGGATTATGATGAACGAGTTGACAACGAATTGTTTTAAAACTTTGACGAATTTAACAATCGAATTGCTGAGGTTCAAGGGGCAAAGTCTTTGCTGTCAACGCCAGACTCAAGAAAATTAATGAAACTCTACAGGCTGGTACATAAATATAACATGATTACAATAAGCGGCAAATATCTCCTAATTGAACCTGTTGCTGAAACTGCGGAATCTAAGGCGCTCTCTATTACGTAACGAATGGAAAATTATTTGATATTATCCACAATATTCGCTCACTTGGCACTCGGACATGGAGAAAGAAATCTGATGCTTTCTGAAAAAATAAACTCTACTGTTATATCGCCATGCAAGGAACCCCCTTAACAAAAGGTTCAGTGGTTTAAGATCGGGCTATCGGGATGGACACTCTATTGACCCCAATCTACCTATGCGACCACCGCTGCGAAAAAATTGTATTTGAGTACCGCCATCCTGTTAAAACCATAAAGCTAAACTTGGTAAATCAGGATAATCATAATTTGGAAATAAGAAGTAGCTGGAACCAGACCGCGGGGGGGCGGGTCCCTTCAAAACTTGCTGCCAATTTTTTTATATCCTGAGAATTTAACTTCGTTAAGTCAAGAAGAATTATAAGTGAAAGCGCGAAATTTACAAAGGATATACCATAAAGACTTATCCATTGACTTTTCTAGTCAAATTTTAAGCCTCAGAAAGGGACTTGGAGATAGTATTTCAAAATTAAAAACAGTGTATAAATTTGCGGATCATTTATTAATAAAAAATCAATCTGTTTCTTCAAATTTTCCAGATGTATCTAGTGCAGTGATGTTATTTCTCACTTTACCAGTTAGTGAGGCTGTGTGGCATCAGCGGAACGATCTTTTTCCAAACTTAAAATAGTAAAAACCTATTTACGTAACACCATGGGACAACAACGCCTTTCGAATTTATCCTTAATCAGTATCGAACACGAGTTTGTTAAAACATTAAATATCGACAAAATTATAAACGATTTTGCAAAAAAAAACTCTCGACGATCTGGTCGTTTTGTATAATACCTTGTATAGTATTTAGTGACAGGGCCGATCCTAGCAGGTGTGCAGCGCGTGCACCGCGCGCGGGCGGCCAAAACAGGGGGCGGCCGTAGGCCGCAGATAGTTCTGTGAATATATGTATATAAAAATAAAGTGACATTTATCAAACTATAAAAGAAAACTTTAAATTAACGTCGAAGAAGAAAACAATATTTTTGTGAATTATTTGAAATGGATTTATTTATTAAAGATTTTCAATCAAACGGCCGCGGTCGGCCGAAGGACGGCACGCGGCTCGCAGATCAATGGGACAAAGGAAACTTTATTTTAGCGGCCTTCTTTGTAGATAAGAACTAAATCATTTTGGCATTTTTTCCGCGACTTTTAAAGGGAAAATAAGAACAACCATGGACTTAGATATTAAGTTACAGGTACAGGAGGAAGGAACTATTGTGAAAGATATAGACGGTATACAACTCTTTAATGAAATAACTTCATTTAAAGATATGTTTCCAGGTAAAAAACAGCCAATTAAAATATTAGAAATTTTAGCCAAAAATGATCTCATTCCCTGTTTTCCAAATTTTGCTCTAGCAATAAGGATTTTTTTAACCTTACCTGTTTCTGTGGCTTCAGGTCAAAGAAGTTTCAGTAAATTAAAAGTTATTAAAAATTACTTATGAAATAATATGACACAAGAAAGACTTTCAGATTTAGCCATCATCTCTATTGAATCCGAAATCTCTGAAAAAATTGATCTCACCGCAATTATTGACAAATTTGCTTCTCAGAAAGCCAGAAAAATTATTTTATAGTTAATTATTAGGTAGTCTTCGAGGAAGGACTGATTTATATACTTTTCGTTTCGCGAGATTTAGGGGAGGGGTGGGCAAGTTGACATACCTAAGGTTTAAACAAAAATATCTTAGAAAAAACCAAGACTTATTTTTAATAAATGTAAGCAAAATAAAACAGTTGTTATATGTCTTTAACCTACATATATAACGAAACCAAATATAAACTCCTTGTACAAACAATACCACTTTAACAAAAATAATACAAAAATCCATCTTGCCCTACCCTATAGGGCAAGTTGACATACGAAAATAAGTAGGTATAAATATAAAATATTAGTTAATATAAATCACAAATAAATTGTTTTGATTTTTTGGATAGGCCGGCACATTTAGCGTGAGCCCATTGGCGACACTCTAGTCTAAAATCTTTTCAGTGCGGGCAAGATGACATACTCGGTATGAAGGTATGCCATCCTGCCCAACAATGAACGTAAATTTTAAAAAATTAAAAAATGGGTTTTAAAATAAAATCTAAAAAAGATTGATCGCGAAATGAATAGTTGAAAACTAAATTTATTAAACAAAATTAAAAAATATAAGAAAAACAGTCAAGTCATTTTTTTATAATCTTTATCATAGTATACTTACATTAAAACGAAATCGTAAATTACTTAAAATCGTTAATATTTCTAACACCGCGAAAAACTTCCACTCACAAACACCTCTAAGTGGACACTGCCAACGAGCGAACTTGTTTAAGCATGCTAAATGCTCGGATGACGGTGGAGTTTCCATGGAAGGGCTACTGTGTCATCTTGCCCACCTATGTCAACTTGCCCATCTCTCCCCTATGCTTTAGTACTTTTTGTTATTTTATATTTTCTTGTAAATACTGTTGTTTTACATTTCTAATTATAAAATGTCTATTTTTGTTTTAAAAGTAATATTTTTGTTGGTTTATTATTTTGTTAAAGTAAAAAGAAAAAAAAGTGTCGCTAATATAACATATTAGATGGCCCAAAAATAAAGTCTTTTCCGTAAAATTTTACTTGTAGTTTGCATTTTTATTAATGTTTAACTTTTTACTCTTATGATGTACATGTAGATGAGTTTATAACGTCAAAAATAAATTGTCAAGTTTGTGGGTTTAACCCTAATTAAATTATTACACGATTAACGAATTCAAAAATTCATAAACCCGAGCCTAATAGTAATGAAAATAAAAATGATCATTTTTCATTCGTTATAGAGAGGGCGCCCCTGAAAACGTTTGCGGGGGGGGGGGGGGGGGTACTCAGTTTTTGTTACGACACTGCACCAAAAACGAAATATTTATGTTCTGATGATCAAAGACCTCGTAGAACATCATTTTCTGAAGCCCCTCGTATCTATTCATTAATTAGACCAACGCCAATGCTATTAAGCGGAACTCAAGCATTTAACTATTCTTTTCTACAATACAAAACGCCCGGTTAAATAGATTTCACCTTGTAGTTCCCATCGTTATCATTTGTTTTTCCTTTATGCCTCTTTAGGGGACAAGACTATTTCCTGTGGGCCTTACCATAAGGCGGGGCCAAGACGACTTTATAGTATCTTTAAATTTAGACGCATTAGGCTCATCCAACGGAACAAATTGTAGTTAAAAAGGCTTGGCCACCATGTTTCAAGGCACTACTATATGTTGCGCCTTAATAATTATGTCAGAAAATGCTAATCAACTAGTTAATTTATGTAGTACCGTATTTGGCTGGCGGCTTAGTAAAAGAGCCAACTCGCAAGGTGTAATGGGTGTTTAAATAAACTAATGGGCTTTTACAATTAAAAGCATGTTTTTACTTTAAAATTGGTTTGTTTGATGGGAATAGGAAACCCCCACGCCTTATTAATGGTATTTTATTGTTCGTATAGAAAATACGAGGCTAATATGAAATATTTTCGGAATGAAAGTGAAAATAAATGAAATCTAACTTACGGTATATTGATATTGTATATTTTATGTTTTTAACAGCGGAAGGGTGCAATTTTTGTGTGTACTGCCAGACCGGCCATAGGAAAACCCATGTAAATTTTACTACCCGCCAATATTGGCTCCCCTGTTAATTTTACATGAAAATAAAATTAAAATTTTGTGGAGGTCTTTGTAGAATGGAGTCGTTAACCAAATTTTATTATTTTCTAATAAGCCTATTAAAAGTAATTTAGAAAAACGTTTTCGTGAAATACTTATAAATTAAATACGGCTCTTATACATTCTAAGGACGTAATGCTTAGCCGTAGAGCTTAATACCTGTTGGGTGTCAGTAACTACCGGAATTAACAATCAATCAGTTATTCCGTCACCTTTAACAGTCGTTACAACTAATTTGATTCATCGCTAATTTTTCCAATTTCTTGAACAATTCACACAATGGGCTTTACGGAACAGCACAAAACATTCAAGGTTGAAGCGTATTTTCGAAACGGGGTTAGAGAAAATGGTGAGTGGCAATACAATCCGGGTTTGTGCATGGACGATTTTCACGAACATTTTCCTAACGTTGCTTTTATTGCTGGGGATTTTTATCATTGCCTGAAAAGAACCGTGGCTGTGTTTAGGGAAACAGGTTCTATACAACACAAAAAAGGAGCAGGCAGACCAACTGTAAAAACAGAAGAACTTGTTGCAAACGTTCGTGAAATAATGCAAAATACGCCGCCAACAAATTGTATAAGACGCCTGTCCCAAGAAGTGGGAAGATCTTATGGAACATGCAGGACTATTCTTAAGAAGCAGCTAAATTTATTTCCTTATAAAGTGCAAGTCTTCCAAGAAATACAAGCCGCCGATTTTGAAAGACGCAGGAATTACTCTCAATGGTAATAGTTTACCCAAAATTTATTGGAAAGAAATGATTTATTAGACCTGACATTTTTTTCGGATGAAGCCTGGTTCCACCTATCCGATTCTGTGAATTCTCAGAATACACGCATGTGGAGTAGTGAAAATCCCCAGTTTTTGTAGAGTCCACATTGCACCATCAAAAAATTGGTGTCTGGTTTGCTGTTTCCCGAAGAAGAATTGTTGGTCCTATTTTTTTCCATGACACAGTTACAGCACAGCGGTATAGAGACAATATTTTGAATGCATTTGTAGGGCAATTACTTCACGACGTACTACGTTTTGGATATTTTTAAGAGGACGGTGCAACCGCCCATACAGCCTCCGAAACTATTAACTACTTACGCAATTTTCTCGACTACAGATTGATCAGTTTTCGATCAGACATTAAATTTCCACCTAGATCACCTTGTTTAACGGTTATGGATTACTTCGTTTTTCCTCATTTAAAGAACACTATTTTTAAAACGCCAGTTGCAAATTTAGAACAATTACAAGAAAGGATTATCCAAGAATGTGGTAACATTTTACCAGAGATGCTGATCAACACTTTCGAAAATATGAAGAGACGTGTGAATTTATGCTTGGAGCATGGCGGTGGCCAATTTTAGCAATTTATGTAATTATTTTTCTTTTTCTTTCTGTATATTCTTACTTTGTTAATTTTGTAAACAACAAAAATAAATTTGTGTTTGTCTGTTTATTTTATTAGGTACTCATTAGTTTGGCATATCATGTCATAATATGAATTTGACAAAATTTTAACCTAGATTTGGTTAGATATATCGTCCCCATATCATTGTGATCTAAACCAAACCCTACGTTTTTTAGTCCAAGCTCTCTTTAATGCAAATAATTTTTGCTGGCACGGTATACCTGAAACGTTTTTCATAGACGCACAATAGGATTAGGGGAGAACGGGGGAATGGCGTTCACGGGGGAATGACGTTCACCCCAAATGCTTGATAAATACGGTGCTTATAAACACGGCACTTGGAATGAGACGCGTGGGGGGTGACGCCTGATCAGGCCAGCGACATAAAATCAGTCGGCTTCAGTGTTGCCAAAACTCACGAATAATCGTGAGATTACACGGTTTTGGGAATTATCTCACGATTTCACGAATCACGTCGCGTTTCTCACGATTTTTTATCGTATGTCAAACATAAGTAACTAAAAATAATTTTTATTCATAACAAACGTCACAAATTTATTGCATTTACATAAAAATCCTCGTATGATTTTCTACGTTACGACTTTCGCTACTATTACTGCCGCTACTGGAGTCATATTTGCATAGAAAAGATGATTCCAGCAATTCGGATTCTGATTAACTAGGTACCTACTACATTTTTTAATACTACATAATAACGCAAGTTTTTTTTTTTACTTTTTAAGTTTTTAGAAATGTGTTTGGTTTTTAAATACAGAAAATAAATATATATATTTGTTGTTAATAAGCTTTTATTCTTTTCTTTAAACTAGGTAGTTTGACCCCTTTTAAAGAATTTTTAAAAATATTACGAATCTCACGATTTTAAGTATCCGATTCTTACGATTTATCTTAGAACATTTTGGCAACACTGGTCGGCTTGCAAAGTCGAGAGAGTGAGGTGCTCCTATTTGTTCTCGGTCACTCTGATCTAATTGTTTCGCTGGTCATTTTTAGTGCTAAGACTTTTAGCATTTATTTATCACGTGTATTATTATTTAGGCTGCTTAAACGTTTTATTTAAGGATAACGTTAACACATTTGTAGAATTGTCTATGTATGTATTTTTTATTCGAAGTCTATATAATATAAAATGGTCGTTTTGGGGTTACCTGAGCGGCATTACCCATAGCCAGGGGTAATGACGCTCAATGCTGTTTTTTTTGTAAGTTTTCCTGCTGTTTGTCAGTGAAATCTAATAAGGTTTTGTGCTAAAATGTTGATTACTTAAGAGTTGAGCTATTGTTATTTGTTTTTACTTTTAATATAAATTAAAGATTTTTAAAAATACCGCGCTTTTTCCTTAACTGAGCGGCATTCCCCCTGCTTTCCCTACTTCCGGTCAATTGAAAAAAACTTAATTAAAATAAAAATCATACCGAAAAACGTTTAAAATATAATATTCTTTATAATTTCTACTAACCACAAAATAATCTGGAGCTAGAGAATCAATGACGAATTCATCATATTATCGTCAAACGAAACTACCATAACAGCATTAAATTGATCGTGCTCATTAACTAAAGTAAAAAGAGTACATGACCACTCACACCCAAGCATAATAGAACAATTTAATCTTAGACACGATAAAAGTACGATATTGTAACGTAGGGGAAGGTCGCCTTTAAAGGCATACTTGCCACCACAGTAGTGCTGGGAAGTTTAGTTCACTTTGCCGATTTCAATCTTTCGTTCTCGTTCAATAAAGTGAATAGTTCAAAAGACTACTTCGTTTAGTTCACTGATTTATACTGGCATAGTGAAGTAAAAGAAATATTTTAAAATTTAAATTATATTATTAAATTAACAAAAAATACAGTAGACCCCGACAATATTTTTTATTCATTTCAATATCGAAATAGTCCGAAATCATCGCGGCATGCATCGGTCGGTCAGGTAACAAAACCTATAATCCCGGTCGTCTCGCTCTCGCTTGCGTAGTACATTCCGTTTAGACTTTAGTTCGCCTTGTTTCAATCTCTCAGTAATTACTGATTGAAACTTTTAGTTCAGTTGTCAGATTCGATCTTTTGAACTAGTTCGTTCGCGAACTACACAACTCTATACCACAGGTATCTTTGGAATAAACCGGTTTTGCGTCATCCCGCATAGTTAGACGGGCGTATTGACATTGACCGTTCAGTTATGAGTCGAATTTCAGTCGTGACGGAAGTTTTTATGTAAAGTTATTTAATAGAACAAAAATTGTTAAGTGCCGAAGTAATATTAGCCAGTTTTTAAACCAAAAAATTATTATGTTAGGTGCATTAACTTAGAATGCACGATTTTTTTCCGATAACTATAGGATATAGATGTTACTTTGCTATGATTATTTTAAATTTAAGTTGTGGTTTTAATTTTTTATAATTTATTTACTAAAAGTGTGACATATTCCTAAGATGGCATATCCATTGGTTTCCTATGATGGCATACCTATAAATACATATAAATAGGTATGCCATCATAGGCGTGATATTCAAAACGGCGCCACATTTCCTTTTTTTTTAGATATGTCACTACTTATATGCTTTAAAGTTTTTTAATATGTCTTTAGATTGTACTTTCCTGATAATGTTTTTATTATCTTTTTTAAAAGTTTTAAACATGTTCCCTAGAATTTTAAGTTTTTTTAAACAGTTTTATGTGCCATCATAGGCGACCTTCCCCTACCTAGCCTTTAATTCAGTGGCCTCAGAAAAAAATCTGTTCCACCAAAATCGATAAGAAATTCTTAATTAATTTCAGAAGAAAATTTAATTAGTAATCGCCTTCATCTTTATTTACTTTACCAAGGAGTGGGTAAGGACTAACGGTCAAATATAATAAATGAAGAGGTATACTTTTCATTGGCATTATCATCTGATAAGATTAACCATAACTAATTCGTATTTAAGTTTGGGTTCACTAGGACGCCATTAGGCCAGTTGTTTAAATAGCTTTTACAGGTAGTATTTTATAGTCATGGCCATTGTGAGTACCAATACGGTATGAGTTTGTAACTGGGAATAGCTTCAGCAAATCCAGTACCGGGTGAGTCAACGATTGCGCGGAGAAATGTTATGCCTTGAAGACAAGATTTGTCGATAATAAGCTTTTGTATTAAGGTATGGTTGAATATCTGGCACATTTTAAAAATATTTTGAATTATAAGGTAAAACGTCAAACATTGACACAACTTCAAAAAATTGATTATTTTAAAATACAAGAAAAGTGTATATTCCCTCGTTCTCCAAAGGATACATTACGTCTGTGATATATCCTTTGTTTAAAGTTAAATTCGTCTGTTCTAAAACTTTATTTTGCAAACGACCCAATTTAAAAAAAAATTGTAAGGTGTCAATGTTACCCTTGGCCGAGGCGAACATTGACAGCTTGCACCGAATGACTGCAAAAAGGGTTTGGTGGCAATTTTAGCCATTTATTTACTAAAATTGGCACTCCTCAGAAACATTATAGGTAAGATTAGTCAAGACAGAGTAAATACAGTCTCGAAAAATATATTTAATAAGTAAGAACGTAAAAATAAACTAAAGCAAAAGTGTTTCTTAAACAACGTTCTAAAACGAAATAAGTTAAAGATATTATATTTTTAATAAGTAAGTAAGTACGTAAAAAAAAACTAAAACAAAAGTTTTTCTTAATTAAACAACGTTCTAAAACGAAATGAGTAAAATATTATTATCCTAACACAGCTTTAGACAGAGCTAACTTAAAATAATGTTTTCCACGATTTACAACCGGATCTTCTAAATTTTGTTCGACATTATCTAGAGGAATAATAGTCATGATGTCCTCGACGTCAGGAAATACGAAGTACAAGGATTTTTTTCTTAGGAACTGCACCTTAATTTCTTGAGATTCATTGTTTGAATTGATTACTTTCCCCACATAATATGAATTTCCATATTTTGCTATAATCCAATCGCCTTCATCATATTTTTTATTATTAATATTTTTCGGTATTTCCATACTTCCCATGCTATTAGTTTCTAATAATACCTGTGTAGGTATCTAACATATTTCTCGTGCTCTGCTGAAGAAAACACTTGGGTTATTTATGTCAATATTATCTACAAGTGTAACATTGACATGTCAATCATAACCTAATTCTTAAAAAAGCAAAAAAGAATTAATTGTATATTTAGCAACAAGATATTATAAATTCTAACTATAAAAAACGTTTTCTCTATCAATACGTACCTCTAAAATGCTGCAAGTCGTAAAAAACGAAGTAAATTGTAAAAGTTTCGGAACACCATGCATACGCACAAACGAGAACGATACAAGTGACAGAAGCATAGACAAGCGAGTTGCGCGCTCTCAAAAATAGATAGGCAACTTAACATACTAAATTGGTTCCCTGATAGCGCCACATGCGACCGGGGGAGAAACTAAATGTAGTCGTGGTGGGGGTAGGCGCCAAGCATAAAAATTTTAATTTTATTATTACTTTGAATTCAAATTTTCGCGCTTCTAACTTAACGGAAAAGTTTGAAGCGCGAAACATCTGATTCAAGTTTAAAAAATTTGGGAGAACGAAAGGAAATTATAACAATGATATGGCGACAAGATTTATTAATATTAGATATTTACATAAATATGGTTTACATAAAAAAACAGCTTACATTATTATATTATTATTTTCTGTAGATTTTTCTAACAATTCCCTGTTATTTTCAAAGTTTGTATTTAATAAACTAGTTATTGTACCTTGTAGTTCATTAAGTTGTGAAGTAAAGTTTCTTTCTATATCTTTAATAGCTTTCGCTGTACTTTCCAATCGTTGGGCGACATTATAATGAAGTCTTCAGGAGGTTCCACGCTTTTGTTAATTGCCTTGGTTTTTCTTCCCGACTTCTTTGGTCGCGACATATTAAATATATACCTATTTACGATTCTCAAACTACCGACTGCGCCATGTTAAGTTTGTAAATTATATATGGATAATTATTTAATAATAACTTTATTTTTTATATATTTGACAAATTAATCATAAAATGACAATGACAATCTTTCACCAGTCCAGGTAAGACTTCAGGATCTGTCACAACAAGCCATATTTTTATCTTTCTCGCACATATTATGCAGGTACAGAGAGAGAGAGAGGTACAGAATGTTGGCCATGCTAATTCTAAATGAATATTCTGTTCCTACCAACGTTAGGAGATGAACAACCTTATAAAACAAAATTCCTACAATAGCGCCACTAGCGACCAGGGGATAAATTAAACGAACAGGGGACGACCTTCACCATTTAAGTTATCCTAGCCTGGACAGAAGGATGAAAAATCAACGGTTGCGTGGGGAAGTATCTCACGGCCGCCGTAAGATGGCACCATCCGTGCGTTCTTTGATCATTTATGGGCGGAATTCGGTAACTAGCATAAACGAAAATACTCTGCTGTTTTCAAGATGTGACAATGATACCCCGATGTCAAAGTTGGCCTGTGTTACCTTACAGGGTGCGCCCAGAAAGTAGGGTGTCATAAAGTTACATTTTTTTAAATGGGACACCGTATATTTGAATACATTTGATAATTCTAAGTGTTATGTCATAATTTTTTATTAATGCTTTAATATACGGAAAAGTTATAGTATTTAAGATATTTCGACTTATAATGAAAATTTTGTATTTGCAAGCATCTCGTTGTTGTGAAAATGCTACTTACATTTTGACTTTTAGCGATTTATAATTTTTATACTTACCTACTATAAAAAGTCAAAATGAATGTTCCACTCTGCCTGTTGAATCAAACGTTTCCATTAAATTTTGAAAACTTCGACGACTGGGTGTTCGCCGCTCAGGATATTTCATCCTGTATAGTCTTTTAGCAAAAAGACAATTTTTACCTACCTCGCCCAAAACATAAATCATATCGATTAATTCATTTTAGGGATAGGACGTTCTTCACGAAAGTTGAAGAGTTTTTGGCGAGCTATAAAATGACAGAAAAATATATAGGGTGTTCCATTTATTATAAGTGATTTTTTCAATTAGAAGTTTTCTGACTTTGGCGCTGGAAAGTAAACACCCTGTAAATGAGATGTCAAATATTTCATAATTAATATATATTTTTAACTTTATTTAGTAAGTAAGTATAAAAATTAATAAATGTATTGAAATATAGGGGGTCCCATTAAAAAAAATGTAACTTTATGACACCCTACTTTTTGGGCGCACCCTGTATAATTCAAAATATTTTTAAAACGTGCCAGATATCCAACCAAACCTTCATACAAAACCTTATTATCGACAAATCTTATCTTCAAGGCATAAAATTTCTTCGCGCAATCGTGGACTCACCCGGTACAGTTACTTTTTAAATTTTTATTCCTTGTCAAATTTTGAGGAGTTGAAACCACTAATAAAACATTTAGTGTAGGTTAATTTATTTGTGTGTTTGTTTAAAATGTTAAAAACAAGTTTTACTAGCGTTTAGGATATTATCAAGCGAAGCAAGCTCAGCGTCAAGTTTCAGAGACTATATTTTCTTGGTGTTTATTATTTATATGTCATAGGTATAATACCATCAATT
The DNA here is from genome assembly GCA_963969555.1 of Polydrusus pterygomalis. Classification (NCBI taxonomy): domain Eukaryota; kingdom Metazoa; phylum Arthropoda; class Insecta; order Coleoptera; family Curculionidae; genus Polydrusus; species Polydrusus pterygomalis. Next base: position 33,413,427 of record OZ018376.1, on the reverse strand, counting down.
ATAAATTTAATATTATTATTTTATCCATTTTATTTAGGGTACAATAGGTTGTAAAACCTTGCGCTCACTGAGAACTAATCTAGCTGTTTGTATTAAAAACGCATGACATTTTGGCTTCTTTGTACCGCGAACGTAATTTATAATATGACAACGCAGCATTGAACGCGAGACATGCCGCTTGATTGGCTCTTCTACAATATTTGGGCGGCGAAACTATTGTACGTTGTCATTCATAGATTGTCAATAGCGTTTTCCATTGGTAAGTTCAGTGCATGTTAAATGTATTTCTATGGTTTACCAAGGAATAACGCCATAACTTTTAATCTCTAGCCCGTTAAGTTCGATGTTTCAATCTATATACAGTATGTCTCCGTAAGTTTGCACCATGTGGAAAACTTTTTTATTATTCATTTTACGAAAAAAATGTATTCTTCATAAAAAGCTCTGCATGGTCTAAAATATAAAATGCAACCATCAAATATCGAAATTTTCCAGTCATGTACGAGGTTTGTCAAAGAATGTGAATTTTTCTTAAGTACCTTTATTTTAGACATTATCAAATTGTTATTAAAAAAAGTTGATCAGAACTAAAAAGCACGCCTAAATATGCAATTATACGCATTTATGTTGAAATATTATTTTAATAATTTTTTATTAATTATTTAATTTTTTAATTATTTAATTAATTTAATGCGGGTTATTGCACATTTAGACGTGGTTTTTAGTTCTGATCAACTTTTTTTAATAACAATTTTTGATAATGTCAAAAATAAAGGTACTTTACTCTTGGGAAAAATTCACATGTTTTGACAAACCTCGTATATGACTGGAAAATTTCGATATTTGATGGTTGCATTTTAGGTTCTAGATTCTAGACCATGCAGAGCTTTTTATTAAGAATAACTTTTTTTCCGTAAAATGAATAATAAAAAAGTTTTCCATATGGTGCAAACTTACGGAGACATACTGTATATAAAAATGAATGTCTGTCTGTCTGTCTGTCTGTATGTCCCGTATGCGTTCCTATACCATTTATCCGATTACGATCAAAATTTGGTGAGTTGTTGTGTGCAAGCCGAGGAAGGTTTCGGCATAAAAAAAAAGTGGCACAACGCATGCCGGGTACTATATAAAATGTTTGTTGACGCGATGGTAAACCCGCCTTATTATTATGGACGTAGCAACGCGCGCAGAGTATAGCTAGTAGTAAATAAAATTAACGCTGTATTTTTGCAAGCCATTAGGCTAATAAACTATTCAGACCGCCGCGCCGTACAAGTTTAATATTATGGTAAACGCAATGAGTCCCAGTCCTGTCTCTGTCGCCACGTAAAATAGATCAGACTTCAACAGAGTGCCATAGATGACAGGTGACTTAACCACGATGCGGCGTGTTCTGGAAGAATTTTGACTTTACTCTCGATTGATTAAATTGTTCCGTATTATGCATGCGTCAGCAGCTTCCAAGGCATTTTAAAATCCCTCAAATCAATCATGATTTAAAAGGTAATATTTTAAACTGTGAATAGTGCTGGCTTTTACTTGATGGAAATTTATTACAATTATTGCAATAAAGACTTTAGTCTAATTTCCAAATAATATTTATTTTATAACCTGGCGCGTTTCGCTACACTGTGTAGCTTTATCAAGAGATTTGAATGACCAAACAGATTTCAATAAGTCGCCCTTATTAAACCTTTTGAATTATTGACCATATTCTGCTCTGTGGGTATTCCCTTAATATAATTAATTGTTTAAGAAAAATATAATTAGTATTAGTATATAAATATTTAGGTTAAAATTATAGTACCTCATGCACTCGATTTAAAAAATCTATTGATAAAGCTACAGTGTAGCGAGACACGTCGGGTTATAATGGTAATATTTTATATAATTGATCAGTAGGTATCGATTTAAAGATGTGATTATTTGGTATAAATAACCGTACAAAATAAATGATACAATTGATTTACGAATTAATTAAAATTGAAATAAAAAAATATAATCAAATGAATTAAATCAGACATACCTCACTCGCTGGTAATCAATTCAATTTTTTACTGTGTATATGCAAACCTTTATAAAAATAAAATTGTATTCTAATATTGAGGTTTGTTACCAAGAACTTAACAGGGCATGAATATACTGGCCCTGAAAATGTTTAGATAAGTATAATTTTGTTTTAACGTTCTTGTAACATACTTTTAACCTCCCTTTTAGTTTTTCCCAGTTTCTTTCAAAATATCCACTTTTATTTTCCTATACGCTTTTATAGAAACCCAGGCTTAGACTTGGAAATAGAACGAAGCATAATTATCGATAGTTGTTAAGTTTCGGGATTTAAAGTAAAATTTATTGTTCGAAAGGGCAATTTAAGTCAAAACTTTAAAATATTACGAGCTTAACAAGTTCCCTAATTTAATTCTAAATATATCAAGCTGTGACTTAGAAAAGCCGGGTAATTCCAGTTAGTAGTTAAAAGTTTCAGGCTTCCTCCTAAAAAAACTGGCTTAAAATTAAAAGTGTTTCAAATACTGATTTTCGCTAGGCTTATCGTTTTGTATATTTGAATTTGAATTTATGAAATGGGTTTCTCGGCTCGAGAACCAAGATTACAGAAAATACTTTATATGCCAGCCGCACAAAAAAAAATGCCAGTGATGGGAAACGGGTCAATGGGCTAACGTTGGTCGAGGTGTGTATGATTTGAAACAAAGACCTTTTATAGAATATACTAAACCATGAATTTCTGAATAGCATGTTTTTAGGCATCAAACATTCGTACGTGTGAAATAAAGACGGAAGAGAGAGAGGCGGGCGATTAAATTCCGACTCTGTGCGGTATTGCAATGGCTCAAGAATTCCGAGCTACACTGGCAAGGATTTTTAGTACAATATAATATAAGTAATAATTGAAAAAACCATAGTCTATATGTATATAAACTAGGGAGATATTGGGTTTAGCAGCAAATGAAAGAGTACTCTTTAAAGTTGGTCCAAGCTTTCGGAAATGTTTATTTTCATCCCCAGGAATACTACAATTAAGAAAACTTCTATGCAACATGTGCTAACAATTAGTTTTTTTGATAACTTACACTAAAGTGAGATTATTCATGAAGATCCTAATTGATTAACTGGACATTAAGTAGGTGGCTTGGAGATAAAACCAGTAAAAAATAAAATAAGGACAGGCTACATATTAAAATTATATAAAAATACTTTAATTATAACGGTCGACATTTTGTAAAACTTTTTTAAAGTTTCCAAGTAAGTATGGAGGTAATGGAGGACTTGAGGTAGGAGGTCGATCGCAATGCATTGGATTCGGTCCCAAATTAGCATTGGTAATTCAGCTTTACGAGTCGCCGTAAGATGGCGCTCGTGTTCGAAACGGGCCATCAAATAAATGGTTTCTTATGGACGCGATAACTATTTTTATTTAAATTAGTTCTTTAAGGAACAAATTAGGACTTTTATATAAATTTACACTTACTTTGTTATATTTATTAGTAAACTCGGCCTGTATAAAGTTCCAACGATGCTTCGTTTTTAAAATACTGGAACATTCTAGCTACAGAGGGTTTTACCTTTGGAGCTAGAAAGAGACTTATTTGGCTGCTTTTCTTCTCTGAAGAAGATCCTGTCTTACACCCCGACACGAAGCAAACTCTACTTTTATAAATTGTACCATTATTCATTATAAATATGGAAATCAATTACAATACAACGTTATTTGTCTTGTCGTGTCTTGCCTTCAAACTTTATTTGTTATTTCGAAAAATAAAATGTCAATTGTCAATAGTATAAAAGTAAAAGTTAAAAACGAAGAAGAAGAAGACGACATCAGCCCACTTGCGAAGCGAGAGCATCTGTCGGCCAACTAGCGAACTAACCAAAAAACCGAGACAGAAATTGAAAATGCTGCCATTGTCGATCGGCCTCCTACCCTTTAGTTCTCCATACAAGTAAGTTAGGCTCGGATGTCAACTGTCAAGGCTCTGTCAAGTTGCTGTCGTTGCTTTTCATTGTTGTTTGTGACATAGTGTTTAAATGTTAGGATGCAGCGATACCAAACTACTTTGTAAACATTCTTGTGGGGAAATTTTTTTAAATTATTGAAATAGTTACAATTGTTTTGTAATGAGAAACTAGGTGGGTAATTTTTGTCTAGCTGTAAAACATATACAGGGTGGCCCTTTAGTGTGGCAAAGTACAATAGCTCCGTTACTATTTCAAATACATTAAAAATATTAATACAAAAGTTGAAGGGCAGTAAGTGACTTATAACGTAAAATTATTTTTAACTCTATAGGGTGGCTCAAAAAAGCGGAACAAGAAAAAATGTACTTTTTTCAAATGGAACACCCTGTATATTTTTACATTTTTAAATTCCACATAAAATTACAATTATTTTTTATCAAATACATTATTAGTCTATACTTTATAGTTTCCGAGATATTGACTCTTGAAAAGTGACATTTTTGAACTTTGACAGCTTCTAACTTTCTAACACTACGTCTTAGAGCAAAACGGCTTACATGTCCCTATCTTCAATTTTTATTATCTTCCCAAAAAAATCAACTTCCAGTTAAACCGGAACAACTATATTTCCTGCTTTCGAGTAACATCCGGTTTAACCGGAAGTTGATTTTTTTGGGAAGATAATAAAAATTGAAGATAGGGACATGTAAGCCGTTTTGCTCTAAGACGTACTGTTAGAAAGTTAGAAGCTGTCAAAGTTCAAAAATGTCACTTTTCAAGAGTCAATATCTCAGAAACTATAAAGTATAGACTAATAATGTATTTAATAAAAAATAATTATAATTTTATCTAGAATTTAAAAATGAAAAAATATACAGGGTGTTCCATTTAAAAAAAGTACATTTTTTATTGTTCCGCTTTTTTGAGCCACCCTATAGAGTTAAAAATAATTTTACGTTATAAGTCACTTACTGCCCTTCAACTTTTGTATTAATATTTTTAATGTATTTGAAATAGTAACGGAGCTATTGTACTTTGCCACACTAAAAGGCCACCCTGTACATAAATTTCACTAAGGTGCTAGATGTCAGTCCTCTTATTCATCGCATTTGGTTTTTCTGCAATAAATGCCATCTCTAGGAAGAGCCTTTTAGTATAGTTATTTTGTGATGTTAAAATTTTGATATAGTCACAGTTTATATTATGTTTAAATTTATGAAAGTGTTCAGCTAGGGCACATCTCTCTAGATACAGTCTACAGTCACTTTTGTGAAATGTAATTCTATTAGAAAGTGGCCTGGTAGTTTGGCCAATGTAGATTTTTTCACACGAAATTGAAATTGAATTCAATTGAAAGGGAAGATTAGGAAAATTCAGTACAATTTCTGGACACAAAATTCATACGTAGTCCAGACAATTAAATACTCATAGATTGGTATAGAAAACCATGTAGCTCTGGCAGATACCTGAACTACAATTCATACCACAAACAGAATATGAAAATAAACCTGATAAAACAAATGAAAACGAGAGTCTCGAAAATTTCAGACCCCTTTTTCCTCAATAAAAATCTCAACATTCTTTTACTACTGTTTCTGAACAACTCATATCCAAAAAACATTGTAAAAAAGATCCTTCTCAATACTTCAATGGCCACAAACCGGATGGTGGTCGATGACATAACCAATAATACTTAAAATGTCGAAAGGAGAGATGAAGACATCACTGAGACGGTACAACCTATTATTTTTACTACTTTACCATACATAAGGTCACCCCCAGTCTAGCCAGAATTTTCAAAGACATCAATATCAAAATTGCTAATAAATCTGTTTTAACAATAAGCTCTTTTTACTTAAAATTAAAAGACATGGTACCCCGAAAACAACACTCAGATGTAGTGTACAGTATCCCTTGTGCAGAGTGGGAAAAATCTACATTGGCCAAACTACCAGGCCACTTTCAAATAGAATCACATCTCACACGAGTGACTGTAGACTGCCTCCAGAGAGATGTGCCCTAGCTGAACACTTTCATAAATTCAAATATAATATAAACTATGACTCTATCAACATTCTCACAAAATAACTATACTAAAGGCTCTTCCTAGAGATGGCATTCATTGCACAAGAACTAAATGCGATGAACAAGAGGACTGACATCCAGCACCTTAGTGGAATTTATGCATATCTTTTACAGCTGGACAAAAATTACCCATCTAGTTACTTATTACAAAACAATTCCTTGTAACTATTTCAATAATTAAAAAATGTCCCCACAAGAATGTTTACAAAGTAGTTTGGTTTTGCTGCAACCTAACATTTAAACACTATGTCACAAACGACAATGAAAAGCAGCGACAGCAACTTGACAGAGCCTTGACAGTTGACATCCGAGCCTAATTTAATTGGAATCTTTAAAAAAGTTTTACAAAATGTCGACCGTTATAAATTAAAGTATTTTTATATAATTTAAATAGCTTGTTTAGTCCTTATTTTATTTTTCACTGGTTTGATCTCCAAGCCACCTACTTAATGACCAGTTCATCAATTAAGATCTTCATGAATAATCTCACTTAAGTGTGGGTAATCAAAAAAACTTATTGTTAGCATGTTGCATAGAAGTTTTCTTAATTGTAGTATCCCTGAGGATGGAAATAAACATTTCCGAAAGCTTGGACCAACTTTAAAGAGTACTCTTTCATCTGCTGCTAAACCCAATATCTAACAGTGTGATTATTAAAGATCTCATTATTCAAGTCTCTGTTATATCCGACGCCGACGTTGTAAACAGTAAATCTATATGCGAACCGAAGTAAAATATTTTTGTTTTTCTGTAACTACATTATGTTATAAAGCGTGCCTGTTTATTTTCTTAAAAAGCATTATCATTTCTTTGTTTAGCCCGCAATAAAATAGCACTTAACATATTGGAAGTCCCCAGACAGGTAAAAGTCCTGGAAAATGCAATTTTCATTTCAAGTAGCGAAAATTTATAAAAAGCTTTCCAATGTCCTTAGTTCTACCGAATGTTAAATTTGATTTTAGAATTCCATTTCGGAAGCGACTGGAACCTATAAGACTAATCAGATTATTTTTTCCATTTTCTCAAACCTATTTACTTAGAGCAGGATAAAGCACCAACAGCTGGGAAAGGGCAAAATAAAACAACGAAGAACTAATCAATAAAAAGAAAGGGTTGTTACATATTAATGGCATCGATGTTAGACATACCAGTGGGTAGATTTAAGATAGTATTCGTCTACAACAAAATTATATTTAATAATAATGATTAGTTAGTGTTGGTTTATTTTTATTAAAAAAAAACACAGCACCAACGTAAATATGAGTAATGCACTGCATTTTAAAAAGTACCTACCTATATACCAGATTTTTCATAGATTATTGGCTTTTTACACAGTTTAAATCAGTAATTGGTTTTTCTTCATATAACCCCCGTGTCTAAGTTGACAAAACTATGTTTATTAGTGACAGTTACCACAGAATATATAATATTATGTGCAGTTACTGACATATTAAGTAAATATAACATTTTTTTGATAAAGATGCCTTATTCAGAAAGGAAAAAACAAGTAATTTTGCAAACATTTATTAAAGCAAACAATAGCTTTAAATTGGCTCAACGGGAACTGCATAGAATTAATCCCGGGATGCACGTTCCAGACAAAAAACATTCCATCGAATCTATGAAAAGTTTCAACAAACATCTAGCCTAGCGAGAAAAAAGAGAACAATGAAAATAGACGAAAATAGTGATTTAAATATATACTACTAAAAGTTGAAGAAACTCCAAACATTTCTTTAAGAACAGCAACGAAATGTTTAAAGGAAGAGCTTGATGATTTAAAAAATACCTCTTATGGAAGGGTTCAAAACACTCTTAAAAAATATGGATATAAAGCTTTCAAAATTAGACCTGTAACAAAATTAACGCAGAGACAGCGAGAAAAAGAGTTGAATTTTGCCAAACTAAGGTACCTGCGGCAATTAAGGCCCGGCGGATAATAAGGCCAACTGCCGATATCTTAAACTATAAACGCTTTGTCCACAACCCGGCAACGCCAAAATACCTCCCTCCATATACCTACCACATACCACGATAGCCTCCGCCAATAATTAAAATGGAGCGATCAGTACTACACAAGTTTCATAAAGTGTGTGTCATTGTACTCAATGTTATAAATATAGCGTAACAAACCGTCCTCAAAATTTTTTACTTTTAAACGGCTTTTCTCTGATTATTAATATCAAGTGTGTTCTTTGTTATGCCTAGCATCCCCTTTTGACATAAAAATTGTCTGAAAAGGTAAGTGAGTTTTAATTTTTTGGGGTGAACTAAAAACGGTCATTTCGGATATTAAGGCCCATTAAATAAATACTGATGTTATTTTAGGTGGGCCTTATTAAACGACTAATATTTTAATTTTTGTTTTTCTTACAGAAAGAAGTATGCCTGCCGCAAGAAAAAAAAACGTGCACCATGGACCTCAGAACAACTTCGTTCTGCAATGGATGCCGTAAAAGATAAAGTCATGTCGCAAAGGCAAGCTTTTGTTAAAGGGCCTTATTCAACTACCTGTCCGATAGTAAGGCCCGTTTGCACATTTTTTTAAAGAGTTTGCAGTTAATCGATATGAAATTTAATTTCCAATGTCGAAGAAATTTTCCGTTAAAAAGGTCCATCGTTTTAATGTTTTAATAAGTATTTAGGTTTACTTATCTTTTTGTTTGAAATATAGCCTTTTCTTTCTTAGCTGGGCCTTATTTGCCGCAGGTACCTTATGATGGAAAAAATAATGTAAATCCCAGTTATTTCGAAAATGTATTTTGGACCGACGAGGCATCATTTTCAACTAGTGGCATTATAAACAGAAAAAATAGCAGACAATGGGCCACAGTAAATCCCCACTGCTACAGGGAATTTAAATTTCAAGGACGTCAAACTATTAATGTGTGGTGTGCTATTTTAAACAACAAAATAATAGGTCCCCATTTTTTTAACGGTACTTTAAATGGAGAAGGTTATTTGAATTTTCTCCAACACGAGCTAGAGGACTATTTTCATGTGCTTCCGTTGGAACATCGTCTTCCAACAAGATGGCGCTCCACCTCACAGTGTAGTAGCTGTTACAAACTACCTTAATCAAAGGTTCAATGAATGGATTGCACGGAATGCACCAATACAATGGTCACCTAACAGCCCTGACTTGACGCCGATGGATGCATTTTTATGGGGAACACTAAAGGATCGGGTGAATGCAAATAACATTGAAAGCACTGAACATTTAAAAGAACTTATTAGAGCAGAAATTCGAATTCCGAATGAAGATTATTCTCAATCTATCACCGCCGCATTACGAAGGTTATGAAAAACGTATGTCAAATGTATTCAAGAAAACGGTGGCCCAGATGAGCAATTTGATTTGTAATTACCAAAAGTTCTTCTTTATTGACATTAAATTTAAAAATTATTTTTCGTCTTTTTCATTGTTCTCTTTTTTCTCGCTAGGCTAGATGTTTGTTGAAACCTTTCATAGATTTGATGGAATGTTTTTTTGTCTGAAACGTGGACCCGGCGAATAATTCTATGCAGTTCCCGTTCAGACAATTTACCGCTATTGTTTGCTTTAATAAATGTTTGCAAAATTACTTGTCTTTCCCTTTCTGAATAAGGCAACTTTATCAAAAGAAAAATGTTATATTTACTTAATATGTCAGTAACTGTCACTAATAAGCATAGTTTTTGTTTCTCCGCGACCGCCTAATTTACGGCAACCTAAGAACTTTACTGAAATCTAGAATTTATATTTGAATGTAGCCGCTTAGGTAAAATTCGATTATTTCAAAAACTATTATATTTAGGTATAGGACATATTTTATGAAAAATATTCAGAAGTTTTGGGAGATTCTAAAAAGCTAAAAATATATAGGGTGTACCATTTAAAAAAAAAAAATTTTAACCTGTGACTAATTTCTGCAATACCCTGTATATATTTATATTATTCTGCAAATAGCTTACATGATTCTGTACAACTTTTATATTTGACATTTTTATCTAATGCAAAAAACAAAAAAGTTAAGAGGGGGACATTATAAATGATCACCGTGTACAGGGTTAGTTGAAATAACCGGAACGGCTAATTTCCTTCAAAACTACCAAGGCTAAATCAATTAATTTTGGTACATGTGAATAACCTTAAAAATTGAATTGAAAATTGACAATTGCGACGTTGCCAGACTTTTAGTTTTTCTCTATAACTCAAGGAATGTTTTTTTTTTTAAATGTAACACTACTCTTTTTTTTTTATTGAGTTTGATTCCTCCCATCAACATTACCATTTCCTGATAGTATCAAATTTTTATCTCAAATAGTTAGTTCTATGGGAAAAAAATTAATTAGTTACAACTCCAACTCTAAAAAAATCCAATCTATTTCAATTTAAAAACGTTTCAAATAATGTGAAGGAAGGTTGGTAGACATAATGTACCCTATAGTATCGATAACGATAATAACAACAGCTACTAACAATAACATAGCTAGTAAAAATTACTTACATATTATCGGTTTCATAATCAAATTAATGTAGTGTACTATAATAAGTAAGTAATTTTTACTAGCTATGTTATTGTTAGTAGTTGTTTGTTGTTATTATCGTTATCGATACTATTGGGTACATTATGTCTACCAACCTTCCTTCACATTATTTGAAACGTTTTTAAATTGAAATAGATTGGATTTTTTTAGAGTTGGAGTTGTAACTAATTAACTTTTTTTCCCATAGAACTATTTGAGATAAGAATTTGATACTATCAGGAAATGGTAATGTTGATGGGAGGAATCGAATTACGTGTAAATGAAGATTTTGAGGACAAATTTGTAATTTCCAACCAACAGAAAAATATTTTATTGAAAAAATTATTTTTATACACATTCCCACATAGACAAAAAGTCACAAAAAAATTATAATTTTGGATTTAAAAAATATTAAATATTGAAAAATCGGCCTTTTTACTAATTTTCAAGGTCACTGGGGCGCGGCGAAACATTTACGGATTTTAATAAAATTTTCCACAAATGACTTTTAGATGTATAGTCAGATATTGGCAAATATACCTTTTGCAATTTCCAATTTTTCACTTTTTCGGCCCAACCTATTAGACATCCTAGAAAATTGCTACTCTTTTTTTTGCTGCAATTGGTGTCATCGATTTATCCCTAATAGTCCAGACTTAATGGCTTCCAACCGTCCTTGCATTTTTAGGAACCGGGAATAACGTGTCTGCCATTTCCCCGGAAAATTAATAGAAATAGACACTTCCGGTTATGGTTTCTTTAACAAATTCTTTCTAAGATGTAAATTTGTCAATTTAATTGGCTCTAAAATTCGATTTAACTGCGTTAACTTGGTAAAAATTATGCTCTTTTCTTCCTATTAGTTTTCTGCTCCATAATAATTCCTCTACCGGCTGCAACATTCCAGAAATAGCCATCTTCTTCCAGCTCTAAACCACTTAAATTAATGTAGAAATTGCCACGTTATTCCCGGCCTTTAAAAAGTTTTATTTCCAAGCTTTACAAAAATCCGTTCAAGTTCCGAACTTGCGAAAAGTACTTAAAGGAACGAATACCGTTAAGCCAAACAATTAAGTTGATACGGCCCTGAGTCTCGTGAATTTCCTTTTTTATTTTTAGCAATTCAGGCGAACATTACCGTATGTTTTCGGACTATTTTTAAGGCAATACGCTCAATGACCGTTCGGGGAAGGCCTTTACTGCCGCTAGGGTGCGAAACGGTTTCCTCTAGAATTTACTACATAAATTTTGACAGCGATAAAAAAATTTCCGCTCATACAGACATTTCCTTTTCGAATCGAACCCGATATTTTCTTGCGGTTATACAGTGGAGTAGCTACGGGTGGCAACCCGCCCTAGGGGCAACCACAGTAAACGAAATCAATATTATAACAATGCAATTAAAATCGCACATTTGATCGGTTAAATATAATGTAAAAAAATATATTTTCCAAATGCCCATGGATCTTTAGTAAGGGGAATTAAAATAAAAATATAAACAAATTCCAGCATTAATCGATAAGCAATAAGCAACAGAAATAAGATTTGATACATAGAAACAAATCAATCGTGGCACAATTATGTTTTAAGTACCTAACAAGCACTGTATATTCTATTTCTTGTAACCTATTTCTTATGGCATATTGCTTATTTTTTTAATTGTGTCTCGGCCCTTAGGTATCAACATTTTAATTTATGTGTTTAAAAAGAGCGCCTTATCAAAAAAATTAGAATAGTTCCAGTCCTAGGACTTGAAATAAAAAACTGTCCGAACCGTTTCGAGACTAAACCATAAGAACGATATCAAAAAAATTACCTTGTCTGATTTCATTGTCTTTATTTTGTTACTTAACACAACGTTCCGATTAGTTAGTATCTTCAACCGTTTTCAAGTGTAAACTAAATTATAATTCTAAGGCTACTGTCTTAAATACTATCCATGTGCACTAAAGCTTGATGACTCCATCTACGTTATTGGATTGTGAAGTTTAAGCTGTTGGTTTTGGACACGAAGAGGCTTCCAGATATTGGGATATCTATACTTGGTTTAATAAATATATGGGTATTTTGATTTATAAAAGCTGCATCTTTGAATTTTTGTTTTCTCCCGTGCTATTCCCTGTCCAAAACCTTGGCTTCTGACCACTGTATATTATGTTGGTTGGTCCATACATGTTCCGCTATATTACCTGATCTCGAAAATTCACCTCTGAGTATATTTCAGATGTTCTTTAAGTCGTACGGGAAGAGGTCTTTTGTTTCTGCAATATATGATTCGCCACACTCGCAAGGGATTTGGTAGATACAATTTTTTGTGTTTTCATTACGGGGGGTTTTACTACTAGGTACTAGTTAAAGAACATCTGAAACATACTTAAAAAGGTGAAACTTCGAGTTAAGGTATAGCGGAATATGCATAGACCAACCAACATAATATACAGTGGCCAGAAGCCAAAGTTTTGGACACAGGACAGCACTGGAGAAAACGAAAATTCAAAGAAGCAGCTTTCATAAATCAAAATACCCATAGATTTAGTAAATCAAGTATAAATATCCCCAATATCTGGAAGCCTCTTCTTGTCCAAAATCAACAGCTAAAATTTCACACTTTAATAAGCTCGTAGCACGTTATATTAACCTCTCGAGGGGTTATTGGGCTTTAACCCCCAGTACCCCAAAAACCCTTTTTTCAACTATTCTGACATTATGACTTCTACAGACGATTCTTATTTTTACTGGGTCACAGACGTATTAATGATTTTACAAAAAAAATGTATATAAATGATTTTAAAAATCCTCGACACCTTCTCTTTGAAGGCCTTTTTTTCTTCCTCATTTAGTTTGGTTGTTTAGACTTCCTTTACTAACGTTCTTCACATGCTTAGCATGTTTTAACTCTCCTCAATTTTTTTATATACGTCACACGTATATTTCAATTTTTCAATGCCATGAAAGCTTCATTAAGGTTTTATACCATTTTCTCTTCTGCTATCATCAGCATTATATAATTTTTTTCTGTCTCCTGAAGATGAACGTTTCTACGTTCGGAGACCCCTAAAGAATTTCTATATTCTATTAAATTTTGTGGAGGAACACTTTTAGTTTTTTGTTTCTTTCCTTTAAATATCTTAGTTCAAACTTTTTAATTTTGAATGACTCAATTATCCTAATTTTATTATACTCTTTGTAATTTAGAATACCCGGTACATATCTTAGGGTAATTTATTAATTTTCTTATTTAAGAAATAAACCAAATGTGTGCTTTAAATAGAAAACAAACTGCGTAAACAGTCATCAACGGGTTGATGTAGTCAGTTATGTGCAAAATGGTTGTTTTAAAAAAAATGGTGACCTTTTTGCACGTCTTTTATTTCCATCCTGTATAATAATAAAGCGTGCTGGTGACTTTAAAGGCGTTAATCTTCAAGAAACAATTTACCAAACGCTACAAACCGCATTAAAATCCGTGATGTCGTTTCCTAACTCCAGACGTGTAATAGTTAAAGGGGTTAAAAAAATAATTTATCGAACTTTGTGAAGAGTAGTTTATAAATAATAAAAGTTTGGAAATGTTTTATGCAAGAGTTTTTATCTACATGTTAATATAACATTTCATAATTTTTTTTCATTTATAGCACTCTAATAAATGATTTTAAAAAATTGCCCTAAATTTTTTCTATTTAAAAATTCAGGAATATCAACAACAAGCAAAAAAACTGGCCACTAAAAATTTTTCTAATATCATTGCCCACATTTTTACCCACCCCGGGTGTCACCCGCCCTAGCAACGTCACTGCGGTTATACCCTTTATTTAAAGCAATCGGTGCGAGGATGAAACTTTAAACTGCAATAAACATTTATACAGAGGAAAAGGGATCGATATAATAATATAAACTTTGATAGGATCGGGCCCTTTTTTACTAGGGGAAAATTTATTTTTATTTCCTTTAAACTTTTGACCAGACATTTTGGTTGATGTGTATTAGGTTAGCTCATCAAACGAAAGTGAATTGGTTAACAAACTGTCGAAGGAAATTTTAACAGCTATAAAGGAAAATCGAAGTAAAATAAACTTTATTTATTCCAGTGTGCCGTAGAATGAGGTAAACAGCAACAGTTTTTGTTATAAATGCATCTGCATCTGGATTAATATTATGCCTAAAATAAAAATAAATGTATATGTAAAGAATATATTTTGGTGTCTACTCTAAGCATTTGTTTATACCATAAATATTTACCTTTAGATAATCAAACAATAATCACGAAAGTGGCAAATTATAATTATAAACAAAGCAACACCGAATTAGGCATCCGCACTGCAATATATTCATTTGGCGAATGGGAAAATAGACAGGCCCGAGCTCAAAAATTTAAGTTCTTGCTCAACAAATTGTAAAAGTTGACCTTCAATTTATTTTTACGCGTATACAGCTAAAATTTGCCCCTAATTCTTGCCAAAAAATTACAATTTCTTCTCATATTTTGATCAAGTTGGGAAATAAGATAGTATTTTCTGGCATTTTTAGTAGTTACAAACCTATCAGATTTTGAGGATAGAAACTTGTTTTTAAAGGTTTGTTTCTAAAATATGTTTAAACATGATTCGTCGTCATGTTTTTAGGTTAAAAAAAAAGAGCACAAGTCAAAAAAACTATAAAACTTATAAAACCGAATATAAAAAGCAAACAAAACCAGCAAAATAACCGATCTTTGATGTTATCGCGTACCTAACCTTAAGTAAAATATTAGTAAAGTAACTTGTATTGATTTTTTACAGTTTGGGAAAAACTTTGGTGCGTGTAAAACATTTTCAATTATCTCGGGAGTGCATAGGGAAGGTTAAAATAACTCTACTTGTCATATAAAAAAAAACCTAAAGTGCCGCTTAACGGAGATACAGGGCCTCAAAGAGGTACCCAGCGACTTACCTTATCGGCTTTAACTTTTCAACCGACACGTATAATTTAATGAAATTTTAGTATTTTGTGTAGGCCATAGAGACTCATAAAACCGTACTACAATAGATCTTTTAGGGGAGTCAGGAACGGACTTGCCACCACACTCGTTGGGCCAAAATTTTGGGTGTCATTTTACAAATAGGTACTTTAGTTATTTTTATTTAAAAAAGGTACTCTACATTTGTCTGGATGGATTTAGTATTTTCTTGCCTCTATAGAATTACTGAGTGCTTGTCCATAAGTTAGATGGATGTGAGCATTAATGAGATGTATTAATTTATTTAATTATTTTAGTGCGTAGTAATAATCTTAAAGCTATTTGATTAGTTATTATTGTGTTCAAATAGCTTATGTTATTTGACTTGATTATTAAATAAATTTCGATTCAATGCTTAAACGTGGTATACAAAAACCCTTATTTTTCTCGAAAATTGCTAATTCCATCGAGACAAATGTAGAGTACCTTTTTTAAATAAAAATAACAAATATTTTTTATATGACAAAGTAGAGTTATTTTGACCTCCCCAATATGCTCCTGAGAGTATGCCATATACTTACCGGACACCCTGTATATATTTAATAAATAGTAAATAATTATGCATTAAATAATAGGGTTATATTTAAAACATACGGTATCAGATCCAAATCAAAAAGCTAAACAGGTAAAATTGTGCATAAATTTTGAAAGAAATAATCCAGTAAAACTAACTTTTTATCCGATTGTGTCAAAAAATAACGTTTTATAGATCAGATATTTGTACGAAAAGGTAACCTTTTCAATAAGGTATTGACTATTGCGCTGGTAGCTAGGTAACACTTTTCGTCCCATCAGGTCGAAAAATATTTTTCGGACGCTAACATTTTTTCAACAAACTATTTATTTTATTTTCAATTATTTACAATATTTATATTAAATATACAATTAAAACAATTTTGAACAAGAACAGGGTGCTGTAAATTTGATTTTGAGGATGTGTTATTATTTTTGTTCTCCGTTATGATATTATTCTTCAATGTTAAACTCGATTGGAAGACGGATTGCGATACCTGAGTCGGTACTGATTGCCGTTCAGATTGTGGAATGTTGAATATTTTCTTGGTCAGCTCTAACTTATTGCTTAAGGAATCATCTATGTAGCCCTAGGCTACTCCAGAAGACTTCCAGCCTCCATGCCGTTTTAGAGAAGTTATGTCTGCTTCCGCATCTACAAGCAATGTGGCCGAGAAACAATGTCCCGTGAATTCCTTGGCATTCGGCAGTTTTAGGTAAGACGCTATTTCCTGAGATATGGAGCCAAATTTGTGTATACCGACAACTTGCTTATAGCATTTTCCATTGCGATAAAACACAAAAAATCGACCATATTTGTTAGACGTAAAGTCATATAATTCCTATAATACTTTAGATATTCTCCCGTTATTATAGGGAATTTTTATTAACAAAGCCGTTCCCAAATCTTGTGTCATCAATTTTTATATGAGCCAGTTTCTCGACGACATGCGCCCGCGATTCCGAAAATAAAAGCAACCCTGTAATTAAGAAAATTGTTAGTAAGAAATTTAATTCTTCTTAAGTTAGGTTCTTTGAACAATAACCAACACTTTTTCGTTTCAATAATGATCGTAATCTCATGTATTTTGATATATCAATGTTGTGTTTTGACCACTGCACGTAGCATGGAATACTGCGACCACAAAGTAGATGACTTCACGTTTTCGATAAATCCGCCATATACACTAAGAAAACGTTTTCCGAGAACGACTATTGTTTTAGTATTGAAAATAGTATTGAAAATACTACTGGGATCGTTTTTAGGCAAACTTTGCATTGGTGTCGCGGTGTCGCGACCCAACACCGCAATATCTCGAGCGGTCTTGTAACATAATACGTACTCTGATAATACTTGGTAAATATAAATATGAATAACAGCGTAAAGTCGGCAAGTAAATAATGTTTAGTTTTAGTTTGTGTTTTAAAGAATGCCATAATAATTTTGTTAAAAAGTGTTTTATTGAGATAAGTTTATATAATTATGTATATTTGTGTTTTGAAGACTGCCATAATAATTTTGTTAAATAAGGTAAGTTCACGTTATTTAAATCGGAATATTATATCGAAAAAAAAAGAGTGGGAGGCAAAAAGTGGGAGCACAATAATTGCATAGGTATACAGGGTCCGCCCAAATTTGGTTAACAAATGGGATAATTTTTTTATTATTGATTTTTCAGAAAATGTTATTGTACATAAAAGTTTTGCATCTTGAGTAAATCATTTTGACGTATTCAAATCTTCTGTGGCATATACAGGGTGAATATAAAATAGAAAAATATGACTCGACAAGTAAATAATGTTTAGTTTTAGTTCGTGTTTTAAAGAATGCCATAATAATTTTGTTAAAAAGTGTTTTATTGAGATAAGTTATATAATTAAGTATATGTATATTTGTGTTTTGAAGACTGCCATAATAATTTTGTTAAATAAGGTAAGTTCACGTTATTTAAATCGGAATATTATATCGAAAAAAAAGAGTGGGAGGCAAAAAGTGGGAGCACAATAGTTGCGTAGGTATACAGGGTCCGCCCAAATTTGGTTAACAAATGGGATAATTTTTTTATTATTGATTTCTCAGAAAATGTTATTGTACATAAAAGTTAGCATCTTGAGTAAATCATTTTGACGTATTCAAATCTTCTGTGGCATATACAGGGTGAATATATAAAATAGAAAAATATGACTCGGCAAGTAAATAATGTTTAGTTTTATATTGTGTTTTAAAAAATGCCATAATAATTTTGTTAAAAAGTGTTTTATTGAGATAAGTTATATAATTATGTATATTTGTGTTTTGAAGACTGCTATAATAATTTTGTTAAATAAGGTAAGTTCACGTTATTTAAATCGGAATATTATATCGAAAAAAAAGAGTGGGAGACAAAAAGTGGGAGCACAATAATTGCATATACAGGGTCCGCCCAAATTTGGTTAACAAATGGGATAATTTTTTTATTATTGATTTCTCAGAAAATGTTATTGTACATAAAAGTTTTGCATCTTGAGTAAATCATTTTGACGTATTCAAATCTTCTGTGGCATATATATAGGGTGAATATAAAAAAGAAAAATATGACGTCAGACTCAAAAATTTTTAAAAATTTAAAAACTGAAACAGTTATATTAAAAAACTTAATAAATCCAAGATAAAAAGTTAAATATAGTTTTTTTCCAGTGCTAATAGTTTTCAAGAAAAGTCAAGTTAAAAATAAAATTTTTGCTCTTATTGAATTTTTACGCTTTCCATATTAACTTTACATATTAACTGTTAATATGGCTGTTTCAGTTTTTAAATTTTTAAATTTTTTTGAGTCACTGACGTCATATTTTTCTATTTTATATTCACTCTGTACCTATATGCCACAGAAGATTTAAATACGTCAAAATGATTTACTCAAGATGCAAAACTTTTATGTAGACTATTTAACTAGAGTGTTTTACACTGGCAAAATGTCATAGCAACGGCCGGTCTTCTACTGGCAAAATTACTACCTGCACCTACCTGGACAAAATTCACATGTGATTTTTGCCGCGGCAAAATTTTGTCTTTTTTCTAGTTAAATAGTCATGTCGAATACCACTCGAGAAAAAATTGTGTAAGCAAAATTGTTCTCAAGGATTTATTTAAGTTTGTTGCTTTTAAGCAATTTCGCTCATGACATTTTCGACAAAATCACTCGCCTGACGGCTCGTGATTTTGTCAAAAATGTCATTCGCGAAATTGCCAAGCAACAAACTTTCATACCTTTAGAAAATTTTGCCGACAAAATTTTATCTCTTGTGATATTATATATGAATAAAATTTTCTGAGAAATCAATAGGTAATAAAAAAGTATCCCATTTGTTAACCAAATTTGGGCGGACCCTGTAGAATTAAAGAACATTTTTTAAACTTTTACAAAATACAAATTAAAATGTGGGCTTTAATTATTATTAAAATTTTTTGAGTCACTGACGTAATATTTTTCTATTTTATTATTCACCGTGTATATGCCACAGAAGATTTAAATACGTCAAAATGATTTACTCCAGATGCAAAACTTTTATGTAGAATATAATTTTCTGAGAAATCAATAATAAAAAATTATCCCATTTGTTAAGCAAATTTGGTCGGACCCTGTAGAATTAAAGAACATTTTTTAAACTTTTACAAAATACAAATTAGAATGTGGGCTTTAATTACATCACATAGGACATTAAAATTTTAAAGCTGTGTCAGGTATTTTCAATACATAGGATGCTTGCGTAAGGTGCAAGATCTGTGAATTTTTCTTGGCGGTAATCCATAAATTTTTTATATAAGCTCTTTCATATATTTCCTTAGATTTTTGTGGCAACAAATGTAACATACCTTCATTGGCAGTTTCTCGAATATCAGGTGGCGTACCTACTATAAGATCTTCATTATCATTTTATATTTCCATTTTTGTGTTTTCAAGTTTTAAGACTATCGCCTGATTGACAACACGTCTAATGATATTATTAATTTAAATAATTATTTGTTATATCCGTAGATACGCATATTACAGGTTTCATTGTTAACTGACAAACATTAAAAGCGACAAATTACCGTGCAAGATGAAATGTATTGGTTTACTTTATTTTTACATCATTTTATAATCAACAATAATATCACAAGACCTCGTTTTTTTATCGGTTAAATTTTTCAGCTGTCACGAAAACTTTTTTGTTTGGAAATTTTTCGAGTTGAATTTGGAAATGTTTATTCTGATTAGATCACGAGAGCGAAGCTCGAGGGATTTAATCTTTGAATAAACATGCCCAAAGTTCAACGAGTAAAATTGCCAAAAAAGTTTGAGTGAAAAATGGAAAATTTCACCAATAAAAAAATGATGGTCAAGTGATATTTGGCACGATTATTTCGTGAACCCCAAAAACCATATCTATTGAATAATAATGTTTTATATATTTCTACCAGTAGCCTGCGGTGTATTACTTGAAATAGTTATTTTTAGTAAAACTGCATAACATACCACTCAACGAAAACTGTTTAGTTTACTGCTGGCAACCAAACTTACAATTAATTGTATGTTTAGTTGTCAGCCTTATAAGCAGAATTTTAGATTAGTTCTATAATAAATGACATTTGATAAGTATTTTTAAAATGTGGTGTAATTGATAAATAATAGCAACTTTATTGGAGTAAACATAGGGATGGGTGCATAATAATATAAAAACAAGTAGGTAAATAAATATAGTACCTACCTACTAATGTTATTGTATTAAAATACCAGAAATTATCCGAAAAAGTTATAAAAAAAATAATTGACATTGATTTATACTTCGAAATATTGTGACAGAACTAGACGGGCCAATGGCGACGTTTAATCGCTAAAATCCCACGTAGTTTTATCACTATTATACTAGCTGATTGGTTAAAACGAGACGGTTTGATTGGACGAAAAGGCGAAATTGACAGGTGTACGAAATAATCGGAACAAAACCACAATCGGATAAAAATATCGGCCGAGGCCGGTAACCCGCATAGTCCGAAATACTACATTTTTCATCCTTGTAGCATAATAGTATACTATTTCTTTAATTAGCTTTTTTTTTAAAAAACTGTGATTTTTGAGTTGTGACTCCTTTTTAGCGGGTAAGCGATATACTATTTGCTTAATAGAAGTAGTTATTTTACCTATTATTTAAGCGAACGAATTAAATTTAGAACTCCTTATAATAAATGATTTATTTTTTAGGCTAGCTATGTCATGAGAAAATCTTGTCCCAATTTAAACTACCATGGTAACTTTTTAGGTAACTATAGTAAACATGGGCACCTAATGTAAACCTATTGTTTGTTAATTACGTATGATTAATGGGAGAAACTTAAACGCATTTTTCAACTTGTGTCGTGATTCTAATCAGATTTAAGAATGTATATATATCATCGTGGGATATTTTGGCACAAATAAATGATTTTGGTGGGTTTCTTTCTATTATTATTTAGAATAATAATAATAACAAAGCACGCACGCACGACGATTAATTTTTCGAAATCAGATTTGAGTTGCATAAAAAATTATTTTTATCATCGTTTAATTACAACCCTTAATATTAAAAATAATTAAAAAAGATTTGTATGAAAAATGTTCAAAATTATTTTCTTCAATAATTAACCAATAATTAACCAACTCTAGTCCGGATATTAGATAGTGAATGGATTTATTATAATTAAAGAGACTAAAATTTTACAGCCAATTATTGTACCCTGCTAGCAAAAATTATTTTCATCAAAGAGGGCCCTGAATCTAAGGACGTAATGCTTAGCCGTAGAGCTAAATACCTGTTGGGTGTCAGTAACTACCTGAATTAACAATCAATCAATTATTCCGTCATCTTTGACAGTCGTTACAAGTAATTTGATTCATCGCTAATTTTTCCAATTTCTTGAACAATCCAACAATGGGCTGTACGGAACAGCACAAAACATTCATGGTTGAAGCGTATTTTTGAAACGGGGTTAAAATAAATGGTAAGTGGCAATACAATCCGGATTTGTGCATGGACGATTTTCACGAACATTTTCCTACCGTTGCTTTTATTGCTGGGGATTTTTAACATTGCCTGAAAAGAACCATGGCTGTGTTTAGGAAAACAGGTTCTATACAACACAAAAAGGAGCAGGAAGATCATCTGTAAGAACAGAAGAACTTGTTGCAAACGTTTGTGAAATAATGCAAAATACGCCAACAAATTGTATAAGACGCATGTCCCAAGAAGTGGGAAGAGCTTATGGAACATGCAGGACTATTCTTAAGAAGCAGCTAATAAATTTAGCTTAGCTGCTGCTTTCTTTATAAAGTAGTATAGTAAAGTATTCCAAGAAATACAAGCCGCAGATTTTGAAAGACGCAGGAACTACTCTCAATGGTTTACCCAAAATTTATTGAAAAGAAATGATTTATTAGACCTGACATTTTTTTCGGATAAGGCCTGGTTCCCCCTCTCCGGTTATGTGAATTCTCAGAATACACGCATGTGGAGTAGTGAAAATACCCATTTTTTTGTCCACAGTGCACCCTCAAAAAATTATTGTCTGGTTTGCTGTTTCCCGCACTTTAGCTGGTCCTATTTTTTCCCATGACACAGTTACAGCAGAGACAATATTTTGAATCCATTTGTGGAGCAATTTACTTGACGACGAACTACGTTTTGGATATTTTCAACAGGATGGTGGAACCGCCCATACAGCCGCCGAAACTATTAACTACTTCCCTACACAATTTTTTCGACGACAGATTGACCAGTTTTCGACCAGACATTGAATTCCCACCTAGATCACCTTCGTTTTTCCTCATTTAAAGAACACTATTTTTAAAACACCAGTTGCAAATTTAGAATAATTACAAGAAACGATTATGCAAGAATGTGGTAACATTTCTCCAGAGATGCTGGTCAACACTTTCGAAAATATGAAGAGACGTGTGAATTTATGTAATTATTTTTCTTTTTCTTTCTGTATATTCTTACTTTGTTAATTTTGTAAACAACAAAAATAAATTTGTATTTGTCTACTTATTTTATTATTCATTAGTTTGGCATATCATGTCATAATATGAATTTGACAAAATTTTAACCTAGATTTGGTTAGATATATCGTCCCCATATCATTGTGATCTAAACCAAGCTCTACGTTTTTTCATCCAACCAACCCCTTTTTGATGCAAATAATTTTTGCTCGCACGCTAGTACTCTGTTTAATATAATTCTCAAAGAAACTAGGAAAACTGCACTTTCTCGTACCATGTACGAAACTTAAGTGATGATATTATACTGTGGAAAACGATTTAATACAACAGGTTTGCTAAGACATAGTTTGTATTGATGGCTTATTTTTTATTAACCCATATTAAATAAATTGCTAGTGTATTGAAACCGCTTACTGTTAAATCAATTTCAGATTTGCTAGAACAGTGTTTTTACTGCTAATAATCAGTTAGTTCCATTAGCAGCACAGTCCCACAGTCTTGTTGAATAATGAACTACTTTTAATACAGCAATTTTGTTAAAAAATAAATTGCTGCTGTGCTAGCTCAATGCTACGCCTTTTGTTTCCAGTAAAGCGGTTTCTCTACAATTAAGAAAGCAGAACAGCGTTCCCAAAAATGAATTATATCCGTCAGAACCTATAATCCACAAGATGTTGGTGGTGGTCCGTAGCGACCGGCATTCGCCGCGCGCCCTAGTATTAGTTTTAACGTATGACGCAGGTCACATCGTTGTTGGGAGTTTTCTAGCTGTCCTGTCTGAATTTGAATTTCATTGATATAAATATATTGTTTTTTAAGTTTAATGTTTTAATTTTTTCCTAATTGTTTTTACAGCAGGGGAATCTCTAAGTATAATAGTATTTTCTACATACCTATAATAAATATTATAAACAATGATTTTGCGTATCAGGCGTAGTAAGTTAAGTATTCAAAGAAAAAAAATGGAATTTTTCTCAAATAGGTAAAAAATTGTCAGTTTCCCTAAACTTTAACGACCTCGAGAAAGCTGAAGATGATGTCGCAAATTCTGAGATTTTGCTAGAATAATCATGTTATCAGTTGACAACTTTCGACACAATTTAAGGTCTAATGAAAATTCCAAAAACATTTTTTCAATCCGCCCTATTGAACAGATACCCTGTATTTACGTTCTCCTTGCTAATTCTTTTTGATTAGAAAACACATTTTAAACAAAAAATTTCAACTATCGTGTATACGGACTTAATTCTCCAGACCATAAGTAATTCCTATCCATTACGTTACTCGATAGTTTTATGTTTTCTCTTGGTGGCCGGCGAGACTTCGAATTACGAAACTTCGTAAAACGGGTGAAAACTTTTGATTAGAAGAGAATAGTTATTTGTCGACATGACCTAGATAAAGTTTCGACATATTAACAACGAAAGCATATTGTTTTCCTTTTAATCATTAAATATTTACAGACATTTACGGTGCACTGCGTGACTGTTGCTGACTCGAATGTTGTTTATTATTTCAACAATAATTTTAAGTTAGGTATTCAAGAAACAATTGGGGAACTGGAATAGAAAATCGAGAAACTACAGTTAGTGGGTAATTATTTGCCAGTTAATTTTAACAGAACTGTGGCTGTGTAACACAAAAAAGCCTGAGCGTGATTTTTATCAAATCAATTTTAATTGGAACAAAAATAAACAAATAAACCAAAATAAAAAACCCTGTAAATTTATATAATGAGGCGGATTGGCGACTGCTATCCAAGCTGACCTTTGGCATAGTTTACCTGGAAATTATGAAAACATCATTTGAGCACTCTTCTTCTACAAATTTCCACTTGCTAAAAATAAGAAACAAGTACCTAGTGACTTTTAAATAAATTTTTCTTTAAAACGTGGCTTAATTATATCTGATGATTTAATAACCAAATAACATATCTGTATATAAGTTAATTTTAATCTAATTAATAACATCAGTTACTTAAACTATATCTCGAACCAATCAACAATCAATATTAATATATCATCTTTGTCATAAACTAATATTTCTTTAACTGAAATGCTCTGCAATAATTAAAATATTATTATCTTGAAATAAACAACTGTTCCCAGTACTGACAAGCAGTACCAGCTGTGGATGTGCAATGGCGTAATAACCCGTCCAAAGTAGGGCTTGGAATTGTATTCGAATAATTCGAATATTCGAATATTCGACTATTCTAAATTCGAATTTTTTGTTAGTTAAAAAATTCGACTATTCAAGTATTCGACTATTCGAAATTCGAATATTTGACTATTCGAATATTCGACTATTTGAATATTCGACTATTCAAATATTCGACTATTCGAATTTCGAATATTTGATTGAATATTTGACTATTTGAATATTCGACTATTTGAATATTCGACCATTCGAATATTTAACTATTTGACTTTGTTCGGATATTTATATGTTCGACTATTGTTTTCTGTGAAACTGTAAATTTTAACGTAAAAAAGAAAAAGAAAAATAAAATTATATAGTCAGCAAGCAGTTAAACCACTTCTACCGTGATTAAACGAATGTATTTCGATATTTAAATAGACGACTATTCGAATATTCGACTATTTAAATATTCGAAATTCGAATATTTGGCTATTCGACTATTCAAATATTTATTTGACTATTCAAATATTTATTCGACTATTCGAATTATTCGACTATATTCGACTATTCGAATTATTCGACTATTCGAATAACATACCAAACGACTATTCGAATACTTATATCCAAAGTGCCCAAACGTACTGATGAGTAGAAAAGTAGCTCATTCCAGTACACGTAGTAAATTACTACCAAAACAATACAAAACAAGGTTGATACAACCTCGAGTCTAGTTATTCCCAATCCCAAAATCAGAATCCACAAAACAACACGTAGTAGCTGAATCCATACAATGTTAAAGGTCTGCATTTTCTTAAGCCGCGTTCTCACGAGTCAAATTTAGTTAAACAACTTAAGTTGATCAACACAAATTATAATATAAAATTTTACATTCCGAACAACTTTTCATAATTACAGTTTTTGATATTGTCGAAAATAAAGGTACTTTATTATTGGGCAAAATTCATATTTTTTGACAAACCTCGTATACGACTGAAAAAATTTAACATCTGATGGTTGCATTTTAGGTTTTGGAACATGCAGAACTTTTTATGAAGAATAACTTTTTTTCGTAAAGTTAATAATAAAAAAGTTTCCCATATGTTGCCAACTTAAGTAGACACACTGTATATGGAATACCTAAGGCGGAATTCACACCAAAGCAATTGACAACAAGCAATAAGCGATGCGCGATCTGAGTTGTCTATAGGTTTGTTCCTACAGCGAATCCCCGACAACTTCATGACAATTTTCAAACCAACTTTACGGCGCAAGTCTGATTTCTGACCGGTTTCAAACTCTTGTAGGAACAGGCGTTCGAAATCTGAAGAAAAACTGAAGAAATTTTAAACGATGGACATAACCTCAAAGTTTATATATTTTGTTACCGTTTTCATAATTGTTTTATTGTTATTTCGTTAATTAAACTCGTTTGGTTCGGCCCAATTAATAACTTAAACAAACTAAGTAACTTTTATAAAATGAATGAACAAAGTTATGAAGGTAAATATTTCTGAATCTTTATCAGATGACGCAATGTTGCTCATTTCTCAATTTAATAATAGAAAAAGTCTTATACAAAAGCAAAAACACGTCTAACAAAAATAGGTTATGTCATATGTTATGCTAGGGTTTAACCGCGCATGCTCCGGACATTTTACTGGCAAAATATTCGCAAACTGCTCTGACAGTTGGCAAACTATCAGAGGAACGTGTAGGAACAGCGACTTTGGGTTTTCAAACTGTCCAAAATCTTTGTGGGAATACTTTTATATTTATTGCGCAGAATCCTGACTGTCAAGGACTGTTTCTGATCGCTGTAGAAACAAACCTAAAACCGTTCTGCTTATAAACGCTTTGTATTGATTGCAACTTGTTTACACTGAAACGATAGTGATATCGCCTTACAAAATATTGCCTGACAAACGGCGATCTGTATCGCCAGCAATATTTGGGTTGTGTTGCTAGTTGCGAATTGCTTCGAAATGTCCGAAGAAAAACAGAATATTTTGTTTGTGCAAAATATTTAAAACTATCCCTGCTTGTATGATTATGCAAGAAACGACTCCTTGCAGATTATTGGAGAAACAAGTCTTGGTAAAATTGAAAAACTGTCTTTATTCATCTTGTAGAATGTTTTAAATATCTCAGGATCTAAATTCATTTCTTTAGCAACCACACTCACTGAATGAACTATATTTTGCAAATGACAAGGTCGCACCCAATACCGACGTTTCCATTTTTTGACCTTACTTCGTATTTTTCGTAACATATAAAACGCAATCACTACATTACACACCGACATTTTGGATGTCTACTAAATAACTAAATATTTTATCGAGTCAGTGTGAATAAAAACGCGATGCGATATTTTCTATCGCTTGTTGCTTGTTGCTCATTGTATGTTGCCAATTGCTTTGGTGTGAATTCTGCCTTAAAGCAAGAAAAGTTATTGTAAACTATTATGTAAATATTATTATTATTAACTAAATAACTATTATTATTTTTTCTACAAAAACGTTATTATGGAATAGCTTAATAATAAATTATAATATAGGGGTTTTAAATTAAATCGTTGAAAATAGATAAACTTTACGTTGTTAAACTAAAATGTATTTTTCACTTAAAAAACACTTTACTCAAGACACTGTGTTCTTTTTTGTCTTAATATTAGTGTGTATTACTTTCAGACACAAACTACGTTTTCAAAAATACTTATTTTATGAAGTTACCTTATACAGGGTCAAAAACAAATAACTTTGCATCACATGCGACCAAATTTTAATAGCCCAATTTTGGTTTTGTAGAAAAACACACATTAAATATGGCTCTACTTAAAGAAAATGTATCGGAAATAAAGCCTTGTCAAAACTGAGAAGTTTTATGTAGGTTGCGTTGAGTCTTATATTGCAAAAGTCGTGCAGTTTACAAAATATAGGTAAAAAATCAAAATTATCTTATGCAGCTGAAATGAGGCTGCATGTGGGCTAGAAACTGCATTTAAAAAAACTTTTTCTAACAACTTTTTTCAATATTTTCAAAAATATATTCTTTTGAATTATTTTTTGGAAAAAATTAAAATTTGACAGATAAATGCGAATCACGTGACCACTATGTTGTTGCTTAATTTTCATCTCGATTGAAGCAGAACTTGATGCCAAAGTCAAATTTTGAAAAAAGGTATTAATAACAAAAAATCCCATATGATGCGGACTTTACTGGTGACACTGTATATCAATATTTTCTTATGTGCCCTGTAAAACTCCGTACCTTCATTTCAAGGGGAGACTCTAATTTATGAAAACATGAAGAAGAAAGATTGAATTAAATATTGGTCCTCAGTGGCGGATTTACAAATTTCCCGCTAGTAGGCTATTCAATTTTTGACTCGTGAGTTGTGAAACAGGTGAAGTGTTCGGGAAAGAAAAAGCCCGCTGCATGCGAAATGCGCCGCAGGAGAAAATTTTTTAAGACCACGCCCAAATTTGGTCAATAATTTTTAGTAAATATTTTAAAAATTTATGATAACCTACTTATTTTATTGAAAATGAAATTTCTTTCTGCAAAGCCAGTAAAGTTCCAAATACCTTTTTTTATCCCCATTAACAGAGACGGCCAACAATAAAGTTTATTTAAAAAAGTACTACCCGTCAACCATGAATAAAGATTGTACCATTTATTTCTGTAAGATAAAAAAAAAATTTTGGGCCAAATTTGCCGCCCCCTAAAATCTGCCGCCCTAGGCTCCAGCCTACTCAGCCTACTGGTAAATCCAGCACTGTTGGTCCTTAAATGTGTATGTGTAATAAGGACGATATTGAAATTCCAATCGAATATCAATATAGTCGATATATCGATAATATCAATAATATCGATAAATATCGATAAATCAATATTTTATTTTTTAAATATCGTTTATCGATATATCGATAAATCAATATTTTATTTTTTAAATATCGTTTATCGATATATCGAATTTTTGCCCAGCCCTAGTTTCAATACTGCACATGTGCGGACAGTGCAACCATATAACATGCCAAAATTTCATAATAATGTAGTTATTCAGTTGTCACCTGGTATACCTAAAATTGTCTCTCTCGAGTATTGTACGCGCTGAAGAATATAAAAAATCTTTAACAAATTAATATGAGTCAACAAACAACCACTTTATAATGTTTTTATTCCATGAACAACCAAGACCATTAAGAATATATCGTTCTTTGTTGTTCTGAAAGTGATAAAGTAGTTTTTGTCTCCTCCTAAATTTTGATTAACGATGTGCTCTGTAGTCGATTAGCTAACGACTTGCATTTTCTAGGTTAGTGGTATTAAACATGTTATCTACTTAAATTTACACGCTTATGAATCGGTTTTTTACTTGGAATCGATGACTTACAAGAAAGAAGATTAATTATTTAGATGTTTGATGGGAATTAATAGAGGTGATCTTTACATTTTTATATACGGAAATGACGATGTCAACAATTATTTCATCTAAGATGTGTGAAACTAGTATTCTATAATAACTAATATTCCTAAAACATTTATTTGTGTATTAAGCGTAATTTTGGCCCATTATGAAGCCATCATCAGGGCTTAGGTTCTAAAAGAAAAACACAAACAAGAGTAAAAACACAGTGGGAACAAACTACGTGAGAATACTTAATCATCAAATTATGTCCAGGAGACAAGAAACAAGAAACATATTAATAAGATATTTGAAAATTTATAAACAAATTTTCTCTAGTAGTTTCAAATTTTATAAACCATACCTGACTGGCATTTGACACATGGACACAAAGTGGTGAGGGATATCTCAGATAAAAAAGTAGTTACTGTACACAAAATGACGAATAAAAGGAGACAGGAAGGTGGTATAAAAACTTTAAATAAGTCTTAATGAATAAAATTTAATAAAAAGGTAGGTAACTTCGTCAATTGTTTTAAAGAAAATAATTTAAACATGATTTTTAAATTGTGATATCTCTATGTGCAAAACCATGCATTGTTAATAAAATGGGAAGAGTCAAAAGTCCACAAGCGTAGGTTAAGGTAAATAATAAATTCTTATATTTCAAGGTCCTCGAGATAGTCCAACTCTCTGAAGTTTTTATGATCAAATTGATGTACAATTTTTTGCTGTTAGAAGTTGGTCAGAAACTATGATTATTAAATTTGAGCTGCTGTCCAAATACAGACGTACCTGGTCGGTTGACATGTTATTTTATTCTCATTCCGAGTTTTCTTACGATTTTTCAATGTGTAGAGCTGGGCAACTACCACATGATAATTTGTAAACTCCGCTTTTGTCAAGATGTGAAACGATTTCTTTATTTCTGACTAAATAAGACCGAAGATTGTGTTTTGTTTTAAAGGAAACTGTTGTATCTTTTACATTTTTATTAGGTACTTTGGCTATCTGAGTAGAAATCGGACCTTTGTAAGATAAAGAAATATATTTTTTGTGTAAGTTATTTTGCGGAGGGTTAAATGCAGTTTGTTGATCTTTTTTCAATTGTATCTTATTTTTATCCTGTCAACAATTTCGTGTGAATAGCCGTTAATAATAATTGCTATTTGTTTAATGGTATTCAATTCTTCGCTACGGTCATTCTATGACATAGGAACGTTAAGAGAAGATCTGTTGATATAGCAGTTAAGGGTTAAGGGCGAGTTTCTCACCTAGTTTGTTCCCACTGTGTTACTCTTGTTTGTGTTTTTCTTTTAGAACTTAAGCCCTGATGATGGCCTCATAATGGGCCGAGAGCGCAAGGCAGTATTAATAAAATTACGCTTAATACACAAAGAAATGTTTCATTTATTACGGCATACAACCGACTCTCCTTTTCATACAGAATATTCCTATTGCGATGGTATATTCAAGGTGCTACAAATTCGCGTGTGTAGGTACATGGAGAACTCGAAGAAGATAAGAGACACTTAGATGGTTAAATTGAAGAAACTTGAAAACTGGAGAAAATTGTAAATATTTTGATTACCATCAGATACATTAAAAAAAAGCGAAATTTTTAGTTTTGGTTTTTAATTTTTTACGCCTTAAATTTTGACATGAAAAAAGACAAAATCACTTGGCCATGAATTTTTAATACAACGACGTTTAATTTTTTTAACGTTTTGTCATCAATGAACTGATCATCTGTATTTCAACTTGTACTTCCTTTTTTTTTATGATCGAGCACAAGCACTATAGGAAAAATCCTTTAATAAGGCGCTCTGGGAGCGGTGCGTGTGCGAAGAAAGCGATTCACGTTTTTCTTGAATCGTTGGAGGTTATATTCGGTTGGAAACACGGTCTCAGAAAGGCCGTTCCACAAAGATGACGTCCTCCAAATGAAAGAGTTCTGAAACAATGATGTTCGGGGTGTACTAAGTTGAACCACATAGGGATGGGCGGCAGTGGTTCGTCGTGTATTTCTGCTATGCATTACTCTAGGTGGAATCGAGCGGGCAATATATGTCGAACACTTGCCATGGAAATATCTGTAGAAGAGAGTTGAATCACCAACCTGTCTTCGATGTTCTAAGCTGTCGAGGTTCTTAGTCAGCTCGTGGTCGCCGATTAGACGAACGGCTCTCCTTTGGATGGAATCCAACAACCGAAGGGTATGCTTCGGTGCAGAACTCCAGATATGAGAGCAGTATTCCAGTGATGGTCGAATCTGGGCTTTATAGAGTGTCAAAAGTTGTTGAGGTGTATACAACTTTTTGGTACGGAAAGGTATACCGAGCTTCTGAGAAGCTGCCCTGGCGATTGCCACAACGTGATTAGGCCAAGACATATTTCCTCCCAGGTTGATACCCAGCAAATTAATAGACGAAGTCAGTGGAATTGCGTGCCCTGCCATAACGATATCGGGTTCTGCAATGTTAACCTTCCTAAAGAAAACTGCTGCCTGGTTTTTTTGAGCGTTAAATTCGACTTGGTTACTGTCACCCCAAGACAAAATTTCTTCCAGGTCTTTATTGAGGCGTGATACCTCATGTTGTCTGCGAGGATGTGCGTCAGCAGCCGATGTTTGAGATTTCAAAGTAAAAGATGAGATAAGTGTGCTGTCGTCAGCAAAGCTATATATTGGATTTTCTGTTTTCGCTAGAAGGTCGTTAATGTACAGTAAGAAGAGAGTGGGGGATAATATGGACCCTTGAGGAACACCAGCATTGATGGTGAAGGTGTCTGAGAGAAACCCTTCAATCGCCACTTGCAGAGAACGGTCCTTGAGGAAGCTAGACAACCATGAACAAAATCGACCGGGCATACCATAAGAACGCAGTTTACTTAGGAGCCCCTCGTGCGGTCAAAGGCTTTAGAGATGTCCAGTGCAATAGCCCGGGACTCCCCATGATGTTCGATTGCGTTGCTCCAAAGATGAGTGACATAGGCTAGAAGGTCTCCTGTTGATCTGGACTTACGAAAACCATACTGATGGTCGCTGATAATTTTAAGGCCTTCTAGGTATTTTAGAAGTTGTTGGTTAATAGCTTTCTCCATCACCTTTGATATAAATGAAAGCAATGCGACTGGTTCTGTTCTGGTAGTTGTTTGGCAGGGTTTTCTAGCCTTTCTTTGGTAAAGGCTGGACTCACGCCTTTTTCCAGCAAGATGGAAATATTCCTTTTTTGCAGAATAGGTTAAAAAGTCTACAAAATACTGGTGTGAGTTCATCGGCGCATTTCTTGAGCTTTATAATAGGAATTTCATCTGGACCAGAAGCTTTTTTGGCATCGAGTCCCTTCAGAATTCGTTTGACAGGACGCTGACGGAATACGATATCAGTCATTTGCGATCGAACTGCTGGAATGTTCGGGGGTGTTTTTCCCTGAAAGTCCACCGTGGAGTGTGAAGCAAATAGTTCTGCGAGTAAGTTCGCTTTATCTCTAGCCGTGGTTGCTATTGTGCCGTCAGAACGTGTTAGCGGTGGAATATTTGATTTGGTAAAATTTTGACTGACGGCCTTAGCGACTGACCAAAAGGACCTAGATCCGTTAGGACTGGCGAGAAGTTTATTTTTGATCCTCATGTTATAAGCCTCTTTGTTTTGATCTATCGTTTGCTTACACTGGTTTCGAGCGGTAACAAAGATGGTGCGATTCACATCGGTAGGATTTTTACGCCATTGTCGGTAAGCTAGATTTTTAGCTCTGACAGCATGCTCGCAGTTCTTGCTAAACCAGGGCTTGCCATTAGAAGGGCGCTTCTTGGAGAAAGGAATAAAGGCTTCCATGCCAGTAAGAATGACATCGGAGACCTCTTGAGCACAAGCGGATGGATCATCTGAAGAGAAGCATACTTCCAGCCAAGGAAAAGTGCGAAAATGGTCCCTTAGGTCTTCCCAACTAGCTGATGTGTAGTGCCAAATTTTACGAGGCTTAGGAGGTTGTTCAGAACAAATTGGCAGCTCGCTTAGAGTTGAAATAAGTTTGTGATCGGAAGTTCCTAATGGAGGATGAACGGTGACTGTGTATAGGTCAGGGTTGGATGTCAAAAAGAGATCTAAAAGACTAGCAAAATCTCCATCTCGGTCTGGAATTCGCGTTGGTTCTTCCACGAGTTGAGTTAGACCAGAACTGATCGCAAAAGATTTCGCCTCACGACCCTGTTCATCGTTGGTATTTGAGTATTTGAGCCAGTTGATATTGTGGACGTTAAAGTCATCAAAGATAGCGACTTCGGCATTAGGATGGTTGGTTTGCAAGAAGTCAATTGTGTTTGCTAGTGACGAGAAGAGTGCTCTGTAATGGGTGTCACTTGGAGGACGGTAAAGGCAGCAGATAAACTTGGTGATTTTCTACGTTAATATTTTAAACCACATTACATCAAACTCTGCTGGTTCAAGTGTGTCCTCTCGTTGGCAGCAAAAATCATCTCGGATAAAGAGACAGACCCCAAAGTTGCGTCTAAATCGGAAATGAAAATCGTATCCAGGATATAAATAGCTGACGGTGTTTGTTGACGATCTGACCTTTGTCTCGGTCAGTGCAAGCACATGGGGCTTGGATGATTGTAAGTGCTGGTGGACTGAATTGATGTTGGTAATAAGCCCTCTGATATTGCAGAAATCAATTTTGAAGCTGCTGTTTTTGGGTGTGTCAGCAACTGTAGGTGCCACGCTATTTCTCCGTTGAGTGTTGTTAGGGGACCCCAGTATATTGTCGGAGACAGTGGATGTTCGGTTAATATCGCTTGATGAGGCCACAGGATCAGCCCCCACCCTGAGATCCGATCGGGGGGCGAGTTTACCTCTGGAGTATTTTGGTCCTGGAGCTTTCATCATGCTTTTTCTTCCCACTCTATAAACCGGAAACATCGGCACAGCGACGAAACGTTGACTCAAAGAATAACTCAAGAGCAACTTCACGCCGCCTAAGCCAATGCAATGGTATCTCACCGGGTGGGCCAGCATCTACCATTTCCATTACGGCTCCATAACGCGGCTAATAAGGTGCAGTGATCACGGAAGTAGATCACGCTATTTAGAATAGCTTGTATATTAAGAAGCCCAAAGACTGCCGTATTGCTGGTTGTTTTGCTCAACAAACATTCTATTCAAACACAAACAGCGCACAGAAATGCATCCTGATAAAAACGTCAGGCACGTCTATATAGCAACTGGATCCGTTGGAAATAAAAAAAGACAACAACCTAGAGTTTTTAATAAAGATAATGCAGATTGAGGTTATTGGACATGTTTCTATAAGCCCAAAGGTGTCAATGAGTAATTTAGCAGCAGATATCTGCACAACCAAAGATTTTGTAAGGAAAGTACTGCATGAATATGCATAAATTTCACCTTTACAAAATGTTGAAACAACTTGGCGAAGATCATTCGGACAGAAGAATTCAGTTTTGTGAAACCATGATAGGCAGAATGACGGCAACACCAGATAGTTGTAAAAAACATAATATGCTTCGGTGATCAGTCTTCTTTTTATTACGTGGTCATGTGAATAAACAGAACTAGCGCTACTAGAGCGAATCCACATCTTTTTACAGAGGGGCACACTCGATATCCCCAAAAAATCAATGTTTGGGCGAGAGTATTGGGAGACAATATTGCGGAAAATATCCAACTATAGAGCCCTCAATTGTTTATGAAGTTGAAACCACCTAAAGAGACTTACAAGCCAATCTTAATTTGAACGAAGAACTTCTACACTTCCAGCTAAATGGTGTACTCCAGACTATGCTGCTGTGACTAGAGTGTGGTTAGACCAAAATGATCCAAACCAGTGGATTGACAGTAGAGAGTAAAGGTACAATTGAATGGCCGCCTTGCTCCCAGATCTTACCCCTATGGAATTTTCGTAAAAAAAGTATATGGTTTTAGCATTACAATAGTGTTATAATTTTACGCATTTGTTTTTTCATTTGCGTTTATTTTCTCATTTTTCCCGTCAAATTTTCCAAATTTTCAATTTAAAATCATTTTTTCTGTTGACAAAATTAACATTTCGTACTGTTTTCGTGCCATTTTTGATTACCTTTCCAGAGAGGTGACATAAGTGGGGAACCGCCATTTAAGTTTTTAAATTGAATGAGGCTAGTGCTTCAGGGGTGGGCAAGGGTAGTCCGTAAAATATCCCACTTTTATACACCGCGCTTTTGTAGCAATTGAATTTTTGTTTTTTTTATATCTTTTTTAGTGTAGAAAATATAGCCATTGAAAGTTATGAAAAAGCCACCCTGTATATAAAATATACAATTATTATCCATAAGTATAATAACAACAGGTGGAATAATTTTCAAATAAGCCTAGACACCTTTTTCATTCAATTTGCTTAATTGGGTCAGTTTCTTTTAAAATTTTAATTACTTTGTATTTCCTTTTTAGATGTTTTTGATTATGGTAAAATAATCCGAAATAGGCTGCAAATGTGGCAACTTTTATGTGTCTAATTTGGGTATGACAACATTGTTTTAAGTTTCAGGCGAGACTTCTTAAAAGGGTTCTTTACAAATTTGGATGTTTTTAACAAATATGTATTTTTCTTTTGAAAAAAATATTTTTTCTTTTAGGGAAAACGTAATTACGTCCATAAATAAGACATTTGCCGTCTGATCCAAAAAACATCATATTAGGGATACATGAAGATCATAAGCGTCTTGGAGTATTTTTAAATAATTTGTAACTTAATGCATGAAAAGACGTCATAAGATTAAAAGATCAACTGCCATTTGGGTTGGCTTCTCGAATATACAATTGGATTTAATATTTACTTGCCTAGTAATAGAGTTATGTGACTTGCATAGTCCACGAGTTAAACGACAAAATTTCCCTTACTTTTTTTAATGACCAGGCCTGTATTCTAAAAATATGTTATTACTTTAATGAAAATATTTTTATTTATTACTTATTTATTGTATTAAAAATCCTTGCCATACCCTATGGCGTTGGTGTTGACTAATCTCTCTGAATTTTTGTCTCCTTGAGTCGGAAATGTAACGCTATCTCTCTCTTCTATCATTGTTTCACACGTACGAATGTTTATTGAAACAAACAGGCTATTTATGAATTAATTGTTTAGTCGATTCCACAGTGACCGGCAGAAAGTGCGCAGCATATGGGAAAGTTTTTTATCTTTAAGTTCAGAAAATTACTTTTATTTTAGATAGGTTCTGCATGTTCTCAAACCAAAATAACACCCATTAAATCCGGTAAAAGTCCTATGGTATACAAGGTAGGATCAAAAATTTGAAATTCCGCTAAGAGTAAAGTACCTCCATCTTTCATTTTAGAATATTTTTTTACTAAGAATTATTGTTTTAATTTTAAAGTTATACCCAAATTCCAAATTTTGCTTATTTTGGACAAGAAAATGGATTT
Source organism: Polydrusus pterygomalis (assembly GCA_963969555.1). Taxonomy (NCBI): domain Eukaryota; kingdom Metazoa; phylum Arthropoda; class Insecta; order Coleoptera; family Curculionidae; genus Polydrusus; species Polydrusus pterygomalis. The sequence goes on along the minus strand of OZ018376.1, from coordinate 33,376,366 downwards.
AATCGTGTTTTCTGAATAACCCGGTATAAAAAATCAATGGCAACCGAACAGTATAATACGAAAATAAGATTTTCTGCAAACTTTGTTAGAGATTACTGTCGATCATAAGTCCGATTAGGGTGTTTTCATAAGATTATAGCTTTTTAAAATAAAAACAAAAATATTAAATATTTTTGCTGCACACCGTATTTTATTTTCTGAGGGAACAAGTTAATTTCATCTAACTGATATTTTTTGATTTACATTGACTTAAAGCATCTCCTAAATAGTTTTTTATTCATGTATGCATAGAAAGTTTCATTATTTTGCGTGACGAATAAAATCCGTTCAAAATATATTTTTAATTTAAATTTTTTTCTTTATAAATCAGAAGAAAACTTTCTATGCATACTTTAATGTATAAAAAACTATTTAGGAGATGCTTTAAGTCAATGTAAATCAAAAAATATCAGTTAGATTAAATTAACTTGTTCCCTCAGAAAATAAAAGCAAAAATATTTAATATTTTTGTTTTTATTTTAAAAAGCTATAATATTATGAAAACAAACTACTCGGACTTATGATCGACGGTAATCTCTAACAAAGTCTGCAGAAAATCTTATTTTGGTACTGTTCGGTTGCCATTTATTTTTTATACAGGGTTATTCAGAAAACACTATTAAATCCATTTTTTTGTCCAAAATAAGCGAAATTGGGAATTTGGATATAACTTTGAAATTAAAACAATACTTCTTGAGATGGAGGTACTCTCAGCGGAATTTTAAATTTTTGATCCTACCTCGTATACCATAAGACTTTTACCGGATTCAATGGGTATTATTTTGGTTTGAGAACATGCAGAACCTATCTAAAATAAAATTAATTTTCTAAACTTAAAGATAAAAAAAACTTTGCCATATGCTGCGCACTTTCTGCCGGTCACTGTATAAACAATCTATGGTTGATACCAAAGTCACGTATGTGACTACTAGGGATGGGTAAAATAATCGATTAATCAATTATTGTGATTAAACAACAAATCGATTATTTCGATTAATCGGGGACTTCCGTAGCCCTCTTAAGAGTACGTCACTGGATTCAATTAATTTTAAACTATATGGCAATTTGGTTATTATTTATAATATCGCCTAAAATGAACCCAATCAAATAAATGGCTATACTTTACCAAAAGCAAAAGAGAAATTTCTTGTCTACAGGTGCTTATCGTCCCACTCACACTTAGGGCTTTAACGTAGTGTTTAATGAGAACCATTAATTTGGTCGTGGTAAATATTTATTACATCCATATTATGGACACACAAATTGGTACTGCGTAATTAAAAATGGTATTATCGTAAATAAAGTGTGAGTTTGTAACTTGGAATAAATTCAGTGAATCCGGTATAGTTTTTTTTTTTCGGAAAAATGCTTGGACGCGGGTATTAACATTTTAAGTTGTGGTCTGTTTTATAAACAAAAATTATTGATACAGTGTCCCTATATCGATATTTTTTTAAATGGCAACCCTACACTGAGAGAAAACTCTATTAGCCGTAGCTAAAAATTCATTATAGTAATATTAAAATGAGGAAATTATAATAAAAAATTAAACAGCATAGAAGTTCGCACCTAAAAAAAGTATTAAGCCTAATAAAATACAAAAATTAACGACAATATTTTTTTTATATAAAAACACTTATTTTTAGAACCACGTAAAACCAAATTAGATTAGTTTTTATTTATTATAATAACGACAGGGGATCAAGTTTATGGGTAAGGGGAAAATAAACACAAGTAAACCTTAAATATAAGGTTTTTATAACGGCATAGCCGCCTAACTTTAACCTAATAATAATAATAATAATAATAATAATAATAACATCTACACAACACTTATATCACGCAACACAAAATGAGATCTGAAACCTCGCCCTTGCACTAAAAGTACACCATACCATCAGACATCAATCACTCACCAACAACGGCAATCAAATGATATGTTTGAATTACTCCGTTCAACTTATAACCACGCAAATCAGCGACAGATCATTGATTGAAAATAGTTCGTCCCTCTCTGTTCCATTGTAGTAAGCAATAGACTATAATATAGCGCTTGTTGAAACTTATTTAAATGATTTCTCCATTAAAAAAAAACTATTTTGTTCCTACAAACGTGGAGACCTTCACGTGCAGACTTTCCTTGTATAATTTTTTCAAACTCAGTTTGATGACATAAAAAAGCGACTAACGGGCTTTAAAGCGACCGACCTACAACCAGGGTTGTCAGATCTTTCTTTTTCAATTCCTTAAGTTATTAAAAATGTTCCTTTTATATCAGTATTCCATTGTTAGTCAGTAAGTCTCTTTGAAAGCTAGTTTGCAAATATACTTTAAACCGAGGAGTTTTAAGTGTGACAGAAAAAAAGAACAAGCCATTCATTGTTATAATAATACATTCTTTAGTCCTTAAGAAACATTATAATTAAAATCAAAATAAAAAGTGTTTAAAAACAACTAATTAACAAACCCTTGTTTCTACTATACGTTTATATTGTATTTACAAACCCGAAAATTTGGTAGAACTGGCAAGCGCACATAATTTGTGCACGTTGCCATGGAGACCACCGACAATGGCGCTGTATCGAAACGACCTGTGAATATACCAAGACAAACGCAATTGCAAATTTGTATGTCCTAGACAAGAAAGGCGGAATATTTTTAGCGAATGAAGATATTTTTATCTACCTGCTAAAAGATAATTAAGCCATTATCACTGTCGCGTCAGTTTCTTAAGTGAATTGGACAGTGGAGTGGAGTTATATTTGCTGTAATTTACATATTTAATTTTGGTTTGCAACTGTGAAGAAAGGTAACTTTTTTTTACTTAATATATTTTATTATCAGCAATGGCTTTTTGGCGACTATTTGAAACTGCTGATCAAGGTGAGTTATCGATGCCGGTGGAGTCGGCTAAAAAAATAACAATTAAATGGTCACTGCATTTTAAATCAATAATGTTTATTTAAAAGGTGTTACGTATTAAAGTTGCTTTATTTGTAATATTAATATCATATTAACAAATTAAAACAATACCCTAAGCATTTTTAATTTGGTTGGCGACGCCTATGGTTAGGAGTTTCATACGTTTTTATGTCATTAAATTAACCTGAGAAATACTATACGTATGTACGTGCTGTCCAGTTCTATGTAGCCTAAGTGTGGGCGATCTTTTAGAATGTATTTTTAATATTATTTTCTCATTAAATATTTCCAAATTTAAATAATGGAAACCCTCCTGGAAACCCTAAAAAGTTCTATTTTTTTTCCTCTATGCGCTACGCGGTGAGGGAAGAGTAAAAACTTATAGTATATATTGTATGCCATTCAATTTTTATAGTTGACGATTTTATGTTAGATTCACAATTTTTAAGACAATTAGTCAATCAGCCATATTTCCAATACTGCGGGCGAAATGATATTCCAAGCGTTTTGTACCGATTAAAAAATTACTTTTCGTTTATTGTTACACAAATGATAGAGTTTTTACCTAAATGAAATAAATTTCCCATTTTTATTTCTCCGTTTATACTATTGTCACACTCTAAGGCCTGTTTCTGCTTGATTTATAAAGTTTTCTTGTTATACAAAAAGCTAAAAACCAGCATTAAACTTTTAAAAATCCTATTCGAAACTTTTTAGAAATCTAACGCATTCTAACAATAAGCCTTTATTATTCGCAATGATATGAAAATCCTTTTAACCTACTTTTTAAGTTTTAAGTAATGCTTGACAAACTTTGTATTTTTCTCCGTTCAGTTTAAAAATACGCGGTTTTTAAAACTTGAAGCAAATAGAATTGAGTAAATTGGTTTTAAAACTATCGCTATATAGTATATTATTTAAAAAGCCTATAATATAGGTCACAATAAACGAGGATGATAAGAACACTAGCCGCAACGTTTATAATCAGAGTGTATTATGGAACATTACATGCAAGTCAAATACTATGCTTTATCAATAACCATCCACTTAAAAAGTACTTAAACCCCAAAATTTATGGACTAAGAAAAAAACAATTTTTGTTTTATTTTGATATTTTTTGCTTTATTCAAAAAAGTTTCCCGAAATCAATACCGGTACGAAAATTGCAGACTATCTTTATAATTAGAAATACGAAAATAAATGATTTATACACTGGCAGAATATATTATAAAATGTTCAAAAACGTACGTTTAAAAGTTAATAAGCTGTTATTTTGTTAATACATTACATTTTCCTAACGTTGCTTTTATTGCTGGGGATTTTTATCATTACCTGAAAAGAACCGTGGCTGTGTTTAGGAAAACAGGTTCTATACAACACAAAAAAGGAGCAGGAAGACCATCTGTAAGAACAGAAGAACTTCTTGCAAACGTTCGTGAAATAATGCAAAATTCGTCAACAAATTGTATAAGACGCCTGTCCCAAGAAGTGGGAAGATCTTATGGAACATGCAGGACTATTCTTAAGAAGCAGCTAAATTTATTTCCTTATAAAGTGCAAGTATTTCAAGAAATACAAGCCGCAGATTTTGAAAGACGCAGGAATTACTCTCAATGGTTTATCCAAAATTTATTGGAAAGAAATGATTTATTAGACCTGACATTTTTTTTGGATGAAGCCTGGTTCCACCTCTCCGGTTATGTAATATCTCAGAATACACGCATGTGGAGTAGTGAAAATCCCCATTTTTTTGTAGAGTCCACATTGCACCATCAAAAAATTGGTGTCTGGTTAGCTGTTTTCCGAAGAAGAATAATTGTTGGCCCTATTTTTTTCCATGACACAGTTACAGCACAGCCGTATAGAGACAATATTTTGAATCCATTTGTGGAGCAATTACTTGACGACGAACCACGTTTTGGATATTTTCAACAGGACGGTGCAACCGCCCATACAGCCGCCGAAACTATTAACTACTTACGCAATATTTTCGACGACAGATTGATCAGTTTTCGATCAGACATTGAATTCCCACCTAGATCACCTTGTTTAACGGTTATGGATTACTTCGTTTTTCCTCATTTAAAGAACACTATTTTTAAAACACCAGTTGCAAGTTTAGAACAATTACAAAAAGGATTATCCAAGAATGTGGTAACATTTCTGCAGAGATGCTGGTCAACACTTTCGAAAATATGAAGAGACGTGTGAATTTATGCTTGGAGCATGGCGATGGCCAATTTCAGCAATTTATGTAATTATTTTTCTTTTTCCTTCTGTATATTCTTAATTTGTTAATTTTGTAAACAACAAAAATAAATTTGTATTTGTCTACTTATTTTATTACTTATTAGTTTGGCATATCATGTCGTAATATGAATTTGACAAAATTTTAACCTAGATTTGGTTAGATATATCGTCCCCATATTATTGTGTGATCTAAACCAAGCCCTACATTTTTTAATGCAAGCCCTCTTTAATGCAAATAATTTTTGCTCGCACGGTATAAATACACCGTATGTCAGTAAGAAAACCAGAAGCGAAAGAATATCATTTGAAAAATATGATTATGCGGTATTACTTTTTAGTAATTTTTATTTTTCATTATATTAGATTTTAACTTTGCTTTAATAAACCGGCTATAGCTGCATTTCACACAATATAATCCATTGTTTCTTGCCACATTATACCACAGTTTATCAAAGAAACCGTTTCAAAAGTTAGTTTTCTTTCCTTCCGCTGCATATGACAGTGACATAGTGTGTATTTTTCCGTGTCAAGCGAAGAAAAATTATTGAAAAGGCTCTCAGTGATATAATTTCCAGTTTCTTTGTTGTATAGAAAAACGTCGTAATTGATTTACTCGAAATGGTTGTGGCTTTTTGCTAAATTTTACGAATGGCGCTGAGAGGCTGTTAATTAATTGGAAAAGTCAATTGCAACTTTTAAAAATATACTTTGTTTGGAAAGAAAACAAAGACTAAAAAAATTATCTGTCCATTAGCCATGATAAAAACAACTATTTGTGCGTTACCTAGTTCACCACGTTCACTATAGTGACCACCTTTTACCGACCGGTCTAGTATATCTATTATTCTTTTATTCGGTTACATCGGAAGTTCGCAGAGCCGTCCCATTTCGAATTAATTTATGAAGTTTAAATCAAAGTTTGTACTTAACACGTTCATTACCGACGGCCAATATAGTGGCCCTTGCGCTTTCCTGTAGTGAACCGCGGCCACTAAACTGGCCATATATTCTACATTCTCTATACGATACAAAATTTAAGCGGTCCGTGAGTGGTGCTATTATTTATTTCTCCGGTCTATTCTGGAAGTCCTTGCGCGCGCAGGACCACTTTAATGGCCTCTGGTTCTTTAGGTTAGTTTGGTTTTGTAACCCATGCCACGAGCACTGTTGCCATTGCTGGGGAAATTTCCCTAAATCTGTGGAAAATCTGCAATCAGTAGGGAAAAAGGGAAATTTTCTATAATTTAGGGAATTTTTATTCTTTTTTGATTTTGTGATATTTGTAAAAAATATATTAAGTAATCACTTAAAAAATTATTATTAATCGATTGACCCATGGCAAAAACGCTATCTTTTCTAAGTCCGATTTACTACTAGCAACTCAGAATCTTAGGCAGGTCGAATTTACTAGAAATCTTACTCTGAAGATATAAACAACAAGAAAGTCGGTAAATCCCAGGCCTCCGTTCGCTGGTATTTTAAGGGGAATGACACAAGAGGAACCACGCATTTTTTCAAACGAGCCGCATGGCATTCATAAATGACCAATAACTCATTGCGGCTACACAAACTAGTTGCTTTAGGGAACTGGCGACCTTTTTTTTTTAGAAGCGTAAAAAATATTGAAGTGAATAAAAAAAAAATGCTTTTTAACCCGGTTTTTTACTACTTTGTCGAATTTTTTACTCGAATACTGGGAAGTCGATTATTAAAATAACCCGATTTTTCCCATCACTACTTTTTTCTTCAAATTAAAAGATCTGGGGAAAATGTGGGGAATCTGGGGTATTTTTAAGAAATTATCTAGGGAAAAAAAAATTTTGGAGCTGGCAACACTGGCCACGAGTATTGTAGTGTGTTTTTAACATCATTGTGCGTGATAAATACCAGTTTAAAGTTTCTTATTGACAATAGTATTGTATTTAGACTATTTAGAATGGATTCTGCTCCTAGTACAAGGTAAAAATAAATTACTAAATTATTATTTCTGTATTTAAGGTTATGATTTTTAGCCATTTGAAAAAAGAAAAAGCGAGGAAAGCAGGCTTCGACCTCTTACTAACACTGAACTAGAGGAGTTAGTAAATCAATCTGATGTTTCCGAGGATGATGCTTTTTCAAGTGATGATTCGATTGCCGACAAAAATTACGAAATTTCGGAGGATGATAAAGTGAATCCGATTCAACTAGCGATGACGAAAGTAGCGATGTTGCGCCCATTTCTCCGGTGCCCATTTCTCCGGGCCCCGTAGCGACTGGATTAACTCCAAATTCTAATGATTCGGACGACGGCTGGACTGATTCCGAAGAGGATCCTGCAATTTTGCCTTTTACATCGACGCAGTCTATTAACGTAGATATTCCTGCGGATACCTCCGCCCTTCAATATTTTGAACTGTTTTTTGACGAGAGTTTATTCGACATTGTGGTTACCGAGACAAATCGGAGGGCAAACGAAGTAGTAGTCAGTCAACCAACCTCTACCAGAGGTGGCAAAAGGCTCAAGTGGTGTAATACGACCAATGAAGAAATTAAAAAATTTATTGGTTTGTGCTGTTTAAGTGGGAATATTCGGTTTCCTGTTGTAGTTAAACAGTGGAGTAGAGATCCATTATACTATCACCCCATTTTTGGAGAGACAATGTCTCGTAATCGTTTTACGACAATTTTAAGAATGTTACGATTCGTCAATCACTCCAATGTTGACACAGATGATCGGCTCTACAAAATTCGTCCAGTACTAAATAAAGTAACTGAAAATATCAAAACTTTGTATTCCCCAGGTCAGCATTTGAGCATTGATGAAGCAATGATATTATGGCGAGGGCGATTAAGCTTTCGTCAATATATACCGAATAAACGACACAAATATGGGATCAAGCTGTATGAATTGACCACTGATGATGGGTACATCCTAAGTATTATTGTTTACGTAGGAAAGGGTACTTTAGCTGAACAAAATGAATCCCATGCCACCTCCGTGGAGAAGGAGCTATTAAGGGATTATTTGGGAAAAGGCCACATTTTATATGTGGACAATTTTTATACCAGTGTTCCGCTTGCTGAATATTTGTTATCTGAAAAAACTGAAATAGTGGGCACTCTGCGTCAAAATAGAAAGGGAAATCCCAAGAAAATGTTAAGCACGAAACTTAAAAAAGGAGAAGCAATTTGGAAACGAAAGGGAAAAGTAGTTGTTACCAAATGGAAAGACAGAAGGGATGTGAGAATGTTAAGTACACGGCATAAACATGAAATGAAAAAAATTACACTAAAAAGAGGAATTGAAAAATTGAAACCACAGTGCGTTTTGGATTATAATGCACATATGTCCGGAATAGATAGGGCAGATCAGATCATGTCGTATTATTCCAGCCCGCGCAAAACACTACGTTGGTACCGGAAAGTGTTTTTTCACCTAGTAGACATTTGTATCTGGAATGCGTATTACCTTTATAAAAAAAGAAATAATATGTCCAAATTAACTCTTTTGGGGTTTCGCGAACAAGTTATAAAGGGCTATTAAAAGAACCGGCACAAGCAAAATCAAAGGTGCCAATTAATTTTCAAACACACCACTATCCAGCAGCAAACGCCGGTGAAAAAAATGCACTGAAAAGATGCCGATGGTGTTAAAAAAAAAATATAAGAAAGCGTACGAAGGACCACTGCTCAAAATGTACAGATTGTCCTGGCCTTTGCGTCGTGCCATGTTTTGAAGAATGGCACTTAAATATAGCTTAGATATATTTGTAATATTTTTTTGTAATATATTTGAGTTAAATTGTTAAATTATTTCGTTATTTGTTTAGGGCCATTAAAATGGCCTTTGGTCTATTATAATGACAGGCATTACTCACAGACCTATGGCCATTTTAATGGCCTCACAACAAAATGGCGGAATTTTATTCAGCAACACCTACTGACCCTATCTGTGTAAAAAGTGTTTAAATATTCATAATACTTTTAAAGATATCATACTTGGTCCGTACCAAGCGACTGCCGATTAGCGTCCGGTAATGAACGTGTTAAGTAATATTTTTGTGCATTTTCAGTATTTTCAGAAAGTGTTTGGCCATTATTTTGATTATTTTGGTTCATGAGATATTTTACCTAGTAGTTTATTGTTGACGCTTCTGTGCTTCCCCATCTATTTAAGCCAATGGTCAGGGACGGCCCAGGACCCCCAACATTTCTGAAAAAAACTTTAAAATATATTTTGAAGAAATAGTCCATGCTTAAAGTGGAGTTGAAAGTATAGGAACGAAAGAAAAAACTCAAAGTCTTCCTCCACAAAGTTTAATAATAAATTAAATTATTTAGGAAAAGTCTCTACATGTTTCGAACGTAGTGACGTTCATCATCAGGAGACAGAAATAAAACTTAGTGCTGATGGTTTTAGCAGGAGAGAAAATGGTGTCGAACCTTAATGGAGCTTTCATGGAATCAAAAATCTGATATGCATATCAAACATAATATTATGAAGAAATTGATGAAATTTAAAAACATACTGAGTATGTGAGAAGTCAGTAAATAAGGTCTAAACCAACCAGTTTATTTGGTGGGTTTAGACCTTATTTACTGACTTCTCACATACTCAGTATGTTTTAAAATTTGATCAATTTCTTTATAATATTATGTTTGATATGCATATCAGATTTTTGATTCCATGAAAGCTCCATTAAGGTTCGACACCATTTTCTCTCCTGCTAAAACCATCAGCACTAAGTTTTATTTCTGTCTCCTGATGATGAACGTCACTACGTTCGAAACATGTAGAGACTTTTCCTAAATAATTTAATTTATTATTAAACTTTGTGGAGGAAGACTTTGAGTTTTTTCTTTCGTTCCTTTAAAATATATGTTATATAAATTACATGTTAGGTAATCATAGGGTTGTGCCTGGTCAATTGACCGCGGTCGAGATTTTGACCGATTTTGACCGGAGAGATTTTGACCGGGTCAAATTCGGTCAAAAACTTTTGCAGCCTTTTGTGAAAGAAATTGGTCTTCATGGGATATTGTCCATAGCAAGCTTCGCAACCGATTGAAAACCACTCGCTCAGGAAATATAAATTACAACTTAAAGCTGTTAAGTGGCAGTGGAAATAAAAAAAATGGAAATTCGGAGGAAACAGCGTTAAATTTCAGTAGTGAGGATGAAACGAGTGATTTAGATTCTGAAGAACATAAAGGCAATGCCGCGGGTGAGTTCAGTGACGAAGATGATGTACCTTTATCTAAGCTATCTACCAAGGCCAGTACTGCCAGCAGTCTCTCATTTCATCATCAATCAGTCAATCACTCATTACTTCATTAGTAATTTAATATTGTTAAATTAATATTAAACCTAATATTAATGTGTAATTTTTGTGATTTTTGTACCTCAGAATGGTTTCTTTATTTTTTGTTAGCTGTTTTAATAATAATAATTAATTAAACGTTTCTATGTAATTACTCATGGCTTCATTTCTTTTGACAAAACTGAGGAATTTGACCGGGGCTTAGTCAATTGACCACAAAAGAATTTGACGGTCAAAATCCCAACCCTAGGTAATCATATCCAAAACCTATGTCCCTACAATGCGGCTGAGGAAAATTGAAATAATACAAATATTTTTTCGTGAAACCTAATACTCAATAAATAAATTTATCGCTGATCGAATTGCTAACTACTTATGATTTCATGCCAATGGTAAAAAAAAATTCCGGGTGCTTTATTATTTACTTAATTTGATACAATTTGGGCGTGATTCTAAAAAGTTTTGGGCTGCGGCGTTATTTGCGTGCGAAGGCTACCAAAAATTGTGGCTGCGCCAATGTGGTGCCCCACTAATATTTTGGGTCTAGAACCGCCCCTGCCAATGGTTATATGGGAACAAAGGTAAAAAAACTGAAAAACTGAAAAAAGTAAAATATTGGTTCAAACATTGGTGGGGTCTTAATTCCATTGAATATGCCTCTAGAAATATAACCTTTTTAGACATAAACAATATTGATGTTTTCAGGAAATAGAAAAAAAATGGTTCTTAAAACACTTGATAAAGTTATCATTTACAAGATCCACGTATTTGGAACTAATAGATCTAACTAAAGTAATACCTACTTTTTAAATTATAAGGCTTGCGACTCCAATAATAACAGACCGTTATCTGTTTTACCAGTTTTTTTTTTAATTTTGGAAATAATAATGAATAAAAAATTAGTAAATTCTTTAGATAATCAAAACCAACTTTCTAATATTTAATATAATTTTCGCAAATTTGAAGATGCTGTGGCTGTAGCATCAGATCATATTACAATAATATGGGATATCATAATAATCAAAATAAGAAATGTGCAATATTATCACTTGACTTATGTAAGTCATTTGATAATGATAAATGAAATGAATTTTGGTCGAAACTAGCCGAAACCGAATCTTCGGTCGGTCTCTACTTAATTCCTATACATAAAAATTTTTTTCTATATTTTACACCTATCTTAAAGACATATTTAAAAAAAAAAAACCCTTTTTGACATCTTCTTTTTAGACATTTCTTTTCCTACCTCCCCCGCTCTTTTTGGTTGTTCTAGACCCTTTCAACTGATTTTTTCATATACTCAGTATGTTTTAACTTATGTTCATTTCTATTTTCCTCACATTATGTCATTTCAACAAATAAATTTTTTATGCCATAAAAGCTCCATTAAGGTTTTATACCACTTATCATTTTCTCTTCTGCTAAAAGCATCAGCAATATATTTTACTGTATCCTGATGATGAACGTTTTAACGTTCGAAACATGTAGAGACCTTTGAACAAAGAATTTTTATTCTATTAAATTATGTGGAGGAAGACTTTTAGTTTTTTCTTTCCTTCGAACACAATTGGAAAATGTATTTCAGTTCTTTAAAACTCATTAATTACGTGTGGAGTTCCGCAAGGACCTATTTTGAAGCATGTATTATTTTTTATTTAAATACATTTTGTCTCGAATTAATATAAAGGGTAATATCACACTGTTTGCTGATGATAGAAGAATTGTATTCTTTGGAAATAATTTACAGATATTCTTCTTAATATCAACTGCTCAAGATGTACACACAAAGATGTAACTTTCTTAATTTTACAACAAAAAAAATATCGTAATTATTTAATAGTGTCTGATATTGCAAACGTCAAAGTTAATACAGTTCTAAATAAATTGTCGGAATCTGAGCACCTGCAAAAGATTTAGGTACGGCTTTACAATATTTTTAATAATAATTAAAGCCTGTTCAAAAGCCATTTATAAAAATATTCTCGTAACACATTGCCGCCAACCCAAATTAATTTTTTTTATAAAAAGGTGAAACCTAGGCAAAATTTTAATTAGAACAAGGTGCTTAAAATCATTAGTCTTCTAATTACACAACCCTTTTGGATTAAAGCCGTGTAATGGAAAGGGACTAGTAAAACAAGCTAAATTTAATGGATATTATGTTGAGTAGTTTTAAGCAAACTTTATGCTGGATCATAATGGGTGTTTTGTTGTCATTTCGTCCAGCACTGGCGTATGCTTTTGCGGAATACGAACTTTAAGCCTTTCAAAACACTCGCTTCTGGCCGTTGTGGATTTGTATTGTACAAAAAACACTACCGCTGAAGCTATATTATACAGTCGTCCATCCCGGAAAATTTTCAAGATTTATTATTCAAATTCGGTATACCTATATACTGTAAATTATACGTGTAATATTTACTTTGGATAAAAAATTGTTGTTTGTTATTCAAGATGTCGCCATTTTTATTTTTATTTTACCGTAACGCCATTTTAAAGCAACACATTTTAAAGTGTTTCAATTGTGGAGTTGAATTACGCGTAGAAAGACCTTTAAAATGAGATATCTCTTGGCTCTACGTTAAATATGTTTTCCAAGGTGACAGATCTCCGCCATTTTGAATAACAAAACGACAATTTTTTTGTTCATAGGTTAGTATTATAATATATTTCCCAGCAGCAGCGCAGGCGGACTTGATCCAAGCAGTCCCAATAAACAAGTTTGTTTGTATAATATTTTCATTTTTTAAAATTTAATCTTGTGGTAACTACAACCACTTAATAATTATTTTTCCTTTTTAAGAAGAGAAAAATTATATTTCTCCTGTGGAAGCTGCCCTATCAAGAAGGTTGATAGGAAGATTGTTAGGCTTTTACATAAAAAAATACATATTAATAATAAATAAATTAAAAAATATGTTTGGACGACATACATTACATTGACATAATTATTTATTTATAAAAAACTAGACAAACAAAAAATCAAGCACCTTGGTTAACTGGGGCTATCAGAATACTAAGATTAAAAAGAAATACCTAAAGTGCAATTATTAGGTTTAACATTTTTTTTAAATATAGCCAACTGGAATTATTATGGAAACCTTTGTAATGGAACGAACTATCCTATCAAATTGGAGAAAAAAGCGTTTTTTGAATTTAAAATTATTAACGGTGACCAATATTATTTGTGGAAAAAGCTAAAAAGCTAAAAAGCTTAATTCTTAATGTTAACCGTAAATTTACTAATACCTAATTAGCTGTGTAGAAATGTATCAAAATTCAAGTTAGCACCAACAGATGAAAACGAAATTTTTGTTACTTCTGTACAAGTGCTTTCACACCTGTATATACTTGTATAAGCTTGTATAAACTTGTATAAAGTTGTATAAACTTGTATAAACATGTGTAAGCTTGTACAAAATTGTAAAGTGCTTTCAAACTTGTAAATAAATTGGACAAAAGCTATCCGAGATCATGTTGTCAATGTTATTACTGTCACAGTTAAAGTAGCCAGCTTAGTTAATTACTGGTAAACAGCAACAGCAATGTGCAATGAGTCTGCATTCATTCGCATTTCAGCTTCTTAAGCTTTACCGTTTGTCAGATATCGCTTTTTAATCATGACATTACATTAGGGATAGCTCCCTCATCGGGGGAAAAGGATAGACCGTCAATTTATTTATTAATTTAGCAACAATATAATTATTTACTTTCCAATATTTTGTCAAAATAATTTTTTTAAAAAGATTAGTTTTATTTTAAAACGAAATCTTAACTTTTAGTCTAATTCTTAGCCTAATTAATAATCAGTCTCAGTCACCCACTGATTATCTCTCTTTCAAACGTTAGTGGTGGACGCTACTATCGGAAACGCGATACCGGCCAATGGAACAGCTAGAAAATGAAAAAAAACCTGAAATTGCGGGTAGCTACGCAATCCTCAGACTTTTAAAATTGGTGTATTAAAATATCATTTTTGACACTGACAACAAACTTTGAAAACCTTTCTTTTAATGTATTTTTAGAAAAAAAATATTCACTTACAGTTCTATTGCCAACCATGTAAAAAAGAAATGATGTTTTAAAATTTTGATATTTGTGAAAGCATTCCGACAAAGGCCAGTAACAATCTTCGAAATTCTTTTCTGTTGACTTTTATTTCAATTGTTTGTTATTCAAAAATGGATAAATATTATTTTTCACTTTCGTGGAGGCAAACAATAACAATGGGATTTTCGGTTTTCTGACTTTAAACACGTTTGTTTTGCTTCGGAGACATAAAGGAATTAAAGCGTTTTGAAAAACAGAAAAATATTTCAGAATCGTATTTTTAAAAGAACTGGATTATTATTGTATTGGGTTTCGGTAATAGATCAAGATTAAAACTTACTCATGACAATATCTCTTAATCTTAATAGGTAGGTAGGTACCTACTAAAATTAAAATTTTGTAATATGAAATTAAATACAGGGTCGCTGATATGTACAGAAACGGGTTTTTTGGGTTTTTAAAGTTTAATAAAACTTTGCAAACACACCCAACAGTTCAATGTATGTACAAAGGTACTACTGTATAATTTTATTAACGAAGCATTAGGTATTCTTATTATTTAATAATTTTTAAAACCAGTGGTGCAAAACTGATATTTTTTAGTTTTTATTTGTTTTCGCCTATAATACTGAATCGACTTTAATAAAATTTTTTCTATTTCACGTTCATAATGAGTTTAGTACGACCCTCATTTGCGGATCGTAATGAAGCTATTTCGATACGCGTTTTTTCTTTATTTGATGTTGGTAACATTTAAATGTTTTATTTCATTGACTTGCGCGGCCTTAGTGATTTACGAGAAAACCCATTTTTCGCAGAGGAAAACTAGCTTGATAACTTACTTTTTTATTCTGTGTGGATAACAGTCATGTATGTTGGTTGCATAAATCTATAAATCAATCTTTTGTAGATGCTTTAAGCTATCATTTTCTGTCAAATCCTATCCAAAATTCAATCTACTAACCTTCTAATGTCGATTTTAACTTCAACTTATTTGAATGTTCCATCTTCCCTATACTAAATTGCAATGCCGTGACGTAAATTCACGTCTTTTGAAATTCGAAAAAAAGTAGCAAAATTGCCCGAATTTCCGAACGCTCTGTATATGTACCGAATGTACAAGGATCACACAACGTATTCCGTCCAATTTCAAATCTCATATCGCTAAAATAACTTTAGAATCTCGTGGTGAAAATGGGTCAATAAATCAAAAAATGACAGTTTGTAAAATAATTTTTGTTGTCCAGAGGCTACTATGATAAAAAATAGTATTACCAACATAAAATTTAGACATAAAAATTTACAAAATTTGAAGGATTTATTTTCTTTTTAAAATGTATTTTTCTTTATTATAAAAGGTAAAATAGAAAAAAATTTATAAAGCACATGTTTCATAATGCGTTTTAGCGCCCGTGTCAATAAAAAAACTCGCCACTTCGTGGCTCGTTTTTTAAAATAGACGCGGGCGCTAAAACCGCTTCTTATGAAACTCGTACTTTAATATACTATTAGGGGTATGTAGGAGGCACCCAAATAAGTAAGAAAATATATGGCAAGTAATCTAAAAAATACATCCTTATGACGTCACACTTTTTTGGAACACCTTGTATGAAAAAAAATATTTTCCTAAAATGCGCCCCAAATGCTAAGGTCTGCTAAATATCAAAATTTTAATTTAAATAATAAGTGAGCTGAGTAAGACGGGGGGTGAGGTGCAGGACCCTGTATAAGCAGCTGACGCATAATCCCCCATTATCTTTGCAGCTGACTTTTTTTTAATTTATTGTCATCATATAAACATTTGCTGTACCAATTTTCAAGCGACCTGAATTAATTTTTAGATTTTTTTTTGGCATTATTGACATTCTCTTATAGACCGAGAGCTGGGAGTAAAATCACCTGCCTTATAAGATACCAAAGGTTTGGTATTCAAAGTATATAATATAGCCCAAAGTTAAACGTAAACCGCCCGTCTGCCTGCTCGATGTGGTCGCCTTCGCCATGTACAGGGTGTTTCATTAAAATATGGCCACCGGCCATATCTCGGAAACTACTAAGCATTGAAACTTGCGGAAATTTTTTTTATAATTAAAGTGGTCATGAGAAAATTCTGGAAATTACTTTTAAGTTCCTCATTTCGCCGCAAGGGGGCACAATTGAAAATTATTTTTTTAAATTTTAAATTTCTCTGAAAATTCCCATATTAAGGTATAACTCTCATTACATCATTAAAAAGCTTAGACAATTCTGCATCATTTTGGTTTAAGGCTCGTTAGTATACCGACCTTGATAAGAGTGGGGGAAGCTACTGAATGTGTAAACATTAAAATCGCTGTAAGTTCTAAACGACATATCAGATTTTACTAAATTTAGGCTTGTTTGGAAGGAAAAGGTCCCTACCTTCTATCGTCGTATCCAATAGTACACGATAGTTTCTAATAAAATTGTTAGAGGGCGCAATTTGTAATAATAACAGTTTTTTTGATTTTATGTCGAGAAAAAATCATACGGTATACCTATGACATCATAATCGGAAAGTAGATGAAATTTACAAGAAAAAATGTGAAAACCGAAGTTCGATATCTTTGTTCGTTTCAGAGTTATTGCCAAAACAATAATTTATAATACAAATTGCACCCTCTAACAATTTTATTAGAAACTATTGTGTACCATTGGATACGACAATTGAAGGTACTTACCTTTCTTTTCCAAACAAGCTTAAATTTAGTAAATTCGGATAAGTCATTTAGAAGTTACAGCGATTTTAATCTTTAAACTTTCAATACCTGCTCCCACTCTTATCAAGTGAAAGCGTAAACATTAAAATCGCTGTAATTTCTAAACGACTTATCCGATTTTACTAAATTTAAGCTTGTTTGGAAGAGAAACCTTTAATTGTCATATCCAATGGTACACAATAGTGTCTAATAAAATTGCTAGAGGGCGCAACTTGTATTAAAAATTATTGTTTTGGCAATAATTCTGAAACGAACAACAATATCAAACTGCGGTCTTTACATTTTTTTTTTCAAATTTAATTTACTTTTCGAATATGATGTCATAGTTATTCCGTATGACTTGAATTTTCTGCATAAAATAAAAAAAACTGATATTATTACAAATTACGCCCCCTACCAGTTTTATTAGAAACTATCATGTACTATTGGATACGACGATTGAAGGTACTTACCTTTCTCTTCTAAACAAGCTCAAATTTAGTAAAATCGGATATGTCGTTTAGAAGTTACAGCAATTTTAATGTTTACACATTCAATAGCTTCCCCCACTCTTATCAAGGTCGATACGCTAACGAGCCTTAAACCAAAATGATGCAGAATTGTCTAAGCTTTCCAATGATGTAATCAGAGTTATACCTTAATATGGGAATTTTCGGAGAAATTTAAAATTTTAAAAAATTATTTTCAATCGTGCCCCCTTGCGGCGAAATGAGGAACTTAAAAGTAATTTCCAAAATTTTCTCATAGCCACTTTAATTTTTTTTTAAAATTTCCTTAAGTTTCAATGCTTAGTAGTTTCCGAGATATGGCCGGTAGCCATATGTTAATGAAACACCATGTACAACAGGGTGTTTTTTTAAGGTCGACGAGCGGCCATATCTCGGAAACTACTGGGCATAGAAATTCAGGAAAAGAAAAATGATAATTAAAGGGGCCATGAGAAAATTCTGGAAATAATTTTTAAGTTCCGCATTTTGCCGCAAGAGGGCGTAATTGAAAAGTAAATTTTAAAATTTTATATAACTCCGAAAATTCCACATTAAGGTTTGATAACACCATTTTAAAGCTTGGACAATTATGCATCATTTTGGTCTTATGCTCATTGACGTAGGTACCGACTTTAATAAGAGTGGGGGAAGCTGTTGAAAGTGTAATCATTTAAATCGCTGTAACTTCTAAACGACTTATCCGATTTTAGCAAACTAAGGACTGTTTGGAAGAGAAATGTATGCACTTTCACCAATCGTATTTAGTTGTCCATAATAGTTCTCAATAAAATTGCTAGAGGGCGCAATTTGTAATAATAAAAAAAATTTTGATTTTATCCCGAAAATTCAAATCATACGGTATACCTATGACATCATAATCGGAAAGTAGATAAAATTTACAAGAAATAATGTGAAAACCTCAATTCGATATCTTGGTTCGTTTCAGAGTTATTGCCAAAACAATAATTGTTAATACAAATTGCGCCCTCTAGCAATTTTATTTGAAACTATTGTGTACCATTGGATACGACAATTGAAGGTACTTCCAAACAAGCTTAAATTAAGTGAAATCGGATAAGTTGTTTAGAAGTTACAGCGATTTTAATGTTTTCACTTTCACATGATAAGAGTGGTAGAAGCTATTGAAAGTGTAAACATTAAAATCGCTGTAACTTCTAAACGACTTATCCGATTTTACTCAATTTAAGCTTGTTTGGAAGTACCTTCAATTGCCGTATCCAATGGTACATAATAGTTTCAAATAAAATTGCTAGAGGGCGCAATTTGTATTAACAATTATTGTTTTGGCAATAACTCTGAAACGAACAAAGTTATCGAACTGAGGTTTTCACATTTTTTCTTGTAAATTTCATCTACTTTCCGATTATAATGTTATAAGTATACCGTATGGTTTGAATTTTCGGGATAAAATCAAAAAAACTATTATTATTACAAATTGCGCCCTCTAGCAATTTTATTGAGAACTATTGTGGACAACTAAATACGATTGGTGAAAGTGCATACATTTCTCTTCCAAACAGTCTTTAGTTTGCTAAAATCGGATAAGTCGTTTATAAAATACAGCGATTTAAATGATTACAATTTCAACAGCTTCCCCCACTCTTATTAAAGTCGTTACGCCAATGAGCATAAGACCAAAATAATGCATAATTGTCCAAGCTTGAAAATGGTGTTATCAAACATATACCTTAATGTGGAATTTTCGGAGTTATGTAAAATTTTAAAATTCACTTTTCAATTACGCCCTCTTGCGGCAAAATGCGGAACTTAAAAATTATTTCAAGAATTTTCTCATGGCTACTTTAATTATCATTTTTCTTTTCCTGCGTTTCTACGCCCAGTAGTTTCCGAGATATAGCCGCTCGTCGACCTTGAAAAAACACCCTGTATATGGTGAAGGCGACCACATCGAGCAGGCAGACGGGCGTTTTACATTTAACTTTGGGCTATATTATATACTTCTAATACCAAACCTTTGGTATCTTATAAGGCAGGTGATTTTACTCCCAGCTCTAGGACTATTACGACTAGGTCCACCACGACTCTGACAGCTCACGCTTGTTTCAATTGCTAGCTATACCTAGTCTATTCGAATCCTGAGAGTGCTGACCTATTTATTTCTAATTTGAACAAATGTGTGCAGCTTGGAGGAGGATATGTAGACTAATACCTTTTTCCACAATTGTACATTTTAAATGTTCATAAATTCTATTTTAAAAAATAAAAAAAATTATAATTCAGATTTCAAATTTTGTATTTAGGCTTTATTTTGGATTATAAACAACTTTGTTTCAAAAAACATTTTGTCTAAAATAATAAATAATGGTACTTCTTTCTTAGAGCACTTTCATGTTTTCTTAATTTATCAACACATCTGATCTAAAATTTTTATATGGTATATTCATTTTCTCGACAAGCAGAATTTTTTATAAATTTATTCGTCGTAAAATCAATAATAAAGATCTTTTTTCTCTTGTCAACTCCATCCAGGGGACACACTGTATATTCAAAAAAAATTGTATTGAATGATTTTTCTCAGTGTACTAGGTATTAGGGTGGATTGCATCGGCGTAGCTAGCCTTAGTTTTCAGGGGGAGCCTGGGCCCCTTGTTTACATTATTGTAATTGCAATTTTTTTTCTATTGAATATTTCAGGGGGGCAGGCCCCCCGATGGTTGATTGTATGCAATAACAATATTTATATGAATTATACTCAATTTTTTTAAATTTTAATGCAGTAACTTTATTTCCTTAAAGATAGTTGTCAAACTATCTTTAAAACTTAATACTTATTTAGTAAAATAATAAGGAAAAGTTTCAACTTCAAATTATTCTTCGCTGGTGCAAAATTAGCTTGAAAGTAGAACGACTAATTAAGACAGCATAAGATGATTGATTACGAAACTTTTTAAATGAATCTCCGAACTCTGAAATTTATAAAATATCTCAATATTCGTAATTTGTACAAAAAAACAATGGCGTCACAAATTTTAAAATTTTAAGTATTAAAAAATTGATTTTTTAAAATTTTCTACGAAAAAAATTTCTGACAGATTTTAAGAAACGTCAAAAAAGTATGTTCGTTACGTCTTGTAGTATGTAGTTAAATAAACTCATTTATGGTTTTGAAAGCCTCAATATGTTAGAGGTTTACAGCGAAGCGATTAAGCTAGAAAATTTACTGTGACACAGTATAATACTGGTCCGATCGATATACTTTATAAATAGCTTTAGCTTTTTTGCAGTTTTTTTCGATTTAATTTTTAATCTTATTGTTTGAACACCCTGTATGAATAGTTATCAAAATATTATAAAAAATCTATTAAAGTATATACGAAATCTGCAAATAAACAAACCCGAAAACATTAAAATATGCACTTAAAATAATAATTTATGAAAAATATGCATTTTATAATAAAATTGACAAAATATGCAAAAAATGCATATATATGGGCCATGACACTGTGGCCCTATTGCACGAGCCGCCACTGGTTGACAGTAGTAAATGCTTAAATATTCGAGTTTTAACATATTATTATATTTTTTTGGATTTTCATTTTTGTAAGAAACCCTAAAAAAAACCGTTTGACTTTGACGGTATTGAGTTTATTTCATCGTAAGGGAAATAAATAAAGTCATTGGTCGACTATTTACACCAATTATTCCGCATTTTCTTTGAAGTAAACGCAAAATTTTAATTTGAAGTTTAAAATTCACTTTGTGTAACAACATTTTTCACTTAAATATTTAATATATTGTACACATCGCTTTATAGATTTTCTTGCCGAACTTTATATTATCCTATTATGAACATGAGTTTCCTTATCTCAGGTTAAATCTTTGGAAACTTTGGTAAACTAATTGTAGTACACAGGCTTGTAAAAGCTGTTCTCAAATCATGTAATGAAGTTAAAACTTAAAACATAACCTAAAGGTTAAGTTATAACAATATGTAATGTTCGTTTAGCGCATCTGTTGTCCTGTAGTTCATTCTTAATAATAATAATTACAGCCCAAAAGTTTTTCAGTACTTAGTTATAGAAATTTAAGTAGCTAACAGACTACGAGTTTCTTGGTACCTTTGCTCGACGAGCAAAATGAGGAACGCGAGAAGGCAGTTTTGTTCACTAGCTCAACAAAAAACTACGTAAGTATGAAGACACTATATGAATGTGCAGTGGCGGCGGCATTAGCCATAATACTTTTTTTAAATTAGTAACCCATTTTATCATCAAATAAGACACGCACTTAAGACAAGTTATTACACCACACGAGTGACTTTTTCGTCTTATTATCTCACCTAAAGCTTTGGGTGAGATTATACCAGAGACCTGTCATGCAATTTATTATGTTTTAAAGAAAGAGTATTTAAAGGAAAGGACAAAAATTGCCATTTAAAAATTGTCTGAATCAATTTTATCGTATATCGGAGGGGGAGTAGCTTATCGGACATTTTTTGGCAGGCATTTGGGAAGCCAGGGGCCAAACTAGAAAAATAAAACATAATGTCGTCAACCATAAAACAATATACACTCCCGAGCAAAAAAAAACCGGCATCAAAAAGTTTGGATTTAGTTTAGGGCTTTATACTTTTTTATGTTTACTCCGATTTAAGTGATTTTTTAGAGAGCTTTAGTACATTTATTAGTTTTAACATGCCTATACAAATTTTAAGAGAAATTGGTATTTGGACATATTATACAAGGATAATCGAAAAGTTGTTTTTTTTTGCTTAGTGTCAAAACACCCTGACAAATAATTAGGAAGCAAAATTACTTCAAAATATCAGTTTCCATTAAGCCGCAAATATTCTTTGCATTTTGGTTTTTGGTTCATGTCAATACGTGCATTTGTTCTCACCAAAATGCAAAATGATCTTGATGATGTCAATAATTTAAATTTTTCCATATTTTTCTCATTGCCATGGCATTAAAAAAAAATATACCATTAAAATGCAAAAAATAAATGTTATTGTAATAATCGAGATTTAATAAACAAATAAATTTACTGAAAAAGGTGCGTACCTATACCTAAGATTTAAAAAATAACATTTTCGAAAAACAAACGTAACAGGTACCAACAATAACTTTTTCACTTAAAGACATATTTATTATTTCTATTCCCTTCTCTAGCCCTTACTACTGCCTGTACACCTCGGTTCATGCCATCAATTAGTCCGCGTATATCATCCTGGGTAGCGATGGGCGGATCGGATCTGAGCCGGATCGGTGAGTCGGATCTTAAGAAAGATTCATACTGATCCGACTCTCAAAATAAAATAGACGGATCACGGATCTGACGGATCTATTTGATTTGATTGTCGACCGCTAGGTTCACGTTCGGCGTAGGGGTAGAATTCACTGCTACGGCGCCACGAGCTGCGATGCGATGGAGAGCGGCTCGTGGCTCTCGGATCAGTTAAAAGATTTTTTAAAGTCGTTCCGATGCCTGACATGCGGGTCGCAGCGTTGGAAAAGAAAACGTAGCGTGGCGATTTATTACTGTTGTGTTTATTGTATTGTGGGTTGCGTCACTTATTTCTTGATGATTTCATAGAGTCTGAAATATAAGTTTTTTTCTATGAAACCACCATATTAAAGAATCTTCGTATCTTTTAATAAGCGGTTCATTTAAATGTTTGTCCATTTCTGTAATCACTGGGGGTTCTTATTTTTTGAATAATGTTAAATGGCGCTACCGCGTAAGATCGTTTAAAATAATGATCAATGATACGGATCGTGACTCAGAATAACCAAGCCGAGAACCGATAAGATTTTCTTTATGATTTTTGGGACAAGACCCGGGATCCGGCTCATTGAGTCGGATCTTTGTGCTGATTTGGATCTGGTGACCCGAATCCCAAAATAGATCCGTCTTGCCCACCACTAATCCTGGGTAATATTCCTCCATTCTTGACTCTTATGACGCGGTAGTAATTTAGGTCCATAGTTGCTGGTCTGCGTGAGTTTAAATTACCTTCGTGTAATCTTTGACGAACTGTCCAACAACTGACATTTTTAATTCGAACCTCTCGAAGTTGGTTTTTCGCCTGTACTGACGTCAAACAACGATTCCGAAGAGTTTTAAGTACGAGAAATCTGTCATCAATAGCTTTAGTTTTACGTTTCCTAAATTATTGACATCATCAAGATCATTTTGCATTTTGGTGAAAACAACACGTATTGATATGAACCAAAAACTAAAATGCAAAGAATATTTGCCTCCTAATGGAAACTGATATTTTGAAGTAATTTTGCCCACTAATTATCCCACAGGGTGTTTTGACAATAAGCAAAAAAACAACTTTTCGTTTATCTTTGTATAATAGTGTGCCGTGCACAAAGCGACAGATGGAAGTAATTAATTAATATGGTACAAAATAAGAGAAAAATTACGTTTTTCGTCTTAATATTTTTAATATAAGATTTTAGTGTTCCATACTTTGAAGTTGGCCACTATTAAAAATTGGAAACGCCTACTTTCTACTTTCTAGTGAGATACAAATAATAGCACAATAAAAAGGATTCATTAACATTATTAACAAAATATTTCGTTGGTGTGTGAGAGTGTGTGTTGTGAGTTGATGTGATTTTAAAAACAAAGGATAAAATATTGCAGATTAGATTTATAACAATTTGTTTTATTATATATTCTATAGGGTAAGTGCCGGTAATAAGACCCATCAGAAAATAAGGCCCATCTACCATTTTCCTGTGTGATGTTAAGGAGCAATATTGGCGGTACCATTATATTGCTTTGTACTGCATACTAAAAGTAAATAAAAGTTCAGCCGCCACGTTATAATGACATTTACCGATTGTAAAATCAACACGTGCTTTACCGACATCTTTTATTGCTTGAGCTATAAAAATTGATTGGTCCTTTTGGTTTAATGTTTGTAGTATTCTTCATTCAATTAAATTTAAAAAAGAGCTATGTATAAAAACATATGTTGACGATGTATTTCCAAAATATTAATGATTTTTATTAAAGATTTTTTAATACATAACCTTAAATATCAGAAGGTAACAAAACAGAAAATAAGGCTCGCAAAATAGCGTGGGTCTTATTCTAACCTTAAGTAAAAAATTAAAAGCTTTGAATCGAGGTCCATTCCATTCACCTCCAAAGAAAATATAGACGTTAACAGTTAAGAAAGTTGGTTTTGTAAGTTATCCCAAGCAGCATTTTTCTGACTTCCAACTAATTTTTTATCAACCCCGACGTTGCAATGTGTCCATATAGTAGTCAGTATTTGTACAGAATGTAAACCGGCGTCAAACCAACGTCGTTTCAACGTTGTTTAGCTGTTACCAGAAATCTGGAGGCGGATCGACGATTTCACAACTCATCGAGTGCAACAAGTTTGATATTAGGTTCATGCACAACGTTGTACCGCCGTCGGAGATGACTACTATCTAAAAGTTGCCTATTGTCCTAAAACACAACGTTGGTATGACGTTGGTATTGGTATTTTTTTACTACTCTATACTTTGACAGATGTCAGTACAAGATAGTAAAGGTTTTACTTGAAAGTAAGGTTAGGGAGTCTTATGTTTTCTTATTTGTAAATTTGATATGGAAAAAAACAGCTTTCGCCTCGTCGGCCCTTTAAATATTCAGCTAGGTACTTTTTATAGAAGCCTAAAAATACAAAGGCAAACAAATAAAAAGTTTAAAAGCAGTACCTGTAAAAGCACATTATCATACAATACATCAGATGAAGCCGGTCCATCTACATCTCGCCAGCACACTCCATCTGATGATTACAACACCGATTCACTAATAGTGATCCAGAAATGTGGCTAACAGAAAACAACTCTGAAAATGACGCGTTGCAACGTTTGCAAACGAACCGAATGTTGATGACAAAAATAAGTAAATGACATGTAAGAGACAACTTGCGAAGCTGTCGAAAAATGACAGCGTAGGCAACTGTTTTACCGATCGTAAAGTCGGTTGCGATATAAAAACAGTGCATTCTTTTCGACAACCGGTCGGCGGTGGTATAAATATACGTAGTATCTCCAACCAAAGTTGAAAAGAGTAATATGTGGGTAAAATTTTTGTAAGGTATGGACAGAAGGAGTACATTTAGTTAAACTAGTTGCAATTTTACGGCAAAAAAGGAGTGTTTTAGTCATTTTCCCAACGCCTCCATTTTTAGCTGTTTACAATCTGACGGCATCCATTTTGTTGTAATTCCTTTTTCGTTACAAATTTACTTGTTTTTTTCGCAAAAACGCAATAAAATACCCTACAATAATTTTGTAAAACAAATATATGTATGTTTCGTATTTTTACGACAAAATATATTAATAATTAAAAAACTTGGTATGACGAATAAAAACTAATATTTTTTTATTAGCTTATTCTTTTTGTGGCCCCTTTTATTTTTAAAGCTCTTGCTCTTGCATGTTTATCAAGAAACTGGATTGCGTTTAGTATTTAGACCCAGAGATGGCCCGAAAACTAATTTCGAAATATCTATAGTTATCAAAGTTTGCGCCATTCTTGTAAGCCATATTTATGATGTGTTTAAAGGTTTAATTCCACAGTACAGAAGTACTCCAATAACAGGTATTTTGTTTTCACCAAACTATCTACAACAAGAAAGTTTAGTGTAAATAATTGGCGCCTATCCTACCAGGTTTGCCCCAACTAGGTGAATCATAGTCGGTAATACCAACGTTGTCACGACTCCAAGGTTGGTTAATTTAATCGGACTATATATAGTCGGACCCGACGTCGTAGCGACCCAAACTTGTGTGACCGATTTGGTGCAAATGTGGGTCGTGGCGAAGTCGATTTGACGTCGCGCTCCAACGTCGGGTCGATTAAAGCAACGTTGTAACAACGTCGTATTGTTGCTTGGGATGCGTAACAGAAATTTCGTTCACTCATTCATTTCGTTCACTCATTCATTTGGTTCACTCGTTCACTGGAACAAACCCGAAATTAAAGTACAGGACAGTATTAACAAAAAAAAAGGTCGACGGAGAAAAATTATAGGATAAGATGGATATTCACAATTTTCGAGTTATTTTAAAAGGAAAAGAATCATTTGTGGATCTTGAACGAATCGAACTTCCCACCTCTAGTTCCATGTGTCTTATCTGGGTGCCCGCCGAGGATTGCATTGGATTCACAGCTGATGACCAGGATGTCTTTGTTTGCCCGGATTGTAGTACCAGAGTACATATATCGACGACTTTATTATACTGTGGTAGTACAGGGTGTCCAGTTTTCGACACTTTTGACGGGTATCTCAGTTATTAGTACAGATAGAATGATGCGGTTTTCGCAAACCTGTGTCACTTTTTTGTGAAACAAACGATGCCCTTAACGGATTTATCATGGCCATCTTGGTTTTTGAGATACAGGGCGAAATTGAAAACGGTGCATTTTCAGACACCCCTTGTGTTTTAGTTATCTTATACCTTATCGAAAATATAAGAACGGGGTGTTATATAGTTTTTTACGTAGAATCCAGTGGCGGACTTAGTATTTTTCCAGGTGTCCCCATTTTTGAGAAATATACCAAAGTTATGTTTTTTTAAATGGAACACCCTGTATATTTTTTCATATTTGCATTCTGCTTACTGAGAGCTTTCCAAAAATATATAATAGTTGGCACTTTGTTTTAACAGGAAGGTTAAAATTCATATTTTTTAAATAACAAGCTTTAAGTTGACAGTAGGCCGTGTATTTTATTTTAATAAAAATAAATTGACGATACACTGACTACACCATCAATATTACTTTATAGTTTAATTTCAAACTTTTAAGTTTTTTAATACTTACAATAATAAAAAGTCATGTTCTCTTATTGTTACGTAGGTATATTATCGGAATAAACAAACACATCTAGTAGGCCTTGACTTATCCAGGCTATAAAACAAAATGTTCATAATGGCGTTTAGTCTAGTCAGAATTGTATTTAGGTATTTAAGGTTGAAAAGTTACTAATAATTTATTTATGATATTGTTCAATTTCAACGATGGCCCAAAAGTATGAAAATTATGAAAAATACGATATGCTGCTGATTTATATTTCAATAGGTAGACATATTATTATTTTCTACAACGACCATTTTTAAAGTCATATACGGAGTGTTATCGGCGTTGTGGTCTAGTGGTCAGTGCACCGGCCTCACGGATCGAAGGTCCCGGGTTCGATCCCCGGGGCCGGCAACGTCGATGCTAAAATTTGGAGTTTGGTTTTAAGAGGTGCACCCGTCTTTCGGAAGATACGTTAAACTGTGGGTCCCGTGTCATG
This sequence comes from Polydrusus pterygomalis, assembly GCA_963969555.1. NCBI lineage: Eukaryota > Metazoa > Arthropoda > Insecta > Coleoptera > Curculionidae > Polydrusus > Polydrusus pterygomalis. The sequence goes on along the minus strand of OZ018376.1, from coordinate 33,348,276 downwards.
GATGTTGGCTCGTTAGAGAACCCTACCCTCGACAAAGAGGGATTCGGCAAAATTACCAGACAGTGTGTGACAAATTCCCTGGCGTCGGTGATTGGCCTCGTTGCGGAAATAGGCCGACGTAAAATAAAAAAATTTAAAAAATACGGAGTGTTTGTTTAATTAGCGTCTTATATTATCTTCATTTTATAGATATCCTAAAAGAAGGCAGTCATTTATAGATAGATTTTCCCTACTAAAGAAAAATGTAATTGAACTTGGGACCTTTACACAGCCTCGACCTAAAACATACAATAAGGAAAATAGAGAAAAAGATGAGGTAAATGTTTTGGCTTATGCAACCGTTACTCCTTCAACTTCATGCAGAAATATAGAAAAGGAAATTGGCATAAAGAAAAGTTGTTCACAACAAATTTTAAGAAAATATAAATACCATCCATACAAATTTAAAATTGTGCAAAATTTACATCCTGGAGATGCCGATCGGCGATTAATCTTCTGTCGTTGGTATACAGAACAAATCCGGGCCAATGCCAATTTTGGAAGATTAGTAATCTGGTCCCATGAGAGCCATATTTCTAGTGCTGGAATTTTTAACCGGCATAATACAAGCCATTATTCTGAAGAAAATCAATATGTTATTTAAAAAAGGGAGCAGCAAGGGCGCTTTGGATTTGGTGTTTCTTGCTTCATATTAGGTAATCAAATAACTTACCGTATTTATGAGGGAGGCCTTACGGCAAATAGATATCTGGAAATCTTGGAAGAGGTTATACCCGAGTTATTAGAAATCGTTCCCCTTGCCCAGCTAAATGCTATACATTTCCAGCAAGACGGTGCGCCGAGTCGTAACTCTCACGTAGTAAGACAGTTTCTAGAAAATAATTTTCAACAGAAATGGATAGGCACAAATGGAGCTGTAAGATGGCCACCGCGGTCGCCCGATCTATCGGTGTTGGACTTATTTCTTTGGGGTTTTTTGCAGAGCAAGCAGATATACAATGACACAGAACTGTAGAGAAACTTCGACAGGCTACCCATTTAGCATTTCAATTTCTCCAAACCACTCTATAATAATTTTAAACGCCTTGAGACGAATTACCGAAATGTGTCAGCGTTGTCTTAGGGAGAATGGCAACCATTTTCAACAATATTTATAAATAAAAAGTATGCATTTTTTATCCACAATTTAATTGTTCTAGTGAAATAAAATCCAAGGCCTGCTCCCAAATTTTTAAAAAATATGAATTTTAAACTTCCTGTTAAAACAAAGTGCCAACTATTATGTATTTTTGGAAAGCTCTCAGTAAGCAGAATGCAAATATGAAAAAATATACAGGGCGTTCCATTAAAAAAAACATAACTTTGGTATATTTCTCAAAAATGGGGACACCTGGAAAAATACTAACTACGCCACTGGATTCTACGTAAAAAACTGTATAACACCCCGTTCTTATATTTTCGATAAGGTATAAGATAACTAAAATACAAGGGGTGTCTGAAAATGCACCGTTTTCAATTTCGCCCTGTATCTCAAAAACCCAGATGGCCATGATAAATCCGTTAATAGCATCGTTTGTTTCACAAAAAAGTGACAAAGGTTTGCGAAAACCGCATCATTCTATCTGTACTAATAACTGAGATACCCGTCAAAAGTGTCGAAAACTGGACACCCTGTACACTCTGAATAGATGGACCTAATTACCTTCTCTACAGGAAATAACATCCGTTTAAAGGGTTTTTAAAAATTAAAGAGTTTTTGATTTTGTTGTTTTTATAAATAAATATAATAAAATGTTCCAACAATACTTATAGTTTTTGCAAAAAAAGAATAAATAACCTTAGGTGGGCTTTATTACCCGCACCTTACCAAGCATTTTTCTATTCTTTCAGAAAATATCTATATCTCAAAATCCGTTGAAACTTTATGATAGTTAAATACCGTGCGAGCAAAAATTATTAGCATCAAAGAGGAAGACGTAATGCTTAGCCGTAGAGCTTAATACCTGTTGGGTATCAGTAACTACCTGAATTAACAATCAATCAGTTATTACGTCATCTTTGACAGTCGTTACAAGTAATTTAATTCATCACTAATTTTTCCAAATTCTTGAACAATTCACACAAAGGGCTTTACGAAACAGCACAAAACATTAATGGTTGAAGCGTATTTTCGAAACAGGGTTAGAGTAAATGGTGAGTGGCAATACAATCCGGGTTTCTGCATGGACGATTTTCACGAACATTTTCCTAACGTTGCTTTTATCGCTGGCGATTTTTATGATTACCTGAAAAGAACCGTGGCTGTGTTTACGGAAACAGGTTCTATACAAAACAAAAAAGGAGCAGGAAGACCATCTGTAAGAACAGAAGAACTTGTTGCAAACGTTCGTGAAATATTGCAAAATACGCCAACAAATTGTATACCTAAGACGCCTGTCCCAAAAAGTGGGAAGATCTTATGGAACATGCAGGACTAATTATTATAAGAAGCAGCTAAATTTATTTCCTTATAAAGTGCTATTCCAAGAAATACAAGCCGCAGATTTTGAAAGACGCAGCAATTACTCTCAATGGTTTACCCAAAATTTATTGGAAAGAAATGATTTATTAGACCTGACAATTTTCGGATGAAGCCTGGTTCCACCTCTACGGTTATGTGAATTCTCAAAATACACACATGCGGAATAGTGAAAATTCCCATTTTTTAAATACCAGTTGCAAATTTAGAACAATTACAAGAAAGGATTATCCAAGAATGTGGTAACATTTCTGCAGAGATGCTGGTCAACACTTTCGAAAATATGAAGAGACGTGTTAATTTATATGCTTGGAGCATGGTGGTGGCCAATTTCAGCAATTTTTGTAATTATTTTTCTTTCTGTATATTCTTACTTTGTTAATTTTATAAACAACAAAAATAAATTTGTATTTGTCTACTTATTTTATTACTCATTATTTTGGCATAATATCCTGTCATAATATGAATTTGACAAAATATTAACCTAGATTTGATTAGATATATCGTCCCCATATCATTGTGATCTAAACCAAGCCCTACGTTTTTTAATCCAAGCCCTCTTTGATGTCAATAATTTTTGCTCGCACGGTATCATGTAGAAATAATTTCTAACTTGAAGGATAACTTCAAAAATCGTTTTAAGGATTTCAACGAAATTGCTTTAGTGGCGCAATTTCTTGTTTTTTCCTTCATGGAAATTGATATCCAACAGTTTGCAACTTGTTAAGTTGGCGAAGACATCACTGCGACAGAAATGAAAATGATTTAGCTTTAAAATCGTTATACTCAAATATACCTTAAAATGAAAAAGAAGTTCTCGAGAACTAAACAGATTATTAACTTACAGTATCTGCATCCAGGGATAGATGTCACGAGAGAGCAAATTACCCAAAAACTTTTCTCGAAAAAAAAAACAGTTTTAAAAAGTCAGAAATTTTTTTATCCATTTTGTCCTTTTGTGACCTCAATCTGTAGCCATATTGTAGATATAGTGCGCTACTGCCCATTGGCCCTCTAAATACACCATTATGCAATAACTGAACTTTTAAAAAATCTGATTATAATCTATTAAATTTTAAATTTTAAAGGTAGTTATTTGAAAAGTTTGAAAAACAAGATAATTAAATATCACCATCAGTTATGATGGATCATTAAATTATTTTGTGGCTTAGCATAAAATAACAAACCATTTTAACGTTTTATAGACCAGGTAAAAATATATTAAAGAATAAATTGAAGCGGGCACCCTCATCCATCCGTCATTTTTCGCTAAGTAATTTATAAAACTTTCAGACATCCTGAAATTATTTTAAAATTGCCGCTTATTGGGGCAGCTTATCGAGAGAATTATTGTTTTTAATTTAATGGGAATCACAAAATTTAAGTCTTAGAACAAAAAAAATGTAACCTATTTAAAGTACCACTAAACTAAAAAGGGGGATATTCTCATAATAGTAATATAGGTTTATCAAACGTAGCATTATTGCAATCTAACGAAAATTGTGTATAACTTTTGTTTTTAAAGGATGTAGCGCGTAGCTCCATCTAGTGTCGATGTGGGACACTTTTTAAGCATAACAACACCTCTAACAAGCTTATGAAAATAAGTAAAAATGTCTAGAGGAAATAACCTGTGAAGGCACACAATAACAGTAGCCTCAACGTGTGTCTTCACGTGAGATTTTCTCTAGCGAAATATCAACCCTGTTGGCGATTTGTGCTGCCGTGGTCCAGTCCTGTTCTTGGCAAACCTTAAAAGTTAGAAAAAATATTTACGACTGACCAGCCTCTTCTCCAATACAGGGTGTCCCAAAAGTAATGGGACACAGAGCAACAGCATACTCCTTAAGGCGAAATAATGCGATTTATTAAAACTTGCCTTATCCCAAAATTGATAAGAACAGGGTGTCAAAATTTTAATTTTGTTTTCGTTTTTTTGCGATTCTTTTTTTAATGAAACGACATAGCAGCACAAAATTAGGGGTTTTGGGGTTTTTTGAGGTGAGAAATTCAAAATTATTCATAGTTTTTGTATAACGAGTAGAGGGCGCTGCCTACGGCATGGCCCACTCTTTTTAGCTTGCATAACTTTGTTTGGGCTTCTTATATCGATCCAACTATTAAAAAAATAAGTTACTTTACTTCTTTTACATCAAAAACATATGATTTATTGAAGTCGCTAGGAGCAACCATTTTCGAGATAATCGCATTCGATTTATCACAGCTGGCATTCATTAAAAACAACGACGTTTACAAGGCAACAACATGTTACACAAAGTATCATCTGTCAAAGTTATTTTCTACGTACAATACGTAGATATTATAAATTTTTTAGTAATGCCTCGAAATAATTTATTTTCCAATGCGGAAATGTGCGAAATTATCTAAATGAACAGTTCCCTGAACGTTGGATAGGCCGGCGCGAAGTCCGGATTTTAATCCAATGAACTTCTGCATTTAGGGTTATTTGAAAATCAATGTTTATAACTAGTTAATACTGAATACAGTATTCACCTGAAGACGACTGGAGATACTTACCAGTTGAAACGTTGTGATTTAAAACAAATAAAGACAATGGAAGTCCAAAACTCTTTCATCATTCTAGTTATAATGAGTTAAATCAAAAAATAAATTTTCCTAATCTGCTCAGAAATGATAAAGATCTCTTGTTTAAAGTCCGACCCGACCGTCTTTTGTAAAACGTATAGCGAAATGTATTAAGGTCAATAGGGGCCATTTTGAACAATTGCTATCACGACGTTACCATTTTTAAATCTATTTTGTTACTTTTAAATAGTATTAAACTAAGTGTTAAATAAAAATTTTGATTCGAATAAAATTAGTAACTCCGTACACGAAAAAACGTTTTTATTAAAAAAAAAATAGTCAACCTTAAGTACCTACATTAATTTTGACCATAGCAAATGTAGCTGATTTACAATAATTTTAAGTCAGAAATTCACCGTCGCTTGATTTTCCGTTGCTTTTAGACCACATACTTAGTCGCATTGGACATATGAAATGCGATTATCTCGAAAATGGTTGCTCCTAGCGACTTCAATATATTATATTATATATATTCAAATACGTTTTTAATAGTCGGATCGATATAAGAAGCCCAAACAAAGTTATGCAAGCTAAAAGGAGTGGGTCATATTGTAGGCAGCGCCCTCTACTGGTTACACAAAAACTCTGGATAATTTTGAATTCCCCACCTCAAAGAACCCCAAAACCCCTTAATTTTGTGCTGCTATGTCATTTCGTTAAGAAATAATCGCAAAAAAACGAAAACAAAATTAAAATTTTGACACTTTGTATCTTGGTTGTTATCAATTTTGGGATAAGGCAAGTTTAAATAAATCGCATTATTTCGCCTTAAGGAGTCTGCTGTTGCTCTGTGTGCCATTACTTTTGGGATACCGGCCATTGGCGTAGTTAGGGGGGTACTTGGGGGTGCTAAGCACCCCCGAAATCTAAATTATCACCCCAAAAAAAAAATTACAATATATAGGCTAATTTTAGAACTAACCTATTTTTATAATATATATTATATTATGTAATGAATTTTTCATATTAATATTTCAAGCATTCGAATTCTGGTAGAAATTCAAGTATATTTAGGTAGTTGCGGATTCTGTTAGTATACGGCACGATACGCATCACGCTAGCGCTGGTTGACGTCACGAATATTGGAAACCAATTATTAAACGAGACGCGAGCTCTACCTTCTCGCCAAGGCAGACGATTCGGCGCCTTCCGTAACCCATCGGAGCACGTGACTCGGTTGATCAATAGAAATCGATTCCAAGAGAGAGCCTGCCTCGTCAAACTGGATGGAGTATGGAGTATTAACGAGGTTTGTTTTAAGCGCCATAACTGTACACAAAATAGATTTATGATTTTATGCAGATCGACTTTTTTGGTCGTCGCACCCCTATCGTCATTTTTAATGACATTTTATGTTCGTTGCGTGGTGTAGTCTAAATTTCCTTTTCTCTCTTTTTATTTACGTAAATAAAACAAAGTAAGATATTATGATAATCATAGGAAAAATTAGGTACTATAATATCGGGTAATTCCGTTTGGTTGTAGGTTGTGGGACTTCTAGGTTATATTAGTCGCGGTCGCGTACGTATATAGGCGATTACGATTATAGATAATAAAAAAATTGCACGTACATTTCAAACGTTTTAAGGTGACTTTTGGTTTTTTTAAAATTATTTATTGTTTCAATAATAATAATAAACGGTTGAAAAAAATTATATTAATTATTATTGTGTTATTTTTCGTTTATAAGTGATAAAGTAATAATTTATTAACATTAAATTATTGACCAAATTTGGGCTTTAGCCCACCCTGATTTGATGACCTAACTTCGCCAAGGGACACCCTGTATATTACATTTTAAATAGTTCTTTTATAATCCAAAAGTAAATAAATCTAAATTAATAAACCACTTTGACGTGTTATAAAACCGGCAAACTTCATATGAAGGAATAAATTGAATAGGGCGGCTCAGACCATCCGTCATTTTTCAGGCAATTTATAAAAGTTTTTGAAACCCTGCAATTATTTTTGAAATAGCCCTTCTGCAGTGCACCTTGTCTCAGCCGTTTATCTTTCTATTAAAAAGTTTAAATGAAGATATCTTGGTGATTTATTATCGTTCGATTTACTGCATACACTTGGACATGGATAATTATTGGATAAATATTATCCAATGGCATACAGGGGAGACCGGGGCTAGTAGACAATTTTTACGTAAATATTTTTTATTATAATTTGAAAAGGTTTTTGGACGAACTTTATGTAGGTACCGGGCGAGCAAAAATATTTGCATCAAAAAGGGCTTGGATTAAAAAACGCGGGGCTTGGTTTAGTTCACAATGATATGGGGACGATATATCTAACCAAATCTAAGTTAAAATTTTGTCTAATTCATATTACGACATGATATGCCAAACTAATGAGTAATAAAATAAGTAGACAAATACAAATTTATTTTTGTTGTTTACAAAATTAACAAAGTAAGAATATACAGAAAGAAAAGGAAAAATAATTACATAAATTGCTGAAATTGGCCACTGTCATGCTCCAAGCCTAAATTCACACGTATTTTCATATTTTTAAAAGTGTTGACGAGCATCTCTGGATTGGTGACGACATTCTTGGATAATCCTTTCTTGTAATTGTTTTAAATTTGCAACTGGTGTTTTAAAAATAGTGTTCTTTAAATGAGGAAAAACGAAGTAATCCATAACCGTTAAACAAGGTGATCTAGGTAGGAATTCAATGTCTGATCGAAAACTGATCAATCTGCCGTCTAAAAAATTGCGTAAGTAGTTAATAGTTTCGGCGGCTGTATAGGCGGTTGCACCGTCCTGTTGAAAATATTCAAAACGTAGTTCAACGTCAAGTAAATGCTCCACAAATGGATTCAAAATATTGTCTCTATTCCGCTGTGCTGTAACTGGGTCAGGGAAAAAAATAGGACCAACAATTATTCTTTTTCGAGAAACAGCTAACCAGACACCAATTTTTTGAGGGTGCAATGTAGACTCTACAAAAAAATGGGGATTTTCACTACTCCGCATGACCGTTAAACTAGGTTGTTGATCAGAAAATTTGAAATGTACGGGATAAGGGGAAATGCTCACAAATGGTTAGTGTCATACTTAAATGAAAGATTTCAAACTGTTAGTGTTTTAAAGGATGGTCGGATCCATTAATCAAAACTCCTAAAAAATGAACTTGGCATAGCACAAGGAAGTGTACTGGGTCCTATTCTGTTTGTTATATTTATTAATGATTTGAACTACAGCTCAGCTTTGTCCAAGAAATTTGTAAAATATGCTGATGACACTAACTTACTCATTGTGGGTAGTAATTTAAATGATATTTTGGTCAGCGGCAAAAATTTTCTAGATATGGTCAATGCCTGGTTTAGCCAAAATAAGTTAATTTTGAACGAGTCCAAGACAAATGTTATACTTTTTAGAACAAAGCAATCAAAAGTAGAAACACCACTATTTTTTAAAAACGAAAAGAACAATTCCATAATCTTTTCGGAAAACACTAAGTTTTTGAAAATTTATATTAACGAATTTTTGGATTGGTCTTGTCATAGAATACCTCTCTAAAAAATTAAGTTCGATCTGTTATGGAATCCGAGTCACTAGTAAATACATGAATGAAAAAACTTTAAAGACGATGTATTTCTCCAATTTTCAATCTACAGTTCACTATGGCATTATTATTCGGGGTATACACAGTCAAGCTCAAAGTATCTTTATCACCCAAAAACGTTTGTTAAGAATAATTTAAAAAATGAAGAATTATGAATCGTGTAGGGCAGTATTTAAAGACGCTGGTATTCTAACCATATATGGTCTCTATATTTACGAATGCTTAACGTTCTTTTTTAAAAACAAACATTGCTTTGAAACTCCATCTCTACACCAATATAACACCAGAACAAAAAATGTAACATATCCTATACATCGTCTTACACTTAGTGAGAAAAGTCCACATTATATGTGTCTAAAATTTTATAATAAGCTACCCGAGAACTTCAAAACAATTCAAAGTTTAAAAATTTTTAAATGGGAACTTAAAAAGCTTTTAATTGACTTGGAACCATATAGTGTGGATAACTTTTTAAAGTAACATTAACTTTTATATTACATTACCATTTAGGAAAAATTTTATTGTGTTCTTTGTTGACGTCATTTCAGTTTGTATTTTGTGAAACAAATTTCAAATTTGAAATAAAGAAGTATAAATAAATAAATAAATAGGTGGTCTAGGTGGGAATTCAATGTCTGATCGAAAACTGATCAATCTGTCGTCAAAAAAATTGCGTAAGTAGGTACTAGTTTCGGTGGCTATATGGGCGGTTGCACCGTCCTGTTGAAAATATCCAACACGTAATTCGTCGTCAAGTAAATGCACCACAAATGGATTAAAAATATTTTCTCTATACCGCTGTGCTGTAACTGTGCCATGGAAAAAAATAGGACCAACAATTCTTCTTCGGGAAACAGCTAACCAGACACCAATTTTTTGAGGGTGCAATATGGACTCTACAAAAAAATGGGGATTTTCACTACTCCACATGCGTGTATTCTGAGAATTTACATAACCGGAGATGTGGAACAAGGCTTCATCCGAAAAAATGTCAGGTCTAACAAATCCTTTCTTTCCAATAAATTTTGGGTAAACCATTGAGAGTAATTCCTGCGTCTTTCAAAATCTGCGACTTGCATTTTTTGGAATACTTGCACTTTATAAGAAAATAAATTTAGCTGCTTCTTAAGAATAGTCCTGCATGTTCCTAAGATCTTCCCACTTCTTGGGACAGACGTCTTATACAATTTGTTGGCGTATTTTGCATTACTTCACAAACGTTTGCAACAAGTTCTTCTGTTCTTACAGATGGCCTTCTTGCTCCTTTTTTGTGTTGTATAGAACCTGTTTCCCTAAACACAGCCACGGTTCTTTTCAGGCAATGATAAAAATCCTCAGCAATAAAAGCGACGTTAGGAAAATGTTCGTGAAAATCGTCCATGCACAAACCCGGATTGTATTGCCACTCACCATTTACTCTAACCCCGTTTCGAAAATACGCTTCAACCATGCATGTTTTGTGGTGTTCCGTAAGGCCCATTGTGTAAATTGTTCAAGAAATTGGAAAAATTAGCGATGAATCAAATTATTTGTAACGACTGTCAAAAATGACGGAATAACTAATTGATTGTTAATTCAGGTAGTTACTGACACCCAACAGGTATTAAGCTCTAAGGCTAAGCATTACGTCCTTAGATGCAAGGCCCTGTTTGATGCAAATAATTTTTGCTCAATGATTCATCGCTAATTTTTCCAATTGCTTGAACAATTCACACAATGAGCTTTACGGAACAGCACAAAACATTTATGGTTGAAGTGTATTTTCGAAACGGACTTAGAGTAAATGGTGAGTGGCAATACAATCCGGGTTTGTGCATGGACGATTTTCATGAACATTTTCCTAACGTTGCTTTTATTGCTGGGAATTTTTATCATTGCCTGAAAAGAACCGCGGCTGAGCTTAGGGAAATAGGTTCTCTACAATACAAAAAAGGAGCAGGAAGACCATCTGTAAGAACAGAAGAACTTGTTGCAAACGTCCGTGACATAATGCAAAATACTCCAACAAATTGTATAAGACGCCTGTCCCAAGAAGTGGGAAGATCTTATGGAATATGCAGGACTATTCTTAAGAAGCAGCTAAATTTATTTCCTTATAAAGTGCAAGTATTTCAAGAAATACAAGCCGCAGATTTTGAAAGATGCAGGAATTATTCTCAATGGTTTACCCAAAATGTATTAGGAAGGAATGATTTATTAGACCTGACATTTTTTTGACACGTTTTTCCTCATTCAAACCAAGCCCTACGTTCTTTAATCCAAGCCCTCTTTGATTCAAATAATTTTTGCTCGCACGGTATAATGCGGACGGTTCAGAAATAAAACCCCAAAAAAACTACTTTTGCGGTGCAGATGCTGGTCAACACTTTCGAAAATATGAAGAGATGTGTACATTCATGCTTGGAGCATGGCGATAGCCAATTTCAGCAATTTATGTAATTATTTTTCTTTTTCTTTCTGTATATTCTTACTTTGTTAATTTTGTAAGCAACAAAAATAAATTTGTATTTGTCTACTTATTTTATTACTCATTAGTTTGCGATATCATGTCATACTAATATGAATTTGACAAAATTTTAACCTAGATTTGGTTAGATAAATATCGTCCCCATATCATTGTGATCTAAACCAAGCCCCACGTTTTTTAATCCAAACCCTCTTTGATGCAAATAATTTTTGCTTGCACGGTATTATGCTGTTAAAATTAAATAAAAATTGGCAATATGTGCAAGTCACAAATAAAATTAAGCTGGCCATATTTATACATAGGTTACTCAAATTATTAAATTAAAAATCTGTAAAGTTTCAGTGACACTGTGTTTTATTAACATAATAATATACTAAAAAAATAAAAAGTCATCTTAAAATGCAAAAGAAAATTATACTACTAAGTGGATGGAATATTATTGTTGGCATTGCTCTTATCGCGGGTTTTAGCGATAAGTGATTTATTAAGATAAAAATCTTACCTATTTTTAAAAAGAATTAAAGAATCCGACAAAAATATTAGCGCTTGTTTGCACATGCTAACCAGTCAGATAATAAGTATGGCAGAGGAAATTATAATATAGCAATCTTTTTAATGGGAGTTGCAATTATAATGTATAATTATTAAATGAGAGATGGCTTGGAAGAAATCAATGCAATTTTTTTTTGCTCTAGCTGTAGGGCAGATGCTGAAGAGAATTATAATCAGACAGAGGAATTTCCAGGACAAGAAATTAAAAAATATAAAATCAACATTAAAGTTCAGAGATGTACACAGCACGGAAGAAATGTTTGTTTCTTTATTATTATACACTAATTATTTAAATAAATGGGTATACTTTATTACTCGGGTTTTTTCCAAAACCCGTAAGATAAGGAATATTTAGATAATTAGTTCTTAGCAGGTAAATGCCCCTACACTTACAACTTTGTTTGTCATTTCCATTTCGACATCTGACGAAGTAGCAGTGCTACGAAACATGTCATGTTTTTATTTTTATTTGTAATATAAAAATAAACCAATTTTGTGAAGATTTGAAACCTTAACGTTGTTTCTTTAACGTATTTATTTAATATGGATCTTCATCAAGTAACGATCGACTCAATTACACATTCACTAATTATTTGGTAGTACTGCAAAAGTAGTTTTTTTGGGGTTTTATTTCCAAACCGTCCGCATTATATCGTGCGAGCAAAAATTATTTGAATCAAAGAGGGCTTGGATTAAAAAACGTAGGGCTTGGTTTGAATGAGGAAAAACGTGTCAAAAAAATGTCATTTCTCATTTCTTTCTAATAAATTTTGGGTAAACCATTGAGAGTAATTCCTGCATCTTCAAAATCTGCTGCTTGTATTTCTTGGAATACTTGCACTTTATAAGAAAATAAATTTAGCTCCTTCTTAAGAATAGTCCTGCATATTCCATATGATTTCCCCACTTCTTGGGACAGGCGTCTTATACAGTTTGTTGGCGTATTTTGCATTATTTCACGAACGTTTGCAACAAGTTCTTTTGTTCTTACAGATGGTCTTCCTGCTCCTTTTTTGTCTTGTATTGAACCTGTTTCCCTAAACACAGCCACGGTTCTTTTCAGGCAATGATAAAAATCCCCAGCAATAAAAGCAACGTTAGGAAAATGTTCGTGAAAATCGTCCATGCACAAACCCGGATTGTATTGCCATTCACCATTTACATTAGTCCCGTTTCGAAAATACGCTTCTACCATGAATGTTTTTTGCTGTTTCGTGAAGGCCATTGTGTGAATTGTTCAAGAAATTGGAAAAATTAGCGATGAATCAAATTACTTGTAACGACTGTCAAAAATGACGGAATAACTGATTGATTGTTAATTCAGGTAGTTACTGACACCCAACAGGTATTAAGCTCCACGGCTAAGCATTACGTCCTTAGATGCAAGGCTCTCTTTGATGCAAATAATTTTGGCTCGCACGATATAATACGGAAATTAAACTAAAAACAAATTGAAGTAAAGGTTTCATACTTACTTAAAAATGGTAAAAGTGCAAGTACCTTTTATGGAAGCGCAGTGTAATAGTGTAGACTACCGTTAAAATCAAACATCATTTTAAAAAAGGCAATAATTGTTTAAAAATTAAAACGCCCAAATAATGTGGCTCTTTTCTTCCCATAAAGCTCCCTATCATTTCAAAATGGAAATAATTTATACGAATAAAACTAATCAGACTTTATCACCCTAAACTGAGATTTTATGATTTATGCAATTGATAAAATGGTCATAACTCGTATACGATAGCAAAGTTAATGGTATAGAAACTGTAATGTGTGTTTAAAGGATTATAAACCATTTAATAATTTAATTAAGTCATTCTCGAAATTAAATTGCGCACTATGCAATGAAGAAATTAAACAGGGTAATATACAATTTTGGATAGAATGTGATCAGGTGAGAATATTGTACTCACTCAATAAAATTGACTCATAAAGCAATACATTTTATAATTGACAGTAGTATATATATGTAGGTAAATTCACAAAACTTTGTAAAATAATATTTTTAAAGCGTTTTGTAAATTACTTGGAAATTACCAATGTTATAATAAAACCGGAACGTGTTATGTTATTGAAAGAAGCAGACAGTTTCTAGGACGTCTTAAAAAACTGCATGTTTTGTACAGTAGTAGCAGTAGTAGCAGTAGTAGTAGTGGTTAAGGGAAAGCTAAGCAACCTGGTAACTAGATCAACGTTATTCTTCTTGTCTACCCTTAAATCGCCTCCAAATTACCCTAACCATCTGTGTTTCTAGAGGAGGGCTATAACTTCCTTTCTTTGGTGAACCGCCTGATGTCTCAGTCTCTTCAAAGCCTCACAGGTACCCAAAAAGTCCAACGATATCTCTTCTTCTTCCTGAAACTCATGACAAATTGGGTTCTCCTCCACGCCAATCAGTGTCATATGTTTCCTCCTGTTCTGGAGCCACTCCAATCTGCATTTTTCTGCTCCAGTTATGATACCCTTGGCCTGTCTGCATCCTTGGGGTTGCCGCTATTGTTCCGTAGAACGCCGTGTGATCCACTCCTTAAATGCATGGTTCCGGCTCTTGGAAAGGGGCCTGGCTCCTGCACCCCATGGTGTCCAGGAACACAGAGCAGTTTAACTTTCTTGATATCTAATAGTTTATTACGTACCGAGGTGGAAAGTGTTTCATTACTGTCGAGAGATTAAATAGTTTACTAAGACGCGAAGCGTTCCACTTCTTATAATTTTTAACTAAAAATATTATTAAAAGAAAAATGTCATTTTGACGTAGTATTATAGAAAATATATATTAAAAAAATCAAATAAATTTACAAGTAGGCATATTTTCAAATTAGGCGACGGTTGTCAAGGAAACGTTTGTTTGAAATTAAAACAATAAACGCCAGTTCAAGTCTGATCTTTTGAATCAGGGTGGGAAGTCAGGGCGGGAAGTAGAGGTAGGTAATGTGACACTTCCCTTCCCTTCAATAAAGTCAGTAATGTCAACATTACATGTATAGTTGTAAATAAAAGCCTTTCCACTCTTTCCAGGGTATTTCAATGTTGTTCAACAAGTATTAATCGCCTAGATGGTAGCTTGGCTGTCTGAGCATATATATATTACTCGCTTCTGGCGCTCTCTGACCTCATTTAGACTTGCAGTTGCACGTTCTATATCTTTCGCCCTTTTTCTTTAAAAAAGCAACAAGCTTGTAATATATATCCCGATTATTTATGCTCATCATTGCCTTCAACATGGAGTAATTTTACCAGTGTTGACAATTTTCGTACTTTGGACCCAAAGCACAACACTATTTTAAGAAAGGATTATACGAAAACTCGTAGTTATAGTCAAATTTCTCTAACAACACGTCGCATCGTAGCTAAGTTACCTGTCATTTATGGCACCCTGTTGAAGTCCGGTCTATTTTACGGTATGTTGGCGACAGAGACAGGACTGGGCTTTTTTTTATGATCGAGTACAAGCACTATAGGAAAAATCCTTTAAGGCGCTCTGGGAGCGGTGCGTGTGCGAAGAAAGCGATTCACGTTTTTCTTGAATTGTTGGAGTTTATATTCGGTTGGAAACACGGTCTCAGAAAGGCCGTTCCACAAAGGTGACGTCCTCCAAATGAAAGAGTTCTGAAACAATGATGTTCAGGGTGTACTAAGTTTCATATAGGGATGGGCGGCAGTGGTTCGTCTTGTGTTTCTGCTATGCATTACTCTAGCTGGAATCGAGCGGGCAATATCTGTCGAACACTAGCCATGGAAATATCTGTAGAAGAGAGTCAAATCACCGATGTTCTAAGCTGTCGAGATTCTTAGTCAGCTCGTGGTCGCCGATTAGACGAACGGCTCTCCTTTGGATGGAATCCAACAACCGAAGGGTATGCTTCGGTGCAGAACTCCAGATATGAGAGCAGTATTCCAGTGATGGTCGAATCTGGGCTTTATAGAGTCTCAAAAGTTGTTGAGGTGTATACAACTTTTTGGTACGAAAACGATACCGAGCTTCTGAGAAGCTGCCCTGGCGATTGCCACAACGTGATTATGCCAAGACATATTTCCTCCCAGGTTGACACCCAGCAAATTAATAGACGAAGTCAGTGGAATTGCGTGTCCTGCCATAACGATATCGGGTTCTGCAATGTTAACCTTCTTAGAGAAAACTGCTGCCTGGGTTTTTTTTGAGCGTTACTAAGTTCTTTTACCATCGCATTCACCATATTATATTAAACTTGTACGGGGGTTTGAATCGTTTATTAGCATGCATAATGGCTTACAAAAATGCAGGGTTAATTTAATTTACAATTGAAATGCGATAGTGCGATAGATTGAAAGGTATGCCGTTATTCATTGGTAAAACATAAAAATACATTTGACATGCACTAAACTTACCAATGAAAAACCCTATAAACAACCCTGACATCATGCAAGAGTTTCGCCGCCTAAATATTGTAGAAAAGCCAATCAAGCGGGAAGCGTTGCGCCTGCGCATGTTTCATATTCAATGATGCGTTTCCATATTATAATTTACGTTCGCAGCTTATACTTAGTACAAAGCCGCCAAAATGCCATGTATTCTTAAATATAAACATCTAGATTAGTTCTCAATGAGCGCAAGGTTTGGCAACCCATTGTACAGTAATTCAAATGGATAAACTAATAATATTACATTTCTAATAGCAAATGATGATAAACGAAATGTTTGTGGAAATGAGAGAGTTAATTGTCCTAAACTAGTTTATTCTTCTCACCGTTCAAATAAAATAATAAACACCAAGAAAATTTAGTCTCTGAAACACACACGCGTGAGCTTGCCACGGCCCACTACAGTGGGAACTTTTAGGAAGAAACCAGTACTAGCTGTCACATGTCACATGTGGGTGTTAACGGTCGAAATGCATTGTTTTTAGAAAAAGTTCATTCTACTGTTGCTTTGACTTAGGTCTCTATCATTATCTTGAAAGTGACTTTATCAGCAGCTTTCTTGATTATTTTCCATCTCACGAGATTTGAAATAACTTGTCGGTCACGGTCAAACTTTCACTACCTAAGAAAAAATAAAGTTCAGGGAAAATTGGATTTTAAAATGTTATTTTCTAAATTTAATTAAGTAAGAAAAAATGCTTTGATTTGTACTTTTAATGGTGTTTGAAGAAATAGTGTATGATATAATAATATGGGCTAAAAGCAATTATTTTATTTGATTCGAAGGAAAACTTATTTTCTCACAAAATAAAATAACACTTTTAGCACTTGCATTATAAATAACAATTTTCTAAATCAAAAAGCATGTAAAATAAATCTCCCACCAAACACCTTTTACATTTATATTAGCTTTTATTTAACAAAGAAACATAATATTATACTTATATTTTCACTTTGTAAACAAAATCTTGACGGGGATAAAAGTCTACACGCATTTTCACTAAACAGAAAACTCTCAGGATTTTATAAATCAACTTAGACCAAACAGCAAGATAAAAAAATAACAAATTTGTCTAAAGTGACAGTGATTGATCAAAATGGGAGTGAATTAACAAATGTTGTATGTTTTCTCTACACAAACTTTTATGTTACATACGAGCGACGATTTTTTATAACTTTTTAATAGATGACAGCACCAACACTGGCAGTGTATTCACTGACTTTTAAAAAGTAGACTGTCAACACCCTTTACAAGAATAATGATATACTCGCATGCGTTAAAAGATCGCGAATATTTAGTAGATAGGTACCTATTTTATTTCGTAATGTTTTAAAGTCTATATACCGTGCGAGCAAAAATTATTTGCATCAAATAGGGCCTTGCATCTAAGGACGTGATGCTTAGCGGTAGAGCTTAATACCTGTTAGGTGTCAGTAACTACCTAATTAAACAATCAATCAGTTATTCCGTCATCTTTGACAGTCGTTAAAATTAATTAGATTCATCGCTAATTTTTCCAATTTCTTGAACAATTCACACAATGGGCTTTACGGAACAGCACAAAACATTCATGGTTGAAGCGGATTTTTGAAACGGGGTTAAAGTAAATTGTGAGTGGCAATACAATCCGGGTTTGTGCATGGACGATTTTCACGAACATTTTCCTAACGTTGCTTTTATTGCTGGGGATTTTTATCATTGCCTGAAAAAAACGGTGGCTGTGTTTAGGGAAACAGGTTCTATACAACACAAAAAAGGAGCAGGAAGACCATCTGTAAGAGCAGAAGAACTTGTTGCAAACGTTCGTGAAATAATGCAAAATACGCCAACAAATTGTATTAGACGCCTGTCCCAAGAAGTGGGAAGATCTTATGGAACATGCAGGACTATTCTTAAGAAGCAGCTACATTTATTTCCTTATAAAGTGCAAGTATTCCAAGAAATACAAGCCGCAGAATTTGAAAGACACAGGAATTACTCTCAATGGTTTACCCAAAATTTATTCGAAATAAATGATTTATTAGACCTGACATTTTTTTTGGATGAAGCCTGGTTCCGGTTATGTAAATTCTCACAACACACGCATGCGGAGTAGTGAAAGTCCACATTGCACCTTCAAAAAATTGGTGTCTGGTTAGCTGTTTCTCGAAGAAGAATAATTGTTGGTCCTTTTTTTTTCCCTGACACAGTTACAGCACAGCGGTATAGAAACAATATTTTGAATCCATTTGTGGAGCATTTACTTGACGTTGAACTACGTTTTGGATATTTTCAACAGGACGGTGCAACCGCCCATACAGCCGCCAAAACTATTAACTACTTACGCAATTTTTTAGACGACAGATTGATCAGTTTTCGATCAGACATTGAATTCCCACCTAGATCACCTTGTTTAACGGTTATGGATTACTTCGTTTCTCCTCATTTAAAGAACACTATTTTTAAAACTTCAGTTGCAAATTTAGAACAATTACAAGAAAGGATTATCCAAGAATGTGGTAATATTTCTCCAGAGATGTTGTCAACACTTTCGAAAATATAAGGAGACGTGTGAATGTATGCTTGGAGCATGGTGGTGGCCAATTTCAGCAATTTATGTAATTATTTTTCTTTTTCTTTCTGTATATTCTTATTTTGTTAATTTTATAAACAACAAAAGTAAATTTATATTTGTCTACTTATTTTATTACTCATTAGTTTGGCATTTCATGTCATAATATGAATTTGACAAAATGTTAGCCTAGATTTGGTTAGATATATCGTTCCCATATCATTCTGATCTAAACCAAGCCCTACGTTTTTTAATCCAAGTCCTCTTTGAAGCAAATAATTTTTGCACGCACGGTATTACTATAATAATTATAAGTACTTGAAATTTGTACTTAAGTATTTAAAGTGGTTCTTAAATGAATAAGTTGGTACGGGTCCAGGAAATAAAATAGTACCTTCATATTAAAGGTAACCCAAAAATGTTTCAAACTACTTGTACTGGATTTTCATATACTAAAATACTGAAAGTTTCGGTAATTCCATTATTTTCTTCTACATATTTTTTTGGTGCTCTTATCATTGACAACATCATTATTTTGCTCTTAGCAGATGCATTTATTAATGGCAGTACCTTTCCTCCTAAAATGACGAACAATATTCAGGACGGTTAATTTGTAATGGGTCTGTCAGGAAAAATTGCAGAGAACCTTTCGGATACTCTTCAAGAATTATGTTCAATAGTAACCTCCCTAATACTTAAATTACTACCGGAAATATATCCGAGAGAAAGATTTTTTTTTTAAATTTTAAATTTAAATTTTTTTATTTTATTTATTAACAATACGTGTTAATAGTGGAGCCCTCTACAAAATGCGAAAAAACGGTGGGCAAATAAAAACTGGAAATAAAAGTTAAGTTTAACACCCTGTTAGTGATGCGAGAGGAGAATATTCTCGAGAGAATATTCTCGAAAACGGGAATATTGTCGAGAATATTCTCTGTAAAAAAATTCTACCGAGAATATTCTCTAGACAAGTTTTTCTACATAATTTACACCGCATCGATTTACACTGAAAAATTTTGCAATGATTTTTAAAACTTTGAGTTTCTCTAACCTTTTCAATAACTCTGGCAACAGTGTTTTACGTCTGGCAACAGTGATTCAGGGAAATTCCCTAGAAGCGCGAACGTATAATCGTATTTTTTAATAGTTAAATGTGATCTTTCTTTATTTGACTGTTTTTTTTGTTAAGCTTTTAGTTATTTTTGGGAAGGTATGTTGTTTTTTAAATAAAAATTATATTTCTTTACGTTTTGTTTCATTAACGCCGTTCGCCGTTTGACATTTGCCGAAAATAAGCAGAATAGGTAATTTTTAACTTCTTTTTATTGCCATTTCTAGCCGTTTTCTTACCATTCTCAGAAAATTCTCTAACTTGGGAATATTCTCGAGAATATTTTCCAAAAGATTATTACCGAGAATTTTACATCACTACACCCTATAACTTCGTTAATAATCAATTTTCGAAAAAATAATAATAAGAGATAGCATTTATTTTCGGTCTAAATTTTTTTGCTCATCATTTCCGGACACCCTGTATATTAATTCCAACAAATTAGTTTGAGAAACTTTAATAGTGTCCTATTAACGTCTTATCTGCAATCATAGTTTCAAAACATGTATTTTATTAGTTTGATAAATCTAAAAATATGTTAACAGTAAGTTTGGCAATTCTTTTAATGGATGTATTAAGTATACTGGGCCATAGAGCTTCATTAAGAAGCTAGATCTATTGGGAGAAATATAAACAAGGTGTGAACCACAATAGATCATACAGTCGCAGTAGAGGGTTAAATTGTATGAACATTTTAACTTTTAATATGTTTCAAGTTTTAAATTTTTATTATAAATAGCTAAAAAGTAAAACTATGTAGGTTTTTACTATTTTTAAATTGTGTTTTTTATGATTGATCACTAAAATTTCAATTTGCCAATCGCTAAACATAATTGCAGTAGTAAAATTGATGTTCTACGAACCACGAACATTTTAAAGGAAATTATATCAATTTCAAATGGTGTTTAAAAATAAAAGAAAATTATTTTATCTTTACGCGACTTTCTTGTTTCTATCAAGGGCTATTATCCTTATTCAATTTAGATTTCTGCGACAATGTGTAAGTTTTTATATATATTTGTTTAAGTTTCTATTTAACTTCAGGGGCGGCTCAATTATGGGCCCACTTAAAAAAATAATGCGAAATCATCATTTTATCATCATATTATCATATTATTATTTTGTTTTGTACAACGGCTCTAAATATTTGGGTCGTCGAAATAAAGATATATTCGTGGTTTAACAGTAAAATAAGTAGTTTTATTTTCTGACTGTATGCAGATAAATATTAATTTAAATATACAAATTTTACCATTTAGGAAACTCAACTTTCTTTCTTAATAATTCTAAATTATCACAGGATATGTATAATATACAGGGTGTTCCTTAATGACGTGCTAATATTTTAGGGTGTGATTCCTCAAGTCATTTTATGAAGAAAAGTTTTTATAAACATAATAATAATATGTCCTAAACGGCTTAAATTTTTTGCTACAGGGTGTCGAATTTTTACTTTTTTACTGCGTTTTTTGTAATATCTCTGAAAGTACTTTAGATAATATTTTTCATTTTGGCATGTGCTAATAGGACATAAAACCACATGTTTTCGTTATAAAAGTTATTATTTTGTCCCACCAGTGGCGTTCCTGCAAAAATGTCCTCTGATATTTTTTAGAAAAAAAGTGGTACACCACTGACATTTTTCCATGTGGATATTATTTCTGATTAGCCTGGTCAATTCTACAAAAAAGCACACCGTTCTTATTTAAAATAATTCAATTAATTTAGCTCTACTATTTATAGTGGATTTCACCTTAGTTTTTAATGCTTTGACGTCTCTCTTGTCAAACATATTAGCCAACATGTGATTTTAAAATCCCTAATTCTATAAACGGCTTTCAGGCACGGGCATTGGCTAGATTAACAAGAGATGGATATATAACTGACCGTATAGTTACATGTACATGACGAAGATGCACACTACACAGTTCAATACGTTGCCCTTCAATGAGCTCTAACTCGTCAGAAGCATAGCATCGCTCGTATATGCCGTTAGTATGTGCATCTTTGTCTTACGCATCTGCTCTCGCATATCTCTTTTCGTACTTCATTAATTCGATTGTCTCGTCGCGTTCTTTAAATATCACAGAGCCTAGGGATGTTACGGAATAGCTTTTTCTCGTACCTAGTTGGACCTGTACCTATTCCAAACCCGAACCTATTCCAAATACCTATTACAGGTCCAAACTATTCCAGGTCAAACTTAAACGCCGCTCCGCCGATTGGCGCTATTCCGGCTGCATGGCCGACACGAGTTTTTAAAGAAGGCCGCCAGAACTCCAGCGTGGCCAGCACTGCCCAGCAGTTTCCGATTGTTCGAATTAAATTTCGTTATAAATTTTTGTAACAGATTAATATTTCTCGCACCAGACTTTTTTTGGAAGATTTGATTGTAACGGAGGCCTATTATTTAAAGAAACATGAAGAATAGGCATAGGTACATCCACCATGTTGCCTTTTTAATTAATTCCTCATTGCTGGTTGCATATCCCACATTAAATACGCTATATTTTGTTGCCCAATAAATTATTACAATATTTTTAGAAATATTTATTATTTATTACTATTTCCCTTTATCTTTATTTAGTGAGATTATTTTAATTATTGCAATGTGCTTGTAATGGCAACGTTTAAAATTCTCAACTGCAAATTCGCCATATTATATGAATTTAAAGGAAAAGCCGTTCCATTCCCTATATCGTACCTGTACCTGACAACTTAAAAAAGGAATAACAATGAAACCAGAGAATCAAACATGTGACAGTGCCAACGGACCTGGAATAGGTACCTGGTAATAGGTAATAGGTACGCGGAATAGGCAGATGATACCTATTCCAAAAGAACAGGTCCAGTTCCACTGTAACACCCCTAACAGAGCCGCATTGGGTTGGGACACACCGCGCACCGCGTGCATTCTTGATCGTTCGTGTTATTGTTTTTGGTATTTTTCAGACAGCATTTTGCTTATATTTTGTGCGTATTAGACTTTTTTGTTTTAAACTGCCGGACTGTGCGTATCTGTGACGTGTTTCTTTTTATGCAAAAGTAAGTAAATAATTATTATTAGAGAGTTTTCGTTGTATTGGCAAATTCAAACGGTTAACCATAACGCATACAAATACGAAGCCGCTATTTGACAGATCGTAAAAATAGTTTTCGTTTAAATTCGCTTAACGTTAAGTCGAATTCGACAGTAAACATAACAAATATAACATAACCTATCTTTAATGGTTTGTGTTCATATTTTCATATACGTATTGTGCTATATTTTTTGCTTGGTTTTAATTTCCTAGTACCCAAAATTCTAAAACATCATGATAGACGAAAGGTTGCTTTTATTGGACTCATCCAGTGATTCGGATTTGGATGATGCCCTTCTCTTGGAGGTGCTTGATCGCCAGGACATTCAGTATCGAGCACAGTTGTATGGAAATTTCAATTTAGAAAACTATAATAATGCTGAATGCAAATTTTATTTCCGATTTGGTCATTGAAAATGGTCATTACGCATGCGTTCCGTTTTCGCTATGGCTTTGTCTTCCGTCCGTTAGCTCCCGCTACTTATCCGTTAGGCCGGATCCACAAACATCCGTGATACGCATCCGTTGTGTACCACATGATTAATCTGAACCAATGAAATTTTAGAGCCCTAAAATGTATGTGGATTCAGCCTAACGATAACGATAAATGACAGCTCAAATGTCAAAGTTGTCAAATAGCGGCTATCGGAATCGCTTTTAAAAGACAACGAAAACTGTCAAATGTCTCGGACGGTGACGACGACATCGACAGCTTGTCAGATGAAGACCAAAAATAATAGGGAACTTGCAACAAAATTAAATTTGAAAAGCACAGTGAACCATTATGCTAAAATAAGTTTTACATACAGTTGTATTGAAGAGTGCTTGAGGTATCTGTTCTGCAAACGCATGGACAAAAATCTTTTTTTGTAGTATCTACTTACATTTTTTTTCTTTATTCATTAAAAAAAATACCTAATTCGATAACATTACAAACTTTTGTTGTTTTATTATAAACCAACGAAAAGTTAGACCTATTGTAAACTTCAAACTCTTTAGAACCTAGTCTAAAGAAAAAAATATCTACCCGTGAATAAGAAAATAAAAAAGTAAACAATAAGCTAATAAATATAATATATAGATTTTTTCAACTTAACACTGCATGGTCTAAAATCAAATTAAAAAACAAAATAATTCTTTAATAAAAAACGTAGTTAATTATTGATGATACTAGATTCACGACTGCCCCTTGTATATTTTTTATTGTACTAAATTAAGAGTGTGTTTTTACCAAAATAACAGCATTTTATTATATTATGAATAAAAATTAAATGAAATTGTTTTTCTGATATTCTATCCTATTTCCATTCCCCTTCAGGGTTTTTTTTTGAAATATCTTAAAAAATGCTTAGGTAATTCTCGTATCCATTCATAATTACAACTACAAATAAATTGACCCATGTTCACTCATAATTTTAAGTCCGGCCCTGGCCAATCCTTAAGTTCTGTAAAAAGAAATGTTATAAATGACATGTGTCAGCGGCGGCTATTAAAAACTAAGGTGAAATCCACTATAGTACCTATTATTAACCTTGATAATGCAAAATTTTGTTTTATAAAAATTATTGGAAATGACCACCTTTATTTAATAGGCATGATTTCCCGTCTTTGCTTGGAGTAGCGCACTCGTTCAAATATTCCAGGCGTATAGTAAAGTGTTAATGGGAGTTTTATACATTACAGTTTTAAGATTACCCACAAGAAGAAATCCAAACTATTGAGATCAGGGGATTTTGCTGGCCATTGTTGAGCTCCTCCGCGACCTATCCAACGATTCAGATAAACTGCATCTAAATGGTCGCGAACGATTAAATTGAAATGAGCAGGAGCTCCATCATGCATGTACCACATTTGATTCCTTAGCGCATATGGTACATCTTCAAGTAACACAGATAGTTCTTCTTGCAGGAAATGCAAATAAGACTGCCGTTAAGGCGTTAATTATGTTTTTAAGAACGTCACCGTTCCAGGATAATTAGATTTATGTGATCAAAAATTATTCGTCAATACTGCAAAATGTAGCTAATTTAATTTAATTATTTTAATTAGGGACAGTGAGCCTGAGGAAAAAAACGCAAGATATCATTTTTATGTAGAATTGATTAGGCTAATCAGAAATAATATCCACATGGAAAAATGTCAGTTGCGTACCAATTTTTTTCTAAAAAATATCAGAGGACATGTTTGCAGGGACGCTACTGGTGGGACAAAAAATAACTTATATAACTAAAACATGTGGTTTTATGTCCTATTAGCACATGCCAAAATTGGAAATATTATCTAAAGTACTTTCGGAGATATTACAAAAAAGAAAAAATTCAACACCCTGTAGCAAAAAATTTAAGTCGTTTACGACATATTATTATGTTTATACAGTATGTCTCCGTAAGTTTGCATCATATGGAAAACCTTTTTATTATTCATTTTACGAAAAAAAGTTATTCTTCATAAAAAGCTCTGCATGGTCTAAAACCTAAAATGCAACCATCAAATTAATATCGAAATTTTCTAGTCATATACGAGGGTTGTAAAAAAATGTGAATTTTTACCAAGAATGTAAATTTTTCCCAAGAGTAAAGTACCTTTATTTTTGACATTATCAAAAATTGTTATTAAAAAAAGTTGATCAGAACTAAAAACCACGTCTAAATATGCAATTATACGCATTTATGTTGAAAAATTATTTTATTAATTTGTTATTAATTATTTAATTTTTTAATTATTTAATTAATTTAATGCGTGTGATTGCATATTTAGACGTAGTTTTTAGTTCTGATCAACTTTTTTTAATAAGAATTTTTGATAACGCCAAAAATAAAGGTACTTTACTCTTGGGAAAAATTCACATTCTTGTGAAAAATTCACATTTTTTGACAAATCTCGTATATGACTGGAAAATTTCGATATTTGATGGTTGCATTTTAAGTTTTAGACCATGTAGAACTTTTTATGCAGAATAACTTTTTTTCGTAAAATGAATAATAAAAAAGTTTTCCATATGATGCAAACTTACAGAGACATACTGTACATATCGTTCATTTGGAAGAAGACAGTTACATTTCAAAAAACATGATTTCGAGTAATGGAGAATTTAAGAAAGTTATAAATTTAACTAGTTCGAATTTAGAAATTGGCAAATCCAAAATATACTATTTATGGTAATATTTGATTTACTTTGGGATCTATAAGAAAATCCTTAACCAATATTATTTTAGCACTTACAGGTTAAAAAAAAAACAGATGTAACTCTCTTGATCAAAAATATGATTGTTTTTACATTATTTTTTTATGGTTTTTAAGATCAATTGAGAAATTACTTGACTTAAAACATAAAAAAATGCAACATAGGACAAAACGTTTATTAAAAACCAAAATGGAGATAAGTATGTTAATATCCAAATACTTTATACTCAATAATCAAAATAAATCATTAGTTCCGTTTAAAAATATATCAATTTTAACTTTAAAACAAAACATTTTAACTTAAATCTACAACCAGTGTAAATCTCAAATTCTTATAAGTTTTTATAAAAATCCAAGTAGTACATTGGTACACATCTTTTCTTTTCTATGAGAGAAAGCAGTCCTTTTTTCTTAGCTTCACTGATTCCATTTTTTTTGGTGTACGCTTTCTTAAGTCTTATTGCTCCCATATCAACTTTTCTCCTAGAGTTGGTAATTTCTGCTTCAGCAAATTCATTCTGCGCGAAAGAAGGTTTATAAAATAGAATGTTAGGATGGTCTTTATCTACCATAAGCATATCTGTTAGCTTAATGTTCTTTGGTATATTGATAAAAAGATCTGTAGCTAAAATTTTAAATAAATTATAAGAAATATTGTTACAAGTAGAAATGTCTCTTAAATAAAATAAAATATCTAATATTTCGTTAGGAACATTTTTTGGAAAGAAAGGTATATTTTGACTTATCACTCTATTACCAAATAAAATTAATAGACATATAACTTACCTTTAAAGTAAAAATATTATATAACAAAATGCCACTGTATTATCGATACACTTAAAATAACTATAAAGGTATAAAACTAAATATCACTGTTTTACTGAGAAATTACGATGCTCCTCGCTCCAATGTTGAAGACAAACTGAGATGTAAGGGTCTTCTCCATGATACAACTTTCTTTGTATCATGGGTCTTCTCAATAACGGACGCGCAGAATATATTAAGTGCAATAAGTTAGATCTGCCATCTGTTGGCGAATTAGTGAAAGCTTACTTGTAACTATTTTTTTAATAAAAATATACGTATTTTTTAGTAAATTGCGCCGATAAAATTAAAAATAAGAAATTTTGAGATATAATCCTCTTCTTCCAAATGAACGATATATACTTTTCTTCATTAAATGACTTAAGGAATCACACCCTAAAATATTAACACGTCATTAAGGAAAACTTGGGAAAAACTATTCTGTTTTTGTTATATTCTTTTCGAGTACTTTTAAAGGTGGGATGGTTCAGCCATTTTTGACAGCATTAGAGGAGCTTATGCTATTGTAAATTTATTACATTTTATATATATAAACTGAATTTTATAAATAAATACAATTGAATCGAAATGTTAAGGCCGTTGTTTAATGATAATATTTATATTAAATATAAATATCTGCGGATTAACAAAATATCCCTACAATAGAAAGCAACGGCAAACAATAATACTTGTTTTGCGATTGGGAATCCCATGCATTAGTAAAATAAATATTTTTATAAAAAAAAATGGAAAGGACTTTAAAAACACTCTGAAAAGTTTAAAATAACATTATTTTAGGTATATTACTAGGGTTGGTGAATAAAGTTAAATTTAAGCGGCGTAGCAACCGGGGCCATAAAAAAATATATTAAATATATAAAAATAGTATGTGCCTAAATGATGAAAAATTGATGCAATATCGCAAACAAATAATATTTTTCCGTTTGTATAGGAATTTAAACGATAAAGCACTCTTATTATTTTTGCATTTTTACTTACAATATTTTTATTTTGATTACTTTACTTTGATACTTAAATTTACCTTTTGTTTAAAATACTTTTAGAGCTTATGATATAACACTCATTGGCGTAAATAGAGGGGGGGGGGGGCGGGATGCCAGCAACCAGCGTTTATATATCATACAAATTTATAGACATCAACCTTATGAATTGTACTTGAAATCCGCAGCAAAATCGCAGATAAAAATATTAAATTATTTAAAAACTTAAAAATTTCGGAATAGACAACCTTCCACAAACTTTATTTTTATTGGGATTCCCGGATTCCCGGAGTACGCATACGCATAATAAAAAAAGTATGACTGAATTTTAGTTGGTTGGTGTAAGATCGTCTTTCGGAGGAGACGTAAAGCTGTCGGTAGGGCTGGGCGATATTGAAATTCCAATATCGAATATCGATATTTAAAAAAATATCGATAAAGTCGATATATCGATAAATATCGATAATATCGATATATCGATATTTTATTCTTCGATATTTTATTCTTTAAATATCGATATTTTATTTTTTAAATATCGTTATTCGATGTATCGATAAAACATAAAAATATTATGTTATAAATACAGTGTCACCAGTAAAGTCCGCATCATATGGGAATAGTAGTCACGTGATTCGCATTATCTGTCAAATATTAATTTTTTCCAAAAAATATTTCAAATGTTGTTATTTCTGAAAAAATCGAAAAAAGTTATTAGAAAAAGTTTTTCTAAATGCAGTTTCTAGCTCATACGCAAAATTTCAGCTGCATAAGATAATTTTGATTTTTAACCTATATTTTGTAAATTGTACCACGTTTGCAAAATAGGACTCAACGCAACCTACATAAAACTTCTTAGTTTTGACAATGCTTTATTTCAGGTACATTTTCTTTAAAGTAGCGCCATATCAAATGTGTTTTTCTACAAAAACGTTATTATGGCATTGCTTAATAATAAATTATAATATAGGGGTTTTAAATTAAATCGTTGAAAATAGAAACTTTACGTTGTTAAACTAAAATTTATTTTCCACTTAAAAAACACTTTACTGAAGACACTGTGTTCTTTTTTGTCTTAATATTAAGGTGTATTACTTTTAGACAAAAACTACGTTTTCAAAAATACTTATTTTATGAAGTTACCTTATACAGGGTCAAAAACAAATAAACTTTGCATCACATGCGACCAATAGCCCAATTTTGATTTTGTAAATAAAGCTATTAATAAAAAAAATCCCATAAGATGCGGACTTTACTGGTGACACTGTATATCAATATTGTCTTATGTGCACTGTAAAACTCCGTACCTTCATTTTAAGGAGATACTCTAATTATGAAAACATGAAGAAAAAAGATTGAATTAAATATTAATCCTTAAATGTGTTATAAGGACGGTATTGAAATTCCAATCGAATATCGATAATATCGATAAGTATCGATAAATATCGATAAATATCGATAAAATTGATAAATATCGATAATATTGATATATCGATATTTTATTTTTTAAATATCGTTTATCGATATATCGATAAAAATATCGATATATCGAATTTTTGCCCAGCCCTAGCTGTCGGTCCCGGCCATCTCTGGTCGTTAAGTCACGTTAGAGGCGCTTGCGCGACCTGAAAACTGTAGCACCAGACTTAAGCACCACAAGTTACACGAACTTTACTTTTTTTTTTATTGGGAAAGAAAGAAAAAACCTAAAGTCTTCCTCCACAAAATTTAATAGAATAAAAATTCTTAGGTTAAAGGTCTCTACATGTTTCGAACGTAGAAACGTTCATCATCAGGAGACAGAAAATTTATTTAGTGCTGATTGTTTTAGCAGAATAGGAAATGGTGTAGAACCTTAATGGAGCTTTTATGGAATTAAAAAAATATGTGTAGAAGAGACATATCTAATATGAAAAATATTGATTACCGTTAAACCATAATGAGTACTATGTGAAAATCTTATTAAAGGGGATCTAAACCAATCGAAATAAACTGGGGAAGAAGAAAAAATCTTCCTAAAAAGAAGGTGTCGAAGATTATTTAATAGTAATTTAACAAACTAGTGTATTAATAAGGGCGATTAATAATCGAGACGTGTGAGCGCAGCGGGCACGTTAATTTGTTGAGATTATTAATCGCTATTTAATATACGCGTTAGTTACAATATTTTTCCGTCGATTGTCTTGTTAATAGATTATATTTTTTTTTAATTTAGAACCAAACTACATATTATAACAAATTTTTGAATTTCAAACTTATTGACATCGACAGAAACTATGGCAACGCTATTATGTACGCGGCAGTGCGTGCTTTGTAGTATGTTTGGTTGCCTAAAATCGTTTATTAATAAAAAAAAATCATGCATTAATGTATGATTTTTTATACATTAATTAAGGTTGTAAATACACGGTCGACGGAAAAATTATTTATAATACGCGTCATCCTTATAATGTCAGTAAGACATTATAAGGATAAAATTGTCATAATTCTGAATATATCACAATAAAATGACATTGCATAATAGTATATTAAAGTACACGTTTCATAAGAAGCGGTTTTAGCGCACGCGTCTATTTTAAAAAACGAGCCACAAAGTGGCGAGTTTTTTTATTGACACGTGCGCTAAAACGCCTTATGAAACATGTGCTATATATTTTTTTTTCTATTTCACCTTTTATAATCAAGAAAAATACATTTTAAAAAGAAAATAAATCCTTCAAATTTTGTAAATTTTTATGTCTAAATTTTATGTTGGTAATACTATTTTTTATCATAGCAGCCTCTGGACAACAAAAATTATTTTGCAAACTGTCATTTTTTGATTTTGTTGACCCATTTTCACCACGAGATTCTAAAGTTATTTTAGCGATATAAGATTTGAAATTGGACGGATTACGTTGTGTGATCCTTGTACATTCGGTACATATACAGAGCGGTCGGAAATTCGGGAGATTTTGCTACTTTTTTTCGAATTTCAAAAGACGTGATTTTACGTCACGGCATTGCAATTTAGTAGAAAAGATGGAAAATTCAAATAAAGTTGAAGTTAAAATCGACATTGGAAGGTTAGTAGATTGAATTTTGGATAGGATTTGGCAGAAAATGATAGCTTGAAGCATCTACAAGAGATTGATTTATAGATTTATGCAACCAACATACATGTATGTTATCTACACAGAACAAAAAAGTAAGTTATCAAGCTATTTTTCCTCTGCGAAAATGGGTTTTCTCGTAAATCACAAAGGCCGCGCAAGTCAATGAAATAAAACATTTAAATGTTACCAACATCAAATAAAGAAAAAACGCGTATCGAAATAGCTTCATTACGATACGCAAACACGTATCGTACTGAGCTTATTA
Source organism: Polydrusus pterygomalis (assembly GCA_963969555.1). Taxonomy (NCBI): domain Eukaryota; kingdom Metazoa; phylum Arthropoda; class Insecta; order Coleoptera; family Curculionidae; genus Polydrusus; species Polydrusus pterygomalis. Next base: position 33,317,061 of record OZ018376.1, on the reverse strand, counting down.
TGAACGTGAAATAGAAAAAATGTTTTGTGGGGTACGGAGCTTTAATCCTCAGTACCTAATTTTATCCTTATAATGTCTTACTGACATACACTTGAAAAGTTTTATAAAAAATTTTAAATAATCTTCGACACCTTCTTTTTAGGAAGGTTTTTTCTTCTTCCCCAGTTTATTTGGTTGGTTTAGACCCCCTTTTTTAACATACTCAGTATGGTTTAACCTTTATCAAGTTTCTTCATTTATGTCTCTTCTACACATCAATTTTTTTAATTTCATAAAAGCTCCATTAAGGTTCTACACCATTTTCTCTTCTACTAAAACCATCAGCACTAAATAAATTTTCTGTCTCCTGATGATAAACGTTTCTACGTTCGAAACATGTAGAGACCCCTAGAGAATTTTTATTTTATTAAATTTTGTGGAGGAAGACTTTAGGTTTTTTCTTTCTTTCAAATACTTTCAACTACACTTTAAGCATGGACCATTTCTTCAAATTTATTTTTATTGCTAAATAAGAAATAAATATAAAATTCAGGTGTTTTCATTTAAAAATGTGGTTTTTTGCAGTTTTTTCCATTTATTTCTAATCTTATTGTTCATACAGTGTCACCAGTAAAGTCCGCATCATATGGGATTTTTTTTTATTGATAGCTTTATTCAAAATTTGACTTTGGCATCAAGTTCTGCTTCAATCGAGATGAAAATTAAGCAAAAATATAGTAATCACGTGATTCGCATTATCTGTCAAATTTTAATTTTTTCCAAAAAATAATTCAAAAGTGGGGTTATTTCTAAAAATATCAAAAAAAGTTATAAGAAAAAGTTTTTTTAAATGCAGTTTATAGCCCACATGCAAAATTTCAGCTGCATAATATAATTTTGATTTTTTACCTATATTTTTATTTTAACCTACTTTTGAAAAATAAGACTCAACGCAACCTACATCAAACGTCTCAGTTTTGACAAGGCTTTATTTCAGATACATTCTCTTTAAAGCAGCGCCATATTAAATGTGTGTTTTTTTACAAAATCAAAATTGGGCTATTAAAATTTGGTCGCATGTGATGCAAAGTTTATTTGTTTTTGACCCTGTATAAGGTAACTTCATAAAATAAGTATTTTTAAATACGTAGTTTGTGTCTGAAAGTAATACACCTTAATATTAAGAAAAAAAGAACACAGTGTCATCAGTAAAGTGTTCATTAAGTGGAAAATATATTTTAGTGGTAGGTAAAAAATCAAAAATATCATGCAGCTGAAATTTTGCATGTGGGCTAGAAACTGCATTTAAAAAAACTTTTTCTAATAACTTTTTTCGATATTTTCAGAAATAACCCCACTTTTGAATTATTTTTTGGAAAAAATTAAAATTTGGCAGATAATGCGAATCACGTGACTACTATTTTTTTTGCTTGCATCTCGATCGAAGCAGAACTTGATGCCAAAGTCAAATTTCGAATAAAGCTATGAATAAAAAGAAATCCCATATGATGCGGACTTTAATGGTGACACTGTATGTATTAATAGTAAATAAAAAATTAAAAAAATAAAATATTCTAAAAAATTTATTAAACCAGGGGTTTTTCAATAAGGAACTCAACCCAAATTAAATAATAAAGGTTTCCTGATTGGTTTAGGAAAAATTGCTAATTACTTTGTAACCTGGAAACATAATTTTTGACATAAAAACTTAGATATTATGTCGAAAACGCTTAGACTTAGGTATGTGATATGATATAGGAAATCTAACTAGAATCTTACGTAAAATACAAAAACGTAATAATATACAGAGTGTTCCATTTAAAATCAGCAACCTACTTCCGGTATAACCGAAAGTGCCACCATAATATTGAAAATATTTTGGCCAGGTTGCCCTCATTAACATTAGCATACCGTCAAATTTCCAAAATTTTCCTATGTATAGTTTTCTATATATAGATCTAAACCGTTCCAGGTCAGACAACCTGTAGATGTTCCAAACATTGTAATGTAAGGATCAGTATACGTAAGTGTTATATCTGAAGGTTAGTGAACCGGTAGTTAACTATAGCCTTAGAGATAGGTAGATAAAAACTACCTAACAAATTTCTTGGTTTTTATATGCACGGTTCCCGGGCATTCGGATTTCGGTAGTCGATCGAGAATAAATAAGTTATTTTTCCTCAAGTACAGGAACCCGCAATTTTTTACATTCCAAAAATACAAAATTATTTCATACGGAATAGTAAGCAATATTAATTAAATATACATAAAATATATCCATAAATAGAATTATTAAAGGATACAACTACATCGGCCTCAAAATGTTTAAAGAAATTTGGGTGTCACGAAGAGGAGGAGACTTTACTTTTTAGGGTAGTTTAAGGCTCTGGGGAGACATCAGGCTCGACATTTTACTGAGGAGAGGAAGTTATTGCCTTTGCCTGAAAGAATATCCTGGCTTGCATAAAAAGATCGGGAACGTTAGACAAGGGTACAGGTGGTTAAGGTAGTTAGGGAAAGATTTAGGGGTTGGTAGAAAGATCCTACTTGCCAGGTTGCTGAGCCTCCCCACAACTACTACTACTAGTACTACTACTACTACTACTAAATGGTATTCTTTATAATCACTTATATAACCCATAAAAATGAATCTAATAAATAATAGGAAATATTTATCGTTTATGAGCTTTAAAGTTTTTTTCTGGTTGGTATGTATGAGTTCTCGTAGAAAAATAGCTTCTTAAGACTCATAAAATATTAGATTACTGTTTCAATTACCGACTCAGTTCTTATGCGTTTTTATGAGGTTCTTTCGGCAGAGTTTGCATTCCGATAATAAAATTCCTCATTTATTTGTAATAAATTAAAACTGATATCTACTTACCCCAATAATTAACCCTAGTTAAGTATTATAATTGAAAATTATGATACAATAATGGCTTCCTAAAATATTAATGTATGTTTTTTGGAACTTCGGCGTCGGATATAATTTTTTTAAATTTTTAATAAAAAGTTGCCACAGCTGCACGCCTCAGATTGAGTATTATTTAAATTATTAATTTAATTGATATTTATTAAATTACTATTGGGTATTTATTTATAAATAAATAAGTGATTTTAACTAGGAAATTTTAATTGAATGTATAATAGTTTTTTTTTCTGTGTTTCGTTATGAAATTGCTAATAATAGCGGAATATTGGGTATAAAGGCAATTATAACATTTTAATGAGCTTTTTGTTATTTAAAGACTAAAATAATCACACTTCCTGTAGGAGTAAATAAATATTTAACAGTGTAATGCAGAAATCTGCCTTCAACATAGAGCAGTATTATTTCCGCTTGCATATTTCTCATTTATAAATCAGCATTATTTACCAACTTACTTGACAAGAACATTTCAACTTCATATTGACTTTTGGAATGAGAACTAAAACTACTTGCAAGTTTATTGGATATTATTTATACAAAATCATTAAAGCTTTATAAATATTTACGGAAGCGCTATGCACAAATTGATTTTCGAATTTAATGCCACAAGATGTTTCAGGATCTCAACGCGTTACTAAGCAACACCAACCCCACCTTCGATGTCGTGGTGTTGCTGTGTGGCACGTTTTTGACCGAAATAAAAGTATTAGGTAATCCTGAATCATCGGGTATTCAAAAGATTTATACAACGAAATAAAATATATAATTTTTCATTTTTATTATAATATTTAATAACATATATAAATTACAATTATTATAGTGACAACTTCCAGTTGGATCATTGGATGAATTATCATTATTATTATTAATATTAAATGGAGCTGTTTAAACTTGGGTTTCAACATTAGGAGCAAATATCAAAAAATTACCTTGTCTGACTTCCATTATCTTTATTTTGTTACTTAATATAACGTTTCGGTTAGTTAGTATCTCTAACCTTTTTCAAGTGTAAACTAAATTATAATTCTAAGGCTACTGTCTTAAATACTATCCATGTGCAATGAAGCTTGATGACTCCGCCGTTGGCAACGACTCCGCCTACGTGCTTATTGGAGTGTGAAGTTTGAGCTGTTGGTTTTGTACAAGAAGAGGCTTCCAGATATTGGGGATATCTATACTTGGTTTACTAAATTTATGGGTATTTTGATCATGAAAGCTGCTTCTTTAAATTTTCATTTTCTCCAGTGCTGTTCCGTGTCCAAAACCTTGGTTTCTGACCACTATATAATTTTATGTTGGTTGGTCCATAAATGTTTTGCTATACCTGATCTCAAAGTTTCACCTCTTTAAGTATGTTTCAGATGTACGATTTGCCACACTCGCAAGGAATTTGATAGATACAATTTTTTGTGTTTTCATTACGGGGGGGGGTTACTTTTGTAAGAAAGCTTCTAAGCATATTTCCGGATTTAAAGGCTGTCCACTTTCTTATGATGCTTATACCTGCTGGACAATTTTTAAACCATGGGGATTCATTATTTTGTTTCCAGTTTGGATTTACGGCCAAATAAAAAAAGGTTTGTTTTCAACTTTTTCGCCTCTTTTAAATAATAGCTTAAAAAATAAGCGCAGTGAACATAAATTAGGACTTGCAAAATTTCTTATAAGCCACTTACTTCCATATGATCGACTTGCTCCTTCTTGAGCCGTTTTATAAAATATTGGGTTATATTCCAGACGACCGATACTCGACCCTTCATTATATTTTTCTCCTTAGAATACTCTAATGCCAAAGAAACCGCTTCATTTTCCTTACATGCTAGTTTGGAGGTAGCTATGTGGAAAATTTTTCGTTAAAGACCATCAGAGATATTTTTATCCAAACTAGAAGCCAATTTTTCGATTTCTTGTCTTGTCAAAGCGGTGGACGACTACTTGCGTGCACCAGGTGTTGCCTGCAACTCTTTTCTTTTTGCTTTTCGGGCAAAACGGGCGCTTTAAAAGACCATGTCATTAAACGGATACAGTGATTATTTCTTTTTGGATATAGTTTCCGGAGCATTTTGACCGTTTTTTTCCATAACAGCTTGAGTACATTTTCTTTAAAATTGCTTCCATCAGCATTTCGCATATTATATACCCAGTCTTTTAAAATGTTTGACAAAATATAATCTCTGTCTCTCAAATTTGTAACTTAGTACATACCATGAAAAAATTCGTAAATTGTTATAACCCATTTGTCCGAAAGCTTGGTATTTTTTGGTTTCAAGTTTTTTACAGCTTCGTCGACTTGAGGCAGTAAAATTTTGTAACATTAGGCTGACTGATGTTTAAATTTACTTGTCAAACATTGATAATTACAGTAAATCTACCAACCGATAATCATTTGAAAGATTATAACATAATAATCGGATCCTTCTATATGGAAAAAAATTACAATGAGTTGAATAATCATTTTAATTATATATTGTTTAGAAATGTAATAACGAATTGATGTCTAATATATTGTTAATTTAATTCTAATTTAATAGTTATTACCGTCACCAAAACGTGTATTTCATCATCTCTAAACTATAACTTTAAAATAATAATAGGTATTAAATAGAAAATTATTGCTTGTCATTAACATTACTGAAAGACCATTAAGCAGGTAATAAAACTGATGCATTATTAACTGACTAGTTCAATAATAGTTTCTATTATTCTTAGTGCAGTGCAGTCAAATAAATACACCATTTTTGGAGGAGATTTCTTTAGACTAGAAATAAATTTCCGGCAATAAATTAATCCGTCGATTTAGACTGACGAGGAACAATATATTATTATACAATACGCGAAATAGTGTTGGGTACTGAAACTGACCAACCCCCGGTGTGTTCATCACCTGCAGAAATCCGTTACTCTAGCTGTAATCGTCAAATCTTGTGGTACGACCCTGTCTACGTTGTATTCATATTAAGGTTCTTTTAACGTTTGGTACAACGAAAAAGTTTGTCAGGTTTTAAGATTTTTTAGCTTTACTAATCTTATTATGACTGTTTCCCTATGATGCGGTATTCCGCTGCCAGTAAACGAAAATTAGAGAGGTGTTTAAAAATTCACCGTTCTTGCATCTTACGCAAGTATCATAGGCGTATTGAAAATACCTACCACATACAGTGGCGAGAAAGAAACCATTATGTCACAGCACAGATTACTCCTATCTGTGAGTATGTAACGTGCCGCTATCACGCGTTATTATGACGGCATGGATGCTCCGATTTAGTTTGAAATTATAATTAAATTATTATACTTAGAAATGTGTAAATTTGACTGTTTTGGTAAAATAAAAAATATAGGATAATCTGTATATTAGTACATATTTTATTAAAGAAAGCTCAAAATCACCTTTTCAAAAATAGCGACAAAATTATTTCTTTAGCTATACACAGCCATTTACCTGCTGGTCCTTGTACTCTTTGTTCATGAAATGTCTAAATCTTAAGTCGGCTATGAAATGTTTTGGATTGGTATATCCATTATCCCCCGACTTTCTGTGTAATACGCCAAGACCGCCGCGCTATTTCGCTTTGTTTCAGCGACATTCACTGTTTATTTTTTTCCAATTTTATCGAAATTAAAACAATCAAAAATGCTGTTACCATGATATCGACTAATATGGACACCTGAAAATTTTAAAAATTACGAAAACGTTATCTGATATCAATGAAATTTAGACGAATAAAATTTATTTGCACTGTCGTAGATTAAATTTTGAATGATACACGTTCGATATGAACTTTGTTAATGAAACTTGTGCAATTAAACGTTTAACGTTGCACACGTTTCATTATAGTGTTCATCGAACTAGTATCATTAATAACTATCTACTAACTCGAAAAAGTTTTGTCTGTATCTACTAACTGTTCTCAGACTTCTACTGTTCTCTCTCCCGGCCATATTATCTTAATATCAACAAATATAATAATAAATGCCGAAACCCAAAACAAAACAATATTAATACCGAGATTAATACTCAACAGATAATGTCATCGATCCTGTGCTGCTCGAATGTTTGTTTAGACTTCACCGCCGTGTTATTTATGTGCATGTCGCATGTCGCGTTCATTTTTCACGAAATATACTCGTATATACGCACCCAGTAGTATTTTCAATACTAAAACAATTAATCTATTGAATGATGAATCAAATTCACCATGGAGAAAGAAGAAAACAACCAATTACCGTTTCTAGATGTCAACGTGAGGAAAAATGGCAGCAGCATCCAAACTTCAGTATACAGAAAACCGACGCATACAGGTCAGTATCTCAATTTTACATCAAATCACTCAAACAAGACGAAACATGGCATAGTCTAAACCCTCGTGGATAGAGCAATTACAATCTGTAACTCGGAAGAAGCACTTAAAAAAGAAGCTTACCACATCAAGACCGACCTCAACAAAAATGGCTACCCCACAAGATTAGTTGACACAATATTGGAAAATCGTACAACCAACACTCAATATTCCATATGTCAAAGGAGTATCTGAGAAAATAAAAAGACTAGGACAACGATATAAGATCAACACCGTATTCAACTCGAGGGAAACCCTAAGAAACCACCTGACAGAGCCTATAAGTCAAAAAGATAGGAAAAACTACGTCTACCAGATCCCCTGCGAGTGCGGCCAATCTTATATAGGTGAGACATTAAGACCACTCGAGATAAGGATTAAAGAACACAAAAACAATACGTTAAAAGGAGAGACCGAAAAGTCAGGTGCAACTGACCATGCCTGGAAACATGGTCACCATATTATGTGGTCAGAAGCTGAAATCCTACATAAGGAATCATACTGGAGGAAAAGAAAGTTTAAGGAAGCTGCTGCTATTCACCAGAATCCAGGCTGCTTTAGTAAACCATCATTAGACATAAGAAATATCTGGAAACATTTGTTAGATAGATGTAATCTTAGGATAAGATCGCGTGCCAACTGAACGCATGACTGCACCCACCTCAGTTATGCTTCGGTCTTTGGTGCACCTAGCTAGTATAAATAGTCTTGTAGTTACTTGAACCTTACCTGAAGACGACTGGAGATACTTACCAGTTGAAACGTTGTGATTTAAAACAAATAAAGACAATGGAAGTCCAAAACACTTTCATCATTCCAGAAACATCATTGTCTCCAACCTTCAAACAGTCAATTAATCTATTATAAAAGCTTTTTGGCCATTAACAATTGATGAACAATTCAATCAGATATACCGTAAATAATAATAATATAAAGAATAAAACCCCTAATTATACCATTTCATAAAACTTATTGTAAGATGGCCTTGTCTCCCATAATTTAGCCCGTTTGCACCAACACCTGTCTGCGACAGAATGGTGACAGACACATTTCTCTCATATTACCTACCTGTCTGCGACCTGCGACAATAATAAGCAATGTTGTTTTCCTTTTGTTACCAATTACGTCTGCGACTGTAATGGTGACACTTTACCTCTCAAAAATACCCCCATTTTTTAATTACCTTTGGTCTGCGACCACATTCTGTTTTAATTGGTTCCCCGTTAATCTTCAATTTATTTTGTTACATATCGCCCCATTTTCGTGTACGTATGATTATTAAAATTATTTATCATTTTAGTTACAGAGTATTTTTATAGATTTACATACACGTTTGGTATAAAGGTACTACATAGTTTGGTGAAAGGCCGAGCGACAACGGTCTCCAGTAGTGGACACTTAAGTCATTCCTACTGTCGGACATTTCAAACATACAATTTATAAAAGTGCAATACAATAAAAGTTAGGAGCTCGCCCACTTTCTGCATGTGTCACTTTTCTTCTCAAGTGAGCGTTGTTTTTCATATTGTCGCTTTTAAGGATACCAATCCATATCCGACAATATTACCAGAAAACCGAACGACAACAAACTGTCTCAGCAGTGGACACTCAAGTCATTCCTGCTGTCGGACATTCTTTTTAGGAAAAACCCATCACACCGTTTTATGTACACCAATTATAAATTAACGTTCGACAGGCAACATCATACCAAATAATTATAACCCTTTCTGAGAACTTTACTTGAATATTGTCAATACAATCTTGCCCTTAACCGTCCCTCATTTCTTATATTTGAAAATCGAAACGTCGTTTTTTATTAGTAACTATCTTTTAATGCGTCGTAATAAAGTGCCTGCCAAAAGTGCTTTCTGTTTTTCAGTATGCTTATAAATAACGTAAAAAAAAATGACGTTCTCGGTGAGCATCAAATTTGGGACACCCTGTACCTACATGTAGGTGGGGCTATGGCACTGCGGCCCCACTGTGCTGTACGAGCCGCCGCTGTCCTATTACCTAAAAGCAACTTAGAAGCTTCAGCTGTTAACCCATTAATGCCTGATTTTTTTTTCTCAAAAAAGGGCAAACCCTTAGCATAAAAGTATTAAGGAGGATCACATAGATCTAGTAAAACGAGTTTTTGACATAGTAGTATCTAATTTTTTATTTAAGGGCCGTTCCATATATGACACGCTAGGTATTTAAGTAACGCAATGGTAGTATTGTCATTGCAATGTAGAAATCTCATAATACTTTCAAATCTGTCTCGACGCATAGCTTTATAAACAATTCCATTTTTAACATCCTCGCCTGAATCCCAAAACATTCTTCTAGAAGGTACTGAATTATACCCAGAATTGATGAGGATTGCTAGAAAACACCTCATTTCATTAGCAGTTATTTGAGGATTTGCACGGTTTATAAAAAGGGCATATTTATTGCTTTCATAAACAAGGAAATTTATTACTTCATCATCCAAAAATAATTCTAATAACTCAACAGCATTTAGACCATGATAGATTGAATAGTTTTTCCCAGGAAACAAGCTGTCAGATCCTTCTAAATCCTCATGTTTGATCCAAGATAATTTTGGTTTCACCTGTTTCTTTGCGAAGTAACTCAGGGGTAGGTTATCTTCTTCATCTGAATCGTCTTTATCCAAACTTTGCGTCTCCATCATTTTTATAGTTTCCTCCAGAGGCACCATCATATTAATCTTCGATTTAATTTTTCTTCCGCTAACGGTTACAGCTTCAGCCAGTGCTGGATTTACCATTAGGCTGAGTAGGCTGGAGCCTAGGGCGGCATATTTTAGGGGGCGGCAAATTTGGCCCAAAATTTTTTTTTTATCTTACAGAAATAAATGGTACAATCTTTATTCATGGTCGACGGGTAGTATTTTTTTAAATAAACTTTATTGTTGGCCGTGTCTGTTAATGGGGATAAAAAAAGGTAGCTGGAACTTTACTGGCTTTGCAGAAAGAAATTTCATTTTCAATAAAATAAGTAGGTAATCATAAATTTTTAAAATATTTACTAAAAATTATTGACCAAATTTGGGCGTCGCCTTAAAAATTTTTCGTCTGCGGCGCATTTTGTCTGCAGCGGGCTTTTTCTTTCCCGAACACTTCACCTGTTACACAACTCACGAGCCGTCACTGGTATAGGGGCGGCAAAAATTAAATAGCCTACTAGCGGCAAATTTGTAAATCCGCCACTGGCTTCAGCTTGTGCTTGCAACTGTTTACCAGATAAATTATCCAATAAGCCACCTGCGTCCTCTTCACCTTAATCCTTATCGGAAAAATCATTTACTTCTGGAGGTGTGATAAATATTTTGTCCACTGGATCATCGTCCCAAAACTCATTTGATTTCAAAATATCAGCCAATTGCTGAACAGATAATCTAAAATAAATATAGACCCTATGTGCCTAGCGTTCCATAACTTCCATATATGGTACGGTTAACAAAAACACTTTCAAAGTAGCTAAAAAAAATATCCGATAAACAGTTGCTTATATGCATATCATTTACTTAATATTCTGTAATATTTGTAAATTGTTAAAAGCATTTACTGAAGTAAATATTTGGAAACAATACATACGTTTTATGATCACCCATTTTCACAAGTCGCCGTTTCAAAAAACTCTGTAAAACTGACGACGGCCTGCCAGCGCCTAGTTGTATTTTATACCACCAACAATGCCAACAATTATTATTGGTTAATCTTATTTTCTTTTAATATTTAAAGAAAAATAATTTTTAAAATACATCTTAAATATGCGTTCCATAATTATATGGCACGCTAGGTAATATTAGGCAGTTGAAGTACAACAAATACGTAAACAAATATACGTACGTTAGTTGAGGAGTTAACGTGACAAACCGGTGGCAAGAATTTGAGTTGAAGTGCTTATCTTCTGTGTCCGTTAACGTAACCTGCAAAAATGCAATATCACATTTGTCATAATATACAATTTTCACAGCTCAGCTGCAAAACGGAATTTTTTAGTGTAAAATTATTAGCGATTTGATTGTAGGTTTTTGTGGTTAGAAAAAATTATTCATTTACAACCACAGAAAAAAGTTAGGAACTCTTTGTCAAAAAACGGCATTTCGGAAATAATCGGTTATATTCGGAGGTCCTTCTGGTAACGGAACGTTCATTTTTCACGTCTCGTAAAACAACGCAATGTAACGTATGCCCGTTGAACTGCTTGAAACACTGCTGTCAATTTGTACGTATACGTTATCATTCGTGACCGCACTTCAACTGCCCATTGGGATTTAATGTAAGCCGAAGGCAGGCAGATTAAATTTTGAAAATTTAAAAAGTTACATTTTTAAATGCTTGAATTCATTTCTAAACAACAAACCATATAAGTGCAACAAACACATATTTAGTGCACCGCATTTTTTAGCCTCAGCTTTGAATTGTTCTAGTACTAATCATAACCTTTATTTTGCCTTCCTATTTAAATCCCCAGTAATAAATTTTCCCCATGGTACCTATGCGAGCGAATAAGCCGAATTGACGTCTTTTTACGACTGTTTAGCATTTAGACCCTCCTTGTATAAAGCTATTTTTGCATCCCCTGTTCCCGAAATTGTAGGTAACCCTGCAGCACATTCATATTTTAATTTCATCACAGTCGTGTCATATTCCCCACCTTTATTTCCATATGAATTTAAAGTACGTGTGACTGCTCTAAGAGGAATTTGATATAATATTTGTATTGGGGGCGGCTCGTAAACTTTTAAACGCCTTGGAGCACCATAGACAGGACCGTAATTCGAATTTTGAAAGTAAGCTATCAGTCTATAATAGTACTTTATCCTTTACAGCTTGTTTGCAAATGGATTTGACAATACTAGTAAGCACAGTAGCGTGCAGTCCAAGGAAGTAGCGGCTTGCCATCGGAAAATATAGCTGCTCTGTCTGATATTTCTGTTCTTTTAACTGTCAAGGCTAGTGCAGGGAAATTAATGGGTGATTGTCAACTTAAGGTTTGGTAGAATTACTGATATCTGGCAGGCTGTGATCTTCAAATGGCGAATTTTTCATCGAATTTTACCGTTTTTCCAATACCTTTGTCTTTCCTTCATAATTATTTGCCTTTTCTTTCGGCGCTGCCATTTCTTTGGAGTATTTATATCTACTGATCTTAGGACCATCATTATTTTATCCGTTTGATCTTTCAGGAACTTATGTTCTTGTTCTGGTACACCAACGGCTTTAGTGCATTTAAAAGAAAATCCTTTGCACTTAAAGGCGCTTCATCAAGAAGTTTCTTTGCCGATTGTCTTTGATATTAAATGTGGAGTTATTCTTTCTGCTCTTAATAATTGCTTTTAAATTTCTTTATCTATCACAATAATTTTTAATCATTTTTACGATTAGGGTATTAGAAACCGTTTTTATTGAAGCTGTGACCAAATGTTTTTAACAGCATCACAGCAACAACCAGAGATATTTCAGAACCAGTAGGTTCCCGATTATATGTGGTCAAAGTTCAAGTCGAACTGCACCCATAAATAATATTTCATAATGACATCGTATGTTGGCAAAACCCGATAGTCTAACACAGGACTACTGGTGACGCATTCGCCAATTCATTTTCTTATCAATATTTCGTTTATTTTTCGTTAACAGTTAAGCAGTTATCATTGAATATAAAACTATAAGAATAGCGGATCTTCGAGAAAACTTGACAACCCTGTTTTAGACTGAATTGGAGACGGTTTGGCCGCCATTGTGGAGTTGATCGTAAATCTATAGTTATAAATGCAGCACCTCGGCAACAGATGTCTCAAATTCACTGATGTGATGTCGTGGTGTTGCCGCATATCGTATTTTATTAGAATTTTTAAGGATTTAAGCATGTTTAACAGACAATAAAATAGGAGGTTCTAAATTCCTGCCGAATGTATGTTTTTGATAATAATATGTACGCTGATTACTCCGGGGTAATTGGACCGATTTTCATAATGATTTCACCGTTGCATTAGGTGTTAAATGTTATACAAATAAAAGTAGATAAAAAGCGACAGCAAGTATAACTAAAATAGGTTTTATTTAGTCAAAAAATAGCAAAATACGTAATACACTAATACAAACAAACTGCCTTTCATTTCACTACTTTTACATGTCTCCGACAAAGTTTAATAAAACTTAAGATTTTTTACTACTTATACCTAAATGATTTTTACAAAGTCTGTTAAAACTCTCTAATTTTTCTTTTGCTTTCTACATTTTTCTGCCCAAGACAGGGCCTTTGCACTAGCGCTTGACTTTCCAGTAAGCTGAAGTCTTGTCGGTCTTCTGACTATTAATTTTTTATACCTCGTGTACACCATTGAAAGCTCCATTACGGCTTAATCCCACTTATTATTTTCTCTGTTGCTAACAACATCAGCATTGTACTATTTGCTTTGTTTTCCTGATGATGAGTGTTTCTACACTTGAAACATGTCGAATTATTATGAATTATTCTAGGTTCGCCTAGTTATTCTAATAATAAACTTGTGGAGAAAGACTTTGTGCTTTTCTTTTTTCTGTCTAATTAATGTTTATCAAGACTAGAATCGAAATCATTGATTAGTTGATCGGCGCCACGCCTTAAGCGAAGTAGTCTTGCGTTTGTTTGTCCCGCTTATATCGCAGTCTTTTAACTACGATGGAGTTTTATGTTTTTTAAATAAGAGAATTATGATTTGAAAGAAAAACTAAATTGATAAAAACGATGTCCCGAGTGTCAATAAAAACTTTTAAATTTGAAAATCTTATCTCAAAATTTCTTATTCAATAATGTGATAACACAATACCTTGAAAGAAGCCGTGAAACAGAAACATCGACAACACTGCTTGAAGATCCATGTGTCACGTGACTTTTTTAGGTTAGCCATGGTTTAGTATGTAATTTACGCACGAAGTAGGTGTTATCTTTGCGGTTTTTCCTATTAATTTGTATTTTTCTTCGGTTTTCGATTAATATCTAATAGAAAATTGAAGTGACAAAATGTGTGTTTTTGTATTCTAGTTAGCTCTTTGGGATAAACTTTATTGTTTTGTGGCTACAGTTAATTTATTAAATATTGAAGTGTTTATTTATCTTCAAGTTATATGTGAAAAAATCACTAGTAGAGATAGTTCGTAAGTAGGTAGGATACCTCTAGATACCTAGGTACTTAAATAAGTACTATTTTTTTTTCTTTTAGTTTGTTTATTTATCAACATGCCAAGCCCCTGCTGTATTCCTGGGTGTAACTCTTACTATAAAAGTGTTTTAAAAGCAGGTGAAGAAAGTGTATCAGTTTTTCACTTCCCAAAATATGAAAATCTGAAAATTCTATGCCTAAAAGCCATTTCAAGAGCTAATTGATCGCCCACACAGTATTCTGTAGTTTGTGCTAAGCATTTTGTCCCCGGTGACATTATCCGTGAGGATATTTATCTTTTGCCTGATGGCACCACAAAAAAAATTCCACTAAAGTTAGACTAAATTTAACACCTGTTCCGTGCTTTTATCCCAATTTGCCTGCTTACTTGTCAAAAACTGTTCTCATTCCTAGAAAAAGTCCAGCGGAGAGAAACGAGGAACAACAAGAGCGTACATCTCAACTTAATCAAGCTTTCGAGCAATCAGATTTTATAAAAAGTTTTGACGATCTCAGTAATTATTCACAAAAAATTAATACTTCTGAATTTTGGGAAGTAAAAATTGTAAGTGACTCAAAAATATATTTTTATAGTTTGGATTTGACCAATGACTGTATAAATATTGTTAATCAGGTTTTAGTGGACATTGATATGAAGGTAAAGGTTTTTTTAAAAGGTAATAAATTGGCTTACAATGATTTGAAATGGTTTTTACCCTTTGAAATGAAACTAAGCAGGTGGTCTCAGCTTGAAAACTTATTGTCTCGGTACCAATGCATACATTGTGAAGGTAACGAAGTTACCCAGATAGTAGGTGACTTTCTTAAGACAAGCGTAGATTTCTTAAACAAAGCCTTAACCTTACTAAACTTTGAGGCTTCAGAAGTCGATAGTCAATCCTGTAATTTAAACGCAGAAGATAATAATTTGTATAATAGAATATTACTTTTGATCGATCAAATAAATCTACTCGTAGTGAAACAAAAACAGCTTCTCAACGCAATATTACTATTATTTAATAATTGGGTAAGTTGTTCTTGTTATCCAAAATTATTTATTAGTTTTTTGTACATTTTTCAATATCAATAGAGTGGCAACAGAGCCAAAAAAACACAAAAAATATTATCAGAAAGAAGAAAAAACTCGCCCGTTGCCGCGCGTCATAATATATTAATAGATTGTGGATCCACAACTCTCAGCTGATGCGGCGTTGCCCGATGTCACTTCATGGCTTCCTTTTAAGGTGGTTGTGGCAATGAATTGCTGCATAATGATTAAAATCCATAAAATATGACGTGATTTATAAAATTATAATTTACCCAAATAAATACCAAGTATATTTATATCAGTGTTAATTTTATTTGCTGTTTTCTACTTAAGTTCTTCCCGAAGAGTGCGTCATAGGAACAGGGATCCCAAAATAATACTTAACCCTTGAGCAGAGGTGCGGGTCACAAATATCCGTAATACGACACTGGGGTAAGTCCCGTCTAATAAAAACACACACTTATTTTATTTTATTTATTTTAAAAGTTCAGCCCGGGCCTGCTTCTCGACATCTACTTTCGAATTCGGGTTAGGTTTCTTATCACGAGGATGTCGTATAAATGAATGGATTAACACATTTTCCCGAGAACTTATCTCGTTCACATATAGAGAAGTGCTCTTCTTAATCGACTTTTCACCCTCTTCGATAAAAAGGTGGTAAAATAAAGAACTTGCAAGGTGCTTAATTTTTACGGTTACGGTGCTACCTAAATTTTAACTAACCTATGATATTAAACTCTAATACTATAAATTGGAAGGTAAATGACCATTTGGGCCAATCAATTTACCTTTACCGAACATAAAATGGTTTTTCAAGTACTCGTACATATTTTTTTGGGTTTCTTTATCGAACCGTGAGTGGTTTAATATACGCAAGGAAACGATGTATTTAAGAGAAGGTCTCCCATATTATACTGGCTTCCAAATCATACCATCGATCGCCTTTTATTATTTTTGTTATTAGTAAAGGGCGGAATATTTGCAAAATGCATATACAGTGTCACCAGTAAAGTCCGCATCATATGGGATTTTTTTTTATTAATAGCTTTATTCAAAATTTGACTTTGGTATCAAGTTCTGCTTCGATCGAGACGAAAATGAAGCAAAACAATAGTCACGTGATTCGCATTATCTGTCAAATTTTAATTTTTTTCAAAAAATAATTCAAAAGTGGGGTTATTTCTGAAAATATCGAAAAAAATTTTAAGAAAAAGTTTTATTAAATGCAGTTTCTAGCATACATGCAAAATTTCAGCTGCATAGGATAATTTTGAATTTTTACCTATATTTTGTAAATTGCACCACTGTTGCAAAATAAGATTCAAACGCAACCTACATAGAACTTCTTAGTTTTGACAATGCTTTATTTCAGATACATTTTCTTCAAAGAAGCGCCATATGTTATATTAATTGTGTGTTTTTCTTCAAAATCAAAATTGGGCTGTTAAAATTTGGTCGCATGTGATGCAAAGTTTATTTGTTTTTGACCCTGTATAAGGTAACTTCATAAAATAAGTATTTTTGAAAACGTAGTTTGTGTCTAAAAGTAATATACCTTTATAATAAGACAAAAAAAACACAGTGTCTTCAGTAAAGTGTTTTTTAGGTGGAAAATAAATTTTAGTTTAACAACGTAAAGTTTATCTATTTTCAACGATTTAATTTAAAACCCCTATATTATAATTTATTATTAAACTATGTCATAATAACGTTAACGTGTATTACTTTCAGGCACAAACTACGTTTTTAAAAATACTTATTTTATGAAGTTACCTTATACAGGGTAAAAAACAAATAAACTTTGCATCACATGCGACCAAATTTTAATAGCCCAATTTTGATTTTGTATAAAAACACACATTTAATATAGCGCTACTTTAAAGAAAATGTATCTGAAATAAAGCATTGTCAAAACTAAGAAGTTTTATGTACAAAATAGGTTGCGTTAAGTCTTATTTTGCAAAAGTGGTACAATTTACAAAATATAGGTAAAAATCAAAATTATCCTATCCAGCTGAAATTTTGCATGTGGGCTAGAAACTGCATTTAAAAAAACATTTTTTAATAACTTTTTTCGATATTTTCAGAAATAAACCCACTTTTGAATAATTTTTGGAAAAAAATTATAATGGGAATCACGTGACTACTATTTTTTTGCTTAATTTTCATCTCGATCGAAGCAGAACTTGATGCGAAAGTCAAATTTTGAATAAAGCTATTAATTAAAAAAATCCCATATGATGCGGATTTTACTGGTGACACTGTACATATACATATGCAAAATGCATATATATGCATTATTTGCATAGTTTGTCAATTTTATAATAAAATGCATATTTTTCATGAATTATTATTTTAAGAGCATATTTTTATGTTTTCGGCTTTATTAAAAAATTTAAAACGTTAAAGGTTTAAGGTTCAGTTCGGTACTTATTTCAGGGATTTTCCAATCTAAAGATTATAATAATTATATTTACTTTTCGTTATACATAAGGTATTTATTGGGGTTTGCAGGTATATTATTAGGGGTTGTTTATTGTCATGTAATAATGCGTTATTATTACCTGCCTAAAAAACTGTATTTAAATTAATAGTACATTATATACTTAGGTTGAGAAGTGAGCTATTATATAGCGAGCGCTTTTATAAACTGAGGCGCGAAGCGCCGAGTGATATAATGTGCGAGGTATATCATAGCCTTCTGAACTGCGGTATATATAGAATTTTTTCTACTACTAACAATAAAATATTACATATTTTAATTCGTTTAAATCTTTGTTACCCATTTTCACCTAATTTTTTTAAAAATTTAAAAATCAAGTCACTTAGGATTTTACTTGTCAAATGCGATCTTCTGTCTGTATGTAGAAAATATTCGGGTTAGATAATAATATAAAGTTAAAATTATAAAATGTCTGAAATTGAGATTGAAGAATTGGAATTTTGTACCCCACCCGAGCTTAGAGAGGCAGCAAATAGCGCACAATACGATCTGTTACCAGAGAAATCTAAGAAACTATACTTGAATGCATACGCGCAATTAATGGACTGGTGTGTAAGAAAAAAAGCTGGTCACAGAACCATTCCTGAAAGTATCTTCCCAATAAAATTATAATAAAAAGTCCTATTTTATTGATAATTTATCCTGTTTTCCAGAATTTCTTTGTTTAAAATGGTCAAAAAAGGCTCAAAATCAATAATATGTTAAAGAAACGGTGAGTTAAGTTATAAAATTGTCTGCAACAACCTCATTGAACAGCTGTTTTTCATTATTGATCTAGGAAATTTTTTATTATTATTATTATTAACCTAGGTGAAGAAATGTTACTTCTCGATAAAGGAATGAACTAAATAATGAAGATTTCTCAAGTAAGTAGTAGAAAAAATAAATTAATATCAAATGTAAAAAAAGTGTTTCTAAAAGCATCTCTAAGAGTGCAGTTCTATAAGGAGAGATTAACAGGAGTTAGTTTACCTCTACAACCTGTAATTATTATTCGGTGGGGAACATGGATTAAGACCGCAATATTCTACGCAGTCATTAAAGAACTAATTATGGATTAAGATGACGATTCGCAGTGTATTGTGCAAAGTAAAGAGTTGTTAAAAAGTGCAAGTGTAGCTAAAGATCTTGTTTTTATTAAGGTTTATTTCAGTTTTATACCGGACACAATAGACTTGTTGGAGAGTAGAAATATAAGTTTAAGAGACTCAATTAGTATTGTTAAAACTTTTTTCGCTAAATGTAACAACATTCCTGGTAAAGTAGGGCGTCAAGTAAGGAACAAATTGGATGTAACTGTAAAAAATAATGGATTTAAATACTTAACTTCAGTAAAAACCATTTATGAGGGTGAACCATCTAACGAAGTCGTATCTTGGCCCTATATTTTGCTACCTAAGTTGCAGTATTATCCGATTACATCAGCAGATGTTGAAAGAAGCTTCTCTTTGTATAAACATATTTTTACTAATAGAAGACAATCCTTTTTAGTTGAAAATTTTGAAAAATATTTAGTAAGAAATGTTTTTTATATAATTTTAGGTTAAAAAATTGTTTACTTATATTTTTTTTTTTTTTTTTGCATTATTAAAAAATAAACATATTTTTTACGGTATCACCTTTAAAGTGCCAGGAAAATATCAGGAGGTAGAAAAATGATCAATGTCGAAAACTATAGGAATGCTAAATAGCTAACATCAATGCTAAAGTCATTAGTGTTCCTATTGATAAAGCCTGCTATTTTTTTGTGCACTATCAATTTTAGATACGTTGGGTCAAAGACTACACCGAAGTCCTTATGTTGATTCGCCCGCTGCAAATTGGTTCATGTATATAAAACCTAAGTTAGTATACTAAATTCTAATTCTAAATCATGCAAAAAGGTAAAATTTGGGAGACTTTCCCGTATATTTATGTAATATCAGTTTTCAAAGGAAATGGTTTAAAATATACAATAGAGGTTTTCTTATGATCATGAGGTATGAAGGAAACTCAATTATTATGAAACAAATCTGTTTTGCGTTTACACTCAAAACTAAAACCAGTTAACAGAGTTATTCGTCCGTCCGAATTTAAGATTTTAGAGCAATAAAGTAATTTTGGCGCTGTATTAAATTTGGATAGTTAGAATATTTCATTTGTCTATGAAACCTTGACATCTACCTCAATCAACATACAAAAAAAAGTATATAATATGTTTAGAAATTCAAAATGAAACTTTGTCAAAATTGGGGAATGCGCATTTCTACATTTTGATCAGTTATTGTAAGTATTAAGGCATATTCTGAGTAGTGGAATGAATAGCAATGGTTGATGACAGGTAGGGCGAATATAACATCACCCCATGATCAACAATAATTGCCATGGTTCTGGCGTCCATGGCTCACGAAAGAAAAGCGCTGTAATGAGAAAAACAGCATTATTACTGTCGCTTTGTTCTACCGACCGACAGGTGTGTGTTTTTTAGGAGTTGCAAAACACCAAATTTTGGAAAAATGATAAACTCAAGGACTATTTAATTGAAGGATATGATATATTTCACAAACTGTTCTTAAAATTGATTCAGCGTTTCAAAAATATTATATTATATTTCATGTAAAAAATGTGTGTTTGATATACCCTGACTATTTGGGGCATTCATGTAACATGTTTTTGAAAAATATATAAATATTAAAGAGTTTAGATGATGTCAATGCGTTCGTTATACAGTGTGTGTATAAAGTCTGGAAACGGCTTAATAACATCACAATTTACTGGCCGATTTAAACCAAATTTGGTACAGTTGTGTAAGAGGATCTAACGCACCGAATGACGATATTGGCGTTGTTGCCAGCTTTTTAGTTTGTCTGGAATTCGAACGAATTTTATATTTTTAAATATAACACCCAGCATATTTTGACATTTTTAAATTCCACATAAAATTATAATTATTTTTTATTAAATGCATTATTAGTCTATACTTCATAGTTTCCGAGATATCGACTCTCGAAAAGTGACATTTTTGAACTTTGACAGCTTATAACTTTCTAACAGTACGTCTTAGAGCAAAACGGCTTACATGTCCCTATCTTCAATTTTTATTATCTTCCCAAAAAATCAACTTCCGGTTAAACCGGATGTAACTCGAAAGCAGGAAATATAGTTGTTCCGGTTTAACTGGAAGTTGATTTTTTTGGGAAGATAATAAAAATTGAAGATAGGGACATATAAGCCGTTTTGCTCTAAGACGTATTGTTAGAAAGTTATAAGCTGTCAAAGTTCAAAAATGTCACTTTTCGAGAGTCAATATCTCGGAAACTATGAAGTATAGACTAATAATGCATTTAATAAAAAATAATTATAATTTTATGTGGAATTTAAAAATGTAAAAATATACTGGGTGTTCTATTTAAAAATATAAAATTCCTTCGAATTCCAGACAAACTAAAAAGCTGGCAACAACGCCAATATCGTCATTCGGTGCGTTAGATCCTCTTACACAACTGTACCAAATTTGGTTTAAATCGGCCAGTAAATTGTGATGTTATTAAGCCGTTTCCAGACTTTATACACACACTGTATAGGTATATGTATAATAATATTTTTTTGTTTATTGGATAGAAAAGTGTATTTTCTTGAATTCTAGTTGGTATTAACAAAATTTCTCGGGTGGTATTGTATATATTCATGTTTAAAGTTTTGATCATAATATTTGCAATATCTGTCCATTACCACAGTCACTGTCAGTTTTGCCAATAATTGATTTTCATTGGGTAGAACCACCAACATAGCTATACCGGGTTAGTTTAGAGTAACACTTTAATATTATGTAAGTGTCGTAGGCTAATAGTGAAATCCGCCATTTCATGAAAAGCCTAGTCACTTCATGAAGCGTCGGCAGATTGTGTAAAAACATAAAATTACACGATCTGCCGCGTCACTTCATGAAGATACCTTGACGTTTCGGCGTATTATGTATAACACAATCTGCCTAATTTTAAATATCGTATCTTCATGAAATGCCACACAAAAACAAGGCATATTGTGTAATTCCGTCTAAAAGGTATATTGGCAACGGGTTTGTTCCGGTTTGTCAGAGCATTTTTTAAATTTTTATAAAATAATATTAGTTGAAAAAATTTTATTAAAAAAAAATGCTCTGGGGAACAACGAACAAACCAGTTGCCAATATACCTTTTAGACGGAATTACACAATCTGCCGACTGACATGACATCGTTAGGTACTACATGAAGTGACGATATTTAAAATTAGGCAGATTGTGTTATACATAATACGCCGAAACGTCAAGGGCTCTTCATGAAGTGACGCGGCAGATCGTGTAATTTCATGTTTTTACACAATCTGCCGACGCTTCGTGAAGTGACTAGGCTTTTCATGAAATGACGGATTTCACTATCAGCCTACGACATAATATGTATTAGTATGAGGAATTGAACAATGATATCGGCACTGTTGCCAGATTTCCTTAGTTTTGCACTATACATCATTTCATTATCTTAAATGGAATGCCCCATTTATTTTTACTGCAGTTAATTGATCGTCTCAAACTTAGTAAGATTCTAAATTTTCAAAATTTTATTCCTACTAGTTGCTGGGATATGACAAGACCGCATTTTTAGTAAAAAGTACCGGAACGCTCAAATATCTTAAAAACCGCTAAAGCTGCGCTTAAAAAAATTTGCATTTGTAGGTGTCTGGGTATGGCGAATTGAACAATAATATCGACACTGTTGCCAGATTTCCCAATTTTGCGCTACACATAGTCGCTTTGTTATCTTAAATGGAATGCCCCATTTATTTTTACTGCAGTTAATTGATCGTCTCAAACTTAGTAAGATTCTAAATTTTCAAAATTTTATTCCTACTAGTTGCTGGGATATGACAAGACCGCATTTTTAGTAAAAAGTACCGGAACGCTCAAATATCTTAAAAACCGCTAAAGCTGCGCTTAAAAAAATTTGCATTTGTAGGTGTCTGGGTATGGCGAATTGAACAATAATATCGACACTGTTGCCAGATTTCCCAATTTTGCGCTACACATAGTCGCTTTGTTATCTTAAATGGAATGCCCCATTTATTTTTACTGCAGTTAATTGATCGTCTCAAACTTAGTAAGATTCTAAATTTTCAAAATTTTATTCCTACTAGTTGCTGGGATATGACAAGACCGCATTTTTAGTAAAAATTACCGGAACGCTCAAATATCTTAAAAACCGCTAAAGCTGCGCTTAACAAAATTTGCATTTGTAGATGTCTGGGTATGGCGAATTGAACAATGATATCGACACTGTTGCCAGATTTCCCAATTTTGCGCTACACATAGTCGCTTTGTTATCTTAAATGGAATGCCCCATTTATTTTTACTGCAAAGAGTCGATGGTCTCAAACTTAGTAAATTCTAAATTTCCAAATTCTGTTTGCACTTTGTGATACTAGTCGGAAGATTTCTGGGACTTATTTTAGAATGAGCATTAAATTTATTGAAAACGCCCGAAAAGGCGCTGCTTCAGCCGTCGCGTCGCCATGCTACAACAATCTCATATTTTTGTATCAAATTTTTTAAGCGCAGCTTTAGCGGTTTTAAAGATATTTGAGCGTTCCGGTACTTTTTACTGAAAATGCGATGTTGTCATATCCCAGCCACTAGTAGGAAAATTTTGAAAATTTAGGATCTTACTAAGTTTGAGACGATCAATTAACGGTATATGGCAAGCCTGTAACCAATAAGCAAAACCAGTGTTATTTTCAATTTATAAAACGAGTGGCAATTTTGCAGAACTAAAATTATTTTTTGACGTCATATTGGTGACCTCTCGCAAGACGAAGCAACTTGGATAGGACAAAAAAAATGCTCCTCAGGCGAAAATTTGAGATTTTAGTGCCATGTTATTTTTTGCTTAATATCGGAAGGACATACAGGGTTTTTCCGTATATTTTGGAGCACCCCTGGAGCTTTTATTTGAAGACCTAGAAAAAACTTTAAATTACCAAAGTTGCATGATTTATCCTGAACTGCCAGAATTTGTTATTGGACAAAACAAATGAACATCGTAAATTTGTTTAAGTTTAATAATGCCAATGTCGATTTTTTAAAATGGAATGGTATATTAATTTTTTTTTTAACTCCTCACTCTTTTCTGATTCCAAATATGTATATATGTTATATGTTTACTTTAGTCGTTTAGGCCATATTTCATTTCAAAATATTGCGGATTAGAAAATCTATATTGGTGTGAGGAAAACATGCTAGAACATAATGCTTATTCAGTAACAATAATTAATATAAATAATGATAATAATTTATGAAACAAACATATAACATATATACATATTTGGAATCAGAAAAGAGTGAGGAGTTAAAAAAAAAATTAATATACAGGGTGTTCCATTTAAAAAAATCGACATTGGCATTATTAAACAAATTTACGATGTTCATTTGTTTTGTCCGATAACAAATTCTGGCAGTTCAGGAGAAATCATGCAACTTTGGTAATTTAAAGTTTTTTCTAGGTCTTCAAATAAAAGCTCCAGGGGTGCTCCAAAATATACGGAAAAACCCTGTACATTTTAAAATCCTTCTGAAAAAGTGAGATACGCAGTAAGAGAATTATTGTCTTTTATTGCCGTATTTAAAGCAGCTCGTAGGTATTCAACAAAAAGTTGTACGATAAAACGTGCCACTTGTAATGTGTAAAGTAAAACCGCCTCAATAATCCCCAAGACCATTTACAATATTGACATCGATACGCACGTATTACTGTCTCATCGGGGTAATTCTCAAAAAGTTACATCTTTTAGTTCATCCAATTTTATTTATATTATTATGCTGTTCTGTTAGGGCCAGATTAACCACTAGGCCAAATAGGCCATAGACTAAGGCGCCACGAACGAAATATATATAATATATATAATAACGAATTTCAGTGTACCTGTAATAATAACTATTTTATCACTATTTAAATTATGTCATAATTGCTAATTTTTATACCTATAAAGTATAAAGAACATTCCGCTTTCCAATCTGATCAAAAATATTCTAAATTAAAGTATTAAGACTATTTAGTTATCAGATCTAGTGAAATCAACTTCCTTCGGCGACATTATTCAAAATTTCTGGAGTGAAAAATGTCGAAAAAAATAAATCTTAAAACTCTTAAAAATATGTTGTTATTTTTAAAATTACCTTAAATAAAAGTTTTTGGGCATTGGGCCACGAAAACTGTTCCTTTATTACCTTTATATTTTTTGCTCATAACATTTATATATTATGTTATTTTATTTGTTGATGTCATTGATCTCGTTAATAACGAGTCCTTATTGAAATGATGTTTTAGAAGTAATCCCTATACTTTAGTTTAGGTATATCATTTCGTATATTTATAAGGAACCTATCTACCGATATCATTTGACTCTTAGCGCTGAATTTGTGTTTTTATGTCTTTTATTTTTTTGGATCTTAATTAGCTTATAGACCAGGGTCGATAATTTTTGAAACCAAAAAAAAAAAATAGTAGGATGAAACCCATTGGAAAAGGAAGAGAATATAACCAAAATGAAAGGAAAAATAAATTACGGGCGATCCGAGGTAGGGAAGTGGGGGGCGGTGAGTTTTTAGGGTTAGAAAACGATTTATCTCGATTTTCGGCAAAACTACAAGTCCTATGAAAAAACGTTAAATGGCAAAGTTGTAGGTAATAAAAAGATCTACAACTTTTATATTAACACTTTTTTCACATAACTTCAAAATTTATGTGAAAAATTCAAATAACCAAGTTTTTGGTTTTTTATTTTTATCTTTTACAAAAAAATTTTTTTATACACAAAGTTTGGTGAAAACTAACCTTTTTATGTCCCAAACACACTGTAATTTTTTTGATTTAAAATATTTATTTCTTAACCTTATTTTGACTTAATATCGAAAAAGCACCCTAATTTTCAATCGAAAATTCTCACGTCAAAATATCTGCTTTTTTAAAAAAGTCGGTGGGCTTTTTGTTCGTTGGAATCTCTACTTTCTGATGGTGTAAAAAAAATATACATTACTATGGTAAATATTCTCAAAAAATGCAAAGAAACGAAAAAAAATCCAAATCCGAAATTTTTTTTTTAATCATTATGTACAGTTTGGAGCTATTTATTAAAATTTATACTTTAATTACTTGAAAAACGTAAGATTCCATGTTACATTGATAAACAAAAAAATTACAAATCCATAAAACATAAAGATCGCAAAAAATATGCGAAAATACTTGTTCTAAATATAATTAAAGTTAGGATTTAAAGGGGATTTCATCACATTTACCATAGTAATGTATATTTTTTTTACACCTTCAGAAAGTAGAGATTTCAACGAACAAAAAGCCCACCAACTTTTTTAAAAAAAGCAGATATTTTGACGTGAGAATTTTCGATTGAAAATTAGGGTGCTTTTTCGATATTAAGTCAAAATAAGGTGAAAAAATAAATATTTTAAATCAAAAAAATTACAGTGTCTTTGGGATATAAAAAGTTAAGTTTTCACCAAATTTCGTAAAAAAAAAAATTTCTTGTAAAAGATAAAAATAAAAAACCAAAAACTTGGTTATTTGAATTTTTCACATAAATTTTGAGGTTATGTGAAAAAGTGCAAATACAAAAGTTGTAGATCTTTTTATTACCTACAACTTTGCCATTTAACGTTTTTCCATAGGACTTGTAGTTTTGCCGAAAATCGAGATAAATCTTTTTCTAACCTTAAAAACTCACCGCCCCCCGCTTCCCGACCTCGGATCGCCCGTAATTTATTTTTCCTTTCATTTTTGTAATATTCTCTTCCTTTTCCAATGGGTTTCATTCTACTATTATTTTTTTTCACTTTTTACCATTTGCAAAGGCTTCAGCCCTGGTCTATTACTAAGTTATGATATTTTAAGTTACTTAATTGTTTTATTCATTTCACATTTTGTAAACATTGATCATTAATGTTAAGTTGTTTGTTTATACTTCTATTTTTTGTTTTATAATTTTTCCTGAGTATGTATTGTATTAGGTATACGTTTATTACAATTAAATTATTCTATGAGTTTTTTTCAACAAAACGTGCAAATTTCCGCTTGAAAAACATATTTTTACGAGAGGGCACAAATTTGATCATCCGTATCATGACTCGCTCAATTTTTTAAAATTCATTTCGAAATTGAAAAAAATAGGCGCCAAAATTTATCTGTCCTAAGGCCTCAAACGATCTTAATTCGGCCCTGTGTTCTGTTAGAAAACGCTGCGGGAGGACAACATTTTTCGTAAAATATAACATTTTTATATTACAGTGACTAATTAAAAAGAGCAGCAGAGAAATAGTAACCATAGGCAGATAACAATAATTACGACGGTGCCAAATTTATGACCTGGCGCATGTAGATAAATCCCAGTACCTATGGACATGCGCACTACAAAATTATCATTTAACGAATGGGAAAATAGACAGGTAACTAAAATAAAGCGTGGTTTGATGAGGCTTCTTTCCATCCGCCTTAATCTTTCTACGCCGATTACAATGATACTGATGTATAATTTTAATGCTTAAGGTGGGATTAACGATGCCATTTTCTGGCTTCTAACTGTCAATTCGATTTGCCTAATTATTGACGATTCGCATGCGCACTGCAGTGCTGTGTTGATCAGAGTAGTTATTTTTATGCTCTGAAGCTGGTAGAGCAAGGCAGATGTTAGTCAGGCGGTCATAGTTTTGTTTACTTTGGTGTTTTGTGCAATTACGGAACCTTTCCTGTTAAAACAAACACATATTCTCTAGAATTCTTAGGAGAGATGACATATCTAGATATAGACTAGAAAATATCATGTTACCAGTAAAAATTGTTGTTTTTAAGTCAGTTCTGAAAATCGACGTGTTTACTTTCAAGGATTTTAAGGTAAATTGTGGCAATTTTAGTGGTTTCAAAAACTGCTTTTTTTCGTTTCTGTGCATTTATTTTAAAAAAAACACCGTTATACTATTTGTCAATCCCTGAACAGCACTTCCAATATTAGATACTAATTTTTTTTTTATAATTGCCAGGTTCCGGAAGTTACCCCTGTATTCGATAGGTCTCTTTTATACATGATTGACTTTGAGAAATGTGCCCTTAAATACCTTCAGACTGATCATTTCAAATAAATTCATTTTACACTTGGATCAATGTCAACATTGGTATTTACTTTTTTCTTATATGTAAATATAAGTATAAAGAAAATTATCTTTTAAACTTTGTGAAGCAATTTACTGCATCATTGCAGTGCTGCAAATAAATTACCCCTGCATTCAATAGGTCGCTTTTATACATGATTGACTTTCAGAACTGTACCCTTAAATACCTTTAGACTAATCATTTCAAATAAATTAATTAGTGTACACTTGGATCAATGTAAACATTGGTATTTACTTTTTTCTTATATGTAAATATAAGTATAAAGAAAATAATCTTTTAAACTTTGTGAAGCAATTTACTGCATCATTGCAGTGCTGCAAATAAATTACCTTTGCATTCAATAGGTCGCTTTTATACACGATTGACTTTCAGAACTGTACCCTTAAATACCTTTAGACTAATCATTTCAAATAAATTAATTAGTGTACACTTGGATCAATGTAAACATTGGTATTTACTTTTTTCTTATATGTAAATATAAGTATAAAGAAAATTATCTTTTAAACTTTCTGAAGCAATTTACTGCATCATTGCAGTGCTGCAAATAAATTACCCCTGCATTCAATAGGTCGGTTTTATACATGATTGACTTTCAGAACTGTACCCCTAAATACCTTTAGACTAATCATTTCAAATAAATTAATTAGTGTACACTTGGATCAATGTAAACATTGGTATTTACTTTTTTCTTATATGTAAATATAAGTATAAAGAAAATTATCTTTTAAACTTTTTGAAGCAATTTACTGCATCGTTGCAGTGCTGCAAATAAAATCTATCAAAAGATGTATTGGGATAATCTGCCTTTGTAGGGGAGACTGCCCCAACGCCGGACAGTTCCCAGTACCGGACAGTTCCGGTTTGGCGGTTCCTGCGCTATAAGGCAGCATCTCTCTATTATATTCTGTTGTGACATCACACATGCGGATTTTGTTTCGCGCCATTTGCTTGTCTGTCGCCGTTGTGTAAACATATGAGTGATTTTGTGAATTTTAGGTATTTAATCATGACATACCTAAACTGCACTGTACCTTTTGTGTAGTTGATGGCACGTTTAATATTTTTTTTATTGATTAGTTTAAATTTTACTTTAATAGAGGAAGCAAAAATGCCAGCAAACCTACGAAAATATTTGTGTACTTTTAGAAGTAACGTTTTTTTCTAGCATGGCGCGGTACCTCAGTACCGGACACTGCCACTGTTCCCAGTACCGGACAGAATATAAATAGCGTTTTCAATGCATAATACGGCTTATATTTTGGAAAAACTAGGTACTTATCTTTTCCAGATTTATCAAAAATACCAAACAATACAAAGGGAAAATGGGATGTGGCCAGCGTGAAAAAAGCTGTTGATGGTGTGATGTCTGGAAAGTTCAGTACAAAAACAGCCGCCTCCTACGTTTCTGTGCCCAAAAGTTCCTTGGGGGGCCGCGTTAAAGCTCTTCGACAGGGAAAGGCTGTTAAAATGGTACCTTTATTATTGAAATAAAAGATTTTTGAAAAATAGTTTTATTATGAAATATATACTGTCCGGTACTGGGGACAGTTTTTTGAGGGGTGTCAATTGCATAACTTTTGTAAATTCTAAAGTATGTCACTATGTTAAAAGTAGATCGTTTAACATGTTTACCACCTTGTTACATATTATGGCCCCCTATTAAAAACAACTTTTACTTTTCTAAAATGTATGAAGGTTTTTGAAAAAAGTAGATAGAGGCTTAGGTTAGGTGTCAGCCACTAGGGCAATCTCCCCTATTTCTTTTTATTCTGTTTTGTTTGTGCGATCTATTAGGCATTAGCAGTGTTCGATTTGGTCACAATAAAATAAAATGACATATTGAGGACTCCACACTTACTGAAAATTCGAAATACCCGGTATTTTATCCCTATTTAAGCAAAAGAAAAGCATACAACTTTCGGTCCTATATAGTCAATATTATTTATATTTATATTCGAAACCGAATCCATTCGAATAAGCACAAACAAAATTCACTTAACTGCACAAAAACTAGTAATCCGTAAATATTAAACACCCACAATCCACAAAAATAAAGAAACGTTACAACAAAATGGCGACGAACCGATTCTGAAGTGTATTTTGTCGCAGGCCGATAACAAGAGGGTTGTGCGCATGTCCATTGTTAGCCAGGAGTCACACTGAGCGACCATGATCGACCGTCCGCGATCGACCGGCTACGACCAACAATCAAAATAGCTTAAATTCAGGGTTCTAGTCACACTGGTCGACCGACCACAGCTGTCGACCGTTCGTACGAAAATGTCAAACCTGTCAAATGTCAAGATTCTTTTGTAGATAATACTTTGTCTATATAAACACAAATGACTAAGAGCAAATAAAACCAGCGTGAAAAAGTAGGGCTAGGTTTTAGAGTTGCACGCCACTTCCACTTGGTGTAAAATAAAAAAAAAAAATTTTTTTGTCATGCGCATTAAGTGGGATGGTCCGAGACCGACCAAAATTTCCAGCAGGTTGGAATTTCAAACAGGGTCGACGTAGATCGATCGCGGACGGTCGAGGACGATCGTTCAGTGTGATTTTTGTGGTAAGAATGTTCGTGTTGGAAATTTGATTGTCACTGGTCGATCGCGGACGGTCGATCATGGTCGCTCAGTGTGATTCTTCCCTTAATGGACGCCTAGAAATATGACCGATCAGCCGTGCGTACAAATGGATTTTTTCACCCACAAAACTTAACGTTTGTGCGCGCACGAAATAAGCTGTACTGATCAGTAAAATGGTATTTAAAAATAATGATTTTCCTTTAATAGCTGTACAAACTGTACCTGTACAAGTTAGGAGAAAATCGGGGTGTGTAGGACCCACTTTTTTGTTAGCTTTGCACACTTAGAAAAATGTTCTCATACAACAGGTTTGCTAAGACATAGTTTGTATTGATAGTTTATTTTTTATTAACCCATATTAAATAAATTGCTAGTGTATCAAACCCTCCTTAGTGTTATATCAATTCCAGATTTGCTAGAACAGTGGTTTTATTGGTAGTAATCAGTTCCATTAGCAGCACAGTCTTGTTGAATTATGAACTACTTTTAATACAGCAATTGTGTTAAGATATAAATGGTATCCTCTTAATGCGACGCATTTTGTTTACAGTAAAGCGCTTTCTCTACAATTAACCAAACAGAACAGCGTCCCCAAAAACGAATTGTATCCATTAGAACCTATTTTCCACAAGACGTTGGTGGGGGTTTGTACCGATCGGCAATCGCCGCACACCGTATTATTAGTTTTAACGTATTTGTTACGAAGGTCACATCGTTGTTTGGAGTCTTCCAGCTGTCCTGTCTGAATTTAAATTTTATTGATCGTACCAATACCTGTTTCAATTAATTTATTTTAACTTTGTATTTAAGTTTTTTTAAACTTTGCATGTCAGACAAAGCAATATAAGATTCTTATTTAGCACAACCCATCATTAGTATTGGACTTTATAATCTATGGTCGAATTTTACCATCTCAGTAAACCATGTTGCATAATGGATAATCATATGAATGTTAAACGACAATAACAGTATCACACTAGAAGCTATTTAAATTTTTGATCTTTATTGTGATTATTCAGAGCAATTATGGCAATAAACCATTCTATGGTAGCATTAACTCCTATTTCCTATTGGCTAAATTAACGTGATATTATCACTACACAACGTTCTATCGATTTTCGTTTTTTTACAGTTTGAAAACGCGTTTCTGTCACATATAGTATTAAACAGTTGCATAAAGAGTATGTGGATTATTATAAGGAATAGAAAGCTTTTTTTCTCAGTTTACATCAGCTGTAAAATATTACATTTGGTCTTTAAATAGGTAATTAAATTTTTCAAGTATTTTTATTTGCCATATCACCATTATCAGAATTATTACTTATTTATATCGCTTACATTATGTTTGTAATTATTGTGTTCCCACGCAGTAACGTAATATAATAGGCAAACTATAATGCAAAAGGTAACGGTTAACAGTGATCATAAACAAAATGTGATGTAGGCACTTCATTAGGTTTATTATATGTCAATAGACCGCTAAACTATATAAATGCTTCCAGTGGCGTATTTAGGAAAAAGGGGGGAGGGAATTCATGCAGGGGGTCTGGACGCTCCTTCCTTAAAAGGCCAGAAAAATTTAACTTGTTAACTTTTTTTTATAGTAAATACGAATACAGCTTAAAATTATAATATAGTACTATGGTGCCTTGTTAATGAAATTTGGGCATGGCCCAAGGACATTTGGCCTGCGGAGCATGCCCTATGACGATTTTTCATTAAAACCCAAATTTAATAGAACCCCTTTAACGTTACTACAGTAAACCAAGAACTTCTTTCATAAAATACTGTGAAATTTATTTTTCTCGGTTCCTGTAACAACAAAATACTGTATTAGAAGCTAGTAGATTTATCTCTTTTCCTTATCGTAGCTGGTACCAGGGGCGGATTTAGGGGGGAGGCGCGGGGGGCGCGCGCCCCCCTCCTGAGTTGTACCATTTTATAAGATTTACCATATAATAGTTAGTATATAGGTACTGTACAAAATATTATACAGATACGTGAAATTAGATACGTTTTTAAGATAAAGTAGGCAGATACGTTTTGGAATTATACTACCCTTTCTTGTTTACCAAGTATAGTTTTTAAGTTGTTTTATTTAGTAAGTGTGAAGCTCATTTGTAAATTTATGAACGATTAATAAATGTTGGGTTGCACAAAGATTTCTAACTTAACAACTTTGACTGTGAAGAAAGAATTAAAAGTGATGGGGCAGAGGCAGAGACTGCAGAGAGTACAGATACAGCTAATACCCCCCACACAAAATGCACTTGAACTTGAAATAAGTATTACAAAAAGTAGCAGTAGCGGCTGTATCCAAAGTATCGATTCCGAATCAAACTTGCTTATTTTGTCGACCTTTCAAATTTCGAATTTCTTTTAAATTCAAAGAGTGTTTAAAGTCTGGCATATTGCCGCAGATTAAGCTTTACGGTTATTTTACCCTAAAAAGAGCGTGGCACCCAAAAAATTTTTGCCTGCGGCGCTAAAGAGCGCCCCAGGCGTAATTTCCCTTTGCCCCCGCTCCTAGAAAAAAACCTAAATCCGCCCCTGGCTGGTACTACCGTGCGAGCAAAAATTATTTGCATCAAAGAGGGCCTTGCATCTAAGGACGTAATGCTTAGCCGTAGAGCTTAATACCTGTTGGGTGTCAGTAACTACCTGAATTAACAATCCATCGTCATCTTTCACAGTCGTTACAAGTAATTTGATTCATCGCTAATTTTTCCAATTTCTTGAACAATTCACACAATAGGCTTTACGGAACAGCGCAAAACATTCATGGTTGAAGCGTATTTTCGAAACGGGGTTAGAGTAAATGGTGAGTGGCAATACAATCCGGGTTTGTGCATGAACGATTTTCACGAAAATTTTCCTAACGTTGTTTTATTGCTGGGAATTTTTACCATTGCTTGAAAATAACCGTGGCTGTGTTTAGGGAAACATGTTCTATACAACACAAAAAAGGAGCAGGAAGACCATCTGTAAGAACAGAAGAACTTGTTGCAAACGCTCGTGAAATAATGCAAAATACGCCAACAAGAAGCAGCTAAATTTATTTCCTTATAAAGTGCAAGTATTATAATTTTGTAATCAACAAAAATAAATTTGTATTTGTCTACTTTTTTATTACTCATTAGTTTGGCATATCATGTCATAACATGAATTTGACAAAATTTTAACCTAGATGTGGTTAGATATATCGTCCCCATATCATTGTGATCTAAACCAAGCCCTACGTTTTTTAATCCAAGCCCTCTTTGATGCAAATAATTTTTGCTGGCACGGTAATTTGCAATATAGTGTCTCTTTTGCAGGCGAAATCCCATTTTGGTGCCGGCTTTTTTTTAGGTGTTTTAAGTAATTCAGGCCTGCATAATCCTACAATGTTCGTAGATTTGATCTACCAGGTTGTTCTCCGGATAAAGGCCCTATTTTCGGGTTTGTTCGCTATTTTATGCTAGTTGCTATGGTCA
The DNA here is from genome assembly GCA_963969555.1 of Polydrusus pterygomalis. Taxonomy (NCBI): domain Eukaryota; kingdom Metazoa; phylum Arthropoda; class Insecta; order Coleoptera; family Curculionidae; genus Polydrusus; species Polydrusus pterygomalis. The sequence continues at coordinate 33,282,863 of OZ018376.1, read as the reverse complement.
TTTGTTAAAGGAATAATACACAAAATTATAATAGAAAATTATAATGCTTTCGTGCATAATAAATATATAAAAACCTTACTGCAACTATCTGTTAAATAAGCGAAATCTTGAGTAAAACAGCTAGGGTATTTATCTTATAGATTAAACATATTATAAAAATGTAGTATGGCAGGTCACACGTCAAATAAATAAAACAAAAATAAGCATCGGTCATCTTCACTTAAAAACTTTTTGTGGGATTTTCTCGCATAAGAAACACAAGGCTAAGAGTAGCCGATATTATCTCTTCCATGGTTTTAAATTCTGATCGAGTCGTTTGTCCTATTCTTTACGAAAGTCCGCTTAGATTTTCTGGAAAATGGCGAAGTGTCTCTTAAAACTCGTGTGACAACAAAGTTTGTTAAAATTAGTGAGCATCTTTTTCTATTAGTACTCCTTCGAAATGCTGTAAAGGGGTTCCCGTTGAAACCAAGCCAGGATATGTCCATTTATGTCGATTGTAAAGATTACTGCCCTTTACATTTTTTAAAGAACAGAAAGCATCAATGAAGGTTTTTACTCTATTTACACTATTGTAACGCCAAACACCAAGCATTTTCTCTTTCCACTTGTTCATTGATTAATACACAAAATGTGTACCCCAACGTTTATTCTGCTTCTAGAACTGCAGAAGAAATGATTTTCGCAAACGCTCATTTTAACACGAACTATAGTTCACCGAAACATAAGAACAAAATAAAAATTAAGCCAAGGGAACAGCAAAATAATTTTACAATTTTACTCACAAAATTACAACCCCCTTTTAAAGTTAAGAATATATAACAAAATAACAACTGTTTTACTATAATAAAATAATAATTAAAAAAATTTTTGGTTATGATATAATTGACATTGACAGAGGTTCTACTATTGCGAAACCACCAAACACAAAGGATCGTGGCCAACGCGCATAAACTATCTCTATCTCTCTCACATTGTGACGTCAGGTGAGGGAGTACAGTGCGGGGCAATCAAATGACAAGACTTTATTATTTAAATATTGGAGCAGTTAAACAAACAAACACATAAATATTATGCTAAACTTGTTATAGAATATAATTACGACCTGGGAACATTATTTCTCAAAAAATGTGCTCCAAATGACCTAAAAATGAAGCGACGAATTTTATTGTGGGCTGAATGAGTTTGCCTTCTGCTACATGCTTTCAAACTTCTGTCCTGCCAAATACGTAACAGAGTCGATAAAAATCACTTAGTTAATCATTTATTATGTTCCAGTACGCTATATAACTACTATCCAAACTGAAAATAAAAAAACAATAGTCGCAGAAGGAATAAAAGTAAATTTGCTCCCTTTTTGCAATGGCCCGGCAATATGTGAGGTTAGAACCGTCTCCCGCGTGTGACGCAACGCGCAGGCGTGTTTAAATTTCGACAGACGAGAAACCGTGTATAGGTGTATCGTGTTCGAAAAAATATTTAAAGTAACGTTACAATGCGATTTTTGCCCACAAACTTTAGTACTAACAACACACTGTGGGAAATTAACTATTACAACATAGTTTGTATTGATATCTTATTTTTTATTAACCCATATTAAATAAATTGCTAGTGTATCAAACCCGCTTTAAGCTTATATAAATTCCAGATTTGCTAGAACCGTACTTTTATTGGTAGTAACTTCAGTTCCATTAGTAGCACAATCTTGTTGAATAATAAACTACTTTTAATACATCAATTTTGTTAAGAAATAAATTGTATCTTCTAAATGCGACGCATTTTGTTCTCAGTGAAGCGCTTTCTCCTTAATTAACAAAGCAGAACAGCGTCCCCAAGAACGAATTGTATCCATTCGAACCTATAATCCACAATACGTTGGTGGGGGTTCGTATAGCGATCGGCACTCGATGCGCGCCGTAGTATTAGTTTTAACGTTATGGTTGCGCAGGTCACATCGTTGTTCGGATTCTTCTAGCTGTCCTATCTGAATTTGAACTTTATTGATCGTACCAATACCTATTTCAATTAATTTATTTTTACTTTATATTTAAGTTTTTTTAAACTTTTATATCAGATAAAGCAATAGAAGATTCTTATTTCGCACAACCCCTCATGTGTATTGGACTTTATATTCTATGGACGAATTTTAATAGATAATCATAATATGCAATGTTAAACGACAATAACTATATCACACTAGAAGCTATTTAAATTTTTGAGAACCAGAGTACTGATTTTTAGTTCTAAGTATATGCTTTATTAACCGTAGCAAGCAAATATTATAACGATTAATATCAAGTTTCATTACAACTGCCAGTCGGAACTAATACAGCATACAAAACCAGATTACACCCCCAATAAAACTTGATAATAATTACTGCGAGTATTCAGCAGTGTTGCCAGAGTAACAAAGCAAAAAGTCGCCATCAATCAGTATGAAAAGTCCGCCACTTTGTCGCCACAGCTTTTTTGGGGTTTTTCAAAATGTTTTTGTGGAACAAGCTAAATAAACTTCATGATAGGTACCTGCACAAATAATAAAAATAAAACAAAAAAACTTAAAAATAAAAAAATAAAATATTCAGATTCACTGTCTGAATCTGATTTAGTTTTTCCCTGTTTATTTTCATATATAGAGGAGAGGGGTCGAAGATGGCGCACCTAAGCGAAATACTGTATTACATAAAGATTATACCTACAAGCAATAATTTTATTTGGTTAAATTGTAGCTTTATATGTTTACTAACGATGTAATCATGTTAATCTGATGAATCTTTACAAAAAAAAAAGAAAAAGCACAAATATTTTATTTATGTGTCTTTGCGCCATCTTTTTCTCTTATGCGGGAAAGATGACGCATATAGTCGGGAAAGGTGGCGCATAAAGTAGCATAATTATGTCGCGTGGGAAATTAAAAAAAATAAGTTATGGTTTAAGGTTCCAAAACTTTAATAGGTATGCATTATCTTTTGTAAGCCACATACTAAACTAACTATTATTAAATACGTTTAATGTCTACAAAATTCACAGATATATTTTTTTGGAGTGGACTGACCACCGCAGGCTTTATGAGACCAATCACCACATGACACACATCGATACCATATTTCCCCAGATTTGCCAAATTCTCCACAAATATTGCAACAGTTTTTAGCTTCTCCATCATCAACATCGTCCAGTTCATCATCATCGCTGTCCTTTTCGCTCAAACTTTCATCTTCACTTTCGCTGTCGGTTTCTATAAATATTTTTTTTTAACTTTCTTTTTTTAAAACCGACCAGAAAATTTACACTTTCTGGACAATTTTTCGTCTAGAGAATAACGTTTTTCCGATCGCAAGACCGGAAAAGTTACATTAGAGACCGGAAAAATCTTTTCCGGACTTTAATGTCGCTTTTCCGGTCTCTAATGTCACTGTCACCCTGTTTTTTGTTTTTCCAATCACTCTTTGATAATACAAGATACCTTGATTTCGTTATTATGACAACAACATTTCGATGTATTGTCGAGTAACAGTTCGTTGATTTTTAATTTTGTTCTTTATGTCAAACTTGTTTCGCGTAGATTATAAAATATATCGAAGTGTCGGTCTTAAAAAAAAATATTGTACGTCACGCAACCGAAAATTAGTGTTTTCCAGGTCTCTCCAAGCTTCCAGGACTCGCCTATGGCTCGCCCTGGAAATGCTTGTCTCGACCTGAAAAACACTACTTTCTGGTCTTGTAACGTAAATTACTATTTTAGCCTTTAGGTCAATTTTTTGAATTTTCTTAGATTTTTAAAATTCTTTTTCCTCCAGCATCGTTTTCAAAGGAGTAGCCGTCAATATTTCAGAATGCTGCTTTGCACGACTATTCTTTTGCTGAACTCTTTTCTTCTGTGGTGCTGGCACTGGTGAAACCACTTTAACGCTAATATGATTGTGTTGAAGCTAATTTTTTTTGCTGGAGGCCGCTACATGACGGTTGAGGTGAATGTGGTTCAGGAATGTTATTTTTTTGTAGTAGTGTCACGTTCGTTTACAGCATAACTGATTTTCTTAAAGCGGCTAAGATTGCGCAGTGCGCAATCTTTGCCGCATCTGAGTTTAAGTTTTTAACCCCATTTATTTTTCCTATTATTATTTTTCTTATAGAAACGTTACATGACAACATAAGTAACTAATATATAATTAGGCATGCAGTGAGACATTTTTCTTATTAAGAAAAATAAAATATTTACCGCTTAATTTTTCACGAGTAAAAATAAGATCGGCACAACGATAAACGCGTTTGTGGTTCTTTGCTGAACTAAACATGTCGCTCGCGGCATAGAATGTTGCTAGCTATCTATGTTAAAACATAGTATTCGAATAAAATTTAAATTAATTTTTTAAACCTTTAAACAGACAAGTTATTGGGGTGCGTCATCTTTCCCTCTGCGCCATCTTTGACGCCTCTCCCCTATTATTCATTTTTAAAAAGTGTTTTCGCCGATTTTATAACTGAAACAACAATCTATTTCTTTTCAAGTCCAACTTTACTCTTAATATATCACTTAATAATTCAATGCTCATTTTATTTCTTTTTTTTGTCTTCACATCTAGCATATTTGAAAAAGTCGCCAAAAATAAGCTTTTTATTGAAAATCGCCGCCACAATCTCATTGATACAAAAAGTCGTCATTTTGGCGACTTGTCGCCCCAAATGGCAACACTGGTATTCAGAGCAATAATGGCTATCAACCATTCTATGGTAGCATTAACTCCTATTTCCTATTGGCTAAATTACCGTGATATAATCACTACAACAACGGTCTAGCAATTTTCGTTGTCTTTTAGTAGAAAAGCGCTTTTGCTGTCACATATAGTACTAAACAGTTGTATAAAGAGTATGTGAATTCTTATAAGGAATAGAAGGCTTTTTTTCTCAGTGCAGTTGTAAACAAAAATTTTTGACGTTATGGAAAAAAAAAATTGGATTTTTTTAGATTCTACTTATAAACATGAACAAAAAATTATATTTGTCTATAAAAGTTCGATTTCATCGCAGGTCAGTGGGCCTATGGACTCCAACGCGTCCACTTGAGCCGAAGGTATTATTATGTTGGCACAAAATGAATATACGACCCTGCGTCCGGGCTTCTTGAGACGACGAGTCCGGAGAATTCTATCCCATCTTATCCTCTTCGCCGGGCAGAATGTAGTTTATGACAATGATTTATACTGGGTTAGTAATTTTTTGGTTGTATACTTATAAGTTATCGAAGAATGACTCGTTTATGGGTTTTATATATTTTTGGGCTGAAAACGAAAATATTCTTCCGAATGCCAAACTAAGTATACGTATTGATCTTCCAATGATATGTTTAAGCACGTATAATGCCGGTGTTAATCTTTAGGGCACAGCTGCACATACCCTGATGCTACTTGAATTTCAGAAATATCTATAAATTATTCAGTTTTTCAGATATATTCGGCATCCGCTCACACCGAAACAATACGTCTTGTAGTTCTGGAGATTTACTGATTTTTTGACTTACCCCAGATTATATTTGAAAAAAATAAAACAACACATGTAACAGTTCCCAGCTTAGTCAGGACCGGATTTAGATTGTGTTTTTTTTTTATTTCTCTTAACATTTGACTTAATTTTATTGAGTTCCATTTAGAGGTGCTGGAATGCTTTAAAGGTGTCTAAAATCGACGCTAGATGTCGCTATGCGCTTTATCCTCTCGGCTGATCGCCATATTTACTACATTTAAGCAGTACACACGTTTCTTTATTTAGTTATATCCTAGCCTTACTAACTGATGAGCCGCGATATGACGAAAAGCGTCTAAAAATGGATCTGATGAAATTAATGCAAACATTTTCTTCTGTAAAAAATTTAAGGCATAATCTCTCTAAAGACAAACTTTTTATTTTAAAAATTACTCTTAATTAAAATTAATTTACAAAAATTTGTTTTTTTTCTTTGGTTTTATGAAACCGAATCTAGTTCTAAAAACTAAAGTTTGTGATATTCAATTTTTTTTTTCCTGTTGGCAATAAAATATATTTACTTCCAGATTTCAAGGCTTGTTGCAATTTATTTAGCAATATAGCTAACGCACAATATTATTTACACAATATTCTTAAAATAAATATTATATAATTGAATCTAGGTGTAAACTGGGTAAACAGAAAACCCACAATGCGAATGTCAATAATTATTAGTTTTTCCATGGCATGTTTATAATTTTGCACAATACAGACAAAAGCAAAATATAATAATTTAAAATTATTCTTAAAAAAATCTTAACCCCAAATATCTCTTTTCATGTTGGATTTATCAAAAATTTTTTATGGAACATAATTTGATCAAAAATTAATTACCTTTAAGAACGACAACATTTAAAATTTCCTGTCATCGAAAAATTTCTTTGCACCGTGGCGCCACCTACATCTTGTGTTATTCAAACACAGTTGTGAAGCCAATCATAGAGGCTAAAAACTGGCGTTTACAGAATTTACATGTCACTTTTAGTTTTAGAAATAATTGGTCTGGGAGTTTTTATTGAAACACCCTGTATAAAACTATTTTATTATGATCAATTTAAACACATCTAACAAGGCCTAGGCAACACAAATAAGGTATGAAAATAAAGAGCAACACACACCAAGACAGATGCATGTTTTGGTATATTTTATTTGCAGCCCTGCAATCTAATTGGGTACGCCTATTTTTCGGGCAATATAAGTATTGCTTAAAAAAGTTTAAAAGGCACTTTTCTCTATACTTATATTATGTAAAAGAAGAAAGTAAATACCTAGGTATGTTTATTTTCATCCAAGGGTGCAAGTATTTCACGGGTCACGTTCTCGGGCGAAAACTCTTTCAAATTCGTGAACAAGAAATTGTGCATGAAAATGTTTTACACGTACCCAAGTTTTTCCCAAATTATAAAAATCAATACGAGTTATACACCAACTAATATTTGACTTGAGATTAGGTATGCGATAACATCGAAGATTGGTTATTTTGCTGGTTTTGTTTGCTTTTTATATTCGATTTTATAAGATTTATAATTTAATTATTAAATTATAATAAAAAACATGACGACGAATCATTTCTACACAAATTTTACAAACAAATTTATATCCTTAAAATCTGCAACTGGCAACTACTAAAAATGCCAAAAATAACTACCTTATATCCTAACTTGATCAAAAATTGAGAAGAAAGTCGATTTTTTTGGCAAGAATTAGGGTCCAATTTTAGCTGTTTACACATAAAAATAAATTGAAGGTCAACTTTCATAATTTCTTGAGCAAGAACTTAAATTTAAAAGCCCGGACTTGTCTATTTTCTCAATCGTCAAATGATAACGTTGCAGTGCGCATGCCTAATTCGGTGTAGCTTTGTTTACATGCGCGAGGCCATAAATCTGCCACTTTCGTGATTATTGTTTGCTTATCTAAAGATCTATGATCATGTGCCATCTGGAGACGCCGACAATATTCAATAGTTTTCTTATTCGAATAAAAATCTGCGTATCGTCAGCATATGTATATTAGACCAGTTGAACAAGCGTTCTTCATAATTTTAATAATAAATATATTGAATAATAACTGTACTAGGATAGACTCCAGCGGAACCTCCTATGTTGCCTTTAGTTCATAATATACAGGATAACCCATTTAAAAAAAAATATGTTTGATATGCCCTTATTATTTGGGACAGCCTGTATAATTCCGTATAATTTTAAATTGTAGACCTAACGCCTCTCCATATGTTTTCCACCTATATATAATAACTCTATTTTAAAAAATATTAAAAAGTTAAGTATTTTAGATGTTATGGATATAAACGCGTTAAGAATGGGCCACCAAGTATGTGCCAGGTTTGCTCATTCTCGCATAAAAGAGCACATTCACCGTCTTAGTTAACTCTTCTAGCAGAATATAAATTGTCCATAGCATTTTTTTTCCAATTACTATAACTTTTCTTCTCGTCCTTTCTGTCTCATTTCCCCGCACTTTATTGACTGAATATCTTTGTTTTGACCTGTTTCTGACACAAAACAAAATTCTTTTAACATAAAACCTGGGGGAAAATGGCTGGTAACAACAGCCCAAAACCGTTTCAAAGATGGCACACACATTTCGGCGGTTCATATGAGGAAAAGTGGTCGTCAAGTCATATTGTATAAAGAAAAACTGGCAGAAAAGAGAGGAATATTATATTTTTCGTAGCTATTTATGAAAATGTATACTAGACTGTAAAAATGTCATTCATATTTTGGTAAAACATATTTTAAAGTTTTATCCTATTGGCAGACGTCACACAAACTTAATCAACTAGTTCACAAGATCTTATCTCATTGGTCCTCTTAAATAATAGCTTTTATTGCCGCTCATAAAATTATATATGATTAATTTTTTTATTTATACAAGCAAGAAATTAAATGTTTTCTTCTTGTTTCAGGAGTTTCGCGATGCCTTGCGACTGGACTGGATATTATTCACGAGCACCCAAACTTTTGTCTACAGCATTTGAAAAAATATGTTAAGCCTTAGACTTTAGAGCCAGCGAAGTAGTAAGGGGAGAGGGCGGTCCGCTCCAGATACTATATCAAGGAATGTGCCACTAGCATTGGGATTGAGCTCGTTCCTATAGGTCCACATGTGAATTGCCCAATGGCAATTATGGCAATAAAAAGTTTTTTTAATTACCTTGTTGTTTTACTAATCAGGCAACTTTGATTGTGAGTAGATGATGTTTACCAATCTCATTAATGTCACAATTCAAGTTGCCGCTGGTTATACCTAATATCAAGACCGGTAGGAGCTAATAGGCGAACTCTGAGAACGTAAAAAAGGTTAGACCAATGCATACACAAAATACACGTGATTCGGATTCCACGCTAAACTCTAGGTCTCATCTGGCTGACATTATCCAGGCAATAGAGAATACAATGGGCCTTTCAGGCCACTTCCCAGACGCCTTCTCTTTAAGAAAGTGGAACTTTTCCTTCCTAATCCGGGAAATATAAAAGCATCCGGAAAGTGGGTACTTTCTAGACGGGTTTTCAACTTCCGGACGTGCCTGTGTCTTGCCTGTGACTTCCAGAACTCACCATGTTGTCTCCTCGTTATCAAAAACAATATTTCCGGACTTGTTATCTAAATTATTATTGTACAGGGTTATCCAACCAAGACTAGACAAGGCGATTTTTTGACTTTTCCTGTACTTTTATAAAAAAACGGAAATAGCCATCTTAAGTCATTTTTTCCCGCGAATTCGAATATCTTTAGTAAAAACAATTGAATATCAAACAAAAGTACTAGGGGTCACTTTGATATTTTTTTAAATGGAACACCCTGTATATTTTTACATTTTTAAATTCCACATAAAATTATAATTATTTTTTATTAAATGCACTATTAGTCTATACTTCATAGTTTCCGAGATATTGACGCTCGAAAAGTGACATTTTTGAACTTTGACAGCTTATAACTTTCTAACAGTACGTCTTAGAGCAAAACGGCTTACATGTACCTATCTTCAATTTTTATTATCTTCCCAAAAAATCAACTTCCGGTGAAACCGGATGTAACTCGAAAGCAGGAAATATAGTTGTTCCGGTTTAACTGGAAGTTGATTTTTTTGGGAAGATAATGAAAATCGAAGATAGGGACATGTAAGCCGTTTTGCTCTAAGACGTACTGTTAGAAAGTTATAAGCTGTCAAAGTTCAAAAATGTCACTTTTCGAGAGTCAATATCTCGGAAACTATAAAGTATAGACTAATAGTGCATTTAATAAAAAATAATTATAATTTTATGTGGAATTTAAAAATGTAAAAATATACAGGGTGTTCCATTTAAAAAAATATCAAAGTGACCCCTAGTACTTTTGTTTGATGTTCAATTGTTTTTTGCTGAAGATATTCGAATTCGCGGGAGAAAATGACTTAAGATGGCTATTTCAGTTTTTTTATAAAAGTACAGGAAAAGTCAAAAAATCGCCTTGTCTAGTCTTGGTTGGATAACCCTGTACAAACCAAGACCTTCTGGAATTTAAGAAGGAGTAAGTGAAACCGAATACCTGTTCATTTAGAAAAACAGGTGAAATTTAAACCTTTAATTCTTGAAGCAAAGATACAAACTAAACTGTATAGTAGTCGAGAAGTAAATCGAAATGGCAGTTGATTTTTTAATATTATGACGTAATGTCCTTGATTTGTCAAACAAACTAAACTGAAAATGTACCGATGTCCTGTCCTGTCATGATTTGACAAACAAAACTAACCTGAAAGTGTACCGATGTCAACGTCCTGTCATAAAACTAACCTAAAAATATAAAACTAATCCCCCAGGGGACTGTATTGGGACCTATCTAATTTGTCCTGTATCTAAATCAATTGCTAATGCAAAAATATAGGGGCTCGGTGATCTCCTTTGCGGACGATACGGTTTTGTTTGTGGAGGGTAACTCTTGGACTGAAGTTCAAGAAAATATTTCCTCGGATTTAACTACAATAACGAAATGGTTTGATAAGAATCTTTTAACTATAAACTTAAATAAAACTAAATATTTGCCATTTTCAAATAGTAAAACTAGTCTCCCGAGGGATCCAACAATTGAAATTTTCCTACCCTTCAGAAAAAATAAAACTTGGTCTCTCCAACGTACTGACCAAGCGGAATATTTGGGCATAATTCTGGATAATCACCTCAAATGGGACTATCAAATCCAAATGCTAACAAAAAGGATAAGATCACTATTGCATATTTTTAAACAAATCAGAAAAATAATTGACTTACAAAACCTTCGTAAAATCTATTTCGCCCTTGTCCAGTCTCTTTTGTCTTACGGTTTTATAGGATGGGGCGCAGCTTATGATAATGTCTTAAATCCTTTGATAGTAGCACAAAAAAGAATCACAACTTATTTACAAATTAAATATTCGCTTTCCTTCAAATTTATTATTTAAACACTGCAACTTTCTCAGTGTCAGAAATCTGTATTACAAAGAGGCTACAATGCAGTCCATAAAATATGAAGTACTGACAGATAACGACGTAATTACTTACCATACAAGATATAGAGAAAATCGGAACCTAATTTCCAAAAAGAGCTATCGGGCAACGCAGCTTTCTGTATTTAGGACAAAAAATTTATAATTTACTGCCTCAACATCTGAAAAACATTATTCATAACAAAAAATTTAAAAAGATAATGTCTCAATGGCTGATCGAACATTCACCTAAAATTTTATAAATTTGTGTTGAAGACATCATTGTAAGTTACATAATAAATATAATCTATAGTATTAAAATATAAGAGAAAATTTACTTAAAGATTTCAGATGGATCCTCGGGTTTGGAAATCGGAAATTCTTCTGTCCTCTGTTGTCTGTTTCTTGTTCACTTTTTGTTGTAATTTTTATTTTTTCTCGACTTGTCGAACATACCAATTGTTTAATCTAAGTCTGTTATGATAATATCTTTCACTTATCTGGATTAAATTATTTACTCACCATAAGCACACTGTGGAATAACATACCGAGATATGCAGTCAAGCCTTTGGCTTTGTAAATTTCGGTACATTCCAAACTACTTTTTTCTGTTTCTGGTACATTAAATTATATTAAATTATATTAGATTTAATTAAACCTATTAAGTAAAAATATTATACTAAATATATACTAAAATATTATACTAAATATATACTAAATATATACTAAATATATACTAAATATATACTAAATATATATAAATATAAGTGAATGGTTTAAAAAAAAAATAAAAATAAATAAACTATAGTATATTACCAAAAATATAGGCAGTGACGTAGCTCTCATAACCATGGAAACGACCAAAATACTGTATGGTCATTGGCGGTTTGCATTCGTTTCCATGGTTTTGAATAATACGTCACTGCCTATAATATTGGGTTTTGAGTATAACGGATGTCAACGTTGTGTCATAATTTGACAAGCAAAACCAACCTAAAATTATTTAGTTAAACTCCGTGCCGCTGACATTAAGACGCCGCTTGTGCTGGCCCTCACCTTTCTTTCTTCTTTTTAAAATTATGGTAGCCCAAATGTCTAGCGTTGCCAAAATTATCACCGACTCATATCATTTGGTGTCATATTCTTCTTGATTCAGGCAGAAAGGCAGATTGAATTGTTTCCCGAAATTAAAAACAAATGAAAGCGCGTCATGAAAAAATGTTCGAGACACAATTAGGATTATTAAATGTGGGTATTTATTGTAAGAATAATTTTCAAAATACAAAAACTGGTGTAGAATGATCATGAAGAATCTCTTAGCACATAATCTAATATAGACTTGACCTATGTCGTAGTTTTACCCTTCAAATAAGTAAATAATGACGTCTGTGTATCTGACTGAAACGAGAACCGTAAGTGTGGTGTCACACATAGCGTTTTCACCGCTGCGGCAAGAACGCTCCGGTTTGCCGGGATGGTGTAAACCCATTGTATTAAATGGGAGCTGTCACATACAGCGTTGTACCGCACCCAAACCGGATGCAACCGCATCATGCTGCGGCGGCACCGCACGACCGGACGACTGCAATAGTGTGGTGTCACACATAGCGTTTTCACCGCTGCGGCAAGAATGCTCCGGTTTGCCGGGATGGTGTAAACCCATTGTATTAAATGAGAGCTGTCACATACAGCGTTGTACCGCACCTAAACCGAATGCAACCGCATCATGCTGCGGCGGCACCGCACGACCGGACGACTGCAATAGAACGAAAACACGTGCAGTTGTATGTTTGTAGTCACACCTGACGGTTCGAACGCTGCGGTTCTTCGAAAAATTTTGAGTTCGTCTGCTGATATGGGGTCGCAATATCGCAAGTAGTTCATCGAATGAGTTTTTGGATATTCGGTAACATCCAAAAAACTTCCCGTCGTACATTCGAATTTTGTTGTTGAAGTTTGCAAACCTTTTACTGGACTCTCGTTCCAAATTGAAAGGATGAATCCAATATTGATGATCCACCTCCTTTCCTAATAAACCCTCCACTTCTAGAGCACACACAAGCTTCAATGCCATGATAGCACTACCAAAATTCGACTGGCGAAACATCCCGTTAAAACGCATCGTGTGACAAGTAGAGTTCATCCGGTCAAAACGCATCCCTTCTTGCCACAGCGTTAAAAACGCTATGTGTGACACCACACATAGAACGAAAACACGTGCAGTTGTATAGAACGAAAACACGTGCAGTTGTATGTTTGTAGTCACATCTGACGCACGGTTCGAACGATGCGGTTCTTCGAACATTTTTAAGTTGGTGGTTTGTTGTATGTTTTTTTCATTAATTTCATCATGTTGAATATCGCAAGTAGTTCATCGAATGAGTTTTTGGACATTCGGTAATATCCAAAAAACTTCCTTTCGTACATTCGAATTTTGTTGTTGAAGTTTGCAAACCTTATACTGGACTCTCGTTCCAAATTGAAAGGGTGAATCCAATATTGACGATCCACCTCTAATAAACCCACGGCTTCTAGAGCAGACACAAGCTTCGCCATGATACTAGCACTACCAAAATTCGACTGGCGAAACATCCCGTTAAAACGCATAGTGTGAAAAGTAGAGTTCATCCGCTCAAAACGCATCCCTTCTTGCCGCAGCGTTAAAAACGCTATGTGTGACACCACACTAAGGCCCATGATAATTTAACGGCGTCAAAGTCAAAACTTACTTTGGCATGAAAGGACAAGTTAATGTTCCATAGAATTCAATTCCTGGCGTGCCATACTATCTAGGGTAGGTAGTTGTTTTGGATCTGTTAACGCTGTTAAAATTTTCGATCATTTTTTACGTTAAGTAAGTTACACGCATTTTGAATTCAAGTGTACATTTTAGTCCTTTTAAAATAGAACGGCTTATTTTGACTTCAAGAGAGAAGTATTATGTTAAAAGAGTCTTCCTGTGCGTAAGGGATACAAGACCGCTTATTTTCAAGATATAAATTTGCCGCCGTTATTTACAGTATAGGGAAAATGTTTAAATTGACGGAAATGGATAAAAAAGGTATTGGGTGGATATTACTGGATATATTCCGGTAATATAATGTGTGGCTCAATATTGCTGGATTTACATACTTTTTCGATTTAAATATAATGCTGTTTTGTATGCATGAGGAAGAGAATGCCTATATAGACCTACGAGAAAAGGTAATAACTTTGTTTTCTTTCATAGAGACTTCCTAAGAAACCACAGTCCCTGATCAATGATCATGGAAAAAGTATCTTATCCAAAGCTACGCGGAAATTGTACAAACATTTTTGTAGTCAGAGCTAAAAAAATTATTGAAAAAAAAGGCCTGTAGTCCAATAAATGAAAAACTTACAAAGGAATTAGTTAGAAACCGGCTTTTTTGGTGGAAGGCACATTTTATTATTTGATAAGCCACTTCGTTATTATTTAGTATTCAATAAGGGACGAAGAATTACTTAAAAATGTATTTTTGACCCGTAGCTTCAAAACAAAATACGGTAGAAAAAAGTTTCAAACAAAAGTTGTACAGCATTTCAATCTGAATAGAAAAGTTTATAATCATTTTTACGATATCTCTGATAGTTATGGCCATGGGAGCATTTAAATTTTGAGGATTGCTCGGTGACTTTTGAACTTTTTTTAAATATTCAACTCAGCAATACCTCCCCTCGGCCTGTTGAAACTCGATGGATGCTGCCCCACTCTACTTCAAGGACGAGACGACAGTGATGTCATAGGTATCGATATTTAAGTCCTATTTATGGAAGACCTGACAGAATTTTTTTTTTTTGAAATTTGCAAACATCTTATTTCTTTAAATTTTATTTGCAGTTTTTTTTGCAATACCTTTTGCCACGCTCAAAATATTTTGACCGAATCTTATATATGGGGCTTTTTCGGGATGAGGAATACAAATTTGCCCACCGTTTTTTTGCATTTTTTAGAGGGCGCCACATAGGAGCCTATACTTTAATTTGAATGGTCTCAACTTTTTTGTCCTACACTGTATGCGCATTTGGATCGAATATTTTTATTCTCCTAACCTTTTGACATAAAAAAAGTTATACTACTTTTGTTTCGATAAATCTAACCGTTTTCGAGAAAAACGCTAAAATAACATTGCTTACATGTGATGAATACGAAATCATTTTCATTTATTTTTAACCTTAAACATAGCATAGCAAAGAAAGAAATATTCCATGGAGTTCATTGGAATTTTTTAAGAAGAATTAATTTATGCATTGAAGAGGAAAGACGTCACTTGCAATCTTTGATTTGAATTTTTAATTTATTATTCTAGTTACTTTTATGTATTTTAAAACTGCCAATAAAATTTAACTTTAACACTCCGTTACTAAACAATTTTTGAAAAAATGTTATAGGAAGAGATAGTATTTATTTTCGGTCTAGAATTATCCCCTAAATTTTTGGCTAATCATTTCTGGACATCCTGTATATAAGTAAAACGTGCAACAGGGCTGTTCAACTTCAAGTGGCCCAATGACCGTTGTAAATTAAATTGTATAATAAATCAATCAACTCTTATTTTATTATCTTAATACAGTAAATACTAGATCGCGTTTGCCTTTATTCTCAAGATTTATTTATATTGGAATATAAAGTTAAGATAATAATATTACCTACTAAAAATTTATGACAAAAAAAAATTTAAATAAAAAAATACACGACGACGGCAACGGCGCATCCACCATATGTCACAACGGTGTTTTGTTGCGACTGAGACTTCATAGTCTCTGGGATCTACTTTAGAGGGAATGTGATTTTAAAAAATGCAAATTATAAAAATAAAATCTAAAA
This sequence comes from Polydrusus pterygomalis, assembly GCA_963969555.1. NCBI lineage: Eukaryota > Metazoa > Arthropoda > Insecta > Coleoptera > Curculionidae > Polydrusus > Polydrusus pterygomalis. Next base: position 33,267,033 of record OZ018376.1, on the reverse strand, counting down.
TAAGGGTTGGTTTAGTTTTGAACATTTACAATGAAAGGTTTACTACTTACTTATTTTGCTCTTGTTCTCGCGACCAGCGGGCACATGTCGTGCGTCATTTACTCCTGACGCGATTTCAAGAACAAATTATGTTGACTACTAATTATAATGCAAGTTCACTGCATAAGAAAGAGTGTATATTCATCGCTTCAACGCGAGTTTCCCGTTTAAAGAGCGTCCCAAAAAATGAATTGTATCCGTTAGATCCTATAAACACAAGACATTGGAGGGGGTTCGTATCGATCGGCAAATACCGCGCGCTCTAGTATTAGTTTTAACGTTTTTGTTGCCCAGGTCACATCGTTGTTCGGGTCTTCTAGCGGTCCTGTCTGAATTTAAATTTTATTTATCGTACCAATACCAATTTCAAATTTATTCTTACTTTGTATTTAAATTTTTTTTTTAACTTTGCATGTCAGATAAAGCAATAGAAAATTGTTATTTCTCACAACCCATCATTAGTATTGCACTTTATAATCTATGGACGAATTTAACTATCTCAGTAAACCATGTTGCATAATAGATAATCATATTCGTCGCTCGCATTACGTAGGGGCCTATCTCGATTTTTGGCAAAAATGAGTTATACCCATATAAAGTCAGGGAAAGACTGCCTTAACGTTATGACAAACTGGCATATCTCAATACTACATGGTTTTTGTTTTATAGTATTATTATAATCAGGCCTATCTTAAATTATCGATAAAAATACTTTTACGTAAAGACCAAACTTAAGATTGGCCCATATGCTATATTTTTTGTATGGGTCTTACTGGGCGAATCTCAACATATTCCTTTACGTTATAAAATTTAAAGGATGAACAGTACTTTGCAGATAGGCCTTATTAATTTATTATTTATTGCAATTTTATTTAACACATAAAAGACAATTTGTAAAAAATAAAATAAATACCAATCCCATTTTTAATTTGTTATGCCTCTAGAGAATAAATAATTAAATATTACACTAGCTGTTTTTAATTCTTTTGAAATTATATGTTTATAATTTTTTTACCGTTTTTATAAAATAAAGATGTTTAAAGTTCAAAAATTTCACTCCCTTCTCTTTAAAAACAAAATGTTTTATTAATATCACTGGGGCCTATCTTATTTCATGTACAAATCAGAATTTGTTATTGTTTTTACGAAGGGGTCTATCTTGATTAATATTTATTTTTTACAAAACCCGTAAAACTTCATTAAAAATTATTATGTCTCATCATTCTAGATTGATTTATCTAGGAAACTGTAAAAAAATAAATCTAAATAAAAGCTGCTGTCAATGCTGTATCCAAAATAAGCACCATTGATTTCTTTAAATCGCTCTACTGAAAAATTACAAAAACCGAGTTAGGCCCCTACGTAATGCGAGCATCGAAGACATGCTCTGTTAAACAACAAGAACAATATCACACCAGAGGCTATTTAAATTTTTGAGAACTACAGTACTGATTTTTAAAGGTAAGTATATGCTTTGATAACCGTAGCAAGCAAATATTATTATGATTAATGCCAAGTTTAATTAGAACTGCCAGTCGAAACTAATACAGTATATAAAACCAGATTACACCACCAATATAACTTGATACTTACTGTGAGTATTCTCAGCAATAATGGCTATAAACCATTCTAGAGTAGCAATAACTACTTTCTATTGGCTAAATTACCGTGATATTATCACTACACAACGGTCTAGCAATCTTCGTTGTCTCAAAGTAAGAAAGCGCGTTGTGGTCACATAATATAGTATTAAACAGTGCATAAAAAGTATGTGAATTCCTATAAGGAATAGTAGGATTTTTCTCAGTGTATATTTTCTTAATAAGAATATCGATAAGCTTCTTTATATGCGCGCAAGCGAGACAAAAAACGATTGTTATTTGTTATAAGAAAATATATGCCATATCGGGCAATAAAACCCATAAAATTATGAAAATTGGTATAGCGTTAAAAACTCAACTGGAAAAAAATAAGTCACCAGATGGAAACACACACCGTCCCAACACCCTTAGCCTATTGAACCTTACACTTTGATGTCACGCTCCACCTATTCCATCAGAAAATAACCAAATATCAAACGAGAAAAAAGGAGTGATTTATCGACAAAAAAGTGGTAGAGCCACCAGAGATTTAAAAGAAAACCAACGATGCGATTGCAAAAAGGACAGCAATTTTTATACCTATAGAACGCAGAAGATATGTTACAAGGAATCTGAAAAATTCTGTCGGAACAATGACCTTAATGGGGGAACGGAACTTTAATAAAATAAAAACATGGATTTAACCGAAGACAATTTAATGGGTGATAGGTTATATTGCCTTTAGCAAATAAGGTAGACATCACTTACTGTGTAAATTCTGTTCTAAAGTTTGTTCAATGACCGCTGACCGTTACGTCACGACTAGTGCTTATCTTTCTAACTTTCGTGAACTAGGTGAGATGGTATATTTGCGTCAATATTGAATGCTGTATAATTTTACCAGTAATTTTTTATTGTCAATTTGGACAGTGCTATTTTTAATCAACATTATTTCAAAAATGTCACGGTATTTTGGAAAAGAACAAGCATTATTTTTACTTTATTTGATTATTTTCAAACAAAACGTAATGCCGGAAAGACTTTTTTATTCTTTAACACAGTGTACGAGGTAAGTAGGAATTGTGAAAACATAAATAATAAACCTGAAAAAAATATGGCAATTTTTTTATAAATACCTATCTGTTACAGAGATGCTTTGGGAGTTTCGTGTTCAACACTTCAACGAATTAACGGAAATGGGATGGGGAAGAATGTAGATTTTAAGAATCGCAATAATGTAGCTATTTTGTCATCCCGTGGTCGACAATTTCACAAAATTCATGAACACACTACCATGTGCCCATTTTAGTATTGAAAATACTATTGGGATCGTTTTTATGCAAACTTGGCATTGGTGTCGCGGTGTCGATCTGTCGCGACCCAACACCGCAATATCTCGAGCGGTCTTGTAACATAATACTCTGATAATACTTGATAAATATAAATATGAATAACAGCGTAATGTCGGCAAGTAAATAATGTTTAGTTTTAGTTTGTGTTTTAAAGAATGCCATAATAATTTTGTTAAAAAGTGTTTCATTGAGATAAGTTATATAATTATGTATATTTGTGTTTTGAAGACTACCATAATAATTTTGTTAAATAGGTTCACGTTATTTAAATAGGAATATTATATCGAAAAAAAAAAGTGTGGGAGTCACTGACGTAATATTTTTCTATTTTATATTCACCCTGTATATGCCACAGAAGATTTGAATACGTCAAAATGATTTACTCAAGATGCAAAACTTTTATGTAGAATAAAATTTACTGAGAAATCAATAATAGAAAATTATCCCATTTGTTAACCAAATTTGGGCGGACCCTGTACAATTAAAGAACATTTTTTAAACTTTTACAAAATACAAATTCAAATTAGAATGTAGGCTTTAATTATTTTCTCTATTTAAAATAAGCCTCTCTTATGGGTGGTGTGCAGGGAAGTTCTAAGAAAATTGTATAGGTGGTAAATGTGGTCTGAAAAAAAGAAAACACAATTTTTAATACTTGATAAAACTAAACAAATTATTTATCTCAATTACAGTGGCGGTGCAAGACCTACCAAAAAAGAAATAGGTGTTTCTGAAAAATAATGAAAACAACAGAAAATAATCTCATCAAACTATAGAAAAATATGACGTCAGTGACTCAAAATTTTTTAAAAATTTAAAAACTGAAACAGCCATATTAAAGAACTAATGAATCCAAGATAAAAAGTTAAATACAGTTTTTTTCTAGTGCTAATAGTTTTCAAGAAAAGTCAAGTTAAAAATCAAATTTTTGCCCTTATTGAATTTTTACACTTTTTATATTAACTTTACATATTAACTGTTAATATGGCTGTTTCAGTTTTTAAATTTTTAAAAATTTTTGAGTCACTGACGTCATATTTTTCTATTTTATATTCACCCTGTATATGCCACAAAAGATTTGAATACGTCAAAATGATTTACTCAAGATGCAAAACTTTTATGTAGAATAAAATTTTCTGAGAAATCAATAATAAAAAATTATCCCATTTGTCACCCAAATTTGGGCGGACCCTGTAGAATTAAAGAACATTTTTAAACTTTTACAAAATACAAATTAGAATGTGGGCTTTAATTACATCACATAGGACATTCAAATTTTAAAGCTGATGTGTCAGGTATTTTCAATACATAGGATGCTTGCGTAAGGTGCAAGATCTGTGAATTTTTTTTACGCCCTGTATAATAAAAACTTTGGACAATGCTTTTACATAACTTTATCTATTGACTAAAAATTAAGTACTCTTCATTCAAGTCGCTAATCCTAACCGTTTTCGAAAAAACGTCATTTTTAACATATTTATATATTTATCATGTATATTTAGGGTATTTTAATAAAAGATACATCTTTGTTCCTATAAATTATAAATGTTCACTTTTAACTGCTTCAAAATAATACATGATCGCAATAAAATTACGTTTTTCCGAAAACGGTTAGGATTAGCGACATGAATGAAGAGTACTTAATTTTTAGTCAATAGTTAAAGGTATGTAAAAAACGTTGTCCAAAGTTTTTATCATACAGGGCGTAAAAAAATTGACACATTAGTGTCACAGCTAGGTCGTCCCTGTAGCTGTGAGTAATTCACAACACTTTCTGGGATAGTAATTTGAAGGGTCTTACCTAGTATACATAATATGAAAAAAAAAAAAAAATATAACTGTTGGTTTAATAATTATGTGTCAAAAACTTAATTCTATGGGAACTCTTTGGGAGCCCATATCTCCGAAGAGGAGGCCGATACGAAAGAAATTTATATGAACTTGTAGTATTCTTTTCACGTGTTTTTTTTTTATATCCGGGAGATTTCCCACATTTTCCCGAACACCCTGAATATCATCCAAATCTGCCTAGTTAACCCTTAACCGCCGTAGTGCTGAAAGTGTAACGTCAACACCGTAGTGCGGTCTGAGTGACCGCAAATCTTGAAAAACCCTTATTTTTTAAAATAAACTCTTTTTTTCGCTGTAATCACTTTTATCTAGAATAAAGTGTACCCTAAACTAAAGCTCTTATTATAAATTTTATTATAGTTTAGTTTTAAAAAATATAAACTGACAAAAATACAGTAAATAGCATATTTCATTCAACTTTTTACATAAGGTAACGCAAACATTTTTTTTTTAAAACACAATATTTTATGGAGAAGTATTGTTAAATTCTTAAAGTAAACAAACTAATCTTCAAAAAAAAAAAACAAAATAATTTGAAATATACCCTCAAAAAGTAAAAAACTACAAGTGACAAAATAATCAGATATTGTGACTACAATTTTTGCAAATTTTAGATACGCATTCCAAGCAAGTAGGCTTACGGCACATTTTAAACAAATCAAATGTCTCTCTTTTAAGTCTTGATGGACAAGTCTTACAAGTTTTTCGTTTTTCCAGCTTTTCCTCTAAAATTTCCGCTTCGTTGGAGGGGGATCTCATGCCTCTTATTCTTCCCACTGTTGCAAAGTACTTTTAAAGTCTGGATCACCAAACCGAACTCTTTTGGAGGTGCTAGAATTCTGACTCATAGTTAAACGTCAATAAAAACACAAATAAGTCAGAAAATCGCAAAAAATAAATGGTTATGTAAAGAGCACAACCTAATTATTACTAACACAGACACCGTAGTGCGGTCCCTGTGACCGCTCGTAATTTTAGCCCCTTTTTTATTGAATGCCAACGCAGCTGTCACCACCAAAACTCTGTGACAAACTGGCGATGCAGCCACTTGAAGGTACTGAAAATATGAATCCGTTCTATTAAAGTTTGGATAAGATATAAAGGAATGAAAATCCGCTGCGGTCATGGTGACCGCACTACGGTGGTTAAGGGTTAATAAAATTTAATATTGGTCGAATTGATAACCTCCCGCTTTTTCGTCAGTTAAAAATGGCGAAATGTCCAATTTCCCACAGCAACATTCCGACCTTTTGTGATTTATAATCTGCGTGCGATAAAAATAATTTTTCTTCAGCATCAAATCTCGTTCGTTCTTTCCGGTGTCGAAGGAACTCCGGTAAATCCGTCACATTTTTTTGTCAATAATTTATCCCTTTTCGTCTGAGAATTTTGTTTGTAGACGACAAAATATATGAAGCGAAACTTTATTTCTAGTAAATTTAACACAGTCGAGGTATATTTTATCGTTTCGTAAAAATTTATTTTTTATTGTCTTTCTTTGTATCACACTTCTGCGGACTGTGATGATTGTGATTAGAAAACATATCGCTAAAATTATCAAAATAATAAGCGTCTCTTGTTTGATGATAATTGACTTGTAGGCGTCTATTATCCCCCGCCTCCTCAGGAGTCGTAGACACAGACTCGTAAGGTGGAATAAACTTATAAAGATAATATATATTATAGGGCGGATATTATATGCACTTAAATTCAGCCAAAATATGCGCATATATATGCCTTATTTGCCTTTAAAATATGCAGTTTTTTGCATTTTTTTACCAAATATGAATACTGGTATGCAATATTTCTTAAATTATTATAGTAAAATGAGGTAAAGGAACACATGGGGTGATAAAAAATATGTTTTTCTACCATCGTGCAAAAAGTTACTATTTTTAGCACTATCTACTGTGCCAAAAGTTTAACTTTTTTGCACTACATACTTTTTTGCACTAGTGTAAAAAGTAACATAATTTTTGCAGTAATACAAATATCATAATCAGTTAAAATAAATTGCTCTAAGTGCGATATTAAAATTGAAGTTAACTTAAAAAAGGAACTAGTTTTATAAAAATAACGTTAGTTTAAAATGTTCATGTTATTGTTAAGAATTAGTTAGTAATATTTCTTGTAATGTAAAATATTCTTCAATAAAATTTGAACAAAAAAAAAATTAAATTCGATCGTAGAAAAACTGTTGTGTTGTATGCAATACGTGCAAAAAGCATATTTGTTGCACTCAGCATGATTTCATGCATCATGCAACAAAGATATACTTTTTGCACTAGTTACACAAATAACTATTATTTAAAAAAAAATCCAAAAAAAAACAAAGAAAAATAAAAGTAAACAATTTTTTAACCTAAAATTGTATAAAAGGCATATATTACTAAATATTTTTCAAAATTTTCAACAAAAGATTATCTTCTATTAGTAAAAATAGGTTTATACAAAGAGAAGCTTTTTTCAACATCTGCTGATGTAATCGGACAATACTGAAACTTAGGTAGCAAAAATTAAGGCTAAGATACAATTTCGTTGACCCCCGAAGGGTATTCAAGGTTAAGGCCCTGCCATAATTCTTCTTCCTTTACCAAATCATTCACAATTTCCATCGAAAAACACTGTTGTCGCGCGAACTGACAAAGGCGATGGTTTGTGACCGTTCGAGGAGGTGAAAGCACTTTGAAAAAAATGTTTAAAAAAATTATATTCGGGTTCAGAGACCTTAAAAACTAGAGGGGGCTTAACATTTTTTTTTCGGCCAAAATCCCAACTCACTCCGGACTCCACTAACAGTCTCGGGTCCTGACTAAAGGCGTAAAGCTGAGTCACACCTTTTTTCATCGTCTAAACGTCTTGCTAATCTAAAGAATATAGATCTATTCAGCAGAAAATAAATAAAAGAAATTGATTCGACTACATAAAATTCTAACACAAAAACAACGAAAAAACGAGAAAAAGACTAATATCTAAAAGCAGCGTCAGACCCTTGGTGATTTATAATCTGCGTGAAAAAAAAATACCTTCTTTTAGCATCAAATCTTGTTCGCTTCTTTCAAAGTCGTCGGAATTCCGGTAAATCCGTCAATTTTTTTGTAATAAATCATTCGCTTTTTAGAGAAAGAATTTGTTTTTTTTTATGACAAAATACACACGACAGAACTTGGCTTCGTATATTTAATACGCTCCAAGTGTTTCGAAGTTTATTCAGTGAAAAATTCGTATTTAAATATCTTTTCTTTGCAAGAATTTACGCCAATGAAGTTAGTTAAATTATGTATGATTATTTATCGCATTTCAATGTTCTACAAAAAAAACTGAGATAAAAATTGTTTTTCGGTGAAATATTAATATCATAGATGATATCGATGGCGATTTGCACAAAATCGAAATTTTAATAAAAAGTGGAGTTAGACGGTTTGCAATTTAAGGCCTCCAGTACACAGCCGGAATGTTTGATCTGAATTCAGAAACGGAATCCAGAATCTGAATTCAGAACGCACGGAATTGTATATATTTTTATTATACAGCACACACATTCTGATTTTTCAGATTATGATTTTTCAAATTTTCAATGGGCCTGAATTCAGATCAAACATTCCGGCTGTATAAGGCCAGCCTTAGTTATCGATATGAGAATACAGAAACAAACTGACTAAAAATACTTTCCTTTAAAGGTGCCATTTAGCTGGCGTGATCGATTCAGGAAAATGGCACCTTAACGACAAAAGAAAATAAATACATTTTTTTTGAAAATACAATTTTGTTCGATCAGTGTGATCAGTGTAAAGTAAAGTAAATTAGGTCTACTGTATTGGTACAGTAAGCTAGGGCTCCTGTTCAGGAAAGTAAACTAGGGCTACTATCTTTCTGAAGCAAACCAGGGCTACAAAGTGTTAGCTCAGCGGTACATCTATCTGCATTCGACCGTGGCGGCCCGAGTTCGATCCTCGTCCAAAGCATACGATTAATAAAAAAAAAGTATGTTCGGAAGATCAGTGGATATAAGAATGCAGTGGCACCTTTACAAGTAAAGTGACACAATTTGAAAATTGTATATTTTTAAGATTAATCATAAAATGACACTAAATACTACCTACCCCCTATCAGCTGCCGCTGGACCTAATACCAAATCGCTTCTCCTAAATTAGAGGAACCTATTTGCGCCTTTTTTATATTAACGGTATTCGCCCGTCATTTCAGTATACTATGTTGTCGCATGCGACGGAAAATTGACACCGCTTTAAGTCTAAACTGATTTGATTCCAAACATTTTACAAAAAAGTAACTGGTCTTTAATAAAAAAATGCCATTATTCTAAAATGACTCGCTGAATACAACGACAATTTTAATTTTAAAATGGCATAATTCCAAATAATTCGTTCGTTGTTAAAAAAAAATTTGGCAGTAGAAAGACCTAACTGGTTTTTTATTTTTTATTTTTAAGGGTAGGTTTTAATACCAAATTTAAATAATTGTCTTCTAGTAAAACCATTTAGCTCATGTTCCCCCAAATTTAACATTTACTTTAATTTAGTACTTGGGCTTAGGAGACAAAAGAGTTAGAGGGGTCAAATATATTTTACAGTTTTTCTTTTTTTCTCCAAAACTCTAGTTTTTGGATTGTGTCACTTTAATTTTAAAGGTGCGCAGTATGCTACTGGGTATTCCTAATATCGAGACCGAGAGGGGCTGATAAAAGTTGACTCTAGGGAAGTTAAAAGAACATACCACTACATACAAGTAGTGGTTCGGATCCCAAGCTAAACTTTAGGTCCCGTCTGGCCGACATTGGTTCTGGTAAAGTAAACTAGGGCTACTGTCTTACTACAGTAAACTAGGGATCCTGTCTTAGTAAAGTAAACAGACGTACTGTTTTAGTAAAGTAAACTAGGGCTACTATCTAAAACAATATCACTATGGGTACCTAGTTAAGCTTGACCACTCCACTTCTGTGTTAACTGAAGTGTCAGCTGTGTCAAGTTTCAGCAGTAATTATTTTGTTATTAAAGAGAAGAGGCTTCCAAATGTTAGAGACAACAATGCTTGATTTACGGCAAAGTTAGAGTTTTTTACAGGTAGGTACGAGAGTATTTCCATGGTGGCCCTAGACAAACCGAGAACCGGCGGCATCAACGGTCACCAGCACGCCGAAAGCGATATTATTGGTAAGCTATCGACTATTTCTTCAAATGGGTCTCTTTTCAACTTCCTAAATGGCGTATATTTGTTCCTCTTTTAGTTTCAATGCATTCATGTAGTTATATTATAAAAGTTAATTTATTTTATGTAGAAACACCAACGATTTTAATATTTTCACGTTAAATTTATTAATTATTACTTTAAATGGAAAAGTTCTTTCCATACAATTACATCAGTAACAGGGAATGCATGCCAAGTACGAGTAACAACTTACGTAGATTATTAATTACAGAAAATCTGAAAAAAGTTTGTGACACAATCGCTTTTTACAGTTCTACGTCTTGAGGAAAAAAATTTATGTAGTCTAGTCGAACGCTTTTAATTCCTACCGAGTGACTTTATGGACCTTAATTCCTAGCTATAAAAGGCTTAATCGTTTTTAAAAAAGGCACATAAAGATAAAAATAAATAAAGCTAATAATGGCAATAGCCCAAAAGCTGAGACAAGTACAAGTACGAGTCTGATTATTTTATAGCTTTAACCGAGTCTATTGTTCATAAAATAAAAGTATGTGGAAAATGATTCAAATTTAGTTTTTAAGTATTAAATTCCTCGGTAAAATTATTATATAAAATTATTGAGAAGCATTGGCACAACTAGGAGTAGGTACTTTCTAGGGAAAGAGGGGTGTCTGGGTCAGGTCCCTAGACAATATACATACATTCACAGGAATTTTTACTTAGATAAAATTAGTTTAATCCTGCAATTTTAGCTACCGTTCAGTAAAAATTCTATTAAAATAATTTTTTAATGTTTTCCACAAATTATTGATGACCGTGCTACAACGAGTAGTGTTCTAAACATGTATAAAGTTTTTATGAACATTTTTAAATTATTAACTTTATTTAGATTGTATTGGTAACATGTGCCGAGCGTGCCAACTTTGATTCTTACAGATACAGCAAAGGGTAAATCAGGAAAATTTCCACTCCTTCCGGAGGTATCTGAAAAATACCAAAAATATAATTTTCTGTTTTCGTTTTTTTGCGACGTTATTTATACACATATTGAAATCGGGAAAGCACTTCCTACATTTTACGATACATTAAAAGATAGTTTCTAATTCAAAAAACGACGTTTCGGTTTTCAGATATCACTATCAGATTAAAAATGTAAATATTAATTTTTAAATTATGTAGTTCATTTAAAACTATTAATATTTGTTATACTGATGATGGATTTTCGATTCGAAACAGTGAAATATTGGCAAAATGTTATTGGTTTATGTTTTGTGGGAATAAAATACTTATAAATTTAATATTTAAATTTCAGGCCCGCATTCCAAATTTTTTATCTGATTGTGATATTAGAAAACCGAAACTTCCCTTTTAACAAGTTGGTTCATGTCCGATAACCATATCAGATGCACTTAGAATGGGCTTTGAATCACACAGCATAGACGGTAGGTCAAAAATATGAATAAAAAAACCCTCATGTCAAAAAAAATAACAAATATGTCCAAATACATATAGGGGAGAGTTGGACAAAATCGGGTATCACTTCAAAAACTGACTGTTTCTCGTGGTATTTTAGAGTATCAAACCTTTGGTTGTAGATTGAAATATTCCCAGATGAGTTAAGTTTGATATACCAATGTCAATTTTTATAAATATTCCTATATTTTTTTTTATTATTATTATTATGAAAATACTGCAAAATACCCGATTTTGTCCAACCGGTATGATAAAACCGGGTAGTAACTTAAATACCATGTAAAAAGGTCAATAGGGAGAAAATAAAATATTTATTTAAAATATATGAACAAAAAATCAAAAATCTATGAACAAAAGTCGCAAATAAAAACTTCATCTACATCATCATAGGCACTACATGCTTCATGAGCCCATTTGTTGCAAGACCCACATTTCACCCAGCCTTCGTTTGATTTAGAGTTTGAAAATAGTTCGTTGCAATATAGACACGCGTCGTCATTATCATCTTCTTCCTCCGAACTATCAGAAACTGCAATCGGTAATTTTGAAACCAATTTTTTTTTTGGAGCAGCCCTTTTTACCACATATTTTCCTTTTATTTCATTTAGCTTTAATTTTTTTACGACGGGAGATTTTTTAAAATTTTCCTCCAACTCAGACTTATAAGGAGATGATGTTATTACAGCAGCCTTGCCTCTTCTTCTGTTATCGTTGGGCGGCTTCCTCGATGCCCTAGGAATCGGAAAAACCTCTTTTGGAGAGACTGAAAAGTCAGATATTGATTTTGGGAATGTTGCTTGTAAACTGTCAGATTTAGTGGTGGCTTGTTTAGAAAATGAAGAGCTGTCAGTAGAATTTGCAGTGTGGGAGTTTAAAGAGCTACAGCTTGGTTGGGGAGCATCGATGCGTGGAGGTAACGGAGCTAATGATTGTGTAGCTGTCGGCTTTGTAGATGAAGTAGACTTATCGAGTTCTTCGCCTAAATTATTGTCCAAATTTGGTGGCGTAGATCCATTTTCTTGTATATTTAGTTCTCGCTCCGTAGTTTCTGAGGGAGCAAACATCCACTCAGAAAAAACTTCAGGATTAAGAGGATAAATTCCAGTTTTCCTAAAACCATTTATTGCAGTCTTCATAACTGCCGATTTAACAAAAGCTTCACCAAAGAGTTCTCCCACTTCATAAATTGTAATACGTCTTCCAGGATACTGGCGCATCCATTTTCTTACTTCTTCTCCATAATAGGTGTTCAGGGGAGCCATAAATGATACGTCAAGGGGTTGTAATCTGTGTGTGGTATGCGGTGGAAAGCATATTATAACAACATGACTTTTTCTGGCCAGACTTATCAACTCCAAGCTTTTGGTATGCGTAGCATGTCCATCTAGAAGCAACAGAACGGGATTTTCTGATGTAGGGTTAGTAAACTCGACGAACTTTTTAAACCACTTAATAAAAATATTTGTTTGGATCCATCCACTTGGGTGGAATTCAGCAAATGTTCCAGGAGGTGTGTGGTCTAGAAGCTGTGCGTTGGGAAGTTTTCTAGGAAAAATCAGCATTGTAGGCATATAGGAACCACTTGCGCTCATACAGATTTCTGCGGTAACCAAGGTTCCTCTTTCAGCGGAAACCAGAGCTCCAATTTGTCGTTTTCCTCTCATAGAAATAACTTTAGACTGCTTGTTGGGGACAGTGGTAATTCCCGTTTCATCAACATTCCATATGCGCTCAGGAGGAAACTTGTGTTGGTCATAAACTTGTGTTAATAGAGTAAAAAACTTTTCTACTGCTGCTCGGTTAAATCCTATAGCTCGTCCAATTGAAGTAGCTTCTGGAGTTCTCAATCGAAGTTTTGGATGTCGCGACAAAAACGAATAAAGCCAACACTTCCCAGCCATTTTCTTTTCTTTATTAAAATTGTGGGTGATGTTATTCTGTACGGCTAGTTCGTAAGCAAGAATTCTTAGTTCTGATAAAGTAAATCCGAATAGTCTACTTTCCATTTGTAAAATATGCGAAACTAGCTCATCTTCTTGGGCAACGCTAAACACAGTCTTGTATCGACCCAGACCTAAAAAACCCCAAACATTACACTTAACACAAACCCAATTGTGTTTTAATATAAAAAACGCTTTATTTAAAATAAAAAAACTGAATTAAATTCAAGGTAATTTGTACCTTTCTTACTAGCTTCTTCAACAGAGTTACCATTTCTTGCTTTTTTGACACGATCTTCTAATGTTGATTGGGGAACATTAAAACTTTGAGAGGCCTTTTTATATCCCATCCTATGCTCTAGGACTTCAATTATTGCATTTTTCATGCTTTCTGAATCCCATGACTGACGAGTAGTTTTTCTTTTATAACGCGACATGTTAAAGTTCACTAAAAACATTAAAAAACGCTGCAGTAAGTAGAAGTAACAACAGGTATGATAAAATCGGGTACCCGGTTTTGTAACAACCAGCACTACCCGGTTTTGTCGAACTCGTAAACAAGACATTAAATAGTATGTAAAAATTTTAGGTTATGAGATAATATTCAAAATTTTTGATCAAATTATAGGTAATGTATTAGGTTACATACAATAAATTTTAAAGCGGTCATTAGTTATTCAGTAGAGGAAAAAAAGGACTATAAACCTACCTTAAAAATCGAGTTTGGTACACCGAAATACACTAAAGGTCTTCCTGCTCCACCACGTTTTACTCAAATGATATAGAAATGAACACACGCGACTCTAGGCGGTTTAACGACACTAATTTACCCACCGTTCGATAGATGGCACCACAAATTTAGACGAATTAGGCGGTACCCGGTTTTATCAACCTACCCGGTTTTATCAAACTCTCCCCTACCTAGTCATAATTACCTTCTATTAAAACAAGTTCTTATAAATTTTAAATTCACATCGTATAATGATTTTTATAAAATTAAGGCATAGTTTTTTTAATGGTTTTACTGTTTATTATTAATTTTAAAATTTATCTGCGTCTGATCATTACAAAATTTGAAAAGAATTAAACATCACAACGTATTGATTGAAGCTTTGAGAATACTAAGGGAAATAATTTTATAAAATGATGATTCAATAAATAAGAATGTGTGATGGAGCTTATCCTAAAATAACACATATTCAGTTGGTATTCAGGTAAGATAACAATAGTAAGGTTCTGTCCTGCTAATAATAAGAATTTTTATGTATAGTGATGCGTACAGATAATGTGTTTTTAAATAAATATTTTATCCTCGTTATCACGCTATCATGTATCATAGGTAGGTACTACGGTATGCCGACGCACATAAATTCTTTCTATCTCTCTCACATTGTGATGTCACGTGTGGGCGTCCAGCATGTTTAAATATATGGGGATTCAAGCAATACAGCTATGTTATTGAATATTGGATCAGTTTATAAACCATCCAAGTATGGCATATGCATTGATTTGGACTACAAAGAACTAGTGAACATTACTTCTGTAAGTATATGCTTGTGCACGGGTGAAAAAAAGTTACGACTGGTACGAGTTGGATCTGTTAGACCCAGACTACAGCTTCTGATCAGCACTGCAATTTCTCTCCCTGAAGATGTGAAGCTTGCGCACGTATACCTCTTCTGAAGCACAAACACATACACTGCACCAAATCAGACACCTACACGAACACTATTACAGTAAGTAACTAACAAGAAACAGAACTAACACTTTTAACAGCTTACTACTGCTTCAGATCAGCACTGCAAGTACTCTCGATGAAATAGTGGGGTCCTCATAAATAAACAAGTACTATGACTAAACCGAAACCTAGGTACACCGGTACCTATGCCTAGGAGAGGTAAGAAGCAAAGCACGCGCTAGGCGTGCAGAGCGGAAATACTAAGCGAGTGGTCTGAAGGTTTATACGCCTATGGCGCGGAAACAGCAGGAGCACGGGGAGTTTAGTCGGTAGGCGGCCCCATCAGTATTGAATCCGACACTACTCTGCTGCCTCACAGGGTGCCAATCTTTACAAGATTATCCTCAAAAAGAAAAAAAAAATACCAAAAATAAAAACAAATTTTATGTATTTGTGTTTTTTTTATTGTGCTAAATTATTGTTGTTATAATATAGTATACATTTTTTTGGCTCTGCGGATAAGTTTAAAAATACTGGAAGGCAAAGGCAACACATAAACAAACAAATTTAAAATGAAAATCCGGAAGCTTTTTATATAAGTACTTACATTGCGTAACAAATACCCAAACCTCACTGGAACCGAATTCAAACGAAAACGAACGACTACAGTGCCCTTTGCGGTTCGCCCCGTTGTCTGTTGAATAGGACAAAACATTCATGGTTGAAGCGTATTTTCGAAACGGGTTTGTGCATGGACGATTTTCACGGACCTTTTCCTATTTTATTGCTGGGAATTTTTATCATTGCCTGAAAAGAACCGTGGCTGTGTTTAGAGAAACAGGTTCTATACAACACAAAAAAGCAGCAGGAAGACCATCTGTAAGAACAGAAGAACTTGTTGCAAACGTTCTTGAAATAATGCAAAATACGCCAACAAATTGTATAAGACGCCTGTCCAAAGAAGTGGGAAGATAAGATCTTATGGAACATGCAGGACTATTCTAAAGAAGAAGCAAAATTTCTTTCCTTATATAGTGCAAATATTCCAAGAAATGCAAGCCGCAGATTTTGAAAGACGCAGGAATTACTCTTAATGGTTTACCAAAAATGTATTGGAAATAAATGATTTATTATACCTGGCCTATTTTTCGGATGAAGCCTGGTTCCACCTCTCCGGTTATGTGAATTCTCAGAATACATGCATG
Organism: Polydrusus pterygomalis; assembly: GCA_963969555.1. Classification (NCBI taxonomy): domain Eukaryota; kingdom Metazoa; phylum Arthropoda; class Insecta; order Coleoptera; family Curculionidae; genus Polydrusus; species Polydrusus pterygomalis. Next base: position 33,250,749 of record OZ018376.1, on the reverse strand, counting down.
TGGAGTAGTAAAAATCCGCATTTTTCCACATTGCACCCTCAAAAAATTGGTGTCTGGTTAGCTGTTTCCCGAAGAAGAATTGTTGGTCCTATTTTTTTCCATGACGCAGTTACAGCACAGCTATATAGAGACAATATTTTGAATCCATTTGTGGAACAATTACTTGACGACGAACTACGTTTTGGGTATTTTCAACAGGACGGTGCAACCGCCCATACAGCCGCCGAAACTATTAACTACTTACGCAATTTTTTCGACCACAGATTGATCAGTTTTCGATCAGACATTGAATTCCCACCTAGATCACCTTATTTGACGGTTATGGATTACTTCGTTTTTCTTCATTTAAAGAACACTTTTTTTAAAACACCAGTTGCAAATTTAGAACAATTACAAGAAAGGATTATCCAAGAATGTGGTAACATATCTTCAGAGATGCTGGTCAATACTTTCGAAAATATGAAGAGACGTGTGAATTTATGCTTGGAGCATGGCGGTGGCCAATTTCAGCAATTTATGTAATTATTTTTCTTTTTCTTTTGGTACATTCTTACTTTGTTAATTTTGTAAACAACAAAAATAAATTTGTATTTGTCTACTTATTTTATTACTTATTAGTTTGCCATATCATGATTTGGTTAGATATATGCTATATCGTCCCCATATCATTGTGATCTAAACCAAACCCCACATTTTTTAATCTAAGCCCTCTTTGATGCTAATTATTTTTGCTCGCACGGTATTAAAAGCTTATTGCAAATCCTAATCAAAATTTTAAGATTTTGCGAGATTTCTTGTTCTCACATATTTTGTCTCGTCTCACGATATTCTCGCAGAAAATACTTTCGTCTCGCACGAGACCGGAACACTCTCGTCTCGTTCTCGTCTCGTCCCATCTCGTTCTCGCGAGATAAGTGTAAAACACTAATCGAAGAATTTCGCAAGAACAAACCCAGAAAAATGCGAGACAATCGACAGTGAAAAACTAATTATCAATTTTGGTCAGCTTTTCTCTACAGTTATGAAAAAAAATTGCATGAATAGTTCCGATTCGATATTAAGCTTTGGCAAATTATCTGTAATCTCACCCTATCATCTTGCCTTCTTATTCTATCCCATGCTATATCCAGTGATATTGATACGGAACGTCGAGAGCAAACAAACCGCTATGGGATACGATCTTGAACACGTACAGTGTTTAAAACGATACTTGAGAAGCTTGCACAACACACGAGAGAGACGCGACACTTCTTGTCTGAAGGTATAAAGGTTAACAAGAAATTACAGCTGAAAATTTGTGGTGTTATTTTAGGACGTCATCAGGTAATTTTGGACATTCTTTATTTATTTTGAAGTCTTTTTGCCTATTACTCAAATAGAAACATTTTAGTATATCTAATTATTAGAGATTTCATTTAAATGCCTTAAAAATTTTTGAATTTTTACTATTTCAAGAATTTTTCGATTTAGTACAATTATTATATCGGATAGTGTACAATTCTATAAAATAAAGCTGCGTTTAATGTGGCTTCCTCCCGCCCTTACTATAACCTTTCTAGGCCAATTACGATATCTGAAGTAGAGTATTCTTTTTGATCCAATATTAATTAATTTTAAATTTCAACGAAAGCTTCCTAATATTTTCTTTTTGTACATCTGTTTACTAACTTAAGAAAAATGAGAAACGTCCGTTTTGGTAAAACTGATGTAATTAGATAAACTTTGCATCAAACATTACATACTGATCAATAACAATAGTTTTTGAAGCAAAATAAATAGTTGGAAACAAAAATTTTACACAAAATTGCATTAAGATTACAAATGAAGTAAAGGCCATGGGTTTTACATCGATGTATAAAAGTTAATATACGAGGGTTGATCAAAATTTTCAAGAACCTGGCAAAAAATAGAAATTGTATTAGACTGTCAAAATTTCGTACAAAGGCTAAAAATGTCTAAATAAACAACTCTCTCGAATAAAGTTTTTCGATATTTTGATAAATAAGGGCATTTTTGAACCTATTTTATTAAAAATGTCAAATTTGACAGGTAACGCAAGTCGTGCAGCTGCTTCAGTATACGTCATTTTTGGTTTTTAGGTAAGCAAAAACTAACTGCTTTTTCAATTATTACCTATACCTAATAACAAAAAAAAAATCCCATTTGATGCGGACTTTCTTGCGGACACTATACTTGATTATATAGGGTGTAATTTTTAACTGGAATAAATTCAGTATCAGAAAGCATCTTTATTTGCTGCGGCATACTTTTGTCGTGCCTTCATGAAATTTACTCCTTTTTTGGGGGTTGAAACATTTTAAAAAAATTTTTTTATAAATGTAAAGGTACGTATCAAGATAGCTAGTTGGAAAGGGCTTAAAAACCCAATACGACCCACTATTCATTTTTGCGTTTTGGTAATGTAGACGCAATTTATTTTATTGTGAAAATTGTTGTAAAATATGCCCATTATTTTCTTGTACAAACCCCTAATCTAAAGTAAAATTCATTCTTGACATTATGTACCATATCCGGGGTTATTTGGCGAATTTCTTGTAGGTATAAGTCGTTGCCTAAGTTCCTCTAAATTTTCTGATTTTGTTACGTAAACTTTGGTTTTTAAGTGACCCCAAAGGAAATAATTTTGAGAATTAAGGTCCGGAGATCGTAGCGGTCATTCAATGGTACCCCTTCTTCCTATTTAGCGGTTTGTAAAAACTTGACTTAAATATTGTCAAACATTTATGGCGTAATGAGGTGGAGCACCATCCTGTTGTAACCTTATTCGATCATCATTAAGGTCTGCTTCTGCATAGTGAGGAAATAAAACACTCAAAGCTGGATTAAGTTAAAAATCCAGATATGTATGGCCATTTAAGTTACCCTTAAAGAATATTGGCCCAATGACGCCAATTATGCCTACCCAAACATTAAGTTTTTGAGAAAGCTAGGTGTGCGTTTCTCCCATCCAGTGAGTATTTTTTGCGAAATAATATCGACGGTTCTGTTTATTGACTTCACCGTTTAGTACAAAAGAACATAAGATTCAGTTCAAATCTACTAAATGCATTTATCATCACTTCACACGACGAAGACGGCGGTTCAGATCATCTTCCAGTAACTCTTGTAGCATTAACATTTTATAAGGACGCATTTGACATGATTTCATTAACTTGAATGTAGATGTATGGCTTATGTTAATTTCTCTAGCAAGTTGTCGAACTGGAGTAATAGGATTTTCTTGAAGAACAAGTAAAATCTTTAATTGCCTGTCTTCATCCATTACTCCAGGCTGCCTTATTCTTGGTATGTCCCTGACGTGACTCACTTCACGATAACGTCTTTCAATTTTGCTGATGGTGCCTGGGAGATTGGTGGTAGATCGGGGTTTGTTTCCTGAAATAAAGCTGCTACTTCTGCTTGAGTAAGCGATCTGTCGCAAAGCCAATCATCATTAAAATTTCGATTTTGTGTAATTAAGTTAAATAACCCATTTTAGTTATAGCAAAAATACTTCCTAATATAAAGTTACTGTGTAACCAGTACAAATTACTATAATATTATATTAACAGAGTATCTACTTCTTCAAACCGAAAATAAAGTGACCATTGGAATGCGGCATCAAATAAACAAATAATCTTATCGATAACATGTTTCCTTTTTTTTTAATAATCGCGCTAGAAAAACCCAAATTGTAGTATCAATTGTTGCTAAAATGGCCAGGTTTTTTTTCTGGCTTGCTAGCGAAATGCGAAAGTATATAGTGGGTCATATTCCATTTTTTATGCCTTTTCCAACAAACTATCACAATACATACTTTTACATTTGACAAAAAAGTTGGGGGCGGTTTCTACCCCAAAAACAGGGGTACATTTTATGAAGACACGAAAAAAGTATGCCAAACTAAAAATTAACGCAGCCGTAGTTCGGTGTTTTTTTAGGTTCCAAAGTATATTTAGATGATGTCGCTAAAGAAGCAACAGCTGATAACAAGGGGGTTGTGGGAATGCCCATCTTCACTGAACGTCGAGAGATATGGCCGATGAGCCGTGCATACAAACGTATTTTTTCATTTTTTTCTAAAGGTTACATGTCTGTGGTCTCTAGCCGCTTGTTTTGCTTATTGGTGCAAGGTAAACAAATTTGGTTGTCGAGTGCTAAAGTCGAGAGTTCAAGTTGTGGGCGCTTCGCTACCGAATAAGCAGTTGCTCGGATTTATTAAATACCATACTAATATGTCATTAGTTTTAATGTTTAGGATGGTGTATTGACGTTTTCGTCTGCATCAGCTGATTTACAGGAAACTTTACAGTTGTGTGATGTCTTATTTGTTGGACAAATACACCTAATTGACCCAAAATATTACAAAGGTAAATAAGATATTTTCTTTTAAATGCTAAATTAAACTTTGAAATTATAAAGTTAACTACAGACGCTTTGCGAAAATATATTCAGTATTCAGTCCGTTTGCCGCATATTTTAAAAATTTAGCATAGCTAATATTAATTTTAATTCTACGCCCCAGGTGGTAGCATATTTTTGTATAAACTCCTTAACAAAATGGTTTAATTTAAATTCTAGTTTTTGTGTTTTTCTACACCTGCTTTATGAATTGGGCAAAAGTTTTTTAAAATCCCTTTTGTACTATACTAACCTAAGAAAACGCCATTATTTAAGTCATTTCTTTAGCGAAAAGCTACAACTTCTTCATTTGTAAGACAACACCCCACCAACTAAGTTAGAAATGTAACAGAAGTGTTCCGGTTTGATTTATTCCCCAATTTTTGGTTAGATTTTTTGATACACAGTAAAAAAACTGATTAACAGCAAGGGATGTATAATTTAATTTCTTTGAATATACAGTGTGACCAGTAAAGTCCGCATCATATGGTATTTTTTTTTATTAATAGCTTTATTCAAAATTTTACTTTGGCATCAAGTTCTGCTTCGATCGGGATGAAAATTAAGCAAAAAAATAGTAGTCACGTGATTCGCATTATCTGTCAAATTTTAATTTTTTTCAAACTTTCAGAAAATATCGAAAAACGTTATTAGAAAAAGTTTTTTTAAATGCGGTTTCTAGCCCACATGTAAAATTTCAGCTGCATAAGATAATTTTGATTTTTTACTCATTACTAAAATTTATTTTCCACTTAATGAACACTTTACTGATTACACTGTGTTCTTTTTTGTCTTAATATTAAGGTGTATTACTTTCAGACACAAACTACGTTTTCAAAAATACTTATTTTATGAAGTTACCTTATACAGGGTCAAAAACAAATAAACTTTGCATCACATGCGACCAAATTTTAATAGCCCAATTTTGATTTTGTAGAAAAACACACATGCTGCTTTAAAGAACTGAAATAAAGCATTGTCAAAACTAAGAAGTTTTATGTAGGTTGCGTTGAGTCTTATTTTGCAAAAGTGGTGCAATTTACAAAATATGGCTAAAAAATCAAAATTATCTTATGCAGCTGAAATTTTGCATGTGGGCTAGAAACTGCATTTAAAAAAAACTTTTTTCGATACTTTCAGAAATAACTCCGCTTTTGAACTATTTTTTGAAAAAAAGTAAAATTTGACAGATAATGCGAATCAAGTGACTACTATTTTTTGCTTAATTTTCATCTCGATCGAAGCAGATTTTGATGCCAAAGTCAAATTTCGAATAAAGCTATTAATAAAAAAAAATCCCATATGATGCGGACTTTACTACTTTACTGATCACACTGTATTAATTGATTTAATTTTAATCAATTCGTAAATCAGTGGTCTGATTTGTATTGTCATTTACACAAAATAATACTATAGGATTACTTTAAATCAATACTGATCAATTGTATTAAAAATGCCAATCTTTTTAATCGTGTTTGATTTGAGAGATTCTAAAATACCTTGGAAGTTGATGAGGTATGCGTAACACGCAACAATTTAGTCAGTCGGGAGTAACACCCCATAATTTTCCTGCAGCAGATCAACAGGATAAGTCATTCGATCGCTTTGAGCCTTATGTGTTGTTCGCACGGTACCGGTTCATTTTGTCTTTATGTGTATGACATAAGTAAGTGGGTGGTTGTAAAAACACAAAAGGCTAAAGGTGAGTTTTACAGTATTGTTACTGCATTTTGTCTAATAAAAGGATTTTGACAAAAAAATTTGGAACACTTTTTAATAATAAATACCTATTAAGAAAAGAACTGATTTAAATAAAAACTGAAAGTTTTACTTACTACTTTTACTGTCATAAAATTCAGTTCTTACGTTATTAAGTTGCTACGCATTTTATTAAATAGCACTTTTTACGTGATCCTACAGGAAAAACCTGTTTGCTGAAAGATCAGAAGACGTAGGTGACCAATTTATGGTCCAATTTAATTCTATTGTGCGTCCATAAAAAACGTTCTTGACAGATTCCCTTACTTCTCGTGCATTGTGCGTAGGAGGGCCGTCCATTTGAAACCAATTATTTTCATTCTCAGGAGTTCCAAGTTCCCAAAAAAATGTCTGTTTAAAAAACAAAGGTCCAATAATACGATTTCCAAATAAGTACGCCAAAACATCTACCTGTTGATGGTAATGAGTCTTTGCTTGTACAAATCTGTATTAATTTTCGGTACTCCAGTCTTTACAATTTTGAATATCTGGTTCATTGTTAATGTGAAGGTGCATTCGTCAGTAAAACTGACATTGCGTGAGAATTCCCTATCGTTATTTACCCTTTCCATAACTTCAAAACAAAAGTTTCTTATTTCGTCACCATCCCTCAAATGTTGATGTTTTTGGTATTTATACGGATGTAATTTGCGTAGTTCTGTGGAGTGAGCTTTCCTACCATTTTACCAAGAAGCCTGGTTCTAATTCCATTTTCTTCTACATGCAGTAAAAGAACAAAATCTGCATGATTTTCTTGTACTCTACACAGTACTTACAGTACCTTTACCCTCAAAATTACAAACAATATTTAGGACCATTGTTTTGCTTGGAATGCAAAAAAATCTCAGAGAACATTTCGTATACTCTTCGAAAACTATTTTCCGTGTAGTACAACATAATCATGTGCAACTAAACCAAACAATGAGACTGATTACTGGAACTATACGGCCAACACCAACGCACTGGCTTCCAGTGCTCAGTAATATTACATCACCAGATATCCGACGAACTACGGCTTTCAGTAGAGAATATAAGAAAATTATGGCTAACGTAGACCTACCAATCCATACCGATATCCCATACCTAACAGGACAGTACCATCGGCTCAAATCGAGACACCCAGCCATCCGATCAGCACTGGAATAGAACGAAAACTTTCATGCGGCCAATAAATGGACTACCATATGGACAGAAACTGCAGGAGACCACTACATCCAACTAGACGATCCAACGCACTGTATCAACGGATCTGACCTGCCACGCCGACTATGGGCAAAACTCAACCGAGTTAGAACAGGTTACGGTAAATGTGCTGACCTCTTACACAAATGGGGCAGGGCAGAATCCCCACAATGTGATTGTGGATCTCCACGGCAAACTATCCACCACATCGTATCATAATGTCCTAACCGTTCCTACGCTCATGACCTGAAAGATTTTATGAAAACCACACCAGAGGCAACTAAGATATATATAGATATAGATATATAGTTTGTCGTGATAACTATGTTTGCCCTTATATATTTAAGATTTATCTGTTTCTATATATTTTGTATTTCACATACTTCTGTCATTTGTACCGTACTGTAATACGCTAAATAAATAAATCATTGTTATTTTTTCTTGAATACTGTAAAATATGTTGAAGCTAATAAAAAGTAAAACGTCTAATAACATTTAACATAGTCATAATTATTACTGATGGTTTCATTGAGGTATATGCGTATTGCGTATTACAGCCATATTTATTTTAATTTGCTTAACAGTGAGGAAGTCCCGAGAAAAGGTTTTGGCCGATTTGTTTTTATATGCCCACTAGACCCCCAGGTTTCTTGATGTTTTAAAGTACTTGAAAAACAAGTTGAAAATTTAATTAATATATTATTATATATTAGTTAAAAAGCGAATATTGTGACATATCATACAAGTGTGTAACTGTTTTTTTATATTGGAATACACCGGGATCCAAGCACAATGAATACTCTGAGGCGGGTAGACCACGACGGCCGTTTCGTCCTTGTTAGGACTCTACGGGCATCCATAGCTCAAGCAATCCCGACAACGGCGGTAAGATGTATATTAAAAGCCTTTTGCAAAATCAAAGCGGCCATCAAACGCCATCCCAGCGGAATTAACTCCAATATAAAATGCAGTCACATTGCACTGGTAATAATCGAAAGGTAGACAACTAAATAAACCACGAAGTGCATCACAATCCAGTATAGCCGCTATTTGCGTTTTTACCGAAACATTTGCCGTTTTGCAGATTAGAAACAGATCAACGCCGGCACCCACTAGAATGCGCGCAATCCGTTAAAGAAAATCCATAAATATTAGTAGATATTAAAAGAACTATTTACTTTACTCTATGAATGCACACCACTGACTAATTCTAATTCTGCCACTATGCTTTTATCAATAAATACCTATCCCAACAAAGATTTTTTGATCCTTTTCGTGTCGAAAAAAAGAACATCTAATATCGACACCAGCAACAAGGATCGTATATCTTGACGTTTTTGGTAGGCATGGGCATAAGTTCCTTTGTGCTTGTTCTCTTGTAGGCTTAAATTTCAAGGTGAATAACATACCGTTTCTTCTCACCTAATACGTATTAAGATATGCGAGGTCCGGCAGCTTTTGTATTGAAGGAAACACATAGCTTTTGTGTGTAATTGATACGTCCTGGGTTTCGGAATTCACGTTTCAGAGGGAGGCTTTGAAATTTGGCAGCTATTAGAAGATCTGTTTTTATTGTACTTAACACCTTGCAAGAGAGAAAGTATTGTAATGGTTATTTTCACTATAACCGAATTCATTATATTCAGCATTAACATCCTGAATTAGATCCTATTGAAAATACCTACATCCCAATAATAAAAATCTTACTAGAGGGTCACAAACCTTTCCTAAAAACAACTAAAAACACGCCGCGAAAGCAGAAAGTTTAAAAACATTAGATCAAAGCCTTATTACGTCATCATATTATCTGCGCAATTCTTTTATTTGTCATCCTCAACGGATTATATTGCTGTCTTTGTTTTGATAAATTAAATTGACAAGAACAGCTTAAAAATAGAAAACAACCCGTCTGATATTCAGGTACTCGCGGCGTTCGACCTTGAACTGAATCACTTGGACCCATGGGTCGAGGCAGATGTGACGTCAGTGAGTTTATTCCTGTGTTTTAATTAAAGACCCTATGTTATTTATTTATTTTCTCAGTAAATAATTCGAAATTTTAAAAACTAAAACAGTAGAAAATTTAATTTTTTCTTTCTCTATCCGATAGAATAAAAATCAAAATTGTGTAAAAAAGCCCATTGTAAAAAAATTGTTGAGTTAATGGGTGGCATGCAGAACGTGGTATATAGAAGAAGGTTGCCCATATTGGACCAATTTCCAGATTTCTTATCATAGATCCTGATAATAACGCAAAAACGATCTTGATGCTATAACTTAGTATACTTTAGTATGTTGTTCAACTACAGGATTTTTGCAGAATTTTATTTCAAAGTATCTATGATATACCAGGCTATAAAGAAACATCTGCAAGTGGTTCAATATAGAAAACCGGTTGCCTAAATTGCACCTGAGGGTTCCAAAATTGGACCACATGATTTAAATCGGAAGCTTAGGTGTTAAATAAATAAATAAAAAATAAAATTGTTGGTATAGGAAGTTTAATGCTTATATTTCAAAAAAACATCAAATTTCCAATCAAAACTTCGGTTGAAGACATCCTAATGCAAAAAAGTACCTATTAGTTTCCTATATTGGACCAGTCGTAGTTTCATTTTTTAACTCAAAGAAAAAAGATTTTAGCAATATTGAAATGGTGTTAGTTCATGACATTAACTTATTTAAAGAGAAAAATTATTTTTGCATAATTTGGAAAAATTGCCTAAATTGGACCGGTTCAATCTTGGCAATCACCCAGTGGTCCAATTTAAGCAACTACCACGTGTTTTACAAAACCACCCAGGAAAGAAACAAGAAAAAACAAATATGACATGGTAATAGGAGAAATAGAAAAACTTACTTGAAAACTTCCATAAAAAAGATTTTGCTTAGAGTTTTATGGTTCTAAGGTAAATTCTTAGGAAAATCCTAAAAATATTACATTAAAATTGTGTAAATTACGTTTTGCTCTGTACACGCCAAGTACTAACGGCCAACTAGTTGAGTTTGTTGCCGATCAAAGGTTCTAGGTGAAAGTATGTTACAGTGTTGCCAGATGGTATGGCACTTGTTTAGTTTCGGAGTAATGTACTGTGGTCCAATTTAGGTAACGGCTCAATATAGGCAACCTTCCCCTACTAATGCTTAAAAAAGTTTCTTTATTTTTGTCTAGTATAGCAAAGACGAATTTGCTCTAAAATAGTATTTACACGCAAAATATTAAAAGATGTTAAACATGTGTTAGTTGCCCAGCTCTGTACATTGGATTAAGAATAAAAGACCAACGTCAACCGACCAGGTATATAACGTCTATATTTTGACAGCACCTCAAATTTAATAATCATAGTTTCTCACCAACTTCTAACGGCATAATTTCAATCAATTTGATCATAAAAACTTCAGAGAGTTGGACTATCTCGAGGAGCTTTTTATATTATTTTATATTATTTTGCTATTTCAAAATAAATATATTAATAACACCTAACGACCTTTATGTTCAGTAAATTATCCAATAAAATACACCTCTAGAGGCGGCTTCTTATCTTCATACCTTTGTTTTTCACTCAAAACTCGATTTTCTAGGAAAATTTTCACTCAATTTAATTTTTACTTATAATCAAAAATAAGACCCTCGAGATGAAGCTCTCGGGATCAAATCAGATTATAAGTGAAAATTACATTTCTTAAAAATTTATCAGACAATCGATTTTTTGTAAAAAACTGCGGTATTACCGATCTATCGGTATATTAATGTTGATAAGAATTTATTATTGACCTTAACCTACGCTTATGGACTTTTGACTCTTCCCATTTTATTAACAGTAGGATGGTTTTGCACATACAGATATTAAAAATTCCTGTTTAAATTATTTTCTTTTAAACAATTGGCGGAGTTACCTACCTTTTTATTCAATTTTATTCATTAAGACTTATTTAAAGTTTTTATACCACCTTTCTGTTTCCTATTATTCGCCATTTTGTGTACAGTAACTACTTTTTTATCTGAAATAACCCTAACCACTTTGTGTCCATGTGTCAAATGTCAGTCAGGTATTGTTTATAAAATTTGCAACCACTACTAGGAAAATTTGTTTATAAATTTTCAAATATCTTTTTAATATGTTTCTTGTCTCCTAGACATAATTTGACGAGTAAGTATTATCACGTAGTTGGTTCCTGCTGTGCTTTTACTCTTGGTTCTGTTTTTCTTTTAGAACCTAAGCCCTGATGGCCTCATAATGGGCCGAAAGCGCTAGGCAATATTAATAAAATTACGCTTAATACACAAAAGAATGTTTCATATAAACAGTGTTATGATAAAGAACCGGTATAGAATACCGCCCACTTAATCAAGAATCGTCAAATAAATTTTTTGGAAATGCATATTTTTTTAGTAAATAGATATACAGGGTGGATCATAAAAATGCTACGTGCATCAACTTTAATTTTTTACCCGGTATATTAAAAATACGTTTTCAATTTGTTTTTTCGCGATTACACTGCAAGGAAAGTAAAAATATTTATAATTTCTGCTCATTACTATTTATGAAATTAATAATTGTTGTTAAAATAAAAATATCTTCACGTTTCCTAAAATTGTTCCGACATAAATTCAATGACACTAAACTGCTTTTAGTTTAAGGTATAGTAATATTAAATCCGGACTTACTAAACTAATAAAATTCGCATGTCTGAAATCAATATAAGGTCTAATTGCAATTCTTGGCAAGAATTTCGTGCAATTAATATCGAATAAAAATATTTATAATAGAAGGCTGATGTGCGCTAACGACCAATAAAAATACTTCGCAAGAAACAAAGCAAGACCGCAAGAAATAATTATATCTGTGGAAAAGTAAAAAATAACATTTAATCCAGTAAACATTCAGGTTGACATTTCGACAATTTCAAACGATTCGAGATGTAACTGACTTCAAAGAAATAATCGGAGTTGTTCCGAAGAAATGGACGCAGATTGCCAGTGGCGGAGTATGTGTATTTATTATTTTGATGCGACTTACTGCCATTTTATTATACAGTGTGTATCAGCCAAATGGAATAAATTCGATAATAAATACATGGGGGCGTGTCTAAAAAAACGCTCGGACACGGCTGATTGGTATTTCTTGTCGCGCATTTTTTTTTAATAAAAACTCTTTATACAGAGTGTGTCATGTAGATAACAGTGGCCAAAACCAACCCTGTACATTATTCAATTTTTGGATTCTTCGAAAAACTTTTGACATATTTCACGTACAATATTCTATACCTATCTTCAACTGTTTCGGAAATATTGCCATCATTTGTTCACAAAAATACGTTCTCCTATCAAAATCCATGAACTCGTGAATAGGTATCATTTTATAGGGATACATTTTATTTTCTTGTAATGTTCGAATAATCGATGAATGGCTAACATTGAACATTGGGGCTGTTTTTCGACTATGGGTTTTCCTTAAACTCAAGCATAATATCCAATAATTTGGTATCATCACTTATTGCATTGGCAGCTACTTTTTTTTTATCTGCTTTACATGTCCAAACTAACGAAACTGCTTTTCTATTTCACTAAATTTCCCTAGGTTAAAATTTTGTCAAATTCATATTATGACAGATATGCCAAACTAATGAGTAATAAAATAAGTAGACAAATACAAATTTATTTTTGTTGTTTACAAAATTAACAAGGGAAGAATATACAGAAAGAAAAAGAAAAATAATTACATAAATTGCTGAAATTCGCAACCGCCATGCTCCAAGCATAAATTCACACGTCTCTTTATATTTTCGAAAGTGTTGACCAGCATCTCTGATTTCGTCGTCGAAAAAATTGCGTAAGTAGTTAATAGTTTCGGCGGCTGTATGGGCGGTTGCACCGTCCTGTTGAAAATATCCAAAACGTAGTTCGTAGTCAAGTAATTGCTCCACAAATGGATTCAAAATATTGTCTTTATACCGCTGTGCTGTATAACTGTGTCATGGAAAAAAATAGGACCAACAATTCTTCTTCGGGAAACAGCTAACCAGACACCAATTTTTTGAGGGTGCAATGTGGACTCAAACAAAAAAATGGAGATTTTCACTACTCCACATGCGTGTATTCTGAGAATTCACATAACCGGAGGCGGAACCAGGCTTCATCTTCGTCCGAAAAAAATGTCAGGTCTAATAAATCATTTATTTCCAATAAATTTTGGGTAAACCATTGATAGTAATTCCTACGTCTTTCAAAATCTGCGTCTTGTATTGCTTGAAATACTTTATTAGGAAATACATTTAGCTGCTTCTTAAGAATAATCCTGCATGTTACATAAGATCTTCCCACTTCTTGGGACAGGCGCCTTATACAATTTGTTGTTCTTTTCAGGCAATGATAAAAAAAAACCCCAACAATAAAAGCAACGTTAGAAAAATGTTCGTGAAAATCGTCCATGCACAAACCCGGATTGTATTGCCACTCACCATTTACGCTAACCCCGTTTCGAAAATACGCTTCAACCATGAATGTTTTGTGCTGTTCCGTAAAGCCCATTGTGTGAATTGTTCAAGAAATTGGAAAAATTAGCGATGAATCAAATGACTTGTAACGACGGAAAAACTGATTGATTGTTAATTCAGGTAGTTACTGACACCCAACAGGTATTAAGCTCTACGGCTAAGCATTACATCCTTAGATGCAAGGCCCTCTTTGATGCAAATAATTTTTGCTTGCACGGTATTTCAATAATTTAGATCTGTCCATACACGAAGTGAGTTTTTTAAATCTAGATATCACAAAAACACCTGCTGAAATCCACTGTTACCACGCATACCTTTTTTAGGTAAAATACGTTGGAAAATAAAAATGTTTATTTAAAAGTTCAATACATAGTGTCTAAAACAGGTGAAAATGAGAGCAGATTTTTAATTTTTACCCCACAAAACCCCCTCTAGTCGAATATTGTGACAATATAAACTAAACTAAAACCAAATGAACATTTGACATTCTGCGTCTTCGAAATCATTCACTTTTGGACTTGGTAACTTAAGATAGATCGTCGATAGATATTTAAGCTTCAGGAATTGGTTGTAGCATTAAATTCGCACCTTTAAGAGACACTCTGTATAGTTCAAAGTCATCGATACAAACTAACATGATATGATAAAAATATATGACATAAAATAGTGATTCATTTTTTAAATCAGTATCGAACTACATTCCACGGTAGTTGAATACACTTCTGCCAGAGATAGAAGTAAAAAGAAGAACACATTATTTTAGAATAAAACCTTACTCGTCAAACTTTACCTGATAGAAAATTGGGTCATAAAATTTTCAAATCCTTAAAAGGGTAAAGATATTAATCTAATACTTATCCAGACTTTATTTCAGTAATTTGAGCTTAATGAATAAAAATTAGGCAATTACTTGAAGCAAATACTTTTAGTATAAAAGCAATTGCTTGACTAGCAAATGTTATAAGTAAAAGCAGTCGCTAGATCTGGATATGAATAAAATTTTGAAGCAATTGCTGTTTTTCTTACACCTCTGTAGCAAATGCTTATTCAACACAAGTTCAGACGTGGCTTCTTTACTTGTTCAGATTATAGATTTCATGTTCAGTTTGGTGCCTAATTTGCAAAAGAGTTGACGTAAATAGAACAACGTTTGTCTATTTATTTAGTGCAATAGTAATCTGTTACGGTTTTGTGGAAAATAGGAAACTTATATTTGTTATATGGCAGATTTCAGTGAAAATGAGGAAAGTGATAATAGTGATAAAGAAATTAAAGACAAACAATTGATATTCGTTCACAAATTGAAGGAACATAAATAAATTTCTCTGACCACAACCGTTTAGCTTCCACAGCAGCTTCAGCACTTATAAGAAATTTAATTAACCAGAAAAAAAAAGAAATTTAATAAAAATATTGGCCTTCTCCAAAACTGCCTCCATTACAGAAGTGTATGACTTACAGACAGTAATTTGGTGAACACCAAGTTCTTCACCTACAGAATTTTGAAAGCCCGGATCCGACAATTTCCGCAGAAAGACTTTAATCTTATTTAAAGGCGACAGTGCCTTTTACCAGTATCAGTCAAAAAATAATTTGCCAAACACTCAACATTTACGCAGGCAAATCGATATAACTTTCTGAAATCATCTATTTGCAATTTTTACATACACTGTAGATTTTTCTTTTACATACGTTTATAATAATATATTCAGCCATAATTGAAGACACAAATTAAGAACAACACACGTGTATGCCGCGGAGAACTAAAGTTGACTGCCACCAAGTAAATGATGCAGGGGTCGACCTACCTTAGAAAGTTGAAAGCGATCGCTACACTATAAAAAGCAATTCCTTAATTTATTCATCACATTTTAAGCAAACGATAGCGATCGCTTCTATTTTTTAAGAAAAAGCAATTCCTGCACTTTTAAGTAGTTGCTGGACTCAAAAGCAATTACTTTAGTTTTTATTTATTGGCTTTCAAGAAATTACTTCGATTTTATAAGAAAAAGCAATTGCTACATTTTTATTTATTAGGCTTATTATCATTCCTTTGGATTTCCAGCTAGATCTCAAAATAATTATTTATCTACGAATTGCCGTAATCATCAAAAACACTGCAAGGACGAGACGAGCATAAAGAGGATATTTAAGAAATGGTGCAACAGTATTGAAGGGGTCGTATTCGTAAAAAAATCTTGAGGTTTGTGAATTTTGTGTTTAAATCTGACTATTTATCGAGAGAACTGGAAACACTTTTTTTCCTGGTGACCCCCCTAGGTTGGTACTGAGAACAAACAGCTCCCCCTTTACGCCACTGGCGGTGTTAAATAAACACTAAATATTTTTGACATGGAAGGACGGTGATTTTCCCTTTCTGACTTTATGCTTTTTGTAGGATTCGATAAATTAATAATTCCTTGGAGGTCTTTTCACTTTCGTTAAAATTTAATATGTTTTTCTGTTGGCGTACGACATCGTCAGGAAATGACGTACTTTTCAATTCTGTTATTTGACGAATAAAATAAATATTTCATGTTGATTGATTTTATTTAATAATGTTTCTAAGCGCCGTGCATGGGCGGCCTATAAAAATTGAAGTAGGTGGTCAGATTTTTTATTAGGCTGTAGTAGTAAATTCGGCGATTTTTTTAAAATTATATTTAAAGAAAACATAAGATATTTTATTATAAAAAAAAGATTAAATAAGTTTGGAGTGGCAGACTTCTGACACTGTCTAAACAGTCCTCCTCTTTATCTTTAAAACTTCGGCAGAAGTCATAAGCTAGTTCGGCGTGTCTACCTAAAAAGCAACGTCCGGTGACTACAGCAGTGATATTTCCTAGGTCTTTTCGGTTGTGCTGTAATACTGCGGTTTTCTTGTTATCAAGTATAGGCCACAATTGCTTGGAGATGCCAGATGCTACAAGTTGTTAGCTCTGTCCATCTGCTTTACGCAAGTTATTTAGCTATCTGATCTATCTTCTCTTTCACCGATGCCAGTAGTCTAGCCACAGTATTATCTGCTAGATCAGCAGTCATGCATGCGCCTTTCCTGGCGAGCGCAACAGCAACTTCATTGCCATCTATATTGCAATGACCAGGAACCCAACAGAAGGTAACTGGGTGCTAAGCACTAAGTGTGTAGAGATTGTTGGGACAGCGTACATACAGCGGACATACGTAAAAATTTAGAGTTTACTTATCAAATATTATTTATAAAATTAGGAGAAATACAGGACCGTATCCCAAAATCTCCTGATGTTGTTCAACAAACCCTCGAAACGTCATGAAACCATTATGTGTGATACATCGTTGCATTCAGAAGAAAAAAGCTCTTAAATTCCGATATCAGAAAAACAGGACCGTATTTAAAAAAAGAAAGTTGATAGTGGCCCCTCGAAGACGACTCGTCGGATTACAAAACAAGTAACGCTGTTAGATAGAGCGAAGAAAGTGGCAATGTAAAAGTGCAATTTACTTTAGAATTCGTTCTTAAATAAACCCAGAAAAATATAAAACGATTTTACGAAATTTCGGTTTTTTCCGGATACCTCCGACATTACTCGGATTTAATTTTCTAAACGGCATGTTATTAGGCACGTAAATGCGCAACTTATCCTCCATTTAACCGACTTCGTAACTCTTACGGTTTCCGAGATCCCTGTAATGGCCCTCCTTATCTTGGACACGTTGTATACGCACTGCATATACGAATGCACATAAGCCTATGTAATTTTGTTATCCTCTCAATCAGGGTTTTATTTGATCCAACCATGTGTCAGACGGGCGCAGCATGGTGCTTGAATATCTATATACATAGCTATTGACGCATCTCCTCTCTGGGCAGCATGATCCTGCAGAATATTGATTGTTTTATGTACTGCTAAAATTTCTGCTTGACAGATGTTACAGTAGTCTGGGAGTCTATACGACCTCTGTATTTACACATGCTCTCGGAGAAGATACCAGCTTCCACCACGACGTCTATTTTAACCGCCTGTGAAGATCGAGCGATCTGTCTCCATTGTTGCTTGGTTGCATTCCCACTTTTCCTTACCAGGAATGATTAATTTTTCACAATAACTCTATTCCGAGGTCTGGCAGCGAAACAGTGTAATCAGTCTGCTCTCGCAAATATTGGTCTGATTATATCCTTAGTTTGGTGTTGTGTCGAGTATTATAATACAAACAAAAAAATCTAAATGGGATAGGTAAAATATAATTTTTTTTCACATTAAATTTTTCGCACTTTTTATTCTAGCAAAGAACATTTCTTGCAAAGGAATTTGGCAAATTTTTAAAATTATATTTAAAGAAAACCCAAAATGTTTTATTAGAACACAAGGTAAGGTTGGAGTGGCAGACTTCTGGCATAGTCCAAACAGTCTTACGTAGTCCTAGGAGGACCGTTGTGATACTACATGATGTGTTCCGCGGAACCTATGCTCATCAGCTTTCTGATCGTTAACTAAAAGTTAGGTTCAATTTTGACAAATGCCAACTCAATTGGGAGGAGGGCTTAGAGACGCCCCTCTAAAAAAAAATAGAAAAACCCATTTCTTGTTGTGCGCAAGCTTACGACAAATCAACACATGATGTGAGAACGGAAGACACTGGACCTATCATTTTAGTTTAGCAATTAAAAGAGTTCCGTGATTGTGAATATACAATAGGATCAGACCCCTTCTTCCTAACCTAATGCGCGCCCATGCCTATACATTTTAACCACTCTAAATAATTCAAAAGATTTACTTGGATTCCCAATATTATGTTTTATCGGCACCACTGACGGTAAATAATAATGGCCCTTTGCGATTATATACGAGATATTCGAGAAGTCAACGAGACATATCCATCATCCCTGATGAGCAGACGGCTATTGTTTTCTAGATGCTCCTTTCTCCGGTTACTTTGCTGACCAATTTTATTCTGTCAGCGGTTTTTTTTAACGAATATTTACGTTTCAATCTTTCCCGGAATTGCTTGGAAAAGAAGAAATGGCGAAAAGGCTTGGCTTAATCGAATTAAAATAGTGGTAAGAGTTGAATAATATTGATATTATTTAACTTTAACCACAGTTATAGTTTTACTATAACATCTTAGAAACTGCTTTCAGTTTCTAAGAGGTTATAGTAAAACTTAAAAACGTTTTGAATTTTTAATCTTTCATTTTTGCACACAATGTATAAGTTTTAACTCCTCCTGGGGTAACTGGACCGTAACAAGCCTGGTACCCCAACAGTATTTTGCTTCAAGCTAAATAAAAGCATCTGCATGATTTTTACGAATAACAATTTTTTCTTTTTTCTTTCCCTCTTATTTTACCACTTTCACATTTCTCCGACAAAGTCAAATTAAACTCAAGATTTTTCATCACTTTCACTTTAATGTTTTTCACAAAGTCTCTTATAACTCCCTAATTTTTTTTTCTCTCTTCATTTTCCACCCAAGACAGTGCCTTTGCACGAGTCCTTGACGCTTTAGTATGCTGAAGTTTTGTCGGTCTTCTGACTATTCAATTTTTTTTACTCCTCGTATGAACCCATGAAAGCTCCATTACGGCTCAGTCTCACCTGTTATTTTCTCTATTGCTAACAACATCAGCATTGTACAATTTACTTCGTTTTCCTGATGATGAGTGTTTCTACACTAGAAACATGTCGAATTGAACTATGTATTATGAATTATCCTAGGTTCGCCTAGCTATTCTAATTAAATATTGTGGAGAAAGATTTTGTGGTTTTCTTTCTTCCTATACTTTTAACGCCACTTTGAGTATGGAATACTTCTTCAATGATTTATATGTTTTTTTTAAATATTTTTGTCTTTAAACATTTACAGTTTACCCACGAAATATGAAAATTTTAAAAAGTACCAGGAAAAATACAAAATTGTTAAATTTATTAATAAAATAATAACAAACAAAGTACTAATATTTAATTGCTGCGCCATTGGACTCTAACATAATCTAATCTGCTTGGCATTGACGAAATAATATTTCCGGTATAATCCAGAGTTAGCTCTTTTTCTACGTTATCAAACAAATTTACTTAATTCTGCGGGTTAAAATTTATTTTGTCCATTTTTTTTTACGATAAATCCTCAAATGTTTTCGATTGGATTTAAGTCAGGACTTTTTGAGCACCAAGGCAGACATGTTATGTTATTTTACACAAATCAGTTTCTTACATTTCTTGCAGTCCTGCTGAAATATGAAGTTATTTTCTTTAAGAACTATCGCTGCAGAAAGAAGAAAAACTTTCCAAAATCTGAAAATATGTATCACTATTTAATATACCTCCAATATTCCAGCATACACCTGTATGGCCACTGGCTTGCTTCTTTTGAGTATACTTCTCATCATATTGACATTTAGTGATCTATAAACTTGCAATGAAAAGTTCCCTCATCGACAATGTAACATTCTCCGCCAGATTTCGGTCTTCCTTATTTGATGAGTTCCTATTATTTAAACCTGTCCCAACAGATCTTTTAAGTATGTTATGATGATGGCGCCATTTTTTCACAATTCCTTGAACAGTACTTCTAGGTAGGTACTCTAAAATGATCAGCTAGTCTTCCGTAAGAGCACCTTGTTTCTGCCGCTCAATCGCGAATCTATCCATTGAATTGGAATTTGGTTTAAAAATTTCAGCAATCTATTATTTTGACAGATAAATCCAGCTACATTTATTTGCCCTTTAAAGGTATATTTAATTATTCATTAATTTAAAGTACGTTTTAGTTAAAATAAATAGTAAACAAAAAATTATATTAAGTAGATTTTTAAATATTTGCAATATTTTTTGGCAACCAATATTTTTATCCCTATAAGAAAGACTTAATAGAAGTATGTACTAACAAGTAGATTTATTTTTATCTCCAACAATCAGTTAAAATATTTTCCAAGTAACTGACCCTACATAATCTCCCCTTTTAAGAAATTTGTGACAAAATATATATTATACAACATTCGGTCACAAAAGGAAGATCTTATCTTATTTCCAACTTTAAGGATTAGTAATCCTTATAACAAAGTTCCTAGTGTAAAAATAGATCAGGTAATTGATGTTTACGATATAAGTGTACCGTGTTATATTACAACACCAGATGTTAAAGTTATTAAACCACTCGTCAGACTAGTTTGACAAAACATCGAGTGCAGTGGCGGAACTACCGGTGTTCAATGTGTGCGAAGCACACGGGCCCGGGCTAAAAAAGGGCCCAGAGCGGAGCCACAAAAATATAAAAATGTAAAACAAAATGTTCTTATAAAAAAAAAATGCAATACACTTGAAACGTATCCGCAAAACTACTCTACTCAATACTTTTATAAATAGTAACTGAAATAATGACATAAAACGGCCTTTTTTTTTATTATTGTTTTTATTAAACCGCAATTCGCAATACCGGAATTTAGTTTAAAGGGCGATGTTTGTGTCGGCGATTATTGAACTTGGATAAGAGAAATTCAGAATTTCTACGATTTAGTTAAAAGTGTCTATGTTTTTTTTTGACAAAGCATTAAACGGTGGGCACTTTTGCAAAGTGTTACTAATGCCAAAATAACTTTAAAAAAAGTTGACACCCGATGGTCATCGAGACACGATGCATTAGAAGCTCTTCGTTTTAGATATTATTATGTGGATATTTTAAAAACGCTGGCAAAAATAATTTTAACCTCTACAAATAAAGCGAAAGTTAATAAAGCAAAGTCTTTAAGAAAACACTTGGAAAAATTTGAAACCGTTTTTCTTATTGTGTTTCAAAATAAAATTTGAAAGAATATTAATGCATTGACAAACCTTTTACAAAAAAAAAAAACAAAATATTGAAGCTGCGTCTAAAATGTTTACCACCACCACTGAAATCATAAATCAAATGAGAAATAATTTTGATGTAATTAAAACGGACTCTGTTATTTTGGCTAGGCAATGGGGAACTACTCCTGAATTCGAAAACAAAAGAATATCAAGACCAAAAATAATTTTTGATGATTAATAACCATTATCAAGTTCAAACAAGTGATGATTGGATTAGAATAAATGTGTTTTTTAAAACTATAAATATAATTACAGCTCAATTAAAAGATCGAAGTTCTGGCCTGTACAAAATTTGTTCTTATTTTCGCGTTTTGTTCCCCAACGTTTTACGAGATCCTTCTCTTTCTGATAAGGATATTTACGATATGAGTCAAGCCCTGCATCTTTAATATCTAGATAATCTAGAAGATATCGCTGATACAATTTCATCACAAGTGTTTTCATTTAGAGAATGTTTTAAGAATGATTTAGATAATTTAACTCCTATTTTTGATTTATTAGATTTTATATTGGTAAAAAAGTATTATTCATCTTCCAGTTTTAGTGAAATTGTAATTGCCTGCATTATTTTTTTGACCATCCCAATTTCGGCTGCATCAGCTGAACGGTCTTTTTCCAAGTTAAAGTTAATTAAAACTTATTTGGGAAATTGCATGACCGATAAAAAATTATCAGCTTTAGCAATTATTTCTATCAAAAATGAGGAAGCTCAAAAAATAGACATTTCTAATCTAATTTCAAACTTTGCGCATGCAAACGCAAGAAAATTGATTTTTATATGGTTATTTATCAATTATAATACTCCGTATCATAATGGGGGCCCGGCGCGGCGGGGGGCGTTTTAGCTCTTTTACGCTTTTGCCTCTTTGTTTTACGGCACGTTTAAGGTGAGTGGGGTCGAAACTTTGGATATGATATAATATAGTTATATTAATCACAATGACGCCTATTTTGTTTGTAGGATTTCGGCGGCCCGGCAAAGTTTTCGCACACGGGCCCGTGGCTACATTGTTACGCCACTGATCGAGTGTAGAAGTATGAATTTACAATACGAGTATGCACATTTTATCTACTTTCATATAATATCTACTCCAGCCGTCTCGATTTTGTCGAAGTGACTGGAACACCATATACTAGCCGATTCACAAAGGCATTTTGACGGATCTAGATGAGAAGGCGTCTCCGAGGAGTGAGGTCCACCAAAGGCGGTATCTTAAAGTCAGCGGCACGCGGCGGCGGAGTTCAACTAAATAAATTGAGAAAGAAAGAAAAAACTAAAAGGCTTCCTCCACAAAATTTACTAGAATAAAAAATTCTACATGTTTTGAACGCAGAAACGTTCATCATCAGGAGACAGTAAATTTATTTAATGCTGATGGTTTTAGCAGAAGAGAAAATGGTGTAGAACCTTAATGGAGCTTTTATGGAATTAAAAAATTGATGTGTAGAAGTGACGTACCTAATATGAAGAAAATTGAGATAAGTTAAAACATACTGAGTATATGAAAAAGTCAGTCAGAGGGGTCTAAACCAACCAAATAAACTGGGGAAGGAGAAAAACCCTTCTAAAAAGAAGGTGTCGAGGGTTATTAAAATTTTAATAAAATATTTTTTTAAGTATGTCTGTAAGACATTATAAGGATAAAATTAGTCATAGTCTTACGAAGATATCACAATAAAATGCTATCCAATAATTGTTTTGTGGGGTACTGAGGGTTAAAGCCCAGTAACCCCACAAGTTGTTAATTTAAAACCAGCGTAATTAATTAACAAATCACTTTTAGTTTTAGAAGATAAAGTTCAAATGGTTAAATGCCCCCAGGTGCCGTAATATACGCCCTAACGAAACTCTTTTTAAAACTTTAAAAATCATATTACTGACTGAAAGTCGATACATAATATTTATTTAAAAATTGCAGTAGGTAATAAAAAAATCACATTTTTATTAAGTCCATAATTGCTTTTGTGAGAAAGAGAGCCTAATTTTTCATTTAATATTTACATTCCAGGTCCTAATTTTGATTTTGGTTATTTTCTGCCCGTGCCATAAAAACCAGGCAAAACAGCTTAAAAATTCATTAATTAAAATTTTCATTTATTGGACAGGGAATTTTTTTTGCATCAGCTTGTCCTGGATGATTACGCCCTTATTTTTTATTAATCCGGCGAAATCCGCGGATCACATAGGTTGGAACGTATTTTCTGAATTAAATATGTAATATTTTTTTAAAGGTAAATAAAGACTTAATTTCAATTGGAATCAACGACACTGAGGAAAATCATCAATACAAGTTTTTTTTTTAATATATACCACAAAAAAAATCCTTTAATGTTTATATTCAATGACAGCCGAATGCCTGCAACTTTTTTATTGAAATATTTATCTTGGCCTTCATAATAGTATAGAAAGTGAAATGTACAAAAATTGCTTTATTATTTCTAAATAAACAAACATATTTCGAAATAAATTCAATAGGTTTTGGCGGTTTCGAGTAAATAGTATAAATAATGCATGACGCGAGTAAACAATGGTAGACTCTTAATTGCCAAAATTTGCGAGAGCCGACCGATTACACTGTTTCGCTGCCAGACTTTGGAAGGGGCTTTTCTATGCTCATTCCGGGTAGGGAAGAGTGGGATGGCAATCAAGTAACAATGGAGGCGGATCACTCGATCTTCACAGACGGTTCAAAAATGGACGTCGGGGTGGGAGCTGGCATCTTCTCCGAGAGCATGCCAATACAGAGGTCATACAGACTCCCTGACTACTGCAGCATTTTCCAGGCAGAAATTTTTGCAGTGGATAAAGCAGTCAGTACCTTGCGGGATCACCCTGGCTTGAGAGGACCTGCGTCTATAGCTATCTATATAGACAGTCAAGCAGCAATAAAGGCAATTTGCTCCAGCAGCACTAAGTCAAAATTAGTAAGGCGCTGTCGCAACAATCTCTGCACACTTGGGGCTCAACATCGAATCACCTTGTGTTGGGTTCCTGGACACAGCAACATATATGGCAACGAGACTGCTGATGCGCTCGCCAGGGAGGGCGCAAGCATGTCTGTCGAACTAGCAGAGAATACTGTGGCTAGAACACTGGGATCAGTCAAAGAAGAGATAGATCGAGCAGCTAAACAACTTGCGCAAAGCAGATGGACAGGACTTACAACTTGTAGCATCTCCAGGCAATTGTGGCCCCTACTTGATAACAGGAAAACCGCAGCGCTATTACAGCACAGTCGGAAGGACCTAAGAAACATCACTGCCGTAATCACCGGACATTGCTTGTTCGGTAGACACGCTGAACGTATGCGAATACCAACTAACGACTTCTGCAGAAGTTGCAGAGATGAGGAAGAGGAGGAAAGTATTCAGCATTTCTTGTGTGAATGCCCCGGCCTCGCGAGAAGAAGGTTCAATGCACTGGGTGAACAATTTTTTAATGATCTGGAGGAAGTGAGCAGCCTGCAACTGGGTCGACTTACTAAGTTTATTAACAGCAGTGGCTGGTTTGAATGAGCTGTCAAGATTCGTCTACGATCGTGTTAACCATCAGAAAGCTGATGCAATAGGTTCCGCGGAACATGTGTGGTATCACAACGGTCCTATAGGACTACGCGTGACTGTTTGGTCAATTCCAGAGGTCTGCCACTCTTACCTAACCTAACCTAATTGTGAAAATGTTTTTAAAAAATTTTAATATGAAAAAATGCTAATGAAACTAAATCTTACAGAAACAAATTATATTATTTCAAACATTAAATTTCTTTCTTTTTAAAATCAGTACCGAGTTCTTTTTTCCTATACTCAATTATTATTGTACAAAATATACCTAAAAATAAATAATCTAATAATAATATTTTCCCAAAAATAAAAATATAAATTCCCCAACCTATTTTGGTAAATTAAATTATTGTTTTTACGTTTGACGTAAACACAGTTTCTTACTTTCCTAAAAACAGAAAAATCCTCTTGATAGGTGACGATTTCTTTTTTGATTTACCTGCTTTTATCCCCATTTGATCAAGATAAGTCATCATTCATAACCATAATTAATTATTCTTACTTGACATAACCTTACCCAAAAAAGGTCACGCAAAACCCGATTTAGACATAAAAAATGGAGAGGGATTTAACTTAGATATCAAACCTAAATTAGAAATTTATTTAGATTTTTTTAACCTCTATCAGGATAGTGGGCATAATAAAGTGACTAAGTATGTTTTAATTTTATCTACGGCCTGCAGTTTATTAATTTTTTTTTTGGTTGTTTGAGTTACAATAAAATCCATTATCGAACTTGTTATGTAATAAGCTGGACTAAGGTAAGTTTATCACTCAAGATTGAAATAAATATTTCCAATAGCTTAAACCAACTTTTAAGAGCAGCGAATAACCAAATACGTTCGTATGTTTTATCTAAACGGGCCAAGTGCTCTTGATAGGGTCCATCTCTTCTGCTATGTCCGTCAATTTTCCATTTTTTCAAGCATCGTAGTAATTGCGACACATGTGACACACAAAAAAAATCACTGTGCGCTCGACGGCACAATAAAATGAACTGAGTAAGGGTATTCAGGTAGATGCGGGCGAGGGGCTGAGATATTTTTGTTTACTTAATAGACCATAAAGTAATATCTACCAATACTCTCAAGGACGGAGATGAGAAGAATACATAATAAGTTAACTACATGATATGAAAAATAAATAAAATGAAAGCGCGATACAACCCAAACGAAGTTTCAAGTTAATAAACACTGAAATTATGTCAATGAAGCGAGACGATGAGGTTGACTTCGTCAAACATCGTCAGCACAAATGATCCCCGCTCTTTAACCGAGAGATGGATTCGCCATGCGTTGTTCACGCTGGCAACACTGATTGATCCGTTGTCCTTATTGCGAGCATCTAAACATATTATTTACTTTCTCATAGTCACATAAAATTGGGCGCGGCCCGTGAGTTTTTTACAGGTGGGGCAAATTTTGATGACAGTAACGTAACAAGCAAAATGCAGTTTAATGCATATAGTTTAGTTAAGGAATAATGGAACTGTAATAATGCTTGGACTGCTAAAGTCATTGTTTTTTAATACAAGTCACAAGTCACAAGTTCAAGTCAAAAACACAAACATAAACGAACTCCATAACGGTGTACGGGGCAATACGGGCCATTTAACAACACCTAATGATCTCATGAAACAGAACTATTTATGCAAATATTGCAAATACAATCCCCATATTTGGAAATTAGTTTATCTTTGTCTAACGCAGTTTTGCTTGCAATAATAATAAATTCACGGAGCGGTTCGATTGTGTTTCCATAAATGACTATTGAACCGCCTTCGATCAAGCACGAAACAACTCGAGATCAGGCGAAGTCGACGGCCGGCAAGCCCGTATGTTTGTTTCGCTTTTTAGTTTCCAATTCATTTATGTAATCTTCTTTTTGATATAAATCCAACAGGTCAACTTAAAATACGGTCGAACGTTTCGATCATAGACATTTTACCTCTAGATAAGCAAACAGTAATCGCGAAAGTGGCAGATTTATGGCTTCGCGCATGTAAACAAAGCGAGACACTATTAGACATGCGCACTGCAACATTATTGTTTGACGAATGGGAAAATAGACAGGTCCGGGCTTTAAAATTTAAATTATTGCCAAAAAATTGGAATTTCTTCTCAATTATTAATCAAATTGGGAAAAAAGGTAGTGGTTACTGGCATTTTTAGTAGTAGCAAAGCTATCATATTTTAAGGACAGAAAATTATTTTTAAGGTTTTGTTTTTAAAATTTGTTTAAAAATGATTCGTCGTCGTGATTTTAGTTCGAAAAGGAAGAGAACAAGAACAAGTGAATTAAACTAGTCTTATAAAATCGAATATTAAAACAAACAAAACCAGCAAAATAACCAATCTACGGCGTTATCGCGTACCTATATAACCTCAAGTCAAATATTAGTTTGTAATATAACTTGTATTGATTTTTACAATTTGGTAAAAACTTGGGTACGGGTAAAACATTTTCAAACACAATTTCTTGTTCAAGAATTTGTAAAAGTTTTGGCCCGAGAACTTCACCCGTGGAATACTTTTACCCTTGGATTAATATAAACCTACCTAGGTTAGGTATTTACTTTTTTCTTTTATATAATATAAGTATAGAGAAAAGTACCTTTTAGACTTTTTGAAGCAATATACCGGGTGTCCACGGAAAGTGGCTCGCCCCTTTAACTTTTTTGTTTTTCAAGATAATGAAATAAAATTCGGGGGATTTGTATACGACATAAAACTGCCTTTTTTGACAGGTGACTCAACATTATGGAACTTCCGGTTCAACCGGAAGAAAAATATTTTTTTTCCAAATTTATTGTTTTATCTAGAGGGCTATGAATACCTTAAAATCACTTATTTCAGTTCTTTAATCAGGGGAAAAATACAATTTTACTATTTTTGGTCCCATGCTATGTGCAATGTAAAATTTAATTTCTAAAGTTGTATAAGTAATTTTTTTTAAATGGCAACATGGTTGCTCGTCGGGTTAAGAAAAAAGAGGATTTCATTACGATTATTTTGATACCATACACTATTAGGTTTAAGAAAAGCTGCCAATAAAAAACTTTAAAAAGTTAACCTAGAACTTTCCTAAAATGAAGCATCTTTTGAGAATAAATTTAGATTTAAATGCATCAAGTAGCCAGTGACCAGCAAAACTGATAAAACAAAATCATGCCTGAAGAAAATTGAAATGCCAACAGCTTCTGCTAAAGTAAATTAGTTTGTTGTTTAAAAAGCATGGAAAATAATAGTTTTACAAGGAGTGAAAAAGTTGATATGCTATTAGTGTTTGGAGAATGTAGAAATAATTCAACCAATGCTGCACGACTTTACGCACAAAGATATTTTAATCGGCGTCATCCAACCCGGCACTATTAGGTACCCAAAACTGGTTCCGAAAATGCGAAATGAGCCTGACAATAATAACATATTCACTTTTTTACTCCTTGTAAAACTATTAGTTATTGTTTTAACAGTTTTGCCGGTAACTGATGCATTTAAATCTAAATTTATTCTCAAAAGATGCTTCATTTTAGGAAAGTTTTAAGTTAACTTTTTAAAGTTTTTTAATGGCAGCTTTTCTAAAACCTAATAGTGTATGGTATCAAAATAATCGTAATAAAATCTTGTTTTTTCTTAACCCGACGAGCCACCATGTTGCCATTTAAAAAAAATTAGTTATACAACTTTAAAGATTAAATTTTACATAGCACATAGCATTGGACCAAAAATAGTAAAATTGTATTTTTCCCAAGATTAAAGAATTGAAATAAGTGATTTTAAGGTATTCAGAGCTCTCTAGATAAAACAATAAATTTGGAAAAAAAATATTTTCGTGGTGACAAAAAGTGACAAATGACACATGGTTGAATTTAGAATGTCATATGTATGTCAAAAAAAGTAAAAATATACCAGGTGTCCCATTTAAAAATCGAAAGTTTGTGTCACTTCCGGTTAAACCGGAAGTTCCATAATGTTGAGTCACCTGTCAAAAAATGCATGTGATATACAAATCCGCCGAATTTTATTTCATTATCTTGAAAAACAAAAAAGTTAGAGGGGCGAGCCACCTTCCGTGGACACCCGGTATTGCCCGAAAAATTGCGTACCTAATTAGATTCCAGATTCCAGGGCAGCAAATAAACTATACCAAAATATGCATCGGGATAATCTGTCTTGATGTGGGTTTCTCTTTATTTTCATACCTTGTCTGTATAGCCTAGGCCTAGTTTGATGTGTTTAAATTGATCATAATACAATAAAGTTATATATCAAGATACACCACTACTCCATACGTATACCGGAAATACGAAATACTACCACGTATTTTACCCCTATTTGGGCATAATAAAATTATACAACGGCTGCTACTAGTCATTGTTTATATTTCAATGCGAGTCACTAAAAGCACAAACACAATTAACTAAACTGAACAAAAACTAGAAATCCGTAAATATTAAACACACACAATCTACAATAGCTAAGAAAACTACAAGGAATTCACAGAGAATCCTTAAACCACAACAACAAAAATCGCGGCCGAGCCGGTCCTGGAGTGTATTTTGAGCATGTTGCTAAATAAGGACAGGCCGATAACACGAGGTTTGTGCGCATGCCCGAAGGTGCCCAGTGGGAAGGCAGCTGATCGGCGAGTCATGCGCTAGGACGTATTTTTTCACCCATAAAACGTAACTTTTGTTTGCGCAGGAGATAAGCTGTACGTATCTAAAAGGTAAATTGTCTACGGTTTCGATCTATTTTGGGGAGTTTTCGCATGACACCTACACTTTGGAACTTTTGCATTAATTAATTAATTTGTTTTAAAAAATAAATTAATTAGGTTGGTCATTGACCAAATGACCTTATGGATAAGCTGTGCCTGCATAAAATGCCACTGTAACTTGGGGTTTGTCAGTACTGTACGGCTTTCGAAGATTTAAGTGCAAAACCCTGTATATTGAAATGCATGAAATACATACAAGTTAAAAATACATCTTTTTTTAAATCTGACATATTTCATTATTTTTTAACTACAATTTAATTGCTTCCAGTAAAAATAGGGCCAACTGACCCCGCTTTCTGGATCACATTGAGTATACTTTCCAATTAAAAATTTAATACTTTATTAACTACTAATAAAAACATAAAACCCTATAGTAATCAATTTAATTAAATTAATATAGTATTCATATTACCAATTCTAAAACGCAAAAGCAGCTCTGTTTTTAGGTTTTAATCAATACTTTCATATATATGTATCAGAAAAAAATACTCCCAAAAGGAAAATCGTAGTAATATAAAACAGTTGTAAAACTTATGCAAAAAGAAAAAAGACTGCACCGAGCCGAACGGTTGGCCCTCATCCAAGTCGGCTGCTCTACATCCTGGCCTTTTCGATGGGACATACAATCCGCCTGCGCTATTTGGGTGGGCCAACTCTATTCTATTATTTATAATGGGTTTTTGTGCGGAGGCGGAACATTAATATTATGTATACGTATCATATTCGCATTGTTATTTAACACACATGCATTACGTAATTTTACGCTTAGTTTGCAATTAATTTATTAAAACAATTTAAATATGATTTAAACTTTTGGTTCGTGATGGCTATTAAAAGTTAGTAAGGCTATTAATTCTGACTTTTATTATATTTTGGAATTGAGAGCTCTCTATAAAAAAGCACCTTTGTTGCCAACGGTCCTGGTTTTTTAAAAGGGTTTACACTATTTGCGCAGACTGTACTTTCTTCAAGTGAGTTCCATATGTACACTATCCGATTGATGAGAAAGTTATTTCTTAGAAATGTCGCAGATTTTTCTTTGCTTACTTTTTTTGAGTGTCCCCGAAGCTGTTGATTCTGATTTAAATGAAATAAATTTCTCAAGATACAAGAATCCGTTAGTATTTTAAAAGTTTCTATTATTATCATCCCTAGTTTTTCTTCGATTCAGAGAGCTGTTAGCCCAAATATTTTTCGGGATAAGGTAGTACTCTTAATTCAAATGGAATTCTGGTAACCCTCCTTTGGACCTTTTTCAAAATTTCAATATCTTTGATGTAGGGGTTCCAAATATTGTATCCGTATTCAATTTTTGGTCTGATATAGGAAGTGTACAATTTCTTTTACAATCTGTACAGAGTGATCTTTGAAAGTCTTTTGCACCGTGAAAATAAAACTATTGGCTTTCTTTACCATTTTAATGATATGTGTTTCCCATTTTAAATTAGAGAATTTATTTAATATAAATTTATATTAGACTGTCATTTCAACACCAGTTCATAAAAATTAAGTATTATTATATACGCGTTAACTTACAAATTGTATTCTTGTAATAGTAATTTAATATGCCGTTTTACATAAGCACGGCTGAGAATAAGAAAAGAACACATAGAAATTATTAAAATGGTCTGGCTGTTTGCATTTTCATTTACAACATGCACTTGCAAAGAAATATTAGCCTTAAGGTAAGTAAGTAATAGAACAAACGCTGAATACAGGGTGATACATGGTGGATGGTACGTTAGACGTATTTAACGAACCAGCTAACGAATTGAACTGGAAATATGGTTATTTGTAGTGTTGGGATCACTCGAGTGAAAAATAACTTATAATTCGGTTTTTTCAATCACTTGAATTATTCGATTATCTTCGGAAATAATTCCAGTGACGAACATATTATGGTTTTTATTTTCCAACGCGTCTCCAAAGTTACTGCTCGCATGTCAATCACTCACTGCGGCCAGAGCCATCTCCTAGCGAGCGGCTACACCGAGTGATTTCGGTTATTGGCGATATAATTCAAATCAAATACTGCATTACGGGTTACCTGTGTAAGATAATATGATTTATTATTTAGATTTAAATACTGCATTACGGGTTGCCTACGTAGGATAATAGGATTTATTATTTTATTTAGATTTAAATCGTCGGCGTCTACTGAAAACTTAATGTTTAGTGGTGAGTATTTAGTATTCATAAATATCATGAGTTATGCAATATCGTGACATCTCAAGGTCAAGTAATCAAGTTGTTAAATTGTAAGATCTGGAAACCATGCCAAAAAATCCACAAATATCTACGCCACATTTAATAATCCGCAAAAAATCAATCGATTAACAACACCGAGTCAGTTATTCCCAACACAAATAATGCTGTATATCAACATGAACGATGAACCGCCAATGCCAATATTAATATTAGCATTTAAGTGAAAAATCGATTATCATTCGGTTTTTTAAATCACTCGAATTCTCGGTAGTCGATTATTAAAATAAGTCGATTTTTCCCAACACTAGTTATTTGCATGAACGGTCTTGCTCTATGTATCCCAAATTTTGACAATACAGTGTTGTCCCTTCCACCAAACATTAGTAGCAACTTCGATATTTTAAATGCCTATATTTTAATTTATTTTCGAAACCCCCATTAGTTTTTTAATAACTTTTTTTAACATTATTTTATACCTATCTCTTACCGTTACTAAAATAATAATTAAATTCGACTTTTTCTTTACGGAAAATGATAACTTGAAAAATTATGTTATTTTTGAACTCTGAAACTTGGTGGACTGGCCTTTTAATTAAAACGACATACCCTTGTGTATGATTACAAAATTAATTACATTACAGTGGACAGAGCTGAGACTTTTCGCGATTTGGGTGTATTATTTGACAGTAAACTATCTTTTGTTCCCCACATAAATGACCTTGTTGCGGCCTGTCATAGATCTCTAGGTTTTATAATAAGACATTCTCGTGACTTTTTAAATTGCCGTACACTAAACATACTTTTTTGTATGATCTAAATTGTAGTAGGTACGCCTCGGTTGTATGGTCTCCATAATATTAAATGCACCTTTATCGCATTGAAAGGGTCCAACGACGTTTTCTAAAATATCTAAGTTTTAAAGTTGATGGTCAGTGTCCTGAAATCTTTATTCTAGAAGAAGCTCTATTGAAAAGGCACTCGTTTTTCTTCTTAGAAGATCGACGTACAGTTTCTTAACTTAAATTTCTCCATTATATCTTGCACAATAGAGTTGAATGCAGTGATATATTAGAAATCCTGCAATTCCTCGTCCCTGGAACACGTCATTCCAACACTTTTTATGTACCAACCGCGCGTACCAATATCTGTAAATACTCCCCTATTTATCGATTGTGCAACACATCCCAACTAGCAAAATTATATTTATAATGATTGTATAAACCACTACACAAGGAAAGTTGATAAAACCAAATTATTTTTAAAGGGGTTTTTAAACCGTAATACGATAGCTATACAACCAAAAAAGGCCCATTTTTATAAAATATTTTAATTCTATAGTGTCTGTATTGTAAGGCTATACAGTCATTATACAATTCATATAGGTATATTTAAATAACACTTATAAAACTGTTATATAGATATCCTCTTGTGCTGCCTTATAAATTGCATTTATTTTAAACAACAATTTCATTTTATAATGTTGAAGAACTACACCAAAATATCGCAAAATTGTTGTATAACCCAGGTCTTGCAAAATAATATGGATAACATTTATAAGTTAAAATGGCGATGGAATATTTCTAATAAAAAATATTTTGTAATGATAGAATCTTTGACAAACGGCATTAAATGACGAATCTTATGTGCCCGGCAACTTTTTCTGACAAAATATATATACTTTTACAGTAAAAAATGCAAGCGCCTTCTCTTGGTCGTAAATTTGGGTTTATTACGATAACAAATATTTAACAAAAAAAGTAAAAATTTAATCTGCAGTATATTTTACACCAGATTTAATAAGTGGATGATAGAATAATTATATAATTATGGTCTTGGTCTAAAAAAATTGATAATTTTCGTGTATTTTTTGTTTAAGAAAATAACATTTGCATAATGGCGTCAGTCGAAATAGCGAAAGGAAGTGAAAAATATGGCGGATTTTTAATACAATGTTTTCGTTCTCTTTTCGTCATTATACGACGCTTTGGTTGAATAATATTGTCTAATTATACGCTAAAAAGTCGTTTGGTTCTTTTTGGGTCATTATAGGAGACTTTAGTGGTGTAATGTTGCCTATGCAGGCGCTAAAGAAACCTTACATAAACGCCATCTATACCGTTTTTGAAAGGTTGCCAACTCTTAATTAGGTAGGTACCTAGGTGTATTATAATACTAGTCAAAAGTCGAAACCCATTTTTAAATTTTGGGACCATTATGAGCCAACCATGTCCAAAGTAATTAAGTAAGAGGATTTATTTTATTTTATAGTTTGTTGACTTAACTACTTGTGAATTTTAAGGATTTGTTTGTCCTCTTCTCTGTTTTCACCTCTATTTTTAGGTAGGATCTAGAATATATTATTTTATTATATAAACTTTGTCAATGAAATTGTATGTTCTTCAACAATAAAGCATGTTTTGATTTAATTTAAACTTGTTTATCGTCATTTTTGTTCTATAAACAGAAATGAGGTTAAGTTGTATAACGCGGTGTTAGTAAACATTTTATTCTAATAAGATACATTTTAATGTTATAAGAATTTTATAATAGTGACAATTTCTAAGATTATAAACGTCTATAAAATATTTTTAAAGTAGTTCTGTAAGAGTTGTATTGTCTTAATATTATACTAATTTTAATAAATTATTTTAAAGTAAGCTACACAACTTCTTATTCAATGTGTATAAAACTATTTTATAACTGTTGTATAAGAGTATTGACAAATACTATACAGTTTATATATACATCTTTTAAAACTATTTTAAAAGGGCTGTGTAAAATGTGATATAAATAATTATGCAATACTAATAAAACACAGATACTCCTGATTGCCGTTTCTACTATAATATTTGTTGTATATTTATTCTTACAACTATATTATGGGATAATTTGGTTCGTTCGCTAGAATGGTTTTAACTATTGGCATTATAGAACTGAAGTATTCTTTAAATAGCACTAACGAACACCTATATAATACTTTTGTCGTTTTGGATATCCATATTGCTAGTTGGGATACAATCTGCACCAAATGACATTTTTAGCTGTAGTTTATCCAGTATAATTCTAAATTAGCGTGTCTTTTTAGGCATAATTTTTCCGTTTAATAATTTAAGTCTAAATCTCTTGTTATCACATAATTTCTCGAATTGTTATAATATTACCTATTTTATTTTAAATAGCCTATACCGGGTGTAACAAGTTCATGGTACATCCCCCGTATCTCCGTTAGTTTTAAAGGTAATTTATTGAAGTTTGGGATATCCCATATACATAATAAGCGGCACTTTTTAACCTACAAATGATTTTTTTTCATCTCCGGTTTCGCCGGAAGTGACACCAATTTTCGATTTTTAAATGGAACACCCTGTATATTATTACATATTTACATTCTGCATAATTTTCTGAATCCAATGATACCACAAAAGTGACATTTCAAGCGTAACAAATATTTATTATTTAATTTTTAATTTTCCATTTAAGTGTGCCATGACGGTTCCGATTTATTCCAATTAATTCGTCTAATGCTAGAAAAGTCCCGTCAAAAATACTAAATTGCGTTTTTTATAAGCAAATAAAATTCATCGTAATCATTTTTGGGGTAAAACTCAATTTTTCTAAATGGAACCATATTGGTACCGTGGTACCATTTCTTAGTACTATTAATAAGGAATTTATTCATACCTGGCAATAACATGTACGATAAAAACAATCAAAATTACAGCTAAAAGAAAATACAATTATTTTGTTCTTATTTAATGCTAAGAAGTTACTAAGGTGAACAAAAATAACAACAAATGTAAAGACTTTTCCAATACACAATAAAAACACCGATAAACCACCGAATACTTATTTAAAAATCTGAATAATTTCATTGTTTTCAAAGTTACCTTAGTAACTTCTTAGATTAGAATTGTATTTTCTTTTAGCTGTAATTTTGATTGTATTTATCGCACATGTTATTGCCAGGTATGAATAAATTCCTTATTAATAGTACTAAGAAATGGTACCACGGTACCAATATGGTTCCATTTGGAAAAATTGAATTTTACCCCAAAAACGATTACGATGAATTTTATTTGCTTATAAAAAACGTAATTTCGTATTTTTGACGGGACTTCGATTTTTCTAGCATTAGACGAATCAATTGGAATAAATCGGAACCGTCATGGCATATACCATTTAAAAATCGAAAGTTGGTGTCACTTCCGGCGAAACCGGAAGTGAAAACAAAATTATTTGTAGGTCAAAAAGTGCCCCTTATTATGTATATGGGATATCTCAAATTTCAATCAATTTTCTTTAAAACTAACGGCGATACGGGGGGTGTACCATGATCCTGTTATACCCGGTATACTCATTTGTTAATTGTTAATTGGTTCATTGTAACGGTAAAATGGTGTAAAATAAATAAA
This sequence comes from Polydrusus pterygomalis, assembly GCA_963969555.1. Lineage (NCBI taxonomy): Eukaryota > Metazoa > Arthropoda > Insecta > Coleoptera > Curculionidae > Polydrusus > Polydrusus pterygomalis. The sequence continues at coordinate 33,214,124 of OZ018376.1, read as the reverse complement.
TAAATAAATGATTATTACTGGTGATTTCAATGAGGTACCTATATATCAGAGCCTAATTTAGTTTTTAAGAATTTTACGAAAAGCTTTTTTTTTTTAATAGACTTATTAGAAAATAATAATTAAATATGGTAAGAGCGTACGTCATACTATAAGGACCTTCAAAAAAGTCGAATATACTCTTGATGTCAAATAAATAAGAGAGCCAATATTTAGGTGTAGCAAAATTCACATGGAGGTTTCTATGGCCAGTCAGGCGGTACACCACCCGGTATATATAAAATTTATAAATCTACCTCATTAAAAATTACTGGGTGATATTTTATGACAATCTAGCGCCTGCACGCCACTGAACAATATTATACTTGAAACCGCAAGGCCCTAAATGCAAAAATATTCACATAATACACATTCATGTCCATGTTTGTCCTAAAGCAAAAAAGTTGTGTGTGTTGTTATTTAATAGACGGTAGGTGTTTGGTATTTGTATATAGCGTGAATTTTAAAACGAAATGAAATGAAGCAGGTGAGATGATGGTAAAATAGTCCAGTAATATTAGACAAAAGAAAAGGAAATTTGTACTTATCAGAAATATTTATTCCTCCACCAAATTTAATAGAACAAAAATTTGTTCAGAGGTCTCTACATGTTTCGAACGTAGAAACGTTCATCATCAAAAGACAGAAACCCGTATTGCTGATGGTTTTAGCAGTAGAGAAAATGATATGTGTGTAAAAAATGGTATAAAACCTTAATGGAGCTTTTATGGAATTAAGAATTGGTGTGTCGAAATAACATAATGTGAAGAAAAATAGAAGTAAGTTAAAACATACTGAGTATGTCAAAAAGTCAGTTCAAACGGCCTAAAACAACCAAATAAACCGGAGAAGAAGAAAAAACCACTTCCAAAAAGAAGATGTCAAAAGGTTTTTTTTATATAAGTATGTATGTAAGACTCTTTGAAATACTCGAGATTTTTTGCATGGAAACCCTGACTGCCGTTTCAAGCTTTCAACATCGAATAAATAGACCATAAGGCTTTATTTTTAAGATAGCAAAAATAGGCAATCAGTACACTTTCAGAGAAAGATCATACATTTTTCATATTCAATGAATCTGGTGTATGTGAGGTCATATACAGTTCTTGACTTATCTGGTAATAAATTCGATTCAACATCTCGCGCGCCTGTTCTCTTATCTTAGGTAGTGTTAATGGTCCATTAACCTCACTTTCAATTAGATCTATTTCGAACAGTTACTTTTAAAATTACATTAAAGTAAACACAAACAATTCAATAAACGTCATCAGCGGTTAACATAGTAATGACGAGCCAATTATCATTGTTAAAATAATTTAATTATTTGGATATTCATAATGAAACGCAATTAATTAATACAAAATACGATTTTCTTCGAAATTGAAACAAATTTGGAGAAAAAATTATATATTTCATACAATATCAGAAAAGCAAATTTTATGCCGTCGCTGATGTTTCATAGCCGAAATCTTGATCTTATCGACTTAAGCACAAATTTATTAACACTTGTTTAGTTACTATTACTTATTCATTCAAACAGGCTATTCATGTATAAATGGTTTGGTCTGTTCTATAAGAGGTATCTAGTACTTACTACGTATAACGTCAATGTCGGATTGTTTAAAAAATGTTTTTAAATTAAAAACCTGATATAACTGCGCTAAAATATTCTCTGATCCCACGCCATAGTTTTTTTGCGTTTGGTTTGCGTGCACACAACGTCAAAATGTATTTGAAATAATTACACGAATTGGGGGCAAATAACTGGTTTCTTCCATAAATAATTGACTCAACCTGGGCAATAATGCAGTTCGATCTATGACAATTGGGACTGTAATTGGAGGGTTGTTTTTATAGTCGCTTTCGTTAATTGTATATTATTAAATTATTAAAATTTAAAAAATATCCGGTTATTTGAAATCGTTCAAAATGTGACCGTTCACTAATTTAGTTTATTTATAAATAAACTATACTATATAACTACAGTGCGAGCAAAAATTATTTGCATCAAAGAGGGCCTTGCATCTAAGGACGTAATGCTTAGCCGTAGAGCTTAATACCTGTTGGGTGTCAGTAACTACCTAAATTAATAATCAATCGTTATTCCGTCATCTTTGACAGTCGTTACAAGTAATTTAATTCATCGCTAATTTTTCCAATTTCTTGAACAATTCACACAATGGGCTTTACGGAACAGCACAAAACATTCATGGTTAAAGCGTATTTTCGAACCGGGGTTAGAGTAAATGGTGAGTGGTAATACAATCCGGGTTTGTGCATGGACAATTTTCACGAACATTTTCCTAACCTTGCTTTTATTGCTGGGGATTTTTATTATTACCTGAAAAGAACCGTGGCTATGTTTAGGGAAACAGGTTCTATACAACACAAAAAAGGAGCAGGAGGACCATCTGTAAGAAAAGAAGAACTTGTTGCAAACGTTCGTGAAATAATGCAAAATACGCCACCAAATTGTATAAGACGCCTGTACCATTTTCATTTATTTTATTTTATTTTTCTTTTTCTTTCTGTATATTCTTACTTTGTTAATTTTGTAAACAACAAAAATAAATTTGTATTTGTCTACTTATTTTATTACTCATTTATTTGTTTGGCATAATAATAATAATATGAATTTGACAAAATTTTATCCTAGATTTGATTAGATATATCGTCTCCATATCGTTGTGATCTAAATCAAGCCCTACGTTTTTTAATCCAAGCCCTCTTTGATGCAAATAATCTTTGCTCGCACGGTATAAGGTGTATTACTTTCCGAATATATAATAAGTAAAGTAACTACCCATACCTTCTTATTTTTTAAATTACTTCTTCTAATTAGCTTCTTGTTGAAAAGTATAGAATGGCAACTAAAATTATTTCCAATGAAAACATCCCCATTTTAATAATAAATACATACTTCACAGTCACAGCTAAACATAGAAATAGCTATTTTATATTTTTTTCTAGATCGGCCAAAATTTTCAGCACAAAATATTTTCTTCATAAATTATTTTTAAAATATTAATGTCCCTTTTCCCTAACATTATTAATTATGGCAAAGTTCGAGGGAAAACGGCAAAGTCCGTTATCATTAAAACGGAAATTAAAGGATCAAAGTTAAAATAAAACTTAATTATCTTTCCGGATTTGTTCGATAGTATAAGATTGCGGTGTACCATAAACCAGAGGTTTGGGTTAATCTACACAATTGGGGACAACATAATTTGGAACTAATGATTTTTTTTCTGTTCTGGTTTTGGACCGATATTTTTTAAATCAAATGGTAAAAGTGCAATTTTCTTTCAGGAATTTCATCCGAAGGGTGTGGTGCGCAAAAAAAACCAATTAAAAAATATGAAGAGGGGATATTACAGGGGTAAGTGGACCGAACAGAAGTACTGTTACCTTCGCCTTCATATTTTAAACCCTTTAAGGGGTGTTAATATTTTATTAGTAACACCATTATAATGAGCAAAGGTATTAGTTTTATTATTGATAAAATAAAGTATTGGCAGGTCAGAATAATTGTGTGAAATTATTATTAAAGGAAATTAACAGCATTAATTTCATTAGGTACTTGGTGTTTATTTATAAAAAGGCAAAATGTTTATTTATTTACATTATACCAAAATATTATATATTATTATAATAAAAAAGTAGAGACCGACCGAAGATTCGGTTTCGGTTTCAGCTAGTTTCGGCCAAAAATTCTAGTTTCGGTGACAGTTTCGGCTTCGTCAAAAATCGGTGGAAACTTCGGGTGCGCCGAAACTCAGTGTTCGTGATTTGTCGCGCACCGTTCGGCTAACTTTGGGTGAGTTAGTCATTACTTTATATCTAAGTGTTAATTTTTGACAAAGTTTATTTACAAGAGTAAGTCTTTAACATGCTCATTATTTTTGTTCATATTAAATTGTTAATATAACATGAATAAATAGATATCTTTATTACATATTTCAATAATTGTTTATTTAACATGAGTTCACTGTCCGTATGTAAAAAATACATTAGATTTCAGTATACAATAGAATTTTTAACATGTATAATTAAGTTTCGGTTTCGGCCTAAACTATAGAGACCAAGGTCGAAGATTCGGTTTCGGCTGAAAATCTTGTTTCGGTCGGACACTATAAAAAACATAAAGAAAGTTTAGTCTCTATAGTCTAGTCTTTATATAGTCCAAAAGTAAAAGGTTTAAAACTAAAAAAAAATACGCACTATACAAAAAATTGATGAGTAGTTAAATGAGGCAGAATTAGTATTTGTTCTTAATATTAATTTTGCTGCAAAATTCCCTCTAGTTGTAAATTTCAATATTACAAAAAAATTACAAGCTACTTTTGTTAAATTTTTTAAACTTGTATGTGTTGCTAAACCTACGATATTTGTTTTGTGAAAATGTCGATTTCTTACAGCCGATTTCCTGGTATTTTTTCCTATAGTAGTAATTGTGGTAGTAGTTGAGGAGGGGGCGTAGTGCCAAGCAAGTAGATCATTTTTTTTAATTAATTTTTTTTCTGTATCTCTGGTTTAAATTAGGATATTATTATCGACATGCTGTTTTCATCAGTTTTCTTCGTTTTTAAGCTATTTTGTACCTAAATAAATATTTATACAGGGTGTCCGGAAATGATGAGCAAAAAATTTAGTGGATAATTCTAGACCGAAAATAAATGCGCTCTCAATATACCATTTTTTTAAAAATTGATTATTAACGGAGTTACAGGGTGTTAAAGTATGGGGCTTTTTCGGGATAAGGAATACAAATATGCGCACTCTAAAATAACATTGCTTGCATGTGATGAATACGAAATCATTTTAATTTATTTTCAACCTTAAACATAGCGTAGCAAAGGAAGGAATATTCCATTAAGTTAGTCGGAATTTTTTAAGAAGAATTAATTTATGCATTGAAGAGGAAGGACGCCACTTTTGATTTGAATTGTATAATTTATTGTTCTAGTAACTTACGTGCTGGTTCTCGGGAATAGTGACATATTTTCGAAAATACCGATTTTGAGATTAGTAGAAAATTGAACGTAAAATTACATTAGTTTTATCGAGAACAAGGTCCTCTAAAGTTATTTTAAAATTTTTCCCATAGATGGCGGTAATGTCATTATTCATTTAAAGCAGATAGACGCCGCTTTTATCGTAAACATCGTCACGTTTTTAGTTCCGTCATTTCGTTTGGGGAGGAGTGCTTCGTTTTTGTCGGGAACAAGGACATAATATTTCATTGACGTAAAAAGTTTTTATGTGCATTTCTAAACTGTTTATCTTGAATAGTGGCATAAAGTTAAAAGTGTCACTTTTCTTGCTAAAGTACGTATATTTTTTATAGTAAATTAGCGAAAAGCCAACACACAAGGAGTTATTGGAAAAGCACGTCATATTATAAAATGTGACACTATTCTGGTGATAAATATTATTTTTATTGTTGTTTTAATAAGAAAAATTATAAACTTTTTGTATTTAGGTCGCTGTTCTTGATAAATATAAAATAATGTAGGGTCATATTTTAAATTATGTCGTTATTCTTATAAAAATGTAATTACTTATAATTTTTAAGTCATTTTGTTTATTGTAAAATTTAATTTATTGACTTGTGCTTTTAAAATTAGGCTATGTTTTCCTTTTTGTTTTTAGCTAAATATGGAACATTCTAAAGCTGATTAAAATTATCTAGAAAAAAAAATTATGAATATGGTAGGTTTTTTTTAATTTAATTTTTGTGCCAAGTTAGTTTACCAATGATATAATTTTGTAGTTGTATGTTTTCCCAGTAAAGCAAATGCAAGTGATTCTGAAATCTTTCAGACAAATACAGTTAAAGAAAATTAAATGGCTGATACCGATACAATTGAAGGTATTATAGTAGTAGAAATAAAAAAATGAATAAATTTTAAACATAATCTTATATTTTAGTGACAAAATCTGTCATTGGATTTAATAGGGACACTATTGTGGGGGATGAAATTCCTGATAGTGGCCATGCCATGAGTGTTTTTACTCAAGGTAAAGTCAAAAATGTACCCAAAAACAAAATAAATGTTAACGCAATGTATTTTTTTAGCAACAGACGTCCAGTTATTAGTGCTTTGATGAAGCAAATTTATGTAATAAAAATATTCAACCTACCAATATAATTTTGTTGAAGCTGATTTATGTAATGAAAATATTGAACGGAATATAAGTAATAAATAAACAAATATAATTGATGAAGGTGATTTATGTAACGAAAATATTCAACCTACCAATATAATTTTGTTGAAGCTGATTTATGTAATGAAAATATTCAACGGAATATAAGTAATAAATAAACAAATATAATTGATGAAGGTGATTTATGTAACGAAAATATTCAAGTTACCAATTTAATTATTGTTGAAGCTGATTTTTGTAATGAATATATTCAACGGAATATAAGTAATAAATAAACAAATATAATTGATGAAGGTGATTTATGTAACGAAAATATTCAACCTACCAACCAATATAATTTTGTTGAAGCTGATTTATGTAATGAAAATATTCAACGGAATATAAGTAATAAATAAACAAATATAATTGATGAAGGTGATTTATGTAACGAAAATATTCAACCTACCAATATAATTTTGTTGAAGCTGATTTATGTAATGAAAATATTCAACGGAATATAAGTAATAAATAAACAAATATAATTGATGAAGGTGATTTATGTAACGAAAATATTCAAGTTACCAATATAATTATTGTTGAAGCTGATTTTTGTAATAAAAATATTCAACCGAATATAAGTAATAAATAATTATACAAATATAATTGATGAAATCCCAATGTAACCTTAAAACAAGCTTATAAGCAAAGGATGACAATTTCCGAAAAAAAAAACTGGATTATTTGCTTTAGTGAAACAAAATATCATTTCCAAATTATATGAAAGTTTTTACGTAAATCTTTAGAATGTATATTAGTGTTTTTGTTAAACTTACTATTTAAAATATTTAAACAGTTCCTCTACTATTAAAATTGGCCAATAAAGTTTCTATGTCGTAAGAATTTTATTTTTAGTACCCACCTGGTGTTAAAACATAACCCAAATTTGAGCATAATATCTTTGTTGGAATAGTGACACATCATAGCTTTGTTTTAAGAATAGCGACATATTTTTGTAACTTTTTTTTAAAAGCTATAGTTTTCCAAATTTAAAAGTACTCATTGCTATTAACCACTTTAATAAGAAATATAACATGCTATTAAAGCCAAATTTAATATAAGTAGACTCTTAGTTAAGAAAGTGCCTGTTTAATTCAAAAATATTTGGCACAAAAAATTTAAAAATGCTTTCCTGAAAAATTAGGATTTTTGAAATGTGTCATTATTCCGGAGAACCAGCGGTATGTATTTTAAAACTGCAAATAAAATTTCACTTTAACACCCTGTAACTCCGTAATAATCAAGTTTCGAAAAAATGTTATAGAAATAGATAGCATTTATTTTCGATCTAGAATTATCCCCTAAATTTTTTGCTCATCCTTTCCGGACGCCCTGTATAATATGATCCTATTTGAAAAAAAAATGAAAAACTAATGGATTGTGCTTTCTCTCTAGCGGCGACGGATATAACAACAAATATTCATTCAAACGAGACCAAGTTTGTCAATGTTGGTTAGGGCAAACCGGAGTTATGAGTATTTCTTTCACAAGGGGTTCCCCCTCCTTCCTTCAGTCTATTTTGCGAGTTAGAGCAATATGTATTAAATCAAACTATCATTATTTTAAAAATATGGGTTCAAAATCAAATTATTTCAAAAAATAAAAAACCTAATTTTTAATATACTTAACTTTATTTAGCACATTTTTAATAAAAAATCGCTGTTGAAGTTGAACGTCCTCTAGCGGCATATTTAGTAACTTGAAAATAATTTTCAGCAATTTCTCTTTGTCGATTTTGATATGCAAGTTTATATTTCAAATCTTTTTTAGAACCAGTTTCTGAGATATGGACGGCGTCCATTCTTATTTGGTCACCCGATTCTTTAAAAATCAGATACAACAAATATTAACTGAAACCATCGTTTTCTCGGTTTGGATAGACTACCCCATTTCTTTGCAAATCTAACTGGAAAATATCGCGACGATCGAACGATTTTGTCGTTAGGACTCTCTTTTAATCTAGTTAACTGGAGTTTATCAACAAAGTTTTTCCTTAAAGATAAATCCTGGAAACAGATTTGATTAGAGAAAACTAATTCAATTGCTGTAGATAAATTGGTAATGGGCGAGAAAACTTTCCTAAAGTTTTTATTTAATAGCACTTACTTACAAGGGATTTATTTAATAATGTGGTGTATAAATCTTTATTGTCTTGACTATAGGTTAAGTATCGATTTTTTTTAAGAACATGTAAGATCGCTTTATACAGTACTGGCGGCCCATAAGTTTGCATGGGAAAGAAAAAACCAATACTAGTGGAGGAAGACTTAAAGTGTCTTATTTCTTTCTCTTTTAACATACACTCCACTTAAAGTATGGACTATTTCTTCAAGTTAAAAAAACAAAAGTCTTCATCCGCAAAATTTAATAGAATAAAAATTCTCTAGGGTCTCTACACGTTTCGAACGTAGAAACGTTCATCATCAGAAGACATAATATTTATTTAGTGCTGATGGTTTTAGCAGAAGAGAAAATGGTGTAGAACCTTAATGGAGCTTTTATGGAATTAAAAATTGATGTGTAGAAGAGACATAATAAGAAGAAAATTGATAAAGGTTAAACCATACTGAGTATGTGAAAAAGTTATTAAAGGGGGTCTAAACCAACCAAATAAACTGGGGAAGAAGAAAAAACCTTCCTAAAAAGAAGGTGTCGAAGATTATTTAAAATTTTTTATAAAACTTTTAAAGTCTGTAAGACAATATAAGGATAAAATTGTCATAATTATGAAGATATCACAATAAAATTACATTGCAAAAATTGTTTTGTGGGGTATTAAGGATTAAAGCTCTGTCATAATTTAGTCAGAAGGTTTTTTCTTCCCCGGTTTATTTGGTTGGTTTAGACCCCCTTTAATAACTTTTTGACATACCTACTCCAAAGTCTCACACCAAAGTCACTTTGGTCCCAGCACGTGGACGGACTCTTTGACCTCTAAATTTTTTGAAAATGTGCAACTTTCTAATTAATTTTATCGATTTTAAATTAACCTCTTGCGGGGTTACTGAGCTTTAAACCTCAGTACCCCACAAAACACTATGCTGAGTGTAATTTTCATTGTGATATTTTGATAAGTACTACTAATTTTATCCTCACAATGTCTGTTTGACAAATACCTAAATATGTTTTATAAAAATTTTTAAATAATCTTTGACACTTTCCTTTTAGAAAGGTTTTTTCTTCTTCCCCGGTTTATTTGGTTGGTTTGGACCCCATTTACTGACTTCTCACATACTCAGTATGTTTTACCTTTTATCAATTTCTCCATATTATGTCTCTTTTACACATCATTTTTTCATTCCATTAAAGCTCCATTAAGGTCCTTCACCATTTTCTCTTCCGCTAGAACCATCAGCACCAAATATATTTTATGTTTCCTGATGATGAACGTTTCTACGTTCAAAACATGTGAAGACCCTTAAAGAATTTTATTCTATTAAATTTTGTGGAGGAAGACTTTTAGTTTTTTCTTTCTATCCCATACTTTTAACTACACTTTAAGCATGGACTAGGTACTTCTTAAATTTTAATTATTAGTTTAAGCACATCAATAATATTTTGTGAATTATTTTAGACCTAAATCCGGAAATAGATTGCGTATTTGTGGGAGGTAAAGAAGTTTCAAACCTTATTTTTTATACTGCTCCTCGTATATTATAATATAACAAGCAGCCTTTTTACAGCCTTTGTATAAGTCCCGAATATTCACAAATTATTATCTAGGTAAGTAATTTGTAACTCGTTTTGGGTTGGGAAACAAGTCAAACCCCATCAATTATTCACAAATTATTACCATAAAAACACCTAAAATTTATATGCTAACTGAAATAATAATCTCATAATTCTGTTGTTAGCAGAAGAATTTAACAAAAGTTTACTGGCCTATTTAGTATTATCTGGCAAAATTAGTTTTTCTTAGTCCAATTTGTTTGTGATTGTTCGTCTTAGAGGAACTTTGTTGATAAACTTCTGTTAACTGGATTAGAAAAGCACCTTAGCGAGAAAATTATCTCTGATATTTTCCATTGAGATTTCCGGAAAATCTGAGGTCTGGGGCTTTTTCTTATCGTAAAATAATCTTACAAATCCTTAGAGATAATCAAGTTTTTGTTTGAACTTTAATCCACTAACACTAAGGGATTTATTTGTATTATGTACTCTGCAACGTCTCACTAAACTTTTTCAATCATAAGCCAGTAATTATTTTTTAAAGGTTGGATTTCTCTGTAGACAATTGTCGATTAAATCTGCGCAGGACTTGACTAGCACTTGCAAATAGTCCTAGGAAGTTTAAAAAAACGGCGCTCATGGACGTCATTACGAAACCTCAGGTGACAGCTACCTAAAGCACCTGACAGATAAAAAGCGCTAGTGCCGAAAATGTATTTGAACGTCGCCCAAATGCTGCTAAATGTGGTCCATCATTTATAGTAAATATTAGTCCATTAGTCAGTTTACCAGATGGTTAACTTCGTTAAATATAAACCCTTCATCAAAATATATTAACAATATATGCATACATCAAGAACACATTCAAACCCATATTTTCCTAATAATTTTCTGTTTAAATGACGCTGATTGGCAAGGAGGAGGACCCAATTTGTCCTGGGTGTAAGGAAGAGGTGGAGACACCGCTTCACTTTCTGGGGACGAGTAAGGCTCTGGAGAGACTGAGACATCAGGCTTGGCGATTCTCCGAAGAAAGGAAGTTATTGCTCTCACCTGAAAAAATATCCTAACTTTTATAACAAAATCTAGAAGGCGAGGGCACAGGTGATTAGAGTAGTTGGAGGAAGATTTAGGGATAGGCAAAAAGGACCACCTGGGTCTACTTGCCAGGTTTCTAAGTCTTCCCTTACTACCACTATTACTACTACTTCTTTTTAAATATAATGGTATCCATTCAACCCAATTCATGTGAGTCAAAGGAAGAGGTTTAATGAGTTCCACAAGTCGAAAGAATCGAAGTGGGAGGAGTGACACCAGGAGAACAATGAGCGAGATGCGATACTATGGAGTGGGGGAAACACAATATACCTATTTCTGTTTGCTTTGTGATACTTATTATTTTTATTCTTTACAAACTTATTGGTAGGATATGGGCGAACAACGCATGTCCAGACTTGTATATCAAAATTACATGAGAGGTAAATGGGGAAAGACTTATCTCCCCAGGTAGTTATAGTCAAATTAATCTAAGAACTCGCCGCATCATCAATGGCACCCTGTTACCTAAATTGTGGTATAATTTACGTTAAGCGGTTGGCTACAGAAACAGAACCGGACTAAGTTTTTTTACCTTTGGCTTCGCCATCTCTTAAATTTTGTAAGGGAGTCTTAATATTTTGTAAAGATATAGCGTACATACTAATTTTATTATTTATAAAATAAAATATCGTCTGACCCATACTTACCAAAATAAGACATTATAACATTAAAACATTATAAAACTAAAGGAAAAGAAGTAAACAACATTTATTTCTTTTAGTGTTTTGTTTATAAAAAGCAAAATGGGTATTTATGTATTTAATATATTAGGAAAAAATAATACATTTTTGCGAGGTGTAAGCTTTGTGGTGCACATCTAATTAAAACACCATATTGGGAACAATAATTTTGGTATTGTTATTTTTTTGGGAATTTTATATATGGATATAATATATGGTGTCCCATAAGGGGGCTATACAGCAACAGGATATAGTGGACTTAAAAATATGCCATTTAATTTCATTTCTGATCCAAGTAAATAATTACTTTATAAAATTGGTTATTATTTGATGTCAAGCGAATATGAATATTATATTATGTGTACTTATGTTTTTGAGGGCAAGAAGGAGGATTCTATAATGAGTTTTAAGATATCTCCTAGAGAATGCTAGCTACACAATACGAGTTTGATAAATTCTCGCATATATTTTTTGTCTTTCCCATTTCTGACCGCTTTACCTCAAATTATGAAAGAAGGATCTTTTTTACGTAAATAAGTTGTACTTCATTAATCTCAATATTTCAATTAGTTTTTGAGATAATTGCGTTTAAATGTTAGATGGCAAGAAACATTTAATTAAACACATTTAATAACGAAACATATTTATTGAAAATTAACCGAGCGTTCTTAAGCATAAATGACATATTTTCAAGTCTACTATCTCCTGTTGCTGTATTTGCCCCTTAGTCTTAGTTATGAGACATCCTGTATATAACGATAAGTAAATGGTTTAACTAGGCACTTTATTGATTTCATAATACATAAGTTAACGAAAATAGTGTTTGTACTCACTATTAAACTTAAATAATAAACTACAAGTAAAATGTTTAAAACATACACTACACAAAAAACAGCTACAGAAACACTTAAAAAACACCAAAATCGAAAAATAATAATATGAAGCAACCTGGCACGTGAGCTTGGTACGGCCCACTGCTGATCAGGGGCGGCTCGTGGTATTTGAAAGTGGTGAGGCACAGTTTTTTTTAGCAAGGTTAGATTTTAAAGTTAGTCTAGTGGTCACTCAACTTCGTCAGTTGTGTAACCACATTTTGACCAAACTTTGTCGCTATTATTTGTTGCAAATAGAATACACAGCCAGCAAAATAATTTGTTTAACGTTACACTACCAGTAAGCCAGTCGTACTTTTCGTACCAAGTGTTTTGAAAGCTCCGATTTGATTTCCCCACCCCACCGATAGTAACAAGACGTTTACTCAAATCTGGAACAGGTCGCTTTACTTCTTTTACTATGTACAATTTATCTTCATAGGAATTAATACTTGAAAAATTCTGCTCATTTACTAAAAAATTAACAAGATCGCAAGTAGGATTGCGAATGTTTTCATTTACCTAGGAAAGTTATGACGCTGTGCTAGGTCCCGCTGAATCCATTTTTTGCTAATAAGCACAAAACAAATAAACTAATAAGTAACAAAAGTAATGTAATATTAATATTTTAGAAAAATCACTGCCCACTATCCCAAAAATCGGTACGGAAAACCACAAAAGTATTTACCGAAAACTGTAATAAAATACAATGCAGGTGTAAAAGTCAAATTCACTATGCACTCTCTCTAAACTCTGAACTTTCAACGGAAAAACAACCTGTTTTGTTCTAATAATAGCAGTTCTCCAAATACCGTGCCGCGGCGTTCATCTAATATAATAGATTAGATTAGTCCCCTCGCGTTCGCATTAAATTTACGTAGAGAGTTGAGGCTGGCCTCAAAAGAATGTTTTAATGCGCTATTTAAAGCTAGATTCGACTGGACTATTACGGTATCATACAAGACATTGGATATTTTCACTAAAACGCTAGATAAGGAAGCGGGAGGCCGGGCCTCTAACCATATACGACCGCTTGCAGAAATGAGATGATGATATAATAACAAAACACGCAACGGATCAGGAAAGACAAGGAAGCGCGAGACCGGCTTCTACCATATACGACCGCATGCAGAAATGAGATGGACGATAGATGATATTTCTAGCGAAGCGCGTTCAGAATGAAGGCATTAATTTTAATGGATATATATTTATGCAATTATGCAAATAGGAAAATAATATAAATTTGTAATTTATTTAATTTGCAAAATTATTGGCGAGGCACTGCCTCACCTGCCCCATTGGAGAAGCCGCCACTGCTGCTGATCTAGGAACTTTAACGACGAAAGCAAATCAACTGTTAATGTCAAATGTCGTTGTCTTCTGTCGAAATGCTTTGTTTTGAGAATAAGTTAAGTCTATAACTAGTTGAAAAAGTTTAGTTCCATAAAATTCTGTACTCATTTTATGCTGTTTTGTGCCATATATTAAGTATATTAAACATTCTATCCTACCTTGAAATCCAATAAATTTATTGTAAATTTAATGTAAACCGCAAATTATGCACATACCTAGCTATTAGGCGGCTAATTTTAATTGAAACCACAGTTTACAAAACTGTTTTAAAATAAATGGTTACGTTAATCCAATTACAAACCGACCTATCGATGCTTGAAACGAATAAAATTCAATTGTCTAATGCAATTAATTATCGGTAAATACTTGTAAATGAATAGATGTGGCTCTCAGGGTTCAAGCAATGGCCAATTAATTAGTGCTGCATAATTTTTATTCGAGTGTAATCGTATGTGCATTGTTTCGTGCATAGATTCTTGTTCAATGGAAAATGCTACCAACCATAATTGCGTTTATAAATAAATGTTTTTGATTATAAAACGGTATCGAACTTGTTTCGTTTCTGGTATGTTTTTATAACAGAATTTTTAAAACGGTATAATTATGGTGGGAGTATCAACATAATATGCTTACCAACTACCGTGCGAGCAAACATTATTTGCATCAAAGAGGTCCTTGGGACTTAATGCTTAGCCGTAGAGCCTAATACCTGTTGGGTGTCAGTAACTGCCTGATTTACCAATCAATCAGTTATTCTGTCATCTTTGACAGTATGACAGTCTTTACAAGTAATTTGATTCATCGCTAATTTTTCCAATTTCTTGAACAATTCATACAATGGGCTTTACGGAACAGCACAAAAAATTCATGGTTGAAGCGTATTTTCGAATCGAGGTTAGAGTAAATGGTGAGTGGCAATACAATCCGGTTTGTGCATGGACGATTTTCACGAACATTTTCCAAACGTTCTTTTTATTGCTGCAGATTTTTATCAGTGCCTGAAAAGAACCGTGGCTGTGTTTAGGGAAACAGGTTCTATACAACACAAAAAAGGAGCTGGAAGACCATCTGTAAGAACAGAATAACTTGTTGCAAATGTTCGTGATATAATGCAAAATACTCCAACAAATTATATAAGACGCTTGTCCCAAGAAGTGGGAAGATCTTATGGAACATGCAGGACTATTCTTAAGAAGCAGCTAAATTTATTTTCTTATAAAGTGCAAGTAATTCAAGAAATATAAGCCGCAGATTTTGAAAGACGCAGGAATTACTCTCAATGCTTTACCCAAAATTTATTGGAAATAAATGATTTATTAGACCTGACTTTTTTCGGATAAACCCTGGTTACACCTCTCCGGTTTTGTGAATTCTCAGAATACACGCATGTGGAGTGATGAAAATCCCCATTTTTTTTGTAGAGTCCACATTGCACCCTCAAAAAATTGGTGTCTGGTTAGCTGTTTCCCGAAGAAGAATTATTGGTCCTATTCAGTTACAGCACATCGGTATAGAGACAATATTTTGAATCCATTTGTGTAGCAATTACTTGACGACGAACTACGTTTTGGATATTTTCAACAGGACGGTGCAATCGCCCATACAGCCGCCGAAACTATTAACTAATTAGGCAATTTTTTCGACGACAGATTGATCAGATTTCGATCAGACATTAAATTCCCACCTAGATCACCTTGTTTAACGGTTATGGATTACTTCGTTTTTCCTCATTTAAAGAACACTATTTTTAAAACACCAGTTGCAAATTTAGAACAATTACAAGATAGGATTATCCAAGAATGTGGTAACATTTCTCCAGAGATGCTGGTCAACACTTTCGAAAATATGAAGAGACGTGTGAATGTATGCTTGGAGCATGGCGGTGGCCAATTTCAGCAATTTATGTAATTTTTTTTTTTCTTTCTGTATATTCTTACTTTGTCAATTTTGTAAACAACAAAAATAAATTTGTATTTGTCTACTTATTTTATTACTCATTAGTTTGGCATATCATGTCATAATATGAATTTGACAAAATTTTAACCTAGATTTGGTTAGATATCGTCCCCATATCATTGTGATCTAAACCAAGCCCTACGTTTTTTAATCCAAGTCCTCTTTCATGCAAATACTTTTTGCTCGCACGGTATAAGCAAGTACATGTCTCGACGCTTTGGAAATTTTGCCCCTAGGGGGTAGAAATGGAGGAGGTAAGCTTCCAACTCAACCGTTAGAGCAGAATATATTTATAAGTAAAATATCTTCTTCGTTTGGAACAAATAAAAATTTAAGTATTTACGAAAATTTTACTCACATAGGTGAAGAAAAAGGGGTATAAAAGTTTCTATTTAAAAAAATATTATTTGCAGGATTTTTACTTAGCAATAACATTATGCAATACAATGAAAAAAGAATTTCTTATTTTTTTTAAAGCTAGGAGATAAATAGTTATTTATACAATAAGTTGCGAAATGAGTGTCTTTTAGGCACGCGACGTGAAATTGTCCAACGAAGCAAAGCCGAGTTGGACAACACGTCAAAGTGACTAAAAGACATTGTTTCGTAACGAATTGTATACAATATTTTTTCTACTGAGGTTTTATAATAAAAAACTTAATTTTACTAACATTTTATTACCTATGTTTCATTGACACTTGCCAAAAAATATTAAATTATACCTAGTCTGTGGTTACGTTTTAATTGTAAATAATTACCTATGTTACTTTTAAGCACGTTGCTCCTGGTAACGTGCTTAAAAGTTTTTTAAGCACGCTGCGCTTAAAAGGAGGTTATTAAAAAACCATAATGACAATCGATAAAAGGTTATTATAAAACTTCAGTAGAAAAATACATTTTTATTAAAAGAGAAATATTGTATAATAGATTTCTTTTTAAAAATAATATTACTATTGAAGATTCTATTGGGTATATTATGAATGGTATCCGTGGCTTTCTCTTAATAACGAATTTATAACAATTGAATTGCGAGGACGAAGCTGCGGGTAGGTAATAATTGACATAGGTAGTAGTTTATCGCCCAAAATCATCGACCAGCGCAGTACCGAAACCGGCTATTGTGTTAACCGTTAACAAAAGTAGTTATTTCTAGGCTGCTTTGTAGCTGGGCGCTTAGACTTCCCCTCCTTACTTCTATTACTATACTATAAACGACATGTTTCAACAAAACTTTTGGTAAAAAATATAATAATCTCTGACTTTTAATTTTATTGTTACTCTATCGATAATTTTATTTTTATACTTTGTTCCAAAATTGATGGTAATGTCTCTCCATCATCAATTATTTTATAGGGCATAAAATTTAGTAGCCGATATTCCTCTAGGTAATAAATATTTATAGCTGATACAAAGTATTTACCTATTTACATTTTATAGAAACTTGAATAAAAGTCTTCTATTAAATATGTTTAATGATCGGTAAACGGTAATAAATATATTATTCAATACATGTTAGTGATAAATAAATATTTATTTTCCGCTATCGCTAATAGGTAGTAACGGGACGTCTTATCATTGTAATTTTACACAGCTTGTTCAGAAAGTGAGCTATGAAATTCTAAGTGCTGATTTTTTAAAAATCTGAAACAATACTCGCAATGTTTTAGACAAATGCCTATAGTTTGGTACACTGATGGATCGAAAACATCCAACAGAGTAGGCGTAGGTATAATTGGGAAAAGACCCAGAATAGAAATAAGTATTCCCCTGAGAAATTACGCCACAGTATACCAAGCAGAAGTTCATGCGATACAAGCATGCATACAAGAGAATGTTGAAAATGGATGCCACGACCAGACTGATAGCCAAGCTGCCCTTACGGCTCTGAACTCCGTCCGATTTACATCAACTATCACCATGGAAAGTGCCTTGATGACTTGAAAGACCTGGCAGGCAATGAAAAATCAGATGAACTGGCAAGAACCGGATCTGCTCAAAATTTTAGGGGCCCTAAAACTGCCATTTGAATATCAAAACAGGCAATTAAAGCAACATTAGATAGATGGGCGCAAAAACAACATCTATCTCGATGCAACGGTACACACACATGCACGGGCCATTATTGATAAACCCTAAAAGAAGCTATCAACTGGAATGCTACTCTTGAGGCGTACCCATAGACAATTTACCTTTAGATAAACAAACAATAATCACGAATGTGGCAGTTTTATGGCCTCGCGCATGTAAACAAAACTGGGAACTATTAGACATGCGCACTGCAACATTATCGTTTGACGAATGGGAAAATAGACAGGTCCGGGCTTTAAAATTTAAATTCTTGCTCATATGCCACCATAGAGGATTTATTTTACCCCTATTTGGGCATAATACAATTATACAACGGCTGCAACTAGTACTAGTCATTGTTTATATTACAATCCGAGTCACTAAAAGCACAAACACAATTCACTAACTAAACTACACAAAAACCAGAAATCCATAAATATTAAACACCAGTCCCACAATCCACGATAGCCGATCCGATAGCTGAAAACTTTAGAAAACTACAAGGAATCCGCAGAGAAGAGAAACTTTAAATCACAACAACAAAAATGGCTGCCGAGCCGGTTCTGGAGAGCATTCTTGAGCGCGTCGATTATTGTCGATAAAGTAGGACGGCCGATAACACGAGGTTTGTGCGCATGCACGAAGGTTCCCCGAATGAAGACAGCTGACCGACGAGTCATGCGCTCGGACGTATTTTTTCACCCATAAAACGTAACTTTTGTTTGCGCTGGAGATAAGCTGTAGGTATCTAAAGGTAAATTGTCTATGGGCGTACCCAGCTAAGACAAGTAACTGTCTTGTTAACTGTCACTTAAGAAAACATTTTCAAAGAATGGGCGTTTTCACACTAGCCGACACGACACCGGCACGATCACGACACGGTAGCGACACCGACACGATAATTCGGCGAGTATTTTCACATTTGCCGACAGCCATCTCTGTCGTGTCGTAGTGTTGTGCCGGTATTACGCACACATGGCTTCTGTAAATAAATTGTATTTGCTATATTTATTGCATTTAAGACTCAAAAAGCGAAGACCGCAAAGAAAATTTTGGATACATCCAATAATAAAGGTGCGCTACTTAGAGGGCACCTATTACACTCTTTTTGAGAAATTGACTAAGGATTCTGACAAATTTTTCAACTACTTTCGAATGAGTCATGAAACATTTAACTATGTGCTGAGCAAGTTAATTGACGAAATCAAAAAACCAGAACCGAAACAACTGGGAAAAGGAAAAACCGCCAACGACAAGAGTGGAGCGCTTGCTGCTCGCCGACCTGTCGGCGCCTGTAACGACACGATAACGATATATCGGCAAGTGTGAAAGCATTCCCTTTACTTACATGAGATTACGCGTCCACCGGTGTCGTTGTCGTTGTCGTGCCGGTGTCGTGTCGGCTAGTGTGAAAACGCCCAATGGGTAACTACAAAGGACCAATTGAGTAGAGACTTTGCGGTGAAGAGAACGAAGCCGCATTTTATCATATACAGCTACAAAGCGCTATGCGCTAACCGGCAAAAGATTCAAAATCTTAGGAAATATTCAGCGCGGCGACAACTTCCCGCCTGAGAAACTTGGAAGAAAACTATTGGACCTCGTAGAAGGAACAAACCTTTTCTAATAAGACTAGGGCGCACAGTGCAGTGTAAGAAGCTTGGGCCATACATCCGACCCCGCCTTTAACCAACCAACCTTAATATTTTCAGGATAAGAGCCAAATGATTTTACATACAATTAATGAGATAAAACCAACCACAACCTCTCTTGAACTTTTTGAACAAAAGAAACGGAAAACAGTAAATGTGGATTAAGTCTACACTACCCAATTAGGTAGTGTTGGTTAAATACCTGCATCTTCGTATACTCTTGCAAAATAACCTGCTGTACAGAGTAAGGAAGACAACAACGGCCATTGGGATGAGGGCATAGAGACAGAGCCCATGGCAATCTCAAGCTCTAGCAAACTGTATCCTTTATCTAGTAGGGAGAGTTGGCGTAGTTGGGTTGTAATATGTAAAACAAGATCAAAATCAGTTGCCGAATCGCTTATTTGTCTTTTGTAACAGTTTAAAGTTGACTATTGTAAAGTTTTTATTGAGATTACTTTGAGGCAGTTGTTTAAAACATATCTACTTACTTTTGAAATTATTCTTCATTATAGAGTCAGTCCTTGGACATACGTTTTTGTAAATTTACAAATTTATGTTGAAGAAAACATAAATTGCTTCTTGAAGTCAGAGTAAAAAACTGTCGATATTGTATATTATATAAACTGATTTCACGATTATAGCGGCGCAGCGTCATTGTGTATTAATCAACAAAAAATACTTGTAATTATTTCAAGTTGTAGAATGAATCTGCATCTTGTAGGTAAGTATACCAAATTCTTAATTTAAAGGGTAATCTGAAAATACTCTTGAAAAAAACGTAGGAAGAGAATAATGACGCTAATATCCCCAATTTCGAAATTTCCACAAACTGCTATCTTTTATCGCCTAAAATTGGAAATGATACCGATCGTCTCGAAGGGGAATGTCTGTTTGTGGTAATTCTTTCCTTGATTAAATCGCATTACTTTGCGAAATATCTTTGATTGGAAGAAGATTACGATGTGTAATAAAACGCAGATTTCCTTTGAAAATAGGCATATTTCAGAAGCTGGATACATTTGTAAATTTTGTAACTTTTAATTTGAAGAAATAGTCCATACACAAAGTGGAGTTAAAAGTATGGAAACAAAAGAAAAACAAAATGTCTTCTTCCACAATTTTATATTCTTTTAAAGGCCTCAACATGTTTCGAACCTGGAAACGTTCATCTTCAGGAGAAAAAGCTTTGCTGATTGTGTTAGCAGAAGAGACAATGGTAGATAGTATCCAACGTTATTGAAGCTTCTATGGATGATAAAATGCTGTGTAGGTTTAACATATGAATAGTGAAAAAAATATATATCAGCATACCTACTGAGTTTCTAGAAAAACATTTGTAAAAAATAATTCAAAATATTTGTTTAGTAAGAAAAGTCTAAACTAACTAGATGGAAGGGAATGAAAAATAAAACTCGGAAAAAGAAGATTAAAAAAAATGAAAGACTTTGTACCGGGTGGTCAAATAAGCGAGGACGTCGGCTTTATCTCGGAAACCATTATTCGTACAACTTTTGGAAAGATTTTTTTATGAGTAAAGTGGTCAAGAGAAATTGCTGGAAATTACTTTTAAAATCCTCATTTCGCCGCAAGGGGCCCAATTAAAAATGTTTTTTTTTAATTCTTAATTTCTCCGAAAATTCCCATATTAAGGTATAACTCTGATTACATCATTGGAACGCTTATACAATTCTGCATAATTTTGGTTTAGGGCTCATTGCCACTCATTGGCGTACCGACCTTGATAAGAGGGGGATAATCTATTGAAAGTGTAAACATTAAAATCGCTGTAACTTCTAAACGACTTACCTATCCGATTTTTACTCCGATGTCAAATTTTAAATTAGTTTCGCAAATACTATATTTGTGATGCTTTAAAACAATATAATTAAATCATTTTAATTCATTTTTGATGGCCCGAAAAAGGTATTTATTGCCTAAAAAAGCATTGTTAAAATTTGAGTTACACTTGCCAAACAGACAAACTAACTCCTTGTAATAATTACCATTATTTATTGCTTCGTTTGTTTTATCGTGACTCCGGAAAATCAAATTTTGCGACGCTGAAAATATTGTGGTTAGTACGGAAATTCTTTTAGAGGAGGTAGGTAAAATATTTTTATAACAAAACCGATTATTTATTAGGTTAACAAAGGACCTCTACTTGGTCAATAAAATACTTTTATATAGGTAGGTACCTAATATGTTTTAAAAAATATGTTATTGTTTGTTATTGGCCAACAAAACAAGTTTTGTTAAGAAAAGGAAAGAAAAATCTAAAAGTCTTCCTCCACAAAATTTATTGGAAAAAAAATGTTCAGAGGTCTTAACATGTTTCGAACGTAAAAACGTTCATCATCAGCAGAAGAGAAAATGATAAACGGTATAATACCTTATTGGAGCTTTTATGGAATCAAAAATTGGTGTGTCGAAATGACATAATATGAAGAAAAATAGAAATAAGTTACAACATACTGAGTACGTGAAAAAGTTAGTTAAACGGGTCTAAAACAACCAAATAAAACAGGGAAGCCGAAATACCAATTCTAAAGAGAAGATGTCAAAATAGTTTTTTTATAAACATGCCTGTAAGACATTGTAAAACATAAAACTTGTTATGTATAGAAAAATTTTAAATTAAGTATAAAGAAAGAATCATGGTAGTCAAAATCATCCAAAAGATCCTTTGAAAAATGGGGCTTTGAGGCACAACTCAGTAACCCCACTTTTGAATTTGTCTACCAGATGACATTGTTCATACCAAGCGTTGATAAAACTAAGATACGGTTTCCACCAACGAAGAATTATTTTACTCAAATCTGGACGCGGAATCCCTAAATCTTTCACGAATAGTTTTACATCATATGAAAGTCTGCTAACCTTAAATTTAAGAAGAAATTCTTCAACATCCTTGGTGTTTCTTACAGATTTTTCATTTATTTCCATTTAAAAAATCAAATTCGAAAATTAAATTTTAAAAACTTACCCT
Source organism: Polydrusus pterygomalis (assembly GCA_963969555.1). Classification (NCBI taxonomy): domain Eukaryota; kingdom Metazoa; phylum Arthropoda; class Insecta; order Coleoptera; family Curculionidae; genus Polydrusus; species Polydrusus pterygomalis. The sequence goes on along the minus strand of OZ018376.1, from coordinate 33,191,548 downwards.
TCGATAACGCCTCGTAACACAAAAACAGAAATATAAAAGAAATTAGAAATGCATATATCCATAACCTATACTAACATAACGGCAAGAGGTGTAACGACCCATTGACCCATTTACAGAACCTAATTCGAAATGCACAAAACCTTATTGGTTTAAAACGCCGTGGGAGTACTTGCCCCCCTAGACGTGGTTTGCGTCATGCGAAAAAGCTTACCTATTTAAATTTTTGAACCATATAATTTTTTTGGGTTTTACTTTTGTCTTTACTTTTTTTTTCTAAATTTCTTGTTATCTCAGATTTTTGAATTATTGTTATATTATTACCTATTTTATTTTAAATAGCCCATTATTTTTTAATTGGTTCATTGTAACTGTGAAATGGTGTAAAAATAAATAAATAAATAAGTAAATAAAAACATTGACTCCAGGGGAAACATTTCTCGGATTGCCTCCGTAAGGTTCCGTTAAAATGCGATCTAGTGAAGAGCGAGACAAGATGCGGAGATGCTGTCACTCGGTTGTTGGATGAAGTAAATAATTGAAAATTAGAGACTTGGCAAAAGTAGAAATTTATTAAAGATGCTTTGCAAAATGTATACAACTAGGGTAAACAGCCCGGTTGTTGGCACTCGGCCAGTTGTTGGCACCCCCAAGGTTTTTTATGTAATTTTAAGTGTAATTATGTTATTTCGGTACCTTAAATAATTTCTATTAAATTTGACACTATTGTATTACTTCCCACCACAAATATTTCACACCGAGGTTTTAATATTATTAGGTAATTCGTAGTGAAGTATTGTGCCCTCGTAACAAGGTAAGAAAATTATCGATTTCTTAAGGAACGCAAATTTTTTGAGAACGTATTTAGGACAATATTCACACCAAAATATATTTTTTTATAGATTAGCTGAGTATATTTAATTTATATTATTTTTATAAAAAACAGCTTTTATTTTTCCCGTTTTTAATAAAATTTAGTTGTGCCAATAACTGGCACGCAAAACTACGTTAAATCTAGTAGTTGGCACCCCATGCCAATAACTAGCACTTAATATAATTTAAAAGGTCCAGTCATTGGCATCCCATAATTTGAGTAAAATTTAACTTTTTTCGATATTTAAAATATTATAAGGTATTATTGATAGCTTCGCCTTAATGAAAATTTTCTTTTAAGTTAAAATGTATGTCACTTTAAGTATTTTTTGGGTATAAACCTCTCGGTAATCATCTTGTTATTTTTGTGACATGAACACCGCCAAAAATGCAGTTTAATAGCAAAAAAGAGGTGGTTAAGCTACTGACTGGTAATGTATCCACTAAAATAAGTTTAAATTAACTGTTTTTATTTACGTCTGCGATATATTTTGCTATTTAATACAAAGAACTTGGGTGCCAATAACAAGCTTGTAAAATTGTGATATCAAGTGATTGGCACTTCTATACTAATATGAAATCTAATATAAAAATTTACCTAGATTGAAAAGAAATGCAACACCGCCTTGGATTCAACAATGAACATTTAAATGGCGGGCGATACATTACAGTGGTGCCGCTGTTAACAAGAACAGTCTTCACAAAAGTGAAAATGATTGTTCATGTCTTAAAAGTTGGAAATATTTCCCTTAAATTGTTTTGTCCTAACATGTCATACACATACATTGCTAAATACATTTTTTTTTTCATTTTGCATTTAATTAACAATAGTACAAGTGTATTCTGCTTAATAAAAAAAAGTGTACCTTTTTAGTTTTCCTAATGGTATTTTTTGATTAAATGTTATTATATGCTTAGATATTTTCATTATAGAAGTTAAATTGCTTCTACTATAATTGAGCTTTAGGTATATATCTAGGTATTTAAAAGTGTTTATTTACCCCAATTTATCTACAAAACTTCACAAAGGAAGACTGCCAACGACTAGTAAAGTTGGGATGATAATACTAACAAAAGGTGCCAATGACTAGCAAAATTGTAGTGCCAACGACTAACAAAAGGTGCCAATGACTAGCAAAATTGGGGTGTCAACGACTAACAAGGTGCCAATGACTAGCAAAATTGGGGTGCCAACGACTAGCAGCGAGTGCCAATAACCAGCAAAATGACATTATTTGCAATATATCGCTAAAAGTAGTTAATTTGGACTAAAACCATCAAAATTTTGTATTATATCTAAAGTGTGATATTATTTCAATCAAATAAAATTTCCCGTAATTGCAAAAAATTATTTATTTACATGTTGTTAATAAAAATATTACCTCGAGTTCTTAAGGGTGCCAATAACTGGGCTGTTTACCGTATTCTATTATTGTGTTTAATATTAAAAAATATGTTTTAATAATATAATTATAAAATAAGGTATCATTATATTACTATTTCCAAGGGAAGCACTGCCTCCCTTAACAAGCCGCCAATTTTAAAGATTATGTTTTTAGTGCCCTACTATTTTAAACAACTAACATATCCGGCTTCCGCATCATTTCACTTTCGAAACCAATGTATTGGAAAATGGCAAATTTTATGTTAAAGTAATTGTGTAGGTTTGAAAACAGAAAGTAATGGAAAAGGGAAATTTAATATCCCCAATTTTAAATATTCAAGGAGACTTATCGACTACGATCCAGTCCAGGACGACGTGACGCCAGAATGAGGGTAAACTATAAGCGCCTAAGGAATCAGCTGTTATGATAGCTAAGTAAGGTAAACTCGAATGCAAAAGGTAACTGCTAATCTAAGTAATACTAACAAAAAAATAGAGGCTTACTCCCGCTCTAGCTCACACTGAGGAAAATATTCAATACAAGTTTTTTTTTGAATATATATACAAATAGAAATCTTTTAATTCCTAAAATATTCCGTTTAAACACACACAAGATCGTTTTTTTACAACATATTTTTGTGCCTATTCTGTTTTTTTTCCGATAATAAAATACCGTTTAACCATCAAAATATGTATCGAACAAAATATGTTTAATAAATGATTTTTTAAATGTTACATGCCATGGTTACCTAATTATAAAAATAAAACCTCTTTTTAAAACTAAAGTATACTTTTTAAGATCTAAATAGTTCCTTTTTTAAAATATGGAGGAATCGTTTAGGTAACTTTCAGCGAGCGGCATATAGTCTATCCCTTACTACAACGAAACAGATAGGGACAAACTAACTTAAAACAATGATCTGTCATTACTCCTTGTGGTTTAAGTTGAGCGGAGTAAAAAGCATTCTCCATTTGACACGTAAAAAGTATTATACGGTGTGACCAGTAAAGTACGCATCATATGGGATTTTTTTTTATTAATAGCTTTATTCGAAATTTGACTTTGGCATCAAGTTCTGCTTCGATCGAGATGCTTATACGAATACGTCACTACACCAATCCAAAAAAAGGAGCTCAAAAAAGATAGTTCAGTAGTAGCTAGGTAGACTAAGAATGATAAAAATATTTTTTTATAGCTGAAAACAATTTTTAGCAATAAAAAGCAATGACCACAGTTAATAACAAAATCATATTTTTTTATACAAAAAATATATTTTTACCCCTGCATCATATATTTTTGTAGGGCAATAATAGTTGTTTTTAGCAGCAAAAAAATTATATTTAAAAAACGACCATATATTAAGGTTAAAAAGTCATTTCAAAAAAATTAACCTAGTAGCAGAGTAGTTACATCAGAGTTGTTTTTTCGGCGCCTATTTAATGCAGATTTTTACTAATGGATTCTAGCTACTTCTCTAGCTAAATACACTATACTGCACCCCACATACAAATATACCCAAACACGAAATAAGCCTCCCAAAAAACCCAAAAAGAAAACCATAGGCTAAACTAGTACTATCACAGAATAGTTAGCTACGTATATTCTGTGGTACTACAATACTAAGGTATAGGCATATATAAATTCTGTGGTATAGGCCAGATAAGAAGCAAAGCACGCACTTATTGTGTTAAGCAAAAATACAAAGTCTGATGTCTTGAGGTTTATATGTCGCGGAAACCGAAGGAATACGAGGAGTTTAGTCGGTAGGGAATCCCTCAGGGTTAAATCCCACACTACCCTGCCTTACAGGGTGTCAGTCTTTGGACTATTATTCTCGAAAAAAAATTTTTTATTTCAACTTCCTCAAGCACGTATTTTGTAAATCTACTGATTGGTGTCAATGAAACCACATGGTTCCTAAATTGCTTGCAAGCTGTATAGATATGATTATTCTTCCAAGAGGTAAGTTCATTAATCAATTAATTTTATATAATTAATTTGTGTTGGGCTACATGCTTGGTGAAACTGTTGTTCCATTGCACAGAAAGAAAAAATAATAACTACTTGTTATGTTTCACAAATTTAATCAGTTTCCTGACACATGTTTCGGCCCTTGCGGGTCATTTTCAAAGGAGTACAAAAAGATACTAAATTCTACGTGACATTATAAAGGTATTTATATCATATTATGGTAACTATAAACATGTCATAAAAATAAAATTAGGATTAGAAGATTGAATGGTCATCTGTGGATTTTCCAAATTTATTAAAGGTATGTACAGAATACAGATACATATTTACTCCTAAATAAGTGTGCTATTAAGAATTAGGGAAGCACCTGAAGGTATTTCGGTTTGATTATTCACAACATTACATTTGTTTTTTATGGCTTTTTTGATAGCTATTGTTTCTAGTAGATTTAGTTTTCTGCTTTTATTGTGTATGTATATGGGTTTTATGTTGTTAGACATTGAGTGATTGTCTTTAATGCAGTGATCAGCTAACCCTGTTTTATTTTGTTTTTTTAAAATAGATGTTTTGTGTTCTTTAAACCTGGTGTCAAAATGTCTACCTGTTTGTCCAATGTAGATAGCATCGCAGTTGTCACATTCTATTTGGTGGACCCCACTTTGTAAAAGTTTGTTTTAAGTTTCTATTTTAGCATTGGATATGGATATGTGTTTGTGTAAGTTGTTTTTATTGACTTGTATAGGAATGATATTAAGATTTTAAAGTTTTTTGGAGATTTTTTGGCTTGTGTTGGCTGTATATCTTATTGAGCAGTATTTGTCCTTAATTGGAGTGGGATGTTCTGAAGTGGATGACATGCTTATAGTTACCATAATATGATATAAATGCCTTTGTAATGTCACGAAGAATTTAGTATCTTCTTGTATTTCTTTGAAAATGACCCGAAAGGGCCGAAACACGTGTCAGGAAACTGATTAAATTTGTGAAACATAACAAGTAGTTATTATTTTTTCTTCCTGTACAATGCTATTAATTTTATTTCATTATGATAGTTTTTCGATTTATTTCCAGGGCCTCATCCGGAATCTTATTTTTCTGGCATGAAATCAATAAAACCAATTTTCATATCATTGCACCACCAAGCTAACGTGTTGGAAAATCGCTGTTTTATATTAAAGCAAATGTGTATTTGGAAACAGGCGCTGGGAAGAAAAGAAAGAACAAAAAGTAATGATGGCAATATCCCTAATTCCGAAATTTCTGGCAACTGTTATACTTTACGGAGTAAAATTGGAAACGGCACGGATCATTGAGCGAAAGAACGCCTATTTATACCGCACATTAATTTCCTGATTTAGTCGCATTACGTTGCAAAAATCGTTCGATTGCGATTGGTATAAAATTATACAATGAGGGTTATAAACCGCAGATGTCTTCAATAGTGGAGAATTCATGTTGCTTTACCTATTAAATTCAACATTTATTTTTGTATTTTTGTTCGTCACAACAAGTTTTTTTTAAGTAGGTAAGGTAGAGCGGGGCTAGTTGAGCCAGTTTTTGGTAATAACCTGATTGTTCCGCATTTGCTTAACATTTAGTACAAATATATTTATCAAATATTTCTTTGGTTATTTGCTGACCTAATTATATCAATAAATTGTCAAAAATACTTTAGTTTCAGGGCAAAAATACACTTGCTATAATAGGGTTCTACTGGCTCAACTATCCCCACACTCGGGGCAAGTTGTGCCAATATATGGGGTAAGTTGTGCCAGTAGACTTACCATACGATATAGTCCAAACATAGTATTGGGAAATTAAAATAACATAAAAACAAAATCATATTCTTTATTAAGTAAACAAAAACGATTACCTATTACTCTAATCACTTTCACAATTTATACAAACATAATAAAAACTACCATTGGGAGTGCATTCTAAATAAGCCCAGTTTTTGCAATAAGAACATTGTACCCACTTTTCACCCGGAATGCTATCTGAGAATTTTTCTAAACACACGAGACAGACATATTCATCTTCTTCTGATTCTGAATCAGAAGTCTCTGATGTAGAGCGGTTATTACTTTTCTTCCTTTCCTTTAAGGCCGAGTTTAACGCATTCTTCTCCAATGCTTGTTGTTTTCTTGCTATGGCGTCTAAAGTCTTTTCATCGTCTCAATCTGATGATGAACATTTTTGTTGTTCTTTTTGATTCTTGTAAGAAGGATCGACTTTCTTGGTAGGGTTAGATGAATTTGTGAAAACGGCCTTTTTCACAGTATTCTTTTTAATCGCATCGACTTTACTTTTTTTCTTCCGCTTCCTCTGCACCAATGCCAATGCCTCTTTTTCAGGAGTGTCAGTAAGGATAGCTGTGTTTGCCTCTTCGTAGGACCTGCTTTTGGTAATGGTCGCCATATTTCTGGTAAAACAAACACACTATACGTAGATGTAGATGGCATATCAAATTCATAGATGCGTGGCTAGTTAAGCCATTGCTCAACTGACCCCGTAAAGATTGACTCAACTAGCCCCACAACGGATTTCAGATGTTCTTATTTAATATAAAAAAATGTCGTATAAAGTTCATATTTCAAACTAGGAAACCACGAGAGGAATTGTGTAATAATTAATAATTAGCTTACCTTTTGTCTGTATCCCCCAAAATGTCGATCTACGACCACAAATGCCATGAAAAATAATATTTTACTTTTGGCGCGAAATATCAAATAGAACGACCGCCCTCTCGCAGCAAATGCTGAATACCGACTAAAATTTTAATGTACGGCTCACGACTCCCAAGACGTACTGCATCCTGCGCAATGCTCGTTTTAATCTTACAGTGCTCCACTCATGTAGTAGGCCCGGTGGCTTAAGTAGCCCAGCGGCTCAACTAACCCCGCTCTACCCTACCTACATACCAACATTACTGTGTTTTTATGGTATTGTTTTAGAACAAATTTTATTAATCACAATAATATTATTATTATTAAGAATCTTTTATGGCTTTTTAATATACAGGGTGTTTCACATAAGAATGCACTCTACAGGGATCTCGTAAACCATAGGAGATACAGAGACGGTTAAATTAGAGAAAAGTTGCGCATTACTGAATCCTGTAACGTCATGTTTTCAAATTTAAAAAATTCCGAATACTTCCGAAGATATTTGGGTAAAACCGAATTTTCGCCATTTCGTTTTAATTCATTTATGATTCTATGTGAAGAGACATGTCAAAATAAATTTTAGGTATAACATAATAATAATTATCAAACTTAAAACTAACAGGTCTCTGTAACTAAGTGACAGATCTAAAGAAACTATTTAAACAATTGCGAACGTCAATCAATTTCATAGCCACCCATATCATGCTGAATTTAAATGGTACGTTATGTTTGAATATTATCATGCATTTTTTAAAAATAAAAAATAATTGTATTTAATAATTAAAATAAATTATTACTTGTTGCATTTTTCAGATAAGTTTTATTAGATATTATGTTTTGTTATAAGTTTCTTTTAAAAAATGTTTTAAAATCCAACTAGTGTTTAAATACAACAATAAAAACAAAAATATTTTCGATAATGTGCTTATTTTCATTGATGATGTGTTTTTCTATATCGAAACGTCTAATAAATAATAAATGTGATACACCGTTAGATTTAGAATAAAACATAGAATTAATTAAGCATAAAATAAAATTTTCCGACTATTTAAAATATCAAGGTTGATGATGGTTGTGACTAAATGAAACCTCGGATCAAAAATGTAATTGAAATATTTTGTAGGGGAGAATAAGTGGCAATGAGAATGTAAAATTTATTTTCACATGTCTCTTCAAATAGATTCATAAATCAATTAAAACGAAATCCCGAAAATTCGGTTTTATCCAAATATCTTCGGAAGTATTTGATTTTTTTTTAAATTTGAAAACATGACGTTACAGGACTCAGTAATGCGCTACTTTTCTCTAATTTAACCATCTCTGTATCTTCTATGGTTTACGAGATCCCTGTTTAGTGCATTCTTATCTGGGACACCCTGTATGTAGGTACCTTTTTGGATGATTCAAGTTGCTAGTTACTTAGGTATTATTCCTGTAAGTCTCTATATATTTATTAGGAACCCTATTATCCTGAAAATCGGTTTAAAATATATTATAACACTATTGCAAGACAATCAACAAAATAATTTGAACAAAGTTTCAATCTGTGCGCCTTTCATAAAACTAATATTCTTAACGATCTAATATTTGAATCGACTTTTTGATTTATTTTGATTAAATTAATCGATTATTTTCGATTAATCGATTATTCTCGATTAATCGATTATTTTAAATTATTCGGTTGTTTTCGATTAATCGGAAATAATCGATTATTTTCGATTAATGGAATATTTTTGGTTTTCGATTATTCGATTATTTTCGATTAATCAGATATAACTTACTATTTTCGATTAATCGATTATTTTTGATAAATCGATTATTTTCGATTAATCGATTAATAGAAAATAATCGATTATTTCAAATAATCAAAAATCGATTATCTTTTTCGGTAATCGCACAGCCCTAACCAAAACATCACTTTCTATTTGATTGTAACCGCGCTCTAACGGGGCAATATTTTGGAAATTCGAGCGAAAGTGACTATATTGTCCGTCTGGTTGCTCCATAATCGCATAGTAAATGAGTATCTTAACTTAATTAGATGAATTAGAAGAATTAGCAGACATTGACACTTTGGACATCTGGATAAATTGATAAGAGATAGATATATGTACAGGGTGGTGCATCGATCCACGCAACATAGGAAATCCCATGCAAATTTTGAGATGGTAAAATATTGGCTCCCCAATTTATTTTAGAGCAAAAGTTTATTTAACTTTATTAAAGGAAATACTTTGAGGAACTAACTGACGAAATTTTAGCGCGATTTATTAAGTAATTAAGGGCTTATTTAAAAAAACGTCAATCTATAATTGGCGAAAATTAACAAATACGATTCTAAAGCTTTATAATAAAAACACCAGTAAATGTCAGTAACTGACAAGAAGGATGTATTATGACAATACATTTGTATTCGGGTAAAATAGGTTAAAAGCTTCTAGGTTACTTTATTTTTCGAGACTTTGACTTTCAATGCATAATAAAACAAATAAATTACATACTTAACTAATTATTTAATAAGATATTCAAACAACCCCCTATTTTGAGTAATAGATGTGTTTTTTACTTCCATTGCCTTTAGTTTTTCATATCACAACGTTTCAACTGGTAAGTATCTCCAGTGGTCTTCAGGTGAATACTAAACAAGTTACAACCTTCAAACAAAAACCTTCCATTTGCTGCTAAACAATACCCAAGACGAACATAAAATTCATTTCCAACATTTCTTAATTGATACACGGACAGTCTTTCACACTCTAACGTAATAGCATTTTTTAAATCCTCCAGCGTCTCGTATTTAAAATTTTTGTAGACGGTTGTTTTAGGTGTCTTAATTCTTGAACTCTATGGTATTTATACGGATAATATTTATGTTTATGTAATACTCGTAAAACGGTTGTATGATGTTTCCCCGCTTCGACTCCAATATGCCTAGTACTTATAATTCCCTTATTTTCTTCCACACATAACAAAATATTTAAATCTTTATTATTATCTGCATGATTATTACCTTCGTCTTCTCTTTCGCATTTACATTTATTGAGAAGCGTTCCACTATTTTCAGATTTGTTAATTATTCTGATTACGGTGGATATTGCTGGAATTGGCCTCTCTGGATAATGTACTGCAAACATATCGGATACATTTCTGCTGCTGTTTTCCACATAATACCGCTTAACTATAGCAATCTTTTCAGACGTATTTATGGTTAAAAAAATTGTCAAACTTGGTTTGAATTTGACACTAACATAATCAATCAAAATATCGTCATTAAAATTCAGACCCGTATTATCCATTTAAGGATAGGTAATAAAAGATAATATTATTTTTTAAATAACTTTGGATAGACTGCATGAAAATTATTAAAATTTTGTAACTGAGTTTAGTTTATTGAATTCTTTAAAAAGTTTAGATAAACTTTTGCTCTAAAATAAATTGGGGAGCCAATATTTTACCATCTCAAAATTTGCATGGGATTTCCTATGTTGCGTGGATGGATGCACCACCCTGTATAACTGAGTGTATATTTAATATACTTGAGGAAGATACACATTGAACAACCTATTATTTTGGCTTGCAACCACCTAAAGACAGATTATCAAGTATACCATAATATGTTTTGCCTACCCTGCTTAAAATGTCACTGAAAGCCACCAATTTATAGTTATTTATGTATCAAGGGTACTAAGTAGATGATTATGCCCTGAGGGCGACAGTCATACAAAGCCGAGGGCCTCTGGCCCGAGGGTTCGTAAGTCGCCCAAGGGTATATATCTATTAGTACCCGTGGTGCATACAAAATTTTATGTCATACCAGTTCGTTTTGAATAATAAATATTTTTTTTTAATTTAATTTGATTTACCAAGTTTTTATTTTTACCTGCGACATTACCTTGACATTATTAAAATGTTTAATGTGTCAAAGTCAAAAATCAAAAATGGAACAAGATGCACACTTAATGCCCGCGCGGGCCATAATGTGTACTTTATGCCCGCACGGGCATAAAGTAATCCATTATGTAGATGTATCTAAGGTATAAAAACACAATAATGTACTGGTATGACATAAAATATTATACGTCAATATTAATATTTTATGACTGATATTTTATTATAAAACAATTCTTTTACCAACTTAAAAACTTTAACATTTACTTTATCTTCATGTAGTTTCTTTCAACTAAACCAGGTCTATCAGAAGCTCAGTTCAGAAAGTTTTATTTAAAATTCCAAAGATGAGACACCGCGTCAGCACATGCAATAATTCAGCTCGACTTAAACCGAGTTGATGGTAGAATATGACTACTGTCCTCCAGGCACACGTTTGTTTGAATGTGTTTGGGAAATGACTTTTTTATTTAAAGATCGGAATGTTACGGAATATTAAAGTGGTAGAATGCGAACATTTTTACGCTTTAAAGATTTCCCCTTTTTTTCCAGTAAGCATGAGCTAATTTTGTATTATTAGGTCAGCATTTTTCCATAACGCTGACGATTGGAATACACTTCTCGTCAAAATTAGCGAATACTCTAAAATCTAGCAAAAGTTTGTTCTTAACTATCTTATAAACCGCTCATCCGATTTTAACGAACTAATTTTTTCAGTGTAACCTAAGGTGTTACAAACCTTTTTAAGTTCCTGACGTTAATCTGTAAAACGATTCAACTGATATACAAGGTGTTATTAGTAGAGGCGATTTTGTGCCGTAAATTTGAAATATTCTGTAGAGTAAACTGGTAAAGTTAGAAATTCCCGGTATGTGCCGTTAGTAAGATAACATCAATATCTCCAGACCATTTTTCCAGTTTTTTGATAAGTGTCTTTTGGCAATAGATACACTATTAAACAAAAAATGTGTCAAATTTTGGTAGGAAAATCTGTACAATGCTGTATCTTGGCAATGGTTGAACAGATTTCGACCCCCCTAAATACGTTACTGGAATTTTTCAACATCAATATATTTGCAATTTCCCACACAATTGAAAAATTTTAAACAATCTTTATAATATTTATGTTTAGTACATTTTAATTTAGCCTGTGTGTGGTACGTGTAGTACGAACCACAGGTACCGTACATATTGAACATTGACTTATAATAAACTCCAGAAATTGCTTAAGGCGTTGGAAACAAATAGATATAATACAGAAAATGATCTTCGAGGCACAGTGCCGGTCAAAGGGCATTATGGCCTAGTCATTAGGGTCTAATTCTCTGTTATTTAAGCGAAACTCTTGCATTGACCGGGGGCGATTTAAAAATTAAAGCAGGAAAAGATATAATTTTTGGTCTGTTTTGAAGATAGATATTCGGTTTATAGCGTTACATTATGAAGTTATATAATAAAATTTACATATAAAAAACGGTGTGTCACGAATATTTACCGTTAAGTATTAAAAAATATACGTAGATTTGTATTTGTTTGTCTTTCGCATATAAAGGATTACAAAGAACCGTAGTGTGGTCAACGATCGGGACTACACTAAGGATTATCGTGCAATACAAAATACAATTTTTTTTTAAATAGTTACCACAAAAAATCCCTAAAATATTTCGTTTAGACACACACGAGGTCGTGGTTTTCTCAACATATTTTTACGCCTATTCGATATTTTTTCCGGTAACAGAATACCGTTATGTATCGAATAAAATATTTTTAATAGATGATTTTTTAATTCCTACAAGGTTATCTAATTATCACAAAAAATAAACTAAAAATATACCCTCTTTTTATAACTAAAGTATACTTTTTAGGAACTGAATAGTTTATTTTTTAAAATATGGAGAAATCGTTTAGGTAACTTTCAGCGAGCGCTATAGAGTCTATCTCTTACTACAACGGAACAGAGAGGGACGAACCAACTTAAAACAATGATCTGTCGTTGCTCCGCGTGGTTTAAGTCGAACTGAGTAATTCAAAACATATCATTTGATTGCCGTTGTTGGTGGGTGATTGATGTCTGATGGTATGATGTACTTTTAGTGTACCTAAGTGTGAGGTGCATGACTGCAAACCTAATTTTGTGTTACATAATATAAATATTTGTATATGTGTCCTTATATTTAAAGTTTATTTATGTTTATTTTCCCCTTAACCATAAACTTGATCCTCTGTGTTGTTATTAACATACTTTATAATAAATAAAAAATAATTTTATTTGATTTCACGTGGTTATATAAATAAATGTTTTCATATAAAAAAACATTGTCGTTAATTTTTGTGTTTTATTAAGCCTTATCCTAACTGATATGTTTTTTTTATTATGATTTCCTTACTTTATTTTCTTAAAATAAACATCACTGATAATAGTCTGGTTCAAAATACCTATAGATTAAAAAGTATTATAATATAATATACAAAATAAGACAGCGGAGGTCAAAAATTGGGTTTATTTTACATGCGGTGATGCGGTGTCTTAATATATACCGGGTGTCCGGGAAAATGTGGGAAATCTCCCGGATCTGAAAAAAACACGTGAAAAGAATACTACAAGTTCATATAAACTTCTTTCGTATCGGCCTCCTCTTCGGAGATATGGGCTCCCAAAGAGCTCCCATGGAATTAAGTTTTTGACACATAATTATTAAACCAACAGGTATATTTTAATTTTTTTTTCATATGATGTATACCAGGTAAGACCCTTCAAATTACTATCCCAGAAAGTAATGTGAATACTCACAGCTGCAGGGACGGACTAGCTGTGACACTAATGTGCCCATTTTTTGTAACGCCCTGTATGATAAAAACTTTGGACAACGTTTTTTACATACCTTCAACTATTGACTAAAAATTAAGTACTCTTCATTCATGTCGCTAATCCTAACCGTTTTCGGAAAAACATATTTTTAACATATTTACATCATGTATATTTAGCGTATTTCAATAAAAGATACATCTTTGATCCTATAAAAATATAAATTATAAATGTTCACTTTTAACTGCTAAATATTAATACATGATGGCAATAAAATGACGTTTTCCCTAAAACGGTTAGGATTAGCGACATGAATGAAGAGTACTTAATTTTTAGTCAATAAACAAAGGTATGTAAAAAACGTTGTCCAAAGTTTCTATCATACCGGGCGTAAAAAAAATGGGCACATTAGTGTCATAGCTAGTCCGTCCCTGCAGCTGTTAGTAATTCGCAACACTTTCTGGGATAGTAATTTGAAGGGTGTTACCTGGTATACATCATATAAAAAAAAATTGAAATATACCTGTTGGTTTAATAATTATGTGTCAAAAACCTAATTTTAATTGGAGCTCTTTGGGAGCCCATATCTCCGAAGAGTAGGCCGATACGAAAGAAGTTTATATAAACTTGTAGTATTCTTTTCACGTGTTTTTTTCATATCCGGGAGATTTCCCACATTTTCCCGGACACCCTGTATTAATACATTTTCTATAAATTTAAATCGCACACATTCTGCATACCCTCTCTGTGCAAATTTACCATGGCATAAGTACAAGAGTAGGTACACATTACAGATTCACGAGTAATGAACTCGAGGAATAGCAGCTTGAGGCGTTAGGAACAAATAGATACTGTACGTAAGATGATCTCGAAGCTCTGGGGTGGTCAGAGGGCATTTCATATAGTCATTAAGCTTCAATTTTGTGTTATGCAAGCTGCACACTAACAACAGCCTTAGGGCGTTTTGAAATTAAAGGCGGAGCATTTGTAGTTTCCGTTAATTATTTGTTTAAGGAACGATATCAATTTATTAAGACTAGGTTGGTTATTATCAATCACGTTAATTAAAAAGTCTGAGAGGAAGAAAAAATACTGGGATAAAAAAAATTTGAACGGTTCTAATTAACAGTATAAAAATAAAATAGGAAGATCTTTTATTCTAAGGAAGCTATGAAAATGTTAGTTATATACCTAACTATTTAAAAAAAAAATATTAAAAGAATCGTATATACCCGGTGAGTCAACAAGTTTTATGGGTTTAAAATAGGTTTGTGTTTGTACGCACGGCGGTGCGCACAACCCTCTTATCAGTGGCGGATTTATGGGGGGGGTTAGGGCGTCCGTACCCCCCCCCCCATTGACGCTAAAGCCACGTGACGCGTGCTTCTTTAAGTGGACTTTTAAGTAACTTTAAATTTCCCTCAAAGTTTCATAATAATAATAAACTTGAGTAATAGATTTGTTTTGGACTTCCATTGCCTTTAGTTTTTCATATCACAACGTTTCAACTGGTAAGTATCTCCAGTCGTCTTCAGGTGAATACTAAACAAGTTACAAAGCTACGAGCCTGGAAGCACCAAACATGGAATAGTCAAAACACTCGTCGATAGAGCATTCACACTTTGCAACTCGCAGGGAACTTTGACGAAAGAACTTAACAACATCAAGCAAGACCTTGGTATGAATGATTACCCTACGAAACTAGTCGATCAGGCCATCAAAAAGCGTCAAAATCACAAAACTAGAACGAACAAAGATAATGAATCTGGACCCACCATAAATGTACCTTATGTCAAGGGAATCTCCGAAAAAATTCGAAGGATAGGACAACAGTACAACATCCGAACAGTCTTCAGCTCCAAAGATTCCTTAAGAAGCCACCTGACGAAGACAAAACCAACAAATCAAAAGGACACGAAGAATTGTGTATACAGAATACCTTGCGAATGCGGACAATCCTATGTTGGTGAAACTCTACGACCTCTCCAAACAAGGATCAAAGAACATCGAATCCACACACTGAAACGAGAAACAAACAGATCCGGTTCAGCAGACCACGCTTGGACCCACGGCCATCATTTACAATGGGCAAACGCAAAAATTATACTTAAAGAAGAGCATGGGCGGAAGAGAAAATTCAAAGAAGCAGCTGTCATAATCCAGAACCCTGACTGTTTCAGTAAACCTTCTGCAGATATAAGAAACATTTGGAAGCCCTTGTTAAATAGGTGTAGGCTCAGATTGAGTAGTGATGCAAACGTGATGACGTAAGCGGATGACGTAAGCAGATGAATAATCATGGTGACGTAAGCAGATGACTCACGACTGCACCCGATCATACGTCACTAGCTCCGCCCCGCCCCCTAGGTAGTATAAATAGGCTCGTAGCTTTGTAACTTGTTTAGTATTCACCTAAAAACGACTGTGGAGATACTTACCAGTTGAAACGTTGTGATATGAAAAACTTAAGGCAATGGAAGTCCAAAACACATCTATTACTCAAGATACATCATTGTCTACAACCTTCAAACAAACAATAATAAACTTGTATGCAATGGCAACCTTCCTTCTATTCAAAAGAATCTGGCAACAATGTAGTTCAATGCACGAGGAATAAGGGTAGATCTTCTCTGTCGCTAGATTTTTGTTTGAAAATAGATGATGAAGCGAAAATGTCAGCAATCTCTTTTAAACGTAATCTTTGATTCAAATATAAAACAAATAATACTGTAGATTCAGCTTTTGATTAAACCATCACCATGTCAATTAAGCTCCTACTCCCATAACTGCTCAAAAGTAGAAATTCTCTGAAAGAGAGGTAAAAATATTAAACCCTCCTCCTAAACGCACCGGGTTGTTTTTGTAATTTTCTTGAGAATTTTGTGTTGTGTTTTCTACTTTTCCCACTTCAAAACTAAGCACCTTGATTCAAAAATGGGCGTAACACCCAAAAAAATTTCGCCTGCGGCGCAATTTCTTTTTTGCGCCTTCGTCGCTATTTTCTTCTATCCGCGCCTGACAGTGTGGGACACCCCCCCTCTTGCAGAAGCTAAAGCTACGCCGTTGCCTCTTATTGTTACCAGATTGATTTAAAAAAATAACTCTGCCAACTAATTACATCTAAGAGTCAGTGATTAAGCCATCTTATTCAAAGCTGATTAATGTAAGAACCATAACTGATTATATTTTATTCAAATTATATTAAATACTTTAATCAACAATGATAAAATAATTGGCTTCGATGTGTAATAATTTAGTCATTTTTTATTTAATCTTATATTATTTTTGATTAAATTTAAGAACATATGGCCAATATTTAGAGATATTTTAAGACGATCGTGATTCGCATTATCTGTCAAATTTTTTCCAAAAAATAATTTAAAAGTGGGGTTATTTCTGAAAGTATTAAAAAAAGTTATAAGAAAAAGGTTTTTTTAAATGCAGTTTCTAGCGCACATGCAAAATTTTAGATGCAAAAGGTAATTTTGATTTTTTACCTATATTTTGTAAATTGCACCACTTTTGCAAAATAAGACTCAACGCAACCTACATAAAACTTCTTAGTTGACAATGATTTATTTCAGATACATTTTCTTTAAAGTAGCGCCATATTAAATGTGTGTTTTTCTACAAAATCAAAATGGGGCTATTAAAATTTGGTCGCATGTGATGCAAAGCTTATTTGTTTTTGACCTTGTGTAAGGTAACTTCATAAAATAAAAAACTTTTTATGATAACTTTTTTCGATATTTTCAGAAATAACCCCACTTTTGAATTATTTTTTGGAAAAAAATTTAACAGATAATGCAAATCACTTGACTACTATTTTTTTACTTAATTTTCATCTCGATCTAGGCAGAACTTGATACCAAAGTCAAATTTCGAATAAAGCTATTAATTTAAAAAAATCCCATATGGTGACTTTACTGGTCACACTGTATATACGAATTTTGCTGTTGTTGCACGATTGGAATGTTTTTTTTGTCAGAAAATATTACTCTATCCCATAAATTATTTTGGTTCAATTCATTCATTCAACACAAAATTCTACCGTTCTGACAGTTTTCTGTTTGTTTTTATCAGACAATTTTTTTTACCCGCACATCGCTTTTTTATCTCTCTCGGGGAAATTTGTTTCCCTTTTTGCGTTTAAGGGGGTTAAGACACCCTTTTAAGAAAGGATACTCTCTTTGACAGGCTCGCTATCTGCATCCTTTCTCCGTATTCTTCAATTTTTTTCTTGTACGATGTCACTGTATTACTTTTAATTGCGCAGCAATATATCTTACAGGTACCCTGTCCCTCAATCGAGTTAATGAATGTGACATGATATATTTATGTTACCTACTTCCCGGATATTAAAGCAATCTTCTTTGTCCCAGTATTTTTTAGCGGCAATGGCTGGACTGGTTGGACCTGACCTATCTTCTTTCTGACCTAGAGCCTTGCATTGAAGAGGATAGCAGTTTTTTAATGCAAACCAGAATATTTTTGGTCAATAGCCGTATATTTCTTTATAGCATAGAGAAATAAAAACAAGCTTTAGGCCTTTTGCACACACTCACGGCGATTGTCCTAACGGCACCGTTTACGCGATCTACCGCGTTCGTGTTATCCTTGCACACATGGACGGTTTTCGTCAGTTTGATTCTATTTTGATTCGAATATGGATCATAGACGTGCTGTGGCGATTTAAATGTCTTACATGCGTATCAGAAAACGAAGAAAGGCACGAAACAGAATTTTGTGGGTTCATCCCATCAATATGGGAAGGAAACAATTCGTTGCATTCTTTGTACTATTTGGTCAGTTGAGGAAAGAGGAAAAAAAACTTTTTCAACGATTTTAGGATGTCCATATCCAGCTTTGATGACCTACACGAACGATTAAAAAATTCGCTTCAACATCAAGATACATTTATGAGAAAGTGCATATAGCCTATGGAAATGTTGGCTGCTATAATAAAAATCAGGATTGACCTCCAAGAATATTTCCTTCCAGGCATTTCTTGTGCAGTTTCTGTCCTTATATGTAGAACTTGTTTTGTCCTACATAACCGGCCTTGCTTTCACCAAAAATATAAGCATATCCATATCTATATTATCACGAAGTTCTCTTCGTGGGCCAGGACGTGATGAGAGGAATGAAAGTATGAAGATCTATAAAACGGCGTCTATTGGTATCTTCTTATTCTTTACCCTAAAAGGTGAACCAGCATGTCTTGTCGGATAGCGCGTAGGTCGGTCAGGGTAATGAGCGAAGGCTTCACTTGGCCAAGACCAAGGCTTGTCACTGGAGGTCGTAGGGGTAGTAGTAGGTTTAACCGGGCAATGATCACCGATGACTGCTCCTAAATCTGGCCCAGTTTATATAGCCGAATAAATGCTGAGGTTGTGTCGCACTTGACCCCGTTCTGTGTACATTGGGACGCGACCTCAACACGTACAGTGGTCGAGTATGCAAAATATACCGGGCCACTGTGTGATTTAGTTGACAATATCTACTGCCATTACGAAAAATTTGATTATGATAAAATATACTAAATAAAACAATGTTCTCGCCAATGAACCAAGAAAATATAGTAAGCGCGGTACATGTGCAAGCACCAATTAAATCTTAAACTCTACTGGGCATGTCTCTCCGTCATCCGTCAACACGGTAACGGTCACCGTGAATTATAGTGGGGGCTCACGGTGACATCGCAGTGAAACGAAACCGTGTACACGGTGCCGGTGCGTATGAGAGGTCACATATGCTGCCGAATCCCTTAACCGTGGACGGTCGCCGTGAGTGTGTGCAAAAGGCCTTAAGATAGGTATGGAGGTAGGTAAGAACTGCTATTATAAAAGTATTTTAATTACCCTTCGAACTAAATTTTACACAAAAAAATGTTGTTGGTTCTAGTAAAACCTTTTTTTATTGTTCTGTCAAGTTCACATAAAATGATTAAATTCTAATTGCTACATAATATATTATGCTAGGTACTTGGTTAATTATAAGAGATAATTTTAAAAGATCTCTAACTTTTAATGTAAAATGGAAGGGCTTACAGAATATTCTGAAACTTTTATAACAATTAAAGGTGTACAACGTTTTCTATCGTATAGCCAAGGAAATTCCTGGTCTTGCTCTAAATTAAGCTTAAACATTGTTACGTTGATCAAGACAAAGTAATCAAATTTCAACGAATTAAGAAATAACTTTCTGAAAGTTATATACGTTAAATTAATAAAGGTTTGAAGGAACGCAAAAACTTTAGTGAAATATTTGTAAAATTTCTAGAGACATTTTTTGCAGATATAAAACATGAAAGCAACCAGCTATTTAATAATACTCTTTTATGATGTTGTGTGTACGTGCTATGAGAGAAATTCGTTTATAACCATGAAACAAAGCGGAGTCTGTTAAATGATGTTTATTAGGCCCTTCTAAACAATTATATTTTGTTTATTTCAATTTCAAAAACATTAACATTACAATGCCGGATGGAATATTTTACAGGACGATGCAGATAAACTTGCGAGTATACCAATACCAGAAGTCCAATATTTTTATCCAATATTCTTGTACTACCTATGCGATTCGCAACCATAAACAAGTATTTGGCAAAAGATTATTGAGCCTAATGAACAAAAATGTAGCAATTATTGCTTTTTCTTATAAAATCGAAGTAATTTCTTGAAAGCCAATGAATAAAAACCAAAGTAATTGCTTTTGCGTCCAGCAATCGCTTAAAAGTGCAGGAATTGCTTCTAGTCAATGCTTTTTCTTAAAAAATAGAAGCAATTGCTATCGTTTGCCTAAAATGTAATGAATAAATTAAGGAATCGCTTTTTCTAGTGTAGCAATTGCTTTCAACTTTTTAAGGTAGGTCGACCCCTGCATCAATTGCTTGGTAGCAGTCAACTTTAGTTCTCCGCGGCATACACGTGCGTTGTTCTTAATTTGTGTCTTCAATTATGGCTGAATATATGAACGTCCGTAAAAGAAAAATCTACAGTGTACGTAAAAATTGCAGATGTGATGATTTCAGAAAGTTATATCGATTTGACTGCGAAAATGTTGAGTGGTTGGCAAATTATTTTTTGACTGATACTGGTAAAAGGCGAGGAGTGCATGCACTGTCGGCTTTAAATAAGATTAAAGTCTTTCTGCGGAAATTGTCGGATCCGGGCTTTCAAAATTCTGTAGGTGAAGAACTCGGTGTTTACCAAACTACTGCCTGTAAGACATACATTTCAGTAATGGATGTAATTTTGGAGAAGGTCAATATTTTTATTAAATTTCCTACAAGTGCTGAAGATGTCGTGGAAGCTAAACGGTTGTGGTCAGAGAGATTTATTTATGTTCCTTCAATTTGTGAACGAATATCAATTGCTTGTCTTTAATTTTTTCATCACTACTATCACTTTCCTCATTTTCACTGAAATCTGCCATATCACAAATATAAGTTTTCTATTTTCCACAAAAACAAAAACAGATTACTATTATACTTAATAAGTAGACCAACGTTGTTCTATTTATGTCAACTCTTGCAAATTAGGCACCAAACTGGACATGAAATCTATATTCTGAACAACTGGATAAGACACGTCTGAACTTGTGTTGAATAAGTATTTGCGACAGAGGTGTAAGAAAAACAGCAATTGCTTCAAAATTTTATTCATATCCAGACCTAACAATTGCTTTTACTTATAGCATTTGCTAGTGAAGCAATTGCTTTTACTAAAAAGTAATTGCTTCAAGTAATTGCTTAATTTTTATTCATTAGGCTCATTGTCAAGCGGTCGTAAACAAATTACATAATATATTGATCTATAGCATTTGTTTGTTTTGTTTCGGAGGTATTCCGCAAACAAGTGTTTAAAAGAAAAATAGAAACATACAAGTTGCTCATATTTACTAGATTTAGAGAAACTGGTTCGTATCTAAGAAAACAGGAAAGACTAAAAGCAACAAACGCAATTGAACTGACTTTAAGTACTTCGATAAAGAACGTTTCCAGCTATAGCTTTGGCTCGAAGATTGGAAAATGTTTATTCACCTAATACCATACGCCAAAGGTTGAAGGAATAAAGCCAACATCTTATATACCTGCAACAGATCCTCTATTGGATACAGGTCATCGAAAGCAGCGTTTGGAATTTTCGCAGATTGGAATAAGGACGACGGATAAAACGTTCTTTTTACAGACCGACTTCGTATTACGAGATATTCAAATGATGGTCGCTAAAGAGTCTGGAGAACGCTATGCTTAAAGTTGTTTCCTCCTAGAGTGCAATTTGGTGATGGTACATACGTGGCGGTATTTCTTTGGAAGTCCACATAGATCTTGTTTCGCTATTGGAAGGAAACCTTAATGTTGATGACTAGCATATTATGGAGTATTTGAGATACCATGCATGTAGTTTATTATATGCCTTTTATAGAAGAATATTTTCTCCTAATGCAGGATAATGCTAGGCCGCACACAGCCAGGATGACTAGGCAAATCCTCAACTATGTTGGTGGTCAAGTACTAGACTGGCTGCAAAGGAATCCACATCTCAACTCCATAGAGCATATATTGTGGTTCAAATCAGGAAGAAGGCTTAGGCAGAACTACGGATAATTTCAAACTGTGGTTGTGTTGGAACAGGTGCTGGTAAACGATTGAGAGCAAATAGCACAAGACGCAGTTGCTGGTTTGATTCGGTCTATTCCGGAAAGGATAAAAGCTGTTATTCAAGCGCGGGGAGGAAATATTTGATTTTGATACCAATTTTTATTTATAATGTCGTCACTGTATTTTTTTAAAATTATATTGTTTAGTGTTACGAATCGCATAGATTTGTTTAAAAATGCGTCTTTTCTTTAAGAATACCGATATTGATATAAATCAAAGGAGCTGTTGAGAAAAGTTGAGGCTTAAAATTTCCGTAGTCACATTCTTCTACAGGGGTGAAGAGCAAAATACATTATTTAGTTATAATAACAACAGATCTTTTCTCTTAATCGACTGTCAAGAATGATAACAATGAAAGTATTTACAACTTGACAAAAAAATTATCGATATTGTTGGAAAGGGTAAAAAGTTATTTACGATTGAATGAAGAATTTTCCCACATTTATTTTCTTGTAGTATAGGTTTATATACCTTGCTATTTAAAATATCATCAGCTGACTCATATATGATAACGCCGTGCTTTTAGTTGGCTCACTATAAAGTAGAGAAGCAACTATTACAATTAATTATTAACAATTAATTGTGATTCTTGTAAGGTGTAAATACAGTAAACATTTTTTTGTGCCACAAAATGAAGCTTGACTTGTAGAACAGCGCTTCAAATCTTTAAATTGATCCTGTATGCTTGTCTTACACATATAAGATAAACCTTTTAACTGGAATAAATGCGGTAATATTCATTTATTGAAAAAATCCAATAACTAAAATAACACACACACCAAAATTGGAACAAATAACCCCAGAGATGGTAGATGTTATAAATGAATTTTAGTTTAGGCTGTGGTTTACAATGTGGCAAACATTTCCAATAACACTTACTTTAAAAAATTATTTAGTTATCTTAAAAGCAAACGAAATTATTATATAGTCAAAAAAAAACCACCAAGTGATGATGTCTCGAAAAAATAAGGACCTAAAGCTTTATCTTGATGCAGGTTTAACGTCTTGTGTTCTAAGTAAACCCCACTTGAAATTTTTTGGTAACCTAAAAACTTTAAACTTATTTTAACTGTAAAACTTTTTAAATAGGAATTTTCTCTTCTTGCTTTAATTAAGCTTAAACATTGTTACATTGAACAAGACGAAGGGACCAAATTTCGATGTAAAGTTAGAAATAATTTTACGTAATATTAATAAATGTTTGAAGCTAACGCAGAAAGTTAGGTAAAATATTTATAAAACTTCTCGAGTATTTTCATGCAGATATTAGACATGAAAGCAACTAAAACTAAACTACCTAATAATGCTCTTTTATGATGTTGTGTATACGTGCTATGGATGAAATTCGTTGGAGTTTATATTCATGAAACACCGAGCGAATACTGCTAAGAAGTATTCTTAGTGCATTTTTAAACATCAACTATTGTATTAACAAATTTAAGTCTAGGAGTAAGGTTTCTTAATATAATATACTGTATCCTAATTGGTTAGTGCATGTCAAAAGTTAGAAAACAATAAAAATGCATTTGTGAGGTATTTTTTTCATGTTTTCTCGTGTACTTTCCAAGTTCACTGAGCTTGACAGCTCCCCAGGTAGTGTGCCCTTCATTAGACACGTTAAGAGGCGTCAACCCTAGTACAATACCTTCGGGTTTTTCAATTTTTCAAGATAAGTCGATTATTTCGAATCTCTGTTAGTATCGGATATTCGGATATCAGAATCGAGTAAATATAAAGGTACTATTCGCACATCACAGCAGTCAGGGCCGTAGCCAGGGGGGGGGTTAGGGGGGGTTGTAACCCATGTGCCCATACAGGACGGATTTCTTATAATTTCCAGTAATAAATTAATTAATTAAATGCGAATACATAGCCAAATCAGCCCCTATTTAATTCTGCGCATTACCATTTTGTCACGGCAAATTAACGACTAATTCCTAGCAGGTTTATTGTTGTTAAAAATTATTTTTAATAACAATTGCCTCAGGTGTTTTGCCAACTTGATATCAAGTTAGCAAAACATCCATTTTTTTTTTAAATATGAAACGACAATTTTTTTTTTCACAACTAATTAGCGACTATTTAGCGGCAAATTATTGGCCGGACAATTTTTTGATTCAAGCGAGTTGTCTTGCTAACTTGATATACATAAAATAGTGGGGTAAATCGACAACCGAATGTTTTAACGAAGCCATATCAAACTTAACACCTTGTGCTTGGCATAAATCCAGACTATTCTTTATGAATACTAACGCTATAAAGACTAAGAATATTTTATGGAAATATACTTGAAATGTCGTCAGTTAAAGTTTTATGAGTCGATGCTTATTTTCTTAGCTAATAAAACGAGTCAGCTAGTGCAGCTACTCATAAAAAACACCAATGTTGACTAAAGTTTTCTGTTTAAAATAAATCAAAATAAAAGCCTTTGAAAATGGTAAAAAGTGAAAAAAAATAATAGTAGGATGAAACCAATTGGAAAAGGAAGAGAATATAACAAAAATGAAAGGAAAAATAATTTACGGGCGATCCGAGGTCGGGAAGTGGAAGGGGGTGAGTTTTTAAGGCAAAAAAACGATTTATCTCGATTTCCGGCAAAACTACAAGTCCTATGGAAAAACGTTAAATGGCAAAGTTGTAGGTAATAAAAAGATCTACAACTTTTGTATTCACACTTTTTTCACATAACCTCAAAATTATGTGAAAAATTCAAATAACCAAGTATTTGTTTTTTTATTTTTATCTTTTACAAAAAAAAAATTTTTTTTCACGAAATTTGGTGAAAACTTACCTTTTTATGTCCCAAACACACTGTAATTTTTTTGATTTAAAATATTTATTTTTTCACCTTATTTTGACTTAATATCGAAAAAGCACCTTAATTTTTAATCGAAAATTCTCACGTCATTTTTTAAAAAAGTCGGTGAGCTTTTTGTTCGTTGAAATCTCTACTTTCTGATGGTGTAAAAAAATATACATTACTATGGTAAATGTTCTCAAAAAATGCAAAGAAACGAAAAAAACTTGAATCCGAATTTTTTTTTTAACCCATTATGTACAATTTTGAGCTGTTTAAATTATTAAAAACTATTACATTTTTTTGTTTATCAATGTAACATGAAATCTTACGTTTTTCGAGTAATTAAAGTATAAATTTTAATAAATAGCTCAAAACTGCACATAATGATTTAAAAAAATAATTTCGGATTCGAGTTCTTTTCGTTTCTTTGCATTCTTTGAGAACATTTATCATAGTAATGTATACTTTTTTTACACCGTCAAAAAGTAGAGATTTCAACGAACAAAAAGCCCAGCGACTTTTTTAAAAAAGCAGATATTTTGACGTGAGAATTTTCGATTGAAAATTAGGGTTCTTTTTTGATATTAAGTCAAAATAAGGTGAAAAAATAAATATTTTGAATCAAAAAAATTACAGTGTGTTTGGGACATAAAAAGGTAAGTTTTCATTAAATTTCGTGAAAAAAAAATTTTTTTTTGTAAAAGATACAAAAAAAAACCAAATAGGTACTTGGTTACTTATTTGAATTTTTCACATAAATTTTTTGGGTTATGTGAAAAAAGTGTAAATACAAAAGTTGTAGATCGCCCGTAAATTATTTTTCCTTTCATTTTTGTTATATTCTCTTCCTTTTCCAATGGGTTTCATCCTACTATTATTTTTTTTGGTTTCAAAAATTATCGACCCTGGTCTAACAGGCCATCTTCAGGAGGGCTAAGATTTCGTCAAATTATATCCAGGAGGCAAAATGACTAATCAAAATAATTTAAAAAGTTTAAACAAATTCTCTGAACCACTGCACCACTCAGCGAGACAGGACTTTTGGAGTAAACACTCTCAACTCTTTTCTCTATACACGAACGCCAGCGGATTCATTCTTTTTACGCCGAATGTAATACTCGAACGGATGGAATGCACTTTGACACGTTCGGAATGAAAAAGGTGAAAACAGTGGTATTCTCAAACGTGCCTTTAGAAGTTTGAAAATTAACAGTCATTTTAAAGAAGAAAACCAATAAAATTGAAAGAAGATATTGATGTATATTTTGATGGCCAACAGGAATAATTTCCTTTTGATGGAATAAAGTTGTGACAGCACAGGTGGAACTAGTGTTTTGTAGTTTAGGAATACAAATATTGTCGTTTGTTTCTTCGTTAAGAAAAACCGTTTCTAGCGCCCCCTGTACTTACCACCAGAACTCGATTACTGTGTAGGTACAATTACGGAGGGAAAATCCCGAATACATTGCAGCTTTATTCCTAATGTAATTCAACCTTTATATACCTTGTATCATCTGAATTTTACATAAACGTTGTCGTGGACTTGAATATAATTAATGTCAAACAGATTGCGAATACGTATAACACATAGATGTATTCTTAAAAAGAACAGATTGAACGACTCATAATGAAGAGGGTCGTCTACTCGTGCAGTAAGGACAATATATGAAGAAATCGGTTTACCAAAAAGTACCGTTCAAGACTTAAAGCAAAAATGGCCAAACAGCGACGCTAAATAGAATCCCTGGAATTGGAAGGAAGAGGATATCAAATGAACAACAATATAGGTACTAACTTGTAAACTCTTTTTTCTACAGACGTGTGGAAAAACCAATTTTCCGCACGGATATCAGTGCGGAAGATTGATTTTTCCACACCAGTGAGGAAATTTTTTTCGGCACGATTATGTCAAAAATCCGTGCGGAAAATTGGTTTTTCCACACTAGTGCGGAAAAAATTTTCGGCACGATTATGTCAAAATCAATAATATATTAATAATAACTTGTAGTTATTACTTTTTTCTCAGAATTAGTTACTGTTACATATGTATGTGATTGTTATAGTTAATTAAAAATTATTAAATTTCTTTGCAATATGTGTTACTTATTTCCACACGTCTGTAGAAAAACTATTGTACCTGACACGTGCGGAAAATGTTTTCCCTGCACTCGGCTGCTTAACCGAACTCCGCTACGCGTCGTTCGGTGAACGACAGACTCGTGCGGAAAAATTCATTTTCCGCACTTGTTAGGTAAATAGCAATTTTAAAGAACCATACACTACAAACGGTCGTAGAGGCGTATAGAAAAAGGGTAGCAAGACGACGCGACGCGTAAAAGAAAAATCTAATTTGCGTGCTGCTGATAAGAAACTATTTTTAACTACTCAAAGAGCAGATGGTAGGTTGTGTTTTGCAATATTTACAGGTTTCGAGTAGTGGGATAATGTGATTTTCATAGATGAAAAGATATTTCAATATTTTAAGAGTGGGTGGGTAAGAGTTTATCGACCTCTAAATAGGTACCAGATTTGAAGAAAAATATAGACAAAGGATGAAAATCAGGTAATGTTTGGGGGTATATGACTTCAAGAAAGCTTGGCCTTTTTGCCACCGCATTAATGGAAGTTACAAGCGGTAGTCTATGTAGATCTTTTAGAAAACGTTATGCTGCCTTCGGTAAAAATTATATTTTATCAGAGAAATCAACACAACTGCCCTGTTCACAGCAAGAAGGTTTTTGGATGGATGCAACAAAAAAAAATATTCCTTTACTAGTTTGACGTTCAAGGAGTTTGGATGTTATTCCAATTGGAGATGTATGGGGTGTGTTGTATAGAACCTGTTTCCTTAAACACAGCCACGGTTCTTTTCAGGCAAACATAGAAATTCCCAGCATAAAAGCAACGTAAGGAAAATAATCGTGAAAATCGTTCATGCACAAACCTGGATTGTATTGCCACTCACCATTTACTCTAACCCCGTTTCGAAAATACACTTCAACCATGAATGTTTTGTGCTGTTCCGTAAAGCCCATTGTGTGAATTGTTTAAGAAATTGGAAAAATTAGCCATAAATCAAATTACTTGTAACGACTGTCAAAGATGACGGAATAACACTGATTGATTGTTAGTTCAGGTAGTTACTGACACCCCAACAGGTATTAAGCTCTACGGCTAAGCATTACGTCCGTAGATGCAAGGCCCTTTTTGATGCAAATAATTTTTGCTCGCACGGTATGACAAAGAATGTTAACCTAAGTATCCGGAATTTTTCGTCCGCAACTGTACAATACTTAATTAATTCATAAGAATGTCAAACCAAAGGTGTATAAAGTTAGCACAGCAACTTGCTTTGAAAAAGGTGGGAATGCGTATAATGATTGCCCATCGTATGCCCACTTTTGCCCATACAATAGATTTTTTTGGCCACAATTTGTTTAAAAATAAATCAATTATAAATTTTCGCGGGCCAACGTCCATTGAAAAAGTAAAGTAAGTATAAATGCCAATGCATCAGAAAGAAGCTTTTCGTTTGCCCATGTTTGCCCATCAATTTGTTTTTTCAAAATTAAATTTTTACAATTGTTAAATAAACGAAATAAATTGAAAAATTAAAAAAAACTACTTTTTTTTGCATTAATCCATAGATCTTTGTTTGCCCATGTTTGCCCATCAATCAGTTTTCTCAATATTAAATGTTTACAATTGTTAAATACCTAAACAAAATAAATTGCTAAATTAAAAAAGCCAATTTTTTTTTGCATTAATCCATAGATTTTTGTTTGCCCATGTTTGCCCATCAATCAGTTTTCTCAATATTAAATTTTTACAATTGTTAAATAAACAAAATAAATTAAAAAATTAAAAAAGCCGATTTTTTTGCATTAATCCATAGATTTTTGTTTGCCCATGTTTGCCTATCAATCAGTTTTCTCAATTTTACATTTTTACAAAATTGTTAAATAAACAAAAGAAATTGCAAAATTAAAAATCCTATTTTTTTGCATTAATCCATAGATCTTTGTTTGGGTTTGTTCGGGTTTGTTCAAACAAAAAAAAACCCGAACAAACCCAAACAAAGATCTATGGATTAATGCAAAAAAAATGGCTTTTTAGCAATTTATTTTGTTTAGGTATTTAACAATTGTAAAAATTTAATATTGAGAAAACTGATTGATGGGCAAACATGGGCAAACAAAGATCTATGGATTAATGCAAAAAAAAGTCGGTTTTTTTAATTTTTCAATTTATTTTGTTTATTTAACAATTGTAAAAATTTAATTTTGAAAAAACAAATTGATGGGCAAACATGGGCAAACGAAAAGCTTTTTTCTGATGCATTGGCATTTATACTTCCTTAACTTTTTCAATGGACGTTGGCCCGCGAAAATTTATAATTGATTTATTTTTAAACAAATTGTGGGCAAAAAAATCTATTGTATGGGCAAAAGTGGGCATACGATGGGCAATCATTATACACATTCCCATCTTTTTCAAAGCAAGTTGCTGTGCTAACTTCATTAAGGTTCAAACCAAACATGAATCCAAATTACTTATTTACATTATAATTCCGCCCTTTGACCAATAACCCTAACCCTCCAAAGATTATGTTTCATTTCCTTTCCTCGCTCTGCTTATCTTAATTTACTTTGAGAACATGCAGCTTTTGCCTGTTAACAAGATACTTATTGAGTGAAATACCATCTGGTTATTATTACCATTAAAACTAAAGCTCGGCCTCGGATGATTAAACGTCAATTAAAGATGACGGGTTCGCTATAGCTTCTCATCGTCAAATATGATTCGATGCAAATAGATATCCTTAGTATAATATTCGGAAAAAAGAGATTCTAGTATTAAAGAAAACTGATTCAATGACATATTTGTTCTAAATTGAATGATCCTTTCCAATTTCAATAATAATTGCGTAATTTTTTTACGAAAAAAACTTATTTACGAGGGGTTCCTCATGTTGGCAGTAGGTGTACAAATTTGTCAGCATTACACAGCAATACTAATCGGCAATTTAGCAATATTGTCAGAAATATGGTAATTTTTCCGGCAATAAGGAAATACTGCCAGCAGTAAGGAAATATTATCGGCATTACGGCAATACGTTTCGACATTACGGCAATACTATCGGCATAACGGCAATATTGTCGGCATTACTGCAATATGTGCCGGCATTACGGCAATACATGCCGGCATTACGACAATACATGCTGGCAATACGGCAATGCATGCCGGCATTACGGCAATATTGTATCTACTACTAGAAAATTGTTGACAATTTTGCTTTTTCAATTGTTTAAATTTGAATATATTTTAGTTTATTAGTGACTCTGTTGTGGTGAACTACTGGTGATACTCGAACAGCCAAAAATTATATGTGCTGGAGAACGTTTGAGGTACAAAGTTTCTACAGAAATAATGTAAAATTTTATATAACAGAAATGACTTTGGTAGTATTAGAACATTAGTGATATATCATTATTATGTAACCTTTAATAATACTTTTGTTTTCAAAGAAACTGTTGTTTTATTTAAAAAAAAACCTTATTGGTCAATTACTGACCAAAATTTGGTCCAACAATGGGATCTTGGTGGTTAAACACTAGAAAAGTATGACATTTTCTATAATTTATTATTTTTTTCTGTGAAAGAATTTTTTGTTTTTGCTAATTATGAATTTTTGAAATCTTAGAATGTTATATTACCTACCTGATGCTATTTTCTATTTTTAATAAAATATAATCTTGAAAAAGTTATGATTTTTTATTTCTGAAAATTCTCTTAAATGGTGTATAATTTTTTTTAAAGTTTTCTCCAACTGCCGCCGTTTTGGACAAACAGAAAAACAGAAAATAAAATATTAAACTCAATATTTAAAATGCGGGCTCGATTTGTGGCGATGTTGCCAAATTTAATAAAAATGCGCGGCGCTTAGTCAGGGTTGGATAAACCCACCGGGACACCAGGAAATTCCCGGTGGGCCGATCGGCCCGTTGGTTGGTAGGCCGATTCCGACCTACCGATTTCGATACGATTTTTTTTTGCGTCTGTACGATACTTCAAAAAATTCTAAAATATTCCTGCTTATTTAATACTGAAAATAGTTGTCTAGAGAATAAAACTGTTAAGTTTAATATTTTCATTTAATATTTTAAAACTAATACGGCTGAACAACACTATAGTAGGCCTACACAAGGTCGCCTGCATTGTGCTGCCCTCTTCGGCAAAAAGGAAACTACGACGCCCGGACCGAAGAATGTTCGGTTTTCTAATGACTTAATAAAAATGTTAAAAGCAGCGGCATCCAATGCAAAATATATTAAAAAACAATTGTAATTTTTTTTAGCTTTATTTTCATGTTCTGATTTCTTTATTATACATAAATATATATTTAAGTTTTGTTTTATTTTAGTGTTTTGACTTATGTTAAAATATTAAAACATACTACATCAGTGGCGTATTTACGAGGGGGCTTAGGGGACCGTCCCCCCCCCCAGATATGTATAGTACAATTGTATAAACAAAGTTCATCTGTCACGGATAATGCCCTCGAGGCTTTTAAAACTTGGTTATTTTCTCGCCCTTTCAAATATCTTTTAAATTAAAAGAGTGTTTTAAAGTCTGGCATATCGCCGCTGATTAAGCTTTACTGTTATTTTACCCAAAAAAGGGCGTGGCACCCAAAAAATTTTCGCAAAAGAGCGCCTTTGGCGCAATTCCTTAAATGTACCCCCCCAGAAAGACTTTCCAGGACCGCAGTTGATTTCCCGGGCTACTTCAAAAAGTTCGTCCAACCCTGCGCTTAGTTGATGCCTGATAATTGGCAGCGCTGTACCGATCATGTTAGGATCCCATGCATGGGCGTACTGTAACTTCTATGATTTTGGGGGGTTTAGCAACAATTTTAGACGGTCAAATAATAAAAAAAAGTATAGAATGCTCCTCTAGGACACCCAAGGAGTTATCTATGTAAATGTATTAAGTCATTTCCCTAACACCTTGCATATTAATAGCTTAAATTGGATCAAGGCTTTAATATTTTACTTCTGTTAATGGTAGTTAAATGGTGTTAAATAACAAACTGTGCAACACGGCAAATACTATCGAGAATATGAAAATACAGCAAATAATACTGAGAGTACAGCAATACTTTAAAGTACCGATCGGGAATACAGCAATACTCGGAAATACCTATCGGGATTACGGCAAAATGCGAAAATACTATGGGGATTATGGCGATATTATTAGGAAATGCGGCCATATTATAGGAAATGCGGCAATAATATAGGAAATGCGGCAATACTTTTGGGATTACAGCAATACTATTGGGATAACGGCAATAGAATTGGGAATACTGTAATACTATTGGGATTACGGCAATATTTTTGGAATTACAAGGTATTGCCTCAGTAGGTGTACAAATAGTTTAACTTGAGGAACCCCTCGCTTATTTAAGACAGACAGCGGTGGAGGCACATGACAGAACTAATTTTCCTGACATAGTAAGAACTGTTAGAAATCATATAAGAAAAAGTTGTGAACTAAGAAACAGAGCAATGCTAGAAAGCCGTTTTTAATTGATACAAATTAAGAGCAGATAATCAGATTTTCACGGAAATATTCATCACAAGGTTAGGAATTTTAAGAAAAGATTTTTCAGTGGTGTTGTAGTGAGCAGATTAGAATTTATAGTTCCTTTAATAAACAATATGAAGAAAGATTAACTCAAAATAGGTATATCTCTTTATTTCGGAGCTAGGGAGGTCGTTGTATGGATGGCCTTTCTTCTTAGCAATCAAACTCATTGGGTAACAACAATTAAACAATTTTTATTACACACATAACAAACAATTGTATTTTTTATAGGTTAGTAGGTAAAACCTTTAACCAAACTAATTCACGCTGTACTCGCGTTGAGATGAAAACTAATTATTAAAAGTCAGTATTTTAATAATAAAAGTCAGTATTTTAATAATAAAACTTTAAAACGCTGTACCCGCGTTGAGAGAAAATAAATCAAATTTAGGCGAAGATGCGCCACGAGCGAGCAGTGGACAGTAATTAGGTAGCGGTAGGGATGCACGATGGTTTTCGATATATCGAAAACATCGATATATCGGAGCAAAATATCGATGGATTTTGACTCGATGTTTCATGACATCGATGGAGGTTAGATCAATATATTGTTATATTGAAGTATCGATGTTTCTTAAAATACATGGTTTTCAAAGTTAATAAACCAAAAAATTGGGATCATTTAGTATTTTTTATGGATTTTTTTATAGATATAAAAAATATATTTTAACTATTTTAAGTGTTGCTACTTTCCAGCGGCATCTTAATTTCTTTGTTTCATGAACTGGCGCTAATTACTAGGGAAATTACGGCGCGTATTGGTGCTGCCAACCTGTAACAAGCCGTGCTTTATGAACTAAGGTCGTTCCAGATGTAAAAAATCACTTTGAGGTAGTGAGGTACACATTATTAGTTTTTAAAGTGTTAAATAGGTAAGAGTTTTTAAAGACCTATTATTAAACAACGCTTCATTAAGTATATAAAGACGCGTAACTCATCTTCTGCGACAAGCAGCGTTTTATTTGTTTTTATTGCAAATTGGGAAAAAAAATTTCGATATATCGATATATATCGATGTTTTTCGGTCGATATTTTTTCAATATTAATGGATTAATTTCGATGTTTTTGCTACATCGATGGGTCAAAATTCGATATATCGATTTTCGATGTATCGATGGATTTCGAATTTTGTGCATCCCTAGGTAGCGGATGGCGGAAGGTGTTACAACAAAGAGATCCGGTCAGCCGGTTGACGTGAAGGGTTGCGATTCGTTGTTTTCAGGGTCGCGAATCCTACGCCGGATTTGTCTAGCATTCCAACCACGATGCAACGAGATTGTAATCTTTGGTACAGGGTGAGCCAAATTAAAATTATATGTTTTCTGAACAATACCAACAAGTGGTAGGTTTCCTGTCCATGTTATGGGGCTACATGTGCCACCGAATTGAACGAATATTTAATGCAGAAGCCTATCTACACATTTATTAAAATGTTATGCTGCCTAAGCAAAGATATTTTGGATACCAACATGATTACTGTCATTTCCACACTGCAGGGGGAATTTCGGATTCGATGAGGGAATATGAATATTGTATTTTATTGTTACTATGGCTCTCAAGAAATCCAGATGTTAATCCCATAGAAAACAATTGGGGATGTATTGTAAACCAAATTTGGAAATCCTTCAGTCATTCGGGTCATTCCATTATAAAGGAAAATATGAACATTATAATGAAATTGGCAAACGATGAATTCAACAAAATTTTCCTAGCAGGCATTATGAATTTAAATTCTCGCTTTTGGCCAGCGCTTACCTATGTATTGCATTTAACGGTGTTTTCCACTAAAGGCTGTATAATTAAGCATTTTTGTTTCCAATCTACACCAGCCCTTTGGCTTGGTTAGATAAGTAATTTTCTAAACGAAGGCTCTAATGGATTTGTTAAGACAAGTTATTGTTTTTGTAATTAGCCTCAGGTTATTCGCTGAACGCTTCCTGTTTGCTCGGTGTATCAGTTGAAATAAGTACAATAAAATTCGTCAGATGTTTTTATAAAATTGAATGAGGAGCAAAATCAACTTAAAGGGTGTTTTGTAAATCATTTATTATATTTAAATTCGTAAATCCTAAAGCAGCCCCGCACACGGTGAATATAGGGGAGAGTGGGGCAACTTCGACATGTTATGCTTTTTTAGGGCTTAAAAAATAATTCCTTTTGAAAAAAATAAATAAAGCGTTACTTGAGCATAGAAAAAACATTTCGTAATCAAATTACTGTAGGCACATAAAGAAAAAAGAAAAAAAAATACAAAAAAAAATATTTTAATATTATAATGTTAATTTGCGAACTTGCCCCCATCCGTGGGGCAAGTTGGACAGAAATTTTAACGAAAACTTAAATTTAATTTCTGCAAAACCGGTTTGTATTGTCCTTTTTGGTGTTCGTCTTCTTCGTCCAACCAAAAGCGAATTGTATTTCGTGGAACGCCGAATTTTCTTGCAATTGCACTAAGATTTATTTCGCCCTTTTTTGATTCTGCTACAGCACTTTGCAGCTGCTTTTCTTCATATGTAGATTGTCGTTTTTTTTTTATAATTTCGTACCCTATTTACAACCTGAAAACAAAATATTAAAACTTAACGCAAGTGGGGCAAGTTCGACAGCGTCGAATTTGCCCCACTAGACATTTGACAAAGTTGCCCCACCTGTGCGGAATATAAAAAATGTTACACAATATTATATAGGTGTCACACTTACCGCCTACTAAGTCGTACTGTCAAAATAAATTGATAAAGTTACAGGGTAAAAATTAACATATAAAGCACACTGCCCTATCTGATCAAAAACTTGATAACAATACTAGTCAATTCTTAGATCGATATTGTAAATAACTCGCTTTTTACGTTTTGCGCCCAAATGTTACAACCACCTCGTTGAAAGTTAGAGCACAACTGACCGTTCTAGAGTTGTGTAGTTCGCGAACGAACTAGTTCAAAAGATCGAATCTGACAACTGAACTAAAAGATTCAATCAGTAATTACTGAGAGATTGAAACAAGGCGAACTAAAGTCTAAATCTAAACGGAATGAACTATGCAAGCGAGAGCGAGACGACCGAGATTATAGGTTTTGTCACCTGACCGACCGATGCATGCCGCGATGATTTCGGACTATTTCGGTATGGAAATGAATAAAAAATATTGTCGGTGTCTACTGTATTTTTTGGTAATTTAATATATAATTTAAATTTTAAAATATTTCTTTTACTTCACTATGCCAGTATAAATCAGTGAACTAAATGAACTAAACGAACTAGTCTTTTGAACTATTCACTTTATTGAACGAGAACGAAAGATTGAAATCGGCAAAATGAACTAAACTTCCCAGAACTAGACCGTTCATTCGGCGCGCCAGTCGAGCTTGGTGGGGTATTTCCCAAGGCTAAGGAATCAGTGCCGGGCTCATTGACGAACTTGCCCCGCCTGTCGAAGTTACCCCACTCTCCCCTATTGATCAGTATGGGATCGTCAATATTATTGTCAAACCGCGTATCAATATTATTACCACCGCACACCTTAACTATTATTGACAATATTTTAGTCAATATTTATGTTCAGAGTTCAGTATCATTTAGTTTTCTTACCGTGCATGCTCCTACGTTTGTTTGATGTTTATATTGCGGAGGGGTTGAAATTAAAAAAAAAATGGGAAATAAGAGGAAAATAGCATATTCAACTAAACCTAAATCGAAACAATTTCCGTTGCACGTCATCAATCAGTTGATAATTGAAAATCGGTCAGGAAACATAAGAAAACTAAATTTGGGCAAAAAATATATAAATTTCATGCGATATTGAATGTAAAAGAAACTTAATGTATTCTTCTTTAATACTAAGCCGCTTAAAGGAAATGTTTTTTAAAATTTACTGATATTCGAAGGTATGACGTGCAACGGAAATTGTTTTGATTTTACTTTATTTTACTACTCTTAACACATATTGTTAACCGTAAGCGATGGCTTAAAGAGTGGATATAACAAAAAGGGAACGTTACGGTCACATGAATTTACTAAGAGAAATTGTTTCAAGTGATGTAAACGATTACAACTATTTTCGAATGGACAGATATAAGTTTGATACACTCGTAGCTATGATTGAACCTCACGTCAAGCGTCAGGATACCATCATGCGAGAAGCTTTATCCGTTAAAGAGACTTACACACAGTTACTCTTCGGTATCTTGCAACAGGTAGGAGTTGTTTTTCACAACAATCAACAACTAGGCAACACAAGAAAATACTGATGAAAATATTGAGGTTAGGCCGTACACTTTCAATAAACTGCTCAAATCCCCACCACGTACCAGTATTGAAGTCCGGATTTTAAAATATTTAAATTTCGTCAATATTTGATATCGACTTCAATATTTAGTTCAATACACCCCACACATGGACAATATACTGATTAATATTATCCTGTATTGATCAATATATCGATGGTGTGCGGGCCGCTTTAATAGAAAAATACATTGCGACCCAGGTGTGGGGGGGGCGTCACCGAGGGTTGAGATCCACCACAGGTAGCGACAAGACAGCGGCACGAAATTCAACTAAATAACTTGATGTTAGGTTAGTTTTGCTTGTCCAATCATGACAACACGTTGACATCGGATTGTTTTTACTTCAATAAATACAGGCTAGGATAACTTAAATGGTGAAGGTCGTCCCCTGTTCGTTTAATTTAGCTTCCGGTCGCTAGTAGCGCTATTGTAGGAGTTTTGTTTTATAAGGTTGTTCATCTCCTAACGTTGGTAGGAACAGAATATTCATTTAGAATGAGCATGGCCAACATTCTGTACCTCTCTCTCTCTGTATTAAACTGTACCAGCATATGTGCGAGAAAGATAAAAATATGGCTTGTTGTAACAATAGAACTTACCTAGAAATTTACCATTGCTTTGACACATTATTTCATTCGCAGAATTGAAATACAATTTTTATGACTAATTTATCCACGAGATGTCCATAAAGATGTTCCGTTAAAAATAATGAAAGTTTAATTGCCAACGCCTTATCTATTTTGCATTAAACAAACCGCCAAACCCACTTTATTACCGAACATAATAGGAATAGTATGTCTTAGAAGATAGAAATAATGAAATATGGTCTTTAAATTTTATGATGTGACAATAAAATTTGAATGCATAAGCACTGAAAAGATTTGCAGTCAATAGACTAAATAAAATAATATTACCCCCACTGAAACGTTTCTATTAATATACAGTGCTGGCAAGCCTGAAGATACGGGCGGCTTTCAATATAAAGAAATGAATGAAAAATAAAATCGAAAATGCGCGGTACGACGTACAGTATTGACGATATATAAATTCGTACACTCCATACATAACTCAATTACAACAAAATTGGGTAAAACGGGTTTCTCATCGTGCTGCTTATACTTGGATAGAACACCAGCTATATACATAGCTGTATATTATTGTATGTACGATTTTTTACCATAAGTAATAATGGTTATTTCTTAATATGTTTGTGTTTAAATTACAGCCGCGAAATAAGTATAAAATAATACCAGGAAAACTACAAAAGTATAAAGCCAAAAAGGGTAAATTTATTAACAAACAACAAATAAAATACTAATATTTAATTGCTGCGCCATTGGATTCTAACACTAATTGTATCATTTTTGGCATTGACAAAATAATACTTTTGGTGTAATCCGAAGTTCGCCCTTCCCAAATTTCTTCTATTTTATCAAATAACTCTATTTCATTCTATGGTTTAAAATTTATTTGGTACATTTTTTTACCATCAATCCACAAACATTTTCAATTGGATTTAAATCAGAACTTCTTGAGCACCAAGGCAGACATGTTACGTTGTTTTGTCTAAACCAGTTTCCTATATTTCTGGCAGTATGCACATGCAGGGCAGTTATCACTTATAATCTCCCTAGCAGCATAATTATTACCGATAATTTTTTTCAAGGTCACGAATGGTTTTGCTGATAGAAAATTATTCCGAGTCGAAGACGAGAAAAATGTTCTATCAACAAAAACATGAGTGAAACCGAGAAAAAAATTATCGGGAATTAATTCTGCTGCGTGGGAGATTCGGTAAGAAAATTTCATAAATTGGAGATTCTTTTAATATGATGAGATGATGAGACCTACGACCTATTCTCAATAAAAATTATAAGTTAGCAACAAAATGTATTTTGATTTTATTCTGAGTGACGTTTGCCATAAAAAATAAAGCACTTCATTTTTGACAGAAAAATTATCACTTATTAATTTTATTAGGTTTATAGACTATCGCGATAGTCTCCCGTCGCTATAAGCAACGCAAACAAAAAGGAGCCTTCTAATTGGTTGAAAATAAATTTATGAAATTTTCCTGTTAAAATTTAAAGTTATTTCCTTCAAAAACTATCGCGGCAGAAGGAAGAAAAATATTTTCCAAAATCTGAAGATATATATTACTGTTTAGTGTTCCACCAATAATCCAGAATACACATGCACCGTAAACACTTATCCATATCCACACATTACCGGAGGAACGTCCACTGGTTTGCTTTTTTTGAGTATACTACTCATCATATCGGGAATTTGGTTGTATACCTATCTACTCGAATCGTTCCATTGTAGAATGAAAAGTTTTCTCATCGGAAAAGATAACATTTTGCCAAAAAAATCATTTTCTGGTAAATATTGCATAGCAAACCCAATTCTTTGTTCCTTATCACTATTTTTTAAAAACGGTTTGGATGCAGCTGCTCGATTTCCTAATTCGGAACATTGTCTTACTCGGCGTTGCGCAGTTCTAGATGAAGCAGGGAATCCTGTTATATGCATAGCGAATACTGCAGTTTCAAATGGATTTAGCCTTAAATACTCCACCAAATTTCGATCATCTTCATTATTTGATGATTTTCTATTATTTAAACCAGACCCAACAGACCTTTCAAGTGTTGGATGATAGCGCCATTTTTTAACAATTCCTTGAACAGTACTTCTAGGTACTCTAAAATGATCAGCTATTTTTCCATAAGACCACCCTATTTCTACTGAACATATTATTCTTGCTTTTTCAATAATACCTACTTAAATGAGGTATTTTTAAATCAAATAAGATAATGACAATACTTTGACAGATATCATGATAACAATTAACAGTTACAAAGGTAATAAAGGTAAAAAAGTTGCAAGTTACAGTTTAGTGTTCGAAATTATCTGTCGTCAACTGTACAAACAAAACGAAATTACAAATATTACTGAAGTGCCTTTCTGTAGCAGAAAATATGCCCCCTCTGGTCTCGCCATGTGTTGTTCACCGGCAACACTGATTGATCTGTTCTCCTTATTATGGACACCTAGACATATTATTTAGTTTTTTATTTACCAAACTCACATAAAATGCCACTGTAACTTGGAGTTTGCCCATAGAGTATAATTTAAGTAATATATTGTTCGGTTTATAACGTCTTGCGTCTCTGTCCGATCCCCAAGTTCATTCCGTTTCGGTCATGTGTCTTGTGTTCTTCATTTAGGTTTCTTGCACTTATGGCTTCAACCAACATCACTTAAAATACATATTTTAAGCCTCGTTCATGCGGCTGATATGTCTCAACAATATTACTTGTTTTCGCTCTATATCCTGTATAATGGTTTCCTAAATGTATATTTGTTCTTTAATAATTTCGTTCTCAATTCTGCCTCGTCTGTTCTCCAGACAGAAACCTTCTCAATGCAGCCATTTCTACCGCTTCAACTTTTTTTTGTGTGTCAGTAATTCTCCACGTTTCTGCATCTGTAAAGTCCCTACTATTTGATGTTCCGTGCAGAGTCCGCATAGGTACGACGTCCAAAAGTAAAAGAAAACTAACCTTTTTTTTGCTCGAAAAGTAGGTTTCTATTTGCTATCTATAAGTAGAGTCAACACATTCACCATCAGTTTCGCAGAAGCATTTGAAAAACTGTCTGCTTAAGAGTATCACATTATGTACGTGCAGAAACAGCTGCAACTGAATTATGTTGAGGTATTGGTTTATTATTGTTATTATAGAGCATGTAACGAGAGGAGAAAAGTATGAGCTCCTCAGACTAATAATTGAGGGCAAAATTCAGGGCAGGAGATCAGTCGGAAGAAGGCAAAACTCTTGGTTAAAAGATCTGAGGAGATGGTTTGGATGCACATCGACAGATTTATTTAGAGCTGCAACTTCGAAAATTATGATTGCCAGATGGATCGCCAACCTTTGAGCGGAGACGGCGGATTAAGAAGAATTGGTTTGAGGTGAGGAATATATTTATTTATTTATTTATTTGTTTATTTATTAACTTAATTTGTTTACATAAGTTTGTATAAGTAGTAACTTATAATTCATAATTTATAATTTAATATAGTAATATAATCCAATATTGGTATAATTTATGTTTTATCACAAACTGTTTAAGTATTGAATATTTACAAAACTGCTACAGTATTACGTAAATGAACTTAATTTAGTAATAAATAGGTACATTTAAACAAACTATATTAAAAAAAAACATTCATAAATGTAGTTACAACAGAAATTATATTCGAATTATATCAAAGTAAGCTTACATTTAAGGCCAAAGATGTATTTATCTTGTCCAGCTAGCAAATGAGAGCTGGTGAAACATTGGGACGTTATTCAATTCCATCCTTATGCTATGCACCTGTCTTTTCCATTCAGTCAAAGCTGCGACTATGTATATATTTAACAGTGTTAAGGAGATACAAGAACCTTGTCTCAGATTTTAGATGACTCTCACCTTAAAGCTCTCTGACAATTTCCTCCTACTTTTTATCTTGGAGGTTTTGAAAGGCTTTTACTACTGTGGAGCTATTATTTGACGTTTTTAAGACTTGGCTTAATTTGATCAATATAACACGTGACGATCATAGTCTTTCTTTCGCATGCACTTCTCTATTAGTTGTAAGTTTTTTTTCAATTATTGGTTTGAGGACAAACATCTTAAAGTTCTGTGCAAGACACACCTGCTCTAAAGCCTTCCTGTGTTCTTCTTCTTGCATTGAAGTAGATTCTTTATCTCTAAGGCTGGCTAACTGTACTTGTCACAGATATTCTACGATAATTTCTTCGGTCACCTTTTTTGTATATCAATGAAATATCTGCACTCTTCCTTTCGGTATTATATAAACACTGTAGTCTGGCACATTATTTAATAGCTTCTCCGTTTTACCCTCTGGACCACCACTACTTTCCTTTCTATTACTGCTCATAATTTCTGAAAATTAAAACTGGTACAGGGTAATATGGGAAGTATTAATTATATTTGAAGGGATCTTCTATAACTTAACGGCGTTACTATAAAAATTACAATATTAGTGTTGGGTTGCACAAGGATTTCAGACAGTAATTAACTAACTAATCACCTTTTTTACGGTAACATAAATGACATTAGCAGAGATCATTTCCATTTTAGAGTAATAGTTATTTACATTACTAGATGCGAAAGTTAATTTTTTGGTGTGAGGAGGTTTTTGAATTGCCGAGGCAAAGCCGAGGTGATTTAATACCTCCTACTACCAAAAAAGGCTTTCGCATCGTGTAATGTATTAAATTTTTTCTACTACTGTTCTCTGATCAACATATTATTAAGCAATAAACTTATTCAAATTAAAATTATAAAACTTTTTTTTTCCACCTGTAAAATAATCCATGACAAATAGTTATTTAAGTATTGTTGACAACTAGTTATTTGAGTACTGTCAGAGTCTGTCAGTTCGATTTTTTTGTCCTGGCACCGAAAGTAATACTTAACATAGCTAGCAACGCTACTTTACATAGCTAGCAACGTACAATATACAGGTAACTCGAATGTTTACTCTCGTTATCTGTCGTATTGCTAGGGCCCGAAAGTTAACTTATCCATTCAGTAGTAGAAAAAGATAACCTAGCCACTGATTGGGAGAAAATCCTTTGTGCCAATGACATTTATTTGTCTGTCAAATTTGTCCAAGTTAACCATTTTTTAAAACCATTGCTCATAGCATAATATACAAAATATTTACTTGTTTTAT
Source organism: Polydrusus pterygomalis (assembly GCA_963969555.1). NCBI lineage: Eukaryota > Metazoa > Arthropoda > Insecta > Coleoptera > Curculionidae > Polydrusus > Polydrusus pterygomalis. The sequence goes on along the minus strand of OZ018376.1, from coordinate 33,148,821 downwards.
AAAGATACTCTTTTGGCTTTCTTATATTGTCTCAGAAAGTATAAATTATTATTGTTACAAGATATATAATATTCACTTTATATTCCTCCTAATCCACCATTAATCTTCATGATTTTCCGGCAATAAAAAATTCAATTTCTTTTTCGGCTTTCAAATTATTTCCTCATTTTCCGTGTCCTTTTAGCGGCCTTGTTTTTAGGTCCAGGTACTTGAAATAAACTTATTTTTCGTACAATTTTTTATATTTCTTTTAAAATTTTTCTCCGCAATGTCAAACAGTGGTTTGAAATTAAAAGAGTTCAAAGTTATGCCGGAGGAAACACAATAATTTATTAAATTTATAAAGATTTAAAAGTGAATATTTAAATTAATATTTTGAAACCATGATTAACTGAGGATATAGTGACGCCAAAGTAAAAAAAATACAATTTCAAAAATACAGGATAAGATATAATAGGTTGCTGCTAGGCATACTTTTGGCAGTACGACATGGAACTGTATTTCCATGGCCACCAAGATCTCCAGACTTGACTTGTTTAGGTTTTTTTCGGGAGAATAAGAAGCAACTCAGAAATAGGAGTTAAAACTGCTTGTTTCTCTATTCGAGACCGACAACAATACTGTATTGAAAATGACTGAAGACAGTTTGAACATCTAGGTCACCATTAAGGCTCATGTCCAATCATGTTAACTATATATTTTAATTTATTTCTCAGATGCTAAAATTTAATATTGGCACTTTGGATATCAGTTTATAGTTAAAATAAGCTAATTGTTATCATTATTTTAATAATAAAAGTCGCCTAGGCACACTTATCTATAGGAATGAAAGAAAAAACTCAAAGTCTTCCTCCACAAAGTTTAATAATAAATTAAATTATTTAGGAAAAGTCTCTACATGTTTCGAACGTAGTGACGTTCATCATCAGGAGACAGAAATAAAACTTAGTGCTGATGGTTTTAGCAGGAGAGAAAATGGTGTCGAACCTTAATGGAGCTTTCATGGAATTAAACATCCGATATGCATATCAAACATAATATTATGAAGAAATTGATGAAATTTAAAAACATACTGAGTATGTGAGAAGTCAGTAAATAAGGTCTAAACCAACCAAATAAACAGGGGGGAAAAAGAAAAAATTTTTATTAAAAAAGGTGTCGAAGAATATTTAAAAAAGGTCTTTTTAAAAAAGCATAATTAGGTAGGAAATTGTCATTGTGAGGACAAAATTTACCAGAATTACATGTAGGTAGTCTGTAAAAAAAAAAAAATTGAAGTTGAAATTAAAGTTAAGAATTGAAGTAAGAAAATTTTTTACAACTACATAATCCATTTATTTTCTATACACCACTCATCTCACCTTTACTACTGACAAAGATAATCTCTTTAATACTTGTTTTCCTATAAAATAGAACATACATGTTATAATACTATTTTCCACTCTGTGACAGGTACATGGATCCACAGTATCTTTTCACTTACAGGCCTTTTAACACCATACACAAAGAAATTTTAGGTCACCTTTTCTCCAACCCTTGACTAGCTAAACATTCATTGTAGATTACCAATTTTCACTCTGTGACATGCACAAAGAATCTTTTAATCTTCTCTTTCAGACACAGTACAACCACACACAAAGTAATTTTAGGACACCTTTCTCCAACCATCTAAATGGTTTTCTCTCACATTAAAAACAATTTTTTCCTTTCACTACTTGGTTTTTGAATTGTATTGTTTACTTTAGTTACTTAATTGGTTTGTAGTTTATATCCACCCAACCTTGATTGAGCTTTTTCTCTTTGAACAACTTCTCTTGTTTTCTCTTAAATTCTTTTTCCGCCATACTAACTGTCAGTGAATATGTCAATCAACCCTTCTGTCATTTTTCATTCACTTTGTTCCAAGCACGTGGGTGTGAACATCTGCTTCTCTGCTAATTACTGAAATGTTAAATATTTTAATGAACTTTACTAATTTTAAATTAAAAACCTGCGGGGTTACTGAGTTTGCAACCTCAGTACCCCACTAAACAAAATTTTTTGACTACAACTTTAGTAAGTATTTGCCTTTTATCAAAATGATACCCAAAAAAAAAAATTTTCTTACTTCAATTCTTAACTTTAATTTCAACTTCAATTTTTTTTTTTTACAGACTACCTACATGTAATTCTGGTAAATTTTGTCCTCACAATGACAATTTCCTACCTAATTATGCTTTTTTAAAAAGACCTTTTTTAAATATTCTTCGACACCTTTTTTAATAAAAAATTTTTCTTTTTCCCCCCTGTTTATTTGGTTGGTTTAGACCTTATTTACTGACTTCTCACATACTCAGTATGTTTTTAAATTTCATCAATTTCTTCATAATATTATGTTTGATATGCATATCGGATGTTTCATTCCATGAAAGCTCCATTAAGGTTCGACACCATTTTCTCTCCTGCTAAAACCATCAGCACTAAGTTTTATTTCTGTCTCCTGATGATGAACGTCACTACGTTCGAAACATGTAGAGACTTTTCCTAAATAATTTAATTTATTATTAAACTTTGTGGAGGAAGACTTTGAGTTTTTTCTTTCATTCCTATACTTTCAACTCCACTTTAAGCATGGACTATTTCTTCAAATTACACTTATCTATGCTTCTAACTTTTAGAGTAAAATGTTTATTACAAAAAAATTTCGACATAGTTACCCTGAAGATCAAAATATTTATATTTTCGATACCTCTTAATTCGTCAAGATAATGAGAAAACCCTAATTTTCTATTTCCATGTCTGTTACGCCCCTAGTAGCCATCTCTCGAAGTTTTCTGTTTATATTAAAATTAATTAGAAGATAATATAGTATCCGCGAAAATAATTTAAAGCGAATAATTGTGGCATATCGGACAAGTGTGTAACTGTTTTTTTATATTGGAATACACAGGGATCCAAGCACAATGGATACTCTGGGGTGGGTAGACCACGAAGGCCGTTTCGTCCTTGTTAGGACTTTACGGGCAGCTATAACCCAAGCAATCCCGACAATAGCGGTACGATGTATTAAAAGCATTTTACAAAAGCAAAGCGACCATCAACACAACGTAGCGCCATCCCAGCGGAATTAACTCCAATATGAACGGCAGTCACACTGTAAAAATCGAAAGGTAGACAACTAAATAAACCACGAAGTGCATCACAATCCAGTACATGGAACGCTAATTGCGTTTCCACCGAAACATCTGCCGTTTTGCAGATTAGCAACAGATCAACGCGGGGAACCACTAGAATGCGCGCAATCCGTTTAAGAAAAGTCATAAAAAGGTTTAGAAGATAATAATAGTGTCCGCGAAAAAAAGTAAAAGCAAATAAGTGTGGCATATCGGACAAGTTTGTAACTGTTTTTTATATTGAAATATACAAGGATCCAAGCACAGTGGATACCCTGAGGCCGGTAGACCACTACGACCATTTCGTCCTTGATAGGACTCTACGGGCAGCCATAACCCAAGCAACCTGACAACAGCGGTAAGATGTATTAAAAGCCTTTTACAACAGCAACACGGCCATCAATACACCGTAGCGCCATCCCAGCAGAATTACCTCAAACATAAAAGGCACAATTATTCGCTTCTAATTAAAATTAATATTATTTTAAATTTCGTAACCAACAATAGGATTGTCATTTGTCATTGAATAAATTGTTATTAATTTCGAGGAACGTTTGATAATTATTATAATTTACAGAAGCAGGTGCAGTTGTCTTTATTTTCATATACTTAGACCACAATTTCATCCCCTCGACGAGAATAACTTTATATTATGCATTCTCTTCCGCTAACGTCTTAACAGACCCTGCCTTATTATTTTCTTTTGAAGCCCTATTTAAAAATTTAAACTTCGTTTCGTGTAACTATGAAAAACAAGACGACGCTTATTACAGCACAGAAATGCGGGCATTCTTTATCTTTTAAGAAACCGAGTAAAAACTAATTAGAAATGGGTCAGGTGATTAATGAATTTTTCTTGTCGTTTTAGGTAGTTAAATGCAAGGTAGGTTTAGCATTGACGATCGCCGAAGAAAGTATTTTTTTTTTGTTATGATCGAGCACAAGCACTATAGGAAAAATCCTTTAAGGCGCTCTGGGGGCGGTGCGTGTGCGAAGAAAGCGATTCACGTTTTTCTTGAATCGTTGGAGGTTATATTCGGTTGGAAACACGGTCTCAGAAAGGCCGTTCTACAAAGATGACGTCCTCCAAATGAAAGAGTTCTGAAACAATGATGTTCGGGGTGTACTAAGTTGAACCAAATAGGGATGGGCGGCAGTGGTTCGTCGTGTGTTTCTGCTATGCATTGCTCTAGGTGGAATCGAGCGCGCAATATCTGTCGAACACTTGCCATGAAAATATCTGTACAAGAGAGTCAAATCACCAACCTGTCTTCGATGTTCTAAGCTGTCGAGGTTCTTAGTCAGCTCGTGGTCGCCGATTAGACGAACGGCTCTTCTTTGGATAGAATCCAACAACCGAAGGGTATGCTTCGGTGTGTGTGTAAAAAATAATGAATATTGAGTATTGAACGCGCTAGGTTAAAAATATTAGAGTCCCAGCAGTCAAGCTATGGTACTAACACTCTATGCCATTCTCGAATAAGTCATAGACATAGTATATTGGTTACCTACAAATTATTAAATTTTTAATCTACGACAGTGCCATTATGGTGTATTTAGCATTATCAATTAGATGTCATTATGACCTTAGCACTCAGTGGCTCAGTGCCATTATGAATTCATAATAACATCCAAATGTTAAGATACAAAAACAAAAAAAAAAAGTTGGGGAAAATCGTAGGGGATCCGACCATAGAAAGACCTTCACCCATCGCGTTACGGGATGAAACATGTTTTTATATTAAATTTAGTATGTCAAAAAATATACAGGGTGTCCCAGCCGAGAGTGACCCATTTTAAATGCTTATAACTTTTATACCAGTTGTGCTAGCCACCTACGGTTTACGCCATTCCTTTTCTCTTGGCATAAAGTTTTTTCTAGTTGGTACCAAATTTTGTCGACAATTATACAGTGGGAGTAATAAAAATTGCCTTTTTTCGACATCAAAATTTACAACTATTTTTAATGGAACACCCTGTATATTGCAACGCCATAATTAGGAGTCATGTCCAAGGTATCCATGTACCAATAAAACATCGGACTTGTAACTTAAAGTTTTAGCAGCAAAAAATTAAAATAGAAATCTGGGTATTTTAGCAAACGTATTTTTTATTAGCATATTTACAACGCGAATAGGCAGATTTTGATTATTTTTTTCTGACTATACATTAATAAAGAAATAAATATAAATTTAAAAAAACTGCTGTATATGTTGGCCGTTCTGTTCCACGCATTTATGAAGTAGGACCATTAAACGGTTGAATGAATTGTGTAACATATCCTGGGGAATCGCTTCAATTACGTTACGAATATTCCTCTTTAGATCATCCAAACTATGTGGAAGGGGGTTATAGTACCTATCCTTGACATAACCCCAGAGAAAAAAGTCTGAAACTGTCAAGTCAGGAGAGTAAGATGCCCATTCTATAGGACCGGCTCTTCCTATCCATTTTGCTCCAAATCTCATATCTAGTAATGCTCTTGCTATTAAAGAATAATGAGGTGGAGAACCATCTTGCTGAAAGTAGACCTCATCCACATCCAAGATACCATCCGGTATTAACTGTGGATAAAAGAAATTTTCCAACGTATCAGTATATACAGTTCCTGTTATCGTTGGCTCATTGAGAAAAAATGGTCCATATATTTTTTCAGCAGAGATTGCGCACCAAACTGTTACCTTTGGAGTATCTCGCTGGAACTCGTTAAATGCTCTTGGATTCTCTGATGCCCAAATACTACAATTGTGCTTGTTACACCTACCATCTATGTGGAAACTAGCCTCATCAGACATAATTAACAGCGTATTTGGGTTAACTCTAAACAAGTCCAAAAGAGTTTTGCAAGTAAACAATCTCTTTTGATAGTCCTCCTGACGAAGCTTTTGAAATGTTTGAAGCTTATAAGGGAATAATTTTAAACATTTAACACATCTCTCGCACTCACTTTTAGATAAATTTAATGCAGCCGCCATTTTCCCAAGAGATATTTTCTGATTATTAATTGCAATAATCTCATGGACCGCTAAAAGTCTGTCTAAATATTCAGGATTAAACATATTCCATTTTGGCCTCTTGACCTCCAAGTATCCATGTATTGAAAATTTCTGATGCCATTTTTTAATAACGTTTTTGCTTGGCGGATTTTTCTGGAATCTAGTTCGACATCTCTTTGTGTCGTTATTATTGATCGGGTTTCGATATAAAAGATTACTGTTTTTGCTTTTTCAACTAACGAATAAATCATTTTCTTTAAAATTTACGTTAACTTAATTTGATATTTTACTCTGACAGTGACAGTTGTTTACTATGGATACCTAGTACAAAGGTAGATAGGTACCTACACCTATTTTAGTTTTAAAAAATATACCTCGATTTCTATTTTAATTTTTTGCTGCTAAAACTTCAAGTTACAAGTCTGATGTTTTATTGGTTTATGGATACCTTGGACACGACTCCTAATTATGGCGTTGCAATATACAGGGCGTTCCATTAAAAATAGTTGTAAATTTTGATGTCGAAAAAAGGCAATTTTTTTACTCCCACTGTATAATTGTCGACAAAATTTGGTACCAACTAGAAAAAAACTTTATGCCAAGAGAAAAGGAATGGCGTAAACCGTAGGTGGCTAGCACAACTGGTATAAAAGTTATAAGCATTTAAAATGGGTCACTCTCGGCTGGGACACCCTGTATTTCGTGAAGGTTGCCTGAAAATTTTGGTGCAAAGTATTTTGTAAGTGCCCACCGCGGGTCTATTTTATTAGGTGTTTACGTTTATATATGAATGGGGTAAATGCACACTTAGTCAATATGTGTGCTATCGATTATGCTATATACATTTTATCCTGTATTTTTTAAAATCTGTGAAATAAATATATATCCGTGTTAAAAAAAATACAAAAAATATTGAAATTTTATTTAAAATCTTTTTTTAAGAAAATAATAATAAACATTTCAGAAACATACGGTAACTCAAAAAATATAGTAGAAAGAATATTTATTCTTTGTGAAAAAGAAATAAAAACTTAAAAACTAATTTCTAAAGCAATATGACAAATCCTATGAGTTAAGACAAATAATAGGCACCAAAATCAACTTGAATAGTTAGAATGCCTCTTTTTATCAATCGGAAGCGGGAGCTTCCGTTTAATGTCAGCTTCAGGGACAACACATATTTCTTCTACATCTGGCCATCTAAACTATGTCCCAATCTTTTATTTTTACATCTCAAGAACTTAATTTCGTAATCGTCGGCTCCCACTTTATTCAAAACCATTCCAGCAAAGTACCTATTTAATTTGTTTTTTCATGGTAAATTTCACAAGACAAAAACTGTTTAGGGATATTTCGCCGGAATCGCTATTTTCGTCTTCGCTTAAATCCATATTGCTGCTGGTACTGTCGTGTAGAGAGGTATGTTTCAATATCAACAGTATAGTTTGTTCTTGTTCCCTGGGGCGCACTTTACCTTATAATGCACACGCATTTACCCCTAGCAAGGACAACCTCGGGGTAAATGCGCCCCCGCGACTAACTGTATAAAAAGAGATTGTTTACTTAAACATTGGTCAAAATCCAGGACATTAGCAACTGTTACTTACCTATATATGGGTTTTCCAATTATTTTTTTTAAATTTTATTACTATGTGGAAATTTACACACGTGCCACCAATTTACCTAATGCGCAACTATACGGCCGCTTCATCTAACACCTCTATTACCATCGACGCTCGAATGCGGGAGGTTCGTTTACCGCGAACCGACCGAGGTTACCTCAAAAACGTTGAAGTGCTCTTGCCAGACTGATTAAAAAGCGTAGTGCTTAGAAATATTGGTCGGAGAACGCATTTACCCCAAAAACGCATTTTCCCCAATTCACCCTACGATACTTAATATTTTTACTTTTCTAACCTATTACTACGATATGGACGGACAAAGCATTTCCATACCCGTATAAAAGAATTGAATTATACCGGGTGTCCACGGAAGGTGGCTCGCCCCTCTAACTTTTTTGTTTTTTAAGATAATGAAATAAAATTCTGGGGATTTGTATACGACATAAAACTGCATTTTTTGACAGGTGACTCAACATTATGGAACTTCCGGTTTAACCGGAAGTGACATAAACTTTCGATTTTTAAATAAGACACCTGCTACATTTTTATTTTTTTTGACCCATATGACATTCTAATTACAACGATGTGTCACTTGTCACTTTTTGTCACCAAGAAAACATTTTTTTTCCAAATTTATTGTTTTATCTAGAGGGCTATGAATACCTTAAAATCACTTATTTCAGTTCTTTAATCTTGGGAAAAATACAATTTTACTATTTTTGGTCCAGTGCTATGTGCTATGTAAAATTTAATCTTTAAAGTTGTATAACTAATTTTTTTTAAATGGCAACATGGTGGCTCGTCTGGTTAAGAAAAAGGGGGATTTTATTACGATTATTTTGATACCATACACTATTAGGTTTTAGAAAAGCTGCCATTAAAAAACTTTAAAAAGGTAACTTAGAACTTTCCTAAAATAAAGCATCTTTAGAGATAAAATTTAGATTTCAATGCATCAAGTAGCCTGTGACCAGCAAAACTGATAAAACAAAATCATGCCTGGAAGAAAATTGACATGCCGACAGCTTTTGCCAAAGCAAATTAGTTTGTTGTTTAAAAACATGGAAAATAATAGTTTTTCAAGGAGTGAAAAAGTTGATATGTTATTAGTGTGGAGAATGTAGAAATAATTCAACTGATGGTGCACGACTTTACGCATAAAGATATTTTAATCGGCGTCATCCAACCCGGCATTATTAGGTACCCAAAACTGGTTCCGAAAATGCGAAATGAGCCTGACAATAATAACATATCAACTTTTTCACCTATTATTTTCCATGCTTTTTAAAAAACAAACTAATTTACTTTGGCAGAAGCTATCGGCATTTCAATTTTCTTCAAGGCATGATTTTGTTTATCAGTTTTGCTGGTCACAGGCTACTTGATGCATTTAAATCTAAATTTAATCTCAAAAGATGCTTCATTTTAGGAAAGTTCTAAGTTACCTTTTTAAAGTTTTTTAATGGCAGCTTTTCTAAAACCTAATAGTGTATGGTATCAAAATAATCGTAATAAAATCCTCTTTTTTCTTAACCCGACGAGCGACCATGTTGCCATTTAAAAAAAATTAGTTATACAACTTTAAAGATTAAATTTTACATAGCACATAGCACTGGACCAAAAATAGTAAAATTATATTTTTTCCAAGATTAAAGAACTGAAATAAGTGATTTTAAGGTATTCATAGCCCTCTAGATAAAACAATAAATTTGGAAAAAAAATATTTTCTTGGTGACAAAAAGTGACAAGTGACACATCGTTGTATTTAGAATGTCATATGGAGTCAAAAAAAGTAAAAATATACCAGGTGTCCCATTTAAAAATGGAAAGTTTATGTCACTTCCGGTTAAACCGGAAATTCCATAATGTTGAGTCACCTGTCAAAAATCGCAGTTTTATGTCGTATACAATTCCCTAGAATTTTATTTCATTAGCTTGAAAAACAAAAAAATTAGAGGGGCGAGCCACCTTCCGTGGACACCCGGTATTATTCTCTAGTATAGAATTTTTTTGTTTTTAATATAAATCATTAATCTCTTTATAAATCCAATTATTAAATATTTCTTTTACAAAATAATGTTTGTCACAAGTGGTATGAAATTTTATTAAAACCAAACTTGATAGTATTATTGTTCTACGTGGAGTTGTTTGGATTTAAATTATAAAATAATAATTTATTTTAATTTATCACATAAATTTATAACTTACTAAACAGGAAATTAAGTTTAAAATATAGTAATTATTTATTTTGCAGCTCAAAAGCAAAGGCTTGATAAATGATAAAATAACAATAATAAATAATCGGTAAATGAGGCGTCGCGTCCACGTCCGCGTTTGTTCGTAAAATCGGCAGGTAAGTGACATAATGTAATTTTTTTAGTAGACAAAAATGCCGACGCACAATTACAAATTGGCGATAAGTATTAAGCAACAGAAGTAAAGTTTAATCCATAAAGTCAAATTTCTCTAAAAACACGCCGCATCGTGGCTAAGTCACCTGCCATTTATGGCACTCTGTTGAAGTCTGGACTACCGTGCGAGCAAAAATTATTTGCATCAAAGAGGGCCTTGCATCTAAGGACGTAATGCTTAGCCGTAGAGCTTAATACCTCTTGGGTGTTAGTAACTACATGAATTAATAATTAATCAGTTATTCCGTCATCTTTGACAGTAGTTACAAGTAATTTGATTCATCGCTAATTTTTCCAATTTCTTGAACAATTCACACAATGGGCTTTACGGAACAGCACAAAATATTCATGGTTGAAGCGTATTTTCGAAACGGGGTTAGAGTAATTGGTGAGTGGCAATACAATCCGGGTTTGTGCTTGGACGATTTTCACGAACATTTTCCTAACGTTGCTTTTTATCATTGCCTGAAAAGAACCGTGGCTGTGTTTAGGGAAACAGGTTCTATACAACATAAAAAAAGGAGCAGGAAGACCATCTGTAAGAACAGAAGAACCTGTTGCAAACGTTCGTGAAATAATGCAAAATACGCCAACAAATTGTATAAGACGCCTGTCCCAAGAAGTGGGAAGATCTTATGAAACATGCAGGACTATTCCTAAGAAGCAGCTAAATTTATTTCCTTATAAAGTGCAAGTATTCCAAGAAATACAAGCCACAGATTTTGAAAGACGCAGGAATTACTCTCAATGGTTTACCCAAAATTTATTGGAAATAAATGATTTATTAGCCCTGAATTTTTTTTCGGATGAAACCTGGTTCCTCTCCGGTTATGTGAATTCTCAGAATACACGCATGTAGAGTAGTGAAAATTCCCATTTTTTTGTATAGTCCACATTGCACCCTCAAAAAATTGGTGTCTGGTTAGCTGTTTCCCGAAGCAGAATTGTTGGTCCTATTTTTTTCCATGACACAGTTACAGCACAGCGGTATAGAGACAATATTTTGAATCCATTTGTGGAGCAATTACTTGACGACGAACTACGTTTAGCGGTGGCCAATTTCAGCAACTTATGTAATTATTTTTATTTTTCGTTCTGTATATTCTTACTTTGTTAATTTTGTGAACAACAAAAATAAATTTGTATTTGTCTACTTATTTTATTACTTATTAGTTTGGCATATCATGTCATAATATGAATTTGACAAAATTTTAACCTAGATATGGTTAGATATATCGTCCCCATATCATTGTGATTTAAACCAAGCCCCACGTTTTTTAATTCAAGCCCTCTTTGATGCAAATACTACGGCTAAGCATTACGTCCTTAGATGCAAGGCCCTCTTTGATTCAAATAATTTTTGCTCGCACAGTATTATTTTACGTTACGATGCTGGCGACGGAGACAGGACTGGGCTAAGTTCTTTTACTATCGCTTTCACCATATTTTACACTTGTACGGGGGTCTTAATGGTTTATTAACTTCGGAAACTGAATTTCGTAACCATTTGAGAACAGTTATTTTTTGGTTGTGAAACATGCGGTTTTAAAATGTAAATCTGTTTAGAAAAATGTCAATTTAATAAAGATACTCGACAATTTTATTAATCATTTCTAAACATAGCATCATTTGTGTCAAGAATTATTGTATGAATAAAATAACAAAAATACTGTCACGAACCAAAATTTGAATTAATTTTATCTAAGCAATTGAATTCCGTTTTCAACATTTTCTTCATTAAATTGTTTATCGCCCTGTATAACGGCTGAACTTACAGTACGTAATTGCTGACTATTCAAAAGCTATACAAGGCAGTAGACCCGCGTGTCAATGGTGGGGAGTCGAGTCCCAACCGCAGTAATGTGGACTTTATAAGTGACCCTCCAAATGCTGACCCCCAGTATAATGTAAGTTTTATTTTATTACGTAACAATGTTTTCTGAAGAGTAAAATGCAAAATTCTTTATTGTAATTCCAAATTCTAAATTATGTAATTTCGTTGTTTGTTTATAATAAATATTTATTTTGTTTTCAAAAAATAACTTTTTATTTTACTGTTGGCAAAGTTTCTTTCAATCAATTAAAGTAAGATCCCCGAGACTACCTAAGGTGTCTCAGTCACAAATCCCAGTTGTGACAATACTATTTTATAAAATGGTATTAACTGTAAAATTCACTTTGTTAATATAATATGGTTATACATAATATCAAAAATATTAAAGAGTTTAATATTTAATTTTCTGTTGTACAATGGAAATCGTTTTGCTTTTTGATTTTAATATAAACATCATTTACGTAAATGGACGTTTAATAAAATATTTTAATTACACAGTAAATATCAATCCATGAAAGGTTGAAATTTATTTATGCACAAAATATATTAATATTTTAAATACTGTTTGAGTTTCCAGGAGGAAAGTTTAAATTACATTTTTTCTAAAGTATATATGCTACATCACGATAAACACGTTTTCCATTTCCGTCGGTCTGTCTGTTGGCAACAAAGTTTAGTGTCTAAAATCGACGCTAGATATACTAAATATCACGAATAGTCTCGTTTTAAAACAGATGACAGCGGTTACTTGTCATCGATCAGCTGATATTGGGACATAATAATATCCCTAGATTTGTAGCGGACCGTAATGAGCCCAGACACCGAGTTATGAATTGCGTTTTTGTTACATTTAATTACATTTTCAAAATTTTAATTTAATTACTTTTGTGTAAGTACCTACAATTAATATTCATTTGACCAAAAATTTAGATATAGGTTAAAATTTTCTAATTCTTTTTCATTAGGGATTATAATTATTAATGTGTGCCTTGCTCGTTAAGTTGATTTCATCGATAAGTAATAAGTTTTATTTCATCTGAACGCCGTTTTTGTCGAAAAGTTAGTTTGTAAAATTTTTGTTCTTAAAATGTTTGTTCGTTAAGGTTAGGTTTCTAATGTATAATTTTCGCATTTTACATTATCTAGGTATCCGTTTCTGTTTCAAGAAAAATAAGTAGAAATTAAGTATTTCCCTGACTTAGGTAGGTAGGAGAGAGTTGGACAAAACCGGGAAGGTTGATAAAACCGGGTATCGCCTAGTTCTACCATATGCCAAAACAGCTTTCCATATTATTAACCTTTAAAAAGCAGCTATTTGATTTTGAAGGAATTATTTTTATTATTGGTATTAGTAAATATTATTATTGTTTGGCAATAGTAAGGTAATAGTAAGTAACATTATGTTACTATAGTAGTTAAAATAGCTAACCATATTAGTATGTAATAGGATAGCGAACAAATATATAATTCTATTTTCTGTGTCTACGTACCTTACATAAGCGAAATTATTATTTGATATTACTATTATTATTGTTTGTATGACAATAAAATAAAGTTTTTAGCATAAATTTAGCCTACATACAAGTTTAGAAATGTAACTGTATCAATAAATTGCATTTTAACAAACAAATTCCATAAAAACCACTTTTGGGTCTACGTACCTTACGTAAGTCAAAAACTGTTAAAGTAGTGTTTCCACTGACACAAAAATTTAATCCCTGGCTAAACTAAAGCTTTTAACTTTATGTTAGCCTACATACAAGTTTAGAAATGTAACCGTACCATAGCCAACAAATTCTATAAAAACCATATTTGGGTCTACGTACCTTACGTAAGTCATATATGGGGATTTTCTTGACAGTGAATGTAATAACTTGAATTCAATTAGTTTATGTTGAACTGTAGGTATTTTACCTATAGGTATAATCTGAACAAATAAAACAAAAAAAAATCTATTCTAAATATGAGTGACAGAATCCTATTTTAAGTTGTGTCGTTTCAGTTAGTTTAGTATTTTTAAGGTTTGGATATTTATAATATTATAAACTTTTTAAATCTATTTTGACACTTTATCTTTAAACCATATAGAAATGCATGCTTATTACCTATATTACCTACCTAAATTATAATATTTATAAAACATAACTTTCAAAAGAAATTATTGACCGATGCTATTGCTATTGCATAAATTGTTTTAGAAGGTATCACATGTATAAGTTTCAAGTCCGGTCCTGTAATTCATGCCAACTTATAAAAATTTAATAGACCAAAATTGACAGAGTGTCACGTGACTTTGCCCCTATCTTGCGAGAGTATTCAAGATTTTTACTATAGCGCCATGCGCTTCATCCTCTCGGCTGAATACCGTTTTCCTAGTACACACTTTCCTTTATTTCTTAAGTGGAAACAGATAAGCTAATAGAAGAACAACTAGGATTTAGAAAAACCAGATCCACAGAACTACAACTAGCAAGAGTAATCGATTATGCCATGAACAACAACAATATCAAGAACACTACAGCCATCACCATACTAGATATGGAAAAGGCGTACGACACTGTCTGGAGAAAAGCACTTATCTATAAAATGGAAAAACTAAACTGCGAAAAATACTTAGTCAAAATAATAGCAAGCTACCTACAAAACAGAAAAATAACAGTAAAAATAGAAGACACACTATCAGATACATACGAGCAAAATGAAGGCCTACCTCAAGGAAGTGTACTGTCACCAATACTTTTTAACATACACATCAACGACATACCAAGGAAGCAAAATTCACACCTCGCATTATTCGCAGACGACATTGCAACTTATACAAGATCAACAAAAGAAGAAATAGCCATAAATAAACTAGAAAACCACCTTACAGATATCAACAACTACCTAAATAAATGGAAACTAAAGGCAAACGAGAACAAAACACAGTTCATGATAATCAACAAAAAAATCAGAAGGACCAGGAAAACCATAAACTTCAACAACACTCGAATACAAGAACAAGATGAAATAAAGTATCTGGAAGTAACAATCGACCGCAAAACAACATTCAAGAAGCAAGCAGAACTAGTGAGGAAAAAGCTGGTGCAGCAACAACAATTCTATACCCCTTCCTACACAAAAGCAACAGATTATCAAGAAAAACAAAAATAAGACTCTACAACACATATATAAAACCAATCATAACATACGCATACCCAACATGGAGCTCAGCAGCAAGAACACATCAAACCAAACTACAAACACTAGAACGAAAAATTTTCCGAATAATCCTAGGCAAAACAAGCGAAGAAATATCAAACCAACAACTCTACAACAGAATAAAACAGAGACCCCTCCAGGAAATACAACTAGAAAAAACCAGACAGTTCTTCAATCAAAAGACAAGAAGACACGAAATAACCCAGCATATAGGAACACTCACCAACGAAAACCTACCATTCAGGAAAAAGCATAAAATAATCAATGAAATACTGTTATAACTATCGCGGGACACGTGTCCCAAGGTGTAAAACATCTTAATTGTGAGCCACACAGTCCTCTGGGTGGACAAAAGATTGTGTATATGTTTTGAGAAAAAAACCAAAAAAAATAATCAAAAACCAAAAAATATAACAAAAAAAAATCAAAAAAGACCTGAACAAGGAAAAATACAAAAAAAAAAGTAAATCAATACAAAAAAGGCGATGCCAAAAAAAGCCAACGGCAAAAAATAATTAAAAAACAAAAAACAACAACAAAAAAAATATACAAAAAAATAAAATACCTGAATGCAGGGTCGGAGTCAGGTAGAAAATAAAAAACAAATAAAAATGCAAAAATCATGCAATAATGGCGCGTGCTATTATTATTATTATTATTATTATTATTATGAGTGGAAACAGCGATCAAAGGATTTCAGGAGAAAATAGCAACCGGAGCTGTCCTATTAGATTAGACGTAGCCAGAGTCTTTGGTAGGGTATGACAGCAAGAATTAGACTACAAAATGGCTACCTTCTGCTACTCAGAAAAGACCTGCAAAATAGTATGGAGCTATCTAAGAGACATAAACTTCAGCGTCAAAATAGGACAGCTAAGGTCAGAACCGAAAATGCGAGAGGCAGGTGATTAATTCTTGGCATGGCGGGATATCCCAAGAATACCAGGAACACTGCTGGCACTATTTGCTGATGATAAAGCAATAACAGTAAAATACAGAAATATCAACTTAATCTGCAGAAAACTGCAGGAGGAAGTTGACAGAATAGTGCATTAACTGGAAAATATAGATAAATGGGCAAAAGAGCCAAACTATTTTGTTTCAAAAAAAAAGAAGATTGAAATCTCCCAGGGACACAATACATAGAGACGTGTAGATAGGTATACATTATTATTAACAAAGGTTAATAAGATATGCAAAAATGATAAAGTATAATATGATATAATGAGATTACGACACTTAGCGTTGCAAGCTATAAAAAAAGTAAGATATACTTATAAACCACAGTTTTGGAATTAACCCTATATTATAAGAGTGGAATAATACAAAGTATAGAGTAGCAGGTCTTTAATAATTTAAATAGTGTATTTATGTCGGCCTTTAAATTTAAACTAATTATAGTAAATTATTAGATATACTAATTGCATTACTAATATAGCAACGAAATCTGTAGGTTAAGTAGTAGTAGCGTAAAGCTAGACTTCGCCTGTTAATCATCTACCTATATATATTTAATAACAGACGTTTTGAATCGAATAAAATATAAAAGGTATTTGAAATACCAAATGTTGCCACAACTTTCGAGATAATCGAAAATGTCAAAATACATTTCTTAAAAAGTTTAGTCAATTATGTCTGACTCCACGTAAATCACTCAGTATATAAATTTTTAAAACGACCATTTAGTACAGCCGTTCTAATTTATTTATTAAACTAAAAATAAGGACAACATCTGTTAACTTGTTAAATTAAATAGAATAAAATTTTTAAACTTGAAGCAAAAAAGTTCTTGACAGGTTCAAAAAATGTGCAATGGTAGCCTCTAACAGAATTCATGAAAAGGAAAGCAGCCAAAATCTTCGAAACAGCAAGGAATGATCCCAATGAAGAACTGAGGAGGTTAACTGACTATGATCTAGTCCAGCACACGGACTCTGATGAACAGAAAAGTTATTATCGAATCGCAAAGTAACATTATTGTAGAAATGTGGTACTTCGATCGCTTTTTCTCTTTCTTTTCTATAGTTTTCGTCCTTCCCCTCCAGCCCCGATAGAATCGAATTGAAACGAAAATAAATAGCAGCAGAATCATATTCCGCGTAATGTAAAGAAAAAAGACAACCGACTATAGACAAAGATGCCCTCCGTCAGTCGCCCCGTCGCGTATTGACAATATTGACAGTGTGATTGACAGTATTGTACCTAACCATAAAAAAGGAAACAATGTTTCAAACTTGTTGACGTTAGATTTTTGCGATTTATAGGTTAATAACTATTAAAGTTGACATTGGCACCAATAAAAATCAAAAATCCCTAGTGTTATTAGAAAAAAGCCGAGGACTTCCGACCTCTAATTCTATTATTAGAATCGAAATATGGGAGTAGCGAAATGCGATTTCTAACGAACTTTTTCGAAACGCTTTCAAGCGAATCGAAATTAAAAATTCTATCTATCAGAGTCTTGCTGCAGGACGCCGCCAGAATTATTTACCACAAGCGCCCAAAGAGCAGTAGTAGTTGTAGCAAAGAAGATTTACTACCGCCAAGCTCAGCATGACGTTGTTAACCCCCTGAAACAGAGGAGCGCTAGGCGATGATTGGCAGCTAGCATGACGTAATACAAGGCACAACATACACACAATCTACACAAACATAAGTAGATCTCCTTAACACACACACACACACTTAATCGTACGCAGCTAATCCCAAAACTGTGGTACTACGGTATCTAGGTCTAGGGGAAGTACGAAGAAAAGCACGCACTAGGCGCGCAGAGTGGAAATACAGAAGCAAGAGGTCTGGAGGTTTCTACGCCAAAGGCAAGGAAATCGAAGGAACGCTGTAGTCGGTTAGCGGACCCACAGGGTTGAATCTGACACTAATCTGCTTTGCATAGTGTCCATTGTTGGAAAATTTTCCTCAAAAAAATTATTTATTTGGATCCTAGCAATCCTGATGAGTCGTGATATGGCGAAAATGCATTTAAGGATAGTTCTGACGAAATTTAAAGAAACATTTTCTTCTGTCAGAAGCTTAAAAACTACCTGACGGGGAATGACGAAATTTTGCATATAGGGTTTAGGTGTTAACGCTGCTCAAAACCGGGTGTAGATTTCAGTCCTAGGACTTGAAATAAAAAAACTCCCAAATCCGTCCTCGAGATATCGACTAAAGCATAAGAACACTAATTTTACGGAAAAACCCCTTTTATAGCATTAATACATAATTCGTTGGCTTTATCACGAAGAGGCGTAACTCAATATTTACAACTTTACAGGAGAGCAAATTTA
This sequence comes from Polydrusus pterygomalis, assembly GCA_963969555.1. NCBI lineage: Eukaryota > Metazoa > Arthropoda > Insecta > Coleoptera > Curculionidae > Polydrusus > Polydrusus pterygomalis. The sequence goes on along the minus strand of OZ018376.1, from coordinate 33,130,315 downwards.
AAAAAATGACGACTTTATATCTGAGGCTGGCACTAAGTTTTCAGTTTTTTTGGAGAGATATGTTGGAGTTGAAGTAAAACTAGAACCCTGTGTTACTTATTTGATGTTTATACTCTAAATATTTGTAATATTAATTATTTATTGAGCTACGCCTTTTTGTCATAATATTAATAATTGGTATGGAATAGATATGCACTAGTAGTATCAATCAGAAGGTACTGATAAGGTGATTTTTAAATTGAAAAAACGTTTATTAGTATTGTTATTTTACTACTACGTAGGTACCTACAAACTAAACATACAAAAAGCCAAAAAAATAAATACAAAAAACGATTAAAGTGAGTAAGTAGGTAATGATAGTAAGTACTTTTTATTATTTTAAAATAAAACTATACACATTATTAATTTTAAACTAATCTAATTAAGTAACTTAAAGTCAATTAACCAACAAGTACCTAATTAAAAAATGACAATTTGGCAAGTTTACCAATGCGAATATCTTTAATTTACAAAATAATACTTTAACTAAAGTAAACAAAAATCAAGAATTGTTTTTAGGACAAAGATCCGTATTAACTAATTTGTTACTCAAACTCAACACAAAATAGGCAACAAAATAAATGTTTAGACTTTGTAAGAAAATATTTTAAAATATCATCAAGAAAGAACAAACAATAAAGAAGATTAATATTATAATATTTTAGTCGGCAAAGATGTAAAAAAGAGAATGTCCCCTGGTGATCTGATTACAGGTTTGTCACCAGAGCAAAGCGATAGTAGGTCTTGGTATTTTACTAGTAAACTTGCTTTTGGGCCATTATTTAATTTAAAAAGAGGCATGGAAGGTACTAATTGCCGTTTTAAGGTTATTGTTCTATATTCACCCAAGTGGCTGGTTTTAAAGAACATCTTATCAAGGCTTTCCTTTTTTACCGACTGATTTAAAACTATTGTATTACCGTCTGTATAAATATTGCATTGACGCCAAATGTACCGATTAGCAGATAAGAACGCAAGGACCTATGTCGAGAAACACGCTGCCTGGTTCAAAAAAGAATATGACTAATAGGCGTAACTTGAGGTACGCCTATTTGTCATAATAAAATGTTGCAGTGTTTAAGATAGGGCTTTCTTTTTTCTGTCTGTACAATACAAACGGTTTGACTTTGAGGTACGCCCCTTCGTAACAACAAAATATGAGCTATCCCGGGTTTAAAAATAGACAAAGCCCATTTTGGCCAAATATTGAGTTACGCCTTTTCGTCATAAAGCCGACGAATATACAATGTATATTTTTAAAATTTAAAAAACTAAATTATCTTCCCCTGCAGTAATCGAATCAAGGGAAATCAATTACTCTGATTTCTTTTCTACTTCTAGTTGGCGTATTTTCTTAATATGCTGCCATTTGCATGCTGGACATCTACTGTCCTCACTCTGCCATCCTTTCCAGGGTAAACTTAAATTATACGACCTTTGGGCCAAAATGTTTCTTGGACCTACAGAATCTATGACCACTACAACTGCGCCTTCTTTACGAGGTATCCTTTGTTCATGCCATTTTGTTATTTTTACCAAAAAAGGCATATTTTCAGAAAGCCACCGTTTACAGAAATAATCCGACAGCTTTCCACTTCGAAAGAAGATTGAGGTCTACTTCGTCAGTTATACCGCACGGCAATGCATTATATGATGGTCCAATTAAAAAACGATTTGGGGTTATTGGTTCCAAATCATCCCGCTCGAAGGACCAGGAATGTAATTATTGTTCTTACCTATAACATCAGTAATATATTTATCTAGGCGAGAAGAACCGATTTCTTGTTATCCTACAGTAAAAAATTAATGACAATCTTTTTAGAACTTGACGTTACTATTTATTATTCTTTTTTGTTAGGAATAATTATTCTTGGCCTATACGACCTTTGGACTAAAATGTTTCTTGGACCTACAGAATCTATGACCACTACAACTGCGCCTTCTTTAAGAGGTATCCTTTCTTCATGCCATTTTGTTCTTTTTACCAAAAAAGGCATATTTTCAGAAAGCCACCGTTTACAGAAATAATCCGACAGCTTTCCACTTCAAAAGAAGATTGAGGTCTACTTCGTCAGTTATACCGTACGGCAATGCATTATATGATGGTCCAATTAAAAAACGATTTGGGGTTATTGGTTCCAAATCATCCGGCTCGAAGGACCAGGAATGTAATTATTGTTCTTACCTAAAACATCAGTAATATATTTATCTAGGCGAGAAGAACCGATTTTTTGTTATCCTACAGTAAAAAATTAATGACAATCTTTTTAGAACTTGACGTTACTATTTATTATTCTTTTTTGTTAGGAATAATTATTCTTGGCCTATACGACCTTTGGACTAAAATGTTTCTTGGACCTACACAATCTATGACCACTACAACTGCGCCTTCTTTATGAGGTATCCTTTCTTCATGCCATTTTGTTATTTTTACCAAAAAAGGCATATATTCAGAAAGCCACCTTTTAAAGAAATAATCCGACAGCTTTCCACTTCGTAAGAAGATTGAGGTCTACTTCGTCAGTTATAGCGCATGACAATGCTATATATGATGGTCCAATTCAAAAACGATTTGGGTTATTGATTCCAAATCATCCGGCCCGAAGGACCAGGAATGTTATTAGTTTTCTTAAACATCAGTAATATATTTATCTAGGCGAGAAGAACCGATTTTTGGTTATCGTGAAGTAGAAAATGAATGACAATCTTTTTAGAACTTAACGTTACTATTTATTATTCTTTTTTTTTAAGACAACATGTCCAAAAGAGCGTTTTCTTTAAAGGATAATTATTCTTGGCCTAGAGCCTACAATAAAAAAAAACGAAATTACCCGATGTTAAATATAACACGAAAAAACTACTAACAAAATGTGACTTACCTAAAATTTTTATTTTTTTGCACGTCCTTCTTTTCTACCCTGTATAATATTAAAGTGCATTGACGTTGAACGCGTACCATACTATTAATCTGCAAGAAACAATCTTGGAAACTCTGCAAACCGCATTACAATCCGTGATGTCGTTTCCGAACGAACTACCTGTAATAAAGTATAAAGTTGAAAAAACAAATTGTCGAACTTTGCGATGAGTTTATTTATAATAATAATTATTGTCTCTTCGATTGCCAACTGGTAGACGGTAATCTTTCATCGACGAATTTGCACGCTATTTTCTAGACTAAACCATATTCTTTTGTTCGATCACACGTGTTTTGTTCACAACCGATCGCTGTTATGACATACATCCGAGCCACTCGTGCTCTCACCTGAATCAACATTGCAAAGAAAATTCTGAACGGGGCTCTGCCACAACATTTTGTGCTCACCCAGCAGAAAATCTGATTGGAATCACTCCAATCCCCGTGTTGCACATAACGACAGAAATTTGGTTAGCGGCCAGTTATTTATTGAGAAGTTTCACGTACTATACGTTCAGAGAATGTATGCAATTTAATGATTTGTTTGTAAGATTAACAACTGAATGATATTTGGTGATAAAATGCAAATAATTTTATATCGTCACAGGAAGAAATACAACCGTATTTAATTGAAATATTAATGGTTAAAGTAATAATTTAAGAGCTAACACTAGTGACGCATTCGCCATTTGAGTTTTTTACCAATATTTCCTTTAATTTTCGTTTTCTCTAAAAAGTGGTCAACAACAGCAACAAAAAGTTGGATGAACTTATTTATAATTTAAAATATTCTTATACTATCTATTGATTTGATCTAAATATACTATATTTTATAAACACCTAATAAACAGCTATAAACGACTAATAAACGGCTAAAAACGGTTCAAAAAGAGCAAAAAAACTTAGAAACAGCTCAACACCACCGGCGCATGAGCAGTAGGGGCCTCAAAAATTGGCATAGAACCCCTATTCTCCCTCTATTATTATTTCAAATACTTTTATTACAGATTTGTAATTCAGTTAGCAGAATTTGAAGTAATGTTTCTTACAGATTAAAGGGTCGAACGCATTTAATAATGCTTGGGGGCGTGAGGTGTTAATACACGTCACGTTACTTGGGACATTGTAAATGAATTCGTACTTCCTGTCCTTCTCAATTAATTTTTCTTCCATTCTCGTACACGAACAAATCCGAACAAACCTGATACTTAACTACAACTTTTTCAAATTTAAAAAACCAAAACAAAAATGCGCAACCTTAACGTAAACAAAGTCTAATAAAAATAAATTAAATGCATCCTGTATACAATTTAAATTAAAACTTCTTCCATTCTTTTAAATATTGCAGTATCTGATCCCAAAAATCCGATTAGAAAATGCATGCCCTTATCTAACTTAATTAAAGTTCGCAAGTTTCACAAGTGGAAAACTAATATAATTAGAGCTTGAAATTAAAAATCCTGACCTATTAAAAATTATTTTCGCCTTAAATAAAATATATTAAAATGTACACAGAAAAAGGTTAGGGGTTTCTTTAAAAATTAGTTACCCCACCGGCAGAAAACAAGCGCAAGCCCCCCTCCCTCCGTCCCTCTCGTAACGGCGTCCCCTTCAGTGGACATTATACTGCTGGCTGGCTGAGTCTGTATAGCTTATCCATCTAAAGACAGAAGGAGGCGATTGCGGCTTTTTTTAGAATGCGCTGTGCCCGGTGCTGAAAAGGTGGGGTTGATATAGAACATACGAGAATTGCAATGGAAAACCGAGAGGGAAGTTCCAATAATTTTCTTCAAAGCGACCCCGTCAAGAAGTTTTTAAAGGTTGAAAAGGAATAATTACACTTTCACAATACCGAGTAACAAATAGTGAGAGAAGAACGAAGTAATACTTCCTGAGGACGCTCTGATCTGCTAAACTGACGGATCACCTATGACTGGAATTCAGTCTTTGGGAGCTGGAGTATACGTGAAAAAAACTAGTATTCGTAAAAGCTACCCACTGGGTGGTTATACGACAATATATCAGGCAGTGGTCTATTCCATTCTAACTACTGCAAATCTAGTTGAGGTTAGAGAGTTTCATAAGCCGGTAATATATCCGCTCAGACTGTCAAGGTCCCCTCAAGGCGGTATACAAATCTAGGATTACGTCAATACTTGCTGAAGATTGCGTGGATGCCCTGGAAAGGCTTTAGATATCAGGGAAGTTAAAGTAGTCTGGGCCCGGATATACCAAGTGGTGCAAGACAACGAAAAGATGAGCTGGCCAGACTCGGAGCCGAGACTCCTGTTCAAGGGTCAGAACCGGCAATAGGAAATTCAAATCAACAGGTAAGACTGCACCTAAGGAGTGGGTTACACAGAGGTCTACGGAACGGCAAACTCAAGGATGCAGACAGGCTAAGGATTTTATAATAGGAGTAGACAAATCCAGATTTAAGTAGCTCCTGAATAGGAGACCGCGGGCCCTCAATTCAATAATAGAGATTCTGATTGAGCAGCAGCTAAGGAACATATTGTGATGATGGCTACCGTGAAGGACGACCAAATTTCTGTGAGTGCCAGTACAAGAGGCGCCGCTGCACGTTCTGGCGACGTGTGAGGCTCTGGGGTGACTGAGGCATTAGATCTTTGACACGGCGGTTCTCCACATAGAGGAAGTTATCGCCTTCACCTGGAAATACATCCTGACTTTCATAACCAGATCCGAAAAAGTAGGCGAAAAGAATCACCTTAGTCTACTTCCCTGGTTGCTGAGCCTCCCCTAAATTACTACTACTACTACTACAACTACTACAAATGGACGCCTGTAACTATGTTTTTAAAATATGATAAACCTCTTATTATACAGTGTAATATAATAATATTACTTTTTTGACTAGGACTTTTAAAATTACCTCATCTCCTGCACCATTCTATTTCCGACTATGCAGAATTGGAAAGCCAGATTAGTTGGAGGTCGGTCCAGACTGAGCTGGATAAAAGAGATTTACCAGCCATAATAATTGCTGTAAAATTGCCTTAATTTAGTTATGAGGGGTTCTTCAAAGTCAATTTATTATCAGTGTGCCTATTTAAGTTTTTCATGATAAACAAAACTATAAATCAGTAAAAGTAAATTACCTGCTGTATGTTAGCAAACCAAGATTGGGATGCGTTAATTACGTGCCACATAGAAGTTCTATCTAGCCACTAATTTCCACTGAAGTAGAAATAGCTTCATTAACAATTATGCTAGGAACTTTTTAATTAGATAAACTTTCGGTGTTAGAAATCCTTTTATTATACTTTAAATGCTAGTTAAAATGGTTTAAGTTGATCCAGATCTTGAAAAATTTAATTAAAGTTACGAATAATAATTGTAAAGTTTTCGGTTACATCTTATTCTTTAAATTTTATTTAAGCTACTGAATATACTTTTATTTTTAATTGGCACATCCCTATAGTTAAAAAAGAAACATCAAGGAACGGTGAAACCATTTCGGTATATGTACAGGGATAGTCAGAAAAAAAATACCTTGTTAGACTTCCATTGTCTTTATTTTGTAAGTTAACACAACGTTTCGGTTAGTTAGTATCTCTAACCGTTTTCAAGTGTATAAATTATTATTCTAAGGCTACTGTCTTAAATACTGTTCATGTGCAATGAAGCTTGATGACTCCGTATACGTGCTTATTGGGGTATAAAATTTGAGCTGATGGTTTTGTACAAGAAGAGCCTTCCAGATATTGGGGATATCTATACTTGGTTTACTAAATATATGGGTATTTTGATTCATAAAAGCTGCTTCTATGAATTTTCGTTTTCTCCAATGCTGTTCCGTGTCCAAAACCTTGGCTTCTGTATAATAATACCATGTTGGTTGGTCCATACATGTTCCGCTATACCTGATCTTGAAGTTTCACCTCTTTGAGTATTTTTCAGATGTTCTTTAACTCCTACGGGAAGAGGTATTTTTGTTTCTCCAATGTACGATTCGCCACACTCGCAAGGGATTTAAGAGAAACAATTTTTTGTGTTTTCATTAGGGGGGGGGGGGGGGTTATTTTTGTAAGAAAGCTTCTAAGCGTATTTCCGGATTTGAAGGCTGTTTTGATATTATGGTTTTTGGTTATCCTTCTAATCTTTTCAGAAATTCCCTTGACATAAAGGTAGGTATTGTAAGAAATGGTTGCTCCTCTTTCGTTTCTTAGTAGTTTTTACTTCTCGATTTTTAAGTTTTCAGATGGTATTAGTTACAAAGGTTTCAGGGTAACCATCCTGATTTAAATCTTTTCTGATTTTGAAATTTTAATATTAAGGTCTTCCGGGTTGTTGCAAACGTTAGATGCTCTGTGATAAAGAGTTTGAGTTATGCCTTGTTTTATGGAGTTTGAATGATTCGATCCGTGATTAAGATATTGCCCCATATGAGTGGGTTTCCTATAATTATACTGAAGTTTTTATATTTCAGCACTTCGTTTAACGAGAACATCGAGGATAGGTAGAGTGGAATGCTTTCCTGTTCCCATGGTAAATTTAATGGATTTTCTTATACTATTAATATGTTCCAAAAATCGTATCAGCTCCTCGTTGCTGTCTGCCCAGATAATAAAGGTATCATCAACATATTGTCAACTAAAACTCACAGTGGTCCGGTATATTTTGGATACTCGACCACTGTGCGTTGTTGAGGTTGCGACCCACTGTACACCAATCGGGGTCAAGTGCATTGCAACCTCAACACTTATTTTGGTATATAAACTGGGCCAGCTCAAGCTACGGCATCGGTGATCATTGCCCGATCAAATTACATCTACTACCAAGTGGCCAAGCCTTGGGCTTGGCCACGTGCCAAGTGACGTCTCTGCTCCTCGCCCTAACCGACCTACGCCCAATTAAAGAAGACATGCTGGTTTACCTACTAGGGGAAATAATAAGAAGAATTTCAAATAGACGCCTTTTGTAAATCAAGACTTTCATTCCTCTGAATACGTCCCGACACACGAAGAGAAATTCGTGACATGGTGGAGGCGCCGTCGTCGACATCCCAGGCCGTCTAATCTCCACATTAGACGCCACTACTAAGTCATTTGTTTGTCAGACCAGTACCAACTAAGAAGCAGAAGTAATCCATCCAGCCAGACAGTACCTACCGGACAAAGGACAACGTCAAGCAGCAGAGGCAAGCCAACTGGGAAACAGCGAATCCGTCAGCCAGGTGCCTCATTCGCCTTCGCCACTGTCAAGAAAACCGGTACAAGCGAGAATCAGTCAAACAGCGGAAACCAGCAAACACCACCATCACAGGACGCCATTCCACCAACGACCAAAGATGACCAACAGCCACAGGCCATCTGCACCCTACAACATCACAGGTCCTCGGTTAAGCAGCAGCACCCCAACACACAAAGCAACGTAGCAGCTACACCACCATCAACCAGCCGCCGACCTACAAGAGGGAAATAAGCAGGGCGCACTTACGGCACTATGTCCCTAAACTACAAAACCATCAAGCCAAAGTTTGGGTTTATTCTTGGCAGTGTTAATAGCGTATGACTCAAACCATTCCATGTACAGCTAGCCACCATCGGAGAGAGAGATGAACCCATTGGAAGACTGGAAGACCGTCATCTTGGGCATAGAACCAATATTTTACTTGAAAGTAGGAACTACGTAGACAGCACTCCAATAGTTCCATCACTCCATCCAGCGGCAAACTAGTGCGTTCTGAAAGGGATGGGTCGTCCTGTAACTTTTGTTTGATGATATGCAGTGATTCCCGTATTGGGACGTTGGTGTATAAGCTTTCTACATCGAAACTGACAAATGTGTCTTGTTGTTCTAAATTGACGGTTTTTAGAATATTGGCAAAGTCCGACAAGGTAATTTTTTGATATTACTTCATTGTCTACCATCTTCAAACAAGTCTTGTATGTTGTTGAGAATCAAAAGTCACATTCAACATTATATGGTTTGACGGATATATCTGTCAAAATAATGGGTTGATGTAAAAAAAAATAAAACTTATGATTACTTATTTGAAAATAAGAAAGGTGAAAAACACTTTTGAAATCAAGAATACCCAAATAATTTATTTTGATCAGTGTGTATCAGCCAAAGGGAATAAATTCGATAATAAATCCATGGGGGCGTGTCCGAAAAAACGCTCGGATACGTCGAGTGGTATTTTTAGTTACGCTTTTTTTTCAATAAAAACTTTTTATACAGTGGCCAATACCAACTTTCTTATTATAAATACAACACCCTGTGTATTATTCAATGTTTGGGTTCTTCAGAAAATTTAAGACATATTTCATGTACAGGGTAGGGTGGCCAACTAAGAATGCGAGGTACTGTATCTGGGAAACTATCCATCGTAGAGGCTTGCGCCAAAAAAAATTGTGACTAAACCGGCCAAGAGAAAAACCTGGAAAATATTTTCAAGTTTCTGAAATGGCCGCTAGGGGGCGTAACTGCAATCTTGAATCTAAAAAAGTGATGTTTCTGTAAATTCCGCTATATTAACCTAATAAAAAAATCCTGATCTTTAAAGTCGAGGATAATCTGAACATTTTTTGTTTGACACTTTTTGCAGTATCTCTAAAAATAAAGTGGTGGGGGGTATTCAAACGTTTCCGTAAATAACTTCCTGTATCTTCGAAACGGCTAAGCCGATTTGAACAAACTTGGGATCGTTAAAAGGAGCTATTCTTGGGCTACATACATCATTATATTTGAAGTTTTGTAAGTTTCACATATCGCCGCTAGAGGGCTTTTTTCGACATTCCAACAGAAATGTTTAATTTTCTCAACAAAATAAAATGCATTGGTATGATTTTTTTTTCATGAAAAAGGAGCTAAATGATGCCTAAACTAGCTCGCGAAAACCGCATCTTGATATCTTGTTTCTAACCCAAAATATCGGCAATAGAAACTTTTATACGAAAATCCCTTAAATTTTCATTTTATTGTAACTATATTTCTCTGGAATTCTTTCTATTATGGAAGTTGTGGCCCTAAAAAGGACCGATTTATAAAAGGAAGATTTTTAATGCCCCCGCAAATGCTCGAAATGCTGACCATCACGTTCTATGCACAAAAAAGACAATTAACAGAAGCAGGTCATGGAAACAAAACAAATACGTAATCAAAACATAAATAATCCAAATTGTCAATAGTTGTCAAAGTTTTGCGTTACTTTGAGTAATTTTTGTGTTTACAAAATGCATTTTACGAATGATAAAGCTGTTGATATGCTTGCGGTTTATTTTGAATGTCTTCAGAACGCCGCAGTAGCTAAAAGAGCCGCTCGATATGCATTTTGTAAACACAAAAAATACTCAAAGTAACGCAAAATTTTGACAACTAAGTATTAACAATTTGGATTATTTATGTTTTAATTGGGTATTTGTTTTGTTTCCATGGCCTGCTTCTATTTATTGTCTTTTTTGTTCATAGAAAGTGATGGTCAGCATTTCGAGCATTTGCGGGGGTATTACTTCCTTTTATAAATCGGTCCTTTTTAGGGCCACAACTTACATAATAGAAAGAATTCCAGAAAAATATAGTTACAATAAAATAAAAATTTAAGGGATTTTCGTATAAAATTTTCTATTAGCTACTTTTTCATGAAAAAAAAATCATACCAATGCATTTTATTTTGTTGAGAAAATTAACCATTTCTGTTGGAATGTCGAAAAAAGCGCTCTAGCGACGATATGTGAAACTTATAAAACTTCAAATATAATGATGTTTATAGCCCAAGAATAGCTCCTTTTAACGAGCATAAGTTTGTTCAAATCGGCTTAGCCGTTTCGAAGATAGAGGAAGTTATTTACGGAAACGTTTGAATACCCCCCACCACTTTATTTTTAGAGATACTGCAAAAAGTGTCAAACAAAAAAGGTTCCGATTATCCTCGACTTTAAAGATCAGGATTTTTTTAATTAGGTTAATATAGTGGAATTTACAGAAACATCACTTTTTAGAATCAAGATTGCAGTTACGCCCCCTAGCGGCCATTTCAGAAACTTGAAAATATTTTCCAGGTTTTTCTCTTGGCCGTTTTAGTGATAATTTCTTTTACCGCAAACCTTTACGATGGATAATTTCCCAGATACAGTATCTCGCATTCTTAGTTGGCCACCCTGTACAATGTCTAATACCTACCTATATTTAACTGTTTTGGAAATATTAAGTGTTTTCAGATTTATTGCAAACATTAACAATACACTCAAAAACTAATATGTAATACTGTTTATTTCTTGATAATGTAAAAAGCAAAAAAAAAACATTAATGTAGGAGATGTTGAAAATGCTCGTCGCGAACGTCTTAACATTCTAATATTAAATAGAAATTTCTTCTAATTTCATTTTGTAGGGATACATTTTATTTTCTTGTAATGTTCGAATAATCAATGAATGGCTAACATCGAACATTGGGGCTATTTTTTGACTAGAAGTATGTGGGTTTCCCTCAAACTCGAGCATAATATCTAATTTGGTATCATCACTTATTGCATTGGCAACTACTTTTTTTATCTGCTTTACATGTCCAGGCTGGCGAAACTGCTTTTCTATCTTACTCATTTTTTCTTGGGTTATAGGCGGCAAATTTGAAAATTTTTCATAAAATAAGCGAACAACTTCCATTTGTGTCCGTGTTTTATCTCCATAACCAATCATCTGTAGAATTCTTATTTTGTGCATTTCTGTTAAATAAACCATTTTTCTGATATGCACTTAACGAAATTCAAACGACTATAACACTGACAACTACTGCCATGTAGACAGACAACAATTCGCTAAGGTCAGGAGTTTTAAACAAAAGTAGTAAACAAAACTATTTATACCTTTTTTAATTTCATATCAGTAAAGAAAAACGCTAAAATGCAATGAATCTTAAAACACTTAATATTTCCGAAACAGTTGAAGATAGGTATAGGATAATGTACATGAAATATGTCTAGAACTTTCCGAAGAATCCAAAAATTGAATAATATACAGGGTGTTGCATTTAAAATAAGAAGGTTAGTATTGGCCACTGTTACATGACACACCCTGTAAAAAATAGTTATTTATGATGTGAGTGTTAAAAGTGATGTTTTACTTTGTGAGTGAAAAAGTTTGTGAAATGAGCGGATCGTTGCGGAGCGAATTGAACAATTTTACGAACAAAATAAAATTACTTTTAACACAAATATCATACAATGTTTTTGTATAATTGCCCTATTTCGATAATAAAATAGGGGAATTTGGAATGACATTAAACTTCAAAATGCATTTTAATATTCAAATAATCACAAGGTTGTTGTGAATGACAAACGTTGCCAACGCTATGGTTACTAACAAATGCTTGTTTACAAATGGTACTGGGGATTCTAGATTCTAGTAATGTGTTGCGAAGCTCCCTAAAGTCGCAAGACATTAATGTTAGCAATTGTTCTAGTTGTGCGATTAATATTAATGCTCATAAGTAATGATTGTTAAATATTGATAATAAAAATTTGCACTTCCTAAAATTATTATTATAATTTCATTTGATTTCATCATAAGAAAATGTAGTGGTATATTTTTAACACGCTTCCACGTAAACAATCACTTTTAACACTGTTGACTGTCATTAAAAGTGTCACTTTTAATTGCAGTTGTAAAAAAAAGTTTTTATTGAAAAAATGCGCAACTAGAAATACCAATCGACGTATCCGAGCGTTTTTTCGCACACGCCCCCATGTATTTATTATCGAATTTATTCCATTTGGCTGAACTATATTATGTTTAGCCAAAGTCACACAGCAATTTCTTTCCAAAGCGGCACGGGCTTATGACCTCAACCTCAAAGGTTACACCCTTGAAAGGAATGCCATTCCGACTTCTCGGCTTCATACAGGTACATATTCTTTAGACATCGTCGTCGGCCGACTTCTAATGAATGTAAGAATGTTATTAGGAAAATTTTACTGCAATAGCTCCAGGACACGAATAAATTTTATCTTCTGCTTTTGGGGAATACAACATGCATTCATCTTCAATTTTAACAGCGTACAAAGAGGCCCTATTATGTAAATATCCAGCTTTTTAAATTGTCAATTTTAATAAATTTAATACTTTATTACAAAGGACTTTGGGCTGCATGGTCTGGTACAAAAGATGAGCTTTAAATTAAATTAGACAGTGCAGTGGTTTTGACATTGATTTATTTAGCGAAAGAGACACAAAGTTTGCTGCAACCAGGTTGCATTTCGCATTATTTCGTTTTTTGGCTAAAGGCGAATGAAGCTTGAAAAAGGGACGTTAATAATTTTAAAATTCCAGATGCGGGTTTAGCGAATGGCTAAATATATCATTTGCAAATGATGCAGCTCTGACTGAGAGATGGAAGTGAAGCGTCATTTTGCGGCTGCCAAATAGGAAGCCATTATTTATTATTATATATTTGGGTCTTGCGATTTTCACGGTATAAACGCTGTTGGGTAAATATTTATGAGCCCATAAATGTAGAAATTTGTATACAGGGTGAATTTTTAATTTGGATTAAATTTTGTAAGAAAGAGTTCATTTAATCCTTTCAAAAATTCAAAAACACGTTAGTTTTTTTAAGTACGTACACTGAGGAAAATACAACAGGTTTGCTAAGACATAGGTTACTTTTTATTAACCCATAATAAATAAATTACTAGTGTATCAAACCCGCTTTAGTGTTATATCACTTGTTAGCACCATTTGTTAGCAAGCCCTATTTGTAAAGCATTTCGATTCGCGATCAAAAAAATATGTGTAGTTTCTTCACAACCCAGGTCGCAATAAAAAAATATGTGTAATTTTTTACTACTCAAATTCGTTTTTTTCGTACTGAGGATTGACGCTGTAAGAATCTGAAATTTCAAAATTTTTATTACCTACATAAGAAAGTTTTATACTTTAAATTAATTTTTTTGAGCCACAAAATATATTTTGCCAGAGCGCGCTTACTATGCAAACTAAAGCTTGTTTATCCGTTGATATAGTAGACCAAGAAAAAATTTAAAAAGTTATATATAGACACTTGCAGGCGTGTTTAAGCGAACCAGTGCGAAGTGCGACGCTTAAAGAAGGTCATTAAATGAAAATTCAAAAGCTTGCCGTTTTTCCGTATTAAAGATAAAGAAACTAAAAAAATTATATTCAATACAATTTGACGAGCTCTATCCGCTAAAGTATATAACATTTCGATCAAACGTCGTTTTCCTTACGAAAAAAAATAAAAACCGCGAAAAAATCATGCCTAAAATCGTTTCTTACAATTTTCATTCCAGTTAGGGATAGAACAATATATTGAAAAAAGGTAGTATTTGAGATGGCCTAAACGATTATCCAAAACAAAATCCACTCGGATGCACCCAATTCGACTTATTAACGATCCAATTGGTACGTTTTTTGACCCATTTTCGACTTTGAAAATATCACAAAAAAAATTTTCAAACTTTCGATCGCGCTCACAAACAATAGGGTTCTGTAGCCCACGGTCGTCTATACGCCGAAAAAGTTTAAATCGATAGAAATAATTTTTACGAACTGATGAACGAGAATCCGACATTTTTCGACTTTGGGGTTTAATAACTTTTTGCCGGCACACCCTGTATATTCGGAATTTTCACACAACGTACCCCCACTATTCCTCTCTAAAACCAAAAAGTTTCAATCGTCCCACTCTAACCGTTTCCGAAAAAAAAAATCGCAAATGTGAAAATGTCGGAACTGAAGACAACGACGCCCACAACATACGCACATTATTTTAACGAAGGCGCCTATATAGACGGAAATTTTCAAGAGGCGATCGGGGTTGTCGTGATGAAGAGATGTATAACATATCGCCGAAAACGCGACATGTAATTATCCAGTTAAAACAACATTAAACTACAAGATGCACTACATTTAAAATATATTACACACATTTTTTAACTAAAAAATAACAGATAAACAACACAGACACGTGTTTTTAGAATATGACGCCGGTAACTGATCTATTTTTCGATTTGCCTGCATTCTCTTCCGCCACATGATTCTGTTGTACCTTGAATAGACAAGAAGAGTGTACTTATCCAACTTTAAATATTCTAACATTTGAACCACGTGGTAATATACGTAACACTTGGGAAACCACACATCATCAAAAATACAGTATCATCACATAAATTTATTAACTCTATTCCATCGATTTATAACCTCTCTATCCAATTAACATCTCGCTAATACCATTTTAAATATCCCTATATTAATAACCCCCCCCCCCCCCATGCTTTTTTACCAACATCATGAGCTATAAAGCCATTCGATTGTTTTGCCGAACTGTGCTTTCGAAAACAGACGCTTAATAGGTTCTTTTCTTTCAACATGATTGGGTCTAAAATGCGCTCTTTTGCTATTTCATTTCCTTATTAACCCGTAGGTGATATTGGAATTTTTCCACCTCCGAATAGAACGCAAGCGCCTAAACGGTTTATTATCAAACAGTTGCACGTGGGTAGTGTACGCATGAAAATTATCTACTTATCGTTATCATCGACCTAATAAAAAATTAGCTATAAGGGTAAGTCCGGTAGAGATGCCCCACCGGGTGAGATGGCCGGAGCCTGTAATTTTTAAACCGTTCGGCGAGTTAGTTGCCACTGCCGAGAAGCGAAAGTAGTTTACCCGCTTATATTGTGCTTGTGTCACGTTTTGATGTAAACAATAAAATAGGTGAGTTTTTACGATTTACTACTTTTCTATACGTAAATATTTATTTACTGTCGCAGGTTTTATAAAAATAATATATTTTGTCATCAATATTTTGTATTGTGTGCTATTTTATGATTGAATAGATGTTTATCAAAGCATCAAAACCTAAAAATAATAATCGTATGTCCTTGTCTTTCCCTACCGCATGGTGAGGCATCTCTCCCATGATATCGGGAGGGATGCCCCGGATGTTATCGGGAGAAACGCCCTGTACAAAAAACAAAGGAAAATGTATCTGGAGTTAAAAATCTAGAGTTCAGAAAGAAATTTAAAAAAAATACAGGAAAAAAAGTTGAATGAGATTCAGAGAGCAGTAGCGGAGAAGTAATATTCCAAGAATCTGACGTTAGTGAGAGTGAAGATGAAAGTTGCGTGGGTTGTGGTGAAGAATACTCTAAAACCAAGAAAAAGGTGGATTGGTTAGAGTGTTTGTATTGTAAGAAGACGACCCGACGACCCGAAAAACTGAAACAAAAATCCTGGATGACCAGGGAAATCCTTGAACTAATGGAACAAAGACGAAATATCAAGAATATACCTGCAATATACAAGGAACTCGACAAATCCATTAGAAAAATTATCAGAGAGGCAAAACAGAGAGAACTGGAACTTAAATGTAAGGAAATAGAAGCGCTCAGTGCAAGATACGACAGTTTTAATCTACACCGCAAAATCAAGGAACTAACAGGAAATACAAAATCAAAATCAGGGAGCAGTTTGACGGACCGAAACGGCGAACTCATTATTGAAAAAGAGAAGATCAAGGACACGTTCCCCCTATATCAAAGAACTTTCCCATGACGAAAGAACACCACCACCACAAATTGATGGTATTACTGGACCGATAATACTGAGAGAGGAAGTGCAAGCTGCTGTCGATGGACTTAAAGAGGGCAAGGCGCCAGGACCTGACGGAATGCAAGCGGAGTTCATCAAACTACTGGACGACAGTCACATTGGACGGTTGACGGCGATCTTCAATCACATTTATAATACGGGAGACATACCGCAGGCATGGCTTGAATCGGAATTTATCACCTTGCCCAAGAAGCCTAGGGCCAAGAAATGCAATGAATACAGAACAATCAGCTTAATGAGTCATTTGTTAAAATTGTTTCTGAAAGTCATTCACAGAAGAATCTATCGGCAATGTGAAGACGAATTAAGCCCCACCCAGTTTGGCTTCAGAAACGCGCTGGGCACCCGAGAGGCAGTGTTTAGTGTGCAGGTGCTGTTCCAGAGGTGCAGAGATATGAACTGTGACGTGTACGCCTGCTTTATAGACTATCAAAAGGCATTCGATAGAGTCCGCCACACAAAGCTAATAGAGATACTAAAGAACATCGGACTGGATGACCGAGACCTAAGGATTATTGTGAGCCTGTATTGGAACCAGAAGGCAACCGTTCGAGTGCATGAATGCAACACATAGCCAGTCAGAATTGCAAGAGGAGTTCGACAGGGATGCATATTGTCTCCACTGTTGTTTAACATATACTCCGAGTTCATCTTCCGCGAGGCGCTGGAGAATAGTGAGGCGGGGGTGAACCTGAATGGACAGAGGTTGAACAACATAAGATATGCAGATGACATAGTCGTGTTCACAGTTAACCTGGAAGATTTGCAGAACATAATGACACAATTCACACTTATCGGTCAACAATATGGTCTTGATATAAATGTTGACAAAACCAAAATAATGATCATCAGCAAAACAAATATTCCAGCTGACCACCTAATTATAAATGGAAAACGTGTGGAAAGAGTACAAAGATATACCTACCTGGGCACCTGTGTTAATGAAGAGTGGGATCATTCACAGGAGATCAGATGCAGGATAGAGAAGGCCAGAGCAGTGTTTATTAAGATGGCAAAGTGCTTCAAGAGCCATGATTTGAACATAAACCTCAAGATCAGGTTGTTAAGATGCTGTGTTGTACTACGGAGTGGAAGCTTGGACACTGACTGCTGCTACTTAGAGGAGGCTGGAAGCCTTCGAAATGTGGCTGTATCGAAGGATGCTAAAAGTGTCTTGGACGCAGAGGGTGACCAACGAAAAAATCCTGCGCCGAATGGGGAAGGAACGTGAGGTCCTTTACACCGTGAAGTGGCGGAAATTAGAATATCTTGGGCATATAATGCGTAATGAAGATCGATACCATCTCATCCAGTGCATCCTGCAAGGTAAAGTGTACGTGTGAAGAAGGAGGATCTCATGGCTGAAAAACCTAAGGGTCTGGTTCGGAAAGTCAACCACGGGACTATTCAGAGAAGCAGTTAACAAAGTTAGGATTATTCAGATGGTCGCCAGCATCCGGCTCGGATAGGCATACGAAGAAGAAGAATTGTAAGAAGTGGTATCATGAATGCTGCAGTGAATATATAGATATTTGTGACTTATGTACATGTATTTATTTGAGGGGCATCACTCCCGACTTGGAATGCCATCTCTCCCGTACTGTAGGGAGATATGGCCAACTTTTAATTTTTGTATTTTTTGTTTCTAATAGAAATGTTTAGATATATTTTGTTCTGTATTATCCTCTTACGACTTATTAATAAAGGAAGTTAAAGTTTGTGTAGTTAGTTTCATTAAAAATAACAACAAATACATATTTATCACCTCCAAAAAAAAAGTGAGGCGTCTCTACCGGACTTACCCTACATGTCGTTATTGATCTAAAACCACCCGTACCTAACTTTATTAATAATTATTATGTAAGACGGATCCACAATAATTAGTATTGCCAATAGTTGGCGTTCATTGGGTAAAATCATAAAAGTAGCAAAAAATGGTTAAATATGGCAAGGTTGTAACCAATATAACCAAACGCGTTTATACCCTAATTTTGCAGAATTTTTTTATACGTCATATTGCGAGAACGAGAAATAGCGAGACTCTCGCGAGACGAGACGAGAAAACATCTTGCGAGATATTAGCGAGGCGAGGTTTCTCGTCCCATGAAACACTAAGCGAGCGAGTAAGACACACCATTACATTTTTCCTTTACTTTGACGTGTGATTTCCATCAATAGACTGTAACTAATGCACCTTACAATTGTTATTTAGCTCATGCAAAAAATCATTTATTTCGGTTTAAACTAATTCATTCTGTGCGTGCTGTGCGTTGCTTAATGACACCCCAAAAATGATATGGCACGTCAATGACCTTTTGTATGCATCACCCCTCGACTTTACTTCGTTACTTTGTCAATTTAATACATAACGACTCACCCTATATTACATTTCATATAAAGCATAATTAATTAAAAGTGTAATAAAACATTTTAATAAGACTGTGATGTCAAATAAATTTTCATGGGACAAAAGCGCACTAGTGTAAACTGGTGCGGCTCGGAGTAAGTATCTATAAGTCTAGGCAAATATAGGCGGTTAAGTGCAAATTGAGGATATAAATTTATTGCTCGCTAACTTCATACAATAGCATGGCATTAATTTGCTACTTCGGATAATTATTACCCAAACAGCTGTTTTAAAAGGTAAATAAATTTCATCGCGCACGGGAAAAAGACACAATCGTATATTCAATGAGAAACACTTACTTTGTAGTGACCCGTGAGTATTATTAATTTAATTTGAAGAAGTAGTCCATGCTTAGAGTGGAAATATAGGAAAGAAAGAAAAAACTAAAAGTATTTCTCCACAAAATTTAATAGAATATAGAAATTCTTTAGGGGTCTGTCTCTATTATGTTTCGAACGTAGAAACGTTCATCATCAAGAGACAGAAAATCTATATAGTGCTGATGATATTAGCAGAAGAGAAAATGGTATAAAACCTTAATGGAGCTTTTATGGCATTGAAAAATTGAAATGTAGAAGTGACATAAAAAGGCTGAGAAGAGTTAAAACATGCTGAGCATGTGAAGAAAGTTAGTAAAAGGAGTCTAAACAACCAAGTAAAATGAAGAAAAAGAAAAAGGCCTTCTAAAGAGGTGTCGAAGATTTTAAAAAAAATGTATATATAAATCTTTGTAAAATTGTTGATATATCTGTAAGACAGTATATAGATAGAATTGTCATTTATAGTACCTTTATACTGTCTTTGATATATCAACAGTTTTACAAAGATTTTTATATAAGAGAATTTAAAAATCCTCGACACCTTCTCTTTAGAAGGCCTTCTTCTTCCTCATTTTACTTGGTTATTTAGACTTCTTTAACTAACTTTCTTTACATGCTCAGCATATTTTAACTCTCCTCAACCTTTTTTATATATTATGTCACCTCTACATTTCAATTTTTCAATGCCATAAAAGCTCCATTAAGATTTTATACCATTTTCTCTTCTGCTAATACCATCAGCACTATATACATTTTCTGTCTCCTGATGATGAACGTTTTTACGTTCGAAACATGTTGAGACCCCTAAAGAATTTCTTTATTTTATTAAATTTTGTGGAGGAAGACTTTTGGTTTTTTCTTTCTTTCCTATAATATTAATTTAATAAAAAAATATTAAGGCTAGAGAAAAGAAATTTCGTCATTTTTCAATTCTAGCAGGTCAGCTTAGCGCAGCCGTACATAGCGTTCACGTATCGCAAGTGGAGGGTACCTGGTTGCGTAAAGGCATAATGTACTATTATTCAGAGCAGTTGTACTCTCGATCGCAGTATACTATGGTTTTACGTTACGCCTAATTTTAATTGACAATGTGTATCGCGATTCAGAGCATGAGTTTGTTTTAACGTGCTGGAACGCAGTATATTAATGGCTCTAAATAAAGGCGAGTGTCTCGGTCAATTTATACTGCTATTCAGACCCCACACTTGTTGAAAACACCTGATCGGAAGGTTAGCTCTCGGTTATGACGCCTTAGAAGATTTTTTTGAAAATATATAGACGATTCTGGAAGCCATTTCGACAACACACCTATTAATTTAAAAAAATATAAAAAATATTCAACAGGCTACCGAGGTTGATTCCATTTTGAAAACAGAGAAAAAGGAATCAGACGTTAACAGAAAACACACTTCTGTAGTAAAAAGTCTAAAAGAAAATTTTCAGGGGCTAATATAAATTGCATCAGAAAATAACACCGCAGACTTTACGAATTGCATCATTAAGGCTAATGTTGAATTTAAAAAAATACATCAGCGCAACTTGAAAGCTTCCTTTGCAATTTAAGACTTTTCTTAAAATTTAAGAAAAGGACGTTCTTCAAAACAAATACGGGTCCAACCTACTGCTATTAGCAGAAGAAGGAACCGAAATGGCCTCACATCTGGAAGGAAACGGATTTAAATAAACACAGCTGTTCAATCACAAAAAGTTTTTTTATAAAATTTACGATATTTTTCCTAATATTGCCATAAATTTTACTTAATTGTAATTGATACGTGTTGATAATTCAAGATAAGTAGTCAAAAAAGCATCAGCAATATAAATTATGTAATAAATACTTTGCGGTAACTTGTGATACAGATTGTTCTAACATAACGCCCAATTATTAAATCTATTATAATATATACTGTATTCCAGCACGTTGAAACAAACTCATGCTCTGAATCGCGATACACATTGTCAATTAAAATTACGCGTAACGTAAAACCATACTATACTGTGATAGAGAGTACAGCTGCTCTGAATAATAGTACATTATTCCTTTACGCTACCTGGTTCGATCCAGGGCAGGTTTGGTGGACTTATTTAGGGAAAAAGAAAATATTGAGCATTTTGGACTAGCTATTACTAATGTAATTAAATTTTTTTTGCCAACGTTTCGGTAGTTTGGTTCTTACCTTCTTCAGGGCTACAAAAAGAAATGGACAACTTGTAAATTTAATTGTCTATAGAAAATTGGTTTAAAACAAATAGAAATAAAATACAGTAGGTTCAATACACATTTAAGCATTGTATACCTCATTTAAGCTTTGCAAAGGATTACAAAAAAAAAAACACAATAAAATCTATTCTGTTGAATAAAAATGAATGAAAAATATGTCCAATGTACCTGATGAATTATAAAAAAATTGTTTATAATTATTTTATTGTGTAGGTTTTACAAATAGGTCTCGTGCGTAAACAAAAGTTAGGTAAGTTTCATTGGTGAAAAAATACGTCCGAGCGCACGGATCGCCGGTCAGAGAAACACACACCAAGACAGATTATCTCGATGCATGTTTTGCTATATTTTATTTGCAGTCCTGCAATCTAATTAGGTACCTACGCCTATTTTTAGGGAAATATATATTGCTTCAAAAAGTTTAAAAGACACTTTTCTCTATACTTATATTATATAAGAGAAAAAAGTAAATACCTACGTACGTTTATATTAATCCAAGGGTGAAAGTATTCCACGGGTCAAGTTCTCGGGCAAATACTTTTTTAAATTCTTGAACAAGAAATTGTGCTAGAAAATGTTTTACACTTAACGTAACTTATATACCAACTTGAGATCAGGTACGCGATAACATCAAAGATTGGTTATTTTACTGGTTTTGTTTGTTTTTTGTATTCGATTTTATAAGACTAGTTTAATTGACTTGTTCTCTTCCTTTTCGAACTAAAAACAAGACGGACGACGAATAATTTTTAAACAAGAACTTAAAAACAGTCGACGTTGTGGTCTAGTGATTAGCGCTACAGCCTTACAGATCGTAGGCCCGAGTTCCATTCCCGGTGCCGGCAACGTCGATGTTAAATTTGGAATTTGGTTTAAGAGGTGGCGCCGTCTTTCGGAAGAGACGTTAAACTGTGGGCCCCGTTTCATGGATGTTGGCACGTTAAAGAACCCTACCCTCGACAAAGAGGGATTCGGCAAAATTACCAGATAGTGTGTGACAAATTTCCTGGCGTCGGTGATTGGCCTCGTTGCGGAAAAAGGCCGACGTAAAATAAATAATTAAAAAAAAAAAAAAAAAAAAAAAAACTTAAAAACAATTTTCTATCCTCAAAATCTGATACATTTGCAACTACTAAACATAAAATTATTATCAGTCGTCTTCGACTCTGGATAATTTTTAAAAAATTGATGCTCTTGATAATATTTCCGGTAGTAATTCAAGTACTAGGGAGATTACTAGTGATAATATTCATTTAAAATACTTTTCTCCTCTAATGTTTTGCACCACTAGTAAAAATTATCGTCCTACCAATTTCTTTTAAATAAAAATATTAACTTTAACATCTATATTCTTAAATACTAATATGTTTATTTTCTTTTGCTCTGGCACCTATAATAAAGCTAATATGTAACCTTATTTTTGTTGAGCTATTTAGGTACCTACCATATCAATATTTACCTTCTGCTAAAATTTATGTTATCTAATCTCGTAGTTCGACAACCTTTTTCGAAACACCAATAATATAATTAAAGCGGACTTAAATCGTTATCAAAATTAATAAAAAAGTTGAGGTTTCGCTATAAAAAAGACTGTAACCGGAGATTTTTATGTGAGCAGCCACAGATGGCGAGTCAGCGTGTTCAGAAAATATATAATAAATTACAAATCAAAATTTAGAAAAGTAGTATTTTTAGACGAAACATGGATATTTTCAAATGGCAGTGGTTCAAAATATTGGCAAGATTATTCTGTGAAAAGCGTGAAAAGAAAAAAATGATGTGGCACGGGAAAGCGGTTCAATATTTTACATGCCGGTTCTGGAACAGGATATGTTCCAGGTGCAAGCTTAATTTTTTTTTTTTAATTTTAAGAGTTCTGACTATCATGACAATATGAATTGCGAAATGTTTGAAAATGGTTAAAAGCTCAATTAATCCCAAATTTAGATGAGCCGTCTGTAATTGTATTAGACAATGTATCATATCATTCAAGAATTTTAAATAAACAACCTAGTTCATCTTGGCGAAAAAGTGATATTTATGAGTGGCTTGAAAAACACAACCAAAATCCTTTACCAAATATGTTAAAATCCGAACTCCTATCAATGGCAAAGTCTCTCAAATCACCCAAAATATACGCTGCTGAAGAAATATTGCGTGAATATGGCCATGAGGTTCTACGACTGCCGCCATATCATTGCCAGTTTAATGCGATAGAATTAATATGGGCTGGGGCAAAATCTTTTTATGAACACATAGAAAGTATGCCTCTATAATTCACTCACCCAACCCGGCTAATACTCGTTCGTCATATTTTATAAATTTACCTATTCCAACATCAACATTGACACAAAATTCAATTTATTACAGAAGCAAAAAGTTTTTCAATCATCTTCCACAGACGCTTCGGAAGATAGCAACATTTAAATTATTTACGCGGCGGTTAAAGAATATGTTGCTAACAAAGGCATATTATAGTATAGAGGAATTCATTTTAGACCATTTTTAGATTTAGGTATATGCGTTTTTTACTACGTAATTGTTTATTTGTTAATTTAATTTTGCACTTGTATTTTTAATGTTTCTAGTTAGTAAGTATGGCTTGTCAATAACTAAGTAGAATGGTCACGACAATAAAGCTATTTTTGACTTTGGCTTTGACTTTAATTTTAATGATTAAATCATTGTCATCTGACGAAGCCACAGTATTGGCGAAACATGTAATACTTTTGTAAATATAGTGGATTTACAAGTTCAACTTTGTTTTACTCCCATAATACTGTTAAATAACTTAATTAAAGACATAATATTTTCTGATATAATTTTAAATAAGTTTGGGATGTCATTGACCAAATGACCATATGGATAAACCGCCATTGCGCTGGATATACCTCCAAACCTAGAAAACACAGCATAAATATATTTTTTGGAGAATAACCCTCAAAATAGCCCTACAATGCCAAAAACTTTCTCTAGTTCATTTACAAAAGGTCACTCAAATTGACCAAATAAATTATCGCAAAGAGCAATAGAGACCGCAAAGGCCAAAATGTGGTAAGCGGCAACAGCAGAAATTATACCATAAAAGCAATAAGGTCCAAGTGCGGTTAATAAATAAATCATATTGATGTTTTTATTACGACAAACCCTACAGTATGACCATATCGGCTTAGGGTAGCCGCATCATAAATACTGTAATTCAACTAGAGTAATTTTCATAAAACTAAATAGAGTATCGTAAAAAATGTGGGCAGAAGGCTTTTAGGTTATTGTTTGTTTGGTCTTTATGGATATTGAGGTTTTGTTCAATAGTAGAAATTTTTACAGACTATTTTATTAGTAAAGTAGTTGTGTTGAATTGCCGTATTAACAACTAACTTGTTTGTTAGACAACTATTACTTTGATTGGTAATAAGCAAGGCCCTAAGCTAAAAAGTGCTAAATACCGTGCGAGCAAAAATTATTTGCATCAAATAGGGCCCTGCATCTAAGGACGTAATGCTTAGGCGTAGTGTTGTGTGTCAATAACTACCTGAATTAACAATTAATCAGTTATTCCATCATCTTTGACAGTCGTTACAAGTAATTTGGTTCATCGCTAATTTTTCCAATTTCTTAAACAATTCACACAATTGGCTTTACGGAACAGCACAAAACATTCATGGTTCAAGCGTTTTTTCGAAACAAGGTTAGAGTAAATGGTAAGTAGTAATACAATCCAGGTTTGTTCATGGACGATTTTCACGAACATTTTCCTAACGTTGCTTTTATTGCTGGGGATATTTATCATTGCCTGAAAAGAACCGTGGCTGTGTTTAGGGAAACAGGTTCTATACAACACAAAAAAGGGGCAGGAAGACCATCTGTAAGAACAGAATACCTTGTTGCAAACGTTCGAAAATTTCGAAAATATGAAGAGACGTGTGAAATTATGCTTGGAGCATGGCGGGTGGCCAATTTTATCA
This sequence comes from Polydrusus pterygomalis, assembly GCA_963969555.1. NCBI lineage: Eukaryota > Metazoa > Arthropoda > Insecta > Coleoptera > Curculionidae > Polydrusus > Polydrusus pterygomalis. Next base: position 33,104,847 of record OZ018376.1, on the reverse strand, counting down.
ATTTATGTAATTATTTATCCTTTTCTTTCTGTATATTTTGTAAACAACAAAAATAAATTTGTATTTGTCTACTTATTTTATTACTCATTAGTTTATCATATCATGTCATAATATGAATTTGACAAAATTTTAACATAGCTTTGGTTAGATATATCATCCCCATATCATTGTGATCTAAACCAGGCCCCACTTTTTTAAATTCAAGCCCTCTTTGATGCAAATAATTTTTGCTCGCACGGTATATTAAAAATTACCTATTTCTACTGGTCTAATAGAAATAGGCCATTATTAGGAATGGCCTCTCACCAAAACCCCTAAATTAAAAATCTAGTACAGGCCAAACGACGTTTGAATCGTTCCATCCATTGATTACTATTTTGTTTAATTAAACTTTACTGGTAATAGTTGTACATAGTGACCAGGGGCGGCTTAAAGCCCAGGCGTCTAAAATGGGGGCCATAAGGTCAAACATATAAAATAATGTTCTCATTACAACGATTAGTACGTAGTTTTATGCACCGTTACGGTGGTCGAAAATAATTGTGTTTATTGTTTTTGGTAATAATGTATGTACCTACGATATTTTCGATACTTTAAGGGTTTATTGGAGTTATTATAAAATATAGCGATTTGCTGTTTTCGCGTCACTGCGTGCCACTTTTTAACGAAACGAATTATTCCGGTGTCAAATATGTCATGGCATTCTTAGATTTTAATCTACACGGTGATTTTGAAAATCTTTCTTTTTTAGGCACCCCTCATAATTCCGTTATGCGTCAACTTATTACAAAAGTAAAAACTGATATTCCTAGAACTTTTTACGTAGAGCTCAGTGGCGTAATCAGTTGTTTCTAAAAATGTTACTTTTTCAAATATTAACCCAACCTATGTTTTTATAAATAGGATATATTATTTTTATATTGACTGAATGTAGGTATAGATGTTTATATTTATTTTGAAAAACAAGCTCAAAATTTGATGTTTTTAATTATTTACTTTATTTGTAACAGTAGGCCATGGCCAATTTATTAGAAACAAATTAAAATGACCAAAAATTTAAAGATTTGTCAAACTAATGTAATTTTATGAATGATGAAACCAGAAAATACGTAGGTCAGTTTGCACTTGTTGCAGACAAATAATGAAGTCACCCATATATTATTTAGTAAACCAAGTATAGATATCCCCAATATCTGAAAGCCTCTTCTTGTCCAAAACCAACAGCTCAAACTTCACACTGCAATAAGCACGTAGGCGGAGTCATCAAGCTTGATTGCACATGGATAGTATTTAAGACAGTAGCCTTAGAATTATAATGTAAAAGAAGAAGTCCTTTTGGCATATTTTGCTGAAAAGTCCCAAAAACTGGCTTCTTCAACATTATGGAGCTTTATTCTTTTATCTGGTTTTAGTATTGTTAATCACTTTCAGTGGCGTATTTAGAATATTGCCACGGGGGGAGTCTATACCTTTCGTTTTATCTTTCTTTCTTCTTCTCTTTCTTTAAAAAAGAAAAATTTTTCGGTGCCACGCCCTATTTTGAACTATCAAAATTTATAATTTCTATGTTTTGATAGCTGAACCCAAAAAAGGAAGAAATTAAGAAATTTTTAAATATAAACGCAATAATGGGAATATATACTTTTTTAAATATTTATGTTTAAAAATATATATTTCTACATAATATGACCGATTCCGAAAATGATTGGTTTTCAAGTTATTTTTGCCATTTTTTTTTGCCAAGTTTGGCCATGTTGTTTTGTTATCTGTGACACAGTTACTTAATTATTTGTAAAAACAAAGTATTGCTTATAGTTCTAGTTTGCAAAAAAAATACAAAACTAAGTGAACATCATTTCAATTTTTTTAAATTAAATAAATTAGACACGCAGGTAAAAAACAAGAAAAAAATTGAAATAACTCGAAAACCAAGCGTTTTCGGAATAGGTCTTATTTAAGAAAAAATCACAAATTACCTCCTGCGAGGAATTAATCGAATTATCAATCACCATGTATATATTATTTTACTGACTTAAATTAGAAATTAAATGCAACAAGGCATCTGATCTGTTCTGAGTTTTTTTTAATGTTGAGCCCACGGGGGGGGTCCAGACCCCTCGGACCCCCCCCCCTAAATACGCCACTGACACTTTGTTATATAAAATAAAATAAAGAATTAAATGTATATCGAAGTGTCGGTCTTAAAAAAAATATTGTACGTCACGCAACCGAAAATTAGTGTTTTGCAGGTCTCTCCAAGCTTCCAGGACTCGCCTACGGCTCGCCCTGAAAAACACTACTTTCCAGTCTTGCAACGTAAAATACTATTTCTTTTCCCAATCAAATAAAAACGTTTTAATAACAGATATTATACAAAAAACAATATTTATAGAGGCCATCCATTATAACGTCCACTTATAATTAAATACTTCAAAACTGTCTAGTCATTATTGACCGAACAATCAATAATACCGTAACCTGTCACTTTATTGAAAATTTTATTAATTTCACAAGAAAACCCCGCCGTGTAATGTCCACGACATGAGTCGACAGAAAAAAGTTTGACGATATTATTTTGCTGCCCTTAATAAATACGTAGAGGCTAACAATTTTTTTTATGTTGAACAAAATAAAATTGTATATTTAAATATTTCTTAGAAGTAAAAAGATAAATAGTTGTTTGGACTGTACCTACTTGCCGGTCGAACCAGTGGCGTAGCTAGGGTCGCTGGCGGATCCAGGGAAGGGGGGGGCGAAAGACCCCCCCCATGTAAGCCTTCAAAAAAAATTATAGCTAATTCATTCGTTTGAATGAAGAAGAACATTACCATCCTTTTGAAAAAAATTTAAAAAATGTGTGAAACTAGATGGGTGGAGAAACACGAAGCTATTATTGACTTCTTGGAAATGTGACCTACTTTAATCGACTTCTTAGATGATACGGAACAAAATGGCAATAGTGTATCACCCTCCAAAGCTAGTACCCTTTTAGCAGTCATTACAACATCTGATTTCTTGGTACCCCTTTTTATCATCAGTGATTGTATTAAATTATTAATACCTCTATCTACTTAACTACAAAGTGTCCAACTTGATATTAGCAAAGCATTAAAAGCATTGGAATAAATAAGATCTAATAGTGATAATTATTTTCACTTGATTTTTGAAAAAATTTGTTCCACAGCCTAAAGTTTAAATATCGAAATTAAGTTGCCCAGAACTACTAAGACAAAATACAGACAAATCGTGCAAATTATGAATTCGCTAATACAGAGCAATATTATAAATTTTTACCATTTTTAGATTATTTAATTTCTGAATTAAAATTTAGATTTTCGGGGGTAATACCACGAGTACTTAAAAATTACCGATAATTTTCATGAAAGCTTGTTATTTATAATTCCACGAGTTCGAAGAACGAGTGGAATTAGTATAACAAGCTTGAATGAAAATTATCTGGTTAATTTTTATGCACGAGCGGTATTTAGGGAGAATATTTCTAGAATGAAATATATATAAAAAAATTTTTTTGTCATACAATTTTCAATTTCATATAACATAATTAAAACTGTAACTGAAATCCAATAACAATTTTTTTTTTATTTTATAAAAAAACTTAACAAATAGCAACAAACAATTGAAAAATATTAACTAATTATTGATTGAATAATAAAAATTGCAATTATTGTAATTGTTAATTACATTTATTTTGATTTTGTGATGACATGGAACTGCTGCTGCTGCTCGTCATAGAAGAAGTTGGAGTCTGAGGAGTCTGCTGAAGTTCCGTTCCGCGTTTCCTCATTTTCTCGATGATAGTTCTGTGGTGGTCTTCATCCATTTGTAAATAGCTGGATATGGATTTTGCATTGGAATGACCCGTGATTTGTATCAAGTTTTGTTCTGAAACTCCGCTTTTGGCCAGTTTTGATACAGCAGTAGCCCTAAGTGAATGATTTGTAATTTTTTTGGTAATGTCAAGCCCTGTTTTTTTTGCTTGCCTCTTTGTCCAAGCCGATATCTCATTAACCCCTACGGGGCTATTTTTAAACCAATTTCCGGATGTTTTCCAATATGGATTTGGAGTTAAAAATATTCGGGTGTTGGTGACATTTTTTCTTGGAGCTTTAAAAACATTCTGACGGGGCAAATTTTAGGATCTGTGTCATTTTTCACCAGCCACTTTGAATCGGCTAGTTTTCGGCTACCCCTTTGCGTAGTTTTTGAAAATACAGGGTTATATTCGATCCTACCTGTTTTCTCTCCACTATTGTCGGTTTCTTCTTTAAAAAATGTTGTATCGGCTCTTGCGCCCTCTCCACCTCTCCAAGCAAGTTCGTAGGACAACAAAAAAAATACTTTTTTTTGGATACCTTCTGGGGTTTGTTCATCGCAAGTTTGGATAAGTTTTTCAAACTCATTATAGGTCAAGAAATTTGCTGATTCCTTACGCTTACCATCCATACCCTGTAATTCTTTTCTTTTTGTATCTCTTGCGTCTCGGGCCACTTTAAATTCAATTTGATGGAAAGGATTTATTTTAATATTGTACTCATTAAAGTACTTTTCCATTAGTAATTTCGCTGTAACATTCCAAAGGAGTTTTACTGTATGTTCTTTATATTCTTCTCCGTTTCTTTTCCTCATATTAAAAGCCCAACATTTTAAAATTGACGCGAGCTCGGATGCCGAAGTATCACGGCCAAAAGTATATTTTTTTTCGGTGCAAAATTCCATGAACTGCTTCCAAACACTCTTATTTGATTTGATTGTATTTTTTGGGGTCGTTTTTATAATTTCTTTGTCTATTTGTTCATTAAGTGCATGACCAAATCGGTTCATTTTGACTTTTTTAATAATAACAATACAAACAAACAGGTATCTAGGATACAGTATTTCGCCCGACCAAACCTGACTGTTGTCAAACTGCTTTACAATGCTGCACCTAAGACAACTCTTCTTGAATAATTGACGAATAATATGTAAAGCCTTTGATGGCTCAAGTGTTAAGAAGTTGCGTTTCGCCAGGACGACCCCGGACGACCCGGGTTCAAACCCGGGTTGGGGTTTTTTTTTTTTAGGTAAATAATATTTATATTTTTTCATTTATGCCATAATTATATCTTTGTCGTTATCTGTTGAGAGGGTTTGTTTTTCAAAAGCAATGAATTTCCCGAAGGGAACTCATAACAATAACGATCACGTTCGCAGTAAAAAGGTAAAAAAAAAAACTGTCTCGTCAAATAGGTTCGATTGTTGTGTGTTGGATATACAACGTTGTCTAGGCAACGTTGTATATCCGCTGATATTTTTTTATTTTTAACGTTTCTTATGGGAAAATTTATACATGAGTGAAATATTCTGAAAAACACTCCAATGTAGCGGAATTATGGAACATTATTCCTACCTCATAAATAATATAAACTTACCAAAAAAAATTTTTGGCTGCCATAAAATTTTATCAGGATGATATATTTTGTTTTGTGGCAAAGTTAGAAGGTGAGTTAAAGTTAGGGAACCTATATTGGGAACAGAAAGGCGAAAAACCTACCAATATAATTGACACAATAATTATAAAAACTGATTCATACTTTCCGAATATTAAAACAATATTAAAAATATTAGCAACAATTCCGGTTACCAGTTGTACACCAGAAAGATCATTTTCTTCCTTAAGATTGTTAAAATCTTGTTAACAGTCAACATTGGCCGCAACTAGGTTGAATGGTATTGCCTTACTTTATATCCATAGAAATCAAATTGTGTCACCAGAAGTTTTAGACCAATTTTCCAAAAAACACCGTAGAAGAATTATTGTCTTTGGAATATCCTGCGTGGATTTTGTTTGCTATATCAATTTTGTTATTTACTGAAACATCTAGGTAGCCTTCTGCTACAGTGGAGGATTTCCATCCTCCGTGCCGTTTTAAATTTATAATGTCACCTCCTCCATGTAGAGTTGCTGAACGTCGACGAAAGCAGAGGCCGGTAAATTCTCCTGGATTGTCTAATTTAAGATAAGAAGCGATTTTGCTAGGGGCTTTTAACACAGAATGCAATCCGACTACTTGAGTAGGCCACTTCCCATTAAAAAAAAAATAAATATGACGAAAAATTGTCCAGAAAGTGTATATTTTCTGGTCGGTCTTAAAAAAACAGTTTTTTCACATTGTTGTCATAGATATTTACCTTTAGATAAACAAACAATATTCACGAAAGTGGCAAATTTATGGCCTCGCGCACGTAAACAAAGCTACACACGATTGGACATGCACACTGCAACATTATCGTTTCACAAACGAGGAAATAAATAGGTCCAGGCTTTAAAATTTAAGTTCTTGCTCAAAAAATTGTAAAAGTTGAGCTTCAAATTATTTTTACTTGTAATCAGCTAACATTTACCCCAACTTCTTGCCAAAAAATTGAAATTTCTTCTCAATTTTTGATGAAGATGGAAAATAAGGTCAAGATTTCTGGCATTTTTAGGGACAGATTTTGAGAATAGAAAATTGTTTTTAAGGATTTGTCTGTAAAATTTATTTAAAAATGATTCGTCGTCGTGTTTTTAGTTCAAAAAGGAAGAGAACAAGTCAATTAAACTATAAAACTTATAAAATCAAATATAAAAAAAAAAAATACTAGCAAAATAACCGATCGATGTTATCGCATACCTAACCTCAAGTCAAATATTAGTTGGTATATGACTTGTATTAATTTTTACAATTTGGTAAAAACTTGAATACTGCTGGAGCTTGCTGTGTTTAAATTGATCATAATAAAATAAAGTTTTACAACAAGATACATCACTACTCCATACTAACTGAAAATACAAAACATTAGTATTTTACCCCTATTGTTTATATTCCAATCCGAGTATCAGAGTCACTAAAAGCACAAACACAATTTACCGTAAATAATTAAAAACCAAACGAATATCATGACAAATTCAAATAAACCTATTTATTTAATTCAAACTATATTTGTGTCAGAAAAAAGAATTATTTGTTCTCAGTAAAAATAAGTCAAACAACTTAAAGCGAACATTTTTTCAGTGTAGTATGCGTTATTATAGAAACGATTTGGTTCTTTCTATGTGTACCGTTTTACCTATATGGATGGGCCAATTTTCCAAAAAATTATACTCAGTAGTTTTGAGATATTAGCATTATTCCACACTTTTTTAACACCCTGTATATTAAGTTAACGCTTAGTGTAGCCTGCTTTTATTTTATGCAATAAGCCTACAACTGTTGGCATAATGAATTCCATTATCATTAAAAGAATGTCACTCCTATAAGACAAATAATGTGTCATAACTTAACAATAAGGGGTTAATATCCTTATATCTGTGTGTGTGACCAAATGTTACAGTGTTTGTTTCTTTGTCCTTTGTCATTCCTATTATTTTCATAATAAAATAAACATGATTACGACGGGCGATAAACATTTGTATGTTTTTGTTAATCAGTGGCGCATAATTAAATAGACATTTATGTACATAGGAAAATATTTCAGACAAAATATATCACGTTACTTAAAAACCGTTTCTTGCTTGTTATACCTAAATTGTGTAGTCAGATTCTGCTACTTGCGCCCAAGTAGCATTTTTAGACACCCTAATGAATAAACATGTAGCAATTGCTTTTTCTTATAAAATCGAAGTAATTTCAATTTGCCATAAAGCCAATGAATTAAAACTAAAGTAACTGCTTTGGCGTCCAACAATTCCTTAAAAGTGCAAGAATTGCTTCTAGTCAATGCTTTTCTTAAAAAAATAGAAGCTATTGCTTAAAATGTGATGAATAAATTAAGAAATTGCTTTTTCTAGTGTAGCGATCGCTTTCAACTTTTTAAGGTAGGTCGACCCCTGCATCATTTGCTTGGTAGCAGTCAACTTTAGTTCTCCGCGGCATACACGTGCGTCGCTCTTAATTTGTGTCTTCAATTATGGCTGAATATATGAACGTCCGTAAAAGAAAAATCTACAGTGTACGTAAAAATTGCAGATGTGATGATTTCAGAAAGTTATTTCGATTTGACTGCGAAAATGTTAAGTGGTTGGCAAATTATTTTTTGACTAATACTGGTAAAAAGCGAGGGGGTGCACTGTCGCCTTTAAATAATATGAAAGTCTTTCTGCGGCAATTGTCGGATCCGGGCTTTCAAAATTCTGTAGGTGAAGAACTCGGTGTTCACCAAACTACTGTCTGTAAGACATACACTTCTGTAATGGATGCAGTTTTGGAGAATGCCAATATTTTTATTAAATTTCCTACAAGTGCTGAAGCTGTTGTGGAAACTATAAACGGTTGTGGTCAGAGATTTATTTATGTTCCTTCAATTTGTGAACTAATATTAATTGCTTGTCTTTAATTTCTTCATCACTACTATCACTTTTTTCATTTTCACTGAAATCTGCCATATTACAAATATAAGTTTCTTATTTTCCACAAAAACGTAACAGATTACTATTGTACTAAATAAATAGACCAACGTTGTTGTATTTACGTCAACACTTTTGCAAATTAGGCACCAAACTGAACATGAAATCTATAATCTGAACAAGTGGATAAGCCACGTCTGAACTTGTGTTGAATAAGCATTTGCTACAGAGGTGTAAGAAAAGCAGTAATTGCTTCAAAATTTTATTCATATCCAGATCTAGCAATTGCTTTTACTTATAGCATTTGCTAGTCAAGCAATTGCTTTTACTAAAAAGTAATTGCTTCAACTAATTGTTTAATGTTTATTCATTAGGCTCATAGAAACCCATGTTTCTGTTTCCTAGGTATACCGAATGAAAACTGTTGGCTACAAATTTGGAAGCATTTTCGAAACGCACACATTTTAAATAATGCTATTGCAGGTGTTTCCGAGTGATTGGTACTAGCTGTGACTTTCGCTGTTTCGACGCATAATGGAAAGTTTTAAATGTATTCGAAACTGTTCTATCAAATGTTTATTTAAGTGTGGGAGTTCAGTCTTAGACGGCTCTAGTTGAAAATGTCAAAATGAAGGAAACAGATAATTCAAATTACCTGCAGGTTGTGAAATAGAAGAAAAACAATATGAAGACGAAATAATTTCACCATAATTCATTGGCCATAAGTAAAGGACGGATAATATGTACTTAAATTGAGCCAAAATATGCGGTGCCTTGTTTGCATTTAAAATATGAAGTTATTTGCATTTTTTGTACCAAATATGCATACTGGTATGCAATATTTCTTAATTAATGTATTATAGTAACATAAGGTAAAGAAACACATTGGGTTCTAAAAAATATGTTTGTTTTTAAAAAATGCAAAAATAAAACTAAGAAATATAAAAGTACAATTTTTTAACTAAAATTGTATGAAAGCATTTATTACTAAATATTTTTCAAAATTTTCAACTTAAAAGGATGGTCTTCTATTAGTAAAACTATATTTATACAAAGAGAAGCTTGTTTCAACATCTACTGATGTAATCGGACAATACTGCAACTTAGATATACTTAAACCAAATAAAACCAAGATATAACTTCGTTGGATGCAAGGGCGTCCGAAGGAACTATTGCAAGGGGGGGCAAATCATAATTGGAATTATTTTTGTTTCTAGCACTTCAACAAACCTTCAATAAAAGAATAGAGCAAAACACCTAATACTTATATTAAATAACAAAAAATAGCTAATCAAAATATTTAAAAATGTTCAAATATAACAAAAAACTTATAAGTTATTCAGATTTATTGGAGAAAAGAAATGGTAATTTTCTTAAATCTTTTGCAAATTCATCAATACTTTTTTCAATTAAATGTATTTTTTTTTCTTTTACAAATTTGCGATGAACACTCATCATACATAAACCGTCCAATCGGTGCTCAGTCATAGTCGAGCGAATCCCAGGTTTTTACTCTTCTGAGAGTACTGAATGATCTTTCGACTGTACATGTAGTTGGAGGTAAACAAATTGCTTTTGCAATTGCCTGACCAATAGTATATCTATTTGTATATTGCTATTATGACTAGCTGTGTAAATTAAAATAAAGCTCTATTTATTCTATTCTAATATTTTTCCTTCGCTATTTAGTGAAGATTTTTGAATTCCACATTTCATTTTATGCAACAAGAGTTAGTTTTACCAATTTTGTCAATTGAATTTTATCTCAATAAATATGTATATCCCAGTTAAATAAAATATCTCAAATCTACTTGGGCCAGGGGGTGGGGGGGCAAGCGCACCCCCTTGCCCCCCCTTCGGACGCCCTTGGTTGGATGGTTTACCCTCATAATTGCTTTTTACTGCAGTTAAGTATTTAAATCCTTCCTTTTTTTTACAGTTATATCCAATTCATTCCTTATACTTGACCTCGGACTTTACGGGGACAAAAGTATGTATTACAAATCGATATATTTTTTTGAATTTATTAATAATAATAATAAATGACTTTATTGTAATACAGAAAAAATTACAAAGGGCGAAGTTGAAGCAAGCTTCCTCACTTTTGAATTTGATATAAATACAGTTTCTTAAGCAGGTAATAATAACGCATTATTAAGTGACAATAAACAACCCCTAACAATATACCTGCAAACCCCGGAAACCTCCGATAAATACCTTGTGTATAATTAAAATGTAAATATAATTATTATAATCTTCAGATTGGAAAATCCCTGAAATAAGTATCGAACTGAAAGATAGCATTATAATAATTATTGGAAGCTCGACTTGCTAATAAACGAATTGTGGTCTCTTTGGTGTCTCGGTTTGTGTTCAAACTTTTTGCCGTTTAATTGCTATTAGAAAAGTTTTGAGACATTCCAAAAGGGGTTTTATTATTGAGGTCTATTTTCAATAGGTTCTAACTTAGTTTATTAGTACCTACTGAATATGATGAATTCGATTATATTGAAAATGCCCATTGTTTAAACATTGTTATTTATCTAATAGCCCGTCATAAATACAGGAAATGAACTGATATCAAACACAGTTCCACACCCAACATAAATTTTTGTTCCCTGAAACGTTTTTGTAATAAAATCAACATCGTTATTATCGGAAAATAAACACATGCTTGTGTCAATATTTTTATAGAAAGTTTCAAAATTCTCTCCACTCATAAATATCTTTCATTTATGTCCTTACGCTAAACAGACAAGGGGAGGTTCCGTTCGACGTGATAATTATCGGAATAATCCCTCACAGTTGGTTGGGGACGATGGGGTAGTACAACGACCTATGTGGGTAGGAAAAATATTCAATATACAATGTTTTTCTGATTTTTTCTGAAATTGTTATATGCTATATTTATTTCAATGGTTTACTGTGAACCGTTTACTGTCAAACTTACAGTGGCATGTTATGTTAGTGCGAGAGAATTAGTGATGCCGCGAGACGAGACGAGACGAGAATTTTTTTTATCTAGTCTCGACGAGAAACGCGTTTTTCTCGCTCGAAAGTGCCATTGTCTAGTCTCGTCTCGTTTTTTCTCGTGAGTAGGGAATCATAAAAATATTTTTTTCTAATTTTGTCTCGAAATAGATCTATTTCGAACTCCGAATTTTATTATTTAAAGGTTGGCCCTACATGACATGTTTTTTTTCACCGTTTAGCATAGCATTCTAGATAACTAATATTTTTTAGTCTAAATATGCAAAATACTACACGAACCCACGTATGTATGTTTGGTTGCCTTTGTTTTAGTTCATTAAAAAACACATATTAAATAATAACTTTATTGACGCAGAACTATTTTGCCTTAGATGCTTCAAGCTATCATTTTCTGCCAAATCCTATCCAAAATTCAATCTACTAACGTTCCAATGTCGATTTTAACTACAACTTTATTTGAATTTTCCATCTTCCCTATACTAAATTGCAATGCCCTGACGTAAAATCACGTCTTTTGAAATTCGAAAAAAGTAGCAAAATTGCCCGAATTTCCGAACGTTCTGTATATGTACCGAATGTACAAGGATCACACAACATATTCCATCCAATTTCAAATCTCATATCGCTAAAATAACTTTAGAACCTCGTGGTGAAAATGGGTCAATAAATCAAAAAGTTCGCAAAATAATGTTTGTTGTCCAGAGGCTACTATGCTAAAAAATAGTATTTCCAACATAAAATTTAGACATAAAAATTTACAAAATTTGAAGGATTTATTTTCTTGTTAAATATGTGTGTTTATTGAAAAAACTACAAATTAGAAAAAATAGTATAACGTACGTTTTATATAAAGCAGTTTTAAGCACTTGTCCCGTTATAAAACTTTTTAACATGGACGCGTGCTATAAAATGATGCTTTATAAAACGTGTACGTTAATATACTATTTTATACGAATCTTAAAGGGGGTAAACATTTAAAAGTATCTGGTCGTCTCGCAGAAGGGTTTAATATAAGTCGGTTTGTTAGTCATGTGACAGAAACTATTTTTCTTAGATCAACAAAATATTGCAAGCGGTCATAAGACATAATTCACGTAATGTAATAGGCTTGGCACCGAGGTATTTTCAGTCCAAAATATATGGGGTGGTAAAAGATACAGAATAGAGAACGATTTATAATAATAATAATTGATTCATAATGGAACTACCCTTCTTTTATTATTTATTTTTTGGCATAATTCGGGGCATAATTAACTGCAATAGTTTGGAAAATATTCGACTAAATAAAGGGATCAGCCCAGAATGTCATCCGGGGAAAAACCTTAATTTTTTTATTACATTAATAGAAAGTGCAAGAGAAAGAACTTAAAGAAGTATTTCCGAAAATGCTCTATTTGACATATCAATCTCTCATAGTTTATGAAATATTCGGACTAAATCGCGGTAACATTAGATAATTAATTATTGTGTCCTTCTTTTACATATGAAATTTGACTGAGGTCCTTTTCGATAATGTGTTGTCAATCGAAAATGCTTTCTTTCAGATTTCGTTAATTATTTAAAAATGTCAACTACTAACCGTAGACAGAAGAAAGAGGCTAGATAATTTGATTCTGTTCTCTTGAATATCTGTTTTAAGGTAAATGCCTTCACAATACGATAGAGTGAGAACGTTAAACACATTATTTTTCTGTCTATATATTAGGAGATACCTAAAATTCAGTGTTCTAACAAACGAGAAAATTCGAGAAAATTCGAGAAAAAACGAGAAATTTCTCGACGAGAAACGGTCTTCTCTCGTCTCGTCTCGTGACTTCTCTCGAGAAAAAAAATTCACTCTCGTCTCGTCGAGACGAGACGAGACACGAGAATTTCTCGTCTCGGCGGCATCACTAGAGAGAATAAATAATATGTTTAGATCAAAGGCGGTTTTAGCTTTTCAACATGGGGTATTCTCAAATTCCAATTTTTTCAAAAAAATGGTATCAATTACCTATGCATTTAGATAGGTATATTTTTCTTTAAACAAGCATGAACTAATAAATAATAGAAAACCTTTTAGTAAAACATCTTTAAGTGAAAAAGTATATTTTTATTATACCTTAAACTTTAACATTCAAAAACTAAAACATAAACCTCTTAAAGAAATTAAAATAAAATAACCAACAAAAACACATTAACATAATAAAAGTAGAGATACGAAATGACTCCTATGCACAGCACAAAAAAAATAAACAAAAATAAAATTATTATAGTATAATTTAGACATTTTTAATGAATCACAAATTCTTTAATTCGCCTTTTATATTTTGCGAACGTTTTAATAACTGGGTTTATGTCAATTGGGACATCCCTATGCATATGCATAAGAGCCAAACCACACAATCGCTCCTGGGTCATATTACTCCTCAACCACGTTTTTAATTTTTTTTAAACAGAAAACGATCTTTCAGCTGAAGCAACGGAAACAGGAAAGGTAAGTAGAATTTGTAATATAATTTTTATCAATGGAAAAAATACCTCATTGCAAGATTTGTATAGAGAATGAGCGATGAGCGATCCGGATTTTTCAAGATCGGTAAATTATTTTTTCCAAATTTCGAATTTGGCTTTTAGTGTCAACTCGAACAAGGGATCATTTATAAAAAAATGGTTTTATAAATAATATTAGTTTGTCTAGGGATTCACAAATTTCTCTAGGACTTAATTTAGAAAAAACAGTAGGAAAGACGATATTTAAGTTTAAAATGTTCATAAGGTCATTATCAAAGCGTGATTCCAAATCTTCGATAATATATTCCAAGATAGGGATGTATGTGATAATTCGGTAATATTCCTCGAAATTTGTTGTTACTACATTTTTGGTCGGTTAATTTGTCTGCCTGTTATTCTAGGTTTGATTACAGCTACACCTAATTCTTCGTGCAATTTAGAAATGTTTTTAAATATTTCAGAAAAGTCTTTATATACATTAATTCTTTTATTTTCTAATGTTTTTATGACCTGATTAACCATATCGGTAGCTGTGGCCCTATCAATACTAGTACTCTGTAAGATTTTGCTTAAATTAACTGTAAAAGACAAAACCTGAGACAAGGAGGAAACTGTTACAATAAAATTGGTTGTTAATATTGAATTTTTTAAAATATTTGCTTTGCTAGACGATTCCGTATCCTGCCAGTTTGAAATAACATCTAATGCATTAACTATAACTTCTAAGGACTCACAAAATCGAAAAATGGACTTATGCCTTTCGACCCATCTTGTCTCACAAAGTTTTAATAGGTTCAAATTTCCATTCATGGGGGGGGGGGGGTAATTACCCTATTACCCCCCCCCCCGTAAAACCGCCCTTGGTTTAGATGCGCGCAATAAGGACAACAAATAAATTAGTGTTGCCGACGTGTTGTGTTGTTGTGTTGCTGGCAACGTTTGACGAAATAACCTCATCGCCTCGCTTCATCCACAAACATTATTTGGACCTTCGTTTGGATTGTACCGCGAATAATATATTTTATGTATTTTTCGATTCATTTACTTAATTAATTAATTATTCTTCACATCTCCGTACTTCGATGATAGCCTGTAGGGTGACTGATAGGTCTCACTTTATGGCCTATTGACGCATAAATCAGAGAATGTATTAAGAAAAACAAAAATGTACCAGCCACTCGAAAGCCCGAATATCCTTAAACTTACCCAGTACATTTTACCGTTAATTGACAGTGAGTTGTTAATCCGAACGCATGATACTACTACATACGATTCATACGAACCAATTTGCTTATTTGCTGTTATGAAGGGGGAATGAAGCGGAAGTGGAACGCGATTCGCGTTCGAACAGAAGTCGACAACGTTGAGTTTTGATCGATCCCTTTTTAACTCTGGCCATTTTAAAATCATTTTTTTATATTAAAAGTAAGTGAAGGCTTGTTAGTACTGTAGATGCTTGGACATCTGGCGAATGTCAGCCAGACGGAAATCTACAGTTTTATGGTTCCAAACTACAATTTTACCCAAAGATGTTATGCTGTTCCTAATTCAGTGACTCACACCTCTCCATCAAGAAAACCATTCAGTTGTCTTAGAAACTCTATTATATCAGGACATTATTCGCACTAACGAATCCTTTGGTTCAGGGCGCCTACTAATCCATTTGCACAGGAGCGTAGCGAAGTGCATTCTGTTGGGGGGGTGCTATCCAAAATTTCCCAACTAATTTTACAAACATTTCTTAGCCAGGCACGTAGCCAGGGTTTCTTTCCGGGGGAGGTTTACCGAGATCGCGCCAAAGGCGCAAAAAAAAAGCGCGAAAAAATTTTGGGTGCCACGCCCTTTTTTGAATCATGATGCTTGGGTTTCAAGTGGGAAAAATAAAAAACACAACACAAAATCCTCAAGAAAAGCACAAAAACAAACCCGGTAATAATTGACGTGCTTGGGTCTCTCGTGCAATTTCCCCCATTGCCCCCCCCCCCTATACCCTCGCGCAAGCATTAAAAAAAATCTAATTTTTTTCGTATTGGGTTTATATTATTGTACCTATTAAAATTTTAAACAAATATGTATTTTTATTATTATATAGGTAGATAAACTATACTAGGTATAGGTATATACATGACAATAATAATTATAATAACAATCTTGTAATTTGTTGTGATACCTCTGCTTCGATGTGGACTGTATTCTGGTTTGCCTGGTTCGGCCTCTTCTAACGTTTATAAGAAAACTAATATTTTCTATACTATTTCGATTTATTTTACTTTCGATTACATACGATCTTTTTTGAGAAAGATGTCACAATGACAATATAAAAATATTCACCTTCCAAAAATGTTTCATGACCTGCTAAAACAGGTAATTATACGGAACATTGCCCCCCGCCTTGAAAGGACGTCCTTTTAAGAACCTTTACAGTAAAATGGATCATGAAACAACAAGTGACTAAACGTGATAACTTATTTCCAATGTCTAAAGCACTCAATACTATGGCACCACTAAAAGTCCAAAGGTAACGGACATATTTTGGCAAATGAGCGCTTTATTACTCCCGTTTTAGTTTTGATCAGTGCGACTCTAGCCACTCCATCTTTGCCGGGACATAGTTCCGTGACTCGTCCAAGTAACCAATTAAGTGGGAGTTGGTTATCTTCTTTGATAACAACCAAGTCGTTGATATGGATTGAACCCTTTTCTGTTTTCCATTTACAGCGATACTGTAACTCTGACACATATTCAAGAGACCATCTAGACCAAAAATGTTGCTGAAGTTGCTGTATTCGTTGAAAGTGCCTTAATCTGTTCTCGGAAATATCTGTGTAGTCTGGATCAACTACTGAGGTCATAGGCCGTCCAATTAGGAAATGAGAAGGTGTAAGAGGTGTTACATCCATGGGATCACTTGACAGTGGAGACAAGGGACGCGAATTTAGCACTGCCTCAATTTGCACTAGCAAAGTATAAAATTGCTCAAAGGATAGCAATGCGTTACCTGCTACACGCTTTAAATGATACTTTGTGGCCTTGACACCCGCTTCCCACAATCCACCAAAATGTGGAGAGTATGCCGGAATGAATGACCATGAAATGCCCTCATTCTGTATTGATTCCGTCAAAGCTTTAGAGTTTTCCTGTAGAAATATTCCAAGTTTTTGTAACTCTAGATTGGCACCAACAAAATTAGTCCCGTTATCTGAATACATTTTGGATGGCTTTCCACGACGAGATATAAAGCGTTTAAAAGCTGCCAAAAATGATTCTTTACTTAAATCCGATACAAGTTCGAGGTGAATGGCATTGGTTACAAAACAGACGAATAAACTAATAAAACCCTTTGTTTTTGTATTTTCATTTGCGCCTAAGTCGATTAAATCTGTTTCGTCAGATGTTTTTATGCCTTTTAAAACATCAGAGCTGTTAGATACCCATTTTCTAAGATGAAATCCCGCTTTACAAAGAATCTCTGAAACTTCGTTCGCTAACGATATCGCATCTTCAATACTGTTTGCACCTGTTAACATATCATCTACGTAGAAATCCTCTTTGATAACACGAGAAGCTACTGGAAATTCATTTTTACATTCTATACCAAGCTGATATAGACATCTGATCGCTAAGTATGCTGCCGATTTAGTACCATAAGTTACCGTCAATAATTCATATGCTTCAATAGGCTTGTCACTATTAGAACGCCATAAGATTCGCTGCAGAGACGTTTGCTCAGGATTTACTCGACACATTCGATACATTTTTTCGACATCTGCGACGACGACATAATTATGCTTTTGATAGCGTAAAAGTATCGAGAAAAGATCCGATTGAATAGTTGGTCCAACCATTTGCAAATCATTAAATGAATATCCGCTTTTACTAGGACAAGAAGCATCGAAAACAACACGTAACTTAGTAGTTAAACTATTTTCTTTAACTACGCCATGATGGGGCATGTAGTAAGCTTGCTGAGCGTTATAAAGTTCTTTAACCTTAGACATATGCCCAAGCTCCTGATATTCATCAATGAACTTGCAATATTGAAATTTAAAATCTTTATCACGCTCAAATCTACGCTCTAAACCTAAAAGTCGCTTTTCGGCTATATCGTACGAATCACCTAAGTTTTCCACTTTATTCTTTAATGGAATTGTAACCAGAAAGCGTCCCTTATGATCGCGTTTTGCCGTTTCTAAAAAATGCTCTTCACATAATTTTTCTTCGCGAGAAAATACCTTAGAATTTGAAATTTCTTCTAATTCCCAGAAACGAGTTAGTTGATTATCTATTTCTATATTTTTTAAGAAAGTGCATTGAACGCTTTGATCATGAGACTGATTTGAATATACCTGACCAGATACAATCCAACCAAATTTACTTTTTTGTAAGAATGGGCCATAATTGCCTAATTTGACCTGCCCTATGCACACAATATTCCAAAAACAATCGGCTCCCAGAAGCATATCTATTTTACCGGGCAAATAAAAGTTTTCATCAGCAAGCTTTATGTTTCTTGGAATATTTAAGCTTTGTTTATCAATTTTAAAATTTGGAAGATTGCTAGTAATATTAGGTATAATTAAACATGAAACTTTACATGAAAAATTGTTTATCTGTGATTGAACTTGCAAAACTGTGTTGCCTATGATATTTGATTGTGTCTCGTTAAGTCCGCTAACCTTTAAATTAGTCGGCTTACAAGAAAGTTGCAACTTGTTACTGAACTCATGAGTTATAAAACTACTTTGCGATCCCACATCTAACAAAGCTCTTGCTACGAACGGTTTATTGTTTTTATCAAAAACACGCACTAAAACAGTTGCCAAAAGCACTTGCTGATTAATCGATACATTTCGTGAAGATAAATTTACGCTTTTTTGCTGAACATCCGTATGATGGTCAGCTGATTCGTTATCATTGTGATTAAATTTATCGTTCGCTTCTGTATGCAATAAAGTATGATGTCTTGCTTTACACGTTTTACAAGACCCAGAAAAACATTCTCTAAACATGTGCCCTGTTCTTAAGCAATTTAAACAAAGTCGTTTTTTCTTAGCCTGTTTTAAACGATCGTATAAATTTAGTTTTAAGAATTCAGAACAATTTTGAATATAGTGTTCGTTTTTACAGAAAGAACACACTGGTTTTACAGGATTGCTTAAAGAATTGCTAGTAATAAACGAATTTGTTCTTCTGTTAAACCTGCCTGTATTTTGCTTGTTATCAGTTTTACCTTGCTCTATAGATTCAAGAAGATCTGCTCTATCTTTCAAAAAGCTAATAATGTTATCTAGTGTGGGTGTTTTAAAGGAAGCCTTCGATTGTTCCCACTTTCTTAGACTAACATCGTCTAATTTTGTTGAAATTAAATATATCACCAATGTATCCCAATTTTCCGTAGGTTCATTTAAAGTTTGTAAAGCCCTAAGATGTTTGCCAACACTGTCTACCATATTTCTTAATACACCGGACGACTCATTATTAATTTTGCACATGTTACAGAGCCTTTACATGATTTTGTATTAAAATTCTGGGATTGTTAAATCGATCGCAAATTAATTTCCACGCACTATCATAATTAGAACCTGAAAATTCTAAACCAGCGATTATTTCAAGTATTCTCGGACCTAGGTATGCTCTTAAGTAATGTAATTTTTGTATATCAGAAAGCTTATTATTTTTATGAATTAGTGACTCGTAAGTGTCCCTAAATTCCAACCACTTATCATAATCACCTTCAAACTTCTTTATTTCGATGACTGGAAGTTTGACACCGCTATTATTATTATTAACCGGTACGTTCTTGTAAGTATTTTTAAACGAGACTGATCCCTGCGACGATTCGCTACCTCCGCCATTACCTAACGAACTGTTTGCAATAATAAATCTTTTAGATTTTGTTAAAACTCTATGGTAAGCCATTTCAAAGGTTTCGCGTATGATATATTGCCCTTCACAATCGTCGCAAAGCTCTTCAATTTGACCCTGCAGGTCTTCAAACTCATCCAAACTACTCTGAAATCGCTCCACGCGTTGCTCTAGCTCTAAAAAGACGTTTTGATCGCCGATAATAAAATCTGAATACGATTGCTCTAAGTTTCCGACATATTTCTCAAAAATTGTTAACTTTGCTTTGACAGAACCTCTCTTCCTGCCGAGTTTTTCTTGTTCATCCGTCATACTTGCTAAGTTATTTAAACAAACTTACTAGTGAAATATTGATAACTAAATTATCCCAAACGCGCCACAAAGTATATGTTTAAATCAACCTTATTACGATAAAAACTCGCTAGACAAAATGAGGTTAGCCTAACACGCTTGATATAAAAGGTAAAAATCAAAGGTAGTTAATGAAGTATGGAACTGACACACCTTTTTGACGTATTCCTTCTAATTTTCACCCATAAAATCCGGTAGGAGGTCCATGTAATTTGTTGTGATACCTCTGCTTCGATGTGGACTGTATTCTGGTTTGCCTGGTTCGGCCTCTTCTAACGTTTATAAGAAAACTAATATTTTCTATACTATTTCGATTTATTTTACTTTCGATTACATACGATCTTTTTTGAGAAAGATGTCACAATGACAATACAAAAATATTCACCTTCCAAAAATGTTTCATGACCTGCTAAAACAGGTAATTATACGGAACAATCTTCTGTTCTTTTTTGCTGCCATGATATCAATTACTCTGTTAGGATTAACAGTAATGTCCTAGTTAATAGAAACTATGACTAGGGCACTCAGAGCTCTAATAATATATGGATATTTCGATATTAAATTTGTTTTGGTTCTTTATTTTCAACCATTAATATACATTTGAAGACTTTGCTATATGGAAAATGAAACAAGCAACATATGTCGGCAAACTACAAGGAAGATGTATGATGTATTTTTTTCAGTACCCTATTGTAACATTTGATAATAATTTTTAACGGCATTAGTTCGATGTAACCTACTCTCCCCTATATTTTGCCGGAAATATCATGGCTAAAGGGCCAAATGTGTGCAAGACACGGGCCACTGATATATTTATATATTTATGGAATATGTTTGGCTCACGCAAAAGGAAAATTAGGTTTTATTAGGGCCGTTAAATCTGACATAATATTATTTTTAATTAGCTACGTAATACGAGACATTAAAAACTGAATAAGATGAATCGTCATTTACTTAAATGATTAAGTTATTAAGAATAAGAGTAGCATTAAGATTAGTGGCTGGATGTAAAGGTAGTGATGCAATGTAGCATTTATATACCTACAGGGTTATGATAAAGAATAAAAGGATCAGATTGTACCGTGCGAGCAAAAATTATTTGCATCAAAGAGGGCCTTGCATCTATGGACCGAATGCTTAGCCGTAGAGCTTAATACCTGTTGTGTGTCAGTAACTACCTGAATTAACAATCAATTAGTTATTCCGTCATCTTTGACAGTCGTTACAAGTAATTTGATGCATCGCTAATTTTTCCGATTTCTTGAACAATTCACACACACAATGGGCTTTACGGAACAGCACAAAACATTCATGGTTGAAGCGTATTTTCAAAACGGGGTTAGAGTAAATGGTAAGTCAATACAATCCGGGTTTGTGCATGGACGATTTTCACGAACATTTTCCTAACGTTGCTTTTATTGCTGGGGATTTTTATCAATGCCTGAAAAGAACCGTGGCTCCGTTTAGGGAAACAGATTCTATACAACACAAAAAAGGAGCAGGAAGACCATCTGTAAGAACAGAAGAACTTGTTGCAAACGTTCGTGAAATAATGCAAAATACCCCAACAAATAGTATAAGACGCTTGTCCCAAGAAGTGGGAAGATCTTATGGAACATGCAGGAATATTCTTAAGAAGCAGCTTAATTTATTTTCTTATAAAGTGCACATATTCCAAGAAATATAACCGGAGATTTTGAAAGACGCAGGAATTACTCTCAATTGTTTACCCAAAATTTATTGGAAAGAAATGATTTATTAGACCTGACTTTTTTTCGGATGAAGCCTGGTTCCACCTCTTCGGTTATGTGAATTCTCAGAATACACGCATGTGGAGTAGTGAAAATCCTCATTTTTTGTAGAGTCCACATTGCACCCTAAAAAATTGGTGTCTGGTTAGCTGTTTCCCGAAAAAGAATTGTTGGTCCTATTTTTTTCCATGACACAGTTACAGCACAGCGGTATAGAGACAATATTTTGAATCCATTTGTGGAACAATTACTTGACGACGAACTACGTTTTGGATATTTTCAACAGGACGGTGCAACCACCCATACAGCCGCCGAAACTATTAACTACTTACGCAATTTTTTCGACGACAAATTGATCACTTTTCGATCAGACATTGAATTCCCACCTAGATCACCTTATTGTTTAACGGTTATGGATTACTTCGTTTTTCCTCATTTAAAAAACACTATTTTTAAAACAACAGTTGCAAATTTAGAACAATTACAAGGAAGGATTATCCAAGAATGTGGTAACATTTCTCCAGAGATGCTGGTCAACACTTTCGAAAATATGAAGAGACGTGTGAATTTATGCTTGGAGCATGGCGGTGGCCAATTTCAGCAATTTATGCAATTATTTTTCTTTTTCTTTCTGTATATTCTTACTTTATTAATTTTGTAAACAACAAAAATATATTTGTATTTGTCTACTTATTTTATTACTCATTAGTTTGGCATATCATGTAATAATATGAATTTGACAAAATTTTAACCTAGATTTGGTTAGATATATCGTCCCCATATTATTGTGATCTAAACCAAGCCCTACGCTTTTTAATCCAAGCCGTCTTTGATGCAAATAATGTTTGCTCGCACGGTAGGTTTAAGCTATTATTTGTTTTGCTAATACAGTAAATAATTCAATGTCAGGACTCTCAGTTGTAGCTAAGGAAGCCTGAAACAATAAGTTACTGGGCGATACTGGAATCGAAAATATTCAATGTAATAGTAATTTATTACAGCTTTAAATATTTATTATATTCCATATTTAAACAAATTCTATACTTAAACAGAAAATATAAATCCAAGCGACATTTGAGCTGTCGCTGATGGTCAAAAAACTAAAAGAATATTCGTTTCCTTTATGTTGACTCATCGTCATAAATCATCTTCAACTGCAAAAATATATTCATCTTTTGTATAACGAGGACCATATGTTTGTTTGCTTACGAGCTTTTAGCAGATGGGCGAATTCGACGACTCGGATTGTCGGGGGCTCATATTCGGTTTATAATTTTCAAAATTAAAATAATTGCATTTATTTAATTGGTGCTGAGCTCTCTACGTAATGACAATTTATTTTAATTCCATCATCAAAATTCAACACTAAATGAGTATTTTACTGTTTATTACTACCTTACAATGCCTGTGACATACAGTTGCGGTGGGCACAGCTTCTATCCGTATGAATACCACATGGCGGAATATATTGTGAGCAAAAAACTCAATCAAATTTACGAACGTTCAAATTAGCATAACCAGAAGCTCAATCCTGGTAAGTCTGTGATGATGATTTTTGGATAAGCAGGGTGCACAAAAATTAAACAGTTTTATTAACCTCCGTATCAACTATATCAAGATACCTAATAAGAATTAGGTTAAGTCGTTGAGCGTTGTTATTTATACAATGTCACCAGTAAAGTTCGCATCATATGGGATTTTTTTAATTCATAACTTTATTCGAAATTTGACTTTGGCATCAAGTTCTGTTCGATCGAGATGAAAATTAAGCAAAAAAATAGTAGTCACGTGATTCGCATTATCTGTCAAATTTTAATTTTTGCCAAACAATAATTCAAAAGTGGGGTTATTTCTAAAAATATCGAAAAAAGTTATTGGAAAAAGTTTTTTTAAATGCAGTTTCTAGCCCACATGCCAAATTTCAGCGGCATAAGATAATTTTGATTTTTTACCCATATTTTGTAAATTGCACCACTTTTGCAAAATAAGACTCAACGCAACCTACATAAAACTTCTTAGTTTTGACAATGCTTTATTTCAGATAAATTTTCTTTAAAGTATCGCCATATTAAATATGTGTTTTTCTACAAAATCAAAATTGGGCTATTAAAATTTGGTCGCATGTGATGCACAGTTTATTTGTTTTTGACCCTGTATAAGGTAATTTCTTAAATAAGTATTTTTGAAAACGTAGTTTGTGTCTGAAAGTAATACACCTTAATATTAAGACAAAAAAGAACACAGTGTAATCAGTAAAGTGTTAATTAAGTGGAAAAAATTTTTAGGGGTGGGTAAAAAATCAAAATTATCTTATGCAGCTCAAATTTTGCAAATTAGCTAGAAACTGCATTTAAAATAACTTTTTCTAATAACTTTTTTCGATATTTTCAGAAATAACCCCACTTTTCAATTATTTTTTGGAAAAAATTAAAATTTGACAGATAATGCGAATCACGTGACTACTATTTTTTTGCTTAATTTTTGTCTCGATCGAATCAGAATTTGATGCCAAGGTAAAATTTTGAATAAAGATATTAATTTAAAAAATCCTATATTTTAATGCAAATTTGGTCGCATGTGATGGAAAGTTTATTTGTTTTTGACCCTGTATAGGGTAACGTCATAAAATAAGTATTTTTGAAAACGTATTTTGTGCCTGAAAGTAAAAAAATAAAAAATAAAATAAAGGGGGTTTTAAATTAAATCGTTGAAAATAGATAAACTTTATGTTAAGTTCAACTAAAATTTATTTTCCACTTAAATAACACTTTACTAAAGACACTGTGTTATTTTTTGTCTTAATATTCAGGTGTATTACTTTCAGACATCACTACGTTTTCAAAAATACTTATTTTATGAAGTTACCTTGTGCAGGGTCAAAAACAAATAAACTTTGCATCACATGCGACCAAATTTGAATAGCCCAATTTTGATTTTGTAGAAAAACACACATTTAATATGGCGCTACTTTAAAGAAAATGTATCTGAAATAATGCATGTGGGCTAAAAACTGCATTTAAAAAAACTTTTTCTAATAACGTTTTTCGATACTTTCAGAAATAACCCCACTTTTGAATTATTTTTTGGAAAAAATTAAAATTTGACAGATAATGCGAATCACGTGACTACTATTTTTTTGCTTAATTTTCATCTCGATCGAAGCAGGACTTGATGCCAAAGTCAAATTTTGAATAAAGCTATTATTAAAAGAAAATCCCATATGATGCGGACTTTACTGGTGACACTGTATATAGAGAGCCAGCTTAAATTTCTAAAATATTATATCAACAAACTACAAATCTTTGTTTGAAATTGCTGCACTCTAACAAGTTGCCTATCTAGATAGATTTGCATAGTTCCTGTAAGCTCATAGTATTCTGTGTAAATTTTTTAAATCTCGTAAAGCAGGAAAAAAAATCCAAAACTTAAGGTTTATCTTTGGCATAGAGAAGTTCGATCATGTAATACCTCAGTTCCTGGAACTTAATTGGTTTAGGATTAAAGGCTTTGGTTAATGTGATAAAGCAGAATAAAGCTTTACAAGTTGTTAGCTCTGTTCATCTGCTTTGTGCAAGTTGTTTGGCTATGTGATCTATCTGCAGTTCGTCCGATCCCAGTGGTCTAGCCATAGTATCTGTTCCACAGCGCCAGACATTCATTTGTCTTGTATTGTATTAACCAGGAACTCAGCCAGAGTAACTCGATGCTGAGCAGCAAGTATACATGCAGAGATTGTAGCGACAGTGCCTAGTTTTAATTTAATGCTGCTGGAACAAATTGCCTTTATTGCAGTTTGACTGTCGAGATAGATAGCTATTGAGGCCAGAGGCCCTTCAGTTTGTAGGATCGTCGGCATCAGGGCATAAACATAAACATCTACTTAATACCCTTGGTGTGAAAATAACTATTATGTTTATGTTGTGACTTTTGTGGGTTTTTCTTGAAATTGTTGACGGTAGTCGGTTTTATTATAGTCAAAGGTTGTTACCTATATTTTGGGATAAATAATTTATGCAAACATTTAGCATGCATCATGGTTTACCATTGCCCAATATTGACCCATTGTTTTATTTAATACAAGCGTTCAAAGCCATATACTGCGACCAATAATTACTAAATTTTAATTATTTATAAGTTAATAGGAACCAAATCAATTTTAGACTCTAGGCGCAAGTTTTAGCACATCTGTTTTAACAGTATATTTTCAATATATGATCAAAAATTTCACCGTTTCACGAATACATGATAAGTAAGGTTGCCGCCAGGGACGAACTAGGCCCGGAAAATGTGGTGTATCCAGTGGCGCAACCAGGGGGGGCTGCCGGGCTGCAGCCCCCCCCCCCCCCCGAGCTTAGAAACTTAGCCTATTCTTTTAATTGCAAACCAATTTTTCATGTCACGCCTTTTACTAATATTTTATATTCAGCCACATAATTTACATTAATCATGTTATCAATAGTGAAATTATACTACGTCTGACTGAATGGACTGACCGCAATACTTCCACTGAGGCATCTGGATTACTGGCCAGCATTATAAGTCCCAAATTTGTGATCGCACTAATGTGTACAGAAAGAATATATGCCTACACACTGCCTTTAAGCAAGATTCTACAAACAGTCGATTTAAACCTTTGTAAAGCATTACAGTTAGCTAATGACGTAACAGATCAAGTTAAAGAAATAAGAGGCCTGGCAGATGATAATTTTCAAAATATTCTTAAGGAAGCTTAAGGTCTACTTTCGGAATACGATATTGAAATCAGAGTAGCTAGACTACCGCCAAGACAAACACAAAGATTGGTTATAAAAACCGATTCCGCTGCTGAGTATTTTAAAATAACAATTTTTATTCCGTTTTTAGATGGCCTAATGGCAAATCTCGAGGATCGGTTTTTAAAACATCGAGAAACCATTCAAAATTTTGAATGCCTCTTTCCATATGATAATCATGATTTTGATAGTCAATTTAAATGTTTTTTGAAACTTCACAGCTTCTACAAGAATAAGTTCCTTGAAGAGTTTTCCAATAAAACGATGTTAAAAGCTGAACTTGAGCTGTGGTATAAAAAATGCAAAAACAAAAACTGAAAGCGCGAAGTTGGACAAAGTGTATTCCGAATGTGATGCCAATATATTTCCTAATATAAAAAAGCTTTTACAATTTGTTTTAACTTTGCTTATTACAATCGCCACATCTGAAAGGTTCTTTTCAAATTTAAAATATTTAAAGACATATCTGCGTAGCACCACGGAAAAGGACAGATTAAATGGTTTGGCAGTTCTTTATGCGAACCACGATATTGATATTACCGTGGAAGAAATTCTGGACGAAAAGCCAAAAACAAAACGAAGAATTATGTGCGGCAATGGCACATTTTTGTTGTCACGATGTGACGTCGCTCTTTCCTGATCATGTTGCTGGTCTATTTCCTAGTATAATAGATGTGACCAGTGTATTAGGCAGTAAACTGTAATGAAGGACCATCCATCTCCATCCATAGGTCGCCTTGTAGAGTTCCTACTGTTTTAAGTGGATGTCAATGAAACCCATTTTTCTTGAATACGTGTTTATTGATATTTATAAAACCCGGTGGATTACTAACTGTCCACTGTAAAAAGGAAGTAGTCCCACTATTGGCAATTACTGCAACAGTAAACAGAAGTAAAAAAGGTAGCCGCTTGAGAAATGAAGAATCCCACAATTATATAGGGGAGATATGCGACATGCCAATTTTTAAGGTGACTTTTTGAATGACACTGACTTAAACAACAACCAACAAACGTTACCCTGGAATTTCACGCGGCTGCTCGTCAAAGGGACTAGCTATCATTGCTGCGCGAAGTACACCTATGTTATTGTTGTACCGAAATGAATCCTAACGTAAAGTAATTTACGTGTAAATAAATATAAAAATAAACATATTTACAAACTTGAACAAATTATACTTTAATATTAGTATTATTAGTGATTACTTACAACTTATTATATAAGGTTTTTGTATTGTTTTAGTATAAGTATGATTAATATAATATGCGTTATTTATTTTAAATACATTTTTACTAATTAAAATGAAATCTCTAATTTTTTTTTCATAAATATTTAGTTAGGGCCAGCGGCGTATTATTGCAGAAGTTTTAGGGGGCTGTCGCTCTCGTCAATCATACGTATTTTATCCAAAAAAGGGCGTGGCACCCAAAAAAGTTTTCGCCTGCAGCGCAAGAAGTTAAAGCCCCCCCCCCCGAACTAAATTTCTGGTTGCGTCACTGGGTGTATCGTATAAATACCGAGTGGTGCACTGCCAAACTGGTCGTGGAAAATTCCATGTAAATTTTGCTACTCTCAATTTTTGGCATCACTCCACAGTACTGCGCTAATTACACTAATATAATTATCATCCACATAAATATCAAAAACATTAGAAATTGATGTAAATTGTTATAGAGGAGAAAAGCTCAATTAGGGTTCAAAATTGCTTCATTTGTTCCCCCTTTTACAATGTCAAGTTCAAGTTAATTTCCCATCTGACACGTGCTGGTTGCAGTGGAACTTCTCCAACAAAGATGTTCTAGTAAAACAAAAAACTTTTTTAAAATTTTAATTTTGCACAAAATGTGTTTGTTTTGACTCCTGCCGGGATACTTGGGCCGTAAAAAGTCTGGTACCCTAACAGTATTTTACTTTAAGTTAAGTTAAATTAAAATTAAAAACATTCCCCTTTCTATTTTTTTCAGATGCTTCGATTTTTATGAAAAACAACTTTTTTTTTTCTTTCCATCTTACTTCAATACTTTTACCAAAGCTGAATAAAACTCAAGGTTTTTTACTACTTAATAATGATTTTCACAACACAGTCTTTTTAAAACTCCCTAATTTTTCTTTTGCTATTTCTCATTTTTCTGCCCAGGACAGTGTCTTTGCACTAACCCTTGACTTTTCAGTATGCTGAAGTCTTGATTGTCGGTCTTTTGACTATTCCATTTTACACCTCTTGTATACCATTAAAAGCTCCATTACGGCTCAATCCCATTATTATTTTCTCTATTGCTAACAACATCAGCATTGTAACTTTCACTTTGTTTTCCTGATGATGAGTGTTTCTACACTCGAAACATGTCGATTTAAATTATTATGAATTATTCTAGGTTCGCCTAGTTATTCTAATAAAAAATTGTGGGGAAAGACTTTGTGCTTTTCTCTTTTCTTTTATCTATATCATTTAACTCCACTTTGAGTATGGACAAAATAATTTTTTTCGTTTTTAATATCTAAGAACGTTAATGGCATTGTCCATCACTAACTACATAAATAATGAGATAAAAATTAATTAATTAATTATGGAGATGGACGCCTATCGATTAAATCCCAGTTGTCGTCACCTAGTGATGATGATATTTAGAAATATTTTCCGCCTATAGAACTTTAAGGAAGTATTTTGTTGCCTGTGTTGCTAAACCAACGCACAAAATAAGAAATTGATATTTATTTCTTGAAAACAGAAGCAAGCAGGACAAGCTAGAATTTTTCAGTAACCTATTGAAAACTATTCCACCTTCTTATCCACCTTAACAGACATAATAAACTTTAATCGGATTAAATTTATTATCAATGAATAGATAGTCAAGGATAATAACATCGGGTTACATACGATACTGCTAGCAGTACCTACTTAATATACTTCCAATAATATTTTAATTTACACCTACTACATACCATTACTTAGTTGACAATGTACACTTACTCTATATTATAAATGCATAACCTGGCACCCACTTATTTTTCAATAATATTTTAAAGTCTTATAAATTATGTTTGATTTAATATACAGTGTGTTACGCGCACCGTTGGGATCTCATAAACGATACGAGATACCAGCGAACGTTAAATTAGTAGTTGCGCAATTTTTACATACCTAACAAGCAGTCCAGAAATGAGAAAAATTCCGAGTTCTTTCGAAGATATTTGGAAAAAAACGGATATTCTTTTTGGTAAAAAATTAGTTTCAAATATTTATTGCCACATTTTTTTTCTATAACATGTAAGATGTCGGTAAGTATCAGATATTGATTCTGGCGTTTCGCCATTCGGGTACTGTCATCAGGTATGTACTTCCAAATACACTGCGCGCCATATTTAACGCATAACGAAAAAATTGCATCAATTTTGATCTTATATATTTTCCAAATTTGTGGTTCGTTTTCAATGATTTTTTTTTCTAATTGTAGGTTTTTTCCTTAAGCATATCACTGCCTTTGTTGTTTTGCTTAAAAAAGTGACTTTGGTATTATACCGGGTGTTATAAAACTGTTATGTTTTTTTTACAGAAATTTAAAACACCCTGTGGGATTTACTAGCCATTGCAAGTTATCAGCCAAATCAAAGTCCCATGTTTCCTTTACATTTCCTTTTTTGATTCATTGGTTTATCTCTGTTTTTTCATGAAATATTCAATTTTTAGTTCAACGTGATTTTTTATAAAAAAATGTTTAGTTAAAAAATACAAAATAAACGAAATGCTTTGATTAATGCAACAGCAAGACTAGCAAATTATAAAGTAAATAAAGAATCAATACCTATCTGGTATTAATTAATTTTATTGAATCCACAAAACAGGGCAAAAAAATACAGGGAAAAAATTGTAATTTCTAAAGGTATATAATCAAAAAAATTAAATATGAATAATTAGTAGCGAGTATTGCCTCCCAGAGATATGCTCAATGCAACATTGTCGGACAGTAAGCTATGGCGGAGGATCTGTTATGGTCTGGGCTGGCATTAGTTAAGATGCTCGCACGGAGCTAGTTGTGATTCAGAGAGGTCCTTTGACAGGTAATCTAATAGACATTTTAGAATCCATGTGGTACCATTGGCCCCATTTATTGGGGATACTTTTTTATTTATGCAAGATAATACACACGTAGCAAGAGTGGTACAAATGATCTCCAAGAAACAGAAATTTCAACTTTGCCTTGGCCAGTAAGAAGCCCTGGCAATAATCCTATTGACCATTTGTGGGATAACATGGGATGACAACTTAGAGCCTTGCTTCCTCCTCCTAGAAACTTAAATGATCTGTCATTAAGGCTTATGGAAATATGGAATCAGATTAATCAAGATGAAATCAGAAATCTGATCTTAAGTATGCCAAGACGATGCGAAGCAGTCATTAGAGCAAGGGGAGGTAATACTCGCTATTAATGATTCATATTTAATTTTTTTGAATACCTTTAGAAATTACAATTTTTTCCCTGTATTTTTTTGCCCTGTTTTGTGGATTCAATAAAATTAATTACTACCAGATATTGATTTTTTATTTACTTTATAATTTGTTTTTTCTTGCTGTTGCATTAATCAAAGCATTTCGTTTATTTTGTATTTTTTAACTAAACATTTTTTTTATGAAAAATCACGTTGAACTAAAAATTGAATATTTCATGAAAAAACAGAGATAAACCAATGAATCAAAAAAGAAAATGTAAAGGAAACATGGGACTTTGATTTGGCTGTAATTGCGATAACTTGCAATGGCTAGTAAATCCCTCAGGGTGTTTTAAATTTCCGTAAAAAAACATAACAGTTTTATAACACCCGGTATAATACCAAAGTTACTTTTTTAAGCAAAACAACATATATACAATATGCTTAAGGAAAAAACCTACAATTAGAAAAAAAAATCATTGAAAACGAACCACAAATTTGGAAAATATATAACATCAAAATTGATGCAATTTTTTCGTTATGCGTTAAATATGGCGCACAGTGTATGTCCATGCGAAATTTTAAGTCCGACGTTCCGTCTTCTGGATGCAATCATCATCAGGTTTGTTGTTTAAATAAGTCCTTATATATTAATATATTCTTGCATTTTTATTAAAGTTGTTCATTTTTTATAAATAACGCTACAAAAAAGACCAAGCGTTAATTTTCGGTCTCTTATGAATAGGTAGGTACCTTCGGAAATACACGGAATTTTCAATTAATAAAAAATCATGTTACCTAGTCGATTCCGAATGTTGCAATTTTGCCTTCATTTAATGTTAGATGTATTGCCCGTTAGTAACGAACATTAATGATGTTACTATTGGGGTCGAAACACTAATAATTTATTGAACACAAGGTCTACGAAACTGCAATAAAAAATACATGTCCGCATTTTAAAGTACATACTTGATGATGGTACTTGAAATACGAAACGTCATGATCAATATCTGATAACGACATGTTGGAGAAAAAAAAAAGCGTTACTAAAAATGTAAATTAAATTTTTCGCTATTGGTTTAATACAGACTGTCCGCGGATAGGGTTTACAATAGCGCAAATGGATAAAAAATTTAATTTTATGGGAAGAAGTCGTTCTTGATAAAAAGTTTTGCTTGTACAAAAATCCAATTCACGAAGAGAAAATTTTGATTTTTTATACAGTGTTCGCAAAAACTTCAAAAACATGATTTTTCTCCAAGAGTAAACTACCTTTATTTTTCATTTTTGACCAAAAATGCCAATTAGAAAGCTTATTTAGAATAACGTTTTTAATTTAAATCCGAGATTTAAAATAAAGTTTTTTTAAATTTTAGAGGTAAAAGAATTTTTGTTTTGGATAGCAGCATTAGCGGTCGAAATACATACATTATCAATGACAGAGGGGTATCAAAAAGTTTAAAAAACTAATTTTGGGTGTTACCAGAAATATGCATTTTTAATGCCTTTGTGTACGGAGTCTTCTAGCTGTCCTGAATAGATAGGACAGCTAGAAGACTCCGAACAACGATGTGGCCTGCGAGACAAATACATTGAAATTAATACTACGGCGCGCGGCGATTGCCGATCGTTACGGACCCCATCAACATGTTGTGGATTATAGATTCTAACGGACTAGAGAACTTGACAAAAATTATAAATGGGGAAAAAATTCTATAAATCATATGTAGTAAGGTAAAACGTAAAAACATTGACACAACTTCAAAAAATTGATTATTTTAAAATACAAGAAAAGTGTATATTCCCTCGTTCTCCAAAGGATACATTACGTCTGTGATATATCCTTTGTTTAAAGTTAAATTCGTCTGTTCTAAAACTTTATTTTGCAAACGACCCAATTTAAAAAAAAAATTGTAAGGTGTCAATGTTACCCTTGGTCGAGGCGAACATTGACAGCTTGCACCGAATGACCGCAAAAAGGGTTTGGTGGCAATTTTAGCCATTTATTTACTAAAATTGACACTCCTCACAAACATTATAGGTAAGATTAGTCAAGAAAGAGTAAATACAGTCTCGAAAAATATCTTTAATAAGTAAGAACGTAAAAATAAACTAAAGCAAAAGTGTTTCTTAAACAACGTTCTAAAACGAAATAAGTTAAAGATATTATATCTTTAATAAGTAAGTAAGTATGTAAAAAAAAACTAAAACAAAAGTTTTTCTTAATTAAACAATAACGTTCTAAAACGAAATGAGTAAAATATTAATATCCTAACACAGCTTTAGACAGAGCTGAAGATTGGTTAACTTAAAATAATGTTTTCCACTATTTACAACCGGATCTTCTTAATTTTGTTCGACAATATAATCTAGAGGAATAGTCATGATGTCCTCGACGTCAGGAAATACGAAGTACAAGGATTTTTTTTTAGGAACAGCACCTTAATTTCTTGAGATTCATTGTTTAAATTGATTACTTTCCCCACATAATATGAATTTCCATATTTTGCTATAATCTAATCGCCTTCATCAGATTTTTTTTTATTAATATTTTCCGGTATTTCCATTCTTCCCATGCTATTAGCACAGAAAATATAGCTACGCAACTATATTTTCTGTGCTATTAGTTTCTAATAATTCCTGTGTATCTAACATATTTCTCGTGCTCTGCTGAAGAAAACACTTGGCTTTTTATGTCAATATTACCTACAAGTGTAACATTGACATGTCAATCATAACCTAATTCTTAAAAAAGCAAAAAACAATTAATTGTATATTTAACAACAATATATTATAAATTCTAACTATAAAAAACGTTTTCTCTATCAATACGTACCTCTAAAATGCTGCAAGTCGTAAAAAACGAAGTAAATTGTAAAAGTTTCGGAACACCATGCGCACGCACAAACGAGAACGATACAAGTGACAGAAGGATAAAAAATCAACGGTTGCGTGGGGAAGTATCTCACGGCCGCCGTAAGATGGCACCACCCGTGCGCGTTCTTTGATAATTTATGGGCGGAATTCTGTAACTAGCATAAACGAAAATACTCAGCTGTTTTCAAGATGTGACAATGATACCCCGATGTCAAAGTTGGCCTGCGTTACCTTATACATATTGTCATAAAACATATGGCAGCAAAAAAAACTACATATTTCGTCCCAAAAGACCGCTAGCAAAATTTTAAAATGCCCCAAAATTCAAATTATCCCAAGCGGGTAAAAAGGGGTCGTGACGTCAAGAAGTATAATTTGTGTGTGACATCCACGAAATAGGTTATAGGTTGGCAATAAGTTGAACGACGTTGAGAATTCCACCTTAAAAAAACAATACAATAACAATAACACACGGCAATCCAAATGCAAACTCGGTAGCTCGGCCACCGGTCAGGATAACGGATGACGGAAAAGTCATACTTCCTGACGTCATCGAGCTTGGCGCGCTTAAAAGGTCGTTTGAAATGCTTTTGACACGCGCGAAACTTTAAAGAATTTTTATCAAGTTATTACTGATTTTTAAGGAGTAATAATTTGGGAATATTTTTTTAAGCCTAACTAAATCATATTATTGAAAAAAAGAAAAATTGGAAAGTTCCCTATTCGTTTTTGAAGACGCGGTTCTGCTTTCTTAATTGTAGAGAAAGCGCTCTACTGGGAACAAAATGCATCGCATTGAGACGATATCATTTATTTCCTAACAAAAAAGTGGTTCGCTATTCAACAAGACTGTGCTGCTAATCGAATTGATTACAACCAATAAAAACACTGTTCTAACAAATCTGGAACTGATATAACACTAAAGAGGGTTTGATACACTAGCAATTTATTTAATATGGATTAATAAAAAATAAGCTATCAATAGAAACTATGTCTAAGTAGTAGTAGTAGTAGTAGTAAAAAGATTTATTTAGCACGTGGCTACATGATACATTTTAACAATTTTATACCTTTTTTTTATTTATTTTTTGAATTAAATGACCTTTTGAAACTTTATTTGTCCTGTTGAGTTAATAAGAAAGATTTTAAACTTTTTTTAAAAGATTTTAAACTTTTTTGATTTTTAATTGACTTGTTTAATTTATTAAATTCAATAAGACCCTTATGAAAAACTGATTTATATGCAATATTTTTTGAAAAATTATTAAGAAAAAAATTATTGGTATTTCGTGTTAAATAATTATGTTGATCACTATTTAGAACAGTCAATTGCTTTAAATGTGGCGGTAACAAATCATTTTGAATTTTAAAAATAAATATTAGAACCAAAAATAATACTAAATTTTTTACATTTAACCATTCTAATTTTTTTAACATCACATTAATTTTTGTATATCTATCCATATTAAGTAAAATTCGCATTGCTTTATTTTGTAAAATTTGTAATCTATTTATTACACCTTCATCCGCCATAAACAAAATTGTAGAACAATAAAGAAAATGTGGTAAAATTAAAGTATTGTATACAATTTTTTTTGAATAAAATTTTAAATTTGAACATATTCTTTTAAAATAACTAATTTTTCCCGCAATTTTGGAAATTAAATTTTCGAATTGGTTATTAAATTTTAATTTTGAATCAATCAATATACCTAAATATTTAAAAGAATTGACTATTTCTAGTTTATCACCATCAATTAAAATATTTATATTTGTATAATTATTTAAATTTACACCCATAACCATACATTTTGTTTTAGAAACATTTAATTTTAATTTGTTAACTTTTAACCAGTTTGACAATAGAATCAGTTCTGAATTTAAAATTGCCAAAATTTCCAAAAGATTTTTACCGCTTATATAGATAAGAGTATCATCAGCAAACATTTGTATTTTAAGAAATTTTAGGACTAATGGCATGTCATTAATATATAAAATAAAAAGTAAAGGCCCCAAAATACTTCCTTGAGGTACTCCTATGTTATTAAATTTCTTTGTTGAAAAAAAATTACCAAATTTAGTTTTCTGTGATCTATTATTTAAATAATTTTGAAACCATTGATAAACTTTACCCCTTATACCATATTCAAATAATTTTTTTAATAATATATCTCTATTAATCGTTTCAAAAGCTCGCTTAAAATCAAGAAATACTGCTATTACATATTCTTCTCTTTCCAAGGCTCTTTTCCAATTTTCTACTACATATTGTATGGCTGTTTCACTAGAATATCCTTTTCGAAACCCAGCTTGAGAATAAATAAAAATTTTGTTTTTATTCAAAAAATCCATAACTTGTTCATAAACTACTTCTTCTATTAATTTTTCTATATCCCATAATACATTTATTGGTCTCATTTCATTCCATTGTTTTGAATTTTTAATCTTTGGCACCGGAGTAATATATGAACATTTAAGTTCGACTGGAATTTCTCCTTTGTTTAAACAAACTTCAATAAAGTAAAGAAGATAATATCCAATAACTGTAAATGTTTCTTTCATCAATTTCTTAGTTAAAACCTCGTTGTAATTTTCATTTGAATTTAAATCATTTATAATTTTTAAGCAAACCTGTTGAATTAGATCATTTTTGTCAGTGCATGTAGTGTAAAAAGCGTATAGTTTTTTAAATACCATTGAATCAGGTATTTTTTTTATACGTTAATTCTGCCATTGCCCTCTTTACGCTCCATAGATCCGTATCCTTTAAGATTACTTTTAAATTGTCAACTACATTTTAAATCTCCCCAACACGAAGATAATACAGTCGTTGTGTCCTGACCAATGATGCTCAAGCTGTGTAAACATAATGTTACTATAAATGATATATGACAAAGGCCACCATTACAAACTAACAAGATAACGGCTATACTAAATATCACGAATAGTCTCGTTTTAAAACAGATGACAGCGGTTATTTGTCATCGATCAGCTGATATTGGGACATAATAATATCCCTAGATTTGTAGCGGACCGTAATGAGCCCAAACACCGAGTTATGAATTGCGTTTTTGTTACATTTAATTACATTTTAAAAATTTTAATTTAATTACTTTTGTGTAAGTACCTACAATTATTATTCATTTGACCAAAAATTTAGATACAGGTTAAAATTTTTTAATTCTTTTTCATTAGGGATCATAATTATTAATGTGTGCCTTGCTTGTTAAGTTGATTTCATCGATAAGTAATAAGTTTTATTTCATCTGAACGCCGTTTTTGTCGAAAAGTTAGTTTGTAAAATTTTTGTTCTTAAAATGTTTGTTCGTTAAGGTTAGGTTTCTAACGTATAATTTTCGCATTTTACATTATCTAGGTATCCTTTTCTGTTTTAAGAAAAATAGGTAGAAATTAAGTATTTCCCTGACTTAGGTAGGTAGGAGAGAGTTGGACAAAACCGGGTAGGTTGATAAAACCTGGTATCGCCTAGTTCTACCATATGCCAAAACAGCTTTCCATATTATTAACCTTTAAAAAGCAGCTATTTGATTTTGAAGGAATTATTTTTATTATTGTTATTAGTAAATATTATTATTGTTTGGCAATAGTAACGTTATTACGTTACTATTTAAGTAACATTATGTTACTATAGTAGTTAAAATAGCTAACCATATTAGTATGTAATAGGATAGCGAACAAATATATAATTCTATTTTCTGTGTCTACGTACCTTACATAAGTGAAATTATTATTTGATATTACTATTATTATTGTTTGTATGACAATAAAATAAAGTTTTTAACATAAAGTTAGCCTACATACAAATATAGAAATGTAACTGTATCAATAAATTGCATTTTAACAAACAAATTCCATAAAAACCACTTTTGGGTCTAGGTACCTTACGTAAGTCAAAAACTGTTAAAGTAGGGTTTCCACTGACAGAAAAATTTAATCCCTGGCTAAACTAAAGCTTTTAACTTTATGTTACCCTACATACAAGTTTAGGAATGTAACTGTATTATAACCAACAAATTCTATAAAAACCGTATTTGGGTCTTCGTACCTTACGTTAAGTCAAAAACTGTTAAATTAGGGTTTCCATTGACAGAAAAATTAAATCCCTAGCTATATTAAAGCTTTTAACTTTATGTTAGCCCACATACAAGTTTAGAAATGTAACCGTACCATAGCCAACAAATTCTATAAAAACCATATTTGGGTCTACGTACCTTACGTAAGTTATATATGGGGATTTTCTTGACAGTGAATGTAATAACTTGAATTCAATTAGTTTATGTTGAACTGTAGGTATTTTACCTATAGGTATAATCTGAACAAATAAAACAAAAAAAAATCTATTCTAAATATGAGTGACAGAATCCTATTTTAAGTTGTGTTTCAGTTAGTTTAGTATTTTTAAGGTTTGGATATTTATAATATTATAAACTTTTTAAATCTATTTTGACACTTTATCTTTAAACCATATAGAAATTCATGCTTATTACCTATTACCTACCTTAAATTATAATATTTATAAAACATAACTTTCAAAAGAAATTATTACCTATTACCTATTATTTGGCAATATTAAAGCGGTAGAACCGATGAGGCTATTGCATAAATTGTTTTAGAAGGTATCACGTGTATAGTTTTCAAGTCCGGTCCTGTAATTCATGCCAACATATAAAAATTTAATAGACCAAAATTGACAGAGTGTCACGTGACTTTGCCCCCATCTTGCGAGAGTATTCAAGATTTTTACTATACTTAATGTACTTTGTATATTTTCGATAAAATTCCTTAAATTATTATTTTAAGGTTTTTTTTTTGTTGAAATAATCTTATTTATATTGTATACAAATTGAACGCTTTAAAATATCAGCATTTTAATTAAAAACTCGATAGTGTTTTATTCATTTTGTAATGCTTAAAACTATCTACAGGCGTATTTGTGCC
This sequence comes from Polydrusus pterygomalis, assembly GCA_963969555.1. Taxonomy (NCBI): domain Eukaryota; kingdom Metazoa; phylum Arthropoda; class Insecta; order Coleoptera; family Curculionidae; genus Polydrusus; species Polydrusus pterygomalis. The sequence continues at coordinate 33,065,979 of OZ018376.1, read as the reverse complement.
GTATATTTTCTAGAGAATTTTAATTAGCAGTAAATCCTACATCATAAATTCGTTAGAAATTATGTTTGTAAGTATCTACCTGCATAAAACTGAATAAACAATATCCAATTACTAAGGATACTTCTACTATGAAAGCATTACATTTCACTTATGTTACACGTTTTAATTAAAACTTTTTAAGCTAATCAGTTTATTGTTTTCTAAATAAGCTGTTGTAACTCATTCGGTTCTACCTTTGATGGTTCAACTATACAACTTAATTAAAGAGTGTGATTATTACTCTAATTTAAATTAAATTGAATGCTTTGAATATAATAGAGACCACTGGCGTAGCTAGAATTTTATCATGAAGGGGACAGACAGGTACCACAGGGGCGTAAAGCGTCCAAATTTTGCTAAATTTGGTTAACAATTTTATTTTAATTGTTTATCAAAATAATTAATAAACATTTTTTTTTTAGTCTTCTGGAGGGGTTTGTGACCCTCTCGGAAGATTTTTATTATGGGGATGTATAATTAGGTTCTAATGATGGTACCTGGGTGAGGGGGGGATGCCTCTGTGCCCCCTCCCCCCAGCTACGCCGGTGAAAAAGGCAAAGCACTCTCACATATTTACGGCATCGGCCACAATAGGTAATAATCGATCCACATTAATCATTGGTTGCTGCAGACTTATGACTATAGTTTATAGCCATGCATAATTTTACTTAAAAATTGGTATTAAGTGTAATTACAAATTTACATAATTATACAATACAGAGGGTGTTCTAAAAGGTATGTTCAAAAATTTGTTTACTTATGTTCACTTACTACGAAGCTTTACCTACAGTTCCCTAAAGGGGGTACTCTGAATATGGTTTTTTCTAAATATTTTTGAAACCTTTGTGGATACAAATTTAAAATTTGGATATTTTGGTAAACTTTGCACGCTGAATAGAGCTGTGGTCTTAAAAATTTCGATATTTAAGGCCACAAATAGGGGATAGTGGGGTAAAAATATACATAACTTTTTTTTATACTTTTTTAAGTCCTTATTTATTATTGCATTAAAAATCGTTGCCACACCCTCCGCCACTGGTGTCGACTGATTGTTGAGGCATTGCAATATCGCGCGGAGTCGAAATTTAAACGCTCTCTCTCTCTTTTGTCTTTGTTTCACACGTACGAATGTTTAATGCAAACAAACAGGCTATTTATGAATGAATGATTTGGTCTATTCTATGCATTGGCGAATCCAGGGGGGGGGGAGGCCGAAGGGGCCCGCCCCCCCCCCATGTGAGACCTCAAAAAAATCATAGCTAAAAAAAATTCATTAGGATCTAATATTTTAAACAGAAATGCGTAATGAAATTTTATTATGAATTAAATAATTGAACGAGTTTATTGTCAAACTCAAAAAAGCAAAAGAACATTACCATCCTTTAAAAAAAATTTAAAAATGTGTGAAACTAGATGGGTGGAGAAACACGAAGCTATTATTGACTTTTTGGAAATGTTACCTGCTTTAATCGACTTCTTAGATGATATGGAATAAAAAGGCAATAGTGTATCATCCTCCAAAGCTAGTACCCTTTTGACAGTCATTACAACATCTGATTTCTTGGTATCCCTTTTTATCATCAGTGATTGTATTAAATTATTAATTCCTCTATCTGCTCAACTAAAAAGTGTCCAACTCGATACTAGCAAAGCATATTAAATTTCTAATTTAGTCTTAAAAGCATTGGAAAAAATAACATCTGATAGTGATAATTAATTTCACTAGATTTTTGAAAAAATTTGTTCCACAGCCCAAAGTTTAAATATCGAAATTAACTTGCCCAGAACTACTAAGAGACAGACAAATCGTGCAAATTATGAATTCGCTAATACAGAGCAATATTATAAATTGTCTATTTTTTTACCATTTTTAGAATATCTAATTTCTTAATTAAAATTTAGATTTCCTGAAAACACTCCAATGTAGCGGAATTATGGAACATTGTTCCTACCTACCTTGATAAACTCAACCAAGAAACATTTTTTGCCAGGGGCGTCATTTAACATTTCTCTTGGGGGGGGGCATACCTAATTTAAAAAAAAAATTTTATGGTCGAAAAAAAAAACACTTTATTGATGCCAAATTAACAGAAAAATTTTTTTTGTAAAATATACATTAAAAAAAAACAAAGAAGCTCAGACCTAAACACTAAAAATTAATGATATACTTAATAAATTTTTTTAAATTTTTTTTTACCTTGTCTTATTAGAACTGTCAGCTCCAGTTCACATTTAAAACTTTTTAAACTTTAATTTCTAATTAAGAAATGTCGAGAGCCAAGATTTTAAACTATTATTACTTCTACTCTTAAACAAAGAATTTCTACATGACATACATTTTTTATAACATCTACAATTTTCAAATTTTATATATAATTTTCTCTCCTCACACTTAACGGTGTTGTTTCACCAATATGTGACCTCACACAAAATTATTTCTTTATTAGTCCCTTTAATTAGTCAATTGAATCGACCCTTCATTTTACTCAATTCTTTCTGTTCCTTCTTCACAACAATCAGCTTCTTTCTCTTTTGATTACAAATACTCCTACAATGACACATATCTTACTGCTGTGATAACTTTCTGGCTTGGTTTCTGCTTATATTTTACGAATGGCCTCTCGTTAGGTCTATCATTATGTTTGCAGTTTCTCCAAATACCTAACTCTACCTTTTCATCATCTTGTAGCTCCGTTTGGACTGTTCGCACCTATTGTATTTCTTATTTTCCTTATTCTATTCTCCTGATGATGAATGTATATATATTCGAAACATGTAGAGAATTTACCCTTCAATAAAACTTTATTTTAATATACCAGTGGAGGAAGACTTAAAGTGTCTTATTTCTCTCCTTTCACTAAATAAATGGTTTAGTGGGTAACGGCGATGCCTTATTATCAATGATCTGCTAGCTAGCAGATCACTGCTTATTATAGCAAATTCATCAACTAGTTTGTAGAAGTACACTTAGTTGCACAAAAATTGCTTACTGATATTGAATCCCACGATATATTTAAATGGTGACATACATGTATTTTGCTTTTCCATGTACCTGCGCATTTTCTCTGCAACAAAGTGTACAAACTATATGCGATGCGGTAAACCGTAGTAGGTATATTTAAGTTAAAAGATATTTTTATTTGTAAAAGCCAAATTTTGAATTTTGTGTGTGAATACTCAGGGGGGGGGGGGGCAAATGCCAATTGACGCCCCTGTTTTTGGCTGCCATAAAATTTTATCAGGATGATATCTCTTGTTTTGTGGCAAAGTTAGAAGATGAGTTAAAGTTATGGAAGCTATATTTGGGAACAGAAAGCCTACAAAACCTACCAATATAATTGACACAATTATTATAAAACTGATTGATACATTCCGAATATTAAAACAATATTAAAAATATTAGCAACAATTCCGGTAACCAGATGTACACCAGAAAGGTCGTTTTCTTCCTTAAGATTGTTAAAATCTTGTTGTCAGTCAACATTGGCCGCAACTAGGTTGAATGGTCTTGCCTTACTTTATATCCATAGAAATCAAATTGTGTCACCAGAAGAAGTTTTAGACCAATTTTCCAAAAAACAACGTAGAAGACTTCAGTTACGAAATATGCTGTCTTCTGATAAAGGGTAATGCACTATTACCATTTTGTTCATTCCTGTACATTGCCCGCGGTCCGCCCTTGCGCTATTTACGAATTTTTTGTTAATAATGTAAAATAGGTTATTCGATTACTTTAGTTTTAGGTGTAACTAAATCTAATTTGTTTGTCCGAGTTAATTAGTTTATTTTTATTTATAGCAATATATTTTATGTTGTTGATTTTGTGTCATTGTGTCTCATACCATAAACCATATCTTTATTTATACCTATGGTTGACCCCCCTACCCCAATGAAAAAAGCCAAACCTGCCCTTGCCTTGCACCTAAATATATTTCTTTAATTTTTGTTGACTGCCCCCCCCCCAAAAATGTATTTCTGGATCCGCCAGTGATTCTATAAAAGATAGTATTTGGGTATAACCTAGTACTAGGTTCATTCGTACAAGCAATTGTCAACCGATTTTCAATTTTTATCTGCGCATGCGTTGTTTTTAACTGGTTGGTCATTTTTTGCTTTGCGTTTACATTACAATTTGTCTTCTTGTCGGATTTTCTGTCAGCGGTTTGGGATTTGTCGTGTGCGAACGCTTTAAAAAACACGGTCGCATGTGTCATTAATTTGCTGACGGTTTCTGACCGCTGTACGAACAAAGCTAATGTAATAATGTAATAAACATTAAGAAGTTTTTATTTGCTATTACAAAATGTATAGGAAGTATTTTTTTATATGGACATTAAAATTACCGTTAAAAATTTCCATCGAGAAGGATTTATAAAACAGGTAAATTATCAAAGAAAACCGCTACATGAATAAATAATGCCCTTTAAGGTGACAAACCGAAACTGTTCAACGCAAAATGATAATGGAGAGATTTCGCATATACGCTATTTGACTTTCTTGAATGCAAATTTCTTATAAGCGAGTTGCTCCCGAAACAATATTATTGCTATGCTAGAAGGAAAATATTGTATTCCACTAAATGTGAAATAGATTATACAGTGTCCCCAGTAAAGTCCGCATCATATGGGATTTTTTTTTATTGCTAGCTTTATTCGAAGTTTGACTTTGGGATTAAGTTCTGCTTCGATCCAGATGAAAATTAAGCAAAAAAATAGTAGTCACGTGATTCGCATTATCTTTCAAATTTTAATTTTTTCCAAAAAATAATTCAACCGTGGGGTTATTTCTGAAAATATCGAAAAAAGTTATTAGAGAAACTTTTTTTAAATGCAGTTTCTAGTCCACATGCAAAATTTAAGCTGGATAAGATAATTTTGACTTTTTACTTATATTTTGTAAATTGCACTTTTGCAAAATAAGACTCAACGCAACCTACATAAAACTTCTTAGTTTTGACGATGCTTTATTTCAGATACATTTTCTTTAAAGTAGCGCCATATTAAATGTGTGTTTTTCTACAAAATCAAAATTGGGCTATTAAAATTTGGTCGCATGTGATGCAAAGTTTATTTGTTTTTGACCCTGTGTAAGGTAACTTCATAAAATAAGTATTTTTGAAAACGTAGTTTGTGTCTGAGAGTTAAAAAATAAAAAATAAAATAAAGGGGTTTTAAATTAAATCGTTGAAAACAGATAAACGTTACGTTAAGTTAAACTAAAATTTATTTTCCACTAAACTTAATGAACACTTTACTGATGACACTGTGTTCTTTTTTGTCTTAATATTAAGGTGTATTACTTTCAGACACAAACTATGTTTTCAAAAATACTTATTTTATGAAGTTACCTTATACAGGGTCAAAAACAAATTAACTTTGCATCACATGCGACCAAATTTTAATAGCCCAATTTTAATTTTGTAGAAAAAAACACATTTAGTATGGCGCTACTTTAAAGAAAACGTATCTGAAATAAAGCATTGTCAAAACTAAGAAGTTTTATGTAGGTTGCGTTGAGTCTTACAAAGTCTTTACAAAATATGGGTAAAAAATCAAAATTATCTTATGCAGCTGAAATGTTGCACGTGAGCTAGAAACTGCATTTAAAAAAACTTTTTCTAATAACTTTTTCGATATTTTCAGAAATAACCCAACCGTTGAATTATTTTTTGGAAAAAATTAAAATTTGACAGATAATGCGAATCACGTGACTACTATTTTTTTGCCTAATTTTCATCTCGATCAAAGCAGAACTTGATGCCAAAGTCAAATTTTGGATAAAGCTATTTTAAAAAAATCCCATATGATGCGGACTTTACTGGTGATACTGTATAAGAAAAATTGTGCGTATGGCTTCGGAGTTTACAAATTTGATTAGCGTGTTTGCAAAAACTATCTGATAATCTTTCACTGACCATCGTAATGCAACGGGATAACCATACAAGTGCCATTCTTGCTAACATCTCGCGTTACTTCACCAACACTGATTCTGATAAGCTCAACCGCAGGACACCGCACCGTTGTAAACAAATAATGTTCCTGACTTCTTAGTCTTTTGCATATAATAGGATGTATGCACTGTTTAAAGCGTATAGCATCACCAAGTTAGTGCTTTGTTTACATCCGCATGATTTTGCCAGTAGCTGTTATTGTGCAATCTTAAATTATGTCTACAATTCAGCGAAAAACTTAAACTTTATTCAGATTTAGATCAAGATAATTAATCGCTAAAATTATTAAAATTTGTTAAAAAAAGTGAGCTAAGCTGATACAGTTTTTGATTAATAAAGAAAGTTTATAATAATTACAACTCCCTTTTCAGCAATTTTTTTAAATAATAATAATAAAGACTTTTATTAACAGAAAATAATATGTAGGTATACCATATAGCTGAGAAAAAAAAATAAATTGACCAAACTCAAAGTGGCGAAGTCTAGCTAAAAGGGCTACTCCACCTCAACCACTAAACTAAGAATGTAGTCGTCTACAAATATACTAATATAAAAAAAATAATAGTGTAATACATAGCAGCGGATGAATTGGTCTGATAAATATGACATTTATTATAAACTAATGGTATAACTAAATTAACGACAAAATGAAAAACAATTCCGTCCCCATAAGCGCGGTCCCGGGCAGCAAAAGTGGTGAAACAATAAATTAATGTGTTATTGCTTATTGAACAGGTACGCACGAAGCTTAAACTTAAATTTATTAATATTATACAACTTAAATTCGTTTGGAATTGAGTTATAAAATTTTATAGCATTATAAGTGAAACTTCTTTGAAATAATGATGTTTTATATTGGGGCATGGTAAAACTGTTGTTGTATCTGATATTTCTATTGTGAATGTTGTCTCTGGAAACGAACTTATTTTTAAGTTTTTTTGATGTATTCTCCATGATAAGAACTTTATGAATAAAATTACCCAGATGAAAATTACATCTATTTCTCATATTAGGCCATTTGCACTCATTTATTTTATGGGTTATATGCTCGCGTTTTCTTATTCCGTAAATCAGTCTACAGCAGGAATTTTATGTAAACAAGACATATAAATGAAGTCGCAGTAGGAGGAGTGTGACAGAATTAGGCTATCGCAGAGCATTCTTATAAGTTTTTGATCGAGGATATGTCTATTATTGTAAATTAATTTTAGGGAATAAAATGCTTTTTTATTAATATTTTTTACGTGTTCTTTGAAGCGCAGCTCCTCATCCAAAACAATACCAAGATTTTTCGCTAAATGAACATAAGGAAGATGAACGCCATTTAGAGAAATGTTCACATTATTTTTAACAGTGTCACGATTACCTTTGTTTGCAAAGCAGAAAATTTTGGATTTTTCCGAATTTAATTTAAAATTATGAAAGGGAATATATAAATAGGGAAATATCCAAGTCGAAATTAATTTGCTGGATCGCATTCAAGTAGTTTGTTGTGGAGAAGCTCAGGTAAAGTTGAGTATCGTCCGCATAAGCGTCTGACTGACAGAATTGCGTAGAAGTTGTGATCTCTGATGTATAAATAATGAACAATAGTGGAGATAGAATGAAGCCTTGCGGAACCCCTGAAAGAATGTCAATCGGATTGGAGTTTATGTTGTCAATAACGACTTTTTGAGCACGGTTGGTTAAAAAATATGATATTAGTTTAACAGAATCCACGTCAAACCCATAATAATGTAATTTAGAGAACAAAAGCCTATGATCGAGTGTATCGAAAGCTTTAGAGAGATCCAACAAGATCAACAGGCTGGCCCGGCCTTTATCATAGGCGGTCATGATATCGTCTATAACTAAACTTAAATGCTGTGGCCGTACTGAAATTGAAGGAGGAAGAAGGAGATTTTCTATAAAAAAGGGGTACATTTGGTCGTGCAAAATTTTTTCTAGAATTTTAGATATCGTGGATATTTATCATGGCGGCTAAAATTACCAATAGGTACGCGGGAAAAAATCAAAATATGTTGATCATAGACTATTATGAAAACCATGCGAAAAGTAGTATTTATGATTCTACCCTGAGAAAAAGCCTTCTATTCCTTATAAAAATTCACATACTCTTTATACAACTGTCTAATACTATATGTGACAGCAACACGCTTTCCTAGTGTAAGACAACGAAAATTGCTAGACCATTATGTAGTGATAATATCACGGTAATTTAACCAATAGGAAATAGAAGTTATGGCTACCACCATAGAATGGTTTATAGCCATTATTGCTCTGAATACTCACAGTAATTATCAAGTTGTATTGGGGGTGTAATCTGGTTTTATAAACTGTATTAGTTACGACTGAAAGTTGTAATGAAACTTGACATTATTCATAATAAAATTTGTTTAGAAATTTTCAAATATCTTTTTAGTATGTATCTTGTCTCCTGGACATAATTCGACGAGTAAGTATTCTCACGAAGTTTGTTCCTACTGTTTTTTACTCTTGTTTGTGTTTTTCTTTTAGAGCCTAAGCACTGATGATGGCCTCATAATGAGCCGAAAGCGCTAGGCGATATTAAATAAATTACGCTGAATACACAAAAGAATGGTTAATTTTTTAAAATACGGCGTACAACCGACTCTCCTTTTCTAAATTTTATAATACTTACCTCGAACACACTATTATACTTATGGGCGACAAGTAAAGTAAATGAATCGGTCATTTGAGAAAGCTCATAGGTCACAATTTTGACATATTCAAAAAATGGCGGAATCCTATTGCCAACACTTCGGCGCACATTCCAACGAGAAATCCCATAAGTCGTACCACTCCTTGTATTTAATTTTCAAGAGTCAAAATCTGCTTTACTTGAGAAACCCCATAAGTTTAAGAAATTTTTTTTTAATTCCTCAACATTTTACTTTTTTGACTTATGGTCTTTTTCAAATGACCGATTCATATATATACTCTATATATTTTAAAGCAATGGAAAAGTTTTTATATAACATGTTCCGTGTTAGTGATGTTACTGTAATTATGATAATTAATTTTTAATCAACAAGTCTTATTTATTAATATAACCTAAACCGTATAAAATTAATGAACACTTAATTACCCTAACAACCTAAAGGGGTTAAATAACATTAATAACTTTAGAACCTAATGATTAGGTTATTATAATAATAATTGTGTTCATTAAAATATTAGTTATTTACATCGTGCTTTTAATTTTTTTAAAACAATAATTATAAAATCAATTAAGCTCTTGTATAGCAGTTGTTTTAAAAAATATGGGAATATAAACTTCTAACTAATTCAGTATTAATTAGGAACATTGACTGCTGAACTCAAAAACCACCAGTTTTAATACTATACAAGTTGGAAAAAAAATCTACAAAAATGTATAGTAAAATCTATTATGTTCATTTTATCCAAAAATCGGGAAAATACCAATATTTGGGGTACAATTACCTACAGTTTAGTTAAAAAAAGGGTGGATTTATTAATTAATAAAAGCCGAAAAAGAAATATGCATGAGTAAATTTGACAAAATTTCGTTTTTGCTTTTATTATTATCTAATATATCAATTTAATTTTTTTTATTATAAAACTATAGGTAATGACTGCTACCCAACTGGCAAATTGATCCCTAAAAATCAGAAGCCAATATCCCACGCAAGACAAGACAATTGCTACTCAAAGACGGGTATTTGGCCGTCTTTTGGAAAAAACGAAATATTGGTAGGGAATGCGCCACTAGTGGTGTTTGCATGCTCGTATTGAAGTTTTTAACAACTTAAGGGTATCTGTCAAATATTTATGTACCAGAAAATATTGTATATATACCATTATTTATTTCATATGAAATATAAAAAAAATTTTAGTGTAGCAGGAAAAGGCCAATGAGATTTAAAAATCTATGAAAGTTTAATTTTGAGTATTGTAATTTTATAGCTTGTATATTTAGTAATTTCTGTTATACTGGTAGGTATTTGTAAAAAGCCTTTATATGAGAATAAACGTAATAATATTAATCTCAAAAATCCAGGAGCAGCACTTTGGTGGATATTTCAATAAAAATGTGTAAATTGGTAAATATTGCGAAAAAAATTACACAGGAGCGGGAGTCCCCCTCCCCTCACCTCCCTCCTCAAGCGGCCACAGGTGTACAATAAACCGTGCGAGCAAAAACTATTTGCGTCAAAGAGGGCTTCGATTTAAAAACGTAGGGCTTGGTTTAGATCACGATGATATGGGAACAATATATCTAACCAAATCTAGGTTAAAATTTTGTCAAATTCATATTATGACATGATATGTCAAACTAATAACTAATAAAATAAGTAAACAAATACAAATTTATTTTTGTTGTTTACAAAATTAACACATTGACGACCACCGTCCAGTATACTGGACATGTCGTTCTTTCCGTGGAGACCGCGTCCAGTATACTGGACACATAATATAATGCATTTAAATGAGTTTAAAATTTAGCGCGGTCCCTCAGGCTCGACTAATTTATTTCGTTGGTTTCCAAGATAAGAAAAAATGCAAAATCTGCAATAATTAGGCGTCAGTGTAAACTGGACTTTTGACGTATTTATTGCAGGTGGGCGAGAAACCCGTTTATAGACGTATACGCTTTGTTTCTGTCATTCGTTATATTATACATGTGCTTTGTGACAGAAGAGCATTTTTTTTAAATAAAAAGTTTATAGCAAAATGTTGTTTCTTGTGTAAAAAAAAAACAAAAAACAGCGTGCAGTTTACTGGACGTTGGTGCCTGACGGTAACCAGATACCGACGTCCAGTTAACTGGACGGCATTTTGGAAAATTTTGAGTGCGAAAAAAATTATCTATAATAGCCCTAGAATCCATAACAAATATTAGTTTTTTGTTATTACCCCCCGTTTTCGATGGTTCCTCAGGAAGTTTCGTATTTTGACTGTCGGTCGTCAATGTGTTAACAAAGTAAGAATATACAGAAAGAAAAAAAAAATAATTACATAAATTGCTGAAATTGGTCACCGCCCTGCTCCAAGCATAAATTCACCCGTCTCTTCATATTTTCGAAAGTGTTGACCAGCATCTCTAGAGAAATGTTGCCACATTCTTGGATAATCCTTAAGAATAGTCCTGCATGTTCCATAAGATCTTCCCACTTCTTGGGACAGGCTTCTTATACAATTTGTTGGCGTATTTTGCATTATTTCACGAACATTTGCAACAAGTTCTTCTGTTCTTACAGATGGTCTTCCTGCTCTTTTTTTGGGTTGTATAGAACCTGTTTCCCTAAACACAGCCACGGTTCCTTTCAGGCAATGATAAAAATCCCCAGCAATAAAAGCAACGTTAGAAAAATGTTCGTGAAAATGGTCCATGCACAAACCCGGATTGTATTGCCACTCACCATTTACTCTAACCCTGTTTCGAAAATACGCTTCAACCATGAATATTTTGTGCTGTTCCGTAAAGCCCGTTGTGTGAATTGTTCAAGAAATTGGAAAAATCAGCACTTGTACCGACTGTCAAAGATGACGGAATAACTGATTGATTGTTAATTCAGGTAGTTACTGACACCCAACAGGTATTAAGCTTTACGGCTAAGCATTACGTCCTTAGATGTAAGGCCCTCTTTAATGCAAATAATTTTTGCTTGCACGGTGGACTATCCGAAGCAGTAAAAAATACAACTGGCGGTTATTGAGCAATAAATAACAATGAACATAATAACATTATGGTATTTCCTACCGAACATATTATTTTTGAAAAATATTGTACACTTTCTACTAAATAATTTAACTGCGATATATAGCAACCTCAAACTACACCCGGTTTTTAAAAGGGTTAATACCTAATCCATACAATATACAAAATTACACGTCAATTTTAAGCTTTCTAGTCAACAGGCAGACAGACGAACGGAAACATGTTTTTCTTTAGTTTTTCTTTATCTAGGTACCATAAAACATCGACATCGGATAATATCTGAAAACCATTTTTTCGCGATTTCAATATTTTCTCTGCAAGGTAAGTAAAAATGATTGTATTAAAAACTTTTTGAGATAAAGATCACACAGGGAAATCTTTTGAATAATTAAAAATAAAACATTGAAAGTATTTTATATATATTACTATATTATGCCCTTGTTATATGAAAAAAGAAACAGCAGTATCTACACTATAATATATTTAAAATCATAAATTATCAACACGCGGCTGAAAACAATTTTTTAAAATTTTATCTTCTTTACTAGATAAGAATTATTTTATCGTTGATTTCATTCATTTTTAAGTAGCCAATGAAACTAATAAAACAACTAACAATTAGCGTAGAAACTTTTAACTTAATTGATAATTAATTTTAATTAATTACTTGAAACAAGCTCTAACACAAATCGCTATAATAACTTTAGCAAAGCCATATCGGCCATAATTGAGAATAATATATCATGTGACTAAGTTAGCAAATACATAAAATTTCGGCGTAGATCACGGTTATTGCCGCCTGGGGCCCCTGGAGAGTATAGTTAGGAACTTTTCGCCCGCTCGAATGCTCTGCATGCGATTTATTAATTTAAAAAGGGTCTCTGAATTGCTGTTACCCTCTGCTGGGCGACAGGACAACTTTTTCTGGTCCTTTTTTCTAATGCTTATTTATTGGTCTTTTTCACTCAGGTTAGCCGGAATTGTTTCAGCTATCCTATGGTAATCCTCAGCGCCGGACTAAGGTAAAGACCCACGCAAAGCAAAATTTTCGATTCGTTTTCGAAGATATCGCAGTATCGACGTTTTAAACGTTTTAAGAGGTCATAAAATCTATTAGTATTAAGAGCATTATGCTTGACGCGTATTCATTTTATTATTAATAATATAATTATGACAGATCGGTACCAAAATAGTTTATATTTTATATATAAAATTATTATAAAATTAAAGTAAAAAGAAAACTATATTCATTTCTTGTAAATGTAAAAATCAAAAATAGTTGTTATATTATATAAAGAGGTGAAAGTGGGGGAATACAGACACTATTTTTTCCAGTGGCGGCTCGTGACTAGCGAGTCGGGGTGGGCGCTGGCTTTAAACAAAAAAAAATTTTAAATGTCTATTGTTTTCGAAAGTACGTGTCTGTTTTTTCTAACTTTCTCGTTGTGAATTTTAATTTCATCAGCATAAACACTACTTAAACAAGTTAAAATATTAGTTTGTCCTAACATCTCAAAACTTACCACAACGATGTTTTGCACTATTTTCATGTTTTTTTATTTTCTCTAAAAGATGTTTTAAGTCCTGCATCCCATTTATAGTCCAATTATCATCCCCGTCAAAAAGAAGACACACGAAACAAAAAAAAAAGAATTTTTGTCCTTACAACCGCATATCCAGAATTTTTATTATATTTTTATTATTTCTTTGTCAAACTTACGCGTAAATTGTGCCTTACTTTTACATTTTGATTGCACTTGTACTATGTTCAATATTGGTAGTGGCCGCCCTGCATTTTTTAAATCAAGTTTTTCACTTAAGCTCAGAGAACTAAACACAAGCTTCTGTAAATCACTGACCTTCATATTACACGAAATTTTCCAACTTTATAACGTAACTAATAAATCAAATCAAAACAAATAAACAAAACATCAGCCGCATCGACAGGTCGCCTGGTCAGAGTACATAATACATCGATTATTCTACCACGGCATCGCGATTCGCGAACAGCTGTTGTTGGGCGCGGAAAATTGGAACTCATCCGTAGCCGCTCGTTGTGCGATGTGTAGGTGACGTCACGCCTCCGTCGTCATGGCAACTCATCGAGAAGTCGAGTTGAATCAGGACGAATAATCGTTCCCCGCGCTTAGTATAACCTTGAGACTTGAGAGCGCGCAACTCGCTAGTCTATGAGTATAACCTGCCCGTTGGAATAGGGCTATGTTTGGTTTGAATAATTATGCCCGCGCTTAGTATAACCTACCCGCTGGAATAGGGCTATGTTTGGTTTGAATTATTTTAATGGATTGCTTACATACATTGCTTTATTGATTTTTTAAGTAAAGTATTTTTGGATTCTGTTTGAAATAATTGCAGGGAGGGCGGCGCCCCAGAGCCCTTCATTAACGAGCCGCCACTGATTTTTTTCTATTACGTTATAATGATGGCATTGTTCATGAAAATTATACCGAAAATATGAAATATTATCATTATCACAAAATATATCTATTGCATTTTATAGAAGAGCTTAGAGGTAGAATTTATTGAAATATAGAAATAGGTATTTTCCTACGACCACCTATGAAAATGAGAAAAAAAGCACGCCTAACTTGGCTAGAAAGTCATTTATATCACACGCGTGTTGAAATATTTTCTTTCAATACGTGTGTTGAAATATAAAACAGCTGATGGCCGACGAATTTGACAGCAAAAGTATTTAAAAAATAACAAGCTTACGGGATCTGTGTAGCGAATTAGGGTGCTGGATGGGGTAAAGTACATTAGAGCATTACTGAAATAAAAAAATTCTTTTTTTTTTCGTTATTTTTGGGAACCTAAAAGTATTTATTATGATAAAAATAATAATATATCAAAAAGGGAAAATATGTCAGGCAACCCACCAAACATGTCAACTGAGTTGAACCACAGAAAAAAAGGGGCAGCTATAGAGCAGAAATAGAAAACCCTAGGAAATACCAATTTTACAATTATCTCGAATAAAAATACCCATACAATGTTTAAGGATATGGGACAAGTGAATGTGCTTTATGTAAGTAAATTTATTTTAGCAATATTCAAAACAAATCGAATATAGATAGAACTTTTGTAATTAACAAGCTATCGATATTTCTATAATATCGAGGTTATATTTATCGTGGTTATATTTTAGTTTTGTGTTTTGTTGTTCTTGTATGTATATTTAGGTATATTATTGTTTTATTGAAAGAATGCAAGCAGCTAAAAAATTAAAAACGAAAATTTTTCACTTATGTAGATAGTAGGTATGATGTGCGTAAGCAAATAGGAGAAAAAGTTATTCTTATTATTTACATCTAGGTAAGTTAAAATATGTAAGTGGGCATTGCTTTTATTTTGTTTTAATATAGAAAAATTTATTTCAACTCTAGAGTTGAAATACATTTTTTAACTCTAGTGTTGAAAAAATTAGTTTAACACAACGGTTATACCTACAAACTATTAAAAACAAGTCAAATTCTTTTTGATTATTTTGCATGGTCGTAGGAAAAATTGTGTACATTACTCGTGTGAAAGTTATTTTCCTCGTTATTTTCTCACACTCGGAGAATTTCCGCACTCGGCTAATGCCTCGTGCTAAATACCTCCTCGTTTGCAAAGTGCCACTTTCGACACTTGTTATGCAATATACTATTTTTCCAATAAATATAAAATGACGCTGACTGACGGAACAAAAAAATCAAAGTAGCATGTCGTTTTGGTTGCTGTTTCGGTGAAGAATTAATGCAAATGTATCAACATCCATTCCGAAACGCGACGTGCCGTTTTCAAAGAATTAAAATTTTAAAAAGTATTACTAAAAATGAATGAAACGGATCTTCCATCAGACATAGAAGAAATTGCCTAAAACGCTGTATCCTGGCTGTTACCAGAAAAGTCCAAGGACGATTACAAAAAGGAATACGATTGACGAGTAACGAAGAAAACGTCAAAAACTACTTACAAGAAAAGGTTTCCTCGCATATTTTAGCACAGAAGTAGAGGTCGTCCACTTTGTGGATATTTTATTCCATATATTACTCGCCACAATTTCGATAAAGAATAACATGGATATAAGCAAGGTTGTCCAGCTACAAGCTCTTTTAAAAAGAAAGTCTGAAGGATATAAAGCCAAAAAGAGTAGAAAGTAGAACGTTTACTAAAGAAAAAATTGGTAAATTTCTGATAGAAGTAGAGGACAAGAAGGTTTTGCTCGTTAAGATAAGTTATTCATACATTTATTATCCAGAACCAACAAAATTTAAGTATAGTGTGCGATTTTTAACGTTTATTTTTATTTGTGGGAGGTGGGGCTTATTATTGGAATCGCTGGTGATTGCCGCAAACAAGAGTTGACAGAACTGATGTGTGACAATGTCAAAGGTGAAGAAGCGTATTTCATTATGACTTTTTTGTAACTTCTAGAGGCATTTTTTAAATAAATAAATTGTAAAAAATTGCTGTTTGTTTAATTAAAATGAGTTACGTAATGAGTTTAGTACATCGCTAGTGATGTAATTAGCTGATTACATCACTAGTGCGATCATACAATTTAATACGTAACTGAAATAAGCCGAAATAAATGATGTTATAAACTCAATTATCGTGTAGTTCGCAGATCTTTACTACCGTGTGAGCAAAAATTATTTGCATCAAAGAAGGCTTGGATTAAAAAACGTGTGTCTTCGTTTAGATCACAATGATATGGGGACGATATATCTAACCAAATCTAGGTTAAAATTTTGTCAAATTATATACAAACATATTATGACATGATATGCCAAACTAATGAGTAATAAAATAAGTAGACAAATACAAATTTATTTTTGTTGTTTACAAAATTAAGAACATACAGAAAGAAAAGGAAAAATAATCACATAAATTGCTAAAATTGGCCACCTCCATGCTCCAAGCATAAATTCACAAGTCTCTTCATATTTTCGAAAGTGTTGACCAGCAAAATATAAAATATAAAAATATTTCACGAACGTTTGCAACAAGTTCTTCTGTTCTCACAGATGGTATTCCTGCTCTTTTTTTGTGTTGTATAGAACCTGTTTCTCTAAACACCGCCACGGTTCTTTTCAGGCAATGATAAAAATCCCCAGCAATAAAAGCAACGTTAGGAAAATGTTCGTGAAAATCGTCCATGCACAAACCCGGATTGTATTGCCACTCACCATTTACTCTAACCCCGTTTCGAAAATATGCTTTAACCAGGAATGTTTTGTGTTCTTCCGTAAAGCCCATTGTGTGAATTGTTCAAGAAATTGGAAAAGTTACCGATGAATCAAATTTCTTGTAAGGACTGTCAAAGATGACAGAATAACTGATTGATTGTTAATTTAGGTAGTTACTGACACCCAACAGGTTTTAAGCTTCACGGCTAAGCATTACGTCCTTAGATGCAAGGCCCTCTTGGATGCAAATAATTTTTGCTCGCACGGTATTAGTATTAACGTTAAAAGTGACTGGCACAGGTATATCTATTTGCCGAATTTTGTGTATGTGGTAGCTGTTTAACTCATTCGAGAAATGCACCGTTACATTTATTTTTAATATAAAATAAAAATAGGCTCATAAAAATAGTTCGTAAAATAAAATAAACCTACCAACTTACCAAATTATTATTACTAACAACCTATAAAAGGAACTAAAATTTTTGCACTAAAATAGCACGGTAAAAGTTGCCCGACATAAAGTTGGAAAAGTTTCGTTTAATATTTCATTGAATGTTCCATTTCATCCAGTTTTTAGAATTTATGGTTCTACTCTTTGAGGCGCTTTTTTAAAATAAATCTATATATTTTTAGAGTCGGATAATAAAATGTGAGGTACGTAAGGTTGATATAGTACATTTTGCATCATTTAAAATTTATTTTTTTAAACAGTCTGCTAATGAATCAGTGGATATTTCAACACCATCAATGATTTTAACGTTTAGTTGTATTGAGCGAATGGTTCACCTGCTCTATAACATCCCAAAGTTGTAGGTAATAAAAAGATTTACAACTTTTGTATTCGCACTTTTTTCACATAACCTCAAAATTAATGTGAACCAAGTTTTTGGTTTTTTATTTTTATCTTTTACAAACAATTTTTTTTATCCACGAAATTTGGTGAAAACTTACCTTTTTATGTCCCAAACACACTGTAATTTTTTTGATTTAAAATATTTATTTTTTAACCTTATTTTG
Source organism: Polydrusus pterygomalis (assembly GCA_963969555.1). NCBI lineage: Eukaryota > Metazoa > Arthropoda > Insecta > Coleoptera > Curculionidae > Polydrusus > Polydrusus pterygomalis. Next base: position 33,048,074 of record OZ018376.1, on the reverse strand, counting down.
ACTTAATATCGAAAAAACACCCTAATTTTCAATCGAAAATTCTCACGTCAAAATATCTGCTTTTTTAAAAAAGTCGGAGGGCTTTTTGTTCGTTGAAATCTCTACTTTCTGATGGTGTTAAAAAATGTATACATTACTATGGTAAATGTTCTCAAAAAAATGCAAAGAAACGAAAAAAACTCGAATTAGAATTTTTTTTTTAGATCAATATGTACAAAAACCTCGGATCGCCCGTAATTTATTTTTCCTTTCATTTTTGTTCTCTTCCTTTTCCAATGGGTTTCATCCTACTCTTATTTATTTTCACTTTTTACCATTTTCAAAGGCTTCAACTGGTCTATTAATGTTTATTATTTGTTTAAAGGATAAAAGAGTCTTTCCGGCCTCACTTTCTCTTTGAAATAGTAATTTACGTTACAAGACCGGAAAGTAGTGTTTTTCAGGTCGAGACAAGCATTTCCAGGGCGAGCCATAGGCGAGTCCTGGAAGCTTGGAGAGACCTGGAAAACAATAATTTTTAGTGGCGTGACGTACAATATTTTTTTTAAGACCGACACTTCGATATATTTTATAATCTACGCGAAACAAGTTTGACATAAAGAAGAAAATTAAAAATCAACGAACTGTCACTCGACAATACATCGAAATGTTGTTGTCATAATAACGAAATCAAGGTATCTTGTATTATCAAAGAGCGATTGGAAAAACAAAAAACAGGGTGACAGTGACCGGAAAAACGTTATTTTCTAGACGAAAAATTGTCCAGAAAGTGTAAATTTTCTGGTCGGTTTTAAAAAAATTATTTTTTAATCAATGCTTGTTTTTTTCACGATACCGTGTCTTTTTAAAATTATACGACATTGATTATTGACGCAAATTTACCATCTCACCTAGTTCACGAATGGTAGAAAGATAAGCACTAATCGTGACGTAACGGTCAGCGGTCATTAAACACACTTTACTCATCATTCGGTGCACACTTCAAAAACTGTTCAATTTGGACTCTAGTCAAGATCTTTGATTTTTTGGTTTGGTATTTTTAGTATTTATGGACAATATTGTTTTACGCGATCGTAGAAAAATCTTGACAGCTCATTCAAACCAGCCGCTGCTATTAATAAACTTAGTGAGTCGACCCAGTTGCAGGCTGCTCACTTTCTCCAGATTATTAAATAATGATTCGCCTAGGGCATGGAACCTTATTCTCGCGAGGCCGGGGCATTCAGACAGGAAATGCTGAATACTTTCCTCCTCTTCTTCATCTCTGCAACTTCTACAGAAGTCGTTAGTTGGTATTTGCAGACGTTCAGCGTGTCTACCGAACAGGCAATGTCCGGTGACTACGGCAGTGATGTTTCTTAGGTCCTTCCGACTGTGCTGTAATAGCGCTGCGGTTTTCTTGTTATCAAGTAGGGGCCACAATTGCCTGGAGATGGTACAAGTTGTAAGCTCTGTCCAACTGCTTTGCGCAAGTTGTTTAGCTGTTTGATCTATCTCCTCTTTGCCTGATCCCAGTGGTCTGGCCACAGTATTCTCTGCTAGTTCGACAATGGAATAGAAAAGGACATCCCTCGCGTACATTGGCCATTGACCTTAAACTTTCTTAAAATATGTATTTTTTTTTCTTTTCGCGTTTCTCAGAATAACTCTTTTTGAACGATTCAGGAACTGTATAATTAGAAAAAAAAGTAGGTAATTTTGCCCCACCCTATACGAGAAGTGTTATTACATACCTCATATGACGCGTCTGCTTAGTTCCATTACTTAAGATTATTATCAAATGTCGATTTGCGTTACTGTAGCCGACAAGGCCTTCAAGATTACAATCTTTATAAAACAGTAGCTTTATTAAGACCGATTACGTTTACTGATCTAAAACTAATTAAATTTTAAATGTCACTGATTTTGTGCAACCTTCCGTCAAAATGTTAATCCGTAAAAAAAGGCAATGAGCAAAGAAAGGTTAATTTCTTAATTAGTAGCTGTATTGAAGTTCGCAGCATTGTGACCTATAAAGTGGGCACCTACTTCTTGTTGAAAATAACTAATTAGTTTATTTATGTATACCTACCATAGATGTACTTACAGCCTTATGATAAAGAAAGAGATCAGTCTTTTATACAGGGTGTTACTTAATGACGTGCTAATATTCATATGTCGTAAACGGCTTAAATTTTTTGCTAGTGAATTTTTGGTGTTGAATTTTTTCTTTTTTAATGAGCTTTTTGTAATATCTCCGAAAGTACTTTAGATAATATTTTCAATTTTGGCATGTGCTAATAAGACATAAAACCACATATTTTAGTTATAAAAGTTATTTTTTGTACCAACAGCGGCGTTCCTGCAAATACGTCATCTGAAATTTTTTAGAAAAAAGTGGTACGCCACTGACATTTATCCATGTGGATATTATTTCTGATTAGCCCGATTAATTCTACATAAAAATGGTCTCTTGCGTTTTTCTCCTCAGGCACACTGTTCTTAATTAAAATAATTAAATTAGCTTCATTTTGCAGTATTGACGAATAATTTTTGATCACATAAATCTAGTTATCCTGAAACGGTGACGTTCTTAAAACATAATTAACGCCTTAACGGCAGTCTTATCTGCATTTCCTCCAAGAAGAACTAACTGTGTTACTTGAAGATGTACCATATGCGCTAAGGAATGAAATGCAGTACATGCATGATGGAGCTCCTGCTCATTTGTGTAATCGTTCGCGACCATTCAGATGCAGTTTATCCGAATCGTTGGATAGGTCGCGGAGGAGCTCAACAATGGCCAGCAAGATCCCCTGATCTCAATAGTTTGGATTTTTTCTTATGGGTCATCTTAAAACTCGTGTATACAACTCCCATTAACACTTTAGAAAATTTAAGGGAGTGAATCTGTGAAACAATACGGAATTCGCCTGGAATATTTGGACGAGTGCGCTATTCTATACAAAGGCGAGCGAAAGCATGCCTATTAAGTAAAGGTAATTTCCAACAATTTTTACAAAACAAAATTTTCATTATCAATGTTAATAATAATAAATAAATAGTAGAGCTAATTTAATTTAATTATTTTAATTAAGAACGGTGTGCCTGGGGAGAAAAACTCAAGAGACTATTTTTCTGTAGAATTGACCAGGCTAATCAGAAATAATATCCAGATGGAAAATTTTTTCTAAAAAATATGTATGGACATGTGTGCAGGGACGCCACTGGTAAAGCAAGAAAATAACTTTTATAACTTAAACATGTGGTTTTATGTCCTATTAGCACATGCCAAAATTAAAAATATTATCTAAAGTACTTTCGGAAATATTACAAAAAACTCATTAAAAAAGAAAAAATTCAACACCGTGGCAAAAAATTTCATTTGTTTAGGACATATTATGTTTATATGAACTTTTCTTCATAAAATGACTAGAGGAATCACAAACTAATATATTAGCCCATCATTAAGGAACACCCTGTATAGAATACCGGCCACTTAATCAAGGATCGCTCAAACCCATCAAATTATTTTTTTGAAATGTATTTAAAAAAAAGAGGTGGATCATAAAAATGCTATGTGTATTCACTTAGACTTAGACAAACGAGACAGTACAAAAAGAAATTATTTTATAAGATGTCGAAAATGATCTCCATCAATTGTTCTGGAGTAGATCAATCCATCTAAAAATTCCTGTCGTACTACTTGTGGAGAAATTTCTCGTATTACTCGTCGAATGGATTTCTTGAGCATATCTTTTGAGTTGGGTTTAAATTTATAAATTAGTTTTTGACGTAGCTCCAGTGGGTTAAGATCAGGCGATCTGGGTGGGTGACCCTGTCTACCTATCCACCGCCCAGGAAAAATTGTATTTAGGTACTTCCTTACATGAGATGAAATCATAAGGTTAAACTTGATAGATCAGGATTATTATCATCTAAAATCTATTGCTAATAGATTGAAAATAGCTGGAAAAAGATACCTTTCTACAGTAAGGCTATCATCAAAGAGAAATGACCTGATTACCCTAATGCCCGCCCGGACATTAACCTTTTCAATATACTGGGTGTGATTTTCTATGAACCAGATTTTCCTGTAGTTTTCTATAGTAGTTTCGTCTACTAACCTGATCATTTAAAGGAAACGTAGCTTCATCTGAGAGACAATTTCTTTCGACAGTTCGTGCGTAAGTTTCTGTTAGTTCAATCATTATATCATAACAAAATTGCTCCCGCCTATCAGGATCATCGCCGAATAACTCTTTTACAATTACGGGTTTGTTCGGGTGTGTGTCTATCTGTTTGTCTCTTTTTACAATTTTTAGATACGATAAGTATATTGTAGTCACGCCCAAATGGTGTGCTTGAGCTATGAGAAATTTTCTGTAGTGATAATATTTTTATTATTTTCTCCTCAGGTATACCAGGACGACCACTATTAACACTATCTTTAATAATATGGGAAGTGTTGCACTTAATTGCTACCCGTAAACACTGTTAATCGGATAATAGGCGACCGATTTGGGTATTTTTAGTTGAACGGGCTTCCCTATGACTTCCACTTTTATCTCCACAACCCAACTAATTAAAATTCCTGTGCATTCATCTTCAACGAGGAACATTGTGGGTGGATGTAATATCAGCAGAGCAAAATTCAAATTTGATTAACATTCACTGACCTTTTTTGATGTCTCAAACTTAAATAGCAAATTATCATTGTCAGTGCCACAAAGATTGTGACTTGAGTTTAGAATGTTGCTAAGTTCAGAAGCATATCAATGGTGCATACAAGCGACGCGACGAACCTTCTGCTGCAATACTCGCCCGTACCCCTTATCCATTCGCTACTCTATAAGACAACCTAAATAGTTTATAGATTTTGGATAACCCTACCTATTCGTGGTATCTAAAATAAATTATAAATTAGTTATACATATAAAATAAGGAAACATTCATTTTTAAACATAATTAGGATAGATAGATCGCTATTACTTGTATTTACAAAACCTTAAGATATATTTTAGACTTTATATATATAATGGTATAGAGTACCTTTAAAATTATACGTACTGGGGTACTGGTAACCCATTTCTTGCGAACAAAAGCTCCGCATGTCTTCTCATAAATCAGCAGATGACATAAATAAATTAAAGGTAGATATTTCAAAAAGCGACAGCTTTATGGGGGGTGTTTAAAATGAAAAATAGGTTACCAATTAAAGCCGATACATAATCTAAAGATTTTATAGTTAATTATAAAGAGCAAAAAGCCATGGGGGTACAAAAATCATTTGTATAATTTAAGTATGCGAATCTAGTTTAAATTAATTGTCACCGTAGTATTAACATACCGAAAAAGCATTTAAATCTGGATTAAGAATGCGGGTGATGTATACCACATCCTGGTAATGCCTTTTTAAAACAAAGCTACCAAGTGCACACTGCTTCTTTCTATTTAACTTACTATTTTCGCGTGCTAGAGTTGCTAGAGTAAAGATTTAGGTTTAGTTACTTGGTGGTGGTGGTGTATCTTGTAGTTTGGTATACCCATTAGTTTTTGAAATATCTACAAGAAAATGTGAAAATTGTCGGATGCAGTATACAGGGTGTTATATTTTTTTATACCCTCTATATCAAATATGAAGCCTTTATGACCGTATTATAAGTATTTTTTTTCATCTTGAGCACTAGGTTATTTAGTTATTTATTTATTTAATAGGATATAAATTTCAAATTTGGTACATTGCATCACCATTGAGACTTACATCTTTTGAGAAACAAAAAACAATTTTCAAATATTCAAAATAAGGTGAGTCCGGTACCCACTATTTTTTTGTACGTGCACCAGTGCATGACTTCCAAACTATATTTTTTCAGGTAATAATTTATTTTTGATTATTTTTTGACTCTTATAGAATTTCGATAAAATCATGCGTTTTGGAGATAATTTAAAAAAATGGGTCATTATTTTTAAATGGTCATGCAAATGTAAAGCAATATTATTTTTGCTTAAGGAATATTATATCGTTAACGGATTAAGCTCCTTTTTCCGAACATCCTGTATATGTTTACAAATAAAATTTGAATTTAAAATTCAATGGAAAAGGGAAAAATACGTGCCCAAAGACAGGGAGGGTTCTACGGGGGGGCCTGGGGGGGCCCAGGACCCAACATTTCTGAAAAAAACTTTAAAATATCTCGAGAGAAATACAATCAATTTGGCAACAATGACAACTTCGTTTTACTATACACGCTGCGCACGCATTAATCATCCCCGTCTCAACGGGTACTTTCGTGTTTCGTTGCTGCTGAGTGCTGACCAATGTCCAATGTTAATTGTTCTGGCGGGTAAGTAGAGAATTTTGTCTAGCATTTTATTTATCTGCCTGCAGTGATCTAATTTAAATTTTGGTTTTTGATTAGTTTGTTATTGTTCTTATTATAGGTATATAGGTAAATATTAAAAGTGATTGTTCTGCAGATGTTCGATTTCAAAGATTTTATTTTAAAAAAGGTGAAGCAAAATATCGTAGATAAGTAAATAGGCTAGAAAATGTAATAACGCTTTTATTTAAAAACAATAACTCTTGAGTACTTAAGGGTAAGGGTGTTCCTTGTTCATTGTTAGGGTATTTCTGTGGTGTTGTATTTTTTAAAAAATAATAAGAAACCTACATTTATTTACTTCTACTATTTTTTTTTGTAGAAAATGTCAAAAAAACAGTTAACGTTACTGAACTTGCATAAACCCCCAAGGTAGCTGCGTAGCTGATTTGTCAACATCAGACCTTATTGCTGAGAGCTCTGGCAGTATCCTCCATGACTCAAAGAGTACTACTGCAGGCGTTAGCGAGTCTACCTTTCGAGTCTAAATTTATCGCTGATCGAATTGCTAACTACTTATGATTTCATGCCAATGATAAAAAAAATTCCGGGTGCTTTATTATTTACATAATTTGATACAATTTGGGCGTGATCCTAAAAAATTTTGGGCTGCGGCGTTATTTGCTTGCGAAGGCTACCAAAAATTGTGGCTGCGCCAATGTGGTGCCCCCCCAATATTTTGGGTCTAGAACCGCCCCTGCCCAAAGAAATAAATTTAAAACCTTATTTTTATATTTTCGCACATATTTATATCGTAAGTCTCATATTATATTCATCATCAGAAAGCAAGAATTGTCTAAAATTTAAAGTATTTCAATTTTATAGCCATCAGTTTATCATCACTTTTAGTGCCGTTTCTAAGTTAATAGCAAAGGAAAAATTGGTAAATTTTTATTCGGAAATATATTCCGTCTTCAACAGCCCCTACTATGAAGTTTATTTCTACTTTATGTGCTAAGTAAAGCGGAAACCTCGCATCTGCAGAAAGCAGATAGACAAAGTAACAACGCTTCTTGTTAGTTTCTGTACAAACAATGTATTTTTCTTTTAAATTTTTGGCATTGAATAATTACTCATATATTTTGGAGTAAACTGTTTTCGTGTAATAAACAACATTATATATGCTATCTCTAGGTATAAATTTATATTTTGATTTGTGTTACTAAATCTTTTAGAGTAAAAATAAGGATTAAATGGGATTTTATCTATATTTCTTTCAATTGCATGATTTTATGTTATTAAAATCACAAACAACGGGCATCATAAAATTTGGATTAAGTTTAGGGCCTTATAACTTTTTTATTTTTACTCCGATTTAAGTGATTTTTTACAGAGCTATACATTTATTAGTTTTAACATGCTTATACAAATTTTAAGAGAAATTGTTTTTTTTTTACGTATTATACAAGGATAATCGAAAAGTTGTTTTTGTGCCTAGTTTCAAAACACCCTGTGGAATAGTTAGGAAGCAAATTTACTTCAAAATATCAGTTTTCATTAAGCCGCAAATATTCTTTGCATTTTGGTTTTTGGTTCATGTCAATACGTGCATTTGTTCTCACCCAAATGCAAAATGATCTTGATGATGTCAAGAATTAAAATTTGTTTTCAAGTAATGTAATATGAATTGAATGTTTTATTTAACAAGGCGGCTGCGTTATGTATTATTTAGTGCTTTAATACCAGTTTTAAGGGCTGACAATTATGGGCAAAAGCTGTAGCTCTTGTGGAAGATAGGCGAAGTCATGATTATGTGGCTAGACAACTTAATATCAGCCGCTCTACTATCGAAAGAGCAGTTGACCGTTTTAGAGAGACGGGCAGAAATACACGAAGGGTAGTGGTAGGAAACGAAAAACTACAGCTATTGATGACCGATTTATTGTACTTAAAACTATTCGGAATTGTAGTTTGACGTCAGCACAGGCGAAAAACTAACGTCGAGAGCTTCGACGTAAAAATGCCAATTCTTGGACAGTTCGTCGAAGATTCCACGAGGGTAATTTAAACTCTTACTTTCACATAGAGTAACAACATTACAATTTGGTCGTGAACATTTAGAGAATGTACGTTCAGTCCTCGATTAAGCTATGGGCGAGGTTCCGTGATGGTTTGGAGGGAATATTAAGGGAGGCTTGTACTAAATTAGTGTTTATTGATGGAGGATCGCTGACAGCACTGAGGTATATTGTGGAAGTATTGGCAAATCATATTGTTCCATTTGCTCCCTTTACCGGAGACAGTTTTATCTTGATGTAAGGTAATGCCCGACCACATGCAGCAATGTGCGTTACTAAATATTTGACAGGAGTTGGCATTGAAAAAATGTATTGGCCGGTATGTTCTCCGGGTTTAAATCCTATAGAGCATGTGTGGAACTTACTAGGAAGACGCATTAGAAGCCGAGAAGTGGCACCAGCGATATTAAATGAGCTTCGTGTGTCACTTCAGGAAAAATGAAGAAAGTTTACCCAGGATGATATTCGCGGGCCAATTGACGGCATGAAGCGACGTGTACAGGCAGTAGTAAGGACTAGAGGATGCAATACAAATTATTGAGATGGGTTTGGGTGAAAAAGTTGTTGTTGCTAACTGTTAAGTTTGTTTCGCGAAAATATTTTTTAAATCTTTGGTATACGTACCTTTTTTCGTAAATTTATTCGTTTATTAAATCTTAATTGTTACAATAACATTTGTTTTTTTGCATTTTAATAGTCTATTTTATTTTGAATGCAATGACAATGAAAAATTTATGGAAATATTTAAATTATTGACATCATCATGATCATTTTGCATTGGGGTGAGAATAGCTGCACGTATTGACATGAACCAAAATGCAAAGAATATTTGCCGCCGTAATTTTGCTTCTTAATTATTCTACGGGGTTTTTTGACCCTAGGAAAAAAACAATTTTTCGATTATCCTTGTATAATATTTTAAAAACCCAATTTCTCTTAAAAATTGTATAACCATATTCAAACTAATAAACGTATCTGTAGCTGTCTAAAAAATCACTTAAATCGAAGTAAAAATAGAAAAGTTATATACTACCTAAACTTAATCCAAATTTTATAATGCCCTTTTTTTGCACGGGATTGTATATTAGATTCTACCATCTGACAAATTCTTGAACAAGAAATTTTGCTTGAAAATGTTTTACACTTACCCAAGGTTTTGCCAAATTGTAAAAATCAATACAAGTTATATAAGTACCAACTAATGTTTGACTTGAGGTTAGGCACGCGACAACACCGTAGATTGGTTATTTTGCTGGTTATGTTTGTTTTTATATTCGATTTTATAAGACTAGTTTAATTAACTTGTTCTTGTTCTCTTCCTTTTCGAACTAAAAAAACGAGGACGAATCATTTTTAAACAAGTTTTTAAAACAAAACCTTAAAAACAATTTTCTATCCTTAAAATCTTATAGGTTTGCTACTACTGAAAATGCCAAAAATCACTACCTTTTTTCCCAACTTGATCAAAAATTGAGAAGTCCAATTTTTTGGCCAGAATTTAAATTTTAAAGCCCGGACCTGTCTATTTTCCCATTCGTCAAACGACAATGTTACAGTGCGCATGCCTAATAGTGTCTAGCTTTGTTGACATGCGCGATGCCATAAATCTGCCACTTTCGTGATTATTGTTTGCTTATCATTATTGGTAAATTGTCTATGGTTTCTTGTCGTAGAAGTTGATTCTATTGGTAGTCTATTTATTAATCTTCGAATAGCTGTGCCTTTTCTAGTAAGTAGAAAATAGAAAAACTTATCCAAACTATTTTATACCTTACCAGGGTAATCAGTCTTAATAAAGGCATGCTACCAGTTTATTGCATCTTGTCTGGTAATTTGCATAAATAAATCGAAAAATTACCTGAGAAATTTAATATGCCCTGTAATAGTTTACATAAATTGTTTATTAAATATTCTACGGTAACCGAATAGGCCCCTAAGCCAATCATTTTAATTTATACATAATTGGTGTCTTATATATTAAAAGTAGATTATGTCGGCAAAATGTTGTTTTTGGTAATGCTTTTCTGAAGTGACTAACTGAATAATGTTTGCGTTTATTTTTTTATTGCTTGCTTTACGAGTTTTAAAGGGGGTCGTTCTCAATTCGGCGCGATTCAGTAATAAAATTTTACGAAATTTTGTGAACGCTTGATATGATGAAGAAAAGCGACTAGGCTACTTCCAGCAGTTACCCCACAGGAAATAGTCGTTTGGTAAAAGATCAGGATATCAAGCGGCCCTGACCTATTTTCCTATTTATGGTTTATTTAATCCTTTTATGCGTCCGTTGAAAACATTTTGAAGATTCCCTTAGTTCTCGTGCATCGTGCGCAGGACAACCGTCCAGTTGAAAATCAAATAATCTTCCATCTCAGGAGCAACTTTCTTGTACTGCAGGTCCAATTAGATTTTTTAAAAGCTTTCTCAACTTTTGCTTCAAAATTAAAAATTCGATATCCATTTACTCTAACCCCGTTTCGAAAATACGCTTCAACCATGAATGTTTTGTGTTGTTTCGTAAAGCCCATTGTGTGAATTGTTCAAGAAATTGGAAAAATTAGCGATGAATCAAATTACTTGTAATGACTGTCAAAGATGACGGAATAACTAATTGATTGTTAATTCAGGTTGTTACTGACACCCAACAGGTATTTACCTCTATGGCTAAGCATTGCGTCCTTAGATGCAAGGCCCTCTTTCATGCAAATAATTTTTGCTCGCACGGTATTTATACTAATGTGATTTACGCAGTACTGTGGAATAGCAATTTAACAAACTAGTGTATTAATCGCTATTTAATATACGCGTTAGTTACAATATTTTTCCGTCGATTGTCTTGTTAATAGATTATATATTTTTTTATTTAGAACCAAACTACATATTATAAGCGTTGTACCAACAAATTTTTGAATTTCAAACTTATTGACATCGACAGAAACTATGGCAACGCCATTAAGTACTCGGCAGTGCGTGCTTTGTAGTATGTTTGGTTGCCTAAAATCGTTTATTAATACATACATTACTGTATGATTTTTTATACATTAATTAAGGTTGTAAATACACGGTCGACGGAAATAATACTTTTCTGCTGTTTTGTCATGAGGCCCAGTGCTAACATTATTTTTTTCTACATGGAATAAATGGTCAAAATCTGCTTCATTTTCTTATGCTCTGCCATCGAGAACATCATTATTTTACTCTAAGCAGTTGCATTTATTAATAACAGTACCTTTACTGTCAAAACTTCGAACAATATTCAGGACCGTTGGTTTGCTTGGAATGGGTCTGTCAGGAAATATCGCAGAAACCATTTCGGATACTCTTCGAGAACCACTTTTCCTTTAAACGTTGTTCTATTTTCTTCAAAATTGTAAAACACGTTGAAACTAATGAAAAATAAAACGTCTAGTAACATTCGACCTTATCATAACTATTATGACTGGTGGTTTGAATGTACCGTGCGAGCAAAAATTATTTGCATCAAAGAGGGCCTTGTATCTAAGGACGTAATGCTTAGCCGTAGAGCCTAATACCTGTTGGGTGTCAGTAACTACCTGAATTAATAATCAATCAGTTATTCCGTCATCTTTGACAGTCGTTACAAGTAATTTGATTCATCGCTAATTTTTCCAATTTTTTGAACAATTCACACAATGGGCTTTACGAAACAGCACAAAACATTCATGGTTGAAGCGTACTTTCGAAACGGGGTTTGAGTAAATGGTGAGTGGCAATACAGTCCGGGTTTGTGCATGGACGATTTTCACGAACATTTTCCTAACGTTGCTTTTATTGCTGGGGATTTTTATCATTGCCCAAAAAAAACGTGGCTGTGTTTAAGGAAACAGGTTCTATACAACACAAAAAAGGAGCAGAAAGACCATCTGTAAGAACGGAAGAACTTGTTGCAAAGGTTCGTGAAATAATGCAAAATACGCCAACAAATTGTATAAGACGCATGTCCCAAGAAGTGGGAAGATCTTATGGAACATGCAGGACTATTCTTAAGAAGCGGCTAAATTTATTTCCTTATAAAGTGCAAGTATTCCAAAAATACATTTGTATTTGTCTACTTATTTTATTACTCATTAGTTTGGCATATCATGTCATAATATGAATTTGACAAAACTTTAACCTAGATTTGGTTAGATATTATATCGTCCCCATATCATTGTGATCTAAACCAAGCCCTACGTTTTTTAATCCAAGCTCTCTTTGATGCAAATAATTTTTGCTCGCACGGTAGAACAGCCGTATTTAATTTTTAATAATTTTACGACGATTTTTTTTTAAATACCTTTTAATTGGCTTATAGAAAGATAACAAAATTTCATGTGCAAGTCCATCATACAAGGGCCTTCAAAAAGTCTAATACAATTTTGATGTAAAAATTTACATATGGCCGTACACCATCCAATTTTGGATGACACAACTTTCCTTACTTGCATCATCAACCTCATCAATACACTTTATTGTCCAAAGAAAAATACATTCTTGTTGACAAAGTGTGTCCTTACATTAACAATAAATAAAAATACATATAAGCATGTGAACATATTTTAAATTGGAGAATACGTACACTTAAACATATCGACTAAAAAACAAATATATATACAATTAAGAAAACAAGAAGAAAACGCCACAAACCAAAATGAGTAAGTAGAGTTAACTAGCAAAGCAAGATAAAAAGTTGGCAATTCAAGCCAACCTCAGAAGCAACAGATTGCATTCTATCACTCCGAAAAAGAATAACAAAAATAAAAGTAACCTGAATTTAATCCACATTTAAAATACACAGTTCTAGTACTCTTCCCATGCATAAAACGCTCTTGTTAAATGTTTTCTTAAAAATTTTGAGGCATCAAAGGTCCTTTACTGATTGTGGAATATGATTATAGATTTTTCTACCTTCATAAATTATTGACTGCTTAATCAAATTTGGCTTTAGGAATAGGCAAAGGAAGTTTACCCGAGCCTCTCGTCCTGGGAGAATAGTTATTTGACAATGAAAAACCGACTTATGGATCAAACATGAAGTTTCCAATACAAACAAACTTAACAGAGTTAGAATACTCTGCCTTACAAAAAGAGGCCTACAGTGCACTCTACACGTATAACGAATTGCTTGCTTTTACAGCACAAACATTGACTGGAATAACCCACGTCTCCCGAAATATATAAACCATATATTATTAAGTGAGAAGCTACCAGGGCAAAGTATACCATTCGTGCTTCCGTTACACCCAATTCATTCGCAGCAATGCTTACAGCGTAACAACCGCACAATATTTTTCTTGGTGGATTTTCAATGTAGTTTAAGTTATCATCACCATGCAAACCCAAAAATTTAACATAAGTTTTGTTTTTAAAACTGTTATTAAGTATAGTTATATACTAGGAATATTACAGTTGACTGAGACAACACTCGTTTTTGACTTGTTAAAATAAAGCAAATTTGACTCACACCACTCCCTAATCAATGCAAGATCCAACTCTATGAATTGAATTAGCTAAATACTATGAAGGCACTGCCATATAAGGGTGATGTCGTCAGCTAATAGGGTCAAGCATCCGCTAATGTTTAATTTAGCCAAGTCTATTAATATAGATTAGAAACAAAACTGATTCGAACACTGAGCCCTGGGGTACAGCACGGCCTACGGGTGAGTTTCTAGATGATTCACCAAACCAAGCAACCCTTTACATTCTATTGGAAAGGTATGAGTAGAACCATTCATAAGTCGTTCCCACCAAACCATATCTCGCAAGCTTGCGAAGCAGTATTCCACGATCCACACAGTCAAATGCCTTTGAGAAGTCGCAAATCACTGCCGCAACATCGTTGAAAGAGTTGATGGCTCCATACACAGTATCAAGAAAAGCAAACATTGCATCATTGATGGACTTTGATTCTTGAAACCCATATTGATTAGGGACTTAAATGTTTCTTCTCTTCAAGTGGCTCAAAACACGTATTTTGACAATCTTTTTAATCAGTTTTGCAAGGGTAGACAGTAAGGATATCGGTCTATATAATAATAGATTATTTTTGTCGCCACTGTTGTATATAGGAATAACCTGGGCCTGCTTTAAACAACCCGGGAAAATGCCAGATTCTAGCTTTACTGATAAGTAACGACCCGTTGGAGAGCATTCTAGGATGAATCTGAAAAAACAAAAAGAAACACTTCATCAAAATTTTTATAGATTATTCATTTATTACTTCATGCCTATATAATATTTAATTGTCTTAACATTAACATAATATCTACCAACCCAATATAATTACTGTGTTATATTATATGTTTGTGCTATAAAACATGAAAAGGATCTGCATAATTAAAACACAACACACAGGAGATAATTAAAACAAAATATGTTTTTTCATGCAATTTAATACTTACATGTATGTACTAAAGAAAAATATTTCTAATTTTAGTTAAAATTAGCATTATCATACTTAGGCAAAATGCAGTAGGTACCTATTATTATCGTAAACAATAGAATCCATCTTTTCGCTTTAGGACTTTTATTATTATTATTATAATTAGTTCTACACAATACAAATGTATGGAAGTTTATTTATTTTACGATTACCTATTCCTAGTATACCTTATGCTTCTTACTATAGTAATGTCATCATTAATACTCCTTTCAGTATCGTAAAAAGCTTATTATAAAACCGTTGATATCGTATTATGAATTATTCTAGGTTCGCCTAGTTTTTCTAATAAAAATTGTGTAGAAAGACTTTGTGCTTTTCTTTTTTTCTTAATCATTAAAATTAAAGATAACTTTTGACTTTTTTATAATACCCACCCTAAGTCCTCCATAGTGACTACGCCCCCCAGCGGTAGCATTTGAAACTTAAAAATTATTTCCAAGTAATTTTTTTTTGGTCATATTTCACAATACATTTTTCATTCCAATAGCTTGTATGGTTTTGGAGACATAGTCGCTCGCCACCCTTAGGTTCACCCAGTATAATAAAACTCAGAGTAAGAAAAAAATTGTTATTAAAAATTTTCGTCTAAACACTTGCCTTAAAATGATGCGGCTTGATACCATTTACCATGTAGCTTGTTGGAAATTAACAAAATTTATATTCTTTTATCTCTATAAAATAATCTTAGTTTATTTGATAAATTAATCTATTAAAATTCAATTCTTTTAAAGATCCACAAAACCATCTCTATGATATCCTGTCTAGTGATGGAATTAAGTAATCGTTAGGACACCTGTACCTACGGTGTTATTTGTTTTTCTACCTAAAGTTTAATACCCATATTTAAATAAACCTCACTATCTAATTTCCATAACAATAACCAAATATTCAAGGATACCATGGATTTATACAGAATTAAACTCATAACATACTTAAAATATGTGTCCCCTTTCCAAAATCCCCTTAATATCTTTCATCTATACAAAGTAGAAAATAAATGAATTTCTTGTCAAAATTATTTAATGGAAGCCATAATAGAGTTTTATAAAAATGGTTAAAATATGCACCGCCTGCTACTAAAGACATGGTCAGTTACACTTGAAAGAATAGACCAATGTGTGGTCGCTTCCTCCTTATTTACTTACAATAGACAAGGACCCAACAATCTGAAAATCTTTACAATGGTTTCCAGGAAGACATTTTTATCTAAAATGGCTAGAATAGTGTCGATTTATTGGGTTAATGTACAGGGCCGGTGGCTAAAAAGACCTTGTGCTAATGCCCTAGATCAAAGTTAATAGCTGATAACAAGGGCGGATCCAGAAATAAATTCTGGGGGGGGTTAACAGCGCCGCAGGCGAAAATTTTTAGAGGTTTTTAGAGGAAGAAGATAAAACAATTAAAAATATGATAAACCTTATTTCTGCCGAAGCTAAAATGATATCCGCAGGCCGACCATTAGTTGAGAATCTCTTCGGTTCAGAGGAAGTGTTCAATTTTGCGACATCCGTGTGTGATTGCTGGCCTTTAATTCAAGAAATTTCAGACATTGATACTCCCGATGAAGGTACCAGACTTGCTAATAAATTAAGAAAACTTATAGTTTGCACTAAGGATATATTACAAAATCTTTTAGTCTCGTTATTGCTAATAAGTCCTCATTCAATGACTACTGAGAGGATTATTTCCCATTACAACAAATTAAAAACGCCAGGAAGAATTTTATTAAATGAAAATGAAGATACAATGAATGATCGCCTCTTAGTGTCATTGAATGGAGTTGGAACAGCCCATTTTGATCCAAGACCGGCAGTCGCCGAGTTTTTAATGAAAAAAGAACGTAGGTTTAGAGAACCAACTCCTGAAATATACAAAACTAGAGAATTTGTTAGTACATTTTTTAGAGATAATCCTAAATTATAATCTTAATAATGAAGTTCCTTTTACAATAAAAATGAGTAGGTAACGAGTTCCTTTTTGCACGACGCCGTAAAATAACAGTGTTTTCAATTTGTAGAAAAAAATGTGCACTGGGTTATGAACTCACTCTTTTGACTCCACAATAGTTTTTACGTATGTTGAAATGTAAACCGCCCAGGGGGGGGGGGTCATGACCCCCATGACCCCCCCCCCCTGGATCCGCCCTTGGCTGATAATGATCATTTGAAGGTAAAAGGAACCTTTTTTTGATTTATTTCATTAAAACTGCAATCATAATAGTACATTATGATATTAGGAAAGTAAGAGATACTTTATGTGCTGAGCGTAGAAAGAATGCGAAGCACATAAAGTATCTCATTTTCCGAATATCATATACTATTTTTTCTTCAAACGTGCATCATATTATTCGAGATAAAACAATAAAAGAAAACGATTTTTTTAATGAAGATAATAAGATTGAATTTTTAACTTATTTCACTGTATATTCCCTTTTTGGTATTGTGATCATGGATACGTACTTGTTTGGCATCTATCAAAACAAATATTTCAAATTCGGTGTCGCGTCAGTTGAGACCGAATAAATCTACAGAAAATAAGTTTAAAAGTGCCTGATGATCCTCCCGAGGTAGAAGAGGCAGCTAGAATAGCTATTCAAAACTTGCTGCCGACGAAATCTGGTGCAGTATATGAATAATAATAATAATAATAATAATAATAATAATAATAATAATAAATAGCCTTTATTTATATAATGCAGCCAGTAAACAACAATGTAAAATTTCACTGAGGTGGCGAGATCTAGCATGGCTACTCATCTAACCACCTTATGAACAAATTAATTTTAAAAAAATACACAACAAAACTAGTATATAATATTATAACAAAGCATAAAAATAGAAAAAATAACAAAAAGCAAATTGTACCAAAAATGAAATAAAAAAATGAGTTAAGTAAATAAATAACATAACTGGAACCTAAAAAACAAATTAGTAGCAAATGTGCGACCATCAATGCTCTAGCAATGAATAACTCAAAGAGTATGATGAGATGCGTAAAAAACAATTAGAATTATCAAATATGCAATCTTAGATAATCCTTTAATTTATTCTTGAACGTTTCAACAGAAGAGCAACTTTTGATATTTGTTGGTAAGGGATTAAAATATTTAACCGCATTAAAACTAAAAGACCTCCGAAACAATGCCGTTCTGTGTCTGGGAACAGAGTAAAGCCCACTATGCCGGGTTAATCGATCATGCACATCAGAACCCCTCGTAAGTTTGTCAAAGAGATAACTAGGTTGCTGACATTTAATTATTTTAAAAACCAAAGTACATAAATGCAAGTGAAATCTTTGATCTAATTTCAACCAACCGGAGTCTATGAAGCTCTGAGAAACATGATCATACTTCCTCAACCCGTAGGAGTATCTCAAACAACCATTCTGAAGGCGCTGAAGGCTCTCTTTGTCCTCCTGAAGCAAGGCCGGCCAGTACACTATATTACAATATGACAGCAATGATAAAATAGTCGAGTCACACAACCTCAATTTTATCTGTGTTGAAAGAAAATCTTTAAACAAATACAGAGTTCTTAATTTACAATAACTTTTTTGAAGTAAGTAAGAAATGTGCCGATTAAACCTTAGCTTAGGATCAAAATGGACACCTAAATTTTTACATGATACAGAGGTAGCGATTTTATCATTAATTATTCTTATATTGAGGCGATCAGAAAGTAGATGAGAGTTTTTACCAAATAGAATTAATTGAGTTTTACTTTGATTTAAAAGTAAGTTATGAGCCACAGATAAGTTGTAAATTGTATCTAGATCTTGATTAATATGGGTTTCAGCTATTTCAATATCTTCAAAATTAAAACTCTTATATAATAGAAAATCATCAGCATATTGGTGAGAGTTAGAATGGTTCAAAAAACTTACAAAATCAGCCGTATATATTGAAAACAACAAAGGGCCCAAGATGCTACCCTGAGGCACACCACGCTTTAAGCTTAAAATATCAGATACAGTGTTGTTTAAGTAAACTTGTTGACTTCGATCCTTAAGGTAGTCTTTTAAAAAATTTACAGCTGTATCGCTTAACCCATAATATTTCATTTTTATACATAGGAGATCATGATCTAGGGTATCGAACGCCTTGCTGTAATCAAGTAATAGCAAACTAGTACATTTACCATCATCAGAAGCGCGTATTATGTCATCAGTGACTTTTAAGAGAGCCGTTGTTGTACTGTGTTGCTTTCGAAAACCGGACTGCGTGACGGGAATAATTTTCAATTGCAAACAATAATTACTCAGTTGTTCATGTATAACTTTTTCTAGAATCTTTGAAAAAACAGGTAATAAACTTATCGGTCTAAAGTGGGATAACTCACTAGGATTGTTATTTTTAGGAACTGGTAGGACATTTGCAACTTTCCATTGACTAGGAAACTTGTTGCAAGAAATGCAAGAATTAATTATGAATGTTATGTGATTAATTAAGTGGGGGACAATTAGGGATATATTTTTTCGATCTAAGCCGTCAACACCCCGGGCATCAGAACGCAACCCAGAGATAATTGTTTCCACCTTCTCAGCAGTTACCTCGGAAAACTTAAAATTGTCAGCATTGTTACAAAAGGACCGATTTACATAATGATTTGAGAATAAGTTGTTATTAGCTTGATTATTAAGAGGAGGAATACTATCAAGAAAATATTTATTAAAATCATTTGGTGAACCAAAATCGCTAGGATCGCTACTAGGAGTAGAGTTAATATTTAACCATTTAAGGGTGCGCCAAAAACCCTTAGGATCAAGCCTAAATTGATTATTTAAATATGCCTTTTTTTCATTTCGTATTGACATGGTGACAAAATTTCTAAGTTGCTTGTAATCATTCCAAGATTCTTCAGTCTTAAACTTCTTATACTTAGAATGGGCTTTAGTCCTTAAGCGCATCATATATTTAATATTTGGGGTAATCCACGGGGCAGGTGTTTTAGTTATACGCGAGGTCTTGTAAGGAGCATGCCTATTAAAGAGTTCATTTATAGCCACAGTGAAAAAGTTTACCATTTTATCAATATCAGTTAATGAATACAAATAATCCCAATCAAAAGCGTACATATCAGATATAAAATTGTCATAATTAAAATTTAAGTAATCACGATACGTTCTAAATTTAATCGACTTTGCATTTTTTTTACATTGAATGTTGCACTTAACCATGCAATGATCAGAGATATCGTCCATTCTCACAACTTCAGGATCACTCACAAAATCCAGTTGAGATGTTACGATAATATCTAACAGTGTGCTGGTATTACTTGTGATACGTGTCGGTTGCGCAATGATCTGATTCAATCCATATTTATTTAAAAAATTATCCAAAGCCAAAAAAGCCGGGCTATTGATTAGACAGTCAACGTTAAAATCACTACCAAACAAAACAACATCGTGATTAGGTAACAATGAAATTAAAGTGTTTTCCAGCACCCCCAAACAATTAATTAAATTTTCACTAGGTGGTCGATAAATTGATCCCAGGCAAATACTTTTACCCGCAATTTTAAAGCTTATCCAGATCTGTTCCAGATTAGCACCATGTGCACTTACATCAAGAACGCTATACTTAAATGCACTACTCACGTAAAAACCCACCCCACCGCCTCTGTGGTTTCGGTCTTTTCTTACCAAATTATAACCTTCAATTTCAAGCGCCTCGGTAGCAATCCCTTCGTGAAGCCATGTCTCCGACAAACCAACAATATCAAGCCGCTCCGTGACTACGTAATCTGAAAACACATCGAAACCAGAGCACAAAGATCGCACATTAAAGTGAGAAAAATTAACAAAAACATTGTTTATATTATCCATAACATAAAAGCATTGCGTGCATTGTTCCATCCATGAGAGAAGAAAAAAAAAATTAAAAAATGAAAAATGTGATTACAATAACCATATATATATAGGTATAATATATTATATAATATCCAAATACGAACTTAGTTAATTTTTGCTACAAATCTTATAAATGTCTGATTAAAAAAAACAAAAATAGATAACTACAAAAATCAATTCGTTATCCTCATTCGAGGAAAAATATAGATTTATCGGTCGATAGGAAATTATTTTAATAAGGATCACAGTAAAATACAACTAGTACGTATAAAACATTTTAAAGATTGAGATACCAAAAATATAACAACATTGTTTAATGTTTATCTTAACATGTTTAGGTAGAATTTAACAAATATTAACAAAATAAAATAAAATAAAAATGTTTAATTCTTATCCATCAGTTTGACTCCAGATAGCACTGATAAATTAAACAAAAAAACCAAGACTTTTTATTGAATGTACAACTTCAAATCTAGCACTACCACCTCGATCAAAACGCGATGACCAGCAAATTTATGTTTATTTTTCAGCTCTTTTATACGACACTTTTTTGCCATTTTTAGGGTCCCAGTAGAAAATGTTACCACCGGATGACCAGGCTTTATTATTACCGTACTTTTTCTTAGCTTCAAGTAATAATTTAAAACGATTGGAAGTAAGGTCCTCAAAAATAGCATAGGGTGTATCTTTTAAAGCCCGTTTCGCTCCGAACACCTTATTTTTCATCCAGTTATGAAGAAAACGAACAACAACGGTACGGGGTTTGTCCGAATCCTCTGAAGTCGAGCCTACCCGAAAGCAATAATCAATGTCATTCTTAGTGCAGCCAATTTTTAACTCATTGCTAACAAAATTTATGACAGACACCATAAGGTCCTCATCGGCATATTCGGGAATACCGCATACACGCATGCAATTTTTTTTTCGGTCCTGATCGAGACTATCAAATTTGTCGTCAAGTAGCGTAAGTTTAGCAGTATTCTTTTCAATACCAGCACCAAGGATTTTCATTGATTCACACACCTGTGTAAGTTTTCCTTCTAATTTTTGTAACCGACTATCTAGTTTGCTTTCAAACTGTAATAAAAAGTTGTTGCACACTTTGGTCATTAGTTTTTCCAAATTTTCCTCATCGGGGCTGGTTGAAGATGAGTTTTTATTGCCGCGGGTTTCTGTACGAGAAGATCCACCCATGTTGCTGAACACGACTTTATTGCCACGGACGACACTTGCGGCAACTAGCAGCACGCTTAAAACATTTATTGATTATTATCACCGTAATTAAGCAAAAACTAATTCAAAACCCCGTTAGAACGCAACACAAGTCTATTCCCTACCTATAGATGTAGAATCAACTATTTATTTGCAAGTTAAATCACACTTTTCCTTGATTATTTATGGAACTACACACAGGACAGGTCTACTCACTTTGCAACATAAACAACGAAAGTGGAGCCTGCTTTTGTCAAGTTCAACAAATGGTGCACTGGAAAAAAAGTAATGCAATACTCTGAGAACGTTTTATTGGCATATTTTACCGAAATGGCACTGAAAATTAAGAGTTCTAGTTTGTGGGCTCATTATTCAATGACAAGGTTGTGTTAAATTTGAAGCATAATGGGAACATATACAACAATTTGTGTGCTTTTTTAAAAAAATAAATCGAGAGTCTTGTCAAGGGAACAGTTCAGCAAATTTTTGTCTGACGCCCCAGATGAAAAGTATTTGGCGATGAAGGTAATAAAATAACATTTTGTTTGTTTCACATTGTGCTAACCAACCCTTAATTTTTTTAGGTAGTTTTGATATTTGGAATATCTGGGGCATGTCGTTGCGACGAATTACTGAATATGACAGTTGATGATCTTGAAAATATGGGTTCTTTACTGCTAATAAAAATTCCCAACACTAAAACTAATGAGAATAGAAGTTTCAACGTCCTGGGGGATGAATATTTAAGCAAATATAGAAACTACATTAATTTGCGTCCTGCCGATTTTAAGGAACGACGTTTTTTTTGAAATATCAAAATGGAAAATGTTATAAAGCTGTTGGGTATGGGTATCCATAAAATTGGTAGTGTAACAAAAGATGTGGCATTGTATCTGAAGATTACAAATTGGAAAGAATATACAGGGCATTGTTTAAGACGAACTTCTTTAGTGGGGGGGATATTACTATGCTGAAAAGGCATGGGGGTTGTAAATCTGATGCAGTTGCCGAAGGGTACATTAAAGATTCTGTGCAAAGTAAAACTAAAATTGCTAAGAGAATTCTTCAACCTAGCTCTGCGGAAAATCTCGAACAACCACCATTTAATGGACCCTCTAATGGATTTTTAAAAGCAGTTCACCCTTAAAAATTGTTATGAGCAGTACTGATATTGCAAGAAGTGGAGGATTCTTAAATGCTGCAAATCTTTACAATTGTACTTTTACTATAAATATTACTAATAAATAATAAATACCACTATGAATACCAATAATCGTTGTGTATTGTATAATTGCTCGTTTATTAAAACTGATAAATTAAAATAAATTTAAATTTTGTGGTTAAATGAGCAATGCTCAAAGCTAAAAGACAATAAGTAAAACGAAATTTTTTTTTTATAGTACTATAATGTATTTATAAGTACTTATACTCCTAGTCATATAAATTACATTTAATGTCATTGAGAAACGTCACATAAGTTATCAGTTATATGACGTTTGAAGAAAAACATAGCTATTATAATAAAATTACAATAAATATTGAAATACTCTACATTTCTTCCCCTGTTGATGCATCATCAAAAAGTCAAATGCATCAAGGTGCAAGGACGAAGACAAACAGGCTGGTTAAGAAATGGAGCAATATGACTGGTTACAATTGATATATTATGTATTTTATTTTTAGTCAACCTTTTTCGCCATATGTAGTGGATGACAAGTGACTTTAGTGACAAGTGACTAGCGAATGCTCGTGTGTTACATTACATTACATTGTTCAGTTACTAGTCAGTCGTCGCCTTTATAGGTCTGGAACAACGGGAACCAAATAATAACACCTGTTTGTAATAAACATTTTAAATATCCAATACTTACTAAGGGAAGAACAAATATTCTTGCTGAAATATTTTCTCCTTAAACCCACCCTGACGACAAAGACGACATCGCACAACGAATTTCCTAAAAAACTAAATGGATTCTTTTCACCGATGACCTACTTTCTAAGTCTCTAGATCAACTGGAAGCCAGAGTAATAAATGGTTGGTTCCGCAAAATCTTTTGTCTGGTAAAGATAATCGACACCCTATCGAGTAGCAAACCTTTGTCGTTTAAAATAAAACTTTCTAAAAACCGCTGTAACAACTGGGTTAAGTTGTCATATTGAAACTGGTGACAGAATTATTGGTCTTGTCAGTAACGGCAAAAAGGTTTTCTGTGTAATTGGGGCATTAGGTACAATGTCTCGGACTGAGGGCCAATTCTGTTGGTAACAGCGAAGTTCCAATTGAAATATTTCTTAGAATCATGTAAAGGATAAATTTTACCTTGCCAGTTTTAAATATTGCTGCATATTATCTTTGCAAGTAGGCGTATACAATGGGCTAAGTTTTGTTTTGAATGGTGAAATCTGACTATAAAATAATTTTTTATCCGATTGTGTCAAAAAATGACGTTTTATAGATCAGATATTTGTACGAAAAGGTAACCTTTTCAATAAGGTATCGACTATTGCGCTGGTAGCTAGGTAACACTTTTCGTCCCAGTACTCCTAGGCCGAAAAATATTTTTCGGACGCTAACATTTTTTCAACTAACTGTTTATTTTATTTTCAATTATATTATTTACAATATTTAAATTAAATGTACAATTAGAACCATTTTGAACAAGAACAGGGTGGTGTAAATTTGATTTTGAGGATGTGTTATTATTTTTGTTTTTCGTTATGATATTATTCTCCAATGTTGAACTCGATTGGAAGACGGATTGCAATACCTGAGTCGGTACTGATCAGTGCCGTACTGAGGGCGAGGCGACTGAGGCGCTTGCCTCGGGTGCAATCAGCGAGGGGGAGCCAAAAATTGACAAAATAATCGCAGCTTTAGCAAGTTGAAACTCATAAAAAATTATTTGAGATCAACCATGAGACAAGCAAGAAAGATTGACTAACTTGGCAATTATGTCGATTGAATATGAGATTGCTCAGAGTATTGATTTTGACGATATAATTGATGAATTCGCTGCAATGAAATCTCGAAAAATTTTGTTGTTAATCAAGAAAATTGAATATATTTTGTATAATGCAATTCTACTTTTCTTATGTACAATTATCCTTATATTGTCATTGTAAATTGCAGCAAAATAAACATAAAAGCTTGACTTCAAAATAGTGTTGAAAATATTCGACTTATATAAAATTCTGTTAAGGGAAGAGGAAGAAGGGGCGAAAAATTTGTAATTCTCTTCGGGCGCCAAATTAGACGGTTACGGCCCTGGTACTGATTGCAGTTCAGATTGTGGAATGTTGAATATTTTCTTAGTCAGCTCTAACTTATTGCTTAAGGAATCATCTATGTAGCCCTCGGTTACTCCAGAAGACTTCCAGCCTCCATGCCGTTTTAGAGAAGTTGTGTCTGCTCCCGCATCTACAAGCAATGTGGCCAATGTTCTTCGGAAACAATGTCCCGTGAATTCCTTGGCATGCGGCAGTTTTAGGTAAGACGCTATTTCCTGAGGTATGGAGCCAAATTTATGTATACCGACAACTTGCTTATAGCAATTTCCATTGCGAGAAGACACAGAAAATCACTCATATTTGTTGGACGTAAAGCCATATAATTTCTATAATACTTTAGATATTCTCCCGTCAGCGTAAATGATCTCGGTTTGTTTGATTTATTATAGGGAATTTTTATTAACAAAGCCGTTCCCAAATCTTGTATGTCATCAATTTTCATATGAGCCAGTTCATCTCGACGACATGCGCCCGCGCTTCCGAAAATAAAAGCAACCTGTAATTAAGAAAATTGTTAGTAAGAAATTTAAAATAAAATGATATAGTTATATTTACCTTCAACATTAAGTATTTGTCATCTGGAGCATGGCAAAGAAATTTTTGAAACTCTTCTTTTGTTAGGGGCTTTGATTTTTTTGGACAATAACCAACACTTTTTCGTTTCAATAATGCTCGTAATCTCATGTCATGTATTTTGATATCAATGTCGTGTTCACCATTTACCACTGCACGTAGCATGGAATACTTCGACCACAAAGTAGATGACTTCACAGTTTTCAATAAATCCGCCATATATACTAAGAAAACGTTTTCCGAGAACGACTGTATACTTTTTTCTTGCCGGTAATCAATAAATTTTTTATAAGCTCTTTAATATACTTCCTTAGATTCTTGTGGCAACAAATGTAACATAACTTCATTGGCAGTTTCTCGAATATCAGGTGGCGTACCTACTATAAGATCTTTACTATCATCTCCTCCTATCTCCATTTTTGTGTTTTCAAGTTTTAAAACTATCGCCTGATTGACAAAACGTCAAATGATATTATTAATTTAAGGAATTATTCGTTATATCCATAGATAAGCATATCACAGGTTTCATTCTTAACGGACAAATATTAAAAGCGACAATACCGTGCAAGATGAAATGTATTGGTTTACTTTATTTTTACATCATTTTATAATCGGAACAAAGCCACAATCGGATAAAAAAATATTGTATGTCATACGGACGAAAAATGTATTTCGGACTATGCGGGTTACCGGCCTCGGCTTTGCTTCGCCTGGTAATCTCGCGCATTACGTCCGAAATACTACATTTTTCGTCCTAGTGACATAATACACTATTAAAATTTTATTTTTATGGTAATGGGCTTTTTCACTCAATTTTAATTTTTACTCTACAGCATACAGTATAGAGGAAGAAAAAATAAAATTGTCTGCGGTCTAAATTTTAAGAATTTTGAATTATTTATTGAAGGAAAAAATAGAACAAAAAACGCTCCTTTATAAAAACTCACGAAACCAGCAATCTACTTCATAACAAATTGACCAGTCGCACGGACTTGAAATGAAGGTCGACCTGCCGGGACAACCTGAAAGATACTTCCAGTCTCCTGTTCTTATCTATTTAAGTTATCGAAACTAAGATATAGCAATAAAATCGATCGCGAGAATTTCGCGGATAATCCAATGACGTGCTAAGTTTCTGCACTAAGGAAAATTATCTAATTTAAAAATCTAATAGGTTTTTTAATAGCTTATTTTGTTTAGGCAACATTTACTCTATTATACAATTTGCGTTCAAAAAGTAGTGGTTACAAAGTTCGTTTTTTTTAAATGACATCCTATAGGTATGTGTGTGGATTTTTGAATTCGACGTGTTATTTCATAATTATTTTACCATTGGTTTAATATCCGAGGAAGTTATATTTTTCAAGACAATTTGACTTTTGCAAACATCCCTTTGTCGTGAAAATATTACTTAAATTTGGACTACAAGCAATTCATAAGTCAAAAAAAAAACACTATAAAATATTGGGCAGAATATTTTTGATAAAAAATTGTGGTCTTTTAAAAGTTCATTTTGAAGCCACACTAAGGAAAATGATCTAATACAATAGGTTTGCTAAGACATAGTTTGTATTGATAGCTTATTTTGTATTAACTCATATTAAATAAATTGCTAGTGTCGGGTTTGTGGTCGCGCGCCGTATTATTAGTTTTAACATATTTGTTGCGCAGGTCACATCGTTGTTCGGAGTCTTCTAGCTGTTTTGTCTGAATTTATTTAATTGATCGTACCAATAGGTACCTATTTCAATTAATTTATTTTCACTTTGTATTTAGTTTTTTATATATAATATTTTACACATGCAATGTTAAACAAGAAGAACAATATCTCACTAGAAGCTATTTAAATTTTTGAGAACTACATTACTTATTTTTAGTAGTAAGTATATCCTTTATTAACCGTAGCAAGCAAATATTATTATTATTTTAATGTCAAGTTTTATTACAACTGCCAGTCGGAACTAATACAGTATATTAAATCAGATTACACACCCAATAGAACTTGATAATTACTGTGAGTATTCAGAGCAATAATAGCTATAAACAATTATATGGTAGCAATATTTCCTATTGGCTAAATTACCGTGATATTATCACTACAGCAATTTTCGTTGTCTTACAATATTAAAGCGCGTTACTGTCACATATAGTATGAAACAGTTGTATAAAGAGTATGTGAATTCTTATAAGGAATATAAGACTTTTTCTCAGTGTACATACAATTATATATTCAAGACTCAATGCTAACACTGGGTGGGGCGACACTTACTTGAATTAAATTAATACTTACCTAAAAACTAAAAGGAGGTTGGATTTATAAAAAAAAAATATGAAAAACAGCTTATCGGTGAAGTAAAATAAGACGGGGTAATTAGTCCGGTCAATCTAGACCAAAAAATGATAAGTGAAGGTACATAAATTTACAACAAGCTGAAAATCAGTAAAATTGTTCAAAATATAATTATAAATAAAATTTATAAGTTCCCCATCAGTATGGAAAAAATTTTACTCGAGGTCAAAAGCCAAAAAAAGGAGTTTTTCGCGATTTTCAGCAAAACGGTAAGTTTTATTATAAAAATACTTCAGACAAAAATTGTAGATCATAAAATTATCTATAAAAAATGTATTAATATTTTTTTTCCTACGAGCCACCATTTCTCAGATATAACGATTCAAAAAGTTGTAAAAGTTGTTATCGTCATAATATGCACACGTTTCCACGTGATTTTGATTATGAACTTTTATGGTACTAGTCATAGCTAAAAGAGGAACCAGACTAAATGTACCTCACGTTATTCCAAACACGGTAATTATTACACAGTAAAACATAGTTTTAGTCAGTGGAATACAGCACGTAACAAATTTAAAAAAATAATTAGATAAGTTTCAGTTATAATTTGGTTTTATACTTTGCGATCGTTATTCAGGGAACGTATTTTTACTGCTGTTTGACAGCTCCAGGAATATATGAAAGTAAATATTATGTTAATACAATATTCAAATATGGATGTCTTTGCATATTTTAAAGATTTGATGCGTAAGACTAATTTGGGGTAAATGATCACAGTGGGTAATTTAGTGCAATTGATAACCGTATAATAATTTACTTAAATAAACGAAAAATTATAATTCTAGTATCACTCTAGCGACCCGTGATACTGGCGATGATTTAAGTCATATGCTGTATTGTCGGCTGAATGCCGATCATGTACAGTAGGTCCATACTTATCTGTAAGTACACAAACCTACAAAATTTTATTTGATCAGGCTGTTAATCGTATAAAATATGTTAATACGAGCGAAATAAACCACAATACATATATTTCCCTTTTTTTACTTGCGCAAAAGGAATTTTGTGTCTTAGCCAGGTCCCCCAGATCAGACCGCCATTCACGTGCTTTATTTTGTCTAATACCAATCGGGCTATTTATTCGTCTTTGCTACAGCTACTAGATAACATATTTATGGCAGCTGTTTTTAATACGGTATTCCCTGCCGAAATATCAACTTTATAATATACATATTTCTATTTTAATTTAATTATTGTTTTACGTTAGATCAGTGGGTTACCTGAGGTTAGATAGATCAGTTTGTTTTAATCCTTTATCGCGTTTCCAAATGAATAATATCAGATCTGTTAAACATTCGCGACTTTCCTTGGAGCAAAAATGCAGGTGAAAGAATTGGGTCGTCCCAATGCCCGATTTGTTTATAACAAAGTAAATTTAGAGTGAGCAGAAATCACGGCTTCGGCATGCACGGCTACATTTTTACGTCTTCTGAAGACCAAAAGCAATATGTATAAATAAAAATCGAACTAGAATATTGGAATCACTATGAAAAAAACTATTTTCAATTTTTCTGCACAATTATAATGCAGTATATATTTCCAGTCTACATAAAGTCATTCGTCATTATGAAGAGTAGTACACTCTTAGTCCTCAATAAATAATAATAATTATTTAATATTATTTTTACGACAATACAAATACACATTTTGTAACCAATAGAGATTTGCTTAGGATGTAATGGTTTTGTTTCTAATAGTTATAAAAAGTAAGACGTTTCAAAACTTTAGCTTGTAAAATGTTTCACGGAAATATTGAAATTAGAAAAAATTTCTCTAGCGCATGAATTATTTTCAAGCTCGCAGAAGATTTGGCACGAACATTTTTTGCTAAAACTATTTAAAAATAGAACTAAATTGGTGACATGCTCATGTAACCGACATCATAGTAGGCTGTTGTTAGTGTTGCATAAGGATTGATGCATAGGATGATTAAGGAAAATCCATTTAATATAATTTCCAAAATGCCACATTATATAAAAAGTAATGAAAATAATTTTTTTGCCAAATTTTTTACTTTCCCTATGCTCTAGTAAAACAAGGTTTAAAAAATAATCTAAATTAAAGATTCTTTATTTCGTTCCATAATTTTATACTACAAGAAACAAGTGAAAAGTATTAAAATAATTAAATTAATAACGCGTGTAAAATATATGATAAATTTACGCCTTATAATGAGACAATCGCCACTGTTTTTATTACAGCTCCCAAGCCAGGGAGATTTCCACTTAATCTTACAGATAGGGTGATTCCAAAATATATAGTGAAAATCCAAAATCAAAACTAACGATCAGCCTGAAATCCATGGCGACCATATTCCAGGCTGAGGTTCATGCCACCGAATTGTGTGCAAGACTGCTATTACATCGACAGTACGCACACAGGACAATTAAGTTATTCTCTGATAGTCAAGCCCCTCTAAAAGCCCTTGATGGTGTGCTTTAAAGACGGTATGGAGCTGTCGCAAAGCACTATCTGAACTAAGCTTAAATAACACAATCACCTTAATATGGATTCTGGGACAGATGGGCCTGCTGACAAGATGGTAGCAGCAACGAAGTTCGACGGTCCCAAGCCGGCAATAGGTTTATCCCACGCTACGACCGAGAGATCGATTTTGGACGAAGCAACAGATAAATGGAATAGGCACTTGCTGAACTAACCAGGCCTAAGACACTCCAAGGCCTTAATAAACAATCATAGAAACCAACAGCTAACTGACAAACAACTAGAGCTCAATAATAGGACGCAGCTTAAAGCGCTGGTGGGCCTATATACCGGACACTGCAGATTGCGACAACATATGCACAAAATTAGCGCAAGATGAAGGATGCCAGCTCTACATGGAAGATGCAGAAACAGCTGAACACATACTGTGCGCCTGCCCCGCAGCAGCTAGAATCAAATTCCCTCTATTCGGCGAAGTAATACTACTGCCGGAAGACATGAAGAATGTCTCCCCCAATACAATTATTAACTTCATTAAGAAACTAGATCTATCGGAAGAAATATAAACAAGGTGTGAGCCATAATAAATCATACGGTCGCAGTGGAGTGTTAAATGTAACCCACTCACTCTCAATCTAACCTAACCTAGGGTGATTTCCGAAAAATTAGGTTGTTGTCATAGCAACATGTCAAAATGCAATGTCTGATTGGCTAAAAATGACAGGTATAACATTTTCATAACTAAATAAGTGACTTATTTGAAATATAATTTTCTCAGTCATTTATCGTAGTCGAGAATACCAAAGTGTCCTCACCTGCCCCGAACGACCCTTACTATTATCTATAATATACTCTCCGATAATAATTGAAAACTTGTCTGGTTACAAAATATTGTCTACGAGAATCACCATAGTATTAGAAACTTATGAAATATTCAAGACGCATATTATCTTCGTTTTATGTTCAAACGGAAGCTAACAGTTACTGACGCCCATCATATGGGCATTATCTTATTACTTTGTGTTTGTGGGCCCGACTACTAAAACATGGTTTCATCTTTATCAGTTAAAAAGGTTTTGGTATTAACGTTTTAAAGCTCATGCATATTTTGGGGTTCCTACTATAGGCACAAGATGGGATTAAAAGTTTTTGACCTGCGTTTTAATCAGGTATTTATTTGGCTGCTTTTAACCAGAATAATTATCTGTTTAGTGCAATAGAGATAATTGTTAAAAAATAGATGTCTACTTAGTTTTCAAGAAAAATAAACACTTGACAGACACAAAGTTTAATGAAAAACACTGAAAATGAACAAAAATATTCTTAAAATATTAACTTTGCTTTAAACGTCCTAAATCAAAATCGGAATGTGACGGTTCTGCAAGTTTCCGAGTTTACCAAATGAAAGAATAACTGATAGACATACGGGTCGGAATAAGATGTAAAAATGTAAGAAAAATATGCATGTCTACACGTCATTCTATCCGGCTAAAAGGGTTGGATATTGAATAATTATTATGTATATTTATTTTTATATATCCATCTCTCATCAATGCAACGATTGTCTGTATCAACGAGGTGTTTTCTCAGTTAGATACTCTTAAATTAAAGGTTAGCTAGAATGTTTGACATATTATGAAAACGACTGTCCTTACATTCTTATCTTATAATATAACTAGGTATGCTTTGGATGGTATCTTTCGAGCATTCCGTATCAGGCTTACCAAAAATATCTAAACATATTCGAATATTTATTTTCCCAAAGGAAAGCTTTTTAAATTTTTAAACATTTTTATCTACAGTGCCTATTTTTTTTTGGTTTTAAGTAATTTTAAGTAATATCCTTTTTTAGCATGCTCACGATACGTCACTACTATAGGGTACAAAAAAATGTATTAAAAGAATTTCGGAAATAATTTTTGAAAACTAAAATACGTCCCCGTATACTAGTTCAAGTAAGACTTTGAGTTCCATTCGAATCCTAGCCTCACTAATGAGCCATGATATGGTGAAACGCGTCTGAGGATGGATCAGATGAAATGAACTTTAGACAAAACTAAAAATAATTTTACTTTCCTTGCATGCGAATAAAATTTTGTAATCGCACAATATGATATTGATATTTTTGGGTTTGCAAATCCTATAAAACATATTTTATATTGTTCTTTTAAGTTGGTCTGACTGTCTTTGTCACTATGTCGTTCACTCTGTCTAACGCGAAAGCACAAAACTTATTTGGCGGGGAAGGCAAAATTTTATATGGATTAAAAGTATTGCCATTAAAGTAAAGTGAGTAGGTACCATCGGTACCGTAGGTACATTCATGGTTGAAGCGTATTTTCGAAATGGGGTTATAGTAAATGATGAGTCGCAATACAATCCGGGTTTGTAGATGGACGATTTTCACGAACATTTTCCTAACGTTCCTTTTATTGATGGGGATTTTTATCATTGCCTGAAAAGAACCGTGGCTGTGTTTAGAAAAACAGTTTTATACAACACAAAAAAGAAGCAGGAATACCATCTGTCAGAACAGAAGAACTTGTTGCAAACGTTCGTGAAATAATGCAAAATACGCCAACAAATTGTATAAGACGCCTGTCCCAAGAAGTGGGAAGATCTTATGGAACATGCAGCATTTGATTTTGAAAGACGCAGGAATTACTCTTAATGGAATGGTTTACCCAAAATTTATTGGAAAGAAATGCTTGGAGCATGGCGGTGGCCAATTTCAGCAATTTATGTAATTATTTTTCTTTTTCTTTCTGTATATTCTTACTTTGTTAATTTTGTAACAACAAAAATAAATTTGTATTTGTCTACTTGTTTCATAATATGAATTTGACAAAATTTTAACCTAGATTTGGTTAGATGTATCGTCCCCATATCATTGTGATCTAAACCAAGCGCTACGTTTTTTAATCCAAGCCCTCTTTGATACAAATAATTTTTGCTCGCACGGTAGTAATTTTTTAGAAATTATTAATCTTTATTATGTCGTAATCAAATAAGTCAGTGATTTACAACATACCATTGTGACATGCTTAACTTATAGAATATATTAAGGAAACAACGAAGAATTTTAGAAAAAAATTTACCCATAGAGACGCAGGTAGAAATTCGATCCTAGGCGTTTTGCTTACAGCTATCAAGAAAGGGTTTTAGAACTTTAACAAAAATACTATTATTAGTAACCAGCCTGACGGGCTTGTCGAACCCAAATCTTCTATTGAACTGCAAATTAGTTTTGAAATATTTTGAAAGGATTGCGCGCACCGTCTCATATTTTCCAAAGAAGGAAGTAGACCTATTCCTGGATTATTATTAAATTATTGAAAAGGGTAATTATATGAGACCCAAAGGTAACAATAAGTTCAAAGGGATATTTGCTGTTCCAACGTCTTAAATACAAAAACTCAATTTTTACAAAAATTTGGTAGGTATGTTAATGGACTTTGACTTGTAAACAAACTGGTGTATTTTATTACTGTTTACGGTGAGTTTAACAATAATTGTTAAAGTAAAAATTTCGAATACTCTCGCAAGATGGAGGCAAAGGCACGTGACACTCTGTCAATTTTGGTCTATTACATTTTTATAAGTAAGGACTGAACTTGAAAATGATACATGTGATACATTCTAAAACAATTGATGCAATAGTCTCATCGGTTCTACCGCTTTAATATTGCCAAATAATAATAATAATTTCTTTTGAAAATTTTGTTTTATAAATATTATAATTTAAGGTAGGTTATAATAAACATAAGTTTTATATAGTTTAAAGATAAAACATCAAAATAGATTTAAAAACTATATAATATTAATAATATTATAATTATTAAAAACCTTGAAAATACTAAATTAACTGAAACGCAACTTTAAATAGGATTCTGTCGCTCATATTTACAACAGAATTTTTTTTTGATTTCTTTGTTCAGATTATACCTATAGGGAAAATACAATACCTACAGTTCAACATAAACTAATTGAATTCAGTCAGATATTACATTTACTGTCAAGGAAATCCCCATAATAATATATTATGAACTTACGTAAGGTACATAGACCCAAATATGGTTTTTATAGAATTTGTTGGCTATGATACTGTTACATTTCTAAACTTGTATGTGGACTAACATAAAGTTAAAAGCTTCAATATAGCCAGGGATTTAATTTTTCTGTCAATGGAAACCAGAGTTTAACAGTTTTTGACTTACGTAAGGTACGTAGACCCAAAAATGGTGTTTATAGAATTCAATGAAAGTAAAAATAAAAGCCACCATAATCACACAATATTTTGAAAACGTAATTAAATGTAACAAAAAGCACAAAAACGCAATTCATAACTCGGTGTTTGGGCTAATTACGGTCCACTACTGATCTGGGGATATTATTATGTCCCAATATCAGCTGATCGATCACAAATTTCTGCTGTCATCTCTTTTAAAACGAGATAATTCGTTCCGTTTTTTAAAGGTAGAATAGCGGGAATGGGGGCAGAAAATGAAATGACACAATAGTGTACTTGCACGAAATTTAAATATAGAAAAATTTTATATTTTTTCATAGTAAATGGAAAAATAATTCAGACATAAAATTTTTTTTGCCTTATATCCAATTATCCAAATACTATGTAAAATATGTAAGATAAAAATTTATAAAAATTTTAAATATTCAAAAACCAAAATGTTGCCAAATATTATAACAATAATTGTACAGTTTCGGCGTTGTTAAACGTTTCGCATTTTAATTGTACAGTTTCTTTAGAAAAGGTGTAGTAGTTAAAAAATTATTACTATCAAGTCTTACTCGGAGTTGTATTAATAAGATGATTAATTCAAGTGTAAAAATAACTATAACAATCAATAATTGCCTAGAAATTCTAAAAAATATAATTCGGATGTCGATAAATTGATCTGGCAACAGTGTAAGTCGAATTTAAAACCGGGATTTCAGCAATTGCGACCACAGAGAAGAAATTGGTTTATTTCCGACGGTTTCAACATATCGACATTTTAAAAACCCGTTAACCAATTTCAATAAATCATGATTGTGTTAATAAAGGATTATTTATTAAGAAATGAAAAATAAAACAACATGGCTAATATTAACCTTACATACTGATGGGTCCAAGCTATATTCTAGTCTTTGGTATTAATTTACTTATATTACAACTGAAGCCCGAACAGTTTGCTTAAACGGAAAGCTTTGAGCCAAGAGGTGTGAAAGCCATGTATTTCATAATGCTGCTGAAACTTATATGAAGACAGATAAGTAGGTATGTGCATTTGTATATTTATATTGGGTAAATATTATTATAATATATTATTCTTTACATTTAAATGTTGATGACGGGTGTATTATTCTTGTATTTTATAAAAGGATAGTGATAGTCACAAATAGTGATGGTGAGTAAAATTGTATGTCCAGTGGCCGTGTAACTTTTTTGATTTGTAATATCCTTAGGGTAATGTAGTTGCATCCTTAAATAATTTTCTGCCTCTTAAGAAGTCACGTTCTAATCACCAGATCTCACAGGGAAAAATATGTTTCAAGCGACTGATGCGAAGAACTTTTAAATCACCTTGATAAGTAACTTTAGACATATTCCGTATAATGTCAAAGTTGGTAGGCGTTACCTCGGTACATCTTTAAAAAAAAAATTTCCATATCCTTGGATAACCTAAAACAATTTTTGTTCTATTTTATTTTTGTTACTCTCCAGCAATACATAATTATAAAAAATCTTTCAAAAAATGAAAACAGATTTATAAGTTAATTTATACTTACAAAGTCAAAGAACTTTTGGATAAAAAGCCTGGGATAACAACTAGCCGCTTTAAGACTGTGGCTTTAGTTAACAAACCATTTCAGATGGATTTAATAAATACGTTTGCCGGTATTTAAAGACTTTTACGTTTTACATAGAATTCTTAATGCAATAGAAAAACTAATCGGCGTATTTGGCAAAATCACAAATTACTGATTAATGACGTCACATAATAAGGAAGCGTTTTGGCGTGTGTTTAAAAAGAGGAATTTTATTTGAAGATATCTGGTAATATTTTGATATTTATGAAAAAAGAAAAATAGGGGGCAATATACATGTATGTGCATATAATGAGTTGAATTAAATTTTAAAAAATGGGCAAGAACCCTATTGTATTTATCCCAATGTTCCGTTTTATATGAAAACTTTTTCAAGTGTTAATTGAAAGGTCTTTAAGCCGGTATATCTGTGTTCATACTGTAAGATATAAAAAAACACCAGCAGGTACTGACAATTCGGATTTATACATGGATACAATGTGTTTTCACGAAAATTTTTTTTCATATCTTACAGTATGAACACACATATACTGGCTTAAAGACCTTTCTATTGACCCTTGAAAAAGTTTTGATATAAAACGAAACGTTGTGATAAATAGAATTGTGCCATTTCAATGCCGGCTCTCATTCCCGCTATTCTTATTAATAATTTAACAACAGTATCAGTATTCAATTTGTTTATCAATTAAAATTTTGCTTTCGTTATAAAATTTAAATTTAAATTAAAATAGTATTTCATTTATCATAATTCACAATACTGAGCAAAATAAGGATATTTGCTTTTTGTCTAGATTTTATATTCGATAAAACCTTCTTGATCATGAAAAATCAGCAACATACAACACAATTGACATATTATTTTACACAATTAAATTAGGTAAATTTTCTTCCGAGATTTCCAATCTAGTTGACGGTTATTTCAACGTTTCCCTTCGGCCGTTATTAAAATTTTATGAACGCTTTTGTGTTGTCTGCTTTGCATACGGCGACAATAACAGTTCAATCGATAATATGAATATTAAAATTTTGTGGCGACACCGAAATTGTGTTAAATCGTTGTATTATGACCATTTTTTATAAACCAAATAAAATATTTAGAACACATATTTGTTGTTTATAGGATATTACTAAAAGCAATCAATAAAAGTTAGCGATAATAGGATTTTTGAAGTGAAAGCTTCCTTAGGCGCGTTTAGCACTTTTTGTGGGCACTGAATTAAACTGAGCCGTCACGCGTCACACTCGGCTGTGTAACGCTCGAATTCAACTGCTATATTCAATCCGAACTGACCCTGACCCGAATGAACGTTATATGCAAGAGCATGCCGCAAACAGTGTGCGTTGTATAGACACTCGTCTGCGTCTCAGGTATGTTCTGGCATTTTTGAAGTGAAAACTTCTTTAGACGCGTTTAGCACTTTTAGTCGGCACTGAATTAAACTGAGCCGTCACGCGTCACACTTGGCTGTGTAACGCTCGAATTCAACTGCTATATTCAATCCGAACTGACCCTGACCCGAATGAACGTTATATGCAAGAGCATGCCGCAAACAGTGTGCGTTGTATAGACACTCGTCTGCGTCTTAGGTATGTTCTGGCATTTTTGAAGTGAAAACTTCTTTAGGCGCGTTTAACACTTTTAGTCGGCACTGAATTAAACTGAGCCGTCACGCGTCACACTCGGCTGTGTAACGCTCGAATTCAACTGCTATATTCAATCCGAACTGACCCTGACCCGAATGAACGTTATATGCAAGAGCATGCCGCAAACAGTGTGCGTTGTATAGACACTCGTCTGCGTCTCAGGTATGTTCTGGCATTTTTGAAGTGAAAACTTCTTTAGACGCGTTTAGTACTTTTAGTCGGCACTGAATTAAACTGAGCCGTCACGCGTCACACTTGGCTGTGTAACGCTCGAATTCAACTGCTATATTCAATCCGAACTGACCCTGACCCGAATAAACGTTATAATATGCAAGAGCATGCCGCAAACAGTGTGCGTTGTATAGACACTCGTCTGCGTCTCAGGTATGTTCTGGCATTTTTTAAATTATATATTTACGTAGGGTGAAGTAAGGTTTACCGTAATTGCTTATTCCGTGGACCTAATTTATTATGATTTCTGACTTCTGTTGAAGATGTAAAAATTCAAGGGTTGTTCAATTTTAGGAAATATCTTTTTTCGTATGCAGTAAAATTATCCCGTATTCCAAGTTTATGTTATATTTATGATTGCTTACGAACCTAACCTAAAAGAAACAAAATTGAAAAATTGTATTTGATATTGTTAATTTCACCTTGTTGAGGTTTTCACTTCTGTCGTGTGGTCTTAAGCACACACAATTTTTCTCTATAGTAAAAATTTTGAATACTCTCGCAAGATGGAGGTAAAGTCACCTGACACCCTGTCAACTTTGGTCTATTTAATTTTGATAGGTTGGTATAAATTCCAGGACCAGACTTAAAAATTTTGTGGATATTTATTTTGAAAATTTGATTTTGTAACTAGTATAATATATTTAGGTAATAATAAACATGACTTTTTATGGTTAGACGATAAAGTCTCAAAACAGAGTTAAAAACTACCAATAAATAAAATACACAACCTTACTTCCCCATATTATATGACTTACGTAAGGTACGTAGACGTAGACCCAAATATTGTCTTTATAGAATTTGTTCGCGATGATACGGTTACATTTCTAAACTTGTATGTGGGCTAACAATAAATTAAAAGCTTCAATATAGCCAGGGATTTAATTTTTCTCCCAATGGAAATCCTACTTTAACAGTTTTTGACTTAAGGGAGGAGGAAGTAAGGTACGTAGACCCAAAAATGGTGTTTAGAGAAGTTGTTCGTTAAAATACAATTTATTGATACGGTTGCATTTCTTAACTTGCATGTGGGCTAACATGATGTTAAAAACTTTATTTTAATGCCATTCAAACAATAATAATAGTAATATTTAATAAAAATTTCACTTATGTAAGGTACATAGACCCAGAGAATAGACTTAAATATATACCCGGTTTTGTCCAACTCTCCCCTACCTACCTAAGTCAGAGAAATAATTATTGTATGTATATTATATATTTTCTGTCTGGCCCAGCTATGTTTCAATTTTTCTCCATTTTTATACACAAATCAATAATGTTCTGTATTCTTTTCCCATACATAGTAAAGAAAAGTAAATATTACTATTATCGTATATTTATTTGACTTTGGATAAATGGAGTTCAGCGACATAAAAGTCAATAGACAATATAAACAACCTTTAAATAGAAATATTTAAATTGAACGCTTTTACAGTTCGTTGCTTAAATATTTTAACATTTAAAGAATTTTTACTATTTTTCTATAATTCACATTACATATTGGTAGCATAATCTAGATAAATGTGGAAAATTTCACCTTCTTACCTGATCTCAAAGTCGGTTTTCTTTTAAAGATAAACACAGAATAGAGTGGAATAAAAGTCCTAGTGGAGCAAAAGCCCTAAATTGTTAAAACTTTGTCAGTTAGGAGAGAGAAGGCCTTGCCGGTGCAGTACTCAATTAATCTGCGAAGTATTCCATTATAACTTTTTGGTGTTCTATGGTTGTATATATACCTATTACCTAGCCAAAATATAAAGTTGATTGGTTAGTTTCAGGTATAAAAATACCTACCTTTGATGTTAGGTTGTGTTATTAAATACAAACGAATGATTCACTTATAAGGGAATTTGATTTTATGTCTGCTTGGGCTAAAAGTCCGAACATATGTGGGAGCAGGAGCAAAAGTCCTGTAAGTATCAGCCTTACATAAATACAAAATATTACACTTTTTAAAATGTTTTTAAATAAATTAAAATAACATAACCACGTATTTGTTTTATTTAACTAAAACTTAAAAATAAAAAAATTTTTTTTTGAGTTTTAGCTGGAAGGACTTTTGCTCCATACTTTTTAGAGACTTGCACTTTTTGCTTTTGTTTCATTTTTTTGAAATTAAAAGAAAAAATATTATACAGGGTGGATCATAGAAAATTAAACCCAGTATAATGAAAAGTTTAATACCGTGCGAGCAAAAATTATTTGCATCAAAGAGGGTTTGGATTAAAAAACGTAGGGCTTGGTTTAGATCACAATGATATGGGGACGATATATCTAACCAAATATATTTTAAAATTTTGTCAAATTCATATTATGACATGATATGCCAAACTAATGAGTAATAAAATAAGTAGACAAATACAAATTTACTTTTGTTGTTTACAAAATTCTTCGAATAGGTACTTGCACTTTATAAGGAAATAAATTTAGCTGCTTCTTAAGAATAGTCCTGCATGTTCCATAAGATCTTCCCACTTCTTGGGACAGGCATCTTATACAATTTGTTGGCGTATTTTGCATTATTTCACAAACGTTTGCAACAAGTTCTTCTGTTCTTACAGATGGTCTTCCTGCACCTTTTTTGTGTTGTATAGAACCTGTTTCCCTAAACACAGCCACTGTTCTTTTCAGGCAATGATAAAAATCCCCAGCAATAAAAGCAACGTTAGAAAAATGTTCGTGAAAATCGTCCATGCACAAACCCGGATTGTATTGACACTCACCATTTATTCTAACCTCGTTTCGAAAATACGCTTCAACCATGAATATTTTGTGCTGTTCCGTAAAGCCAATTGTGTGAATTGTTCAAAAAATTGAAAAAATTAGCGATGAAATAAATTACTTGTAACGACTGTCAAAGATGACGGAATAACTGATTGATTGTAGTACGGCTAAGCATTACCTCCTTAAATGCAAGGCCCTTTTTGATGCAAATAATTTTTGCTCGCACGGTATCTGGGCATTGTTGAAAATAGGATAGTTGGGCCATTTTTTTTCCTGATTTAACAAGCCTAACCTTGTTTGTCTATTTTGTTTTAAAAGTTAATATTTCATAACCAGTTGAAGATACATGTCATATAGAACATGATTTATGAAAAATGTCCAGAATTGATTGTAAAATGTAAAAATGTAAAAATATTGCATTAAACAATTAAAGTTGATACACGTAGCATTTTTATTATCCACCATGATAACATCATTTTTTTCTACAAAAAATTCATTAAAAAAAATTAGTTTGTCGGGTCCGAGCTATTCTTGATTAAGTGGGCAATATTCCATATTACAGGTTGAACAGTTTCTTTATTTTAACGCTGCATACTTATGTTTGTAACGCCGTATACCTTATAACCAAAATTGAAATAATAAGAATTATTGATCAATAATTATATCCCACAGAAAATGATTAATTTGAATCTATTTACATTTTTGAAACTAATAATTGTTTATATTGTATAACGTACTTACTCGCTGTTTAAAAAATAATTACAAAGTTAAACTCGTATTTACTCAAATATTGTTAGTTTAAAATTTTATTAAAAAGTGTTGTTGATTTTATTAAAAAATATTGCCAGTTTAAAAATATATACAGCAAATTAATTTGAATGTATGTTTTAAAAATACAATTGAATCAATAGGTAGCTTTTAAAACAAATAAAATCGAGCGATAAAAATAACTGACAGCATTTATTTGTTTGAAGGTGGTAGATAATGAAGTAATATCACAAAAATTACCTTGTCGGACTTCCATTGTCTTTATGTTGTTCAATGATCTCGTCAAACGAAGTGCTGAAAAATAAGAACTTCAGTGTACAGGAAACCCACTCACACGGGGCAATACCTTAATCACGGATCGAATCATTCAAACTCCATAAAACAAGGCATAACTCAAACTCTTTATCACATAGTATCTAACGTTTGCAATAATCCAGAAGACCTTAATATTGAAATTT
The DNA here is from genome assembly GCA_963969555.1 of Polydrusus pterygomalis. Lineage (NCBI taxonomy): Eukaryota > Metazoa > Arthropoda > Insecta > Coleoptera > Curculionidae > Polydrusus > Polydrusus pterygomalis. The sequence goes on along the minus strand of OZ018376.1, from coordinate 33,005,880 downwards.
TAAACACCAAAAAAGATTTAAACAGAATGGTTACCCTGAAACTTTTGTAACTAATACTATCTCAAAACTTAAAAATCGCTAAGTAAAAACTAATACAGAAACGAAAGAGGAGCAAGCATTTCTTACAATACCTTATGTCAAGGGGATTTCTGAAAAGATTGAAAGGATAACCAAAAACTATAATATCAAAACATCCTTCAAATCCGGAAATAGGCTTAGAAGCTTTCTTATAAAGGTAAACCCCCTCCGTAATGAAAACACAAAAAATTGTATCTATCAAATGCCTTGCGAGTGTGGCGAATCGTTGATTGGAGAAACCAAAGGACCTCTTCCCGTACGAGTTAAAGAACATATGAAATATACTCAAAGAGGTAAAACTTCAAGATCAGGTATAGCGGAACATGTATGGACCAACCAACATAATATACAGTGATACCAGTGGCGTAGATATGGGGGGGTCCAGGGGGTCTGGACCCCCCCCCCAGAGATAGTAAGACAATATCACGGTTTTTTTTTTTAAATCGAGATATTGCAGTTTTTTTAGAAAATTTAAAAAATATGTAAGTTAAACAATTACAATCAACATATTCAAAGCCACAAAGGAAAAGGATTGTTGGTTTGGCTTCATTATCTATTAATAAAGAATTTGTACCTATAGCTGAAGATGTTACGGACCACTTAGCCAAAAAGAAAAGAAAATTGGAATTTATTCTTTAGTTTCAGAACTCTGAAATTAATTAAAGAATAAGAATTAAATTATAATTATCATTAGTGCTTATCAAAATAAAAACGTCAAAACGTTCGCGTTACGTTATATAAAAAATAGGTATATTTTTTAAAAAAATCTATCCATTTCAATATAACAGGGAAAACTTTGTTGAATTGACACTTTAAAGCTACATTTTTGAGAGCTCAAAACAAAATTTTAGGGCGTAGCACCCCAAAAAATTTTCGCCTCCGGCGGTGCGCCTCCAGCAGGAAAATAGCCCGAGACCCCCCCCCCCCAGAATGAAAAGCTATCTACGCCACTGAGTGATACAGTGGTCAGAAGCCAAGGTATTGCACAAGGAACAGCACTGGAGAAAAGCTTATAATTTTATTTATTTATTAAAAAATGGTAAATCCAAAACTGTTTAATGATGAATCTACGGCTGTTCCTAAACTCCGCCGGACTAATTGACCAGTCATATTTACTATACCTACATAAACTCCGCCGGCAACTTCAAGAATCTCATACATAAACTCCGCCGCATCATAATTATGCGTAATATAGTAAATAAAACCATAAAACTTCATTTCAATTTTTATTAAACCCTGTCTAAAACTGTACACTTAATTATCTTAATATCCTAAAGCTTATAATTTAAACATTATTTCTTTAAATAATATGAAACTAATTTCACAAACTCAAATTTCGTTATCGTTTTGGATTTGTACAGGGTTATCCAACCAAGACTAGACAAGGCGATTTTTTGACTTTTCCTGTACTTTTATAAAAAAACTGAAATAGCCATCTTAAGTTATTTTCTCCCGCGAATTCGAATATCTTCAGCAAAAAACAATTGAACATCAAACAAAAGTACTAGGGGTCACTTTGATATTTTTTTAAATGGAACACCCTGTATATTTTTACATTTTTAAATTCCACATAAAATTATAATTATTTTTTATTAAATGCACTATTAGTCTATACTTCATAGTTTCCGAGATATTGACTCTCGAAAAGTAACATTTTTGAACTTTGACAGCTTATAACTTTCTAACAGTACGTCTTAGAGCAAAACGGCTTACATGTCCCTATCTTCAATTTTTATTATCTTCCCAAAAAAATAAACTTCAAGTTAAACCGGAACAATTATATTTCCTTCTTTCGAGTTACATCCGGTTTAACCGGAAGTTGATTTTTTTGGGAAGATAATAAAATTTAAAGATAGGGACATGTAAGCCGTTTTGCTCTAAGACGTACTTTTAGAAAGTTATAAGCTGTCAAAGTTCAAAAATGTCACTTTTCGAGAGTCAATATCTCGGAAACTATGAAGTATAGACTAATAGTGCATTTAATAAAAAATAATTATAATTTTATGTGGAATTTAAAAATGTAAAAATATACAGGGTGTTCCATTTAAAAAAATAGCAAAGTGACCCCTAGTACTTTTGTTTGATGTTCAATTGTTTTTTGCTGAAGATATTCGAATTCGCGGGAGAAAATGACTTAAGATGGCTATTTCAGTTTTTTTTATAAAAGTACAGGAAAAGTCAAAAAATCGCCTTGTCTAGTCTTGGTTGGATAACCCTGTACAAGGTTATTTTGTCTTTAAAAAATAATTTCTTCCTTAAATATAATTTATTTTTTATTTCGTGGGGTATTTTAACACTATTCATTTTTACGTATGTATCTATCTGAATATTTTTTAAAACGTCAATAAAAAGAAAAATGTTTGGATGGGCATTATAAAAATAGGAGTTGAATTTACTATGAAAGGACTCACAAGCATTTGTAGTGCGTTCAGTTTCTGTAGCACTTGCCCAGATAGGTGGAGGAAATAAACTATACTCATCAATATAATTGTCCGTCAAATAGTCAGCAAACTTAATTAGTTTTTGGTTAGTAGGAATCACAGACATAAGACTAAACACAAAACAGTCACTAACATCACTTGGTTCGAGCATTGTTAAACCAAAGGTCCACCGTAGCCATTCACCAACTTTAGATGATTTATTTTTATAGTCATTCACTAATCCCAACTTTTGAATTCTTCTCCAGAAACTTTGGCACAAATGGAATCGGCATCCTGTAATCCGGACATTTGGAAAAACGTTCCTTGCTGCATCATGGATGGCGTTTTCAAAGTCGGCAACGATTTCCTTGGGTTGGAAAATTAAGTTTAAACTCTGACACCTTGCGGCAATTGCTTTGAATGCTTGCATATACGTTGTCAACTTTTTATCAGGCAATAAACAAAACACCAATGGAATATAGTGAATAGTGAAAAACTGAAGAAACAGTTTTGGGCAGTAATCAAAAGTTCCATCAACGAAGATTTTTTCTGAGTTACTTAAACACTGGAGATTAGTTGCACATGAGAATATCACAATCTTGTTAACTTCGTCATTCTCCATTAAAAATGGTTCGTTTTTTATCGTTGTTATATTAGCATTTTTCAAATATTCTTGGATTTTTTCAACAGATTTTGGCAGAGCAGGGAAGACAGATTTTCGAGCATTATACATATTATTTCTTATATATGTAAAATCTCTTGTTGTCAATTCATCAATGTTATTTGACGTTATTTCCCTTCTAATTAGTTTAAGTGGCCTCTCGCTTATGTTTTCCACAGCTTTCCTTTTAATGCTGTTGGATATATGTTGCCTACTTAGATGTTTAGGCGGCGGGTGGTTATAAGACCCATCCTTTTTGAATATGGTTGTAAGTTCATCGTCAACATAAATTTTAGAATTGCACTTTTTTTGGACGCATTTCCATTTTACTCCAAACGAAGTCTCTTCGGCTCTATGAAACTTGTATTCATCTTCTACTATTAACTTATTTCCACGTTGACCGGTGATCACTTCCATTATTTTCACTTTTTCAAAAATATACCTTCCTACTCCACTAAAACGAATAAACTAATAATTCTCTGTCAATGTGACGAACTTTATGAATTAGGCTATTTTACCTGTTTGGGAATATAACTACCTAATACTAATATAAATAAATATATAAAATCTAATTATTTTACCTACATCAAGAAACTTGATCGATTTGTACAATTACCTGGAACAACCCCTAATTACCACTATACGGCGGAGTTTATGGGTACTCCATACAGGCCAATTTTTGAAATATACCTGTGGCTGTCTTAATCCGGCGGAGTTCGTAAGCAGCCGAATCTACAGAGCCTAGATAAGTAATCCCAAAAATATCTATCTCTTAGATATTCTAACCTAAACATCATAATGTAATGTAAATTAAAACTTAACATTAAAAAAATGAACGTCGTAATTAGTAATATTGTGCTATAAAAAATATGTCAATTTGTGACAACCGCTGTGACATGTACGTATTTATTTTCCACATTACGGTGCCACCATATGATCCATGTTGGACTCCGAAACAATTAGTTACAAAAATTTGAATATTTCTTGATCGCTCACTTCTCCGAAATCTTCACCTTAACATCTTCATATCCTGTAAACTTTCAATAGTCAGCGGAAATACTTATAATTCATACCACCAGCAAGAGTCAAGTTTCAATTGTAATTCGTCTTTTTACACCTGGGCGTCTGTCACTTGATCGAGACTTGAAATGATAATTGTAATGTTGTGACGTACAGTTCGACAGTTCTTTTACGTTTCCGGCATAGAAAACTATTGTTAAACGTCCCTCCCATTGCAAACCAATAAGAATAAGCTTAGCTGTTGTACGGCATCCTCAGGTAAACGACATTATTCAAGCAGTGTGGTGGGGCAACGCATCTCTGGCCCAAGCTTTGAAGCTTTAAGCAGCGGGCAAAGCTAAGGGAAAATCGGGTCCTCAGTTCAACGTACAACTTCAGTTCGTACGCAGACTTGCTGTTGAAAGCACACGCGCGCACGATCGGTAAACGAACGCGGTCTGCACGAAAGCACATCGGTGTTACATCGCGATAAATTGCAAGTATTTCTAACGTATTTGTCAGTGATCAAGAGAACTTCAATCGGGATGTTTAAGAGTCCCTATAGGACCACCCGATTGGATTTTTTGTATAATAGGATTCAGCTTTGGACCAACTACCCCTTACAGTGTCGAGGTCTTATCAGTGAACTTAGTGATTTTGAATAACTACCTCTTAGTGGATAATTGTTTATTAATCAACTTGAGTGATTTGTGTGAAAACTTAACAGTTTTTGTGGTTTTGGTGAGTACATTTTTGTACTTACTTACACACCCTTAGTTGTACTATTTGGATTTATCGGAGCAGAAATTTGCCCAACAAGGATTACGAATAGTTATTGAAACACCTTTAAATATTGGATTACGAAGTTATCGACATTAAATTACAAATTCCATTTTTTCTGGAATTTTACAACCCAAAGACCAAGGAAAAATTATTGACATAATTATTTCCGCTAATAATTAAAATAGTTTTCCCATGTTTTAAGAGATAGCCCAATTCATTTTGGTTTCACTTTTTCAATTTTGAATCCCCCGCGAAATGCGAATAATATCGTCAATAGAACTTATTTAATCGTTAAAACTCTATAGGCATTAGCTATGCTTTTCCCAAATATACCAAATTGGCAGAATCGATAAACGTCAAACATTGGTTTTGAATAATATATCGGTACATTTCCTCTTTTAGAATCTTTGAACAACATTCGGATCGGAAAATTGCTGGTTCAATCGGATAACGCAGAAAATAAACTTTTGTATTTGCCCATTCTATTTGATAAACATTTTTGGAAAATTTGTTTACTCAAAAAGATGTTTACTTTTTATTGATGAATGTAGGCTTTAGGCATACCTACCATTGTACCTATTAATTTTGGAAGTCGATATTTCCCGACAAGGTACAAGTTTTAAAAACGTTATAGTTCTAAATCTCGTTGCCTAAGCAACCTTATCATTATAACAATAATTGAGGGCCAAGTCTACAAATCTATATATAGATAAGTAATAGCAATTTCAAATGCATCGTGTTAAAAATATTAGATTTCAATGTTTTCAAAGAAACAAAAAATGTTATTAAAAATATTCATTGTCAGAAGAACCTATCGACTATGCAGGTCTTAAATTTGTGATGTGAAAAAATTGTTTTCTCACGAACCAACTCAACGATCTTTGATTGAATAGCATTATTCCTATTTCTTTCGCATTCCGGAGATCATACACAACAAAGCGAACAAAGAGGGATTTATCGTACATAAGTGTTAACATCTAACGTCTCTCGACGACGAAACGGCTTTCCTTATAATTCAAACTCACATCGACCTATTACATCTTATAAGCGCATAAATCTATCGTCGAGATCAGAAATTACAAGACGCGTACAAGGCTGGAGAGAAAATGATTTAATATTGTAATTTTGCTTTTAGCTATTGGAAAAATTTCTCCTTTGTTCGGTTGAAACCAGCTAAGGGCTTGAAATATAGTCGGTTCTATTATGTTCGAGAATAGATTTGTGATTTTGATTCTCGGTGTTTATCTCTGGAAATTATTGCTATGTTTAATGAACTCGTTCATTAAAATTAACCATAATATTTATATTGCAAAGGGATTTACTTTTAACGGCAATGACCTACATCAACGGACACTTATTATAATAGTTCTCTGAATAGAATTTTTTAATAAATTTTTGAAAAAGGATTTTAATCGAAATATTTAAAACCAGTATACTAAAAATTCTTTTACTTTCTTTTTACCAATTTATACCTAAATAAATTTGAGAAAGGGTAAAAGATAATATAGTACTGAATATTATTAAAAATAACTTGGGAATCGATGTTTTTCCTTGGTATTTCCTATAGCAGCAAAATGGAATTTGTGATTTGGTTGATACTTTTTTTGGGTTATTCCGGTTGTGTTGTTCGTATTTTCTAAAACTGGGTATGGAGTAACTACTATATCTTTCATGTCACACTAAAGCTGATTTGGAAAATTTTATGGAAAAGGCTGAAAATAAAATACATTTTAGTAAAATTACAATTTAAAAAAAAATATTTTAAAGTAATTTTTTTGGGTGGATAGGGCCTATTTTTCTATAAAAACTTATTGTTTAATAAACCAATATAAAACATTCACTTTAAACCTGAATATCAATTTGGGTTAATAAAACCGCTGAAATTTATTTTTTAAATTGGAAACGTTTTTCAAAGTAGGTACGTTCTTGTTTTAATCGTTGCTATTTTGTCTTGAATACTGTAAAACATGTGGACTCTTATAAAAAAATAAAAAGTCTATAAGTGGTAATATTTGATATTATCATAATTATTACTGGTGGTGTCATTGTCATACAATTTTGTTGTATAATTAATAGGAGATAATATCATTAAAACTATTTAAAAAAACTTTAAAATTACATTTATTTAAAAAACAAAATGATACCTAATATTTGATACAATTTGCAAAATGATTAACTTTTCTGTCTGTTTTCTAATAAAAGAAGGTTCTGTTGTAAAATTAAAAATAAATCTATAAAAATGTTGTTAAAAAAATGTATTAAAAAATATTTAATTGTAGCTTTTTGCTAAATAAAACATTTTACTACTGCTACTACTAGATAAAATATCCCCAACTTTTACACAGCAAATTAATGTAAAATTGGAGGATAAGAGGTAGGATAAAAAATATTGGCAAATCAAAAATTTAAAACATATACTTATCTACTTATTAAATAAATTGCTCTTACACATAAGTTAGATAAAATAATATAAAACGAGGGTGTTGATGTTAGTAATGATAAACAAAAAAATTAGAGCAAGTATCAGATGTAGGTTCCTAAAATTGTGGCCACATTTATTGCATTAATGCATGAGTAAACAATAAATTTATAGTATATGAAATGTGTGTCATATCATATTCCATTATGAAGAGTTAGTGTAAGTACTATAAGCCTAGCTATCGTTTACTTATAACCTTGTTCATGATCCAAACACATATCTGCCCACCTACTGGAATTTTGGAGGTACTCGTGTGCTGTATAAATTTCTATAAAAATTTTAGTCTATTCACATAAAGAATGCAAAAAGAAATATAGATACGTACCTATGTAGTTTGCGTACCTAGTTAGAAAATAATTTGCTTTATAGTGTACTGGGCAAAATTTGCACAATAGTCCGTAAAGGTTTTCACACACCTATAATCTGAAAAAATATAGAAAAACAAAATAATAGTGAAAAAATCAGTGTAAATAAATAAAATACAAGAACAATAAAGAAAATGTGGTAATATAACAATTGAAATTTAAAAATAAGCTTAGATTAGATTATTATATATTCCTGCAATCTTCGATATGATACTTTCAAAATAATTAAAGAACTTTAATTTTGAATCAATAATTATCCCTTAATATTTAAAACTATTTAGGACCAATTCCAATTTTTCACCATCAATCACAACATTTATATTTTGACAATTTAAGTTATTACCTAGGTATAACCATACATTTTTAAAATATTAAATTTTTAATCTATTTGCATTCAGCGAATTTAATAATATCTATAAGTATTTATCTTAGAATTTAGAGCATTTAGACCATCAAAAATATTTGAAACAATAATACCTATAAATTAAGGTCTCCTCAGCAAAAATTTGTAACTTACACATTTTTAAAACTGATGGCATATCGTCAATGTATAAAATTAATAATATTGGACCTAGTATATTTTCTTGAGAAAATCATATATTATTAATTGTTTTACGAGAATACGTTTTTGATATATTTTTTTGTAACCTATTACTTAAATAATTTATAAACTTTTACACGAATACCACCATACTGATACAATTTGCTCAATAGTCTAGCTCTGTCAATTGTTTCGAAAGCCCGGTAAGAATCCAAAAATACAGCTATAACATTTTTTCCTTGATCAATGGTTTAAAATGAAATGATATTATTATATTTACTTGTGAAGGTGTTCTAAATAACCGGGGAGCATAACTAAACTGTCTTTAATCTCGTAAATTGAAAGTTCTTTATTACTATTTAATGCCACTTTCACATTGAAATGCTAAACTTGTTTTTTAATGTCTATATTTTTAGATCTATTGATCTTATATATATTGATTGAAAAATGATCTTGATCGTGGAGATCACTTTGGTCGGAATTCGCAAACAGATCAGCGTGTTTAATATGAGACCCATTCATACTAGTGCGATCAAATTTTATTTTGATTTTAGGTAAATTTTAACTTGAACTTAAGTTATTTGATACACGTGGCTTTTATTGCTTACTTTTTTTAGAAATATTGGAAAATAATTATTATAATATCAAAATATCTACCTATTACTTAATTATGAAAAGATCGGCAAAAAATAGCTGATATTTGAAGCTAAAAATGAAGTAGAGGTTCGTGCCTTGGAAATGTAGAAGGTTGCACTCATCAAATACTAATAAACAGGTATGGAGATGCATTGTCCGCCTATTATCAACTTAAAAGATTAACAACATTAAGTAGCGCAAAGCCAACAGAAATAGGTAGATTATGTTATGTGAATTATTGATCCCGATGTGTAGATCTTTCTCAAATCTATGGAATAGAAATACCTCATTTTGACGAAAGTTTAAATTTTCCCGCCAATTTTCAAACGGAAATATTATCGAACGACAGTAGCGTCATAACGTAGAAGCAAGACCTGTACAATCTCATTTTTTTACGAAATACTAGTAAGTTTTAATCGGGTTGTATGACATTTCTTGAATTGTGTAATTTTCATCTTTGCTCGAAGAGCCGTTCGACGAACATTCTATTTGAACAAAAACACGCGCGATGCAGCAGCCTACAGATTGCGAGTTTAAACTAGATGGCATATATTTTTTCTATTGTCTTTGTTTGTCTTACACTCCTGTGGACTGTGGTTAAATCTTAGTAACGTTTGCCTGTAGCTAGGAATCTTAAGTTTCTGCAAGTCGCTCAAATAGTTCAATAGCTTGTAATAACTGCGTGTCTTATATAATGATAAGATGGGTAACTAATTTTAAAAGAGACGAACGGTTCGTCGAGCACAGCAGCCAACTAAGCGGCAGTTTATGGGCCACTTTAGAAGTAGATAATAAAGAATTTTATTTTAATAATTCCTTGTATCTCCTAAAAAATGTGGGGTTTTATAGATAAGAGGTAATGCACAGCGGTACAGCATAGTGTTATTAATAATTAAAAGAAAATATTGTGGCATATCGGACAAGTGTGTAACTATTTTTTATATTGGAATATACTTGGGCGGGTAGATCACGACGGCCGACCAACTATATCATCTTCTAAACAATTTTATGACTTAAAACATAAACGGATTGGGCGCATTCTAGTGGGTGCCAGCGTTGATCTGTTTTCTGGTCTGCAAAATGGCAGATGTTTTCGGTGAAAAAGCAAATAGCGTTCCCTATACTGGATTGTGATGCACTTCGTGGTTTATTTAGTTGTCTACCTTTCGATTATTACCATCATTTTCATTTCAAATCTCTTTATTGTTTACATGTATTTTACATTGCATATCTTATACTTGCCGCTTTGATTTTGCAATGAGGCTTTTAGTACATTTTTCCGTCGTTCTTGGAATTGCTTGGGTTATGGCTGCCCGTAGAGTCCTAACATGGACGAAACGGCCGTCGTGATCTACCCGCCCCAGGGTATCCATTAGCTTGGATCCCTGTGTATTCCAATATAAAAAATAGTTAAGTACACACTTGTCCGATATGCCACATATATTTTCTTTTAATCATTTTCACGGACACTAAGTTCTAAGTTATTAATAATATATTTTTTAATTTTTATTATTCCTTCTATTTCCAAAAGTTATATTCAAACTTTATCTTTCGGTCACATGCGTTAACATCTAACATTTTTCAACGTACGCTGCGGCTTTCTGTGATTCTCAAACGGACATCAGACATCGGTACATTACATCTGATAAATGTATAAATCTATCATCGCGATCTGAAGTTACAAGACGTCTAACAACACCCGATGAAAAATATTTTAATTTTACAGACGGCTATTTAAAAATTGCTTGTTCATAGCAGGACCGACCAATTATATAACTCGTAGATGTTCTAGGTATAGCCTTTAATAAAGCCATGGGAAAGATCGATTATTTAAACGCTTGAAAGAAATAAAATTCGTAATACTAGGAATGTTGGTTTCCTTTTTTAAGGTCTATCATGACTAAGGCATATTTTTCTAAGTGTACTAGGATCTTTTTCTATATCAGTCAACTCAAGAAATCATTCTAAGCTTATAACTGATTTATTATTATTATCGTCATCAATTTATTTTTACAATTCAATCTGCCACTTTAACTATGGGAGTTTTTTAACAATTATTTTGTCAAGACCTTACATTATAATATTATGCAATTGCGGTAACGTCCTAAAGATATTTAAGCATACATACTTCAGGGTTCGGAGGATATATATATCAAGCGATATATTATATCGTGATATATATAATCATGATTATAATTCTAAGGCTACTGTCTTAAATACTACTACTCCACCTACGTGCTTATTGGAGTGTGAAGTTAAAGCCGTTGGTTGTGGACAAGAAGAGGCTTCCAGATATTGGGGATATCTATACCTGGTTTACTAAATATATGGGTATTTTGATTCATAAAGGCTGTTTCTTTGAATTTTCATTTTTTCCAGTGCTGTTCCGTGTCCAAAGCCTTGGCTTATGACCATTGTATATTATGTTGGTTGGTCCATACATGTTCCGCTATGCCTGATCTCGAAGTTTCACCTCTTTGGGTATGTTTCAGATGTTCTTTTACTCGTACGTCTTTTTGTTTTCCCAATGTACGATTCTTCCTCTCTTCTTGTCCACAACCAACAGCTCAAACGTCACACTCCAATAAGCACGTAGGCGGAGTCATCAAGCTTCATTGCACATGGATAGTATTCAGGACAGTAGCCTTAGAATTATAATTTAGTTTACACTTGAAAAAGGTTAGAGATACTAACTAACCGAAACATTGTGTTAAGTAACAAAATAAAGACAGTGAAAGTCCGACAAGGTAATTTTTGTGATCACGGGTCCGTTTTGACAATATGTTTAGCTTTATTGCTATTGAAAATCTTATAATTATTTACCCTTATGATTAATCTGTTTAGTCATTACTCATTAGTTTGGGTCATTTTTTTTTAAGTCAGTTTACTTTTATCCTACAAAAATAGTTAGTTTTTAATATATTATGTTTTTGATCGAAATAGTTGTCCTTTTATTAAAAAGAAATATCTTAAAATAGTTTATATGTCGGATATAATATATCCGATATTATCATGATATTTTTGAACCCTGATATACTTACACTATACCCTTACATTACCTAACATCGCGTAACATTAAGAGATATTTTGATTGTCTTATGCTAGTTGCCATAGCAACATCTAGATATAGCACGTATTTCTTCTCAATCAGTAATGATAAATTCACTTTCAAACCAGCATAAAAGAGTATCCAAGCGTAAAATATATCAACACGAAATCCAATCTCTATGCTGGGAAATATAATCTAGCACAATCACAAGATTCAGATTAAACACCGCTTAAGTAACTCACGGCTGTCCGAGCGTCTGTCTAATATCTGTATCAATTCATGAGTAACGTACCCCCCAAAATTTCTTAAAAATCGTTCACCTAAAAACAACGAGCAACATTGTGTCCGGAGCATAACCTGAGAGTCACGATTCTTGGTTACTTTGTTACGATGCTTCAAATTTCATTACCCAGCTTGTCATAAGACAATAAGGCCTTTATGGAACATACCATTAGATCAAAATGTTTCTCATCTAAGTAGTATATTATACAAGGTTTATTGAAAACTTAAGTTTAATGAACGGGTGGATATCACAATGACATGTTACGACGTTTTCTTAATAGTTTTCCTCCCTAAAAAACCGTGATGAATTTGTATATTCCGATTTTTTTATTGCTGTCAGTCAATTGAAAATTTACTTAGATCGAAAAGTTACCTTGTTGGAGTTCCACTGTCTTTATTTTGGTACTTAAGGTAGGAGTATCAACATGCTTGCCAACCTATAACCTATTTCGCGTAGATTTATTTATGTTTTCTAGCTTTTATACAAAATTTAAAGAAAATCATTATCGACTTGATATTCTATAGGTAATAATTGACATATTTAATAAATATCAAGGAATTTCATAACTTATTTTAGGAGAATTGTATAGCGAAAAATATCGGGTAAGATTTTTTTTAACATTATTATGTCATTGTCACTCATCGTTCTTTCACTATACAATTCTCCGAAAATTAGCAATGAAATAAGTTGATATTTTTGTAATATATCAGATACTACCTAAATAATGTACCGACGATATTGATTTTCTTTAAATGTTAGTTATTAAAATAATAAACTCAAAAAATCAACGCGAAATAGGTTATAGGTTGGCAATAGATTGAATGACGTTGAGAATTCAACCTTAACACAACGTTTTAGTTATAGTTAGTATCGATAGTACTAGCGATGTGCAACGAAGCTCGATGACTCCAGCCTCCTACGTGCTTTTTGGAGTGTGAAGTTTGAGCTGTTTGTTTTGGACAAGGAGAGGCTTCCAGATATTGAAAATATAATATAGAATTATAATTTAGTTGACTCTTGAAACCGATTAGAAACGATGTGTCATGTAAGAAAGTAAAGACAATGGACGTCCGACAGGCTAATTTTTTTGATAATACTTCACCGTCTACCACTTTCAAACGTTTACTTAAATGTTCAGAAGAAAAATAATAAGTCCTAATTTTTGTGATCAAATTGACAATGAACAAATCTGTACATGCAACATGTCCCAATAGTGCAACGAAGTGAGTTTATAGTTTCTTGTCTGATTAGTTAATTATTATTTAAAATCCGTGTGCTACCAACATAGGACTATTTCTTTTACCAGAGCTAAAGGTTGTTTCAATTCGACATTTGCAGGAATATATAAAGTATGTATACACCGCTTAAGTACTTTAATGACTGTATCGATATGGACAATGCTTCTTCCTATATCCGTATGTATTGGGGAAATACACAAAATATGAAACGTCATTTAATATCATGTCAACTTTAAGGTTTTTTACAGTGTAATTCCATCAATTTTTCTATGGACATTATTGTATTTAAAGTTAGAACTTATATAATTGGAATAAATCTTACTTAAGTGATTACATATTACCAAACTATTTACATAGAATAAAAAAAACACTAGAAATTACTAAGTGCATATATTTAAAACCACTAACAGACCATTCCTCGTAAACTTTCTTTTTACATAAATGAAAAAGGCTCCAACGTCCATATACTTATCTTAGTCAAGCTTTACACGTTTCTGCCTAACGGTGAAGGATTGGGGAATGACAAATCGGTTTTAAACTTCAAGCGGGTACCATGGAGATCTTGATGGGCAGTAAAATATTAAGATCGAGTACGTAGGTAAATAATGTGTAAACCTAAACATGGAGTCCCGCATGGAACCAAGATTGATTAGAGATGAGACTGCAAATTGATTTTGATTAGAGGTTGTTGTTTGTGATTACTGGTCTGGCTAGTTTCAGAACTTTTATATTGTTTCAAGTTTTCTGTTTTTCTAGTCAAGAACTATTTAAAATAATAATGATCCAGCGGGATATTGAATTTTAAAACCAATTATTCTAGACGTTGTAGTCCTATAGAGCTCAAAATACTTGGTAGATTTTACGTTTATTCCCTATACCGTGCGAGCAAAAATTTTTTGCATCAAAGGGGGGATTAAAAAACGTAGGGCTTGGTTTAGATCACAATGATATGGGGACGATATATTTAACCAAATCTAGGTTAAAATTTTGTCAAATTCATATTATGACATGATATGCCAAACTAATGAGTAATAAAATAAGTAGACAAATACAAATTTATTTTTGCTGTTTACATAATTAAGAAAGTAAGAATATACAGAAAGAAAAAGAAAAATAATTACATAAATTGCTGAAATTGGCCATTGATCTTCCCACTTCTTCGGACAGGCGTCTTATACAATTTGTTGGCGTATTTTGCATTATTTTACGAACGTTTGCAACAAGTTCTTTTGTTCTTAGCAGGGCCGGATCTACAGCGGGGCCCCCGACCCAAAGGGGCCCCCGGCAGGGGTTGGGAAGAGGAAAATATTTAGCTTTTTTCGAATACATTGCAAACAATTTTTTGGTCAATACTACAACAAACTTAAAAAAAAAGTTAAAAAACATGCTCAGGTAATAAAAAAAAGCAAATCTCAAAGTTTGCTGATCGGACCTAATGTTATCAAGGGATTTTAAATTTCCCGCGGAAGTTGTTCATGTTCATATATGCCATAGTGGCCATACAGCTATTCGAGAATCAAGAGTTGCGATGCGCGTGATGTAGTGTCATGACTGTTCCAACAAGTTAGTATAAGATACAATAAATATCTACATTAACAAAATACTGTTATTCTTACCCGATATTAATACTGTGGTATTATCAAAAGTAATTTCAATAGGGGCCCCAAAATTTGTTTTGCCCCGGGGCCTATTCAGCTCTACCTCCGGCCCTGGTTCTTAGTGTTCTTACAGATAGTCTTCCTGCTCCTTTTTTGTGTTGTATAGAACCTGTTTCCCTAAACACAGCCATTGTTCTTTTCAGGGAATGATAAAAATCCACAGCAATAAAAGCAACGTTAGGAAAATGCTCGGGAAAATGTTCGTGAAAATGGTCCATGCACAAACCCGGATTGTATTGCCACTCACCATTTACTCTAACCCCGTTTCGAAAATACGCTTCAACCATGAATGTTTTGTGCTGTTCCGTAAAGCCCATTGTGTGAATTGTTCAAGAAATTGGAAAAATTAGCGATGAATCAAATTACTTGTAACCACTGTCAAAGATGACGGAATAACTGATTGATTGTTAATTCAGATAGTTACTGACACCCAACAGGTATTAAGCTCTAAGGCTAAGCATTACGTCGCAAGGCCCTCTTTGATGCAAATAATTTTTGCTCGCTAGCGAAACCGGCAACCGTAATAAAAAAACTCAAATTCGTTCAATCCATTAAAATTACCTAGCTAGTTGGCCAGTAATTAGTTTTATACTCGACTTATAGGGAAGAATAATTTTCACAAATCAGCGGTAGACGTCTATGATCTAAATGACTACTATAGTATACTCCAGGCCAGTTCGAGCTAGACTCTGAAAAGTTATTATAAACCTAGAACTAGTGGCATTTGATAACTTTGGGCATAATGCACCATATAGCAACTTAACTCTTTTTAGGCCCTTAGGTTTTAATATTGGCAATTTGTATTCAATTGACACGCCCCTTTATACCAACTTTATAAGTAAATAAATTAAAAATTCAGTCGTAAACCTCTTGAAAATTAAACTTTGAAAAGAAAAGTTTAGCCCTTCACAAATTTACGAAGGAAGTTGTTAAACACAACGTCGACATTATCTTTTAAGAATACTAATCTAATATAAGCAAAACCACAACCCTTGTAATAACTTTATAAATTTTTTACAACGATATCCTGGGCGTTGCGAAGAATTTAAAAATTTCGTAGGAGTAATTTATAAGGTGCGAAGGTTGTTTTACGAAAGGGGTAGAAAGAGTGAGCGCGTTTTTATACAGACCCGTTGTTGTTTTGTCGATTGTTGGCTAAAGAATGAAACAGAAATGGTTTGTACCTAGCTAGCTCCTTTTATATTTGCTTTGCTGTAAATAGGAATAGGAATCTCCTTATGAGTAAATAGTCTTGCCAACAAGTAAAATATAAAGGGTCTGTAAAAACAAAGTTAGTTAGATATGTCTAATGATGCAGTAAAAAGTGCATAATTCAGGAAGTTCCTACAGTAGAGTAGGAGAGATAAACAATAATAAACAAATATGAATAAGAAATGGAAAGAAAAACACAAAGACTTCCTCCACAAAATTTAATAGAATAAAAAACTCTAGTTTAAAGGTCTCTGCATGTTTCGAACTTAGAATCGTTCATCATCAGGAGACATAAATTTATTTTATGCTGATGGTGTTAGCAAAAGAGAAAATCGTCGCTGTTACTGCAATACGTCGTATGTCAAAAATATCCACTTTCTCGTTTAGGACAATTTTTCTAACCAAAATATATACACTAACGGCCTGCAAAATCTCGTATGCGAATAGCCAATAATAACGCTCCGCGCGCGTCGTAACTAATATCTCCTATGTCGTTATACCGCATTTTTTTTAGTGCAATCAGTCGTATGTCAATAGTTTTGTAATGACAATATTTGACATAAGAGTTATTGTTTTTTTACTTGGTTATATTTTGTTGTAGGTTTTTTTCATTTTCTGAAAGTTCGTCTTTTTTGACATACGACGTATTGCAGTAACAGCGACGTTATGCTCGATAAGTTTTTCAAAATTTAAATAATCTTCGACACCTTCTTAAAACGGTTTTTTTTTCTTCCCCATTTTATTTGCTTGGTTTAGACCCTCTTTAATAACGTTTTCAAATACTCAGTGTGGTTTAATCATGATCAATTTTCTTCATAGAGTAGATTCACTCAGTAAACCTGCAAGATGGCCGACATGTCATATGACAATAAAAGTCATATTCCAGCTAAATAATAGTATATTATTAACCAAGGTTTAGACAGCCATCATTATTGCCCGAGCGTCAAGTTTAAATCACGAGGAGCGAAGCGACGAGGGATTTAGGGCGCGAGGGCTATAGGCTGTTTAAACCGTGGTTAATATAATTTTTTTTCCACTACTAACACTTTTATTTTGTACAGTATTAATAAATTATAAAAAACATTAGGTAGGTATAAATATATATTTTAATCAAGTTACCTGCTTTGGCATATTGGCAAGATAATTTGTTTTCTTGTCAGTTGGCTTTGTTGACATATCACCTTTCATGTTATTTGTTGGGGAATTAACAAATCAAGTTACCTGGTTTTAAATAGATCGGTCAATAATGGATTTCAATGCTTTATTATTGACCGTTGTCAATAGCAACTGAGAAGGGAGAGAAAAACGATTTCTGGCGTTAATTAATCGGTCAATAATGGCGATGTTATAGGTTAGTAGTGGAAAAAATAAATTTTTGCATTTTCAATGACTTTTGTCATATGGCATGTCGGCCATCTTGCAGGTTTACTGAGTGAATCGACTTTATCATGTTTCTTCTACTTTTAAATTTTTTTAAGTCCATAAAAGCTCCATTCAGGTTCTAATTTTCTCTTTTGCTAACACCATCAGCATAAAATAAACTTTTCTGTCTCCTGATGATAAACTTTTCTACGTTCGAAACATGTAGAGACCTTTAAACTAATTTTTATGCTATTAAAGTTTGTGGAGGAAGACTTTGTGTTTTTCTTTCCTTTTCATACTTTCAACTCCACTTTAAGTATGGACTATTTCTTCAAATTAAATATGAATAATATAAATTAAGCCCAACACAAGTGCCTATTATTTAGCTTTGATCTCAATTAAAACGCCTTGTACGTACATATTTTACCTCTTAAAACTTCAAAAAATTGGTTGGTAATTTACGATACAGAAAAATCCGCACACGAAAAACGAAAAGTTCCACAGGGGCTATATTTAACACGAAGCGTATTTTCTGGAGCACACCGGATTCTACCCTGGCTCGCTTGTACTAAAGCTTGGGACTAACGGTCTCGTGAATTCTCTAATATTTATGACCGAGTCAAATACAGTGTGCCACTGGCATCGGCCACTTGGCCAGAGTCCCGAAAGTTACATAACCCTATTCATGACTCTTATTTCAACTACTGCAGACATTCGTTGTATGGTTTTCGGAATTTTAAAAGAAAAAGATTTTTAAGATGTTTTAAGCAATAAATTACTAAACAGGAGGTTAATAATACGTAACGTATGTTTAAGAGGATTTGATTTAAAGAATGGACACGTATAAAACTATAACTTCTTTTTAACAGTTTGATCAGTTAATCGTTAAATTTAAGATTTTGCTGTGAAACTATGAGATGAGGACTTGGTTGGTTGGTTGGTTGGTTGGTTGGTTGGTTGGTTGGTTGGTTGGTTGGTTGGTTGGTAGGTTGGTTGGTTGGTTGGTTGGTTGGTTGGTTGGTTGGTTGGTTGGTTGGTTGGTTGAAAGCGGGGTTCGGGTGTGTGACCCAAGCTTTTCACACTGCAACCTACTGGCGTATTGTGCGCCACAGTCTTGTTAAAAGAGATTTGTTTTTTTTATAAGATCCAATAGCCTTCTTCCAAGTATGTCATGCGGAAGGGTTTCGCACCGTTGAATGTTTCCGAAGATTCTGAATCGTTTGACAGTTAGTGCTTCGCCGCTGTAAATTATATGAGAGACGGTTTCGTCCTCTTCACCGCAAAGTCTGCAGTCAATGAGTCCATTGGAAATTCCTATTTGTTGAATGGTTTTTTGATAATGACAATGACATGTTAACAAGCCAGTAACTTACCTTAACTAGGTACGCGTTAAAAGTAGCAAGGGCTTTTCAATTGCGGCCCGTACTTGTGTGTGACCAGGTGTACTGTTCAATCGAGATAGATGTTGTTTTTGCGTCCATCTATATAATGTTGTTTTGGTTACCTGTTTTGACATTCCAAGGGCGGGTTCAGGTCCCCTCAATTGTTTAGCAGACCCTGCTCTCGCTAGTTTGTTTGCTTTTTCATTGCCTTTATCCCTGAGTAACCAGGAACCCACAGAACTCCACCTTGTTGTTCCTGACTGACAGTTTTTTCAGGTCGTTAAGGCTCCATTGTAATCTTTGATGCAAATCGGTTGAAGTTCAGAGCCTTAAAAAGCGTGGAATTCACTCGTACATATGCCTGGCAGATCTACCCGGCGGGCACGCCCGGCAGTTAGATCTATCAGTGTATTTCATGCGTGTGGACACGATCTGCCTGCCCGCCGCCCGGCCTCCTCGGGTCATTTCAAGTGAATGCAATTTGTCCGGCCAGGCAGTGTCAGTCGGAGAGGCAGGGTTGAATAACGGCTTTCGGGCATATCTGTGGGTGAATTCAAAATCACAGACAGCCCGCCGGGTAGATCTACCGGGAATATCTGTGAGTAAATTCAAAATCAAAGACATGCCCGCCGGGTAGATTTGCCGGGCATATCTGTAAGTGAATTTCACGCTTAAGGGCGGATTGACAGTCTGACAGGATGTGTATCTTTTGAACACACTGAGGACTTGAAAACATTACATTTAAAATAAAAAGTACGCTTCCTTATATCGATAGATCAACTTGGCTTACTTTTTCAAATACATAACTAATCCTACATTATTTATTCTCAACTTAATCAACCAAAGGGGGAAAGCCTGGGGAAATTTTGAAACACCGAATTCTATAAATTACCCTTCTACTATTGGTTAACATTAAGCGCTAGCTTCCTTTAGACGTCCCACTGCGTCGGCGAATTATAAAGTAACACCATACATACTTTGTGAATTAAGCTCTCTCATGTCATTTAAATACACCGAAGACAAAAGACCTTTTTAAAGTATAATCCTTAAAAGCAATAAGCTGTTTTATTTGTGTAAATTATAACTCAAAATCAAACAGTAAGTGTTTAGGGGTTAAGTCCTTTATGGCACTATAAAGGGTTTTATAATGCCGCTATTAAGTTTTATTTCTGTGTTATAAATAGGCTCTTTTGCTTTGTACCGCGGTTTACAGATTTATTCGACGTTACAAGCTAAAGCTTTTAACGTCTTGTCTTTAAGAAACATCCGAAAATGATAAATGAAGATTTCACTTCAATACATTGTCTGCCGAAATATGGCCGTTTTTTTTCATCTGTTGTTTATCACATGATGATATTTGTTCGTTTAAAAATAACGTGTATTACATTGCTCATCTGGCGCTGAGCAGTGTTAGAAAATGGAATGATTTCATGCTTTAATAAATATAATTAATTACTTTTAAGCTCGTCACAAGACAGCTAAGTATTTAGTTATTGCCTCGAATTTTACAAGGAAACTAAATATACAGGGTGGTCCAACGAAAACTTAACACCTCGATTTTTCTGCTTTAAAATGAAAATGTAGAAAATCGCTCGGACCCGTCGATTTTTTTTCGAGGCGGACATCGTTTGCGTGTATTGTCAATCTTGTTACTTCAAGCCCCTAGGAGGGAGGGGGGGGGGGGGGGGGGTAAGATCTAAATCTTAAATGGATACCCCTATTTTATATAATTTTTTTGGATTCTGCATAAAATTCTGAACATTTTTTAATAAAAGCATTATTAGTCTATACTTAACAGTTTCCGAGATATTGATTCTTGAAAAATGACATTTTTGAACTTTGACAGCGTCTAGCTTTCTAACTGTACTTCTTAGAGCAAAACGGCTTGCATGTCCCTATCTTCGATTTTTATTATCTTTCCAATAGTGTCAACTTCCGGTTAAACCGGAAGTACTATATTTCTTACATCCGGTTTAACCAAAAGTTGACACTATTGGAAAGATAATAAAAATCGAAGATAGGGATATGTAAGCCGTTTTGCTCTAAGACGTACAGTTAGAAAGCTAGACGCTGTCAAAGTTAAAAATGTCATTTTTCAAGAGTCAATATCTCGAAAACTGTTAAGTATAGACTAATAATGCTATTATTAAAAAATGTTTAGAATTTTATGTATTTTTGTTTATATATAAATATAAATAGGGGTATTCATTTAAGATTTAGATCTTACCCCCCCTCCTAGGGGCTTGAAGTAACAAGATTGCCAATATACGCAAAAGATGCCCCCCTCGAAATAAAAATCGACGGGTCCGAGCGATTTTCCACATTTTCATTTTAAAGCAGGAAAATCGAGAGAGGTGTTAAGTTTTCGTTGGACCACCCTGTATACAATGAACATTTATTATTAATTATGCCGGGTAAATAATATGTTCACTTACCATCCTTAGTCACGGTTATATTTTGCATTCTGCCGTTTTATAAAATGCTTGAATAAAAAGTACAGTGGAATTGTCAAGATCGATGACTAAATATATCATTGTCCATTAATGATTCCGAAGCTGACACTTGAGTAATGATCTTTCACAAATATAATGATATACGTGGGACGTACCAAATGGTTCATTAAAAAACATTGCGAATGTCTTTGTGGTGCCATTAGTTTAGCCATTAAAAAAGGTTATAGCTCTCGGTTAAAAGTTTATCGATAACACAGTATATTACGTAGGTACCTAGATATAAATATTTTACAGAAAACAGTTAATTTATCAATAATAATCTAATTCCCATTTCGTGCAAAATTGCAAAATAGTATCGTTTCTGGTAGTGTTGCCACGAGATAAAATGGGTCTCTCGTGATTTAAACAAAATATAGTAAAATCCAAGCAAAATTTTAACGCGTTTAGGTTAGGTTCTATCATATTTGACATAAATTGTGTGCAATATATGTCAAATATGACAGAAACTAACCTAAACGCGTTAAAACTTTGCTTCGTATTTACTACAGGGTGGCCCATTAGTGCGACAAAGGTCAATATCTCCTGTATATACCACTAAGATAGCGGAAAACTTTTGATGAAGCTTATTAAGGGTTAAGAGGTGCCTCTTATAAAATTATTTTTGTCTATACAGGGTGCTCCAATACACCAGCACGGTAAGAAATTTCCATTTTCAAGATATTGACTTTTAAAAAATGTAATTTTTGAGTTTCGACAGATCTAACAGTACGTCTTAGAGCAAAACGGCTCACACATCCCTATCTTCCATTTTTATTATCTTCCCCAAAAAAATCACCTTCCGGTTAAACCGGAGTTACATCCGGTTTAGCCGGAAGTTTGATTGATTTGGGAAAATAGTGAAAATGGAAGATATAGACATATGCGCCGTTTTGCTCTAAGATGTACTGTTAAGAAGCTATAGGCTGTTGAAACTCAAAAATATAATTTTTCAAAAGTCAATATCTTGGAAGCTATTACTATAAATTAATAATGCATTTAATAAAAGTAATTATAAATTTATGTCGAATCAGCAAATTTAAAAAAAAAATTTTTTGGGACACCCTGTCTATTATGAGATTTTTAAAATCTTCTTAAATTCCCCGTATCAAAAATATATAATGTCCATATTTGGACCGACGGTTTTCGAGTTATTTGACTGCAAATAATTTTATCCAGTGATAAAACGTCATAATAATATGTTCTTCTGAATGGCCAGGCACGGCTAACTAGATGAAACTATTTGCAGTTAAATAATTCGAAAACCGCTGGTCCAAATATAGACATTATGTATATTTTGGAAAAGAGGAATTTAAGAAGATTTAAAAAAGCTCAAAAAAGTAACCTTTTTTGCTCGAGAGAGATCGAGAGAGACGAGAATTTCTCGACGACAGAGGGTACTTCTCTCGTCTCGTCTCTGAGCTTTATTCGAGAGAAAATATCTCTCTCGTCTCGTCGAGAGAGGGCCAGACGAGACGAGAATCTCTCGTCTCGGCGGCAACACTACTTTCGGGCAACGCAGATGTTATGAAATAAATATTAGGAGGTTTTTTCTAGTGATGGGATCACTCGAGTAAAAAATAACCGATCACTCGATTTTTTCAATCACTTGAATTATTCGGTTATCATCGGTACCTAATTATTCAAGTGACGATAATCGAATTATTTTATTTTCAAACGACCCGCATGCCATTCATAAATCACCAATCACTCATTGCGGCTACACAAACTATTTTAGTTAGTTTACGGAACTGGCGACCTTTTTTTTTTTAGAAGTCTAAAAATATGTGGTTGATTATTGAAGTGATTAAAAAAAACCGGTCTTTTACTACTTTGGCGACCTTTTTTTTTTTCAGTGCCCCTAATATAGTATTCGAGTGAAAAATCAATTATCATTCGGTTTTTTAAATCACTCGAATTCTCGGTAGTCGATTATTAAAATAACTCGATTTTTCCCATCACTAGTTTTTTCCCGTTTCGGGCAACATGGACAAAATAAAGTTTGACTTCGTTATGCTGTGGTTTTATTTGCGCCCTTTTATCTGAACCAAGAGATGTGCTATTCCACTTTATTTACTAATGAATTTTACACCGATCGGTGTACGATATTAGTAGCCTAGTGTGAAAGAGCGCTTTCACTTTTTACGTACAATTTTTCTTAGTGTTTGATCTAGGATTTTTTCATTCGCAAGAAAGAAAAGGCAAAAATAAGTTTAGCAATATGTCATTTATTAAAGTGGTAATACATTTTACAAATTCGTAACAAAACAATATTAAATGCAGCACATATTGTCTAATTTGACTTGCAAACTTAAAAAATTTGTGTATAAAATAAATCTAATGTAATTTAACATCAGCATAGCTTAGTTTTTCTAATGTTTCCCTAATTGTACATTTATTTTATAATAAATCATTTACAATTTGTTTTATTCTATAATCTAAATAAGTGTACTTTTTGGCCCGTTCTGGAGTTTTCCTCCTTTAAAGCATTTATCATCACAAAGATATTAGGGTTTGGTTTGCCAATTTTTTTGTTAAAGCGGTTGTGCCATCCCTCTACTGTGTTTGTAGTGCGGTGACGCTCGCCGAGGCATTTCCATATGGGATCTGCTTCCATCCACTGATTAACAAAATAATCATTAAATTTATTCACTAGTTCGTCTTGTGGAGCAGTTGACATGATTTCCAACCAAGCGTCGGAATCAAATGCGCCGGAGCAGCGCACATTCTTATGTGTTGCCTTATTTCCGTGCTTTTTCTGTAGAATGGAACTAAACCAAGTTCTTGTACTTTTCTCCATACGGCTTGGTTGAAATGAAAATTGCAGCCAATTTTTTCTGCTGCCGAAAATTCACTCTGTAAAGCATTAATTGCTCCATTTTCAAAATCGATATGTATATATATTTTCTGGCTTAAACTTTGTTTTTTCGTTAATAAGCCTAAATAATCTTTTATAGGTACTCTCCTTTCTGTTGGACAACAGGGCGTAAACTGCTGGAATTACATAAGTGGTCTGATCTGTACTGATAATCTCCACATGAATGGTATATAACTACTCAAACAGTAGTAATGCAGTAAATATGCATTTCAGTTTTGGATACATCAGGAATTCAAGTGTGATTGTTTTCGTTAAGTATTGTGTTCTTAGGCTTAAAAATGTCTCTTTAGTTCAGAATAAAATATAATTGTTAACAATATTAAACCATTTTTGACCAGTGAAAATATCGTAGTAATTAACTTTATTAGAAATTATGCCCGAAATGGGAACTAATTATTGTTAGATATTTTGCTTTGCACCAAATGGGAAGGTTTCAGGTAGTTTTGAAATATTGCCCGAAATGGGAATGCCCAAAAGAGGAAAACACCTAATCTGTATGATAAGAGCAATAATAGGCTAAACATTATTGGACGTGGGGAATTTGAAATATATACATATTTCATTAATATTGTGTTGTTGAGATTTACAACATATCAAATACTGTTTATAGCAGCTATAACTAAATAAATTATTCAAATCAATAAAAAAATTATTAATGAGTAGAGGCAACGCGTTAAATAAATGAATCAAATCCTAGTTGAATCCGATACTCAAACCCCGAGATATCATCAGCCAATTAACAAGTACATTACATTTTTATTCCCAAGACATATGACACTTTTTATTTCTTAATTGAAACGTGATATTTTAAAGGAGAGGCGTTAATAGAAAGAAAATTTCGTCGCTGATACGTTAAACGGTTCGTAATTAATACACGCTTAAATTTTATTCATGCGTGTTGTAACGGTTAAATGATAAAAATCTTAAATTAGAACACAAAAACGGATGATTTCATGCGACAATTCTGACTCTATGATTAATGAAGGAAATAAAGGATACAAAAAATTAAATGGTGGCAGTGTAGGTTGATTGCATCTTGACTACATCTGTGAAGGAAGAAGAAATTACCGTTTTTAATGGAAAAACATTTAGAGATCTGCTTGGTTAAATCATTAAACCCATAAAAACATTTATTTCTACCAACCGTGCAATTTGTAGTGAAGTGTAAAATAATTTTTTCTAGTTTTTAAAGGAATGGTAATTGTTTCTAGATTTTTAATTAAGATGAAAGTACGATTTGAGATGACAGAAATACCTGAATTGATTCGTTGTCGTTAATTGATTGATTACGAAGCTAAAGGCAATTCATCTAAAAAAAAATATTTTATATTTAAATTAACGCCTAAATTAATCTATATCAAAACTAGACCGTGAGCATGGTTATTAATTTTTGTTGACATTTCGTTTTATTTCATGACTAAATCTGTAAATATAGATAATTAATTAAACGCAATCAGTTCCAAATAAGGAAATGCCTTGATTTTAGTAAAAGTTGTTTCTGCAATTTGGTAATTTCATGTTACACTTTTAAATAGTTTATTGGCGTTAATGAATGTTTTCTCATTGCTTTCGATTTTTGCTTCTCTAAAATCTCACGATTTTTATGAAATTAGCAATGAAGGAATCTTTAACAACTAATAAATGTTAGCTATAATTTTGTGGTTGCGGGCCGATAGACTGCAGCCGAGTTACCCTATGCTTAAATCCGGTACTGGCAAGTACTTAAAACGAAATAATGAGAACGTTATTTGTTTCAACCTTTGGAGGAGACTAGTGGAACACCAACACTTTAAAATACCTATTAACCCATTATTTCTTGTTGGGAATATTCTTTTTTTTTATTTTAAAGGCCATCTAACAAGTATTTATTTATATAGAAAGTTTTTTTAAAGCATGGTGCGTATACATATTGGCCAATTCTAACAACTAAATTTAACAAATTTATTTTAAGGTTTAAGAAGTAGTTAATTCTCTCAGTGGTTAAATATTTAAATGGAGAAATAAAAAATCTGTCTGAACCACAAATACCTTTAACAAAAAAGGTTATAGACATTAAGGTAAAAGATTTTTTAACAGGACTTGTTGGAACCTTAGAGAAGGTCATCATCAGCAAAGGGGAAAAAGTTCAGGGTTAAGCTGTATAATATAATAAGTGTTCGATGTATATAGTAGAAATGGTATCAGAAGGAAGGTATTTTATAAAGTACAGAAAATAATAAATGGTAGTTGAGAAAGAGGAATAACATAGGTAATAGAATATTTCAATAGAAGATTAGTCAAAGTTTGTACATAGTAATTTTTTGTATAATTATACATTCCATAGTCGTAACTTAGTGAAATAACCAGAAGAAACTTGATAGTTTTGAAAATTTAGTCATTATCTCAACTCTTACTCATTCAGCTAAAATATACTAAAAACTAGTGGCATAAAACTGATTTTAATTTTTAGGATGATAGTTTCTAAAACAGGATTGCAGTTTTCACAAAGGTATATAGTATTATTTTGACACAGGTTACTCTTCTTCGTGCATTTTCCTTATGGCTTATTATTAAATGACCCACATTATCAAAACGAACATCCTTAGGAACAGATTCTCTTGGTGACCTACCATCATGTATTTTACTTACTTAAGAGGTTTCACTTCTTAACAAACGTAATGCCAAGTAGGATTTAAAATCTTATTGAGACATACGCGAGTCATTTGCTTTTCTATAAACTTTTCAACAGTTAGCTATGACGCTATTCAGAGCGTTAATAAAAAGGGGCCACCACTACTTCTATCCTCGTATACATACACATTTAATAATTAGCAATTGCATTGTTGTGAAGGTCTACCTCCATATACTGCATTATAACGTCAGGTTGTGGCAGTTGTGGAAGTTTTATCGATTTGACTGCGAAAATGTTGAGTGGTTGGCAAATTGTTTTTTGACTGATACTGGTAAAAGGCGAGGGGGTGCACTGTCGCCTTTAAATAAGATTAAAGTCTTTCTGGGGAAATTGTCGGATCCGGGCTTTCAAAATTCTGTAGGTGAAGAACTCGGTGTTCACCAAACTACTGTCTGTAAGACATACACTTCTGTAATGGATGCAGTTTTGGAGAAGGCCAATATTTTTATTAAATTCCCTACAAGTGCTGAAGCTGTTGTGGAAGCTAAACGGTTGTGGTCAGAGAGACTTATTTCTGTTCCTTCAATTTGTGAACGAATATCAATTGCTTGTCTTTAATTTCTTCATCATTACTATCAGTTTCCTCATTTTCACTGAAACCTGCCATATCACAAATATAAGTTTCCTATTTTCCACAAAAACGTAACAGATTACTATTGTACTAAATAAATAGACCAACGTTGTTGTATTTACGTCAACTCTTTTGCAAATTAGGCACCAAACTGAACATGAAATCTATAATCTGAACAAGTGGATAAGCCACGTCTGAACTTGTGTTGAATAAGCATTTGTTACAGAGGTGTAAGAAAAACAGCAATTGCTTCAAAATTTTATTCATATCCAGATCTAGCAATTGCTTTTACTTATAGCATTTGCTAGTCAAGTAATTGCTTTTACTAAAAAGTGGTTCATTATTTGAGGGTAGCAAAATTTATTATGGGATTTTCCGTGGCCACTCTGGCGTTGCGGTACCCGGTATAAACTCTAAATATTAGCTTCAAGTAATAAATATTAAGAAAATAATATAACCAGCCTGCAATAGAGCATAAATATGTTTTTATAAATAAAAACCATTTTATTTCTTTGCCCTATTGAAAATATTTCTGCTTTTTATAAGGTCTTTTAAATGCATTGTTATAACTGAAAGCAAACATATATACAGAGCTTTAGGGCATATAGCCAGAGGTATTGTACGGATCCAAAGCTATTATTGATGGCATCCCGCTACACAATGGTGTCTCAGTCAGCATTAAAAAGACTTCTCATTTCACGGATGTTATTCACGTTGAAAGAAACGTATATTCCTCTTGCTTTTTGTGATTTGTTCAGGTCCCGATGATTAGTGGGAACTATTCTATTAAACTAGAACATCTCTGCACCTATAGCCGGACTTTTTTTTATATATCGTTTTTAATTCACCTGCACCCTAGATGTTTTACTAAATGCGGAACTAATGTAGATAAATCTTGAACCAAAATTATGTTCGCTCATCTATTGAATATTTAATTTGGTGTGAAGTGTGCAGTAGACACATTAAAACATCTTTCGGAAATTAATTAGACTTAAAAATAACATTAATTAGAAAAATTTACTGAGTTTAATAACTCAGCACTTTGGTTCAATCTTGTTGGTTGCACACAGATGGCGTTCCGACATTGATAATTCGTCGCCACGTCGGCGTCGCGTCGTCGTGGGGATAGAGAGGCTCTTCGACAATTCGATATTCGCGATTTTTTTTTCGGAAACGGTTAAACGATTCAAACTTTCTTGGTGTAGAGAGGAATAGTAGGGGCAAGTTCTGGCCTAACATACAAGGTGTACCGGAAAAAAGTTATTGAACGTCAAAGTTTAAAAATATGTTGTTTTTTTTTTCGTTGTAGCGCGATACAGGTCGCAAAAATCATTTTAATCGATTTAAACTTTTTCGACGTGTAGACGACATTGGGCTACAGAACAGTGTTGTTTGCGAACGCGATCGGAAGTTGGGAAGTCAATTTTTTGATTTTTTTTTTTTAATCAATGTAGGGTCATGTTGGATCGTTAATAAATCGAATTGGGTGCGTCCTACATACTTTTGGTTTGGATATTCCTTTAGGCCATCTCAAATACTACTTTTTATTATATTGTTCTATACCTTAATAGCATAGAAATTGTCGAAAATTGTAAGAAAGTGAAAACTACTAGGTATTTTAGACACGATTTTTTTACGGTTTTTATTTTTGAACTGAGACACGTTTTTTACCGTGAGGTGGGTAGGTCAAATAGGTATTTCATCACAGTGGAATCTACTGTATGCTATGAGACATATATACATAAATAACCCCAAACAAAAAATGCTAAAACTCCTATAGATACGGTCTTCCTGAAGCTGTAAAGTACAGAATAAAAATACTATAATCATTAAGTATAAGGCTCGTTCATTTGGCCGATTGCTCATTAAAATTAGCAGAGAATCCCTTTAAAATAATAATAATTTCACAGAGACCCCCAAATCAAATGTGTTTCGGGAATATTAAAGTGGTGAATCCCCCAAAAACCTACACGGTGGGCCCTTAACTTCCTAGTCTTTTAAAATCTGTTATTATTATACTTTGATGCACACCATGCACGATAAAACTCAATATAACAACTTTTTCGATCATGCATTTAACCTAAGATATCCCAAATGAACTCTGCTAAATATAGGTTAACAGTTTCCTCACGAAATCGCAGTTGCAAAAGTCATTCATGCAACAAATTTACTGCTGAAATTCAAAGATATTCCGGATAAGAATAGTTTTGCTACATTTTATCTCGTTTTAGAAATGGCGCAAATTTGCATTAACATGTGGTTTTGAAATAACTCGAGATTTTTGTTTAATGTTTGAGTACCGTTTCGCAGCGTCGGCTTAATAAAGTATTTGAGTTGTTTAATGACTTCATCACGATATGTTTATGGGTGTTTTATAGTTATCTTAAAGAAAATACTTGGAATTGTAAAAATGTTTCTCTTGCGGTTTCAAAACATAGTAATAATATTTTAAATAGTGGTAATAACTTTTTTATTCTTTCAAACCGGTAAACAAGATAAATAGGTGTATTGTTTTGCCTGAAAAATACTTTGAATTAAAAAATTTGTAAAAACATCTTAGACGAATGCAGTTATTTCAGGATACAACTTACTGTCATCGAACATTATTCCCACTAAAATTCACAGGACCCGAGCCGGTAATAAGTATATCTCATGCTACGGCCAGGAAAACAATACTAGCTGAAGCTAAAAGCAAATGGGAAAGACACTGGTTAAATCTACTAACACACTCAAACGCATTTAGGTATAAATAGCCATATAAACCAACAACTAACTGGCAAACTACTGGTGCTCAACAGGTCATGCCCAAAAGCACTAGTGAGATTAGACACCGGCCACTGCAGATTGCGACACCATATGTATAAAATTGGAATAGCCCCAACTGATGAATGCCGGCTTTGCATGGAACATGCAGAAAGAACAGAACACGTAATGTGCGCTTGCCCCGCAGCAGGAACAATCAGATTCGCCCTATTTGGCGAGGTGACTCTGCTGCCGGATGACATGAAAAATGTCTCTCCCAATACCATCATTAACTTTATTAAAAAGTTAGACCTATTGGGGGAAATATAAACAAGGTGTGAGCCACAATAGATCGCATGGTCGCTGTGAAGGGTTAGCTGTAACCGACTCACTTTTAACCTAACCTAACCTACCTATATATTTGGTAGTAAATGCTTTTGCCTGGTTTCAAATGGTGTTTCCGTACTGCCTATTTTAAAAGAGTTAGCATATATAGCACCAATTTTCAGCAATTAGCTTAAAATTATAGACCGTTTTTCAATTATATTTACCAAGATGTTTACGTTTGAAATAAAAGAACAAAATCAGTTACAAACTAACACAACACTAAACGTATTGATATATTATAAATCTCTGTTCACATCAAATCTGTGTGTATTAGAATTATTTTTTTAATTACAGGTTCAATATGATAGGTGCATCAACATGCTGCACACCCTATCTTTTATTCATCAACTATATGAACAAAACCAATTAATCCATCAACTTTATTATAATATAAAGTTTACATTATAAAGCAGATAGATTTTAATAACCCTGATATTATCAGGATAGATTTTAATTAAATGTTCACACCTTGTTGCCTTTAGAGTTTATAAATTTATCCGTAATCATCTTTATTTATACACTTTCTATCTTTCTTCTGAAGTAAACTGATACATTTTCTCAACTTAAACCCCTTTTTAATGAGTTCACAGCACACTTCACACTTAATTTAACACCTAAGGATTCAAAATTTAGTATAGATTTATTTTCGTTAGTTCCACTTTCCAAAGTTTTCGAGAGTTAACCTTAAGAGTTTATCATTGCAAGTAAAATAAGTCCGTTTCTTGCCCTCCGCTGTCACTAGGTGCACACTAAGGCAACTTTCACACTATCAGGTTTAGCCGGTCCGGTTTCAAACATGAAGCAAACCGGACAAGTAATGGACCATTCGTTTAAATATAGCTCTTCACACTATCAGGCAGGTTCATGTTCGGCGACCGGTTGCAGCCGGATGGGTTGACTGGGGGGCATTCGGTTCCTTGACGCCGGACGAATTAATGGTGGGGTATTGCAGCTTATGTGCGCGTTCACACTTGTCCGATTTTGGTCGTCAGGTTTAGTCTGTGGTAGTTTATTGTTTGTTTTAACTCTGGCGAGGAAGGTAAGAAAGCTTACCTGCTAGTTAAGCTAAGCAATTATTTTGGACTGATGCAATTCCTCATTTTTGTATTTTGACGCTGTAAAATTGGCTGTACTTTAGTATGTACTTCTTCAAAAGACGAAACAGACATTCTAAAGTAATTAAAAAAATTTTTTTCGTCACTTCTTAATTCCTCACACAAAATTTGAAAAGCACCAATCCCGTCACGTGTTTGAAGTAGAGGGTGTACCCGAAGTCCCCTTTTACCATTTCTTTGCTTTTTACGCTTTCTATACAAATACCACAAAGCTATAACAGCATTACGATCCATCATCGAAACGTCAAGTAGCATTTTTAGACACATTACGGTAAATGTGTCTAAACTATTGTTTCTGTTTCCGACACAAATTGGAAATTGTTGGCAACATGTATGGAAATATTTTCGAAACGTATACATTTTAAATGGCGCATTAGCACGTGTTTCCAAGTGGTTGGTACGGGCTGTGACTTTCGCTGTTTCGACGCAAAATCGAAACTTTTATCGAAAATGTTTCGAAAAATTTTCAGAAATGTTTGGAACATGTTTCCATAAATGTGTCGAGCGAGAGTTCATTTTACAAAGAGGGCGCTGACTGTTGGAATTGTAAATTGTCAAAATGGAAACATTATTGAAACAAATAATTAAATATATAATATCTATCTCTCTGCAGGTTGTAAAATAAAAGAAAGTAAACAATATGATGACAGTATAATTTCGCCATAATGAATTTGTCACCAGAGTATTTTCTATAAGTGATACATTTTTTTCGTATGGTTTATTGCAGAGGAGATCCAAAAATCGTTGACGAAATAAATTTTATCGTGCAATTTAGTAATTTAGCTTTATATTCTTAAGACGCTCCCGATATATTGACATTTACACACAAAATAAATACATTGTCAAAAAATAAAATCTTAAATATTTTTAAAATTTTACATAATTCTTCTTTCACTTGATTAAGCTAGCAAAATAGAACTAATGTAACCACTTTTTTACATTTCAAATGACGCAGGAAGTTAATTAAAGTCCATTTTAATAATATAAAAATGAATATGTCAAAATGGCCGCCAGAAAGCGAGAATTATTCTGGTCTAAAATGGAGTAGACACACAATTTCTAGTATTTGGTTTCTATAATGTTTCGATAATCATGTAGCTATATTTCATAGAAAATGTGTCGAAACATGAAGAATGTTTCGATATTGTACCGAAACCAAGCGAAACAAACGTCGCTAAAGTAAAAAATGCACAGTCCCGTCAAGAGGAAGGTTAAGCTTAGAAGCATAAAACTTCTGTATACCGTCACGGTATACACTACCACTTTACACTTTCTGTGACATATAACCTACAAAATTGGTTTGTACTTTGTTGAACGTTTAATAAAACTTTTATAAAACCTCGAAGAATGTTTAAATTGTTGTTTTCTTCCCATATTAACAAAACAAAAATGTACAATTTATAGGTTATAATCGTTATAATCGAGGTTATAATAATTGTCCGGGTGCGGTAGTGTAAAGGTTTCTGGCAGTTTCGAAAATTATTTTCTGCGCAAGTTTCGTAATTAAATGGATATCACTGTTTGGTAAAATAATTTTAATCGAAAATGTTTCGAAACGTTTCTCAGCAAAGAATTTGTGTCCAATTTGTGTCTATAATTGCTACTTGGGGTGGACTAAAGTTTATTAATAAGGACAATACCGGACCTGATGAAAACCTGATCGGGTCCGGATATTTTTATTTTTACTTCAGGATTCTGTCCGGTTTAAAACCTGACCGGCGAACCTGATAGTGTGAAAGAGGCCTTAATCTTCTCGAAATCAATACCAGTACAAAAATTGTAGACCATCTTTTAAATTGAAAAATGTTTATTTTCCTTTATTTTTGGTCAAACTCCGCAAATTTCAATAATAATTTCAATCGAGATCTCGGATTATTACTAATTTATAAATACATTTTGTTGTTTTCTAATATAATTGCAGTTGTAGTGTTATGCATAGTATAGTGATCTTACTGACATAAGTATTATGCCCCTATTATTAAATGGTTGTAGATATAGTATAATGTAGGCTATGGTATTATGGTTCATTATACGCGAGTAAAATACTATACTTTATCCATAACCATCCATCGTATTTCATTTTCACTCTTTTCAATATCCATCATTACCTACTTATTAATTATATAAATCCAAACTTTAACATTTAAATCAAGATACCTATGCATATTGACTTTTCTCGTTTCCATGATAACGGCAATGTGGCGCGACATAAATGACATTATATAGTCCGGGAGTCTGCGAGTGTTGGAGGTCAGATATTTTACCGTATCTTATTTTTAGTTATCAGTTGAGGCACTCGGATTGTTACGAGTTCATAATAGTCCTAGGTGTTTTACGAGAAGTAAGGCCTAGGTGTATTATGACACACATACACTGAAAATAAAGCCTTCTATTCCTTATAAGAATTCTAATACTCTTTATACAACTGTTTAATACTATATGTGACAGCAACGCGATTTCCTACTGTAAGACAACGATAATTGCTACACCGTTGTGTAGTAATAATATCACTGTAATTTAGCCAATAGGAAATAGGAGTTCATGCTATCCTGGAATGGTTTATAGCCATTATTGCTCTGAATACTCACAGTAATTATCAAGTTCTATTGGGGTTGTAATCTGGTTTTATATACTGTATTAGTTCCGACTGGCAGTAGTAATGAAACTTGACATTATTCATAATAATATTTGCTTGCTACGCTTAATAAAGCATATATACACCAGTAAAAATTAGTACTGTAGTTCTCAAAAATTTAAATAGCTTCTAGTGTGATACTGTTCTTGTCATTTAACATTGCATATGATTATTTGTTATGCTATTGTTTACTGAGATGGTAAAATTCGTCCATAGATTAGAAAGTTCAATACTAATAATAGGTTGAACGAAATAAGAATCTTCTATTGCTTTATCTGAGCCAAGTTTAAAAATTTTAAATACAAAGAAAAAATAAATTATGAAAAGGAAAGAAAAACACAAAGTCTTCCTCCACAAAGTTTAATGGAAAGGATTCCAAGTATTAAGGGTATCTACATGTTTCGAACATAGAAACGTTCATCTTCAGGAGACAGAAAGTTTTTAAATTTATGCTGATGGTGTTAGCAAAAGAGAAATTGAAATTCAGAACCATAATGGAGCTTTTATGGATTTAAAACTGAAGTGTAGAAGAAACATGAAATAAAATATTGATAATGGTAAAAACCATAGAATGTTTAAAACATTGTGAAGGGGTGTAAACCAACCAAATAAATTGGGGAAGAAGAAAACTTGTCTAGGTGTCGAAGCTTATTTGAAGCGTTTAAAGGAACTTATGGAATGAATATAGACATAATAAAGGTGTAAGCATTGTGTTGTGACATAATATTGTTCAACGAAAAGAATTTTTGGGGTCCTGAGGACCTTTATTATGTCTATATTCATTCCATAAGTTCCTTTAAACGGTTCAAATAAGCTTCGACACCTAGACAAGTGTTCTTCTTCCCCAGTTTATTTGGTTGGTTTACACCCCTTCACAATGTTTTAAACATTCTATGGTTTTTACCATTATCAATATTTTATTTCATGTTTCTTCTACACTTCACTTTTAAATCCATAAAACTCCATTAAGGTTCTAAATTTCAATTTCTCTTTTGCTAACACCATCAGCATAAATTTAAAAACTTTCTGTCTCCTGAAGATGAACGTTTCTACGTTCGAAACATGTAGAGACCCTTAATACTTGGAATCCTTTCCATTAAACTTTGTGGAGGAAGACTTTGTGTTTTTCTTTCCTTTTCATACTTTCAACTCCACTTTAAGTATGGACTATTTCTTCAAATTAAAAATAAATTAATTAAAGTGGGTATTGGTACGATCAATAAAATTCAAATTCAGACAGAACAGCTAGAAGACTCCCAACAACGATGTGACCTACGCAACAAATACCTTGAAACTAATACTAGGGCGCCACATTTAACTTAAAAATTACTAAAACATAGAAGTTTATTTGAAGATCAAGTTTATTACTACTACACTGCTGCACAATTAATTATTTTATCTTTACAGTGAAGTAAATTGTATGTTACAATTTGATGAAACTGAGATGAACCCTTAAAACAAAATAAAATGTAAGCAGAGGCATTATAATCCGAAATGTTTACAGTCAAATTGTTGCATGAATGAGTTTCTCAACGGCTAGTTCGTGAGAAAACTGTTAACATGTAACTTTGCTTGGGACATCTCGGGTTTGATGCATGATAAAAGATACACTTTGTTGTATTTTTGTTGTTAGTGGTAAAAAGTTGCACAACTTGTACCATGTGTAGATACATATATAATTGCAGATTGTTAAGATTTTATTTCGGTTCAGACTTCATCAGTTTCAGGAATTGTATTTTAAAAGAGGTACCCTTATTTTTTGCAATATACGTTTTGACGTTGTAACATAACGGATATTATTTTTAATAAATTTTTTCATTCTGAGGCAGCAATAACATAAAAGAAACACAGTTAAAATTTGGAATATCACAAGAAAGAAACAAAGCATTTATCACTCTGACAGAGTATATTTCCGAAATAATGATCACATTTTCATTAATAATGCCTTGTCAAAACCAACAGACAAAACAATCCCACTTCTAAAATGAGTTATAGAAAACAATAAATTGCGCCTAATTCGGGAAAATAATGTTTTAGGTTGCCTTAGTTGTCGCCGCTTAATGCTTCTGAGAGGCCTTTAGATTAAACGGTCATTTTCGTAAAACAGTCCTTCCTTGTTTTATAGCAAAATAAGAACAAGGACGTGGACATAATCCGACAATATTCGAAGGCATAACTTAGTTGTAAAACGAGGACGGAATATACTATAACTTTGTTTCAGAAAACGTTATCTCGACCACGAAATTAATAAGGAGTTACGAAGTGGTTTTCTTGTCTTCCTTCACTTACTTCCTTGCCGAGGAATGAAAACTTTCTTGCAGAATAAAGTGAAATTTGTCGTTTTTTTGGATGGTACTTGTGCTACTTCGGTGGTAATAATAGAATTTCATTATTTTATCAGATGTCTCTATAAGTCTCAAGAGTTATTTTTAAGTTACCCGATTCACTTTTAAATTGTTTAACACACAAGTAGCAATAGAACAACACACAAACACGAACAAACCAGAAATACTGATTAAAAAACGAAATGGCGAATGCGTTACTACTGTTTGCTCTTAACTCACGTTTTGAATCTATTTAATGCTGCGTTGTTTGTTTGAAATTTAAAGATAATTTGATATCAGTAAAAACTTGTTTCGCGAGTGCGCAAATTTAAAAATATGAATTAAGATTTTGAATTATCCGACAAGGAAAATGAAATTCCAGAAGAAATTTTGGAAGCAGCAAGGAAAGCGACTTACAATTTATATAATACATAAAACCCGGTTACGAGAAATCATACGACGCATTTAAAAATAATATAAAATAAAATAAAATAAAGAAATAAATGTATATCGAAGTGTCGGCCTTAAAAAAAATATTGTACGTCACGCAACCGAAAATTAGTGTTTTGCAGGTCTCTCCAAGCTTCCAGAACTTGCCTACGGCTCGCCCTGGGAATGCTTGTCTCGGCCTGAAAAACATCACTTTCCGGTCTTGTAACGTAAATTACTATTTTTTAAAACCGACCAGAAAATATACACTTTCTGGACAATTTTTATTTCAGAAAATAACGTTTTGTCGATCAAGACCGGAAAATTGACGTTAGAGACCGGATAAGATTTTTCCGGTCCCTGTTTTTTGTTTTTCCCATCGCTCTTTGATAATACAAGCTACCTTGATTTCGTTACTATGACAACAACATTTCGATGTAGGTATTGTCGAGTGACAGTTCGTTGATTTTTTATTTGTTGTTTGTGTCAAAATTGTATCGCTAGTGCGCAAATTTAACAATATGAATTCACATTTTGAATTATCCGACACGGAAAATGAGATTTAAGAAGAAATTTTGGAAGCAGCAAGGAAAGCTACTTACGATATATTGCCAGTAAAACATACGACGCATTTAAAAATAATATAAAATAAAATAATTTAATGTGTGTCGGTCTTAAAAAAAATATTGTACGTCACGAAACCGAAAATTAGTGTTGTGCAGGTCTCTCCAAGCTTTCAGGACTCGCCTACGGCTCGCCCTGAAAATGCTTGTCTCGACCTGAAAAACACTACTTTCCGGTCTTGTAATGTAAATTACTATGACATAAACAACATATTAAAAATCAACGAACTGTCACTCGACAATACATCGAAATGTATATAGTACCGAAATCAAGGTAGATTTTATTATCAAAGAGCGATTGGAAAAATGAAAAAACAGGGACCGGAAAAATCTTTTGCCGGTCCCATACGTCTATTTTCCGGTCTTGATCGACAAAACGTTATTTTCTGGACGAAAAATTGTCCAGAAAGTGTATATTTTCTGGTCCGTCTAAAAAAATAGTATATTACGTTACAAGACCGGAAAGTACTATTTTACAGGACGAAGCAGGCAATTTCCAGGGCGAGCCGCCAGGCGAGTCCTGGGAGCCTGCGAGTCCTGTTAACGTACTTTTCGGTTGAGTGACGTACAATATTTTTTTTACAATCGACACAAGACACCAGTGGCGTGCGAGAAAACGTTAATAATAGCTTACTATATGGGTATAGTTTTAGCAGAAAACTCTAATAGTTGGGAAAATTATGTTTAATAATAAATACAATTTGGTACAAATGTTCTTAATTCTATTTTATCTATTAATATCTATTTGTTAATTGTTATATTGAAAGTACAATTTTGTGGTGTATTAAATTGTAGACATGACGGGAAATTTTTTGATTCATCTTTATAGGATGTTTGTGAAGTTATATCCACTTTTGATCCTCCGGCTTCCTGAATTCTACTGGCTATATCAATCTTATTTTGTAGAGACTGTTCAATGTAGCCTTCGGCAACTTGGGATGATTTCCAGCCGCCATGTCGTTTTAAATTAAGGATATCGCCTCCACCTTCAACTAACAGTGTCGCCGAACTACGTCGAAAACAGTGCCCTGTAAATTGCTCTGGGTTTGGTAATCCCAAATAGGATGCTATTTTTGATGGCGCTTTTCCTACTGAATGCAAACCTACTGGTTGAATAGTGCATTTTCCTTTATTATAGAAAAGAAATAGCCTGCGATGTGGAACACTAGGCGGACGTAAAGAAATATATTTTCTATATATATTTAGGTTTCGTTCCCCAACAACTATAAATGACCTGGGTTGGTATGTTTTTGTATTTGGAATTTTTACCGCCAACATCGATTCGTTATCTTTAACATCGTCAATTGTCATATTGGTCAATTCTTCACGGCGACACGCTCCAGCCGAACCCATTATTAGTAAAAGCTAAAAAAAATAAGAAATAGTTTAAATATATTTTTTTTAAACACAATATAAGAAAAGAAGAACTTTAAGAAAACTCGTATTATGTATTTAAGTACTTACTTTGATTAAAAGATAATCATTATCAGGGGCTTCCAGCAAAAATTTGTCAATGTCTTCTCTGGTAAGTACGTTCGATTTTTGGGGAATGTATCCAACAGATTTTCTCTTTATGAATGCTATCAGTTTATAATATTTGCTTATATCAATGTTTTCTTTTAAATTTAACATAGATTTGATCATTGAGTACAAGCTCCACAGTGTAGATGATTTTAATTTTTCGGATTTTTCAGCAAAATAAGCTAACAAAACATCCTCAGAAACATTTCTGACATTTTTTTCTCTACACCAATTTTTAAAGACGCTAAACGTTTTTTCATACCGCACTCTGGACTTATGCGGCAACAAATCGTCTGTAGCTCTAGCAGCTGCCTCTGTTATTTCAACTGGAACGTCATTTTCTTC
The DNA here is from genome assembly GCA_963969555.1 of Polydrusus pterygomalis. NCBI lineage: Eukaryota > Metazoa > Arthropoda > Insecta > Coleoptera > Curculionidae > Polydrusus > Polydrusus pterygomalis. The sequence goes on along the minus strand of OZ018376.1, from coordinate 32,966,004 downwards.
CCAATCCAAATTAAGTTCCATATCTAAAGTCTTCCACACAATTTTATAAAGCCACAAAAGTTTATTTATCAAAGTCAATATCGTACCTGACAGTTCGTTACTATGGAAGCAAGAAAACATAAACATGTCAAAGCCTACTTATAAATGAGTTTGGTTAATTTTTTTAAATTGGGAGCGGAACGCAACAAAAATTGACCGGTATAGTTATTTTCCTAACAAGTGCGCAAAGTGATACTTTTCCGCACGCAAGTACAGTTGGACGAACGACGCGAAGCGGAGTTCGGATAAGTTCTTGCGTGCGGAAAAGCACTTTGCGCACTTGTTAGGAACAACATTTTTCCTACGAGCTTCATATCAGATAACAACAAAAATAAAAATATGATAATTTATTTAATAATTTTTAATTCGACTTTAAAGAAAGAACTATAATATACTTACAACTAAAAATTACATAACAAAAAAAAATAATAGAAAATTAAAAAATTACATAACAATAAAAAAAATAATAGGAAACTTAATTATTTGTTTATAACATTTATATTTATCGTCAGAGCTGCTCATTTTAACAGTGTTTATATATATTCCCTACCAAGGAGATTTTTGAATAGTTTTACTTTTCCGCACCCAGTGCGGATAAAAGTCTTATCCGCACTAGTGCGGAAAAGTGTAACTTTGCACACAAAAATGCGTGCGCAAAGTACTACTTTGCGCACGCTCGTAGGAAAAAGTACTTTACCGGTCAATTTTTCATTACTTTCCGGTCTAGACCAGCAAAGTGATATTTTCCGATCAAAAAATTGTCTAGAAAGTGCTTGCTTTCCGGTCCATTGAAAAAAAATTACTATGACATAAACAACATATTAAAAATCAACGAACTGTCACTCGACAATACATCGAAATGTATATAGTACCGAAATCAAGGTAGATTTTATTATCAAAGAGCGATTGGAAAAATGAAAAAACAGGGACCGGAAAAATCTTTTGCCGGTCCCATACGTCTATTTTCCGGTCTTGATCGACAAAACGTTATTTTCTGGACGAAAAATTGTCCAGAAAGTGTATATTTTCTGGTCCGTCTAAAAAAAATATCTTTTAAGATTTACTTTAGGCATTGGGTGTGGTTGAAATACATAGATAAACATATTTTAAAATCATAAATCTGCAAGGTAATTAATTTTCTCCCTTTTCTTCAAAATGCATGCACCTGCCAGTGTTTGACGTCATATCATCAGTGGCGCAGCGAGGGGGGGGTTTTAGGGGTTAAAACCCCCCCCCCAGACGCCCAGACTAAGATGGTTTTTTACGGTTTAGACCAGGGCTGAAGCCTTTGAAAATGGTAAAAAGTGAAAAAAAAATAATAAAAATTCAAATAACCAAGTTTTTGGTTTTTTATTTTTATCTTTTACAAACATTTTTTTTTATCCACGAAATTTGGTGAAAACTTACCTTTTTATGTCCTAAACACACTGTAATTTTTTTGATTTAAAATATTTATTTTTTAACCTTATTTTGACTTAATATCGAAAAAACACCCTAATTTTCAATCGAAAATTCTCACGTCAAAATATCTGCTTTTTTAAAAAAGTCGGTGGGCTTTTTGTTCCTTGAAATATCTACTTTCTGATGGTGTTAAAAAATATATACATTACTATGGTAAATGTTCTCAAAAAAATGCAAAGAAATGAAGAAAACTCGAATCACAGAAATTTTTTTTTAGATCAATATGTACAATTTTGAGCTATTTATTAAAATTTATACTTTTTTTTATCAATGTAACATAGAATCTTACGTTTTTCGAGTAATTAAAGTATAAATTTTAATAAATAGCTCAAAATTGTACATAATAATTAAAAAAAAAATTTAGGATTCGAGTTTTTTTCGTTTCTTTGCATTTTTTGAGAACATTTACCATAGTAATGTATATTTTTTGACACCATCAGAAAGTAGAGATTTCAACGAAATCGATTCAAATGAAAGCCCACCGACTTTTTTAAAAAAGCAGATATTTTGACGTGAGAATTTTCGATTAAAAATCATATTTTTCTTGTAAAAGATAAAAATAAAAAATTAAAAACTTGGTTATTTGAATTTTTCACATAAATTTTGAGGTTATGTGAAAAAAGTGTAAATACAAAAGTTGTAGATCTTTTTATTACCTACAACTTTGCAATTTCACGTTTTTCCATAGGACTTGTAGTTTTGCCGGAAATCGAGATAAATCGTTTTCTACCCTTAAAAACTCACCCCCTTCCACTTCCCGACCTCGGATCGCCCGTAAATTATTTTTCCTTTCATTTTTGTAATATTCTCTTCCTGTTCCAATGGGTTTCATCCTACTATTATTTTTTTTTGTTTCAAAAATTATCGGCCCTGGTCTAAACGGCCTTTAAACAGGTATTAATTTAAAAATACAGAATTTGTATTCATACAAATTTTCCTACAGTATTAAAATTAACGACCAAATAAAAAAAAAAACGCTTTTTAAAATGTTAAAATCCTGTTCTTTTTTTTGAAAACCCCCCCTAATACAACATTCTGGCTGCGCCACTGCATATCATAGAGCTTTTAGCAAATTTAAAAGCCGATTTTTGGCAAGCATTTTCTATAGAGCTGCTCATATCGTCCTCTTTGCCAGCAGATTTTTCCATTGGCATTGACTAATACATGGTCAACTTTCTCGTTTATAATTATTAATGGAAGCAAATTTTCGATCCAATGAACCGCAACGTCAAAGTTAAAAATCTTAAGTTCATTAAATCTATCGAATCTTAGCTCCTGATCTGATTACATCGACATTTTGAAGATCTATATATTGCAAGGTCGGCAGTGTTGTGACCCAAAGCTTCTACGGTGGCAAACAGGAAAAAACACCCTATAATACTAACTTGCATCTGACCAAGCGCCAACCAACCAACTTTTAAATAAAACCTATTTTTTTACGATTTAATAGCTCTTCTAGCTTATTTTAAAGGAGATTTCGGAAAAAATAAGAATATGATGCTAATGTTTTAAAAACAGATTGTGTAAGCCATATTATTATCTCTCTTACTTGTGAAATAAGAAAATGGTTGTCTTCTTCTATTTTCATCATTTCCATCATGGTATTCGCGCGAGCCATGTCGAAAATGTCTTGGGTTTTTACGTCGCTTTCGTTTCCATCTTGCGTCTATGTTTTTCTTGCAGAGTGTTTGCTTGTAAACTTAAGCTAAAAGATTATTGCTGTAGAAATCACTAAAAGTGTACTTTTGCGGAGTATCAATTTAACATATTTTATAAAATGACACTTAAAGCACATGTGTTTAGAAAATTCTTGTCCCGCTTCCTTTTCTGATTCTAAGATAGGAGGGAATATTTAAAATATCAAAGCATATTTTATGATTGAAAATAATAATTGTTTTTAATGTTATTTTGGTTTAAACCTTTTTAAAAAATATTTAAAGAAATGTATTTGCAATTTAGTGGCAATATTCAAAGCCTTTGGGGCATCACTTTACTTAAATGGTTCCAATCAGGGCCGTACCTATGGGAGGGGGGGGGGAGATTAGGGGTTTTTAACCCCTTCCCCCCCGAAATAGCTACGAACAGTGCAGAAACTTCGCTCTCCACACGAAAATTAACGAAAACACAGCTACATTTTAGAACTAATTGATATTACAACAAAATTTATTTTATTTTTTTACTTTTTTTGTACCTTGGTCGTTCAAGCTAAGGCACTGTTATTTCATTTTACAATAAAGACGTGAACTTGAGTGAAGATTAGAAAGATTTTTTTGCATCCCACACTGCCTGCCTTTATTCCATTTCCATCGATCGCCAAGACATTCACATGAGCTACATGCTTGGTGAAACTGTTGTTCCATTGCACAGGAAGAAAAAATAATAACTACTTGTTATGTTTCACAACTTTAATTAGTTTCCTGACACGTGTTTCGGCCCTTGCAAGCCATTGTAAAAGGAGTACAAGAAGATACTAAATACTAATGTCACGTAGAATTTAGTATATTCTTGTACTCCTTTGACAATGGCTCGCAAGGGCCGAAACACGTGTTAGGAAACTGATTAAATTTGTGAAACATAACAAGTAGTTACTATTTTTTCTTCCTCTACTCTAGTACCTATACCTACCTACATTATTGCAGTTTATGTTAAAAATGAAATTACAACTAAAGTTATTTAATACATTTACCAGCATAATATCTATTGTATTGTTAATCTTAAAATACCAAATAAGAATTTAGAAGTCCCTTAAGGTCGCTCAATGATAGTACCTAATAAATTGTTTTCTAAAATCTTGATTAGGATCTGAAATTCAAAGGTAAATTGGCAAAATTAGGTCGCTTGTTAACTCGAAACATTTTACGTCCCCGCCTATAACTAAGTTTGAAACTAGATTATAAATCTTAAATCCCCTACTTGAAGTTATTTAAATAGTTAAATTTGTCCATGATGAGGGTCTGGATTCGGCCTTTCCAGACAATATTCCACCCTTATTGCCACTTACACCACATACTATAAAGTCGGGATAAAATTATTCATAAGTTTATATCGAGTTTGGTTGTTATGCCATCTTATTAATGACTGTAAGTCAAGAAAGTTTGTCGTTTTTGATATTTAGCTGTAAACTTATAAAACTTTAATAAGTACGTCAATTTCATTTCTTACTTATTTCTCATATTATTAATATTGAAGATGAGAGCATAATATACAGTGTGACCCGTAAAGTCCGCATCATATGGGATTTTTTTTTATTAATAACTTTATTCGAAATTTGACTTTGGCATCAAGTTCTGCTTCGATTGAGATGAAAATTAAGCAAAAAATTAGTAGTCATGTGATTCGCATTATCTGTCAAATTTTAATTTTTTCCAAAAAATAATTCAAAAGTGGGGTTATTTCTGAAAATATCGAAAAAAGTTATTAAAAAAAGTTGTTTTAAATGCAATTTCTAGCACACATGCAAAAATTTCAGCTGCATAAGATAATTTTGATTTTGGTTGAGAAATAATTCAATAAATTTTTCTAATATATTTTTATTTCATGAAATTCTTTCAACATTTTTTGAGGTTATAATTTCTTTAACGCTGGACATTTCATATGTTTAATTTGTTAGCAATGACATTTTTTTATAATATTCTACCTTCAAATATTATTTCTTTTATTTTCGTTTTTGTAGTTGGTTTAACTAAATAAATTAAGGTCGTCCATATTTTTAACTGGTGATTTTTTTATTATTATCTATTTGTCTTTCATAATAATTTGTTTTTCTTCCGTTAATATAAATGTTGCGACTTTTCTTATATAATCGTTATAATTTTTTCCGTTTTTAAAATGGTAAATTTATTGTATGCACTGCTTTTTCTAGTGTTCTATTTCTTTTATTCAACAAGGAGTAGGATGTTTTCTTAAAAATAAAGTGTTTTCTACATGACCTTTATTAATTGAAATCTGTACATCGCTTATCAGGTTTTTAAATATAATGTTGATTTCTGTACTAGTATAGTTCGAATTGCATGAAATAAGTTCCTGATAATTTTTGATAGATACACCACATGTTATAATAAATGTTATAATTTCAAGTCATCCATGACACTTGATACAAAAAGGTGACTTTTAAAATGTTATAAGAGGCTGGAAACAAAAGGTTGATCCCAAAGTGGATCCATTTACCCCACTCTACCCTACTTACAGAAAGTTATGGAAATGATTTATATTTGGAGTTTTACTCGCATGGACTTATAAGAAAGGCAAATAATTTTGTATTGCTAATACAGAAATACTCAATAATATTTTAAATTTATTACAATACACAAAAAGAAAAGAATAAAACTCAATCAAGTGTATATACTTTTATATGTCGGATTCGAAAATATAATCAAAAACATTCGTCTTATTCAGGTAAATTATTATTCTTTCTTCTATAGACTGAGCAAATTTCTTTCTCAATTGCCTAAAGTACTCTTTTTATTAGTTGCCGAAGCAAAACAGCTCAAAAGTTTTTATCTTCTTATTGGCCCTTTGCCTTTTTATAGTGTCGTAATACTAAAATAAAAACTAAATGGTTTAGAAATTGTATTTCGAAGGGATTTTCTTAGCTAGGTCATAAAAAATAATGTACTTAGTCAGATGAACTCCGGAAATTTGGTTAATCTGCTTAATGAAGTGTAAAAAAATTCACTTCATGTTGTGTTCGTCACAAACCTAAACTATATTTCCAGTATAAAATCTTTTGTTGGTAGGAATTATTAGTTACTGACCATATTATACCAGTAGTTACTTTTATAAGTCTCATTATCTTTATAACGACTAATATACCCAAACACGTCATAATAATATATGTATATACTATTAAAAACTATTTTTAAATTTTTTAAATAGATGATTTCTTACTTTTCTTTAATCGGTCATCAGAAAGTTGAGTAGGAACCCCTATCAGACAGAATTAGCCGCACTCCCATGCTTCGTATGGTAATGGTAACAAAACTAGATCTCTTCGATTTAATTTATTGGCCGTGGCTGCTGCTGCTGACACTACACCACAGAGAAATGAGAGCTCAAAATTGTTTATTTGCTCGCCCTATCATTCCTCTATGACAGCGTTTCTGCGACCTATCATTCCCCTGTCGCAGTGTTGCACTGTATCTGTATCACTGTATTCAGTGTAAAAGAACTCGAGATTGTCTGCTGGCCAGCCGGTCTTGTCTATTTTTATTATTTTTTATTTAATAACGGATTTAAATCTTCGTGTGACACATGCAATTCTATAACACCCTGTATACCGAGTGCTACAGGCTCGTTTGCATACGTATAAGACGATTCAAACACTTCAAAGTTGAACATGTTTTTTTATAGCAGTTTTTAAGTTCTGCACGATGGTGGTAATATTTTCAAAATATAACGTTTTTGTTTAGTAGTTATTATCAGATTTTTTTAAATACGAATCGTATGAAAATAACGTGGAAATCATGCGCCTTTTATTAAAGAAATATACATTCCTTTAATATCGAATAAAAACAAACACATTCCCGTAAGTAACTGTGTAAAATATAAATATAACGAGGCAATCTTATGTTTAAGATATCCCAATAAATAATTTCATGAAAGCCGTTGCTAAAAAATGAGAAATTTCTCGAAACAAAAAGTTACTATATAAATATATTCACTCCATTGAGGCTAAATATGTATACGGTAGTTTGTTTCAAATTTCTTTCAAACGTTTAAAAATTGTACAAAATATCCGAGGGAAAAGTTATATTGATTGTAAAATGGTTGATAAGGTTCGACAGAAAAGGGAAAAAAACAAAACGTGCGTGGTCAAAAAAGTTCGTGTGTTTATGCTAAAACTTTGTAAGATCGGAGTTATGGAGTGGATCACTGACTCGTGTTGGCAATAACTTTTTGGTACGCCATTTTTAGTCAATGGTCTGAGATGTAATATGTTAAAGAAGTTATTTCTAAAGTTTTAAGGCAAAGATGTGAATTATTATGATTGAATATCAATTTAATAAAATGGACCGTTTTCTTCGCAAACTAAAAATAAGCCTAAACAGAGTGAAATGTATAAATACATTTATTAATAATATGCAATACTTCCTATTCAATAAGGATTACACAAATAATGCTTTAGACAAAACAAAATTTGCGGTATTTTGCTTAAAATATTAAGATCAATTTCACTGTTAGAAATCAAAAATACTCATCGTAGTTAGTACACTACTATAATACAAGCGAGTTTTTTCCATTGGTAGGATGCTACCACCTGTGTTCTATATACCAGTTTCGAACCCTTTTGTTCTCATCAGTACAGGATATGCTCAGATACAAGGAACTTTATTCAGTAATCAACCCGTAATCCAAATATTGGTATCATCGACAGACTAACCAGATGCAATCTGTAGTGTCTGGTTTATTAAGGATCTCCGGCGACAAGTAATTGATGTAAATGATAAAAAGCAGCTGACCGATAACGCTTCACTGAGGGATTTCCATCTGAAGGCGCCTCACATTACAAAAGTGCTGCTGCATAGCACCCTTCTTGATTATAACTTTCTGACGACTACCGGGAACGTATGAGAGTACCCAGTTTGTATGAACAAGTACGAACATTGGACAATGGACAAGTCCAAATATATGCCCAAGGACTAGCTTGCCCCTCAATTTATTGCAACAGAGAGAGCAGAGTATCAACGAAATGGTGGAAACCGAGTATAATATGTTATTAAATAGCGTAACAAAGCTATGGCCGTAGGATATATTTATTACTCAACTAACTTTCAAATATCGTTATTTAACTTAGTTTTTATGTTAGGCCATTTGGTTCTTTATATTGAAGTCCTTGGTTAACGAATCAGCCAATTTCCTCGAGCATACACACAAAACATAAATGAAACTCATTAAATAAATGACTGTGACATGGCCTAGAAATTTGCTGAAAGAAATCGGAGATAAAACATTTATTTTGGCAAGAAGAAGCTTTATTTAAGAAAATTATTTAATAAGACGTAGAGTATGTTTTGTTCTGATGAGTCAAACATTAAGATAGGGCTTATTGGAAACACATTTCTAGAAAAATCCTAACTAAAAAGGTTGCTATTTTATAAGAAACTTTATGTTCATATCGGAAAGAATATTATATTTATTTACATTTTTACAGCTTTTATACAAACATGTTTTCTCATTCATTTTTTCAACGTAAAAATCTCCGTAACTGCACAATTTTATCAAGAACTATAACATGTATAGACGCAAACTCAGTTCTTTCCAACAAACTTATACTTATTTAAAAGATCCAGCTAACACCAAGCGATTTAATTTGAAGTTATATGTTGTGCAGATTTACCAAAAGTCAATCAAATAATCAGGAATGGCAAAAGTATGCTCCTCACATTATATTATCAGATCCCTCTCCATTAGCACACAATGTAAATGAATCGGTTATTTCAGAAACAACCTAAGTTACATTTGGGTCATTTCGAGTTATCCGTTTCGGCAGTCACTTTTGGAGGTCACGCATCGTTTGTTGCCGAAAAAACCTAAGTAAAGCTATTCGTATCGATGTAGCGACGCGGCAAAATTCGCGTTTAGTGTTGAAACAACCTATAAATCCAGGAGTTAGGTTGTTTCAACACTGAACGCGAGTTTTCAAGTTGTCAGTTGTGTTGTAATGGTATGTTATGGAGTAATTTTAAGGTATCGCTCCTAAAACTTCAAAGGAGCTTGTCCAAATGCCTGCCAATCGAGCTTATAAAGAACGATTACCTACCAATTCTCGAAGCAAAAAAAAAAATTACAAACATTACTTAAGTGGGTGGAGGAGCCACATAAAGCATTTTATGAATCGCCAATTCACCTATAAAACATCGACAACCAAAGGAAAAAAAATAGGATTATACTGTGTTTCCTATTGTAACGAATAAAGGCCTTATTTAAAAATTATATGCTTTGATTACAGGGATTTTATTTCAGAAACAACCTAAGTCCACTTTTTATTTATTTATTTAAGGAATAATGATAACAAATGCAAATTGCAATATTATTTTTTATTTTAAATTTATTGCCCAATATGTTCCACTTTACATCGAAAAATTATAGTATAGTTAAAAAAAGTCATATGGTTGGAAAACGTTTTTCTTGTTTCCTGAAAAACTATAAAATGTGACTTAGGTTATTTCTGAAATAACCGATTCAAATGCACAACGTGCATGTACATCGTGTGTCACAAAACTTCATTGCTAACCAAAATACATTAGACACTTTAGGTCTTCCCTACTGGTATATTTGATTATAAATTTTAATTGATGTTAAATTCTCTATATGTTTTAAATGTATATTTATCCTTAGGAGAACAAAGAAATATAAGAAAGGTGCATATCGTCTTAACGCAGCTTTTCTTCCCTTTAAACATTATTTTTTATATCTATCACAGCAATATTAAATTTTACAAAACAATGTTTCCGAAAATAGGAAAATACAGATCAGTAAGGCAAAATAAATATCTTTATACAGGGTGTTTCATTAAGGTCGAAGAGCGGCCATATCTCGGAAACTATTGGGCATAGAAATTCAGGAAAAAAAAATTAATAACTAAAGTGACCATGAGAAAATCCTGGAAATCATTTTTAAGTTCCGCATTTTGCCGCAAGGGGGCGCAATTAAAAAGTAAATTTTAACATTTTAGATATCTCCGAAAATTGCACGTTAAGGTATATTTTTAATAACACCATTAAAAAGATTGGACAATTTTGCATAATTTTGGTCTCATGCTTGTTGGCGTACCGACTTTAGTAAGAGTGGGGGAAGCTGTTGAAAGTGTAATCATTTAAATCGCTGTAACTTATAAACGACTGATCCGATTTTAGCAAACTAAAGACTATTTAGAAGAGAAATGTATGAACTTTCACCAATCGTATTTAGTTGTCCATAATAGTTCTCAAAAAAATGCTAGAGGGCGCAATTTGCAATAACAATACATTTTTTGATTTTACTCCGAAAAAATAAATCATACGGTATAATTATGATACCATAATCAAAAAGTAGATAAAATTTGCTAGAAAGGATGTTAAGACCGTAGTTCGATATCTTTGTTCGTTTCAGAGTTATTGCCAAAACAATAATTTTTAATACAAATTGCGCCCTCTAGCAATTTTATTAGAAACTATCTTGACACACGACTACGACAATTGAAGTTACTTACCTTTCTCTTCCAACCAAGCTTAAAGTTAGTAAAATCGGTTAAGTCGTTTAGAAGTTACAGCGATTTTAATGTTTACACTTTCACTTGATAAGAGTGGGAGAAGCTATTGAAAGTGTAAACATTAAAATCGCTGTAACTTCTAAACGACTTATCCGATTTTACTAAATTTAAGCTTGTTTGGAAGAACCTTCAATTGTCGTATCTAATGGTACAAGATAGTTTCTAATAAAATTGCTACAGGGCGCAATTGGTATTAAAAATTAATGTATTGGCAATAACTCTGAAACGAACAAAGATATCGAACTGCGGTCTTCACATCTTTTCTTGCAAATTTCATCTACTTTTCGATTATGGTATCATAATTATACCGTATGATTTGAATTTTCAGGATAAAATCAAAAAAACTATTATTATTACAAATTGCGCCGTCTAGCAATTTTATTGAGAATTATTATGGACAACTAAATACGAATGGTGAAAGTGCATACATTTCTCTTCCAAACAGTCTTTAGTTTGCTAAAATCGGATAAGTCGTTTAGAAGTTACAGCGATTTAAATGTTTACACTTCCAACAGCTTCCCCCACTCTTATTAAAGTCGGTACGCCAATGAACATAAGACCAAAATGATGCATAATTGTCCAAGCTTTAAAATGGTGTTATCAAACAGATACGTTAATGTGGAATTTTCGGAGTTATGTAAAATTTTAAAATTTACTTTTTATTATTATAATTACGCCCTCTTGCGGTAAAATGCGGAACTTAAAAGTCATTTCCAGAATTTTCTCATGACCGCTTTAATCATGTAGTTTCCGAGATATGGCCGGTCGCCACCCTTAATGAATCACCCTGTATATAACTTAAATAATTCGATAATATTTAAGATGTCTCTAACAAAAGTAACTGCAAAATAATATTATTTTGATTTGATATCTACCTTTAACGCGGTTATGGATAAACCCATTGGTAATGATAACGATGATAATATGTTACATAGTTATTCTTTAAAACTTTACACAGACTATAATAGATAGTCAAATAAAATCCTACAACATAAATATAATAAAAGAGTGCAGAAAATATCTAGATGACGCATTAAAATAAATCTAGTGTGAAATTTCCGATGCTTAAAAAAAATTTCCAAACTTAACTATATGTGCATGAGCGAAAGAAACACCATAGCAGAAATGTTGATGTTAAAAGTTGGCTGATGTATTTTATGAACCGTATCGACTGAGCGTAGTGGCAATATATCTCAAATACCATTTTAACTCAATGGTTTGAGACAACGTAATAGTTTTACGCTGAAAAACTTAACGGTGTTTCTAAAGTACACTTAAGTGCTTCAAGTGGAGCGACCATAATAGAGCCTCTCCTTACTGCTGTTCTGAACTGTATGGAAAATGAATTTTAAATGGTTAACTTCCTTAGTCCTTATTCACTAAAGGGTTGAAATATTTCATATTCATTTTTGCACCATTGACAAAATACCAGTGGCGGCTCGCGGACATGGAGTATGGGAGAGCGTAGAGCGGCGTAAGCGAATAAAAAGCGCCGTACACAAATCACCGAAGGTGATAATCTTTTGGAGCAACACCCAAAAGAGTGATTTGTCCATCAAAGTGTTTTTTTGCGCCGCAAACTTAAAGACAAAAGACCATTTTCAATCGAACAATAATAAATCTGGAATATTAACATTTTTTTATCAGTTGTTTCGTTCAAATAAAATTTTTAAATCATTATTTTCTTATTAATAAACAGCTAGATTGGCAAAATAAATCCGCTATAATGCTCTGATGGAGCCTTAGGGCCTATTCAAGCAACTTAGTCTGAAACAACAGGAACATTACAAAATTTCGATCGTGTAATCCCCTTTAAGATGTAATATATAGGGAAACGACCCCCACAAGAAGAGGTCATACCGAATTATGTTTACATAAAACAAACAATGTATTCGGTTCTGTAAATTATATCCCGCTTAACATTATTTAGCCCCAGCGAATACATTAGTGAAGAGACCTCCAGAGCTCTGATAATAGAACAGCCGAAATTAATGAGGTGTCTTAATCGCCGTCAGATCGTTAGGAAGAGTGCAAAAACATTATCCAAAATTTATGTAAGCATTTATTTAAATTATGAGTAGAATTCGCTTGCCGGACAATCCAGTTAACGTGACATAATAAACAGATATGTTTTTAAAATTCTTCTATCGTTTATTTCGCAAAGAATTAGTGTAATACTAACATTAGGTATAGTACTTTATACCAAGTCTACAAAATAACACAGTTTCATTTACTCAGACAATTCAGACACTTTACTCTAATTCATATTTCATTATCCTTTTGTAAGTTTTTTGAGTAAGAAAAAAATTAAACTTCCTAATATATTTTTTTTAATATAAAACTTTATTAATTTTCAGAGCCCATAAAGGGTTAAATTGAGCCTAAGTAATCTTTCACGAAACTTACAACGTTTTCATTGTTCACATTCTAATAATAAAACATTAATTTAGTAAGGTGCGAAGCTGGAAACTTTTGGATAAAAATAGGACTTAAGAGGAGAATATTTCTAAATATGAAATGCTAAAATTTTAATAAAAGAAAAATTTTCTGCCCTTTTACTGACTTTGCACATACTCAGTATGTTTTACCATTTCACAATTTTTTTAATATTATGTCACTTCTATCAATTTTTTAATTCCATAAAAGCTCCATTATGGTTCTACACCATTTTCTCTTCTGCTAAAACCATCAGCATTAAATAATTTTTTTGTCTCCTGATGATGAACGTTTCTACGTTCGAAACATGTTGAGACCCATAAAGAATTTTTTATTCTATTAAATTTTGGGAAGGAAGACTTTTAGTTTTTTCTTTCTTTCTCATACTTTCAACGCCACTTTAAGCATTCAAATTATTTACTAATGTTTAAAATTTACAAGATTTTTAGGTTAGAAAATAAAGGTCCACTTAAAAGTGGTCTTTGGTTATGCCTTAGATATTTACATATTTAAAAATATTCTGGAATAGTTGATACTGTAACGAGGTTGGAATGAAAATTCGATCCGAGTAGAAGATTCCGAACGCGAGCGTAGCGAGCGTGAGGAACCACGAGTATCGAATTTTTATTCTAACCGAGTAGCAGACTATATTTTCTCCACGACCATTCAGTTCCATATCTGATTCATCCGATTTTCACTCATTTTTTGACTTGCACTAAAATTTGTCTGAAAATAATTATTACAACGCGGCCATTTCTATCTGACACTGACAGTTTCGAAATTCATGGCAACCTATGTCGTTTATATCAATTACAGACTATTCATTCCGTATCTTGTTATGGAATGAAAATACACGCAAAACGCATAAGAAGCAAGTGTTTCAGAATAAATATTCCAAGTCAAGAGCGAGACTTTTTACATTCTATTATCAAAAATGATTTTGGAATTATTGCATTCAGTAATGGTCGTGGAGAAATACTTTTTCTGTGCTTGCATTTTTACCTTTATATTTAAAAAAATTGTAATTTGTTAATAATCTCCTTTTTCCATCACACCGTTAACCTTATATTTTGAATTGCTTATAAAAAGCATGATTGGTCTACTTTATAATGAGCGCGGTCTTCTTTAAACCACTATAATTAACAATCATAAGGTAGATAATAGGTACCAATCAAAACAAATTAAAATCTAAATCAATACCAACTTAATATTTAACGATAATGCAGTGCGTCCATAAAGGTATCATTTTAGTCTTAAAGAGTTATAATTAATTCTTTTCATTCTTTATGCACTTTTCAAACCATATATGGCGCCATACGGGTTATTGTCAAGCTGACATTTTAACGAGTTTTATTTGACTGCTCCAATGCAGTGTCAGAATAATTTTAAATTGCATATCAATTTGATAACGACGAAAGAATGATTATTCTTTTTACTGACGGCTTTAAAGAAATCAATGGCATTTCAAGGAGCAAAATGATCGTTATTAAAATACGACAGATTGCGTTTAAAATTTTATAATGATTCACTATTCGCAAAGACAAGTTGAAAGTGACTGGCAAAACTGCAATTGTTATTGAACAAAGACGTTGCATCGGAAATGAGCTAAATAGTAGTCGGATGCGTTCCATCAACTGTTGCATTTAACATTTAATGTATATTTGAAAACGCTTTATTTAGTGGACTCCTTACAATTTTGTTAATACGGGTACGTCACCTGTAAGAAAGTGATCTTAGTATTATCAAATTTTCTAGGATTAATACTCGACTCCAAGTTAAACTGGGGTATAAACTTACAAGAACGAGTCAAAAATGCGTCAGTCGCTTTCTGTGCCTGCAAAAAAGCCATTGGTAAAAGTGGGGATAAAAATTCCATATAGTACCGGGTGGTCAAATAAGCGAGGACGTCAGCTTTATCTCGGAAACCATTAATCGTACAACTTTCGGAAAGATTTTTTTATGAGTAAAGTGGTCAAGAGAAATTGCTGAAAATTACTTTTAAGTTCCTCATTTCGCCGCAAGGGGGCACAATTAAAATTTTTTTTTTTAATTCTAAATTTCTCCGAAAATTCCCATATTAAGGTATAACTCCGAATACATCATTGGAAAGCTTAGACAATTCTGCATCATTTTGGTTGAAGGCTCATTGGCGTACCAACCTTGATAAGAGTGGGAGAAGCTATTGAAAGTGTAAACATTAAAATCGCTGTAACTTCTAAACGACTTATCCGATTTTACTAAATTTAAGCTTGTTTGGAAGGGGAAAATAAGTATCTTTAACTGCCGTATCCAACAGTACACGATAGCTTTTAATAAAATTGCTAGAGGGCGCAATTTGTAATAATAACAGTTTTTTCGATTTTATCCCGAAAATTCAAATCATACGGTTTAACTATAATATCATAATCGAAAAGTAGATAAAATTTGCAAGAAAAGATGTGAAGACCGCAGTTCGATATCTTTGTTCGTTTCAGAGTTATTGCCAAAACAATAATTTTTAATACAAATTGCGCCTTCTAGCAATTTTATTAGAAACTATCGTGTACCAATAGTTACGACAATTGAAGGTACTTCCAAACAAGCTTAAATTTAGTAAAATCGGATAAGTCGTTTAGAAGTTACAGCGATTTTAATGTTTACACTTTCAATAGCTTCTCCCACTCTTATTAAGTGAAAGTGTAAACATTAAAATCGCTGTAACTTCTAAACGACTTAACCGATTTTACTAAATTTAAGCTTGTTTGGAAGAAAAAGGTAAGTAACCTTCAAGTGTCGTATCTAATGGTACAAGATAGTTTCTAATAAAATTGCTAGAGGGCGCAATTGGTATTAAAAATTAATGTATTGGCAATAACTCTGAAACGAACAAAGATATCGAACTGCGGTCTTCACATCTTTTCTTGCAAATATCATCTACTTTTCGATTATGATGTCATAGTTATACCGTATGATTTGAATTTTCGGGATAAAATCGAAAAAACTGTTATTATTACAAAATGCGCCCTCTAGCAATTTTATTAAACACTATCGTGTACTGTCGGATAAGGCGATTGAAAATACTTACATTTCGCTTCCAAACAAGCTTAAATTTAGTAAAATCGGATAAGTCGCTTAGAAGTTACAGTGATTTTAATGTTTACACATTCAATAGCTTCCCCCACTCTTATCAATGTCGGTACGCCAATGAGCCTTAAACAAAAATGAGGCAGAATTGTCTAAGCTTTCCAATGATGTAATCAGAGTTATACCTTAATATGGGAATTTTCGGAGAAATTTAGAATTAAAAAAAAAACAATTTTTAATTGTGCCCCCTTGCGGCGAAATGAGAAACTGAAAGGTAATTTCCAGCAATTTCTCTTGACCACTTTACTCATAAAAAACTCTTTCCGAAAGTTATAAGATTAATGGTTTCCGAGATAAAGCCGACGTCCCCGCTTATTTGACCAAAAACGAAGTGAAGAAAATAACGAAGATACAACGGGCAGCTTGTTTAGGAGTAACTGGTGCCCTTTACTCAACACCGACGGCGGCACTGGAAGTGATGCTGATGCTACACCTGCTACCCGTAGATATTTATGGAAAAAGTGTGGCTGCAAAAAGTGCCCTGCGACAAACAAACCGGACCTGGACCGACACCAACTCCGGACATAGCAGCATACTAGGCAAAAATTTTTGAGAGAAGACCGATTACACTGTTTCCTGCCAGACTTCGAAAGGGGCTTTTCTATGCTCATTCCGAGAAAGAAGAATCGGAAATCGGAAGGCAATCAAATAACAATGGAGACAAACACTCGATCTTCCCAGATGGTTTAAAAATCGACGTTGGCGTGGGAGCTGGTATCTTCTCGGAGTGCATGCAAATATAGAAGTCGTATTGACTCCTCTTTGAGTGTGACATAAGCAACTCGGTGGTTATAAAAACTCTAAATGCGAGTTTTACATTACTGCTACTGCAGAAAAGCTTTATCTTAAATTTGTATGTTTATCTGTTTTTGCCTTAAAGTATTTTCCAAGCTACCAGCTTACCCGTTTTGTCTTATAAAAGGATTTTGAAAAAAAAACCCTTTTTTTAAGACAAAAACGTTTTTGTTACTTCTAATGGTTTTCTCTATCTTGCGTCCATAAAAACTGACACCCTATATAATCTGACATTTCGTAGAGAAGCTACGTGGAATGCAGATTAGTAGCGCCTTTAAAACTAGTTTATGCTAGTTCAGTCTACACGAAAGTTGAGGTTAAGAAACCATTTAAGCTTAAAGTCCATAGGCTTCCTAAATGTATTCAAAAATGTTTTAAGATTAAATAAATAATAGTGGTTAGTGCAGCGGCCTCACGGATCGAAGGTCCCGGGTTCGATCCCCGGGGCCGGCAACGTCGATGTTAAAATTTGGAATTTGGTTTTAAGTGGTGCACCGTCTTTCGGAAGAGACGTTAAACTGTGGGTCCCGTTAGCACGTTAAAGAACCCTACCCTCGACAAAGAGGGATTCGGCAAAATTACCAGATAGTGTGTGACAAATTCCCTGGCGTCGGTGATTGGCCTCGTTGCGGAAATAGGCCGACGTAAAATAAAAAAATAAAAAAAATAAATTTATTAAAATTTTTAGTACTAATTAATTAAAATATAATCAGTCAGTGTTAATATTTTAAATCAATCTAGTGTGGACGCGGATTTAACCAGAACTGTGTTCATATTGATTTAAAATTTAAGTGCTTAAGAACTCGCCGCATCGTGAAAGTATAGAATTGCGACATCAAAAGCCTATATTACTAACATTTAAATTTTAAGTTGTTTCTCCTGTATCGTCACAAACGGGAGAAAGAGAGAAGGGGCATTAAATGTATATGACAATAGAAGATGATATAGTTTCCGCAAAAATAATTAAAAGAAAATATTGTGGCACATCGGACAAGTGTGTAACTATTTTTTATATTGGAATACACAGTGATCCAAGTTTAATGGATACGCTGGGGCCGGTAGACCATGACGGCCGTTTCGTCCTTATCAGGACTCTACGGGCAGCCATAACCCAAGCAATTCTAAGAACGACGGAAAAATGTACTAAAAGCCTCTCTGCAAAATCAAAGCAACCATCAATACACCGTAGCGCCATCCCAGCGGAATTAAATTCAATATAAAAGGCAGTTACACTGGTAATAATCGAAAGCTTGACAACTAAATAAACCACGAAGTGCATCACAATCCAGTATAGGGAAGGCTATTTGCGTTTTCACCGAAAACATCTGCCATTTTGCAGACCAGAAAACAGATCAACGCTGGCACCCCAGAATGCGAGCAATCCGTTTAAGTTTTGAGCCATAAAACTGTTTAGAAGATGATATAGTGTCCGAGAAAATAATTAGAAGAAAATATTGTGGTTGCCGTCGTGGTCTACCCGCCCCTGGGTATCCATTAAACTTGGATCCCTGTATATTCCAATATAAAATATAGTTACTTGTCCGATATGCCACAATATTTTCTTTTAATGTATATGACAATGTTTCTTTCTGCGAAATACTTTAATTATTGGTGGACTGGTGACAATATATTTCGACTATGAAATATAGATTTGCAAACTCATTTACCTAATTTCACAAATTTCTAATTTAAAAAAAAATAGTGTTACTTTTACAACCTTCTAGTAGTCGCGTCAAAAGTTTATAATTATTAATTTTCCATTTATTACCTTTCTATACAAGTTATTAACTAGCCCTTCTATTCATCAATTTGGTATAGATAAAGCGTGTAGATTAAATCAGGACGTCAACAGTGAAGCCAGTATTGCGTTTAGATTATCCTATCAATTGTATAAAACGAACACGTTGATGGTTGAGCATGATGCTTTGTATTAGACATTTTTTTTTAAATAACCAAATAGTGTTTGCAAGCATCACCTATCTCATGTACAGTGTACACGTCTACTCAAAAATAGAGTTATTTGACGCGATTTCTTAAATTAACGTTTAAATTTGAAGAAATAGTCCATACTTAAAGTGGAGTTGAAAGTATAAAAAGGAAAGAAAAATACAAAGTCTTCCTCCACAAAATTTAATGGAAAGGATTCCAAGATTAAGGGTCTCTACATGTTTCGAAAGCAGAAACGTTCATCTTCAGGACACAGAAAGTTTTTTAAATTTATGCTGATGGTGTTAGCAAAAGAGAAATTGAAATTTAGAACCTTAATGGAGCTTTTATGGATTTAAAACTGAAGTATAGAAGAAACATGAAATAAAAGATTTGATAATGGTAAAACCATAGAGTGTTTAAAACATTATGAAGGGGTGTAAACCAACCAAATAAATTGGGGAAGAAGAAAACCTGTCCAAGGTGTCGAAGCTTATTTAAAAACCTTTAAACAATCGTTGTGTTTTCACATCTGTAAAAATAGAAATCGAAATTAAAATAAAGTGAAGGAATACAGAAGTTTTTTTTGAATGTTTTAGAGAGAATTTTTAAAGTTTAAAGTTTTGCTACAATAATCTCTGAGGCAGTTCCTGCTATAAGTATCCAATATAGGTCATACACAATGAATTACCCTGTGATAGTGGTATTTTATTTGTTTTAAATAACTTAATATCTTTACCAGTTACACAGTTATTTTATGATTTTATATACAGTGTCACCAGTAAAGTCCGCATTATAATATGGGATTTTTTTTTATTAATATCTTTATTCAAAATTTTACTTTGGCATCAAGTTCTGCTTCGATCGAGATAAAAATTAAGCAAAAAATAGTACTCACGTGATTCGCATTATCTGTCAAATTTAAATTTTTTCCAAAAAATAATTCAAAAGTGGGGTTATTTCTGAAAATATCGAAAAAAGTTATTAGAAAAAGTTTTTTTTAATGCAGTTTCTAGCTAATTTGATTTGCAAAATTTGAGCTGCATAAGATAATTTTGATTTTTTACCCACCCCTAAAATTTATTTTCCACTTAATTAACACTTTACTGATGACACTGTCTTCTTTTTGTCTTAATATTAAGGTGTATTACTTTCAGACACAAACTACGTTTTCAACAATACTTATTTATGAACTTACCTTACACAGGGTCAAAAACAAATAAACTTTGCACTAATGCGACCAAATTTTAATGGCATAATTTTGATTTTGTAGAAAAACACACCTTTAATATGGCCGCTACTTTAAAAAAAAATGTATCTGAAATAAAGCTTTGTCAAAACTAAGAAGTTTTATGTAGGTCTTATTTTGCAAAAGTGGTGCAATTTACAAAATATAGGTAAACACTCAAAATTATCTTATGCAGCTGAAATGTTGCATGTGGGCTAGAAACTGCATTTAAAAAAACTTTTTCTTATAACTTTTTTCGATATTTTCAGAAATAACCCCACTTTTGATTAATTTTTTGAAAAAAATTAAAATTTGCCAGATAATGCGAATCACGTGACTACTATGTTTTTGCTTAATTTTTATCTCGATCGAAGCAGAACTTGATGCCAAAGTCAAATTTTGACTAAAGCTCTTAATAAAAAAAAATCCCATATGATGCGGACTTTACTGGTGATACTGTATATATAATTGCAATATGAATAATAATAAAAATACCTATTATATAGGGGTAAATCAACATGTGTTGTAAACACTATATAAAAAAATGAAAAAATATAAGAGATTTTCTAAAAAAGACTGTGCAAATTACATTTATTATGATATCAATAAAGCACTCGCATCTGTACATTAAACAAATTTGTGCAAGATAATTTTATGTCTCATATTGCAAAGGTGGTAACTGAATATATTGGTGAGTTTGGTATATTCGACGGTAAGATTAGCCTGCATGTATTTCGGATTTAAACCCCATTAAACATTTCTGGGATCACTTCTGCTGTTCATCAATGCCCTATGCAACGAAGCATTATAATATAGAAGCTATAAGCTTTCTGAAGAATATATATTATGTTCCAGCAGAATATGCTGTTACTGCTAAAGAGCTAAAGAAGAAGATACAAGTTACTATTTTTTTTAACTTTAAGGTTACAATAAATTATGAAATTAATAGTAAAGAAATAATCAGCGGTTAATAAATCAATTTAATAGAAAATAAATTACGGATTTGTATCATATACCATCGTATTGCGGCATATTTCCCAAATAATATTATGAAATTGTACTACTTAATGGCAAAAACTAACCTTAAGTACCATAATTAACAATCGTAAGGTAGCTTTAATAACCAATCAAAATAACTTAGATCCTAGTTTAATATCAGCCCAATATTTAATAATAACGCAGTCCGTCATTTTAATTTTAATGCATTATAATCAATCATTTTGGTTCATTATAAACTGTTACTCGAACCATATAAGGAACAACAGTGCAAGATCTTGTTCATCGGACGTTTTAACAAGTATCATTTGACTTATATTCAAAGCAATATCGGTATAACCTTCAATTGCATACTATCTTTTTTAATAACGATAAAAAAAATACGATTTTTAACACGCTTTTATTGGCTTCACTTGTATGTTTGCTTGCTTGCTTGCTTATTTGTATGTTTGTAACCGACTTCTTTGAACCCCATGTTGACCCACTTTAAACGGTCAGATTTAATTTAAATTTTGTAGACTTATCAAGAACCGCTGACAATACAATAATCTACTAATCTAGGTCAATCTACTCAAAAAAATTTTTTTTTATTAACAATAATTCAAACTAAAAAATGAAAAATAAATATATTTAAAAAAAACTAAAAAACACGCTTGGTAATTAATCAAACTAAAAAGCGAAAAATAAATATAGTTTAAAATAATTCTTGAAATTCTTAATTTAGGCAGAAAATAATAATAAACGATACACATTAGTATTATTGTGAAAAAAGCGTAGGGCGCTTTGTGCTATATTTTTCGTATATCGAGCACCCCTCGCTTTTTTCACAATAATACTAATGTTTATCGTTCATTATTATTTTCTGCCTCTATTAAGAATTATTTTAAACTATATTTATTTTTCGCTTTTAAGTTTGATTAATTACAAAGCGTATTTTTTAGTTTTTTTAAAATATGATTTTTTTATAGACGGTAGAAAAAAAATCATCGGTCGTTGCTGACATTGGTATTCAAACGAGCAGAAACATCCTTATTAAAGTACGACAGACGTTGCGTTTAAAATTGTATAATGATTCGATGTTCGCAAAGACAAGTTGAAAGTGACTTGCAAATTTGCAATTATTATAACAAGAGAAACTGCATGGGAGATGAGCTAGGTAATGATGGATTCGTGAACGCATTCAGCGAAATTGAACGACGGATTCTTTGATAAATTCATGTTCGTACGTATTTGGAACTTACGAACGATGAAGGCGGTTCTAAACAGGCGCAGTATTAATTGGAATATATTCTTTTGACAGCCTCTGCTGTAAACTATTTTTTTTAAGACCGACCAGAGACTTTCTGGATAATTTTTCGTCCAGAAAATAACGTTTTGTTGATCAAGACCGGAAAATGGACGTGAGGGATCGGCAATAGTAATTTACATTACAAGACCGGAAAGTAGTGTTTTTCGGTTGCGTGACGTACAATATTTTTTTTAAAGACCGACACTTCGATATACTTACATTAAATTATTTTATATTATTTTTAAATGCGTCGTATGATTTCTCGTAACGGGCTTCTGATTTTACTGGCAATATCGTAAGTCGCTTTCCTTGCTGCTTCCAAAATTTCTTCTGAAATATCATTTTCCGTGTCGGATAATTTAAAATCTGAATTCATATTTTTAAATTTGCGCACTCGCGAAACAAGTTTGACATAAACAACAAATTAAAAAACAACGAACTGTCACTCGACAATACATCGAAATGTTGTTATCATAGTAACGAAATCAACGTAGATTGTATTATCAAAGAGCCTACGGCTCGCCCTGGAAATGCTTGTCTCGACCTGAAAAACACTACTTTCCGGTCATGTAACGTAAATTACTATTAAAACGTTGTATACACTAATTTGTATTTAAGTATAAATTTCATCATTGGTTAGCTAAAGTTTCAAACGTTAGTTAATTATTATAAAAAAATATATTACAAGAAACACCTAAACTTGGTAAATAAAACTTTGAGTGCTTAAATCTAATTAAATTTATTTATATAGGTGTTTTTATATTACTTTGTTAAGTTACTTTATTTAAAATTATAGATATAATAACAAAAGTGTGTTATTTTTATAAATTGCGGTTGTATATTTTTATGTTTATCTATAACCAGTTAATAACTGTTGCATAATACATGCAAAGATAGTAAATCTAATACCATTATGAATTCGTAATGATCCGAGAGGCAAAACAATATTTTAATAAAAAAAAATAGTTCAACCTATCGCCGGTGTTCCAGCTTCATTATAATATAAAATTCTTCATTACAGCTGAAAATAAGCTACGGTAAAATATCTTACCAACATCACTAGCACCTAAACTATCTAATGTCGTTTACGTCGCGCCGCATTGCCGTTACTATAGAAGCGAGGAATGTCAATATGTAGCTTGATTTAAATGTTAAAGTTTTGCTTTTAGTAATGGAATTTGAAAATATTGAAAATGAAATACGATGGATGGTTATACAGGGTGTTTGGGGAGGAAAAGGCAATATTTTGGGAATGTGTTCAGAGGGTAAAAATAAGAGAAATGAACTCTCATGCTACGTTTGAACGAAACAACATCAATTCAGTATTAATGTCTGGTATGGAATGCTCAACGACCAGTTGTTTGGTCCATTTGAAATGGATGGGCGTCTTACTGGAGAAGGATATCTACGGTTTTTGGAAGACCATTTGATACACATTTTGGATGATGTTCCGTTAAATGTTCGAGAACGAATGTACTTCCAACATGATGGAGCCCCACCTCATTTTAGTCGCCTTGTGCGAAATTTCTTGAATTATCGTTTTTCTAATCGCTGGATTGGCAGAGGTGGTCCGCAAGTTTGGCCACCGGGGTCACCAGACTTAAACATGCTTGATTATTGCCTTTGGGGATGGATGAAATTGCTAGTATATGAAACACGAGTGGAAACGGGAGCAGCACTCCGCGATCGAGTTTTCAATGCTGCAGCTTTTATAAAAAACAATCCCCACTCAATTCAACGTGCTACCCGAGCGATTAACAAACGTGCCGAAAAATGTATTGAAGTTGGTGGAGGGGGTTTTGAAAGTATTCTTTAAGTTAGTTTGAACTGCAGAACCGGCAATTATTAGCTTTTAAAATAAAAATTAACTTAACAAAAACTTTAGAACCTATTATTTCAGAAATGGTTGGGAATGTGAATATTTTCACCCTCTGAACATATTTCCAAAATATTGCCCTTTCCTCCCCAAACACCCTGTAGATAAAGTATAGTATTTGACTCGCGTATAACAAATCATAATTCACTCCGATAATCATATATAATCATCATCGCTTACTATGGCCTATTATACGCTCGCTAAATGATTTACTATTATACCGGGCTGTCATGAAATTTTAACATAAATATGCAAATTTAATGTTTTATTTAAACAGTATATTAAAAATACAAACAAATTATGAACTTTGCTTTTAATTTTCACGTTTTTTTTATCTGTTTCAGTCCTTGCAATTCATATCGTTACATGTGCGAGATCGACTCATCATTTTTTTAATTTGGCCTATATATAATCTCTTGCTCGGACATTCTGACAAGTGGTAACACAAAATCCCCAAAATATAAGCCCAGTTGTTACGAACGAACCTATAAATTTTACCGAAAATATGGCAAAAGATTTATTTGTTCACCAGTGAAATTATTTGGTTTTGTTTGGATGATATACTATATTAACAGGTTTTATGTTAAATTTAACATGGAGGTCTATTTGTTGAAACAGAATTATAGTAAAATAGGCAAAATAAGTAATAAAATTGAGAAGCGCTAGGGCGCCATAGACAAGGGGCGTGGCACCATGCCCCCCTGAACCCCTCCTTGGTAACGTTATCAAGCTCTATTAGGGGTGTAATCTGGTTTTATATACTGTATTAGTTCCGACTGGCAGTTGTAATGAAACTTGACATTAATCATAATAATATTTCCTTGCTATGATTAATAAAGCATATATGTACTTACCACTAAAAATCAGTACTGTAGCTTTCAAAAATTTAAATAGCTTCTAATGTGATATTGTTCTTGTCGTTTAACATTGCATAATATGACTATCTATTATGCAACATGGATACTGAGATGGCAAAATTTGTCCATTTATTATAAAGTCCAATACTAATGATGGGATGTGCGAAATAAGAATCTTCTATTGCTTTATCTGACATGCAAAGTTACACAGTAAAAATAAATTAATTGAAACAGGTATTCGTATGACCAATAATTTAAATTCAGACAGGACAGTTAGAAGACTCCGAACAACGATGTAACCTGCGCAACAAATACGTTAAAACTCCGCCAACCGCTTGTGGATTATAGGTTCTAATGGATACAATTTATTCTCTAGGACGCTGTTCTGCTTTCTTAATTGTAGAGAAAGTGCTTTACTGGGAACAAAATGCGTCGCATGGAGAAAATAAAATAAATTTCTTAACAAAATTGCTGTATTAAAAGTAGTTCATTATTCAACAAGACTGTGCTGCTAATAGAACCGATTACTACCAATAAAAACACTGTTCTAGCAAATCTGGAATTGATATAACATTAAAACTGGTTTGATACACTAGCAATTTATTTAATATGGGTTAATGAAAAATAAGCTATCAATATAAACTTTGTCTTAGCAAATCTATTTTATTAGATCATTTTCCTCGGTGTATTTTCAGAATAATCTAACATTTTTCTTTTAATCATTCTAATGTAAAAATTTAAAAATTTATTTTTTTAGCTTTCACTCCCTACCTTTAGGTAGCAGACGTAGCAGCGTCTTGCGGACTTGAAATCAGTGTGGAATATTCCGATTAATATACCTACTGGTTTGACTTTAAAGTTACATTTTTGATTGGTCAGCCAACAGCTTTTCTTGAAAACAGACGTTATACACCACCATAGCATTGGTAAATTACCAAAGTAAAAATGTCACATGAAAAATAGCTATCAAGCGCGCGAAAAAAAATATAATGAAAAAAAATAATGGGATTGAGAAGAATCCTATACCCTATTAAACGCCAAAAAGCTAAGTGTGGCACGAAAGTGATTTCCAAGAAGATAACACGTAATCTCTTCAAAAAATAAACGCCAAGATTTGAGCTAACTCAAACCCCATCTCTTATCGAATTGTTTCAACTAGCAAACATTTCATAATTATTATGAAGCCACTCCCCACAATCTTTTGTTTAATTCCTAACATGCTGGAAATTGAATTTCTCAAACGGCACAAGAGGCCATCGCATCGTCTTGTTTCGTTTATAAGGATAAAGTCTAAAGACTTAAGGATATAACAACACCACGTCTTGATTCTTGTTTTAATCCTGTTTTCCTCATAATATTAGCGGCTTTAAATATCTATTGTATTACCCAGTCTAGTTTAGGACTCTCCACACGTATCTCCTCAGTACCGACAAACAGTTTCGAGAATTATCTACAGTTTTGTGGGGTAAGTGGGTAAAGCATCCTTAGTGAAAATTAATTAAATGTTAGTCAGATGAAGTTTAATGAATGCTGACATTAGCATTAAGGGATAAAACAATTAATTTAACCTAATCAAATTTTCAAATGCCCTTAGTTAACATACTCTTGATTCTATGTAATTTTGGGAAAATACAGTACAAACTTCATTACAATTACATTGTTTGGCAAAAGGCTGATTTTGTTGGACTGTCAGTATCTTTATTTTGCTTTTATATATAATTATCTGGTTAGTTACTGTATTGCTTTTTGGGGTGTAATCATTTTCAAGTCATTGTTTATAAATAACAACAACGTTAACATTTATTGTAAAACTATTTAAGCCACCAGAAATATGAATACCTTCTTCAGTTCCACTGATCAAGGTATTGTTGTAATTTTGTATGCTTGTGGAGGGAATGGAAACAATTCTATAACGATGCCATAAAAAGGTTTTTGGCAATTTTCTTCTTATTTTTCCAGTGAGTGTTTATCCTTCTGCCACTATTGATTGCTTCAGAGCCTATTTTTGATTACAGGAGGCCCTAGGCCAACATAGGCCCGTTAATTATTCCGGAGCCCCCATAGATGCAATTTCAGGCGGGATGAAGTATATCTAGATTGCAATTTAATTTTAACATGGCTTTTTGTTTGAGAGATGAAGACTTTCATACCTAAGATTTCTCTTCGAGTTATGGGATTGGTTTCATTGTATGTTCACACCACTGGCACTGCAGAAATTTTCCATGAGAAATTCCGTATTGTTCCTTGGGCTTTTTCGGCGACAACTCAAAGGTAGCCCTACTAGCTACGTCATTTATCGTTTTCTTCCGGATTATCCATAGAAAATCTCACAAGTTTAAGTCTACTATCTGCTCTTACTGTATGGTCCCTTAGTATGCGACACCTTGTATAAATTATCGTGTGTAAAAGTGATTAATCAATGTTAAATATTAAGGGAAATATAAAAAAAAATGAAATTAATGTTTAAAAACTATTGTTGGAATTCATAGAATTTCTAATTGTTATAATAAAACCAAATCACATAACTCAGACCAAATGTGCTAAAAAGCTTTTATATTGTTAATTAAATTGTTTCTAACAATGTCACCTTAAAAATACTACAAGTAGTTGAGCCTCTGTGGCTTATTGTCTAGCTCGAGCTTTCAGCACCGACTGTTTCCAGAATTAATTTCAATTAAATGGGTAAAATACTGACAATTATTTGTGAAAATTAGCTGAATGTTAGAAGGAGTTTAATATACACCGTGACATTGGAAAGGGGGTTAAAATAAATTAATTTAACCCTGTTAAGGTCGTTTTCGTTGGTTATTAGAAGCATTTCTGTGAAAATCTGATTTATATTTTTATATATTGGATTTATTTGTTTATATATTTTTTAATCAAAAGTTGATCGGTTTCACACCGGAATAGGGGCTGAAACCCATCACCCCTTTTATTTCCCGTATATTTGGATTTAGCAACTACGAGTTTGTAACCGATCATTTATCCTCGTTTTAAAAGAACTAAATATATGGTTTCTACTGACTAATATTTTAACAACGAACCGACAAAAATAAATATATGTAACATATTGGTTATACTCTTGGCTAGTAAATACTTCTCGAAGTATGGCTAAGTGTTCGCGGATGGTACTGCTATAAATTATGATATAGTCCATGTAGACTGCACATCTTTCGTTCTGGATACCCATTAGAATGTTGTCCATTACTCTCCAAAACGTAGAGGGTGCGTTTTTCAATCCAAAAAGGGTGAGTCCGGGAGGGGGTTAGGGGGGTTAGAAAAACTTAAATGCCAAAGAGCTTTCTTTAGACCAATTAGTTAGTGATCGCTTTCAGCCCACCATTTGCCCACTTTTTATAAAAATAAAAAATTACATTATGTTGATAAAATACTAAAAACTTTTTACTACTTGGGCCAGATAATAGTTAAACTCAAATTTACCTAGATCTCCCAGATCTTTTCTGTGACTCTGCATAACAAAACAAACACAAGTTTGCAACTCCTACCTCCAACTTTTTTGCACCTCCTAATCAACCTAAGTAGCTTGCCGTACTGACAAAATAAACATTCTTCATGCCTGCTTTCGTAAAGACTAATATTTCCTGCGCTGACTGCTGTATACTATCATCATTAAAAATATTAGCCAAAATATACGGTACGGCACGGTTCCTGTACCGTATGCCGCCGTTCGACAACTAACGATTCCGATATGAGACAGATAATAAGTTATTTGAAAATAAACATATTCCAAAAATATTGTTTTGGACCAGTGGCGGCTCGTGACTAGCGAGTCAGGGGGGCTTTAAATAAAAAAATTTTAAATGTCTATTATTTTCGAAAGTACGTGTCTGTTTTTTCCAAGGTTTTTTCTAACTTTCTTGTTGTGAATTTTAATTTCATTAGCATAATAAGCACTACTTAAACAAGTTAAAATATTAGTTTGTCCAAACATCTCAAAACTTACCACATTAGGTATGACGATGTTTTGCACTATTTTCATGTTTTTTTTTATTTTCTCTGAAAGATGTTTTAAGTCCTGCACCCCATTTATAGTCCAATTATCATCCCCGTCAAAAAGAAGACACACGAACCAAAAAAAAGAATTTTTGTCCTCACAACCGCATATCCAGGATTTTTTATTATATATTTCTTTGTCAAACTTACGCGTAAACTGTGCCTTACTTTTACATTTTGATTGCACTACTTGTACAATGTTCAATTTCTAGCATTTTTTAAGTTTAAGTTTTTCCCTTAAGCTCAGAGAACTAAACACAAGCTTCTGTAAATCACTGACCTTTATATTACACGACATTTTCCACTTTTATAACGTAATTAATAAATACCTCAAAACAAATAAACAAAACGTCAGCGAGTCAACGGCATCGACAGACGGCAGGTCGCATCGCGATTCGCGAACAGTGGGCGCGGAAAATTGGAGCTCTCCGTGGCCGCTCGTTGTACGATGTGTAGGTGACGTCAGGCCTCCGTCGTCATGACAACCCATCGAGAAGGCGCGTTGAATCGGGACGGATAATCGGTCGCCCGCCGCCGCCCGCGCTTAGTACAACCTTGAGAGCGCGCAACTCGCTTGTCTATGAGTATAACCTGCCCGTTAGAATAGGGCTACGTTTGGTTTGAATTATTTTAATTGATTGCTTATATACATTGCGTTATTGGTTTTTTAAGTAAAGTATTTTTGGATTCTGTTCGAAATAATTGCAGGAAGGGGGGCGCTCCAGAGCCCTTCATTAATCAGCCGCCACTGTTTTGGACCATGGCAAGCAAGGGAGCGGTGCTTCAGTCGCTTCCATAAATAGCACGCCACTGTTAACATTAATAAAATGTCTTGCGGCGAAATATGTCTTCGCATGAATGACAATGAAACTTTTTTGAGTCTCGAGGCCTCGAGCAAGCGATTTAGACCAATTACTTTACATTTATTCTTACTATTAAACAACTTAATTGTTCCAGAAGACAAAAGTAATAAGATTTTGTTTTAAAGAGTTTAAGAGTAACGAACAACGCAAAGATTAATGAGCTTCTTACCAGCCCTCAAAGTTCGGATGTAGAAAGGGGAACTGAAAAGCGAAAACCGCTGTCAAGAAGATAACGAAAACTGTCTTAACTACGAACGCTAAAATTTCGGTTAAACGGTTTAACTTATTCTAACCTTGTTGTTTTGACTGTCAAAATTTCCTAATTTGTTTCCAAAGTGCAATTATTTCATATAAGTTTAATATAACAGATTTAATGCTTATTGGTAATATATTGTGGTCATTAACATAAACAGTTTTGAACGATGCTTGTAAGTCTAAGAAAGTAATTTACTCTTTGTTCCATATTCATCCATCCTACAGTTTGTTCTTCTACTACCTCGGTAACACCACTTTGTATCACTAAGGGCCGGTTTATCAATGCACGGTTATGTACTTTAGCTGTTGGTTAAGTGTTAGCTGTTAGTCATCTAAACGTAAAACTGTTTATTCGACCTTCCGTCAATCCAAGGTGTGAGTTAAAGTCATGGGTATTTTATCTGGGGCTTTTTCGCCAGTTTAGGGGATAGCTGGTAGTTACAATAAAAAAAAGTATAGTTTAAAAAACTATTCATATACTAGTATTTACCATTAATAAAATTAAATTATGAATTACGAAGACATCGAATTAAGTGACGAAGATGAGGACTTGCTGGAATTTTTTGATTATGAGAGAAGGCCTTATACAGTTAAAGAAAGACGAAACTCACTTGAAGAATTCGATAACGTCGAATTTCATGGGCATTGCCTATCAAAAAACACAACGTTAATGGTTCTTGAACAGATTGAACACTTGCTTGAAACCACCACTGACTGGTGAGTAGATAATTGTCAGGATAAAATTATTTGATACTTTTTGTTTCAAGCCCCAACCCCAAACTGAAATGTGACGATCTCATTTTGTCTCCTCTTTTTGCCATAATTTTAATAATATAATAAATATAAACACATCAAACAAATACAAAATTCTTTGGTTATGGGCAACGAACATTAACAAGACTAATATTCATTGTTATGGGTTAGAATAGAATTTATAAACTTAGCGTTGTTGCCTATTCACAAATACTTATTTCTTTCGGTGGTTATCACGCCTAATTCAATTATTCTTTTTTATGTGAATTCAATAACGAATTTCTGCTTACAAAAAATAGTTGTCCCGAATACTATTTTCACCTTTTGAAACACATTTCTGGAAAAAAAAATGAGGAACAAAGCATAGAACCAGGGGGAATTACTTCAAAAATAGTCATTCCGGCAACATTGTTTACATCCCGTCTGACTGGAACTATGTTGCCAAATTTTCATTTTACCTGGCTAGCAGCTTTGTAACTGCCTGTTAGTTATAAGCAAATAAACACTTTTTGATTTAGCTGATAAAAATAAAAGCACTGATAAACCCACCAGATAGATACCTAATCTATCTGCCGATTAGTGCAGAGCACTGTCCCCTGATTTTTGGATTTACTTCCTCCTACGTCTCAATAATTTTGAGAATCATAAAAATGCAAGCTACTTGAACCCTTTATATTGCTATAAAATTATTGTGTAATATATTTTTTAAATAAGTCAGTTCCTGAACCTGTGTTTGTCCTAACAACAAATGTATTTCGAGGTATTTGGTAGGCAAGCATTTAAGTCACCTATGCTGAATTTAAAATGGGGTTGCCAAAACAAGTCTCGATTTTTTTTTACCATTACATCCCACAACTTCTAACTGTTATAATACGAATGATATGAGACCCATTGCTATAACTTTAAATAATAATAAAATAAGCAATTTTTATATCATATTATTAAACATGAAATAAAACTAAAATGGAGACGAACCCACGAAGCGTATATTTAGACGACTAGAAATAATAATGCCCTATTATTATCCTCCATATACATTTTAAATTCAATATTCTGCATTGTCATTCTACTATTGACAGATATATATTAGTAGAACCACTTTAGGGCTATGTATGTTACCTAGACATAGCATTTCAATTATAAATAATTTACATGTCACATCGTCATGTATAATCTATACAATCCGCTTGGTGAGTTTCTGTGTTACAAAGGCTTTTAACATTTTTATGTTAATTCATGTTTGATGGTTATCTTAAAGGTTTTTTATGGGCGGTATTCTTTTGATTTTAATAGCTATTATTTCTACTTCCGTTCTATAATATAGTAGTTTCTATTATTGTAATGAAAATATTGATTTTTACCTAAGGACTCAATATCAACAATCAATAATAATTAGGATTATAATTAAATACATAGTGTTAAAGAAATATTTTGAATGTACAATTATTAGATATTTAATACTGCATACATTCTGGCATGCATAACGTTTTTGGTTGACAAAACTTAAACTCATTCGACACGCCTAAGAAATTAGCTTTGTGTGTCGGAAATGATATTTGCCATGTGTTTTTGGGTCTTTTGAAGGGGCCCAAATGTGGTACTAAAATGCAGATATAGTTAGTAAAACTGTAACTTTCGTTGTATACCCAGCAACTGCTTTGCTCGTTTGTTTTGTTTTATACATATACTTTAATTTACTTCTTTATTTCAATATATTCATCTTTTTACTCTGGAAGTTGGTATATTTATTTATTCCTTTAAATAAATATCCAACACATAGTTTAATGATTGCAACTTTCCCATATTTAGAAAACTAAAGACAGTAAAGGTGGCTAAACACGATTCAGCATGTATGTCAGATAAGACTGAATAGTCCGATTGAAGAACGGTCGCCTAACGTGTGTATGCTTCGGTACGCCTGTCGATTAGGACTGTTTAGGCGACCCGACGAAAATCACGTCTATCCGTCAAACCTGACGAGGCCGCAGGAGTACCTGAAGGTGTGTCAGACCATCGGTTCAGGCAAGTTCTCAAATGCATTTAAGAGTATTTATTTTGATTCGTCTTCATCCTCATTATTTTCGCACGAAACTCCCAAACAATCCTACTTATGAGATATTTGACACAAAGATTGTATAGCGGATTTGTAGTTTCGGAATAATTTTCGAATAGGTGAAGATAAAAATCTTTTTTTTTGGAATTCGTTGTATAACAGAGAGGCGAATGGCGATTACTTGTTAAAAATACTATATTAGGGACAAGCTTTTTTTTCTATTTTTTTATCCAAAGCGATTACTAATCCAAATAGCACTAGAGCGACATCATTAATTATAGATGTCATCGGCTGCCTGAGTCTGAGAGATTTGGTAGATTCACTTGAACGTGTGGCGGATTGACAGTCCATGCGGCGACAGTCCTTCAGTCGAACTGTTGGACGGATTCATGACAAATTCGTATTCAGTCTCAACTGTTAGATCTGCCCTGCTGGATCGTGTGTAGCCACCTTAAGAAGGTCCTAACGACTCCTTCTTACAAAGTTGTGGG
Source organism: Polydrusus pterygomalis (assembly GCA_963969555.1). Lineage (NCBI taxonomy): Eukaryota > Metazoa > Arthropoda > Insecta > Coleoptera > Curculionidae > Polydrusus > Polydrusus pterygomalis. The sequence continues at coordinate 32,932,300 of OZ018376.1, read as the reverse complement.
TTGCAAATACCCATACATTACCCTTTTTTTAAAGGTAAACCACGTTCACTGTTTTATTTCCTTTGATAAAGTAAATATTCAGATACTCATTTCATCTCTGAGTCTGCTTTTATCGAATCAACAATATCAGGATATTTGACGAAACAAAAATTGAAATTTTGAAACCTATTTTTATTTCCCTTCCGTGTTCCATTTGCAGGAACGGAAAAAGTCGTTCATTTATTATCTTGACCCTTTGTTCACGAAACTTTTTCGAAAGTTTATCTTGCTCCCCAGTGAACCGAAAAGAGCTTCATAAGAAATACTATTAATATAGATCTTTGTGTTGACGATTACAAAGTTATTCTTTGATTTTAAAGCCATTAACTGATGTTGAAAGGGGAACGTATGAGAGATGACGAGATGAAAATTAGTTTCTGAAACTTAGCTCTAGGCAAATGAATAATTTGTTCATCTAAATGATCATTTAGCTTTACTAATTTAGTTACAATAGACGTTAAAATAATTTCAGAAGATGTGAACAAAGAAAAAAGTTGCCATGTCAAGAATATTAATGGAGCAATAAATTATTTACTTGTATTTTTAAAGTTGCTTTGTTGCTAACAGAGTGAGCACGAATCACAAGCCTATGAAATATTATTATTTATTACGCTACAATAATAGTATTATTAAGGTTTTAGATTTGTTTCGTGTATTTTTTAAACAGCTTTATTCGCTATAGTGAAAGTGAACTCATAATTAAAACCCATCAATTAAGAGTTGCCATATTTGCTTTGATATTGATACTACCGTGCGAGCAAATATTATTTGCATCAAAAAGGGGTTTGGATTAAAAAACGTAGGGCTTGGTTTAGATCACACTGATATGGGGACGATATATCTAACCAAATCTAGGTAAAAGTTTTGTAAAATTCATGTTATGACATTATATGCCAAAAATGAGTAATAAAATAAGTAGACAAATAAAAATTTATTTTTATTGTTTACAAAATTAACAAAGTAAGAATATACAGAAAGAAAAAGAAAAATAATAACATAAATGGCTGAAATTGGCCACCGCCATGCTCCAAGCATAAATTCCCCCTCTTCATATTTTCGAAAGTGTTGACCCGCATCTCTGCAGAAATGTTACCACATTCTTGGATAATCCTTTCTTGTAATTGTTCTAAATTTGTATTTACACAATTCATACTTGCACTTCATAAGAAAATACATTTAGCTGCTTCTTAAGAATAGTCCTGCATGTTCCATAAGATCTTCCCACTTCTTAGGACAGGCGTCTTATACAATTTGTTGGCGTATTTTGCATTATTTCACGAACGTTTGCAACAAGTTCTTCTGTTCTTACAGATGCTCTTCCTGCTCCTTTTTTGTGTTGTATAGAACATGTTTCCCTAAACACAGCCACGGTTCTTTTTAGGCAATGATAAAAAAACCCCAGCAATAAAAGCAAAGTTAGGAAAATGTTCCGTGAAAATCGTTCATGCACAAACCCGGATTGTATTGCCACTCACAATTTACTCTAACCCCGTTTCGAAAATACGCTTTAACCATGAGTGTTTTGTACTGTAAAGCCCATTGTGTGAATTGTTCAAGAAATTGGAAAAATTAGCGATGAATCAAATTACTCGTAACGACTGTCAAAGATGACGGAATAACTGATTGATTGTTAATTCAGGTAGTTACTGACAACCAACAGGTATTAAGCTCTACCACTAATCATTATGTCCTTAGATGCAAGGCCCTCTTTGATGCAAATAATTTTTGCTCGCACGGTGTATTTGTCGTAGGCTAATGGAAGTTTTAGGCAAATGGCATTTGTCTAGGCACATGCTATACGCATTCCGTCTAAAAGGTATATAGGCAACCGGTTTGTTCGTTGTTAGCAGAGCATTTTTTTTTAAATCCAATTCATTTCATAATATTTCATAAAATGATAAATAAATTTAAAAAAAAATGCTCTGGGTAACAACGAACAAACCGGTTGCCGATAATATACCTTTTGATGTAGCATTTGCCTAGACAAATGCCATTTGCCTAAAACTACCATTAGCCTACGACGTATACATTGTGAGTTTGTAACTTGAAATAAATTCAGTAAATCCGCTACAGTTTTTTTTTTGGAAAAATGCTTGGTTACGGATATTAACATTTTTTTTTATATACAAATGTTTCCCAATTTAGGATATGACGATATCGATAGTTTTTATTCCTTGTCATAATGTTTAGAAGTTGAAAGTACGAATAAGACATGAGTGTAGTTTGTAATTTGAAATAATAATTACCAACATATTAGAACAAAATAGATGTTACATACGTAATATAATAATTATATAATTAAATAATACGTAAATAATAATTATAACCACCCGACTGGAAAATAAATTAGATTTCTATCAACCTGTGGAACAGGCAGGCTTTCGTTGTGGATTTGGAACGAATGACCACCTTCAAAGCGTCAAAACACTTATAGAAAAGACAATAGAATACAACAGAGCTCTAGTAATGACATTCGTGGACTTCCACAAAGCCTTCGATACAATAGAACTAAATGCAGTGTGGAATGCACTTTAGGAATGTAGGGTCGACTACCGATATACCAAGCATCCAAAATATCTACAAAAATGCAACAATGACGGTAAAACTGCATGAAAATACCAATCTTATAACTATTGAACGTGGTGTTCGGCAAGGTGACACGATGTCACCAAAACTGTTTATTACAGTCATGGAGAGTGCATTCAAACAATTAGACTGGAGTCAGAGAGGTATAAACATAGATGGCAAGAACCTAAACAACTTACGTTTTGCAGATGATATAGTGCTATTCTCAGACCAGACAACCTAGAAGAAATGCGATTGATGTTGCAGGACCTGCAGGAGGTGTGTGGAAAGGTCGGTCTTAATATTAATATGTCAAAAACAAAATTCATGACAAACCTTGTTCCCAGCTGTGGCTTAAAGATTGACGGAGCTGAGATTCAGATGGTGGATGGATATGTGTACCTTGGCCATGAGGTCAGCATCTGGATAATCAGACATGCGAACTAAAGAGAATGCTTACTCTCTCATGGGCAGCTTTTGGAAGACTTAAGGACGTTTTCAAGAGTGACATTCCCATCAATCTAAAAAGAAGGGTTTTCGATCAGTGCGTGCTGCCGGTGATGACATATGGCTCAGAAACCCTAACACTAACAACAGCAACAGCTAAGAAACTTAGAGTTACACAGAGCAAGATGGATAGATCCATGCATGGTGTTACCTTGAAGGACCACATAAGAAACGAGGATTTGCGTGGAAGAACCGGCGTCAGCGATGTCGTTGGAACTATTGCGAAGCTAAAGTGGAACTGGGCTGGCCACGTTGCACGGATGCGAAATGACCGATGGGAAAAGAGGCTTCTTGAGTGGAGACCCAGAACGGACAAGCGAAGTAGAGGAAGACCGCCGACGCGTTGGTCGGACGATATCAAGAGGATCCGCAGCAACTGGATACAAACAGCACAGGATCGATTGGAATAGAAAATGATTAGGGAGGCCTATGTTCAACAGTGGACGCAGAGGGCTGATTGATGATGATGATGATGACGTAATATCATAGATACTTAGTTGTTTACTGGGTCATAAAAAAAGAAATCGCGATAACTGTTAAATTTTTTCTGATTCTTTGCAACAATCAAATTAATTAAGTTCGAATAATCGTCTGTATTAATTATAAATAAACAGTGCATAAAAAATTACAAATGCAGATATTATGAGAAGATTTTTTAAAGACGTTAATATTCTATGACACAAATAAAAGAATTGTTAGACATAAGGAATATTAATGGACCTATCAGTTGCATTAGTGGCATGGATTTTTTCTATTCTTTTGTTACAAGCCTAGGCTACACGAACCATGAACCTTTGAATACGGACTTCGCAACAAAAAATCCGTTCGAATGTCGTGATTATCATTGATCTATTGTTCTTTTAAATTTACTATACTTAATCTTTTATAATCAGTCAACCTATCTCAAAATCTTTTGTGGCACAACTCTGGCCATCGTCCTTGACTTTTAAAGCGGCATTCTTCTTTAATGTTTTTAGGGCGGGTATTACAATTATTCCCATTTGCTATTTCAGCAACAATACTAGAAAAGATTGGTGTTGCGTTGAATCAAATAGCCAATGATAATTAGAAATTTTAATGCACAAGCTTTTAGGTCATTCGGAATTTACAAATAAATTGATATTATGCAAATGAAGAGTCACGTTCTACAATATAAAGTAATGTACCTTTATTGTTCTCTCCATTCTTTCTTGTTTCTTTTGAAACACAACGTGAAAAAAAAACGTAATTACATAGTGACAGCGCCTTGATTAGAGGATCCTTGCTGTTTGGGTGTGGGGAGCGTGGGGTGCGGATTGCGTTAGGGTAAATTGGAACAGCGATAACACTTCAGCGGCTCCGAAAATGCTTAATATGCAAATACATTTCGATTTGAACGTTATTTTACATGGTTTGCTGGTATGCACGCCATTCGGTGCTTAATTATACACGTCGTGTAAGCAGTCATCTTATTTCCGTATAATTGCATGTCTATTTTAAAGATAGTTCTTTTAAAATGGAGTTGAATGTCAATTGCAGGCCTTTTCAATTTAAATAAAATACAGCGCTAGTTAAGGTGCACATTAAAAATTTTTTTTTTAAGTGTTACACAATTTAATGATATTAACTTTCTGTGTTTGTTTAAAGGTAGTAGACAATAAAGAAATAGCAAAGAGATTACCTTGTCGGACGTCCATTGTCTTTATTTTGTTACTTAACACAACGTTTCGGTTAGTTAGTATCTCTAACCGTTCTCAAGTGTAAACTAAATTATAATTCTAAGACTACTGTCTTAAATACTATCCATGCGCAATGAAGCTTGATGACTCCGCCTACGTGCTTATTGGAGTGTGAAGTTTGACTGTTGGTTTTGGACAAGAAGAGGCCTCCAGATATTGGGGATACCTATACTTGGTTTACTAAATATATGGGTATTTTGATTCATGAAACTTCTTTGAATTTTCGTTTTCTCCATTGCTGTTCCGTTTCCAAAACGTTGGCTTCTGACCACTGTATGTTTGGTATTGTTGGTTGGTCCATAAATGTTCCGCTATTATACCTGATCTCGAAGTTTCACCTCTTTGAATATGTTTTAGATGTTCTTTAACTCGTACGGGAAGAGGTCTTTTTGTTTCACCAATGTATCATTCGCCACACTCGCAGGGGATTTGATAGATACAATTTTTTGTGTTTTCATTACGGGGGGTTTTACTTTTGTAAGAAAGCTTCTAAGCGTATTTCCGGATTTGAATGCTGTTTTGATATTAAAGTTTTTGGTTATCCTTCTAATCTTTTCAGAAATCCCCTTGACATAAGATATTGTAAGAAATGCTTGCTCCTCTTTCGTTTCTGTGTTAGTTTTTACTTCGCGATTTTTAAGTTTTGAGATTGTATTAGTTAAAAAGGTTTCAGGCTAACCATTCTGTTTTAAATGTATTGTGATGTTCGAACTTTAAATATTAAGGTCTTCCGGATTGGTGCAAACGTTGGATGCTCTGTGATAAAGAGTTTGAATTATGCCATGTTTTATGGAGTTTGAATGATTCGATCCGTGATTAAGGTATTGCCTCGTGTGAGTGGGTTTCCTGTACACTGAAGTTTTTATGTTTTCAGCACTTCGTTTGACGAGAAGATCGAGAAAAGGTAGAGTGGAATGTTTTTCTGTTCCCACGGTAAATTTAATGGATTGTCTTATACTGTGAATATGTTCCAAATAAATAATAATATAACAAAACGGCTAGAGATGCTAACTAACCAAAACGTTGTTTTAAGTAACGAAATAAAAACAATGGAACTCCGACAAGGTAATTTTTTTGAACCCATATGAAGTTCCAAATATTTCTTAATAATGAGTTTCTGTCGATGAAACGAAGCGATGAGGTGATTTAGTCAAACGTTGCCAGCACCAATGATCCCCTCTCTTTAACCGAGGGGTAGCCTGGCTATGCGTTGTTTACGCCGGCAACACTGATTAATATGCTGTCCTTATTGCGGATATCTAACCATATTATTTATATTACAGATTTTTTTCCTTTTAACATTTATTCATAAACTCTATTAGACATTTGGACATTTTAATGGCGTTCTAGTTATCGATAACAACTAAAATATAGGACACAGACGAATTGACAAAGAATTGTATGGCTTGTGCACTTAAGCTCGTGCATAATATAATAGAATTATGCAGTAAAGTCTCAATGTATGTGTGTAAAAAGGATATCCAGTAAGTCATATATAGGGATTCTAATCCTTTACAGCGCCAGTAGAAAACTAGCCTGCATGCATAGTCCATTTAGTCTGTACGTAATTTAGTTTTTTTAAAGCTTTGAAGTTTACTTTTAATAAAAAAAACTACTGGATTTTTGCAGTTGAACTGTATGCTCGTATTACATTAAGTAGAAATGAGAATACTTATTTTGGTAAAAAGAAGGAATGGAGTAGGTACATTAGTGTTTTTTTTTCACCCACATTATGTAATATAAAATACTGTTTTTTTTGCAGTAGGTAGTCAAAGAAGGGAGGGGGGTTAACATAAATTAACGGTAGGTACGAGTAAAATAAATACATGTTATACTATAAGAGTAATACGTAATAGTATGTTATTTAACAAGCGCATAATGTAGGCCATAATAAGAGAGAATGATTATAATCATCGGAGTGCATGATGGTTTATTATCGCGCCAAGTACTGTGCTTTGTCTACAACCATCGTATTTTATTTTCGCTATTTTCAAAATCCATTATTAGATTTAATCACACGAATCGAAACATTCAAATCAATAATGCAACAATGCAATGCGACGCGGTGTGAATGACATTAAATAGTCCGGGAGTCTGGGAGTGATTTGTGCTTATTTTTAGTTAAAATGAAATTATATAATTAGATAATTAGATAGGATTATCTTATAATAAAGCTGGAACACCAGCGATAGATTGCACTACGGCTGTCTTAAATATAATTTTTGACAAATCTTGTATACAACTGCAAAAATTATGACATTTAATTTTGGGTTTCGTTTCTATAAAATTCTATTAAAGATAATAGGTGACCATTTCTCCTTATTTCCTTCCTACAGCCATTTCGTTCTGGTTTAAGGTGATCGGCTCTATTTGGCTTTGTTTGCATTCTCAATGTTTTTACAGTAAGTTTCCATTTCTGACGGGCGCCTATATCTACAAACAAATGGATATAGTGTTTGCACAGATATATATTTACGGATTTCCTAAATAAATATACTTTGTATCGGCAGGACAAATAATATGTACATAGGGTAATGTGTGCAGAATGCATTTCATACTGTCGAGTATGATCGTATAAAGCTGGGTATAAAGGTATATGAATTTTAACCTTGTGTATTAAATCTTTATGTGTTTCTGCTATTCTATACACAGTAATAGACCATCATGTAAAATTATAAGTAGGTAACAATTTACAGGTAAAACATATTAAACAAAAAATATTTAGATCTTTGTAGGTACCTAGTTAAAAATTGCGAATATTTTACAGACTATTGATATTACTTGAAATTCTATACATTTCTTTATAGCTGCTAATAGTTTCGTGTTATACTAGTAAATACTGCTAGTACCGCCAATGAAGTAAAAGAAGATTAAAAAGTGCTTTTATTTTTATTTTCAGCTAGCTAAAAAAACTTTACATCCATCAATGTCACATCAGATGAGTTTTTGTGGTGAATAAATATAAACATTATGCACAAATTGATAAATGTCATGGATTCTAAATTTCAGAAGGCCCGATCAAACGGTTTTTTTCGTACTAGAAAAATATATTTTTCTTATCCGAATCCTTGGCCTATATTTTTGCTTTAAGCTTTGTCAACAGGGCTCCATTTATATTTATAATCCGGTCCGGTGGGTTTTCCTCGTTAAGTTGCAAATTTTTATGAGATGATGGTTTAGAAATTTTGAAACTACTTTAGAAATTTTTGGTAAATAATAATCTATTTTGGTGTTGATCACGCCAAAATTGATTTATTTTAATTACTGTCATTACGTACATTGTGACAATGACAAGCTATAACAATAAGTAGTATTGTGTTTAATAGAAAAAAAAGTACATTCTATGAGTATTTATATAAATGGGCAATTCCCTCATAAGGATCGACTCGCGATACGCGCGTTTCGACATTGAAGAAATATTATTTCATAAGAATTTTGACTTTTAACATTTTTAAAGAAACATAAAATATTAGGTATATATTTATTTATACCAGATTTCAATTTACCATAAGTAATAACCCAGATCACAGTACTTTGTGTGACCAAAATTAGTTTTCAGGTTAGGTAGTGGCAAGTGACTGTCTATTCTCTTCTTTTTTTAGATGATTTTTAGTGAAATTTAGATGTTTTTCCATAATGGCCTCTTTGTCTAAGAGCTTAGCTTTCTATTGACGAGTAGCACTTACTTCTTTTAGTAATAGTGGAAACTCCTAGTTTTTTTTTAGAATTTGCTGGATTACCCCAACTTAGATCAGAAGAACGACTAGAATTATCCTGGCTCCGGCAGTGGCGGGAGAGCCCCCCCCCCCCCCAAAGGGGAGGGGGGAAGTTGTGCGCACTTTTCTAATGTTTTATTCCTTTTTTACACACTTTTTATTGAAATATCCACTAGGGCCTTAATTTTTTGATATTAATATTTAAAGGTGTAAATATTGTTGTTTTTGTCTCCCGCTTAAAGGCCTTTTATAAATCGAGGGCTGAGAACCAGAGGGTTCTAAGTCGCAAAAACAAAATTTTACAGGAAACGAATTTAAAAGTTTAAAAGACATCAAAGTTAAAATAAACTGTTTTCTTTTGATTTTACAATTTTTTTGTTATAGTATGTAGTATATTTAATACAATATCAAAAACATTTTTCAATTTTTGGATGTACTTTCAATTATACTTAGACATTAATAAAAAAATAGCGCCGCAGGCGAAAATTTTTTGGGTGCCACGCTCTTTTTTCAACGATGTGACGTGGTTTTGAAGCAGAAAAAAGGAATAGTAGCGCAGGCGAAAAATTTTTGGGTGTTACGCCTCTTTTTACAGATTTGTCAGTGTTAATTTTTTGGAATGGGGGGGTAACTACCACCATTACCCCCCCCCCCCCTCAAATACGCGCCTGCACTTTACTCATCAACACCTCCTGTAAGGGAAAAATCCATATCTCATACTATACCAGAATTGACATAACAGAAAGTTTGCAATTAGATATAGAAAAATGCTAGTTTTTCAATCAATTCTTTTTTAAAATTCATAAATTGACCATTTTTCGACCGAAAATGATTACGATAGTCTGTATACCTCAAACCCCCCCCCCCCTCAATAAATGTTTTTGGAGCGTTACTCCCATTTTTGGTTTGCTTGCCCTCAGATGACGAAATCCCAAACCCTGGGTCCCAGTAAAGAACCGGATCCCTAAACCGGATCGATCGCTAACGACCCATTACTAGTTATTTAATCAATGTTAAATTATCATCAGCTTCGAACGGTTGCCAAATGGTTTGTTGCTTCTGCTAACAAAGCCACTCATTTACGTACCCACATTTAGGTATCGTATACATAATATTATATATTTTAATAAACGATTCATAAATCACATTGATGGACTTTACCGTCAGATAATGAGCTATATTTATCAAGGTCGCGACAACAATATTCTACAAATTGAATTTTCGCAAAGGTCATGCGGTTTCATCTCTTCCCATAAATCATAATTTAGCGTAATTGCAAAAATGCAGCCGGTTCGGTTTATGCATTTGCGGCTTTCAAAGAAATATTTGTTTTGTAAAAATATTACACAGACAGATGTCTTGAAATTATTGACCACCGTAGCTAGAGGGTACAGACGGTACACATGAAAGTAAAATAAAAGTTACCGATACAGAGTATATTTGTTTAGGAGGCATGGGGCACCCACTTAAAACAAGGCCGTAAAGCAAATATAATTTCTTAGGTATAATGGTTGTTATAATAATATTCTGTAAATATAACTAAATGATAATATATAAGTTCATGGGACTGCAAAAGAAGACAGTAGAATAATAAAGTTTTTCTAGTTAAGAGCAAACAGTAGTCTGAGTGATGAAACATGATCCAACGCTATGTCACTGTTACGGATGAACCTGAATATTTTTTGTGGCCATTTCAATCGTTTTATCAATTCAATAGTTTTCCTTGAGAGCAAGCACTTGTGACTCATTGCCTTATCAATATTTCGTTTATTTTCGTCCAAAAGACGCCCAAATACAAGTGCCGTGTTTGTTTGGGAAGCAGTTATCTAAAGTTTTAAGTTAAAAACAAATTAATTGAGAAATTAATAAAAGCATAAATTGAAATTTTGTTAAATTTGCGCATATTTCTTCTTCTGCTTTTATTAATTATATTAGATTATGTTACAACTATGGGGAAGTAAAATTATTATTTAATATACCAAAAACTACATACCTAATATAGTAATTTAGCAATAGAGGACAAAAACATTAATGCATTAATAGGTATTATTAGGTACCTACGTCAGGTACAACTATAATACTATTGGCATTGAGCATTGATAGTAAGTATTACGGTTAGTTACAATAGTAATTGTTGACAGTAAATATAAAATGTAATAAAATTTCCAACTGGCGTTTTATAATTCGGTGCTTCATAGTAGTACATATTTTACATACAAAAAAAGCCTTCTATTCCCTATAAGAATTCATATACTCTTTATAAATACTATACAGGGTGTCCCGAAATTAGCGTGCAATATTTCTAGGGCGTAAACTATATCCAAAAATATGACAAAAATGTCCTATAAACATACCCCTAGAAATGCTCCTTTAGGGGGTTAGAGCCCCTCAAAGATGGTCCGGAAGGAAGTCTTTTTTTATAATAGTATGGAAACCCTTAAAGATAATGACATGAAAATTGGTACGTGCCTTCCAACCGATAAACTGTACATAACAGTTAGTTTAGAATGAAAATATTTCTTCCAGTGGCGTCGCACGGAGTGGGGCTGAGTGTAAATATTATCCTATATTTTTTATTTCTAGGATTTTTAAATTTTAAGTACAACATTTTAAGAACCTCGATTTTTTTCTTTAAAAAAGTACCCTTTGTTTTATTTCGATAGGAGGCACCGTTTTCAAGTAAAATTAATTTTAAAATAAAACGTATTTCTCAAAAGAAAGGTTAGTCCATATGAGTTCAGGTAAATCCGAAAGTTAGCGTGCAATATTCCTAGGGCGTAAAGTACATCCAAAAATATTACAAAAATGTTCTATAAACATACCCTCAGAAATGCTCCTTTAGGGGACTAGAGCCTCTCAAAAGGGGGCAACAGAGAACTCACAGATATTCATTTTGTGTATGGATTTTGTAATGGTAGTTCTACTGCCGCTGTAATAGAGTACAGAAGGCGATTTCCGCATAGAAGAATACCTAGCCGTAGAAGATTTGCTACGGTCCATCGAAATTTAATAGAGAATGGATCATTTCAAAGACTTCATGCTATTACGAAAAAAAAATTTGCCCCCTTTGAGAGGCTCTAGTCCCCTAAAGGAGCATTTCTGAGGGTATGTTTATAGAACATTTTTGGATATAGTTTACGACCTAGAAATATTGCACGCTAATTTCGGGACACCCTGTATATGACAGCAACGCGATTTCCTACTGCATGACAGCGAAAATTGTTAGACCGTGGTGTAGTGATAATACCACGGTAATTTAGCTAAAAGGAAATAGGAGTTAATGCTACCATAGACTGGTTTATAGCCATTATTGCTCTGAATACGTGAGTATTACTCATATAATTATACTACTATTAATTACTGTGAAGTAATTATCAAGTTCTATTGGGGGTGCAATCTGGTTTTATATACTGTATTAGTTTCGACTGGCAGTGTGCATCAGTGTAATGAAACTTGATGTTAATCATAATAATATTTGATTGCACGGTTAACAAAGCATATACTTACCACTAAAAATCAGTACTGTAAGTAGTTCTCAAACATTTAAATAGCTTCTAGTGTGATGTTATTCTTGTCGTTTAACATTGCATATGATTATCTATTATGGAATATGGTTTACGGAGATGGTGAAATTCGTCAATAGATTATAAAGTCCAATACTAATGATGGGTTGTGCGAAATAAGAGTCTTCTATTGCTTTATCTGACATGCAAACTTAAAAAAAAAATTTAAATACAAGTTAAAAATAAATTAATTGAAACAGTTATTGGTACGATCAATAAAAATCAAATTCAGACAGGACAGCTAGAAAACTCCCAACAACGATGTGACCTGCGTCATACGTTAAAACTAATACTACGGCGCGCGGCGAATGCCGGTCGCTACGGACCACCACCAACATCTTGTGGATTATAGGTTCTGACGGATATAATTCGTTTTTAGGGACGCTGTTCTGCTTTCCTAATTGTAGAGAAAACGCTTTATTGGGATTAAAATGCGTCTTATTGAGAAACTACAATTTATTTCTTAAGAAAATTGCTGTATTAAAAGTAGATCATTATTCCACAATACTGTGTTTCTAATGGATTTGATTAGTACCAAGAAAAACACTGTTCTAGCAAATCTGGAATTCATATAACACTAAAGCGGGTTTGATACACTAGCAATTTATTTAATATGGGTTAATAAAAACTAAGCCATCAATACAAACTATGTCTTAGCAAACCTGTTGTATTAAATTATTTTCCTCAGTGTATATTCTACAAGGCTTTTTAAAGCGACGTCATAAAGAAATATTTAAGTACAGGGTTGGTTCGTTTTCACATGGTAGATCGGTAGAAATTGAAACCAGAAGTAGATGAATGGTATTGACATCTTACTATTCCCATACAGGGTGGCCCTTTAGTGCGGCAACGTACAATAGCTCCGTTACTATTTAAAATACATTAAAAATATTAATACAAAAGTTGAAGGGCAGTAAGTGACTTATAACGTAAAATTATTTTTAACTCTATAGGGTGGCTCAAAAAAGCGGAACAAGAAAAAATGTACTTTCTTCAAATGGAACACCCTGTATATTTTTACATTTTTAAATTCCACATAATATTACAATTATTTTTTATTAAATACATTATTAGTCTATACTTTATAGTTTCCGAGATATTGACTCTCGAAAAGTGACATTTTTGAACTTTGACAGCTTCTAACTTTCTAGCAGTACGTCTTAGAGCAAAACGGCTTACATGTCCCTATCTTCAATTTTTATTATCTTCCTAAAAAAATCAACTTCCAGTTAAACCGGAACAACTATATTTCTTGCTTTCGAATAACATTCGGTTTAACCGGAAGTTGATTTTTTTGGGAAGATAATAAAAATTGAAGATAGGGACATGTAAGCCGTTTTGCTCTAAGACGTACTGTTAGAAAGTTAGAAGCTGTCAAAGTTCAAAAATGACACTTTTAAAGAGTCAATATCTCGGAAACTATAAAGTATAGACTAATAATGTATTTTATAAAACATAATTATAATTTTATGTGGAATATAAAAATGAAAAAATATACAGGGTGTTCCATTTGAAAAAAGTACATTCTTTATTGTTCCTCTTTTTTGAGCCACCCTATAGAGTTAAAAATAATTTTACGTTATAAGTCACTTACTGCCCTTCAACTTTTGTATTAATATTTTTAATGTATTTGAAATAGTAACGGAGCTATTGTACGTTGCCACACTAAAGGGCCACCCTGTATATTCATCATAAAGGGTTCATTGGAGAAATTAAAATACCCAAATAGTAAAACAGAAATATAATTTACTTTTAGTACTACAAATAAAATGTGAAATATATACTTAAATAAGAAATTAAGTGGTAACGAGAGTTTAAGCTTAATTACCTTCTTTTTACAGTAGTTTCCTTTTTAATAGGTGCTTAAAAACCATTCTTGCTCATTCCGAAGACGTTAACGTAGGCACATATTTTCAATTTAAATCTACCAACTAAAAAAAAACTTGTTTGTAATTTTTGTTACGTATAATATAAAGTATAACAACGCTATTAAAAACTATTTTATCACTTTATTGTGTAGCAAAGATGAAATTAAAGTGTAACAAATTAAGAAAGTCATGGGATTTCTGTAGATCGTTACACGAGCGATTATTTAAGATCTTCCACAATACAGATCGTTTAAAAGATTCATTTCACACCTGATGTATAAAATAAAAACGCAATTGCCATGGCTATGTGGCTACCGTGCCCTTTTAAGGTCCTTTGTTGCATAAATAATAGACGATTTATGCAACCGGGCCGATCAAAGCTATATTCGGGAGCAATATTCATGCCTGATCATTTTTCAATTAAAATTTCTCCTGAAGTAATTAATCATCGATGAGTTAAATACCTTTTTCACCAAATAGAATCGGGAAGCAAAATGCGAGTTGTTTAAATTTAAATGTAATAATCATAATAAGTTAAGCTACAAGAATTTCTGATCGTTACTACGTTAGTAACTGAGGAAAGGGGTCAAAAAATATTTTGTTGGGTGGATATTTAGCTTTTAAGTAGCCTACAGAACTCGAGCGGTTCGACGAAATCGTCTTCCATGAGCTCATGAGTAGGTATCATTTTTAGGGATAAAGTATTTTTCACCCTAAATGGTATCGACTTGTTGACTGTAATAAAACTACCGGTTTAATCCCATTGTTATACACAATCAACAAGCAAATACACTACAGGGTAGGACTTTAGATATTTAATTCGTTATTAATAATATATTAAATGTGAAAAATTAAATATGTTATCGCAAGCACAAGATAGTTAAATATTACCTGCCAGTTTATTTGAATTTTTATGGTCAAGCTCTTGCAAAACGTCCCAGGTAGTTAAACGGAGTCAACCATTTATAGTGAAAAATACTTTACATTATATTTTGTTGTAATGTTCGAATAATCGATGAATGGCTAACATCGAACATTGGGGCTGTCTCTCGACTAGAAGTAAAATGTGGGTTTTCCTCAAACTCAATTACTTTGGTGTCATTACTTATTGCATAGGCAGCTACTTTTTTTTATCTGCTTAACATGTCCAAGCTGGCGCAACTGCTTTTCTATTTTACAAATTTTCCCTTGAGTTGTAGGCGGCAAATTGGGAAATCTTTCATGACATAAGCGAGCAACTTCCAATCATCTGCATTGTTATTTTGTGCATTTCTGTTAAATAAATCATTTTTCTGATATGCAGTTAACGAAATTCAAACGACCATAACACTGACAACTATTCTCATGCAGACAGACAACAGTTTGCTAAAGTCAGGAGTTTTAAACCATAGTAATTTACGTTACAAGACCGGAAAGCAGTTTGTTTGTCAGGTCGAGACAAGCATTTCCAGGGCGAGCCATAGGCGAGTCCTGGAAGCTTGGAGAGACCTGCAAAACACTAATTTTCGGTTGCGTGACGTACACTATTTTTTTTAAGACCGACACTTCGATATATTTTATAATTTACGCGAAACAAGTTTGACATAAAGAACAAAATTAAAAATCAACGAACTGTCACTCGACAATACATCGAAATGTTGTTGTCATAATAACGAAATTAAGGTATCTTGTATTATCAAAGAGCGATTGGAAAAACAAAAAACAGGGTGACAGTGACATTAGAGACCGGAAAAGTGACATTAGAGTCCGGAAAAGATTTCCGGAAAAGATTTTTCCGGTCTCTAATGTCACTTTTCCGGCCTTGCGATCGGAAAAACGTTATTTTCTAGACAAAAAATTGTCCAGAAAGTGTAAATTTTCTGGTTGGATTTAAAAAAAATAACGAACGCGAGACTACAATTTTGTTTACCAGTTCGACAAAAAACTACGTAATTATGAAGACAATATATTTATGAGCAGTGGTGGAGGCATTAGCCAAAAAATAAAAAAAAGGGACAAAGTGGGTGAAGGACCGACTATTGAAGAGAAACCAGTTTCCCATATAAACCTGTTAAACGAGCTGAAACTGGAGCTGGGAGATTTAATTTTCCATAAACACGGAAGACGGCAATACACTTCAATAAAATCTAATAAATACTTTTTACTCTTGTGGCGATCATCCGTCGTAGGTATTTAAACAATTCGTCGTGGCAAAGAATTGCTGTCAAAATTAGTGTATTTTGTCTTAATTTCAAGTTATTTTAACGTTTTGAATTTAAACTTTGTACAAAATAGTTTATTTATGAGACCTTAAGTTTCTATTTTGGCCAAAAGAACAGAATTTAATTTAAAAACAAAAGATAAAATAATTTTTGTCATATTTTGACAATTTGAGCGATATGTTTCCTAATCACAGTCCGCAGGACTGTAACGCAAAGAAAGATAATAAAATAAAATTTAACGAAAAGTTCAGTTAATTTTCAGGTACTAGGTACTAATATCAAAGGCTGCTAATATCATAGGCACCATTGGATGCCAATTAGCGATAATTATGCCTCCTAGCTTAAACCTGGAGTTTGTGGGCTACTATGCTACTGCTATTTATACTAAAACTGAGAGTATTTCGGCTCCTTTATATTTAAATATTTTTTTAGATTCTAGTTAAAGGTATTTAATCTAGTCTGTAGTTTAGTTGGAAATAACATATTCTAAACACTATAACATAAATCGACGTTTATTCACATTTATAGTTGAAAATCTTTTTGCAGTTGAAGACTTGAAATAAAAACCGGGCTAAGTGCCAAAAATTCAAAAATTGTGTTAGAACTTGAAAACAGTACTAAATGCCATCGCCAACAACCTATAAAACGTGCTATGTGCCAGGATTATCGTAAATATTTTTTCTATTCGTTGAAAGATGGCGCGCTGTGTAAGTCCAGCACGCCGAATTAAATAGAAAACATCGATTATCTCAAAACTACAATTTTGGCACTTGGCCCGGTTTTTATTTCAAGTCTTCAGTTCAACATATTACTTTTTAATCCTTACGTTAGTCAACTTTAGGTTAAATTAGTTAGGATAAGACATATTTAGCATCGTAAAAGTCCATTTTCATAAGCCTAAAATAATGCTTTAACAAAAATTAACTCATCTACGTGAGAATAAAGGAATACCTATATTAAATTAAAATATGCAAGACAACACTAATTCTGCCTGCGGATGTGGCGACGCGGTAACACAATCTTTGCTGAACATACTAACGTATCATGCGTTAAGTGTAATGAATCGTATTACAAATACTTAACAGGTTTTGTAATTATCTCGTCTTATGACTTTGGGATCGT
The DNA here is from genome assembly GCA_963969555.1 of Polydrusus pterygomalis. Classification (NCBI taxonomy): domain Eukaryota; kingdom Metazoa; phylum Arthropoda; class Insecta; order Coleoptera; family Curculionidae; genus Polydrusus; species Polydrusus pterygomalis. Next base: position 32,915,001 of record OZ018376.1, on the reverse strand, counting down.
TCAGTTCAAATTATTTCCACCATAAATGAGGATTTCAAATTATTGCCGATTCTATCGAAATTGGTTTGAAGGTACTTCAATTCGATAACTTTAAAAAAAAATTCTTTACGTAAAAGGTGCGTGTAAACCAGAATAAAATTACTTCGATTTATTATTACAAAGTGCAAATTATCTTTTAAAATCAGATAATTTTGTTATTTGCTATAATAAAAATGCAGCGCACCTTGATTAAATGCCAAACAAGTTTATTTACTTTGGCAATCATCAGATTGTTTCTTTAGATTATGCAGTGCTGCTTTATTTGAAATTTATTTAGTTTATATTGTAAATACACGCCCTTAAGAGTAATACAATTATCCGTGTCTCCTTTCACTTATTTTTACTTTTATTTTTGATAAAATGTTATGTTACTTTCACTATAACCCTGCAGAGTAATAATCTGAAATATCTATGTCATTTACTTACTCTTACTGCCTAATTAATCTACTTTTGACAGTACAAAAATATTTAATTTAATAAATTAATCAATTATTTCCATTTCAGTTTCACCTACAGATTTTTTATTATATTTTCACTAATAATAATTGTGATTTTTTTTCTTCTCCATCTAGGGGGTTATCGGGAAGATGGGAATTCACACCTGACTCTACTCTCTTATTGACAAGACGTTACTTTCTCCCTATTTGGTAGCGGGAGTGGTGCCAATCTAGGAACATTTCTAACAATATAATATTTTTATTGCTTCTTTCCATGATACATAATAGATTTATCAATGTATAGCTAAATCAGATAAATATAACTACGAAGCTGTCACCCAACAACCTGATAGTAATAACAAAGTGACAATTTACTGCATACATATTTAACTGAACAATTAGGACTTATCTAATGAATAAACCCTTCCTTAATTAAATAAAGAAAAACTATTTTTACAAAAATTTATTAATCAAATTTTTGTCAGGTTTATTCAACAGTGGATAATCTATCAGTACCTTATTTTGCTATACATATATATAAATAAACTTTAAAAAAACCCATTTGTGACTGAATATTTTTGTTTCAGATAATGCCAAAGTAATTTATACCAAAAGAAATCTACGAATTTAAAAGAACACCGAAATGGAGATCTGCAAAGAGCTTCTGATAGTGTTTAGTGTGTTAGTGTGTTTCGCGAATTTAGTTTTTTCGGCGCGTTGGTCACATTCTACCTACCTTAGTCCGGACTACCGACTGTTGTGGTCGTTAGGACCGGGACCGCAGGACATAACTTTCGAGGTACAAGTGAAAACTCTTGGATATGTGGGTTTTGGATTTTCTAAAGATGGAAGGATGGCTGGATCGGATATGGTTGTTGGATGGGTCGATCAGGGTCAAGTCTATTTTCAGGTAAGGGTTTAAATTATACCTAGTTATTACTACTAGATACCTTCAGGGTGCTTCAATAGTACAAAGGGGTACCATGATTTATTTTGGGATGGTATCGTATACAGTGTCCGCAAGAAAGTCCGCATCAAATGGGATTTTTTTTATTATTAGGTATAGGTAAAAATTGAAAAAGCAGTTAGTTTTTGCTTACCTAAAAACCAAAAATGACGTATACTGAAGCAGCTGCACGACTTGCGTTACCTGTCAAATTTGACATTTTTAATAAAATAGGTTCAAAACTGCTTTTATTTATAAAAATATCGAAAAACTTTATTCGAGAAAGTTGTTTATTTAGGCATTTTTAGCCTCTGTACGAAATTTTGACAGTCTAATAAAATTTTTATTTTTTGCCAGATTCTTGAAAATTTTGATCAACCCTCGTAGATTAACTTTTATACATCAATGTAAAACCATTTGCCTTTACTTTATTTGTAATCTTAATGCAATTTTGTGTAAAATTTATTTTTGTTTCCAATTATTTATTTTGCTTCAAAAACTGAAATTGTTATTGATCAGTATGTAATGTTTCATGCAAAATTTATCTAATTACATCAGTTTTGTCAAAAAGAAAATATTAGGAAGCTTTCGTTGAAATTTTACTTAATTATTATTATTAAATTAAGTTAATTATATTAAACTATATTTTTGTTGAATAAAATGTTTCGAGCGATTAATATTTATTCTTTTTGATCCAATATTAATTAAGTAAAATTTCAACGAAAGCTTCCTAATATTTTCTTTTTGTACATCTGTTTACTAACTTAAGAAAAATGAGATACGTCGGTTTTGACAAAACTGATGTAATTAGATAAACTTTGCATCAAACATTACATACTGATCAATAACAATTTCAGTTTTTGAAGCAAAATAAATAATTGGAAACAAAAATTTTACACAAAATTGCATTAAGATTACAAACAAAATAAAGGCAAATGGTTTTACATCGATGTATAAAAGTGAATCTACGAGGGTTGATCAAAATTTTCAAGAATCTGGCAAAAAATAAAAATTGTATTAGACTATCAAAATTTCGTACAATGGCTAAAAATGCCTAATTAAGCAACTTTCTCGAATAAAGTTTTTCGATATTTTGATAAATAAGGGCATTTTTGAACCTATTTTATTAAAAATGTCAAATTTGACAAGTAACGCAAGTCGTGCAGCTGCTTCGGTATACGTCATTTTTGGTTTTTAGGTAAGCAAAAACTAACTGCTTTTTCAATTTTTACCTATACCTAATAATTAAAAAAATCCCATTTGATGAGGACTTTCTTGCGGACACTGTATGACTTTTATAGACCCATATTATGTTGGTTTGAGATTTTAGTATCTACTGATGAGTTTTTCCATCCTAAAAATTAATAATCAATTGTCTACTTTATATGTATTTCTTCTATTATTGAAGATATAGGAACACTTTTCTTAAAGCTTCTAATAATCCTTAAATTGTAATTCATTTCTGGATGTGGTTACTAACTAGTTAGCCTAAGTTGACTGGCGATTGATATTACTATCAAAGCAGTATTATCCGCGAATGAAGCCATTCACTGTTATATTGTCTGTTTGTAGGAGTTCAATCATGTTTTCAAAGCATCAATAATTTTTAATAATGCGTTGACATTATTGAGTATTTAACCTGTGCTCCGTCTCATTAAAAATATTGTGCATTAACCCGCCAATAAAGTGTTATATTGTTACTTATAGCATCTTCTCGAAAGATAATTTTTATTAAATCAATTAAATAAAAACAAAACAATCAAGAAAGAATTTAATTACAATGTACCGGTTCTCGGTGACATTAAAAATGCGGAAATGCTCACGATAACTGAAACAACATTAGCTTAACTTTATTGTAACCAAACATAAGGTTTCTTAATGGAGTTGGTCTATAAAACTTTATTTCTTTCTAATTGAGATAACTTTTTCCTATCGATGTGTCCCATTAATAGATTTGTGTTTACGGTACGGTGTGGTGAGAAATCAGTTTTACAGATTGTAAAGTATATTAAATTATTGATTTTGTCACGAACGCCTGATTATCATCGAATTTAAATTAAGGCTTTAATTTACAAACACTTTTAGAATCTTTAGCATAATGGAGATAAAGGTAATTTCATTAACGAAGAGTTGTAAAACTTTGATATGACTTAATTATTTTATACTGGACGTGATGAAGTCAGGCACATTTATTTTTAACGAGAATCGTTTTAATAAAAAGTTGTATAAATATCAAAGGGTAAAACTAGCGCCCTTATTCACAAAATGAGGTAAAAAGTGTGTATCTTCGTTAACAATAATTCTTTCCGTAAATTTCAGTTTTATTATGTATTTTGGGATCTTTTCGACATTTTTATGCATTTTAATCAAAATTATTAACTAAACATTTTTGAATGTAATTTTATGAGATTTTAATATTATATAAGCTGCTTACTTAGAAAGTTGTAATTTGTGTGCGAATCTGTTTATTTAAGTTTAAACGAAAACCTCCAGGTCATTTTTTACACAGTCCATCAGTAATGTTGCGGTGGATGCACGAGGATTAAAAGCTAGTTCCTCAATTAAGTTTGTAAAATTACTATTTTTAGGTAATGTTGTATTTTTTTCGGTTTCCTCTGTAATTTTAAGACCGTCTGGCCATCAAGGTTGCGTAGTAAAACACATTTTCCAATTTTTGCTTTAGACTATTTTAACTAGAAATATAACCAAATTAATGAAAGTATACTTGAAAGAGTCAACGTAAAGTCACTAAACATAATTTTACCTAACTGTCAAATCACTTTTTTTAATACCAAATTGTTCTAACCTCAATAAAATTATTATTAATTAGAAGATCCGCGAAAATAATTAAAAGAAAAGATTGTGGCATATCGGACAAGTGTTTAACTATTTTTTATATTGGAATACACAGGCATCCAAGTTTAATGGATACCCTGGGGCGGGTAGACCACGACGGCCGTTTCGTCCTTGTTAGGAATCTACGGGCAGCCACAACCCAATCAATTCCAAGAACAACGGTAAAATGTACCAAAAGCTTCTAAACATTTTTATGGCTCAAAACTTAAACGGATTGCGCGCATTCTAGTGGGTGCCAGCGTTGATCTGTTTTCTGGTCTGCAAAATGACAGATGTTTTCGGTGAAAATGCAAATAGCGTTCCCTATACTGCATTGTGATGCACTTCGTGGTTTATTTAGTTGTCTACCTTTCGATTATTACCAGTGTGACTGCCTTTTATATTAGAGTTAATTCCGCTGGGATGGCGCTACGGTATATTGATGGCCGCTTTGATTTTGCAAAGAGGCTTTTAGTACATTTTTCCGTCGTTCTTAGAATTGCTTGGGTTATAGCTGCCCGTAGAGTCCTAACAAGGACGAAATGACCGTCGTGGTCTATCCGCCCCAGGATATCCATTAAACTTGGATCCCTGTGTATTCCAATATAAAAAATAGTTAGACACTTGTCCGATATGCCACAATATTTTCTTTTAATTATTATTATTATTATTATTATTATTATTATTATTATTATTATTATTATTATTATTATTATTATTATTATTATTATTATTATTATTATTATTATTATTATTATTATTGAGCGAGTACAAAATTTCATTTCAGCTCTATCAGCATTATAGATTTCTCTACCGTGATTTTTTTATTACGTAAAGGCTATGTTTATTGGGATTGAGACATTGGAAGAATAACACACGAAACAATGGTCTACTTTTTATTTTGCAAATATTTGTTGGATTGTGACTACCCCTATTCAAAAGAAGAATTCAGAAAATAACCTTTATGGGTACTTATATATGTTTCTTGGTTCTGGTTCTAGTTATGTACCAGTTGGAGTTTTAATTTATCTCTGTAGGTACTGGTTGTATGGTATAAATAAATTATAAGTACTGGTCGTTCTTTTTTTTAATTTAAATTTCATCGCTGCATCACAATTCATCAGTGAAGCTTTGACCCGGTATTCCTATAGTTGATAGGTACATTATTTCTAGAACAAATAATTTAAAAACATACGTTTTTATATCTTTGATTTTAATATAAAACCTTTATAATTAATCATTTATCTTAAAACTTAAATTACTGCTACCCTATATTCAAATTTTTTAAACTTTTTTTAATTTAAAACTTAAGTAAATAAAACATTTTCTGGTATTTTAATTTTCGCATTAATTATAATAAAGTAATTTGTCATGAAAAATAAATGAATCTTTTAAAAAGGCCGGAGGCAGTCTTTAGGGTCTGATTGATACTAAGAGGATTACAAAGCCTCGAATTACAATTTTCAGACATGCGGCTTTGTTTTAATGACGACAATTTGGTTTTCTCCGTTTTCCACGGGGTTTTCCACTTGGATAAAGAAAAAAGTATCTCCATGCAAATTAATTTAAGCTTAAGAAGGGCACACTGCGGCGAGTTTATTAGGAGAAACATGGACAAAAATAAAAACCTAGTCAAATGGAAAAGAACATGTAAATTGGTCAAAAAACATAAATATATAGCGGGGTACATCAATTGGCAGAATAAAGGTCAATTTAAAGATTTATCTGTTTTAAAGAAGTCATTACACCAAACCGAGATTAATTGACTTGAATTATAAAGACTACTAACAAAATGGCCAACGCGAGACTGCAGTTTTGTACACCAGTTTAACGAAAAACTATGTAATTATGAAGAAAATATATTTATGCGCAGTGGCGGCGGGGTTAACCATAAAAACAAAAAAAATATAAAGTGGACAAATGTATGGCTTTTGAAGAGAAACCAGTTTTCCCATAATAACCTGTTACATAAACGAGCTAAAACTGGACCCGGGAACTTGCTTTAATTAGTTGCGAATTGGTTACGAAATCACACAATCACAGTCCGCAGATTATTTTTTGGGTACCAATATAGGTACTAAGCACCCTTGGTTACCGATTAACAATAATTATATATCCAGCTCGGTATCCAGGGTTAAACCTGCAGTCTATGAGCTATTACACAACTGCTATTTCTAAAGGGTGATTCAATTTGAGTTTCCACTTGAAAGTATTTAATAAAACACGGAAAATTTGAAGCAATGAAAAAAATTGTACCTATTTGCCCCTTAAGTTTACTTCATTACAATTAGGTATGAAAGATGATATCCGCTAAATGTCCGCCGCGGTTCAAATGGAATGTCGTAATTCGTTTGTCTAAATTTTGGACTACTCTGCGGCACAAAGCAGGTTCTATGGCGGCTATTTCGCATCTGATCTCCTGTTTGAGCCCTGCAATAGTGCTTGGTTGCTGTTGATGGTCTCTAGGCTTCAATTCCTGTGTTATTTGGAGTTTGTATGGGTGTACACTCAACTATTTGTTTAAAATTCGCTGTCTAGTGGAATATGTAAGGCCTACTTGCCGCGATCGATGACGAATCAATGTGCTTGGATTTTCGGCCACACTTTCGCGAAAAACGGCAATATTTTCTTCCGAACGACCTTTACGAGCATGTTGAGGGGTTTTGATATTACCTACGGATCCAGTTTGCTGACATTTTTGGACCAAATTCCAAATTGTCCTCTCAGAAGGTCGATTTTGCGCAAAAAATTCACGTAGAGCACGAAACTTATTTTTCCACGATCGCCCATTTTCTTAATACGCTTCGACAATTTTAACGCGTTGTTCCGTGGTGTATTGCTCCATGACTAGTTTTGTTCATGTTTCTAGGTTAGAAATCTCACATAGCCGTTGATAAATACAGTCGCGTTTCAAAATTATTTTAGGCTGTAATGTGGAAACTCAATTTGAGTCACCGTTTATGTGAAGCGTGATTTCTGTTCGTCAGGCGCATAGACAAGCGAGTTGCGCGCTCTCAAGGATAGATAGGCAACTTAACATACTAAATTGGTTCCCTGATAGCGCCACATGCGACCGGGGGAGAAACTAAATATAGTCGTGGTGGGGGTAGGCGCCAAGCATAAAAATTTTAATTTTATTATTACTTTGAATTCAAATTTTCGCGCTTCTAACTTAACGGAAAAGTTTGAAGCGCGAAACATCTGATTCAAGTTAAAATAATTTGGGAGAACGAAAGGAAATTATAACAATGATATGGCGACAAGATTTATTAATATTATATATTTACATAAATATGGTTTACATAAAAAAACAGCTTACATTATTATATTATTATTTTCTGTAGATTTTTCTAACAATTCCTTGTTATTTTTTATTTAATAAACTAGTCATTGTACCTTGTAGTTCATTAAGTTGTGAAGTAAAGTTTCTTTCTATATCTTTAATAGCTTTCGCTGTACTTTCCAATCGTTGGGCGACATTAATGAAGTCTTTAGGAGGTTCCACGCTTTTGTTAATTGCCTTGGTTTTTCTTCCCGATTTCTTTGGTCGCGACATATTAAATATATACCTATTTACGATTCTCAAACTACCGACTGCGCCATGTTAAGTTTATAAATTATATATGAATAATTATTTAATAATAACTTTATTTTTTATATATTTGACAAATCAATCATAAAATGACAATGACAATCTTTCACCAGTCCAGGTAAGACTTCAGGATCTGTCACAACAAGCCATATTTATATCTTTCTCGCACATATTATGCCGGTACAGAGAGAGAGAGAGGTACAGAATGTTGGCCATGCTCATTCTAAATGAATATTCTGTTCCTACCAACGTTAGGAGATGAACAACCTTATAAAACAAAATTCCTACAATACGCCACTAGCGACCGGGGGATAAATTAAACGAACAGGGGACGACCTTCACCATTTAAGTTATCCTAGCCTGGTCAGGCGGCTCGTCAAGTAAAGCTACCAACAAACCCGTAGTCTGGGGGATATTAAACCCTTCTTGGTAACCTAGCAATATTTTCTATCGACTATAGAACGTCACTTAATTTTTTTGTAAAATCCAGTTTTAGTCTGTTGACATTTGCAGTATTTGCTCATATTAAGTGCCTAAGTGGTAAATTTTTTCCAATTTCGTGCTTGTCGATACACTGTGTGGCGAAGGAACGCATCACTAAATATCCTAATTAAACTAGGTTTTCTTTACGATTTTCAACGGAAAATTTAACCTCAAACCCAGCCGATCCGGTTAAGCTCAGTTGACCCACGTGCTTTTATGCATTTGAATTTAATCCGTTGATCCTGTTTAGCTTTTCTTTGTGTTAATTGGCGTATAGCCTCCCACATTATGCCGCTTGGAATGGAATAATGGTTGAATTCAACCGATGTTTAAGCTTTGATCTACAGTTAAACTTTATTTTTGACTTTTTGGTAAATTATGCACTGGAACGTAAATATTTTTTTAAACAGAGTTATACGGAGGCAGAGGCATAGATAGCAGTCTATAAATTAAAATTATTTGAATTATACAGAGTGTCCCAAACAGTATCAAACATACCTTTTTTTTTAAATGGAACATGTTTTATATTATGATATTTTGGATGATCTTAAAGTTTTGACGTGAATACAATAATACAAAAAAAAATGTTACTCCAAAACAAGTGCCTACATTTATTAGGCAAGAGAGAACTAACAAATAAAACTCTGCATGCATAATACAATACGTAACTTTTATCTACAGGTTGTCTAACGGTGATCGTGCCTACGTAGTTAGTAAAAATGCTTTAAAATTATTTTTAAAGAAAAACCTCGATAGAAACTAAAAAGCTTCTTAATCTACAAAACATTAAAAGTACCTAGATTCCCATTCTCATATCTATTTAAGTAAAATGTCAGTGCACAGTTACATTTTCTCATAATATAATTGTGTATATACGATAGCTACACACGGATTTATATTCTTCCTGATATATATATATACAATTTTCTGTTCACTGTCATGGCAAATTATCTTTTCTTTACGCTTTTCGCTTATTAAATCGTACATATCTCATTGCAAGTTTGTATGTGTTGGGCGACAGTATTTATTTAACTTCTGCGCTCAGATTTTCGCTTCAAATCTTTGAGGAATAAAAGGTAAATACCCTGGATATAAAAAGCGTTTAATTTTAACGACCCACTGGAAATTCTTTGTGTTGTGTGTTTGCTCTTGTTATGGGATTGTTTACATACTGTTTTTTGTGCGTTGTATTTTTTGGAGTGTTGTTTTAACTTATATTCTTATAATATATTTGATTGAAAAAACTTCGTATATTTTTTGTCTCTAAACATTTTTAGTTTTGAAGTGTAAACTAAATTATAATTCTAAGGCTACTCCTACTGTCTTACATACTATCCATGTGCAATGAACCTTGATGACATGATGACTCCGCCTACGTGCTTATTGAAGTGTGAAGTTCGAGCTGTTGGTTTTGGACAAGAAGAGGGTTCCAGATATTGGGGTTACTTGGTTTACTAAATATATGGTTATTTTGATTCATAAAAGCTGCTTCTTTGAATTTTCGTTTTCCCCAGTGCACAAAACCTTGGCTTCTGACCACTGTATATTAAGTTGGTTGGTCCATACATGTTCCGCTATACCTAATCTCGAGGTTTCACCTCTTTGAGTATGTTTCAGATGTTCCTTAACTCGTAGAAACTCGTAAAAAATACCTCTTCCCTTACGAGACACCCTGTACTTACTTATATGGACATGTAAATGTTTATAAAATTATATTTATAAATATTTGAAATATTTCAGATATTTTTGATACCCTGTATCATATTTTATACCTTTCAATTTAGTACATTTATTCGAGTAATTTATCACAACAGATTTCGCAAACCCTTCAACACCGTTCCTATAATTTTGCCGTTCTTTTCCCACTGTTGCCAATAAATAAACTTCATTACGTAATACACAAACGGCCTCTGGGAACCGTAAACTATAATTTTCCCTATCTCGATGGAAAACGTGATGGCATATCTCGGAACCCTCTGTCGGGTACCCTGACCAACTCAGTATTTTAGAACGGCCGTATGTTAATGTGAGACATTTAGATCGGAATCTTGTCGGCGCTACTTCTTTCAAGAGTCGAACCATCACTTTCATCTAAAACATGAGAGTCATGAATTTTGCTGCTATGCTGACAACGCGTAACTTTGTGACTAGCACGGCAGAGACGCAAGTCGAAAGATCGACCAGTCGTACAAAACCGACTATATGTTGTCTCACATTCTCGGACAAAGGGAGCTTCTGCGTGTACACGAATTCCTTCATTCGAGGTAAATTTCTTGAAACTGATAATAGTCTAGGATGTAAGATACAAACATATATACCTACATTTTAATTCCCTAAATACTGAATTTTATTACACGGTAAGATTAAGATATGAAAAACATTGTGTGTTGGGCGGTCTCTTGTTTTGGTCGTGCCATTTTCCTAAGTTATATTGCATACAAATTGCTTAAAATGAGAACAATAAGAATATTTCCAATTCCATTGCTGTGTCTACAGTTAAACATTATGTACGAAACGACAATAATAATAATAATAATAATAATAATAATAATAAATGTCTTTATTGTAATCAAGGATGAAATTACAAAAGGCGAAGTTAAAGCTCTAGGCTTCCTCACTTAACCTAAGCTTCACCAGAAGCGGTTTGGTTTGCTTCACAAAAATTACCTTCTTCACAGCATAATGAGAGTAGTCAAAAAAATTCTCCACATGTGTAACAGTCGTGGGAAGTACCACCAGTCGTCCAGTTTTCTCTGTCGGCTTCTTGCTATTTAAAAATTTGAAGAGAAACCTCAGAGAACGTCCTATGAAATGATATAAAATAATAAACTCGTTATTCTTATGCGTGGCATTATTGGAGAAACCCATTTATAGTGACAGTCGTATCGTTGTTGGTTATTCACCTTGACATTAAACCATAGGCTTATAAAAAAAGTAGATTGCTTAAAAGGTTATATCCCTGTACTAATGGGGTTTTCATTTTTATAGGTTGGCCATCCACTAATTGGAGTTGGCAGCATTATTTCTACTGACTGTAACTTCATAGCGATCGATGGGCGCCAACCTTTAAAATTCAGGATTATGTTATTTGGGTGGTATTGTTATTACCTATTGTTTTGAAAGTTTATATATCACAAACGTAACAACAAATTGTTTAACAAAATGTAACTATAAACTCTATAAAACAGGGCATAATACAAATTCTTTATCGCAGAGCATCTAACGTTTGCAACAACCCGGAAGACCTTAATATTGAAATTTCAAACATCAAAAAAGATTTAAAGCAGAATGGTTACCCTGAAACCTTTGTAACTAATTCCATGTCAAAACTTAAAAATCGCGAAGTAAAAACGAATACACAAGCGGGAGATACCTTATGTCAAGGGGATTTCTGAAAATAAATATCAAAACAGCTTTCAAATCCAGAAATATGCTTAGAAGCTTTCTTAAAAAAGTAAAACCCCCCCCTTTATTATAAACACAATAAACTGTATTTATCAAAACCCTTACGAGTGTGGCGAATCGTACATTGGAGAATCAAAAATACCTCTTCCCGTACGAATTAAAGAACATATTATTATGAAACATACTCAAAAAAGTGAAACTTCGAGATCAGGTATAGCGGAACATGTATGGACCAACCAACATAATATACAGTGGTCAGAAGCCAAGGTTTTGGACACAGAACAGCACTGGAGAAAACGAAAGTTCAAAGAAGCAGCTTTCATGAATCAAAATACCCATATATTTAGTAAACCAAGTGTAGATATCCCCAATATCTGGAAGCCTCTCCTTGTCCAAAAGCAGCAGCTCAAACTTCACACTCCAATAAGCACGTAGGCGGAGTCATCAAGCTTCATTGCACTTAATTATAATTTAGTTTACACTTGAAAACGGCTAGAGATACTAACTAACCGAAACGTTGTTTTAAGTAACACCAAACGATAGTATTAATAATTGACTCTGCGAGTTTCGTGTTTTGGTTGGCGTTAATATAATTTCAAATGGCTGCCAACTTTTTTCTAGGAGAAAAATTAATTCCCTGACCACACAACCTATCCATGAGATGTTATCTTAAATATACAGGCCTTATATGGAATGAACAATCTACTTTTTTTGATGGACCTGTGCATTAAGCACAGAAGGTTGCATACATTGCATGCCATTTAAAAGGTACAATGACATTTTTTGGATTACTTTAATTATTATAACGCTACCGGTGTCAGACAAATTAATTATTCTCGTCCCTTATGCCAATGAGGAGGGGACACTGTGAAATTGGTTTATTTCAGTTAAATGTTAAAATATTTAGACGTTAGTATAGTAGCCACTTTGGTACCTAAATAACCTAAAAAATGCCTTTTAACATTGATTTTAGTGGTTGCTTTCGGTTGTTTTTTTTTTCATTCTGGTGATTACATTTTCTTCCTACGAATCTCTTTCCTCCAACAGCAAATCCCCAAAATGGAAGTCAAACATATATTTTATTAAATCATTTTTATTTTCCCCAGTTCCCATTTCCGTTTTCATCGAAATATCAACCGTGATATTTAAATTTGTGATTCCGGCGTCGCAAACCGAGATCGAAGATAAGTAAAAGACAAAGACAACGACAGATCGACATTGCTAAACCACTGCATATATCATTTCGTGTTCGCAACTGGAACTAGGCACTCAGTCTTTTTAGAATTTAAAGTCCGCACTTGGGGAATCGGGAGCAATACATATGCCCTCATGCCGGCGTAAAGAGATCGATTGTTGGACTGAGACAAAGGGGATATTCTTTTAGAAAATATAGTTTATAGTTTTAGAGTAAACTTTTAGTTTATATACTCATTGGGACTCTTTGTTCCGCTATACTAGGGTTGTGCAAGAGCTTGCGCAACATAGGAAATCACATAAACAATTTAAGGTGGTCATATATTGGCTTCCTTGTTTATTTTAGACCAATAATTTATTTTCATTTGTTTTTTAAAGGGACTAATTATAATAATTATGGGGTTATTTAGAAAAACGGGAATCTCAAGATGGGCAAAATTACATAATTCGGTTCTGAAACTTTATAATAAATGCACCTTTCAAATGCAGAGGCGGATTGTGAAATTGGGTCACAGTGCCATGGCCCTACCTACCTGTACACCCTATCATGTACTTTGTCTGCCGGCGCTTAATTATTTTTGTGAAAACTTAAAATGTAAGGTAAAATTTGAGGCTTCGGGCCGAAAAAAATCCATATGAATAGACCTGGCTAGACTGTCACATAAAACAGAGGGAGATATAAATATTCCATCTCTTATTGGATCATTTTATCTAGCCGGATAGTACTAATCCGGTTCGTCCATCGACTTTGCCATACCATCAGATGGTAGCTGCTTTGAATGCGGTTTTCTCTGTCAAAGTATTAATTTTAAAATATCTTTCTATCATAATTTAATTATTGATGTAGGTTAGGTGAGTGACAAAGTAGTGGCATATCGGACGGTCTTTTGTAGTGGAATACTCAGAGATCCAAGGATAATAGATACCCTGGGGCGGATAGACCACGACTGCCGTTTCGTCTTTATTAGGACTCTACGGCCATAACCCAAAGCAACTCCACAGAAAACGGCACGATACATTAAAAGCCACCTTGCAAAAGTCCAGCGGCCATCAACACACCGGGACGCCATCCCAGCAGAGTCTACCCTGCATAATATACTCCACAACCACTACTAACTAAATATAAGAGTTAATATATAAATATTATTCGTTATTTCTTGTATATTTTAAATAAGGCTATAATCTCAGACCAAGCACTATATGGTCGGAGGTTATAATAATAGGTACCGTGCGAGCAAAAATTATTTGCATCAAAAAGGGGCTTGCATCTAAGGACGTAATGCTAAGCCGTAGAGCTTAATACCTGTTGGGTGTCAGTAACTACCTGAATTAACAATCAATCAGTTATTCCGTCATCTTTGACAGTCGTTACAAGTAATTTGATTCATAGCTAATTTTTTCAATTTCTTGAATAATTCACACAATGGGCTTTAGGGAACATCACAAACCATTCATGGTTGAAGCGTATTTTCGAAACGAAGTTATAGTAAATGGTGAGTGGCAATACAATCCGGGTTTGTGCATGGACGATTTTCACGAACATTTTCCTAACGTTGCTTTTATTGCTGGGGATTTTTATCATTGCCTGAAAAGAACCGTGGCCATGTTTAGGGAAACAGGTTCTATACAACACAAAAAAGAAGCAGGAAGACCATCTTTAAGAACATGAGAACTTGTTGCAAACGTTCGTGAAATAATGCAAAATACGCCAACAAATTGTATAAGACGCCTGTCCCAAGAAGTGGGAAGATCTTAAGAAGCAGCTAAATTTATTTCCTTATAAAGTGCAAGTATTTCAAGAATTTTGTAAACAACAAAAATAAATTTGTATTTGTCTACTTATTTTATTACTCATTAGTTTGGCATATCATCTCATAATATGAATTCGAGAAAATTTTAACCTAGATTTGGTTAGATATATCGTCCCCATATCATTGTGATCTAAACCAAGCCCTACGTTTTTTAATCAAAGCCCTCTTTGATGCAAATAATTTTTGCTCACACGGTATAACTACTTATGTTATTGCTTTAATTTGTATTTATTGAATATAAATAAATATATGGTAGGCATCACCTTATCTTTAAACGAAAAGGCAACCTATTACTTAAAATTTACGGACCTATGTTCCTGATTAATCATCTTTTATTGTTAATGAAAAAGAATTCTTTATCGACTGTAAAGAAAAGATGATTTGAACGGTTTTTGAACAGATTTGAAAATAATCGTGCAACAACAATCTACCATTCGTAAATAGCTAATTTCCCGTTCGAGTTAGTCAAACCTATCATCTAATTGCAAATTAATACCCATGCGAACATTTATTACTTAAGGACAAAGTATTTATTTACAGCAACCACATATATTGGATTTCAGTATTATATAGTAATAATGGTAAAGACATCTGCTGCCTAACATAAACAACACTACCATAACACTGGATCATTATTACAAGTCGTAAATCTTAAAAACCTGAAGATGTTATTAAGACTCCTTACATTGTTTATGCCACGAAAAGTATTTATTTATTTTCTTGTTTAAGTGCACAATTTGTATGTAAAGTACGCATATTATAATGCCTAAAATTTGTCGGTCCTTTGATAAGTAGTGTTCAAACAAAAAGTAACGGTGTTTGTGTTTATGCCTATAAGAAAAATTATCTAAAATCATATATTTTTACAAAAAATTTGTAAAAATATTCGCCTTTAACCCTTGAGGAGTGACGTTGATAGTTATGACACGAACTGTGTCGTCGGTCTGGCAGACCGGAATATAATAATATTCATATTATTGGTGTAATATAAGACAAAATATTGTTATTATATTTGAAACTACTATTGTACAAATTGGGTGTCAAAATAAAGATAGGATAAAACAAAGTTGTCAAGTAATGATCCAATAATGAGCTAGAAATAATGAAACCGTCGTCATAGACGAAGGTATCTGGTTTTTCATTTACTACCTCATCCATAAGGCTTTGCAGCCATTTTTGTTCTTTTTCGTATTAACCCATCTTGCTACAATAAAATAAACTTTAAGACTCTACCATATTATAATAGTGGTATTTTATACTTTCTTACCAAAAAATTAATAAAATCGTTTTTCATTCAATCATTTGTCAAATACGTAAACAGTGACGTCGGTCCACTAGACCGAAATCAGTCGTAAAGCAAAAATTATAGTGCCTAAAAATCGACCACTCCGTAGGAACACTTACTAACAACTGGCAAGAAGATATACGGGAGGTGGTCCAGAGCATCCCCCAATTTCAACACGATATTACATGTAAAAGTTCTTGTCGGTCCATGAGACCAGGCGTCACCACTCAAGGGTTAAATAAGTATTTCTGCGGAAATTGTCGAATCCGGGCTCTCCAAATTTTGTAGGTGAAGAACTCGGTGTTCACAAAACTACTGTCTGTAAGACATACACTTCTGTAATGGATGCAGTTTTGGAGATGGCCAATATTTTTATTAACTTTCCTACAAGTGCTGAAGCTGTTGTGGAAGCTGAACGGTTATGCCTTATATATATATTTTTTCTTCCATTTGTGAGCGAATATCAATTGCTTGTCTTTAATTTCTTCATCACTACTATCACTTTCCTCATTTTCACTGAAATCTGCCATACTACAAATATAATTTTCCTATTTTCCACAAAAACGTAACAGATTACTATTGTACTAAATAAATAGACCAACGTTGTTGTATTTACGTCAACTCTTTTGCAAATTAGGCACTAAACTGAACATGAAATCTATAATCTGAACAAGTGGATAAGCCATGTCTGAACTTGTGTTGAATAAGCATGCATTTGCTACAGAGGTGTAAGAAAAACAGCGATTGCTTCGAAATTGTAATTCATATCCAGATCTAGCAATTGCTTTTACTTATAGCATTTGCTAGTCAAGCAATTGCTTTTACTAAAAAGTAATTGCTTCAAGTAATTGCTTATTTTTTATTTATTAGGCTTATTATATCACATATTATTATACTTTTTAATATTACGTTATCTTGGATTATCTGCCCTCTGCCGTCGGCCGTCGACTAGACGGCAATTCAAGGCGCTGTGGTATAATAAGCGACATTCGTTATCGTATCTAGTTTGCTTTTCTTTTATAGGCAAACAAGGATAACACCGGCACTTTAGACAATGCTTGTTGCTGTAAAATTTGGTGATTTTACGAGAGAGCTGATTAGTTGGGTGTTGTGGTAAGAACTTAATTTTACCGTGATTTAACCAATCAGTTTTGAAAAGGGACGGTATTTCACCAATAAATATGATTTAAGTGATATGTATATTGAAATAAACACAAAACACTAAATCTATTTTTCGAGACTTAAGGCTTAAGAAGTATTATTTCAGTCATTCCACATCAGAGGTAGGGGAAAGTCGCCCTTGATGGCATACTTCCCATGATGGCATACCACAGGTATCTCTGGAATAAACCGGGTTTGCGTCATCCCGCATAGTTAGACGGGCGCGCGTATTGACCGTTCAGTTATGAGTCGAATTTCAGTCGTGACGGACGTTTTTATGTTAAGTTATTTAATAGAACAGAAATTGCTAAGTGGCGAAGTAATATTAGCCAGTTTTTAAACCAAAAATTTATTATGTTAGGTACATTAAATTAGAATGCACGATTTTTTTCCCGATAACTATAGGATATATATTATGTTACTTTGCTATGATTATTTTAAATCTAAGTTGTGGTTTTAATTTTTTATAATTTATATACTAGAAGTGTGACATATTCCTAAGAAGGTCCATTGGTTTCCTATGATGGCATACCTATAAATACATATAAATAGGTATGCCATCATAGGCGTCATATTCAAAACGGCGCTAATTTTACTTTTCTTTGTGTCTATGTCCCTAAACACTGCTTATATGCTTTGTAAAGTTTTTGAATATATCTTTAGATTGCACTTCCCTAATAATGTTTTAATTTTTTTTAAAGTTTAAAACATGTTCCCTAGAATGTAATATATTATTTTAAGTCTTTTTAAACATTTTTATGTGCTTGAATTTTTTAACAATAAAAATGTGCAAACTGTAACAAAAATATTCCTTTTACATGTATGCGTCCTTCAGATTTTTGCATTTTACTGGAGTATGCCATCATAGGCAACGCAGTTGCCTATGATGGCATACTTGGTGTTTTTTTCTTTTCTATTCTTTTTACCAAAAAATTGTTTTTGTATATTTTTAAAGTTTTATAATGAATATTTAAGTAGTAACAAATATTTTAACATGGTTAAATGGGTTAAAACCTTTGAACTAAAAAATATATTAGGTGGTAAAAAAAAAGGTGCCATCATTGGCGATCTTCCCCTATCTAAGACGAGAAGGTACTCGCAATTTTGCCCTTCTCACAAACTATTTTCAAGTGAAGAATTGATCTGCGACGACTGGACACATGATCTAGATACAATGTCTTGTTGAAATCATGATCAATTTAAATTAAGTTGAAAGCATATATGTACAAGAAGCTATCCCCCAATCACAATCGTAATTAATGAATTAATTAATGATTCAAAACGGCCTTCGTAGAATAACCCAATATTTTCGACCTGATTTAGCACGAACTCGGACTTCTAAATTGATAAATAAAATTCAGCTTTTTGTTAGCCAGGAAATCGGAATTTTTAGGTTAAACACCCGGCGCAAACGGAACTGAATTATGCGGGTTTACTGAAATCATTTATGTCAGTTAGACGGTTTCGGTTATTCTTTTTTGACATTTTATTGTAAAGGATAGTTTACATTGCAATTTGACTTTGTAGGGTTTGTTATATTGAATTTCTGTTTCGTGTTGGCAAATATTTGATCTGTTTATTGCATCTAAAGGTTTGTTTGAAAGAAAATACTTTCGTGTGTAAACGAAAAATTAAATTTAAAAATTTATCCGGTTCTTATATATAAAAAAAAAAAAAAGTATTTTCGATTTATTCACCAACAATCCAACAATAAGATTGTCATTGATCGATGGGAGTAAGGTTAATGCTAAAAATAGTTGTCGTTCTTTATTATTATTATTAAATGTGTCTTCTGTTTCTCTTTTCACCTTTCTGAAACATCCACACAATGATAATGCCTATTAGAATGATTAAATTTTTTCTTTTCTCAACGAACGTCTATAAATCAATCGTTTTTTACACCCCACTGAACAAAAACCATTTGTATCAATCACATTAATTTTCTCAATCTATCAAATCCAATTTTATATCAATATTTCCATGATATTCCATCGAAGAGGAAGAAAAATAACCTAATCATGCACGATTTTTGAAAATCATCTATTAGCCATCATAAATGAAAACGTAAGCTTACAGTTTACTGCTACAGATCACGAAAGAAAGATGAAAATCCATGATTGAATGGCCGTTCTTCGTGAGAGTTAGGCGTTATATTCATTTATTATTTCCCAAACGAAATTTGAAATCAGTTTTTAGGAATAATGGGTTAGACAAGATTCACGAGAAGAATTATATACTTAATTAAAAGCAATCATTGATTTTAAATCCGAAGTAAATAAGAGCTATTCGCAAGAATTAATATTCTCTGCAGGTAACTGACCTTGACAAACAGTGGCGGAACTACCGGCATTTAGTTTTAAGGGCGGTGTTTGTCTCGGCGATTATTGAACTTGGATAAGACAAATTAGGAATTTCTACGATTTAGTTGAAAGTGTCTATGTTTTTTTTTTTTGGACAAAGCATTAAACGGTGGGCACTTTTGCAAAGTGTTACTAATGCTGGCAAAAATAATTTTAACCTCCACAACTAAAGCGGAAGTTAATGAAGCAAAGTCTTTAAGAAAACACGTGGAAAATTTGAAACCGTTTTTCAAAATAAAATTTTAAAGAATATTGATGCTTTGACAATACTTTTACAAAAAAAAAGAGCAAAATATTGAAGCTGCGTCTAAAATGTTTACCACCGCCACTGAAATTATAAATGAAATGAGAAATAATTTTTATGTAATTAAAACGGACTCTGTTATTTTGGCTAGGCAATGGGGCACTACTTCTGAATTCGAAAACAAAAGGATATCAAGACCAAAAATAATTTTTGATGATTATTAACCATTATCAAGTTCAAACAATGTGATAATTGGTTTAGAATAAATGTGTTTTTTAAAACTATAAATATAATTACAGCTCAATTAAAAAAATCAAAGTTCTGGCCTGTACAAAATTTGTTCTTATTTTCGCGTTTTGTTCCCCAACGTTTTACGAGATCCTTCTCTTTCTGATAAGGATATTTTACGATATGAGTCAAGCCCTGCATCTTCAATATCTATAAAGATATCGCTGATACAATTTCATCACAAGTGCTTTCATGTTTTAAGAATGATTTAGATAATTTAACTTCTATTTTTGATTTATTAGATTTTATATTGGTAAAAAATTATTATTCATCTTCCAGTTTTAGAGAAATTGTAACTGCCTGCAATATTTTTTTGACCATCCCTATTTCGGCTGCATCAGCTGAACTATATTTTTCCAAGTTAAAGTTAATTAATACTTATTTGAGAAATTGCATGACCGATAAGAAATTATCAGCTTTAGCAATTATTTCTATCGAAAATGAGGAAGCTAAAAAAATAGACATTTCTAATCTGATTTCAAACTTTTCGCATGCAAAAGCAAGAAAAAATGATTTTTTTATATGGTTATCAATTATAATACTTCGTATCATCACCTTTTTTATATTCCATAACAGCTCCATTAAGGTTCAATACCTTACACCATCGGTAAAGCTTTTTCTGTCTCCTAATAATGAACGTTTCTACGTTCGAAATATATTGATACCCTAATTGAATATTTTTATTCTAATAAATTTGTGGAGAAAAACTTTTAGTTTTTCTTTTGTTTCTATACCATTATTTATTCTATTGTACCTACCCACATCTGTAAGTTCGAGCTTGACAATACGGTAGAACGGCGAGTGCTCATAAAAAATACGTCTATGTAGGCGAATTAATGCCGCGAATAAATAAAATGTTTGATATGAAACATCGCTTTTACCTACTACACCAACAATTGTATAGAATGATGGACCAAAAAGACTTTACTATTACCTAAAATTGACGGTTTAATTTAAATACTTATGAGGATATTTAGCTGGCGGGTCTATACTTTTCCTCATCCAAGATTGTACATTATTCTATACCTATTTATTTTATAAATAATTTTAAGTAATTTTACTTTGGTATATGAAAATAATGGACTTCTATTTTCTTGCCATTAACAATGAACATATTACTTTACTGTGTATTTTAATAATACTTACTATTACCAGGAAATTAGATTTTCTTGCAGTCGTCAGGATCCATTCCGTCCTGGTACATTGGTAATAGTTTCTTGACATTAAGCGCATTTAAATTTATATTAAAGGTAGAACCGGAAATAAATGTAGTTAGTACCTATTTGTTCCTGCATGCTGCAAATTGAGTCGATTTGATTCAAACGAAGAATTATGAAATTTATTTATTACAGTAGACGCGTAACTTCCGTTATTGCGCTCTGTTTTATTTATTTTTAAATAATTACTGCCTAAATAGCTTTGGTAATATAACAAGTAAAAACTATCAATAGACATTGATGGATCGTGGGTTTCTTTAATGGCGACTACCATAAGGAAAAAATCTGGTAACTTTGCACTTTTGCAGTATTTTATTTTCAACAAAACACGGCAGTTTTATATTAACACAAGAATAAAGCAACCAAATTATCAACAGTTTCAGCAAGACAAGAAATTTAACAGTTGATCCAACACAATTTACAGTAGAGAGTAGGGTAGGAGGAAGAAATATATAAAAAAACTAGAAAAATACTTACCAAATAATGCAGCAAGGACATTGTCATAAATCACCACACATTCTAAAGAAAAACATAGATAGAATAATCATTTACAGTGACTAGCTTCTTAAAAGGCGATTATCACCGAAGAAAACATCTTCAACGAATAGGAATTTACAATGAACCCATTGCATGCAGACTTTGCGGTGAAAAAGACAAAACCGCCTCTTATATAGTTTACAGCTGCAAACCATTAACCCGCAAAATATTCAGAATGTTCGGAAATATCCAACGCGGCGACAACCTCCCGCATCACAAACTTGGAAGAAGGCTATTGGACCTTATAGAAAAAGAATAGAAAGATATTTTATAGTTAATATATCGAACGGAAAAATTGTATTCAAAACAGCTACCATCTGATAGGGGGTAGAAATCGAGGCCTGATTTGAAGATCTGGCCACGTACCAAATCTCTACGAGCAAGTAAAAGAGGAAGATATATTTACATGTTTCTCTGTTTTATGCGATATCCAAGCCTATTTATATGGAATTTTTTCGGCACGGCGAAGCGCCAGGGAGTTTTCGCACCGTTAGCCGATAGGCATCAACGTCGTTAATTATTTACAAAAATAATTAAGCGTCGAGAGACAAAGTAATAATTAGGTACGAGTATGAATAACTAGTTTGATGTAAAGGTAGCAGGCGTGTATCTGGAGTTGAACTTTGGGGGGAGGGGGGGGGGGGGGGGGTAATACAGTGTCACCAATAAAGTCCGCATCATATGAAATTTTTTTTTATTAATAGCTTTATTCGAAATTTGACTTCGGCATCAAGTTCTGCTTTAATCGAGATGAAAATTAAGCAAAAAAAATAGTAGTCACGTGATTCGCATTATCTGTCAAATTTTAATTTTTTCCAAAAAATTATTTAAAAGTGGGGTTATTTCTGAAAATATCGAAAAAAGTTATTAGAAAAAGTTTTTTTAAATGCAGTTTCTAGCCCACATGCAAACTTTCAGCTGGATAAGATAATTTTGATTTTTTACCTATATTTTGTAAATTGTACCACTTTTGCAAAATAAGACTCAACGCAACCTACATTAAACTTCTTAGTTTTGACAATGCCTTATTTCAGATACATTTTCTTCAAAGTAGCGCCATATATATTAATTGTGTGTTTTTCTTCAAAATCAAAATTGGGCTATTAAAATTTGGTCGCATGTGATGCAAAGTTCATTTGTTTTTAACCCTGTATAAGGTAACTTCATAAAATAAGTATTTTTGAAAACGTAGTTTGTGTCCGAAAGTAAAAAAATAAAAAATAAAATAAAGGGGTTTTAAATTAAATCGTTGAAAATAGATAAACTTTACGTTAAGTTAAACTAAAATTTATTTTTCACTTAATGAACACTTTATTGATGACACTGTGTTCTTTTTTGTCTTTATATTAAGGTGTACTACTTTCAGACACAAACTACGTTTTCAAAAATACTTATTTTATGAAGTTACCTTATACGGGTCCAAAACAAATGAACTTTAATAGCCCAATTTTGATTTTGTAGAAAAACACACATTTAATAGGGCGCTACTTTAAAGAAAATGTATCTGAAATAAAGCATTGTCAAAACTAAGAAGTTTTATGTAGGTTGCGTTGAGTATTATTTTGCAAAAGTGGTGCAATTTACAAAATATAGGTAAAAATCAAAATTATCCTATCTAGCTGAAAATTTGCATGTGAGCTAGAAACTGCATTTAAAAAAACTTTTTCTAATAACTTTTTTCGATATTTTCAGAAATAAGCCTACTTTTGAATAATTTTTTGGAAAAAATTAAAATTTGACAGATAATGCGAATCACGTGACTACTATTTTTTTGCTTAATTTTCATCTCGATCAAAGCAGAACTTGATGCCAAAGTCAAATTTCGAATAAAGCTATTAATAAAAAAAAATCCCATATGATGCGGACTTTACTGGTGACACTGTATAAGTAGGTTAAGTAGGGATGGGTTGTCGGCATACAAAAGGAGAAATTCTTTCGCTACCGGAAACTCGGTTTTGTCTTGTTTAATATATATTTTTTGCAGCAATAAGGAGCAGGTACACGCTATAATAGGGCTGAACCCACTGATATTTTTATACGATAAGACTGGTATTACGGAACCGATAAAGCAGCCATATGAAATTGAGAGCTATTTTAAAAAAGCAGCGATTGCTGGCTTGGCTTATGTATGCTATAGTAACTACCCCCCCCCATTACCTCCCCTTCAAATACGCGCCTGAAAGGTAGGTAGGACCATCAGGCTCTGTGACCCTACTGCATGAGCCACCGCTGGTAGAAAGGTATTTTCACTGATCCAGCACACAAGGGAAGTTGTAGCTGAATTCTATCTTTCACGTGCTTTCTTTCTTGGCGTGAACGCTTTGGCGACACGCGAAAAAAGTATTATTACAGGGACAAATTCTTTAAACAAGTTCTGCATATTTTAATTTTACTTAACTTAGAAACGACTAGGAAATGTAAAAATCCTTTCAACATTGTCCTATTGAAGTTATTCGTACGAACCAATTTGGATAACAATGGCGAAAGCGAAAGACATGCAGTTATGAACGTTTTACCGCTGTCAGGTACCTTAAACGATTTTTTAAATTTCGATTTATTTCTCGTTCACTAAATAATATCGTTGTTCCCACAATATACAAACGTCGTCGTGTTAAATTTTACACTCATCAACTTTAGGTAATGAAGCAAACATTACTAATAAGTTGTTTTGCATGTTTGGATATTAATAAATCCCCGTTTCAACTTGCTATGTTGAAGATTTATGTATGTTAATAAGCTCAACCTACACACTTAAACATAAATACAGTTATATTAGTTACACTATAACAAGAAATCACCGCTCTCAAGGATTTAAGATCTGTTCTGTTAGTTAGAAATAAGTCAACACCAAAATAAGCGTATCGAATAAATGACAGAACAATATTTAAGTTGGAAGATTATTTCAAGAAATTTAAGTGCTGTTTATAGATTTGCTTTTTCCTACATTATACAGCGGACCCGTAATATTTTTTTGAAATTTTTTTTTAGAGAAAATTTATTATACAGGGTGGATCATAATAATGCTACGTGTGTCCACATTTAGCTTTTTTAAATAAAACCCATGACTGTTGCGTTTCTTTATCATTACGCTGTTACGAAATAAAAAATGAATATTTTGTATCCAATTACCAAAGAAAACAAATGGTTGAAACATTGTATAGAGAACAAGAAAATATCGAATAAGGCATATTAACATTTCTTCAAAGGTATGTCGTAATATGAGTTCTTCTTTTACGCGTTCTCGTGATACGATTATGACCAGTCTTCGGGTGCTAATCAAGAGTTGTTATATCCACGCTCTGATGCCTTTCTGTAAACAGGTGACATTCCTCAGCTTGTCGTTTGGTATTAAATAATGAAATGGACGAAAGAAACGGGTAAAAACTTGAAATAGCTGTTCGTCTGTAATGACAGTAAACAGCTCGAGTTATTTTTAATCCACTTTAAATATAAATTGGATAGTTGCGTTGTTTTCTTGTGTCATTTTTTTGTTAAATTATTTTCAATGCTCTTTTCAGACTTGGAAAAATTATGATATATTTGGTCGCATGGCCGTCTATGGTGTACGTGAAGATAAAGAAATAATTCGGCGGCCGTAGCAACATAATTTAGTATCTTCTTGTACTCCTTTGACAATGGCCCACAAGGGCCGAAACACGTGTCAGGAAACTGATTAAAATTGATATATCATAAATAGTGGAATCATCAAGCAAGATGCTTTGAAGGAAGCCTGTTTACTTACAAAAACGCCAATGTCGTCTATAAAAGTATATAGTAAACCATACTGAAATGACATATAGAAAATAATGCAATGATTTTCAACATCATGGTTTGGAAGAATAACAACAAATCATAATAAGAAAGGTATATTGCCTCTATGAAACACAGGTTGTAGCTACTTTGAATAAACCTAAAATTAAGCTAGAACAAATAGACACCTTCACATAAAGAAAAACAAATTAAAATAATTCACGCTGGATCGGAAGATGGATGGGTTCCAAACTACTTGCTGTTGTCTGCCAAGAATATTAAGGATTCGAGCTTGGATTACCATGACGAAACAAGTGCGGAACTTTTTGGAAACTAGTTAGAAAATTACCTTTTAAAAAATATCCCGACAATAGCGTGATGATTATATTGGATATGATATTGGAAATGATATTTTTTAAATTTAGCTACAATAATTGGAAGTCTGAAATACCCTTAACATTAAAAAAATAATAGGTAAGTGATAACTTGGCGGAATAGATGGGTCATACTGTCTTGCGTCTTCCACCGTATCATTGTATATTCAACCCCATAGAGCACAGGTGGCACCAAGTAAAATAATATGTGAGAGCAAAAATGTTTCCCCTACCCTGGGCACCTAAAGCATATTTTAAAAGTTGAAAATTCCTATATTTATATAAAAAACGAATATACAACCCATTGTTATTAACCTAAATGACGACCCTGACAGTGAAACAAAATTATGCTTAGATTAAACAAATTTATTAATTATGTATCATTTTATTTGTTAGTGTTGTGAAATTAGTTAGGACCATAGACAATTTATCTTTAAATACGTACAGCTTATCTCCTGCGCAAACAAACGTTTTATGGATGAAAAAATACGTCCGAGCGCATGGCTTGCCGGTCAGCTGCCTTCCCTCTGGGCACCTTCGGGCATGCGCACAAATCTCGTATTATCGGCCTGTCCTACTTTTGCGACATGCTCAAAATACACTCCAGAACCGGCTCGGCCGCCATTTTTGTAATTGTGTTTTAAGGTTTATTCTCTGTGATTCCTTGTAGTTTTCTAAGCTATTATTGTGGATTGTAGGTGTTTAATATTTACGGATTTCTAGTTTTTGTGTAGTTTAGTGAATTGTGTCTGATTGTGAGAAAATTAATTCTGTCAAAGTTGCTGGTTTGTCAATTTTTTGGTTAAAATCTGTACACCCCGACATTAAGCTTTTAATAAAGCCAGTATTCCACGGGTCAAGTTCTCGGCCAAGCAGTTTTCAAATTCTTGAACAAGAAATTTTGCTTGAAAATGTTTTACACGTACCCAAGTTTTTGCCAAATTGTAAAAATCGATACAAGTTATATACCAACTAATATTTGACTTGAGGTTAGGCACGCGATAACACCGTAGATTGGTTATTTTGCTGGTTTTGTTTGTTTTTATATTCGATTTTATAAGACTAGTTTAATTCACTACTTGTTCTTGTTCTCTTCCGTTTCGAACTAAAAACACGACGACGAATCATTTTTAAACAAATTTTAAAAACAAAACCTTAAAAACAATTTTCTATCCTTAAAATCTGGTAGGTTTGCTACTACTAAAAATGCCAGAAATCACTACCTTTTTTCCCAACTTGATCAAAAATTGAGAAAAAAGTCCAATTTTTTGGCAAGGATTTAAATTTTAAAGCCCTGACCTGCCTATTTTCCCATTCGTCAAACGATAATGTTGCAGTGCGCATGTCTAATAATGTCTAGCTTTGTTTACATGCGCGAGGCAATAAATCTGCCACTTTCGTGATTATTGTTTGTTTATCTAGAGGTAAATTGTCTATGGTTAGGACACAACATGTTATTAGTATATTTTTGAGACTGTGTGAATTTATAATTAAAGTTGAAACATTTTAATCCGTCAATGATGTCTACTCCTAAAATACCCTGTTGTAAATAATAGATTTTGGCTAGAAATTTCCATTTTGTTAATTAATGTCAAAAAGTCAAGACGATACTTTAGCAAGGAAGGGCAACGTATAATGTAAGTTATTCACACTGACTTGCAAACGTGAACTTTAAACAGACTGAATAGTAGATATAGAAAAGTCAAAATGTATAAGATATGTTGCTACACATCGAGAGGCCAATAAGAAAATATTTTGTTAACCATTAAGGCAAAACAATTTAAGGTGCATCAACCTATATAGCAGCCAACAACGAGAGTTCACGGGTGACCTCTGGTGGGTGTATAATATACCTAAATAAGTGCGTGCGTATGATTTCCCAAAACGAGCACGGTGGGCACGTTTTTTTTCTCTAAAGATAAAAGAAGATAAATCTTCTCTGAATGGCGCATAAATAACCAGAAACGCAGCCTCCCGAGACCCGGCCGCGGCCGTTTCGAAACGGTCATATCGGGTAGAGAAACGTATACCAGCATCTACGTCGTGACGGTCAGAACCTTGCGCATTGCCAAGTTGTAAAAATTACGCTATAACCACGATACACTAACAACGGTATGCATATGCATAAATTCGCTCTATCTCTCTCACATTGTGACGTCACGTGAGGGACTCGTACTTTTTAAAGTTATGAACAACGGAAGAGACTGTCAGTCATACTTTTTAAAGTTATGAACAACAGAAGAGATTGTCAGTCATACTTTTTAAAGTTATGAACAACAGAAGAGACTGTCAGTCATACTTTTTAAAGTTATGAATAAGGGAATAAACTGTCAGTCAATTTTATTGTTTGAATATTGGAGCGGGTTTTTTATAAATATGGAAAATGCTAGTTTTACAATATAATTAGAAAAAGTGACTATTGTTTATCTTAAAATATGCTTTATGTGAGGGGACAAATTATTTTCTTGGTAGAATGAGTTATTAATGTAAATAAATAACATTATCTGTTTGTTATTGTAAAAACTGATCCACAATTTAAACTCCTGCTCTTGGCTTTCCTAGCTTTGTCCTGCCAAATACATATAACGGAGTCGATAAAAATCACTTGGTTAACAATTATAATGTTCTAGTCCGCATTATATAACTATTTGAACTGAAAATAAAAAAGAAACAACAGCCACAGAAAGAAAAGTAAATTTGCGCGCTTTTCACAAAGGCCCGGCATTAATGCGAGGTTAGAACCTTTTCCCCCGCGTGACGCAATGCGCAGCGGTGTTGTCCTGCAAAATGCAATAAAAACATGAGCTTTACTTATTTAACAAATATTATGTTTAAATTTTATTTTTGCAATTTTAAAAAAATATAATAATAATAATAATAATAATAATAATAATAACAAATTTTTATTAGTTTATTGAACTATTTAAGTACATTTTAATTGTAAATTTTTTCTTCTCTCCTGATAGATAATTACAATCTAGAAAGACTTTTTTATTAAACTTTTTTACATAAAATTTGATTCTTTAATTTTTTTACAAATAGTTTTAAATTACACCTTTTAATTTCATTTCCTAACTTGTTATATTCTATAGCACCACTAAAAAATATTGATTTTTGAGTCGATTTCAAATTTGTATGATCCAAAATAAAGTTATTTTTTCCTCTTGTTTCATGAATATGAACTTCATTAAATTTTGTCAAGAAATTTTCATAACATGGTGCTGTTATATTTAAATTTATTTTATGAATAAAAATCAAAATACGAAATAATAAAAAGTTTTCTATATTCATCCATTGTAAACAATTTAGCATTTCCGTTATTTTAGTGTATTTATTACATCCCAATGTTATTCTCATTGATCTATTTTGTAAAATCTGTAATCCGTTTTTATCTTGTTATGAACATATATATAAAATTGAACTACAAAAAACAAAATGAGGTATAATAATACAATTGAAAATCATTTTTTTACTATAAATGCTTAAGTATCCGCTTAATCTATTTAGTACTCCTATTTTTTTTGAATTTTTTTTACAAATATAATCCCATCCCATCCTATAATCCCAACATGAAATTTTAAATTTTTGTCAATAATAACTCCTAAATATTTAACTTTAGTAACAATTTCAATAGCTTCGTTATTTATTTTTAAAAAAAGAATTTGATTTTGAAACTCATTATACTGTTTATCATACCTTAGTAACAAACATTTTGTTTTATCAATATTTATTTTTAATTTATTTTCACACATCCATTTATATATATGTTCTAGTATATTGTTCATATTATTTATTAGAGAAATTAAATTACAATCTGAAATATAAATTACTGTATCATCAGCGAAAAAATGATATTTACAAATATCTAGATTGTAGGCCAAATCATTAATATAAATTATGAATAGTAAAGGACCAAGTATACTGCCTTGAGGTACACCAACATTTATACCTTTTTTATTTGACACATACTCGTTACATTAACCTATACCTGCCATCTATTCATTAAATAGTCATGTAACCATTTATGTGCCTGTCCACCAATTCCGTAATGTCGTAATTTTTCTAATAATTTTTTTCTATCAATTGTTTCAAATGAACGTTTCAAATCTAAAAAAATAACGGCCACCATATCACCATTATCAATTTTAAGTTTCCAATCAATTAAAACATATTGTACAGCAGTTTCACAACTATATTTCTTCCTAAATCCTGATTGAAATTTTGATAATATTTTATTTTCCTCTACAAAATCTAATAACTGATAATATACTATTCGTTCTAAAAAATGTTCGACAGCTACAAGTGTATCTATTGGTCTAAATTCTTCTGGTTTTGATGTATTTTTAACCTTCTTTATTGGCATTATTGTAGTTATTTTTAAAATTTCAGGGACACTACCAAATTTCAAACTAGAATTTATAATATCCAATAGCTGAATAGATATTTCATTAAAATATGTTTTTAAAAAATTTATTGATATATCATCTGTACTGGATTGATTTGAAAATCTAAAAATGATTTTTTTTTAGCTCATTTACGTTTAACAATTTAAATTTATCAAACCTAGTATAATTTTCTTTAAAAATAAAGTTTTTATTGTAATTTGGTATTGAATTAACTATCTTAACATAGTATAAAACAAAGTCGCTATCGCCCGTCCTGTCCCTATAGCTTAAATCTTTAAAACTACGCAACGGATTTTGAAGCGGTTTTTTTTAATAGATAGAGTGATTCAAGAGGAAGGTTTTTATGTATAATACATGCATAATATTATAGAGAAACACTGATAATTTATAGTGGGGAGAACGAACGACCCAACCTAACCGGTCCCAGGCCCGTTCAACGATCGATCCGAAGCACCGAAGCCGAAATAGACGAAGACAGACTATGTTTTATGCATGGATGTGAATTGTGGACGGGCCGGCAAACGGTTGAGTTTGAGGTTTGTTCGCCTTATTATCTCACGTCGTATAATTCCGGGCTGCAACGCAGGCCGGGTACACGCTAGTATATAATAATATGTCGTATAAATTATAGGATAGGTGATAAAAATTATGTTAAAACAACAAACCTGTTTGTTTAAAGGTGGTAGACAATGCAGTAATATCGAAGAAATTACCTTTTCGAACTTCCATTGTCTTTATTATCTAAAAGATTAGAAGAAGAAGCAAAAACTATAATATC
This sequence comes from Polydrusus pterygomalis, assembly GCA_963969555.1. Classification (NCBI taxonomy): domain Eukaryota; kingdom Metazoa; phylum Arthropoda; class Insecta; order Coleoptera; family Curculionidae; genus Polydrusus; species Polydrusus pterygomalis. Next base: position 32,883,859 of record OZ018376.1, on the reverse strand, counting down.
AAAAGAGCATTCAAATCCGGAAATACGCTTAGAAGCTTTCTTTCAAAAGTAGGTTAGGTTAGGTTAGGTTAGAGTGGCAGACCTCTGGCATTGACCAAACAGTCACACGTAGTCCTGTAGGACCGTTGTGGTACCACACGTGTTCCGCGGAACCTATCCGCATCAGCCTCCTGATGGTTAACGCGACGTGACGTAGATCGTAGAAGAATCTTGACAGCTCATTCAAACCAGCCACTGCTGTTAATAAACTTCGTAAGTCGACCCAGTTGCAGGCTGCTCACTTCCTCCAGATCATTAAAGAATGGTTCGCCCAGGGCATTGAACCTTCTTCTAGCGAGGCCGGGGCATTCACACAAGAAATGCTGAATACTTTCCTCCTCCTCTTCATCTCTGCAACTTCTACAGAAATCGTTAGTTGGTACTTGCATGCGTTCAGCGTGTCTACCGAACAGGCAATGTCCGGTGACTACGGCAGTGATGTTTCTTAGGTCCTTCCGACCGTGTTGTAATAGCACTGCGGTTTTCCTGTCGTCAAGTAGGGGCCACAATTGCCTGGAGATGCTACAAGTTGCCAGCCCTGTCCATCTGCTTTGTGCAAGTTGTTTAGCTATTTGATCTATATCCTCTTTGACTGATCCCAGTGGTCTAGCCACAGTATTCTCTGCTAGTTCGGCAGACCTGCTTGCGCCCTCCCTGGCGAGCACATCAGCAGTCTCGTTGCCCTGTATTTTGCTATGTCCAGGAACCCAACACAGGGTGATTCGATGTTGAGCACCAAGTGTGCAGAGATTATTGCGACAGCGCCTTACTAATTTTGACTTAGTGCTGCTGGAGCAAATTGCCTTTATGGCTGCTTGACTGTCTATATAGATTGCTATAGACGCAGCTGCTTTCAAGCCAGGGTGATCCCGCAGGGTGTTGACTGCTTTATCCACTGCAAAAATTTCTGCCTGGAAAATGCTGCAGTAGTCAGGGAGTCTGTACGACCTCTGTATTTGCATGTTCTCGGAGAAGATACCAGCTCCAACCCCGACGTCCATTTTTGAACCGTCAGTGAAGATCGAGTGATCCGCCTCCATTATTACTTGATTGCCTTCCCACTCCTCCCTACCCGGAATGAGCATAGAAAAGCCCATTCCAAAGTCTGGCAGCGAAACAGTGTAATCGGTCGGCTCTCGCAGATTTTGGCCTGGATATATCCTTAGTATGCTACTGTGTCCGTAGTTGGTGCTGGTCCAGCATTTCGACTCTTTCAGTCGCAGAGCACTTTTTGCAGCCACACTTTTTCCAGCAGCATCACTTCAAAAGTAAAACCCCCCCGTAATAAAAACACAAAAAATTGTATCTATCAAATCCCTTGCGAGTGTGGCGAATCGTACATTGGAGAAACAAAAAGACTTCTTCCCGTACGAGTTAAAGAACATCTGAAACATACTCAAAGAGGTGAAACTTCGAGATCAGGTATAGCGGAACATGTATGGACGGACCAACCAACACAGTATACAGTAGTCAGAAGCCAAGGTTTTGGACACGGAACAGCACTGGAGGAAACGAAAATTCAAAGAAGAAGCTTTCCTGAATCAAAATACCTATATTTAGTAAACCAAGTATAGATATCCCCAATATCTGGAGCCGTCTTCTTGTCCAAAACCAACAGCTCAAACTTCACATTCTAACAAGCACGTAGGCGGAGGCATCAAGCTTCATTGCACATGCGTATTTAAGACAGTAGCCTTAGAATTATAATTTAATTTACGCTTGAAAACGGTTAGAGATACTAACTAACCGAAACGTTGTGTTAAGTAACAAAATAAAGACAATGGAAGTCCGACAAGGTAGTTTCGACCACCTATGAAAATGAGAAATAAAGCACGCCTAACTTGGCTAGAAACTTACGGGACCCGTGGAGCGAATTGGGGTGCTGGGTGGGGTAAAGTACACTAGGGCATTACTGCAAATAAAATTTTTTTTTTTTCGTTATTTTTGGTAACCTAAGAGTATTTATGATAAAAAAAATAATATATCAAAAACGGAAAATATGTCAGGCAACCCACCAAACATGTCAACTGAGTTGAACCGCTGAAAAAAAAGGGGCAGCTATAGGTTCAGCAGAAATAGAATACCATAGGAAATACCGATTTATAATTTTACAATTATCTCGGATAAAACTATCCATACAATGTTTAAGGATATGGGACAAGTAAATGTGCTTTAAATTTATTTTAGCGATATTCAAAACAAATCGAATTTAGAACTTTTATAATTAACAAGCAATCGATATCTCTATCTTTCTATAATATTGAGGTTATGTTTTAGTTTTGTGTTTTGTTGTTTTTGTATGTATATTTAGGTATATTATTGTTTTATTGAAAGAATGCAAGCAGCTAAAAAATTAGAAACGATATTTATTCACTGTACATAGATAGATAGATGTGCGTAAGCATAGGAGAAAAAGTTATTTTTTTATTTAAATCTAGGTAAGTTAAAATGTGTAAGTGAGCATTGTTCTTATTTTTCAACTCTAGAGTTGAAATAAATTTTGCAACTCTAGTGTTGAAAAAATGTGTTTAACACAATGGTGATACCTAAAAACTATGAAAACAAATCAAACTCTTGTTGATTATTTTGTATGGGCGTAAAAAAAATTGTGTACATTACTCGTGTAAAAGTGTTTTTCTCTTACTCAGAAAATTTCCGCACTCGGCTGACGCCTCGTGCTAAATACCTCCTCATTTGGACGATACCACTTTTAACACTTGTTATGTAATATACTATAACAAACCTGTTAGTATGACGCCGTTACAATTTTTGTACTTTTCACTTCCCCCAACGACTATAAATGGGGGAGAAAGAATAGGAAGGTTAACATCTTTGGGCGTTTCGTACGAAAAAAATATTATGTGATAAGACGAATCAAACCCGGCAACGCAGCACGCCTGGTAACACGGCAATAACATTCGTGACTGTTCTACGTTAGACGAAAATGAGAAACGGACCCGGTCCGGCCACATATTATCATAACGAGTTCTACTGCGGTATATCATCTGACTGTCATCTAAAACTGTATGCTAATATTTCCGTTCCATTGCAAATGCACCTTTGTTTGAGGTATCACAGCGTGAATCAACGAGTTATAAATGACCATAGAGTAAAAATGAGAAAACAGAGAGGACCGCTGCGTAATACGGACGCAACTTGGCTTGTCTAAGAATCTTTATGAGAAAGAGAATGGATAAATAATAGAAATGACTGGGAGGCACCTGTGGGGTCTATTATAAATACTTGTTTACTTCTTTACCTGGGCGCTCATTCAACTGGCCTATAAAGGCATAGAAGTTCACTTCTTACCTATTATTGTCGCAGGTAATAACATTTTTTTTATTCCCACATATTTTCTGTTTAACAATCTACTGAATTGGATACAACATATACGAGTACAGTGTCACCAATAAAGTCCGCATCATATGGGATTTTTTTTTATTAATAGCTTTATTCAAAATTTAACTTTGGCATCAAGATCTGCTTCGATCGAGATGAAAATTAAGGCATTATCTGTCAAATTTTAATTTTTTTTTTAAATAATTCAAAAGTGGGGTTATTTCTGAAAGTATCGAAAAAGTTTTTTTAAATGTAATTTCTAGCCCACATGCAAAATTTCAGCTGCATAAGATAATTTTGATTTTTTACCTATAATTTGTAAATTGTATTATTTTTGCAAAATGCACCCTACATAAAATTTCTTAGTTTTGACAATGCTTTATTTCAGATACATTTTCTAAAGTAGCGCCATATTAAATGTGTGTTTTTCTACAAAATCAAAATTGGTCGCATGTGATGCAAAGTTTATTTGTTTTTGACCCTGTATAAGGTAACTTCATATAAAATAAGTATTTTTAAAACGTAGTTTGTGTCTGAAAGTAATACACCTTAATATTAAGATAAAAAATAACACAGTAAAGTGTAAAGTGGAAAATAAATTTTAGTTTATTTAGTTTAACAGCGCAACATAAAGTTTATCTATTTTCAACGATGTAATTTAAAACCCCTATATTATAATTTATTATTAAGCTATGTCATAATAACGTTAACGTGTATTACTTTCAGACACAAACTACGTTTTCAAAAGTACTTATATTATAAAGTTACCTTATACAGGGTCAAAAATAAATAAAGTTTGCATCACATGCGACCAAATTTTAATAGCCCAATTTTGTTTTGTAGAAAAACACACATTTAATATGGCGCTACTTTAAAGAAAATGTATCTGAAATAGAGCATTGTTAAAACTAAGAAGTTTTATGTAGGTTGCGTTAAGTCTTATTTTGTAAAAGTGGTGCTATTTACAAAATATAGGTAAAAAATCAAAATTATCTTATTCAGCTGAAATTTTGCATGTGGGCTAGAAACTGCATTTAAAAAACTTTTTCTAATAACTTTTTTTCGATATTTTCAGAAATAACCCCACTTTTGAATTATTTTTTGGAAAAAATTAAAATTTGACAGATAATGCGAATCAAGTGACTATTATTTTTTTGGTTAATTTTCATCTCGATCGAAGCAGAACTTGATGCCAAAGTCAAATTTCGAATACAGCTTTTAATAAAAAAAATCCCATATGATGCGGACTTTACTGGTGACACTGTATATACCTATACCGTCATAAAGGTCTATTGTACTACGAAACGGCAGTAACGCCAAAACTTATTTCAAATATAGTCACAAATAACAAAGTTTTCGTTTTTATTTTACATACTATTAAAATGTAGTGTCACAAAGTACCTAACGGATGCGACGAGTCAATTCATTCTCATTTCTAACGATTCAACGTGATTCAATTTTAAACCTTTGATTCCTATATGTGCAAAATTTATCTTTGAAAGTATGTAGACGACTATCGTTATTTTAGTACATCTACCCGATTGGCTTAGGTGTGTATTTTTCAAGTATTGTGTAAGTAAAAGTTGTGTTTCAATTTTTCGTTTATTCGTTTAACAAATTTTCGATGATCAAGCTCGGTTAATTTTGCAATCGGAGACCCCAAAAAAGACGAACCATAAAACTTCCTTCAAAAGTAAGTAAGTATCCAATTTAAGATTACTTTTAATGATTTTCATTTATTTTATGGCAGTTTTCGGAAGTAAAATATAGTCTACCACCAGCCATTTTTCCAAGTTTATGTGGCAACTTTGTATCAACATTTTATGGGTCCATTTTTAGATGCTCTCAGTGTCAGCGGTTTCTTCGCCTACGTCTACAAGCATATTATAGTAAATGATCAAATAGCTTGAGGGTACATTTTCTTGTCTTTGTTACAATAAGGGGTAAAATTAAGAAACGTGGAACTTTGTAGCAGAATTTCTACACAGGAAAGCAAACGTATTTGTTTCCTGTAGTAAAGTAATTTACATATTAAATTAATCCCAAAAGTTATTATAAAACATAATAGCATAAGACAGGGGTGAATTTAGAAATTTGTTGCGCATATTTAAACAAACAATTTTGTTAAGTGAATAAGACATAAGATTTAAATGTTTCTTTGGTAAAACACCTATTTAGTTATTGCTATAGCTATTAGCTATTAGCTATTTACTTATTTATATTAGAAATAGGCAAGTATCTAAGCCTGTGGTGGTAAACCACTTAATATATTATTATACAAGGTGTTCATTTGAAAACTTCCCACCTCGATTTTCCTGCTTTAAAATGAAAATGTGGAAAATCGCTCGGACCCGTCGATTTTTATTTCGAGGGGGACATATTTTGCGTATATTGTCAATGTTGTTACTTCAAGCCCCTAGGAGGGAGGGGGGGTAAGATCTAAATCTTAAATGGATACCCCTATTTTATATAATTTTTTTGGATTCTGCATAAAATTCTGAACATTTTTTAATAAAAGCATATCAGCAGCGTCTATACTTAACAGTTTCCGAGATATTTTCTCTTGAAAAATTACATTTTTGAACTTTGACAGCGTCTAGCTTTCTAACTGTACGTCTTGGAGCAAAACGGCTTACATGTCCCTATCTTCGATTTTTATTATCTTTCCAATAGTGTAAACTTTCGGTTAAACCGGAAGTAATATATTTCTTACATCCGGTTTAACCGAAAGTTTACACTATTGGAACGATAATAAAAATCGAAGATAAGGACATGTAAGCCGTTTTGCTCTAAGACGTACAGTTAGAACGCTAGACGCTGTCACAGTTCAAAAATGTCATTTTTCAAAAGTAAATATCTCGGAAACTGTTAAGTATAGACTAATAATGCTTTTATTAAAAAATGTTCAGAATTTAATGCAGAATCCAAAAAAATTATATAAAATAGGGGTATCCATTTAAGATTTAGATCTTACCCCCCCTCCCCCTTCCTTCTAGGGGCTTAAAGTAACAAGATTGACAATATACGCAAAAGATGTCCCCCTCGAAATAAAAATCGACCAGTCCGAGCGATTTTCCACATTTTTATTTTAAAGCAGGAAAATCGAGGTGGGAAGTTTTCAAATGAACACCCTGTATATTAGCAAGGAACGTGCCTGAGAAAGGTAATTACCGATTTTTTCAAATACATTTTATATAATTTATATAATTAACCATATAGGGGTTTTTCTTATTTTCTCCCTTATGATATATATATAAATATATAACTTTTTGTCGCTGTAAATCGACAATTCGATAATATTATTCAGTATATAGACCTTAATTTTGTTCTCGACTATAAATTGAATATACAACGAAGCCTGGAAGCTATTTAGTATAATAAATGGCTCCAATATTACCTGACAATATTTCATTTTAACACTATTGTTTTTCTGTAATATGAGGGTCGCCTGCGAGAGAGATGGGCTATTACAATCAGGACAGCTGCGTCTGACCCTTGAGGGGACTTATTAGAATATTATGTAAACCTTTATTGAACGGGATTTAATTTTCAATATTTCATTGAAAACTATTTAGGCAGACGGGCGTTTGCACTGAGGATAGATATATGATGACAACTACAAATGTGCCCGAAAATCTGCAGCTTCCTATTTCCAGGGTCGCAATGGCCTGAATGCCCTATACCCAAACGAACAAGCAAATATACTGTAACATTGTTTTTTTATTTTATTATCACTAATACTTTATTTCCAAACAGAAAGAAATACCTTTCTTGTACCGTGCGAGCAAAAATTATTTGCATCAAAGAGGGCCTTGCATCTAACGACGTAATGCTTAGCCGTAGAGCTTAATACCTGTTGGGTGTCAGTAACTACCTGAATTAACAATTAATCAGTTATTCCGTCATTTTTGACAGTCGTTACAAGTAATTTTATTCATCGCTAAGTTTTCCAATTTCTTGCAGTTATTCCGTCATCTTTGACAGTCGTTACAAGTAATTTGATTCATCCCTAATTTTTCCAATTTCTTGAACAATTCACACAATGGGCTTAACGGAACAGCACAAAACATTCATGGTTGAAGCGTATTTTCGAAACGGGGTTAGAGTAAATGGTGAGTGGCAATACAATCCGGGTTTGTGCATGGACGATTTTTACGAACATTTTCCTAACGTTGCTTTTATTGCTGGGGATTTTTATCATTGCCTGAAAAGAACCGTGGCTGTGTTTAGAGAAACAGGTTCTATACAACACAAAAAAGGAGCAGGAAGACCATCTGTAAGAACAGAAGAACTTATTGCAAATGTTCGTGAAATAATGCAAAATACGCCAACAAATTGTATGTCCTGTTCCAAGAAGTGGGAAGATCTTATAGAACATGCAAGACTCATCTTAAGAAGCAGCTAAATTTATTTTCTTATAAGGTGCAAGTATTCCAAGAAATACAAGCCGCAGATTTTGAAAGGCGCAGGCATTATTACTCTCAATGGTTTACCCAAAATTTATTGGAAAGAAATGATTAATTAGACCTCACTTTTTTTCGGATGAAGCCTGGTTCCACCTCTGCGGTTATGTGAATTCTCAGAATACAGGCATGTGAAGTACTGAAAATCCCCATTTTTTTTGTAGAGTCCACATTGCACCCTCAAAAAATTGGTGTCTGGTTAGCTGTGTCCCCAAGACGAATTGTTGGTCCTATATTTTTCCATGACACAGTTACAGCACAATAGAGACAATATTTTGAATCCATTTGTTGACGACGAACTACGTTTCGGAAATTTTCAACAGGACGGTGCAACCGCCCATACAGCCGCCGAAACTATTAACTACTTACGCAATTTTTTCGACGACATTGATCAGTTTTCGATCAGACATTGAATTCCCACCTAGATCACCTTATTTAACGGTTATGGATTAGGTACTTCGTTTTCCCTCATTTAAAGAACACTATTTTTAAAACACCAGGTGCAAATTTAGAACAATTACAAGAAATGATTATCCAAGAATGTGGTAACATTTCTCCAGAGATGCTGGTGAACACTTTCGAAAATATGAAGAGAAGTGTGAATTTATGCTTGGAGCATGGCGGTGGCCAATTTCAGCAACTTATGTAATTATTTTTCTTTTTCTTTCTGTATATTCTGACTGTTGTTAATTTTGTAAACAACAAAAATAAATTTGTATTTGTCTACTTATTTTATTACTCATTAGTTTGGCATATCATGTCATAATATGAATTTGACAAAATTTTAGCCTAGATTTGGTTAGATATATCGTCCCCATATCATTGTGATCTAAACCAAGCCCCACGTTTTTTAATCCAAGCCCTCTTTGACGCAAATAATTTTTGCTCGCACGGTACTAGGATTCAATTACTGATTATACAGTTGTGACAAGCCTGAGCTTTTAATGTAAAGAAATGAATACAAAATGGACTACACGCGAGTTAAAAAGAGATCTTTATCTTCCCTTAATCCAGTCCTGTCCCGTTTATTCCTATGTTTTATTTCAATGTATAATATAGACATGTCGAAAACGATCATGCAAAGTATATGTAAATCGTTACTGCTAAAGATTTATACCTGGCTGTTTTGCTAAACTGTGTGTCTATTTCATTATGCCTTATTTTAGAGCGATTTACAAGGCACGGGTACGTTACAAGGAATACATATTTTAAATACAATTATCTATCTCATTTCTGTTACATGCCAGATTGTAATTTAATACAGTAGGCAAGTTCCAGTTAAATTTTCAACTCAGCTTCTCATTTTAATATTTTCGTTTTCAACTTGGAAAATGGTTTTGAATGTTTCTTGTACCAGTAAAATAACAAAATGGTACTAGATACTTAATTACTCAATTCAGGTATACACATTACAAGCTTAATTATTTAATTATATGTTCTTAACACTGTTTAGGCATTGTAAACTTAAGTTTACCATACACCAGAAGAAGCTACAATGTAGCGAAACGCGTCGTGTAAAGAAAAAGTTTTTCAATAAAAGTGGAAATTTGACAAAATAAATTGCCTTTCATTGAGTTATAATAACTTATACTAAAGTATACTTTAGAATTTTGATTATGTATGTCTGATAAATGGGATAAAACCTGTTAGACTTATGTGCTTAAATAAATAAATAAATAAATAAATAAATAAATAAAACAATTATTTTATCTAATATAGCGCAAAGCAATTAATACAGGTTAGAAATTATATATTTTATACCTACAAAAATCCGTAGGTAGTAATAAGATTCTGTAGGACTAATTTATTGATAAATCATCTTCTTTGTGGCAATATGCTAGTTAGTAGCAAAATATCTTGTATGATATGTATTTATTAACAAAAGACGGCATGTGATATTAAATAATAATATGTTGAAATGGCTATCATTTTGTTTATGCCGTTGGCGATGGATGTTTAAAATTCCATTGATTTTCAATACATCCTGTGTACGTACATGCGTATACAATGTTAATGATTTTTTAATATTTTAAATGTCAACTGAATGCCTAACAATAGAACAAAGCGGCAAAGTACAGAGCTGAATTAACCGTGCATTGTAATAATAATTATTAAAAATAATTTCCAAAAATAAGAAGTCAGGACGGGTTGGTGGTTGGTACCTACTTACTTGGCTATAGAATATGAATAAATTATATTTTGAAACCACTGTAGTTTCATTTTTAATGGCAAAAACGTTAATTTATTTACTATCATTGGTGTCTAATAATGTACACAGTCAAGTAGGATGGTAATTAATATAATGTTCTGAACCTTTTTGTCATGTTTTTGTTTAATAGTAAAGTATAATGCTTTAAAATAAAAATATGAATTAGCTACTACACTTAAATACGTCAATAAAATCCATCAAGTTCATATGCAAAAATCAATAGTACTATTGGCAACCAACAATGAAATTATCATTGAATAAAGTTTCCGGAAATATAAAATCAAATCGAAAATCAATGAATTAATGGATAAAATGTTTGTTATACGATAGTTTTCTTCGTGTCATTTTTACTTTCGTACCGTGTTATACGAACTTAAAATCTATGTGTTTTATGAGTTGTTTCCATTACTACATATAATAATTGCTGTAAAACAAATCAAAAAGGTATTTATTATATACAGCGGGTCTCACTGTAATGCGATTTTAATACTGCAAATTTGGATAATGAAGTTTCCGGAGACGTTCTTTTAAAAATAAATAACCTATGGTTACACCGGAAGTGGTCTCAAACTTGCTTATTTTAAATTGAGCACATTTAGTATATTATATTGGTATAGTATATTTCTGTGTTCCTTTCATTACTTCCAATAACTTTTAGTAAAATTTTTTTTATTTTACTTTACCCTTTTCTGAAAAAGAAAAATTGTTGTAAATTATTTTATCTACAGACTGGTTTTGGGAAATAGTTAGGTATAGGGACACCTTAGGTGAACAGATGGGAAATGTTCTGGCTTATCCATTAAATGAAATAGCAACCTAGCATTATTTTAAAAAGTAACGGTGATCTGTAATAGCTATCTATAATTTAAATCTAACTTTACCTTCAAACTTCACTGTTTACGTTTAACTGTCAAGTTAGTACTGACAGTTCGGATCTATACCAATGTGTTTTAAAAAAATGTGTTGTCATATTCCACAGTATGAATATACAGGCTTAAATACCTTTTTCTATTTCACGTTCATAATAAGCTCAGTACGATACGCATTTGCGTATCGTAATGAAGCTATTTCGATACGCGTTTTTTCTTTATTTGATGTTGGTAACATTTAAATGTTTTATTTCATTGACTTGCGCGGCCTTTGTGATTTACGAGAAAACCCATTTTTCGCAGGGGAAAAATAGCTTGATAACTTACTTTTTTATTCTGTGTGGATAACAGTCATGTATGTTGGTTGCATAAATCTATAAATCAATCTTTTATAGATGCTTCAAGCTATCATTTTTTGCCAAATCCTATCCAAAATTCAATCTACTAACCTTCCAATGTCGATTTTAACTTCAACTTTATTTGAATTTTCCATCTTTCCTATACTAAATTGCAATCCCGACACGTAAAATCACGTCTTTTGAAATTCGAAAAAAAGTAGCAATATCTGCCGAATTTTCGAACGCTCTGTATATGTACCCCATGTACAAGGATCACACAACGTATTCCGTCCAATTTCAAATCTCATATTGCTAAAATAACTTTAGAATCTCGTGGTGAAAATGGGTCAATAAATCAAAAAATGACCGTTTGTAAAATAGTTTTTATTGTCCAGAGGCTTATATGATAAAAAATAGTATTGCCAACATAAAATTTAGACATAAAAATTTACAAAATTTGAAGGATTAATTTTTTTTTTAAATGTATTTTTCATGATTATAAAAGGTGAAATAGAAAAAAATGTATAAAGCGCATGTCTCATAAGGCGTTTTAGCGCACGTGTCAATAAAAAAACTCGCCACTTTGTGGCTCGTTTTTTAAAATAGACGCGTGCGCTGAAACCGCTTCTTATACTTAATATACTATTTTATTGGTATGTACCTGTAATGTGTATTTGTTAATAAATCATATTTTTCATGTATATTTTATTTAAACAACAAAAATGTATTTGATATGTATTTATACATGGATTGAGGACCTACTGCCTCATTTTTGTTTTTGCTATGACTTTAATTTGAATTTTATTCGCATTAATTTATTCTCTCTCTCTTTTCATGCCCTTGAGAAAGTTTTTATATAAAGCGAAACGTTGGGATAAATACAATTGTGTCATTTCATAGCCTGCCCTCATTTCCGCTATACTTATTCGAATTGTTGTTAAATATCAAAAAATTTTAATTTTCCATTTCCCTGTATATAAAATGCCATTCTCCGACAATTCATTATCAAATTCAATGTCGAGCACAATAACATCCAATTCCACCACCGGAATTTCGAGTTTCCTTCTTTTATCTTTGAAAATATATTAGGTATAATAGATATGCAATTTTGGGCGACATCCTATCAAAGGTCAAAGTACGAAACGAAACATTTTAATAAAAGTAATTGGAAATAAAAAAAGAAACAAAAAAATATAATATACTCCTCCATTTAAAATAAACAAGTTTGAGACAAGTCGCCTTTGCTTGCTATTATTTCATTATAAGAGAGTCTTTCAAAAAACGAATTATCCAAACTTGCAGGATTCAAATAGCAGAAGGTACTTTTCGAAAAATTTTAGTGAACGGTCACCGTAAGACACCCTGTATATACAGGGTGTTCATTTGAAAACTTCCCACCTCGACTTTCCTGCTTTAAAATGAAAATGTGGAAAATGTGGAAAATCGCTCGCACCCGTCGATTTTTATTTCGAGGGGGACATCTTTTGCGTATATTGTCAATCTTGTTACCTCAAGCCCCTAGGTGGGAGCGAAGGGAGGGGGGGGGGGGGGGGGGGTAAGATCTAAATCTTAAATGGATACCCCTATTTTATATAATTTTTTTGGATTCTGTATAAAATTCTGAACATTTTTTAATAAAAGCATTATTAGTCTATACTTAACAGTTTCCGAGATATTGACTCTTGAAAAATGACATTTTTGAACTTTGACAGCGTCTGGCTTTCTAACTGTACGTCTTAGAGCAAAACGGCTTACATGTCCCTATCTTCGATTTTTATTATCTTTCCAATAGTGTCAAATTCCGGTCAAACCGGAAGTACTATATTTCTTACATCCGGTTTAACCGAAAGTTCACACTATTGGAAAGATAATAAAAATCGAAGATAGGGACATGTAAACTGTTTTGCTCTAAGACGTACAGTTAGAAAGCTAGACGCTGTCAAAGTTCAAAAATGTCATTTTTCAAGAGTCAATATCTCGGAAACTGTTAAGTACAGACTAATAATGCTTTTATTAAAAAATGTTCAGAATTTTATGCAGAATTCAAAAAAATTATATAAAATAGGGGTATCCATTTAAGATTTAGATCTTACCCCCTCTCCCTCCTAGGGGCTTGAAGTAACAAGATTGACAATACACGCAAAAGATGACCCCCTCGAAATAAAAATCGACGGGTCCGAGCGATTTTCCACATTTTTATTCTAAAGCAGGAAAATCGAGGTGGGAAGTTTTCAAATGAACACCCTGTATATCCGAACAAACAGGGGTAATTGCACCCACTCCGACCCTGGCAATCTAGTTAGCGTTTATTCATAACTTTAATTCATGGTAATCCGTAAATAAAAGACGATGCCTTCTTGAATTATACATGACTACATACGAGGAACCAATTTTTAAGATGCACATAAACTCAGGCTATATATTAAAGCTGCTTATGAACGATATTAACCTCCCGCCTTTAAACATAAAGAACCTTAACCTTTTTAAGCGGTATTTTTAAATTTAAAGTCGTAAAATGCCCATTTGTTAAAGATTATGGTAGAGGACTTTAAAATGGATAAGACATGGCTGTAGAAGAAAGGTTGGATAAGATAAGAAGTTTTAATAAAATTGTCAATTGCTACTGCTTGTCCTTTTAATTTCATGTAATTGATTAATATATTCTTTCACTGGTTTTTATTTTAATTTAATAATTATAGATAAGGTTTGTTAAAATTAGAAACAGTATCAATTTATTCGCATATTTCGGTTTACTCATAGGTTTGTTTTAATTACCGTGAGAGCAAAAATTATTTGCGTCAAAGAGGTCTTGGATTAAAAAACGTGGGGCTTGGTTTAGATCACAATGATATGGGGACGATATATCTAACCAAATCTAAGTTAAAATTTTGTCAAATTCATATTATGACATGAGATTATGCCAAACTAACGAGTAATAAAATAAGTAGACAAATACAAATTAATTTTTGTTGTTTACAAAATTAACAAAGTAAGAATATACAGAAAAAAAAAGAAAAAGAATTACATAAATTGCTAAAATTGGCCACCGCCATGCTCCAAGCATAAATTCAGACGTCTCTTCATATTTTCGAAAGTGTTGATCAGCATCTCTGGAGAAATGTTACCACATTCTTGGATAATCTTTTCTTGAAATTGTTCTAAATTTGCAACTGGCGTTTTAAAAATAGTGTTCTTTAAATGAGGAAAAATGAAGTAATCCATAACCGGTAAACAAGGTGATCTAGGTGGGAATTCAATGTCTAATCGAAAACTGATCAATCTGTCGTCGAAAAAATTGCGTAGCTAGGTAGTTAATAGTTTCGGCGGATGTATGGGCGGTTGCACCGTCCTGTTGAAAATATCCAAAACGTAGTTCGTCGTCAAGTAATTGCTCCACAAATGGATTTAGAATATTGTCTGTATACCGCTGTGCTGTAACTGTGTCATGGAAAAAAATAGGACCAACAATTCTTCTTCGGGAAACAGCTAACCACACGCCAAATTTTTGAGGGTGCAATGTGGACTCTAACTGGAGAGGTGGAACCAGGCTTCATCCGAAAAAAAGTCAGGTCTAATAAATCATTTCTTTCCAATAAATTTTGGGTAAACCATTGAGAGTAATTGCTGCGTCTTTCAAAATCTGCGGCTTATATTTCTTGGAATAGCACTTTATAAGGAAATAAATTTAGCTGCTTCTTAAGAATATAGAACCTGTTTCCCTAAACACAGCCAGGGTTCTTTTTAGGCAATGATAAAAATTCCCAGCAATAAAAGCAACGTTAGGAAAATGTTCGTGAAAATCGTCCATGCACAAACCCGGATTGTATTGCCACTCACCATTTACTCTAACCCCGTTTCGAAAATATTCTTCAAGCATGAATGTTTTGTGCTGTTCCGTAAAGCCCATTGTGTGAGGTGTTCAAGAAATTGGAAAAATTAGCGATGAATCAAATTACTTGTAAGGACTTTCAAAGATGACGGAATATAACTGATTGATTCTTAATTCAGGTAGTTACTGACACCCAACAGGTATTAAGCTCTACGGTTAAGCATTACGTCCTTAGATGCAAGGCCCTCTTTGATGCAAATAATTTTCCCTCGCACGGTACCAGAGCCCAGCGGCGGCTCATATAGTACGGCGGCCACAGTATCATGGTCCTACCTACCTTAACACGAAACTATTTATTTATAATTAAAATTATTACTTAGTCTCTTGACGCTTAATTATTTTTATAAATAACATAAAATTTAAGACGTTGCATTCTGACGACGCAAAAACTTCCTGGCTTATATTATAATTTACAAACGTTAATATGATACTATAGGTAGAACAAGTTTTTGTTTTGTTGGTTTAAATAAAATAAATATGATTATTTTAGGCCTTTATATTTAGTACCTACTTATTTTAGTTTCATAGTGACAAAATCTAGAATGATAACGGCAACCTCGCTTTTTGGGTAGCAACAAGAAAAAAACAGCTGTAGTAATCGAACAAACCATTCTTTTTTTCTGTGAGTAATTGTAGTGTTTGTTTTGGCGATGTCGTGGTTAGTCGTCGGAATACTCGTATTTGAATGTGTTTTGTCAAGTATTTTATTTGAGTTTTCGGTAAAGGATTTTTCATTTTATTGTTATAAACTTAAACAAAAATTTAATTAATCCTTTTAATCAGGAATTATTTTTCAGGTGTTTAAGCAATTTGATCGCACAACTTGATTGCTCGGTAGTCGCCCAGTAAATGGGCCCCTTTAGACCTACGTTAACTCTTGAAATTAATATTCTTACCTTTGTAAGTCGTTACAAAGGATTTAAGAGATTAAGCAGGGTCACAAAATGGTAAACTATTAAAAGCTTAGTTTTAAATATTAGACGAACACCCAACGCTAAAACAGATACAATCGATCAATACATAATTAGCTTAGGGAAGGATTTTGTAACTTATTGTCGTTTTCCTGGTAGAAGGATGTAAGTAATCTTAATGTTGGGGTTGTTTTTTGAAGAAGGAACTGAATTATTTTTATTTTGACTAAAGTAGCCCATCGACTTTTCGAGCGGCTTGACGAACAAAATAACGAACGCGTGACTGCAGTTTTATTTACCATTTCGTCAAAAAACGACGTCATTATGAAGACAATATATTTATGTGCAGTGGCGACGGCATTAGCCATAAAAACAAAAAAAAAAGGCGAAAGCGGGCGAATGAATGGCTTTTGACGACAAACCAGTTATTCCATAATAATCTGTTAAATGAGCTAAAACTGGACTCGGAAGATTGATTTAATTATTTGCCAATTGAGATTTAATTTTTCAGAAACACGGAAGACCGGCGATACGCTTCTATAAATAGTAATTTCTACTCATGTGACGAGCAATTGCCAAGTTTAAAAAATTCGTTAAGGAATACACAGGTAGTCAAAACTTGTTCCCCAACTTTGTTCCGAATCTTGAAGTTAGCTACGATTTGAATAGAACGATCAATTTTTTTTTTTTTATTTTCTTCTCGATTGTAATTAAATCAGCTGTCAAACTTAGGCAAAATTGGTGTATTTCGCCTTCAGTTCAAATTATTTTAACGTTTTGACCTTAAAGTTTTTACGTAACAGATTATGTACATTGTACATACCTTAAGTTACCTTTTAGGTAGAATGGAATTTTCTTATCTGTTTGTTGAAAGTCTGATACCTACAGAGAAAAATAATATAAAAAATAATTTTAATAAAAAAAAAAATTCAGTCAACTCTTAGGTAGGTAGTATTAGAAGCAACCTCGGCAGCCAATTAGCGATAAATATACCACCTAGTTTAGACCTGGAATATTTCAGAGGAATAACAGCTTGATCAAACCCATCCATAAAAAATTATATTTATAGTGTTAATAATCAAAAAGAGTATGGGGTAATCGAAAAATATTGTTCAGCAACATATGGCCAATTAACAATAATACAACACACCTTTTTTTAATATCTTTAAAGTACTTAAATGTCATCAAGTGTTAAATAACGGCTTATAAAGTTGGTTGTTTGCTTTAATGATCTATTATTAAAACTTTGATGATTTATTTTGTTAAATTCTTGTTTGTTGCCATTAACTTTCTGTAAATTTAGTTTCAAGAAAATCAGGTGTTTTTAATAAAACTATTACTAGGTCCCGAATTGCACTGAGCTCGTGCTCGTACACGGATAAAACTATAATTGCCAATATTATTTTTATTACATATTTCATTACATCTCTCGTTAAGTAAATAGTCTACACAGACTTACAACTTATTACCCTACTTAATAAAATTTACTGTTAAATATTCATTAGACGACAAAGGCGACTTTCATTACCAAACGACCATGGTCCGTTATTTTTTGCCGCAAGTATTAATCAAAGGTTTGATTTGTATTGTTCCTGCGGCATTACCGTTTAAAATGTTTGCAGAGAAGTCATTAAAAAAACGACGCCCTACACAAAAGGTTTTAAATTCTTAAAGGCAGGCCCATTACTGCGATGAATATTGGCTGGCGGTTCCTTTTCTGAGTCAGACTGACTATTAATAACCAAGTGTTGTTTTTTTTGTTATAGTCTTTGAAGTGTGTCGTGTCTTGATCAGTAATAAATGGAGGATAATTAATAATAAACGAAATTAAAAATGTGTTGATAATATTTCAATTTTACTTTAAGACTAGACGTAGGTAATGACCCTTGTGCTGCTGATATTTATTTAGGGTTTCGGTATTTATGTAATAGTATGTATACTATATACTATATACTTACTAGCAGGTCGCTGCTGACAACCATTCGTAATTCCATCACCATTTTCTCAAGAAATTGCATTACATTTTCTAACTTCTATAACTTACTAATATTATTAAAAAAAAATCATTTGTTTATTTAGAACTTACGGCCTACCCTGTTTCATTGCTAGCAGTAGGTTTGAATGATCAGCAATGCTATAAAGTAGGTACGGTTAATGAGCCTAATGAATAAAAATGTAGCGATCGCTTTTTCTTATAAAATCGAGGTATTTTCTTGAAAGCCAATTAATAAAAACTAAAGTAATTGCTTTTGCGTCCAGCAATTGCTTAAAAGTGCAGGAATTGCTTCTAGTCAATGCTTTTTCTTAAAAATAGAAGCAGTCGCTATCGTTTGCTTAAAATGTGATGAATAAATTGAGGAATTGTTTTTTCTAGTGTAGCTATCGCATTTAACTTTCTAAGGTAGGTCGACTCCTGCATCATTTGCTTGGTAGCAGTCAACTTTAGTTCTCCGCGGCATACACGTGCGTCGCTCTTAATTTGTGTCTTCAATTATGGCTGAATATATGAACGTCCGTAAAAGAAAAATCTACAGTGTACGTAAAATATGATGATTTCAGAAAGTTATATCGATTTGACTGCGAAAATGTTGAATGGTTGCCAAATTATTTTTAGATTGATACTGGTAAAAGGCGAGGTGGTGCACTGTCGCCTTTAAATAAGATTAAAGTCTTTCTGCGGAAATTGTCGGATCCGGGCTTTCACAATTCTGTAGGTGAAGAACTCGATGTTCACCAAACTACTGTCCGTAAGACATACACTTCTGTAGTGGATGCAGTTTTGGAGAAGGCCAATATTTTTATTAAATTTCCTACAAGTGCTGAAGCTGTTGTGGAAGCTAAACGGTTGTGGTCAGAGAGATTTATTTATGTTCCTTCAATTTGTGAACAAATATCAATTGCTTGTCTTTAATTTCTTTATCACTACTATCACTTTCCTCATTTTCACTGAAATCTGCCATATCACAAATATAAGTTTCCTTAAAAGTCTACTAGGTATATTTAAACTGAACTAACTAACCTAAACTCACAACCAGTTCAAACTGTTATATTAATAGGATACAAATCACCCTGTATATAGTATTGTTATTTTACACAACTGTGTAATGAACCTTATTATCAAAAGTTATAGTTTTGTTGTACTAGGCATGACAATATGGAATAAATTAATAACGAACCTCTTTATTTATTCTTCTTATGACAATAACGGAATTCATATTGATAAAAAATATTGTATACTTACCCCATTGTCAGTTTACTTTTGTGCCTTTAATATCTTGTAAGTGAATCATAAACATTCCAACAGAACACGAAATGTAAAATTGGGAAAATAAATAATAGATGAACATTTTTTTTTTACGATACTGTATCTATCTACCTATCTATACTAAATAATGCATGTAGATAATAGCAGGTAAAATTTAAAAAATCGATCTATATTATTTATACAGTACATTTAAAAGGTGTTTGATTACTTTTTGCCATTAATGGTAGAAGTGTGAAGTAAACTACTCACTAAACGTTACTATTTGACCTGGACCACCCGCCGGATTATCCAGATCTGACCTATTTTTCTTCCTAAATTAGAAAAAGCTTTCTTTTCCTTGTCTTATTATTAGAGAGAAAATATTTCTACTGTCTCTCATATTACATAAAATATAAATTTTTGGTTAGCAGTAAATAGTATATTGCAGCGAGTGCCGAAATTATACACGTGGTTAAGTAGTATTGTGTGCTAATGGTACAGAATAGATACTTTAAATTACACCTAAATCAAATGGAACCGTTTTTTTTTATTGTACTTTTATATTGCAAACCCAAACTATACTCAGTTTTAAGCACTACTAAGTTACTACCTAATTAATATACAGAATGTCCTTACCCCCCACGTCCTTACCCCACGTCCTTACCCCCCCCCCCCCCCCACTTTAAGTTCTTAGACTTCCAAGCCGAAAGACCAACCGAGAAAGATAAATGGAAATCACGTTTTCGTGATGTATTGACAGAAAACCCTGGTAATATCTTAATATTAATTTTTTAGGCAGAAAGTAGCACTTTTCTGGCTTAGTCCGGGAAGTGGGTATTTGCCGAAAATATAGACGCTACAAGCCCATTGAAAGGAATCATTTCAGGATAGTTTTGATTCATTTCAAATCGATAGAAATGTATTTGATATTATTTTAGTTATGTTAATATAACTAATTTCTAACGCAGTTATAAAAAAAGGGAGATGAGGAAAAATAGTTATATACAACAAGTGCGGAAAGTGCTACTTTTCCGCATGCGACGGCAGTTGCACGAACGACGCGAAGCGGAGTTCGGACAAGCCGTCAAAGGCGGAAAAGACACTTTCCGCATGTGTTAGGTACAAAAGTTTTCCTACGATCGATATAGTTCTCAGATAAACGTCAATTATTAGGTTCGTAATAATATACTGTAATTACAAAAATGATTGTGCTTCTGGCAGAAAAAATATTTATTTTGCAAGTATTTCACTTTATTGAGTGTTTTAGATAAGGTATTCATTAATTTAACAAATCGTGCGGAAAAGTTACTAGTGCTAGTAGTCCTGAAAAGTTACTTTTCCGCACGATTTACATATAAACACATATTTACATATAAATATCACAAAATTTTTTATTTTAGACTAGGAGAATAGAGAACTGAAAACAAATTAAGCATATTATTAAAGTTAAACGTGCAGTTCATATATACTTTATGGGATAACAAAAAACAAGTAAAATCGTGCGGAAAAGTGGTACTTTCCGCACGATAAACCGTGCCGAAAAGTAACTTTTCCCTACGATCGTAGGAAAAAGTAATTTACTAAAGCATAAGCCTCGAAGAAATATTAACTAGAAATCCTGGTTTACCCCAATTAAATTAATTTTGCTATATTTTCAAAGCGCATTTCCATTACAATCTATTACTTTAGTCATTAAACCGGTTTAAATGAACCATTTTTCTTTATTATCTAATATTAAAGAAGATTTTAAACATTGATATTTTGTGATAATAAAGCAAGTCGGATAAGTTCCATTTGAAATAAAATATAAAGTCAGTTAAAACTTTAATTAAAATCGGATTAAAATAGCCGCTAAGGTATTTCTTATTTTATACCTGGGCTGTTTTATCATCGCAGTGTCGTTTTAATTTTATTGTAAAACTAAAAGTTTTAGTAATTAAAACTTAAAACGGAAAAGTTTTACTACGCGGAAGTCGAGATGTTAAAATACCATATAGGAAGTACATTGGCAATTACTAGACGTTAAAAGAAATTAGCCGCAGTTAAAGCCAAATAAATAATTTGACGGCATTTATGTCAGTGCAATTACGTGGTTTTTAGCATTCTCTACGGTGACATCTGCACAGAAAGGTACTAATTAAAAGTAAAGATTGCAAACAAGCGTGTATTTAATGACTGGAATACAGTTTTATTCTGGTTTTAGGAGCCAGACTCCTACACGTTTCAATAATATGTTCGACGAGAAGAGTAGTCATCAGTGACGGACAAATAGAATAAGAACTATATAAAACGAGTTGTAACTGTAAAATCAACGTAACGTTAACGGGAATATCCTTTTCTTCCAACTATATTTTCTAAGTTCGTGTTTGCATGAAATTCATAAAAAGAATTGCAATTTTATTGGTATTCTGCTTTACCTTTGCGGTTAAGTTGTCGCTCATAATAATCATATACTAAAACCGCAAAAAATACGTATAATTTTATATTTAAAATATATGGGAAAAAAATTAGACTGAACTGCAAGCGCGAGTCCAGGGGGGGCTTATGACCCACCCCTCCAAACAGCGAAACACAAAAAAATAGATTTACTGTTTTGACTATCTCTGCAGTTTTGTCATAAGATTCATGGCAACATTACCAATAATTAGAGACCGACCGAAGATTCAGTTTCTTTTTCGGCTAGTTTCGGCCAAAAAATCTAGTTTTGGTGACAGTTTCGGTTCCGTCCTAAAATCGGCGGCGGAAACTTCGGCTGCGCCGAAACCAACTTTGGGAATTCGTATAGGCAGTGTTGCCAGATTGGGATGATAAATTGTTAATATAACATGAATAAATAGATATCTTTGTTACATAATATTTCAATTATTGTTTTTTATTTCATTCAACACGACTTCACTGTCCGTATATGTGTAAAAAAATACATTAGATTTCAGTATTCGGTTTCGGCTGAAAATCTTGTCTCGTCCAGTCCCGGGGCGGAGAGCTTTAGACTTCGGCCCTCTTTAGCGGCATTTCTTAATAAATAAAACACAGGGAACGACAAGCCTTTGCTTTGTCGCGATTTGCTGGAATCTCTTGTTGTTTCTTGTTTAGAAAGTGTGAATAAATACATCAGTGATTTTGTAAATTCTATCATTAAAGCAAACGACGACGTATACCTAATATAACTGACATTTATGATGGTCAGTAATATGTAATGTTTTTATCAACGAAGTCTCTAAAATTTCAAGCATTTCCGTCCCCAGCGGACTTCAATGGATCAAAACCAAAGATAGCATTACCTATTATTCTTATATTTATTGTTGCAGAAAATGTTTCGGCGCTTTTTATCTTCGTTTATGGGGTATTGACCTCCCCCCCAATCCAAACAAAGTTCTGGATCCGCACCTGCAGAACTGGTCGTAGTTCTCGATTATGGAGTTAAAGCTGCTTATTTGAAAGCAAAACGTTTGTGTTTGCTTTACTTAAAAGAAAATATTTGTTCAGTTAAAAGCAAAAGTTCAGTTAAAAAAATATATTTTTTTAAAAAACGTCGGTTTTCACTTTTATTTCCCTCAAACCATTAGGTTAAAAAAGCTTTTGAATATTTGTAAACATAGCCAGTGTTCCGTATTGAGAAATTCTTTGCTCTATAATTTAAAATTTAATTTAAAGGGATCTGAATATTTTTTTTTATAAAATTTGTTAACGATATTAAGTAGTACCTACCTACGGTTAAACGTACGGTCATTAACCCAAAACGTTTCGACGTGCATTGCAAAGAATTATTATCAAAGCGTGTTTTTTAGTTTTTTTAAATCAGGTAAGTATATTTATTTTTCACTTTTTAGTTTAAGTTATTGTTAAGAAAAAAAAAATTTGAGTAGATTGAGCTAGATTAGTAGATTATTGTATTGTCAGCGGTTCTTGATAAGTCTACTAAATTTAAATTAAATCTGACCGTTTAAAGTGGGTCAAAATCGGGTTCAAAGAAGTCGGTTACAAGCAAACATACATACAAACCCGAACAAACGACAATAATTTTCAAAATTTTAAAAATAAATTTGTCAACATTTTATTTTGACGGGTAGAATTTTTTTTATAATTTTTCTCTATTCTTAGAGACAATATCTATAGGTAGGACCCCACGTTTGTTTCATTACTATCGGTTGTTGTAATAATTCTGACATATTGACAGGTGTCAGTGGCGGCTCGTGGGGTAGAGCCACAGTGCCATGGCACTACCTGCCCTCCTGTCTAGCGTCCTGCCCTTTACAAATTACCAAAACCTATTAAAATTAATATTCTCGTATTTAAAGCAATTAGCAAAATAATTTATAAATGGAACACAGTCGGGTGCAAATTTCCATCTAAAAGGAAGCGATTATGCGTAAAACGGTAACGTAGCTTCCGCGCCAAGCGCGACGAGGCACACCGGAGGTGACGAAACGCCATCACCTCAATAAAAAAACATTGGAAAATTACCTTGAATGCAAGCAGGCAAAAATCTCGGCGACGTAGCCAGGCTCTCTTCGTTTGACCGTTTGATGTTAGACGTTTCAAACAGCTGATGTTCGCGTCGCGTCCCGATTTGTTTTCGTTTGGCCAGCTGATTTAATGTAGGGTTAACGAACTTTTTATTTTAGAAATACATAAGTAATGAATACTATTAGATTTTTAAAGAAAACTCCATTTTCTACCATTTCCTTAGAACAGAAATTGGAAATTAAGGAATTAGGACGACCGTTACCAGATTTAAATATAGAAAAAACTCAGGGCGGACAGAAAGTGCGTTTGCGTTAATTTAATAGAAATATTTATGGAAAAAATACTTGGGTGTGCGGTTGTGATGAATCTAATAGACTATTTTGTTTTATGTGTGTTTTATTTGGTGGGGAGCAAACTTGGTCCCAAAAAGGTACAGATGATTTGGTCCATATCTGGGACAAAATGAAGACACATGAAAAATCGAAGGTACATTTAAACAATATCAGTATGCTTGGTAAAATTAACATTAAAACTCAATTAAATTCTGCATATCACAATGAAATAATGAAGAAAAACGAACAAATTGATAAAAACAGATACATATTAAACCAAATTATAAACTGCGTTCGGTTTTGTGGTGCATTTGAGTTGGCTTTGAGAGGTCATGACGAAAAAGAGACGTCGGAAAATAGGGGCATATTTCGTGAATTAATAAATTTCAGCTCAGAATTAGACAAAACTCTTAAAGATCATATTGAAAAATCAAAAGTATTTAAAGGAACATCAAAAACCATACAAAATGAACTTCTGGACTGTATGTTAGATGTGTATCATGACTATCATGATGATGTCATAAAAGAAATAAAGGACTCTCCGTTTATCGCTGTTATCGCAGATGAAACCATTGACATTGCTTGTGTGTTTCAACTTGTTATCGTGTTTAGGTATACCTATTCAAGATATGATTGTAAATTCATAAATTAAATTGGGTGTCTTTTTGCTTATTTTTCCTACTTCAAAAGCAAGAACTATTAACAAAAAAGGGCGTGGCACCCAACATTTTTTTCCCTGCGGCGCTAAGGGTTTACCTGGCCCTACTTCACTAAAATGGCACGAGCCGCCACTGACAGGTGTCAAATTTTGACAAGAGAATATTTTTGCGTATTTTTTTTCAACTTTCCACCGTCAATATACATACGACCTTATAGTTTTTTTTATTAATATCATTTTTTTTAACGATTTGACATCTTGACAGCTGTGAAATTTTTCCAGGAGAATTTTTTGCTTATTTTTCCCGATGTCTCCGCATCCAATACTATACGACCCCATAATTTGTTTCATCAAAATCGCTTCTTCATTTTATACCTGACAGCTGTCAAAATTTGACAGGAGAATTTTTTGCGTGTAGATTATTGTATTGTCAGCGGTTCTTGATAAGTCTACAAAATTTAAATTAAATCTGACCGTTTAAAGTGGGTCAAAATCGGGTTCAAAGAAGTCGGTGACGGACAAACAAACAAACAAACAAACATACAGGTGAAGCTAATAAAAGCGTGTTAAAAAGGATATTCTATATCAGTTGTATATATAGTAACAAACAAAACAAATAAGTGAGATTTAAACAAGCAAATACACACAATAATATTCACAAATCAATCACATCAATATCCGACCGCACGCCACTGGAAGTGTTTATAGCCTGTGAACTAAAAGATATTTTTTCTGTGGCTATAAAGAATGTTTTTACCAGTACCTGATGTATTAACAACATCTATCATTTGGTTTGTTGTAACTTAATTTACCCGGATAAACCTTCAATTTGATACGGTTCAATCCTTTTTAACTATAGTTTGTTATAAAAATAGAAAAACATAACCAAGGATACTAGTACATTAAAATAAAACATTATTTTCTGTATTGTTAACACACTGCAAACAGAAAAATAATTGACAATTTAAATTATAATAAGTAAATGTAATTTAAATAACAATGTTACACCTGCAAATTACATGTTACTATACTCGCTTTTTTACTTGGAACTTCTATTGTGTCGGACCACTGATACTTATATAATTTCGTAGATAATTTTAACCAGGGCCCAGGAAAGGCTTGTTAAGTGCTTGTGTTGGTATTAAATTACTATATTTATTTAATAAATTAAATTGTTATCAAGTCTACAAATTGTTCCGGCACAATAATAATAATTTTGTTGTTAGGCATTTGTATGGTGAGAGACCTGCACAATCTGATTTGGAATGATTGTATCTGAAAAAAAATTGAAAATAACATGCTTTGTAACGCAAAGTTTAAAGATTTCTTATTTGATATGATGGATAATTTTTACTTGGTAATTTGAAAGCTGTTACATAGATTATTTATCAAAAATACAAAGAGTTATTTGCTTCTGTTATAAAAGAAGAAACTGTTTATCTTGATAAAATCGACGCGGCTTAAACAATTTATGAAGGTAAAAAAAATTAAATTTATTGTTAAAAGGTTGGGCACCAAGTATCCTTGGCATCCATTTTTGTAAAAAAATTCTACATTATTTAAGAAGTTTTTTTTTTCATTTCGATTTTCGTTCATATACAGTGTGACCAGTAAAAAAAAAGGATTTTTTTTAATGGCTTTATTCGAAATTTGACTTTGGCATCAAGTTCTGCTTCGATCTAGATGAAAATTAAGCAAAAAAATAGTAGTCACGTGATTCGCATTATCTGTCAAATTTTAATTTTTTTTCACAAAATAATTCAAAAGTGGGGTTATTTCTGAAAATATGGAAAAAGTTATTAGAAAAAGTTTTTTTTAAATACAGTTTCTAGCCCACATGGAAAATTTCAGCTGCATAAGATAATTTTGATTTTTTACCCACCACCAAAATTTATTTTCCACTTAATGAACACTTTACTGATGACACTGTGTCCTTTTTTGTCTTAATATTAAGGTGTATTACTTTCAGACACAAACTACGTTTTCAAAAATACTTGTTTTATGAAGTTACCTTGTACAGGGTCAAAAACAAATAAACTTTGCATCACATGCGACCAAATTTAAATAGCTCAATTTTGATTTTCTAGAAAAAACACACATTTAATATGGCGCTACTTTAAAGAAAATGTACCTATCTGAAATAAAGCATTGTCAAAACTAAGAAGTTTTATGTAGGTTGCGTTGAGTCTTATTTTGCAAAAGTGGTGCAATTTACAAAATATGGGTAAAAAATCAAAATTATTTTATGCAGCTGAAATTTTGCACGTGGGCTAGAAACTGCATTTAAAAAACTTTTTCTAATAACTTTTTTTCGGATATTTTCAGAAACAACCCCACCTTTGAATTATTTTTTGGAAAAAATTAAAATTTGAAAGATAATGCGAATCACATTGACTACTATTTTTTTGCTTAATTTTCATCTCGATCGAAGCAGAACCAGCGCCAAAGTCAAATTTCGAATACAATTATTAATAAAAAAAAAACCCTATGATGCGGACTTTACTGGTCACACTGTATATACTACAAACAGCAAACAATAATTACGAAAGTGGCAAATTTATGGTCTTGTGCATGTAAATAAAGTCGAGTATACATAGGCATGCGCACTGTAAAATTCTCATTTAACGAATGGGACGATGGACAAGTCTAAGACTAAAGATGATAAAAATCCAAATGGTAGAAATTCAATCTTCGCCACTAAAAAAAATGAAATTCGTTTTCAAATGGTACAGGCGGAATTGACACGTACCCCAAAAAATTTCACACATTTGTGACTCCTTGTTTTTTTGCTATTGTGGATTGTGGGTGTTTAATATTTATGGATTTCTGGTTTTTGTGTAGTTTAGTGAATTGTGTTTTTAGTGACTCGGTTACAATGACAAGTAAAGACCATTCTATGGTAAAATCCCGGTAAAATCAGTGGCGTAACTAGCCCTCTGACCTGGGGGTGGCCTAGGGTGAGCCTGTTATTGTGACTTGCAGTGGCGGCTCGTGTAGATGCGGGCCGGCAGAGAGCCCACGCCCAAATTTCAACAAATTTGGTCAATAATCAACAGTAATATGACAAACCCTCGTTTTTTTATCGGTTAGATTTTTCAGCTGTCACGAAAACTTTTTTTGGAAATTTTTCGAGTTGAATTTGGACATGTTTATTGTGTATAGATCCCGAGAGCGAAGCTCGAGGGATTTAATTTTTGAATAAACAAGCCCAAAGTTCAACGAGTATTGCCAAAAAGGTTTGAGTAAAAAATGGATAATTTAACCAATAAAAAAATGATGGTCGAGTGATATTTGGCAAGATTATTTCGTACATTGTTGAATAAACATGCCCAAAATTCAACGAGTAAAATTGCCAAATAACTTTGAGGCTGACAACCAAAATATATTTATTATAATTTTATTATTGTATGTTTGGTTGCCAGCCTTGCAGCAAAATATGTTAAAGCAATAGCATTACGTCAACATTTTAGATTAGTTATGTATATAATAAATGACATTAAAAGTTTTTTTAAATATTGTGCAATTTATAAACAATAACAAACTTATTGGAATGAAAATATACAGTCGAATAGCGAGCTTACAAAGTCAGCCTTTTTTTTCTCTGGGGGGGGGGGGGGCTGGCGACGTCTGGGGGGCCTTAGGCCCCCCTGTAGTTACGCGCCTGGGTAAAATACCGGGTAGTTCGTATTTGCAGCAAGTATGAAGTAGTGATAGTTCTTGATATGTAATTTTATTTTATTATAATCAATTTAAACACATCTAACTATGTCTAGGCCACACAAACAAGATGTTTAAGCCCGGACCTGTCTATGTTCCCTATTCGTTAAACGATCATTTTGCAGTGCAGTGATGTCCACTCTACAGAAAATGTATCGCGGAAAAAAAAATCGATGTTTGCTGCCAAAAAAAAATTTTTAATAGAATTAGAATTACAAAATAAATCACAAATAGGTATAATTATTTTAAGCTTACACCTTAACTGAAACCAAAGGTAAAAGCTAAAATCAATATCGAGAGGCAACGGCAAAATAAATATTTTACGAACAAAATTAAGGCCTAATACTAATACATCGATTAAAATACATCGATGCATCGACAAATGTCCTTAATTAAAAATATCGATGTATATCGAACATCCCTATTTCCGTTTGGTGTTTCTTTGATAGCGCAATTTAAAAAAAATCAGTTTCTTTGTTTTTTGTAATAATTGCTGTGTTTTTAGTATTTTGTAATGTTTTCTAAAAGCTAATTAAGATAAATCGTAAGTACCAAGTATGCGAGAATTCGGCAAATAATAGTTCTGCAGTTACTTTTCATAGGTGAGTGAATATAAAGTTGGGTTATTTGTAGGTTATGTTTCTTCTATAGCAGCCCATTCAAAGGTAACTCCGACGACGCGACGTAATCTCCACTACCTGTCCCATCCAGCTCTTCACCTCCCCTCTCCAACAAACCATGTTGAAATAGTAATTTAACAAACTAGTGTATTAATCGCTATTTAATATACGCGTTAGTTACAATATTTTTCCTTCGATTGTCTTGTTAATAGATTATATTTTTTTTTATTTAGAACCAAACTACATATTATAACAAATTTTTGAATTTCAAACTTATTGACATCGACAGAAACTATGGCAACGCCATTATGTACGCGGCAGTGCGTGCTTTGTAGTATGTTTGGTTGCCTAAAATCGTTTATTAATAAAAAAAAATCATGCATTAATAGGGGCCATTACTGTATGATTTTTTATACATAAATTAAGGTTGTAAATACACGGTCGACGGAAAACACATTTTAATAGCGTTTATGAATGACATGGTCATATTATATAGGTATCAGATCATTGGACTTACACTTTATCGCTTAGGATGTTATGAACCAGGAACAGTAAACAATTTTATTTTGCACGAATAATATTAATCCTGGGTGAATGGACCATTTTATTACATGGTAATGAAATGGAATATCTATTAATGATTGGCGACTGAGGCGTTAATATTAATAGATTTACATAATTTATTAAACGAAAGGTGTTAAAACAATTTAACTCGGACGTTAATAAATTTATCATAGAATAACAAATTACCCAGCCTTATTGGTCAGCTACTTTTTGTGGGAGTGTACAAACCGGTACCGGCTAATATGTTTCTTCGAATGTTAAGTTGGAATTTCCCAAAAATACGTTGACGGGTTATAAAAAAGAATAATCACAATCTTATTTATTAGTAAAAATACTAATTTGGAATATTGACTTTCGGAGTATGCTGAAGGAAACTTTTGAATGAGGTGTAATTTTTTTTTTAGCAGAGCACTTTCGTTTATGGTTAGGAGGAAAATAAACACAATTAAACCTTGAATATAAGGACACATCTACACAACACTTACATCACCGAACACAAAATTAGGTTTGCAGTCATGGACCTCGCACTTGCACTAAAAGTACACCATACCATCAGACATCCATCCCCCACCAACAACGGCAATCAAATGATATATTACTCTGTTCAACTTAAAATACTTGGAGCAACGACAGATCATTGTTTTAAGTTAGTTCGACCCTCTCTGTTCCGTTGTAGTAAGGGATAGACTATACAGCGCTCGCTGAAAGTTCCCTAAACGATTTCTCCATATTTTAAAAAAGGAACTATTTAGTTCCTAATAGGTATATTTTAGTTATAAAAAAAGGGTTTATTTTTGTGATAATTAGATAACCTTGTAGGAATTAAAAAATCATATATTTAATAGTATATTATTTAACGAGCGTATAATGTAGGCGATAATAAAACGAGGATGAATTTTACGGCACGAGCCAAAGACGAGTGTTGTAAATCATCCGAGTGTATTATGGTTCATTAGACGCGAGTCAAATACTATACTTTATCTAAAACCATCCATTTATACAGTGCCTGAAAAAAAGTTGAGTTCATAATATGGGAAATATAATAATTACACTTGTTGTTTTATGATAATTACACTTGTTGTGTTATGGATAGCATAATGCTCTTATTATCAGAAAAAGGTTGAGTTCATATGGGAAATATAATAATTACACCTGTTGTTTTATGATAATTACACTTGTTGTATTATGGATAGCATAATGCTCTTATTATCAGAAGTACTATGCACCTATTATTAAATGGTTGTAGATAAAATATTTTTATCCATACATATTTTAATGGTTAAACGGTATTTTGTTACCGAAAAAAATATCGAATAGGCGCAAAAATATATTGTCGAAAAAACGATCCCGTCTGTGTCTAAACGAAATATTTTAGGGATTAAAGGATTTCTTTTTGTGGTATACAGTGTGTTCACGGATAAAGTTTGAAAGAGGAAAAATTTTTTATTAGTAGGTATAGAAGAAAAAGTCATTCTTTATAAAAACGTCGAAACTACAATTTCGAATATCAG
The DNA here is from genome assembly GCA_963969555.1 of Polydrusus pterygomalis. Taxonomy (NCBI): domain Eukaryota; kingdom Metazoa; phylum Arthropoda; class Insecta; order Coleoptera; family Curculionidae; genus Polydrusus; species Polydrusus pterygomalis. The sequence continues at coordinate 32,852,689 of OZ018376.1, read as the reverse complement.
ATTTGCGATTACAATACAGGGTTCGTCACAAACAACATTTTTAGTTTTTTGGATATTTTTTTCAATTCTTTGATTTATTAAATGAATTTTGCTAGTGTTAAAACAATTTCAACTATTAGATTTGCGATTATTATACAGGGTTCGTCAGAAACGACGTTTTTGTTTTTTGTATTTTTTTTTTCAATTCTAATTTTCAATTCCTTTTGATGATTAGCTAAATCATCACTTTGGGAACAAATGGATTGCAAGGTACCTATGGTCCAAATCAGTTGGCACGTAGTCCCGATCTTACAATTATCGACTTTCATTTATGGGGATATCTGAAGCCACATATGTATAAAACCAATGTCATTAATAATTTTGACCTCTTAAAATAAATCAAGGAATTGAAAAAAAAATCCAAAGAACCAGAAATGTTGTTTGTGACGAACCCTGTATAGTAATCGCAAATCTGATATTTGAAATTGTAGTTTCAGCACAAGTAGACGTTTTTGTAAAGAATTACTTTTTCCAATTGTTACCACTTTGAGCGAAAGGGATATACGAGATTTCGTCAAAATATTATTTTTTTTGCAACGTTTTTCGTCCTTAGAGTTTATTCAGTTGATATTCTAGCTTTATCTTGTCCTAAATATCTTTCATTTAATACAATAGATTAAAAAGGATGTATTCGAAATTATATTTTCGGTAATATAAAACGAAAGAAATTAAAGCTATAACGAACACCCACAAACATAAAACAAACCTGACACTTCGCTGCCAACATGGGGTAATTTACATACATATTATACGAAATTGTATACAGAGTTCACTCATAAAGTAATTAAGGCCAAAGTGTTCAAGCTATTGGCCCAAACAAAGCGTCAAATAAAAAACGTTTATTATCTCTAACTGGCCGCTATATGGAAGCGGGTCTTTTACAATATAAAATATTTTCTTTTGGGCCTGAACGGACATGGAATACAACACGGGTACAAATAACGTATCTTTGTTAAATACGGAGCAGTGGCGGTAGATATGAAAATTTATTTAAATTTGGGTTAATTTTTTAATTTGTGAGCAATTTCGGCTGACTTCTTTTAAATTTATTTAACATAACCTTTACACACGGATTTAGGCTTTATGTTACGAAATAGCGCTATTTTTTGTCAACTTATACAGGGTGTTTGGGGAGGAAAGGGCAATATTTTGGGAATGTGTTCAGAGGGTGAAAATAAGAGAAATAATGTTTTAGTTCGATTCTCAACCATTTCTGAAATAATAGGTTCTAAAGTTTTTGTAAGTTAATTTTTATTTTAAAAGCGAATAATTGCAGGTACTGCAGTACAAACTAACTTCAAAAACCCCTCCACTAACTTCAATACATTTTTCGGCACGTTTGTTAATCGCTCGGTATGCACGTTGGATTGAGTGGTGATTGTTTTTATAAAAGCTGCAGCATTGCTCGTTTCCACTCGTGTTTCATATACTAGCGATTTCATCCCTCCCCAAAGGCAATAATCCAGCGGGTTTCAGTCTGGTTACCTCGGTGGCCAAACTTGCGGCCCACCTCTGCCAATCCAGCGATTAGGAAAAGGTATATTCAAGAAATTTCGCACACGTAGATTAAAATGAGGTGGGGCTCCATCATGTTGGGAGTACATTCATTGTCGAACATTTAACAGAACATCATCCAAAATGTGTATCAAATGGTCTTCCAAAGACCGTAAATATCCTTCTCCAGTAAGATCCATCCATTTCAAATAGACCAAACAACTGGTCGTTGAGCATTCCACACCAGAGATTAATACATTCATTGGATACACCAACACAGTTTCTTTATATTCCATAAAAACTTTATCAAGGTTGTATACCTTCTATAATTTTTTCTTCTGCTAACACCATCAGCAAAGCTTTTTCTGTCCCCTGATGATGAACGTTTCTGCGTTAGAAACATGTAGAGACCTCAATTGAATATTTTTATTCTAAGAAGACTTAATTTTTCTCTTGTTTCTACAATTATGATAATGTTTAATGATACTATACGTTTTGTTTTTTATTAGTGGCAACAAGTTTTATAGTATTTAAGAAAATATTATGATTGTACTAATTTCATAAATGCAAGTAGGTACTTTAAATAAAACAATGGGGAATTCATTTATGTAAATATTTCGAGATAAGTGGATAAACAACATTAAAAAAATACCTATTACGACAACCACCAATTTAAATGGGAAAAAAATTTAAAATGTTTTTTTAATCAGAAGCTCAGAGTCGACCATTTACTGCCAAGCAATATCGTAAACGGTAATAAAATTCCGTTCTTACATTATTAAGTTGATACATATTTTTATAAATACCCACTACTTTTAATGTGATCCCGCAGGAAAAAAGCCGTTTGGTGAAAAATCAGGAGACCTAGCTGGCAAATTTATAGTTTATTTTAATGTGCAATATGCGTCATCGTCCATTTGAAACCATATATCTTCATTCTCAGGAGCGACTTTCAATGGAGATCCAATTTGTTTTTATAGAAGTTCCTCTTCCCAACTTTTGTTTCGAAAAAAGGTCAATAATCAAAAGATGCTCGCCCAAACATTAACCATTGAGGATATTGAGTCTTTATTTCTTTGTTTATTTTCTGTACTCCAATACCTTCAATTTATTTAATTGTTTGAAGGTGCATTCGTCGGTATATCAGTCATTTCGTTCCACGCTTTCAAAACATAACTTTCCTCTTTGTATTTCATCACCTTCCCTCAATTCCTAATATTTTTGATATTGACACGAATGATGTTGGTTCTACTTACTTTTTTTTATGGTCAATTTTCTTAAATACTGTAAAACATGTTGAAACTAATCAAAAGTAAAACGTCCAGTAACATTAGACATTGAGCCTAATGAATGAAAATGTAGCGATTGCTTTTTCTTATAAAATCGAAGTAATTTCTTCAAAGGCAATGAATAAAACTAAAGTAATTGCTTTTGCGTCCAGCAATCGCTTAAAAGTGCAGGAATTGCTTCTAGTCAATGCTTTTTCTTAAAAAATAGAAGCAATCGCTATCATTTGCTTAAAATGTGATGAATAAATTAAGGAATTGCTTTTCCTAGTGTAGCGATTGCTTTCAACTTTTTAAGGTAGGTCGACCCCTGCATTATTTGCTTGGTAGCAGTCAACTTTAGTTCTCCGCGACATACACGTGTGTTGCTCTTAATTTGTGTCTTCAATTATGGCTGAATATATGAACGTCCGTAAAAGAAAAATCTACAGTATACGTAAAAATTGCAGATATGATGAGTTCAGAAAGTTATATCGATTTGACTGCGAAAATGTTGAGTGGTTGGCAAATTATTTTTTCACTGATACTGGTAAAAGGCGAGGGGTGCACTGTCGCCTTTAAATAAGATTAAAGTCTTTCTGCGAAAATTGTCGGATCCGGGCTTTCAAAATTCTGTAGGTGAAAAACTCGGTATTCACCAAACTACTGTCTGTAAGACATACACTTCTGTAATGGATGCAGTTTTGGAGAAGGCCAAAATTTTTATTAAATTTCCTACAAGTGCTGAAGCTGTTGTGGTCAGAGAGATTTATTTATGTTCCTTCAATTTGTGAACGAATATCAATTGCTTGTCTTTAATTTCTTCATCACTACTATCACTTTCCTCATTTTCACTGAAATCTGCCATATCGCAAATATAAGTTTCCTATTTTCCACAAAAACGTAACAGATTACTATTGTACTAAATAAATAGACCAATGTTGTTGTATTTACGTCAACCCTTTTGCAAATTAGGCACCACACTGATCATGAAATCTATAATCTGAACAAGTAGATAAGCCACGTCTGAACTTGTGTTGAATAAGCATTTACTACAGAGGTGTAAGAAAAACAGCAATTGCTTAAAAAATTTATTCATATCCAGATCTAGCAATTGCTTTTACTTATAGCATTTGCTAGTCAAGCAATTGCTTTTACTAAAAAGTAATTGCTTCAAGTAATTGCTTAATTTTTATTCATTAGGCTCATTATCATAGAGTTCTTCTAAATAACTTTTCACTGGCTTATTAGAAAATAACAAAAATTTGATACGCGAGTATCAATATCAAACAAGGTCCTTTAATAAAGTCTAATATCATTTTGATGTAAAACTAATAGGGGAGCCCATATTTTAGGGGAGCAAAATTTACATGGTCATTCCCATGGCGGCGCACCACATGTTAGTTATAAATTTTGAAGGTAAATAGACAAAAAGGCAACTATAATAAATGTAGTGGTTCTATATCGCGTGCGCCACTGAAAAGAACGTTATTATGTGCGTGTGTGGCGGCACAAAAAGTGATTCATTTTGCTTTCTCCCAAGATAATCTCCAGGGGTCTGAATCCCTTACCGGGGATTTCTCACCGGCGCTGTCGAATTTAGCACTTCGAGCCTGACCAACAACCCCACGATATCTCTTTCTATTTTTCTTTTCCGTTCTAACAGATTTTCAGTGCTTTCAATTAATTTTATGTTGGAGTTCGCAACTTATATTGAAAATTTATTAATTGGTGTTTCTCCTTGTGCATGGTTTTCGTAAACCTTTGCTTTAATAAAACAAATAAATTTTTTGGATTTTTACACGCTTAAAGTTACAAAAATTTGTATACATTGCTTGATTTTAATATATTTTTTTTTATTTTTCAGGTAAAAATGCAACAATCACATCACCTATAATTTATTTGTTGGTAAGTCATATCATAGGCCATAATTACGAACTCGGTATAATAGAACCAATGACAACCGAGCAAGATAAGATCTCATTCTCATTATTACAACAAACATAACATGAAGGACATACGTCCAGTATCCCTCCTTATTATTTTCATGTTGGTTTTTTTCTATTAATTCAGAAAAACCAATAAAATAAAACAATTTTTATTGCAAAAATCAAAAATACCTAATAAAATCAAGAAATTAGTTTTAAAATAGAAGTAATTTTGTCATTTCACGACTTTAAACCCAATGAAGATGAGGATAAAATAATTTTCTTTGCAAGAGCAAGACAGCGTGAGCCGTGAGCTCAAATGCCAAGTTCCAGTTGATTACTGAATGCAACTAAAAAGGTTTCAGAAGGAACCCACTTGTAAACAATATTTCCGTTTGCGAAAGATCCCCCTTGTATTGGTTTTGTTTTTAAAACCGACCAGAAAATATACACTTTCTGGACAATTTGTCGTCTAGAAAATAACCTTTTTCCGATCGCAAGACCGGAAAAGTGACGTTAGAGACCGGAAAAGATTTTTCCGGTCCCTGTTTTTTGTTTTTCCAATCGCTCTTTGATAATACAAGCTCTTGATTTCGTTACTATGACAACAACATTTCGATGTATTGTCGAGTGACAGTTCGTTGATTTTTAATTTGTTGTTTATGTCAAACTTGTTTCGCGAGTTCGCAAATTTTACAATATGAATTCAGATTTTGAACTATCCGACACGGAAAATGAGATGTCAGAAGAAATTTTGAAAGCAGCAAGGAAAGCGATTTACGATATATTGCCAGTAAAATCAAAAGCCCGTTACGAGAAGTCATACGACGCATTTAAAAATAATATAAAATAATTTAATGTAAGTATATCGAAGTGTGTTTTCTACGTAGTTGATCGTCGGTCGTCGGTGATTGAAACACATAATATAGGACAGATCAAACCTTCGGTTGACAATCAATAACATAGTTTAATTTAGCATGTAATTAATTAACTTATTGTTTCTATCAAAACGCAAAATGCTGCAAGTACTAAACTATGAATAATGGACTGTTTGTTGTTTGTTTTTCGATGTTTTTTTGTCCATAGGGAATCTTTTAATTTTACAAATTGATTCCATTGCTAACGCAGCAAGTCTAAAAGCTTCCGAACATTACAAATTTTTACTACAGTCGATTAATTTACTGTTAGTGTTAAAGTAATTTGTCTCAAATGTTGATTTATTATGGGTCCTATATGTTTTGGAGAAACATAAATCAAGTCGCTTCAGAATGTAGCATTACCAAATGGCGCGCGTTATAGATTTTTTGTGCACCTAACTCTGCGTTTAATAATGGACTGTAAACAAGGCTGACATGAAATATATGCCCCCATTCGTTTTGTCCTGTAAATCAAGCATGTTTTTTGCAACTTTTGTCATTAGAGTTTTTGTAAACAAGTCTGGTATTATAGCTTACGATATACGAGACTGGATTGAAAAGATTCCGGAATCGCCATGCAATAGTGATGGAGTGCGTTACTTAATTTTTTTGATTTATCAAGAAAGCTGATGTATCAATAATTGTCTAAACAAAAACAATCAAAATGTCAACTAGTAGTTGTTTTGAAAAGCGCCATTACGCAAGAACGTTGTGAAGTTTCAATTATTACAAAAAAATCGAGCTATGACTACACTTTTTTTAGAAAGTATAGAATTGCGACATCAGAGCCATATTCGATTGGGACAGAGATTTGGATCGAACTGATCTGAAAAATCAGGTCAGTGATCCCAGGTGAAACACGGATTTTTATGTCAGTTGTTCGTTTGGGTTTCGATTTTCAGTCAACCTCATTTCATGTTCAAAAATTAGTCGAGAGTAGCGTAGTAGTACTCTATAAAGCGGGGGGACTAAAGTAAAACAACAATAACATTATTTTATTTCCACTCTTCTCATTCACGTAGGTACAGGAAATATTATTTACCTAGATGGGTTCAAAAAGACGTAATTCATTCATTTCTACGTCTACATCACAAAAAAAGAAAGACGTAATCAAAGATTACTAAGAAATACCCAATGAAAATCTAAAAACAATGACGGAATGGAAATATAACCTCCAAAACTATAAAGTAAACAAAACAAACAATTGATATGTTTTTATTGATTCTGCAATTTCCCAGGTTCACTTGGGATCAGTTTGACGGTAGTGGGCGAACAGTAATCATTAAATGATCACGGCAAATTTTGCCAATCGAACGCAGGTCAGATCAGTTAGATCGATCCGGATCGATCTAAACCCGCGAATCGAACACGCCTCAGACAGACACCAACCATATATCACTGTTTTCGGCTATTTTTTACCAATATTTTCCACCATAACTTTTTGAATTTATTACTAATTGCAACACGGGTAACATAAAAAAATCACTCTGTATCCAACGGCACAATAAAATAAACTGACTAAGGGTGTTGAGGTAAATACGGGCGAGGGGTTGGGATATTTTTGTTTACTTAAAACAATGCCTTCGTCTGTTCGACGATAGTGCAAGATGTGTAAAACATCTATTTACTTAGAACAAAAACGCAAGAGCCAACAAAAACTAGCAAAATTAAATTTTTAAATCCTCTCACATCCACCTGATTTACCAGATTTGGCTACGTCAGACTTATTTCTACTTGTTCGCTGAAACTAAAGATATGTAACAAATGCTTATTTTTTTGGGCTGCAAAGAAAATTATTTCCATAACGTTTTATTTCCATTCCGGAAACTTTTTAATCTACCCTTGTATGTTTCCAATATTTTTTTTATCTTTCCGTTTTACCCATTTTATTTTTGATCGAATGGAAACAACACACATGTAATTTCCTTTCCATTAAAAGTTTTTTTTATTTAATATTTATATTCTTTGGTAACATAACGAAATCTACGCTATTACATTAGTGTCAGAATTTTTTTCTGAGATCTAGATAATATGTCAAAAACATAATTGAAATTTTCTTGAAAGAAAAATCGAAAACTTAATAAAGATAAAAATCCTATTTATTAAATTGGATTTTCTTAAATGGGCTATGGTGAAGAGAGATAAATTTGGTTTGCTATAATTTTTTTTGGAAAAATAACAAGAGGCAGTGTAAGAGGTTGCCTAAATCGTACCGGTACGGTTAAGGAATCTTCAACATGATACGATTTAGGAAACTGTCAATAAATAAATAAAATTCTGACCCGAAATTTCAGTTGTAGTAAAATTTAATTCAATTTTTGCAAAATAGCCTTACAAAAAATCAAGAGAATTAACATGAAAATAGGCGAATTGTTTTAACTTGCCTTTTCCGCTAGGCGAAACGGAATCTGTGTAAAACGGCTATACCATGCAACAGACACTTTAGACAATACAACTACGTCCGATAGATGTCGTATAATTTATCGCCGAATTCAGAAATCGCAATGATACGATTTAGGTAATGGTAGGATTTTGGCGACCCTATTTTAACTGAACTAACTTACCTAAACTCACAACCAGTTAAAACTGTTAAGATAGCATGAATAGGTTTTATGCATGCAGCAAATACTTAAATTGAATCTTTAAAGGGAGCTGAAGTCCCCTCCCAAAAAAAACTGATTGAGTAATAATTTCATTCATATTTTAGTCAGTCTAATTCGACTAATTTGGAAGTAATACTAGAACAAATGAAACTTTCCTTAAAAAACTAATAACGGTATTCTATAGATCGTTTTTTTCCCTATTTATTATCGTCAACCAACATAGATATACCGTGTTATTACCGGACAGAAATAGCCCGGAACATTAGGTTTTTTGCTTGTCCTTAAGTCTACGATAATGAGGTGTGTTTTTATTCTAACATGGGAATCTAGTTTTTTTTGGTTTTGAATAATTTTTTTTCTATTTTAACGATAATAAAATTGTTAGAGTGTTAAAGTTTTTATTTGACAATTTTTAATTTCGGAAACCTTATTAAAATGGACTTTGCTAATTCAGATTGGGATCTAGAAATTAATGTAAGAGTTTATAATAGCATTGGAACTAAAGCGATGGAGGTAACAGTATATTTAAAGAAATCTTGATAAAATCGATGATTTTGTTAATGGTGGCAACCCAGCTATATTCACGGCATCGGGCTTGTCCACATCGTATGAGATTGGCGACCATTATTTACTCACAATCAAAGTGTCTGAACTCTTGCCACATTGAGTTTGCCAAAGATTCGCTAGACCTTATTAAACAACGTAATTATCAGCTTTTGGAAACCGAGTAACAGACCAAATGACTATTTATAATATTGATAACACATATTAGAATACCTATAATCTAGCATTATTTTAGGATTATCAATAACTAACATTCCTTAATTATGATTTCTAAATAACCTTTAATTTGCCGGTTTAATGGCGTCCTTAAATCATTAAGGTAATTTTCAACTCTTTATAATATATCCAACAATACTAAAAAATGTTTTTTAAACCGTCACTAATTAGAAATAATATACAATACTACGAACAGATGCTTAACATGTTTTGTACTATAACGTACACACGGAAAGATTCCTTACAGGATCATTAAGCAGATAAAAAAAAACAGGTAATATGTACGGTTTACTGGAAGAGAACTAATTACGGTAGCATATCTTTAGCTTTTTATTACCATAATACATATTTCTAATTCCTCTTTATTAATCATTTTAAAGCACATTTCCTTTGTTTCGCTTGTGTTTACTGTCGATATTTACACAGAAAATAGTATAGTTATATTTTAAATAAAATGTACTTTGCTTTTAAACAGAATCACTAGAGTAATATGAAATTATTTCATCTTCATATTGTTTTTCTTTTATTTCACAACCTGCAGGGATTTGTTTCCTTATTGTGAACCATTGAATTTCCACAATTGAATATTGAATAAAAACATTTGATATCATAATTTCGAAATATTTTCGAAGCATTTTCCATAAAAGTCGCGATTATGCGTCGACACAGCGAAACTCACACCGTGCGAGCAAAAATTATTTGCATCAAAGAGGGCTTGGATTAAAAAACGTGGGGCTTGGTTTAGATCACAATGATATGGGGACGATATATCTAACCAAATCTAGGTTAAAATTTTATCAAATTCATTTTATGACATGATATGCCAAACTAATGAGTAATAAAATAAGTAGAAAAATACAAATTTATTTTTGTTGTTTACAAAATTAACAAACTAAGAATATACAGAAAGAAAAAGAAAAATAATTACATAAATTGCTGAAATGGGCCACAGCATAAATTCACACGTCTCTTCATATTTCCGAAAGTGTTGACCAGCATGTCTGGAGAACTGTTACCACATTCTTGAATAATACTTTTTTGTAATTGTTCTAAATTTGCAACTGGTGTTTTAAAAATAGTGTTCTTTAAATGAGGAAAAACGAAGTAATCCATAACCGTTAAACAAGGTGATCTATAGGTGGGAATTCAATGTCTGATCCAAAACTGATCAATCTGTCGTCGAAAAAATTTCGTAAGTAGCTAATAGTTTCGGCGGCTGTATGGGCGGTTGCACCGTCCTGTTGAAAATATCCAAAACGTAGTTCGTCGTCAAGTAATTGTTCCACAAATGGATTCAAAATATTGTCTCTATACCGCTGTGCTGTAACTGTATCATGAAAAAAAATAGGACCAACAATTATTCTTCTTCGGGAAACAGCTAACCAGACACCAATTTTTTGAGGGTGCAATGTGGACTCTACAAAAAAATAGGGATTTTCACTACTCTACATGCGTGTATTCTGAGAATTCACATAACCGGAGAGAGGTGGAACCAGGTTTCATCCGATAAAAATGTCAGGTCTAATAAATCACTTCTTTCCAATAAATTTTGGATAACCCATTGAGAGTAATTCCTGTGTCTTTCAAAATATGCGGCTTGTATTTCTTGGAATACTTGCACTTTATAAGGAAATAAATTTAGCTGCTTCTTAAGAATAGTCCTGCATGTTCCATAAGATCTTCCCACTTCTTGGGACAGGCGTCTTATACAATTTGTTGGCGCATTTTGCATTATTTCAACAAGTTTGCAACAAGTTCTTCTTACAGATGGGTTTCCTACCCCTTTTTTGTGTTGTATAGAACCTGTTTTCCTGAACACAGCCACGGTTCTTTTCAGGCAATGATAAAAATCGCCAGCAATAAAAGCAACGTTAGGAAAATGTTCGTGAAAATCGTTTATCGAACAAACCCGGATTGTATTGACACTCACCATTTACTCTAACCCCGTTTCGAAAATACGCTTCAACCATGAATGTTTTGTGCTGTTCCGTTAAGCCCATTGTGTGAATTGTTCAAGAAATTGGAAAAATTAGCGATGAATCAAATTACTTGTAACGACTGTCAAAGATGACGGAATACCTGATTGATTGTTAATTCAGGTAGTTACTGACAAGGTATTTACTGACAGCCGACAAGTATTAAGCTCTACGGCTAAGCATTACGTCCTTAGATGCAATGCCCTCTTTGATGCAAATAATTTTTGCTCGCACAGCATATTAGCAAATTATTATAAATGAAATGTTTGTTATTGGAAATAGGAGAGTTAATTAACACCAAGAAAATTTAGCCACTGAAACCAGACGCGTGAGCTTACAACGGCCCACTGCTGAACTGAGAACTTTTAGGAAGAGATTAGTATCAGTTGTCACATGTGGGTGTCAACTGTCGAAACGCTTTGTTTTTAAAAAAAGATGACTAATCATATTCATCTTAACAGAAATTTGATAGCTTTAGAGGGTTTTGAGTTAACGCAAGTGAAAAATAATCCATAAGCAATGGTAAACCCTTAACAAAGACGTGAGAACTTAAAATTGTCGAAACTAACTAACGAGTAAAAGGTGTTTATTAAAACGATTCTATTAACCTTTTTTCTAACACCTTGATTTTATCTTCGTCTAGATTTATCTTTTAAAACTTGGATACTTAATCAAAAATTTAAATAAACCTGGCTTTCCAATTAAACTTGCACCCAATTTATCAAACGGGGTTGATTTTTAAACTAGTTTATCTAAAAGTCAGGGTTGAGTCAACCCTTTAGTGTCAACTACTACGCAGCTTGCAGCGTTATCTCTCGATAAGCACCCCCTTAAAATCGCTTAATTACCCCCACTGAATGGGTAATATATTTTAGTCCTAATGACAACGTATTTATCACAATGTATATCTCACGTATACGATTTGGAAACAAACCGGGAAGTTTGCCTTAGCGTGTTTCTTTGTGGCAAGTACACATTTATTTTCTGATAATTTCAACGTGTTTATTCAGTGCTATCTGAGATCCAGATAATACATTTTCTTGATTTCCTATTCTATATAATCTAACTACCTATTATTTGTTAAGAGCAATCTCGGGTACGATTCTATTGAGTCAAACATATAAAAAAAATTGACAATTCCTTTGTCCGATACGTAAGGAGCCTACAGACTTGTCGAGCGAGTCAGAGTAGCGTAAGGTTTGAAAAATAACGTTCAAATATTAAGTTCAAAACGTTAAAATAACTTAAACTGAAGACGAAATACACCAATTTTGTCTAATTTTCACATTTAATTTCAATCGGGACGAAAATAAAAAACAAATTATTCCAAAGCTGTCTTACAAATCCTAGCTAATTTCAAGATTCGAGACAGACTCGGGGCACATGTTTTGACTTTGTATGTACCAACGAATTGTTTAAATATGGCGGATGAGTACAAAGTATTTTTTAGATTTTATAGAAACGCATCGCTGTCTTCCATGTTTAGGAAAAATTTAATTTCCCGGGTCCAGTTTCACCTGGTTTAACAGATTTATATGGGAAAATTGTTTTTTCTTCATAAGCTATTCCTTCGCATACTTTGTCTTTTTCGTTTCCTGTTTTTATGGCTAATGTAATAGTAACCGCTTTCAAGTGTTAACCATCAGTTTACAAGAATATAATATTGGATTGGATTGAATTGGTTTTGAATCAGAAACTGCAGTTTACTCAACATATAACTAGACATTGTTTTGATGTTAAACTTAGAAAGTTGTTGTGTGATACTTTGGTGTTGTCTTTCTTCAGTTATGGTTCTGTTGTGTACGGCAACTATTTAAACTGTATACCGTGCGAGCAAAAATTATTTGCATCAAAGAGGGCCTTGCATCAAAGGACGTAATGCTTAGCCGTAGAGCTTAATACCTGTTGGGTGTCAGTAACTACCTGAATTAACAATCAATCAGTTATTCCGTCATCTTTGACAGTCGTTAGAAGTAACTTGATTCATCGCTAATTTTTCCAATTTCTTGAACAATTCACACAATGGGCTTTACGGAACAACACAAAACATTCATGGTTAAAGCGTATTTTTGAAACGGGATTAGAGTAAATGGTAAGTGGCAATACAATCCGGGTTTGTGCATGGGCGATTTTCACGAACATTTTCCTAACGTTGCTTTTATTGCTGGAGATTTTTATCATTGGCTGAAAAGAACCGTGGCTGTGTTTAGGGAAGCAGGTTCTATACAACGCCAAAAAGGTGCAGGAAGACTATCTGTAAGAACAGAAGAACTTGTTGCAAACGTTCGTGAAATAATGCAAAATACGCCAACAAATTGTATAAGACGCCTGTCCCAAGAAGTGGGAAGATCTTATATAATGTTTCTGTATGGTCTTACTTTGTTAATTTTGTGAACAACAAAAATTAATTTGTATTGCATATCATGTCATAATATGAATTTGATAAAATGTTAACCTAGATATGGTTATATATTCGTCCCCATATCATTGTGATCTAAACCAAGCCCTACGTTTTTTAATCCAATTTTTGCTCGCACGGTTCAAAACGTTTAGAAGGCTTGCTGTAGTATATATTTGTGGTCTTCGCAAATTTGATCATGTTTCACAGTACATAGCATAACTTGACTGGCTTAATAATATGTAGAATCGGAGAAAAATACTGTTTTTAACGTTTGTGCTTTAAATATTTCATTATCTCATTAGTAGACGTTCTAGACGACGGGATTCCCACTCTGTTAACGTTAGATCCTGCTCATTATTTCACATTCCTTGACATCGCACTGCTATGTTTCAAGAGATGCTTTTCGTATTGTTCCGTAAGTCTCTACAATAAACTTACATTTTTTCAAACCATTTAAGTATTGTATCGTTCAAGAAGAAATTAAAACGTGAATAATTACTGACTCAGTCTTCACTGCTAGCCACTTGATTCGCATGGTCTCTGCTAAATATTATTTTAATAAAATACTATAGGAAATGGAGAAACTCTAACTTCCTGAAATGAAATACCGTTTATAGCTCCATATTGGAATATTATTGACACAGTAAAGTGAATTTTTAGTAATTCACCAGCGGCAGCATCAGCCTTTGAAAGTAAAAATTCAATTTTGTGATAGCTCTAACCGACCTGCACTCATAGAATATGTGAGAAACTATTTGGAGAGCGGTATTCCACTTCCCTTTCTTATAAATAATTCACGTCGATAGATATTACCCTTGTTTCAATCCTTTTTACCTGCAGCTCCTGTTTTTTGATTAAATATTTACGAAGATGAATGAATACCGAATAGCTTTACCGTACGGGAAATCTCGTTTGAATTTATCCAGTCGACAAATAAAACCCACCACAATCGGTAGAATTAAATAAATGGAAACTACAAAGGTTCAATAAAAACAATACCATAATTTCTATTTTATTTATAAAAAAAACTACTTTAAAACAGTCTTAAAGCATCAACATTTAAATATCGTGATTTAGATTACTTAAAAATCGTTTATTTTCATTCTGTATTGTCAGATTTATGTTGGTTTGCACCAAGTGTTGTCGTAAAATGACAATTTCAGATATAAAATGTAGAAAAAGTTGCCCGTAAGTACTTAAAACAGCCTTTTTCCTTACCACCACCCATTTAACTTTACTATTTTGACCTTAAAAATCACCCGAGAATGTAATAGGACTGAACATTTACCTCCCCCTTTTCTATTATTTCTTTAAAATGGCACCACCAACTTACCTATCTGATGCAAGGCGAATTGACAACCTACTCATATTTTGAAGTAGAGAGAAAATAAATATATTATATTGAAGTAGTTGAAAAATATACAGAGTATTTCCAAACCAAGTTAAAATGCCTTTAACCAATTTTCATATCCGAAATATTTGTAGTCGGGCCCTCGCTACCTACGCCTGTTCAAACAGAACGCGTACCGAGCGCGTGTCAGGGCGTAATAACATCGCGTAACAATGACGCGCTGTATCGCTGTGTTGTGTTGTTTACCTGCTTATCTATGCCGTCATAGAGCACGCTAGTCAGTACGTCAGTAGTACGCTACGCTCTGGTTTGGATACATCGCGCAAGAATATCGCGCGTAAAAACGTAAATTTCTTCAACGCGACGTACTGAATCTACACCAAAGCATCTCGTACTGCTGACTAGCGCTTTCTATATTACAGCATAGATAAGCAGTGATACAACACAGAGTGTGACATTATTACGCTCTAACGCGTTCTGTTTGACCAGGCCTCTAGACCGTGTTCCTGCGGGCGTAAATTTGATAGTGTAGATGTGACGTGATCGCGATTAGCGTCGCCATTTTCAAAATGGCGTCTGATCAACCAATCACCTATGAGAGAATAGATACGCTCTCAAGCTTACGGTGACAAATTTACTTCCGTGGAGGGGGACTTGTCAGACTCTAGAGTAATGTAATGAGCAGTATTTTTAGCTCTATTAATACTATAGATAAACTAGGATGATTGTTTTGTGAATGTACACGATCTCGGTAAAACCAAATAATTTAATGGAAAAACCTGTAGAAGGTTTTTCAGAAAAGAAAAATGTATTTTATAGTATTTATTGCAGTAACCAAACAGCCTGGCAACAAGACTAAAATATGTTAAAAAGTAATAAAAGTCCTATATCTAAAAAACATGCAAGGATCATACAAACAAAGGGTATATGAAAATTTTTTATATCATAAAATAATAAACGTAAAGGGCCGAGGGCATTCATATGCGCGTAGGTATATCTACCACCGCATAAAACGCTCTTTTTGATGTAAAAGGGTATGGCTCGGCAAAAAAGGTAAAATATTTGAGAAATTCCACGCACCCTAAAGGGACTAACTGCGATGACCCGCTTCCTCTATATTTTATTGCGGCGGCATGAAAAAAGGGAGAATAAATTTCCTTTAATATTTCTTGACCAAAACACATGCTACCGGCTCGTGAAGGAACTTTTCTGGGATAAAAAATGTTTATTGGGGATAGGCATGCATATTAAAAATTATTCTTTTCAAGCTGAAAATGCGAATTTGATTCATTAGAAATTGTACGCATTTATTCTCTTACGGTGTAAAATTCTTATAGTGGGTTATGAAGAATCCAGTAACCATTTCTAAGTCAAAGTCAAAGTTTTTATTTGCTATTTTACACAAATCGTTTATAACACGCCACAGATAATAATATAAAAGTTAATATGCTTCAACATGTATGTCTACAAATATATACAGAACAATAAATTAATGTATAAAAACAAATTATACATAAACAATTAAAATTAAATAAAAATTAGGAGAAACAACAAACTGGCAAATTCATACCCAATGTACAGTATCCAGGCAATGATTACCAGAAGGGGAACCCAAAAGGTACTCATTCAAGGTGTAAAAGCTGTGGTCTAGTAAATACTTCTTAACATTTTTTTAAGTCGGACATCATAGAGGGCTCGGTACCGTCCTGGTATCCTATTATATAAACGACAGTCAAGGGAATTGTTTTTAGATTTAGTTAGTCTTAATCGCTGGGCCCCTATCCTGTCTGAACCTCGAGTGTTGTAGCTGTGAATTTCTGAATGTTTATTGAGTGTATGTTGGCGGGAGTGTAGCTCCCTACAGTTTGAAAAATATACACACAGGGCAGCGGCATTATGCCAAATTTGTTGAACAAAGGCTGACAGTGATCTTTATACCCTGCGGTAGTCTCACAGCTCTTTTTTGTAGTCGAAAGATCTGTCGTGCGTTTGCACAGTTTCTTCACAATATGACCATCAACCCAATATTATGATTAAAACGAAAACAGAGACGAGCTGATGTAAATTATCCGCTATCACGTATGTTAGCAGCAAATATTACATAGTTATTAGCATACTTTTACTGATTTTCTTTCATTGAATGAAAAAAATCTGTAATTTTTTAATGTTTAAAATGAAAAATAAAAGTTCCAAAAATGCAGCATTCTACCGACAACAATTTCCATAGCATTTTTAGATACAGAATCGTAACCAACGGCTGTATAAAGTAAAACAAGTGCTTTGTGTCATCACAAAAATTGACTATTGCAATTTTAAATTATTGAAAAAGTCTTGAAGAGATATTCTTGATGATGGTAAATATATGAATGCATAAATCTAAACTTAACGCTAACGTATTTAAAAAGCCCTGTACAGTTTCTGCTCATTCGGTTCCTACAGTAATGTAGTTGAATATGGGAATTGTGGCAAAGAATCCGCTGGGAAATGTTAACTTTAGCTTTTGCATGCATAGCATATAAACCGCTTCGTATAGGGAACTCTGCCGCACAGCCATTTAAATGTTGATTTTGCTTTCTGAATCATTTACCGAAATTACAACAAATTTCTTATTGTGTTAAGGGTAATCAGTTTTAATTTAGAGACTATTTTAACAATACATTAAACTTAATTGCGGGGCGGGAAGTTTATTTTAATGAGAAAGGTACCCAGTTTGAATATAAGATAAACGCAAGTTAAATTAAATGTTTAGATCTATGATTCTATGAATACGCAAGAGCTATTATTACTTATTTAAAATTGATATGACTTCTTTACTATAATAAAAAAGTAAAGTTCAAAAATTATTATTCATATACAGTGTGACCAGTAAAGTCCGCATCATATGGGATTTTTTTTTATTAATACCTTTATTCAAAATTTGACTTTGGCATCAAGTTCTGCTTCGATCGAGATGAAAATTGAGCAAAAAAATAGTAGTTACATGATTCACTTTATCTGTCAAATTTTAATTTTTTTCTAAAAATAATTTAAAAGTGGAGTCATTTTTAAAAATATCAAAACAACTTATTAGAAAAAGTTTTTTAAGTGCAGTTTCTAGCCAACATGCAAAATTTCAGTCGCATAAGATAATTTTGATTTTCCACCTACCACTAAAATTTATTTTCCACTTAATGAACACTTTACTGATGACACTGTGTTCTTTTTTTATCTTAATATTAAGGTGTATTACTTTCAGACACACACTACGTTTTCAAAAATACCTATTTTATGAAGTTACCTTATACAGGGTCAAAAACAAATAAACTTTGCATCACATGCGTCTAAATTTTAATAGCCCAATTTTGATTTTGTATAGAACACACATTTATTATGGCGCTACTTTAAAGAAAATGTATCTGAAATAAAGCATTGTTAAAACTAAGAAGTTTTATGTAGGTTGCGTTGCGTCTTATTTTGCAAAAGTGGTGCAATTTACAAAATATGGGTAAAATATCAAAATTATCTTATGCAGCTGAAATTTTGCATATGGGCTAAAAACTGCATTTAAAAAAACTTTTTCTAATAACTTTTTTCGGTACTTTCAGAAATAACCCCACTTTTGAATTATTTTTTGAAAAAATTAAAATTTGGCAGATAATGCGAATCACGTGACTACTATTTTTTTGCTTAATTTTCATCTCGATCGAAGCAGAACTTGATGCCAAAGTCAAATTTCGAATAGCAAAAAGATACTAAACTTTTTGAGTTGAAATTGCAATAATATTATAGTCATTGACTTTGTTACATACTGTGAAAGGACTCAATCAAAATCATAATAATCAATGATAAGAAATATTTTTTAAAATTCTTCAAAGCTTAATTTCCCACACTCCCCTACCTACACTTTTGTCGATAGTTTTTTTGAAAAAGTATGCCGACCCAATAGCCAGTCTGGTGAAAAGATTTATGTGAAACCGGTCCGAGACAGTTGAAACGGCGTAAAAGCGGCCATTGGAATAAAAAAAATAAACCTATAATACCTAAAGGTCAGCGTGGCATGGTCCCAGGGGAGTAGTTGTTTTGGATCCTTTTAGGTTTGGGTCATTCTCCTAAGCTTTATATATGCTTTAAAAACAATTATTGGTGGTAAAACAATAGTTCTTCTTTTAGACTTCCCGATTTCTCGCAAATTTGATTTTGTGCATGAGAGGAATAAGTATTTTAAAACAATATTTTAAAAGACATTTTTAAAATTGTTTATGATTAACTGTGGTGATGTCCGGATATTATTAGTTATTTTTTTTCGACCTTTCAAAAGACAGAAATAACTTAACCCTATTTTTCAAAGTTGAAGGGCGTCGATCTTATCCATATTCCGAAAAATCGTTAGATCTCAAAGATCAATTTTGGGCAATCCTAAGATATATCTTTATATTCCATGTATGGAGTCCAACGCAAACGACTCAACTTCGTCTCTAAATTTAGTGCCTAAAACTAAAACTTATAAAAAATTCACAGATCTTGCACCTTACGCAAGCATCATATGTATTGAAAATACCTGACACAGCTTTAAAATAAACCGCATTATTTCGCCTTAAGAAGCCTACTGTTGCTCTGTGTCCCATTACGTTTGGGACACCCTGTATATTAATTAAAACATATTATAAATTATCCCAAAAAAAACGGAAACAAAAATAAAAGTTTGACACCCTTTATCTTGGTTGTTATCAATTTTGGGATAATGCAAGTTTAAATAAATCGCGTTATTTCGCCTTAAGGAGCCTGCTGTTGCTCTATGTCCCATTACGTTTGGGACACCCTGTATATTCACTAAAACATATTATATTAAATGTATGGTTTTATTTCTAAGAATAATTAATATAAATTTGTTTATAAACAATAATATTCACATAGCAGACCAACCAAGGTGAACTATAAATAATCCCAAAAAAACGAAAACAAAAATAAAAGTTTGACACCCTTTATCTTGGTTGTTATCAATTTTGGGATAATGCAAGTTTAAATAAATCGCATTATTTCGCCTTAAGGAGCCTGCTGTTGCTCTGTGTCCCATTACGTTTGGGACACCCTGTATATTAACTAAAACATATTATATTAAATGTA
Source organism: Polydrusus pterygomalis (assembly GCA_963969555.1). NCBI lineage: Eukaryota > Metazoa > Arthropoda > Insecta > Coleoptera > Curculionidae > Polydrusus > Polydrusus pterygomalis. The sequence continues at coordinate 32,832,832 of OZ018376.1, read as the reverse complement.
TGGTTTTATTTCTAATAATAATTAATATTAATTTGTTTATAAACAATAATATTCACATAGCAGACCAACCAAGGTGAACAATTGCCTTATATTCAATCGGTCATATTGTCTAAGCCTAGGTACTTATGCTATGTTTTTAAATTATACTTATTTACCCAACGGTACAATAACATTTTCTGAGAAATCAATAATAAAAAAATTATCCCATTTGTTAACTAAATTTGGGCGGACCCTGTAATATGCAATTATTGTGCTCCAACTTTTTGCCTCCCGCTTTTTTTTTCGATATAATATTCCGATTTAAATAACGTGAACTTACCTTATAGTTATAACTTATCTCAATAAAACACTTTTTAACAAAGTTACTATGGCGTTCTTTAAAACACAAACTAAACTAAACATTATTCATTATTTACTTGCCGACTTTACGCTGATTCATATTTATATTTCTACCAAGTCTTATCAGAGTATTGTAACATAATACTTTGACCGATCTAGATATTGCGCTGTTGGCCGCGACATCGACATGAGCGACATTGACATGCAATGCAAAGTTTGCGTAAACACGATCCCAATAGTATTTTCAATACTAAAAAAATTAGGTTATAGTGGAATATAAGTAAATATTTTAATTTAGAGTTTACGGCATTGGTGTTCCTGTAATGTGTTTGGATTTCCTCTTTCATCGATAACGTTCTTGCCTTCTTTATTGTTGTAATAGATGATTTGGTTCTACTATTAACTCTGATTAAAACGAATCTGTGCCAATAGGAAATAGGAGTTAATGCTTAAATGGTTGATAGCTATTATTGCTCTGAATACTTACAGTAATTATCAAGTTCTATTAGGGGTGTAATCTGGTTTTATATACTGTATTAGTTCCGACTTGCAGTTGTAATAAAACTTGACATTATTCATAATAATATTTGCTTGCTACGGTTAATAAAGCATACACCTATACTTACCGCTAAAAATCAGTACTGTAGTTCTCAAAAATTTAAATAGTCTGATATTGTTTTATTGTTTAACATTGCATATGATTATCTATTATGCAACATGGTTTACTGAGATACTTAAATCCGTCCATAGATTATAATGTCAAATACTAATGATGGGTTGTGCGAAATAAGAATCTTCTTTTGCTTTATCTGTCATGGTAGTAGAATTGTTTTTACGATTTTTAATTTCTTTTGATTAAAATTTTAACCAAAGCAAAACGCATCAAATTCCAATCAATCGCATCAATAATAAAGCAGACATAAAAATAGCTATGTTAATTAAAAAAACATTCCTTGACCTTAGGTTCACCGCCGTATTTCCATGCAATTAATTATAAGCCAACATGACAGATAAAGTTAATATATCACCGGATAGAGATATTATAAAAGGGAAAAAACTGAAACACGACGAAGAAGTTGTTCCCACTCAGCCGCAACCCATGCAATCTTGGAATTTGCATTTTTCTCATTCGCTTTAAAAGTTCACATTAGTGATTATTATACCTTTTACATCACTATAAAGGTTTTATTTTAGGGTTAATGAACATCAACAAATGTCAACCGGTGTGGTAAATACCAGTTCGCCCATGTTAAAAGAGTCAATTAGAATAAATTCGCAGTTCCACCTCAATCTGGTGGCAAGACAGCCGAGATGGTTTTGCCGATAGACGTATAATTTATGTTATTTTCTAAGGCAGCGGCTACCAGTTTTCTGCAACTGTAGTACACAACTAATACTCATTTATACTGGATTTAATTAAATTTTTTTGAAAATTATCAGTTAGATGAACCGGTTTCGGAGTTACGTCGACCTGAGGCAGATAAAAACCTTGTGCGTATGGTAGTTGAGATCAGCTGTAAAGATTACGCTCTCTAACTTATTATTGGGTTACGAAGGTAATGTAATTATTTAAATGAAAGGACCCCACATAAGACCTGATTTTTAATAAAGTATATTATTACAGATTGTAATTTTAAAGGTTTTAAAGGGGTTTTGTTGATATTTATTTAAATACCTGCTTCTCCTTATTTTCACGAAGAAATTCCATAAAACCGAATATTTTCCTCATATTATATTTCTGTCCATAGCTGATATTCTGTGCAAATACTCTCACAATATGAAACTTGTTCGTATTTTGAGTGAAATTATCTAGACTATAATATCGCCATCCCGGTGGAATATCGGCCTAAGTGCAAATTCTGAAGTTTTGAGAAAATAACGTTTTAATATTCTTTTTATGCAACCATGTTAAATAAAATCACAACTTTTTATAATTAAACTATTATATTGAAAATATTACTTGCATCTTAGGCTGTTGAACAAATTCCAAAATTTTTGGAAAAACCTATATATTTTCCCCCTTTTTTTTGACCTCTCCTTCCAGTTACGTCATTGGTCGTTATTCCACTCAAATCTATTTTTAAGTAATAATTGTGACAACTTTCTTTCTCCAAATTTGAGTAAAAAAATATTGCTTTACAGTATTTTGGAATAAACGATGCAGTTTTAAGTAAATAAGGTTTTCACACAAAACAAAGGACAATTAGGTCATTGTCATCAGTGTGATTGGGGGAAGACTCTGGGGTAGGCAAAAAGAATCGCGGTTGGTCTACTTGCCAGGTTTTCGGAACCTCCCCTCTAATACTACTACTACTACTACTAGGTCATTGCGAAAGACAAATATTTTGGAGCAACAATGACGCAACAGACATTTACGACGTTGTTTTACTAGATTTTGTTAAACATACAAACGATATCGAATCAACAAAGACCTACCTATCAATTACGTCGTTTTCCGCCGGCGCCAATTATAGAAAAACGCGGGAATGGAACAACGACGCAAGCGGTTTCACGCGGCAACTTTTTGTACTGCAATTTTCTTATGACATTGTTTGACCGGAGAGACCAGGTTTGCTAAGACATAGTTTGTATTGCTAGCTTATTTTTTATTAACCCATATTAAATAAATTGCTATACTGTATCAAACCCGCTTTAGTGTAATATCCATTCCAGATTTGCTAAAACAGTGTTTTTATTGCTAATAATCAGTTCCATTAGCAGCACAGTCTTGTTGAATAATGAACAACTTTTAATACAGCCATTTTGTTAAGAAATAAATTGTATTTTTTCAATGCGACTTCTTTTGAGTCCAGTAAAACGCTTTTTCTGCAATTAAGAAAGCAGAACAGTGTCCACGAAACAAATGTTATCCGTAAGAACCTATAATTCACCAAGAGGTTGGTGAGGGTTCGTAGCGATCGGCAATCGCCGCGCTCCGTCGTCGTCGTATTAGTTCCAACGTAATTGTTGCGCAGGGCACATCGTTGTTCGGAGTCTTCTAGCTGTCCTGTCTGAATTTGAATTTTATTGATCGTACCAATACCTGTTTCAATTAATTTATTTTTACTTTCTATTTAAGTTTTTTTAAACTTTGCGTGTCAGATAAAGCAATAGAATATTTTTATTTCGCACAACCCATCATTAGTATTGGACTTTATAATCTATTGACGAATTTAACTATCTCAGTAAACCATGTTGCATTATAGATAATCATATGCAATAATGCAATGTTAAACAACAATATCACACTAGGAGCTATTTAAATTTTTGAGAACTACAGTCCTGATTTATTAGTGGTTAGTATATACTTTATTAACCGTAGCAAGCAAATATTATTAGGAATAATGTCAAGTTTTATTACAGTCTCAGTCAGTTTCCTATTGGCTAAATTACTGTGATATTATCACTACACAACGGCTAGCAATTTTCGTTGTCTTTCAGTGGAAAAGCGCGTTGCTATCACATAATATATAGTGTTAAACAGTTGTATAAAGAGTATGTGAATTCTAATAAGGAATAGAAGGATTTTTTCTCAGTGCAGTCATGCGAAACTGGTTTAACTTTATCGAAAGAACCTAATTACACATAATATAGTATTAAACAGTTTTATAAAGGATAATATGTGAAATCTTATGGTATAAAATCCTTTTCTCTCAGTTTATGAATAGTGAAGAAAAAATTATCAGAGTACTGAGTTATATTTATAGAAAAATGATTAAAAACATTTGTTTAGTAAGAAAAGTCTAAACTAAGCGAATAGAAGGGGAAGTAAAATGAAACTAGTAAAAAAAAGGTTCTGAAAAGAAAAGTCTATAAAATTTTAAAAAACTTTTGTACTTCTTAGTAACTTTATTGTAAAGCACACGTGCTGGAAAAAAAGTGACTTTTCTGTCTCCTGATGATGAATGTTTCTACGTTCGAAACATGTTGAGACCTTTGAAAAAATAATTTTTTATTCTAATGAAATTGTGGAGGACGACTAGTTGTTTTTCTATTCGTTCCCATACATTCGACTCCACTTTGTAGAGAGAGAGTATAAAACAAAATTAATATTTGCGTCTATATTGCTCTGTAACCATTTGAGCATAGTACACAGGTAAACCTTCGACAAAAACATTAATGGATATTAATTATAAATCTCATCAACGAAGATTACAGGATAGTTGCCGGCAGCAGCCATTATAAATTATCTCAAAGAATACATCGTTTTCTCTGACAAAAAACTCCTCGGCATGTCATCCTACCAACGTCGAGCAAGAAGAAATATATTTAGGTTCTAAGAAGTTCCTGAGAGATACGACTCTTTGTCCGCGTGTCGTTTTGTTTAAAATCGCTCTAATTTATAGGTCTGTAGCTCTAATTTATAGCTCTATTACGAGATTTTATGAGAATGTGTTCGACAATCTTAGATCCATAAAGTAGCTGCGCAATTAAGAAGAGTCATGACTCATAATCCGAACTCTTAAGTTAACTATTATACCATTTCTAAAATTCGAAATAAATTGGTTTGGATATAGTAAAAATTTTGAATACCCTTGCAAGATGGATTTCAAGTCACGTGACACTCTGACAATTCTGGTCTATTTAATTTTTATAAGTTGGCATGAATTCCAGGACTGGACTTGAAAATTATACATGTGATACCTTCTAAAACAGTTGATCCAATAATCTCATCGGTTATACCGCTTTAATATTGCCAAATAATAATAATAATAATTTCTTTTGAAAATTTTGTTTTATAAATATTATAATTTAAGGTAGGTAATAATATCTAAACATGAGTTTTTATATGGGTTAAAGATTAAGTGTCAAAATAGATTTTAAAAAACTATATAATATTATAATTATCCAAACCTTGAAAATACTAAATTAACTGAAACGCAACTTTAAATAGGATTCTGTCACTCATATTTACAACATAATTTTTTTGTTTTATTTGTTCAGATTATACCTATAGGTAAAATACAATATCTACAGTTCAACTAAACTACTGTCAAGGAAATCCCCATATATGACTTACCTACGTAATGTACAAAGACCCAAATATGGTTTTTATAGAATTTGTTGGTTATGATACGGTTACATTTCTAAACTTACATGTGGGCTAAAATAAAGTTAAAAGTTTAGCTAATTTTTCTGTCAGTGGAAACCCTACTTTAACAGTTTTTGACTTACTTAAGGTATGTATATCTTTCTTCTTCGTATGCCAAAAGCATAAAAATAACTACTCTGATCAACACAGCACTGCAGTGTGCATGTGAATCGTCAATAGTTCAGCAAATCGAATTGACGATAAAAAATTGGCATAATACGTTTACCATATAATAAAACAATTTTGATGTAAAATTAATGTTGCCACCCTGTTATTTATTTACCATTCTGTTGCTTGTATTTTTTATATTTATTTATAGCACTTAAAATTTTTATATGTTAACAAACTGCCTAAATAAATCGTCTTTTTATTTTATTGAACACGTATGTTCCAAAAAAACGGGGAAATTTTGTGACGACAATAAAGTCAGAATAACGAAATAAAGGGTTTATTACCGTTTTATAACTGCCCCTAAAATAACGACTCTGTCTTTTATACATTTTAAGCGAACACTATTTGAACTTTTATGTCCCATAAAATTGAATACTAATCATTTGTATATATTTGTTTTCATTTGGCCTAAGTTTTATTTAATTGAATGGAAAATAGGTATTACCGGACATTGGGGACAAAGACAATGCTTAATGGGGAAAAAGGAAACATCGGTTATTATATATATTGATTTTCGTTAAAACGTTTTTTAATAAATCAACTTAAATAAATTATATTTTTTTGTTGTCTTTGATGGTCACTAGAAAAATAAATAAAGCTAATGCAGATTATTATAAAATACTTATACATAACATAAGAGCTTATCAACTTGCCACTGAACGTAAGCAAATGCTTCGCCATGACAATTATAAATGAGGTAGACTTTGTTCGCTTCAACTATAGCATTGATAACACAGTCATTAAGCAGTGCGACACTTTCAGAAACCTTAGTGTGGTGGAAAGTTTTCCTTTACTTTTCACATCAGTAATACTTACAGCAGTGGAATGAAGATGCTTGGATACATTATAAGAAATTCGGCTAATTTTACAAATACTCAAACATTGAAAACCCTTTATTATAGTTTCATGCGATCCAAACTAGAGTATGGTGCCATTACATGGCACAAATACATTATCCTCCTAGAAAACGTCCAAACAAAGTTTGTCAAATACCTTCCTTTCAAGGAAGATGGCACATGGCCCCCTAGAGGCGCTGTTCAAAATGCTCTTTTGTTAAGATTTCAGATCGATTGCTCTATGCTACTATCCTGTATAAACTTCCATTTTCCCTCACGTACTGTCAGATCCTCTCCCGTCTTCCATCTGCCTACTCCCTCAACAAACTTTTTAATTAAAACACCAATTTATCAACCAATGCTTATTTTAAATAATACTTCTTGTATTGACATTGATGTATTCGGCCTGTCCGCCACTCAGTTTACAAATGGAACAAAACTCAAACTATTACAAAAATGTTAAATTACTGAATTTCACCATTTTCTATTTCAGAAATTATTTTTTTAACCTATTTTTTTCTTTTTTCTATGTCACATTGTCTTGTAATTGGAACCTACTCTGTTATTATTATTATTATAATTATGAGAGGGGTAAACCATAATGAATATATCTTCCTCTCTTACTGGAGCATGAGGAATATTGTGCCTTGACCAAATCCTCCAGATCGGACCGCGATTGGCGATTTTTGACGTGTTTTATTTTATCTAGCCGATTAGTACTATGGAGGACTTGAGGTAGGAGGCCCATCGCAATGCATTGGATTCGGTCCCAAATTAGCATCGGTAATTCAGCTTTACGAGTCGCTGTAAGATGGCGCGCGTGTTCGAAGTGGGCTATCAAATAATGGTTTCTTATGGACGCAATAACTATTTTTATTTAAATTAGTTCTTTAAGGAACAAATAAGGACTTTTATATGAATTTACACTTACTTTGTTATACTTATTAGTAAACTCGGCCTGTATAAAGTTCCAACGATGCTTGGTTTTTAAAATACAGGGTATTAAACATTCTAGCTATACCTTTGGAGCTAGAAAGAGACTTATTTGGCTGCGTTTTCTCTCTGAAAAAGATCCTGTCTTACACCCCGACACAAAGCAAACTCTACTTTTATAAATTGTACCATTATTTATTATAAATATGGAAATTAATTACAATACAACGTTATTTGTCTTGTCTTGCCTTCAAACATTATTTGTTATTTCGAAAAATAAAATGTCAATTGTCAAAAGTAAAAGCACAGAAAAATAAAGGGTTTAAGTAAAAGTTAAAAACTATGAAGGATCTAGTTTTCCATATTAAAAACGAAGAAGAAGAAGACAACATCAGCCCACTTCGGACGCGAGAGCCATCTATCGGAAAATAGCGAACTAACCAAAAAACCGGGACAGAATTTGAAAATGCTGCCATTGTCGATCGGCCTCCTACCCTATAGTTCTCCATAATTAGTACCAATCGTCGTTTCGTTTGTGTTTGCTACTGCTACTAGATACTAGATGGCAGCTGTTCTTAATACGGTTTTCACTGTCGACATACTAAATTTAAGATGTATTTCTATCATAAATTAATTGTTGTAGGTTATTTCAGTGGGTTATCCGAGATTAGATGATTGATCAGATTCTTTTTCGCATTTCAAAATGAATAAAATCAGTTTATAAAACACTCGCAACTTTCCGCACTTTCCTTGGAAGAAAAATGCAGATGAATGAATTGGGTCCTTGCCCGATTTGTTTATAACAGAAACTAAAGTGAGTAGAAATCACTGGTTCGAGATTTAATAGGAATGATGTCTTAATTTTTTGGTAAATTTTATTTTATAAATTTTCTTTAATTTGATATTTAGCCCCATCTGTTTCAACTATCAACAGCCGCCACTGCCAAACATTTTTGGAGCAGTCGGGGCCTTAGATCATCCTCCTAACACCCCAAATCTTGGTCCCTGTAACTTCTGTTAATTTCAATGCCAGGACACTTTAAAGACAATTTTCTGTCATTGCATGACCAGAAGAAAAACTAAAAAGCATTTTTCATAAAGAAACAATAACAACAATCGACCAGCAAATAGAACGGCTTATTTTGAAATCAACAATCAGTCATTCGTCAAAAAAAAACATCAAAGATCGACCGTAATTAAGCTATAGGCAGCTATAAATATCAAGTACCAGTCCCAACACCGGTCTTAAATAAAGTAACCCATATAGGGTTATCTACCGCATTGGAGGCTCACATAAAACAATTGCAAATGTTTATAGGCAGGCCAATTAAGGCGCGAGTAAATTGCGCTTGCGTATCGCTATTCATCGGAAAACGTGTGCGGTCTTAGCTACTGTACGGCCACTCCTTAATTTACAACCGCGTTGGCACCATCTTTTGTCTAATTGACATCTGATTTTATATGACCCTATTGGGTTCTTACGATCTAAGCGCTATGGCGGCATTAAGCATGTGACGATAATAATTCTCTTGATGACGTTATGGTTGGAATTTAATAGAAACCCGTATACGTATAGCTTATCCACTAGTTGTTTTCTTATATCTTGTGGTCGTATGTAATTAAAATCCATCGGCAATGATGATTATGGGTTTATGGGTTTTTATTTTATTATTCTACAGCACGCGGTACTTAATTATAATTTTTAATACGAAAAAAAAACATTAGGATGTCAAAATGTGTTTATACTTCGAGTTAAAGTAATTTCGTCTATGAAAATAGAATTAAAAAAAAACAATTAATATTTACATTACATTAAGGGGATTGCATGCGCTGGTTCGTATTTTACTGCTTGTTAGAAATTTACATTTTGCATGAGATGTGGTCATATAGAAGGATCTTGAGAATAAGTTGGGTAGACATGGTAACAAATGAGGAGGTACTGGGAAGAATGAGAAAGGAAAAGAAAGATTGAACACAATTAAAATAAAGAAGCTGCAATATCTGGGCCACGTGATGAGGGGAGAGAAATATGTATTGTTGTAGAATATTATGCAGGGAAAGATACAGGGAGAAAGAAGTTATGGAAGAAGACGCTTTTCCTGGTTAAACAACCTGAGAAAATGGTACAACTGTAGTTCCGTTGAGTTGTTTAAAGCTGCAGCATCTAAAGTGATAATAGCTATGATGATAGCCAACCTTCTAAGAGGAGATGGCACTTGAAGAAGAAGAAGAAGAAATTTACAGAAAAGGAGTCGAACTATACTATTGCTGACATCGCGCAGCAGCCACGCGCCTTAAGGTACTTATACAAAGAAAGCAGGTTGCCTGCTTACTGGGAACAAGCGCTTATAAGCGCCAATAATTAAATCCACGTCTAAATGCACCCGCACACAGACAAAGCAGGTCGGCGTTTATTGTGGACCAATGAGATGACTTGTAGGCGCTGATTTTCGGCGCCGGAAATAGGCGCTGATTAACCTGCTTTCTTTGTGTCCGTACCTTTATACATGAAAGCTGGGGACAGGGCCGTCTGCTTGCACTAGTGTTAGCTGGTGAATATTTTGGTGTATACCTACAATAGACTGTCGAAATGGCACTTTTGGCCAGAACATCAATTTTCTTTCGTTATTCAAATATCAATTTTTGTGCAAAAACTTGTATGTCTCGTAGCTATGTTTGGTTTGTTCTTTAGGAATAATTCTTCATTTCTTCTGTGGCCTAAGAGATTATATATTTTTTTGAGCCCTTAGTATAATCCATATTATTGGACACCTAAGTTTAACCATTAATAAACAACAAGTTATTTATTACCTTCTATGCTATAATAAAACATAACATATATTATGTCCTATAATGCGATACTGATAATCTCCAAATAAAACAACTGGCGAATTCTATTAAAAATGCGAGGTTTATTGGAACTAACCTATCGGGCCGTTGTCGACGAGAATCCGTGGAAGCAAAATGCTGCTCGTAGCTCGTAGTTCCATTTTCATTCAAAAGCTAAAAACTATTTGACAATTTGGTTTTTGCCATCGTGTTGATAAAACAACTACGAACGGCGCGTATAAAAGTTAAAATAATAATTGGTATGATATTTGCATGGTATTTTTTTGTGAGTTTAAATTTTATCTTTACAATTTTTAAATAATCCTAATATAGCATTTTTAACAAGTAATCGCCATTCAACTCTATGTTATACAACGAATGCCAAAAACAAAAATTGTATTTTCACCTGTTCAAAAGTTATTATGAAACTACAAACCCGCCACAATCTTTGTTTCAAACATCTCATTCCCACCAGCACCCTTAAAATATGAAACGCCAAGAGAAACTGTCTTAACCATGAGTTATGTTCGGTTGTCCCAATTAAAAATACGGTTATATGGGTAATTCTTCATGCATGGATGTTCAAAAATTATAATATTACCAATGGAGGCAGTAAGCTTGAAGTTCTGCCTATAATCAAACTTTGCAGTCTCCACTATCTCGGAATTCTGATTCTATATACCAATGATACCAAAAAATAGTCTTGACATCACTGACCAAGGAGATTTGAGGTTAATCCTAACTAAATTGATACCAAATGTTGAAAATTTGTTCGTTTTAATATGAATTCAATTAATAAATGTTAAAATGTATAAAATTTAACACATTTTTTCACACTACAGTTAGAAATATAAGTCTTTCAAAGAGTAGCATTATACCACCTGCCAAAAACATATTTGAAGTTTGCCAAAATTCAATATAAAATAAGCAGAGGGTCTAATACAATTGCTAACAGATTTGCTAAGACATACTTTGTATTGAGAGCTTATTTTTTTATTAACCCATATTAAATAAATTGCTAGTGTATCAAACCCGCTCTAGTGTTATATTGATTCCAGATTTGCTAGAACAGTGTTTTTATTGGTAGTCTTAATCAGTTCCATTAGCAGCACAGTCTTGTTGGATAATGAACCAGTTTTAAATCTTTTAATACAGCAATTTTCTTAAGAAATAAATTGTATCTCCTCAATGCGACGCATTTTGTTCCCAGTAAAGCGTTTTCTATACTATTAAGAAAGCAGAATAACCAAAAACGAATTGTATCCGTTAGAATCTATAATCCACAAGACGTTGGTAGGGGTCCGTAGCGATCGGCAATCGCCGTATTTAAGTTAAGTTTAAGCAATAGAACATTCTTATTTAGCACCACCCATTATTAGTACTATGGACTTTATAATCTATGGACGCATTTTCCATCTCAGTAAACCTTGTTATAAAAGAGATAATTATGCAATGTTAAACGACCAGAACAATATGACACTAGAAGCTATTTACATTTTTGAGAATTACCAGTACAAGTGGCAAATGGTAAATGCTTTATTAACCGTAGCAAGCAAATATTATTACGATTAATGTCAAGTATCATAACAATTGCCAGGTGGAACTAATACAGTGTATAAAACCAGATTACACCCTCAATAGAACTTGATCATTACTGTGAGCAATAATGCCTATAAACCATTCTATGGTAGCAATAACTCCTCATTCCTATTGGCTAAATTACCGTGATATTAGACAGTTTTCGTTGTCTTTTAAAAGCGATTCCGATAGCCGCTATTTGACAACTTTGACATTTGAGCTGTCATCTATCGTTATCGTTACGGATAAGTGGCGGGAGCTAACCGACGGAAGACAAAGCCATAGCGAAAACGGAACGCATGCGTAATGCCAATTTTCAATGACCAAATCGGAAATAAAGTTTGCATTCAGCATTATTATAGTTTTCTAAATTGAAATTTCCATACAGCTGTGCTCGATAGTGAAGGTCCTGGCGATCAAGCACCTCCAAGAGAAGGGCATCATCCAAATCCGAATCACTGGATGAGTCCAATAAAAGCAACCTTTCGTCTATCATGATGTTTTAGAATTTTGGGTACTAGAAAATAAAACCAAGCAAAAAAGATAGCACAAAACGTATATGAAAATATGAACACAAACCATTAAAGATAGGTTAAGTTATATTTATTTGTTATGTTTACTATCGAATTCGACTTAACGTTAACGTTAAGCGAATTGAACGAAAACTATTTTTACGATCTGTCAAATAGCGGCTTCGTATTCGTATTCGTTATGGTTAACCGTTTGAATTTGCCAATACAACGAAAACTGTCTATTATCACTATATACAACGGTCTAGCAATTTTTATTCTCTTACAGTAGTACATTTAGTATTAAACAGTTGCATAAAGGTATGTGAATTCTTATAAGGAATAAAAGGCTTTTTTTTTAGTATACCAAAATTACAAAAATGTAATGCTCTATTGACAGCGCTGATCAAAAATGCCATATTTAGCCGATTTATTTATGCCCTATGTATCAAATAATTTACCTGTTATTAGGAAAAATGCAGTTAAACCTCCAGTAAAATTTCAACTGTTTATCAGATTTGGCGTGGCGTGTTCACTAATCAGGAAGCATATTTTACAGAGAAGTAAAAGGAATGCAAGGCTAGCTAAAACAATTTTAGCACCTTATTAATAGAAATCAAAATACCATTACTTATTATGGGGTACGCGCTTCTTGCACAAATATAAATTCATCAGATCTAAAAGGAAAAGAATTTTTAATTTTACTTTCCCGTATATATAAATCATTTAAAACAGATTACAGAGTCGAAACCGTAATCATATCTGTTGGCGCGAACTTCTTCAAAACACGAATGCTTCTGGTTGATTTATTGTCTTGTTGAATAATACTTTGCCGGCAAATGAAATTTAAGAACCCGAATGCGATATTAATTTTACTGCATTAAGTGCATTTAATCCTGCCACATTTGCACCACTCGGTTAAATTCGCCTGTGAGCTTGCACGTAGTCGCAATTAACTTATAACTGTCGCAATAAAAACGGCGTATTTTGTGGCGACACGGCCACTTACGGCCATTAAAGAAATAATAATTGTTCCTCGACATACTTTTATAAAGATCGTATCAAGAATTCACTTTACCTAAGAAAATATTTTCCGTAAAACAGAACTTAAAAAGTAAACAAGTATAATTAAGACATGTTTGGAGTCTTGTGTAGGCTTAAAAGAACATGGGCTGGTTTCTGCTGGAATATTATTACTCTTGGCAATTTACGACGAAATTTATTCTGAGAATTAACTTTTCGTTTTAAAGCGGCCTTTACAAGCAATATATAAAAGTAATTAGACAGAACAGATTTGCATTCTTGATAAGGTAATCAGGTTTTGGGTCTATTGCGGTAGTTTTTTAAGTTACTACATTTTTTAATTAACAGTTTTAGGCATTCCATTTTTTTTTTGGACTCGAAAGACCACATTTCGATGTTATAAGTTTCTGTTTCGACTTTTGTTCAGTAATATACTATACATTTCAATTATTTAGCAAGCTACGCTATATTAAACTATCACACAATATTTAGCTACTTAAGTAATACAAATATTCAGTTGCACAGGAAGAAAAAATAATACCTCTATAAACCTAGCAGAACAAGGTGCACAAAATTGAAAATTTTTGTATGGAAAAATTAGGTGCTAATTAGGTGCCAACTTTAAAATTTAGGTGCTCCTATGGTTTTTAAGAAAATAATATTTTTGTTTTGTTCCGCTAGATTAACGTTAAACTAGCAGAACATTACTGTCAAATAAGCTAATCAAGAACAAAATGTAGTACCAAAATTAGGTGCTTATTGAATATCTAAAAAAAAATTTAATTAATTAAGGTTTTTAAAAAATACCGCCATGCTCTGCTAGGTTGACGCTGAGCTACCAGAACAGTTTTATTATAAGGATTAACAAATAATAACTTATTTATCCAAAACTTGTGGTGTGCTATTTACGTGCTTTAAAATTATTATAATTCTTTATCAAAAAAACATTCCCAAAACCCGAAACATCAAATATACAGAGCAAATATTAAACATTTTCGTTTTGAAAATTTTTGTATGGAAAATTAGGTGCTAGTTAGGTGCTAATTAGGTGCCAACTTTAAAATTTAGGTGCTCCTATGGTTTTTGAGAAAATTATATTTTTGTATTGTTCTGCTAGATTAACGTTAAGCTAGCAGAACATTACTGTCAAATAAGCTAATCAAGAACAAAATGTAGTACCAAAATTAGGTGCTTTTTAGGTGCTTATTGAATTTTCAATTTATAGCAGGAAAATCGAGGTGGGAAGTTTTCAAATGAACACCCTGTATATTATATGTACAATTTTACATGCATACCATTTGGTTAAAGTTAAAGTGTTTATTATAAATATTTTGTTCATTTCAAACTATCCGTTCCCCAAAATCGGACACTAATGAGTTTCCCAGTATCGGACAATAATTGTAAATAAAGGTTTTTTTGGGAAAAATAAGGTTTTATGTGTTTATTTGCATGTGGGGGTGAGTGTGTGCGCGTGTTAAATTGTATTTAAAAGGTTTTTTATTCAAATCGTTTTTTTAAAATGGCGGGTAAAGGAAAATGATATGAAAAATGCAGTAAAACGAGTTATGGAGCATGGTATGTCCATAAGGGAAGCCGCATTACACTTTCCTATACAGAAATAGGGAGATTTAAGAAGACATTTTCAGAAGAACTTGAATATGTGTTTTCTTTGCGTCCGGTACTGGGTCACCATTTTTCAAATTATCGAAATGTAACCGTTTTTAATTTTATTTTTTTAATTAAAAATACCTTAAATATTTTTAAAAACGTTGTACGTACTAAAAATGGTATTATGTTTACGAGTAACAGAGTGTTTTTTTTAATTTAAATTTTTTCATTTTTAAAGTGGCCAGCTTCAAAAAAGCTAAGGTGTCCGGTACTAGGGGACTCTCCCCTATGGACAAATAACCTTATATCGACACAGTGGCGCAGCGAGGGGGGGTTTTAGGGGTTAACCCCCCCCCCCCCCCCCCCAGACGCCCAGACTAAGATGGTTTTTTACGGTTTAGAACAGGGTGAAAATGGTAAAAAGTGAAAAAAAATAATAGTAGGATGAAACCCATTGGAAAAGAAAGAGAATATAACAAAAATGAAAGGAAAAATAATTTACGGGCGATCCGAGGTCGGGAAGTGGAAGGGGGTGAGTTTTTAAGGGTAGAAAACGATTTATCTCGATTTCCGGCAAAACTACAAGTCCTATGGGAAAACGTTAAATGGCAAAGTTGTAGGTAATAAAAAGAAAGAAAGAACTTTTGTATTTACACTTTTTTTACTTAACCTCAAAATTTATATGAAAAGTTCAAATAACCAAGTTTTTGGTTTTTTATTTTTATCTTTTACAAGAAAATTTTTTTTTTACGAAATTTGGTGAAAACTTACCTTTTTATGTCCCAAACACACTGTAATTTTTTTGATTTAAAATATTTATTTTTTCACCTTATTTTGACTTAATATCGAAAAAGCACCCTAGTTTTCAATCGAAAATTCTCACGTCAAAATATCTGCTTTTTTAAAAAAGTCGGTGGGCTTTTTGTTCGTTGAAATCTCTACTTTCTGATGGTGTAAGAAAAAATATACATTACTATGGTAAATGTGATAAAATCTCCTTTAAACCCTACCTTTAATAATTATATTTAGAACAACTATTTTTGCATATTTTTTCCGATCTTTATGTTTTATGGATTTGTAATTTTTTTGTTTATCAATGTAACATGGAATCTTACGTTTTTTGAGTAAAGAAAGTATACATTTTAATAAATAGCTCAAAATTGTACATATTGATTAAAAAAAATATTACATAATAATTTTTAAAAAAAATTCGGATTCGAGTTTTTTTCGTTTCTTTGCATTTTTTGAGAACATTTACAATAGTAATGTATATTTTTTTACACCAGCAGAAAGCAAAGATTTCAACGAACAAAAAGCCCACCGACTTTTTAAAAAAGCAGATATTTTGACCTGAGAATTTTCGATTGAAAATCAGGGTGCTTTTTCGATATTAAGTCAAAATAAGGTGAAAAAATAAATATTTTAAATCAAAAAAAATACAGTGTGTTTGGGACATAAAAAGGTAAATTTTCAACAAATTTATTTTTCTTGTAAAAGATAAAAATAAAAAACCCAAAACTTGGTTATTTGAATTTTTCACATAAATTTTGAGGTTATGTGAAAAAAGTGTAAATAAAAAAGTTGTAGATCTTTTCATTACCTACAACTTTGCTATTAGCCGTTTTTCCATAGGACTTTTAGTTTTGCCGGAAATCGAGATAAATCGTTTTCTACCCTTAAAAACTAACCCCCTTCCTCTTCCCGATCTCGAATCGCCCGTAAATTATTTTTCCTTTCATTTTTGTTATATTCTCTTTCTTTTCCAATGGGTTTCATCTTACTATTATTTTTTTTGGTTTCAAAAATTATCGAGCCTGGTTTAATTTTAGTTTTTAAAATTTTGAAATCCTGTTCTTTTTTTTTGAAAAAAAATTCTGGCTGCGCCACTGTATCGCCACTGAACATAATTTACAATCATTGTAAAATAAATCCGAAATAATAATATAAAACCTTTTTAAGCTTAAAACCGAAACAATAATTCCCAACGAATAAAACTGCAATTAAGCCTTTTTCTAAGAAAGAACTAGACAGGTCGGTAGTGCTGGTGCTCGTTTAGCAAACATTCCGCCGGGCTTCGGATATAAAAAGAAAATTAATTAGCACTTCCCGCGTCTTCCATATGGCGCTGATGAGCCGGAATAGGGTTTTTGCGTTGCACCAGTTGGCACATTTCTCTGCAGTAAACGAGTGTATTTATGTTGTCTGTCTCTATTACACGAATTCCCTTTCAAGGTGGGTGGATATGGATTTTTACAACTTATTTTGTAGTTCACGATAAGGACTATTATAGCCGAATTGTATTGAAAAGAAACGTAGAAAGGAAAGAAAACGTAGAAATAGGTTTCGTCGCCTTGGCTTTACTAGAAGATCATAATTTCTTAATTTTTTTTTGTGCACGGGGACCTTTGACTTAACACATTCGCTGCCAAGCCAAATTTGTAAAAATTGCCTCCCAGGCCAAGGTTGAATCCTATAAGATACGCCAATTCTAAGACTATTGGGTATAGCAGTTTTTTTTGCTGTGTTTTTTGCGTGTTTTTTTTAAATAAAACCTAAACAGACACCGGTGTCTGACGTGGCGTGGTGAAACCATTTTCCCATAACGCGCCACAGAAGACACTCTGAGAAGACATTTTTCTTACATGGTTACGCCACAGCGGACACCTTAGCGGACACGACGTAGATAGCGGACACATCAAATCCGCCCATCGTATAGAGCTATAGCTCTACTGTAAGGAGTGTAAGGAGACTTCAGTTGGAAGTAAGATAACGTTGTGTCTACTGTTAGTTCTCCGTTGCAAATTTAGGCCGATTTACGTAATTTATTTTATTACATTCTATTTTTGTGCAAAAAATAAATAACAGAACCGGAAGAATGATGTATTTTGTGACCAATGAAGAACCAGGGAGTGATTTCTTTATATCTGTTTATTATAATACAACACCTGATATAATGTGTTAACATTTTGATTACCTTTCTTAAAAGAAAATAAATAAATACAAAACGCGCTTTAAATTTTCATTGAAATATTGGGTGTCTGCCCTGGCGTGTATGGAAATTAATTAAAAAAATTAAGTCTGCTCGCCATAGCGGACACAATAGCAGACACGTGTTATAAAATCCATTTACAGTGTCCAATCAAAAAACCAAGATAAGTGGACTATGCCGCAGCGCCAATACAGACACCTCATATGAAAACTTTTATAGAAAAGTGTGTCCGCTGGCAGTGCCGTTGAATAACTGTAGCGGACACGGGTGTCTGACGTAGCGTGGTAAAATCATAGCTGATCAGACACCGGTGTCCGCCATGGCAGCGAATGTGTTAACCAATACGTTTTAGGCATAGACATTGAGCCTAATGAATAAAAATTAAGTAATTACTTGAAGCAATTACTTTTTAGTAAAAGCAATTGCTTGACCAGCAAATGTTTTAAGTAAAAGCAATTGCTAGATCTGGATATAAATAAAATTTTGAAGCAATTGCTGTTTTTCTTCCACCTCTGTAGCAAATGCTTATTCAACACAAGTTCAGACGTGGCTTATCCACTTGTTCAGATTATAGATTTCATGTACCACAACGTTGGTCTATTTATTTAGTACGATAGTAATATGTTAAGTTTTTGTGGAAAATAGGAAACTTATATTTGTGATATGGCAGATTACAGTGAAAATGAGGAAAGTGATAGTAGTGATGAAGAAATTAAAGACAAGCAATTGATATTCGTTCACAAATTGAAGGACCATAAATAAATCTCTCTGACCACAACCGTTTACCTTCCACAACAGCTTCAGCACTTGTAAGAAATTTAATAAAAATATTGGCCTTCTTCAAAACTGCATCCATTACAGAAGTGTATGTCTTACAGAGAGTAGTTTGGTGAACACTGATTTCTTCACCTACAGAAGTTTGAAAGCCCGGATCCGACAATTTCCGCAGAAAGATTTAAATCTTATTTAAAGACGACCGTGCACCCCTCGCTTTTTTCCAATCAGTCAAAAAATAATTTGCCAACCACTCAACATTTTCGCAGTCAAATCGACATAACTTTCTGAAATCATCATATCTGCAATTTTTACGTACACTGTAGATTTTTCTTTTACGGACGTTCATATATTCAGCCATAATTGAAGACACAAATTAAGAGCAAGGCACGGGTATGCCGCGGAGAACTAAAGTTAACTGCTACCAAGCAAATGATGCAGGGGTCGACCTACCTTAAAAAGTTGAAAGCAATTGCTACACTAGAAAACGCAATTCCTTAATTTATTCATCACATATTTTAAGCAAACGATAGCAATCGCTTCTATTTTTTAAGAAAAAGCATTAACTAGAAGCAATTCCTGCACTTATTAAGCAATTGCTGGACGCAAAAGTAATTACTTTAGTTTTTATTCATTGGCTTTCAAGAAATTTTTTCGATTTTATAAGAAAATGCATTTGGTACATTTTTATTCATTAGGCTCATTTACCTTTATATCAACAAACAATAATCACGAAACTGGCAAATTTATGGCCTTGCGCATGTAAACAAAGTCAGGCAGGAATAGGCATGCGCACTGCAAAATTATCATTTAACAAATGAAAAAGACAGGTCCGGGCTTTAAAATGTCGTAAACGCTTATTGCTGGGTACCCATATTTTAACCCCGTATTTCACGGGTCAAGTTCTTGGTCAAGAAATTGTGATAGTTTCACGTGTAAACAGCTAAAATTTGTCCCAAGTTATGGCCACAATTTATTGACAAGAAATTGAAATTTGTTCTAATTTTTTGACCAAGTCACAGAAAAAGGTGATTCTGGAAGATTTCTGGTGTTTTTAGTGGCTGTTAGTATATCAGATTTTGAGGTAAGAAAATCGTTTTTAATGTTTTGTTTTTAAAATTTGTCAATGATTCGCCGTCGTGTTTTTATTTCCAAAAACAAGAGAACAACTCAATTAAACTAACCTTATAAAATCGAAAATAAAAAACCAGCAATCTTCTATGGTAGCACATACCTAACCTCAAGCCGAATATGGTAACATTTTAACAATTAACAACAATTTGCCAAAAACTTGGGTTTGTGCAACATTGTCAAGCACAATTTCTTGATAAAGAAATTAAAAAAGTTTTCGGTACCAGTCATTGTTGATAGCACAAACACAATTTACTTAACTACACAATACACAACTACAAAAAAACTAGAAATATGAAATATTAAATGCCCACAATTCACAATAACCGAGTTCCTTTTAAATAGCAAAGCCAACGGCTGAGTTGAGCGTTCCTTTTAAAAATTGAACTCAGCTTAGCAAACATTTTTTCCTCCTCCCTTACCGGGGTATGTCCATCTATATTTTCCATACGCTTATACGATTTATTCACAAAGTGTTCCTTTAACAACTTAGCAAAGATTTTTAATTGCTATGCAGTTTAAAAAAGCAAAAGGAAAGTACCTAACCTAATACGTTATAAATGGTTTAAAAAATTATTGTAACAGGTCACAAAAAACAAAAATATCAAAAACATTTTCAAATAAAAAAAATAAATAATTTAGAAGTTCCTCAAGGAAGTATATTAGGTCCAATATTATTTATTTAATACATCAACGATATGCCTTTAGTTATAAAAATGTGTAAGTTACAAATGTTTGCTGATGACACCTTAATTTACATTAATGTTTAAAATATTTTTGATGGTCTAAATACTTTAAATTCTGAGATAAATCTATTATTAAATGGGCTAAAAGTAAATAAATCAAAATTAAATATTTCAAAAACTAAATGTATGGTTATGAGTAATAATTTAAATTGTCAAAATATAAATGTTGTAATTGATGGTGAAAAATTGGAATTAGTAAACAGTTTTAAATATATCTATGATTCAAAATTAACAGTTTTTAATTATTTTAAAAGTATCATATCGATGATTCCCGGAAAAATAGGTTATTTTAAAAAAAGAATCAGTTCTATTTTAAGTTTGTTTTTTAAAAAACTGTATTTAATACTATTATATTACCACATTTTCTTTATTGTTCTTCCATTTTATACTGTGCTAGTGAGGAAATATTTGATAAATTACAAATTTTACAAAATAAGGCAATGCGGATTATTTTAAATTGTGACAAATATACAAAAGTTAATTTTATGTTGAAAAATTCAGATTAGTTGAATCTCAGAAATTTAATTTTTTATTTAGTATGTATCTTTATACATAAAATTCAAAACAATTTACTGCCTGATTGTTTAAAAAATGTTTGTTCTTTTAATTATGACCATCATAATTATAGAACAAGAACTAATCAAAATTTTTATGTGGATTGAGGGTCTAAAACATCAGCTTATCAATCTATTTTTTTTAAAGGTTTGATAGAATATAATAATTTGGATAATTCTATTAAATCTCAAAAAACATTAAAACTGTTTAAAAAAAGCTAAAAAATTATATTTAATTAAAAAACAAAATGACACGTAATATTTAATACAATTTACAAAATGTTTAACTTTTCTGTATGTTTTTGTGAAAAGAAGGTTGCGTTTAAAATTTAAAAATAAATCTATAAAAATGTGTTAAAAAAATGTATTAAAACATATTTAATTGTAGCTTTTTGCTAAATAAAACATGTTATTACTAATACTACTACTAATAGCTAAGAATACAAGAAATCCACAGAGATAACTAACTGAAGTGATTTATATTATGTCGATAAAGAAGTTATAATAATTGTTCTAGGTGTATTATGCATATCATATTGCTTTTACAATCACAAGTAATAATCGCCTATTATTAACTGGTTGTAAATAAAAATAATTGAATAAAAAAAAAATTTCTGAACCTTATTGGGACCCCCGTCTCTAATTTCGGCCGCTCGGACCCGCCTGATCTGGAGCACGCGCTGCACATCTGCTACAGCATACACTGCACAATACAGTAATGTTCAAAGATGTAGAAACAGCGCACAAAAGCACGTCTTATGACCATATAGACCCTGCATTTCATTTATGTGGTTAATTACATGCATATTATGACATTAAATAGATTAATTTATCTGTTTACAAAAAAAATGCTACAGCATATTGTACTAAAATTTTGGGACAGGTACACAATGATACAAATATAAACGGAATATAATTTTTACAACGAAAATAAAAGAAAAGCCGAAAAAACCATTGGCAAACGATCTGTCTTCGCTTATTACCTAGTATATTAAATTAGTAAAAGGGAAGCTCATAATAAATAAAAGTTATTACCCTTGTTAAAAGCGACGTTCCCAGATTATTTAAAATATTACCGTCAGACGCAAAAAAAAGTTCGAAAACAAGCGAGATAGTGAAATAAACGCTGCGAGGATCGTGCTTCTCCTGTAAAATATAACAAAAGTTTTAAATTCTTGCTATCTTCAAGCTTCGTTCTACTTCCGAGGCAATCCTTACAACGATCAATTAATTACTACATCAGATGCGAATTAGGTCACCTAATGGTGACAACAAGTTAAATAAACAAGCGAAAAGTTAAAATAAAGTATTTTTAATGAAAACATAATACCTATAATAGTGTAAGTGAGTGTTATAAAGAATTAAAGTATTTTTAAATTAAAAGAAATACATATAATCCTGTAAGTGACTGTTATAAAGAGTTAAACTATTTTTAAATGAAAGGAAATGGTGTAAGTAAGTGTTATAAAGAATTAAAAGTATTTTTAAATGAAAAGAAATACCTATAATGGTGTAAGTGAGTGTTATAAAGAATTAAAGTATTTTTAAATGAAAACAAATACCTATAATGGTGTGAGTATTATAAAGAATTAAAGTATTTTTAAATGAAAACAAATACATAATGGTACAATGGTGTAAGTGAGTGTTCTAAAGAATTAAAGTATTTTTATATCAAACCAAATACCTATAATGGTGTAAGTGAGTGTTATAAAGAATTAAAGTATTTTTAAATGAAAATAAATAAATATAATGCTGTAAGTGAGTGTTATAAAGAATTAAAGTATTTTTAAATGAAAACAAATACCCATAATGGTGTAAGTGAGTGTTATAAAGAATTAAAGTATTTTTAAATGAAAACAAATACCTTTAATGGTGTAAGTGAGTATTATAAAGATTTAAAGTATTTTTAAATGAAAACAAATACCTATAATGGTGTAAACGAATGCATCACAAATATCGAGGTTATGTCTGGACCGAAACCACCATGTTTTATATGGAGAATAGTTTTAAAAAAGAAAAGTCCATTTTCTTTTTCCAATAAGCCAATGTGCCTAAATTATATTACAGGTCACTACAATTATAGCATTTTTTATATACTACAATATTTACCTCCTTTTTTAAAGTATGCTTGGTCATAATAACGTTAATAATACCCCACGCAAAATATAGAACAGTCTTCATCGCAACAACCAGCATTAGTAGTTCCAGTACTAGCTTTTAGGGAAATTTAATTACTAAATCATGAGTCTGCTCTTTTTTAAATTATTTTTTAGAAGGATATTAGTTAAAGAAAGCCGACGGTCATTTTTGGTAATCATTAATAAATAAGTCAGTCAAACATATGAAGCGCTTGAAGAATGGGGTACGAATCAATTTAGCTATTAATTTTTTGTTCCACTTAATGGAATTGGGTAGAGTTTAATAAAGGAAATTTTTAAGGTTGAAAAGGAGCTATTACAAGGTTTAATTAACAATAACGGAGTAGGGCGAGCACATTTTGTATTTCTTTTTGGTTTTTTATAGCTTTTGGTAGACCTCACAGTAAGCCAGAAATCAAGGGTTTAATAGTATCTGTTTGATCAAAATACAAGTTGTGAACTACTGAGCTAACAATTTTAATTTTTAGTCGCCTAAATTCTAAGTTGAAATGAATCATTTTTGAGTTACGTTTCTACCTAGTCAGTAAGTTGATAAAATTAGTTTACATTCCACGAAAAATAAAATCTTAATATTGGTGTATTATTTACCGCGGCTTAGCTTCCGTCATCTCATTTCACTTGGCGTAAGAAAAACCTTCATTTTTACACTGGCAGAATAATAGTATATTATGATATTAGGAGAATAAGAGATACTTTATGTGCTGAACGTACACGTAACGCTCACTACGTTCGTCAGACAATCCATGCGAAGCACATACAATTCTCCGAATATCATATACTATTTTTTCTTCAAACTTGCATCATATTATTCGAGATAAAACAATAAAAGAAAACGAATTTTTTAATGAAGATTGAATGTTTAACTTATTTCACTGTAAATTCCCTTTTTCGGCAACCGTCCGGGAAGTACCCACTTCCCGGACGCTTTTCCTTTGAGAAAGTAGCATTTCTCCGGCCTAGTTCGGAAAGTACGTGCCTAGTCCGGGAAGTACGTACTTCCGTACTTCCCGGACTAGGCCGGGAAGAATCACATCAATATTAGCAATTGCTCGAATTTTAATATAAATATTAATATAAAAATAAGAATTATAATGTTTCTGTTAGTACCTATCTTCTGTTCGAATTTCAGTATTTAACACAAATAAGAATTAAAATGTTTGAAATTTTGTTCTAAAAAGAAATATAATATAGAAATGTGTCTCATTGATTTGTTATTCTACACGGTTGCCGAACACACGTCCGAAAACAGTTTTTTTGGACTCGCATACTTCCAGGACTCGCCTAGAATTTTGTCGACTCGTCCAAAAAAACAGTATTTTCCGGATTTGTAACGTAAATTACTATTTTGATATCGTTATCATGGATACGTACTTGTTTGGCATCTATCAAAACAAATATTTCAAATTCGGTGTCGCGTCAGTTGAGACCGAATAAATCTACAAAAAATGAGTTTAGAAGTGCCTGATGATCCTCCCGAGGCAGTAGAGGCAGCTAGAATAGCCATTCGAAACTTGCTGCTGACGAAATCTGGTGCAGTATATGAAGTTGCCCTTGTCAAGTTCAACAAATGGTGCACTGGAAAAAAAGTAATGCAATACTCTGAGAACGTCTTATTGGCATATTTTACCGAAATGTTACTAAAAATTAAGAGTTCTAGTTTGTGGGCATCATCACTATGATAAGGTCCGTGTTAAATTTGAAGCATAATGTGAACATTGAAAAATACAACAATTTGCGTGCTTTTTAAAAATCAAGGTTATAAGCCAAAGAAATCGGGTGGAAAAGTGGAGGATTCTTAAAAGATGCAAATCTTCACAATTGTACTTTTACTATAAATATTGACAATAAATAATAAATGCCACTGTGAATACCAATAATCGTTGTGTATTTTGTTGTAATTTCGTGGCTAAATGAGCAATGCTCAAAGCTAAAAGACAATAAATAAAACGAAAAAAAAATTATAGTACAATAATGTATTTATACGCCTAGGAGTATGAGTACTTATACTCCTAGTCATATAAATGACATTTGATTTGATGAGATTGACATTGAGAAACGTCACATAATTACATTAAATTATTACCAAGAAATCCTGTTGAATATTACCTTTAAAACTTCCTATATTTACATGGCATTAGTGCTTATGTCCATAATATATTTCTCTATTTAAAAAGAAATTTATACAAATTACTTTTACCGACTTAAAGCACCTATTAATTTGTCACTAATACATTGTGTTCATGCACATTCTCATGCAAAATTGCAATTAGCAGACGTATGAATTATGTATATTTTACCCTAAAGTCTATTAATAGTCGGTAGAGACTTTAATGATGTAAATATAATTCTTCAATAAATGACTGGTGATTTGTACATCTACAATACATACAGTGAAAGCTATATAGATACGAAACCACCAAAATATTGACGAAAGAAAAGAATGGTTGCAGTACATGTATGTAGGGGTGAGGATCCAATATAGATTAAAGTCAAATATTGGTCAAAATTGTTGAGGAGAAGTTGTGAATCCATTAAAGAGAATTTAAGCAAGAAGGGGATAATTTGGGGGCCACTAATCCTGATATTTACAAGAAAGTGAAACCAACGATTCGCGAAAACACGTTTTAAAGTGTCCACTTTTGCTAAAGCAGTCATTAATATTATATGTAATAACGTTTTGATGATTCAACGTAATGAACAAGGAATTTAGTAAACTTTTAGCAAGCTCCGAAAAAAACTGCCACGGTAGTAAACGCCCTAGATTCAGTAGGCCTGGATGCCATGACTTTTTCTTTAAGATGATAGGCAATGAGGCTGGGGTAAACTCACACAATTTAAAATCCAACCTATCTTCCTTGTACTGGATCATTTACCGAATATTTTAAGGCCTACAGGAGTAATTTTTCCTGATGAAATTAAGTCATAAGGGGGGTCAAGGTTAATAAGGTCTCAAGTGCGTCGAAATTAAGGGAAAATATGGGAAAATTATCAAAACAAATTTCTTCTTCTTGCTTGGGAGAAAAGTTTTTTTTCTATATACTACCTTACTAGAAAACGGCATTTTCGACCCTGAAACAAGCGGTTTTTTCCTTCCCAGGAGGAAAAAATACATGCCCCAAGAGGAGAATGTGTTTCCTCCCTTAGATGTTAATGCCCACCGCTTAGCGCCAGGCATCAAACTGTCCGTAGGATGGAAAACACAGCATTTTCCTTCCTTGGTACCGTGCGAGCAAAAATTATTTGCATCAAAGAGGGCTTGGATTAAAAACGTAGGGCTTGGTTTAGATTACAATGATATGGGGATGATATATCTAACCAAATCTAGGTTAGAAATTTGTCAAATTCGTATTATGACATGATATGCCAAACTAATGAGTAATAAAATAAGTAGACAAATATAAATTTATTTTTGTTGTTTACAAAATTAACAAAGTAAGAAAATACAGAAAGAAAAACAAAAATAATTACATAAATTGCTAAAATTGGCCACCGCCATGCTCCAAGCATAAATTCACACGTCTCATCTTATTTTCGAAAGTGTTGACCAGCATATCTGGAGAAATGTTACCATCACATTCTTGAATAATCCTTTCTTTTTCCTTCTTAAGAATATTCCTGCATGTTCCATAAGATCTTCCCACTTCTTGAAACAGGCGTCTTATACAATTTGTTGGCGTATTTTGCATTATTTCACGAACGTTTGCAACAAGTTCTTCTGTTCTTAAAGATGGTCTTCCTGCTCCTTTTTTGTGTTGTATAGAACATGTTTCCCTAAACACAGCCACGGTTCGTTTCAGGCAATGATAAAAATCCCCAGCAATAAAAGCAGCATTAGGAAAATGTTCGTGAAAATCGTCCATGCACAAACCCGGATTGTATTGCTACTCACCATTTACTCCAACCCCGTTCCAAAAATACGCTTTAACCATGAATGTTTTGTGCTGTTCCGTTAAGCCCATTGTGTGAATTGTTCAAGAAATTGGAAAAATTAGCGATGAATCAAATTACTTGTCACGATTGTCAAAGATGACGGAATAACTGATTGATTGTTAATTCAGGTAGTTACTGACACCCAACAGGTATTAAGCTCTACGGCTAAGCATTACGTCCTTAGATGCAAGGCCCTCTTTGATGAAAATAATTTTTGCTCGCACGGTATATAAATAGCTACAGTGTAGGTATCCTGTTTTAATTTTTAATTTTTCAATAGTCAAACATTTTTTAATATAATATAACTGTTTATCATATCAATGAATATTTACTATACCTCATAAAAATCTAGAAATTTACTAACCGTGTTAGATGACATGTTTTATAACATCTTGATTATTTATGAAATCATTTCAACGTTTTAATTACCTTGTTTTAGTTCAACAACAAAAAGAAAACGATTTAGTCACAAAACGTGCTATAATAAAAGTCAAAAGAAGGAAATAATAATTCCTTTTAAGGAAGATTAGGACTGTGCCCTAAAAATGGCCCTTGATGTTCAGGTATACGCTTCCTTATGCCGTAGATTATCATTACTGACTTCCTAATTACTTCTTCGGGAAGGTAAAATGGGACTTAAAATCTAAATAGGGACGGAACGCTAAAAGAACTAAATAAAAATTAATAATTATTACGTGCATTACCGTCTACTTAAGAAAAAAATTTAAAAATTGCTAAATTAACATTCTGTTTATTTGTTATACCAACACATCAATTTTTTATATTCCATTTTATCTTCTTATTTTTTCCAAATCACGCAAGATTTTTTCTCGTCTTATCTCACGAGAGTCTCGCAATTTTTCGTTCTCACGATATGAAGTCATTAAAAAATTCTGCAAAATTTTGGCAAAATAAACGCGTTTAGTTATATTGGTTACAGGCTTCCAGATTTAACAATTTTTTATTATTTTGATGATTTTATCGAATGATTGGCAATACTAATTGTGAATTCGTCTTACGTAATAATAATTATTATTAATAAGGCTAGGTACGGGTTTTAATGCTACCGTAGTTCGATAATATGCAACACCGATCAAAATTTAAAAATAAACAAATTTCCACGATTCTTCAGATCAATAACGACATATAATTGATTTTTTATTAGGTCGATGATAACGATAAGTGAATTATTTTCAGCAGGGGTACCTACACTACGCACGTGCCGCTAATTGATAATAAACCGTTTAGGCATTTGCGATCTATTCGGAGGTGGAAAAAGTCCAAGATCACCTATCGGTTAATAGGGACATGAAACAGAAACAGAGCGAATTGCAGACCCAATCAGGTAAAAAGAGAAGAACCTAGTAAGCGTCTGTTTTCGAAAGCACAGTTTAGTAAATCAATCGAATGGCCTTTATAGCTTGGGGTCATTGGCTTTGGTATAAAAGCGCGGGATTATTAAAATAGGAATATTTAGAACGGTATTAGCGAGCCGTTAACTGGATAAAGAGTTTATAAATCAATGGTATAGAGTTAATAATATATATATGATATGAATAAATATGATGATACTGTATTTTTGATGATGTGTGGTTTCTCTAGGGTTCAAGCGTTTATAAGCCCTTAAATGACAGCCGCCACACCCAGTATTACTACGTCGTTAAAATTTTAGAATATTCAAGTAACATACACCCTTTTTGACTATTTAAGGCACAAAACGGAAACGCTGGTTACCTGCAGAATCAAGTGGCGGAACAGAATGCAGGCACGTATAAATTCAGTTTTTAACAGTGTGTGAGTTCGGTAGACTTCGAAATTCTCTATGCTCGATTCATAGTAAAATGCACGGTTCTCTTTGCTTTTTAATGTTGTTTGTACACTACCTTACCATCAGACATCAAAAATATGTTTAAATATGTCCCTCCATCTCCCCATTCCCTTACCAAAATTTCAAGAAAATATTTTGAACCGTTTTCGAGATATCGCCTTGTAACACTTTAAAAAACTCACCCTGTATACAAATGCATATTTTTGTAGTAAATAGAATACCACCAGAAATGTAACCATGGGAAAATATTCAGTATTTACAACAAGTATAAAAAAAGTGCTTTATTATTAAAGTTGTACGTGGTTAAATATTCTTTTCACCTGACTGAAGTTATATCCTTCAAGCCGTCATAACATCCTAGGATTTCACACTTTAAATAGAACTACTTTTTACCAGATGTCTGTTGCGGTTTTTACAACATAATTTCAAACTAAAGGCGACCGTCTACCGTATCATGTATTTTAGTTTGGTTGAATTTCTGGGTTACGGTTTGCTTACCTCGAGTTTTTAAAGTAACAAGTAGGTAACAATTAATATAAGAAAATGCAAATGATCTTGCACATTTAAGATTTTTTAAAGTTTTGTTTAGTCCACTAATTAAAAAATAACAAGTTTTTATTTTCGCCGAATAATATCAACCGGTTCAATATAGAATCCTTGTTCATAACAACAATAAATCAGCACAACCATAGAGAAACAAAACCAAGAGAAACCATTCAATAAAAACATTTTGCCGCTCATAATTTTGTACGACGCGACGTACAAATCTGTAACGAGTTACGCCGAACCTTGCCTGTGATAAACAGTTAGCAAACGCGAATTTCCGTCTAAAGTCATGTCGCTTCTTAGCACTTATATCGCTACCTTGCGGCTCGCTATCGCTCCGTTAGATGAGATGTCTAGGTTCACTTAGTTTATGGGACAACACAGGTAAAATCTCCCTTTATTTTTACATTTTATATAAATGTTTTTGTCACTTTGGTCGATGAACAGGACGACCCCGGAGAGCGCATGGAATACACATACACGGATTGATTTCTCATGATAAAATATCCACTGTAATTTTTTAATAAGTTGCCTCATTAAGAAAGGTGATTATTTAAATGTTTCTTGCCATCTAACATTTAAACGCAAATATCTCAGAAACTAACTGAAATATCGAGATTATTGCACTGAGAAAGAAGCTTTCTGTTCACATATTTTTTATTCAACTGTTTAATATTGTATGTGACAGCAACGCGCTTTCCCACTGTCAGACAACGAAAATTGCAAAAACGTTGTGTAGTGATATCACGGTAATTAAGCCAATAAGAAATAGGAGTTAATGCTACCATAGAATGGTTTATAATGATTATTGCTCTGAATACTCACAGTAGTAATTATCAAGTTCTATTGGGGGTGTAATCTGGTATTATATATTGTATTAGTTCCAATGTTTGTCCAGTTGTAATGAAACTTGACATTAACCATAATAATATTTGCTTGCTACGGTCAATAAAGCATACCTATTGTACTTACCACTAAAAAATCAATACTGTATAGTTCTCAGAAATTTAAATAACTTCTAGTGTGATATTGTTTTTGTCGTTTAACGTTGCATATGATTATCTATTATTACTATGGTTTACTAAAATGGTAAAATTCGTCCATGGATTATAAAGTCTAATACTAATGATGGGTTGTGCGAAATAAGAATCTTCTATTGCTTTATCTGACATGCAAACTTTAAAAAAACTTAAATACAAAGTAGATAATAATAAATTAATTGAAACAGGTACCTAGGTATTGGTACGATCAATAAAATTCAAATTCAGACAGGATAGCAAAAAAACTCCGACCAACGATGTGATCTGCGCAACAAATATGTTAAAACTAATAATACGACGCGGGGCGATTGCCGATCGCTACGAACCCCCACCAAAGTCATAATGCATTATAGGTTCTAACGAATACAATTCGTTTTTGGGGACGCTGTTGTGTTTTCTTAATTGTAGAGAAAGCGCTTTACTGATGGGAACAAAATGCATCGCATTGAGAAGATACAACTTTTTTAACACAATTGCAGTACCGTCAAATGGGGTGAAATTGATTTTATGGGGAGACTTTGATAACAGGTTATATTTTCTTAAATAAATTTAAATATCCATCAATTTAAAATCCGCGGACATCCGCGCCATGCTCAGTCGAAAGGGTGAAGTTTCGCCATTGTTGTGTCCTGTTAGCATGCCGGTAAGTGTTTGTTATAATATTTTTGTAAATATTCTATATCAATACTGCAAATTAGCGTTAAATTGACACTGTCTAAAATTATATGTTATTTCATCAGTTTTTAGCAATTTTATTAAAAAATCGGTTATTTACGATGAGGTGGTTTCTACTTAACATCGTTTCATGTAAAATTCGGCGCCAAATATGCTTGGTTGAAAACTATTAGTTGATATATCATGCGGGGGTCACTTTGATAACACTTTCGGGGTGAGATTGATAGTAATTTATATAATATGAATCTGTTGATCTTTTTGAACGTTAAATTTATGTTAAAATGTGTCAAATTAAGTTCTGTAATTTATATATAAAATAAAGTTTTCTTTTGACATCATAACTAAAGTCTAATTTTCACTTTTGCGAGGATAGTTTATTAAAATTTAATTCTTATGCTGAGTGATAAGGGGTGACTTTGATAATCTCTGTAAACTTATGGATTTTCAAAGTCACCCCAAGCGCACATAAAATTGATAAAAAAAATATATTAAGAGTTAGGGAAAAAGTGTTACATTGATAACTCTTAGATCCAAAGCATTCGTTGTAATGCAAAAAAGCAGTGCCTATCAAAGTCACCCCAATTTGAGCATAACTTTGATAATGAGGTTATTATTTATTTACTAGCAAAAAAAACAATTTTTGAAGTTTGTTTTAAGCCTGGAGGTCTTCATTCGGCATAGTGCAAATACATTATATTTTTTTTGGCGCAAAACTAGGTGTACTTTTCTTGTAATTTACATATTAATCAAAAAAGCTAACAATTTCACCCCATTTGACGGTATTAAAAGAAGTTCATTATTCAACGAGACTGTGCTGCTATCTATCTATCTATATCTGGAATTGAAAGAACACTAAAGCGGGTCTGATACACTAGTAATTTATTTAATATGAGTTAATAAAAAATAAGCTATCAATACAAACTATGTCTTAGCAAACCTGTTGTATTAGAACATTTTCCTCAGTGTGAAGTACAACTTTTTTAGACAAAGGTACATACTTATATACCAATTTTTTGCTAATTTCATGGAAAAAAATCGCTCTTTTGACCTACAACTTTGAGTAAAAAAAGCTTCGTAGCTACATTTGACTTCTCGTTTTAATACCACATCTGTTAAGCCAAAAAAAAAATCATAAGCAAACAAACATAAAATTTAAAAGAACCCTTATACATACCTACATGTCGAATTGATAACCTACTCCTTCTTTGAACTCGATTAAAAATAAAATTAAATATTATAAAAGCTTCTTACCAAATAACTGATTTTATACTTATAAAAAATACTTTGGCCATTAATTCCTGAAGCCTAAAAATATATTTCCGTAAACATTTTATTTATTTCTGAGCTTATTAGAAAGGAAATTTTATGTCACGAAATATAAAAGTTTTACATTAAGGTCCAAAACACACCCAGAGACTTGAGTCACAAACTTTGCCCCTTAAAATGCATGTTATGGGAAAAAATATTAAAAATAAGTACGAAAGTTTTGAGAAAAGAATATGTTCCGCATACAAAAAAAAGATATAAAAATAATTTGCAGTCGGTATATTTTATGGAAGGAAAGCTGAGCCAAATCGTTTTATAGCTCTGTTACATGCAAACTTTCCTTGTTTAGGCATGTTGAATCGTTTTTTATTTTCATTGGTCACGTAAACGACTTAAAGAATTACCTTAAATTAATAAGAACATGTTTTGGTATTTTTGATTCTAACCTGTTCATGTTGTCGTAGATAAAATCTGGTTTTCTGGTTTATGGTAAGGGTGTTTTTGGTAAATATTTTACTAGGTATTTTCGTCGACATGCATTTATAAAGTTGTTTTATTTTACGTTACGTTCAAACGCCAAAAGGTGATTCTTTTGCTACTCTATGCTTGGGCATAATTTTATTCCAAAACTATTTTCACCCACTTTTTTTATAATGTTTGGAAAGTTTGTAGTTCCTTATCAAATTACGTTTAATTCGACACCTGCAATTTATAAATGCAATAAAATAATTACCGTTAATTATTATAAGAAAACATAAATTATAATATTCAAACCATATTAGGGGGCTCATTTACTAAGATCTGTCCATTTTATCTATACAGAATGACGACCAAAAAAAAAACAATTGCACAAAAATTCACTATATTGGTCAATCTATTACTGACCAAATTACATTGCCAGATATTTGGAGCATTGGCCCTTTTTTTACTTACACACTGAGAAAAAAACCTATTCCTTATAAGAATTTACATACACTTTATACAACTGTTTAATCTCAGACCATAGTGCTTGGTCTGAGTGTTTAATACTATAGGTATATGTGACAGCAACCCGCTTTGCTACTGTAAGACAACGAAAATCGCTAGACCGTAGTGTAGTGATAATATCACGGTAATTTAGCCAATAGGAAATAGGAGTAACCATAAAATGGTTTAAAGTCATTATTGCTTTGAATACTCACAGTAATTGTCTAGTCCTATTGGGGGTGTAATCTGATGGTGTTATATAGATACTGTATTAGTTCCGACTGACAGTTATTATGAAGCTTGACATGCATCATAATAATATTTGCTTGCTACGGTTAATAAAGCATATACTTGCAACTAAAAATCATTACTGTAGGTAGTTCTTAAAAATTGAAATAGCTTTTAGTGTGATATTGTTCTTGTCGTTTAACATTGCATATAACATTATACAACTTGGTTTACTGAGATGGTAAAATTCGTCCATGGATTATACAGTCCAATACTAATGATGGGTTGTGCGAAATAAGAATCTTTCATTGCTTTATCTGATATGCAAAGTTTAAAAAAAACTTTAATACAAAGTAAAAATAAATTAATTGAAACAGGTACTTGTACGATCAATAAAATTCAAATTCAGATGTGACTGCCTGTAGTACAAGGAGCAAGTCTGTAGGTTCCTGGTCGTATTTTAATGCTTTTGGTCGTTTTGTTTTTATAGGTGTGTAATAGAAAATGCTTATAACGATTATTTAAAAATAGAACGCGAACTCGATTTACTCAGCTTACAGGTTTAATTCATTGTAAACCTAATTTGTTATTTTTATTGCAGGACCGACATGTAAAGGACTCGCCTGGTAGTGCCGTGGATAGAGAACCAGAAGTCGATCCCAGTCAGGATTACCAACTTTTGTTAGGATATGAAAATAGTACGCATACTGTACTTAGGTTCAGAAGAAGACTCGATACATGCGATCATCACGATATACCGATTACGGTAAGTTACGATTAAGTAATACTAGAAGTTCGTAATTGGGATATATTATAGAAAGATAACTGGACTATTAGAATTTTAACAATAAGAAGCGCTACCAACAGGTCTAATAGGACCACGTACCAAAAGTATACCTTGAACCAAGAGTAAATTAATTATCATTAAAACGTAGAGGCAACATAGCCTATAAGTATTAAAAAATCGTGTTTTGATTTATAAACCAATTTTTAAAATGTAAACGTTTCATGACACTCAAAGAAGATGTTCCAGGAGCTCGGGATAAATGGATCTTCGGGAAAAGGTGTTTTGAGCCACGAGACATTGTTAATGCTTTTGGTGAATAATTTAGTAATGAATAACATAATACTATACGAGGCCGAAGACCACCAAGCTAATATCGGTCAAATTTTTAACGAGAACATATCTCTGTCCTTCAGCCTAGGACATATCACCGGCTCTAGACGACTTAAAATAAAAAGACATCTGGTCCGGATCAAGTCCCCTCATTTTATTGTAAAAGATTGTATAGGTGCTCTAAATTATGGGAGTTGGCAATGTTTGAGAGAGGAGGGAGAACTCAATTTAATAATTATCGTCCATCTCTCTTGTTTCTAACACCTTCGTTTTTTTCTTTGTGGGGGTTTAAAGTTTATAGTATGCTTCGATAGTATGGAACCCTTATTATTTATGTTATATAGATGGATAGCAGTGAACGGATTCAAAAACGTTTTTTAAAGTATTAAACTTTTAAGATAGTCTATTCGGAGCATGATGTTGAATACAACATGGTATTAAAGAGCTGCAACTTTGATAGTTTAGAGAGAAGACGGGAACATACTTCTCTGGTTTTTTTTAAATTTAAAAGTTGACTGTCCGGATCTGCTATATCAAATTAATTTGTTAATTCCAAGAATCAACAGTAGACCAAAAATGTAACATTCTTATGCGAAAGGGCAAAGGCTAGGACAAATAATTGTTTGTTTTAAGGTCTATTATGCAACATGATTTGCTGCGATGATAAAATTCGTCCATAGATTATAAAGTCCAGTACTAATGATGGGTTGTGCGAAATAAGAATCTTCTATTGCTTTATCTGACATGTAAAGTTTAAAAAAACATCAATACAAAGAAAAAATAAATTAATTGAAAACAGGTATTGGTAAGATCAATAAAATTCAAATTCAGACAGGACAGCTAAAAGCCTCCGAACAACGAACTGACCTGCGCAACAAATACGTTAAAATTAATAATACGGCGCGCGGCGATTGCCGATCGCTACGAACCCCCACCAACATCTTGAGGATTATAGGTTCAAACGGATACAATTCGTTTTCGGGGACGTTGTTCTGCTTTCTTA
The DNA here is from genome assembly GCA_963969555.1 of Polydrusus pterygomalis. NCBI lineage: Eukaryota > Metazoa > Arthropoda > Insecta > Coleoptera > Curculionidae > Polydrusus > Polydrusus pterygomalis. Next base: position 32,796,962 of record OZ018376.1, on the reverse strand, counting down.
ATTGTAGAGAACACGCCTTACTGGGAATAAAATGCGTCGCATTGAGAATATACAATTTTTTCCTCAATTTCTTAACTAATTTGGTGTATTAAAAGTCGTTCATTATTCAACAAGACTCTGCTCCTAATGGAACTTATTGCTATCAATAAAAACACTGTTCTAATAAACCTGGAATTTATAGAATACTAAAGCTGATTTGAAACACTACCAATACAAACTATATTTTACCCAAACCTGTTGTATTAGATCATTTTCCTCTCTTTGCCTATTATATCGTACGCCTATTTTTTGATTATTTCTTTTTAATTAAAATTTTTATGTGCATTATATTCTATATTATACAGTTTGGTACTAATTAATTATTGATATTTTGATTTTTAATTCTCTGTACAGTACTCAGTAAATCGATATATGTTGGGGTTGTTGGGGTAATAGCGCTATTACTTTTATTATATGACAGGAGTCGACAGTAGTTATTATTAACCTATTTTTTGTCAGTTGTCAAATCGATAAAATTCTTAAGCTTCTAAATTATCCTGTCAGTAATAGGATTAATATAAAATAACTTTAATTTGACTGCTTTTATCGATTCCCGTTGCTTCATAAATATTTATGATGAAACTGTTAATTTCTGAACTTAAATTTTAATGGTCAAGAAAATTAGCGTTTCTATCCATGTTTGATTTACCGCTCTTCTATCGAAAACAAAATTTAGTACCTGTCAAAGCGAATTTTTAATTATAAGTCTGGTAAAGTAATTATTATAATGCAAAAATATTTATGGAGAAGCTATAAATATACCATGAAAGATTTATTAGTTAATCGACTTAAAAAACATTCGTTAAAAAATTACCGACACAGTTTTGAGAATTATAATCGATCAATTATCAGCCTCTGTCGTTTCTTGTAGTCTTTTTCATTTTTCTACCTGCGCTTTATTTTAATAGGAATATAATACCGAGTTAGTTTTATTTAGTTGTATTTACATTAAAGTATGTATAGTAGGTAACTAAGCTTATAGTTTTTCATTTGGGTAAAAGCTTGCAAAGGTTTCTTTTCGTATTGAGGGCGCAGTTACATGAAAAAATATACAGGGTGTCCCAGATAAGAATGCACTCTACAGGGATCTCGTAAACCATAGGAGATACAGAGATATGGTTAAATTAGAGAAAAGTTGCGCATAACTGAATCCTGTAACGTCATGTTTTCAAATTTAAAAAATTCCGAATGCTTCCGAAGATATTTGGATAAAACCGAATATTCGCGATTTCGTTTTAATTGATTTATAATTCTATTTAAAGTGACATTTTAAAATAAATTTAACATTCTCATTGCCACTTTTTCTCCTCTACAAGATGGTTTAATTACATTTTTTATCCGACGTTTCGTTTAGTCACAACCATCATCAACTTTGTTATTTTAAATAGTCGGAAAATTTAATTGTATGCTTAATAAATTCTACGTTTTATCCTAAATCTAACGGTGTATCACACTTATTATTTATTAGGCGTTTCGATATAGAAAAACACATCATCAATGAAAATAGGCACATTAAACATTTAAACAATTGCGAATAACGTCAATCAATTTCATAGCCACCCATATGATGCCGAATTTAAATGGTATATTATGTTAGAATATTATCATGCATTTTTTAAAAATAAAAAATAATTATTGTATTTAATAATTAAAATTAATTATTACTTGTTGCATTTTTCAGATAAGTTTTATTAGATATTATGTTTTGTTTTAAGTTTATTTAAAAAAAATGTTTTAAAATCCAACTATAGTGTTTAAATACAACAATAAAAACAAAAATATTTTCGATAATGTGCCTATTTTCATTGATGATGTGTTTTTCTATATCGAAACGTCTAATAAATAATAAGTGTGATACACCGTTAGATTTAGAATAAAACGTAAAATTTATTAAGAATAAAATAAAGTTTTCCGACCATTTAAAATAACAAAGTTTATGATGGTTGTGACTAAACGAAACGTCTGATCAAAAATGTAATTAAACCACCTTGTAGGGGAGAAAAAGTGGCAATGAGAATGTGTAAGAATATAGAACAATAATAAAGATAATCTACTTTTTATTATGTCCAAATAAAGGTATATTCAAAATTCAAACACAGTATAATATTTAAATAGTAATAATATTTGGTTTAAATAAACATCCTGATAAAGCCGACTCCGCTTGTGTGCAGCTGTGGCTTTTGGGAGATCCCGTAACATGAAAGTAGGTACTGGCCGATTCAATACTAACTACTATAACTGTTCTCTCTCCCGGCCATATCTTAATATCAACAAATATAATAATAAATGCCGAAACCCAAAACAAAACAATATTAACACTTAGCAGATGATGTCATCGATCCTGTGCTGCTCGGATGTTTGTTTAGACTTCACCGCCGTGTCATTTATGTGCATGTCGCATGTCGCGTTTATTTTTCATGAAATAGACCCGTATATACGCACCCAGTAGTATTTTCAATACTAAAAACTGTACTGTATTTTCTGAATTTATACAAGTTACAAACTCACACTGTTGCTTTATTCTGTAGTACCAACTTACATAATATTACATATAGTATGTAGTACCTACAAACTGCATAAGAAGTAATTAATATTAACCTAAGTTTAAAATTAACGCAAACTTTAGTTACTTCAAATTTAAAGACTTCTTACAACACACAACCCATGTTTGATTTAGTATACTGACTTACCTAAATTAGTCATCTAAATTATTAAACATAAAATAAATAATGTAGATGAACGCAATTGAAGTTGATCTTCATTCTTTAAATAAACCTACTATTTTTTTAAAATAATTTTTATATTCGCCCTTCCTGTTAATATGGATTAATTTAATTATTAACGAATAAAGTACTTAAAAATATTAGGTAGGTATGTAAAAATTGTGGTTGCTTGTCACAATTGAACTTAATTTCAATTTATATTTATTTGTCTGTAATTATATTAATAATGGGACAAGTTTAGTAGTTTTCTTTCTAAATTATATATTAAAGTAGGTAGTAGACGAACTGGCAATCATAAATAAATGAATATGATAATATGGGCGTCTAAATACCCAAATAAATTTAAATTTTTATGTTCCCAACAGGCCCCGTTTTTACAAAGAGAATGTTGTTTTTATACAATCGATTGGTCAATGTTTATACCCTTTACTATTCTAAATTGACAGTTTCCTTAAAATATTTAAACAACTGTTTGGTATATACGTAATTTATTTCTAAGGATTTACAGAAATCTGTTTAAAAGATGTAAATTACTTGCTAGGTATACTTTTATAGTCGGTGACCGCTGTGTTTATGCTTTTTTAATTAACGTAGTTTACATACGTGCAGGCTGTTATAGTATATTGGAATTTAAGGCTATGTCAATGAAACTACCAGTAATAAGTATAATAATGTCAAATGTTACTAGACGTATTAGTTTTTCTTAATTTCAACATGTTTTACTGTATCCAAGACAAACAACAGATTTTTGTTTTTTAAATATTTTTTTTTAAATTTTGTATCATAACAAATCTATTACGATACGCATTTGCGTATCGTAATGAAGCTATTTCGATACGCGTTTTTTCTTTATTTGATGTTGGTAACATTTAAATGTTTTATTTCATTGCCTTGCGCGGCCTTTGTGATTTACGAGAAAACTCATTTTTCGCAGAGGAAAAATAGCTTGATAACCTACTTTTTTATTCTGTGTGGATAACAGTCATGTATGTTGGTTGCATACATCTATAAATCAATCTTTTGTAGATGCTTCAAGCTATCATTTTCTGCCAAATCCTATCCAAAATCCAGTCTACTAACCTTCCAATGTCGATTTTAACTTCAACTTTATTTGAATTTTCCATCTTCCCTATACTAAATTGCAATGCCGTCACGTAAAATCACGTCTTTTGAAATTCGAAAAAAAGTAGCAAAATCGCCCGAATTTCCGAACGCTCTGTATATGTACCGAATGTACAAGGGTCACACAACGTATTCCATCCAATTTCAAATCTCATATCGCTAAAATAACTTGAGAATCTCGTGGTGAAAATGGGTCAATAAATCAAAAAATGACAGTTCGCAAAATAATTTTTGTTGTCCAGAGGCTACTATGATAAAAAATAGTATTACCAACATAAAATTTAGACATAAAAATTTACAAAATTTGAAGGATTTATTTTCTTTTTAAATATGTGTTTTTTATTGAAAAAACTACAAATTAGAAAAAATAGTATAACGTACGTGTTATATAAAGCAGTTTTAAGCACTTGTCCCGTTATAAAACTCGCCGCAAGCGACTCGTTTTTTAACATGGACGCGTGCTATAAAACGGTGCTTTATAAAACGTGTACGTTAATATAATATTAATTCGCTTATTAGAATATAATAAAATTTAAAGAAAAATTTACATGTGATTTCCCATGGCCAGTCTGGTGGTACACCACCAGGTATAAAGCTTATAATAAACATAAAACTTTAAGCGCATATGACATATCGTCATTGCGATTATTATAGTATAAGGAGCAGATTTTATGCAACATAAATTAACGCCATTAATGTCTCTAGCTAACGCCTTGATTGGCTACTTTTCTATCTAGTTTATTGCCCGCAGCATCTGAATTAATGATACTTCCTCTATACGATTGCTATATACATACGCGAAAAGTGTATAATATAATACCTAAATAATAATATTCCTTCGTGATGAAAATATCTGGCAGTAATTTTACTCTTTATACAAGGTCCTTATTGCTCATTTTTTAAAATGCCTATTGTTGTAACAATAATGTCATTATCTAATTAATTTGTGTTGGGCTAGGGGAGTTGGGCAGTTGGGCCTAAAATGACATACCATTTTATTTTTTGCTCTGCAAAAAATTAGTAACAAGAAATATTACTTTTTAAGAAGTAAAATAGATACGTTAGGATAATATATACATTGCGTATATTTAACGAAATTGAGTATTTTAGACCTCTAAATGCATTTAAAAAATGTATGATAAAAAAATTACCAGTATTTCATTTTGGGCAGATATTCGGGTAAAATGACATACTACAAAATTGTGATTTTTTATTACATGTTTTCTCTAATTACTTGCATACATCACAAATAAATAGCTTAATTTTTCTGGTAACGCTGGCACAGTCTCAATGTGCCTATACTGTTTGCATATCATGCACCTTATCCAAGTGTCGGTTATTTTTGATTTGGAATATTCCATTAATGTTTGTCTTTTATTAATGCTTCGGTATTTAAAACCCATTTTACGCAATATTTTCTTAAAGCTTGAAAGGCAACAAGAGATATTTGTTTCGTCTTTAATCATCCGCTTTTTGAGGGAAATCAAAGTGGGTACAGTTTGTGCCTCATACATTAGGTAAATCTTTCTTTTTAATAAATCCATGTCATTTTCGTCCATGCTTCTAAATGTGCCAGAATCACTCTGTTTTTTTCTAGGATTAACAGGTTTAAGTACTATGTCTCTTACCGAAGATAAAGGAGTTTTTGTCAAAGTAGACGTCTCTGCTAAAGCATCCATCGAATTAAAATTTCTACTCAACAAAGATTTATACACATTTTTAATTATTAGTTTGGCATCGGTAGATAAATGCTTTCTTTTAAAAATGACACTTGAAGATGCCCCCCCTATCAGCACCATTCCGAGGACGCCACATTCTACCACTAATAAGCCTAACTAAAAATTACTTGCTGGAAAACCACTAAAGACTAAAATTATTAAAAATCAGTTTGTATTTCTACAGTGATGGGCTAAAATATGCAACAAATTCATTTAAAAATCAGGTATTCATTTTTTGAAAAAACGCTCAGACACATCGATTATAATTCTTTCTTCCAGATTTTTTGCCTCGAAAAGAAATTATACCGGGTGTGTCAAAAGTAGATGTAGCAAAATTTTTTTGTTTTTTAAATAGAACCCCCCTATTTTTACTTATTACCCTAATTCTACTTCAAATTCTGCACATAATTCATGTAGCATACTCTATCCTTATCTCTAACGGTTTTAGAGAAAAATTACATCATAAAAAAATTCTTTAAAAAAAGGTTAAAAAATTAGTTTATTAAGTGTTGAAAATGCAAACCATTAACTTCTTGACAATATGCTAATCTATTTAAAAACCCTTCTAAAACATTATTTACAGTATTTTCATTAATTTGCCTAATTTCATATCTAATTTTAAATTTTAAGTCTTCCAAATTTTGTGGTTTATTCTTATACACTTTTGATTTCAAAAAACCCCAAAGAAAGAAATCCATGGGTGTAAGATCGGGTGATCTTGCAGGCCATTCTATGGTTCCTCTTCTACCTATCCATCGTTCGGGAAATACAGTATTCAAATACTCTCGTACTTGTCGAGCAAAATGAGGCGGAGCACCATCCTGCTGAAACCAAATAGACGCTTCTGATAGATGAGGCTGATTCGGATTTGGAAAATCCGCTGCTAGTGTGGGAATTAATTCATTTTGAAGAAATTGTAAATACCGGTCTCCTGTAAGATTTCCATCGAAGAAAAAAGGTCCAATAATTCTATCATTTAATATCCCTGCCCAAACATTTACTTTTTGTGGGTATTGCGTGTGCTGTTCTCTCATCCAACGGGGATTATTTGTACTCTAATACCGAAAATTTTGTCTGTTTACCGAACCATTCAAACAAAACGTGGCTTCATCGCTAAAAAGTATGTTGCGATGGAAAAATAGATTTAAGTTGCAAATTTCCATCATAGTTTCACACAACTGTAGTCGGCGGTCGGGATCATCTTCGTTTAGCTCGTGCAGCAACCTAATTTTGTACGGATGGTACTTTTCTTGTTTCAATACCCGCAACACAGATCGTCGGCTAACATCATTATTAAGGGCTACTTCAGTGGATGCACTATGAGAATTATCTTCAACCTCTAACAAAATGTTCAATTGTGAGTTTTCACTAATTTTTGGACTACCTGGCCGTAGACGATCCTTTACATTCCCTGTTTCCCTGAATTTCTTCTCAATTTTACCTACTGTAGATCTTGTAATCGGCCGTTCTGGATACTTAGCGTTAAACAAGTTACAAACTTCTTCTTGACTTCTTGTGTTATCTCCACATCCAATTAAAATTAAAATTTCGATTCTTTGTGTTTCATTTAAATGCACCATGATCACAGTTTTTCAAAATTATACCTAAACTAATTTTTGATTGACACATGACTTGCTATCGTGGTAACAATTCATTTAAATTTACCTGTTTACCTTTAAGTAGGTACATGTACCTTTTTGTAAAGAATTTTTTTTTATGATGTAATTTTTCTCTAAAACCGTTAGAGATAAGGATAGAGTATGCTACATGAATTATGCGCAGAATTTGACGTAGAATTAGGGTAATAAGTAAAAATGGGGGGGTTCTATTTAAGAAACAAAAAATTTTTGCTACATCTACTTTTTGACACACCCGGTATAATTTCTTTTTGAGGCAAAAAATCCAGAAGCAAGAATTATAATCGACGTGTCCGAGCGTTTTTTCAAAAAATGAATACCTGATTTTTAAATGAATTTGTTCCATATTTTAGCCCATCACTGTACAGCGTCTTCCAACAAGGACTGAACAGGGGCTCATTTTTGAGCTTCCTTGTATTTAAAGAAAAATCCAAAATAGCCAATCGATGTAGTTTTTCCTGCAGAATTCAAAAATGAAACCAAAAATTTATTTGAACCAGAAACAAAAAAGTTACGCTATGGATAAGGTGTTTTTTAAATGGAACATAGCTTTTTTTATACGATTTTTGGACGAGTGATTTTTTTTTTATCCGTGCTGATTAAAATATTTAATATTGTGACAGCTATTTTTATTAAATTTTAATATTTTATCCAGTATAATTTAACTTTAACCTGTTTGAAACATACACTAGGTAATAAAGGTATAATCACCTTTGAATCCTTCTAAGTCAAAAAATTTGACAAATTTACTATAATATTGCCGAAATGACTTTGAATGATTCAAAGGTGATTATACCTTTATTACCTAGTGTATGTTTCAAACAGGTTAAAGTAAAATTATACTGGATAAAACATTAAAATTTAATAAAAATAGCTGTCACAATATTAAATATTTTAATCAGAACGGACAAAAAAAAATCACTCGTTCCAAAAATCGTATAAAAAAAGCTATGTTCCATTTAAAAAACACCTTATCCATATCGTAACTCTTTTGGTTCTGGTTGAAATAAATTTTTGGTTTCATTTTTGAATTCTGCAGGAAAAAGTACATCGATTGGCTATTTTGGATTTTTCTTTGAATACAAGGAAGCTCAAAAATAAGCCCCTGTTCAGTCCTCGTTGGAAGACCCTGTACATGAATCAGGCATAGGTATAAATTGAATTTGTACCTGGTCCGGCTCTGCTCGAAAAGGTTTTAAAATTTGGGATTTCATTATTTATTTTATGGTCAAAGGGATAATGAGGGTTTATTGCAGTCAAAAGATCAACGGTATAACTATATTACTATAATAAATATAATACTATATTTAGCGTTATTTTTATTACTAGCCCCTAAATAATAAAATCAAAATAAAATGTTATCTAAGTTACTACAATTATTTTTTTTTCAAGCATAACAGCACAAAAATAAAACTACTAGAAAAACAAGGGAAACATTTTAATTTCATTTTAAAAATAAATACTTAAAAAAATGTCCACTAAGGTAAATTAAATTAAAAATTATATTACAATTCAATAATTATGTTACAAGTGGCAACGATGTATTGACTTTAAAAGAAACAGTGTTGCCAGATTTTAAAAAAATATACAAAGGTAAACAAAATAGTTTTCATCTGCACAATTTTGTCAAGAACTGATGGAGAATATTCTCGACTCACATCACTACTTAAGATATTTGGGGCATATTATTATGTATGACCATTTCATTATATTGGATTTACATTGTTTACTCAGTCCATCTTGGTTACACTTATACATTTCTGACGAACTGAGATCCCCTTTAGTAATCGGTTATGAATATGGTATCATTCTTTCAGCAAACATTTAACAAATTCTAGATTACTGGTACTCACGGTGCTGTAATTTGAAGGACCTTTTTTTAAAAAAAAAACTAACAATGGTTTGTCTGCCAGACAGTTTTGCAGAACTGGTATTCTTTGGCGGTTGCCACTGGATATCTGAAAAAATATTTTATTAAACATTAATTAAAAATCACCATATCGAAACAGAATGTAATTAACTGAGCTATAAAACTAAAGGTTCTGAGACGTCATAAATCACAGAATGGACAGAGCGGAATGTGCAATTTTACATCAAGCAGCAGCAGCAGCAGCAGCAGAAAAGCTGGTAAAAGACGGGACTGTGTGAGAAATTCCTCAAATATTTGCTTAAAGACGAGCCTAAAACATAATTGGGCTTAGCTGGCATTCCCATTCTATAGGTCGGCTGTTGAAATTTCTGATTCAAATATTCTATACCCCGGAAACTTCGATCAGTCAGACGAACGTGAAAAACAATTTACCGGGTGGCCAAATAAGAATGGTCGCCGGCCATATCTCCGGAACCGTGTGGCATACAAGGTTATGAAATAAAAACAAAATCGACAATGATAGTAGTAGTAGTAATTGAGGGGAGGTTGCGAAACCTGGCAAGTAGATCAACGGCGATCCTTTTTGCCTACCCCAGAGTCTTCCCCCAACCACTCTAACGACCTTGGCCCTCGCCAGATCGTTCCGACCTCCTTATGAAGGTAATGAAGTATGTCGCTCTAGGCCAGGACCGTGATTTCTTGAAGAGCCGTCGTTTCTTGATATTAGAAAAAGAGCAGCATAGGCAACACATAGTCGGAGAGGTCTAAAAAATATTGCATTCTTGGTAGACGCGCTGAGCGTACTTATAATATATGTAATATACCAGAGTTACATAGGCGGTTCTAGACCTCTTAATTAGGGGGGGCTTAAGCTCCAGGCAGAGGAAGCTCATCGCAGGTGCCGCCGGATGCTAATTCGCCGGAAAATTTTAGGGGTCCCACGCCCAATTTTTACCCAAAAGTGGTTAAAATCGTTGAAAAAATTACGTCCTCGGCGCCCTCTTATGTTTGCTGGGTAGTAGATGTATGGATGGATGGGGAGGCTTAAAAATCAAAAATACAGGCAATATTTTTATAATTTAAAAGTTAAAAATGTTTGACACCAGTGGGATTTTATCCTAAATTTACAAAAAAATCTTTGCACAAATAAATTTTTATAAAGCTATTTTTCTACCCACTTTTTTGGAAAAAACGTTAACAGCATCTTCCAACTTTACGTCGAGGTATTTTTTTCATCCTAAATCCCATTGGATTATTGGGTGCTGAATAAAAATCATTATTAGTTGTGTTAAGTAGCAGTTTGGTAGCGAAGAAAGCTTTTTATGAAAAAGTTAATTAATTGATAAATTAGCAAAATTACTGGAATTATGTAGATATATAGAATTTTTTCGATTGCCACATTTAAATTTGGGGGGGCTAATCCGAGATTAGGGGGGGCTAAGCCCCCCCAAGCCCCCACCTAGAACCGCCTATGCAGAGTTATGCCGAAATTACAGAGATAAAGAAGAGGGACAAAGTGTTTAACAAAGGAAAGAAGTTAACAAGGCAGAATAAATATTAATAAACTGGAGGAAAGCAACTTGGTCTGGCAAATTGATCTCCAAAGATCAGACGCCAATATAACACACGCAAAACAAGACAAGCAACTTATTGATCCACCAAGTTTACGAATAATAGTAGTGTCTAGTTTGAATGAGTTGCTAAGATCCTTCTGCAATAATGTCTTATCTGTCTGCGTGACATCTATCGTATCACGACGGATCTTTTAGGACTACGAAACTACGTAAGACTGTTTGTACGGTGCTAAAGATCTATCACCCCCAACGTTTCCCTAAGTCTATACTTAACTTATTATTATTTAATGATTTGTAAATATTTGATTATATTACGTTCTTTTCTTTTGACAATAGTATTTATTTCCATGAAACGTTAAAACTGTGTACCTACTGTTCGTTTGATCTCAAGGTATCTAGATTTATTATTCAATACTTTAGTTTATTTGAGTTAAGATTACCTTAAATTATTACTTTAATATTTATTTATTGAATTAGTGTTTTTGCAATTACTGCAAAATACCTAAACATATTTAAATAAAAGACTGACTAAATAGCCGTAAGTATTTCTTCTCTATAAAAGATAATAATAATAATATTAATTATTGTCTAACAGAACAGGTTCCAATTACAAGACAATGTGACATAGAAAAAGAAAGATTAATGAATATGAAATAGAAAATGGTGAAATTCAGTAATTTAACGTTTTGTAATAGTTTGAGTTTTGTTGCATTTGTAAACTGAGTGGAGGACAGGCCGAATACATCAATGTCATTGCAAGTATTATTGAAAATAAACATTGATTGATAAATTGGTGTTTTAATTAAAAAGTTTGTTGAGGGAGTAGGCAGATGGAAGACGGGAGAGGATCCGACAGTACTTAAGGGAACATGGAAGTTTATACAGGATAGTAGCATAAGGCAATCGATGATCGACCTGCACACTTTGAACAAGCACTGCATAAACAAGTAATATCAGCGATTGAGAAGTAATTGTATCTGAAATCTTAACAAAAGATTTGATCAGCGCCTCTGGGGGGATATCTGCTATCTTCCTTAAAGGAAAGGTATTTGACAAACTTTCTTTGGACGTTTCCTAGGAGACTAATGTATTTGTGGAAAATGGGGTGCCATACTCTAGTTTGGATCGGACGAAACTATAATAAAGGGTTTTCAATGTTTGAGTATTTGTACAATCAGCCGAATTCCTTATAATGTATCCAAGCGTCTTCATTGCACTGCTGCAGTGACGTAGCAAGGAGGGGGGGGGGGGGCGAATACGGCGACCGCCCGGGGCGCCATATTAACAGGGTGCCAAAATGGTAATTAGAAATACGGGAATTTAAAAATTTACTAATACAATTACATTTAACTGTGAAAGTTTAAATCTGTTAATATATTTTTTTAAACTAAAATTTAGATGTATAATTTTAGTTTTAAGATTGTCTGGTAGGGCCAGTGGCGGTTTCTCCACAGGACCACAAGAACACGTGCACCCCCATACTTCGTAAAGAATTACCCCATAAAGAAAAAATAATGGTAATTTCAATTTATCTTCTTATATAATAATATGATACCTTGGGACTTCATTGTTATTGATAAGTTTGTTGCAAATAAAAACAGATGATTGGACTTTTTTAATAAAATAAGTAGGTAATCATAAATTTTTAAATATTTACTAAAAACTATAGACCAAATTTGGGCGTGGTCTTAAAAAATTTTCGCCTGTGGCGCAATTCGCCTGCAGCGGGCTTTTAGTGCACCCCCAATTTAACAAGTCACGAACCGCCACTGGGTAGGGCGCAGAACTGCTATTCGCCCGGGGCGCCAACATTCCTAGATACGTCCCTACACTGCTGTAAGTATAAAAGCAGTAATAAATTTAGTGTACACTCTTATTACTTTATAAAAGTTACTACACCATTAAAATAAAACTTTAAAAAACATTTTTTATGTTGCAAAATAATATGAAATATTTTTATATTCCTAGGGCCAAAGTTTGCTTGAGTAACTTTTAAATTTTATTCAAACTTTAAAAATGATGAAAGAAGTTGAACTTTTCGATAAAGAGAAACCCGAAAGTAATTTGATTAATATCGGCGTGAAAGTTTAACCGTAAAATTTGCAATGTTAAATTCTCCGTTTTGCTGAAGTTAAAAGTGGAACCATTCTGGTCGTCTATGTAAACCGGAGAATTACTCGAAGCGCAAAATATCACCACTGCATAATTAAAAGGTAATTTTTTTTAAAAGATTGAGTTTCAAGGCGGTTTTGTGTTTCGGTTTCAGTATCAAAAACCTGTTATTATAAAGTATATAATATTTACTGTCAGTAACATAATAAGAGGCAATGTGATACTGAAGTTTTTAATAGGTACTTGCTCTGGACAAATTTAATGAATCAATGGTTAAGTGACAAATTTTATTATAAATAAATAATTTATTCTGCCAATTTAAAATTTAATTTAAATGAAAAATCTCAGTTTGTAAGACCTCAAGGGTTTTTATTTCAGTACTTTGGTATCGTGGTATACTTTGTATTCATATTTTTATATTAGAAATCTAATTTTAGGAGTTTAAAACGGCATGAAAACCATATTTGACCTCTCTTATCAAATTTCTCCGAATTAGCACAACTTCAGCCAAGCCATATTAACGATATTTTATCACTAACATTATTTTTCTCTGATAGACAAATTTTAAATTTTTATTTTAAATTAATAATATCGTTCACGCTGTTACTTTTGGTTTGTATTTATTAGATTGCCCTTTCCTCTTTTAAAATAAGTAATCCCTTCATACAAGAAACACTGTTAAGATAAGCTCTTACGCCACATTGCAGCAACGTTATAATTTTTTGCTATACTGCCGGAAGTTACGAAGATTTAAAATTTTTGTTTTAATAGCTGTTATTTTGAAAATTTGACACCAGAACTTTTTAACCAATCAGATTTTTTTTTGACAGGTCACCATTGCAACACACGTATTTTATCGGAAATTTTTTCGCTGTTAGCAGCGAATCATAGTGGAAATTTCCCGGGAAATTTTTTGGCATAATCACAGAATAATTTTGTTTAAGTTAAAGTTAGTTTTAATTTTTTTATGTAAACGTGTCTACATTTCGCAAAAACGCAGTTAAACAAAATTTAGTCCTAATTTTGCCAAACATTCTGTTTACTACAAAACAGGAATTTTTATTAACAGTTTGTACTGTCAAAATATGATGAACATAGCCCGGTTCGCTGCCGCTGATTATGCAAGCCATACGTAAAAAAAATGAAATAAAAATTTTAAAAATCAATTTTCTACCATTTGTAGTAACTCAAAATGTATGTACAATTAAAGAAGATAATATGTTAAGTCTTAAAATTGTATTTCAACGTAACTACAATAAGTAGAAATTAATATAATATTTAAGTAATTTGTGTTGGGCTACATGCTTGGTGAAACTGTTGTTCCATTGCACAGGAAGATAAAATAATAACTACTTGTTATGTTTCACAAATTTAATCAGAATCGAACAAACAAGAATTAGATATTATAAAAACAATAACCACAAACAACGGTTACCCAACAGAAATCATACACCAAATAATAAAGAAAAACACACAAAAACCTCTTTACAAAGAACAACCCACTCCAATTAAGGACAAATACTGCTCAATAAGATATACAGGGAACACAAGCAAAAAAATCTCCAAAAAACTTAAAAACCTTAATATCATTCCTATACAAGTCAATAAAAACAACTTACACAAACACATAATATGCAATGCTAAAATAGAAACTAAAAACAAACTTTTAGAAAGTGGGGTCTACCAAATAGAATGTGACGACTGCGATGCTATCTACATTGGACAAACAGGTAGAAATTTTGACACCAGGCTTAAAGAACACAAAACATCTATTATAAGAAAACAAAATAAAACAGGGTTAGCTGATCACTGCGTAAAAGACAATTACTCAATCTCTAACAACATAAAACCCATATACATACACAATAAAAGCAGAAAACTAAATCTACTAGAAACAATAGCTATCAAAAAAGCCATAAAAAACAAATGTACCTAATGTTGTTAATAAATCAAACCGAAATACCTTCAGGTGCTTCCCTAATTCTTAATAGCACACTTATTTAGGACTAAATATGTATCTGTACCTTTAAAAATTAGGAAAACCCACAGTTGCCCATTCAATCTTCTAATCCTAATTTTAATTTTATGACATGTTTATAGTTATTTTACCATAATATGATATAAATACCTTTGTAACGTCACGTAGAATTTAGTATCTTCTTGTACTCCTTTGACAATGGCTCGCAAGGGCCGAAACACGTGTCAGGAAACTGATTAAATTTGTGAAACATAACAAGTCGTTATTATTTTTACTTCCTATGCAATGCAATATAATATTATAGCTACCGAAAGCTAATCGAAGCTGCGGAGCAAACTAAATCTCTTTATGTACCTACCACCTACCTATATGAAAAACCAATAACATTTTAATTTTCTACCAATTGTAGTAAAACAAATCTTACATAATATGAAATATTGAGGTATGTTAAATATTGAAATAATATTTTTGCGCAACTGCAGTCGATATTAAAAAAAATATGGCTCACCATGCATTTAGTGTCACTTTCGTTATTTTGGTGTGGAATTTTCTTACCGAATACCTCTTGGGGTATTGCTAGTGATAATTTGAGCGATATTAAAATCACAAATTTTAAAAATTAATTAAATTTTTGGATAGGTACTAGTATTAGAGCCACCTAGTTTAAACCCGTAATCCTTGGGGTACTACGCTACTGCTACCTATACTGTAAAACAAGCACTGTGGGTTGCTTTTGTTCGAATAGACTGCTTGCAAAGACTGCGAGCAAAATAGCATGCAAGGCCGTAGTTCTGTGCTCCTTTTTAGGTTGTGTAAATATTCCATCAGTCGAAGGTGTTAAATGACAAAGATTCATTTGCCCTCAAGAAACCACTGGTTTCCGCATTTGGTAAACTCTATGTTGGTTAATTCGCTTGTCAAGGGAAACGGCAATGTAATAACTGGTATCTAGTAAATCGTTTAGTTGAGAAAGCTTAATAATAAAATACTTTCAAACCGCAAAATATTTGTTGCACAAAAACAAAAATATTCTGGTATATTCTGATATACGTATGTAAGTTTACAACTTACTAAAGCAGGCAAAACTACAATTCCCTAAAAGATGCATGAGGCTTTATTTTCTAGAAAGTCAGAAATGACGCATCTGCTTCAAAAACGTAATAGAGTTGTAAGAAGATCCGACGGAAACAAAAACAAAAATTTAAATTCAGCAATTTAAAACAAAGAGCATCGTTGCTTTCTTTACTCCAAAGTAGAGCATCTTATACAACACGCAAAATGTCACTGTTGAATAATTAAGGGACATTTCTTTTAGTCAGATCTCGCCGTTCTGCTTGAGCTTTGTATAAATAACACAGTATTTATGTAAATTTTAAGTAAAGGCCTAAAAATACTGAAGTAATCTGATTCCGAGTTAAGAAATACTGGACTATTGTCTTTAAGATTTAACATGCTTTACATACGATTGAATTTAAATGGTGAGAGTCGTGACAGGAGTTGCTCACTTGGACAGACTTATTGAATCAATCTTCATGACTCCTCGGCGACTATTTAAATTGAAACAAGGGTCTTCATGGGTGATCTGATTGAATAAATTTAAATAATATTACTGTTATATACTGGATATTAGATTTGTTAAGTATAGAAAAGAAAACTCGCGTACCCATTAATTCAACAAATATAATATAGTTATTAAAAGAAAATATTGTGGCATATCGGACAAGTGTGTAACAAATTTTATATTGGAATACACAGAGATCCAAGTTCAATGGATAACATTGGGCGGGTAGACCACGGCCTACGGGCAGCCATTACCCAAGCAATTCCAAGAACGATGGAAAAATGTACTAAAAGCCTCCTTGCAAAATCAAGGCGGCCATCAATACACCGTAGCGCCATCCCAGCGGAATTAACTCCAATATAAAAGGCAGTTACACTGATAATAATCGAAACGTAGTCAACTAAATAAAGCACAAAGTGCATCACAATCTAGTATAGGGAACGCTAAACACATAAAAATTTCTGTGTATAGGAAACCCACTCACACGGAGCAATACCTTAATCACGGATCGAATCATTCAAACTCCATAAAACAGGGCATAATTCAAACTCTTTATCACAGAACATCTAATGTTTGCAACAGTCCGGAAGACCTTAATATTGAAATTTCAAACATTAAAAAAGATTTAAAACAGAATGGTTACCCTGAAACCTTTGTAACTAATACCATCTCAAAACCTAAAAATCGCGAAGTAAAAACTAATACAGAAACGAAAAAGGAGCAATCATTTCTGACAATACCTTATGTCAAGGGAATTTCTGAAACGATTAGAAGGATAACCAAAAACTATAATATCAAAACAGCCTTCAAATCCGGAAATACCCTTAGAAGTTTTCTTACAAAAGTAAAACCCGTAATGAAAACACAAAAAAATTGTATCTATCAAATCCCTTGCGAGTGTGGCGAATCGTACATTGGAGAAACAAAATGACCTCTTCCCGAACGAGTTAAGGAACATCTGAAATATACTTAAAGAGGTGAAACTTCGAGATTAGCTATAGCGGAACATGGTATGGACTAACCAATATAATATACAGTGTTCAGAAGCCAAGGTTTTGGACACGGAACAGCACTGGAGAAGACAAAAATTCAGAGGAGCAGCTTTCATGAATCAAAATACCCAAATATTTAGTAAACCAAGTATAGATATCCCCAATATCTGAAAGCCTCTTCTTGTCCAAAACCAACAGCTCAAACGTCACACTCCAATAAGCACGTAGGTGGAGTCATCCAGCTTCATTGTACATGGATAGTATTTCAGTAGCCTTAAAATTATAATTTAGTTTACACTAAACTTGGAAACGGGAAACGGTTAGAGATAACTAACCGAAACGTTGTGTTAAGTAACAAAATAAAGGCAATGGAAGGTCGACAAGGTCATTTT
Source organism: Polydrusus pterygomalis (assembly GCA_963969555.1). Taxonomy (NCBI): domain Eukaryota; kingdom Metazoa; phylum Arthropoda; class Insecta; order Coleoptera; family Curculionidae; genus Polydrusus; species Polydrusus pterygomalis. The sequence continues at coordinate 32,779,244 of OZ018376.1, read as the reverse complement.
TTTGATACGGCAGGCAAAGTTGTTTAAATTTTGATGTTGGATACAACCTTACTGCGGAAACAATAATTAATAAATTACTTACACATCTTCACAGTCGCTATCAACTTTTCACTTGCCACCGCCTGTTAGCATTGTTAGATTGCACATTCCGTCATGTCAATTCTGTGATTTATGACGTTGCTTAGCGTTTAGTTTTGTGGCCGCGTTAATTGCCGACTTTAGCGTTTAACTATTTCGTTAATTGCTCTTACCTAAATAGGAGTCTGAAAAAAAATTGAAGCGAACATTAATAATGAATGGTCTAATGAGAAAGTTTGAATGATTGTTAAGCTTTTGTTTTCAGTTAGAATAAAGCAATTAGCTTTTAGGAAATAGAAATTGATTGACATTCGTATATAGATTTTGGGGGGTTTCTGTAAGGCTCCGGTTCTTAGCCAGTATAATGTTTGTTAACTCATAATAATTCACATAATTGCAATAATTTTTCTATTTATTTAGCTAATATAACAATTTTTTTAACATGTACAGTTGACGACAGATCATTTCGTACACTAAACTGTGGCACTGTAAATGCAACTTTTCTACCTTTATTACCTTTGTAAAGTGCTAATTGTTATGATATCTGTCAAAGTATTGTCATTATCTTATTTGATTTAAAAATGCATCATTTAAGTATTATTGAAAAAGCAAGAATAATACGTTTAGTAGAAATAGGGTGGTCTTATGGAAAAATAGCTGATCATTTTAAAGTACCTATACCTAGAAGTACTGTTCAAAGAATTGTAAAAAATGGCGCATCATCAAACCCTTTAACTTTAAAGGTCTGAAGAAGACCGAAATTTGGTGGAGTATTTAAGGCAAAATCCATTTGAAACTGCAGTATCCGCTATGCACATTACAGGATGCCCTGCTTCATCTACACAGAAAAAAATTTTGTACGTAAAATTAATAAACGGTGGTCATCAATTTTTTGTACATTAATATTATGCATGCAGCAGCTTTAAGAATGCAAATTTCTTCCAAATTTAACATGGCTGCCACACAGTTCCTTCTCATTTGGATAAAACTTTAAGACTGAAAATTATCGGCTCCTGTTTACCGGAAAATGTGTGGTCGCTTATCATCTTCCCGCCAAACGGGAACCTCTAAAACGCAATATATGCCTAAGCCATAATGTGTGGGCATGGATAAGTGTTTACGGTGCAGGTGTATGTTGAAATATTGGTGAAACACTAAGCAGTAATATATCTTCAGATTTTGGAAAGTGTTTTTTTCCTTCAGCCGCGATAGTTTTTGAAGAAAATAACTTTATATTTCAGCAGGATAACCCTTTTTGTTTGTTATTTTTTTACAATGTACGGATAGAAAAAGAAAATTAATTCCATTCGAATTTTATTACCACTCTTTAATCTGTACTCGTCTAAGCATACAAAATGTCCTCGTTCCATTTATGGTTTTTAGTTTTTAATTTTTAAAATTTTTTTACATTCCTAGTATACGTGGCTCTTGGGCCCTTCGGTGCTGATGATGGTAGTCTTTAGTACTAAAACATATATATCTAAAATATTCTCAGCTAGCTGATTTTAGAGTGTGAAAAGACCTGCATTTTGCATTGAAGTATACACAGGGATGCAATGGATTCCCTGTGGCCGAGTAGACATTGACTCGTCCTTGTTAGGAACGCATCAGGATGCCACAACCCGAAGCAACTACACCGATAACACTGCAGTGCATTTAAACCCTTCGTAATAAATTAGCAAATAATAAATAAGCCGTAAGTCCATCACGTTGGAATCAACAACAATGCAAAATATATGTCCCGATTTGAAGAAATTCCAGTGATATCAATCAATATCCTCTTTTTATTTGTTATTGTCGGCATTGACGTACTAAAAAGCTTCTAAGGTTGTATACCTTCTACCATTTTATCTTCTGCTAACACCATCAGCAAAGCTTTTTTTGTCTCCTGATGATGAACGTCGCTACGTTTGAAACATGTAGGGACCCTTAACTAAATACTTTGTACTAATAAAGATTGGGAGGACGATCTTGAGTATTTCTTTTATTTCTAAAAAATAATAGTTAGTAGATAGGTAGGTACTTAAAAATACTAAGTACATAATATAATTTGAGCATTGCTGCTTAAAGAATATGTCCCCTAAATAAGAATTTTATCATTACGACAAAGATAGTTAAAACAACAAAGTGTACATTGTAGATGTGGCAAAATAGGTGACATGGAACATTGTATTTTAGAATGTAGTTATCTAAAAAATAGTTCAAACATGTTGTTTGATGATCTAGGTGACTACGTCGTATTAATGCCGTTTAATCTACACCACCTCTTATCATTGAACAACACAAATGTTTACAGGGCACTATACAAACATATAATAGATAGACAAATAGAATTATAAAAAAAAACAAAAAAAAAAAGATAATTAATAAAAAATAAGTACCTACCCAAGTATAAAAAAAGAAAAAAAAAAGAAAAAGAAAAAAAATATATTTATTATTAGGCAATTAGCAACTAGAAACAAATATTATAAATAATCACCCAAAATTTAAAATGTAAGGTAGGTATCCTAATTCCAGTAGAAAATACAGTACTTACTAATAAATTTATTTTCTTTTTTATCCATTTAATAAAAAAGAGCTGGCCATTTGGTTTCTACCAGTGCCAAAAACGCAATACACACACACACACACACACATAATGTACATTTGGCTTTGATCTTTAATTACACCAAAACTATTTTAATTTGGATTAATATTAAAAATGTACTGAATGTACACTTCTAGAAACCAAATTGCACATGCAAAATTTAATATCAGATACGTACGCGTACGTACATAACATAAAATGAAGAACTAATTCATTATCCAAAGATACAATCAGTCTCATGCTCTGTATTATCAGTAACTTTCATTAAACATGCAAAGGTAATCTTGGCTAAAAATGATTCATTAAAATTAACTTTAATTAAAGTAATATGAGAAATTATGAACAGGAAGGAAAGCCATAAGCGTTTAACTCTTATATCATGCCTACATGTCTACATAATTTTGTATTTGTAATAATAAGTCTATTAGTTTTTAGAATAAATAATAAGCAATTATAATATTGCGTATGTTATTTCGTATAACGGGTTGTAGTCGTACCTTGACAGGCAGGAAAAATACCTTCTTCTATAAGTGCATTCGTATCGTACAATTTGGTACATTCGAGTCGATCGCGTTTTGTTTGATAAATTAGAATATCGTATTATAGTGGAAGTAACAATTTCTTTCTTTTCCTCCTAACAAATATATATTATAAATATATTCAAAATAGTTTCCAATTTTTGACACTGTTAAAGATATAGAGGAAGTTGACACTCATGAAGAAGGCATTGATGCTGAATGTAATATTGAAGGTGATGATGACAGCGATGTAGATATACAGGGTGTCCGGACAATACGTGTACAAAGTTTTATTTTTATTGTTAATAATTGATGTATGCAGGTAATTGTAAATATTTTCTTCTGGCAAAACAGCTCATTCAACGAAAAATATTAAAGAGGTAAAATAGCTTCCAAATACATCCAGTCACTCTACAAAAATATCTGGGTTGTCATAACATCGTTCATGTAAAAAATGAGGAGAAATGTTGACGTATTATATCACTTTTATAACACTTCCACTTATTTACAGCCGGTGACTATACTACTAGAAAACGTCATTTTATAGTATTAGTCTACATACTAAAAATCATTAAAATCGATTAACAGGTTTTTACGTAATTTAGGGAAAACCAATATTTTTACAAATTTTTGAGGCCCTCTACCGACCTAAGTCGGCTTAGATCGACCTATTTTGACGTCAGGAGTCTGTCGTCAAACGTTGTACACGTATTTTCCGGACACCCTGTATATGCCTCTTGTCCAACTTATTTCTTGATTGTTTCTTTAACGGATTTGACTGTATTTTTTGTTTATTTTCCATATTTAACCTTTTATTTTTGTTTATATTTTTGTTTTCTATTTTTTGGATGATATTTTTTTTATTAAATGTTTAGTTTTTCTTAGTTTCTATCTGTTTCCAATATTTCCATATATTTCCAATGTTTCCGAAATATTTATAGAAATATTTCCAAAAAACACTAGTCTCAAGACTCATATAACCAAAAACTACTCCCCTAGCAGTATGCCACTGGCACAACATGCTCGAAAGGGATGTTAAAAAGTATATTGTAGAAGGTCATAAACCAAAAAATCAACGGAAGAAATCTTATTAATACAATTCGATAGATTCGATCGGCTTAAAATTTCACTATGTACCGCGTCAATACTTTCCAGTAAATCGAAACCAATTAACAGACTTGTTCGACTAGCGACACTGAACCGGTTAAGTCGATCTTCAATCATTTTTCAAAAATAAATTACTATAAAACACAATTTACATATTTTGTGCAAAGTCCTTTATGTGCTACCGGAAGCGTATTAATTGTCTGGCTTTTCTGCATTTTCCCACGAAACCCATCACACAGATTTACCGTTATCCTGCGTTTTATTCGTTTAGTTATTATCTGTAAAGGTGTGTCTACAATAATAGCTTACTCAGGTTAATGGAACGCCTATATATAGGTCTAACAATTGAAGCAGTATAGAGAAACTACGATTGGCAGCATAAGGACGATGACACACGGCGTTTTTATAGCGGTTTCTGCCGAGGAGGCGCGCGGCGGCGGCCGATGCTACCGCAGCAGTGACAAGACATACAATATTTTTGGCGCGGTTTCTATTGAAACGGCCGCATTGACAAAACAAATATAGAGCCATTTTCATTGCTGTTCGTAAATGAAATAAAATTATTTGCTTTGGGTCTCAATGATGTTCTAAAAACCACAGTATCTAACCAGTCGCATATAGTTAAGGTATTCCAGAACCACTTCAAGCAAGAAAATAGCTAGCGGCGTCTGTATTAGACTCTGCGCCGAGTCGGTTTTAAAACCAAGATAAATATTCAATTTGATGATTATTACCATCTAAATACTAACAAATTTAAAGAATAATATAGGGTAATCACTGTATCCAAAAAAAGATAATGACAGGTAAATGTGATAATTAATATAACTAGGGTGTAAAAATTGCTGAGCATTTTAACTTCCGATTCTAAAAATAATGCCCTATTTTTAAAAAAATTCCCTTCGATCTCAAAAAAAAATTTTTTTCTTAAATCAATACTTTAACAAACCCGGAGACAAGCCTAATAATATACAACACACAACTTTGCACATAAATATATTTTTTTATAAAACTCATAAAAAAGTTTAGGTACCTACCATATTATTTACAATTTGAAATAAAGAAGAGATATTATATTTTGCCAAAAAAAGTGTTTCACATACCGTTTTGGCCGATTCGATAATATCACGGTAATTTAGCCAATAGGAAATATATAGGAGTAAATGCTGCCATAGAATGGTTTATTGCCATTATTGCTATGAATACTCACAGTAATTATCAAGTTCTATTGGGGGTGTAATCTGGTGTTATATACGTACTGTATTAGTTCCGACTGGCAGTTGTAATGAAATTTGACATTAATCATAATAATATTGACTTGTTACGATTAATAAAACATATACTTATCACTAAAAATCAGTCATGTAGTGTGATATTGTTCTTGTTGTTTAACAATGCATATACCGGGTGTAACAGGATCATGGTACACCGCCCGTATCTCCGTTAGTTTTGAAGGTAATGGATTCAAATTTGGGATATCCCATATACATAATAAGCGGCACTTTTTGACCTACAAATGATTTTTTTTCACTTCCGGTTTCGCCGGAAGCGACACCAACTTTCGATTTTTAAATGGAACACCCTCTATATTATTACATTTTTGAATTTTGCATAATTTTCTGATTCCAATGATACCACAAAAGTGACATTTCAAGCGTAAAAAATATTTATTTTTTAATTTTCCATTTAAGTGTGCCATGACGGTTCCGATTTATTCCAATTGATCCGTCTAATGCTAGAAAAATCAAACTCCCTTCAAAAATACTAAATTGCGTTTTTTATAAGCAAATAAAATTCATCGTAATCGTTTTTGGGATAAAACTCAATTTTTCCAAATGGAACCATATTGGTACCGTGGTACCATTTCTTAGTACTATTAATATGGAATTTATTCATACCTGGTAATAACATGTGCGATAAATACAATCAAAATTACAGCTAAAAGAAAATACAATTATTTTGTTCTAATTTAATTGTAAGAAGTTACTAAGGTGGCTTTGAAAACAATGAAATTATTCAGATTGTCAAATAAGTATACGAGCATAAAGCCACCTTAGTAACCTCTTAGCATTAAACTAGCACAAAATAATAAAATTGTATTTTTTTTTAAATGGAAAATTAAAAATTAAATATATATATTTTCTACGCTTGAAATGTCAGTTTTGTGGTATCATTGGATTCAAAAAATTATGCAAAATTCAAAAATGTAATAATATACAGGGTGTTCCATTTAAAAATCGAAAGTTGGTGTCACTTCTGGCGAAACCGGAAGTAAAAAAAAAAACCTTTGTAGGTCAAAAAATGCCGCATATTATGTATATGGGATATCCCAAATTTCAATCAATTACCTTTAAAACTAACGGAGATACGGGGGGTGTACCATGATCCAGTTACACCCGGTATATTATGCAACATGGTTTACTGAGAAAGTTAAATTCGTCGATAGATTATAAAGTCCAATACCAATGATGGGTTGTGCAAAATAAAAATCTGCTATTGCTTTATCTGACATGCAAAGTTTTAAAAAACTTATACAACAAGTAAAAATACATTAATAGAAACAGATATTGGTACGAGCAATAGAATTCAAATTCATCCAGGACAGCTAGAAGACTGCGCAACAACTACGTTGAAACTAATACTACGGCTCGCGGCAATTGCCGATCGCTACAAACCCCACCAACGTTTTGTGGATTATAGGCTCTACCGGATACAATTCGTTTTTGGGGACGCTATTTTGCTGTCTTAATTGTAAAGCAAGCGCTATACTGGGAACAAAATGCGCCGCATTCAGAAGATACAATTTATTTCTTAACAAAATTGCTGTAGTAAAGGTAGTTCATTATTTAAAAAGACTGTGCTGCTAATAGAACTGACCAATAAAAAAACTGTACTTGCAAATCTGGAATTGATATAACACTAAAGCGGGTTTAATACACTGGCAATTTTTTTAATATGGGTTAATAAAAAAAAGCAACCAATACAAACTATGTCATAGCAAACCTGTTGTATACGATCATTTTCCTCAGTGTGCTAATATGGAGGGAGAGTGCAAGGAGAGCGGAATTTGAATCGTGCTCGAACAGTAGTTTGGACTTGATAACGTTGAATCTTGATCGATTCCTTTTCAACTCGCGAAAAGTCCATTTTTTATTAATTTCTTGCTGTACTTGCCAGTACTGTATAATATTCTTCCTACGACCACCTACGAAAATGACAATAACAACACGGTTAACTTGGCTAGAAAGTGCCAAATATCACACGCGTGTTGTAAAAAAATATTTCAACACGAGTGTGGAAATACCAAGCACACTAAGATATTAAATTTAAACAGGTGTCAATTTGACGACAAAACTATTTATTAAACATAACAAACTTACGGGACACGTGGAGTGAATTGGGGTGCTGGGTGGGGTAAAGTACACTAGGGCATTACTGCAAATTTTTCGTTATTTTTGGGAACCGAAGAGTACTTATTTATGATAAAAATAATATTATCAAAAAGGGAAAATAATAATATGTCAGGCAACCCACCAACTGTCATGTTTCATGTTTACATGTCAACTCACAGAAAAGTTCTGTTCTGTTCAGTTCGAGGATTGCGATGGCCTCTAGCTTTTCAGCCTCCAGCCAATTTTTATACTCACAGAAAAATAAAGGGTTTATGTCAACTGAGTTGAACCACAGAAAAAAAAGGGGCAGCTATAGAGCAGAAATAGAATACCCTAGGAAATACCGATTTATAATTTTGCCATTATCTCGGATGTTTAATTATATTGGTGTAAGTGAAAGTGCTTTATGTAAGTAAATTTATTTTAGCAATATTCAAAACAAATCGAATATAGACAGAACTTTTATAATTAGCAAGCTATCGATATTTAACTCCATCTCTATCTTTCAATAATGTTGAGGTTTAATAATGCGGTACATTAATTATCATAAAATAAAACTATAATAAAAATAAATAAATAAATAAATAAGTTAGTGAAGTGTCTAGTTAGGTTCTACTCAGTAAATGATTGTACTGTCTACTAACCCCTAAATCCCTTCTTTTTAGTAAATGTCACTCCTATCCTATGTTGTAATTGTCAATACTAAACCCTTGACCCTTAAAATAGCAGCTAAGAAAAGGTCAAATACACAAATCCAGAGACTCATATTAAGCAGTCCAAACCGCATTGTACGCAAAGAAGAAAAGTCAGTGGTCGTGATATGGTACAGACCAGACAACATCACGATCACCCCTAATGTACTGGCAAATTGCCCCCAGAGAGCAGAGCCATTAAGAACAAGACAATGATGAGGTTATGTTTTGTGTTTGTGTTTTGTTTTTGTATGTATGTTTTATTGAAAGAATGCAAGCAGCTAAAAAATCAGAAACGAAATTTATTCACTGTACATAGATACTAGGTATGATGTGCGTAAGCAAATAGGAGAAAAAGTTATTATTTTTATTTAAATCTAGGTAAGTTAAAATTTGTAAGTAGGCATTGTTTTTATTTTGTTTTAATATATTCGCTTCTGTTGGAATCCGCCTTGAAATTTGTTTTGCATTTATTGCGTTTGTACTTTGTCAATTTTTTTTAACACAATGGTGTTCAAACTATTAAAAACCAAACAAACTCATTTTGATTATTTTGTATGGTCGTAGGAAAAATTGTGTACATTACTCGTGTGAAAGTGATTTTCTCACACTCGGAGGATTTCCGCACTCGGCTGACGCCTCGTGCTAAATATCTCCTCGTTTGAAAATTGCCACGTTCAACACTTGTTATGTAATATACTATTACAAACCGAATTGCAGGAGAAACTGATGAGTTAATCAACCGTTTATAAATTTACAAAAAACAAGGGATAAATTTGTGTAATATAATTGCAGAAAAATAGTTAATTAAAATTATTGGTTAGGCCGTCGAATATTTCTTTTATCTACTACCTACCAATCTATTAGGAAAAGAAACATCTTTCATAACCCTAAGGGGAATGTTTTTTGCTGTAAAATTACCAAAAATATAACCCTTCAACTTGTTAATCTTAGAGACTTACCCTGAAAACCCGTAATTTGCTTGAAATTAATTTACTTTGCACTGTCAAACTTTGTACAGCTTCAAAATGAACCCATGTTTCTAGTAGAAAATTCCATTTCTTTCAAACCTAATAACATAAAGTTTACATCATAATTCATCATTAAAGACCGACAAGATTGCCGACGAAAGATAAATGTGCCAAGTTAAGGGCTGTCAGATAAACTTGAGAAATAGGCAGTGCTATTAGCGAAAATATGGAAAAGGGTCCATTTAAAGTAGTAAACGTATTTCTGGTCGAGTTAAAATTAGATTTAAAGCCAACCGAAATCGACATTTGTATGGCGGGTTAAAGCTCACGTTTGAGCAAATTCTTCGCCATGACTTGCAGATGAGAGAAAGAAGTAGGGATTAAGAAAACACGAAATTTATGTAAAGGCTGACGTACTAATGGGGTCCGTTAAAACTCCCAAACATGTGGTTTCAAGCACTTTACAACGGATAAGACTACTTATGTTAGAAATTGTTTTTAAATTCATTTCTCAAGTGACTATTCTACTGTTATCGAAAAAATCAGATTTACGTAATTTATCCACATCCACCAATAATACTTTTTAACACTGATTAAAACGTAATATGCATTTTCACAGTGCTTTTGTCACATATTTCAATAATGCTTAATTTTACTGGGTTTTGATGAATTCAGAGTTCAGTACTGATTAATTAAAATTGATTAATGTAAGAATTATTACTGATTATGTGTAATAATTTAATTATTTTTTATTAAATTTAATCTTAAAAATATTTTGTCAATGAAATTAAGAAGCTTATGGATAATATTTAGAAATGTTTTAAGACGATCCTAAATGGCCACTTCTTAAGGTGGGAGCTTGCCAACCTATAACCTATTTCGCGTAGATTTATTTATGTTTTCTAGCTTTTACACAACATTTAAATAAAATCAGTATCGACTTGATATTCTATAGGTAATAATTGATATATTTAATAATTATCAAGGAATTTCATAACTTATTTTAGGAGAATTCTATAGCGAAAAATATCAGGTAAGATTTTTTTTAACATTATTATGTCATTTTGTCATTGTTCTTTCACTATACAATTCTCCCAAAATTAGCAATGAAATAAATTGATATTTTTGTAATATATCAGATATTACCTAAGTAATGTGCCGACGATACTGATTTTATTTAAATGTTAGTTTAAAAAATAATAAACTTGAAAAAACAAAGCAAAATAGGTTTAAGGTTGGCAATAAATTGAACGACGTTGAGAATTCCACCTTAACCTCTACTTTTGTATAAGCTAAACTACCGTATACTAATTTTAAAAGCGCTGCATGTCGAATTTGAAGAATAGTTTCTCTGCATAGCACACAAAAAAGCTTCTCTCCAAAATATCTGATTAGGGTGTCAGACGCTAGAAAGAAAAAAACATGATAAGCAAAAACATATTGTTATGGGTTATAAAAAGAGAAAAGTTTACCTTGTAGAGTATTTGCCGCAGGAAAATTATGGGGTGGACATCCTTTCCTGTCCAATTAATTGCATTTTTTTCTGTGTAGAGAAAGAAAAATAACGTGTTGTGATATGTGATGCTATACAGAGCATAATACAGAACATACAGCTTATTCCTCGTGTATTTAAATGCAGTGGCGGCTCGTGCCATTTTAGTGAAGTAGGGCCAGGTAAACCCTTAACGCCGCAGGCAAAAAAATTTTGGGTGCCACGCCCTTTTTTGTTAATAGTTCTTGCTTTTAAAGTAGGAAAAATAAGCAAAAAGGCACCTAATTTAATTTATGAATTTACAATCATATCTTGAATATACCTAAACATGATAACAAGTTGAAACACACAAGCAATGTCAGTGGTTCATCTGCGATAACAGCGATAAACGGAGAGTCCTTTATTTCTTTTATGACTTCATCATGATACACATCTAACATATAGTCCAGAAGTTCATTTTGTAGGGGTTTTGATGTTCCTTTAAATACTTTCGATTTTTCAATATGATCTTTAAGAGTTTTGTCTAATTCTAAGCTGAAATTTATTAAATCACGAAATATGCCCCTATTTTCCGACGTCTCTTTTTCGTCATGACCTCTCAAAGCCAACTCAAATGCACCACAAAACCGAACGCAGTTTATAATTTGGTTTAATATGTATCTATTTTTATCAATTTGTTCGTTTTTCTTCATTATTTCATTGTGATATGCAGAATTTAATTGAGTTTTAATGTTAATTTTACCAAGCATACTGAAATTAAATGCATTGTTTAAATGTACCTTCGATTTTTCATGTGTCTTCATTTTGTCCCAGATATGGACCAAATCATCTGTACGTTTTTGGGACCAAGTTTGCCTCCCACCATATAAAACACACATAAAACAAAATAGGCTATTAGATTCATCACAACCGCACACCCAAGTATTTTTTCCATAAAGTTTCCTTTAAAAATCTAATAGTATTCATTACTTATGTATTTCTAAAATAAAAAGTTCGTTAACCCTACATTAAATCAGCCGCCGGCCGAACGAAAACAAATCTCGGGACGCGACGCGAACATCAGCTGTTTGAAACGTCTAACATCAAACGGTCAAACGAAGAGAGCCTGGCTGTCTCTGGCTACGTCGTCGAGATTTTTGCCTGCTTGCATTCAAGGTCATTTCCCAACGTTTTTTTATTGAGGTGATGGCGTTTCGTCACCTCCCGTGTGCCTCGTCGCGCTCGGCGCGGAAGCTACGTTACCGTTTTACGCATAATCGCTTCCTTTTAGATGGAAATTTGCACCCGACTGTGTTCCATTTTTAAATTATTTTGCTAATTGCTTAGAATATTAATTTTAATAGGTTTTGGTAATTTGTAGAGGGCAGGACGCTAGACAGGAGGGCAGGTAGTGCCATGGCACTGTGGCTCTACCCCACGAGCCGCCACTGTTTAAATGATCACGTCAGGACGCGTCAGACGGCGTAGCATCAAAAAAATATGCACGTAATCTTAGCAAGATTGTACGAAAAGACGTGCTATGGCTTAATTAAAAGTTATTAAAAAAGGGTGTCAAAAAAATATTTTCTATTAATTATTGGTTTCAATCCATCAACAACTTTTACTTATGGACATTAAATAAGTGCATCCAATCTATTTCAGTATCATTTCTTAGATCTTGCATATAAACCCAGGAAAAAGAGGATTAAAAAACATTGATTTTACGAAAAGAAGCTGACATTTAATAGAGGCTTGCATAAGCCGAACCATAGGGCTCAAAGCTTTTTGCAACAGACTCTCACTAAAACCCGTAGTTTATAGACACGTTTGACATTTACAAGGATTAAGACCGAATGAAATATAAGAACCAGAAAGAATTTAAGACAACCATTCAGAGATGTATTAAGTCAGAGGAAAATTAAGAAAATACACTTTTATTTATTGTCTCATAACGTCGTTAGTAATGTCGGTTACAATTTACAATAGGGGTGCCCTCGAAACTAGATAAAGTAAGCTGGACAAATATAACATTACTGTCTTCTGAATAAAAGCTCCAGCAAAAATAATTTTTGTAACAAAGGAAGCAACGACAAAAACTACCAATATTAAAAGAATTAAAAATACGTCTCTGTGAATAATAAGAGTCAATGTGGACTACAAGAAAACAATATTATTTACTTTCGCTACTGGCCTTCGAAGCCCATTTTCAGCGTTTTTATTATCTATTATTATTATTAATATTTTATTTTTTTATTATATTTATATAATCACGTCCGCACGAAATTAGAGATGGCTGATTCACAAATTTTTGCGGATTAATCCGGAAATTATCCCAAATTAGTAAGTATCTTAAGTCCGCGGATTAGTTCCACCTTCGAGTCCGGAGACTGGTATCGGATAGATTGGATCGCTTAGTTAAAATCTTTTGCGCCCCTTATTCCCATTATCCGCCAGATATTTGTTAAGTCTGTAGATTTGATGGGACTAGCCGGACTCATATCCAGACCTTTTTAAATTTTTGATCCCGATAAGTCCCACAAGTGCATGGCCGGGGATCAGTTTTATCGGATGAGTTCCAGTATCGAGCAGTCATCCCTACACGAAATCGTACTCGGGATCTCGCAGAGTGACCCGTCTTACATCGACCTACTAACGCAATTGCATCAAAAAGAATTGAGTCAAATCTTATTGAAGCAACTAGGGCAATGAAAAAAATTCTTTTGTGCAACTGTCAAAAAAAACTGACTTTCTTTGTTGTTATGGATGCGCAAAACGCCTCTTTTTTTCACCGTAAAAATGTTATTTTTTAACACGCGTTTATTAGATTCACCTGTATGTTTATATGTATGTTTGTTTGTAACCGATTTCTTTGAACCCGATTTTAACCCACTTTAAACGGTCAGATTTAATTTAAATTTTGTAGACTTATCAAGCACCGCTGACAATACAATAATTTGATAAGTTTATCTCATTATCCTCAGGATCGCCGGAAATAAATCATTTCCTTACAGATCCTCTGTATGAGAGTGAGAGAGATAGAGCTCACCGAATGCGCATGCGTACTATCTACCTACTTTCCGGCTCGAGCTCTCGGCTTAAAAAGTGTTGGTACATTCTTTCGCTATCAGTTGGTCCGTTGAGATCCCGGTTCGTTGGCCGAGCAGGTTTGTTCGGGTTTTAGACCAGGGTCGATAATTTTTGAAACCAAAAAAAATATTAGTAGGATGAAACCCATTGGAAAAGGAAGAGAATATAAGAAAAATGAAAGGAAAAATAAATTACGGGCGATCCGAGGTCGGGAAGTGGGGGGCGGTGAGTTTTTAAGGTTAGAAAACGATTTATCGCGATTTTCGGCAAAACTACAAGTCCTATGGAAAAACGTTAAATGGCAAATGTTGGTGAAAAATTCACATAACCAAGTTTTTGGTTTTTTATTTTTATCTTTTACAAAAAATTTTTTTTATACACGAAATTTGGTGAAAACTTACCTGTTTATGTCCCAAACACACTGTATTTTTTTTGATTTAAAATATTTATTTTTTAACCTTATTTTGACTTAATTTCGAAAAAGCACCCTAATTTTCAATCGAAAATTCTCACGTCAAAATAATAATATCTGCTTTTTAAAAAAAGTCGGTGGGCTTTTTGTTCGTTGAAATCTCTACTTTCTGAAGGTGTAAAAAAATATATACATTACTATGGTAAATATTCTCAAAAAATGCAAAGAAACGAAAAAAAATCTAATCCGAAATTATTTTTTTTTTAATCATTATATACAATTTTGAGCTATTTATTAAAATTTATACCTTAATTACTCGAAAAACGTAAGATTCCATGTTACATTGATAAACAAAAAAATTACAAATCCATAAAACATAAAGATCGCAAAACATATGCGAAAATAGTTGTTCTAAATATAATTAAAGGTAGGATTTAAAGGAGATTTCATCACATTCACCATAGTAATGTATATTTTTTTTACACCATCAGAAAGTAGAGATTTCAACGAACAAAAAGCCCACCAACTTTTTAAAAAAAGTAGATATTTTGACGTGAGAAATTTCGAAAATTGGGGTGCTTTTTCGATATTAAGTCAAAATAAGGTGAAAAAATAAATATTTTAAATCAAAAACATTACAGTGTCTTTGGGACATAAAAAGGTAAGTTTTCACCAAATTTCGTGAAAAAAAAATTTTTCTAGTAAAAGATAAAAATAAAAAACCAAAAACTTGGCTATTTGAATTTTTTACATAAATTTTGAGGTTATGTGAAAAAAGTGCAAATACAAAAGTTGTAGATCTTTTTATTACCTACAACTTTGCCATTTAACGTTACTCCATAGGACTTGAAGTTTTGCCGAAAATCGAGATAAATCGTTTTCTAACCTTAAAAACTCACCGCCCCCCGCTTCCCGACCTCGGATCGCCCGTAATTTATTTTTCCTTTCATTTTTGTTATATTCTCTTCCTTTTCCAATGGGTTTCATTCTACTATTATTTTTTTTCAGTTTTTACCATTTGCAAAGGCTTCAGCCCTGGTCTATTTGTGGATCCAATGCTTTGAATCTAGCCATTTAAAAAAAAATTGATCCACTGTTTTAAATCTAGCCATTTCAAAAAGTAATTTTTAAATTAGTGACAGTATTCTATCTCTACTCCGGACCTCTCTATGGCTATCTCTACTAAAAAAAAAATTCTTAACAATAACTCAAACTAAAAAACGATAAATAAATATATAGTTAAAAACTAAAAAACACGCTTTAATAATTAATCAAACGAAAAAGCGGAAAATGAATATAGTTTAAAATAATTCTTGAAATTCTTAAGATAGGCAGAAAATAATAATGAACGCTAAACATTAGTATTATTGTGAAAAAAGCGTGGGGCGCTTTGTGTTATATTTTTCTTATATCGAGCACCCCACGCTTTTTTTCACAATAATACTAATGTTTATCGTTCATTATTATTTTCTGCCTACCTATATTAAGAATTTCAAGAATTATTTTAAACTATATTTATTTTCCGCTTTTTGGTTTGATTTATTATTAAAGCTTGTTTTTTAGTATTTTTAAACTATATTTATTTACTGTGAAAAAATATTATTTTTCACGGAGAGAAAAATGTAGGTATTGATGTTTTGGTATAAATTCAAAAATTAATTTCCAAAACATTTTTTATTTGCATATTTTATAATTAAAGTAAATAAAATTATTATTATCGATTTTTCCTCCAAATAACACATCAAAACATTCTCGAAAGTGAGTGTACAATTTCTCATATTGTATTTTTGATTTAGCGAGTAAATTGATATGATTTGATACAATGAGGTGTCTCACTATCGCGTCGAACAAACTTGAGCAAAATATTGTAAATTTCGTGACACGAAACACAAAAAACGATAGATTTGGCAGTCAATAAATATTAAACAATTGTAGGTTTTTATGGTAATCAACAGGTGTAAGAAAAAATACCTTAAAAAATATGAAATTTAATTTTAAAGTTTTTTTTTAAACACGAGAAATGCTAATGAAAATAGTCTAATATCCATATAATTTATAAAATAGTTAATAACAAACAGTTGTACAAAAATGTTGTTTGTAGTTCGCGCGTATAAGTGTTTTATGGCAATTTACAATCTCATATGCGAATTAAAAAGCAACTATTTTGCGCACTTAATACAAAAATAACTATTTTTATAACTAAATATTTTATTTATTCTCATAAATAAACATTTCCACTTTCGACTAAGTTAAATTTGCAATGCAGAGATCTGTAGAAATAAATCATGTTATCATAATCCTGTTTAATACCTACATCCTAACTTTTTTTTATGGTTGGCCAAGTATATATTTAAAAAAGAAGAAAAATATTCCACTGTCCTAAATTAGATACAATAGTTTGTACAAACATATTAATTTTAATTACTGGTTCACGATATTGTAATCATAACCTACGCACATTCCCACAATTTACTTGCACGATGCTCGTGTTCTTCTTCTTTTTATTTTGTTTGGCCGTGTTACGATAGGAAGAGTACAGTCTTAATAATAATAATAATAATTTATTAGCGAGTGACCTCCTTTCCGACTCAATTTAATAAAGATAAATGAGTCTACCAAAGAGATGTCAGACAACTTTTAAAATGATATTATTTACTACCTATGTATTAAAATCTAAGAAATTTGAAAAATAAAACTACAATTTTTTAAATATCAATCCTTCTTAGTCATTGTGTTAAACTTTATACAAAACTTTAATTTCTTAATAGAGCTTCCGCTTTTATCTTTTGTATAAAATTTCATATTTATTTATCTGTGTATGTATATCCTTTATTCGGTAAATCACATCCGGCTTCAAAATGCCGGCTACCTTTACAAGGGTTTGACTCGTTGCAAAAGGGATTCCCTAAAGCCCAAACATACGTTTAGATTGTTAAATGCCTCCAACAAAATGTCATTCTTTTCGGAAAATTGAACATTTTCTAAATTCTAGCGGGAACGTTTCATAAAAATAAAATAAAGATGACAACAAAACAGTAAAATTTTTAGCTGTTGAAGAGAATTGTTACGTGACAAGGTTGAACTTTTTTTTTATATAAAATAGCATAAACAGTATAATTTTATCAAACGAAATTAAAGCCATATACGTGAGCATCATAATGAAAAATCGCCAGAGAAATCGGATTTAACTTTTACCAAATAATAAGACCATTGCGAAACGCGATTTCCATTGGGATGTTTTCTTTCTCTTACATTTCAAGCACTGATCCTAAATTTGCCCAATAAGGAATATTGAAAATCAGCAGTTTGCCATAAAAACAGCTTTAACTAGGTACTTATACAGTTTTTTTTTATTATTTTCCTGACGTCTAACTCCTTTACGTTTACTATACTCTATACAAATAAATAAAGCTAAATGAAATAATGTTTCTCCAGAAAAGAAAACTGACTTGAGGTAGGAAGATCAAATTTTCCACATATTTAGATAATGCTACCATTATGTAGGAAACTCTTAACACATATTAATACTAAAAATTACATTTGAAAACTGGCCAGAAAAGTTTGTCTACTTCCAAACGACTTTGTGCTAATTTCTTTTTACTGATTCTTCCATTTTTGTTTCTTTTTTATAAGCCGTTGTCGTAAACGTAAAAGAGCAAGAAAATGATGAAAAATTGTGTTTTTTGCAAAGCTTTAACCTAAATTACGAAAGATCGCAAAAATGTATTACAATTTTCTAAAAGCTTTAAGTTTATAAACGATATTTTACTTTTAGAGCTTAGAAAGAACGTATATTTTATAATTCAGGTTTGTTGAGTTTTTTTTTGAATTTATTAAAGTGTTAAAATGAAAGTGAAAAGTTGCTATATAATTAATAAAAAATTCGTGATTTTGATAAATAGGTAGAATTTCTTATTACGCACAAATGTGTTTTAAAAACAATTAATTAATATGGAGACTTCCAAACATGACGAAATGTATGTGTACTATGTAATATAAATAATATAATAATATAATATACAACCAAAAGATATTTTCACACGGTTTGTTAATAATCCGAGGAAACAATAGTACCAAGAAATATTCTTCTCCAATTTGAATTTTAAAATTACATGATACTGAAATTGTTTCTTGTAACCTGTAGTCACAGGTTGGGATGACGTTGCGACAACCCCCACTTTACTGTTATCCTGCATTTAAAATATGCAGCTCTTTGGTTTTTATTTGCATCTGTAATAACCTTAAAGCGGCATAACATAACGTTGTCACAGCCTATTTGAAGCCTTTGGTGTTACTAACCTAACCTAACCTAACCTACTTGGGGTTACATTGGCAGAAATGCCAATGGTTTAAATATTTTAATTGGCATAGCCAAAAAACTAATAATTTAAAATGTATAATTTTTTTTCAGAATGACACAATGCGCATAATTTGGGCATTTCATCGAGATGAACCAGTAGGTGGCGCTGTCGGTCCAAAATCTCTTCCTAGACATGAACTAGGAAACAGTGGTGCCCAATCACTCTACCTGGTCCAACGCGCCGATCAGGATGCCCCAGGTCCAGAAGAGACTGCACGAGTTTGGGAATTGAGGAATCCTGCTGTTGAACCTCCATCTATTCCCGGGGATACTTTGTATTGGTGTAGAATTTTTAAAATTCCAACCAGTATAAGTCGGAAGCATCATTTAATCAGGGTAAGTTTAAGGTTTTTTTTTGTGTATAGGTAAGCTGACTTTCAATAAACACTTTTATAACATCGAGAACATAAGATTGTTATTTTTAAAACGATGGTACCGTGCGAGCAAAAATTATTTGCATCAAAGAGGGCCTTGCATCTAAGAACGTAATGCTTAACCGTAGAGCTTAATACCTGTTGGGTGTCAGTAACTACCTGAATTAACAATCAATCAGTTATTCCGTCATCTTTGACAGTAGTTACAAGTAATTTTATTCATCGCTAATTTTTTCAATTTCTTGAACAATTCACACAAAGAGCTTTACGGAACAGCACAAAACATTCATGGTTGAAGCATATTTTTGAAACGGGGTTAGAGTAAATGGTGAGTGGCAATACAATCCGGGTTTGTGCATGGACGATTTTCACGAACAATTTCCTAACGTTGCTTTTATTGCTGGTGATTTTTATCGTTGCCTGAAAAGAACCGTGGCTGTGTTTAGGGAAACAGGTTCTATACAACACAAAAAAGGAGCAGGAAGACCATCTGTAAGAACAGAATAACTTGTTGAAAACGTTCGTGAAATAATGCAAAATACGCCAACAAATTGTATAAGACAATTACAAGAAAGGATTATCCAAGAATGTGGTAACATTTCTCCAGAGATGCTGGTCAACACTTTCGAAAATTTGTAGAGACGTGTGAATTTATGCTTGGAGCATGGCGGTGGCCAATTTCAGCAATGTATGTAATTCTTTTTCTTTTTCTTTCTGTATATTCTTATTTGTCTACTTATTTTATTACTCATTAGTTTGGCATATCACGTCATAATATGAATTTGACAAAATTTTAACCTAGATTTGGTTAGATATATCGTCCATATATCATTGTGATCTAAACCAAGCCCTACGTTTTTTAATCCAAGCCCTGTTTGATGCAAATCATTTGTGCTCGCACGGTATAAGGTCTGGACCAATAGGTGACATTGTCGGTAATGAATGTTACTTGAATTACTTTATTAATAAAGCTATGTAGAGAAAATTCACATTCATAAACGGATCCTGCACTATAATCATCTTTTACCAAATAAAAAGTAATAATCAATTTAATTAAGATAAGTTAAAAATATGCATCTGTGACCCCATCCGTCCAGATAAAATCTTTAATTTATATAAGCCGAGTTTTTGGGGTATAATTTCAGATTAACTATTCATTCAATATTTATTCAACACCTTAAATTATCTACCTACCGAATTAAGTATCTCTAGTTGGGCTGCCACTCGGATTAAAATAACACTTACTCAGTCAATTACCTACATCATTTTAATAAATAATCTTGTAACATCAAGAAATGAATGGTTATGAAAAATCAAGGTGCGATAATTTATGTTTTCTCATAGATAAGATCACAGGAGCTTTAAGTTTTACCGGGTAAACTTCGCGTAGATGGTTTTTCAAAAACATTTACTCTTAAAATGTTCGAGATTTAATAATTTTAGGATAAATGCCCAAAATAAATTGTCGAGGGCTTTTATAGCTAATTATTAAGTCGAGAACAATTTATTAAAATTAAAAGTTTTAGAAAAAATACCTACGTGGAGTTTATGTGGTAAAATTTAAATAACGAGTGGTTTATATTAAGATTATTTACATACATATTATTATTATTTACATATATTTACATTAGCGATTTTATATTTCCCTGATAATTTTGAAAATATGATAATTGTGCCTTTTTGCGGTAATATTCACTTATAATCTCCCTAGCAGCAGAATTATTATCGATAATTTTTTTAAGGTCACAATTGGTTTTGTTGATAGAAAATTATTCCGAGTCGAAGACGAGGGAAATTTTCTATCAAGAAAAACATGAGTGAAACCGAGAAAAAAATTATCGGGAATTAATTCTGCTGCGTGGGAGATTCGGTAAGAAAATTTCATAAATTGGAGTTTCTCTTAATGTTCCTGAAATTTTAGTATTAACCTTAGTTACTTACAAGTAAATCAACTTCAATTGTAAAAATACAGTGCGTCATATTAAGCTCAACTCATCGGAAATATGTTTTTTAAAGTTTAATTAATAATGGTTTTCAGATAACAAATTTGTTATTTAATGTTTCTCACCTTTTAGTAATAAAAATGAGTTACTAAGTACTCCAATTTGTTTAACAATCGAACTTGCTGATTCATTACCAAAACGAATCATTTTTTACACAATATTATTGTAACAATAAATATCACGGGTACGACTAAAAAACTGATTGTTACTTGCTGGTTTGTCTCACCTGTCACTTCGAAATGACTTGACATTTGAATTAAAATTAAGTCGTAGTAGTATACCTAAGAAAAATTATCACTTATTAATTTCATTAGGTTAATAGGCTATAGACTATCGCGATAGTCTCCCGTTGCTATAAGCAACGTAAACAAAAAGGAGCCTTCTAATTGGTTGAAAATAAATTAATGAAATTTTCCACATAATTTTTACCTCACCTTCCTAATACTCATTTCGTGTTTTACGCATATTAAATGTCTAGTCCTTTAGGGTACTAGCTATGATTTATACACTGGTATTCGTTGCTAAAACATATTGTCGCTCTGTGCAAAATTTTTGGAACTGTTTCTAAATTGAATTAAGTATGTGTTCTTTTTGTGGTAACTGGTATGATGGTAACTTTATTATTTTGGTTAATTCCATATCATAAAGATGAACCAGACCGTGCCAGTTCGCTGTCATTTCCGTATCCATGGTAACCGGGTATACTTGACGCTGCACAACGCTTACACAAAATCTGCTTTGATTTATTTTTGACGTAAGGAATTTAATGGTATATTATTTAACGAGCGTATAATGTAGGCTATATTACATCAGATTTTAAGTTGTTTTAAGAATCCGAGTGTAATATAGCCAGCGAGTCAAATACTATACTTTATCTACGACTATTCAGTATTCAAAAAATTAGAAAATGCATTCAGAGCAACAAATTTTATTACAATAGGATATTTTTGCATAACAAGGTAATATTATTAATGGTATTTTTTAACTAAAAAATACAATTTAACAATGTTAACAATAATTAAACAAAATACAATTACTTACTTATTTCTAATTTTTCATGAAATTGATTGTAACATTAAGAGAGCAATATTTATGAAAATGAATGGGAGCAGGAATATTACTTATATTCATATCGTTTTTATTAGTAATGGAAAAAGTTTCGGAGCTAACATTATTTACAGTGGTAGATGTAGATGGGCATAAATTTGAGTTATTTGTTTTAAAATTTTATTAGCAGCGTCTATTTTAGTTTTTTTTTTGAATCAGCAATATAACCTCCATTGTTGGGACCGTGGATTATGAAATCTCATAATCCACGGTTGTAGATTATGAGTAACTATGGTAATATGAACCAAATTATATATATGTACTAACAAACACATTATGCTTCTATTATTAAATTGTCGTAGATAAATTTATAAATTTTATAATAGATAATAATGTTCAGAGGAGTTGTATTTAATAAAAAAAAATATTAACAATCATTATTTAGCTTAATAAAGGGTAATAATATCATGTTTTATAGACATAGGTAAGCTAATAAGTATGCAATTTTTATTTCAAAACTGGAGGAATTTAATCGCGGTGAAAATGCTTGGTTCTTTTAATCAGTATAAACATTTGTGATTGGTCAATATGTAAAATGCGGAAACCTGGTTTGTTAAAGGACAGTCACGTGATAAAGAAGTAAATAATCGATAATACAGTGTGTCCTCGGATGGAGTTGACAAAAGAAAGAAGATCTTTATTATTGATTTTACGACGAAAAGTTATTCTTTATAAAAAATTCGGCTTATCGAGAAAATTATTTTACCATACAAAAATTTTAGATCAGATGTAATGATAAATTAAGAAAACATGAAAATGCTTTAAGAGAAAAGTACCGTTATTTATTATTTTAGACAAAATGTTTATGGAACAAAGTTGTTTAAAATCCAAAATAAAGCCTAAATACAAAATTTGAAAACTGAATTCTAATTTTTGTTTTTTATTTTATACAATATAATTTATGAACATTCAAAATGTACAACTGTGGAAAAAGTTATTATTCTACATATCCTCCTCCAACCTGCACAAATTTCTCCAAATTAGAAATAAATTGAATAAACAGCACTCTCAGGTTTTCATTTTGAATGTTCATAAATTCTATTGTAAAAAATAAAAAACAAAATTAGAATTCAGATTTCAAATACCTATTTAATATTTCGGCTTTATTTTGGATTATAAACAACTTTGTTACATAAACATTTTGTCTAAAATATTAAGTAATGGTACTTTTCTCTTAAATAATTTTCATGTTTTCTTAATTTATCAACACCCTGTACATCTGATCCAAAATTTGTATATGGTAAATTAATTTTCTCGCCAAGCAGAATTTTTTATAAAGAATAACTTTTCGTCGTAAAATTAATAATAAAGATCTTTTTCCTCTTGTCAACTCCATCCGGGGACACACTGTTTAATAGTTTATGGAGAATACTATTATACTTATCTGTAAATTCCATATTATTTTTTACTATCTATTAATAATTGTTACTATATTACGTTATTTATTACCGCATATTCAGCATCCGAATAGTGAATCCATCAAGCTACTAATGTGCCAAAACAAATTCCATGTTTTGCTTGCAAAAAGCCAAATTTTCCTTTTGAAAAAACTGCATACGTGCTTTATTTTTTTATCTAGATTAAACGGGAAAAATATGCTGGTCATTACATCAAACCGGGGAACTAGGTTGCAGTTTTAAAACCAAAACTACACCCGATTTATTATACGATTTTTTAAATACCGCTGAAATGTTATAAAATTTTTAATAATCGAATATTATGGTGAGAAATATCAGGGAAAACTAGAAATGAGATATTGTTTTGTAATCACGAGCTGAGTGACTGATTTTCTAACGCCATCCCTGCCAAATTAAAAATAATAAATGACAATCACTCATCTCCCAATAACCTAACTTTACGAAATATTTTTTTTAAGTAATAAAATACAAAGCGCCATACTCCTCAGTTGCGATCAATTTAATTTACTTCGCGAACTGCATGCAAAAAGCAAGTAAGAGCTGTGATGACTGGGGCTCTGATTAGTCCGCGACGCACGCCGCGCTGATATTTAAATTAACGTTGACGTTGCATCAATACGGTGTTGGAGTGATTTTTTAGCGTGTCCCTATATTAATACGGTACCGGTACCTACTAAGTTAAAATTTGAATTACATTTTGAAAATCTGTTATCTAAAATTGGAAAAAAAATTAATTATTTAAAAAGAATTAGTCAAAATTTGAGTTTATTTTCTCGAAAAACAATAATTTATAACACTTTAATTTTACCTAATTTTTTATATTGCTGAACTATTTTGTACACAGCAAATGATGGGGTCTTTAATAGACTCCAAGTTTTGCAAAATAAAGCTATGCGTATAATTTTAAATGTGGATAAATATACGAAAATGAATTTAATGTTAGAGAAACTTCAGTGGTTAAATGTTAAAAATTTAATATTTCTTTTGATTTGTACTTTTATTTTTAAAATACAACATAACTTACTGCCTTCTCATTTGAAAGATTTTATAACTCAAAAGTTTGAAAATCCTAACTATTCAACCAGGTATAATAAAGATTTTTGTCTAGGTAGGGTATCAAAACATTTGACGTATAAATCGGTTTTCTATAAAGGATTATGTGAATATAATAACTTGAATATTTCAATTAAATCACAGAGCTCTTTGAAAAATTTTAAAAAATCATTGAAAAATTATTTATTTAAATAACAAAAAAAAATTATTTTTTTTAATACTAAAGATGATATTGTTAAATTAGTTTAAATATTTAATAAAATTTGTTAAATTGTAGCACATTGCTAAATAAATCTTGTTACTACTACTACTACTACCAACAAAAGTTTTCACGAAGATTTACAAACTTTATATTTACATAAATAATTTGTGTTGGGCTACATGCTTGGTGAAACTGTTGTTTGCACAGGAAGTAAAAATAAAAAACTACTTGTTTTTAGTTTGGTACAGATACAGTATCTTCTTGCACTCCTTTGATAATGACCCGCAAGGGCCGAAACACGTATCAAATTTACATTGTAGTATAATGTATTTGTACGAAATTGGCACAGCGATGGCATATAAACATTAAAAATCAATGAATAGATATCACCTTATATATAGCAAAATATTCCAAAAGTACTGATATCACCCTTACGTATTCTACTTTTTTAAATTAAAAAAAAATTGTCCTATAAGACAACCTTTAAAAAAAGCGTTAACAAAATTTTTTCCAATATATCAAATTTCCATTTTATAATGATATCTTGGTTTTTTATCTAAAGCGAAATATTGAAAATGAACATTTTTTTTATTCACGAAAAAGACGTCTAAAACGCTTCCGAAGACAGACATCTCGAGACTTTTTGTTAAGAGAATTCGCCTTTCAGTTGATTATAAAGAGAGAGAAGAAAAGATTGAAACAGTAAAGGCATACACAAGGTTGTCATTTTGTCAAAGAAAAATCAATTTGGAAATCATTCGGAATTTAAATAACAAAGGTCCGTGAAATTATATAAATCTACATTTTTGGAGGGGTTCGACATTGAGTTTAAAACAGTGGCGTACTTCGGGACTATTAACTTTAACTTTTAATTAACGTGCTAATACTAAATTTTACGAGTCATGTTTATAAATTTTTCTACTCCTATATTAGTAAACATTGTTTTACGTACAGTTCACTCTATAAGTAAATCCATTCTTACGTACAACTGTGCGTAAGGATGCATTTACCACACAGTTGTGCGTTATGAGATCTAATATAACAATCAAGTTAGCCTTGATCCACTCAAATCGTGACATTTATTTTCTGGCGTTTTGAATATTTGACAGAGACATTGTTATTGTTTGAGATTTGAAGTTGAACAATGAATAATTTATTGGAAAAATCAAATGCTCCCATTGTAATAAAAAACTGTAAAAATTTTACTATTAACTTTAATACCAATGATAATAATAATTAATAATTCCTAATTATTATACCCAAATTCATCATTTATATACTTACTCTGATTTATATTTTCTTAGATTTAGTTTGTCGTTGAAAATGAAACCATAAAGTACGTTAGTTACCTACGTTTTTTTTTATTACTTAAGGCCTAAACAAACGCATCACCTGGTATGTAAGAGTCGTAGAAAAAGTATAGTACGTATTGCGTGTTGTATAGCAATTACGCACTTATGTAATTACTACACTCGCCGCTACGCGGCTCGTGCGCAAGTTTTCCATTCGTGCGTAAAATGCCTTTTACAACACTTGATACGTAATATACTATTACGGATTGGCCTTATGCACATTTCTAAATTACATACTGTCCTCATTTTGTTTACAATTATAACTACACTGTTCTCCTACTTTGTAAGGAATTTAACAACATCGCTAGGCTCGATAATATACCGTACTGGCAAACTTTATATTACCATGGCATTTGATGTGAATATAAAAGAGTAAATTATATAAAAAAAGAAGCACAAAGTCTTTCTCCACAAGTTTATTAGAATAACTAGGCGAACCTAGAATAATTCATAATAATTCGACATGTTTCGAGTGTAGAAACATTCATCATCAGGAAAACAAAGTAAATAGTACAATGCTGATATTGTTAGCAATATAGAAAATAATAAGTGGGATTAAGACATAATGGAGCTTTCAATGGTGTACACGAGGTGTAAAAAATTAATAGTCAGAAGACCGACAAGACTACAGCATACTGGAAAGTCAAGGGCTAGTGCAAAGGCCCTGTCTTAGGCAGAAAATGAAGGGAGCAAAAGAAAAATTAGAGAGTTTTAACAGACTTTGTGAAAATCATTTAGGTATAAATAATGAAAAATCTTAAGTTTCATTAACCTTTGTCGGAGACATATAAAAGTAGTGAAATGAGAGGGAAAGAAAAAATTGGTTTTTGTAAAAGTCAAAGCATCATTTAGCTTGAAGTAAAATGCTGTTCGGGTACCAGGCTTGTTACGGCCCAGTTACTCCGACAGGAGTCAAAACGTATATATTGTATGCAAAATTAATAGATTAAAAAAAAATTTTACATTTCACTACTTTTACATGTCTCCGACAAAGTTTAATGATTGTTCACTACTTATACCTAAATGATTTTCACAAAGTCTGTTAAAACTCTCTAATTTTTCTTTTGCTCTCTTAATTTTCTGCCCAAGACAGGGCCTTTGCTCTAGCCCTTGACTTTCCAGTATGCTGAAGTCTTGTCGGTCTTCTGACTATTTATATTTTACACCTCGTGTACACCACTGAAAGTTCCATTACGGCTCAATGCCATTTATTATTTTCTCTATGGCTAACAACATCAGCATTGTACTATTTACTTTGTTTTCCTGATGATGAGTGTTTCTACACTCAAAATATGTCGAATTAATATGAATTATTCTAGGTTTCCCCAGCTATTCTAATAAACTTGTGAAGAAAGACTTTGTGCTTTTCTTTTTTCTATACATTTAACTTCACTTTGATTATGGACTACTTCTTCAAAATTATTACTTATTGTTTGCATCTCCGTCCTACTATGGTAGGTCCACTTACTCTACTTACATGATTTGTTCTGTTTTTAGTTACTTTCCTTCCTTTACACCTTATGAATATTTTAGTTTAGTACGTGGCTAAATTCAAACGTTTGGCATTATAATTTACTCTATTATTACGGACACAATATTGGTACCGTACAAATGATAATATGTAAGACATTTATTTTTATAAAAATATATTTTAAAGGGGCAGGAATGAAATTTTTCTTTTATAGAATCACCTAGCCGCGGTTGATGACTGCGTATCATTTGATAAATTATTAAATAATGTTTGTATTGTATGAAATT
The DNA here is from genome assembly GCA_963969555.1 of Polydrusus pterygomalis. NCBI lineage: Eukaryota > Metazoa > Arthropoda > Insecta > Coleoptera > Curculionidae > Polydrusus > Polydrusus pterygomalis. Next base: position 32,751,305 of record OZ018376.1, on the reverse strand, counting down.
TGCTATTCATAAAAACTACAAAATGCTTTTAATATATTTTTCATAGGTTAATAACGAGTTACTTAGGAATAATGGATGAAAACTGGAAATATATTTGTTAAGAAAAAAATAAGTATATTTTTATTATGTTAAGTACCTATTTTCCATTTATAATATATGTGCGTAGTGTAATCTACACGCGATTAGGTCAATGGACTGAATACGTCAGTGGTCTAAAGGCAATAACGACTACATTTTATAAAAATAGTAAGTAACTCTCAAAAATATTCACTGATTTACGTTTAAATTGAAATTACCTAATCGTTCCATGTCCCTAAAATAATATTTCATCAATATTATTTAACAGATGCGATCCTCAAATATATATTATAATAGCCTAACAAAATAATGTTCAAGAGTTGTCAGTGTCACGAAAACAATGGCCAGACTGTCGCATAAAACAAAGAGAGAGATATATCTCCCTACCATACGGGCTCATAGGGATTTTGTGATTTGGCCAGATCCCAAATCACGCCGCGATTGGCGGATTTTCACGAGCTTTATTTGTCTGGCCGACAAGTACCAATCGGGTTAGAACTTTGTCTTTGCTACGCTACCAGATACCAGAATGCAGTTGTTTTTATTACGGTTTTCCTTGTCTTCCTAATTTAGTTATTGTTGGTGGGATGTTAGGTTAGGTCGGTGCGTTATCCGGCGTTAAATTGTTTTGTAAAACATTCGCAACCTTCTGCGCTTTTCTTGGTGCATTTGAAAGAATTCAATCCAAATTTGTTCATAACAAACAATCAAAGTGATCAGAAATGACGGCTTCGAAATTTATTAGGAATGTTTGTTCTACTAACTATGTCTTCATTTAATTATTCGGTAAGTTTTTTTTCTACTTTTTTTTATAGATTTTTTTTTTTGATTCGATATTTTTGGCCCCCAGGCCCATAAAAAAAACTTTATAGGTTTTGGCCCTAACTATTCCAATTATCACCAGCCGTCACTGATTAGGCATAGAATTAAAAATTATTTTGAATTGTACAGGGTGTCCAAAATAGTCAGGTCATATGAAACATTTTTTTTTAATGGATTTTTTGTATAATATAAATGTAAATATATGCTTAAATTAAGTACTTTTTTGGTGTTTGCAATAATTATAAAACATACACCTGTCACAGAGCCAGCCATAGATACATGAAATTTGAGTTACGAATGTTAGATAGCGACTAATGCACATTTAAAAAAATAAAAATATTTACCAGAGCATTTTAAAATGATTTTATAAATGCAACAATTTTAAAAACTTAGTCCTTAAAGTTTGTTTTTTAAATATAAACGCCATTATTTTTTATGCCTAATTGCAGGGCAGTTTTAATATAATTTTAATTACAGTAGTGTCCCTATACCTACCTATCTTTTACGGCTTAGCCTAAAATATCTAATTTTCTTACTTACCGCATAAACTTAATGTTCAACAGTCAAGGAGGTGCCATCGACGCTAAATCCATGATAATTGTTCATTTTATTAATCTTACATCATTGCAAGTGACAAAAATCATATTCCATGCATAACCGAAATTTCATATACTTACATTACTGTCCCTTTGTTCTATCTACAGGTCCATGTTTATTAAATGTTGAAAACAAATTTCTGAAAAATCACAGGATATATTATGTAACAAAATGTTAAAATTGATAAAACAATCCCAAAATATCATAATATATAGGGTGTAAAGGATGCAAATGCATCGGATTTCGCCAGCAAAAGAATCACCCTGTAAATTTATGTACTATACCGTGCGAGCAAAAACTATTTGCATCAAAGCGGGCTTGGATTAAAAAACGTACGGCTTGGTTTAGATCACAATGATATGGGGATGATATATCTAACCAAATCTAGGTTAAAATTTTGTCAAATTCATATTATGACATGATAATATGCCAAACTAATTAGTAATAAAATAAGTAGACAAATACAAATTTATTTTCGTTGTTTACAAAATTATAATACTTTATAAGGAAATAAATTTAGCTGCTTTTTAAGAATAATAGTCCTGCATGTTCCATAAGATCTTCCCACTTCTTGGGACAGGCGTCTTATACAATTTGTTGGCGTATTTTGCATTATTTCGCGACCGTTTGCAACAAGTTCTTCTGTTCTTACAGATGGTCCTCTTGCTCCTTTTTTGTGTTGTATAGAACATGTTTCCCTAAACACAGCCACTGTTCTTTTCAGGCAATGATAAAAATCCCCAGCAATAAAAGCAACGTTAGGAAAATGTTCGTGAAAATCGTCCATGCACAAACCCGGATTGTATTGCCACTCACCACTCACCACTAACCCCGTTTCGAAAATACGCTTCAACCATAAATGTTTTGTGCTGTTCCGTAAAGCCAATTGTGTGAATTGTTCAAGAAATTGGAAAAATTAGCGATGAATCAAATTACTTGTAACGACTGTCAAAGATGACGGAATAACTGATTGATTGTTAATTCAGGTAGTTACTGACACCCAACAGGTATTAAGCCCTACGGCTAAGCATTACGTCCTTAGACGCAAGGCCCTCTTTGATGCAAATAATTTTTGCTCGCACGGTAGAAGCTACCCGATAGACATTTTTCAACTTGAAAATGCTTCACTGCTTCAGTGTACTAGACACTGTACTTTAAGTGTTGTTATGGATGTTTCTACAACCAATTTACAATGCTCCTTTATGCTTTCTGCAACTTTACTCTGAAAATTGTGTTACGCCATTGTAAAAATGTCACTTTATGTACGCAAAACATTATATTCGAAAGAAAATTCGCGAAGGGACTTCGAAACTAAGTAATTTGCATCCCATCTTCGGGGACTTCAAAAAGGTATGACGAGCGAAAATCTTTCTCTATCTCTCCGAGGGGCTTTTGAAATTGAATGAGCGTATATGGAACGAAAATCTGTACTTTCAGGTTTCAAGCAACACCTACTGAATTTAAAAGTAGACTTAGTTTTAAAGAATAATACTTTATTGTAATATTTCTTGTGGAATTTTATTCTAAGAAAAAGAAGAAAAGTGCCTGCGGCGCACACCTATTCCAATTTTGTTATAGTGTTTCTCAGGTTAATTTAATGACATAAAAAAGTATTAAACTCCTAACCATAGGCGTCGCCAACCAAATGATTAAAATGCGTAGGGTATTGTTTTAATTTTTTAAGATGATAATAATATAAACAACGCAACTTTAACATAAAAAAGCATTAAACTCCTAATCATAGGCTTCGTATCTCCAAATAATTAAAATGCATAGGGTGTTAAGAACCATGGTTAACAGCGGCAACACTCTGCTGCATAACAGTGGCAACACCGCCGCAACGGGTGAAATCTTAAAACACCCCGCTACCTGCTTGGATCCCAAGGAAGGAACCAGAAAAAGGGACTTGAGAGAATTCCAGACAAAGAAGAGATAACAGTTACACGCGTCCGACAACTTTTACATTGTTTTATTCATTTATTATAATCAAAGTGTAGAAACCAATATTAACTTACTGTCCATTAAAATAAGTTAAAAACAGTACAAGGGTTTCAATTCTAAACATAGGGTATATATTGTTTTAAATTTTTAAAATGATAATACTATATAAATAAAACAATTTTAATAGGTAACACGTTGTAAACGAACATTATTGATTTAAAATGCAGTAACAATTGAATTGATGGAATAATCATAATTTTCAGAAGTAGAATCGTTTTCAGGTTGGATCACTATTGGTGCTATAGGCGATAAAACAGGGATATTCCATATCTACAGTAACATGAGCTTCGCAATTTTTCCATATATCGCTACTCATGTCGTTAATTACCCGCCGAATATTATCAAGGACAGCTGCGCTTAAAATTAAATTAATACGTTGACATTGAACATGTAAATCTTTGTTTCTCAATTCCGGACTTGTTGCACTCTCGAAGGCCGACTCCACGGAGCATGTTGGCACCTTCACCTTGATCTGCTGTTTAAAATGATCTCTGATCTCTAAAAAGCCATTGCTGATAATAAAATGTAAAGTATGTTTCACAATAAATGGTTGACTCCGTTTAACTACATGAATTTTGCCTAAAAAATATGAATTTTGCCCAAGAGTAAAGTACCTGTATTTTTGACAAAATCGAAAAATGTTATTAGAAAAAGTTGATCAGAACTAAAAACTACGTTTAAATGTGCAATTACACCAATTTACGATGAATTTTTTTTTGGGCAAAATTCATATTTTTTGACATACCCCGTATATGCCTGGGAAAATGTAATCTGCATTTTAGGTTTTAGACCATGCAGAGCTTTTTATGAAGAATAACTTTTTTTCCTAAAATCAATAATAAAAAAGTTTTCCATATAATGCGAACTTACGGAGACATACTGATAAGTATACGAGAAACAATTGTTTGTTAATTAGTTGCTTTTTAACAATGAAAACCCTTTTTGTTTTAATTTTAATTATTTTTTCTAAATAATATTAAACACCTATAATAATATTAATGTTTTTCTTCCTTTCACACTCAAAACTTCTTAGTTTAAAGTATATTTGTAAACTAGTTTTTGAAGAGAGTTACTGACTAACAATTGAATACTGATATAAAAAGAACATTTTTAATAAAAAGAATTTAAAGAATTTTAAAAAATAGATCTGACCATCCCCGTTGTGAGGTCGGTCTCTTTAAAGCCTGTTAAACGCTTTTTTATGTCATCAAACTGAGTTTGGAAAAATTATACTAGAAATATTCTATTCTAACAATGCTTAATCGACTTTAAACAAAGATTATACCTAACAACATTTTAAAATTACGTTATATTTCTTTATTCATTTGCCTGTAGCAACCTGACATTGGATTATTGAATTTTATGTACGTAAGTACGTTTAAATAATGCCTTATATAATTTGATAAAAGAAACGCAGTTAGACGAAAGTAAAACCAGAAAAAACCCCTCTCTTTATATATAAAATGTTAATGGTTAATGCTTTTCAAACAAGCTAGCAAACAATAGCTGTGTATTTAAGGGGTTTACCTAGAAAACAAAGTTAGGTTTTCTGGTGCGAACCAACTTATTGTTTTATTTCTCGTTATTTACTCCAAATGAAGTTTGCCTGTTCGTAGTTTCGCTCGGAAACTTCTTTTGAAATGTAGTTTGTTTAACTATTTTTTTTTTCGTTCAAAGTCAAGCTGACCTACATTTTTGTTGTTGAAATTATTTGCGGTCAAAAACGATTAAAATCGACGGCTTATTTAGCTGACAGTGCGACAGTGCCATTGTGACGTATTTAGCATTATCATTTAGATGTCATTATGACCTTCATAATAGCAGTCAGTGCCATTATGAATTCATAATAACATCCAAATGTTAAGATACAGAAACAAAAATAAAGTCGGTGCAAACTATTTATTTGTTATTATTTCTTAGAAAGTAGGGAATCTATTACGCTTTGCGCGATATCTTCGACATCCGAAGGGACACTTTCGGATTCAGAATCTCCCATATTTAAATAATTTTTGGCCAAACTTTGCATACAATAGAAAATTAGACGGCAATAATGACGTTGTCAAAATCGAAATTGAAACAATCAAAAATGCGGTTACCATGATGTCGACTAATATGGACACCTGAAAATTTTAAAAATTACGAAAAGGTTATCTGATGTCAATGAAATTTAAAAGAATAAAATCTATTTGCACTGTCGTAGATTAAATTTTGAATGATACACGTTTGATATGAACTTTGTTAATAAAACTTGTGCAATTAAACCACTCGGCTAACGCCTCGTGGTTTAACGTTGCACACGTTTCATTATAGTGTTCATATCGAACTAGTATCATTAATAACTATAACCTAATTAAGTAGATAATAAAATAAATTAAGAAATCATTACTTGATTTCATATTTTTACAAAATATAAAGCTCCAACAATTTGCCACTTACCTTGTTCATGAACAAATGAAAACGATAATATTATATTTGTGGCATTTACTTTACCTAAGGTACGGTAGAATAAGTGAATTTGTACCCTTCGGTATAGTCTTAAATTTTATGTAGAGAAGCCAAGGCACTTGAACAGATAGCAAATCCCTCTCAAAAAGTATATTTCCTATAATAGTGATACGCCTGCGCCGCTTCGAGAATTGAATTTGAAAAGTTTTTTAATTTTTTTTTTAAAGATGAATGCTAAGGAAGGAAGGATACCATAATATTATTATATTGTTCCAAAAGTATGGGTTGTTTATTCTGTAACATTTACACAAAAATAATATATTAGCATGCAGTGTATCTAATTAGAAAATAAATATATAGGCAAACAATAACTTTTTGTGCAGCATACAACAAAAACTATTAATTACCCATAAAACTATCTAATTAACTTTCAATGTAATTTTAAGCTAACAACCGCTAATGTTCTGTTCGGCGCTTCGTTAGTGAAAATTAAATTATGAATGTTTTTGCGGGAATAATTTTATTACTCATTACCTCAGGGGAAAATGTTTTTTAAATGTATCTATATAATGGATACATAAATATCAGGAGTTTTGCATTATACCGGGTGTCAACGAGATTATTGTACATAGCACCATAGTGTTATGTTAAGAGATATTTTAATCAAATTTGGGTTACTGTAATGTTTGAAAGGGATCTTTATTTTTACCTAGAAACCAACTGAATTTCACTTCTGGTTTAACCGGAACTACGCCCTTTATGTTTTTTTTAAATGACAACCTGTATATTATATTGCACAGTCAAATTCTCCTCAAAATTCTCTTTTCAACGACATACAACAAGTTGACATTTACTTTCAAGGACTCATTTTACCAAAAACAAAATGGTGTCTATAAAACAACGTATGCAATTGATACGGGAAAAATAGTGATAAAATCTTTTAAATTGGTCCTTTTTGTAATTCTTTAAGCACTGACATTTACATTTTCTTCTTTTGTTTTTAAAGGAAGGAATTTTTTTATTGTTTAAAAAATCTTAACTTTAACCCTATTTTACAGAGTTTTTTTAAATGTTATCATATACTTTTTATTATTTAGTATGAAAGTCTAAAGTATCCTTAAGCACCTAGGGATATTTTCAAAATCAGAATGCGTTTTGCTTCAGTTTTAAACAAGAAAAAAAAACTGTGCATTTTTCAATAAAAACTGAATAACTTATTTATTTATTTATTTATTATATAAATGTAAATGTCAGTGCTTAAAGAATTACAAAAGGGACTAATTTAAAAGATTTTATCACTATTTTTCCCGTATCAATTGCATACGTTGTTTTATAGACACCATTTTGTTTTTGGTAAAATGAGTCCTACGCCGCTATTTTGAAAGTAAATGTCAACTTGTTGTATGTCGTTGAAAAGAGAATTTTGAGGAGAATTTGACTGTGCAATATAATATACAGGTTGTCATTTAAAAAAAAAACATAAATGGCGTAGTTCCGGTTAAACCGGAAGTAAAATTCAGTTGGTTTCTAGGTAAAAATAAAGATCCCTTTTAAAAATTACAGTAACCCAAATTTGATTAAAATATCTCTTAACATAACACTGTGGTGCTATGTACAATAATCTGGTTGACACCCGGTATATTGTTTGCTAATTAGGTAAACATTTTTTTTTTTAATTATTTTCCTGTAATTAAATTTGAAAAATAATATTTTCCACACTAGTGTGGAAAATTTTTTCGACACGATTATGTCAGAAATCCGTGCGGAAAATTGGTTTTTCCACACTAGTGCGGAAAATTTTTTCGGCACGATTATGTCAAAATCAATAATATATCAATTATAACTTGGTTATTACTTTTTTTCTCAGAATTAGTTACTGTTACATATGTATGTGATTGTCATAGTTAATTAAAAATTATTAAATTTCTTTGAAATATGTGTTACTTATTTCCACACGTCTGAAGAAAAACTATTATACCTGACACGTGCGGAAAAATTCGTTTTCCGCACTTGTTAGGTAAATAGCTATTTCCTACGATCGTGGGGAAAAGTTACTTTTCGGCACGATTTATTGTGCGGAAAGTACGATTTTTCCGCACGATTTTATTTTCCCGCACAATTTTTACTTTACCACACTATTTTACACGGTTAACTTTAATAATATGCTTAATTTGTTCTCAGTTCTCTATTCTCCTAGTCTAAAATAAAGATTTTTGTAATATTTATATGTAAATATGTATTTATATGTAAATCGTGAGGAAAAGTAACTTTTCAGGACTACTAGCACTAGTAACTTTTCCACACGATTTGTTAAATTAATGAATACCTTATCTAAAACACTCAATAAAGTGAAATACTTGCAAAATAAATATTTTTTTTTGCCAGAAGCTCAATAATTTTTATAATTACAGTATATTATTACGAACCGAATTGACGTTTCTCTGAGAACTATATCGATCATAGGAAAACTTTTGTACCTAACACATGCGGAAAGTGTCTTTTCCGCCCTTGACGGCTTGCCCGAACTCCGCTTCTCGTCGTTCGTGCAACTGCCGTCGCGTGCGGAAAAGTACCACTTTCCGCACTTGTTAGGTAAATAACTATTTATAGCTGTTAAATAGAGTTAGAAAGCAGGATAACCAAGACCATAGCTACAAACTTTTCAGGAGTGCAATGCCTGTAAATTGGTACCTAAAATTATTAAATTGCAAATGAAGCTGCAATTTTTCTCGATTTTGCCCATTATATCAAAAAGGTTTTGAACTTTTAACATCTTTTATAATTATGCACATTTTCTACCAACTACTCTTTTCAGATAATATTTATTTAAATCATTATTCATTATTACCTCATACGCCTGTGTGTAATATTAGCTATTTCGAAAAACACACACTCTTGTTTTCTAAGCAAACATAGAAGCTAATTATCAGTTGTTTTCACTATTTTTGAAAGCTGGCTGAGTAGGTTAATTACTTGAACGAATAGGTCGCCATTCTTTTTAAACTGTTGTAGGAATGGTAAAATATTTATTCATCGATATATCGCATCGTTCCGAATGAGAAAAAAATAACAAAAACCTAATTTGCCCCGCATCGCCATAACACTGGTAAATCAATGATTACAATAATTAATATTCAATTTAAGTTCAACTAAAACCCAAAAGTGGTGAGTGTTTGGATACTTCGGCAACAGCATATTATTCTAGAGTAACCTTTGCATTTGTCGGCTTGTTAAAGTCGATTCAGCCAGTAAACCTGCAAGATGGCCGACATGTCATGACAAAAGTCATTGAAAATGCAAAAATTCATTTTATTTAGCTGGAATATGACTTTTGTCATATGACATGTCGGCCATCTTGCAGATTTACTGGGTGAATCGACTTTATGATAAAAATAATGAAATTTCTATCTATATCTATATCGTCATTGGGAGCAACAGGGTGTCCGGAAACGATGAGCAAAAAGTTTAGGGGATAATTCTAGACCGAATATAAATGCTATCTCTTCCTATAATATTTTTTCAAAAATTGATTATTACCGGAGTTACAGGGTGTTAAATTTAAATTTTATTTGCAGTTTTAAAGTACATAATAAGTTACTAGAACAATAAATTAAACATTCAAATCAAAGGTTGAAAGCGACGTCCTTCCTCTTTAATGCATAAATTAATTCTTCTTAAAAAATTCTGACGAACTCCATACAATATTCCTTCCTGTGCTATGCTATGTTTAAGGTTAAAAATAAATTAAAATGATTTCGTATTCGTCACATGCAAGCATAGAATATTCCTTCCTGTGCTATGCTATGTTTAAAGTTAAAAATAAATTAAAATGATTTCGTATTCGTCACATGCAAGCATAGAATATTCCTTCCTGTGCTATGCTATGTTTAAGGTCGAAAATAAATTAAAATGATTTCGTATTAGTCACATGCAAGCATAGAATATTCCTTCCTGTGCTATGCTATGTTTAAGGTTAAAAATAAATTAAAATGATTTCGTATTAGTCACATGCAAGCATAGAATATTCCTTCCTGTGCTATGCTATGTTTAAGGTTAAAAATAAATTAATATGATTTCGTATTAGTCACATGCAAGCATAGAATATTCCTTCCTGTGCTATGCTATGTTTAAGGTCGAAAATAAATTAAAATTATTTCGTATTCGTCACATGCAAGCATAGAATATTCCTTCCTGTGCTATGCTATGTTTAAGGTTAAAAATAAATTAAAATGATTTCGTATTAGTCACATGCAAGCATAGAATATTCCTTCCTGTGCTATGCTATGTTTAAGGTTAAAAATAAATTAAAATGATTTCGTATTAGTCACATGCAAGCATAGAATATTCCTTCCTATGCTATGCTATGTTTAAGGTTAAAAATAAATTAAAATGATTTCGTATTCGTCACATGCAAGCATAGAATATTCCTTCCTGTGCTATGCTATGTTTAAGGTTAAAAATAAATTAAAATTATTTCGTATTCGTCACATGCAAGCATAGAATATTCCTTCCTGTGCTATGCTATGTTTAAGGTTAAAAATAAATTAAAATGATTTCGTATTAGTCACATGCAAGCATAGAATATTCCTTCCTGTGCTATGCTATGTTTAAGGTTTAAAATAAATTAAAATGATTTCGTATTCGTCACATGCAAGCATAGAATATTCCTCCCTGTGCTATGCTATGTTTAAGGTTAAAAATAAATTAAAATTATTTCGTATTCGTCACATGCAAGCATAGAATATTCCTTCCTGTGCTATGCTATGTTTAAGGTTAAAAATAAATTAAAATGATTTCGTATTAGTCACATGCAAGCATAGAATATTCCTTCCTGTGCTATGCTATGTTTAAGGTTAAAAATAAATTAAAATTATTTCGTATTCGTCATATGCAAGCATAGAATATTCCTTCCTGTGCTATGCTATGTTTAAGGTCGAAAATAAATTAAAATTATTTCGTATTCGTCACATGCAAGCAATGTTATTTTAGCGTTTTTCTCAAAAACTGTTAGATTTATCGAAACAAAAGTAGTATACCTTTTTTATGTCAAAAGGTTAGGAGAATAAAAATATTCAGTCAAAATGCACATACACTACATACAGTGTAGGATAAAAAGGTTCCAGGGACAATTTAAACTTAAGTATAGACTCCTATGCGGCGCCCTCTACAAAATGCGACAAAACGGTAGGCAAATTTGTATTCCTCATCCCGAAAAAGCCCCATATACGAGATTTCGGTAAAATATTATGAACGTGGCATATATTTCCGGACAGTCCGGACACCCTATATTGTACCGTATATTGTCGCGTCGTCTCGTCGAAAACACGTTTTAAGGAGTTTTCAATTATTTGCTCTTATTTTTAGGATAAAACAATTAAAGTTAAAAAGAGTGATAAAACTTTAGTTTTCCCCAAAACATAAAATCAGTGGCGCAGCCAGAAATTTGTATTAGGGGGGGTTTTAAAAAAAAAAGAACAGGATTTCATAATTTTTAAAACTAAAACTAGACCAGTGTCGATAATTTTTGAAACCAAAAAAAATAATAGTAGGGTGAAACCCCTTGGAAAATGAAGAGAATATAACAAAAATGAAAGGAAAAATAATTTACGGGCGATTCGAGATCGGGAAGTGGAAAGGGATGAGTTTTAAGGGTAGAAAATGATTTATCTCGATTTCCGGCAAAACTACAAGTCCTATGGAAAAACGTTAAATGGCAAAGTTGTAGGTAATAAAAGGATCTACAACTTTTTTATTTACACTTTTTTCACATAAACTCAAAATGCATGTGAAAAATTCAAACAACCAAGTTTTTGGTTTTTTATTTTTATCTTTTAGAAGAAAATTTTTTTTTTTACGAAATTTGGTGAAAACTTACCTCTTTATGTCCCAAATACACTGTAATTTTTTTGATTTAAAATATTTATTTTTTCACCTTATTTTGACTTAATATCGAAAAAGCACCCTGATTTTCAATCGAAAATTCTCACGTCGGTGGGCTTTTTGTTCGTTGAAATCTCTGCTTTTTGATGGTGTAAAAAAATATACATTACTATGGTAAATGTTCTCAAAAAATGCAAAGAAACGAAAAAAACTCGAATCCGATTTTTTTTTTAAATTATTATGTACAATTTTGAGCTATTTATTAAAATTTATACTTTAGTTACTCGAAAAACGTAAGATTCCATGTTACATTGATAAACCAAAAAATGACAAATCCATAAAACATAAAAATCGCAAAGAATATGCGAAAATAGTTGTTCTAAATATAATTAAAGGTAGGATTTAAAGGAGATTCCATCACATTTAACATAGTAATGTATATTTTTTTACACCATCAGAAAGTAGAGATTTCAACGAACAACAAGCCCACCGACTTTTTTAAAAAAGCAGATATTTTGACGTGAGAATTTTCGATTGAAAATTAGGGTGCTTTTTCGATATTAAGTCAAAATAAGGTGAAAAAAATAAATATTTTAAATCAAAAAAATTACAGTGTGTTTGGGACATAAAAAGGTAAGTTTTCACCAAATTTCATAAAAAAAAAATGTTTCTTGTAAAAGATATAAATAAAAAAACCAAAAACTTGGTTATTTGAATTTTCACATGAATTTTGACTTTATGTGAAAAAAGTGTAAATACAAAAGTTGTAGATCTTTTTATTACCTACAACTTTGCCGTTTAACGTTTTTCCATGGGACTTGTAGTTTTGCCGGAAATCGAGATAAATCGTTATTTACCCTTAAAAACTGACGCCTTTCCACTTCCCGAACTCGGATCGCCAGTAAATTATTTTTCCTTTAATTTTTGTTATATTCTCTTCCTTTTCCAAGGGGTTTCATCCTACTATTATTTTTTTTTCACTTTTTACCATTTTCAAAGGCTTCAGCCCTGGTCTAAACCGTAAAAAACCATCTTAGTCTGGGCGTCTGGGGGGGAGGGGGTTTAACCCCCTAAACCCCCCCCCCCTCGCTGCGCCACTGCATAAAATTATTTATCCTTCATTTATTTATGGTTGTGGCACAGCATAGCAGTTAGCGTTTTATGACAACAAACCCGCAAAACATCATACTTTTTTTAATGCATTGTAAAATTGACAGATTCCTATAAAAAAATGCATATCTTTTATTAAAATGGAGATAGCGTTGTAAAAAAATACAGTTTTATCGTAAAAAATTGCATCAGATAATACCATTATGGTTTTAAAGGTGCTCTGATGCGATCCATTGCCGCGGATGGTGGTCACGCCAGAGAAAGGAAATAAGTTTTCCAACGAATATCCCAAAGTTGGTGTCACAAAAAAATATTTTTAAAATATATCGATTATCGATATATTACTAACATCGATATTTCGTTTTCATCTATTTAAAACTGTTGACGAAACTAAAGACAGAAGCGCGGATCCGTGCTGTCAGCGATGTTTGCTAATATATCCAGGTAATAGATGATGTATTGCATTTGTAGTTTATGCAAACATTCTTTAGTATCAATCTACTTTACCTCTATGACATAATATATTCGGTAATGAGTAGAAGTATTAATGATAAAATCACTAAATTAATTGATGGAAGTTAAAGGATCGCCTTAAGGTCGAATTCTCAACGTCATTCAATCTATTGCCAACCTATAACCTATTTCGCGTTGATTTTTTGAGTTTATTGTTTTAATAACTAACATTTAAAGAAAATCAATATCGTCGGTACATTATTTAGGTAGTATCCGATATATTACAAAAATATCAATTTATTTTATTGCTTATTTTGGGATAATTGTATAGTAAAAGAACAATGAGTGACAATGACATAATAATGTTAAAAAAAATCTTACCCGATATTTTTCGCTATACAATTCTCCTAAAGTAAGTTATGAAATTCCTTGATATTTATTAAATATGTCAATTATTGCCTATAGAATATCAAGTCGATACTGATTTTCTTTAAATTTTGTATTAAAGCCAGAAAACATAAATAAATCTACGCGAAATAGGTTATAGGTTGGCAGGCATGTTGATACTCCCACCTTAAAAGCGTTACTGTTAAACGAAAATATTTATAAAGTTTTTTAACAGCTGTTTTAGTATGATAATTCTTCACCATTATCTAATGTAATGCTATCACTATTATTAAGTTCAATATCGCTGATTCTATCTAATAAAAATTGTCTACACAAATTAATGTTTCCTTTAATATCTTTAAAAGATTCTGTAGCTTCTCCTATTTGGTGTTCATTTTTAAATTCTTTAGTACCTATGTCTTAGTTCTTTAAACCTATTTACTAAGTGTCCTAAGGTTAAGTTTAAACACTCAATCCAACCTAGACTTTTTCTATGCTCCTTATTTTTTTAGATTAGCTACTAAAAAAACTCTATTCTTTTAATTGATTATAATAATATGTTTGAAGTTATTTGTTCTCAGATCAGGTCCAATGGACTATAAAAAAATTTACATTCTTTTAGGCTCCTTCTATACTGGGATTCTGAATCTCGGCTTCCCATTTAACGTAGCGCGCGTCTTCTCGGAAACAGAATCGCGATTCTAAAATTCGGAATCGCACTAATTTCAGCCGCCCGGCTACGGGATTCGAATCGGCGACCGGTCTAGCATTGGTTTATATGTAAGCATTTTCACTGCGATTATCGTTCAGTAGCCTCTTGCCAGCTCCGTATTAAGGGTCGTTTCTATTAGGTTTACGAATAAATAATTCAATATGGATGTTTTAAAAACTCTTTTCGACACTGACAAGTTCATATCGTCAATACAGGCACGTCCAAGCTTATGGGATACTTCGGCAGAAGATAATTCGAACACAACAATAAAACAAGCACACTGGGAAGTGGCTCAAGAAATTTTGTCTTTTAAGATATTGTGTAGCTCGTCAAAAGACCGAATTGACATTCTGAAACAGTTAAAAAAATTCTCAGAGTGTTCTCTTAAATTTTTATACAATAAAACGCATCCTCTTGCTGTATTACGTTCGCTGGTTATTGGATAAACCCACATTCTACGTTTCCTAAGTTTTTTCTTTTTTTTACACACGATTTGATAATAATATAGCAATAGTGCTTCTTCTACTGCATTCATTTTAACACTGAACAGAAGCGTGCGGCGGCGCGGCCCTGGAATTAATCGACTCTCCACAAAATTGCCGAAACCGCGCAAGATTAGAAAAGTATGCATTCCGAATCTCGTTAGAATTCACGTGAGATTCTGAATCCCAGAGACTGAATCTCGCATTCAGAATTCCAGTATAAAAGGAGCCCAAGTCTTAGTTAAAATTTAATAGGGTAACCTTTTTTTAAAAGTTCAACACGTTTGCATGCTTTTTTTCTAGGCTTAGTCAAGTGCAGTTGTGTCAATATGAATTGTTGACTGATTTACAAAATAATAACATAAAAAAGTAACGTTGAGCAAAACAATTTAATTTAAAAAATACAATAATATAGGAAATTCTGAAAGGAAAGAAGCCGTATTCAATTCAGTTCTTGTATTGTAAGCAAAATAGCTTCTTTTATTTAAAGTTTCTCAGGAATGTTCAATTTATTTACAAGAATCATGTCCGAATAGCTTCTAGAAAACCAATTTTATATTCAATCAAGGTATTGTCCTACCGAAGTCGTAGAAAACGACGTGCCGAAAGTCCGTTCAGAACGATCAATTCTCTCGAGAGACCTGCAAGTAAAACAAAGTATAAAACTTTTCAGAACCGAGCACGGATATATACAATTTTATTATTTTATGGATTTTATTTCACAGTTGTGCCATTCCTCGGATTTACGAAATTTAAAATAATACTTACGGATTCTTGAATGTGATTTGTGTCTACTGGCAATTGCAGAAAAGAAATGGCTTTCGGAAAAAATGTTATGAGCTCAAGCAGTGGTGCCGAAACATGGTCGGAGGGTAGGGTGGAATGCAAACCTCCCCCCAGCTAGCTAATCTTATCACCTAAAAATAAATTCATTGTAATAGTTTAGGTAGTTATATGAATTTTAGAAACTGAGTTTTTATAAAATAATTTAATAAATATGTTTTAATTTTGTTGGTGTTCTGTAAATCTGGAAATGGCTAGCTAAGCTTCACAGGACTTATATGCTTAGTCCTCCAGGAAATAGAAAATAAAGGATTGCTTTTAGCTCGGTAGTTAACCTGGAGGTTTAAAGCAGAGCTTAAATATAGCTCAGAGACAAATCCACGGGTGGAAAATGGACTGAGTTGCTAACCTTAACTGATTAATAATCTGTACTATTGAAATACTTTCATTACATTTTCTAGCAAGCATAATTCGAATCTTAACACCGATCAACTTTTTTTCAACTTTTGGTAAAAAATATTATGTCAGCACTAAAAGGTAAAGTGAACCGGGTTAAAGGTTATGTAAATATTTTTTTCCATAACTAAGTTTCAGAGAAGTTTGGTAACGTAACAGTCTATTATTTTAAGCTAAATTGGAACTGTCGTTACTCTGTTAAAATAAGCCAGTACGTGTTTTGATGTTCTGGAAAATATTGTCAGTGGGTTTCTACCTCCTGGAGGGAGGGTAGGTTTCCATACAACCACTAGATAAAAAGATATAAATTTAAAAAAATTCTTAAAAAAATCAACACGTGCTTAGGCCTTTACGAACATTTTGCCCCCCCCCCCCCCCTCCGGAAGGGGTGGGGAGGGGAAGGTAAAGAAGGGGATATAACCGAGGATATAACAGTTTATATTGGAAAAGCATTTTTGGTCTGAATTTCCAAAAACTCTCTAATTAACAATTAACAAAACACCAATTACTTATTTTTTTTGAAAATCGGTCCGTAAAGGGGTGAAAAGGAAAGAGGGTATAAAAGCTGTTCTGGCGCAACTGCATCCGCATCAGGAGCTCTATATTTTAGCCGATGGCGGACTTGATATATTTAATACTAAGTACCCACTATATACCTACCTACTTAATAACTTTGCTATTCTTCTGCTAAAATTATGTGAGGCAATGAACAAGACAAAAGTATAATTAAACTCTTCAGTCCAATTCAAATATAAATACAGTCTTGTTCAGGTTTTGTTTAAATTCTGAAATGGTCCGTTGGAAAGTGGATCATAAAAATGAGTACGAAATTGTTCGCTCAAGAAATGAAATAAATAGGGTAAATTTTGGTAAAAATAATAATTTACAATTCTGTTGCACAGTATAATAGAAGTTTATAAACCCTATTAATTAAAAAAATGTTTTTTTCGGACGAGTCATTCTTAATTAAGTAACTTTGGCAACGGATTCAGAAAATTGTCCATTTTCTCGCCCCGCTGTGTATCGGGCAGTGATTAACGTGTTTCCAACACTTCACTTATTCATTTTATCTTCATACAAATCAGGAAGTTATTTATTAATAATGTAGGTTTGAGTTTATTGTGGTTCTTTTTACTAAGGTTGGGTTTCATACCTTTATCTAGGTAATAATATAAGTACACGGTAGCGTCTACAAACATACATCCCCAGTCATTTTATAGTGTTCACAGGGAAAAGATCCATAGGTAGTTATTTGCATATGCTTTAGGCAAATAGGTTACCCTTCATTTAAAATTATTGCCCGGATCACGAAGCGAGAATCTCTGCTGTCAGCGTTGTTCGCAAATATTGATCAAGATCATAGATATCCAGTAGATACACTGAAAAAACAAGTTTCGTGCAATTAAACCAAGTTTTGTAAACATGTACAAGAGAATTTTTCAGAAAAAAAACGTGGTGTTGCAAATTTACCCTGAATTCGTAATATCACAAATAAAGTAAAAGGTTATTTACAATCTAATGGATATTTACCTATAATATGTGTCGTAGGCTAATTACAAATTCGGTCGTTTTATAAAACGCCTAGTCCTTCTATAAGTGACTAGGTATATTGTAAAATGAAGAATAAATACTGAATTTTTACTATTCGACTGAACTTTTTTTAGGCGTTTCATAAAACGCCGAATTGCTCTCAGGCTTATTGTAAAATGAAGGTGCGGGCGATTATTTTTACATGCACCTGGAATAAAACTGGACATATTTAGTCGTATTATAATAAGACTGCTATCGAGTCAGGCGAGTTGTTAGTTTAACTTCTTTATGCTGTAGTTTGACAGTTTGTAAACAATCGACGAGTTAACAGTATTAACCAAAATAAAGAGCTTCATTTAAATGATAATCGAACGGGCTTACAAAAATCAATAATTGATATTGAAGAGATCCAGATATTTAACATTGAGGATATTCCTATCGTTGAACAGAATGGAACTGAAAATAATGGAAATGCCACGGCTTGCTGTGTTAAATGTTTAAAGATGTAATGTTCTTCAGATTTAGTGCTGAATAAAACAGTATGGATATGTGATTTATGCCAAAGAGAGGATATTATACATACACAAAGAATGGGATGTGTTGCTGGTCAAAAACGTGCTGCAGAAGAAATGCTTCAAAATACCAACCAAAAGTTAAAACCTCTATTTCTGGGTCAGAATATTGCGGTTGAAGTACCTACATTCGATAGGGGACTACTAGACCCTAAAAATATATTGGGAACTATCGTAGAAATAAGAAATGGAGTATACCAAATTGGTATTAAGTACGGAATTTTGAATCGAGAGACGAAATCGTTGGCATTGAATATCCCGAACCAAGTCAGGTTTTGGAACGAAATATTATTTCTTTGAGAGAACCGTTAACAAAGTTTTCTACATTTGAAGGGCAGTGATTCAAAAAATGTTCCTGCAAAGCAAACAAAACGCAGTGCCACACAAATAAGTGTGTTTTGGTTTTAGGGCTCACTTGAAATGCAATATTAAATGTCATTCAAGCTGACCGTGTTTAAATAAGTAAAATAATATTACTACTTTTAAATTATGTTAAATTACATTATGTAAATATATAACTAAATTTACGTAGCGAATGTCGGAACATGTGTTGTAAGAGTTACCCATTAATTTCTTTTATGATGTTATGACAAAAATAAAGTGTCCAACTTACTATATATTTATTTGTTTGAAATATTATACGATCAAGCAACAATATAAATCGGTGTTTTATAAAATGCCTAAGTACTTTCCAGTCTTTTACAAAACGACTAGTTATAATCACTCATATCCTAAAACAAACGAGATTGAAGAAATGTTTACAATGAGCCTTAGAGCAATTCGGCGTTTTACGAAACGCCTAAAAAGTTTAGTAGAATTGTAAAAATTCAGTATTTATTCTTCATTTTACAATATACCTAGTAATTTATAAAACGACTAGGCGTTTTATAAAACGACATATATACCTCATTATTCTTGTGAGTATTTTATAACTTTTTTCGGTGTAGATAGTTAGTAGCTTTGTCTCTTATTTATACAAATGCTTGCAGTATTTAGCAATAGTGCTGTACGCCGTTCGTTCATCATGGATTGGACAGGATTTCATGATTTAACTTATTGACTTTGAAAATTTGAAAATGTTCAATATTTGATTAGAAACATTACCGATGGCTTTAGTTACAAATGACCTCCTCTCTTTATATTTGTTGCAATTGAATCTTGACCATTTTTGGGACAATTGCGCACCATTGACAAGTCGACATAAGAGTAGACACACTTACAGTGGTTTGTGTCGACTAGGCGGGCAGTGAAATAAAGTAAAAAATTGTATTTGATTAACGAACTGCAGTGAAATAGATTTATTTAACCAATGCTGCTGCAGCCACAGGAACCGCGCTGAAACCACTATTGTGGTTTGACACTGCTGGAGCCGCATCGGCAGAATTTTGTATTCATTTCTTTAAATTAAAAGCAGCCCTGTGACTTACAAGGCTTGCCAGTTCGGTATATATAATTTATGCAATTATTATAAGCATTTGATTTATTTTTAATAATAAAAACCTTTTAAAGGATTTAGAGAACTAAATATACTATACATATTTAAATAAAATTTCATTTCCATTTTAAACAATGTTAAAGTTTACTTTACTGGCTGCCACTAAGACCATGCATTTTTTATAAACCAGTATAGGTATAGGTATAAATTTTAAATTCTAACAATAACAGAGTCAAGGATGTTAAAAACTTTTGTCATACTTATATGTTTTAACGTTGAAGTTTCTGAAAATAACGTAAAGTAATAAAACATTAATGAAACAAGGTTTTATGGAAACTATATATTATATAAAGTTAATAAATAATTTAAAATTTTATTCGGTATTTGGGCGGATATAAAACCATTAAACTTAAGGAAGAAATAAAACGAACAACGAACATAATTATAGTGGTAGTATATGTAGGTGCCATTGATTGTGGCAAAATTAAAATTTAATATTACAAAAAAAAAGAGTTTAGACAGCTGTTTTTTGTCTAATAGTATATTATTAGACAAGCGTATAATGGCCATAATAAGCGAGGATATTCTCATTCGGGTGTACGTGTTCATTATTCTCCATTCAAATACTACGCTAACCATTCAACGTCTTTCATTCTCACTATTTTCAATATTACTTATTAAACATACAAAGCGAAACTTTAACATCTAAATTAAGATATCTATATATATTGACATATTATGTTGTTTCCATAGTAACGACAATGCTGCACGACGTGAATGACATTAGATAGTCCGAGAGGCATTTTTGTATCGAGCGTCCAGTACACCGCATTCGGGTAATTTCGCATTAACCGAGGTCTGTCTATCGTCGATTGTCAAGCTACCACACGACGACTGTCAACTTTTGACTGATAAGCGTCAATTTTTTTTAGCTTTTTTCTTATAAGTAGAGGATTATAAGGAGGCGATAACTGGAGGAACAAATTCCGTCTAAAAGGTATACATATTGGCAACCGGTTTGTTCGCTGTTACCCAGAGCATTCTTTTAAATTCAAAAACCAAGATTTCAACCTAATCGAGCGTACGGTAGTCAGACTTTTGTCGTAGTACCGAACGCTCGATACGTGCCGAGGTCGAGCATCACGAATGCGGCTTACTGGACGCTCGATACAAAAATGCCGGACGTCTGCGAATGATTTTGGTTTCCTATTTCGCCGTAGCCTATTTTTAGGTATATCCAGATTGGTCTTATATTACAATAAAGAACTTTATGTTATACCACTCATTCTCTGTGTATATGAGATAAAAATATATACCTTAAAGTTTTAAATTAAACATGTTTTTAAACTTGTGGTATGGCAAAATTTAAACAAACTCATCTTTATCTGTAATGCCTATTAAAGGAATTAGTATTGTACCATCTAGGCTATAGTGAAAATTTATTGTCAAAGGCGAACGCGTAAAAACCATTTTAAAACACTTTATTACATTAACCTACATACGATTACTTTCGCACCACTGATAATACTGACAAGATCATGTTAAAGCTCCATAGCTTCCATCATGGACTTAATTAACTAAAAAAATTGAAAAAGAAAAAATGTGAGAACCCTGTGGTACTACCGAATGCACCTAGATAGGGCCTAAAATAGATCCACCACTCTTGACAAATTGAATTCTGTCCGACAGAGAAGATTCAATGATAATTTATGGTGAACATAATTTCAATCAGTTCCAGAATTTGTGCTTTTCGTGATAACTGTAGTTGTTATGAGTAGAATATATCCCATAGGTAAAATACTATTTAACAAAATATATTTCATAACACTTTTCATTACAGTTTCAAGGTTTGTAGTGTATTTTTCCTACATTTAATCTCTTTGTTACAGTATGAGCCGCTTCAAAGTATCTCAGGGACCAGTGGGCTTCAACATGTCGTCTTGTATGAATGTCAAGATAACCCACTTGTAGAAAAGCTGGCTGATGCACCTGGCAGACCATGTCATGAGTCACATTCTCAGCCATTCATGTGCAATACCGTTGTCGCCAGTTGGGCGAAAGGATCTGAAGGATTTAGCTTTCCTCCAGAAGCCGGATATCCTTTGGATTCGAGTAACAAGTAAGTAGATTTTGGCTGTATACTATAATAATGCTAGAAGCCCAATATTTCTGTCAACACAACTGATTCCTCTCTTTAACGAGCGTCTAAGCATATTATTTATTCTTTCATACCCGGATAAAATGTCGCTGTAAATTGGAGCTTGCCAGTACATATATGCTTAACGCTTTGTTGCTACATTTATGAAAAATCCGCGCATTTATTCAATCCACTATAAAGTTGATCGGTAAATTTTATTGATTATTGATGATGGTCAAAAACATTATTTATTTTTATGGTGTCCCGACTAATCGTTAGTTGGTGCTGAATAAATCATTTGCAGGGTGTTTTATCACTTACGTACCATCAGACAAAATATTTAATTTTTTTATTTACATATATATATTATGTTCTTGTTCTAAACTTAAAATTAACACTATCAATCTTTGTGCCTATTGGTTTCCCATCGTTGAAGATAAGAAACACGATTTTCACACCACCTTCTAATTTAATAATAAATATCATCAAGTTAAGTATAATGAAAATTTGAAAAAAAAATTATTTATTTAAAAGATTTTTCAAAATTAGGTAGTACATACAGTTGTATTCATAAAAAAAAACCGTACAAGAATTAGAATGAGAGGTAAGTTTTGTCATATTTGCGTAAAACCGGCTTGTCTAAATGATTGTTTATTGGAGGTTATCACACGTCATAGATTATCAAAAATGCAAAGCATTGGCGTCGGTGTAATTAATTTTGAAACTGCATGGTGGTAACGTTAGATAAACTTTGACAGAAGAACATAAAAATGCCTCGTCAGTTGTCTGAAGTTGAAAAGGCTCAAATTGTATCAAGAATCGAAGAAGGATGGTCATTCCGTGCTGTAGCGCAATAGGGAACTTGACAAAAATTTTAAATGGGGAAAAAGTCTATAAATCATAAGTATATATTGTCATAAAACATATGGCAGCAAAAAAAACAACATATTTCGTCCCAAAAGACCGCTAGAAGGATTTAAAAATGCCCCAAAATTCAAATTATTCCAAGCGGGTAAAAACGCGCTGCTAGTAGTCGTGACGTCAAGGGGTATCATTTGTCAGATTTGTGTGTGACATCCACAAAATAGGTTATAGGTTTTCAATAAATTTGATGATTTGTCAGATTTGACATCCACGCGTCAAGCGACACGACCTTAAAACAACAATACAATAACAATAACACACGGCAATCCAAATGCAAATTATTTTTGATTTTTAAGGAGTAATAATTGGGGAATACTTTTTTCAGGCCTAACTAAATCATATTATTGAAAAAAAACATTGTAAAGTTCCCTATTGTATAATAGAAATAAAAAAATATATAGAAAATTAAGCAGCGCTGGGAACAAGAAGAATTCCTAAAGAGGAAAATTGGTTCAGGCCATCCCAAACGTTCCAACTCTGAACAGGATGCTACTTGTTTGGGATATTTAAGAAATAATCCATTTCCAACTGCAAGGAATGCTGTTATTGATACAGCATTTCCTGCCTCCCAACCTACCGCCAGCAGGAGAGTCAAGGAATCTGAACTAGAATGTCGCCCAGCTGCGGAAAAATGCTTCTTATCAAACAACAGCGACAATCCAGGATTATTTTTCTTTACATTATACCGCAATCCTCAATTTTGAAACAGGGTCATTTTTGTTGATGAAAGGACGTTCTAGTCGACTTATAACGAACAAATTCGTGTGCTCCGTCCAAACAATACCAGGTTTGAAGACGATATGCTAACCCCTTCACTTCTAGGGGCATTTCTTTATAAATGTATGGGGCTGGATAAATATTCATAGACCTGGTATTTGCTGGTAAATAGAGGGAAGATTTAATGCCGGAAATATTTACATTTTAGAAAACATTATTATTGTTACCATCTGCTGACCAAATATCCCAATAATGCCTTCATATTTCAACAAGATAATTGTCCCATCCACACTGCCAATGCTGTAACCCACTGGTTTCAAACCCATAATGTGGAAGTGCTGCCTTGGTCGCTTATAGTCCCGATATCAATCTAATTGAAAATATTTGGGGTATAATCGTAAAAAATATATAATCGAAATTTTATTCCACAAAATTCAGAAGATTTATGGGAAATAATACATGCATGCTGGGAAGTGCTTGATCCAAATACTGTATCAAATATAATTCAGTCAATTCCGAATAGACTGGTTTAAGTAATAGAAAAACAGGGATATATGACCAAACATTAGATTTTATTTATTCTTGTTAAACGGGTTTTGTTTCTACTGTAATTTTTATGAAATTGTTAAATAATATTTTAAAATAAAAAAAACTATTTTTTGTTATTCTATTAAACTAACGCCCAACGTCAATGCTTTGCATTTTTAATAACCTTTAACATGCGACAAGCCGGTTTTACGCAAATATGGTTAAGGTTTCCTCTTATTCTAATTCGTGTACGCTTTTTTTATAAGTACAACTGTACATTAGTAATTTCTTTCTAAAAATTGGAATAGGTTTCTAAACTCATGATTGTAATATTTCTTTGTTCTAAAAAGTGATTGAAGCTTGTTCTTTATACTTACCCAATTAAGTATACTGGTATAATATTTTATTGCTCTATATTAATATTGTATCCCCTACGTTTGATATTATCGGCAATAGTATGAACACCTGTGCATACCCAATATTGGGAATAATTACTCCAATAGCGCAAGTGTGTAATTAGTAATATGTATCAAATAATTCACATCTAATGATGCAAATGTTAGTTTTCTCAAAATGAACAAGTGTAGTAAAGTAATATAATGAATGACGTTGTTAGAGCTTTAATGTTAATTTATTAGTTCTTAGCAGAAAATTAATTGATCTGAATATTTCATTGCTTTATTGGCAATTAATTTTGTTTAAGAACAAGAAGAGCTATATATCTCTGCAATTTATGGGAAACAAAATGAAAAAAAAAATGTATAAGGCTTTCTAGAGGTTCGTTTTTACCTCGGTTTTTATAGAATACATTTTCTCCTTTCTTCCGAAAATCCCACTTTTGATGTAAGAGATACAAGAAAAGAAGTTTCTACAAAAATATATTGTCCGAAACATAACGTACGATTTACCAGAGGGTTGTTCTTATTCAAAAGTTTAGTCATGCAGATGTGCCAATAATATTTTGTTTCCAAATATCAACCAGCAAAACTTCCTAAAGTTATTTACAGTGCCAAAAATGTAGAAGTACTGTTGAAACTGAGTGACAGAAAGCAATTTAAAGAATATGTTTTATATTTTTATTAATCGTTACAGTACATGACACCTGTAGTAATTTAGAAGAATAATTATCACTCTCTCAATTTTAAACCGAATAATGTAATAAATGTTTTTTTTTAGGTATTACCTCATGGAGACCCACTACACGGTCCCCATGGACGGCAACGTGGGTTCCATTGACGGATCCGGCCTTCGCCTTTACTACACTCCAGAACTCCGCAGATACGACGCTGGCGTCATATCCATGGGCATGGACCCTAATTGGCGTCACATCATTCCTCCCGGTCAAAACCGTGTGGTCTCTTCCGGGCATTGTGTTGCCGATTGTACCCGTCAAGCTTTTCCCCATGGTGGAATTAACATGTTCGCGGTAGTGATGAAAACGCACAAGATCGGTAAACAAGTTGCTCTGAAACATATTCGTGGTAGTATGGAGTTACCTCCTATCGCAAACGATGATAACGTCGATGCGGATTATCAGGAATATCGCAGATTGCAAGTGCCAGTGAGGATCTTACCGGGTGATCATTTAATAACGGAGTGTACGTATAACAGTTCGGGACGCAGTGCAATTACTTTAGGAGGGTTAACTAGCCGGGAGGAAACGTGCCTGGTAATGGGATTGTATTATCCGAGGCAGAAATTCTTAGCTGCGTGTCATAGCCTTCCTAGCTTACCGACTGTTCTCCACTCGCTCGGAATCCAGGAGCTTAGCATGTAAGTACATTAAACCCTTAATTAATGTGGAGTCAGGTTCTTCTTAATTTTATTCCCTCGGATTTAGAAATATTTGCCCTAACGTTAACGGATGTTAATTTTATCTTTTGTATACAGTAAAAAATTTAGTTTATTAGCATGAGATGTCTGATTTGTTTCATTGCATGATTATTTTTTTAAATTCGTAATTCAGTAGTATGGTTTATACTATTTCTAACATAAAATAATCATACTATGTATTCTACTTTAAATCATTTCTGATTTAAGGGTGTGATGGTGAAATGCCTTGAAATAATTCCATAATTTTCCTGTAACCGGTCGGCAGGTGGCAGTTTGTCGTTTTAAAATGTCAGTCGCCGCACAGTGCCGGTTCATTTTATCTTCGTGTGTGACATACGCAAGTGGATTTTCACTTATAATCTCCCTGGCAGCAGAATTATCGGGAATTAATTCTGCTGCGTGGGAGATTCGGTAAGAAAATTTCATAAATTGGAGTTTCTTTTAATGTTCCTGAAATTTTAGTAATAAACATTAGTTACTAACAAGTAAAATCAAGAGTAATAGATGTGTTTTGGACTTCCATTGCCTTTAGTTTTTCATATCACAAAAGCCAAGAGTATTGGCGGAAGAGAAAATTCAAAGAAGTAGCTGTCATAATCCAGAACCCTGACTGTTTCAGTAAACCTTCTGCAGATATAAGAAATATTTGGAAGCCCTTGTTAAATAGGTGTAGGCTCAGATTGAGTAGTGATGCAAACGTGATGACGTAAGCAGATGAATAATCATGGTGACGTAAGCAGATGACTCACGACTGCACCCGATCATACGTCACTAGCTCCCCCCCCCCCTAGGTAGTATAAATAGGCTCGTAGCTTTGTAACTTGTTTAGTATTCACCTGAAGACGACTGGAGATACCTACTTACCAGTTAAAACGTTGTGATATGAAAAACTAAAGGCAATGGAAGTCCAAAACACATCTATTACTCAAGATACACCATTCTCATTACAAACACAAGTAAAATCAACTTCTATTGTAAAAATACAGTGCGTCATATTAAACTAAACTCATCGGAAATATGTTTTTTAAAGTTATATTTAAATTTAAAACTATAAAGACATTGGATTTCAGATAACAAATTTGTTATTTAATGTTTCTCACATTTTAGTAATAAAAATGAATTACTAACTGCTCGATTTCTTTAGCAATCGAACTTGCTGATTCATTACCAAAACAAATAATTTTTTACACAATATTATTGTAACAATAAATATCACGGGTAGGTACGACTAAAAAACTGATTGTTACTTGCTGGTTTGTCTCACCTGTCACTTCGAAATGACTTGACAGTTGTAGTAGTATACCTAAGAAAAATTATCACTTATTAATTTCATTAGGTTAATAGGCTATAGACTATCACGTATCACGCTATAAGCAACGTAAACAAAAAGAAGCCTTCTAAGTGGTTGAAAATAAATTTATGAAATTTTCACAAAAATAGTAGGTATACCTACTTTAAGTTATAAAAATGTTGACAAATAAAACAATACATGAATATAAAAAAAAATATGTTCTCCGTCGACCTGTCGGGTTGCACGAAGATTTCAGTGATACCTTTGACTGTGACAAAAATGACATCATCAGAAATGAGTTTCTCACAGTCCAAGTGAAAATATAATTTCTGTCACTATCAAGTTGCACAAACAAAGTTGCCGGAAAGTGCTACTAATATAAAATATATAGTATGGTAGCGAGGGGCGGCTCACTCACCAAAATTTGTACATCGATTTCGGAAATCGCAGGGATTTCCACAGGATTTCGGGATTTCGGATAGGATTTCGGGATTTCGGAAGGATTTCAGATAGGATTTCGGGATTTCGGATAGAATTTCGGGATTTCGAAAGGATTTCGGATTGGATTTCAGGATTTCGAATCGATTTCCAATGGATTTCGGGATTTCGGAAGGATTTCAAGGTTCAATATGGCATGAAGGACATAAAAGTACTTTCATATTTTAACCCTGGATTAAGTAAATGTCAGGCCTGCATGTTCCGAGACGATGACGTCAGCTACAGAGTCAAATTTTGACATTTTTTCTAAAACATGTATTTCCTTTTTCCAAAAAGATACTTGGAGAAATATAAAAAAATTTTTGTTTTCTAAATAATACTAAAGAAAATATTTGTTTTAAACCTTCACTCTCGCCTTCACTACTCTACAAATAAGCTTTATTCTAGTGATTTTGATTTTTGAATGTCAAACATTCATTCTGAAAAAGTTAATGTAAGATACCTACATTATTACAGTATATCGTGAGATTAAACCTTCCCCAAAAAAATCCGCCGGCCTGAAACTTTGACAGATTTTTACGTAAGTATATTTTTTATTTTACATAATATAATATTATTAAGATTTGTGTTCTACGACCCAAAATTAGAGTTGTGCAAAATTTAAAAAAAAGCAGACACGGCAATATCTACAGTTATCAATAGTAAATCACCAAAATTCATTTTTGGGACAAGATTTTTTTTTTGTTAATACAATATTTACTTTTTTTACACATGTGATGTGGAAGTAAAAAATCTAAAAACATTTTTAGTTCAGTACACATGGCAGGAATTTTATGAATTAAATCGTAAGAGGAAATAATGTAGTAGTAGTAGTAAAAAGATTTATTTAGCACGTGGCTACATGATACATTTTAACAAGTTTATACCCTTTTTTTAATTTATTTTTTGAATTAAATGACCTTTTGAAACTTTATTTGTCCTGTTGAGTTAATAAGAAAGATTTTAAACTTTTTTAAAAAGATTTTAAACTTTTTGGATTTTTAATTGACTTGTTTAATTTATTAAATTCAATAAGACCCTTATGAAAAACTGATTTATATACAATATTTTTTGAAAAATTATTAAGAAAAAAATTATTGTTATTTCGTGTTAAATAATTATGTTAATCACTATTTAGAACAGTCAATTGCTTTAAATGTGGCGGTAACAAATCATTTTCAATTTTAAAAATAAATATTAGAACCAAAAATAATACTAAATTTTTTACATTTAACCATTCTAATTTTTTTAACATCACATTAATTTTTATATATCTATCCATATTAAGTAAAATTCGCATTGCTTTATTTTGTAAAATTTGTAATCTATTTATTACACCTTCATCCGCCATAAACAAAATTGTAGAACAATAAAGAAAATGTGGTAAAATTAAAGTATTGTATACAATTTTTTTTGAAAAAAATTTTAAATTTAAACTTATTCTTTTAAAATAACTAATTTTTCCCGCAATTTTGTAAATTAAATTTTCGAATTGTAAATTATGTAGGTTGGTTTAACCGACAGTTTAACTAAGACCGAGACTAAGACACTTTATTATTATATATCTGATTTACACTTACTTACACGACTATTATCACCACCAAACAATATATATTTCGTAGAGGAAACTTAAAAATTCTTTAAAAACAATCACCTGTCCTGTAAACCACAGAAAACACGTTATAATACTAACCGTAATTGCATCACGCGGTTGCCAATTTGAATTTTTAAATGTATCCCGTTCCGCATTCCGTGCTTTTGGTAATAATCCTACCGGCGTCTACCGCGATTATTTTTATTCTCTTCAAAAGTTCTCACAAAAAAAAAAAAAATCGTATATTCAATAAGAAGTAATTTTATATTCAATAAAATGGATATTACCAAGAATGTACTTAACAAAAATTTAATAAATCATTTTTATATTATCGCAAGAAAAAAAGAAAAAACCGGCAACAGTGTCCATTTTGTTTAAGAATCTCGACGCGACCACTAATGATTTCGCAAAATCCATTTAGATTGTGGATATTATTTCGGGATTTCGGAAGGATTTCGGGTAGGATTTCGGGATTTCGGAATGATTTCGGATAGGATTTCGGGATTTCGAATCGATTTCCAATGGATTTCGGGATTTCGGAAGGATTTCGAAATAATTTCCAGAGATTTCGAAAGGATTTCACGGGATTTCGGAAGAAAACGTACAGCGATTTCGGGAGTGAGCCGCCCCTCGTATGGTAGTTACCCGCAACCACGTTTTATTTATTCAACTCAGATATATTAACGTTATTAGCATTTTCTTTTGGTCCTACGTTAGAATTCAATCTAAAGATGTAATTCAATCATTAAAACATTGTTATGTTTTAATTTAACCATGTTTCTCTTTCCAACTAAATTAGTTTAAAATTTGCTGGAATTGTGTAATAGTTTTCCTTTACCAGTCTACAATGACGGTTTAATATGATTTCAAAGCAGATTCGTTTGGTTAGTGGAGTCCTTTGTTCTTTATTGGTAGGGTCGATTATAGTCAAAGTTTCTAACGAAATTTGGGTTGGCTGTATGAATGATACTAGCTGAAAGTTTTATTATTTTCTTTACAGCAGTAAATTTATACTGC
Source organism: Polydrusus pterygomalis (assembly GCA_963969555.1). Classification (NCBI taxonomy): domain Eukaryota; kingdom Metazoa; phylum Arthropoda; class Insecta; order Coleoptera; family Curculionidae; genus Polydrusus; species Polydrusus pterygomalis. The sequence goes on along the minus strand of OZ018376.1, from coordinate 32,721,044 downwards.
AGAAGATTCACTGTTTCTTGTTATAAAAGTTTTTAGCCTCGAGTCTTAAAGTCTGGAAAAAGTTATAACTGTTCCAAACCAAATTTATTTTGCGTAAGTAATCTACCCAATTAAATCAGGAAATAGCTTTGTTTAGTTTGGGTTTTGACGAAATTAAGAGTGAAAGATACAGGGTGAAACTTTTAACTCATATAAATTCGGTCGCAAAGATTCAATTCATTTTTTAAATAACTCCAAAAACACTGGTGCCTTTTCTGTTTGATTTAACGGTATTAATTAGACATAATTATGATAATATTAAATGCAACTTGACGTTAATTTTTTTTTAGTTTTAACATGCTATACTTATAGTATTCAAGTAAAAATAATAATTGTCTTAATTTAATGAACGCATATACTGAAAACGATATAATCAGAACTTTATTTATTTCAACATTTAAAGAAAAGTTGAAGGATAACACACTAATATAGATTTAAACTTAATGTTTTTTATTCAGATGCTCAAATAGTCCTCTGTTTACTGCCAAGCAATATCCTAAACCAGGGGTCTTGAACGGCGGCCCGCGGCCCGCCATTAACTTTTTTGTGGCCCGCATACAAATAAAACACAAGTTCCAATGCATAAAATATATATTACCTAAAACGTAAAATATTGTCTACTTCAGTACTTCAAAAATCTCTTTTAGACGAAAATTGAAAAAATATTATAGAAATTATTTTACTTTAGTCTGGTCTAAATATTAATATATCTACCATCGTGAAAGAAGTTATAAAGATGGTAAATTTTACCAGGTCTCGGGGGCTCAACCACAGAGAATTCCAAAATGTTTTGTCCGATATTGATTCGCAATATGGTGATGTAGTTACTTCTCAGATGTTCGTTGCCGTAGTAGGGGAAATATATTATGTTGAAGCAGGTGTTTAATCTTAAAGAACCAATTAGAACGTTTTTGGCTAGCAAGGGACATCCTGTTGCCTTCTTTGATGATCCAGAATGGCTCAGTGATTTTGGTTTTTTCGTTGATCTTACTTTACATCTGAATGACCTGAATGCACGGTTACAAGGTAAGAAAAATTTTATAAACAACTTATATGACAGCATAAAATCCTTTGAAGCTAAACCTAAATTGTGGGAAATGCAGCTGCAAAAAAAACATTTGACACATTTTTCGAACTTGTCAACTTGTAAGTGGGGTGATCCGAATAAATATATTTCCACAGTAACTGATCTACAGAAATAATTTACTTCGAGATTTAAGGACTTCAGAGAAAATGAAAAATCAATACACTTATTTCCCACGCCTTTTACTGTGTCTGTTGAAGATGTTCCAGGAAATCTTCAAATGGAACTGATAGATTTGCAGTGCAACACTGAACTAAAAGAAAAATACAATTGTGGACTATTTTATTTTTAATCCAGATACATTGATACAATTAAGTTTCCGAACATTCGACTTCATGCTTTAAAGATGATGTCACTATTTGGGAGTACCTATGTATGTAAACAATTATTTTCTCGAATGAAACATGTAAAATCAAAAAATAGGACCAGAATAACGGACTCTCATCTCGAAAATAGCCTTCGTATCGCTACATCCAAAATAAGACCAGATATTGACAAAGTGGTAAAAACAAACAATGTCAAAAGGCTCATTAAATTTTAATATAAAAAATGCGTTTGTATAAATATTGTCTTGAGTTGACTATATTTCAGCTACCTATACTAAATTTCTCACTTTCTATATCTTCTGGCCCGGCAATCGATGGGTAGCCTAAATATGACCCTTCTATGAAAAAAGGTTGAAGACCCCTGTCCTAAACGGTCATCATCAAATAGATAATAAAAATAGTCTAATATCCATATAATTAATAAAATAGTTAATAACAAACAGTTCTACAAAAAAAAATTGTTTGTAAGTACTTTACGCGCAAAAGTGTTTTTATGGCACATTTGATTGAATTGTGTGCCAATGTGCCATTGGCAAACCACAAATTTTAGGCGCTATAAAACAAAAATAGCTTTTTTCGCGTTTCTCTGAGAAGAAAGTAAAAATAATTTCTGACAATGACATTTAGGTCAGTCAAGGTTATCTGGTTAGTTGTTTTTGATAAAAAAATATTTCTGCAATATTTTACCTACTAAGCGAACGCGGACTTTCAAAGAAAAAATACATTTATATTTTCCTTGTACCTAATAATTAATGTACAAAACAGACGATCAAATACTTGTTTTAATGAAAGTTAGAAGCCTCTGGCTTGATACCGAATAAAAGTTATAACAAAGTTTCAGTTTTCAGACAGAATTTTATTTAACAAGTAATCTTCCCAGCCAAGTCTTATTATATTTTCTTTTGTTTAGTAAAATTTATGGCGATTTAAATTTTATCAAGAAAAAAGGGATAATGGAATTTATTGGGTCCATATCCAATCCATCCATCAGGAATATTTTTGTGCTGTAGAAGATTTAAAGCAAAAGCAACAGAACATAGTAGATTTGAAAATAGGTCGTTTATTAATAATATTAATAAACAATCTTTATTCAGATAATCATTACAGTAAGTAAGAAAGATAATAATAAAAATTTAAAAAAATAAAAATCCTATTCAATGTCATCTGAAAGGGCGAAGTTCATCCCTTGCTAGTAAGAAGGGTTAATCTTCCACTTAACCTCAATTTTGTAAGTTTATACTTAATTTCTTATAATAAAAATGCATTGTTAATTTTAAATTAATTATGTTTTGTTAGCTCATAATGTTTATTAAATGTTTCTTACCATCCAGCATTAAAGTACAAATATCTTAAAAACTAATTAAAAAATCGAAATTAATGAAGTACTGTAGAAGTACTCACCCTGTATCTCTTAAACCGTGGGTATTTTATAGAGATGGGACCGAAGCCGAATATTTATTCGGTATTCGGCCTATTCGGCCATTTTTTGACTATTCGGTATTCGGCCGAATATTCGGTTTAAGACCTCGAATATTCGAATTTTTTTTTAAGGTTGCGATAAAATGGGGAAAAGGCTGATTTTAATGATTTTTTATTTTCAAATAAAAATTGCAATAGGTACGTATTTATAAAAACATAACTGCAAAAAAAATCTTTACAAACTTAAAAATAATTAATACTTATAGTTAATAAGTGGTAGATTATGGTGCAAAAACACCAAGCTTTCAGCTCTCTCAGGTAATAAACGACTCCTCTTTTTCTCATAAACATTTCCAGCTTCGGAGAACAGGTGTTCACTGTAAACAGTACTTGCAGGAGCTGATAAATAAACCTTTGCCATCTGGCTCATTTTTGGAAATTTGAGGGAGTATTTTTTCCACCATGCAAACGGGCAAGTGGTCTTTGTGCAGTATTTCTTCTGACAAGTAAGCGAAGTGGTCGTAGCTCCTTTTCCTTTGCCCCCTCTTGAAATTAAAACATTACACAATGTACACTAGGCTTTTTTATCGTCCTCGGTATCTTTAAAGAAGATCCAAACTTTTGACTTTTTGTTTTTGTTCATTTTATTAATATAAATATTATAAATCGATAATAATCTATAACATCAACCACCCTTAGCAACAGAGTACCTTACACTAAATAGGCTTGCACGGCGCGACCGTCGACACGTGTCAATACAGGTCGTGTCGTAACCCGCAAAACTCGAATAAATCTTGGCGGCTACGCGTTCAGATCAATCAAAACTGTATTATTCGGTATGGCCGAATATTCGGCCGAATATTCGGTTTCAATTTGGCCGAATATTCGGTATTCGGCTATTCGGCAAAACCACTATTCGTCACATCTCTAGTATTTTATCATAAAAGAAATACATAATATACATTTAGTCAAATAAAATATTATTTAATGTAAACATTTAGTTATTGCCGGTAATGAAAAAGCTATTACTGCCCGAACCCTATTATAGTTCCCAAGTTAGATTATCTGTTATTAGTTGTTGTATTTTATTTATATTTCTATGATACATACGTATTATTTTTTTTTTCATAATAAACAAAGAATCTTTAGCATACTTTTAATTTTTGTTCCCCTTCATAAGTGATCAAATTTTGATACACAACCATGATTTACTTTATAAATTAAGTGATGACCCTAAGTACATCAAGATTGTATAGCCATTATACATAGTTTTTCTGATAGCCATTTATGTTTCATAATAATAGAGATGAGTACAATTCACAAAATTATTTGGAAAATTAAATAGTAATAAGAGAAAGAAAGAAAAAACTAAAAGTCTTCCTCCACAAAATTTAATAGAATAAAAAATTATTCAAGGGTCTCTACATGTTTCAAACGTAGAAACGTTCATCATCAGGAGACAGCAAAATGTATTTTATGCTGATGGTGTTAGCAAAAGAGAAAATTAGAACCTTAATGGAGCTTTTATGTTTTTATTATTTTATTAAAGTTTCTATCTATCTTTATCTTATTTCTATTATAATTTTTAAAATATATTTAATTATTTTAAGACAAGATAAGATAAGACTAAAGAAATAATAAAATGAACTTCTACTTTTCTAACCTACATCCGTTAAAAGTATCGTTTTATACAGTAGCAAATTTGACGATAAATTTAAGCAGAATAGCTATTTACCTAACAAGTGCGGAAAATGAATTTTTCCGCACGAGTCTGCCGTTCGCAGCCGAGTGTCAGGTACAATAGTTTTTCTAAAGACGTGTGGAAATAAGTAACACATATTTCAAAGAAATTTAATAATTTTTAATTAACTATAACAATCACATACATATGTAACAGTAACTAATTCTGAGAAAAAAAGTAATAACTACAAGTTATAATTGATATATTATCGATTTTAACATAATTGTACCGAAAAAAAATTCCGCACTAGTGTGGAAAAACCAATTTTCCGCACGGATATCAGTGCGGAAAATTGATTTTTCCACACGTCTGTAGGAAAATTTGTTTACAACTAAATTTTAATGCGTAACTTTGCAAATTTTATTAGAAAAATATTATAATATTTTACAAAAATATAGAAACATTTCTATATTTTATCAAAAAAATTATTAAAAGTGCGCAAAAGTATGCGCAGCAGATTAAAATAACACTTGTCAAAATCTTTTAAGAAAAGCCGAAAAAGAAAGGTTACGTTTGATTGAAATTGGCATTCGGAGGTTATATTTGCTATTTCCGACATTTCCGTGTGCATCGAGGTGCCTTTTTTTTAAATAAGAGGAGATATTTGCCCAAGTAAATACCTAATTAAACTGATCCTTTCCTAAACGTAGAAAGTGTCTGTATAGGCGTTCTTCAAATTTAAGTTCCAAATTTAACATATCCAACACTCCTTTATTTTTGGCTCTTCTTAATAGCCACAATTTTACCCAGATATTTCTCTTAAAACGCGTTTATCGCTTTTTTAAAGATCTTACAATTAATAGTATTGTATAAGTTACTATATAATAGTGAAAAAGTTCATTAAAACCCATATTTTTTTAGTTATAAAGAAATAAAACAAATAGTAAAGTTTTTACAGTATCTAAATTTACAAATTACTTTATTTTTATTTACCGAAAAGCTGGATTAGATATAATTTGACATTGACATTTACCAAAGCGTCACTGTTCTTTAGTGCGCATGATTTGTTGCAAACATTGCATCTAAATTTGTTACTGTGTCATACACATCAAAATTCTATATAATTTTGTACATATTTTTGTTATAAATTTTTACTAATAAAATTTACCATAAATTTTAGCATACATTTTGTGTTAAAACTACGTCTGTGTAAAACGGCATTAAATGCAATTTTTATTGAAATATTATTAACGATTCTGTCTTGTAACAATAATATAAATTTTTTGAGTTCATTGGAATATCGAAAAGTAAGAACAGAAAATTTTATTTTTTGGTCCTTTATCCACTACAACCAAAATTAAAATATAGTACAAAAAAAGCCCATTGTTATAATACAATTAAGCAATAATGTTTGCCATCATTTTTCTACAAACACTTGTGTAAATATATTCGTACTTTTTTATCCCAAGTACTTACTTGAATTGCTTTTGTTACTATTATTAAGTCTGAATCGCTTTAGGCGATGATTTTTCATATAATAAGTCAATACTTAGGTGCTATTATCTTCATTTGTTTAAATTTATCTATTTTTTGCACGTTCCTGTATTTGCCCGTACCTTAAATATGTAAAAAAACAGGTTTATATTTTTAATGCCCTATTTATTTTCATAATGCTTAGATAAATAAGGTACGTGTTTCATAGAAGCAACGCTTTCTTACCATTTTATATAATAGTCGTCATTAATGTCAGCATCATCATACTCAACATAAGAAAAACAATTTCCTTTCTTAGGCGCCATTATAGAGCTTGGAAAGTTGGAAAAAGGAAAAAGTAACGCGTCTAAATGAGGTCCTTATTGTTTCAAGTATTAACTCCGGAATTTTCTTTTCCAGAGGTTCAAATCCAGTAAGAATAGCAGCGCCTCCGGAATTATCCGGAATGACATTGGAATCCAGACTGGTGTCTTACGATTGGGATAATCAGTTCCAGAGTTTTCAGGAGGCGACAATGCGAGGCTCGTTTAAGCCCATCTGTTGGACATCGCAATTGACGTTATTACCGGTGAGTGTTTTAGGAAATTGTCTACTGCCATTCCGGAAAAAGTGGCACCTTTTCTAGATTTACTGATGTCTTTATTTTATTATTTTACAAAAAAGGCAAGATTAAGATTGTCATGGAGAAGCCTAGCTTCAACTTCTTTCTTTCATGTTTTGGATTTAAAAGAAAATAAAGTGTGTATCTGATATCTGACTGACCTCAAAAATAGCTAAAATTGTCTGGTATTTATTTTTGAATACAGATTTATAAATAAATAAATTTTTCTAATTTGGTATCATAACAAGTCTATTACGATACGCATTTGCGTATCGTAATGAAGCTATTTCGATACGCGTTTTTTCTTTATTTGATGTTGGTAATATTTAAATGTTTTATTTCATGAACTTGCGCGGCATTTGTGATTTACTAGAAAACCCATTTTTCGCAGAGGAAAAATAGGCTTGATAACCTACTTTTTTATTCTGTGTGGATAACAGTCAAGTATTTTGGTTGCATAAATCTATTAATCAATCTTTTGTAGATGCTTCAAGCTATCATTTTCTGCCAAATCCTATCCAAAATTCAATCTACTAACCTTCCAATGTCGATTTTAACTTCAACTTTATTTGAATTTTCGATCTTCCCTATACTAAATTGCAATGCCGTGACGTAAAATCACGTCTTTAGAAATTCGAAAAAAAAGTAGCAAAATCGCCCGAATTTCCGAACGCTCTGTATATGTACCGAATGTACAAGGATCACACAACGTATTCCGTCCAATTTCAAATCTCATATCGCTAAAATAACTTTAGAATCTCGTGGTGAAAATGGGTCAATAAATCAAAAAATGACAGTTCGCAAAATAATTTTTGTCCAGAGGCTACTATGATAAAAAATAGTATTACCAACATAAAATTTAGACATAAAAATTTACAAAATTTGAAGGATTTATTTTCTTTTTAAATATGTCTTTTTATTGAAAAAACTACAAATTAGAAAAAATAGTATAACGTACGTGTTATATAAAGCAGTTTTAAGCACTTGTCCCGTTATAAACATTAACATGGACGCGTGCTATAAAATGATGCTTTATAAAACGTGTACGTTAATATACCTACTATTATACTTACAAAGTCAAAGAACTTGTGGATAAAAAGACTGTGAGAACAAAACTAGCTGCTTTAAGACTGTGACTTTGGTCAACAAACCATTTCAGATGGAACTTGAAAAAATACGTTTACCGGTATTTAACCAGGAATAAATAGTTTAACATTTTACATAGAATTTTAAATGCAATAGAAAAAATAAACAAGAAAAAGTATGTTTATGAATCACTGCGGTACATTTATTTTATTTACAATAATTGTAATGTACAGGGGAATAAAATTGTACCATCGGCGTATTTGGCAACATCGCAAATTACTGATTATTGACATCACGTATACGGAAGCGGTTTGGCGCGTGTTTAAAAAAGAGGAATTTTATTTTACGATATCTGGTAATATTTTGATTTTTATGAAAAAATAAAACTAGGGCGCGTAATATGAGCCTATAATTTAAATTATAAAAAAAATGTGCAACGACCCTATTACCTAAACGTCATAATAAACTAGCACGATAATAATATACCATTACTTATTTGCTACATAGTTAATATTATCCACTGACCTCTGATACTAGATTATTAACTTAATAAATATTGTAATATCAGCATCATTGTGACCATTAAGCAAGCTTAAAACTACAAAAGCTTATTTAAATTTAAACAATGTCTAATTTATCATAATTAATCCTTTGGGTCATTGTCCAGTTTTTATTATTAGAGAACTATGGTCGTTCGGTACTATTGGTAAAACTGAAATTAATATTAACGTAATTGGCATAACATGTTACTGAAGTGGTCCACAAAATTGTCGAGCAACATTGTTGCCTCCTGTCTGTTTGACTTGCTACATGATCCTCTCCCCACTACCATACCGTCACGCGCATCGGGGCGATGCCTGGATTGTTTTGCACTGGCATAAATATATTATATTTATTTTTGATTAAAAAATCAGATTGAGTGACGCGATATGGCTGGAAACAAGTTTGCTTATTTTTAATATGGGAAGTCGCCTCATGCCTTTCCAGGATTAAGATTATTTCGTTTTCCGGTAGAAGAAGAGAGGCGGAAGCAATGGATCGTAAATAGTGGCATGCAATTATGTGGTCTATTAGCAGGTCAAAAATAAATAAATGGAATTTTCATTTTAATACCTTTTTATGTGTCCTATTGTATTTGTTTCTGTTTTTACCTACAAGGTAGGAAACATTTAAAATTATTATTTGTTATATAAAAAATTTAGATCAAATACGACATGACCTGTTTAATAAAAGAAAGTTAATAATTATTGATTAAAAAAACACGACGTTATAGACCTATTTTAACGCTAATGGAAAATTTTTGCAAACTAACAAGTCGGTTTTTTAAAAGAAAATTACCTTGATTAATTGTCTAAAGTACATATTTTTATTATCAAAAACATACATTCGGCTGGAATTGAGAACTTCCTATTTTATTGTCTGTTAAAATGCTTCAATCCTTAAAAATTTCAATAAAATACGATATGCGGCAACACCACGACATCACATCAGTGAATTTGAGACATCTGTTGCCGAGGCGCTTCATTTATAACTATAGATTTACCATCAACTCCACAATGGCGGCCAAACCATCTCCAATACAGTCTAAAACAAGTCAAGTTTTCTCAAAGATCCGCTATTTTTATAGTTTAATATTCAATGCTAGAGGTCAAACATTTCCTAGAAACGCGAATGCAGCAACTTTAAAACCATGACATCACATTATTACGTCATGCCCAATTATGTTATTTGTTAGCCTCGACCGATTATATTGCTATCTTTGTTCTATTAAACTAAATAGATAAGAACACCTTAAGAATAGAAAACAGTCCACCAAATATCCAGGTAGATGCGGCGCTAGAGCTTCAGCTGAATTACTGCCACCAATTTGTCAAGGCAGATATGACGTCAGTAAGTTTATCCCGTGTGATTATTAAAGAGCGCATCTTGTCTATTTGTTTTTTCAATAAATAATTCAAAAAATTTATGAACTGAAACAGTAGAAAATTTTATCTTTTTTTTTTATTTTTATTTCTATGCGGTACGATAAAAATCAAAATTTAGTGAAAAATCCCATTTCCATTGATATATTACCTAAACCTGGATATCTTGCTAAAGCTGTCTATTTGGTATTTTCCTCTTTCGGGCGTCCCGTTTCGTGCGCTCCAAAAATTATACCTGAAAATGGCCTGTTTCGGGCGTTGAGCTACGACAATTGCTAACCTTTTCCTGTTTCGTGCGCTAATGTATTAATGGCATTTTATTACCTAGGATCATCACCAGTGCTGTAAATCTTAATTAATTTATGGTTGGTATTACAATACAAATATAACAATATAAATATTTTTGTGGATTACGGATTATAATGCAAAGGTAGGTAGGTAAAATTTACTATAAATTGTTCTGAGCATATTCAAAAAAATATTCTTTAACGTACTGCGACTTATGCAATATGGACCTTCAAGTTGTGACGTCAAAGCGAGGAAAGCAAGTTATTCTTTATTCCGGCTATAGATTTAATTTAAAATCAACGAATAAAAACAACACCATTAGATGGATATGTGCCAACCGAACCTGCCCCGGAGCCATCATCACAGATAACGCGCCAGCAAGTGTAATTCAAAGCAAGCAGCACACCTGTGTTCCTGATGTTGCTAAGAATGAAGTAGAACTCTGCATCCAAAAAGCAAAGAAGAGGGCCCGAGAGGAACTCACGCCAGTACCACAGATATATCGCCAGGAGTTGGTAACTGCGAGGAATATGGGACTGGATTTCGTCACGCAGATTCCAGAACTTACATCAATTAAAACATCGCTCTACAGAGAAAGGCATAACTCACTGGGAGTCAAATTCTTACCCAAAAGCCGAGAACAAGTTATTATTCCAGAATCAATAAAGGAGAACCTTATAGTGGACGATGGCAACGAAGAAAGGATTCTAGCGTTCGGATACAAACTGGACAGTCTTCTCGCCGGCAATACCACATTTTTCCTGGATGGCACGTTTAAAAGTTGTTGTCCGCTTTTCGACCAACTATATACACTGCATGTAGATATCGGAAGCACCGAAGAGAGGACATGTATAGTTCCCGCCATATATGCTTTGTTACCCAACAGAAAGAAATCCACTTACAAAAGATTGTTTTCCTGTCTAAAAAAGCAACTTAAAAGTTTTCATCCATATAAGATACACATCGATTTTGAAGCCGCTGCGATAAGTGCCGTCAAAGAAGAATTTGTTACGGCTGATGTAAAGGGTTGTAATTTTCATTTCAACCAAGCCTTATGGAGAAAAGTGCAACAGTTAGGAATGACACAGGCTTACAGAGACAATAAAGAAATCAGAGACCATGTGAAGATGGTTGCTGCATTGGCACATGTGCCAATCGAATATGTTTCGGAGGGATGGCTCTCTATTATGGAATCTACACCACAAGACGAAGCACTAACCGAATTTTATGACTACTTTGTTGATAGTTGGATGGACAAGGAAGAAATATGGGTTTGCAGTGGAGAACGGCATCGCACTACCAATTCCGTAGAAGGCTGGCACAACCGCTTTAACAAAAAAATTGGAAAATCGCACCCGAATATATACGAACTGTTGAAAGGCCTACAAGAGGAAATGTTGTTCTACGACACCATATATGAAAGAAATAACGTACATATGCAGGTTCCTAAACGAGCCAAGAAGTACAGTGAACGAGACCATAGGTTAGAAACGATTATTGCAGACCTCACAGCAGGAAGAGCCACTATTTCACAAACCCTTAGAAAATTAGTTTATATAGTAAATTTTGTTTAATGTAATGACTGTAGTTGTCAATATACCATTTTTAAATAACATTTTGTGTCTTTAACAAACCCTTAGAAAATTAGTTTATATAGTAAATTTTGTTTAATGTAATGACTGTAGTTGTCAATATACCATTTTTAAATAACATTTTGTGTCTTTATTTAATTGTGAAAACGAGCAGAATAAGTAACGCCCGAAACAGGAATTTTGTAGGGTTATATTTTATTAGAATATTCTCTACCTGGGGTGCCAGCACGAAACAGGAACTTTTTGGGTTTACGCACGAAACAGGACGCCCGAAACGCCCCTAAACCGTCTATTTTAATAACATATTTTATCTCTCAAAATGCATTGTATTGTTTTAATATAATCCTCTGAACGCATTTATGTTTAGATGCAATATTTATGTCAGCGGGCTGAAATAAAATGCTTTTTAATTACATTTTAATACAGGACTAGACACTAGGCAGGCAGCTGCTTTATGCAAAACAGAAGTTTAAAATGCATTTTTGTTTCGCAGATGATTTGGAATTTTCCTGAAATGGTTATGTTGCTGACACAAAGATGTGTTATTTTATTATTTATTTTGTTTAGATGCAGGAAAAAGGGGTTTTTAATTAAAAATTGCTATTTTCATTACAAATATAATTTCAAGTTTATATTTTTTCACTTGTGGCATTTAGTAAATGAATGAACAAATCCGAATAAATCCAGTCGTATTAAAATAGGTTCGAAAATTATACTTTTTGTAACGGTGTATAGGGTATTCACAAAAATTATCACAAAAAGACAAATAAATAAATTAGAACTTTACCAACTACGACAACAGGCAGAATGGCATAAACGATTATCTACTGGTAATAAAAAACCTAATTAGGAAATGTGCCGAATACAACAAACCTTTGGTATTGATATTTGTGGACTACGAAAAAGCTTTCGACACAATACATCAACAAATAATGTCGAATTCCTTACACTAATATAATCAATATACAGGGTGATTCAAAAGTACTTTGACAAACTTCGGGAGGTAATTGCCGGCAATATTTTAAGATGAAAAGTCCTTATAAACAGTGGTCCTTGGCGACTTCGTTACGGAGATACAGGGTGTTGAAATGTTAAAAGGAATAGTAATAATTTTTAAATAACTCCTTAACGAGTAATTTTTTTTTTATGAAATTTAGTGAATTAAATAAGCATCTAAGGACACGTATTTTCAAAGTATAACACGTTCGTAAATTTAACCAGTGGCGTCGGTACAAAATGTTACTACCATACTTTTTGTGAAAACTATGCTACACCACTGACTTATTTTATTTTAACATTATTCTTATGAATCTCCCCTTTATTTACAACAAAAAAGATCACGTGTATTTTTTTGCTACGAGGGACGGTTTAAGGGTAAATGATTATTTTATTTGACTATACACAAATATTAAAAAATGTGTTTTAAACTGATCAACCACTAAAATATTTATTAAAGTATTTTAACGAATACGTACATACATACTTACTAATAAACAAATATGTATATGCCTAAGGAAGGCATCTGAGGATGCCTATTTTCTAAGTATAACACGTTCTTAGTGGCATACATATTTTTTTATTTATTAGTATGTTATTTTTTAATATTTTGTGTTTTGACAAGGCGGCTTTGGAAATGCATTTGTCGATAATTTAAAACATAACATAATACAGAATTCTCCAAACTGTGGCTTGGGTGGAATTGAGAGCATCAGCAATTATTCGGGTACTTGTATATCTGGATTTTCCACTACAGCGTTTAAAACAGCTTCTTCTAATTCTGGGGTTCGGGCTGTTCGCGGTCTTCCAGGAATGTCACGTGGCGTAAAAGTCCCTGTTTCAGCTAAACGGCGGTGAAAATTCGTAAATGTTGCAGCAGCAGGCAGTACTCGGTTAGGATCTCGCTCCTGATAAATTCTTCTAGCTTCTCGTGCATTTCCATCGACAAGGCCATATTATACAAAATGCATGTCGGCTAAATGCGCATTATTTCTTAAATAATCCATACCTTATAAACAATACTAATAATAGTCAATGAAAATAACAAAACGGAAAAAATAAAACTCAACGGTAACTAACTGTCAAATATGTTTTAATTTATTGACAAATGCATTTCCAAAGCCGCCTTGTCAAAACACAAAATAATAAAAAATAACATACTTAGGGGAACCGGGTATAGAACGGGGTACCGAGGTAGAACGGGGTACCACGTTTCAAATTTTCGCGGGTTAGCGCAAGACCGCCATATCGATATATATTCACAGCACAATATCCAACAAATGCGTTGGCAACACATTTGACCTTGTCGATGGTCGTTGGAGAGCCGTTGCGTTGAATACATCACTGGGAGAAGATCCACTGTAAGAATTGACGAATTGGCAAACAACGGTAAGTGTTTAATTTTACTAGCCGTACATTTTGTGTAGTATGGGAAGATAGCCCCTTTCTTAGGGTACCTTTTCCCCATAAAACAAAATTGTTAATTGAAACGCTTTAATTGTTTATTTAGTAACAATCACGACGAATGCCCTCGGGGCAGAATGGGGAGAGGCGGAACGGGGAGTTTCCGCCCCACGTGTATGTTGATCGGCTAAATTTTATTCTGGTTGTTGTTTAATGATGTGCTCTTTTTAATACTTTGTAGATTCTAATCATAAATCTTACTATTTATTAAACAACATTTAACCATTATCATCCTAAATAAATTATTTTTTTAGATGGTTCGAACATACGGAAGAAAAACGGAACGACAACATTGGTCTTTGGAGTCAATGCATCAGGAGTCAATTGCTGTTTTTAATCATGAGATGGGGTACAAAACAGCAGCACAACAATTAAGTGTTCCCAAAAACCACCTTAAAACGCTACGTTGCTAAAAAAGGCAAGAAGGTGAAAATTTTAAAATTGATACCGAAAACGGTTGGAAAAAGCTATATACCTTAAATATTTCTGATTCCGAGTCATCAACCGAAGAAGAGGACGCTGAGTGCCTATATTGTCAAGAGTTTTATTCTAAATCTTCGGAAGGATGGGTCGCTTGCAGTTTGTGTCACATATGGGCAGATAATTCTTGTGCGGGCATAGATAGCGACGATGACGAAACTGCGTTTTCATCTGAGTCTGTCAATAAGGAGCATTTCTTGTATTATTTAAACCATGTTATGTTGTACGTTGTACGCCAAGTTATTTTATGTGTTGTTGTAGATCAATAAAGGGTATTGACTAAGTTTTTAACAACTATTTTATTCTGCCTCACATGTACCCCGATGTACCCCATAGGTGGGGCACAACGGGGTATTGTGCAAATTTTTAAAAAACAATAAATAGCAAAATACGAAAAAGGAAATAATCAAATTTTTTTGTAACAATCATCGGAAATAACATCAACTATAACTTCCAAGGACAAAGTTTAAGGATTTGTAGGTAAATTTTGTGCAAAAAAAAATTTCAAACATTAAGTACCCCGTTCTACCCCGGGTTCCCCTACTAATAAATAAATATGTAAGCCACTGAGAACGTGTTATACTTAGAAAATAGGCATCCTCAAATAGGCATCCTCAAATAGGCATCCTCAAATAGGCATCCTCAAATAGGCATCCTCAGATGCCTTCCTTAGGCATATACGTATTTGTTTATTAGTAAGTAAGTATGTATGTAGGTATTCGTTAAAATACTTTAATAAATATTTTAGTGGTTGATCAGTTTAAAATACATTTTTTAATATTTGTGTATAGTCAAATAAAATAATCATTTACCCTTAAACCGTCCCTCGTATCAAAAAAACCACACGTGATCTTTTTTATTGTAAATGATGGGGGGGATTCATATAATAAGAATAAAGTTAAAATAAAATAAGTCAGTGGTGTAGCATAGCTTTCACAAAAATTATGATAGTAACATTTTGTACCGACGCCACTGGTTAAATTTACGAACGTGTTGTACTTTGAAAATAAGTGTCCTTAGATGCTTATTCAATTCACTAAATTTCATAAAAAGAAAATAACTCGTTAAGGAGTTATTTTAAAATTATTACTATTCCTTTTAACATTTCAACACCCTGTATCTTCGTAACGAAATCGCCAAGGACCACTATTTTTAAGAACTTTTAATCTTAAAATATTACCAGCAACTACCTCCCGAAGTTTGTCAAAGTACTTTTGAATCACCCTGTATACCAAATTGCTACTGTACAAATAAATTCCCCATACGACGTGGTGTACGACAAGGAGACATTATATCGCCAACCACTGCTAGAATATGTATGCAATAGGGCAAACCTAGATAAGAAAGGCATAAATATAAATGAAGAAAGACTGCCAACTGCCACTTAAGATTCGCTAAAGATCTTGTCTCTTGATAGCCGACCAAATGGCGAAGCCAGCAATTTATTTGACAGGTTCTACCTTTCTTCCCTAAAAGTTGGACTAAAAATGAACGTGGCAAAAACACAAATTATGACAAACTTCGTACTCAGCGAGAGCATGTAATATGTAGCTGGAAAAGCAATCGACCAAACTACTGAACTTAACCGCCGCATAAGACTAACCAGGTAGCTTTCGGAAAATTAAACTATGTATGCCTAAATCAGACCTTCCACTCTTAAATGGAACTAGTCGCCTGACTGACAGTCAATAGATATACCATGCGAATATTGGAACGTAGACCAAGACAAGAAGCCTATCGAAATGGAGGCCGCACTCCAACGACATGGACCGATGACCAAAGCGTTGTCAGGGAAACTGGACGCAGGCGGCGCAGGATCGGAATACATGGAACAGATTATGGGAAACCTGCATCCAGCAGGTGATGATGATGATGGTGTATTATTTATTTTCTTATATAAAAATTCCTTAGGCATCAATTGGCGACTGAAATCTTTATTTTATGCTATTACATACCTTTTAAAAATTTACAATTGCAATATTTGCTACTTTGCTAATCACCCTCACCCATCTCTGAGATCCATCCACTTTAAAATACCAAATGGCCCTACCCCTCTGATAGTAGCACTGCGAAATTTAAAAGATTGCGTATCTCAGGATGTCACAAAAACCGCATATTTTTCCTTATTCCACTCCCACCTTTCTTACGCAATACTTGCATGGGGCCATTCTGCGGAAATACACCGACCATTCCGACTACAAAGGCGAGCTATAAGAGCTCTGTCTGGACTAGGTTACAGGGATGACTGCAGACAAGCGTTCAGGGACCTTGGGATCCTCACCTTGCCATCACAGTATATTCTGGATGCTGTTTGTTACGTAAAGAACAATCTGGACAACTTCGCATCCCACGAGACTATACACAATTATAATACCAGAAACAAGAGTAATATTGTTCCGGCATATTGGAGACTAAAGAGGTGTCAAACTGGCCCAGGTTACTGGGCAAGTAAATTTTATAATTTGCTGCCCGAAAACATCAAGGGACTTGATTTTAAAAATTTTAAACGTAGTATTAAGGAAATTTTAATAAGGAATGCGTTCTATAACATTAACGAATATATGTCCCACATCTTCTAAAAAATAACACAATAAATTGCGGTTGCAACATTTATTTGTGTATCTAATTCTAAAATAATTATTACAATACGTTACATACATATACATGAGACCACTGTATTGCCATTTTAAAGTGCATAATTTTATTTTATTTTATTATATTTTATTTTATTTTATTATGTGAAACATTGTATCCTAGTATTTTCTATATTTTATTTTATACTCTGACGTGTGTGAACATTGGAAATATGTGGTAGCACGAATAAAGAATTTGAATAGTTCAATTAAATCACAGAGCTTCCTACAAATATTTAAAAAATCATTAAAGTATTATTTATTTAAAAAAACAGAATAAAAACTTATAAAACTTTTAAATATTTAAACGATGGTATTTTTGAATTACTTTTATTATTTTATAAAATTTGTTAAATTGTAGCAAAAAATATATATACATATATATCTTGTTTCTACTACGCCCTAGTAAAAAAGTATGGTAAAATTACAAACGCGCTACAATCTTTGTTTCAAACACCCCATTCCCACTAACGAGTATAAATAATAGGGGGAAAGAGAATAAAATGATCTTATTTATTCTAATAAAACATTGAGCAGATAATGTTTACACGTGACAACATAACAACCGTGGACACAGACATAAAATATTTCAAAAATATAATATCATCTATTTTATTTCAAACATCTGTCTAAGTTGGCATCTGCCTAATAACAAAATATATTTTTCCCATTTTATCGAAATGAATAGTAATATAATAAAAACTTTATATTTATAATAAATTCGTTTAAATAGCCTTTCGGAATTTGCTGCTGTGTATTCAGGATATGTTACATGTAAATTAATATTTTTTATAGGCGGCAGTAACAACTTAGCGTCAAATAAACTTCAATAATTTATTTATATGTAAATAACTGGATTTTTATGTTTCTATTTTTCATAACGTTACATTTTTTGTGTGATATTTAGCCCTCATAAAACCTTTTATTAGAAATGCCGCGTTGTATTCATTTTGGAATATCGCCGTCATATTTAAATACAAACTGAAGCCAAGCGGAACTTTTTCTAGGCTGCGATTGGTCAAAGCACAAAAGCTCTAACGTTTTGGAACCACCGACCATTTTAACTAATTATAACTTTAGGTACCATTGTCTCGTAGTAAATTTAAAAATCGCCCGACATTACTTTCATTTTATACTTTTATATATCATGCAGGTCTGGGATAAGTACATTGATTAGTTCTTTGGTAATTTGGTATAATATGCACTTATTAAAATAATGTGCGTGTCATTCTTCTGGTCTAACGGTTAGTTTTGATAATTATCTAGGGGTTTCTCCCGCTCTATAAGTTTCTGTTGTAGAGAAAATACTCTAACATTTGTCGTAAATGACATTTATTTGTCTTTTAAGATTTTCACTTATTGGTTTAAAAAAGTTTTCCACGAAATTTTTCACATTATAGGCGAAGGATTATAGGACTTGAGGGTCAACTTCTTCATAGATAGTACGTTTACTTAAGTTTCAGTATATATCGTTTTATACGTTAGGTAGTTTACCTTTTTGTTTACTAGAATTTGTCCAGAAATTTGGCTCATTGTTCTACTTATCGCATTTTATTCGGAAAGTATAACCTTCATAGCAAAAATTTATAAAACAGGAAAGTTGTACCGTGCGAGCAAAAATTACTTGCATCAAAGAGGGCTTGGATTAAAAAACGAGGGCTTGGTTTAGATCCCAATGATATGGTGTCGATATATCTAACCAACCCCCAACATTTCTGAAAAAAACTTTAAAATATCTCGAGAGAAATACAATCAAGCGAAGGCTACCAAAAATTGTGGCTGCGCCGATGTGGTGCCCCCCCCCCCCCCCCAATATTTTGGGTCTAGAACCGCCCCTGATGCCAAACTAATAAGTAGACAAATACAAATTAATTTTTGTTGTTTACAAAATTAACAAAGTACAGAAAGAAAAAGAATAATAATTACATAAATTGCTGCGTGAATTTATGCTCCAAGCATAAAGTCTCTTCATATTTTCGAAAGTGCTGACAAGCATTTCTGGAAAAATGTTACCACATTCTTGGATAATCCTTTCTTGTAATTGTTCTAAATTTGCCACTGGTGTTTTAAAAATAGTGTTCTTTAAATGAGGAAAAACGAAGTAATCCATAACCGTTAAACAAGGTAAGATGGGAATTCAATGTCTGATCGAAAACTGATCAATCTGTCGTTTGCTCTACGGCTAAGCATTATGTCCTTAGATGCAAGCAAGGGCGTCCATTGGGGGGGGGGGGGGGGCAAAACGGGCACTTGCCCTTTTCTCCTAGGCGCCCACATTACTATTTTATTTCATAATTCAGTATAAATATTGAATAGGTTAGTTAGTAGACCAACAAATCACTAAACTGAACAATTACATAATAAAAACATATCAATAAATTAATACATTATAGGCATAAGTTAAATAAATAGTCTTATACAGTGTCACCAGTAAAGTCCGCATCATATGGGAGTTTTTTTATTAATATCTTTATTCAAAATTTGACTTTGGTATCAAGTTCTGCATCGATCGAGATGAAAATTAGGCAAATAAATAGTAATCATGTGATTCGCATTATCTGTCAAATTTTACTTTTTTTTCTAAAAATAATTCAAAAGTGGGTTATTTCTGAAAATATCGAAAAAAGTTATAATTTTTTTTTAAATGCAGTTTTTAGCCCACATGCAAAATTTCAGCTGGATAAGATAATTTTGATTTTTTACCTATATTTTGTAAATAAGACTCAAAGCAACCTATACATAAAATTTCTTAGTTTTGACAATGCTTTATTTCAGATACATTTTCTTTAAACTAGCGTTAAATGTGTGTTTTTCTACAAAATCAAAATTGGGCTATTAAAATTTGGTCGCATGTGATGCAAAGTTCATTTGTTTTTGACCCTGTATAAGGTAACTTCATAAAATACTTATTTTTGAAAACGTAGTTTGTGACTGAAAGTAAAAACATAAAAAATAAAATAAAGAGATTTTAAATTAAATCGTTGAAAATAGATAAACTTTACGTTGGGTTAAGCAAAAATTTATTTTCCACTTAATGAACACTTTACTGATGACACTGTGTTCTTTTTGTCTTAATATTAAAGTGTATTACTTTCAGACACAAACTATGTTTTTAAAAATACTTATTTTATAAAGTTACCTTATACAGGGTCAATAACAAATGAACTTTGTATCACATGCGACCAAATTTTAATAGCTCAATTTTGATTTCGTAGAAAAACACACATTTAATATAAAGCTACTTTAAAAAAAAATTATCTGAAATAAAGCATTGTCAAAACTAAGAAGTTTTATGTAGGTTACGTTGAGTGTTATTTTGCAAAAGTGGTGCAATTTACAAAATATGGGTAAAAATAAAAATTATCTTATCCAGCTGAAATTTTGCATGTGGGCTAGAAACTGCATTTAAAAAAACTTTTCCCTATAACTTTTTTTTGATGTTTTCAGAAATAACCCCACTTTTGAATTATTTTTTGAAAAAAATTAAAATTTGACAGATAATGCGAATAAAGCTATTAATAAAAAAAATCCCATATGATGCGGACTTTACTGGTGACACTGTATATAAAAAGTATTGTTTAAGTTTTTGCCCCCTCCTGAAAAACGCTCTATGGACGCCCTTGGATGCAAGGCCCTCTTTGATGCAAATAATTTTTGCTCGCACGGTATATTATAATATTGGTCCAATAGACCCCACAACACCATTACCGTAAGAATATTTCACTCCAGTTAAGGATAAAATAAATTTGATAGCTTCAGTCGAACAAGCTCGAACAAACCCAAAAGCTATGGCAGATCCGTAAAAAGGTCAATATCTCAACCCACATTAATTTTCCTTTAACAATCGTATGCTTAGCAAGACGAAATTTAAGGAGCCGATGCCAGAGAAGTTTATTCAAAATTATTCTTAAATATATTGCGAAAAAGTATACCCCTGTATAAAAGTCATTCTAAACTCTATATACCCAGACACAAACAGAAATATTCATTAGCAAAGGCATACGTCATGAATGCAAAACTCCAATGATAATACAACCCCTCCGGAGTTTCAACATATCATCACCTGTCCGGATCTATTGTATGCTGGCTGCATCCCTGTGTTAGCGAAGGGGCTTTCTGATTTTACTTTCCTCGTCTCGTATTGTAATAAAAAAGAAATGTAATTTTATGACATGAGCTAATAACATTTGCTAAACTAAAATAACGTAATCTTATTTATATTTTACATGGTTGATAGTGATAGGTGGTGTATTATCACATGCGTTTCACCTAGTTTATGCTCTTTCGAAGCGAAAAATAAAATTTACATTTATTAAACCAAAATAACGTTTATTTATTTATAACGGGTTTGTTCGTGGTGCACCGCTAGACTCGCTATAGGAAATCATATGTAAATTTTGCTACCTTTATAACGAATGGAAAATGATAATTCTTATTTTCATTACTATTAGGTTCAGGTTTATGAATTTTTGAATTTGTTAATCGTGTAATACTTTAATTAGGGTTAAACCCACATTATGTCTTAAGTACCTACTAATAAAATAGCAAACAATTCGAATTTATTTTATAATCCTAGGTAGACTGGTGAACATAGCAGTTATTAAGTTATTATACGTTTATAATTTCGTCGATATTTAATGTTTTAACAAACTCGTGTTCGATACTGATTAAGGATAAATCCGAAAGGCGTTGTTGTCCCATGGTGTTACGTAAATAGGTTTTACTATTTTATGTTTGTAAAAAGATCGTTTCGCTGAAGTCACACTAACTGGTAAAGTTAGAAATAACATCAAGATACAGCCGGAAAATTTGAAGAAACACACTGATTCTTTATTAATAAATGATCCGCAAGTTCATACACTGTTTTTAATTTTGAAATATGATCCACAAGTTCATACCCTGTTTTTAATTTTGAAATACTATCTCCAAGTCCCTTTCTGAGGCTTAAAATTTGCCTAGGAAAGTCGATGGACAAGTCTTTATATAGTTAAATTCACATAAAGTTTTAATGCCAAATGTCAAGACTTGACATTGTCTAGTTACTTTAGATTTCGCCAACTTACTAAATTTCCTATACAGCTGAGATTGGTCAGTGTTTTTTCTTTTTCTTTTCTGGAATTGTTCGGCCAACTCTTTTTATTTCTATCTCTTTTTAATCGTATGAAATAATACAAGATAGACATACTTTGTATGCAGCACAATTATAATAATTAAATTTAGCCATTAGAAATTTATATTTTATGAGTTGCTGCAGTATTTGACAAGTATGTCAGAACTAAAATGTCACGGCGTTAAAAGTTTACGTGAATTCAACTATAGTATATCCATTGTAAATTCCACGCTTTCACGTATATAATAATTAATATAATATAATTATTATAATAATTCTTCTTCAGTTATCAAAGGTAAATTCTCAGGATATAAAAAAAAATAAAATTAATTATGAAATAAAATACCTATGAAAAACAAAGCTGACAGCGAGCTTTGAAGGGGCCGTCACTGTGGGCCCCCCGGCCGATCCCCCCCTCCCCCACGCGGGGGTGTTGGCTACGCTTCTGCAAGAAATTCTCAAAATAATTAACATTGTTATATACAGCCAATAATATTACAATAATGAAAGTATCCCCTAGCTCTTCCATAACCTATGATTATTATTCTATATGAGTTTTATTTAAGATTAACTGATTATATTTATGTCCTATGTTGGTAAGATACATTTTACGGCGTAAAATATTTTATCTACCCATAATTTTACCAATAACTATAATTTTTTCTTGCACGTTCGCGTTTCATGAAATTATCTGTCTTACCATGAAGCCAATAATTTACCATTATTTAGATTATTAATTTATTTATATCAATCTTCTATTGTTACAGGGCACAGACAAAGAATCGCACTATCCCAACATATCAAGACCATATGTTCGTAGCACAATCGATCAATGCAACTACAAGAGATACAGCACCGAGGGCTGGCCGGGTGGCACACCAGTTATAGAATTAGATGGTAATCACATAGAAGGTGTTACCAAAAGTAAAGTGTCCCGTAGCAGCATTCCTGCGCATGAAGAATCTTTAGGATTAAGCAGGTTTTTCAATTCAGCTAACCAATCAATGTGCAACTTTTTACTATTAATGGTGTCTGTTATACTTGTTTGGTTCAACCGTTGACTGATTATTTTTGTGATATAGATGTTAAATACTTTTATGTTACGTGTTTATTACTCAAAAGAGAAAACTCGCCAGTGAAAAGCTGCTGTGGTGTGAACTTTTCCTGTTTATTTTCTATAACCAAGTCATGTCTGTACTAGTCCGTTCGGCCAGCAGGTGTATTATAAAGCATGTATATTTTAGAGAAAGATTGTTAGAAAATGTGCGGTGAGACTACGGTAAAATGTTCCTTGTTTAAATATTATTTTCAATGTGGAAATAGAAAATATTAATTTGGAGAATAAAAATAACTTGGGTGATATTACACGTTTAGTTAATATCTGGATCAAAAGTTTTTAAAATACTTTCATTGATAACTGATAAGATAATAGCACTGAAGGGGGCCCACTCACACTCCGGAAATCCTCAGAGGAACAACTGCACAGGCCTGGCCTTGATTACCGGAGTGTATGTGTAGACGGCCTTAAGTTTTTTTGGACTGTTCAGGTCGCCGGAATAAAAGTAAAATCCTCAAGGAAAAACTGCGCTGTTTTTCCTCTGAGGATTTCCGGAGTGTGAGTGGGCACCTTTACGTATTTATTTATTTGTACACGGAAAAAAAATTATAAATGGAAAAGTGAATCATTACACAGTAAAAAATGCAATGCGACAGGTCAACAAGTGACAGCCAGTCTTCTTCGCCTTTGAACATTACATAACTCTTTTTGTCTTTGTGTGTGACATAAGCAAGTGGGTGGTCGTGAAAGTACTAATAGCGAGTTTTACAGTACTGCTCCTGTAGAGAAGCTTCCGAATTTTCATCTGAAATGTAATGTTTATCTGTTGCCTTTGCCTTTCAGTGTGTTTAAAACTACCAAATATTCTATAAGGTAAAGTTTCCTTTTTCTTTTGTCAACCCATCAGCAACATAGTATTTATCTTACAACAAAATAAAAGCGTTTCTCTGTCTTATAATGTTTTGCTCTTCCTAGCGTCCATCAAATCTGACACCCTTATCAGACATTTTGGAAAGAAGCTATTTTTTCGGCAACCGTCTGGGAAGTACCCACTTCCCGGACGCTTTTCCTTTGAGAAAGTAGCATTTGCTCGAATTTTAATATAAATATTAATATAAATAAGAATTATAATGTTTCTGTTAGTACCTATCTTCTGTTCGAATTTCAATATTTAATACAAATACGAATTAAAATGTTCGAAATTTTGTTCTACAAAGAAATATAATATAGAAATGTGTCTCATTGATTTGTTATTCTACACGGTTGCCGAAAAAATGGTGTACGCAACACGTCCGAAAACAGTTTTTTTGGACTCGCAGACTTCCAGGACTCGCCTACGGCTTGTCCTAGAATTTTGTCGACTCGTCCAAAAAAACAGTATTTTCCGGACTTGTAACGTAAATTACTATTGTGTGCAATGTAGATTAGTTTCTTCAAATTCGATAGGCAGCGGCTTTAAAACTAGTTTATGCTAGTTGAGCCTAAACAAAACTATAGGTTAAGAAATCACTCACATCTCTGAATATAGTCCAGCTTCTTAAATTTAGTCAAAAATAATTTAAGATTAAAAAATAAAAAATGATTAAATTATTACATCAAAGCCAATATTATCATTATTGAATAAAATTTTTAATATAAATTGCAAATAAATATTGTCGGCAACGATTCTTACATAAATCAGTTTTAAAGAAGGCGGCTTAATCACGTATTCTTTGATTTAATCAGTATTGAGTAGGTACTTTTAATTTATAACTTTTATTTTATTAAATTTTTTTATGTGTGTACAGGATGATGGGGAAAATATAATAACCTATAAAAACTAATCTAAGTCAGGCTATGTCCTATCTATGTAAATTAAAACACGTTCCCTTGTAACAACTTATTGGCATTGACAAATCCAAGACACTAGCATCAATATTAAATTCTGGATTCTGGCAACGGGCAAAAAAATACTAAAAAATGACCGAGTTATCGACAAACCACGTAAATCAGTAATTGTAAATCAGGTTCAGATAACAAAGAGCTGAACTCTTTTTTTATTTCGGAATAACCTACGGTCCTACAGGGACAATAAAAAAACGGATGACAGAAATAAATTAAAATTAGGGGTATTTTTGTTTCATTTGTGATATTGCATTGCCAAAACTGATCTAAAATGGGGATCTCGATAATGGTTTGTTGGGTCAGATTTTTAATTAAAATAACAAAGCCTTCTGTAAAAAAATACGCACACAACACAGTCGAAAGGATTTTCCTGGGCCTCTTCTGTACTGTTCATTATATTTTATAATTTTGTACCGGTACATCAGTAGTTTACTATTTTTGTAGGAAATCAATTAATCAAAAACTGATTGAAAGTTTAATGTAAGTTTCAATTGACCAAATATGGGTTTGTTTGTAAATTATATAATTTAACAACTTGAACTATTAATGTCGGGTTGCATAAAGATTCTTAATAATAATTAACTAACCAGCAACTTTGACGGTGACATAAGTGACATATGGTGGAAATAATTTTCTTGGGGGTAATATTATAAGTACCAGTGGCGGCTCGTGGGGTAAAGCCACAGTGCCATGGTACTACCTGCCCTCCTGTCTAGCGTCCTGCCCTTTACAAATTACCAAAGCCTATTAAAATTAATATTCTCGTTTTAAAAGCAATTAGCAAAATAATTTAAAAATGGAACACAGTCGGGTGCAAATTTCCATCTAAAAGGAAGCGATTATGCGTAAAACGGTAACGTAGCTTCCGCGCCAAGTGCGACGAGGCACACGGGAGGTGACGAAACGCCATCACCTCAATAAAAAAACCTTGAAAAATGACCTTGAATGCAAGCAGGCAAAAATCTCGACGGGTAGCCAGGCTCTCTTCGTTTGACCGTTTGATGTTGGACGTTTCAAACAGCTGATGTTCGCGTCGCGTCCCGATTTGTTTTCGTTCGGCCGGCGGCTGATTTAATGTAGGGTTAACGAACTTTTTATTTTAGAAATACATAAGTAATGAATACTATTAGATTTTTAAAGGAAACTTTATGGAAAAAATACTTGGGTGTGCGGTTGTGATGAATCTAATAGACTATTTTGTTTTATGTGTGTTTTATTTGGTGGGAAGCAAACTTGGTCCCAAAAAGGTACAGATGATTTGGTCCATTTCTGGGACAAAATGAAGACACATGAAAAATCGAAGGTACATTTAAACAGTATATTATTATTTAATTTCAGTATGCTTGGTAAAATTAACATTAAAACTCAATTAATTTCTGCATATCACAATGAAATAATGAAGAAAAACGAACAAATTGATAAAAACAGATACATATTAAACCAAATTATAAACTGCGTTCGGTTTTGTGGTGCATTTGAGTTGGCTTTGAGAGGTCATGACGAAAAAGAGACGTCGAAAAATAGGGGCATATTTCGTGAATTAATAAATTTCAGCTCAGAATTAGACAAAACTCTTAAAGATCATATTGAAAAATCGAAAGTATTTAAAGGAACATCAAAACCCCTACAAAATGAACTTCTGGACTGTATGTTAGATGTGTATCATGATGAAGTCATAAAAGAAATAAAGGACTCTCCGTTTATCGCAGATGAAACCACTGACATTGCTTGTGTGTTTCAACTTGTTATCGTGTTTAGGTATATTCAAGATATGATTGTAAATTCATAAATTAAATTATGTGCCTTTTTGCTTATTTTTCCTACTTTAAAAGCAAGAACTATTAACAAAAAAGGGCGTGGCACCCAAAATTTTTTTGCCTGCGGCGCTAAGGGTTTACCTGGCCCTACTTCACTAAAATGGCACGAGCCGCCACTGATAAGTACATCTAATTTTTCCGAAAAAATTTGGAAACGAGTTGACAAGTAGGTAATTTGTTTGAAACAAAACACGAGCGTTGGATAAAAAAAGCCGAGTCGGAGACGAGGCTGTTTATACGTAAAATTTACAGTTGTATACTACGGGAGTGTTGTTTGATATATTGTTATGAATTTTTATAATGCTTGATACTTCAGAGGACGTTGCAGCAGTAGTAGTGTTTTGGTTTATTTGCCCCTGAGAAGAAGATGCTTCAGGCTCCTTGCTTCCATTTCTTTAAGCATTTATAAATGTTGAGTGATGGTTACTATCCATTTGTAAATAGGGTTTTATGAAACTAGCTCGATTGTGTCCTGTTATTTTTATCAGCTGTTGATCTTCGATCCCTGCTTTTGCTAGGTTGCTGACAGCTGTCGCTCTTAGTGAGTGGTTTGTAATAAATAATAATATTTTAACGCAATGTTCTTTATACTCCTTACCATTGACTTTGCGCATATTCCAAGCCCAGTTTTTGAGAATTAAATTCAAAGTTGATACTGTTGTATTTTTATCAATTACGTACTTTTTTTCAGAGCAAAAATTCATAAACCGTTTCCAAACGCTGTTGTGTGTCTTCACTGTATTACTGGGTACGCTATTTTTTACTTCTTGATTGATTTCTTCGTTTGGAACATATATCCAAAACGCTCCATGTTGCACAAAATTCCTTTTTTTGCGAAAAAAGTATTTAAAATTAAAGCGTTGTTAGGTTGCTAATATGTGGAATTGTTTTGCTAAAGTCATTCACTGATAACTGGATAGAAATTCAACAATTTTTAATTTTGACAGTACCTATCAAACATTTTTCCGGAAAAATTACTGACAGGAGCTGTTATGCAATTTTTCCACTTGAAAATTAAATAGGACATAAGAATTCTTGTCAGTGATTGGTCAAAATTGATAGGAAGGAAATAATCATAATTAAAGCGCCCCGGTTAGCATAATCTTTGACTGGCTAATCAGGCGCTTTGATTGTAAATAAATAATGCCTGCCAATGTCAATTATGTTACCGTCAAAGTTGCTGGTTAGTTAATTATTATTAAAAACCTTTGTGCAACCCAACATAAGTAAGTTAATAATATACATTTACAAGGTAGTTCATTAAGCCCAAAATTTTCAGTTACTAAACATAAATTTCGGTTACAAAGTAATCTCACTAAAGTTAGTTGTTAGTTGCTGTTTTTTTAAATTTATTCTAACATCAGATAAATCGCCAATTGATTCATTAATTGTGGCATTAATATTATGCCTGCAAATTTAAACAAGAGTAATTATGAATTTTCAATTCACACATTACTTCTTAAATCCCAGAAGGTCTTAATCCGAAATCTCGGATTACAATTTGCTCTATCAAAAAAAGACCAAAATGGGGGTATTTTTATGACACCATCAGTTTCCAAACTTAACCCTCGGACGAAAATGTTGGACGCAATGCTTTATTTGGGATCCCTGCATTTTAGTTCCACCAAAAATAAAGAAAAATATAAGTAATTTATATTCGTTTTTTCAATTTTAAAGACTGTATGCAATTTTTGGATTTCGAGAAAATTGCCTATTTTTAAATAACATGCCTTGTATAAGTGGATTGTTGTAGATTGAGTATAATGCACCATAATACACTCAGATGATTATAAACATCCTCGCATATTATAGCCTACATTATACGCTCGTTTAATAACTATTTCCTTAGTTGCACCCCTTTTTTAATAAACGTAATGGTTCTATTTTCGAGTGAATTTTTACAATAGCAATTTGAATTTTTGTTGTTATCTTTAAGGATTTTAAATCTTATATTTTAACAATAAAATATAAATGATATACCTAGGAGTAATACAAGCACTTGTCTATGGCATGGTAATTTTTTATCGGCAATTGTTTTCGTACCCGTAATTTATTTTAAAACCTGTTTTGCCAACAAAAAATATTAATATAAGCGAGGACAATCATTAAAATTATAGATATTTAAATTGCAGGTAGGTTCAATAATTGCATAAAATTATAATTTGAAAATAACATGAATAAAAATAACGGTGTTTATCCCGGTTTTACGTGTCGTTCCTTAATTAGAAAAAGGAATGAAAACGTTCTATTTTATTTATGATGAGGTCTAGATGCAAAATTGAAAATGATTACAATAATATACTTTAATTGCTCACTGTATTCGTGCCACTAGAAAGCCAACTAAAATATATTACTAAGTATACCGTTTGCCAAAAGTTTGTATACTTCATTAATAATTTAGACATGTGTATTTTACAATACGACATCGATAAAAACTCTTCAGTTAGTAAAAATTCTTTTCACCAAAAAAATCGTCCCCTTGGTCCAGGAACCAAATATTTTGTAGTTACTACTATCCCTCCCAAGCAGATTATAAACCAAGCATTCGCATTTTCTTGCCAAATTCTCTTCATTACTGCTGTATGGGGTTTAGAGGTTGGGATAATGGCCAGATACTTTTACATAAAATACACAAAAACCTAACACTTTTAAAAATTTGTTTATTCAAAGTCTTCTACATTGTGTTCTGCATTTCATTGTCAAATTTGTTGGATGTAATAACTGAAGAAGGTGATGATGACCAGTTAAGTCACAAGCCCCTAGACCTAAATGAATTGACAACAAAATTATATCAATTTGATCATGATGTCCTAAAGAGCTGCAGTTTCAAATGCGAAATAACGGGTCCTTCAATTTACTCGCAGAAAGAAACAAATTTAAAATGAAATAATATGTTTCGATTTAAAGAGAAAGTTAAGTATTACATTATGATCAGAGTTGCTTTTGGACTAAATTTAATAATGTTGTTATAAGATGCAGTACTTCTGTACTTCTAATTAGAACAGAAATATGAAAAATAAACTCTTTTATGTGAAAAACTTTGAGCTGTTCTATTAAATTACAATAACAAATAATGAAGCTGATAATTGATCATCTTTGTGACTATCCATTATCCATATATTTAAACTTGTATCTCTCATATAATGATTATCTTCATAAAATATAGTTTTCCATTAAGGGGTTATCGTGTGTGATCCAACTAGGTAAGTATAATGGAAACTTGATAAAGGCCTTAAGGATCGACATTATCGTTTCTAAGCAAGTTTTAGTAGGTGTCGCGTATCGTTAATCTGGTTTAAGTGATACCACCCGTGAACTTAATCTTGCCTTTACATAATATGCTTTTGAAGATATCTTTTAAAGTAGCTATGTAAATTTCTATCTTTCATTAAAGTTCGTTATGACGGCATTCTCATCTATAATTATTATGCGTCTTCTGTAGACCCATAAAATGATAGATTTTATTGTTGTCTCAACCTCTACTTATCCACCATTATGTTCCGTCTATTCTCTTTGAATGTACATTAAAAAAACTGCTATAGACAGCATTCATATCCGTGCTCTATTAGCGGACCATATACAAACTTTTTCCCTTGGAAAATCCTGCGGATCAGCATGTTAGTAATGCTATGCGCTATGATAACGTTATTTCTTTTGAAGCAGGGCAAGGTCCATCTCTTCGGTCCAAGCGACCACCAAGGGTAGAGCCTTTGCTAATATAATAGATGATCCTGAGCAGGGCGTACTATTTTCGGTAGCCAGCCATACATCAGTTCCATTAAAAACTCCACCAAGACAGTTTTTGTCCATACAACCATGGTTTTCCCCACTCAATCACTTGGTTAATCCACATTATTACAAATAGTAAGCGGCCATAGTCTTGTCCAACTCAACAAACAATTATAGTCTTACTAACCAATTCCCAAGGCCGATTTACATAGTCAGAAGTGAGTAATATAAACCACTTAATTACCTAGTGGAAAAAAAAACCAAGGTAACTGGTAAAAAACATTTGCCATTAGGAGAATTAGGACTATTTTGGACTACCTCTTGGGCATCTTATATTTCCCGACTTTGAAGACGTAATAATAAGTTCTAATCACTTTATTTTCACCAAACAGTTAGTCTTTTTAGCCGTTTCGTCCAAAAAAGCCGATTTTGAAATAAAAAATAGACATAATTTTATCCAAATTATAGGTTTTAAATGTTTGTTGGGAAGCTTTAATGTACACTTGTACTTGTACTACTGTAAGGAAAATAATGTGCGTGTTGGCAGAGCTGACGCAAATATTCAGATTTAAATCGTTTTTGTTATTTAAATCTATAATAAATATCTTTGATCTTTGATCTAAATCATTTTTAAAATGATTTGAAACATTTCTGCGCATTTGTAGGGCCAGTCGAATGCGGTAGCCACATTAATGCTTTTGTTAAAAATAGCAAGCATCTCCACTTTTAAAGCATTAATTAAAATTCCTAAAAAACGTTTCTAGTTTATTTCAAAAAATTACAACTTTTATTAAAACATAAAAGCGTTTGTCATCGTACCATTTTTATATTATTTTTAAAATATAAATAGTCACATTTTTTGCAATTTAAACGAGCTTACATGCATGTGTTAATAAAATATTTTCCAGATACTGCACTCAATTAAAAATCCCATTTCGACTGACAAACATGAAAATGAAATAAAAATAAATGAAAATTAATAATTTTTGACTAAAATTAAAACATGCTTTTGACTGCCGCTACATTCATTATTATTCAAGTTACTGACATGGCTGCAGCCACATTGAATATGCTTCAAAAATAATTTGTGATGTTATTAAAAACCGTAACAGCGCGGGGTGTTCATTTGCTCTAATTTGTTTTTTCCGTGTCAGAAAATGTTTATTAAATAACTACTGACGATGGAAAAGCTGCACACATCACTTAACTCTTGTATTTATTAATTCTCGCAAATTATATTTTCTAATTATTTTAATTTTTTTAAACAAGGAACATTTTACCAAGTTAAAGTTATTTTGCGGCATCATACCGAATGGGACAGCTGAAGTGCCGCGTAAGGTCTGTGATGAAAGTAGTTCTAAGCACTTTATTGTATTAATTAGTTTATTTTCTGTATATAAAACCTCTAAGGAATGGTTTCAGGTCATAATATTATCACAACTGCAGCATAACTAACTCTTAAGAAATAAATCATCCTCTGTAACATACATTATGTGTGCTAATTTAGCCAAAACTCAGGTATGCTGGATAAAAATGACAGCCATCGTACTTACCTGTATAACCTCGTTTAAGTGTTTACCTACGATATATAATTTACCAGCTAAGAATGTAATGGCCGCAGTTGTCGTATGTCATTTCTTATAACCTTGATTTTTTTAACTTTGATTTAAACTGCATAAATCAAAATTGGAATGTGGCGGTTCTGCGAGTTTCCGTGGTACCTTAATGAAAGAATAATATACAAACTGGATGCCTCTCCACAATGCATTATATCTGATATTGAATATCAAACTATAAGAAGGCCATAAAAGCAGATTTCCTAAATCTGCTACGTTAAATTCATAGATGGCACAATAATGAGTCACCAACAATAAAGCGCGTTGATGCAGCCACTAACGACAACTCTGTTCACTGCTAAATTAAAACATTGTTGCCGCATGTCTGTTTGACTTGCTGCATGATCCTCTTCCCACTACCATAACCATACCGTCACGTGCAGCGCGGTGCCTGGATTGCCTTGCACTGGCATAATATATCGTCGGCTTAGTGCAAAAATTCATTAAGTCAAAATTGACAGTTTTGAGTAAAACCCAGTCTTAAGAAATGGCGGAGTTTAAAGTGATTTATTAAAAAATGTACAATAATGTTATGCCTACAAAGTTGTCATATGCATATTTTATGTACAAACTTTTTTCAATATATTTTTACAAAATAGTAAATATTTATTATATGCACAATTCATTAAGTGAGTTTTCGAGCCAAATACAAATAGCTAAAATGACTTAGTTTGATTTTTATATTGGTATTTTATTATTTTATTAAATGGGTAAAATAAGTTGGTTTTACTTTCTTACTTAAGAAACATCCAGTTTATTTGTATTAGTGAATTACGTATTTTGCTATTTTTCGACGAAATAAAACCTATTTTAGTTATACTTGCTGTCGCTTTTTATCTACTTTTATTTGTATAACATTTAACACCTAATGCAACGGTAAAATCATTATACAAATCGGTCCAATTACCCCGTAGTAATCAGCGTACATATTATCATTAAAAACATACATTCGGCTGGAATTGAAAACCTCCTATTTTATTGTGTTAAAAATGCTTAAATCCCTCAAAATTCCAATAAAATAGGATATGCGGTAACACCACGACATCACATCAGTGAATTTGAGACATCTGTTGCCGAGGCGCTGCATTTATAACTATAGATTTACGATCAACTCCACAATGGCGGCCAAACCGTCTCCAATACAGTCTAAAACAGGGTTGTCAAGTTTTCTCGAAGATCCGCTATTCCTACAGTTTGATATTCAATGTATCTGATAATCAGGACATATATCAGCTGTTGACGCTTTATGTCAAGGGCGGCCATTACATTCTTAGCTAGCAAATAGTATACACTTATACACGTTATTCCAATTAGCTGAGTTATATTAGAATAATTCTGTGACGGATTTCAGCTAATCATAGCGATTTATGACGCTGCACGGTGCGTGAATTTAATTGTCGCTAGTTTCTACTTTCTACGATGTAAGTGAAGACAAAGAATTCTCAGGTAATGGCAAAGGGTATTAGCGGGGCGGATAAGAGAGTCAAAAGACGTTGACATCGGTTCGTTTATTATTGAGCTTGACAAGTAAACCTTAGGCGTCGCGCATCAATTCCGGGATCCATCAAAACGCCATTTTGCCGTGGCCAGATAAAATATCTGCTTTGTCTCTTAAACATCTTAGAGGGCCATGGTTGCTAGTATTATCACCGTCCTATGAGTATATCATAATTTCTATATGCAATCAGTAAAACATTAGTTTTTTCGGTCATTGTGACGGCAAAAAGATTATTTAACTCAAGCTCTTGTTAATTCCGCTATACCTACCTATTTTAAAATGGTTTCGAGTGTCGATACTTGTAACCTCGTAATTCAAAACGTGCACATTGTCAAAATTACAGGAATGAAGTAAGTGACTTTTTCAAATGCTATTCTTGAAACAATATTACCTCGCTTTATAAACGTTTGGCTTTTATTCAAATTTTAACGGTTAGCTTCATTCATGATTTACTAATCAGACAACTTTGATTGTGAATAAATGGTGTTTGCCAATGTCATTTATGTCACAGTCAAAGTTGCCTGGTTAGTTTTTTTTTGACTAATATTTTTTACAATCGATTAAGTCAATTTTGGCTGAAACTAAATTATAAAATTTTGTAATGGCAGTGATCATCGTCATCGAAAAAGTCGTCTATTTGCACTACCTAGTTGGTGAAATGTTTGCAAATGTAACGTCAAAAAGTGCACTTTTTCAATTAAGATGTTTCAAATAACGGCCCCTGAAAATATAGCTTTTTAACACAAAACAGCAATAACCGGAAACACAGCACGGTGTAATAGTCATTTTTAATTTGTTTACAAATCCTGACTGATGTGACTACTCGATTTTCAAATGTTAGTGCGACATCATACAACGATGATAATTTACATTTTGCATATGAAATAATGGACTTTTACTGGTTTTTACATGTAATATCTTACAGGTAAGCTAAATTATGGTTTTGTTAAAACGAAAAGCCATTTTATAGGGAGTACGCGACGTGACACGTAATACCAAGATAATAAGGACCTATACTTTTGGTTCGGATTCACACATTTGATACATGTTTTAATCTGACATCAATAGTAATTGGCATGAGTCGAATTTACCAGCATTTACTGTAACAACTATTGGCTTATCTGTATAATTCATTTTAAAGAGAATCAATCAAGGAGACTAATGAATAAAAATTAAGCAATAACTTGAAGCAATTACTTTTTAGTAAAAGCAATTACTTGACTAGCAAATGCTATAAGTAAAAGCGATTGCTAGATCTGGATATGAATAAAATTTTGAAGCAATTGCTGTGTTTCTTACACTTCTGTAGCAAATGCTTATTCAACACAAGTTCAGACGTGGCTTATCCACTTGTTCAGATTATAGATTTCATGTTCAGTTTGGTGCCTAATTTGCAAAAGAGTTGACGTAAATACAACAACGTTGGTCTATTTATTTAGTACAATAGTAAATCTGTTACGTTTTTGTGGAAAATAGGAAACTTCTGTTTGTGATATGGCAGATTTCAGTGAAAATGAGAAAAGTGATAGTAGTGATGAAGAAATTAAAGACAAGCAATTAATATTCGTTCACAAATTAAAGGAATATAAATAAATCTCTCTGACCACAACAGCTTCAACACTTGTAGGAAATTAAATAAAAATATTGTCCTTTTCCAAAACTGCATTCATTACAAAAGTGTATGTCTTACAGACAGTAGTTTGGTGAACACCGAGTTCTTTACCTATAGAATTTTGAAAGCCCGGATCCGACAATTTCCGCAGAAATGTCGTTCAATTTATTTAAAGGCGATAGTGCACCCCCTCGCCTTTTACCAGTATCATCCAAAAAATAATTTGCCAACCACTCAACATTTTCAGTCAAATCGATATAACTTTCTGATATCATCATATCTGCAATTTTTACGAACACTGTAGATTTTGCTTTTACGGACGTTCATATATTCAACTATAATTGAAGACACAAATTAAGAGCAACGCACGTCTATGCCGCGGAGAACTAAAGTTGACTGCTACCAAGCAAATGATGCAGGGGTCGACCTACCTTAAAAAGTTGAAAGCTATTGCTACACTAGAAAAATGAATTCCTTAATTATTTATTCATCAGATTTTAAGTAAACGATAGCAATTGCTTCTATTTTTGAAGAAAAAGCATTGACTAGAAGCAATTCGTCCACTTTTAAGCAATTGCTGGACGCAAAAGCAATTGCTTTAGTTTGTATTCATTGGCTTTCAAGAAATTACTTCGATTTTATAAGGAAAAGCAATTGCTACATTTTTATTCATTAGGCTCATGGTCTCTATTGCATAAAAAATGGATAAATACATTTCTTCTGCTCCTTTTTCGCCTATAAACACGATACACGATACACCTATAACGGAATGCCGATTAGCATGTCAAAATTCAAATCATTGATTAAAGCATATTCCTACAAAAATAATGTTCACTGGTCCTAATTATATTCTAAAACAATGCATTTGACATATTTATGTGATTTAAACTGCTCCAATATTCAAACAATATTGAAATAATTAGTCTGAAGCGCTGCTCTATAAAGACATTCTAACGTAACGTCACAATTATCAAAGAGAGAAAGAGAAGTTATGCGCGTCGGCATACCGATGTTAGTGTATCGAGACAGTACACAAGTAAGACGAAACCATTCCCAAATAATACTGACCCCACGTAGTTGGCTATTGTTGTTGAAATAGATTTTATTCCTTTGAAATATACGCCAGTTAAAAAAGTAGGTATTAATATACAATTATTTTCTATAGTTTGAAGAGTTCATTGATTTTTATTATGTTGTTGTGTTTACCTAAGTACTAATAGATGGAGAGGTCTGCGCCAATTTCTCCCTGCCTTCTACGCATGTGCCGGTAGTGCGCAGCTATTTTTTACGATTTTTTATGTCTTCTGCGGTTTTTGTGCTACTTTTTTCTGTTTTTAAGCTGTTTTTTTTTCCTATTTTTGAGCTTTTCTTGCTAACAGCTCGAAAACAGCTGGGCTGTTAGCAAAAACAACTAAGAAATAACAAAAACCGCACAAAACAGCGCAATAACAGCAAAAACAGCTCAGAAGCAGCTTACTGCTTGCGCATGCATAAAAGCCAAGGGGACATTACGCAGAACTCTCCATTAATTTATTATTACTTACGTACCTACAACAATTATAATTTTCTAATGCCCGGTTTTATAGACTTTAGTTACCCTTACCCCGAAAATATTAACTGGGTGTGCATAAATGGTTTCTGCCCTCCCGTTAGACTTAAGTTAACTTAGATTACTTAAAATTTATTGTAACCTTTTGTGCTAAAAGCTGCTTGAATTGATTAATTATTAGTATGATAATAATAATAAAATAATATTAAAAACTCTAAAGGTAAGGTTACCTCGAGTTTATAAAACCATCGTTTTCATTTTATGTGAGTATGAGAGAGGAAATAAATAATACGTTTAAAAGTCCGCAATAAGGACAACAAATCATTCAGTGTTGCCGGCGTGCGAGGCCATAGATGAGATAATTTATTTTCTGCTACAAAAATGCTAAAGTTATTCTCCAATAATTTAGTAACTTAGTGATATTTGGATTTTCGTTTGGGTTTCATTTTATGCCGTTAACCAATTAATTTATTGCCACGTTTTTTCGCCGCGGCTAACGATCGCACCAGCGAAATGGGCACCTTAAAAGCTATTTTGTATTTTTTGTTTACTATAGTATCAGTTATTCGTATCATGTGCTATAAAAAAGGGTTTCATAGCATTAGGTTGAATTGCCCCTAAAAATTGGACACAAATAGCTTAAATATGGACGCTTCAATACTTTAGTGTCATCATAATGGTCCCTAGTTAAAAGAGCTACTATTATATCGACATTTTTATTGGATACAGAATAGCTTTTTGGGTCAGTCGTTTTATGAAGAAAAAACAACTATTTTGTAACAATCCGGAAAAACGATTTGTGTATAACGAGTAAACATATTTTACGACGTTTCGCATTTATTTAAATGCCCCCTCAAGAGTTGATTTTTGAATAATTCTTTCTTAGTGGATGGCCACGTTATAGAGAGAAGACATCCTTGAAATTTCATGATTCTAGGATTAGTTCACATTCAAATTCTCCGCGCCACATAACGAGAAACGCGTCATCACGCGTTTCTCGTTATCGTTGACTCCGACCACACGCGCATTATCATCTCTTGTTTTCTTTGTATCATGACTAATATTACTTTATACCACGCGTTTCTCGTTATCGTTGACTCAGACCACCTGCGCAATGTCATCTCGTGTTTTCTTTGTATCATGACTTATATTACTGTATGCATTTTTTTGTGAAATAAATTAGAAGCAATAACTTAGTTTGTTTTCTGTGTCTTTTTTAACTGGCGCATATAAATCAAAGGTTATGCGTGCGTATACCATTAATGGAATCCCTATATATGATAGAAAAACAGTTACGGTTCCTTTTGTATATTGTCTGTATATTTTGTCGATTTTGTTGTATATTTGTAGTCCTCTGGTGCTATATATAGTTTATCCTTTGTACATGAACTGTATTTAATTTATTATGTTTATGTTGTTAAGCTGACAATGAATCCCTTTGTACAGTGTAGATATCTTGTGTAAAATATTTTATAAATAAATTGCAGTAACTTCTAGTAACATTATATTTTGTGTTTATTTGTTTGTCCTTACCTCCCCATTACGACAGTGACGCGCCGAGCGGAATTGGGGGTTAGAACCCATCCCAGGGCCTGGTGAAAAGAGCATATTCATAAATGGCCTAAGTTTCGAATAACTCGAAGTTAATAAATTTAATACGACAGAAAATCCAGAAAATTGCGTTTCTGAAAGGTAACTTCTGTACAAAAGCTTGTGAATGTATCAGCGCATTGAGTGAACCTCTTCCAGAGGAAGACTTATGGAGGGTTACTACATTACGATGATTGTTATATGATATATTGGCTGAGTGGACCAAATACATGTCATTTACCGTGCGAGCAAAAATTATTTGCATCAAAGAGGGCTTGTATTAAAAAACATAGGGCTTGGTTTAGATCACAATGATATGGGGACGATATATCTAACCACATCTAGGTTATAATTTTGTCAAATTCATATTTCACATGGTATGCCAAACTAATGAGTAATAAAATAAGTAGACGGTTGTTTACAAAATTAACATAGTAAGAATATACAGAAAGAAAAAGAAAAATAATTACATAAATTGTTGAAATTGGCCACCGCCATACTCCAAGCATAAATTCACACGTCTCTTCATATTTTCGAAAGTGTTAACCAGCATCTCTGGAGAAATGTTTGGATAATAATTTCTTTTAATTGTTCTAAATTTGCAACTGCTGTTTTAAAAATAGTGTTCTTTAAATGAGGAAAAGCGAAGTAATCCATAACTGTTAAACAAGGTGATCTAGGAGGGAATTCAATGTCTAATCGAAAACTCATCAATCTGTCGTCGAAAAAATTGCGTAAGTAGTTAATAGTTTCGGCGTCTGTATGGGCGGTTGCACCGTCCTGTTGAAACTATCCAAAACGTAGTTCATCGTCAAGTAATTGCTCCACAAATGGATTCAAAATATTGTCTCTATACCGGTGTGCTGTAACTGTGTCATGGAAAAAAATAGGACCATTAATTCTTCTTCGGGAAACAGCTAACCAGACACCAAATTTTGAGGGTGCAATGTGGACTCAACAAAAAAAATGGGGATTTCCACTACTCCACATGCGTGTATTCTGAGAATTCACATAACCGGAGAGGTGAAAGCAGGCTTTATCCGAAAAAAAGTCAGGGCTAATAAATCATTTCTTTCCAATAAATTTTGGGTAAACTATTGATTCCTGCGTCTTTCAAAATCTGCGGCTAGTATTTATTGGAATACTTGCACTTTATAAGGAAATAAATTTAGCTGCTTCTTATAGTCCTGCACGTTCCATAAGATCTTCCCACTTCTTGGGACAGGCGTCTTATACAATTTGATGGCGTATTCTGCATTATTTCACGAACGTTTGCAACAAGTTCTTCTGTTCTTACAGATGGCCTTCCTGCTCCTTTTTTGTGTTGTATAGAACCTGTTTCCCTAAACACAGCCACGGTTCTTTTCAGGCAATGATAAAAATTCCCAACAATAAAAGCAACGTTAGGAAAATGTTCGTGAAAATCGTCCATGCACAAACCTGGATTGTATTGCCACTCACCATTTACTCTAACCCTGTTTGGAAAATACGCTTCAACCATGAATGTTTTGTGCTGTTCCGTAAAGCCCATTGTGTGAATTGTTCAAGAAATTGGAAAAATTAGAGATGAATCAAATTACTTGTAACGGCTGTCAAAGATGAAGGAATAACTGATTGATTGGTAGTTCAGGTAGTTACTGATACCCAACAGGTATTAAGCTCTACGGCTATAAGCGTTACGTACTTAGATGCAAGGCCCTCTTTGATGCAAATAATTTTTGGTCGCACGGTATAAACGTTCTTAAAATGTGTTGACAGTATCATTTGTAGAACAGAGGCGGTGAAGAGCTGGGTGTGGACGGGAGTATAGGGGTTACAGTGCATTCACCTTTAAATGTGGCCTTGCTACTATAGGATAAACCGAAGCTACATATAACCCAACTTTCTAGTTACTCGCCTATGAAAAGTAATAATTGCCGTATTTATTTTCCGAATTCTGACATACTTGACACTTGCTACTCATCTTAATTAGTCTCAAAAAAATATTACAAAACATAAAACACAGTAATTTATACACAAAACCGATAAACTGGTGAAAATTTCAGACCGCTGTCAAAGATAGATATTATTGTAATCTGATAGAGGCGGCACGTGATTTTTTTTTATTTCGGGAAGCATAAATACTAATTAACATTTCCAGCATTTCAATCATTAAATTTTAAATTTAGCAATCGATTATGGTCTTGGCATATTCTGCCCTGCAAAGACAGAAAATTTTAAGATAGCAGTTTCTAAATTATAATATGGCCTATTTTTTTTTGCGATTAATTTTTTTTTGGTTTACGATAATTAAATAACATGTAAAATCACTATGTACTTCTGATGCTTTGAGGCGGCAGCAGTTAAAGTAGAAAAAGATAAATAAGTCCAGAAATAAATCGACTTGTTTACTCAACATGTTATATGTTATTTAAACAATGGTGTGAAGAGAGACGGAAACAATTAGGAAGGTATTTTATTAAATGACAGATTATTGGGCTAACCGTATAACTTGAGTAAATAGTCTGGGCAGCCCTCTATGACATGACTTTGTTCTTTGTTTCCTTTCTCCTATGGAGAACTATAGGGTAGGAGGCCGATCGACAATGGCAGCATTTTCAAATTCTGTCCCGGTTTTTTGGTTAGTTCGCTATTGGCCGATAGATGGCTCTCGCGTCCGAAGTGGGCTGATGTTGTCTTCTTCTTCTTCGTTTTTAATATGGAAAACTAGATCCTCCATAGTTTTTAACTTTTACTTAAACCCTTTATTTTTCTGTGCTTTTACTTTTGACAATTGACATTTTATTTTTCGAAATAACAAATAATGTTTAAAGGCAAGACAAGACAAATAACGTTGTATTGTAATTAATTTCCATATTTATAATGAATAATGGTACAATTTATAAAAGTAGAGTTGGCTTTGTGTCGGGGTGTAAGACAGGATCTTTTTCAGAGACGAAACGCAGCCAAATAAGTCTCTTTCTAGCTCGAAAGGTATAGCTAGAATGTTTAATACCCTGTATTTTAAAAACCAAGCATCGTTGGAACTTTATACAGGCCGAGTTTACTAATAAGTATAACAAAGTAAGTGTAAATTCACATAAAAGTCCTCGTTTGTTCCTTAAAGAACTAATTTAAATAAAAATAGTTATTGCGTCCCTAAGAAACCATTATTTGATAGCCCACTTCGGACACGCGCGCCATCTTACAACGACTCGTAAAGCTGAATTACCGATGCTAATTTGGGACCGAATCCAATGCATTGCGATCGGCCTCCTACCTCAAGTCCTCCATACTTTCTCCCATAAGAAGTTTCACCTGGCTGCTTGTACTGGTTGGTGTGCAATAGAGATGTACCTAATACTATTGATAGTAGATGATTTCGATATACCGATAGTTTTAAAAAAATATATCGGTTGTATCGATGGTAGGTACTACCGATAGTGAAACAAACAAGTAAATAAAAAAGTGTGGTGTTTTCGGTTAGGAACTAAAAATTATAATTTAGAACACTAAATATACAACAACCAAATGGTAAGGTTTTGTGCGCAGGACTGAAAACCTGCGTGTGATTTCCCAACTTGTTACTGGGTGGCGTTTTGTACTGATCTGACTATATCGATAGTACTATAATTACCGTCGATAGTTCGATAGTTTTTATAGAAATATCGATAATTTAACTTCTCTAGTGAGCAGAGATGCGGAATTGGCATTGATGGAAGTTTGAACGCGCGCGTGCTTTGGTCGATGCAAGTTCGATGTTTGTGCTTTGAATTTAACCAGATAAGTTGAAGGGGTAGCTTTTTAAAAACTGAAATCAAAAACATTTAGTAAATAGCAAAAGTTTCTATATACGCTTCCGTAAAATTTATTCTTTTTATTTTCAGCTATACACTTTTTTATTTGTTGTTTGACACTCGTTTTTATACGGTTAATTATCTATACTGGTTAAACCTACTCATATTATTGCTAAGATAAGCTAAAGATCGTACTGGCGAAGACCCAATTAATTCAACCGGCTCGGCCTTGAAAGTGTAGAGTAAAATTATTTATCATTCCCCGATCTGCCCCACGTTCTTCT
The DNA here is from genome assembly GCA_963969555.1 of Polydrusus pterygomalis. Lineage (NCBI taxonomy): Eukaryota > Metazoa > Arthropoda > Insecta > Coleoptera > Curculionidae > Polydrusus > Polydrusus pterygomalis. The sequence continues at coordinate 32,678,417 of OZ018376.1, read as the reverse complement.
ACACAAAAAACAACATCCCTTTATAAAAAAAATAATCTGTCATTAATAAAAGGGAACTATTTTTCCTTAAGAATACAACCTATACAAATGCAGTTTTTAAAAGATTACAAAATTAATGACATACTTTAAACTTTGCTTTTAGTGCCTTCGCGAATGCGAAAGATGCTTCACATGCGAAATAAAGTTTTAGTGCTCCAGAAAAGCCTTAAAACGAAAAGTTGTTGGAAATGTGACAATAAGAAAATAGGTAGAATAAATTTTACAATATTTGGCAGGATTTTAATATATTAACGAAGACTACAACCGAGCACTGTTTAATAATTCCTACTGTTTAAAGGGGGTATGTACCAAACAAAAACAATTACATCTAAAAAAAAAACAAAGAAAAAGAAACTAAGAATAACAGTCCAAACCGCACTCTTTTATTGCAAATAATAACGGAGATAAACCCCTGCAAAGATGCCTTGTTACAGCGAGTGACGTCAGAAGAGCTTGGCCCATAGACTTTTTACATAATAGACTAAGCAATTCATCCATAAATAGCCTGTTTGTTTGCATCAAATATTTGAACGTGTGAAAGACAGAAGATAGAAATAGGGTTAAATTTCCGACTCCGTGCGGAATTGTAAAGACTAAAGGATTCGTAGTGATTAGTCAACATAATAATATATGTGTGATTTTTAATTTTTCTATTGGTCAAATTATTTATAGTTTCCTAATGATATCAAATTATAATGTTTTAGGATAATCACTATGACAACGCTGAACGGACGTTTTTACTACGCCTGATACTGAAGTTTTAATATTCATTTATTATCTAACATTACAGTGTTGATGGGCTGTGTTTTTGATTAATTACGATTTTCGAATAATTTTTAGTATTTTTTCGAAATAGAACTATTTATTGCTATTTATTATTATTTATATATATTTAAACCTTTGTTTTCCTTAGATCCTAAAATTAAAATAATTAAAGTGTCTATATTGAGAGATCTTTTGCATGCTGTAAAATATAGAGTTATTCGAAAAATGGGCTTTATATTTTGTTAAATTTTGAATATATTATAGGAAACATTATTTTTAATGACACAGTTTCAATGAATCAACATTGTCAGTAAATTATTAAATAAGTTTAAACAATACCTAAAAGTTTGTCTATTAGAAATGTATTATGGAATAATGCTTCCCACATTATATTATATTAAACCCGCAACAAAATATACGGCTTTTTTTTTGGGCCACACAATATTATATTTTAGCAAATATGTGGTGCTGCCCGATTAGATATCACTTTATACTACGACAGCAATGTTTATTTGCTACCTTAGCTAAAAAAGGTACCTGTAAGTAGAGAGAAGAAATGCTAATATAGCATGACCTTTGCTATAAGAACCTAAACGCTATACAGGACATAAAAAATATTTTTATGGCACCAAAGTATTAAACTAAAAAAATTGTACCCAACAGTTTACACTTGAAAACGGTTAGAAATATTAACTAACTGAAACGTTGTGTTAAGTAATAAAATAAAGACAATGGAAGTCCGACAAGGTATTTTTTTTTTGATATTACTTCATTGTCTACCACCTTCAAACAAACAAAGTATTATAATACCGATAAAGAAAAGTAACTTTTTTTATTAATAGAAATGACGCAGAAGGCGGAAGAAAGTATCTTTGTTGGTTCTGGCAAAGTCTTTTTATAACCGATAGTAAGTCACTTTGCAAACGCGGGATTTTGTTTGTTTGGGTTACACGTGATAATTTATTATAAAGTTACTTTTTTACTCCAGCAAAGCAGTTACAGCCAAATGAATTTAATTTACAACCAATACATGGTAATGTTGACATTACTGACTTTATTGAAGGTTGGGAAGTGTCACATTACCTACCTCTACTTCCCGCCCTAAGATTCCACCCTGATTCCCCGCCGTCATTTTCAGTCCACTAAAATGTGATATTTTAACAAAAATGTTATCATTTCATTCAGCGGCTCCCCTTATGTCCGGCGGGGTACACTCCATTGATTCTTCTTCCATTCATTTTTAAACTTTATTGTATTGATCACAAAAGATCAGACTTGAACTGACGTTTATTGTTTTAATTTCAAACAAACTTTTCCTTGACAACCGTCGCCTAATTTAAAAATATGCCTACTTGTAAATTTATTTCATTTTTTTACTATATATTTTCTATAATACTACTAGCCCCAGTACGTGGGTATCAAAAAGGGGTGTTTGAATGCAAAAGGTGGTGCAGTAGCGATTTTTTAGTATGTTGATAGGCTTGGGGCCCTAATGAAAAATCCAAGTTTTCGACCTCGAGGCGCACGCGCTCGAGCCGCCATCTTGGATTTTAGGTACAAAAATTTGATTTTTTGACAATAACTCAAAAACGGTGGCTTTTACGACAAAAGATATTCTATACAAAGTTAAAGAGGACAAAATTACCTACATTTTTGTAGCTGTAACTCCTAACATATGTGTGCTACAAAATTTTTTTTTTAACAAAAAATGTACTAAATTTTGTCCTATTTAACTTTGTATAGAATATCTTTTGTCGTAAAAGCCACCGTTTTTGAGTTATTCTCAAAAAATTTTTGTACCTAAAATCCAAGATGGCGGCTTGAGCGCATGCGCCTCGAGGTCGAAAACTTGGATTTTTCAGGGCCCCAAGCCTAACAACATACTAAAAAATCGCTACTACACCACCTTTTGCATTCAAAAAAAACCCCACGTACTGGGCTATATGTCAAAATGACATTTTTCTTTTAATAATATTTTTAGTTAAAAATTATAAAAAGTGGATGTAGGATGTGGTTGTAAATAAAATAGTATACAAACCTCGGTGAAAAGTTTCATTACTGTCTTCGAGATATAGTTTACCTCGACGCTTCGCGTCTCGGTAAACTATCTAATCTCTCGACAGTAATGAAACACTGTCCACCTCGGTACGTACTATACTATTACTGTCTTAGGTAAATTTTTTATTGTCCCCCATTTACGTATATTTTATGATTAGCGGTATAATAGTATATTAAAGTACACCTTTCATAAGAAGCGGTTTTAGCGCACGCGTCTATTTTAAAAAACGAGCCACAAAGTGGCGAGTTTTTTTATTGACACGTGCGCTAAAGCGCCTTATGAAACATGTGCTTTATACATTTTTTTCTATTTCACCTTTTATAATCAAGAAAAATACATTTTAAAAAGAAAATAAATCCTTCAAATTTTGTAAATTTTTATGTCTACATTTTATGTTGGAAATACTAGTTTTTATCATAGTAGCCTCTGGACAACAAAAATTATTTTGCAAACTGTCATTTTTTGATTTATTGACCCATTTTTACCACGAGATTCTAAAGTTATTTTAGCGATATGAGATTTGAAATTGGACGGAATACGTTGTGTGATCCTTGTACATTCGGTACATATACAGAACGTTCGGAAATTCGGGAGATTTTGCTACTTTTTTTCGAATTTCAAAAGACGTGATTTTACGTCACTGCATTGCAATTTAGTATAGGGAAGATGGAAAATTCAAATAAAGTTGAAGTTAAAATCGACATTGGAAGGTTAGTAGATTGAATTTTGGATATAATTTGGTAGAAAATGATAGCTTGAAGCATCTACAAAAGATTGCTTTATAGATTTATGCAACCAACATACATGAGTGTTATCCACACAGAATAAAAAACTAAGTTATCAAGCTATTTTTCCTCTGCGAAAAATGGGATTTTTCGTAAATCACAAAGGCCGCGCAAGTCAATGAAATAAAAAATTTAAATGTTACCAACATCAAAAAAAGCGTATCGAAATAGCTTCATTACGATACGCAAATGCGTATCGTACTAAGCTTATTATGAACGTAAAATAGAAAAATATTTTTATAACAACAGCACGAAATCTTCTCTCAGTGAACGTAATTTACCTAATTTAATTTTTCGCCCTTAAGTTTCTCACCGTTTAACCTTAAAATAAACCATTTAAAATGTATTTTTAGAAGAGAAAAGCCATGTTAAACTTTAAACTCTTCTACTAGCCGTAGATGAAATGAAGTTTTACTACTATGAAAGATCTCGAAATTTGTTAGAAATACGGCACTAACAATAAAAAGAATAGAAAAATTCAAGAAACTTTGTTTTCAGTCTTGTGTAATGACCGAGCAAATACAAAAATGTAAACTTTTAACAGATGTACGCAAACAACAAGAACGATTTGAAAAGTTACGGGAATAAAACAAGATAATACACATAACTCTAGCTGTGAAAAGTTGTATACTTACGTTTGAAAAATATGTAGATTTAAAAAAGAAGTTAGAAATGTGATAATATCAATGGATACTCAACCTCTACAAAGAAGTTTTTTGTTGTATATATTAAATGTTATAATTGAAAAATGTTTAGCGGGGTGCAGACAATAGCTATTTACCTAACAAGTGCGGAAAATGAATTTTTCCGCACGAGTCTGCCGTTCACCAAACGACGCGTAGCGGAGTTCGGTGAAGCAGCCGAGTGCAGGGAAAACATTTTCCGCACGTGTCAGGTACAATAGTTTTTCTACATACGTGTGGAAATAAGTAACACATATTTCAAAGAAATTTAATAATTTTTAATTAACTATAACAATCACATACATATGAGGCGTGCATTTCCATAACTAACTAGATCCATTTTTTATTAAAATTGAGAAAATGGCGAAAATCCCTCGTTTGACAACTTTGACACATACCTATATTATGTTACTGTACCAAAACTGATTTCTTCCAATAATACTACGATATCAAAAAAATAGTACGTTTCCAAAACTCACTACATCCTTCATAAAAACTGTTACGAAAGTGTCAGGTAATTTTCCAAAACTGTCTAAATCCGCCAATATCTTTCCAAAACTGGTTTAATCCAACTTTGTTTTTCAAATAACTCAGCAAAATATTCTCTAATATTTTTTTTATGACCGTCAACCAGTTTTAATTGATGACGTAAAAATAACACACCAGGCACACAAACCTATTTGATTTCTTAACAAAGTTATCAACAAAGTTATCAGAAAAGTTGGATTTTCTCGAAATCACTTCCGATGGAATTAAAAAGTTTTGGAAACGCACGCCTCATATGTAACAGTAACTAATTCTGAGAAAAAAGTAATAACTACAAGTTATAATTGATATATTATTGATTTTGACATAATCGCGCCGAAAAATTTTTCCGCACTAGTGTGGAAAAACCAATTTTCCGCACGGATTTTTGACATAATCGTGCCGAAAAAATTTTCCGCACTAGTGTGGAAAATCCAATTTTTCGCACGGATACCAGTGCGGAAAATTGATATTTCCACACGTCTGTAGGAAAAGTTTTTTACAAACCCGAACAAACTATTCAACCTTTTTAAAGTCCTCAGTTCTGGGTGAGTCAACGATTTTGCGAAAATTGTATGTTTTGAAGTTAAAGGTAAGATTTGTCGATAGTAAGCTTTTGTGTTATGGTATGGTCGCCAAATACTATGCACAATTTTTTATAATATACATGCAGTATAGGATGGCGAGAAAAAATCGATGCCGCCACTGGAGTATTTACCAAGAGTAATGTCAGTTTGCTCTAGCAGTACTAAGTCAAAATGAGTAAGGCGCTGTCGCAACAATCTCTGCACACTTGTCGTGCTCACCATCGAATCATCTTGTGTTAGGTTCCTGGACACAGCAATATATTAGAGACTGCTGATGCGCTCGCCAGGGAGGGCACAAGCATGAAGAAGAGAATGAAAGTATTCAGCATTTCTTGTGTGTCAGTAACAATTGTGTAATATCCTAAAACTTTAAAAAAATTTGTCGAGTCTGCGCAAAGAGCTCAAAGTTTCGGTTTTTTAGGCAACATTTACTCTATTATACAGTTTGCGTTCAAAAAGTAGGGGTTACAAAGTTCGTTTTTTTTTTTAAAAAGACATCCTATAGGTATGTGTGTGGATTTTTGAATTCGACGTGTTATTTTATAAATATTTTACCATTGGTTTAATATACGAGAAAGTTATAGTTTTCAAGATAATTTGACTTTTACAAACGTCCCTTTGTCGTTAAAATATTACTTAAATTTGGACTGCAAGCGATTCATAATTTGTATCCCGGATAAATTAGGTCAAAAAAAACTACCACTATAAAATATTGGGCAGAATATTTTTGATGTATAATTATTGTCTTTTAAAAGTTTATTTTAAAGCCACACAGAGGAAAATGATGTAATACAACAGGTTTGCTAAGACATAGTTTGTATTGATTGCTTATTTTTAATAAATTGCTAGTGTATCACACCTGCTTTAAGCTTATATAAATTCCAGATTTGCTAGAATCGTACTTTTATTGGTAGTAACTTCAGTTCCATTAGCAGCACAATCTTGTTGAATATTAAACTACTTTTAATACATCAATTTTGTTAAGAAATAAATTGTATCGTCTCAATGCGATCCATTTTATTTAATGTAAACCTATTTTTTCTACAATTACGAAGCAGAACAACGTCCCCAAAAACTAATTGTATCCGTTAGAACCTATAGACGTTGGTGGGGGTTCGTAGCGATCAGCAATCGCCGCGCGTCGCATAATTAGTTTTAACGTATTTGTTGCGCAGGTCACATCGTTGTTCGAAGTCTCCTAGCTGTCCTGCCTCAATTTGAATTTTATTGATAGTACCAATACCTGTTTTAATTAATTTATTTTTACGTTATATTTAAGTTTTTTTAAACTTTGCATGTCAGATAAAGCAATAGAAGATTCTATCGCACAACCTATCATTAGTATTGGGCTTTATAATCTATGAACGAATTTTACCATCTCAGTAAACCATGTTGCATAAGAGATAATTATATTCAATGTTCAACGATAAGAACAATATCAGACTAGAAGCAATTTTTTTTTAGAACTACAGTACCTACTGATTTTTAGTGGTAAGTATATGCTTTATTAACCAAAGCAAAAAAATATTAATATCCCAATGAATTTCCATTCATTACAACTGCCAGTCGTAACTAATAGAGTATATAAAACTAGATTACAACCCCAATAGAACTTGATAATTACTGTGAGTATTCCCATCAATAATGTCGCATTAACTCCTATTTCCTATTGGCTAAATTACCATGATATTATCACTACGCAACGGTCTACCAATTTCCTTTGTCTAAGGCCGGCCGTACACAACCGGAATGTCTATCCGAATTCAGAAACGGAATTAAGAATCTGAATTCAGGAACGTACGGAATTGTATATATTTTTATTATACAGCACACACATTCTGATTTTTTCAGATTATGAATTTTTTAAATTGTCATTGGGCCGGAATTCAGATTCTGGATTCCGTTTCTAAATTCAGATAAACATTCCGGCTGTGTACGGCCAACCTTACAGTAGGAAAGCGCGTTGCTGTCACATATTATAGTATTAAACAGTTTCATAAAGAGTAGGGGAGAGCCACCAACAGTGGCCATCCTTTTTTTTATTTCCACGTATTTCAAAAACGTTTAAGAAATTTATGCTTTTTCCATTATTTTTGACTACATATACGATAAGGCTGTACAAATATGACTCTATTTATTTTTAAAAAGTATAGGATCTTCTCCTTAATATGTTTTTAAAAACATACCACTATGGCCACTGTACCGAACCACATAGTGGTACAGTGGCCATAGTGAAAAAGCATAGTAAAGACTGTTTTTAAGTTTGTAATAAGTAATAAGACTCCATACAAAATCGAAATCACACTCCATACACATCGAAAAACAAAAGAAACATGTGTCATATAAATGCAAATTTTTTTATTCAAATAATTTAAGAAACAGTGGCTTTATAATATATGAGAGTAGTGGCCAATGTACCCTCCGTTAAGGTGGCCACTGTAAGAAAGGGAACATAAAAAATAAAACCTAACCTAACAGAAAAACAATGCAGATTCTTTAGCCTTTTACCACTGAACTTCGTACTGCAATAGCACATCCTTAAAAAGCACGCAATAAAGTGACTGAAACACTTACCAGCTTTGAATGATTAAAACGAAAAGTCACTCTAATAAAAAACTTTCCACACCGAATTTCAATGTCGCACTTATTACGACGAAGCCGGCCATTTAACTGAAAGTATTCGGCGCGCCGCGTGCTGGAAACATATTTAGGCACGGATTCCAGAGAGGCCGCTAGCGGTGTACGTTTTGTAAGAGAATAGTCATTGGCGGCCACTGTACCTGCCATGGCCACTGTTGGTGGCTCTCCCCTACCTATGTGAGTTTTTATAAGGATAGACGGTTTTTTCTCATTGTAATTGCAAAAATCTGATATCCGAATTTCATCAGGCATAGATTTATTTTATAAGGTCTATAACATAACAAATGTTATATATATATATATATATTTCATTTGAAAACTTCCCACCTCGATTTTCCTGCTTTAAAATGAAAATGTGGAAAATCGCTCGGACCCGTCGATTTTTATTTCGAGGGGTACATCTTTTGAGTATATTGTCAATCTTGTTACTTCAAGCCCCTAGGAGGGAGGGGGAGGGGTAAGATCTAAATCTTAAATGGATACCCCTATTTTATATAATTTTCTTGGATTCTGCATAAAATTCTGAACATTTTTTAATAAAAGCATTATTAGTTTATACTTAACAGTTTCCGAGATATTGACTCTTGAAAAATGACATTTTTAAACTTTGACAGCGTCTAGCTTTCTAACTGTACGTCTTAGAGCAAAACGGCTTACATGTCCCTTTCTTCGTTTTTATTATCTTTCCAATAGTGTCAACTTCCGGTCAAACCGGAAGTACTATATTTCTTACATCCGGTTTAACCGAAAGTTCACACTATTGGAAAGATAATAAAAATCGAAGATAGGGACATGTAAGCCGTTTTGCTCTAAGACGTACAGTTAGAAAGCTAGACGCTGTCAAAGTTCAAAAATGTTATTTTTCAAGAGTAAATATCTCGGAAACTGTTAAGTATAGACTAATAATGCTTTTATTAAAAAATGTTCAGAATTTTATGCTGAATCCAAAAAAATTATATAAAATAGGAGTATCCATTTAAGATTTAGATCTTACCCCCGTCCCTCCTAGGGGCTTGAAGTAACAAGATTGACAATATATGCAAAATATGTCCCCCTCGAAATAAAGATCGACGGGTCCGAGCGATTTTCCACATTTTCATTTTAAAGCAGGAAAATCGAGGTGGTAAGTTTTCCAATCTGTGTTTAGAATGACGAGCTCTTTCGAAATCGAAAAGTAAAACATCCAGGTCCGTATTTCAAAAAATGAAGGCCTGCTTTTAAAAATAGTCTTTAAATATGATCCAAAATTTCCTTTCAATTTTTGCCCAGTTTATTACGAATAATAATGGTCAGTAATTAAATTAATGGACATACGAATTGTACCATACATAGAAAAAAATTCTAGGTGTTTGTTCGAGTTTGCCCCTTTTACAAATAAAAAAAGGACAAAAATAAAGTAAATTGGTTTTATCTCGAAAGGAATCTCACAAAGGCGTAACATCAAATAAATGAAACACTTTCAGCTCCCGTCTTATTACCCTCGTAAACGCAGAAAGGTGCCATACACGCGAAATTAAGTTCTACTATTACAGAAAAATCTCAAGAATTGTCGGAATGCAGAATTAATAAAATAATAAGGAAAATTAAAGCAACAAATATATTGGCAATTTGCTTGTGATTACGAATAGATATACCGTGCGAGCAAAAATTATTTGCATCAAAGAGGGCCTTGCATCCTAAGAACGTAATGCTTAGCCGTAGAGCTTAATACCTGTTGGGTGTCAGTAACTACCTGAATTAACAATACATCAGTGTTATTCCGTCATCTTTGACAGTCGGTACAAGTAATTTGATTAATCGCTAATTTTTTAAATTTCTTGAACAATTCACACAATGGGCTTTACGGAACAGCACAAAACATTCATGGTTAAACCGTATTTTCGAAGCGGGGTTAGAGTAAATGGTGAGTGGCAACACAATCCGGGTTTGTGCATGGACGATTTTCACGAACATTTTCCTAATGTTGCTTTAATTGCTGGGGATTTTATCATTGCCTGAAAAGAACCGTGGCTGTGTTTAGGGAAACAGGTTCTATACAACACAAAAAAGGAGCAGGAAGACCATCTGTAAAAATAGAAAAACTTGTTGCAAACGTTCGTGAAATAATGCAAAATACGCCAACGAATTGTATAAGACGCCTGTTTCAAGAAGTCGGAGGATCTAATGGAACATGCAGGACTATTCTTAAGAAGCAGCTAAATTTATTTCCTTATAAAGCGCAAGTATTCCAAGAAATACAAGCCCCAGATTTTGAAAGACGCAGGAATTACTCTTAATGGTTTACCCAAAATTTATTGGAAAGAAATGCTTTATTAGACCTGACATTTTTTTTCGGATGAAGCCTGGTTCCACCTCTCCGGTTATGTGAATTCTTAGAATACACGCACGTGGAGTAGTGAAAATCCCCATTTTTTTGTAGAGCCCACATTGCACCCTCAAAAAATTGGTGTCTGGTTAGCTGTTTCCCGAAGAAGAATTGTTGGTCCTATTTTTTTCCATGACACAGTTACAGCACAGCGCAGCGGTAAAAAGACAATATTTTGAATCCATTTGTAGAGCAATTACTTGACGACGAACTACGTTTTGGATATTTTCAACAGGACGGTGCAACCGCCCATACAGCCGCCAAAACTATTAACTACTTACGCAATTTTTTCGACGACAGATTGATCAGTTTTCGATCAGACATTGAATTCCCACCTAGATCACCTTGATTTAGTATTATGAATTACTTCGTTTTTCCTCATTTAAAGAACACTATTTTTAAAACACCAGTTGCAAATTTAGAAAAATTACAAGAAAGGATTATCCAAGAATGTGGTAACATTTCTCCAGAGATGCTGGTCAACAATTTTGAAAATATGAAGAGACGTGTGAATTTATATTTGGAGCATGGCGGTGGCCAATTCCAGCAATTTATCTAATTATTTTTCTTTTTCTTTCTTTATATTCTTACTTTGTTAATTTTGTAAACAACAAAAATAAATTTGTATTTGTCTACTTAGTTTATTACTCATTAGTTAGGCATGTCATGTCATAATATGAATTTGACAAAAATTTTAACCTAGATTTTGGTTAGATATATCGTCCCCATATCATTGTGATCTAAACCAAGCCCTACGTTTTTTAATCCAAGCCCTCTTTGATGCAAATAATTTTTGCTCGCACGGTATTTATATAATTTATTTCCCAAGAGTTAATAGCCCAAATTTAAGAGGTCCTAAAATAGATGATTTTAATGAATATTTCCCTCATGTGTAAAAAATCCCATAAGAGGTGTGCAATTTCCGAAAACTTACATTGATACGTGCCCGGCAGGTCTTATAATGATGTTCGATTATATTAAACATTGCCATTTTATTGAATGCTCGCCGAGTAGGTATACAGGAAAAATTATATTAGTAGGTACATTTTCTGCGATCATGTGAAAATATACTTCTTTGCTTTACTAGCTAATGCACTGGGAAAAAAGCCTTCTATTCCTTATAAGAATTCACATACTTTTTATACAAGTGTTTATTAATATATGTGATGTGACAGCAACGCGCTTTCCAACTGTAAGACAACGAAAACTGATAGGCCGTTGTGTAGTGATAATTTTACGATAATTTTGCCAATAGGAAATATTAGTTAATGCTACCATTAAATGGTTTATAGCTATTATTGCTCTAAATACTCAGTCAATACAGTAATTATCAAGTTCTATTGGGGGTGTAATATGGCTTTATATACTATATTAGTTCCGACTGGCAGTTGTAATGAAACTTGACTTAATCATATTAATATTTGCTTGCTTCGGTTAATAAAGCATATACTTACCACTAAAAATCAGTACTGTGTAGATCTCAAAAATTTAAATAGCTTCTAGTGTGATATTGTTCTTATCGTTTAACATTGCATATGATTATCTATTATGCAACATAGTTTTCTACTATGGTAAAATTCGTCCATAGATTATAAAGTCCAATACTAATGATCGGTTGTGCGAAATAAGAATATTCTATTGCTTTATCTGCCATGCAAAGTTTAATAAAAATAATTTAAACAGGTATTGATACAATCAATAAAATTTTAATTCAGACAGGACAACTAGAAGACTCCGAACAACGATGTGACCTGCGCAACAAATACATTAAAACTAATACTACGGCGCACGGCGATTGCCGATAGCTACGAACTCCCACCAACGTCTTGTGAATTATAGGTTCTAACGGATACAATGTGTTGCAATAAAGACTTTAGTCTAATTTCCACATAATATTTATTTTATAATCCGACGCGTTTTGCTACACTGTAGCTTTAGCAAGGGATTTTTTAAAATCGATTGCACTCAAAAAAATCCCTTGATAAAGCTGAAATTAGATTAAAGTCTTTATTGCAATAATTGTAATGAATTTTCATCAAGTAAAAGCCAGCACTATTCACAGATACAATTTGTTTTTGGGGACGCTGTTCTGCTTTCTTAGTTGTAGAGAATGCGCTCTACTGGGAACAAAATGCGCCGCATTGAGAAGATACAATTTATTTCTTGACAAAATTGCTGTATTAAAGGTAGTTCATTATTCAACAAGACTGTGCTGCTAATGGAACTAATTACTCCCAATAAAAACTCTGTTCTAGCAAATCTGAAATGCATATATTTTATAATGAAATGCATTTTTCATAAATTATTATTTTAAGAGCATATTTTTATGTTATCGGTTTAATCAAAAAATTTAAAACGTTAACGGTTTAATGTCCAGTTCGGTACTTATTTCAGGGATTTTCCAATCTAAAGATTATATTAATTATATTTACATTTTGGTTATACACAAGGTATTTATTGGGTGTTTCCAGGATTTGCAGGTATATTGTTAGGGGTTGTTTATTGTCACTTAAAAACGCATTATTATTAAGTTTAAGAGACTCAGTTAGTATTGTGGAAACTTTTTCCGCTAAATGTAACATTTCCGGTAAAGTAGGAACAAATTGGATGTAACTGTAAAAAAGAATGAAGCATTTAAATACTTAACTGCAGTAAAAAACATTTATGAGTGTAAACCATCCAACGGCCTTATATTTGGCTACCTAAGTTGCAGTATCGCCCGATTACATCAGTAGATGTTGAAAGAAGCTTCTCTTTGTATAAGCATATTTTTACTTATAGAAAACAATCCTTTTTTGTTAAAAATTTTGAAAAATAGTTAGTAATAAATGCCTTTTATACAATTATAGGTTAAAAAATTATTTACTTTTATTATGTTTTCTTTTTTTTGCATTAAAAAAAAATAAATATATTTTTTAGGACCCAATGTGTTTCTTTACCTCATTTACTATAATAAATTAAGAAATAATGTATACTAGTATACATATTTGATAAAAAAAATGCAAATAAGTGCATATTTTAAAGGCAAACAAGGCATATTATATGCGAATATTTTGGCTGAATTTAAGTGCATATAATCCGCCCTTTATTTATAATTATTGTTAGTTTAATTTATGATTTCTTTGTATAACTCTTTGATTACCAAATTTATTTAAAAAAATTGTAATCAGGATTTTTTTTTTAATATTTGATATTAACTTTGCAAATTTTTGATGATTATCTTTTTTTAATGGACCATACCAACAGGCAGTCGAGTTTATTTTTTGATTTTCTGTTTCCTAAAAACCTAATAATTTGAAAGACAATAAATCCTCTAAGATTTAATACAGTAAATGCGCGGCTTCCAATTTTGTATATAAAACTGGTTTTAAATTAATGTTTCATTTCATAAAATATAACTTTTAAGAGCACTTATAGAAACGTAAAATCCATGGAACACTTCAAACTTCGTCTCTAGTACTCTCGCGCGAAACTAAAGAGATGCTACAAATTCGAAATCTAGTTTCATTACTGCGGAAAAATGTAAGAGGCTGTTAAAATGCATATTATACACATTGACAAAACAGCACCAATAAGGACATTTTTATTATACAAATAAATATATTTAAATATTAGTATATTATTTAACGAGCATATAATGTAAGCCATAATATTAGAGGATGATTAGGTATACTGAACAGTGTTGTGTATCAGCCAAATGGAATAAATTCGATAATAAATACATGGGGGCGTGCCAATAACTCCTAGATAAAGAAAGGACAAAGTTCTCTAAAGAAATTTGGTAGTGACGTCACGCTCTGAAGTCCGATTATATTTTGACAACATTTGCCTATTTTATCTAAGTTGACTGTGGTCCTCTTCCATCGGCAAGTGGCATTGTCAGATCATCCATAATTCCTGATATACTTGGAAATAGGTTTTCTTATGTAATGTCTTTACTATTTTTGCTTATAACATAATATTATAAATATGTTAACTTAGTTATTATCACAAGACTAATATAATTTTACAGATTTAGGTATTTTATTGGGAATATTTCGTAAAATAAATAGCCAAAGTACAGTAGGACATGCGAAAGGCTCGAGTCAATCTGGCAACGTAGCAACAGCTGTTAGTTATTTTGTTTGGTTAAATACTAGCGTTTGCAATTACGCCGGGTGTTTTAATTTCTGTGTTTTTAGTGAAAATATATAGTGTTTCCGCTTCAAATAGTGTTTAAAATAGAGTTTTAAAATGCCGAATCGATGTTGTGTAGTCGGTTGTAAGGGTAATTATACCGCCGGCCCTACAGTTCGAGTATTTCGTTTTCCCCAAAACGAAGAAGTTAACCAACAATGGCGACGGGCAATTCATCGCGAAAATTTGTAGAAGTTATTGGGCGTGCCCGAAAAAACGCTCGGACAAGTCGATTGGTATTTCTAGTTGCGCATTTTTTTCAATACATTTTTTTTATACAAGTCGTGTCATGTAACAGTGGCCAATACCAACTTTCTTATTTTAAATGCACCCATATATTAAAACACCCTATATATTATTTAATTTTTGGGTTCTTCAGAAAATTTTACCCATATTTCATGTAAAGTATCCTATACCTATCTTCAACTGTATCGAAAGTATTAAGTGTTTTCAGATTTATTGCAAAAATTAACAACACTCTCAAATACTAATAAGTAGTAATACTGTTTATTTCTTGATAATGTAAAAAACAAAAAAAAAATTAATGTAGGAGATGTTGAAAATGCTTGCCGCGAACATCTTGGCAACATCCTAATCTTAAATAGAAATTTCGTCTAATGTTACTGAACATCTCAGGCGTGACCGATCTACTCGCAAGCGTTATTCGTCTTCTTAAGTCAGCTAAGTCGAGGGGTTTAGTTGTGTATACAAAATTTTTGACATAACCTCATAAGAAGAAGTCTAATGGCGTCAGATCAGGGGATCGTGCTAGTCATTCCATCGATCCACGCCTCCCTATCCACCGATTTGGAAATACTCGGTTGAGGTACTGCCGGACATTGAGGTGCTCCATTTTGCTAAAACCACATCATATTCGCTGGAAGTTGTGGGTTTGCTGAATCAGGATATAAGTTTGCCAAAGTTGGCAAGACATTATTTTGGAGCAGTGGTAAATAATTATCGCTATTTAAATTGCCATTAATGAAAAAGGGACCTATGATAAATGATCTCCAACTATTCCTGCCCAAACATTAACCTTTCAGGATATTGCGTATGTTTTTCTCTAATCCAGTAAGGATTTTCCCTAGACCAAAACATGTTCTAATTGGATCACATTGTTATCTAACATCATTTGTTCACAAAAATACGTTCTCCTATCAAAATCCTCTTCCATGAGTTCATGAGTAGGTATCGTTTTATAGTGATACATTTTATTTTCTTGTAATGTTCGAATAATCGATGAATGGCTAACATCAAACATTGTTGCTGTTTTTGACTAGAAGTGGGTTTTCCTCAAACTCAAGCATAATATCTAATTTGGTATCATCACTTATTGCATTGGCAGCTACTTTTTTATCTGCATGTCCAAGCTGGCGAAACTGCTTTTCTATTTTACTAACTTTCCCTTGAGTTATAGGCGGCAAATTTGGAAATCTCACCCTGTATATTATCTTATAATTACTGGACACGAATCAATTCACTCTTTGCTCGGATTATAGTACGGGGTTCGATGATTTGAAATTACTACTTGCTAGGAAGTTGAATAAGATAATTTATATTCGACATCAATAAAAAAAATTGGGTATTTTTAAATGTTAAATTAAAAGAAATAAAAAAAAATCTTTCGGTTTAATAATAATAATAATAATAATAAGTTTATTTAAAATTTAATAATATTATAAATAATATGTTTATGTTGTCTTCGATAAACTTATTCTTCAATCCCCTGAAGCTGAGCTTGTTATGGGCAAATCTTATTTTTTTTTAGTATGTAAAATCATAAATCATAAAATATGCATTAAAAATCAAGTTTTTTTTAAAGCAAAATGTTAATTTATAGTATAAACGCAGCTTTTTTGAAAAAATATATTACCTATAATAAAATTATTAATTTATAATTTTTAAGTAAAAAATATTACTTATATAAATTATTCAGAACAATATTAATTAATTAAAGCATTTCTAAAAACATTTTCAAATTGTCTGTTTTTAATATCCATGTTTTTATTTCGACTTAAAATTTTTTTAATGAAATCAATTTTTTAATTTTTGTTGGTAAATAATCGTTTAAATAAAAACATAAATATTTGAAATTTTTTTGTCCTATGGACTTATTTATTTTAGGTTTTATGGTTATTTCATTTTTATGACGTGTATTATAATTATGGTTTTTAAATTGTATAAGGTTTTTATTTTTAAATATATATATTAAGATGTTATAAATGGAAAGTTGTCTTATGTTCAACTTTTTTGTTTCTGAATATAATTCTTTTGAAGGATAAAGATAATCTTTATTGTATATAATTTTTAGAAACCTTTTTGTAATATTTCTAATTTTTTAACTAAAGTTCAATTTATTCCTCCCCAACCTAAAATTCCGTAATTTAAATGAGTTTTAACTAACGCGTAATATAATATTTCCATATGTCTTACATTTAAAATTTTTTTAATGTTTTTAAAAATCGGTAGTAAACTTCTTAATTTTTTAATTAAGTATTCTATGTGAAAACTCCAATTTAATTTACTGTCAAAAATAATTCCTAAATATTTTATTTTATTAACTTTACAAATTTGAATGTCTTCATTTATTTGATAACTATTCATATTTTGTGGTAGGTTATTTAGGTTTAAAGTAAAGGGAATATAATTTGTTTTATTAAAATTAATTGTTAACAAATTGTTATCAAACCAATTTTTTATAATTTTAAAATCTTTTTTAATTTTATTATTTAAGTTTTCCCAATTTGTATCGGTATAAAAAATTGTAGTATCATCTGCAAAACTATGAATTTGTCCATCGCAATTTATACTAAATAAGTCGTTAATATAAATATTAAAAAATAATGGTCCTAATATTGTTCCTTGGGGAACACCATACTTAAATACCTTTGGATAGCTTTTTTCTTTATCTATTTGAACATAAGTTGGTATTTTTTTCAGATAATTTTTAATTAATTTTAATTGCTTTCCTCTGAATCCAATATTTTCAAACTTTTTTAACAGTAAATTATGGCTAACTGTATCAAAGGCTTTTTGCTAAATCTATAAAAATACTAATACAAGGTTTTTTATTATCTAGTGCATCATATATTTGTTCTGTTAGATAGCAAATAGCATTTTGTGTTGATTTATTTTTTTGAAACCCAAATTGTTTATTAGAAATAAAATAAATTTTTTCCAAATAATTTTCGATTCTTAATTTTAAAAGCTTTTCGAATACTTTTGCTATCGAAGATATTAATGTTATTGGTCAATAAGTACTAGTTTTACTAGAATAGACTGATGTATTTTTGTAGTGACCTATCCTTGTGGCCTGTTAATACGAGTCACTACTGGTAGACATACTTAATTAAAGTGGTGAATTATTCTGTAAGAGAACAAAAAAATATCAAATTTAGTTTCGCATATTCAGTAGGTAACTTACAACTAATTAAGAAAAACATTTCGAATAAAACATATATAGGCATCCAAATGCGATTACTTTACTGATTTATCATTTATATGTCTACTCGGTGTCTTTTACGACTTTTTTTTCGTTCAAGAACTGCTAGAGACTATTTCTTTGACAGCGGGTGGTCCATAAGTAATCTTGCATACGTTCCATACATTTTTATTAGGTAAAAAAAAATTTGCCGAGGGATTTTTATAAATATGCATTAAAATGATTGTGTCCATTATATCATTTCATTCTGAAATGGACGTCGGTAATAGCCAATTTGAAAAAATGTGTTTGTCATAAATAATTATCGACGTTTACTACCATTTTATATGTTTACATTTAACATCCATTGTAGGGAAGTGTTGGTGTTTAGTTGATTGGTATAATTAGGAAGACTTTTATGTCTCTTAGAACACGATGCATGAATTATTTAGATTGGTTCAAATATAATTTATTTTTAGTGTAAAATAGTCGTATCAAATAAGGTGTAAGTTGAGATTTTAAAATAAATTTTAGGATAATACAACTGTTTTATTTGCCGAAGAAGTATTGGTGACAAATAAATATGATTTAAATTAACTCAGTTTTATTTAATAAAAATATGTCAGAGTATTTGTTTTTATAACTAATTTGTGCTGGGCTACATGCTTGGTGGAACTGTTGTTCCATTACGCGGAAGTAAAAATAACTACTTGTTCTGTTTCACGGATTTATTCAGTTTCCCGACAAGTGTTTCGACCCTTGCGGATCATTTTCAAACGAGTGCAAGAAGATAATTCTGTGTAACATTACCAAGGTATTTATATCTTATTATGGTAATTATTGTAAACATGTCATAAAATTAAAATTAGAAGATTGAATGGTCAACTGTGGGTTTTCCTAACTTTTAAAGGTACAGATACATGTTTGGTCCTAAATTAGTGTGCTATTAAGAATTAGGGAAGCACTTGAAGCTATTTCGGTTTGATTTTATTAACAACATTACATTTGTTTTTTATGGCTTTTTTGATAGTTATTGTTTCTAATAGGTTTAGTTTTCTGCTTTTATTGTCTGTGTATATGAGTTTTATGTTGTTAAAATTGAGTGATTGTCTTTTATGCAGTAATCAGCTAAACCTGTTTTATTTTGTTTTGTTTTTTCAATAGCTGTTTTGTGTTCTTTAAGCCTGGTGTCAAAGTTTCTATATGTTTGTCCAATGTAGATAGCATCGCAGTTATCGCATTGTATTTGGTAGATCCCACTTTGTGAAAGTTTGTTTTTAGTTTCTATTTAAGCATTGGATATGTGTTTGTTTAAGTTGTTTTTATTGACTTGTATGGGAATGATATCGATAGCTTAGGCGCAATAAGTCGTAACCTAAAAAAATTTAATTTTCCAGGAGGCACAAAACAACAACAATAGAAATAGAACACCATATTATTATGCGATATGTCCTATCCCACATTAAATTTTTAAGGTTATGTTAAGACATCTAGTTTAGCTTAAATACGAAAATGCGCATCAAAGAAAATTTTGCATGTATTTTTTACAATGAATTAAACATTTATACTTACTTAAGTTACAGTGTACATGTATACTACTTACTTTTATTTTAAAGCATCACAAATGTAATAAAACACATACAAAAACAGTGGTTTCTTTATGTTTTGGAGGCCACAATAACGCATTAAGTACGCCGGGTGGGGTTACGATATGAAAAACAATTTTTGTGGCTTACGCCTTATTGCACTACGGTTTTAAACACACTGGGGATACGACCTATTCAAACACTGTAAAGGAAGATATTTCTGGTGTGTTGTGGCTTACGATAATTTTAAGAAACACTTATGAAAGGATTTAGAATTGAATGGTGTAAAAAAGTTAAATTTGAAAATTTTGTTGCTTACGACCTAGTGCGCCTAAGCCATCGATATTAAGGTTTTTAAGTTTTTTGGTAATTTTTTTGCTTGCGTTCTCTGTATATCCTATTGAGCAGCATTTTCGGTTTATTGGAGTGGAATGTTCTTTTTAACTTTTAGCACAAAAACTTCTTTACAAAGAACATTCCTCTTCTACCAACCTACGGTTTAACGTAGGCTCCGAACCACGATCCTCAGTCATTAGAAGTACGCCCCCAAGGAATTTTAACCCTTGGTTCCGCGCTTTCTAACGATTGGGAAGGGTGTTCCTTCACCCCCTCACCCTACGAGATTTCATTCTGTCTGGTTACCGGCGTGAATGGGGTGGGTTCGGTGGATGATGATGATGATCTTCCCTTATTTTTTCTCGACGCTGGACCCACGTCAAGACTTATACCACTAAAATCCACCGAGCTCGAACCAGTTTTTCGGCAATGGGATAAAATAGGTTCAAAAATGCCATTATTTATCAAAATATCAAAAAACTGTATTCGAGAAAGTTGTTTATTTAGGCATTTTTAGCCTCTGTACGAAATTTTGACAGTCTAATACAATTTTTATTTTTTGCCAGATTCTTGAAAATTTTGATCAACCCTCGTAGATTAACTTTTATACATCGATGTAAAACCATTTGCCTTTACTTCATTTGTAATCTTAATGCAATTTTGTGTAAATATTTTGTTTCCAATTATTTATTTTGCTTCAAAAACTTAAATTGTTATTGATCAGTATGTAATGTTTGATGCAAAGTTTATCTAATTAAATTACATCAGTTTTGTCAAAACCGACGTTTCTCATTTTTCTTAAGTTAGTAAACAGATGTACAAAAAGAAAATATTAGGAAGCTTTCGTTGAAATTTTACTTAATTAATATTGGATCAAAAAGAATAAATTTAATATTAATCGCTCGAAACATTTTATTCAACAAAAATATAGTTTAATATAATTAATACATATAATTTAATAATAATAATTAAGTAAAATTTCAACGAAAGCTTCCTAATATTTTTTTTGAACATCTGTTTACTAACTTAAGAAAAATGAGAAACGTCGGTTTTGACAAAACTGATGTAATTAGATAAACTTTGCATCAAACATTACATACTGATCAATAACAATTTCAGCTTTTGAAGCAAAATAAATAATTGGAAACAAAAATTTTACACAAAATTGCATTAAGATTACAAATGAAGTAAAGGCAAATGGTTTTACATCGGTGTATAAAAGCTAATCTACTAGGGTTGATCAAAATTTTCAAGAATCTGGCAAAAAATAAAAATTGTATTAGACTGTCAAAATTTCGTACAGAGACTAAAAATGCCTAAATAAAGAACTTTCTAGAATAAAGTTTTTTGATATATTGATAAATAATGGCATTTTTGAACCTATTTTATTAAAAATGTCAAATTTGACAGGTAACGCAAGTCGTGCAGCTGCTTCAGTATACGTCATTTTTGGTTTTTAGGTAAGCAAAAACTAACTGCTTTTTCAATTTTTACCTATAACTAATAACAAAAAAAAAATCCCATTTGATGCGGACTTTCTTGCGGACACTGTATAGCTTCTGCAATATGCATACGCTGGGTTGACTACTTTTTTCCGGTGTAATTATAAGGTAGGCAGGTGTGTACAGGTAAGTCGCTACTAGTAATTTGCAACTATCGACTTACGCGATAAAGCTTATATTAAAATAAAGATAATTTTTTTGCAAACATAATGACATAAGGTTGACTGCGAAAAATTGGTGCAGAATACCGGTTGACAATTTTTAAAAATCTAAATATTTTTAAAAATTTTACGAACAATTTTTGTCAATTTCATGTGACTTCATGCAACAGACCCTCAATGCGTAAAGCTACAGCCCGAAAACTGCGGTTGGTTTATTGATGATTATCTAAAACCAACATGATTCATTGGGAACCAAACACCTTTAACGGTACAAGATATTGTGGAAATGACAGAAGAAGAAGAAAATGGAGACAAATCTTCTGAACTTAAAATCAAAATTTTACTTCCGATGAATCGGATCTTGAATAACGACATTAATTGACAAATTTTTACACTAAAATTTTTTTATACTTCTAATAAAATAAAAATTTTTTACATAACTCAAAATCTATGTTTTATACCTTTTATTTCATTTTATATTTTTAAGTCAGTCTTCTGATATAGTAAAACACGAAATTTTCAAGATAAGTATAATATGTTACTATTATTTATTTGTTTATAAATACAATTATATATTAATATCATATAATTATATGTATATTTATTTTTTTATTTATTACATATTTAATTTAATTTTATAATTTAAAAAGTACATTGCCGGTTGCTCCGAAATGATGCTCAGCATTTACTGTAGTTTATCGCTATCTTTCTCAAGTTCACAAACAAAGAGCATGCGTATTCTTTTTTTTTTTCGTCCGACGCACGAGTTGCACACAACTGCAATGCTGCGTCCTTTTTTATCGCATTGGATACTTTTCTCGGACCTCTCTGTCGCACGAATATTTAGATTTTTAAAAATCGTCAACCGGTATTCAGTACCAATTTTTCGCAGTCAACCCTATGTCATTATGTTTGCAATAAAATTATCTTTATTTTAATATAAGTTTTATCGCGTAAGTCGATATTTGCAAATTACTAGTAGCGACTTACCTGTACTCACCTGCCTACCTTATACACCGACAAAAAGTAGTCAACCCAGCGTATGCATATTGCACAAGCTACATACTTTCGATTTGTATTCAATTTAGTACGTAACGAATGAGTGCAATGTTTAAAAAAAATAATTTTTAAATTTTTAATTAAAAATACTTTGCACCAAAATTTTCAGTCAACCTTCACGAAATATATTTTTTGACATATTAAATTTCATATAAAAACATGTTTCATCCCGTAACGCGATGGGTGACGGTCGTTCTATGGTCGGATCTTAGACTATGTCAAAAAGCTATTCCTGCGGTCCTATGCATCACGATGACGCCTTCCTATCAAGTAAAATTAGAAACTTTATAGAACGTTGTTGATTCCTTCGTATTATTTTAATTGGTTTAATAGAGTTTGTTATCAAAATAATGATAATACAATAATTATCTTTCATTTTAAAGGATCAGGTGCAACTTTTCTTCATTTATTTTTATGACAGCTATGCTACAGTATTTTTCAGTAAGAATGTAATGATCGGTTTGGTTATAATGTCAGCCATATTTGCCAACCTTTAATTTAAAATACCCTTATTCGGGAAACACCTCGTTGTATTAATGAATGGGCGATGGATATACCGTGCGAGCAAAAATTATTTGCATCAAAGAGCAGGGCTTGGATTAAAAAACGTGGGGCTTGGTTTAAATCACAATGATATGGGGATGATATATCTAACCAAATTTAGTTTAAAATTTTGTCAAATTCATATTATGATATGATGTGCCAAACTAATGAGTAATAAAATAAGTAGACAAATACAAATTTATTTTTGTTGTTTACAAAATTAACAAAGTAAGAATATTTGCACTTCATAAGGAAATAAATTTAGCTGCTTCTTAAGAATAGTCCTGCATGTTCCATAAGATCTTCCCACTTCTTGGGACAGGCGTCTTATATAATTTGTTGGCGTATTTTGCATTATTTCACGAACGTTTGCAACAAGCTCTTCTATTCTTACAGATGTTATTCCTGCTCCTTTTTTGTGTTCTATAGAACCTGTTTCCCCAAACACAGCCACGGTTCTTTTCAGGCAATGATAAAAATCCCCAGCAATAAAAGCAACGTTAGGAAAATGTTCGTGAAAATCGTCCATGCACAAACCCGGATTGTATTGCCACTCACCATTTACTCTAACCCCGTTTCGAAAATACGCTTCAACCATGAATGTTTTGTGCTGTTTCGTAATTTGTGCTGTTTCGTAAAGCCCATTAGGTGAGTTGTTCAAGAAATTGGAAAAATTAGCGATGAATAAAATTACTTGTAACCACTGTCAAAGATGACGGAATAACTGATTGATTGTTAATTCAGGTAGTTACTGACACCCAACAGGTATTAAGCTCTACAGCTAAGCAAATAGTTTTTACTCGCACTGTATTATATTATAATGGCCATATATCATTTATTAAGTTAGTTTTTATCACACAGATTTATATCTTTAATAAAATTAATTTTTCTATTGCACCTTTTGGAAATCGCTCACAGTTTATCTGAATTTTTGCTTTATGATTATGGCCTTAAAACATTTAAATCATCTTTAATTTTCTATTAACCGGTGTGATAGAAACTGATTAGTTTCCTTTCGGTAAACACAAACTGAGTACACATTTCCAAGCAGACACAATTCTGCATTCGGCTTTATGCACTTTGCAAATGAGTCAATATTTAATTCACACCCAATCATGTTGTTGTGCATACAGGCGGCACTATACGGTAATCCTAAACAATTGTTCTTTACTAAAATATTAATATGTACCTATAGATAAATCATAGACATTATTTGATAAGTTTAAAAAAATAGTTCATACTTAAGTGGGGTGGTAAATTAAATGGAAGGAAATAAGATCTATAAACTACCTAACTATCTCTGTCTGTCTCATTTAACGCTGACCTACTTCAACATGGGGTATCCCCAATGCTTATCTATGAGGTTTTCTGGTTAATTTATTATCTGGGGTTCTAATAAAAAAAATTATTTTATTTTGAAGTAAGTTCATGCTGTAGACATATTGGAAAAACTTTCTTTACTGGCACGTTACGCATAATTTGTCTATTTCTTTGGGCTAAAACTTGTTATTTTTGTTGTTTAGTAAACGTTTAGTATCTTTAAAATGTATCATCTATTACAATTAAAAAAATATGTGAATTGCGATCCAACTTTATCGTTTTGAGACGTGAAATCTGATATGATCGACGATGTTCAGCTATTTTTTTGGAATTCAATAGCATTGTGCTTCTTCGTAGTACGTTATATTTGCTATATATAGCAATTTGAAATGGTTTTAAGCAAAGTAGCGATTAGTATACGAACACAAAAAGCAATGTATTTATATAAATTTGTAACGATAGAAAAATTTCAAAAGTATTTTCAACACTGATAGTGGTTTAGGGCCTCAGCAGTGGTGGCTCGTAATGAAGGGCTCTGGGGCGCCGCCCTCCCTGCAATTATTTCAAACAGAATCCAAAAATATTTTACTTAAAAAACCAATAACGCAGTGTATGTAAGCAATCAATTAAAATAATTCGAACCAAACATAGCCATATTCCAACGGGCAAGTTATACCGAATGAGCATTTTCTATTCGCACAGGCAAGCGCGGGCGTCACCTACACATGGCACAACGAGCTGCAGAAGGGAGCTCCAAATTTTCCGTCCAACAACAGTGCTGTTCGCATTTTGACGCGACGCGACCTATCGATGCCGCTGATGTTTTGTTTTGACTAACTGTCAATCGAAAAAGCAATGGTTCGGGATATAGACAGTTTTAATAACAAAGTCACCGAGAAGTTTATTACCGAAAAAAAAACGAAGCTTTGACTTTCACTTCAAAAAATAATATTTGTTAGTGTTATTATTTGGTATGTTTCACAAAAATAAACGATTTGATTATAGTTTTCCGCACTATTTAAAGCCAGCGCCCCCCTGACTTGCTAGTCACGAGCCGCCACTGGGCCTCAGTGTATAACATGATGACAAAATCGTCAGACACACATTATTTCCATTTTTCCCGTTACAAGGTTCTCACAGTCCTCACCTATTATTATGAAAGCAGAGCATTGCCCAGGCAGTGGCGTAGCCAGGTAGGGGCCAGGGGGGGTGCCTGCCCCCCCCCCCCCCGCCCCCTTGCATGGCGCCGCTTGGTGCCCGTATGCAAAATAAAAATATACCTTAATTACACCCTGTAACATTCATTGAAATTGAAAATAATTTGGTATTCTATTATATTATGTTGCCCAGGTTATCAATGCAAAACAAAACTATTAAAAACGTAAACTAACTAGAATCAAAGGGTTGTACAAGGCAGAATGAATGCACATAGTATGAATGCTGTTAATATCAAGTCAAAGCAAAACTGAAAAAAAACCTCTACCATTTTCCTTTAAAACTGTTTTTCTTTCAGCAATTTTTCTACAAACAGTTTCACGTAGCCCTATAAGGACCGTTTGGTACCACACGTGTTCCGCGGAACCTATCCACATTAGCTTCCTGATGGTTAACCATAGAATAATCTTGACAGCTCATTCAATCCAGTTGTACGCTGCTCACTTCCTCCAAATCATTAAAGAATGATTCGCCCAAGGCAATTAAACCTTCTTTTCGCGAGGCCAGAGCATTCAGATTAGAAATACTGAATACTTTCCTCCTCTTCACCTCTGCAACTTCTGTAGAAGTCGTTAGCTATTTAGATGGGGCAAATCCGATTCCAGCACATGTGACTGCGGTGAAGAAAGACAAACAATGCACCATCTCGCCTTCGACTGCAACAATAGGTCTAGTCACTGCACAACCAGAGCCTCACCATCGGCTATCACTTGGATAGATAGTTTGAATTTGAAAATATAATAAAATACGATATATTCATGTGTTGTAGCCATACAATAAATAAATAAATATTGACGTAGTGTGTGTGAAGTATCAAAGCGTATGTGTATATCCAACAAAAATATTCTCAAGATGGTGGCACTTTCGGTTGTACCGGAAATAGATACTAACTTTTTATTTTAAATGGAACAGCCTGTATATTTTTAAATATTTGAATTTTCCTTAAAATCCCAATACTTTTGCATATAAAGTACTGTAATAATATGACTAAATAAATCATTTTTGACTCGGTTTTTGATATATTAATAAATGAAAAGCGATTTTTTTCAACTTTGGCGACCTGTAAAATCAAAACGGTTAAACTAGTAGTAGAAAAAACTATAAGTATATATACCTCAAGAGGAAAATGCGTTTCCTCCCTTGATATGTAAATAGCTCTTTCGAAACCTGTATATAGTGTAAATTATTATTACAATAATAAAAGTTATTTTAATTGAATATACTATAAAATGCGTTTCTTTCGATTTCAATGGAGATTCAAAGCGGCACAATTTTTTAGTTGACCACGACCAAGTTTAGGCCGATACTGTACCCAACATAAATAATAATTCCCATTATTATTTTTTTCACAATAAGAGTGACACCGCTAAAGAAGAATAACGTTGATTTAGTGCAATCCTTGGCTTTTTAATTTTCTTTTGGCATGAATTATGTTTTGATTGTTTGTAGGTCTTAAAAATTTATAACCATTTTACAACGTTCCCATAATTTATGTGTTAAAGTTTATAGTTCTTCAAGGTTTCAACTGGACTTGGTTTATCTTTTTATTAATTCAACTTTATAAAACGGGTATATAAAGTTTACCGCCCGAAAGCCATATCCTTTTTATTTATGATTAATATATTTGTGTGGTTTCTAGTACTAAAATTTTATATCCCAATAGTCATTTGAAATGTTTCGAGTTCCACGGGAATCAACTGAAATAAATCGTAAAAATAAACATTTTAAAAAATCATGCTATAAAACTACCATTACATATGTTAAGCTGTATGGGTGCTTATATTGAAGTATACGATTCGTAAACGCAAAGATTTACAGGATTTTCTGACATAAAATTGAAAATCTCGGGAACCATAAAACTTGGAGCTGCAATTTAGATTCTAAAATATAAGAAACTTGAGAAGAATTGCAAATATGATATACGACCGCAAAAGAATGAATGTCATATGTATTTGCAAAGTACAGACAGAGCCGGATTACAAATACAAATTGATAGTTCTATTATCAATTATCATAATGGTGGTTTGTACAACAAAAGGGGATTTATATGTTTGTCCATATCGCACAAGGAAGTAAATTGAGCCCGGCGACGCCTGCATGCGGATCACGATGTGGATAATCCAGTTCATTTAAGTACAGGATATATTTCGATTACCGAACTTACTAAACTAATTAAAAATAATATTAAAACCTGTTTATATAAAACAATAATGATATGAAACATATGATCGAAAGAAAAGGACTTTTCGATTCATTACTGGCTTTGTTTGCAAGGCCTTTTATAACACTTGAAAATATATAATGCCGGTTTTGAAAGTTTAAAAGTTTAACAAGAAGTTGACTTTTTTTTAATAAAGAATACCTACCTAAAATATATTTAAAAAGAAAATATGCCGTTCAAATTTTGTAAATTTAATGTTCAATCAAATCAAATATATTTCAAAATTGCATTTAAGTTCATAAGTTATAACATGAACAACAATTAATTTACCAAATCACAGTTATTTAAAAGTTACACCTAAGTGACTTAACACCTGTATGTGCATAATGTGCAATTAATGCTAATCAATTTCTAATCCAGAAATATGAAAAAATCACCCTAAAAACTATACTAAAATAATAATACCATCCCTAGAATACTACACCACCCACATGTATCAAAAATAAAATTCATACATAAAATATAAATAAAAATATAACTCAATCTAATATACGGTGTGAGCAAAAATTATTTGCATCAAAGGGGGCCTTGCATCTAAGGACGTAATGCTTAGCCGTAGAGCTTAATACATAATTTTTCCAATCTCTTGAACAATTCACACCATGGGCTTTACGGAACAGCACAAAACATTCATGGTTGAAGCGTATTTTCGAAACGGAGTTAGAATAAATGGTGAGTGGCAATACAATCCGGGTTTGTGCATGGACGATTTTCACGAACATTTTCCTAACGTTGCTTTTATCGCTGGGAATTTTTATCATTGCCTGAAAAGAACCGTGACTGTGTTTAAGGAAACCGCGGTTCTATACAACACAAAAAAGGAGCAGGAAGACCAACTTTAACAACAGAAGAACTTGTTGCAAACGTTCGTGAAATAATGCAAAATAGGCCAACAAATTGTATAAGACGCCTGTCCCAAGAAGTGAAAAGATCTTATGGAACATGCAGGACTATTTTTAAGAAGCAGCTAAATTTATTTCCTTATAAAGTGCAAGTATTCCAAGAAATACAATACAGAAATGTGGTAACATTCAAGATAGCTAAAAATAAATGGCGAAGAATAACCACAAAGACCATTGGTTAATTCCAATTACAATTGTTAACCACAAGTACCTACGCATACATCCTTAGTCCGACCCTGAAATTCAATACACTGTCAGGATAATGACAATCTAAGCACTGGCATAAACAACATTGTTGATGGCCTTATGTGATAAGTTAATGGTAGGTGTACTAAAAATGAATTATGCGGCTTTCGTTAGTCGTGCTATTTATTTAAGCGTTTAGAAAATCCCGTTTTTCCATTAAACTTTGTTAAAGTCTATTACTGGTTATGGACTTTAAAACAACCCCACCGTCACAGATGGAAAAGTAATTGTTTTATTTTACAATTCAACCTTACTTCCTCTCAACATATTCGAAATTTGAACAAAACCGACAAATTCCTAAACATTTTTATCTACAAACGCTATTAAAAGTAGACTTTTTAACGCTTGTTCTCTGTGTCTAAAATGTCATTTTATTATACTAGAATTAAAAGTGTTGTTATTCTTTTAAATTAGAAGAATAACCGAAAGGTTGTGAACTATTGTTTTATCCGTTATTATTGGCCGGCCCCAGTATAAGAGGTATTTGGGACATTTAACACGTTAACTGCCACAGTGCATAAAAAAAATGGATCGCTGGCGCAATTTACTTTGTACGTTTTCTTGTTATTATTATATATTTTTTAAGATTTTATTTACAATATTTACTACTAATATACAAAAAATACCGGGGGTTTTTCCATTTTTGGGTCTTCAGTGCCGTACTCTAACGAATCCCATTTAAATATACAAGCTTAATGGCTCCAGGTCTGTGCCACCGAATTTAAACCGATGACTACATTCATGGCCTAAATTCGTGCCATGAAACATAAGGAAAAAAATTCTTATGGCACAGATGCTGTGCCATGTGGCAGTTAACGTGTTTTAAGAACTGGTTTGGGTAAATATTGATAGTATATGCACTAAGAAAAAAGCTCTAACAAAACAGGCAGAACAACGTCCCCAAAACTCATAGAGTTTATCTGTCTTATGTTTTGCACAAGCTATACCTATATATATATATTTAAACCTCTTTCTCCCTAGTTTCATTTCAAATAGATATTTTTAAGTGTAGAGAGAGAGTGGTGGAACCTAAATTTTGTCAACCGCATGCGCGTTAGTCTATCTAGTTCATGCAAAATGGTGTCTTGAGTATTTAAGAATTACGAATGAGTATAATAATAATAAGTATTGGTAGTGCCCAGGTATAGATAGATGGCAGTAATGTAATAAGGTACCCAGCATTTAGAAAGGTATTGAAAAAGTTTGTATTTCTGCTTTTATATTTATTTTTAAACTCCCTTTTTAAGTTCATGTAAATTAATTTTTGTGTTTGTGAAATGCCTAAATTTATATTTTATTCTTCATCTAGGTCTAGTATATCCATATCTTCAAGCAGTTTATGATTTTCTTTGGTTATTTTTTATTGTGATTATTATTGCTGACTTAATAAACAACCAAAAATTATCGTTTTTGTGAAACCTATACAGACCCTTAGGACTAGGCTTGCCAGAAGTACCCCTTTTGGGGGTACAATATCCCTTTTTGTAATTATATTTTTTAAAGTACCCCTTTTTGAAAAACCTAAAAGGGGTACCGAAAATACCCCATTTTAGGCCGCTCGGACATTTTTATCAAAAGCAAAGTTATTGCTCCTCCCATATTCGTTGGAATGGAAGCTACGCCGATTTAGGATTCACGCGTCAAATCGTCAATCATCTTCTGTGTAAATCGAGCGTCGAGCGAGCTTGCACAATTCCCGAAAATTTCCGAATTTTTTTTTAAGCATTTTGTTACACTGTTTTTGTGGTTTTCTTGAGGATTCTGTGTTGTGTATTTTATTTTCCTAATTAAAAATCAAGCACAAACATTGAAAAAACGGCGTGGCACCCAAAAATTTGTCCCCTGCGGCGCTATTTTTTTAAGCGCCTTCGGCGCTTTTTTCTCCTTTAATTACCCCCCCTCCCCATAACTAAGAGCTGTATACGCGCCTGCCTGCATACAGTACCCCTTTTTCCAAATTTATATCTGGCAAGCCTACTTAGGACGGAACGTATGAAATTCATATTTTCGGTCAACAATTTAAAAATGTATAATCTAGTAAAAAATATTTCATATTGTACCAAAATAATTCATATGAATATAAATCTCCTATTTTTGACGATTAAACCAAAATGGCTCGGTGTTTAAAAATCCCCACTGCATATAAAGCGGTTTTTAAAAACACGTCGGATTTACATTTAAAACATACGCCTTATAGATTATGCCTTTTTAATTCCTCTTTAAAATTATGTGAGCCATAAAACGCGTTTTAAGCTTTATGGTGCTAATAAGCTTGTACATGGCTTATTGAAAATCCATAAATTGTAAGTGTAATGGGAAAAAAGCGAAATAAATTGTTTACGAAACATGAAAAAAAACACTTTATAGTAACAAAATACTTCCTTTTTTTTATGAAACGCGAAATATTTCTTGCAGAAAATATAATATAGTTTTTGTTCATATAGCTTATTGTCGCCGCTTTTGTCTTATAAGTTAAAAGTGCAAATATTTTAAAAATAGTTAAAGATATGTGAAATATTTTATAAAAAAAGGCCAGAATTAATCTCATAATCTGAACATATAAAATTATAGCATATATTTCATTTTAAAAAATTAAATTAAGGAACGTAGCACTTTTCTGTTTTCCCCTGTGTAAAAAAAGGTTTCTAAAAATAAAATTGACGTGTCCGAGCGATTCCTGATTAATTAAATGAGCGGTAACTACTCTGTATAAAAGACGGATCCGTTTTTTATCACAATACGGCATACAATGCTTCTGACTACCGAAATCGGCTACACGGAGAAAAAATGCCTTCTATTTCTTATAAGAATTCACACACTCTTTATACGAGTGTTTAATACTCTATGTGACAGCAACGCGCTTTCCTACTGTAAAACAACGAAAATTGCTAGACAGACAGACAGTGATAATCACGGTAATTTAGTCAATAGGAAATAGGAGTTTATGCTATAATTTATTCAAACTCAGTTTGAGGACATTCCAATCATTCCATACGGCGGTAAACAGTCTAAAAGAGACCGACAACCAGGGTTGTCAGATCTTTCTTCTTCAATTCTTTAAGTTTTTTTTTATTAAAGATGTTTCATTTATATCAGTATTCAATTGTTAGTCAGTAACTTTCTTTAAAAGCTAGTTTGCAAATATACTTTAAACCGAGGAGTTTTGAGTGTGACAGAAAAAAATAACAAGCCATTCATTGTTATAATAACACATTCTTTAGTCCTTAAGAAACAATATAACTGAAATCAAGACAAAAAGTGTTTTCAGTGTTTAAAAACAACTAATTAACAAACCCTTGTTTCTCGTATACTTATACATAATATATTAACAAACCAGAAAATTTGGTAGAACTGGCTACCGTTCACAATTTATGCACGTTGTCAGGGGTGATAAGCGCCAGTTAAAGTGGCTGGTATAAGCTGAAGCGGTCTCCAACCCGTTCAACGATCGATTCTGTCAGACAGGGATAGGCCAGTGACCGCCGATGGCGTGGAAGAGACGAAGATAAAATATACGTGATTTGGAACTTATGGACGGGCCGGGGAATGGTCCCAGAATGGAGTTTTGGTAAAAAAATTAAAGCATTTTCTGAGCAATGTCGTGCAGTGTCAGGTTTATTTTTCTGGTTTTAGTTTTGTGTATAGAATCTTTGAGGTACCTTATATTTATTATTTTAATATAATATTATTATATATAGAGTGGGTTCATAAAGTGTAGTATGTACAAACATCTAATGTTAAACAAACTTATAAGTGTGTATACTCATTTTAATTATTTGTTTGGGACGCCTATGGTTAGGAGTTTCATACTGTTTTATGTCATTAAATTGACCTAATAAACACTATACTATATACCGGTTTATAGCCATTATTGCTCTGAATATTCACAATAATTTTCAAGTTCTATTTGGGGGTGTAATCTGGTTTTATATACTGTATTGGTTCCGACTGGCAGTTGTAATGAATCTTGACATTAATCATAATAATATTTGCTTGCTACGGTTAATAAAGCATTATACTTACCACTAAACAATTTTAATAGCTTCTAGTGTGATATTGTTCTTCTCGTTTAACATTGCATATGATTATCTATTATACAACAGGTTTACTGAAATGATAAAATTCGTCCCTAGCTTATAAAGTCCAATACCACGGTATAATAATACTAAAGATGGATTGTGCGAAATAAGAATCTTCAATTGCTTTATCTGAAGTGCAAAGTTTAAAAAAACTTAACAACAAAGTAAAAATACATTCATTGAAATAGATATTGGTACGATCAACAAAATTTAAATTTAGACAGGACAGCTAGAAGACTTCTAACAACGATGTGATCAGCGTAACAAATACGTACAAAACTAATTCTAGGGCGCGCGACGATTGCCGATCGCTACGAACCCCCACTAACGTATTGTGGATTATAGGTTCTAACGGATACAATTCCTTTTTTGAGACGCTGTTCTGCTTTCCTAATTG
The DNA here is from genome assembly GCA_963969555.1 of Polydrusus pterygomalis. Classification (NCBI taxonomy): domain Eukaryota; kingdom Metazoa; phylum Arthropoda; class Insecta; order Coleoptera; family Curculionidae; genus Polydrusus; species Polydrusus pterygomalis. Next base: position 32,644,805 of record OZ018376.1, on the reverse strand, counting down.
TAGAGATAGCGCTTTACTGGGAACAAAATGTGTCGCATTGAGAAGATACAATCTATTTCTTAGGAAAATTGCTGTATTAACAGTGGTTTATTATTCAACAAGACTGTGCTGCTAATGGAACTGATTACTACCAATAAAAACACTGTTCTAGCAAATCTGGAATTGATAAAACACTAAAGCGAATTTGATACACTAGCAATAATTGATTTAATATGGGTTAATACAAAATAAGCTATCAATTAGTATCAATACAAACTATGTCTTAGCACAATGTTGTATTAGATCATTTTCTTCAGTGTACGAGTTTATAAAAAACTAAGAACTACTTTCGGCACTACTTCCGACTTCCGCAAGGCGACTTAAAAGGTTTCCCTCCCACGCGATTCTATAAAATGCAATTTTTGTCGAAATATCAATAGCAAAAAAATACCAAATTCACACCAATAAACCTATTTTAAATAATTTTAGCTAACGGTAACTATATAGCTTATTATAATGTGATTAGGAATAGCTTAACCGCTGTTTCAATAAGTTAAGTTGTTCCCAAGATCATCAATAAGACTATTAATTAATTCGAAACATGACTTGAGGCTATGTAAAATAGGTCGCTCCCAACTATATACACACTATAATTATTACTTGTCTTAAAAATTTATTATTGTGAAGCTAATTTTATCATCTACATACCGATAGAATACAAACAGATACTGATAATTATTAACAAACCATTATAATTATAGTCCATATGGATTGCGAGAATTAAGGTGGCCTTGCACGGACGACCTTTTGGGCAACTAACCTGTTGACATAATACCGTGCGATAAAAAATTATTTGCATTAAAGAGGCCTTGCATCTAAGGACGTAATGCTTAGCCGTAGACCTTAATACCTGTTGGCTGTCAGTAACTACCTGAATTAACAATCAATCAGTTATTCCGTCATCTTTGACTGTCGTTACAAGTAATTTGATTCATCGCTAATTTTTTCAATTTCTTGAAGAATTCACACAATGGGCTTTACGGAAAAGCACAAAACATTCATGGTTAAAGCGTATTTTCGAAACGGGATTAGAGTAAATGGTGAGTGCAATACAATCCGGGTTTGTGCATGGACGATTTTCACGAATACTTTCCTAACGTTGCTTTTATTGCTGGGGATTTTTATCATTGCCTTAAAAGAACCGTGGCTGTGTTTAGGAAAACAGGTTCTATACAACACAAAAAAGGAGCAGGAAGACCATCTGTAAGAACAGAATAACTTGTTGCAAACGTTCGTGAAATAATGCAAAATACGCCAACAAATTGTATACGCCTGTCCCAAGAAGTGGGAAGATCTTATGGAACATACAGGACTATTCTTAAGAAGCAGCTAAATTTATTTCCTTATAAAGTGCTAGTATTCCAAGAAATACAAGCCGCAGATTTTGAAAGACGCAGGAATTACTCTCAATGGTTTACCCAAGATTTATTGGAAAGAAATGATTTATTAGACCTGAAATTTCTTTCGGATGAAGCTGGTTCCACCTCTCCGGTTCTGTGAATTCTCAGAATAAACGCATGTGGAGTAGTAAAAATCCCCATTTGCACAGTCCACATTGCACCCTCAAAAACTTGGTGTCTGGTTAGCTGTTTCCCGAAGAAGAATTGTTGGTTCTATTTTTTTCCATGACACAGTTACAGCACAGCGGTATAGAGACAATATTTTGAATCCATTTGTGGAGCAATTACTTGACGACCAATTACGTTTTAGATATTTTCAACAGTACGGTGCAACCGCCCATACAGCCGCCCAAACTATTAACTACTTACGCAATTTTTTCGACGACAGATTGATCAGTTTTCGATCAGACATTGAATTCCCACCTAGATCACCTTGTTTAACGGTTATGGATTACTCCGTTTTTCTCATTTAAATAACACTATTTTTAAAACACCAGTTGCAAATTTAGAACAATTACAATAAAGGATTATCCAAGAATGTGGTAACATTTCTCCAGAGATGCTGGTCAACACTTTCGAAAATATGAAGAGACGTATGAATTTATGCTTGGTGGCCAATTTCAGCAATTTATGTAATTATTTTTCTTTTTCTTTCTGTATATTCTTACTTTTTAATTTTGTAAACAACAAAAATAAATTTGTATTTGTCTACTTACTTTATTACTCATTAGTTTGACATATCATGTCATAATATGAATTTGACAAAATTTTAACCTAGATTTGGTTAGATATATTATTATCGTCCCCATATCATTGTGATCTAAACCAAGCCCCACGTTTTTTAATCCAAGCCCTCTTCGATGCAAATAATTTTTGCTCGCAAGGTAGTTAAGTATATTTTCACTTCTAAGTAAATATTCTTACTTGATATTCAGCAAAATAACGCCAGAGAAGTAACTATTTGTAACAAGATCTATCAAAAACACAACAGCTAAACGTAAATTAATAGATATGTTGTGTGCCAGACCTGTCAATATTAAGAAGTGTTCTGGAATGATTAAGATGACATGAGTCTGGACTCCTGAAAAGAGCTTGTTCTTACTGCATAAATATCGAGTGGAGTTGACATTTTTGTCATCTTATTGACGATTATTGCACTATATCGCTTGAAATCGTCTATTAACCCGCTCACTACTACTTGTCCTTTTTGGAAACCGATCGAGTTTACTTTATATCCAGCGTAAATAGAATATTTTCATTTCAATTCGCAACACACAAAAAGATAACAAATAAATAGCTTATAAGTAAGATCGATTGATTAAAATTTGTCCGTTTAAGAGCACCTTTAGAATTAAAAGATTTTCTTTTAATTGTTTTAAGAAAGCTGCCAATTAAGCCATTATCTATTTTAAATATTCAAAAGTAGTTAGTATCATTGTTATACTTGTAGAACTATTAATTTTGGGGAATATTATTTGATGTTAGGTATATTGCAATAATTAAAAAAATATTCATTGAAGTAAAGTATAAATTTTTACTTACTTAAGCGAAGATTAAAAGGAGTGTTATTATTAATGAATGAAATTAATGAAATTTTAAGCAAGAGAAAATAAGAAATATTTTATTTTTATATATAATCATGTAGGTATAACCACGTAGAGGATTTGTACATTATGCTGTATTGCAGAAATAGGTAAAAGTATTACTAAGTATTTGTTGAAAAATGAATAGTTTTTGTTGACATGCCAGCATATTAAATAGAAATATAATTTTTTTGCTTTCTGGTTGTATGAGGGAGCCCTAAGTATACAGGGTCCTGCACCTCACCTCCCGTCTTCTATAGCTCATTAAGTAATTAAGTTAGAATTTTCATATTTTGCAGATCTTATCTGTATCTTAGGGCGCATTTCAGGAAAATATTCTTTTTCATACAGGGTGTTCCAAAAAAGTGTGACGTCATAAGGGTGTATTTTTTTAAATTACATGCCATATATTTTCTTACATTTTTTGGCGCCTCCTATAGTTACCTATATAACCCTAAAATTTTATTAAAATTGATTTAGTATTATAGACGGAAAAAATAAAAACTAAAAAATATCAGTTTTGCGCCACTGGTATTAAAAATAAATAAAAAATAGAAATAATGCCTCGTTAATAAATTTATACAAAGGAACTTATTAAATAAGGTATAAAAATTTTGTTAATTAACTTTGGTTAGCACAAATTGTACAGGGTGTCCAAAGTTTAGTGTCAAACTTTGCAAATTTTAAAGCAATTCATTTTTCTTACTTCAAACGGGAACCCCTGTATATTTTTATGTCATTCAATGCAGAATTAAAAATCAAACTTTTTTCCTAATTGCAACCCTATCGAAATTTCTAACGCATCAAGAGTTATTTGCAGAAAACTAATTTTATCAACTATTCCAACTGTCATTATTATGAATAAATATCGAAGGTGGCTTTGAAAAACAATTTATTGGTAATAAAGTTTATTAAAGTCACCATAGACCATTTTGACTTTAGTAATCTAAATGTTTCAAATATTGTTAAATTGTTAGTAATTATTAACTGGAAATGATAATCGTGAATATGGTTATCCTTGAAAATTCGTTGAACTGTTCTTTCGATTACATCTACGGCATCAGCGACTGCTTGTTGAGTAACTGAACGATTTTCTATAACAGATAATAGCACAGCCAATTGATTTTGTTCAGTTTGGACCGGTTTATTACTCACTGGTTTTGGGTAGTTTACATTTCCCGTTTGTACAAACCTCTCTAATATGTTTTGCAGGCTCCTTTTGTCTGGATGTCGTCGTTCCGGATAACATTGTGCATAAACTCGGCTTACCAACAAATAGTTCTTTTCGCATGCTCCTAATATAAAAATCATATCTACGAGCTCTTCTTGGTTGTAGTCCATCACAAAAAACAATATAAAGTAATTATAACAGCTTAAATAATTACTAACAATTTAACAGTATTTAAAACTTTTAGATTACTAAAGTCAAAATGGTCTCTGGTCACTTTAATAAACTTTAATACCAATAAATTGTTTTTCAAAGCCACCTTCGATATTTATTCATAATAATGACTGTTGTAATAGTTGATAAAATTAGTTTTCTGCAAATAACTCTTGATGCGTTAGAAATTTCGATAGGGTTGCAATTAGGAAAAAAGTTTGATTTTTAATTCTGCATCGAATGACGTAAAAATATACAGGGGTTCCCATTTGAAATAAGAAAAATAAATTGCTTTAAATTTTGCAAAGTTTGACACTAAACTTTGGACACCCTGTACAATTCGTGTTAACCAAACTTGCTTAACAAAATTGTTATACCTTATTTAATAGATTCCTTTGTATACATTTATTAACGAGGCATTATTTTTATTTTTTATTTATTTTTAATACGAGTATCGCAAAACTGATATTTTTTAGTTTTTATTTTTTTTTTCGTCTATAATACTAAATCAATTTTTATAAAATTTTAGGGGTATGTAGGTAACTATAGGAGGCACCCAAAAATGTAAGAAAATATATGGCATGTAATTTAAAAAAATACACCATTATGACGTCACACTTTTTTGGAACACCCTGTATTAAAAAAAATATTTTCCTGAAATGCGCCCCAAGATACAGATAAGGTCTGCAAATTATGAAAATTCTAACTTAATGACTAAGTAAGCTATAGAAGACGGGAGGTGAGGTGCAGGACCCTGTATATCTTATTTTACACTTGAATGTTGCAAATTCTATAGAAAATGAGTGAAATATATGTATAAGGTCCAAATTATTAGTGTCCTGCTTGAACCTATACCTACTACTATGACAACAATAATTTTTTCTATAATGGTATTCGTAGAAGCTATCTTACAGATAAAAATGTTAACAAGAATTATTTTTATTTACTCTTTTCCTGATTACTACACCAATGAAATAATAATAATACAGATTATAAAACAATTAAAAATAATACAGATTATGCCCTTACCTGTGAAAAGATAATTCCTGATTAAAAGAATCTAATTTTCCACAAATCTAACACTGACGCACCATTTTGTTAAGTACCTACTTATACAATAAAGTGAAAAATCCTTGACAGAAAACTCAAAAAAAGCACAAAACTTCACAAAACATGTACAAATTTAAGTATTCCGATGGCTAACCACGACATTGCAAAAACAAATACCACGATTACTCACAGAAATCAAGAAAGGTCTGTTCGATTTCGACACTTGTTTTTGTTGCTACCCGTGAATGGCCGATGTAGCATTCTAGATTTTGTAACCATGGAACTAAAATAAGTAGATACTAAATGCAAAGATCTGAAATAATCATATTGATATTATTCAAACTAGCCAGATTTGTTCTACCTATAGCATCTTATTAACGTTTGTAATTTATCTGAATTAAACTTGTAAAACGTGTCTTTTATTAATTTTATGAATCTAATATATGTGACGTAACCGTAAGTTTTATAATAGCGCTTCTTTTGATACACATGTTAAGTATAGTGGACCATACAGCTAACCAGACAAATTGTGAACGCTGGAATCTTTGATTTCTTTAAAACGTGAACAATGTAGCCTATTTTATACCTTAATTTTGGTCTTGACACATTTCACAGCCATTTTTTATATTCTACTATTTCCAAAATCGTCGTTTCGTTCTGACGTAATGGTAAAAAAAGAGTAATTTGAATTACCGATGATTTGTTATTTGATGACAAAACGCTAAAATTTAAAATATAGGTTTTAGAAAATCTAGAGATATTGAAATTGCTGTTATGGATATAATAACAGATATTCAATTAAAAATAGATCAAAATAAAGAATGCTGTTTATTATCTTTAGACCTTTGTAAGGCATTTGACACAGTTTACCATAATATTTTATTAAAAATAATTTATACCATTGGCATAAGGGGAACTATTTATAATTGGTTTGAAAGTTATTTAAGCCACAATACGTTAAAATTAATAACAGCAAAAGCACTCAAAAAAATATTTAATGTGTCAATTTTAGGTCCAATATTATTTCTAATATACATTAACAATATATCTAAATTAAAATTAAATGGCAAGATACAATTATTTGCCTTTCTGGAACCCACAATACAAACCACTGGGATATTTAAATTTAGAAAATCTATATAAATTAAAAATATGTATTATTATTTATTCAATAACCATTCATCAAAAGAAATCAAAAATCATATTTATTTAAAAAAATTAATACTTTACATAATCATCATACCCGGCAAATTGAAACTCTTTTGGCAGTAAATATTACAAGTAATTTCGGTAAACGATCTATAATAACCTACCAAATAAATATCAAAACATTAAAAAATTAGTAGGTACTATTTAAAAATCAAAGTAAATTGTATTTATTAACAAAATAAATGATTCAATTTTTTTTTTAAATTGAATAACATTTGACTTTTTTATTAATTTCGTTAAATATATACATTTATGTATTTTTATAAAAATTGTTAATTTTCAGTTTGTTATTGTTTATAATTTATATTTCCTGTAATGGAATTTTAAAGTTCGTTGGGAATTTGTAAATAAAAAAAAATGGCCTTTAAATTGTTTCAAATTTGTAAAGCTTAGAAGTATCGTATTTAAAATTCTAAATAAGCATTTAAAAACTTCAAATTTGGAAAATAATAAGGCCATTATGTTAAATATAAGAAAAGAAACTGCATTAAATGAGTATTTTTGTTTTGTTCCCCTCAAAATTGAAAATATCGGTTTTTTCGAACATTTATAGGAATATTTATAATTGTCCTTCACCAAATTATTAAGCATCAAAATGAGTAGCTTTCTCTCAATTTAACCATCGTTTTCGAGATCCCTACGAGTTTCTAGCACACTATTATAGTGAGATTACGATGTAGAAGGCCGTAACTGTCGAAACAAAAAAACGTGTTCGTTGTTATTATTACGTACCGTGCGATCTAAGGACGTAATGCTTAGCCGTAGAGCTTAATACCTGTTGGGTGTCAGTAATGACCTGAATTAACAATCAATCAGTTATTCCATCATCTTTGACAGTCGTTACAAGTAATTCGATTCATCGCTAATTTTTCCGATTTCTTGAACAATTCACACAATGGGCTTTACGGAACAGCACAAAACATTCATGGCTAAAGCGTATTTTCGAAACGGGGTTAGAGTAAATGGTGAGTGGCAATACAATCCTGGTTTGTGCATGGACGATTTTCACGAACATTTTCCTAACGTTGCTTTTATTGCTGGGTATTTTTATCATTGCCTGAAAAGAACCGTGGCTGTGTTAAGGGAAACAGGTTCTATACAACACAAAAAATTAGCAGGAAGACCATTTGTAAGAACAGAAGAATTTGTTGCAAACGTTCATGAAATAATGCAAAATACGCCAACAAATTGTATAAGACGCCTGTCCCAAGAAGTGGGAAGATCTTATGGAACATGCAGGACTATTCTTAAGAAGCAGCTAAATTTATTTCTTTATAAAGTGCAAGTATTCCAAGAAATACAAGCCGCAGATTTTGAAAGACGAAGGAATTACTCTCAATGGTTTACTCAAAATTTATTGGAAATAAATGATTTATTAGACCTGAGATGTGTGAATTTATGCTTGGAGCATGGCGGTGGCCAACTTCAGCAATTTTTATAATTATTTTTCTTTTTCTTTCTGTATATTCTTACTTTATTAATTTTGAAACAACAAAAATAAATTTGTATTTGTCTACCTATTTTATTACTCATTAGTTTGGCATATCATGTCATAATATGAATTTGACAAAATTTTAACCTAGATTTGGTTAGATATATCGTCCCCATACCATTGTGATCTAAACCAAGCCCTACGTTTTTTAATCCAAGCCCTCTTTGATGCAAATAATTTTTGCTCGCAAGGTATCTTAACCTGCTACAAAATTTAAAATCAAAATTCTTCATATCAAACTTTTGCAAAATTTGTAAACGTTTCTGATGCTCTTAAACCTAAATAAATAGAAGGGGGTATTATTAATTAATTACTGCATGTTTTAGCTGGCTTATCAAAGAGAAATTTAAAATAATTATCTCTATATAAATGTTGGTGGCGTGAGAATTTTGAAGCAGTCAGGAAGAGAGTTGTATAATTTAGCAGCATTAAAGGTAAAACAGCATTTAAACATGGAAGTTTGCTGCAGGGGCGAAGTTTTCATTCTGTGAAAGCGAATATTTGGATTATGTATGACCGTTTGAATAAATAATGTCAATCGCCATTGGCCAGTTTCAGCTAAACCAGAAAATCTGCATGCTGAATTAATGATGAGACGTCAATAGAATGTATATGTCGACAAATTTTCCTGAAAACACCCAAAGGCTTTATATTTTTACTTACAATGAGATCTGGTATTCTTAGCTCGATAGAGCATAGTAATATTGTAGAATTATTATCGAATTTGAATTTGAATAGCTATTATTGGGTTCAATTAATTCAATCTTACCTAGAAAAGAGGAAACAATATAGGGAATTTAATAAATCTAAATCAGGTTTATGTAAGAGTAATTTTGATGTTTCTTAGGGCTAAAACTTTTGGACTATTATAGCGATTAATGGGATAGCTAGAGTAGTGAATTGTTCAAAACCGCTATTTTTTTTAGATTACTTTAAGATGTTAGAGGCGTATTTACTGAGGATGACTGTGACCATTTGCAGAAGTCGCTGAATGGTGTGAAATGAATGAAGTTGATTTGAATACAAAAAGTGTGTTTGAATGCCATTTAGTTTAAAGAAAAATGTTTTGAAAAGTGATTAAGTACATCATTGATGGTAACACTTTAAAAAATAATTGCTGCCTCATATAAGAGCATGTGCTTCATAATCAGCTCGACCCGACCCACAGGGGCGGAAAAATAGTGAAATTCAAAAGTCACGGAAATTATTAACGATATTATCATCTCTAGAACGACAAAAAGTAGGTAAGTACTAAAATAAAGAATTTTGTCATATTGGATATTATTTAAGTCGTCGCAAATTGCAGAAATAATTACAAAAAACATTTTATTATATATTTATATACACTATTATATAATACGGACCGATTTAAAATATTATCTATTATACAGTGTATTCAAGAAAGTATGCAACATATGGGAAAGTTTTTTATCACCGATTTCTCAGAAAATTTTATTCTTTATAAAAGTTGATGCATGCCTTAAAACTATAAATGCATATTTTATATTTCACCTGCGGCTAATAGTAAGGGAGTAAATGCCATTTTTTCGAAATTGCCTTAAGGGTAAAGTACCTTAATTATTAGAAATACAGCAAAATTTTATATGGAAATGTTCTTGCAAATTAGTAAGTTAGTCCAAATACTAAATTTGAATTGAGTGTCACAATTTTTTATTTTTTTTGGTTAATCTCTATTTTCCCCTAAACGGTACACCTCTGGTCGATTTTTTGTTTACGCAATTTTAATATATATATTAAATAACTTAAACGTGGGTTTATAATTAAAATGGATTAAGTAGCTGCAAACTTTTTAAAACCTCTCAATGTTACGAGTTGGTTCCGATATTAGCGTGTTGCACGCCTACTTAAACACATTTTAGCCAACTTATGTTCTAAACAAAATTATGATAGAATCCAACTCTATTCATATTACTGGAAATAATTAATAATTTATTTGTCATTTTCACCCAGTACAGGGTTTTTCCGTATATTTTGGAGCACCCCCGGGGCTTTTATTTGAAGACCTAGAAAAAACTTTAAATAACCAAAGTTGCATGATTTTTCCTGAACTGCCAAAATTTGTTATCGAACAAAACAAATGAACATCGTAAATTTGTTTAATAATGCCAATGTCGATTTTTTTAGATGGAACATCCTGTATATTATTTATTCTTTTAACTCCTCACTCTTTTCTGATTCCAAATATGTGTATATATTATATGTTTACTTTATAGTCATTTAGGCAAAATTTCATTTCAAAATATTGCGATTTATTAATAATTATTGAATTTTGCACCTTAGAGTAACCCATTATACCAAGACAAGACCATTCAAGGTATGAAATATTATTTTTGAGACATAAGTCAGTTGCCATAAGCGATTAATAACAACCAAATTGTTTCTCAGGGCAATCTAGATTTTCTCATCCGCAATATTTTGAAATTAAATTTTGCCTAAACGACTAAAGTAAACATATAACATATATACATATTTGGAATCAGAAAAGAGTGAGGAGTTAAAAAAAAAATTAAGATACAGGGTGTTCCATTTAAAAAAATCGACATTGGCATTATTAAACAAATTTACGATGTTCATTTGTTTTGTCCGATAACAAATTCTGGCAGTTCAGGAGAAATCATGCAACTTTGGTAATTTAAAGTTTTTTCTAGGTCTTCAAATAAAAGCTCCAGGGGTGCTCCAAAATATACGGAAAAACCCTGTACCTATCATTGCCTGAAAAGAACCGTGGCTGTGTTTAGGGAAATAGGTTATAATATACAACACAAAAAAGGAGCAGGAAGACCATCTGTAAGAACAGAAGAACTTGTTGCAAACGTTCGTGAAATAATGCAAAATACGCCAACAAATTGTATACGCCTGTCCCAAGAAGTGGGAAAATCTTATGGAACATACAGGACTATTCTTAAGAAGCAGCTAAATTTATTTCCTTATAAAGTGCTAGTATTCCAAGAAATACAAGCCGCAGATTTTGAAAGACGCAGGAATTACTCTCAATGGTTTACCCAAAATTTATTGATTTATAAATTGCAGCAATTTATGAAATTATTTTTCTTTTTCTTTCTGTATATTCTTACTTTGTTAATTTTGTAAACAACAAAAATTAATTTGTATTTGTCTACTTATTTTATTACTCATTAGTTTGGCATATCATGTCATAATATGAATTTGACAAAATTTTAACCTAGATTTGGTTAGATATATCGTCCCCATATCATTGTGGTCTAAACCAAGCCCTACGTTTTTTAATCCAAGGATACAAATAATTTTTGCTCGCACGGTATTATCATGGAGACCTCTGCACTTGTCTCAAAAATCAAAATTGAAAGTTATCTCAACAACTTTAGATTTTTTTTGTAACACAAGTTTCAGGATAAAGTGGACCATGTCTGAACTCCTTACAAACTAAAACTTGGCAAACTTGAAGTTAAGAACCTAATATTGTTTGCGTGAGAAGCTTTCAGCGTTTTACTTTTTTTAGTACTTTTTAAGAAAGTTAGTGAGATATATTAAAATGAACTAAATTATGTATAGCCTTTAAACGTCTTTCTCTTTTAAACCAAAAAAAAGTTTTTTTAAAAAACGTATGATGTAGGCCATAATAAAGGAGTTCAAAAATTAGACAAGGGTACCAAATTTCAAATTTATATTCCTTGTTATGAGATATTAAACACACACAAATTAATTTAATTTAAAAATAAAAAAACCTTCTATCCATCTGGCAATATCCTAAACGCAGTAAAACCATAGACAATTTACCTTTAGATAAGCAAACAATAATCACGAAAGTGCCAGATTTATCGCCTCGCGCATGTAAACAAAGCTAGATACTATTAGACATGCGCACTGCAACATTATCGTTTGACGAATGGGACAATAGACAGGTACGGGCTTTAAAATTTAAATTCTTGCCAAAAAATTGGACTTTCTTCTCAATTTTTGATCAAGTTGGGAAAAAAGGTAGTGATTTCTGGCATTTTTAGTAGTAGCAAACCTATCAGATTTTAAGGATAGAAAATTGTTTTTAAGGTTTGGTTTTTAAAATTTGTTTAAAAATGATTCGTCGTCGTGTTTTTAGTTCGAAAAGGAAGAGAACAAGAACAAGTGAATTAAACTAGTCTTATAAAATCGAATATAAAGACAAACATAACCAGCAAAATAACCAATCTATGGTATTATCGCGTGCCTAACCACAAGTCAAATATTTGTTGGTATATATATAACTTGTATTGATTTTTACACTTTGGCAAAAACTTGGGTACGTGTAGAACATTTTCAAGCAAAATTTCTTGTTCAAGAATTTGAAAAGTGTTCGCCCGAGAACTTGACCCGTGGAATACTGGCTTTATTAAAAGCTTAATGTCGGGGTGTACAGATTTTAACCAAAAAATTAACCAACCACCAACTTTAACAGAATTAATTTTCTCACAATCAGGCTCAATTTACTAAACTACACAAAAACTAGAAATCCGTAAATATTAAACACCCACAATCTACAATAGCTAAGAAAACTACAAGGAATTCACAGAGAAATCTTAAAACACAACAACAAAAATGGCGGCCGAGCGGGTTCTGGAGTGTATTTTGAGCATGTCGATAAAGTAGAACAGGCCGGTAACACTAGGGTTATGCGCATGTCCGAAGGTGCCCAGAGGGAAGGTAGCTGACCGGCGAGTCATGCGCTCGGACGTATTTTTCCCCCATAAAACGTAACTTTTGTTTGCGCAGGAGATAAGCTGTACGTATCTAAAGGTAAATTGTCTATGAATCACACATATTTTGTTTCGGGAAACTGTGTGTCTAAAGTTTTTCGTCGCCGTAGACAATTTTGCATATTCATGTGACATTAGCTACTGGATGGATTAACAATACCTTTCAACCGAACTACTGACGATTTTAATTAAATTCTGATTTAATACCTTTAATAAACGCACATTATGAACGCTATGCTAATTTACCCTGATTATACGACAACCGTTTAGTTAAAGGTAAACAAAAGTTTTACATTAGCCCAGTTTAATTTTAATAAAAGGTCAACGAGCAAGTTTTTGTTGTTTAATGTAATATTATAGCCGGAATTTATTTAAAATTTATGAAGTATAATATTTATTTATAGTCTTGATTGGCTTAGTAATATTTTCGTTATAATTATAACGAAGTAATTTTAGCTCATTAGTTCATAGGATCCCATAAATCCAATTCGTACTTTTCGGAGCGCATAAAGGAAATAAACATAACCTAAATTTTGAAAAAAAATGCCGTGCTTAAAGTGGAGTTGAATAGGAAAGAAAAAAACTAAGTCTTCCTCGAAGGTCTCTACATGTTTCAAACTTTAAAACTCGTGTTTAGATGAAAAGTCACGTGAACAAAAGACTAGCCTTTTATATTTTGTAAAAATGTTTGAATTTGTATTTCTTTTCTTTAAATTGACATTAACGTCTTACTGAATTTCATTCAGTCCCCAAACCCCTTTTTCTGAAAGATCTTTTCATTTTAAATGCATGGTGCTTGCTAATACCTAATTTCTATACATACAAATTTCTATATTTTCCAATGTCTTAAAGACATACTTATTTTTATTAAAAAAACCCTTTGACATATTCTTTTGAGAAGTGTTTTTTTCTGCTTCCCCGATCTTTTTGGCTGTTTTAGACCCTTTCAACTGAGTTTTTCACATATTCAGTATGTTTTAACTTATTTCTATTTTTCCTCACATTATGTAATTTCGATGCCATATAAAAGCTTCATTAAGGTTTTATACCACTTATCATTTTCTCTTCTGCTAAAACCATCAGCAATATATTTTTCTGTCTCCTGATGATGAACGTTTCTACGTTCGAAACATGTAGAGACCTTTGACAAATTTTTATTCTATTAAATTTTGTGGAGGAAGACTTTTAGTTCTTTCTTTCCTATTCATAACCTAAAATCTTACCCTTGATGTAAATATTCGCAGTTACTTTGTTTAACACTTCTAAACCCCCAAAAGTAGTTGCACAGAGAGAGTTTTCGAAAAACTACCATGCCTATATTTTCTACACTAAAAAAGATATCAAAAACCAAAAATACCTTTTCGACAAAAGCGCGGGGGAATATAAATGAGCTATTTTGCGGAACACCCTCGCCCACCCCTAAAACAACACCGTCACTCACTTTGAAATCTTAAATTGCACTACCTCACCTACCTCTCCAGATAGCTTATTAAAAATTATTTTTAGCGATACCAAACCAAAATTAATGAGATTTAAATACGAAATTTTGAGAAAACGTTTTAAAACTGGCTTTTGCAAAAATTGGCAAGAGAAATTAGAAGATAAGCGCACCTGAATGACGAAGAATGATCCTAAGCGTAAATAAAAACACTGTTGTCGTGCTAAAACTCAATTTTTTTGAACCATTTTATAAAGTGCTCAAAATAATTTCCATTTTAATTTGGTCCATACTTAAAGTGGAGTTGAAAATGTAGGAAAGAAAGAAAAACTCAAAATCTTCCTCCACAAAATTTAATAGAAATAGATTCTTTAGGTTTTAGGTTGATAACCCCTCAGTACCCCAAAAATCAAACTTTCAACCACTCTGGCACTATGACCTCGACTGAAGATTCCTATCTTTATACTGTCTCACTGACATTATTTAATTTTATAGAAATGATTTAAAAATCATCGACCCCTTCTCTCTGGAAGGCCCCTTTTTTCTTCCTCATTTAGTTTGGTTGTTTAGACTTCCTTTACTAACATTTTTCACATTCTCAGCATGTTTTAACTCTCCTCAATTTTCCTATATACGTCATTTCAATGCCATGAAAGCTCCATTAAGGTTTTATACCATTTTCTCTTCTGCTAATACCCTCAGTAAATTTTTCTGTCTCCTGAAGATGAACGTTTCTACGTTCGAAACATGTAGAGACCCCTAATGAATTCATTTCTATTAAATTTTGTAAAAGAAGACTTTGAGTTTTTCTTTCTTTCCTAAATTTCCGTTTTGTTCTAAACAGTAATAAAGTCAGTTTTTAAATTCCTTCCTAACTTTCCGAAAAATGCCTCTTTTAATACTTCCAGGCATCAATAAATTATCCTCTGACGCAATTCTTCCTGAGACGCCAGATGGGTCTAAACTAGTTATTTAATTTAACACCATAAAAAAAGCTCATAGTGTGTTCAAGTTCAGGTGATCTTGGCGGCCAATCCATTTTCTTTGCTACCAATCCACTTGTTTAAATAATTTTGGTTCACCCACTCACTCGCCACAGCAGCATAATCTGGGATACACCATTTTGCTGGAAGTGTAGAAGTTCTTCGTTCAAATTTAAATTGTCTTCTAAGTCTTGGTTTTCAAACTCATCATCAATCGAGGGTCCTGTAGTTTGGTTGAGCATTTCAGCATAAGTTTGGCGGGTTAAATTTCTTTCCATAAAAAAAGGAACTATAACATTGTCTTGCAGTATTCCTGCACAAACAATAATTTTTTGGGGATATTGGGATAGGGACACCCCTTTGTAAAAAGATATGGATTAACGTCATTTTAGTAGCTACTTTACATGATCAACAATAGTTCTCTTATTAGCAAAGACCACATTTTATTCAATATATTTGATAAAAATGATAGTTTATTCCGAGGTTCATCCCATCATAACTTCTTTTACCGCTAGCTACATTTTGCTCTTTTTTATTTTTTTTTTTAATTTATTTTTCTATTTACTCTATCCTCTTACTTGCAAATCTAACATCAAAATTGGTTAAGCCAGAAAAAGTTATGAAGCATAAAGTAAAATGTTGATACATCAGGTGGAATTGATAAACCCCGTTTTAAAAAATCTGCTATGGTTTCCTTAACTTTTGTACACATTACACTTTACTATTGTGAAAATTAATCGTTCCCATTTGGTTAAAAAACACAAATATGTTTGTAAAAACATTATTAACTTATTAAAAATATAACCTAACATTGATTACACTTTTATGAGCGAATTATAAAAACAATTATTAATTTTTCCAACTTTCAATATGCATATATGGATATAGCGTGCTAATAGGACATTTGCCCTTGGGTATCATTTATGTTCCATTAGAGTTTTACCCAGCCTAATTTAGGGTCTAAACTATAAGGTAATGGAACAACGACCCATAAAGTTTCTGTAATCATATAGAAACCCTATGTGTAATTGTATACTGTAGTACGTATATATAGAAGCCAGCATGAGCGCCGAAAAAAAGATCCTATAGGAGGTGCACCCCTTGTACATTAGAATACTCCTATCTTCAGAACTAAAAATGGATAAATATTCCTGCCAGCCAGACGGTACTGCAGCATGGGATCCAAACCACGCGTATGCACTGGTTTATCCGTCAGTCCGCTAAAGAGCAGGATTATCCGCCCCAGTCAGTGGGCAGTCAGGACTCAACTAGCGACACGGTGAATTATTCCTTTCAAGATTTTTGAGTCTTCTAACCGTACATCCACCCTGGAATCGAACCCGGGTCACCGCGGCCGAATGAGGCAGCTCTGACCTACCATTCCGGGCAATGGTTATTTTGAATGGTGGAAAAACGTTATGGACCTATTGCTTGGTCTCGAGCCTTGTTTGTAAATTAGAGTACTTACTTTACTTTTTCGAATCCAGATCCAAAATCCTTCACAGTTTTTCTGCCCAGTATCGGGCTACGTCCACGGCTTTAGGGTTAGCATGCCATAAGTCATCGAGGGTGCATTTCGCAGGTTACCTCGTCGGCACTTCTCATGTTCCATTTTGCCAGGTTAGATTTGACGGGGGCAACACCAGTCCTAATGCGATTGAGGGTTCGCCATGTCTTCCATTCTAGATTCATTCCTCGGGGCGGTTCTTGTTGGAGTGGAAAGTTCGCTGGTGGATCTATTCCTGGGTTGCGTATAAATCTTTTTCTAGATTTTAATCGGCTGGTTCCGTGGGGTTCCTCCAGGTTGTGGAGAAGGTGTCTTTCGTCAAATTCACGCAAGTAAATTAGAGTAACGTAGCCTTATCGGATAACAATATCTTAGAGAAAAATATGTGCAGCCAAAGATTTCCGTCATTTATAAATATTTTAAGGACTATTATCTTCCTTTGTTGAAAATCTGATGGCATTGCTATATTTCTCTTTCACCAAACTAATTTTTTTTGAAAAACTTTTCATAAGACATAAAATAATAAAGGAATTGACATCAAATTTGCGAGACAAAAAGTCGAATTGTTAAACGTTACTAGGCAAAAAAACAGTTAGTTAGTTGGATTTATCATAGATATTTTTCTAGGTTTCTTTGTGTAATACCAGGACAAATGAGGGGGTGAAACTAATAACAAATATTGTATTTTTACCCTTTATACATTCGTTTCCAAATCTTCACTTATGGGTCATCGGGCAACCCAGTTTTTACAATAATTTTTGCTTCAAATTTCTCTACTTTTAGGTATAGTGTTTCTATCTGATCTCGGTTGCACAACCTGAGTAACTTTCTTGGAAGTATTATGAATTAAATCAGAGCTCAGCCCCCCAACCATTTTTCAAATATCATCTTCGCGCGTGTGTAAAAACACACTGACACACATTTTTTTGCTATGTTTTATAACAGAAGAGTTGTCCTTGGTTTAACGAATTGACTTAACTTTATTTCTCCACGACCATTACTAAATGCAATAATTCCAAAATCATTTTTGATAATAGAATGTAAAAATTTTCGCTCTTGAGTTGGAATATTTATTCTGAAACACTTGCTTCTTATGCGTTCTGCGTGTATTTTCATTCCATAACAAGATACGAAATGAATATTCTGTAATTGATAAAAACGACATAGGTTGCCATGAATTTCGAAACTGTCAGTGTCAGATAAAAATGGCCGCCCGCGTTGTAATAATTATTTTCAGACAAATTTTAGTGCAAGTCAAAAAATGAATGAAAAATCGGATGAAATAGATATGGAACTGGATGGTCGTGGAGAAAATATAGTCTGCTACTCGGTTAGAATGAAAATTCGATACTCGTGGTTCCTCACGCTTGGATCGAATTTTCATTTCAACCTCGTTACAGAATCTACTATTCTGGTCTGTCCCCAAATATCTGTATTAGTAGAACTGTATATTATATACCCCCCAAAAATATTCTATCGACGCTCATGAAAGCCAGGCAATTATTGAACACTGCTGACGTATTTTTGTATAAAACTGGAGACTGGCTTAAATTTTCCTGGTTTTATAGGCTATTACGTTGTTAGTAGTTTGTATAAAGTTTTAAAGTAGAGTGGCGTTTAAATAAGCTTTTAATATAAAATTATTTAATCAATATTGGTATTACCGCAGTATATTACAGCATGAAGCTGCTTTGTAATCAAAGTTTCATAAAACTCCATTATGATTTCGTTACATAGTAATGCAGGGTTTATCGATTTCTACGGTCCTCCCTTTACATTAAAATATATCCACTCAATAAAAGTGGTGTGTGTACATTTTAGGGCGATTCAAAAAAATGTATTTTTTAAATTTCGATTTGTGATGGCAATCACAAGCTTACTAAACACTACTAATCTGTATAATCTTGTGTTTTTATGAAGTATATATTAAGGGTTTTGCTAACCCGTTGATCCTACTCTTGCTTCTGCTTTATACAGTGTGTCCCGCTTTTCATGAATACACCCTGGTATCTCAGTTATTAATAATGCGATTTTCTTCAAATTTTGGTGGTGATTGTATGTTAGAAAAATGAAGTATTTGGCATAGTGAACAGTTTTATGCATCATAGGCGTGCGGTCTTGGGGGGGTAAAAAAGGGTTGATTTTTTGAGAAAAGCATATTAGGGCTTATTTTAAATAATTTTTTCTATCAGCATCCCAAAAAACCCCTTAATTAATATTTTCAAAATCTCAAGAGCTGATTTTAGCAGTAACAAAATTATTTTTTAATTTGGCACTTTTTTTTTTTTATAGGTTGTTTATTGCTAACTTTTTGGTTTTAATGTCCTGATCCTATTACGTTTCAAACGCCTCCATGTCATTTCGTTGAATTCAGTATCCTCGCAACTACTATGATTAAGTTTTTTTTTTTCGAAATTTTGATAAGAAATTACTCCCCAAACTTTAAGAAACGTTTAAGAAGAATTGTTGAAAAGTGTATTGTTTTAGACGGTAGTTATGTTGAACATACAGAAATCTAAAATAATATAATTTGTAATTTTGATATCATAGTTTTAAATAAGGGAGTTATTAAAACAGTGCCAAATTAAAAAATAATTTTTTACTGCTAAAATCAGCTCTTGAGATTTTGAAAATATTAATTAATGGGTTTTTTGGGATGCTGATTCTAAATCTGATAGAAAAAATTATTTAAAATAACCCTAATATACTTTTCTCAAAAAATCAACCCTTTTTTACCCCCCAAGACCGCACGCCTATGATGCATAAAAGTGTTCACTATGCCAAATACTTTATTTTTCTAACATACAATCATCACCAAAATTTGAAGAAAATCGCATTATTAATAACTGAGATATCAGGGTGTATTCATGAAAAGCGGGACACACTGTATATAGTTTTTCTTAAGAAAGACTTTGAATAAGTAAAAATACTCAGATCAGTCAATTTTTCCAGCCAGACTGGCCATGGGAAATGCTATGTAAATTTTGCCACCCTCAAGTATTGGCTATTAACTTTACAGCAAAATTGTATTAGAATTTTTTGAAGGTCCTTGTATGATGGACTCGCATACCAAACTTTATTATTTTCTAATAAGCCAATTAAAAGTTATTTAGAATAAACTCTAGTAGATAACAAGGTCGTGACCGCTTTCCAAAAGGGAAATGATAACGAAGTGAGGGTAGAAAAAAAGTCCTGTCGTCCTTCTTAAAAATTTAATAGCCTACGCGTTTCGGCCTAAATAGTCATCATCAGGGCGTTCTATAAGTAACAATAGAAAAAAAAAATTTTTAACTTTCTAAGTCAGTCGGAAAATTTTCTTAACTTAAAAATTATAAATAACAAAGTCACAATTAAAATTCAGGATAAATTAAAACATAAAAAAACAACAAGTGTACTTACAGAACTTCAGAAGTGTACAGAAGTTCTGTAAGTACACTTGTTGTTTTTTATGTTTTAATTTATCCTGAATTTTAATTGTGACCTTGTTTTAAGATTTATATTATTATATAAGAAAATTTTCCGACTGACTTAGAAAGTTAAAAAATAATTTTTTTCTATTGTTACTTACAGAACGCCCTGATGATGGCCATTTAGGCCGAAACGCGTAGGCTATTAAATTTTTAAGAAGGACGACAGGACTTTTTTTCTACCCTCACTTCATCAACTCTCGTAGAGTATCCGAAATGTTCTTTGTGAAGGTTTCTGACAGATCCATTCCCAGCAAAACAACAACCCTGAATATTATTCAAAACTTTGAGAGTAAATGTACTGTAAATAATAAATGCTTCTTTAATCCAATACCCTCTGAATGTGTTTCAGAGGGTATTGTTTGATCACAGTAATAATGTACTCGATGATAGAGCACAAGAAATAATGAAGATTTAGCACTTTTACTCTTGGTATATGAAACTAATAAAATTAGCACCAGGCATCTTGAGAAAACTATAAGAAAGCATTACTCCACAGTACTGCGCAAATTACATAAGTAAATATCATCTAAATAAATATCAAAAAAATCCGGAAAATTGATTGAAGGTGATGAAATACGAAGAGCAAACCTTTGTTTTTGAAATGGTAAATAACGAAAGGGAATTCTTACCCAAAAAAATATTTTACCGACAAATGCACCTGCACATTAAATAATGAACCAAATGTTTAAAATTGTAGATATTGGAGTACAGAAATTAATTTAATTACTAATTATATTAATGATAATATTTATATATTTATATTTATTCTCCTGAATCGAACCTTATTAACGCAGTAACTTTGTTGAATAATGATCTGCAATCACTGTTCGATAATATATCGGAAAAATATTGTTTGTCCCTCAACCCGTCCAAGTCCCAGATTATGCTTTTTGGGCCGAGGCAGGCTCAAGTAAGGGTCAAAAATATAATCAATGTGCAGCTTAATAATCAACAACTGCTCTTGACTGACTCGGCTCGCGATCTTGGTCTGTTTCTTGATCCGGATATGCGCTTTGAGAGACAGGTATAGGAAATTAATAAAAGAGCTTTTTCTAATCTACGATTACTTTATAATCATCGTGATATCCTGAACAAGCAAGCTAAAACAATCCTATGTAAATCCCTTGTAGTGTTGCACCTTAATTATGGAGACGTCATCTATGTACCTTGCCTAACGCAGTATAACCACCGCGTCTGCAAAAAATTCAAAATTGCTGCGTGCGTTATATACTTAACCTCAGGGGTCAGACATCTGTGTCTGATAGACTAACTGAGTTATCCTGGCTAAAGGCGATTCCTACCCTGTTTCACAAAGTCGTTAAATATGTTAAACCAAGTTATCATCATCGGAGGGTTCTGTTTCGTTTGGACGTACATAATATGAACATTCGTAGGAATGATCAGCTTACTATTCCTCAGCATCGCACATCACAGTTTCAGAGGGTTTTTTCTTATACTATTTGCAAATGTCTTAATGTCTTACCAAATGATCTAAAGACGCTTGAGCCAAACAATTTTAAG
Organism: Polydrusus pterygomalis; assembly: GCA_963969555.1. Classification (NCBI taxonomy): domain Eukaryota; kingdom Metazoa; phylum Arthropoda; class Insecta; order Coleoptera; family Curculionidae; genus Polydrusus; species Polydrusus pterygomalis. Next base: position 32,623,002 of record OZ018376.1, on the reverse strand, counting down.
CGTACCTTAAAAAAACAGCTGATTGATAATAGAGTTATAGTTAATTTTAATATTTAGCTCAAATGTAATATGAAATAAATCCATAAATTAATTGAAATGAGTAGGTTAATTAGTTAATTATATATTGTTAAAATTGAAACTTAGATCTTAGGGTTCATATTGTTTAAGATATAGATTCTAGGGCTATATGGAAAAGTGAGCTCTGTGTGTATGCAAATTCACCACTGCTTAAATGTAGTGCTTTTTTTTCAACGAACAGTAAGTTAATTCTTTTAGATTTATATGTACATTCTTATAGATACTATTTTGTTGAAAATAAATAAATAAATAAAAATATTAGGTTAGGTTGCGTCAATCTGACACTTCCATTCAAAGTTTAATTCTGTTGTGTTTTCATAATTATACCGCGATAGGACGTTTTCACACTAGCCGACACGATACCGACACGACAACGACAACGACACCGGTGGACGCGTAATCTCATGTAAGTAAAGGGAATGCTTTCACACTTGCCGATATATCGTTATCGTGTCGTTACAGGCGCCGACAGGTCGGCGAGCAGCAAGCGCTCCACTCGTGTCGTTGGCGGTTTTTCCTTTTCCTAGTTGTTTCTGTTCTGGTTTTTTGATTTCGTCAATTGACTAGCTCAGCACATAGTTAAATTATATATATAAATATTTTTCTTGCTTATAACATCTTAATTCTCCTGAAGATGAACATTTCTATGTTCGAAACATGTTGAGGTATCTTTAAATAAGATTTATTTGGAATATATTAGTGGAAGACTTAGAGTTTTTCTTTCCCTTTCAATCTTTTACTCCACTTGAAGTATGGACTATTTCTTCAACATAGTTAAATGTTTCATGACTCATTCGAAAGTAGTCGAAAAATTTGTCAGAATCCTTAGTCAATTTCTCAAAAAGATTGTAATAGGTGCCGTGTAAGTAGCGCACCTTTATTATTGGATGTATCAAAAATTTTCTTTGCGGTCTTCGCTTTTTGAGTCTTAAATGCAATAAATGTAGCAAATACAATTTATTACAGGAGCCATGTCTGCGAATACCGGCACAACACTACGACACGACAGAGATGGCTGTCGGCAAATGTGAAAATACTCGCCGATTTATCGTGTCGGTGTCGCTACCGTGTCGTGATCGTGTCGGTATCGTGTCGGCTAGTGTGAAAACGCCCATACGATCCCAAAAAATACCGAATCGACCTTGATATCCAAATATAAACTCAATACTCGTTTTCATGTAACTTTTCATTCGCAAAGTGGATTCAGATCTATTTCAATACTTTATGAAAACGCGGTAAATATAATGTATTCTGTTATAGTGAAACTAAGAAGGCCCATTTTTAAATATCAATATCTCAAATACAGTCCACTCAGATACCAGGTCATGAATTTTTTTTAGATTGCTTAAAAAAACCAAAAAAGTTTATAAAATCCTTTACAACTCTTAAGTTGGGGTTGGTTTTGCAAACAAATTTTTCGATTTATTCAATGCAAAAATCCAGGAAATCGTAAACTTAATTTGTCAATATGTAGCTTTTATACAGAGAGCAATATTTTTTTTCTACGACCGTGCGTTTTAACCCATTTTCCCGCACGCATCTTAGTTTTGAAAGTGTCACATTATGCAAATTTTGACCTTATTAGGGTTAGGAAGTTATAACTATTGTTACAAAAGGTAAATAAGTATATATATATACGAAATCCGAAATAGTCCATCTAATAAAATCTACCTCTTTTCTAGTTTTTTGTTGTATTTTAAATTTTTTGAAAATATAAAATAATGAAGATATTTTTATATAACCCTGTACATTTCTTTAAAGTCATAATAGTATATTAAAGTATAAGTGGATATTAAGGTCTTTAAAACACGCGCGATTTTGCAAGCACGACGGCGCAGCCGAAGTGCTTGAAATTTTTTTTTTTTTTTTTTTTTTATGATCGAGCACAAGCACTATAGGAAAATCCTTTAAGGCGCTCTGGGAGCGGTGCGTGTACGAAGAAAGCGATTCACGTTTTTCTTGAATCGTTGGAGGTTATATTCGGTTGGAAACACGGTCTCAGAAAGGCCGTTCCACAAAGATGACGTCCTCCAAATGAAAGAGTTCTGAAACAATGATGTTCGGGGTGTACTAAGTTGAACCACATAGGGATGGGCGGCAGTGGTTCGTCGTGTGTTTCTGCTATGCATTACTCTAGGTGGAATCGAGCGGGCAATATCTGTCGAACACTTGCCATGAAAATATTTGTAGAAGAGAGTCAAATCACCAACCTGTCTTCGATGTTCTAAGCTGTCGAGGTTCTTAGTCAGCTCGTGGTCGCCGATTAGACGAACGGCTCTCCTTTGGATGGAATCCAACAACCGAAGGGTATGCTTCGGTGCAGAACTCCAGATATGAGAGCAGTATTCCAGTGATGGTCGAATCTGGGCTTTATAAAGTGTCAAAAGTTGTTGAGGTGTATACAACTTTTTGGTACGGAAAAGTATACCGAGCTTCTGAGAAGCTGCCCTGGCGATTGCCACTACGTGATTATGCCAAGACATATTTCCTCCCAGGTTGACACCCAGCAAATTAATAGACGAAGTCAGTGGAATTGCGTGTCCTGCCATAACGATATCGGGTTCTGCAATGTTGACCTTCTTAGAGAAAACTGCAGCCTGGGTTTTTTGAGCGTTAAATTCGACTTGGTTACTGTCACCCCAAGACAAAATTTCTTCCAGGTCTTTATTGAGGCGTGATACCTCATGTTGTCTGCGAAGATGTGCGTCAGTAGCCGATGTTTGAGGTTTCAAAGTAAAAGATGAGATAAGTGTGCTGTCGTCAGCAAAGCAATATAATGGATTTTCTGTTTTCGCTAGAAGGTCGTTAATGTACAGTAAGAAGAGAGTGGGAGATAATATGGACCCTTGAGGAACACCAGCATTGATGGTGAAGGTGTCTGAGAGAAACCCGTCAATCGCCACTTGCAGAGAGCGGTCCTTGAGGAAGCTAGACAACCATGAACAAAATCGACCGGGCATACCATAAGAACGCAGTTTGCTTAGGAGCCCCTCGTGCCAGACACGGTCAAAGGCTTTAGAGATGTCCAGTGCAATAGCCCGGGACTCCCCATGATGTTCGATTGCGTTGCTCCAAAGATGAGTGACATAGGCTAGCGGGTCTCCTGTTGATCTGGACTTACGAAAACCATACTGATGGTCGCTGATAATTTTAAGGCCTTCCAGGTATTTTATAAGTTGTTGGTTAATAGCTTTCTCCATCACCTTTGATATAACTGAAAGCAATGCGACTGGTCGATAGTTGTTTGGCAGGGTTTTCTTGCCTTTCTTTGGTATAGGCTGGACTCGCGCCTTTTTCCAGCAAGATGGAAATATTCCTTTTTTGTAGGATAAGTTAAAAAGTCTACAAAATACTGGTGTGAGTTCATCGGCGCATTTCTTGAGCACTATAATAGGAATTTCATCTGGACCAGAAGCTTTTTTGGCATCGAGCCCCTTCAGAATTCGTTTGACAGGACGCTGACGGAATACGATATCAGTCATTTCCGATCGAACTGCTGGAATGTTTGGGGGTGTTTTTCCCTGAAAGTCTACCGTGGAGTGTGAAGCAAAGAGTTCTGCGAGTAAGTTCGCTTTATCTTCAGCCGTGGTTGCTATTGTGCCGTCAGAACGTGTTAGCGGTGGAATATTTGATTTGGTAAAATTTTGACTGACGGCCTTAGCGACTGACCAAAAGGACCTAGATCCGTTAGGACTGGCGAGAAGTTTATTTTTGATCCTCATGTTGTGAGCCTCTTTGTTTTGATCTATCGTTTGCTTGCACTGGTTTCGAGCGGTAACAAAGATGGTGCGATTCACATCGGTAGGATTTTTACGCCATTGTCGGTAAGCTAGATTTTTTGCTCTGACAGCACGCTCGCAGTTCTTGCTAAACCAGGGCTTGCCATTTGAAGGGCGCTTCTTGGAGAAAGGAATAAAGGCTTCCATGCCAGTAAGAATGACATCGGAGACCTCTTGAGCACAAGCGGATGGATCATCTGAAGAGAAGCATACTTCCAGCCAAGGAAACGTGCGAAAATGGTCCCTTAGGTCTTCCCAACTAGCTGATGTGTAGTGCCAAATTTTACGAGGTTTAGGAGGTTGTTCAGAACAAATTGGCAGCTCGCTTAGAGTTGAAATAAGTTTGTGATCGGAAGATCCTAATGGAGGATGAACGGTGACTGTGTATAGGTCAGGGTTGGATGTCAAAAAGAGATCTAAAAGACTAGCAAAATCTCCATCTCGGTCTGGAATTCGCGTTGGTTCTTCCACGAGTTGAGTTAGACCAGAACTGATCGCAAAAGATTCCGCCTCACGACCCTGTTCATCGTTGGTATTTGAGTATTTGAGCCAGTTGATATTGTGGACGTTAAAGTCACCAAAGATAGCGACTTCGGCATTAGGATGGTTGGTTTGCAAGAAGTCAATTGTGTTTGCTAGTGACGAGAAGAGTGCTCTGTAATGGGTGTCACTTGGAGGACGGTAAAGGCAGCAGATAAACTTGGTGATTTTCTGCGTTGATATTTTAAACCACATTACATCAAACTCTGCTGGTTCAAGTGTGTCCTCTCGTTGGCAGCAAAGATCATCTCGGATAAAGAGACAGACCCCAAAGTTGCGTCTAAAACGGAAATGAAAATCGTATCCAGGATATAAATAGCTGACGGTGTTCGTTGACGATCTGACCTTTGTCTCGGTCAGTGCGAGCACATGGGGCTTGGATGTTTGTAAGTGCTGGTGGACTGAATTGATGTTGGTATTAAGCCCTCTGATATTGCAGAAATCAATTTTGAAGCTGCTGTTTTTGGGTGTGTCAGCAACTGTAGGTGCCACACTATTTCTCCGTTGAGTGTTGTTAGGGGAACCCAATATATTGTCGGAGACAGTGGATGTTTGGTTAATATCGCTTGATGAGGCCACAGGATCAGCCCCCACCCGGAGATCCGATCGGGGGGCGAGTTTACCTCCGGAGTATTTTGGTCCTGGAGCTTCCATCATGCTTTTTCTTCCCACCCTGGAAACCGGGAACATCGGCACAGCGACGAAACGTTGACTCAAAGAATAACTCAAGAGCAACTTCACGCCGCCTAAGCCGATGCAATGGTATCTCACCGGGCGATGCCGGGTGGGCCAGCATCTACCATTTGCGCATAGAGCAAGTGTTTTAAAGACCAGTTATCCACGAATACTTTACATTATTTTTTTTTATTAGTACACTTATTGGTATTTATATTACAAAAAATGGAAATAATAACTTAGTAAGTAGGTGAAATGGTCGAATTCGTGATGTGATATACCTGTCGTTGTCATGAAAACGAGGAGAACAAAAAATAACTTCCAATCTGTCACATAAGATTCATTGTTGTCACCGTTGACATTGGTTGTGTATTGTTAAAAAAAAATATTTTATTTGACGTTAAAAGGTAATTCTGTTAAATCAATAATTAAAAAGTTGACATATTTATACTTCACGTTTCACGGGTTGTTGATGTTGCCATGGTAACTTTAAAACACGCGCGTTTTTGAAAGTGGGATTTAAACACGCTGAGGCGTACTTTAAATAAGCAAAATAGGGTATCAATAAAAAAAAACAACTATTAAATCAACCTGTGACGGGTGGTTTGATATCATTTGCTATAATTACCAAGCCGTTTCATTGTTACTAAAACGTCAAAGTTGTTTAAAATGCGTCTTCGATGTGACAGTATAGTCTTTTTCTAAATTAAACCGAATCAAAGCAATATTTAATGGATTCATCCGACGAAGAACTTCCCGAAGCCATTTTAAAGTCTGCAGATAAAGTAAATTCCGAGCTGTTACTTGCCAAATCCAGACTAAGGTATGAAAAGCAATACGAACATTTTGTTACATGGTGTAAAAAGAAAGGGGGCCAAAACCTATAAGGAAGAGAATATTACCATTCACAATAATTAGTAGCTTTTTAGTTAAAATTTTATATATTATAATATGTTGAAATAAAATAATTTTTCGAAAATAAGTATGTATACTTTTTTGTATATCTATACGGTCGTAGAAAAAATAATGTTCCTAACTCATGCGTAAAGAGTCTTTTCCGTCCTTGACCGCTTGCCCGAACTCCGCTCCGCGTCGTTCGGGTCAACTGCAGTCGCATGCGGGCAAGTATCACTTTACGCACTTTTTAGGAAAATAACTATTTCAGTTGACGGCATTTTTATTTCAGGACCGCCTATTTTCCTTAAAAAAAAATTACCAAAATGATTACACAAAGTCTCATTTAACTAGTTGGATCACTATTTTAAAATAAGCAAATGTCAACCTTTCCTAAAACAAAATAGTTCTATTATAATCTTGCTTTTTGAAAAGCAAGATGTAACAAAACAAACTAAGCTCCTTTCAGTAGTCATTTGCAATTTTAGGCAACCTTTATGATAACGAAGGTAATTTCCGAATGCAAAAATGTTAATACCAGTAAGATTACTGAAAATTCGTATTTAAATTTTATTGTCTTTAAGAGCTTTATGACCTTATAAATAAAAGATCACCTATCATCTGAAAATTATGCGAGTGAATTCGTGATTTTATCGGATAACCGGAACCGTATAGTGGCTTCGATTTGACCCCGAGCGAAATTTGTGGTACCATAATTTACATGAGGTTTCAGTGGCGTGCAAAATTATTTTATACTTAATGGGAGAATACATCATTACGGGTAATACGAGGAATCTAGAAAAAATATCTATCTACCCATCATAAACATTTTTAATATTAAAACAAATGGTAGAAAAATGTTTTTAAATTCGGCCCCGCTAATTAAGCAAGAAGATTCACCGTTTTTTCAGGATCAAAGGAAGGAAATATCAATTTGAAGAAATAGTACATTCTTAAAGTGGAGTTGAAAGTATAGAAAGAAAAGAAAAACTAAACGTTTTCCTCCACAAATCTATTAAAATGAAGAAATATTCAATTAAGGCCGATACATACTTACGCGAACTGTCTACGTATGGCTTTCCAGCGACTGTTGTTTAGTATACTCTGTTGTTTTCACAGTTGTGCGTTCACTAGCGAGGATGAGGTTTTAGGCCTCTCTTAGCTTACATCATTCATCGAACGCAAGCACATAATGCGCTCGATGCAAGTAAAGGTTGCCGTAGCCTATTACATTAACAAAACAAGACATTACACACGCCAGCGAAGGTTCTGGGTGAACCGAAATGTTGAACAACGACACTCAAAGGAAACGTTCGTCATACTGTACTCCAAGTTAAGCAATGACGAAAGCAAGTTTTTTAAGTACTTGTATGTCAACCAGTATGAAGACAGTCTGAAACTAGAAGATCTCAAGCGCATACCTATCTCTCCGACAGAGCTAGTCTGCCACTATATTGTTTTGTGTCTTGATTCTACACATCTCGGAGTTTGAGATTTTATTTCGATGTTGCGAGGTTTACAATAAACGTCGATTGTATTATAAAATCATGAAAACTAAAACATCGATACTAAATACATCTATGTTGGAGATGAAAACATTAATGTTGAAAATGGAATTATCGATGTCTTTTGCTCATCCCTTGTATTTTCAAATATCTTATAGCCGCTTCTACTGGTGTATTTATAGACACGGCAGCATGGCATAAAATATCAATGGAACACTGGGTGTATAGAGGTAAATAAAACCTTCGTCAAAAATCCAAGACTGGCATAAAATTTACCACTTAAATAAATAAACAAATCGTTATAAATATAATCATTGATTCACGCTGCAAACAACATTGGACACTTTAACACAAAGCCACGTTTTTATGCGGAGAAACGGTTCTGAGGAATAAAAAATGTTGTAAACTGCTAGAGTCAATTCACTCAGTAAACCTGCAAGGTGGCCGACATGTCATATGACAAAAGTCATATTATATAATAGTATATTATTAACCAAGGTTTAGACAGCCATCATTATTGCCCGAGCGTCAAGTTTAAATCACGAGGAGCGGAGCGACCAGGGATTTAGGGCGCGAGGGCTATAGGCTGTCTAAACCGTGGTTAATATAATTTTTTTTCCACTACTAACACTTTTATTTTGTACAGTATTAATAAATTATAAAAAATATTAGGTAGGTATAAATATATATTTTAATCAAGTTACCTACCTGCTTTGGCATATTGGCAAGATAATTTGTTTTCTTGTCAGTTGGCTTTGTTAATGTCAGTTTTGGTTTATTTACGTCATCAGATTTCACAAGTTTTCCGTTTCTTTTAAAAAATGAGTGAAGAAAATGTTAGTGATGTTATTATGTGTACACCTCCAGAATTACGGATGGAAGCAGAAAAAATTAATGATGTGTTGCTACCCCAAAAATCCAAAGTGTTGTATTTAAAAAGTTACTCAAATTTGAAAGCTTGGTGCCAAACTAAAAAAGTTGAAAAAATTTCAGAGAATATTTTATTAGTGTACTTTCAAGAACAGACTAGAAGTAAGAAAGCATCAAGTTTGTGGGCGACCTACTCAATGCTAAAACCCACTATTTCTTTAAAAGATAATATTGATATTTCGAAATATTTTAAGCTAGTGGCATTTTTAAAACGACAAAATACAAATTATAGAGCCAAAAAATCACTAGTATTCACTAAAATGGAAATTAAACGATTTTTCAAACAAGCACCAGATGAAAAATTTTTATCAACAAAGGTATGGAAATATTTACTTAACTTAAGTTAATAATTATTAATACTAACCTTATTATTCCAGGTTGTGTTTGTCATCGGTTTGGCAGGAGCATGTCGAACCGATGAATTGTGCAAAATGCTTGTCAAAGACTTAGATGTTCGGGATGACATTATAATTATTAATATTCCCACAAGTAAAAATGATTCCGCTAGAAAATTTGTTGTAATGGAACCTCTTTGGATGGAAGTGATTAAAAAGTATATTAAACATATAGGCCTACTCCAGACTTGCCTAAACTATTCATTAGGTTTAATGGCATCAAACCAACCAGACAGCATATTGGTCATAATACAATTAGTAGTAAAATACCAAAGGTGATTGCGAAATATTTAAACTTACCAGATGCAGAAAAGTACACTGGTCACTCTTTTCGAAGAACTTCGGCTACTGTATTGATTAAAAATGGTGGCGATATATTAACTCTAAAGCAGCACGGAGGCTGGAAATCAGCTGCAGTGGCCGAAGGCTATATAGAGGAATCATTGGCAAGCAAAAAGAGAATTGCTAGTATGGTCCAGGGTTCCACAGCTTCGGCCTCAGTACCCGAAACTCGAGTCGAAACTATTAGCCAATATTATTGTGCAAGCCCTTTAACTAGTTCGGTGCCAAGGCCTATGACTACCATCATACCGCAAGTCACAACTTGTTTTCAAAATGAGGAAATTAATATTCCTAAAACCCTTACAAACACTGCAAGCACAGGGGTTATTAACATTAATTATAACAATTGCACCATAAATTACTATATGAATAGCAATACAAATCAATAAGACTAACTATCTACTTCGTTCTGTTTAAATTTTTTTTATAAAAATATAATTTGTTATTGTCTCAGACGAAGTTATTGTGTTCTTTAACGTTTTTATTATGGAGAACTAGAGGGTAGGAGACCGATCGACAATGACAGCATTTTTAAATTCTGACCCGGTTTTTTGGTTAGTTCGCTATTGGCCGATAGATGCTCTCGCGTCGCAAGTGGGCTGGTGTCGTCTTCTTCTTCTTCGTTTTTTACTTTTAATTTTGACAAATTGACATTTTATTTTCGAAATAACAAATAACGTTTAAAGTATGGAGGACTTTTGAAGACAAGGCGAGACAAATAACGTTGTATTGCAATTGATTTCCATATTTATAATGAATAATGGTACAATTTATAAAAGTAGAGTTTGCTTTGTGTCGGGGTGTAAGACAGAAATATTTTTCAGAGAGGAAACGCAGCCAAATAAGTCTCTTTCCAGCTCCAAAGGTATAGAATGTTTAATATCCTGTATTTTAAAAACCAAGCATCGTTGGAACTTTATACATGCCGAGTTTACTAATAAGTATAAAAAAGTAAGTGTAAATTCATATAAAAGTCTTTATTTGTTCCTTAAAGAACTAATTTAAATAAAAATAGTTATCGCGTCCATAAGAACCATTTATTTGATAGCCCACTTCGAACACGAGCGCCATCTTACGGCGACTCGTAAAGCTAAATTACCGATGCTAATTTGGGACCGAATCCAATGCATTGCGATCGGCCTCCTACCTCAAGTCCTCCATAGTTTTTATATTATCCTGGTCCTGAGATTATTTAAGGTTATGTTAGGAATGGTAAGTTATTCGTCGATATACCAAAGGGTCGATATTTTAAAAAAATAATAATTAAAGTGACAAAGTCCGTCTTTAATTAATTTATGACATTAATAATTTTAAGCATTATTACGACCCGAATCGGTCCTAATAAATATGGCGCATTATTTTGTCTCATACCCTATATTTGTTATTAACAGTATCGATACTTTACAATATCAAGCATCTCTGATAATCTGATGTGTGTTGTTGGTTGCCTAACCACAAGAAATCACCTTTCATGTTATTTGTTGGGGAATTAACAAATCAAGTTACCTGGTTTTAAATAGATCGGTCAATAATGGATTTCAATGCTTTATTATTGACCGTTGTCAATAGCAACTGAGAAGGGAGAGAAAAACGATTTCTGGCGTTAATTAATCGGTAAATAATGGCGATGTTATAGGTTAGTAGTGGAAAAAATAAATTTTTGCATTTTCAATGACTTTTGTCATATGACATGTCGGCCATCTTGCAGGTTTACTGAGTGAATCGACTTTAACAGTTACATTTCCTAAGGAAATATTCACTAAAACTAAATTACTAATACTTATAATATTTGTAAGTATTTGTTTTAAACTGTGAATAGTACTGGCTTTTATTTGATGGAAATTCATTACAATTATTGTAATAAAGACTTTTGTCTAATTTCAAGGGATTTTTTAAAATCGAGTGAGGTACTATAATTTTACCATAAATATGGCGTATATAATAATTATCTTTTTCTTAAACAAGTTATTATATTAAGGGAATACCCACAGAGCTGTTTTTAGAATATCGTCATTTATTATTGAAAAGGTTTAATAAGGGCGATTTATTCAAATCTGTTTGGTCATTCAAAAGTAAAAGAGTGTTTTTATGAAGGTTAATTTCCAAACTTTCCAACAAATTAAGATTATGGCTTTTATTTTCTGTATGAAGAATTTTAAAATTATCTGCAAATGTATGGCTTTCTTTGGTAATATGATTGGAATAGGTTGAGTCTATTTTTTGACATAAAGAAACTTCTTTTATGTTCAGCGATTCTGATTTTAAATGTTCTACCTATTTGACCTATATAAATTTTTGGACACGGTCCGCAATTTAATTGATAGATAGACGCCAGATTTGTTTTCACTGTTGGTCTTTGATTTTTCGCTGAACATAAAAGAAGTTTTTTACGTCAAAAAACAGACTCAACCTATTCCAATTATATTACCGAAGATAGCCATACATTTGCGATAATTTCAAAATTCTTCATAGGTACATAAAATAAAAGGCTTAATTTGTTGGAAAGTTTGGAAATTATCCGTCATGAAAACACCGGTCTACTTTTGAATGACCAAACAGATTTGAATAAATCGCCCTTATTAAACCTTTTCAATAATTGACCATATTCTAAAATAAGCTCTCTGGGTATTCCCTTAATATAATTACTTGTTTAAGAAAAAGATAATTGGTATATAAATATTTACGTTAAAATTATAGTACCTCATTCAATTTTTAAAAATCCCTTGATAAAGCTACAGTGTAGCGAAACGCGTCGGGTTATAAAATAAATATTATGTGGAAATTATACTAAAGCCTTTATTGCAATTAGTATTTGTTTTGTTTATGTTAGGTAAACTTTACATAATATCAAAGCCGCTGATAAAAAAAAACTTCGTGGTTTCGTATTTATTTGCTTTTTTATATTGTTTTTATTTAGCTAAAATGTGAACTATTTAAACATAATAGGTTACTCATTTTCATACGTGACTACTTGGGTGTCATAGAGAAACACCACTTTTTTTTTTATTCCACCAAAAGTTGGAAGCACACCTTATATCAGACCGAATGGCCCGCAGTTATTACCCCTTTAATGTTGGGGTAATGGAAAATAAACTTCTAATTTTACTGTTTACCTATACCTGATTCAAAAAAAAAAAATAACCTTACCTTATCAGACAGGCACTAAAAATACTGGTATATTTTGTTTCTTATATTCCTGTTACGCCTATGCCAGTAAGTTGATCAATTTCGCTTCTCAATTTTCATTAATATTGTTCTACTTTGTGGCTCCATCATTATACTCGTTTGCCTGGGAGTGATCTTGTCATTACGATTACAACACTCTGTGCACGTTTTTGCTTTTATTTCAATTTCCGCCAACAGCAATTTTTGCAGCTGTACCATTCAAAAGAAACTAATTGTACTTACAGAGGATTGTGTTCGTGACAATTCTATTAACCTGAAAGCTGAAAGAGACAATCGTATAGGTAAAAATAGAGTAAATAAAAATGGGGTAAATGTACTCATTAAGAGTGTTGTATCACCTAGATGTTCTCAGGGCATAAATTGAGTTGATGATATATACTCGACTGGATTGAATAGCAGGCGTTATTAGACAACGAATGTTATTTAATTTTTCTGCGCCAAGTAGGTTGGTGATTCAGTTATCTGAACAAAACAAAATCCAAAGGCTCTGTCAATTGATTTGCTATTGACAAACGTGGTTATATATACGCAAGGGCTTGTGCTTAACATAGTTGTTTAGTTGCTACCAATGCCGATGATGATATTTATAGTTACATCTCCAACGGCCGAGTGTGTAAAAGAGACATCCTTATTTTCAGGTGTTAAATAAGAATGCAAATAAAAGGAAAATATAAAAAGATACAAAGTTTATTATCGCAGTATTGGACTTGTTAGCTGTTTAATTGCCATATAAAATGGCAAGAATAAAATGGTGTATTTTTTCTATGATCCTTATAAAAACGTTTTTTACTATTATGAGAGCATTAAATAATAAGCGATCACATGTCAAATGAAAAAAATCGTTAACGTGGACAAACTTTGATGCATAATAATATGCGTATGGTAAGGGTAATTATGGAAAAAAAATAAAGCTGTGATTAAATTTATTATGGGGCTATTAATAAATTATTCTATTACATAACAGTAAGATTTAATATTTCGGACTTTAAGCGTGGCAATAAACACTAGTGATAAACCTCGTTCAAGACATCAAAGATCTACCACTAACCCAGAAATGATTGCTAGATCTACTACAAAATCTATTGAAATAACAGACAGTGATTCTTTTATTTGGTATCCAAACCCGAAACTGATCAAACAGCCAGCTACTTCTGATGAGCAGAAATCAGCTGGTCATCACAGGTCTACTGATTAGATATGTATATTGCTGTTAAGAAGCTCCTTCATCAAATGCTAAAGTACAACGACCAACGAATACTTACACCAGGAAGAAGGCAAACAGGCATGTTAATTAGTCGATACAAAAATTACCTTAGGAAATGCTAAAACTGTCAAAAACAGCGCCTGCATCGGGTCTGGTGGAACCTTGAGTTAAGAGGAGGGACGTTTAAAGGCCCATAGTTTTGTTATTTTTTCTGGCGAAATATTTTAAAGTAATATTTAAGCCAAAGAAACTATTCAAAATCCAGTTAGTAAGTTAGTAAAATAAAATCCTCTATATTATTGTTGGTCTAGCCTCGAAGAAAATGAAAAATGAAACTCGGAAATGCACATGACTTAATTTTATTAAAATATTAAAAGGAAATCACAATTACCATTATAATTCCTCATAATCTGCTGATCGAGTTCCTCGTTTACTGGTTTTTCATTCATCCTCTACTTGAAGCTTTCTTAGCAATGTGTGTATTTTCAATAAAAATACCTATTTCCATTGTCAGCCTCGAAAACTGGAAAGGCCTGGGTAAAAACATTTTGTAGCTAACCTAAAGGTCATTCTTTTAGATAACGAACAGCTGATCTTAAACAAAAATACCATAATGCAAAAAAAACACTTCAGAGAGGGGATCGTATAATATACATAGTAAGCAAGAATCAGCAAGATTTAAATTAGTATCGTAGGGTTTAGTAATTAAAATATGCGTATTTATACATTTACCAAAATTTAGGATAATATAATCAAACAAGTGTTTGCACATTTTGGTTAATAATGAGTAATATATGACTTAACCTATAATATGGGATGATTTGTATAATCATGAAAATAATTAATCAAAGTTAACAAACTTACCTTTAGTAGAATGAAATGCGAAAAGGCTCGTGTTCATAAACAATATTAATAGAAAATATCAAGTTAATAAGTTAAACAAACTCTTTGCCATCTCTGTCAGCCATTATCATTTTATAAGGCGAGGTTGGGCTGGGCGATTCCATTTGTGGCCGAGTCCAAGAAGACACTGAACGTTTAAGTTGCAAAATAATTTAATGGCTCGGGCCATTTGTGGCATATCTGTCTCTGTGTGCATCAGGTAACCTTCGCTACATATAAAGAGAGACAAGTATAGCTCGAACGAAGAAAGGTCGCCTTGCTTAGTAAACACGTTCAGTTTTGACAAATAACGACGTAGGAGTTATATTAACTTATGAATGATGGTGACGGTAAACGTAGGGCGCCTACTAGCGACAAAAGTCTGGCTCTGACCTCACATATGCTTCCATTCCGCCAATCTTTGTTTCACCGGGCTGATCTAAACGGCAGGCTCCGCGGACAAGACAAATACTTAGGCAACCAAAACCAGAAATGGAGGATACTCCGACCCATTCCCCAGTTGACGTAATTATAAACTAGCGCATGGATTACCGAGTGGACATGTAAAAATTAGCTAGGGAGCGTAAGGGGATAATTACTAAAAAAATAATAAATATGTTTTCAGTTGTAATTACAACAATAATTATAATTCTATAGGGTAAAATTTAATAGGCATTCAATACTAGTAATGGAAATATTTGAATTATTAAATTAATTATTCTAAATTAGGGGTGTGTGGGTAAAGTCAATATTGGAAATCAACTCTCCATACTATGCAATTCAATTTTGGTTTATATATAATATTATATTATATGCAATGTTATTTGATGTATAATCATTAATTATTTCACCAATTATAAATTATAAACCAAGCAAAAATATTATTCAAGAAATAACCTAACAAACAATAGATTTAGATTTTATTTTTAGATATAATTATTTTAGATTTATAACAATGAAATTTTCATCACTTTTACCGATTATTTATTGAAATAGACATTGTTAGTGTTAGGTCATTTTCGTATTATTTACAGGTAGTGAATAACACTTTTTTATTTAGAAAACAGGAGTTTCAATATTAATAGTAATATACAGTAACGAATTTAAGCATAGGCTGCAGCCTATGGGCATCATAGACATTTACCTTTAGATACGTACCGTACAGCTTATCTCGTGCGCTAACAAAAGTTAAGTTTTATAGGTGAAAAAATACGTCGCCAGTCAGATGCCTTCCCTCTCAGCAGCATTGGTCATGCGCACAAACCTATTGTTATCGGCCTGTCCGATTTTAGCGATATGCTTAAAATACACTCCAAAAACGGCTCGGTGCCATTTTTTGTTTTTGTGTATTAAGGTTTCTCTGTGGATTCCTTGTTGTTTTCTTTGCTATTGTGGATTGTGGGTGTTTAATATTTACGGATTTCTAGTTTTTGAGTAGTTTAGTGAATTGTGTTTGTACTTTTAGTAAGTCGGATACTCGGATTGGAATATAAACAATGACTAGTAACAGCCGTTGTATAATTTTATGGTAAAATACCGGATGTGTCGTATTTTCAGTAATTATGGAGTAGTGGTGTATCTTGAAATATAACTTTATTTTATTATGATCAATTTAAACACATGAAACTGCTCATAGGCTACAAAAACAAATTATGAAAATAAAGAGAAATACACACCAAGGCAGGATATTCCGATGCACGTTTTGGTATATTTTAGTGCCTTGCAATCTAGGTACATATATGTCTATTTTCGGGCAATATATTGCTTCAAAAAGTTTAAAAGACATTTTTCTCTATACTTATATTATAATATAAAAGAAAAGTAAATATCTAGTTATGTTTATATTAAACCAAGGGCGAAAGTATTTCACAAGTCAAGTTCTCCGGCAAAAACTTTTTCAAATTCTTGAACAAGAAATTGTGCATGAAAATGTTTTACACATACCCAAGGTTTTGCCAAATTATAAAAATCAATACAAACAAGTTATATAGGTACCAACTTATATTCTTTAATTAAATTAATTCTATCATCAAATCTGATTTTTGCAACTAGTAAAAATGCTAAAAATCGCTACCTTATTTCGCAACTTGAACAAAAATTGATAAGAAATTCCAATTTTGTGGCAAGAATTTGGGGCAAATTTTAGCTGTTTACACATAAAAATAAATTGAAGGTCCACTTTTACAATTTCTTAAGCCCAAAATTAAATTTTAAAGCCCCTACCTGTCTATTTTCCCAATCGTCAAATGATAATGTTGTAGTACGCATGACTAATCGTGTGTAGCGTTGTTTATTATTCATTTCATAATTTATTATTCAAATAGACTGGTGGAGAAAGACTTCTTGCCTTTCTTTTTATTCCTGAATATTTATATTAAGATTAACTTGTTTAGTTTTTGTTAGAAAAAATAACTGTCAACTGTGGGTAATGGAATAACGTGGATCTGTTTGTGTTCAAACTTTACCCGTTTTATTAACCTACCCGGTTTTGTCCAACTCTACCCTACCTACCTAAGTCAGAGAAATAATTTCTACTTATTTTTCTTGAAACAGAAAAGGACACCTAGATAATGCAAAATGCAAAAATTATACAATAGAAACCTAACCTTTACGAACAAACCTTTTAAGAAGAAAAATTTTACAAACTAACTTTTCGATAAAAAGGGCGTTCAGATGAAATGAAACTTATTACTTATCGATGAAATCAATTAACGTGCCAGGCATACAGTAATAATTATGATCCCTAATAAAAAAAAATTTAACCTGTAAATTTTTGGTCAAATGATCAATAATTGCAGGTACTTACCGGCCACACAAATGTATTTAAAATTTAATGAAAGTATAAATAAAAGGCACCATAACCACTCAGTGGCGTAGCGTGCAAGGGGCCAGGGGGGGCGACCGCCCCCCGCCCCTTGAACTCTTTCCCAAACGGCGCCCCTTCCCACTCTCCCAGTTCAATTTCACTTCACATGATAATAATTGATAATATTGCTTACCTATCGCAGCAAGAAAAAATTTACTATGTTTATGAATACAAATAATATTTATATACCAAAATCCTCATCTTATTATTATTTTATTTTCACTACTTGATTTAATTTATAATTCAAATATTATTTGCCACGATCAAAAACTTTATGTAAATTTAGACTTTTAAAAAATATTGTGAATCAAAAACTTTGTTTAATGTTTTATTATGCACTTTTTCAATCAATTCTTTCCTATGGTATAATTGGTTGGGGAAGTGCATACGACTCGAAGTTGAAACCGCTTATAACAATACAAAAATATGTTTTAAAAATAATATTTAATAAACATATTTTGTTTCCTTCTAAAATATTATTTGTTAATAATAATATTCTGAATGTAAAACAACTTTATTACAAAACTTCCATTTTATATATATATATAAATAAAAATTTATTACATAATATTACTCATATACACCAAACAAGACAAAAAACAAATCTATGTTTATGTTATGATAATTTTAATTTAACACTTTTAAAAAATAATGCTTTATTTGTTGGCATCAAAATTTATAATATATTACCTTCTGATTTGAAAACTATGAGTTTTTTGACATTTAAAAGAAAATTAAAATCATGGATTATGCAAAATGATGTAAAGGTAAACCAACTTATATATACGTAATACTAAATGTTAAAATTTTTCTATTACAATTTTTCTATTATAATTTCTTCCTTATTTAATTTTTCCTTTCCTTTTTTTGTTGTTTTGATGAAATATTTTTGAATTATTTACCCTTATTTTTAAATATTATATTTATGATCTGATTAAAATTAATAATCTATATGGGTGTATATTTTTTCATTACAAAATCGGACAGATTTGTTAATCTATGGTTTTGTAATGATGTTTTCATTGAATTTATTTTTATTAAAAAAAAACAAACAATGTTATCGATTTTTAATATTATTATAAACAAACCTGCAAAATCAATAATTTGTATTCTTTCAGTTATTTTGGTTTAACAATAATTAAAAATTGCTTGAAATCTCTAATTTACTAGAGACTAAATTTTATCTTTTTAAAAGTAGTGTGTTATTGTCGCCAATGAGAATAATATGCTCATATTATTATGTAATATGCATAAAATATTTTATAGAGTTTTAACAAAATTCCCCTTGTCGTAAACATATTCTGTTTTCATGTGACCATTTTAGACATGACGAAACAAAAACTTTATTTCTCAGGCCAAAATTTACTAATAAACGAAATTATACATTAGCAGTGAGGCGCCCTCTAAACAAGGGCGTAGATAAGGGGGTAATTACTCCCCCCCCCCCAGAGGACCCATAATGAGCTATGAAAACGAAGCATTTTTTTTTAATTGATCAATTTTTTTGTAATTTTCTTAAGGATCTTGTGTATTTTATATTTTTCCTCCTTGAAAATCAGGCAACATCATTGAAAAAAGGGCGTGGCACCCAAAAATTTTTCGCCTATGGCGCTGTTTACGCCCCCCCCCCTCCCCATAAAGAAATGTCTACGCCCTTACCTTTGAAGCTTCCGCCCCCTCCGCCCCTTCAACCACGCTACGCCACTTTAACCACTAAATATTTTAAAAACGTAAATCAATGTAACAAAAAGCACAAAAACGCAATTCATAACTCGGTGTTTGGGTTCAATACGGTCCACTACTAATCTGGGGATATTATTATGTCCCAATATCAGCTGATTGAAGACAAATTTCTGCTGTCATCTGTTTTAAAACGAGAGAATTCGTGCCGTTTACTATACTATTCCCACGTAATAGACAAATGAGTGCAACATATCTACTTAAAATTATTTTGCTCTAACGAAAACGTACTGCTTCAATGCCTTTTTCTTTTTAAAAATAATCTTTAAATAACTCTCTACCTTTCCGTTTAATACTACGGCAAGTGTAAGAAATGGAGCTTGTTAATAAATTTTAAACTAGAAACATTCTATAGAAAACTCGTAGGAAAAACACCCGAGTCGACTTTATAGCATCGTGTAATAAAACTCAAGACGTGAAAAGTTTCCGGGGAAAAAACTGCCGCAAAACAATAGCTTGCTGAAGCAGAGCTTTCGAAAGTACTTAAACATTATGTACATGTAGAGAGGTTAGGAAAGTTTACAGTTAAATCATCGAGGAGTATTAAAGTTGTGTAGCCGTTTAAGACAGGAGCGTACAAGTATACAATTTATTTAGAAAAAAATAATGTCCGAATAAAAACGTTAATGTTATTCAAGGGGATTCTGGCTTTTACAAATATGTAGGAGTTTTTTTGTTTTGTTTGTAACTGCCCAAGTAGCATATTGAACACAATTTTTTGCTGAAAAACTTTTTCGATTCCAAAAAAAAAATTGTGTGGCGACACAATATGTGTTCCGAATTTTTTTCGCACATTTTCGAATTCTGTTATTTAAACATTTTTGACCTGTTCGTTTGTTTGTTTTGAAACATTTTACAAACCACATTGTCGATACATTTATGACAACGGAATAAATATTTTTCAAAAATTTTTAGATAAAATTGTGAAGTTATGTAGGACATATTGATTCCTAAATTGTAGGAACGCATTTTCGATTAAAGGAAATCGAAACCAATTTGGTATTTTTCGCTTTGAAATATTTACCAAAACAATAGTGTGCATTCATTTACGAAACTTGTGAATAAAATAATTTTCGAAACTTTCAGTAATAAACTCACCAACAAAAAAATCCTAAAACCGGCACCTAAATTTTTTTACTAATTTCAATATGGCATAACTTTTTTATTTTTGACTTTATTGCAATGATTTTTCACTGGGCGATAGATCTATTTATTATAATTACGCTGCAGTTCGTTCTGATGTAATTTTGGTTGCTTAAATGTTTATATACCAGGGTAAGTCAAAATGATGTTTTTAGTCGGAAGTTTAAAACGTCCTGTGGAGAACCTTGTTCAGTCATGATTTACGATAAAGCTGGATATATTTCTAGCATTTTGTTTTTTGGATCATCTGGTTATCTTGTTTCTTTTACGAGCTACGCCTTTTTAATTGAAACGCTGCATTTAAAAAACATTTTTTACTTCAAACATTAAAAGTTGTCATTAGAGCACTTAAAATTAAAATAAAATGTTAATAACGGAACACATTATAATAACCTATAAGAAGGAAGACAGGAGTATGACACGGCATCAGTGGCTCAGTGGTTAACGCGACAGTCGCTAAGAACTCTAGGACGAGAGTTTGTGGGTTCGTATCCCACTGCCGGCAAACTGGTTCGAGCCCTGTGGAATTTAGTGGTATAAATCTTGACCTGGGTTCAGCCTCAAGCAAAAATTACGGAAAGGTGAACAATGTATCATCTCCCAAACCCACCCCATTCACGCCGGTTACCAGGTTGTATGAGATCGGATATCTGGTGGGGTGCGGGGGAAGGAACACACTCCCCAATCGGTAGGTCATAGAAAGCGCAAAACCAAAAGTTGAAAGCCCTTGGGGGGTGCTTCTAATGACTGAGGATCGTGGTTCGAAGCCCACGTTAAACCGTAGGTCCCCTCGGGAATGGCCCTTGCAGCGAACGAAGAGGAAATAATCCGAAAATACCAACAACAGGACTTCAATATCTACCCTCAATAATTTTGTAATTTTTAAATTGTTCCAATTTGGTTTTTTGAATTTCTTAGCCATACCTTGCCCAAACACAGACGTACATTGTATAAAAGCGGTGCTTATTATAACTATATATTATGTTAAAGTATACAATAATCTTCCGAAAGACATTGAAACGTGTGAAAACATTAAAAATAATAAAAAGAGTATATAAGTTACTAAAAGACATTGATCTCTATGAAATCGAAGAATATTTTGCAAAGAAGTCAGGTTAACAAATATGAATTTGTATTAAGACACCATGTAGTTATTATTTTTCATTTTTTTGTGACATTATAGTTAGAGTGTTTCTGTTTGATAATGTATATATTAAT
The DNA here is from genome assembly GCA_963969555.1 of Polydrusus pterygomalis. NCBI lineage: Eukaryota > Metazoa > Arthropoda > Insecta > Coleoptera > Curculionidae > Polydrusus > Polydrusus pterygomalis. The sequence continues at coordinate 32,601,625 of OZ018376.1, read as the reverse complement.
TATAGCTACATAATATACGAGATATAATAGAAACACAATACTAGAAATTGTGTCCCGACTCCATTTTGAACCAGAATAATAGCTGGCTTTCTAGAAGCCAAATTCAATAAATGAATTTTTATCTTGTTATAATTGGTTTTTATTAAATTCCTGTATGTTTTGAAAGGTAGAAGAGTTGTCACATTATTTCAATTTTGCTAGCCAATTCAATTTAAAAAAGAAATAAGTAAAATTTTAAAACCATTTTCAATTTTATTTTTTAGCAAAATAATATTTTTTCTGTAATACAAATAAATTGAGAGCGCGTTAGAAATAAAAATCTAAATTATTAAATTGCACGATAAAATTTATTTCGACAACGATTTTTGTTTCTGTTTTGCAATAACTAAGCTAGTACTATGGAGGGCTTTAGGAAGGAGTCCGATCGAAAATGGCTGTTCTTTAAATTTACGTCCCTGCTTAGTAGTTAGTTCGCTGGTTTCCCGGTCGCGGCGCAGTGATCGTCAAGTGTTTGACTTTTTACAGGTTTTGATAGACGTCAGCGGTATTTTTATCCAATAATTAATAAAATAAGCTTTATTAGATATAATATATACATATCTCAGCCTGTAGTGGGTTTTAGTTAACTAAATTCAATAACAGTTGATTATCCCATAAGAACCCATGCATTTTACAGATTTAAAGGAACACATGCGCCCCTGACGGCCATTTTTAAAGCTGCTTTACCGATCCAAAACTTTGCCCAAAACCAATGTATTGCGATCGGACTCCTAACCTAAAGCCCTCTATAGCTAGTACCAACCACTCGAAATCACGTGCAATAGCGCTATTTAAAATTTGTTCATTTCGAAAATGTTTCCAAATTTTTAGCCAACAGTTTCCTTTGTTGCCAGAAACAGAAACATAGGTTCCGATACATTTACTAAACTGTGCCTAAAAATGCTACTCTGGTGACCAAGCTTAGGTTAGATTAGAGTGGCAGACCTCATGGCATTATTCAAACAGCCACACATAGTCCTATAAGGACCGTGTGGCACATATTCTGCGGAACCTATTCGCATCAGCTACCTGATGGTTAACGCGACGTAGCTCGTAGAAGAATCTTGGCAGCTCATTTAAACCAGCCACTGCTATTAAACTTAGTGAGTCGACCCAGTTGCAGGCTGCTCACTTCCTCCAGATCATTAAAGAATGGTTCTCCCAGGGCATTGAACCTTCATCTTATGAGGCCGTGGCATTCACACAAGAAATGCTGAATACTTTCCTCCTTTTCTTCATATCTGCAACTTCTGCAGAAGTCGTCGAAGCTGGTATTTGCATACATTCGGTGTGTCTACCGAATAGGCAATGTCCGGTGATTACGACATTGATATTTCTAAGGTCGGGTGATCTAGTTATCCCATGTTATTCAAAAAAAAATGTGTTGTATAAATAAGTTAAACTTGAATTGCCCTTCCGTCAGAATTATCAAAAAAGAGCAAATTTTTTACCATATTCGTATAATGTACTATTCAATTTAAAATAATTTGATATGTTAAAATTGCTATTATTCCATTCAACAAAATAATTGTTTTAAATCTGTACTCGGGAGGCATACGACACTATGTGCCATAAGCTTGATTAGTGGATATTTAGTAAAAACAATTAAGTTTAACATAATTTTGAGGTTAGTGTTGATTTATGAATATCTTACTTTCACTACACAAAGTATTAATTTGTATTTTGATGGACATAGTGTTCTATACCTGTAAACAATTATAAGCCATAATACTGTACTCGGGAGGCATAGGACACTATGTCCAATTTTTACAAAAAATTAGTATATCAAATGGAAATGGTATGCATTTTGGTAAAAGGAAAAGTAATAATAGACCAAATAAAAACTTACTGCCGCCTAAATGCCAATAGTCAGCTGGCGTTTAACATTATGTGTAATCCCCACCTACTATTATATAGATCTAGTTAGAGGCATATAACACCAAGTGATTATATAGTGTTCTATGCCGCTAAATGTGTTGCTAAAGATATTACTAAAGATCCGAGGCATACAGATATTATTACCTTGGTGTCTTAGGCCTCTGAATAAAAATGCACATAGTGTTAAAAGTCTACCCTGTTTCTCAGCTACCTTAACTAATGGGACTTGGTGTTCTATGCCCCAAAAAATAGTTTAATTTTCTGAATAAAAATACATAGTTACCTAATTTTTGTAAAAACTGGACAGAGTGTTTTATGCCTCCGGAGTACAGAAATGTAAAATAGTAATTAAGCTGCTATTTTGTCAACGACGTGGTGGCGATACGCGACAACAGTGTACAGCGAGAAAATCTCGAATCTAGTTTTGTATCGTCGCTTAAAAGTGTCTACTCATCCGCATCTTATGGTACGGCACATGACGCAATGTCGACTCGTTCTAGTCCGTTTTGTCATTTTTACTAATATTCTCTTTATGTTTAAAGAGGTTTGTAGAATAAACGCCACTGGCTTGTGTGGTAAAAATACTTGACGAGCATGCATCGTTATCTTTAGCCACTTTTTAATGAAATATGAAATCGGGTTAAAGTTTAGCGTTTAAAGAGTTTTCTTAAAAGAAGAATGTTTAACAAGGCCTTGAATTTTTCCATATATTTTTAATGTAAATATTTTTTATTTTATCGGGTATTAAGGTAAAATTAATATGAAACAATAACATAAACAACAAATACTTTTTAACTGATGTATCCGGTATCTCAAAACTACTACGCTATTAGTAATTTTTTTTGGCTCCAAAGATGAACAGCATTAGTTAGAAGTTACGCTTAAAAAACAGAAAAAAACAATTTTTAAAAAACAATTTAATTTTAATTTGAAGAAATAGTCCATACTTAAAGTGAAGTTGAAACTATGAAAAGGAAAGAAAAAAACAATTCTGAACTGAACTGAACCGAAATTCAGTGCCCCAAACCACACATGATTCCTAAAATACCTAATTTCTTTACATTTTTTACATCTTCTTTTTAGAAGTCTCACGTCTCCCCTTTTTTTTTTGTTTGGTTGTTCTAGACCTAGACCATTTCAACAGAATTTTTCACATACCACGTATGTTTTAACTTATCTTTATATCAATGTCTTTACATACCTAATGTAATTTTAATAATCGAATTTTTGACACCATAAAAGCTCCATTTAGGTTTTATGCCTACCACTTATTATTTTCTCTTTTGCTAAAAACATCAGCAATATATTTTTCTGTCTCCTGATGATGAACGTTTCTTCGTTCGAAACATGTAGAGACCTTTAAACAAGGAATATTTTATTCTATTAAATTTTGTGGAGGAAGACTTTGTGTTTTTCTTTCCTTTTCAATTTTATTTTAGTTCAGACAATGCAGCGTCTGATTTTAACGATCTCAAGCCAAAGAATCTTCAAGAGTTTATGGTTTCTTTATATGCATGTTATTTTTTAATATGCCGGTGCACCCTGCAATTATTTAAAGCTGTGCTTTTATGATACTTATAATATGACACACTTTTTCGGGTTCGCCTAACTGGTTATTATTGCTTATTCTTTGGATGACATTACTACGCAGTAGTTGTAGTCTATTGGCAAAATTTAGTTGTTCTCCCTTAAGAGCAAGTAACCCTTTTACCACAATGAAAATTGCCGAACGTTTTGCTGGTCAAACGAAAAGAAAAAATAAAAATTGGTATTTAGAAAATAAATTCTACTTTAAATACCCCATCCAGAAAAGTAAATGACGATCGAAAATATTCCCAAAATTTTTTTTAGAAATTTTTTTTATTTTTAGTAATTTTGTAATATCTTAAATAATTCTTTATTGGTCAAAAGCAAAATGACTTTTCCGGGTGTAGAATGTTGTACCAAACAATTTTTCTTAAAGCCATTTTTCAATATCGGCCTTACTTTTTTCTCAAAAACTTTGGGCGCGTAAAGTGAATTTAAGCGTGTAAAGTGGGTTTACGCGCCCAAAGTTTTTGAGAAAAAAAAAGACCGATATTGAAAAATGGCTTTAAGAAAAATTGTGTGGTACAACATTCTACACCCGGGAAAGTCATTTTGCTTTTGACCAATAAAGAATTATTTAAGATATTACAAAATTACTAAAAATAAAAAAAATTTCTAAAAAAAATTTTGGGAATATTTTCGATCGTCATTTACCTTTCTGGATGGGGTATTTAAAGTAGAATTTATTTTCTAAATATCAATTTTTATTTTTTCTTTTCGTTTGACCAGCAAAACGTTCGGCAATTTTCATTGTGGTAAAGGGGGTTACTGCTCTTAAGGGGTTTAGTACGGGTCAATACAACGGTTTCCGCTCTACCTGTCAATTTTTCAGTTATATACTCTAATACATGTATTGTGTATTTAAATCATCATCGTTAAACGGTTTTTATTTGGCGACTAGGTCGTTGCATCTTTTTAAAAAAAACCTAATTACATTATTACTATTGCCATCGAAGGGTTTTATATTTTCGATTTTTGGTTTAAAAAGGTCCCAATTGACAACTTATAAGCCTTGTGCCGGTTGTACCGCTGGTGCCGCTTGTGATTTACTCATTTTGTTTAGAATAATAAATTTCGAATGTTAATTGAAATAAACTACCTATAATTCTCTTTTACCAGTAATAGGCCTACTAGAAAATGTATTTGCTAAATGAAATTACTTTTGGTCTCCAATAGACTGCCTAAGCTAAGTGATATGCGCGATGCAGATAAACTATAGTTATCCCTAAAATACCTTAAACAGAGGATAAAAGGGGTGAAAAGGAAATTGGCACTTACAGAGTTTGGTGGTTTACTGTCACGCGTGGCTTCTCCGGGGTGGTTCTTTTGGATAGCACTCAAGGGTTGAAACCGCAATCGACGCGTACGATCGATATCCGTTCAATTAAACGCGTTAACGCACTATCCTACCGACTGCGCCAGTTATGTTTAAAAACAGAAAAAAACTATTTTTAAAAACAATTTTATTTTAGTTCCGACAATACAACGTATGATTTGAACGAGTTCAAAGTCAAAGAATGAATTGTTTTATTACATTTAAATTTGTGATAAACCTTGAGTCGTCAAGAGATAAGGCTTCTTAGAAAGGTTGGCCTGGGTATCGTCTAGTTTATTGTTTTTTTCATGGATGTAACTCTATTTCTATTTCAGAATAGAAATATTACCAAAAAACAAAATTATCGCCCCCCCTCCCTTCCCAACCCTCCGAGGGCATATTATAGGTATTTATATGCGCTTAATTTATACAGTGGGTGTTTGTAATTTGAAATAAAATCAGTAAATCTAGTATAGTTAATTTTTTGAAAAAATGCTTGGACACTGGTTTTAAAATTTTAAGTTGTGTTATTTTTTTTATAAAAAAAAATTATAAGGTGTGTCCCAAATTAGATATATGACGATATCGATCATTTTTTTGAATGGCAACCCTACTTTTTTATTGACTATATTTTAAATACATATTAAGTTATACATAAGTATACTTCATACGAAGTCAGTTGAGAGAAGTTAATGTTGAGGGTACGATCAATTTACTGCATCACACACTGAAACTACAATACAAATATAACAAAATTTGTACTGATCCGACTGATCGCTGCCTATACAGATGTTCGAAGATAGTCCATGTGGACTTGACAAGTCTGTCATCAAATTTTTTTTAGTTTTTTTGTCTGTCTCAACTAAGATCGTATACACTTTACCAAATTTCAAATTTTTATTCCTTAATAGCAATAATAGTAGGTTAATTTCTCCCGAAGTAATTAAAAATGTTCGAGATAAGTTTTACTTGTTTAGTATATTGCCAAATAATAAATGGACAACATTTTGAGCATTTACTGACGAAAAGTAGTAAAGGTAGGAGATGTAGGTTTTTTAAATTAGTTCTTGTATGTTTAATATCTTATTAATGACAAGGAATATAAATATGAAATTTGGTACTTACGAATGACTTAAGTAAATATATTATGCACTTTAAAAATAATCAATAAAAAACTAGGGTTGTCTTTTAAAAAAATTATCAATATCGTCATCATGTTGTTATAATATAATAAGTAGGCAAATTTCAAATTTTTATTTTTTGTCATTTATAAGATATTAAACAAACAAAAATTAATTTAATTGAAAACTTTAAAAAACCTTCTATCCTTATTTAATAATTTTTCGTCACTAAATGCTCAAAATGTTGTCCATTCTCTGTTTTGGCAACGTCCTCAAATCAGTAAATCTTGTTTCGAGCATTTCTAATTACTTCGGGAGAAATTAATGTACCCTCAATATTTAATTTGAAGAAATAGCCCATGCTTAAAGTGGAGTTGAAAGTACGGAAAGGAAAAAGTCTTCCTCCACAAAATTTAATAGAACAAAAAAATTTTGCCCAGAGCAAAAATTTTCTTGTTCTATTAAATTTTGTGGAGGAAGACTTTTAGTTTTTCTTTCCTTTCCATTCTTAATATTTGATTTATGATGAAGAAATAAAACGATATTTGATACTCATGTATAACTTAATACGCATTTTAAAAAGTTAATAAAAACTAGGGTTTTCATATTTCCATGTGAGACACGCTGTATCAATATTTTTTTAAATAAAAAATACTACAACTTAAAATGTTAATACCCGTGTTCAACCATGTAATCTTTATCAATGACATAAGTAATAATATGTCCAGCAATGTACTGATTTTTGCAGACGACTTAAAACTATTCAGAGTAATAAGTAATTTATTTGACTGCCTCTTATTGCAGAGGGACCTTAGCACTCTGGAAAAGTGGTGCAAAATTAACCACTTGCCCCTGAACGTAAGCAAATCCTTCACCATGACATTTATAAATAAGGTAGACTTTATTTGTTTAAACAATAGCATTGATAACACAGACATTAAGCAGTGTGACACTTTTAGATATCTTGGTATGGTTTTCGACCCAAAGCTTTCCTTTACTTTTCACATCAGTAATACCTGCAGCATCAGTGCAATGAAGGATGCTTGGATACATTATAAGGAATTCGGCTGATTTTACAAATACTCAAACATTGAAAACCCTTGATTATAGTTTCGTGCGATCCAAACTAGAATATGGTGCTATTATATGGCACCCCATTTTCCACACATACATTAATATTCTAGAAAACGTCCAAAGAAAGTTTGTCAAATACCTTTCCTTTAAGGAAGATGGCACATATCCCCCTAGAGGCACTGATCACAATGCCCTTTTAATAAGATTTCAGCAACCATCGCTTCTCAATCGCAGATATTACTTGTTCATTCGGTTCTTGTTCAAAGTGTGCAGGTCGCTCATCGATTGCCCTATGCTACTATCCTGAATAATCTTCCATGTTCCATCACGCACTATCAGATCCTCTCCCGTCTTCCATCTGCCTACTTCCTCAACAAAATTTTTAATTAAAACACCAAATTATCAATTAATGTTTAATTTCAATAATACTTGCAATGACATTGACGTATTCAGCCTGTCCTCCACTTAGTTTACAAATGCAACTAAACTTAAACTATTACAACAACGTTAACTTACTGAATTTCACCATTTTCTATTTCAGAATGATTTATTAATATTTTTTAACCTATTATTATTTTTTTCTATGTCACATTGTCTTGTAATTGGAACCTGTTCTGTTAGACAATAAATATTATTATTATTATTTTTGTATAAAAAAAACTGTACTGGTTTACCCAATTTATTCTAATTTAAGGTAAACAATCGCACTGTATGTACTATACGTTATTGTCACCCTTTCTAATTTAACTTACCTAATTACTTAACATTTATTTTGTAAATGATTACTTAAGGTTCACAAAAAGCTAACCCTAAATAATTGTCGCATGCCGGCACGACGTCGCGTCGAGTCGTTTAAAAAGAAAATCATAAACGCTATAAAAAAAAGCTTATAAAATGTTTTCACTTTTTTTTTAAGAAAAACCTATTTATCGCCCCAACTTCAATATTATACTTTAATCATTTTCTGAATAAATTTATGTCCCTTTGCCTTTTATAAGCCCACAAATATTTGCAAAGGCACAAATAACGTTTCCAATAAATTTTTTTATCAGTTTACAGCGTGAATCAAAAAACTGAATGAAAGGAAATGAGAGAGTGTAGACTAATGTATTAGGTAGGTAGGTACACTGTACCGGGTGAGTCAACGATTGCACGGAGTAGATTTATGCCTTAAAGATATGATTTGTCGATACTAAGCTTCTGTGCTATGAAATGGTCGGATACTTGTCTTTTCCGCCCTTGACGGCTTGCCCGAAGTCCGCTTCGTGTCGTTTGTGCAACTGCCGTCGCGTGCGGAAAAGTACCGCTTTCCGCACTTGTTAGGTAAATAATTATTTGACATGCTACAGGTTACATGTCCTATCTATAGTTTTACTTAAACTTGTAACATCGGTTTTAGATATTAAAAAAAAACAGTATTTTTCGTTTTGAAAATGTTTCTTTCGTAAAAATACGTCTTCACACTGAGAGAAGAGAAACTAACCATTAAACAAAAATTATATAAAGATTATACAAAAGGAATATACTATTGGTGACAAGTGAACTGTTTTTTGGGGTAATACAATGCGTTCTTCTGAAATGTGAAGAAATTTACAATAATGACTATAATACTATTGTATACCGTTCGTACAGCAGTCATAGTCAATTTGTTGTAGCTTGTATACCGATTACATAAAAATTATATATTGGTTAGTATCAATTGTATACCAACCAATTACCAGCTTCTATACGATATTATAACCCGTATATACCTGTTGTATATCAGCAATAATATGAATTGTCTATGGATATATCCCTGTTATATATCAGCAATAATATGGATTGACTATGGTTATACTTTAGTTGTATACCAAGTATACAATTTTTCAATACTGACCAAACCTTATTGTTATAGGTAACTGTAAATGGGTATACTCTAGTTGTATACCAAGTATACAATTTTTCAATACTGGCCAAAATTTATTGTATAGGTATGTACAGGGTGTTCCACTATAAATGGACCCCACCCCCCTTTAACTTATTTATTCGATGATATTAAAAAAATGGTATATACCAAAGTTATAGGGTACAACATAAAGTTTTTTACGACATAGTTTAAATAATATATAGATAGGGTGTTGCAGAAAGGCGTAGCAAACAAAAATATATTTTTTTCTTATGGAATACCCGGTATATAACATTCTTAATTGATAGAGCTGGTCTTCCTGATAAATAATAATATAATTTATTATACCTAACCTAACCTATGTTACACTTTAAATGTTTAAGTCAAGAAACGCATATTATTATTAATTAAATTGTGCTTATGGCAGGTTATCTTTTATTTTTTTAATTAATTTTCCAAATTAAATGTTGTTTAAAAGATACGCATTATAAATAATAGAATTGTTAGGTAGGTACATATTATGTTATGGATTAAAAAATCAATCGATCGCGGATATTTATGCAATGGAAAGCACCTTGAATCCATGCTACACTATAAGGACACTTTAATATGCGTTTTTTCACTTTCAACATTTCAAGTAAGTATAACAAATTATATACTCTTTATCAGGTAGACCAGGTCTATCATTTAGGAATATTATATACAGGGTGTTCTATAAGAAAAAAATATATTTTTGTTTGCCACACCTTTCTGAAAACACCTACAACTTTCCAATTTACCGTTCCTTCTAATACCATTGGATAAAAAAGTTAAAGCGGGGGTCCATTACCTGTAAATGGTTATACTTTAGTTATATATACAAAGTTTACAATTTTTCAATACTGGTCAAGATTGATTGTATATAGGTAGGTACCTACCTGTATTATCATATTTGACCATTAATATAATTTTTTTTTAATGCACAAAAAACAGTTCACTTGTCACCAATAGTATATTCCTTTATGTATAATCTTTATATAATTTTTGTTTAATGGTTAGTTTCTCTTCTCTCAGTGTAAATATCAATTTTAAAAAGGCCGAAACTCCAGAAATCTGCCTTTTTAATAAATTCCAAGATTATTGTGGGACCTCTAAATATTAAAAAAATCCTAATTTTTTATTCGACTGAGTTTCTTTTAACGAGAAGCAATTTTTCTGCACTATGCCATTTCAAGTTCCAAAAATGGTTGTTTTTTGCTCCACCCTACTATAACAGGTAGCATTCCTTAATTTTGAGGTATTTATTATGGTAGCTATGTAGCACGTAGCTAACATTTAAAACCTTTAATTTATTTTATATAAGACCCACATGAAAAGAGCTTATTTTATACATGACCCATTTTAGCCTGTTTGCGTTATGTACCTAATATACTGTATCATTGTACTAAATGATGTAATGAACTCATTACATCACTCAGTGATGTAATGAACTTATTACGTTACTCATTTTAAATCAAATTATGATTTTTTTTGTTCCGTCAGTCACTGTCATTTTTTTTTGTGTAATGTCTGCATAATATGAAAATCATTTTGAACACATAAAAGCTAAAATACTGGGTCTTAGATAAAATGTTGTATATCCCACGTACGGTAAGGCTCACTACAGCACTTGTACGGTTACTCGACTTGGTCTACAACCTCGTCATGGCAATATCCACTCTTAATATACAGATATAGGTCTAATAAGTCTATTTTACCGAACTAAAATTAAGAGCTTTGAATTTTAAAGATTACCTAACGGAGGGGTATATTAAAAGCTGAGTATATAATCAATTTAAAGCTATTAGGTAGACAACATTTTTTAAAATAAATTATGTAGGTATAGGTACCTATAGGTACCTACCCAGTAGGGTTGCCAGATTGTTTGTATTTTTGCCCAGAATAAATCAAATAAAACAAATATTTTACCAAAGTTTAATTTAAACTCAGAAGTACCTACAATTATTTTGAATATTTTGTCGAAGATTGCGAAAGTTTTATGATTTCTTTTTTGCCTTTAACATATTATAATACATACTCTATAAAATTAAAATGTACTTAATGAGAATCTAGGGAGAATTGCTTCGTAATTTTGATTTTAATTCACGTGCATGGTGTGTAAATACGGAACATAAGCTGTCCCGGCGGGACAATTATTTATTAGCTTAAAATACGGGACGTCCCGGGAAATACGGGACGTCTGGCAACCCTACTACCCAGTCCAGTATTCCCAATCCCAATAAAAGTTTCGAAAAAGTGACATAAAATGGGGGCCCCGCATCGCATAGCCCTTGTTCGTTTAGAATTAGTAGGTACCTACCTACCTACTAGATATTTACCTAGGTAGGTAAGTCTCAAATAAAATTATTAAATACTATAGTAGGTAAATATATCAGTTTCGATTAATTTCAATAAGTTTTAAAACAATTACCTACGCAAGATTTTAAAAAGCCGCCATGATATGATGAACGTTAGATGGAGCTCGGTATAAATGCCAATAAAACAAATTAAATTATTGGAAATAGGATTTTTAATAATGTACTTACCTAAAAACCTTTCTAACACGTCCTCAGCTAGTCCAAAGCACTCCATGACCACAAAATCTCTTCCAAAAAACTAAAAAGTCTATAAGCAACGAAAAAAACATGCGCACACGCGACGAGCCGAACGAAAACGAAACAAAAGAACAAAAGGAAATGGCGGGCCTTGGCGGAACTCGGCTGCTCGACAGGTCGTCCGAAAGCTACGTTGATTGGCTAGCGATTGGCGCGGTTTTTGAAAAAGTAGGTAATTTATGCAACAAGGGGTTCTACAGCAATACAACTGATTTTTGGGGTTATATAACTTTTTGATACCGGAGTAACTTATTGTTTTTCAATTGGTGTATAACCATTATACAGTATTTGTATACTTACTATATACATTTTAGAAAGTTTTTATTTATATAACTAGTTGTATTAAAATAGTAGGATCAGTATATAACGGGTACGAGCTATTTAACTACAGAAGAAAAATTGTATGACGGGTATATTCCTCATTGTAGCACAACGGGTTTGTCTGCTACAATGTGACAAGGTTCTAACAGTAAGTAGATGTGTAATTATTAATATACAATATTGTATATCCACTATTAAACTCGTGTCAGGCTAACAGTTGTATTAAGGCATTTCCCTCAGTGCAATATTGCATTATCCCGTATATTAAAAGAATCTGGTCGATTCAATATTGCCAACAAAGTTAACTTTTTCCAAATTTTTTAAAATTTTTAATTCAAGTAGCAACTTATTTTTAGTAGTAAGGTGTTAAAAAGAGATGAAATTTTTTTTTCTTTCACATTATTAAAACCTTAGAGACTCCACTGCGACGTTCTATAAAAAAGCGCTATAAGTCGATTGGACATTGAATGATAGATAGGTCTGAAGAAACTGCTGCAGAAAAGACCGCGTTTGCGAATAGTTGTTTTTTTGTTCGTCCCTCAAAATCGAAAAAATGTGTCTTTGATGTCCCAAAATGTTCACACATCGTCTCATTCACCCGAAGTCGTTTATAACGCGATCATCTCATTGAAAAACAAGGCAGGTATTTGAGTCAGTTTCGGTCCGGATGCCTAGAAGATTTCGGCAACTTAAAACGAATAAAACCGTTTCGACAAAGAAAGAGGAATTTCGCCGGTTTGCTGGAACTATTTAATTGTTTGGATTCGCGATTCTGGGAGCCATAGGGGATGATCAACTAATGCCGGACAACTTCTAGCATCGTGGAATAACACGACCCACTTGAATCTTACCTTATAAACAAGATCTTAGCATTTAAGAATATACCGTGCGAGCAAAAATTATTTGTATCAAAGAGGGCTTGGATTAAAAAACGTAAGGCTTGGCTTGGATAACAATGATATGGGAACGATATATCTAACCAAATCTATTTTAAAATTTTGTCAAATTCATATTATGACATATAAAATAAGTAGACAAATACAAATTTATTTTTGTTGTTTACAAAATTAACAAAGTAAGAATATACAGAAAGAAAAAAAAAATAATTACATGTATTCTAAGAATTCACATAACAGGAGAGGTGGAACCAGGCTTCATCCGAAAAAAATGTCAGGTCTAATAAATTATTTCTTTCCAACAAATTTTGGGTAAACCATTGAGAGTAATTCCTGCGTCTTTCAAAATCGGCGGCTTGTATTTCTTGGAATACTTGCACTTTATAAGGAAATAAATTTAGCTGCTTCTTAAGAATAGTCAGTCCTGCATGTTTCATAAGATCTTCCCACTTCTTGGGATAGGCGTCTTATACAATTTGTTGGCGTATTTTGCTTTATTTCACGAACGTGTGCAACAAGTTCTTCTGTTCTTACAGATGGTCTTCCTGCTCCTTTTTTGTGTTGTATAGAACCTGTTTCCCTAAACACAGCCACGGTTCTTTTCAGGCAATGATAAAAATCCCCAGCAATAAAAGCAACGTTAGGAAAATGTTCGCGAAAATCGTCCATGCACAAACCCGGATTGTAGTGCCACTCACCATTTACTCTAACCCCGTTTCGAAAATACGCTTCAACCATGAATGTTTCGTGCTGTTCCGTAAAGCCCATTGTGTGAACTGTTCAAGAAATTGGAAAAATTATCGATGAATCAAATTAATTGTAACGACTGTCAAAGATGACGGAATAACTGATTGATTGTTAATTCAGGTAGTTACTGACACCCAACAGGTATTAAGCTTTACGGCTAAGCATTACGTCCTTAGATGCAAGGCCCTCTTTGATGCAAATAATTTTTGCTCGCACGGTATTTATGGACATAATATCTGTTTTAAACGGTTTTGTCCTAAAGATTTATTAACGGCCAGTTTTCCAGCACCTACTAAAAAAGAATTTCTTGATATATCTCTCCCAAGAGGGTGAAAATACCGGTTAAAATTTTTATAGAAATTTCTATGTCTCAGGAACGAAAACTGGAGGTCTAAAAATTGGTTTATAATATCTTGCAAAAAAAAAAATAATCTGGAAACCTCTTCTTGTCTGAAACCAACAGCTCATACTTCACACTCCAATAAGCACGTAGGCGGAGTCATCAAGCTTTATTGCACATGGATAGTATTTAAGACAGTAGCCTTAGAATTATAATTTAGTTTACACTTGAAAACGGTTAGAGATACTAACTAACCGAAACGTTGTGTTAAGTAACAAAATAAAGACAATGTAAGAAATTTTTTTGATATTACCTACTTCATTGTCTACCTAAAATTTACTGAGGGGTGATGGAGAAAGAGTGTGGACTATTTTGGTAGGGGTGTACCTATCAACAATGTTATGATAAAGAAATGGATCAAACTTTTACTTAGAATACCGCCCACGTAATCAAGAATCACTCAAAACTATCACATTCACACAGGATTAAAAAGGATATTAAAAATATTTATAATTAAAATACTCGTTAAAATTATTTAAAAAAAAAACTTAACCCCAAATATCTCCGTTCATGTTGGATTTATTAAATATTTTTATGGGACACAATTAGATCAAAAATTAATTATCTACAAGATCCACAACATTTAAAAGTTCCTGTCATCGAAAAAATTCTTTGCACCGTGGCGCCACCTACATCTTGTATTATTCAAACACATTTTTTACACAGTTGTGAAGCCGATCATAGAGGCTAAAAACTGGCGTTTACAGAATTTACATGTCGCTTTTAGTTTTCAAAATCATTGACCTGGGAGTTTTTATTGAAACACCCTGTATATTTTATAAAAAAATTAAAGTTGATATACATAACATTTTCATGAACTATCCTAGATAATATCATTTTTCTAAAGATAAAAGTGAAATTTGACTGGTTTGAGCGATACAATGATTAAGTTGGCTGTATTCTATATAAAATGATGAGACATGATATGGCGAAACGCGTCTAAGGAGGGATCTGAAGAAATTAAGGGTAACATTTTCTTCCTGTTTCTATTTTAAAAGCTGATCCGTTCCTTTATCACTACCCTGAATATTATTGTTGTTTAAGCTTTTATAAAAATTTCGCCCTACGCAGCAATAAAACCGCTACATTTATTTAATTTTACAAAGGGTTATCGCTATTACCAACCTTTTTCGCCTTTTTCACGCCTTTAAATCGATTAAATCTCTTAAGTGTCCGAAACTAGGTTAACTCCCCCTACACTTTTTTTTATATATATAAATTGCTCCTGCATCCTGAATAGCTAACATTTAATTAAAAAACGAAACTTTAATTTAACTCGATTGCCAAATTCCCTGTTTTTTGCTTTGTTGGTAGTTGTAAATCACAGCCTTTCTTTTTATGTAGTCAAAGGAAGCAGTTTGGGGGAATGATTGGAAAAATGCACGGCACAGGCACACAGTCTTTATATGGAAGGTTCAAATTAAATTTTTTTTAATTCGAAAAAGTTTTGTCTGTTTCCTTCCGCCAAACCCATCCCCAGACGCGTTTCGCCGTTATTACAGCTCATCAGTGAGGCTCAGTTTGGCAGAAGGAAACAGGGCTCAAAGACAAATCACTTGTCAGGATCGATCATAACGGGATTTGTAAAACCCAGTGCGACACGAATTAATATCTGTGGTCCGGCACTTATACCGGTTTTGAGGGCATACTTGCAAAATTTTCTGTTTTTACAGAATAATCCCTTTACGACTGACCTTTTCTAAGGTACCGTACTGGGACGCAAGATGTCGCACTGGGTTTTACAAATCCCGTTATAAATTTTTTTTTATGAATTCCGGGATTGCCTATGCGAAGATTATGGTTTATGGTGTATTTAGTGAAAAAAATAATGTCGGACGCTGGTTGGATTTGGCTGTGTCTCCTTCACCAAATTGCATCCTTGTCCAAGAATATGATTTTCCTACGAAGTGCAAATACTATTTTTTTGCGATGAAAAATAAAATTAAATAAATTACTAAATTTAAATAAAAACTTAAATCTTTGTTAATATTTTATTATATTCGTCTATGAGTTTAATACAGCTATATCATTCACTACTTTAAGCTTTTTCACTAGATTAAAATTATTTATGTAAGTACCTACTCATCATTACTTTCCCAGTTTTCTGGATTCTCTTTTAAAAAATTTGTGGATAACCCTAACCTTTCAAAAAAGCTAAGAGTGTTTTTAGATATAAATTCCCAAATTTCTGTATATTACCTATTAATTTAACTCGTTTTTCACCTCCTTCTAGCGATTCTTCTTTTATCACATTTCTCTTATATTCAACAGGGATATACCTATTAATTTAACTCGTTTTTTACCTCCTTCTAGCGAGTCTTCTTTTATCACATTTATTTTATATTCAACAGGGATTTCGTTATCAAAAAACGATACTGCGCAAATCTCAGATGACAAGTAATGTAACACAGGTCATTTTTAATTTTTTCAACAGCAGCTTCAGATATGTGGATCAATAGTTTTATATTTAGTAAGATTTTTGGCAAATTGAACATCTTGAAGCTTTGTATGGACAAGCAGCGGTGAACCAAGCTTTAACATAAACTTTGACGATAAAAATGCACACATCTCTGATACTTTTCCTTTCCCGGACTCTTAGTGTGAACTCGTCCCTATAAAGATATATTTTTAAGCTATAAATAGCTTTTGCCATCCAGCGTGCAGGATGGAACGCTCCAGGAGCTCGAATAGTAAAGTCTACATTGTCATTTCCTAAAAACAATTGTGTCAAATGTAAAAAGTCTGTATAGTCGTCGCGAGGCTGCTGGGAATCTATGGCTTGGTCCACAAAATTAAGATAACCAACCATTTCAAAATCTTCAAAAATTAAATCTCGTTCCAACAATTGCCCTAATAAAACACTTGCACTATTTAGATGCCCCAAGTTAGAGGCAGTAGTATTGCAACATAAAGCAACTACTGTATCTTGGCGATTCCAGTCCAATAGCCCTTCATAAACTGCAGTACCTTGCTTTCTCCCTGTTGAAGTGTGTAAAACTAGTATTCTTAGAATTTGTCCTGTATCGCCATTTGTATTTATAACTGCTACCTAGTCTGTCGTGCTTTGCAGATCCAGTTAGGTCAGCAAATAATTTCTGTATGCGAGCTGCTAGACGACTCTACAAGGGTTCCCATACTGTCATCTTCCATCTCTCATCTTCAAAGATGTCAGTTTGTGGACGATCGCAGAAAAAATAATTTAACTTAAAAATTGATTGTTTATAAATTTCTGCAAATACTTGTAGGAATTATTATCTGATTTTCTGGATATTGACAAAGATTGTAAATTAAACGCTGGTAGATACAAAAAACAATTTAAAGATCATTGGGGCTCTAAAATAATGATAGTCGATTTTTTGGTGTAAATTCTATGAGAGACAGAAATTGGAAACATGCTTTTTGTGATCTCCAAAAAAAAGTTTTTTTGCGATTAGAATACTTTTCTTTTAAATGATGGTAAAAAGACAACGGCACGCGGTGTACCATGCAATTACGGACAATAAAGCAGACAAAACGTGTTGCTTTCAATTTTAATAAAATTTGGTATATCTAATAGTAGACGATCAAAAAATAATGCTAACGATTGTACAACACGTTCGTTAAGATAAATGAAAAACGAAAAGGATTTATTTATAGAAAGGCAAAAAAAAATCTTTTTCTGATGAAATAAATTCGTTGAACATACGCCGAATTTTCTTGTCGATATTTACCTAGTTTAAATGTTACCCCAATGTTTTTTCGACCAATGCAACGCCACAAATTAGTTCAACTATATAATATTACTGAATAAAAACTTATTTTACAAAAATGTTAAAACATGTTATTTAGATATTATTTAAGAGAGCAAGCAAATTCTCAAAATAGGTTAGTTCTTGCTGTCCATATTTATGTTTTCAATAGAAGCATAAAACTATGCTTGAAAAAGGAGATCTTAATTGGTTTGGATTTAGCCAGATGGTATTTATTTTAATAATATTAGGTATTTAAATCAAAAAATATTTCTATTATTACAATAAAATACTTTGATATTTTTAAACAATGATAGCGAAATTTTGCTATTTATGGGGATATATATCTCATATTCAAGTATCTGCATACTTGGCTGCTCATAGTTGTTGTGTGTAATGTTTCGACGGCACGACTTGATTGCGTTGCTTTTATTTTAGCCAGCGCCAACACAGCGTTGGAATCGTTTCGGTAGTATGACGGTAAAAACGTAATTATTGATGATGTCTAAAATTTTGTATACTAACTGTTTATTTCAGATAATTGAGCCGAATGAATAAAAATTAAGCAATTACTTGAAGGAATTACTTTTTAGTAAAAGCAATTGCTTGACTAGCAAATGCTATAAGTAAAAGCAATTGCTAGATCTGGATATGCCATTACATTTTGAGGGTTGGAGGGTTTAAAAATCGGTTAAAGAATATCCAGGTCCGTATTTAAAAAAATAAAGTTGGTGATGGCCGCTCGGAGACGAAACGGCTGATTTTTAGTTTAGTAACGTCATTTTGTAGAGGAGAAAAAGTGGCTACGACAAAGCGTCATTTATTTTTAAATAGCTAGTCAAATGAGCTCAGGAAAAAATAAAAACAATTTTGCAAAATTTCGGTTTTTTTTCGTATAAAATCGGAAGTATGCGGAATTTGAAAACTTTTATAGCGGCATTATAATCAGCACCGAATTGCACAACTTTGCCCCCATTTAACCGTTTCTCTAACTCCTATGGTTTCCGAGATTCCAATGCTGGTATGTCGAATTTGTAACACCCTGTATACTGCAAGAAATAAGGCAATACCTGCAGATACATTAATTTGGATTTATAACTCTGAAAAGCATAATTGCAACCTTTAGGCCGATAATGTCGACTTCTAAGTCGATAAAACCGACTTGTAAGTCAGAAAAATATAATTTCGACTTGTAACTCGATAAAACCGACTTAGAAGTCGATAAAATCGACTTGTAAGTCAGAAAAATATAATTTCGACTTGAAACTCGATAAAACCGACTTAGAAGTCGATAAAACCGACTTGTAAGTAAGAAAAATATAAGTTCGACTTGTAACTCGATAAAATCGACTTCTAAGTCAGAAAAATATAATTTCTACTTGTAACTCGATAAAATCGACTTAGAAGTCGATAAAATCGACTTAGAAGTCGATAAAACCGACTTCTAAGTCGGAAAAATATAATTTCGACTTGTAACTCGATAAAACCGACTTAGAAGTCGATAAAACCGACTTGTAAGTCAGAAAAATATAATTTCGACTTGTAACTCGATAAAACCGACTTAGAAGTCGATAAAACCGACTTGTAAGTCAGAAAAATATAAGTCCTACTTGTAACTCGATAAAATCGACTTAGAAGTCGGAAAAATAAAAAAAAATAGTTGGTGGCCCTTCTACGCTTCCGTAGAAAACATAAAGATACAAAATTATTTATTATTTAATCATGAGAACACAATTATACTTTTACTTCCGCTGCCAATAGCAACCGCCTTCTAACAAAAAAGCAGAACTTTAACTTAAAAAAATTAGTAGAAAAATGTCAGGTTTATTGACATTTGAAGGGAAAAATTATTGCTTAAAACAATACAGCAATCTTTTAGCAGAAATATATACTCTTTTAGTGTGAATATATTATATTAGGTTTTATTCCCTTCTTAATTAAAGCTAACATGTCTTTGGGTATATACCAACATATCAAATTTTTACTTAGATTAAAAAATGTTGCCTTCCTGTAGGTATTCATTTTTTCCTTGTAGAGGTAGGAAAAGTTTCACTTTCCATTTTACTACTCCAACTAGGTTAGTTATAACTGATTAATCTGGCAAATACTTACTTTCTATATTTTCTGACAAAAAAAATATCATATTTTACACAATAAGGGGCTGATAGCAACTCCTGCGGATATAAACTTAATTTTAGATATACATTTTTTATTTTCTTCCATATTTCGCTTTTTTTCTGGTCGCAAACTTTATAAAAAACACAATTTACATACTTAATAAGAAAATTTTACGAAAGAAAGTTAAAAGGAGATCCAAAACTGTAAATCTAAGCGTAAACCAGAGCATGCTCGCGAATCTTAGGGATAAAATTTGGTTTGTGCAGCCTGGCAAATAAAGCAATATATTTTCTTTCAAGAGTCAAGCTCAAGCAGAAGTCCAAAAAAGTGATTTTTATGATTGTTTCCTTCGAAAATGGTTTTTTTTAACACGGTGGTTTTTACTAAAAGGTTACCGGGTAGCTTTCTCTCAGCGCAGGATTTTATAGCATCTACAGTATACTTGACTTTTTATATTTCTAAAAATAGAGTTATAGGGAGCAGGGTCTACAATTTACAATTAATATTTTTGTATTATTTGTATGGCATATAATTTAACAG
Organism: Polydrusus pterygomalis; assembly: GCA_963969555.1. NCBI lineage: Eukaryota > Metazoa > Arthropoda > Insecta > Coleoptera > Curculionidae > Polydrusus > Polydrusus pterygomalis. The sequence continues at coordinate 32,581,343 of OZ018376.1, read as the reverse complement.
TTTTTAGGTGTTATCGACGATTTTTAAAAATTTGGTGTCTTGCTTTAGAGAAAAAAATTAGTACGTAAACAAAAATTGTTCTCACACAGGAAAAAGTATGTTGGTGAAAGATCAGCAAACCTGCTGGCTAATTTATGGTGTAATTTAATCCTATTGTAGAAAAATGTTTTGGACATATTATATTTCGTTACTTTTTCTACATTGTGCGCAGGGCAACCCTTCATTTGAAACCCAATATCTTCATCCTCAGGGCCAAATTCTTTTAGTGCAGGTCCAATTTGATTTTTAAAGTTCTAAAAGACTTTCTTCCTATATTTTGTTTCAAGAAAACGGTGCAATAATCCGACATGCACGCTCAACCATTTACCTTATGTATGAGTATGAATCACAAATCGGTGTTCATTTTCTGTACTCCAAAATCCACAATTTTAAGTACTTGTTGTTTTACGTGAAGGTGCATTCATCGATAAAACAAACATTGCGTGGGAATTCCCAGTCGTTATTTTTCATAACTTCAAAACAAAAATTTGCTTTTCGTATTTTATCACCTTCCCTCAATTTCTGATTTTTTAGTATTGAAAATACTATTGGGATCGTGTTTACGCAAACTTTGCATTGCATGTCAATGTCGCTCATGTCGATGTCGCGGCCAACAGCGCAATATCTAGATCGGTCAAAGTATTATGTTACAATACTCTGATAGGACTTGGTAGAAATATAAATATGAATCAGCGTAAAGTCGGCAAGTAAATAATGAATAATGTTTAGTTTAGTTTGTGTTTTAAAGAACGCCATAGTAACTTTGTTAAAAAGTGTTTTATTGAGATAAGTTATAACTAAGGTAAGTTCACTTTATTTAAATCGGAATATTATATCGAAAAAAAAAAGCGGGAGGCAAAAAGTTGGAGCACAATAATTGCATATTACAGGGTCCGCCCAAATTTGGTTAACAAATGGGATAATTTTTTTATTATTGATTTCTCAGAAAATGTTATTGTACCGTTGGGTAAATAAGTATAATTTAAAAACATAGCATAAGTAGGCTTAGACAATATGACCGATTGAATATAAGGCAATTGTTCACCTTGGTTGGTCTGCTATGTGAATATTATTGTTTATAAACAAATTAATATTAATTATTCTTAGAAATAAAACCATACATTTAATATAATATGTTTTAGTTAATATACGTAACGGGACACAGAGCAACAGCAGGCTCCTTAAGGCGAAATAATGCGATTTATTTAAACTTGCATTATCCCAAAATTGATAACAACCAAGATAAAGGGTGTCAAACTTTTATTTTTGTTTTCGTTTTTTTGGGATTATTTATAGTTCACCTTGGTTGGTCTGCTATGTGAATATTATTGTTTATAAACAAATTTATATTAATTATTCTTAGAAATAAAACCATACATTTAATATAATATGTTTTAGTGAATATACAGGGTGTCCCAAACGTAATGGGACACAGAGCAACAGCAGGCTCCTTAAGGCGAAATAACGCGATTTATTTAAACTTGCATTATCCCAAAATTGATAACAACCAAGATAAAGGGTGTCAAACTTTTATTTTTGTTTTCGTTTTTTTGGGATTATTTATAATATGTTTTAATTAATATACAGGGTGTCCCAAACGTAATGGGACACAGAGCAACAGTAGGCTTCTTAAGGCGAAATAATGCGGTTTATTTTAAAGCTGTGTCAGGTATTTTCAATACATAGGATGCTTGCGTAAGGTGCAAGATCTGTGAATTTTTATATTTATATACGGATGATATCTTATACCCTGCGAGCAAAAATTATTTGGATCAAAGAGGGTTTGGATTAAAAAACGTAGGGCTTGGTTTAGATCACAATGATATGGGGACGATATATCTAACCAAATCTAGGTTAAAATTTTGTCAAATTCATTATGAGCTGATATGCCAAACTAATAAATAATAAAATAAGTAGACAAATATCAAGCATCTCTGGAGAAATGTTACCACATTCTTGGATAATCCTTTCTCGTAATTGTTCTAAATTTGCAACTGGTGTTTTAAAAATAGTGTTCTTTAAATGAGGAAAAATGAAGTAATCCATAACCGTTAAACAAGGTGATCTAGGTGGGAAATCAATGTCAGATCGAAAACTGATCAATATGTCGTCGAAAAAATTACGTAAGTAGTTAATAGTTTAGGCAGCTGTATGGGCGGTTGTACCGTCCTGTTGAAAATATCCAACACGTAGTTCGTCGTCAAGTAATTGCTCCACAAATGGATTCAAAATATTGGCTCTATACCACTGTGCTGTTACTGTGTCATGAAAAAAAAAAGGACCAACAATTCTTCTTCGGGAAACAGCTAACCAGACACCAATTTTTTTAGGGTGCAATGTCTACAAAAAAATGGGGATTTTCACTACTCCACATGCGTGTATTCTGAAAATTCACATAATCTGAGAGGTGGAACCAGGCTTCATCCGAAAAAATGTCAGGTCTAATAAATCATTTCTTTCCAATACATTTTGTGTAAACCATTGAGAGTAATTCCTGCGTCTTTCAAAATCTGCGGCTTGTATTTCTTGGAATACTTGCACTTTATAAGGAAATAAATTTAGCTGCTTCTTAAGAATAGTCCTGCATGTTCCATAAGATCTTCCCACTTCTTGGGACAGGCGTCTTATACAATTTATTGGCGTATTTTGCATTATTTCACGAACGTTTGCAACAAGTTCTTCTGTTCTAACAGATGGTCTTTCTGCTCCTTTTTTGTGTTGTATAGATATAGAACCTGTTTCCCTAAACACAGCCACGGTTATTTTCAGGCAATGATAAAAATTTCCAGCAATAAAAGCAACGTTAGGAAAATGTTCGTGAAATCGTCCATGCACAAACCCGGATTGTATGGCCAATCGCCATTTACTCTAACCCCATTTCGAAAATACGCTTCAACCATGAATGTTTTGTGCTGTTCCGTAAAGCCCATTGTGTGAATTGTTCAAGAAATTGGAAAAATTAGCGATGAATCAAATTACTTATAACGACTGCCAAAGATGACGGAATAACTGATTGATTGTTAATTCACGTAGTTACTGACATCCAACAGGTATTAAGCTCTACTGCTAAGCATTACGTCCTTAGATGCAAGACCCTCTTTGATGCAAATAATTTTTGCTCGCATGGTATCTATGTAATTTTTTTTTATATATTATCACGAAAGACAAATATTATACAAATATTGTTTCACAAAAAAACAAAATAATTCTGATAGCTTTAGTCGTTTTTTAGTATATAATACAAATGCAAGGTGCGAGTGGAAAACCCCCAAAAACGACGGTAGACCCTTAAGAAAACGCTGCAAAACGCGACTAACTTTTTCTTATTGTAGCGATAAATTGTAAGTATAATAGCTGGAAATACATTATGTAACACGTGCAGCAATGGTGAATTTTAGCTCATAAAAGGGATATTGAAAAGCTCGAAATCTTAATAAATATTCCCGTGAAAGCTCTTGCTTTTTTTAATATGTCCTAAATAAATTAAAGAAAGCGGTTCAACCAGCCGCAATTTTGGCTTGGCCGCGCTGAATTTATGCTTAAAATGGATTTTAAAGCTCTTACATTTCATTAGTTTTTCCCAGAAGTCTGAAGTTAATGGGGGTGAGATTTTAAATGAAATTTTAACAAAAAGAAGTGAAAAAAGTACGAAAAATACTTTTACTTTGGTCCACGTCAAGTTATGCGGTGAGCTTTTGTAAAGGACCGTCAACGTACTGCTAATTTAATTGAAGTTCAATAAGAGGGCGTAGAAGTTAGAATGGACTTTCTTTGTTTTGGGTCAATAAAGGTTATACTGGGTGTCTGGAAATGATGAGCAAAAATTTAGGGTGTAGCGAGTTACAGGGTGTTAAAGTTAAATTTTATTTGCAGTTTTTTTTGCAATACCTTTTGCCACGCTCATAATATTTTGACGAAATCTCGTATATGCGGCTTTTTCGGGATAAGGAATACAAATTTGCCCACCGTTTTTTCGCATTTTGTAGAGGGCGCCACATAGGAACCTATACTTTAATTTGAATGGTCCCAACTTTTGATCCTACACTGTATGCGGATTTTGACTGAATATTTTTATTCTCCTAACCTTTTGACATAAAAAAGGTATAATTCTTTTGTTTTGATAAATCTAACAGTTTTCGAGAAAAATGCTAAAATAATATTGCTTGCATGTGATGAATATGAAATTATTTTAATTTATTTTCAACCTTAAACTAGCATAGCATTAGCATAGGAAGGAATATTCACTTATAATCTCCCTAGCAGCAGATTCGGTAAGAAAATTTCATAAATTGGAGTTTCTTTTAATGTTCCTGAAATTTTAGTAATAAACCTTAATTACTAACAAGTAAAATGAACTTCTATTGTAAAAATACAGTGCGTCATATTAAACTAAACTCATCGGAAATATGTTTTTTAAAGTTATATTTGAATTTAAAACTATAAAGACATTGGATTTAAGATAACAAATTTGTTATTTAATGTTTCTCACATTTTAGTAATAAAAATCAGTCACTAACTGCTCAATTTCTTTAGCAATCGAACTTGCTGATTCATTACCAAAACGAATCATTTTTTACACAATATTATTGTGACAATAAATATCACGGGTTTTCGAATAAAAAACGAATTGTTACTTGCTGGTTTGTCTCACCTGTCACTTCGAAATGACTTGACATTTGAATTAAAATTAAGTCGTAGTAGTATACCTACCAAAGAAAAATTATCACTTATTCATTTCATTATTTTAATAGGCTATAGACTATTGCGATAGTCTCCCGTTGCTATAAGCAACGTAAACAAAAAGTAGTCTTCTAATTGGTTGAAAATAAATTTATGAAATTTTCCATGGAATTCGTAGGAATTTTTTAAGAAGAATTAATTTATGCATTGAAGAGGAAGGACGTCACTTTGAAGCTTTGATTTGAATGTTTAAATTATTGTTCTAGTAACTTTATGTATTTAAATTTCATTTTTCGGGAAAAAGTCATTCTTGATAAAAAGTTTTGCTTATAAAAAAAATGCAATTTACGAAGAGAAAATTTTGATTTTTTATACAGGGTTCGCAAAAACTTCAAAAACATGTTATTTAGAATAACGTTTGTAATTTAAATCCGATATTTAAAATAAATCTTCGATTTTTTTAGTTTTTTTAAAGTTTTTTTAAAATTTAATTTTGAAGATTTTTTCCCGAAAAATGAAATTTTTCATTTATTTGTGCTATTGTAAACCCTATCCGCGGACAGTCTGTGTATGGGGCTAACCCTGCAAGAATACGTTACCGATAACGCATAATTGCTTCGATAAAAACGACCGAGTGCATTCCAGTTTTAAATATACTTTGCTAATCGCTTTAAAAATAAGAATTTAAATAATTATAGGTGGTATGTCGTGGCTCTTCCTTACGAGTCGCCCCTGTAAAAACGTCTCGTGCGGTAATAATTATTATGGGATATAGACAAATCAAATACCAGTAAACATCGAAGAAAAAACCAAAAATCACAATACCTACATATATATTTTATTCCAGTTGGCCTCATTTCTAAAACAAATATCTGTGATTGCTGCCTATAAATACGAATTTAAATTATTACGACGTCATTATAAGAAATATTTGCATAAGGTAATCGCAATATTTCATTTAGTAGTCACGCATACTATCAAATAAATTTGAGGTTTAGGTTTATTTTAGGAAAATTGATGGGAAAACTGATAAGCAATTTATGTTGAGGAAAATTGGTTATTTCTAAACGTTATAATTATTATGTAAGTAGGTAAATATAAAAAAAATCGTTGGCTTTCAGTATAATTTGCTTGATATAAAATTTATAAATAAAATGGGACAAGACCTAATCAAAGCGTTGATATTAGTAATTTGGTAACCGTACTTTCGTTTGACACTAACTTGCTCCAGCCAACATACAGAGTGAATTTAAAAAAAACTTATAATAGCTATATTTCTTACCAAATAAAAACTAAAAACGCAAAGTCGTCGTCTCGTCAATCACTATTTATTTAAAAAGGTGACATGTTTCGCCCTATATGGGCATCATCAGACCTAGAAAGTTTTTTAAAACATAACATTAAATAGAAAAAACCCCTAAATTTTTCTTACCTAACATTAAAACACGAAATTAAAAGTTAATAAATAATTACACACATCAACATTACAATTAAAAAGAAAGTAACAATATCCAAACAGTTTACGGTAGGGCCAGGGACTTGGTGGTAACTCAGTAAGAACAGATAATAGCCCACATTCTAATGTCCTGATTCAAAATTAAAAAAGAAGAAGAGCTGTCAGTCAAAGTCGTACTATTTACATGAAAAAAGGCGGGAAAAATATGTGGTTAAGTATATTTACGTATTAATCGTTTATATTATTAAAAATAAAATAGGGTTCAAAATTGAAAACGTCGTTAACACAGGTAAGGACAGGGCTCTTTTTTGCTTTTGTAATCTCAAGTTTCTCCAATAAATCCAACTTTTTGCTCTTATGGCATTCATGAATGATGTGAATGAGCTATATTTCTTCACTAAAGACGATATCAAAGAACCAAAAATATAATTTCTATCACAATCCGGGAAAAAAAGAGGTGTTTTGGTGACCACTTTCACCCATCACTTCATCTTGCTGGCACCCCACTTGTGATACCTCTGGAAAACTTATGAAAAATACTTTTCAGAGATACCAAAATTAATGAGATTTAAGTACGAAATGTTTTACATCAATATTTTAAAACTAGCTTTTGCAAAATTTGACAGGAAAAATTGAAACATTATTGTAGGGCTAAAACTCTTACGTGCTTTTTTATCAATACCGCAAATACTGTTGTATGTTATTATGTGCTCAAAATGATTTCCATTTTGTTCCAAACTGAACTAATGTTCCAAATTCCTTTCTAACTTTCCCACTGACGCAATTTGTACAGAGAAGGCTGCTGCCTTTTGTAAACTAGTAATTTAATTAGACCCCATAAAAAGAAGTCCATAGGGTTAAGATTTGGTGATCTTGGCGGCCACTCAATTGTACCACTTCTCCAATCCACTGGTTTGGATAATTTTGCTCCAACCACTCAATATCCATAGCAGATCAGTGTGAGGTGCACCATCTTACTGGAGTGTAGAAGTTCTTCTTTCAAATTAGGATTGCCTAGTAAGTATCTTTGGTAGAACAATCGAGGGTTCTAAAGTCTGGTTGATTATAATAGCATTTTTTGGGAATATTGAGTGTGTCCCTCTTATATAAAAAGACGTGGATTAACGTCACTCCAATAGCGACAGTTGTAAGTGGTCATCCTCGCCAAGTTGTTGCAAAATTTTCATTTTGTAAGGGTGAAATGTATGCATTTTCAGTGCTTTGCTAACATAATCTATGAATACGCCGATAACTGTTGCTGAATTACGCATTGACACCTTTGGATTTATAGAAACTTGCCCAATAACTTCAATTACCAATGCATATACTCAATTCATTCAAAATTCTAGGTGGTTGTATTTTTTTATTTTCCACGGATCCAGTTTCTTGAAATTTCAAAACCAAATCTCTTATGCAGACGTGGCTAACTACTTGTTCTTCGATAGAATACATTATTTTTTATCATATACGTCTATTTTCTAATTTTTAGTGCCAAATTTTGCGATAGACAGTTTTAAAAATTTTTTTCAATATTTCAGACTTAAATCTCATTAATTTTGATGGTATCACTGAAAACCATTTTTGATAAGCTAGTGCTTCAGGGGTGGGCGTCCGCAAAATACCCTAGTTCCATTTCCGCGCGTTTTTGTGAAATGTTATTTTTTGTTTTTTGATGTCTTCTTTGGTGTAGAAAATTTGTAAGTTTATCTTATACGATATTAAAATAATTAAAATTTTTAAATAATATACATAATTTATATACATAAGACATTCTTAACGTACAGTTATAAAACTGACATAAAGCAAATGAGCATTAAATACTAATCCTCTTACAGCTGGGCTTATTTATTTATGTAAACATCTTGTTAGATTATTTTGATTTAGAATGTATGACATACTAATGTTTATTCACGCATAAAGACTAATCATCAATAGATAAATAGGAATAGTAATAGTAAACCCACTTGAATCTGCCATATGGTTAGAAGTCTAATAAGCACTGATTGCAAAATTAGACATCATTAAACTGGTAAAAAGGAATTAACTTTTCTTTATAATACGACTGTTACTAGTAGTATATTATATCTTATTTGTTATCATCACTATGAAAAAAATAATCAACTAATTATCCAATATTAAATTTTACCTGAGATGCTAAAATTCGTTAAGAATAATAGAAAAACAAAACTAAAACTTTACGAAAAATCGTGTTTTTTCACTAATTCGTCCATAACTTTTTTTTACCACATCCTAGGTGTATATAATTGACAGAAAAGAAAACCTTGAAAAAGCAAAAAAAAATCATTTCTACTTTTCTCCGTGCGACCAACGGTGACCGAGATATAGCCATTTAAAATTGACCATATTTTGCTATTTTTCATCTAATTTGCTCTCATACATTATTTTTTTTTATTTTCAGCAAGACAGGCTTACAATTTTCCGCTCAAATTTACCACATCATTTGCGAAGCAAAAAAAAAAATGTTTTTTTTTGAGGGTGTAATGGGAATTTTCACTACTCGACATGCGTGTATTCTGAGAATTCACATAACCGGAGAGGTGGAACCAGGCATCATCGGAAAAAAACGTCAGGTCTATAATAAATCATTTCTTTCCAATAAATTTTGGGTAAACCATTGAGAGTAATTCCTGCGTCTTTCAAAATCTGCGGCTTGTATTTCTTGGAATACTTGCAGTTTATAAGGAAATAAATTTAGCTGCTTCTTAAGAATAGTCATGCATGTTCCATAAGATCTTCCCACTTCTTGGTACAGGCGTCTTATACAATTTGTTGGCGTATTTTGCCTTATTTCACGAACGTTTGTAACAAGTTCTACTGTTTTTTGTTTTTTGTGTTGTATAGAACCTGTTTCCCCAAACACAGCCACGGTTCTTTTCAGGCAATGATAAAAATCCCCAGCAATAAAAGCAACGTTAGGAAAATGTTCGTGAAAATCGTCCATGCACAAACCCGGATTGTATTGCCACTCACCATTTACTCTAACCCTGTTTCGAAAATACGCTTCAATCATGAATGCTTTGTGCTGTTCCGTAAAGCCCATTGCGTAAATTGTTCAAGAAATTGGAAAAATTGGCGATGAATTAAATTACTTGTAAAGACTGTTAAAGATAACGGAATAACTGATTGATTGTTAATTCAGGTAGTTACTGACACCCAACAGGTATTAAGCTCTACGGCTAAGCGTTACGTCCTTAGATGCAAGGCCATCTTTGATGCAAATCATTTTTGCTCGCACGGTATATTATTGAGGATATTACTTTCCGCTATAATAAAATGAAAATGTATGACACGTTTATTTTGATGTTTGGTATTTTATCTCGACGAAAAGAATTTGTTTTAAAACTTCTCTATTTTTTTTACATTAGGAATTTTATCTTATTTAACGGGAATACGAGTCACTACTTTATTATTTATATTATAAAAAGCTTATAAATAATAAGTTTCATTTTTTGTGCTATTTTATAATAATATGACGAAAATCTTAAATTTTTTTCTTTTATCTAAACTTATTTTCTTCTAAAAGTTTTTTCTTTGTAGCTTTTATCCAAGTTTTTATCACATCATAATACAAAATACAGTTTTCAATAATGAACCCATAGGTAATGAATTTAAAAACTTTGGAAAATTAAAGGGAGACTTCTTCTTTGTGTTGTGTGTCCCTTAAAAGTTTGACTTAAAAATTTATTAGCGCATATTATTTTTCGATCAAAAGTTTTTCCTTTTAAAATTTGTGTATTTTTAAACAAGAAAAAAGTTTTTTCACAAAACAACTTAAGATTTTTTTTGTTAACAAATGTAATATACAGTATGTCCACGGATGAGCCAAATGGACCAAATTATAAAAGATACGTTAAAATGTCACTATTAATAATTAATAGGTGTCGCTTGTGAAAAAAAAAAAAATTTTGGGGAGCCAAATCGGTATATTCTTGGGAAGATAGAAACTGTTAAAAGGTGCAAGTATATTGACTGTTTGAAGGTTGGAGACAATGATGTTTCTTGAATGATGAAAGAGTTTTGGACTTCCATTGTCTTTATTTGTTTTAAATCAGAACGTTTCAACTGGTAAGTATCTCCAGTCGTCTTCAGGTGAATACTAAATAAGTAAAGTAACTACAGGACTATTTATACTAGCTACGTGCACTGAAGCATACCCGAGGTGGGTGCAGTAATGCGTTCAGTTGGCACGCGATCTTATCCTAAGATTACATCTATCTAACAAAGGTTTCGAATGACGAACTAAGAGATTTTCTAAATCACCTCAATAGCTTAACACCAACAATCAAATTCACCATGGAGAAAGAAGAAAACAACCAATTACCGTTCCTAGATGTCAACGTGAAGAAAAATGGCAACATCATCCAAACTTCAGTATACAGAAAACCTACGCATACAGGTCAGTATCTCAATTTCACATCAAATCACTCAAACAGTACGAAACATGGCATAGTTAAAACCCTTGTGGATAGAGCAATTACTATCTGTAACTCGGAAGAAGCACTTAAAAAAGAAACTCATAACATCAAGACCGACCTCAACAAAAATGGCTACCCCACAAGATTAGTTGACACAATATTGGAAAATCGTAAGAATCGACCCAACCCGCAAGAAGCAAACAGAGAGGCACAACCAACACTCAATATTCCATATGTCAAAGGAGTATCTGAGAAAATAAGAAGACTAGGACAACGATACAACATCAATACCGTATTTAACTCTAAGGACACCCTAAGAAGCCACCTGACGAAGACAAAGCCCACAAGTCAAAAAGATAGGAAAAACTGCGTCTACCAGATTCCCTGCGAATGCGGCCAATCTTATATAGGTGAGACATTAAGACCATTAGAAACAAGGATTAAAGAACACAAAAACAATACGTTAAAAGGAGAGACCGAAAAGTCAGGTGCAGCTGACCATGCCTGGAAACATGGTCACCATATCATGTGGTCAGAAGCTGAAATCCTACATAAGGAACCACACTGGAGGAAAAGAAAGTTCAAGGAAGCTGCTGCTATTCATCAGAACCCAGGCTGCTTTAGTAAACCATCCCTAGACATAAGAAATATCTGGAAACCTTTGTTAGATAGATGTAATCTTAGGATAAGATCGCGTGCCAACTGAACGCATGACTGCACCCACCTCGGGTATGCTTCAGTGCACGTAGCTAGTATAAATAGTCCTGTAGTTACTTTACTTATTTAGTATTCACCTGAAGACGACTGGAGATACTTACCAGTTGAAACGTTGTGATTTAAAACAAATAAAGACAATGGAAGTCCAAAACTCTTTCATCATTCGTGCAAGTATATGTTATATTGAGGCGCAATTAGTAAAATTATAATTATAAAGAAGATGATATTTAAAAATTATTATTTTGGCAATAACGGTCGGTACGCCAATAAGCCTCAAACTAAAATGATGCAGAATTGTCTAAGCTTTCCAATAATGTAACCAGAGGTCTCCCTTAATATAAGAATTTTTGGGGATAATACCATAAGTGCATAAAAATTTCCAAAAATTTTGGAAAATTAAATGTTTTTTGATAACTGCATGAGTTTATTTTCATCGTTGTTTCAAACTATAAATTGCCCGACTCCGAATGAGGAGGGCTATTTTTGGAAACAACGATGAAAATAAACGAATACGGTTTCAAAAAAACATTTCATTTTTCAGAATTTTCTGGAAATTTTTATGCACGAATGGTATTTGGTAGAAAATTTACAGAATAAATAGCTAACACGTTAACATTTTATCTTAGTTTTTTATTTATTAAAAGTAATATTAAAATTATTGTAATTTATTATATATTGTGTGGTCTTATTTGTGTCCATAATACATAGGTTCTCTTGAGTGCTTAATGTTTTTTCACTGGATTTTGGGGTGCTATCTGTTCTCATTTTTTCTACAATGGCTTCATGATGTTCTTGATCCATTTGAAGGTAGCTGGCAATTGATTTGGAACTAGCATGGCCAGTCATTTTTATAAGTTCCTGTTCTGCAATACCGCTTTTTGCAAGTTTTGACACGGCTGTAGCCCTAAGTGAGTGATTAGTAATTTTTGTTTTTTTAACGTCTAGTCCCACTGTTTTTGCTTGAGTAGTAGTCCATTTTGCTATTTCATTTCGCCCAACAGGACTGTTTTTATACCATCGACTTCCAGTTTTCCAAAATGGATTGACCGTTAAAAATAAACGATCATTTTCAATACCTTCTCGTTTTGATTTTAGCAAGTTAAACAATCTGATTGGACAAACGATCGGCTTTCAAATAATTATTAATAAAGAAGAAACGTCAAAGTTGACTTCTTTATTATTTGTGGCTATGGTTTTGGGGCGTTTTTATTTAAACATACAAATAAGTATTATTAAAATAGAAACGTCAATGTTGACTTCTTTATTACTTGTTGCAATGGTTGCTACAGTGCAATTTCCAGTGATGCAATTTCCACTGTAATTCAGTGGAAATTGCACACCTCTTATGGCATTTTTTATACATTTGGGAAATTTTCGGGGGTAAGTGCACAAGTGCATCAAAATTACCGATAATTTTTGAATGAAATGTGTTTTTTTATAATTGCAAGAGTTTGTTTTCATATTTTCGCGAAAAAGCCCGACTCCGCAGGAGGAGGGCATTTTTGTAAAATATGAAAACAAACGATTGCTCTTGCTATAAGCGACGTAAACAAAAAGGAGCCTTCTAATTGGTTGAAAATAAATTTATGAAATTTTCAAAGTAACTCAACACATTGAAAAGGTTGGCGACCACTGCTGTAAATGATCATCCGATATATTTCTCAAATTGGGTAAATTAATTTTAATGTTAGGGAAAAATACATTTCTAAGGGGGCTTAAAGCCCCTCCCAGAAAAAAAAGTTGCGCCACCAATGTAATATAAGTACTCATTCCACGCCATTTTATTACGAAACCACCGTCTGGCTTTTGATAACGAGCAATGACAAATAAGATAATCAAAATACATGTTGTTTTTTTGAAGAATGTTAACAAAAGAAGATAATAATAGTATAAGACGCATTTCACACGGAATTATGAATAAATATTGTGCTAAGAATAACGCTGTAGGCTATACGACTAGGTGACTAAATATTATTACTCATATTATACTAATTATCACAATGGTGATTTTTATTCATGCAATGTTGTCAATTAAGTCGAAGAGTGCTTTATTATAATTAAAAAATGACGTAAAAATGTTAAGAAAAGATAAAACTATACAAATACTTTTGCTCAAAAACTAATAAGCAATACTGTGTATTTCTTGATAATGTAAAAAACAAAAAAATATATTAATGTAGAAGATGTTGAAAATGCTCGCCGCGAACGTCTTGGCAACATTCTAGTCTTAAATAGAAATTTTTTTAAAGCGTGACCGATCTAATCGAAAGCTTTATTCGTTTTCTTAAGTCAGCTAAGTTGAAGGGTTTAGTTTTGTATACAATATTTTTGACATAACGTCATAAGAAGAAGTCTAATGGCTTCAGATCATGGGATCGTGCTGGCCTTTTCATCGATCCACGCCTACCTATCCACCGATTTGGAAATACTCGGTTGAGGTACTGCCGGACATTGATTTGGTAATGGGGCGGTGCTCCATCTTGCTGATACCATATCATATTCTCTGGAAGTTGTAGGTGTGCTGGATCAGGATATAAGTTTGTCAAAGTTGGCAAGACATTATTTTGGAGCAATGCTAAATAATTATATAATAAAGGGACCTATGATACGATCTCCAACTATTCCTGCCCAAACATTAACCTTTTCATAATATTGCGTATGTTCTTCTCTAATCCAGTTAGGATTTCCCCTAGACCAACAGCAGCAATTCTGACGATTAGCATGACGGGAAGTATTAAAGGTGCACTTATCAGAAAACAAGTGTTCTAATTGGATCACATTATAATCTAACATTGCCATCAATTGTGCACAAAAATACGTTCTCCTATCAAAATCGTCTTCCATGGGCTCATGAGCTCATGAGTAGGTATCATTTTATAGGGATACATTATATTTTCATGTAATGTTTCACATCGAACACTGGGGCTGTGTTCGGACTAGAAGTATGTGGGTTTCCCTTAAACTCAAGTATAATATCTAATTTGGTATCATCACTTATTGCATCGGCAGCTACTTTTTTTTATCTGCTTTACATTTTCAAGCTGGCGAAACTGCTTTTCTATTTTACTAATTTTTCTTTGAGTTATAGGCGGCAAATTTTGAAATTTTTCATAAAATAAACGAACAACTTCCATTTGTATTCATCTGTAGAATTGTTATTTTGTGCATTTCTTTTAAATACACCATTTTTCTGATATGCAGTTAACGAAATTCAAACGACTATAACACTGACAACTACTGTCATGCAGACAGACAACAATTTGCTAAGGTCAGGATTTTAAACAAAAACAAGATAGTTTCTAATAAAATTGCTAGAGGGCGCAATTTGTGTTAAAAATTATTGTTTTGGCAATAACTCAGAAACGAACGGAGATATCGAGCTGCGGATTTAATATTTTTTTTTTAGCAAATTTCATCTCCTTCTCGATTATGGTATCATAATTATACCGTATGATTTATTTTTTCGGAGGAAAATCAAAAAATGTATTGTTATTGCAAATTGCGTCCTCTAGCATTTTTTTTGAGAACTATTATGGACAACTAAATACGATTGGTCAAAGTGCATACATTTCTCTTCCAAAAGTCTTTAGTTTGCTAAAATCGGATAAGTCGTTTATAAGTTACAGCGATTTAAATTATTACACTTTCAACAGCTTCCCCCACTCTTATTAAAGTCGGTACGCCAATGAGCATAAGACCAAAATGATGCATAATTGTCCAAGCTTTAAAATGGTGTTATCAAACATATACCTTAATGTGGAATTTTCGGAGTTATGTAAAACTTTAAAATTTACTTTTCAATTACGCCCTCTTGCGGCAAAATGCGGAACTTGAAAATTATTTCCAGAATTTTCTCATGGCCACTTTTATTATCATTTTTCTTTTCCTGAGTTTCTATGCCCAGTAGTTTCCGAGATATGGCCGCTCTTCGACCTTAATGAAACACCCTGTATAGGTATAATAGTATAATAAGTAGATAACAGGCGACAAAATTGTCTGAATAATTTCAGAAACATTCCAAATATTAAATCAATACCTTACCAATTAGGTAAGTGCTATTATCCCTCTAAAACACCAAAAAACAATCCCTGTCGTACCTATACCTAGTAGCTTATTTGCAATAAAAATCTGAAAATTACACACTGTCTGCCGATAGGCCGATAAAACGTAAGTATAAACCACAATCGCACATGTACCCTACATTCGCATAAATCTTGTCTTCGATATCGACCATCGACAAAAGAACTGTTGTAAAAACGAAGATAAATGTACTAATAAACACAAAAAACACTGTGTTATGTAAATTTAATTCAATATGGAGACCCCAAGGGCAGACACTGTAATCTGGTCCGAGCTCGCTCCATCTTATCGCACAGTTGATCACAGTCGAGAATTTCGTTTTTGCTCTGCAGTTGCCGGGAGCAGTTTTAGAGCGACAAAAACCTGAGAGATAAGACGTGGCCAGAGATAGTGCTATTATAGCAATTTTAAGAGATTTTCCTTTGGCAAATAGTCCCTCCCGGCAATTTTTAAATGATTTTTAGATGCTTGAGATTAGCTTGCTGATTTATTACTGTATATTCAGTGCATTTTTTAATACTAGCCATAACCTTTTACATAAAATGTTTGACCACGTGTTAATCCTTGCATGTTCTACAGTGCGAGCAAAAATTATTTGCCGCAAAGAGGGCCTTGCATCTAAGGACGTAATGCTTAGCCATAGAGCTTAATACCCGTTGGTTGTCAGTAACTACCTGAATTAACAATCAATCAGTTATTCCGTCATCTTTGACAGTCGTTACAAGTAATTTGATTCATCGCAAATTTTTCTTTACGAAATAGCACAAAACATTCATGGTTGAAGCGTATTTTCGAAACGGGGTTAGAGTAAATGGTGAGTGGCAATACAATCCGGGTTTGTGCTTGGACGATTTTCACGAACATTTTCGTAACGTTGCTTTTATTGCTGGGGATTTTTATTATTGCCTGAAAAGAACCGTGGCTGTGTTTAAGGAAACAGGTTCTACACAACACAAAAAAGGAGCAGGCAGACCATCTGTAAGAACAGAAGAACTTGTTGCAAACGTTCGTGAAATAATGCAAAATACGCCAACAAATTGTATAAGACGCCTGTCCCAAGAAGTGGGAAGAGATCTTATGGAACATGCAGGACTATTCTTAAGAAGCAGCTAAATTTATTTCTTTAAAATGTGCAAGTATTCCAAGAAATACCAGCCGCAGATTTTGAAAGACGCAGGAATTAATCTTAATCTCAAACCCAAAATTTATTGAAAATAAATGATTCATTAGACCTGATATTTTTTTCGGATGAAGCCTGGTTCCACCTTTCCGGTTATGTGAATTCTCAGAATACACGCATGTGGAGTAGTGAAAATCCACATTTTGCAATTTATATATTTTTTTCTTTCTGTATATTCTTACTTTGTTAATTTTGTAAATAACAAAAATAAATTTGTATTTGTCTACTTATTTTATTACTCATTAGTTTGGCATATCACGTCATAATATGAATTTGACCAAATTTTAACCTAGATTTGGTTAGATATATCGTCCCCATATCATTGTGATCTAAACCAAGCCCTACGTTTTTTAATCCAAGCCCTCTTTGATGCTAATAATTTTGGCTCGCACGGTATTAAAGATTTAACCCTAATTGTACTAGAGAAATTGTACAGTTTAATTTACAAGATTCGGTATCCACGTGTGATTTTTTAAAATTTATTAAAGGGTAACTGGCGTAAAACTAGATCTAGCTATGATGGAAGAGAAATTTTTTCACGTTTTTAAGGTCCTATGTTTTTTTACTATTTTAAGAAAAATTGTAATATTAAGTTGTTACATTTTTTTAGAGAGTTGTAAAAAACTCTTAAGGGGTAACTTTGGTTATTCCGTGAAATGAACTGACTATCAAAATTCATTCGAATACATAACAATATAGATATCGATTTGAGCGGCAATGTTTACTAACCGAATCTATGTTTGAATTGAGTATTACAATATTTCAAATAAAAGAATATATAATTTCTTAATAAAAATAAACCCAACAGTAAAAGAGTATAGTAATTGTCTTTTTTTGGCATGAAAAGACCCTCAACCGTCGTAAAAGAAACTACAAAGGTACTATTAGAGAAATATTACAGCTCTTTTTAGTCCCAGAAGAATAAGAAACATTTTTGCTGAAAACCTAGTTATCCAATATAAACACCAAATAAAAAACATACATTGTGAGATGTTTTCGTTTATTTCCTTAATAAAAACGTTACTTTATTTTTTTAAGTTAATAAACGTCTCTAAATGGAATCATTTTTGCTTTATATTATTAGATATTTTAAAATGTTTCTACGTACATAACAAACAGCCAACAGCCCACCGTACAGCTGCTGATTGACTGGATATATCAATTAATTATCAATACATTGTTCACAGAAAATAAATAGAAATTCATTTAAGTGAAAAAAATTTCTCCAACCATTTATCTAAATATATCAATTAACTTTCTTGATCTGAGTTAACGCTTTTGTATTAAATAACATACAAACTTATTTAACAAAATAAGTATTCCTTTTAAGTATCTGATATTCTCAAAATAAGTAAAAAAATAGGAATAGACACTAATTTTAAACATCGTTACTTCCCAATTTGCCGGAGTAAAAAAGACACGAATCTAATTACCCCTTCTTCTCCTAAGTTTTAAATATTGGCCACTCGGCAGAAGTCAGCATAGTGGTGCCTAAGTTCTAGGGATAAGTTTCGAGTCTTTCGAGGGAATTTTATCAGGTTTTTAGGTCCTCCTAGGGACTTTTCATGTTTATACGAAAAAATCACACTTTAACTTTTAATATTATAAAATCGATTTTGTTATATACGAGTATACCGGGTGTTTCTCAAAAGACGTTCACCCCTATAACTTTTTTATATTTGAAGATATTAAAATGAAATTTTGAGATTATTAATAAGAGATGGGTCTGCATTTATTGGCATAATTTTTAATTTGTTAGCACTTCTGGTTTGACCGGAAGTGACCTTGACTTTGGAATTTTAAATGGGACACCTTGTATATTTTTACTTATTGGGATTCAGCATAACATTCTGAGTAAAATGACACCTGCCTTGTAATTTTTTGACGTGTTATAACATTTTTATGTTTATTTTTTATTTTCAATCTAGAGTGCTACAAATTAATTAAATCTGTTAATTTATAATCAAGTAGTATATGAAAATCAAAATTATGTCATAATAATTGACTTTCTAAGTTTCACAAGCGTTTAAAAAATGAAATTTTGTTTTCTTGACGTTTACTCCATTTTTTCAAATGGAACGATGGTGGTTCACTAGGATATTTAAAACGAGCATTTTTTTCCAACAATTTGATACCATACACTCTTATGCTATGTTAAAATTGACACTGAAAAATTTGCCTTATATCCCAATCGCAAATTTAAAAGCGTTATGCATTATTGCCGCCCTGTCTTTTCTAAAGAAATATATAGGCGGCTTTAAAAAACAATGGAATGGTTTTGAAAAGCAATAGTGAGTTGTCATTTTACTCATAATGTTAAGCTGAACCCAAATAAGTAAAAATATACAAGATGTCCCATTTAAAATATCAAAGTCAAGGTCACCTCGGGTCAAACCGGAAGTGCTAACAAATTGAAAATTATGCCAATAAATGCAGACTCATCTCTTATGCATAATCTTAAAATTTCATTTTAATATCTATAAATACAGAAAAGTTATAGGGGTGAACGTCTTTTGAGAAACACCCGGTATATACAGCGTGTCTGCTTAAGTTCGCAGCATATGGAAAACTTTTTTATTATTAATTTTACGAACAAAAGTTATTCTTTATAAAAAGTTCTATATGGTCTAAAGCCTAAAATGCAACCATCAAATATCGAAATTTTCCAGTCATATACGAGGTTTATCAAAAAATGTGAATTTTTCCCAAGAATAA
This sequence comes from Polydrusus pterygomalis, assembly GCA_963969555.1. NCBI lineage: Eukaryota > Metazoa > Arthropoda > Insecta > Coleoptera > Curculionidae > Polydrusus > Polydrusus pterygomalis. Next base: position 32,562,040 of record OZ018376.1, on the reverse strand, counting down.
AGTACCTTTATTTTTGACATTATCAAAAATTGTTATTAAAAAAAGTTGAAACTAAACCACTAAAAACCACGTTTGCAATAACACGCATTAAATTAATTATATAATTAAAAAATTAAATAATTAATAATAAATTAATAAAATAATTTTTCAACATAAATGCGTATAATTGCATATTTAGAGAAAAATTTTTAACAAACCTCGTATATGACTGGAAAATTATATGGTTGCATTTTAGGTTTTAGACCATGCAGAACTTTTTATAAATAATAACTTTTTTTCGTAAAATTAATAATAAAAAAGTTTTCCATATGCTGCGAACTTAAGCAGACACGCTGTATATAGTCCAAATTTGTTGTTAATTGATTTGAAAAAATTGATTTTCTTCGACTTCAGAAGTCGATAGTCAATCCTATAATTTAAACGCAGAAGATAATAATTTGTATAATATAATATTACATTTGATCGATCAAATAAATCTACTCGCACTGAAACAAAAACAACTTCTCAACGCAATATTACTATTATTTAATAATTAGGAAAGTTGTTCTTGTTATCCAAAACTATTTATTACTTTTTTGTACATTTTTCAATATCAATATAGTAGCAACAGAGCTAAAAAACACAAAAAATATCAGAAAGAATAAAAACTCGCCCATTGCCACGCGTCATAATAATAGCTTGTGGATCCGCAACTCCCAGCTGATGCGGCGTTGCTCGATGCCACTTCATGGCTTCTTTTCAAGGTGGTTGTGGTCCAACATTGACAGTGCACAAATGTTCCTCTCTCTTTAAACTAGGGATGCGTTGGTCACCTCGGCAACAATGATTTGGTTGATTTGTTGTCCTTATTGCGTGCATCTAAACATATTATTTACTCTCTCACACTCAAATAAAATGCTACTGTAACTTGGAGCTTGAAACTATGGTACATTCTTTACAGTGGCGCAGCGAGGGGGGGGGGGGGTTTAGGGGTTAAACCCCCCCCCCAGAGGGTTTTAGGGGTTAAAACCCCCCCAGACGCCCAGACTAAGATGTTTTTTTACGGTTTAGACCAGGGCTAAAGCCTTTGAAAATGGTAAAAAGTTAAAAAAAAAAATAATAATAGTAGGATGAAACCCATTGGAAAAGAAAGAGAATATAACAAAAATGAAAGGAAAAATAATTTACGGGCGATTCGAGGTCGGGAAGTGGAAAGGCGTGAGTTTTAAGGGTAGAAAATGATTTATCTCGATTTCCGGCAAAACTACAAGTCCTATGGAAAAACGTTAAATGGCAAAGTTGTAGATAATAAAAAGATCTACAACTTTTGTATTTACACTTTTTTCATGTAACCTCAAAATTTATGTGAAAAATTCAAATAACCAAGTTATTGGTTTTTTATTTTTATCTTTTAAAAGAAATTTTTTTTTCACGAAATTTGGTAAAAAGTGACCTTTTTATGTCCCAAACACACTGTAGTTTTTTTGATTTTAAATATTTATTTTTTCACTTTATTTTGACTTAATATCGAAAAAGCACCTCAATTTTCAATCGAAAATTCTCACGTCAAAATATCTGCTTTTTAAAAAAGTCGGTGGGCTTTTTGTTCGTTGAAATCTCTACTTTCTGATGGTGTAAAAAAGATATACATTACTATGGTAAATGTGATGAAAGTCCCTTTAAATCCTACCTTTAATTATATTTAGAACAACTATTTTCGCATATTTTTTGCGATCTTTATGTTTTATGGATTTGTAATTTTTTTGTTTATCAATGTAACATGGAATGTTACTTTTTCGAGTAATTAAAGTATAAATTTTAATAAATAGCTTAAAATTGTACATAATAATTAAAAAAAAAATTTAGGATTCGAGTTTTTTTCGTTTCTTTGCATTTTTTGAGAACATTTACCATAGTAATGTGTATTTTTTTTTACACCATCAGAAAGTAGAGATTTCAACGAACAAAAAGCCCACCGACTTTTTAAAAAAAGCAGATATTTTGACGTGAGAATTTTCGATTAAAAATCATATTTTTCTTGTAAAAGATAAAAATAAAAAACCAAAAACTTGGTTATTTGAATTTTTCACATAAATTTTGAGGCTATGTGAAAAAAGTGTAAATACAAAAGTTGTAGATCTTTTTATTACCTACAACTTTGCCATTTCACGTTTTTCCATAGGACTTGTAGTTTTGCCGGAAATCGAGATAAATCGTTTTCTACCCTTAAAAACTCACCCCCTTCCACTTCCCGACCTCGGATCGCCCGTAAATTATTTTTCCTTTCATTTTTGTAATATTCTCTTCCTTTTCCAATGGGTTTCATCCTACTATTATTTTTTTTGGTTTCAAAAATTATCGACCATGGTCTAAACGGCCTTTAAACAGGTATTAATTTAAAAAATACAGAATTTGTATTCATACAAATTTTCCTACAGTATTAAAATTAACGACCAAATAAAAAAAAAACGGTTTTTAAAATTTTGAAATCCTGTTAATTTTTTTGAAAACCCCCCCTAATACAACATTCTGGCTGCGCCACTGATTCTTTACACAATATTTAAACTCCTGTAAATTTAGCAATATTTACTTTTTAATTATCGAAGCAAAGTCCCAGCAAACGTGTCAGTAAACGTGCCGTTTACCATAATTTATTTCCATTAAACTAAAAATAAAAAATATGTTTTCTCAAGACGTTGGCTGAAAGCTAATGCTATTTTGACAGCATGCTGTTTTTCATCACCGCAATATACATTGCAAAAGAAAATATATGTGCTATTTTATTTATATTTATGGCCATTTTTATTCTTTTAAACTTATATTAAATCATAATAAAAATGTTTTGGATTCTCGTGGGTGAAACATTTTATATGTTCGCAAGCTATAAACCGCTTTCTATCGTTTGATCTGACGACAAATTTAACAACGTTTCTTAATGTCGCGAAATTCCTTCTCTATAAACATGAAAGTTTACATAAATCAGAAATTTCTGGAATTTTTAAAGGCAAATAGTTATCTAAGGCTCAGCGAAGACGATTTTCTTTTATGCCTTTTTTAAAATTATGATACAGGGTGACCCGTTTCTGTGACAAAGTAATATATCTACTATTAGATGAGTTATCCAAAAAAAAAGTTGTTACAAAAGTTATGAGGTGTAATAAAGTATAAGTTGTAAAATTATTTTTTAATGTACAGGATGGTCAAAAAAGAACAGAACAATAAATAATAATAATATATTACTTTAATTGTTTACAATTTTTAAAACATATTTGTGCATTACTCTAAAATATTTCTATGGTTCAATGTTATTTTTAACTGCACACCTAGGTAAGTAAACACCTATCTGTGCCCTATTTCTAATTAGGAAGTGTACAAATATTATTACCCAATTCTATAAATTCTTATCATGGTATTAATATAAAATAATAAAAAAAATAGAGAATAATATATCTAAAATTATAAAATTACATTATCTAGCAATAGTAATTACCTACTATTATTTACTTATGTTAAGAAAAATAAGAACTTTATCCGATTTTTATAAATAAAATTTCGACAATTTTTGCTAAATTGTGTAGCCGATTTTACCTCAGTTGAAATATTATTATAGAATTTAGGTGCTAAATAATCTATAAACCTGTGACTTGAATTTCTATTTTTTTTAGTATTTGTCTGTGCTTGTTATTTCTACTTCTTGTTTCATAAGAATGGTTAATATAATTTTAATTTAGTTGTTTTATGAATATGGATACAGGTAAATAAAATATACAAGGTGCGAACGTTAAAAATGTTTTCAGAATATAGTAAATATGTCGAATATCTCTTTTTTTCTTAATATTAATTATCTACTTTTAAAATATACCTACGCATAATTAATTTAGATAATTCTGATGGAGCAGGCCACCCCATACAATTATTCCATATCGTATTAAAGACTCGATTAATGGTTTTTAGATATTTATTAAAAGTTCTTTGTCCAATATGTATCTTATTATATGAAACTATAAAATATATTGAAGATCGAATGTTTGCCGGTGCTGATCCTATTTTAGGTTTTTGTCAATAGCAATGCCCAAGTATTACGTAGATGCTACTTCATTTATTCGAAGATCCTTAGTTTCAATATAATTAAAGTTGGAACGGTTTGCGGCTGTAATTCAAAATGTAATATACTTCGTTTTATTATCTACATTTGGAGTTAGTTTAAAAGAATCTAACCAGCTTTTAATTTTTACCAAGCCAATTTCTGTAGACTGTCTTACTTGTGACCATGTGGATTCAGTAAAAACACAGACCAACCGCGTAAGAAATCAATTAACAGTTTTCTATATCAATGTTCGTTAAATAGTTTATAGTTATATACAATAAAAAGTATCGGGCCCAATACGGTATCCTGAGGTACCCCTATTTTTACTTCTAGAGGTTTACTGTATGTTTCATTAGGTTTTAGAATTTGTTTCCTGCTGCTTAAGTAGCTGTCAAAGATATCCAATGCTAATCCCCTTACTCCATATTTATTTAATATAGGAGTGAGTCGTGTGGTACTCTGTCGAATGCCTTTGCTAGATCTAGAAACACAAAGAGACATTTAAGAAACGTATATTTTTAAATGAAATACCGTATTTATTTAGGCATTTTTGGTTTCCACATGAAATTATCTGACACTATATTTGGTTTTTTATTTTTTTTTCAACGTTGCTAAGCAAAATGAAAAATCCCTAAGTATAGGGATTAAAAAATAGTTTCTTATTAAAAAGCAGTTAAAACTTTGTACAGTGTGCATTTTGTTGACATTGAAATATACTGGGTCCGTCAACGAAGCGGGGACGGAGGATTAAGTCCTTATCGATGAACTTATCAAAACTACGAAAACAGCATAAGGTATGGACTTAAAAGCGGCATATTTTAAAAATATTTTACATGATACAGGGTCTCCCAAAAAAGTGTGGCGGACTAAACATGCATTTTTTTAAATGGAACACCCTGTATATTTTTACATTTTTAAATTCCACATAAAATTATGATTATTTTTTATTAAATGCATTATTAGTCCATACTTCATAGTTTCCGAGATAGTGACATTTTTGAACTTTGACAGCTTCTAACTTTCTAACTGTACGTCTTAGAGCAAAACGGCTTACATGTCCCTATCTTCAATTTTTATTATCTTCCCAAGAAAATCAACTTCCGGTTAAACCGGATGTAACTCGAAAGCAGGAAATATAGTTGTTCCGGTTTAACTGGAAGTTGATTTTTTTGGGAAGATAATAAAAATTGAAGATAGGGACATGTAAGCCGTTTTGCTCTAAGACGTACTGTTAGAAAGTTAGAAGCTGTCAAAGTTCAAAAATGTCACTTTTCGAGAGTCAATATCTCGGAAACTATGAAGTATAGACTAATAATGCATTTAATAAAAAATAATTATAATTTTATGTGGAATTTAAAAATGTAAAAATATACAGGGTGTTCCATTTAAAAAAATGCCAGTTTAGTCCGCCACACTTTTTTGGGAGTATAATGTAAAATATTTTTAAAATATGCCGCTTTTAAGTCCATACCTTATGCTGTTTTCGTAGTTTTGATAAGTTCATTGATAAGGACTTAATCTTCCGTCCCCGTTTCGTTGGCGGACCCGGTATAAAATTTGATAATACAATAGTTCGGTTTTTTCACATAAAACAACCTATATTTATTAGGCTCGTCCTATCGATATTTTAATTCCCTTTTATTTTTGCTTTGTCACTACTTTTGACAATATTTCGATTTTTATTTCAATTCTAGTAAAAAAACTATTAAATTATTTAAGCATATGATATGTTATGCAAATTGTTTTTAAAATTGATCAAGCAATTTAAATATATATTAATATATAATATAACAATAATGTTTGAGATGCCCTGACTCTTTGGGACACCCTGTATAATGTAATACAATTTTAAATTGTAGACCCAAGGCATCCCTATAAAACTAATAAAATACCGAGTAGTTTAGTAGTTTACTAGTTTCGTATGTTTCGTAGATTGGTAGTTTAGTATAGTTTCGTAGTTTAGTAGTTTAGTACTTTAGATGCGGTGCAATTCTGCGATGAGGATGGACAACCCGGAATATAGTTTCACGTCTTTGTAAATTAAAAAAACGGGCGTGAAAAAGCATGATTAGAAAATTCATTCCCCCCCCCCCCCTAGAACGTAATTTCTGACTGCGCCACATTAGGCAATACATTATTATCTACTTTATAGTGCTTATTATATAAGGCATCTTTAGGTCATCGGTAGGTAATTGATTTTAATTTTGTTGCATAGGTCAGTATTTTAGCAAACAATAAACATCGCTTTAAGAAGTTGATAAATTGGCAACACATAACACATACCTAACTAATATAAAGCAACGTTAAAATGCATATCAGATAACTTACTAGTCTATTTTACGCACTTACTATTAAGTGGTTTCAGGGTTTGAGGGATTTGCCAGGCCAGAAAGACTTATCGAAGTGCACAATTTTACCCGCATTTCTCTTTTCAATTGAATTTTTTCTCGTTTCAGTGTTTCACTGTTCGTAAGTAGTTTCTTTGAAGTGACAAATGTGTGGTTCGTCATAAGGGGCAATTGAGCTGATGTATTCGACTGTTCACAAAAATTTGACGATTTTATTTTCTTTCGTATAAATGATATCGGCGCCGGTGAGGAAACGTATTTACAGTAGTTATTACTTAACGATTACGAAATGTCATACAAATTGTTCGTACAAAATCGAGACTGGTTTATTGCTTAAATAAAGCTTTCTTAAACAAAGCCAAATTTTTTTAAAATCGGTCATGCCACACCGGAGTTATCGAAGTTTATTTAAAAAACTCGGAGGTAATTTCCAGAGTACTACACCAAGGAAGGAGACATGTTTATCATAATAAAAAGACGTTTATTTTTATTATTATTATTATTATTATTATTATTATTATTATTATTATTTTTCTCAATGTTAGTTTTCACAGCTTTTTGTTGGTATTGCTGGTATTATTTACAGTACAGAGAAGAAATTCATCTTAACCTGTACTGTTTAGAAACTTCCGTACAATATGGCATGTTTGGAGGATGACGCTTTTCTGAATTAGTTGGTATAAATAACCTGATAGGCCCAGTTTTTCCAAGTTGGGCTTGAAATATTTCGTCATTGCTCCTTCCACCGATATTATGATCGGAATTATGTCAATTTTATCTAGCTTCCATATATTTTTTATCTCTATAGCCAAATTCGAGTACTTGGTCTTCTTCTCGGATTCGGTTTTAGAGAGGTTGTGTGTTAGTGGGCAACCTATATCGATTATGAAAGCTTTCTTGGTGGTTTTTTCGATAAGAAGAATATCCGGACGGTTGTGGTCTACTGTTCTATCCGTTATTATTGGCCTGTCCCAGTATAAGAGATATTCAGGGGATTCAAGGACTGGCTCGGGTGAGTATTGGTAGTATGGTGGGAGGTTTTCCCTTAGCCCTAGTTTATGGGCCAGTTCCTTGTGGATGATCTTTGCCACCTGATTATGTCTCCCCAGGTAAGCGTTGGGGGCCATAGCACCACAACCCGCCGTGATATGTTCTATCGTCTCTCCGGGGCAGTTGCATTTTCTGCACACATCTTCCACATTCCTTTTCATGATGACCTTTTCATAGTTTCGAGTTCGAATGACACGGTCTTGGATAGAGATAATAAAACCTTCTGTTTCAGCGTGAAGCTGCCTTTTCTCTAACCAATTCAGTGACATTTCTCTATCTATGAGTGGATTTTGGAGTGCAGTAGGGTATTTGCCGTGTAGAGCTTTCTCTTGCCAAGTTACAAGCTGTTGACTTGGCGGCGCGCGGATGATGTTAGGTAGTCCGTTTCGCTTTAAGTTGAGGGCTGTATATCCAGCGTCTGCTGCTACCACTTTTTTAAGAATTTCCCCATTCGATTCTTGGAAGTATTTTCTCATAGAGGTCTCTTGTGACTTGCACAAGTTATATATATTAATGAGACCTCTTCCTCCCTCCTTTCGTTTTAGGTAGATTCTTTCAAGTGCAGAGCGTGGGTGGTGGAATCTGAATTTTGTTAGCAGCCTGCGCGTAAGCCTATCCAGTTCGTGCAAATCCGTGTCTGAATACTTAAGGATTCCGAATGAGTAGGTAAGTATTGGTATTGCCCAGGTGTTGATGGCAGTAGTAAGATTACCAGCATTCAGGTGAGTATTAAAAAGCTTTGTTAGTCTGCTTTTGTATTTGTTTTTAAACTCCCTTTTTAGGCTTGTGTGGTTTATTTGTTGATTTTGGGAGATGCCTAAGTATTTATATGTTTTGTCCTCATCTAGTATATCTATGCCTTCAAGCAGTCCACGATTTTGTTCAGTCTTTCCGCGTACGACATTCAAGATTGCGCACTTGTCTAATCCAAACGACATTTTGATGTCATCGCTAAATGTCTTGGTTATTTGAATTAGGGACTGTAGGTGGGTTTTGCTTTCAGCGTAGAGTTTGATATCATCCATAAATAGAAGGTGGTTTATTCTAAAATTCTCAGTTAAGTTGGGACGATATCCGTAGGATGTTGATTTTAGTAGTGAGGACAGTGGGTTCATGGCCAAAATGAACCAGAGGGGGCTTAAAGAGTCGCCTTGAAATATACCTTTTGATATATTTATATTGCCAAGCTTCTCTTGTCCAATATGGAGATTGGTATTCCATTGCTCCATTATTATTATTATTATTATTATTATTATTATTATTATTATTATTATTATTATTATTATTATTATTATTATTATTATTATTATTATTATTATTATCTATCTAAAAAAAATGTAATTTGTCCTAAAAATCCTTTAAAAATGTTTTCCTACGACCACCTATGAAAATGAGAAATAAAGCACCCCTAACTTGGCTAGATAGTCCTTTATATCACACGCGTGTTGAAATATAAAACAGCTGATTGCCGACGAATTTGACAGCAAAACTATTTAAAAAAAATAGCAAACTTACGGGACCCGTGGAGCGAATTGTGGTGCTGGGTGGGGTAAAGTACACTAGGGCATTACTGCAAATAAAAAAAACTCCTTTTTTCCGTTATTTTTGAGAACCTGAGAGTATTTATGATAAAAAAAATAATATATCAAAAAGGGAAAATATGTCAGGCAACCCACCAAACATGTCAACTGAGTTGAACCCCAGAAAAAAAAGGGCAGCTATAGAGCAGAAATAGAATATCCTAGGAAATACCGATTTATAATTATTTTACAATTATCTCGGATAAAAATATCCATACAATGTTTAAGGATATGGACAAGTGAATGTGCTTTATGTAAGTAAATTTATTTTAGCAATATTCAATCGAATATAGATAGAAGTTATTATTTTTATTTAAATCTATAGGTAAGTTAAAATGTGTAAGTGAGCATTGTTTTAATTTTTTTGAAATAAGTTTTTCAACTCTAGTGTTGAAAAAATTTGATTAACACAATGGTAATACCTACAAACTATTAAAAACAAGTCAAACTCTTTTTGATTATTTGTGTATATTGTGAACATTACTCGTGTGAAAGTGATTTACTCACACTCGGAGAATTTTAGCACTCGGCTAACGGCTCGTGCTAAATACCTCCTCATTTGAATAGTATCACTTTCAACACTTGTTATGTAATATACTATTTCCTACTCGCGTGCGGTAAAGTACACTTTACAGCACTCATTTTCATGTCGTAAGTAGTACTTTACCGCACTCAGTGCGGTAAGTGCGGTAAAATTTCTTTACCGCACCCAATGCTGTAAAATTTCTTTACCGCACTCTTGTAAATTTTATTATATGCGTAATATGTTCTATTTAATTTACTACATTATGATGCTAACCACAACTAACGGCGATAAGTATCACAACAATCTACTGTACCATGCATGGCGCAAGAAAATAACGCTTCTGTAATTTACAAAAACTGCTCAACTACATCTGATGAACAAAATCAAGCTCGCTCAGCACTTAATTTGCATTGCGCTACAAATTGTACATTTAATTTTAATATTTATCGTTAGCTATATTTTTATATTATAATGTTTGTATGTAATAAATATTTTTAAAAAATATTGTTTCTTTTTGTATTAATTTTGTAATATAATTCTTTTTTTTACCGGTGCGGTAAAGATTCTTTACCGCACTCAGTGCTGTAAAGATTCTTTACCGCACTGTATTAATTTTATTCAAAAAATGCAATTGATGTACTTGCATTCGCGCAATGCATAATATAAAAATATTTATAGCTTTTAACAATTAATATTTGTTACTTTTTATAAATTTTTTCTTTTAAATTTGATTTTTGTTCCAAATATTATTGCTCGAAGGAAAAATTGTGTACCTACCACGTGCGTAAAGTGTCTTTACCGCCCTTAACGGCTTGCCCGAACTCCGCTTCGCGTCGTTCGTGCAACTGCCGTCGCGTGCGGTAAAGGACCACTTTCCGCACTTGTTAGGTAAATAACTATTTCCTACTCGCGTGCGGTAAAGTACACTTAACTGCACTCATTTGAGTGTCGTAAGTAGTATGTTACCGCACTCAGTACTATAAAAATTATTTGCCGCAACGTTGTAATGATATGTTTTTATTTTAATATAAGTAGGTATATCGTTAGTTATGTTATAATTTTATGTAATGATTGTATGTAATAAACTTTTCGTGCAACTAAATTTTTTTTTAAACCATAAAAAAATATTGTGAAATGAAACAAAGTAAAGCCAGAAATAATATTATTAAATCGTATAAAAAAACGCCACTTAATTTCGGATGTTTTTATATTTTTAAACTCTTTGTCGGAACATTTTTGATAAAAATTCCACTTGTAACAAAATTTTATTACATGTTAATTCCATTAACACAACACTGTTCCACTCGTACTCATATTAATTTCAACACCACCAGTAAAAACCACATTTAATAATGTGTGAACTACTGGGAGATCGTTCTCACATGGTAGACAAGTAGACATAAAGTATACACCCTTAACATAAAACACATATTTCTTAATTATTATTAGTTATTTTCCAGGTTATTTTTGAGTAGGAACGAATGACTACTCTTATACAGATAGAGTTTGGAAGAGGAAACACTTTTCTATTAGTAGGTATAGAAGGAAAAGACAATCTTTATAAAAATGTCTGCTTGTGCTAAAACTACAATTTCGAATATTAGATTTGCGATTACTATACAGGGTTTGTCAAAAACAACATTTTTACTTTTTAGAATTTTTTTTTCAATTCCTTGATTTATTAAATGAATTTTGCTTGTGCTGAAACTACAATTTCAAATATCACATTTACGATTACTACAGGGTGGGGACTTTAAATGGAACGCTGCTTATAGCGGCTCTGAGAATAAGATTTCTGTAAAATCCAAAAATACGCCCTCAAAGATTTTTTATGGGCCACGCATTGGTCATGTAAAAAAAAATGGGGACCCCAAAAGGGGGGCGCAGCCCTAACGAACTTTCTTTTTTCAAATTAGACGATACCACTTGTGGCACCTTTTTGGGAAGCTTATTGAAGAAGGAATTTGTCCATATTCTTTTTTTCAACATATGTCAAACCATGTGTCAGAAATTTAATAAAAACTAATTTTTAACGAATAATTATATAAGATAACTTGGAAACCGAAATGCCACTTTTTTAGCGTAACAATTGTTGAAAATGTGCCCCATAAACCTGTTGGCACAGACCCAACCGATGGTAGAACTCTTCCCTTACTCTTTCCAAAACTTCTGGAGTGATTAAACTTATCTCTGCTCGAATCCTTACTTTCAACTCTTCCAGATTTCTAGGTCTGGTGACATAGACCCTGCTTTTTAAATCGCCCCATAAATAAAAATCTAATGGTGTAATATCCGGGGATCTGGGTGGCCATTCTATAAATCCTCGGCGTCCTATCCACCTGTTTGGAAATGTCATATTTAAGAATTCTCTTACATTTCTTGCAAAGTGCGGAGGGGCTCCATCCTGCTGGAAAAATATCCTTTGATCTAGATTTCCATAATTATTAGGAAATATTCTTTGGAGTTCTGGTATTAAAAATGTCTGAAGAAAATTTAAATACAGTTCTCCATTTAAATTGCCTTCAAAAAAGAATGGACCAATTATTCTGTCGCCTATTATTCCAGCCCAAACATTCACTTTCCCTTGGCGTTGAGAATGACATTCAACAATCCAATGAGGATTTCCGTCGGAATAATATCGGCAATTTTGTCGATTAACCTAAAATGGAAATTAATTAATAATATGTTTAGATTTGCCCAGCGAATGTATAACCGTTAATTGCTTTTAAAACATAATTTTTTGCTTAACTTTCGAACTTACTTGACCATTTAAAGTAAATGTTGCTTTATCAGACAAAAGTATTCATGCTAAATCAATTTGTCGGTTGTTCAATGCGGCCATCATAACTTCGCAAAATTCTACCCTTCAGTCTAAGTCATCCTCCAATAACTCTTGTACTGGCTGCATTTTAGATGGTTTTATCCCAGTAGACTTTGTGATCTTTAACACCGTTTTATGATCGATATTGTGATCACGAGATAATTGCCTTGCTGGTGTAATTGGGTTTTCTTGATAGGTCAATATGATATCCAATTTAGTCTCATCTGACACTTTTGGGGGTCTTCTTCGAAGAACATGTCTTACATGACCCAATTCTCGAAATTGCTTTTCAATTTTACTGACTGTACTTCGCGACAGAGGTGGCAAATCGGGATGACTTTCATAAAACAACGCAGCAACTTCTTCTTGACTCCGTTTTCTTTCTCCAAACCCGACCATCATCAATATTTCAATTTTTAGCGTTTCAGTTAAATATATTTTTAAAATTTCTAAATTAAAGCGATAAAAATTAAACAACTTGTCAAATGTAACAAAACAGGCTGTATTACCATGGAAACGGATGGGTCTGTCTCTGGGGCACATTTTCAACAATTGTTACGTTAAAAAAGTGGCATTTCGGTTTCCAAGTTATCTTATAATATGTTATTCGTTAAAAATTAGTTTTTATTTAATTTCTGACACATGGTTTAACAGATGTTAAAAAAAATAATATGGAGAAATTCCTTCTTCAATAAGCTTCCCAAAAAGGTGCCACAAGTGGTATCGTCTAATTTGAAAAAAGAAAGTTCGTTAGGGCTGCGCCCCCCCTTTGGGGTCCCCATTTTTTTTTACATGACAAAAGCGTGGCCCATAAAAAATTTTTGAGGACGTGTTTTTGGATTTTAGAGAAATCTTATTCTCAGAGCCGCTATAAGCAGCGTTCCATTTAAAGTCCCCACCCTGTATACAGGGTTCGTCAGAAACAACATTTTTAGTTTTGTGGATTTCCTTGAAAATAAATTTACGTTAAGACAAATAACTATTGTGACTTTCTTACTTCGAATATGATTTTATATCCGGATGAGTAACGATTTTGCTGCAAGAAAACCATTTTTTATTTGCCTACTATTGAAGTATTTTTATTATTACATGTCATATTTCTTCTATTCAGAAACAGACGTTTTTATAAACAATGACTTTTTTTTCTATACCTACTAATAAAAAAGCTTTTCCTCTTCCACACTCTATCCGTGGACACACTGTATAGATAATAATATAAAAGTTATATACAGGATGTTTCGTAAAAATTCTAAAATAAATAACTAATCAAAGAAGAGAGAAAGAAAAAGAACCTTTGACTTTGGCAGTATTTAAATAAATATACTGGGTGTTTTGCGTAAACGTTTTACAGCTTTTTTTAAGCTAATTTTTATTTACTAAAAAAGGTACTATCTACCGGGTGTTTTTCAAAAGACGTTCACCCCTATAACTTTTCTGTATTTATGGATATTAAAATTAAATTTTGAGATTCTGCATAAGAGATTAGTCTGCATTTATTGACATAATTTTCAATTTGTTAACACTTCCGGTTTGACCGGAAGTGACCTTGACTTTGATATTTTAAATGGGACATCTTGTATATTTTTACTTATTGGGGTTCAGCATAACATTCTGAGTAAAATGACACCTCACTTTTCATTTTTTGACGTGTTATAACATTTTTATGTTTATTTTTTATTTTCAATCAAGAGGTCTACAAATTAATTAAATCTGTTAATTTATAGTCAAGTAGCATATAAAATTAAAATTATGTCATAATAATTGACACTTAAGTTTCACAAGCGTTTAAAAAATAAAATTTTGTTCGTTTTGTTGACGTTTACTCCTCTTTTCCAAATTGAACGATGGTTGTTCACAAGGATATATTTAACACGAGCATTTTTTTTCCAACAATTTGATAACATACACTCCTATGCTATTTTAAAATGGACACGAAAAAATTTGCCTTAAGTCCCAATGGCAAACTTAAGCATTATTGCCTTTTCTAAAGATATCTAAAGGCGGCTTTGAAAAACGATGGAATGGTTTTGAAAATCAAGATGGTTTTAAATTGAAATTATTGTAATGTTTGTTTATTAAACTTACATTGTAAATCAGATAAAATGGTTAGTTTTACTAGAAATGAACAAATTGATATGCTCTTAATTTTTGGAGTGATCAGAAAAATTCTTCTGAAGCCGCAAGATTGAATGTATTGTATGTTTTATAAACTAATGACGTTACAACTTTAAATTAAAGCCATATCGCTTTTATTATTATATTTATTTTTTATATTTCTTTAGAAAAGGCAATAATGCATACCGCTTTTAGATTTGCGATTGGGATTTAAGGCAAATTTTTCATTGTCAATTTTTAAAAATTTCATTTTAATATCTATAAATATAAAAAAGTTATAGGGGTGAACGTCTTTTGAGAAACACCCGGTATACATCAAGATTTTTTACGGTGACCGTCCCTTAGAATATTTCGGAAAGTGATGTGATTTGAATCCTGCCAGTGGCGATCCGTGGGTAATGAAATAGGTGAGGTCAGTAACTGAGGATAAAGTACTGCAAGCAATGCACCGCAGGCCAAAAAAATTTCGAGCCACGCCCAAAATTCGTTGTTTTTTAGACTTAAATAAAAAATAAAATTCACCCAAGAAATATATTTTTTTTATTTGCATAGGTTAAATTTTTTCGCAGTTTTATACAATCAGACGTAATATTATTATAAAATAAACTGAACGTTCTTGTAAAATAAAAAAAATTATAAAAATAAACAAAATTGAAAATATTATTTTATGTTTTATATATTACCTAAATCAATTCTTCTATTAGACTTTGACAAGAACGTTTGTGTAATACTATCATAAAAGTCAGAAGAAGATGAGATTTTATTAAGCAAGCTTTTTCGAGTTTTGAAGAATTGTAACTTTTGCAGTTGGCCTGTTATTTGCAAAAATATCAATCATTTCATTATGAGTGCGTTGCGAAAGCGGAGTTTTAAGTAAAGAAAGAATAATATCATGCTGCGGCTGCATAACTAAAGAAAATATTAAGAAAAATTCAAAAAATCGCGCTACAGCAATATAGTTAATAATAATAGTCAGATAACTAACCGTCTTTGTTTTAGCTCAATTACAATACTGACCAAAAAATACTAAATACTGACAGCTATAAATTATTTGGCTACAATTTCTTAAAGTGCGCACGTTACGACCGAATTATCCTAGTTCTGTTTATTTCTTATTTCAATAGGTCATTTTTTACGCCATTTTATTAACTTAACCAAAGAGCTATTTTGACATCAAATCAAAACCAATTTTATTAAAATTTGTCAGTGATTTTTTGGTTCTTGAGCAGGGCCGGATTTAAGCTTCGTGGGGCCGGGTGCTAACTGTACTTGTGGGTTGTGGGGCACTTATTTTTTTTTTAGAAGACTATTGTTACATTGCCTACTACCTAAAATTGTATTTATTCAACTTAAACTGAACAATAATACCAACATTAACAAAATAAAACATCATGTAAAAACACATAAAAAGGTTTGTTTAATTTCAAAAAAAAGAAACATTCTTATTCTTATACAAAAACCAATAAAAATAACAGTTTACAAAGCTTTTTAACGTTTTATTTTTCAACAAAAAATGCTTTTATAACAGTGTCAAAATTAAACATAAAGCATAACGATAAGGCTACTAATCTGCCTTCTCCCATTGTCTATTTTAATCTATTTTTTATAAAACTTAATTTTGAAAATAATTTTTCAGATTCGCAGTTTGCAATGGGAATAGTTAAATATATTCTTAATGCTACATAGGTATTTGGAAACACGGAAACTATATCATTTTTTATTATAATCTCTAACATTTCTTTAGCGCTAAATACATAATCAGCATCTTCAGGGCTATCTATAGAATCTTTGTATTTATCGTTTGTCACAGATTTTTTTAAATCTGCTAAAGGTACTAAATAATCGCGAAAAAATATGATTTCGTCTGCAAACGTCAAATCGAGGTCTTCTTTATAGGTAAATTCTAATTTTTTGGCGCTTTCTACTAGTTGTTCTCTTCCAATTTTTGTAATATTATGTATAAATCCAAAAATATCCGTAATATAACTCTGTAGGACTCACGGCGCTTTTCTAGTTCTTAGACTAGTTTATCCACTGCAACGTAGAAAAATTCTACTTTGAATTTTTTTGTGTCTTCAAGTAGCAACGAGCTGTCTTCAGGAAATTTTTGCTTTTTATCTACTCTTTTATATTATGTATACTTGTATTCTACAAAAGAACTTAAAGTTTTGGCTTTTTCTTCGAAATATTCGAAATTTTTTCGATGCCCCTTTATATGTTATTTTCCAAAAACTACAAGTACTGTATTTTTAGTAGAGTTATATAATAATACCACAGGGGTCCGTTTTTTTTTATTGAATTTTCGACAATAGCTTTTAAATTAAGAAGCTATCAAAAGAGTATAGAATTTGTAACTTTATTTATCGTTAATATCGTTATAGTAAAATCTATACAAAAATACTCGTTTTTTTCGAATGTTAAGTTCCTCGGTAACTTTCTAGTTATCACTGCCCTGGCCGGGGCCCCTTTGGATCTTGGGGCGGGTGCTATAGCACCCTAAGAACTTTACCCAAATCCAGGCCTGTTCTTGAGCTAAAATGCCAAACAAATGGTGAGATTTAATATTTTGTACATATCGCCTAAGTCATGATTTTCTACTTGCTTTTGCTTCTGATTTCCTCAATAGGGAAATTGACAAAAATTTTAAATGGTGAAAAAATTCTATAAATCATAAGTATACTCGTAGAGTGTCATAAAACATATTATATGGCAGCAAAAAAAACAACATATAACCGCTAGAAAGATTTAAAACTGAACCAAAAGTATTATTTGTCATGATGACATCCACGAAATAGGAAATAGGTTATAGGTTGGCAATAAATTGAACGACGTTAAGAATTCCACCTTAAAACGACAATACAATAACAATAACACATGGAAATCTAAATGTAAACTCGGTAGCTCGGCCACCGGTCAGGATGACGGATGACGGAAAAGTCATACTTCGTGACGTCATCGGACTTGGCGCGCTTAAAAGGTCGTTTGAAATGCTTTTGACACGCGTGAAACTTTAAAGAATTTTTACCAAGTTATTACTGATTTTTAAGGAGTAATAATTGGGGAATATTTTTTTTATGCCTAACTAAATCATATTATTGAAAAAAAAAATTGGAAAGTTCCCTATTATATAATAATTAATATTGGAAAACAAAATCTAATGAAAAAGCTTCCCATATAATTTTTCCGTCACTTGTGTGTAATATAGGTAGATCATTTATATTTTTAAATGAAAAGTTAAGAAGTTCCAACTGACGACGCAATAAAATTTGACACCTTTTCAGAAATAGAAATTCCGGTCTGCCACAAAAATATATTTATTAAAAAGTGTAAGATGAATACAGGAAGAAGGCAGCTTGACAGTTATATTCGTGAATAAATCACAAAGGTATAAGATGCACATGGCATTTAATACTGTATGTTTTAAAACTTAATGGCACTAAAGTAGACATGGGTGTAACTGTTATTTTCCGTATTTATTTTACGAAAGAGTAAAATTGGCTTTAGCAGGAAATTGTTTGTTTTTACTACCATTTAATAATGCTAACTAATATAATATCTTAAAAATGGCAGATAATGAACGTTTTACTATAAATGGCCATTTCCTTTTTATACCGGCAAATAATGCATCTCTACCCTGCAGTATTAAAGGTTATTTTGTTACGAAGAGTTTAAATTTTTATTAAACATTAAAAATTTTATGGTTGCCTCATTTCAATGCATTTTATAATAAACAGCTATTGTTTACAGCCGTATTTTTTTTAAATACATATAAAAAGGAATAATATTAGTTATTCATTCCTATAAAGGCTCTCATAATATTTTATTGCTTTTGTATTCTCCGTGCAAAAATAATTCATATCACCATAAAACCATCTTTGTTACTCGGATGCATAATAAATCAAAGTAAATATTGACGATATTTTTACTGTCAATGTGAACCAGTTTTCTAATAAAATAAAGTAGCTGCAGTCTGTGGCGCTACTAGCATAGAGTTTACGGGTAAGGCAATATTGAGACTGGCTCACTCATTGGCACAAGGATTGACAACGGTATTGTCAATATTAAGTAGTGATCGTGTAAGTTCTACTATATACCGTGCGAGCAAAAATTATTTGCATCAAAGAGGGGTTGGACTAAAAAACGTGGGGCTTGGTTTACATCACAATGATATGGGGACGAAATATCTATCCGCTGTGGAAGAAGTTAGTCATAATATGGTGTAAAAGGTATCATATAAAAAGAATATTAAACTATTGTACTTAAAACTTAAAATGAATGAGAAAAGACAAAGTCAAAAACGTTAGTTGTCAAAATCGAGAGAATTGAGAACAACTATGCTGGATTTGGTCATTGAAACAATCTGTGTTATGACTATTGATGATTTCGTTAATTTCCAAGATTTCAAGGTCTAATTTATTGCCTTTAGTGCAAGTGTGAAGAAACTTTGTACTAGAATCAGGGTTAAAAGTAGGACTCTTAGTGTGGATGTACCTATCAAAGTTAGATTTAATCTTTGAAGGAGAGAGGTTTTGGTTTCTGGTTTTCACTATTTTTTTACAATGTTCATTTACTCTGACTGAAAACTTTCGTCCAATCTGACCGACGTAGGTGGCCAAGCAACCATCAGTAGAACAACACACACAATAGACACCAGATTTATTATTGATATGAATGGAATCTTTCGAGTTACATAAGAGTGATTTTAGAGAGTGTTGAGTTTTAAAGCTATTATTATAATTGAAAGAGTCAAAGATGTTTTTAAGTTTGTAAGAAATAGAACTCCAAAAGGGTAGAGAATAAAACCTGTATGTTGATTTATTATTAGAAATGAGATTTTTATTAAGATTTCTATTAAGGTGTCTATAGTAAATCTTGTTTATCAACGCTGAGGGGTAGCCGTTGTTAGCCCCAATCTGTCTAATAATACCCAGTTCTAATTTGAACTCACAGTCTTCAAGGGGAACCGTAAAAAGTCTAGAAAATTACGAGTGAAAGGATGAAAGTTTTTGATTGTGAGGATGATTTGAATGAAAAGGAATAGTAGAATCGGTACTAGTAGGTTTATGATATATAGAAAATTTAATTCTATTGTGACATTTAGTCGGTTGTAGGTTCAAAAAGGGTAGAGTATCATCAACCCCAGTCTCATCTCTAGTAATTTATACAGCTACAAAAACGTATTATAAAGTTTATAAGCATTGTATTGGCTGTTTATCAGATTCGTTAAAGAATTAATTAATATTATAAAACGCCTCACTGACTAGATATTTTTTAAGGAACGTATAAGTTTAATCTTTGGTAAATTTCTAATTCTATTTGGAAAGCAAATAAATTTTTTTATAATACAGTATTTTAAATTTTTTTGCAAGTACGTAAAATTGTACTTGTCAGGTACTAGATTACTTTTCTGGCAAGTGTCGTGATCGTGTTTTACGTCGCAGTCCGCGAAAAGATCTCGGTCAGCGATGGGCGGATCGGATCTGAGCCGGATCGGTGAGTCGGATCTTAAGAAAGATTTATACTGATCCGACTCTCAAAATAAAATAGACGGATCACGGATCTGACGGATCTATTTGATTTGATTGTCGACCGCTAGGTTCACGTTCGGCGTAGGGGTAGAATTCACTGCTACGGCGCGCGGCGCTACGAGCTGCGATGCGATGGAGAGTGGCTCGTGGCTCGTGGCTCTCGGATCCGTTAAAAGATTTTTTAAAGTCGTTCCGATGCAAGACCTTGGTTCCGATGCCTGACATGCGGGTCGCAGCGTTGGAAAAGAAAACGAAGCGTGGCGATTTATTACTGTTGTGTTTATTGTATTGTGGGTTGCGTCACTTATTTCTTGATGATTTCATAGAGTCTGGAATGTAAGTTTTTTCTATGAAACCACCATATTAAAGAATCTTCGTATCTTTTAATAAGCGGTTCATTTAAATGTTTGTCCATTTCTGTAATCACTGGGGGTTCTTATTTTTTGAATAATGTTAAATGGCGCTACCGCGTAAGATCGTTTAAAATAATGTTCAATGACACGGATCGTGACTCAGAATAACCGAGCCGAGAACCGATAAGATTTTCTTTATGATTTTTGGGACAAGACCCGGGATCCGGCTCATTGAGTCGGATCTTTGTGCTGATTGGGATTTGGTGACCCGAATCCCAAAATAGATCCGTCTTGCCCACCACTAATCTCGGTTTTCAGACACAAACATTACCGAGTCCATAATGTATATTCCTACCACTGTCAATATATATTTTTCAATAAAGATGGGTTTACAGCTTTCCCGTTGTTTCATTAAAAAAAAATACTTCGAATACACCTTCTCGGCATGACCATGATTCTGTGAATGTCGGGCGAATCACCCCTAGGTTAGGTTAGGTTAGCTTAGAGTGGCAGATTTCTGGATTTGACCAAACAGTCACACATAGTGCTATAGGACCGTTGTGGTACTACACATGTTCCGCGGAACCTATTGCATTAGCTAACTGATGGTTAACACGATCGTAGAAGAATCTTGACAGCTCATTTAAACCAGCCACTGCTGTTAATAAACTTAGTAAGTCGACCCAGTTGCATGCTGCTCACTTCCTCCAGATCATTAAAAAATGGTTCGCCCAGTGCATTGAACCTTCTTCTCGCGAGGCCGGGGCATTCACACAAGAAATGCTGAATACTTTCCTCCTCTTCCTCATCTCAGCAACTTCTGCAGAAGTCATTAGTTGGTATTTGCATACGTTCAGCGTGTCTACCGAACAAGCAATGTCCGGTGATTACGGCAGTGATGTTTCTTAGGTCCTTTCGACTGTGCTGTAATAGCGCTGCGGTTTTCATGTTATCAAGTAGGGGCCACAATTGCCTGGAGATGCTACAAGTTGTAAGCCCTGTCCATCTGCTTTGCGCAAGTTGTTTAGCTGCTCGATCTATCTCTTCTTTGACTGATCCGAGTGGTCTAGCCACAGTATTCTCTGCTAGTTCGATAGACATGCTTGCGCCCTCCCTGGCGATCGCATAAGCAGTCTCGTTGCCATATATGTTGCTGTGTCCAGGAACTCAACACAAGGTGATTCGATGTTGAGCACCAAGTGTGCAGAGATTGTTGCGACAGCGCCTTACTCATTTTGACTTAGTGGTGCTGAAGCAAATTGCCTTTATTGCTGCTTGACGGTCTATATAGATAGCTATAGACGCAGGTCTTCTCCAGCCATGGTGATCCTGCAGGGTACTGACTGCTTTATCCACTACAAAAATTTCTGCCTGGGAAATGCTGCAGTAGTCAGAGAGTCTGTATGACCTCTGTATTAGCATGCTCTCGGAGAAGATGCCAGCTCCCACCCCGACGTCCATTTTTGAACCGTCTGTGAAGATCGAGTGATCCGCCTCCATTGTTACTTGATTGCCTTTCCACTCTTCCCTACCCGCAACGAATCACCCCTAAATATCACACCATATCTCAATCTGGGCTGGATATATGCATAAAAAGCAGTTAATGCAACCCCAGTACCTACTTGTTCCGAAATTACACGCAGAGCATAACAGTATCTAGATATACTGCTTGCTAAGTTCTGAATGTGCGCCTTCCAATTTAACCTTTCATCAATCTTCACACCCAAGAAACGCATACTGCTTAGTGCCCCTCAACTCCTCACTATTAAAGTTGAGTTTAACGTTGTCTTCGGTCCTGTTCCCAAAGACGACAATCTGCGTTTTTGTCACATTCAGCAACAGATCATTCTCTGAAAAATATAGATCTAGGATAAGGATAGAGATAAGAATTTTATTATTTTCTTCACTAAATATGAGAGATGTATCATCGGCATACATTACCGTGTATTCATCAGATACATTCGGGTCATTCGTGTATAAAATATACAGAAGATGTCCCAAAATTGATCCCTGGGGAACTCCACTGGATACAATTATTTCTTGTGACCTGTACAAGACCCCATTTGCATCACATCACATTCAACCATCCGTTGGACTCCCTCTTTTAAATAGGATTCAATCCGACACAGACATTAAAAGGTGTTTTTTGATTTTTTCAAGAATGTACATAAATTAAATCCTAAAAAATAAAATTGGGAAGTGACCCAACGTGGGTAATATTATTTTGTAAATAATCAGAACCTTGACATGACGAATTTATAGGTGAGACAAATCTATATATGGTATTACCCCATAATTATAGAACCTAAATGGATATTTATAATTAACGGGCAATTTTTTACATAAGACATGTCAAAATTAATTAAGCGTTCTTTGTAATTCTGCACGCCAACTTTAAATCACGAATTTGTTCGTTTTTCAGTTCCCTCTTCTGACAAGACACCATTGTCCCAGAAAAGAATGTTTGAAAGAAACGATTATGCAAGAACAATGGAAATCGTATCTCTTTTCGGTACTAACATGTCTTAATAAGTACTCTTAATTATCATATTAATTAAAGTAGAAGAGACTAAGAAGCGGCAGTAAATAAACTTGAAGGAAGAAGTACTTTAAGGGCCTTTAAATCTAATTGGTCAAATAAATCTTCACAGGGTAATTGCTATTATATAGTAGGCTGGGCCGAAAAAGTGAAAAATTGGAAATTGCAAATGGTATATTTGCCAATATCTGACTATACATCTAAAAGTAATTTTAGACCAGTGCTGAAGCCTTTGAAAATGGTAAAAAGTGAAAAAAAAGAATAGTAGGATAAAACCCATTGGAAAAGGAAGAGAATATAACAAAAATAAAAGGAAAAATAAATTACGGGCGATCCGAGGTCGGGAAGTGGAGGGGATGAATTTTTAATGGTAGAAAACGATTTACCTCTATTTCCGGCAAAACTACAAGTCCTATAAAAAAACGTTAAATGCAAAGTTGTAGGTAATAAAAAGATCTACAACTTTTGTATTTACACTTTTTTCATATAACCTCAAAATGTATGTGAAAAATTCAAATAACCAAGTTTTTGGTTTTTTATTTTTATCTTTTACAAAAAAATTTTTTTATCCACGAAATTTGGTGAAAACTTACCTTTTTCTGTTCTAAACACACTGTAATTTTTTTGATTTAAAATATTAATTTTTTAACCTTATTTTGACTTAATATCGAAAAAACACCCTAATTTTCAATCGAAAATTCTCACGTCAAAATATCTGCTTTTTTAAAAAAGTCGGCGGGCTTTTTGTTCGTTGAAATCTCTACTTTCTGATGGGGTAAAAAAAATATACATTACTATGGTAAATGTTCTCAAAAAAATGCAAAGAAACGAAAAAAACTCGAATCCGAATTTTTTTTTTTAAATCAATATGTACAATTTTGAGCTATTTATTAAAATTTATACTTTAATTACTCGAGAAACGTAAGATTCCATGTTACATTTATAAAAAAAAAGTATAAATTTTAATAAATAGCTCAAAATTGTACATATTGATCTAAAAAAAAATTTCTAATTCGAGTTTTTTTCATTTCTTTGCATTTTTTTAAGAACATTTACCATAGTAATGTATATTTTTTTTACATCATCAGAAAGTAGAGATTTCAACGAACAAAAAGCCCACCGACTTTTTTAAAAAAGCAGATATTTTGACGTGAGAATTTTCGATTGAAAATTAGGGTGCTTTTTCGATATTAAGTCAAAATAAGGTTAAAAAATAAATATTTTAAATCAAAAAAATTACAGTGTGTTTATGACATAAAAAGGTAAGTTTTCACCAAATTTCGTGGATAAAAAAATTTTTTTGTAAAAGATAAAAATAAAAAACCAAAAACTTGGTTATTTGAATTTTTCACATAAATTTTAAGGTTATGTGAAAAAAGTGTATATACAAAAGTTGTAGATCTTTTTATTACCTACAACTTTGCAATTTAACGTTTTTCCACAGGACTTGTAGTTTTACCAGAAATCGAGATAAATCGTTTTCTATTGTAGTATCGTATTAAGAAGATACAATTTATTTCTTAACCAAATTGCTGTTAAAAGTAGTTAATTATTCAAGAAGACTGTGCTGCTAATGGAACTGATTTGATTACTACCAATAAAAATACAGTTCTAGCAAATCTGGAATTGATATAACACTAATGCGGGTTTAATACATTATCAATTTATTTAATATGGGTTAATACAAAATAGGTCATCAATACAAACTATGTTTTAGCAAACCTATTAAATCATTTTTCTCAGTATACCTAGTAAAGATTTCCTTATAGGAAGATACGTTGAGAAAGTGTCTTTGACACGAATTTCACTTGATAATCCGACATCAAATCCCCATCCAGATACTATCTAACAGGTTTGGCATCATATACATATATCCCCATCAGTTAAAACATAAGGATTTGCTCTTTGCCTCATTCAGAGTAAACTGGTTTGCAAGAAACCAATCCTATGTTTCCAATTATTATGAATCTCTAACACCCTGCTCAAGTGCAACAGAGTCATTATTTGAGTGTAAAATAGTTTAATCATCTGCAAATAGGATATGGATTCTCGTATCTGAACAAAGCTGTAGGTCGTTAATATTGCATAAAAAAAGAACTGGACCCAAAACAGAGCGTTGAAGAACCCTAATCGAAATGTTGGTCGCCACTTTTGATGCTTGGTATTGTATTTAAGTTTTTTTTTAAGTATTTTGTGTGATACGCAATGGAGTGCTTTTGTCAAATCTAAAATCTTTTATTTTTTTATGTAGGTATACAGGGCGATTCACGGTGGATGGAACGTTAGACGTTTCTGACGAACCAGTAAAGGAATCGTTCTGAAAATTTGGTCGCGTACATAAACGGACATGCTCTACCAACCTAAAATATTTTTAACAATACAGTGTTGCCGCTTCCATACAAAAATAATAGTAACTTCGATTTTTTAAATGCAACACCATATATTTTATTTTATTTTCGAAACCCCCATTACTTTCCTTACAATTTTTATTAATTCTACTCTATACTTATCTCTTACCGTTTCTAAGATATAAATTAATTTCCGGTTTTTTTTTCCGAAAACGTCACTTTTAAAAATGCTGATAATTTTAAACTCTAAAACACTAAAACCCTGAAATTTGGTAAATAATTAACTAATACCATAGGGCTCTTTGCCCTAGTTCTAAATCTTAGTTGCAATATACAGGGTGGTTGAAAAATACACTTATTCTGGTAACTTGAACAAGTGACCATAAGTCCTTTTTTTCAAATGTAACACCCTGTATATTATTACGGATTTGAAAAGCTGCTAAAATTTCACTTAATTCTTGTATTTCATACCTGTACCTAACTAACTAGTTTAACCATTTTTTTGACGTATTAAGCATGATTTGTAAAATTTTCTATACAATTCAATTTTTATGTGGCTTTAGTAAGTTAGCCATGACAAAAACTGATGTTTACGTATGTTACTATGGTTATCGTTTTGACATTTCATTAAGTTTAGATACAAGATAGCAATACAGTTTAAAGCCATGGAAGAAAACTATACAAATGCAGTTTTTATGAATTTATTTATTTTATTTGGACAAAGTACCCCTATTTCAGAAAATTATCGGCAGGACATGTATAAAGTTTAACGAAATGTACTCTAATTTATCTCCAATGAATCTTAGAAAATTTATAAGGATCCAGAACAATTTTATTAAATGTTAACTACTTAGTCAAATAATAAAATACTTCTAAAATTATACCTAATAAACTGCTATTTTAAAACCCATATAACCCTGAAACTATTTTTTTTCAAAATGTAAATTTTTTTTTTTAATTTATTTAGATGAACCGTTTTAAAGATGGAAAAAATATTTTAAAAAATCTTGATGCATTCCAATTGGGTCAAATATACCGTCCTTTTAAAAGGACGATCGGGGTAATATACTACTATTTTAAACTTCTTTCTAAAAATTCTAAAAAAAAAACAAGCGATAGTCCGATACATTTTTTATTGAAAAATAATGCCCATAATAGGGAATCATAGACTCATCCTCTCTGTGATTCTCTGCTGGTGGTGCATGCACAAAAAATTTAAGGTTCAAAATATTAAATAGGGGTCTTATTCTTGAATATTTATCTTACTGATCAAGTTGTGTATTGTCACAGCAATGTATGTTTGTCATAATAAATTGAAATCTGTCACGGGAAATTGCCTTGCATATGAGTGAATTATTTGTATCTTCCCTATTTTGCCAATAGATATGTTTTCGAGGCAGCGTCGAATAACCGCTCACAAGCACTACCTCTATAAAACAAAGCAACTCATCCTCGGCAATATCTCCAAGACGATTTTTCTGATGAGCATAAATATTCGTGAAATTCAATATAAGATTGATAACTTTGTCAAAAAATGGTTGAAACGCAGTAACTGAAGAAATGTTATTTGAAACTGACGTTACAGACTGCCATATAGAAAAGTCTTGGTTTTCTAGATCTTCTTGTTTGTAGTCAAACGATTTTATAAGTTTCGGCCTTCGCTCTTCTAAGGTTTGTTCCAGTGGTCCTTGCATGAGCAAATACTTCCGCTCTTAGTTGGGATCCAGGCAGATTATTCATATCCACCAAAGCTTCATCCCCGGAATCTTCATCCGTGTCACCACTGCTATTATTTGCATTTTCCGGCGGAAATATCGCTATTTGTTCTGGAACATCAACGGTATCATCATTTTCTATTTTTTTCAGTAATTCACATGGTGTCAGCGGTCTTTTCCAATATCAACAAGAAAAAAATATAATTAGCAACTAGTAGTACAAAGTCCTACCGTCCTTTTAAAAGGACACAGTGACATTTTCTCATAGTTTAACTAAACTATACAAACTAATCTCAGGTTATATTTACTGGATACATTTTAAGATTATAGGTACACAAAAAATTGTGTAAAAAGTTGTTAAATAAATTATTTTTTAACAAAAAACTTACCTCAAATTATTCATTGCAAAGGGATGTAAAACACAGAAATATTATCACCTAAAATAAAACACCTAAAACCTTAATGGCGTGCAAAGCAGTGCACTGACAGGTAGTTAATATTAACAAACATCGAATCTCGGTGGCGCAATCTTGATTTTATGTTAGATACTTAGCTGAGATGACTATGTTTTCGCCGTCCTTTTAAAAGGACGGTAGGTTTATGGGTTAACAGATGTTAAAAACGCTGGCCGTTTTACATCCAAACCCTTTAATATGCGGATCTTAACTGCATGGATTTCAAGAAAAATTTAATTTTAATGTTTTTTGCATGTTAATGCAAACACACATTGTCCAAATAAAATAAATAAATTCATAAGAACTGCATTTGTATAGTTTTCTTCCATGACTTTAAATTGTATTTCTATCTTGTATCTAAACTTAATGAAATGTCAAAACGATAACTATAAAACATACGTAAACATCAGTTTTTGTCATGGCTACTTACTAATAACCGAATAAAAATTGAATTGTATAGAAAATTTTACAAATCATGCTTATGATCTCAAAAAAATGGTTAAAATAGTTAGTTAGGTATAGGTATGATATACAAGAATTAAGTGAAATTTTAGCAGCTTTTCAAATCCGTAATAATATACAGGGTGTTACATTTGAAAAAAAGGACTTATGGTCACTTTTTTAAGTTACCAGAATAAGTGTATTTTTCAACCACCCTGTATATTGCAACTAAGATATGGGACTAGGGCAAAGAGCCCTATGGTATTAGTTAACTATTTACCAAATTTCAGGGTGTCAGTGTTTTAGAGTTCAAAATTATTAGCATTTTTAAAAGTGACGTTTTCAGAAAAAAAAGGAAATTAATTTATATCTTAGAAACGGTAAGAGATAAGTATAGAGTAGAGTTAATAAAAATTGTAAGAAAAGTAATGGGGGGTTCGAAAATAAAATAAAAGATATAGTGTTGTATTTAAAAAATCGAAGTTACTATTATTTTTGTGTGGAAGCGGCAACACTGTATTGTTAAAAATATTTTAGGTTGGTAGAGCATGTCCGTTTATGTACGCGACCAAATTTTCAGAACGATTCCTTTACTGGTTCGTCAGAAACGTCTAACGTTCCATCCACCGTGAATCACCCTGTATACAAAAGGATGTTATTAAAAAATTCAGTAGCACGTTCGTTGTTAAATCAATAACAAGTAACGGTAAAATCGTAAGCTCGTCCAATCTTTTGCTCATCTAGAAAAACCAAATTAAATACGAAAAATAAGCTATTACAAAAGCTGTTTATGTCTATGCCTAAATACTTTTAATTTATCTTCGTTCGGTTGACAACCATTTAATGGGTTTGGTGATGGCCAATGGCAAAAAACTGTTTTTAAACAACTAATTAAGTTTGATAAATTTCCAATAAATATTGTTTTCTTTTTAAGACGTATTCAGACATTTACTAACGACTTTATGTTAATTTTAAGAAGAATTAAAAGACTTTTTGCAGTATTAAAGAATATTGTCCACTACTATAAAATTAATCTTTTATCTTGAACACTCATTATTCAGATAAACGCCACAAGCGATTCTATATTTCTTTGATCTGCGACAGAAATTCCTTTTTAATTTGAAGGCAACATGTGTTTTCAACCCACATGTCTAAGATTAATCTATTTTTGCCTAAGGTTAAAGTTTATTTCCATTTAGCTTTTAATTATTATGATAATTAGGAGCACTTATTGAGACATTAAAAAATTGGAAAATAAATAACTAATGTGTTTGGTAATGCCCTCGAAAAATGAGCATCAAAGAGTTATTTTCAAAGTAATCTTGACAGATATAAATGCTTACTTTATGTTTTTCCCATTCAGTTTGATTGTCGATGTTGGTTTGTTTCGGGTAATAATACCAACAACTCCTATAAACAAAATAAGCGTTTATTTTTTTGCTACAATAACTTTTAATCAAAGCGTTGCTAAAACTGCTATAAAATAGTTGTTTTTTTTTAAATTTAAAGAAAAATCTTGTTTTAGGATATAATTATGTCAGAAATAATTTTTGAGAAATAATGAAATTTTTTCTCATGCCCATGAATTATTATCTGAAATAAAATATAATTATGAAAACATAACTATTTCAACTACATGATCTCTAGGATATTGTAGATATCACCTCTGCCTAAATTAGTTATAAGTTTAAAATTATCTTTATCTTCAACAATAAATTCTTTTTTGCATCTCACCCATTTTCGAGTCCTTTTGGGAAATCTGCCAAATAAAAATCATCTTTAATAAAATTTCACACAAATCCTCTACTACTTTCACCGGGAATACAAATTTCACGATGAACTGCACCGCCAATCCTCTCTTTTGGGAAACCGAAACATTCACACTATTCGCACTGTTGGACCGTTGGGCTAATCGCTAATTATCCTTACACCCGACTACACAACATCGATACGGCTATTTAAAACTATTTAAAACACTATTTGAACCGGAAAACAATATAGTTTTCACTTAATGCATAAAAATTAAAACACACCGGCGTAATTGTGGACTCGATTATTAACCAAACAAAATAACTAACAGGTGCTGCTACGTTGCCAGATCGACTCGAGCATTTCACATGTCCTACTCCTACTGCACGTTAACTAATTTTTTAACCAAAATATTCCTAATAAAATGTGTGTAATAACTAAGTTAACGTAGTATAGCATAAATAGTAAACACATTACAGAAGGAAACCTATTTCCGAGTAAATCAGGAATTATGGAAGATCTGGCAATGCCTCTTGTCGATGCAAGTGGAGCATAGCCTTAGACGAGGTAAAGGAGGGGACGCGGCATGCGCACCTACAGCGACAGAAGCGAAGTGTGACCAAAAATTCGATAGCGGCCATTATTCTGGTGCCAAACATCCTATGGTAACCAAGCGGGTTTTTCGTGTTTGTGAATGAATCATAGTAGTATTTTCTGGTGCCATCTGGTCACAATCGCAAGGTTATGATGCCGCGTCCCCTTCTTTACCTTGTCTAAGAGCATAGCCAACTAGATAAAATAGACAAATGATGCCAAAACATTGTTATGACTAAAGAGCGTGACGTCACTACCAAATTTCTTTAGAACGCGGTGTCCTTGTTTATAGGAGTTGTTGATTAAAACAATATAAGTGTTACACGAAGTAGTTTCGGGGATGGCGAAGGTCAACTATAAACTTCTCATGGGTTTTACGAAAAGGCGGAAATTTATTCAAGATTGATTTAATAAAAACCATTTCGGCAATTTTAGAGATACACATTTTCAATTTAAATGTTTCCAAGCCAAGAGGCCTTGGGAGCGGTAATTGTGTAGAAACCCAACTCTTTAAAACTCTTTGCGATCTAACCCAGGCGTTGGACTATGTCAATATTTTTCTGGTTTTATAGAAATTGAAACAATATGGTGTCCAAGGAAACGAACTAACCTTTGTCTTTTTGAACTGTTATTTATAATATATGGCACTACTTTCTTACCATATTAAAATGGTATACATTATATTGTAATGACTGCTATTATTAACATTAAACTAATAAATATGCCATCCAGAAAAACCCCGAGCAGATATTGACATCTTAAGTTTTGGCAAAACATAATGATTTGCCGGTAAAGATGCTTGGTATCATGCTGGAATGATTTTCTATCCCGACTAGTGCACGGCTAGGCGACGTGCTGCTCTTCGTACAACGCTGCCAACAAGTAAGTAACTTAAGTATGAAGCAATCGACATTTTGCCCTACTAGCTTAGAAACCTAACTAATATTGATATTTTTTCTGGCCACCGCAGCCTTTTAGACCCATTTATGATAAAATCCATACCTTTAAAAAGCATTGCTTTATCTTTGTCGTCCCATTCACCGGTATATACTGGGGATAAACTAATTTTGATTTTATTACACGTAGCTACGTGACGCTCCGCATCGGAGTGAACTTGTCAACACTGATAATCTCTTTTCCTAATGCTTTCAGTTCTGAAAAGGCGATGACTATCTTCCTATCTTCCATTTGCTATAGTTAGGGTTACAAAACGTCCCGGATGTGCCTATTGAATACCGAATTCTGATAATTTCAATATATTACTACCGACACGTCGGCTAATGTGAGACACTTAATAGGAAATGTGACCGAAATACTAAACCAATCGATTTGGAGAACTCCCAAAGCGAGAACCAGAATTGTGGCATAATGTAGATATCAATATATAAACAATTACTTATATTATGTACAATGGGTGTACAATTCATGAGACTGATTCTATAAATCTTCATAATATATTAAAAAAAAATTTAATTACAAACTGAATACCTACTCGACGAATAAGGTTGTGACAGGTGACGTCACGACCTAATTGCAACATAGCTATTTGTAGAAGAAATGATCGATTTTTTACATTGATTAATTATTTTAATTATTTTAAGTGCTTATTTAATTATTTTTAAGTAAATTTTAAAGGTGTCATCAATAATGTAGTGATATAATAATAAAGTGATCTTGATCGATTTTACACTTGGTGTTGTAGGAACAAGTTGTTTTTAAATATATCAAAGTGTAAATATTATATACAATTTAGTAATTCTTTAAATAGTGTTGTAAATAGCTATCATTTAATAACATATTAGAAAACGTGAAAGTTATTAGAGATCTTGGAGTGCTTTTTGATCATAAATTAAGTTTCAATCAACACATTGAGATTTGTAGAAATAAGGCTATGAAAATGTTGGGATTTATAAAAAGAAACACCAGGGATTTCTCTCACGTCAAGGCAATAACATTACTGTATACCTCACTGGTGCGACCACATCTAGAAAATTGATACAGTATGTGGTCCCCCTATTATAATATTTATCAAGATATGTTGAACGGTGTTCAGAGAAAATTTCTTAAATATGTAGCTTATAAAAGACATATATGAGTAGATAACATTAACTACTCTGAACTGGAAAAGGATCTCAATATAGGCTCATTAGAAAGCAGGCGAAATAACATGGACGTTGTAATTGTTTTTAAATTGGTTAATGGTCTATGTACTTAGGTAACTGTCCAAAATTACTATCCAAGTTCAGTTTTTATGTTCCACCTAGATTTCTTCGGGAAAGTAAGATTTTTGAACCTCAACATCATCGAACTCGATAGGGTCAAAACAAGGGGGTGAACAGAATGATGAACAACTGCAATAATGCCAATATTGATTTGTTTAATGCGTCTCTAGCCAGTTTGAAGTGTTATTAAAAAGAAATAATTAAAATGGTATCAATGAATATGAAATCTATATATATATATATTTTCTTTGTAAGTTACGTTATTGTCATAAATTATGTTATTTTGGGTATACAAATTGTATATAATTTTAAATTTTATAGATTGTATTTTATTGGGCTATGCCCGTTTATTTGAAAATAAATAAATAAATAATTATTCTATACAGTTTCACGTGTCGAGTAGTTCCAAGACCTTTTAATTCGAAACTTTGTTTTTGTTTTCGTTTTCACATAAAAAAAAATGTCATTTCTCAACCTTTAAGGGCCTAAGGCTTCATTCTGCGATGTACCGGGTGGTCAACTAAGAATGATCGCCGGCTTTATCTCCAAAACCGTTTACACTGAAAGAAAATTCTTGCTTTCGTTATAAAAATCTTTACAAGCTTATAAAAAACTATACTTAAATAGAGGACAAAAGAAAAATTACCTGAGACAGTATAATCCATTTGGCTGGGATTTCATGTAAAGTAATTTTATAAAAAAGGATCACTTCTAACCCAAACAAACAAAATCCTGCGTTTACAAAGTCATTAACTATAAATATACATATTACATAAACTAGTTTTTATACCACTGTATAGCGTTTCGCTTCTTATATCAATGTCATTTCTCAGCCTTTAAGGGCCTAAGGCTTCATTCTGCGATGTACCGGGTGGTCAACTAAGAATGATCGCCGGCTTTATCTCCAAAACCGTTTACACTGAAAGAAAATTCTTGCTTTCGTCATAAAAATCTTTGCAAGCTTATAAAAAACTATACTTAAATAGAGGACACAAGAAAAATTACCTGAGACAGTATAATCTATTTGGCTGGAATTTCATGTTAAGTCATTTTATAAAAAATGATCACTTCTAACCCAAACAAACAAAATCCTGCGTTTACAAAGTCATTTACTATAAATATACATAAACTAGTTTTTATACCCCTGTATAGCGTTTCGCTTCTTATATCAATGGTCTTTGCTGTGTCAGCATTTCTTCTCTCTACTTATAGGTACCTTTTTTAGCTAAGGTGGCAAATAAACATTGCTGTCGTAGTAAAGTGGTCTCTCCTATGGCAGCACCACATATTTACTAAAATATATGGTGTCGTCCAAAAAAGAAGCCGTATATTTTGTTGCGATTTTGATATATAATGTAGGAAGCATTATTTTATAAAGCATTTTTAATAGACAAACCTTTAATGTTTAAACTTAAAATAATTTACTGAAAATTTTGATTCATAAAAAGTGATTCAAAATTTAATAAAATATGAAGCTTATTTTTGAGATAACTCTATATTTTACAGCATGCAAGAGATTTTTCAATACAAATACTTTAATTATTTTAATTTTTGGATTCAAGGAAACCAAAAATTTAAATTTTAAAATATATATATTTATTACTTTATTTTTATGACAAAAGTTAAAAGAAAAGACGTTTAAAAGATAACCTATATTATCTATAAGGTGTTTTGCTACTGTAACTGTTGTAACATTAAAACACCCCATAATGATATGGGGACGATATATCAACCAAATCTAGGTTAAAATTTTGTCAAATTCATATTATGACATGATATGCCAAACTAATGAGTAAAAAATAAGTAGTCAAATACAAATTTATTTTTGTTGTTTACAAAATTAACAAAGTAAGAATAAACAGAAAGAAAAAGAAAAATAATTACATAAATTGCTGAAATTGGCCACCACCATGCTCCAAGCATAAATTCACACGTCTCTTCATATTTTCGAAAGTGTTGACCAGCATCTCTGGAGAAATGTTACCACATTCTTGGATACTCCTTTCTTGTAATTGTTCTAAATTTGCAACTGGTGTTTTAAAAATAGTGTTCTTTAAATGAGGAAAAACGAAGTAATCCAGAACCGTTAAACAAGGTGATCTAGGTGGGAATCGAAAACTGATCAATCTGTCGTCGAAAAAATTGCGTAAGTAGTTAATAGTTTCGGCGGCTGTATGGGCGGTTGCACCGTCCTGTTGAAAATATCCAAAACGTAGTTCATCGTCAAGTAATTGCTCCATACATGGATTCAAAATATTGTCTCTATGCCGCTGTGCTGTAACTATGTCATGGAAAAAAATAGGACCAACAATTCTTCTTCGGAAAACAGCTAACCGGACACCAATTTTTTGAGGCTGCAATGCGGACTCTACAAAATAATGGGGATTTTCACTACTCCACATGTGTGTATTCTGAGAATTCACATAACCGGAGAGGTGGAACCAGGCTTCATCCGAAAAAAATGTCAGGTCTAATAAATCATTTCTTTCCAATAAATTTTGGGTAAACCATAAAGAGTAATTCCTGCGTCTTTCAAAATCTGCGGCTTGTATTTCTTGGAATACTTGCGTTTTAGAAGGAAATAAATTTAGCTGCTTCTTAAGAATAGTCCTGCATGTTCCATAAGATCTTCCCACTTTTTGGACAGGCGTCTTATACAATTTGTTGGCGTATTTTGCATTATTTCACGAACGTTTGCAACAAGTTTTTCTGTTCTTACAGATGGTCTTCCTGCTCCCTTTTTGTGTTGTATGGAACATGTTTCCCTAAACACAGCCACGGCTCTTTTCAGGCAATGATAAAAAAATTCCCAGCAATAAAAGCAACGTTAGGAAAATGTTCGTGAAAATCGTCCATGCACAAACCCGGATTGTATTGCCACTAGCCATTTACTCTAACCCCGATTGGAAAATACGCTTCAACCATGAATGTTTTGTGCTATTCCGTAAAGCTCATTGTGTGAATTGTTCAAGAAATTGGAAAAATTAGCGATGAATTAAATTACTTTTAACGACTGTCAAAGATGACTGAATAACTGACTGATTGTTAATTCAGGTAGTTACTGACACCCAACAGGTGCTAAGCTCTACGGCTATGCATTACGTCCTTAGATGCAAGGCCCTCTTTGATTTAAATAATTTTTGCTCGCACGGTATGTGATATTAAAGCTGGAGCATGGTGCAGTGGTGTGGCCTCCGGGATACAATGTTCATAATGACAGTTTAGAAAAGGTTCAATGGACATTTCTAAAAATATCCTTTTAAAGCGAGATAATGTTAACCCTTATCAAGGTTATTATTAACTCTTAATGACTGTGTTTAAACTATTAAATAATCTTAATTACTATCCAAATATTATATAATAATAATAATAATAATAATAATAATAATAATAATAATAATAATAATAATAATAATAATAATAATAATAATAATAATAATAATAATAATAATAATAATGCCTTTTATTTCATACACAAATATTAATACAAAAAAATATTAATAAAGGTGGCGGTATTCATCTACAGCTGCTCATACAACCACCTAATTCATAAAAATAAATAAAATAGAAATCCAAGGAAACAACAAAAATATAAAAAAACAAAAGCAGAAGTTCTAACATGGAAAATACATGTTTTTGAATATAAAAGGAAAAAAAAGAGTATGCCTAATGTAAACTTAAAGTAATATTAGTAAAAAGTAAAATAATAAACAAAAAAGTTGAAAACTAAAAGCAATGTAAAAGTGAAATAAGTTGAAACAAAAATAGAAAAAAAAAATAGAGAAAAAAAAATAGAAAAATTACATGCTGCGCAAACGCTAGCGCGAACTGCGACCCGCCAGCAGATGCTCTTTAACACCCCTACAAAAGGCAGCAGAGCTGGGAGCCATCCTGACATAGCCTGGCAAAGAATTAAAAGTGGTAACGGCCGTATAGCGGAATGAACGCTGAAAAAAAG
Source organism: Polydrusus pterygomalis (assembly GCA_963969555.1). Taxonomy (NCBI): domain Eukaryota; kingdom Metazoa; phylum Arthropoda; class Insecta; order Coleoptera; family Curculionidae; genus Polydrusus; species Polydrusus pterygomalis. The sequence goes on along the minus strand of OZ018376.1, from coordinate 32,525,632 downwards.
CATGGTTGTGCTTGGGAACACTATACAAATCCCTGTGGCGAGTAAGAACACCATGCACATCAGAACCCTTAGTAAGTTTATTAAAGAGGTAAGAAGGAAGTTCAGTTAGTCTAATTTTGTAAACCAGATGTAGGATATGAAGTACATAACGCTCTTTGATAGTAAGCCATCCTGATTCGATCAAATAAGGTGAGATATGATCGAATTTGCGGACATTAAAACTAAATCTAAGACACGCGTTCTGCAGTTTCTGTAAGCTATTTTTGTCTTTTTGAAGCAATGCAGGAATGCAGATACAACTTTTGTATACCTCCTTTAAGTAGTGATTTGGTTACGCCTCGTATATTAACACGACACGCGACACTATAAAAAAATGAACCGGCACCGTGCAAACGACGCGTAATGTTCAAAGCCAACGACTGACTGCCACCTGCCGATAGCGATGGGCGGATCGGATCTGAGCCGGATCGGTGAGTCGGATCTTAAGAAAGATTCATACTGATCTGACTCTCAAAATAAAATAGACGGATCACGGATCTATTTGATTTGATTGTCGACCGCTAGGTTCACGTTCGGCGTAGGGATAGAATTCACTGCTACGGCGCCACGAGCTGCGATGGAGAGTCGCTCGTGGCTCTCGGATCCGTTAAAAGATTTTTTAAAGTTGTTCCGATGCCTGACATGCGGGTCGCAGCGTTGGAAAAGAAAACGAAGCGTGGCGATTTATTACTGTTGTGTTTATTGTATTGTGGGTTGCGTCACTTATTTCTTGATTTCATAGAGTCTGGAATATAAGTTTTTTCTATGAAACCACCATATTAAAGAATCTTCGTATCTTTTAATAAGCGGTTCATTTAAATGTTTGTCCATTTCTGTGATCACTGGGGGGTTCTTATTTTTTGAATAATGTTAAATGGCGCTACCGCGTAAGATCGTTTAAAATAATGATCAAGATTTTCTTTATGATTTTTGGGACAAGACCCGGGATCCGGCTCATTGAGTCGGATCTTTGTGCTGATTCGGATTTGGTGACCCGAATCCCAAAATAGATCCGTCTTGCCCACCACTACCTGCCGAGCTGCTACAGGAAAAGCATGGGGTGGTACTCCCAACTGGATAAATTGATGCGTGATACGCATGCGTCAGCGCCTTTCAAGAATTCTGTAAATTCCTCAATATAATTTAAAAGGTTGGCATATTTTATCCAATTGATCAGTATCAATGTAAAGTAATCCAATATAATTATTTCGTATAAATAACAGTATTATAAATCATACAACTGATTTACAAATTGATTAAAATTTAAATTAAAAAATATAATCAAATAAATTTCCCTCGCTGTTAATCAATTGACTTTTTTACTGTGAATATTTCATCTACGATTAGCTGTTCGGTCGCCATGTTGACGCATCATCACTGCGCTGTCCTATTGCAACTTTTTTCAGTTTTCTAATGATCGGTTATTTATTTTATACATAAACATTTAATCATATAACTTATAAAAAATTAATCAACGTGTCTTAACAAATAACTTAGTATATCCTTAATTACAACCATTTTTTCTTAATTAAAATTCTTATATGCAGCAGGGAAATTAAGTAATAAACCAACTTGAGCATGGTAAAGTGGCATTCTTATTCTCGATTTAAATAGGTTCTTGCATTTGTTACCAGTTCTTGTAACGTATTAGGTATAAGCGGTAGCCTAATTGCATTTGTATAAAATGCCATCGCGAATAATTAAAAGGAAATTGCAAGGGAATTAACAATGTCCGTGTGGGATCTTAGACTGGAATCAGATTATTCTCAGGAGTATTTATATCATTGCGCATGGATTGTTTTCATTACTTAAAATATTTTGTTATTAAAGGGAATTCGAGGACATTGAAGAAAATGATCTATTCTAATACAACAGGTTTGCTAAAACTTAGTTTGTATTGATAACTTATTTTTTATTAACCCATATCAAATGTTTTGCTAGTGTATCAAACCCATTTTTGTGTTAATATCAATTCCAGATTTGCTACAACTGTATTTTTATTGGTAGTAATCAGTTCCGTTCAGCACAGTCTTGTTGAATAATTAACTACTTTTAAGACAGCAATTTTGTTAAGAAATAAATTGTATCTTCTCAATGCGACGCATTTTGTCTCCAGTAAAGCGCTTTTTTTACTATTAAGAAAGCAGAACAGCATCCCCAAAAACGAATTACATCAGTTAAAACCTATAATCCACATGACGTTGGTGGGGGTTCGTAGCGATCGGCATTCGCCGGGCGCCGTATTATTAGGGATGCACAAAATTCGAAATCCATCGATACATTGAAAATCGATATATCGAATTTTGACCCATCGATGTAGCAAATACATCGACATTAATCCATCGATATTGAATAAATATCGACCGAAAAACATCGATATACAGGGTGATTCATTAAGGGTGGCGACCGGCCATATCTCGGAAACTACTAGGCATAGAAACTTGGAGAAAAAAAAATTATGATTAAAGCGGTCATGAAAATTCTGGAAATAACTTTTAAGTTCCTCATTTCGCCGCAAGGGGGCACAATTAAATATTTTTTTTTTAATTCTAAATTTCTCCGAAATTTCCCATATTAAGGTATAACTCTGATTACATCATCGAAAAGCTTAGATAATTCTGCATTATTTTGGTTTGAGGCTCATTGGCGTACCGGCCTTGATAAGAGTGGGGGAAGCTATTGAATGTGCAAATATTAAAATCGCTGTAACTTGTAAACGACTTATCCGATTTTACTAAATTTAAGCTTGTTTGGAAGGGAAAGGTAAGTAACTACAATCGCCGTATCCAGTAGTACACGATAGTGTTTAATAAAATTGCTAGAGGGCACAATTTGTAATAATAACAGTTTTTTCGATTTTATCCCGGAAATTCAAATCATACGGTATAACTATGACATCATAATCGAAAAGTAGATGAAATTTGCAAGAAAAGATGTAAAGACCGCAGTTCGATATCTTTGTTCGTTTCAGAGTTATTGCCAAAACAATAATTTTTAATACAAATTGCGCCCTCTAGCAATTTTATTAGAAACTATCTTGTATCATTGGAAACGACAATTGAAGGCACTTACCTTTTTCTTCCAAACAAGCTTAAATTTAGTAAAATCGGTTAAGTCGTTTAGAAGTTACAGCGATTTTAATGTTTACAGTTTCACTTGATAAGAGTGGGAGAAGCTATTGAAAGTGTAATCATTAGAATCGCTATAACTTCTAAACGACTTATCCGATTTTACTAAATTTAAGCTTGTTTGGAAGAACCTTCAATTGTCGTATCTAATGGTACAAGATAGTTTCTAATAAAATTGCTAGAGGGCGCAATTTGTATTAAAAATTATTGTTTTGGCAATAACTCTGAAACGAACAAAGATATCAAACTGCGGCCTTTACATCTTTTCTTGCAAATTTCATCTACTTTTCGATTATGATGTCATTGTTATACCGTATGATTTTAATTTCCGGGATAAAATCGAAAAAACCGTTATTATTACAAATTGCGCCCTCTAGCAATTTTATTAAACACTATCGTGTACTGTTGGATACGGCGATTGAAGATACTTACCTTTTTCTTCCAAACAAGCTTAAATTTAGTAAAATCGGATAAGTCGTTTAGAAGTTACAGCGATTTTAATGTTTACACATTTAATAGCTTCCCCCACTCTTATCAAGGTCGGTACGCCAATGAGTCTTAAACCATATTGATGCAGAATTGTCTAAGCTTTTCGATGATGTAATGAGATTTATACCTTAATATGGGAAATTTCGGAGAAATTTAGAATTAAAAAAAAAAATTTAATTGTGCCTCCTTGCGGCGAAATGAGGAACTTTAAAGTAATTTCCAGAATTTTCATGACCGCTTTAATCATAATTTTTTTTTCTTCAAGTTTCTATGCCTAGTAGTTTCCGAGATATGGCCGGTCGCCACCCTTAATGAATCACCCTGTATATCGATATATCGAAATTTTTTATACTTCATGAAACGTTGTTTAATAATAGGTCTTTAAAAATTCTTACCTATTTAACACTTTAAAAACTAATAATGTGTACCTCAAAGTGGTTTTTTAAATCTGGAACGACCTTAGTTTATAAAGCACGGCTTTTATTATTTACAGGTTGGCACGCAGACCATAGTGCTTGGTCTGAGGGTTGGCAGCACCAATACGTGCCGTAATTTCCCTAGTATTTAGGGCCAGTGCATAAAACAAAGAAATTAAGATTGCGCTAGAAAGTAGCAACACTTAAAATAGTTAAAATAGATTTTTTATATCTATAAAAAAAATCTATAAAAATACTAAATGATCCCAATTTTTTGGTTTAATAACTTTGAAAACGATGTATTTTAAGAATTACATCGATACTTCGATACATCGATCTAACCTCCATGCATCGATGTCATGAACCATTGAGTCAAAATCCATCGATGTAAAAACATCGATATTTTGCTCTAATATATCGATGTTTTCGATATATCGAAAACCATCGTGCATCCCTACGTATTATTAGTTTTAACGTATTTGTTGCGCGGGTCACATCGTTGTTTGGAGGTTTCTAGTTGTCCTGTCTGAATTTGATTTTTATTGATCGTATTCAATTAATTTATTTTTACTTTGTATTTACATTTTTTTTAACTTTGCATGTCAGATAAAGCAATAGAAGATTCTTACTTCGCACAACCCAATATTAGTATTGGACTTTATAATAATATTATTTGCATATTATTGCATATTATGCAATGTTAAATGACAAGAACACTATCACACTGGAAGCTATTTAAATTTTTGAGAACTACAGTACTAATTTTTAGTGGTAAGCATATGCTTTATTAACCGTAACAAGCAAATATAACTATGATTAATGTTCAGTTTCATTTTAACTGCCAGTCGAAACTAATACATATATAAAACCAGATTACACCCCCAATAGACCTTGATAATTTCTGTGAGTATTCAGAGCAATAATGGCGATAAACCATTCAATGGTAACAATAACTCCTATTTCCTAACGACTAAATTACCGTGATATTATCACTACACAACAGTCTAGCAAATTTCGTTGTCTCACAGTAGGAAAGCGCGTTTCTGTAATATAGTATTAAACAGTTGTATAAAGAGTATGCGAATTCGTATAAGGAATATAATGATTTTTTCTCAGTGTAACATAGTAGCCCATAGACTGCAGGTTTAAACGTGGTGGCAGAATTATCACTTATTCTAATATGAATAGGTACCAACCTAAAAATTAACTGAAATTTTTTTTAAATTTCTAATTAATTTTTTTTCATCTTTATATTTGTAACCCTTCTGCGGCTTGTAATTAGGAAACATATAACTTAAATTGTCAAAATATAAGAGAATTTTTTTTATTTTTTGTTTTTAAATTAAATGACATCAACTCACAACACTGAGAAAACCTTTAAGATAAGAATTCACATACTTTTTAGTAACATTTTACTCAACAAACTATTGCTATAGTAAGCCAGCATTCTGACCTGAACGTCGCTTACAATATAAGCAGTTTGTTACGGTATTTCATATAATATACAATATTTCTCTACCACCTAGTAATAAGTAAATTAAATAACTTGAAGAAATAGTTCATAATTGGACAAACCAGTGGAGGAAGACTTAGTGTCTTATTTATTTCACTTTTAAATTAAATAAGAATAAGTCCAATATTACGGACTGTCGCGGTCGTCGAAGTACCTGTGTTTGACCGTTCATGTTCATCCTGGCCTTCAGCGAGAGCCAATGAGATTTAAGTTAGGGTGCGGCCAGGCTTGCGAGTGATTTTTCGCGAGAGATAAATCGTTCACGATAATGTAGCGGGCGACAGGCGAGAACCTGTCCACAGGAAAGCGATATTTAAATGTCAGTTTTCGTCATGCCTCTCCATTTATAGACCCTTTCTTAAAGTGCAAAAGGAAATATGGTGTACATCCTATCAAAAGATATAGAAAAGCATATGGGAGAGTTTCATCACCTATACAAACAGTTGAGAAAATACCCAGAGAGGTTTTTCCAGTACTCTAGAATGAGCATAAACACATTTGACTTACTGCTAAATAAGATTAGAGCCAGTCTTGTAAAAAAAACTACCAATTTTGGAAAACCAATGTCTATTGAAGAAAGATTAGTGGTCACAATAAGCGAAAATCGCTGAAAAAATCAAACCGAATTGAAAACAGAACGACACGCTCTAGCCGCTAAGCGATTCCTCGCCAAGCGATTTTGTAGGTATGGCCACTCCAATAAAATTCAATGGCTTTGAAATATTTTTTTGTCGTTAAGTCGTCCACGATTTATCTCTCGCGAAAAATCGCTCGCAAGCCTGGCCGCACCCTACGCTTATAATAGCAAACGACGAGCTGAGCGATTTAAATAGCTAGAAGTCAATACCGATACGATATCAGCCGATAAAAAAGATTCTTATCGCACACTTCAGGTAAACCCGCCATTAGATTACCCCATGTATTACCGTGCGAGCAAAAATTATTTGCATCAAAGAGGGTATTGCATCTAAGGACGTAACGCTTAGCCGTAGAGCTTAATACCTGTTGGGTGTCAGTAACTACCTGAATTAACAGTCAATCAGTTATTCCGTCATCTTTGACAGTCGTTACAAGTAATTTGATTCATCGCTAGTTTTTCCAATTTCTTGAATAATTCACACAAAATGCTTTGCTTGGAGCATGGCGGTGGCCAATTTCAGCATTTTCTGTATATTCTTACTTTGTTAATTTTGTAAACAACAAAAATAAATTTGTATTTGTCTACTTATTTTATTACTCATTAGTTTGGCATATCATGTCATAATATGAATTTGACAAAATTTTAACCTACATTTGGTTAGATATATCGTCCCTATATCATTGTGATCTAAACCAAGCCCTACGTTTTTTAATCCAAGCCCTCTTTGATGAAAATAATTTTTGCTCGCACGGTATAACCTGGATCCTGAACCTTATTATTCGTCGCGATGGCATCAAAACTATTACCTTTGAAGTAAGTCATTACTAACCACCCAAGGCATAGGTAAACCCTGACAACCCCCGCAGCTTGCATTTCAATTTTCCGCCGATAAAAATCACTTATGCATGCCCTGTTTTAGATATTCAAGGCGTGCGATGCACTGCGGCAATACCACTGACACGTTTAGTGCGAGGGCGTTTCTCATTATTGGAATAGTTTGTAATGCTGGGGATTGCACTAGTTTAGTATATTGCTGTTGTTTATTCAAATGTGTATAATTCAGTTTGGTATTAGTTTTTTTTCGTTCTGTATGTTCTTGTATGAGAAATGGAGTTATTTGGTATTTATACTTCCTGTACTGTTTGGTGCGGTTTTTTTAATCGTTCATTTGAAAATTTAAGGTACATAATCAGTAACGTGCATCGAGAATATGTTCTAGAACTTGTAGCAAAATTTCGGGATACTGGATCAGTCGCTAATAAAAAACGCAACATTGAAAATCCCATAAGGAAGGAAGCAATAGAAGTGGGGGTTTTAGGGCAAGTTTATCCCACGTTAAGTACCCGCAAATTGGATGTGTGTGGTGTTAGTCGACGTAGTATCCAACGGATACTAAAGCCCCATAGTTTTCATCCGTATAAAATTAACCTTGTACAAGAACTTAATGAGGACGATTTTGATCGGCGATTACAATTTTGTGAAGATATGAGTGAACGAATTATAAACGATGAACATTTTCTATTTAACACTTGCTTTTCCGACGAATGTTCCTTTTTCTTAAATAGCGTAGTAAATCGTCATAACTGCCGATATTGGTCCGATTCTAATCCCAGAATTTATCATGAGGTACACACACAGCAGCCACAAAAATTAAATGTTTGGGCTGGTATTTAAGTATTTTTGGCGATCATTTAGTTGCTCCTTTTTTCTTAACTGGAAATTTGACGGGTGAAATGTATTTGGAATTACTGCAAGACGCCATAGATCCTGCGGTAACAGCCATAATTGAAAATCAGAATGAATGGCGGTACATTGCGAATAGGTTAATATTCCAACAGGATGGTGCCCCACCACATTACGCATTACGTGTTCGACAATATTTAGATCAGCCGTTTCCAGGTCGATGGATTGGTAGAAGAGGTGCCATTAAATGGCCCCAAGATCGGCCGATTTATCAACTTTGGATTTCTTTCTGTGGGGTCACTTAAAAATCAAAATCTATGCTACTCAGCCCTCGAAAACAAAATCGACGGGTCCAAAAAAGAGTGAATGTCTCCGTTTCGTTTTCGATGCGCCACCTTGTATATTTATTATTGGTAAAGTCAAAGAGTTAGGCGGAAGTCCGACGAAACTGCTTTTTGCACAATGCGACTCTTTTTATTTCCTTTAAAGTTCAAAGTAAGTACAATAAATCCATGTGTTCATTTTCTTTTTATACAGTGTGCTATCATAACAAACATACCAACTCAATCTTAGCAACATTTAATGTGGATATGAATCGATGATCTGACACCAATAGATGAAATAATAACAAATGAACCAATTGACAAAATCGTATTTCATTCATTAATATATTTTCCGAAACGTCGGCAATTAAAATTTGGGTTTCATTTGCTCCCTAAAATCCTTAAGCCCATAAAAACCACCTACATAATGAAACTTACCATTAATCATAATAATATTTGTTTGCTACGGTTAATAAAGCATAATATACTTACCACCAAAAATCAGCACTGTAGTTTTCAAAACTTTAAATAGCTTGTAGTGTGATATTGTTCTTGTCGTTTAACGTATGCAACATGGTTTACTGTGTGATGGGCTAAAATATGGAACAAATTCATTTAAAAATCAGGTATTCATTTTTTGAAAAAACGCTCGGACACGTCGATTATAATTCTTTCTTCCGGATTTTTTGCCTCAAAAAGAAATTATACCGGGTGTGTCAAAAAGTAGATGTAGCAAAATTTTTTTGTTTTTTAAATAGAACCCCCCTATTTTTAGTTATTACCCTAATTCTACGTCAAATTCTGCGCATAATTAATGTAGCATACTCTATCCTTATCTCTAACGGTTTTAGAGAAAAATTACATCATAAAAAAAAATTCTTTAAAAAAAGGTTAAAAAATTAGTTTTTTAAGTGTTGAAAATGCAAACCATTAACTTCTTGACAATATGCTAATCTACTTAAAAACCCTTTTAAAACATTATTTACAGTATTTTCATTAATTTGCCTAATTTCATATCTAATTTTAAATTTTAAGTCTTCCAAATTTTGTGGTTTATCCTTATACACTTTTGATTTCAAATAACCCCAAAGAAAGAAATAGATGGGTGTAAGATCGGGAGATCTTGCAGGCCATTCTATGGGTCCTCTTCTACCTATCCATCGTTCGGGAAATACAGTATTCAAATACTCTCGTACTTGTCGAGCAAAATGAGGCGGAGCACCATCCTGCTGAAACCAAATAGACGCTTTTGGTAGATGAGGCTGATTCGGATTTGGAAAATCCTCAGCTAGTGTGGGAATTAATTCATTTTGAAGAAATTGTAAATACCGGTCTCTTGTAAGATTTCCATCGAAGAAAAAAGGTCCAATAATTCTATCATTTAATATCCCTGCCCAAACATTTACTTTTTGTGGGTATTGCGTGTGCTGTTCTCTCATCCAACGGGGATTATTTGTACTCCAATACCGAAAATTTTGTCTGTTTACCGAACCATTCGAACAAAACGTGGCTTCATCGCTAAAAAGTATGTTGCGATGGAAAAATAGATTTAAGTTGCAAATTTCCATAATAGTTTCACAAAACTGTAGTCGGCGGTCGGGATCATCTTCGTTTAGCTCGTGCAGCAACCTAATTTTGTACGGATGGTACTTTTCTTGTTTCAATACCCGCAACACAGATCGTCGGCTAACATCATTATTAAGGTCTACTTCAGTGGTTGCACTATGAGGATTATCTTCAACCTCTAACAAAATGTTCAATTGTGAGTTTTCACTAATTTTTGGACGACCTGGCCGTAGACGATCCTTTACATTCCCTGTTTCCCTGAATTTCTTCTCAACTTTACTTACTGTAGATCTTGTAATCGGCCGTTCTGGATACTTAGCGTTAAACAATAAACAAGTTACAAACTTCTCCTTGACTTCTTGTTTTGTCTCCACATCCAATTAAAATTAAAATTTCGATTCTTTGTGTTTCATTTAAATGCACCATAATCACAGTTTTTCAAAATTATACCTAAACTAATTTTTGATTGACACATGACTTGCTATCGTAGTAACAATTCATTTAAATTTACCTGTTTACCTTTAAGTAGGTACATGTACCTTTTTTTAAAGATTTTTTTTATGCTGTAATTTTTCTCTAAAACCGTTAGAGATAAGGATAGAGTATGCTACATGAATTATGCGCAGAATTTGACGTAGAATTAGGGTAATAAGTAAAAATAGGGGGGTTCTATTTAAAAAACAAAAAAAATTTGCTACATCTACTTTTTGACACACCCGGTAAAATTTCTTTTTGAGGCAAAAAATCCGGAAGAAAGAATTATAATCGACGTGTCCGAGCGTCTTTTCAAAAAATGAATACCTGATTTTTAAATGAATTTGTTCCATATTTTAGCCCATCACTGTAGTAAAATTTGTCCACATATTATAAAGTCCAATGGGTTGTGAGAAATAAGCATCTGATATGCAAAAATTTTAAGAAACTTAAATACAAAGTAAAAATAAATTAATTGAAACAGGTATTGGTACGATCAATCGAATTCAAATTCAGACAGGACAGCTAGAATACTCCGACCAACGATGTGACCGGCGCAACAAATACGTTTAAAACTAATAATTCGGCGCGCGACGATTGGCGACCGCTACGAACCCCCCACCAACGTCTTGTGAAATATAGGTTCTAACGGATACAATTCGTTTTCGGGAACGCTGTTCTGCTTTCTTAATTGTAGAGAAACCGATTTACTGGGAACAAAATGCGTCGCATTGAAATGATATAATTTATTCCTTAACAAAATTGCTGTATTCTGTACTAGTTCATTATTCAACAGACTGTGCTGCTGATAGAACTGATTACTACCAATAGAAATACCGTTCTAGCAAATCTGGAATTGATGTAACACTAAAGTGGGTTTGATACACTAGCAATTTATATAATATGGGTTAATAAAAAATATCTTATCAAACCTGTTGTATGAGATCATTTCCTCAGTGTACTTTAACATCAGAAACGAAGCCTCTTGCCTTGCAAAACGGGCACTTTAAGAGGGAATATCTCTAAAACCAAGCTTTTTCGGCAAAACTAATTTTTAGATTCGTAATCTCTAAGCCCCAAAATGCATCATTCAACCACTACCTTCAACATTTTATTATTAATAGCTCAAAAAATCTACTATTCAATAAAACATAAGGTACCTACTATAGATATTTCTGCTATAAGCCCTTTATTAAATATTTTCTATTGGTATTCTGCACGTGCGTTTGTGCCGACATATTTATTGGAACGGTATAATAGTGGATTACAACGGCGTTTGAGTGCGTAAACTTGTAACATGTGACAGAGTTTTACTTGCATGTCAAGTTGAGCTTTTAAAATATTATATACTGCTATACTGCAAATATTATATATGCTGCAGTAAAATACCCTAGTTTCCTTTATTTTGTGTAGACGGATATATTATTACGAAGAACACTAAAATGTTGTATCCAGCTTTCATGCCAGTGCACTATTAGAAACATGTCATTGCAAGTGATATCTAACTAAAGATAAATAGATAAAAATAGGTATTCTACATATTTATCTACTTTATGGGAATTGACGTTTATAAATGGTTTACTCAGCTCCACAGCCAAATGTAAAGTTTGTTGTTGCTGCACAAAACCCATTCATTAAGCGACTTTCTAGGTAACTTGGTTCCTCCCAATTCAACTACATACCTTCAGTTTTTATCTTTAAAATAGTCAAAGTGCTCGTGTAGTGATCGTTTCTAATTAAAATAGATGGTTTCATGAACTCTTTAGTACCTACCGTGCGAGCAAAAATTATTTGCATCAAAGAGGGCCTTGCATCTAAGGACGTAATGCTTAGCCGTAGAGCTTAATACCTGTTGGGTGTCAGTAACTACCTGAATTAACAATCAATCAGTTATTCCGTCATCTTTGACAGCCGTTACAAGTAATTTGATTCATCGCTATTTTTTTTTTCTTGAACAATTCACACAATGGGCTTTACGGAAGAGCACAAAACGTTCATGGTTGAAGCGTATTTTCGAAACGGGGTTAAAGTAAATGGTAAGTAGCAATATAATCCGGGTTTGTGCATGGGCGATTTTCCCGAACATTTTCCTAACGTTGCTTTTATTGCTGGGGATGTTTATCATTGCCTGAAAAGAACCGTGGCTGTGTTTAGGAAAACAGGTTCTATACAACACAAAAAAGGACCAGGAAGACCATCTGTAAGAACAGAAGAACCTGTTGCAAACGTTCGTGAAATAATGCAAAATACGCCAACAAATTGTATAAGACGCCGGTCCCAAGGAGTGGGAAGATCTTATGGAACATGCAGGACTATTCTTAAGAAGCAGCTAAATTTATTTCCTTATAAAGTGCAAGTATTCCAAGAAATACAAGCCGCCGATTTTGAAAGACGCAGGAACTACTCTCAATGGTTTACCCAAAATTTATTGGAAATAAATGATTTATTAGACCTGTTATTTTTTTCGGATGAAGCCCTGGTTCCCCCTCTCTGGTTATGTGAATTCTCAGAATACACGCATGTGGAGTAGTGAAAGTCCCCATTTTTTTTGTCCACATTGCATCCTTAAAAAATTAGTGTCTAGTTAGATTTTTCCCGAAGAAGAATTGTTGGTCCTATTTTTTCGATGACACAGTTACAGCAAAGCGGTATAGTGACAATATTTTGAATCCATTTGTGGAGCAATAACTTGACGACGAACTATAAATAAATAAATAAATAAATAAGGTCTTTATTTCCATTTTAATTTATAATACAACCTAAAAGTAAAGTACACCTAATGGAAAATGCCGAAGGTCAGATGGGAGTGTAAAAACCTGAAGGCAAGACACTCCCCCTGTTCTTTACCTTAAGCATGCACAGCAGATAGGCTATAGCAAGAAAAAAAAAAAAACTAGGATTTAAGTGAAAAAAGTTACTTTTTTAGGAGCAAATAACCGTGGGGCGTGGATAAAATTAATATTATATTATTGAAATAAAGATATATTATAAGGAATGGACCATTAAAGTTTATATAAATTAATATTTTTTCCAATAGTGGCAAAATTTATAAAATTTATTGTTGACTTAATAAAAGCTTTTTGTATGCAAACTTAAATGATATGGGACTTTTGGACTTAAAACTTTCGGGAATTTCGTTATAAATTTTGGCTATTTGGTAAGAAAATGATTTTTTGAATTGTTCGGTTCTATGGGCGGGAGGTGTTAAACGATCCCTAAATCTGATATTCAGGGAATGAACATCTGACCTAAATTTAATTTTTTTGCTTAAATAAGAAGGTGATTTAGTTAAAACTATTCGATGAAACAGACAAGCTGCATGAAGTAAACGCCTATTGCCCATGTTCAACCAGCTAAGATTTTTCAGTTTATGCGAAATATGATTTCTACGGCGAATACCAAATATTAGACGAAGACATGAATTTTGTAATACCTGAATGCGGCGTTTATCCGACGAGTCTATCGAAAAACCATAAACACTGTCGCAGAAATTAAATCTGGACAAAACCAATGCCTCACACAAGATAACCCTTAGCTTTTGATTCAAGTAGTTTCTACAATTGAAAATCATTTTTAAATTAAAATAAGCTGCTCTAATACAGTTGCTCACGTGAGCTCTATATTTTAGGTTGAAGTCTATTGTAAGACCTAGGTTTCTACAACTGTCAAGTATGGGCAATTCATCATTATTAATTTTTACTTTAATCGATGGTAAAAGAACCTCTCGTATCCTTGCGGGACCAAAGAGCATGACAGAGCTTTTTTTTGAGTTAATGGATAGTGAGTGATCAGAAGCTTCCGAGACTAACCTGGATAGATCATCATTTATCTCCTGCAGAGATGCGTCTGTATCACAAGGATCGAAGATAAGGTAAACCTGCGTGTCATCGGCATATAGATGTACCTTACAATGTCTTACCTGATTTATAAGTTGTGAGGTATATATAGAGAATAAGAGGGGTCCCAGGATCGAGCCCTGGGGAACACCACAAGAGATGGGAAGTGACCCCGATTGAACATCAGCAACAAGAACAGACTGACTCCTTGCGTTCAAAAAACTGTGCAGTAATTTTAAACCTTCCTCACCGATACCAATAAATTTCAATATGGAACAAAGGAGCTGATGGCTTATGGTGTCAAAGGCTTTAGAAAAGTCAATTAAAGTCAGCACGGCAAGATGCCCCTGATCTACACCCCTTAATATATCGTCGGTGACCTTCAAGAGGGCAGTTTCACAACTATGTCCCGGTCTGAAGCCCGATTGGAATTCAGGCAAAATCGAAAACCTCTCTACGTGGTCACGCAGCTGTGGCTCCATAACCCTTTCCAAAATTTTGGATAGTGTAGGAAGTACACTGACTGGTCTCAAATCCTTGAATTCTTTAGGATTTGGAATTTTTGGCAATGGTGTAACAATTGCATGCTTCCAACAGTCTGGAAACTCGCCCCTTTCCAAACAACAATTAACTATATGAGTTATATAAGGTATTATATATGGAGCTGCCAACAACAACAGATTAATATTTAACCCATCATCCCCCGTGGCCTTAGATTTTATGGAATTAAGTATTTTTTCAATCTCCTCGCAATTTACCAATTGAAATCTAAATATATCTACCCCAGGTTTCAGATTATTCTCATACCAAGCTATCTTGACTGGATTGGCATTTAGTTTAATAGTTCCATTTATGTAATAATTATTGATTTGATCAGGATTTGCGAGAAGAGGAGGAATATCAATATTTTTTGGTAATACGAATTTCTCTCAAGGGAGCGTAAACATCAAACAGGTGCAAAACTACGTTTTGGATATTTTCAACAGTACGGTGCAACCGCCCATACAGCCGCCGAAACTATTAACTACATACTTACGTAATTTTTACGACGACAGATTGATCAGTTTTCGATCAGACATTGAATTCTCACCTAGATCACCTTGTTTAACGGTTATGGATTACATCGTTTTTCCTCATTTAAAGAACACTATTTTTAAAACACCAGTTGCAAATTTAGAACAATTACAAGAAAGGATTATCCAAGAATGTGGTAACATTTCTCCAGAGATGCTGGTCAACATTTTCGAAAATATGAAGAGACGTTTGAATTGATGCTTGGAGCATGGCAGTTGCCAATTTTAGCAATTTATGTAATTACTTTTCATTTTCTTTCTGTATAAGTATTCTTACTTTGTTAATTTTGTAAACAACAAAAATAAATTTTTATTTGTCTACTTATTTTATTACTCATTAGTAGTGATGTGAGAGGAGAATATTCTCTGTAAGAAAATTCTCCCGAGAATATTCTCTAGAGAAGTTTTTCTACATAATTTATACCGCCTCGATTTACACTAAAAAATTTTGCAATAATTTTTAAAATTTTGAGTTTCTCTAACCTTTTCTATAACTCTGGCAACAGTGTTTTACGTCTGGCAACAGTGATTCAGGGAAATCCCCTAGAAGCGCGAACGTATACTTGTATGTTTTTAATAGTTAAATGTAATCTTTCTCTTTTTGGCTGTATTTTTGTTTAGTTTTTAGTTATTCTTGGGAAAGGAAGGTATGTTATGTTTTTTTAAATAAAAATTTTATTTCTTTACGTTTTGTTTGATTATGTAACGCCGTTCGCCGTTTGACATTTGCCGAAAATAACCAGAATAGGTAATTTTTAATTTCTTTTTATTGCCATTTCTAGCGGTTTTCTTACCATTCTCAGAAAATTCTTGACAATATTCTTGAGGATATTCTCGAGAATATTCTCCAAAAGATTATTACCGAGAATTTTATATCACTACTCATTAGTTTGCCATATCATGTCATATTATATATTTGACAAAATTTTAACCTAGATTTGGTTAGATATATCGTCCCCATATCATTGTGACCTAAACCAAGCCCTACGCTTTTTAATCCAAGCCCTCTTTGATGCAAATAATTTTTGCTCGCACGGTACAATCGCTTTATTGTTTTCAATATTCCTTATGAACAAACATTCTTTATTTGAAGTGCCTAAAAATAAAACCACCCAAAATATTAGACTGCGACGAGAAATCAATAATGACTTGCACCTTGCCCTGCAAGCAGTCACATACACACAAAAAAAAATTATAGGGTTAGAAATGTTAACCCCTTGTCAGGGCCGATCCTAGGGTGTCGGCCGCCCGCGTGCACAGACCTATTATGCCGCCCCTCTAAAGAATTTTTCCTATTTTGAGTAATACTTAACGTTGACGTTATAAACTCATCTACATGTACATAAGAGTAAAAAGTTAAACATTAATAAAAATGCACACTACAAATAAAATGTTACCGGAAGGACTTTATTTTTGGGCCAGCTTATATGTTATATTATTAGCGACACCTTTTTTTCTTTTTACTTTAACAAAATAATAAACCAACAAAAATATTACTTTTCAAACAAAAATAGACATTTTATAATTAGAAATGTAAAACAACCAGAAAATACAAAATAACAAAAAGTACTAAAGCATAAATCTTGCAAAACGAAAAGTATATAAATCAGTTCTTCCTCGAAGACTACCTAATAATTAACTATAAAATAACTTTTCTGGCTTTCTGAGAAGCAAATTTGTCAATAATTGCGGTGAGATTAATTTTTTCAGTGATTTCGGATTCAATAGAGATGATGGCCAAATCTGAAAGTCTTTCTTGTGTCATATTATTTCTCAGGTAATTTTTAATTTACTGAAACTTCTTTTACATGAAGCCACAGAAACAAGTAAGGTTTAAAAATCCTTATTGCTAGAGCAAAATTTGGAAAACAGGGAATGAGATCATTTTTGGCTAAAATTTCTAATATCTTAATTGGCTGTTTTTTACCTGGAAAAATATCTTTAAATAAAGTTATTTCATTAAAGAGTTGTATACCGTCTATATCTTTCACAATAGTTCCTTCCTCCTGTACCTGTAACTTAATATCTAAGTCCATGCAGGCTTTCATGAGGTCATCATTAGAAATGGTGTGAAACTCATACAGAAAGCAGAATATTAAATAACACTCAGATAATAAGGTAAATCTTTCATTTATCGAAGAGATCGCGTAATCAAGAACTGCAAAGTAGAAAGCAATCGTGAATTGCAGGAAGGGATTTAAAACTGGTTCATCACTGCTCTCGTAATCAAATAAACTAACTTTTTTTTTGAGCTTCGAGATGGCAAATTCGGGATCAATACCTAAATCTCTAGCAAGTGTTGTTGCTGAATCGACAAATATTTTAAAATTATCGTCAGATCTTTGGGAAACTAAATATTTTTTAAGATTATCTAAGCCTTAAATGCATTCCGCGATGATTAATTTAGGATTTTGAAGCATTTTACTCAATACATCAATTCTTGATAATAAATCATGCCAAATTAAAATTGAACACAAAAACTTAAATGTTTCAAGACTTTTAATAGTTTAATAAATGTCACTTTATTTTTATTTCGAGAAATTCGTAAAAAGTTTTACAGAGTGGCAGATGATCTACCATAACAATAGCCAGTATAACTTTGAGGATTTGACAAGTTTAAATATTTAGAAATTTGTCTACCAATATCTGCAAATTGGTTTTTCCCTATACGTTGTATTGTAAATTTGGATATAGTAGTCAAATCTGAAAATGATAATTTGTCAACCAATAAGTAGAAAACAGTAGCAAAAGCACTGGTAATCAATTTAAGGATTGTACAGAAAAGTGTCCATGAAAGAAAGCATAATATAATACCGAAGAATACTAAAAAATGTAAACAAAGAAAACCGTTTATAATAATATCTGTTCTCGATCCCACCAATTCCTTATTAATTTTTCTGTATGTTCCACCGATTTCTTCCAGTACTCCTGCGTAATATGATCCAACGAAAACCAAACTATCTCTACTTGCGAGGATTTAAGACCATCACCTACATGTTTTTCATAAAAATATTTTTGCTACGGTTTCCTGCATATTGGTTGGCGAATTTTCACTTCTTTCTTTATTCTCGAAATAGTTTAACAAATTAAGGACCATTTTTTTTTTGCTTGGGGATGCAAAAAACCAAAAAATTGCTTTTGATCGTTCATGTTCTGTTTACTAATAACAATTTTTCACTATCAATCGAAGTATTTATATTTTGACAATTTAAATTATTACCCATAAGCGTAGGTACATTTAGTTTTTGAAATATTTAATTTTAATTTATTTACTTTTAGCCAATTTAATAATATATTTATCTCAGAATTTAAAGTATTTAGACCATCAAAAATATTTAAAACATTATTGTGAATTAAGGTATCATCAGCAAACATTTGTAACTTACACATTTTTAAAACTGATGGTATATACAGTGTGAGTCGGGAGGAACGAACCAAATTTCAGGAGCGTAATATACACGCAAAAACAATTTGAAAGATACCATATATGTTCTTATTCGATAATAATTTATTTTCAGGTTATTGCGTAATATCAAATAAAGAAAAGTTCATATATTAACGGTTTCCTAATCATGGCGTTCTTTTAATAAATGTTCAAAAATTCCGCCATTGACTTCTAAACATTTTCTGCTTCATCTGCTGCTTCTTGCTCTTCTAATTGCTTCATTAAAATTGGCTGCAGTATTTCTAATACGTCGAATTAGTGCATCCCGAGTGCCCACTTTTACTTTGTACACTTCATTTTTAAACCAGCCCCATAAACAATAAAGCCTTGCTCGTGGAGTGTGTTTAATACTCTTTTTTTTGGAATGCCCAATTGAGTAACAATTCTTCGTGAGCTGGTCGTTGCATTTTCTTCTACTAAATCCAGAATATTTTCTACTTCTCCTAAACCTTGTCGAGTAGCTTGTTCAGGTGTAATGTTGGCACTGGGAAGCTTACCATTCTCGCACAAATTGTTAAAAACTCTGATAAACACGTTTCTAGTCGGATGTCTGCAGGGCCGTTTCTGGCCTGTTGGCCGCCCTTGTGCGACATAATATGAACTGGCTGCCCTTAAATCAAATCAGTTACTATTTTACAATTACCTACCTGAAATTATGACGCAAAGCAATTGTCAGAAAAATTACCTAAATATCTTTAATAGGTGTTTATTTTTAATAATTTTCTTTTATTCATACTTACCTACAGAGGGGCTCAGCAATTTGGCTTTCAATGGCGATAAGGGCCAAGCCACTAATCCTTTCTTGGGACATAATTGACCGCAAGTAATTTTTAATTAATTTTAACTTTGAGAAACAACGTTCGCCACATGCAACAGTAACCGGCAGAGTAATAAAAATTCTCAGCGCAACACAAAGATTTGGAAATGATGAGATTAAATCTTTTTCAGCTATGAATTTTAGCGTATCTACAATTATTGTTTTGTTGAATGTTTTATTGGAAAAATTTCTCGGAACGATAAAATTTCCTGGTCGAGCTCTGAGCGATCAATATCTTTGTTTGTGGGACTTCCTTGCTATTGAAGCGCTATATCGAGATCTTTGCAGGATTTTAACAATTTCTCATCATTTATGGCATTAGCTTCATAGAAGTTCGACAAAAACCCAAAAGTTTCATTACACTTATTAAGTGAAACGAATCTCTCCTTAATTGATTCTATCGCAATATCCAAAATCGAAAAATAAAAATTCACATTGAAACTCTGTTTGGCCTTGACGATGGGGTAATCTTTTAATTCGTAATCAAAATGTCTGGGAATTTTTTTTCGACAGCGGAAAAAATATTTGTAACAGCATAACAAAACCGGACATCGGCGGCAAATTTAAATAGGGTGCGTTCTTTTGCCCTGTGAGTATTTGTGCCCCCACCTACCCTACTACCAAATTAATAAGACCTACCTACATAATTATTTAAATAATATCAATTAGTTTTAATTTTTTGAGTAAACCTAAGACAAAATGTAATTGACGTGGGTTGCAGGGCGGCCACCTCCGTTGAGAATTCTTTGTATTTTTCTGATACTTATCTATCTAAAAAGAAATCTCTAATTAACATAAAGGGCGGCTGCCTCATTCTTGACAGCTACTGCATAATTTTTTTTTGAAAACTGAATTTACCATTCTTATTTGACCCTTCATATTTATGAAAACTCCTAGAATTTTTTTTTACGTCTAACATTTTTTTCTGTGAAACTGCAGGCGGCTTTCGCCGCCCTATAACTTTGGCCGCCCTTGTGCGGGGGCACTCCCAGCACACCACTCAGAAACGGCCCTGCCCCTTGTTAAACAATCGCAACAAAATGGAGAGACAAAGAAGAGAGAGAGAGCCAAGCATAATATACTTATCGAGTTAACTCAAACCATTATCCTTGTGCCATCATGTTGTTCGATGTACAGTATTCCTTAAAACAAACAAATTAGTCTTAAATAGTATAAAATATACTTCTAATCTACTCAGAAAAACCAAAATGTTAAAATTATAATTTCAAGAACCTAAATTATTATTAGTTCGTAACAACCTGATAGATTGTTAGGTATTAGCTCGGGCACAAATCTGTTGCAGTTGTCAGCCGGCTGCCCAACGATAATTTGGTAATATTGGCTTGTAAACTAATAATAAATATGTGAAACATTTTATATTAATTTATTTATTGTAAACTTATATTTCCAATATAAAAAATAGGTATAAGTGTAAAATCAATTCGATAAACAATAAAAAAAAAATAATTACCTGCATGGTAGGATGGAATAAAAATTGAAAAATTACACACATTGGCGAAGTTTTGTAGAGTAGAAACTAAAATAAATGTATTAAATATTAAAGCGAAAATAAAAACTAAATTTAATTTCCTGATAAAAAAACGTGGACAAGAAAAATTGACAGTTTCCACATGGCGGGCTGGATGGTTTATTCCAAATAGCACCTGGCTTAGTTTAGGAAGCGTTATAGTAGATCAGATTATAACTTTCCTTTTCTTCTATACGTCAAAAATATGCGACAAAAGCCGGTTCCTCGCCCAGCTGGAGAATCATCAAGCGACGACACCGCCAATTTGACTCTGGTGGCCAGCTGCGCGGCTTGAGATAAATATGACCTTGTGATGCAGGACTGCTAATTTACAGTTTCACCGGGATGTACACACATACTTAAGATTTCAAGGAAGTTGAGAGACCCCGTCGAGGACGTCCATTCACACAGTATCCTTCTGGCCATCTGCGTAAATTGATTTCAGTCGCAACCCAAATTACCTTCTGTCTGGTAAATTAAATAATAAGCTTAATGAATAAAAATTAAGCAATTACTTAAAGCAGTTACTTGAAGCAATTACTTTTTAGTAAAAGGAATTGCTTGACTAGCAAATGCTATAAGTAAAAGCAATTGCTAGATCTGTATATGAATACAATTTTGAAGCAATTGCTGTTTTTCTTACACCTCTCTAGCAAAAGCTTATTCAACACAAGTTCAGGCGTGGCTTATCCACTTGTTTAGATTATAGATTTCATGTTCAGTTTCGTGCCTAATTTGCAAAAGAGTTAACGTAAATACAACAACGTTGGTTTATTTATTTAGTACAATAGTAATCTGTTACGTTTTTGTAGAAAATAGGAAACTTATATTTGTGATATGGCAGATTTCAGCGAAAATGAGGAAAGTGATAGTAGTGATGAAGAAATTAAAGATAAATTGAAGGAACATAAATAAATCTCTCTGACCACAACCGTTTAGCTTCCACAACAGCTTCAACACTTGTAGGAAATTTAATAAAAATATTGGCCTTCTGAAAAACTGCATCCATTACAGAAGTATATGTCTTACAGACAGTAGTTTGGTGAACACCGAGTAATTTGCTAACCACTCAACATTTTCGCAGTCAAATCGATATAACTTTCTGAAATCATCATATCTGCAATTCATACACTGTAGATTTTTCTTTTGGACGTTCATATATTCAGCCATAATTGAAGACATAAATTAAGAGCAACGCACGTGTATGCCGCGGAGAACTAAAGTTGACGGCTACCAAGTAAATGATGCAGGGGTCGACCTACCTTAAAAAGGTGAAAGCTACACTAGAAAAAGCAATTCCTTAATTTATTCATCACATTCTAAGCAAACGATAAAAATTGCTTCTCTTTTTAAGGAAAAAGCATTGACTAGAAGCAATTCCTGCACTTTTAAGCAATTGCTTGACGCAAAAGCAATTACTTTAGTTTTTATTCATTGGCTTTCAAGAAATTTTTTCGATTTTATAAGAAAAAGCAATCGCTATATTTTTATTCATTAGGCTCAATAACTCGGAAATCAAAATATCGATTGCAATTTAATTGACATCGCCCGCTAACAGGACAATCTTTTGAAAATTCGATCGCAAGCGACTAGATTGTCAATCTGGTTGCTCAATTATCGCGTAGTTAATATGCTTCTTAAAACGTCGACATCTTAGAAAATGTCAAAAAAATTGTTTTTACAATTATTACATGCTTTTCTTTACCAGGATACTAAAAATATAATCGATGTATCTTATATATAAAATACACCCTAAAGTGCTCGTGTAAACAATTTTTTTGCTGTTTAAGTTTTTGCCGCATCATCGGCATCGTCTGTATCCTGCTAGGCATGTTATATTTTAAGACAAAGTGGATGTAATTAATTAAGATAAATGAGAGACA
Organism: Polydrusus pterygomalis; assembly: GCA_963969555.1. Taxonomy (NCBI): domain Eukaryota; kingdom Metazoa; phylum Arthropoda; class Insecta; order Coleoptera; family Curculionidae; genus Polydrusus; species Polydrusus pterygomalis. The sequence goes on along the minus strand of OZ018376.1, from coordinate 32,502,779 downwards.
AGGGTCACGGCGGACCTTTGCAAATATTATTTTAGCAGCCGCTACACAGCTTGAGTCACGCATAATTTAAATATTCGTTTAAGGATATTAAAATATATTTTGTTGATATTCACCTCAAAGTCAGCTTTTATGCATGAAATAAGTGGAATAAATAACTATAGGTAGAATGATGTTATGTAAGCCCGGAAATACTGAAATTGTTTTCTTAAATTTTACCTAAAACTGGTTTTCAGACCTAATACCGTTTTCGAGACGTAATATTCCCAATTTTATTGTTTCGACGAATATTTTATTTAAAACGCTATAAAAATCAGCCTTTGTACTTCGTAATGATGAAATTCACACCAATTTGACTAAATATGGATAGATATACAGAGTGACCAGTAAACCCGTATAACCAAACTATATATAACCTGTATCGGATCTATATTAATATCTTTACTTTGATAAAGTCAATCTATATTATTTTGGTACAGCGACGATCGTGGTTTAAATACATTTTAGGATTAGGTATAACGAAGGTTATATTTATCGATTCGCTATCGCCACGATACAGTTTGAATTTAGACTGAATAAAGTTTAATTTATCGGATCGGTATCGCAGCAATATTGACCAACTATATATTCCCTGAATAGAACAACTATATATTCCATGTATAGAATATATATATCAAAACAATATTAAAATTTCATTTTTATTTTTTATTTTATTTTTATTAGTTCAAACAAATTTCTATATTATTATCTTGAATATGATCGATCTCATATTGTTCTCGTAAGGTGGATGATGTATCTACTAATGCAGTTTCGATAATATCATTTAATACTGATAATGTGTTAAGAGCTGGTAGTTTTGCATTGGTGTCCTGATCTTCATTACTAGAATAAGCATATACCTACATATTAGTTCCACTTTATAGGTAGGCCATTTCTTGTACGTTTTGCGTAATCGGAAGCTTTTCTACTATCATATTTTACCTTAAAAAAATAAGAATTGGAAGTAAATATTTTTCGCTTTTATCTTATTTTGGCAATGCAGCTGATATTTTCCAACAAAAAATAAATATAATAAAAAGTAGTATATAGCATTGGGTTTATTTTGATTTGCCTGCGTTCTGAATAAAATCTGATAAGATATATGGATTATACGCAAAAAATTGTTCCAAGATTGTTTTTACAGTTTTGGAAAACTTTGATAAATAAATAAATTACAGGAAGTTTCCCAAAATGAATCTTCAGTTTTTTTTCAAATATCTAAAAAACCGAAATCTCTATAGAACCTCGCAGCAAGATATCTATACCCCATATTTATATCTATACCACAGATTTAGGCCCCAGTTATTATTTCGATAACGTTAAGATTCAATATAAATATTTAGTCAAGAATATTTATGTTTATGTAGCGATGTATAAAATACACAAAAATTCAACATAAATAAATATCATATAATGATACATTACCTGCTCTTTATTTAACCAATTGGTAGGTAACACACACGTTTCTCGTGTTTCCATAAATTGATAAACACAATAGGAAGTAGTCATTTTTTATTCACGCACCTTGCTCGTAAATATTAGGGAATCCAAACCACGTGACTTTAAATGACAGTGGAGGGCAACTAGGGATGCGCCATACGATACGATATTTTTGAGTATCGATATTTTACCTTCCGATATTTTGTATCGATATTTTTTATTCGATATATAATGAGTATCGAAATATTTTACTCAGTATCGTTCAGATAGTATCGATAGATCCCAAAATTCCAAAACCCACGCGTCGTTCGTGCTGCATTTGCTGCTTTTTTCCCTCAATCCGCGCGCACACAAAGCTTTGGCTATCCTTTCTTGGTATACAGAATGCCAGTATTGCCTATATTCTATATACCTATATATATTTGTATCGATCTGGATCGATACAAAAATCGATACTTTCAGCGTATCGGAACATCCCTAAGGGCAAAAAGCATTAAGCCACTTGCACCAATTATAAAGCAGTATTTGCCAACCACAGTCATTTTTGACACATCGTTGGATTGCCTAATGAGGTTTATAAACACATAACCTCACTATAGTCCCGCCGGATCACGCGTCATTTAATTACAACAAGTCAAGATTTAATATATAATAGATTCAGAAAAGAAAACTAAACAGAATCTTTACTAACGCGTTACCCCTTATGTTACTCAATATGTGCTGCAAGTTTAAAAATATTAGTACCTATCGATTTTATAAAGAGTTAATAACTATTGAGTATAGAAGTATATTCGTTTGAATAGATTATATTATAGATTTAATAAAGAGAACACTTAACACTTATTGTTTTATCGCGAGAACAGTACAGGAGCTATACTGATATGATATCAGTAATATAGCAATACTTTATATGTGCTATAAAAGTAAATCGAATATTCTATACAGGGAAAATATATATATATAGAAAACTTTATACTTGCTGTACAGTTTAAATAACGAATATGTCTGTAAAGAAAATATTTAGTTATACTATAAATATGATATACAGCTTATAACTTTATCGTTAAATTTTTATAGAATATAAACTAATCTATATAGTTGAGGAAAACCTGTATCGTTTGGTTATACGGGAAGTCGGCATCCTATGGGATTTTTTTAATTAATAGCTTAATTTGAAATTTGACTTTGGCATCAAGTTCTGCTTCGATCAAGATAAAAATTAAACAAAAAAATAGTAGTCACGTGATTCGCATTATCTGTCAAATTTTGATTTTTTCCAAAAATAATTCAAAAGTGGGGTTATTTCTGAAAATGTCGAAAAAAGTTTTTTTAAATGCAGTTTCTAGCCCACATGCAAAATTTTAGCTGCATGAGATAATTTTGATTTTTTACCCACCACTAAAATTTATTTTCCATTTAATGAACACTTTACTGATGACACTGTGTTCTTTTTTGTCCTAATATTAAGGTGCATTACTTTCAGACACAAACTACGTTTTCAAAAATACTTATTTTATGAAGTTACCTTATACAGTGTCAAAAACAAATAAACTTTGCATCACATGCGACCAAATTTTAATAGCCCAATTTTGATTTTGTAGAAAAACACACAATTAATATGGCGCTACTTTAAAGAAAATATATATGAAATAAAGCGTTGTCAAAACTGAGAAGTTTTATGTAGGTTGCGTTGAGTCTTATTTTGCAAAAGTGGTGTAATTTACAATATACAGGGTGGTCCTTAAGTACATCAAGAAAATCTAGGATATGATTCCTGGCATCAATTTAAGTTGAAAAGTTCATATGGACTTATGCCCTAAAATGCTTACCCTCTAAGATACAGGGTGTTAAAATATTTTCCTTTAAAACTACCATTTTTTTCAAAAACATAGTAGAGACAACTTTTGTTCTTCTTATATCAGTAATGCATAAAATGCATCAGAGTTTAAAAAAAAACAGTGGCGTATCACATATTTTCACAAAAAAAATATTGATGGTATCTTCATGCACGCCACTGGTGAAAGTAGGCAAACCTTTTTTTAACCAAAAAGTGCAGTTTAATACTAAATCAATCGACATCAATTTTCAATACCGTATCTTCAAGAAGCTTCGAAATTTTAAAAAAACAATTATTTTTTAAAAATATTTTAACACCCTGTATCTTAGAGGGTAAGCATTTTAGGGCATAAGTCCATATGAACTTTTCAACTTAAATTGATGCCAGGAATCATATCCTAGATTTTCTTGATGTACTTAAGGCCCACCCTGTATAGGTAAAAAATCAAAATTATCTTATGTAGCTGAAATTTTGCATGTGGGCTGGAAACTGCATTTAAAAAAACTTTTTCTAATAACTTTTTTCGATACTTTCAGAAATAACCCCATTTTTGAATTGTTTTTTTGAAATAATTAAAATTTGACAGATAATGCGAATCAAGTGACTACTATTTTTTTGCTCAATTTTCATCTCGACCGAGGCAGAACTTGATTACAAAGTTAAATTTCGAATAAAGTTATGAATAAAAAAATCCCATATGATGCGGACTTTACTGGTCACACTGTATTAAGTTTTATACTATTACCTCGAAAAATTATAATAAATATGTACTTTCTTTCGATTAAGTTTCTTTTTAAATTTAAGTAATGATTACATTTAAATTTTTTGAACTATTTTTATTGACGAGGGGCAGAAGTAAAAATAGTTTTGTTCTTATTTTCGTATCGATTGAAATTAAATAAGCTAGCAAAATTAGGCAAAATTGGTGTATTTCGTCTTCAATTCAAGAGTTTTCAATTCTTAGTGGTATGCAATTTTCTTACCTCTAACAATTTTTTGAAAGTTATGCCGCGACGACGTTTTAAATAGTGTGCTGTGCATAAAGCGGCAGATGGAAATATCGTGCGAGCAAAAATTATCTGCATCAAACAACATTCAACTGGTGTTTTAAAAATAGTGTTCTTTAAATGAGGAAAAACGAATTAATCCATAACCGTTAAACAAAGTGATCTACGTGGAAATTCAATCTGATCGAAACCAAAAATCAAAATGCAAAGAATATTTGCGGCTTAATGAAAACTGATATTTTGAAGTAATTTTGATTCTAAATTATTCCACAGGGTGTTTTGACACTGGGCAAAAAATTTTTTTTAAAATGCAATGTTATACTCAATAAACATTTAAGCATTTTTATTATAATCCCTCAAAATGTTATTTAAAATAACATAAATCTGTAGATGTGATATTTCATTAACTTTAATGTAATTTTCTATAATATCTTATACTATTGTTCAGTGTTACTATTTAGGTAATGTTAAGATTGGCTGGTAAAAGTAATCTTTTGTAATCGTAGAAACCACTACAGGAACATATAGGTACAAGACTATAAACTAAGGTATTTAGTCCACACAAAACATTTAAAGTATGTCCTAAATCCTACTTTTCACATTCATAGGGATAATAAAATATTATCTTAGATAATTAATGCAGAGAAATGAATACAATACATTATAATAAAATAAAACATATTAGGTCAAACCATAAAATATATTTTTAACAATTAAAAACTTAATTAACGGTAATATAATAAAAACGGTATTTTCACAACAATAATTTGCGCGCCAAAACCATGGTTGTGAAAATTATTTTAGCATTCATATAATTTAACCTATATTAATAATAATAATAACAAATTTTTATTAGTTCATTGAACCATTTAATTACATTTTAAATTTTAAATTTTTTCTTCTCTCTTGATAGATAGGTAATTTCTATCTACAATCTAGAAAGACTATTTTATTAGACTTTTTTACATAAAATTTGATTCTTTAATTTTTTTACAAATAGTTTTAAATTACACCTTTTAATTTCATTTCCTAACTTGTTATATTTTATAGCACCACTAAAAAATATTGATTTTTGAGTCGATTTCAAATTTGTATGACCCAAAATAAAGTTGTTTTTTCCTCTTGTTTCATGAATATGAACTTCATTAAATGTTGTCAAGAAATTTTCATAATATGGTGCTGTTATATTTAAATTTATTTTATGAATAAAAATCAAAATACGAAATAATGAAAATTTTTCTATATTCATCCATTGTAAACAATTTAGCATTTCCGTTATTTTAGTGTATTTATTTATTTATTATACACAAATATACACTAATACTAATAACGGCGAAACGCGTCTGGAGATGTGTTTGGCGGAAGGAAACAGACAAAACTTTTTTGAATTGATATCTGTGGTCCGGCACTTGTACCAGTTTTGAAAGCACACTTGCAAAATTTTCTGTTTTTACAGAATAACCCCTTTACGACTGACCTTTTTTAAGGTACCGTACTGGGACGCAAGATGTCGTACTGGGTTCTATAATCCCCTCGATAATCGATCCTGACAAGTGATTTGTCTTTGAGCCCTATTTCCTTCTGCCAAACTGATCCTCAATGATGAGCCGTAATAACGGCGAAACGCGTCTGGGGATGTGTTTGGCGGAAGGAAACAGACAAAACTTTTTTGAATCTATACACAAATGTTTACAAGGTAGTCAGTCAATATTATTATGTGCGAAGTCAAAAGTACTAAAATCTTTAAATGTTTCTTAATTCGTTCACAAGGCTAATGACTCTACTAACTAACTAACATTTTTTGTAACTGAGGTGATGATTTGGTTCCAGAGTCTGGATGAATTTAAAAAAAATATCTTCGAAAACGTTCCAAACTTAATGATATTCCACTCGGGTATTTTTTAAGTTAAAATTAAAATATAAAGCAGAGGCGAATTGAAAAGCCTCATTAAAAGATTTAAAGCCTGTTTCCGTGGACAGTTCGTTCTCATAAACAACAAAACATTTGTCTTCCACCACTGTAAAAATACAAAAAAAAATATTAACATAAAATACAATTATACAGGATCCTGCACCTCACCTCCCGTCTTCTATAGCTCACTTAGTAATTAAGTTTGAATTTTCATATTTTGCAGACCTTATCTGTATCTTGGGGCGCATTTCAGGAAAATATTTTTTTTTCATACAGGGTGTTCCAAAAAAGTGTGACGGCATAAGGATGTATTTCTTTAGATTACATGCCATATATTTTATTACTTTTTTGGGTGCCTCCTATAGTTACCTAGATACCCCTAAAAAAAATTTTAAAATCGATTCAGTATTATAGGCGAAAAAAAATAAAAACTGAAAAATATCAGTTTTGCACCACTGGTATTAAAAATAAATAAAAAATTAAAATAATGCCTCGTTAATAAAATTATACAAAGGTACTTATTAATAAGGTATTACAGTTTTGTTAACCATGTTTGGTTAATACGAATTGTACAGGGTGTCCAAAGTTTAGTGTCAAACTTTGCAAACTTTAAAGCAATTTATTTTTCTTATTTCAAATAGAAACCCCTGTATATTTTTATGTCATTCGATGCAGAATTAAAAATCAAACTTTTTTCCTGATTGCAACCCTATCGAAATTTCTAACGCATCAAGAGTTATTTGCAGAAAACTAATTTTATCAACTATTCCAACAGTCATTATTATGAATAAATATCGAAGGTGGCTTTGAAAAACAATTTATTGGTATTAAAGTTTATTAAAGTGACAAGAGACCATTTTGACTTTAGTGATCTAAAAGGTTCAAATATTGTTAAATTGTTAGTAATTATTAACTGAAAATGATAATCGTGGATATAATTAACCTTTAAAATTCGTTGAACTGTTCTTTCGCTTACATCTACGGCATCAGCGACTGCTTGTTGAGTATAACTAAAGGATTTTCTATAACAGATAATAGCACAGCCAATTGATTTTGTTCAGTTTGGACCGGTTTATTTCTCACTGGTTTTGGGTAGTTTACATTTCCCGTTTGTACAAACCTCTCTTATATGTTTTGCAGCCTCCATTTGTCTGGATGTCGTCGTTCCGGATAACGCTGTGCGTAAACTCGCCTTGCCAAAAAATAGTTCTTTTCGCATGCTCCTAATATAAAAATCATATCTACGAGCTCTTCTTGGTTGTATTCCATCACAAAAAACAATATAAAAGTAATTATAACAGCTTAAATAATTACTAACAATTTAACAATATTTGAAACTTTTAGATTACTAAAGTCAAGATGGTCTCGGGTCACTTTAATAAACTTTAATACCAATAAGATGTTTTTCAAAGCTACCTTCGATATTTATTCATAATAATGACTGTTGGAATAGTTGATAAAATTAGTTTTCTGCAAATAAGTCTTGATGCGTTAGAAATTGCGATAGGGTTGCAATTAGGAAAAATGTTTGATTTTTAATTCTGCATCGAATGACATAAAAATATACAGGGGTTCCTATTTGAAATAAGAAAAATAAGTTGCTTTAAAGTTTGCAAAGTTTGACACTAAATTTTGGACACCCTGTACAATTCGTATTAACCAAACTTGGTTAAGGAAACTATTATACCTTATTTAATAATTACCTTTGTATAATTTTATTAACGAGGCATTATTTTTACTTTTTATTTATTTTTAATACCAGTGGTGCAAAACTGATATTTTTTAGTTTTTATTTTTTTTCGTCCATAAAACTGAATCGATTTCAATAAAATTTTAGGGGTATGTAGGTAACTATAGGAGGCACCCAAAAAGGTAAGAAAATATATGGCATGTAATCTAAAAAAATACACCCTTATGACGTCACACTTTTTTGGAACACCCTGTATGAAAAAAAATATTTTCCTGAAATGCGCCCTAAGATACAGATAAGGCAAAATATGAAAATTCTAACTTAATTACTAAGTAAGCTATAGAAGGCGGGAGGTGAGGCGCAGGACCCTGTATATCTAGAAGAAAGACAAGCACAAAGGCTTTCTCCACAAGTTTATTAGAATAACTAGGCGAACCTAGAATAATTCATAATAATTCGATATGTTTCGAGTGTACAATCACTCATCATCAGGAATACAAAGTAAACACAATGCTGATGTTGTTAGCAATAAAGAAAATATAAGTGGGAGTAAGCCGCAATGGAGTTTTTAATGGTTTACACGAGGTGTAAAAAATGAATAGTCAGAAGACCGACAAAACGTCAGTATACTGGAAAGTCAAGGGCTAGTGCAAAGGCCCTGTCTTGGACAGAAAAATGAAGAGAGCGAAAGAAAAATTAGAGAGTTTTAACAGACTTTGTGAAAATCATTTAGGTATAAGTAGTGAAAAATATTACGTTTCATTAAGCTTTGTCGGAGACATGTAAAAGTAGTGAAATGAGAGGAAAAGAAAAAAGAAAAAATTGGTTTTCGTAAAAGTCAAAGCATCATTTCGCTTGAAGTAAAATGTTGTTGGGGTACCGGGCTTGCTACGGCCCAGTTACCCTAGCAGGAGTCAAAACATACACATTGTGTGCAAAATTAATAGATTACATTTTTTTTTTTAATTTTTTAGTTTTACTAGAACATCTTAGAAAAGTAACCTTTTCTTTGTTAAAGAAGTTCAACTGCAAGCAGCACGTGTCAGAAGCGAAATGACAAAAACCAATTTTTTTTCTTTCCCTCTCTCATTTCACTACTTTTACATATCTTTGACAAAGTTTAATGAAAGTGAAGATTGTTCACTCCTTATACCTAAATGATTTTCACAAGGTCTGTTAAAACTCTATCACTGTGTGAAAAGTGAAAATAAAATGATCCGTTTTAACTTTTATTGCTATTATATGACCCTTTAAATTGTTATTATAATATATGTTTTGTTACTGATACTTTTTTGGTATAAAGTGACAAAGCAAATTGCATTCGCGGTACATTTCTATGTAAATATAAATGTTTATCATATTTCTCAAAACTTAAACATTGAAAATTACAAATTATCATTATTATTGAAAGAGCACTTACTAAAGTACCATCCACCGAATCACCCTGTATACGATAAAAAATGACGATCATGTTAATAAAATTTATTATATAATATCATATGTTATATATTATACCAAAACAGAAACAGGCTTACTATAATAGAGTTTTAATAAGGACAAAAAATCCCCAACAGGGTTAATGGACCTATCATATTCACCAACTGTTATTTTTCTTTTTTTTTTATTGAAGGGATTTAATAAATTTATAGAGACCTTTTCTAATTTAAGGGGCGGCTGTAAAAGATACATTTTATTCGGCTTTTTTCTATTCAAAATTCACACTTAATTATAAACGTAGGACCTCCGCAAGGGAGTCATTGTTATTCTGACCTTTTATTATGAAGATATGACAGGTAGAAAAAATGTTGCGCCCTCTGGGTGGGACCAACCCTTAAATTTTTTAGCAGATGTTTGTCCCATGCGACGTATAAGTCGTTAAAAAGAATAACACGGGTGTTTCACGGGGGATTTCGGGACCTTTGGCAGAAAAGGTGGCGGTAAATTCGACTTGTCATGGATTATTATGAAAAATTTGGATCGGGTTTTGTTGTTTATGAACTGAGTATCTATTTTTATTATTAAAATAAGAGCATGTTTTGTCAGTAACAGTAAATGGTATTTGATATTATTTTGAAGTTTTATGATCACAATAACTTAACATTCTAATATCAAAATTAAAAAATTGTTATATTCATTATCTTATTTTTACTTGTTGTCACTAGAAGGCAGACTTTGCCATGTCTTGACTACAGCTACACGAGTGTGAAATATTCCGAATAATATACATACCTACTATTCTACTAAACTGAGCAAAATGATCTATTACAACAGGTTTACAAATTGCAAAGACATAGTTTGTATTATTTCTTATTAACTCATATTAAATAAATTGCTAGCGTATCAAACCCACTTTAGTATTATATCAATTCCAGATTTGCTACAACAGTGTTTTTATTGGTAGTAATCAGTTCCATTAGCATTAGTATTAGTCTTGTTGAATAATGAACTACTTTTAATTCAGCAATAATTATTGTTCCCAGTAAAGCGCTTTCTCTACAATTAAGAAAGCAGAATAACGTCCCCAAAAAATGAATTGTATCCGTCAGAACCTATAATCCACAAGACGTTGGTGGGGGTTCGTAGCGATTAGCAATCGCCGCGAGTTGTAGTATTAGTTTTATCGAATTTGTTGCGCAGGTCACATCGTTGTTCGGAGTCTCCTAGCTATCCTGTCTGAATTTTAATTTTGTTGATCGTACCAATACCTATTTCAATTAATTTATTTTTACTTCGTATTTAAGTTTGTTTTTTTAACTTTGCATGTCAGATAAAGCAATGGAAGATTATTATTTCGGCGAATTTTACCATCTCAGTAAACCATGTTGCATAATAGATAATCATATGCAATGTTAAACGACAAGAACAATATCACACTAAAAGCTATTTAAATTTTTGAGAACTACTGTACAGTACATACCTACAGATTTTTAGTGATAAGTATATGCTTTATTGACCCTAGCAAGCAAATATTATTATGATTAATGTCAAGTTTCATTACAATTGCCAGTTGGAACTAATACAATATATAAAACCAGATTACACCCCCAATAGAACTTGAAAATTACTGTGAGTATTTACAGCAATAATCACTATAAACCATTATATGGTAGCATTACCTCATATTTCCTGTTGGCTTAATTTCCGCGATATTATCACTACTCAATGGTCTAGCAATTTTCGTTGTCGTACAGGAGAAATAAAAAGCGCGTTGTTTTCACATATAGTTATAAAGAGTATGTGAATTCTTATAAGGAATAAAAGGTTTTTTCTCAGTGAATAAAGGTAAACATTTGATTGGCTGCCAGCGAAAAACTTTTCCAATTGTTATAATTGAGAGAATGCTGTTCTTCATGCTGCTTGATTTGTCGTCGTTGACTCTTTCTTACCCTTCCCATTAAAAATTATTTACCCTGTATATTCTCATTCTAATCAGCATTTTTTAACCATGTTTATATATCTTCTTTAAAAATCCATTTACAAAACCATGGTAAGTGGGCGCTGTTAAGCACCTTTATTTACATAAAATTATCTAAAAATTACAATTAGTTGTTCCAATGATTTCCTTGGCAATTAATAACAATTACCTAAAACAACCTTTAACGTCAAACCAAGAAGGAATAAATTTAAGACGTGAAATAAATGGGCAGTGCCGAGTTAAAGCTCCATTGTTAGACCAGTGAATAGAAATGTTGTGTAGATTGTAAACAAACAGTGGAGAGAAGAACCCGCCCATGGCCGCCCATTGCCCGTCAGAGTTCCGGTATGTACTTCCGGTATGTGCGGACTGGGGATCCTCAAATTTAATAATTCTACGCAGGGCCGGATTTACAGTATTTTTGTCTGTTTTAAGGGCGTCCAGCTAGTCTGAAGTCCTTATTCTGATGGTGTAAACCACACTGTGAGTGGAAGTGTGACAATGGGCTTTTCAATGAAATTTTGATTTTTACCCTACCTTATAGAGGAAAAAAAAGTTCTACTCTGAGGAAAATGATCTACTACAACAGGTTTGCTAAGACATAGTTTGTATTGATAGCTTATTTTTTATTAACCTATATTAAAAAATTGCTAGTGTATTCAACCCGCTTTAGTGTTATATCAATTCCAGATTGGCTAGAACAGTGTTTTTAATGATGGTAATCGTTCCATTAGCAGCACAGTCTTGTTGAAGAATGAACTACTTTTAATGCAGTAATTTTGTTAAGAAATAAACTGTATCTTCTCCATGCGACGCATTTTGTTCCCAGTAAAGCGCTTTCTCTACAATTAAGAAAGCAGAACAGCGTCCCCAAAGACGAATTGTATCCGTTAGAACCTATAATCCACAAGACATTGGTGGGGGTTCGTAGCGATCGGCAATCGCTGCGCGCCTTAGTATTAGTTTCAACGTGTTTTTTGCGCAGGTCACATTGTTGTTCGGAGTCTTCTGGCTGCTGAATATGAACTTTATTGATCGTACCAATACCTGTTTCAATTAATTTATTTTTACTTGGTATTTAAGTTTTTCAAACTTTGCATGTCAGATAAAGCAATAGAAGATTCTTATTTCGGACTTTATAATCTATGGACAAATTTAACTATCTCAGTAAACCATGTTGCGTAATAGGTAATAATATTCAATGTTAAACAACCAATGGCGGCTCGTTAATGGAGGGCTCTGGGGCGCCGCCCTCCCTGCAATTATTTCAAACAGAATCCAAAAATACTTTACTTAAAAAACCAATAAAGCAATGTATGTAAGCAATCCATTAAAATAATTCAAACCAAACATAGCCCTATTCCAGCGGGCAGGTTATACTCATAGACAAGCGAGTTGCGCGCTCTCAAATACTAAGCGCGGGCGACCGATTATTCGTCCCGATTCAACGCGACTTCTCGATGAGTTGCCATGACGACTGAGGCGTGACGTCACCTACACATCGCACAACGAGCGGCCACGGATGAGCTCCAATTTTGCGCGCCCAACAGCTGTTCGCGAATCGCGATGCCACGGTAGAATAATCGATATATTATTATGTACTCTGACGAGGCGACCGATCGATGCCGCTTATGTTATGTTTATTTGTTTTGATTGGATTTATTAGTTACGTTATAAAGTTGGAAAATTTCGTGTAATATGAAGGTCAGTGATTTACAGAAGCTTGTGTTTAGTTCTCTGAGCTTAAGTGAAAAATTTGATTTAAAAAATGCAGGGCGGTCACTACCAATATTGAACATAGTACAAGTGCAATCAAAATGTAAAAGTAAGGCACAGTTTACGCGTAAGTTTGACAAAGAAATATATAATAAAAATCCTGGATATGCGGTTGTGAGGATAAAAATTCTTTTTTTTTTGTTTCGTGTGTCTTCTTTTTGACGGGGATGATAATTGGACTATAAATGGGGTGCAGGACTTAAAACATCTTTCAGAGAAAATAAAAAAACATGAAAATAGTGCAAAACATCGTCATAATGTGGTAAGTTGAGGACAAACTAATATTTTAACTTGTTTAAGTATCTAGTGCTTATGCTGATGAAATTAAAATTCACAACGAGAAAGTTAGAAAAAACAGACACGTACTTTCGAAAACAATAGACATTTTAAATTTTTTTCATTTAAAGCCAGTGCCCCCCCTGACTCGCTAGTCACGAGCCGCCACTGTAAACAACCAGGACAATATCACACAGAAACTGCCAGTTGAAATTAATACAGTATATAAAACCAGATTACACCCCCAATAGAACTTGATAATTTCTGTGAGTATTGAGAAATAATAGCTATAAACCATTCTATGGTAGCATTAACTCCTATTTCCTTTTGGCTAAATTACCGTAATATTATCACTATACACGGTCTAGCAATTTTCGTTGTCTTACAGTAGCAAAGCAAATTGCTGTCACATGTTATGGCATTAAACAGCTGTATAAAGAGTATGTTAATTTCTATAAGGAATAGAAGGTTTTTTTCTCAGTGCATCGTGGAAGACGTCCGAATAACATTGTGGAACATAAAAAAGAGATTTGTATTCGCAATAAGCTAAAAATTAGAAAATCCTGCGGTGGTTCCCATTGAAAAAAGCACTTGAAAATTGAATATCTTAAAATCTAAGCTTTTCCGCGAAAATAGTTCTCAGATTCGTAATATGCGCCCAAAAATTTATCATTCCTGAAAATTCTTTAATCTTGGCATGGTGATCGTATAATAGGATTTTACCAGTAATTCTAAAAATTATTATAGTAAAAACAATTTAAGTAATTAAATAAATAAAAGGAAAACTAGAACTGGAGGCATAATTTTTAAATCAACTCTTAAATACGAATTAAGAAAAACCAGGTTTTATGACTTTAATTTTTAAGTTTTTCTTTATGATTTTTGTTTTCTAGACTTTTAGACTGAATTTCTGACCAAGTCCATTTATCATTAATTTATTGGTTAGTGAGATCAGGTATAGCGGAACATGTTTGGACCAACCAACATAGTACAGTACAGTGGTCCGAAGCCAAGGTTTTGGACACGGAACAGCACTGGCGACAATGCAAATTCAAAGAAGCAGCTTTTATGAATCAAAATACTCATATATTGAATACACCAAGTATAGATATCGCCAATATCTGAAAGCCTTTTCTTATTCAAAACAAATAGCTCAAGCTTCACACCCCAAATGAGCATGTAGGCGAAGTCATCGAGCTTCATTACACATGTATAGTATTTAAGGCAGTAGCAGTTAGTAGACATAATTATAATTTAGTATACACTTGAAAACGGCTAGATATACTAAGTAACCGAAACGTTGTGTTAAGTAACAAAGTAAAGACAATGGTAATTTCTTCGAAAATACTTTCACCTTCAAACAAATGATGGTTCATTGTTTGTTGGTTCAATCCGGCCCTGGCTGTAAATTTAAAATGGGTGTAGTAAAATACCCAAACTTGTGAAGGAAGGGGAAATGTGCACTAGCGTAAAATAATTTTGGTAAAAGTCAGCTTCTATTGTTTAAAGTTTTGGGTCAGTCCTGGGAGAGTCTTAGAATACATTTATTTTAATTAGACGTATTTATAAATAAATTATTTTGTTTAATTTGTATTTAATTGTTTTACATTAGTTATATTATCTTGATTTTTTATCTAATTGGTGTGTACAGTTGTACCTATTGTTTAAAATTAAGAAATATATATATTGCTGCTATTTTTTTTTGAAATTATTTTATTTTAAACACAATAGGGAACTTTCCAAATTTTTTTTTTTCAATAGGTAATATGATTTAGTTAGGCCTAAAAAAAATATTCCCCAATTATTACTCCTTAAAAATCAGTAATAACTTGGTAAAAATTCTTTAAAGTTTCGCGCGTGTCAAAAGCATTTCAAACGACCTCTTAAGCGCGCCAAGCCCGATGACGTCACGAAGTATGACTTTTCCGTCATCCGTCATCCTGACCGGTGGCCGAGCTACCGAGTTTGCATTTGGATTGCCGTGTGTTATTGTTATTGTATTGCTGTTTTAAGGTGGAATTCTCAACGCCGTTCAATTTATTGCCAACCTATAACCTATTTCGTGGATGTCATACACGAATTATACTTCTTGACGTCACGAACCGTTTTTACCCGCTTGGGATAATTTGAATTTTGGGGCATTTTTAAATCTTGCTAGCGGTCGTTTGGGACGAAATATGTTGTTTTTTCTGCTGCCATATGTTTTATGACAATATATACTTATGATTTATAGAATTTTTTCCCCATTTAAAATTTTTGTCAAGTTCCCTATTTGGTGTGGAATTTTCTAACCGAATACCGCCCGAGGTTAAATTAACCCCGGAATTTTTTTCTCACTCATGAAAATTATCACTCGTCTTCGACTCGGAATAATTTTCAAAATATTCATGAGCTCGAATAAAGTTCCGGAAATAATTTAACTTCTTGTGGTATTAATAGTGAAAATTTTTAATGGCAAAAGTCGCAACTTATTTTAAGAAAGATTTAAGATATAATAAGATCTCTTTTAATTCACTTTTTAATTTATATGCAACAGTAATCGAAATATTTATTAATAAATGGTGACCACCGGACTCCATATAGTAGTAAACGTTTTGTTTAAAACGCTATCGTACATTGTGGCGTGTTTTTGGAGTGAGTTTATGACACTCGTCAATAATACATTGAAGTAAATCTGACAATGGGGTTGACTGAATTGTGTAGATTATGCTTTTGATGTAACCCCTTAAAAGGAAACCTAATGGAATTAAATTTTATGATCGTGGGGGTTACTCGATAGCACCTCTTCTTCTAAAACATTGTCCTGGAAACTTTGGTCCAAAAACAGTCAGTCGAACAGGCAGAGCATGCATGGTGTGATGCCGCACCGTCCTGCTGGAATATCAAAGCATTATCCATGTAGTGTTAATCATTTTCAATAATTTCTGTTAATGTCAGTTCAATTGTGTCTTCTAGAGTTAAATTGCCTGATAGAAAAATGAACCTATTATAGATACGATCACCAAAAATGCCAGCCAATGCAACACCATTCAATTTTTGAGGATGTTTCGTATTATGGACTAACATTCTAGGATTAGGGTCGGACCGATACCGGTAATTATACCGATTTACAGTAGGTACCGTTAAGGACAAAAAAAATTCGACAGAAAAGCGAATATAGACATTTTGATGAGTTATATTGCACCTTCACTTATGAGTTTTCCCCTCAATATTTTAGTTGCTATGTCCGAACAATTTTTTAGGTAAAGTACCCAAAAAAACGATATTTCGTTTTGTTTGGCCATCCTGAATTATAAATCGCTTTAATTAACTAGTGATAGGCTAAAGGTGAGTGGGTTACAGCTAACCCTCCACTGCGACCATGCGGTCTATTGTGGCTCACACCTTATTTATATTTCCTCCAATAGGTCTAACTTTTTGATGAAGTTAATGGTGGTATTGGGAGAGACATTTTTCATGTCATCCGGCAGCAGAGTCACCTCGCCAAATAGGGCGAATCTGATTCTTCCTGCTGCGGGGCAAGCACACATTACGTGCTGCTGTTTCTGTATCTTTCATGCAAAGCCAGCATGCATCAGTTGGGGCTATTCCAATTTTATACATGTGGTGTCGCAGTGTGCAGTGGCCGGTGTATAATCCCACTAGTGCTTTAAGGCAGGAACTATTGAGCACTAGTAGTTTGTCAGTTATAGCTGTTGGTTTATATGGCTGTTTATAAATGCTTTTGAGTGTGTTAGACCTGGTAAATTTAACCGGTGTCTTTCCCATTTGCTTTTTGCCTCAGCTAGTATTGTTTTCTTGGCCGTAGCATGAGATATGCCCATTACCGGCTCGGTTCCTGTGAATTTTACTGCTGCACCTCTCTTGGCGAGCTTGTCGGCAGCCTCATTACCCTCCAGACCCATGTGTCCCGATATCCATATTAAGGTTATTTTGTTCTTCAGACTTAGTTCGGATAGTGTTTCGTGACAGTTCCACACCGTTTTTGAGGTACACCATCTCGATTCAAGAGCTTTTAATGCAGCTTGACTATCGGATAATATCTTGATTGACCTATGTCGATCTATCAGCAGTCTTGCACACATAAATTGCATAAAACTCTGCTTGAAATATGGTCGTCATAGTTTTTAGGCTGATAGTTAGTTCTATTTTTGGGTTTTTGTCATAATATATTCCGGCTCCAATACCTTCTTTAGTTTTGGAGCCGTCTGTAAATATTTCAAATTCGGCCTTTAGTAGGTTAGCGCTGTTATTGACCCATCCATCCCTTCTTGGGTGGATGATTTTGTAAGGCGGTTCATTGTTGGATTTTCTTGTCATTATGTCTGAGGGCATATTCAACATGCCGCAGGCTAACGCGTCCCCCAACATGTTGGTGTCCTCCATGATACATGAGAAAGTGGCACAAACCTTTTCTAGAAACAATTAAAAAGACGCAGCGAAAGCTAAAAGTTTGAAAACATT
This sequence comes from Polydrusus pterygomalis, assembly GCA_963969555.1. Taxonomy (NCBI): domain Eukaryota; kingdom Metazoa; phylum Arthropoda; class Insecta; order Coleoptera; family Curculionidae; genus Polydrusus; species Polydrusus pterygomalis. The sequence continues at coordinate 32,484,926 of OZ018376.1, read as the reverse complement.
AGATTAGATTCTTAGCACGCATTAGCGGCGCAATTCTATTATTTGTCAGATGCCGGCGGGTCGACCTTCAGTCGAAGTCCCTTCGATTGGCCAATGTGTTATGACATAGATCGCTTGTTTCGAAAGTTTTTATTAAAAAGCATTTTTTGTTTAATTATTTTCTCAGTAAATAATTCAATATATTAAAAATTGAAACGGTAGAAAAAGTTATTTTTCTTCCTGTATGCGGTAGGGTCGAAATGAAAATTTTATTAAGGAAGCCCATTGTGAAAATACCCGTTTCTTGGTATTATAAATACTTAAACACAATCCATATCTGTCCAAATATTTTTCTGAATGATTTATCCAAAAATTGATGACGCCTTAACGTAATTGAGTCAAGAGCCAACATGAGCCTACTAAGGCATACAACTAACCTCACCCCATCTCAATATATCAAGCAAATATATTATTTTTCGTTATAGTAGTAGGATCCCCCTTCTATTATACTTATTTCGTGCCACAAGTCTGATAGAATTCAGTAAATAACAGGAAGGGAGTTTCGTCTAGTCGTTTGTAATGTATTTAAAAAGTTACTTGCAATTTTTGCCCCAACACAAGTTCGATTACTCAACATCTGATAAAGCGATTTAACATGACTGGTCGATCAGACAAGATTTTTTGCAAAATCATTGGTAGGAAACAGTGACGCTTAACATTTTTATCTGGACCGGATACGTTCCTTATCCACTTAGGTCTCTGAATATTGAAATCAACAAAAAAACTACATTAAGAAGAGTCGCATTTCTTTTATAAGCCTTTATACGCTCAATATCAATGTATGTTTACTCAAAAATCTGAAAGAAAAAAACAGCCTGTACACTGAGGAAAATGATCTAATACAACGGGTTTGCTAAGATAAAATTTTCCTTTATTAAATAAATTGCTAGTGTATTAAATCCGCTTTAGTGTTAGGTATATCAATTTCAGATTTACTAGAATAGTGTTTTTATTGGTAGTAATCAGTTCCATCAGCAGCACAGTGTTGAAGAACGAACTGCTTTTAATTCGGCAATTTTGTAGAAAAATAAATTGTATCTTCTCATTGCGACGCATTTTGCTCCCAGTAAAGCGCTTTCTCTACAATTAAGAAAGCAGAACAGCGTCCTCAAAAACGAATTGTATCCGTTAGAACCTATATTTCACAAGACGGCAATCATCGCGCGCCATATTATTAGTTTTAACAGTGTATTTTAGTTTTTTTAAACTTTGCATGTCAGATATAGCAATAGAAGATTCTTATTTCGCACAATCCATTATTAGTATTGGACTTTATAATCTATGGATGAATTTTACCATCTCAGTAAACCATGTTGTATAATAGATAATCATATTATGCAATGTTAAACGACAAGAACAATATCATACTAGAAGCTATTGAAATTTTTGAGAACTACAGTACTAATTTTTAGTGGTAAGTATACAGTGAGGACGTAAAGTCTGGAATAAATTCATTATTTAGGGAACGCTGAATGTTTTTAAAAATCGCTCGGACACGTCGATTTTGTTTTTTAATACGCATTTTTTTCAATATTTTTTATTATACAGGGTGTCTCCGAAAGCATTCTGCTTGGACCAACTTTAATTTTTTAAATGGGAACCCCCATTTTTTTTTTAATTTTAGGATTCTGTGCATAATTGTGAACATTTTTTATCTAACATGTCATTATGATTTATCGACAGTTAAAGTTCGAAAATAAATAAAACAATTAATTATTTATCATTTTAATAAATGTTGAAAATGTTGCCCAAAGGTTAATTGGCAGTAACCTAGACGATCGAAAAATTCTTTCTGCACATTTCTGACAACTTCCGGACTGATTGACCGTATTTCTTAAACAATTCGATTCTTTAAGTCCTCCATGTCCATTGGCTTAGTTTGGAAAACTTTACCTTTAAGGTAACCCCACAGAAAAAAGTCAAGGGGGGTTAAGTCGGGAGACCTCGGCGGCCATTCAATAGCTCCCCTTCTTCCAATCCATCTATTTTCAAAAGTTCGCGCTTATCTTAATACTATTTTTGAAAATAGATAGATTGCAAGGAGGGGAGCTATTGAATGGCCGCGGAGGTCTGCCGACTTAACCCCCCTTGACTTTTTTCTGTGGGTTTACCTTAAAGGTAAAGTTTTTCAAACTAAGCCAATGGACATGGAGGACTTAAAGAATCGAATTGTTCAAGAAATACGGACAATCACTCTATGGTTCCATTTAAAATTTTTGAAAAAAATTTAAAAATCTGATGATTGTGCATTAGCCTCCTCTAGGCATCAGCGGATATAACAAAAAATAGTCGTCTTATAAAATACTAATAAATGTTACTATAGGATAAGCTTTTTCAAACAAGACCAAGTTTGTGAATAACATGAGTATTTCTTTCAAAATAGGTTCCCCCTCCTCCCTTTAGTCTATATTACGAGTTTTAGCAAAATGTATTAAATCAATATTGTACCGTAAGTATATTTCAAAGAATAAAACTTCATGTTGATGGTGTAATATTTCAGGATTTTTGCTAGATGTGAAACGGGTGTACTGTCCCCCCAAATGGAGTTCATCAACGTCTGGATGTTAATAGGAATTTTTTCAGTGGATGTTTTTTAATATTTGCGGTAACTTGGCCCCCAAGTCTTGCATTTTTATTAACAATACTCGCCATTTTTAGCTTAAAGACACACTTTTATCGGACTGACATTAGTAATTTACAATCTATCAAAATTTTGTCGCATGTTGGTTTTGTCAAGGTGATTCCAGGAGACAGTTTTGGGAGTAACAACAACTCGTTGTCATCGTATTTTGCCAGTATAAAATATCCAAGTGATGCAGTCATAATAAAATTGATGGTATTTTGTTATATTTTAAGAGACAATAGGTTTCTAGTATAGTCGGATCTGGTCTTATCGTGCGGGTCATACGATTCAAGAAAGACATGCTCTCAGTTTTTGTTTTCTTTACTTGCGTTTAATTTTTCCCTCCAAATAAAATACGTAAGATAAATGAGACAGACTTATTCCATTTTGACATGAAAAAAAAAGGATATGTATTTACTTTCCAGCGATTCTAAAAAGCTTATAATAGCACCAGCTACGTTTTATTTTAAATATGCCAGTTTTGTGACTTTGACAGTTTGTGACAAAATGAAACAATTTTCTGGGTTTTTGCATCCCCAATCAAAAAAAAATGGTACTTAACTATTTCGAAAATGAAAGAAAAAGTGGAAATTCGCCAACCAATATTCAGGAAACAGTAGCCAAAGCACTGGGAATTAGTTTAAGGACTGTGCAGAAAATTGTGCATGAAACAAAACATAACATAATACCCAAGAATACTAAAAAGTTTAAACGAAGAAAGCCAAAGACTGAGGATTTAAGCGAAAATGGGAGTTCGAAATGTGATTTACGATTTATACAAATCAAAAACCAATGTAACTCTTCCAGTTTTACAAAAAACATAAAAAATTCGGGGTGTTTTGGAAATTGGACTTGAAGCGTTATCAAAATTAATAAAAAATTTAGGTTTTCGCTATAAAAAAAACTCTAACCGAAGATTTTTATGTGAGCAGCCACAGATAGTGACTCAGCGTGTTCAGTTTTTAAAAAAATATACGGACAATTACAAATCGAAATTTAGAAAAGTGGTATTTTTAGACGAAACGTGGATATTTTCGAATGGAAGTGGTTCAAAATCTTGGCAAGATGAGTCTGTAAAAAGTGTTAAGAGAAAAAGGGGTGCGGTACGGGAAAGCGTTTTATTATTTTGCATGCCGGTTCTGCAACAGGATATGTTGCAGGTGCGAGTTTAATTTTTTCTTCAACATCAAAAAATACTGACTATCATGATAATATGAATTGCGAAATGTTTGAAAAATGGTTAAAAGTTCAATTGATACCAAATTTGGATGCTCCGTCTTTAATTGTATTAGATAATGCATCATATCATTCAAGAATTTTAAATAAACAGCCTACTTCATCTTGGAGGAAAAGTGATATTTATGAGTGGCTGGAAAAACACAACCAAAATCCTTTGCCAAATATGTTTAAATCGGAACTCCTATCAATAGCAAAAAAACCCAAAATATACGCGGTGGATCAAATACTGCGTGAATATGGTCATGAGGTTCTACGACTGCCGCCATATCATTGCCAGTTTAACGCAATAGAATTAATATGGGCTGGTGCAAAGTCTTATTATGAAAAACATGTAGGTGATGGTCTTAAATCCGACCAAGTACAAATAGTTGGGCAAGATTCGTTAGATCATATTACACAAGAGTACTGGAAGAAATCGGTGGAACATACAGAAATATTAATAAGGGATTGGTAGGATCGAGAACAAGTACTAGATGTCGAAGTAGCGCCAATGATAATTGCTTCATTCGAAGACGACTCAGACGACGAGGACTTTTCAGATTTTATAAGTGACGATGAGAGCTTTTAGGCTATAATTATAAACGGTGTTTTTCGTTTACATTTTTGAGTATTATATTATGCTTTTTTTTCATGCACATTATTCTGCATAGTCCTTAAACTAATTACCAGTGTTTTCATTACGGTTTCCTGCATATTGGTTTGCGAATTTCCACTTTTTCTTTCATTATCGAAATAGTTTATCAGACTAAATGCCATTGTATTTTTAGGTTTTAGTAGTAAAATCGTTAAAATAAATTGCAGTGTTTATTATCGTCGTTTTTAATTAAAGGGTACAGTGGGTATATAATTAACGATTATATAATTTTTTTGAAACTTTTTCAACTCCCCTGTACATAATTTTTACAAAACTAATAATATTAGGTATATGTGGCTATCTTCGCGATAGCTAAAATAATGAAACTATTTTTCCTTCCTTCGGTATATTTGTAAATAATCTCACAACATTTTGATAGCCTCTGTGTTATCTGATATTTGACGCATATGATCAGTGACCTTTGGACCCGCACGTTAAGACCAGATCTGACTATACTCACTATTACTTTAGTAATTTTGTTTCGTGTTTTTTTTTTTCAATAAATTTGAAGTTTTTGGTCACGAGGACTTACCACAAGAATGCTACAAAATGGATAAATTGGATACATTTTTCTCCACCACTGGCACTGTGCTTGTGCATGTTAAGTTCAGTAAATGTCGACTGTCATTAAGTTTTCCATTCCTAATCACCACTAATAATTCTCCATTCTTGTATATTATACTTACTTGATTGAACTGTCCTGAAGAGCTGCCTAATAGAAACGATTACTGAGACCCTGCCAGTAATAAAGTTCTGAAAGTTTGATTGCACGAAATCGTTTTATTGCAGTTTTATGACAGTTTTATCTTTTTCGTGTTTTTACTTTTATTTTTGCATTACCCAGTATTTTATCTGGGGATTTTTTGTTAATATAAAAGGATCTGATATAAGCTGAGGGTTTTTAGTTTAACTAAAAAACTTTCAATGCAATTCATTGTCGTCGACCGAAAAATGGGTAATTTTGTTCACTTCTAATAGTTGGTGAAAAGATTTAAGTCGTAATGTGATTTGTGTTTAATTTGTTTGTTAATTAACTATTTAATTTGTTACTGAAATATTATTGTATTTTATAAATGTATTTAATCTTTGTCGTGTTTTAATATTTATTTTTGCATTACTAAGAATTTTATGTATTTAAGGGGCCTGGAAAATTACAAAAGGATCTAATAATTGAAGCTAGGAGTTTCTGTTTAGTACCTATACGTTACGGTTGTTATTATTATAATATTAAGTACTCGAATCCGATATGTGGGTTACCTATATTTTGGCTAAATTTAAAAACATGTTTGCAGTCAAATTTTATTTTAAAGGATTTGAAATTAATTAAAAATCTATTTTTTAAGTATTATTTATTATTTTTAACAAAAATACAACAAACATTAGGCAAAACAAATTCATAATTGGTAGTTGTTATTATTGGGTAGTTCTATACAACATTCACTATACGACCCGTTTCTGGGTTTTAAATTTGAAAACGTTATGTTAAAATTATACAAAATCTTTTGAATACCTTGACAATTTATTATAGGATTAAGTTTCTTACATAGCTTCCCATTACGAGAAATATTACAAATATTTAAAATTCTGAAAGAAGATACATATGTACCTTGTTTGCGCATTTTTTTGTTTCGCCGCAATAAATAATTTTTTTCTAGAATTTTTTAACCTTAACGTTAGTTATACCGTTTTGACCAACCTGACCTTACAGTGGTGGGTATGAGAGAATGAATAATATGTTTAGATGCCCACAATAAGGACAACAGATCAATCAGTGTTGTTGACGCCGACTTGACTAACACATGGCTTGGCGATTCCTTGGTTAAAGAGAGGGGACCATTATTTGTGCTGGTGAAATGCGGTGAGACTTCTTATGGGAGAATTATGCCTCCCAACGGTCAGCCCAACAATCTGTCGTTTAATAAAAGACGTTCCTACTTGTTTCCGTTTCTCTTCACACCATTGTTTAAAGATAGCATGTTAAAAAAACAAGTCGATTTACTCCCGGACTTATTTATCTCTTTCTACTTTACCTGCCGATAGATTGCAGAAAGAGACTGAAACATGATTCGAAGTGCGCGAGCCGTTTTTTAATTATTCCTGCCTAACTTTCCCGTTTAAAGAAACAAATAAATGTAGGAAAGACCTGATTTACGAAATCTATCTACCGATATCACAGATATTTTTTTATTTATACTCTCCTATGCCTTAACCAAATAGCTTTCGAGTTATCGCCAATTAAACGATCTGCAGTCCAAAAAGGAGAAATAGGGAAACAATGTTAAGCTGTTTAATAATTTCTAATATAAGGTAACTTTTTTGAGCTTATCATTTACTCTGCTTTCCGATGCCATTATTTTATGTATGGTCCGGAGATCCCACAGCACAAAAAAATAATGCAGATTTAGTACGTTTAATCCACGTAGAAGAAAATAATAGAATTAGCACCCAAGCTCCATGCATAACTCTAGGAAAGCATCGCTCCACAGTACTGGACAAATAACATAAGTATAAATATCATCCGTATAAATATCAGAAACATCAGGAATTGAGGAAAGGTGATGAAGTACAAATAGCAAACTTTTATTTTAAAGTTAAGGAAATAGTAAGTAAGGGAAGATAGGGAATTCTCACGCAAGGTTTGTTTTACCGACGACGACTGCACCATCACATTAAAGAATGAACCAAATGTTTAAAATTGTGGATATTGGAGTACAGAAAATGTACACAGATTTGTACAAACCCGAACAAACAATGACTCAATACTCCCATAATTTATTTAATATTAATTTAAATTCAAAGCCACTAGTGGTTCTCCTCAGGGTAGCAATCTAGCCCCTTTAATATTTTTAATCTTTATCAATGACATAAGTAATAATATGTCCAGCAATGTACTGCTTTTTGCAGACGACTTAAAACTATTCAGAGTAATAAGTAATTTATTTGACTGCCTGTTATTGCAGAGGGATCTAAGCACTCTGGAAAAGTGGTGCAAAATTAACAACTTGCCCCTGAACGTAAGCAAATGCTTCGCCATGACATTTGTAAATAAGGTAGACTTTATTCGCTTACTATAGCATTGATAACAATGTCATGATGCAGTGTAACACTTATAGAGACCTTGCTTGGTGTGGTTTTTGACCCAAAGCATTCATTTCTTTTTCACCGCAGTGATACCTACAGCAGTGTAATGAAGATGCTTGAATACATTATAGGGATTCGGCTGATTTTACAAATACTTAAACATTGAACACCCTTTAGTATAGTTTCATGCGATCCAAACTGGAATATGGTACCCTATTTTCCAGAAATACATTAATCTTCTAGAACACATCCAAAGAAAGTTTCTCAAATACCTTTCCTTTAAGAAAGATGGCACATATCCCCCTAGAGGCAATGATCAAAATGCCCTTTTATTAAGATTTCAGATTCCATCGCTTCTCCATCGCAGATATTACTTGTTCATTCAGTTCTTGTTGCCCTATGCTACTAGCCTTTATAAGCTTCCATTTTCCCTCACGCACTGTCAGATCTTCTCCCGTCTTCCATCTGCCTACTCCCTTAACAAACTTTTTAATTAAAACACCAATTTATCAATCAATGTTTATTTTCAATAACACTTGCAATGGCATTGATGTATTCGGCCTGTCCTCCACTCAGTTTACAAATGCAAATAAACTCAAACTATTGCAACAACGTTAACTTACTAAATTTCACCATTTTCTATTTCAGAATGATTTATTAATCTTGTTTTAACCTAGTATTATTTTTTTCTATTTCACATTGTCTTGTAATTGGAACCTGTTCTGTTAGACAATAAAGATTATTATTATTATTATTATAATACTGTTAGAACTAAATTTAATGACCTTTTAGGATATTACTATAAAATAAACGGAGGACTTTTTGAGCATATTATGTGATATTAAGTTTCCATTTAAATTTGTTGTTGTCCTAATACGTATGTTAAAAAGTGTTGTTTTTCCACTTGTCTCCAAATGTTAAAATGAATAAAGTTTTCAGTATATCGTTTTAGGTAGAGATAGAGATGCGTTTATTAAATTAGTACAATCTTATTTCTTCTTCAATACCGTAATAGACCAGAGCTTGTAGCCTTTGAAAATGGTAAAAAGTGAAAAAAAAAATAATAGTAGGATGAAACCCATTGAAAAAGGAAAAGAATATAACAAAAATGAAAGGAAATACAATTTACGGGCGATCCGAGGTCAAGAAGTGGAAAGGGGTGAGTTTTTAAGGGTAGAAAACGATTTATCTTGATTTCCGACAAAACTACAAGTCCTATGGAAAACCGTTAAACGGCAAAGTTGTAGGTAATAAAAAGATCTACAACTTTTGTATTTACACTTTTTTCACATAATCTCAAAATTTATGTGAAAAATTAAAATAACCAAGTTTTTGGTTTTTTATTAAATTTGGTGAAAACTTACCTTTTTAAGTCCAAACACACTGTAATTTTTTTGATTTAAAATGTTTATTTTTTCACCTTATTTTAACTTCGTATCTTATTAACTTAATATCGAAAAAGCACCCTAATTTTCAATCGAAAATTCTCACGTCAAAATATCTGCTTTTTTAAAAAAGTGGGTGGGCTTTTTGTTCGTTGAAATCTCTACTTTCTGATGGTGTAAAAAAATATACATTACTATGATAAATGTTCTCAAAATATGCAAAGAAACGAAAAAAACTCGAATCCGAATTTTTTTAAAATTTATTTAAATTATGTACCATTTTGAGCTATTATTTTAGCTATTTTTTTGAGCTATATTTTTTTGTTTATCAATGTAACATGGAATCTTACGTTTTCCGAGTAATTAAAGTATAAATTTTATTAAATACCTAGTTGTACATAATGATTAAAAAAAAAATTCGGATTCGAGTTTTTTTCGTTTCTTTGCATTTTTTGAGAACATTTACTATAGTAATGTATATTTTTTTTACACCATCAGAAAGTAGAGAACGAACAAAAAGCCCACCGACATTGTTAAAAAGCAAATATTTTGACGTGAGAATTTTCGATTGAAAATTAGGGTGCTTTGATGTTTTGCAGAAGCTGAGTTTTTAGCTCTACCACGTTTTATAATATATATAAATATATTAAATCAAAATAAGGTGAAAAAATAAATATTTTAGATCAAAAAAATTACAGTGTGTTTGGGACATAAAAAGGTATGTTTAACTAAATTTCGTGAAAAATTTTTTTTTTTTAAAGATAAAAATGAAAAAAAAAACTGGGTTATTTGAATTTTTCACATAAATTTTGAGGTTATGTGAAAAAAGTGTAAATACAAAAGTTGTAGATCTTTTTATTACCTACAACTTTGCTATTAAACGTTTTTCCATAGATATTGCGCTTGTATTTATTTGGGTTTGTTCGGATAGTATAGGTATAGGTTTCGAGTTAATAGAGGCCATAAGCTACATGCTACATGATGCTGTAATATGAGTACCCCCATATAATTAAGTAAGCAACTCATACTGCAATTGTGACGTCACGGCGTCATTTTTCATTTTTCATTTCTCATAATAGTTTATATTATATCTCCTTCTTATGTTTATTTTTACTCATTTAAATTACGGAATTTTAGGTTGGGGAGGAATAAATAGAACTTTAGATAATTACAAAAAAGATTTCTAAAAATTATATTCAATAAAGATTATCTTCCTTGCCTTCAAATGAATTATATTCAGAAACAAAAAAGTTGAACATAAGACAACTCTACATTTATAACATCTTAATATAAGTATATATTTAAAAATAAAAACCTTATACAATTTAAAAACCATAATAATAATACACGTCATAAAAATGAAATAACCATAAAACCTAAAATAAATAGTCCATAGGACAAAAAAATTTCAAATATTTAGGTTTTTTTTTAAACGATTATTTACCAACAAAAATTAAAAAATTGATTTCATTAAAATAATTTAAAGCCGAAATAAAAACAGACAATTTGAAAATATTTTTTGAAATGCTTTAATTAATTAATATTGCCCTGATTAATTTATATAAGAAATATTTTTTACTTAAAAATTATAAATTAATAATTTTATTATAGGTAATATATTTCTTCAAAAAAGCTGCGTTTATACTATAAATTAACATTTTTACCTGAAAACTTGATTATTAATGCATATTTATGATTTATGATTTTACATCCTAAAACAAAAAATAAGATTTGCCCCTAACAAGCTCAGCTCCGGGGGATTAAAGAATAAGTTTATCGACGACAACATAAACATATTTATTATATTATTAAAATTTAAATAAACTAATTATTATTATTATTATTATTATTATTATTATTATTATTATTATTATTATCATTATCTATTATCTACGCTAACTCAGCTTTCGCTGGTAATCATTTAGCCTGATGACTAGGCTGGGTAACCTGGTGGAAAAACAATTCAGTTCCGCCCACTCAGGCTCCGTTCAGGAATTTGCGGACTATATGGCAAGTCTGAAGTATAACTGCCTTCTGCGCGTATCCTGTGATGTTCTGGGATAATCCGATGTCCTGAAGATTTTTAGGGAGATTCGTCGAAGTAATCCCTTCAGCCGAAATTACCAGTGGGACTATGGAAATCTTAGACAACTGCCAGATGTTCTTAAGCTCTACTGCAAGGTTTTCGTACTTTGTGACTTTTGCTGCCTCAGTTCTGCTGACATTATGAGATAGCGGTACAGCTATATCAATGATGGTTCCAGTCTTTTTCTCCTTGTCAATGATGACGATGTCCGGTCTGTTAAAGTCCACTGTCCTATCCGTCGTTATAAGCCTGTCCCAATACAGTACCGCTCTCTCTGTTTCCAAGACTGCTTGAGGCTGGTATTTGTAATATGGCGCACATGTTTGAAGAAGTCCGTTATTAAGAGCCAGCTGTTGGTGAATTATTTTGGCCACTTGATTGTGACGTCCTAGGTATGCGTTATTCGCAAGTGATTTACAGCCTGCAATGATATGCTCTATAGATTCACCCACCGCTCCACATTTCCGACACTTGTCTTCTACGTCAAGTCTAAGGCAATGTTTTTCACAGTTGCGAGTTCTAATAACTCTGTCCTGGATGGCCATGAAGAATCCTTCGGAATCGGGATAGAGGTAACCGGCGCCGAGCCATGATAGTGAGGTCGTCTTATCAGTGTTGTCAGCTTCTAGACTTCTTGGAAACTTACCATGTAAGGCTTGTTCCATCCATGTGGCTTGATCTTCCTGCCTTGTGCTTATATCGAACTCGAGATTACGGTGTTGTAGATTCAATGGTGTATATCCTCGATCTTCCTGGGCTGCTATCCTCATCAAACTATCTCCGGATCTTAGTAAATGTTGTCGCATGTTCTTCTCCTGAGATCTGCATAACTTGTAGATGTTCATCATACCCCGACCACCACTTGCTCGGGGAAAATAGAGCCTCTTAACCGATGCGTTGGTGTGCAGACATCGAAATTTGGTCATCAGTCGCCGGGTTAGTCTGTCAAGGCCATTCAAGTCTGCATCAGACCACTTCAGGATACCAAAGGTGTAGGTCAAAACAGGCACTGCCCAGGTGTTCAGAGCGGTGATCTGGTTCTTAGCTGAGAGCTTAGTGTTCAGAACCTTGAGTACTCTCTTCTTGTACTTCTCGGAGAATATGTTCTTCAGATGCGTGTGGTCAATATGTTGGTTCTGAGGCATTCCTAAATACTTGTATGTGTCTTCGGGTTGCAAGTTCTCAATGTCCTGAAATTGATCTTCTTGGATTTCCACAGAACCTCTTTTGATGTTGATGATGGCACATTTGTCAAGACCAAATGACATGCCAATGTCCCCGCTAAAGGTCCTAACGGTGTTAATCAAAGAATGCAGTCCAGTCTGATTCTCTGCGAAGAGCTTCAGGTCATCCATGTACAGTAGGTGGGATAGCCTCCGCCCGTTCCTGATATTAAGTCTGTACCCAATATTCGTGTTGTTCAGAAGCGTAGATAGAGGGTTCAGCGCTAGGCAAAACCACACTGGTGATAAAGAATCTCCTTGAAAAATACCCCTGGATATATTAACTTTACCATTGTTATTGTTGTTGTTGTTATTATTATTATTATTATTATTATTATTATTATTATTATTATTATTATTATTATTATTATTATTATTATTATTATTATTATTATTATTATTAATATTATTATTATTATTATTATTATTATTATTATTATTATTATTATTATTATTATTATTATTATTATATTAAAAACCGTCGTTCTTCCCTATTAAAATAGCTCCACAAATGTACACATACGTAATGCCCAATTTTTTCCCTTAGAGATATAGATCGGACACAAAAAAAGGTCGTCTGGTATGCTGAAGCCGACCGGTAGCACAAAAATGTCTCAAACAAAGAAATATCAAATTTGTATCGACATAAACATGGTGTTATCGTGGTGGTCTAACCGACAAAACACATACCGTTGAAAATTCCATAAAACCGACCAATTTTAAATTAAATGATTCTGAAAATCTCGTTTAGAAGTATTTGATGGAAATAGTTTTGTTTTGGAATGTCCTGGTAAACAATTTTCTAAATATTTTGGATTAGTTTAATAGAGAACAATGGTTAGGGGCAGTTTTAAGGACATAAAGGTATGTTATTTGGTCGAATAATTATAGTCAACCCTTTTATTACCTTAAATTAAATTAGTTTTCATCTCGAAATTATCATGAAAACATTTAGAGAGCAGATGTAAACAATATTATTTTATCAGTAATACCTGACGTTTTGAATAAAATAATAGACACAATTGAAAAATAAGCAATATGCAATAAGAAATAGGTAATAAGAATTAAAAAATATAAATTATGATGGCACAATACAGTGTTTCCTACAATCACTTTCAAGAAAAATCGACTAATGAAATGGTTGAATTGCTTATTATCAATAAATCGACATCCTAACATTTTTTTAATTTTTCGTTTTGTCGACGGAACAGATTATTTTACCGTACGAGCAAAAATTATTTGCATCAAAGAGGGCCTTGCGTCTAAGGACGTAATGCTTAGCCGTAGATCTTAATACCTGTTGGGTGTCAGTAACTACCTGAATTAACAATCAATCAGTTATTCCGTCATCTTTGACAGTCGTTACAAGTTATTTGATCCATCGCTAATTTTTCCAATTTCTTGAACAATTCACACAACGGGCACAAAACATTCATGGTTGAAGCGTATTTTCGAAACGGGATTAGAGTAAATGGTGAGTGGCAATATAATCCGGGTTTGTGCATGGACGATTTTCACGAACATTTTCCTAACGTTGCTTTTATTGCTGGGGATTTGTATTATTGCATGAAAAGAACCGTGGCTCTGTTTAGGGAAATCGGTTCTATACAACAGAGCAGGAAGACCATCTGTATGAATAGAAGAACTTGTTGCAAACGTCCGTGAAATAATGCAAAATACGCCAACAAATTGTATAAGACGCCTGTCCCAAGAAGTGGGAAGATCTTATGGAACATGCAGGACTATTCTTTTAAGAAGCAGCTAAATTTATTTCCTTATAAAGTGCAAGTATTCCAAGAAATACAAACCGAAGATTTTGAAAGACGCAGGAATTACTCTCAATGGTTTACCCAAAATTTATTGGAAAGAAATGATTTATTAGACCTGATATTTTTTTTTTGGATGAGCCTGGTTCCACCTCTCCGGGTATATGAATTCTCAGAATACACGCATGTGGAGTAGTGAAACACATTGCACCTTCAAAAAATTGTTGTCTGGTTAGCTGTTTCCCGAAGAAAAATTGTTGGTCCTATTTTTTTCCATGACACAGTTACAGCACAGCGGTATAGAGACAATATTTTAAATCCATTTGTGGAGCAATTACTTGACGACGAACTAAGCTTTGGATATTTTCAACGTGACGGTGCAACCGCCCATCAGCCGCCGAAACTATTAACTACTTACCTACGCAATTTTTTTGACGACAGATTAATCAGGTTTCGATCAGACATTGAATTCCCACCTAGATCACCTTGTTTAACGGTTATGGATTACTTCGTTTTTCCTCATTTAAAGAACACAATTTTTAAAACACCAGTAGCAAATTTAGAACAGATGCTGGTCAACACTTTCGAAAATATGAAAAGACGTGTGAATTTATGCTTGGAGCATTGGCGGTGGCCAATTTCAGCAATTTATGTAATTATTTTTCTTTTTCTTTCTGTATATTCGTACTTTGTTAATTTTGTAAACAACAAAAATAAATTTGTAATTGTCTACTTATTTTATTGTTCATTAGTTTGGCATATCATGTCATAATATGAATTTGACAAAATTTTAACCTAGATTTGGTTAGATATACTTATCGTCCCCATATCATTGTGATCTAAACCAAGCTCTACGTTTTTTAATCCAAAATCCAAGCCCTCTTTGAGGCAACACGGTACTATTCTCAAAGATATGATTATTTTTGTAAGCTCACCAGTTTTATCGCAAACAGATAAACAAAGTGTTGAACACAAATTAAAAATACCTCCCTAACCTGAAAATTAAACCGACAAAGGTCTAAATAGCTTTTTGTTGGCGGGGCATATTCTATAAAGCGTTTCATTGGCCAGTAATAAAAACTTGCAACATATAATCCAAAATTTCGATATCTTAAATTTTATTGCCGTAATTTTTAAACGTGTTCCGTTTCCTTCAAACCATCTTACTTGATGAATTCCCCATTTATTAGAGATTCATACAAATTCTTAACAGTTTGTTTTGCATTGCATGCAATGATAAGTGATTTCGTTATCTTCTACTCGATGTAGAGCGACAATTTTCCCGCGGGCACCACGTAATAAAAAACTAGTTGAACACTAATATTTCTATGCACCACATAATCAACACTTTAAGAAATTTGTCAAATGAACAATACACAGACTATCTCAAGACTGATTATATATCCTAATTGCATCAGGCCCTGGGGTAGATTAATAAGGGTGCCTAACCTAAATAACAATTGCAAACGCCACACCATAAACTTATCAAATACGGGGTGGACCTATCTGCTCTTAATAACAAGAACAACATTTCTATGCAAAATAATGGTAAACAAGTGACATTATTAAAATTGTAAATATGTAGACCTTTCAGGTATACAACAATAAAGTTTTATTAAAATATATGACAGGTAGCAAAAGCCAAGACGATATAGGTTTTGAGATGTACTTAACTAAAGGACATATTATTTGAAATGTGATTTTTGAAGCAATTGATCCACGACCCTGTTCAGAGAGTCATATGAGGCTCATAGAATAATAATGGTCCAACTCCATTCTTTTTCATTATTCCCTTTCCATCAAAAATGCATTGTATGATTCTTATTTTTCAGTATTAAAGTGGTCTCCTATAATAGTTGTTAATATTTTTACCAGGAGATGGCGGTATTTATTCTGAACGCGGCTCGCAAAGCAAATAATTTTCAGTATAAAAGTGGAACAAGTATCACTTTCAGTCCGTGTCCGGAGTTTGACCACTTTTAGTCTGAAACTTGTTAGGTGCGTGCGTATTGTATAATAATATTATAACGTGTAAGCTTGTTTTTTGTGATGAATTCCGAACAAGCTAATAATATAAGCGACTGGAGTGATTTTAGTGATTCTGGTTCGGAATACCTGCCAGACTCCGACAATAACAGGGTACCCACCTACGTATGGGATGAGACTGAAGGTGGGCGTTGCTCGCAGGATATGGCAACTTGTTTAATTAAACATTTAATAGAAAAGGCTGCGTCGCATACTCATGTTATAGCGTACTCAGATTTCAATATAAAAACAAGCCTTTCTCTTCTTAAACTTGTGCAGGATCCAGATATCTCCATTAATGTAATACTTAGATCTTAAATTCTTGCTTTCTGGGCACTCCTACCTCTCCAATGATGGCGAATTCGGTGTCATCGCAAGTGCAGCAAGAAAACATGCCCAAATTTACAGCCCAGGTCAGTGGATGGAAATTATCAAAAATTCAAAAAGGAAGCTGCCACATTTCAACGTTATTGAACTGCACCATGAAGATTTTTTAAGCACAAAAAATTTGGAAACTGCAATTTCAACTGGCTGAAGATTAGGCTCCGCTTCCAACGGGATGCACCTCTTCAATTTCAATTTAAAGAAAACTGGACCCTGAGAATATGAATTTATATAATGTTGATTTATCTTAAAGAAAGTATTGTAGACCTCTGGATAATCTGATGAATATTTGCCATGATCCACTGTACCCAGCAAGAAGGGTGGTTACAGCTGCAAAAAGAAATATATGGTTGATCTTTTACCATATTATATTCCACCAATCTATCATCAATATTAGAACAACTTACCAGTTGAAGTAGCCACTCGCTCATCATTACCAAATATTAATACAGAAGATCAATCATCCACTGACGAGATGAACTATGATTAGTATTTCGCTGAGCTAAAACTATGAAATTTTCACTGTCTTCATCTTTGTATTGATCAGTATTGTTCGTATCCATTATATAGGTATGAATTTAGTATGCATGGGTGTTTGCATACCCAGAGCACCCATGCATTCGGCGCTTTTGCTAACCTATACTGTTTATTTCCCCCTTTCCTTACAAACAAAACGATGTTTCAAATAAAAATCCAACCCCAACATTTATACTTTCATAAAAAGTATAGTTCGTAATCCGATGCGTTCAACCACCGCTGTTCCAAAATATTGAAACCTTATCACAATAACCAATAAATAACGGAAGTAATTATTTTTTTACTTGTTTCCGTGAATTATTGCGAGGGGCTGACGATATTGGCCGCAGAAAATGGCCCTTTTTGTAGCGATAGATTTTATTTGGATTAGGAAATAATATTTATTTATGTCATTTCTCCGGTTCCGTTTAAAATTTATCTGTTCAGTTGTGTCGCGGCGTTTTTTGATTGTGTTTTATGTTTCGTTTGTTAGGGTGAACGTATCTATATTAATCTTTCAATAAATAAATAATTCTTCTAAATTACTTTGTAAAAAAGAATACCAAAACGACTCGTACAATATGTGGTAAAGTCTAATTTATTGACTTAAACATATAATATGCTGTTAACAGATGCTTTAAAAATACCTATACTTAACGTACCTATTCCAACCAATTGGGTATCCAAAACACTGTTTTTACTTCATAATAGAAGGTGTCCAGAAAATACGTGTCAAAACATTAGCACAAGTTCCTGAGACTAAAATATGACGTATATATACGTAGTTGAAAAGTTGAATATTATTTTCTGTATAAAGAATTTGGAAGTTCAAAAAGAATTAAAGAACTTAGTTCCAGCTTTACGTTGCGTTGGGAAAAGTATTTTTATGCAAATCATTTATCTGAATGTTGTAATAATTTTAATCACAACAGAAACATTAAGTTTGCTGGGTTTGTACCGTGCGAGCAAAAATTAGTTGCATCAAAGAGGACTTGGATTAAAAAACGTAGGGCTTGGTTTAGATCACAATGATATGGGGACGATATATCTAACCAAATCTAGGTTAAAATTTTGTCAAATTCATATTATGATATGATATGCCAAACTAATGAGTAATAAAATAAGTAGACAAATATAAATTTATTTTTGTTGTTTACAAAATTAACAAAGTAAGAATATACAGAAAGAAAAAGAAAAATAATTACTTAAATTGCTGAAATTGGCGAAAAGGCTCCAAGCATAAATTCACACGTCTCTTCATATTTTCGAAAGTGTTGACCAGCATCTCTGGAGAAATGTTACCACATTCTTGGATAATCCTTTCTTCTAATTGTTCTAAATTTGCAACTGGTGTTTTAAAAATAGTGTTCTTTATATGAGGAAACACGAAGTAATCCATTACAGTTAAACAAGGTGATCTAGGTGGGAATTCAATGTCTGATCGAAAACTGATCAATCTGTCGTCGAAAACATTGCGTAAGTAGTTAATAGTTTCGGTGGCTGTATGGGCGGTTGCACCGTCCTGTTGAAAATATCCAAAACGTAGTTCGTCGTCAAGTAATTGCTCCACAAATGGATTCAAAATATTGTCTCTATACCGCGGCGCTGTAACTGTGTCATGGAAAAAAATAGGACCAACAATTCTTCTTCGGAAAACAGCTAACCAGACACCAATTTTTTGAGGGTGCAATGTGGACCCTACAAAACAATGGGGATTTTCACTAATCCACATGCGTGTATTCTGAGAATTCACGTAACCGGAGAGGTGGAACCAGGCTTCATCCGAAAAAAATGCCAGGTCTAATAAATCATTTATTTTATTTCCAATAAATTTTCGGTAAACCATTGAGAGTAATTCCTGTGTCATTTAAAATCTGCGGCTTGTATTTCTTGGAATATTTGCACTTTATGAAAATGAATTTAGCTGCTTCTTAAGAATAGTTGTTCCATGTTCCATAAGATCTTCCCACTTCTTGGGACAGGCGTGTTATACAATTTGTTGGCGTATTTTGCATTATTTCACGAACGTTTGCAACAAGTTCTTCTGTTCTTACAGATGGTCTTCCTGCTCCTTTTTTGTGTTGTATAGAAAATGTGCCATACGATAAATAAATAAATAATATAGAAACTGTTTCCCTAAACACAGCCACGGTTTTTTTCAGGCAATGATAAAAATTCCCAGCAATAAAAGCAACGTTAGGAAAATGATCGTAAAAATCGTCCATGCACAAACCCGGATTGTATTGCCACTCACCATTTACTCTAACCTCGTTTCGAAAATACGCTTCAGCCGTGAATGTTTTGTGCTGTTCCGTAAAGCCCATTGTGTGAATTGTTCAAGAAATTGGAAAAATTAGCGATGAATCAAATTACTTGTAACGACTGTCAAAGATGACGGAATAACTGATTGATTGTTAATTCAGGTAGTTATACTGACACCCAACAGGTGTTAAGCTCTACGGCTAAGCATTACGTCCTTAGATGCAAGGCCCTCTTTGATGCAAATAATTTTTGCTCGCACGGTATTAACAAGTTAACTTTGGCCCACAATCACTTTATGTCGGGATGTTTCTGTCACAGTCAATGTTATCTAGATGGTTAATTATTATTTAAAATCTTTGTGCAACTCAACATAAAACAATTAAAATTAACTGCTTGTTTATATTCGATTTACCTTTAAATAATCTTACTCCCTCTGTTTTATCTAAATACCTATTTCTACACCCTGTCCATTTTATCTTCATTCACGAACTCCTATTAATATAATATATTGTAAAATCTGATGTTGCCCAGGAGAGAAAAACTAGTGATATATCTATAAATGAGTTTCTACTTAAGTACACTTTCACATATTATCTCATGTGCTAACATGGAAAACTTTCATGAAAAGTTTCCCGTCCTATTTCTTTTGTAATTAAAGTTTCAGCGTAAAGTTTATTGAAAACCTAAGCAAAGTTTTGGCGTTATTCTCGTTTCAACAAAGTTCCACGTTTGGCAAATTACTTTATTTTATTTTAATGTTGTAATTATGGAAAATGAGAATACTGGGCCATTGCGGAAGAGGAAACTTAAATTAGCAGTGTATTATGATTTCCTTTGAAAGTAGATATTATGGTGCAGTGGGATTGGCATCATTTATTCAGCTTAAAGCTTAATTAACTGGGCAACAATTAAAATGTTATATAAAGGAAAATTTGGGTAATATTTAAAGACCCATACCTTTAGGTATACAGGGTTGCCCAGAAGTCCGGAATAAAATTAATATAGCCTTAACCTGTAACTTTTGGAGAAAACGCTCGGACACGGCAATTTAGTTTTACGTAAGAAATTTCATTGTTTCACGTTCTGAAATATTGTGACTTAACAATAGTTATGGTTTATTTGTTATTTATTTTGTAAAAAAAAAAAAAGTAACGAAGCAAAACAAAACACAACAAAAAGGTGGTTTAAAAAAGCATGGCCCCAGAATTCGGTCATTAATGATATATGTCCATACATTTACTTTCTGGGGTCGCTGTCTTCAGAATAGTAGATTCTGTAACGAGATTGGAATGAAAATTCGATCCGAGTGGAAGATTCCGAACGCGAACCACGAGTATCGAATTTTCATTCTAACCGAGTAGCAGACTATATTTTCTCCACGACCATCCAGTTCCATATCTGATTCATCCGATTTTTCACTCATTTTTTGACTTGCACTAAAATTTGTCTGAAAACAATTATTACAACGCGGCCATTTTTATCTGACACTGACAGTTTCGAAATTCATGGCAACCTATGTCGTTTATATCAATTACAGAATATTCATTTCGTATCTTGTTATGGAATGAAAATACACGCAAAACGCATAAGAAGCAAGTGTTTCAGAATAAATATTCCAACTCAAGAGCGAGAATTTTTACATTCTATTATCAAAAATGATTTTGAAATTATTGCATTCAGTAATGGTCGTGGAGAATAGTAGATTATGTAACGAGGTTGGAATGAAAATTCGACCCAAGTGGAAGATTCCGAACGCGAGCGTAGCGAGCGTGAGGAACCACGAGTATCGAATTTTCATTCTAACCGAGTAGCAGACTATATTTTCTCCACGAACATCCAGTTCCATATCTGATTCATCCGATTTTTCACTCATTTTTTGACTTGCACTAAAATTTGTCTGAAAACAATTATTACAACGCGGCCATTTTTATCTGACACTGACAGTTTCGAAATTCATGGCAACCTATGTCGTTTATATCAATTACAGAATATTCATTCCGTATGTTGTTATAGAATGAAAATACACGCAAAACGCATAAGAAGCAAGTGTTTCAGAATAAATATTCCAAGCGAGAATTTTTACATTCTATTATCAAAAATGATTTTGGAATTATTGCATTCAGTAATGGTCGTGGAGAAACGATATTTATGTCTGTTAATCACCCCGTTTAAATAGAAAGTAGCTTCATCCGAAAATAATATGTTCTGTGGAAACCTATTATTCTCGTCGCACAGTCTTATCATTTCTTCGCAAAACTGCAAACGCCTGTCATAGTCATCTTCTAAAAGCTCTTGAATAATAGTTTATAAGGGTGGTATTTTTTTGCTTTCAAAAAACTTCGAATAGTACCTCTAGATGTATCATGATTTTAAGCCAATGAAACTGTTGAAACATGCTCCATCCTGCAGAGATAATACAATATCCAATTTTTCATCGTCGCGTAAAACACGTGGCCGTCCATTCCTATAGGCAAGTCCTTTGCTGTGCCTTGTTCATCAAATTTGTGGAATATTTTACTAACAGTGCCCTGTAAAATTTGATTATTCAGATAATTAGCATTAAAAAAAGTGCGCACTTTACTTTGACTTCTTATTTTATCTCTTTTTTGTTTAGAAAATTGTAAAATAATACTTCGGAACGTCACAAAATGTCAGAACGTGAAACAAGGAAGATTTTTCTTACCTTGAAAGGTAAAAAAACATTAATGGTTTATTATTTCCGCTTATTTAAATAAAGATTTTTTTTTAAACTTTTAACAGTCGCTATTTTGAAATAGCTTGACAGAATCGCGCCAAAACTTATGAGCATACTGTACGAAATACCGTGCGAGCCAAAATTATTTGCATCAAAGAGGGCTTGGATTAAAAAACGTAGGGCTTGGTTTAGATCACAATGATGGACGATATATCTAATCAAATCTAGTTTAAAATTTTGTCAAATTCATATTATGACATGATATGCCAAACTAATGAGTAATAAAATAAGTAGACAAATACAAATTTATTTTTGTTGTTTACAAAATTAACAAAGTAAGAATATACAGAAAAAAAAAGAATAATAATTACATAAATTGCTGAAATTGGCCACCGCCATACTCCAAGCATAAATTCCACATACCACATTCTTGGATAATAATTCCTGCACTTTATAAGGAAATAAATTTAGCTGCTTCTTAAGAATAGTCCTGCTTGTTTCACAAGATCTTCCCACTTCTTGGGACAGGCGTGTTATACAATTTGTTGGCGTATTTTGCATTATTTCACGAACGTTTGCAACAAGTTCTTCTGTTCTTACAGATGGGCGTCCTGCTCCTTTTTTGTGTTGTATAGAACCTGTTTCTCTAAACACAATCACGGTTCTTTTCAGGCAATGATAAAAATCCCCAGCAATAAAAGCAACGTAAGGAAAATGTTCGTAAAAATCGTCCATGCACAAACCCGGATTGTACGACTGTCAAAGACGGAATAACTGATTGATTGTTAATTCGGGTATTTACTGACACCCAACAGGTATTAAGCTCTACGGCTAAGCATTACGTCCTTAGATGCAAGGCCCTCTTTGATGCAAATAACTTTTGCTCGCACGGTATTGGCTTTCAAATGATGTATCATAAGATGTATGTTTCCATTTAAAAAAAAGATCGATGTCGTCATATCTTTGACAAATGTCTATAAAAACACAAACGAATAACGTCAAAATGTGCGCATATATAAAATAAATTGACGTGTCCGAGCGTCCGACTTCTTGACAACCCTGTATATATATTTGAATTCAGTTCAACTTCAAAGTTTATTTGTTATTAATATACAATAATTTCTATTCTACGTACACTACTGGCACTACTACAAGTTACAGTGTAAAATTATGTGAGTATGATGAGAGAGAAAATAATATTTTTAGATGACCGCAATAAGAACAACAGATCAATCAGTGTTCAGTCAGCGTGCGGCCGTACTGGATCATAAATGCAGGACTTATTCACTTTAATAATTCAGTAATATTTGGAATTTCGTTTAGGTTATACGTTGTACGTTTTCGAACTATTTTACGTAGGAATTTTTTCATTTTATGTCGTTAACTACCTATTGCATTTAAGAATGCCGCAATTACTTTAAATAGTTTATTTTTATTAGATAGAACTTGCAGGCTTAAATCCCATTTAGATCTCAAACTAAAGCACACTATTCCAAAGGGAATGGTATTAAGATTTGTAAATTTTGCTTGTTTCCGCACTCAAAAACGCGATTTTTCTTAAATTAACGAATGTATATTGATCATTTATATGGATATGCAGGGGTATTGAGAAGATATCAGCGCGTGTTTTGGGAGAATAATAAAACGATTTTATTAAAAATTGAAAAAGTTACAGTCGATATAGTAAAACGTCAGATAAAAATATCTCTTGAAAAATCACAAATTATTTTTTTTGAGCTACCAAATATGTTTTCACAGAGCGCGCTTACTATGCAAACTGAAGCTTGTTTATCCGATGATACAGTAGATCGAAAAAAAAATTAAAAAGTTATATACAGACACTTGCAAACGTGTTTAAGCGAACCAGTGCGACGAGGAAACATTTTTAAAAAATGAAAATTCAAAAGCTTGCCGTTTTTTCCGTATTAAAGATAAAGAAACGAAAAAATGTCTCTGTAATACAATTTGACGAGCTCTATCCGCTAAAGTATACAAGATTTTGGGGGGCAGAAGGGTCCAGCCCCTTCTGCCCCCCAAAAACTACTTCCAGTTACGTCAACTACCAGAAATCAATAGCATTTGCATTGTCTATACCATATTTGGCATTATATACACCAGTATGTATAACATGTATAACATATTTAAATTGTAACATTTTGTCTGATGAAACATCCATCGCATAAACCGAAATAAAGGGACAACAATCAGAATGCACAAAGCGGTCTATTCTAACAAAGAAAGTCAAATTGGGGTGGGTGTCACTGCAGATGTCTGTTATTTTAAAATAACATGCGACAGCGAAATACAAAAGATTCCAATCCTTAACCAAATGTTTAATATTAGTCTTTTGATGATTTTTATTTGGATATTGCGAAATAATATGTTTGCTTTTCGTAACCGTTTAGACATTCCATTTGGTTGACTTCGAGGGTATAATAATAAAAATAATATTTTACCTGCATATTTTTTAAGAAACTTTATACTGCCTATTTTTTTTCTAAATAATATGTTACTTGACTTACGAGTATAGACCAGGGTCGATAATTTTTGAAACCAAAAAAAAATAATAGTAGGATGAAACCCATTGGAAAAGGAAGAGAATATAACAAAATTCAAAGGAAAAATAATTTACGGGCGATCCGAGGTCGGAAAGTGGAAGGAGGTGAGTTTTTAAGTGTAGAAAACGATTTATCTCGATTTCCGGCAAAACTACAAGTCCAATAGAAAAACGTTAGGTGGCAAAGTTGTAGGTAATAAAAAGATCTACAACTTTTGAATTTACACTTTTTTCAGATAACCTCAAAATTTATGTGAAACATTCAAATAACCAAGTTTTTGTTTTTTCACGAAATTTGGTGAAAACTTACCTTTTTATGTCCCAAACACACTGTAATTTTTTTGATTTAAAATATTTATTTTTCACCTTATTTTGACTTAATATCGATAAAGCACCCTAATTTTAAATCGAAAATTCTCACGTCAAAATATCTGCTTTTTTAAAAAAGTCGGTGGGCTTTTGTTCGTTGAAATCTCTACTTTCTGATGGTGTAAAAAAAAATACATTACTATGGTAAATGTTCTCAAAAAATGCAAAGAATCGAAAAAAAATTATACTTTAATTACTCGAAAAACGTAAGATTCCATGTTACATTGATAAACAAAAAATTGCAAGTCGAAATATACCTATAGCTCTAAATTGTACATAATGAATAAAAAACAAATTTCGGATTCAAGTTTTTTTGTTTCTTTGCATGTTTTGAGAACATTTACCATAGTAATGTATATTTTTTTACACCATGAGAAAGTAGAGATTTCAACGAACAAAAAACCCACCGACTTTTTTAAAAAAGCAGATATTTTGACGTGAGAATTTTCGATTGAAAATTAGGGTGTTTTTTCGATATTAAGTCAAAATAACGTGAAAAAATAAATATTTTAAATCAAAAAAATTACAATGTGTTTGGGACATAAAAAGGTAAGTTTTCACCAAATTTCGGGAAAAAAAATTTTGTTGTAAAAGATAAAAATAAAAAACCAAAAATTTGGTTATTTCAATTTTTCACATAAATTTTGAGGTTATGTGAAAAAAGTGTAAATACAAAAGTTGTAAATCTTTTTATTACCTATATACAACTTTGCCATTACGTTTTTCCATAGGACTTGTAGTTTTGCCGGAAATCGAAATAAATCGTTTTCTACCCTTAAAAGCTCACCCCTTTCCAATCCCGACCTCGGATCGGCCGTAAATTATTTTTCCTTTCATTTTTGTTATATTCTCTTCCTTTTCCAATGGGTTTCATCCTACTATTATTTTTTTTCACTTTTTACCATTTTTAAAGGCTTCAGCCCTGGTCTATTACTGAATGAAATACGTTATGAATTTTTATCGAATCAAATACTATAGTGAGACTTTCTCGTTTTAAAAAATCAAACGTAGACGAATCCACCAAAATAGTTTTATCAATGTGTCACATTCAGTTAGTTGAATGATATTATAGGAGTTTTGAACTTGCATTGTGTTTATTTGTTTTAAATCACAACTGTTTCGAGTGGTCTTCTGAGTGTCTCACCAACATAATATTGGCAACACTCGTATAGGGGTTCCAGTAGCCACAGTTTTTTTTCTCTCTTTTTAGCTTGTCGGTTTTATCTTCGTCAGGTAACTTCTTAAGGTGACTTTTAAGCTAAAAACTGTATTGATGTTATATCGTTGTCCTAGTCTTCTTATTCTCTCAGATACTCCTTCAACACATTTTATTTTATTTATTTATTTATTTCAGTACAGTACATTACAGATACAAATTCAAATAGTACATTTAAGCATTTCTTACAATCTAATAGGCACCTAGCTAATATATGGGAACAGAAAGGACAAAAACTGACAATAAACAATATAAGTAAAACCAATATGTAACTTAAACAGCAAATATAAAATTACATGGCATTTGACTTGCAATTGTTTCGCGATCTTCAGGTAATGGTGGATAAAGTCATCTTTAAGTCATTTTTAAATTTTATAATGTAACTATTAAGTTTGATGGTGGCGGGAAGATAGGTATTTATTGAAATACTGCATTATGCGATTAAATGCACTCTTCCTGCCAATGTCGGTGCGACTTCTATTGATTGAGTACATTTCAGTAAGGCGACACGATAGTTGATGAGTTCCAGAAGATCGGAGCAATCTATGTTATTAGTTATAATCTTGAGGCCAAATAAAATTGTGAGAAAGATTCTTCGCTTCTTCGGGCTGTCCAAATTCAACAATCGCTGGTGATGTGATAAGTTGCTTTTGTCTATACCCAAGTTATACAATAGGAAATTCGCGAAATTAATCTGAACGCGCCCAATCCGATCAATATGAGTTTTATAGAAAGGTGCTCATACTATACAGCAGTATTCTAGATGACTTCGTACTAGACTACTAGAGAATAATATAATGACTTTAAAACTTCAATATTTGTGAACTCCCATCAGTAACGTCTCATTATAAATACTGCCATTTTAAAAGATTTAGATAAAATGTTGTTTATATTATTATCATTAAATCGCAATTCGGTATCGAAAATAACTCCCAGGTCATTAATTAAATTAACTTGAGGTAGAGGAGCATGGGAAATGGAGTGATGATACAGTATTGGTGCTTTTTTTGTGGGAGAAAGATATAACCTTACACTTTGAGGTATTCAGTTCCATGGACGTGGCAATCGTTAAATAAATCCGTAAGATAATTTATGAACATGAGAAATAGGTGGACATGGACATGGAATGTTGAGTGTTGGTTGTGCCCCTTTTCCTTCTTTTTGCACATTTGGCCGATTCTAGCGATTTTCCAATATTTTGTCAACGAATCTCATGAAGTAGTAATTTTTTGTTGAGGTCAGTCTAGATGTATCAACATGATGTGTTTTAAAACAAATAAATACAATGCAATTCCAAAACTAATTTATCATTCAAGAAACATCATTGTCTCCAATCTTTAAACATTCAGTTAGTTATTTCGCATTTGTCATAAAAGTTATTGTTAAAGTATTTAG
Organism: Polydrusus pterygomalis; assembly: GCA_963969555.1. Lineage (NCBI taxonomy): Eukaryota > Metazoa > Arthropoda > Insecta > Coleoptera > Curculionidae > Polydrusus > Polydrusus pterygomalis. Next base: position 32,457,431 of record OZ018376.1, on the reverse strand, counting down.
TCAATTTCTTTGTGTAACTTTTCGGCTTTAATTTTCAAATCGATGGATGGCATTTAAAATAATTTAATTTCTTGGTGCAAAACTGCAACTAGAAAATTTATTTCTATCTATATTGGGTACAACGCATGCACTAGCAGTACTACTACTCAACCTAAACCTTCTTGCCACTACTTTCTTGTCCTTTTGAAAAATATATCCTCTGCACTTTTCTTTTTTTCCCCGTTATAAAAGAATTTTTTCTATGTCTAGCAAAACCACTAGAATCAGCAATTAAATTTATCTTAGAAACACATTCAAGGAATTGTAATACTTGGCGGCAATATAAAATGCCTAGCATACTTACAAAATAGCTAGTTGTTCCACACAATTTCCCAGTAATTTAGTAATTTATTGCATGCATTATATTAGTAAATTACTCATATTATACTTTGTCTACGCTACCAGCGTTGTTGACATACTCCTGTCAAGAAATTCCGGTGTCGAGAATTTATTGCTCCACCAAAGACCGTAACTGCTTCATATTAAAAAAGTCATTGTAATAATAAAGAATTTTATAGTTAGATTCTTGGTTATCGCAGAGATGTTTCCTTAAATTGCTTCTTTAATAAATGTGTTATAAGTCGAAAATTTGACCACTTATAGATATGATATGATATACAAGAATTAAAAGTAAATTTAAGTAGCTTTTTGAATCAGTGGTAATATACAGGGTGTTACGTTTAAAAAATATACCTATGGTCACCTTTTCAAGTAAAAGTTGCCACTAATTTTTGGTAGAAGGGGCAGGAAGAATATTTTAGATAAATAGGGCATGAACATTTATGTAAATGACCAAATTTTCAGATTCGTTCGTTAACTTGTCATCTGCATCTACTTCGGTGACTGCAGAATAGAGTACAAAAAGTATTATCTCTTTCCTGCCGCTCGCTGCTGGCAACCTAACAGGTAGATCATCACAGGATGAATGAAACCATCAGCAGAGCCGGGGGGATGAGTCGTATGACTAACGGTCGTGGTTTAAAATCCACGGTAAACTGTAGGTTCCCCTTAAAAAGGCCCTTACCAGGGCGAAAGAGGAAAAAATTGAATCAAGTTTTTTTACAGTAGCTGTTTTATCCGGTACACAATATAATGTTGTTAAAAAAAAAGATAAACGAAGAGAGGTAACCTCTTAAAATGTTCTTCAAAGACAATTTATGAAATAATATGTTGGTAAGTACTGAATATAAAAAAAAAACATTTTTCAAGTATCAATAAGATATTTGAATAATATTAAATTCCCTCTACTATTGATATTAAGAAAAATAATTAAGTCGAAATTCTTTTCTTTGTTAAAGTATTTTTTATTGAAAATTTTAGTCAAACAAAATTGAATTTCCGGCTTTTTCAAAGCCAGAAAAATGAAAAATAAAAGTGCTGAAGCGTATTCCCTTTTGTTATTTTTAACAAAGATAACTTATGAATTATGTGCTCTCAGAAAATTCGTTAAAAAAATTTCATCCAATGTCAATAAATAATAATTTAAATCTTCCTTATTTACATAAAAGTACAAAGCCCCATTTTTTGAAAAAGCTTATTGTGGAAAAAATTGTAAAAATATAATGTACCATTTTTTTTAAACCGGAATAAATATTTTGAATACGGTGGCATTTCCCGTTGTACCAGAAGTAGGTGTTAACTTGCTTATTTTCAAAGGAACACCCTTTATATTATTAGATACATTTTTGTATTCTAGGCAAGATTATATACAGACTATCAAGTCTAAGCGTTTTTGATATATTTAAGTTTTTATGTCAAAAATGACGATTACAGACCCTAAAATAATTATTAGTTTTTTCTAAAAGGATGCCTTTCTTATTTAATTTGTTGTTAAAAAGGACCTGTTTGAATAGATTTTTTCGAGGATTTTTTATAATATTTTGATAGATATTGAATTTAAAAATTCACAGATCTTGCATTTTACGCAAGTATCATAGGCGTATTGAAAATACCTACCACATACAGTGGCGAGAAGGAAACCATTATGTCACAGCACAGATTACTCCTATCTGTGAGTATATAACGTGCCGCTATCACGCGTTATTATGACGGCATGGATGCTCCGATTTAGTTTGAAATAATAATTAAATTATTATACTTAGAAATGTGTAAATTATACTTAGAAATGTGTAAATTTGACTGTTTTGTTAAAATAAAAAATATAGGATAATCTGTATATTAGTACATATTATTGAAGAGAGCTCAAAACCACCTTTTCAAAAATAGCGACAAAATTATTTCTTTAGCTATACACAGCCATTTACCTGCTGGTCCTTGTACTCTTTGTTCATGAAATGTCTAAATCTTAAGTCGGCTATGAAATGTTTTGGATTGGTATATCCATTCTCCCCCGACTTTCTGTGTAATACGCCAAGACCGCCGCGCTATTTCGCTTTGTTTCAGCGACATTCACTGTTTATTTTTTTCCAATTTTTTCAATTCTTTACCGCCAACTTCCTTTGTAATATTTCAAGACCGCCGCACTATTGTTCTTAGTTCCAGGGATACGCATTTTTGAGTTTTTCCTGCTTTTTTGCAATCTTTGCCCCCGACTTTCTTTGTAATACGTCAAGACCGCCGCGCTATTTCGCTTTGTTTGAGAGATATTCACTTTTTAGTTTTTCCACTTTTTTTTTATTTCTTTCCGTCAACTTCCTTTCTAATATTTCAAGACCGCCGCGCTAATTTTCTTAGTTCCAGAAATATTTACTTTTCAGTTTTTTCGGTTTTTTTGAAATCTTCACCCCTGACTTTCCGTGTAATACGCCAACACCACCGCGCTATATCGCTTTGTTTCAGAGACATCACAGTTTAGTTTTTTCCACTTTTTTAATTCTTTACCCCCAACTTTCTTTGTAATATTTCAAGACCGATATTTCTTAGATCCGGGGATATTCACTTTTGACCACCGGCCTAAGTGACTCTTATGTCTTACTGACCTATCAGTGTGACCTTTCATTACCGCTAATCACAATAAATTATTTATTTCAGGATTTACATATATCATGATACAATCTTGACTAATTATTCTTAATTGATTTATTGGTTTATTTTTTTTTAATTCGTACAATTTATCAGAGCTCCCGATCAATAAGAATTACTCTAGCCGGTTCAACGTTTGGCTTATTACAGATCTGTAAGATGTTATTTATGTCCTTAATCTACGACAGTGTCATTATGACGTATTTAGCATTATCATTTAGATGTCATTATGACCTTCATAATAGCACTCAGTGCCATTATGAATTCAATTGAATTCATAATAACTTCCAAATGTTCAGATACAAAAACAAAAAGAAAGTCGGTGCAAACTATTTATTTGTTATTATTACTTAGAAAAACGGATTGCATTTATTTATTGTAAACATTCGAAGGGACAGTTTCGGATTCAGAATCTCCCAGATTTAAATTATTTTTGGCCAACACTTTGCATACCATAGAAAATTAGACGGCAATAATGACGTTGTCAAAATCGAAATTGAAACAATCAAAAATGCGGTTACCATGATATCGACTAACATGGACACCTGGAAATTTTAAAAATTACGAAAACGTTATCTGATATCAATAAAATTTAGACGAATAAAATCTATTTGCACTGTCGTAGATTAAATTTTGAATGATACACGTTCGATATGAACTTTGTTAATGAAACTTGTGCAATTAAACCACTTGGCTAACGCCTGATGGTTTAACGTTACACACGTTTCATTATAGTGTTCATATCGAACTAGTATCATTAATAACTATAATGTAAAAATATAGAATATTAATAAAGGTAATCTACTTTTTATTATATCCAAATAAAGTTAATATATTCAAAATTCAAACACACAGTATAATATTTAACTAGTATTAATATTTGGTGTAAATAAACATCCTGATAAAGCCGACGGGATATCCCGTAACATGAAAGTAGATACTGGCCGATTCAATACTAACTACTATATAACTGTTCTCTCTCCCGACCATATCTTAATATCAACAAATATAATAATAAATGCCGAAACCCGAAACAAAACAATATTAACACTCATGTGCTGCTCGGATCACCGCCGTGTTATTTTGCCAAAGTCCTAGCCTAAACAAATCACACCCATATCAAATAACATAATAATATTATGCTCTAGCGTGACGGGCATCACGCGTGACGCTTTCTGCATGTCGTTCATGTTTCGTGAAATATACCCGTATATACGCAAGCAATAGTATTTTCAATACTAAAAAACTGCAAAAATCAACATTTTTAAATAGCAACCACTGAATTTTATAATTATTTTTATTTTAGCATTAAAAATATAGGTTAATAATTTGTGTAAGGTTATCTGTTCCGAAAATTTTTAGTTTTCGAAATATTGCCTATTTAATATTGGTTGGCTAGTTGGCTATGACGGCGTTGAAATATAGTCAAGTGCTAAATAAATGTATAAAGCTATCACTTTCATAATAGCCAACTAGGAAAAACTGAACTTCAAATCCGCATGAAAATCGCCATATAAAAATATTAAAATAGCAATATTTCAAAAACTAAAAATGTTTGGAAAAGACTTTGTAGAAATCATTTTTAAGTGTAAGTGATGAAAAATCTTTAGTTTAATTCAACTTTGTCGGAGACATGTGAAAATGGTAAAATAAGAGTTATATAAAATACTTTTTCGTAAAACTCATGCAGATGTTTTCATTTAGCTTGAAATAAAATACTGTTGGGGTACCAGGCTTGTTACGGCCCAGTTACCCCGGCAGGAGTCAAAACTTACACATTGTGTGCAAAAATACATATATTATAAATAAGAAATAAAAAAAAGGTTTTGTTTTACTAGAACATCTTTTAAAGAAGTTCCACAGCAACCAGCACGTGTCGGACGGAAAATCATTTCTCTCCATTTCCCACCCAATAAGACAGTGGCCTTGCACTAGTCCTTGTCTCTTCAGTATGCTGAAATTTTTTCTGTCTTTTGACTATTTAAATTTTTTTACACCTCGTATGCTTAGTCTCACTTGTTATTTTCTCTACTGCTAACAACATCAGCACTGTACCATTTACTTCGTTTTCCTCATGATGAGTGTTTCTACACTCGAAACATGTCGATTTAATTTATTATGAATCATTCCAGGTTCGCCTAATTATTCGAATAAAAAATTGTGGAGAAAGACTTTGTGCTTTTATTTTTTGTATATCATTTAACTCCACTTTGAGAATGGACTACTTCCTTAAAATTAAATATTATGTCATAACCGCTTAGACTTAGGTATAGGCCATGATATTCGAAATCTGCATATAATCGTCCGGTTCCCAGTGGGACACCCTGTATATTTGGAAGTCATAATATTTTTAATGATAATGGAATATTAAGACTTCTTAAAAAAATTTACAAGATGGTGAAGGCGAAGGTAAAAGTACTAAGTTTGGTCCTACCTTTTTAGCCACAGTCTTACAATTAAATATACGAGACTTCAACAGGGTGCTATAATTAATGGCAAGTAACATGAATACTATAAGGCGATAGTGCTGTTGCTACTACACTTGGCTTTGTAAGCTATACTAAATATCACGAATAGTCTCGTTTTAAAACAGATGACAGCGGTTATTTGTCATCGATCAGCTGATATTGGGACATAATAATATCCCTAGATTTGTAGCGGACCGTAATGAGCCCAAACACCGAGTTATAAATTGTGTTTTTGTTACATTTAATTGTAAGTACCTTGTAAGAACAAGACAAGACAAGTACCTACAATTAGTATTCATTTGACCAAAAATTTAGATACAGGTTAAAAAATTTTTAATTCTTTTTCATTAGGGATCATAATTATTAATGTGTGCCTTGCTCGTTAGTTGATTTCATCGATAAGTAATAAGTTTTATTTTATCTGAACGCCGTTTTTGTCGAAAATTTTTGTTCTTAAAATGTTTGTTCGTTAAGGTTAGGTTTCTAATGTATAATTTTTGCATTTTACATTATCTAGATATCCTTTGCTGTTTCAAGAAAAATAAGTAGAAATTAAGTAGGTATTTCCCTGACTTAGGTAGGTAGGGGAGAGTTGGACAAAACCGGGTAGGTTGATAAAACCGGGTAGGTTGATAAAACCGGGTATCGCCTAGTTCTACCAAATGCCAAAACAGCTTTCCATATTATTAACCTTTAAAAAGCAGCTATTTGATTTTGAAGGAATTATTTTTATTATTGTTATCAGTAAATATTATTATTGTTTGGCAATAGTAAGGTAATAGTAAGTAAAATTATGTTACTATAATAGTCAAAATAGCTAACCATATAAGTATGTAATAGGATAGCGAACAAATATATAATTCTATTTTCTGGGTCTACGTACCTTACATAAGTGAAATTATTATTTGATATTACTATTATTATTGTTTGTATGACAATAAAATAAAGTTTTTAACATAAAGTTAGCCTACATACAAGTTTAGAAATGTAACTGTATTAACAAATTGCATTTTAACAAACAAATTCCATAAAAATCACTTTTGGGTCTACGTACCTTACGTAAAAGTCGAAAACTGTTAAAGTAGGGTTTCCACTGACAGAAAAATTTAATCCCTGGCTAAACTAAAGCTTTTACCTTTATGTTAGCCTACATACAAGTTTAGGAATGTAACTGTATCATAACCAACAAATTCTATAAAAACCGTATTTGGGTCTTCGTACCTTACGTTAGGTCAAAAACTGTTAAATTAGGGTTTCCATTGACAGGAAAATTAAATCCCTAGCTATATTGAAGCTTTTAACTTTATGTTAGCCCACATACAAGTTTAGAAATGTAACCGTACCATAGCCAACAAATTCTATAAAAACCATATTTGGGTCTACGTACCTTAAGTAAGTCATATATGGGGATTTTCTTGACAGTGAATGTAATAACTTGAATTCAATTAGTTTATGCTGAACTACCTATAGGTATAATCTGAACAAACAAAACAAAAAAAATCTGTTCTAAATATGAGTGACAGAATCCTATTTTAAGTTGTGTTTCAGTTAGTTTAGTATTTTTAAGGTTTGGATATTTATAATATTATAAACTTTTTAAATCTATTTTGACACTTTATCTTTAAACCATATAGAAATTCATGCTTATTATTACCTACCTTAAATTATAATATTTATAAAACAAAACTTTCAAAAGAAATTTTTAGGTACCTATTACTTATTATTTGGCAATATTAAAGTGGTAGAACCGAGGAGGCTATTGCATAAATTGTTTTAGAAGGTATCACATGTATAATTTTCAAGTCCGGTCCTGTAATTCATGCCAACTTATAAAAATTTAATGGACCAAAATTGACAGAGTGTCACGTGACTTTGCCGCCATCTTGCGAGAGTATTCAAGATTTTTACTATAACGACTTCTGTAGAAGTTGCAGAGATGAAGAAGAGGACGAAAGTATTCAGCATTTCTTGTGTGAATGCCCCGGCCTCGCGAGAAGAAGGTTCAATGCCCTGGGCGAACATTTTTTTTATTATCTGGAGGAAATGAGCAACCTGCAACTGGGTCGACTTACTAAGTTTATTAACAGCAGTGGCTGATTTAAATGAGCTGTCAAGATTCTTCTACGATCGCGTTAACCATCAGGAAGCTGATGCAAATAGGTTCCGCGAAAGATGTGTGGTACCACAACGGTCCTTATAGGACTACGTGTGACTTTTGGACAATGCCAGAGGTCTGCCACTCTAACCTAACCTAACTTACAGTGGCGAAGTAAAGGAACGAGGGTGGCAGTGCGCCCCGGCTTCAGCTTAAATGGGGTCCCAGTTGTTTAACCACACAATAAAATAAAGGGATTGTCCTGAAATCATCTTTTTTAATTAGAAACGATCACGACACGAGCGTTTTGACTATTTTTAAAATAAAAACTGACTGAAGAATTGGTTGAAAAATTGCTTGGAAACTCGCCTAAATGGGAGTTCCTGTGCAACCAAATTGCCAGGAATTTTTTAAGCAATTTGATCGGACGACTTGGTTTCCCAGTATCTAATCTCCCAGTAAATGTACCCCTTTAGAATTAAAGCGTTTTCGGTTTACTGTTCTCGGGCGCTCTGAGAGTGCTCTCCCCGAGCTTTGCGTTTTCGATTGTTAAAAAAGAGTTATCTCACTCGGAAACACGTTCGATTTAGATATTTGGTAACGCTAAATTCCTTATAGACCAGGGTCGATAATTTTTGAAACCAAAAAAAATAATAGTAGGATGAAACCCATTGGCAAAGTAAGAGAATATAACAAAAATTAAAGGAAAAATAAATTACGGGCGATCCGAGATCGGGAAGTGTGTGGGGGGGGGGGGGGGGGGGTGAGTTTTTAAGGGTAGAAAACGATTTATCTCGATTTCCGGCAAAACTACAAGTCCTATGGAAAAACTTTAAATAACAAAGTTGTAGGTAATAAAAAGATTTACAACTTTTGTATTTACACTTTTTTCATATAACCTCAAAACTTATGTGAAAAATTCAAATAACCAAGTTTTTGGTTTTTTATTTTTATCTTTTACAAAAAAAAATTTCTTTCACGAAATTTAGTGAAAACTTACCTTTTTATGTCCCAAATACACTGTAATTTTTTTGATTTAAAATATTTATTTTTTAACCTTATTTTGACTTAATATCGAAAAAGCAACCTAATTTTCAATCGAAAATTCTCACGTCAAAATATCTGCTTTTTTAAAAAAGTCGGTGGGCTTTTGTTCGTTAAAATCTCTACTTTTAGATGGTGTAAAAAAAATATACATTACTATAGTAAATGTTCTCAAAAAATGCAAAAAAACTCGAATCCGAAATTTTTTTTTTTAATCATTATGTACAATTTTAAGGTATTTATTAAAATGTATACTTTAATTACTCGAAAAACGGAAGATTCCATGTTACATTGATAAGCAAAAACATTACAAATCCATAAAACATAAAGATCGCAAAAAACATGCGTAAATAGTTGATCTTAATATAATTAGAGGTAGGATTTAAAGGGGAATTGAATTGAATTGAGAACATTTTCCATAGTAATGTATATATTTTTTTACACCATCAGAAAGTAGAGATTTCAACGAACAAAAAGCCCACTTACTTTTTTAAAAAAGCAGATAGTTTGACGTGAGAATTTTCGATTGAAAATTAGGTTGCTTTTTCGATATTAAGTCAAAATAAGGTTAAAAAATTAATATTTTACAAACCGAGATAAATCGTTTTCTACACTTAAAAACTCCCCCCCCCCCCCCCCCCTTCCCGACCTCGGATCGCCCGTAATTTATTTTTCCTTTCATTTTTGTTATATTCTCTTTCTTTTCCAATGGGTTTCATCCTACTATTATTTTTTTTCACTTTTTACCATTTTCAAAGGCTTTAGCCCTGGTCTATTAGCGAGTGCTCTACATCCATCTAATCACGTTTTAGTTATATACAATATGTGCGAGGGCAAGCGCTTTCGGACCAACGACATATCTTGAGCAGATCTAGGACGTCACAGTACCTACTCTTTCAGAGTTCTCTCGGAGTGGTAAACCGAAAACGCTATATGAAAGGGAAATTAAGGTTTGGTTCTAAAAAAAACTAATTTTTTTGAAAAAATTATTTTTATATACTTAGTAAATTGTTAAGAATTAATTAGAGAATGTTGGAAACCCAATACATTGTTTTTTTTTTTTAATTTTACGGAAGTAGTCCATTATCTCAGAGTGGAGCTGTTAAAAACTCACAGTCGTCTCCACAAATATATGAAAAGTCAATTTATTGGGGTGTACATGTTTCGGTACTAGAAAGTACCATCATCAGCACCAAAGGGCCCAAGTGCCACCCACCTACACGAAGGAATGTAAAAGGACGAGAAAGTTTTGTATAGGTACTTGGAGGAAAACATAAATTATTTTTCCCCATATCAGTAGGTATTGTTGCTAAATTAAAAAATAAATTATTTAAAAATATAGTATCTTCGCGCATGGAGTCCCCAAGAGGAAAAAATCTGTATTATTCGTTTTACGACCAGAAGTCATTCTTTATAAAAAGTCCTGCTTGTTAAGAAAATTAATTCACAATATAACATTTTTTAGGTAATATGATGTAATGTTCTGTTTATAAGTTAGGAAAACGTGAAAATGTTTAAAGAGAGTAGTACAATTTAGTATTTGATACTTTTAACAAAAATTTTATAAAAGAAAGTTGTTTATAAACTAACATACTAAAGAAATTTTTGCCCGAGAACTTGACCCGTGGAATACTTTCACCCTTGGATTAATATAAACATACCTAGGTATTTACTTTTTTCTTTTATATAATATAAGTATAGAGAAAAGTGTCTTTTAAACTTTTTGAAGCAATATATTGCCCGAAAAATAGGTGTACCTACCTACCTAATTAGATTTGCAGGGCTGCAAATACAATATACCAAAACATGCATCAGGATAATCTGGCTTTGTGTTTTTCTCCTTATTTTCATATCTTTTTTGTGTAGCGTAGGACTAGTTTGATCTGTTGCAATTGATCATCATAGAATAAAGTTATATATCACTACTTTATACTTACTGAAAATAAGAAGTATCTAGTATTTTACCCCTATTTGAGCATAATAAAATCAACAGTTTTTACTAGTCATTGTGTATATTCCAATCCGAATATCCGAGTCACTAAAAGCACAAACACAATTCACTAAGGAAAGAAAGAAAAAACTAAAAGTCTTCCTCCACAAAATTTAATAGAATATAGAAATTCTTTAGGGATCTCTACATTTTTCGAACGTAGAAACGTTCATCATCAGGAAACATATAGTGCTGATGGTATTAGCAGAAGAGAAAATGGTATAAAACCTTAATGGAGCTTTATGGCATTGAAAACTTGAAATGTAGAAGTTATATATAAAAAAGGGTTGAGGAGAGTTTAAAAATGCTGATCATGTGAAGAAAGTTAGTAAAATAAGTCTAAACAACCAAATAATATGAGGAAGAAGAAAATGGCCTTCTAAAGAGAAGGTGTCGAGGATCTGTTATATAAAAAATTTGTATGTCTGTAAGACAGTATAAAGGTTGGAATTGTCGCATTATTCAAAAATTTTGACATTATGACTTCTACAAATGGCAATTCTCATCTTTATACTGTCTTACAAACATAAAAAAAATTAATATAAAAAATTTTAAAAATCCTCCATGGACTTCTTCAAACAATTCACTAAATTACACAAAAACTAGAAATCCGTAAATATTAAACACCCACAGAGAAAACTTAAAACACAACAACTAAAATAGCGCAGAGCCGGTTCTGGAGTGTATTTTGAGCATGTCGCTAAAGAAGGACATACCGATAACAAGGGGTTTGTGCGCATGCCCAATCCTGCTGGGAGGGAAGGCATCTGACCAGCGAGCCGTGCGCTTAGACGTATTTTTTCACCAATAAAACATAACTTTTGAGATAAGCTGTACGTGCTAAAAGTAAACGTCTATGAATCTGTTTCCAATAATAACGTTTCTCGGCTCATCAAAGGTATGTATGTAACCCCTTAAAGGAAAAATATTTAGAAAATCTAATTTAAGATAGGCATTGACACCATTAATTTCATAGGCAAGGCGTGTACTAACTTTAGAATTTTTAATATTGGTTATTAGAAAAGTTGGCGCTCGCAAAGTTCGGGCCAGAGGGTTAATAGGTTGAAAAATGTTCGCACTTAATTGAAGGGGTGAACTTTCCAATAACGAGAAGAGTCATCAGGGTGCTGAACTATTTGAAAGTTTCTTTAAAACCGGAAACCAATATGAAATACCATAGGACTATTAGTAGTTATAGTAAAAATCTTGAATACTCTCGCAAGATGGCGGCAAAGTCACGTGACACTCTGTCAATTTTGGTCCATTAAATTTTTATAAGTTGGCATGAATTACAGGACCGGACTTGAAAATTATACATGTGATACCTTCTAAAACAATTTATGCATAGCCTCCTCGGTTCTACCACTTTAATATTGCCAAATAATAAGTAATAGGTACCTAAAAATTTCTTTTGAAAGTTTTGTTTTATAAATATTATAATTTAAGGTTGGTAATAATAAGCATGAATTTCTATATGGTTTAAAGATAAAGTGTCAAAATAGATTTAAAAAGTTTATAATATTATAAATATCCAAACCTTAAAAATACTAAACTAACTGAAACACAACTTAAAATAGGATTCTGTCACTCATATTTAGAACAGATTTTTTTTGTTTTATTTGTTTAGATTATACCTATAGGTAAAATACCTACAGTTCAGCATAAACTAATTGAATTCAAGTTATTACATTCACTGTCAAGAAAATCCCCATATATGACTTACTTAAGGTACGTAGACCCAAATATGGTTTTTATAGAATTTGTTGGCTATGGTACGGTTACATTTCTAAACTTGTATGTGGGCTAACATAAAGTTAAAAGCTTCAATATAGCTAGGGATTTAATTTTCCTGTCAATGGAAACCCTAATTTAACAGTTTTTGACCTAACGTAAGGTACGAAGACCCAAATACGGTTTTTATAGAATTTGTTGGTTATGATACAGTTACATTCCTAAACTTGTATGTAGGCTAACATAAAGGTAAAAGCTTTAGTTTAGCCAGGGATTAAATTTTTCTGTCAGTGGAAACCCTACTTTAACAGTTTTCGACTTTTACGTAAGGTACGTAGACCCAAAAGTGATTTTTATGGAATTTGTTTGTTAAAATGCAATTTGTTAATACAGTTACATTTCTAAACTTGTATGTAGGCTAACTTTATGTTAAAAACTTTATTTTATTGTCATACAAACAATAATAATAGTAATATCAAATAATAATTTCACTTATGTAAGGTACGTAGACCCAGAAAATAGAATTATATATTTGTTCGCTATCCTATTACATACTTATATGGTTAGCTATTTTGACTATTATAGTAACATAATTTTACTTACTATTACCTTACTATTGCCAAACAATAATAATATTTACTGATAACAATAATAAAAATAATTCCTTCAAAATCAAATAGCTGCTTTTTAAAGGTTAATAATATGGAAAGCTGTTTTGGCATTTGGTAGAACTAGGCGATACCCGGTTTTATCAACCTACCCGGTTTTATCAACCTACCCGGTTTTGTCCAACTCTCCCCTACCTACCTAAGTCAGGGAAATACCTACTTAATTTCTACTTATTTTTCTTGAAACAGCAAAGGATATCTAGATAATGTAAAATGCAAAAATTATACATTAGAAACCTAACCTTAACGAACAAACATTTTAAGAACAAAAATTTTCGACAAAAACGGCGTTCAGATAAAATAAAACTTATTACTTATCGATGAAATCAACTAACGAGCAAGGCACACATTAATAATTATGATCCCTAATGAAAAAGAATTAAAAATTTTTTAACCTGTATCTAAATTTTTGGTCAAATGAATACTAATTGTAGGTACTTGTCTTGTCTTGTTCTTACAAGGTACTTACAATTAAATGTAACAAAAACACAATTTATAACTCGGTGTTTGGGCTCATTACGGTCCGCTACAAATCTAGGGATATTATTATGTCCCAATATCAGCTGATCGATGACAAATAACCGCTGTCATCTGTTTTAAAACGAGACTATTCGTGATATTTAGTATAGTTGGTATTTGCAAACGTTCAGCGTGTCTACCGAATAGGCCATGTCCGGTGACTACGCACGCCGGCAGTGATGTTTTTTAGGTCCTTCCGACTGTGCGTGCTGTCACTGTAAAAACCTACATCCGCAACAAAAATCAAAATCCTATTTATTTTTATTAACCTTGCAAACGAGCTTGCAAAGGAAAGTACCTATTGAAATCTCGCAAAAAAAGATTCAGATTTTGACTTTTTTGAGTCACTACATAAAAAAAAATATGTCCACCTGTTGTCTTGAAAGTCTAAAAACTATTTTTACACATTTTACACGCAGTTTAATAAATAAAGTTAAACTTCATTTGTTAAGAGTTTAATTTTAGTATTCTTGCTCAGTTTAACTACAGTGTGATCAGTAAAGTCCGCATCATATGGGATTTTTTTTTATTAATAGAGTCGATTCACTCAGTAAACCTGCAAGATGGCCGACATGTCATATGACAAAAGTCATATTCCAGCTAAATAAAATAAATTTTTGCATTTTTAATGACTTTTGTCATATGACATGTCGGCCATCTTGCAGGTTTACTGAGTGAATCGACTTTAGCTTTATTCGAAATTTGACTTTGGCATCCAAGTTTTGCTTCGATCGAAATGAAAATTAAGCTAGTGGAAATTTACAAGTTCAACTTTGTTTTACTGTATCCCATAATACTATTATATGGATTTCCACCTAGTATCGGCTGAATCAATTAATTTAAAAAAATAGTAGTCACGTGATTCGCATTTTCTGTCAAAATTTAATTTTTTCCAAAAAATAATTCAAAATATCGAAAAAAGTTATTGGAAAAAGTTTTTTTAAATGCAATTTCTAGTCCACATGCAAAAATTTCAGCTGCATAAGATAATTTTGATTTTTTACCCATCAGTAAAATTTATTTTCCACTTAATAAACACTTTACTGATTACACTGTGTTCTTTTTTGTCTTAATATTAAGGTGTATTACTTTCAGACACAAACTACGTTTTCAAAAATACTTATTTTATGAAGTTACCTTATACAGGGTCAAAAACAAATAAACTTTCCATCACATTCGACCAAATTTTAATACTTAGCCCAATTTTGATTTGGTAGAAAAACACACCTTTGATATGGCGCTACTTTAAAGAAATTGAATCTGAAATAAAGCATTGTCAAAACTAAGAAATTTTATGTAGGTTGCGTTGAGTCTTATTTTGCAAAAGTGGTGCAATTTACAAAATATGGGCAAAAAATCAAAATTATCTTATGCAGCTAAAATTTTGCATGTAGGCTAGAAACTGCATTTAAAAAAAACTTTTTCTAATAACTTTTTTCGATACTTTCAGAAATAACCCTACTTTTGAATTATTTTTTGGAAAGAATTTAAATTTGACAGATAATGCGAATAACGTGACTACTATTTTTTGCTTAATTTTAATCTCGATCGAAGCAGAACTTGATGCCAAAGTCAAATTTCGAATAAAGTTATTAATAAAAAAAATCCCATATGATGCGGACTTTACTGGTTACACTGTATATTATGTTTATTGTGAATTTATTAAAAAATGCAAAAAAAGTGTTGTTGATACAAAAGTTTAAAACTTCAAATAATATACATAAAATATAGAATTATTTGTGATTCTAAACGCTAGCTGAAACAAGCCGAAAAGAAACCATATTACTTTTTTTTAAAAATAAAACAAAGTAAGCCTAATACCCTATAAAGTAGTATACAGAGTGTTATAAAATTGACTTAATATTTTTAAACCTGTAGATCCTGATATGAAAGCATGTCATAGAAAAATACTTTTAAATGTCGCTTTGCGAGAAAATTCACCGTTTGCTTTTTAGTTTGCTGTGCCGCTACTGGCTTAATGTTTGAAATTTCAAATTAACACGCTTATGTTCCCAGTTAATGTTAATACCGAAATAAAATTAAAACTACCTCAAAAATCCAAGACCCCTACAAAATATACAACGATAATAAAAATAAACCAATCGTTATAAATTCAAATTATGACATAAATAAACTTTTTCCGGATTCACAAATACACTACTAATTTTCACACTACTTTCTAACAATTATAAGTCATTATCACTACTAAACCCAATATTAAAAGTTCTTTGTTAAATCGTGCATCGCCGTGGATGTGTTGGCTTAAAAAACAGTACATTTTATTTATAGTTCTATTTTTTATTCAATAACAAAACCTAACCTAGCTTTTTACTACTAATACTATACTATACCTTTCCCGGAACCGACCATATGTTAGCGTAGATTAGGATAAAAATTGTTATTGCTTTTTCTGTCTCTTGCACTCGAAAGGCTGTTGGATATCTCCGTCTCTCTTAATCGAGAGTGTCTGCTTATATCTATTAATGATGATCCGATCGTCGTTGATACTTTTTCCATAGGCGCGCGGCAGATTCGGTCTCATTTTAGGGGTGCTTACAAACCTTTTTAAAGGATCCTCTAAGACACTCAATAAGTTACCCTTTTAATATTTCTGTAACACCCTTTATTTTATAAAAATATACATTCTTAAACTTTAACAGGCTACAGCTAATGTATGTTACAACTTGGAGAAAAACCGCACGAAAGAGATTTTACAATTATTGCATATTATGTTTTATCAATTGCATTGTAAAATGACTTTGCATCAAAGGTATGTACCCCCTTAAGGTAATGGTATTCCATTTAACCATTGCATGCCTTAAATATCGAAATTTGCAAATTAATAACTGCCAAACAGCGTTTATGAACATGGAATTTATTATTAATTTTACAGTGAAGGCGCTTCTGCCGCGTGGTAAGTTTATAATACAATAATGCACCCTTAACTTAATATTGGAGATTAAAATACCTTGGGGTGAGACGTAATATAATCCATCAGTGGCGCAGCTGAAAATTGTGTTAAAAGGCCAATAGAACTCCATCGTAAACAATTTTAATATTAATATAAAAGTTGCACAGTTAAAAATACATGTAGGTATTGTTTTTCCAAAGTCAGTGTGATGACATTCCAATCATTCCATACGGCATACAATGGTCGGTCTCTTTGAGACTGTTTACCGCCGGTTGGAATGTCATCACACTGACTTCGGATACATTATACCAAATGTTGTATAATTTTAGCAAAAATAATTTCGTTGCGATTTTCTGTTTATCTCTACATTATATAAAACTGAATGTTATAACAACTTTGTGTAATGTACAAGGAAATATCACCATTTTATTTACTAGGATAACAACTACCGTTAAAGGGGGCTACTTTGACACTGACGGATTTTTTGTTGTTTCTTTTTTATTATTTTAGTTTGTAGTTAAAAAACTCAGGAAAGCCGGAGGTTCAACAACTATTCTTAGAATTTTTAGAAAATGCCCTGAATACTATTCAAAGTGACATGTCAATAAAAAAAAACAGCAATAGTGTATAAAATTTCTATCGGATCGGATCGCATAACGCTTCGAAACAAGAATTTTGAAATACAGCAGCGGTATTTAGGTTATCTACTTTTTCGTTGCTAAGTAAAAAACCTTTTTTATTTTAAAAGTGTTTACCGTAAGTAAAATTTTTTACTTAAGTTTGTTTATCCAAAGATTCTGCGTTTAAATTTGAAGTTGTAATTAAAGTGTCTAAATACTCTAATATCTAATTAATAAAACAAGTATCCCTAATTTTTTTTACGTCGGTCCCTAAATGAGTGAAAATGGGATATAAAAGTTTCTATTGTTTAAGCTTGATTTTCTTGAAATTACATGGTCATCATTACTAGGTCAATCTAGACATTCAAAGATGCATAAATTTACAACAAGCTGAAAATCAGTAAAATTGTTAAAAATATAATTATAAATAAAAATTTTAAGTTCCCCATCATTCCCGTGTATGGAAAAAATTTTACTCTAGGTCAAAGGTCAAAAAAATGAGATTTTCGCGATTCTCAGCAAAACGGTAAGTTTTATCATAAAAACACTTAAGACAAAAAATGTAGACCATAAAATTATCTATAAAAAATGTATTAAAACCTTTTTTCCTACGAGCCACCGTTTCTGAGATATAACGATTCAAAAAAGTGTAAAAGTTGTTATCGTCATAATAATATGCACACATTTCCACGCCACCTATGAGGTGGAGCGCGTTTTTTGAACGTGGTTTCCCCAGTAGGCCTACTCAGCATACAGGGGCTGGTCGAAAGTCACGATGCATACAGTGTGGCCATACCGTTCTGCATTCTTTAATGCACAACCTAAAGGTCGTATAGATAGTATTATAGTTACTGGCTGGTTGGTGAGTAAATGGTAAAAATGAAATTTGAGATTTAGAATAATTCATATGATTATTTGTTAAACGTTCAATAAAACCATTTCAATCGGGTAAAGATGCATTTTTCCATTTCCCATAAAACCATACTAAATCAGCTTTAAGAAAGATACCGTTTTCGTGAAAGATACCGAGCCAAAATCGGTCGTCCTAAAGACGTAGCTACGAATCTGGCAATGGAGGAAATATATCAGTTCACTTTGAATGAATTAACAAATGTTTGCAACTACGACTAAAGTGTGGTGATAAACTTATTATCACTGCATTTGCAATGTTAAGCGAAAAGAATAATATCACACTAAACTAAATATCACGAATAGTCTCGTTTTAAAACAGATGACAGCGGTTATTTGTCATCGATCAGCTGATATTGGGACATAATAATATCCCCCCGAACAAACCCAAATTAAGTATTTTCCTGACTTAGGTAGGTAGGAGAGAGTTGGATAAAACCGGGTAGGTTGATAAAACCGGGTATCGCCTAGTTCTACTATATGCCAAAACAGCTTTCCATATTATTAACCTTTAAAAAGCAGCTATTTGATTTTGAAGGAATTATTTTTATTATTGTTATTAGTAAATATTATTATTGTCTGGCAATAGTAAGGTAATAGCAAGTAACATTATGTTACTATAGTAGTTAAAATAGCTAACCATATTAGTATGTAATAAGATAGCGAACAAATATATAATTCTATTTTCTGTGTCTACGTACCTTACATAAGTGAAATTATTATTTGATATTACTATTATTATTGTTTGTATGACAATAAAATAAAGTTTTTAACATAAAGTTAGCCTACATACAAGTTTAGAAATGTAACTGTATCAATAAATTGCATTTTAACAAACAAATTCCATAAAAAACACTTTTGGGTCTACGTACCTTACGTAAGTCAAAAACTGTTGAAGTAGGGTTTCCACTGACAGAAAAATTTAATCCCTGGCTAAACTAAAGCTTTTAACTTTATGTTAGCCTGCATACAAGTTTAGGAATGTAACTGTATTATAACCAACAAATTCTATAAAAACCGTATTTGGGTCTTCGTACCTTAAGTTAAGTCAAAAACTGTTAAATTAGGGTTTCCATTGACAGAAAAATTAAATCCCTAGCTATATTGAAGCTTTTAACTTTATGTTAGCCCATATACAAGTTTAAAAATGTAATCGTACCATAGCCAACAAATTCTATAAAAACCATATTTGGGTCTACGTACCTTACGTAAGTCATATATGGGGATTTTCTTGACAGTGAATGTAATAACTTGAATTCAATTAGTTTATGTTGAACTGTAGGTATTTTACCTATAGGTATAATCTGAACAAATAAAACAAAAAAAAATCTATTCTAAATATGAGTGACAGAATCCTATTTTAAGTTGTGTTTCAGTTAGTTTAGTATTTTTAAGGTTTGGATATTTATATTATGAACTTTTTAAATCTATTTTGACACTTTATCTTTAAACCATATAGAAATTCATGCTTATTACCTATTACCTACCTTAAATTATAATATTTATAAAGCATAACTTTCAAAAGAAATTATTACCTATTACTTATTATTTGGCAATATTAAAGCGGTAGAACCGATGAGGCTATTGCATAAATTGTTTTAGAATGTATAATTTTCAAGTCCGGTCCTGTAATTCATGCCAACTTATAAAAATTTAATAGACAAAAATTGACAGAGTGTCACGTGACTTTGCCCCCATCTTGCGAGAGTATTCAAGATTTTTACTATAGAAGCTATTTAAATTTTTGAGAACTAGATTTTTAGGTAAGTATATGTTTTATTAACCGAAGCAAGCAAATAATATTATGATTAATGTCAAGTTTCATTGCAACTGCCAGTCAGAACTAATACATTATATAAAATCAGATTACACTCCCAATAGAACTTGATAATTACTGTGAGAATTTAGACTAATAATGGCTATAAACCATTTAATAGTAGCAATAACGCCTATTTAATATTGGCTAAATTACTGTGATATTATTACTACACAACGATCTAGCAATTTTCCTTGTCTTACAGTAGGAGAGCGCGTTGCTGGCGCATATTAGAGTATTAAACAGTAAAAGAGTATGTGAATTCTTATAAGGAATAGAAGGTTTTTTTTCAGTGTAAAAGATAAATTACATTTTTATTAAAAGAGAGAAAAGAATGTAAGAAAGGCCCAAAATTACTTTATAAAAATAATCAGGATGGGCGTTAGCGGTTTTATTAAGTAGTATGGTATCCGCGGCTTTGTTTCTATAGCGGATTTATAACTGTTAAATTGCGCGCGCGAAGCTGCGGGGTACCCGCTACAGGCCTCCATAAAAGGAACAAAACATAAATAATTTTATTCCAGACGCATATCCTCAGAAACGGCACACAGTTGTTTCCGGATGTGTAAAGATTAAATTTCATTTGTGCATCGGCAAAACATCCCTTATTTAAGTTTCTGCATAAGCAAGCAATGGCGCGAACAAAGCAAACTAAACTGCGAGAAGCGCTGCATGGGCTGGTCCAAACTGCTGTCCAAACTTTAGTTTACTCGGAGTTAAATTTCTTGCCACGGTTTGTTAATATTCTGCAAAGCAAGGCTTCTTACCGCCCTCCGGTAATTTCGCCGTAAGTTGGAAGAACATCTGCATGTCGGTAAATGCATTCAGTCACCGTGTGTAGGGGTGGGTTATGCTGTGCGCTTATTAATTTATTAAGAAAAAATGTGAAAAATGGCTCTCAGTAATATTATTTCGAGTATACAGTCAAAAGAAAAGAAGTTAAATAGGCCCGTTGTCAGGACTTCGTTTTGGAGGGAGCTCACAGAAAAAAATATAGCACCGAAATAATTTTCGTAAAATTTAATTTCACTTTCACTCTTCACTTTCCTTAAATGAAGCATCTTTTGGCAATAAAATAAGGCTTAAATGCATGAAGTAGCCTGTGACCAACAAAATGATTAAGATGCCTTAAAGAAAATTGACATGCCGATAGCTTTTGCTCAAGTAATAGTAATTTATGTTACAAGTCCGGAAAATACTGTTTTTTCGGACGAGTCGACAAAATTCTAGGACGAGCCGTAGGCGAGTCCTGGAAGTCTGCGAGTCCAAAAAAACTGTTTTCGGACGTGTTGTGTACACTATTTTTTCGGCAACCGTGTAGAATAACAAATCAATGAGACACATTTCTTTATTATATTTCTTTGTAGAACAAAATTTCGTACATTTTAATTCTTATTTGTATTAAATATTGAAATTCGAACAGAAGATAGGTACTAACAGAAACATTCTAATTCTTATTTATATTAATATTTATATTAAAATTCGAGCAATTGCTAATATTGATGTGATTCTTCCCGGACTAGGCACGTACTTCTCGAACTAGGCCGGAGAAATGCTACTTTCTCAAAGGAAAACCGTCCGGGAAGTGGGTACTTCCCGGACGGTTGCCGAAAAATTAGTTTTTCTTCAAACGTCATATAAGTGATAACTTATGTGACGTTTCTCAATGACATTAGATGCCATTTATATGACTCGGAGTATAAGTGCTTATACTTCTAGGCGTATAAATACATAATAGTACTATACATTTTTTTTTCGTTTTATTTATTGTCTTTTAGCTTTGAGCATTGCTCATTTAGCCACGATATTTAAATTTATTTTAATTTATCGAACATTTACACAATACACAACGATTATTGGTATTCACAGTGGTATTTATTATTTATTGGTAATATATTTATAGTAAAATTACAATTTTATTGTGAAGATTTGCACCATTTAAGAATCCTCCACTTCTTGCAATATCAGTACTACAATTTTTCCAGGGTGAACTGCTTTTAAAAATCGATTAGAGGGTTCATTAAATGAAGGTTGTTCGAGATTTTCCGCAGAGCTATGTTGAAGAATTCTCTTAGCAATTTTGGTTCTACTTTGCACAGAATCCTCAATGTACCCTTGGGCAACTGCATCAGATTTCCAACCCCCATGCCTTTTCAGCATAGTAATATCACCCCCACTATCAACAAGCATTGTTGCGGAAGTTCGTTTTAAACAATGCCCTGTACAGGGCCGATCCTAGGGTGTCGGCCGCCCGCGTGCAAAGACCTATTATGCCGCCCCTCTAAAGACTTTTTCCTATTTTGAGTAATACTTAACGTTGACGTTATATACTCATCTACATGTACATAAGAGTAAAAAGTTAAACATTAATAAAAATGCAAACTACAAATAAAATTTTACGGGAGACTTTATTTTTGGGCCAGCTAATATGTTATATTAGCGACACCTTTTTTTCTTTTTACTTTAACAAAATAATAAACCAACAAAAATATTACTTTTGAAACAAAAATAGACATTTTATAATTAGAAATGTAAAACAACAGTATTTACCAGAAAATATAAAATAACAAAAAGTACTAAAGCATATATCTCGCGAAACAAAAAAGTATATAAATCAGTCCTTCCTCGAAGACTACCTAATAATTAACTATAAAATAATTTTTCTGGCTTTCTGAGACGCAAATTTGTCAATAATTGCGGTGAGATCAATTTTTTCAAAGATTTCGGATTCAATAGAGATGATGGCCAAATCTGAAAGTCTTTCTTGTGTCATATTATTTCTCAAGTAATTTTTAATTTACTGAAACTTCTTTTATCTGAAGCCACAGAAACAGGTAAGGTTTAAAAAATTCTTATTGCTAGAGCAAAATTTGAAAAACAGGGAATGAGATCATTTTTGACTAAAATTTCTAATATCTTAATTGGCTGTTTTTTACCTGGAAAAATATCTTTAAATAAAGTTATTTCATTAAAGAGTTGTATACCGTCTATATCTTTCACAATAGTTCCTTCCTCCTGTACCTGTAACTTAATATCTAAGTCCATGCAGGCTTTCATGAGGTCATCATTAGAAATGGTGTGAAACTCATACAGAAAGCAGAATATTGAATAGCACTCAGATAATAGGGTAAATCTTTCATTTATCGAAGAGATCGCGTAATCAAGAACTGCAAAATAGAAAGCAATCTTGAATTGCAGGAAGGGATTTTAATCTGGTTCATCACTGCCCTCGTAATCAAATAAACGAACTTTTTTCTGAGCTTCGAGATGGGAAATTTGGGATTAATACCTAAATATCTAGCAAGTGTTGTTGCTGAATCGACAAATATTTTAAAATTATCGTCAGATCTTTGGGAAACTAAATATTTTTTAAGATTATCTAAGCCTTTATTGCAGTCCGCGATGTTTAATTTAGGATTTTGAAGCATTTTACTCAATACATCAATTCTTGATAATAAATCATGCCAAATTAAAATTGAACACAAAAACTTAAATGTTTCAAGACTTTTAATTATTAATTTAGCACCTATTTTTGTTTTGGTGTCTCTGGTGGTATCTTTAATTAAGGCCTTTAATGCGGTAATAATGTTTTTTAGCTCTAATTTTAGAGGTCAAATAGCATTGATACGACTTTCCCATCTTGTTTCACTTAACGGTTTTAAAGTAAGACTTTTCACGTGTTTTTTGAGTAAATCCCATCGATATGGGGACACAGAAAATTAATTATATACCTCTTGTACCACATCAAAAAAAACTAGAAATTTCACCACTGGCGCTGGCAGCTATCTGGCCGCCCCTTGTTTTGGCCGCCCGCGTGCGGTGCACGCGCTGCACACCTGCTAGGATCGGCCCTGGCCCTGTATATTCTTTTCAATTTGGAATCTTCTGATACAATGCTACATCTTTTGCTATACACTACCAATCTTATGAATACCCATAACAGCTTTATAACATTTCCCATTTAGATATTTCAAAAAAAAAACGTCGTTCCTTAAAATCGGCAGGACGCAAATTAACGTAGTTTCTATATTTGCTTAAATATTTATCCCCCAGGACGTTGAAAGTTCTACTCCTATTAGTCTTAGTGTTTGAAATTTTTATTAGCAGCAAATAACCCATATTTTCAATATCATCAACTGTCATATTCCCTAATTCATCGCAACAACATGCCCCAGATATTCCAAATATAAAAACTAACACTTAATAGGCATGCATGCTTTCGTCCGTCTTTGCATCGAATAGCGCACTCGTTCAAATATTCCAGGCGAATTCCGTATTGTTTCACAGAAGGCAATTATTCGCTCCCTTAAATTTTCTAAAGTGTTAATGAGAGTTTTATACACTAGAGTTTTACGATGACCCACAAGAAAAAATCCAAACTATTAAGATCAGGGGATCTTGCAGATGACCATTGCTAAGCAGGTTAAGCTCCTCCGCGACCTATCCAGCGATTCGGATAGACTGCATCTAAATGGTCGCGAACGATTACACTGAAATGAGCAGGAGCTCCATCATGCATGTACCACATTTGATTCCTTAGCGCACATGGTACATCTTCAAGAAACACAGATAGTTCTCCTTGACGGAAATGTAGATAAGACTGCCGTTAAGGCGTTAATTATGTTTTTAAGAACGTCACCGTTCCAGGATAACTAGATTTACATGATCAAGAATTATTCGTCAATACTGCAAAATGAAGCTAATTTAATTTAATTATTTTAATTAAGAACAGTGTGCCTGAGAAGAAAGCCGCAAGAGACCATTTTATGTAGAATTGATCGGGCTAATCAGAAATAATGTCCACATGGAAAAATGTCAGTGGTGTACCACTTTTTTTTCTAAAAAATATTAAAGGACATGTTTGCAGGGTGGAACAAAAAATAACTTTTATAACTAAAACATGTGGTTTTATGTCCTATTAGCACATGCCAAAATTAAAAATATTATCTAAAGTACTTTCGGAGATATTAAAAAAAACTCATTAAAAAAGAGAAAAAATCAACACCCTGTCGCAAAAAATTTAAGCCGTTTACGACATATTATGTTTATATAAACTTTTCTTCATAAAATGACTTAAGGAATCACATCCTTAAATATTAGCACGTAAGGAACACTCTCTATATTAAATTATTGTTAAATTAATATTTAATATTACTGAAGTCAATACTTCCTGCATTTTTGCAGCAAAAAATAAATTATCCCCTTTCTGGTCTAGCCATGCGTTGTTTACGCCGCACGCCGCCAACACTGATTGATCTGTTGTCCCTATCGCAGGCATCTAAATATATTATTTACTCTCTTATACTTACTACACATGCCACTGTAACTTGGAGTTTGCCAATACGGTGTAAAGAAAAATAAAAATATTTCGTAAATAAACGGGCAAAAAAAAAAATTTCTCCTTTGCAATTTAATCTGCATAAATAAATCTAAAAATGTTTATTTTCTCACGAATGTTAAAGCCATTTTGCAGACAAAACTCATTCTTGAAACTACTTTATGAATATGTACATATTCCTCGCTCGATTCATCATTTTCATCTCTGGCTTTCTACAGCGATGATATCTTTACGTGCATACTATTACTGAAATTTTGTTTGGAGGCTGCGAGATGCGCCCGGAGATAGATATGTAAATACGGTCTTTAAAAACGCATCATGCACCAAAAATTATACCACGGTCACGAATATATGACTAGATAATGCAACACATGGCTCTTGAACTTCTTTTGTTATATGGTGTTTTGTTTGTCGTTTGAAAGGATTAACCTCCGGGTATGTGTATAAAGGAAAAAATAACATAGTTTTTATAATGAAATGGAAATCTCTTGAAAGCTACAAAAATAGAATACAAGCGTTGACGACAAATAAATTCGGACACTTCGCCCATACATAACTCAATTATAACAAAATTGGGTAAAACGGGTTTCTCATGCACCTAGCTGCTTATACCTGGATAGAACACCAGCTATATATATTTGGAGTGTAATGTATCTCTGTAAGTGCTGATTTAATAAATAAATATACATAGCTGTAAATTATTGTATGTACGATTTTTTACCGTAAGTAATAATGGTTATGTATAAATATTTTTGTGTTTAAATTACAGCCGCAAAATAAGAAAATTATAAAATAATACCAGGAAAACTACAAAAGTATAAAACCGAAAAGGGTAAATTTATTAACAAACAACAAACAAAATACTAATATTTAATTGCTGCGCCATTGGATTCTAACACTAATCGAAATCTTCTTGGCATTGACAAAATAATACTTCTGGTGTAATCCGGAGTTAGCCCTTCCCAAATTTCTTCTATTTTATCAAATAACTCTATTTCATTTTGTGGTTTAAAATTTAATTTGCCTAAATTTTTTTACCATCAATCCCCAAACAATTTCAATTGGATTTAAATCAGAACTTCTTGAGCACCAAGGCAGACATGTTACGTTGTTTTGTCTAAATCAGTTTCCTGTATTTCTTGCAGTATACACAAGGCAGTTATCCTGCTAAAATGTAAAGGTATTTCATTCAAAAACTATCGCGGAAGAAGGAAGAAAAACATTTTCCAAAATCTGAAGATATATTAGTGTTCCACCAATATTCCAGCATACACCTGCACCGTAAACACTTATCCATGCCCACAACGGAGAAACGTCCACTGGTTTGCTATTTTTTTAGTATACTTCTCATCATATCGGGAATTTGGTGGTCTATATACTCAAATTCTTCCATTTATGTAGACTGAAAAGTTTTCTCATCGGAAAAGATAACATTTTGCCAAAAAAATAATTTTCTGGCTGGCTGGTTTCCTAGCCTCGGCTGCGCCTCGTCTATGAAACACCATCCGCGGCATTAAATCTTGTGCTTTTCTGCCTAGTGAAACAAATAACTATTATCTGCCGCATTTGCGGCAGGTAAAGTATTTTATTTTACAATAAAATAAATTGTTCGTTTACGTCCGGAAATCACCCTGATAATGTACGGCTTTACTGACGGTTGACGATAAAAATTATTATCCTTAAAAAATGCAAAAGTTCTAAAGTTTATCATGCAAAAACTCTCCAATACAAATAGTATTTTAAGTTGACCTGGGGGTTTATATCAAATAGAAGATTACGTAAATGAATTGGCAACTAAGAGCGAAACAAGTTAACGGGCTCGCCGGCCGTCGACTTCGGCTTATCTCGGGTTGTTTCGTGCTCTGTCGAAGGCGGTTCAATAGGCATTTATGCAAACACGGTCGAACCGTTCCGTGAATTATTATTATTGCAAACAAAACTTTGTGTTAGACAAAGAAAAACCAATTACCAAATAATATGTAGATTGTATCTGCAACATTTGCATAAACAGGTTTGCTTTCTTGGATCATTAGGTATGCCGATGCCGAATCGCCCGTATGTAGTTCGTTTATGTTTGTGTATTTGACTTGTTCGTGTGACTTGTATGAAACAACAATTACTACAACAGTCAAAAAAATATTACAGTTTTATAATTCATTGGCTAAACTATGCACTAAACTGCATTTTGCTTGTTATGTTACTGCCATCAAAATTTGCCCCACCTGTGAAAAAATTCACGGCCCGCGCCTGACCTAACTAAAAAAAAAACAAAAACATTTTAATATTTACTTTTATTAAGGATATTTTTTGCCTTCTTTTTAAGTAAAAGTAAAATTTATAATTCAGGAAACATCCTATGCTCAAAACCTCCCCACATTTCATCCCATAAAATGTGATTCATATTCAACACTGAGGTATTTCATCATTCTCAATACGCACCCCTTAAAAAATCGTTTAAGAATGTTCCCAAGGATATTTTGAAACTTGCTTCCTGCCTTACACACATACGCCCAAAGAAATAGGGGAGACCGGGGATAATAGAATCCAGTCTTGCTAATTTGTTTTATAGAAAAAACGGAAAAGAAGTTAAGAGCCGGATATACACTGAGGTTAAGGTTAAGATGCTAAATTCTATTTTTTCCTGTAATAGAAAGTAAAAAATTCTAATTTGACAAAGAAATCATAATTTTCTGTAGCTCGTGCAGACTTATACATGCCGTGCACTTTTTTACGATCAGTGTACTGTGTAGCATACATTAATTTTATTTTGTGCCGACCAATCATAAACAACGGACATCGAGACTCATCGTGGAGAGTCGTGAGTAGTCGTAAACTCGTCGCTTAATAGACTTTTTCTTCTATTCTTTTGGCGCAAAAATAGCAGCAAGTTTTATTGCTTTAACACGTTCGTTGATTTATTTTTCTTTTTGTATGTCACAAAGAATTTGACAACATATCTTCGCACAATAGGCGTCTAAAGAATTTTCATCAGAAGATATAAATACCAACATATTTTGTGTCCTGGAAAGAGAAGTTTAATCTTCCCACAATAACCTCTTTAAACATATAGTCGGAAGTTTGAAGCCTGGAAAAAAATGGAAAATAGGAAAGTTGACGATCCAGGACAAAGAAAAAATAAATTCCTCAATGGTGATTGCTGTTACCTAGGTACTTCAATTTAGTTGTAACAGAATTAATGCTACAGAACAGATTGAAGAAAATTTACTAGGGTTTGTTCCCTACAGAAAACAGGTTCTATGCTTTTTACAAGTATATAAAACTTATCTCTTATTATGATTATTTTTTTAGGGCATCCCAAAACGTGACATAAAATCTGAAGGACGTATCGAGTACCTCTTCTAAGAATTAGCCCTTCAACAATAGCCGAGAACATTTGGAGTGAAGGTAAATAATATAAAATACATAGATATATTGTGGTGATTGAGTCAAAAAACAGTGTCTGGATACTTCAGATATAGAGTCAGATTCTCGTGGTACCTATTTTTCTTTTAGCAATACCAGTCATCTTCTTTATCAGTGCTCTATATACCATCTGCACCAAAAGTATTGGAAACAAAAACTACAGTACTTAAGCACAGAGTGTATACATTAGTCAAGGATGTGAAATGGCTATGAACTGATAACCCTTTCAACATAAAAATTGGCATCAGCAGTGCTTCAGTGTGTTAAATTTATGCTCATTATACAATTTATTCCAATTAAGACCGTAGCCTGAGTTCAACAATCCCCGATATCTCCTACTTTATAATTTTTGTAAATATACTTACATACACGCCTTAGGTCCTCAAGAAGGGGCGTTTGTTTCTAATACCTATCAGATGTGGTTTGTCTTCCTTTTTTGTACTTTATAATACATAAAAATCCAAACGAGCAGACATTTTCTTCCCGGCAGATGTAAAAGTAATTAAGTCACAAGTTTTATTACCTCTTTTTTTAAAGATTTAAAAGTGCTTTAAGTAGTCTTTGATAGCATATGTGAATTGCCTGGGGAAGCCGTGAAAATAACCTTATTAAGTGTTGAATACATTAGCAGACACATAATAACGTGTCATTACTTTTTATTGAAGGCCGTGAAATGGTCATAAATTAAAAACTCCCAGTTATTCCAACTTTCAGAAAAAAAACTTCTTAATTCTCTGAATACCTATATGTTATACCTACTTACTTCAATAATAAATCATTAGGGTACTTGCACGAAATTTAAATATTGAAATTTTTTCGTAGTAATTGGATAAATAACGTATTTCTAGGAACATTTTTGTCTTAAATCCAAATATTTTTTAAAATATTCAAGATTGAAATTTACTAAAATTTTAATACGATTTTGATTGGTTTACGTTACTATCAGTAAAACGTTGTTAAATATGTAACAATAATTGTACAGTTTGGGCGTTGCCAAACGTTTTGCATGTTAATTGTACAGTTTCTTTATAAAATAATGTGTAGTTGTTAAAATAATTATTAATATGAAGTTTTACTCGTACTTATATTAAGGGCACAGTTATCAAGGTCAATAATGTATAAAAGACCTATAAATGGCTTGAATGCAGGGGTAACTTTCGGAACTATTAAAAAAAATAATTAGTATCTAATTTTGGAAGGGCTGTTCAAGGAGGTATTGACGAATAGTATGCAGGCGTTTTTTTTAGATAAATGCAAAGAAACTTTAAAAAAGCCGTTTTTTAAAAACCACTAAAATTGCCACTTACCTTAAAATCCTTGAAAGTAAACATGTCGATTTTCAGAACTGAAGTAACAATTTTTATTCGTAACACGATATTTTCTAGTCTATCTAGATGTCATCTTTCCTAAGAATTCTAAAGAATATGTGTTTGTTTTAACAGAAAAGGTTCCGTAATTGCACATAACTTGAAAGTAAACAAAACTATGACCGGCTGACTAACATCTCTGCCTTGCTCTACAGCTCCAGAATATGTCTGTCTTTCTTCTCCTATGTCAGAAGCATAAAAATACCTACTCTGATCGACACACTGCACAGTGCGCATGCGAATCGTCAATAGTTAGGCAAATCGAATTGACGATAGAGAATGGCGTCGTTAATCCCACCTTAAAAGAGGAATTTTATTTGTCTGGTAATATTTTGATTTTTATGAAAAAAAAAATGGGGGGCATATTATGAGCCTATAGCCTATAAATTAAATTAAATTTTTAACTTAGGCCAATCTCATAAGAACAAATACAACAAAAATGTTTTTTAAAAATACCTATGTATATTTTGTTATAGTAAACGACACGAATTCTCTTATTTTAAAACAGATGACAGCAGAAATTTGTCATCGATCAGCTGATATTAGGACATAATAATATCCCCAGATTAGTAGTGGACCGTAATGAGCCCAAACACCGAGTTATGCATTGCGTCTTTGTGCTTTTTGTTATATTAAATTACATTTTGAAAATATTTAGTGGTTATGGTGCCTTTTATTTTTACTTTCATTGAATTTTAATTACTTTTGTGCGGCCGGTAAGTACCTACAATTATTATTCAAAAATTTACATGTTAAAATTTTTTAATTCTTTTTCCTAAGCGATCATAATTATTATTGTGTGCCTTGCACTTTAGTTGATTTCATCGATAAGTAATAAGTTTCATTTCATCTGAACGCCGTTTTTGTCGAAAAGTTAGTTTGTGAAATCTTTGTTCTTAAAATGTTTGTTCGTAAAGGTTAGGTTTCTAATTTATAATTTGTGCATTTTGCATTATCTAGGTATCCTTTTTTGTTTCAAGAAAAATAAGTAGAAGGGTAGGGGAGAGATGGACAAAACCGGGTAACGCCTAGTTCTGCCAAATGTCTGTTGCCATCTATACGTAGGGGAGAGGCGTCAAAGATGGCGCAGAGGGAAAGATGACGCACCCCCATAAGTTGTATGTTTAAAGGTTTAAAAAATTAATTTAAATTTTATACGAATACTATGTCTTAACATAGATAGCCGGCACATTGTATGCTGCGAGCGCCATGTTTAGTTCGGCAAAGAACCACAAACGTGTTTATCGTTGTGCCGATCTTATTTTTACTTGTGAAAAATTAAGCGGTAAGTATTTTATTTTTCTTAATAAGAAAAATGTCTCACTGCATGCCTAATTATATATTAGTTACTTATGTTGTCATGTAACGTTTTTATATGAAAAATAATAATAGGAAAAATAAATGGAGGTTAAAAACTTAAACTCAGATGAGGCAAAGATGGCGCAGCTTAGCCGTTTTAGGAAAATCAGTTATGCTGTAAACAGTGTAAACGAACGTGACACTGCTACAAAAAATTACATTCCAGTACCACATTCACCTCAACCGTCATATAGGGGCATCCAGCAAAAAAAATCATCTTCAACACATGTTAGCATTGAAGTGGTTTCACCAGTGCCAGCACGACAGAAGAAAATAGATCAGCAAAAGAATAGTCGTGCAGCATTCTGAAATATTGACGGCTACTCTTTGAAAACAATGCTGAAGGAAAAAGAATTTAAAAAATCTAAGAAAATTCAAAAAATTTACTTAAAGGCTAAAAAGAAAGTTAATAAACAAGTATGAATTTATAGAAGCCGACAACGAAAGTGAAGAAGAAAGTTTGAGTGAAAAGGTAACAGTGCGATGATGATGAATTGGACGATGTTGATGATGGAGAAAATAAAAACTGTTGCAATATTTGTGGAGAATTTGGCAAATCTGGGGAAATATGGTATCGATGTGTGTCATGTGGTGATTGGTCTCATAAAGCCTGCGGTGGTCAGTCCACTCCAAAAAATTATATCTGTGACTTTTGTAGACATTAAACGTATTTAATAATAGTTAGTTTAGTATGTGACTTACAAAAGATAATACATACATAAAGTTTTGGAACCTTAAACCATAACATATTTTTTTAAATTTCCCATGCGACATAATTATGCTACTTTATGCGCCATCTTTCCCGACTATATGCGCCATCTTTCCCGCATAAGAGGAAAAGATGGCGCAAAGACACATAAATAAAATATTTGTGTTTTTTCTTTTTTTGTAAAGATTCATTAGATTTACATTATTATATCGTTAGTAAACATATAATGCTACAATTTAACCAAATAAAATTATTGCTTGTAGGTATAATCTGTATGTAATACAGTATTTCGCTTAGGTGCGCCATCTTCGACGCCTCTCCCCTACCTTACATAAGTGAAATTATTATTAGATATTACTATTATTATTGTTTGTAGGGTAATAAAATAAAGTTTTTAACATTAAGTTAACATACATACAAGTTTAGAAATGCAACCGTATCAATAAATTGCATTTTAACGAACAAATTCTATAAACACCATTTTTGAATCTACGTACCTTACGTAAGTCAAAAACTGTTAAAGTAGAGTTTCCATTGACAGAAAAATTAAATCCCTGGCTAAATTAAAGCTTTTAATTTTATGTTAGCCCACATACAAGTTTAGGAATATAACTGTATCATAACCAACAAATTCTATAAAAACCATATTTTGGTTTACGTACCTTACGTAAGTCATATATGGGGATTTCCTTGACAGTAAATGTAATATCTGACTGAATTCAATTAGTTTATATTGAACTGTAGGCATAGTATACCTATATAGGTATAATCTGAACAAATAAAACAAAAAAACAAATTCTGTTGTAAATATGAGTGACAGAGTCCTATTTCAAGTTGCGTTTCAGTTAATTTAGAATTTTAAAGGTTGGATAATTATAATATTATATAGTTTTTAAATTTATTTTGATAGTTTACATTTAAACCATATAAAAACTCATGTTTATTATTACCTACCTTAAATAACAATATTTATAAAACAAAACTTTTGACAAGAAATTATTATTATTATTTGGCAAAATTAAAGCGGTAGAACCGATGAGACTATTGCATCAATAATTGTTTTAGAAGTTGTCACATGTATAATTTTTAAGTCCGATCCTGGAATTCATGCCAACTTATAAAAATTTGATAGACCAGAATTGTCAGAGTGTCACGTGACTTGGAATCCATCTTGCGAGTGGATTAAAAATTTTTACTATACAGTGTGACCAGTAAAGTCCGCATCATATGGGATTTTTTTTATTAATAGCTTTATTTGAAATTTGACTTTAGCATCAAGTTCTGCTAATAGTAATCAGGTGATTCGTATTATCTGTCAAATTTTAACTTTTTCCAAAAAATAATTTAAAAGTGAGGTTATTTCTGAAAATATCGAAAAAAGCTATTAGCAAAAGTTTTTTTAAATGCAGTTTCTAGCCCACGTGCAAGCTGCATAAGATAATTTTGATTATTTACCCACCACTAAAATTTATTTTCCACTTAATAAACACTTTACTGATGATACTGTGTTTTTTTTGTCTTAATATTAAGGTGTATTAGTTTCAGACACAAACAACGTTTTGAAAAATACTTATTTTATGAAGTTACCTTATACAGGGTCAAAAACAAATAAACTTTGCATCACATGCGACCAAATTTTAATAGCCCAATTTTGATTTTGTAGAAAAACACACATTTAATATGGCGCTACTTTAAAGAAAATGTATCTGAAATAAAGCCTTGTCAAAACTGAGAAGTTTTATGTAGGTTGCGTTGAGTCTTATTTTGCAAAAGTGGTGCAATTTACAAATGGGTAAAGAATCAAAATTATTATACAGCTGAAATTTATTGCATGTGGGCTAAAAACTGCATTTAAAAAAACTTTTTTCGATATTTTCAGAAATAACCCCACTTTTGAATTATTTTTTGGAAATAATTAAAATTTGACAGATAATGCGAATCACGTGACTACTAGCTTTTTGCTTAATTTTCACCTCGATCGAAGCAGAACTTGATGCCAAAGTCAAATTTCGAATAAAGGTATTAACAAAAACAAATCCCATATGATGAGGACTTTACTGGTCACCCTGTAGAAGTAACAGAAAACCGTAAGTGCTGTTCATAGCTTACGATTTTGTAAAATAATGCAATATTTTCCCATAGTGTTTCTATATAAACTTCAAACCATGATAGTTCTAGCTTTATATAATATTATAAAACCTACCTTCATACTCATAAAATAAATTCTTCGATGTCGAAGCGCTCATGTAAGTAATGATTTTTAAATGTGACGCCTCCTGACGTAAATAAAGAATAAAATAAAACGACTACACCGACCACTTTACGACTCACGTGACAAAAGACGTTCATTTTACTCTATCACATCCATAAAGATATTATAAAGTGTGGAACCCGTTTCCATTCTGCGATAAAGTAATGCGTTTTAAACATTAACGTTAAATTTTAAGTGAAAAAAAGGTTTTGTCGCATTGTGCATAATAATGGTCCTTAGCAGATAAGGATAGAATTGTGGGTATTAAAGCTAATGGAACATCGTATAACTTGAGAGTTTTTTTTTTGTTATTATTTAAAAATGGGAAAATATAAAATATATTTAAGTATTTTGCTATCGCCGGATTGGACATCCACAGACGTGTTTACTAAAGGGGTCTAAATTTAAAACCGCATTAATAAATCCGATAAATCCCAAACCGCTGCCAGAAAATCTGGCGTTCACAGAAGTCGAATTGTTGGTTGTGAATCGGTTTCTAACTGTTAGAATAATTCGCTGATTAAAAGCGAATTTTTAGGTTGAGACTTGCTCAGTTTGCATTTTTAAAACTGTCATATTGTGAGTTTAGAAAAGACAGACAAAATACTGTTGCAAACTTGAAAAATAGACATAATTTTTTTATTAAGGTCTAGTAAAATAAGTTTGTTTGCTCTGGTCCAAGAAAATGCAGACCTATAATATTATTTGATTCTGATTTTGGGATTGGGAACTAGCCGTCGATTCCGCATTTGCTTGCAAAACTAAAAATTTTCATTTATTAGATAAATGTCACTTTGAATCGTTCAATGACTTGATGGAAATTCATTATAACTCAATGAAAGACAATTTATTTTGTCAAATTTCCACTTTTATTTGAAAAACTTTTTCTTTACACGACGCGTTTCGCTACATTGTAGCTTCTTCGGGTGTATGGTGCTAACTAATTTATTTTTATTACTTAATTACTCAATTCAGGTGTATACACATTACAAGCTTAATTATTTAATTATATTTTCTTAAAACTGTTTAGGTATTGTAAACTTAATTATTATTTTCGGTATAATAAAGAACCCTATTTAGATTATTGACACAGATTTAGCAAAGGGGAACTAATAAAGATCTAATTGGTCGTTTAATAATGCACCGGAATTTTTCAATCGATTTATTTCTAAACTTTCCAATAGATTAAGTTTTTGACCCTTGTTTTCAATATGTAAAATTTTAAAATTAAAAAACACCTTAATGAAAGGAATATCAACGTCGCTTATAAAACTAACAATTCTCTGGGAAAATTTTAAAAAAACTATAAATCAAAAAGCAACAAGGATAATAAATCGGGGATTTACCAATTAACTTGTGGGTCCTGTACCAAAACTTATATAGGTCAAACAGGTCGATCATTTAAAACTAGAATTGGAACATAGAAGAAGTTTTCTCAGTCATAAAACCGACTCAACTTATTCTAATCATCTTTTACAGGAACAACATAATATTGATAACAAATTTAAAATTTTACATATTGAAAACAAGAGTCAAAAACTTAATCTTTTGGAAAGTTTAGAAATAAATCGATTGAAAAATACCGGTGCATTATTAAACGACCAATTAAAACTAAATAGTTCCCCTTTGCAAAATCTGTTTCAATAATCTAAATAGGGTTCTTTGGATTTCCCATAAGATTAAGATATATTATACCGACAATAATATTTTTTAAGTTTACAATACCTAAACAGTTTTAAGAAAATATAATTAAATAATTAAGCTTATAATGTGTATACCTGAATTGAGTAATTAAGTATTTAGACCAATTTGTTATTGTACTGAAATAAAATTACTTAGTATACAAAGAAAACACTATATTGTGTTAAATTCCACTATATTCAAAAAACAAACAAAAACATTTGTCGACTCGACATGTTTCGCTACACTGTAGCTTTATCAAGAGTGAATAATCAAACCTAGGTATAAGTATATATACCTTAGATTGGGTTTTTCAACAATTCAAAACAAATTTAATAGGGGTGAGTTATTAAGATCTAATTGACAATTTAGGAGATTATTTGTATTTTTAAGTTTATTTATTTCTAGGGATTCCAGCAAATTAAGTTTATTACCCTTATTTTCTGTATGAAGAATTTGGAAATTGTAATTAAAATTATGAGAATATTCTAGTAAATGATTTGCATAAAGGGAGTCTGTTTTTTCCAACGTAAAGCTAGAACTGTGTTCTCGAATTCTTTTTGAAAAGCTTCTACCAGATTGACCTATGTATGTTTTGGGGCAATCCTGACAAGTTAGTTTATAAACACCGCATTTATTGTCATTTTTTGTTTTAGTTTTATTGTTTTTAATAAATTTCCCTGTTGAGTTATTGGTTTTGAATGATACTGTAATATTATATTTTTTAAAAAACTTTGATATATTTTGGCTTGCTTTACCAATATACGTAATTGACTTATAAATTATTTTATCTTTGGTGAACGGATAGACACTATTTAACGTTTTTTTGTATAATTTTTTATTTAAAATCTTATCTATTATTTGGCTTGTATAACAATTATTAATTGCAATTTGTTTAATTATGTTTAATTCTTTTTGAAAATTAATTTTACTAAGTGGTACTGTGATGAGTCTGTGAATCATACTGTGAAAAGCTGCTAATTTATGTTGTATAGGATGATTAGACGTATTGTGTATTGTAGTGTCTGTGTGTGTAGGTTTATGGAAGATAGAAAAGGTGTGTTTATGATTTTCTCGTGTTATAGTAAGGTCCAGAAAGTTAAGAGAATTGTTTGATTCCTTTTCTATTGTAAATTTTATATTAGGGTGTAAGTTATTAATAAAATCAAAAAATTGAGATAGTTGTCTTTCTGTACCAGTAAAGCAAGCTAATACATCGTCTACATATCTATACCAGTAGATAAAATGTTTAAAGTGTGGGTGTTTGCTAATCTTATTTTCTAAAAAGTCCATAAATATTTCAGCTAATAAAGGACTGAGAGGGTTTCCCATAATCAGGCCTTCACTACTGAAATATATTAACCCGTTAAATTCAAAATAGTTTTGTTCCAAACAAGTTCTTAGAAGAAGTAAAATTTCTTGTTTTTTAATAAAATTGGTGTTTTTTAAAGAAAGAAGCTTTTCAACAAGAATAATAGTATCTTTTGTGGGAATGCTAGGAAACAAGTTACTTACATCGAAGGAAATTAATTTTGCATTTGTTGGGAGTTTTATTTTTTCGATTTTTTTAATTAGGTCTATTGAATTTTTAATTTGAAATTTTGCAGCGAAATTCGTGTATTGGTTAATGATATCAATTAAACGTTTAGATAGTTTATAAGAAGGGGCTGAAAAAAATGAGACAACCGGTCTAATAGGATGATCTATTTTATGAAGTTTTATAAAAGAGTATAGTTTCGGTGATTGGGGGTTCATTAACGTTAATTTGCTGACATCTGTATCATTAAATAAACTTTTACAAGTTTGAATTACATTTTTTACAGTTTTTTGAAATAAATCTGTTGGATCTTTTTTTAGGATTTTGTAGATAGTAGGATTTAAGAAATCAAGAGTCTTTTGTATATAATTATTTTGAGAGATAGCTATAACAGTATTACCTTTGTCCGCTTTAGTAAATATAATGTTATCTGTCAACGATTTTTATATTATCGATTTTAAAGTGTTGTTATTGGAAGGGGAATATTGAGTTTCTAAAAAATATTTTTTTATTATATTGGCTGCTTCATATTTTAAACAATTAGAAGACGAAATACTCTTGATGGCTAATTCCGTTTCTACACCAAAAATTACAATTCTCTTAACTTTCTGGACCTTACTATAACACGAGAAAATCATAAACACACCTTTTCTATCTTCCATAAACCTACACACACAGACACTACAATACACAATACGTCTAATCATCCTATACAACATAAATTAGCAGCTTTTCACAGTATGATTCACAGACTCATCACAGTACCACTTAGTAAAATTAATTTTCAAAAAGAATTAAACATAATTAAACAAATTGCAATTAATAACGGTTATACAAGCCAAATAATAGATAAGATTTTAAATAAAAAATTATACAAAAAAACGTTCAATAGTGTCTATCCGTTCACCAAAGATAAAATAATTTATAAGTCAATTACGTATATTGGTAAAGCAAGCCAAAATATATCAAAGTTTTTTAAAAAATATAATATTACAGTATCATTCAAAACCAATAACTCAACAGGGAAATTTATTAAAAACAATAAAACTAAAACAAAAAATGACAATAAACGCGGTGTTTATAAACTAACTTGTCAGGATTGCCCCAAAACATACATAGGTCAATCTGGTAGAAGCTTTTCAAAAAGAATTCGAGAACACAGTTCTAGCTTTACGTTGGAAAAAACAGACTCCCTTTATGCAAATCATTTACTAGAATATTCTCATAATTTTAATTACAATTTCCAAATTCTTCATACAGAAAATAAGGGTAATAAACTTAATTTGCTGGAATCCCTAGAAATAAATAAACTTAAAAATACAAATAATCTCCTAAATTGTCAATTAGATCTTAATAACTCACCCCTATTAAATTTGTTTTGAATTGTTGAAAAACCCAATCTAAGGTATATATACTTATACCTAGGTTTGATTATTCACTCTTGATAAAGCTACAGTGTAGCGAAACATGTCGAGTCGACAAATGTTTTTGTTTGTTTTTTGAATATAGTGGAATTTAACACAATATAGTGTTTTCTTTGTATATTAAAATGGAGTTCCACCAAGTAAAGGCAGAATCAATTCAAAATTACTTAGCACCATACACCCGAAGAAGCTACAATGTAGCGAAACGCGTCGTGTAAAGAAAAAGTTTTTCAAATAAAAGTGGAAATTTGACAAAATAAATTGTCTTTCATTGAGTTATTAAATGTCACTTTAAAAATAATGTTAAACCAACCTTCTTCAACTTGCGTTTTGCAGATTGTATTGTTTTTTCATACAACAAATGCCTTTTTCTAATCGTTGTTGCAAGTAATTTATTATTTATTTATAAGGTTCGATTTCTGTCATCTGTCAGTTATCCTCACAGAAAAAAAGGGTTCCTTATCTGTTTGGGGTTTGGGAACGTTTGATTTATCTGTGATGTAAGGAATTAAAAATTATAAATTTTATAAAAAGAAGATATGCAGGAGTTTTATTTAATAAAAAACTTATTTAAAAGCATTATTTAGCTTAATTAAAGGTCTGTGATATCATTTTTTATAGACAATAGCTACTTTAAGTATATAATTTCAATTTGAAAAGCTGTTAAAATGTTTGGTTCTTTTAATCACATTTATAATTGGTCAATACGTGTAAGATGCAGAAACCTAATTTGTTTAATGACAGTCACGTGATAAAGAAGTAAATAATTCAAGTTACAAACTCACACTGTATGTTTGTTTCTGCACATTTTGTTATTTTATGATTAAATTTTGAGGTCGTCTTTTTTTATAATTTAATTATTTAAAAGTTACAGTACTTATAAGGCAAAACAGTTTACGACTTGGAATACAAATTATTCACGAGTTTGTTCTTATCAAAAATGAAATATTTTGACATTATCCCTGGGGCACCTTAATTTGGAGCTCTTTAATTTACACAGTAAAAATACTTATTCTATGGGGGAGAATATAATGCGTAAAATGACAATCGTACCCTAAGCAAACTGACAAATTTAATTAAATTTTCTTACCATGCGTAACTAAAAGACCCCAAGGCACGCATATTCATACACACATTGTTCCTTGTTCCTTCTTTTATTCGCACGTTGCACAGACGAATTTGACTTGCCTTCTGTTTGGGGTAACTCAATTTTGCGGTTAATAAAATAGTAACTCCGTAATATTTCACTATTATTCTATGCATGATCAATGTAGCGCAGTTTTCAATGGAGGCACATTACGTTCGAATCGGCTCTGTGCTTTTACTGTAATCAGATATATTGAATGGTCCCAATTTCTAGCAAAAGAAATTGAAATCGTCATGCCTCACCGTTTTCTTTAATAAAAGGGGCTTGAAATATAAAAGTTTCGTTTTAATGCTGGAGAAAATTGCATTTTTATTTTTAAATTGTGGGGTGAAAACGCGGTTCGAAAAAATTCATTGAATTCAAGCTTAAATTGTATTTTCTTAGGAGTTATTTATTTTTTAGAAGAAATTTAATTTAAAAGTGTCTGAAGCATTTGATAAACTTTAAAATTTTCGTTTAAAATTGTTTTGCATTAAATTAAAAGCGTATCAGGTACGGAAGATTTATTTACTTGCTAAAGTGTGTAGGCCCATTTTTACACTGAGAAAAAGCCTTCTATTCCTTATATATACTATTCATATACTCTTCATACAACTGTTTAATTCTATATGTGACAGTAACACGCTTTTCTACTGTAAGAAAACAAAAATTGCTAGACCGTTGTATAGTGATAATATCACGGTAATTTAGCCAATAGGAAATATGAGTTAATACTAACATCGTATCGCTTGAAGTGAAGAAATGCCCTTTGAGACTAGAATGAATATGTGGCTACAGTAGGATGGAGCACCTGCACATAATGCCGTAATTGTAACGAGGTATTTAGACAGAGAATACCCCAATGGATGGTTTGGTACTAATGGACCGATAAGGTGGCCGGCGAGGTCCCAGGACATTACACCACCCGATTATTTTGGGGTCACCTAAAGGACGTTGTCTATGAAGAACCTATCGAAGATATGATACATAAATATGATCTTATTAACAAAATTAGTGCAGCGTGTGCCGCTATTACAAGAAGGACACTCCTATACAAGTGACCCAAGCTCATCTGTTGAAAGTTTTTGATATGTATATTTGAGTAGATGAGCATAATTTTGAACAACATTTTTAATTCCAATAGTAATTTTCGTTTAATACTTTAACTAAGAAATGAGTAAAATAAATAAGTTCGAGTAAATAACAAAAAAGTTTATAAACAACATGTACTTTCGCATGTGCGTAATTTTAAAGTCAATACAATCGATTTATATTTTCGACGCGCCGCGACGCTTAGCTCTTAATAGGCGTCGAATTTTTTAAACTTTGAAAAATATCTACTTGCCCCCATACATTGACTACTTTTAACAAACATTAAATATTTCTATTCGTTTTCGAGATATTGGCGTGCGGAGTTTTAAGTGAAAAGAATAGGGTGTTTTATTTAAAAAATGAAGTCGACATTTGTATCGCTTTTGTGAGTTACCCTCTATAGTTCCACATAATATTAAAATATTCATAAAACGAAAACAAAATCGCTGTGTTCGAGCGTTTTACGACAAGCCTCGTGTTAATGAGATATTTGCGATGTTCCTTACCTTTGAGGGACCCTGTATGATGGCTCATCAGTAAAGAAAGGTAAGCAGAATGAGTACCACTGACAGTATGGAACACTTAGCGACATCTAACGTCGATTTTGAACA
Organism: Polydrusus pterygomalis; assembly: GCA_963969555.1. Lineage (NCBI taxonomy): Eukaryota > Metazoa > Arthropoda > Insecta > Coleoptera > Curculionidae > Polydrusus > Polydrusus pterygomalis. The sequence goes on along the minus strand of OZ018376.1, from coordinate 32,415,722 downwards.
ACTTTAAAGCATATTATCAATACCTCTAAACATAAACTTTATTAAGTCAAATGTTAAGAGAAAGGTCAAGTTATTTTTATAGGTTAGTTAGAGAAGAAAAATCATTTCTACCTTCTTATACCGTGCGAGCAAAAATTATTTGATCAAAGAGGGCCTAGCATCTAAGGACGTAGAGCTTAATACCTGTTTGGGTGTCTGTAACTACCTGAATTAACAATCAATCAGTTATTCCGTCATCTTGGTCGTTACAAGTAATTTGATTCATCGCTATTTTTTCCAATTTCTTGAACAATTCACACAATGGACTTTACGGAACAGTACAAAACATTCATGGTTAAAGCGTATTTTCGAAACGGGGTTAGAGTAAATGGTGAGTGGCAATACAATTCGGGTTTGTGCATGGACGATTTTCACGAACATTTTCCTAACGTTGCTTTTATTGCTGGGGATTTTGATCATTGCCTGAAAAGAACCGTGGCTGTGTCTGTGTTTAGGGAAACAGGTTCTATACAACACAAAAAAGAAGCAGGAAGACCATCTTTAAGAACAGGAGAACTTGTTGCAAACGTTCGTGAAATAATGCAAAATACGCCAACAAATTGTATAAGACCCAAGAAGTGGGAAGATCTTATGGAACATGCAGGACTATTCTTAAGAAGCAGCTAAATTTATTTCCTTATAAAGTGCAAGTATTCCAAGAAATACAAGCCACAGATTTTGAAAGACGCAGGAATTGCTCTCAATGGTTTACCCAAAATTTATTGGAAAGAAATGATTTATTAGACCTGACATTTTTTTCGGATGAAGCCTGGTTCCACCTCTCCGGTTATGTGAATTCTCAGAATACATGTAATTATTTTTCTTTTTCTTTCTGTATATTCTTACTTTGTTTATTTTGTAAACATTAAAAATAAATTTGTATTTGTCTACTTATTTTTTTACTCATTAGTTTGGAATATCATGTCATAATATGAATTTGACAAAATTTTAACCTAGATTTGGTTAGATATATCGTCCCCATATCCATAAACCAAGCCCTACGTTTTTTAATCCAAGCCCTCTTTGATGCAAATAATTTTTGATCGCACGGTATATAATACGCAAACATATACGACAGAACATAGTACTAACACCGTTTAATTAAACATCTGAGAAATCGCCCAGCTCTCGAACCCATTTAGAAAATACTTTCTTTAACTCCCGACGGCCAATATAAAAGGAGGAAATCTTTCTCGCAGTTCGGCACCTACTCGGGGCTCATATCCGAGTATTTCTCCTTATCTGCAAGATAAATGCGATCATAAGAGCGCTACTTCGGCGACCACTGAATGTTTGCAGCTCGTTTCCACCTATTTTTGATCTCGGCCAATTGATCGTTTAGTCCTTTTATTTATCCGTTGAAATTCCTTCGTCTTTAAATGCTTTTGTCATAGACGGAGCAGAAATATTATACTTAGATACTATCTGTTTTAATGGGTTAAATGTATAAAGAACTAGTTTTAAATAGGAGATATTGGATATGTCATGATTTGTTTGGCATTCCATAATTTTATTGTTAACTTTATACCGTGCGAGCAAAAATTATTTGCATCAAAGAGGGCTTGGATTAAAAAACGTGGGGCATGGTTTAAATTACAATGATGTGGGGACGATATATCTAACCAAACCTAGGTTAAAATTTTGTCAAATTCATATTATGACATGATATGCCAAACTAATGAGTAATAAAATATGGAGACAAATTTTATTTTTGTTGTTTACAAAATTAACAAAGTAAGAATATACAGAAAGAAAAAAAAATATTACATAAATTGCTGGCCACCTCCAATTATAAATTCACACGTCTCTTCATATTTTCGAAAGTGTTGACCAGCATCTCTGGAGAAATGTTATAGTGTTTCTTAGGTCAATTTAATGACATTAAACTGTGGGAATTTCCTAACCATAGGCGTTCCACACAAATAATTAATATGCGTATACACACTTATAAGTTTGTTTTACATTAGGTGTTTGTACATACTACACTTTATAAACCCACTGTATATATAATAATATTATATTAAAATAATAAATATAAGGTAACTCAAAAATTCTATATACAAAACTAAAATCAGAAAAATAAACCTGACACGGCACGACACTGCCCAGAAAAGGCTTTAATTTTTTTACCAGAACTTCATTCTCGTCAACCAGACTCCGGCCCGTTCATCAAGGAATAAACACGTATATTTTATCTCCGTCTTTTCCACGCCATCGGCGGTCACTGGCCTATCTCTGTCTGGCAGAATCGATCGTCAGACGGGCCGGGTACCGGTTCAGCTTATATCCTGGCGCTTGCAATCGCAACAAATTACATGCTGTTGCCAATTTTTCAAAATTTTCGGATTTGTAAGCACAATGTAAGTATATACGAGAAACAAGGGTTTGTTAATTAGTTGTTTTTAAACACTGAAAACACTTTTTGTCTTGATTTCAGTTATATTGTTTCTTAAGGACTAAAGAATGTATTATTATAACAATGAATGGCTTGTTATTTTTTTCTGTCACACTCAAAACTCCTCGGTTTAAACTAGCTTTCAAAGAAAGTTACTGACTAACAATTGAATACCTACTGATATAAATGAAATATCTTTAATAAAAAAACTTAAAGAATTGAAGAAGAAAGATCTGACAACCCTGGTTGTGCGGTCGGTCTCTTTGAGACTGTTTACCGCCGTATGGAATGATTGGAATGTCCTCAAACTGAGATTTGATAAATAATACCACATTCTTGGATAATCCTTTCTTGTAATTAATCTAAATTTGCAAGTGGTGTTTTAAAAATAGTGTTCTTTAAATGAGGAAAAACGATGTAATCCATATATTTTTTAAACAAGGTGATCTAGGTGGGAATTCAATGTCTGATTGAAAACTGATCAATCTGTCGTCAAAAAAATTGCGTAAGTAGTTAATAGTTTCGGTGGCTGTATGGGCGGTTGCACCGTCCTGTTAAAAATATCCAAAACGTAGTTCGTCGTCAAGTAATTGCTTCACAAATGGATTCAAAATATGTCTCTATACCGCTGTGCTGTAACTGTGTCATGAAAATTCTTCTTTGGAAAACAGCTAACCAGACACCAATTTTTTGAGGGTGCAATGTGGACTCTACAAAAAAATGGGGATTATCACTACTCCACATGCGTGTGTTCTGAAAATTCACATAACCGGAGAGGTGGAACCGGGCTTTATCCGAAAAAAATGTCAGGTCTAATAAATCATTTCTTTCCAATAAATTTTGGGTAAACCATTGAGAGTAATTCCTGCGTCTTTCAAAATCTGCGGCTCGTATTTCTTGGAATACTTGCACTTTATAAGGAAATAAATTTAGCTGCTTCTTAAAAATAGTCCTGCATGTTCCATAAGATCTTTCCACTTCTTGGGACAGGCGTCTTATACAATTTATTGGCGTATTTTGCATTATTTCACGAACGTTTGCAACAAGTTCTTTTGTTCTTACAGATGGTCTTCCTGGTCCTTTTTTGTGTTGTATAGAACCTGTTTCCCTAAACACAGCCACGGTTCTTGTCAGGCAATGATAAAAATCCCCAGCAATAAAAGCAACGTTAGGAAAATGTTCGTGAAAATCGTCCATGCACAAACCCGGATTGTATTACCACTCACCATTTACTCTAACCCCGTTTCGAAAATACGCTCCAACCATGAATATTTTGTGCTGTTCCGTAAAGCCCATTGCGTGAATTGTTCAAGAAATTGGAAAAATTAGCGATGAATCAAATTACTTATAACGACTGTCAAAGATGACGGAATAACTGATTGATTGTTAATTCAGGTAGTTACTGACACCCAACAGATATTAAGCTCTACGGCTAAGCATTACGTCCTTAGATGCAAGGCCCTCTTTGATGCAAATAATTTTTGCTCGCACGGTATGTCTTAGCAAACCAGTTGTATTAGATAATTTTCCTCTTTAACGATTAAATATATGCCACTAATTGAATTTATAATACTTATTATTACTGTACAGTGTACAGGTATGAAGCTCAATGTAAAAAAGTCCGACGGTTCCGCCACTGAACATTATCAGAAAGTTTCGCATTTCTACCCGAGACAAGATGCAGATATTAAAAAAAATAACTTATGGCGCAAGTGATAAGATGTTTTTTAATTAAATTTCGGTAGCGGTTTTCCAAGAAGAATCTTCGGTAATTAAGGCGGTCTTAATTAATTCTCTTGAAAGATAACTTTTTACTTAGCAGCGCGGGATTAAAAGTGCACGCAGCCAAACGAGGGATGCAATACACTAATGCAGCATGCCAGTGGATAAATGGGATGCATTAGGCAGTTGGCCTAGATTCTCAAATGTTAAATATGTCAGTGGCGCACGTGAAAAAATACCTGGTGGTATCTGAAAATAAACTTTATTAATGTTTTTTTTTTTTCAAATTCATAGTTTTTTTCTTTAATATAAGATACTTAATTTTGAAAATTTTTAAATTAAAGTTTCGTTTGACGCTCTTTTGTTACCCTCTTTTACAGTGGCAATTTATATGTTGTATGAGAGAATAAATATGTTTAGATACCCCCAATAAGGACACCAGATCAATCAGTGTTGTCGAAGTGACCAACGCTTGGCGAGTCGACCCTTCGCACTGCCTTCTATTCCTTAAAAGAATTCACAAACCCTTTATACAACTGATTATTACTATATGTGAGGGCAACGCACTTTCAGTCGATCAGTAATACTGACAGTATATCGAAATACTGTCAATCATACGATCGTATGAGGCAAGCCCGAATTCCCGAATAAATTCTCAGTATTTCAAAAGCAACCATGGAGTCAACGTCTTCGACTACATCGCCCATAGGATCACCGGTACCTGAAATCGTGTTGAACAAAGAAGAAACCAAAAAATCATTATTACAACAATTTATCGACGCTTAAGTCAATGCCAGAGTTGTGGAACATCACGTCAAAAGAATATTCGGATCGAGAAAAAAAAAGAGGTGGATACGAAATTTTACTCAAAATTTTTGTTAGCCTTTCATTTGCTGATATTGCTTGCTTCATGTCTTGTTTACAAATAAATGGCTTTAAGACAGTGAGAAGCTCATTATAAACATCACTGCTCATTCGGAAATAATTTCGATAATCCTCGGGATCCGTGTCTTTTATAAAATTTAACAAATTTAAATGAGTGTATATTTTACGTTCAGCTAACCATTGTTTGACCGTTTGACTTATTCTTTGCTTCTTGCCCTTTAAACTTGTACAATAGAATATAATCGCAATACACGCCTTTTCTTTCTTGTTCATTTTTTTATTTAAAAGATACTTGTACAAATACTTACCGCGACAAAAGTTTTAACAAAACTAAATACTGATTATAAAATATTGATCGTGTAAGGTGAATTTCAAAATACTGAAGAATTACTGTCAGTATCAGACACTGTCAGTATTACTGATCGTGTGAGGCCCGCTTAACGAAACTTTCAACCACCCTACGCTTGGGCAGACCCATGGTTTCGTAGACTGTGCAGTTGTTTTATACTTTCGACAGTATCTTTTATGTATTCCGAATATACTACAAAATGTAGTGTCCTTAACTCAAATGATCTAATACAACTGGTTTGCTAAGGCATAGTTTGAATTGATAGCTTATTTTGTATTAAACCATATTAAATAAATTGTTGGTGAATCAAACCCGCTTTAGTGTTATATAAATTCCAGATTTGCTAGAACAGTGTTTTTATTAGTAGTAATCAGTTCCATTAGCAGTCTTGTTGAATAATGAAATATTTTTAATACAGCAATTTTGTTCAAAAATAAATTGTTGTATCTTTTCAATGCGACGCATTTTGTTTCCACTAAAGAGCTTTTTCTACAATTAAGAAAGCAGAACAGCGTCCTCACAAACGAATTGTATCCGTTAGAACCTATAATCCACAAGACGTTGGTGTGGGTTCGTAGCGATCGGTAGCGTTAACGTATTTGTTGCGCAGGTCACATCGTTCTCGGAGTCTTCTAGCTGTCCTATCTGAATTTGAATTTTATTGGTCGTACCAATATCTGTTTCAATTAATTTTTACTTTGTAATTGAGTTTTTTTAACTTTTCATGTTAGATAAAGCAATAGAAGATTCTTATTTCGCATAACCCATTATTAGTGTTGGACTTTATAATTCATGGACGAATTTTACCATCTCAGTAAACCATGTTGCATAATAGATATGCAATGTTAAACGACAAGAACAATATCACACTAGAATCTATTTAAATTTTTGAGAACTACAGTTATGATTTCTAGTGGTAAGTATATGCTCATTACAACTGCCAGTCGAAACTCGAAACTAATACAGTATCTATATAAAACCAGATTACACCACCAATAGAACTTGATACGTTAAGAACAATAATAGCTATAAACCATTCTATATGGTAACTTAACTCCAATTTCATATTGGCTAAATAACCGTGATATTATCACTACACAACGGTTAACAAAAAGCGTGGGGTTCTCGATATACAAAAAATATAGCAGAAAGCGCCCCACTCTTTTTTTTCACTATAATACTAATGTTTATCGTTCATTATTATTTTCTGCCTATATTAAGAATTTCAAGAATTATTTTAAACTATATTTATTTTCCGCTTTTTAGTTTGATTAATTATTAAAACGTGTTTTTTAGTTTTTTTAAACTATAATTATTTTTCATTTTTTAGTTTGGGTTATTGTTAAGAAAAATTTTTTTTTTTGAGTAGATTGAGCTAGATTAGTAGATTATTGTATTTCCAGCGGTTCTTGATACACAGAGGAAAATCGACTAATTAAACAGAATTGTTAAAAATTACCTTATATCAGTAGCAACATTTTTAATAATTACTATTAAACAATCTCTAACTACAACAAAAAAATTAACTAACCAACAACATAATATAGAATTGCTAACTCGTTATTTATACGTACAATAAGACAGAATAATACTACATATAAGCCAGTTATTGTAAGAATGTGTTTCAGTAAAATATTCTTAGTTGGAAATAAAAAATTGTTTTTTAACGGTTACGCAATTTTCATTGTCCTTACGTAGGAAAGCGCGTTGCTGTCACATATAGTATTAAACAGTTGTGTAAAGAGTATATGAATTTTTATAAGGAATGGAAGACTTTTTCTGAGTGTAGACTTGGAAAGATATTGATCATAGTTCCACTGGTAGTACTAATTTAAAATTATTAGTTTTTTCTACAACAAGAGTAGATATGATGTCCAAATCGCACAAAGATGTAAATTCAGCACTACGCCGTAAGTTTTTTAAACCTAGACTAGAAGAACGAAAACGGCACACTAATATTTCCAAAAAGGTATTATTTCTTGGAGCACTTCCCCACAGTGGCGGCTCGTTATTGAAGGGCTCTGGGGCGCCGCCCTCCCTGCAATTAGAATCCAAAAATACTTTACTTAAAAAACCAATAAAGCAATCCATTAAAATAATTCAAACCAAACATAGCCCTATTCCAGCGGGTAGGTTATACTAAGCGTTGGCATAAATTCAAACCAATCATAGCCCTATTCCAACGGGCAGGTTATACACAGACAAGCGAGTTGCGCGCTCTCAGTGTTTTTTATACTAAGCGCGGGCGGGCGACCGATTATCCGTCCCGATTCAACGCGGCTTCTTGATGAGTTGCCATGACGAAAGAGGCGTGACGTCACCTACACATCGCACAACGAGCGGCCACGATGAGCTCCAATTTTCCGCGACCAACAACAGCTGTTCGCGATGCCACGGTAGAATAATCAATATATTATGTACTCTGGCGAGGCGACCTGTCGATGCCGCAAGGCGCTAACCTTTTGTTTATTTGTTTTGATTTGATTTATTAGTTACGTTGTTGTTGTTGGAAAATATCGTGTAATATGAAGGTCAGTGATTTACAGAAGCTTGTGTTTAGTTCTCTGAGCTTAAGTGAAAAAATTGATTTAAAAAATGCAGGGCAGCCACTAGAAATTGAACATAGTACAAGTGCAATCAAAATGTAAAAGTAAGGCACAGTTTACGCGTAAGTTTGACAAAGAAATATATAATAAAAAATCCTGGATATGCGGTTGTGAGGACAAAAATTCTTTTTTTTGTTTCGTGTGTCTTCTTTTTGACAGGGATGATAATTGGACTATAAATGGGGGGCAGGACTTAAAACATCTTTCAGAAAAAATAAAAAAAACATGAAAATAGTGCGAAACATCGTCATAATGTGGTAAGTTTTGAGATGTTAGGATAAACTAATATTCTAACTTGTTTAAGTAGTGCTTATGCTGATGAAATTAAAATTCACAACGATAAAGTTGACAACAGACACGTACTTTTGAAAATAATAGACATTTTACATTTTTTTTATTTAAAGCCCCTGACTCGGTAGTCACGAGCCGCCACTGCTTCCCCATACCATAATCCCACCGCACGCCACCGTTAAAAGGACTGGGTTAATGACAGAAATATTAAACTTATACTATAGTTAATTAAGATGTAGCATAACTACATAAAAAAGTCGTTAATTTCTACTGAACGCTCCTTCTAAGTTGGAAAACCCATATTTAAACTAGGCATTTCGAATCAACTTCGGTAGCTCAAGAATTTCAATTCCACAGAATGTAATTTCGTAATCCGGATATTTACCAAATAGCATGTGTTTTCCTCATGCATGGGGATAACATAACAATCTGATTGTCTACTACGATCATGTTAGACACTATTTGGATTCAAATACCTGAAACTTAATCCGGTGTAGGTAATGCGTACTATTTGACATTGCGTTACAGTTATAACGTGGTTTCTTAATTGGGTAATATTATAACCACTTCAAATTTGGTTTAAATCATTTTATTTCTGGCTGTTTAGCAAATTGAATAGGTACTTAAAATTATGCATGCCTATATAATTTCATACATATCGGCAGATCCGGATTATGGAAAAAGGGACCCGGTGCTAAAAATCCTTGTAGAGGGTCAGCACTCATATGAGATAAAATTAAATGTTTACACATTTGTGTAAAGGTGGTTCGCTTAATGAAATTCAAATAAATATGATATCCTTGGTGAATATAAAAAATTTTTTTTGATAATTTCATTTACCTTACAAATCAATATTTTACCAATTAAATAGATGTATTTTACTGTTTGTTATCGTGGTTATGCCATTATTTGCTTCTGGCAAAAATTACCCTGATTTTCAACCAATTAGAAGGCTCCTTTTTGTTTACGTTGCTTATAGCAACGGGAGATTATCGCGATAATTTTGTTAGTTCCTATTAACTTAATGAAATTAATAAGTAATCATTTTTCTGTCAAAAATAAAGTTCTTTATATCTATTGGCAAAAGTCACTCAGAATAAAATCAAAATACATTTTGTTGCTAACTTATAATTTTTATTGATACATACCAATTTGCTGAACAGATCGAACACCGGGGCTAAAAGAGACATCAAAAATTTAACTAAACTGATCGGAAATATATTTTTTTAAGTTGCATTTGAAACTATGTAGACTAATATCAGATAATGGTTGAAAACGAATTAATGTTTTTAATGTTCCTGAACTTTTAGGAATAAACCTTAGTTACTGACAAGTAAAATCAACTTCTATTGAAGACATTGCTGCAAGAACGAGGTAAGTCCACTTTTTTGCGAAAATTACATTTTTACACCATTATATACAATTCGCCAAGCCCGATCGATTGGTGCAAAAACGATGTATCTACAGTGTATCCCTGGTTGCTTAAACCGATGTTGGACTTACCTCCCCCAAAGCAGATTGGTGCAAGAACGAGGCAAGTGCGGACTTACGCCATACAATATAATGAATGGTAAATAAACTTTCTGAAACGAGTTTTAAAAACGCTAGAAAGTTTTTTTCGATTATCTCGAAAACATGAAAAGTGGACCGCGTTCTTGCAGCAGGGTCTTCTATTGTAAAAATATAGAGCGTCATATTTAACTAAACTCATGGAAAATATGTTTTTTAAGTTTCATTTGAAACTATGTAGACATGTAATTTCAGATGTTTTGGTTGAAAACGAATTAATGTTTTTAATGTGTCTGAAATTTTAGTAATAAACCTTAGTTACTAACAAGTAAAATCAACTTCTATTGTAAAAATATAGTGCGTCATATGTAACTAAACTCATCGAAAATATGTTTTTTAACCCGAAGAATGTGATGTAATATCGTATAATAATAAGTAGACTTATTTTTGAACTATTTTCTTGAAACATTGGGGAAATTCGAATTTCTTTGGAATTAGCTAGTTCCAATTTGAAATTTGGATCTAACACAGGAACAATGTGGTGCGTTTTCTCTCTTGTGTATCGCAGATTACATCGTTTCCATCGTCAGCTACGACAATTGGACATAATTGCAATTCAACTACCTGGAACTCATCACCTGCCACAATCCACAATCGTGTTTCAGGATCGGTTTGGGAGGTTAATTTTGTGTTAGATGTAGAATTGTTCATTTTCGAATTCCAGGAATCTGCGGATGGAATATATTATGTGAATGTACGGCGTACGCATATACATGCATATGAAAGTACACTGGAAGAACGATCAAGATTACATTTTAAGATATAACCGTACCCATTTAAAAATATTAAAATTCAATTTTTTTAATAACAATTTTTTTTGTAGTTACCATGGTAACAGCGTGGAGAAGAGTAACGACTAAAAGTACTTAAAAGGCTGTAACTTCGGTCTGCGTTAACCGAATTTAACAAACTGCGGTCCATTTTAAAGAACGTTTTATCCTGACTGAACGTTGATAACGGTTTAACCATGGTAACTACAAAAAAATTGTTATTACAAAACTTATAGAGGATATGACAGAGCTTATAAAAACCTAGTTTCTGATCTGTATTGTATTGCAGTTATTAGTAGAAATAAAGGACTTTGTATCATAGCATAGTGACTACGTACACTGTTAAAAGAAAGGAATCAAATTTAACTTTTTTTTTATGTCCCAGAAAGTCCACCAATCAATAACTCATAAAATATGTTATTACTATTTTGACATTAATCTGATTTTATTGTTCAGTAAAAATTACAACTTAAATAGTTAATTTGACACATTTTTTATGTTAGTATTAACTTATTTTAAAATTTTAACTAAAAAAGATATTGATAATGATTATAAACTTTATCAAAGTTACTAGTATTTGGTTCATTTGAACCGTAAAAGAATTGCATGTTAATTTTAGTTAGCTGTTATGTTAAAACGACATCCAGAAAAGTTAGTTCTTAAAATCTGATTTTTACTAAACACAAAAGAGTTAAAATAACTATACATTTTAAGTTAAATTTAAAATTAATAAATAAAAAAAATTAAAAAAAAAATTTGATTTATTTTAATTGATGATAAATTTTTTTAATTCTCACGTCCAGGATTTCTAACAGTGTACCCTAGCGGTAAAATTAAGAATTTAAAAATTATTTCCAGTGATTTATTTTGCTCATATTTCATTATAAAATTTTTACCCCAAAGTCGTAGCATGTACCGGTACGCATGGTTTTGCAGATATATCCGATCGCCACCTGTCGTGGATCGCCCTGTTTATATATAAAATAGAAGTTTTGTAATAAATTTGTTTTAAACTCAGAATATTATTAGAAACAAATAATACATTTGAAGAAAATATGTTTTTAAATATTGTTTTTAAAACATATTTTTGCAATAATACAAGTGGTTTTAAATTTGAGTTGTATGCACTTTCCCAACCAATTATACCGTAGGAAAAGATTGATTGAAAAAGTGCATAATAAAACATTAATAGCTATTTATGCCATCAGTTACGAAATGCCTAATTTTGTGTAACGCGTGAGATTTTTGCGGAACGAACGAAGTGCGTTTTGCAAAAACTCACAAGTTACACAAAATTTCATTTCGTAACGTATTGCATACAAGATTTTTTCTAATTTTGAAGAAAGTAATAAAAAAATTAAATTTAATATAATTGATAAAAATTTGGAAAACATAAATTTAGTTTTTCTAATTTTGACATATAACTGATGGCATAAATAGCTATTGTTGCTGTTACCTTATGTTAGTTGTCAGTTTGACATTTTGTAAAAAAGTCTAGACGGAAGGTTTTTAGCGAGATTGATATATTTTTAGTTTTATTTTTAAAAAATGAGTCATTAAAGTTCTGAAGAGCTACCAAGCGATATTGAAGAGGCAGCAGGTAATGCTCTATTATTAGTAATTCCCAAAAAGTCAAAGGCAGTTTATGATTTGGCATACGAAAAATTTGTTACGTGGTGTGATGAGAAGAAAATTAAACATGTTAATGAGAAAGTTTTACTTGCATATTTCGAGGGTAAGAAAGATCTAAAAGTTTCCACATTATGGACACTTTACTCAATGTTAAGGTCTGAACTAAATCTGAAAAGGAATATTGAATAATTCTTTTTGTCACTAATTTTGAAATACATTTTTCGTCACCAATTGCATAAAATTTTACTTTATGCAACTAGTTACAAAAAGTAAGACGTTTCATAATGTCAATCAGTTTTAAAAAGTGTCACTTTATATGTCAAAATTAGAAAAAACATTTTTTTTGATTCACAATACTTTTCAATAGTTTAAATTTAGATAAGGTATTTCTTAATTTTTTTCGCAAGTGTCTAAATTTAATGATTCCATTTCCATTTATTTTGGAAATGTATACCTTAAGGTGCAAATGGAAAATCCATAGACAATTTACCTTTAGATACGTACAGCGTACAGCTTATCTCCTGCGCAAACAAAAGTTACGTTATATGGATGAAAAAATACGTCCGAGCGCATGACTCGCCAGTCAGCTGCCTTTCCTCTGGGCACCTTTGGGCATGCGCACAAACCTCGTATTATCGGCCTGTCCTACTTTAGCGACATGCTCAAAATACACTCCAGGACCGGCTCGGCCGCCATTTCTGTTGTTGTGTTTTAAGGTTTCTCTGTGGATTCCTTCTAGTTTTCTTAGCTATTGTGGATTGTGGGTGCTTAATATTTACGGATTTCTAGTTTTTGTGTAGTTTAGTGAATTGTGTCTGATTGTGAGAAAATTTATTCTCTCAAACTTGCTGGTTGGTTAATTTTTTGGTTAAAATCTGTACACCCCGCGCGACATTAAGCTTTTAATAAAGTCATGCAGTATTCCACGGGTCAAGTTCTCGGGCAAACACTTTTCAAATTCTTGAACAAGAAATTTTGCTTGAAAATGTTTTACACGTACTCAAGTTTTTGCCAAATTGTAAAAATCAATAAAAGTTATATACCAACTAATATTTGACTTGAAGTTAGGCACGCGATAACACCGTAGATTGGTTATTTTGCTGATTATGTTTGTTTTTATATTCGATTTTATAAACAAATCAAATCATATCAAAAATGTCTTTATTTCATAAACATTAACAAAATGAATAAAACGAAATAATGATATCGGGTGGCGGTATCCAACATGGTTGCTCATATTCAACCACCAGACAATTCACTTGGTCTCTTCCTTTTCGAACTAAAAACACGACAACGATTCATTTTTAAACAAATTTTAAAAACAACCTTAAAAACAATTTTTAATCCTTAAAAATCTGATAGGTTTGCTACTACTAAAAATGCCAGAAATCACTACCTTTTTTCCCAACTTGATTAAAAATTGAGAAGAAAGTCCAATTTTTTGGCAAGAATTTAAATTTTCAAGCCCAGACCTGTCTATTTTCCCATTCGTCAAATAATAATGTTGCAGAGCGCATGTCAAATCGTGTCTAGCTTTTTTACATGCGCGAGGCCATAAATATGCCACTTTCGTGGTTATTGTTTGCTTATCTAAAGGTAAATTGTCTATGGAAAAATCCCGAAAAGCGTTAGTAGACCATTAATAGTAATTTAACAAACTAGTGTATTAATCGCTTTTAATATACGCGTAAGTTACAATATTTTTCCGTCGATTGTCTTGTTAATAGATTATATTTTTTTTAATTTAGAACCAAACTACATAATATATTATAACAAATTTTTAAATTTCAAACTTATTGACATCGACAGAAACTATCGCAACGCCATTATGTACGCGGCAGTGCGTGCTTTGTAGTATGTTTGGTTGCCTAAAATCGTTTATTAATAAAAAAAAAAGCATGCATTAATAGGGGCCATTAATGTATGATTTTTTATACATTAATTAAGGTTGTAAATACACGGTCGACGGAAAAAAAACTTTAATAAATGAAATGTTTAAAATAGTAAAATAATGTTTTTAAATGCAATTATGACCAAAATAAAATAACGTATTTTATATAAAATCTCTTTTATAACATTAGGCAAACAGTTTTTTTCATTAAATTTGTAATGATATTGTGTTTGCATGATGTAAAATGGCCCATAAATTAAAATTTAAAAGTATCCGAATATAATAAATTATATTTATGTACTTAATGTCCAGCTTAATTATTGAAAACATATAGTGGCATAATGGAGTATTTGAGTGGGTACAAAATCATTAAATTCACTCATTATAAACTTCGAATATTTGTATTTTGATATCCAAAATTATTTATAATATAAGGTTACCTTTTAAATGCATTGGAACTCCCAACGAAAAATCTAAAATAAATACTAAAAAATACCTTATGAACTTTTTAATTTCTCTTGGATATCGTAAATTAATTGAAGCGAATATCTTTAATACACTGAGGAAAATGATCTAATACAATAAGTTTGCTAAAACATAGTTTTTTTGAACAGAACAGCGTCCCCATGAATGAATTGTATCCGTTAGAACCAATAATCCACAAGACGTTGCTGGGGGTTCGTAGCGCCACGCGCCGTAGTATTAGTTTTAACGTATTTTTTGCGCAGGTCACATCGTTGTTCGGAGTATTTTAGCTGTCCTGTCTCAATTTGAATTTTGATCGTACCAATAGGTACATGTTTCAATTAATTAATTTTTACTTTGTATTTAAGTTTTTTAAAACTTTGTATGTTACATCAAGCAATAGAAGATTCCTATTTCGCAAAACCCATCATTAGTATTGGAATTTATAATCTATGGACGAATTTTACCATCTCTGTAAACCATGCTGCAAAATTGAAAGCGCATTGCTGTCACATACCGTGCGAGCAAAAATTATTTGCATCAAAGAGGGCTTGGATTAAAAAACGTAGGGCTTGGTTTAGATCACAATGATATGGGGACGATGTATCTAACCAAATCTAGGTTAAAATTTTGTCCAAATTTATATTATGACATGATATGCCAAACTAATGAGTAATAAAATAAGTAGACAAATACAAATTAATTTTTGTTGTTTAGAAAATTAACAAAGTAAGAATATACAGAAATAAAAAGAAAAATAATTACATAAATTGCTGATATTGGCCACCGCCATGCTCCAAGCATAAATTCACACGTCTCTTCATATTTTCGAAAGTGTTGACCAGCATCTCTGAAGAAATGTTACCACATTCTTGAATAATCCTTTCTTGTAATTGTTAATTAAATTTGCAACTGGTGTTTTAAAAATAGTGTTCTTTAAATGAGAAAAAACGAAGTAATCCATAACCAGACACCAATTTTTTGAGGGTGCAATGTGGACTCTACAAAAAAATGGGATTTTCACTACTCTACATGAGTGTATTCTGAGAATTCTCATCACCGGAGAGGTTGAACCAGGCTTCATTCGAAAAAAATGTCAGGTTTAATAAATCATTTCTTTCCAATAAATTTTGGGTAAACCATTGAGAGTAATTCCTGCGTCTTTCAAAATCTGCGGCTTGTATTTCTTGGAATACTTGCACTTTATAAGGAAATAAATTTAGCTGCTTTTTAAGAACAGTCCTGCACGTCCCACTTCTTGGGACGTCTTATACAATTTGTTGGCGTATTTTGCATTATTTCACGAACGTTCTTATGTTCTTGCAGATGGTCTTCCTGCTCCTTTTTTATGTTGTATAGAACCTGTTTCCCTAAAAACAGCCACGGTTCTTTTCAGGCAATGATAAAAATCTCCGGCAATAAAAGCAACGTTAGGAAAATGTTCCTGAAAATCGTCCATGCACAAACCCGGATTGTATTGTCACTCACAATTTACTCTAACACCGTTTAGAAAATACGCTTCAACCATGAATGTTTTGTACTGTTCAGTAAAGCCCATTGTGTGAATTGTTCAAGAAATTGGAAAAATTAGCGATGAATTAAATTACTTGTAACGACTGTCAAAGATGACGGAATAACTGATTGATTGTTAATTCAGGTAGTTACTGACACCCAACAGGAATTAAGCTCTGCGGCTAAGCATTACGTCCTTAGATGCAAGGCCCTCTTTGATGAAAATAATTTTTGCCCGCACGGTACTATACATATTATAGTATTAAACAGCTGTATTAAGAGTATGTGAATACTTATAAGAAATAGTGTGGCATCAATAAAGTTATGATATTTTTGCTCAAGGAATATATGGTTTACGGTTTGACCTTCTTTTTCATGACACCCTGTATAGTCGATATACTAAGCTCAATATTTATGTTTAGACTAAGTTCATATTTCGTAGGTGGCTTATAGAATATATTAATTTAAGACGAAGCGGTTTCTTTTATCAATTATTAAAAATCTACAACCTTAAGCAAGATGGCCTCTTATAATGAGTGTTCTTAATCAAGTCGAAAACAAAACTTAATGACTTTCCTATCCAAATATTGACCCACCCCCTAAATAACTCTTTAGAAAAACATTATCCAATATTAAATCTATTTCTAAATGAGATCAATTAATAAAATTTATGTCTCTACCCAAAGGCTTGTAATAAATTTCATTGGAAAAAGGCATAATGTACATCGTTTAGGAGTTTTTAAGAATAAAATTAACATTAATAATCATTATTTTATTCTTGTGGATAGTTTGGCAAAATGGTGTATAGCTGTGTCATTAGCAGTAGCGCACAAAATTTTACCTTTAATTTTCATTAATGCAATCACCAATATTATTTTTGTTGTAAATAATTCAAATTTACAGAACATTAATTTAAAGAAGTATTAAATCTATTTTAGTTTTGTAGAAGACACAATGGTGTGATATTTGTATGTAATTTCTGGCCTACAAACATCGCATTAAAACGTCAGTTTATTCTTGTGGAGCTCATTTTTATGTTATATTTTCCATATTATTATATCCGGTTATTTATTCTTCGTTTTGCATAAATGAAAAAATAATTTTTTTAACTATGTAAAATGAAACGAAAAGTATACTTTGTTATTTGTCACTAATTTGTATTTAAAATTTTTTGGCGTTACGGCCGTTTCGTAGTACAGCTACATCTTTAAGACGCCAATCTAAACTTAACAAACTAAGGGTATATTATATAGGTTAACAGAGTCATAAAATTATTGGATCAACCTAAAGTATAATATTGTTTGGTGTACAATGGTATTTTGCAACATTCCTAATTATAAGGGACAGGCTGGCTAATGTTTTTAAAATCTGAATGGTAAACATGCCAGATGAAAATTACAATAAATTTAAAAGTGGGAAATTTCCGAAATTTAATTGTGTATTTAAAAGCTTGACATTATGGTATTTTTTAGGTTTGTAAATTTCCTATATTTTCTATATCTAATTTATTACCTTTTTGTTCTATTATAATATGTAATATATGTAAGTTGTTAATATCGGCAAAAACCTAGTGTGTGTCTAAAAAGTGATTCGCAAAATTAGATGTTCTTTTCTTTAGTCTAAAACATGCATTATGTTCTTTAAATCTAGTTTCAAAGTTTCGTTCCGTTTGTCCTATATAACAGCTATTGCATTCATTGCATTTTAGTCTATATACTCCTGATTTCTTATATTTTCCACATTTATCTTTAACGTTAAATATTAGTTTTGATAGGTTATTTGAGGATTTCAAAGCTATTGTCACTTCATCAGAGGATAAAATGTTTGCTATTTTTTCGGAGGTTGGGCATATATATTATTATATAAGGCTATGACATTTTTTAGTATTCCGTGTTTCTACGTTGGGGTATATTTGTGTCATAGCTAGTGCATTTTGGTTTTTGAGATAAGGGAGTTTTTAGTATTGAAAATACTATTGGGATCGTGTTTGCGCAAACTTTGCATTGCATGTCGATGTCGCTCATGTCGATGTCGCTTATGTCGATGTCGCTCCGCCGTCTGTCGCGGCCAACAGCGCAATATCTAGATCGGTCTTGTAACATAATACTCTGATAAGACTTGGTAGAAATATAAATATGAATCAGCGTAAAGTCGGCAAGTAAATAATGAATAATGTTTAGTTTAGTTTGTGTTTTAAAGAACGCCATAGTAACTTTGTTAAAAAGTGTTTTATTGAGATAAGTTATAACTAAGGTAAGTTCACGTTATTTAAATCGGAATATTATATCGAAAAAAAAAGCGGGAGGCAAAAAGTTGGAGCACAATAATTGCATATTACAGGGTCCGCCCAAATTTGGTTAACAAATGGGATAATTTTTTTATTATTGATTTCTCAGAAAATGTTATTGTACCGGGTGATTGGTTATATTTTGCACCCCTACCAATCTCATGAAAATCTTCATGGTCTATTTTGAACGCTTGGGTAAATAAGTATAATTTAAAAACATAGCATAAGTAGGCTTAGACAATATGACCGATTGAATATAAGGCAATTGTTCACCTTGGTTGGTCTGCTATGTGAATATTATTGTTTATAAACAAATTAATATTAATTATTCTTAGAAATAAAACCATACATTTAATATAATATGTTTTAGTTAATATACAGGGTGTCCCAAACGTAATGGGACACAGAGCAACAGCAGGCTCCTTAAGGCGAAATAACGCGATTTATTTAAACTTGCATTATCCCAAAATTGATAACAACCAAGATAAAGGGTGTCAAACTTTTATTTTTGTTTTCGTTTTTTTGGGATTATTTATAATATGTTTTAATTAATATACAGGGTGTCCCAAACGTAATGGGACACAGAGCAACAGTAGGCTTCTTAAGGCGAAATAATGCGGTTTATTTAAACTTGCATTATCCCAAAATTGATAACAACCAAGATACAGGGTGTCAAAGTTTTATTTTTGTTTTCGTTTTTTTTGGGATTATTTCCTAACGAAATGACATAGGTAGCAGCACGAAATTAAGGATTTTGGGGTTTTTTGAGGTGAGGAATTTAAAATTATCCATAGTTTTTATGTAACCAGTACTGTAAAATTAAAGAACATTTTTTAAACTTTTACGAAATCCAAATTAGAATGTGGGCTTTAATTACATGACATAGGTCATTAAAATTTTAAAGCTGTGTCAGGTATTTTCAATACATAGGATGCTTGCGTAAGGTGCAAGATCTGTGAATTTTTTCTTTTATTGTGTAGCCATTGTTGACAGCAATAGTCCTAATGGTATCAAGCTCTATCTTTAGACTTTTTTTGGAGAGTGGTATAGATAGAGCTCTATGTACCATTGACCTATATGCTGCCATTTTATGTGTTTTTGGGTGTACTGAGTCGTGTGCGTGTGGTATTGTGATGTCTGTGAAGGTAGGTTTTCTATAAATGTCAAACTGTAGTTTTTTTGTCAATGGTTGTTGTTATTTTAAGATCTAAAAAATTAAATGTATCATTTCCTATTTCTAGTTTGAATTTGATTTTAGGGTGTATAGAGTTGAGGTGGTTTAAAATATATTGAAGTTATTTTTCGGTTCCTATGAAGCATATTAATATGTCATCAACATACCTATACCAGAAAAAAGTATTTTTCTCCAAATGACATTAAAAGCGGTCTTTTAATGACACCTGACAGGCTCAAAAGGTGTCATTAAGAATTAAAATTTAAAATGACAAGTAAACACAACAATTCAATAAATGTCATAAATAACATACATAAATATAAAAAATGCGATTTTGCGTGAAATTGGGACAAATTTGGAGAAACAATTATATGTTTTACTAGGCAGAAAAGCAGATTTAATGCCTTGGCTGGTTTCCTAGCCGCTGCTGTGCCTCGTCTATGAAACACCAGCCGCGACATTAAATCTTGTGCTTTTCTGCCTAGTGAAACAAATAACTATTTTTGATATTTTTGAGGTCATAAAAGTTTCTCCTAAAATTGACATAAAAATTTCGGTCATTAATGGACTTAATGGGGAGCCCATAGCTAGACCATCTGTTTGTTTTTAAAACTCGTCATTAAATTTAAAATAGTTTTCATTAAGGCATAGTTCCAGTAGTTGTCTACTGGCTTGCCGCCTGACTGGCTCTTTACTACAATATTTGGGGGGCTAAACTATTGTATGTTGTCAGGGTTGTTCTAAGATTTTTCCATTGGTAAGTTTAGTGCATGTCAAATGTATTTCTATGTTTTATCAATTATAAAACGCCATAACTTTTAATCTATAGCACGTTGAGTTCGATGTTTCAATTGTAAATAAAATTAACGCTGTATTTTTGCAAGCCATTATGCTAATAAACCATTAAGACCCCCGTACAAGTTTTATAATATGGTGAATGCGATAATAAAAGAACTTCAAGAGGGAACCATAAATGACGGGGGCCACACTGCGATGTTTTTAGAAAAATTTGGCCTTAAGATGGGATTAAGGACGCTATTTTCTATCGTCAATTCGATTTGCATAACTATTGACGATTCACATGCGCACTACAGTGGTATGTGAATCAGGGTAGTTATTTTTATGCTTTTGTCATACGAAGAAGAAAGACAGAGGCATATTGTGGAGCTGGTGGAGCAAGGCAGATGTTAGTCAGCCGGTCATAGTTTTGTTTACTTTCGTGTTTTGTGCAATTACGGAACCTTTCCTGTCAAAACAAACACATATTCTCTAAAATTCTTACGATAGATGACATCTAGACAGACTAGAAATTATCGTGTTACCAGTAAAAATTGATATTTTTACTTCAGTTCTGAAAATCGACGTGTTTACTTTCAAGGATTTTAGGGTAAATTGTGGCAATTTTAGTGGTTTTAAAAACTGCTTTTTTAAAAGTCCGTGCATTTATTAAAAAAAAAAACACCGGCATGATTGCAAGGTTCCGGAAGTTACCCCTGCATTCAAGCCATTTAAAGGTCTTTTATACATGATTGACCTTAAGAACTGTGCCCTTAACTGGGAGTTTTAGAGGAGATGTAGATAGAATTAATTATTAGGTTAAAGATTTTCTTCAGAGGGCGCTGCTTATACCCTATAAAACCACTCTATCTTGATCTCTCCTGATTTTTCTTGCGGTTCCTTTGGTGTGTATATAAAATCGCGTTAAAGTAATTATTTTTACAAAAGAAAGCATTTTTATGCCGATATCTCAACAACACTAAAATGTTTTTAGTGTAAGTATACTTTATTAATCACAGCAACTTATTAGTATTTTTACAGATTTCGCTTTGTTTTTTTTTGCTGGTTTTAAATACCTTGATGATAAAAAACCTTTTATGCGCCTATGGTATAGGCAAGCAACATAGAACTATCCTGAACTGATAAAAATAAATACCGTTAAAAATTCAATAAACGGTAGCCTTTGAACAGACAATTTTGATAATATGATAAAAAATATCTCGTATACGCTAGTTTAAGATGGTGTTTTGCTTATTTATGGTCTTTTAACACGACATGTATTCCAAATGAATAGCCCACACATATTTCTACCATTATTTCAAATATAAAATATTACAGTACTAAAATATCTTGTCGACGCAGAACTTTTTGTAGGAATGTTGTAGCGTTTTGTAGTCCAGGTGGCCGGTCGTTTTTCAAATTCCTTGTTAACAAATATTTTTAACGAACGATTTATTTGTGCTGCTGTTTTCAAATATACTATCTCTTTGAATTATCTTGTGTATTAAAATAACCCTTTGCCTAATAAGGATACGTATTGTCGATGGAATTTGGAAGGAATTTATTTATAATTTATAAACAATATACCAAACAAAAGTTCGTTTTTAACACGCTTTTATTAGCTTTATTTGATGTTTGTTAGTATGTATGTTTGGTTGTAATTGACCTTTTTGAAACCGATTTTGACCTACTTTAAACGGTCAGATTTAATTAAAATTTTTTAGACTTATCAAGAACCGCTAAGTTGATAAGTTTATCTCATTATCCTGATCAGGATCGCCGGAATTAAATCATTTCCTTTAAGATAACAAAGAAATCAGAAACCAACAAATAATTGGTGAAGAAATGAATACCCATTTTACAAGTATTGGTCCAAAATTAGCTAAGAAGATCTCATTAAAAGAAAGAATGGAAGAAGAGGTAAATTCAAAATCCATGTTTTTAGATGAAAACGATATTGACGAGGATGAAATTAAGAATATAATTGAAAATTTAAATATACATAAAGCTACTGGTTATGACAATATTTCAGTAAAAATAGTAAAGGCAGTTAAAATTGAAATAATTCCTATTTTAAAATACCTGGTACAATTATCTTTACAAAAATCAACATTTCCTGAAAAAATGAAATTTGCTCAAGTGACACCAGTTTTTAAAAACGATAAAACTAATAATCCTAATAATTACCGTCCAATATCTGTTTTGCCTGTTCTATCAAAAATTTTGGAAAAAATTATAAATCTAAAATTAACGAATTTTTTAGAAAGACAAAATTTACTTTTTGAGAATCAGTACGGGTTTCGCAAATCTAGAGATACTGAAGTTGCAGCTATGGATGTTATTACTAACATTCAATTAAATCTAGATACCAAAAAAAAATGCGGCATTTTATCTCTAGACTTGTGTAAAGCCTTTGATACTGTAAACCATGATATATTATTAGTTAAATTATTTGATATAGGAATAAGAGGAAAAATTTATCGTTGGTTTGAAAGTGTTAAAAATAGCCCAATAATATTAAACTGTATTTGTCATACCACTGTTGCTTATCAAAGCTCGATATTGTTTATGTTAGCAGTTTCTGCTTATGGCTTTATTCATACCGAAATAAAGATTTAGTCTGTGTTAAAAATTTAACCAACGTGTTTTATTTTAACAGGTTATGGGCCCAGGCCGCAATGGTGCCACGAAATTAACCTAATAAAATAAAAAGTTACGCGTAGTGTTAGTATAATTTTAGTGAAAACACAAGTATGGCTGGAAATTATATAGTTAATGTTCCGAGGTTAAAGGGGCGGGAAAACTATAGTGATTGGGCTTTTGCAGTTGAAAATTTTCTGATTTTGGAGGGTTTATCTAAATGTATATCAGAAGTCGTTCAAGCAGATGATGCCAAGGCCAAAGCGAAGATAATTTTAACCATCGATACTTCTTTGTATGTGCATATAAAAGAAGCGACCACAACGGTAGATCTTTGGGAGAAATTAAAGAAATTATTCGATGATAAAGGATTCGCTAGGAAAATTGGTCTATTACGAAGTTTAATTTCGACACGTCTAGAAAACAGTGATTCAATGGCAAGTTATGTCAATCAAATTGTGGAGACAGGTCAGAAATTGAGAGGAACTGGCTTTAACATTGATGATGAATGGGTTGGTTCATTGTTATTAGCGGGATTACCAGAAAAATATGCGCCAATGATTATGGCAATTGAACACTCTGGTATTGCTATAACAACAGATTCCATTAAAACCAAGTTGCTCGACATGGAAGTCGAAGTAGGCAACAGTAATGGTAGTGCGTTTGCCAGCAAATCGGGTTTGCAAAAGTATCGAAGTAACGATAATTCAAAGAAGATAATAAAGTGTTATAAATGCAAACAACTGGGACATTATCAAAATAAGTGTCCGAATACAGAAAACAAGCACGATAAAAGCAAATCATCTGGTGCTTTTAGTGCAGTGTTTGTAAATGGTTCATTTAGTAAATCGGACTGGTATGTAGACTCTGGTGCAAGTTTTCATTTAACAACCAATAAGGACTGGATTGATAGTGTTACTACTAAAACAGATGTACACGAAATCATGGTTGCCAATAAAACAAAGGTTCCGGTCGAATGTTCAGGAAATATAAAAATAACAACAATTGTCGGTAAACAGAAACATGATATTACTGTTAAAAATGTTTTATGTGTTCCAGAATTGACGACTAATTTATTATCAGTAAGTCAATTAATAATAAATGGCAATAATGTGAAATTTGAGGCCGATTGTTGTAAAATTTACAATAAACAAAATAAGTTAGTAGGTACAGCTGACTTAAAGGATGGAGTTTATAGATTAAACATTGAAAATCCTGGGAAATGTTTATTGTCGTCGTCAACAGGGGTCACAGGAGAAATTTGGCATCGCCGTTTTGGGCACATAAACAGCGATTCTCTGAACAAAATGAAAAATGGACTTGTACATGGACTCAGTTATCATGGTGTTGCACAAATAGGGCAACAAAATTGTGAAATATGTTGTGAGGGTAAACAGACCAGATTACCGTTTAAAAATAAAGGAACTCGTGCCAAGGATCTAATAGAAGTGATACACGCAGATCTATGTGGTCCTATGGAGAATGTCTCTATCGGTGGATCTAAATATTTTTTAATTTTTGTGGATGATTATAGCCGTATGGTGTTTGTTTATTTTTTTAAGAACAAAAGATGAAGTTTTTGACAATTTTAAAAACTTTAAAAATATGGTTGAAAACCAAAAAGAGAAACGAATAAAAATATTTAGAACAGACAATGGCGGAGAGTTTACAAGCAATGAATTTGCAAAATTCCTAAAAAACAATGGTATTATTCATCAGAAGACAGTGCCATACACACCTGAACAAAATGGGATATCTGAAAGGATGAACAGGACAATCGTTGAAAAAGCTAAGTGTTTGCTGTTTGATGCAAATTTGTCAAAGAAATTTTGGGCTGAGGCAGTCAATACTGCAGTTTATTTGAAAAATAGATCGATAAGTTCTGGAGTGAATAAAACTCCGTATGAGATATGGACAGGCAGTAAGCCTAATGTCGATAATTTGAGAATATTTGGCAGTATGGTAATGTCACACGTACCGAAAGAAAAGAGATTGAAATGGGACAAGAAGGCAGAACAATGTTTTTTGGTAGGATACGATGACCACGTAAAAGGTTACAGGGTATACAATCCTAACAAGAATACAGTGTTTACTACCAGGGACGTAACCATTATGGAAAATTTTGACAAAGAAGTTGGTATCATGGTAGACAGTAAAGAAAACACAGAAGCATCGATCGCCAACGAAGTAACAGTTTCAGTGGGAGACACAAAGGTCGAAGAAGAAGATGACAATTTGTCTGACAGCTCTGGAGAAGTTTGGGAAAATGTGACAGAAATGACGGCGATTCTTCATCGGATAGTGAAGAAGTCCCTAGTGTCTTAAGAAGGTCAGAAAGAATATTGAAATCTAGAAAATTTGAAGATTGTGTCAGTTATTTGTGCCTAGAAAGTTCTGATTTAGAAAATGATCCTATAACAGTAAAAAGTGCATTGGCAAGAGCTGATAAAGAAAAGTGGCAGCAAGCCATGAAGGAAGAGCTGCAGTCATTCAAGGATAATGATGCATGGGAGCTCGTCGATGTTCCTGAAAGTGGGACTATTGTGCCGTGCAAGTGGGTGTTTAAAAGAAAATGTGACAGTGAAAATCAAGTGCGCTATAGAGCCAGGCTAGTGTATTTTACAAGAAAATGTGTTTATGATGTTGCCTGAAGGTTTTCAAGAATCTAATTGTGAAAATAAAGTTTTGAAATTGAAAAGAGCAATTTATGGACTTAAACAATCTGCTAGAACTTGGTATACTAGAGTTGATGATTTCCTTAAAGAGTTAGGGTACAAAAAATCCGAATTTGAACCTTGTTTATATACCAAAAGTAAAGACGATTGTTTAACAATAATAACATTGTATGTTGACGATTTTTTTATTTTCTCTAACAGTGAAACCGAAACAAATTTTTTAAAGTGTAAACTAGGAGAAATGTTTAAAATTAAAGATTTGGGTGAGGTAAAACAGTGTCTTGGAATGCGAATTAAAATTGATAAAAGTGATAAGACTATTACTTTGGACCAAGCCCCCCCCCCCTCCTTTGGTTAGGCCTGGTAAAGTAACGATGAGTATTTAACTTAGCCAAGGTAACGAAAGTAATATACCAGTATATTAATAATATTTTAAAGAGATTTAGTATGGAAAATTGTAAATCAGTTTCGACGCCTATGGAGAACGGTGTTATTCTTCAAAAGAATGAGAATGTTTGTAAAACTAAAATGCCTTATCAGCAGCTGATCGGAAGTCTTATGTATCTTGCCGTTTTAACGAGACCTGATATAGCATTTTCAGTTAGTTTTTTAAGTCAATTTAATAACTGTTATGACGAAACTCATTGGAAACAGGCGAAGCGGATTTTAAAATATTTACAAAATACTAAACATTATGGTTTACGATTTCATAAAGATAAGTCAGATTTAGTAGGTTTTGTAGATGCCGACTGGGCTAGCAATGTAAATGATAGGAAATCATATACAGGATTTTGTTTCAAGCTGAGTAATTCCGCGATTTCTTGGGAATGCAGAAAACAAAACACAGTTGCGTTATCTAGTACTGAAGCCGAATATATGGCTATTTCGGAGGCTTCAAAAGAAGCAATTTATTTAAAAAATTTATTGGCTGAGTTAACTGGAAAATCAAACTGTGTGACACTTTTTAACGATAGTCAGAGCGCACAAAAACTTTCTGTAAATCCAATGTTTCATAAGAGATCAAAACACATAGACGTGCGATTTCATTTTATTAGAGAAGCAATTGCTAAAAACATAGTCAAAGTTGAATACTTACAGACAGCTGAAATGCCCGCTGACGTTTTAACAAAAGGTTTAAGTTCTGTTAAACATTATAAGTGTTCAAATGATTTAGGTATTATATGTTTAAAATAATATTGTTGTGCTAGTGGGAGTGTTAAAAATAGCCCAATAATATTAAACTGTATTTGTCATACCACTGTTGCTTATCAAAGCTCGATATTGTTTATGTTAGCAGTTTCTGCTTATGGCTTTATTCATACCGAAATAAAGATTTAGTCTGTGTTAAAAATTCAACCAACGTGTTTTATTTTAACAGAAAGTTATATAAAAGATAGAAAACAATGCGTTAAAATAGGAAGTAATATTAGTTCCTATCAAACAATTAGATGTGGAGTACCACAAGGTTCTATTCTAGGACCCACATTGTTTCTTATTTATATCAATTCTGTTTCAAAATTAAAATTATATGGACAAATTAAACTTTTCGCCGACGACACAACAATTATTTATTATGCTAAAAATATTAGGGACATCAAATTAAATATCAAAAAAGATTTAAAAATTATATTTGACTGGTTGCAATCTTATAAATTAACTTTAAATTTTAATAAATCATCATTTATGTACATTGACAAACAAAGACTAGATATGGAAAAGCAACCAATAATATTTAATGGGGAAAATATTAATTACAAAGATAATATAAAATTTTTAGGATTATATATTGATCAAAATTTAAGCTGGAGAAAACACGTAGAACATATTCGAACTTACATTTCTCCGTTAATTGGGATATTCTTTAAAATTCGTCACTGTATGTTCTTAAATTGTTTAAAAAATATTTATCATGCATTAGTACATTCAAAAATTCAGTATCTTATTTCTATTTGGGGTTCAGCCAATTCAATAGTATTAAACCCTTTAAAGAAATTACAAAATAAAATTATTAAATGTATTCATAGATTGCCGCACTTAGAACCAACAACAAATTTATACAAACCGAATAAATACCTAGATATAAATAATTTAAAAATTTGCATATTTATTCATTCTTTACTTTTAAAACAAAAAATGTCTAACATAACGTTTACAAAAGTTCATGATATTCATAGACATGATACTAGACAAACTAATTTTTTAAAAACTATTAAAATAAACAGTAACTTTGGAAAACGGTCATTGTTATATAATGGATTAATATTATATAATATTTTACCGGAAAATATTAAAACATTAAAAAAACTACCATTATTTAAATTTCATTTAAAAAAATATTTCCTAGTATAAATTTGTTTCTTAACGTGTTAATCATACGTTTATAATATAAAACGAATTATTTTTTTTAACTGCCTTTTTTTTTTATATATATCTACCTATTAAGTTAGAGTAATAATTGTTAGTTATTTTTATATACTTATTTATCCCTGTAATAAACTTGTAAAGTTGGTTGGGAATAAAGTAAAATTAATTAATTAAAAAAGATCCTCTGTATGAGAGTGAGAGAGATAGAGCTCACCGTATGCGCATGCGTACTATCTACCTACTTTCTGGATCGAGCACTCGGCTTAATAGTGTTGGTATTGTTATTCCAAAGTCAGTGTGATGACATTCCATACGGCGGTAAACAGTCTCAGAGAGACCGACGTTTACCGCCGTATGGAATGATTGGAATGTCATCACACTGACATTGGATAAATTATACATTCTTTCGCTATCAGTTGGTCCGTTAGCCGAGCGGGTTTGTTCGGATTTGTGGATCCAATGCTTTGAATCTAGCCATTTAAAAAAAATGCACTAACTGCTTTAAATCTAGCCATTTCAAAAAGTCATTGTTAAATTAGTGACAGTATTCGATCTTTACTTCGGACCTCTCTATGACTATCTCTACTCAAAAAAAAAATGTTTAACAATAACTCAAACTCGAACTCAAATCTCGACTCAAATTAAAAAATAAACAAATATACTTTTCTATACAATTCTTAATATAGGCAGAAAATAATAATGAACGATAAACATTAGTATTTATTATTGTGAAAAAAGCGTGGGGCGCTTTGTGCTATATTTTTCGTATATCAAGCACCCCACGCTTTTTTTCACAATAATCCTAATGTTTATCGTTCATTCAATAATTTTAAGAATTATTTTAAACTATATTTATTTTCCGCTTTTTAGTTTGATTAATTATTGAAGCGTGTTTTTTTAAACTATATTTATAAGATTTATCGGACCGGGCGGAAAATGGCACATTAATATCTACTGGGTAATAAAATAATTAGTTTATTTGTTAATTACAAAAGGACAATTGGGACGAATAACGTACTTTTCAGTTGGGCTTTGGCTATTTTTAAAATAAAAATTCACAGATCTTGCACCTTATGCAAGCATCCTATGTATTAAAAATATCTGACACAGCTTTAAAATTTTAATGACCTATGTCATGTAATTAAAGCCCACATTCTAATTTGGATTTTGTAAAAGTTTAAAAAATGTTCTTTAATTTTACAGTACTGGTTACATAAAAACTATGGATAATTTTAAATTCCTCACCTCAAAAAACCCCAAAATCCTTAATTTCGTGCTGCTACCTATGTCATTTCGTTAGGAAATAATCCCAAAAAAACGAAAACAAAAATAAAACTTTGACACCCTGTATCTTGGTTGTTATCAATTTTGGGATAATGCAAGTTTAAATAAACCGCATTATTTCGCCTTAAGAAGCCTACTGTTGCTCTGTGTCCCATTACGTTTGGGACACCCTGTATATTAATTAAAACATATTATAAATAATCCCAAAAAAACGAAAACAAAAATAAAAGTTTGACACCCTTTATCTTGGTTGTTATCAATTTTGGGATAATGCAAGTTTAAATAAATCGCGTTATTTCGCCTTAAGGAGCCTGCTGTTGCTCTGTGTCCCATTACGTTTGGGACACCCTGTATATTCACGAAAACATATTATATTAAATGTATGGTTTTATTTCTAAGAATAATTAATAAAAATTTGTTTATAAACAATAATATTCACATAGCAGACCAACCAAGGTGAACTATAAATAATCCCAAAAAAACGAAAACAAAAATAAAAGTTTGACACCCTTTATCTTGGTTGTTATCAATTTTGGGATAATGCAAGTTTAAATAAATCGCATTATTTCGCCCTAAGGAGCCTGCTGTTGCTCTGTGTCCCATTACGTTTGGGACACCCTGTATATTAACTAAAACATATTATATTAAATGTATGGTTTTATTTCTAAGAATAATTAATATTAATTTGTTTATAAACAATAATATTCACATAGCAGACCAACCAAGGTGAACAATTGCCTTATATTCAATCGGTCATATTGTCTAAGCCTACTTATGCTATGTTTTTAAATTATACTTATTTACCCAAGCGTTCAAAATAGACCATGAAGATTTTCATGAGATAGGTAGGGGTGCAAAATATAACCAATCACCCGGTACAATAACATTTTCTGAGAAATCAATAATAAAAAAATTATCCCATTTGTTAACCAAATTTGGGCGGACCCTGTAATATGCAATTATTGTGCTCCAACTTTTTGCTTCCCGCTTTTTTTTTTCGATATAATATTCCGATTTAAATAACGTGAACTTACCTTAGTTATAACTTATCTCAATAAAACACTATGGCGTTCTTTAAAACACAAACTAAACTAAACATTATTCATTATTTACTTGCCGACTTTACGCTGTCTCAGTCTTATCCGAGTATTATGTTACAAGACCGATCTAGATATTGCGCTGTTGGCCGCGACAGACGGCGGAGCGACATCGACATCGACATGCAATGCAAAGTTTGCGTAAACACGATCCCAATAGTATTTTCAATACTAAAAATGCACTAACTGCTTTAAATCTAGCCATTTCAGAAAGTCATTGTTAAATTAGTGACAGTATTCGATCTTTACTTCGGACCTCTCTATGACTATC
Source organism: Polydrusus pterygomalis (assembly GCA_963969555.1). Lineage (NCBI taxonomy): Eukaryota > Metazoa > Arthropoda > Insecta > Coleoptera > Curculionidae > Polydrusus > Polydrusus pterygomalis. The sequence continues at coordinate 32,385,027 of OZ018376.1, read as the reverse complement.
TCTACTCAAAAAAAAAAAATTTTTTTAACAATAACTCAAACTCGAACTCAAATCTCGACTCAAATTAAAAAAAAATTAAAAATAAATAAATATACTTTAAGATAATTCTTAAAATTCTTAATATAGGCAGAAAATAATAATGAACGATAAACATTAGTATCTATTATTATGAAAAAAGCGTGGGGCGCTTTGTGCTATATTTTTCGTATATCAAGCACCCCACGCTTTTTTCACAATAATCCTAATGTTTATCGTTCATTCAATAATTTTAGGAATTATTTTAAACTATATTTATTTTCCGCTTTTTAGTTTGATTAATTATTGAAGCGTGTTTTTTTAAACTATATTTATAAGATTTATCGGACCGGGCGGAAAATGGCACATTAATATCTACTGGGTAATAAAATAATTAGTTTATTTGTTAATTACAAAAGGACAATTGGGACGAATAACGTACTTTTCAGTTGGGCTTTGGCTATTTTTAAAATAAAAACTGATTGCAGAGAGATGACTTGGTTGGCATTCAAATTGCTTGGAAAGTTGCCTAATGTGTGAGCAGTTCTCGCACTGAAAAAAAACCTTCTATTCCTTATAAGAATTCACTTACTCTTTATACAACTGTTTAAAACTATATGTGACAGCAACGCGCTTTCCCACTGAAAGACAACGAAAATTGCTAGACCGTTGTGTAGTGATAATATCACGGTAATTTAGCTAATAGGAAATAGATATTAATGCTGCCATAGAATGGTTTATAGCCACTATTGCTCTGAATACTCACAGTAATTATCAAGTTCTATTGGGGGTGTAATCTGGTTTTATATATTGTATTATAGTTCCAACTGGCAGTTGTAATGAAACTTGCTATTATTCATAATAATATTTGCTTGCTATGGTTAATAAAGCATATTTTATACTTACCTAAAAATCAATACCATAGTTCTCAAAAATTTAAGTAGCTTCTAGTATGACATTGTTCTTGTCGTTTAATATTGCATATGTTTATCTATTATGCAACATGGTTTACTGAGATGGTTAAATTCGTCCATAGATTATATCCAGCCGCGGATCTTCAATTCTGTTTAGGCGGGGCAAAAACTGAAAAATGGCGCCCCCCCGGGAATTGTTAACTTGGGGGTAAACTAAAAGCCCGCTGCAGGCGAAAAAATTTTAAGACCACGCTCAAATTTGGTCAATAATTTTTAGTATTTTAAAAATTTATGATTACCTAATTATTTTATTAAAAATGAAATAAGATAAAAAAAATAAAAAACGCCAATTAATTTTTTATTAGTATGGGTACATTGTTTAAAAGTAAAGTCCAATTTTCTGTTTTCAATAACAATAAAGTCCCTAGATCTACACTTTGTGGTCTGTGTCAAGTTAATTTCGGGTTTAGGGTCTTCACTCAATTTTAATTTCAATTTTTTCTCAATACTTAATGAGCTAAAACTGGTTCTCAAATATTCCACATTCATAGTCGTTTTGGCATTAAAACTGTTAATTTTTATTAAAAGAAGGCTTTACTACCCCAAAATAATCACAAAAATATAAAGGAAAACTCCAAATAATAAATTCATACAGCATATAACACGCAATGAACTCAACGGCGCACATTTAAATTGTGCGAGTTTTCCTATTAGAATCGCGCTTTTCCCCACCACACCTGCTAGTACTATTATTTTTTATTCCGTGGTCAAAGTTAAGTAAATGATGGGTTGTCCATTCGTCTGTAAAGTGTGAATTTGTCGCCCTCTGAACTTGCCGCCCGGGGCATAGGCCCCGGCTTACCCCCCCCCACCCCTTCCCCTAGATCCGGGGCTGTTGATATCCAATACTAATGATGGGTTGTGCGTAATAAGAATCTTCTATTGCCTTATCTGACATGCAAAGTTTAAAAAAACTAAAATACAAAGTAAAAATAAATTAATTGAAACAGTTATTGGAATGATCAATAAAATTCAAATTCAGACAGCACAGCTAGACGACTCCGAACAACGATGTGACCTAATCAACAAATACGTTAAAACTAATAACACGGCGCGCGGCGATTGCCGATCGCTACGAAACCCCACCAATATCTTGTGGATTATAGGTTTTAACGGATATAATTCGTTTTTAGGGACGCTGTTCTGTTTTCTTAATTGTAGAGAAAGCGCTTTACTGGAAAAAAATACGTCGCATTGAGAAGAGACAATTTATTTCTTAATAAAATTGTTGTATTAAAAGTAGTTTATTATTCAACAAGTCTGTGCTGCTAATGGAACTGATTACTGCCAATAAAAACACTGTTCTAGCTAGTTCTAGTTCTAGTTCTAGAAAATCTGGATTTGATATAACACTAAGGCGGGTTTGATACACTAGTTATTTATTTAATATGGGTTAATACAAAATAAGCTATCAATACAAACTATGTCTTAGTAAACCTGTTGTATCAAATCATTTTCGTCAGTGCGAGCGACCAGATTGCAAAAAAAAAATTTTTTTTTAAGTTATCGCAAAAAATAGTGGGAGAGTGTAGTTCCAATTCGGCTTTAATCAGGATTTTGCAATTTCCCTTTTATTAAAACGTTGAAATCCTGCAGGAATAGGTTTTTTGGCTATATTTAATAATTTTAGGCATTTTTTAAGAACAAATTAAGTTAGTATTTGTGGCTGAATTTAATAAATAACTAAAATTTTGTTTGAAAGGACATAATATATAGAAATAGAAAAAAATTATAGAAAGAAATAAATTCTTTAAATACTTACTTTACTTTTTCGTGTCCAAATTAACAAGTCTTTACTGACAATATCAATTTACTTACCTAAAGTTATTTTCTTATGCTGTTATCATAATAAAATATTGCAATCATTGTCGTAGATATTATGTTATAAATTTTACTCCCTTAGTTGAAAAAGATAATTACCAATAATCTACTTAGTTCTCCCAAATTCAACCGCCATGGTGCAATATTTGGGTTTGATGGATGCGAGTGTGCGTAATTTAATTATTGCTGTGATATGATTAATATTGCCATGCAGCTTTGCTTAGTCAGAAAATTTTGCAACCCTCTTTCCCGAGGGATGTGGAAGCACTTGTCGGGAATGAAATAATTTAAAATTTCGGTTAAATGCGGTGGAGGGCCGGATTGTAATTATCTACATAGTTCATTTCGTTAAAATAACATGATATATTTCAAAGAATAATATTGAAATATAGGTTGCAGAGGTTGTACATTCCACTTAGGGGAGTGGATAAATACAAAAATGCGGTCAGCAAATATAATTGGTAAATTAATTCACAAGGAATTTAAGGTTTTACAATGTTGAACATTTTTGGTTGAAATGCAAATATTAAAATGATACTTAGGCTTACCTGAAAAGGCAAAATTTCATTGTACCGGGTGTTCCACCTAAGGAGGTAATCGGCTATATCTCAGAAAGTAATAACACTAGGACTTTGGGAAAAAATATATATCCATAATAGCGGCCAAGAGAAATTGCTGGAAATTATTTTCAAGTTCGAAAAATGACCGCTAGGCTTATAAAGGCTATAAAATAGTGGAATAAAAAATCCAGGTCCGTATTTAAAATAAAAAAATTGATGATGGTCGCTCGAATCCGAAACGTAGGATTAAAAAACTAACCCCATCAGCTTGTAGAGGAGGAAAAGTTACTAGAAGGAAGTAAAAACCGCAACGTGAAATCTTTTGTTAAACTAGAGAAAAAACCAGTGATTTAATTGATTAATGAATGTTTTAAAAAATGGCCTCTTTTTCCATATTAATTATTATTATCCCTAATTTCTCTAGTTTAACAAAAGATATCACGTTGCGGTTTTCGGTTCCTTATAGTAACTTTTCCTCCTCTACAAGCTGATGGGGTTAGTTTTTTAATCCGACGTTTCGGATTCGAGCGACCATCAGCAATTTTTTTATTTTAAATACGGACCTGGATTTTTTATTCCACTATTTTATAGCCTTTATAAGCCTAAAATAAAATATGATGAAAAAGTCATACCATAACATTTGATTTTTTTGAGAAAATCCTTATTCATTGAGGAATTACGGAAAAACGCCATCTAGTCGCCACCATCAGAATCAATATGGTATAGTTAATAGATGTACGTGTAGAGGAAAAGAAGGGGATATCAGCGTTTGAAAGAAAAAAGGTTTGAACTTCTCCCACCAATTTATTATTGAAAATAGAAAAAAACGATTCCTAACATAAAGTTGCATAATTTTATGAAGAATACAATGCTTATATTTTTAACATATTTTTATTAAGAAAAATCAAGAGAAAATAGGCATTTCTATTTTGAAAGTTCTCTTACGCCCCTAGCGGTCATTTTTCGAACTTGAAAATAATTTCCAGCAATTTCTCTTGGCCGCTTTTATGAATATATATTTTTTCCCAAAGTCCTAGTGTTATTACTTTCTGAGATATAGCCGATTACCTCCTTATGTGGAACACCCGGTACTTATTATAATGTATATTTATGTAGATAACGAAACTAGGGCGCAAATGCGATTGATTACTTAAAGTATACGTTTCAAGACGATCTTTTTAACTTGGAAGACGTCATAAATTCTTCAATAAAGAGGAAGAACTCCAATATTGCAAAGTAAATCTATAAGATTTTTTAAAATATTGTTTGTCAAAATACAAGTCAGCAAAACTTAGAAACTCGTTTAGAAATATATTCGAGAGTTTTTAAGTAACTGTATTACTTTAATAAGTTATTTACACTCTGAAGTCAAAGGCGTCGTTACATTATTTCAGAAGGGGGTAAATTTGTTTTTCACATAATATTTGAAAAGTATATTTACATAAATTAGTGGGTGGAACTTACGTTCTAGCGATATAAGGTACTTGTTAACTTGCATTAACGATGTAAAATATTTGCGAATCTGTATCTTAAAGTGTAATAAATAAATCAGTCTTACTTCCCCTAGCAGCTACATTAATATCTTAACATAGTATAAAACAAAGTCGCTATCGCCCGTCCTGTCCCTATATGTGCTTAAATCTTTAAAACTACGCAACGGATTTTGAAGCGGTTTTTTTTTAATAGATAGAGTGATTCAAGAGGAAGGTTTTTATGTATAATACATGCATAATATTATAGAGAAACACTGATAAATACTTATAAATTAGAGTAGGGAGAACGAACGACCCAACTTAACCGGTCCCCGGCCCGTTCAACGATCGATCCGAAGCACCGAAGCCGGAATAGACGAAGACATACTATGTTTTATGCATGGATGTAAATTGTGGACGGGGGCCGGCAAACGGTCGAGTTTGAGGTTTGTTCGCCTTATGATCTTACGTCGTATAATGCCGGGCTGCAACGCAGGCCGGGTACACGCTAGTAAATTATAAATGCTTGTTTGTAAGAAACTAAATGTATTTTTGTAAGCCAAATAGGATACCACCGTGGAAGGGCAATTGAAGACAAATTGACAAATCAAGTCACATGACAAACCAATTCTTTATTCCTGCAGTAGAAATATTTATTTTAAATTAGATATACCTATACTTTATTTTCCTAGCATAAAATAAAATCAAAACTACAATATACAGAACACTGCCAGATGTACTTGGGAGGTTCCGAAGATTTCGGGACCTTGATATGAACAGACTAGATTGGATTCCTGGGACTATAATTGCAGGTTGTGTACTACATAACATTTGTATTTTATGTAATGATAATGTTCAAGCCTATATCGAAGAGGGTTTACCTATTGCACAGCAAAATGCTGCACTTCATGATGAGAATTGATGCAATAACTAAATATCTGTATGTTTATTTAGACCAACTATACATCCAAATAAAATTCCCGCTACTTTAGCTTTTAACTTGACCATTTTTTCCAAAATATTTTACAACTGTCGACGTGACAGATTTTAAAATTTAAACCTTAAAAAATTTCCAACTAATCATAACTCGTATAGCCACTTTCGGACGCTCTCCGGGGTGCCTCCAAATCTTATAGACTAGGTCACACAGGATCTTAAACAGGAACCTTTATTAGGGATTCGGACGAGACACGGTAAGATGAGGAATCATCTAGCACTGATCGGCAACGAAGAAGATCAAACATGCACTGGATGTCTGGAGGAAGATAAGATTCCACTGTAATATCTGGGTGCCTGTGGATCCTGGGAAGATTCGGGCAGCAGGTCCTAGGTATTAGACGAGAAATCTCAGAAGATGTTTTCTCGTTTCGTCTTTCGAGAGTCTCGAGTCTCCTGTTCTGGCAATATGACGTCATAAAAAAATTCTGCAAAAGCTCCAAGTACGTACGGGTTTTTATTATTTCCATTACCACGTGAGTATAACAATAATTGCATCCTTTCTGAAAAGTGTTTCTAAAGTTTAATTCTCGCAGTTGTGGCACAGTGTTGCCAACACTCAACTCACACATGACCAAAATAATAGTACTCATATTACCTAATAAATACGCATGCGCCACTTCAACCGAATTCAAACGAAAACGAACGACTAAGGTGCCCTTTGAGGTTCACCCCGTTGCCTTTAATTTCGAATCATGTTTTTAGGGTTGCATATGTATATAAAAAGAGAATTTTAGACCCTTTTTGAGTATTCAAGTCTTAAAACAGAAACACTGGCTGCCTGCATGGAGTGGAACAGAATGCGCGCAAGTGCAAAAATATGTTAGTTACCGGCGTCAGACTTCTAAAAACACTTGTCCGTTTTGTTTATCTGTCTTTTTTAGGTAAACAATGTGTGTAATAATATGTTTTCAATATGGTGTAAATTATAGGTTACTGTTTTTTACTGGATAATTAATAAACCGGGACGTTTCCTTGTGTTTTTTTCCATAAACCATTGTGGAAATTTAAGTCTTTATTGCTCGTAGTAATATTCCTTTCGTATTCCTAACAGCAAAACACAATGTCATTGTTATAATATTGAAGTTTGCGCTAATATTATTGTCTGTATGTAAATAGTGAAAAAGAAGCTAGATTGTTCTGATTGACAACAGCATTATTTTAAAATAATCATACCGAAAATAAAACCAGCAGTGTTCCAAGGTGCCAATCAAATTAACATAGCTCCTTAAAACAAGATGAGCAACTTTATCCTAAAATTTCCAGTTTTGATTTATAGAAAAAAATTCACAGATCTTGCACCTTACGCAAGCATCCTATGTATTGAAAATACCTGACGCAGCTTTAAAATTTTAATGACCTATGTCATGTAATTAAAGCCCACATTCTAATTTGGATTTTTTAAAGTTTAAAAAATGTTCTTTAATTTTACAGGGTCCGCCCAAATTTGGTTTTAACAAATGGGATAATTTTTTATTATTGATTTCTCAGAAAATTTTATTCTACATAAAAGTTTTGCATCTTAGTAAATCGTTTTGACGTATTCAAATATTCTGTGGCATAGACAGGGTGAATATAAAGAGACAAATATGACGTCAGTGACTCAAAAAATTTTAAAAATTTAAAAACTGAAACAGCCATATTAACAGTTAATGTGGAAAGTTAATATGAAAAGTGTAAAAATTCAATAAGGGCAAAAATTTGATTTTTAACTTGACTTTTCTTGAAAACTATTGTAGCATTCATTTTTACATAGTTCGTTACTCGTGTAAAGATACATGAAAGCGAATGCTCCATGTTGTACTTTAGGTACAACCCGTCTACTTCTTAGTAGAGTTTTATTAGGAGGTATTATTTCAAATTGTAATTTACCTGTATTATATATATTATTTTGATCCTAAAGGTTTAATAGGTTTTGTTTTGTATAGATCCTTCAGTTTTAGTTACAGTAAGGTTACATAACCGATTGGGCTTATATATTTGTATGGGATATTGAATTGTCCACAGTTTAGTTTAGTTTCCTTCTGTATGAGATACTCTATGATTGAACAACTTTAAAGTGTTGTTTGTAACTTTGAATATTTATTTTTCAATTGTCCAAATTTAAGGTTATTCTATATTTTTGTCAATGACAGCTCGGTGTCAGAGAGTAGTAGTGAGGTCATTGCCGTATCGAATCGTGAGTCGTTTTTCATTTTTTGACCTTAAGTTGTCACTACCAATGCCATCAGGGTTGTTTTCACAGAGTAATATAGGTTCGGCCTAGTAACTACTTTGTGGTTTTTCGAGTCAATTGGGTTCTGGAATTATCTACGACCGTTACTAACTTCAAGTCTTATTTCGAGTACTTCCGTTATCGCCATTTTCCTAGGCACTTTTGCATCGACGGCCGAAGGCGAAAGCCGGTTGATTTGGGGCTGCCATGTGCAAGATTCAAAAGGTGGCCAAATTTTCTAAAATGGACTAAAAAGTCCTGTTGCTCCAGATAATTGGTGAGTTTGCTTTGATTTGAGAGTTTTTAGATAGGTTTCTGAGAACCATGCTCTTTTTTAGATCTGTAAAGGAGAGCAGGCACATGTTTCCATGACGAACCAACACTGACAACCATGGGGTTTTTTTTATTCCTTTTTCTCATAGAAGACCACATAAATTGAAGTTTTCCATTTCCTGCATATATCAAAGTTTTCTGACGTTCCTTATGAAGTTTATTGTCTAAAACCTTACATTTCCATTTCACCAATATGGTATACTGAATAACTTTCCATCTTTTTCATCGAACCAGTTACTGTAGTCGAGAGGATTCTCTTATGGAAGGAGATATGTAAATAAATGTACATAGTACTGCTTTGACGAATTAGAAGCTGTTTAAGTTGATGGACCAAGTATGAATCCGCCTTCTCAAAGATTATCAGGCCAGTTTTTTTTAATCATGTAAATCTTGTAAAACCAATTTGGTAAGTTATCCAATTCTCATTAATATTAATTACCAGGTAAATACTACAAAGGTTCTAGAACATTTGGGTTAAAAATTATAATTACCATTTTTTTTTCTCTTAACTATAAAACCAGAAGTTAATTAGACTTACCAAATGAGCCGTTAATTCTCACATATTTTGATGTAATAAAATGGATAAACAGGTGACTACAAGGTCCATATAATTTTTGGAATAATATATCATTTAACTTGATTACATCATAATTAATAAAAGAGTATTGATCCTTTGTTTTAAAGGTGTGTTTTATTGTTACTTCTGCAAACTTCAGATATGTAGTTATTTTAACCGTCAACAACAGTAAGCTCCAAGTGATTTTCTTACTTGTTCTACACTTGAGTACACGTAACTTCTTTTCAAAGTAAGTGGCGTCCAGGCTGAAAAAATGTACTATTGCTAATTGCTAGGACCTACTCTCTCCGACACAAGAGCTGCCGTCTGCAAATAAATGGTAGGTAAATCTTTGTAAGTAAATAGTTTGCCACATAAAAATGGCGCCTTTTCAACGCGGGGCATAAGTACATTTTTTCACTCAAATTTCTTTAACAAAACATATCTGAAGAGCACAAAAGTAGCAATGAATGTATTCTTGGTTACACACCTATTTTTTAATGGTATTGAACAATATATGCCGAATAGTATTTTCTAATTAAAATCAGATATCTCCATTAATAGTACACCAATTTGACTTTTAAAAAGTAAATTTTTTATCTTTACAGTTTAAGCAGGTTTAGTGGTAATTTCTACAGGGTGGCCCTTTAGTGTGACAAAGTACAATAGCTCCGTTACTATTTCAAATACATTAAAAATATTAATACAAAAGTTGAAGGGCAGTAAGTGACTTATAACGTAAAATTATTTTTAACTCTATAGAGTGGCTCAAAAAAGCGGAACAATAAAAAATGTACTTTTTTCAAATGGAACACCCTGTATATTTTTTCATTTTTGAATTCCACATAAAATTATAATTATTTTTTATTAAATACATTATTAGTCTGTACTTTATAGTTTCCGAGATATTGACTCTTGAAAAGTGACATTTTTGAACTTTTACAGCTTCTAACTTTCTAACAGTACGTCTTAGAGCAAAACGGTTTACATGTCCCTATCTTCAATTTTTATTATCTTCCCAAAAAAATCAATTTCCAGTTAAACCGGAACAACTATATTTCCTGCTTTCGAGTAACATCCGGTTTAACCGGAAGTTGATTTTTTTGGGAAGATAATAAAAATTGAAGATAGGGACATGTAAGCCGTTTTGCTCTAAGACGTACTGTTAGAAAGTTAGAAGCTGTCAAAGTTCAAAAATGTCACTTTTCAAGAGTCAATATCTCGGAAACTATAAAGTACAGACTAATAATGTATTTAATAAAAAATAATTATAATTTTATGTGGAATTCAAAAATGAAAAAATATACAGGGTGTTCCATTTGAAAAAAGTACATTTTTTATTGTTCCGCTTTTTTGAGCCACTCTATAGAGTTAAAAATAATTTTACGTTATAAGTCACTTACTGCCCTTCAACTTTTGTATTAATATTTTTAATGTATTTGAAATAGTAACGGAGCTATTGTACTTTGTCACACTAAAGGGCCACCCTGTATACGATTTACACAGTGAGACAAATTTACCCGAGTAAAATTCTTTGACTTATATGGTAACAATGTCTTATTAGTGTGAATTTTTTTTGATATCCTTATATTGATTCTCTTTTTATATTTGGATAAACCTCATTGGTTCATTGAAGTTTGTGACATACTACCGATTTGATTTGATGGTATTTTCCATATTTTTTGTAAATAGGGTTCATACTGATACAAATGTGTCAAGACTGTCTGGTGTATGGTATACTTACATTTATGTTGGGTCTTATAGTTTTGACTAGAAGTTTCTGGTCTATTGTTTTTAATGAAAGACGATATTATGTAATTGGCTTTTTTTGAAACCTAAATTTGGAAGTGTAGTGTTTTAAAAAAAAATTACAGTTCTGATATAAGAAAATAACTGAAAGCTTAGTGATTAAGCAATAATTTTTTTAAATAGTTTTGAATTACTATACAGGGTGGTTTGTTAAAGTTTTTGTGAATTTCCATTATTGGTGTATCGATAGAGCATTGTCTTTCACAGTAATCAGTTCAAACTTTAATGACAACAATATTTAAGAGTGTCTGTTGTATACAGAGTGAAAATTGGGAAATTTTTTCTTAAACTTGTACTGGGTGAACAGGTTAACAATATTTTTTGTCGACAAACTTAAAAAAAAAATTTTGGTTTGGTACATTATCACTTTGAATTTTTTTCGTTTATGCATACAGAGTGTCCACAGTTTGTGATATTCAATAAAAAAATTTTGCAGTTCAAATAGGTTCGTCTTTGAATTAAAAATTATTTCTCGGGGCATTTAAGTATATTTCTTAGGAATATAAAGTAGCTTTCAATATTTCTATACAGGGTGAAACAAACATTTTGATGCAACGTTATTTCAATTTTTACCTTTGATATTCAACATAGATTTTAAACAATAGTATCAAATATTGTATAAATTATTTTGAGATTTCTAGATAACTTTTTAGGAAGTTTTTTTTGAAAATATTTTTAGAAAGTTTTTTGAAAATATTTTTGGAACATTTTTTTTTAATTTAATTTGAAGTTCCTACTTATATCATCATGGACGTTTATAATTTTCAACCCAATCATTTGCTAGAATATGAGTTAGATTATGAATTAAAAATAAGACTATTAACTTCACAACGTACTGTCGCAGACAAACGTAAAATTTTTTCTCGAATTCAAAAAAGAGAACACGATTCGCCTGGTAGGGACATTAATTTGGAAATTTGTACATTATCATTCGTAGAAGAGAAACTTAGCATACAACGCAGTATAGATTCTATTCAAAGAGTAGTTGATGAATTTGAAGGTAATGTAAATGATTCTGCTTTTAATCGAGTAAAATCACGTTTAGCGCATGTTGTTGGTAGAATAAAAAGAATTCCTCGTGAAGAGGGTAGGGAAGAAGAAATTTTTTCTTACATTCAGGAAACGACTTCGACTTGTTTGCTTTTAGAATCGAACTTATATGATAAAATTACACCTGGTCAAGATCCAGAACCTTCAGTTCCGATTAATCCGGTTATTAATGTAGCTGCACCGGTAGTTCATTGTTCAACTCGTAATATACCAATTAGTGAATGGCAAGTTAACTTTACTGGTGAGCCAAAGAAACTTTATCCTTTTCTAGAACGGTTAACTGAACTGGCGCAAGCGCGTAACGTTTCTTCACAAGATTTATTTAATTCTGCCGCTGAATTCTTTATAGGGGATGCCTTCGTGTGGTATCGAAGTGTTAAGTCTTCCATTAATGATTGGGATTCATTAATTTTAAAATTAAAAAGAGATTTTTTACATGATGACATAGACGATGATTTATGGGAACAAATTAAAAGAAGGAAACAAAGAAAAAATGAAACAACAGTTGTCTATATAGCGCATTTAGAAGCTCTTTTCTCTAGATTATCCAGAACACCCCCTGAAATTTCAAAAGTTAAACATATCCGAAAAAATATTTTACCTGAATTTATTAGCCGGTTGGCACTAATTGATATTAGCACTGTTTCTCAACTTTCTGAACTTTGTCGTAAGCTAGAAGAGTCTGATTACATGAAAGATAAAAATAAATTAAAAGATGAATTGGCAGTTGTCGATGAATCTGAGCGTTCTTATAAAAATTTTGGAAATGCTAGTACTAGTAAAAACCATAACTTTAGAAAGGATTTTAAGAGTAAATCAGAAGGTTTTTCTAATACATCCAATCATAGACAAAATAATAAAGCATCTTATTTTAATAAAAGTAAGCCGCAGAATAAAAATAATAATTTTGATAATAATAATCATTCAGAAAATAAAAATAAAAAGTCGGTTGTTTGTTGGAATTGCAAATTGGCCAACCATATTTATTTGGATTGCAAAGCTCCTAGGAGTGTATTTTGTTTTAAATGCGGTGAACCTAAAGTTAAAACTTCTACGTGCCCAAAATGTTCAAAAAACTAAGAAGGAAAGTGTTCCGTAGAGGCAGTTTCACTTCTCCTCAAACAATCGTCTCTCTTAAAAGTTTAAATAATTCTGCTAAATCAACTTTAAATTCTAAAACATTTAATAATTCTTTAAGTAACAATTCTTTAAGTTTTGCTAATACGGCTAAGAAAAATTATTTTAACAAGAGTGATTGGAACAGTTGGTTGGAAAAAGTTTCTGAATTTTTTAAAAATTATAGAGTTTCAATAGATGTTAAGGACGATCAGGTTTCGCCATTGTTTGTTAATAGAGACTTTGATAATAGACCCTACATAAATGTTAAGTTGCTTGATGTTGATATTACCGTTTTATTAGATTCGGGTGCTACTACCTCTGTAGTAGGATCGCGAGGTATAGATATTTTAGGTCAATTAGATCTTAAGATATGCCCAGCACAAACTAAAAATATTTTCACAGCCGATGGTAAAAGGCAACATGTGAAAGGTACAGTTGATATGCCTATTGTCATTGATGATACTTGTTTAGTAATTAATGCTCTTGTAGTACCTTCTTTACCTCATGCATTTATATTTGGGTGCGATTTTGCGAATAAATTTAAAATTTTAGTAAATTTTAAAAATAATTCATGGCATGTACAGGCTATGAATAAAAATACTGAACTTAGTGTTTTGAATAATGACTTAAGTCAACCTTTTAATAGATTACATCCACAATTAAATTCATTAGACGATCTTTCTGCAATACAACGTTTAAAAGCTGATAAGGTTATAAATTCTTTTAAGGAAATTTGTTGCAAAGATAGATTAGGACGTACCGATAAAATTACTTTAACTATTGATACTGGTGACGCGCTACCGTTCAAGAAGAGACCATTTGCGATGTCTCCATATATGTCGAAAATCCTAAACGAAGAATTGGACGAAATGTTGAGGTTAGGTGTAGTCGAACCATCTAAAAGTCCATGGTGTTCGCCTGTTTTATTAGTGAAGAAAGCAAACGGAACCTATCGGTTATGTTTTGACGGCCGTGAAATTAATAATGTTACGAGGCCTGATAGATATCCTATGCCTAATATAGACAGAATTTTGTCATCTTTACGTCATGCTAAGTATATTTCGTCGATAGATCTTCGAAAAGCGTTTTGGCAAATTCCATTGGAGGAGTCTTCAAAAGAAAAAACAGCTTTCGCAGTAGTTGGTAGAGGTCTTTTTCAGTTTGTTACTATGCCTTTTGGATTACGTAATAGTGCGCAAACTCTACAGCGACTAATTGAAACTATTTTTGGTCCTCGTTATGAACCAAACGTGTTTACTTATCTTGATGATATTTTGGTGGTGTCGGAAGACTTTGATTCACATCTAAAATTGTTGACTGAAGTTAAAGAAAAACTTAAGGAGGCAGGTCTAACTATCAATTCAGAAAAATGTGATTTCTTTAAGACGTCTTTAAAATTTCTAGGTTATATTGTGGGTTCGAATTCTTTACGTACAAATCCAGAAAAAGTTGAAGCCATGATAAATTATACTAGACCCCGAAATACCACAGAAGTGAAACGTTTTGTAGGTCTTTGTTCATGGTATCGTAGGTTTATAAAGGATTTTTCTACTTTAATGTCTCCAATCAACGATCTGTTGAAAGGCAGGAAAAAAGGTCAGTCTATTCAGTGGACGAATGCTGCAGAGGATTCATTTATAAAAATTAAACAACTTCTAGTATCAGCACCAATTTTGTCACAGCCAGATTTTTCTCAACGTTTTTACATTTCTAGTGACGCATCAAACACAGGTCTGGGTGGTGTGTTAACTCAATTTATTGATGGTGAAGAGCGAGTAATTGCCTATGCCAGTCGATCATTATCCAGAGCGGAGAGGAATTATTCTGTTGTAGAGAGAGAATGTCTTGGTGTGTTGTTTAATATAGAGAAATTTCGTGGATTTATAGAAGGTGTTCCTTTTACAGTCATTACTGACCACTATAGCTTGTTGTGGCTTAATTCAATTAAAAATCCTAGTGGAAAATTAGCGAGATGGGCTATGAGATTAAGACAACATACTTTTGATCTAGTACATAGGAAAGGAGCTCAGAACGTAGTTCCAGATGCCTTGTCACGTATTCCTAGAAGTGAGGATGATGTGGATGATAATGTCAGTATTTTGAATGAAATAGTAGTTGGTACGCTTGATGTAGATCGTATTGATCCATGGTACGATAATTTACGCCAAAAAATTTTAGAGTCTCCAGAGAGTTATCCTCAGTGGAAAGTTGAAAATGATTTTGTTTTGAAGTTTATCCCAAACAATATATCTATGAAAGTTAATCTTCCTGAATGGAAATACTTAGTTCCTAAGCCTCAAAGAGAGGAGATTATTGATTCTTGTCACAGTCCTCCAAATTGTGGTCATTTTGGATTTTATAAGACATTTCATCGTCTACAAGAACAATATTATTGGCCAAAAATGCGTCAAGATATTTTAAGGTTTGTCAAATCTTGTCTTGTCTGCGGAGCTCAAAAAGCGCCAAATACTGCTCCTATGGGTCTTATGGGAAAAGAAAAACCAGTAAGCTATCCATTTCAAGTTATAGCAGTGGATTTAATAGGTCCTTTGCCTCGATCAAAAAAGGTAATAAATGGTTGTTTGTAGTAGCATGTTGGTTTACTAAGTATACTTTATTATTTCCATTAAGAAGTTCCAAAGCTCAATATATAGAAGATGTTTTGGAAAATCGAGTTTTTCAAGTTCACGGATCTCCTGCAACGTTGATAGCAGATAATGGTAGCCAGTTTGTTTCTAAAACTTTTAATACTTTAAGTAAAACATACGGTTTTAATATTAGATTCAATCCAGTTTACTCACCTCAGTGTAATTTTGTAGAAAGAAATAATAGAACGATTGGTACCGCCATTAGATGTTATATCGACTCTCATGACAATTGGGATTTAAACATTTCTAAAATTCAACAGGCAATAAATACGTCTAAACATGAAGTTACAGGTTTTACTCCGGCATTTTTGGTTTTTGGCAGACACATTCCGTTATCGGGTAATTATTATAAAGATTTGAATGTTGACATAAGTGTTGACGCTGAAATAGTTCCGGGTGACCGAAATGCTTATGCCGAAAATTTAAAAAGTTTAAAAGATATTTTTGTAGATGTTAGGAATAGAATTCATAAAGCGTACGAGCGTAACTCTAGAGCGTATAATTTGAGAAAACGAGACATTTCATTTAAAGTGGGAGACCACGTTTGGCGTAGAAACAAAATTCTTTCGAGTGCTGTAGATAAATTCACCGCAAAATTAGTACCTAAATATGTGCAATGCATTGTGAGAAAGAAACTTTCAAATTTAGTATACGATTTAGAACATATGGATGGTTCTAAAGCTGGGAAGTGGCATATCAAAGATCTAAAACCTTTTAATTCTCCTATTTCAGAAGGTTCTGATTCTGAAGTTTCAGATGAAGAATAATATATTTGCTTCCTGAGGGAATATTAGTTTGCTAGTGTTTTTTGGACTAAATGGCTTTTTAGTTATTTGGTGGGTGACGACCCTTTGTTCAGTTCTATGCAGAATGAACAGTTTGCAGTTTTATTTTTTACTTTTTGGATACAGGCCATATTCAAAAAGTTGCCAATGTTGGCGTTATTTAGATAAATAGCACGTGTTGCTTTTGCCTTTTAGAGGTGTAAATTTTGGTTTACTGTTGAGCAGTGTATTCATTTGATTTATAAATAGCAAGTGTTGCTTTTTGCCTTTTAGAGGTGTGAATTTTGATTTGCTGTTGAGCAGTGTATTAATTTAGTTTATTATTTGGTCTAGCAAACTTAATGTTTTCGCCTTCTGAAATGAGAATAATACTATTGGTAAAATTGTATTTATGACTGAAAGTGTATGCGGTCATATGGAGAATATTTTTGGTATATATTGTCATTCTGACTTAATGATTTTTTATAGATATTTCTGGTGTACTTGTCATTTTCTGATAAGTTTATTGACTAATACTTTATAAAGTATTAAACCCCACAAGTTCTTTTTAAGTTTTTTGTTTAGTACAGGCCGTGGAGTGTTGGGTGCCATCGGATTTCGTACAAACGTGCTTCAGTTTACTTTGGCACACCTGTTCGGAAGGGCAAGCATTGGGGGGAATTCGTTTGGCGTAGTGATCTACCGCGATGCTACACATAGCTGGGCGGTTCTACTGTGTTTTGCCTGAGCTCAGTTCTAGGCTGTGTTGTGCGGAGGGCTGATGTCAGTGCCACGCTACGGAACACCCTATTTTTGATTTTAGAACTTGTGGTAATGCTAACAGCATTTTTTTAGTTTGGTATAGACTATACTATACTTCCTTTTGTTGGTGGACATCTGGGTCACCAATTCTGTTTGAGTCTTCCACCTTTCGGATTACCGTGGTAGGGTGGGTGTTCCTGTTTTTTTGGACGTCAGAGAGTGTGTTAGTTATGATGTTCTGGGGTGAGGTCAGTAAACGAGGGTTTCTACATGCTACTTGAGAAAGCGCAATGCTGACTTATTTTTATCTAGTTTTGCCACCTTGAAATCTGACTGATATTGCTCTCTGCCGTTTGAAATCATCAGTGGGCATTTCGCCTTGCGATGGTGTTCCGAAAAAGCTATTATTGCTTTATGTTATTTGATTTCTATTATATTGATTGTAAATAGAGTGGTTGTCTGGCGGTGTCACATTGATTTCTCCTATGTGGATTTGTTATGACTATGTGTCTGCGTCAGCGCGATTAATTATATGGTTGTCTTTCAAAATTGGTATTGAAATAACAGTCTGTTTGATTATTTTTCAGGGTAGTTCTATAGTTAGAACTGGATATATTAATTTGTGAAAATTTTGATTTACTATTGTTTCTCCAATGGTACTTTTGAGTAAAGTAGCCATTACTTGATGTAAGCTTGGAATTAGATTTGTCATACTTTTACCGATGTTGTCTTATCCCAATGTTGTCTTTTTTCCTGAATTTGACTTCCCGATATTGTCTTCCGCAAGGACGTGTGATACACGCAGTTATCAATACAAATTTCATTTCCATAGCTATGTATTAGTGGGTGATACGGTATTTAAAATATCCTATCGAGATAGTCTATTTTTTTTCGGAGAGGGGTAAATGTAGCATTCATTTTTACATAGTTCGTTACTCGTGTAAAGATACATGAAAGCGAATGCTCCATGTTGTACTTTAGGTACAACCCGTCTACTTCTTAGTAGAGTTTTATTAGGAGGTATTATTTCAAATTGTAATTTACCTGTATTATATATATTATTTTGATCCTAAAGGTTTAATAGGTTTTGTTTTGTATAGATCCTTCAGTTTTAGTTACAGTAAGGTTACATAACCGATTGGGCTTATATATTTGTATGGGATATTGAATTGTCCACAGTTTAGTTTAGTTTCCTTCTGTATGAGATACTCTATGATTGAACAACTTTAAAGTGTTGTTTGTAACTTTGAATATTTATTTTTCAATTGTCCAAATTTAAGGTTATTCTATATTTTTGTCAATGACAGCTCGGTGTCAGAGAGTAGTAGTGAGGTCATTGCCGTATCGAATCGTGAGTCGTTTTTCATTTTTTGACCTTAAGTTGTCACTACCAATGCCATCAGGGTTGTTTTCACAGAGTAATATAGGTTCGGCCTAGTAACTACTTTGTGGTTTTTCGAGTCAATTGGGTTCTGGAATTATCTACGACCGTTACTAACTTCAAGTCTTATTTCGAGTACTTCCGTTATCGCCATTTTCCTAGGCACTTTTGCATCGACGGCCGAAGGCGAAAGCCGGTTGATTTGGGGCTGCCATGTGCAAGATTCAAAAGGTGGCCAAATTTTCTAAAATGGACTAAAAAGTCCTGTTGCTCCAGATAATTGGTGAGTTTGCTTTGATTTGAGAGTTTTTAGATAGGTTTCTGAGAACCATGCTCTTTTTTAGATCTGTAAAGGAGAGCAGGCACATGTTTCCATGACGAACCAACACTGACAACCATGGGGTTTTTTTTATTCCTTTTTCTCATAGAAGACCACATAAATTGAAGTTTTCCATTTCCTGCATATATCAAAGTTTTCTGACGTTCCTTATGAAGTTTATTGTCTAAAACCTTACATTTCCATTTCACCAATATGGTATACTGAATAACTTTCCATCTTTTTCATCGAACCAGTTACTGTAGTCGAGAGGATTCTCTTATGGAAGGAGATATGTAAATAAATGTACATAGTACTGCTTTGACGAATTAGAAGCTGTTTAAGTTGATGGACCAAGTATGAATCCGCCTTCTCAAAGATTATCAGGCCAGTTTTTTTTAATCATGTAAATCTTGTAAAACCAATTTGGTAAGTTATCCAATTCTCATTAATATTAATTACCAGGTAAATACTACAAAGGTTCTAGAACATTTGGGTTAAAAATTATAATTACCATTTTTTTTTCTCTTAACTATAAAACCAGAAGTTAATTAGACTTACCAAATGAGCCGTTAATTCTCACATATTTTGATGTAATAAAATGGATAAACAGGTGACTACAAGGTCCATATAATTTTTGGAATAATATATCATTTAACTTGATTACATCATAATTAATAAAAGAGTATTGATCCTTTGTTTTAAAGGTGTGTTTTATTGTTACTTCTGCAAACTTCAGATATGTAGTTATTTTAACCGTCAACAACAGTAAGCTCCAAGTGATTTTCTTACTTGTTCTACACTTGAGTACACGTAACTTCTTTTCAAAGTAAGTGGCGTCCAGGCTGAAAAAATGTACTATTGCTAATTGCTAGGACCTACTCTCTCCGACACAAGAGCTGCCGCCTGCAAATAAATGGTAGGTAAATCTTTGTAAGTAAATAGTTTGCCACACTATTAGCACTAGAAAAAAACTTTATTTAACTTTTTATCTTGGATTTATTAGTTCTTTAATATAGCTGTTTCAGTTTTTAAATTTTAAAAAATTTTTGAGTCACTGACGTCTTATTTTTCTATTTTATAGTCACCTTGTTTATGCCACAGAAGATTTGAATACGTCAAAATGATTTACTCAAGATGTAAAACTTTTATGTAGAATAACATTTTCTGAGAAAACAATAATAAAAAATTTATTTCTAAGAATAATTCATATAAATTTGTTTATAATCAATAATATTCACATAGCAGACCAACCAAGGTGAACTATAAATAATCCCAAAAAAACGAAAACAAAAATAAAAGTTTGACACCCTTTATCTTGGTTGTTATCAATTTTGGGATAATGCAAGTTTAAATAAATCGCATTATTTCGCCTTAAGGAGCCTGCTGTTGCTCTGTGTCCCATTACGTTTGGGACACCCTGTATATTAACTAAAACATATTATATTAACTGTATGGTTTTATTTCTAAGAATAATTAATATTAATTTGTTTATAAACAATAATATTCACATAGCAGACCAACCAAGGTGAACAATTGCCTTATATTCAATCGGTCATATTGTCTAAGCCTACTTATGCTATGTTTTTAAATTATACTTATTTACCCAAGCGTTCAAAATAGACCATGAAGATTTTCATGAGATAGGTAGGGGTGCAAAATATAACCAATCACCCGGTACAATAACATTTTCTGAGAAAGCAATAATAAAAAAATTATCCCATTTGTTAACCAAATTTGGGCGGACCCTGTAATATGCAATTGTTGTGCTCCAACTTTTTGCCTCCCGCTTTTTTTTTTCGATATAATATTCCGATTTAAATAACGTGAACTTACCTTAGTTATAACTTATCTCAATAAAACACTTTTTAACAAAGTTACTATGGCGTTCTTTAAAACACAAACTAAACTAAACATTATTCATTATTTACTTGCCGACTTTACGCTGATTCATATTTATATTTCTACCAAGTATTATCAGAGTATTGTAACATAATACTTTGACCGATCTAGATATTGCGCTGTTGGCCGCGACAGACGGCAGAGCGACATCGACATGAGCGACATCGACATGCAATGCAAAGTTTGCGTAAACACGATCCTAATAGTATTTTCAATACTAAAAATCCACAGATCTTGCATCTTACGCAAGTATCATAGGCGTATTGAAAATACCTACCACATACAGTGGCGAGAAGTAAACCATTATGTCACAGATTACTCCTATCTGTAAGTATGTAACGTGTTGATACAATTGAGCCGCTATCAAGCGTTAATATGACGGCATAGATGTTCCGATTTAGTTTGAAATAATAGTTAAATTATTATACTTGGAAATGTGTAAATTTGACTGTTTTGTTGAAATAAAAAATATAGGATAATCTGTATATTAGTACATATTGAAGAGAGCTCAAAACCACCTTTCCAAAAATAGCGACAAAATTGTTTCTTTAGCTATACACAGCCATTTACCTGCTGGTCCTTGTGCTCTTTGTTCATGAAATGTCTAAATCTTAAGTCGGCTATGAAATGTTTTGGATTGGTATAGTATATCCATATAAATGTAAAAATAATAGGTTTATAACTTCTAAATAACATTTCACGGCCGACTTCAATTGTTGGCCAATCTTATTTTTACCTACGTGTCTCTCTAATGGCTGGCGATGAACTGCGACGCGACTGCCTCCAGTTGATCCGCAAAACGTAGGGGAAGCAGAAAGAGTTATGCTTAGCATTACCCCAGTTGATCTAACTTTCTTGGATGTATTTGCTTACCGCAGTAAAAACAGTAAAATGGTGACAAGTTTCGTATGCTGGCAACACAAGCCCTGTGTAGAGAATCTGGAATTCTATAAAACACTTTTCCAGCACTCCATGCCAAAATCATTGTTAGGTGGGTTGTGCAGAAATCAAACACGGACTTATCAAAACGTAGTTTAATTATTAAAACTTAATATTACTCAAGCCAAAACGCGTCGTTTCCTTCTCGGCTCTGTTCTAACTAACCTCTAAATCTTATTTAAAAACACTTCAAAGTCCTAGCCGAAACAAATTACACCCATATCAAAAAATAACATAATAATATTATGCTCTAGCGTGACGGGCGCCACGCATGACGCTTCCTGCATGTCGTTCATTTTTCGTGAAAGCAGTAGTATTTTCAATACTAAAATTAAAAGCAATTCCTAGAGACAACTGGACACCATCAAAGTAGTATGTAGTCTACTCCCTACATTTTGCTGAAAGTGGCATAATATAATACGTAGTTCGCGAAAACGATTATCATTTATCAAATGATTTTCTGTATTACACATTTCGGCAAAAACTATAAACGTTATAAAAAAAAAAGGTTCCGATCCGGATGGATTGGGGGACGCCCTGAACCAAACAATTTGGTAATACGGACGGTGCGCGGTGCTCCGTAAAGTGACACTTCTGATACTCATCCCGATGGATTAGGGGGCTCTACGGCAACATCCTTCAAGTCGCACCACGGAGACGTAATAGGTTGCCCCCGTCGAGGTCTGTAATGGACAAGAGGTGTTACAACAAGAGCGTAAAAGCTGTGCCGAGAATAACACCTGCTGGTAGACGGGAACCACGTAAAGCTGTAGGTCCCATCTGGATGACATTATCTCAACTACTACCGTGCGTGTAAAAATTATTTGCATCAGAGAGGGCTTGGATTAAAAAACGTAGTGCTTGGTTTAGATTACAATGATATGGGGACGATATATCTTACCAAATATAAGTTAAAATTTTGTCAAATTCATATTATGACATGATGTGCCAAACTAATGAGTAATAAAATAAGTAGACAAATACAAATTTATTTTTGTTATTTACAAAATTATAATATATTATAATAAGAGTAATTCCGGCGTTTTTCAAAATCTGCGGCTTGTGTTTCTTGGAATACTTGCACTTTATAGGGAAATAAATTTAGCTTCTACTTAAGAATAGTCCTGCATATTCCATAAGATCTTCCCACTTCTTGGGACAGGCGTCTTATACAATTAGTTGGCATATTTTGCATTATTTCACGAACGTTTGCAAGTTCTTCTGTTCTTACAGATGGTCTTCCTGCTCCTTTTTTGTGTTGTATAGAACCTGATTCCCTAAACACAGCCGCGGTTCTTTTCAGGCAATGATAAAAATCCCCAGCAATAAAAGCAACGTTAGGAAAATGTTCGTGAAAATCGTCCATGCACAAACCCGGATTGTATTGCCACTCACCATTTACTCTAACCCTGTTTCGAAAATACGCTTTAACCATGAATGTTTCTGCTGTTCCGTAAAGCCCATTGTGTGAATTGTTCAAGAAATTGGAAAAATTAGCGATGAATCAAATTACTTGTAACGGCTGTCAAAGATGACGGAATGACTGATTGATTGTTAATTCAGGAAGTTACTGACACCCAACAGGTATTAAGCTTTACGGCTAAGCATTACGTCCTTAGATGCAAGGCCCTTTTTTGATGCAAATAATTTTTGCTCGTACGGTACGACTACTACTGGTTAAAGATAATAAGAAAAGTCGCTGTTAAAATTTGGGTATAACTAGATTAATATCGACAAGAATGAGACTCGGAGAGGCTTATGTTTAGGCATAGACCGAAGAGAGACAGAGAGACAGAGAAAGAGTGTAGACTCTCAAAATCCCATCCTATCACAGCATTAAAAATTGATAATCAAAATAGGTACACATTGTCTTTTCTATTTTGTATTACATTTATCACAAAATAGACCAAAAACGTTACGAATTTCGATTGTGATTCTTTTATAAACTCTAGCAAGTCACAAGAGTCAAAATTCCCCCCCCCCTCCCCCCCCCCCTTCTAAACGACGCCAATCCATAGTTAAGGGTACATTCCCTAATTTGTTAAAGCCCTTCCCGCAACACCTACATTCAATTGACAACGAAACACTTATATGCTAAAACTCATTAATATTCGTCAGGAAGCCCTTACTCTACCCTTATTTATTAACATTCCGACGTTTAGTTAACACGACAGCAATTTTAGGGAATACGTAATTAAAATAAAACTCACATAAAAATATGCACACTTATTCTAACAACGAGACCGACAGATCGTGTCCACCACCTCGGTTTTAATGAAATTTAATACATAGGTTGAATATGAAATCATACACAATAGACGCGTATTTTTCACGTGTCAAATTAAAAAAAAATTATATGCATCAAAGAGGGCCTTGCATCTAAGCACGTAATGCTTAGCCGTAGAGCTTAATACTTGTTGAGTGTCAGTAACTACCTGAATTAACAATCAATCAGTTATCCGTCATCTTTGACAGTCGTTACAAGTAATTTGATTCATCGCTAATTTTTCCAATTTCTTGAACAATTCACACAATGGGCTTTACGGAACAACACAAAATATTCATGGTTGAAGCGTATTTTCGAAACGGGGTTAGAGTAAATGGTGAGTGGCAATACAATCTGGGTTTGTGCATGGACGATTTTCACGAACATTTTCCTAACGTTGCTTTTATTGCTTGGGATTTTTATCATTGCCTGAAAAGAACCGTGGCTGTTTTTATCGATACAGGATCTATACAACACAAAAAGGAGCAGGAAGACCATCTGCAAGAGCAGAAAAACTTGTTGCAAACGTTCGTAAAATAATGCAAATTACGCCAACAAATTGTATAAGACGCCTGTCCCAAGAAGTGGGAAGATCCTATGGAACATGCAGGACTATTTTTAAGAAGCTGCTAAATTTATTCCAAGAAATACAAGCCGCAGATTTTGAAAAACGCCGGAATTACTCTCAATGGTTTACCAAAAATTTATTGGAAATAAATGATTTATTAGACCTGATATTTTTTTCGGATGAAGCCTGGATTCACCTCTCCGGTTATGTGAATTCTCAGAATACACGCATGTGGAGTAGTGAAAATCCCAATTTTTTTGTAGAGTCCACATTGCACCCTCAAAAAATTGGTGTCTGGTTAGCTGTTTCCCGAAGAAGAATTGTTGGTCCTATTTTTTTCCATGACACAGTTACAGCACAGTGGTATAAAGACAATATTTTGAATCCATTTGTGGAGCAATTACTTGACGACGAACTACGTTTTGGATATTTTCAACAGGACGATGCAACCGCCCATACAGCCGCCGAAACTATTAACTACTTACGCAATTTTTTCGACGACAGATTGATCCGTTTTCGATCAGGCATTGAATTTCCACCTAGATCACCTTGTTTAACGGTTATGGATTACTTCGTTTTTCCTCATTTAAAGAACACTATTTTTAAAACACCAGTTGCAAATTTAGAACAATTGCAAGAAAGGATTATCCAAGAACGTGGTAACATTTCTCCAGAGATGCTGGTCAACACTTTCGAAAATATGAAGAGACGTGTAAATTTACACTTGAAGCATGGCGGTGGCCAATTTCGGCAATTTATGTAATTATTTTTCTTTCTGTATATTCTTACTTTGTTAATTTTGTAAACAACAAAAATAAATTTTGTATTTGTCTATTTATTTTATTACTCATTAGTTTGGCATATCATGTCATAATATGAATTTGACAAAATTTTAACCTAGATTTGGTTAGATATATATCGTCCATATCATTGTGATCTTAACGAAGCCTTACGTTTTTTAATCCAAGCCCTCTTTAATGCAAATAATTTTTGCTCGCACGGGAATAACGGTTCCCACCGCACGCCACTGACCACTGGGTCTTAGTTCAGAAGCTATCCCTGCAGAAAAGTTAATACCATAAACACTTGAACTAAAAACTCCCTTTCGATCTCGGACTACAGGAAGGGGTTAAAGTAACCTAAGCAGATTATATTAAATCGCCCTCCGGTAATCCCCCTGCGTTCTGTGACCATCGCGGAAACAGAATGCCGTCGGACCGACGACGGTCTGCCATGATCTATGGCAGTCATAAAACACCGCCATAATCACTAGATGTGGCCTCTTGGTGTCTGTGTCCTGCCACTTTATAAGACTAATTGGCCCGGTTACCGGAAGGACCATTTGGTGTAAGGATATTATGGAAACAACAATAGTAATAAAGATTTTACTACCTTGGGCGTTTAGTTATATGTTTTTATGTGTTTATCCCTATATTTCACTTCCAGAACGTTAACCCAAAGAAAGAATAAAAGACAAGGGTATAATTTGGAATAATAAATTTAACACTTTATATGGGAATTTAATGGGATCCGTAGAATCCTGAGATGTTCTTGAGCTGACCTCTTTCCTGCCCGATTTTTCATATTTCGGATGCTTTATTTTATTGATTTTGTTAAATTATTGTAAGTAAAACCCTTTTTTACTAAAAATTTCACTTTGATTTGACAATTCGACTTGTTTCACTGCAGCTTCGTCAGGTAATGTAACAGGGCCACTGACTTGAGTAATTATTTAAAACCACTCATGGCTAATCGCAAATAATATCAATTTAATAATAACAATGTTGGTAAAAAAGTAATTGGCATATTCTTAGATTTGCAAAAAGCATTTCATACAGTATCAGGAGTATCCTGAGATGTTCTTGAGCTGACCTCTTTCCTGCCTGATTTTTGATATTTCGGATGCTTTATTTTATTGATTTTGTTATATTATTGTAAGTAAACACTTTTTTACTGAAAATTTCACTTTGATTTGACAATAGGTACGACTTGTTTCACTGCAGCTTCGTCAGGTAATGTGACAGGGCCACTGACTGAGTAATTATTTAAAAGCACTCATGGCTAATCGAGAATAAGATCAATTTAATAATAACAATATTGGAGAAAAAGTAATTGGCATATTCTTAGATTTGCAAAAAGCACTTGATATAATAAACTGTTATCTAAACTAGAATCCTATGGAGTTAGAGGTATCGCATATAATTTATTTAAAAGTTACTTATCAGATAGAGAACAGAAAGTAAAAATAGATAATTTCATTAGTAAAACAACTACTTTAATTTGTGGTGTTCCTCAGGGTACTGTTTTGGGACCAATTTTATTCTTACTATATATTAATGATATATTAAAATCAGAGTTAAATGGAAAAATATTTTCATATGCAGATGATACTGTATTAATATTACCAGCTAATACTTGGAATGAATGCGTTTTTAAATTCAGAACTAGACATTTCAATAATAAAAAATTATTTGAGTTATGACCTATTAAACTTAAATTTAACTAAAACAAAATTTATGACTTTTTCTTGTGATAAAGTTACTCAGCCAAATAGTTTAAAGGAAACTAAAATTCATGATTTAAATTGTTTAGAAATATCAGATATAGTTAGAATTAATTATGCTAACTGTTTTTGCCAAAATAAAATTTAAAAAGTTGAATTTATAAAATATTTAGGAATATTGATTGACCAAAATTTAAAGTGGGATCATCAAATTAATACTCTTACAAAAAAATTAAGAAACACTTTATGTCAATTTAGACTTTTAAAAAATATTGTGAATCAAAAACTTTGTTTAATGTTTTATTATGCACTATTTCAATCAATTCTTTCCTATGGTATAATTGGTTGGGGAAGTGCATACGACTCGAATTATAAACCGCTTATAACAATACAAAATAATATTTAATAAACATATTTTGTTTCCTTCAAAAATATTATTTGTTTATAATAATATTCTGAGTTTAAAACAACTTTATTACAAAACATCCATTTTATATATATTATATATAAAAATAAAAATGTATTACATAACATTACTCATAATATATACCAAACAAGACAAAAAACAAATCTATGTTTATGTTATGATAATTTTAATTTAACACTTTTAAAAAAGAATAGTAGAAGTAATAATATTACTAAATATTACAATTTTTCTATTATAATTTCTCCCTTATTTACGATTTTTCTTTTTTTTTTGAGTGAAAAAAATTTTTGATTTACTTTCTTATATTTTTAAATATATTTATGACGTGATTAAAATTAATAATCTAAATGGTTGTATATTTTTTCATTACAAAATTGAACATACTTATTAATTTATGGTTTATATATTATTATTTATTTATTAAAATATGGTTTTGTAATGATGCTTTCATTGGATTTATTTTTTTTTAAAGAAACAATGTTATTGATTTTTAATATTATTATAAAGAATTTGCAGGTGCAAATAAATAAATCTAATCTCACATTTATGTACGAAATACATACCTTACACCTGGGTTACCAACCTTCCTGTTTCCTGTTTTGGGTTGTCCTGATTATTTGTTAAGAAGCGTCCTGGTAACGTCCTATTTTTAAAAATTTATTTTTATTTATTTATATTTAAATAATTTTTGTTCTACCCTGCGTGCACCACTGCTGGTCATTCATTTTGTCTCTTAAAATACGTAGTTAAGCTAATCGATTCAACTGATTTTTGTTTGTGAAACCAGCTAGCTACACTGAGAAAAAGGCTTTCTTTTCCTTATAAGAATTCATACTCTTTACAGAACCGTTTAATACTATACACGTAGGAAAAATGGTTATCCGCTCATCTCTTAGTAATAAGTTAGAATAGTACAAATATGAAGTATTGCAAAGCAAACAGAGGTAGGTAGATTATGTTTCCCCCGCTCCATCGTATTGCATCTCGCTCATGGCACTTGCTAGTGGCACGCCGCGCCGCTTCGATTCTATTAATATCAAATAAATATTCATTCTTTCGTCTTTCGTACGTTGCCGCCAGAATGAAAGGATCAGGTTAGAGTTGTGTAGTTCGCGAACGAACTAGTTCAAAAGATCGAATCTGACAACTGAACTAAAAGATTCAATCAGTAATTACTGAGAGATTGAAACAAGGCGAACTAAAGTCTAAACGGAATGTACTACGCAAGCGAGAGCGAGACGACCGAGATTATAGGTTTTGTCACCTGACCGACCGATGCATGCCGCGATGATTTCGTACTATTTCGGTATTGAAATGAATAAAAAACAGTGTCTACTGTATTTTTTGTTAATTTAATATATAATTTAAATTTTAAAATATTTCTTTTACTTCACTATGCCAGTATAAATCAGTGAACTAAATGAACTAAACGAACTAGTCTTTTGAACTATTCACTTTATTGAACGAGAACGAAAGATTGAAATCGGCAAAGTGAACTAAACTTCCCAGCACTAGATCAGGTTCAAGCAAAACGCACCGAGACAGCCAGATTCGATGCGATGGAGTGGGGGAAACATAATCTACCTATTTCTGTTTACTTTGCGATACTTCATACTTGTACTATTCTAACTTATTACTAAGAGATGGGCGGACAAACATTTTCCCTACGTGTATGTGACAGCAACGCACTTTCTTACGTAAGACAATAAAAATTGCTAGATCGTTGTGTAGTGATAATATCACGGTAATTTAGACAATAGGAAATAAGAGTAAATGCTAGCATAGAATGATTTATAGATTAATAGCTATAGCAATAATTTGCTCCGAATACTCACAGTAATTATCATCTTCTATTGGGGGTGTAATCTGGTTTTATATACTCTATTAATGGCGACTAGCAGTTGTAATGAATCTTGACATTAATCATATTATTATTTGCTTGCTACGATTATTAAACCATATACTTACCACTAAAAATCAGTAATGTAGTTCTCAAAAATTTAAGTAGTTTCTAGCGTGATATTGTTCTTGTCATTTAACGTTGCATATGATTATCTATTATGCAACATGGTTTACTGAGATCGTAAAATTTGTCCATAGATTATAAAGTCCAATACTTACTAATGATGGGTTGTTCGAAATAAGAATATTTTATTGCTTTATCTGACATGCAAAGTTTTAAAAACTTATAAACAATGTAAAAATAAATTAATTGAAACATGTATTGGTACGATGAATGGAATTCAAATTCAGATAGGACAGTTAGAAAACTCCGAACAACGATGTAACCTGCGCAACAAATACGTTAAAACTAATAATACTCGGCGATTGCCGACCGCTACGAATCCCCACCAATGTTTTGTGGATTATAGGTTCTAACGGATACAATTCGTTTTTGGGGGCGCTGTTCTGCTTTCTTACTTGTAGAGAAAGCGCTTTACTGGGAACAAAATGCGTCGAATTGAGAAGATACAATTTATTTCTTAACCTGTAGTAACAGTAGTTCATTATTCAACAAGACTGTGCTGCTAATGCAACTGATTCCTACCAATAAAAACACTATATTAGCCAATCTGGAATTGACATACCACTAAAGCGGGTTTGATACACTAGCAATTTATTTATTATGATTAATAAAAAATAAACTATCAATACAAACTATGTCTTAGCAAACCTATTGTATAAGATCATTTTCATCAGTGTATTTGAGAATTTTTAAGTCGGTTTGAACTTTTTCAGAAAAATATCTTTCGTGTAAAATATTGCCACTCAATTAGGCAAAAAGGACTGGAATAATATAGTGGAACCAATAACCCGAGGTGATCATTTCACAACGGGCTTATCTGGCTTATACCCTATTTTTAATGATTTAACGGTATCTTATTCAACAGTTTATCGTGGCACAGCTTGTTATTTACATAAATAAATAAAATGCCAGAGGACAAAAACGTATTACGTACTATAATGGCTACCAACAATCAAAATATCCTTAATCCCATTATATATAAGAAAATAATTATACGGGAA
The DNA here is from genome assembly GCA_963969555.1 of Polydrusus pterygomalis. NCBI lineage: Eukaryota > Metazoa > Arthropoda > Insecta > Coleoptera > Curculionidae > Polydrusus > Polydrusus pterygomalis. The sequence continues at coordinate 32,354,604 of OZ018376.1, read as the reverse complement.
TCGTCTAAATTTATCACATTTAAATTTTTATTCATTGCATTAGCTTATTAAAAAATTCATTTGTATGTTTTCCGCATTAATATCATAGGATTAACCTCAGACCAAGCATGGTCTGAGGGATTAACCAAAAAGATAATAAAATATTCATTATTATGACATTTTTAGAAACATTAATAATGGTTATTTACTGATAGTTTGTGACCATGAGTAATGGATTTATTACACACGACCTACGACCAATTACATCGAAACAATTTTATTACTTGCTAATAATTACACTTTAAACCAATCAGATAGTTTTACTTTCCTTCGCGGTGAGAGTAAAGACATCTGATCCAACCTCTGTTAATCTATTGGAACCAGTGGCGTAGCGTGGTTGAAAGGGCGGGGGGCAATGGTTTAACTTGTGTTGTCCCATAAAATTAAATTAGACAGATTCATTAGAAATTAAGTAATAACAACGGGCAGCTTGTTTAGGGAGTAACTGGTGCCCTTCACTCAACACCGACGGCGTCACTGAAAGTGATGCTGTATCTGCTTTCCGTGGATATTTATGGAAAAAGTATGGCTGCAAGAAGTGCTCTCCGACAGAAGGAGTCGATATTCTGAACCGGTACCCGGTACCAACTACGGACAGAGCAGCATACTAAGGATATATCCAAGCCAAAATTTACGAGAGTCGACCGATTAAACTGATACACTGCCACACTTACTTTATGCTCATTCCAGGTAGGGAAGAATGGGAAGGCGATCAAGTAACATAGCTTTATATATAGACACTCAAGCAGCGATAAAGGAAATTTGTTCCAGCAGCATTAATCCAAAATTAGTAAGGCGCTGTCGCAAAAATCGCTGCACACTTAGTACTCAGCATCGAGTCACCTTATGTTGGGTTCCTGGCCATTGCCATATAAATGGACTGCTCGCCAGGAAGGGCGCAGGCATGCCTGTGGAACTAGCAGAGGATAATGTAGCTAGACCACGACCATCGGGATCAGTCAAAAAAGAGATAGATCGGATAGTTAAACAACTTGCGCAAAGCAGATGGACGGAACTAACAACCTGTAGCATCTCCAAGCAATAATTGTGGCCCCTACTTGATAACAGGAAAACCTCAGTGTTATTACAGTAGGTACATTTGAAGAAATATCACTGCCTTTTCGGTAGACACGACGAATGAAAATACTAAGTAACGACTTCTGCAGAAGTTGCAGAGATGAAGCAGAGGAGGAAAGTATTCAGCATTTCTTGTGTGAATTCCCTGGCCTCGCAAGAAGAAGGTTCAATGCCTTGGGCGAATCATTCTTTAATGATCTGGAGGAAGTAAACAACTTACAACAGGATCGATTCACTAAGTTTATTAACAGCAGTGGCTGATTTGAATGAGCAGCCAAGATTCTTCTATGTTCTACGTCGTGTTAACCATAAGGAGACTAATGCGGATATAGGTTCCGCGGACACGTGTGGTATCACAACGGTCCTCATAGGACTACGTTAGACTGGTTAGATAATGAATGAATATTAAAAATTCAGGATCAGGCGTAGTTAAAAGCTCGGTACAGCGTTGTCATAGTGATTTCCCTAAAACATTACAATTTGATATCGTTAGGAAACCATAAATAATATACTCAAAACCCAATATTATATGCAGTGACGTAGCAGTCGAAACCATGGAAATAAAGGCAAACCGCCAATGATAACATAGTATTTTGGCAGTTTTTATGGTTTCGACTGCTACGTCACTGCATATAATATTGGGTTTGAAGTATAGTAGAAAATTTAAAAAGCACACATATATTTAGCATTACACAACAGGGTGTCCCAAAAGTAATAAGACACAGAGCAACAGCAGACTCCTTAAGTCGAAATAATGCGATTTATTTAAACCTGCCTTATCCCAAAGTTTTAATTTTGTTTTAGTTTTTTTGCGATTATTTCTTAACGAAACGACATAGCAGCACAAAAGTAAGGGTTTTGGGATTTTTTGAGGTGGGGAATTCCAAATGATCCATAGTTTTTGTGTAACCAGTAGAGGGCTCTGCCTACGGTATGGCCCACTCCTTTTAGCTGGTATAACTTTGTTTAGGCTTCTTATATCGATCCGACTAATAAAAAAATAAATTACTTTATTTATTTTACATCAAAAACGTCGCTAGGAGCAACCTTTTTCGAGATAATCGCGTTTTATATGTCCACTGCAACAAGTATGTGGTCCAAAAACAACGGGAAATCGAGCAACGGTGAATTTCTGACTTAAAATATTGTAAATCAGTTACATTTGCTAAGTGTCAAAGCTATTGTAAATACTTGAGGTTGACTATTTTTTTTTTAATAAAAACGCTTTTTCGTACGGAATTACTAATTTTATTCTAATCAAAAATTTTATTAACTTTAACAGAAGTTGTGTAGTTGTGTAACATGTTCTTGCCTTAGAAACGTCGTTGTTTAAATATCAATGCCAGCTGTGATAAATAATACGAATACACAATTATTTTAAATATTTTAGCATTCTTGTATTAAAAATATGGAATGCGATTATCTCGAAAATGGTTGCTCCTAGCTACTTCAATAAAGTATACGTTTTTGATGTAAAAGAAGTAAAGTAACCTAATCGATATAAGAAGCCTAAACAAAGTTATGCCAGCTAAAAGGAGTGGGCCATGCCGTAGGCAGCGCCCTCTACTGGTTACACAAAAACTATAAATAATTTTGAATTTCCCACCTCAAAAAACCCCAAAACCATTAATTTTGTGCTGCGATGTCGTTTCGTTAAGAAATAATCGCAAAAAAACGACACCCTGTAGCTTGGTTGTTATCAATTTTGGGATAAGGCAAGTTTAAGTAAATCGCATTATTTCGTCTTAAGGAGTCTGCTGTTGCTCTGTGCCCCATTACTTTTGGGACACCCTATAGTTAGGCACACATTACAAAATATCTAGTATAATTAATATAACCTTAGTTTTCAAACCGAGGTAGTAGATCTAGAGCAATGAGCTAAAATTTGTCATCATTGATTTCTGGTAAAACGATTTCTGATCGGGACAAAATATAAACAATGTACTCCTTATATATTACATGTCTGTGGATTAGAACCACTGTTGCAAAGAAAACAATTAATAAAACCACTGAACAGTAACACTTTTTTGCAGTTTCACTGCTTGGTAATTACCAAGGTAAGGTTTAATTTGGGTAAATGAATGGTACAAAATAAAACAATGAAATGAAATATCGTTTAAATGACTGACCAATTTGTAATAGTCTGATATTTTTACTGATAAAGTCTGGGATGCGTAACGTTTTCAGATTTTGGTTGAACCATTAAACGGAAATTGTGGGTTTTGGGTAACCAGCAGCAAAGCAACTTTAAATATCAGTAGCGTAGCATGATATTAGCATTTGACTAAAATAGCTGCAATATTATTTTACTCTGGAAGAAGGTCGGGCTATAGCAGCTTCCACAAAAAAGAGCATTGCTATAGAGAACTGCACTCAGTGGCGGCTCATAAACACTGAGCAGGCCGATCCTCAAACGCGAAAGAAACCTGGGTGCCACGCCCAAAAAAGCCTAGAACAAAATCCTTTCGCGATAGTGTTAGCGAGGAAATTCTTCTAAGACTAACCCCCTTCACCGAAAAAATATTGGGAGATTACCAATGCGGTTTCAGAGCAAATAGGTCAACAACGGACCAGCTGTTAACCATTAGGCAATTGCTAGAGAAGAGTTGGGAATTCAATCAAGATCTTCACCAGCTATTTATAGATTTCCAGCGGGCATACGACAGTGTAAAAAGGGTCAAAATATGACATACAATGGCTGAGTTTGGCATCCCACCTAAGTTGATCAGAGTAACCAGAGCTTGTGTTGAGGGTTCTAGGCTAGGTGCAGAGTAAAGATTGGTGATGACCTCTCAGATGTGTTTCAGGTGAGCACAGGTCTTAAACAGGGAGACGCACTATCACCCACGCTTTTTAATATCGCACTGGAGAAAGTAGTGAGGGAAGCCAAAATCGAAACTCAGCTTTTCGGGGCCAGTGGGTCAAACTTGCTGCTAGCATATGCCGATGATATAGACGCGGTAAGCATAAGCGTCATAAAAGTAAAAGAACTATTTTATAAAATTGAAAAAGAAGCGGCACATATGGGGCTTAAAGTCAACGAGGTCAAAACAAAATATATGCATGTCTCAAGACCAGGCAGAGCTAGGGTAGGACAAAATGTGACCATGGACACATACCACTTTAAAAATGTAAGACAATTTAAATACTTAGGGTCCACAATCACATCCGACAATGACATGAGTGAAGAAATCAGAGAACGCCTAAAGTCAGCCAACAGGTGCTTATACGCCCTAAGGATATACTAGAGTCCAAATACGTGACTAGAAGAATTAAAACGTACCAGACCATGATAAGACCCGTGGTAACGTACTGCTACCGTATCAAAACAAATGCAGAACTAAAACAAATGTATAATCAGCCAGAACTGATTAACCTCATAAAGGCACAAAGGTTGAGATGGGCAGGGCACGTACGGAGACAACCAGAAGATAGAATGGCCCGCTTAATATGGGACAGAGCACCAGAAGGAAGACGACCACTTGGAAGATCAAGATTAAGGTGGCGTGATAATATAACATCGGACCTTCGGATAATGGATATCGGGAATGGTCTAGAAGTTATGGAAGACCGAGACAGATGGAGACAAATTGTTGCCTCAGCCAAGGCCCACCAGGGGTTGTAGAGCTACGAAGTAAGTAAGTAAGTAAGTAAATTTGCGAGGAAAAATATTTCGTAGAATTTTTTCGTTTTATCATGAAAATGTTTTCTCCAGGTTTAAATAAAAAATGGCTTTTTGCAAAAATGTTTTTTATAAATTTAATAAAAATAGTAGACACCGACCGAAGGTTCGGTTTCGGTTTCGGCTAGTTTCGGCCAATAAATCTAGTTTCGGTGACAGTTTTGGATTCGGCCAAAAATCGGCCGAACCTTTGGCCGCGCCGAAACTCAGTGTTCGTGAATTGTCGCCCACCGTTCGGCTAACTTTGGGTGAGTTCGTAGGCAGTGTTGTCTATACAATTAAAAAATTTTCTCTGTCGGCCTTTTTTTTTTTCTTTTTAGGTGGGAAAAGTTCAATACGTTCCCAAGATCGATCTCGTCCTATATTAAATAAATTAGATTTTAGTATACAATAAAATTTTTAACATGTATAATAAACAAGTTTCGGTTTCGGTTTCGGCCGAAACTGAGACCAAGGCCGAAGATTCGGTTTCGGTTTCGGCTGAAAATCTTGTTTTGGTCGGACACTAAAAAATAGTTATAATCAAAGATAAAATGCAATTACTATAGTAGGATTTCCTATTTATTACCTAATAAATTTAAAATACATCGGTATACCACGATAATGACTGAATCATGTCATCATAGATGATCGTAGGAAAAATATATCAGCGGTCCTTACAACAGCCCCGGCATTCGTGCTTAATTGCTATTAAAAAGATTATTCAAAATATTAACTGCGTATGCAAAAATCCCGAAAACCTCGCATTCGTGTGTATAATGTCAAGCTACTAAATTAAACGATTTAACTTAAATATGGCTAATTGACCGTGATCAATGACCACCATAAAGCATCACCATAATCGCCGGTTCTGTGGATGCCGCGACATTGCGTTGCATTCGTGTTACTAACGAGACTAATTGCAACCAGTTGTTGTGGAGGACATAATTGAATCGAAGTTTGTTCGATTTCAAAGTACAAGATAACTGTTAATTGTTCGGCCGACGATAAATTTTAGTAAATTATCTGGTTAGTTAACGTGTACCGATGATATATTAAAGCTGAAGCCAGCTTCCGATTATTATCGAGCTGCCGCGTTACACGAATCTTTATTTCTGTTATTAAACAAGATTACATTGTAATTAGGTTTTTCTACTCCTTACTCGGTAAGTACTTCATTTTGATACTGATTTGAGGGAGGTAAGTACATTTTACCTCCCTAGGGAGGTAAGTAAATACTTATCTCCCTAGGGAAGTACAAAGTACGCCAGCGTATAGAATTATCGGTGTCTTTCATCACTTGCATTAATACTGCACCAATCCTTGAAGTCCTGGTAACACCGATTGTACCGTTCCTGCAAGCTGCATTCGCAACTGCATCGATATCCATTTTTTCGATTGTTTAAAAAAACTGACACTGACAGAACGTTTGTTTGATTATGAACATTATGAATTCCATAGCAATCAACGTGTCAACACTAGGAAACTTGTCATACATACAGGGTATTTCTTCAGTTGGATAGCTAAAATTATAAAATTAAAAAACATTTTTTTTTTAATTTGAGGGAACTGGAGTAGAAAAAATATAATACAAAATTCGGGAGGCAGTATTCGTGACCAGTCTCGGACTATTTTGCAAGCCCTTGCTATCGCTCGGGCGCAAACTATGTCCTCGACTGGTAAGTATCACCTGCCTCCCTTGTAGTGTAAATAACTATTTTCTTCTCCCTATATTGTAAACAACGCATTTTGACACTGAATTACCAAAAAGGTATCGATTGCCCTTGACGACCGGTTGTAAGTCAACTTACCACCCTTGGGTGGTAATAATTTATGCCATATAAAAACAATGATTTATAAAAATTGAGTAATATTAAGTGATATGAATATTAATAGTACAATTATTACAGTTATGAACAATATTTACAAAATTTGGATAAACGTTTTCTCGTATTTGTATGAAATGTTTCGACTCCATAATTTCTCCATCTCTAACCAAGTTTTCTGTTACTCTTGAAGTACTGCAGGAGACTTCTGGCTTCGTTATATTGTATAAAATTTTATTTGCAACTTCCTTTTTATTGTTGACGCTCTCCGCTACATAACTTTCCGCAATAGTTGCAGATTTCCATACGCCATGTCGCTTGAGGGCTAAGACATCAACTCCAGTATTCGCTAATAAAGTGGCCGACGTTCTTCTAAGGGAGTGTCCAGTATACTCCTTAAAGTTTTGAAAGTTCAGAAATTTAGCAATTTTACTTAGAATTGAAGAAATCGAGTTTTTCCCGACAGGCTGGTTTAAGCACTTTCCATTTTGATATCGCACGAAGAAGCGAAGATTAAAATTCGTCATGTGGGATTTCTGATATCAATGTAATTTCGAACTATTTTGAAATAACAAACCTTCTCATCGTCACTTTTAGTCACTATAAATTTACGTGCCATTCCATTTTTTGAATCAGGAATAGTAGCAAATATGACTTCATGCCTTATTTCAACATTGTCCATTTTCATTGCACAGAGTTCACTAGAACGGCACGCTCCAGCAATTCACATTATCATTACAACCTTCATCATTAAATAAATATCATCGGGGGCTTCAAATAGGAGTTTATTTACATCTTCCCTATCAAACACATTAGATTTTTTGGGTTTATATTCGTCGTTTTTTCTTTTTAAAAATGCTCGAAGTTTAGGATACTTGAAAATATTTTTTTCCTCTATGAAAAAGGTGGACTTCAGCATGAAATATTCACACCATAAGCTTGATGGAGACTTTAATACAGCAGATTTTTCGTGAAAGTACGCCAAAAGCACGGTTTCTGAAACTGCAGTAGCAGTCTTTGTTTGGCACCAGTTCTTGAAGTATTGATACGTTGCTTCATACCTCTTCCTCGATTTTTCTAGCAGCAGCGACAGACAAGCGATATTTGCTGATTCTCCTATATCCATTTCGCTGTTATTGTTCAGATATTCTATAGATTCATACGAAATGAGAGTAAAAACTTGACGTTGAAAATTATTTTTATTTGACTGACTAAAACTTCTTTAACAATACAAATCAATAATTTCAATTTTTCTAAATTTTTGATAATAAACTGTCAGCTTGACGTTGTCGTTAAAATAGCAATGTTTATGATGCTATATAGAAACCGGTCAAAGATGTCCATAATTGCATACAAAACGTATCGAATTTAATAAAAATCCAAGAATAAATTCTGCGGGGAGGAGAAAAAATGTTATATACTTCACGGGATGTAAGTATATTTACTAGTCTCGAATTTTATTGCCAGCTCTCGCTATATCGCTCGGGCGCAAAATCGTTCTCGACTAGTAAATGTTACTTACAGTTTTATTCATGAAAATTGGATACACTAAATTTGTTACATTGTAAATCGGACTTGATTAATTTTGACTTTTTAAAAAGTGAAAGACTGTCAATGCCAAAATTTTAAAAATGCCTCGTCATTTAACAGAACTATGGAGAACTATAGGGTAGGAGGCCGATCGACAATGGCAGCATTTTCAAATTCTGTCCCGGTTTTTTGGTTAGTTCGCTACTGGCCGATAGATGGCTCTCGCGTCCGAAGTGGGCTGATGTTGTCTTCTTCTTCTTCGTTTTTAATATGGAAAACTAGATCCTCCATAGTTTTTAACTTTTACTTAAACCCTTTATTTTTCTGTGCTTTTACTTTTGACAATTGACATTTTATTTTTCGAAATAACAAATAATGTTTGAAGGCAAGACAAGACAAATAACGTTGTATTGTAATTAATTTCCATATTTATAATAAATAATGGTACAATTTATAAAAGTAGAGTTTGCTTTGTGTCGGGGTGTAAGACAGGATCTTTTTCAGAGAGAAAACGCAGCCAAATAAGTATCTTTCTAGCTCCAAAGGTATAGCTAGAATGTTTAATACCCTGTATTTTAAAAACCAAGCATCGTTGGAACTTTATACAGGCCGAGTTTACTAATAAGTATAACAAAGTAAGTGTAAATTCATATAAAAGTCCTTATTTGTCCCTTAAAGAACTAATTTAAATAAAAATAGTTATTGCGTCCATAAGAAACCATTATTTGATAGCCCACTTCGAACACGCGCGCCATCTTACAGCGACTCGTAAAGCTGAATTACCGATGCTAATTTGGGACCGAATCCAATGCATTGCGATCGGCCTCCTACCTCAAGTCCTCCATAAACAGAACTTGAAAAAGCTCAAATAATAGCCCGAATTGAAGACGGGTGGTCAATACGGGCACTAGCAAATTTTTACGGAAAAGGCAAGAACACAATTTTAAGAGTTAAGCAACGTTGGGAGCAAGAGGCGTCTTTAAAAAGAAAGGTTGGTACTGGTCCGGTCCGCATTACTAATCCTGAACAAGATGACGCATTTCTGGAATATCTAATGGCAAATCTTTTCGGAACTGCAAGAGACGCTGTCATTGATGTCGGATTTCCTGGATCTCAACCTACAGCCAGCAGAAGAGTAAAAGAATCAGAGTTAAAAAACCGCGTAGCTGTGAAAAAAATTATGCTTACAGATCAACATAGGCAATCTAGGGTGCTTTTCGCCCTAAATCATATATACTGCGACCATCATTTTTGGAACACGGTAGTATTCGCTGACGAAAAGGTTTTTCAGTCTACATATTATAATGGACAAATCCGTGTATACCGTCCAAACAACACAAGATTCGAAAAGCGGTATACTAGCGATCTTGCTTTTCGACCGGGACGATTTTCTGTGAATGTCTGGGGTTGGAACTGTGTTCATGGGCCTGGTGTCTTATGGCGATTGGAGGGCAGATTCAACGCCGAACATTATATGCGTGTTTTGGAACATATAATGCTACCATCTGTTGGACAACTATATCCACATACCTCATTCGTTTTTCAGCACGATAATTGCCCGGTTCATACCGCAAATGCTGTGAGGGAATGGTTTCAATATAATAATCTAGAAGTTCTGCCATGGCCTGCTTATAGTCCCGATATTAATCCAATAGAAAACGTCTGGGGTTTAATTGCAAAAGAAATATACAGAAGAAATTTTAGACCTCACAATGCTAATGAATTATACGAAGTAATTCATGAGTGCTGGGGAGGCCTTGATCAAAATATTATTGTAAATTGTATTAACTCAATTCCAAACAGATTAGCTCAAGTAGTCGAAAAAGAAGGTCATATGACAAAATATTAAATTTTAATAATTGTTGATATTGTTTTTACATAAGATGTTTATATTGTTGTTATGGTTGCTGTTGTTATATAGGTGCGTTGAATATCAATTTTGCGATAGTACAGAAATATTTTTTACATTTTATTAGACGTTTTATTATCTACGCCAATACTTTGCTTGCCATGTCACTACTATAACCTCAAAAACAATAAATCGAGCATAAAAGCCGAATCTACGCAAATATGGCAAATAACGGTAGTAAGACTTGTACCCGTTTTCAATGAATACAACTGTACATCCCTTGTAGTATAAAATATAACAATTTTTTTTTCCACGTTGGCTATGTTTTTACCTTTAATTACACTAGTCAACAAAAAAAAATGCTACTGGTGTTATAATAACTGTACGGGAAAGTTTAAAGCATCCAGATTGAGCATTTAACAACCAACATTTTCCACAACTCCCTAGTTTCATTAATTTTATAAAGCAACAAGACACTTTCAGATTTGAATTGAAAGGTTAAGTTTAAAAGCGGGGATAACACCATGTGTTTACGCCCGAACTTCACCTTGGTTGATAACGTTATGTGTTGGATTATTATTATAATTTTTTTTTTGATTTTTTTTGTAATCACTTGTTTACACTTTATATCAACCAATAAAGACAGTTTATTATTATTATTATTATTATTATTAATTATTAGTTCATTATGATATTAGGAGAATAAGAGATACTTTATGTGCCGAGAGTGGAAAGTTTGTCTGACGAACGTAGTGAGTATAGTATCTCATTTTCCGAATATCATATACTATTTTTTCTTCAATCGTGCATCATATTATTCGAGATAAAACAATAAAAGAAAACGAATTTTTTAATAAAGATAACAAGATTGAATTTTTTACTTATTTCACTGTATATTCCCTTTTTGGTATCGTTATCATATATAGATCTGGTCTTAACGTGCGGGTCCAATGGTCACTGATCATATGCGTCAAATCAGACAACACAGAGGCTATCAAAATGTTGTGAGATTATTTACAAATATACCGAAGGAAGGAAAAATAGTTTCATTATTTTATCTATCGCGAAGATAGCCACATATACCTAATATTATTAGTTTTGTAAAAATTATGTACAGGGGAGTTGAAAAAGTTACAAACAAGTTATATAATCGTTAGTTATATACCTACTGTACCCTTTAATTAAAAACGACAATAATAAACAGTGCAATTTATTTTAACAATTTTACTACTAAAACCTAAAAATGCAATGGCATTTAGTCTGATAAACTATTTCGAGAATGAAAGAAAAAGTGGAAATTCGCAAACCAATATGCAGGAAACCGCAATGAAAACACTGGGAATTAGTTTAAGGACTATGCACAATAATGTGCACGAAAAAAAGCATAATATAATACCCAAGAATACTAAAAAATGTAAACGAAAAACACCGTTTATAATTATAGCCTAAAAACTCTTATCGTCACTTATAAAATCTGAAAAGTCCTCGTCGTCTGAGTAGTCTTCGAATGAAGCAATTATCATTGGCGCTACTTCGACATCTAGTACTTGTTCTCGATCCTACCAATCCCTTATTAATATTTCTGTATGTTCCACCGATTTCTTCCAGTACTCTTGTGTAATATGATCTAACGAATCTTGCCAAACTATTTGTACTTGGTCGGATTTAAGACCATCGCCTACATGTTTTTCATAATAAGACTTTGCACCAGCCCATATTAATTCTATTGCGTTAAACTGGCAATGATATGGCGGCAGTCGTAGAACCTCATGACCATATTCACGCAGTATTTCATCTACCGCGTAAATTTTGGGTTTGACTATGCTATTGATAGGAGTTCCGATTTAAGCATATTTGGTAAAAGATTTTGGTTGTGTTTTTCCAGCCACTCATAAATATCACTTTTCCTCCAAGATGAAGTAGGCTGTTTTTTTAAAATTCTTGAATGATATGATGCATTATCTAATACAATTAAAGACGGAGCATCAAAATTTGGTATCAATTGAAGTTTTAACCATTTTTCAAACATTTCGCAATTCATATTATCATGATAGTCAGCACTTTTTGATGTTGAAGAAAAAATTAAACTCGCACCTGCAACATATCCTGTTGCAGAACCGGCATGCAAAATAATAAAACGCTTTCCCGTATCGCACCCCTTTTTCCTTTTAACACTTTTTACAGACTCATCTTGCCAAGATTTTGAACCATTTCCATTCGAAAATATCTACGTTTCGTCTAAAAATACCACTTTTCTAAATTTCGATTTGTAATTGTCCGTATATTTTTTTAAAAACTGAACACGCTGACTCACTATCTGTGGCTGCTCACATAAAAATGTTCGGTTACAGTCTTTTTTATAGCGAAAACCTACATTTTTTATTAATTTTGATAACGCTTCAAGTCCAATTTCCAAAACACCCCGAATTTTTAATGTTTTTTGTAAAACTGGAAGAGTTACATTGGTTTTTGATTTGTATAAATCGTAAATCACATTTCGAACTCCCATTTTAATATTTTCGCTTAAATCCTCAGTCTTTGGCTTTCTTCGTTTACACTTTTTAGTATTCTTGGGTATTATGTTATGTTTTGTTTCATGCTCAATTTTCTGCACAGTCCTTAAACTAATTCCCAGTGATTTGGCTACTGTTTCCTGAATATTGGTTGGCGAATTTCCACTTTTTCTTTCATTTTCGAAATAGTTTATAAGATTAAGTACCATTTTTTTTAAATGGGGATGCAAAAACCCAGAAAATTGTTTCATTTGGTCACAAACTGTCAAAGTCACAAAACTGGCATATTTAAAATAAAACGTAGCTGGTGTTATTATAAGCGTTTTTAGAATCGCTGGAAAGTAAATACATATCCTTTTTTTTCATGTCAAAATGGAATAAGTCTGTCTCATTTATCTTACGTATTTTATTTAGAGGGTAAAATTAAACGCAAGTAAAGAAAACAAAAACTGAGAGTATGTCTTTCTTGAATCGTATGACCCGCACGATAAGACCAGATCCGACTATAAAGATAACAAGATTGAATTTTTAACTTATTTCACTGTATATTCCCTTTTTGGTATCGTTATCATATACGTACTTGTTTGGCATCTATCAAAACAAATATTTCAAATTCGGTGTCGCGTCAGTTGAGACCGAATAAATCTACAGAAAATGAGTTTAGAAGTGCCTGATGATCCTCCCGAGGTAGTAGAGGCAGCTAGAACAGCTATTCAAAACTTGCTGCCGACGAAATCTGGTGCAGTATATGAAGCTGCCTTTGTCAAGTTCAACAAATGGTGCACTGTAAAAAAAGTAATGCAATACTCTGAGAACGTTTTATTGGCATATTTTACCGAAATGGCACTGAAAATTAAGAGTTCTAGTTTGTGGGCTCATTATTCAATGATAAGGTCCGTGTTAAATTGGAAGCATAATATGAACATTGAAAAATACAATTTGCGTGCTTTTTTAAAAAAGCAAGAAAAAGGTTGTAAGCCAAAGAAATGGAGAGTCTTGGAACAGTTCAGCAAATTTTTGTCTGACGCCCCAGATGAAAAGTATTTGGCGATGAAGGTAATAAAATTACATTTTGTTTGTTCCGCATTGTGCTAATCAACCCTTAATTTTTTAGGTAGTTTTGATATTTGGAATATCTGGGGCATGACGTTGCGACGAATTAGTGAATATGACAGTTGATGATCTTGAAGATATGGGTTCTTTGCTGCTAATAAAAATTCCCAACACTAAAACTAATAAGAGTAGAACTTTCAACGACCTGGGGGATGAATATTTAAGCAAATATAGAAACTACGTTAATTTGCGTAATGCCGATTTTAAGGAACGACGTTTTTTTTGAAATATCAAAAAGAGAAATGTTATAAAGCTGTTATGGGTATCCATAAAATTGGTAGTGTAGCAAAAGATGTGGCATTGTATCTGAATCATTCCAAATTGGAAAAAATATACAGGGCATTGTTTAAGACGAACTTCCGCAATAGGTAATGCTTGTTGATAGTAGGGTGATATTACTATGCTGAAAAGGCATGGGGGTTGGAAATTTGATGCAGTTTACCAATAAACCGATGTTAACGTTTTGTCATGATTTAACAACCAAAACTAATATAACGTCAAATCATTTAGTTGAATTCCTTGCCGCTGACTTTGAGACGCCATCTGAGGTGGATCTCACCCCTCGGAGATGCCCCCTCCCCACTTGGATCCGTCAAGAACGGGTTAGTATATGCTGTCTGTTACTCACTTCTCAAAAATTGAGAAAGCTATGCTTCTAACGTATAAGCTATCATAAATTGCCCTATATATTTAAAAATCACATCGTAACAATGCCGAAAAAGATAGTATAAACTCAATATTAATATCTTCTCCATTTTTTCCACTGCGTGCGTGATATTTATAATGGAAATATTTCTGTGCGAAACACATTTATTGAATTAAACACACGAAGAATAATAAGGAGACTAAAAGATAAGAAAAAGGGAAGAGTAGCCATTTATAAAGTCAGACACCTTCAAATGAATATTTATTAAACACATTTATCATAAGGCAAAAATTAACTTTAAGCTGTAAATCTCGGGTAAAAGAGACTACGATTTGTTAAGTTTTTGTTTTATACAAGTTGTAATATGAATTTTTAATATGCTGAGGTAGGTACATATTTTTTAATTAACATTTTAAATAATTTCGAAGGAAATTTTTAATAAAATTATGCCTACGGTTTTACTTTACCGGGAAAAAGTTTGACCTTTCAGATATTTTTTATTCTAAATCTTGTTAAAAATGTTTACCATATTTCATAGATATATTATATATCAAAACACAAGCTTAAAGTAAAATTCATTTGTAACATTAAGTACCATTTCTGAAAGTATTTATCTGATTTTTGGTGTATTATTTTATGGTTTTGTTACCTAAACTTAACTTTCAAGGTGTCCCCACAGAAATTAATCAAAAGGGGATAGTATCTAGTGATCCTGCGGACTACTTCCTACACTGAAAAAGAAGCCTTCTGTTCCTTATAAAAATTCAGTTACTTTTTATAAAACTGTTTCATACTATAATATGACAGCAACGCGCTTTTCTACTGTAAGACAATGAAAATTGCTATAGACCGCTGTGTAGTGATAATTAGGGCTGGTGCGATTACCGAAAAAGATAATCGATTTTCGATTATTTGAAATAATCTCCTATTAATCGATTAATCGAAAATAGTTAGTTATATCTGATTAATCGAAAATAATCGATTAATCGAGAATAATAGATTATTTCTGATTAATCGAAAATTACCGATTAACCGAAAATAATCGATTGATATCACAGGCCTGCATTTTTTAACACTTTGAAAGTTGATTTTAAAATTTTAACTGTTTTCTAGTAATTGGGTAGCGCTGATTTCAAATCTGCTTTCAGTTTTTTTATATCACGTAAGGTTATTTTTCAAACCGGTAAAATTCAAAAATATAGAAAAAAAACACGATTTATTTCATTTATAAGCTAGTTTTTTAATATATTAAGGAAAAAAATACAAAAATATACAAAATATACACATAAATGGTTATTTATTCTTTACGCTTCTTCAAAAAACCTTTTCTTTTTTCAGAAAAGCTTCTTCTGGTTGTTTTTCTGTTTCATCTAAAGGAAGATCTCTTCTCAATGTCCAACAGAAATCGGACATCATTTTTGTGTCCCAGCGCCCCTGGTATCTTTTTTCCATCTCTTTAATATATTGATGAAATTTTTCACCTTGCTCTTCACCCACGTCCCCAAGATTTTCCGGAAATTAGTCCAAATGGGAATGTAAAAAGTGAATTTTTATGGTCATATTCTGAAATTCCTGAAATTTTCCAGCATATTTTCAACGATCTCAACATAGTAGTCATTTATGTTCAACTCTTTAAAAGCATTCCATTATCTTTTCAAATTCTGTATCTTTCAAGCTGCTATTCTGCGGACCTACAAAGATTCCCTCCTTTAATTTTGCCTCTGACAGAGCCGGAAATGTTTTACACAAATATTTAAAACAATTTCCTTCTTTGTTTAATGCCTTAAAAAATTGTTTCATACGTCCAAGTTTTATGTGAAGTGGTGGAAGTAAAACTTTTTGAGGGTCAATAAGACTTCGCGAATTACATTTTTGTTTCCAGGTGTTAAAGTCTCTCTTTGTGACCACTCTCTTTTTATCCAATGCTGTTCTCGATTCCTGCTAGCCCATTCGCACAGGAAACATGGAAATTTAGTAAATCCAGACTGCTGACCTAAGAGAAGACCTAAAATTTTTAGATCTTCACACACTTCCCAGTTGTGATTTTCATATTATATTCTTAAATGTAATTCCTCTAAATTTTCATAGTTTTCTTTAACTAAACTGTATGGCCGACCGAAACAGAAGCAAAAACATTGTCATTATGTAAAAGAACAGCTTTAAAGCTCCTTTTTGAAGTCAATAAAAAGTCTCCAGGCAGAAGATGTGTAGCACCACAGAAAATCATTTTTTATTCATCAATCATTTAGAATTTGAAGTACTATATTCATTTTAAAATGTATTAAAACGCCTATTATAAATTTTTTTTTTATATTTTTTCTTTTTTTTTGCAAAAAAAAATCTGTGGGTGATAGAGACCAATTGTATTTTAATTAGTTATTTCTATATAAAAACTGAGCTCAACAAACAAAAATCACATCATCACAAATTTCATACAGGCCTTTGTATTTAATCAAAATAAATCAAAAAGTCGATTCAAATATTAGATCGTTAAGAATATTAATTTTATAAAAGGGGCACAATTTATTTCGTTGATTGTCTTGCAATAATATTTTTTAAACCTATTTTCGGGGTAATAGGGTTGCTAATAAATATATAGAGACTTACAGTAATAATAAGTAACTAGCAACTTCAATCATCCAAAAACATACCTATATTTCAGAATAATCGAAAAAAAGTTTTTTGGTAAATTGATTAATCGAAAAAAATAGTTTTTTTTTCGATTAATAATCGATTAGGTAATCGATTTTTAAGACGTAATATTTTGTATATGTTTTTTTTTGGTGTGGCTGAACATATTATTATTTATGCAATAAAAATAATTTGTGCAAGTTCTCTATTAACTCAATTTGTAAAGATATGCTAGTTGAACTTATGTGCTTCTGACCATCTCACATTGTAATTTACTGACGTCAGAACGACTCCCTAAGTGAGTCGGGCACCTAGTTAATGGATCAATTAGATTTCTATTAGCATTTCAGTATATATCCTTTAGAACAAGCCCTCCAGTACTTTTACAAGATTATGCTTGGATGAATAGAAACAGCCTTTGAAAGGAAATGGTGTGGAAATGCCGATAGGAGCGCTGTTTTGATATACCCTTGAGATATAGTCATTATAATCTCATCAAAGATAATGTACTTTTTGAAAGGTGTAGAGATAATGTCAGTTATATAATTTGACCTTTGCTGTTAATTAATATAATGCCGTAGTCATATTTTAAATTAAATTAAAATAGTTAAAGCCAAATTATATAAAATTAAAATGGGCAGTATGATTTTTTATTTAAATATTTTACAATTACAACTTAAATTACTCGTTTTTTATGCAAAGCTTTTTGATGTCAGCACAAATATTGCTATTTAAAAGTCCGTAGTTTTGTAATATAATATGTACCTGGGTTATTCCAAGATTAGTTGCTCGCTAATACATATATATATTTTTTTTTTGAAAAGTCAGCAACCGTGGTATATTTTGAAATACTTATCAATTATACACTTTGGATCACAAATCTAGCATCAGCAGTGCACTTTTTTTCCTTTTTTGCATTTTATGGTATATTAGTAGAGTGGAAACATATATGACAGTCATATAATATGTTACTAAGAGACAGAATGGGATGTAAAAGTAAAATGAATAAAAATAAGAACTCAAAATATATTGTTTTTTGAAGTACCAAGCACTACAAAGACTCACTGAATGTTACATTTAGTGACACACCTAAAATAAACATATAATTTAAAAAATGTTTGCATGCTCTCGCATTTTTCTAAGAAATTCATTCCGTCGGTCTGGGTCTGCATTAAGCCGTTCTCTGTACCGCTTCTGCTTTTTTGCCGCAGGTTTCTAATTTAATATTCATAAATAATAATTTTGTCATATATGTTACCTTATGTCACATATAGTACCTAAGGAGTGGTAACATATTTGACGGTAACATATTTGACATTTCACACATAATAATTTAAAATTGCCGCCATGTTCAATCTGATCGGCGCGTTTAGAGTAATAAAAGAAGTATTCACATTTGCATAATTTGTATACAATTTGTTATAAAAAAACATATGATTGCTGGAGTAACATGTTTGACTTATAATAAACATACGCACCTGCTTTGGATACTATCTTTTTCAAAAACTTTCTTTTAAATCCACAAAACACAGTAAATTTATCACCAGCATCAACCCAAAACACTAAACTTACGTTTACTGGTCGACTGGTGAAAAACAATGCTGTCACGTCGCACGTTATTGTATTTATTTCTTGGGTAACATATTTGACATCGTTCCCAGATACACTAATATTTTATAAAATTATGGCATTTCTTTAAATGTATCTCACAAATACTTACCTAGTAATAATAAAACGGTACATAAATAATTATTTGCTGACGGAAAAGAACAAACAATATGCATCTTAACAATATAACGCGTTCATCAATTTGAAGGACCCCATCGGTAACTGGTAACATATATGACATTTATCTTAAAGATAACCTTTTTATTTTGCAAATACAAAAAAATACTCGATATTTTTTGATCACAGTGTTAGATAAGGTTAAATAAGATTGACAGGAAAAAAAAATAGTGGCAAATTTTTAAAATTTAACGGTAAAATGATTTGAAACGCAATTATTTTAACTTATCTTGGAATTACCCACGTATCAAAATAATAATGTTTCAATATCCTTATAGAATTCTCTAAAATTAGTAATATTGAAAAAAAAAGATATTTTCTGTGTTTTCTATTTAGTAAGATATCTGCTCTTACAGCCACCTTTTACCATAATAATCCTAAAAATAACATAGACTCACTTTTAAAAAAATGTTAATTCTTACTCCCTTTATCCCGCTCCCCCCTCAATCCCTTCTTATTAAGAACGTATTTTGTCTAATTATTTTAGTAAATAACTCTATTTAAAATTTTAAAAACTAAAACCGTAGAAAAGTTTAGTTTTGTCCCTATGTGTGGGAAAAATCAAGAATTATATGAACACAAAATATATTTTTTTATATATGTAATTGCCCCAATTGCCTGTATACAGTGTGACTTAATAACTTGAAATAAATTTAGTAAATCCAAAACAGTTTTTTTTTGAAAAAATACTTGGCCACTGATATTAACATTTTCAGTTGAGGTATGTTTTATAAAAAAAATATGGTACAGTTGGTCCCAAATTAGATATATATGACGATATCGATAATGTTTTTGAATGGCAACCCTACCATTTTATTGACCATTTTTAAAGTGTTTTTTAAGTTATACATAAGTACAGTTCTGTTCATAAAAAAACCGTACAAGTCTTATGACTAGTTTTTGTATTATTTGTTTTATTTCTTTGAGGTAATCAGAGACGCATATTTAAGGTTATATGAAATAAATGCAAATCATTGGCGTAGATGAAGTAATTAAAAAAAATTAAGTAAAATGGTAACGTCATATTTTATATTTATAATAACATACAATATAACAATGCGAACAAATTGAATATTATATTAAACAAGAACAATAATAAGATAGTAGGTATAAAAATTAATATTTGGTCATTGAGCCTTGTCTCTCGATCACTTGAGCCAGTCTGTTAGGCATCGAGTTAATCAAATTTGTTATAATAATTGGGTCAAGCTCTTTCCAGCATTCATGAATTATTTCCTACAATTCAGTAGAACCTTGAGGCAAAAAATTACGGTTAAAAAACCCTGTGAATGAGATGTCAAATATTTCATAGTGAATATGTATTTTCGACTTTATTTAGTACTAGCGTGTACCCGGCCTGCGTTGCAGCGCTTTCTCTGAGATTATAAGGCGAGTTCACCATCACGTCAAGATTTATAAATACAAACCCGAACAAACCTCTAAATTTATCAGTGTTTCTCTACAATATTATGCATGTATTATAAATAAAAATCTTCCTCTTGAATCACTCCATCTATTAAAAAAAAACCGCTTCAAAATCCGTTGCGTAGTTTTAAAGATTTAAGCACATATGAAAGGGGACAGACGGGCGACAGCGACTTTGTTTTATACTATGTTAAGAAGTATAAAAATTATGAATCGCTTAGAGTCAAAATTCAAGTAGCATTTTCACAACAACGAGATGCTTGCAAATGCAAAATTTTCATTATAAGTAGAATTATCTTAAAAACTATACCTTTTTTGTATATTAAACCATTAATAAAAATTTATAAAATAACACGTAGAATTAATAAATGTATTCTAATATATAGGGTGACCCATTTAAAAAAAAATCCTAAAAATGACGATGAACTTTTAAAAATTAATTTAATTTTCAAATAAAACAAGTAAGTATGAAAAGTAGGAAGATATATTTTAAATGTTTAAGTATTTTTTCCAGTAAGTTGAAGTACTTGTTTCTGTTTATTCATCGCTTCTGTTTTAACGCGAGTTTTCTGATTTAAAGAAATATGATTTTACAATAAACTAAATTAAACACAAAATTTATCAAATATCGCATCGTGACAATATTATTGATTTTCGTTTTGAAATTATTTATCGTAAAATCAAAAGAGGCATAAATAAATCTAATACAATGAAAAAATGTAGCCATTTTGCTAACATCTAATAACATTCTACACTGAGAAAAAAAAGGCTTCTATTCCTTATAAAAATTCACATTTTCTTTATAAAATTGTTTAATACTATAATGTGTGACAGCAACGCGGCTTCCTACTGTAAGAAAATAAAAATCGCTAGATCGTTGTGTAGTGGTAGATGGTAATTTAGCCAATAGGAAATAGCAGTTATTGCTACCATAGAATGGTTTATAGCTATTATTGCTCTGAATACTCGAGTAATTATCAAGTTCTATTATTGAAGGTGTAATCTGGTTTTATTATACTGTATTAATTTGAAGAAGTAGTCCATGCTTAAAGTGGAGTTAAAAGTATGGGAAAGAAAGAAAAAACAAAAAGTCTTCCTCCAGTCTTTTTGACAAAAACCTTAAAATGTTTTCTAAAAATTAAATAATTTTTTTATACTTTCTTTTTAGAAAGATTCTTCTTCTTCCCCAGTTTTTATCTATCTTAGACCACTTATACTGACTTCTCACATACCGAATATGGTTTAAATTTCATGAATTTCTTCATTTTATGGCTCTCTTACACATCAAAAAATTTTCAATTCCATGAAAACTCCATTAAGGTCCTTCACCATTTTCTCTTCTGCTAAAACCATCAGCACCATTTAAATACATTTTCTGTCTCCTGATGATGAACGTTTCAACGTTCGAAACATGTAGAGACCCTTGAGAATCATTCTATTAAATTTTGTGGAGGAAGACTTTTTGTTTTTTCTTTCTTTCCTATATTGTATTAGTTTCGACTGGCAATTGTAATGAAACATGACATTAATCATAATAATATTTGCTTGCTACGGTTAATAAAGCATATTTACCATGCACTAAAAATCAGTACTGTTATTCTCAAAAATTTAAATATCTTCTAGTGTGATATTGTTCTTATCGTTTAACATTACATATAATTATCTATTATGCAACATGGCTTACGGGGATGGTAAAATTCGCCCATAGATTATAAAGTCCAATACTAATGATGAGTTGTGCGAAATAAGAATATTCTATTGCTTTTTAAATCTCACATGCAATGTTTAAAAAAAAATTAAATACGAAGTAAAAATAAATTAATTAAGGCAGATATTGGTACAATCAATAAAATTCAAATTCGGACAGGACAGCTAGAAGACTTCGAACAACGATATGACCTGCGCAACAAATACGTTAATGACTGTTTGAAGGTTGGAGACAATGATGTTTCTTGAATGATGAAAGAGTTTTGGACTTCCATTGTCTTTATTTGTTTTAAATCACAACGTTTCAACTGGTAAGTATCTCCAATCGTCTTTAAGTATTCATCTGAAGACGATTGGAGATACCTACCAGTTGAAACGTTGTGATTTAAAACAAATAAAAACAATGGAAGTCCAAAACTCTTTCATCATTCAAATACGTTAATAGTAGATTCTGTAACGAGGTTGGAATGAAAATTCGATCCGAGTGGAACCACGAGTATCGAATTTTCATTCTAACCGAGTAGCAGACTATATTTTCTCCACGACCATCCAGTTCCATATCTGATTCATCCGATTTTTCACTCACCTATGTCGTTTATATCAATTACGGAATATTCATTCCGTATCTTGTTATGGAATGAAAATATACGCAAAACGCATAAGAAGCAAGTGTTTCGTGTTTCAGAATAAATATTCCAACTCAAGAGCGAGAATTTTTACATTCTATTATCAAAAATGATTTTGGAATTATTGCATTCAGTAATGTTCGTGGAGAAAACTAATACTACGTTGCGCGGCGATCGCCGATCGCTACGAACCTCCACCAACGTCTTGTGGATTATAGGTTCTAACCGATACAATTCGTTTTTGGGGACGCTGTTCTGCTTTCCTGATTAGAGAAAGCGCTTTACTGGGAACAAGATGCGTCGCATTAAGAAGATACAACATAACAAAATGGCTGTATAAAAGTAGTTCACTATTCAACAAGACTCTGCTGTTAATGGAGCTGATTACTACCGATAAAAACACTGTTCTAGCAAATCTGGAATTGATATAACACTAAAGCGGGTTTAATACACTAGCAATTTATTTAATATTGGTTAATAAAAAAATAAGCTGTCAGTACAGGGTGGCCCATTAATAAGGGACGCCTGCTATATCTCGGAAAGCATTAATCGTACAGCTTTCGGAAAAAAATTTTATGAGTAAAGCGGTCATGAGAAAATTCTGGAAATTACTTTCAAGTTCCTCATTTCGCCGCAAGGGGGCATAATCAAAAATTAGTTTTTTAAATTTTAAATTTCTCCGAAAATTCCCATATTAAGGTATAACTCTGATTATATCATTGGAAAGCTTAGACAATTCTGCATCATTTTGGTTTAAGGCTTGTTGGCGTACCGACCTTGATAAGAGTGGGGGAAGCTATTGAATGTGTAAACATTAAAATCGCCGTAACTTCTAAACGACTTATCCGATTATAATAAATTTAAGCTTGTTTGGAAGGGAAAGGTAAGTACCTTTAATCGTCGTATCCAATGGTATACGATAGTTTCTAATAAAATTGCTAGAGGGCGCAATTTGTAATAATAACAGTTTTTTTGATTTTATCCCGAAAATTCAAATCATACGGTATACCTATGACATCATAATCGGAAAATAGATGGAATTTACAAGAAAAGATGTGAAACCCGCAGTTCGATATCTTTGTTCGTTTCAGAGTTATTGCCAGAACAATAATTTTTAATGTAAATTGCGCCCTCTAGCAATTTTATTAGAAACTATTGTGTACCATTGGATACGACAATTGAAGGTACTTCCGAACAAGCTTAAATTTAGTAAAATCGGATAAGTCGTTTAGAAGTTACAGCGATTTTAATGTTTACACTTTCAATAGCTTCTCCCACTCTTATCAAGTGAAAGTGTAAACATTAAAATCGCTGTAACTTCTAAACAACTTATCCGATTTTACTAAATAAGCTTTTTTGAAAGGAAAAGGTAAGTACCTTTAATTGTCATATCCAATGGTACACAATAGTTTCTAATAAAATTGCAAGAGGGCGCAATTTGAATTAAAAGTTAATGTTTTGGCAATAATTCTGAAACGAACAACAATATCGAACTGCGGTCTTTACATTTTTTCTCGCAAATTTAATCTACTTTCCGAATATGATGTCATAGTTATACGATATGATTTGAATTTTCTGGATAAAATCAAAAAAACTGTTATTATTACAAATTGCGCCCTCTAGCAATTTTATTAAACACTATCGTGTACTGCTGGATACGACGATTGAAGGTACTTACCTTTCCCTTCCAAACAAGCTTAAATTTAGTAAAATCGGATAAGTCGTTTAGAAGTTACAGCGATTTTAATGTTTACGCATTCAATAGCTTCCCCCACTCTTATCAAGGTCGGTACGCCAACAAGCCTTAAACCAAAATGATGCAGAATTGTCTAAGCTTTCCAATGATATAATCAAAGTTATACCTTAATATGGGAATTTTCGGAGAAATTTAAAATTTAAAAAACCAATTTTCAATTGTGCCCCCTTGCGGCGAAATGAGGAACTTGAAAGTAATTTCCAGAATTTTCTCATAACCGCTTTACTCATAAAAAATTTTTTCCGAAAGCTGTACGATTAATGCTTTCCGAGATAAAGCCTAAAGCCTTATTAATGGGCCACCCTGTACAAGATATATCATAGCAAACCTGTTGTATTAGATCATTTTTCTCAGTGTTTCCAGTGTTTTACATTAATTATAAAACTAAAAAAGTTCTTATTAAAATTATAATAAGAAGAGAAACAAAGCGAGCACCAGCGAAAGATTTTGAAGATTTTCTTATTACTCAAAAAATGCGAGCAGTAGCAGCCTTTTTAATAAAATATTTTTTACTTTGTGCAACGTATGCGGTAAAGCGGAATTGTAAATCATAATTTCGAGAACCTTTGAGAATAAGTAATAATAAATTTAATTTTATCTTCTTGGATCTAACCGGGGAAGGTATAAAAACACCTAATAATAAACTGAAGTCAAGCGTGATTTTTAAACAAGTACTTTGTGTATTTTGTCCCTAATTTTATATTCATGCTATAAAATGGCAATATAAAAGTACCTTCCTTGTCAATTTTAGGGTTCTTTAATATTTCTCTGTAAAATTTAAGTTTTAATAAAAAACCAGTCGAGTATGAAGCTTTCTACACGAAAAGGTTGTCAAAATATTTATTTATGTAAGCAATAAGTCAGCAAAAAGTAGCTATTAAAAAAGAGACCGGCTTGCACTTAACAGCGAATTCTAAAAAACGAAGTTTTAATGGAGGCTTATAAAAATAAAACGGAACGCACCCTTAACCCTCCCAGCTCCCAAATATCAGCAGAAGCTTCCTTCTTAAAAAATTCAAAAATGTTTGCAAAATTACAAATAATTAGTTTGTTAAATATAATATTTAAATATATACAATATACATAGCTCCAATATGGGAGGAATATTTGAAGAATATATCTATCAATATTAAGTATTAAGCAATGATAGAAGCAACCGACTGTTCGTTGCCTACAAACGTGCCATAATAATAGAAATATATCAATTTTGCCCAATTTGATGTCAATTAATTATTTTTAGTATTGAAAATACTATTGGGATCGTGTTTACGCAAACTTTGCATTGCATGTCGATGTCGCTCATGTCGATGTCGCTCCGCCGTCTGTCGCGGCCAACAGCGCAATATCTAGATCGGTCTTGTAATATAATACTCTGATAAGACTTGGTAGAAATATAAATATGAATCAGCGTAAAGTCGGCAAGTAAATAATGAATAATGTTTAGTTTAGTTTGTGTTTTAAAGAACGCCATAGTAACTTTGTTAAAAAGTGTTTTATTGAGATAAGTTATAACTAAGGTAAGTTCACGTTATTTAAATCGGAATATTATATCGAAAAAAAAAGCGGGAGGCAAAAAGTTGGAGCACAATAATTGCATATTACAGGGTCCGCCCAAATTTGGTTAACAAATGGGATAATTTTTTTATTATTGATTTCTCAGAAAATGTTATTGTACCGGGTGATTGGTTATATTTTGCACCCCTACCTATCTCATGAAAATCTTCATGGTCTATTTTGAACGCTTGGGTAAATAAGTATAATTTAAAAACATAGCATAAGTAGGCTTAGACAATATGACCGATTGAATATAAGGCAATTGTTCACCTTGGTTGGTCTGCTATGTGAATATTATTGTTTATAAACAAATTAATATTAATTATTCTTAGAAATAAAACCATATATTTAATATAATATGTTTTAGTTAATATACAGGGTGTGTTTAAACTTGCATTATCCCAAAATTGATAACAACCAAGATAAAGGGTGTCAAACTTTTATTTTTGTTTTCGTTTTTTTGGGATTATTTATAATATGTTTTAATTAATATACAGGGTGTCCCAAACGTAATGGGACACAGAGCAACAGTAGGCTTCTTAAGGCGAAATAATGCGGTTTATTTAAACTTGCATTATCCCAAAATTGATAACAACCAAGATACAGGGTGTCAAAGTTTTATTTTTGTTTTCGTTTTTTTGGGATTATTTCCTAACGAAATGACATAGGTAGCAGCACGAAATTAAGGATTTTGGGGTTTTTTGAGGTGAGGAATTTAAAATTATCCATAGTTTTTATGTAACCAGTACTGTAAAATTAAAGAACATTTTTTAAACTTTTACAAAATCCAAATTAGAATGTGGGCTTTAATTACATGACATAGGTCATTAAAATTCTAAAGCTGTGTCAGGTATTTTCAATACATAGGATGCTTGCGTAAGGTGCAAGATCTGTGAATTTTTGTTTTATAAAGTACTTTGCAACCAGGGGAGAATATAGGGAACGCTTGGCATTATCAAAAATAAATGTTCATATCATTAAATATACAATAGTTTCCTTAATTTTTTTTTCTGGAAATTTCCTTAATTTTTTTTGTTATCAATGATAGATAATACCATAAGCCATAACCTATACAGGGTGTCCCAGATAAGACTGCACTCTACAGCGATCTCGTAAACCATAGGAGATACAGAGATGGTTAAATTAGAGAAAAGTTGCGCATTACTGAATCCTATAACGTCATGTTTCCAAATTTAAAAAATTCCG
The DNA here is from genome assembly GCA_963969555.1 of Polydrusus pterygomalis. Classification (NCBI taxonomy): domain Eukaryota; kingdom Metazoa; phylum Arthropoda; class Insecta; order Coleoptera; family Curculionidae; genus Polydrusus; species Polydrusus pterygomalis. Next base: position 32,327,660 of record OZ018376.1, on the reverse strand, counting down.
AATGCTTCCGAAGATATTTGGATAAAACCGAATTTTCGCGATTTCGTTTTAATTGATTTATGATTTTATTTGAAGAGACATGTCACAATAAATTTGACATACTCATTGCCACTTTTTCTCCCCTACAAGATGGTTAAATTACACTTTTGATCCGACGTTTCGTTTAGTCACAACCATCATCAACTTTGTTTAAATAGTAGGAGAATTTTATTTTATGCTTAATAAATTCTACGCTTTATTCTTAATCTAACGGTGTATCACACTTATTATTTATTAGACGTTTCGATATTTAAAAACACATCAATGAAAATAGGCACATTATCGAAAATATTTTTGTTTTTATTGTTGTATTTAAATACTAGTTGGATTTTAAAACATTTTTTTAAAAGAAACTTATAACAAAACATAATATCTAATAAAACTTATCTAAAAAATGCAACAAGTAAGTAATAATTAATTTTAATTATTAAATACAATTATTTTTATAATAAATTATTTTTTACTTTTAAAAATTCCACCATCATTCTCCAAACATAAATAACACCAGTAAACAATTTCTTCCATAACGTTATTTAACATTTCTGGAGTTTTTTTTTTTAAAACAATAATTATTACCAAATTTAAAACTAACAGGTCTCTGTAACTAAGTGACAGATGTAAAGAAACTATTTAAAAATATCTCTGTATCTCCTATGGTTTACGAGATCCCTGTAGAGTGCATTCTTATCTGGGACACCCTGTATATAATTGTATTCCTAGAATCATAAATTTTGAGAATATTTTTCCTTATAGCGTAGGATTTTTTAAAATTCAACACCTAAGGGGAAAAAAACGGGGGTTAAAATTTTTTTAGAAATTTCTTTATTTCAGAAACTAAAATTGGTTGAGTTCCTTTAATAAAATAGTATGATCTATTTTTAAATTTTTTCTAAGTTGCTGAACAGCCTATTTTGAGGGGGGTACCTTATAACTGTCTATAACTTTAAGCTATAGGTACTGCTGAAAATTGGTCCTATGCTTCCTCCGACAAAAGTACACTGAGAAAAAGCCTTCTATTCCTTATAAGAATTCACATATTATTTATACTATATTATGTGACAGCAACACGCTTTCCTGGTGTAAGACAACGAAAATTGCTAGACCATTATGTAGTGGTAATATCACGGTAATTTAGCCAATAGCAAATAGAAGTTATTGCTACCACCATAGAATGGTTTACAGCCATTATTGCTCTGAATACTCACAGTAATTATCAAGTTTTATTTGGGGTGTAATCTGGTTTTATGTACTGTATTAGTTTCAACAGGCAGTTGTAATAAAACTTGACATTAGTCATAATAATATTTGCTTGCTACGGTTAATAAAGCATATACTAACCACTAAAAATCAGTAAAAAAGTACAAAAATTTAAATAGCTGCTATTAGTGTGATATTGTTCTTGTCATTTAACATTGCATATGATTATCTATTATGCAACATGGTTTACTGATATAGATTCGTCCATAGATTATAAAGTCCAAAACTAACTTCTATTGTTTTATCTGACATACAAAGTTTTAAAAACCTATAAATAAAGTAAAAATAAATTAATTGGAACAGGTATTGGTATGAGCAATAAAATTCAAATTTAGACAGGACAGATAGAATACTACGAATAACGATGTGACCTACGAAACTAAAAACGATAAAACTAATAATACGGCGCGTGGCAATGGCCGATCGCTACGAACCCCTTACCAAGGTCTTGTGTATTATAGCTTTAACGGATACAATTTGTTTTTGGGAACGCTGTTCTGTTTTCTCAATTGTAGAGAAAGCGCTTTACTGGGAACAAAATGCGTCGCATTGAGAAGATACAATTTATTTCTTAAAAAAATTGCTGTTTTAAAACAAGTTTATATTATTCAACGAGACTGTGCTGCTAATGGAACTGATTACTACCAATAAAAACACTGTTCTAGCAAATCTGGAATTGATATAACACTAAAGCGGGTCTGATACACTAGTAATTTATTTAATATGAGTTAATAAAAAATAAGCTATCAATACAAACTATCTCTTAGCAAACCTATTGTATTAGATAATTTTCCACAGTGTGGGTTTATAAAAACGTAAAAAAAAATTGCTAACATCTGGACACCAGTTTATCATAAACATTTTTTAAAATTTCTTTATGGATATTTAAAATATGCCTTAATAAATAATAATAAATTAATATTAAAATTCATTACCTGTTGAAAGAGATATCCTCTGCCGCACTTTACTCACTATTAAAACAACTATGCACTAAACACGGTGGCATTGTTAATATATACAGGGTTCCCCATTTAAAACGAAACAGGCTAAATATCTGGTTCCACGTTAATTAAAAAAAAAAAACGCTCGGACCCGTCGATTTTTATTTCGAGGGGGACATCTTTTGCGTATATTGTCAATCTTGTTACTTCAAGCCCCTAGGAGGGAGGGAGGGTAAGATCTAAATCTTAAATGGATACCCCTATTTTATATAATTTTTTTAGATTCTGCATAAAATTCTAAACATTTTTTAATAAAAGCATTATTAGTCTATACTAAACAGTTTCCGAGATATTGACTCTAGAAAAATGAGATTTTTGAACTTTGACAGCATCTAGCTTTCTAACTGTACGTATTTAGAGTAAAACGGATTACATATCCCTATCCTCGATTTTTATTATCTTTCCAATAGTGCCTTCCGGTTAAACCGGTTGTAAGAAAAATAGTACTTCCGGTTTAACCGGACGTTGACACTATTGGAAAGATGATAAAAATCGAAGATAGTGACATGTAAGCCGTTTTACGCTAAGGCGTACAGTTAGAAAGCTAGACGCTGTCAAAGTTCAAAAATCTCATTTTTCAAGAGTCAATATCTCGGAAACTGTTTAGTATAGACTAATAATGCTTTTATTAAAAAATGCTCAGAATTTTATGAAGAATCCAAGAAAAATATATAAAATAGGGGTATCCATTTAAGATTTAGATCTTACCCCCCCCCCCCTCCCCCCCTCCCTCCTAGGGGCTTGAAGTAACAAGATTGACAATATACGGCAAAGATGTCCCCCTCAAAATAAAAATCGACGGGTCCGAGCGTTTTTTTTTTAATTAACGTGGAACCAGATATTTAGCCTGTTTCGTTTTAAATGGGGAACACTGTATTGTTTTGAAAGTTTATATATCACAAAAATAACAACAAATTGTTCAATAGAATTAATAAATAGCAGAAGAAATACTCGAACCTTAACAATAATATGCTTGATTGGCTCGCCGTGGATCACGGAGTCTCGTACTTTTGGTTGACTTTTATATAATTTTAAATGGTTGCCAACGTGTTTCCAGGGAAACAAATTATTTCCCGACAAGACAGCCTTTCTTAGAGATGCTGCTATTTATTATTATTACTATTAACACATTATGTCTTGTGTTTTTATATACCTAAACTACTATGTGCTAAAACTCAACAATTTTTTAAATCTTTTAACACTACTATTATAAATATGCGAATATTCTATTCTGTGAAAATTGCATTCGGAAGAACGTTTAATGCCATTAATTACATCGGTTCCGAAGTCGGCAACATCTTTTTACATTGTGCGTCCATTCTTGAAGATAAATACGCAACGTGACGTGACAATATTTAAAGTACTTTCGAAACAAAGCTCGACAATAAGAAGTGAACGTCAACCATGGCGGCCAAAAAGACTATTTAAGATACAATTGACAACTACTGGAGATAAATTACATTCAATCTTATCTTTAAACTTGAATGGCTTCGGTTTTGCCTTTGCTCGCATACACTGCGAGACTCCTATATTTTACAACTCGGCGTTGTGTTTATAAAATACCCAATGCCTGCTAAAGACGTTAATATTTCACCGGCTTTTCGCTTTGTTGGTTTTCTTTTTGCATTTCTTTTAAAAATATATTTCCCGTCCCGTATTGCCTCGGGAACAATAATTCCTGAAGGACATTTTCCAAATTTTGCACATTACCCATTATTTCAATCTTGTTGAGAACAATAGGTACATAGATACAATAGGTACATAGGTCATCTGCGGTTTGCAGACGACCTAAAATTATACCGAGTTATAAGAAACATTCAAGACTCCAAAGAACTACAGGGTGATTTGGATGAGCTGTCTGAATGGTCTCGTGAAAATGCGCTTCATCTAAACATTTCTAAGCTAAGTGTTCTGTGATAACATTTGCTAGGAACAAAAACTATCAAAGATTTAGGGAAAAGAAAAGCATAAAGTCTTTCTCCACAATTTTAATTCAATAGCTAGGCTAGAATCGACATGTTTCGAGTGTAGAAACACTCATCATCAGGAAATTGAAGCAAATATAATGAACAGCTGATGTTGTTAGCAAAAGAGAAAATAGAATAAAATTAAAGGTGGAACTAATCCATAATGGAGCTTTCAATGGCAAGTATGGGGAGTGAAAAAACTTTTGTAGTCAAACGACGGAAAATATATCAGCACGCTGAAAGGTCAAGGACCAGTGAAAAGCCACTGTGGGTGGGAAATGAAGAGAAGAAACAGAGAGTATCAAATAAAGGACTTTGTAGAAAACAGTTCAAGTGTGTGTGATAAAAACATTTTAGTTTGATTCAACTATGTCGAAGAGGTGTGAAAGACGTCAAAAATGAGGGGGAGAGAAAGAAAAAAGTTTTTTATTAAAGCATCTACACTACTTTAATAAAAAAACATATTTTTTCTTGCGATAGCGATTTAAGGGTAGAAAATGATTTATCTCGATTTCCGGTAAAACTACAAGTCCTATGGAAAAATGTTAAATTGCAAAGTTGTAGGTAATAAAAAGATCTATAACTTTTGTATTTACACTTTTTTGTCATATAAAATCAAAATGTATGTGAAAAATTCAAATAACCAAGTTTATGGTTTTTTATTTTTATCTTTTACAAAATTTTTTTTTATCCACGAAATTTGGTGAAAACTTACCCTTTCATGTCCTAAACACACTGTAATTTTTTTGATTTAAAATATTTATTTTTTAACCCTATTTTGACTTAATATCGAAAAAACACCCTAAATTTCAATCGAAAATTCTCACGTCAAAATATCTGCTTTTTTAAAAAAGTCGGTGGGCTTTTTGTTCGTTGAAATCTCTACTTTCTGATAGTGTTAAAAAAAATATACATTACTATGGTAAATGTTCTCAAAAAAATGCAAAGAAACGAAAAAAACTCGAATCAAAAAATTTTTTTTAGATCAATATGTACAATTTTGAGCTATTTATTAAAATTTATACTTTAATTACTCGAAAAACGTAAGATTCCATGTTACATTGATAAAAAAAAGTATACATTTTAATAAATAGCTCAAACTTGTACATATTGATCTAAAAAAAATTTCGGATTCGAAGTTTTTTCGTTTCTTTGCATTTTTTTGAGAACATTTACCATAGTAATGTATATTTTTTTACCACTTATCAGAAAGTAGACAAACCCGAACAAACCCCAACGAACAAATAGCCCACCGACTTTTTGAAAAAAGCAGATATTTTGACGTGAGAATTTTCGATTGAAAATTAGGGTGTTTTTTCGATATTAGGTCAAAATAAGGTTAAAAAATAAATATTTTAAATTAGAAAATTTACAGTGTGTTTAGGACATGAAAAGGTAAGTTTTCACCAAATTTCGTGGATAAAAAAAAATTTTTGTAAAAGATAAAAATAAAAAACCAAAAACTTGGTTATTTGAATTTTTTACATACATTTTGAGGTTATATGAAAAAAGTGAAAATGCAAAAGTTGTAGATCATTTTATTACCTACAACTTTACGATTTAACGTTTTTCCATAGGACTTGTAGTTTTACCGGAAATCGAGATAAATCATTTTCTACCCTTAAAACCCCCCCTCCCACCCTTCCCGACCACGGATCGCCCGTAATTTATTTTTCCTTTCATTTTTGTTATATTCTGTTCCTTTTCCAATGGGTTTCATCTTACTATTATTTTTTTTTGTTTCAAAAATTATCGACCCTGGTCTATTAGCAGCATGGTCTTGTTGAATAATGTATTACTTTTAATACATTCATTTTGTTAAGAAATAAGTTGTATCCTCCCAATGCGACGCATTTTCTGTACAGTAAAGCTTTCTCTACAATTAAGACAGCACATCAGCATAGCGATCGGCAATCGCCGCGCTCCCTAGTATTAGTTTTAACGTATTTGTTGCGCAGGTCACATCATTGTTCGGAGTCTTTTAGCTTTCCTGTCTGAATTTGAATTTTATTGATCGTACCAATACCTGTTTCCATTAATTTATTTTTACTTTGTATTTAAGTTTTTTTTCGTGTCGGATAAAGCAATAGAAGATTCTTATTTTACACAATCCATCAATGGTATTGGACTTTATAAACTATGCACGAATTTTACCATCTCATTAAACCATGTTCCATAATATATAATTATACGCAATGTTAAACGACAAGAACAATATTATACTAGAAGCTATTTAAATTGTTGAAAACAACAGTACTGATTTTTAGTGGTAAGTATATGCTTTATTAATCATAGCAAGAAAATATTATTATGATTAATGTCAAGTTTCATTACAACTGCCAGTTGGAACTAATACAGTATACAGTGTCCGCAAGAAAGTCCGCATCAAATGGGATTTTTTTTTATTATTAGGTATAGGAAAAAATTGAAAAAGCAGTTAGTTTTTGCTTACCTAAAAACCAAAAATGACGTATACTGAAGCAGGTGCACGACTTGCGTTACCTGTCAAATTTTACATTTTTAATAAAATAGGTTCAAAAATGCCATTATTTATCAAAATATCGAAAAACTTTATTCGAGAAAGTTGTTTATTTAGATATTTTTAGCCTCTGTTCGAAATTTTGATAGTCTAATACAATTTTTATTTTTTGCCAGATTTTTGAAAATTTTGATCAACCCTCGTAGATTAACTTTTATACATCGATGTAAAACCATTTGCCTTTACTTCATTTGTAATCTTAATGCAATTTTGTGTAAAATTTTTGTTTCCAATTATTTATTTTGCTTCAAAAACTGAAATTGTTATTGGTCAGCATGTAATGTTTGATGGAAAGTTTATCTAATTACATCAGTTTTGCCAAAACCGACGTTTCTCATTTTTCTTAAGTTAGTAAACAGATGTACAAAAAGAAAATATTAGGAAGCTTTCGTTGAAATTTTACTTAATTAATATTAACTTAAATTAATTATATTAAATTATATTTTTGTTGAATAAAATGTTTCGAGCGATTAATATTTATTCTTTTTGATCCAATATTAATTAAGTAAAATTTCAACAAAAGCTTCCTAATATTTTCTTTTTGTACATCTGTTTACTAACTTAAGAAAAATGAGAAACGTCGGTTTTGGCAAAACTGATGTAATTAGATAAACTTTGCATCAAACATTACATACTGATCAATAACAATTTCAGTTTTTGAAGCAAAATAAATAATTGGAAACAAAAATTTGACATAAAATTGCATTAAGATTACAGATGAAGTAAAGGCAAATGGTTTTACATCGATGTATAAAAGTTAATCTATGAGGGTTAATCAAAATTTTTAAGAATCTGCCAAAAAATAAAAATTGTATTAGACTATCAAAATTTCCAGCAGATGCTAAAAATGCCTAAATAAACAACTTTCTCGAATAAAGTTTTTCGATATTTTGATAAATAAGGGCATTTTTGAACCTATTTTATCAAAAATGTCAAATTTGACAGGTAACGCAAGTCGTGCAGCTGCTTCAGTATACGTCATTTTTGGTTTTTAGGTGGGCAAAAACTAACTGGTTTTTCAATTTTTATCTATACCTAAGAATTAAAAAAAAATCCTATTTGATGCGGACTTTCTTGCGGACACTGTATATGTCACTTCTACATTTAAATTTTTTAATGCCATAAAAGCTCCATTAAGGTTTTATACCATTTTCTCTTCTGCTTATACCATTAGCACTATATAAATTTCCTGTCTTCTGATGATGAACGTTTCTACGTTCGAAACATGTAGAGACCCCTAAAGAATTTCTATATTCTATTAAATTTTGTGGAGGAAGACTTTTAGTTTTTTCTTTTCTATACTTTAACTCCACTTTAAGCTCGACTTTAAGCATGGACCACTTCTTCAAATTATAGACTGATTTAACTTGGAATCACAAGTTCGATTTACATATTTGGTTACTCTGAACCCGTTAGCAAGTGCTCTATATCGATCTGAAATGTTTAGGAAGGAAGGAGCAGCGTCTGCGCAGTAAGACACAAAATGTCAGGTTCTATCTACGCTGGGAGCACCCGCTTTTGGGCTCTAGCAGATCTCAGGTAAATCTATGACGTCACAGAGCGCTTTCCGAAAACGCTATAAGAATTATTACTCCTCTTCCAAAGTAAATGTTTTATATAGTAAATGTAGAAACATGTCGAGTTGAAAATAAAAATCTGTGGAAAGTGTAAAATTAAAATTTTTTTTTTAATTCTTTTACCATTTATTTAACACAATTAATAAATGTAGTTCTTTCTGCGCCCTCGTCAAAAATATAATTTTAAAATATCACGCTGAAAATTTAATTTGAAATTTATTTGCAGAAAACATTTACCTTTTAATTCCCTGAATAATACTCTATGGCTACTTAGTCCGTAAAATTATTCGAGCTCTGGGATATGTTAATTTCTTCCACAATCAAATTTATGTTTATGACATAGTCTCATGTGGTTTGTACACATCCAGTTGCGTCAAATTTTTAAATAAAATATTTATGTACCTTTTTTACCGTTATTTTATTAACAGCGTTTGTGTTTATTCATAAATTTATTTTGTTGACTTTGCATGAGGAATTCGTATAGCTTTAAAGTTTATGAATTATAAAACTGATTTTTTTTTTAAAGACAACCCGAAACCATAGCTCGTGTTCCTAACATTAATTTTGATGAATATATATTTTTGTTAAGGGGATTCTATACCTATCATTATTTTATTTCCAAATTTTCTTCGTTAATATGCATAATATCAAAAAATTATTATATATAAAAGTAGCATAAAATTACTTTATCTAGGGCGCTATAGAGCCCAAAACTATATATTTTTTTTTCTGAATTTATATTTTTTTAAATAAAATATATTTTAAAAAACAGGCTCTATAGCGCCCTAGTGGGTGTTAATTTAGACATATTGGTAAAAAAATGAAAAGTTAAAAGTAAATAGTTTGTTCAAAATCCTGGAAAAACGATTTTGCGGAAAATGTCCTCCGCCCTACGTTCTTTTTTAGAGACAAGCCCACTAATCATATCTTGGCGAAACGCTGGCAACGCGATTGACCTTGTCAATATTCGGTGCCCGACCGAAGAAAATAGTAGGAACTATGAATTTATTATTAGCAGGTGCATAATTTTCCATGTAAAGAATAATAATTATCCGTACACATTTTATTAGGGGTTCTTATTTTTGTTGGGGTTGATGGTTGATGCATGGTTTATTGTTAGGTAGATTAATAATAATTATGGGATTATCTCATAAATTTCATTGCACCTTTATAATGTATTATTGTAAATAAGTACCTAATATTGTTAGGTTACTTAAATAATTATTATTAGTAATAAAATTACATTACCTTTTTTCATCCGAGGATCTGTAAGTAGGTATTCTCAGTTCAAAATATATTCTTAAGAATCTTATATGTGTGTGTTCTATTTTTTGTGATTTACTTAGTGCGATCGGTGGTATACATACGGATTAATTATTATTTATATTTTATTTTCCTATCAATATGGAAAAAAAGAAACAAAAAGAACAATTTCAATCCAAAAGGAAAAGTCTTCGACAAAAAATGTTAATTGTTAGAAAGTCAAGGGGAGAAAAGAATCCAGCAAAAACCATTCACCGTTACAAGGTAAGATGCCGATCCGACGCCACGGCCTTTGGGCAATTTTACAATTTCCAGGGTTGTAGGGCATGGGCAACTGCTCATCATTTTAGGGAAGTGTCCACTATTTTGGTTCTTTTACATTTACAGGAAAACATTTCGACATTTTTTGAAAGTATTTAAGTACCCCTAATTTTTTAAGAATAAGGAATATGCAGGATGTCCCACTAAGCTCGGCGAGGTAGGATAGGTATTATGGAAGCCACAAATATGTCTTTGAAAACAATATTTATTGACTAAATCGACCAAGAAAAATTGACGGAAAATATTTTCAACGTTCCAAATGGCTGCTAGGGGATGCATTTACTATGATATAACTAAAAATTCAATTTATCTCTGAATAAGCGCTATTGCGGTTATCATTTAATAACGGAAATAGAAAGATCGATAATTTTTGCGATTATTTGTTTTGTAGACTAATAATTTAAAGTTTTCTCCTGTCTTTCAAATGTGTGAGAGATATAATAAGCGGTTTGATTTAGATTTTTTCAGTTCTTCGGTCAGTACAGTAAAGAGGTTAGTGCTGCATTAATACTTTAAACTGAGATTGTGCGGCTGGTATTATTTTTTGTCCAGTGACATGATTTTCTATGTTCAGTCTCTCTTTTTCTTTTTTACTGTTACTTTTCTTATATTCGAATAATTAGTTTAGGTTTACGTATAGACTAGCTTACTTTTGTTAGTATTTTTAGCTTCACTTTTAGTATATTTATTTTTTGTGTAAACTTTTTCATGGTCCTGCCTTGTAGTTGGGTTATTTAACCTGTAGGGTAGGTAATGTAAATAAATAAATAAATTTATATCGTCGATAATAAGGGCGGGGGAATCCTGTATAAAATTGGTGTATCTTCCATAGCCTCTATCCAAATTTAATCAACTTAGTCTTGTTTTAAAGGTAATTTTACCCTTTTTAAAATACTGAATGCCGTCGGGATGGGGAGTTGATGTTGATACTGCGTCTTCTAGAGGGCGTTGATTTCCCAATATTTGTTTTTTTACAGTTTTCTTCATAAAAGTAAACTTGCAACACTACAACCCTGGAAATTCATATTTTTATATGACCTTGCTTAAAGAGAATGACAATAGCTAAATTCTGGTGCAAACTATAATTTGATATCTTTATTCCTTCTCAAGTTATTTACAAATAACAATTTTATTCATGTTATTTACTTTAAACAAGATATACATGCAAAACAAAATTGCCAACTAATAGGGATGCCTACTTTGCCACTAAGTTACTTAATTTTGACATTATTTGGCTATTTAAAAATTTGTTAATTATTTATAAAGTAAGAAACCTTAGTAGGACAGTTTGTCCCCGGATTATGCCAGCCCGGTAGCGTTTATTAGGATAAGTACCTAGTCATTTTTAGATGTATTTTGCAAATTAGAAAAATATTATACCTATAGCTATAAAAGCATTTGAGACTAAAGAACAAATCTAAAAGTCAAGCCTTGTGGTTTGTTTGTCCATAAAGAACATTGCTTCTTGGCAGCTAGTCCAGATGGACTTATTCAAGACGAAGGGATAATAGAAGTAAAGTCTCCTTCAACAGCGAAAATGTGAACACCAGAAGAGGCCATTCAACAGAAAAAAAAACTTTTGCTACAATAAATAATGGCAAATTACAATTAAAGAAAAACCATAATTATTATTATCAAACACAAGGACTGTTCCAAGTAACCAATAATTCATATTGCTATTTTCTGTTGTGGACTACATTAGGATTCCTTGTAGAAAAGGTATGATATTGTGCCATACTTTTATACAATATCTGTAATTTAAAAAATACCTAATTTGTAAAATGTAATGTATTGTTCTGTTGTATCTATATAGCATAGATATTTACCTTTAGATAAGCAAACAACAATCATGAAAGTGGCAGATTTATGGCCTCGCGCATGTAAGCAAAGCTAGACACTATTAGCCATGCGCACTGCAACATTATCGTTTGACGAATGGGAAAATAAAATAGACAGGTCCGGGCTTTAAAATTTAAATTTTTGCCAAAAAAATTGGAATTTCTTCTCAATTTTTGATCAAGTTGGGAAAAAAGGTAGTGATTTCTGGCATTTTGAGTAGTAGCAAACATATGATTTTAAGTATAGAAAATGGTTTTTAAGGTTTTGTTTTCAAAATTTGTTTAAAAATGTTGTTGGTTCAAAAAGGAAGAGAACAAGTTAATTAAACTATAAAACTTACAAAATCGAATATAAAAAACAAACAAAACCAGCAAAATAACGAATCTACAGTGTTATCGCTTACGTAACCTCAAGTCAAATATTAGTTGGTATATAACTTGTATTGATTTTTACAATTTGGCAAAAACTTGTTTTGTTCAAGAATTTGAAAAAGGGTTTGCCCGAGAACTTGACTCATAAAATACTTTCACATTAATATAAACATACCTAGGTATTTACTTTTTTCTTTGCAAGCATCGGGATAATAATATGTTTTGGTGTGTGTTTCTCATTATTTTCATACCATATTTATGTAGCCTAGGCCTAGTTAGATGTGTTTAAATTGTTCATAATAAAATAAAGTTATATATCAAGATACATCACTACTCCATACTTACTAAAAATATTAAATACCCGATATTTTACACCTATTTCGGCTTAACAAAATAATACAACGGCTCTTACTGTCATTCTTTATATTCCAATTGGAGTCATTAAAAGCACAAACACAATTCACTAAACTCCACAAAAACTAGAAATCCGTAAATATTAAACACCCACAATCCACGTCAGCTAAGAAAACTACAACGAATCCACAGAGAAACCTTAAAACACAACAACAAAAATGGCGGCCGAGCCGGTTCTGGAGAGTATCTTGAGCATGTCGATTATTGTCGATAAAGTAGGACAGGCCGATAACACAAGGTTTGTGCGCATGCACGAAGGTGTCCAGAAGGAAGGCAGCTGACCGGCGAGTCATGCGCTTGGACGTATTTTTTCACCCATAAAACGTAACTTTTGATTGCGCAGGAGATAAGCTGTACCGGGTGTCCCACCTAAGGAGGTAATCGGCTATATCTCAGAAAGTAATCACACTAGAACTTTGGGAAAAAAAATATATCGATAAAAGCGGCCAAGAGAAATTGCTGGAAATTATTTTCAAGTTCCAAAAATGACCGCTAGGGGGCGTAAGAGAACTTTCAAAATAGAAATGTCGATTTCCTCTTGATTTTTCTTAATAAAAATATGATAAAAATATAAGCATTGTATTCTTCATAAAATTTTGCAACTTTATGTTAGGAATCGTTTTTTTCTATTTTCAATAATTAAGTGGTGGGAGAAGGTCAAACTTTTTTACTTTCAAACGCTGATATCTCTGCTTTGGATGAACCGATTTTACTCAACTTGGTCTTGAAAAAAAGCCCTTCTTTTACTCTACACGTTGATCTATTACCTATATCATGTTTATTCTGATGGTGGCCACTAGATGGCGTTTTTCCGTAATTTCTCAATGAATAAGGATTTTCTCAAAAAAATCAAATGTTATGATATGACTTTTTCATCATATTATATTTTAGCCTTATAAAGGCTATTAAATAGTGAAATAAAAAATCCAGGTCCGTATTTAAAATAAAAAAGTTGATAATGGTCGCTCGAATCCGAAACGTCGGATTAAAAAACTAACCTCATCAGCTTGTAGAGGAGGAAAAGTTACTATAATAAACTGAAAACCGCAACGTGATATCTTTTGTTAAACTAGAGAAATTAGGGATAATAATAATTAATATGGAAAAATAGGTCATTTTCCAAAACATTAATTAATCAATTAAAACTCTGGTTTAATGACGTCCAAGATGCTCGAACTGTCTCCCATCATTTTTTTTTAATTTTGATTTTTCTTAATAAAAATATTATGTTAAAAATATAAGCATTGTATTCATAAAATTGTGCAAATTTTTGATAGGAATGTTTTTTTTTTCAATATAAGTGGTGGGGGAAGGTCAAACTTTTTTCTTTCAAACGCTGATATCTCTGCCTTGGATAAACCAAAACAAGAATTCATTGAGCGAGTTGCCTTTTATCAAGTAAACTTTGGAAACAAGCAAAACACCAAGATCCAATGAGCATGTAAATTTACCTATATCAAGTTAGCTTTGGAAACAAAACAAATTTCCTAATGTCAAAAGACATTTTATGCCAAAATAATTAATAACCACATTCGCAGTTAGATTATTGATTGGGTTATTGTTATTTTGTGTCAGTAAATTGTTATAGTGTTAGTTAATTATAGTGTTAGTTGTTGTTTAGTTTATAATTTTTGAAAATGCCTTTGTCGCTTCAAGTATCGGTTGATATTATAGCAGTTTATTTTGAGTGTTTTCAAAATGCGACTGTTGCTGCAAGGATATACGCTCTTAGATATCCTGAAAGGCGCCGGTACGGAAGCAGAATGTTCACTTGCCTAGTCAATCGCTTCCGTACTACAGGAAGTGTTCGTCCGTTACGCCGCAGAAGGAGTCGTGCCGCCAGAACTGAGGAAAATATTATCAACGTTTTAGCGTATGTAGAGTTCAATCCTCAGCTAAGCGTTCGGCTAATTTCAGTAGATTTAGATATTACCAAGTCAACAGTATTTCGAATATTGAAGGACCACAGGTAATCATTAGATTCTTGTTATTAGTAGCTACCTAATGTAGGTATAGATATTAAACCATCTATTGATAATCGCAATGCATAAAAAACTTTATGGATGATTGATATTTTTGACATTTGATAGGAATATTAACTACTCATTATTGTTTTTGAAAGAAACAGTTGTTTTTCGCTTAGGTATTATAGCATGCCAGGTTATAATAACGCGTCCGCCTAAATAGTACTAATTAATATTTTCCGTATAGGTTACATCCCTATCATATTGTGTTGCATCAAGCTCTGACCGTCGCAGACTACGATAGAAGGCTAGATTACTGTCATTGGTTGATAAATATGATGGCAGAAAACCGAAATCTCTTATCGCGCATTCTCTGGACGGACGAAGCTACTTTCCGTAGTGACGGTGGAGTTAATACCCATAATATGCATTATTGGGCAGCAAATAATCCACGCTGGATGCAAGAAGTGCAACACCAGGGAAGGTGGAGCGTCAATGTTTGGTGCGGAATTTTGGGCAATAAAATTATAGGCCCTTTTATTTGGAATGAACCGCTTAGAGGAGAAAATTATTTGAATTTTTTACGAAATAATTTACCAGTCCTTCTGGAAGACGTACCATTGGAAACCAGAAGGACCATGTTCCTCCAACATGATGGGTGTCCAGCCCATTTCGCAGTAAACGTGCGTAGGTTTCTGGATCAGGCGTTTCCTGATAGGTGGATCGGGAGAGGTAGCTTATTTCCGTGGCCCCCGAGGTAAAGTTAACATGTTGTTCTTAGGTGGTCACCTACCTACTAATAATCACAAATTTTCCTACCTACGTTTTTGTTGCAGGTCACCGGATCTAACCTGTCTAGATTTCTATTTATGGGGTCGAATTAAGGATCTCGTTTTCACTACAAGACCTATAACAAGGGAGGATATGATTCAACGGATCTTAAACGCTGTTCGAAGCATATCAAGAGCGGAAATAGAAACAGCTGTCTTATCGACGAGGGAACGATTGGAATTATGCATTAAATATGATGGGAGACAGTTCGAGCATCTTGGACGTCATTAAACCAGAGTTTTAATTGATTAATTAATGTTTTGGAAAATGACCTATTTTTCCATATTAATTATTATTATCCCTAATTTCTCTAGTTTAACAAAAGATATCACGTTGCGGTTTTCAGTTTATTATAGTAACTTTTCCTCCTCTACAAGCTGATGGGGTTAGTTTTTTAATCCGACGTTTCGGATTCGAGCGACCATTATCAACTTTTTTATTTTAAATACGGACCTGGATTTTTTATTTCACTATTTAATAGCCTTTATAAGGCTAAAATATAATATGATAAAAAAGTCATATCATAACATTTGATTTTTTTGAGAAAATCCTTATTCATTGAGAAATTACGGAAAAACGCCATCTAGTGGCCACCATCAGAATAAACATGATATAGGTAATAGATCTACGTGTAGAGTAAAAGAAGGGCTTTTTTTCAAGACCAAGTTGAGTAAAATCGGTTCATCCAAAGCAGAGATATCAGCGTTTGAAAGTTTGACCTTCTCCCACCACTTAATTATTGAAAATAGAAAAAAACGATTCCTAACATAAATTTGCAAAATTTTATGAAGAATACAATGCTTATATTTTTATCATATTTTTATTAAGAAAAATCAAGAGGAAATCGACATTTCTATTTTGAAAGTTCTCTTACGCCCCCTAGCGGTCATTTTTGGAACTTGAAAATAATTTCCAGCAATTTCTCTTGGCCGCTTTTATCGATATATTTTTTTTCCCAAAGTTCTAGTGTGATTACTTTCTGAGATATAGCCGATTACCTCCTTAGGTGGGACACCCGGTACGTATCTAAAGGTAAATTGTGTATGCTATAATATAGTGCAGAAAACTGTTTAAACTGACTTAAAATGAGTAATAGATGTGTTTTGGACTTCCATTGCCTTTAGTTTTTCATATCACAACGTTTCAACTGGTAAGTATCTCCAGTCGTCTTCAGGTGAATACTGACTTAAAATGTTTAAATTTACACAATTTTTTTAGATTGAAAGAAATTATGTGTTTTGGACAGACAAAAATGGAGCCATATTTAATAAGGTTTTATTTAAAATGCTTACCACCTGAAATTATTGACCCTAGATATACAAGAAGACTACAAATTAGGAATCCCCCTCGGGATGATTAATATATTATTATCAAATTATTTAAGTTTTTCTTATTTTTTTTTCTTATTACTTATTTTGTGTGGAATAATTTAATCATGTTGCAAATTACTAATAGATACATTTGTTTAAATTGGATTTATTAAGAAAATCACAACTTTCTCAGTTAATTAGTTCATCTTACAGTTAAAATTTGGTAGGTAGGTAATTAACAAAGTATTTGTTGTTGTTTGTAAATAAACTTTAATATTTAACAGATACTGTACATATTATAAGAACACTGGCAGTAAAAATGTCGAAAATATATCTTTATATACATGAGCATACAAATTAAAATAATATTTTCCTGGACTAATAATTTTCCTGGACTATTAGTCGTAATTGAATAAACACAAAAATAAACTGTTTTGGCCGAGATTTTGGCCCTTGGAGCGGTCTAGTTCTGCGAATTGTTCATGCCCGGTGAAATTAAACAGCGATGATGCCGGTGCAAAAATATTAGTCAGCGGGTGAGCGGGTTTAGATAGAAATATGCCTGCAGATTTCCTCCGGACACCGAAATTTCTGTTCGGTGATGTATCGCCTTAAATTATTATTTTTAATATTTTTGGTAAGGATCTTGGAAATTCTTTATAATATACTGGGTCGCCAAAAGCGATCCACTTATTGAGCATAATGAATAAAAATGAAGCAATTACTTGAAGCAATTACTTTTTAGTAAAAGCGATTGCTTGACTAGCAAATGCTATAAGTAAATGCGATTGCTAGATCTGGATATGAATAAAATTTTGAAGCAATCGCTGTTTTCCTTACACCTCTGTAGCAAATGCTTATTCAACAGAAGTTCAGACGTGGCTTATCCACTTGTTCAGATTATAGATTTCATGTTCAGTTTGGTGCCTAATTTGCAAAAGAGTTTACGTTAATACACCAACATTGGTCTATTTATTTAGTTACAATAGTAATCTGTTACGTTTTTGTGGAAAATAGGAAACTTATATTTGTGATATTGCATATTTCAGGGTAAATGAGGAAAGTGATAGTAGTGATGAAGAAATTAAAGACAAGCAATTGACATTCGTTCACAAATTGAAGGAACATAAATAAATCTCTCTGACTACAACCGTTCAGCTTCCACAACAGCTTCAGCACTTGTAGGAAATTTAATAAAAATATTGACCTTCTCCAAAACTGCATCAATTACAGCAGTGTATCTCCCACAGACAGTAGTTTGGTGAACACCGAGTTCTTCACCTACAGAATTTTGAAATCCCGGATCCGACAATTTAAGCAGAAAGACTTATTATTATTTAAAGGCGACAGTGCACCCCCTCGCCTTTTACCAGTATCATTCAAAAAATAATTTGCCAACCACTCAACATTTTCGCAGTCAAATCGATATAACTTTCTGAAATCATCATATCTGTAATTTTTACGTATACTGTAGATTTTTCTTTTACGATCGTTCATATATTCAGCCATAATTATTGAAGACACAAATTAAGAGCAACGCACGTGTATGCCGCGGAGAACTAAAGTTGACTGCTACCAAGCAAATGATGCAGGGGTCGACCTACCTTAAAAAGTTGAAAGCGATTGCTACACAAAATTGATAACTTGGTCCTGAGCGGGACTCTTTACAAACGCTACTTCTTTTGGTATTACTTACTATTTCTTGTATCTCCTGTCTACTTCTTAGTTAGTCTGAATCGCTAAGCCACTATCCTACCTGAGCCTCGAATATTATAGCTGTAAATATCTGAATGCGTGTGAGTTTATCTCTGCTGGGGTGTAGCTTGAAAAATGTAAACACGTGACAAAAACACTTTCACACGAGTAATGTACACAATTTTTCCTACGACCATACAAAATAATCAAAAAGGGTTTGATTTGTTTTTAATAGTTTGTAGGTATCACCATTGTGTTAAACAATTTTTTTCAATGCTAGAGTTGAAAAATGTATTTCAACTCTAGAGTTGAAAAAAATAAAAACAATGCCCACTTACACATTTTAACTTAGTTACCTAGATTTAAATATAAAGAATAAATTTTTCTCCTATTTGCTTACGCACATCATACCTACTATCTATGTCCAGTAAATAAATTTCGTTTCTGATTTTTTAGCTGCTTGCATTCTTTCAATAAAACAATAATAGACCTAAATATACATACAAAAACAACAAAACACAAAACTAAAATAAGCTCAACATTATAGAAAGATAGAGATAGAGTTAAATATCGATAGCTTGTTAAATATAAGTTCTATCTATATACAATTTGTTTTAAATATTACTAAAATACATTTTTCCTACGAGCGTGCGCAAAGTAGTACTTTGCGCACGCATTTTTGTGTGCAAAGTTACACTTTTCCGCACTAGTGCGGATAAGACTTTTATCCGCACTGGGTGCGGAAAAGTGTAACTTTTTAATTTTCTATTATTTTTTTTTGTTATGTAATTTTTAGTTGTAAGTATATTATAGTTCTTTCTTTAAAGTCGAATTAAAAATTATTAAATAAATTATCATATTTTTATTTTTGTTGTTATCTGATATGAAGCTCGTAGGAAAAATGTTGTTCCTAACAAGTGCGCAAAGTGCTTTTCCGCACGCAAGAACTTATCCGAACTCCGCTTCGCGTCGTTCGTCCAACTGTACTTGCGTGCGGAAAAGTATCACTTTGCGCACTTGTTAGGAAAATAACTATACTTACATAAAGCACATTCACTTGTCCTATATCTTTGAACATTGTATGGATATTTTTATCCCAGATAATTATTGTAAAATTATAAATATGTATTTCGTAGGGTATTCTATTTCTGCTCTATAGCTGCCCCTTTTTTTTCTATGGTTCAAGTCAGTTGACATGTTTGGTGGGTTGCCTGACATATTTTCCCTTTTTGATATATTATTATAATTTTTATCATTTAATACTCTTGGGTTCCCAAAAATAACGAAAAAAAAAGGTATTTTTTATTTGCAGTAATGTCCTAGTGTACTTTACCCCACCCAGCACCCCAATTCGCTACACGGGTCCCGTAAGTTTGTTATTTTTTTAAATAGGTTTGCTGTCAAATTCGTTGGTCATCAGCTGTTTTATATTTCAACACACGTATTGAAAGAAAATATTTCAACACGCGTGTGATATAAAGGACTTTCCAGCCAATTTTCAATTTCTCATTTTCATAGGTGGTCGTAGGAAAATAAACTATCCATAGTGATATCCAGTAACTTACATTTATTGTTTTTATTTAATAACCGATAACGCGATACAGCTAACAACTAGGTAGTTCTTAAGTCGTACTTTTATTAAGCTGTAGGAGATTGCAAGAAAAACAGTTCTCTGCATCCTGAAGTAGCAATTGTGATGCCACAATCATATTCTTCACACTAGAGGCAGAAGTAATAACACCAGTGTCGTCTGCAAATATGGTCAAATTGCAAACCTGATGCATATAATAGCGCAGACCATTTATATACAGGGTGTTCCGATGATCATGTTACAAAATTCTAGGGTAGATAAAACACACGAAAATAA
Source organism: Polydrusus pterygomalis (assembly GCA_963969555.1). Lineage (NCBI taxonomy): Eukaryota > Metazoa > Arthropoda > Insecta > Coleoptera > Curculionidae > Polydrusus > Polydrusus pterygomalis. The sequence goes on along the minus strand of OZ018376.1, from coordinate 32,307,405 downwards.
GAAAAAAAGTTCATGTGAACATGGGTCCGGAAACGCTTCTTCAGGGAGCTAGGGCCCTTCGAAGATGACCTTCAAAAACTACTTTTCGTTTTATAGCTTCGGTACTACTGCAGCTATCGCAACCAATTTTGGGACAGGAAATCTAGTTCGTAGGTTCATCAATTTGAGCCTTCCGGATTTTGTCACCTTTAACCAGGGGCGTACAAACCAAGGGGGTATTTGAGTAAATTTGACCCTACTCCTCTTAGGCTTTAATTTCTTACCATTTTTATATCTGATTATGATTCTCCAATGCCTTTTACATAAAAAAGGTACTCTTAGTAAAAATCGCTATCTGTCACAGTTTCCTCCGAAAATGGCTAAATCCAATCAATAATAAATTATTGGTCTTAAACCAATTATTACGTTGAAATATGAAAATGAGGTTCAGTACAGATAGTGAGCATTATAAGTTAGTCAAATCTTTTTCTTTAATGAAAATAAATTAGATTAGAGAGATTTATTGCCTTTTCGAAATTGGGGGTATAAAAAGTAAAAGGGAACGTATACAAAATATTTAAAAAAAAAAACAATTAAACAGGTTTAACGAGTGAGTCAAGGATAAGGCAGAGTAAATTTTTGTCTTGAAGATGAATTTACTAACGCTGTCATTGACTGACCCTGTACGTACCAAAATAAATTCAAAATAACAATTGTTGAAAATGCCTGCCACCACGTTCAATACATGTATTACACCTACGTAGCATATTTAAATTGACGTCAGTAAAAACATCAGGCATGGTTTGGATCATTTCAGCCGCAACAGAAATCCTAGCCACCAAATCTTCCTCCGACTGAACTGGAGTTTCATATACAAGGCTTTTCATATGTCCCCAAAGAAAGAAATCCATAGGAGTTAAATCTGGGGACCGGGCTGGCCAGTTGACATCGCTTCCACGTCCAATCCAACGTCCTCTAAAACGATCATCTAATTTATTTTCATTAAAGAAAAAGATTTGACTAACTTATAATGCTCACTATCTGTACTGAACCTCATTTTCATATTTCAACGTAATAATTGGTTTAAGACCAATAATTTATTATTGATTGGATTTAGCCATTTTCGGAGGAAACTGTGACAGATAGCGATTTTTACTAAGAGTACCTTTTTTATGTAAAAGGCATTGGAGAATCATAATCAGATATAAAAATGGTAAGAAATTAAAGCCTAAGAGGAGTAGGGTCAAATTTACTCAAATACCCCCTTGGTTTGTACGCCCCTGGTTAAAGGTGACAAAATCCGGAAGGTTCAAATTGATGAACCTACGAACTAGATTTCATGTCCCAAAATTGGTTGCGATAGCTGCAGTAGTACCGAAGCTATAAAACGAAAAGTAGTTTTTGAAGGTCATCTTCGAAGGGCCCTAGCTCCCTGAAGAAGCGTTTCCGGACCCATGTTCACATGAACTTTTTTTCTTATTTTCGTGTGTTTTATCTACCCTAGAATTTTGTAACATGATCATCGGAACACCCTGTATATATTAAATAGAAGAGGTCCAAGGACGGATCCCTGTGGCACTCTATATTTGTTATAACCCAAATCAAATTTGACACTCCACAAGCTGCCGCCTACTAGACAAATAACACTCAATAAGGTTTTAAATAGATCTGAAGGTTACAATAATAAAAAAAAATCTCTGTAGTAATTAGGATGTGTTCACGATCTATAAATATATTAAGCTTGTATTTTTAATTCAATGCAGGGGATCTGTTCCCGAAGTTATGTTTTGATAAGAGCTTAAACTATAATCCCCCTGATACTGACATACATTTCTTAATCTTACATGTTACTTTAAGTACCAGACATTTTGAAATTCTTTTAGGGATAAAAACTGTTTAATATGGGTTCTTAACTTGGATGGAACGTTAATGGGTTTTGTTTTATTATTGGTTTTAAAAAGGAGTTAAGCTTCTATATAAAAATGTAAAATCTCCGCCGCGTACTTGAGTTAAAACACTTCAGATATAAAAGTAAGTAGTAATAATGTAAATTTGATAAATTCCAGAATTTGTTAGACATGTTATGGGGATTTTATTGAAGTAAAACAATTTAAAAAGGCTTATATTTGAGTTTAGCCTGAAGTAACACACAACCCTAAAGTCTTTGGAGAATACAAAAACGGATTTTATAACTGTTGTGTTGATATAATTGAGAGCAAAAATGACAACATGTTTTCATTTGAAACTAACATAGGTATTCAATTTTACCTTGGTTTTCAGTTAAACCTGCGTCACCTTGAGCGTTTAAAATGATTCCCTAGAAAAGGCTTGCAATATACATGTATTTCAATTTCTTAAAATATTGTTTATCACACAACATCACACAAACTGTAATCACATGGCGTCATATATTTGGTTATGGCATATACAGTACAAAACATTATATACAACTGCGAGGTCTAAAAGTTTTTAAAATGCAGTTGTTTGATAATGCACTGATACATTATGATAGATAATTAATTTATGCTGGGCTACATGCTTGGTGAAACTGTTGTTCCATTGCACAGGAAGAAAAAATAATAACTATCTACTTGTTATATTTCACAAATTTAATCAGTTTTCTGACACGTATTTCGCTCCTTGCGGGCCATTGTCACAAGAAGATTCTAAATTCTACGTGACATTGCAAAGGTATTTATATCATATCGTCGCTCGCATTACGTAGGGGCCTATCTCGATTTTTGGCAAAAATGAGTTATACCCATATAAAGTCAGGGAAAGACTGCCTTAACGTTATGACAAACTGGCATATCTCAATACTACATGGTTTTGGTTTTATAGTATTATTATAGTCAGGCCTATCTTAAATTATCGATAAAAATACTTTTACGTAAAGACCAAACTTAAGATTGGCCCCTATGCTATATTTTTTGTATGGGTCTTACTGGGCGAATCTCAACATATTCCTTTACGTTATAAAATATTTTTAAAGGATGAACAGTACTTTGCAGATAGGCCTTATTAATTTATTATTTATTGCAATTTTATTTAACACATAAAAGACAATTCGTAAATAATAAAATAAATACCAATCCCATTTTTCATTTGTTATACCTCTAGAGAATAAATAATTAAATATTACACTAGCTGTTTTTAATTCTTTGGAAATTATATGTTTAGAATTTTTTTTACCGTTTTTATAAAATAAAGATGTTTAAAGTTTAAAAATTTCGCTCCCTTTTCTTTGAAAACAAAATGTCTGTCAAAATCTTATTTCATGTACAAATCAGAATTTGTTATTGTTTTTACGAAGGGGCCTATCTTGATTATTATTTATTTTTTACAAAACCCGTAAAACTTCATTAAAAATTATTATGTCTCATCATTCTAGAGATTGATTTATCTAGGAAACTGTAAAAAAATAAACCTAAATAAAAAATTGCTGTCAATGCTGTATCCAAAATAAGTACCATTGATTTCTTTAAATCGCTCTACTGAAAAACTACAAAAACCGAGTTAGGCCCCTACGTAATGCGAGCGACGATATTATGGTAATTATAAATAGCGAGAGACGGCAAAAACTTTCTTCATCGAAATACATGGGATTTACAAGAGCCAAGCTATCTAATAGGAAAAAAACAGGGACATTTGTAAATTATTGATAAAAAAAAATCAAAGAATCATCAACAAAAATAAATAAAAATCTTTTAATAAAATAGAAATTTTGCCGCTAAAAGCAATGGGCAGAGTTTAATTTTCCATTTATTATTATTAAATATTTCATAAAGAGCCGACTCCAATTTAATTTAAGTGTATAGAGGTATGTTTTTTATCAGTGAAAATTTGCCAGTAATAAAAAAATAAATTCCAATATTTTATACAATAAAAACAGGTGTTGCCTTTATGAACATGTAAATATGCATAATTTGTTAAAAGAATAAAGAATTGCCCCAAATTGGGATACTTTAAAGTCAGTTTTATTGAAAATAAGTACACTCTTTTACACCTCCAAGCAATAATCTCTGTCAATGACCCGAATAAAACCGAATGCATTTTCTGCATAAAAATTTAAATTATTTCAGATAATTTTAATGTTGAGCTCTGCTGCTTCCAAAGTAATCTTATTTAATTACATAATGACACAGTGAAAAAGCTAAAGAGAGTATCACCGCGGGCCAACAGCATATGGCATCAAACTCTTAAGTGCGTGGAATGGAATACGCCTCTGCTTCTTTGGGTAAGAGAATGTACCCTTGCGGCAAAAAAAAAGGTTCCTCCAATTCACAGTCTAGAGTCGTAATATTGTGCTTCTTTATGGGGATGTCGCTTGAATTGCAAATTGCTAAAAAAATACTCTACATAGCATAAAATTATAGATTATAAAAACAAACAAATATTACAAAATAATTGTACCGTGCGAGCAAAAATTATTTACATCAAAAAGGGCTTGGATTAAAAAACGTAGGGCTTGGTTTAGACCACAATGATATGGGGACGATATATCTATTAATTATTAATTGCCACAATGAACATCGGTGGTCAGATGAAAACCCTCATGCTACATTTGAACGAAACTTTCAACATCGATTCAGTATTAATGTCTGGTGTGGAATGCTCAACGACCAGTTGTTTGGTCCATTTGAAATAGATGGGCGTCTTACTGGAGAAGAATATTTACAGTTTTTGGAAGACTATTTGATACACATTTTGGATGATATTCGGTTAAATGCTCCACAACGAATTTACTTCTAGTATGACGGAGCCCCACCTCAGTTTAGTCTCCGTGTGCGAAATTGCTTGAATTATAGTTTTCCTAATCGCTGGAATGGCAGAAGTGGTCCGCAAGTTTGGCCACCGAGGTCACCAGATAATTATTGCCTTTGAGGATGGATGAAATCGCTAGTATATGAAACACGAGTGAAAACAAGAGAAGCACTCCGCGATCAAATTTTCAATGCTGCAGCTTTTATAAAAAACAATCCTCACTCAATCCAACGTGCTACCCAAGAGATTAACAAACGTGCCGAAAAATGTATTGAAGGGGTTTTTGAAAATATTTTTTAAGTTAGTTTGTACTGCAGTTAGTACCTGCCATTATTCGCTTTTAAAATAAAAATTAACTTACAAAAACTTTAGAACCTATTATTTCAGAAATGGTTGAGAATAGAACTAATATATATGGGTTTATTTCTCTTTTTTTTACCGTCTGAACACATTCCCAAAATATTGCCCTTTCCTCCGCAAACACCCTGTATATTAAAAAGTTAATCCCCATATACAGGGTGTCCCAAAAGTAATGGGACACAGAGCAACAGCAGACTCCTTAAGTCGAAATAATGCGATTTATTTAAACTTGCCTTATCCTAAAATTGATAACAACCAAGATACGATTTAATTTGTTTAGGTTTTTTGCGATTATTTTTTAACGAAACGACATAGCAGCACAAAATTAAGGGTTTTGGGGTTTTTTAAGGTGGGGAATTCAAAATTATCCATATTTTTTGTGTAACCAGTAGAGGGCGCTGCCTACGGCATGACCCACTCTTTTAGCTGGCATAACTTTGTTTAGGCTTCTTATATCGATTTGACTATTAAAAAAATAAGTTGCTTTACTTCTTTTACATCAAAAACGTATAACTCATTAAAGTCGCTAGGAGCAACCATTTTCGAGATAATCGCATTTTATATGTCCAATGCAACAAGTATGTGGTCCAAAAACAACGGGAAATCGAGCAACGGTGAATTTCTGACTTAAAAATTATTGTAAATCAGTTAAATTTGCTAAGTGTCAAAGTAAATGTAAATACTTAAGGTTGACTATTTTTTTCTAATAAAAACGCTTTTTCGTATTAATTATTAATTTTATTCTAATCAAAAATTTTATTAACTTTGACAGATGATACTTTATGTAACATGTTGTTGTCTTAGAAACGTCGTTGGTTTTAATCAAAACCAGCTGTGATAAATAATACTAATACGAATACACAATTATTTTAAATTTTTTAGCATTCTTGCATTAAAAATATCGAATGCGATTATCTCGAAAATGGTTGCTCCTAGCGAGTTCAATAAGTTATACGTTTTTGATGTAAAAGAAGTAAAGTGACTTATTTTTTTAATAGTCGGATCGATATAAGAAGCCCAAACAAAGTTATGCCAGCTAAAAAGAGTGGGCCATGCCGTAAGCAGCACCTTCTACTGGTTACATAAAAACTATGAATAATATTGAATTTATCACCTCAAAAAACCCCAAAACCCTTAATTTTGTACTGCTATGTCATTTCATTAAGAAATAATCGCAAAAAACGAAAACAAAATTAAAACTTTGACACCCTGTATCTTGGTTGTTATCAATTTTGGGATAAGGCAAGTTTAAATAAATCGCATTATTTCGCCTTAAGGAGTCTGTTGTTGCTCTGTGTCACATTACTTTTGGGACACCCAACACACTAAACTTTACACTAAACACTAAATCATTAATATTATAGGCGCCTACCTTTTGAAAATGTTTGTTGTAATGATGATAAAAGAGAAAAATAAACAGACAGCGTTTTAAAACTCTGGTCCCCGAATAAAGCTTCTTTTCTAAAGACTACTTAGACTTATAGAAAATAGGTGTAACTGTGGCGCGTCATGCATTTATTCCCGAGGGTATAATCATTTATGGAGTGGATCCCTCGGGTCTCATCTAGGGTCGATAACTCTAACCGACTTTAAGTTTGCATCTGTGTAGCCAGTTTACTTTGGCTGATGTTTTAAAGTGATTGAACGTCAACGAGATTAGGGAGTTAAGGTTGTGGGGTATAAGTTAAGCTTTATTAGATAAAGCTTTAAACAGCCGAAAGCTAGAGCCATCTTTTAAACTTTTTTAATTAAAATTTGGTTTCTACTTTTACGTCAAAGCCACTTTAACAAAAATTTAATTAATCATAATGTCTCTTTAAAAATATTAATGTATATATTTTTAATATTTTTATTAGTGCAGGTATTTTTCCTGATGCTCTCAAACTTGGTAAAACAATTTAACTACCTACTCAAAAAGGGCGATTCAGAGTATGTTGATAATTATTATCGAGCCATAACTGGCCTAACTTCTTTTTCAAAACTTTTTGAAAAAAGTATAACGCAACGTATTGAGTATTTTCTGACTAGAGAGAGGTTGATAAGTACTTCACAGCATGGCTTTCGAAAAAATTACTCTCCAAGCACAGCTGCTTTCGACCTGCTTGAATACACCCAAAAAAGCATCGATTTTAATCGTTCCACATTAGCCCTATGCTTTGACCTAATTCGAGATTTCGATTGTGTTGATGTTACGTTTTTACTAAAAAAACTAAATACTTTAGGCATTCGTGGCAATATTGCTCGATGGTTACAACCTTTTCTCTCTAATCGCCGTATAAGAATTAAGGTTAAAAATTCGTTTTCTGCTCAATTTATTTTTAATTCTGGTGTGCATCAGGAAGATGTAATCTCTACATTGGTTTTTGCGCTTTTTATCAACCTTAAAAATTATCTTATGTCAAAAGGTATCCCTGCCAAACTAATTCTATACGCGGATGATACAAATGTGATTATGTCTACTTTTACATTAGATATACTGGTTAAAATGGCTAATCATATTTTACTTAAATTTTCTTTATGGTGCAAAAAACTCACTTAAATAAACAAATCTGATTATATGGTTTTCTATAAAACGCAATGGGTTACTAATCTACATCTAAAACTAAATGGCAATACTATTCAGAGAGTTGAGCAATGCAAATTTCTTAGCCTTTATGTAGACTCGATAGTGTCTTAAGTCGTAAGTAAGTAATAAACTGTTTTTCTTATTTTCACATAGGATTTTTAAAAGTTTTTATTTTAATATACAGGGTGATTAATTAAGGGTGACTACCGGCCATATCTCGGAAACTACTTAGCATAGAAACTTGAGAAAAAAAAATTATGATTAAAGCGGTCATGAGAAAATTCTGGAAATTATTTTTAACACGTTAAACGCCATGGTAAATTTATAGAAATGGCCCCCAGGCCAAGTTAATTAAAACGAAAACATATATTTTTTTGATTAACCACAGAATTTTTATTTTATCTCGAATTAAATTAAAAGTTCGAGTGAATACACGTTCCCTGTACGCCACAGCGGTCCGGCTATAATGTTTAACTAGGTTTGATAGAGGTCCGCTGGCGTACAAGGCACGAAAAATCAATTTGGTACCTGGCGGTCCCTACGGCCCGCGGTGGCGTGGTAGGATATACTCTGAGCGGGCCCTAGGGACCGCCGTGGCGTTTAACGTGTTAAGTTCCTAATTTCGCCGCAAGAGGGCACAATTAAATTTTTTTTTTTTAATTCTAAATTTCTGCGAAAATTCCCATATTAAGGTATAACTCTGATTACATCATCAAAAAGCTTAGACAATTCTTCATGATTTTGGTTTAAGGCTCGTTGGCGTACCGACCTTGATAAGAATGAGGGAAGCTATGGAAATGTGTAAACATTAGTCGCTGTAACTTCTAAACGACTTATCCGATTTTACTAAATTTAAGCTTGCTTGAAAGGGAAAGGTAAGTATCTTCAATTGCCGTATCCAACAGTACACGATAGTGTTTAATAAAATTGTAAGAGGGCGCAATTTGTAATAATAACAGTTTTTTCGATTTTATCCCGAAAATTCAAATCATACGGTATAACTATGACATCATAATCGGAAAGTAGATGAAATTTACAAAAAAGATGTGAAGACCGCAGTTCAATATCCTTGTTCGTTTCAGAGTTATCGCCAAAATAATAATTTTTAATACAAATTGCGCCCTCTAGCAATTTTATTAGAAACTATCTTGTACCATTCGATACGACAATTGAAGGTACTTACCTTTTTCTTCCAAACAAGCTTAAATTTAGTAAAATCGGTTAAGTCGTTTAGAATTTACAGCGATTTTAATGATTGCACTTTCACTTGATAAGAGTGGGAGAAGCTATTGAAAGTGTAAACATTAAAATCGCTGTAACTTCTAAACGACTTATCTGATTTTACTAAATTTAAGCTTGTTTGGAAGTACCTTTAGTTGTTGTATCCAGTGGTAGGCGATAGTTTCTAATAAAATTGCTAGAGGGCGCTATTCGTATTAATAATTATTATTTTGGCGATAACTCTAAAACGAACAAGGATATCGAACTGCGGTCTTCACATCTTTTCTTGAAAATTTCATCTACTTTCCGATTATGATGTAATAGTTATACCGTATGATTTGAATTTTCGGGATAAAATCGAAACAACTGTTATTATTACAAATTGCGCCCTCTAGCAATTTTATTAAACACAATCGTGTACTGTTGGATACGGCAATTAAAGATACTTACCTTTCCCTTTCAAATAAGCTTAAATTAAGTAAAATCGGATAAGTCGTTTAGAAGTTACAGCGATTTAAATATTTAGACATTCAATAGCTTTTCCCACTCTTATCAAGGTCGGGACGCCAACAAGCCTAAAACCAAAATGATGCAGAATTGTCTAATCTTTTCGATGATGTAATCAGAGTTATACATACATATGGGAATTTTCGGAAAAATTTAGAATTAAAAAAAAACTTTTAATTGTGCCCTCTTGCGGCGAAATTAGGAACTTAAAAATAATTTCCAGAATTTTCTCATGACCGCTTTAATCATAATTTTTTTTTCTCAAGTCTCTATGCTTAGTAGTTTCCGAGATATGGCCGGTAGTCACCCTTAATGAATTACCCTGTATAATAGGTATTGTTTTATATTTTTAAATTTAGCAAAGAATCGAAACAATATCATTATAGTTGCAGTAATGTTATCTTTTTATAAAAAAATAGAATAGTAATTTACCGAATCATTAAATATTAAAATATTTTAAACAACAAGGCAGTTTTATAATAATTATCCTGAAAGCATAATATAGTACGCTGCAGCCCTAATGCGTTTTAAAGTACAATTGTGTACCTATTTTTGTTTGGAAACAAGAAAAGAACAGAAAAATACAAACTGAAAAGTAGAATATTTTAAAACGTGTATTTACAGGGATATTTATCGGGCTTAATTGTTTCATCCACAATGCCACAATCCACACCCTTTGGATGTTGATCATTACTTACACCGAATTTAATCTTGGTTTGAACCTTTCAGCAGCGTTCTTTGTCATCATCAGTATATGGGCACTGAATGGTGTCAGTGGTGTAGATATTTTGTAATTACAGGTTGGTAATTATATCTAAAAAATAAAGTACAAGTGTTAGTTTTCGCTATTTCTATTCTATTAAATTATACTATACCTAGTGTTTTTTAAGGGTACCTACTGAGCCTAATGAATAAAAATTAAGCAATTACTTTTTAGTAGAAGCAATTGCTTGACTAGTCAATGCTATAAGTAAAAGCGATTGCTAGATATGAATAAAATTTTGAAGCAATTGTTGTTTTTCTTACACCTCTGTAGCAAATGCTTATTCAACACAAGTTTAGACGTGGCTTATCCACTTGTTCAGATTATAGATTTTATTTTTAGTTTGGTGCCTAATTTGCAAAAGAGTTGACGTAAATACAACAACGTTGGTCTATTTATTTAGTACAATAGTAATCTATTACGTTTTTGTGGAAAATAGGAAGCTTATATTTGTGATATGGCAAATTTTATTGAAAATGAGGGAAGTGATAGTAGTGATAATAGTGACGAAGAAATTAAGGACAAGCGATTGATATTCGTTCACAAATTGAAGGAAAATACATAAATCTCTCTGACCACAACCGTTCAGCTTCCACAACAGCTTCAGCACTTGTAGGAAATTTTATAAAAATATTGGCCTTCTCCAAAACTGCATCCATTACAGAAGTGTCTATGTCTTACAGACAGTAGTTTGGTGAACACCGAGTTCTTCACCTACATAATTTTGAAAGCCCGTATCCGACAATTTTTACAGAAAGATTTTAATCTTATATAAGGGCGATAGTGCACCCCATCGCCTTTTACCAGTATCAGTCAAAAAATAATTTGCCAACCACTCAACATTGTCGCAGTCAAATCGATATAACTTTCTGAAATCATTATATCTGCAATTATTACTTACACTGTAGATTTTTCTTTTACGGTCGTTCATATATTCAGCCATAATCGAAGACACAAATTAAGAGCAACGCACATATATGCCGCGAAGAACTAAAGTTGACTGCTACCAAGCAAATGATGCATGGGTCGACCTACCTTAAAAAGTTGAAAGCGATTGCTACACTAGAAAAAGCAATTCCTTAATTTATTCATCACATTTTAAGCAAACGATAGCAATTGTTTCGATTTTATAGGAAAAAGCAGTTGCTACATTTTTATTCATTAGGCTCATTAAAAAAGACACACACACCGACACTTTGTGTCTTTTTCAATTTTTCATAGTAATTTCGTAAACTGTTGAAGATAGATATAGAGCATGATTTATGAAATATGTCTAGAATTGATTGTGGAAAGTAAAAATGTTGATACATGCATTTCAAGAAAATAAATTTTTCTTGTCCAAGCGCTGATCCGTTTTTTTATCATACAATAAATTTTAGATTATTCTAAGGCATTTGACGTCATTGATCATGATTTATTGGTGGCAAAGTTAAAATTTTATGGTTGTGATGACATAGCTGTTCCCCAGGGATCCATTTTGGGGCCACTTTTCTTTCTTTTATATACATGTGACCTTTCTTCCAACGTAAAAGTATCAGAAGTCTATCAGTACGCCGATGACACCCAAATGATTTGCTACTTTGACCCTGATGATGTTGAAGCGGCTTCTGAGAGTATTAATGGTGATCTAAGTTCAATTATGAGGTATTCTACTGAACATAATCTTATTATTAACTCTAACAAAACTAAAGTACTACTGTTTAGTTCCATAAACCATCGACCCAATGTCGAAAATAATATCAATATTGAGATGAATGGGGACCATTTTTCTTTTTCTGATAATGTCAAAATTCTGGGCTTAAATCTCGATACATCTTTGATATTTCGGGAACATATAGGGGTGATTTAGGAAGAAATTAGCAGATTCTCTTGTACTATCGATAATTAATTATTGTCTTATAGTTTATTACCATTATTATGTAGACCAGAGGTCTCAACTGAGATTACAACGTATACAGAATGCATGTTGTCGATTTGTTTGTGGTTTAAGAAAGTTTGATCACGTGTCTATTCATATATATGAATTGAAATGGTTAAACGTTTCGTTTCTGTTTAAGTTTCTACTGCTATCTTTTATGTATCGCCTGTTCAAAAATCAAGCACCAAAATATTTGTTAGAGAAAATCATACCTAGGAATCAGGTACATAATAAAAATATAAGACATAATACTTTGACTATGCCGCACCACTCAACGGCTCTATTTACTCGAAGCTATACATTTAATGTTGTATCCTTATATAATCAGTTTAGACCTAGTTTGCATTATTCACTTCATTAGATTCGAAAAATGCATAAACAGCTATTTTTGGAGGAGCAATTACTTGGGTGGGTTTTATTCTTAATGTAATATCTTTATGCCTTATTATCTAAATTATTTAAGGTGAAGTCGGGTAAGTGTAACCGCAAAAAAGCATAGTTGCTCTTCTAAGAGCCAGTACAGATGAACAAATGGCAATAGGATGAAATTTTTTTTTACAGGTACCTTATAGGCTTACCAACACATTACAAATATTAACTTTTTAAAACTCTGATATTTCTTTATTCAGTAAAAAAAAATGGTGTCGTTGTCAACCCGCAATTTGGGGCAAGTGTAACATCCAACGATCATTTACATACAATATGTGTATTAAGGAACTGGGGCAAGTGTAACATACTCATGAAAAATACCTTTTAAACAAAAAAAAAGCAAGATAATATCACTTATAATAACAAAGTTATAAGCTTTTTTGTAAATAAGAACCCGATTAAAATTTAAAGCGAATATTTTAATAACTGAACGTGAATATTTTTATTTATATGTATTTTTTTTTATCTATTTGAGGTTCTGGTAGTAATTTTTCTACATCGGATAATACCACCTCTGACTCGTCAATTGTATCAGGCCAATTTGATTGATGGGGGTAAATGTAACTAACCTGTTACACTTACCCCGAGCAAATTTTTACACTTACACCCTCTATCAACATAGAAGGGGTAAGTGTAAAAGCCATTTTAGAGCGGTAAGAGTTTTCCGTAACCGGTTTTTAACACAAAATATGGATTCCTGGTGATAAAACACCCCTGATGGCAATATTGGGTTTAAAGTTTATTATGTCACAATAATTACAAAAAATCGATAAGAACAAGTTACACACTCCATATTTAAGTAAATCTGCATGATGTTAGTAAAACTCCTGTAAAAAAAATATCTAGTTAATTAAGGGAAAAAAAATGTTTATATATAAGATATATACTCTAAACCTTTTAAATAATATACAAAAACCTTCATTTTTAACCTTACTTAAAAAAAATGGCAGACTGTACACTTCCCCCGGTATTACACTTACCCCACTTCACCTTATTTATTTATTTATTTCCGATTTATTTCTTTAAATTTGTATTTTTTTTTTAATTTGCATTAACTATAAGTTAATTGTGATATTATATTAACTAAAGGTATTTATAAGTATTTCTCTTTGTAATATAGGGTTAAGAATTAAAGAGTAGCTCTAGCTAATCTTCGTCCTATGGGCAAATGTAATCTATTTACATGTGTGAATAAAAAGACAGTTTATTATTATTATTATTATTATTATTATTATTATTATTATTATTATTATTATTATTATTATTATTATTATTATTATTATTATTATTATTATTATTATTATTATTATTATTATTATTATTATTATTATTTAACAGTATCACACTTATTAGTGGTATTACAGAATTCATCGGTCAGAAGTGACAAGATGATCCTATTGTAGGCCAACAACCCTCCTCAATATGCTGCATGTATCCAGTAGTATTGATTTTTGTAAATGTTTGTATAATTTCCATTCTAGGCCAAGCACTGATATGTTTTGTTTTAACTTTTTTGGTATTTCACCCAGGGTTCCGATCACAATTGGTACGATCGTCACAGACTCCATATGCCACATCTCAGTAATTTCGTCCCGTAGCGGTAAGTATTTGTTGATTTTTTCCGCATAAGTTTTTGAGAGATTTGTGGATAAGGGAACGGCAAAATCCACATTGAAGGTTTCCCTTTCGTTTTTTAACGTGAGCACTAGATCAGGTATATTATTGGGGATCGTTCTATCCGTCTGTATTTTTATGTTCCAGTAAATACGTACGTTGTCATTTTCGCACACGGCTGGAGGCTCATATTCATAATAGGGAGTTGTTTCTGTCAGCCCCATATGTTTTTCACGTAGCTTCTGATGAATTGTTTTGCCAGCTCTGTTATGGCGATCCAGGTACGCTTTAGGTGCGAGCACTGTAGAACAGGGCAGTTATGTGATCTAAGTTTTCTTCAGCTGAATTACAGACTCGGCACTTCACATTCTCTAGATTTTCGTTGCGGATGCGTTATTATTATTATTATTATTATTATTATTATTATTATTATTATTATTATTATTATTATTATTATTATTATTATTATTATTATTATTATTATAAATAATATACGTTTGACCATATAAGGGGCGCCACTGATTCCACATAAATCACCCCTAGATTTCACTCACCATACATTGTGGCCTAAAGGGGGTGTGGGTCAAAATTTTTAATCCACTTCCTGTCATACCCTTTGAAATATGTTTCAGAGTAAAGTATGCAATAAGTTAAGTAATTCATTTCTCCGTGTTGAAATCGGCTATTTTATGCACCCCTGTACAAAAACACGACAGCCGATATGTATTGTTGCACTGGAAGTGGAAAGAATGATAAAACAGTGCAACAAGAGTGCTTTGGCCAATTATATTTGACGGGATATCTTAGGGCGATTATTTTGAAATTAATGGAATAATGCAGGAGAAACAGGAACTCCCGAAATAGTTATTTACGATACAAGCCCGATAAATAATTTGTCAAAGTACTACATTCATTTAAGAGTCACCCATCGTTTCTTCTACTCTACATGACATGAATTCATACCATTTGCTTGAAACCCGTTAAACCTATGGAATTTATTTCAAGACATAATTATTTATTTAGAGGTAATAAAGAATTTTTTTAAGAGAGGAGAACTAAAGTTGACTGCTACCAAGCAAATAATGCAGGGGTCGACCTACCTTAAAAAGTTGAAAGCGATCGCTACACTAGGAAAAGCAATTCCTTAGTTTATTCATCACATTTTAAGCAAACAATAGCAATTGCTTCTATTTTTCAAGAAAACGCATTGACTAGAAGCACTTTTAAGCAATTGCTGGACACAAAAGCATTTACTTTACTTTTTATTCATTGACTTTCAAGAAATTACTTCGATTTTATAAGAAAAAGCTACATTTTTATTCATTAGGCTCCATAAGTTTGATACCTTTGTGATTATTGTTTACTGGTCCAAAGGTCTAAGCAAGGCTAAACGCAATTTAGGTGCTTGATTTACATAGTCTACAATTCCCGCTAACTGTTTTATTTTATACGATACATAAAAACAGATATTTTAATCAAAAATGAATAAGCTGTTTTCGTCGAATTAAGGTAAACACCTAATATTTTTATTTCAAGACATTCTGCGTTCGATGTATATTATGTACCGTAACAACAACTAAACAAGGGATATCTACATTATTTACTACTGTCTGAGGTCCATATATACCCATAAAACCATCAAGATTAACCATATTTTTAATAGACCTTTCCATTCAAATCTAAAAATAAAGTGAAAACAGTAATAAAATCAACTGTAGAGTAATTTGGGGTAACTTACCGCAATGTATAAGCATGTATTATATTCCAACTAAGAAATTAGGGTAAACTCCATTTCATAATAATTCCTTCCTCCCTCAGTCATAATCCCAGCCATAAATAAGTTGCCTGACAAATATCTACTGTGTAGGCACCGGACCTTTTGAAAGGGTACAGGTTCTACTAATTTCAATAAATATAAAATAATAGGTAAAATAAGTATCTTTATTTTTATCATGTAATTAAATAGCTAGTATATTACCTAACAAGTGTTGAAAGTGGTACAATTCAATCGAGGAGGTATTTAGCACGAGGCGTTAGCTGAGTGCGGAAATTCTCCGAGTGTGAGAAAATCACTTTCACACGAGTAATGTACACAATTTTTCCTACGGCCATACAAAATAATCAAAAAGAGTTTTATTTGCTTTTAATAGTTTGTAGTTGAAAAGAAAACAATACCCAGTTACACATTTTAACTTACCTAGATTTAAATAAAAAGAATAACTTTTTCTCCTATTTGCTTACGCATATCATACCTACTATCAGTGAATAAATTTCGTTTTTGATTTTTTAGCTGCTTGCATTCTTTTAATAAAACAATAATATACTTAAATATAACTACATAAAAAACAACAATAACATAAAACTAAAACATAACCTCAACATTATAGAAAGCTAGCGATGGAGTTAAATATCGATAGCTTGTTAATTATAAAAGTTCTATCTATATTGGATTTGTTTGGAACATTGCTAAACTAAATTTATTTACATAAAACACATTCACTTGTCCCATATCCTTAAACATTGTATGGATATTTTTATTCGAGATAATTGTAAAATTATAAATCGGTCGTGTAGTAGGTATATGTTTATTATATTAATATTTTTATACGTTCTTATTTCTGTGGACTCAATGATCTCACATTTTAATATGTTATTTAGTCAAATGGTTACATTAGGTTATATTTAAACTAAAATAGTTAATAAGCTGTTTATTGATCGTTTTTAGGTTTATTATTATACTTTATTGCTGATTTTTGTTTTAGATGTTCTACTGTTTCTATAAAATAGGCATATGGCAAAAAATTGCTATTAATTTTTCACATAAAGCAATAAACAAATTATACCAAACTTTTATTTATGTGGTTGTAAGAATAAATTATACGTTGTGCTGCTTTATTGACTATTAATATAGTGAATCACCCTGTATATACAATGGCGAAAACCCGCTGTACAGTAAAATTAAATTATCTGGCGAATGTGCTTTTATATAAGTTCATGAATTCCTTTTATTAAAGTAAACGAATAACCATATTACAATACGTTTATGGTGATCATTTGGTAACATATTACTCTTATTAAATTTATTTATTAAGACTAACAACTATGCAGTTGTGGTAATAAGTTGGTTTTTGCCAATTAAACCCTTTGATTATGGTAATAAAATTTTAATACCGGCAGATAATCGAAACTCTTTAATAACCAACCATCAACATGATTCCATATAATATGTAATGTCGATATCTTGGTTGTTATTATTAAAATTTTAGTTATGGTAATCAAAGTTTTCCCTCAGTGTAGGTATGAAAATTTTGAGTTATCCTGCTTCTGAGCGATTATCATAATGGTTAATTTTTAAAATAATTATTTAGAATAAGTGATAAAATTTTTATATATACTTAATTTACTTTGACATTATAATAAACACGAGCAAACCATAGCAGACATTGTCTTCCTCCTTTCCACGAATTCCATTCTCCTTTATTGTGACCTGGCCCTGAGTTCCTACCAAACTGTGCACATTTGCCCCGCATGACTCGACGTCTTTAAAACCGTCTGATTTATCTTCTAATCAATTAGCTTAAAATGAGTCCATTAAAAATAATAGGTGTAAAGATAGTGCCCTAGTAAACACATAAACATAAATAAATCCGATTGTAATATAAAAGCTCAAACCGAGAAAAAATAAACTCTTTCCCATTGACTATTTGATAACTATTAAAAAGATTTTAATCTAGATAGTGCTTTTGGCTTAATTCCAAAATATCCGGTAATTTAAATTTGTTTTTCGTGTTTATTATACAAGTTGGCTTTGGTGATTTTCATTTGTTAAAACACAATTTGGATGAAGTTTTTAAATTTTTTTTACGTTTTTTTATGTAATTTATTAGAATAGGGCCATGATTTCTTGCTCTGTGCCAGCAGCGAATTTTGAAAGCTTTATTATTTTCGTGCTTTTATAATAACTGGTTTAATTTATGATTTATATAATGATATCTACATTTCTATCGGGAATTGGATAAATTTTAATTTAATCAAGAATAAGCGATAACTAGTTTATTAATAAACATTATATCGATATATCTTTCGGTCAAAATGATAAATTTAACTTCAAGCGAAATTTCTCTCCTTTCCGAACAACCATGTAACCTGCGCAACAAATACGTTAAAACCAATATAACGGCGCGCGGCGATTGCCGATCGCTACGAACCCCCACTAACGTCTTGTGGATTATATGTTCTAACAGATACAATTCGTTTTTGAGGACGCTGTTCTGCTTTCTTAATTGTAGAGAAAGCGCTTTACTGGGAACAAAATGCATCGCATTGAGAATTTACAATTTATAATATCTTAACAAACTTGCTGTATTAAAAGTAGTTCATTATTCAACAAGACTGTGCTGCTAATGGAGCTGATTACTACCAATAAAAATACGGTTCTAGCAAATCTGGAATTGATGTAACATTAAAGCGGGTTTCATCCACAAAAAACATTAAATGCAGCACACATTGTCTAATTTGACTTGAGAGAACCCCGCACTTCTCTTATGGAAAATGGCCCTCGGTTAAATTTTCTAAATTTTTAGTATGTTGCAGAGAATGCCATTCTGATCAAAAGTGTTCGTGGCCACAACAATATCTGCCGACCAGTTTTTGAGACGCAAGTTGCAAAATATGAATTTTCAATACATTATATTTTCCTAGTTTATAATATGAATTCGTTTTGTTTTTCTAAATTTTTGATGGCCCTGTCGTAGATAGGATAGAATACTATAAAAATAGTTTAAATTTTTCTTTTAATATACCGGGTGACTGACGAAAATTATTTAAGATTTTTTGTTACATTATTGTATTTTCCGCATTAAATTAAATGTTTACAAATTAATACTATAGATGACATTAGCTTGGAGCAAGCTATCAGAATTTATATTATTTATATTTATACAGGGTAACTCAAAAAAGTTAATATTTTTTTTATTAGTTTTGAAAGAAATTTTGTAGATATTTCTTTATGTACTACTTGTCGCCTATCGTATGCTTCCAAATATATATAATTATATATAATTATACGGGGTGTTTCCGATGATAAGCGATAGAAAAATAACATAAAATTGCATGTATTTATAGATCACCTGGTATATTAAAAATGGATCGGTTAAATTTCGTTATTTTTTAATATCTTTTGCTTGAAGTGTCTTACTTACATGTTTGCTATTAATTTCCCTTTTTCTATGACCAGTTCAGGAGATATACAGCGTCGAACAGACTTAAAACTCAAAAAATAAGCAAATAAAAGAGCAATTTTTTTTAATTTCAATAAAATTTGTTATGTAAGTTTATTTTATGGTTAAAAATAAATATATTTAATGTTATACGGGGTGTTTCGAATAATTAGGGTATTCTAACACTATATTGCAAATAAGAAATATATATATAAAACTATGAACAATTTATTATATCCAAATTATTTTATCCAAAAATAATAAGTAGGCCCCTAATTATTCGAAACACCCTGTATAGCATTAAATATAGTTATTTTTAACCATAAAATGAACTTACATAACAAATTTTATTGAAATAAAAAAAAAATTGCTCTTTTATTGCTTATTTTTTGAGTTTTGAGTCTGTTCGACGCTGTATATCTCCAGAGCTGGTCATAGAAAAAGGGATATCAATAGCAAACATGTAAGTAAGACACTTCAAGCAAAAGATATTAAAAAATAACGAAATTTAACCGATCGATTTTTAATATACCGGGTGATTTATAAATACATGCAATTTTATGTTATTTTTCTATCCCTTATCATCGAAAACACTCTGTATAACCTTGATAATTGTATATATTTGGAAGCATACGATAAGCGACAAGTAGTACATAAAGAAATATCTACAAAATTTCTTTCAAAACTAATAAAAAAAATATTAACTTTTTTGAGTTACCCTGTATAAATATAAATAATATAAATTCTGATAGCTTGCTCCAAGCTAATGTCATCTATATTATTAATTTGTAAACATTTAATTTATTGCGGAAAATACAATGATTTCACAAAAAATATTAAATAATTTTCGTCACTCACCCGGTATATAATAAAAAAATTTTAACTATTTTTTTAGTATTCTATCCTATCTACGACAGGGCCATCAAAAATTTAAAAAAACAAAACGAATTCATATTATAAACTAGGAAAATATAATGTATTGAGAATTCATATTTCGCAACTTGGACACCCTGTATCTCAAAAACTGGTCGGCAGATATTGTTGTGGCCATGAACACTTATGATCAGAATGGCATTCTCTACAATATACTAAAAATTTAGAAAATTTAACCGAAGGCCATTTTCCATAAGAGAAGTGCGGGGTTCTTTCTGTATAATAAATCTAATCTAATTTAACAGCATAGCTTAGCTTTTCTAATGTTTCCCTTATTGTACATTTATTTTGTAATAAATCATTTACAATTTGTTTTATTCTATAATCTAAATTAGTGTACTTTTTAGCCCGAGACCTTCTTTATATTATGATCCTCAAATTTTTTATACAGAATATAATAATAGTTAATTTCCTCTTTTAAGGCATTTATCATCACAAAGATAGGGTTTGTTTTGCCAATTTTTTTGTTAAAGCGGTTGTGCCATCCCTCTACTGTGTTTGTAGTGCGGTGACGCTCGCCGTGGCATTTCCATATGGGATCTGCTTCCATCCACTGATTAACAAAATAATCATTAAATTTATTTACCAGTTCGTCTTGTGGAGCAGTTGACATGATTTTCAACCAATCGTCGGAATGAAAGTGCTCCAGTAAATGCGCCAGAGCAACGCATATTTTTTTGTGTTGTCTTATTTCCGTGCTTTCTTTGTAGAATAGAACTAAACGAAATTCTTGTACTTTTCTCCATACGGCTTGGTTGAAATAAAAATGGCAGCCAATTTTTTCTGCTTCCGGAAATTTACTCTGTAAAGCATGAATTGCTCCATTTTCAAAATCGATATGTATCTTTTCCTTAATAAGCCTAAAAATATTCTCTTATTATGTACTCTCCTTTCTGTTGGGAAAAAGGGCGTAAACTGCTGAAATTACAGAAGTGGTCTGATCTGTGCTGCCAATCTCCACATGAATAGTATATAACTGCCAATCTCCACATGAATAGTATATAACTGCTCAAGTAGTAGGTATGCATTTCTGTTTTGGCTACATCAGGAATGCTAGTGTGATTTTTCGTTAAGTATTGTGGTTTTAGGCTTAAAATGTCTCTTTAATTCAGAATAAAATAACAATATTAAACCATTTCTGACCAGTGAGAAGATCGTAATTAAGGTTATCATAAATTTTGCCCGAAATGGGAACTTATAATTATTGTTAGATATTTTGCTTTGCACCAAATGAAAAGGTTTCAGGTAGTTTTAAAATCTTGCCCAAAAAACTACACGAAGTATTAATTATTTAGCGTTTCTTTGTAAATAATTTTTTTTTTAATTTTAATTATCATAATTTGTATTTTGATGGACAGAGTATTCTATACCTGTAAAAAATTATAAGCCATAATTATGTACTCGGGAGGCATACGACACTATGTCCAATTTTTACAAAAAATTAGTATATTAAATGGAAATGGTATGCATTTTGGTAAAAGGAAAAGTAATAATAGACAAAATAAAAACTTACTGCAGCCTAAATGCCGATAGTCATTTGCGTTTAACATTATGTGTAATCCCCTTCTACTATTAAATCTAGTTGGGGCATATAACACCAAGTGATTATATAGTGTCCTATGCCGCTAAATGTGTTGCTAAAGGTATTACTAAAGATCCGAGGCATACAGATATTATTACCTTGGTGTCGTAGGCCTCTGATTAAAAATGCACATAGTGTTAAAAGTCTACGCTGTTTCTCAGCTACCTTAACTAATTGGACTTGGTGTTGTATGCCCCACAAAATAGTTTAATTTTCTGAATAAAACTACATAGTTACCTAACTTTTTGTAAAAATTTGACATAGTGTCGTATACTCGGTCGTATACCTCCCGAGTACAAAGTTAAATAAACCCTTTCTAACGAAACATGATTTATTGAAATTTAATAGTGGATATTTTATTATAAGAAATTTGGCCTATTTTAAAGTCTACTATCTGCTGTTGCTGAATGACCGCTTAGTGATGGGACACCCTATAAAATATAAAAAAGGTAAGCTTACCACGCTTAATTTTAAGCTATGTTGTTTCCATTGCTCCAAATTTATAAATATGCCAACCCTTTTAAAATAGTCCCTGAAATAAAATCCCCAATAATCGTTTTTCCTATTTCTAACCCATTCTACTTTTAGTAAACGGCTCTCGTTTACGGCACTTGCTCGCTGTTAATTGTTTTACGGCTGTAAAGTATCGGTTTACACACACATGCCGGAGATAATTAATGGCTCGGAAAGTTATTTTTAGGAGTCTAAGTTTGGGCTATATTTTACCGGAAAACGTCTTTATTATCACTTTGAATTATTATCTTCCGATACAATAAAATATCACTACTCTGCCTGCTTCATAAATGCTATATAGCTCGCAAAATATCATAGGAAAAAATGTTAGTGCCAAAAAAACTTTTTTGGGAAATTCGTTCTGCGTGTCCGATAACCTAAAAGTCGCTTTTGACATATATACGTCACGTGACTAGATACTGGTATAGCGGCAAATAAAAAAAAAATTGTGAGTTTACAAAAAGTGAGGTTAAGCGACGATATCCAAAAAACATATTTGAAAAAGTTGTTAACAATTAAGGTGGGAGTATCAACATGCTTGCCAACCTATAACCTATTTCGCATAGATTTATTTATTTTTTACTTTTACACAAAATTTAAATAAAATCAATATCATCTTCATATTCTATAGGTAATAATTAACATCTTAAATAAATATCAAGGAATTCCATAAGTTATTTCAGGAGAATTGTATAGCGAAAAATATCGGGTAAGATTTTTTTTAACATTATTATGTTATTGTTCTTTCACTATACAATTCTCCCAAAATAAGCAATAAAATAAATTGATATTTTTGTAATATATCAGATATTACCTAAATAATGTGCAGACGATATTGATTTTATTTAAATCTTAGTCAATTAAATAATAAACTAAGAAAAACAAGGCGAAATAGGATAATGGTTGGCAATAAATTGAATGACGTTGATAATTCCACCTTAAGAAAAATTTTATATAAAAAAAAATGGAGAACGAAATATATTTTTCATATTTTTTTTCGACAACCGAGCCCAAAGTACAAATTTGCGCTCTCAAGAGAAAGCGCAAAATTGCACTTTTTCGAGGAGCTAGCGTTTTTTTTTACTTTGTCGCTCACCGAGCGATATCTACGACTTTTGACACAAAAGTAGGCGTTTATAGTATTTGACAGATGTCGACAATAAAATACATTTAAATATACATAATCTACAAGATACAGTGGTCAGAAGCCAAAATTTTGGACACGAAATAGCACTGGAGAACACGAAATATCAAAGAAGCAGCTTTCATAAATCAAAATGTATAGCTCATATACCAGCTCAAACTTCACACTCCAATAAGCTCGTAGGCGGAGTCATCAAACTTCATTGTACATGGATAGTATTTAAAACAGTAGCCTTAGAATTATAATTTTGTTTACACGGAAAAAAATCCCAATCTGATTTGAAAATTAATCTATTCTTGAAAAATTAGCCTAACATAAAGCGCTACTATACTTGAATTAAAATAAAATTGTTAGTCTAAGAAAAGGATGAACTTGAATGTTGTTCTATTTTTGGCAGTTAAGACAACCATCATTTTGGCTTAATTACTGCTACTTTTAAGTCAATAAGAGAGATTAGTTTAAAATAAAGAATAGGAATAAGGTGAAATTAAATTTTACTTTATATTGTTTCAAGAATTGCTTAACTTAAAACAACTAGTCTATATGAATTGGCATAACTAACTGTTGTCAACTTTTTAATAAAAACAAGGTTATCTTTATGGGAATGATACATATATTTAAACAAATAGTTATTATACACTAACTTGAAAATATATTACTTTTGAATAGATTTTTCAGTTCGAAACAAATAGACATAAGCTTGTATTAGTTGTATTAATTTTGGCTATACTTGCCACCACTACTTGCCACTTGCCATTTGACTGTTGATCTCGACGCCTCGACCGATCGGCATCGGTAGCCTTATTTGTGATTTTGTTTAGTTTAGTGCATAAGTTATGGAAGAAATCCTGCAAGACAGTGCAAGAGTGTTCTATATAAGTATTTTTTGTACCTAAGTAAGAGTTTTTTATTTTATATAATAAAATATAGGAGTTAAGATATTTTGTTAGTTAATGTAGTTAATATGGATTGGAATATTTTCATGTTAATAAAAGTAATCTAAAAATATACGTTTGCACTGAATTTCTTTCCTTACTAGGTATTCCTCGGACTAAACTAAACGGAATGTACGTTGTTTTAATAATTGTTAGCTTTCTTCTGCAAGAAATAGGCTAAATTTCATATAACACGTGGTCCTCACAACCAGAGGCAAAATAACAAAGTTTTGCTTTTATTAGTGATTTATAATCCATAAAAATAAGGTCTGCAATATGGGGAAGTTTTCGTGACTTATGTCGATATGAATCGCGTAATGTTAATGTTACTTATAAATTTTTTTTTTGGCTTGGTGTTTCCGAATCTTAAACCATATACTTACTAGATTTGTGTTTGCAGCTAAGTCTAGCTGACTTGCACATGGGTCAACTAAAGGCAGCCATTAGATAAAAGATTAATAATGTTACTTTAAGTGTACTCGCTATTAAACCAAGGAACAGTAGCGGTTCATCTTAATATTACTATACTCAATGAAAGATTATTTGATGTTGAATTAAATTTTTAATTATTTAATTTCAAGAATAGCTGTATTTGTCCTATATTTGCTTACTTTCAGCATTAGATTAGAAGTAAATTGAGATAAGAATAACGAATACTCACCTAAAGTTTACTTGCTTTTACATTATGATAACTTAATATTGGTTAAAATACTACTAAACTTATGCCAGAGTTACTTACTCTTGTTTTAAGTTAAGGCATGCTTTGATAAACGGATTAGAATACTCACTTTAAGCTTTTTGACCCTTAAAAGAAGTAATGGTGACTGTGTCATTTTAAAAAGACCATACTTTGAATAACAAGCATACTTGCTCTTGCGGATATACGAAACTAGTGTATCCTTAATTGAAGCCTATCACTCTTGGTTATAGTATATATTTTTTTCCGTGTACGCTTGAAAACGGTTAGAGATACTAACTAACCGAAACGTTGTGTTAAGTAACAAAATAAAGACAATGGAAGTCCGACAAGGTAATTTTTTTGAAATTAATGGGTTGTATCTAATAACTGTATTAATAATTTTTAAACTAAATAGACTTCGGTTTTAAATTTATTTGCGAGTAGAATACCAATTCGCTACTAAAGATGAAAATTGATTCTAAACAAAAAAGTAGTCCTTTTTTGTATTTTGGCACAAAAATCTACAAACCTGTCAGGCGAAAACTGTTTTTTCGATTTTTTCATGTCAATTACACAAAAACTACTACAAAAACAATTCCCTTTATTATATTATGTGATATATTGCATGCTTAATTTTTATACTGCCTAACGCTTTTCACTGTTTTATTTCGCTTTTCCATTCTTTTAAAGTACAATTTTAAAATGTTTTCGATGTATTCCAATCTAATAAAAATAATGCTTAACACGCAATATTGCGTTATGTTTATTTTATACAGTGCTTACCCACCACCAGTGGCGCAACAAACACTCCCGCAGACCACGCCCCGCGGGGGTTGGGGGCAGCCACGAATAACGAAATCAAAAATTCATAAACCTGAACCTAATAGTAATGAAAATAAGAATTATCATTTTCCATTCGTTATACAGTGTCCGCAAGAAAGTCCGCATCAAATGAGATTTTTTTTTATTATTAGGTAGGTATAGGTAAAAATTGAAAAAGCAGTTAGTTTTTGCTTACCTAAAAACCAAAAATGACGTATACTGAAGCAGCTGCACGACTTGCGTTACCTGTCAAATTTGACATCTTTAATAAAATAGGTTCAAAAATGCCCTTATTTATAAAAATATCGAAAAATTTTATTCGAGAAAGTTATTTATTTAGGCATTTTTATCCTCTGCGCGAAATCTTGATAGTCTAATAAAATTTTTATTTTTTGCCAGATTCTTGAAAATTTTGATCAACCCTCGTAGATTAACTTTTATACATCGATGTAAAACCATTTGCCTTTACTTCATTTGTAATCTTAATGCAATTTTGTGTAAAATTTTGGTTTCCAATTATTTATTTTGCTTCAAAAACTGAAATTGTTATTGATCAGTATGTAATGTTTGATGCAAAGTTTATCTAATTACATCAGTTTTGTCAAAACCGACGTTTCTCATTTTTCTTAAGTTAGTAAACAGATCTACAAAAAAAAATATTAGGAAGCTTTCGTTGAAATTTTACTTAATTATTATTATTAAATTAAATTAATTATATTAAACTATATTTTTGTTGAATAAAATGTTTCGAGCGATTAATATTTATTCTTTTTGATCCAATATTAATTAAGTAAAATTTCAACGAAAGCTTCCTAATATTTTCGTTTTGTACATCTGTTTACTAACTTAAGCCTGCCCCCTACCCCCCCCCCACTCCTAATGGCGCCACTGCTTTCTTCTCAAATTAAACTAAAGAGATTTTTAGACACACCCCAGATGCATGCATATAACTGTAATAATTTAAGGTTCTATTTTTAAATAAAGAAAAACAATTATGCCGTTTGACATCTTTATTCAGCATACTTTCTTTAAATCGCAATTTGCCAGGTTATTTCTTGGATAATTAATATTTCTAGCTTCATTTAAACTTCCCCATTAACAGTGGCGCAGTTTATACTCCGAACAAACCCGAACCAATTTGCCAACAGTAAGATAAAAAATCCATGAATAAACTTTCTTCCTTGAGTTCCAAGAGCCTGACACAATAGATAAAGTACTTGTAAAGTCAAATTTCTCTAAGAACAGGCCGCATCGTGGCTAAGCCACCTGTCATTTATGGCACCCTGTTAAAGCCTGGTCTATTTTACGTTAAGATGTTGGCGACAAAGACAAGACCGAGCTAAGTTATTTTACCATCGCATCCACCATATTTTAAATTTGTACGGATGTCCTAATGGTTTATTAGCATAATGGCTTGCAAAAATACAGCGTTAATCTTATTCACAATTGAAACATCGAAGTCAACGTGCGACAGATTAAAAGTTATGGCGTTGTTCATTGGTAAAACATAGAAATACATTTGACATGCACTTAACTTACCAATGGAAAACGCTATTAACAACCCTAACGACATTCAAGAGTTTCGCCGCCCAAATATTTCAAGAGGACCAATCAAGCGGTGCGCCTGCGCATGTTTCGCGTTCAATGCTGCGTTGCAATATTATAATTTACGTTCGCGGGGTAGTTCAAAGCCGCCAAAATATCATGTGTTCTTAAATACAAACAGCTGGATTAGTTATCAGTGAGCGTAAGGTTTGGTAACCTATCGTACTATAATTAAAATATATAATATTAATTAATAATATTAAATTAATAATAGCGAATGACGATAGATGAAATGTTTGTTATTGAAATTAGGAGAGATAATTAACCTAAACTGGTTTATTCTCCTCACTGTTTAACTTAAATAATAAACAATAAGAAAATTTAGTCTCTAAAACCTGACGCGTGAGCTTGCTACGCCCCAACCCTGAACTGGGAACTTTTAGGAAGACACCCGTGTCAGCTGTTAATGTCACATGTCGGTATCAACTGTCTAAACGCTTTGTTTTTGGAAAATGTTGACTCATTGAACAAAAATTCACCACATTGGTCGATCCACTGAGAAAATTACACTACTACATATTATTTGGGACAGTCATTTATTTTAAACATAAATTACCTCCATCATTGTCACATTCGGCATTTTACATTTACCACATATTTTTATTTGCATGTACCGGGTGTCCCACTAAGAATGGCTCTCGGCCGTATCTCAGAAAGGGTTAGTCGTATTGCATGCGGAAAATTTTTTTTTAGTAAAAGTAGCCATGAGAAATTGCTGGAAATTATTTTCAAGTTTCTCAGTCGAGCGCTAGAGGGCGTAACCGTAAGGGTCAATCAGTAAAACTCAGTATTTTCAAAAGTTGCCCATTTAAGGTGTACTGAACGTACCATTTTCGTATACTTTGAGGCTTTCTGAACAAAATTCACTTATGAAACGTCTTTGTCAGTTTTAAAATAAAGTGGTGGAGGAAGGTTGAACATTATTTTAAACAAATGCTCATAACTCCGGGTTAGCTCAACAGAATTCAGTAAACTTAGTTTTGTTAAAAAGAGTTTCCCCTACTCTACATTCCACTATATAAACTATGACAATATGATTTTTAAAGTAGGCGCTAGATGGAACTATGTTACAACTTAACAAACATTGCGCATTTTTTCAAAAGTTTTAAATACAATAGTATATTTAATTTTAACTCATTACAAAGACGAATAAAAGCCTAAAAACTGGCGAAAACCACAACTTGATATCTTTTTTCAAACCGGAGATATTAACCAGAACAAAAATAAACACGGAAAAATATGATCATATTTAAGATTCAACGGTAAAGGTTTTTCAAAAGTCAAATAGGCCTTGGAAAAACAAAATACGATTTAAAATTACATGCTTTTACCAAATTCTTAGGACACTTAAAATTTAATCGTTTGAATTGAAACAATACAGAAATTCGACATTGCCAAATTAAAATGTATGTATTTAAAAAGCCAAGTTTCCTGTTGGCATGGTGATCTCATATTCGTTCGGTCATGGATGAACTCGTACCTTTTTCCATGTGCCCTTCCTCCAATGGCGGTGGCTTAAGTAAAAGCATAAGAGAGGTCGAATGTGTAACGAAGAATGGTGCTGGTGCTTGCGCTTAGTAGACTGACCCTTAACCACTAAAGGTAGCTTTCCTTGCAGGACCAAACGGAATCGGCTGCAATTTTGAAAATAAAAGAGAGCATGCATTCGTAACACTATTTAAAAATAAATCCGCTCATTTATACAAAAA
The DNA here is from genome assembly GCA_963969555.1 of Polydrusus pterygomalis. NCBI lineage: Eukaryota > Metazoa > Arthropoda > Insecta > Coleoptera > Curculionidae > Polydrusus > Polydrusus pterygomalis. Next base: position 32,278,143 of record OZ018376.1, on the reverse strand, counting down.
CAGTTTTGGCACGTACAATTCATCTGTTCCCATTCCACTTTTCTTTGATTTGCAAACCAATGCGTGTTCTTTGGAATACATCGTTCTTATAGTCTTTGTTTTTCACATCGGAAGTAGTCAGCCCAGATAATTCCATGTCCTTGACAATACAACATAAGGCATTTTCTCGTGCATCTCGCTATTTATAGTCACTGATACGATAGTTCCAGAGGCATTCTTGTCCCTGGTACAGTTCAAGAAACTTCATCATCACATTTTTCGACCTTTTACCACACATTTTTACACTATTATAATATATTACAATATTATTATTATAATATTTCTTGCCAAAAACTACTTAAGCCGCGGCAGTTAAAAGCAATAAAACTTGACTGCCTAGTTCATACGTTTCAAGACTTGTTTCAACTTGAAAGCGATTCGGGACTTGAACGATAAAATTTTGAATGGATCAAACTTTTGTTGAACAACTAAAAAGTTGATCAACTCTGTTGAAACAGAGGTTCTCACTAGAGTTTTTATTCAATTTGTGTTGATCAACTAAAGTTGTTCAACTAAACTTGACTCGTGAGAGCGCGGCTGTAGGCGTGAGTGGCGCCAGAAAAATCACTACAATATTTTAATAGAAATAAATTAAATATTTGTTTGTGTAATATATTAGTATTTTTTTTTAATTCTGGAATGCAACGAGTTGCCACTGCATACTCTTAATAGCCGTCATTTGTGGGAGGCTTTTATACGCTTATTTAAGCTGACAAAAATGATAAATGTGCAAAGGAAACGGTTAATACCCTGCAATGGCACATTTATCTCGACTAATCAAAAATATGTCTTATGGTTTGTTTAAAGAGGTTTTCATAATGAGCAGAATTTGGCGCAAACCGCGAGCAAATGATCTTTAATTGCAGTAAATGCAGAATAATACAGTTTGAGGTGTGTAGGAGAATGGTAATTGTTAATTTGGGAAGTCTATTTACAGGGTATTTGGAATTAACCTGTTTTATTTAAATGCGTAACTACTAATATGAAAAACACAATTACAATAAAAAAAAATGTGTTAAAATTTCTGTGTCGATTTGCAATAATAAGAGAAAATATTAGGAAAATTTACCATTCGTTTTTCTGGTATTAGGGGAGACCGGGGCTAGTTGGCGTACTTTTAACGTTCAAATTTTTAATCACCTTTCAGATCCGTTTAAAAAATATTTGTAGGCGTGTTATTATAGTTTAAAGCCTTATCTACAACCTTATTATCTTAATTAATGAGTTTGTTGAAACAGTTCGTTTTAAAAAAATATATATTTTGGTATGTCAGTTGCGCCAAGTTACCCCGTGGGTGGGGTTGGTTGGCGCATCATATGGGGCAAATTGGCGCACAACCAGTGTTTAATATGAAAATTAGGTTTTTAACTGAAATAACGATTTATTAAAAATAATAATCAAAACATCATATAAAAAACAACTTAAAGTAATATCACAAACCAAAGCAAAAGTTTGTAAGACATACGTAGATATATAAAAGTTTACATATCGTCATCAGAGTCACAGTTGATACACTGATAAAACAACTTGTTTTCTGGACATTCTTCATGAGCCCACATACCACAAGCAGTGCAGCGTATCCAATTTTCCTTTGGTTTACTTTTTCTAAAGTCTTCTTCACACATTAAACAGCGCCAACCTACCTCGTTTGTTTTGGGCCAACCTGCCCCAAACCCACGTGTAAAGTTATTTGCCTCTCAAAATATACAACCTCAAAATATTTTGTAAATGCAAATAACTAATATTAATTTACCATGTCTACAGTATAATTTTCTATATTTATTGTGTATGTAGTACTTACCTATGAAGTATAAATAAATTTGTAAAACACAGAAAAGTTACATAAATAGTCAAAAAATCAAGTCCGTGGATCTGCAACCATACTTTAAGAGATCTAGGCGAGAATTATCGTATGTAATGTTGGTTGCCTACTACGAGTCTCCGAGGACCATACAGTGTTGCCGATGTTTATTATAAAGTAGTAAAAATTGCATTGCGCCAACCAACCCGTGCGCCAACTAGCCCCGGTCTCCCCTACGTCACGCCGCCACTGGAAGAGTTGTAAAGAAAGAGTCACAAATACCCATAATTTAACAAGATCCCTTTCCTTGTCTAAAGATTATTACCCACAGTTTTATGTTAAAAAAGGTTAGGTTTATAAATTAATAAAAGCAGAAAACGAAAAATGCGCAAATTTGATTTTGGCCTCTTTTTGGAGGAAACAAAAATAAACGAAATATTGATAAAAGAATGAAATTACCAATGCGTCACTAGTGTTTGCTCTTAACTGGAATCACTTACTGTGACTGTATCAATCAGAAAAGAAGCTTTATTTATCATTTATGGCTAATAAACAAGCAAAATTCATTTTTGCAATTTGTGAGGGACAAGGCGGCCTGCGGGCCTGCATTTCTTATAGGAATTCACATACTCTTTATACAACTGTTTAATACTATATGTGACAGCAAAGCGCTTTCCTTTTGTAAGACAACGAAAATTGCCAGACCGTTGTGTAGTGATAATATTACGGTAATTTAGCCAATAGAAAATAGGAGTTATTGCTACTATAGAATGGTTTATAGACATTAGTGCTCTGAACATTCACATCAATTATGAAGTTCTATTGGGGAAGTAATCTGGTTTTATAATATACTGTATTACTTTCGACTGGCAGTTGTAATGAAACTTGACATTAATTATAATAACATTTGTTTGCTACGGTTAATAAAGTATATACTAATACACTAAAAATCAGTTCGGTTCCCTAAAATTTAAATATCTTCTAGTGTGATATTGTTCTTGTCGTTTGACATTGCATATGATTATCTATTATATGCAACATGGTTTACTGAGATCGAAAAATTCGTCCATAGATTATAAAGCCCAATATACTATTGATGGGTTGTGCGAAATAAGAATATTTTATTGCTTTATCTGACTTGTAAAGTTTAAAAAAACTTAAATAAAAAGTAAAAATAACAGGTATTGGTATGATCAATAAAATTCAAATTCTGACAGGACAGCTAGAAGACTCCGAACAACGATGTGACCTGCGCAACAAATACGTTGAAACTAATACAACGGCATGCGACGATTGCCGATCGCTACGAATCCCACGAAAGTCTTGTGGATTATAGGTTCTAACGGATACAATTCGTTTTTGGGGACGCTGTTCTGCTTTCTTAATTGTAGAGAAAGCGCTTTACTGAGAACAAAATGCGTCGCATTGAAAATATACAATTTATTTCTTAACAAAATTGCTGTATTAAAAATAGCTCATTATTTAATAAGACTGTGCTGCTAACATATTACTACCAATAAAAACTCTGTTCTAGCAAATCTTGAATTGATATAACACTAAAGCTAGTTTGATACACAAGCAATTTATTTAATATGGGTTAATAAAAAAATAAGCTATTAATTCAAACTATGTCTTAGCAAATTTGTTGTATTAGATCATTTTCCTTATTGCGAACTTGATATTGCGGGGGAAATTTTATTTTGCGTTACGCCACTGCTCCCACAAGAACAAAACGCAGCTGTAGATATCATATAATATTGAAAAAGGTACTATACTGGGCCATTAATATAATTTTTTCTGGGTGTCATTTCTACCCCCTGTACCAACAGTGGTTTAGCTATTTTTCACCCAATTAAGTAGAGTCAACATAACATTAGTCTTTAATCACGTTTGGGAATTAAGAAGGCAAAAAAGAGGGATACGGTGTACAGGGTTTTGGATGTTCCAAATTCAGAGCTCATCATTGTGTAATCACTTTATAGTTATTAATGTTTATTTAAGTAAGTTACAAAAAAATGTTTTAGGAAAGGACAATGTAGAATTTACTATTTGTTCTCCTGGAGCGTTCCATCCTGCACGCTGGATGGCAAAAGCTAAAACGGGAAAGGAAAAGTATCAGAGATGTGTGCATTTTTATCGTCAAAGTTTATGTTAAGGCTTGGTTCACCGCTCCTTGCCCATACAAAGCTCCATATCAAGATCTTCAATTTGCCAATAATCCTATTAAATATAAAACTTTTGATCCACAGATATCTGAAGCTGCTGTTAAAAAAATTAAAAATCACCTGTGGTACTTGTCTTCTGAGATTTGCGCAGTATCGTTCTTTGATAACGAAATCCCTGTTGAATATAAAAGAAATATGATAACGACTTTAGAAAAAGAAGACTCGCTGAAAGGTTAGGGTTATCCACAATTTTTTTAAAAGAGAATCCAGAAAACTGGGAAATAATTTTAATGTAGTGAAAAGGCATAAAGTAGTGAATGATACAGCAGAAAGGGGTATTAAACTCATAGACGAATATAATAAAATATTAACAAAAGATGAAGAAGAACGTTAATGTAAACTGGAAATTGTAAGCGAGTATAGAAAAAAATTATAGATGTCAGTAAGAAGACACTTGCGGAAACTTTTTAAAAGTGATGTTAAAATAAATTAAAACAAACTGTTAGTGTAAATACATAATAGGGTTAGTTCTTATAGGTACAATTTATTAGGGTTTAAGGGTAGAAAACGATTTATCTCGGTTTCCGGCAAAACTGCAAGTCCTATGGAAAAGCGTTAAATAGCAAAGTTGTAGGTAATAAAAAGATCTACAACTTTTGTATTTACACTTTTTTCACATAACCTCAAAATTTATGTGAAAAATTCAAATAACCAAGTTTTTGCTTTTTTATTTTTATCTTTTACAAAATTTTTTTTTTATACATGAAATTTGGGGAAAACTTTCCTTTTTATGTCCCACACTGTAATTTTTTTGATTTAAAATATTTATTTTTTAACCTTATTTTGACTTAATATCGGAAAAGCAACCTAATTTTCAATCGAAAATTCTCACGTCAAAATATCTGCTTTTTTAAAAAAGTCGGTAAGCTTTTTGTTTGTTGAAATCTCTGCTTTCAGATGGTCTAAAAAAATATACATTAGGTACTATGGTAAATGTTCTACAAAAATGCAAAAAAGTCGAATCCGAATTTTTTTTTTTAATCATTATGTAAAATTTTGAGCTATTTATTAAAATTTATACTTTAATTACTCAAAAAACGTAAGATTCCACATTACATTGATAAGCAAAAAAATTACAAATCCATAAAACATAAAGATCGCAAAAAACATGCGTAAATAGTGGATCTAAATATAATTAAAGGTAGGATTTAAAGGGGAATTGAATTGAATTGAGAACATTTACCATAGTAATGTATATTTTTTTACACCATCAGAAAGTAGAGATTTCAACGAACAAAAAGCCCACCGACTTTTTTAAAAAAGCAGATATTTTGACGTGAGAAATAAAGTTTGAAGGTTCGTAAAAAATTTAAGTGTAAAAACATTTGAAAATCGCTTCTTTATTATTCTACTCTCTATCAATTTACACAATATGGAAAGGTAAAGGTGGCTATGAAACGTCAAAAATGTGATACCAACTTCAAGTAAAAAAAACGTATCAAAAGGCTTCTATTACAATAGGCAAAAGCGTTTCGTATTGAACTTATTATAAACGTGAAATACAAAACATATTTTTTAGAGTATGAGTATGAGTACGAGTATGAGTATAGGCGATACCAAATTGCAGTCCGCCGTATTTTTACAGTTTTTTACTTCGGCGTTTCTAAATCGGAATATACAGCGTGTCTTCGGAAGTTCTTACCAAATGGGAAACTTTTTTATTATTAATTTTACAAAAAAAAAATATTCTTTATAAAAAGCTCTGCATAGTCTAAAACCTAAAATGCAACCATCAAATATCGAAATTTTCCAGTCATATACGAGGTTTGTCAAAAAATGTGAATTTTTCCCAAGAATGTGAATTTTTCCCAAGAGAGTACCTTTATTTTTGACATTATCAAAAATTGTTATAAAAAAAAGTTGATCAGAACTAAAAACTACGGCTAAATGTGCAATTATACGCATTTATGTTGAAAAATTATTTTATTGATTTATTATTTATAATTTAATTTTTTAATTATTTAATTAATTTAATGCGTGTTATTGCATTTTTAGACGTGGTTTTTAGTTCTGATCAACTTTTTTTAATAACAATTTTTGATAATGTCAAAAATAAAGGTACTTTACTCTTGGGAAAAATTCACATTTTTTGACAAACCTCGTATATGATTTGAAAATTTCGATATTTGATGATTGCATTTTAGGTTTTAGACCATGCAGAGCTTTTTATGAAGCATAACTTTTTTTCGTAAAATGAATAATAAAAAAGTTTCCCATTTGGTAAGAACTTCCGAATACGAATTCCGAATATGTGGATACTTAGGGTATGTCAGATCGTTGTCCTGGCCTGTGAATAATATCGAATCATTTTTTAAATTTGACTTGCGCAAACCTAAAAGTCAGCGCAGGTTGGTATAACATTATTGTTCAGTTTAATAGCAGACAATCAGGAATAATATAATTTAAATAATCAACTTTTAATCATATATAATATCACAAGAGATAAAATTTTGTCGGCAAAATTTTCGAAAGGTATGAAAGTTTGTTGCTTGGCAATTTCGCGAATGACATTTTTGACAAAATCACGAGCCGTCAGGCGAGTGATTTTGTCGAAAATGTCATGAGCGAAATTGCTTAAAAGCAACAAACTTAAATAAATCCTTGAGAACAATTTTGCTTACACAATTTTTTCTCGAGTGGTATTCGACATGACTATTTAACTAGAAAAAAGACAAAGAACAATAAAATTAGAAAACTTTTATTTAAGAATGAAACAAAAAAATTACTTATTTATTGATGTAAAAGTTACAGTTGTGATAATTAAACGTTTGTGCATTATTTGATTGATTTTGATTTGATGATATTACTTGATCTGGTGCTTTTTCTCTTAAGTTTGCAATTAATTTTAAATGATGTTCAGAGTCTAACTGCAAATAAGGCTTCAAAGAATTGGCGTGGGAATGTCCTGTTAATTTGATAATTTCTTGCTCACCAACGCCATTTTTTGCAAGGGCAGAAATAGTGGAAGAGCGATGTGAATGGTTTGTTACTTTAAATTTTTTGGTATTTACGCCGATTTTTTCTGCTGAGATTTTGGTCCATTTCGACATGCTGTTTATTCCAATAGGCATGTTTTTGTACCAAATTCCTTTTTTCCAATTTGGATGAACTGTCAAAAAGAGCCTGTCACTTGTAATTTCTGGATTGGTATTTCTTTTTTCAAATAATTTTAAAAATAGACGAATAGGACAAAGATCTTTGTTAGTGTTGTTTTTTACCAACCATTTGCTACTGGCCAAGGCTTTTGCACCTCCTTGTGTAGTCTTTGAAAATATGGGATTGTATTCGATACGTCCCGTAAATTCTTCATTTAGGTCTAATTCTTGGTGGAAATAATGTACTTTGCAGTTCACTGCTTCGTTGCCTCGCCACGCAAGTTCTAAAGAAAATAAGTGAAATATTTTTTTCTGTAGGCCGTCTGGGGTGTCTTCGTCATGAATTTTTATCATTTCCAATAATTCTTGTGTTGTAAGGGCTTTCGAACTTGTTTTTCTTTTTTCTTGGTTACCTTGAAGTTGTTTTCGTTTTAAGTCCTTTGCCAAACGGGCTGATTTAAAAAGAATGTCGGTAAATGGGTCTATTTTTATATTAAATTCTTGATAATACTTTTCTTGTAGCATCTGCGCCGTGGTATTCCATATGCTTTTGATACTTGACTTTTTGTAGTCCTCTCCATTTAGTTTTTTCATGTTGTAAGCATAATCTTCCATAATTTTTGCTAATTCTTCGGCTGGAGTATGCTTTTCAAGCTTATAATCTCTTATCAATAAGAACTGCGAAAACTGTCGCCAAATGGAAGTTTTGGAGATACGCGTATTTGGAGGTATATTCTCCGACACTGCCTTTTTAATTTCTGTAATGGATTGTATTCCAAATCTGTTTTTTTCTTCAGAAACACTCATTTTTGAACTAAAATAATTTGACGTTTGTTAACAAGAAATAATACAATGACATTTTAAATAATTAACAGAACCATGGTAACAAAACTTCTTTCAATCAAAAATTAAAATTTTGCCGCGGCAAAAATCACATGTGAATTTTGTCCAGGTAGGTGCAGGTAGTAATTTTGCCAGTAGAAGACCGGCCGTTGCTATGACATTTTGCCAGTGTAAAACACTCTAGTTAAATAGTCATATATAATATCACAAGAGATAAAATTTTGTCGGCAAAATTTTCGAAAGGTATGAAAGTTTGTTGCTTGGCAATTTCGCGAATGACATTTTTGACAAAATCACGAGCCGTCAGGCGAGTGATTTTGTCGAAAATGTCATGAGCGAAATTGCTTAAAAGCAACAAACTTAAATAAATCCTTGAGAACAATTTTGCTTACACAATTTTTTCTCGAGTGGTATTCGACATGACTATTTAACTAGAAAAAAGACAAAATTTTGCCGCGGCAAAAATCACATGTGAATTTTGTCCAGGTAGGTGCAGGTAGTAATTTTGCCAGTAGAAGACCGGCCGTTGCTATGACATTTTGCCAGTGTAAAACACTCTAGTTAAATAGTCATATATAATATCACAAGAGATAAAATTTTGTCGGCAAAATTTTCGAAAGGTATGAAAGTTTGTTGCTTGGCAATTTCGCGAGTGATTTTGTCGAAAATGTCATGAGCGAAATTGCCAAGCAACAAACTTAAATAAATCCTTGAGAACAATTTTGCTTACACAATTTTTTCTCGAGTGGTATTCGACATGACTATTTAACTAGAAAAAAGACAAAATTTTGCCGCGGCAAAAATCACATGTGAATTTTGTCCAGGTAGGTGCAGGTAGTAATTTTGCCAGTAGAAGACCGGCCGTTGCTATGACATTTTGCCAGTGTAAAACACTCTAGTTAAATAGTCACTTATAAATTCACAGGTATAGAAATTTCGAAAAACAAAGACTACGTAAAAATTAAAAATAGAATATAGGTGGGCGCGAACTTTTGCAGGGAAGTGGTCGGCGAAGTGGTCCGCATACTTATCCACATACCTATTTGCCTACTTATCTGTATGCATTCTTATCCGCATACTTAATCCACATACTTATCCGCATAATCCGCATGTCCACAGACATTCCTATTTAGGCACGCCAACTGGTAAAACACTGAGCGCCTATTAGGCCTTTTAGTATATTCCTGTATAATAGTGTTTTTTTTTGTGTTTTTGCTCTCTTTACCTCCTTACAGCATCTTGCTTAAACAATTTAGGTGTCGTTTGCATTTTTAATTATAAAATCTAAAATTCACGAAATGCATATTCTGTTTTCCGTTTAACTGATTTTAAAAGTAAAAAATTCAGATTTGATTTCCAATTTAATCAACTTGAAATAAAATTAAAAACGTTCCTGGAAATTAAATTCCGATTCGTAGATGGCATAATAAAGAATGTCGTTTAATAGATTTCTTTATCGCCGGCAAGTTTTAATAAGGATTAGAAAGGATAAAAGATTTCCTGTCGTAAAAACTTTTGAGAATTTTCTAGTGAAATATTTTTATAAATGGAAATGTTCAATTTTTGAATCTACAGCGGCACGTTGATTTTAACATGACCGACAGCGGGGGTCTTTACCGAGTTTAATGAAATTTGGTATACAAGTATCTAATACGTTGATAATTGTGGGATAGATATTTTTTAAGCTAATAATTTTTACTCTAAAACGTTAGAAACAAGAGTAAAATTTCCCGAAAATTATATTTTTGATTTTCATAAACGAGAAATGATACAGAAAGACTGAAAGAAGGCAAAAAGAAAAGAGTTGCTCTTATCAGCGCAGGGTAATGCAAAATTACAAAAAATGTAAAATAGAGGAAGTAAAAATGTACCCTTTTCCGAGTTCGTTCGGTTTTGAATGCTTCTTCTTCGGAAATTTATTCTATACCTGTTATAACGATGTCATAAAGACGCTTTACCATTTTCGCCTAATATAAACTCAAAAACGTTAAATATGTATACCGGGTGTCCACGGAAGGTGGCTCGCCCCTCTAACTTTTTTGTTTTCCAAGATAATGAAATAAAATTCGGGGGATTTGTATACGACATAAAACTGCATTATTTGACAGGTGATTCAACATTATGGAACTTCCGGTTTAACCGGAAATGACATAAACTTTCGATTTTTAAATGGGACACCTGGTATATTTTTACTTTTTTGACTCCATACGACATTCTAAATACAACAATGTGTCACTTGTCACTTTTTGTAACCAAGAAAATATTTTTTTTCCAAATTTATTGTTTTATCTAGAGGGCTATGAATACCTTAAAATCACTTATTTCAGTTCTCTAATCTTGGGAACAATACAATTTTACTATTTTTGGTCCAATGCCATGTGCTATGTAAAATTTAATTTTTAAAGTTGTATAACTTATTTTTTTTAAATGGCAACATGGTGGCTCGTCGGGTTAAGAAAAAAGAGGATTTTATTATGATTATTTTGATACCATGCACTATTAGGTTTTAGAAAAGCTGCCATTAAAAACTTAAAAAGTTAACTTAGAACTTTCCTGAAATAAAGCATCTTTTGAGAATAAATTTAGATTTAAATGCATCAAGTAGCCTGTGACCAGCAAAACTGATGAAACAAAATCATGCCTTGAAGATAATTATAATGCCAGCAGCTTCTGCCAAAGTAAATTAGTTTGTTGTTTAAAAAACATGGAAAATAATAGTTTTACACCAAACTAATTTACTTTGGCAGAAGCTGCTGGCATTTCAATTTTCTTCAAGGCATGATTTTGTTTTATCAGTTTTGCTGGTCACAGGCTACTACTTGATGCATTTAAATCTAAATTTATTCTCAAAAGATGCTTCATTTTAGGAAAGTTCTAAGTTAACTTTTTAAAGTTTTCAATGGCATCTTTTCTAAAACCTAATAGTGCATGGTATCAAAATAATCGTAATAAAATCCTCTTTTTTCTTAACCCGACGAGCCACCATGTTGCCATTTAAAAAAAATTAGTTATACAACTTTAAAAATTAAATTTTACATAGCACATGGCATTGGACCAAAAATAGTAAAATTGTATTTTCCCAAGATTAGAGAACTGAAATAAGTGATTTTAAGGTATTCATAGCCCTCTAGATAAAACAATAAATTATTTCCATTGTGGTTGTTGGTTTATGTCAATACGTGCATTTGTTCTCACAAAAATACAAAATGATCTTAATGATTTCAATAATTTAGGAAACGCAAAACTAAAGCTATCGATGACCGATTTTTTGTACTTAAAACTCTTCGGAATCGTAGTTTGACCTTAGAACAGGCGAAAAACCAACTTCGAGAGGTTCGAATTAAAAATGTCAGTTTTTGGACTGTTCGTTGAAGATTACACAAAGGCAATTTAAATTCACGCAGACCAGCAACTGGACCTAAATTACTACCGCGTCATAAGAGTCAAGAATGGAGGAATATTACCCAGGATGATATTCGCGGGCTAATTGATGGTTGATGGCATGAACCTACGTGTACTGGCAGTAGTAAGGGCTAGAGGAGGCAATAGAAATTATTGAGATGTGTTTAAGTGAAAAAGTTGTTGTTGGTACCTGTTAAGTTTGTTTAAAATCTTAGGTATACGCACCTTTTTCCGTAAATTCATTTGTTTATTAAATCTTGATTATTACAATAACATTTGTTTTCTTGCATTTTAATAGTATTTTTTATTTTTAATGTAATGGCAAGGAGAAAATTATAGAAAAATTTAAATTATTGACATTATCAAGATTTTGCATTTGGGTGCGAACAAATGCACGTATTGACATGAACCAAAAACCAAAATGCAAAGAATACTTGCGGGCCAAATAAAACTGATATTTGGATGTAATTTTGCTTCTTAATTATTCCACAGGGTGTTTTGACACTAAGCAAAAAAAAACAACTTTTCGATTATCTATGTATAATATGTCAAAAACCCAATTTTTCTTAAAATTTGTATAAGCATATTAGAACTGTGTATCTGTGTATCTATAGGTCTCTAAAAAAATCATCGCATGTAACTTAAACTTATTGCACGTTTTTTTTATTATTCGCCTATAGATGATTATTTTTTATCGATATTTTATAGAAATATTACTTTCCGTTAGAGATGTAGAGAAAATAATATCGATTTCTTAAGTTAGTCAATTAGAATAAAAGTACTCAATTGAGGTTTTTACATGTTTCGAGCGCAGAAACGTTCATTATCAGGAGACAGAAAAAGCTTTGCTGATGATGTTAGCAGAAGAGAAAATGGGAGAAGGTATACAACCTTAATAGTTTAGCATTAGTCAACGAAACTCAAAATATTTAGATCTTATTTTCTCCAGTTGTGTTTCACCAGCGGTTTCAGTACACCATAATATAACGTTTCCGCGTTAATTTGATTTTTTGCAATTAATACGTTTTAACAATAAATGCTTTTGCCGAAATGTTTTTACCAAAATAGTTTTAGTTCTACTAGGAAACAGTATCTTTTAAAAACTGTTTTCTTTAAGGTGGGAGTATCAACATGCTTGCCAACCTATAACCTATTTCGCGTAGATTTATTTATGTTTTCTATCTTTTATACAAAATTTAAAGAAAATCAGTATCGACTTGATATTCTATAGGTAATAATTGACATATTTAATAAATAACTTATTTTAGGAGAATTGTATAGCGAAAAATATCGGGTAAGATTTTTTTTATTATGTCATTGTCACTCATTGTTCTTTCACAATACAATCCTCCCAAAATTAGCAATGAAATAAATTGATATTTTTGTAATATATCAGATACTACCTAAATAATGTACAGACGATATTGATTTTCTTTAAATGTTAGTTATTAAAATAATAAACTCAAAAAAGCAACGCGAAATAGGTTATAACAAATCAAAAAATATTTACCAAACAATACTTAGTTGACTTATTCTGACACTTGTCATTTCTAACCTAGAACTGTCAATTTAAGACGGTGATAAATTTACACCCCTTTAGCGAATGAGGGTGTAAAATTTGTAAAAATGAGGCATAGTCTTGGTCATGTCGAAATACAAATTAATTATTAAACAAGCTGTTTGGAGCACTGAGTTTTGCTAAGACTCAGTAGCCCCAGTGGACTATAATTACTATTTTTTTTTCACTATTCATTTGATACACCAATACAACTTTTTTATATTCCATAAAAGGTTCATTAAGGTTGCATATTTTCTACCATTTTTTGTTCTGTTAATACCATCAGCAAAGCTTTTCCTGTCTCCTGATGATAAACGTTTCTGGGTTCGAAACATGTAGAGACCTCAATTGAATATTTTTATTCTAATAAACTTGTGGAGGAAGACATTTGGTTCATCTTTTATTTCTATACTTTCAACTCCATTTTAAGAATTGACTATTTCCTCAAACATTTAATAATTATTATTAACTTTAATATAGTTTTTTCAGAACTATATCCAGTTTTATCAAAATTTAAAATTTTGCACCCAGTACATCTCATATTAATACATGGGTAGACCAATTTATTGATTAGCTAGAAAGGATATAAAAAGCCCTCGTCATTACCTTTTTATACCCAATTTAAATATATGATACGGATTAAAAAATTTCCAAACACAAAATGACATAATTATGAAAGAGCCAAGCAATTAAAGTTTTGAAAGGGTTGAGATAAATACCAGAAAAGGAAATTTTAAAATGTTACATAAACGGCTAAGCGCTTCCGTACTAAATATTAAACATGTTTTCACAACATAAAAGGTCCCTTAATGAAAGGGACCGACCCTCTTTAAAACCAAAGAAATATTTAATGAAAGATTAAAGCTGAAATGTCTCTTTCAACAAAAATAAAAGCAAAAAACGACACTGTCTGTTCACACATACTAGGATAAAGAATAGAGACGCATGTGGAGCGCTCGACAGCTTTTCCGATGTGGAAAAAAGACAACATCTATGGACGATTCTTTAAAAATAAAAGAGTTTGGCGTCGCAAGAAAATATGTGCAAATAATATGATACCAATGATAGTGAAAAATTTAAGATACAGTCATTACCAGATTTTAATTAATTTGTAATAATTGTAGATAATATTAATAATTTTTGAAAACTTACAATATTATCAAAAGTTCCTTGATTATGCATAACTTGGGATAAAACGTAAATAAATAAGGTTGAATGATACATCATTGGGCCGTACTTGCAGAATATAAAGGAAATCCTTCAACTCGCATTTATAATATTCCGAGTAATGCCTTTTACTTATAGAGTATGAGCTTGAGCATATCCTTCCCAAAAAGTATTTGGTTATTACCTTTACTCTAAATAAAAAGGATATCCTACAATAATTTTGAGTGTGGTCAGTAGCAGACTCAGTTGTGTAGTGATCAGTTGTAGCGATGGCAGATGTTGTGGAACTAAGGGAGATTAAACACTACAAGCAGCGTTTATCAACACTTGTTCGTTATTATAAAGAATTATACTGGTTTGAAGAAGATAATGTGCAATGGCTTGCCAACACATTTTTGGGAATAAATGCTGAAACTCGAGGAGGTGCGTTATCATCCGTTCTAAAAATGAAGATATGTTTACGCTATCTCAGTGATCCTGGGTATCAGGTCAAGAACTGTGTGTAAGTACCTACAGTATCTCGTACAGTGACTGCCGTAATTGTCAGCATAGTTGCGCAATCAAATTACTGCATAAAGTTTCTGTCTACTAACAACGAACTTATGGATGCGAAACAGTTATGGCAAAGCAAGTATAGGTTTCCGACAGCAATTGGTGTAGTTTACTGTACCCACATAGGAATACTGAAACCAAATCGCCATGGTGATAAGTATGTCAACCGAAAAGGTCATCCTACACTGAATGTGCAAGCCACTTAATGATGCAAGAGTGTTGTGATGGACGTTAGTTGGCCTGGATCGGTCCACGATTCAAGAATATGGAGAAATTCACACAAATAAGGGTTCATTTACAAAATAAAAACAACGTCGTGCTACTTGCTAATGGATATGGTATAGAGCCGTGGATCAAGACTCCATTCAGAAATATATCCCACTCGAGGTCCCTAACTAAATTATAATAAGCTTTTGAAAAAAGAGAGAGTGATAAATTAACGTTATTTTGGACAACTAAAACGTCGATTTCCTATTTCCAATATGTTTGCCGAGTGAAATTGGAGAATGTGCCAAAAATAATTGTTGCCTATATTGTGCTTCATAACGTGGCAAAACTTTGAAAGACATCGATTTTGAAGCACCTGAAGAAGAAGACAATGGTAATGACGAATTTGATCTACCTCATCGCCAGCAAGGACAAGAAGTCAGAAAAAATTTGAGTATTGTAATAAACAACTTTGATAATTAACTGTATAAAATAAATATAAAAGAAAACGATGGCGTTTCTGGGAAATATACTGAAAATTTATTCCTGACACATTTTGAGGAGGAAGCTACGGTTTGGAAATCATCAGCTCTGTGGTCGAATTATTCGATGATCAAAGCTATGCTGGGTATAAATAGGGACATAGATATCTTCAAATATTTTAAACTTATTGCTTATTTAAAGGCCCAAGAAGAAGGTTAGCAGCCCAAAAAATCAAAAGATCTTGCCTAGAGACCAAATTGAACAATTTTGGAAGTGTGCACCGGATGATGAGTACCTTCAGATGAACGTAGCTGCGATTGCGGGAATATTTGGTGTCCGCCGCAGAAAGGAGCGTAATACGAGGAAGGTGAATGTACCAAAAATCCGGTCGGAATTAATTCGTATGGAAAAATTCCCGCTGCTATAGCAAGATGCTTATGCAACGTAACAATTCGATCCTCTTTACTCTATACTATCTGTTTTTGCCATTCTTCAGTGAGCTTATTAGCCAATGTTGGAGCAAATTTTACGACAATTAAGCGGCATGGGGGATTAGGTTAGAGGGGCAGACTTCTGGCATTGTCCAAATGGTCTCACGTAGTCCTATAAGGACAGTTATGATTCCACACGTATTCTTCGGAACCTATCCGCATCAGCTTCCTGATGGTTAACGCGACGTCAAACATAGAATAATCTTGGCAGCTAACTCAAAACAACCACTTGCGAGGCTAAGGCATTCACACAAGAAATACTGAATACTTTCTCCTCTTCTTCGCCATCTCTTCGACTTCTACAGAAATCATTAGCTGGTATTTGAATTCGTTCGGCGTGTCAAGCGAAAAGGCAAAGTCCGGTGACTACGGCAGTGATATTTCTTAAGTCTTTTCGACCGTGCTGTAATAACGCTAACGGTTTTTCTGTTATCAAGTAGGTGCCACAATGGCCTGTAGATGCTATGGGTTGTTAGCTCTGTCTATCTACTTTGCGCAAGTTGTTTAGCTATCCGATCTATCTCCTCTTTGACTGATCCCAAAGGTCATAGTAGTCACAGCATTATCTGCTAGTTCGGCAGACATGCCTGCGCCTTGCCTGACGAGCTTAGCAGCTGCCTCGTTGCCATCTATATTGCAATGGCCAAAAACCCAACACAAGGTAACTCGACCTGAGCACTAAGTTTGCACAGATTGTTACAATAACGCCTTACTAATTTTGATTTAATGCTGCTGGAACAAATTAACTTTATCGCTACTTTACTGTCTATGTTGATAGCTATGGACGTGGCTTCTTTCAGGGGCATTGGGGGTGGAAATCCTCGACTATAGCTAGGAGTTTCATCGAATACTCTGTATAGATAATAAGAATTCTATTGCTCGAAAACGCCTTACAATGAAAAAAAAAACATTAGCAGATATTGCCTTAACGTCAACTGGAGACGCGGTTGTTTTTGTTCAATCCTCCTCAACCACGGAGAGTGGCAGAACTTTAGAAGTTTATTTTACAATAATTGTACCATTAACATTAATGTTAATACATAAAATTTTTAAAAATGTATTTTTGACGCTTGCTTTCAAAATTTGACGTTTCACTTTTAACTCCGTTGTCAAGTAACATTTTAAATATTACTATGGAGAACTATAGGGTAGGAGGCCGATCGACAATGGCAGCATTTTCAAATTCTGTCCCGGTTTTTTGGTTAGTTCGCTATTGGCCGATAGATGGCTCTCGCGTCCGAAGTGGGCTGATGTGGTCTTCTTCTTCTTCGTTTTTAATATGGAAAACTAGATCCTCCATAGTTTTTAACTTTTACTTTTGACAATTGACATTTTATTTTTCGAAATAACAAATAACGTTTGAAGGCAAGACAATACAAATAACGTTGTATTGCAATTAATTTCCATATTTATAATGAATAATGGTACAATTTATAAAAGTAGAGTTTGCTTTGTGTCGGGGTGTAAGACAGGATCTTCTTCAGAGATGAAACGCAACCAAATAAGTATCTTTCTAGCTCCAAAGGTAAAACCCTCTAGCTAGAATGTTCCTGTATTTTAAAAACGAAGCATCGTTGGAACTTTATTCAGGCCGAGTTTACTAATAAGTATAACAAAGTAAGTGTAAATTCATATAAAAGTCCTTATTTGTTCCTTAAAGAACTAATTTAAATAAAAATAGTTATCGCGTCCATAAGAAACCATTTATTTGATAGCCCACTTCGAACACGAGCGCCATCTTATGGCAACTCGTAAAGCTGAATTACCGATGCTAATTTGGGACCGAATCCAATGCATTGCGATCGGCCTCCTACCTCAAGTCCTCCATAAATATTACTAACTGGAAGGTAGAAAATAACAATTGTAGACGTTCGTCCTGTGTCATTACTCAAAAACAATTCACCAACGGTTACTGGACCTTAAAAAGGCTTAAATATGGCACATTTTTAATTTAATCAACATCACAGAAAGTACCTACCTACCTTTTAGAAGATAGGTACTAATAATGATTTATTTGGTTGCCTCCCTTTATTTGGAATAAAAGCATTTAAAGTATTGCTTTAGTATTTATTCATTAAATAATTTTATTTGTGATTACTTCAAAGTAAAAGATTTAATTGAATAGGAGATAGTGGTTTTTTCTTGTACTAAAATCATCAATAACGCAATAAATTATTTAGTTCAGAAATTTAAAAATCTTAGAATTACCCCTTTGGGACACACAATGTAAACTTACTGTTTTCATCGCACTTTATCACTTGCTATTTATAGCACTGACGACTCCATTTAAAGGAACCCGTCCCAGAAGATTTTAATAACAAAACCAGAACAAAACACTTAAAATCCATTAAGCATTTTTTGTGTAGTGGAGCGACGCAACTTAAGGTATTGAAATTTATCTCGGTTTATTTCTGGTTTGCGGGTGCTTTTAAAACACTGGTAAAATTACTGGCACCTATGTAAATAAAATTGATAAACCTATAGCATGCTTTAACTTTCAATTTAATAGGATATCCTTATCTGATGCATATAAATTACAGATTGGTAAAAATGTTTGAAAATAATGCATTGAGAATTTTGTTTATAGGATATTTTATTTTACATCCTTTTCTTAAATGGTTTCTTAAACCGCCAAGTAATAACCAAGAAAACATAATTTTAATAATAATATATAATGATAAAAAAGAAGATAAGCAAGCGTAAGTAGTTACCTAAAGTTTGTTCAATGACCGCTGACCGTTACGTCACGACTAGTGCTTATCTTTTTAACATTCGTGAACTAGATAAGACAATAAATTTGCGTCAATAATGAATGTCGTATAATTTTACCCCAGTCAAAAAAACCTTTATTGTCATTTTTTACAGTGACATTTTTAATCAACATTATTTCAAAAATGTCACGGTAATGTGAAAAAGAACAAGCTTTAATTTTAAAATTATTTGTTTCTTTTCAAAGAGACAATGATGGCGGAAAGACCCTTTTACCCTTTAAAACGCAGTTTACAAGGTAAGTAGATATAATAATAATAATAATAATAATAATAATAATAATAATAATAATAATAATAATAATAATAAGTTTATTTAAAATTTCATAATACCGTGCGAGCAAAAAATACTTGCATCAAAGAGGGCTTTGCATCTAAGGACGTAATGCTTAGCCGTAGAGCTTAATACCTGTTGAGTGTCAGTAACTACCTGAATTAACAATCAATTAGTTATTTCGTCATCTTTGACAGTCGTTACAAGTAATTTGATTCATCGATTTTTCCAATTTCTTGAACAATTCATACAATGGGCTTAACGGAACAGCACAACACATTCATGGTTGAAGCGTATTCTCGATACGGGGTTAGAGTAAATGGTGAGTGGCAATACAATCCGAATTTGTGCATGGACGATTTTCACGAACATTTTCCTAACGTTGCTTTTATTGCTGGGGATTTTTATCATTGCCTGAAAAGAACCGTGGCTGTGTTTAGGGAAACAGGTTCTATACAATACAAAAAAGGAGCAGTAAGACCATATGTAAGAACAGAAGAACTTGTTGCAAACGTTCGTGAAATAATGCAAAATACGCCAACAAATTGTATAAGACGCCTGTCCCAAGAAGTAGGAAGATCTTATGGAACATGCAGGACTATTCTTAAAAAGCAGCTAAATTTATTTCCAAGTATTCCAAGAAATACAAGCCGCACATTTTGAAAGACCCAGGAATTACTCTCAATGGTTTACCCAAAATTTATTGGAATGAAATGATTTATTAGACCTGACATTGGCGGTGGCCAATTTCAGCCATTTATGTATCTATTTTTCTTTTTCTTTCTGTATATTCTTACTTTGTTAATTTTGTAAACTACAAAAATAAATTTGTATTTGTCTACTTATTTTATTACTGATTAGTTTGGCATAGCATGTCATAATATGAATTTGACAAAATTTTAACCTAGATTTGTTTAGATATATCGTCCCCATATCATTGTGATCTAAACCATGCCCTACGTTTTTAAATCCAAGCTCTCTTTTATGCAAATATATGTTATGTTGTCTTCTATAAACTTATTCTTCAAATAAAAAATAAAGCAGGAATTGTGAAAATGAAAATAATATACATAGTATTGACCAAATTTAGGCGTCATCCAAAAATGTTTCGCAGCTTTTGACCTCCCTCCACACCCATCGCATCCCACACCCCTCCTCCCTAACAAAATTGGGCTGTTATAAGAACGTGGAACGAAACTACGACCTTTTGATGATTGTTTTTTTTTAACCTTTGCTGTCCGCCGCCCCAGCTGCTCCGCCACTTGAAACGACACTGAATAAAAACCCTTGAAAAATAACCTTTCACTTTAAAATGTAAATATACTTTATTAAAACCGTTCCGTTGGTTTAAATTTTAAAAATATGTTGCGAAAATACTTTATTGTTTATCAGCAAATTCTGTTTATGTCTTGTTTGTTGTTCTCGTTCTGCTATGTTTTAAATTTTCATTTGCCTTAGTTCGAAATGTTTTAGTTAAACTTTAGTTAAAAATACATCAGCAAAAACTTTTTGAACGCAATGGATAAACGTTTACCCTAAGAGATAACATTAATAAATTACATTTTTTTAAGCGAATTTTACTATAAGCTACGCTTAGGCTCCTTTTATACTGGGATTCTGAATCTCGGATTCCGGAATCTCGGCTTCACATTTAACGTAAAGCCTTTAGACTCGTAAACAGAATCGTGATTCTAAATTTCGGAACCGCACTAATTTCAGCCGCCCGGCTACGGGATTCGAATCGGCGACAGTTCTAGCATTGGTTTATAATATGTAAGCGTTTTCAGTCTTCACCGCGATTCTCATTCAGTAGCCTCTTGCCAGCTCGGTATTAAGGGTCGTTTCTGTTAGGTTTACGAATAAAGAATTTAATATGGATGTTTCAAAAACTCCTTTCGACACTGACAAGTTCATATCGTCAATACAGGCATGTCCAAGCTTATGGGATACTTCGGCAGAAGATTATTCGAATAAAACAATAAAACAGGCACACTGGGTGGAAGTGGCTAAATAAATTTTGTCTTTTAAGATATTGTGTAGCTCGTCAAAAGACCAAATTGACATTCTAAAACAGTTAAAAAATTTGTCAGAGTGTTCTCTTAAATCTCGAGGCGCTGGACTGGCGAAAGGCCTTTGACACGGTGGACCATGACATACTGTTGAGGAAGCTGGAAATGACTGAAGTGCTATCGGAGCGATAGCACTTCATCACGGTAAATGGTAAAACTAGTAGCAAAAGAAAGATTAGTTGTAGGGTACCCCGGGGCTCGATCTTGGGCCCTACCCTGTTCCTTATATTGGTTAATTCTATTTCGGGCCTAAATTTGAAAGGGCAATTAAAGCTGTATGCTGATGACACACTGCTCGTACATATTGAGAGGTCGTATGAGTTGATAATTGGAAGCATTAGACATGACTTAAATCTGATATCTGACTGATTAAGTTCGCACAAGTTAACTTAAAATATAGAAAAACTCAATTATATGTTCATAGCAAGTAAGAAACCATTTGAAGGGCCAAGCATTGTATTTAAGAATCAAGCACTGATATTCTGCAAATATAAAATATATTGGACTGATTATGGATGAGACCTTATCGTGAACATTTCACCTTCACAAACTAAAAAGTAAGATTCGTGCTACCATAGGCATCTTGAAGCGAGTAAGGTATACATTTTTGCTCAAATAAAAAAAATTGTTATTGTAGTTGTTATTTTTAAGTTAGACGCCATGCGCTTGCAATTATTTCTTTGTTACCAGGGGAAGAATTTATAAACCTGACCAATGATAGATGCTTACGGTCATAAAAGTTCGATGACATAAATGGCTTCAACTTACAGTCCGCACGCTGTATATACCTATACCAAAAGTTTTTATTGGTTGGACATGATAAAACAATAAATGGATAAAGAAAAAGTTCTAATCTAAACTTTTTCAACAGCTCTGCGTAATGTAATTAAATTTTTATTCTTACTTTTTCTGAAACCGGAAAGTTTTAGCAAGGTGAGGCAAAAAGTGCCAAAGTTTTATTTACTAAAGGCAATTGATTGAGTTTGTTTCTGTTGGTATTTTTAGTTTTGGACAGTAAAGTCATTCGGGGCAAGTCTACACACTTTGGTATTTCGAGTCAACACCAATAAAGAGAAATAAAATTTTGGTAATACATGGGACAATTGTTTTTAGGTAGTGTAGTGTATTACAGCATAAGCATCAAGTAATCAATAGAGTCGATAATTTCATTGGCTTTGACAGAACCGTACTAAGGTTTCTATATTACATTTAAATAAATGCTTGAAGCTTCAGGGCTTTTTTAATTAGTATGTGTCCAGATTTATATCGAGCAATCAGATTTTATAAAAAGTCTTGACGATCTCAGTAATTATTCACAAAAAATTAATACTTCTGAATTTTGGGAAGTAAAAATTGTAAGTGACAAAAATATATATTTTTATAGTTTAGATTTGACCAATGACTGTATAAATATTGTTAATCAGGTTTCAGTGGACATTGGTATGAAGGTAAAGGTTTTTTTTTAAAGGTAATAAATTGGCTTACAATGATTTGAAATGGATTTTACACTTTGAAATTAAATTAAATAGGTAGTCTCAGCTTGAAAACGTATTATCTCGTTATCAATTTATACATTGTGAAAGTAACGAACTTACCCAGATAGTAGGTGATTTTCTTAAGACAAGCGTAGATTTCTTAAACAAAGCTTTAATTTTACTAAATTTTGAGACTTCAGAAGTCGATAGTCAAGCCTGTAATTTAAACGCAGAAGATAATAATTTGTATAATAGAATATTACTTCTGATCGATCAAATAAATCTACTCGTAGGAAAACAAAAACAGCTTCTCAACGCAAGATTACTATTATTTAATAATTATGTAAGTTGTTCTTGTTATCCAAAACTATTTATTACTTTTTTGCACATTTTTCAATATCAATATAGTGGCAACAGAGCCAAAAAAACACAAAAAATATCAGAAAGAATAAAAACTCGCCCGTTGCCGCGCGTCATAATAATAGCTTGTGGATCCACAACTCCCAGCTAATGCGGCGTTGCCCGATGTCACTTCATGGCTTCTTTTCAAGGTGGTTGTGGTCCTGCGTCGACCGCCACCGGGCGAAAGACTTAACACACCCATGTATATTGAGCTTCAAATGTTAATGAGGTTAAAACAATGGCAATATATCCCTGGATTTGAGAACCTACCATAAAAATTTTATTATTATGGTACTCAATAAAAAATGTCAAAATACATTCTCATAACAACACTGGATTTGTTAGAATAATCATAATTTGAAGGTTGTTTGTTGATTGTTTTTGATCCTAAAGAAACTACATGCCAATGCACTGTAAGGCCAACGACTTTTTACAGCTTACAGCGTAGTAGTTTTTTAAGCCATTTTTTAAAGCCATCTCCTTATTTTACCTTATCTGAAACTTTGGAAGTGTCTTTGATTGCAAACAAATGGTTTTTCATTTATGGAATGTTTTGTCTCCTAATATTATATGTCTGTGATCCAACCCATCCTTCGCTAGTACACTTCTTATGTAGGGGTCGTATTTAGCTGTCTGTGGCGTCTTTATATGTTTTTCTAATGAAATAAAGTCATTGTACTGCAGATAGCGCCAGTGTATCTTATTTTCATTTTCAAGCTCCTCTCGTAGTACTTAATTTTTTTGTAGCCTTAATTGTAGCTAACACTCATACAGATACAGACAATGTATTTATTAAATTTAAATTTAAAAGTTGCCTAAGCTGTTACAATAAATTTATTTCGGGTCGTATTTTTTTTATCCACGCCGCACTGGTATTAGTTATAATAGGCTCAAAGCAAAGGGCCACATTAGCACCATTAATTCTGTACTGAGATACAGGCATTACGCCCACTTACCACATTGTACTCAGTTACCCCAACTGACTCTCATTTAAAAAAATTATTGGTTAACGGTGATAGGTATCGTTTATTATTTCTAGACATATCTACAGAAAACTTTCGCAAACTGTAAGAACGGTTATGTTTAAATGATATGAAACTAAGCAAAAGTTTTTACAAGACGGAAACGGAGTTAATAAAAAAAGACATTATGTTTCACTTTGCTGTAGAATGAAGATTGATAATGTTTATCAATCTTTATATTATTTCAATTATTTATTGTAAAAAATACCGGTGACTATTTCACTAGAGTGTTTTATACTGGCAAAATATCACAGCAACGTTTTCTAGTGGAAAAACTCCTAATTATATACACCTTGACAAAATCAACAAGATGGTTTTTCAGCGGCATAATTTTGATAGATGTCAAGTAAAAACTATTGTTAGTCTGACATATGTCATCCTGGTTTGAAAAAGACAAAATGAGCAATTTAAACGAAAATGCAAGATTTGGGTGCCAATCAATCCAAGAAATAAAAAAATCGATAGCTGAAAATATTCCACTTAACACACAGAAATCCAAGAACTCAATTTGGGCACAGTTCTCAGAGTTTCTAATGGTAAGAAATTATAAACTGGAAAAATGTACTACTGTGATGGAACTGGCACAAATCCTCGAAGATTACGCCTTTAATATGAAGAAGGGTAATGGCGAAGACTATAAAGAATCTTCTGTAAAGGCTATATGGAACACTACAGCAAAAATGATTCAAGAAATGTATTTTACAGAATACGAAATAAAGATTGACCCTTTTACGGATATTTTCTTTAAACAGGCGCGAATGGCTCCAGCTTGTCAGGAAAAAAGGAAAGTAAGTTCAAAAACATTATCTACCAAATATTTACTAGCAATAATGCAAAGCTACAATGAAGAAAACCCCGATGAAGCACGAAAAAAGTTTTGCATCTCTGCTCATTTGAACTAGCTTGGAGAGGCAATAAGGCCGTAAATTGTAAAATTCAATATTTTCAAAAGGAGTTTGATACCATAGGAGAATTTACCGGACGAATTGAATATAAGGCGTGATAGATGTGAAAGTGCGTCAGAAAAGACCGAGGGCGGCGGTGTCCTTATCGCGGCCCGCCACGATCTAAAAATTGTGCATCATCCACACTTACAATCAGACGCAGAAGATCTATGGGTATCACTGGAAACCGATAATGGTGAAAGGATTTATATATGCTGCCTATACTTACCTCCAGGTGACTTTGTTTCATATTACACTTTTTTGTCTAAAATGCAGGTCAATCAAGGTATATTTGAAAAAAATACCGTTATACTTTTGGGAGATTTCAATTTTTCCACAATAGATTGGGTTTATTTGGGGCATAGGCTGTATTATGAGCCGACAAATGTCAATACTAAGTATTCTGAAGTCATAGACATGTGTTCTTTTATGGGACTTATGCAATATAATGGTGTTCATAATGTAAATGACAGAGTGCTAGATTTAATATTCTGCAATAGTAATAATATAGAAACTGTGAGACATTGTGATAACTCTATGGTGGATGAAGATTCTCACCACCCCGCTTTATTTATTATTTTCAAACACGTTAACTTCAGAAGACTTAAATCAAAGCATCAAATTTTTTTTAATTTTAATCGTGCTAATTACAATTCTATAACCAATAAATTAATTGCGGAATCTTGGTCGAATTGTTTAGAAACAAATAATGTAGATCAGGCAGTATGTAACTTTTATAATAAGCTAAATAAGTTAATAAGTGAGAACGTTCCTTCATTCCGAGTGAAAGGTCACTACCCTATATATTTTAAACGCGATACTATAATCATCTTAAAAGAAAAAAATAAGGCTCACGCAAGGTATAAAATTAGTCAAAATCTTCTTTACTATCGAACATTTTCATTACTGAGAAGAACCTCTAAGCAACTGATGCGTAGGGACTATAGAGATTATATTAATAATATCGAAGCTGAAATCAATACAAACTCCAAAATGTTTTGGAAATTTATAAAAAATAAAAAGAAAAGTAATTTGAATTTTCCTAACTCTGTATTTTATCACGATCGCTCTGCAAGCGAGGGTAAGGAAATTTGCAATCTATTTGCAGAATATTTTCGGGAGGTTTATGTTCCCGACCAGGGTGGTAATCAACCCATATTTCCTGTGATTGACGGCAATAATCATGTTTTGATAACAGAAAAACAAATATGCGATACCATTGCCGCTCTAGATCATAAAAAGTGCCCTGGTCCGGATAACATTCCTGGAATGTTTATCAAAAAATGCAGTACCTATCTTGTTAAGCCTCTCTTACATATATATAACCTCTCATTAAAACAAGGTATTTTTCCTACTATGTGGAAAACATCTCATATAACTCCTTTACCCAAGGGAGGAGACAAACATAACGTAAAAAACTATAGACCCATAAGTAAATTATGCATTTTTGGAAAAATTTTTGAAAAAATTATTCACAACATCATACTGGAACAAGTTAAAGATATTATTTTAAAACAACAACACGGATTTTTTCCACGTAGGTCAGTTGAGAGTAATCTAGTAGAGTTCACGGATTTTGTTTTGGGTAGTATGGATAATCGCGAGCAGGTCGACGTGGTGTATACGGACTTCAGTAAGGCGTTCGACAAAATTAGTCATTCTATACTGATGGAGCGTCTTGCTGATGTCGGTGTGCATAATAGTTTGTTCAAATGGATCTGGTCCTATCTCAGCGATAGACGACAGATGGTTTCTGTTGGGGGATTTTATTCTGAGCCTTTTATAGTGCCGTCTGGTGTGCCGCAGGGTAGTCACCTTGGCCCCCTGTTTTTTATTATATATATTAACAACATACAACAATGCTTTAATTTTTCTAGATTTCTGCTGTACGCAGATGACCTAAAATTTTTTAGAATAATCAGGGGGCCAAGGGACTGCGATAGATTGCAAGATGATCTTAATACTTTGGTAGGATTCTGCGAAAGTCGGAGTTTATTTCTTAATCTAGATAAGTGTGTGTCGATTACGTTCACCAGAAATAGGAATGTGCATAATTTTCGTTATTCGATTAATAATAGTGATCTTAAGTCGGTAAGTGAAATACGTGATTTGGGTGTTATAATGGACACTAAGTTAATTTTTAGCTCTCACATTGAGCAGGTTGTTAATAAGTGTAACCGATTCTTGGGATTTATTATAAGAAATAGTTTAAATTTTCAAAATCCTCAAACAATTCTAAATTTGTACTATGCGTTTATATTTAGTAAACTTAATTTTGCATCAGTTGTTTGGAGTCCTCAGTACGCGATTTATATACGGAGGTTGGAAAGTATTCAAAATAAATTTTTACGGTTCTTATCACGTAAGACGGATGTACTCATAGTAAATAGTAATTACAAACCCATTATGGAAAGGTTTTCGGTAGTAACGCTTGCTAGAAGACGGACAATTTCTGATCTTGTTATGATTTATAAGCTAGTTAATAGTCTTATTGATTCGCCAATACTTAGATCAAAGTTGAGCTTTAATATACCGGTTAGGGACATAAGGTTTCAAAATATATTTAATATTCCATTTCGAAATACTAATTCAGGTCAAAATTCTATTATCTGTAGAGCGACACGTACCTATAATGGTCTTTCCTTGACTATGGAAGTGTTCGATATGTCTATAGTTAGATTTAGGAAACACATCAGATCATTGCTGTAAAATTTTTTTTTTGTTTTTAATCTTAATTTTTGTAAGGTTTTATATTACATTTTTGTTTGTATAATTAAAACATTTAATTCCCACTAGCTAATACCACAACGTGGATGCTTTATTGGACTTAGTGTCTGTTGTATCCCTACTTGTTAATAAATAAATAAATAAAATAAAATAAATAACAGCATATTTTCCAAGATAGCTCAGGGTGGGTCAAAAGGATTGGCAAACAACAAATGGTTGGTAAGAAATTCATCAAACAAAGACTTATGCCCTGATTGAAGATTATTTTTAAAATTATTGGAAAAAAGAGTACCAAACATTTCCACATTTCTCTCCGTTCATCCAACCTGGCAGAAGGGATGTTGGTTCAAAAATACTCCACTAGGAATAAATAAGTAAGTAATCTAAGTAGACCAAAACTTCAGCGGAAAGAATTGGAAAAGATACGATGAAGCATAAAATAACAAATCATTCTTATCGATCATTCTCTGTGTTTGCCCTATTTAAACAAGATGTTGGGGAACAAGAATGATTAAGTTAATAGGCCACTCAAATGCAAATTCCCTGGAACCATATCTGCAGCTAGATCCTAGTCATCATCTGAAGCTCATCGAAAATCTCAGAACAACGAATAAAGCATGTGGACCTTAGATTTTTCAAATGCAAGTCAATCATACCCAAAACCATGCTTTGATAGAAACGAATGGACAAACTATTACTTATAACAACGGTACATTTAATATTAGTAGAAATAAATAAAGTTTCTAGTTTGCTAAATAAACAGTGCGTTTTTATTATTTTCGTATTGTTGAACCTGTAAAATTAGGAGGACAAAACAACCATTGCGTTTCAGATATACCGGGTGGTTAATAAAAAATAGCTATCAATACAAACTATGTCTTAGCAAACCTGTTAAATTAGATCATTTTTCTCAGTGCATCATTTCATATTAAATAATCACTGCAAATTAATAATATTTTTCCAAATTTTTATATAATAATTACTTCCTCTTTTTATTAAAAATCCCCCTTTTACACATAAACAAAATACCGATAGTGAAGAAGTATAGCCTCAAGGTATCTCCGCCATTCTAGAAACCAATTTGTTATTTTTATAGGTTGGTATTATAAGATCTTTCTAGAGCCCTGATTTAACAAATATACAGGGTGTTATTTAAGTATGTGGCCAAACTCCAAGGGGTGCTTCTTTAAGTGGTTTTTGAGAAGAAAAGTTCATATAAACATGTGTCCGAAAATGCATAGTTTTTACGATACAGGGTGTCAAACTTTAAAAAAAAATCGAATGTTCGTAAATATCTCGATACTCTTTTATTTGATTTTGTTGAAACTTGACAGTTCTGTTTGTAATAACAAGAGGATAATTTAGCCTTAATTAGATTAAAATTATTAAGTCCAGTGGCGTCCCGGAATACAGTCTACTAATATTTTTGACAAAAAAATTGCGCGCCACTAATTTTTTAAAATTATGTATTTTTTTCGAATTAAGCAACTACAAATACAACTATTTTATCTTTTGAGTTTTTTTCATATCTTTCTTTGTTTTCGAGAAAGAAAAAATAAAAACCAATTTATTGCATGTCCCTGGGACAATAAGAGTAAAAATTTAAACTACTTACCTAATTAAGCAATTAAAATTACGCGAAAGTCCTCTTTTGAATTTTTTCGCACAGATTAAAACTGTTTACGATAAAAGAAATTAACATAAAATAATCGCATAATGTATTAATTTATTACTGCAATGTTTTAAAAGGAACAGAAAAAGAATAAGAGTGCTATAAAGTGGTTTTTATTTCCTTTTCTCGAAAACAAAGCAAGATATGAAAAAAACTCAGGAAATTAAATAGTTCTATTTGTAGTTGCTTAATTCTAGAAAAATACAAAATTAAAAAAAAAAGTCAGTGGCGCGCAATTTCTTTGTCAAAAATTGTAGTTAGACTGTCTTCCGGGACGCCACTGGATTTAATAATTGTAATTTAATAGACGCCAAATTATCCTCTTGTTATTACAAACATAATTGCCAAATTTCAACAAAATCGATTCTTTTTTAAAATTTGACACCCTGTATAGTAAAAACTATGCATTTTCGGACCCATGTTTATATGAACTTTTCTTCTTAAAATCACTTAAAGAAGCACCCCTTGGAGTTTGGCCACATACTTAAATAACACCCTGTAATACGGAACGATTGGATCCTTGGAACAATACATACGATACGACAAACAGTTTTTAAGAAATGTGGCATTAAATCTAAAAAATAGTCGATCTTGGGGGTTGTATATTTGCAACGCTGACAAGTTGTATTAATATTTCAGGGTCGTCGGTAATTTCTCTTTAAAAAACAAGCAAAAATTATGGCCTGTTTAAACATAATCCAATTTAATTTTATATGCATAAGACTTTGATAATTTTATTTTATAAATATAGGTAAAAAAACTAAAAAACACGCTTTAATAATTAATTAAACTAAAAATCGGAAAAGAAATATAGTTTAAAATAATTCTTGAAATTCTTACTATATAGCACAAAGCGCCCCACGCTTTTTTCACAATAATACTAATGTTTATCGTTCATTGTTATTTTCTGCCTATATTAAGAATTTCAAGAATTATTTTAAACTATATTTATTTTCTGCTTTTTAGTTTGATTAATTATTAAAGCGTGTTTTTTTAGTTTTTTTTAAACTATATTTATTTTTCATTTTTTAGTTTGAGTTATTGTTAAGAAAAAACATTTTTTTTTTAGTACAGATAGTCATAGAGAGGTCCGGAGTACAGATGGATTACTGTCACTAATTTAACAATGACTTTTTTAAATGGCTAGATTTAAAGCATTGGATCCACAAACCCGAACAAACCCGCTCGGCCAACGGAGCAACTGATAGCGAAAAAATGTACCAACACTATTAAGCCGAGTGCTCGAGCCGGAAAGTAGGTAGATAGTACGCATGCGCATACGGTGAGCTCTATCTCACTCTCATACCAGTGGCGGCTCGTGCCATTTTAGTGAAGTAGGGCCAGGTAAACCCTTAGCGCCGCAAGCAAAAATTTTTTGGGTGCCACGCCCTTTTTTGTTAATAGTTCTTACTTTTGAAGTAGGAAAAATAAGCAAAAAGGCACCTAATTTAATTTATGAATTTACAATCATATCTTGAATATACCTAAACACGATAACAAGTTGAAACACACAAGCAATCTCAGTGGTTTCATCTGCGATAACAGCGATAAACGGAGAGTCCTTTATTTCTTTTATGACTTCATCATGATACACATCTAACATACAGTCCAGAAGTTCATTTTGTATGGTTTTTGATGTTCCTTTAAATACTTTCGATTTTTCAATATGATCTTTAAGAGTTTTGTCTAATTCTGAGCTGAAATGTATTAATTCACGAAATATGCCTCTATTTTCCGACGTCTCTTTTTCGTCATGACCTCTCAAAGCCAACTCAAATGCACCACAAACCCGAACGCAGTTTATAATTTGGTTTAATATGTATCTGTTTTTATCAATTTGTTCGTTTTTCTTCATTATTTCATTGTGATATGCAGAATTTAATTGAGTTTTAATGTTAATTTTACCAAGCATACTGAAATTAAATGTATTGTTTAAATGTACCTTCGATTTTTCATGTGTCTTTATTTTGTCCCAGATATGGACCAAATCATCTGTACGTTTTTGGGACCAAGTTTGCCTCCCACCAAATAAAACACACATAAAACAAAATAGTCTATTAGATTCATCACAACCGCACACCCAAGTATTTTTTCCATAAATATTTCTATTAAATTAACGCAAACGCACTTTCTGTCCGCCCTGAGGTTTTTCTATATTTAAATCTGGTAACGGTCGTCCTAATTCCTTAATTTCCAATTTCTGTTCTAAGGAAATGGTAGAAAATGGAGTTTCCTTTAAAAATCTAATAGTATTCATTACTTGTGTATTTCTAAAATAAAAAGTTCGTTAACCCTACATTAAATCAGCCGGCCGAACGAAAAAATCGAGACGCGACACGAACATCAGCTGTTTGAAACGTCTAACATCAAACGGTCAAACGAAGAGAGCCTGGCTACCCCGTCGAGATTTTTGCCTGCTTGCATTTAAGGTCATTTTCCAATGTTTTTTTATTGAGGTGATGGCGTTTCGTCACCTCCCGTGTGCCTCGTCGCGCTTGGCGCGGAAGCTACGTTACCGTTTTACGCATAATCGCTTCCTTTTAGATGGAAATTTGCACCCGACTGTGTTCCATTTTTAAATTATTTTGCTAATTGCTTTAAAAACGAGAATATTAATTTTAATAGGTTTTGGTAATTTGTAAAGGGCAGGACGCTAGACAGGAGGGCAGGTAGTGCCATGGCACTGTGGCTCTACCCCACGAGCCGCCACTGTCTCATACAGAGGATCTATAAGCAAATGATTTTTTTAATTCCGGCGATCCTAATCAAGATAATAAGATAAACTTATCAAATTATTGTATTGTCAGCGGTTCTTGATAAGTATACAAAATTTAAATTAAATCTGACCGTTTAAAGTGGGTCAAAATCGGGATCAAAGAAGTCGGTTACAAACAAACATACATACAAGCATACAGGTGAAGCTAATAATAAAATAAAACAAAACGTATTAAAAAGGGAATTTGTGTGTCCGTTAATACTATACGCATTTTTTTAATTGTGTACTTGCGTGTTTACTATTCTTTGATTATGTATTACTTTCGCTGTTGTATAGTAGACACCTTGTAAACTCATTACCCAACAGCAATTTTTGACTGTTGTTACCTAGTTACGACTTTTTTCACGGTTAAGTGTTAATTTCTCCTTAACGAGGTACCAGAAAAGGAAAAGAATTCACAATAAAAAATATAACAGCGCATGTTTTATGGGACCTAAAACTATTGAATTTAAATAATTACCTCCTGTTAGTTAAACTCGTATAAAATAAATGATAAAACCAAAGCGACAAAAGAAAAGTTTTAGCAGTAAAACAGTGAAATTTTACAATCGCAACATTAAATTATTTCCGCTTAAAAGAAATTGCCAGTAAAACCTAGGCCTAAAAATACCCGTTAAATCTTATTTAAAAATAAAACTTTTTGCAAGCACGCTAACGACTGGCTCATTTCACTCACACTTAAAAAAAAATTATTAAATTTTAGTTTCAGTACTGACTAAATCCAGGTCCACACCAGATTGATTTGAAAAATTGATACTGCCTACTGATTAAATCAATGAGTATGTGATTAAGCCGTCTTATTTATGATTTATTAATATAAGAATTATTATTTATTCTATTTTACAACGACGATCAACCACAGATGAACCAAGCATCTCATTCATAAATCTACTTTAGCACCGAGCCGATATCTTACTGTTCAATCAGACATTACTTCCTGTTAATCCATTAAATGTTTTACTGTCTACTGTAAAACGCGCTGTTAGTATTTTTACAACCATCCACTTGCCTGTCCGACACAAATATAAAATGAACCGGCCCCGTGCGAACGACACGTAACCTACAAAGTGCCCTGATTGCCACCTATTGACCTGCCACAGGAAAATTTTGAGGGTGGTACACCCGACACTCCTCAGCCGTTTCCACAAACTGTTTACCAGAATTGTAACATCAAGGCTAGAAAACAAGCTTGAGCTTTACCAGCCAAGCGAGCAAGCGGGTTTCCGATCGGGCTTTGGGACAAATGACCACCTACAGAGTATAAAGACCCTTATTGAAAAAACCATCGAATACAATAGACCACTTGTCCTCCTATTAATAGACTTCCACAAAGCCCTTGACACTATAGAGACAAAAGCTACAGATAGTTAAAGCTTATCTATACCATATACAAAAACGCTACTATGTAAGTCAGACTGCACGAAGCCAGCAACCGCATCAAAATCGGAAGAGGCGTAAAGGTCGGGACACACCTATCATGCACCCTTCCGATCCGACTCCGATCATACAGTCGGACGAGTGCCTGGACCTCTATTCTCCAATTTAAGAGAGGTGAATGCTCTCTCGCGAGAAGGGATAATTCACATCATATGCTCACATCGTTTGTTATCGTTCTCTCACTGTAAAAAATCCGTATTCTCCAGCATTCCGAGGTACCTACTAGCGGTGTTATCAATAAATAAATAATATTTATTTATTTATTTATTTATAAAATGTATGTAGGTACTGATAGTAATAAAGTATTGTTTCATGTAACAATATCATTTAAACTCGGAAATATTGAGAACACCGCTAGTAGGTACCTCAGAATGCTGGAAAATATGGAATTTTTACAGTGAGAGAACGATACCAAACGATGTGAGAATATGATGTGAATTGTCCCTTCTCGCGAGAGAGCATTCACTTCTCTTAAATTGGAGAATAGAGGTCCAGGCACTCGTCCGACTGTATGATCGGAGTCGGATCGGAAGGGTGCATGATAGGTGTGTCCCGACCTTTAGGCAAGGAGACACCAGGTCTCCTACATTATTTATCACAGTGCTAGAACACACTTTCAAAAAGCTTGAGTCTTTTGAGACAAAAAGAGGTTGTTAGAATGGAGACCACGTACCGATAAACGAAGTAGAGGAAGACCACCTACTTGATGGACCGACGATCTGAAAAGAATTGTAAACAACTGGATCCAAACGGGTCAAAACAGAAGCAGGTGGCAAGCCATGAGGAATGCCTATGTCCAGCAGTGGACGTTTTAAGGGCTGGTTGATGATGATGATGACACCCGACTTATATTAAAGTACCGTGCGAGCAAAAATTATTTGCGTCAAAGAGGGCTTGGATTAAAAAACGCAGGGCTTGGTTTAGATCAATATGATATGGGGACGATATATCTAACCAAATGTAGGTTAAAATTTTGTCAAATTCATATTATGAGATGATATGCCAAACTAATGAGTAATAAAATAAGTAGATAAATACAAATTTATTTTTGTTGTTTACAAAATTAACAAAGTAAGAATATACAGAAAGAAAAAGAAAAATAATTAAATAAATTGCTGAAATTGGCCACCGCCATGCTCCAAGCATAGATTCACACGTCTCTTCATATTTTCAAAAGTGTTGACCAGCATATCTGGAGAAATGTTACCACATTCTTGGATAATCCTTTCTTGTAATTGTTCTAAATTTGCAACTGGTGTTTTAAAAATAGTGTTCTTTAAATGAGGAAAAACGAAGTAATCCATAACCGTTAAACAAGGTGATCTAGGTGGGAATTCAATGTCTGATCGAAAACTGATCAATATCCAAAACGTAGTTCGTCGTCAAGTAATTGCTCCACAAATGGATTCAAAATATTGTCTCTATACCGCTGTGCTGTAACTGTGTCATGGAAAAAAATAGATCAACAATTCCTCTTCGGGAAACAGCTAACCAGACACCAATTTTTTGAGGGTGCTATGTGGACTCTACAAAAAAATGGGGATTTTTACTACTCCATATGCATGTATCCTAAGAATTCACATAACCGAAGAGTTAAAACCAGGCTTCATCCGAAAAAAAATCTGCTTCTTAAGAATAGTCCTGCATGTTCCATAAGACCTTCCCACTTCTTGGAACAGGCGTCTTATACAATTTTTTGGCGTATTTTGCATTATTTCACGAACGTTTGCGACAAGTTTTTTTGTTCTTACAGATGGTCTTCCTGTTCCTTTTTTGTGTTGTATAGAACCTGTTTCCCTAAACACAGCCACGGTTCTTTTCAGGCAAAGATAAAAATCCCCAGCAATAAAAGCAGCGTTAGGAAAATGTTCGTGAAAATCGTCAATGCACAAACCCGGATTGTATTGCCACTCACCATTTACTCTAACCCCGATTCGAAAATACTCTTCAACCATGAATGTTTTGTGCTGTTCCGTAAAGCCCATTGTGTGAATTGTTCAAGAAATTGGAAAATTTAGCGATGAATCAAATGACTTGTAACGACTGTCAAAGATGACGGAATAACTGACTGATTGTTAATTCAGGTAGTTACTGACACTCGACAGGTATTAAGGTCTACAACTAAGCATTACGTGCAAGGCCCTCTTTGATGCAAATAATTTTGGCTTGCACGGTATTAATGATAATTAATTGAAAGTAAATTTCGAGTTAAATTTGACCAAAGGCTTTCTATGCAAAGTGTCTGGAAAATACGCACATCTACACCGTTTGATGACAGACCCCTGACGGCATAAAAGTTCGGTTTAGGGATCTGTATGTAATGTATCTGAAATCGTGACCATTGTCGGCCTGGCAAAATAGACTTCCAATTCGCCACAATTAATGAGAAATCTTTAAATGACAAGAAAGCCGCAAGTAAATATCATTTTCTCAGGACGGCAAATGAAACATGAATCCGGAAATTGAAATTTTGACAGCAATATTTATTTGTTCTTGGTGACCGGTCCTCAGACCCCCATTCATCACTGATATCGGCAAGTACTGCCATGAATAGGACCGCATAAAAATTGATGTAGGACAGCTACAACTAACTTGGAGTTTGGCTGATGGTAAATTGGCCTTGCAGAAAAAGACGTATACAATGTAGTTTATGAAAGATATGATATTATGTTTCTGCATTAAGAACTTGTCCAAGTATACACGTGTGATGAATGTTTTGCAAGAGTTATTATTAATACGGTTCTGAAAGACTGATAATTTGAATAATAAAACTTATAAGTGATCTTTACAGAGTGTATTTTGTCTGTATTTTTTTATTTTAACAAATCATCTTCATACTATGCGACGCAGATACATAGATAAATACTACAATAAATTAATTTATTAATTAATTAATTAAGTGCTTTGTTTGAAAGCATTTATTTTTCAATCATCCCAAATATTATTAATTCAACAAGAAAATGTAAAAGTATAATATATAGACAGTCTAGTTGTCAGGTAGTGGTAACAAATATTATGTGAGAATATATGTTTCTAACCACCTGAAAAATCCTTATACAATAAGGTTGCATTTCATCTAACACAGTTAGATATTAAAATGCACATTCAGATTACAAAGTAATACTAACAAATTGAAAGTCAATCATCTCAATAGGATGTCACTTACCTATAGACCGGTTTCGAACTCTTGTGTTCTCGTCAGTACAGGGTAGTTGTTCATACCTTCGATCAGACAACTTTCGTACTAAAAACTATCGTATCAACCCTTGTTGGTCTATATAGCCTTATATCATCCTTTTGAGATGATTGACTTTCTATTTCTTGGTAGTACTTTGCAATCTGAATCTGCATTTTAATATCTAACTGTGTTAGATGAAATGCAACCTTATTGTATAAGGATTTTTCAAGTGGTTGGATAAATATTTTTGCGCATAATCTTAACATAGTATAAAACAAAGTCGCTGTCGCGTCTGTCCCCAGCTATATGTGCTTAAATCTTTAAAATTACTCAACGGATTTTGAAGCGTTTTTTTTTTAATAATATAAAGTGATTCAAGAGGATAGTTTTTATGTATAATGCATGCATAATATTGTAGAGAAACACTGATAAATTTAGAGGTTTGTTCGGGTTTGCATTTATAAATCTTGACGTGATGGTGAACTCGCATTGTTATTACCTCAGAGGCGTATTATAATGCCTGGCATTGCAACGCAGGCCGGGTACACGCTAGTTGGTATTTAAAATGTGAAAGCATTTAGTTCTCAAATGTCCAAGAATTGTTGGATAATGAATACTTACTTATAGATCAAATAGAGTGGAAGATTACCTATTTAAAGTTATAAACAGATTTAAATGAACGATTCACTTTTAATTGTTTAAATATTCTGAAAATTATAAAAGAAAGCAACGAATACTGTGGTAAAAAAAATACTAATAGTTATAATACCAAAATATGTATCTGTCATTTAATAAACTAACTAAAATATTGGAAAATCACCGTTATTTATAAAGCGTGGAAATACACCTCTAAATAAAAAAAAAACCTCTATTTTGACAACTCTGGTATAGTCTTTTATCATGAGATATGGATTTTTCTCTTGCAGGTTTTGATGACTTAAGGGAATCTATCAAATGTTTAGATGTATCATAAATTATCTTTTTATATCATATCAAATGATAACACGAAAAATGTAATGGTAAAGTAGGAAAAAGACAATAAAGTTTAAAAACTATAATAGTTTCCGTGTAGGCGCACCCTGCGCCCTTCTTCTAAATTCGTCACTCCGTTGAATACTACGATCATTTTCTTTTTGTGCACGAATAGTACAATAAAAATGCATATTTTCTTATAACGCTAACTAACTACCGTTAGTACGGTAGTATTTTTACAAATCGCTTGCCTAGAGTTACACAGTTGTAAGTACATAAAGGCAAATTTTACAGCAGAGGGGTTTGAAAATTTTGGTGTTCCTACAAGACACATTTGACTTGAAAATAATGAAGAATCTAAATTTATACTAAAGTTAGGACAATTAAGTAAGGATTCGATAGAAAAAAATAATAACAAAATATTTTTATTGAAAATAGGCCAATTTAAAAAATATTATACAATTCTGTTTCTCTAAACATGATTTAAAAAGTAAATTTTTAATACACATACAACTTTGTCGAGCTAACTAAAACATTAAAGTTATACTTAAAGTAACGAAAGTTTACAGAATTTTTATATACATAACATTTTCTAACAAACCAAAACATTTAAGTAGAAAAAATCAAATAATAATTTTGTTTTTTAACGAAACCAAGGTATTTTACCCTAACAAATCCTACTTAACCAAACCAAAAACGTTTGAAACATTAATTTGACCAAAGAAAATAGTCACAACTTCAAAATTGTTCGAGGTGTGGATGACTTTAGATTAAGTTTTATGCAGCTTTCACAAATGAAAGAAGTTTACACATACAACTTCGCAACTTAATCCGCACATTTTGATCCCGATAACAAAATTGTATGTGAGCACATACAACTGTGTGTTATTATTTTGTTTATTTCCAAACATACTCTTATGTATTCTTAGTTGCCTAATCCAGAACACGTCCACATACAACTTTATTATTCCGAGAATAGTTAGAAACATGCACATACAACTAAGAAATTTCAAAATATTATTTTCGAAAAAGTGGCGCGTAACATGAGGCAAGCGAAATAATGCACAAAGTATTCATTGGCTAATTCTGTAGCTTTAACTATATTAATGTCAAAAACAAGGTAAATAAAGGTTAAGCAATCTAACTACTCGACGCTTTGCTTGACATAAAAGTTTTTATTTTTTCATTAAATCCATCCAAACCTGGCGTAATTTTCTCGTGTCCTTTTGTTTCATTTTTTCGTCGAGTATGAACACCAAAGTAAATCAAGCTTATATTGAGATTCTTTCGTATAAGCGCAGCCGTAAAAACTGCTCGGATGGAACAATTTTTCATTTGCGATACAAATTTATTCATACAGTAGTTGTTCGGAAAACCGCCGGAATTTGCAAATTAAAATTTATTGATATTGGATGCAGGATAGAAAAAAAAACACCTAGACAAATAGCATTGGATTAGGAAGAGTTTAGCATAACGCTGGGAGCAAAGCAATAAAATAAATCAGTTAATGGTATTCAATAGTTTAGCTATTCAGTGATACCAAATTTTCACTTGTCTTATTATATAGTAACACTTTGTGACCGTCAAACGCCTGACAGTATTCACCAGCATTGGTAAACCCTTAAGTTATTATGACGTTTTTTTAATCGCCTGCGACGCATTTTTTCTCCACCCAATTACTTGGTGGCAAATGTTTCACCTATTTCACTTTCACTGTAGTCTAAATAAGCTGGCTACGCCATTAGAAAGGTCATTAGGATCAAAGTTAATGGCAGGTCATATAATAATAAAAACGGACATGGACTAGCTGCAAGCAAAGCAAAGCGAAAATACATAATATATTGCTGCAGTGACGTAGCAACGAATAGAGTTTGAGGGGAAGTGTGACATAAAAGAAAAATAGAAAGAAAATGAGAAACAACTATTTTCGCCTAACTGTGCCGCTGTTTTGATGGAAAACGTTATTTGCTCTATGAAGACGTTTTATTAGGATTATAGTAAAGTAGTCTCCTGAAGACGACCGGAGATACATATCAGTTGAAGAGTTTTAATTTAAAACAAATAAAGACAATGCAAGTCCAAAACTATTCCGTTATTCAAGACGTCTATATTCGCGATGTGCATAAATAGCAAAAAAGCAAAGAAGATTATGCGGGCAACACCTAAATCACGGATCGAAACATTCAAACTATTTAAAACAGGGCATAATTCAAACTCTTTATCATAGAGCATCTAACGTTTGCAACAATCCGGAAGACCTTAATATTAAAATTTCAAACATAAAAAAAGATTTAAAACAAAATGGTTACCCTGAAACCTTTGTAACTAATACCATCTCAAAACTTAAAAATCGCGAAGTAAAAACTAATACAGAAACGAAAGAGGAGCAAGCATTTCTTACAATACCTTATGTTAAGGGGATTTCTGAAAAGATTAGAAGGATAACCAAAAACTATAATATCAAAACAGCCTTCAAATCCGAAAATACGCTTAGAAGCTTTCTTACCAAAGTTAACAACTGTTTTAATATAATATAATAATAATTAAAAAATGTTTGGTTATGATATAATTGATATTGATTCCACTGTTATGAACCCTCCAAAAATCTAGGGAATCCAATGTTGCCACACAAATTTGTCATGTTATTTTCCGTCGGATAGGGGAGTCATTTACTCGCAAGGCGGTCATATGTATGATTGGTTCAGCTCTCTTTAAGACATTTGTGCATAGAAGAATATTATTGCGTAGGTCTGGCCCATCCTGCCCAAAACTCGCCACGGGAATATTATTACCTTTTACTTAGGATGCAGATGCAGGTTTTGTTACCCTTTATAAAGTCAAGCAGCTATAAAGTAGCACTACCAAAAAACAAAACGATACAATTTAAAGTAAAAAATCATCATCAATTTTCTTTATGAGTTAACCTTAATCTTATACTCTCACCTATAAATTAACAGATTATACCTCTTTCTTAATGTAGTTTCATATTAAGCTGAATGCTTGACCCTTATAAAAATTACGATTTTGTGTAGTGGTTCTCTTATCGATGCTAAGCTGTATTATTTCCTAGTATAGACAAAGCAAGCGCAATCTATGATTTAAAGAGTTTATGGATAAAATAATAAGGTTAAATGGTTTTATTTTCTTAAGTGGTCACGCAATGTTGGGGAGAATTTTTGTTAAAGAAAAGAAAACTAGCTCAGAGTTTTTAATTGTTTTACTACCCACTGGGAAGTTATTAAAGTGGACTAGTTTATAATATTACCTGGCAGATTATCATTTATCTTTTGTGTTGTATAGTAAAAATTTTGAATAATGAAATTATACATGTGATACATTTTAAAACAATTGATGCAATAGTCTCATCGGTTCTACCGCTTTAATATGGCCAAATATTAATTTCTTTTGAAAGTTTTGTTTTATAAATATTATAATTTAAGGTAGGTAATAATAAACATGAGTTTTTATATGGTTTAAAATAAGAGTAAAAATAGATTTAAAAACTATATAATATTATAAATATCCAAACCTTGAAAATACTAAATTAACTGAAACGCAACTTTAAATAGGATTCTGTCACTCATATTTACAATAGAATTTTTTTTGTCTTATTTGTTCAGATTGTACCTCTATAGGTAAAATACGATACCTACCGTTCAACATAAACTAATTGAATTTAGTCAGATATTACATTCACTGTCAAGCAAATCCCCATATATGACTTACGTAAGGTACGTAGACCTAAATATGGTTTTTATAGACTTTGGTGGCTATACGGTTACATTTCTAAACTTATATGTGGGCTAAAGCTCCAATTTAGCCAAGGATTTAATTTTTCTATCAATGGATACCCTACTTTAACAGTTTTTGACTTACGTAAGGGACGTAGACCCAAAAATGGTGTTTATAGAATTTGTTCGTTAAAATGCAATTTATTGATGCGGTTATATTTCTAAACTTGTATGTAGGCTAACTTCAAGTTAAAAAATTTATTTTTTAATAATAATAAAAATTCAGATCAAATTTCAGTAGAACTGCCAGTCGGAACTAAAATACAGTATATAAAACCAGATTACACCCCCAATAGAACTTGATAATTACTGTGAGTATTTAAAGAAATAATTGCTATAAACCATTCTATCGTAGCATTAACTCCTATTTCCTATTGGCTAAATTGGCGTGATATTATCACTACACAACGGTTTAGCAATTTTCGTTGTCTTACAGCAGGAAAGCGCTTTGCTGTCACATATAGTATTAAACAGTTTTATAAAGAGTATCTGAAATATTATAAGGAATTGAAGATATTTTTCTCAGTGTAGCTACAAAAAAATTGTTATTACAAAATTTGTATAATGGAGATTATTAAAACTAAATTTCTGACCTACGTTGTATTGAAGTTAATAGTAAAAATTAAGGACTTTGTATTACAGCA
Organism: Polydrusus pterygomalis; assembly: GCA_963969555.1. Classification (NCBI taxonomy): domain Eukaryota; kingdom Metazoa; phylum Arthropoda; class Insecta; order Coleoptera; family Curculionidae; genus Polydrusus; species Polydrusus pterygomalis. The sequence goes on along the minus strand of OZ018376.1, from coordinate 32,236,129 downwards.
TAGCGACTACGCCCAACAACTCCTTACGCCCCCTACTACTATAGAGTTAGGAACATAAAAATTATTACCAGTGATTTTTTTTTGGTTATATTTCATAATAATTTTTTTACGCCTTTTATGGCTTTGGAGATGCAACCGTTCGCTACCCTTAAGTGGATCACCCTGTATAACAACGGCTATCATTGTCACTCGTGGTAATGAGTAGTGACAAAGGTAGTACAGGTGAAATAAGAGACTTTTTTACATTTAATCATAAAAATGTACAAATTTATTTGCATATATTCATTTCTTCAAGTTTTAAGCCATAAATGATTCATTTTTATCCAAATCGCTTTTTAATGTTTTTCGATTTTTGTATACGTAACCATTCCGTTGCCTACATTTCTACGAAAAGAAAACTATCCCCATCACACACGCTATCCAAACTTTAGTTACGACGGTATACCCGGTTTGTTTAATTACATAGTAGTTTTATCAATCTGTTTTGGAAGGTATTAAATCAAAATGCGAATTTAATGTAAAATATAAGCCATTCCAAATTAAATTGTGGATATAATATCGGAGAGCTTACAACATGCACAGCTCAACCAACATGGTTTTATTTTTAGTATACTTTGGAAAGTGGGTATATTGCGAGGCTTGGGCAAGCTCTATGGGATAATAGACTTTGGATAAAAGTTAAATTAAATGGATATATTTTCTATTAGAGAAAGACTTTTTGTGAACAAAACTATAACCTTTTTGGTCAACAGCGCCAGCGTTGGTTGTTTAAGGTGGGAGTATCAACATGTTTGCCAACCTATAACCTATTTCGCGTAGATTTATTTATGTTTTCTAGCTTTTATACAAAATTTAAAGAAAATCAGTATCGACTTGATATTCTATAGGTAATAATTGACATATTTAATGAATATCAAGGAATTTCATAATTTATTTTAGGAGAATTGTATAGCGAAAAATATCGGGTAAGATTTTTTTTAACATTATTATGTCATTGTCACTCATTGTTCTTTCACTATACAATTCTCCCAAAATTAGCAATGAAATGAATTGATATTTTTGTAATATATCAGATACTACCTAAATAATGTACCGACGATATTGATTTTCTTTAAATGTTAGTTATTAAAATAATAAACTCAAAAAATCAACGCGAAATAGGTTATAGGTTGGCAACAGATTGAATGACGTTGAGAATTCAACCTTAAAGGCGGGAGTCGGGAGTGGGACCCAAGCTTTTCGCACTGCTTCTGGTTTATTGCATGTGCCCAAGGGCGTCCATAGGGGGGAGCAAAACGGGCACTTGCCCCCCCTAGGCGTCCACATTACTATTTTATTTCATAATTCAGTATAAATCGAGGGGTAATTCACTGAGAAAAATTTGTACACCATTTTCCATATTGCCGAATTTTCTTCGTATTTTCCTTGTATTTTCTGTATTTTCCTTGTATTTTCTTAATTTTTCTCGTATTTACTGTATTTTCCTTGTATTTTCTTATTTTTTCTCGTATTTTCTGTATTTTCCATGTATTTACTTAATTTTTCTCGTATTTTCTGTATTTTCCTTGTATTTTCTCGTATTTTCTAGAAATTGTACACCATTTTCGTCAAAAAAAAATTGGCTTTACTAAATTTTTTTTTAGAAGTCAAAGCAGCGTTGTTCCAGAATCTTAAGTTGGTTATTCCCATCATTAAAACCGTCGAAAACCCGGCAGCGTTAACGACTTTACGTCATTGCCAAATTGATTGGCGCGCGTATTTTCCATATTTTCCTTATGTTGCCTGTATTTTTCTCGTATTTTCTTTGTATTTTCTTTGTATTTTCTGTATTTTCTTCGTATTTTCTGTATTTTCTTCGTATTTTCTGCATTTTCCTCTTATTTTCTGTATTTTCTTTTGTATTTTCTAGAAGTTGTACACCATTTTCGCCAGTGAATTACCCCTCGGTATAAATATTCAAGCGCGGACCCAGGGGGGGGGGGTCATGGGGGTCATAACCCCCCCAAAACAGAAAATAAATAAATGAATTTACTGTTTTGACTACCTCTGCAGCTTTTTCACAAGATTCATGACAACATTACTATACCATAAATTAGTTATATTTTATCTTTTTTTGAATTCACTTTAACATTAATTTACATGCATATATTATCCTTTTTAATGTAAAAATTATCATTGAAAATTTTCTCGCCTATAGCGCATTCTCTGTCAAATTTTGGGCGTGGTCGCAAAAATTTTTCGCCTGCGGCGCTTTTTAAACCTCATTTATATCATGATGACCCCCCCCCCCAAAGCAAAGTTCTGGATCCGCGCCTGTAAATATTGAATAGTACAGTGGTTAGTTAGTAGAGACCAACAAATCACTAAACTGATTATGATTATTTACAAAAAAATAAAGAAAATTTAATAAAAAAAGTAATCTACGAGTTTGGCAAGACATCTAGGAATTTAACATTTTTATTTTATGATGAAAACTTATAAATTGTAATTTTGTGTTTATTTTTTACGAATTCTGTAGGTTCCGTTAGGCATAAGGTACCTATATGTTAAATAATTAGTCATATATAAAAAAATATTGTTTAAGTTTTTGCCCCCCCCCTGAAAAACGCTCTATGGACGCCCTTGCATGTGCCAGTCTTGTTAGAAAATATTTGTTCCCTCTATCGGGTCCAATAGTATCCTATCAGGTTTGTCATGCCGCGTTAAAATTAGCGAAGATTATAAATCTTTTGAGGGTTAGTGCTTTGCATCTATCTCTTTATGATATAAAGCGGTTTAGTCCCCTTCGCCGAAAAGTATGCATTCCATGGGTCCATTGGTCAACAGAGTACTTAATTAATAACTGTTGTTTTTATTGCCTTAATCCTAAAAATGATTATTCCTGCTTGTTCTCAAAAAGTTTGGACAGCTGAACTTTTAATGCCCTAACGAAAATAATACATGGAAAATTGTGGTGAAATGCAGTTATTTGAAAATATACACCATGCAATCGGCGCGTAAAACTCCTTTTTACGCTTGTTATAAACAGCTAAGGAGCTAGTAAAACCAGGAACTTTAGGACGTCTCAACAAAGGGAATATTAATTTTAAGAAATAGTTCATGCTTAAAGTGGAGTTAAAAGGATGGGAAAGAAAGAAAAAACTAAAAGTCTTCCTCCACAAAATTTAATAGAATAAAATTCCTCAAGGGTCTCAACATGTTTTGAACGTAGAAACGTTCATCATCAAAAGACAGAATAGTAGATTCTAACCGAGTAGCAGACTATATTTTCTCCACGACCATCCAGTTCCATATCTAATTCATCCGATTTTTCACTCATTTTTTGACTTGCACTAAAATTTGTCTGAAAATAATTATTACAACGCGGCCATTTTTATCTGACACTGACAGTTTCGAAATTCATGGCAACCTATGTCGTTTATATCAATTACAGAATATTCATTCCATATCTTGTTATGGAATGAAAATACACGCAAAACGCATAAGAAGCAAGTGTTTCAGAATAAATATTCCAACCCAAGAGCGAGAATTTTTATATTCTATTATCAAAAATTATTTTGGAATTATTGCATTCAGTAATGGTCGTGGAGAACAGTAGATTCTGTAACGAAGTTGCAAAAGGAAACTCGATCCGAGTGGAGAATTCCGAACGCGAGCGTAGCGAGCGTGAGGAACAACGAGTATCGAATTTTCATTCTAACCAAGTAGCAGACTATATTTTCTCCACGACCATCCAGTTCCATATCTGATTCATCCGATTTTTCAGTCATTTTTTGACTTGCACTAAAATTTGTCTGAAAATAATTATTACAACGCGGCCATTTTTATCTGACACTGACAGTTTCGAAATTCATGGCAACCTATGTCGTTTATATCAATTACAGAATATTCATTCCGTATCTTGTTATGGAATGAAAATACACGCAAAACGCATAAGAAGCAAGTGTTTCAGAATAAATATTCCAACTCAAGAGCGAGAATTTTTACATTCTATTATCAAAAATGATTTTGGAATTATTGCATTCAGTAATGGTCGTGGAGAAAATATATTATTTACCTAATGCTGATGGTTTAAGCAGAAGATAAAATGGTGAAGGACCTTAATGGAGCTTTTATGTAATTAAAAAATGATGTGTAAAAGAGACATAATATGGAGAAATTGATAAAAGTTAAAACATACTGAGTATGTGAGCAGTCCAACCAAATAAACTGGGAAAGAAAAAAAACCCTTTTTAAAAAGAAGGTGTCGAAGATTATTTAAATTTTTTATAAAACATTTTTAGGTATATGTCTATAAGAAATTGTGATGATAAAATCAGTCGTAATTATCAAGGTATCACAATCTGTAAAAAATAGAAATTGAAATTAAAATCAAAGAATGAAGTAAAAAATTTTTTTGGAAATATTTTTTTTTATAAAAAGTAAGTACTTACGAAATTACATTCAGCAAAAGTGTTTTTTGGGGTACTGAGGTTTAAAGCTCAGTAACCCCAGAAGAGGTTAATTTAAAATCAATAAAATTGATTAAAAGTTGCACATTTTAAGAACTTAGAGGTCAAAGAAGTTGTTCACGTCCACGTGCTGGGACCAAAGTGAATGTAAATGGATTGATTGACAAATATACTGACAGGTAGTATGGAGGTGAAATTTAAATTACGTAAATGAAAAAGAGAAAATTTATTCGTAGTAGTAAAAAGCTCAATTAAGTTTGGGTAGACATAATACTACCAAACAATTACTTAAAGTAAACAATGTAACTTAAAAACTAAGAAGTAAAAGGAGAAATGTTTTCAATGTGGGAGAAAAATAATTTAGGTGGATGAAGGGTAGGTGTCCTAAAAGGGAATATTGTTTAGACAGTTTTTAGGAATAAATCGGTGTTTTAGGAATAACTCATCTTAACATAAATATTTGACAAATGCCCTGGGACCATCAAAACTTCTAATAAGAAGCAATATTTGATTTTAAATGACTGTACATATTATTATGTACCAGTTAATATTATCCATATTTTGCATTAATCAGACACCATACACACATTCTTAATTTCAATAAATTGTATTAAACATAAATATTTTGGCGCTTTTTTCCTCCCACCAATTTTTCGATCGAAAGTCGTTAACACAATCTGGGTACCTCAGGGGTTTCGAGATATAGCATGGCCACTTATCTAACAACCATATCCATAGATAAGTATATAAAAAAATAAACAACATAACAAATATATAACAATTAGAAGCGATCAAAAAAATTGCGCCAAAAGAAAAAATAAGTACATATAAAAATTAACTAAACGTAAAAGTAAGAAGCAAATAGTTTCGTTGAAATTTGGTAAAAACGTTCCGTGTAATAGAAGATGACATAGTGTCCGCGAAAATAATTAAAAAGCGAATATTGTGACATATCGGACAAGTGTGTAACTGTTTTTTATATTGGTGGTCAACCCGCTACTAGGGGTGTGCAACAAAATCGATTATTCGATTTGAGATTATTTTTATCGATTAATCGAAAAATCGGTTAATCGAATATTTATCGAAAAAAAAAACTATTTTTCGATCGAAAGAAAAACAATTTTTTTAATAATCAAAAAAAAAATATTTTTCGATTAATCGATTATTCGAAAAAAAAATTTTTTTTTGATTAATCGATTAAGTGATCGAACAAAAAAACGATTTTTCAAAATCAAATCAAAATCGAAAAGAAAATGATTTTTCGATTAATCGATTAACCAAAAAAAATATTTTTCGATTAATCGATTACCAAAAAAAAATATTTTTCTATTCCCTAATCGATAATTCGAAAAAAAAATTTACGATGTTTTGATTAATCGATTATTAATCGAAAAAGAACCATTTTTCTGTAAGTCTCTATATATTTATTAGCAACCCTATTACCCTGAAAACCGGTTTAAAAAATATTATAGCAAGACAATCAACGAAATAATTTGAACAAGTTTTAATCTGTGCTCCTTTTATAAAATTAATATTCTTAACGATCTAATATTTGAATCGTATTTTGATTAAATGAATCGATTATTCTCGATTAATCGATTATTATTTTCGATTATTTAGAAATAATCTATTATTCTCGATTATTCGATTATTTTCAATTAATCGGTTATTTATGATTAATTGGAAATAATAGACTATTTTCGATTAATGGATTATTTTTGATTTTCGATTAATCGATTACTTTCAATTAATCGGATATAACCTCGGATATAACTATTTTCGATTAATCGATTATTTTTGATAAATCGATTATTTTTGATTAATCGATTATTAGGAAATAATCAATTATTTCAAATAATCGATATTCGATTATTTTTTCGGTAATCGCACAGCCCTTCCCGCTGCAAAACGGCAGATGTTCCGGTGAAAACGCAAATATGGTTCCTTATACTGGATTGTGATGCACTTCGTGGTTTATTTAGTTGACTACCTTTCGATTATTACCAGTGTGACTGCCTTTTATATTGGAATTAATTCCGCTGGGATGGCGCTACGGTGCGTATTGACCGCCGCTTGGATTTTGCAAAAGGATTTCAATACATCTTAAGGTCGTTCTTGGAATTGCTTGGGTTATGGCTTCCTGTAGAGTCCTAACAAAGACGAAATGGCCGTCGTGGTCAACCCGCCCCAGGGTATCCATTGTGCTTGGATCTCTGTGTATTCCAATATAAAAAAACAATTACCCATTTGTCCGATATGCCACAATATTCGCTTTTTAGTTCCGTGTAATGTTTCCAACGGCCCTAAGCTACTTTTTATTACGACATATTGTGACAAAATATTTCAATTTGTTACATGTTTGGTTTATTGATTACATAATTATTTTGGAAAAGTTTAAAATAAAAATGAGCTAAGGTCCGTACCAGTTGTATACTTTGTCAATACCTCTTGTCAATTAACCTCATAACTGTCTACTTTTGACGCAGAACATGCGCGCGCGAACCTATGCAATAATTATTTAACCTTATGCCGGCCTTAAGGTCAGGAAAGTTATGAAATTACTGAGACAATCGTTGTTCTGTCATTGCTAGAAGGAACAGCTTCGAGTGCCACTCGTACTTAAAATCATCATAAAAAACCTGAAATTAGCGTTTTAAAAATATCCTTTGATAAATTATTAAAATGGTAAACAGATTTTTCATGTTCGTCTGAAATCTTCTAATTTTTTCTTGTTACTTTAAAATTTTTAATAATTTATTAGAAATTGCTGTATCCTGACGATGACTTTATCCTAAATATAACTCCAATTTTATAAATTTATAGGGTTATAAATATATCGTACTAGACGCAATTACGTTGTAAGAACTTTGAAAAGGAGTTGTTAAATTTATCTAATTATAGTAGGAGCATATTTAAGTGGTTTCGGTCTGGAATTTGTATAATTTATTGCATATTTTAGTGCCTTCAAGCTCTATAGCAATCCTTATTTTCGGATAGACACTCAACAAGAGCACTTATTTAAAATTCCGAAAGCAATCGTCCAATAAACGAAACTTTAAAATTTTAGTTAAAAACCTGCTGTTTTGAAGGAGGATAGCGTCGGCTTAGTGCAAAAACTCACTAAGTCAATATTTCCAGGTTTTGAGATTATTGTAAATTTTACTAAGTCTTCTACCGATAAAATATTTGAAAAAATGTCACTAAACTAAAAACTATAAATAATATATAATATATAATAAATAAATAAAAAATACCAATATAAAAATCAAACTAAGTCATTTTAGCTATTTGTAGTTGGGTCGAAAACTCACTAAGTCACTTACGAACTGTGCATATAATAAATACTATTTTGTAAAAATATAGTGAAAAAAGTTTGTACATATACAGTGTGGTTGTTTAAGTGTGCAACATATGGGCATTTTTTTTATAACCGATTTCTCAGAAAATTTTATTGTTGATAAAAGTTGGTGCATGTTCGATAATCAAATTGAGGGCACTTGGAATGGTTACAAGTCAAACGGCGTACAGGTTAGGACAAAAAATATAAAACTTGTACAAGAATAAAGTATACTTACCCCTATTTCAGAAAATTGAGCAAAATGTTATTAAGAAAAGTTGTTTAGAATTAAAAGTTATGCATATATTCAAAAACGTGACCTACTAAAATAAAAAAATATATTTTTTTTAAAAACATTAATAATTTCCAAAAAAAATTTTCTTTTATATTCACCATAAAGACCTTTATAAATTAATCAAAATCAAATCAATTTCACATATCTTTGTTCAAATTCAAGCATACTTGTAAAATTTACTTGAATTATTAAATTATTAAGGAATCACAAACTTCATGTTTGTTGCAACGATATTAAACACAACTTTAAAATATCCTAAAAATTCTTTTTAACAAGATAAAATATTAGCAATGATAATATGCTAATTAAAAAACTATTATTTAAAGTGCAAAATTTTTATTTTAAATGTGTATAAAAAAAACTTTATTCTTGTACAAGTTTTATATTTTTTGTCCTACCCTGTACGCCGTTTGACTTGCAACCATTCCAAGTGCACCTAATATGATTATCGAACATGCACCAACTTTTATCAAGAATAAAATTTTCTGAGAAATCGGTAATAAAAAAATGCCCATATTATGTTGCACACTTAAACAACCACACTATGTATACATGACAACTTCGGAGGCATAACATTATTGCACATTTTTTTAATAAATCACTTTAAACTCCGCCATTTCTTAAAACTGGGTTTTACTTAAAACTGTTAATTTTGACTTAATGAATTTTTGCACTAAGCCGACTTTATTACGCTAAAGAACGATTTTAAGTCCAGCCCTTGTACGAGAGTTAAGAAACCTTCCAAATATAGTTGAAAATATTATATTTGGGCTATAAACCCTTAAACGAAAAATAATATGGAAAATTACATAAATTTATTTTCAACCAATTAGAAGGCTCCTTTTTATTTACGTTGATTATAGCAACGGGAGATTATCGCGATAATTTTGTTAGTTCCTATTAACTTAATGAAATTATTAAGTGATAATTTTTCTGTCAAAAATGAAGTGCTTTATATCTATTGGCAAAAGTCACTCAGAATAAAATCAAAATACATTTTCTTGCTAACTTATAATTTTTATCAATACTAATCAATTTGCTTTACATATCGAACACCGGGGCTAAAAGAGACACATCAAAAATTTAACTAAACTCATCGAAAATATGTTTTTTAAAGCTTCATTTAAAACTATGTAGACATGTAATTTCAGATGTTATATGGTTGAAAACGAATTAATGTTTTAAATGTTCCTAAAATTTTAGTATACTAACAAGCAAAATTAACTTCTATTGTGAAAATACAGTGCGTCATATTAAACTAAACTAACTCATCGGAAATATGTTTTTTTTTAGTTTTATTTGAATTTAAAACTATAGGTAAAGGTATTGGATTTCAGATAACAATTTTTTTTATTTAAAGTTTCTCACATTTTAGTAATTAAAATGAGTTACTAACGGCTAAAATAAACTTTATTTCTAAAACTGTAATTAGTTACAATACTAAAGCCGCCGGAAATATGTTTTGTAGCATTTTAGAAAAAAAATTACAATAAGAAAAAACTCCAATTTATGAAATTTTCTTACCGAATCTCCTACGCAGCAGAATTAATTCCCGATAATTCTGCTGCAAGGGAGATTATAGGTAAGTGAATTTTTTTTTTTATAAAAAATGTTGTAAATCAATCAATTGTGCACAAGAGGGGTAACTAGGTACTACTTTTTTCTTATCTAAAACCGATAAGCCACCGCCGACGACCTACAGGTCTTAGCGCTGCCTAACCTGACTCTTGTAATTGTGACTTTGGTCTTTGCAAGTGATTTTCCCTAAGCATTTGACTTAAGTTTATTAACTTCTATTTGGAGGTGCTGGTATGCTTTAAAAGTGTCCATAATCGACGCTAGATGTCGCCATGCGTTTCATCCTCACGGCCGATCGCCATATTTACTACATAGTACTCGCGTTTCTTTATTTCGTTAAATCCTAAAAATCTGTAAATATTAAACACCCACAATAAACAACAAAGAATCCACAGAAAAAACTTTAAACACAACAACAAAAATGGCGCCAAACCGGTTCTGGAGTGTATTTTGAGCATGTCACTAAAGAAGGACAGACCGATAACAAGAGGTGTATGCGCATGCCCAATCCTGCTCGGAGGGAAGGCATCTGACCAGTGAGCCGTTCGCTCAGACGTATATTTTCACCCATAAAACTTAACTTTTGTTTGCGCATGAGATAAGCTGTACGTATCCAGTGGCGGCTCGTGACTAGTGAGTCAGGGGGGCGCTGGCTTTAAATAAAACAAAAATTAAAATGTCTATTATTTTCGAAAGTACGTGTCTGTTTTTTGTAACTTTCTCGTTGTGAATTTTAATTTCATCAGCATAAGCACTACTTAAACAAGTAAAAATATTAGTTTATTGTCCTAACATCTCAAAACTTACCACATTATAACGATGTTTTGCACTATTTTCATGTTTTTTATTTTCTCTGAAAGATGTTTTAGGTCCTGCGCCCCATTTATAGTCCAATTATCATCCCCGTCAAAAAGAAGACACACGAAACAAAAAAAAAATTTTGTCCTCACAACCGCATATCCAGGATTTTTTATTATATACTTATTTGTCAAACTTACGCGTAAACTGTGCATTACTTTTACATTTTGATTGCACTTGTAGGTACTATATTCAATATTGGTAGTGGTCGCCCTGTATTTTTTAAATCAAGTTTTTCACTTAAGCTCAGAGAGCTACTAAACACAAGCTTCTGTAAATCAATGACCTTCATATTAGACGAAATTTTCCAACTTTATAATGTAACTAATAAATAAATCAAAACAAATAACCAAAACGTGAGCCCGTGGGCGGCATCGACCGGTCGAATCGCGAGTCGCGAACAGCTGTTGGGCGAAAAATTTTGAGCTCCTCGTTGTGCGATATGTAGGTGACGTCACGCCTCCGTAGTCATAACGAGAAGTCGCGTTGAATCGGGACGGGACGATTGCCCGCGCTTAGTATAAACTTGAGAGCGCGCAACTCGCTTGTCTATGAGTATAGCCTGCCCGCTGGAATAGGGCTGTTTGGTTTGAATTATGCCCGCGTTTAGTATAACCTACCCGCTGGAATAGGGCTATGTTTGGTTTGCATTATTTTAATGGATTGCTTACATACAGTGCTTTATTGGTTTTTTAAGTAAAGTATTTTTGGATTCTGTTTGAAATAATTGCAGGGAGGGCGGCGCCCCAGAGCCCTTCATTTATGAACCGCCACTGTACGTATCTAAGGGTAAATATATCTATGTTCGACTCCCATACCCAGGCAACGTGTTTTTAGATCCGTTCCTAAGTACACATGAAATAGTATGACCATTTTGCCAATCATTGTATTACAAAAGCATAAAACAATACAATACGACTTAAAAGGCACGGAGAAAAATAAGTCTAAAATTAAAAATTTGTTTATTAAAATTAAAACACTGTACTTGTAGATTTGAAAATCGTTTCCAATGGCACAAAATAACAAAGAGTTAAATTATAAAATTTATTTTACCAATAAATTGTAACTTTATGCACAACCTAATTTAACTTCGATATTTATAAATTTATTTGCGAATTTTAGCGTTCGACATTAATATAATATAAAAAATAACAGCCAATGTATTATACTTTATAGGATTAAATACACCAGAAGTAAAAAGGAAAATAATAAATAATTTTTTTAAACAAGTTTTGTATACTTCGAAGAAATCGTCCATTTTTCTCAAAGAGACCTGATTTTGAATGTAAATTGAATTGAAAAAGGCACAAAGTCACGGTCTGACATAAACCTTTATTTTAGTACCCAAGTTAGGTTAAGGTGACATGTTCCGCCTTATCGGCATCATCAGACCTTATGAACAATTAAAAAGACAATAAAACATTTAAATTAAAATATAAACAACCACATCACAGCCAACGAACATGTGAGACCGTGACTTTGTGTCTTTTTCAATTCAATTTACATTTTGTATACTTGTTTACTTTTATACTTGTATACGGGTAAATTGGTATAGTATACTTCTGAACTGACTACAACACTGTGCTCTGAAAGTTTACATAATTATGATCTTTTTAAAAAACTATCGATGACACAGCATGGTAGCGAAAGATATTAAGACGGTGCTTTCATATTATAGACAGCGTCGTGCGACATCAGGAGAAGCAGTTATAGTATTTTTCAAATTTATAGTAAGTAGAATATTTCATTTGGTAGGCTAAATTTTTTACCGATACAATAGAACAATAAATAAAAATTTAATATCTAAAACACTACTTACATACTCAGCACAAGTTTAAAGTCAAAAATCGATAATAAAAGAATGAATTGAAATATAAAACAGATATTTACGCCCGCGCCTCATATACATACACGACGTACCTAGATTACCACAGAGTTTGCTAGGGCTGTATGCAGATGACACCACATACCTAGCGAGACATAGAAACATAGGCATATACATACAAAAGCACAAACCTGCCTCAATGAATTCCAACGATGGTGCATAATGTGGAAAATAAAGGTAAATGAAGATAAATGCTAAGCAGTACTTCTGCAAAGAAGAAAACTCAGGACAGCAGAAAACCTAAACATAGACTATGTAGACATACCATGGGCAGATAAAGCCAAATATCTAGGAGGAATACTCGATGAGGGACTTTAGTTGGAGAGACATATTAACTACGCCACGCCACCACCAAAACAAAAGTTGCTATGAGCCAACTATGTCCAATTATAAGCAGGAAAAGTCGGATGAATATACTAACCAAACTAGCAATAATAAGATCAATCGCTAGACCGCAATTAACGTAAGTATACCTTAACAGCATGGAGCTACGCGGCAAAACCCCACATAAAGAAGATAGCATCAACGGAGAACAAATACCTACGTACGGAAGTTAATGCTCCATGGTATGTCAGAAACAGCGATACATAATAATAGGACCTAGAATTGGAACCGATAAAGTAATTTATGATAAGGAACGCTGAAAAAGTCTTTCAAAAAACAGAGGAGCACTTAAACTAAGGAAACTCATCAACTACAAGCTAGTAGAAGATATAAATAAATTTGAAGAAGTAGTCCATATAAATAAATACCAAGGAACCAAATAACGAGACAACAATAGGTAAACCAAAATGTGACACACCAAAAAAAAAACCGATTCTGGCATACTAAAACTCAACTGTGGCATTTAAGTCAAAGCTAAATAACATCACATGCTTAACGTATAGTATACAGTATACACTTAGATAACGTATTGTATATAATCAATATAAAATTTCCACCAACATGACAGACTCAACCCTCATATTTGTATGCAAAAATAATTTAGGGTTCTAAAACCGACTGGGGCTACTCGGGGCCATACGAGCCTTTAGAACCAGAGAGATACGTGGTCAATAGGCTTCACAGGTTAAACCACATATCACTACCACGGGGAGTTTAGTCGGTCGGTAGTTCCTCCCTCAGAGTAAATGCCAATCCGACACTACCTTGTACTCCTTCTGGGTTTCAGACGGGCTGCATATGCTCTTGAGATGCTGGAGAAGCGCAGGATGTCTGTAAGTAGATTCTTCTCGTCAGCCAAAAAAAACGCCTGCGCCAGTGCAGTGGAAACAGTGCGATGATGGCCCGTTTACTCCTGAAACAAAAAGTTAAGATATATACTAATATATAGGTATAGTGAATTTCACCTTAGTTTTTAATGGCCGCCGCTGACACATGTCATTTATAACATTTATTTTTACAGAACTTAAGGATTGGCCAGGGCCGGACTTAAAAATTATGTGTGAACATGGGTCAATTTATTTGTAGATGTAATTATGGATGGAAGCGAGAATTACCTAAGCCATTTTTGAGATATTTCAAAAAAAAAAACACTGAAGGGGAATGGAAATAGGACAGAATATCAGAAAAACAATTTAATTTCATTTTTATTTATAATATAATAAAGTGCTGTTATTTTGGTAAAAACACACACTTAATTTAGTACAATAAAAAATATACAAGGGGCAGTCGTGAATCTAGTATCATCAATAATTAACTACGTTTTTTATTAAAGAATTATTTTGTTTTTAATTTGATTTTAGACCATGCAGTGTTAAGTTGAAAAAATCTATATATTATATTTAATAGGTTATTGTTTACTTTTTTATTTTCTTATTCACGGGTAGATATTTTTTTCTTTAGACTAGGTTCTAAAGAGTTTGAAGTTTACAATAGGTCTAACTTTTCGTTGGTTTATAATAAAACAACAAAAGTTTGTAATGTTATCGAATTAGGTATTTTTTTTAATGAATAAAGAAAAAATAATGTAAGTAGATACTACAAAAAATATTTTTGTCCATGCGTTTGCAGAACAGATACCTCAAGCACTCTTCAATACAACTGTTTGTAAAACTTATTTTAGCATAATGGTTCACTGTGGTTTTCAAATTTAATTTTGTTGCAAGTTCCCTATTATTTTTGGTCTTCATCTGACAAGCTGTCGATGTCGTCGTCACCGTCCGAGACATTAATAATTATTTACTTACTTTTGCATAAAAAGAAACACGTCACAGATACACACAGTCCGGCAGTTTAAAACCAAAAAGTCTAATACGCACAAAATATAAGCAAAATGCTGTCTGAAAAATACCAAAAACAATAACACGAACGATCAAGAATTAACAGCAGAATGCACGCGGTGCGCGGTGTGTCCCAATGCGGCTCTGTGATATTTAAAGAACGCGACGAGACAATCGAATTAATGAAGTACGAAAAGAGATATGCGGGAGCAAATGCGTAAGACAAAGATGCACATACTAACGGCATATACGAGCGATGCTGTGCTTTTGACGAGTTTCAGCTCATTAAAGGGCAACGTATTGAACTGTGTAGTGTGCATCTTCGTAATGTACATGTAACTATACGGTCAGTTATATATCCATCTCTTGTTAACCTAGCCAATGCCCGTGCCTGAAAGCCGTTTATAGAATTAGGGATTTTAAAATCACATGTTGGCTAATATGTTTGACAAGAGAGACGTCAAAGCATTAAAAACTAAGGTAAAATCCACTATAGTATTTAAAATAATTAATAAATTTATGGCTATATTACTTTACAATTTTAAATATTTTTTTTAATGTTTATTATAGTTGTGTATATTTTGTGTTAACATTCAAATTCGAGCTAAATTTCCTTAATTAGAAATTGTTTTCCAATAAAATTAGGTCAGGCAATGGCGGCGGCGTTACCTTCAGTTTGCAGGTTTGCTCAACCCCACAAAAATGAAATAAAATAATATAAAGAACTAATTATTATTTCTTAAATTCTTTGCCGCCGCAATGAAATTCTCGTTATACAGTATACTCAGGGCAACTTGAGGCTATGACTGAAATAACGAACTAACCCACAAAAATTGAAAACACGTTTTATTGCATAATCTTATTCGGAATATCGACGTTTACTCCAAAGTGGACCAACCGACCGTTTTCTTCTCGCTCCTAGCTGGCAGCACTAACCTAGTTTTGGCATTTTATATTCGTTGGGAATACAGAGAAGCAAAGTGGACTAAGCGCAGTAGTTGGTCCACTTTGCTGCTATAAGTTAGCTGTCTATGTGCATTGTTGCTGGGTCTAAAATTAGTTTGAGCGGAAAAAAAACATACTGGTCGTTATTCTTGATTTTTTAATATGAAAAAACGTCGAAAAAAGCTAATGTCAATCTGCCAAAACACCTGTCAAATGTAACTTTTTTATTTGAAGAGTAAAAAAAAATTGATTTGGGATTCTTGCAGCTACTATCCTAGATGAAAAAAAGCAGAAAGAAATTTGACAAGTCTTAACTTTTTTATTAGAATATTAAAAATATTTTTTATTTAGGATTCTTATAGCTACTGTCCTGGATGAAAAAATAGTTTCCCCCCCCCTGACGACGAAAGGGATGAGATACTTTGTTAAGTTTTGTAAATTTATTTTATAATAATAAAGTTTGTCATGAAGTATCGAGTAATAATTTATGATAATACACCAAAGAACTAAAAATATTCTGAATGCACTAACCCACATTGAAAAGTAGAAAATAAGTCTCTAGTTAAAATTTTGTAAAAAAATTATTAGATATAGATGACCTTCAACCCACTTTAGTTGATTTATGATCTAAAAGAAGGTAATTATGAATGAACTGATTTTCACCATTTTTTCAAACCTATTTTCCTACATTTATTAATATTGGGGTTAGTCCGATATTGCGCTCATAGCCTTACTTCGTCTAACTATGACGTTTGCTACTCTTGACCTTAGACGCATGCCTAATGGCATATTCAGAAGTATCGTCTTATTACCGTCCATACAGTACCGTCAGGATGCAAATCCAAATCAATTGCGCACTTTGTTTAGTTTTTGGAAAAAAAATCGTTTGTTTCAACCACACTGTGCTACTTTGGCAAGTGCCAAAGCCTTTATAACGTTTGTTTATAAACGTTGTAGCCATTTTAAATTTATTAAAAATAAATTACGATCAAAGTTTAATAGCGAAACCCTCCTGTAGTCAATCTTAAAAGTCAATAAATTCGAATTAAAATACAAATACAGTTATTACAGCGCTACTTCCTGCAATGAAGATCATATTTGTATAAAGCCGTAAGGCTCGTAGACAATGGATAATAATATACCCCTTTAAATCTCCTTTACGCTGGGAACATTAGGCACCCGCTCGATAGTACTTATCAGCATACATTGTCGTTAAAAAAGCATTGAACGTGGCTAGCCAGGTGGACCAATTTGTAGAGACCGAATGACTGCAATCTAGAATCAAGTTATTGCCACGAAAAACTATCGCAAATACATTCTAAGAAAACTTAATGTTCAAGGCAGATGTAGAATATATAACGACATGACGAGACAATCCAGCATATTATAGCAGGCTGCAAAGTGTTGGCACCAACAAAGTTCCTTCAAAACCATGATCAGGTCGTAATGATAGTCCACCAGAAGTTATCTTTACTGTACCAGCTTTATGAGGACACTTCTCCTTACTACAAACCTGTGAATATTCTGGACAATGCAAAACATAAGCTCTTCTGGAATTGCAGGATATTGACGGATAAACCTATAATCTGTACTCGGCCCGTTATCACCTTAACAGATAAAATAGTAGGAAAATTGTACCTAAGTAACATGGCCGTTTCAAGTTCCCATAATATACCGTGCGAGCAAAAATTATTTGCATCAAAGAGCGCTTGGATTAAAAAACGTAGGGCTTGGTTTAGATCGCAATGATATGGGGACGATATATCTAACCAAATTTAGGTTAAAATTTTGTCAAATTCATATTATGACATGATATGCTAAACGAATGAGTAATACAATAAGTAGACAAATACAAATTTATTTTTGATGTTTACAAAATTAACAAAGTAAAAATATACAGAAAGAAAAAGAAAAATAATTACATAAATTGCTGAAATTGGCCACCGCCATGCTCCAAACATAAATTCACACGTCTCTTCATATTTTCGAAAGTGTTGTCCAGCATTTCTGGCGAAATGTTACCACATTCTTGGATAATCCTTTCTTGTAATTGTTCTAAATTTGCAACTGGTGTTTTAAAAATAGTATTATTTAATTGAGGAAAAACAAAGTAACCCATAACCTTTAAACAAGGTGATCTAGGTGGGAATTCAATATCTGATCGAAAACTGATCAATCTGTCGTGTCGAAAAAATTGCGCAAGTAGTTAATAGTTTCGGCGGCTGTATGGGCGGTTGCACCATCCTGTTGAAAATATCTAAAACGTATAGGTCGTCGTCAAGTGATTCCTCCACAAATGGATTCAAAATATTGTCTCTATACCGCTGTGCTGTAACTGTGTCATGGAAAAAAATAGGACCAACAATTCTTCATCGGGAAACAGCTAACCAGACACCAATTTTTTGAGGGTGCAATGTAGACTCTACAAAAAATGAAGATTTTTACCACTCCACATGCGTATATTCTGAGAATTCACATAACCGGATAGGTGGAACCAGGCTTCATCCGAAAAAAATGTCAGGTATAATAAATCATTTATTTCCAATAAATTTTGGGTAAACCATTGAGAGTAATTCCTGCGTCTTTCAAAATCTGCTGCTTGTATTTCTTGGAATACTTGCACTTTATAAGGAAATAAATTTAGCTGCTTCTTAAGAATAGTCCTGCATGTTCCATAAGATCTTCCTACATCTTGGGACTTCCTACATTTTGGGACAGGCGTCTTATACAATTTGTTGGCGTATTTTGCATTATTTCACGAACGTTTGCAACAAGTTCTTCTGTTTTTACAGATGGACTTCCTGCTCGTTTTTTGTGTTGTATAGAACCTGTTTTCCTAAACACAGCCACGGTTCTTTTCAGGCAATGATAAAAATTCCCAGCAATAAAAGCCACGTTAGGAAAATGTTCGTGAAAATCGTCCATGCGCAAACCCGGATTGTATTGCCACTCACAATTTACTCTAACCCCGTTTCGAAAATACGCTTCAACAACCATAAATGTTTTGTGCTATTCCGTAAAGCCGATCGTCTGAATTGTTCAAGAAATTGGAAAAAATAGCGATGAATCAAATTACTTGTAACGACTGTCAAAGATGACGAAATAACTGATTGATTGGTAATTCAGGTAGTTACTGACACCCAACAGGTTTTAAGCTCTACGGCTAAGCATTACGTCTTTAGATGCAAGGTCCCCTTTGATGCAAATAATTTTTGCTCGCATGGTACAAACCACATGGAGTAAAAAATACGCAAATACAAGTTTGTAAGAGCAGCGTTTAAAGAAAAAAACATATGTACATATATAAAATTTCCGTAGGTTGTCATTCTAGGGTTAATGGTAAAAATGGGCGCAACCCCCGCATTCTGAGGCACGAGCCGCCACTGAGGTGAGGAATATCAGTAATAAAATACTGGTGAAAATTAATTTTATGTAAATTTAAAGTGGCATAATGTTTTATGACGTGCGTGTTCGTAATCATTTTAATACATGTGTGAAATACATATTCCCTTATGAAATACTATTTACGTGATGACCTATCTAGATTTTATATTTCATATGTATTAAAAAACTATTGACCATGTGTATCAGTTCATGGTAACACGTAACGCGGTTGGTGTTAGAGGTATGTAGTTCTTGAACAAACTGAATGGTTCAAATGATCTATTCCTTGTAGTAAACGCAATGAACTAGTTCATAAAATATTATGAATATTTGATACAACACTAGTGACTAGTGATGTACAATTTCGTTACTTTTACGGACTTGTAACGATTCGCTGGGTACTACCACTCGTTAATTTGGATTAGTTACTTTATGTATACCGGTGGCTCACTATCGACGAAGGATTCCATAGCATTTAAACTATTGACGCATTACGTCTACAATTAAAAATTATTTTGAATAAAACAGTGTGACTCAAATGATCAGGAAATATCAAATAATTTTTTTAAAACCCTGTACAGGGTCATCCAACCAGGACTGAACAAAGGTCTTTTTTAAGCTTTCCTGTATTTTCATTAAAACTAATATAGCCATTTTGTTTATGTTTTATCGTAGAATCTAAAATTTTAAAAAATATCTCGACTTAAAACAAAGAATCTGTGGCGCAAAGTTGTTGTTTTTTTTTAATGGAATACCTTGTATAATTTTTATTTTCATAAAAGGTATTCCCTTCCTGATTCCATAAATATGTAGTATGTCTATATTAGCTCAAACCGTTTTTAAGATATGAGCGATCAATTTTTGAAAAAGCTTAGTAATACGTCTAGAATGCCTTGAAAAATAAAACCATGTAAATATTAATAATATGTCAAAGTCTATAGTTTTTTTGTTATTCAACGCATATTAGACACATTATCGAAACTTTACCTTTTTTTATTTTAATGTATCGCCATTATGGGGCTTATCTTTTCCAAGGCATTTTAGACGTACTAAACTGTAAGGAAATCGCTCATATCTTAAAATCGGTTTGAGATAATATAGACAAACTATATATTTGTAGAATCATTGAATATCAAACTATAAGAAGGCCATATAAGCAGATTTCCTAAATCTGCTACGTTAAATTCATAGATGGCACAATGAGTCACCAACAATAAAGCGTGTTGATGCAGCCACTAACGACAGGCCTTTTCACTGCTAAATTAAAACATTGTTGCCGCCTGTCTGTTTGACTTACTGCATGATTCTCTCCACACCACCATAATCATACCGTCACGCGCATCGCGGTGCCTGGATTGCCTTGCACTGGCATAATATATCGTAAAAAAATTTACAGCGTGGTCTATTGAAAAAATAACAACTTTACGCCAGCGTTCTTTTATTTTAAACCGATTCGCTTTTTAAACGGTAATTAGAGATTCTACGATAAAACATAAACAAGATGGATATCGTATCGTGTCGTTGCAGGCACAGACTTGACGTCAAGGAGCACAAACCGTCATCGTCATCGATTTTTCATAATTTGTGTGGTGTTTGGTTTTATGTGTCAAACCACAACGGTTAATTAATTTAAATGGCTTCTTAGTTTCTCAGCAAGGCCCATAATTATAATGCGCAAAGTTAAAAAATGTAATCTTTCAAACTGTGTTTAATGTATATTATAAAATCGTTTTAGTTTAGCACCGTATCGATAGTAAGGATATGTCTCGGTCTCTAAAAGTTTCGTGAACTTAAACGAATGAACTAGTTCACTTAACTGAAGGAAAATGACTAAACTAGTTCGAATAAATAAACTAGAGCTCCCATCACTAATTGGCTTAATGTTAAATTTTTCTGGAAAATATAAAATTTAGTGATTTATTACCTGAAAATGTTTTATTCATACAAGCTGCTAAGCAATGTAACCTTAAAGTAGGTAAAATTTACAACAACCAATGGTTTAATCTACAAAAAATGCCTATATAATTATTCCAAAACGATTAAAGATATGGGTAGTAACATATAAGATTTTTATATATAATTTGTTTTTCGATACATTAGTAAAATAAGACACAGGGTACATATTCCATCCGCGAAAATTGACTTATGTCATGCACAATTACATGGCCATTTTGGTATAATTTTGAAACAAAATTTTAATTGTATAGCTTTATTAGTTTTAAAGTTATTGAACTTTCTTCTTGATATGTTTTAAATTTTTTTAAAATTATATTTTTTTTCTAAACAACATTCCCTTTTGAAACACACACATAGTCTGTTTAATGTTTATTCTCAAGGGGTGACACATTCCAACAACAGTAACGAGGCATTGTTTAAAAAATCCACATGCTTACTATTTTTAATTTGCAAAAATAAAAACTCTATTCCCTACGAATGAAGAATAGTAGATTCTGTAACGAGGTTGGAAGGAAAATTTGATCCGAGTGGAAGATTCCGAACGCGAGCGTAGCGAGCGTGAGGAACCACGAGTATCGAATTTTTATTCTAACCGAGTAGCAGACTATATTTTCTCCACGACCATCCAGTTCAATATCTGATTCATCCGATTTTTCACTCATTTTTTGACTTGCACTAAAATTTGTCTGAAAATAATTATTACAACGCGGCCATTTTTATCTGACACTGACAGTTTCGAAATTCATGGCAACCTATGTCGTTTATATCAATTACAGAATATTCATTCCGTATCTTGTTATGGAATGAAAATACACGCAAAACGCATAAGAAGCAAGTGTTTCAGAATAAATATTCCAACTCAAGAGCGAGAATTTTTACATTCTATTATCAAAAATTATTTTGGAATTATTGCATTCAGTAATGGTCGTGTAGGTCTATCTACAACATTTTGTTTTCTATTAAAAATGATAGATTTATGGGTATTATTAATGACAACAACGTTAAAAAATAATAATATTTCTTCTTTTCCACGATATTTGTAATAGAAATCACATCGACGCGTCAAGGCTAGAAAACTTACCCTCCGTAGAGGCTAGCCGGGTGACGTCACATGCTCGCTGAAAGACGGCAGGCACGTATTGCGCGACTACACAGTCTTCGACGCCGCGACGGACGTTTGGTTATTTGAACCGAGATTTAATCTCTTTATCAGGCTTATAATTTTTTCTGTGGATATTGTATAAGTTAAATGGTGGCAAGAAAATGGTGTTTTGTACCAGGATGCACAAACACAACAATAAAGAATCCGACGAAAATATTTCTAAATGCCCAAAACAAATCATTAAAAAAAAATGGTTTGCGGCTGTGAGGAGAGACATTAGAGAAGTTTCTTCAGCATATACTTTGTATTGTTGCGAGGATCATTTTAATGTAAGTTACGTCTAGACAAATAGGTACCTGTTGAATATAAAATAATGGTAGTTTTGCTATTTTCAGCTTGAAGAAGATATTATGGAAAATTATTTCCTTCTACAATGTTCAGTCGATTATCGACTGTTTAGAAATAGAAACTGAAAAACCTAGCGCCGCTGTTTGACAGTCACCATAGCTTTCCCTCGCAGAGCTATGAAAAAGTAAAATTTATATTTATTTGAGACGGCTATTTTACATTTCACATAATAAAAATGCAACTAAAATAATAATATGTATCTAGTATTTTTGATTTAAAAAAATTATTTATTTACTTACTTTGTTTAGTTCCAATAAGCCGTTAACTAACGTTAAATAATTACTATTCGACTTGATGTGAGATGAAAAATCTATTAGGGTTTTTTATAACATTTTATTGTCAAGTTCTCAAAATTTCAAATCAATACGACATCGGAATGTGGCTGAAAATCGATTTGTAATATTATTTTACTTACAAGCAGGCCATCCAGATGTAGATCAAGCTAATAAAAGCGTGTTAAAAAGTGACCGTAGGCGAAGCTGCGGATGCTAATTATATTATATAATAATCTTATTTCATTGTGTTCTTAGTCTCAAGTTTATTCACATTACGAAGTTACCCAGTTACAAGACAGAAAATATTATTCACAGCTGATGGCCACAGGCAAAGCTATGGGTAATAGAATAGTATAGCATTTCAATTACATTTTTATTCTGCATAAGACTGTATAAAAAATGTATCTCTTTTAAACTTACTGACTAGCTTTGACACCACTAGATTGAGGTTGGTTAAAGTCACTATTTGAGGCGAGAAAATCTGATACCATAATAACGTCTATATTCGGCAAATTAGGAAGTGAATCACCTTTCTGGTAACCTTCCTCCATATTTACCACACAAAATTAATTATCCAATATTAAATACACAAAAAATAAACTGCACTGTGAACCGTTACAACACCAAACACAAACTTTATTCCAAAAACAACACAATGCAAGTACAAGTACTAGTTTACAACGGCTTCGCGCCTGGCGAGCCAGCGAGCATGTGACGTCAAACCAATGAACACGAGTTTATCTAATTCAAACGGGGCAAGCGATTTCTACGCCCGCTGTTGTAGTTAGGATTAGTTTTTTTTTCAATTTTTTTTTAAATATTAGTTATAATAGGTCAAACGCTTCATGTTAACAAAGTTTAATGAATATTAATTTTTTTGCGGACAGACCTATTTATAAATAAGTACAACACGGTTATAGTGTGTCAATGAGTGTTTTCTATGGAAATTGTGGAAGATTTGACAAAGAAAGGAGAATTTATGGCAAGGACTTGGCTACTCTTGGGTGTTGATTCTACCTTCCTAGGGGGTGAAAAAATTATTTCTTTTATATTTCAACTTGGACTTCAACCAGGATGCTGGTGACAAGAAAAATAATTTCTGGTAACTTTGACTGTTCATATCCCCTCGAATGGTCAAAAACCACCACTTTCGCTGTTTTTGTACAATAGTGCTTGTCAATGGTTGTTCACAAGTAAGTGGAGAGTAAATGGAATAAGCCAGAGAGTTTTGAGAGAACCCTCAGATTACGATTCACCTTCCCGGGGGGGGGGGGGGTGGAAGATGCTCTTTCTAGCTCTTTTTTCTGAACAAACCCGAAATTTTTTGCCCAAAATCACAGACTCCACTATTATCCCACTGCCAAGAACGATTTTCATAACTCCATTTCCCCAAAGCTTCTTGTAATAAAGTGGATACCCATTTGTACCTTATCCAGTATGATAACTCAATATGTCCCTTTAAACCTAATACTTGTTAAAGCCGAAACCGCACCTATTAAACAAGGAAACGGTATGTTTTATGTGTTTTCTCGGCAATTCTACTGTGAGATGCAGTTAAATCTAAGAATGGAGAATAATCGTCAAAGTTTTTGCGCTAATTCCACTTTATGTTGGTATACACTATATACACAGTCAAACCAGATATATATATGTTTATGTTGGACTTAAAGGCTCTAGTGTGTACTACAGCGTGTTTAAAGAGTCTGGAGTATTTCAAAAACTACTGAATAGATTTGTTAGAAAGTTGGTACATCTAAATAGTTTAAAATAACACATCTAGGAAGCATGAAACCGTCTCTGCAACTGTACAGGATTAGACAGAAAGAAGACTAACGTTATTATTTAAACGATATTTCGGTCATTCGATTATTATAGGAAATATTTCTTTTGTTGTATGATATAAATCCGGTAGCATTTCAGCGTAACCTTGAATTGATACTCTAGTATAATCTGTATGACCTCGACGATAAAGCCAAATTTTTAACAAATAATGTTACTCAGCTTTTTGATTAACCTTATTACTCTAACATTATTTAAGTAAATACCATTTACCTTTAAACCCGTTAATGATATCGCGATTATGGAGATTGTATGTAGCAAAGGCTATTTATAGTAATAGGGCTTGGAATTGTATTCCAATAATTCGAATATTTGAATATTCGACCATTCTAAATTCGAATTTTTTGTTAGTTAAAAAATTCGACTATTCAAATATTTGACTATTCGAATATTCGACTATTTAAATATTCGACTATTCAAATATTCGTCTATTCGAATATTTGAATATTCGATAATCTAATTTTATTTTCGTTGTGTAAAATGTTTGATTTTTTTGTGTTCAATAAATAATCATTTTAGTGTTTTATGAGTTTTTTATTTATTACAGAATTCTGAAGTTCTCATTATCTTGAAATAATTTAACAGAATTATTTATTTGTCATCTTACTTTATTCGACAAAATGCACGTTATTATTATTCGATAATTTAGATATTAAAAATAACTAATAGGTACTTAAAAATGTTCCTTTATTATGTTTAAGCAGTTAAACCACTTCTACCGTGATTAAACGACAGTATTTCAATATTTAAATAGACGACTATTCAAATATTCTACTATTTAAATATTCAACTATCTAAATATTCGACTTTTTAAATATTCGAATATTTGACTATTCTACTATTCAAGTATCTATTCGACTATTCGAATTATTCGACTATATTCGACTATTCGAATTATTCGACTATTCGAATAACATACCAAACGACTAAATAAATAAATAAATAATTATGGTCTTTATTTCCATTGTAATTCATAATACAACGAATTCGAATACTTATATTTTAAAAATTCCGAGCCCTTATTTATAGGTCATGATGTTAATTATAACTTTGCTTTTATTGTGCTATCCTTTCTTAAACCCTTACATTAGCAATATAATAAACGTTTGCATTAAAAAAATCATATTTTCCCTTACTTTGAAGAAATCAAAGGTCTATACCGAATACCCTATACCCCTATACCCAAAATTAAGAAACCTACAGAATTTGGACACTTAAGATCAATCTCAATATTACCCGTACTATCAAAAATATTACAGACGGTATTGGAAAAACAAATACAATCTTTCCTACATGCTAATGATATTATTCTCGAAAAGCAATCTGGTTTCCGTTCTGGCTTCAGCTGAGCTTCTTAACGGCACTATCTGATGTGACAGCTGACATCCTTAGAACTTCTGATAATTGCAATACTTGGCAATCTTAATATTACTAGACTAATCGAAAACCTTCGATTTGCTAAATCATGAAACTCTAATTACCATGTTGCACTACATAGGTTTCTCAAAAATGCCAGTGATTTTGTAAGATCGTTTTTGAATGATAGGGTGCAACCAACAATAGGATTTGTTGGTACAACATGTAGACGTAAACGGTAAAAAATCTGCTGTATTAAACTTAAATAACGAAGTTCCCCAGGGCAGTATTTTGGGCCCAATTATATATTTCCACTTTTGTAAAACAATTAAACTATTGTAACCATCACTTATCATCTAGGCCCTCTGAGAGTTCACTGGCTAATAAGAAGATCGATGGTGATCTTAAACGATTGCACTAGATCTCCAAAAAATATTTACTTAAACTTAATTTGAACAAATCGTGGACTATTTAATTTTGCAGTGAGCCATCTAGAAGTAATGTTATGAACAGTCTTAATATAAAAATGTCCTACGTAGAAATCCCAATCAAGGAAAACGCTAGAAATTTTGGTCTTATGCTTGGCAATAACTTAAGATATAAAGAACATATCACGTCTAAATTAAAATCTGCCTATGCTGCGTTTTTTTCTATATACAGGGTTAGAAAAAATTACCAGAACGGTCGATTATTTCAAAATATACAGGGGTTATCAAAAAACGTCCTATATAAAAAATGTAGGGCTGTTAAAAATCTACATATCGGTGATAAATTGAAATATACCGGGTAGCCCACAAAGTTGTGGAGAATGATAGTTATATTTTTTTAAATGGAACACCCTGTATATTTTTACATTTTTAAATTCCACATAAAATTATAATTATTTTTTATTAAACGCATTATTAGTCTATACCTCATAGTTTCCGAGATATTGACTTTCGAAAAGTGACATTTTTGAACTTTGACAGCTTATAACCCTCTAACAGTATGTCTTAGAGCAAAACGGCTTACATGTCCCTATCTTCAATTTTTATTATCTTCCCAAAAAAATCAACTTCCGGTTAAACCGGATGTAACTCGAAAGCAGGAAATATAGTTGTTCCGGTTTAACTGGAAGTTGATTTTTTGGGAAGATAATAAAAATTGAAGATAGGGACATGTAAGCCGTTTTGCTCTAAGACGTACTGTTAGAAGGTTATAAGCTGTCAAAGTTCAAAAATGTCACTTTTCGAGAGTCAATATCTCGGAAACTATGAAGTATAGACTAATAATGCATTTAATAAAAATAATTATAATTTTATGTGGAATTTAATAATGTAAAAATATACAGGGTGTTTCATTTAAAAAAATATAACTATCATTCTCCACAACTTTGTGGGCGACATTGTATATTTCAATTTATCACCTATATGTAGATTTTTAACAGCCCTACATTTTTTATATAAGACGTTTTTTAATAACCCCTGTATATTTTGAAATAATCGACCGTTCTGGTAATTTTTCCTAACCCTGTATATTAATATTGCTATTTTTTGCAACTATCAACTTTTATGTAGGTACTATAAAAAGGCCTAACCAACAACTATTATTAATTTTATTATCATTATTATATAAAGTTTAATAGATTTATCTGTCAGAATAATAGATTTATGGATCGTCGAAGTATACACACACACAAAGAACAGAAAAAGTTAATGTTTGGGAGAGTATTATTTATAGGCCATAAAAATATTGGATCATTTTATTATTGATGGAAACGTTACGAGCAAACTTTACTTGCAGTTATTACGTGAACAGATTCGACAATTAGAATTATTTTATTTAGACCGAAAGAAGATCAGGTTTTAAAAAGTTTTAGTTTACAAGTGAGTCAAATTTTGAGCCTATAATGTTTTCAAATTGGTGGATAGGTAGAGGAGGTGAAATTGAGTGGCCTGCCAGATCCCCAGACTTCACTCCTTTGAAATATTATTTGTGGGGTAATTAGAAAACAAAATTAACCAAAATAGACCGGGTAATATTGAAGATTTTAAAGTGTGGTATAAGAAATTAAATACGTAAAATTAAATGATCGTATATTAAAGTACAGGGTCATTCCCTATATATTGACCCATATGCTAGCCGCTTTATTAATAGAGATATCAAAAAACTGAAATGAGGAAAGTTGTAGATCTTGATCTTAACTTTTTTTAACAATTATTAGAAAAAACAAAAGACCGTTGGAACTTTAAAATTTTAGCATAAATTTTGTTTTTTAAATGGGACACCCTGTATATTATTACATTTTTAAATTCCACATAAAATTATAATTATTTTTTATTAAATGCATTATTAGTCTATACTTCACAGTTTCCGAGATATTGACTCTCGAAAAGTGACATTTTTGAACTTTGACAGCTTATAACCTTCTAACAGTACGTCTTAGAGCAAAACGGCTTACATGTCCCTATCTTCAATTTTTATTATCTTCCCAAAAAAATCAACTTCCGGTTAAACCGGAACAACTATATTTCCTGCTTTCGAGTTACATCCGGTTTAACAGGAAGTTGATTTTTTTGGGAAGATAATAAAAATTGAAGATAGGGACATGTAAGCCGTTTTGCTCTAAGACGTACTGTTAGAAGGTTATAAGCTGTCAAAGTTCAAAAATGTCACTTTTCGAGAGTCAATATCTCGGAAACTATGAAGTATAGACTAATAATGCATTTAATAAAAAATAATCATAATTTTATGTGGAATTTAAAAATGTAATAATATACAGGGTGTCCCATTTAAAAAACAAAATTTGTGCTAAAATTTTTAAGTTCCAACAGTCTTTTGTTTTTTCTAATAATTCTTAAAAAAAGTTAAGATCAAGATCTACAACTTTCCTCATTTTAGTTTTTTGATATCTCTATTAATAAAGCGGCTAGCATATGGGTCAATATATAGGGAATGACCCTGTACAAGTTCATAATACTTAGTTTCAAGATACTAGACGAAACAAGCCGCGAAGTGGCGAGTTTTTAAAAAGATAAATGTAGAACAAATAATGAACATATCTTATGAAACGTGTCTTTTATAATGCTATTTTGGTATTAAATGTCTCAAAAACTTTAAAAATTGCGGCGGTTTTTCCCATACAAATTATTATCTTTTTATTTATTTGGCACTGAACAACACTAAATAAGCCATGGAAAAACAAATCAATATTTATTTCCGCATTTTGGCTTATATTCTCTTCGTAAAAAATAGAACGTGTGGAACCATATAGAACATAGAACGCCCAAAACTGTTTAGCGATTGTTGTTGTGTACATCGAACTAAGCATGAAAAAATAAGAAGTATCTTGAAATCTTCACTATTCGGTGTCTGGTTGCATTATATGTATGTACCTACTGGTTTAACCAAAATTTAATATTTAATATATTTTGAACTTCCATTTGCACTTAAATCATATTATCGGTGGAACGGTGGTATATGATCTAATATCAAAGATGTAGTTGAAGTAATGCTTCATTTATGTCTTGGAAATTTTTGTATTTATTTTGTGCTTGTTTTATAGTTGTGACCAAAAATCAGTTTAACAGACACCGTCAGCCGTCAGCTAGCTATCCAGTCAACTGAATTTTTTTTCACAATTTAATTCTGGGGTTCAAATATACAGGGTGATCCACGACTGGTGGCGAGCGGCTATATCTCCAAAACCGTACAAGCTATGACTTTGGGGTATTAAATTCATTATGAGCAAAAAAAAAATACTGGGAATAATTCTTAGGTTCCTAATTTTACCGCTAAGGTACGTAGTCGCTATGCAAAGCCCTTAATTTCTACTAATAACTGCACTATAATGTAGGTCAGAAATTAGGTTTTTATATGCTCTGTACCTAATATCCTCTAAAACTTTTGTAATAACAATTTTTTTGTAGTTACCATAGTAACAGCCTGGAGAAGAGTAACGACTAAAAGAACTTAAAAGGCTGTAAGTTCGGTCTGCGTTAACCGAATTCAACAAAATAATGTTTTACCTTGTTAGAACGTTTGTATAAATATTATTAAAAATATAGTTTATGCGGTTAATAATAGAGGGCACTTTTAAAGAACTATATTTCTAGCTTTAATTTAAAGAAAAACTTTCTTTTTGCGATTACCTTACTTTTTATTGCGAGGAAAGTAAAAATATTGTTAAATAAATTAAATTATTACCCCTGTCCCCCTCCCGCCCAATGGGTATAACAGGGTAAATTATATTCTATAAAAATAATGGTCCCGACACTGGCCGTAGTACAAGCTTTACTAATAAACTAAAAAAAATAAAACAAATCTTCCAGTAGGTAGCAAAGCTTTTAACAATTTTTAACCTAATCCCTTAATAAAAGCTTATACGTGGTTTTAAAGCAAATTTTCTACTGAAGCTTTTAGCATTGAAGGATTCATGTTGACTGTAATCTTTATGGACTAATCCGGCCATTTGTAGATGTTTCTTTGGGCTTTCAACATCCTTAGTTGGAGATGGGTGTCAAATAATTTACCTTTATAGTTTTTAAAATAGTAACAAATGAAACATTCTTTTAGTATTGAAAATACTACTGGGTGCGTATATACGGGTATATTTCATGAAAAATGGACGCGACATGCGACATGCACATAAATAACACGGCGGTGAAGTCTAAACAAACATCCGAGCAGCACAGGATAACATCATCTGCTGAGTAATAATATTGTTTTGTTTTGGGTTTCGGCATTTATTATTATATTTGTTGATATTAAGATTTAAGATAATATGGCCGGGAGAGAGAACAGTAGAAGCCTGAGAATAGTTAGTAGATAGTTATTAATGATACTAGATGAACACTATAATGAAACGTGTGCAACGTTAAACCACGAGGCGTCAGCCGAGTGGTTTAATTGCACAAGTTTCATTAACAAAGTTCATATCGAAAGTGTATCATTCAAAATTTAATCTACGACAGTGCAAATAGATTTTATTCGTCTAAATTTCATTGATATCAGATAACGTTTTCGTAATTTTTAAAATTTTCAGGTGTCCATATTAGTCGATATCATGGTAACCGCATTTTTGATTGTTTCAATTTCGATAAAATTGGAAAAAAATAAACAGTGAATGTCGCTGAAACAAAGCGAAATAGCGCGGCGGTCTTGGCGTATTACACAGAAAGTCGGGGGAGAACGGATATACCAATCCAAAACATTTCATAGCCGACTTAAGATTTAGACATTTCATGAACAAAGAGTACAAGGACCAGCAGGTAAATGGCTGTGTATAGCTAAAGAAATAATTTTGTCGCTATTTTTGAAAAGGTGGTTTTGAGCTCTCTTCAATATGTACTAATATATACAGATTATTTATCTAATATTTTTTATTTTAACAAAACAGTCAAATTTACACATTTCTAAGTATAATTTACACATTTCTAAGTATAATTTACACATTTCTAAGTATAATAATTTAATTATTATTTCAAACTAAATCGGAGCATCTATGCCGTCTTAATAACGCGTGATAGCGGCACGTTACATACTCACAGATAGGAGTAATCTGTGCTGTGACATAATGGTTTCCTTCTCGTCACTGTATGTGGTAGGTATTTTTAATACGCCTATGATACTTGCGTAAGATGCAAGATCTGTGAATTTTTTGTATTCAGCTTAATTTTAGGGCTTAGGTTCTAAAAGAAAAACACAAACAAGAGTTAAAAATAGCTGGATCAAACTACATGAGAATACTTACTCGTCAAATTATGTCCAGGAGACAAGAAACATACTGAGAGATATTTGATAATTTTTAAACAAATTTTCTTGGTAACGGTTTCAAATTGTAAACAACACCTGACCTGATATTTGCATTTGACAAATGGACACAAGGTGGTGAGGGACATCTCAGATAAAAACGTAGTTCCTATACACAAAATGGCGAATAATAGAAAACAGAAAGGTGGTATAAAAACTTTAAATAAGTCATAATGAATAAATACGGCGTACAATCGACTCTCCTTTTTATATATTATAATGAATAAAATTGCATAAAAAGGTAGGTAACTCCGTCAATTGTTTAAAAGAAAATAACCTAAACAGGATTTTTAAATAATGATATCTGTATTCTGCAAAACCGTCCTATTGTTAATAAAATGGGAGGAGTCAAGAGTCCACAAGCGTAGGTTAAGGTAAGCAATAAATTCTTATCGCTGAAAGAGTCTAAAAATTGGATTTCAGTTGTTAGTTTCATTAGGTCTTAACTTAAAACTTATAGGACGGTTTTGCAGAATAGAGATATCATTATTTAAAAATCCTGTTTAAATTATTTTCCTTTAAACAATTGACGGAGTTACCTACCTTTTTATACAATTTTATTCATTATAACTTATTTAAAATTTTTATAACACCTTTCTGTTTTCTATTATTCGTCATTTTGTGTATAGTAACTACGTTTTTATCTGAGATGTCCCTCACCATTTTGTATCCATGTGTCAAATGCGAATATCAGTCAGGTGTTGTTTACAATTTGAAACCGTTACCAAGAAAATTTGTTTTAAAATTTTCAAATGTCTCTTAGTAGGTATGTTTCTTGTCTCCTGGACATAATTTGACGAGTAAGTATTCTCACGTAGTTTGCTCCAGCTGTTTTTTTTATTCTTGTTTGTGTTTTTTTTCAGAACCTAGATGATGGCCTCATAATCGGCCGAAAGCGCTAGGCAATAGCAATAAAATTACGCAGAATACAAAAAAGAATGTTTCATTTGTTAAAATACGGCGTACAACCGACTCTAAAATATTATTTCTATTTTCGTTTTATTAAATCTACTTTATGCAACGACATTCATTTACATATGAACAAAAATAATATAAAATTGCCATTTATTAAAACAAAAAAAAAATATACATTATTGAAAATCCAGAAAGAGAACGACAAACATCACAACAGCGAACCAAACATTCCCAAATTCAACGTATCAGTGACAATTAATTTGAAGCTTCATTTATCTCAAAAACAGGTTATATTTTCGCGCTATACACTTTTACTTTAATATCTTTAACTTAAAGACCCTACTCATAAAATGCAACTATAACTTTTAATAACATAAAGCATTTGTTGCTGCAGAGCATACATCCCAGCTTTAGGAAAGCAACACTTAAGTGCAAGTAGTTAAGAAACTTTGGTAATTATCTTACGTGCTTGGATTTAACTACATATCAAACTGAAATTATTGCGGAGTTCAGGAAACAAACAGTTTCTCAGGTAATGGATGCATCTTTTGTGAAAAACAGCATTACGACTACAACACTACCAAACTATTAACTTATATTAAGGGTTTATGGCTTGAAGCTTGGCTGAGTTGTTAATAGTATAAAAGGCCCAAAGGCGGCAGGAAATTTTTCTCCCTACGATGAATATCATTAATCTGTCAAAATAAAGAGTTCAACAATGAAATGATAAGTCGTAATTGTTGATTTAAACCAATAAGAGCACGATTATAACTTCATTCATGCACTAATTAACTAGGCACGGTAACGTAAATTCTATTAAATCATATTTACAATTGGATCACAATTGGATCAGCAGTTTCATCAAAATCTTATTGCAAAATTGGGGAAGATTTGGTGAGGACAAAGAAGTAGTCGCTTTTCAATTTTCTGCAACCAGAAGCGGAAGAGGTATAGTTACCGGACCAAGCGAGCCAATCATTAATTATAGTAATTGTGGGTTACATTGTAATAACTTTAATAATTGCATGTTTATTCATTACCTATGTCAAAAATTACTTAATTAAGAAGGCAGGTCTTTAAACCTTCTCTTTTGAAAATTTAAAACTCAATTTTAAAGTAAATATAATTTTGAAGTGTCCGCGAAAATAATTAAAAGAAAATTTTATTTTTTCGGACACTATAATATTATCTTTTAAACATTTTTACGGCTCCAAACTTAAACGGATTGCGCGCATTCTAGCAGGTGCCAGCGTTGATCTGTTTTCTGGTCTGCAAAATGGCAGATGTTTTCGGTAAAATCGCAAATAGGGTTCCCTGTACTGGATTGTGATGCACTCGTGGTTTATTTAGTTGTCTACCTTTCGATTATTACCAGTGTGACTGCCTTTAATATTGGAGTTAATTTCGCTGGGATGGCGCTACGGTGTATTGATGGCCGCTTTGATTTTGCAAAGAGGCTT
The DNA here is from genome assembly GCA_963969555.1 of Polydrusus pterygomalis. NCBI lineage: Eukaryota > Metazoa > Arthropoda > Insecta > Coleoptera > Curculionidae > Polydrusus > Polydrusus pterygomalis. The sequence continues at coordinate 32,202,073 of OZ018376.1, read as the reverse complement.
TTAGTACATTTTTCCGTCGTTCTTGGAATTGCTTGGGTTATGGCTGCCCGTAGAATTCTAACAAGGACGAAACGGCCGTCGTGGTCTACCCGCCCTAGAGTATCCATTAAACTTGGATCCCTGTGTATTCCAATATATAAAGTTGTTACACACTTGTCCGAAATGCCACAAATTTTCTTTAAAGTAAATATAATTTTTATTTTCCAAAATTTATAAATAAATATATAATAAATTTATAAATTTTTAGTTATTAAAGTTATTACAATGAAATACACAACTATTACAATTAATGATTGGCCCGCTTCAGCTTGATCCGGAAACTGTACTGCTGCCGCTCCTGGTTGCAGAGAACTAAGAAGCGACTACTTTGTCCTCCTTACTCTCCCTCAATTTTGCAAGAAGGTTTTGAGGAAACTGCTGATCCAATTATGGAAAAATGATTTACTAGAGTTTACGTTAACATGTCCGGTTAATTTTGTTAGCTGATTTTCATCCACTCCTGCTTTCGCCAAATATGTCACCGTTACAGCTTTATGTAAGTGGTTAGTAAACTTTAAGTTATTTTCATCCAAGCCAGCTTTTTCCGCTGACGCTCTAGTCCACTTTGATACAACGTTTCTTCCAACAGGACTATTTTTGTATAAGTTGCCGGATTGTTCCCACTAAAACTTTGAAGTGAGGAACAAGCGGTTTGTGGTAACGTTGTTTCTCTTGGAGACCAGTTTCTTATAAAATCCATAACAAAAAGAAAAACATAATTGTAAATATTTAAAAAAATTTAGGTTAAAGAATTTTTGAGGAAAAAAGTATAAACTTATATACTTTACTGAGCAGATGTCCCTATTATTATATGTTTCCAATCAACCAGTTGCTCTCAGTCAGTTTGCAATTTTCGTCCTAGCAGGTTTTTGAAAACATTGAAAATTAGATTGTACTTGATTGTGTTGCTGAACGCTTTATCATTAAGTTTCTCTATTTCAAAATATTCCACCAAACATTGTGAAGCCGCGTTTCCTCGAAATGCCAACTTGTGGGACATTCCATGAATAAGTTTCAACTAGAGTCCATCTGGGGTATCTTCGTCGTATAAATTTACCATTTTAAACAACTCCTGGTTTTTAAAAGTTGAGAAATTGGCTTTCCTTTTCTCTACATTGCATTGCCGTCGCAAAGCAAAGCATCTCTATGGCGCTAAGCTATGTTTAAATATTACCTCAGGTTTAACAGTAACAACAAACTCATTGAGCAATTTTTCTTGAACAAGCTTTGCCGTTACATTTTACATAGTTTTCACTACACTATCTTTCTAAAGCGACCTATCTTTTTTTCTCATATTGTTTCTCCTTTGTCATATTTCAAAAACCTTGAACTGCCTCCATATAGATGCTTGGATCTTCTAGTATTTTGTAGAGTTAAATTTCCTATGGATTGGTCAATTTGTTCCTACGTAGCTTGCCCGAATCGAGTTATTTATCTTGTCATGGAAACGACAATAGGAACCTAACGGATGTTTTTTTTTTTGACATAATAAACAGTGGTCAATTTAGTTTGCGTGTAACACTATAGTAAGCTTTAGTATAAATAATAACTCTAAATTTAGTTAATTATGAAAATAACAATAAATTACTAAATCCGGCAAGCCTGCAACCAATAAGTAAAACAATTGCTATCCCTAATTAATAAACCGAATGAGAATTTGCGGAATTAAAATATTATTGTTCCGTCATATTGCGAGAACGAAAAATAACGAGAGTCTCGCGAGACTTGATGAGACGAGTAAACGTCTTGCGAGATGTTAGCAAGACGAGACAAGACCACCCGTCATAAAGTCAGTATATGGCTCGGTCAAATTTTTATTTATTCGAGTACAGTTTCCTAAATCTTTATTCTCTAATTTCAGGTTTAGTTTTAATTACTTACCTTTAAAATTATTAATAAGCTCTTAACAACATTTTGCATAATTTGTTGCACCTGAAATGTGTATATCTACTTTTAGTTTAGAAATACAGGCACTAAACTGGAAGTAACGAGAAAAGTTCCCGGATAATTCTACTTGTTTAAATTTAAGTGCATATAAAAGTAAAATTACTACAGCAACTATCCATAAAAGGGAATAGGAAATGTTTTAAATAATAGTAAAAACCACGATTTTCAGTTTTTGGAGTTGTAGGGCGTCCAATATGTATATTTCAGTATTTTATATAATAACAAAAAATGTGACATCGAGGTGAATAGGACTCAATTTGGGTTTAGAAATGGTCTTGGAACCCGCGAAGCACTTTTCTCTTTAAACGTGTTGACGTAAAGGTGCAGAGACATGATTGTTAACATCTATACTTGTTTTATCGACTACCGTAAAGCGTTCGACTGTGTCAAACATGATAAAATTAAAATTCTCAAGAAAACCGGCATCGATAGAGAAGAGATCAAAATTATATCACAACTTTATTGGAACCAAACGGCAGAAATTAGAATAGGGAACGAAACATCTGAAGCTATTGCGATAAGAAAGGGAGTTAGGCAAGGCTGTATCCTGTCACCACTGTTATTTAACATCTATTCTGAGTATATATATATATTCAGAGAAGCCTTGAGTGACGTTGTAAAAGGCGTTAAGATAAATGGTGTCAGCATAAACAACATTAGATATGCAGATGACATCGTAATGCTATCAGATAATATAAATGATGGACCGGATAGTACAACATAGTGTGAGTTTTGGCCTCCAAATAAATAGATCAAAAACTAAGTTGCTTATTTTCGCAAAAGCCAAACTAAATTCTAACTTATTTATAAATGGAAATAGGGTGGAGCAAGTTAAGACCTTTAAATAATTGGGAACAATTATTAATAACACAGGCCTGCATTTTTTACCACTTTGAAAGTTGATTTAAAATTTTAACTGTTTTCTAGTAATTGGGTAGCGCTTATTTTAAATCTGCTTTCAGTTTTTTTATATCACGTAAGGTTATTTTTCAAACCGGTAAAATCCGAAAATATAAGCTAGTTTTTTAATATATTAAGAAAAAAAATACAAAAATATACAAAATATACACATATAAACTATTATAAATGGTTATTTATTCGTTACGCTTCTTCAAAAAATGTTTTCTTTTTTCAGAAAAGCTTCTTTTGGTTGTTTTTCTGTTCCAACAGAAATCGGCCATCATTTTTGTGTCCCAGCGCCCCTGGTATCTTTTTTCCATCTCTTTAATATATTGATGAAATCTTTCACCTTGCTCTTCACCAACGTCCCCAAGATTTTCCGGGAATTAGTCCAAACGGGAATGTAAAAAGTGAATTTTTATGCTCATATTCTGAAATTCCTGAAATTTTCCAGCATATTTTCAACGATCTAAACATAGTAGTAATTTATGTTCAACTTCTTTAAAAGCATTCCATGCATGCTTTTCCTTATCTTATCCATTACCTTTTCAAATTCTGTATCTTTCATCAAGCTGCTAATCTGCGGCCCTACAAAGATTCCCTCCTTTAATTTTGCCTCTGACAGAGCCGGAAATGTTTTACACAAATATTTAAAACAATATCCTTCTTTGTTTAATGCCTTAACAAATTGTTTTATACTTCCAAGTTTTATGTGAAGTGGTGGAAGTAAAACTTTTTGAGGGTCAATAAGACTTTCGCGAATTACATTTTTGTTTCCAGGTGTTAAAGTCTCTCTTTGTGACCAGTCTCTTTTTATCCAATGCTGTTCTCGCTAGCTAGACCATCCGCACAGGAAACATGGAAATTTAGTAAATCCATACTGCTGACCTAAGAGAAGACTTAAAATGTTTAGATCTTCACACACTTCCCAGTTGTGATTTTCATATTGTATTCTTAAAAGTAATTCCTCTAAATTTTCATAGTTTTCCTTTAACTTAACTGTATGGCCGACCGAAACAGAAGCAAAAACATTGTCATTATGTAAAAGAACAGCTTTAAAGCTCCTTTTTGAAGTCGATAAAAAGTCTCCAGTCGGAAGGTGTGTAGCACCAAAGAAAATCATTTTTTTATTCATCAATCATTTAGAATTTGAAGTACTACATTCATTTTAAAATGTATTAAAACGCCTAATATAAGTTTTTTTTATATTTTTTCTTTTTTTTGCAAAAAAAAATCTGTGGGTGATAGAGACCAATTTTTTTTTAATTAGTTATTTCTATATAAAAATTAAGCTCAACAAACAAAAATCTCGTCATCACAAATTTCATGCAGGCCTGTGTAATCAATGAAACCAAAAGAGGGAGATCAGATCATGAATTGAACAAGCAAGGAAAGCATTCATTTCAATGAAGAAATTCTTTGCGAGGTCTGAACTCAGTCTAGAGATTAGAATACGAATGATTAGGTGCTATTCTCCGTACGGCTTTATGGGTGTGAAGCAGGGACTCTTGATCCAACTATGGAAAAGAAACTGGAAGCGTATGAGATGTACCTATATCGACGCATATTAAAAATATCGTGGGTGCAAAAAGTTACAGATGTGGAAGTGCTTGCCCGGATGAGGAAGCCGCTGAAACTTCTAGTTACAATTAAGAAAAGAAAAACAGAATATATAGGGCATGTAATGAGGCAAAATTCAGGGCAGGAGATCAGTCGGAAGAAGGCAAAACTCTTGGTTAAAGGATCTGAGGAGATGGGCACCATTTTGCCAAGAAATATATTGCATTTTATTACTTCAATAACAACTTCGCACGGTTAAAAATTTTTAAATATCAGATCAGGTATAGCATTATCGAGATATTTCTAAAATATAAAAAGTTCCCACCTCATCTGGTTGCCGGCTTTTTTTTCCGAACAACATAGTTTTTTTTAGGAATGAAAATAAAGACGAGAAGTCTTTCTCCACCAGTCGATTTGAATAATAAATTATTCAACAAATTTCTTATCTGGACATGTTTTGGACGTAGAGAAGTCCATCATTAGGAGATAACAAGAAATATGAAAAGTATGTTGCTGTCGTTATTAGCCAAGGAGAAACTAGTTGGTGGTATGAAACGTAAATGAAGTTTTACAATGAATTAGAAAAATATACCGTTAAGGAATCTTAAAAGCGTATGTAAAAGATTTTTTGTTGGTATCAAAAGACAACTAGAACATGGGGATAGCAATGATTGTGTGTGGTTTTTGGCAAAAGACAACAAACGGAATTATTTTAAGGCGAACAAGGAGAGTCTTTCTTAACCATATTGATATTCTTAGGGAAAAAAAAATTATTTTTTTTTAAATTATTTATAATTAAATTAATAAATTATAAAATTAATAACATATTAGACATCATTAATAATTGACTAACAATCTTCTCTCACACTAATCCAACTTTAATGAAGCTTTCCTTCTTTTAATAATAATTATTACTCTCTCAACCTAAAATTAATTTTTCAAATTTACAACCTTATCAATTGTCATTCTACATAAGCTGGCATGAATGACTTTTGTCTATCTCAGTGCTTTGTGGCATGTGCATGAACCAAACCTTAAGTTTTTCTTAAAATTGATTTTGTTAACAATTTTTATATTCAAATTAAATAATTCGATAGTAAATATTTTGAGGTTTTTCTATTCCCTTAATAAAAAATAGTTTTACAATGTTATGAAATACTTTGTAATATATTCAACTTTTCATGAAGTAGGTATTAAAGTAATTTAAACCATACGTGTAAAGCGATTAAGTCCAGAGGAGTACGTAGCTACTGTTTTTAGTGTAAATACCTTTCTAACAATGTGTCTAAAACTTTTAGAAACATGTAGCTGAGTTTGTGGCCAGTTTAACTGCCAACATACACCTAATTCAGAAATGGCTTAGCAACGTAGAATTAGAGACAGACGTAAAGTTTTGAAATTATTCAAAGTATTTAGCTTTAGCTACATATTAGGCTAAATTTGTTTTACAATCGTACAAGACAATTTCACTTTTTTCTCAATGAAAGTTTTGATAATTTTTGTCTATTTATTTAATGTTTATCGATCTCACATAAATATCATTGAACATTGAATAGGGACCACATAATGTTCTAAATTTATTTTTAAATGATTTACGTGAACTGAAAGTATTTTAAAGATGTAAACGCTGAAACGGCTGACGTATTTTTATTGTTGGAGTGGGTTTTTCATCCGGGGTCATATAGGATGGGGATATTTATTTGATAAATTATTTCTTACATCTTCTTTTATAATGACCAGAATATAATTTTTTTAAAACTGATCAATATTCAGCCTGAAAAATTATCGAAATGTTGATTAATCAGGGTGTTGAAAAAGTGTAGCTCTTGGAATGGACTTTAGCAATATTTTGTTTATTTCTCCCAGTACTAGGTGTCGTAAGAGATCGTTTTTATCAACCATGAATAATTTTATAACCACTTTCTAACAAAGATCGCAAACGACTGACCTGCTAAAGGAAACACTAAACTTTTGTCTACCATATGCGTCCGCCGTTTCAGAGGAACTGTAATTTAAGTTGCTTTATTAGGAACAAAAAACATTTTTTTTTAATGGTACTGTCCTTTGTAATTGTATTTTTTTTGCTAAAATGCTTGAGTTAATTGTAACTAATTACAGTTTTAGAAATGAAATTCATTTTAGCCATTAGTAACTCATTTTTATTACTAATATGTGAGAAACATTAAATAACAACTTTGTTATCTGAAATCTTTAAAAAAACTTTAAAAAACATATTTCCGATGAGTTTAGTTTAATATGACGGGCTGTATTTTTACAATAGAAGTTGATTTTACTTGTTAGTAATTAAGGGTTATTACGAAAATTGCGGGAACATTAAAAACATTAATTCGTTTTTAACCATAACATCTGAAATTACATGTCTACATAGTTTCAAATGAAACTTAAATAAACATATTTACGATGAGTTTAGTTAAATATGGCGCACTATATTTTTACAATACAAGTTGATTTTACCTATTAGTAACTAAGGTTTATTACTAAAATTTCAGAAACATTAAAAACATTAATTCGTTTTCAACCATAACATCTGATATTACATGTCTACATAGTTTCAAATGAAACTTAAAAAAAACATATTTCCGATGAGTTTAGTTAAATTTTTAATGTGTCTCATTTAGCCCCGGTGTTCGATATGTAAAGCAAATCGGTTAGTATCAATAAAAATTATAAGTTAGCAACAAAATTTATTTTGATTTTATTCTGAGTGACTTTTGCCAATAGATATAAAGCACTTCATTTTTGACAGAAAAATTATCACTTATTAATTTCATTAAGTTAATAGGAACTAACAATATTATCGCGATAATCTTTGTTGCTATAAGCAATGTAAACAAAAAGAAGCCTTATAATTGGTTGAAAATAAATGTATGTAATTTTCAATAAAAGGCCTATAGGTAAAGGGACAAATATTTTGTGGTGGGTATAGTTTAGAACCCTCTATCAATCAATATCTTATTATAAACTGAAACTTCTCCAACAATTTTGAGCCTAAACCCAAACAATACCTTATACCCACGTGAAAATTTAATCCCCACTGATTGGCAGTAACATATTATTAGAATCTGTAACTTTTAGTTTGATTCGTAGTGTTTACGTATATCCTTTTAAATTTTGTGACGTGAAATTAAGAGATTAATTCATCAATTTATGTTTAAAGTTATGCATTACAGGGTGATTTACGTTGAATAACCTATTATAAAATATAAGAAACGAGTAAAGTTATCATTTTTAAAATTGTATAGCAGGTATAATTGACGTTGAGCTTTTAAAATATTCTATTTTCACGCTTAAATCAATTCCGGTTATTTATTTATTTATGTATTTTTCACCATTTCACAGTTACAATGAACCAATAATTAACAAATGGTTATATAGGCTATTTAAAATAAAATAGGTAATATTATAACAATTCAAAAAATTATTTAATAACAAGAAATTTAGACTTAAATTATGATATTGAAACAGAATAATTATGCCTAAAAAGACACTGATACGCTAATTTAGTTTTATACTGGATAAACCACAGCTAAAAATGTCAAATCTATTTTGGTGCAGATTGTATGTGTTGCACAAATAAATAAATAGGGGAGTATTTACAGATATTGGTACGCCCAGTTGGTACATAAAAAGTGTTGGAATGACGTGTTCTGGGAACGAGGAATTGCAGGTTTTCTAATATATCACTGCATTCAACTTTATTATGCAAGATATTATGAAGAAATTTAGGTTGAGAAACTGTATGTCGATCTTCTAAGCAGCAAAACGAGTGCCTTAGCCATAGAGTTTCTTCTAGAATACCGATTTCAGGATACTGACCATCAATTTTAAAACTTAGATATTTTAGAAAACGTCGTTGGACCCTTTCAATGCGATCAAGGTGCACTTGATAATATGGAGACTATACAACCGAGGCGTACTCCAATTTAGCTCTTACAAATGCATAAAAAAGTATTTTTAGTGTATGACAATTTAAAAAATCACGAGAATGTCTTATTATAAAACCTAGGGATCTATGACAGGCCGCAACAAGGTCATTTATGTGGGGAACAAATGATAGTTTACTGTCAAATAATACACCCAAATCGCGAAAAGTCTCAGCTCTGTCCGCTATAATGTTATTAATTTTGTAATCATACACAAGGGTATGTCGTTTTAATAAAAAGGTTATTATTATGTTACACTTAATGATATTTAACGGCAATTTATTTTGAACACACCATCTATATATCATGTCAATAGATAATTGAAGTTTTTCACAATCTTCCAGGTTACGAATACGAGCATAAATTTTCTTGTCAACGGCATAAAGAAAACCATCATTGTCAAGATTATTAACCATATCATTATTAAAATCAATCTACGACGGTGCCATTATGACGTATTTAGCATTATCATTTAGATGTCATTATGACCTTCATAATAGCACTCAGTGCCATTATGAATTCATAATAATATCCAAATGTTAAGATACAAAAACAAAAAGAAAGTCGGTGCAAACTATTTATTTGTTATAATTACTTAGAAAAACGGATTGCATTTATTTATTGTAAACATCCGAAGGGACACTTTCGGATTCAGAATTTCCCATATTTAAATTTAGTTTTTGCCAGGACTTTGCATATAATAGAAAATTAGACGGCAATAATGACGTTGTCAAAATCGAAATTGAAAAAATGCTGTTACCATGATATCGATTAATATGACACCTGAAAATTTTAAAAATTACGAAAACGTTATCTGATATCAATGAAATTTAGACGAATAAAATCTATTTTTACTCTCGTAGACTAAATTTTGAATGATACACGTTCGATATGAACTTTGTTAATGAAACTTGTGCAATTAAACGTTGCACACGTTTCATTATAGTGTTCATATCGAACTAGTATCATTAATGACTATAAAAACATTAAAGGACCCAAAATGAACCCCTGTGGTACACCTAATGTAGCATCCAATAGCACAGATGACTGGCCACCGCACTCCACTATTTGTTGTCGTTCATTTCGATAAGAATGGAAAAACTTTATATAACGGAAGTTATAACCAACATTGGTATATTTTAACTTTCTTGGATACCATATTAAAAAAAACCATCTCTAACCGTTTTGGTCATATAAAGGGCACAGATACAAATTATAAAATATTTTTTTTATGTAAAGACATATCGAGAAGATTTTGTTCTGTTTCATTTAAAGAAGTTTTATTATTTTTTGTTGTTATTTCATCCTTGCAATTTTGTCCCCATATCTCCGTCCTTCAGAAAATAGGCCGCAGGCGTAACAACCTTTTTACCCCTAAACCATTACGCTTACGCTGTTATGCGGATCATTAGGAACTATAGACATCCCTCTCATGAGGGACAGTAAGACAGTGGAGCTATAAGTTGTAATTGAACTAGCTTATTGCTGATCCCCGTTTGCAAAGTAGGTAGCCGTAGCTGAGAAGCTGCCTTGCGCCGTCTTTAGAGTATTTTTGTTCGTTAAGAGAGGTAGTGGACTGTGCCTCCTGGGGTCCATACCTGATTTTTTACTTATTCAGTTTTCCTGAAGCAAACAATCTCTTCTTTATACAGCATCATTTTTATTTCTGTTTCGTTGAAGTAAAGAACCCCACACTTCTCTTATGGAAAATGGCCCTCGGATAAATTTTCTAAATTTTAAGTATGTTGAATGCCATTCTGATCAAAAGTGTTCATGGCCACAACAATATCTGCCGACTAGTTTTTGAGATACAGGGTGTCCAAGTTGCAAAATATGAACTCTCAATACATTATATTTTCATAGTTCATAATATTAATTCGTTCTGTTTTTCTAAATTTTTGATGGCCCTGTCGTAGATAGGATAGAATACTATAAAAATAGTTTACATTTTTTTATTATACAGGGTCCTGCACCTCACCTCCCGTCTTCTATAGCTCACTTAGTAATTAAGTCAGAATTTTCATATTTTGCAGACCTTATCTGTATCTTGCGGCGCATTTCAGGAAAATATTTTTTTTCATACAGGGTGTTCCAAAAAAGTGTGACGTCATAGGGGTGTATTTTTTTAAACGACATGCCATATATTTTCTTATATTTTTGGGTGCCTCCTATAGTTACGTACATACCCCTAAAATTTTATTAAAATTGATTCAGTATTATAGAAGAAAAAAAATAAAAACTAAAAAATATCAGTTTTGCGCCACTGGTATTAAAAATAAATAAAAAATAAAAATAATGCCTCGTTAATAAATTTCTACAAAGGTACCTATTAAATAAGGTATAACAATTTCGTTAACCAAGTTTGGTTAACACGAATTGTACAGGGTGTCTAATGTTTAGTGTCAAACTTTGCAAACTTTAAAGCAATTTATTTTTCTTATTTCAAATGGGAACCCCTATATATTTTTTTGTCATTCGATGCAGAATTAAAAATCAAACTTTTTTCCTAATTGCAAACCTATCGAAATTTCTAACGCATCAAGAGTTATTTGCAGAAAACTAATTTTATCAACTATTCCAACAGTCATTATTCTGGACCTGAGTATTAAAAGGGCCAATCTCCATTTTTTTCGTTTTTGAGTTATTAACACCAGTCAAATTCTCAGGCCAAAATCTATACAGTGAGGACCTAAAGTCCGCCCCCCCCCCTCTAACTTCTAAACCGTTCGGTATATTTTAATGAAATTTTGAACGATAATATTTAAGCATGTCTTGCACTTTTTGACATACCAATGACAGCTTTAAATGTCAAGATGACAGCTGGGTCCGCTTTTGGAATATTTTTTTAAATGGAACACCCTGTATATTTTTACATTTTTAAATTCCACATAAAATTGTAATTATTTTTTATTAAATGCATTATTAGTCTATACTTCATAGTTTCCGAGATATTGACTCTCGAAAAGTGACATTTTTGAAATTTGACAGCTTATAACCTTCTAACAGTACGTCTTAGAGCAAAACGGCTTACATGTCCCTATCTTCAATTTTTATTATCTTCCCAAAAAAATCAACTTCCAGTTAAACCGGAACAACTATATTTTCTGCTTTCGAGTTACATCCGGTTTAACCGGAAGTTGATTTTTTTGAGAAGATAATAAAAATTGAAGATAGGGACATGTAAGCCGTTTTGCTCTAAGACGTACTGTTACAAGGTTATAAGCTGTCAAAGTTCAAAAATGTCACTTTTCGAGAGTCAATATCTCGGAAACTATGAAGTATAGACTAATAATGCATTTAATAAAAAATAATTATAATTTTATGTGGAATTTAAAAATGTAAAAATATACAGGGTGTTCCATTTAAAAAAATATTCCAAAAGCGGACCCAGCTGTCATCTTGGCATTTAAAACTGTCACTGGTATGTCAAAAAGTGCAAGACTTGCTCAAATATTATCGTTCAAAATTTCATTAAAATATACCGAACGGTTTAGAAGTTAGAGGGGGGGGACGGACTTTAGGTCCTCACTGTATACACGAGAAAGGCCAATCTCCTACTACTAAGGATACGCGAGTTATGGTCAAGGGCTTATTTCCAAACAAACTTTATTTTAAAACGGCCAATCTCCAAGTAGTTTGGAGATTGGCCCTTCTTTAATTTATTTTAAAAGGGCCAATCTCCAAATAGTTTGGAGATTGGCCCTTCTTTAATTGTTTTACTCTAACGCATCCATGGAGATTGGCCCTTACACTGTATAATAACCATAACCTAAAAATATTTAACTTGGTTTGTGTCAACTCGCTGTTCGTGTATAATTGTTTTATAATGTTTTCTGAAATAACACTAATATTTCTTAGTAGTTCTACTCTTTAAACATTTGAAATTTTGTGAGGTTTAGATAAAAAGCAGGTCCAATCTCCAAACGTCAATTAAATAAAAAGGGCCAATCTCCATCAAACTCATAAACTGATAATAAAATCTAAGTTATAACATATATTTAAGAATCCTTTGATCCTTATTGTTATGTTTTTATAAAACTTTTAATAATAAACAGTTACAAACTGAAAAGATATGCAAAAATGCAAAAATCAAATCTTTGGACATGAATATCTCCAAACTAAGAAAATGGAGATTGGCCCTTTTAAAACTCAGGTCCAGTATTATGAATACATATCGAAGGTGGCTTTGAAAAACAATTTAATGGTATTAAAGTTTATTAAAGTGACCAGAGACCATTTTGACTTTAGTAGTCTAAAAGTTTTAAATACTGTTAAATGGTTGGTTTCCGGGGTTTGCAGGTATATTGTTAGGGGTTGTTTATTGTCACTTAATAATGCGTTATTATTACCTACTTAACAAACTGTATTTATATCGATTTGTAATACATAGATACTTCTCTAGAAATTTAAGTTTAAGAGACTAAAGTGTTTTTGTGTATCTGTAAAAAAGAATGAAGGATTTAAATACTTAACAACTTAACTGCAGTAAAAAGCAGTTATGAGGGTAAACCATCCGACGAAGTTGTATCTTGGCCTTATATTTTGCTACCTAAGTTGCAATATTGTCCGATTACATCAGTAGATGTTGCTTCCCTTTGTATAAGCATATTTTTACTAATAGACAATCCTTTTTAGTTGAACAATATTTAGTAATAAATGCCTTTTATACAATTTTAGGTTAAAAAATTGTTTACTTTTATCTTTGTTTTTTTTGCATTTTTTTAAAAATAATAATATTTTTTAAACCCCAGTTTGTTTCTTTACCTCATTTTTAAATTAAAAAATATTGCCTACCAGTATGCCTTTTGGTAAAAAAATGCGAATACCTGCATATTTTAAAGGTAAGCAAGGCATATGAATGCGCTATTTTGCATTAAATCCGCCCTTTAGTAATCAGCAATTCAGCAGCCCAAAGAGAATCTAATAATACATTATACCTAACTTTCCAGCAAGTTTTATTCTAGAATGACTATATTTTATTACTAAATTAGTTCGTTTTTAAAAGAAACATAATTATGGCCTTTTTGCTTTCAACAGCAAACCTGACTTAACGCTTCATGTTGTACGGCGCTAAATCCACACGTTGTTTATAATTCTCTGCATCTTGTCAACATAACTCTTTTACACTACAAGAGCATTGCTGGCAACCAAATACCTGACTTTAAAACAAAGTTAATTAAAAATTTTAGAGCTAAGTACTTAACACCTTAATTCCGGTTACACACAGGCTGGATAAAGGTTTAAAGCTAGAGTCGTAACGGGGTTTAGTAAAAGTTAATTAATAAACGGGGTGGTGTAAAAACTTTTGTTTCATCTTTAAGGGTAACAAAGGAGTGTAGGAGTGTCATTGTAGTTCTTAGTAAAATGTTGATAATTCATTTATTTACACTACGCAGCATTGGCAAAATACCCTAAATGCGCTAACTTAATTTTCGTTTTGGGTAAAATAATTAAGTATTGTACTTACACACTGCGGAAAATACAAAGGGTTTCCTGCGACATAGTTTGTATTGATAGGTTATTTTTTATTAACCCATACTAAATCAATTGCTATTGTATCAAACCCGCTTTAGTATTATATCAATTGCAGATTGCAGATTTGCTAGAACAGTGTTTTTATTGGTAGTAATCGGTTCCATTAGCAGCACAGTCTTGTTTAATAATGAACTATTTTTAATACAGCAATTTTTTAAGAAATAAATTGTATCTTCTCAATACGACGCATTGTGTTTCCAGTAAAGCGCTTTCTTGGCAATTTAGAAGCAGAACAGCGTCCCCAAAAACAAATTGTATCCGTTAGAACATACAGTGTCCGCAAGAAAGTCCGCATCAAATGGGATTTTTTTTTATTATTAGGTATAGGTAAAAATTGAAAACGCAGTTAGTTTTTGCTTACCTAAAAACCAAAAATGACGTATACTGAAGCAGCTGCACGACATGTGTTACCTGTCAAATTTGACATTTTTAATAAAATAGGTGCAAAAATGCCATTATTTATCAAAATATCGAAAAACTTTATTCGAGAAAGTTGTTTATTTAGGCATTTTTAGCCTCTGTTCAAAATTTTTACAGTCTAATACAATTTTTATTTTTTGCTAGGTTTCTGAAAATTTTGATCAACCCTCGTAGATTAACTTTTATACATCGATGTAAAATCATTTGCCTTTACTTCATTTGTAATCTTAATGCAATTTTGTGTAAAATTTTTGTTTCCAATTATTTATTTTGATTCAAAAACTGAAATTGTTATTGATCAGTATGTAATGTTTGATGCAAAGTTTATCTAATTACATCAGTTTTGCCAAAACCGACGTTTCTCATTTTTCTTAAGTTAGTAAACAGATGTACAAGAAGAAAATGTTAGGAAGCTTTCGTTGAAATTTTACTTAATTAATATTGGATCAAAAAGAATAAATATTAATCGCTCGAAACATTTTATTCAACAAAAATATAGTTTAATATAATTAATTTAATTTAATATTAATTAAGTAAAATTTCAACGAAAGCTTCCTAATATTTTCTTTTTGTACATCTGTTCATATACGTCATTTTTGGTTTTTAGGTAAGCAAAAACTAACAGCTTTTTTAATTTTTACCTATACCTAATAATAAAAAAAAATCCCATTTGATGCGAACTTTCTTGCGGACACTGTATAATCCACAAGACGAAGGTGGTGGTGGACGTAGTATTAAGTTTAACGTATTTGTTGCGCAGGTCACATCGTTGTTCGGAATCTTCTTTAGCTGTCCTGCCTGAATTTGAATTTTATTGATCGTACCACTACCTATAATAATAATAATAATAATAATAATATGTTTATTTTCAAAGTATTACAAATTATAACAAATTTACAACATAGAATAAAGAAAATATGAGAATGAAAATAAACAGATCACATTTGAAGTGGCATTTTCCACTTGTTGTGAGTAAAAAAAAAGTCCATTTTCCAGGTTTTTTGGTCATAATCGGGTAATGTCACAATTTAGTTTCACAAGACACATCCGGGAAAATACAGTCTTAGTTACACTTAGGCACTTATTAAACTTGATTTACATATCAACCATTTTTTATTGACCAGTGCCTGTTTTATTTATCGCACTACAATATTTACAGTCTATCAAAATTTTTACACTTCATAAACAACTAAAAATATATTTATTTAAACAAATTTTCAATTTCAAAAATTGACCTATAAATTCATTCATTTAGTAATTTTTTGTACATTTTGATCTTTTCAACGGTTCTAATGTGGGCAGGGATAATATTATATAGCTTAGGTGCCAGCGACGTTGTACTCTTAGTTGTTATAGCCTTGTTACACTTATGTATTTGGAATCTTTTGTTTACTATATTCCTAGTTCTGTGTTGATGAGTTGGATATTTTAGTGTTTCCTTTCCTTTAAAAATTCTAATGGCAATTTTTTGACAATATAATTGCCTTATGTTTAGAAGTTCGGACTCTCCAAATAGTTTTTCAGTTAAATACCCTATGTTTCTGTTGTAGATTACCTTTATTATCCATTTTTGTATTGCGTTCAGCTTATTGATATTAAAATTATTTACCCCTCCCCATCCACACAGACCGTAGGTCAAGTGAGATTGCACAAGTGCATAATACAATGTTTTTAATTCCGACAGTCTCAAGTGTTCCCCGAGACATTTAAATCTGGATATCAAGTACCTCAGCTTGTTTATCACATTCTTTACCTGTAAGTCCCACCTTAAATGACGGTCGATTATAATCCCTAAATATTTTACCGACTTAGTAGCAGTAATTGTAACATTATCCGATATTTTTAATGTATTTATGTTAGGGAGTCCTGAAGTATATGAGCTAAAAGTAATAAAATGTGTTTTATCAGCATTCAAGGTAAGAGTATTTAAGTCAAACCAATCTTTCAACTTGAGAAAATCCTGTTTTGCCATATTTTCCGTCTCGGCCCACGATCTGCCTCTAATGAACAGAAAAGTATCGTCCGCGAAAATACCTATTTTACCCCCTGTATCCAGATCGAAGATGTCATTCATATACAAGATAAACAGCAATGGACCGAGGACGGTACCCTGAGGCACACCGTAATTTACGGTTTTTAATGTGCTTCTTTTTTTGCCTATTTTGACTGTTTGTTGTCTATCTGATAAATAACTTTTTAATAACTCAAGACAAGATCCCCTGATTCCATGCCGTTCCAATTTTGTCAACAGTTTGGTGTGGCAAACTGTATCAAATGCTTTGGCAAGATCAACCATGATGCAAAGAGACGGTTCTTTATTATCTAGCGCTTCATAAATTTGCTTTGTTAAAAAAACTATAGCATCCTCAGTTGATTTACCAACGCGAAAACCAAATTGATTTTCAGAAAGCTGTTTGTATTTTTCGAGAAATTTGGTTATCCTATTTTTCAGTGCCATCTCAAAGACCTTTGCAATTGAAGAAATTAGGGTAATAGGCCTGTAGTTAACCATCTCAGTTTTATCACCACCCTTATACAATGGCCTAATTCCACCTACTTTAAAGATTTTAGGAAAATATCATTTTTCTATGCATTTATTAATTAAATAGCTCAGATGCGGGAAGATTATTTCAGAAATATGTTTAAGTGTCTCAGATCTAATTGAGTCACACCCCGGTGCTTTCTTAGGTTTGAGTTTTTGTATTAGGGAGTTTACTTCTGTGGTAGATGTAGAATTCAAAAACAGTGAATTTATGTTTTTTGATCTATTTGGTAAATTCATATTTTTTGGTGGCACTATTTTGTTTGCATATTTCTCTCCAATTTCAGAGTAATGGATATTAAAGGCATTTGCTATTTGTTCAGGGTTATTACAAATTTCTCGATTTAACATTATTTCATTTATTTCTTGTTCCTGGTCTTTGTTTCCGGCGGATAGGTTGTTTACCAACGTCCATAATTTTTTAGATGAATTTGAGATATGGTTTACTTGTTTTCCATAATATTCCCTTCTTATAAATTTTATATGTTCTTTGAGTTTCCTCATTTTGTGGATTTTTTAGACAAAGTGTGTACATTTTGTTTTTGTTGCAACTGACCTTAAAATCCCCTTCGTCATCCAACACTTATTTGGTTTGTTTTGCATATTTATACTGACACTTTTTGTACACATTTTAACTACTGAGCTTATATTATTTACCAATATTTGCGAGGCCAAGTCTAGTTCATGATTAGAGTAAAAGGAAATCCATAAATCTGGAGATTGCAATATACTTTTAACCCTATTGTAATCTGTATAATTTTTTAAAAATTTTGTATCTTTGGGTTGTTTTATTAGGATTTGGTTTTCGAATTCTATGAAGGCCATTATAGGATAATGATCTGTGAGATTGTACTGATATATTAGTGATGCAACTTTTATTTTATGTTTACCAGACTTTAAAAAAATGTGATCAATGCAAGACTTTTGTTGATTTCTCACCCTTGTTGGTTTATTTGTGTATGGTAAAAAACCATTTGCATAAAGGCAGTTTAGATATTCCTCGGAAATATTGTTTTGTTTAAGAATATCAATGTTTATGTCCCCGATCAAACAATGACAGTCCCTATCTGTAAACGTTCTAAGATAATCATCAATCACCTGTTTCAATTAATTAATTTTTTCTTTGTATTTAATTTTTTTTATACTTTATATGTCAGATAAAGCAATAGAATATTCTTATTTCGCACAACTTATTATTAGTATTGGACTTTATAATCTAGGGACGGATTTTACGATCTCAGTAAACAGTGTTGAATAATAGATAATCATAATATGCAATGTTAAACGACAAGAACTATATCACACTAAAAGCTATTTAAATTTTTGAGAACTACAGTACTAATTTTTAGTGATAAGTATGCTTTATTAACCGTAGTAAACAAATATTATTATAAATTGTATAGAGGTAGCCGTTACTTGATGAAGATCCATTATAAGAACTATAAAAAATACTTCGTGTATAAATCTTCACTAAATTTATTGTTATACCATAACAAATCTGACGAAGACACTGTGTGTCGAAACAATTGTTATGGTATAACAATAAATTTAGTGAAGATTTATACACGAAGTATTTTTTATAGTTCAAATATTATTATGATTAATGTCAAGATTCATTACAACTGCCAATCGGAACTAATACAGTATAAAAAACCAGTTTGCACTTCCATTAGAACTTGATAATTATAGTGAGTATTTAGAAGGTATAAACCATTCTATGGTAGCAATACCTTCTATTTATTATTGGCTAATTTACCGTGATATTATCACTACAAAACGGTCCAGCAATTTTCGTTGTCTTACAGTAGGAAAGCGCGTTGCTGTCACATAGTATTAAACACTTATAAATAGTATGTGAATTTTGATAAGGAAAGGCTTTTTTCTCAGTGCAGGGACGCAACTAAACAGTTTAGTTCTGCGCCAGAGGCCGAACATCATCGGCATCGGTGTCATTCAGTAACTTGAGTTTAAATTTATTAAAAATGTATTATGATATATAATTTTATAGACATGTTTGCTAATCCTGCTAAATTTTCACTTTTTCAGTTTTTAATACAAGTAAACTCTGCGCTGTCGCACCAGCAAATCTGTCAAATAAATAATCAATATTTGAGGTTTTAGCAATCTCTCTTACTCTCATAATATGATGATCACAGGTCATTATTTTATGAATATCAGTTTGCTGAAAGACCGGTCGCACGTTGTCGAAGTAAGAAGTATACTTAGTATAGTTAAAAAATTTCAGGAAGAAAGCGTTGCGACACCGAAATGATAACAAATGACACCGTCAATAGAATTGCTATTAGCTGTGTCTGTACATCGGCCGATGTTAGCATCGCAGCACGACAAGCGTCTAGGTACACCCCGATGATATCGATTGATTTGATTCGCGCACGCGTAGTTTGTTTGATTTGAATTGACGTTCCTTTATTTGTCATTTCCCGCTGTTAGAAATGCTTTAACAAGAACTCCGGATTTTTCAATAACAGCTTATATTCTAATTTGCCGATTGGACATTTATTGGAAATAAGAGTGAGAGCCGTAACTAATAAAAAATATTCACAAAACCTGAACAAACCCGTTCCAAATTACCTTCTAGTGCCGACATTATAATATTTTTTACCAATTAAAAAAAAGTTACCGCCGACAAGATTGGAATGTCCTTACCAGAAATTGCAGTAATTTCCTTTAGTAATGTCATCAGGAGACGGAACCTAGACAACTGACAACGACATCGTCTTTGGGCTAGCTATGACGCACGAATCACTTCAATCGATATCATTGGGTTATACCTAGACCTTAGACGCAGCACAGAGTGCACAGATGTCTGAATTCTTTGACTACCGTGCCACGTGCTGACCGGTGTCTTTTTCTTCTATACAGTGTCACCAGTAAAGTCCGCATCATATGGGATTTTTTTTTATTAATAGCTTTATTCAAAATTTTACTTTGGCATCAAGTTCTGCTTCTATCGAGATGAAAATTAAGCAAAAAAATAGTAGTCACATGATTCGCATTATCTGTCAAATTTTAATTTTTTCCAAAAAATAATTCAAAAGTAGGGTTATTTCTGAAAATATCGAAAAAAGTTATTAGAAAAAGTTTTTTTTAATGCAGTTTCTAGCCCACATGCAAAATTTCAGCTGCATAAGATAATTTTGATTTTTTACCCATATTTTGTAAATTGCACCACTTTTACAAAATAAGACTCAACGCAACCTACATAAAACATCTTAGTTTTGACAATGCTTTATTTTAGATACATTTTCTTTAAAATAGCGCCATATTAAATTAATTAATTTGGTCGCATGTGATGCAAAGTTCAGTTGTTTTTGACCCTGTATAGGGTAACTAACGTAAAAACGTTTGTGCCTGAAAGTAAAAAAAAAAGTAAAAGAGTTTTAAATTAAATCGTGGAAAATAGATAAACTTTACGTTAAGTTAAACTAAAATTTATTTTCCACTTAAAAAACACTTTACTGAAGACACTGTGTTCTTTTTGTCTTAATATTAAGATGTATTACTTTCAGACATCAAACTGCGTTTTCAAAAATACTTATTTTATGAAGTTACCTTATACAGGGTCAAAAACAAATAAACTTTACATTACATGCGACCAAATTTTAATAGCCCAATTTTGATTTTGTAGAAAAACACATTTAATATGGCGCTACTTTAAAGAAAATGTATGTGAAATAAAGCCTTGTCAAAACTGAGACGTTTTATGTAGGTTGCGTTGAGTCTTATTTTGCAAAAGTGGTGCAATTTACAAAATATGGGTAAACAATCAAAATTATTTTATGCAGCTGAAATTTTGCACGTGGGCTAGGAACCGCATTAAAAAAAAAATTCTAATAACCTTTTTCGATATTTTTAGAAATAACCCTACTTCTGAATAATTTTTTGAAAAAAAATTAAATTTGACAGATAATGCGAATGACGTGACTACTATTTTTTTGCTTAACTTTCATCTCGATCGAAGCAAAACTTCAATTTTCAAGTCACCTGTCAATTATGACACCCCGTTGAAGTCTGGTCTATTTTACTTTAAGACAGGACTGAGCTAAGTTCTTTTACCATCGCATTTGCCATATTTTAAACTTTTACGGGGGTCTGAAGTAGCATAATGGCTTGCCTTTATATATACTGTATCACAGCGTTAATTTTATTTACGATTGAACCATCAAACTCAATGTGCGATAGATTCAAAGTTATGGCGTTATTTATTGGTAAAATATAGAAATACATTTGACATGCACTAAACTTACTATGAACAACCCTGACAACATACTAGAATTTCGCCGCCCAAATACTGTAGCCTGCGAGCCAATCAAGCGGCAAACGATGCGCCCGCACATGTTTTGCGTTCAATGCTGCGTTGCCATATTATAATTTACGTTCGCGGAGTAGTTCAAAGCCGCCAAAACGCCATATTTATGTAAATAGAAACAGCTGGATTAGTTCTCGGTGAGCGCAAGGTTTGCAACAGTAATTAAAATAAATAAACAAATAATATTAAATTTATAATAGCAAATGATAATAAATGAAATGTTTGTTATTGGAAATAGGAGAGTTAATTAACCAAAATGGTTCATTTTACAAACCGTTCAACTTATACAAACTAAACTAATAAACACCAAGAACTTTTAGTCTCTGAAACCTGACGCGTGAGCTTGCTACGGCTTACTACTAAACAGGGAACTTTTACGAAGAAACCTGTATCAACTGTTATTGTTAATAGGTATCACATGTGGGTATCCTGTCGAAACGCTTTGTTTTTAGAAAAAATTGAGCTATTGGCCCTGGAAAAATGAGAAAACCGTAAAAAATTTGGTTTTCTGTGATTCTAATAAACATTATTTTTTAAAAATAGTTGTTTGTCAGTGCCGAATATTAGTTGAAAGACAACTGAATATTAATTTTAAATAAATATTCTGCCTTTTCTGATATCATAAAATGGTTTTATAATAAATATTCTTTAATCTTCCCTTGCCCCTTTAACCATTCCCTTTAATTTGGCAGGGATTTATTAAAGGCAAATCTTGTCTAGTCAGTACAAAATCAGCAACTTAAGCAATTTCTTTTATTTCAGACCCCAAATCTCTAAAATTAGTGCAACGCTGTACAATACAAGGGAGAGTATTCTGCTGTTAATTTTGATAGACAGGAGAAGGCAGTTGAAATCTCCCCGATATTACAGTGACGAAGCTGTCAGGGACTCTTCCCTTTATTCCTAATCCTTTAATGGAAAGAGAAACAGGGGGGGCCTGATGGTTCACGGAAGAAATATGTTAGTACTAATTTAGCGGAATTAAAGTTTCTAATAAGCAATTCTACTGAATATTTTATAAACTATATTTTATAAACTCTACCTTGAGCATAAGAAGCACGACTTATTTACTGGATTT
Source organism: Polydrusus pterygomalis (assembly GCA_963969555.1). Taxonomy (NCBI): domain Eukaryota; kingdom Metazoa; phylum Arthropoda; class Insecta; order Coleoptera; family Curculionidae; genus Polydrusus; species Polydrusus pterygomalis. The sequence goes on along the minus strand of OZ018376.1, from coordinate 32,179,778 downwards.
GAGTTTGTGTCAAATGAAAATTAATCCCAAAAATCCAACAAGATTTAAACTACATTTTTTCCATTTATCTATACAACAATGGTTTTTTCAAATAATGTTACCATGACCTTTGTTTGTGCTGCAGAGTCACCTGTACATAAGTATTTTCCATTTATTTCTTTTTAACATCAAAGCAAAGAAAAATCTTTGCTTAGCTAAGTTGTTAAAGAAGCGCTTCGCGAACAACTTAGTATATTTCGTATGGGAAATAGAGGGGGGCATACTTAATTGCGGCAAAGTGGGAGAAAAAAACTTTGTTGTGCTCAGTTAATTTTTTAAAAGAAACGCTCAACTTAGCCGTTAGCTTTGCTTTGTTATTTAAAAGAAGCCTAAAAAACTCTGTTAATATATATTCGAAATTCATGTATAACATTATGGATTATTCCACTGTTTAACAACAGGCTATAGTATTTTCAAGTTTTAGGTAATTATAATATTATAATATATAGTTTTTAACTCTATTTTGACACTTTACTTTTAAACCATACTTAAAAAAAAATCATGTAAACCTTAAAATATATATTTATAAAAGAAAATTTCTAAAATAAATTATTATTTATAAATATTATTATCATTGCATCAATTGTTTTAGAAAATATCACATGTATAATTTTCAAGTCTGCACTGAGAAATAAACCTTGTATTCCTTATAAGAATTCACATACTCTTTATACAACTGTTTAATCTATATGTGACAGCAACGCGTTTTCCTTTTGTAAGACAACGAAAATTGCTGGACCACCGTTGTGTAGTGATAATATCACGGTAATTTAGCCAATAGAAATAGGAGTTAAGTTAATAGAATCGTTAATAGCAATTATTTTTCTGAATACTCACAGTAAATATCAAGTTCTATTGGGGGTGTTACTTGGTTTTATATACTGTATTAGTTTCGACTGGTAGTTGTAATGAAACTTGACATAATAATATTTGCTTGCTACGGTTAATAAAGCATACTTTACTCTAAAAATCAGTACTGTAGTTCTAAAAAATTTTAATAATTCCTACTGTGATATTGTTCTTGCCGTTTAACATTGCATGATGATCTAGATCTGATAGATTATAAAGTCCAACACTAATGATGGGTTGTGCGAAATAAGAATCTTCTATTGCTGTATCTGTAATGCAAAGTTGTAAAAAAATTATATACAAAGTAAAATTAAATTAATTAAAACAGGTATTGGTACGATCAATAGAATTTAAATTGAGACAGGACAGCTAGAAGACCCCGAACAACGATGTGGCCTATGCAAAAAATACGTTAAAACTAATACTACAGCCAATAATAATAATAATAATAATAATAATAATAATAATAATAATAATAATAATAATAATAATAATAATAATAATAATAATAATAATAATAATAATAATAATAATAATAATAATAATAATAATAATAATAATAATAATAATAATAATAATAATAATAATAATAATAATAATAATAATAATAATAATAATAATAATAATAATAATAATAATAATAATAATAATAATAATAATAATAATAATAATAATAATAATAATAATAATAATAATAATAATAATAATAATAATAATAATAATAATAATAATAATAATAATAATAATAATAATAATAATACGATTGCCAATCGCTACGAACCCCCACCAACGTCTTGTAGGATTATAGGTTCTAACGGATACAATTCGTTTTTGGGGACGCTGTTCTGCTTTCTGAATTGTAGAGAAAGCGCCTTACTGTGAACAAAATGCGTCGCATTGAGAAGAGACAATTTATTTCTTGACCTAATTGCTGCATTAAAAGTAGTTCATTATTTAACAAGACTGTGCAGCTATCTAGTTCTAGCAAATCTGGAATTGATATAACACTAAAGCTGGTTTGATACACAAGCAATTTATTTAATATGGGGTATTAAAAAATGAGCTATCAATACAAACTATGTCTTAGCAAATGTTGTATTAGATTATTTTCCCCAGTTCAGTCCTGGAATTAATACCAACTAAGTAAAGTAAAGCTCGTGTAACTTGTGGTGCTCAAGTCTGGTGCTAGAGTTTTCAGGTCGCGCAAGCGCCTCTAGCGTGACTTAACGACCAGAGATGGCCGGGACCGACAGCTTTACGTCTCCTCCGAAAGACGATCTTACACCAACCAACTAAAATTCGGTCATACTTTTTTTATTATGCGTATGCCCACTCCGGGAATCGAACCCGGATCGCCACGGCCGTAAGCGGTATCTCTACCACTGAGCTACGACCGGGCAATACCAACTTATTCAATAAGTCAGAATTGAGTGTCACGTGACTTGGAATGCATGTTGCGAGAGAAATTAAAATTTTTACTCTAAATGAACATTTTTACTGCGAATACTGTGGATGTGGAATATTTAAGAAATAATTTTAACTCTAGGAGTTTAGAGCAAAAACTGAATTAAGAAATGCGGGAAGCCTTAATTTAAACTTTATAAAAATAGGGATTTACTATGGAACATGCTGGAAGCGATGCGACCGCTTCCCCTGCATTTCATGAAGATCTTCTTTTCGAAAAACTACTGACTAGTATTAGTAGTATTATATTCTTGTTATAAAAAGTTTTGCCTGCGACGCGCTTTTTGTGTCCATCGAATTATATAGTATATGGCATAACAAGTGTATTCCCCAAACAAGAAGGTAATTCTCCGAGTTCAAGAAAATCACTTGCACACGAGTAATGTACACAATTTTTCCTACGACCATAAAAAATTTTCAAAAATAGTTTGATCTGTGTTTAATATTTTGTGTTTTAAAATATTTCAACACTAGAGTTGAAGGCGGATTCCAACACAAGCGTTCATATTAAAAAAAACAATGTCAATTTTTATTAGTTCTATGCCTAGTTTTAAATAAAAAGAATAACTTCTTCTCATATTTGCTTATGCTCATCCTATCAATCTATCAATCCATGTACAGTGAATAAATTTCGTTTCTGATTTTTTAGCTACTTGCATCATTTCCATAAAATAATAGGTAACTAAGTATAGGATAAGTAAACGTATAAAATACTAAAAATATACCAAACTTAACACTAACACTCATAACCTCAATAATTGTAGATAGATAGAGATGGAGTTAAATATCGATAGCTTGTTAATTATGAAAGTCTTATATTCGACTTGTTTTAAATGCTCACATTATTATAAAAATAAATTTATTTACATAAAGCACATTTACTTGTCCCATATCCTTAAGCATTGTATGGGTATTCTATCCTAGATAAGATAATTGTAAAAATCGAATTTATAAATCGGTATTCCATTTTTGTTGTAACAAAAAAGTTTTCTTTGGTTTAACTCAGTTGACATGTTTGGTGAATTGCCTGACCTAATTTCCTTTTCTTTATGTTTTTATCATAAAACCTAATGGTTCTCAGAATTAACGAAAAACGAGTTTTTTTTTTAAGTTTGAAATAATGTCCTGATGTACTTTAGCCCACCCAGAACCACAATTTGCTCCAAGGCAGTGGCGCATACATGGAGGGGGGGGGGGATGGGGGGGGGATGGGGGGGGGGGTGGGGGGGTAATTACCCTACCCCCATAGGATTTTTCAAAATACCCAAAATAAGGACTTAATATTTTAAAAATTAAAATCAGAATTTAGTTTTTGGAAAAACAAAAAAAAGATACAGATGCTATATAGGTTCAGGGGCGGTAATTACCCCTCCCAGGAATTTTTTAGACCTATATTACTTTTTTTTTATTTATTATTTATTATTTTTTATTTGTTATTTATTATTTGTTATCTGTTATTTCTTGAATGGTTTTAAAATATGTATTTGTTAATATACCTCCCCCCCCCCAGGCTCAAACTCTGGATGCGCCACTGCTCCAAGGGTCCCGTAAGTTAGGTTTATTATTTCTTAATTCGTTTTTCTGTCAAATTCGTCAGCCTGTTTTTTCTTTCGACACATGTATTGAAAAAAATATTTCAACTCGGCGAATATTATAAAGCACTTTCTAACAAACTTAACCATGCTTTTTTTCTCATTTTCCCATGTTACCGTAGGAAAAAGTCCAACACGTTAGCAAATACGGAAGTGGGTACAGAAGTTTCATACGTTTTGCCGTATTATTTCATGGAATTGGGAACAAAATCAGTGCAGATTAGCTAGATAAAAACTCTAATTTATTGCGATAAGTTACTTCTACAATGCGGCTTCTAAGTTTTGTCGGCATGAGTTCAACCCGTACTTTATTTCCTTAATTAAACTATTTCTCTTAGTTTAGTTAACTTACCTTAAATGAACGTCACCTGTAGAAAATCAAACCCAAAAACCGTTTGTAATTAACCTTATTTATGACTTTGGTCGTTGTTTGGGGTAATGAACCTTTGTTTAAGGAAGTGCTTCGCTTTTGTTAAAATTTATTTACATGTTGGTTTGTTTTTAACCAACAAATAAATTACATTCGGAAAACAATATAGGGTTTATTTTTACACAGTTTTATTTGAAATGCAGTTAGCTATTAGTATATCAACGACCTCTCACGTCATTGGAACGACAGAGACATCACAATACCACACGACTCAGTACACCCAAAAACACATAAAATGGCAGCATATAGGTCAATGATACATAGAGCTCTATCTATACCAGACTCCAAAAATAGTCTAAAGATAGAGCTTGATACCATTAGGACTATGGCTGTCAACAATGGCTACACAATAAAAGAAATAAACTCCCTTATCTCAAAAAAGCAAAAGGCACTAGCTATGACACAAATATACCCCAACGTAAAAACACGGAATACTAAAAAATTTCATACTTACACTCTGACGAAGTGACAATAGCTTATAAATCCTCAAATAACCTATGAAAACTAATATTTAACGTTAAAGATAAATGTGGAAAATATAAGAAATCAGAAACTAAAATGCAATGAATGCAATAGCTGTTATATAGGACAAACGGGACGAAACTTTGAAACTAGAAAGAGAGAGAGAAAGAACATAATGCATGTTTTAGACTAAAGAAAAGAACATCTAATTTTGCGAATATTTTTTTAGACACAAACAGGGCCGGATTTAGAGGTCTAGAGCCCCTAATAATTTTCCAAATAGATTAAACAATTGACGCGCAAAGACGGTCAATATGTTCGTCAAATCAACAGAATATAGGGAGGGGCATATATATAAAAAATGTTATGTATATATATATATATGTTCCGGTATTAAAAATTAAAAATCGAAAAATACTTTTTTACGAATATAAAAAATTATAATAAAAAAGAAAAGTTGTTTATTTATCAGGACTGTGATGGTTTTTTTTTTGGAAATTTTTTGTGGGGGCCCCTCACTTGTGAAGGCCCGGGACTGTAGCCCCGGCTGCCCCCCCGTAAATCCAGCCCTGGACACAAACCACGTTTTTTTCCGATATAAACAACTTACAAATATTACATACAGAACAAAAAGGTCATAAATTAGATATATTAGAAAACATCGAAATTTGCAAACATAAAAAAGACGATAATGTCGAGCTTTTAAATACACATTTAGATTTCGGAAATCCCCCACTTTTAAAATTATTATAATTTTCATCTGGCATGTTTACCATTTAGATTTTATAAACATTAGCCAGCCAGTCCCTTATAATTAGGAATGTTGTGTTGTAAAATAACATTGTGTATCAAAAACACAAATTTTAGCGCCTGTACAGGTGATACTTTAGATAGATCCAATAATTTATGACTCTGTTAATCTATATATACTCTTAGTTTGTTAAGTTTAGATTATCGTCTTGAAGATGTAGATGTAGTACGAAACGGCCGTAATGCAAAAATTTTTAAATAAAAATTAGTGACAAATAACAAAGTATATTTCTCGTTTCATTTTACATAGTTAATTCTTAATTGTTTGCATATTGTAACCCCAAATATTTCTCTTAAATATTTCATTATTTAAAGTCTCCCAAACTTTGGTAATTGTTGTTAATTTTTCATTTTCCACTATTTTTACAAAAATATAATGAATTTGCACACCTTTTTCTTCTTTACAGCAAGTTAATAAATATTATACATTTTAAAATGTCAATCGTGTAACACAATAGCAAATATGTTAATTCAGGTGAAATTTCACACCTGTCATTCTAAGCCAATCACACACTTTCATTTCGACAGTTACCAATGACAACCTTCAAATTTTTCTCCTCCTGCCAAGCTAGGCGAACAAAATTAATAAGTGGACATTTTTTCTTGACAGCTATCATATGATCCGAAAATCAGTATTCAGGATCAAATTTTTGTATTTAATGTTTTTATTCATTTTATAATACTAAATAAATACAAATATTTATTTACCAAATATTTCTTTAAGGCTAAATATTTTTGGATTTCTGGTTCGAACTCTTCTCTTCGTAATGGAGAATAACAAGGATAATGGTTATCTTCCCTTTCCACTTCTATCAGATGTCTATGTTTAATATAATAGATGTAATATTTGGATGCAATTTTGTTCTGCTGAATTCTAGTTTTTCTTAAAAAGGATGGGATATCTTCCTCCAAAATCTTCTGGATAGCTGAGAAAAGGTTTTCTTGATGGGGATTTAATATAGTTTTTTCCATTAAACATTGCAAATACTTTAAATTTTTATGAGACATATTAATGTCCCCTATTTCAAAGCAAGATTTACAAACACCGTAGGGCTTAAAATTAGTTTCTTGATTGTTTACTGCCATGATTTAATTATTGTGAACTAAAGAAGCACGTCTAAGAAATAACTGTCGACGTGACGTATAGCAGAGACGATTTTGACATCACAAGCCTAATGCTACTTGACTGTGGTATCTACTAGCTACCTAGATTTTAAAAATTGTTTTATCTGGCATAACTAGCCTAAACTAGACTGCTTTCCCTTTGTTTTAGTAAATGAAATGTAGTAAAAATAAATAAAAAGGATAATTTTCTCTTATATTTTTTGCATTTCGTTACGTCGAAACGGTGAGGAAACTTTTTTTTGAAAGTTTAAGTATTCCCATAATTATGGATAATTTCAATAAAATAATTCAAATAAATTTTAGGTTTGAAATTTTCTTACCGAATCCCCCGCGTCCTTGAATTAATATCCGGAAATAATTCGAGCACTAGGAAGATTATAAGTGAATATTTTTTTAAAATTAAAAATTTTGCAAATTCTAGTCATTAAATGTTCCTACTAATTAAAATTATTTTGCGAGATTTTACGTTCTCGTGTAATATTTTTTTTTGCTCCGCGACATTCTCGCAGAAAGATCTCTAGTCTCGCATTGCAGAAGTTTAGACTACTCTCGTATCGCTCTTGTCTCGCGGAAAAGAAACGAGAGTGAGACAATAAAGAAAAAAAGTTAAAATAAGAAATTAGTGAATGAAGTTTAGAAATAATTTTTCCAAAAAATAGAACATATTTTAAATCCCATTTTTAAGGTACTACAGAGTCCACTAAATATTGTTTTGTTATATATTTTTTGTGATAATTCGATCCAATCTATGTCCAAAGTCCATGTGCGCTGCCTTATTATTTCTATTACTTTATTATTACATTCCTTGTTGTTGTTTTCATTATTTGTTGAATGCGATTATTTTTTTCCAACAGCATTTAAGATATGGTCTTGTTGGAAAAAACGTTCTCTCCTTTAAGTATTTAAAGTTACTACAAAGTTTTGCAGTACCGAAAAAGCTGAGATGAAGGAAAAGTCACTCTAATAAACTAAAGCCCTAACATTGGAAAATAAACCTAAACAACCGAAATAATAAAAAGTAATTTAATTTTATTAAGCAACGGTGCATCATAATTTGTCTAATAATGTACAACAAATAAGTGCATATTATATAATCATAAAATATACTGGGCTAAGGCCCAATTATACGTTGGTTGCATTACAAAATTTGTTCTATTTATTAGACATTGTTAAAAAAAATTGCAAAGTTGATTTTACTAAACCGAATTATATAAACCCCAATACCTAATTTATGATTATAATGACATCATCTTATATAATATATTATTTGCAAACGTCAATTTTACCAGGACTAGAGGTACACACAATATATAATTTTTTCTTATTTAAGTCCTTGCTCTAAACCACGCTCTACAATAAATTATTGTTGTAATATTATTTTTTTTACTATTTAAAAACAAAACAATGCCTGTGTGTGTATTGCGTTATTGGCAGTAGTATAAATGAAATTGCCAGCTTCAATAAAATTAATTGAAACATTCATAAAAATCTGCGACCCGCAACAAAAAACAGTTTAAAAGTTTTGATTTTACAATCGCTGCTAAACAGCTATATTAACATTTTATTTATCAATGATAATACCAATAGTTTAATCAATGGGCTTTTTACTAGAATTAAATTAATCATATTTAGCACCTATACATCCTCATATTACAAATATCCCTCAAGTATCACAAAACTTTTCTCGAAACAACTGAAGCTACAGCATACAGTTTACAAACAATTATTTTATTTGACAGTGGCATGAATGAAATTCTTGTCTTCTTGAAGTCTTCGAAAGCTGGAGTATACCTGGAAAGCAACCGACATTAATGCTGGGCGATTATATGGCAATTTTTTAGGCAGAGGTCTATGCCATTCTGACCATTACAAGTCTAGATAAGATCATCGAGTGCCAAGAGCGGTTAGTATAATCTGCTCAAGACGGTATGCAAATCCAGGGTCACGTCAGTACTCTTTGAAGAGCGCGTAGATGCCCTGGAAAGGCTTTCAGATATCCAGGAAGTTAAACTGGGCTGGTTCTGAGCCGGAACTCGTTTTCAAGGAGCGGAACCAGCAATAGGTTTTTCAAATCAACAAATGGGGTCTGCACTTAAGGAATGGATCGTACGGTGTTCTACGGAACAATGGCGGCAAATTCAAGGATGCAGACCGGCCAAGAACTTCATAATAGGAACATACATATCCAGATTAGAGTGGCTCCTAAACAGGAGACGATGGACCCTCAATCCATTAATAGGAGTTCTGACTGTTCACTGTCGGCTAAGGAGACATATTTATGATGCTGGTTGGCGTGGAGGCGGAAGCAATTTTTCCGGGGTGTCGAGAAGAAGAGACACCACTGCACTTTCTGTTGACATGTGAGGCTTTGGGGAGACTGAGACATCAGGTCATTGCTTCGGCGATTCTCCGAAGAGAGGAAGTAATTGACCTCGCCAGGAAGAATATCCTGACTTTTATAAGGAAATCGGAAAGGCTAGGGCACAGGTGGTTAGGTTAGTTGGGGGAAATTTTTGGGGCAAAATCTTAAAAACAATAGCTTAGCAATAGAAAACAAATGGTAAAGCGTCGGGCTAAACTCCACCAACTTTTACTAGTTTCTGAATTTCGGTTTTCCGCGAAAATGATACAAGAAATCTATGACGTAGCTAGAACATCATCGGCTTCTTTTAGCGCCTATACAGGTGACCAAAAGCGTCACAGAATCCTGTCAGTTATACTACTGTCGCTGTCGATTTGTTGGTTGACGATGACGTGATTTCGCGTGTTTTTTTTTTCTCAATAAGTATTTCAAAATTTTAAAAACTAGAACCGCTGAAAATGTTATTTGTTCTTGCTACATATGCGTAGGGTCAAAATTAAAATTTAGTGAAAAAGGTCATTGTGTACAACAAATAAATGTGTATCATACTTTGCCAGTTATACAGGACATTTTATTACATACATTTATTCGATAAATATCTACAGAAATTACCTGATAGTAGTAGTAGCAGTAACATATTTTATTTAGCAAAAAACTACAATTAAATATGCAAACGCAACCTTCTTTTAACAAAAACAGACAGAAAAGTTAAACATTTTGCAAATTGTATCGAATATTACGTATCATTTGGTGTTTTAAATAATGTAGTTTTAAAAAAATTTTAAACTGTTTTAAAAATTTTTGAGATTTAATAAAATTTTCCAAATTATTATATTCTATCAAACCTTTATAAAAAATAGATTTATAACGTAATGTTTTAGACACTCTATCCACATAAAAATTTTGATTAGTTCTTGTTTTATAATTTATGATGGTCATAATTAAAAGAACAAACATTTAAATAATCAGGCAATAAATTATTTTTAATTTTATGTATAAAGATACATACTAGATAAAAAATTAAATTTCTGGCATTCTACCAACTAAATTTTTCAACATAAAATTAATTTTTGTATATTTGTCACAATTTAAAATAATCCGCATTGCCTTATTTTGTAAAATTTGTAATTAATCAAATATTTCCTCACTAGCACAATATAAAATGGAAGAACAATAAAGAAAATGTGGTAATATAATAGTATTAAAACATATTTTTTAGAAAACAAACTTAAATTAGAACTGTTTCTTTTAAAATAACCTACTTTTCCGGCAATCTTCGATATAATACTTTCAAAATAATTAAAAAATATTAATTTTGAATCAATGATTATCCCTAAATATTCAAAACTGTTTACCAATTTTTCACCATCAATTACAACATTTATATTTTGGCAATTTAAATTATTATCTATAACCATACATTTAGTTTTTGAAATATTTAATTTTAATTTATTTACTTTTAGCCAATTTAATAATATATTTATCTCAGAATTTAGAGTATTTAGACTATCAAAAATATTTAAAACATTAATGTAAATTAAGGTGTCATCAGCAAACATTTGTAACTAACACATTTTTAAAACTAAAGGCATATCGTTGAGGTATAAAATAAGTATTATTGGACCTAGTATACTTCCTTGAGGAACTCCTATATTATTTATTTTTTTATTTGAATATGTTTTTGATATTTTTGTTTTTTGTGACCTATATAATATGAATATATAATATGAGTTATATTATTTATTAAAAGTAAGTAGATAAGTAATTCACAAAGTTAATATACGATACAACAAACATAATTGGTATAGTTTCACAATCCTTCTATAATAATTAATTATTGAACGCCTACTAGTACCTAAGCATATTATAAACGTAGAATTTACATAAATATTAAGCAGTTAAGCCAACACCTGTCATCTTATAACTAATCTAACTCATCAAGAATTCATCCCACGGAGTCTAATTTGCCACACAAATCCCGTGCGGTCTATATTGTTACGAAACAAAGGGTTCCAAGGGAACAAAAGTACGGTAATACAACGGACTAGCACGAATATAAATACTTTAGTTTATATATTGGAAAAAGCATTTGAGTTTACGAGGAAAGGACTGTTTAGTATGCCTTTGCTGCGGTCAATTTTTTCTTGGGACGTGCATTAAGTTTTACTATTATAAATCTACTAACTTCTTATTTCCGAATTAATTTATTTGATTAGAAAAATTAAATGTGTTTCCATAGTCTGATTTGAATCAGTGGGTTAGTTAATTACATTAGACTAAAATGCATCACAACAACTTACTAGGATCACAAATATAATATTAGTTGTTACTTTACATTACATTTTTTTCCCATCTGACACGTGCTGGTTACGGTGGAACTTCTCCAACAAAGATGTTCTAGTAAAACAAAAAACTTTTAAAAACTTATTTAAATTATTAATTTTGCACTAAATGTGTATGTTTTGACTCCTGCCGGGGCAACTGGGCCGTGAAAAGCCTGGTACCCCAACAGTATTTTACTTTAAGCTAAATGATGCTTCGACTTTTATAAAAAACACCTTTTTTTTCTTTTTTTTTCCATCTTACTGAATAAAACTCAAGATTTTTCACTACTTAATAATGATTTTCACAGATAAGTCTTTTTAAAACTCCCTAATTTTTCTTTTGTTCTCCTCATTTTTCATTTTATATAATTCTTGAATTCCAAAATAAGTTTCAATTAGCTCAGAACTCTTTGTATAGTGTATTAATAAATTTGATCACGTTAGCTCGGTGTATACTTAAAACCGTCTTTTTAAATATTTATTTATTTATTTATTTATTTATTTATTTATTTACATTACCTACCCTACAGGTTAAATAACCCAACTACAAGGCAGGACCATGAAAAAGTTTACACAAAAAATAAATATACTAAAAGTGAAGCTAAAAATACTAACAAAAGTAAGCTAGTCTATACGTAAACCTAAACTAATTATTCGAATATAAGAAAAGTAACAGTAAAAAAAGAAAAAGAGAGACTGAACATAGAAAATCATGTCACTGGACAAAAAATAATACCAGCCGCACAATCTCAGTTTAAAGTATTAATGCAGCACTAACCTTTTTACTGTACTGACCGAAGAACTGAAAAAATCTAAATCAAACCGCTTATTATATCTCTCACACATTTGAAAGACAGGAGAAAACTTTAAAATATTTGTCTTTGGATTAGGCAGGTAGAAAGTCATATTTTGTCGTGAATTCAATCGTGGCACATTAAAATTAAGCTTACCCAATATACTAATACAGTCGAGTTGATTGTTTAGTAGTTTATACAGAGCCATTAATAGGTGGTAATCACGGCGATCCCTGAGTGATTCATATTTAAATCTCTGAAGAAGTAGAGTCTGGGGAAAACCCTGCATGGGATATATTCCGTCGACCCTAAAGCTAAGGTACTTTAAGAATTTTCGCTGCACCCTTTCAAGATTATCAATGTGAACATTATACTCAGGTGTCCAGATCACTGCGGCATATTCTAGTTTCGATCTTATATATGCATTGTATAAGCTTGTTAAGACATCAACGCTGTTAAAATCCCTAGTGCAGCGCACAATAAATCCATAACTCTGAAGGGCTTCACTAATAATCTTATTTATATGGGGTATAAAAGAAAGCTTTGAATCAAAAACGACACCCAAGTCGCAAAATGAGTCAGAGCGAGAAATAATTTTATTTTCAAGAATATAATCAAAATTAATTACAGAAAGTTTATTTGTAAAAGAAACAACTTTACACTTCTCAATGTTAAGCTTTAAATTATTTTTAATACACCAATTATTAATTAGATCCAAATTCCGCTGAATAACAATACAATCATTGATGTTTCTAATTCTTTTATATAGTTTAATATCATCAGCGTATATCAAATGGTCAACATCCAGATCATCACCAATATCATTTATAAAAAGAATAAAAAGTAACGGCCCAAGCACCGATCCCTGGGGGACACCGGAGCCAGCGGTATATTTATTAGAGCTGAGTCCATGAAGGGAAACATACTGGCAGCGGTTGGAGAGATATGACTTAATAAGTGCCAACAACGACTGTGAAAATCCAAACTTTTCTAATTTTGAAATCAAAATACCATGATCAAGTCGATCGAAAGCTTTTGAAAAATCTAAATATATTACATCAGTTTGTATACCCTCATCCAACGACTCAGAAAGATTTTGTGCCATATTAAGCAAGTTGGTTATCGTGGATCTACCCTTAAAGAATCCATGTTGCTGCTGAGTTATTTGCCCGCGGATGAACGGAAAGACAGACTCGTGAAGTAGGAACTCAAACACTTTACAAAAATTACAGATAATTGATATTGGTCGGTAGTTAGATACTTCTGACCTATCACCCTTTTTATATACAGGACATACTTTAGAAGTTCTCCATATCTGAGGTATTGACTGATACTTAAGACATAGATTAAATATAACATGAAGCGGTCTCACCAAAACAAAACGGCAATCGTGGATTAAAAATGCCGGAACGGAATCCGGCCCTGTAGTAAACTTCGGTTTAATCTTCTTTAAGGCATTGATGACCTCATCCTCAGAAAAGTAGTGGACATTAATAGTATTTTTAAATATAGCCTGATCACTTCTTAAAGCACCGGAAGTACTATTCAGAAATGACTGTTCAAAGAATTTAGCAAAATTGTTTAAAATATCAAGAGGATCAGTGAATTCTTCGTTGTCATAAGACATTGCGTTTGGAATGTTGGAGGTCTCCCCCTTTTGCTTTTAATGAAATTCCAGAATTTTTTAGGGTCTCTCCTAATATAATATAAATAGAAGTAGTTATTTACAGGATCTACAAATCCAAATGTCCAGGTTATCTGTGGCAATTTATAGTTGCTAGGCAGGACCTACACAATTGTTAAAGTATTTTTCACAATAAATGGTTGACTCCGTTTAACTACCTGGGACGTTTTGCAAGAGCTCGGCCATAAAAATGCAAATAAAATGTCGGTCAGGGTAGGATTATAAATTGTAATTATAGCAGGTAATATTTAACTATCTTGTGCTTGCGATAACATCTTTGAGTCTTTGTGTTTCTTAGGAAGTGTTCAAGTATATCTAAATATGTAAAGTCCTACCCTGTAGTGTATTTGCTTGTTGATTGTGTATATGGATTGGGATTAAACCGGTAGTTTTATTGCAGTCAATAAGTCGATACCATTTTAGGGTGAAAAATACTTTAACAAAATGTTTTATTTAATATACCTCTGCACCGAACATGTAAGTTAAGAGATTTATTCACTTATTTGGTCATTGAATTTCTCACCTCTAATGTTGTTATCTTACAACAAATAATTCGCTTTTGACTTTTAAAGTCAAATATAAATATAATTTTCTGAGGAATATGTTATAAAATGCATCAAATCAATTTTATCAAAAAAATCGTGACCCATCACCATAATCTACCCATATTTCATACCCCTGAAATGTTTCTTTGTTAATTTAATATCAATTGCTCGCGTTATTAACCAGAACAATTTAAATTTTGTAGAATTCAATTGATTAAGCAAAGCAGTATTAATATTCCTATCCTAATTCGATATTGTGATTACCTGCATTCCAAATAAATACCTCATTACCATAAACCAATTAATAATCATATAATTACCAAATTGTGCTCATAATTTATCAAAGAAAAATTTTCCATATGTATGATATTAATACAAAAAAATTGTGATTTAATTTTGCTAGGTTCCAGGCCGACATTAATATAAAAAGAAGACAAAATAATATCTAAAAGAAAATTTAAAGATCGTGGCAAAAACTTTTTTTATTAATATTATAAAGGGAAACTAAAAAAATATTTAACATTAAAGTCTAGAAAGTCTCAAAAAAGTTTAGTTGACTTACTCAAACTTTGTAGACCTCCTAGAACTGTTAAATTAGAACTCATAATATAGTGAATACGGAACAACTTCATTTAAAATTAATGTTTTGCTATGTATACAGGGTGTCCGGAAAATACGTGTACAACGTTTGACGACAGACTCCTGACGTCAAAATAGGTCGATCTAAGCCGACTTAGTTATATCCAAAATTGTCTCGTTTAGCCGGTAGAGGGCGTCAAAAATTTGTAAAAATATTGGTTTTTCCTAAATTACGTGAAAACCTGCTAATCGATTTTAATGATTTTTAGTATGTAGACTAATACTATAAAATGACATTTTCTAGTAGTATAGTAACCGGCTGTAAATAAGTGGAAGTGTTATAAAAGTGATATAATACGTCAACATTTCTCCTCATTTTTTATATGAACGACGTTATGACAACTCAGATATTTTTGTAGAGTGACTGGATGTATTTGGAAGCTATTTTACCTCTTTAATATTTTTCGTTAATGAGCTGTTTCGCCAGAAGAAAATATTTACAATTACCTGCATACATCAATTTATTAACAATAAAAATAAAACAAAGTACAACACAGTTGAAAGTATGTATTGTAAGAAACTAAGTAAAAGAAAAACATTACTTAAGCAAATGTGTAAAATGACAGCCATCTTGCTGAATACACTTATTAACACTCCTTAAAAAATGATATTGTACCCTATCTAATGTCTCGGGGTTATTAAAATGGTTGCCTGCATTTAAAATCCGCTGCAATAAATCATCGCGTGTGTTTACCGGAGTCTTGTAAACTTCTGTTTAAATAGCGCCCTACAAAATGAAGTCACACATATTTAACTCAGGAGAAGGTGGTGGCCATTTTACTGGTGCATCATTGTCCCTTCCAATCCATCGGTTGGGAAATTGATGATGTAAGTATTGCCGAACGGCAACGGAAAAATGGGGCGGGGCACCATCGTGCATATACCACATTTCCCTCCGAAGTAAAAGGGGCAAATTGTCCAGAAGAATTGGTAATGTGTCTTGCAAAAAATTTAAATAAATATTTCCATTTAACCTGTCTGGAATAACAATAATACCTGCCCAAATATTTAATTTAAATTGATGCTGATGATGTGCAACTTTAATGGCATGTGGATTTTCAGCGGAATAAATATGTTCGTTGTGCAGATTGGTTACTCCAGATCTTGTAAAGCACGCCTCCTCAGTAAACATAATTATTCTACAAAAATTTGGATCACGGATTTTTTTTTGTTTCTAATAATTTGAGAAAATGTAAGCCGCATGAGGGGATCAGTCGGTAAAAGTTCCTGGACTTTTTGCACGTGATAAGGATGTAACAACTGTTCTTTTAAAACCTCATTGACAATCGTTTTAGGAACATGTAATTCACGTTCTAAGCGACGGGTACTGGTACTTCGTTCTTCTTCAACTGTTTCCAGAATCATCTCTTCTGTTTCCACAGTTCGAGTTGTCCGCATACGACCCCTGCCTTCACAGTTTTTCTCAAAGCTGCCCGTTTCCCGAAGATGACGCTCGATATTGGCAAATGTTTGGTGGTTTGGTATTCGACGGTTAGGAAACCTCTCCATGTAAACTCTAACACTCTGACGCCCATTTCCTTGACAAAACCCGTATACCAGGAGCATGTCGTCAACCTTCTCCAAGTTCGTATAATTTTCCATTTTTAATGGTAAAATGAACTTGTAATTCAAGAATGTTGATCGTACACTTGAGTAAATTTCATAGACTGGTGACAATTTGTCAATAATTGTCAAATTATTAAAGGCCATAGCAACAAGGTCACTTAAAAAATTATTGTTACAGGTAATTTGATTTTAATATTATTACTAATAATACTAAATATGGTAAATATTTTCTTCTGGCATAACAGCTCATTCAACGAAAAATATTAAAGAGGTAAAATAGCTTCCAAATACATCCAGTCACTCTACAAAAATATCTGGGTGGTCATAACGCCGTTCATATAAAAAATGAGGAGAAATGTTGACGTATTATATCACTTTTATAACACTTCCACTTATTTACAGCCGGTGACTATACTACTAGAAAACGTCATTTTATAGTATTAGTCTACATACTAGAAATCATTAAAATCGATTTGCAGGTTTTCACGTAATTTAGGGAAAACCAATATTTTTACAAATTTTTGACGCCCTCTACCGGCTAAACGAGACAATTTTGGATATAACTAAGTCGGCTTAGATCGACCTATTTTGACTTCAGGAGTCTGTCGTCAAACGTTGTACACGTATTTTCCGAATACCCTGTATATAGTACAACATGTAGCTTTTTAATGTTTCATTGATATTTTATTAAACTATTTTCGATTCTAAAGTTAAAATCTAACATTCACAAATTAATATTTTTTGTACTATTATAAAATATTTTAATTATACAATTAGAATACTTAAAGGGCAGAATACGAGACGAAATTAAATGTATAAAACATTATGTAATTAATATGGTTCTGCAATCATTTTACTTATTTAATTGTACAAATCATGGCATGTCGGAATTTGTTAAATTGTAAAATGAAAACTAATCATACCTTTTTAAATTGTGTTAATTATACAGGAGTCATTTCTAATCCACTAGTTTCCCAAATCCGTTCCGAACGTTTAGTTTCGGCATTGGATTCTGATTTTTAATTTTGTCCTTTTGCTCAGGACAATTTTTATTATTTTCCTCACGGCTTTTATGTAGATGTCATAACCAAAATATGCGCTGCTGATGCGTCTGTCGAACTAGCAGAGAATACTGTGGCTAGACCACTGGGATCAGTCAAAGAGGAGATAGATCGAATAGCTAAACAACTTGCACAAAGCAGATAGACAGTGCTTACAACTTGTAGCATCTCCAGGCAATTGTGTGATAACAGAAAAACCGCAGCGCTATTACAGCACCGTCGGAAGGACCTAAGAAAGATCACCGCCGTAGTCACCGGACATTGCCTGTTCGGTAGACACGCTGAACGTATGCAAATACCAACTAACGACTTCTGTAAGTAGAAATTGCAGAGATGAAGAAGGGGAGGAAAGAATTCAGCATTTTTTGTGTGAATGCCCCGGCCTCGCGAGAAGAAGGTTTAATGCACTGGCGAACCATTTTTCAATGATCTGGAGGAAGTGAGCAGCGTGCAACTGGGTCGACTTACTAAGTTTATTAACAGCAGTGGCTGGTTTGAATGAGCTGTCAAGATTCTTCTACGATCGCATTAACCATCAGGCAGTTGATACAAATAGGTTCCGCGGAACATGTGTGGTACCACAACCGTCCTTATACAGTGTCCGCAAGAAAGTCCGCATCAAATGGGATTTTTTTTATTATTAGGTATAGGTAAAAATTGAAAAAGCAGTTAGTTTTTGCTTACCTAAAAACCAAAAATGACGTATACTGAAGCAGCTGCACGAGTTGCGTTACTTGTCAAATTTGACATTTTTAATAAAATAGGTTCAAAAATGCCCTTATTTATCAAAATCTCGAAAAACTTTATTCGAGAAAGTTGTTTATTTAGGAATTTTTAGCCTTTGTACGAAATTTTGACAGTCTAATACAATTTTTATTTTTTGCCAGATTCTTGAAAATTTTGATCAACTCTCGTAGATTAACTTTTATACATCGATGTAAAACCATTTGCCTTTACTTCATTTGTAATCCTAATGCAATTTTGTGTAAAATTTTTGTTTCCAATTATTTATTTTGCTTCAAAAACTGAAATTGTTATTGATCAGTATGTAATGTTTGATGCAAAGTTTATCTAATTACATCACTTTTGTCAAAACAGACTTTTTCTTAAGTTAGCAAACAGATGTACAAAAAGAAAATATTAGGAAGCTTTCGTTGAAAGTTTACTTAATTAATATTGGATCAAAAAGAATAAATATTAATCGCTCGAAACATTTTATTCAACAAAAATATAGTTTAATATAATTAATTTAATTTAATATTAATACTTAAGTAAAATTTCAACGAAAGCTTCCTAATATTTTCTTTTTGTACATCTGTTTACTAACTTAAGAAAAATGAGAAACGTCGGTTTTGACCAAACTGATGTAATTAGATAAACTTTGCATCAAACATTACATACTGATCAATAACAATTTCAGTTTTTGAAGCAAAATAAATAATTGGAAACAAAAATTTTACACAAAATTGCATTAAGATTACAAATAAAGTAAAGGCAAATGGTTTTACATCGATGTATAAAAGTTAATCTATGAGGGTTGATCAAAATTTTCAAGAATCTGGCAAAAAATAAAAATTGTATTAGACTGTCAAAATTTCGTACACAGGCTAAAAATGCCTAATTAAACAACTTTCTTGAATAAACTTTTTCGATATTTTTATAAATAAGGGCATTTTTGAACCTATTTTATTAAAAATGTCAAATTTGACAGGTAACGCAAGTCGTGCAGCTGCTTCAGTATACGTCATTTTTGGTTTTTAGGTAAGCAAAAACTAACTGCTTTTTCAATTTTTACCTATACCCAATAATGAAAAAAAATCCCATTTGATGCGGACTTTCTTGCGGACACTGTAGGTAGGACTACACGTGTAACTGTTTGGACAATGCCAGAGGTCTGTCACTCTAACCTAACCTAACCTATAACCAAAATATCCCTAATTTAATTAGTGAAATTTATTGGTTATATAAAGGGCTCTAAAAATTCAATTTCTACGTTCCCAACAAACTAAACCAACCCAAGCTTTCATGTCACGTGTCTGCAAGTAAATTATTTCGTTTCGGCCCAACAAAAATTTATTGGCCGCGGTCGAACGTAGTGCCACAATAAACAAAAACCCTAATGCCATGTTTTACCGCGAAAACAAACTGTGTCAAAATAATGACCATATGAAACAATCGAATGGAAAATAAATGAATCTGGTTGGGTAACGTAGTTTGCTATGGCGAACCGCAGGCTCAAAAATACTGAACGACCGATTAGAATAAAATACTGCAGAGCTATTGAGGTTACTGGGTCATAAAATTAATTGAACCCTACTTTTAGTGACAAATATGTTTTTTATTATCTGTTTGGGATACTATACTTAGATAAATTATTTATTTTATAGTATACAGTGTCACCAGTAAAGTCCGCATCATATGGGATTTTTTTAAAATTAATAGCTTTATTCAAAATTTACCTTTGCCATCAAGGTCTGTTTCGATCGAGATGAAAATTAAGCAAAAAATAGTAGTCACTTGATTCTCATTATCTTTTTTTCCAAAAAATAATTCAAAAGTGGGGTTATTTCTAAAAATATCGAAAAAAGTTATGAAAAAAAGTTTTTTTAAATACAGTTTGCCAACATGCAAAATTTCTGCATAAGATAATTTTGATTTTTACTTATATTTTGTAAATTGCACCACTTTTGCAAAATAATACTCAACTCAACCTACATAAAACTTCTTAGTTTTGACAATGCTTTATTTCAGATACATTTTCTTTAAAGTAGCGCCATATTAAATGTGTGTTTTTCTACAAAATCAAAATTGGGCTATTAAAATTTGCTCGCATGTGATGCAAAGTTTATTCGTTTTTGACTCTGTATAAGGTAACTTCATAAAATAAGTATTTTTGAAAACGTAGTTTGTGTCTGAAAGTAATACACCTTAATATTAAGACAAAAGAAAACAGTGTCTTCAGTAAAGTGTTTTTTAAGTGGAAAATAAATTTTAGTTTAACAACGTTAAGTTTATCTATTTTCAACGATTTAATTTAAAACCCCTATATTATAATTTATTATTAAGCTATCTCATAATAACGTTAACGTGTATTACTTTCAGACACAAACTACGTTTTCAAAAATACTTATTTTATGAAGTTACAATATACAGGGTGGGGGGGTTTGCCACGGGTACTATACCAAGGTGAGTGCCACCAGATTTTTTTTTAAATAAAATTTATCAAGATTTGTTGCGTTTATCTACTAATTTAATTATTTTCCAAAAATTACAGGAATTTATTTTTTTTTTAGGAAAAATAATGGCAGTTTATAAAGTAACCACTGAACCTAGAAAATAACTACAAACCAGCCACTAACAAATAACTTTATAATAAGAAATTCATTTGAGTTAGAAAATAGTTAAGAACTTCGGGGTAATTTACACTTTAAAAACTATAATGCTTTAAAATAAATAAAATAATAAGAAGCAAGCTGTAAATTTCGAGGATTAATACAAAATTCACTGAAGGCCTCTCTCTGTTGGGTTAATGAGTTTTTTTTGCTAAAATTTGTGCTAAGAGAATTTTTAAATGGTTATAAATTAAATTTCTTTTACTATAAAAAAAATTCTGTAACGGTACTAAATAAGTCGAGACATAATTAATTTGCACACAAGATTTCGAAGATATCCGAAAAGAACCGAAATTTATATGTTAGTTTATAATACCATAGTTAAATACAAAAAAAAATTAAGCCTGAGGGTCTGACTATGTTTACATATGTTTTTGGGGTTCCTAAATCCGAATCCGAATCAAATTAACCCATTACGTCATGGTTCCGCCATAACCTCCAAAAACCCCATAAAGAAAGTTGTTAAACCCAGTAACGTTGTTATTCAAGCTTTAAACAAAAAAAAACAATCAGGTATTCCCAGTGGCGGCTCGTGTCATTTTAGTGAAATAGGGCCGGGTAAACCCTTAGCGCCGCAGGCAAAAAAATTTTGGGTGCCACGCCCTTTTTTGTTAATAGTTCTTGCTTTTGAAGTAGGAAAAATAAGCAAAAAGGCACCTAATTTAATTTATGAATTTACAATCATATCTTGAATATACCTAAACACGATAACAAGTTGAAACACACAAGCAATGTCAGTGGTTTCATCTGCGATAACAGCGATAAACGGAGAGTCCTTTATTTCTTTTATGACTTCATCATGATACACATCTAACATACAGTCCAGAAGTTCATTTTGTATGGTTTTTGATGTTCCTTTAAATACTTTCGATTTTTCAATATGATCTTTAAGAGTTTTGTCTAATTCTGAGCTGAAAATTATTAATTTACGAAATATGCCCCTATTTTCCGACGTCTCTTTTTCGTCATGACCTCTCAAAGCCAACTCAAATGCACCACAAAACCGAACGCAGTTTATAATTTGGTTTAATATGTATCTGTTTTTATCAATTTGTTCGTTTTTCTTCATTATTTCATTGTGATATGCAGAATTTAATTGAGTTTTAACGTTAATTTTACCAAGCATACTGAAATTAAATATATTGTTTAAATGTACCTTCGATTTTTCATGTGTCTTCATTTTGTCCCAGATATGGACCAAATCATCTGTACCTTTTTGGGACCAAGTTTGCTCCCCACCAAATAAAACACACATAAAACAAAATAGTCTATTAGATTCATCACAACCGCACACCCAAGTATTTTTTCCATAAATATTTTTATTAAATTAACGCAAAAGCACTTTCTGTCCGCCCTAAGTTTTTTCTATATTTAAATCTGGTAACGGTAGTCCTAATTCCTTAATTTCCAATTTCTGTTCTAAGAAAATGGTAGAAAATGGAGTTTCCTTAAAAAATCTAATATATAGTATTCATTACTTATGTATTTCTAAAATAAAAAGTTCGTTAACCCTACATTAAATCAGCCGGCCGAACGAAAACAAATCGGGACGCAACGAATACTTACACCAGGGTTTGAAACGTCTAACATCAAACGGTCAAACGAAGAGAGCCTGGCTACGCCGCCGAGATTTTTGCCTGCTTGCATTCAAGGTCATTTCCCAATGTTTTTTTATTGAGGTGATGGCGTTTCGTTACCTCCCGTGTGCCTCGTCGCGCTTGGCGCGAAAGTTACGTTACCGTTTTACGCATAATCGCTTCCTTTTAGATGAAAATTTACACCCGACTGTGTTCCATTTTTAAATAAATGTTTTGCTAATTGCTTTAAAAACGAGAATATTAATTTTAATAGGTTTTGGTAATTTGTAAAGGGCAGGACGCTAGACAGGAGGGCAGGTAGTGCCATGGCACTGTGGCTCTACCCCACGAGCCGCCACTGGGTATTCCACAGAAACACCTAAACTCTATAACCCCAGAATCCCGTAACCAACTACTAAAGTCGTTAAACTCAATATCTCACAGCAAAAAGTAAATATTGATAAAACAAAATGTCTGTTACTAGGGTTTGAAAAAAGTATAGTGAGTTTCAAAGTCAAAATCTTTCTTTGAAAATAAATAAGGAAGATATTGAAATTGTTACCAAAGTTAAATATTTTAGGAGTTTTAGTTGACAGAAATTTAAAATTTCATGATCATGTAGATTATATTTGTAAAAAAATTTAAAAAAAAATAAGAGTGCCAAATAGAATAGGACGATACCTAAGTATTTATAGTAAGAAAATAATTTTCAATTGCATTATTTTCCCTAATTTTGTTTTTTGTAGTTCAATTTTCTATATGTGTTCACAACAAGATAAAAACAGATTACAGGTTTTACAAAATAGAGCAATGAGAATAATATTAGTGTGTGATAAATACACCAAAATAACGGAAATGCTAAATTGTTTAGAATGGATGAACGTACTTTCATTTTTATTCATAAGATAAATTTAAATATATCAGCACCATATTACGAAAATATCTTGACAAAATTTAATGAAGTTAATATTCACGATACAAGGGCGAAAAATATCTTTGTTTTAGTTCATATAAATTTGGAATCGACTCAAAAATCAACATTTTTTAGGCGTATTATTAGAACATAATAAATTGGGCAATAAAATTAAAAGGCAAGGTAAAATTATTTATGACAATATTAAAAAGCCAAATTTTATAAATAAGTTTAATAAAATAGTCTTTGGATTGTTATTATTTATAGGAAGAGATAAAAAGAATATAACGTTTGAAATGTATTTTAAATATTTCAATGAACTAATAAAAATTGGTTAGTATTATTATTAAATATATTCATGGTATAGATTCCATAAAACCACAGCTGTTAAACCATATAACCTCATAACCCCATAACTTCTAATCAAAAATACCATAACCCCAAAGTATGCAGCTCAATTATAACCCTATATAATATTTGAAGGGCTGTCAGCAATAGCTTACCCTATATACACCACAAGGCGTGAACAGATTTTGTACATCATAATATAGCCCTTATAAGGTTAGTTTTTAAGATGAGCGAATGAACTTAAAAATAAAAGTTAATATACAGGGTGGTCCAACAAGTGCGCGTCGGTCAATAGTTGCAATTCCGTTAAACTTATGGGAAATTTTTCTAAATAAGACTTTTAACGTTTGATCTCTGGTACAACCTAAAATTATTTTTAAGTATACAGGGTGTCTCAAGAAAGAGAAATTCCAAAAATTATGTTTTTCTTAAATGGAATGCCCTAAATTTTTATGTGGCGTATAATGCCTCTATAGGTTCTGTATTCAACTGTAAATTTGTTTGTTGGTCGAAAGCAGCGTTGCCAAGTTATAATTTTTTTTAAGAAAATTTAGTCAAAAACATACTTTTTTAAATTGTTATTTCTCCGCCACTGTTTATTACCTTCCCTGACAAATTTACACTTAACTTATAGTTGACCTAGTTTGTCGGAAACTATCTTCACTTTTTCATTTAATCATACAGTGTGTCCAAAATATTTGTTGAAAAATCTCTATTTTCAATTCTGTTTTAATTTCTTATATTAAATACAACACCCTGTATATTATTATGCCGTTGAAGAGCCCAAAGTATGCTCCTTCAGAAAATAGTATGTTTGCCGTATGTATCTCATTATCATTTTGAGATACTAATGTTTTTCCGTAACTTTACAAAGAAAATGGGAAAAATCGTAGGCGGCACGGCTCAAGAAATCGAAACAAATGCTACTCGATGGCATGCATGTCTGTTAGTGTTATTAATAATTTGTGTAATTCTGTGACCTTTGGTGACACTTTGTGTATTATTTTGCTTTAAAAAGATTCTTTTTTGTAATAAAAATAAAGCATACAAACCAGGAATCAATTGATATGATTTATATCCTTGGAGAATGCTTAAAGAATTGTCTTCTGGCATCCCGAATGTACCGGGTGATTGGTTATATTTTGCACAGCCACCTATCTCATTTATTTGAGGAGGTATCAAAAAACTTTAAATACCAAAGTTGTAGGCTTTTTGATGAATTTTTATTATACAATATCAGAGGAAAAAAAAATTATCGCATAACTGTGAAATACGTACAAATTGTGTTTTTTTAAATGAAACACCCTGTATATTATATGGTATTCTTGTAGAAAATCTTCTTCTTATTTCAAATATATATATATATTGTAACGAAGTTACTATATTTTCCGGGGTTTTTAATAATTTTACCGCTTTATTTTATATTTTTTAAAAGGTTAGTATGCGTGTCCGATATTACTTTCTTATTTTTCGTGCTATAACGTTCGTTCTTGTACGTAAATAATTCATTTAATTTTTACTGTTTAAATCTATTAAGTTTTCCGTCGCGAAACATCGAGAAAATAGTTTTCATCATTTTCCGGCCACAGTCGTTAGTACTGTTGAGCGCGCCGCCAAGTCCAAGCGCGTACCGTACCCCCAGAGGCTTCCGCGCGAGATCGAAGCGCGTACGGTACCATCGCGTCTATGACCGTGACGTAGTTTCGCCGAGTCAATTTATACGGGAAATCGACCCATTTTAAATGAGAACTCGTGTTCTCACCGTCCCGACCACTCGACATCGTAGAACCGCTCCCGATCCGACCGACGACCACCGAGGCTGACCGACCGACTTCCGACGGTAAGAAACTACCATCCGAACCGCCGTTTCCCCGCGCCGCTTCCATCTTCATAGACCGCTGCACGTTCTGGTTATAAGGTATGGTTCTCACTCTTACACACAGGTTTAGGTACTATTTTACACTTTCTCATACACACACCGGGCCGACCATATGTTTGCTTTGTTTCTTACATATAGGATAGAGCTGCTCTCGGAATAAGTACCGGGTGGCTATGTCTTATTTTAAAACACGCGAGCCGTCATATTATTGTTGTCACATACGTAAGCGATCGAACTGCTCTCGGAATAAGCACCGGGTAGTTCGGTCTCTCTCTAAACACATACAACACCACTAATCTACACACCTACACATACGCGACCGAACTACTCTCGGAATAAGCACCGGGTAGTTCTGTCTCACTCACTCACTCTCATGCGCACACCGATCAACGCTTGTTCTCACCTATGACACCAGGCTGCTCTCGGAATAAGGACCGGGTAGCTTGGTCTCATTCTTAGCCTTCAGCTATTTTTGTTGTCTCTGTCACATACGAAACCGGATTTCTGCAGGATCCTGTCTCGTTCTAACTAATAGTTAAAACGGGTAAATATCGGGTTTCTACACACACACACACACACACCGTCTTTGTCTTACACACACCTTTACCGTCTCTGTCACATACACATAGTACCTTCTCCGTCATACACATTACTTCAATACCAGAACGCGCCCAGCCGCAGGTTAAGTTTTTAATATGTTATAATTAGCCGCGTATTCGCAGGGAAGCGACGTCTTACCGATCACCACCGATCATTGTTCGTATTACCGCTTAGTTAGGAACTTTTTCCGGCCGCCTCGGTGAAAGTTTTACATCCGCGCCCGTCTTCGCAAAAACACCGCACACCTGTCCGTAGATAGCACAAACAAACCGCGTTTTTGAGCACAGCCGCAAGTCCGCGTACCGCGTTACCTTTCCATTGACCGGATCTGATAAAGTTAACCGCAAACCTTACTTGCCGCCTGCTACCGACCGCGACCGTTTACCGCTACCGCCGAGACAACCGCCGCGTTTCTTGCGAATTTGATAACATGCGCACTATTCAAGACCGGTATTATTAGAATAGAATAGCCGGATCATTTCATTTCATTAAGACCGATTTGTCGCGAGCATACACGCATACTCTTCCTACTCTCTCTTCCTTCTCTCTTTTTCATTCACATCATTGCACCGCATTCATTTCATCTCACGTAGACACATTGTAATTTAACAAGATTTGATTGATAATACAAGATGTTGTACCGAACCGATTGTTTTATTTTCCTTCTCCGAAACTGTTTCTTTCAGGACGCTTAAAAAAAAATATAGTCGCTAAATGCGTAGTTGAACGCCTGGTTTAATTTTCTCCACTGTAACAAGCTACCTGGTGCATCGTGGGCCCCTTACCACATTAATCCAAGGGGTGGCGCCCGAGATACCGTTGGAAACTCATTTTCCATCCGTCCGATATATATTGAAAGAAAAAGCTTTATTCATATGTCAGTACTGTTCGCTAAATGAGCAGATATTGGCATTGAAACGAAAAGCGACAAAACAATATTTTCAAACCGATATTTTATTTATAGATAGATTTTCCTTTCTAAAAAAATTTGAAAAGCACCATTACAATATTATATGGTCTATTTTGAACGCTTGGGTAAATAAGTATAATTTAAAAACATAGCATAAGTAGGCTTAGACAATATGGCCGATTGAATATAAGGCAATTGTTCACCTATTATTGGTCTGCTATAATATGAATATTAATGTTTATAAACAAGTTAATATTAATTATTGTTAGAAATAAAACCATACATTTAATATAATATGTTTTAGTTAATATTTATTAGCAAAAAAAAACTTACTAAACTTTAAACTACATTTAAAATGCCAAATTCTTACAATTATATTTTATAGAAACATATTTTATGTAAGACGATTTTATGGGGAATATCGCGGTAATAGCCGACATTCAATCTAATGAATATGTTCGAAATGGCCTCCATTCGCTTCTATACATTTTTGGTAACCGGCTTTCAATTTGTCTATAGCCATGGATATCCAATCGGGGTGAGTATTATTGATTTCATTTGTCACTCGTGCTTGTATTTCTAATATATTCTCGCTTGATTTAAAATATATTTTGTTTTTTAAAGTGCCCCAAAGAAACGTATCAAGTGGTGTTAAATCGGGACTGTTGGGCGGCCACGATATAATACCATGTTTACCAATCCAAATGTCGAAGTTAGCATTTAAACGTTCAGTTACTTGAACAACGTTATGCGGAGGTGCACCATCTTGTTGCCAAATTATGGTGTTAGCCACGATTAAGGGCAATTCATCCAAACGATTTTCTACATCGTCTAAGAGATCCATATATCTGGCTCCTGTCATATAGTTCTGAAAAAATATTGGACCAATAATCTTATTTCTCAGTATACCGCACCAAACATTTAAGGAGCACCTTCCAGATCTTCTTGTTTCCAGTATTTTGTGTGGATCTGCCCAGGAGTGCACATTTTTTCTATTTGGTGATCCCGAGGTGCAAAATGTAGATTCATCGGACCATAATATTTGCGAAAATAATTCCGCATTTTCTTCTAATTTAGCTATAATCTTTCTACAGAAATTAAGCCTTCTTTCTTTGTCATTTTCACTTAATTTTTGGTGTCTATGGAATTTATATGGATGCATGTTATATTTTTTTAAAGTTATATAATATATTCTCCAATAGGATTTGTCTAATTTCACTATAGCTTCTCTAATAGAATTAACTGGATTTTCTAGAAATATTAAAACATTGGTTGAACAATTAACAATAATTATTAGTTAATCGAAATTAATTATTTTACTTTGAAAATATAGAAGAATTTCCAATTTCTCTGCTTCATTATTTACAGCCACCGTTCTTTTCCTTCTTTTTAAAGTTTTCGTAGTTTGCAACAAGGTATATATATTTTTAAACGTATTGAGACTTGGTATAGTATTCCTATTTAAATTATCACCGTATAAATCAATATACTCTTGGCGCGCCCTGTATCTATTTTTATTATTTTTTAAGTAAATCTCAAGAATGTTAAATTTTTCTGCGTTTGAATATCCCATTTCGAAAACCTTTAAAGGATTTGTTTGGCAGATTCTTAAATTATAAACAATTGCCTTATATTCAATCGGCCATTCTAAGCCTACTTATGCTATGTTTTTAAATTATACTTATTTACCCAAGCGTTCAAAATAGACCATATAAAATATATATATTTGAAATGAGAAGAAGATTTTCTACAAGAATATCATATAATATACAGGGTGTTTCATTTAAAAAAACACAATTTGTTCGTATTTCACAGTTATGCGATAATATTTTTTTTCTTCTGATATTGTATAATAAAAATTCATCAAAAAGCCTACAACTTTGGTATTTAAAGTTTTTTGATACCACTTCAAATAAATGAGATAGGTGGGGGTGCAAAATATAACCAATCACCCGGTACGGCGAGAGGTTTTCTGATAGAAGGCATATCAATTGATTTTTGGTTTGTATACTTTATTTTTATTACAAAAAAATGTTTATAAAGCAAAATAATACACAAAATGTCACCAAAGGTCATAAAATTACACAAATAATTACTAACACTGACAGACATGCCATCGAGTAACAATTGTTTCGATTTCTTGAGCCATGCCGCCTACGATTTTTCCCATTTTCTGTGTAAAGTTACGGAAAAACGTTAGTATCTCAAAATGATAATGAGATACATACGGCAAACATACTATTTTCTGAAGGAGCATACTTTGGGCTCTTCAAAGGCATAACAATATACAGGGTGTTGTATTTAATATAAGAGACTAAAACCGAATTGAAAATAGAGATGATTCAACAAATATTTTGGACACTCTGTATGATTAAATTAAAAAGTGAAGATAGTTTCCGATAAACTAGGTCAACTAAAAGTTACGTGTAGAGTTGTTAGGGAAGGTAATAAACAGTGGCGGAGATATAACAGTTGAAAAAAAGTATGTTTTTGACTAAATTTTCTTTGAATAAATCATAACTTGGCAACGCTGCTTTCGACCAACAAACAAATTTACAGTTGAATACAGAACCTATGGAGGCATTATACGCCACATGAAAATGTAGAGCATTCCATTTAAGAAAAACATAATTTTGGTAATTTCTCTTTCTTGAGACACCCTGTATACTTAAAAATAATTTTTGGTTGTAGCAGAGATCAGACGTTAAAAGTATTATTAAGAAAAATTTCCCAGAAGTTTAACGGATTAGCAACTATTGACCGACGAGCGCTTGTTGGACCACCTTGTATATAAATAATAATAAATTAATAACGAGTATATAAATAACTTGTTTTTTAAACACAACTGCAAGTGGATCAAAAGGGTAAGAAAGCGAACCTACAAAAGCTGTTATGGGGTTATTAGGTTGAATGGAATGGATTTAAGGAATCCTCAACCCCTGTGACATTGCCATAAAGCAGATACCCTGTGATGATTTATTTTCTTTGGTTACGGGGTTCTGGGGTTATTAGGTTTATGGAAAATTTTTAGTTAAGATTGAGTAACAAGGTTACAGGGCTTAACAGCTTTCTTTATAGGGTTATTTGGGGTTATGGCGAAACTCTGACGTGATGGGGGTAAAGCTCGGATTCGGATTCAGCGACCCCGAAAACATATACAGGGTGTTCCTAAATATCATGTAAATACGAAAAGGGGTAATTCTTTGGCTTATTTAATGACTAAAGATTTATATAAACATAGGCGGACCGAAAAAAAGTTCATGGGGAGAAAAGGGGGCATGACCTCTAAAAAATATCTCCCTGTAGATTCTTAAAACCATTTGGTATGCCCAATGATGTAAGTCCTACAGCGTAACCTATATTCCAAATTAGAGCTAAATATCTCAAAAACTACAATAGCTATAAAGAGAAACCTAAGAAAATCTTGAAATTTCAACACCCTGTAGATCGACAACGAAGCGTTTGCGGACTTATGTTTATATGAATTTTTAGTCATTAAATAAGCCAAAGAATTACCCCTTTTCATATTTACATGATATTTAGGAACACCCTGTATATTATTAAACATACTCTCAGAAAAAAAAAATTGTATGGCTGTATAATTTTTTGCGCTTTATTTTTTTTACTTGGGAAAAAAAGACAACCAGGTGGCATTATAAGTTTCCAAAATTCGGTCTTTTCATATATCTTCGAAGGTAGTTCAAATATTTACTATTTTCTTTCGTCATTCTTATAGTTATTAAGCCCTAAAATACTTAAAATTGTCTTAATTTGACCATAATCTTCGTTTCTCTTACCGTTTTCGAGATCCACACCACGCGTACTCTGGAAATTGTATATAATACGTAGGTTAGGTTTGGCATGTTCATTTTGTCAAATCATGCGCTCTTTTTCGCTTAAGGTTGAATTCTCAACGTCATTCAATCTATTGCCAACCTATAACCTATTTCGCGTTGATTTTTTGAGTTTATTATTTTAATAACTAACATTTAAAGAAAATCAATATCGTCGGTACATTATTTAGGTAGTATCTGATATATTACAAAAATATCAATTTATTTCATTGCTAATTTTGGGAGAATTGTATAGTAAATGAACAATGAGTGACAATGACATAATAATGTTAAAAAAAACCTTACCCGATATTTTTCGCTATACAATTCTCCTAAAATAAGTTATAAAATTCCTTGATATTTATTAAATAATGTCAATTATTACCTATAGAATATCAAGTCGATACTGATTTTCTTTAAATTTTGTATAAACGCTAGAAAACATAAATAAATCTACGCGAAATAGGTTATAGGTTGGCAAGCATGTTGATACTCCCACCTTAATCACAAAAATTTAGTGGATACTGGTTTTGTAACTATGGAAATAAAAACTTTTAGTAAACCAAGCAACTTGTATCCATGTACGGGAATATGGGGTGGGTAGTCGTCAATAGAGATATATTTTTTTA
Organism: Polydrusus pterygomalis; assembly: GCA_963969555.1. NCBI lineage: Eukaryota > Metazoa > Arthropoda > Insecta > Coleoptera > Curculionidae > Polydrusus > Polydrusus pterygomalis. Next base: position 32,147,951 of record OZ018376.1, on the reverse strand, counting down.
TAATTGCTAATGAGTTTTGTTAAGTAACCGAAGAAAAACATAAAACAGCAATTTACTTATAAAATATATGTGCCACAAGTATCTGAACAACAAAACCTACTGGCTAAGGAAATTCGAAGTTGGCCTGTTTATCTGGAAATGTAATATCCACTTAGAAACTAATCGAACTTCTACGAATAATGTTTGAACTGTCATCAAAACTTTCGGGAGACCAGCATTTTCTTCTGGTGTGTTTTGTTAAGACTACTTGTAGTAAGATGTCTTCTAAAGTTTAATAAGAAACTAGGAATTGTTCGGGTTTGTTTTGTTTCTTTTATTTTTAATAAAAATTAGTTTTATGTTCAGTTTAGGTAACAGAAAACAAACTTAGTACTATTAGTCAGTTCCATATATAAAAAAAAAATATTTATTTAATTTTAAGAAAGTGGGAACGCTTAGATACCCTTATAATTTTTTTATTGAATGATGAAAGAGTTTTGGACTTCCATTGTCTTTATTTGTTTTAAATTACAACGTTTTAACTGGTAAGTATATCCAGTCGTCTTCAGGTGAATACTAAATAAGTAAAGTAACTACAGGACTATTTATACTAGCTAGGTGCACTAAAGCATAACTGAGGTGGGTGCAGTCATGCGTTCAGTTGGCACGCGATCTTATCCTAAGAATACATCTATCTAACAAAGGTTTCCAGATATTTCTTACGTCTAAGGATGGTTTACTAAAGCAGCCTGGGTTCTGCTGAAGTGAAGGAAGCTGCTGCTATTCACCAGAACCCAGGCTGCTTTAGTAAACCATCCTTGGACATAAGAAATATCTGGAAACCTTTGTTAGATAGATGTAATCTTAGGATAAGATCGCATGCCAACTGAACGCATGACTGCACCCACCACCATATACCTAAACATAATATAACGGATACGATACCGACAAATTTTTATTTATTTTGGACTCAGATTATTTAACTAAGTGTAAAATTGACGAATCAGCTCAAATTTATATTTGTGGCTACGCGGCACCACAGAATATATAGCTATGCAAAGCTATATATTCTGTAAAGGAACTTTCACTGAAAATGAATACTTCAATAATTTGCAAAGAGGGGGATTGAGCATTCCTACAGAAATAGTAAAGTCTGTCATGTTTCACATGTGTGCAATTTTTGAAAAAATTATTAATGAACCGACAACTGAATATCACTTTTTGAAAACTAATAATCAAAAGATTATTTTGTGCGATTTCACTATCACGAGTATAAAACACGATGAAACTTTACAAGATTTTTTTTCACAATGTGTACCTATGTGGTAATGAGTATGAGAATATTCTTCAAGTTCTGCATTCCATTTTTTCCAACGTTTTACTTCATGATTTTGTAAAAATGAAAACAGTCAACTTGCGACCAACAAAGCTGAGTCTAAAAACAAAAAACGAAAACTTAATACCTTTAATTAACCAAATAAAGTAGGTACAAATTATAACCTGCCAACCTCGCTGCAAGCATACCTAATAGGTACATACATATTTTATAACAACAGAAACGGCACCCGTTGGTTATTTTTAAGCGGCATACCACGGCCGAAGAGATGGAAACGTAATACTTTTAATAAATATTAGGAGTAAACACGTCTTCTATAATAATTATTAAAACCCGATATGCGACAAACTACCCCCTATTATGACAAATTATCCCTTATTGTGAGATATTACTCCCTAATGTGACAAACTACCCCCGATTGTGACACACTAACCCGTATTTTGCCTTCATGTTCAGCATTTTCTTTTTGAGGACTAATCTAGTACTTAGTCTCTATAATGTTTACTGTGGATTAGGCTTACGAGGAACACCACTCTAAAAAAAACGCGCCAAGAACTAACTATACCTCAAGGGTGGTGTGGAAATTAGTTATACAGTACAAGAATTAAAAAAAAATAACTTTAAAAATCAACATTAGGAGACAACTTACATTTTGCAACAGCACACAGCGTGTCTATTCACGGCTTAATGAGGCAGCCGAGGGATATTTAATGGTAATTTTTGTTTTCTAACTTATTTTTAACATTTGTTTTTTATTTAGGTTTGTTTATTTTCCAAGGCGTGGCTTCAAAAATATTTTTTTAATTGCAAGCAAAATTCCTATCGGGCGCGTAAACTCGCACCGCCGTCGTTGCTCCCAGTCGACTGTTTGAGTTGGTTAGGCGCGGTGTTGCCAAATGTCTGTTCATCGCTAGGTATAGAGTTCGCTGTGATACTATACGTGTACATCATGACGTACAAGCCACTTAGGCTACTAAAGTAAATATTATGTATTTATATAACCACAAATCAAAACATATAAAAGCCAAAAAAATAATCTATTGCTTTGATACCCAATTTGAAATCAAAATTAAACTAATTTGAATACCTAATAAAATATATAGAAAACGTACAGTTGGGCACTGTCGTTATTAGTGGGAGGAGGGGGAAGTGTGACATATCCCCCTATTTGACATTTAACGAAAAAATAAAAAAATAAACAAATTAATTTAAAAAAGTCACGGTATCCAATGGGATTAAACGTGGGACCTTTGACATAGTAGCTATGATATAGATTATGTATAATAATTATAAATCATAGTAAAGTATATTTCAAAGTATATCGTCTTGCATTCTTGACATCAAATTAACAAAATGCAAATTTCTAGCCCATATTTATTATTTACTACGTGTTAATAGGTATTTTAGGTGCAGAAATCAGTGACGGATTAAATTTTTTTTTAAAAACCTCTAATTTTAATTCACAAAATATACTAATAACATGATATGACCTAACTAATTTTAAAGCACTAACAATAAAATAATACATAAAGTCGCCACAGTGGATCTTTTCCCGTGAGTCATCAATCAACGATCAGGACTCAACGTGGTTAATAACTCTGCATCCTTATTTATTACAATAACAAGTTTGAATAAAAGCATAAAAGAACGTCTCCAAGATTCCGCAATAATATAACGTGCTAGACAAGAATAAAACTATAAACGTCAATTAATTACTTTTTTTATTTGTTTAGTTGACTACCGTTGTATTTTAGAACGTCATTGTCAACCTTATTTTGATCTGTCAATCTAATTCGTATTTTGTAAATTTGTGTGCCTTAAAACTGTTCCTGTTTCTAAAAATAGTTATTTTTAGAGATAATTATACCCACCATCTGTTTTAGCGGTAAGTATTTATGGATTTTTATAATATCTAATTTATTTATTTTAAATATTCTAACCGTGAAAGTTCTTTGAAAAGTTTACGGCAGTGGCTAAATTCCCTTTAATGAAAATATGTCAAAAATTTGACTTTTGCGATTTTAATAGTCAATAAAACACCAAACTTTTCTAGATTTTAAGCTTTAAAAATAGTATTAAATGTAATAACATTTGTTTGTCAATTTCTTTTAGATAATAGAGAATGCCGGGCAAAACTTAAAATAAGTAATAATTTTTTGGGATATTATGTAGTTACGTCAAACGGTAGGCAGGCACGTTCATTTTATGAACTTAGACTTAGTTTTGACTTTTTTCGTCTCGTAATTTTGATTTGATTCATACGATTTTGATGACATGAAAGTGATGACGCACGGGAAAAGAACCACTGTGGCGACTTTAATTAATAAATTTGTTTAATCTAAAACTAATTTTCTTTCACTGTCAAAGTCGTCAATTAGGATAATAACAAGGGCTTATATATAATATTAGTTTGTATATATGTCGTAGGCTGGTAGTGAAATCCGTCATTTCATGAAAAGCCTAGTCACTTCATGAAGCGTCGGCAGATTGTGTAAAAACATGAAATTACACGATCTGCCGCGTCACTTCATGAAGAGACCTTGACGTTTCGGCGTATTATGTATAACACAATCTGCCTAATTTTAAATATCGTCACTTCATGTAGTACCTAACGATGTCATGTCAGTCGGCAGATTGTGTAATTCCGTCTAAAAGGTATATTGGCAACTGGTTGTTCGTTGTTTCCCAGAGCATTTTTTTTTTAATTAAATTTTTTCAACTAATATTATTTTATAAAAATAAAAAAAATGTTCTGACAAACCCGAACAAACCAGTTGCCAATATACCTTTTAGACGGAATTACACAATATGCCTTGTTTTTGTCGCATTTCATGAAGTGACGATATTTAAAATTAGGCAGATTGTGTTATACATAATACGCCGAAACGTCAAGGTCTCTTCATGAAGTGACGCGGCAGATCGTGTAATTTCATGTTTTTACACAATCTGCCGACGCTTCATGAAGTGACTAGGCTTTTCATGAAATGACGGATTTCACTATCAGCCTACGACATATACAAATTTTCGACTTTTTAAAAATGCTTTACTGAATTTTTCCAGGTTTCTGTCAGTATATTGTTTATTATTACAGTTTTAATAAACTGTATGGCACCCGCACTTAGGGTAGAAAAAACTTCTCAAATTTGATTTTACTTGGTGCCAGATGTTATGCTCCATGGAGCTAAATATACAATGGAAGTGGAAGACGTAGGCAGGACAGTATGATCCATTTGTTTCGCAAGTTATCACATACCTACGTATTGTTTTTAATGTTACGTGTATTTAAGACTTTTAAAAGGTTTTTTTCTAAATAAATTCAAAATAACTATAATTTTCTAATAAATATTCTTGTATTTCAGTTTTGGTTCGTTAGATCTGTTTGCACTCTATATAGCAAACGACTGTGATAACTTGCGTTATCCATTAATCACAAAGGTTCGCACTTGTTTCTTCATGCACTGAGAAAAAAGTTTATTAGATCTAGGTGAAAATACACTTACTTTAATTAAAAAGTTCACTACATATAGTGACTAGTGAAGGGTTCACTTGGCCTAAGTAAATGGAAAATGCTGAAATAGTTTACCTAGAACTAGTAAACACAAATAAACAGGTGTGCTTAGAAATTCGTTATCTGATTTAAACGAACTGTTTACTTGGAATAAGTAACCCATTTATTAAGTAATGTACATTTAACCAATAAACCATTTATTTAAAATAGACAAATTGTTTAGTTAGAATTAGTGAAAGGGATAAGGATAAGGGATACCCTGAAAAGCAGAAATATGATCTTCTAAATTCCAATTTATTAACTAATACTCCATATTAGAACACTCCATAATATTATAGTACACCGCGATGTCCAATACGGCAACACAAATATCACAGCAACAGAGCACCAAACAATCCGACCGACTTCGCCTAGGACGAAAAGAAAATGATAAATCGTATTGCGTGCGACGCCACGAGTTTCGAGTTTCATCCTGCCGAAGAGAAGCGGGAGCGGCTAAAAGCGAACCGAACGTTGACGAAAGGCCAAACAAGTGAACTGGACACTTTATTTAAGCAACCAAGTTTACTTAGGAAAATATTTTGGTTTACTTATTTAAAGTAAACTTTTTTACATGTCTTAATTTATCCAAAACAAGTGAACAGAAGTTTAAATTAGGTGTACAGTATACTTAAAAATTATATGTTTACTAAAAACAAATAAACATTGTTTACTAATTTATTAGATCCAACTAAACCGATTGTAGCTAATTTGTTTTACTTGCTTTAAATAAACTAAATTTCTATAATAAATGAAATATTAGCCGGTGTAAGTAAACTTTTCCCAGCTACCACAGTTTACCTGGAGCTATTTTCTCAGTGTGGTAATCCAAACTCGAATCCTTAATATTCTTACGATATCTTTTATAGAAGACATTGGCGTTTTTGTAAGTAAACAAGTTTTCTTCAAAGCATCTTGCTTGATGAATCCTCATTTGTTAATGATTCATATTATACATTCTAAAAAATTTGTTTTGCATCCAATGATAAGTGATTTAATTATCTTCTACTTGATGCAGAGCGATAATTTTCCCACGGGCACCATGTTATTAAAAACTAGTTGGCACTAATATTTCTATGTAGGTACCACAAAATCAACACTTTAACAAATTTCTCAAACGCACAATACACAGACTTTCTCAAGACTGAATACAAAACTAATAGAAACACTCCTTTTTCCTAATTTAATGTAAAGCGGTAAAAGCGGTTAGAAGTCCTAGAAACAAAAATATACCTACTTATGTGAAAATTGATCGAACTCATATTGTGCAACTAGCGTCCTCTAGAAGGCATCTTTAAACTAATTGTGAAATCGTCTTTCTTGCTTTCGAAACCATAACTACACCGAAAGTGATTCATATTCGCGTAACAATTGTCAAATCATCGCAAATTTTCTAAAATAAATGTCTACTTGGATCACCCTGTATCTCTTTAACCATGGATATTTTATTATAAGAAATTAAGCATAAATAACCCATTTTCAAGTCTACTATCTCCTGTTGCTGTATGGCCTCTTAGTATAAGACACCCTTTGTAAGTTACCTTGAAGAATTATAATAGTCGAATCGAATCGAAGATAAGTCTGTCCCATTATTGACTAGGTCAGCAACTAAGATTTATTGACCACATGAAAACAATATACACAGACGTAGATAAGAAGGAAGCGGTATCGCTGCCGGTCGTTATTGCTAAATATAAATTTTACCTTTGACACCCACATGCACCTAACCTAAGCCATTAAGGCCTTATATAACGGCCCATATAAATCTGCCGTGGGCAAGTGTACCATATAAGTGCCAAGGCAAGGGTAAAAAAATGGGCAGCTGCAGAATCACCCTGCCGCACGCACCCACGTCGCCGATGGTACAGAAACTCAATGATTTAGAGCCCATCGGCCAGTCAGGCACACTCTTGGAAGGTCACTGGGTTTAAATATTAATAGTGTTTCACCAATGGTGGAGAAAGATGAGACAGGTCTGTTTCTATTCTTCCCTTATATGATTTTGATTTTAAATAACTTGAAGATTGGAGATCAAAACGTTAAAATAAATATTGAGTCTTTGTTGTTCTTTATTTGGATTTTGGTTGGTGTCGGTAGATTATTTCGTTCTAAAGAAGCAATTTCAAAGATAACAAACTACTATATCTTCAATAAATACAACCAAAAGTCTAAAGGATCACTAAATGATAATCGACACTAGAAAAAACTGCATATAGGTACCGTGCGGGCAAAAATTATTTGCATCAAAGAGGGCTTGGATTAAAGAACGTGGGTCTTGGTTTCGATCACAATGATGGGGACGATATATCTAACCAAATCTAGGTTAAAATTTTGTCAAATTCATATTATGACATGATATATGCCAAACTAATGAGTAATAAAATAAGTAGACAAATACAAATTTATTTTTGTTGTTTACAAAATTAACAAAGTAAGAATATACCGAAAGAAAAAGAAAAATAATTACATAAATTGCTGAAATTGGCCACCGCCATGCTCCAAGCAAAAATTCACGCGTCTCTTCATATTTTCGAAAGTGTTGACCAGCATCTCTGGAGAAATGTTACCACATTCTTGGATAATCCTTTCTTGTAATTGTTCTAAATTTGCAACTGGTGTTTTAAAAACAGTGTTCTTTAAATGAGGAAAAACGAAGTAATCCATAACCGTTAAACAAGGTGATCTAGGTGGGACTTCAATGTCTGATCGAAAACTGATCAATCTGTCGTCGAAAAAATTGCGTAAGTAGTTAATAGTTTCGGTTGCTGTATATGGGCGGTTGCACCGTCCTGTTGAAAATATCCTAAACGTCGTTCGTCGTCAAGTAATTGCTCCACAAATGGATTCAAAATATTATCTCTATACCGCTGTGCTGTAACTGTGTCATGGAAAAAAAATAGGACCAACAATTCTTCTTCGGAAAACAGCTAACTAGACACCAATGTTTTGCGGGTGCAATGTGGACTCTACAAAAAAAATAGGGATTTTCACTACTCCACACATGCGTGTATTCTGAGAATTCACATGACCGAAGAGGTGGAACCAGGAACCAGGCTTCATCCGAAAAAAATGTCAGGTCTAATAAATCATTTATTTCCAATAAATTTTGTGTAAACCATTGAGAGTAATTCCTGCGTCTTTCAAAATATGCGGCTTGTATTTCTTGGAATACTTGCACTTTATAAGGAAATTCATTTAGCTGCTTCTTAAGAATAGTCTTGCTTGTTCCATAAGATCTTCCCACTTCTTGAGACAGGCGTCTTATAGAATTTGTTGACGTATTTTGCCTTATTTCACCTAAACACAGCCACGGTTTTTTTCAGGCAATGATAAAAATCCCCAGCAATAAAATCAACGTTAGGAAAATGTTCGTGAAAATCGCCCATGCACAAATCTGGATTGTATTGCCACTCACCATTTACTCTAACCCCGTTTCGAAAAATGTTCAAGAAATTGGAAAAATTAGCTATGAGTCAAATTACTGTACAAGATGACGGAATAACTGATTGATTGTTAATTCAGGTAGTTACTGATTTTTGCTCGCACGGTAGAACAAGAAGCAGCTTAATTATTGGTGGGAATTATGGTCAATCTTCACGTTAAATTCTTGTCATTCTACTAAACTGAAAAAATATTTTCAAACCAATGTTATCGATTATTTTAATTAACCATTGGTGCAAACCACCATTTTCTTATTTAGCAGAAGAAGCGCACGAAGAACACTAGCCATCGCAGACAAGGAAGGTGCGGACGCGCTGCCCGCAGGCCATCAAGGGTCACGGCTTACCGCCGCCCGCGCTCCCTAGGTTCTCACGCCTGCCGCCGCGTCAGGTGCTGCCTGCATGCCGACGGTGCCGGACAGCGAGCGAAGAAAATAATGATTAAGTGGAATAACATTGATTCGATTTTCGTCTTTTCGTAAATAAATGTATCCCTGTAAATGTTTTTCCCACCGGTTTTATTTGGATTGTTCAGTTGCCAAAATGTCATATTATTTACTATCGGTTCGCCTATGAAATCAAAATAATCTAACTTCTAGCAGGAGTAGGGTAGGATCGCCCAAGAGTCTAATTTATTAGAGTAAATAAAACACAAACTTTTTCTTCAAATGATTTATCAATAACAAAAACTGGTGTGTTACCTATACAGGGTGATTCATTAAGGGTGGCGACCGGCCATATCTCGGAAACTACTAGGCATAGAAACTTGGAGAAAAAAAAATTATGATTAAAACGGTCATGAGAAAATTCTGGAAATTACTTTTAAGTTCCTCATTTCGCCGCAAGGGGGCACAATTAAATTTTTTTTTTAATTCTAAATTTCTCCGAAATTTCCCATATTAAGGTATAACTCTGATTACATCATCGAAAAGCTTAGACAATTCTGCATCATTTTCGTTTAAGGCTTATTGGCGTACCGGCCTTGATAAGAGTGGGGGAAGCTATTGAATGTGTAAACATTAAAATCGCTGTAACTTGTAAACGACTTATCCGATTTTACTAAATTTAAGCTTGTTTGGAAGGGTAAGTATTTTCAATCGTATCCAATATACACGATAGTGTGTAATAAAATTGCTAGAGGGCGCAATTTGTAATAATAACAGTTTTTTCGATTTTTTCCCGGAAATTCAAATCATACGGTATAACTATGACATCATAATCGAAAAGTGGATGAAATTTGCAAGAAAAGATGTGAAGACCACAGTTCGATATCTTTGTTCGTTTCAGAGTTATTGCCAAAACAATAATTTTTAATACAAATTGCGCCCTCTACCAATTTTATTAGAAATTATCTTGTACCATTGGATACGACAAGTGAAGGTACTTACCTTTCTCTTCCAAACAAGCTTAAATTTAGTCAAATCGGTTAAGTAGTTTAGAAGTTACAGCGATTTTAATGTTTACAGTTTCACTTGATAAGAGTGGGAGAAGCTATTGAAAGTGTAAACAATAAAATCGCTGTAACTTCTAAACGACTTATCCGATTTTACTAAATTTAAGCTTGTTTGGAAGAACCTTCAATTGTCGTATCTAATGGTACAAGATAGTTTCTAATAAAATTGCTAGAGGGCGCAATTTGTATTAAAAATTAATGTATTGGCAATAACTCTGAAACGGACAAAGATATCGAACTGCGGTCTTCACATCTTTTCTTGCAAATTTCATCTACTTTTCGATTATGGTATCATAATTATACCGTATGGTTTGAATTTTCGGGATAAAATCAAAAAAACTATTATTATTACAAATTGCGCCCTCTAGCAATTTTATTGAGAACTATTATGGACAACTTAATACGACTGGTGAAAGTGCATACATTTCTCTTCCAAACAGTCTTTAGTTTGCTAAAATCGGATAAGTCGTTTAGAAGTTACAGCGATTTAAATGTTTACACTTTCAACAGCTTCCCCCACTCTTATTAAAGTCGGTACGCCAATGAGCATTAGACCAAAATGATGCATAATTGTCCAAGCTTTAAAATGGTGTTATCAAACATATACGTTAATGTGGAATTTTCGGAGTTATGTAAAATTTTAATATTTACTTTTCAATTACGCCCTCTTGCGGCAAAATGCGGAACTTAAAAGTAATTTCCAGAATTTTCTCATGACCGCTTTAATCATATTTTTTTTTTCTTCAAGTTTCTATGCCTAGTAGTTTCCGAGATATGGCCGGTCGCCACCCTTAATGAATCACCCTGTATACTAATATCATAGAAAAATATCGTATATTGGCAAACTAACAACGTTTCTCAAAGTTATGTATTAAAAATAAAAAAATCGAAAATGCGTACTTTTTGATGACTGGTGCTCTAAGAGTACGCGACCTATATGCCTAAGGGTACGCATTAAAAACTATAAATATATTAACCTAACAGTTTAAGAATAATGGGCTAACCAAAATCATTTATCCCCATGTAGGGGAAGGTCGCCAATGATGGCACCTTTTTTTTACCACCTAATATATTTTTTAGTTCAAAGGTTTTAACCCATTTAACCATGTTAAAATATTTGGTACTACTTAAATATTCGTTATAATACTTTAAAAATATACAAAATTATTTTTTTGGTAAAAAGAATAGAAAAGAAAAAACCACCAAGGCAACGCAGTTGCCTATGATGGCATACTCCAGTAAAATGCAAAAATCTGAAGGACGCATACATGTAAAAGAAATATTTTTGTTAAGTACAGTTTGCACATTTTTATTGTTAAAAAATTCAAGCACATAAAACTGTTTAAAAAGACTTAAAATAATATATTACATTCTAGAGATCATGTTTAAAACTTTATAAAAAAATTAAAACATTATCAGGAAAGTGCAATCTAAAGATATATTCAAAAACTTTACAAAGCATATAAGTAGTGTTTAGGGACATAGACACAAAGAAAAGTAAAAGTAGCGCCGTTTTGAATATGACGCTTATGATGGCATACCTATTTATATGTATTTATAGGTATGCCATCATAGGAAACCAATGGATATACCATCCTAGGAATATGTCACATTTCTAGTACCTATATAAATTATAAAAAATTAAGACCACAACTTAGATTTAAAATAATCATAGCAAAGTAACATATTATATATCCTATAGTTATCGGAAAAAAATCGTGCATTCTAATTTAATGCACCTAACATAATAAACTTTTGATTTAAAAACTGGCTAATATTACTTCGGCACTTAACAATTATTTCTGTTCTATTAAATAACTTTACAAAAAAACGTCCGTCACGACTGAAATTCGACTCACAACTGAACGGTCATACGGTCAATACGCGCGCCCGTCTAACTATGCGGGATGACGCAAACCCGGTTTATTCCAGAGATACCTGTGGTATGCCATCAAGGGCGACCTTCCCCTACCTTGCTTTTTAGTATTTTCTTCTTGTTAAGGTATAACTTGATCCTTATAGGGAGTGGACGAAAGAATTTCGGATTTTTTAGACTTTTGCCTTCGTATTTGCTGGTGTTTGGCTTATGGTAAAGGCATGATCATTTTTGGCGTTACTTTCAAACAGGAAGGGCCCGGATCGCAGTGTGAACATGAAGGGCCAGGGTCATAGTATAGAGGGTTTTCATCCAACACTGGAATTCTGGATAAGTTTCGAACTCTCCCAATGACATTCTGCCCATTCTGGCTAAGGTCAGGGCTTTGAGTAGGAGTTCAATGTCTTTCTTATAAGTTTTTTGTTTTCAAGGTGACCAGAGGTACGAAATCCTCAGGGTACATTAATTGAGGACTTTGCAACCGACCTTTTGCTTTCTCCATTTGCTAATCGTTCAGCTGATTGATTTAAGATTTCTTGTGTAAATTTTAACTCCCTCTTGTAATCCTTTTATATTTTCCCATGTTCACAAATTTATCGGAAAAACTCTTTAAAACCAAACGAAAACAATTATATATAAAATATAAAAGCTAAGAGTACGCATGGTGGGGTAAGAGTACGCGTGCGTACTCTTTGGGTGCGTACTCTTATGTGCCTAGCAATAAATATAAAAAACTGGCTTCAAAAACCAAACCAACAAACGTAACTAAAATGAGTAAAATGTAAACACAGAAATTTGTTGCGCCAAAACCATATTTATTATCATGTTCAATAAAATATTTAGCAAAAATCTATATGTAATAGTCTACGTCTTACTTTACACTGCATAAATATTATAAAAAAGAAACAATAATTTGAATTTCTTATCGTAATTCAAACAAAATCAACACTGCCCTACTCTAACCTTCACAAATTCTTGTACTGGTTGTAATTAAACAGCTGATGTGAAATTTTTTAATTGGGGTGTTGTCAAGTAGAAAATATCACTAATGCGTACTCTTAGGGAACGCACGCGTACTCTTAGGCGATCCTACCCTATTATAGGGAGAAGTAGTGCCAGGCCAGAAGGTTGATGTGCAAGACTCTTAGACTTAGACTTTTACGTTTAAATTTTGTCAGTCATAAGCCATACCAGAAATATTATTATACAGTTCCTGCATTATGATGGGTTTCGAACCGCAATTGCTATGCGGTGAACCGACCTTAAGTCCCGGTATATTTCCAAGAGGAACTATTGGCTTTAAGCATAGATATTAACCTGTGGGTAAGCAAACAATAATTACGAAAGTGGCAAATTATGGCCTCCCGCATGTAAACAAAGCTACACACGATTAGACATGCGCACTGCAACATTATCATTTGACGAATGGGAAATTAGACAGGTTTAGGCTTAACAATTTAAGTTTTTGTTTACGAAATTGTAACAGTAGACCTTCAATTTATTTTTACGTGTAAACAGCTAAAATTTGCCTCAAATTCTTGCTAAAAAATTAAAATTTCCCTCAATTTTTGTTGGGAAATAAGGTAGTAATTTCTGGCATTTTTAGCGTTGCAAACCTATCAAATTTTGAGGATAGAAAATTGTTTTTAATGGTTTATTTCTAAAATTTGTTTAAAAATAATTCGTCGTCGTGTTATTAGTTCAAAAAGGAAGAGAACAAGTAAATTAATCTATAAACCTTATTAAATCGAATATAAAAAATAAACAAAACCAACAAAATAACCAATCTTCGATGTTATCGCGTACCTAACCTCAAGTCAAATATGAGTTATGAGATGGAGTTATATAACTTGCAGTGATTTTTACAATCTGGCAAAAACTTGGGTACTGTAAAACATTTTCAAGCACAATTTCTTGTACTCCATGTATTGCCTGAAAATAGGCGTACCTAATTAGATTGCAGGGTTGCAAATAAAATATACCAAAACATGCATCGGAATAATCTGTCTTGGTGTGTATTTCTTTTTATTTTCATACCTTGTTTTTGTCGCCTAGGCCTAGTTTGATGTGTTGAAATTGATCATAATAAAATAAAGTTCAATCAAGATACATCACTACTCCATACTTACTGAAAATACAAAATACCCGGTATTTTATCCCTATTTGGGCATAATAAAATTATAGAACGGCTGTTACTAGTCATTAGTCATTGTTTATATTGTAATTCGCGAATCCGAGTCACTAAGCATAAACACAATTCACTAAACTACACAAAAACTAGAATATAATAATAGAAATAGAATAATAGAAATATTATATAGAATATTAAACACCCATAATCCGCAATAACAAAGAAAACAACAACAACGTAACTTTTGTTTGCTTACAAGATAAGATATACGAATCTAAAGGTAAATGTCCATGGCTTCAACGAAATCATTGGTTTAAGGAGTCACTCAATCCATTTGAATCAGTATTGGACCTGGGTTACTGTCTGCCCTGTCAAGTCCTTAATCCAAAAGTAAACCTAACAATGTGAGAATACCAATCAACTATAAATTCATTTTAATTTATACTTGATTCAAGGCACGAAATCACTTTGAATCAAGTTATTTTGTATAGTTATAATGGGTGATGGATCAAACCAACTCTGTAATGCGATGAAAATTTAAAACATCCAAGTTCAGGATCGCCAGTTGCTATTATTCTAATACTGTCCTATTTTAAGAGTAATTTTGATAAACCAGTATTTTCTATCCTAATTTTTAATTTCTATATCAAAAGACAACATTTTTCCATTTTATAATATATTTATTTTTATCGCTGTGATAGCTGTTTGGTTTTATCAGAAAAGAATAAAGGGTGATTACCAAGTAACCAAGACTTCCGATTAAGTTGCCTACAAATTTCCTGGCAATCTGGTTACTCAGGAATTGCCCATTCATTGGTCGAATTTCCGAGCAGGTTGGCAACCAATTCATCTCTCTGCAATAAGTTTTTATTCTAAAAATAGTCAAAGCGCTCGTGTGTAGAACAATTGCGTTCATTTTTACCATTTTCATTACGTGCATTTTCTACACACGTAGAAAAACAACACCATCAAAAGTATTAAAACACGACGAGGAACCTACTGCATGGCACCTTACACTACAAGCAGACGTAGGTATACACAAATACTAAATATTTCAAGGAAGCTGAGCGACCCGGTTGTCGACGTCCATTTATACAACACCCTTTTGGTCAAGTAAATTGCTTTTAATCACAACCTGATTCACCTTCCGTCTGGTAAATATAATAATCGCTTGGCAACCAAAATATTCTCAATAAAAGACAATTTATTTTGTCAAATTTCCACTTTTATTGAAAAACTTTTTCTTTACACGACGCGTTTCGCTACATTGTAGCTTTTTCGGGTGTATGGTGCTAACTAATTTTATTTCAGTACAATAACAAAATGGTCTAGATACTTAATGTCTCAATGCAGGTATACACATTGCAAGCTTAATTATTTAATTATATGTTCTTAACACTGTTTAGGTATTGTAAACTTAAATATTATTGTCGGTAAAAGATATCTTAATCTTATGGGAAACCCAAAGAACCCTATTTAGATTATTGACACAGATTTAGCAAAGGGGAACAATTTAGTTCTAATTGGAGCACCCGAATTTTTTAATCGATTTATTTCTAAACTTTCCAAAAGAGTTTTGACTCTTGTTTACAATATGTAAAATTTTAAATTTTGGATCAAAATTATGTTGTTCCTGTAAAAGATGATTAGAATAAGTTGAGTCGGTTTTATGACTGAGAAAACTTCTTCTATGTTCCAAAATTCTCGTTGTAAATGATTGACCTGTTTGGCCTTCAAACACTGTGTCAATAATCTAAATAGGGTTCTTTGGATTTCCCATAAGATTAAGATATATTATACGGACAATAATATTTAAGTTTACAATACCTAAACAGTGTAAAGAACATATAATTAAATAATTAAGGTTGCAAAGTGTATACCTGAATTGAGTAATTAAGTATCTAGACCATTTTGTTATTGTACTGAAATAAAATTAGTTAGCACCATACACCCGAAGAAGCTACAATGTAGCGAAACGCGTCGTGTAAAGAAAAAGTTCTTCAATAAGAGTGGAAATTTGACAAAATAAATTGTGTTTCATTGAGTTATAATGAATTTTCATCAAGTAAAGGCCTCAACGATTCAAACCAAAATATTGCTTGTAATTTGATCGACATCGCTCACTAACGGGGCAATCTTTGGAAAATTCGATTGCAGGCGACAGGCGACTAGATGGTCAATCTGGTTACTCGATAATCTCCTAACTAACTAACTTCCTTTGGACTTATCAAATTGTGTACTCCTGTCTTTAGATAAAATTCCAAACAGGATTTTTTATGGGTAATGATTATTTTCAGTCAATGCTATAACATTTTTAAAGCAAAAAGGGACAAAAAGTAAAAATAATATTAGTGAAAACTCGTAGTTCAAAACTATACCAATATATTATCCCTCGCCGACATTACTTGTTCGTTTTTCGTTTTAGCGCATTTAAAAATGGAATACGAATACAGAGGGAATGGTTGATTAAAAAATATTATTAATGTTTCTGGTATGACACTAAAGAGATTAACTAACGTTGCCAAAAGATACTCACGAAATTAGCAAAATGTGGTTGGGGCGTTTTTGATTATTACAGCCCGACTCTTTTTAACTGTCGAGGAAGTTTTACTTCATTAATTCGGTTGGAATTAGGTTCTTTATTGCTTTGGAAGTTAGTTTTTCGGATTATCCATTGTTAGGTCTAAACTGTCTTTGAAAACGTCAAAGGAATTGTCTCGTCGTTTATTATTTTGTGTTTTGCCACAAGAATCAGAATAGTCCTAAAAAGTATTAGTGCTGAATATAATTTATTTGTTTATGGTGAGGGTGTCATTAATTTGTCAAAATAAAAAACAAACCCGGACAATGAATTGACAACTCTTAATTGTTGATTTAACCAATAAGACCAAGATTACGCGATAATCATGCACTATAGGGCAAGATTGTAATTATTGTATCAAAAATTACTTAGTTAAGGCAGGTCTTTAACACCTTTCTTTTTTAATTGGCAACGCAATTTTGAAGTAAACATCATTTTTATTTAGCAAAATTATTAAAAATACATATTTTTCGTTTTAATTATTATAGTTCAATTATCAGATACTAGTTCGATATGAACACTATAATGAAATGTGTGCAACGTTAAACCACGAGGCGTTAGCCGAGTGGTTTAATTGCACAAGTTTCATTAACAAAGTTCATATCGAATGTGTATCCTTTAAAATGTAATCTACGACAGTGCAAATTGTGTAATGAGGATTTGGAGTGGAGAACAAACGGTTTGTGGTAATGTTGTTGCTTCTCGTAGAGACTAGTTCCAGAGAAAAAATATTGTAGATATTTTTAAGAAAAAGTAAAAACTATAAAATTACCTACCTAACTGGGCAGATATCGTCATTTGCTATATTTCTAATCAACCATTTGCACTCAGTCAGTTTGCGATTATACTCGACTATGTTACTTAAAGTTCCATCATTTAAGCTTCTCTTCTTTAAAATATTCCACCAACCATTGTGAAGCCTTGTTCGCTCGAAATGCCAACTCATACTTACATACTTATTACAAGGAGTCCATCTGAGGTATTGGTCATATAAATTTAACATTATAAACAACTACTGATATGTTAAACCTGGAACTGGCTTCATTTTTCTCTACATCGCCTTGCAAGGCGTCTCTAGCGTGCTTAAATACCTCAGTAAAAGGTTCAACACCAAACTTGTTGAGGAATTTGTCTTGGACTAGCTATGCTATTACATTCCACATGGTTTTCACTATACACTCTCTTTGTAAAGCGACCCATCTTTTTTGCCAAATCGTTTCCCCAAATCTTTCAAAATTAGAGAAGGTTTCCCCTTTGTCGTATTTCTGCCTAAATCCATGGACATTTACCTTTAGACACGTATAGCTTATCTCGTGCGCAAACAAACGTTTTATTGGTGAAAAAATACGTCTGAGCGCACTGCTCGGTCAGATGCCTTCCCTCCCAGCAGGATTGAGCATGCGCACAAACCTTGATATCGGCCTTCTTTAGCAACATGCTCAAAATACACTCCAGAACCGGCTCGGTTCCATTTTTGTTGTTGTGTTTTAAGTTTTCTCTGTAGATTCCTTATTATTTATTGTGAGTGTTTAATATTTACGGATTTCTAGATTTTGTGTAGTTTAGTGAGTTGAGTTTGTGCTTTTAGTGACTCGGATACTCGGATTGGAATATGAATAGTGACTAATAACAGCCTTTGTATGATTTTATTATGCTCAAATATAGGGGTAAAATACCGGGATATTTCGTATTTTCAGTTTTCAGTAAGTATGAAGCAGTGATGTATCTTAATAATATATAATCTTATTTTATTATGATCAATTTCAACACATCTAGCTGGGCCTAGGCTACACGAAAATATAAAGAAACACACATTAAGACAGAATATCCCGATGCATGTTTTAGTATATTTTATTTTCAGCCCTGCATTCTAATTAGGTAGGTTCGCCTATTTTTCGGGCAATATATTGCTTCAAAAAGTTTAAAAGACACTTTTCTTTATACTTATATTAAGTATATAAAAGAAAAAAGTAAATATCTAGGTATGTTTATATTAATCCAAGGGTCATGTTCTCAGGCAAAAACTCTTTCAAATTCTTGAACAAGAAATTGTGCTTGAAAATGTTGTACACGGATTTAAGTTTTTCCAAATTGTAAAAATCAATACAAGTTATATACCAACTAATATTTGACTTGAGGTTGGGTACGCGATAACATCGAAGATTGGTTATTTTGCTGGTTTTGTGTGTTTTTTATATTGGATTTTGTAAGTTTTATAGATTAATTGACTTGTTCTCTTCCTTTTTGAACTAAAATCATGATGACAAATTATTTTTAAACCAATTTTAGAAACAAACCCTTAAAAACAATTTTCTATCCTCAAAATCTGATAGGTTTGCAACAACTAAAAATGCCAGAAATCACTACCTTATTTCCGAACTTGATCAAAAATTAGCAAGAATTTGGGGCAAATTTTAGCTGTTTACGCATAAAAATAAATTGAACGTCAACCTTTAAAATTTCTTAAATTTTAAATCATTTTCCCATTCGTCAAATGATAATGTTGCAGTGCGCATGTCTAATCGTGTGTAGCTTTGTTTACAAGTGCGAAGCCCTAAATTTGCCACTTTCGTCATTACTGTTTGCCTATCTAAAGGTAAACATCTATGCCGAAAACGTATCGTTTTTCAATTAAAAAATATTTAAACTGCCTACATACAGGGTGACAATTTAAAAACTTGAAATGGCCATATCTTAGGAACGAAAAACTGAAGAAAAAAACTCAAAAAACAGTTTCTATAAAACGAAGGGGGAACAAAAACAAGCGTATTATCCCACCCTTATCTGCAACCCCTTGGACAGGGTGAGATACACCCCTAAAATCTTAAATAGAAAGGGAGGTCGAGTGATACATCATTTTGAAGCTCTTGAAAAATGCTTTCCAATGGTACCATAGAAAGATACATTTCAGGAAATTCTTCTCTGTTTATTAAGGAAAACAATAAATGAAAACACAATTTTGAAATTTTTTATTATTATTTAATTAAATGTTCAAAATGATTGCTACCAATATCCTGGCATATTAAGAGATATCTCTTAAGAATTCTAAACATTTTAAGCCTAGGTATTTTGTTTTGGTTTATTTGCTATGGTTTTTTTGTCGAAATAAATTTTGTTTATAAATATTCGCATTTTATTATCACAGAATTTACTTTAAAAGTAACTTGTACTAGTATTATTATTTTAAGAACAGTTGACTTTCGGTTCAGTTTAAACGAAAAGCAGCACTTCTTATCTTTAACAATGGTGTACAGCACAGCTGAACGTGTAGAAATTATTTTCATTTATGGTTCCCAGGATCAATGTTTCTTAAGGACAGCTCAACGTTTTAACGAAAGGCATCCAGGTCAAAATGTAAGCCCGGAGTATGTTCGCCAACTAGTAGCCAAATTTGAAGAAACTGGTTCTGTCGCGAATAAAAAGAGAAATCAACCGAGACTAGCCGACGAAGCAGCGCAAATTGAAATTCTGGGGCAGTTTGCAATGAATTCAACTTTATCAACTCGTCAAGCAGCTGTAGGAACTGGATTATCTCGTGAATGAATAAGAAAGGTACTTAAATTTCATAAGTTTAAATAAATATAACTATATATATAATAAAAAAACTGCACATACTGCAAGAACTTGGTGACGACGACCCGGACAGAAGAATTTAGTTTTGTGAAATAATGACAGATAGAATTACGGCAGAACCTCGACTAGTTAAAAATATTTGCTTCAGTGATAAGTGTACCTTTTATTTAAATGGGCGTGTTAATAAGCAAAACTGTCGTTACTGGAATGACGAAAACCCCCACGTATTTAGAGAAGGGCATACCCAGTACCCCCAGAAAATTAATGTTTGGGCTGGTATATTGGGAGATGGTATTATCGGCCCAATATTTATGCAAGGAAATTTAAATGGCGACAGGTATGCTAAAATGCTACAGAGGTCTATCGAACCACTAATAGTGCGAGAATTAGAAAATCAGAGGGACATACTCGGAAATTTATCTTTAGAAGAACGCTTACTACATTTCCGACAGGATGGAGCACCTCCGCATTATGTAGTTCCCGTTAGGCAGTGGTTGGATGATAATTATCCCAACCAGTGGATTGGAAGAAGAGGTCCTGTTGAATGGCCACCTAGATCCCCGGACCTAACACCTCTTGACTTCTTTTTGTGGGGTCACCTAAAATCGGTGGTTTTTAAAACGCAACCTGAGTCACTAGAGCAACTTCAGCATAGAATAGTTCAGGAATGCCGTGCTATATCCAGAGAAACATTTGCAAATGTACGTGAAGAATTTAAAAGTAGGCTTTATTATTGTCCTCAAAACAACGGAAATCATTTTGAACATTTAATTACATAATAATAAAAAATTTTAAAATTGTGTTTTTATTTATTGTTTTCCTTAATAAACAGAGAAGAATTTTCTGACATGTAGCTTTCTATGGTACCATTAGAAAGCATTTTTCAAGAGCTTCAAAATGATGTATTACCCGACCCCCCTTTCTATTTAGGCTTTTAGGGGTGTATCTCACCCTGTCCAAGGGGTTGCAGATAAGGGTGGGATAATACGCTTGTTTTTGTTCCTCCTTCGTTTTATAGAAACTGTTTTTTGCGTTTTTTTTTTCAGTTTTTCGTTCCTAAGATATGGCCATTTCAAGTTTTTAAATTGTCACCCTGTATAGATACTTTAGGTCTTCTAGTATCTTGTGGAGTTAGATTTTCTATAGATTGGTTAATTAGTTCCAACGTAGCTTGTCTGCATTTTTTATAAAGGGACAAAAATGTTATATATTATAATATTATATAGTTTTTGTGTCTGTAGAGTTATGTACCTTGTCATGGAAACGACAATAGCAACCAACGGATGCTTTTTGGCATAAAAAATCCCATTTTAGTGTCGATCGTTCCTTTTTATTCCTTATGAATAGAGTTATTATTCTTTATTAAGCCAGGCTATTTATTTTTTGATTAAACTTTTCAGATAAATCGTTTTTCAGGGCGATCAACTCGTCTTTTACATACGATCGCGCCAGCCAACTATCGCGGCATCGTGGCCATAAATCGAGTTGTTTCTGCCACCAAAATCAACTTCTGCATATACGAACTGGGCGCGCTTTTATAATTTACGAGATCTGTAACAATACTGTGCCGGCGAGCGAACATGATTTAGGTCGTTGCAATATTCCAGTAGCCGGAAATCTTCTGAAATATTACTGGGTTGGTTTACCGAGGCTGGACGCACGGCTAACGCTTCCATTTACTTATTGATATAAAAGTCTATGTATCGGAGGTGCATGGAGGTTATTTATTTGTTGAAAATACTTTCGGAAATGAGTTTTTAACACTGGTGTTTTAATCGGGAAATATCGTAAACTGGATGGTATCGGTCATAGGAAATTCTTTTTGCGTTATTGCGGTAAACCATCTGGATCTCTTTTTTATTGACTGGCTGATTGAGCATAATATACCTTGTATTATCGATGTCCTTATTTCCTTGCAAGTACCCTTTGGAGCAACGATCCAGCATAGGCACAAAATGTTTTTTTTTCTCTCTACACTGAGAAAAAGCCTTCTATTCCTTTTAAGATTTCACATACTCTTTATACAACTGTTTAATGCTGTATGTGACAGCAATGCGCTTTCCTACTGTAGGGACAACGAAAATTGCTAGACCGTTGTGTAGTGATGATAATATGACGGCAATTTAGCCAATAGGAATTAGGAGTTAATGCTACCATAGAATGGTTTATAGCCATTATTACTTTGAATACTCACAGTAATTATCAAGTTCTATTGGGGGTGTAATCTGGTTTAATATACTGTATTAGTTTCGGCTGGCAGTTGTAATAAAACTTGACAATAATCATAATAATATTTGCGTGCTACGGTTAATAAAATATATATTTACCAATGGAAATCAACGCTGTGGTTTTCAAAAATTTAAATTGCTTCTAGTGTGATATTGTTCTTGTCGTTTAACATTGCATATTCTGCGTTATTGCGGTAAACCATCTGGATCTCTTTTTTATTGACTGGCTGATTGTGCATAATATACCTTGTATTATCGATGTCCTTATTTCCTTGCAAGTACCCTTTGGAGCAACGATCCAGCATAGGCAAGGATGTATGCATTCATTTATGTTGCATATCTATTATGCAACATGGTTTACTGAGATGGTGAAATTCATCCATAGATTATAAAGTACATTACTAATTATGGATTGTGCCATTTAAGAACTTTCTATTGCTTGATCTAACATGCAATGTTTAAAAAATTAAATACGAAGTAAAAATAAATTAATTGAAACAGGTATTGGTACGATCAATAAAATTCAAATTCAGACAGGACAGCTAGAAGACTCGAAACACGATGTGACCTGCGCAACAAATATGTTAAAACTAATACTACGGCGCGCGGCGATTGCCGATCGCTACGAACCCCCACCCACCATTTATTATATATATATTATTATAGTTTATAATATACCGACGTTGTGGTCTACTGGTCAGCGCAGCGGCCTCACAGATCGTAGGCCCGGTGCCGGCAACGTCGATGTTAAATTTGGAATTTGGTTTAAGAGGTGCGCCGTCTTTCGGAAGAGACGTTAAACTGTGGGCCCCGTGTCATGGATTTCGGCACGTTAAAGAACCCTACCCTCGACAAAGAGGGATTCGGCAAAATTACCAGATAGTGTGTGACAAATTCCCTGGCGTCGGTGATTGGCCTCGTTGCGGAAAAAGGCCGACGTAAAATAAATTAATAAAAAAAAAAAAAAAGTTTATAATATAAACAATTTGTTTTTGGGGACCCTGCTCTGCTTTCTTAATTGTAGAGAAAGCGCTTTACTGGGAACAGAATGCGTCGCATTGGAAAGATGCAACTTATTACTTAACAAAATTGATGTAGGTATATTAAAAGAAGTTAATTATTTAAGAAGACTGTGCTGCTAATGGAACTGATTACTACCAATAAAAACACTGTTCTAGAAAATCTGGAATTGATATAACACTAAAGCAGATTTGATACTCTAGCAATTTATGTAATATGGGTTAATAAAATATAAGTAATCAATACAAGCTATGTCTTAGCAAACCTGTTGTATTAGATCATTATCATAGAAGGTTCCGGATTGCAGTCCTCTTCAAAATGCAGTTGTAATATTATTCTGACCTAGTATTTACAAAAACAAATCTCGATTTAGCTTTTTCAAGAACTTCTAAAAAAATTTCGAATTCAAAAACTCTTTTTTTCCAAGTATTACTTGTATGCGAAAACATCAAATTGAACTTATTTACCAATATTTAAAAACTAATAGTAACTTGGGTACTAAATATAACCTGTGATGGGCAGTTTTATATTCAAACAATAGTGAATATAAAATTATATTCGTTCAATTTTAATGGGATAGCTTGTAATTTATTCTTTCAGTAGATCATTTAATGAAAACAGAACACATACATGTGGCAGTAGAAAAAAAACATTTTCCATTGTCTATCTGATATTTTCGTCGCATTTCTCATATCTTGATTAAAAGATGTACAACTTCATTTTCTCTAAAAATATTTTTCTTTTCTTCCTTATATTGCAATCTACCACACCCTTTTGTCTTGTAACAAGTTGCTCAAGTGTTATTTTCAACTCAATTTATGTTTGTGAGGGAAACACAATTTTTAACTAAAAATACCTAGGAAATAAAAGAAAAATCCCCAAAGCATTCCCAATTTTAAAACATTCTTCTATGTGTGGAGCAGGTGACACCAGAAAAAGGTAAAAAATAAACTATTTTGAAGTAAAAGAAATGCAACGTTGCCAACACGTAATGGGTTTCGTTTTTGTAAATGTTTACCTGCATGGATATAGAATTGAATTCTCTATTTTTGTCGAATGCGTTTTTTAAGACTGTATAATTTATGCATCAAGGCATAAACCAAAGTAATAGAAATATGACTGCTTCCAAACTGACTTGACTGACTTTGATATGACTGGTTAGAATAATTTTCGAGATAATAAATAGCTGTCGCTTAATTCAACCTCCCCCCCCCCCCCCTCACCGCAATCAATCGGGATCAGCTAGGGTATGAACGTGGAACCAGCCAAGCTGCAACATTTTGCCACTATAAATAATTGTAAAGGCCATTTGGCCATCATTTAACGTATCTCCAAAATCTATTATTGAGACTTATGTACATTGAATTAAAATTTGCCATTGTTGACTGTCTTTTGTCTTTCAGGCTCTACCGCCTGGGATGAAAGTTTGAATTTATATTTTTTTGGGGCACCTGCATTATTATATGTTAAAAAAATATAACTATTAATTGTAGCATAAGAATCATGCTTTAGAATATATAGCTACGCAACTATAATATTCTGTGCTTGAAATGGGTAGACACAGGGCCCGCTCTAGCAATAACGTCGCCCTGGGCAAAACAAAAAATTGCCGCCTTTTTCCAGTGGTGGTTCGTGAATTGTTAACTTGGGGATGCACTAAAAGCCCGCTGCCGGCGAAAAATTTTAAAGACCACGCCCAAATTTCGTCAATAATTTTTAGTAAATATTTTAAAAATTTATAATTAGGTATCAAGATAAAAAAAATAAAAAAGGCCAATTTATTTTTTATTAGGTAGTGGGTACATTGTTTAAAAGTAAAGTCCAATTTTCTGTCTTTATTTGCAGCAAACTTATCAATAACAATAAAGTCCCTAAATCTACACTTTGTGATCTGTGTGAAGTTGATTTCGGGTTTAGGTCTTCCCTTAATTTTAATTTCAATTTTTTGCTCAATACTTAATGAGCTAAAATTGTTTTTCAAAAAATATTCCACATTTATAGTCGTTTTGGCATTAAAACTGATCATTTTTATTAAAATAAGTCTTAACTGCCCCATAATAGTAACTAAAATATCAAGAAAAACTCCAAATAATAAATTCATACAGCAATTAACACGCAATGAACTCAACGGCGCACATTTAAATTGTGCGAGTTTTCCTATTAGAATCGCGCTTTCCCCTACCACACCTACTAGTACAAGATGCATAATTGACAACCGGCTTGGCGAGAGCTATTACACCACCTTTTGTTCCATTGTTTAACGGTACGTACAATAGGAGGGTTCTAACTTATATTACGGTATCATATTATAAGAAGATAAATTTAAATGAACATTATTTTTTCTTTATGGGGTAATTCTTTATGGAGTATGGGGGTGCACGTGCTCCTGTGGAGAAACCGCCACGGCCGCTCTCCCAACTTGCCGCCCTGGGCAGGGGCCCAGGTTGCCCCCCCCCCCTAGAGCGGGCCCTGGGTAGACAATAAAGTATTATCAAAAAAATTATTGTCGGACGTCCAGTGTCTTTATTTGGTCACTTAACACTTTTTAAGTGTAAACTGTTACATATACCAACTGACCGAAACGTTGTGTAAAGTAACAAAATAACAATTAATAAAAAGTGAATTTTGTGGCATATCGGACAAGTGTGTAACTGTTTTTTATATTGGAATACATATTATATTGGAGTTAATTCCGCTGGGATGGCGCTACGGTGTATTGATGGCCGCTTTGATTTTGCAAAGAGGATTTTAATACATTTTACCGCCGTTGTCGGGATTGCTTGAGTTATGGCTGCCCGTAGAGTGTCCTAACAAGGACGAAACGGCCATCGTGGTCTACCCCCCAGGGTATCCATTGTGCTTGGAAATGTTATTCCCGTTTCGTCTAATTAACACACATATAGCGTTTCTCTTTGTTTGTGTTCTATGGGGTTCAGTATCAGAACTGCCATGTCACTCGATGTGACAACGTCTTTATTTCTGATTCCCCTGGTTCAGAACGTCTCCCAATCCATCCAGATCCGTATCAGTTCCTTTCGTTTATCTCTGTCAGCACTGGATCATTTACGTGGTTCAGGAATAGCTCACTTCTGGACAACATGCTAAAAGAACATTCAAATGGTACCGGTGGAGCCTGCGAGACTCACAGCTATATCGAGGTCGTCTTTCAACGGCAGTGTTTTTGCCACTGAGAATGCAACACTAAGGTAGTACGGTAGCCTAGTACGGCAGAATAAGTAAGTGTGCCAAACCTGCCACCTTTTCATACAATCAGTACTTTGCGAATTAAGATTTATTAAAAATGAAACAATTCTGTATTTTTTATTTATAATTTGCGAGGAATTGATGAGATTGGCAACACTGTTCAACATTCACACTCAAAAGAAAATTATTGGAGCAATGAAAATAACAACGAACACGGGAAAAGGTAAAAACGGCAGTTGGTCGATGACTTTTCTTATTAAACCTGCATAAGTTAAAAGTACTTTATTATTCGACAGGAGCAAAAAGGCGAAAAATATATTTGGAAATTTTGCATAATTCGGTGTGTTTATATGAACGAGAATTTCAATCTGTAGGTAAAATTGAAGAATAAATTTGAAGAAGTTTATTAAACAAAGGAGAAAAGTTAAAAGTTTAAGCATGCAGTGGCTTGCCGTAGGTTAGGGGAGAAGCAAGAAGCAGGCAGTCCTCCCCAGCCCTTTTGTAATAGCGCCTCCGCGCCTCCTTTTTATAATAAAAAAAAAGTTTCACGTTAGAAAAGTTTATTATTATATATACAGGGTGTCCGGAAAAAGGAGGTCAATCTGTTAAGCATAAATTCCTGGAGAAAAAACATTATGACTTTTATAATGCCATTTTTCATTTTTGACCCTCATATTTAAAATTAAAAACTGTTTTTTTAATTCGAGTATTTAATAAAATATTAATTTCAAGTTTGGTACATTACTTCAGCATAAAAAGTAACATCTTTTGAGTAAAACTAAAATAAAAAAACAATTGACAAATATTCAAAATAGAGTGGGTCCAGTACCCGCTGACCTCCCCTATTTTTTAGTACGTAAGCCAGTGACTTCTAAACAATATTTTTTCAACATTTGTTTTTGATTATTTTGTCTCTTTGATTATTTTGTCTCTTATAAAATTTCGATGAAATGCGTTTTGGAGATAATTAGAAAAGTATTGGTCATTAACTGATGCAAAAGCGACTTAAGCAATTCTCCTAAAAAGTCAAAAATAATTTAAGGACAGTGACGTACAGATAATAACCTGAACTTTATCTTTGCTACCCACAAGAAAATAAAGAATAGCTAATAATTTATTATATCGTTAGAAATTTCTTAATTTATTTATTTATTAAAGTTACTGTGCGAGCAAAAATGATTTGCATCAAAGAGGGCCTTGCATCTAAGAACGTAATGCTTAGCCGTAGAGCTTAATACCTGTTGGGTGTCAGTAACTACCTGAATTAACAATCAATCAGTTATTTCGTCATCTTTGACATACGTTACAAGTAATTTGATTCATCGCTAATTTTTCCAATTTCTTGAACAATTCATACAATGGGCTTTACGAAACAGCACAAAACATTCATGGTTGAAGCGCATTTTCGAAACGGGGTTAAAGCAAATTGTGAGTGGCAATACAATCCGGGTTTGTACATGGACGACTTTCACGAACATTTTCCTGAAAAGGACCGTGGCTGTGCTTAGAAAAAAAGGTTCTATACAACACAAAAAAGGAACAGGAAGACCATCTGTAAGAACAGAAGGACTTGTTGCAAACGTTCGTGAAATAATTCAAAATACGCCAACAAATTGTATAAGACGCCTGTCCAAGAAGTGGGCATATCTTATGGAACATGCAGGACTATTCTTAAGAAGCAGCTAAATTTGTTTCCTTATAAAGTGCAAGTTTTCCAAGAAATACAAACCGCAGATTTTGAAAGACGCAGGAATTACTCTCAATGGTTTACCCAAAATTTATTGGAAATAAATGATTTATTAGACCTAACATTTTTTCGGATGAAGCCTGGTTCCACCTCTCCGGTTATGTGAATTCTCAGAATACACGCATGTAGAGTAGTGAAAATTCCCATTTCATTCAAAAAATTGGTGTCTGGTTAGCTGTTTCCCGAAGAATTGTTGGTCCTATTTTTTTTCATGACACAGTTACAGCACAGCGGTATAGAGACAATATTTTGAATCCGTTTGGAGCAATTACTTGACGACGAACTACGTTTTGGATATTTTCAACAGGACGGTGCAACCGCCCATACAGCCGCCGAAACTATTAACTACTTTTTCGACGACAGATTGATCAGTTTTTGATTAGACATTGAATTTCCACCTGGATCACCTTGTTTAACGGTTATGGAACACTATTTTAAAAACACCAGTTGCAAATTTAGAACATTTCTCCAGAGATGCTGGTCAACACTTTCGAAAATATGAAGAGACGTGTGAATTTTTGCTTGGAGCATGGCGGTAGCCAATTTTAGCAATTTATGTAATTATCTTTCTTTTTCTTTCTGTATATTCTTACTTTGTTAATTTTGTAAACAACAAAAATAAATTTGTATTTGTGTACTTATTTTATTACTCATTAGTTTGGAATATCATGTCTTAATATGAATTTGACAAAATTTTAACCTAGATTTAGTTAGATATATCATCCCCATATCATTGTGATCTAAACCAAGCCCTACGTTTTTTAATCGAAGCCCTCTTTGATGCAAATAATTTTTGCCCGCACGGCCTAAGGAAAGGGATTGATTCATTTTGCTTATGCCATAACATTTTTTAGCCAGATAAGAACCGGCCGCTATCGGTCGTGGGAGAAAAAAGGCCAGTCTTGGCAGTTACCTTACAAGCTCGTCTTCTCTTGCCACCAATGATTTATCACCAGTAAAATCATTGTTTAATTGTATGTAAATTCGTTTATTTTTTATTACTGTTTACTATTAATTTCTAACAAAATTTAATAATACCAGTAAACTTGAAATCATATTTATATAACAATTTTTATGAATAATGCCATAATCGTGTAAATACTTTGTACACGTTTACAATAATTATAAAATTAATTGTGAAAATTACAACTTAAATAAATATAGTAAGGCACCGTGTTCTCTGTCACCTGAGTCTGGTTTTAAATGTATTAAGCACGCAGCTGCTTTAATTTAAAAGGCACCTTGTTTTTGTTCCATAACGAAAATACCCTAGGCATTAAAAGGCTATAGTAACTTTCGTTCTATACATACGGTAGGTATTATGCTCCATTATTTACAACAAAAAATATATACATAATTTGCAGCGTGGGGTTTTGCATAATGTTAAGTTTAAGGATTTGAAAATAAAATATATTAATAAAAACACAACAGGCATGAATTTGATACATATTTATGTAAATATTTGATAATCGAGAGTAACAATACTGTTTTGTAACCGATTTTTCATAGCTGTAAACGTGACAGGTCATCAACAATTTGTCACAGTCATATGTTACACCTTATATCTTTATAAGTCTCGTTACAGTATTAGCCCAGTAAGTAATGACGAATGATAAATGATCAAAATATCCACAATATCTGCTGCACGGTTCTACTATTCTACAGCTACTGAAAGAATGCGGATTTGAAGACATACACTGCTAGGTTATGCTTTATTATATTATTGAATAATTTTTCTAATGAACATCTATATCATTACTGGCTGAACGCCGTGCCGGCGAAAAACAATATATCGGAAACATTTAAATAACTGCTGGAAACTTCGGCGTTTTGTATTTGTTTGTAATTTTATACTGCCTTTGAAAATACACCGTACCAACAGCTTTGTTCGCCTTAAAAATTCTGAACCGATTCAGAACGAGTACTTAATTAATTCAGGTTTGTCGTAGTACTCAATTTATCAGATATTGATGTTTTAACATTATCCTTTGGAAAGCTGAATGTTGGAGTAACCTACTTCTTCTGAATGCTGTAAAGGTCTTCTTGCTGAATTCATTATACAGGGTGGGGACTTTAAATGGAACGCTGCTTATAGCGGCTCTGAGAATAAGATTTCTCTAAAATCCAAAAACACGTCCTTAAAAATTTTTTATGGGCCACGCTTTTGTCATGTAAAAAAAATGGGGACCCCCAAGGGGGGGCGCAGCCCTATCGAACTTTCTTTTTTCAAATTAGACGATACCACTTGTGGCACCTTTTTGGGAAGCTTATTGAAGAAGGAATTTGTCCATATTATTTTTTTTTAACATCTGTCAAACCATGTGTCAGAAATTAAATAAAAACTAATTTTTAACGAATTCATATTATAAGATAACTTGGAAACCGAAATGCCACTTTTTTAAAGTAACAATTGTTGAAAATGTGCTCCAGAGACAGACCCATCCGTTTCCATGGTAATACAGCCTGTTTTGTTACATTTGACAAGTTGTTTAATTTTTATCGCTTTAATTTAGAAATTTTAAAAATGTATTTAACTAAAACGCTAAAAATTAAAATATTGATGATGGTCGGGTTTGGAGAAAGAAAACGGAGTCAAGAAGAAGTTGCTGCGTTGTTTTATGAAAGTCATCCCGATTTGCCACCTCTGTCGCGAAGTACAGTCAGTAAAATTGAAAAGCAATTTCGAGAATTGGGTCATGTAAGACATGTTCTTCGAAGAAGACCCCCAAAAGTATCAGATGAGACTAAATTGAATATCATATTGACTTATCAAGAAAACCCAATTACACCAGCAAGGCAATTATCTCGTGATCACAATATCGATCATAAAACGGTGTTAAAGATCACAAAGTCTACTAGGATAAAACCATTTAAAATGCAGCCAGTACAAGAGATATTGGAGGATGACTTAGACAGGAGGGTAGAATTTTGCGAAGTTATGATGGCCGCATTGGACAACCGACAAATTGATTTAGCATGGATACTTTTTTCTGATGAAGCAACATTTACTTTAAATGGTCAAGTAAGTTCGAAAGTTAAGCAAAAAATTATGTTTTAAAAGCAATTAACGGTTATACATTCGCTGGGCAAATCTAAACATATTATTAATTAATTTCCATTTTAGGTTAATCGACAAAATTGCCGATATTATTCCGACGAAAATCCTCATTGGATTGTTGAATGTCATTCTCAACGCCAAGGGAAAGTGAATGTTTGGGCTGGAATAATAGGCGACAGAATAATTGGTCCATTCTTTTTTGAAGGCAATTTAAAAGGAGAACTGTATTTAAATTTTCTTCAGACATTTTTAATACCAGAACTCCAAAGAATATTTCCTAATAATTATGGAAATCTAGATCAAAGGATCTTTTTCCAGCAGGATGGAGCCCCTCCGCACTTTGCAAGAAATGTAATAGAATTCTTAAATATGACATTTCCAAGCAGGTGGATAGGACGCCGAGGATTTATAGAATGGCCACCCAGATCCCCGGATATTACACCATTAGATTTTTATTTATGGGGCGATTTAAAAAGCAGGGTCTATGTCATCAGACCTAGAAATCTGGAAGAGTTGAAAGTAAGGATTCGAGCAGAGATAAGTTTAATCACTCCAGAAGTTTTGGAAAGAGTAAGGGAAGAGTTCTACCATCGGTTGGGTCTGTGCCAACAGGTTTATGGGGCACATTTTCAACAATTGTTACGCTTAAAAAGTGGCATTTCGGTTTCCAAGTTATCTTATATAATTATTCGTTAAAAATTAGTTTTTATTAAATTTCTGACACATGGTTTGACAGATGTCGAAAAAAAGAATATGGACAAATTCCTTCTTCAATAAGCTTCCCAAAAAGGTGCCACAAGTGGTATTGTCTAATTTGAAAAAATAAAGTTCGTTAGGGCTGCGCCCCCCCTTTGGGGTCCCCATTTTTTTTTACATGACCAATGCATGGCCCATAGAAAATCTTTGAGGACGTATTTTTGGATTTTACAGAAATCTTATTCTCAGAGCCGCTATAAGCAGCGTTCCATTTAAAGTCCCCACCCTGTATGTTCGATTGTTACGATTAATATAGTCAGATCCGGTCTTATCGTGTGGGTCTTACGATTTACCAAAGACATACTTTTAATTTTTATTTTCTTTTATTGCGTTTAATCATATTATCCAAATAAAATCCGTAAGACAAATATGACAGACT
This sequence comes from Polydrusus pterygomalis, assembly GCA_963969555.1. Classification (NCBI taxonomy): domain Eukaryota; kingdom Metazoa; phylum Arthropoda; class Insecta; order Coleoptera; family Curculionidae; genus Polydrusus; species Polydrusus pterygomalis. The sequence continues at coordinate 32,115,643 of OZ018376.1, read as the reverse complement.
TATGCAATTTTGACATGAAAGAAAATGGTATATATTTAATTTTCAGCGATTCACAAAAGTTTGTACCTGCCACCTTCGTCTTGATTTAAAGATGTCAGTTTTGTGACTTTGACAATTAATTTAATATGACAATATCAACGATAAAAAGCAATTTTCTGGTTTTTTGCATCCCCAAGCAAAAAAATGGTGCTTAATTTGTAAAACTCTTTCGAGAATGAAAGAAAAAGTGAAATTTCGCTAACCAATATGCATGAAACCGTAGCAAAAGCACTGGGAATTAGTTTAAATAATACTGTGCAGAAAACTGTGCATGAAAGAAAGCATATTATAATACCAAAGAGTACTAAAAAATGTAAACGAAGAAAGCCAAAGACTGACGATTTAAAAATGGGAGTTCTGAACGTGATTTATGATTTATACAGATCAAAAACCAATGAAACTCTTCCAGTTTTAAAAGAAAAAATTAAAAATTCGAGATGTTTTGGAAATCGGACTTTAATCGTTATCAAAATTAATAGAAAAGTTGGGTTTTCGCTATAAAAAAGACTGTAACCGGAGATTTTTATGTGAGCAGCCACAGATAGTGAGCAAGCGAGTTCAGTTTTTTAAAAAATATACGGAAAATTATAAATCAAAATTTAGAAAAGTAGTATTTTTAGACAAAACATGAATATTTTCAAATGGAAGTGATTCAAAATCTTGGCAAGATGATTTCTGTGAAAAGCGTGAAAACAGAAAGATATGTGGCACGGGAAAGCGGTTCATTATTTTACATGCCGGTTCTGTAACAGAATATGTTCCAGGTGCAAGCTTAATTTTTTCTTCCACATCAAAAAGTTCTGACTATCATGGCAATATGAATTGCGAAATGTTTGAAAAATGGCTAAAAGTTCAATTAATCCTAAATTTAGATGAGCCGTCTTTAATTGTATTAGACAATGCATCATATCATTCGGGAATTTTAAATAAATAACCTATAGTTCATCTTGGCGAAAAAGTAATATTTATGAGTGGCTTGAAAAACACAACCAAAATCCTTTACCAAATATGTTAAAATCCGAACTTCTATCAAAGTCTCTCAAATCACCCAAAATATACCCTGTAGATGAAATATTGCGTGAATATGGCCATGAGGTTCTACGACTGCCGCCATATCATTGCCAGTTTAATGCGATAAAATTAATATGGGCTGGGGCAAAATCTTTTTATGAAAAACATGTAGGTGATGTTCTTAAATCCTCGCAAGTAGAGATAGTTGGTCAAGATTCGTTGGATCATATTACGCAGGAGTACTGGAAGAAATCGGTGGAACATACAGAAAATTTAATAAGGAATTGGTGGGATCGAGAACAAGTATTAGATGTCGAAGTAGCGCCGATGATCATTGCTGCATTCGAGGACGACTCAGATGACAAGGACTTTTCAGAATTTCTAAGTGATGATGACAGTTTTTAAGTTTTTAGTCTATAATTATAAACGGGTTTCTTTGTTTACATTTTTTAGTATTCTTCGGTATTATATTATGCTTTCTTTCATGGACAATTTTCCGTACAATCCTTAAATTCATTATCAATGCTTTTGCTACTCTTTTCTACTTATTGGTTGACAAATTACCATTTTTACTTTTTATTTCCTAATCTTTATCTTAATTTAATCGGATTAAATTCCATTGTATTTTTAGGTTTTAGTAGTAAAATTGCTAAAATAAATTACACTGTTTATTATTGTCGTTTTTAATAAATAGATTTAGTAGATAAATATACTATCTACAGGGATGGCGAATCAATGGCACGCGTGCCATTGATGGCGGCAAGTCGCGAAATAGTATATTAAAGTATAAGTGGATATTAAGGTCTTTAAAACACGCGCGATTTTGCAAGCACGACGGCGCAGCCGGAGTGCTTGAAATAAAGCAAGTGTTTTAAAGATCAGTTATGCACGAATACTTTACATTATTTTTTTTATTGGTATACTTATTGGTATTTATATTACAAAAAATGAAAATAATAACTTAGTAAGTAAGTGAAATGGTCGAATTCGTGATGTAATATACATGTCCTTGTCATGAAAATGAGGAGAACAAAAAATAACTTCCAATCTGTCACATAATATTCATTGTTGTCACCGTTGACATTGGTTGTCTATTGCTTAAAAAAATAAAAGGTAATTCTGTCAAATCAATTTCAAAGTTGACATATTTTGACTTCACGTTTCACGGGTTGTTGATGTTGCCATGGTAACTTTAAAACACGCGCGTTTTTGAAAGTGGGATTTAAACACGCTGAGGCGTACTTTAAATAAGCAAAATAGGGTATCAAAAAAAAAAAAAATAATTTAAGTAATAAACAAACCTGTCAAACATTTTGTTAATTTGACTTTGATAAACGAACCATGGGTGTTTCTCATTCCTTCAACCACCCGGCAAATGGAATTCAATAAATTCCTCTCGTTGAATAAACAATAATGCTTTTTCCATGAATATTGCTGACAACTGCAAATTTACCAATATTAATAATAAAAATAAACGATAAAAAGCTTTCTAAAATTTTAAAATGATATACACGGGATTTTCCAAATATAAGTACCAATCGTGGATTATTATATCCTGGATTCCTGACAGCATTAACACAGAATATGCCGTTTATCTACCTTATTCAATTTTGTATTGGTTTCACAAAATTTCCCCCTGTCCATTGAGCTGTCAGGGACAGTATGCGTTTAACATGGCTACTCTCACAGGCATACAATTAGTACATACCAAATGTATAACTGACAGGTTAATAAACGTGTCTGGACCGAATTTTAGGTCAGTGGTGAAATATATTTTATTATTATTTTAAAAATATCATGTATAATTTATATTATGATAATGGCACAAGAATATCATTTTCTCACACTATTAAAGATGTACCTCTTATAGCTAATAATAGTATATTACATACCGAAAAGGAAAGTGTTTCATTACTGTCGAGAGATTAGTTAGTTATCCGAGACGCGAAGCGTCGAGGTTAACTTTAATCTTGTGACCGTAATGAAAACTTTCCTCTCAGGTTTGTATACTATTTTATTTAAAACCACACCGTTAATTGAAATTTAGATAATATTTGATTTTTTCAAAAAATGTAGTAAAAATGTCAAAATTGGACATTTATTATTTTGACGCCAAACAAAAATATGCTGGTTGCGTCATTCAAACATGTACTGGTTGCAGTGCCATAGTAATGGTAGTAATGGAGCATAACTTTAAACAATTTTGAATTTGTCTCGTTCTGTTAAATTTGGGTTAGAAAAAACCCGAAATGTTGTCGGATAGTGAGAATGAAGATTATTCCATCTCAACAACTCAAAGAAGCTGCAGAAAGAGCAGAAGTAAGTTTACTTCCGAAGAAAAGTAGGGGGCGATATGAAAAAGCATTCAAGGTATATGAAAATTTGGGTTAAAGCATATAATAAGTCAAATTTGACCATTAATTTTAAGAAATAATGTGATAAATTGTTTAATTATTATTGTTGTTAATTTTCTTGTTGATATAAGTTCCTTGTATAAAAATTGGTAAATAAAGATATTACATAAATATTTTGCTTTATTGAATGAGTGGGAGAAATGAGAGAAGAACAAGAATGAGGGAAATGAGTGAGGGAAATGGGTGAGGGAAGTGGGTGAGGAAAGTGGGTGAGGGAAGTGGAAGAGAGAAGTAGACGTAGGTAATGTGACACTTCCAAACTTTTAAAAATGTTGTAATGTCAACATTACATGCATGGTTGTAAATAAACATGTAAAAATATGTTAGTTGTTATACAGAGCACCCGCTACGTATGTTGGCGAAAAGGCCAGTTGCGCATTATCTACTTTTAATTTTAAATGTAGATGCCCACCAGGCCCTTAGCAGTGGCGCGGGCATTTTCGTTTCATTTATTTGTTCCTTGCAATAAACACATAAAGGCTGAAAGTAATTTTCTTAGAAAAAAGAAAGTCTTTCTCCACAAGTTTATTAGAATAGCTAGGCGAACCTAGAGTAATTCATAATAATTCGACATGTTTCGAGTGTAGAAGCACTCATCATCAGGAAAACAAAGTAAATAGTCCATGCTGATGTTGTTAGCAGTAGAGAAAATAATAAGTGGGATTGAGCCGTAATGGAGCTTTCAATGGGGTACACGAGGTGTAAAAAAATTTGAATAGTCAGAAGACCGACAAGACTCCAGCGTACTGGAAAGTCAAGGGCTAGTGCAAAGGCCCTGTCTTGGGCAGAAAAATAAAGGGAGCTAAAGAAAAATTAGATAGTTTTAATAGACTTTGTGAAAATCATTTGGGTATAAGTTGTGAAAAATCTTACGTTTCAAAAAGCTTTGTCGGTGACATGTAAAAGTAGTGAAATGAGAGGGAAAGAAAAAAGGTTTTCGTAAAATTCAAAGCATCTGTAAAATGCAATATTATCATTTGACTTATGTAAGTCATTTCATAATGAATGGGAAAGAGAAAACTAAATGTCTTCCTTAAAACATTTTTGCTCGGAGGTCTCTACATGTTTCGAACATCATCAGGAAACTGAAAAATGTATTGCTGATGGTTTTAGCAGAAGAGAAAAGATAAGTGGTATGAAACCTTAATGGAGCTTTTATGAAATTAAAAATTGGTGTGTCGAAATGACATAATGTGAAGAAAAATTAAAAAGATTAAAACATACAGAGTATGTGGAAAAGTTAATTAAAAGGGTCCAAAACGACCAAATAAACCCGGGGAAGAAGAAAAAATCATTTCTAAAAAGAAGAGGTAAAAATAGTATTTTTAAGATAGTTAAAATTTAAACTTTGTCATGAACAGGGTGGCGCACCAAAAATTTTCCACCCAGGTTTCTTTTTTTGTTAATAAAGAAATCAAAATTCGCTCGAACACGGAAACCTTAGTTCTCAGGGGACATATTTTTTTGCTATTTTCACCCCCCCCCCCCCCCTGCTGAAACCCCTACGACGGGGTGGCTTCCACCCTTAAAAATGGAAAGGGTGGGTAGAGTGAGAGTAAATTTTAAAGGGAATTGAATTGCCTTCCAAACCGGACCTTGCTCGCTTAAATCAAGTGAATAGTTCCTGAGAAATAGGACTAAAAAGGAAAGAAATTTTAAAAGTAATAAAAGTTATTTCCGCTTGAATCAATCAAGTAAATGTTGAAAACCTCCATGCAATTGTAAAGGCACTGTTCAAAATGTTCGCGAACATTATGGAGCATATTATATGGAGAATGTAATTCTGTTTATAAAATTTAAATACCATAAAACTTAAACAGTTTGTCTCTTATTTGTAACAAATATGTTGATTTTATAAAACGTTACGTAATAGTGGTTTTAAATTTAGTTGGCAACTGCCTATCTTTATTTAGCATAATATGCGAATTTTTATTATTCATCTGAAATAAACGGAACTGTCGTTTTACCATAATAATAATAAATATATATTATTATAACCATCCACGCCACTGTATTCCATATGTGTAGGTACCACAATTGGCCCACGATCCCCGCAGGGAGATTAATTACCGTAAAACGTTAATTTCGATGCTCGCCCGCTAATGGATTCCAAGCTGTCTCTGGCCGACGCATGCAATTAAGGGCGAGTCATTGGCTCGGGATTGGAGGTGATGCACCCATTCTGTGCACTTCTGTTATCAATTAGAACAGATTTTAAAAGGTGCGTATATACGGAAAAAGATTAATTGTAATGTTAATACTAACGGGGTAATTAAATTCTTGTAATTTGTTACATTTAGAGATTTAAAACACCTAACGCATCAAAATGGATTAATTGGAGCCGAGCAGAGCATTGAAAATTTAAATGGCTAGCTAGTTAATCGAGACATCCAAATTATACATCAAATTTTGGTTAAGCTAAGCTGATATTTAATGATGACATATCTAGTCGTCTTCAGGTGAATATTGAACTGAACTCATAAAAATGCACGTCCGAAACTCTTCTATCTCTTCAATCTGTAAATAAGCTCATATGATTTCACCAAACTGTAATTGGTAACCAACGAATTTAAATTGGTTTCTTCTTCCATGCAATGCAATCACAAATGCTTAGGAGCCAGCGCCAGCAAGTTCCAAAATTTGTCATGGAATATTGAGACAATCATAATTTTGTTTGCTGAAGATACCAATTTATTCTGTAATCCATTGTTGCAAAAGCAATGCTTAGACAGAGATCTGAGGCGTGTTGAGTCATGGACAAGCCAGTGATGCATGAAGCTTAATGTATCAAAATGTACAGTATTGCATATTGGCCCAAATAACCCTTGTGAAACATATTTGCTAAATAATCTTCAACTTATTAGTGTTACAGAACAAACAGATCTGGGGTTACTAATTTCTTCTAATTTAAAATGTGAAGCACATATTATTAAAATGGATAAAAAAGCCAATAGTTTTATTTTCATGGTGCAAAAGACTTTCAAAGATTACTCTCTACAGATTGTAAAGAAATTATACAGTTCCTATATTAGACCAAAAATTGAATATGGATACAATATTTGGAACCCCTACTACATCAAAAATATTGAAATTTTGGAAAGGGTCCAAAGGCGGGTTACCAGAATTCCATTTGAATTAAGAGGATTACCTTATCCCGAAAGACTTAAAAGATTTGGGCTAACTACTCTGAAGCAAAGAAGAACTAGGGGTGATATAATAGAAACTTTTAAATTACTAACGGACCACTATTCTTGTAACTTGAGAAATTTGTTTCATTTATATCAGAATCGACAGCTTCGGGAACACTCAAAAAAATTAAGCAAAGAAAAATCCGCGACATTTCCAAGAAAGAACTTTCTCATCAATCGGGTAGTGTACATATTATGGAACTCGCTTGAAGAAAGTAAATAGTGTAAACTCCTTTAAAAACCAAGTTGATCGTAATTTTCAGCAGTTAACTCAAAACTTTGTATATTACGGTGCTTATTGAGATTCGTTTTTAAATATTTAATGATATTTGTGCGTCCAAAATACTTACCTACTCATGTTTAAATACCTTTCGCGTAAGAATTTAACCAGTAATTTAAACTAGCCAACGGACTTTTAAATATTTTAAATCACGATGAACAAGTAAAGAAAAAAAAATCAAAGAGACTAAAACAATAGCATCATCGGACTTTCCACTTGCTATTGATAAAATAATAATCCTATTAAGATAGTGAGGATGGATATTCTTAATTTATTAAGAATTGCCATTAGTTTTTTTAAACTTACTAGATTATAAGTAAATGTACACTATTTCTGAAAAGCAGCAGAAAAGATCTAAAGATGATCCTTACATTTCATTCCACAATTCAATCGATTAAGGGTGATAGTGAAAAGAAATTTCGCCATTTCGCTATTCTAGCAGAGATAAGATAGATACACAAGCGTCTAGAGTCTGGCTGTGGACTTTTCAACCTTCAACCGCCCAATCAACGTTTGCGATAAAGCGCGGGAAACTTAAAAATAAATGTGTTATGATAATAATTGCTCACATAAATCATTGTATTATTTCTTATTAAATCGAGGCGAAAAAATTGATGAAATTACAATATAATAAAGTAAACGAATTACCTTGATTTTCGCAGACGAAATATAGTGAACATGGAAATATTTCCTAACGCAGAGGTTTTTTTGAAGAGGATTGAAGAAAAGAAAAAATTATATATTTTTGGGAACGGTAATTTCAGTTAAAAATTTCACCCTGTATGTAGTAACTAGAAACCTTACTGACAATCGTTGAGTATTCTACTTATTTTAGGCAAAATAATTGAGAAAGTTGAAAATAAGTTAACAAACGCTAACCTTTTCTGCACATTTTTATCTTAACATCAGTTATCCCTAAAGCTAGAACATGCCAAGAATCCCATCGTTTAATTTTTCCGAGCTTTTATTTTCTTAAGACGTCGAACTTAAATCGCAAAACCTTACTGACCCAAAAATTGATAGAGGTTAATGACGATCATTTTCCGAGCTGTGGATTTTGGCCGCCATCCAACATATGTTGCAGTATTTATTTGCTGGGGAGTTTTACAGTTTTCTTAAAAAGAAAGAAAAAGTATTTATTACGATATTTTATTAGATAATATGAAATGGAGTCTCGATTTCTCGTAGGGTGACCAGATGTACTCTTTTTAAGAGTGTTCTATGCTTTTGAGGCAGCAAAAATTCTATACCCTTACTACTTGAAATTTTTCGTTTAAGGTGGGAGTATCAACATTCTTGCCAGCCTATAGGTACCTATTTCGCGTAGATGTATTTATTTTTTCTAACTTTTACACAAAATTTAAATAAAATTAATATCGTCTTCATATTCTATAGGTAATAATTAACATGTTAAATAAATATCAAGGAATTTCATAAGTTATTTAAGGAGAATTGTATATCGAAAAATATCGGTTAAGATTTTTTCTAACATTATTATGTCATTGATCTTTCACTATACAATTCTCCCAAAATAGGTAATGAAATAAATTGATATTTTTGTAATATATCACATATTACCTAAATAATGTGATTTTATTTAAATCTTAGTCAATAAAATAATAAACTAAGAAAAACAAGGCGAAATAGGTTATAGATTGGCAATAAATTAAATTACATTGATAATTCCGCCTTAACATGCTTTTTTGACAAACATGAACTTTTTTTTTTGGTATCCAATCTTGCTTATTTAAAAGTATGCCTCAGCGTGTTTAAACCCAACTTTTAAAAACGCGCGTGTTTTAAAGTTACCAAAGGTGAACTTTTTAATTATTGATTTGACAGAAGTATCTTTTAACGTCAAATAAATTATTACTAAAGCGGTCTTTACGCCTGTGAGGTTCTTCGTGATTTTATTCATAAATTTCTGTAAATTCCTTCGCATAGGCGTAGTTAGGGGGTACTTGGGGTACTAAGCACCCCCAAAAAAAATTTACAATATAAGTATAGGCTAATTTTAGAACTAACGTATTTTTATAATATATACATTATTATGTAATGAATTTTTCATATTAATATTTCAAGCATTCGAATTCTGGTACAAATTCAAGTATATTTAGATAGTTGCGGATTCTGTTGAAACTTTCTCTCCGTGTACCGTGTAGTTCACGCCCACTTTACTTGTCAGAGCGGGTCTATGATCATAAAAATCTCGTAAAATACGAAAGCGGCATAATAGCTTGTGTATGTCATGCTTTGCAATTCTGCATTAATTTGATAATTTTAATTTAACCAGTCGTAGTCGTTCAAATTCGCGGAAATTTTTAGCCGGTATTTTGACTACTTTTTTTTGTTTATTAAGGTTTAATATGGTTTTATTAAATTTAGTTAAAGTTTAAAGTTAAATAAACACGAAAAAACAATGAGTGCGTCATCGAATATAAAATACACCGTGAAATTTTTGAAAAAATCTTTTAGCAAGTTACTGTTTTAGGAGAAAGTGATTGTCAAGAACATTGAAAGACCTAAACCTGCTATTAACATCACATTAAAATATTTACCAAAAATTATTAACCAAATTTGGGCGTGGTCTTGAAAATTTTTCGCCTGCGGCGGGCTTTTTGTGCACCCCCGCGTTAACATGTCACGAGCCGCCACTGGACTTCAGCACCCCCAGTGTTGACAGTCTAATTACGCCTATGTCCTTCGTAAAGTCAGTAGCATCAGCTGATTATTTTGCATGTTAAATTTTCGTTAATAACTTTACGAACAAATTCACAAATTTATTTGGCATCCGAGTTGACCCTTTACATTAGTTGCTTATTATTTGACCAGTTGTCTTGGCTGAGCTAACTAAAAGAAATTTCTTGACTAAATTGCTAATAAAACAACCATTGACAGTGTTGACACATAAATCAGCCAAAACGAACGATCTCAGTCACAAATCCGGTAACCTTAGCGTAGGTAAGGGGGGAGGAAATTTGACTGAGATAATCTGACTTACTTGGTTAAATAAAACGGCAAGGTAGTCAGTTTAGGTCAGCTTAGCCAAGACAAGTGGTCAAATAATAAGCAACTATTGTCAAAGTTAGCCGTAAAGTGACTTTATGAATAAATTCACGAAGAACTTCACAGGTGTAAAGATTGTTTCACAAATATTTGGAAAGCTTTATTCAAATAATATAACAATCTAATTTTTTAAATAAAAGAATGTGAAAGTTGGTATTGATTGAAATATACTAATACTAAAAATGCTGTTCAACTCAATATTAATAATAAAGTACCCGTTTCCTGTTATTTAAAATACTCGTTACTTTTGTACCCATTTACCGCGCGAGCAAAAATTATTTGCATCAAAGACCAAAGAGGGCTTGGATTAAAAAACGTAGGGCTTGGTTTAGATCACAATGATATGGGGACGATATATCTAACCAAATCTAGGTTAACATTTTGTCAAATTCATATTATGACATGATATGCCAAACTAATGAGTAATAAAATAAGTAGACAAATGCAAATTTATTTTTGTTGTTTACAAAATTATAATATTTGCACTTTATAAGGAAATAAATTTAGCTGCTTCTTAAGAATAGTTGTAGTAGTTATACAATTTGTTGGCGTATTTTGCATTATTTTACGAACGTTTGCAAAAAGTTCTTCTGTTCTTACAGATGGTCTTCCTGCTCCTTTTTTGTGTTGAATAGAACCTGTTTCCCTAAACACAGCCACGGTTCTTTTCAGGCAATAATAAAAATCCCCAGCAATAAAAGCAACGTTAGGAAAATGTTCGTGAAAATTGTCCATGCACAAACCCGGATTGTATTGCCACTCACCATTTACTCTACGGCTAAGCATTACGTCCTTAGATGCAAGGCCTTTTTTGATGCAAACAATTTTTGCTCGCACGGTATTTGAAAAGCTTTATTCAAATATATAACAATCGTATTTTTTTAAATAAAATAATGTGAAAAGTTGGTATTGTTTGAAATATACTAATACTAAAAATGCTGTTCAACTCAATATTAATAATAAAGTACCCGTTTCCTGTTATTTAAAATACTCGTTACTTTTGTACCCATTTATATTCATGTTTTTATCCTCTTATGGTGTCAAGTAACCAACGCAGAAAAAAAATTTATTATTACCATCTAATCCTTATCAGAATCTTTATCAGAAGTACCTAACTAATGATAATCACAGGCCTGCATGAAATTTGTGATGACGTGATTTTTGTTTGTTGAGCTTGGTTTGTATATAGAAATAACTAATTAAAATACAATTATTGGTCTCTATCACCCACAGATTTTTTTTTGCAAAAAAAAGAAAAAATATAAAAAAAACTTATAATAGGCTTTTTAATACATTTTAAAATGAATGTAGTACTTCAAATTCTAAATTATTGATGAATAAAAAATGATTTTCTGTGGTGCTACACACCTTCCCACTGAAGACTTTTTATTGACTTCAAAAAGCTGTTCTTTTACATAATGGCAATGTTTTTGCTTCTGTTTCGGTCGGCCATACAGTTAAGTTAAAGGAAAACTATGAAAATTTAGAAGAATTACTTTTAAGAATACAATATGAAAATCACAACTGGGAAGTGTGTGAAGATCTAAACATTTTAAGTCTTCTTTTAGGTCAGCAGTCTGGATTTACTAAATGTCCATGTTTCCTGTGCGAGTGGTCTAGCTAGCGAGAACAGCATTGGATAAAAAGAGACTGGTCACAAAGAGAGACTAACACCTGGCGAAACAAAAATGTAATTCGCGAAAGTCTTATTGACCCTCAAAAAGTTTTACTTCCACCACTTCACATAAAACTTGGACGTATGAAACAATTTGTTAAGGCATTAAACAAAGAAGGAAATTGTTTTAAATATTTGTGTAAAACATTTCCGGCTCTGTCAGAGGCAAAATTAAAGGAGGGAATCTTTGTAGGGCCGCCGGTTTGGCAGCTTGATGTTATGGGGACATATATACAGAATTTGAAAAGGTAATGAAAGATAAGGAAAAACATGCATGGAATGCTTTTAAAGAAGTTAAAACATAAATTACTACTATGTTGAGATCGTTGAAAATATGCTGGACAATTTCAGGAATTTCAGAATATGAGCATAAAAATTCACTTTTTACATTCCCATTTGGACTAATTCCCGGAAAATCTTGGGGACGTGGGTGAAGAGCAAGGTGAAAGATTTCATCAATATATTAAAGAGATGAAAAAAAGATACCAGGGGCGCTGGGACACAAAAATGATGGCCGGTTTCTGTTGGACATTGAGAAGAGATCTTCCTTTAGCTGACAGAAAAACAACCAAAAGAAGCTTTTCTGAAAAAAGAAAACATTTTTTGAAGAAGCGTAACGAATAAATAACCATTTATAATAGTTTATATGTGTATATTTTGTATATTTTTGTATTTTCTTCCTTAATATATTCAAAAACTAGCTTATAAATGAAATAAATCGTGTTTTTTCTATATTTTTGGATTTTACCGGTTTGAAAAATAACCTTACGTGATATAAAAAAACTGAAAGCAGATTTGAAATCAGCGCTACCCAATTACTAGAAAACCGTTAAAATTTTTAAATCAACTTTCAAAGTGTTAAAAAATGCAGGCCTGTGTAATGAATCTACCCGAAAGTAAAAGTATGTAAAATGGGTACCTATTCAAAAGTAACGAAAGTTTAGTTCGCTCTCGGGTTCCTCCGGTATCATTCAGTTCGGCATGTTGTTGAGAACTCCTAAACCAAGCGATCAAACGAACGATTCATTGCGGATAGTGGTCCAAAAAGTGGGACGCATGTCTTGGTACCCATCCAGATAGGGGGACGCCTTGGACAAGAGGATTCAGTATCCCATGAAATGACGGTTCTGATACTGATCCTGATGGACTGGAGGAGGCTCTGCAGCAACATGTTTCAAGTCATACCACTAAGACGTAATAGGCTGCCCCCGTCGACGTGTGTGGTGGACAAGAAGTGTTAAAACAAGATCGAAAAACTGTGTCGATAATAACATCAGCCAGTAATGTTGCGGATCGGAACCCACGTTTAACTGCAGGTCCCGTCCCATATGTTAAATGCCAAAAGTTAGCAAAAAGTGTAGCACTAGTCTTCCTGTTTTACGCTAAGTTTTTTTTTCGTGAGGAGGTAAAAGAATCTTCGAAAGACTATCCAATATACGCCTACCGACTAAAAAACTTCCTCCTCAGATGGACTTTTAGTCTCCCCTCTTTCTTTTTTTGCCTCTTTTCTGTGCCACCCTAGAACCGTCCAGACAAACATAACATCAGGATGGCAGGCACTTTTCTTTTTTTCTCTTTCACTCTTTCTCCTTTTTTCTTTTTTTTCTTTTCCTTCCCTTCTTTTTTTTTCTCCCTCACAATCTCTCCCATTCTTCTCGTTTAGTTCGTAGAATCGTTCTTATCATTTCACCTAAAATTCCCCACTTTTGTTCTGATTCTATCATTTGAGCACATACATTATTTATACCTATGCTACAACCCATTCTCCTTTTAGCATTCTGTCTAATTTCCAGCCACCTAACACACTCGAAGTCCGTATGCTCGGGATTGTCTATTCCATTACAGTACTTGCTACCTCAGCTACTTCATTTTCTTTAGGTACGACCCGAAACATCCGTGTCCCGTTAGTGCCTGAGTAAGCTAATAATTCAGCCTTCTGCGCTTACAATTCACCCATTCCGAAATAGTTCCTATCCATTTCTTTGTCCATTGGCATTTTTCTTCATTATCGTCCCACCTTTGTTGCCATTCCTCCATTACAGTAGTTCTTAATACTACTTTTGCTAGTTCCTTGTTTTCTTCCAATGACTGGTGAAGTTATTTTCTTTCCAGTATCATCAGTAGGTCTATAGGAGGAACCCCTATTATTAAATTCAACGCTACCCCTGACATTGTTCTATATGATGACGCCACTCGAAGTAGTATCCTCCTTTGTATTCCATCTAGAATGTGCGCATATTTTTTTATATTTAGGACTCTATACCAAATTGGGGCTCCATACAAAATTATGTGATGCACCATTAACGAAAGCATCTCCCTTTTTGCACTGTTTGGTCCATTTACATTTGGTATAATTTTAGTTAACACTGCCAGTTTTGTCTCTACTTTTTTGGCAATTTTAAGTACATGCTCCCCAAAAGTTCCTCTGTCGTCCAAATATACTTCCAAATATCTTTTTTACTGTGGTTACTTTGTTTTAGTACCCTCTCATTTACTACTACTAATACTCAAGTAAAAGAAAATACTTTTTTTAATATAAATATATAATCATACAATTTTATTTTCGCACCTTTTCTTGTATAGTTACACGATAATAATGTTTTCCTGTAATATTTCAGAACGTGTAACTAATAACGCGAACACAAAATAAAACCCCAAACTCGGGTAGATTAAACGGCAACCTAAAACAAACTGAAAAATAATCCCGAACTCAGTCTGAACGTAATAGCAATTATTTGTTACAACTGAAACACGCAAAAGATAAATTCGTTAGTATAGTTTACCTACCAACATTTTTGCTGGCGTTCATTTCGTTAAAGAAATATCTTTTAAGTTTAAAAAAAAACTGCATGGATAAGCTGGAACATCAATTACACTAGTTTAAAGTCAATTTGCGACTGTAATAGAAAAGACAATTTTTTGTTAAAATTGTTGCTCTCTCAATGCGAAAATAATCGTAAAAACTTCTTAATATTTTTGAGTTATTATTTTTTCAGCAAAAATGAATGTTGAATGAATGCAAATTTACGTTTTTTCTCAATTAGGGACATTGTGCACAATCTGGTAACACCGCGTGGGGGTGTCTAACGATGACACCTCAACCACAAAGGCTCAACCCCCTAGGGCTTAAAATAACGGAAGTGCCCATTTACCCATACGTATAAGTGGCAAATATATGGTGACCTAAAAGTCATAGGACTATTACTAGCTTCAGAGGAATTACGAAGTATTGATGTTCTCTTTATCTTTGGGATAGTAGTAGAGCAACAGAGAGCCATTACCAAGTTTCCAAAAAATCAATAAATTCCAGGTCAACCTGACGTAAAAATATACCTGTCGTTGATGCCAACAAAGTTCAGTTACACATTAAACTAGGGATTAATGAACAATTTCGTTGAAGCATTGAATAAAGAAAGAACATTGAAATACCTTAAACAAATTTTTCCTAAACTACGTGATGCTAAGCTTAAGGAAGAAATATTTGTTGTGCCACAAATTGAAAAAATACTAAGGGATCAACCGTTTCATCAAAATTAAGTGATGTTGAATTAGCTGGATGGAGTTTTTGTAAAATAATTGTTTTAGAGTTTTTTAGAAACAAAAAAGCAGAAAATTATGAAAAACTTGTAGAAGAACTACTTGAAAGCTACTGCACTTCTTGTACTCCCATTAAAATTTTTTTCCAGAAAATTTGGGTGGAGTTGGTGACGAACAAGAAAAACGATTCTACCAAGGCATACTAATGATGGAGCAACGCTACCGAGGCAGATGGAATCCAGCAATAATGGGGGATTATTGTTGGTAGACTTACTATAATAATTGTATTTTCATGTGTATTTTTGTAAATAAATGCGGTTCTCCTTCAAATATCTTTTTTTTTCTTTGTATAAATATTATATAAAAATGTTTGTATAAAATAAAAATGACTAATATATTCTATAACTATAAATTTATACGTGATGGAAAGTTTTGGTTGTTGAATGCTCAATCAGGATGCTTTAAACTTCCCCCGTATAGTCATTATAGCATCAGTAGCATTTTTTTTATTGCTAGTAGTAGTAGTAGTAGTTGAGGGAAAACTTAGTGCCAAGCAAGTAGTTTTTACGTCTGAGTAATATTTAGCCAGACCGGGACTTTATCTTGTTCACCACAGACCTCGGCGAGGACAGTCTATTACGTCTTCGTGGTGAGACTTAAAGCATATTGCCGCAGAGCTCTACCCAATCCATTAGGATCAGTATCAGAAGTCTCACTCCACAGGATACCGTCCATATTACCGAATCCTCTAGTTCAAGGCTTCCTCCAATCCATGCGGATCGATACCAGACATGCGTCCTTTTTTTAGGTCACTATCCACATTGAATCCATCGCTTGGTTCAAGGTTTGCAAGGTTCTCGACAACATGCCCAAAGAACATGCAGCTACATTACTACGGTATCTATTTATGTCTGTAAATTATTTTCCGCACTACTAGTCATAGTTTTTGTAGCTGATGATAATCCTCTTTATGGTCGAAACTACTTGAGGCATGCCCTAAGCTTAATAAAATCTAAAGATTCTATCCCAATTTTTCTAATAAAGAACTTTGTGGTTTACAGACATTTTTTCTACTTTAAAAACACCTTTGTTTCATTGAGTAGAACAAACCCGAACAAACCCTTTTAATAAATAACAGTAAACTTTTGCTAAATAGACTTCTGTTTTACATTACATTCTCTTGTTTCGCAAAAGATGTCTATATTGAGGGTATTATAATAACAAAGTCTTGAGAATAGACTAGAAACGTAATGCGATTTAACTAAATACTCACAGGTGTTTGACATTTAAACCGATAAATTTACATCACACAAAGAAAACAGAAAATAAGACCGTTTAAGTTTCCAGTTCTCGTTTAAACAAAACAAGAAAAGCTCTTTTGGTGACTGAGTCTAGTGTATTTCAGACGGTAAAAAATAAAGGTTTGTGCTTTCAGTGGATTTTTGGAGGAGAAACTAATGTGACATGGAATATCAATGGGACCTTCGAAGGGATTTTTTGTAAAAGGTGTAATAAAATCGTGTCTAACTAAAATAAGAGTACTTTTTAAAGACAAATGTTATTTACGTACAACGTATCGGCAATTTACATTTTGGTTCCGGCAAGTTTTAAACTGTACACTGAGAAAAAGCCTTCTTTTCCTTATAAGAATTTATATACTCTTTATACAACTGTTTAATACTGTATGTGACAGCAACGCGCTTTTCTACTGTAAGACAATGAAAATTGCTATACCGTTGTGTAGTGATAATATCACGATAATTTAGCCAATAGGAAATAGAAGTTCATGCTACCAAAAAATGGTTTTAGCCATTATTACTCTGAATACTCACAGTAATTTTCAAGTTCTATTGGGGGTGTAATCTGGTTTTATATACTTTATTAGTTCCGACTGGCAGTTGTAATGAAACTTGACATTATTCATAATAATATTTGCTTGCAACAATTAATAAAGCATATACTTACCACTAAAAATCAATACTGTAGTACTAAAAAATTTAAATAGCTTCTAGTGTGATATTGTTCTTGTTGTTTAACATTGCATATGATTATCTATTATGCAACATGGTTTACTGAGATAGTTAAATTCGTCCATAGATTATAAAGTCCAATACTAATTATGGGTTGGGCGAAATAAAAATCTTCTATTGCTTTATCTGACATGCCAAGTTTAAAAAAAAACTTAAATATAAAGTAAAAATAAATTAATTAAAACTGGTTCAATTAAAGTTCAAATTCAGACAGGACAGGTAGAAGACTCCGAACAACGATGTGACCTGCGCTGGTTCTTAACAAAACTGATGTTAGTAAGTAGTTTATTATTCAACAAGACTGTTCTGCTAATGGAACTGATTACTACCAATAAAAACACTGTTCTAGCAAATTTGGAATTGATATAACACTAAAGCGGGTTTGATATACGAGCAATTTATTTATTATGGGTTAATAAAGAATAAGCTATCAATACAAACTATGTCTTAGCAAACCTGTTGTATTAGATCATTATTCGTGAATTCGATTTTAAAATAAGATTAAAAAAGTTTTGCTAGGAGAACTCTAGATTTATTCCTACACGTACTTAATAAGTGATATTGGGACACATTATTTTTAAAGCCTGGTGGATGTTTTTATATTTGCATACCTTTCCGACTCATTAATTCCACTTATTAGTTCACTTATTTTAGTGGTCACGGATATCCACTGGATTGAACTATTTTGGTTATGTAGAATCCATAAGGCACATCGTGAAATTAATATAAAACATGCATAATATTAAGACCTTATAGGGAGGGAACAAGCTCAACCATAGGGGGTCATAACTTACATAAAAAATCCAATGTAACAGTGACTCTTCAAATTTGATTTGTCATTACAGACGATGTGTTCATCTCGACAGGATAACGTCTTGAACGGGCAAGTCAGTTAATAAATGAATGCTCTCGGACTTAAACATCCAAATTATTTTTTTACAAATGTTGTCGTGAGAATAATAAAAACGAGGTAGACAATAAATTTTGACATAAAGGCTCAGCTGGAGGTATACTTTCTTGTGCCGCAGCATGTAATGATTGATATTCCGATGGTTTAATTACATTTGTTTTCTTTTGTTTCCATTATAAATTATTCTGTCATTCAAAATTCACTTTTTCTCTTAACATAGGTGTACACTGTGCGACTGTGCATGCAGTGTACAGGGTTATTTTTTATATTTGCGTACCCACCTACAGGGCTTAATATAAGTGACAGAAAAAAACTTTTAATACAAAAGTTGCATAATGTTTCCCGTCATATCTTTTAGACTTATTAAAAAAAACATCTGCATATCGGAAAGTTAAAAAACAAATGAAAGTATTATTTTTTTAAATGGAACACCCTATATATTTTTTACCAGGGCGAAAGATCTCTTTCTCCTGATTTCAAAAATATATAACATATCATTTAATCCAGTCATTTGTGAAATATTTGAGTTTTTGATTAACTGAATTGACTATAATCTAGTCGGCGTTCCGCATACTTCAACGTGACATATTTGTCACTTTACATTAAGTTAAAACATGCAGTAAAGAATAGTTATTTGTTTCACTAGGCAGAAAAGCACAAGATTTAATGCCGCGGCTAGTGTTTCCTAGCCTCGGCTGCGCCTAGTCTATGAAACACCAGCCGCGGCATTAAATCTTGTGCTTTTCTGCCTAGTAAAACATATAATTTTTTCTCCAAATTTGTTCCAATTTCCCGAAAAATCGTATTTTTTATATTTATGTATGTTATTTATGACATTTATTGAATTGTTGTGTTTACTTGTCTTTTTAAATTTTAATTTTTAATGACACCTGACAGGCTCAAAAGGTGTATTTTTTCTGCCTAGGCATAAAAAGTCCACTTTTTCTGACTAGGCAGAAAAAATACACCTTTTGAGCCTGTCAAGTGTCATTAAAAGACCGCTTTTAATGTCATTTGGAGAAAAAATAACTTATAATTTATAATTTATGATATAAAGTAAAGCAAATGATTTTGAGATTTTTTGCTTCATTAAATCGCTGGATAATGCGTTTGATTGTGTCAATCAATGGTACCTGTCGTCCAGGATTAATTCGACGATATTGCTGTTGAAGTACAGCTATTTGGTTGTTATTAGAGTAAAAAAGACGCCCTATTTGAAGTTTGTCTTCTTCCGAATATCCCATTTTCCTTACTGAATCTTTCAATTTAAAGTAATAAAGTAAAGTGACAAATATGTCACGTTGAAGTATGCGGAACGCCGACTAGATTATAGTCAATTCAATTAATCAAAAACTCAAATATTTCACAAACGACTGGATTAATTGATGACATGTTATATATTTTTGAAATCAGGAGAAAGAGATCTTTCGCCCTGGTAAAAAATATACAGGGTGTTCCATTTAAAAAAAAGATTACTTTCATTTGTTTTTTAACTTTCCGATGTGCAGATGTTTTTTTTAATAAGTCTAAAAGATATGACGGGAAACATTATGCAACTTTTGTAATAAAAGTTATTTTCTGTCACTTATATTAAGCCCTGTAGGTGGGTACGCAAATATAAAAAATAACCCTGTACATAGTAAGATTATTATAAGAGTACCTGCCTTAGAATGGAAATGTCACTATGAAGGAAAAAATACTAATTTTTTTAAATTATGCTAAACGGAAGCTAGTAAGGGGAGGAAATGGGGTTTAACCCTCGCCCCAAAAATATTTACTGAGTTAAAAGATAAACACCACCTTTTTTTTAAATTAATGTCGATCAAGAACTTGGTCTTTTTCGTCTCAACCGTATATTCTGTCAAAAACTTTTTCGTGTTTTATACAGGGTACTTTAGAATTTATGGCCAATTTTATGTCAAAATTGTTATGATTTCATGGTGCTGTGTTTTTGCGAAAATTGCAATAAGAAATTGTACAGGGTAGGGCAAAAGTCAAAACTCCCAATTTCTAATTTTTTTAAATAGAATTACCCCATATTTTATATTACTTCTATAAAGAAAATTTGCTGTTTTATCATTTTTATTAAGATTGCCACCCTAAAGTCACTGCTTTTTGAGATATTTTAGTTTTATAGGGGAAATATCAAAAATTGGTGAAAGATTTAAGTAGCTATGAAAATGTAAATTAACTCTGTTCTAACAAACCTAATACGTAGTACCTATATTGTGTCAAATTGTCATGTCATTATTTTTTTACACTAAATAATACAAAATAGATTTATTTCAACCTCCTTTATTTGCTTTTAGGAACATTTTTCCTATAAAATATATGTAGAACTTGTTTCTTAGTAGGTAGATGCCAAATTATTACAAATTAAGTGAAAATATTTTAATTTCATAAAGAAAAACCTCGTACTTAACTCTACGTTTTATTTTTTTTAAAGGAATTATTATTGTACTTATTTATATATTCAGATTAATGTTGATTAGTTCTTCAGAGCATTTTAATCAATAATTAGTTAAGCATTGATTGTGATAGAAATATATAATCAAGGGCTGATCATCCAAAGGGGGTAGATTTGGGAAATCTCCCCCCTCACTCCGAATTCTAAGAGTTCTTAACGAATTTTGGGAGTGGCCAAAATGTCTTGCTATTTACGATCTATTTCCACAGAGTTCGGCAGCATGTGGAAATTTACTAAGTTAACTTGTGGGTTTATTTAGCAAATCTTCCAAGTTCCATTTAATAGCTATAACTGGAACTGGCCATTTGAGCGTATATTATTGCTGATAAAGATATTTATTTCTCTTTACAACGTGACAGGAAGAGGACTTCAAATTGAACAAATTCCCTAGAAGGTTTGGAACACATATTTTTTGTGAAAAATGCATAAGCATGTCATTGGGATGGTTTGGGGGCTTCACACTTAGTTCAGATGTCTGTTTTTACAATCCTTCAAAAGGAAAAACCATTACCCATCTTATTTTTTTTTAATGGGAAGATACTACTTGTGGTAGCAATTTGAAGATTTTTTTGTAAATTTTTATTTAACAGATAAGTTTTAATTAGAGTTGTAGGTCTTAAATTAGAAAAGGAAATCCGTAGACTTTTAGATTTATCCTAAATATTATGCTTTAAAAATACATATTTTGAGAAGACTACAAAATTAATTTTACCATGGATTAGCTATTTTGCAAGAAGTAAGTGTAACACATTTTAAACAATAATAAATTGTTAAAATAGGAAATAAACTATACTTCTATTATTTTTTAATTCAAATCCTAATTTTTTTAATTTAAGACCTGTAACACTAGGTAAAAACAATAGCATAGTCAATTTCTTCTTTAAAAAAGCTTTCCAATAAGGTTCCACAAGTGGAAACTTCCCATTAAAAAAATAGTTTGATAATTTTTTATCCCTTAACGGGTTTGAAATAGTACATAACAAGTGTTGAAAGTGGTACTTCGCAGACGAGGAGGTATTTAGCACGAGGCGTCAGCCGAGTGCGGAAATTCTCCGAGTGTGAGAATAGTTATTTTCCTAACAAGTGCGCAAAGTGATACTTTTCCGCACGCAAGTACAGTTGGACGAACGACGCGAAGCGGAGTTCGGATAAGTTCTTGCGTGCGGAAAAGCACTTTGCGCACTTGTTAGGAACAACATTTTTCCTACGAGCTTCATATCAGATAACAACAAAAATAAAAATATGATAATTTATTTAATAATTTTTAATTCGACTTTAAAGAAAGAACTATAATATACTTACAACTAAAAATTACATAACAAAAAAAAATAATAGAAAATAAAAAAATTACATAACAATAAAAAAAATAATAGGAAACTTAATTATTTGTTTATAACATTTATATTTATCGTCAGAGCTGCTCATTTTAACAGTGTTTATATATATTCCCTACCAAGGAGATTTTTGAATAGTTTTACTTTTCCGCACCCAGTGCGGATAAAAGTCTTATCCGCACTAGTGCGGAAAAGTGTAACTTTGCACACAAAAATGCGTGCGCAAAGTACTACTTTGCGCACGCTCGTAGGAAAAATCACTTTCACACGAGTAATGTACACAATTTTTCCTACGACCATACAAAATAATCAAAAAGAGTTTGATTTGTTTTTAATAGTTTGTAGGTATCACCATTGTGTTACTCAAATTTTTTCAACACTGGAGTTGAAGAATTTATTTCAACTCTAGAGTTGAAAAATAAAAACAATGTCCACTTACACATTTTAACTAACCTAGATTTAAATAAAAAGAATAACTTTTTCTCCTATTTGCTTACGCACGTCATACCTACTATCTATGTACAGTGAATAAATTCCGTTTCTGATTTTTTAGCTGCTTGCATTCTTTCAATAAAACAATAATATACCTAAATATACATACAAAAACAACAGAACACAAAACTAAAACAGAACCTCAACATTATAGAAAGATAGAGATGGAGTTAAATATTGATAGCTTGTTAATTATTATAAAAGTTCTATTTATGTTCGATTTGTTTTGAATATTGCTAAAATAAATTTACCTTCTTAAAGCATATTCACTTGTCCCATATCCTTAAACATTGTATGGATATTTTTATCGGAGATAATTGTATTTCCTAGGGTATTCTATTTCTGCTCTATAGCTGCCCCTTTTTTTTCTGTGGTTCAACTCAGATGACAATGTTGACAGGTTTGATGGGTTGCCTGACATATTTCCCCTTTTTAGTATATTATTATTTTTATCATAAATACTCTTAAGTTCAAAAAAATAACGAAAAAAAAAGAATTTTTTATAATTGCAGTAATGCCCTAAGTGTACTTTACCCCACCCAGCACCCCAATTCGCTCCACGGGTCCCGTAAGTTTGTTATGTGTTTTGCTGTCAAATTCGTCTGCCATCAGCTGTTTTATATATCCACACACGTATTGAAAGAAAATATTTCAACATGCGTGTGATATAAAGGACTTTCTAGCCAAGTTAGGCGTGCTTTATTTCTTATTTTCATAGGTGGTCGTAGGAAAAAGCACATTATTCAACATCTTAAGCGACATGATCTGGCATTTTTACAAATATTTTTCCTACCATCTAGAAAATTTGTTTTAGGTAAAATCGTCACCCTGTATATTCCCTTATTAGTTTTGTCCTGAAAGTTTCAAAAAATCAAAAATTATTTTCTTTCTCTTTTTATGTTTATAATTAATTTGCAATAAGTATTTTTAATTTGTTTATTTCTGAGGTACCATTAAACCAAAATAGAGAGCCATTGGCAAAGGCGTATTATTCCACGTAGTTTAATTCATGAACTCGTTACATTTTATGTCTTATCGACTTGTTGTGCTAAAGGGCGGATGTCTATCTTGTTCGCTCGTCACTGGTAGAAAATACATTTAAAAAATTTATTTCACAATTTGCTGACTCGGGTCAAATTAACCGGATCCACGTAGTTCACATACTATTTCTTTCTTTTATTAAACGTTATGTGCCGGCACCACTGTTTTTCTTTTACCCTCGTTCTCTTTATCGGGATTAAATCTAGGCACACTCACGTAAAACAAAATGGAAGTAGGACAATAGCGCGCAACCGTCAGTTATTAAGTATACAGAAACTGTTGGTTGATTAGAGGAGATGTTTTAATTCGAACGGCATATAAGTAGAGTGTAATTGGTTTGCTGTATATTATTACTAATTTTATAACTAACTAGAAGAGTACCTACTCGAAATTCTAAATTTTGATTAAACTCGGAATTTTGTATTTAAACTTTTCCGGCACATCTTATTCTAGGCACAGTTTTCACCGAGGTGTTGACTGTCTTGTAATACCTCTTGTTTACTACAGACTTTGACTGGGGCAACCCATTACGTCTCCCAATCCATCGGGATCACTATCAGAAGTGTCACTCCATGGGACACCGTCCCGTCCGTATAACCGAATCCTCTGGTTCAGGCAGTGGCCTCTCGCTCATTAGAAGAGAAAATGCAAGTTAAGGAATTGGGTCGTCCATTGCCAGAGTTACTTATAACAAAAACTCAAAGTGGACAAAAATCGCGTGTTCGGAAATTTAATAACAGTATTTATTTAAAAAACAGTTGCTTGTGCGGGTGCGAGGAGACAAATAAAATGTTAAATGTTTTGTTTTGTGTGCGTTTTGTTCGGTGGAAAAGAAACCTGGTCGCAAAAATAAACTGATGATGTTGCTCATATGGGAAAAAATGAAATCTCACGAAAAATCCAAGGTACGACATGAACAATATTTTTAGCTTTTGTATGTTGGGTAAATTAAATATAAAAAGTCAATTAAGTTCTGTCTATCGTCAGACACTTGTTAAACATAATGAAGAGGTTGACAAAAATAGATACGTTTTGAACCAAATAATAAACTGTAATCGATTTTGCGGGGCATTTTTAGATGCACCATTGAATTAATCGGTGAGTTTTTTTATATTCTCATTAAATATTTTTATTTTGATATTTTGGCCCCACCCGTTTCAACCATCCTTATCGGTACAAGATATGCGTCCCTTACGTGGGTTACTGTCCGCACTGCATCCTTCTTGTAGTAAAGTGGTGACTCATCTCTAGACAACATATCGAAGGAACACCCGAATGATACAGGAGGAACCCGAGAACCCCACAGCTTTATCGTATGGAGGTCGCCTTTCAACTGCAGTGTTTTTGCATTTACGATTAATAATAATGCCAGAAGTTGTTACATGCTATGTAGTGGCCTGATCAAGCGAACTAAATTAGGCCCCTAAACCTGCCCAGGATCGAACTGGGTACCTTCCGCCAGCGATGCGTAGGCGCTACCGTTGCCATTTTAGCATTTTAATTTGAAGAAATAGTCCATGTTCAAAGCGTAGTTGATATTATATGAACGAGAAGAAAAGCACTAAGTATTTCTTCACAAGTTGATTGGACTAATAAAGATTATTCCAGATTATCTTAACATGTCTATAACGTAGCAACGCTCAGCATCAGGAGATGACAAAAATTAGTAAAATAAAAATATGTTACTGTCGTTATAAGCAAAAAAGAAAATGGTTGGTGGTAAGCAACGTTCATGGAGCTTAGGAAAAAGGTGTAATGTTTTGTATAATGGTAAAAAACTATTGTCATTATTAATGATATCAAATTTCCTTGCTGTACATCAGTATGTTTGGAACTTTTTCTCCTTAATATTCATAATTTTTACCGTAATTTTTACCACAAAATATTACACCTTTTTCTATACTTAGCTCCATTAATGTCGCTTATCACCAACCATTTTCTTATTTTTCTTTTTGCCAACGCTAACAATAACAGCATCATGTTTATATTTTATTCATTTTTGCCATCTCCTAATGTTGAGCGTTTCTATGCTCGAAACATGTTGAAATACTCTGGAATTATTATTATTCTAATAAACTTATGGAGAAAGACTTTGTACTTTTTCTCGTTCTTAAGTATTTTAATTTTAAACTCACAATTTGGAATTTTTAATTTCCTTCTATCTTGGAGGCTCATCTTCGTATATTATTGCTGGATTCAAATTTATAATAGTTTTGCCTCTAGGCACAAAAAATACAGCTACGCAACTATACATTCTATGCTATCGGTAACAGTGGCGTCTCATGACTTTTTAATTAGGGGGGGGTTTACAAAAATAACTATTTATTATTTATAAATATTAAAAAATATAAAGCATCATTCTACATTACAAAATATTACTTTAATTTACAGAAAACGAAATTAATGGAGCACCCTCAAATTGTGCGAGTAATAATAATATTTTCTTATTACAATTACAATTTCCCCCACTACACCTGCTCGTACAAGAGGCATAGAGAAACTGCAAAAGTGTACTTAAACGCACGTGCGAATGCTACGGATTCCTACAATGCTGCTCCCCGAGATCCGACAGCCGGCACGGCGAGAGATATTACACCACGTTTAGTTGGATTGTTTAACGTCACGATGCAATATTAAGGAGGTTCTAACTTATATTACTGTACCGTTTAAGATAAATATAAATAAACATTATTAAATGGGAAAGAAATAAGACACTTTAAGTCTTCCTCCACTGGCATATTAAGAAAAGGTTTAATTAAGGGTGATCATCGACTGATGATGATAATGATGATGATGACTGTTTATACAGTCGAAACATGTAGAGAATTTACCCTTAATTAAAACTTTTCGTAATATACCAGTGGAGGAAGACTTAAAGTGTCTTATTTCTTTCCCTTTTAAACATATCTACACACTACACTCCACATAAAGTATGGACTATTTCTTCAAGATAAAGATTATTGTTTCTTTTTGGGAGGATTTTTTCATTTGGTATTAAGTGTGAAGGTGCACATGCTCATGTCCTCCTATGGAGGAGCTGATAGGTGCTGGTAAAATACAGATGACAAATTTTAGATATTTCCTTAATGGGTTTTAATAATATTTTTTTTTTAAATTGAGTTTATTTAAACTTGAGATATAGGTTACAACAAATTGTATTTGGTAATATGGGTAAGCTTTTATTTGGATTTTATAGAACTAGCTGAAGTAACTACGACAGCTGTGCGCAATTGGACAATACCGAACAAAACAAATGCTGCGTATACATTTTTTAGGGAATTGAATTTGTTTCCATGTTTTTATGGGCGCCGAAAATCCGATGGAAGCATATAAAATCGAGATCGGGGCGTTTATCAAAATAATCGAAATAAATAAACTATCAAAATGGGTGCTGCAAATTTTACTAAAAAGACGTCTTTGTTTACTCACTTGAGAAAATGAAACATCCATAAAATAAATATGGCAAAGATGTATTGACAGAAAATCGATACTTTCTTATGGAATCATCAATTTATAATGACTACAGTCATTATTTTATACAGTGGCGTAGATAGAACTTTATTTTGGGGGAAGGATATAATGATAGATGTGACCTATCTTAAAAAAATATTTAGGATATTATTAGACATTGATGTTTTTCTTAGATTACCTGTTTCCCATTTCCGTCGGCCTGTTTTTCTATCTGTTGGTTTGAAAGCTTAACAACAATTTGACGGAGAATGAGGAAATTTTGTATGTTGATTAGGCATTAACCCTGTTAAAAACAGGGTGTAATTTGGGTTTGCTGGTAAGTATCATAATATACAGTGTGAGTTTGTAATTTGAAATAAATTCAGTAAATTCAGTACCGTTTTTTTTCTGGAAATGCTTGGACACAGGCACAACCACCTTGACAAGAAGCCATGAAGTGATTTCGGGCAACGCCGCATCAGCTGGGAGTTGCGGATCCACATCTATTATTATGACAAGCGGCAACGGGCAAGTTTTTTTATTCTTTCTGATATTTTTTGTGTTTTTTTGGCTCTGTTGCCACTATATTGATATTTAAAAATGTACAAAAAAAAATAAATAGTTTTGGATAACAAGAACAGCTTACCTAATTATAAAATAATAGTAATATTGTGTTGAGAAGCTGTTTTTGTTTCACTACGAGTAGTTTTATTTAATCGATCAAAAATACAAATTATTATCTTCTGCGTTTAAATTACAGGATTGACTATCGACTTCTGAAGTCTCAAAATGTAGTAAGCTTAAGGCTTGTTTAAGAAATCTACGCTTGTCTTAAAAAAGTCCCCTAGTATCTGGGTAACTTCGTTACTTTCACAATGTATGAATTGGTACCGCGACAATAAGTTTTCAAGCTTAGACCACCTGCTTAGTTTCATTTCAAAGGGTAAAATCCATTTTAAATCATTGTAAGCCAATTCATTACCTTTTAAACAAACCTTTACCTTCATATCAATGTCCACTGAAACCTGGTTAACAATATTTATACAGTCATTGGTCAAATCTAAACTATAAAAATATATTACACCCTCTTTACCTGCTTTGAAAACACTTTATAGTTAGAGTTACACCCAGAGGTATCCTACCTACTTACGAACTATCTCTACTAGTGATATTTTAAAACTAATTCACATATACCTTTAAGTTAAATAAACACTTCAATATTTAATAGCCACAAAACAATAAAGTTTATCCCAAAGAGCTAACTAGAGTACATAAAACATACTTTAAATTAAAACAAATAAAATTCTGCCGCCATTTATAAGACCCGTAAATAAACCGCCAGGCTGTTTATTAACGCTATTAGAGCAAACCCGCACCAAAAATTGTCATCAGTATTTTGTAGAGGTTCTTAGCAATCATGCCACTTAAATGATTTATTCGATATTAATCGAAAACCTGATAAAAATACAAATTAATACGACACTTACACCTAGTTCGCGCGTAAATTACATACTAAACCATGGCTAACCTCAAACAAGTCACGTGACATATGGATCTTTAAGCAGTGTTGTCGATGTTTCTGTTTTACGGCTTCTTTCAAGGTGGTTGTGACACAGGTATTAACATTTTAAGTTATGGTCTTTTTTATAAAAAAAATATTGATACAGTGTTTTCCTAATTATAGATATGACGAAATCGATAATTTTTTTCTTAACGGCATCCCTAGTTTTTTATTAACTATTTTAAAAACGCATATTATTGAGTTATACATAAGTAGGTACCCAATTTCAAATTTTTATTCGTTGTCATTGATAAGATATTAAGCAAATAAAAATTAATTTAATTGAAAAATAAAAAACCTTTTATCCATCCTTAATTTTTTTTCGTCAATAAACGCTGGAAAATGTTGTCCATTCCCTATTTTGGCAATATTCTAAACGCAAGTAAAACTCGTTTAGAACATTTCTCATTACTTTTGGAGAAATTAACCTATACTCATGTCTTCTTCGTGCTCAACATTTGTTGGTTTCGTTCAAGAGATAGAAATTTAAAATTTGGTACCACTTA
Source organism: Polydrusus pterygomalis (assembly GCA_963969555.1). Lineage (NCBI taxonomy): Eukaryota > Metazoa > Arthropoda > Insecta > Coleoptera > Curculionidae > Polydrusus > Polydrusus pterygomalis. The sequence continues at coordinate 32,086,642 of OZ018376.1, read as the reverse complement.
GAGAAAAACCTGTTCATATCTTCGTTTTTTTTTTATTTAAAAATGCCAATTTCTGGAAATTCCTGTATTTTTAGCGTTTTGTAATATTTTTTTGAGACTTTAAGATGAGTCGCAAGTATCAAGTATGTGAAAAATCGGTTAATAATAATTATGCAGTTACTTTTCATAGGTAAGTAAATGGAAGTTTGGTTTTTAAACTATAGTAGCATTTAAAGGTAAATGCACCGTAATCTCTACTCCCAGCCTCACCCAGCTCTTCACCGCCTGTCTCCTACAAACGATATTGTCAACATATTTTAATAGCGTTTAGGAATCACATGTACAATCTATAGGTACCATCCGGGCAATTAGGGGAAGGTTGCCCATATTGTACCAATTTCCAGATTTCTTATCATATATCCTAATAATAACGCAAAATCGATCATAAAGCTTACCTTAGTATACTTTAGTATGTGGTTCAACTGCAGAATTTTTTGCAGAATTTTATTTTAAAGTATCTATGATATAGCAGGCTATAAAAAAACCTCTGCAAGTGGTTCAATATAGGAAACCGGTTGCCTAAATTGCACCTGAGGGTTCTAAAATTGGGCCACATGGTTTAAATCGGAAGCTTAGGTGTTAAATCAATAAATAAAAAATAAAATTGTTGGTATAGGAAGATTTATATTTATATTTCAAAAAAACATCAAATGTACAATCAAAATTTCGGTAGAAGACATCCTAATGCAAAAAAAAGTACCTATTAGTTTCCTATATTGGACCAGTCATAGTTTCATTTTTTAACTCAAAGAAAAATGGTTTTAGCAATATTGAAATGGTGTTAGTTCATGACATTAATTTATTTAAAAAGAAAAATTTTTTGCACAATTTGGAAAAATTGCCTAAATTGGACCGGTTCAATTTTGGCAATCACCCAGTGGTCCAATTTAAGCAACTACTACGTGTTTTACAAAACCACCCAGGAAAAAAACAAGAAAAGGCAAATATGGCATGGTAATAGGAGAAATAGAAAGAGAAAAACTTACTTGATAACTTCCATAAAAAAGATTTTGCTTAGAGTTTTATGGTTCTAAGGTAAATTCTTAGGAAAATCCTAAAAATATTACATTAAAATTGTGTAAATTACGCTTTGCTCTGTACACGCCAAGCACTAACGGCCAACTAGTTGAGTTTGTTGCCGATCAAAGGTTCTGGATGGAAGTATATTACAGTGTTGCTAGATGATATGGCACTTGTTTAGTTTTGGAGAAATGTACTGTGGTCCAATTTAGGTAGCGGTTCAATATAGGCAACCTTCCCCTACCTACAGTTATAAGTTAAAAATATTATTTGATAAACTAATAAAAACAAGAAATGTAATTTTGTTAAATTTACCCCGGGTTTGTTTTTCTGCTTTTACTAATTCATAGAAACCAACCGTTTTTAATGTTAAACTGTAGGCAATTTAGTCCAAAAATGGGTAATTGGGCGACAAAAAACCAAATGGCGAATGCGCAACTAGTGCTTTCTCTTAATATTGCTGCCTGGTTAACTTAAAAGAGGCTTACAAATCTTGTAGACACATAATAATTATATCTTACGCATGTTATAGGACATATTTATTTTTAGTAATATTTCAAATTTCTACACGACACTACAGAAAACGCAGACATCGACATTAATTTTGCAACCAGAGTGAATTAATGCATTGTATATGGCATGTATGTTCGCCATAACTTGGACATATTTATATGGGCGATAATCGAGTCCCACACGCTGTCAATGTAACCATACATCGACGCATATCAGTAGGAGGTCAGACTGGTAGACTGGGCAAAGACATTTTAGCAGCAAGCGTTAGGAATCCTGTCTGGTTTGAGAGGGATAGTTAAAAGTTCAAATGTTACAAATATTTTTTCTCTACTGCATTTTTTTAGAAACAAAATATTATACAGGGTTGATTATAAAGATGCTATGCGATCTAAAGATTCCTGTTGTACCGTGCGAGTAAAAATTATTTGCATCAAAGAGCGCTTGGATTAAAAAACGTATGGCTTGGTTTTGATCACAATGATATGGGGACGATATATCTAACCAAATCTAGGTTAAAATTTTGTCAAATTCATATTATGACATGATATGCCCAACTAATGAGTAATAAAATAAGTAGACAAATACAAATTTATTTTTGTTGTTTACAAAATTAACAAAGTAAGAATATACAGAAAGAAAAAGAAAATAATTACATAAATTGCTGAAATTGGCCACCGCCAGCTTCAAGCATGAATTCACACGTCTCTTCATATTTTCGAAAGTGTTGACCAGCATCTATGGAGAAATGTTACCACATTTTTGGATAATCCTTTCTTGTAATTGTTCTAAATTTGCAACTGGAATTTTAAAAATAATGTTCTTTAAATGAGGAAAAACGAAGTAATCCATAACCGTTAAACAAGGTGATATAGGTGGGAATTCAATATCTGATCGAAAACAGATCAATCTGTAGTTGTTGCTCCACAAATGGATTCAAAATATTGTCTCTATACCGCTGTGCTGTAACTGTGTCATGGAAAAAAATAGGACCAACAATTCTTCTTCGGGAAACAGCTAACCAGACAGGCTGCAATGTGGACAAAAAAAATGGGGATTTTCACTACTCCACATGCGTGTTTTCTGAAAATTCACATAACCGGAGAGGTGGAACCAGGCTTCATCCGAAAAAAATGTCATGCATGTTCCATAAGATCTTCCCACTTCTTGGGACAGGCGTATTTTACAATTTGTTGGCATATTTTGCATTATTTCACGAACGTTTGCAACAAGTTCTTCTGTTCTTACAGACAGTCTTCTTGCTCCTTTTTTGTGTTGTATAGAACCTGTTTCCCTAAACACAGCCATGGTTCTTTTCAGGCAATGATAAAAATCCCCAGCAATAAAAGCAACGTTAGGAAAATGTTCGTGAAAATCGTCCATGCACAAACCCGGATTGTATTGCCACTCACCATTTACTCTAACCCCGTTTCGATAATACGGTTCAACAATGAATGTTTTGTGCTGTTCCGTAAAGCCCATTGTGTGAATTATTCAAGAAATTGAAAAAATTAGCGATGGATCAAATTACTTGTAACGACTGTCAAAGATGACGGAATAACTGATTTATTGTTAATTCAGGTAGTTACTGACACCCAACAGGTATTAAGCTCTACGGCTAAGCATTACGTCCTTAGATGCAAGGCCCTCTTTGATGCAAATAATTTTTGCTCGCACGGTATTACAAAACAGTAAACACCTCGGTGAAACCTGTGCCTAGAATAAGATCTGCCGGAAAAGTTGTGGTTCAGAGTTTAAAAATACAGAATTCTCAATCCCAGAATTTGGAAAAAATTCTCGTATTACTAGTCGAATGGACTCTTTAAGCGTATCCTTCGAAAAAAAAGTTAAGTGGGTTAAGATTGGGCGATATGGGTAGCCACTCTATTGACATCCATCTACCTATCAACTGCCCACCATTTTGTTGAAACCATAAGGTTAAATTTATCAAAGCAGGATCATTATCATCTGGAAATATAGTAATTAGGACCGGAACAAGATTGTTTGGAAGGAAATTTAGATATATTTCTCCAGTTAGACAAAGAAATGGTCCAATTACCCTATTTTCAACAATGCGTGTCCAGATATTAACCTTTTCATTATTTTTCACTGTTTTTCTTATTTTCCCGTGGCCTGTATCCGTAGTTTTGTCTATTAACCTGGCCAAACAGCTATGGCTTCATCTAAAAAACAATTTTTTTGGATAATTCGTGATGATCTGATTAAATCGAAATAATCGAATAATCGAAACAATCGTTTAATCGACTTTTAAATTATTTATAAAAGAGTAATCAAATATTTTAACACGTAGCAATTATATTTACTTAAAAAGGAAAAAAAAATATTTAATTTTATTAACAAGTAAACCTAGATAATAAAATAGAAAACAGAAATGTTAAACCCTTCATATAAGTAGTTATTGAAACGATTTTGCCCAGTCTAATAACAACAGGAGTTCAGGCTCCCTGCAGGATTGCCATCAGGCGAAGGTAAGGCATCCCGCTATTAAGGTCCTGCGGTGCCGCAAAAAATGATTTTTTTTATTGGTTGTCTATAGGTAATTCTACCGAATGCCATTAAGTTACTGATATTACGAAGCTTATAAAGTGCGATCAGTTGCACTTATTTATATATAGGCACTTTTGCATCGGTAATTATTCTATTAATTATTTTTCTCTGTATATACCTACACTAATAAACTGCATAATGGTCACACTTACAACGTGTTTATACAGGCAGCTTCAAGCAGACTGTAAAACCGAATCTTATCGTTTTCGTTTTTATCAAAGTGAAAAATGATATTTTTTAGTTTTTTGGGGTTGTAATAATAAGCTTATATTGAAACTAGCTTAAAGCTCAATATAATAGCACAAGTGATGGCAAATGCAAAGATAAAAATTAAGCTAAAAGCATATTTTGGTGTATAGACAATGTGTGTAAATCACAGGCCAATAATGCTAATGTCGCCGCCTTTGGTTGGGTACCCGGGTAGGTTAGGTTAGGTTAGGTTGAAAGTGAGTGGGTTACAGCCAACCCTCCACCGCGACCATGCGGTCTATTGTGGCTCACACCGTACCCGGGTAGCTGACCCCCCTCCCCCCTCTTGCTACGCCGCTGGAAAGAGGGAAGACGACGTAATTGAGAAATGTTTTAAAAATTACAACTAGCAGTTCATTTGTCCCGAATTTCAATTTGCTATATATTTGGGCTATTCATAGCAAATTGCCTATTCAAGGCTCTAAAAATATACAGGCTATATTAAAATTTTTAATCAGACAGGAGAGTAAGTGACCTCCCCCTTCCCCCTCTTGGACATTTGTGGCTCAAAACACGCGAAACGTCCAATAGTTAAAAGAGAATATTGTGGCATGTCGGACAAGTGTGTAACAATTTTTTTATATTGGAATACACAGAGATTCAAGTTTAATTAATTCCCTGGGACGGGTAGACCACGAGGGCCGTTTCGTCCTTGTTAGGACTCTACGGCAGCCATAACCCAAGCAATTCCAAGAACGACGGTAAAATGTACTAAAAGCCTCTTTGCAAAATCAATGCGGCCATCAATACACCGTAGCGCCATCCCAGCGAAATTAACTTCAATATAAAATGCAGTCACACTGGTAATAATCGATAGGTAGACAACTAAATAAACCACGAAGTGCATCACAATCCAGTATAGGAAACGCTATTTGCGTTTTCAAACAGATCAACGCCGGCACCCACTAGAATGCGCGCAAACCGTTTATATTTTGACCCATAGAATGTTTAGAAGATAATATAGTGTCCGCGAATAATAATTAAATGAGAATATTGTGGCATTTCGTCGTTCATGGAATTGCTTGGGTTATGGCTGCCCGTAGAGTCCCAACAAGGACGAAACGGCCGTCGTGGTCTACCCACCCCAGGGTATCCATTAAACTTGAATCCCTGTGTATTCCAATATAAAAAAATTGTTACACACTTGTCCGATATGCCACAATATTCTATTTTAATTATTTTCGAGGACACTATAGTATCAGTCCACAATAATGTTGATTAGTTAAGACAAGCAATAATTAAAATTATTTATTTTCAATTTGAAATCAGAAATAATGCCATATGCAGTCATGCTGTAATGTGACGTAAAGTTACCAATGCCGCATAACATAAACAAAACTTCATGCTGTTGGGGCCAAATTATTAAATATTAAAATAACCTGACGATAAAACATAGAAATTATGACCAGGCTGTCGATAACATATTGGAAATTAATATTCATGTTCGTAAAATCGTTGCATGACAGGCTACATGACCAACTATATTTTGTTAGTGGCATTTTTAACTTGTAAAAAAATATTAACTGGTTGTTTAGCATCGTCATAAATGGAAAAGCCAGCAGAGAAATGCGTAATAAATTGTGGGCCCATGCAGGGTTGGACTGACTTGGAGATTTGGTTCGTGTGAGACGTAATGCATTCCTTACGATTACGATTTGAAATATTTCATAGACGCATAGGCATTTATTTAATAAAGAATTAACAACAAAGTTGTTGAGAGTTAAACAATTATTAGTTTATTATCGAATGTGCTCAAATGCTGCGTGTTTTTGTTGGCTGCTCGAGCGGTCGAGCAGCTCGATGAGCAAAGCAGCCAACAAAAACGTCGTCCTTCATATTATGTAGCAGTACCGTATTAGCCCACAATATGGACCCAAGGGTGCCTCTAATATTAGTAACTCAGTACTCAAAAGGTCACTGAATTTTTATTTTATTTTTTTATTGTCTTTGTTTGTACCACACTTCTGCGGAAACATATCGCTCAAATTGTCAAAACAACAGCGTATCTGTTTGATAATAATTGACTTTTTAGACCTTTTATTACTCCGCCTCCTCAGGTGTCGCAGTCACAGACCACAGACTCGTAAGGCGGACTATAATTTTATAATGATGATTCTATATTTGTGTGCAGTGGTGGCGGCATAAGCAATAAAAACAACAGAGAAAATCACAAAGTGGGCGAAAAAACATCGACTAGTTAACATTCCTCTCTCAGACATCCAATACAAAAAAGAACTAGATATCATAAAAATAATAGCCACAAATGACGGTTACCCAACAAAAATCATACACCAAATAATAAGAGAAAACAAAGACAAAACACACAAAAACTTCTCTACAAAGAACATTCCGCTCCAATTAAGGAAAAATACTGCCCAATAAGATATACAGGAAACACAAGCCAAAAAACCGCCAATAAACTTAAAAACCTTAATATAATTCCTATATTACAAGTCAATAAAAACAACTTACACAAACACATATCCAATGCTAAAATAGAAACTATAAACAAACTTTTGCAAAGTGGTCCAAAAAGTCTACCAAATTAAATGCGATAACTGCGAGGCTATCTGCATGCATTGAATAAACAGGTAGAAATTTTGACACCAGGCTGAAAGAACACAAAACATCTATTTAAAAAATAAAACAGGTTAGCTGATCACTACATATTACAAAATCACTAAATCGCTAACAACCTAAAACCCATATACATACACAATAAAAGCAGAAAACTAAATTTACTAGAAACAATAGCTATCAAAAAAGCCATAAAAAACAAATGTAATGTTGTTAATAATCAAACCGAAATACCTTCAGGCTCTTCCCTAATCCTTAATAGCACACTAATTTAGGACTAAATATGTATATGTAGATACCTTTAAAAGTTAGGAAAACCCACAGTTGACCATTCAATCTTCTAGTTCTAATTTTAATTTTATGACATGTTTATAATTACCATAATATGATATAAATACCTTTGTAATGTCACGTAGAATTTAGTATCTTCTTGTACTCCTTTGACAATGGCCCGCAAGGGCCGAAACACGTGTCAGGAAACTGAATAAATTTGTGAAACTTAACAAGTAGGAGATATTATATATGTATGAATGAAAGTAGCTTTCACGAATTTTAATTTTTCTTACCACTGCTTAGGTACTTGTAAATTATAAAAAAAAATTTTACTTTTTAAGATGACGAAGATCCGCCATTTTGAAAGACATATAATATTTTGAAAGACAGTGGAATGTTACTTTATTTTAAATGTTGACGCTTAACTCAACCCTGCAATTCAACCCGTTTTTTTTTTGCTTTTTGGAATGAGTCATGAATCACTTAAATTCCTTTGCATTTCAATACTTTCCAAGAGATTGCGGACCTCTGTCGTTAATTTTTTGTTTAAAATGTTAGTATTATAATTATCATTTACAAATACCAAACTTGAATAATATATTTATCAAGCCATTGTCGCGTTAACAAGGGCGATAAGGAAGGAGGTAAACTTGATGAACGCACTGTACTGTATCTAGATAAGCCAGTCCGACCCTGTGATTATAAAATGTTGCCATGTCTGTTTGACAAATAAGAGTAAATGAATATTAATATTAGTTTAGAAATATTTAAAAAAACTTTAATAACTTATTCAGCGGGAAGTCGTGTAGACAAGAAAGTAAATGCCCACACAAATCTTTCTTTTCTTCCGATGTCATCTTGAGTAAAACATGTAAATGCTTGCTAACTGAAATACCGATGTATGTTTTATATTAATTAAACATTCAGGTATGTATACTATTACTTCCATCGAATTATAGTTAATTTGTTAAAGTGTGGGGAAACGGACCAAAACATATGGCTCTATCCGTTTTTAAGGGTGCTAAAGACGGTGGTGAAAGTAAATATTTTAAAATCATTAGGGTTCAACCCTTTAAAAAATAAATATAGTTTTAAAAAACTAAAAAACACGCTTTAATAATTAATCAAACTAAAAAGCGGAAAATAAATATAGTTTAAAATAATTCTTGAAATTCTTTATATATTCAGAAAATAATAATGAACAATAAACATTAGAATTATTGTCTAAAAAGCGTGGGGTGCTCGATATACAAAAAATATAGCACAAAGCGCCCCACGCTTTTTTCACAATAATACTACTTTTACATTTTTACACGAAGTATTTTTTATAGTTAATACTTCTTTATGTTTATCGTTAAATGAAAGGTCAGATTTCAGCTTTTGGACAATTTTTTAATGTTTAAATCACTGCCAACGTTTCGGTGCAGTCCGCACCATCATCAGGGCTAATACACACTTTGTTTCTTTGTGTAATAGCTACCACACAAAAGGTGGCCATCAGTAAATTAATGCAACTTAAAAAGTCAATTCTATGATTATTGCCACATTGTAACCTAAGTTACTTAAACGGCAACGATTTTTAAAAGATAATGGCATGCGGTACATTATTTTAAAATGTATGTAACCAAGGATAAATATTATTATGACTGATACATTGTAACTATTATTGTGGTAATATTATATTACCATTACCATTAAATTCTTCCTATTATAGTGAAGAAGAATAAAAAGCAAAAGATGAAGAAGCCCTGCGAAGAACAGTTGAAATTAGAAAATGGTACTTGCAAGTGGACCCCGTAGAAACAAAAAAAAAACATATAAAAATATATCCCACACATTTTTTTTATTATAGTTTTATTAATGTAATAATGACCTTATATGCTGTGCAACAGGGAAAACTTAACCCCAAAATCGCACGTGGAAGTTACCCTTATTAAAGTAGTAAAAACGAGGTTTTCCTCTGAAAATTTCAATTTCCAACAATGAAAATAAGAGCAATTAAAATTGAAAATAATATTAAATATGCATACCTCAACCAATGAGAGATTCTTGGCAATCCTAGCATTTTTGGTCGTTGTTTAAGACCAGGAAGGAACTTTCAAACCCGAGGAAATCTCGCTGGTAATAGTCCGCGGAAAAGTTGAAAAAACAACTAAAAAAACCTAACCACAACTGTCAATCTGTTTGGTGTTTCTGGTTGCCGGCACGAATTTTTGCATCTGAGCTACGTTGCCAAATCGAGTTTTTAATTTTATCCTGATTACAAAACCCACATATCCTTTTATGCCCAGTTGTATAGGTTCTGTTTAATTTGAACGCTAAAGATAAGATTAAGCAACACTTTAATGTTAAGATTAATAAAATATATCAATTTTATAAGTCCCGGTTAAACCAAATAGTCGCTAACTTCATAGCGAATTTTAAACTAAAAACTGAACTTAACCTATCATATCTTACCGTTTTACAATTTGTTGCCTTCAAAGCAGCTCTAAATTCCAAAAAAAATTTTAAATGAACTCTTTTTCTAACTTTATTAATAGATAAAATTTCAAAGGGGGTGAGCATTATAAATATGTGGGAAACACTATTGTATTATAGTTCATAAACCTACTGAGCAAAACAATCTATTGATCTACATAATATACGTCAAAACAATTAGAAAAATATGGTTTTTATGTGGGGTTTTTATTCCTAGTTTTCCTAAATCCTTTTAATTTATTCGTTACAAGTTTCACAAATTGCTTCACAATAAAAATACACAAAACCACCTATTTTTACTAAACTGCTCATCGCAAAGTTCGACAAATTGTATATAAACACGTTTATTACAGGTCTGTATAGTACGGAAACGACACCACGGATTTTAATGCGGTTTGCAGCATTTAAAAATAAAAAATTTCAATTAAGTCACATTTTGTTTGTAGTGATTTTTCGTGTTATATATTTTTCTTAGCTTCTTCGCTTTACCGACTCTAGATGGCAATTATCATCTTCCTGTGTCTTCTCTTTTCTTCTTCGCAATAAAATAACTACATCTGTTCACAAAACATTTATTGTGGTCTTCCCTACTAACTAGTCCTTTTATATAACTTTTCCTATCTACTTTTTATACATTTTTCGGCATTATTCTTAAAAAGTTTGAATTAAGATATTTAAGATATAAAAGGTAAATATATTTTCGTTAAAACATTATTCTTATGCTTTAGTTGATCTCTCTCGAGACGTTTTTGGTAATTTCCGCTTAGAAGAAAAATTTTATACGAATATGTGCTTAGTTTGCTGCGGTGTCTACATTTTAATTTCTGTAAAAACAGCTACTTTTCAAAAAAATTAGAATAATTCCCAGGTCTTAAAATAAAAAACTGCCGAGAATGTCTCAAGAGATGAACTAAAGCATAAGAACAATGCTTTTACGAAAAAAGGTATTAACCTTTTACAGCTTATAAATATTTTAGTGTTTGTTTAAATATTTTAATTCGAACTTTTTAAATTTTATTTTTTTATCATACCTACACCTTTTAATTTGGGACACCTGGTAGATATCCTAGGATAATTTTTTCTTGTAAACCAAATGAGTGCAATGAATATAAAAGAAAACTGCGTAAACAGTTATCAACGTCATCGATGTCTTCAGTGAAGCTGTTTTTTTTTTACAAAAAATAGGATAATAATTCTTACCCTAGGGCATATAACAAAAAAATTTTTTCGAGATATTAACTTACGGTATAAAACGACGTTAAAATATAACACGAAAAATCACTACTAAAAATGTGACTTACTTACTTGAAATTTTAAATTTTTTGCACGGCTCTCTTTTCCACCCTGTATAATATTAACGTGCTTTGGTTACGTCATATGCATACCATGCTATTAATCTGCAAGAAACAATCTTTCAAACTCTGTAAACCGCATTAAAATCCGTGATATCGTCTCCGAACTACAGACACCTGTAATAAAGGTGTTAACAAACAATTATTTGTCGAACTTTGCGATGAGCAGTTTATTTTAAAATATATATGTGCAAACCCCAAATGTAACTAAACAAAAAATGTCCGAAAACTTTTTACACAACTGAAATAAAATGGAAATATAGCGCCTGTATAATGTTGTGTTCCATTTTACATTTGAAACACGAAACCGTTTTTAATTTAAAACAATTAAACGTTAAACCGCCACAGGACGAACCGAGCACATCCTTGATAAAAAGTTACTGCTTCTCGTAACTCATATACCTACAACAAGCACACAGCCAACAAATAAAACTTTTTGGGGGCTTTATCGTGATTTTTTTTTGAGTGGAAATTATAAATGTATTTCAATTTATTTTTGGAATATCTATTGAATCTGAAATATTCCCCAAAAATGTACTTAAGGGTATTGAATGCTTAAGTATATTTTGCTAATGCTTGTTAGAAATTTACAGCCAAAGCAGTTAAGCTATAGTATTTACTCTGACTTTGCGCAATCGCACACAGTGATAGTAAATAACTGGTCCGATAGATCGAATATAGCTGAGGACTAGGTCGTCTTGGCAACTACTGATCTTAGCTATGGTAAACATTAATTTTAGACATCACTCAATTTTTAGTGTTTTGTGATATTTTCTAAAGACTTATTAAGATGAGTCGCAAGTACCTACCAAGTATGCGAGAATTCGTCAAATAATAATTCTGCAGTTACTTTTCATGGGTTTTTCATTCTGGTACAAATAGAAAGTTGGATTATTTCTAGGTTATGTTTCTTCTATAGTAGCAAGGTCACATTTAAAGGTAACTCCGGCGTAATCCCCACTACCTGCCCCGCCCAGCTCTTTATCTTCTCTCTCTCCTACAAACGATGTTGTCAACACATTTTAATAGCGTTTATGAATGATATGCCATCTATAGGTCCAACGGCGGTCCTGGAACGTCTTTCTGGGGGAGGGAGGGGGTACTTTTAAATTTTTGCAACAAAGCCTTTTAGATTTTACCATTTTTTTATTACTGCATAGTGCATTTAAATGGGAATAAAAAAATCACTTAATAAATTAGTGCTTTTTTATATATGTATTTAGAAATTTTTTTATTAGATGATGCAAAATTAATTGTTGAAAAATTGAATGGCGAACTTTCACTATGGAAAAAGAAATGGGAAACATCTGAGGTCTTGCCAGATAACGCTGTGGTTTCATATTCTCTTTGTGATAAAGATATTTTTCCTAATATAAAAATCGCTTTGTCTATTCTCTGTTCGATTCCTATAACCGTAGCTTCAGCTGAACGCATCAGTTTTTCTTCCAACGTGGCTGCGATCTACAATGTCACAAGAGCGCCTTGTATGTTTAGCTCTGCTTCATGTTCATGAAGATATTTCCATTGACATAACTAAGGTAATAGATACTTTTGCAAAGCAAAAGAAAAGAAATCTAGACTTTGTTATTTAAATATCGCAATGTGGTTAATTTATTTGTTTAAGATGTTCATCTGTTTTATACTATTATTTATAATACTATAGTTTTTGAATGTTTGTCTTAATTTTTCATGATTTTATTCTTGTTTTTGTGCAATCTTATATTATTCGATATTATATCGACTGACTATAATAGAATATATCTTATAATATTAAGATGATATTTTTATACAAAAAATGTTTTTTCAAATTTATTGGTTTTGTTTTTTATTTAAAAATAATAAATATTTATAGTTTTTGAACATATTATTTTTAGTTTTTGCGTCCTCAACCTGGTCTCAGGGGGGGGGGGGGGGTAATTACCCCCAGTACCCCCCCCCCCGTAGGACCGCCCTTGAGACAGTCTATTACAGGCACGAGTCGCCCTACAGAGAGGAGAATTCTTTCCAGAATTAGTATTTCTAAGTAAAATGATAAAAAGTATTTTTTCTATTTCACGTTCATAATGAGTTCAGTACGACCCTCATTTGCGGATCGTAATGAAGCTATTTCGATACGCGTTTTTTCTTTATTTGATGTTGGTAACATTTAGTTTTATTTCATTGACTTGCGCGGCCTTTGTGATTTACGAGAAAACCCATTTTTCGCAGAGGAAAACTAGCTTGATAACTTACTTTTTTATTCTGTGTGGATAACAGTCATGTATGTTGGTTGCATAAATCTATAAATCAATCTTTTGTAGATGCTTCAAGCTATCATTTTCTGCCAAATCCTATCCAAAATTCAATCTACTAACCTTCCAATGTCGATTTTAACTTCAACTTTATTTGAATTTTCCATCTTCCCTATACTAAATTGCAATGCCGTGACGTAAAATCACGTCTTTTGAAATTCGAAAAAAAGTAGCAAAATCTCCCGAATTTCCGAACGCCCTGTATATGTACCGAATGTACAAGGATCACACAACGTATTCCGTCCAATTTTAAATCTCATATCGCTAAAATAACTTTAGAATCTCGTGGTGAAAATGGGTCAATAAATCAAAAAATGACAAAAATAATTTTTGTTGTCCAGAGGCTCCTATGATAAAAAATAGTATTACCAACATAAAATTTAGACATATAAATTTACAAAATTTGAAGGATTTATTTTCTTTTTAAAATGTATTTTTCTTGATTATAAAAGGTGAAATAGAAAAAAATGTATAAAGCACATGTTTCATAAGGCGTTTTATTGCACGTGTCAATAAAAAAACTCGCCACTTCGTGGCTCGTTTTTTAAAATAGACGAGGGCGCTAAAACCGCTTCTTATAAAACTCGTACTTTAATATACTATTAAAGCCTTACGGTACATTAAAGCTTAACTTTGTTCTAAGTGTTGGTGAATCAACATGACCACCAATTTGTAAATCATAATAAGATCGGCAATCATGTCATAATAGCTTTATATTTACTATTGATTATTGCTATGTCTGTCTTACGTAACAATTTATTTTAAATACTTGCCAGCCTTCGCTGGTAAACCACGCACTGAGGGTTTCAACCAACTGATGCAAAGTTAAGTTTACTAAATGTAAACGCGTATAACACAAGTTTAGAACTGCTTGAGGATTCTTAAAATTTAAACTTTTTCCTATAATAACTTCTAAAAATCGATTATACTAAACTTATTGACAACCTGTTCAATGCGAGAGCTAAAAATTAACTTACAACACACCTAAATCACGAATTTTATCAACCGATTTAATATCACTATTATTAATAGTATAATGAAAATTATGTACAATTAACAACATTTTTGCTTCTGGTAAACGTTATCGATACACATTTGTCCAGATTAAGAAATAAACTCTGACTTTCACAGAATCTTACCAAGGCATTGAGATCGTCCTGCAGCCAATTGCAATCCCCGGTACCCTGAATATTCGAAAAAAAATTTAGGTCATCTGGGTACATCAAAAATTTAGAAAATAAGCATTTTTGAATGTTGTTAATGTATCTAAAAAACAAGGGACCGAGGTGACTGTCCTGAGGCACACCAGACGGCACATTAAAAGGCTTAGAGTAAAAACCACCAATGGAAACTGTCCGTCTTCCACTGAGATAGGACCAAATTAATTACAGCAAGCCCCCCGTGCACACCGACATCAGCAAGGCACTCAATCAGTATGGAATGACAAATTTTGTTAAACGCCTTACCGAAGTCCGTGTACACAACGTCGACCTGCTGCCGATCATCCTTGTTTCTTAAAATAAAATCTGTAAATTCCACCAGATTACTTTCAAACGTGAAAAAATCCCGTGTTGTTGTTTTAAAATGATATTTTTAACTTGCTCAAATATAATGTTATGATTAATTTTTTCAAAAATTTTTCCGAAAATGCATAGTTTACTTATGGGTCTATAGTGTTTTATATTATGTTTATCCTTTCCCCCCTTTAGGTAAAGGGGTTATATGAGATGTTTTCCACATTGTAGGAAAAATACCCTTTACCAATGAGATGTTATAAATGCCTCAATTCTGGTTTAAGGTGGGAGTATCAACATACTTGCCAACCTATAACCTATTTCGCGTAGATTTATTTATGTTTTCTAGCTTTAATACAAAACTTAAAGAAAATCAGTGTCGACTTGATATTCTATAGGTAATAATTGACATATTTAATAAATGTCAAGGAATTTTATAACTTATTTTAGGAGAATTGTATAGGCAAAAATATCGGGTAAGATTTTTTTTAACATTATTATGTCATTGTCACTCATTGTTCTTTCACTATACAATTCTCGCAAAATTAGCAATGAAATAAATTGATATTTTTGTAATATATCAGATACTACCTAAATAATGTACCAACGATATTGATTTTCTTTAAATGTTAGTTATTAAAATAATAAACTCAACGCGAAATAGGTTATAGGTTGGCAATAGATTAAATGACGTTGAGAATTCAACCTTAAGCTAATTTAAATACTCTGTTGGCAATACATTTTAACAATAATATTGTACCAATATAGAAAGGAATTTATTAATTACTAGCGTATACCCGGCATGCGTTACAACCCGCTGGTATAAATACAAACCCGAACAAACCCGATATATTAGTACCCGGCATGCCACTT
This sequence comes from Polydrusus pterygomalis, assembly GCA_963969555.1. NCBI lineage: Eukaryota > Metazoa > Arthropoda > Insecta > Coleoptera > Curculionidae > Polydrusus > Polydrusus pterygomalis. The sequence continues at coordinate 32,070,898 of OZ018376.1, read as the reverse complement.
TCTGAAATTGCACCCGTGCGAAGCCTAATTATACACAAAAACCTTCCTCTTGAATCACTCTATTTATTAAAAAAAACCGCTTCAAAATCCGTTGCGTAGTTTTAAAGATTTAAGCGGATATAGGGACAGCCGGGCGATAGCGACTTTGTTTCATACTATGTTAAGATTTATTTGAACGGTCCAAAAACATATTCGCCTGAAGTAAATACTGAAGGCATCGATATTGTAGGTGCCTACATCCCAAAAAACTTAGTTTTAATATGAATATGACTTAATTATTGACGAGAACCATATTTTATTGATCGCCACTGCAAAACAAAATTACGAAGGCGTAGAAGGGCCACAATTTATAAAAAAAAAATATACACCCAAATTCCGAGTTCTATCTCGAAATTCCGAGTTGCATCTCGGAATTCTGAGTTGGAACTCGAAATTCCGAGTTGTATCTCAAATTTCGAGTTGCATCTCGGAATTCTGAGTTGTAACTCGGAATTCCAAGTTGTATTTCGGAATTCCAAGTGGTCGGTATGTTTGCAGTGTTGCCATTTAGGGCGGCAAGTCGCCAAAATGACGACTTTTTGTCTCTATGAGAGTGTGGCGGCGATTTTCAATAAAAACTTATTTTTGGCGACTTTTTACAGGTGAAAAAATTGAATATAGGTACACGTTGTATACAACACGTAAAAAGAAACAACGTCACAATAATAATCATTATTGCACCGAAGGATTTCTCAAAAAAATATCTGAACGCTCCACGAATTGTACGTCAAATTTTGGGGATTCCCCGATAGCCCACTTGTCGGTCGGTCGATTGTCGAATGTCCATATCAAAGCCAGTGCCATTAGGAGGCGATAACTAGAGAAACAAATTACTTCTAAAAGTATATTGGCAACTGGTTTGTTCGTTGTTACCCAGAGCATTTTTTTTTAATTTAATTTAAATTTTATTTTTATAAAATAATATTAGTTGAAAAAATTGAATTAAAAAAAAATGCTCTGGGTAACAACGAACAAACCGGTTGCCAATATACCTTTTAGACGGAATTTGTTCCTCTAATTATCGCCTCCTAATGGCACTGGCTTTGATATGGATATTCGACAATCGACCGACCGACAAGTAGGCTTTCGGGGATTCCCCAAAATTTGACGTACAATTCGTGGCGCGTTCAGATATTTTTTTTGAGAAATCCTTCGGTGCAATAATAATTATTATTGTGACGTTGTTTCTTTCTACGTATTGTATACAACATATATTCAATTTTTTCACCTATAAAATGTCGCCAAAAATAAGTTTTTATTGAAAATCGCCGCCACACTCTCATAGAGACAAAAAGTCGTCATTTTGGCGACTTGCCGCCCCAAATGGCAACACTGCAAACATACCGACAACTTGGAATTCCGAGATGCAACTCGGAATTCCGAGTTACAACTCAGAATTCCGAGATGCAACTAGGAATTTCAAGATACAACTCGGAATTCCGAGATGCAACTCGGAATTTCGAGATACAACTCGGAATTCCGAGTTACAACTCGGAATTTGGGTGTACATTTTTTTTTATAAATTGTGGCCCTTCTACGCCTTCGTACAAAATTAATGCCCTTTATAGAAATTTTTTTTTATTTCTAATAATTTATAAATATTAACTAAAATAATAATATTGATTTCATTTGTCAATACTTAATTTGAAAAGTCAGCTATAATTTAAGCTGAACCAGGTTAATTCGCAAACAAATGAACAAATAATTAACCGGGCAAATTTGTTTTCAATTTTTCCATAAAATTTATAGAGTTTGTATATCCAGATTTTTGTTGGAAATATATTCACATTCATCAGCAATTTAGCGTATTATTATTTTAAAACGGAAATGAATGTCACCAAATAGCCATTTGAATTACCAAATTTTACCCAATGCGATATTTGATAAAGGATTTTTAATATCAGAGTTGTTGTTAACAATGTTTTGTTTCCGTAACGCATTTTAGATAATTTAGTTATATTCTAGTTATAGTTTATTTAATTATTGATCGTTCACTCCAAAGGCGGTCCTGACGCAAAATTCTGAAAGGTGCATTCTCGAGATGATTTCATATTTATTAATTCTATAATTCCATAGACAATTTACCTTTAGATAAGCAAACAATAATCACGAAAGTGGCAGATTTATGGCCTCGCGTATGTAAACAAAGCTAGACACTATTAGACATGCGCGCTGCAACATTATCGTTTGACGAATGAGAAAATAGACAGATCCGGGCTTTAAAATTTAAATTCTTGCCAAAAAATTGGACTTTCTGCTCAATTTTTGATCAAGTTGGGAAAAAAGGTAGTGATTTCTGGCATTTTTAGTAGTAGCAAACCTATTAGATTTTAAGGATAGAAAATTGTTTTTAAGGTTTTATTTTTAAAATTTGTTTAAAAATGATTCGTCATCGTATTTTTAGTTCGAAAAGAAAGAGAACAAGAACAAGTGAATTAAACTAGTCTTATAAAATCGAATATAAAAACAAACAAAACCAGCAAAATAACCAATCTACGGTGTTATCGCGTGCCTAACCTCAAATCATCAAATATTAGTTGGTATATAACTCGTATTGATTTTTACAATTTGGCAAAAACTTGGGTACGTGTAAAACATTTTCAAGCAAAATTTCTTGTTCAAGAATTTGAAAAGAATTTGCCCGAGAACTTGACCCGTGACATACTGGCTTTATTGCTTAATGTCGGGGTGTACAGAAAAATGTAACCAACCAGCAACTTTGACAGAATTTAATTTTCTCACAATCAGACGCGATTCACTAAACTACACAAAAACTAGAAATCCGTAAATATTCAACACCCACAATCCACAATAGCTAAAAAAAACTACAAGGAATCCACAGAGAAACCTTAAAATACAACAACAGAAATGGCGGCCGAGTCGGTTCTGGAGAGTGTATTTTGAGCATGTCGCAAAAGTAGGACATGCCGATAACACGAGGTTTGTGCGCATGCCCGAAGGTGCCCAGAAGAAAGGCAGCTGACCGGCGAGTCATGCGCTATGACGTATTTTTTCACCAATAAATAAATTCTTTGGACAATTCGTGCCTAATTATCTGTTAGCTCAATCGTTATTCACAAAATTACTCTCGCCTATCAAGATCATTGTCCAATAACTCTTGTAAAAGTACTAGTCTGTAGGGATGAAATTTCTCTTTTAAAAAAAATAATAATATAGTGGTTCGGTGAGTACCGTAGTCACACCCAAGTTTTGTGTTTGAGCTATGAGAATCTTCCTATAGTGATAATAATATGTTACTCGAGTATACCAGGACAACCACTATTAACACTATCTTTAACAGTGTTTAAGCTCTCCACTTAATTGCCACCCTAAACACTGTCGATTGGGTTACTAGGCAGGCTATTTTGGTATTTTTTATTGAACATATCACGGACTTCCCTATGACTTCTGCTTTTATCTCCACAACCCAAAACAATCAAAATTTCTATGCGTTCATCTTCATTTTTGATGTAATATCAGCAGAGCCAAATTCAAATTTGTTTAACATTCCCTGATATTTTATGACGTCTTAAACTTAACTAGCAAATTGTCATTGTCAAAGTCTTAAAGATTGTGACTTGAGTTCAGAATATGGAGGACTTGAGGTAGGAGGCCGATCGCAATGCTGTGGATTCGGTTCCAAATTAGCATCGGTAATTCAGCTTTACGAGTCGCTGTAAGATGGCGCGCGTGTTCGAAGTGGGCTATCAAATAAATGGTTTCTTATGGATGCGATAACTATTTTTATTTAAATTAGTTCTTTAAGGAACAAATAAGGACTTTTATATGAATTTACACTTACTTTGTTATACTTATTAGTAAACTCGGCCTGTATAAAGTTCCAACGATGCTTGGTTTTTAAGATACAGGAACCTTCTAGCTAGAGGGTTTTACCTTTGGAGCTAGAAAGAGACTTATTTGGCTGCGTTTCATATTTGAAGAAGATCCTGTCTTACACCCCGACACAAAGCAAACTCTACTTTTATAAATTGTACCATTATTTATTATAAATATGGAAATTAATTACAATACAACGTTATTTGTCTTGTCTTGCCTTCAAACAATATTTGTTATTTCGAAAAATAAAATGTCAATTGTCAAAAGTAAAAGCACAGAAAAATAAAGGGTTTAAGTAAAAGTTAAAAACTATCGAGGATCTAGTTTTCCATATTAAAAACGAAGAAGAAGAAGACAACACCAGCCCACTTCGGACGCGAGAGCCATCTATCGGCCAATAGCGAACTAACCAAAAAACTGGGACAGAATTTGAAAATGCTGCCATTGTCGATCGGCCTCCTACCCTATAGTTCTCCATAGTTCAGAACGTCGCTAAGTACAAAATCATATCAATGGTGCATATTATAAGCATTAAAGTGCTGACGTTGTGCCTCGCGCCGTACCGCCTCGACAGCTTTTAATTCAAGCAACGCTGTTGCTGCACACTATAGTATGGCTGCACTAATGGGGTTTTGGTATTTATAGATTGCCATAGGTATACTAATTTAAGTTGGCAGCATCATTCCAACTGACTTTAATTACGTAGCGATCGAAACTCGCAAACTTTGAAGATACAAGGTTATATTACTTGGGTTAAAAAGTTAATATTAAGGAGTCTTCAGCAAGATATACATGAAATAAAATATATAATATTTTAAATTTTTATATATTATTATGTTTTATTTGTTATTGTTTACTTAAAGCTTTGTCAATAAAGTTTTCAGACAATTAGGTATATTTTGACTTTGACTTTAGCATATGCCTAAGTTACGTACAGTTCAAGAAAATAATAAAACTCTGGGTTTTTAATATAATCTCAGTCTAGACATTCTGAATCTTTTTCTGACAAGCCTGCCTCTAAAAAAGCTTTAAAAGAAACCTTTTCTTTCAGTCTTTTGTAATAAAAAACCTAAAATATTCCTAATTACACAAAGCGTTTTAAAGGAAAAGTAAAAACAAGGGATATTATTTGTATTTACTGCATCTTTTTTTATTCTTTTTGTTTCTAGTTTCGGGTTCTTTAGAAAATTAATGACCAAAGTTTTAATATACTACTAACGGGGGAATGTTTAAAAAAAAGCAAATACTGTTTTTACAATTATTTTAGCAAGCAGTAGTTTTACCAGTGGAAAAAGTTGAAAATTGTAATTGAAAACATATCCGTAGGATAGTTTCAAGTAACTACTCAATAAACTTACTAAAGGTACATGTCTATGCCTTAGACGCACCCAAGTACCTCAAGTGGTTGTAAAGAAATAAAATATAATCTTTGGATGTAACCTTTGAACGGCCATAGATTTCTTATAAGAATCTTAAGGACCTTCATTCATATGAACTTGTTTTTATATACAGGGTCGCTTTTATGTATGGAAACGGTCGATTATTTGCTAAAGTAAGATAGCTAATTTTTAATGAATTGCATCCAGATCGAAAACCTATAACTAAATCAACTGTTTCCAAAACATTGCAGCGTTTTCATGAAACTGGAGGTGTGAAAGATCGACCAAAAAGTGGAAGACCGGTAAGCGTTACTAATGAAGAAAATTCTCTAAATGTCATGTTGGATGTGGTAGAAAATCCAATAAATTCGACGCAACAGAGGGCTTTAAATCATAATATGAGTCGATAATCCTTTCAAAAAATTACCAAAAGAGAATAATTCAAACCATATAAAATTCATTTGTTACAAGAATTGAGTGAAGACGAGAGTGAAGACGATTTTGATCGCAGAATTCAGTTTTGTGAAATCATTATGGATATTGAATCAAAATGTCAACTTTGTCGACCACATTTTATTTTCTGATGAATCAACGTAGAGGAAACTTTTCCTGCTAAATGGATTGGGCGCAGAGGTGCAATTGAATGGCCTGCTAGGTCTCCTGATATGACCCCTCTTGACTTTTTCCTATGGGGCCATATCAAAAGTTTAGTGTACAAAAATAGGCTACAAAATATCGAAGATTTGCAACAAATAATAATGCATGAAATACCCAATATCCTTTTAGATTCGCCACAAAATTTTGTTCACCGAATTCATTACTGCCAGGAGGTAAACGGTGGATACTTTGAGCACCTTATAAAATAGGATTTCAATTTGTTGTTTACTAAAACTTAGTTTGTCTTTTTTATTATTGTTATTAGATTTATTTGAAAATGATATTCGAAACTCGATCTTGAAAACGGTTAAGATTGGGTAAGTGGTGTGCTTAACATTTTTTTTTAGAATCTTGTAAATAATTGAAATATTGAATAATATACAGGGGGTTCCATTTAAAATAAAGTAAATGTGTTCTTCCATGGCATTTTGACTGATCCTGTATACTTAGTTTATGTGCAGTGTAATAGATTTCTAAAAATCCTAAAAGTTTTGTATTTAACATTCTTCGCTAGCTATCTTACTTTAGCAAATAATCTATCGTTTCCATACATAAAATCGACCCTGTATAGAATCTCCTCATGAAGCATAGGTACGGAATTTTCGGATACCCTGCATATTTGGTGTGACATATTACATATCAAAACATAGTTTATTCAGAGGCGAATAATTCTACCTCACCCCCATTAGGTATGAACTACCCCTATCGCCACCACACGTATTGAAACCTTATGTCTTGTTTGGTTGGTTGGTTGATCGGTTGGTTAAAGGCGGAGGTCGGGTGTGTGACTCAAGCTTCTTACACTGCAGCCTCCGGCTTATTATGCGCCTCAGTCTCCTTGAAAAGGTTTGTTCTTTCTACAAGGTCTAATAGTTTTCTACCATGTTTGTCATGCGGTAGGTTGTCACCGCGTTGAATATTTCCAATGATTTTGAATCGTTTACGGGCAGCTCGATATGACATACAAGGCGGTTTCGTCCTCTTCACCGCAGAGTCTACTTTCAATGGGTTCATTGTATAGATTCCCATTTGTTAAAGGTATTTTCGTTATTGACAATGGCCTGTTAACAATGCCAGTCACTTGTTTTAACTGGGTACGCGTCAAGAATAACATTTCAGTTGATAGTTTCATCGAGGGTTTACCAATACGTGTGTTTGACCGGGTGAACCGTTCCATCGAGATTGATGTTGTTTTTCGCCCATCTATTAATCTTATTTTAGTAGCCTGTTTTGATATTCCAAGAGAGGGTTCAGTGTCCCTAAAATTTGGAGCAGATCTGGCTCTCGTCAGTTTATCTGCTTTTTCATTGACTTTTATCCCCGAGTGACCAGGAACCCACAGGAGTTTAACCTTGTTGTTTCTAGCTGTCAGATCGTTCAGGTCGTTAAGGCACCCCGCTTTGGTAAATCGGTAGGAGTTCAGAGCCTTAACGCTTGGCTATCTGATAGATTATGTATTTTTTAGTCGTGCTAGCCCGTTTCAAGATTTTTGATACACATGCTTGTATACTATGGCGTAGCTTTCCAGGGGCATTCTGGGTATTTCCCCAAATAAACCCATGCCTATTGCGTTGGTCATTTTTGATCCATCAGTGTACCAAACTAGGCCTTAAAATAACTTTACAACTCATAGTTTGTCAAAGTATTTGATTCACCCTGTATATCGCACGACTGTATTACAGGTGCTATATACTGTTTAAAAAATGCTCATAAAACAGTTTCAATTACCATAGTACCTCAGGGCACATACACCGAAAGAAAAAAACTAAATAAGCGGCATCGCTTATATTTTGTGGGTTTCGTTGTGTCTTTCGCTTAAAAATAAGCCACAAAATTTTTAATGGGTAGCCCAAAGGATTTTCCTCAAAAGTCAATCTCAACACCTGGTAATTTGTAAATATAAATACGATACCGAAAAGTGATGTTTTTAATTAGTTGAGACAGGAATAACAACGGTATTATATTTCAAAATTACGATATAACATTTCTGTCTACGAAGTAGTTAAATTAAGGGCCCTTTAATAGTAAAGTAGACAAGGTTCGCTAAATACAGAATTAATGAAAAATCAAGTGAAGTTAAAGTGGGGTAAAAGGTGAGATTCACCCGACTCTAATGGATTTTTATGAATTTATATTGCTAAAACAAGCAAATTTAACATTTCACCGTCGTTCATTTCATATGGAGCATATTATGATTAGGACGTCCGTCAGCGCTGACGGCCGATCTGGAGCAACTTATTTTCACATGGGTCCATAGGTGGAGTATCATCATAGACAATTTACCTTAATACGTAGCTACGTACAGCTTATCTCCTGCGCAAACAAAAGTTACGTTTTATAGGTGAAAAAATACGTCCGAGCGCATGACTCGCCGATCAGCTGCCTTCCCTTTGGAAACCTTCGTGCATGCACACAAACCTCGTGTTACCGGCCTGTCCTACTTTATCGACATGCTTAAAATACTCTCCAGAACCGGGTCGGCCGCCATTTTTGTTGTTGTGTTTTAAGGTTTCTCTGTGGATTTCTTATAGTTTTCTTAGCTATTGTGGATTGTGGGTGTTTAATATTTACGGATTTCTAGTTTTTGTGTAGTTTAGTGAATTGTGCCTGATTGTGAGAACATTAATTCTGTCAAAGTTGCTGGTTGGTTAATTTTTTGGTTAAAATCTGTACACCCCGACATTAAGCTTTTAATAAAGCCAGTATTCCACGGGTCAATATCTCGGGGGAATTCTTGAACAAGAAATTTTGCTTGGAAATGTTTTACACGTATACCCAAATTTTTGCCAAATTGTAAAAAAACCAATAGAAGTTATATACCAACTAATATTTGACTTGAAGTTAGGCACGCGATAACACCGTAGATTGGTTATTTTGCTGGTTTTGTTTATTTTTATATTCGATTTTATAAGACTAGTTTAATTCACTTGTTCTTGTTCTCTTCCTTTTCGAACCAAAAACACGACGACGAATGATTTTTAAACAAATTTTAAAAACATAAACTTAAAAACAATTTTCTATCCTTAAAATCTGATAGGTTTGCTACTACTAAAAATGCCAGAAAAAACTACCGTTTTTCCCAACTTGATCAAAATATAAGAATAAAGTCCAATTTTTTGGCAAGAATTTAAATTTTAAAGCCCGGACCTGTCTATTTTCCCATTCGTCAAACGATAATGTTGCAGTGCGCATGTCAAATAGTGTCTAGCTTTGTTTACATGCGCGAGGCCATGAAACTGCCACTTTCGTGATTATTGTTTGCTTATCAAAAGGTAAATTGTCTATGAGTATCATCAGTTAATAAACATGCGTCTTCAAAGGCGGCAAGCCACTGCTGCCATTGTTTGGCATTTTAAGCGGAGAATACAGACAAAAAGATATTATGGATTCATACTACTGTGAGTACAAGGTTTTAAAAGGGACCTGTGTTAGCTTCATTCCATTTTTTTCCGTGTGAGTTTACCATTTTTAGACTACAATCTTTTAAACTTCTCTGAAGGCTCTATTACAAAACAAATTCCATATTACATATTTTCTCGCTTTTATTGTGGAAATTAGCAATTTAGTATTCATTCTTAAATAGCTTATCGTTTTCTTCCAACTCCTAACCTTACGAACACGAGCAATGACACCAAAAATTTAAAATAGAATGCCACCAAATACCAAAATTTTGGCAACCGTGCAAAACCATACCCCACTCACCATCAGCGCCCATGTGAAAACTTTCATTGAACTATACTGGCTTATGATAACGAAATGGTTCAGCGTATAAAATGTAATTTTTTTATTGAAACATATTTTTAAATTATTACATTCTACAATAAATTCTAAATAATTTTCATAAATCATGCCCTATTATACCCACCTTTAACCGTTTACGAAATATTAACTTTTAAATTTGAAGACATAGTCCATACTTACAGTGGAGTTGAAAGTATGAAAAGGTTTATTAAAACACAAAGTCTTCCTCAACAAAATTTAATAGAATAAAAAAATTCTTAGTTTAAAGGTCTCGACATGAAAGACGTTCATCATCAGGAGACATAAAAAGTTATTTTATGCTGATGGTGTTAGCAAAAGAGAAAATTAGAACCTTAATAGACCTTTTATTTTCTTTTTTGCTAACACCTTCAGCATAAAATAAATTTTTATGTCTCCTGATGATGAACGTTTCTACGTTCGAAACATGTGGATACCTTTAAACTAAAATTTTTTTTATTTTATTAAATTTTGTGGAGGAAGACTTTGTGTTTTTCTTTCCTTTTCATTAACTTTTAAAACCAAATAGATAAACAACAAAGTATGAAAAGAAATTATTTTATAAGATAATGATAATGTTCTCGACCAACTCTTCTGCAGTAAATCAATCGATCTAAAACTTCTTGTTGCACATTTTGTAATACATGTGAAGAAATTTCTCGGATTGCTAGTCGAATTCCACAAAAAAGTCAAGTTGGTTAAGAGCGGGCGATCTGGATGACCACTCACTGTATTTAGGTTTTTCTTTACATGAGCAACAGCGGGGAAGTACCATCCTATCGAAATCATAAGGTTAAACTTGGTAAAACAGGAATATTATCATACGCTAATAGAGTAGCCAGAGCTGGAACCAGATCATTCCGAAGGAAATTTAGATATCTTCACCCAGTGAGGCATTCATCGAAGAAAAATGGTCCGATAACCCTACTTTCAACAGTGCCCGCCCAGACATTAACCTTTTCATTATACTGGGTATGATTCACACAATGGGCTTTACGGAACAGCACAAAATATTCATGGTTAAAGCGTATTTTCGAAACGGGGTTACAGTAAATGGTGAGTGGCAATACAATCCGGGTATGTGCATGGACGATTTTTACGAACATTTTCCTAACGCTGCTTTTATTGCTGGGGATTTTTATCATTGCCTGAAAAGAATCGTGGCTGTGTTTAGGAAAACAGGTTCTATACAACACAAAAAGGGAGCAGGAAGACCATCTGTAAGAACTGAGGAACTTGTTGGAACAAAAAGATATTATGGAACATGCAGGACCATTCTTAAGAAGCAGCTAAATTTATTTCCTTATAAAGACGCAGGAATTACTCTCAATGGTTTACCCAAAATTTATTGGAAATAAATTATTTATGCTTGGAGCATGGCGGTGGCCAATTTCAGCAATTTATGTAATTATTTTTTTTTTCTGTATATTCTTACTTTGTTAATTTTGTAAACAACAAAAATAAATTTGTATTTGTCTACTTATTTTATTACTCATTAGTTTGGCATATCATGTCATAATATGAATTTGACAAAATTTTAACCTAGATTTGGTTAGATATATCGTCCCCATATCATTGTGATCTAAACCAAGCCTTACGTATATTAATCCAATCCCTCTTTGATGCAAATAATTTTTGCTCGCACGGTATAAGCTATCCACAATTAAATAAATAATATTAATATACACTACGCCACTGAGTTCAAGTAGTTTTCTAAATTATGTGAATTACGGTGAAATATATTCATCTTTAAAATATGTTAATTTAACTAAAAATTTTAAAAAATTGCTTTAACGGTATTTATGAAAATATTATTTTTCCATTCTACACAAAAAAAATTAAAAAAAAAAACTTTGCACACATCAATAATAATTTTATATCTTTGAATTTTTTTTTTTAAATAAAATGTTTGATATTATCAAAAAGAATTTCCGTATAGACAGAAATATAAATTGAAAAATAATCCTATCGGCCTAAGCTAACCTATAAAACGAAAATTTTATCTTTCAGTTTTCCGGACACAAATTTCTGTAGCAAATATTTCGACCTAAATTCAGTTCTTATTCCAGTCCGGGTCAACCTTTTTTTGCTTCGAGAATAACAATTCGTTTATCTCGTTTCGGGAACTTATCTAATTTTCCAAAGAAAAAAACAAATAAATAGTTTAACACCTTTACGGTTTGTTAACTAATTCAGACGGGTTGTTTTTCTCTTATTTTCTTCTCAACAAGTTTATTTTTATTGGGGTTTTCTATATATGACAGTATATCTTTTAAAAGCCTATTTAGGCTCTCAGGGCACATTTTAATAAATCAGTAAGAGGTTTTCGGTTATACTTGAATTTCCGACTATTCGAGGGCTTATACAAAAAAAAAAATAACAAGGTTATTTGATAAAAATTGTCAATTTCTATGCGGCTACAAAAATAAAAATGGACTTTTAGAAGTGATTGAAAAAATATAAATTACGTTTGCAATGAAAGTTGAGTGACAGTTAGATGAAGGTATTATCTGGGTCATTATTTGACGATGAGATAACATCAGAGATAGCTAAACGTTTATTAAAATACATTTAATTAACAATGTTTACTATCAAGATTTCTTTAATTAGACGCCTACATCTTAGTTTATTAAGCGGCCACGAATTAAAAAAAGTATTTCCGGTTTATTGTAAAAATATTTATTTATTTTGTCCACAAATTTGATAACCTCTTATTTTCCATTATATTTTCGATGGCTTATGCCAGCCTGTCAAAGCCAAAGCACATATCAATAAACCAATAAGCTTCCGCACAATCTTTCCGTCACTTTTCAAGCGACGCGACTCGAAAATAATAATGACGTTTTCCTGCTGAAATAAATAAGTAAATAACAGACGTCTTTGTGTTGATTATTCCATTGTTTGATATTCCATTAATGTAATGAAAATGTTGTTTATTCACAGAAGTAGAAGATACTAAACAAAACAAAATATGTTTTTACAAAAATTTATTTTTTCCAGTTTAATATGGCAAATTCAATGTAGGAGCCCTTATTAATATTTATAATTTTGATAAGTTTTTAATAAGTTATTATATTAAACCTTTCTTTTTAAACAAAACACCAATAATTTTTAGACAATTTTTGGAATAGGTTTTTAATAGAGAAAATAATTCCAAGAATCTTCGACAGTAGTTGGATACACAGCACTTCAAATACGGCAGAAGGGATTACCGAGCATGATCCGCACGCCACCAGGTTAACAGGTTGTAACCTGTTTTATACAGCAAATACCCTACTGAATTTTAAAGTTCGCACATACATACATAAATGTCACTGAATTGGTTAGAAAGAAAGCATATACACACTGATATGGAAGGATTTATAATTACTAGCACAGTGTCACTCGAACAAGAAATTATAAAAAGGAAAGAAATGTGGACGATGTGTGCAGAAAATGTAGTTCCCCCCCCCCCCTGGGGAAACGATAAACGATAGAAGATATTATTACGGCAGGTTGTGGTGCTACGGCACCCAACGCTTATCTAGGAAGACATAATCAGGTGGCAAAGATCATCCACAAAGAACTGGCTCATAAACTAGACGTAAAAGACAACCTTCCACCTTACTATCAATACTCATCAACCAGTTCTTAAATCTCCTCGATATCTCCTCTATCGTGCGCATATTTTTCCAATCGAAATCAACAAAAAAGCTTCTATAATCAATATAACTAATACACATCTTTCGAAACTGCAAAAAAAAATTGGCGATAGCTTGAAAAAACATAAGTGTAGGGAACTATGAACAACAACGTCGTAATAAATATTAAAACATATAGGTATGTATGTTATTACACATAACTTCATAGCGCTCACAGGACATGGACTTTGCGTTAATAAACACCTTAGGATTAGAATTTATTAATATTTTTTTAAATAGAAACTTTTATTACCCCCTTTTCACTTATTTAGAGGCCGATATACAAAAAATAAGAAATACTTGCTTTATTAATTGAATATTAGAGTACCTACATATCGACTGCTTACTACCAATATCTCCTAAGTGTAAAAACTAAAAATATTCAGGAGGGACAAAAAACTGTTTAACTTTTATAGAACGGAAAGATCTCCTATCTACAATAGAATTTTGATTTACTCATTTTAACAAATAAATCAGCATGTTAGCGAATTAAAACTATTACAAATCACAAGAGACATAAATTACCACTTTATAACGGAAATACAAAAAAAAATACATAAAACAAGTAATAAAATGAAACTTACCAGCTGGTAACACAACACCGTTCACAACAAAATGGGAGATAGGAGGTATTTCTTACACTGTATGAGGCTTGTGTAGTTTGGTGATATTTCCATTTGAAAACTGGCGCGAAAATATGAATCTTAGTAACTAAAGAAGGTATTTCTATTCCAAAGAGTAAACAAAGATCTACCTGGTGTAACTAACTCATTTTTGACTAGAAGTGTAGATAGGAGGTATTAGTAGTAAACAGTCGATATGCCGAGTTTCAAGAAATTTGGACTACACATAGTTTTCCAACATATACTTTTATACCCCCTTTCCACCCCTCAGGGGCAACATTTTCATAAGTGCCTCAACACGTGTTTATTTCTTCCAAGCGAAGAATTTGTCTAAAATATTTTACTTATATAATTTTCTCTAGCGGGCATGTTGAAAACTACCCTAGGAGCCAAATTTCTCAAAACATCAAAACACGCCCTTGCCTATTTTAATAGAGTAAGCATAGTAATCACCCTTACCTAGGGGTTCATTTTCGAAAAATTCCATCTTAGTGAATGCCTATGTTATAACGAAAATACATCCTCAAAATTTCATGATTCTAGGATTAGGGGTTTAGGCTGGGCGATGATGAATCACAGTCAGTCACAAAAATTGATATAATTATTGATAGTGGCCGCGAAAATTATTATTATATTTTTAACTTCGTATTATAGCCTAGTTAACAAAGTTAATAAGTTTTTGTTATTAACACCTTCAGAAACAACCAATGAATTAGTACCTTAAACATTTAAATTAGGGAATAATCTGCCTCCACAACGCAAAGCCGAAACGGCCATAGCTTAATTATTGTGATTTTCAATAGCATTTGTAAATCAGTTACAGTGTTTTATTGGTTTGGTTAATGGTTTTGATGATTTCCTTTATGAGAAAATCCGTCTCTAAACAATAGAATATTTACAATACATATTTATTGATACAATGGGATTGACTGCAGTAACTACGTTTAAAATAAATGAAGGATTTTCCGGAAGACCAACGTACATATCTGTACTCGGGAGGCATAATACAACACTATGTGCCATCAGCTTGATTTGTGGATATTTAGTAAAAACAATTAAGTTTAACATAATTTTGATGTTAGTGTTGATTTATGATAAATTGTCATGCTGAAATATGAAATTTTCTCCGTATACTGCCGTAACTGTTGGTAACATGGTGTGTCTTAATATATTGCAGTATACATGGGCAGTAGTGAGTCTTTCTTCAATAATTCCCCAATTCATACATCTCAACTAGTCCAGCAACATCTGCAAGAAAATGCTTTTACCTTGGCCATCTAAGAGTCCCGATCTCAACCCCATAGAAAATGTTTGGGGTGAAATGACCAAATATATATAAAAACATGACTTTAGACTCAGAAAACAACAGGAACTACTAGAAGAAATAAGAGAATCATGGGGTCTGATATCTGAGGATTATACAGGGTGACAATTTAAAAACTTGAAATGGCCATATCTTAGGAACGAAAGACTGAAGAAAAAAACGCAAAAAACTGTTTCTATAAAACGAAGGGGGAACAAAAACAAGCGTATTATCCCACCCTTATCTGCAACCCCTTGGACAGGGTGAGATACACCCCTAAAATCTTAAATAGAAAGGGGGTCGAGTGATACATCATTTTGAAGCTCTTAAAAAATACTTTCCAATGGTACCATAGAAAGCTACATTTCAGGAAATTATTCTCTGTTTATTTAGGAAAACAATAAATGAAAACACAATTTTGAATTTTTTTATTATTATTTAATTAAATGTTCAAAATGATTGCTACCAATATCCTGGCATATTAAGAGATATCTCTTAAGAATTCTAAACATTTTAAGCCTAGGTATTTTGTTTTGGTTTATTTGCTATGGTTTTTTTGTTGAAAAAAAAATTTCTTTATAAATATTCGCATTCTATTATCACAGAATTTACTTTAAAAGTAACTTGTACTAGTATTATTATTTTAACAACAGTTGACTTTCGGTTCAGTTTAAACGAAAAGCAGCACTTCTTATCTTTAACAATGGTGTACAGCACAGCTGAACGTGTAGAAATTATTTTCATTTATGGTTCCCAGGATCAATGTTTCTTAAGGACAGCTCAACGTTTTAACGAAAGGCATCCAGGTCAAAATGTAAGCCCGGAGTATGTTCGCCAACTAGCAGCCAAATTTGAAGAAACTGGTTCTGTCGCGAATAAAAAGAAAAATCAACCGAGACTAGCCGACGAAGCAGCGCAAATTGAAATTCTGGGGCAGTTTGCAATGAATTCAACTTTATCAACTCGTCAAGCAGCTGTAGCAACTGGATTATCTCGTAAATCAATAAGAAAGGTACTTAAATTTCATAAGTTTTATTCCTATAAACTGCACATACTGCAAGAACTTGGTGACGACGACCCGGACAGAAGAATTCAGTTTTGTGAAATAATGACAGATAGAATTACGGCAGAACCTCGACTAGTTAAAAATATTTGCTTCAGTGATAAGTGTACCTTTAATTTAAATGGGCGTGTTAATAAGCAAAACTGTCGTTACTGGAATGACGAAAACCCCCACGTATTTAGAGAAGGGCATACCCAGTACCCCCAGAAAATTAACGTTTGGGCTGGTATATTGGGAGATGGTATTATCGGCCCAATATTTATACAAGGAAATTTAAATGGCGACAGGTATGCTGAAATGCTACAGAGGTCTATCGAACCACTAAGAGTGCGAGAATTAGAAAATCAGAGGGACATACTCGGAAATTTATCTTTAGAAGAAAGCTTACTACAATTCCAACAGGATGGAGCACCTCCGCATTATGTAGTTCCCGTTAGGCAGTGGTTGGATGATAATTATCCCAACCAGTGGATTGGAAGAAGAGGTCCTGTTGAATGGCCACCTAGATCCCCTGACCTAACACCTCTTGACTTCTTTTTGTGGGGTCACCTAAAATCTGTGGTTTTTAAAACGCAACCTGAGTCACTAGAGCAACTTCAGCATAGAATAGTTCAGGAATGCCGTGCTATATCCAGAGAAATATTTGCAAATGTACGTGAAGAATTTGATTATAGGCTTTATTATTGTCTTCAAAACAAGGGAAATCATTTTGAACATTTAATTAAATAATAATAAAAAATTTCAAAATTGTGTTTTTATTTATTGTTTTCCTTAATAAACAGAGAATAATTTCCTGAAATGTAGCTTTCTATGGTACCATTGGAAAGCATTTTTCAAGAGCTTCAAAATGATGTATCACTCGACCCCCCTTTCTATTTAGGCTTTTAGGGGTGTATCTCACCCTGTCCAAGGGGTTGCAGATAAGGGTGGGATAATACGCTTGCTTTTGTTCCCCCCTGTTTTTTGCGTTTTTTTCTTCAGTTTTTCGTTCCTAAGATATGGCCATTTCAAGTTTTTAAATTGTCACCCTGTATAAGAAATTTAGTTCTCAGTATGCCACGACGACTTCGAAAAGTCATTACTAATAATGGTTCTATGACTAAATATTAAAATGTTAAAAATAATATATTTAATGGTTTTTTGTTATTTTTGATATCTTCTCGACAAAAATATGTCACATAATTAAGTAAACTGTTTAGTTACATACTTTAAACGTTGTTTTACTTTAGGGGGTAACTAACTAAGTAAAAAAAGTTATATTTATTATTTTTTAATACCGCAATTTAGAAATCACCTATTTAATTATCAAGGTGAAACTCTCACAATAAAATTAACACGAATATTAATTTCCACGGCAGCGGTATTATGTGTTTAGGTTTTAATTATTATAGTCCAAGAGCTAGAATATAAAGAAAATTTTGTTGTCCCAGTTTTTTTTGGGCACAATGGTACTTCCGGATTTCTGGTTAAACCGGAAATTATAATATTTTTTTTTCAGAATAGTATAGAAAATAGAAAACCAATACATCTGTGTATATTATGTTCTAATAGTCAGCAATGTCCTTTTTTTGGATTTTAACTGATTTACATCCTTAATATCGGGACGATATAAGATCTCCTCGTTAATCACAAATGCATTACCATCATTTTTAACGAACCCTTTTGTAATGTCTTTAAAATCTACCCACGGCCTCTATATTTCTAAGATTTATTTAATATTCTTTAAAGGATTTGTACATGGATATTAACATGGTTATTTGTATTTATGCATTTTCGTAATCTTTTATGGACATCAACACTGGTTAAGACGGCACTCCTTTGAAAAGATTTTTTTAATCTGATCTGAAAATTAATGGGCTTATTACCAGTGATATATGACTACTAACTACTAGGTAAATATGAATATTATAGTCGGTGGGTGTCCATTTATAAACGTTTAAAGTTGGTGTTAGCATACTGCTTCTTTTCAATGACAATTTAAATTATATACAATATGCAAAAGCTGACAGACAATAAAACATCTAAAACATAAAGTTGAGTTCATTTGTAAGTAGTTTGTAACACATCTATGTTGTATTATAATTTTAATGTACTATCTTGTCAAAAGTTCAATGATGGTTGGTTGGTTGGTTGGTTAAAGGCGGGGGTCGGGTTCGACGTGTGGCCCAAGCTTCTTACACTGCAGCCTTCTGGCTTATTGTGGGCCCCAGTCTTATTAGAATAGAATAGAATAGCAAATATGGAGTTTGCCCCCTTTGAAAATAATTTAAGGATCATTTTTCAGAAAATTTGTAATCTTAAAAATAATACATTAAAATACAAAAAAGAAAAACAACAAACAACCACTGTTTAATGTTTCACGCATCACATGCAACTAACTTAAAAAAGTAAACTCGGAATGGCTTTGGCGCGAATTATTATCAACAAGTCTGTGCAGGATTTTGCACGCTTTGAAATAATTCAAAACTAACAGCAAAACAACCCATTGGAGATTTTACACTATGATTTTTAAAATTGAACAGGCGATTGTACGGTTCGAAACTTAAATGTCAATGGAGCTTATTCATTTTGAATTTAATCCTAATTTTTTGCCATCAAAATCCGTTGGAGCTTGCTCGTTTTGACAAGAAATTATGAATTATTTTGATTTAGGGCTACAATAACTATGTAAAACGACATTTATCTAATTTTTAATGAAACATGGTGATTGTACACTTTGAATCTTTACCTCTTATATATCAGATTGGCCATTCTGCAATAAACTTTTTTTGACTGAATCCCAAGAAATTACATAAATATTATTTTTTTATATAAAAAAATAAAGAAATGGTATATTTTTATGATATTTTATATATCTTTTAAGTAAACAAGACATTTATCATGAACTTTTCTAGAGTGGGCAACTTTTTCTGTCAGAGTTGGCATTGCCCACTCTGCCCCCCCCCCCCTGGCTACGGGCCTGTGTTGCGCCCATCTGTCTAATGTTGTTCTGGTTACCTTTTGATATTCCAAGGGCGGGTTCTGGGTCTCTGAAATTTTGAGCAGATCCGGTTCTTGCCAGTTCATCTGCTTTTTCATTACCTTTTATCCCTGAATGACCAGGAACCCATAGGAGTTCAACCTTGTTGTTTCTGGCTGCCAGGTCTTTTTGGTCGTTAAGGCACTCCATTGTGATTTTTGATGTAAATCGGAAGGAGTTCAGAGCCTTTAGGGCAGCTTGGCTGTCCGACAGGATATGTATCTTTTGGTCGTGGTAGCCCTTTTCAAGATTCTTTTGTACGCATGCTTGTATCGCATGGACTTCTGCTTGGTATACTGTGGCGTAGTTTCCCAGGGGGAGGCTGATTTCCCTTCTGGGTATTTCCATAAATATACCTGCGCCTACTCCGTTGGCCGTTTTCGATCTATGATATACTAAAATCCGCAATGGGGATGAAACATAGACTTCCCTAGTAAACACGTAGTTTTGTGTGAAGTGTCAAATGTTGTTCATTTAGTAGATTAGATTTGTAGCGATTTGTTTATTCGTTAAGGTAGCCCCCCCCCCCCCAAGAAAGTACTTTAGTTACGCCAATGAATACCACTGCCAGTAATATATTTTGTTAAGTGAAATGCTACAAAATTCAACATTTTTAAACGGTAAAACCCAACTATCAACAATAAAATATCATCTAAAGCTCGCCATCGATCTTTTTCAACTTTTACGTCTATTCATCGTTAAGTCTGTTGATCTTTCTAAACACGATGTTAGAAAATATAGAAATTTAAATAACAGAACGGGAACAATAGAGTCACTGGCATCTATTATATTTATATATGTTGGAGATGAAGATAACTTTGATAAATTGATTAACTGTGTTGGAGTCATTGATCTTAATTTCGGGATTTATGTTAATGTTGCCTGGGTGCTGTTTGGTAAAATGATTATGACAGGGTATTAAAACTTATTTATAAAGTATGAATATTATTAAATTGTCTACGGATAAAGTGATTTGTGATACAGCATGACGCAAAACTGGCTTTCTGATTGTTCTTTTATATTAATTAGACTGACACCGACTTGAAAAATACTCTAAAAAGTAACTTTTTTGACAAATAATACATCAAGTTTATTCTCTGATCTTAATAACTCCGAAAATAAAATGGTCTCTCAACTCAACATTATATATACAGGGTGTTCCTTAATGACGTGCTAATATTTTAGGGTGTGATTCCTTAAGTTATTCTATAAAGAAAAGTTCATATAAACATATGTCGTAAACGGCTTAAATTTTTTGCTACAGGGTGTTGAATTTTTTCTTTTTTAATGAGTTTTTTGTAATATCTCCGAAAGTACTTTAGATAATATTTTCAATTTTAGCATGTGCTAATAGGACATAAAACCACATGTTTTAGTTACAAAAGTTATTTTTTGTCCCACCAGTAGCGTCCCTGCAAACATGTCTTCTGATATTTTTTAGAAAAAAAGTGGTACGCCACTGATATTTTTTTATGTGGATATTATTTCTGATTAGCCTGATCAATTCTACATAAAAATGGTTTCTTGCGTTTTTCTCCTCAGGCACACTGTTCTTAATTAAAATAATTAAATTAAATTAGCTTCATTTTGCAGTATTGACGATTAATTTTAATAAATCTAGTTATCCTGGAACGGTGACGTTCCTAAAAATATATTTAACGCCTTAACGGCAGTCTTATCTGCATTTTCTCCAAGAAGAACTACCTGTGTTACTTGAAGATGTACGATATGCGCTAAGGAATCAAATGTGGTAGGTACATGCATGATGGAGCTCCTACTCAGCTCCTGCTCATTTCAGTGTAATCGTTCGTGACCATTTAGATGCAGTTTATCCGAATCATTGGAATGGATAGGTCGCGGAGGAGCTCAACAACGACTAGCAAGATCCCCTGATCTCAACACTTTGGATTTTTTCTTGTGGGTCATTTTAAAACTCTAGTGTATAAAACTCCCATTATCACTTTAGAAAATTTAAGGGAGCGAATAATTGCCTTCTGTGAAACAATACGGAATTCGCCTGGAATATTTGAACGTTGAACGAGTGCGCTATTCGATGCAAAGACGGGCGAAAGCATGCCTATTAAGGGAACATTATCCACGTGCTTTTCACCACACATCATGTGATCACAGACGTCATCACAAAATACTTTCATAAAACCTAATAAGACGGCGCCACCGTTCCGATTTGCAATATATTTTTACTTGCCAAAAATTTGAATGGAGTTGTAAAAGATAGTAAAATTCTATGATCTCATTTAAGGCCACTTCTCCAATAATAGCAGTGTTGTGTGATTTTCCTTACAAAGCTAGGATGTTGCCAAACCTTGCGCTTATTATGAATTTAATCAGCTGTTTGTAATACATGGCGCTGTACCGAGCCGCGAACGTAATTTATAATGGCAACATAGCGCTTTTTATGAACACAATGCAACAGCTAGTTGACAAATTATTCTTTACTCGCCGATGGTCACTTTTTAATATACTGTAATTTACTGGTCTATTGGAATCGCAGTCAGTTCAAGATTTCGGAGAATTGTACTCCCAAAATAGAATGCCAATTTAAAATAATTTTTGATGGGCTTTTATTTTATAGGTATTTTGTTATTTTTCTGTCTCCAAAAGCAGTGCAATGTTGCCGTTTTAAATAAATATTCTCATATTTGCGTAATAATAATAATAATAAAATACCACTTGACTAATATAGATGTGTTTTGGACTTCCATTGCCTTTAGTTTTTCATATCACAAACGTTTCAACTTTCAACTGGTAAGTATCTCCAGTTGAAACGTTGTGGTTGTGATATGAAAAACTAAAGGCAATGGAAGTCCAAAACACATCTATTACTCAAGATACATCATTGTCTACAACCTTCAAACAAACAATAATACCACTGTTTTAAAATCTCTGAAATTGCCTGCAATTATTTATTGTGTAATTAATTAAATACTATTTTTTTGATTTGATTCCCCATTCACTTACCTAAAGCGCGTACTTGTATTTTTTGTAAATATACAATTTATGTAGGTAACTGAATAAATGATAAAATAATATATAAGTCCTGAATATTGTTTAAAATAAGGATTTTTGCGTCCATACTTGCGAAATTAGGTAGGTACTTATTAACCATATTTTAAAAAATAATCGCAGAAATAAACCCTGAAAGTATAAACTGCCACTGCAGAACATTCTGGCAACATTGCACTTTGTAGGGTAAAATTTAAATTTTACTTCTTCTAGAATCCTTTTTACGCTATTTGGTAAAAAGTTTTATTGGATGTGATTTTTTTGGAAACAGTGACAAGCGTGACAATGTGAAAATAAGATTGGCGGAATGGAAGCACATGTTGTGACGTCAGAGCCAGACTTCTGCCGCTAGTAGGCGCCCTACGTTTACCGTCCCACGTTTACCGTCCCCATCATGTATGACTTAATATAACTCCTACGTCGTTATTTGTAAAAACTGAACGTCTTTACTAAGCAAGGAGAGCTATCTTCGTTCGAGCTATATATGTCTCTCTTTATATGTAGCGAAGGTAATTTAATGCAGACGGAGACAAATATAGGCTACGAAGGGCCCGAGCATTATTTTGCATTGTTCACAGTCTTCTTGGATTGGACTCGGCCAATGCCACAAAAATAGAATCGCCCAGCCCAACCCCAAGTGATAATGGCTGACAGACTTTATCAAAGAGTTTATTTATCTTTTCTACTAATATTGTTTATGAACACGAGCCTTTTTACATTTTGTTCTGCTAAAGGTAAGTTTGTTAAATTTGATTAATTATTTTTATGATTATACAAGTCATCCCATACTTATAACTCATTATTAACCAAAATGTGCCAACACTTGTTTGATTATTTTTTCCTAAGTTTTGATAAATGTATAAATACCCACGCATATTTTAATTACTAAACCCTACGATACTAATTTAAATCTTGCTGATTCTTGCTTACTATGTATATTATACGATCTATTTTTTTGATCTTTTAAACCTTGTCGATTCTCTGCTAAACTCAAGTGGAAATAATTTTATTTTAACCCAATCTGAAGTGTTTTTGCATTGTGGTATTTTTGTTTTAGATCAGCTGTTCGTTATGTGATGTGAAAGAATTAATTTTGAAGACAAGATTTTGTTGTCACCTTTAGGTTAGCTATTTTACCCAGGCCTTTCCACTTTTCCAGGCTGACAATGGAAGTAGATATTTTTATTGAAAATACACACATTGCTGAGAAAGCTTCAAGTAGAGAATGAATGAAAAACCAGTAAACGAGGCACTCGATCAGCAGATTACGAGGAATTCTAAGACAGACTCAAATGGTACTTAATTGTGATTTCCTTTTAATATTTTAATGAAAATGTCATTTGCATGTCCGAGTTTTATTTTTAATTTTCTTCGAGGCTAGACAAACAATAATATAGAGCATTTTATTTTAAGGTGATTCGAAAAGGTTATTCAGAGTCCTGCTATTTGATTTTTACTACATATAAAATCAACTAACGGGATTTTGAATAGTTTTTTTGGCTTAAATAGGTATTACCTATTTGAGGAATTTTTCAAAAAATAGAAATACAGAAAAATTGATAATGACAGTGTTTGTGCCTGTAAAATTTACACCAATTATCTGAAAATGGTGATGATTTACTTTGCTCTCGAGGAGGTATCCAGTGAAAAAAAAAGTCTTAAAGTACTTTATAATTCTGTCCCACGTCCTGTACAGCATAGGTATTTCTTGTAAGTTTATACATATTTTGTCAAGAATTAATGACGGTTGACACATGAATCAATGTTTTATACATTTTGTTTTACTTATTCTCAACAAACTATTAAAATATTAAAGGGCAGCAATGTGTGATTGGCTATACGTATTTTTTACCTATATTTAAAACATGCCTATATTTTTCTAGGATCAGTTACAGAAACACATATCTACATGCCGATGGTTTAAAAACTCATACGACTGACAGAGGCAAAACAAAATGGATGAGAGAATAATAATTAAAGAAGTATGAAGATAACATAACAAAAAATATATCTAGTGTAATTATTATCGTAAAATAAAATATTAAAGTACACTTTTACTCTATACTTTTAATTTTTTTATTAAAAAAAAAATATATTAGCTTATTTTCACATAACTAAAACCGAGATAACAAGCTTAGTGGTAAATGCATGTTCTACCATCGTTTTACCAATTAAAAGCGACAAAAACGCCATAACTTTTAAATTATCGTAAGTTCAATTCTATGTTCCAGTTACATCGACTTGGGTCAATATAGATAATTGCGTTATTATGGTGTAAAGCCGACATAACGGATTTTTATGAATGAAATAATAGAATGGGACATTCGCGGTGCCGACACCTAGCGGAGACCCCTCAAACCGATTAAATGGTAGGTTTCTGTAGATTTTATATTGGTGAAAACCAAATATCCCTAAAAGTTACTAACAGCTGACTGCCTAAAAGTAAACCAGGTTCTGAGCAAGTTTTTTTTATATTTATCGAAATTGTGCGAACATTTAACAAAAAAATAGGTTTTTAGGAGAACAGAAAGTTGTAGTGAATATTAATAAGTATATTAAATTTGTGTTTTTTATGTGAACTTCTGTATATAAGTGATTTTCTTGTCGAGGTCATGAAAAGCAAAAACATGATTTTTCAAGTGTAATTTCTTTATTATTTATACCTTTTTTCGAAAAGCGATTTACTTCATGATAATCCACCAACCTTCTATGACACCTCACCAAAATTTTAGGTATGTAAAACCCATAGTTTAAGAGAAATGTTGAACAGCAAGTACCCCTGTTTTGCATGCTATTTTATACCCATTTTCAATAGGGGCGGGGCCTGTTCTCTGGCCTTAAGCGAAGGTGGTTATTTCCAACAGTTTTTATAAAAACAATTTTGCATTATCAATGTTAATAATAAATAGTAGAGCTAATTTAATTTAATTATTTTAATTAAGAACGGTGTGCCTGAGGAGAAAACCTCAAGAAAACATTTTTATGTAGAATTGACCAGGCTAATTAGAAATAATACCCACATGGAAAAATGTCAGTAGTGTACTACTTTTTTTCTAAAAAATATCAGGGGACATGCTTGCAGGGACGCCACTGGTGGTGCAAAAAAATAACTTTTATAACTAACACATGTGGTTTTATGTCCTATTACCACATGCCAAAATTAAAAATATTATCTAAAGTACTTTCGGAGATATAACAAAAACACGCATTAAAAAAGAAAAAATTCAACACCCTGTAGCAAAAAGTTTCAGCCGTTTACGACATATGTTTATTTGAACTTTTCTTCATAAAATGACTTGAGGAATCACACCCTAAAATATTAGCACGTCATTAAGGAACACCCTGTATACAGGGTGTCCTACAGGGTAAGAATTGGAGTAGCTTAGTTTAAGACAAACCAAAATTTTCATATAAAACTATGTCCTATGTCCACTTAGTACGAAGCTACAGCCCCATTAAAGAGGTACTGTAAAGATGTTTTTTTAAGACTGACCAGAAAATATACACTTTCTGGACAATTTTTCGTCCAGAAAATAACGTTTTGTCGATGAAGGCCGGAAAATGGACGTGAGGGTCCGGCAAAAGATTTTTCCGGTCCCTGCTTTTTCATTTCTCCAATCGCTCTTTGATAATACAATCTACCTTGATTTCGTTACTATAATAACAACATTTCGATGTATTGTCGAGTTCATTGATTTTTAATTTGTTGTTTATGTCAAACTTGTTTCGCGAGTGCGCAAATTTAAAAATATGACTTCAGATTTTGAATTATCCGACACAGAAAATGAGATTCCAGAAGAAATTTTGGAAGCAACAAGGAAAACGACTTATATTGCCAGTAAAATCAAGAGACAGTTACGAGAAGTCATACAACGCATTTAAAAAATAATATAAAATAAAATAAAACAAAGAATTAAATGTATATCGAAGTGTCGGTCTTAAAAAAAATATTGTACGCCACGCAACCGAAAATTAGTGTTTTGCAGGTCTCTCCAAGCTTCCAGGGCGAGCCGTAGGCTTGTCTCGACCTGAAATTAGAAAACCTTTGTAGATACAAATATAAAGTTTAGATATATTGGTAAAATTTGTACGCTAAATGGAACTGTTTTCTTAAAAGTACCGTGAAGAAAAAAAGTGCATTCATCGGACAACAAATGTTGAAAATAAATTGTGGATTGCGAATGATCATTTCACTAATTAATTCGCAAAATTGCAAACGGCGATCGTCATCATCTTCATTAAGTTCATGAACCAGTTTTGTTTTATAGGGAAGAAACTTGTGCGTTTTTAAAGTACGCTGAACCGTTCTACGCGAAACACCCGATACATCTGACACTTTCCTCGTGCTAAGTGTGGGATCGATGGCAATATGACCCAAAACTGCAACTTCTACTGCTTCATTTCTTACAGGATTTTCAACAATCCTTTTTTTGTTCATCGCTGATCCTGTTTCACGGAATTTTGCCACCAATTGTAGCACGTAAGTATGAGACAAGTGTGCATTTAGATGCAATGCATTATAAGGCAGCTCGAGCACAATCGTTACTTCTAAAGAAAAGTGAAATAATTTCAACCCTTTCTTGAAGAGTATACGTCATTTTAATCAATTGTTGAACACAATGATATGTAAGGAAAATAAATTTTTATTCTTACTATGAATTTGATCGATGCCAAAAACAAACTGAGTTTTTTCGATTGAACAAGTAAAATTCCAAATCCCTTTTGTTAAGGTTGTATCCCTTTTTTGCGTATTTTATACCATTTAATTTGTTTACACTTAAGCACAAATTTTTTTACGATTTAATTTCTCGAAAGATACTCAACCAAATTCAGAGCCGTAGCCAGTGGTTTTGAGCCAATTAAATTCCTTTTGAAATAAGCTATAGCTCGACCTTCCTTTTTATTTAAGATTTTAAGGGTGAAAGTCACCCCATATGCTCCATAATGTTCGCGAACATTTTGGACAGTGCCTTTGCAATTGCATGGAAGTTGTAGGTGGACATTTTCAACATTTACTTGATTGATACAAGCGGTAACAAATTTTATTACTTTTAATTTATTTTTCTTTTTAGCCCTATTTCTCAGTAACTATTCACTCGATTTAAACGAGCAAGGTCGCGTTTGAATGGCAATTCAATTCCCTTTAAAACAAGGTATCACTCGACCCCCCTTTCCATTTAAGATTTTAAGGGTGGAAGCCACCCCGTCGTGGGGGTTCCAGCAGGGGGGATGAAAATAGCAAAAAAATATGTCCCCCTGAGAACTAAGGTTCCCGTGTTCAAGCGAATTTTGATTTATTTATTAAGAAGAAAATAAACCTGGGTGGAAAGTTTTCGGTGCGCTACCCTGTATAGTTTTTCATTCCCCTATGGCTATTAAACCTTTATAAACGCCTAGTTGATTTAGGATACCTACACCGAAATATTATGGAAATTGTCGACATTCCTCAACAAGAATATGGTGGTTAAAATCCAACACAAAAGCGATATGAGGCCTTAAGGAATGTATATAGTAGATGCCATTTAGTAATGCAAACTGCATTCCCTCCGTAACTACTCATATTTATTTTATATCCTTATTAGGAGAAAGGTTATAGACTTTAAGTTTTATGACTTGTTAGCTTAACAGGGGCGTGCGGTCCATGGAAGCGATGGAAGCACTGCTTCCCCTACCGCTCTCGTAAGATAAAACAAATATTATATTAAAATAATTCAATCTATATACAATCGAAATATCCAAGTATATATTTCTAATTTCCAAACCAAATCCTAGTGTTGGGATCGCTCGAGTGAAAAACCGCTCGAGTACTCGATTATTGAAATAACCGACATCACTCGGTTATTGACACGACTACTCGAGTTATAATTTCAAGCGAAAATCGTCGCTTAACAAGCAGTCAAGCACTAACCACTGAGCGAAAGTTCGTTCATTCGATATCCGCTTCCGCTCGGCCATCGTCGCTTGACGGCTTTCAAGTTAATGCTCCGAAGTCTCACACGACATACGTCTTTGTTAACGGCACATAAACATAAAAGAGAAGGCGCTATCGCGACATGCGTTTCGTTTTCGTCGTTTTGGTTTGGATTTTGGATATTAAACATCTGCGACGCCTGGCCTGGCCTTCAAAAAGCAATCGGTGGTGATCGCTTGCCCTCGGCGTCATTCGCTATCGAATCGAATCGAGCGGCAAGCGATCAACCACTCGCTCAATGCGCTATTCATTGAATTAATTCACTACTTGATACTTGAACCGAAATTTCGAGTGATAAATCGCTCGAGTGATAAATCGCTCGAGCGATCGCTCGATTATTGAAATCGCTCGAGTAGTGACTACTCGATTATTAAAATCATCGGTTTTTCCCAACACTACCAAATCCGGCCCTGCATGCATCTCTGACCATCGCAGCATACCGCTTAATACATCGGCTTAATCGGCTGACAGCAATCGTTATATTTCGGGAAATCCATCGCTAAATAATACGAGCAGCGGCCAAAGTTTGCACCCGCGACAAAGAAACTTGTCAAAGATTTCATTTTTCCATGCACTTTTATTCGGGAATTTTCGGGCACGAGCGTATTTGCCTCGAGTTTTTTTGCTGGTAAGGCACTCCGCTCGGAAGAGCATCTCGCACGTGGCCCGACGTTTATGTGTGGGGGTAAATGATTGTGACTGTGACAGTCTTATTGAAATTGTGTGGTGTCTCGCCCTCGCGCAGATTCTCGCACGTGGCTCGCGTCCGACGTTATGTGTATGATAAATAATTGTGACAGTCTTATAAAAATTGTGTAGTTTATAGAACTCTCTTATCTGTTTTGTGGTTTATAGTTTATTATTGACTTGTTTCTTGGATTGATGCAAAAGGTATGTACCTACGTGGTTTCTTTTTTATATTTTTATTTCACGTCAAACTAAAAAACAATTCTTGCAGTGCCTATCTCCCTTTTTTACTTGAAACACCTAAAGACCACGTCGTTGATATCCAAAATATAAGCTCTAAAATTACACCGTCTATCAGGGGAAGTAATAATATAAATATATTGTAAATTCAAAATTTATAAAAAGGTTTCCAGTCTCTTTCTTCAGGAACAATGTAAATTAACCACATCACATAATATTTACACGCCCAGTATCTGTTTAAAATTAAATCCAACTGTGAATTCAAGGTAAAAATGTATATTTTTGGGTATTAGTTTCTACGAGAGTTTCTATTATGAAACTTTGTTAACTTGTTTTTAACGACTCTTTAGGCAGCGTTGGGTCAGTAAAAAATTGGGTTTTAACAGGCAAATTACGTAAAAATTAATTAAAAACATAGGTGAAGCCATTTAGAAAATAGAAGGAATATTAAAAAGTCTCGGAAAAATCATAGGTAGGTACAGAACCTCACATTTTTTTACAGTAAATAAATCACAGTATTCTACCTGTAAACGTTGAAAAACCTTTTCTACCTCTCGAAAACAAAATTCTGGCCAATATTTGGGCGTGGTCCTCAAAAAAAAATTTCGCCTGCGGCGCTTTGCCTCCGGCGGGCCTACCGGCAGCGGTGCTTCCCCATTTACATAACTCACCGCACGCCCCTGTAGCTTAAGTAAATATTTTTTAATGAGTGCTCGCTTGCAACTATTTTATATTTTGCTAAGCACCACCATATTTTCTATTAAAATTCATATAAAAGCAATATAACTTTCCTTTTAACTACAGAACAAATAGCAGAAGACAGAACATATCCCTTATACGGTTTAAATTTATAACATACGTCTCAATAAACTATTTAGCTTTAAAGAAAATTTCAATACTTACATAAAATATATAAATTATAACTAAAACAACTTAACAATGCCAACTAAAATCAAGCATAATAAAACAGGCACAATTATTGTAACGTCTCATAAAATCCCTAGTACTATTATGAATTCGTAATAATCCGAGAGTTACAAGTTACAACTATATTTAAACGACCAAATTTACAATAGCGGATTGTTGATTCTAATTTATTATTAATATAAATTAGTAAATTACATAACGAGTGTTGAAAGTGGTACTCCCCAAACGAGGAGTGTGAAAATCACTTTCACACGAGCAATGTACACAATTTTTCCTACGACCATACAAAATAATCAAAAAGAATTTTATTTGTTTTTAATAGTTTGTACATATCACCATTGTGTTAAACAATGAGAAGTTTAATGCAGATTTTGAAAGACGCAGGAATTACTCTCAATGGTTTACCCAAAATTTATTGGAAAGAAATGATTTATTAAACCTGACATTTTTTTCGGATGAAGCCTGGTTCCACCTCTCCGGTTATGTGAATTCTCAGAATACATGCATGTGGAGTAGTTAAAATCCCCATTTTTTTTGTAGAGTTCACATTGTACCCTCAAAAAATTGGTATCTGGATAGCTGTTTCCCGAAGAACAATTGTTGGTCCTATTTTTTTCCATGACACAGTTACAGCACAGCGGTATAGAGAAAATATTTTGAATCCATTTGTGGAGAAATTACTTGACCACGAACTACGTTTTGGATATTTTCAACAGGACGGTGCAACCGCCTCATACAGCTGCCGAAACTATTAACTACTTACGCAATTTTTTCGACGACAGATTGATCCGTTTTCGATCAGACATTGAATTTCCACCTAGATCACCTTGTTTAACGGTTATGGATTACTTCGTTTTTCCTCATTTAAAGAACGCTATTTTTAAAACACCAGTTGCAAATTTAGAACAATTACAATTACAAGAAAGGATTATCCAAGAATGTGGTAACATTTCTCCAGAGATGCTGGTCAACACTTTCGAAAATATGAAGAGACGTGTGAATTTATGCTTGGAGATGGCGGTGTCCAATTTCAGCAATTTATGTAATTATTTTTCTTTTTCTTTTTGTAGGTATATTCTTACTTTGTTAATTTTGTAAACAACAAAAATAAATTTGTATTTGTCTACTTATTTTATTACTCATTAGTTTGGCATATCATGTCATAATATAATTTAACCTAGATTTGGTTAGATATATCGTTCCCATATCATTGTGATCTAAACCAAGCCCTACGTTTTTTAATCCAAGCCCTCTTTGATCAAAATAATTTTGATTCGCACGGTACAACAGTTGTATAAAGAGTATGTGAATTCCTATAAGGAGAAAAAGGTTTTTTTTGCAGTGTGGTAAAAATCATGTGGAATATTATCGCGAAAACGGTACAATTATCATATTTTTAAAATTATCAGGGAAATATAAGATGAGTAAGTAATTTTAATATAAATCACTCGAAATTAAAATTTGACCACGTAAACTTGACTTAGGTATATTTTTCTTAAACTTTTACTTGTAATCAAATGATCTCGACTTAATTTGCGATAAATCTAATTTATCGTCAAATTATTTACCTAGTATCAATCAAATATTTTAGAAGTAAAAGTTTTCGAAAAACCACCTACGCAAAATTTACCCGGAAAAACTCAAAGCTCTTGTGATTTAAATTATGAAATAACAATGTGAAATATATTGACTGACAATTACGCAT
Source organism: Polydrusus pterygomalis (assembly GCA_963969555.1). Taxonomy (NCBI): domain Eukaryota; kingdom Metazoa; phylum Arthropoda; class Insecta; order Coleoptera; family Curculionidae; genus Polydrusus; species Polydrusus pterygomalis. The sequence continues at coordinate 32,038,985 of OZ018376.1, read as the reverse complement.
GCAACCACTTCGTTGTATTTTAAGACATAAAACCTGAGTCATTAACTATGGGTAGGTACAGCAAAATAATAAAATTTAATTGATGGTATCCTTTATATTTAAAAGGTCTATTACAAAGAATGCTCATATGGCATCCTGCTACACAAAAAAATTACACGGCTTTTTAAAAAGATCGTTAAATTATTAAACTAATACATTTTCAACAACAAAAGCCATTATGCCCGAAGATTTATTTAAAAATATTTACATGCCCTACTAAAAAGAACGATGTATGTTCTCGTACTAGGAAATTTTAAAAAGATGCCTCCTTAACACGTGTGAAGTGAAAAAAATATACCTACCGTAAACTGGGGTTACTTTGCTCCACTTTTGGATGTAATTTTAAGGAATCTATATAAATAAATTCATATTGGACAGAAATCAAGTGTTCTTCGGATGGTATTTAAACATATGATATAATAGAATATATATGGATATTTTCATGTGGGATGTCATATATAGGGTGTTATTTTTTTTTATCAAAAGTGGAGCAAAGTTTCCCATAGGACAGGGTTACTTTGCTCCATTAAATATTTTGCATTATAACGCCTGTATTTAAAGAAGTGGAGCAAAGATCAGCGGGTTTTTCATTAACTTATCTCCAAGGACCACGTCCATGCAAAAAAAATTAAATAAATATCTTAAGATAATTTTATTATTACCTATGAAACAAAACGAACAACTTTTATTTATAAACACTCAAATAAGACAAATTAAAAATAGTTAAATCAGCCGAATTTCAATCAAAAAGCGGTGTTTATAATTCTAAGACGGAAAATGCGCCCCTTTTAGAAACTTGCTTGGGGGGCTTAATGGACCCTAAGACATCAGCCTATTGGTACGTTAGTTGATCGGGTTTTGAGGGCCACTTCCAGATCTTAATTGACCTTTGCATCGAGTTAATAATTACTGTTTCATCGTCAAATGCAACAATTTCTCCAGGATATAACTGTCCATCATACGAAAATACCACAAAACCTCCTACTTCTCTCAATACAGTTTTGAACTTGAAGTTGTTATATTGGGATGTTTTGCCTTCTATAAAATTTACAAATAGCTTTTCTTTTTCGTCTTCTTTAATCAGTTCTTCAAAATCAATATCATCTAAAGAGTTTTCATCAAAAACCATTGTATCCTCCAGTGTGCTGAACGAAGTGGTGGGCTCGTCTACAGTCATGGGTTCATCAATCTCTTCAGTAATCGTGGGTTCATCGGCGCAAACACTTTTACCACTAGGAACATTCATTTTTTTTCTTCGGTGCTTTACAGTGCTGGTGACCTCGGACCTTTTCACCTCAAGACTTTTAAGAAACTCTGTCTGCTCCGCGGAACAAAGTAACCCCAAAAACCGTTAAAATTTGCATGATCCGATAAAAAATTATAAATTCGTATTATTTATCGTTTATGAAAGGTATATTTATCTAGAAAGCTATTATAAAAGGGTATTTAAACTAGTACATATATACTTACTTGATAGATATGAAGAGAATTAGCTGCACGAGCCAAATTTTTGACACTAAAAAAGGTCGTTATTTTAATCACTTCCTTACTGGCCGATTACTGGCTAAAGTATGAACGTGGAGTGACATGTGAGCCGCCGTCATAACTGCGTAGGCAACCAGTAAAACACTCTTATATGTTTGACAGTATAACGTACCTTATCCAAGTATGAAAATAAAACTAAACTCTTTTTGACAATGGCGCAAAGTAACACCCTCAGGAGCAAAGTAACCCCAGTTTACGGTATCTAAAATAAAGTACCCGTACAGCCAGGGTCGGCTGAAGGAAAATCTTTCATACGGGCGAGAGGGTAATTTGTCGAAAATATTTTTGACTGATAAAAATTAACGGAGATTAGTAGAATTTTGTAGGGAATAATTTATAGGAAAAACTAATATTTTCTGACAAAGAAACATTTTAATCGTACAACAGTGGCAAAATTTGTGTAAGGTAGGTGAGGTGAATATGCCCCTCTTAAGCGCTTTCATTAATAAAAAATAGAAAAAAATACATGTTGTTTTTATTCTATGAGAGATAAATTAATTTTCTGCTATTGTAACAGTTTTTGGAAATAATTCTTAATTTTTTTTTGTTTTTTACCCTTTTTACCACTTTTTTAAAAACAATCAAACTGGGCATATTAGCAACCCATGTTGGTAAAATGCCCATGGGGTCAGTGCTGGATTTACCATTAGGCTGAGTAGGCTGGAGCCTAGAGGGGCAGGTTTTAGGGGGCGGCAAATTTGGCCTAAAAATTTTTTTTTGTCTTACAGAAATAAATGGTACAATCTTTATTCATGGTCGACGGGTAGTATTTTTTTAAATAAACTTTATTGTTGGCCGTGTCTGTTAATGCATGGGGATAAAAAAAAGGTCACGGAACTTTACTGGCTTTGCAGAAAGAAATTTCATTTTCAATAAAATAAGTAGGTAATCATAAATTTTTAAAATATTTACTAACAATTATTGACCAAATTTGGGCATGGTCTTAAAAAAATTTCGCCTGCGGTGCATTTCGCCTGCAACGGGCTTTTTCTTTCCCGAACCCTTCACCTCTTTCACAACTCACGAGCCGTCACTAGTATAGGGGCGGCAAAAATTGAATAGCCTACTAGCGGCAAATTTGTAAATCCGCCACTGCATGGGGTGTTGGTAATATGCGCAGCTCTGTAAAGTAAGAGAAACGTATCAAGGTTGCTTTAATCTTTTTTACTTATTAAATAAAAATCAAAGACACATAATAATATCATATATTTATGTAATAAACATCTGAAATAACCAATTAAAAATTAGTACAGGTAATACGCCCTGGGGGCATATTAACTTCACTTGGGTATGGGCATATTACCTATATGGTACGTGAACAACATTTTTGTTAATTTTTGGTATAATATCAAATTATTTTTAAGACAAATATATGTCAAAAGAATCATAAAGAAACAAGCTTTCCATTGATATATTTATCTGAATATAAATATTAGATTATAGCACATTATCAAGCGATTTAAACTGACCCTGTTTAATAACAGATACCTTCTAATCAAACACCATGCGAAACTCACGAACGACTGTTTGAATGCAACTGACATCGGATTCACGCTCAGACCAAGCACTTGATCTGAGGATTCACGTAACTTTGGCCGTAAAAGTTATCGTAAGCACCGTGTCAGCCATCTGTCGTCGAAAATTCAAACTACCTAAAAATACAGCGGCTGGGCATATAACCAACATGGGCGTATTCCCTTCACCTACCTTATATAGACCATAGACTTCATGAATAGTCTGTTTGTTTGCATCAAACATTCGTATGTGTGAAACAAAGACAGAAGAAAGAGAACGTTAAATTTCCAACTTCGTGCGGAATTGTAATGGCTTAAGGATTCAGAACGATTAATCAACACTGGCGGCATAAGGTGTGGTGTAGGGTTTCCAGCCCGGGATTCCGGATCTCGAAAATCCCGGGATCTCGGAAGATTCTTGTCCCCAAAAACCCCGGAATTGAAGTATAGCAATCCCGAAAATCCCGAAAAACCATTAGAACTAAACCTAATTGGCGGCAAATATCGGAAAATCCAAAAGTTCATCTTAAACGTCTTAACGTAATTAAAAAAGAAATGTCCCTTTTCGAAAATGGAGGATTAAGAGGTTTATATTTGCAGAAGTGTGACGAATATTTACTGATAGTATCACCTACAAATGTGAAAGCTGAAAGAGCCTTTTCTTCAGCAGTCACATTTGCGACCAAACTTAGATCGCGCTTAAGTGACTCAAATTTAGACACGTTGGTGTTTTTAAGAGCATATTTTATTTTTACTAAGTAAATTGTAAATGTTTAACAATTTTTTGTTTGCGCTATTTAATAAAAAGTTCTTTCCTTTGTTTTACGTATGTACGCATAACTTAATTTTTTATATTCAAAACGAAAATTTATAAAAATGGTTTTTGTGTTTGAGTTCTTTACTAAAAAGGGTTTTGGCCGAAACCCCGAAAATTGGAAACCCTAGTGCGGTGGCAAGGATTTTTAATGCAATAAACAAGTAATAATAATAAGTTTTCATTAATGTATTAATAAATTTTCACTTAAGTGAAGATTAAAAGAAGCATTTGAAAAAAGCCTTGGCTGTGAATGCATAGTGTTATTATTAATGAATGAAATTAATGGAATTTTAGGCTAGAGACAGTAAGAAATATTTTATTTTTTTAATATTTAATCATGTATAACCACGTATATTATGACATTTGTACATAAGTACTCTGGTATGCTACATTGCAGTATAATAGGTAAAAGTACTTTAAATGTTGAAAGAGAGATATTTTTTATTGACATGAGTTTTCACAGGTCCTGGATAATTCCAAATCCATGGATTCGGAATCCCCCTACCACTAACCCAACTTTTCACCACTTATTCCCTCTCCTATCAACGGCGTATCCAGGTCATGCGTCTGGGGGGGGGGGGGGTAATCGATCGGCTAGGATCAGGCACGAAGTCAGGATTTCTTCTCGGGGGGGGGGGGGGATCGGGATCGCGCCAAAGGAGCACAAAAAAAATGCGCCGCAGGCGAAAAATTTTTGGGTACCACGCCCTTTTTTGAATCATGGTGCTTGGTTTTCAAGGGGGAAAAATAAAAACACAACACCAAATCCAATGTACTTTGAAAACTTTATTTTTTCCTAAAATTGATTTACATGCTGAGAGTAAACTAAATAGCCCTTTCACTACGGTATTTACATTTAAATTATCTACAATGACATCAGTGCTATAACGATTTCCGCTTAAGTGCGCACAATTCCCCCCCTTTCCCCCCCTGTTATGAGACCAAAAAAAGATTTTAATTAATTTTTTAAATTGCTCAAAACAACTAGCAATATGGATAGTGACATATTAGATATTTATATAGAAAATTTGATTCTCTACGAGTTAGTAAGATAAACACAGGGTGTTTCATTTACAAAAATTGACTTATGCACATTTATCTAAATTGCTACATTGGCACAATTTTATGAAAATGGAAACGAATTTTGAAAAAAATAACTTTACTCGTTTCCGAACTCTATTAATAGGCCACTCAACGTGAATCACCCTGTATACCATATACCGTTTCCAAGAATTTTTATAATAGTCGTGGATTTTATTTATTTATTTTAATTTTTTTTTGTACCAATATTTTTGCCAGCAATTATTATACCTCATTTTTCATTGAATTTCATTCTTTCTCGTTTTTTGTCCAGTTGTGTATGGCAAGTAAGAATAAATAACAAACAAAACATTCGAAGATATGTTTTTAAATACCGTTTTTCTCCTTTTAATGTCATAAATAATGTATGCGCAATATTTCTCAGAGATGTCTTTGACATTCCGAAACCATACGGTACCTCCCCAATTAGAATGATGACAACAGCGGGGCATTATTAAAATCATAACTTAATGTTTTAGAACATAAATTACAGTCAGAGTTTTATTGTTCATAATTTAAGCTTCTCATAAATCAACCATTTAAGTCAGGTCCTAAATAAATTAACTTGTGAAGTATTTAAATGTCACGGGAGTTCTTTGAAAATAAGACTGTAGAAATTTTTTACAGTATGTTTAATAATAAACGTGTTCGATTCATTTTGTTAAGATTTCTCGATTTTCTTTCAACTTATTATTATAATTCTCACGTAATCGAGCGGAATGTTTTTCCAATAACTTAAACATTTGATGATATTATGTGTTCCTGTGATTTTTCGTGTCTTTCATGCCTGCGTGCTAATTTTTTAAAATCGTTATAGCCTAATTTTTTCCAGCAGGACAATTTATCAGAAGAAAATAGGAAACAAATAAACAATACCAGCAAGGCAATTCTTACCTAGGGTCCAGTTAGACATAAATAATATATTTTATAATGATCTATTTTAAATTCATCATTTTGCTTTTCTATGCTTTAGGCTTCTTAATTCTAGCTATGGGCATCTATTTCTCACTATAAGTTTGTCACGGTAATTTAGGAAACTAAACAAGTTTCAGTCTGTTAGGAATATTCCACTAAACTACAGTCGAAGTTAAAGCCTGCGGCACTCATTTTTTACTATATAGATGAATTATCCGATGCAATCTCCACAAATATGGCAAAAACTCGAATACTTAACTTAGCAAACAACGAGAATGCGCGAAATACGATCACACCACGCGAGACGAGTTGGCTGCTGTGCCAGCTCAGCCAGCTCAGCCAGCTCAGCTGGGCAGGCTTTAAAAAACAGAAGGTAATCTGCCGGTCGCGGTCGCGGTCGCACGTGGAAGAAAGAACACTCGTTATTGGTCAGAGGCTGCTTGTCAGTAGGTGTCAGCGTTGCCAGAGGTGGTACAATTGTACCAGATTTGGTACCAAAGGCCTTAAGAAAGTACGTAGGTACTCCTTTTGTCTTTCTGGTACTAAACTACGATTTATGTATAAAGTGCATAGGAAAGTAGGAACTTTTTTTCTGTTTTTGGTACTAAACTGTGATCTTTAGCCAGTGTTTTTTTTTAAATTAATTATTAGATGTTAAAGCTTTTCAGTATTTATGAATCGGGTTTTAAAATGCTCTTTTACATGTAGTTCAAATATTCTATATTATGGGTTAGTTAGACGACCACCGGAGAGATGGCGAATTGTCAAAACATTTTATTTTCCAACCGAAAATGCCGAAAATTGCCAGTAAATCCCGTTTGATTTGTACCGGTCGTGTTGGTGTGATTTAGTTTTGTGTTATTGTGATTATTTTAATAGAAAAAAGAATGAAATGTGAGTAGTAAAGGTAATATTATTTAAACAGCAATTACTAACTTGCTAATGGTAAAAATAAAAAAGTTAAATATTCATAATGATTAAGTTTTAATTAAATTAAAAAATATTTTTTTGTTTAAAAATATGTGTGTTGAAAAAATGTAATATTTCGTTAAATTTTAATAATAATATATTGATAATTATATAAGTTGGTACTTTTTTATCTATCAAATCTGGTACATTTTTGGATAGCTTTTGGTACGAAAAATTTGTAGTCTCTGGCATCGCTGGTAGGTGTTGCCAATTGTAGAGGAGAAGGTCCAAATATGGGCCCTGCATTTAATATGAGCCCCCTCAAAAACTCAGTAGGACCTTAAGAAGCCACATCTATGTAAAATATCTTAAAATACACTTATTGGATAGCCAACTGTTTTACCGATAGTCTTTTATAGAAATGTAATTCGGTTGTCAACAGTTAGTGGTGAATGTGTTTATGACAATTTGAATATATATTTAGAGGTAAGTTGCGTAAGGCTATTTTGACAAATATTAGCTGACTAGGTTTGAAATATTCGCATCAGTGTGTTGTATTAAGATTAAGTTTTGTTATATTTTCATAGATATTGAGTCACATTCAGTGACATTTTATTTGAATGACACGCTTTGCTCGTAATATGGGCTCTTTGCTGGTCCGAATATTGGCCTGGGCCCATATTTGGACCTGACTTTAAATGTACTGTTTTTTTCCAGGATACAGGATTACACATAATCAGCCAAAGTACTTGTCTAAGAAAAAAATGGGGATCCAAAGATATGGTAAGGGCTTAGGACAATGTCAATAAACAAAGTATGGACTTAAAAAGAGCCAGTAAATCTTTTAATGTACCAAGATCAACACTTCAAATATTTTTAAAAAGAACTTAGAGCAATCACTTTCTACCCCTAAAAAGCTACCCCCGAAACGAAAAGTTTTTTAAAACTAAAACCGACAAAGGAGGCATCTAAGAAACAAAGTAAATGTAATGATGCTGATACCGACCAAGACTCCAACGCAGAAAATGAACCATTTGTTCCGGCTGACGACGACATGAATATCGATGAAATCGGTCAAATCGTTCCAGATGATAAAGATGCCACATGCGTGTTTTGTGACGGTCATTTTTCAGAAGACCACAGAGGGGAGCTATGGGTTCGTTTCCTCATGTGCAACATGAGCAATGTTCTGGAGCTGAGAAAGACAATTATGTTTGTGATTTTTGCAAATAACTTATTGTTTCCATTTATAATATATTAATATGTATGTTTATTTCTCGAATATAAAGTTAATTTTTGTTACTCTTTAGCTTTATGTGTAATTTCTGATAGGGGCTCATATTTCACACAGTCTGCCTTCCGATATGAAATTGACATTATTTCATATTTTCTTACAAATCACAGTAATATTTGCCTGTTTGGAACTTTGTTGCTTCTACAATTATAGAAGACTGTTTGGTCTAGGTGTATGCCGATTTTTTAGATTTTTTTTTCATAAAGTTTAAAAATGTATAATAAAAAACAAAATGGGGGCCCATATTCGGGCCTTTTCCTCTACTTGCGTTCCAGAAATACTTCGTTACGTAAAATGTTGCGTTTAGGAGAAACTATGGTGACATAACAGCCGAAAGCCTCATGCGCTATCAGATTGTAAAGAAAATATTAAAAGGTATCAAAAGAAGATACCTACTTTTGAAAATGCGATTACTTGCTGTAAATGAAAAGTTATTATTTAAGTAAATATTTAGGAGGAAAAGAATAGCTAAGGAGGCATAGCCTCCCTAGCCTCTTTCGGGGAGCCGCCACTGTTTGGATGACAAGTGGAATACACCTTTTCTACAAATACAAAATATAATATATAGTAAGGTGTGTGTGGGAGATTATTAAATTTCATCTTTGAATAAAACATTTAAAACACTAACATATACATATTGAATTTAAAACTTGGTTAGAATTAGAATTCCGGATGTTAGTGCTACACTGAGAAAAAAAACCTTCTATTCGTTATAAGAATTCACATACTTTTTATGAAACTGTTTAATATGTATGTGATAGCAACGCGCTTTCCCACTATTAGACAACGGATTATGCTAGACCGTTGCGTAGTGATAATATTACGGTAATTTAGCCAATAGGAAATAGGAGTTAATGCTATCATAGAATGGTTTATAGCTATTATTGCTCTGAATACTCACAGTAATTATTAAGTTCTATTGGGGTGTAATCTGATTTTATATATTGTATCAGTTCCGACTGGCAGTTGTTTTGAAACTTGACTTAATCATATTAATATTTGCTTGCTGCGGTTAATAACCGCTAAATACCACTAAAAATCAGTAGGTACTGTTGTTCTCAAAAATTTAAATAGCTTCTATATGCTTGCATATGATTATCTATTATGCAACATGGTTTACTGAGATGGTAAAATTCGTCCATAGATTATAAAGTCCGATACTATATAATGATGGTATGTGCGAAATAAGAATATTATATTGCTTTATCCGACATGCAAAGTTTAAAAACCTAAATACAACGTAAAAATAAATTAATTGAAACAGGTATTGGTACTATCAATAAAATTCAGGAAGACTCCGAACAACGATGTGTACTGCGCAACAAATAGGTTAAAACTATCGCTAGGAATCCCCACCAACGTCTTATGGATTATAGGTTCTAACGGATACAATTCGTTTTTGGGGACGCTGTTCTGTTTTCCTATATGTAGAGAAAGCACTTTACAGAGAACGACAACGCGTCGCATCGAAAAGATACAATTTATTTTTTAACAAATTGCTATATTAAAAGTAGTTCATTATTCAACAAGACTGTGCTGCTAATGGAACTGATTAATACCAATAAAAACACTGTTCTAACAAATCTGGAATTGATATAACACTAAGCGGGTTTAATACACTATAGCAATTTATTTAATATGGGTTAATAAAAAAATAAGGTATCAATACAAACTATGTCTTAGCAAACCTGTTGTATTTGATAATTTTCTTCAGTGTAAACATGATGAACATGGTTAAAATAAAACGGCCCATTCTCAATGCCAAGTTATTTTGTTTAAATCTTTTATTAACGAGTCACAAGTCAGAAGCCTACTACTACATTACAATTTTTATATTACGAGCCTGAAAGACAAAAGGTTTTGACCCAATTTTAACAATGTTTTTAGCCTCAGTACCCCAAAAACACTTTTCTACGAAATATATCATTATGATACCACAATTTTACCTTCACAATGTCTTAAAAACTTGTTATGTTCGATAAGTTTTGTTCTTAAAGAAAGATTTTTTAAATAATCTTCCACACCTTCTTAGAAAGGGTTTTCTTCTTCCCCATTTCATTTGATTGGTTTACGCCCACTTTAACAACGTTTTAAATACTCAGTATGTTTTGACCATCACCATTTTTCTTCATATCGTGTTTCTTCTAAACTTCAATTTTTGAGTCCATGAAATAAGGGTTATATTTTTAAGTTTCTCTTTTGCTAACAACAACAGCACAAAATAAAAATTTTCTGTCTCCTGAGGATGACCGTTTCTACGTTCGAAACATGTAGAGAACCGTGAATTAATATTTTTTTTTATTAAACTTTGTGGAGGAAGACTTTGTGTTTTTCTTTCCTTTCTATACTTTCAACCCCACTTTAAGTATGGACTATTTCTTCAAATTAATGTTTTTTTTGTATTAATGCAGTGATGCCTGTTATGCAATGTAACAATACAATTAAATTAAATGGTATATTTTATTAGCTTAAAAAAATATAACATAAAATATTACCAAGTTTATAACGTTAAACATGCTACAACTCTTTAGCATAGTTTACCATATAGGTGATCTCCAACTGAGATAGAGCCAACGGGAGGTCCAAGTGTGGGCAACGTCACTGTCACGGCCTTCTTTGATACATAAGAAATAAGGCAGATTTGATGACGTAGGGCGGGTCAAGTGACAGGGACATGACCGTTGGTCTTTTCTTTAGTGGTTATAAAAAGTGAGTTGTCATTAATTTCTATTTTTAATGACACCTGTATTATAGTTGTCAATTTATAGTATACTTAATTATATTTTATTATATTTATGTTTTATGAATATATTTAAAAATCTAATAAAAATAATTGTCGTACTTTATTGGTATTATCAAAACCTAATGCCACCTCATAAATTGGAAACCGACGATTAAATGTATCAACATAAAGTGTACCAGTGTGTTAAAAGGTTAAATAGATACTGAAGGGTAGAGGTGTGTCGTTCGCGAACGATTCGTTCAAAATGAACGAATCACTTCACTGAATTGAAAGAATTAATTCATCGTTCCAAAAAGATTCGATTATTTTTTGATTCACTAATTCAGGAATGATTCTCGTTTATTTCGTTCAGTACGTTCAGTGTTCAGTTCGTTTAGTTTGTTCAGCGATTAAAGTACTTTCAGTTTAGTAAATCAAGTTTAAGAGTTTAATTACGCACGAAGTAAAATAGGTCGACAGAAGTAGAGGTGAGAGGATATTCCGCATTTGAGATTTCAAAACGAAATGAACGAATATTTTTAATCTAAATGAACTTCCCGCCCGTACCACTGGAGTAGGATTACAAAAAAAAGGTCGACGGAGTACAGTTGAAGGAAAACAAAATAGGGTGATGAGATTGAATCAGCATTTTCGATGATTTATGTTTAAAGGAAAAGAATCATTTAGGAGTGAGTCTTACTAAACGAATCTTTGTAACTGAATGAATCAAATGAATTGAGTCACCAAAAAGAATCGAACTTCCCACCTCTACAGTGAAGGGACTCATTCTTTAGGCGATTATCGAGCAAGAAGATAGACAATCCAGTCACTTTCAATCGAATTTCCAAAAGATGAAAAGCGATATTTTGGTTACCGAGCGATTTATAGTTTACCAGACGGAAGATGAATCGGGTTGCAATCATAGATATTTACCTTTAGAGAAGCAAAGAATAATCAGGAAAGTGGTAAATTTATGGCCTCGCGCATGTAAACAAAGCTACACACGATTAGACATTCGCACTACAACATTATCATTTGACGAATGGGAAAATAGACAGTTCTGGGCTTTAAAATTTAAGTTCTTGCTCAAGAGACTGTAAAAGTTGACCTTCAACTTATTTTTACGTGGAGATAAAATTTGCTTCAAATTCTTGCCAAAAAATTAGAATTTCTTCTCAATTTTTGATCAAGTTGGGAAATAAGGTAGTGATTTCTGGTATTTTTAGTAGTTGCAAACCTATCAGATTTTGAGGATAGAAAATGGTTTTTAATGGTTTGTTTCTGAATTTTGTTAAAAAATGATTCGTCGTCGTGTTTTTAGTTTAAAAAGAAAGAGAAAAAGTCAATTAAACTATAAAACTTATAAAATCGAATATCAAAAACAAACAAAACCAGCAAAATTACAAATCTTCGATGTTATTGCGTACCTAACCTCAAATTTAATATTAGATACATCATTATTTCATACTTACTGTAAATACGAAATACCCGGTATTTTACCCCTATTTGGGCATAATAAAATCATACAACGGCTGTTACTAGTCATTGTTTATATTCCGATCCGAGTCACTAAAAGCACAAACAAAATTCACTCCACTTCAAGTATGGACTACTTCTTCAAGTTAAAATTCACTAAACTACACAAAAACTAGAAAGCAATTTTCTTAAGAAATATATGGTATCTTTTCGTTCCCAGTAAAGCACTTTCTCTACAATTAGGAAAGCAGAGCAGTATCCCCAAAAACAATTATTGTATCCGTTAGAACCTATAAGCCACAAGACGTTGGTGGGGTTCGTAGCGATCGGCAATTGCCGCACGCCGTAGCAGGGCCGTAACCAGCTATTTTGGCGCCGGAGGTGAATTACAAATTTTTCGCCCCTTCCTCCCTCAACAGAATTTTAAATAAATCGAACATTTTCAGCACTATTTTGAAGTCAAGCTTTTATGTTTATTTTGCTGCAATTTACAATGACAATATAAGGATAATTGTATGGGAAATGTAATGGGAAGAGGGCGCTTGTAAAATTTAATACAATTATTCTATATTAAGTTAAGCGGGAAAAAGTCCGCGAAATTTGAAAATTGCTAAATCTCAGATTATTTTGTCAATTTTTGGCGCCCCCTCGGTGATTGCGCCCGAGGCAAGCGCCTCAGTCGCCTTACACTCAGTACGGCACTGCGCCGTAGTGCCCGTAGTATCAGTTTGAACATATTTGTTGCACAGGTCACATCGTTGTTCGGAGTTTTCTAGCTGTCCTGTCTGAATTTGAATTTTATTGATTGTACCAATACCTGTGTCTATTAATTTATTTTTACTTTGTATTTAATTTTTTTGCATGTAGGATAAAGCAATAGAAGAGTCTTATTTCGCATAACCCATCATTCATTAGTATCGGACTTTATAATATATGGACGAATTTTACCATCTTGCATAGTAGATAATCATATGCAATGTTAAATGACAAGAACAATATCACACTAGAAGCTATTTAAATTTTTGAGAACTACTGTACCTACTAACAAACCGTAGCAAGCAAATATTATTATGAATAATGTCTGGAACTAATACAGCATATAAAACCAGATGTAACTTGATAATTACTGTATTTAGAGCAATAATGTCTATAAACCCAGTGCTGGATTTGCCAGTAGGCTGAGTAGGCTGGAGCCTAGGGCGGCAGATTTTAGGGGGCGGCAAATTTGGCCCAAATTTTTTTTTTATCTTACAGAAATAAATGGTTAAATTTTTAATCATGGTTGACTGGTAGTATTTTTTTTAATAAACTTTATTGTTGGCCGTGTCTATTAATGGGGATAAAAAAAGGTACCTAGTTGGAACTTTACTGGCTGTGCAGAAAGAAATTTCATTTTCAATAAAATAAGTAGGTAATCATAAATTTTTAAAATATTTACTAAAAATTATTGACCAAATTTGGGCGTGGTCTTAACAAAATTTTCGCCTGCGGCGCATTTCGCCTGCAGCAGGCTTTTTCTTTCTCGAACACTTCACCTGTTTCACAACTCACGAGCCGTCACTGGTAGGGGCGGCAAAAATTGAATAGCCTACTAGCGGCAAATTTGTAAATCCGCCACTGTATAAACCATTGTATAGTCTACACAACGGTCTAGCAATTTTCGTTGTCTTATAGTAGGAAAGCACGTTGCTATCACCTATAGTATTAAACAGTTGTATAAAGAGTACGTGAATAGTATATAGAATACTATAATAGGAATAGAAGGCTTTTTCTCAAGTGCATGCACCTTTCCTTTCTTCTTTTTGAAACTACATTTAGTGGCTTTCCAGGTACGTACATAATGTACAACAATATACAGTCATTTTGAAATTTCTTTTTTATTCAATTTTAAACATACTTTAAACTACATATTATAGTTAAAATAATTAATGACCATCCATGACAAGCTTGTTAAATTCTATGTTAAATTTTTAAAACGAAAGCAGTGTGTTTAGTTATAAATGACTTAGAAAATTTCATATACAAGCATGCCACCCAAACATGTTTTGTCGCTACGCAATAAATTGCTTTTTACCTAGAATAAGAGCGTTGTAATTAGTTAGGAGATTAAATTTTCAGAACTGTTATATTATTAAATATTTTATTTCTAAAAAAATACTTTAAAATACGGTTTTAAGAGAGAGTAATAAAAATATTTTCAGATTCTTGTGAGCTAGCGCATTGTCGTGAAGGAAATTAATATTTCTTAATGGACATTTGTATAGTCAAAGGATATACGTAATTTTGTTAACATATAACCACCAACACCGAGGAAAATGATCTAATGCAACTAAGAGGGTTTACTAAGACATAGTTGGATTTGATAGTTTATTTTTTTATTAACCTATATTAAATGAATTGCTAGTGTATCAAACCCGCTTTACTGTTATATCAATGCCAGATTTGCTAGAACAGTGTTATAGTAATCAGTTCCATTAACAGTGCAGTCTTGTTGAATAATGATCTACTTTTAATACAGCAATTTTGTTAAAAAATAAACTGTATCTTCTCAAGACGACGCATTTTGTTCCCAGTAAAGCGCTTTCTCTGCAATTAAGAAAGCAGCATAGCAGAGTCCCCAAAAACGAATTGTGTCCGTTAGAACCTATATTCACAAGACGTTGGCGGAGGTTCGTAGCGATAAACAATCGCCACGTGCTCCAGTATTAGTTTTAATGTATTTGTTGCGCAAATCACATCGTTGTTCGGAGTCTTCTAGCTGTCCTGTCCGAATATGAATTTTATTGATTGTATCTTCCAATGCCTGTTTCCATTTTTTTTTTAAACTTTGCATGTCAGATAAAGCAATAGAAGATTCTTATTTCGCATAGCCCATCCTTAGTATTGGACTTTATAATCTATAGACGAATTTTACGATCTCAGTACACCATGTTGCATATTAGATGATCATTATGCAATGTTAAGCGACAAGAACAATATCACACCAGAAGCTATTTAAAATTTTGAGAACTACAGTACTGATTTTTGATGGTAAAATATGCTTTATTAACCGTAGCAAGCAAATATTATTATGAATAATGTCTGGAACTAATACAGTATATAAAACCAGATTACACCCCCAATAGAACTTAATAATTACTGTGAGTATTCAGAGCAATAATGTCTATAAACCATTCTATGGTAGCATTTACTTCTATTTCCTATTGGCTAAATTATCGTGATACAGTACAATCGCGATAATATGAATATGCCCTCTTATGAACGACTCAGTAATATAAACATAATATTTTTTAGTATTGAAAATACTATTGGGATCGTGTTTACGCAAACTTTGCATTGCATGTCAATGTCGCTCATGTCGATGTCGCGGCCAACAGCGCAATATCTAGATCGGTCTTGTAACATAATACTCTGATACGACTTGGTAGAAATATAAATATGAATCAGCGTAAAGTCGGCAAGTAAATAATGAATAATGTTTAGTTTAGTTTGTGTTTTAAAGAACGCCATAGTAACTTTGTTAAAAAGTGTTTTATTGAGATAAGTTATAACTAAGGTAAGTTCACGTTATTTAAATCGGAATATTATATCGAAAAAAAAAAGCGGGAGGCAAAAAGTTGGAGCACAATAATTGCATATTACAGGGTCCGCCCAAATTTGGTTAACAAATGGGATAATTTTTTTATTATTGATTTCTCAGAAAATGTTATTGTACCGTTGGGTAAATAAGTATAATTTAAAAACATAGCATAAGTAGGCTTAGACAATATGACCGATTGAATATAAGGCAATTGTTCACCTTGGTTGGTCTGCTATGTGAATATTATTGTTTATAAACAAATTAATATTAATTATTCTTAGAAATAAAACAATACATTTAATATAATATGTTTTAGTTAATATACAGGGTGTCCCAAACGTAATGGGACACAGAGCAACAGCAGGCTCCTTAAGGCGAAATAATGCGATTTATTTAAACTTGCATTATCCCAAAATTGATAACAACCAAGATAAAGGGTGTCAAACTTTTATTTTTGTTTTCGTTTTTTTGGGATTATTTATGGTTCACCTTGGTTGGTCTGCTATGTGAATATTATTGTTTATAAACAAATTTATATTAATTATTCTTAGAAATAAAACCATACATTTAATATAATATGTTTTAGTGAATATACAGTGTGTCCCAAACGTAATGGGACACAGAGCAACAGCAGGCTCATTAAGGCGAAATAACGCGATTTATTTAAACTTGCATTATCCCAAAATTGATAACAACCAAGATAAAGGGTGTCAAACTTTTATTTTTGTTTTCGTTTTTTTGGGATTATTTATAATATGTTTTAATTAATATACAGGGTGTCCCAAACGTAATGGGACACAGAGCAACAGTAGGCTTCTTAAGGCGAAATAATGCGGTTTATTTTAAAGCTGTGTCAGGTATTTTCAATACATAGGATGCTTGCGTAAGGTGCAAGATCTGTGAATTTTTGCATTGACCACTCTGTAGAAAAATGAACAGTGTTTAATAACGGTAATATGAACAACTTGTTAAATTTTGTTTGTTTTTGTTTCGCCGCCTTAGCATTTCTTCCTTGATTCATTGTAGTATAATATGTAGCTTCTGAAAGTGAACATTACATTAGTGTAGTGTTTATCTTCAGTGCTAAAGAGTGTTATACCTTGAATCGTACTTAATTTTATGCATTAATCAGTTGAAAATGGTTAAAGTAAAAGAAAAATCAAAATGCCTTTATCTTTCCGAAAAATCAAAAATCATGGAGGATGTTAATAAAAGCTGAAGAGATAGAAGATTGGAACAAGGACGCCATTGAAGACTTAAACTTGGAAGAAGGCGTAAATGAGAATGAAGAGGATGAAATTGATCTTGAAATCCAAGACCAGCCATGTGTTAAAATTAAGCATGGTGAAGCAGTTGAAGCCCTCAGGATAGCAATATAATGGGCTAAACAATTGCTTAAACATAACAAAAATCGCGAATTTAAATAACATTCATGAGTAAGCTGTTTTAGCAAACATATCTGCTAAAAAACACAATCTAAATTAACATCTTATTTTGCAATAAAAGATTAGTTAAGTATCTTAAGTTACGTTATTATATCAATACACACTATGTAGTATGCTAGGTACAATAATAATAATTTGTTACATATGTATTTATAATAAGTATTTTTGGTAAACTTCGCTAATATAAACGTTCCGTTAATATGAACTCCATAGAATTTTTTGTGTTCACGTTACCAAGATTGTACTGTATTATCAATATACAACGGTCTAGCAATTTTCGTTGTCTTACAGTATAAAAGCGCGTTGCTATCACATATAATATTAAACAGTTGTATAAACAGTATGTGAATTCTTATAAGAAATAAAAGGCTTTTTCTCAGTGTAGTACATTACAACTTATTTCAAATTGAAAATTTGTAAAATAAAAGTTCTCAAACTAATATCTTTATCAATATGTGATCGTATTAAATCTATATTGACGAAGCCAACAGTTTTTTTTTTCTGCAAGGGTCTTTTTCGAAGCGTATACTTCAAATACCAAATTAAGGTAAACAAGCCTCAGTTATAATAAAACTTCAATTGAAGGTCACGATTTCAATCCACTTTACGGGGAGACATAATAAGCCAATTCTCTCTCCCTGCTAAAGAAAATTATCGTTGCTTCTCCCTTTGAAAATTTGTCACTCCCCTTAAAAGGGAAATGCCATATTATCACGAATTTAAGGTTGCTATATAAGTTTCTTTTACTGGCAACTCCTGCAATTTGTTTCTTGCTATAATTTAGGGGTGCCTCATTTATAGAAGATAATATGGGAGGGAAAAAAAGTTTTGTGAAGTCGATAAAAATAAATAAAGGTCTCAACGATGTCGATAGACTTTGATAACGATTTTAGTATAGTAGATTCTGTAACGAGGTTGAAATGAAAATTCGATCCGAGTAGAAGATACCGAACGCGAGCGTAGCGAGCGTGAGGAACCACGAGTATCGAATTTTCATTCTAACCGAGTAGCAGACTATATTTTCTCCACGACCATCCAGTTCCATATCTGATTCATCCGCTTTTCACTCATTTTTTGACTTGCACTAAAATTTGTCTGAAAATAATTATTCCAACGCGGCCATTTTTATCTGACACTGACAGTTTCGAAATGCATGGCAACCTATGGCGTTTATATCAATTACAGAATATTCATTCCGTATCTTGTTATGGAATGAAAATACACGCAAAACGCATAAGAAGCAAGTGTTTCAGAATAAATATTCCAACTTAAGAGCGAGAATTTTTACATTTTATTATCAAAAATTACTTTGGAATTATTGCATTCAGTAATGGTCGTGGAGAATAGTAGATTCTAACCGAGTAGCAGACTATATTTTCTCCACGACCATCCAGTTCCATATCTGATTCATCTGATTTTTCACTCATTTTTTGACTTGCACTAAAATTTGTCTGATAATAATTATTCCAACGCGGCCATTTTTATCTGACATTGACAGTTTCGAAATGCATGGCAACCTATGTCGTTTATATCAATTACAGAATATTCATTCCGTATCTTGTTATGGAATGAAAATACACGCAAAACGCATAAGAAGCAAGTGTTTCGGAATAAATATTCCAACTCAAGAGCGAGAATTTTTACATTTTATTATCAAAAATTACTTTGGAATTATTGCATTCAGTAATGGTCGTGGAGAATAGTAGATTCTAACCGAGTAGCAGACTATATTTTCTCCACGACCATCCAGTTCCATATCTGATTTATCCGATTTTTCACTCATTTTTTGACTTGCACTAAAATTTGTCTGAAAATAATTATTACAACGCGGCCATTTTTATCTGACACTGACAGTTTCGAAATTCATGGCAACCTATGTCGTTTATATCAATTACAGAATATTCATTCCGTATCTTGTTATGGAATGAAAATACACGCAAAACGCATAAGAAGCAAGTGTTTCAGAATAAATATTCCAACTCAAGAGCGAGAATTTTTACATTCTATTATCAAAAATTATTTTGGAATTATTGCATTCAGTAATGGTCGTGGAGAAAAAGTATTTATGTCACTTGGGTGTGTTTAGCATTATAGTTTGCTCAACTTGAATATTTTTGGGAATATCATGTAATAAAACTGGGTTCAGATTTATCTAAATTCAAAAAATTTACCTATACAGGGTCCTGCACCTCACCTCCCGTCTTCAATAGCTCACTTATTAATTAAGTTAGGATTTTCATGGTTTTCATACTTTACTTGAAAATATTTTTGTTAATACAGGTGTCTCAAAAAAGTGTTACGTCATGATGATATATTTTTTTAGATTACATGCCAAATAATTTCTTACTTATTTGGATGCCTTTTATAGTTACCTTTATACACCTAAAATTTTATTGAACTGGTTCAGTAATATGGACAAAAAAAAATTAAAAAAAAAAATCAGTTTTGCACCACTGCACTAGTTTTAAAAATTGATAAAAACTAAAAATATTGCCTCGGTAATAAACTTATACAAGATACTTATTAAATAAAGTCTAACATTAACCAAGTTTAATTAATAATAATTGTACAGGGTGTCCAAAATGTAGTGTCAAAACTTTGCAAACTAAAATAATGTATTTGACAGTTTTATAATGTCGAATTTTAAATAACAGTTTGTGTCATCAGCAATTTTGACGATGGATATAAAAATTGTCAATAAATGTTGCGAAGCCGATTTGTTTCTGGTGATACTATGGATACTTTATGCCTATACTGGTTTGTGTTGCGTCAATACCATAGTCTGCTGGCACCTTGGCAGGCCTGGATACGCTGCTTCATGTGCTTTCACTGCGTTATTACACGAGGATATTTATTTTTAATGAAACACAAATACATGCGCTACAAGGACGGGGCTAAATTTTGCCGATTAAAGGCGGGTACTATGCAGCATTACTGCTTTAGGAAAAACGGTGATTTTATACTATTTAGTGGAGTATTTTAACGCAACCATCAATGCGTTGCAAAAAATGAGATGTCACGTCACATTACTGAAGAACAACGATTTAGTGTCACACACCACAACAGCAGAGTTTTTCATTAGCGGAAAAGGTTTAGGTAAATTTTTACGCACACCAAAAACGTTGCAAAAAATACCTAAAAACAAACAAAGCGACTGACTTTGCTGCTTAAGGGTAGAGTGCAGTTTTTAAAAATAAAATAACGTGACTTCTGCACGTGGCTGCTAGAACGACCATCTAGAACTTAATTAAAACAAAACAAAGTGACTGCTAGAACCAGCGTCTAGAGCCAAGTTAAAACAAAAACAAAATGTGGTTTGCTAGAACGAGCGTCTAGAACCCAATTAACACAGTTAAAAACAAAAAAAAAACGTTGTTGCTAGAACGAGCGTCTAGAACCCAATTAACAGAGTTAAGAACAAAAAAAAACGGGGTTGCTATTACGAGCGTCTAGAACCTAATTAACAGAGTTAAGAACAAAAAAAAAACATGGTTGCTAGAAGGAGCGTCTAGAACCCAATTAACAGAGTTAAGAACAAAAAAAACGTGGTTGCTAGAACGAGCGTCTAGAACCCAATTAACAGAGTTAAGAACAAAAAAAAACGTGGTCGCTAGAACAAGCGTCTTGAACCCAATTAACAGAGTTAAGAACAAAAAAAAACGTTGTTGCTAGAACCAGCGTCTAGAACCCAATTAACAGACTTAAAAACAAAAAAAAAACGTGGTTGCTAGAACGAGCGTCTAGAACCCAATTAACAGAGTTAAGAACAAAAAAAACGTGGTTGCTAGAACGAGCGTTTAGAACCCAATTAACAGAGTTAAGAACAAAAAAAAAAACGTGGTCGCTAGAACGAGCGTCTTAAACCCAATTAACAGAGTTAAGAACAAAAAAAAACCGTTGTTGCTAGAACGAGCGTCTAGAACCCAATTAACAGAGTTAAAAACAAAAAAAAACGTTGTTGTTAGAACGAGCGTCTAGAACCCAATTAAAACCAAACAACGTGACTGCTAGAACCAGCGTCTAGAGCCAAGTTAAAACAAAAACAAAATGTGGTTGCTAGTACGAGCGTCTAGAAGCCAATTAAGAGAGTTAAAAACAAAAAAAGCGTGGTTGTTAGAACGAGCGTCTAGAACCCAATTAAAACAAAACAACGTGACTGCTAGAACCAGCAACTAGAGCTAAGTTAAAACAAACACAAAATGTGGTTGCTAGAACGAGCGTCTAGAAGCCAATTAAGAGAGTTAAAAACAAAAAAAAAGCGTGGTTGCTAGAACGAGCGTCTTAAACCCAATTAAAACAAAACGACGTGACTGCTAGAACCAGCGTCTAGAGCCAAGTTAAATCAAAAACAAAATGTGGTTGCTAGAACGAGCGTCTAGAAGCCAATTAAGAGAGTTAAAAACAAAAAAAAGCGTGGTTGCTAGAACGAGCGTCTGGAACCCAATTAAAACAAAACAACGTGACTGCTAGAACCACCATCTAAAGCCAAGTTAAAACAAAAACAAAATGTGGTTGCTAGAACGAGCGTCTAGAAGCCAATTAAGAGAGTTAAAAACAAAAAAAGCGTGGTTGCTAGAACGAGCGTCTAGAACCCAATTAACAGAGTTAAAAACAAAAAAAAAACGTGGTCGCTAGAGCGAGCGTCTAGAACCCAATTAACAGAGTTAAAAACAAAAAAAAAACGTGGTTGCTAGAACGAGCGTCTAGAAGCCAATTAACAGAGTTAAAAACAAAAAAACGTAACGTAGTATGGCCGACAGAAATTGAAGTGACATATCCATATTAGTCATATCACATAAAAAAAAAACCGTATCCTTTTTTTACGTTCCAGTGCTGCACTTGATATTTTCAATTTAAATCGTATAACTTATTTTTATTGCATGGTGAGAGTAGTAAACAAAATGATTCGCGCTTCTTAATGTCGAGAGTATATATTGACGTTAAGGGGTGCTCTTAATAGGTAATCCAACCCCCCTTTCTTATCATGCCATTAACTTAAATAATTTAACCCCGATATTTAGTCCTTAATCCGGCTAAATTGTTTGCGTTTTCTACTTCACTACTAACCTTTGCATGAACTGATTATCACGTTTCTGGTTAATAAGGCGTTTAGGCTTATATTTCGCGTGTGTATAAACGTAACGTTAACTCAGTGGTGTAACAGACACCCGTCAGAATTCCAAGTTTGCGTCTGAGCTCAGTCATATAACCCTATACCAGAACCCATAGTTTATCTACAATTACTATACAAAGTTATGATAAGCACTTTATATATAATACCGCCCACTTAAGCAAGACTCGTACAATTTTTTTTTTAATTCCAGTTGTACATTTTGTACTACTTCTGGAAAAATTTCCTATATTAGTCGTTGAATGGACTCCTTAAGCATATTTATCAAGTTGGGTGGTAGATTTATAAACTAAATTTTTGATGTAGTCTCCCCAAAAAGTCCAGTGGGTTAAAATCAAGCGATCTGGGTGGTAACTGGGTCTACCGATCGACCGCCTCAAAAAATTGTATTTAAATATTCCCTTACATGAGCAGCATACTGCGAGGGGGCACTATCTTGTTAAAACCATAAAGTTAAAATTGGTAAATCAGGATCATTATTATCTGGAAATAGAGTGGCAAGAGTTAAAACCAGATCATTTTAAAGGGAAGTTAGACATCTTTCTCCATTGAGGCTTCCATCAAAGAAAAATGATCCGATTACCCTATTATCGACAATGCCTGCCCACCCATTAACCTTTAATAATAATAGTCTTTATTAATAGCATTAGCTTACAAAATACATTATAACATTTAGGTACAATTTAATTCTTATATACTATGGTTATCTATTATATACCTTCTTAGCATTCTTTTAAAATTATTAAAATTTAAATTTTCTATTTCTATTGGAATAACATTGAAATCAATTAAACCTTTGTAAAATAAGCTATTTTGTGCAAAACATGAATTTTCCCTAGATACATAAAAATTTGAGATTGATCTAGTATTGTAGTTATGTATATCACCTACTGTTCTCAATTTATTATCCGATATATGTTCAGGGTACAAGTTATTATTTATTTTATACATCACTATCATAGTATTAAAGAGTATATTTTGTTTTACGCTTAATACATCTGTTGCTTCCAACCTGTCTTTTATTCTGCAATATTTATTACATCCCAAAATACTTCTCAATGCATGATTTTTTTTTTTTTTAATGTTACTGATATTTTCCTTAGTATAAACATGTACATTATGGTGGAACAATAATTGAAATGAGTATAATTTATCCAAAGTCAGTGTGATGACATTCCATACGGCGGTAAACAGTCTCAAAGAGTTACCGCCGTTTGTATGCCGTATGGTATGATTGGAATGTCATCACACTGACTTTGGATAAATTATACTATTGTTTTATATATAAGCAATTTCGTCCAAGAACTTAGATCTCTCCCTATTCTACACAGTAAATTAATTTTCTTAGATACTTTTTTTGTTATGTGGTTTGCATGACTAGAAAATGTAAGTCTTTCGTCTATAATTATTCCTAAGTATTTACATTCGTTAACCTGTTCAATTTTGCTACCATTAATTATTACGCCATTATGATTGTAGGTGTTAATTACACTATATTTTAATTTTAATACCATACATTTTGTTTTGTTTATATTGACACTTAAGCTGTTATTGCACAACTATCTATATATATTTTCCAAGTCTAATAAGTTTATAATGTCCTGCACCGTATCACCTTCTACAAAAAGTATAGTGTCATCTGCAAACAACTGTATTTTGCATTTCTTAATAACCTTGACAATAAATTAAAAAATTAATATAAAGCACAAATAGTTCTGGGCCCAATACTGTACCCTGGGGAACACCGTGGTCATTTAGTTTACCTGAAGAAAGTTCCTCATTGTATTTTGTCTTTTGTGTCCTTGTTTCCAAGTATTGTGAAAACCATTTCAATACACTCCCTTCAAAACCATATTTATGTAGTTTTTTAATTAATAATTTTCTATCAAATAAAAAACTTGCTGCAAACGTTCGTGAAATAATGCAAAATACGCCAACAAATTGTATAAGACGCCGGTCCCAAGAAGTGGGAAGTTCTTATGGAACATGCAAGACTATTCTTAAGAAGCAGCTAAATTTATTTCCTTATAAAGTGCAAGTATTCCAAGAAATACAAGCCGCAGATTTTGAAAGACGCTGGAATTACTCCCGATGGTTTAGCCGAAATTTATTGGAAAGAAATGATTTATTAGAACTGAAATTTTTTTGGATTAAGCCTGGTTCCACCTCTCCGGTTATGTGAATTCTCAGAATACCACGCATGTGGAGTAGTGAAAATCCCCAATTTTTTGTAGAGTCCACGTTGCACCCTCAAAAAATTGGTGTCTGGTTAGCTGTTTCCCGAAGAACAATTGTTGGTCCTATTTTTTTTCCATGACACAGTTACAGCACAGCGGTATAGAGACAATATTTTGAATCCATTTGTGGAGCAATTACTTGACGACGAACTACGTTTTGGATATTTTCAACAGGACGGTGCAACCGCCTACACAGCCGCCGAAACTATTAACTACTTACGCAATTTTTTCGACGACAGATTGATCAGTTTTCGATTAGACATTGAATACCCACCTAGATCACCTTGTTTAACGGTTATGGATTACTTCGTTTTTCCTCATTTAAAGAACACTATTTTTAAAACACCAGTTGCAAATTTAGAACAATTACAAGAAAGGATTATCCAAGAATGTGGTAATATTTCTCCAGAGATGCTGGTCAACACTTTCGAAAATATGAAGAGACGTGTGAATTTATGCTTGGAGCATGGCGGTGGCCAATTACAGCAATTTATGTAATTATTTTTCTTTTTCTTTCTGTATAGTCTTACTTTGTTAATTTTGTAAACAACAAAAATAAATTTGTATTTGTCTACTTATTTTATTACTCATTAGTTTGGCATATAATGTCATAATATGAATTTGGCAAAATTTGAACCTAGATTTGGTTAGATATATCGTCCCCATATCATTGTGATCTAAACCAAGCCCTACGTTTTTTAATCCAAGCCCTCTTTGATGCAAATAATTTTTGCTCGCACGGTATAAGCTGACTGAAAAAAAATAAGATAGTAGCTGACTTCTGCAATGTAATCCATTCTAAAAGTACCGCCAGTTCCGTAACAGTAACAGAATGCACACATCACGAAAAATAAAACCATTACGTGAAAAAATTTAAGTATATCCAAACCAACATTGCGAGGAAGATTTCGTATTCCGTTACACCACTGTGCTAAGGAAATTTCGCTATCTCGCTAATTCAATAAATGTGCTGCGTGTTCTCTCTGTTAACCACGAACTATTCGAAAACTGTTCCCGATTCGGTAATGCTACTCGTTTTTAGACATGGCTGGATAGTCAGGTTAAAATGAAAATTCAAGAAAATTAGATCCGACTTGTTTTTTTTTACATGTTTAATTAAAGATATTTCAAGAACTTTAATTTTACGGGCTAGGTACTGCATTTTTCTTATATATTTAAAACTTTTATTAGAATGCGGAAATCGTAGTTACATTTGCTACAGCACTATGAGATTTGACTCTACTTGTGGTGCATCTCCACGGATTAGGTCTGGTTCGTCGAGGTCTATAGTAAGCAAAACAGTAAAAACCTCTGCCAGTCAGAATTATGGTTCGGAATTTCGGAACCCACGTAAACCTGTAGGTTTTGTCTTACTGACATTAACCAGGAATAAAATTATATAGGAAAAAAAGTCTCACTGGCCTAAGTGCTTGGTGTTTAGCCTCCCCTTATCAGCTATTACTACTACTACTACTAGGAAGATATTGCTTGCCAAAGTGCAATAAATAAAAAATTTTAAATGTTGGTATATACAGGGTGTCCACAGATAGAGTTTGGAAAAGAAACACTTTTTTATTAGTAGGTATTGAAAGAAAAGTAATTCTTTATAAAAACGTCTGCTTGTGCTGAAACTACAATTTCGAGTACCAGATTTGCGATTACTATACAGGGTTTGTCAAAAACAACATTTTTAGTTTTTTGTTTTATTTTTTTAATTCCTTGATTTATTAAATGAATTTTGCTAGTGTTGATACTACAATTTCAACTATTATATCAGATTTGCGATTACTATACAGGGTTCGTCACAAACAACATTTTTCGTTTATTGGATCTTTTTTTTTCATTTCCTTTTTTCAATTCCTTTTAATGATTGGCTAAACATGACTTTGGAAACAAATGGATCGGAAGGTACCTATATGGTCCAAATCAGTTGGCACGTAGGAGTCCCGATCTCACAATTATCGACTTTTATTTATGGGGATATCTGAAGCCACATGTGTAAAACCAATTTCAATAATAACTTAGATCTCTTGAAAGAAAAAATAAGAGTTAATGCAAAAATGCAAATATCCCAATACAGCAGGTTAGGAACTATTATTGGGAATTCAGATGTCGAGTTGAACTATGTTTGAACTTGTTGGTACTGCGTTTAAATAAAAGTTTTATAAATGCAAAAAAGTTTTGTCTGTTTCCTTCCGCCAAACTCAGACGCGTTTTTCCGTTTACGGCTCATCAGTGAGGCTCAGTTTGGCAGAAGGAAACAGGGCTCGAAGACAAATCACTTGTCAGGATCGATTATCGACGGGAATTATAGAACCCGATGCGACATCTTGCGTCCCAGTATGGTACCTTAGAAAAGGTCAGTCGTAAAGGGGTTATTCTGTAAAAACAGAAAATTTTGCAAGTGCGCTCTCAAAACCGGTACAAGTGCCGGACCACAGATATTAATGCAAAAAAGTTTTGTCTGTTTCCTCCCGCCAAACTCATCCCCAGACGCGTTCCGCCGTTTACGGCTCATCAGTGAGGCTCAGTTTGGCAGAAGGAAACAGGGCTCGAAGGCAAATCACTTGTCAGGATCGATTATCGACGGGAATTATAGAACCCGGTGCGACATCTTGCGTCCCAGTACAGTACCTTAGAAAAGGTCAGTCGTAAAGGGGTTATTCTGTAAAAACAGAAAATTTTGCACTGGGACGCAAGATGTCGCACCGGGTTCTATAATTCCCGTCGATAATCGATCCTGACAAGTGATTTGTCTTCGAGCCCTGTTTCCTTCTGCCAAACTGAGCCTCACTGATGAGCCGTAAACGGCGAAACGCGTCTGGGGATGAGTTTGGCGGAAGGAAACAGACAAAACTTTTTTGCATTAATATCTGTGGTCCGGCACTTGTACCGGTTTTGAGAGCGCACTTGCAACATTTTCTGTTTTTACAGAATAACCCCTTTACGACTGACCTTTTCTAAGGTACCATACTGGGACGCAAGATGTCGCATCGGGTTCTATAATTCCCGTCGATAATCGATCCTGACAAGTGATTTGTCTTCGAGCCCTGTTTCCTTCTGCCAAACTGAGCCTCACTGATGAGCCGTAAACGGAAAAACGCGTCTGAGTTTGGCGGAAGGAAACAGACAAAACTTTTTTGCATTAATATCTGTGGTCCGGCACTTGTACCGGTTTTGAGAGCGCACTTGCAACATTTTCTGTTTTTACAGAATAACTCCTTTACGACTGACCTTTTCTAAGGTACCGTACTGGGATGCAAGATGTCGCACCGGGTTCTATAATTCCCGTCGATAAAAGTTTTATAATTTACGATTGAATGAATTGAAGAAATATGACAGTAATAATAAAGATACTTCAAAAGTAGGCAAATCAAAAATGGCTTTCTTACAACAAAATCGTTACTCGGTCAGATATAAAATCATATTAGAAGTAAGAAAGCAACAATAACAATAGTTGTTTGATTTTACGTAAATTTAATTTAAACGATATCCAAAAATGTTTTTTCTGACGAACTTTGTTTAGTAATCGCAAATGTGATACTTGAAATTGTAGTTTCAGCACAAGCAAAATTCACTTAATAAATCAAGGAATTGAAAAAAAAAATCCTAAAAAGTAAAAGTGTTGTTATTGGCGAACCCTGTATAGTAATCGCAAATCTGATATTTGAAATTGTACTTTTAGCATAAGCAGACTTTTTATAAAGAATGACTTTTTCTTCTATACCTACTAATAAAATGTTTTTCCTCTTCCAAACTCTATCCGTGAACACACTGTATACAGTGTCATCAATAAGTCCGCATCATAATTATGGGATTTTTTTTATTAATAAATTTATTCAAAATTTGAATTTCAATTTATGGCATCAAGTTCTGCTTCGATCGAGATGAAAATTAAGTAAAAAAATAGTAGTCACGTGATTCGCATTATCTGTCAAATTTTAATTTTTTCCAAAAAATTATTCAAAACTTTATTTCTGAAAAGATCGAAAAAAGTTATCAGAAAAAGTTTTTTTAAATGCAGTTTCCATTAGAAAAAGTTTTTTTAAATGTAGTTTCTAGCCCATATGCAAAATTTCAGCTGCATAAGATAATTTTGATTTTTTACCTATATTTTGTAAATTGCAACACTTTTGAAAAATAAGACTCAACTCGACCTACATAAAACTTCTTAGTTTGAAAAGGCTTTATTTCAGATACATTTTCTTTAAGTAGGTATATTAAATGTGTGTTTTTCTACAAAATCAAAATTGGGCTATTAAAATTTGGTCGCATGTGATGCAAAGTTTATTTGTTTTTGACCCTGTATAAGGTAACTTCATAAAATAAGTATTTTTGAAAACGTAGTTTGTGTCTGAAAGTAAAAAATTAAAATTAAAATAAAGGGGTTTTAAATTAAATCGTTGAAAATAGATAAACTTTACGTTAAGTTAAACTAAAATTTATTTTCCACTTAATGAACACTTTACTGATGACACTGTGTTCTTTTTTGTCTTAATATTAAGGTGTATTACTTTCAGACACAAACTACGTTTTTAAAAATACCTATTTTATAAAGTTACCTTATACAGGGTCAAAAACAAATGAACTTTGCATCACATGCGACCAAATTTTAATAGCCAAATTTTGATTTTGTAGAAAAACACACATTTAATATGGCGCTAATTTAAAGAAAATGTATCTGAAATAAAGCATTGTCAAAACTAAGAAGTTTTACGTAGGTTGCGTTGAGTCTTATTTTACAAAAGCGGTGCAATTTACAAAATATAAGTAAAAAATCAAAATTATCTTATGCAGCTAAAATTTTGCATCTGGGCTAGTAACTATATTTAAAAAAACTTTTTCTAATAACTTTTTTCGATATTTTCAGAAATAACCCCACTTTTGAATTATTCTTTGGAAAAAATTAAAATTTTACAGATAATGCGAATCACGTGACTACTATTTTTTGCTTAATTTTCATCTCGATCGAAGCAGAACTTGATGCCAAAGTCAAATTTCGAATAAAGCTATTAATAAAAAAAAATCCCATATGATGCGGACTTTACTGGTGACACTGTATATATAACAACCCATATTTATTTTAGGAGAGAAACACGTTATCCTTTTTTAATTATATTTTAACTACAACCAGTTAATAATATGGGCATAATACTTGTGATAGTAATAAAACAACTAGGACTATTATAAAGAATTAGTAACAAAATTATTGTAATAACCAAATTCGCTATTGCGTATTGTGATTTATATATTTTTCGCAGACTCCCAGACACTTGGACTAATATTATTGCGTTTTCATTGCCATAACTATGGAGATGAGAAATGTCATAATCCGATGCTGCCGATTAAAATTATTAAATTTTGCGCTGTCAAAACAAGGCCAAAATGGAGTATTTCGAGATTTCAGATTCTAAAGTTATAAAAATTTTTCAAAAGAAAATTGTAAAGGAAATGGTTATTAACGCTGATGGGATATCTACATTTTAAGTTGATCAAAAATAACGAAAAATGTAGGTAATTTATATTCGTATTTTCAATCTTAAAAATGGACTGCAATTCTCGTACCGTTATGGATTTCTGGAAAATTAAGTTCTTTTGAGCATGCCTTGATATTAAATAAAACATCAGCTAACATTAAAAATATATTATAATGTCTAAATAAAGCAAAACTGACTTTTTGTTAGTCAGAACTTTAAGATATTTTGGGTTTTAGTGCTTTTTAAGTCGATAACTGTAGATAAAGTATAGTATTTGACTCGCGTATAATGAATCATAAATACACTCGGATGATTATACTTATACACTCGCAGTAACCAGTTTGTGTTCCAATCGTCCTCGTTTATTATTGCCTACTACTACAATTATGCTAATTTTTAAACATCTCTCACAATCCGCGAAACCAAAACCATATTTGTAAAAGTATCAAATTATGACAATACAGTGTGTGTATAAAGTCTGGAAACGGCTTAATAACATCACAATTTACTAGCCGATTTAAACCAAATTTGGTACAGTTGTGTAAGAGGATCTAACGCACCGAATGACGATATTGGCGTTGTTGCCAGCTTTTTAGTTTGTCTGGAATTCGAACGAATTTTATATTTTTAAACATAACACCCAGTATGTTTTTACATTTTTAAATTCCACATAAAATTATAATTATTTTTTATTAAATGCATTATTAGTCTATACTTCATAGTTTCCGAGATATTGACTCTCGAAAAGTGACATTTTTGAACTTTGACAGCTTATAACTTTCTAACAGTACGTTTTAGAGCAAAACGGCTTACATGTCCCTATCTTCAATTTTTATTATCTTCCCAAAAAAATCAACTTCCGGTTAAACCGGATGTAACTCGAAAGCAGGAAATATAGTTGTTCCGGTTTAACTGGAAGTTGATTTTTTTGGGAAGATAATAAAAATTGAAGACAGGGACATGTAAGCCGTTTTGATCTAAGACGTACTGTTAGAAAGTTATAAGCTGTCAAAGTTCAAAAATGTCACTTTTCGAGAGTCAATATCTCGGAAACTATGAAGTATAGACTAATAATGCATTTAATAAAAAATAATTATAATTTTATGTGGAATTTAAAAATGTAAAAATATACTGGGTGTTATATTTAAAAATATAAAATTCGTTCGAATTCCAGACAAACTAAAAAGCTGCCAACAACGCCAATATCGTCATTCGGTGCGTTAGATCCTCTTACACAACTGTACCAAATTTGGTTTAAATCGGCTAGTAAATT
Source organism: Polydrusus pterygomalis (assembly GCA_963969555.1). Lineage (NCBI taxonomy): Eukaryota > Metazoa > Arthropoda > Insecta > Coleoptera > Curculionidae > Polydrusus > Polydrusus pterygomalis. Next base: position 32,007,531 of record OZ018376.1, on the reverse strand, counting down.
GTGATGTTATTAAGCCGTTTCCAGACTTTATACACACACTGTAAATAAAAACGCAGAAGCCAACAATGATCATTAAACTTTTATTCCTCTTTATTTAGTTTCAATATTACATAAAAATTTCCAAAATGCTAGACTCAACTAGAATTAAATGAACTAATATAGCTTGTATTCAGGGTGTTATTTAAGTATGTGGCCAAACTACGAGGGGTGCTTCTTTAAGTGATTTTAAGAAGAAAAAAATGGATCCGAAAATTCATAGTTTTTACGATACAGGGTGTCAAACTTTAAAAAAAAATCGGATGTTCGTAAATATCTCCACACTCTTTTATTCGATTTTGATGAAATTTGGCAATTCTGTTTGTAATAACAAGAGGATAATTTAGCCTCAATTAGATTAAAATTATTAAGTCCACTGGCGTCCCGGAATACAGTCTAACTAATATTGTTGACAAAAAAATTGCGCGCCACTGACTTTTTTTAAAATTATGTATTTTTTTCGAATTAAGCAACTATAAATACAACTATTTTGTCTTTTGAGTTTTTTCATATCTTGCTTTGTTTTCGAGAAAAAAAATAAAAACCACTTTATTGGATGTCCCCGGGACAATAAGAGTAAAAAATGTAAACTACTTACCAAACTATTAAGCAATTAAAATTCCACGAAAGACCTCTTTTGAATTTTTTCGCACAGATTAAAACTGTTTTCAATAAAATAAATTAACATAAAATAATCGCATAACGTAATAATTTATTACTCTTATTGTCCCGCGGATAGCAATAAAGTGGTTTTTATTTTTTTTCTCGAAAACAAAGCAAGATATAAAAAAACTTAGGAGATAAAATAGTTGTATTTATAGTTGCTTAATTCGAAAAATACATAATTTTAAAAAAAAGTCATTGGCGCGCAATTTTTTTGTCAAAAATATTAGTTAGACTGTCTTCCGGGACGCCACTGGACTTAATAATTTTAATCTAATTGAGGCTAAATTATCCTCATGTTATTACAAACAAAATTGCCGAATTTCATTAAAATCGAATAAAAGAGTATTGAGATATTTACAAAGATCCGATTTTTATTTAAAAGTTTGACACCCTATATCGTAAAAACTATGCATTTTCGGACCCAGGTTTATATGAACTTTTCTTCTTAAAATCACTTAAAGAAGCACCCCTTGGAGTTTGGCCACATACTTAAATAACACCCTGTAAGTAGGTATATTAAAATATTTAAAAAGCTATTATTTTCTATAAAACTAGTAAGGCCTTCGCCATTTCGTTTTTTGATCAATATTTCTTTACTTCTTCGTATTATCCAAAAGTCGGCAAAATACCCGTCTTTGAAGTAACAATTACCTTCAGTTTTACGTTATAAAGGATAAAGTATAAATTACTAAAGGCAGAAACAGAAATATTGGCTAATTTGATCAAATTTCGTTTTTTGTTTTTCTTAATTTATCAGTTAAAATATTTTTAATTTAAAATTCTGAATATGTAATTGTTACTAGGCCGCTTTTTGTAGAAAGCGAAAGCGTCACTGCGTGAGTATTTGCTCTTAAAACATTTGGCTTCTGGCCCCCTCAATTTAAAACTAGTAGCCAAGGAGCTTTTTAGATTTACAAACAATTAAACATCACAACTTTATTCCAGGCAGGACGAATTTATTAAAAATATTAAATTTTTATCTGTATATTTAATCATATTTTATTGCTATTTTTACGGTTCAATTTTATTATAGGATCTCGTAATTATCATCGTCTAGCCGCAAATTCTGCCGCTCTATTTATAGCAATAACCGTTTCGGAATTTCTTGGAATTTCTGTCTTGGTGTCTATAAAAATGCATCGCGTGTGCCTTCTTTTTCCATGTGGAGCATCATTATGACGGCAAAAAGCTATTTTTATGGTTTACAACGGGAACTATAATTTTTAAGCAATGAAAAATATTTTTATTTTGCATTTATGTTTTTTATCATTTCCCGTTCGTCAAATTTTAATGAAAAACGGGCTGAAGTTTTAATCTAGCATATTATACAATACAATACAATACAATATATATATTACGTTAATAATTACATAGTAATCTCACGATCGTCACAATTTTACTGGTTTTTGAAAAATAAAATGTGCCAGCACACATGCCTTAGGTATAATCTAAGATAGTAAATGTACTTACATAACAACAGATTAAAACTAACATACATTAAATATTACACATTAAAATAAGTCCAAAACCTGTAGAACCAACAAGCCACAAGTCAATACGTTAAAAACTCATCCATAATGTAAAAAGCATTATTCAATAAAAATGCCTTTACTTTTACTTTAAACTGTTGGGGAGGCAGGTGGTAGGAAGTTTATTATAAAAGGTAGGACCGTAATAGTTAAAGGACATACGTGTTTTTTCCAGTCTCAGAAAATCTAATCTTAATTGGTTCCCTTGTCTGGTAGGGTAATTATGGTAGGAATTATTTGTATTATATTTTTCTATGTTGTCATGGGAATACATAATACACTCATATATATCGACAAGGAATAGTCATAATGCCAAGCCTGATGAAAGCATGCCTGAGATCCTCCCTGTATCCAAGGCCAGCAATGACACGCACTGCTCTACGTTGCAGTGCAAAAATCCTACCAAGATGGGCCGAGTGTCCCCACTTCAAGATAGCATAGACCGCCACGGACTGGAAAAGGGCATGGAAAGTCTGCAAAAGAATAGCCTCCGGAATTATTCTGGAAAGATTTTTCAGTAAAAAGATATTCTTAGCCAGTCTTGTAGAGGTATACTCTATATGAGTTTTGAATCTCAAGGTTGGATCAAGGTAGATGCCAAGAAACTTTACTCCATCGGAAACACCCTCCTCAAGCTCGCGCAGCCCAAACACAATATTTTCAGTTTTACTCTCATTAAGGGAAGAATCACACTGAGCGACCATGATCGACCGTCCGCGATCGACCAGTGACGATCAAATTTCCAACACGAACATTCTTACCACAAAAATCACACTGAACGATCGTCCTCGACCGTCCGCGACCGATCTACGTCGACCCTGTTTGAAATTCAAACCTGCTGGAAATTTTGGTCGGTCTCGGACCATCCCACTTAATGCACATGACAAAAATTTTTATTTTACACCAAGTGGAAGTGGCGTGCAACTCTAAAACCTAGCCCTACTTTTTCACGCTGGTTTTATTTGCTCTTGGTAATTTGTGTTTATATAGACAAAGTATTATCTACAAAAGAATCTTGACATTTGACAGGTTTGACATTTTCGTACGAGCGGTCAACAGCTGTGGTCGGTCGACCAGTGTGACTAGAACCCTGAATTTAAGCTATTTTGATTGTTGGTCGTAGCCGGTCGATCGCGGACGGTCGATCATGGTCGCTCAGTGTGACTCCTGACTAAGTGTGAGCTTATTCGATTTAAACCAGACATTCAGATCTTTAGATTAGGTAGTTGGAGATAATACAAGGTTGTTCGCTATGTCCATTGGCTTTGTGCACGTTGCTCGGTTATGCGATCTATCTCCTTGATCGATCCCAGAGGTCTATCCACAGTATTATATGCTAGATCGGCAAACATTCCTGCGCCTTCTCTAGGGAGCACATAAGCAGCATAATTTCGAACTATATTGTAATGACCAGGAACCCAGCACAGAATAACTAGAAGTATGCAGAGATTGTTGCTACAACGCCTTGTTATAGGTTTGATTTAATGCCGTTGAAACGAATTGCCTTTATTGCTGCTTGACTGTCGACGTAGATAGCTATTGACGTAGCTTCTAAGATAAGATGTTCCTATATTGACTGCTTTATCTGCTGCTCTGATTTCCGCTTGAAAAATGCTACAGTAGTCTAGACGACCTCTGTATTTGCATGTTCTCACCAAAATTTAGCCTGGATTTTTGGCAAGCTGTTAGATTCAACTATCTGTTTTTGTGCATTTAGCCTTATTTAAAAAAAAATTCAAAGTAATTTTTTCCAGTATGGTTTTATTAAAGCTCTCGTTACCGATGCTAAATATGTATTTAATGAAAAACCTTTATAACCTAGCTCAAACTGTGCTCGAGAGAGCTTAAAGCTAACAAAAAGTTAAATATTAATATTTGCTATACAGGTTTCAATTTTCTATATAAAATTTTGATCACAAAACCTTTTCTTCTTAACTTTAAAGAGCCTTTCTACTTTAAATACATTATAATCAGTCAGGCATAACCTATTAAATAAATCATTAGCTAAAATTATTTAGAATAAGTCTGTACAGATAAAATTATTGTTTTAAAATAAAACATAAACCTTTGACAAAAACAAATACGTTTAAAATTAATTATCTTTTTGCTTACGATACAAGAAGGTTTAACGATTTATGCTGAAGATAAAACAGTGGAAGTAGTAAAAAATCTATTTTAAACTTAAGTCAAGCTTCTGAACTTCTTGTAATTTAAATTTGTGAGTTGTTAACATATCGCAATTTTTGCGATATGTTATTCGTCTCCTTCACGCGAAATCACGGCAACTTCGATCGACTCTTGAAAATTTCGCACTATATCGTCTGCTACATTTAAAATATGTACAGTCGCCACAGTGGATCTTTTCCCGTGCGTCATCAATCAACGATCAGGACTCAACGTGGTTAATAACTCTGCATCCTTATTTATTACAGTTACAAGTTTGATTAAAAGCATAAAAGAACGTCTCCAAGATTCCGCAATAATATAACGTGCTAGACAAGAATAAAACTATAAACGTCAATTAATTACTTTTCTTTATTTCTTTAGTTGACTACCGTTGTATTTAAGGACGTCATTGTCAATCTTATTGTTTTGATCTGCCAATCTAATTCGCATTTTGTAAATTTGTGTGCCTTAAAACTGTTCCTATTTCTAAAAATAGCTCTTTTTAGAGCTAATTATACCCACCATCTGTTTTGGCGGTAAGTATTTATGGATTTTTATAATAATTTATTTATTTTAAATATTCTAACCGTGAAAGTTCTTTGAAAAGTTTACGGCAGTGGCTAAATTCCCTTAAATGAAAGGATGTCAAAAATTTGAGTTTTGCGATTTTAATAGTCAATAAAGCACCAAACTTTTCTAGATTTTAAGCTTTAAAAATAGTATTAAATGTATTAACATTTGTTTGTCAATTTCTTTTAGATATAATAGAGAATGCCGGGCAAAACTCGGAATTATAAATAATTTTTCGGGATATTATGTAGGTACGTCAAACGGTAGGCAGACACGTCCATTTTATGAACTTAGACTTAGTTTTGACTTTTTTCGTCTCGTAATTTTGATTTGATTCATACGATTTTGATGACGTGAAAGTGATTACGCACGGAAAAAGAACCACTGTGGCGACTTTATGTATGTTGTCGGCGTCGTCAGTTTCGACATTTTCACATTTACGATTTTTTTCTCGGAAACGGTTAGAATGGGATGATTGAAACTTTTTTAGTTTAGAGAGGAATAGTGGGGGTACGTTGTGTGAAAATTTCAAATAAACCAGAAAAAAGTTATAAATTTTTAAAGTCGAAGAATATCAGATTCTCGTCTTTATTCGATACAGGCCACAAAAATGAGTTTTTTCGATTTAAACTTTTTGGACGTGTAGACGACCATGGGCTACAGAAGCCTATTGTTTGTGATCGCGATCGAAAGTTTGGAAGTAATTTTTTTTATTTTTTAAAAGTCGAAAATTGACCGTAACAGGTACCTACTGGATCGCTAATAAGTCGAATTGGGTGGATCCGATGGACATTCGGTTTTGATAATCGTTTAGGCCATCTCAAAAACTACCTTTTTCCAATATATCGTTCTATACCTAACTGGAATGGAAATTATCAAAAATTGTAAGAAACTGGAAACCACAGAGTAAGGCGTGATTTTTTTGCCGTTTTTATTTTTTTTCGTACGGAAAACGACATTTGATCGAAACGTATACTTTAGCAGATAAAGCTCGTCAAATTGCATTTAAAAGATATTTTTTCGTTTCTCTATCTTTAATACGGAAAAAACGGCAAGCTTCTGGAAATTTTCTGCTAAATATTCTATAACGTCGCACTGGAAAGCTTAAATACATCTGCAAGTTTCTATATATATCTTTTTCAATTTATTATTGGTCCACCATATCGACCGATAAACAAGCTTTAGTTTGCATAGTAAACGCACTCTGGAAAAACATATTTTGTGGCTCAAAAAAATTAATTTATGATAATTTTTATAGGTTTCTTCACCAGACGTTTTACTATATCGACTCGATATAGTAAAACGTCTGGTGAAGAAACCTATAAAAATTATCATAAATTATTTTTTTTGAGCCGCAAATCGACTGTGTCAATTTTTAACAAAAACGTTTTATTTTTCTTTAAAAACACGCGTTGATTTCTTCTTAATAACTCTACATATCCAAACTTATCAAAATATATTCGCAAATTTGAGAAAAGTCGCTTTTTTGGGTGCGGAAACAGGCAAAATTTACAAATCACACCATTCACTTTTGATTTAGTAGGCTTTGATTTTTTATGAAAATTAATTCTAAAAAGCCGGCTGTCAAAAATGGCGAAAAATGGGTGTTTTAAGCTTGACTTGCTAAAGTAATAGGAACATTTCCAGATTTTAAATTGGATGGAATAGCTACCTTGAACCATCTTCTAATTTTACCAAAATATTTGCCCAAAATGTTTCAGAAATAGTTGTAATCTCGCTTTTCAAGATGGCGTTCCGACATTGATAATCCGTCGCCACGTGGTTAGAGGCTGTTCTACATTTCGATGTTCGCGATTATTTTGTTCAAAAACTGTTAGAGCTAAACGATTTAAACTTTCTGGACGTAGAGAGGGATAGTAGGGGCACGTTCTGGGAACAATTTCCAATATACAGGGTGTACCGGAAAAAAGTTATTAAAGTCAAATTTCAAAAATATGTTTTTCTTCGTTGTAGCGCGATACAGGTGGCAAAAATAATTTTAATTGATTTAAACTTTTTTGACGTGTAGACGACGTTGGGCTACAAAACACTGTTATTTGCGAACGCGATCGAAAGTTGGGAAGTCAATTTTTTGATTTTTTTAAAATCAATGTAGGGTCATATTGGATCGTTAATAAATCGAATTGGGTGCGTCCGACATACTTTTGGTTTGGAGATTCGTTTAGGTCATCTCAAATACTACTTTTTTCAAATATATTGTTCTATACCTACCGGTAATATAAAGGGTGCAAATTATAAAAAATAAGAATTACTATTTAAGTATATATAATTTGACAGCTGTCGTATAGAACTTTGTTATTTTGGTACTGAAATTTTTTTTAATTTAGGATTATTACAGCTTTAACCCTCGCTACGAAAAAAGTTTAAATAAATTGACACTTACATGTCAAAATTTGATAACTGTCGTATACACCTTTGTTATTTAGGTAATGAAAAATTTTTCAATTTAGAATTCTTACAGCAATAACCCTCACTACAAAAAAGCTAAAAAAAAATTAACACTTACCTGTAAAAATTTAATAGCTATCGTATAAATCTTTGTTATTTAGGTACTGAAAAAATTTTCAATTTAGGATTTTTACAGCTATAAACCTCGCTACGAAAATGCTAAAAAAAAATTGACACTTACCTGTCAAAATTTGACAGCTATCGTATAAAACTTTCTTATTTAGGTATCTAAAATTTTTTAAATTTCGGATTCTTACAGCTATAACCCTCGCTATGAAAAGGCTAAAATAAATTTACACTTACCTGTCAAAATTTGACAGCTATCGTATAAAACATTCTTATTTAGGTACCTGAAAATTTTTTAATTTAGGATTTTTACAGCTATAACCCCTTACTACAAAAATGCTAAAAAAAAATTAACACTTATCTGTCAAAATTTGACAGCTGCCGTATAGAACTTTGTTATTTACGTACTGAAAAATTTTTCAATATAGGATTTTTACAGCTATAACCCTCGCTCTATAACCCTCGCTACGAAAAAGCTAAAAAAAAATGGACACTTACCTGTTAAAATTTGACAGCTATCGTATAAAACTTTCTTATTTAGGTATCTGAAATTTTTTAAATTTCGGATTCTTACAGCTATAACCCTCGCTATCAAAAGGCTAAAAAAAAATTTACACTTACCTGCCAAAATTTGACAGCTATCGTATAGAACTTTGTTATTGAGGTACCTGAAAATTTTTAAATTTCAAATTCTTATAGCTATAACCCTCGCTACGAAAAAGCTAAAATAAATTTACACTTACCTGTCAAAATTTGACAGCTATCGTATAAAACATTCTTATTTAGGTACCTGAAAATTTTTTAATTTAGGATTTTTACAGCTATAACCCCTTACTACAAAAATGCTAAAAAAAAATTAACACTTATCTGTCAAAATTTGACAGCTGCCGTATAGAACTTTGTTATTTACGTACTGAAAAATTTTTCAATATAGGATTTTTACAGCTATAACCCTCGCTCTATAACCCTCGCTACGAAAAAGCTAAAAAAAAATGGACACTTACCTGTTAAAATTTGACAGCTATCGTATAAAACTTTCTTATTTAGGTATCTGAAATTTTTTAAATTTCGGATTCTTACAGCTATAACCCTCGCTATCAAAAGGCTAAAAAAAAATTTACACTTACCTGCCAAAATTTGACAGCTATCGTATAGAACTTTGTTATTGAGGTACCTGAAAATTTTTAAATTTCAAATTCTTATAGCTATAACCCTCGCTACGAAAAAGCTAAAAAAAATTACACTTACCTGTCAAAGTGATAGCTGTCGTATAATTAAACGAACGAACTAGAACAGTGCCGTGCCCGAAGGGCTCGGCACAATAATATTTCTACAAATTTATTAGCTGATAATTGATAGCTTCAAAATAAGAATAATTTTTTGCTTATGTTTTAATCGATTGAATACTTACATATTTTTAAAGAGCAAATATGGAAAGAATATCCCACATTGTACAAAGGTGTGCGAGTTTAAAGAGCACCTATAAATATAAATATCATATATCTCAGTAACGAAAAGTCGTAGCGAATCGAGCGAGGCGGCATTGGAAACAGGACGTCAAGCACTATACGGCGCCGTCTCTGAAAACTACCTATCTATACGAAAAAACGGAAATTTTGCACCATTGTCTAGCTTTGGTAAGTTGTTATAATGACAATTTGGCGATATGTTTCCCCTTCACGTTCCGCAGGAAGGTGAGGCAAAAAAAGCAATAGTAAATAGAAAAAAAGAAAAGTATTTTTTATTGTAAATTTTTGTAAATTTTTTTTAGTTTTAATATTAGATGCACTCTCGGCTGACGATTAGCGATAATTACCCAGTCTAGTTACTAGAAATATGTTAAAAATATTAATACAAAAGTTGAAGAATAGCAAAAAATGGCTTATAACGTAAAATTATTTTTGATTCTTAAGGGTAGCTCAGAGAAGCTGGAGGAAAAATAAATAACTTTTTAAAATAAAACACATTTTATTTTGTATCATTTTTGAATTGTGAACTTTATTCATCAAATCCTAGAATCATAAAATTTCGAGGATATCTCCTTCCTATAACGTAGGCATCCACTAAAAAGGGATTTTTCGAAAATCAATCCCTAAGGGTGTTAAAACAGGGGTTGAAATTTTTATACAAATTTCTGTATCTCAAAAACTACAACTGGTAGAGGTTTAAATATGGGTACATAAGTTGTTTTAATAATAATATACGTATTTTATCATTTTATCAAAATCCACCTAGGGGTTGCAAAAAGAGGTGTAGTCTATTTTGAGAGGGTACATAAAATTTTAAGCTATATTGCTTAAAATTGGGACTACGCTTACTCGTTTAAAATAGGCAAGTACTTATTGATGATTTGGGAAATTTTGTCCCTAAGGGCTAGAAACAGGGGTATAAAGGTAGTTTTTCAAGCTTACCTACTCCTCCATTTCTACCCCCTAGGGGCAAAATTTCCCAAAACAAGTACTTACCTTTTTTAAACTTATAGAAAGTTATATGTACACCCTTAAAACAGACTACTCCCCCTTTTTTAACCCCTAGGTGGATTTTGGAAAAATTACGAAACACGTATATTATTATTGTATCAAAGGAACTTATATACCAGTTTTTAAACATCCCCCAGTTGTAGTTTCTGAAATACAGCAATTCTCATAAACATGTCAACCCCCGGTTTAATTCCATAGGGGTTAATCTTCGAAAAATCCCTTCTTAGTAGATGCCTACGAGAAGATATACTCGAGATTTTATGATTCTAGGCTAAGGGGCTTTAAGCTGGTGAATCCAATTCAAATTCTCCTCGCCGTGTGACGTCATGCGCCAGGTAAACGGAACTATAATAATAATAAACGACGTTTATTCATAAAATTAAATGAATACAATTAGGTGATATTTAGCAAGTAGGGCTATTCTTGCATATAACCGAAGTAAATAAATTACCTATATATCTAAACAATATTTAAAAGGTTACCTTTATAACTAAAACTGACTTATAATTATTAATCTATTAACTATCCTAAGATGTTTTATAATATAAGCGACACACATAATATAATACACTTGGCAAGCCATAATACAAAAGAAAATAAATTAAACTTTGAATAAAATAAATTAAACCAATAATAAAATAAATAAAAAACTTAGTTCACTAAAAATGGCAACATATTATAATAAGGTATTTTTTACTTTCTTTAAACTTAAATCACAGGATTTTTTTTCTCGAGGAGAATCTTCTAAAGACTGGCACCCTGTGAGACAGAGTAGTGTCGGATTCAACCCTGATGGGGCTGCCTACCGACTTTCTGATCACAGGATGGAATCGCGCTTAAATTCAGTGTCAATGCTATTATACAACATAATAATATTACATACAGGGTGTTCATTTAAAAACTTCCCACCTCGATTTTCCTGCTTTAAAATGAAAATGTGAAAAATCGCTCGGACCCGTCGATTTTTATTTCGAGGGGGACATATTTTACGTATATTGTCAATCTTGTTACTTCAAGCCCCTAGAAGGGAGGGGGGGTAAGATCTAAATCTTAAATGGATACCCCTATATTATATAATTTTTTGGATTCTGCATAAAATTCTGAACATTTTTTAATAAAAGCATTATTAGTCAATGCTTAACAGTTTCCGAGATATTGACTCTTGAAAAATGACATTTTTGAATTTTGACAGCTTCTAGCTTTCTAACTGTACGTCTTAGAGCAAAACGGCTTACATGTCCCTATCTTCGATTTTTATTATCTTTCCAATAGTGTGAACTTATTAGTACTATATAGTACTTCCTGTTTGACCGGAAGTTGACACTATTGGAAAGATAATAAAAATCGAAGATAGGGACATGTAAGCCGGGTTGCTCTAAGACGTACAGTTAGAAAGCTAGAAGCTGTCAAAGTTCAAAAATGTAATTTTTCAAGAGTAAATATCTCGGAAACTGTTAAGTATAGACTAATAATGCTTTTATTAAAAAATGTTTAGAATTTTATGCAGAATCAAAAAAATATATAAAATAGGGGTATCTATTTAAGATTTAGATCTTACCCCCCCCTCCCTCCTAGGGGCTTGAAGTAACAAGATTGACAATATACGCAAAAGATGTCCCCCTCAAAATAAAAATCGACGGGCCCGAGCGATTTTCCACATTTTCATTTTAAAGCAGGAAAATCGAGGTGGGAAGTTTTCAAATTAACACCCTGTATAACAGAAACGTACGAGAAACAACGCTGAAATATAGCAGTTCTAAATTTAGGGATTGACAACATATCTCGGGTTCTAACTGAGCGTTATGGACGTTGGACCTATAACAAAGTTTGCTTCGCAGGTATAAGGGTTAATTTGTAAACAAAAGACGGTTTTTAAAAAAGAGAAAATGAATTTTCCATATTTTGACCATTGGTATCCATTCCAAGATTTTTAAATGTGCAGATATTGAGTCATATTTTTGAAGGCCAAAAACGAATCTACTACAATTTCTTTGTATGTGGCAACGGCATTCAAGCAAGGCTCATAAATTACATTACCATAGTAAAATATTGGAAAAACACATAACATTTTTTTAAGTTTGAAATTAAGGAAATGCCTGTTGGCGTATAATGTTTTAAGTTTACAATAAGAACACCGTAAAAGCACTGGAACATGTTCTGTAAAACGTAAGTTAGAGTCAAATATTAAACCCAAATTTCGAGCAGATTCCGTATGTGGAATTTTTTCATTATTTACCACTGGATTAAAACCCGTGACTAGTATATTGCTACGCTTTTTGCCATTTCCAAATAAGAGAAAAAGGGATTTTTTAGCATTTAGAGTCGGATTATGAGATTCGGAATATTCACAAATAATGTCCAAGTCACAATTTATACTATTATTGACCTCAATACCTGTTTCATCAAAAAAACTTAATGATAGTTGTATATCATCTGCATAACCGTGCCTGGAGCAAGTAGCAAGTTTACTAAACAGATCAAATTGTATATATTAGAAACATTAACGGGCGAAGAACACACACACCCCCACAAGTTTATAAATTATCATGTGATATTTTCCCAGCTCTATACATTGAAAAAACCGTAAGAAAACTCGGAATAAAAATAAAAGAAGATGTTAACCGACCAGGTACGTCTGTATTTGGACAGCATTTCAAATGTAATAATCATAGTTTCTCATTAACTTCTAACAGGAAAATTTTACATCAATTTGATCATAAAAACTTCAGAGAGTTGTACTAGGACCTTGAAATCCATAGACATTCAAGTAACTATCCAGATTCATGTCTGAATTTAAGACTCAAGGAAACTAATAACCGAAATCTAATTTTTATAAACTTGCAGCGATGAGAATTTACGCTTGTGGACTTTTGACTCCTCCCATTTTTATTAACAACTAGCTATACCCCGCGCGCGTTGCTACGCTACTTACTGAAATAAATTTGAAGGAAAGACATTACACAAATATCCGACATCCCGACATTCCGGCATCCCAGCGTGGCATTGCGCCACTTTTTTTTATGCCGAAACCTTCCTCGGCCTGCACACAACAACTTACCAAATCCCGTCATCCCGGCATGCGTTGCCCCACTTTTTTTTATGCCAAAATTTTCCTCGGCCTGCACACAATAACTCACCAAATTTTCATCGTAATCGGATGATAAATCTGTGGTTGTAAGGCTAAACGGCATAACTCGATTTTTGGCAAAAATGTCTGTGGTAGGATACATCAAAAAATGAGCTTTATAATATGGCCTAACGGTATAACTCGATTCTCAATGATAAGGAAGATATTTGTTAAGATTTGGGCATAACTCATGGGTTTGCAAATATTCAATCAAGTAAAATGTCATTAATTTATATATTCATAAAAAAATGTATACGTGTGTTAAAAGGGAATAAATATAGTTATTTTAGAGTATAAGTAAAATAGATTAAAGTAAAAGGGCTTAAATTAAGTTATGTCTAGTAGTTTAATATATTCATAGCAATGCATAATGGTATATCTTGACATATTACCTTTTGTTTAAATGAAAATTTACGTTCCTTTAGTGTAACTGGATAGTTATACCTTTTTGCCTGATTCAATTTTATAATTTTGCGCTGAAACGCTGTTAAAACGCCGGTTTGTGATCAGTTTTAAGCAACGGTGAGAGAAGGTTCACTACTCGCCCCTTTGTGAAATTTGCAATGTATCGACGAACTAAAAAAAATACTTAGTGCTTGTAATAAACTGAATATTGGAAGCAATATACCGAAAGCCAGTAAACGTAGGTAGTTATTAAAATAATAATAATAAGAATTATAATTATTAATTAAAACACTATAAAATATTATAAAGAATAAAACTTTTTTTTTACTTTTCATAACTTATTATTTATTATTGCACATTGTGAGAATAAAGGCAAAAACTAGGCTTATTGGGACAGTTTTCTTTAAAAAATACAACCCTAGGCACGAATGAGCAACTAAATTTGCATAACACCCCAATTATTTAAATATTTAAAATCGGGCATTCCCAAACATCTGATATAATTATATAGTATTGTAACTGTAACAGTATGTTCTCGAAAAATCCTTATAAGGCGAAACATATGAAGAGAGAGTAATATCCTAATAAATAATAAAATATTAAAATCCAAAAAAACGGTGTTTTATTCTTGATATTTAAAAAATGTTTCAAATAACCTAAAAATATAATGGGGTTGTCCGGATTATGGAGCAAAACGGTGACATCCACAAATAACATTTCATGTAATGTTAAACCACCGAAACCTGGTGAAGGTACATTTATTATTAAATATATATCACCAGTTTTGTTATTAAAAGAATAATATGTTACAGAGACACCTGAGGTGTTCAAAACAAGAATGCGCATGTGTCTGCTATGTTTACCTATTTAATGTCTGAAAAAGTCTATTAAAACCATTAATCATAAATTTTTAATGCCTGATCACACCCATATGGAGTGTGACTCAGAGTAGGCTATTATTGAAAAATACAAGAAAAAAGCACCTTCTCCAATACATCTTCCGAGAGATTGGTTTAATTTGGTAAGGATGGCTGGAAAATCAGGTTTATCAAAGAATCCAAAATTTCAAGTAGCAGAAATGGCAATGAAAGACCTTTTTGATTTTTATTTAAAGGCCCTCTAATGAATAAAAAGATTACATCAAATAAGAAAAAATTTGCCTTGAGACCGCCAAAGTGGATAAGGTATGAAGATGAAGTTGGAATAATAAAGTTTAAAGATGCACTTCTTCCAACGAATAACTTAATTTCAATTGATTTAAAAAAAAACTAGGAGTTTAGATTTTACATTAAAATCTCTGTATTCAAAACCGCGGTCAATTGACCCGAAAAAAAGTAAACTTCATCGAAATGTTTGATTTAATTAACGACGGTGCAAGAAAGTTTTACATGGACTTAAATTCAATACCAGCTACGTCAAAAAATAGATACGATCCTAATGATACAGATCCTGCTATTGACAGAGTAAGGAGCGATGTTGAATTTTAATAAATTTTAATGTAAATAAAACACTGTTTTTAAATTTTTTGTCTCTTTTTTTAACATTATATTACATTTAAAGCATAAGTCGAATTATGCCTTAACACGTTTAATTATTTGCATATTTGCTTTTAGGTAAAAAGTCATAACGTGACATATTGCCCTTTAACTTATTAAACCATAAAAAAAAATAGGTTTTATGTCGAGTTATACCTTTTTTCCTGATTGCTCTGCTAAATATAAATCATTTACTTCTAATAATTTAAAAAAAAAAAACAAGTTTCTTCAAAATGGGGGGGAAAAAAGAATCTAGAATAAAAATTAATACTTTACAGTTTACACAAACAAAATGTAACCGATTGTCAAGGTTTAAAATTATTTTTAAGCTTGTTTACGAAAATTGTTATGCGCTTTTTGTTATTGGCTCTCCTGAAAAGTGATAAAAATGGAGTTATGCCCTTTAGCAATACAGCCACAGAAATGTTGTAGGAACGCATATCGGACATACAGACAGACAGACAGACAGACAATGTATATAGATAAGACGGTTTTGTACATACAGATATCATAATTTAAAAATACTGTTTAAATTATTTTCTTTTAATCAATTGACGGAGTTACATTCAATTTATTGATTAAGACTTATGTAAAGTTTTTATACCACTGTTCTGTTTCCTATTATTCGTCATTTTGTGTACAGTACTTTGTTTTTTATCTGAGATATCCCGCACCGCTTTGTGTCCATGTGTCAAATGTCAGTCAGGTATTGTTTATAAAATTTAAAACCACTACTAGTAGAAAATTTGTTTATAAATTTTCAAATATCTTATTAATACGTTTCTTGTCTCCTAGCCTAGACATAATTTGACAAGTAGGTATTCTCACGTAGTTTGTTCCAACTGTGTTTTTACTCTTGTTTGTGTTTTTCTTTTAGAATCTAAGCCCTGATGAAAGTGCTAGGCAATAGTAATAAAATAAATTATTTGCATCAAAGAGGGCCTTGCATCTAAGGACGGAATGCTTAGCTGTAGAGCTTAATATCTGTTGGGTGTCAGTAACTACCTGAATTAACAATCAATCAGTTATTCCGTCATCTTTGACAGTCGTTACAAGTAATTTGATTCATCGCTAATTTTTCCAATTTCTTAACCAATTCACACAATGGGCTTTACGAAACAGCACAAAACATTTATGGTTAAAGCGTATTTTCGAAACGGGGTTAGAGTAAATGGTGAGTGGCAATACAATCCGGGTTTATGCATGGATGATTTTCACGAACATTTTCCTAACGTTGCTTTTATTGCTGGGGATTTTTATCATTGCCTGAAAAGAACCGTGGCTGTGTTTAGGGAAACCGGTTCTATACAACACAAAAAGGAGCAGGAAGACCATCTGTAAGAACAGAAGAACTTGTTGCAAACGTTCGTGAAATTATGCAAAACACGCCAACAAATTGTATAAGACGCCTGTCCCAAGACGTGGGAAGATCTTATGGAACATGCAGGACTATTCTTAAGAAGCAGCTAAATTTATTTCCTTATAAAGTGCAAGAATTCCAAGAAATACAAGCCGCAGATTTTAAAAGACGCAGGAATTACTGCAGGAATTTATGCTTGGAGCACGGTGGCCCATTTCAACAATTTATGTAATTATTTTTCTTTTTCTTTTTGTATATTCTTACTTTGTTAATTTTGTAAACAACAAAAATTAATTTGTATTTGTCTACTTATTTTATTACTTATTAGTTTGGCATATCATGTCATAATATGAATTTGACAAAATGTTACCTAACCTAGATTTGGTTAGATATATCGTCCCCATATCATTGTGATCTAAACCAAGCCCTACGTTTTTTAATCCAAGCCCTCTTTGATGCAAATAATTTTTACTCGCACAGTACAAAAAATGTTTCATTTGATAGATACTAGACTCATAATTGGTTGTGGA
Source organism: Polydrusus pterygomalis (assembly GCA_963969555.1). Lineage (NCBI taxonomy): Eukaryota > Metazoa > Arthropoda > Insecta > Coleoptera > Curculionidae > Polydrusus > Polydrusus pterygomalis. The sequence continues at coordinate 31,990,592 of OZ018376.1, read as the reverse complement.
GCGCCGTATCACCGACGATAAGCACGGTTGACAAATATCTATTTTTCCATCCACCGTATACAATTTGTTCCGTTCCATTTTTCGAATTGGTGTAAAGTGAAAGCACCCTTTAAAGATAACGCAAGGTGGAATCGAAAAGATTTCGTATCCTTTCTATAAAAGAGAAAATGGGAACGATGTTGATGAATTTCAAAAAGGGTGATAATGTGGAATAAGAAGATTGCACGGGCGACGTTTTGAATACAAAGCACTCCTAATTAATGAGAAAATTTTACAAATGTATAATGAGTTTCTCCTTCCTACACGAATTTAAATTAATTGGATATGGAGTTTCAAATAAATTAAATTCTTTCTTAAAACTTAATCGTGAATGGTAGAAAGAAAAAATTTGAGATTTTTTTAATAAATTAACAGCACTTAAGCGATTGCTTGCATTCAATCTATTGAAAAGACGCTTTCTTCTCTACTCTTCTTTCATTTGCCAAACTGAAAATTCATTTATTCATTGAAATAAAGGCCGATAAAATAAGAACAATGTTACAATATCTCATATTGTATAATATTAATTTTTCCAAGTACAATTGTTTGTTTTTTATCTGCTCTCTATTATTTATATTTCTCTCTTATATTTATTCTTTACGAAAATTTTGTGTTGTCAAAGCGGGAAGCTCGAAATACGGTGCGAGCAAAAATTGTTTGCATCAAAGAGGGCTTGGATTAAAAAACGTAGGGCTTGGTTTAGATCACAATGATATGGAGACGATATATCTAACCAAAACTTGTGTTTTAAAAATAGTGTTCTTTAAATGAGGAAAAACGAAGTAATCCATAACCGTTAAACAAGCTGATCTAGGTGGAAATTCAATGTCTGATCGAAAACTGATCAATCTGTCGTCGAAAAAATTTGCTTAAGTAGTTAATAGTTTCGACGGCTGTATGGGCGGTTGCACCGTCCTGTTGAAAATATCCTAAAGGTAGTTCGTCGTCAAGTAATTGCTCCACAAATGGATTCAAAATATTGTCTCTACGACCAACAATGCTTCTTCGGGAAACAGCTAACCAGACACCAATTTTTTGAGGGTGCAATGTGGAAATGGGGATTTTCACTATACTCCACATGCGTGTATTCTGAGAATTCACATAACCGGAGAGGTGGAACCAGGCTTCATCCGAATAAAATGTCAGGTCTAATAAATTATTTCCTTCCAATAAATTTTGGGTAAACCATTGAGAGTAATTCCTGCGTCTTTCAAAATCTGCGGCTTGTATTTCTTGGAATACTTGCACTTTATAAGAAAATAAATTTAGCTGCTTCTTAAGAATAGTCCTGCATGTTCCATAAGATCTTTCCACTTCTTGGGACAGGCATTTTATATACAATTTATTTGCGTATTTTGCATTATTTCACGAACGTTTGCAACAAGTTCAATTCACGTTAAACGTGTTTTTTTTCCAGAAATCCCCTACCAATTTCAAGGAAAATTATTACTTTTGATAATAAATTACAGTTTTTTAGTCTTTGAATATGTAGTTAAAGTACCTCTTAAAATATATCATCTTGATTTTTACTGCATGTCATTTATTTTGATAAAACCTCATTGTTGCATAGCTGAATGGTCTCCGAGGTGACATATATTTACATACACTTTAATATTGTTACTTGTTTACCATTATCTTGCATGGAAATGTTGCCCTTGTTATCAAGAGCAGCCTGTGTATTGTGCGTTTGAGAAATTTGTTGAAATGTTGCTACTGTGGTGCATAGAAATATTAGTGTTCAACTAGTTTTTTATTATGTGGCGTCCGTAGAAAAATTATCGGTCTGCATGTAGTAGAAGAAAACGAAATCACTTATATCATTGGGTGCAAAACAAATTGGTAAGAATGTGTATGAATCATTATTAAATAGAGGTTTCATCAAGTAATATGCTTTGAACGAAACCTGTTTTCTTACAAAAACGACAATGTCGTTTATAAAAGATATCGTTAGCCGTACAGGAACGACAAACAGAAAAAAACGCAATTATTTTCAACATGATCATTTCGTCCCCCAAATCACGAAGTAACGTAACTTACAATTACCTAATTATACAGGAGAGCAAAAAAAACCAAAATGGTACCTATTTGCGGAGCTGTATACAATAAATTAAAATGTGCATATCAATGTTTTTTCAGGGACTTGTATATTAATGTATTACTTTTCTAATACAAATAATAAAATTATTGTATGTCAAGGAATTTTTGAAAAAAATCAGGGTAAAGTCAGATACGTCACTTTCAAAATAATTCTTCTATAACGATACCACAGTAAATCGATAAAGGGTTAAAATCAAATTAAAAATATGTTTATTCATTTTTATTGACACAACGTTACAAAATTCATTTTTCGGTGATAATAATGATGTTTATTGTATAGTATGGCAAAAAATGGAACTGACATTACAACTTATGAATGAATAATCATTATAAACCCCAGAACATTTTTATATAAAATAATGGAATACACCAAAAATCTAAGTATTTTCACGAGGCAGGTTTTCGTAAAAAGCTTTTACTTCAGGCAACCGAATGATAGGGGTTTTTCCATTACTAAGAGAAACCAGGTCCTTATATTTTCGATATGAAATATTTATAGGTGAGGCATACAGCGAATTAACTTTCATTTAATTTTTTGTAATACCTCTTTTTTACTGAATAATGTCATATTCTTCTGTTAGATGGCTGGTTTTAAAAAATATTTTGTCTGGAAGCAAGGTATCAACTTTAACTTCCATGATGTCTGTCCAATTCACTGTTCTGCCTGAAGTAGTTGTACGGATGGATAAGATTCTCAAGTTCTTAGACAATTGTCATCTATATCTGGACATTTTTTCCCATTCTTTGAACATTCTTGAACATTTTTTCCTATTCTTTGAACATTTTTCGGACATGAATCGCTGTTTCATGACCTTAGCAGGAACATTTTTCTTTTTATAAGGGCTTAAGTATTCTTGACCGCAGTCCCTTAATTTCTTTGCCTGTTTTTGTTTGTTTTTTTTTTCTTTTATTCCAGGATTTTCTCTTTCATTTCCGTCAACTAAAAAATCTTCAGGGTGGGTTGCTTTTGTTAAATTGCGGACGTCGTCTTGTTCCAGACTTTCTCCTTTGCCGCTTATATCAATTTCAGCTGTTATACGGAGTGATTTCATTTCATAACCAAAACGTAGACAATTATCGGTGTCTGCTATAAAATGTTCCCAACACAAAAGAATGTCGCAAACATAACATGAACTGAAGACTTCTGCTTTGCATCTTCTAGCTTCGCAAATTCCAAAAGGTGGATCCTGATCTGAGTAATATTCTGATGATGGTATAGGTGAGTCATCAATAGGTGAATCCGCGGGTGGATCATTATTATTTTTTACCACGAGATGTGTTGTTGAAGATTGAACCGACGTATTATTACTTAGTTTACAGAAATGTTATTATCTTCAGATTCATAGTCATTGTTTTTGCTCGAACAGAAAAGATCCGACTTAATCTTTTCACGAATTTTACTAAGAGGGACATTGTCAGAATCGTTGGATTCAACGTCATTTTCGTCTTGCACGTCCAAGATAGTACCGAGAGAGGTTAGGTTCTTGTTTAAAATGTCAATTCTTCAGATACGCGAGAATTGAATCACAGGGATTTAGGCTATAGCGAAAACACGAACCGGCGTATCTGAATAGAATTTCAGTTACGACTATTCGTGATTTATAGGAAACACATTATGACAGATACGCTGTAATACTAGGTTCGGATTTTTCGATAACGCTTGAGAATTCAGATACGACATTTCGTGAGGTGGAAGAGGCGCATCTGAAATGCCTAGAAGTTAGCATAACTGGAATTTGCAAAAAATGTTAGTTACGTCACTTCGTATTTTGAGGGACGATTTGAAAGAATGTCAATAAACTTAAAATAAAGCTAGAACAAGATGAACCAAAATTAAATATTAGCCATGCCATGCACCCTACACAGAGTTACTTGCACAATTGGCTTTAAATACCGCAAAATAGACAAAAAACCAAGTGGTAAGAGAATCACAAAGACTGCGGACTTGGAGATTTAATAACTTGCAGCAAATTAATAAATATATAGATCACAAAATACGTCTATATTTTACCTAAATGAAACATGGCTTGACACACACGACATAGACGACACAGGGTCCAAAGGATGGGTCGATTCTAGTTTAAAGTGTCAGACGACACCACCTTCAAATAAAGGAAAAATAATTACAATAATTCACGCTGGATCGGAAGACGGATGCCAAGAATATTAAGGATTCGAGCTTGGATTACCATAAAGACACAAGTACGGAACTTTTTGATAACTAATTACCTTTTAAAAAATATCCTCGACAATAGCGGGATTATAATGGATAACGCAAGTTATCACAGTTGCTTGCTATATCTAGTAGACCAGTGCTGAAGCCTTTGAAAATGGTAAAAAGTGAAACAAAATAATAGTAGGATGAAACCCATTGGAAAAGGAAGAGAATAGAACAAAAATGAAAGGAAAAATAAATTACGGGCGATCTGAGGTCGGGAAGGGGGGGTTTTAAGGGTAGAAAACGATTTATCTCGATTTCCGGTAAAACTGCAAGTCCTATGAAAAAACGTTAAATTGCAAAGTTGTAGGTAATAAAAAGATCTACAACTTTTGTTTTTAAACTGTTTTCATATAACCTCAAAATGTATGTGAAAAATTCAAATAACCAAGTGTTTTGTTTTTTATTTTTATCTTTTACAAAAATTTTTTTTATCCACGAAATTTGGTGAAAACTTACCTTTTTATGTCCTAAACACACTGTAATTTTTTTGATTTAAAATGTTTATTTTTTAACCTTATTTTGACTTAATATCGAAAAAAACACCCTAATTTTCATTCGAAAATTCTCACGTCATCTGCTTTTTTAAAAACTCGGTAGGCTTTTTGTTCGTTGAAATCTCTACTTTCTGATGGTGTTAAAAAAAATATACATTACTATGGTAAATGTTCTCAAAAAAATGCAAAGAAACGAAAAAAACTCGAATCCGAATTTTTTTTTTTAGATCAATATGTACAATTTTGAGCTATTTATTAAAATTTATACTTTATTTACTCGAAAAACGTAAGATTCCATGTTAAATTGATAAAAAAAAGTATAAATTTTAATAAATAGCTCAAAATTGTACATATTGATCTAAAAAAAAAATTTCTAATTCGAGTTTTCTTCATTTCTTTGCATTTTTTTGAGAACATTTACCATAGTAATGTATATTTTTTTTAACACCATCAGAAAGTAGAGATTTCAACGAACAAAAAGCCCACCGACTTTTTTAAAAAAGCAGATATTTTGACGTGAGAATTTTCGATTGAAAATTAGGGTGTTTTTTCGATATTAAGTCAAAATAAGGTTAAAAAATTAATATTTTAAATCAAAAAAATTACAGTGTGTTTAGGACAAAAAAAGGTAAGTTTTCACCAAATTTGGTGGATAAAAAAATTTTTTTGTAAAAGATAAAAATAAAAAACCAAAAACTTGGTTATTTGAATTTTTCGCATAAATTTTGAGGTTATGTGAAAAAAGTGTATATACAAAAGTTGTAGATCTTTTTATTACCTACAACTTTGCGATTTAACGTTTTTCCACAGGTCTTGTAGTTTTACCGGAAATCGAGATAAATCGTTTTCCTTTAATTTTTGTTATATTCTCTTCCTTTTCCAATGGGTTTCATCCTACTATTATTTTTTTTTGTTTCAAAAATTATCGACCCTGGTCTATAGAGCTCCAAACAGATCCAGTACTAAAACTGAAATACAAGAATATTGCTTATTGGAAAATGATATTTATTTTGAATTTAGTAACAAAAAAAAAGGTAAGAGCAAGAAATATTTACCCTAAGCGAGTGTACCCGCATATTATTTGTTAAAATGTCTCTTTACACTCCAAATGAAAAAATATTTACGATGTCGAACTACATTAGGGGAATGCCATATGTAGGGAAGCTGTATATTACTTTTCAAGAGTAATAAAAGGAAAATATTAAAAACAGAACAGTTCAGACTCTACGAAGTTGTACTTACGTAAATCAGTAGTTAAAAAAGCTGTTTCTTGCGGCACTGAGTTTTGCTAAGACCCAGTATCCCCCAGTGAACTATAATTTAAAAATATACATATTTATTTTTTTTAATTGTTGTTTTCTAAGGTTATTGACAGATAGAGAGATAGAACGATACGTTTAGCCTATTTAGTTTACAAAATATAATATTAAATTTGAGGTAATTCCCAATGATTGAATCTGTCACGAAGTTTCCAACGCCCAGCCACTAATCTATCGTCGTCAGATGTCAACAGCATAATCGGGATAATGTGAAACAATCTCGAACGCCGGGACGTCCAGGAAGTGTCATTTCCCAGCGGTCAAACATTGAAGCTATAAAGTAACTTGTGCCGTCTATCACTCCACTTAGGTATAAATGACAATTCAATTCAGAGATTCATCTACATTTTATTTATTTATTTAATATTAACACGTTTAAACATATACTATTGTCGATAAGATAATTTATCTTATCTACAACCAATTAATAATAGACGCTTATTATTTGTGATAGTAAGAGTATTATGTCATGCCTAATACACATAGGATAATTATAACTTCTCATAAAACACGTAGGACTAATATGAATTCGTAATAATCATAATCGCCGTAGCGGATTGTGATTTATATATAATTAATATAAAGATATATCAGAGCCGTATTTCAACCTACCGCCGGTATTCCAGCTTCATTATAACATAACATTTTCATTATGACCTTAAATTAATATTATTATAATTAAACATAAGCTAAGGCGAAATAATTGACCATCATGAAATAACAGGGACCGGAAAAATCTTTTGCCGGTCTCTCATGTCTATTTTCCGGTCTTGATCGATAAAACGTTATTTTCTGGACGAAAAATTGTCCAGAAAGTGTATATTTTCTGGTCAATCTTAAAAAAAGTCTATTTTTGACATCTTCGGAACGGGAGTATACCTACATCTAAATATTAAAATAATTATTATAATAATTAGAGTAGGGATAAATGAGCGTCAGCGATAGGTTATAGTTAGTAAATAAATTATTTATTCTTGTTTGTACTCGTTTATGTCTTACCCAGTCACTTGCAATAGTTTCAACACTTTTTCGGAAAAAGCGGCGTCATCGCATACAGCTTCTAAAATAACACAGTGCAGGGTAAAACAAAATGTTAACAAAATAATAACAGACTACTACAAAATAAAAAACCTACCTCAAGTCACCAGAAGACGCTACTGGATTATAAAATAACAAAAATAAAAAAGCAAAAGGAGTAAGTTTTTTAATTGACTTCAAACATATAAAGAATCTCATTTTAATTATTATATGATTATTTAGAAAACGATGCCGGGAGTATTTGCGAGAATAGATTGGTTTGAGAAAAACCCAAGTTTGGTAGAAGATCAATTACCTATCTTAGCTGTAGGGTTTAAATTAAGTAAATGATTCGATGTTATTCTTCGCAGATGTCTCTTCGACAAACATGAAAATTACTTTAGACGCCGTGGAGACATGTTAATAACTTTAAAAGTAAATTTAAGTATTAATAAACAGTTAAACTTGCCTTTTGCACACTAAAAAATGTAGGAAACACTTCAAAAACACATCCAAAATCCAAAAACTGTTGGGCCACGCTGGGCTTCTGTCTGCTAGTGGGTAACCTCTCTAACCAACAAGACAAAATGGCGACAAGACAAACTGTCGGCCGACGAAACCCAGGCCAATAGCATTGTCTAATTTAACGCGGGCTATTTAAATGATACGCAATCTTTTATTACAGCTGGGAATGGACACTTAAAATCATATGTCTTATGGCTTTGCAAAAATAGATATCCATGTGACATCCTTTATTGGACCATGGATATTCTGGATTAACAATGGACGTCTAAAAAGCATATTATGTGCAATATGGCTTTACCAAAATAAACATTCATGTGACCTTTATTACAGGACCATGGATATTCTGGATTACCAATGAACACTCAAAACCATATGTCTTATGGCTTTGCAAAAATAGACATCCATGTGACCTCTGTTATTGGACCATGGATATTCTGGATTAACAATGGACGTCTAAAAAGCATATTATGTGCAATATAGCTTTACCAAAATAAACATTCATGTGACCTTTATTATAGGACCATGGATATTCTGGATTACCAATGAACACTCAAAACCATATGTCTTATGGCTTTGCAAAAATAGACATCCATGTGACCTCTGTTATTGGACCATGGATATTCTAACTAACCAATGAACGTCTAAAAAGCATATGTCCAATGGCTTTACCAAAATGAACATCCATATGACCTCCGTTACAGGACCATGGATATTCTGGATTACCAATGGACACTTAAAACCATAAGTCTTATGGCTTTGCAAAAATAGATATCCATGTGACCTCTGTTATTGGACCATGGATATTCTAAATACCCAATGAACGTCTAAAAAGAGTATGTCCAATGGCTTTACCAAAATGAACATCCATGTGACCTCCGTTAAAGGATCGTGGATATTCTGGATTACCAATGGACACTCAAAACCATATGTCTTATGGATTTGCAAAAATAGATATCCATGTGACATCCTTTATTGGACCATGGATATTCTGGATTAACAATGGACGTACAAGTCAACATGTCCATTGGCATTACATAAATGGATATCCATATGACTTCCGTAAATGGTCCACGGACGTCCGGAGTCTTTCATGGCTTTAAAATGGACATCCATTGGATATTATGTGCTGTTTGGGATATTAATACCTAGGTTGTTTTTATTTATAATATAGGTTTATAATTATATAATTTACAATGTAAACCCTATCCTTATTAGGAATCCGATATCCTTGAAGACAAGGGCATAACATCAACTTATTTCTAAAAAAAAACCACGCAGATGCACTTAGTTCTATTATTTTTTTTATTGCGATATATCACAAGATTTAAACCCTTTCGTTGCAGAAATGCAAAGAACAATAAGAATTATGAAATCATCGGTATCCCCATGCAAATTTTAATACTTTATAACACGGCTACTTTGTACGTAAATCAGCATTCCACGTACTAGTATATTCGAACTTTTATAATAATATTAATAGGTACGTACTCATACATAAGGGGATTAGAAACCTCATAATCTTTATTTTTAGCCACAAAATCCTTAGCCTGTTTAAGTGCAACGTGCAGCGAGAAAATTAATTTAAAGCTTAAAACGACGGCGAGAACTGACATTTATTGACCAAAGGTTCATAAAATTACTCCAAGATTAGATATTGTTGCGCGAGCCTTTCCTAACAGTAGATAAAGGAAGTCGATGCAGTAAGGTTAGTTTTATTAAAAAACTACCATATGGTTTAATATTATTTTCTCCACGACCATTACTAAATGCAATAATTCCAAAATAATTTTTGATAATAGAATGTAAAAATTCTCGCTCTTGAGTTGGAATATTTATTCTGAAACACTTGTTTCTTATGCGTTTTGCGTGTATTTTCATTCCATAACAAGATACGGAATGAATATTCTGTAATTGATATAAACGACATAGGTTGCCATGAATTTCGAAACTGTCAGTGTCAGATAAAAATGGCCGCGTTGGAATAATTATTTTCAGAAAAATTTTAGTGCAAGTCAAAAAATGAGTGAAAAATCGGATGAATCAGATATGGAACTGGATGGTCGTGGAGAAAATATAGTCTGCTACTCGGTTAGAATGAAAATTCGACACTCGTGGTTTCTCACGCTCGCTACGCTCGCGTTCGGAATCTTCCACTCGGATCGAATTTTCATTCCAACCTCGTTACAGAATCTACTATTCTATCATTGATTGGTCGATATTAGAAGAATATCATGGCACGAAGAAAGAAATTTTACCCTGTCCATTTTATCTTAAGGTGGGAGTATCGACATGCTTGCCAACCTATAACCTATTTCGCGTAGATTTATTTATGTTTTCTAGCTTTTATACAAAATTTAAAGAAAATCAGTATCGACTTGATATTCTATAGATAATAATTGACATATTTAATATATATCAAGGAATTTCATAACTTATTTTAGGAGAATTGTATAGCGAAAAATATCGGGTAAGATTTTTTTTAACATTATTATGTCATTGTCACTCATTGTTCTTTCACTATACAATTCTCCCAAAATTAGCAATAAAATAAATTGATATTTTTGTAATATATCAGATACTACCTAAATAATGCACCGACGATATTGATTTTCTTTAAATGTTAGTTATTAATATAATAAACTCAAAAAATCAACGCGAAATAGGTTAAAGGTTGGCAATAGATTGAATGACGTTGAGAATTCAACCTTAAGGAAAATGATAGAAACCCTTTGTACACCGAGTACATTTTACGAGTCGTTTTATGACATTAGAAAAAGTAAGGTTAGAAATAAATTTCAAGTGACAAACCTGTCAGATAATAAATAACAAATTTTCTGAGATTGTGTTACACAGAAAAGAAAATGGTTTGTCAGCACGGAGGAAAAATAGGTGGGATATAAAAACATGTTACCCGACAAACCCGAACAAACAATAGTTCTCTTTCAACCAATAAAATACTTTAACCTAATACTGGAATGCAGCAAACCAGAATGTACAAATATCCTCTACGTGGTTATACATGATTAAATATAAAAAATATAATATTAATTTTAATTGCTTATTATTTCTCGCCTAAAAACATCATTAATTTCATTCATTAATAATACCTAATACTACACATGTACAACCTAGGCTTTTTTCAAAGGATTCTTTTAATTTTTACTTAAGTAAAAATTTATTAATAATTTTTGAACAAACCCGAACAAACTAATGAAATATTGTCATTACCGAGAACCGGCCGACCTTCAGCAACTGACAAAACGGAGTATCGCTCGGTTATTCAATTGAACAATTTAATTTCAATTTTAACTTCTTCCAGTTAACCGCAACTTAATGAAAATCAGCTAATTCCCTATTATGTCTGTATGCACCATTACGACTAATCAGGGTTAAACTTTAACCGTGATTGATGACAAAAATCGCTATGGACCAGCTAAAATGGTTGGCTCAATGTTTTTTTTTGCAATTATAATTATGATCAATTCTGTAACTTGCTAATCCATAGCGATTTTTGTCATAAATCACGGTTAAAGTGTAACTTGATTAAGTCGTTATGGTGCATACGGGTATAAATAATCTGAAAAACTGCATTTTTCGTGGATATCGACTTATTAAAGTAACATTTTGCTTTGATTTCAGTATTGATGATGTAATGTATAGATTATTTTAATCATATAAAATTTGAAAACCCCGGTTTTGTTAATTGGCGAACACGCAGAAAGGTTTGACCGAGGTCAATTAAAAAAGATTCAACCCTATTGCAGTTTCTATGCAAGTAATAGTAAAAATCGGGCAAATTCCTTGTAACCCATACTTTCCCTATATAATAAGTAATAGTAGGTAATGGTAAGTAAAGAGGGTCTTAGCTACAATTTATACCGCCGTTTACCCTCGATCGAATACCTTGTAACCCATACTTTTTCTATATAAGAAGTAATGGAAAGTAAAAAAACTTTTTTTTTCTTATTAATAGTAGATAATAGTATTCAGATTTTGTTTTTTTAGGAACATTTAGGCGTGATCCATATGCTTTTTCTACCGCCTTTTTACCTCTATGGTGCCGACCCCTATATGCTTCCCTACAAGCCGCCACTGAGTACACCTCATATATTTACTTGTTTCCACCATAAAATATCCTCAACATGCACGTCATTTTTAAATACCATAAAAGCTACTAAACTTCGAAGAATCCGCGTTAGTTAATCAGTTTACCTGAGCGTCAAGTTACACCCGTACATGGCATATTTGACAAATGGTTCTTTTCACACTCCGTCTAAAAAGTTAATGCTCACGCATACCTTCTTCCATTTATAACATTTAAAATTAATGAAGTAATCAGTTTAAGGAACATTAAGTTTAGGGGACCATTAAGTGTAGGGGAGAGCGGGGTGATTTGGCAATTCTAAGGAATATTATATTGGTAATACTCGGTAGGCTATACTATAGAAGCTATTATATTATTATATTTTACTAATTAACAAAAACAACAAAATACTCAAAGTCAGGGTCTCACAGATTTCTTGTCCTTTATTAAAAGATAGGTGACATGTTTCGCTCTTATGAGAGCATCATCAGACCTATAATGATGCTCTCATAAGAGCGAAACATGTCACCTACCTTTTAATAAAGGACAAGAAATTTGTGAGATCCTGACTTTGAGTATTTTGTTGTTTTTGTTAATTTATTCAGGTCTCTTAGAGAAAATGGACAACTTCTATGAATATTTTACTAATGTTGGCCATCATCACAGCTATTGCAAGTAGGTACTAGTAATATTTATAAATAATTTACGTATTAAATACCGTTAATTCCTTAAAAATAAGTGAGTCTAAGTAGAAGTATTTAAAAATAAAGTAATTACGGGTCTAGTAACCATGGAGATAAACACTATCAGTCGAATAATTTGTTTTGTTCATTGTTAAGTCATTGAATTCCATGGTAATAATCAACTTTTATCCCGAATAAACTTATCTAAAAAAGCACTAATAAAAAGTTTCCCATTTTTATACCTTTTTGTGCCACTGGGTTTTTCTACCATAAATAATTATATTAATATTTTCTGGAAAACATTCTTATACCATATAAAATTAAGAATACAGACCTGTAATGTAAACGGCTTTTGTTATTTACGGAAAATGGAAGAGATGGTCTTGTTCTTTAACCACGCTGTTTAATACTTCTGTGACAGGAAATTTATAAGCCGTATTTATCATTTATTTGGTTGTGACCCTCCCAGGACTTTAATTATGAACGTTAAACTTTTCAACGCAACTGTATAGTTAGATATAATTAATTATGACAATCTACAACCTCTGTTGGATCTAAATAGAAAGGAACTTTTGTAAAATTTTGTTGTAACTATTACCTATATAGGAAAGAAAGAAAAACTCAAAGTCTTCCTCCATAAAATTTAATAGATGGTTCTTTAGGGGTCTCTACATGTTTCGAACGTAGAAACGTTCATCTTCAGGAGACAGAATTTTTTTTTATATAGTGCTGATGGTATTAGCAGAAGAAAAAATGGTATAAAACCTTAATGGAGCTTTCAATGTATTAAAATGACGTATATAAGAAAATTGGGGAGAGTTAAAATATGCTGAGCATGTGAAGAAAGTTAGTAAAGGAAGTCTTAACAACCAAACTAAATGAGGAAGAAAAAAAGGGCCTTCCTGAGAGAAGTTGTCGATGATTTTTTAAATCATTTCTATAAAATTTTTAAAAACATTGATATTATGTCAGTGAGACAGTACAAAGACAGGAATCTTCAGTCGAGGTCATACTGTCAGAGTAGTTGAAAGTTTACTTTTTGGGGTATTGATGGGGGTTAAAGCCCAATAACCCTTCGAGAGGTTAATTGCGATAATATGTTGAAATTAATAATATAATCGTACATTTTAGAAAATTAAGTAAAAATTATTTTATTTTATGTTCACGTCCACGTGTAGCGGAGAGTGAATGAAAGATTATTACGTATATGAGAAGGAAAGAAAAACACAAAGTCTTCCTCCACAAAATTTAATAGAATAAATACTCTATTTTAAATGATCTCTACATGTTTCGAACGTAGAAACGTTCATCATCAGGAGACAGAAATCTATTTTAAGCTGATGGTGTTAGCAAAAGAGAAAATTAGAACCTTAATGGAGCTTTTATGGACATAAAAACTTAGAAAAATATTTTTAAATGTAGAAGAAACATGGCATGAAGAAAATTGACAATGGTTGAACCATACTGAGCATTCAAAAAAGTTATTAAAGTAGGCCTAATCCAACCAAACTAAATGGGGAAGAAGAGAAAAAAAATTTATAAGAAGGTGTCGGAAATTTTTTAACTTTTAATTTATGAAAAACATATCCAGCATAAGTCAGACATTATGAGGATAGAAGTGCAGTAGCACAGTAATGTTGTTAGGTACTTAGGTAGACATAGTTTTTTTGGGGTACTATGGGAAACCATTAATCGTAACTTTCGGAAAGATTTGTTTATGAGTAAAGTGGTCAAGAGAAATTGCTGGAAATTACTTTTAAGTTCCTCATTTCGCCGCAAGGGGGCACAATTAAAAATTGTTTTTTTTTTAATTCTAAATTTCTCCGAAAATTCCCATATTAAAGTATAACTCTGATTATATCATTGGAAAGCTTAGACAATTCTGCATTATTTTGGTTTAAGGCTCATTGGCGTACCGACCTTGATAAGAGTGGGAGAAGAAGCTATTGAAAGTGTAAACATTGAAATCGCTATAACTTCTAAACGACTCAACCGAGTTTACTACGTACTTGTTTGGAAGAAAAACGTAAGTACATTCAATTGTCATATCGAATGGTACAACATAGTTTCTAATAAAATTGCTAGAGGGCGCAATTTGTATTAAAAATTATTGTTTTGGCAATAACTCTGAAACTAACAAAGATATCGAACTGCGGTCTTCACATCTTTTCTTGCAAATTTCATCCACTTTTCGATTATGTTGTCATAGTTATACCGTATGGTTTGAATTTTCGGGATAAAATCGAAAAAACTGTTATTATTACAAATTGCGCCCTCTAGCAATTTTATTAAACACTATCGTGTACTGTTAGATACGGCAATTGAAGATACTTATTTTCCCCTTCCAAACAAGCTTAACTTTAGTAAAATCGGATAAATCGTTTGAAAGTTACAGCGATTTTAATGTTTACACTTTCAATAGCTTCTCCCACTCTTATCAAGGTCCGTACGCCAATGAGCCTTAAACCAAAATGATGCAGAATTGTCTAAGCTTTCCAATGATGTAATGAGAGTTATACCTTAATATGGGAATTTTCGGAGAAACTTAGAATTAAAAAAAAACAATTTTTAATTGTGCCCCCTTGCGGCGAAATGAGGAACTTAAAAGCAATTTCCAGCAATTTCTCCTGACCACTTTACTCATAAAAAAATATTTTCGAAAGTTGTACGATTAATGGTTTCCGAGATAAAGCCGACGTCCTCGCTTATTTGACCACACGGTACATTGTGCTGACTGGATACTGTATATTTCATGTCCATTGCTAAGGGGGAGGGGGGGGAGGGAATGAATAACGAAACATGTAACTAGTTTAAAGAGTGAACACACGAGACTATAATTTTTTTTTAATTTTAACGTCAATCAAGAGAACCTCGTCGCTCTATATTTAATTGTAAATATTCTGTCAGTAACCCAGAATAGAATATATTAAAAAGCAGATCTATAAATCCCCCCCCCCCCCCCCCCCCCCCCAACCCCTCAGAAATGTTTCGCTGTCTACGGCCGTGATTATTAAATTAATAAACTGATACTTTTAATACTTGCCGCCAATAAATCTATTGTCTATAAGCACCATGATGTTAAGCTAAAACAAAGGATTATTTTCCAATGTCTATAATAGATATTCTAGTCGCACAATAGCCTTTTAAAAACATCTACTTTGCCACAAAGGATTGTTATTTAAATTTTCGTCTTTCTTTCCAAACAACTTAATTCCGGCTATTATCAACGTCGCACATTTATCAGCGTTAAATTTAACAGGTGCACAGAAAAGCAACAATAGCAAAAAACATTTCGTTGGTCATCTAAACAATAAGCGTAATTTTTAATTCATGATGTGGTCGTGTGCATGTTATGGAGTTGAATAAAACGGATAAAACAGTCGCATATAAAGAAGCATTATTCGGGTATCCTTAATGATGGACTCTTTGTTATTTGAATCGAGCAGGCCTGCTTCCTCATTTGTTATTCCGGGATGTAGATGACAATCGCATAAGCGATCAACAATCTACAGCATCTTTGGAGACCACACAACGGCATTACGGAAGAGTGAGGGTTATAATATAATTTTTTTTAACTGAAAATATTTGTTATTTTAATATACAGTTCGTTTTTTTTTTAACGAGGGCCACACAAATATTTCTGTGGTCTCATATCCAATTTAGGACCATGTTTGTATTACTTACTTTACTAACGCAAAACATTGAAAAATACCATTTTAAGTTATAATATCACGCTGTTTTGCCCAGCTCTGTATATTAAGTTTACCCAGGTATATTTGACATAAACTGGTATGTGACATTTTTATAATATTTGGCAAGTTGTACCGAAATTATACAATGTTGATGATTATTTAGTTTGTATTAAATTATGTTTTATTTTAAGTGGTTTAAAATGTATTAATTTTCTTAATTCTAAAGCAGAACTTTCATTTCAATAAAGTTTAATAATTTTCCTAAATATCATCTACAACAATAAACTTAAAACTCATATAAACTGTTTGAAGTGCCATTTACAGTGCCCCAAACAATCATAAAAATGCTTTCTAACATTCGACAACTGCGTGAGACCTCGATTATTCTGGTTTTTTAACTCATCGACATCATTTGGTCTTCCTCTTACGTTATCAAAAACTTTTGATGTGAGGTATCCCCAATAAAAGAAGTCCAAAAGCGTGATATCCGGGCTTCGAGCGGGCCATTTAAAAGGTCCAACTCGTCCTTTCCGCATTATTTAGATATTCTGTTACAATTATTGCGCTAGCTGGAGCTCCATCATGTTGAAATATAATTTCCTCCCTTCTGTGGGCTAGCGCAGGACCTACTTCCATATGTAAAAGATCCATATATGTTTCTTTGGTAAGCGTACCGTCTTTGAAAAATGGACCAATAACCATATTTCCTAGAATACCTGCCCATACATTTACATTTTGTCGCCACTGGGTATGCGCTTGATGCACCACGTAGGGATTGTCTCGCGACCAGACTCTAACATTCCGCTTGTTCACACTTCCATTAATATTAAAGGAGCTTTCATCTGTAAACAGTTTGTTATTCGCAATACCTGGGTTGTTATTAATTCGTTCCATCCATTCTTCACAAAACTGCACGGGTTCAAAATAATCACGAGGTAAAAGTTCCTGTACGTTTCGAATTTTAATAGATTTGTATTTGTTTTTCTTCAATGCCTTGTAACAACTGCTTCTAGATTTGTCGAAGCGTTCAGCAAGGTGTGTCAAATTGGATGATGGTTGTTCTTTTATCGCCATGCACAGACCCATTCGAAATCCTTCAGTTACCACAGATAAATTTCTTTTTCGTTTTTATGAGAACCATCAAGACATCCAGAAGTCATGAAATTTCCATGCAATCGTCGTACTGTATAGGTACTTGCTGGGAATGGGACGGTATTGATAGACAGCGGTAATATTATCAGTAACTTCCCGATATGACATTCCTTGTATGCAGTTTCAAACCATTTCAATTCGTTCTTTTACGGTGTAGGAAGACATGATATATTACAAAACTAATTTCATGAAAGTCAAGTCAGTCGCGTACCAATATCTGTAAATCCTCCCCTATTTATCGATTGTGCAACACACAATCTGCACCAAAATAAATTTGACATTTTTAGCTGTTGTTTATCCAGTTTAAAACTAAATTAGCGTATTAGTGTCCTTTTAGCCAATTATTCCGTTTCAATATCATAATTTAAGTCTAAATTTCTTGTTATTACATAATTTTTTGAATTGTTATAATATTACCTATTTTATTTTAAATGGCCTATATACCCATTTGTTCCTTGGTTCATTGTAACTGTGAAATGGTATAAAATAAATAAATAAATACATAAATAGCTTAATAGCCCGTCGAAACAAAGCAGTGTTAGCCAGCAGCTATAGTGTCCCTTCTGTCAAATCAAATCAGATAAACACGGAGATACGATCAAGTCAACGTGATATTTTCAATAAAGTCGGCACAGTAAAGCTTTCTCACATCCTAGCACCATCTCCTAAAAAGGATTTTACTTCCCCCCCCCCCCCCTCACGCCTTCACCCTGAAATAATTTTAATTTTGGTAAAACCATAAATAAATTTCCAGATGGGGCGGATGTCACACGTAAACGTAGGCGTACTTATCGGTCACCTCCCAGTATATATGATTAAAATCCCCCATACTACACTGTCTAAGCTGAACGACGTAAATAATTTCCACCTATTAATTCTTTATGAACTGCATGAA
Organism: Polydrusus pterygomalis; assembly: GCA_963969555.1. Taxonomy (NCBI): domain Eukaryota; kingdom Metazoa; phylum Arthropoda; class Insecta; order Coleoptera; family Curculionidae; genus Polydrusus; species Polydrusus pterygomalis. The sequence continues at coordinate 31,972,374 of OZ018376.1, read as the reverse complement.
GCTCCCCTTTTATATCAGTTATTGATGCGTGAGAAAGCCTCATGATCAACGTATAATATTTTCAGAAATGAACACACACACACACGCACACGTGCCCCAGCCTAAGTATAAGCTCCGTATCTTTTATTTCATAATAACCCTATGAGATAATTCTCACATGAAGTGCCCGCAATATTTAATTTCGGCATCAGCAGTTCTTTTGTCGATTAATGAGAGGGTAGGATGAAATAAATCATGCAATTTAAAAAAGATTGTCAAAGCGGCTAACAGACCAACCAATAGGTGTCACAGTTTGCAGATTATACTACGAATCTAAAGTCAACTTTTTCTAAAAACAATGCGTTTCGACAGTTGACACCCACATGTGACATTAACTGCTGATACGAATTTATTCTTAAAAGTTTCCAGTTCAGTAGTGCGCCGTAACAAGCTCACGCGTCAGGTTTCAGAGACTAAATTTTCTTGGTGTGAAAAGAAAAAGAAACACTTTCGGTTAATTAACTCGCCTATTTCCAATAACAAACATTTTATTTACCATCATTTGCTATTATAAATTGAATAGTAATAGTTAATTACGGTATAGGTACGGTTTCGGCCATAGACATATTGTAAAGCAGGAAAAAGTGACATTCCCAAGGTACATATAGCAGTAGTGCGAAAATGAAACAGAAATTTTAAAATTTGAAACCAAAACTTTAAAACATAATAAAGGGTGTCCAGTGGCGGCTCGTGACTAGCGAGTCAGGGGGGGCGCTGGCTTTAAATAAAAAAATTTAAAATGTCTATTATTTTCGAAAGTACGTGTCTGTTTTTTCCGAGGTTTTTCTAACTTTCTTGTTGTGAATTTTAATTTCATTAGCATAAGCACTACTTAAACAAGTTAAAATATTAGTTTGTCCTAACATCTCAAAACTTACCACATTATGACGATGTTTTGCACTATTTTCATGTTTTTTTATTTTCTCTGAAAGATGTTTTAAGTCCCGCACCCCATTTCTAGTCCAATTATCATCCCCGTCAAAAAGAAGACACACGAAACAAAAAAAAAGAATTTTTGTCCTCACAACCGCATATCCGGGATTTTTTATTATATATTTCTTTGTCAAACTTACGCGTAAACTGTGCCTTACTTTTACATTTTGATTGCATTTGTACTATGTTCAATTTCTAGCATTTTTCAAGTGCAAGTTTTTCACTTAAGCTCAGAGAACTAAACAAGCTTCTGTAAATCACTGACCTTCATAATACACGACATTTTCCACTTTTATAACGTAATTAATAAATAACTCAAAACAAATACGTCAGCGAGTCAACGGCATCGACAGACGACAGGTCGCATCGCGATTCGCAATTCGCGAACAGTGGGCGCGGAAAATTGGAGCTCTCCGTGGCCGCTCGTTGTGCGATGTGTAGGTGACGTCAGGCCTCCGTCGTCATGACAACCCATCGAGAAGGCGCGGTCGCCCGCCGCCGCCCGCGCTTAGTACAACCTGAGCGCGCAACTCGCTTGTCTATGAGTATAGCCTGCCCGCTAGAATAGGGCTACGTTTGGTTTGAATTATTTTAATTGATTGCTTACATACATTGCGTTATTGGTTTTTTAAGTAAAGTATTTTTGGATTCTGTTTGAAATAATTGCAGGGAGGGCGGCGCCCCAGAGCCCTTCAGTAACCAGCCGCCACTGAGGGTGTCCCAATAGGAACGCACATTTTGAATGGCGCGACATTTTTATTTTATTCGCAGTAGGCCAACAAACAAAATAAATGATAAGAATAATGTAAACAGTTTGCAATTAGTATTGCATGGCATTTTTGTTCGGCACAATGCGCCAAATCACACGACCGTTCAAAGACTACTTTTAACAAATTTGAGCAAAATGGTTCTGTCATGGACGTGAAACCATCTCTCTCCGTACTAGTCGCTCTATTGAAAACATTACCGCAGTGCGTGAAAGTGTAGGCGATAATCCGGGAACATCTATTCGTCATCGTTCACAACAGTTGCCCATTCCAAGGAGCACTACCCATCGAATTCTCATAAAAGATCTTCATTTCCATGCTTTTAAGATTCAATTGCCGCAAGAATTGAAGCCACTGGACCATGCGGTACGCCGTACATTTTCTTTTTGGGTATTGCAAAAAACACAAACGAATGTCGATTTTTCGAAGAATATTCTGTTCACCAATGAGGCACACTTTCATCTTAACGGCTTTGTTAGTAAACAAAATTGCCGGATTTGGGGTGAGGAAAATTTTATTTTAGTTATTCAGGAGAAGAAAATGCATCCATTAAGAGTCACTGTTTGGTGAGGAATTTGGGCAGGTGGAGCGATTGGACCATCATACTTCTTCGAGGACGAGGCAGAAAATGCAGTTACTGTGAACAGCGAACGCTATCGTAACATGTTTACTGTATGGATACGGAAGCTATGTGATATCAACGGGATGGTGCAACATGTCACACTACACGCGAAGCAATTTAGTTGTTGCAAGGAAAGTTTCCCGGTCGTGTCATCTCACATAACGGAGATCAGAACTGGCCCGCAAGATCGTGCGATTTAACGCCTTGCGATTTCTTTCTTGGGGTTTTTTAAAATCACGCGAATACGGTAATAAGCCAACAACAATACTACAGTTGAAGAACCAAATTGAACGCGTTATTAGCGAACTTGGGTCGAAATTGTGTGAAAAGTAATGTCAAAAAGATATGTCATTAAAGTCGGGCGGCCATTTGTCAGATATTATTTTCCACGTTTAATTGCAGTGCATTAACTTTCTATTAAAATATAAATAACACTTGCAAATAAATTATGACTTTTATTTCACACTTAAAATGTGCGTTCTTATTGGGACACCCTTTAGTAACTATTATATGGTACCAATTTTTTATAAGAAGTTTTTAAAGAAGTTTAAAGTAATTTCTCTCGAAGATATTTCTGACATCCTGAAATGGTTTCTGTTTATTTTTTATTTATTCCTTATTTGTAAATATATTCTCTAAATAAAACTATAACAAAAATATTTACTTATTTACAGCAAAATCATTCTATTATTTACAAAATGTGTCTGAATTAATAAATCCAAGTAACCTTGGTTGATGTTGTTGAGCATTGTTGCACACAGATAAACCACGAGGGGAGTGGGGAGGCAATCTTGATGCTTAGCCCCTATCCCCTATTAGTGCTGGATTAATTAACAATTTTATAAACAATTTACCATTTGAACGATTATTGTCCTGGATTATTGAAACAAAACTAAATAAAGAACTAGATAGAATAGATAAAGTAATAAATAAATTAGATAAAGCAGCTTGGTCTACTTAACCTCATCCTTAATTTATACTGTAGAGGTATGTAAAATGTTATCATGAACAAATAAATATAAAAACGAAATATCCTTACGAGAAAAAAAATGTATGTTGTCTTTGGACTTATAGTATGTAAGAGGGAGGTAATGAGCAGATTGAGAGGCTTAGCCCTCTTACGCCACCCCACCTTCTTTAGTTGCGCTTATAACCACATGTAAAATTACTAATTTTTAACTCTCCGCTGTCTTTGAGTTTCTCGAAATTAGAACATATAATTTATTTCGGTTTAAATCCATTGCAATATTGACCAAGTCAAACCTAAAATTGGCTTGTTTAAAATAAAATTATGACCAATTTGTTGATGTACAGTCTTTCTGCTTGCACAGATTAATTTCAGGATAAAATAGCAAAAAACTGGGAAAAATATTGCCTCTGTTAGGACTGAAATTCAATTTCCTACTATGTGTATTAGGATCGATAATATGATTGATTCATATTCCAAAGGCAATGTTAGGTGGCGATAACGGAAACTGACCCATATTTTTCCAGAAAATTCGTATGCAAGAGGAATATAAGCCGCTTTAAATGAATAAAAAGTTTGCAGGAAAACGCAGTTGCAAATAAATAATATCTATGGTTGTCGGGGATTCCAGGAAATCCAAGTGTAGCTGAAAATTTACAATTTTCAGGAAATTGCTCGGTGACCTACTTAAATTTAAATATTTTTATTTTGTACTATTTACTACTTCTCATGTAGCAGGGTAACTGTCATTCACCAAATCAGGTTTCTGTACTCTACTTTATTCTACAATTACAAATATTATTAATAAATAAAATGCAATAAAAATATGAATTAATTGCCTTTTACAAATAAATTTAAATTAAATAGTGTCATGTTTATAAAAAAAATAATGTCCTGGAACCCTGCGAGTCAAAGAAACAGTTTTCGGGTTTGTTGCGCACACTATTTTTCGCAACCATCCGGGAAGTGAAAAACCGACCGTAAAGTACCCACTTTCCGGACGCTTTTGTATTTCTAAGACTAAACCGGAAAAGTAGATACTACTTTCTAAAAAAAAAACCTGCTAAAAAGTGGTTACTTTTCAAACGGTTGCCGAAAAACAATATTTTGTGCAAATAAATATAGTTTAAAAAAACTAAAAAACACGCTTTAATAATTAATCAAACTAAACAGAGGAAAATAAATATAGTTTAAAATAATTCTTGAAATTCTTAATATAGGCAGAAAATAATAATGAACGATAAACATTGGTATTATTATGAAAAAAGCGTGGGGCGCTTTGTGCTATATTTTTCGTATATCGAGCATCCCACGCTTTTTTCACAATAATATTAATGTTTATCGTTCATTATTATTTTTTGCCTATATTAAGAATTTCAAGAATTATTTTAAACTATATTTATTTTCCTCTGTTTAGTTTGAATAATTATTAAAGCGTGTAGTTTTAGTTTGAGTTATTGTTAAGAAATTTTTTTTTTGTAGTACAGATAGTCATAGATAGGTCCGGAGTAGCGATGGAATACTGTCACTAATTTAACAATGACTTTGTGAAATGGCTAGATTTTAGTGGATCCATTTTTTTAAAATTAGATCCACAAACCCAAACAAACCCGAACAAACCCGCTCGGCCAACGGATCAACTGATAGCGAAAGAAAACACTATTAAGCCGAGTGCTCGAACCGGAAAGTAGGTAGGTAGTACGCATGCGCATACGGTGAGCTCTATCTCTCTCACTCTCATACAGAGGATATGTAAGGAAATGATTTAATTTCGGCGATCCTGATCAGGATAATGAGATAAGCTTATCAAATTATTGTATTGTCAGCGGTTCTTGATAAGTCTACAAAATTTAAATTAAATCTGTCCGTTTAAAATGGGTCAAAATCAGGTTCAAAGAAGTCGGTTACAAACAAACATACATACAAAAATACAAACATACAGGTGAAGCTAATAAAAGTGTGTTAAAAAGGGGCATTTTTGTAAGTTTGTATACTTGGTTGCCATTAGTACGATATATGAAGCCCTTTGGCTAACGTGCCTTTAAAATATAAATATCAAGTGATATCGGAATTCATATTAATTGAATTTTGCTTTAGTATATTTCTGAGAAAAAAATACTTTTAAATAAATTAGCTCAGTCATTCTTGAGTAAACTTTAGTAAACATTATCACAGCTATGCGCCAATAATAGACGTAACCAAAACGGGTTTAAAATGTTTTAAATTAAAATTATTACTTACATTTAAATAAAAATCTTTCTTAACGAAATGTAAGTTATTGAAAATTAACATGGGACACCCTGTATAAATGGAAACATCTGCCAACTGTTCCATTATTACCACAAGTAACCAATTTTAAATCCAAGCGTCAAATCAAATATTTTCTGGTAATTTATCAGCAAAAAATCTTTATTTCCGTAACCGGCATAGATGTGTTCAAAGCTAATTTTTAATAACAAGGAAAAAGCGTGGCTCTAAATCGTGTAACTAAAAGGTTTATTGATTGGTAAAGTGAAAGGTAATTATCACATACGAGTTTTATGCGGTCAGCTTATTAGACTGCGTTAAAACTGGAAGTTAAATTACATTTAACGTCAATATTGTAAAAAACAAGAGGCTGGAAACTCATCTATCCATTCACAGATCCCGCGTTGGCTCCGTGCTATAAGGGGGCTTCACATGGGCTTTTAATATTTAGGCTGCAAAGAGACCCTGCTTCACAAACAACTTATGTATACAAAATTAATTTTTTCGATTGTTGTTCTCCAATTTCGGTAAACATTTTCTCCACTGTTTCCTTAATGGTTTTATTTTTTATTGATACCATACAGAGTGCCTGAATGTTTGTGCCTGCTAGCTACTGGTCTTTGCAAGTCACAAAAAGTAATGCTTTTGTTAATTAGTCCTTAAATTTCTATACATTTTAAGAAAAATACAGTGTCACCAGTAAAGTCCGCATCATATGGGATTTTTTTTATTAATAGCTTTATTCGAAATTTGACTTTGGCATCAAGCTCTGCTTCGATCGAGATGAAAATTAAGCAAAAAAATAGTAGTCACGTGATTCGCATTATCTGTCAAATTTAAATTTTTTCAAAAAAATAATTCAAAAGTGGGGTTATTTCTTAAAATATCGAAAAAAGTTATTAGAAAAAGTTGTTTTAAATGCAGTTTCTAGCCCACATGCAAAATTTCAGCCGCATAAGATAATTTTCATTTTTTACCTATATTTTGTAAATTGAACCACTTTTGCAAAATAAGACTCAACGCAACCTACATAAAACTTCTTAGTTTTGACAATGCTTTATTTCAGATACATTTTCTTTAAAGTAGCGCCATAATAAATGTGTGTTTTTCTACAAAATCAAAATAAGGCTAATAAAATTTGGCCGCATGTGATGCAAAGTTTATTTGTTTTTGACCCTGTATAAGGTAACTTCATAAAATAAGTATTTTTCAAAACGTAGTTTGTGCCTGAAAGTAAAAAAAAGAAAAATAAAAAATAAAGTAAAGGAGTTTTAAATTAAATCGTTGAAAATAGATAAACTTTACGTTAAGTTAAACTAAAATTTATTTTCCACTTAAAAAACATTTTACTGAAGACACTGTTTTCTTTTTTGTCTTAACATTAAGGTGTATTACTTTCAGACACGAACAACCTTTTTAAAAATACTTATTTTATGGACTTACCTTATACAGGGTCAAAAACAAATGAACTTTGCATCACATGCGACCCGATTTTAATAGCCCAATTTTGATTTTGTAGAAAAACACACATTTAATATGGCGCTACTTTAAAGAAAATGTATCTGAAATAAAGCATAGTCAACACTAAGAAGTTTTATGTAAGTTGCGTTGAGTCTTATTTTGCAAAAGTGGTTCAATTTACAAAATATAGGTAAAAAATGAAAATTATCTTATGCGGCTGAAATTTTGCATATGGGCTAGAAACTGCAGTTAAAAAAACTTTTTCTAATAACTTTTTTCGTTATTTTAAGAAATAACCCCACTTTTGAATTATTTTTTTGAAAACATTAAAATTTGACAGATAATGCGAATCACGTGACTACTATTTTTTTGCCTAATTTTCATCTCGATCGAAGCAGAGCTTGATGCCAAAGTCAAATTTCGAATAAAGCTATTAATAAAAAAAAATCCCATATGATGCGGACTTTACTGGTGACACTGTATATTTAAGGCGTTATTTCCGGCTTTATTTTCTACGATATTATCATACACCATAATTAGAAAATGCAAGGTTAGAGAGACTGTCCTAAAAGGAAGTAACTTTTATTATGAAATTGATTACAAGAAGCCCTAGTCTCCTCTATATCACCAAGAATGAATCTTCTTGATCCACCATACGGATTTTAACCCAATGACTAAAATGAATCACTAGCTCGAGCGTATTTCCTACGAAAGTAAAACGTGGGACCACGAAAAATGAAATCAAGTTTGTTTTATTCCATATTTTGATTTAAGTTATAGGTTTTGAAAAACCATTAGAAATGGAGATGGACCAATAACATTGTTATAGTAACATCCTACGACACTATGGCTTTGTTGGCCGCTTTGCTCGACGAGCCGTTCGACGAACAAACAGGTTTGTTCGCCATTTTATTAAAAAAACTACGTAATTATGAAGACAATATATTTATGTGCAGTGGCGGCTGCAATAACCAACCACAAAGACAAAAAGAAAATGACAAAGTCGGTGAAGAAATTACTTTTAACGGGAAACCAGTTTTCCCATATCAACCTATTAAACGAGCTGGAACTGGACCTGGTAGATTGGTTTTATTATTTGCAAATGAATTACTAAACCTATTATACTCTTTTAAAATAAGTATCTTTTATCATCAAATAAGACACGCAGACAATCTATTACACCACATGAGCGACTTGCAGCAAGGCTAAGATTCCTTGTAAAAGGCAGAAAGTGTGAAGATTTAAAATATTCTATTATCACCTCACCTCAAGCTTTTTTTGTAAGATTATTCCTGTAAGAGACAGAGACCTGTAACACAATTTATTGTTTTAAAGAAGATTTATTTAAAGGTAAGGACAAAAATTGCCATTTAAATTGTTTAAATTATTTTGATTGTGTATAATTGGCAATATCGAAGGGAGAGTAGCTGATCGGACATTTTTAGGCAGGCATATGGAGAGCCAGGGGCAGAACTAAAAAAACAAAACACAAGTGCCAATAATTTAAAAAATTGTTTTACATTTTGGTCTCGATTGAATTAAATGAGCTAGCAAAATTGGTGTATTTCGTCTTCAGTTCAGATTATTTTTTAAATCTTAAGTTTATATTTGACCAAAAAAGCCAGATAATAGGTATAATATCTGATTTCTATTTGGGGTTTCAAGTTTAAGAGTTATGCAACTTTCTGACCTGTAAAAATTAGTTGAAACTTACGACACGACGTTTTGAATAGTGTGCTGCGCACTAAGCGACAGATGGAAACAATTAATTATTATAATATGTCTAAATAAGGTAAAAATTGCGTTTTTCGTCATAATAATTTATTGAGATTTTAGATTTTCGTGCTTTGAAGTTGGCCATTATTTAAAATTGGAATCAACATTCTAGTGAGATACAGATAATGCCAGAGCATAAAGGATTTATGGACAAAATATTTTGTTGTTGCAGTAGTAGTACCGTGCGAGCAAAAATTATTTGCATCAAAGAGGGCTTGGATTAAAAAACGTAGAGCTTGGTTTAGATCACAATGATATGGGGACGATATAATATCTAAGTAACCAAATCTAGGTTAAAATTTTGTCAAATTCATATTATGACATGGTATGCCAAACCAATGAGTAATAAAATAAGTAGACAAATACAAATTTATTTTTGTTGTTTACAAAATTTACAAAGTAAGAATATACAGAAAGAAAAAGAAAACTAATTACATAAATTTCTGAAATTGGTCACCGCCATGCTCCAAGCATAAATTAACACGTGTCTTCATATTTTCGAAAGTGTTGACCAGCATCCCTGGAGAAATGTTACCACATTCTTGGATAATCCTTTCTTGTAATTGTTTTAAATTTGCAACTGATGTTTTAAAAATAGTGTTCTTTAAATGAGGAAAAACGAAGTAATCCATAACCGTTAAGCAAGGTGAACCCCGTTTCGAAAATACGCTTCAATCATGAATGTTTTTTGCTGTTCCGTAAAGCCCATTGTGTGAATTGTTCAAGAAATTGGAAAAATTAGCGATGAATCAAATTACTTGTATCGACTGTCAAAGATGACGGAATAACTGATTGATTGTTAATTCAGGTAGTTATTGACACCCAACAGGTATTAAGCTCTACGGCTAAGCATTACGTCCTTAGATGCAAGGCCCTCTTTGATGCAAATAATTTTTGCTCGGACGGTAGTATATATAGATTTTCCAGGAAGCAATATAATATATGTATACCGATAAAAAAAATATTTGTCACAAAATTTTACTATACATTGCGTTTTTTTTAACGCGGGCCATAGGGATTTACATGGTAAATCTTTAAGCCTATGTTAGGCACATTTATATAAAACAAATAATATTAAAACTTGAGAATAGATAAAATATGAGATGGAAAACCCTTATAATTTATGTAATTAACTACCTTAGATAAAGAAAAATATACACGGCTGTCCGTATTTTCCTGACTTTCATGAAATTAGTTTAAATTATTAAACTTTATTGAAATAGAAATTCTGCTTTAAAATTATTAAGAAAATTAATACATTTTAAACCACTTAAAATAAAACATATTTAATACAAACTAAATAATCATCAACATTGTATAATTTCGGTACAACTTGCCAAATATTATAAAAATGTCACATACCAGTTTATGTCAAATATACCTGGGTAAACTTAATATACAATGCTGGGCAAAACAGCGTGATATTATAACTTAAAATGGTATTTTTCAATATTTTGCGTTAGTAAAGTAATACAAACATGGTCCTAAATTGGATATGAGACCACAAGTATCTCTGAATCATTTAAGAAAAATTATAAATGATTTAAATTCAAATGAAAATTACAACGAGGTTTTAACTAAGAAATTGATAAAAGAAACGTTAACAGTTATTGGATATTATCTTCTTTACTTTATTGAAGTTTGTTTAAACAAAAGAGAAATTCCATTCACTTAAATGTTCATATATTACTCCGGTTCCAAAGATTAAAAATTCAAAACAATGGAATGAAATGAGACCAATAAATGGATTATGGGATATAGAAAAATTAATAGAAGAAGTAGTTTATGAACAAGTTATGGATTTTTTGAATAAAAACAATATTTTTATTTATTCTCAAGCTGGGTTTCAAAAAGGATATTCTAGTGAAACAGCCATACAATATGTAGTAGAAAATTGGAAAAGAGCCTTGGAAAGAGAAGAATATGTAATAGCAGTATTTCTTGATTTTAAGCGAGCTTTTGAAACGATTAATAGAGATATATTATTAGAAAAATTATTTGAATATGGTATAAGGGGTAAAGTTTATGAATGGTTTCAAAATTATTTAAATAATAGATCACAGAAAACTAAATTTGGTAATTTTTTTTCAACAAAGAAATTTAATAACATAGGAGTACGTCAAGGAATTATTTTGGGGCCTTTACTTTTTATTTTATATATTAATGACATGCCATTAGTCCTAAAATTTCTTAAAATACAAATGTTTGCTGATGATACTCTTATCTATATAAGCGGTAAAAATCTTTTGGAAATTTTGGAAATTTTAAATTCAGAACTGATTCTATTGTCAAACTGGTTAAAAGTTAACAAATTAAAATTAAATGTTTCTAAAACAAAATGTATGGTTATGGGTGTAAATTTAAATAATTATACAAATATAAATATTTTAATTGATGGTGATAAACTAGAAATAGTCAATTCTTTTAAATATTTAGGTATATTGATTGATTCAAAATTAAAATTTAATAACCAATTCGAAAATTTAATTTACAAAATTGCTGGAAAAATTAGTTATTTTAAAAGAATAAGTTTAAATTTAAAATTTTATTCAAAAAAAATTGTATACAATACTTTAATTTTACCACATTTTCTTTATTGTTCTACAATTTTGTTCATGGCGGATGAAGGTGTAATAAATAGATTACAAATTTTACAAAATAAAGCAATGCGAATTTTACTTAATATGGATAGATATACAAAAATTAATGTGATGTTAAAAAAATTAGAATGGTTAAATGTAAAAAATTTAGTATTATTTTTGGTTCTAATATTTATTTTTAAAATTCAAAATGATTTGTTACCGCCACATTTAAAGCAATTGACTGTTCTAAATAGTGATCAACATAATTATTTAACACGAAATAACAATAATTTTTTTCTTAATAATTTTTCAAAAAATATTGCATATAAATCAGTTTTTCATAAGGGTCTTATTGAATTTAATAAATTACACAAGTCAATTAAAAATCAAAAAAGTTTAAAATCTTTTAAAAAAAATATTTAAAATCATTCTTATTAACTTAACAGGACAACTAAAGTTTCAAAAGGTCATTTAATTCAAAAAATAAATAAAAAAAGGGTATAAACTTGTTAAAATGTATCATGTAGCCACGTGCTAAATAAATCTTTTTACTACTACTACAACTATAGTTCTCAATAGAAATGTGCCTAACATAGACTTAAAGATTTACGATGTAAATCCCTATGGCCCGCGGTAAGAAAAACGCACTGTATATTATGGTGCTCGTTTTTAGATTGTGCTATTCTCCTGAAAATGAAAATGAAAATGAAAACTACCATATTCACCATGTAGGGTTTCTGCGATATAATTGAACCCTTAAAAAACCAGGCCACAACAGGAAGACAGTAATTACAGTAGTCAGTGCAGGCTGTCGGCGCCTCTGAGGGCATGTCAACATTCAGACAGGGCACAAGTAAGACATTTAATTTAATTATTTGCTCGCTGAATGACAGAGAATGCCCCACGAAAACATAAAATGAGATAACGACAAACAACGCAAAGGCCTACGCGGAATGCGAAGCACAAAATTTACTGTTAAATAATCAGTGACTCCCTAAGATGGGGAATTTGAAGCAGTACAGGGATGGAATGGGGCTGAGGAATCTGACTTTTAGTATATTCCATTTAACATTCCTACAGCTATCGGAATAGTAATAAATTTATTTTGAGTTATTTTTACAACCCAAACTATTGTTTCACTTTCGTGTCATAAAAGCAAAGCGAGTTTCTGGGAAAATAATAATATTCACTTATAATCTCCCTAATGGCAGAATTATCGGGAATTAATTCTGCTGCGTGGGTAATTCGGTAAGAAAATTTCATAAATTGGAGCTTTTTCTTATTGTAATTTTTTGGCTAAAATGCTGCAAAAACATATTTCCGGTGGCTTTAGTTAATTGTAACTAATTCGAGTTTTAGAAATGAAGTTCATTTTAGCCATTAATAACTCATTTTTATTACTAAAATGTGAGAAACATTAAATAACAAATTTGTTATCTGAAATCCAAAGTCTTTATAGTTTTCAATTCAAATAAAACTTTAAAAAACATATTTCCGATGAGTTTAGTTAAGTTTTTGATGTGTCTCTTTTAGCCCCGGTGTTTGATATGTAAAGCTAATTGGTTAGTATCAATAAAAATTATAAGTTAGCAACAAAATGTATTTTGGTTTTATTCTGAGTGATTTTTGCCAATAGATATAAAGCACTTCATTTTTGACAGAAAAATTATCACTTATAAATTTCATTAAGTTAATAGGAACTAACAAAATTATCGCGATAATCTCTCAAAGGAGTCTTCTTATTGGTTGAAAATAAACTTATGTAATTTTCTAAATAATTTATTTTTGAAAATTATTCGAGATTAAATAATGAGGTAATAGACTGCGCGGAAGATGTATAAAAAATACCAAACTATATGATGATATAAGGCTATCACACATAAGTTTTAAAATAGTATTAAAAGTAAGGTTTTAGAAACATATCGTCATGAAATTTACTCAAAAATACTCTGCGAATAATTAAATAAAGCAATTGCGAAAGGAAAGCAGTCAAAATTTTTGGAAAAGCAGGAATTCATCCCAATACATTTAATTCACATGTAGTACAGACTTATTTTGAGCCACCCTATATAGCACGCCTTATAATATACCACATTATGCATTAAGCAGATGACATTCCATCCACTTATCTCACATTATCTAATTCATAATAATTTTGTTTTACGACTTATTTACCCTAAAATATTTTCATATTTAATTAAAAGGCACAAGAGGGCAAAACTAAGTATGTGTCATAAAATTCAAGCCTAGGGCTTAACTGAGCCATTTAGCCAATCAGATGTCGTACATTGCTGGTTTATAAATTAATTTCGTAAGCAGCTGTGGACGGATTTAATCGCGATCAGATTCCCAGATAAGATTTAAGTGACATGATAACGGATACGTTACGCCCGCATGCTTTCGACAGGCGCCGAAGAGCAGTCGGGTGTAAATTGGGTCCCGTTTAATTATTTTTGACACTAGAGAATATTGGTATAAATATGGATCTATTTTGGGTTTGACTGGAATATAATTTAAATATTTTTAAAATTATGTCCGTGTACGAGGGTACAGCTTATTTTTTACTTACTCATTCTACTTTCGGTCGGTTGGTTAAAGGCGGGGGTCGCCTGTGTAGCCCAACCTACTTACTTACTGATTGAGCGCCTTGCTGATGTCGGTGTGCATGGCAGCTTACTGAGATGGATTTGTTCCTATCTCAGTGAAAGACGACGTTTCCATTGGTGGTTTTTACTCTAAGCCTTTTAACGTGCCGTCTGATGTACCTCAGGGCAGTAACCTCGGTCCTTTGTTTTTTATTATATATATTTACAACATTCAACAATGCTTTCAATTCTCTAAATTTTTGATGTACGCAGATGACCTAAAATCTTTTCGAGTAATCAGGGTACCGGGGGATTGCAATGGGCTGCAGGACGATCTTAATGCCTTGATAAGATTCTGTGAAGGTCTGAGTTTATTTCTCAATCTAGACAAATGTGTATCGATAACATTTACCAGAAACAAAAATGTTCATAATTTTCGTTATACTATTATAATAGTGATATTAAATCGGTTAATGAAATACGTGATTTAGGTGTTATAATGGACAGTAAGTTAATATTTAGCTCTCACGTCGAACAGGTTGTCAATAAGTGTAATCGATTTTTATGATTTATTATAAGAAATAGTTTAAATTTTAATAATCCTCAAACAGTTCTAAACATGCATTACGCGTTTACATTTAGTAAACTTAATTTTGCATTAGTTGTTTGGACCCTCAGTACGAGGTTTACCAGCGAAGGCTGGAAAGTATTCAAAATAAATTTTTACGGTTCTTATCACGTAAAACAGACATAGCTATAGTCAATAGCAATTATAAACCTATTATGAAAAAATATTCAATAATGACACTTAATGAAAGGCGGATGGTTTCCGATGTTATTATGATTTACAAATTGGTGAACTGTCATGTTGATTCACCAACACTCAGATCAAAGTTAAGCTTTAACGTACCGATTAGGGATTTAAGGCTTCATAATACTTTTAATATTCCACTTAGAAATTCTAATTCTGGAAAGAATTCTCCTCTCTGTAGAGCGAGTCGTGCCTGTAATAGGATGTAGTATAGTGACTTGAGGGTTCGATACTTCGGTTTTTGAGTAAAAGCAAATCCTTTCTGCAGTGGATAGAGCATGTCAATATTAGTAGATTTTTGAACAGACCCACCTCGAAAAGTTATGCTGGCTCCCCCCACGCCCCCCTCAGTTTGAGGATTGGACTGTTATAGTATTTATTTATTTTCTCGAGAACCATAAAAGATAGAAAAGTGAGGTTAGTGCCATTCGATTAAGCATAAAATTCTACAAGTAAGCTGTAATTTTTGTTTGTTTTTGTGTGCTACCTAAGTTACCACAACAAAAAGAAGGGGAGGGGGATATTTATATTGGCACAATTTTAGCTATATCGTAATAAGCGTTAATTTAACAAAAAATTTACAAGAGACAAAAAATGAAGGCTTTAGCTTCGCCTATCGATTGGTATATCATTTAGTTATGTTTTCTTTTGCAATATGGATCCAGAGGCGTACATAGTAATCGTAAATGCATTATAATAGAAAGTTTTTAGTATGTTTCTCCATAATTTGAGAAAACACTTGACGATGATTGACGATATTGATTTTACGATATAAGTGTTCACCATCCTTACTTGGGTAGGGGTAAACATCGTTTAATAACAATAAAAAATACTCAGTAGCGTAGATATTTAGAGTAATAAAAGGATATTAATTCAACGATTTTTATATTTTAAATTTACAAAAAGTGTTAACAGTTAGGTAGGGATCTAATTACAACATTCCACACACAAACACAGCCTAGTGCATTCTAATTTTTTTGAAAAGCACTTGCATTTTGGGCCACAAATTTTACATTTGCATAATAATAAAATATCAGATATTTTATCATTTTCCTTAGTGGTCCATAGTGACGTCCATTTATTGTTTTGTAAAGTCCATCCCCATTTCGATGGGCATGGAAGTTCTACCACTGGTTGGCACAGATTACCCCAAATAAATCCAGCATGATAAATACACCGATTAATGTGAATTGTCAAAGCATTCATTGTTGGAGGTAAATTCTCGACAGTTCGATTTTTTTTAGCAAAGAGTTACTTTCGACAAACGTCAATATCATTAGTTTCAGTATGTTTGTCGTAAATTATAACAAATTTTGAAATGGTACATAGTTGTTCAGGTGTGGGTTCTTTTGGATGCTGCACCAAATCAATAAAAGTAGCTGTAACCTCCGAAAAACATTCCCAAGCTTCCCAGCACTTTTTCTTTCCTTTTTCAAAAAAGGAAGAAGTAGTGTCACAGCCGGTTAATGAGTAAAAAAAAGGAGAGCCAGACATTTCTCTCTCATTTTTTGTGCAACAAGAAATATATCTTAAGTTTTTACCAGTGCCAAACTCAATCCACACATCTTGATTTTGATTTTGATACTGGTAATAAATTGCAAGTTCTAATACATCAGTATCTACAGATTTTATTATAATTTTTTTATGTTCGTTTTGAATGCAATTGTACGCGTGTACAAAAATTCGCGTGTCTGCCTCCTCATGATTGCAAATTGGAACTGTTTTTATGTGTTATGGTTATACAGCAAAAGAACCCAAACCTGAACAACTATGTACCATTTCAAAATGTGTTATAATAATTTACGACAAACATACTGAAACTAATGATATTGACGTTTGTCGAATGCAACTCATTGCTAAAAAAATCGAACTGTCGAGAATTTACCTCCAACAATGAATGCTTTGACACTTCACATTAATCGGTGTATTTATCAAGCTGGATTTGTTTGGGGTAATCTGTGCCAACCAGTGGTAGAACTTCCATGCCCATCGAAATGGGGATGGACTTTACAAAACAATAAATTGACGCCACTGTGGACAACTAAGGAAAATGACAAAATATCATCTGATATTTTATTATTATGCAAATGTAAAATTTGTGGTCCAAAATGCAAGTGATTTTCAAAAAATTTAAAATGCACTAGTCTGTGTTTGTGTGTGGAATGTTGTAATTAGATCCCTACCTAACTGTTAACATTTTTTTGTAAATTTAAAATATAAAAATCGTTGAATTAATATCCTTTTATTACTCTAAATATCTACGCTGCTGAGTATTTTTTATTGTTATTAAACGATGTTTACCCCTACCCAAATAAGGAGGAGGAGGTATGGTGAACACTTATATCGTAAAATCAATATCGTCAATCATCGTCATAAGTGTTTTCTTAAATTATGGAGAAACATACTAAAAACTTTCTATTATAATGCATTTACGATTACAATGTACGCCGCTAGATCCATATTGCAAAAGAAAGCATAACTTATTAATATACCAATCGATAGGCAAAGCTAAAGCCTTCATTTTTTGTCTCTTGTAAATTTTTTGTTAAATTAACGGTTATTATGATATAGCTAAAAATGTGCCAATATAAATATCCCTCCTCCACTTCTTTTTCTTGTAGTAACTTAGGTAGCACACAAAAACAAACAAAAATATCAGCTTACTTGTAGAATTTTATGCTTTATCGAATGGCACTAACCTCACTTTTCTATCTTTTATGGTTCTCGAGAAAATAAATAAATACTATAACAGTCCACTCCCCAACCTGGGGGGGGGGGGGGCGTGGGGGGAGCCAGCATAACTTTTCGAGGTGGGTCTGTTCAAAAATCTACCAATATTGACATGCTCTATCCACTGCAGAAAGGATTTGCTTTTACTCAAAAACCGAAGTATCGAGCTATTTTTGAGCCACAAGTCCCTAAGCTAATGTCTTTAAGCATCGAAATGTTCGATATGTCTACAAGTCTATAATTAGATTTAAAAAATATGTAAAATCACTACTGTGATTTTTTTTACAATTTTTATGTTAACATACCACCAGCTAATACCATAACGTGGATGCTATATTGGGCTCAGTGTCTGTTGTATCCGTATTTTTAATAAATAAATAAATACTTAAATAAATAAATAAATAAATCAAATAATTATTAAGTTTTTTTCGTTATTTTATTTGATATTTTGGCCCTAGATGTTTCAACCATCACCAGCTCCCACTGGTGCATCACTGATTGCCTAAATAGCTGTGATACACATCCGTATACACTTAACCTAAATAGCTAGGAACCTTTTTGGGACTTTTAATTATTGATTAGGCATTCCAGTGTTACCTTTGTCGCTAGATATACTTTTCCGCGTAACTGCATTAAATTGCTTTTAAACATAAAGTAAAAGCCTTTATTTAGTATGCCATAATAACACACGGCGCTATTATCAATAATTAACCAAAGCACTCTCGGCGCCGCCGAGCCAGATTACTGTTGTGTAAGTTTATTTCTCAGTATTGCAAGTATAATGACATATTGACGTAAACTTTTCTCCTATAATATTGGAATAATTAATAAGCTGTCTATGAACTATATAGAAATTGTAATTTGAGCTACTATTAACTCTGGAACTAATTATTAATGCTAAAATCAATAGCAAGTGTACGCCACTAAAATTAAATTGGTTTCACTAGAGAGTCACATGACTTACACTATAGCAACAAAAAAATGTAAAAGACAAGATAAACAAGTTAATAACGAAGACATAATCCGATTTACTCTTTGTGCCTGATTAAACTAGAGAGATTTGAGCAGCGGGTTGCATATACAGTAACAGCACGCGGGCTAGAAACTTCGTTAAAGCTCGGATCGCCGAACTCATAATAATCAGTAATGGCACGTGTGCTAGACAGCAGAATGCGTAACAGCACGCGGGCTAGAAAATCTGACTTCCTCAAGTGGTGGCTGGTAACGACACTCGCGCTAGCAGCAGTTACAGTAATAGCACGCGAGGTATAAAAAGGTATGTATATCGGCAATCGGTTTATTCGTTGTTAGCAGAGCATTTTTTTAAAATTTAATTAATATTTTATGAAATATTATGAAATGAATTGGATTTAAAAAAAAATGCTCTGCTAACAACGAACAAACCGATTGCCGATATACCTTTTCATACCTCGCGTGCTATTACTGTAACTGCTGCTAGCGCGAGTGTCGTTACTAGCCAGGACTTCGGAAAGTCGGATTTTCTAGCCCGCGTGCTGTTACTGTATATGCCAGCGGGTTATGCGACGTCAGGGTAAATAATTCGAGTAAGGTATATTTTTAAAATTTTAAAAACAGAATGAATATTTCATTTAATGAGTTGTTAAAAATGTTTAGTCAATTTATTACAACAGTTCATAAATGACAAAAGAAAACCATAAGACAATTTACCTTTGGATAAGCAAACAATAATCACGAAAGTGGCAGATTTATGGCCTCGCGCATGTAAACAAAGCTAGACACTATTAGTCATGCGCACTACAACATTATCGTTTGACGAATTGTATCCGTTAGAAAATATAATCCACAAGACGCTGGTGGGGGCTCGTAGCGATCGGCAATCGCCGCGCGCCGTCTTAATAGTTTTAACGTATTTGTTGCTCAGGTCACGTCGTTGTTCGGAGTCTTCTAGCTGTCCTGTCTGAATTTTAATTTTATTGATTGGACCAGTACCTGTTTCAATTATTTTATTTTTACTTTGTATTTAACCTTTGCATGTCAGATAAAGCAATAGAATATTCTTGTTTCGCGCAACCCATCATTAGTATTGGCTTTTATAATGTATAGACGAATTTTACGATTTCAGTAAACCATGTTGCATAATAGATGATCATAATATGCAATATTAAGCGAAAAAACAATATCACACCAGAAGCTATTTAAAATTTTGAGAACTAAAGTACTGATTTTTAATGGTAACCATATGCTTTATTAACCCTAGCAAGCAAATATTATTATGATTAATGTTAAGTTGCATTACAACTGCCAGTCGGAACTAATACAGTATATAAAACCAGATTACACCTCCAATAGAACTTGATAATTACTGTGAGTATTCAGAGCAATAATGGCTATTATAAACCATTCTATGGTAGCATTAACTCCTATTTCCTATTGGCTAAATTACCGTGATATTATCACTACACAACGGTCGCGCCGTCTAGCAATTTTCGTTGTCCTACAGTAAGAAAGCGCGTTGCTGTCACATAATATAGTAATAAACAGTTGTATAAAGAGTATGTGAAGTCTTATAATAGATAATAGAGTTTTAGAATTTTATTGTTCCCAGGTTTTTGTGCGATACAAATTTTATGCCGTCCACTTTTTTAGTATTGAAAATACTATTAGGATCGTGTTTACGCAAACTTTGCATTGCATGTCGATGTCGCTCATGTCGATGTCGCTCTGCCGTCTGTCGCGGCCAACAGCGCAATATCTAGATCGGTCTTGTAACTACTCTGATAATACTTGGTAGAAATATAAATATGAATCAGCGTAAAGTCGGCAACTAAATAATGAATAATGTTTAGTTTAGTTTGTGTTTTAAAGAACGCCATAGTAACTTTGTTAAAAAGTGTTTTATTGAGATAAGTTATAACTAAGGTAAGTTCACGTTATTTAAATCGGAATATTATATCGAAAAAAAAAAGCGGGAGGCAAAAAGTTGGAGCACAATAATTGCATATTACAGGGTCCGCCCAAATTTGGTTAACAAATGAGATAATTTTGTTATTATTGATTTCTCAGAAAATGTTATTGTACCGGGTGATTGGTTATATTTTGCACCCCTACCTATCTCATGAAAATCTTCATGGTCTATTTTGAACGCTTGGGTAAATAAGTATAATTTAAAAACATAGCATAAGTAGGCTTAGACCAGCTATACTCTAAGTGTGTTCCGCGGAACCCTAGGGTTCCGCGATACCTCTGTAGGGGTTCCTCAAGAATTTAGAAAAAAAATCAAAACACCTCTCTCTGGTCGAACGTTTTGACTCCGCGACCGCGCGTAGGTATATTTATTTATTTATTTGTATTTGTATAAACATGTGTTACAATAGCTGGTACAATATCTCATAAGTTTGGTATCAACATGTATACTTGTATACTTGTGAGCGCGCAGTCCCTTTGATAAAAGCCGCCTCTGAATTGTTTACAACGCAATTTTTATATTTCTCTTTTTATTTTTGCTTTTTGTTTATCAAAGGCGCCGACTCGAGTATTTTCGAGAATATTCGAGATCGAGTCTAGGACTAAGTATAAAAGCGGCGATCGCGCGTCGCGCCCCGTCAGTCAGTTGACGATTAGCGTTCGGAGCGATAAGTTCCTACCTACCTACTTACAAGCTCGCTAGCGAGAAACTAGTGTTCATTGTTCTACTGCCTGCTGTATTCTGTTGTCTCAGTTTTATACATTTCTTCATTATACTTAACTTAGTCTCTTATACGCAGTAACGATGGTGCATTATTTAGACCCCACCATCCTGACGTGTAACATTATAAATAAAGAAGAATGGAACGTTGGCTTAAAGGTGTTAAACGTGTTGCAACAACATCTTCTAATGACGCTGAATGTTCAAAAGCAGTACGCGCGGAGAATATAGCAATCACCGATCCAGACGATGATGCCACGACGTCAAGCTCGACGGTTTCAAAGACAAAAAAAGGAAGTATGATGAATCATATATCAGTTTCGGATTTGTTGATTCCAACGGCTCACCTCTCTGCATGCTATGTAGTAAACTGCTTCCTAATAGTTCCATGGCACCTGCCAAATTGCGCCGACATTTACAAACTGTACACCCCGAGTCTAAAGACACGAATAAAGAATTTTTTGTTCGTAAAAAAGATCAGTTATTGGAAAGTCAAAAAAATATGATGCATGTAACAAAAACTATCAACGAAAAGGCCACGGAGGCATCATATTTAGTTAGCTATCGCATTGCACAAGCAGGTGAAGCGCACACTATCGCTGAGAATTTAATAAAGCCATGTGTATTAGACAACAAAATGTATACTCGATGAAAAATCTGCAAAGCATCTTTCTACTGTGCCGCTATCAAACGATACTGTTTCACGGCGAATCCATGATCTGGCAAGCTACGTCAAACAAGAACTAGTTACACGTCTACAAAAAACACGATTCGCCTTGCAAATGGACAAGTAAACTGATGTCGCTGGTTTGGCTATCTTGCTGGTTGGTTTGGCTATCTTGCTGGTTATCGTGAGATATCCATATGAAAGTTCTTTTGAAGAAGACATGCTTATGTGTTCACCGCTGCTCACAAACACTACCGGGGAAGAAATTTTTAATAAAATAAATATATTTTTTGAAGAAAATAATCTCAGTTGGAACAATTGCATTGACATTTGTACAGATGGGGCCAAGGCGATGACAGGTAAAACAGCAGGAGCAGTGTCACGAATAAAAAATAAAGCGCCTAATTGTAGTTCCAGCCATTGTATTCTGCATAGACAAGCACTTGCGATGAAGCAAATGCCGTCAAATCTAAAATTAGTTATGGATGAAGCGGTAAAAATAATTAATTTTATCAAATCACGACCACTACAATCCCGATTGTTCTCATTATTGTGTGAAGATTATGGCAGCAAACATAAAACACTGCTGCTCCATACAGAAGTGCGATGGCTGTCTCGGGGTAAAACTTTAACAAGGCTATTTGAACTTAGAGCCGAGTTACAAATGTTTCTTTCAGCAGATACTTCTTTTAATTTGAAGGACCGTTTGTATGATAAAACTTGGTTGTTCCGATTGTCTTTTATGGCGGATATCTTTCAAAAACTGAACGAATTGAATTTATCATTGCAAGGTAAACAGACAACAGTGTTTCAGGCCTATAACAAAATAACTGCCTTCAAAAGAAAATTAGATTTTTGGATTATTTGCGTTGGTAAGAAAGAAATAGAAAGCTTTACGTCCACTCAGTGAGTTTGTTAGCGATAACGACTCAGAAATGTTTCAAGATGATGTGTTTGAAGAATTGGTCCAATATCTCAGTTCGATGCGCGCATCTTTTGAAAAGTATTTTCCCGAAGAACAGAATACAAAAATGAAACTGAATTCATGGATTCATAATCCTTTTTTACCCAACTTGGAAAAGCCCGAAAGTATGTCAAACGAGATATATGAATCTCTTTTAGAAATGTCATCAGACACAAGTATGGAGTCACTGTTCAAAACGACGCCTCTCAACGATTTTTGGTGCAGAATCCGTGATGAATATCCAATGCTTGGCAAAATGGCTCTGAATATTCTTCTCCCGTTCCCAACAACATATTTGTGCGAAACAGGATTCTCAACCTATGCAGCCACGAAAACAAAATATCGCAATAGACTGGACGCCGAACCTGATATGAGACTTCAACTGTCTTCTATCAAACCTGATATCAACCAATTGATGAAAAATAAAAAAGAGTTTCATACCTCCCATTAGTTAGATTTTTTCTTTTTTAATATCTTCTATTATTGTACTTGCCATGTGGTAAAGTAAGTAATAATTAGTAACTGTTACATTGTACTTTTATTATGCTTATAAATAAAGAATACACTTTTTAAAACTATTGTTTTATTGTAGGGTTCCATCAAGTATTTTGCTTCCCAAAAAGGTTCCGTCACCAAAAAAGTTTGAGAACCGCTGGCTTAGACAATATGACCGATTGAATATAAGGCAATTGTTCACCTTGGTTGGTCTGCTATGTGAATATTATTGTTTATAAACAAATTAATATTAATTATTCTTAGAAATAAAACCATACAGTTAATATAATATGTTTTAGTTAATATACAGGGTGTCCCAAACGTAATGGGACACAGAGCAACAGCAGGCTCCTGAAGGCGAAATAATGCGATTTATTTAAACTTGCATTATCCCAAAATTGATAACAACCAAGATAAAGGGTGTCAAACTTTTATTTTTGTTTTCTAATAGTTTTCAAGAAAAGTCAAGTTAAAAATCAAATTTTTGCCCTTATTGAATTTTTACACTTTTCATATTAACTTTCCACATTAACTGTTAATATGGCTGTTTCAGTTTTTAAATTTTTAAAATTTTTTGAGTCACTGACGTCATATTTTTCTCTTTTATATTCACCCTGTCTATGCCACAGAAGATTTGAATACGTCAAATGATTTACTCAAGATGCAAAACTTTTATGTAGAATAAAATTTTCTGAGAAAGCAATAATAAAAAATTATCCCATTTGTTAAAACCAAATTTGGGCGAACCCTGTAAAATTAAAGAACATTTTTTAAACTTTTACAAAATCCAAATTAGAATGTGGGCTTTAATTACATGACATAGGTCATTAAAATTTTAAAGCTGTGTCAGGTATTTTCAATACATAGGATACTTGCGTAAGGTGCAAGATCTGTGAATTTTTATTTATTGATTAATTTCTGGGATGTATGGTAATGAAATAAACTTATTTTCTTCAGTATTGAGTTTGGTTTAATTTGTGTTACAAATTTTCTTCGTTCTATATGTTTAATAAGTGGTTCATAGAATTTTTTTGGATATTTATTTTTTTGGAGAACTGTTTTAATTTTGTTTAGGTTTTGTGGTCTATATCTGTAAGCAGGGTAGCTCTTCCAACTAATGAATTAACAACACGTTTTTTATATTTATTGGGAGTATAGGAATCAAAATTTGGATATCGACCAGACCATACAGGTTTTTTAAACCAATTTTGTTTTGATGATGCCTTCAGAATTATAGGTAATACCTTCTAATGTCTAAAAAGTTTATGGATTTATTATTTTCTATTACATAATAATAAGAAGTGAAATTTAATTTTTTATGATAGGAGTTGAATTTATTGAGGGTATATTGTAGATTGTTTTCAGGAATGCAAAAAATGCAATCGTTAACAAATTTTTAAAAAATATAGCTTGTAATATACAGGGTGTTTGGGGAGGAAAATGCAATATTTTGGGAATGTGTTCAGACGGTGAAAATAAGAGAAATAAACCCATATGATTTAGTTCGATTCTAAAGTTTTTGTAAGTTAATTTTTATTTTAAAAGCGAATAATTGCAGGTACTGCAGTACAAACTAACCTAATGAATAATATTTTCAAAAACCCCTCCACCAACTTCAATACATTTTTCGGCTCGTTTGTTAGTCGCTCGGGTATATAGCAAGTTAAATTGAGTGGGGATTGTTTTTTATAAACTGCAGCATTGAAAATTCGATCGCGGAGTGCTTTTATCGTTTCCACTCGTGTTTCATATACTAGCGATTTTATTTATCCCCAAAGGCAATAATCAAGCGGGTTTAAGTCTGGTGACCTCGGTGGCCAAACTTGCGGACCACCTCTGCCAATCCAGCGATTAGGAAAACGATAATTCAAGAAATTTCGCAGATTAAAATGAGGTGTGAAAAAAATGTGTATAAATATCAATTTTTTTGTTAAGCACAGCTGTTATTGACAGTATTGTAGGTTGACGTTGACTTAAATTACCAATGTTTGGCAACGTTGCAAACCCAAATGTTACGATTCGAATCGATATCGTTTTGCTATTAGCGTGCGGAGCATTAGGTCCTTACACATACAGGGTGTTTCATTCAGGGTGGACATCGACCATATCTCGGAAACCACTAAGCATTGAAAGTTGAGAAAATTCTGGAAATTATTTTTAAGTTCCGCATGTCGCCACAAGGGGGCACAATTGAAAATTAATTTTTAAAATTCTAAATTTCTCCGAAAATTCCTATATTATGGTACCTATACCTCTGGTTACATCATTAGAAAGACTAGACAATTCTGCATCAGTTTGGTTTAAGGCTCATTGGCGTACCGACTAGTTTCGTGGCCACGTCAAACAAATATTTTTATCTTTATGATTCTTTTATGTGTAGGTTTGTATGGCCCAAAAACTACTATAGAATTAATGACAAAATCATGAAAAACTTCTAATTTAGGTATAATATTATGATGTTTTAAAAATTAATCTAGATAGCCGTGAAACAAAATCGGCAGATTTAATTTTGATAGGTGTTGAAAAAGTTTCTCCTTGATTCTTTTTACTTCTTACCTAATCAAAACTACATGCATGCCGTATATTTTGAATATTTTCAATGTTTGACGATGATTTTCATTACACATCTCTCTTAGCCAAAAGCAATAGTCGAGTCGCTTATCAAAATCACTTCCCGATAGGGCCTGGTGTAAATCTACAATGATAGGACAATAGTTTTTTCGATAAAAGTGTTAAAAATTATTGTTTTGGCAAAAACTCTGAAACCAACAAAGATATCGAACTGCAGTCTTCACATTTTTTTTTGTAAATTTAATTTACTTTCTGATTATGATGTCATAGTTATACCGTATCTATGATTTGAATTTTCGGGATAAAATCGAAAAACGGTTATTATTACAAATTGCGCCCTCTAACAATTTTATTAGAAACTATCGTGTATCGTTGGATACGGCAATTGAAAGCACTTACCTTTCTCTTCCAAACAAGCTTAAATTTAGTAAAATTGGATATGTCATTTAAAAGTTATAGCGATTTTAATGATTACACTTTTAATAGCTTCCCCCACTCTTATCAAGATCGGTACGCCAATGAGCTTTAAACCAAAATGATGCATAATTGTCTAGTCTTTCTAATGATGTAACCAGAGGTATACCATAAAATAGGAATTTTCGGAGAAACTTAGAATTTTAAAAATTAATTTTCAATTGTGCCCCCTTGTGGCGAAATGCGGAACTTAAAAATAATTTCCAGAATTCATGACCACTTTAATCATATTTTTTTTCTCCAAGTTTCAATGCTTAGTAGTTTCCGAGATATGGCCGGTGGCCACCCTTAATGAAATACCCTGTATATTAAGACGATTAATTAAAGAAAAAAAAGTATAAATTGTTTCTCCATATAAACACCCTGTATTTCCGTTTTAGACTTTAAACTGAATCAACCATAAATCATCGACAATTTTCACAGAGCTTACTTTTAGCCGCTGAAATAGCGATCGCTCTGCCCTTTGCAACCAATACAATAGAAAATCTTTCTTGTGAGTAGCAGCGGGCTGCGCCCTCCAACAAAAGCGAATCGCAAATACGACACTGATTTACCGAGCGTGACATGGCCGTGTCACCGCGCCCTGTGTCACCCGGCCACGATCTCATTTACTCGTCCGCCTCACTTTAAATAATGTCTTTTGCCGCTCGCAAACACATAAAATACCAAACCAGACATCATCATCCGAAAGCCAACTCGGATTTAGATCTTCCACTCAAAGAAAAAGGGACGAGCTGGGAACAAAAAGAAGTAAAGAAAATGAAGTATAGTGTCGAGCTAATTAAAAACAATTGTAAAGTATTGAATTCAAGAAATGCAACGTACCAATAATGGTATAAGTGCTTTTAGCTTCCACTGTTTATGTAGTATTTAAATTACATTTCCACTCACTAAGAACACACCACATCGTGGCTAAGTCAATCAATCAATCAATCAAAATACCTTTTATTTTGGTAAACATATAGTGGTTACATAAAATTTGCAAAAGGGGTGGCGGTATCCAAACCAGTTGCTCTCTACAACCACCCTAGATAAGTTATTAATTTATAAGATATATATTTACATAACAAAATACTAAACTATAAAAAGAAGCTAGTTATACACCTATTACACTAATAAATTAGTTAATCTTACGAAAGAAAATGTTTAAACAAAATAAATGTTCAAAAACATAAAAAAATTAAAAAACATAAAAACAACCGTTAGTTATATCACTATCAATAATCATCTCAAAGTCCGATCTCTGCTCCCCAATATGTCTTTCTTAACTAATCTAATGAACATATAAATTGATTGGGAGGTCTTAACATGAAGTGAAAGGGAATTATACACTGTGATATAGCACTGTAAAAAAACGATCCCTTAAAGAGTTCCGTTCTGTGACGAGGTACACTAAACAGTTCTCTATGTCTGGTATGCAGGTTATGTGTATCACTGTCTTTAGTAAAAATATCAAGTAGATAGGATGGAGAACCACTACCAGTAATTTTAAAAACAGTTTTAGCCAATTGTAATTTGAAACGTTCTTCAACATTAAGCCAACCGGAATTTATCATACTTGCAGTTATATGATCATACTTTCGGAGGTTATAATAAAAACGTAAACAGGAATTTTGGATTTTTTGTAGGCTGTTTTTATCCCTTCTCAACAATGCAGTATACGATGTTAATATAAGTCAATTGTGATAATACCAAGGAATTGGAATTGGTTAACTTAATTGCACAGGAAGAAAAAATATTAACTACTTGTTATGTTTCACAAATTTATTCAGTTTCCTGACACGTGTTTCGGCCCTCTCGGGTCATTTTTGAAGGTGTACAAGAAGATACTACTACTAACTTAAGTTTCAAATCGGTACTGAAAATATCTTTATGCAAATATAATAGCTTTAGTATAAAAAATGTTTTTTTTATTAAGTTCTTAACGTGTCAATTAAACCTTAAATCAGCATCTATATACAAACCTAGCTTCCTACCAGTATTAACTGACTGTAAAGCAACTCCGTTAATGATCCTAAAAGCAGGGTTGTCAAAGAGCTAATTTCTATCCTTCCCTATTAGCATTAGTTGTGTTTTGCCCTCATTAAGAACCAATCCGTGAGCCTTAGAAACCTTAGAGATTGTTGCTATAGATCATGGTTAATTTTATCCATTGCTAACAGCAGAAACAACATATGAAATGAAAAATATATCTGGGTATCATCTGCGTATTGATGTGAACTACAGTAGGTACTTAAGAAAATAACAAAAATCAGTTGTGTGAAGGGAAAAAACTATAGGACCCAGGATGCTGCCCTGAGCCACACCTTTGTTTGGAGAAGCTTTGACGTATTATTTTTTAATACAACTCTTTGATATCTGCCTTTAAAATAGTTTTTAAAAAAATTTAGAGTTGAATCATCAAAACCGAAATATTTAAGTTTAAGATACAGCGTTGTGTGATTTATAGTGTCAAAAGCTTTG
Source organism: Polydrusus pterygomalis (assembly GCA_963969555.1). NCBI lineage: Eukaryota > Metazoa > Arthropoda > Insecta > Coleoptera > Curculionidae > Polydrusus > Polydrusus pterygomalis. The sequence continues at coordinate 31,943,553 of OZ018376.1, read as the reverse complement.
CTCTAAGTGTGTAAGTCACCTGTCATTTATGGCACCCTGTTGAAGTCTGGTCTATTTTACATAAGGATGTTGGCGACAGGGACAGAACTGGGCTAACGTCTTTTACTATTTCATTCATCATATCTTAAACCTGTACGGGGGTCTTAATTCTTGGTAGTTGTATATGAACCATGTTGGATACCGCCACCCGATATCATTATTTCGTTTTATTCATTTTGTTAATATATGAAATAAAGACATTTTTGATTTGATTTGATTTGATTTAATGGTTTATTAGCACAATGGCTTGCAAAAATACAGCGGTCATTTTATTTACATTTGAAACATTGAACTCTACGAGCGGTTGGTAAAACATAAAAATACATTTGGCATGCACTAAACTTACAAATGGAAAACTAATGATGGGTTGTGCGAAACAAGAATCTTCTATTGCATTAGCTGACATGCAAACTTAAAAAAACTTAAATACAAAATAAAAATAAATTTATTGAAACAGGTATTGGTACGATCAATAAAATTCAAATGCAGACAGGACAGCTAGACGACTCCGAACAACGATGTGACCTGCGCAACACATACATTAAAACTAATACTACGGCGTGCGGTGATTGCCGATGGCTATACGAACCCTCACCAATGTCTTGGTAGATTATAGGTTCGCACAGATACAATTCGTTTTGGGGACGCTGTTCTGCTTTCTTAATTGTAAGGAAAGCGTTTTACTGAGAACAAAATGCATCGCATTAAGAAGATACAATTTATTTCTTAACAAAATTGCTGTATTAAAAGTAGTTCATTATTTAACAAGACTGTGCTGCTAATGGAACGGATTACTACCAATAAAAAACACTGTTCTAGCAAATCTGGAATTAATATAACACTAAAGCGGGTTTGATACACTAGCAATTTATTTAATATGGGTTAATAAAAAGAAGCAATCAATACAAAATATGTAGCAAACCTGTTGTATTAGATCATTTTCTTGAGTGCAAGGCTATCGAAAGAGTAACATAAATTTATTATTTAAATAGAGTTGGTTAACTGTAAAATTTAAAATCGTTCATAGAGCATAGGCTGCTCAATATTTATACTAGGATTACTGGGACATTGGTCAGTTTTACTACCCCTACAATATGATTTAAATTTTTATTTTAAATTGTACGACCACTATTAATTAATTTACATTTATTTAGGTAATAGCAGGTTCTAGGGTTTATTTTATTCCCTCATTTAGAATAGTTTAACAATTTTAACGGTACTAGCAAACATAAAACCCTTTTCGAGGTCCAATAGCTCCCTGAAATAAATGTCTCCTACATACTTGGCTTTAACTTAAAGTTAAAAACACATTTAGACCAACCAAATGGGTCGTTATAAAAGTAGTAACTGTTCGATTCATTAATTGCAGGTTTAAGTATCAGTGTTCCGGTGCTGCACCGGGAACACTAAACTTTATAGGAGCGATTAAAATTTTACGCAAATGGGGAGTAACTACAATACCGATCATTAAAAGGTAAAAACCCGTAAATTAACTAGAAACAAGTAATATTCTTTTAGTTCTTGGTTTTAGTGTTATGTGGCAAAATCGAAAAATAGCTTGTAATTACAGTTAATTGTTTTTGCACCTATTTTTAAAAACTCATTAAACTAAACTAATTAATTTAAAACCCTTGTGTGCTTAAGTGGTTTGTCAATTATTCCATTGTCATCAGTTGAATTCGCTTGATAGCTTATTAACATGAGAGAATTAATGGACGTAAATCTTGAGAGAGAAAAAAAAGGGGGCGACACCAAAGACCAAAACGACATGCCTGGTGCAATCCGTCGGCTTGTGGTTGATCTCAGCGGGTCTGCACAAGGTACCTCTGAGGCTGCTACTTCTCGTTTAACGTTCGATAAGGGCGTTACCTAGAGGGGGTAAAAGTCTGCGACTCAACTGGTGAGAAGATACAAAAAATCGCATACCATAATCATCACCAGTCATCCATGGTTATTGTTCTATATTCATGGTTTACTCGTAGGTTGAACATTTGACATTCATAGCATAATATGTCAATGGTTCTTAATTTTTTTAAAATAGTTCTGCAACTTGTCTCTTTGTTTACATATCATGCATGCAGTGATCCGTATTTCATAACGAATCGCCGGCTAATTATACCAATCCAAAAGTTCCAAAAGTTTATTAATGTACCTAAAAACCTTCTGAAAAGTTTAGTTGTTCATTATCTTTTTCTACAGTTGGTAGCTTTTCTATTGCTGACTATTTTGTTTTGAATAGTATTATATTGCTTTTATCTTTATTTAAATCCAGCCTATTTTCTTTTGTTAGCTGTTATCCGTCAAAAAAATTTTTGTCTAAAACTTCATTACCAACAATTACATTTTTTGCATCGTCTATATAGTTACGGGGGGTAGTTTTTATGTTTCTAAGTAGTCGACGCCTGGGTTCCCTCCCTCTGTGGTAATCTCAATGGCCGGGCTAGAGTGGGGAACCCAGCACGTCGACCCGTGTGAGCGCGAGCGAGGGACTTGAATCACCGATCTTGCAACCAAGCAGGCACGTCGCCCAGTACCCACAAGACATCGCGACGACACTTTCCCCCATAAATGAAAAAGCCATCCACGTAAAAAGGTAGGATTAAGTTCTAAATGTATTTCAAGTGTTATCTATCCAATGTTGAGTAATAAATAGTTAAATTAAGTATGATGACCGCCTTTTAATCAAGGAACCCGGTGCCCTCGTAACAATATATTGGTTAGGTTTATCAGCTATTAAATCTAGGTCATTACCAAACAATTCAAATATAATTGGCATCGTTTTTTTCAGTGTTTAAACAGGATGCAAACCAGTTTTTGATATTTCTTTTAATTCCATATATTTTCAAATTGTAAATTAACTAAACAGACATAGGACTTTGACAGATCTGAAAACATCCCAAGGGCCATTTCACCTTTTATTTTGTTTACAAAAATAGCTACACTATATGTAATTTTTAATAATATTTATAATGGTCCGTGGTCCCGGGGAAGAAGGAGATAAGTTCATTTTTATAGTTTTTCAGTAGATTGAGTTAAAGTTCACCTTAGTAGTGCCAATCAGGGGAAGGGTTTAGAAAATTGAAATTTTTGTACTAGAATTATTGCTACCTTGTTTTTAATAATATCTAGAACAAAATTATGGTTTTGTATTATTTGAGAAGTTAGATGCACTTATCCCTTTATGAACTAAGAAAAAATATACTTATCTATATTGCAAAAATAAAAATAGCCCGTCAAAACTAAAACTTTAATATTCTAATAAGAAATGTAAATAATTGGGTGTAATAAATGAAGTTGAAAACTACTATTCTTCATCTGACGAAACCAAGTCAGGATGTGTCTCCTTAACATCCTCTAGAGTAGGAAGGTTTTGGTAAAAATCTCAAAATATATTCGAAATATAAGAAAGAAATTGCATTAGGTTATCCTTTTTCTTCTTAGAAATTGGTATTTATTAATTTAAATTTACTAAGGAGTAAAAAGTACAACCTAGTTGGTACAATTGGGAATATGTATAAGTAAATAAAAATAAAGTTAGGGATTTAAGGGGGTAAGTATGTAAACTTATTTCTTTATGAACAATTTTTAATTACGGGTTTATATTTGTGCGAAAGGGAATAAGTTTACTTATTCCTTTAAGTACTTTGCGGGGCCAACTTACAACATACCTCCAAAAGAACATAGCTTTATTACTCTTATTGACATGAATTAACTTATCTCATTTGGTACGAAGGTAGATGTAACTATTTATAACGTATACCCCATGATATCCCATTATGGCTAAATTTGGACTTATCTCCTTCTTCCCCGGGACCACGGATTCACGGATATATCGAATACATGTGAAAACGCAACCGATGTCTTCTAAGTATTGTGGTAATAAATGACTAGAGTGAGGAAAATGATCTAATACAACAGGTTTGCTAAGACATAGTTTATAATATTAATATATAGCTTACTTTTTATTAACCCATAATAAATAAATTGCTAGTGAATCAAACCCGCTTTAGTGTTATATCAATTCCAGATTTGCTAGAACAATATCACACTGGAAGCTATTTAAATTTTTGAAAACTACAGTAGTGCTTTTTAGTGGTAAGTATATGGTTTATTAACCGTAGCAAGCAAATACTATTATGGTTAATGTCAAGTTTCATTACAACTGCCAGTCAAAACTAATACAGTATATAAAACCAGATTACACCCCAATAGAACTTGATAATTACTGTGAGGATTTAGAGCAATAATGGCTAAATTACCGTGACATTATCATTACACAACGGTCTAGCAATTTTCGTTGTCTTACACTAGGAAAGCGCGTTGCTTTCACATATAGTATAATAAACAGTTGTACCTATAAAGAATATGTGAATTCTTATAAGGAATAGAAAGTTTTTTTCTCAGTGCACCTATTAGCCAAATAGAAAAAGAGTCTTATAAAACTTCGTCCCCATAATTAGTTAATAACAGCTGTTGAATATTGTAGAATCAAGTGAAATTGCAATATTTATGTTATGATCTTGTAATTAAGTTTAAGAAGATGGTTTAATGCTGATGTTCTCAGTTAGGCATGATGCTGCACATTAAGGTTTATTATGCGATTAAAATTTTACGTAGATAGAGTGACACTACAAAAGAGTTAAAATGATTAAAATTGGGGCAGTAAACAACTAAAGGGATGATAAATTTATATTGTTTGAAATGTTTTCTACTATGTTGCATTTACGATAGTACTTTCATCAGTTTATACTCTTTTCATTATTGTGAGTCTCATAGAAGTGTAGATAAAAATAGCTTTGAGCTTGATGGGTACAAAATTACAAAACTTAATTAGAGTTTTTTAAATGTTGAATGAAACCACTAACACAAGCAATAACAAACACACTGATCTAAACATACTAGATAATAAGAAACCGTTTCAAAATACGAAACAGATAACCGACTACTGCAATAATTATTTTATACAGGTAGGACAAAAAATGGATTCCAAAATACGACCTCCGCTTTACTATAGAAACGTTCACTACTCGGTAACAAACAAAATAGTTATTTATGTATCAAGGGTACTAAGTTGATGATTATGCACTGAGGGCGACAGTCTTACACGTAAGTCGCCCGAGGGTATATATCTGTTAGTACACGTGGTCCGTGGTGCATACAAACTTTTATGTCATACCAGTTCGTTTTGAATAATAAATATTTTTTTTTAATTTAATTTGATTTAAGTACTAATTTTTTATATTTACCTACGACATTACCTTAAAAGTATTAAAATATTTAATGTGTCAAACTCAAAAATCAAAAATGCAATAAGATGCACACTTAATGCCCGCGCGGGCCACAATGTGTACTTTATGCCCGCACGTCAAATGATAATGTTGCAGTGCGCATGTCTAATCGTGTGTAGCTTTGTTTACAAGCCCGAGGCCATTATTATTCCAATAAACTTGTGGAAAAAAACTTTCAGTTTTTCTTTTGTTCCCGTTTTATTTTCCTTTGTTTTGGTAAACTGATTTATCAGTAAAACGATTAAATTGCAAGAAAATCAAATTAAAGCGAAAGCCTCATTTGGCTTATTAAAACAATGACATGGTGAAAACACAATAGGGAACTTTCCAATTTTTTTTTTCAATAATATGATTTAGTTAAGCCTAAAAAAAAATTCCCCAATTATTACTCCTTAAAAATTAGTAATAACTTGGTAAAAATTCTTTAAAGTTTCGCGCGTGTCAAAAGCATTTCAAACGACCTTTTAAGCGCGCCAAGCCCGATGACGTCACGAAGTATGACTTTTCCGTCATCCGTCATCCTGACCGGTGGCCGAACTACTGAGTTTGCATTTGGATTGCCGTGTGTTATTGTTATTGTATTGAATGCATTGTTGTTTTAAGGTGGAATTCTCAACGTCGTTCAATTTATTGCCAACCTATAACCTATTTCGTGGATGTCACACACAAATTATACTTCTTGACGTCATGACCCGTTTTTACCCGCTTGGGATACCTAATTTGAAGTTTGGGGCATTTTTAAATCTTGCTAGCGGTCTTTTGGGACGAAATATGTAGTTTTTTTTGCTGCCATAATATGTTTTCTGACAATATATACTTATGATTTATAAAATTTTTTCCCCATTTAAAATTTTTGTCAAGTTCCCTATTGTGTAACTATAATTTCTAAATATTTTGATGTACTAAATTTAAAACTCTTTAGTGAATACAGGTATATATTATGTCTGTTAAATATTTAGATTTGATTAAAGGCTCTATTCTATTAATGTAAGTATAGATTTGCAGTAAATTTAAAAACAAAGCCGCTTTCGTTCACAATAATTCGAATCGAATCGAGTAGGTTTTGAGGCAATGAATATTTAATTCGTGATTTTCCAGGTTTCAGTCGAGTTTTGCTTAAATCTTTTTGCTAGAATAAAGAGAATGAAAGACAATGCTAGTTGATTTAAAAGTAAATTTGGGAATAGTAAATTTGGAATAGAGGTATTAAGTTAAAATTAATACTTTGTATTTTTAAACACTTATTCCCAAAATAAATAATAAATAGAAAAAAAAAATTATACAGTGTGAGTTTGTAACTTGGAATAAATTCTGTATATTCAGTACAGTTGTTTTTTGGAAAAATGCTTGCGCGCTGGTATTAATTTCTGTTGGGCTCTTCTTTATAAAAATGCCTATTATACAGTGAGACCAGTAAAGTCCGCATCATATGAGATTTTTTTTTATTAATAACTTTATTCGAAATTTGACTTTGGCATCAAGTTATGCTTCGATGGAGATGAAAATTAAGCAACGTGATTCGAATTATCTGTCAAATTTTAATTTTTTCCAAAAAATAATTCAAAAGTACGGTTATTTCTAAAAGTATCGAAAAAAGTTATTAAAAAAAGTTTTTCTAAATGCAGTTTCTAGCCCACACGCAATATGTCAGCTGCATAAGATAATTTAGACACTTTACTGATGACACTGTGTTCTTTTTTGTCTTAATATTAAAGTGTATTACTTTCAGACACAAACTACGTTTTCAAAAATACTTATTTTATGAAGTTACCTTATACAGGGTCTAAAACAAATAAACTTTGCATCACAAGCGACCAAATTTTAATAGCCCAATTTTGATTTTGTAGAAAAACACATATAAAACAAAATATGACGATACTTTAAAGAAAATGTATCTGAAACAAAGCATTGTCAAAATTAAGAAGTTTTATGTAGGTTGCGTTGAGTGTTATTTTGCAAAAGTGGTGCAATTTACAAAATATGGGTAAAAAATCAAAATTATCTTATGCAGCTAAAATTTTGCACGTGGACTAGAAACTGCATTTAAAAAAACTTTCTTATACATTTTTTCGATACTTTCAGAAATAACCACACTTTTGAATTATTTTTTAGAAAAAATTAAAATTTTACAGATAATGCGAATCACGTGACTACTATTTTTTTTGCTTAATTTTCATCTCGATCGAAGCAGAACTTGATGCCAAAGTCAAATTTCGAATACAATTATTAATAAAAAAAAATCCCATATGGTGCGGACTTTACTGGTCACACTGTCTACTGTGTCCCAAATTAGAGATATGACGATATTGATAATTTTTCTAACTGTAATGAATGGTTAATGGTTAATTTTTATTCACTACTTTTAATGTGTATGTTAAGTTATACATAAGTACCAAAGCCCAAATGTGTATTCCCTGTTATTTATAAGGCATTAAACAAACAAAAATTAATCTAATAGAAATATATGTTCATTTGAAAACTTCCCACCTCGATTTTCGTGCTTTAAAATAAAATGAAAATGTAAAAAATCGCTCGGACCCGTCGATTTTTATTTCGAGGGGGACATCTTTTGCATATATTGTCAATCTTGTTACTTCAAGCCCCTAGGAGAGAGGGAGGGGGGGGGGGGTGTAAGATCTAAATCCTAAATTGATACCCCTATTTTATTAAACCGAATGTAAGAAATATAGTACTTCCGGTTTGACCGAAAGTTGACACTATTGGAAAGATAATAAAAATCGAAGATAGGGACATGTAAGCCGTTTTACTATAAGACGTACAGTTAGAAAGCTAGACGCTGTCAAAGTTCAAAAATGTAATTTTTCAAGAGTCAATATCTCGGAAACCGTTAAGTACAGACTAATAATGCTTTTATTAAAAAATGTTCACAATTTTATGCAGAATCCAAAAAAATTATATAAAATAGGGGTATCCATTTAAGATTTAGATCTTACCCCCCCTCCCTCCTAGGGGCTTGAAGTAACAAGATTGACAATATACGCAAAAGATGTCCCCCTCGAAATAAAAATCGACGGGTCCGAGCGATTTTCCACATTTTCATTTTAAAGCAGGAAAATCGAGGTGGGAAGTTTTCAAATGAAGCAGGACAAAGACAATTTAGGAATGCGTCGTTTACTACCTTTAAAGTGAAGTAAATCGTCCGTCCTGATTTGAATAAATTCACTGACAGCGGTGCCGCGGTGGACAAAAAACGATTTATTTTACACGCGGTGATGAAGTCTTAAAAACTCGAAGATCCCAACGAATAAAAAATAGAGACAATACGGCAAAATTTCGACTTATACCGAGAGCGTTCTGATTTATGCCACATGTCGTAACGAAAACCCCAAGCAATTTACAAATAGCTTTTCTTTGGGTTATGCTAATACCTTTATAATATGACTCTGAAACTCCAACAGGAAAGGGAAAAGAAAACGAAAATAGAATAGTTATTTATTCAGCTCCTTTCAGGGAAAGGATATATGGTCTCAAAGGATAACAAATCTAGTCCGGCACGCACCCTTGGGCATTTAAAAGAGATTGGTCCTGGGTCAGAGTGGCGAATTGAACACCAGACTTTGAGCTCTAATGTAATGGGTTTTCCCTAAAAAATGACCTAAGTGAAAACCATCGGGACTCTTTAAAGAATCTATTAAATGTTTAACATTTTATCTTTGCAACACATCTCGACATGCATAGAGTGAATTTTTCTTACGAGAAACCTAACATTTTTAATAAATGTAGTTTAGGGTTTCAAAATATTATCAACTCTGTCGGACTTCCACCATTGTCTTTATTTTGCTATTTAAAACAACATTTCGGTTAGTACGGACATAGTAATTTTTTTTGAAAATTACATAAATTTATTTTCAACCAATTAGAAGGCTTCTTTTTGTTTACGTTACTTATAGCAACGGGAGATTATCGCGATAATTTTGTTTTGTTTCTATTAACTTAATGAAATTATTAAGTGATAATTTATCTGTCAAAATTGCCAATATCTATTGGCAAAAGGCACTAAGAATAAAATCAAAATACATTTTGTTGCTAACTTATAATTTTAATTGATGCTAACCAATTTGCTTTAAGGTACGATTCGGGTGGTCTAAGATACATAACGTGACCATACGTCCCGTTTTCAACGGGACCGTCCCTTATTTCGGCTCTCCGTCCTGGTGTCCCCAAAAAGTAATTCGGGACGCGAAATTGTCCCGTTTTCCCAAACTCCACGAAAAAAAAATAATGGCGTAATCAACAACATATCAGTGTCAATTGTGTCATCTTATATAATATGGTATATTATGTTATATGCTTAAATTTCCACCAGTACTTGCAATCACCTTTCCGAACGCCGAAAACCGTGTGATTTTTATCCACTATAGAGGTGTGTCGTTCGCGAATATATTGATAGCAATAAAGACACAGAAGTATTTGACGAATTTTCAATAATCTCTAACTACATTACGTCGCAAAAAGTAACCGAATGGAATAATCTAAATGTTTCGTTGGGTGGAAGTATTCAAAAACTTTCACACCAACAATCATAAACATGAAAACTTTTGTATATTAATTGAATATATTTTATGTCTTCCTGGCACAAATGCACCAGTAGAAAGAATATTTTCTTTAATGAACAAACTGTGGACGACAGAAAAAACCCAGTTATAGATCTCAGTTCTTAAGGCGATGCTGATAACTAAAGTGAATATTAAAAAAACGTGCCAAGAATTTTATTCTTACTTAAAATCATCACCATTATCTGCATTAAATCAAATTTGTTCCTCTGACAAATATAGAAATAACTAAGTATTTATTTTTTATACCATTACTTTTTTAAATTTGTAGTACTATTTTAATAAATAGAATAAAACTTATTAAGAATGTGTTTTTTCTATTAAAAACCGACTAATTGACTTAAATGAGCCTTTGTCCATAAATAAATGGTCACGTTAAAGATACATAAAGTTAAATTACATTAGAAAAGATTATTTGTCTTATAACACTGTAGATGATTCTGAAAATTTATTGGAAAAGTTTTAAATAATTGATTCGTTTTTACTTATAGGGGATTCTTACGTTATAAAAAAAATACAGGGTGATCCACGATGGATGGCGATTGACTGTATCTCCAAAACCATACACAAAACTTTGGGGTAAAAAATTTGTTATGAATGATGAGCAAAAAAATTACTGGTAATAATTTTTAGGTTCCTAATTGTACCGCTAGGGTGTGTAGTCGCTATGCTATGATACAAAGTCCTTAATTTCTACTAATAACTGCAATACAATGCAGATCAGAAATTTAGTTTTTATTATGCTCGGTAATATCCTCTATAAATTTTATAATAACTATTTTTTTGAAGTTACCATTGTAACAGAGTGGAAAAGGGTAACGACTGAAAGTACTTAAAAGACTGTAACTTTGGTCTGAGATAACGGAATTAACAATTTATGGCTTTTTTTAAAGAACGTTTTATCCTGATTGAACGTTAATATAAATATTATTAAAATAATGCGTCAGGTTAATAATAGAGGGCACTTAAAAAAATATATATTTCCATCTTCGAATTCTTAAAAAAATTGAATGCAACCATCAAACAATTTTAACTGTATTCTATAGCTAACTAGTTAGTAAAGAGAACTAGACGTTTAAAAAAAATTATGATATTTTGTTAATGATTTAGCTATTTATCTAAAAAATGCAATAATAATCCACAAGTTACATTTATTACGAAGGCGGCCCTGAACAATTACGAAATAAAACAAAAGAATAACCATATTGTCGTTTTACCTATAATCATGTGTTACTGCTGTGATTATTTAGTCTAATTTTGTGAATAGAGTAAAAAAAAGGCCTTTTACGAATGAGATGAGATAATGATGACGACGATATTTTGAATTATTGAAAAACGCAGTTTTGGCTTCAAGAGAGAGTTACCTCATAGAGTTCACCATTTCAGAAGCGTTGTTCATGATTTTAATTACATAATTATTTATTTATTCATTTTACTAACTAATGACCTAAAAAATAGAGTAAAAATCAATGATTTCTGTCATATCAACCGCCTGGAACAATGTTTAATTTTATAATTGTTCATGGCCGCCTTGATAATAAATGTATCATCTGGATTATTATTGCTTATTTTGGATAAGTATAGCTAAATCATTAACATAATATCATAATTTATTTTTTTCAACGCCTAAAATTAACAAATTTAGTTAAAAAGCCATTCCTGTAGGATTTCAACGTTTAAATAAAAGGAAAATTGCAAAACTTTGCTAAAATACGAAATAACATTACACTCTTCCACTATTTTTGCAATAAGTTTTAAGGGAGAAAAGGGAACGACTTGCTATTTTTGTAGTTTACTATTTAGTTAGTTATAGAATAGAGCTAAAAAAGTTTGATGGTTGCTTTTCAATATTTTTTTTTTAATCAAAGCTATTTTTAATAATATTTATACAAACGTTCAAACAAGATAAAACGTTCTTTAAAATAAGCCATAGTTTGTTAGATTCGGTTAACGCAGACCGCAGTTACAGCATTTTAAGTACTTTTAGTGGTTACCCTTCTCCAAGCTGTTACCATGGTATCTACAAAAAAATTGTTATTACAAAATTTTTAGAGGATATTACCATAGACAATTTACCTTTAGATACCTACAGCTTATCTCCTGCGCAAACAAAAGTTACGTTTTATGGGTGAAAAAATACGTCCGAGCGCATGACTCGTCGGTCAGCTGTCTTCATTCGGGGAACCTTCGTGCATGCGCACAAACCTCGTGTTATCGGCCGTCCTACTTTATCGACAATAATCGACGCGCTCAAGAATACTCTCCAGAACCGGCTCGGCCGCCATTTTTGTTGTTGTGTTTTAAGGTTTCTCTTCTCTGCGGATTCCTTGTAGTTTTCTAAAGTTTTCAGCTATCGGATCGGCTATCGTGGATTGTGGGACTGGTGTTTAATATTTATGGATTTCTGGTTTTTGTGTAGTTTAGTTAGTGAATTGTGTTTGTGCTTTTAGTGACTCGGATTGTAATATAAACAATGACTAGTACTAGTTGCAGCCGTTGTATAATTGTATTATGCCCAAATAGGGGTAAAATAAACCCTCTATGGTGGCATATGAGCAAGAATTTAAATTTTAAAGCCCGGACCTGTCTATTTTTCCATTCGTCAAACGATAATGTTGCAGTGCGCATGTCTAATAGTTCCCAGTTTTGTTTACATGCGCGAGGCCATAAAACTGCCACATTCGTGATTATTGTTTGTTTATCTAAAGGTAAATTGTCTATGGATATTACAGAGCATATAAAAATTCTATTTCTGACCTACATTAAATCGCAGTTATTAGTAGAAATTAATACCGTAGCACAGCGACTACGCACCCTAGCGGTAAAATTAGGAACTTAAACATTTTTTTTTTTTGCTCATATGTCATAATGAATTGTTTACCCCAAAGTCGTAGCATGTATGGTTTTAGAGATTCAGCCGCTCGCTAACCGTCGTGGATCGCCCTGTATATTTTATATAAATAACTTAAACTTAGAGCAGTTTTTATGCAGAATTTTCAAAAAATCAATGAGAAGCCCATTAAAAAAAATTAAGAGTCAGCCAACACTGGCCTAAATTCAAAATATAATGAAACATGTATATCTACAAATTATCAAATAATAAAGGGCAAGAATCATTTTTTTATTTGTTCGTAATGTGTTGTTAAAATTTGAACGATAACTACCACAACTCCTTTTAAAAAATTAATATTGATCAACCAACAAAATGGCCAAGGCTTCACTAGTGTTTGCTCTAAACTAAACTATTGTCGATTTTCTTTTGTTCCAATACAGGGACACCACATTGCAAACAAACCGAAATTGTATTAAAAATTGATTTAAATATAAATGGAATTTACGAAGTTTTAATACTCCAATCAAATATTTCAAGATAAATTTCTTTAAATTTTTAAAAATTCAATTTCAATTCAATTATCATTGTCTTAACTTTACTTTATATCTTGATTAAAAAGATCAAAAGAATTTCAATTTACATTTGAAAGAGAAATATTCATTGCCCCGGATTTCACTTGAACCGATTTAAGTTTCCATAAAAGAAAACGTTATTTGTTTTTGAAATCTACTGAAAGTTTGTACATTTTGCTCCGTAAAAGGAAACATGAAGTTTCCAATTTAAATTTTATATTTGAATCAACAGTTATAGAGCGAAAGACTTGTGTAAATATAGGAAATAAATAACGTTTTTTTCTTATTTCGTCCAATATACAGTGTGACCAGTAAAGTCCGCATCATATGGGATTTTTTTTTTATTAATAGCTTTATTCGAAATTTGACTTTGGCATCAAGTTCTGCTTCGATCGAGATGAAAATTAAGCAAAAAAATAGTAGTCGCGTGATTCACATTATCTGTCAAATTTTAAGTTTTTCCAAAAAATAATTCAAAAGTGGGGTTACTTTTGAAAATATCGACAAAAGTTATTAGAAAAAGTTTTTTTAAATGCAGTTTCTAGCCCACATTTCAGCTGGATAGGATAATTTTGATTTTTCACCTATATTTTGTAAATTGCACCACTTTTGCAAAATAAGACTCAACGCAATCTACATAAAACTTCTTAGTTTTGACAATGCTTTATTTCAGATAGATTTTCTTTAAAGTAGCGCCATATTAAATGTGTGTTTTTCTACAAAATCAAAATTGGGCTATTAAGATTTGGTCGCATGTGATGCAAAGTTCATTTGTTTTTGATCCTTTATAAGGTAACTTCATAAAATAAGTATTTTTGAAAACGTAGTTTGTGTCTGAAAGTAAAAAAATAAAAAATAAAATAAAGGGGTTTTAAATTAAATCGTTGAAAATAGATAAACTTTACGTTAAGTTAAACTAAAATTTATTTTCCACTTAATGAACACTTTACTGATGACACTATGTTCTTTTTTGTCTTAATATTAAGGTGTATTACTTTCAAACACAAACTACGTTTTCAAAAATACTTATTTTATTAAGTTACCTTATACAGGGTCAAAAACGAATGAATTTTGCATCACATGCGACCAAATTTTAATAGCCCAATTTTGATTTTGTAGAAAAACACACATTTAATATGGCGCTACTTTAAAGAAAATCTATCTGAAATAAAGCATTGTCAAAACTAAGAAGTTTTATGTAGATTGCGTTGAGTCTTATTTTGCTAAAGTGGTGCAATTTACAAAATATAGGTGAAAATCAAAATTATCTTATCCAGCTGAATTTTGGCGTGTGAGCTAGAAACTGCAATTTAAAAAACTTTTTTCGATATTTTCAGAAATAACCCCACTTTTGAATTATTTTTTGAAAAATCAAGAATCACGTGACTACTATTTTTTTGTTTAATTTTCATCTCGATAGAAGCAGAACTTTATGCCAAAGTCAAATTTCGAATAAAGCTATTAATAAAAAAAACCCATATGATGCGGACTTTAATGGTGACACTGTACAGAGCAGCCTGGAATAAACCTAGCTATCTTGTAAATTTTCCTATTTGCGTAATAAAAGAAGAGCTCATTTTTTACAATTGCGAAGAAGGTAGCTTCTTTTCAAGGATAAGGATAAGGTAGGTAGGTACCTACATTATTTGTTTTTTGGAAATAAAATTTCAAAGAAATATAAGATTTGCAAATTACAGTCACTATAAAAACTCTCCCCCCCCCTCCTACCCAACCCCGCAAAATCTCAAAGTCTAAATAAATACCAAAGTTGCCCGACTGCACCAGAATCGATGGACCAGTTACCATAAACGTAAACCTTATTTTGTTTTTAAAAAGTACTGGAATTTTATACACCATACATTCTACTTTGCAAAACGAAAACTGGAGTTTCTATTTGCATTTTACATTATTTGTATGTACGGTTATATGGAATCGGAAAACATTTGAGTTGAGCCGAAGGATTGGTTTGAGCGCAGCAATGAACCTATATAAATTTTATGTGCTGTGTTAGAAGTTAAAGGTTTTCTATATTTAAGCGTTGCTTTATGTTTAAAAGAGCATTTATATGTTAGAATAATATCAATATGCCAAGATAATATGTAATATTTAATCAATTTAGAAGACTAGACTAGAGAGCAGAAAATATTATCAGTACTCATATGACTAGGACAATAAAAATCATCGATAATTTTAGGGAAATTTGCTCGAATGCATTTTAAGTTGAAAAAGAGCAGGTAGTGCACTACTACTGCTTCAGATCAGCAGTGCAAGTACTCTCCCTGAAATAGCGGGGTCCTCATAGCCGTGAAGCATGGGCACGTGTTATCTCTTCTGAAGCACAAACACGTACACCAAAAGTCTTACACCTACACAAACAATTTCACAGTGCGCCGCAAATAAATAAATAAGTAATACGACAAAACCAAAACCTAGGTATACCGGTACCTAGGCATAGGTGAAGTACGAAGCAAAGCAGCACGCACTAGGCGTGCAGAGCGGAAATACTAAGCGAGTGGTCTGAAGGTTTATACGCCTATGGCGCGGAAACCGCAGGAACACGGGGAGTTTAGTCGGTAGGCAGCCCCATTAGGGTTCAATCCGATATTACTCTGCCTCACAGTGTGCCAGTCTTTAGAAGATTCTCCTCGAGAAAAAAACGTAGTGCAATGTCCCGAATATTATTATTATTCCAGTTCCCATGACCGACCGTTGCGATTTGGCCGATTTAATTTTTTGGTTTCTGGGAAGAAATATTCCTAACACCTAAAAATATATGCATAAATATATTACATTTTTCCTCAGTGAGTATATTAGACAAGAAATCCCAAAATTTACTCTCCATTTCACGATACATATAAAATTTGTCCCTTTCAGTGATAAAGTAAATATCTTGAATACTCTCGCAAGATGGGGGCAAAGTCACGTGACACTCTGTCAATTTTGGTCTATTAAATTTTTATAAGTTGGCATAAATTACAGGACCGGACTTGAAAATTATACATGTGATACCTTCTAAAACAATTTATGCAATAGCCTCATCGGTTCTACCGCTTTAATATTGCCAAATAATAAGTAATAGGTACCTAATAATTTCTTTTGAAAGTTTTTTTTTATAAATATTATAATTTAAGGTAGGTAATAATAAGCATGAATTTCTCTATGATTTAAAGATAAATTGTCAACATAGATTTAAAAAGTTTATAATATTATAAATATCCAAACCTTAAAAATACTAAACTAACTAAAACACAACTTAAAATAGGATTCTGTCACTCATATTTAGAACAGATTTTTTTTTGTTTTATTTGTTCAAATTATACCTATAGGTAAAATACCTACAGTTCAACATAAACTACTTAATTGAATTCAAGTTATTGTTATTACATTCACTGTCAAGAAAATCCCCATATATGACTTACGTAAGGTACGTAGACCCAAATATGGTTTTTATAGAATTTGTTAGCTATGGTACGGTTACATTTCTAAACTTGTATGTGGGCTAACATAAAGTTAAAAGTTTCAATATAGCCAGGGATTTAATTTTTCTGGTGGAAACCCTACTTGAGTTTTTGGCTTACATAAGGTACGTAGACCCAAAAGTGGTTTTTATGGAATTTGTTGGTTATGATACAATTACATTATTTCTAAACTTGTATGTGGGCTAACATAAAGTTAAAAGCTTCAATATAGCTAGGGTTTTAATTTTTCTGTCAATGGAAACCCTAATTTAACAGTTTTTGACTTAACGTAAGGTACGAAGACCCAAATACGGTTTTTATAGATTTGTTGGTTATGATTAAGTTACATTCCTAAACTTGTATGTAGGCTAACATAAAGTTAAAAGCTTTAGTTTAGCCAGGGATTAAATTTTTCTGTCAGTAGAAACCCTACTTTAACAGTTTTTGACTTACGTAAGGTACCTAGACCCAAAAGTGGTTTTTATGGAATTTGTTTGTTAAAATGCAATTTATTGATACAGTTACATTTCTAAACTTGTATGTAGGCTAACTTTATGTTAAAAACTTTATTTTATTGTCATTCAAACAATAATAATAGTAATATCAAATAATAATTTCACTTATGTAAGGTACGTAGACACAGAAAATAGAATTATATATTTGTTCGCTATCCTATTACGTACTAATATGGTTAGCTATTTTAACTATTATAGTAACATAATATTACTAACTATTACCTTACTATTGCCAAACAATAATAATATTTACTAATAACAATAATAAAAATAATTCCTTCAAAATCAAATAGCTGCTTTTTAAAGGTTAATAATATGGAAAGCTGTTTTGGCATTTGGTAGAACTAGGCAATACCCGGTTTTATCAACCTACCCGGTTTTGTCCAACTCTCCCCTACCTACCTAAGTCAGGGAAATACTTAATTTCAACTTATTTTTCTTGAAACAGAAAAGGATATATCTAGATAATGTAAAATGCAAAAATTATACATTAGAAACCTAACCTTAACGAACAAACATTTTAGGAACAAAAATTTTACAAACTAACTTTTCGACAAAAACGGCGTTCAGATTAAATAAAACTTATTACTTATCGATGAAATCAACTAACGAGCAAGGCACACATTAATAATTATGATCCCTAATGAAAAAAAATTAAAAAATTTTAACCTGTATCTAAATTTTTGGTCAAATGAATAATAATTGTAGGTACTTACAATTAAATGTAACAAAAACGCAATTTATAACTCGGTGTTTGGACTCATTACGGCCCGCTACAAATCTAGGGATATTATTATGTCCCAATATCAGCTGATCGATGACAAATAACCGCTGTCATCTGTTTTAAAACGAGACTATTCGTGATATTTATTTAGTATAGGACGATATAAAATGGTCTTCCCGCTCGTTAGAATACTTTAAGACCTCTGACTTACATCCACTTTGATAGTTACTGCACAATGATCAGACAATAGTGGGTTAAGGACATCTACTGAGTGCGGTAAATAGTAAAAAAGTTTATAAAAATATTATCCAGGCAATGATTATTACGTGTGGTATTAAATATTTATTGAGCGAAGCCCATTGAGTATAGCAAATCCAGAAATGTATACCTAATCTTTATCCTTAATACCAATATACTTGTTTAGAGCAAATAATGTTCTAAAAGTTGATTGATTATGTTAAGAGACAAGTTGAAATCTCCTCTTGGAGGCCTGTAGACTGTCACCGCAATAATGCCCATACTTGTAATTTTAAATTGTGGTATTCTATTGGATCAAAAGAAAGGAAGAGAAATATAACGGGATAAAACAGAATAAATACATTTTTATATCTGCATTAAAACTCTTTTACGAATTTTGGCTTAGTCACCCACATTATGCCTCTTCAGAGATAAATTCTTAGAACTAAATCACATTAAATATTTAAATGATCTCGCAGGAGAAATTCACTTTTAATATGCATCTATTAACTTGATTATAATACAAACTTCACTAGTCTTTTAGTTAAGTAAGGCCACTTAAATATTAAAGCTTAAAATCAAAAAGTGCCCTGCATTTTATATAAACGACTTAGAAATAACAAAGTGTTTAGTTTTGTCCTGGGTAGCAATTTTGTATAATTTAAGTTGTTTTCGTGGGTCTAACTGAGCTAGTTCGGAACGATTAAATAATTCGATTAAAATGTCGGAAACACTGTAATTTAAATAATTTCGTGGCTAAGCTTTGGGGGAGCTTTAATTTTAATACCTTTCGTTTTAGGTTTTTAAAAAAACCTGCTCCGATTGTAAGATTTTCTTATTGTAGCGTGGGCGTGGGTTAATCCATTTTATTTTAGTAATACAAATTTGTTTTAATAGTCTATGAAGTTTGTGAGTCCATTTTTTCCATTTCAACTTTATCTACAGATCCCAATAACAAATAATTTTCTAGAGTAGCACAAACCTTTCCTAGAAATAATTTAAAAGACACGGCGAAAATATAAAATTTAAAAACATAAAATTAGAAACGTGGTAAGATTATCCCATTATTTGTGCAATTCTTTTATTTGCCACTTACCACCGATTATAACGGTATCCTTATTTCAATAAGTTAAATAGAAAAGAAAAGAAGACATACTCAGAGATATTCTTTAGGTAGATGCCGGAGGGTCGACTACCAACTCTAATCCTGCGATTGGTGAATTTGTGTTGTGACGGAGATTGCTAGTTTCGCGAGTGTTTATTATCTCAGTAAATATTTGAAAATTTTAAAACTAAAATCGTGGAAATTTTGTTTCCTCCGATGGAAAAAAATCAATCCTTGCAACTTAACATATATTACCTACATTAAACCAGGAGATTAAGGTAAATTTCTTGGCCCCAGTATTTTCTGGCCGCAATGGTATTTTAATTTAAACTGACTTTTAACAACCCGACAACTCTAGAAACAATATTTTTCAATTCAATAGCATTTTTTATTCATATTTAATAAATTTTTGTTCGTTTTTGTTTAATGGTAAAGATAGTAAGACAGTTTAAAATCATTTTTATGATTAAATAAATGTGGTGTCCATCATTGTTTACATATTTTATATTTAAATTTGTAGTACCTACTTAGACACATCTTTGTGATTAAATATAGATGGTCCTTTAGAAGGGGATATAAGAACTAATAGAGAGGTAATGCCGATGGCTAAAATTAAACCCAAAGGGTTTTTTTTTTAATATAATTTGTTAGCGTTAGGTATCTAAATATCCACAGTTTTAAAAAGCTATTTTTTCTGTTAAAATATTTTAGTAATTTAATTTGTAATACTGTAAAGCCACAACCACCTTAAAAGAAGCCGTGAAACAGAAACATCGACAACACTACTTGAATATCCATGTGTCACGTGACTTTTTTGAGGTTATTCATGCTTTAGGAATGTAATTTACGCGCGAAATAGGTGTTAACTTTGCGGTTCTTCGAATTAATTTGTATTTTTATCCGGTTTTTGATTGATATCTAATAGAAAATTTAAGCAACATGATTGCTAAGAACCTCTGCAAAATAATAGTGAACATTTTTGGTGCGGATTTGCTGTAATAGCATTAATAAAGTGAAAATCCAACAGCCTGGCCGGCCTGGCGGTTTTTTTACGGGTCTTATAATGGCGGCAGAATTTTATTTGTTTTAATTTAAAAGTTGTGTTTTTGTATTCTAGTTAGCTCTTTGGGATAAACTTTATTGTTTTGTGGCTACAGTTAATTGCATAACCTTATGACAAATATTGAAGTGTTTATTTAACTTGATGGTATATGTGAATTAGTTTAAAAATATCACTAGTAGAGATAGTTCCTAAGTAGGTAGGAGACCTCTAGATACCTAGGTACTTAGGTAATTACTATTCGTTTTCTTTTAGTTTGTTTATTTATCAACATGCCAAGCCGCTGCTGTATTCCTGGGTGTAACTCTAACTATAAAAGTATTTTAAAAGCAGATGAAGAGAGTGTATTAGTTTTTTACTTCCCAAAAGATGAAAATCTGTAAATTCTATGGCTAAAGGCCATTCCAAGAGCTAATTGGTCGCCCACACAGTATTCTATAGTTTGTGCTATATATATATTTTTATAGTTTAGATTTGACCAATGATTGTATAAATATTGTTAATCAGGTTTCAGTGGACATTGATATAAGTGTAAAGGTTTTTTAAAGGTAATGAATTGGCTTATAATAATTTGAAATGGATTTTACCTTTTGAAATGAAACTCAGTAGGTGGTCTCAGCTTGAAAACTTATTGTCTCTGTACCAATTCATACATTGTGAAAGTAATGAAGTTACCCAGATAGTGGGTGACTTTCTTAAGACAAGCGTAGATTCTTTAAACAAAGCCTTAAGCTTACTGAATTTTGAGACTTCAGAACATGTTAGTCAATCCTGTAATTCAAACGCAGAATATAATAATTTGTATAATAGAATCTTTTGATCGATCAAATAAATCTACTCGTAGTGAAACAATAACAGCTTCTCAATACAATATAACTATTATATAATAATAAGGTAAGTTGTTCTTGTTATCCAAAACTATTTATTACTTTTTTGTACATTTTTCAATATCAATATAGTGGCAACAGAGCCAAAAAAACACAAAAAATATCAGAAAGAATAAAAACTCGCCCGTTGCCGCGCGTCTTTTTGGATTTAATCTTATCAAAGTTAAAACTGTTGGTCTATATTTTCAAAAGTCACTGAAAGAAGTTAAAAATTTACTTGTGTTTATTAATAATTATTTTTTCTTGGGAACCTACTGTAAAACATGTTAAAATTAATAAAAACTGAAACTACTAACATTTGGCATTATCATAATTATTACTGGTGGTTTCGTTGAGGTATGTATCAGAGCCATATTTAATTTTTAAGAATTTTATCAAGAGTTTTTTCCAGTTAACTTTTATTTGGGTTATTGTTGTATAAGGTATACTTATCAAATATTGATGCTACAAGACAAATTCGACAAAATTGACATTTTGAGAAAAAGTTAAGTCGAAGTAATTCGAACCATGCTATTTCCTCAAACAATAATACAAGTTGTAAATTTACTTTAAGGGCAACGTTTAGAGCCAATATTCCTAAAACAATTAATTTCGTTTCACGAGACCTTATAGTCCCTTCTGCCCCAATTCACACGAAATATCCGGACAATCAAACCGTCTGGTAGGATGTTACTTTTGTCAGCTCGGGCCGTGCCCTATACTATCATTATGTGCAATTACGCTCTAGACCTGTCGGCCCAAAGCTAATTGTTGTTTCCAAATTACAATTAAGCAATTACAACTTTCTGAATGACTTTGGACCTCACGGCTTGTTCGCCGCGTCTTAAGGAAATACCTACTTATTGGTTACAACCGAGGTGAACAATATTGGGTAGACAGGAGTGGACTTTACTTTCTAGGACGCCTTTTTTGTCACTACCTTTCGGCACAGAGCAAATTTAGGGTAAATTTAACCATTAAACTAATTGGGATACAGCCATCACTATGAAGTGATCAAACAAAAAAATACATACGCAGATTTCGCGGTAACCATACCTAAGTCATATTTTTACAAGAGCTGGGTGATAATTTAAATGTGGTGTAGCCATGGAAGAAGGGGTTGGCCTATTGTTACTCTAATGTAGCTAAGTGACTAATTGTATCCCTTAACATCGTCTGGGTAATATCAGCCCGACGATCCGGCGGGACCTAAAGTTTTTGTCATGGGATCCGAACCACGCGTATATGCACTTGTTTATACGTCAGTCCTCGAAAGAGTAAGATCATCATATTAATTTTGAGAAAATGCAGAGAGGCTACACTGGTATGTGCAGAGAGATTTCCTAGCAACTCAAAGTGTAAATTAAAAGGCTGGAACCTATAGAAATGTTACTATTTCAGTCTCAAGGCGAAATCGCAAGTTTGGAGTAAAACTCAAACGAAAGAGAACAGGGCAATTGTAGTTTCAGGAGAGGTAGCTATTGACCCTTAATATACGTCTCCAGGCGGCTTGCTGGAGATGCTGGTATTAGTCAAAAATCACTTATAAAAAATGTATTTGCACAAGTTTCATTCATATCACATTACACCTCACCCAGAACTATATGATAAGACTTTGAAACCCGCATTACCCTTTACAATTGGGTCAGAAGACAAATGGAATGAAGTAATAGGTTTTTTTTTTGCTTTGGCAGATCTGCCATTCAGCCAGCCGCTAAGTTTTTAAGGGTTACAGATAATACGTCAAATCATAAGAAAAAGAAAAGAAAAGGAATAAACCTAAAAGGAAAGAGACAGTGTTACTCGCTTCTCGCTCTGGGCCGATCAGAGCATTTTATAAACAAACAGGAGGGCCCTGGGAAAACACATAACAATAGGCATTTAGGATATCTACATTTCTTAAGGATTCCGATATAAAATTACGATTATAACTTAATAATTACAGTTTAATGTTATTTCTATGTATTAATATACATATATATAGTAATAGGTTTTTGAAAAGTGTTTTTTTTTCTGACACAGCCACTTTCCATAATTATTATGGGCAGTTACGCCTCATTACTAGAAATTTAATTTCTTATTCTTGTATGATTAGTTTCCTGAAGGAAAACTGACACAGTATGCACTATTGGGCAGCGGAAAATCTCCACTAGATAAGAACTTCTCGAAATCAATATCCCTGGTCAATCAATGTCAGATATAAGATTATCGGTGATAAAGTGATTGGTTCGCGCTTCTTTGAAAGGCATTTAAATGGAGAAACGTACACAGAAAAAAAAATATCAATTATTCCAATTAAATCAACACATTAACATTGACATGTAGTTTCAGCATGACGGGGCTTCACCCCATTATGCAATTCAAGCCCGTAATTATGTAAATGAAATATTTGAAAATAGATGTATTGGTCGAGCTGGTCCAATACCTCCTAGAATACAAAGCCTAAGTGCTCGTTTTAAAATTAACGTGACGTCACACTATGTAGGCCAAAGTAGTCAATTAATGGCTAACTGGCTATCAGTCTTATTAAAATCATTGGTCAAATAATTTCCTTAACATTCTTCAACCCTGGGTCATGAGTCAGTTCTAAGAAAACTAAACGTAGCAAATGTGGTGTAACGATAAAATAACGACAGTAAACTGAAACTACAAACAGTACCTACTTGTAGCTAAATATTGTTTTTTTTATTTTGCCATTTACCTATTAGTTTTTACAATAATTTGGTGAATTTGAACCTTAAAAAATGCCTTATAAGTGCTGTGTTCCCGGGGGCCATAGGAATAACGTTAACGGACCAAAACTGCACGTATTCGGGTTTTCAAAAGATAACGTTTTGCGGATACAATGAATGTGGAATTCCAAAAACAGGTAAGGTTGTTTCAATTAATCTGAAAAAACTGCGTCTCAAAGAAAACTGCATTCCATCAATTTTTAAAAATTGTCCCGAATATCTATCTATCTAACGCAGTTTATATTTATAGAAGTAAAGACCAAAAATTAAAGGCAAATTTACATTTTGTACAAGCAATTGAAAAAAGCAGGGTACCGTACGAAATTCATAAAAATAACACAAGTTTCCAAAACTTTGAACAGTTTTTAAATTTGTATCAAACGTTTCCTCTAAAGGAGGCTGGTTCTCTGTAAAGGCTAAAGAAGAGAAGAAATAAATATAGTTTAAAAAAACTAAAAAACACGATTTAATAATTATTAATCAAACTAAAAAGCGGAAAATAAATAAGTATAGTTTAAAATAATTCTTGAAATTCCTAATATAGGCAGAAAATAATAATGAACGATAAACATTAGTATTATTGTGAAAAAAGCGTGGGGTGCTCTGCTGCTAGATTAGTAGATTATTGTTTTGTCAGCGGTTCTTGATAAGTCTCCAAAATTTAAATTAAATCTGACCGTTTAAAGTGGGTCAAAATCGGGTTCAAAGAAGTCGGTTACAAACAATCATACATACAAACCCAAACAAATCCGAACAAACGACAAGAATTTTCAAAATTAAAAAAAAAAATTTGTCAAAATTTTATTTTGACGAGTAGAATATTTGTTTAAATTTTTCTCTATTCTTAGCGACAATATCTATACGACCCCAAGTTTGTTTCATTACTATCGGTTATTGTAATAATTCTGACATATTGACAGGTGTCAAATTTTGATAAGAGAATTTTTTGCGTATTTTTTGAACTTTCCACCGTCAATATACATACGACCTTATAGTTTTTTCATTAATATCATTTTTTTTAAACGATTTGACATATTGACAGCTGTCAAATTTTGACAGGACAATTTTTTGATTATTTTTTACGAATCTTCGCATCGAATACTATACGACCCCATAATTTGTTTCGTCAAAATCGCTTCTTCGTTTTATACCTGACAGCTGTCAAAATATGACAGGAGAATTTTTTCCGTGTAGATTATTGTTTTGTCAGCGGTTCTTAATAGGTCTACAAAATTTAAATTAAATCTGACCGTTTAAAGTGGGTCAAAACCGGTTCAAAGAAGTCGGTTACAAACATACATACAAACATACAGATGAAGCTAATAAAAGTGTGTTAAAAATAACTTTTATAATTTATCATAAAGTCGATTCAGCCAGTAAACCTGCAAGATGGCCGACATGTCATATGACAAAAGTCATATTCCAGCTATTTAATTTTTAGTAAGAATAATATTGGCAGCAATTAGGTCATAAATGTCTAAAAATACTTACCGGCAACACAACAGCACAATGCTCTGAAAAGAACTGTTTTTAGAATTAAATAAAGTTTCAAGGCACAAAAATGGATAAAAACGAATAAAAACGACAAATCAAAACACCAAAATTGAACAATGTCAACTAAAACCTTAAACATTAACTCGAATATTACTTTATAATTATATCTCTGTCTAACACGTTATATTCCGTTCAAGACGTATTGCGTGTTGCTATACTCCTGGAAACCCCGGAAACGGTCTCTACGTTGCGCTTTACAAAAGCAATGCCTGACCTGCCCTGTGATCATATAACGGTTCGAGTTGGTTAGCACCGGTATATGTCTCTCTCTATCATGCATTTAACTCGATGCAAAGAAACAAGAAAGATATATGATTTAGGGACTTAATAATAGTAGCTTTTACTTATGTTTGAAATTGAATTTTAATAATTTCTGGTGTGAAATCCTAGTAACTTTTTGGCTTAATTTATTTGTGATTGGAGAGCGCTGACATGGATTATCCGCCGCCATCTTGCAGGTTTACTGACTGAATCGACTTTACCTTAAAGTTAGAAACATTTTAATATGGCCAATCTCTGTATTTCTGAATAAAGAATATTTTTTTGTTTTTCGCCCCTATGCCATTCCCCAGTGCAACCCCCTTGCCCCCTTGCACATTCCAGAGTCTCATATACCAGAACTTTTCTAGTGCCTAGTTGAATGTTAAATAGACCTTGATCAAATTAAATTAAGAATTTTTCTTGATGTCACTGAAAACCTTTTTCAAATTTCAGAATGTGTTTCCGTAGTTCCTTCCTATAATCTTAACACGCATTTCCTTCTAAAGGACGGAGATCCCAGAAATTAAACCTTTGCGCCAGATGTAACTGTTGTTAAATTGGACCTACCCTTTACTACTTCTAGGCCTAATTAGATGCTAGACCTGCAGGTCTAAGGGTTGTTTTTACCATTTCCGGAACTTATTCTATTAACAATCCGCCCATTCCGTCGAAGTAAGGAATTTTGTTAATTTGCATCTAAATCTAGAACATTTTCGCAAGGACGATGATTTAACGAAATACATAAGAAATATACTTAAGGTGGGAGTATCAACATGCTTGCCAACCTATAACCTATTTCGCCTAGATTTATTTATGTTTTCTAGCTTTTATACAAAATTTAAAGAAAATCAGTATCGACTTGATATTCTATAGGTAATAATTGACATATTTAATAAATATCAAGGAATTTCATAACTTATTTTAGGAGAATTGTATAGCAAAAAATATCGGGTAAGATTTTTTTTAAAATTATTATGTCATTGTCACTTATTGTTCTTTCACTATACAATTCTCCCAAAATTAGCAATGGAATTAATTGATATTTTTATAATATATCAGATACTACCTAAATAATGTACCGACGATATTGATTTTCTTTAAATGTTAGTTATTAAAATAATAAACTCAAAAAATCAACGCGAAATAGGTTATAGGTTGGCAATATATTGAATGACGTTGAGAATTCAACCTTAATACAAAATATGTTGTTGTGGAATAACAAAACAAATACAGAGTGTGTATAAAGTCTGGAAACGGCTTAATAACATCACAATTTACTGGCCGATTTAAACCAAATTTGGTACAGTTGTGTAAGAGGATCTAACGCACCGAATGACGATATTGGCGTTGTTGCCAGCTTTTTAGTTTGTCTGGAATTCGAACGAATTTTATATTTTTAAATATAACACCCAGTATATTTTTACATTTTTAAATTCCACATAAAATTATAATTATTTCTTATTAAATGCATTATTAGTCTATACTTCATAGTTTCCGAGATATTGACTCTCGAAAAGTGACATTTTTGAATTTTGACAGCTTATAACTTTCTAACAGTACGTCTTAGAGCAAAACGGCTTACATGTCCCTATCTTCAATTTTTATTATCTTCCCAAAAAAATCAACTTCCGGTTAAACCGGATGTAACTCGAAAGCAGGAAATATAGTTGTTCCGGTTTGACTGGAAGTTGATTTTTTTGGGAAGATAATAAAAATTAAAGATAGGGACATGTAAGCCGTTTTGCTCTAAGACGTACTGTTAGAAAGTTATAAGCTGTCAAAGTTCAAAAATGTCACTTTTCGAGAGTCAATATCTCGGAAACTATGAAGTATAGACTAATAATGCATTTAATAAAAAATAATTATAATTTTATGTGGAATTTAAAAATGTAAAAATATACTGGGTGTTATATTTAAAAATATAAAATTCGTTCGAATTCCAGACAAACTAAAAAGCTGGCAACAACGCCAATATCGTCATTCGGTGCGTTAGATCGTCTTACACAACTGTACCAAATTTGGTTTAAATCGGCCAGTAAATTGTGATGTTATTAAGCCGTTTCCAGACTTTATACACACACTGTATAATATTTAGAGTGTATATAAGCAAAATAGACCGAACAAAAAAGGTCTTGGTTTGAAGGTGGTAGACAATGAAGTAATTTAAAAAAAAAATATATTTTGTCGGATTTCCATTGTCTTTATTTTGTTACTTAACACACCGTTTCGGCTAGTTAGTATCTCTAACCGTCAAGTGTTAACTAAATTCTAAGGCTACTGTCTTAAATACTATCCACGTGCAATAAAGCTTGATGACTCCGTCTACTTGCTTATTGAAGTGTGAAGTTTGCGCTGTTGGTTTTGGACAAGAAGAGGCTTCCAGATATTGAGGATATCTATACTTGGTTTATTAAATATATGGGTATTTTGATTCATGAAAGCTCCTTCTTTGAATTTTCGTCTTCTCTAGTGCTGTTCCGTGTCCAAAACCTTGGCTTCTGATCACTGTATATTATGTTGGTTGGTCCATACATGTTCCGCTATACCTTATCTCAAAGTTTCACCACTTTGAGTGTGTTTCAGATGTTCTTTAA
Organism: Polydrusus pterygomalis; assembly: GCA_963969555.1. Classification (NCBI taxonomy): domain Eukaryota; kingdom Metazoa; phylum Arthropoda; class Insecta; order Coleoptera; family Curculionidae; genus Polydrusus; species Polydrusus pterygomalis. The sequence continues at coordinate 31,915,141 of OZ018376.1, read as the reverse complement.
CTCGCATGGGAAGAGGTATATTTATTTATTTGGTTCTCCAATGTACGATTTGCCACACTCGCAAGGCATTTGATAGATACAATTTTTTTGTGTTTTCATCACGGGGGGTTTTACTTTTGTAAGAAAGCTTCTAAGGGTGTTATCGGATTTGAAGGCTGTTTTAATATTATAGTTTTTGGTTATCCTTTTCAGAAGTCCCCTTGACATAAGGTATTGTAAGAAATGCTTGCTCCTCTTTCGTTTCTGTATTAGTTTTTACTTCGCGATTTTAAAGTTTTGAGATGGTATTAGTTACAAAAGTTTCAGGGTAACTATTCTGTTTTAAATCTTTTTTGATGTTTAAAATTTCAATATTAAGGTCTTCTGGATTATTGCAAACGTTAGAGATACTATGTGATAAAGAGTTTAAATTATGCCCTGTTTTATGGAGTTTGATTGATTCGATCCGTGAGTAAGGTATTGCCCCGTGTGAGTGGGTTTCCTGTACACTAAAGTTTTTATGTTTTTAGCACTTCGTTTGACGAGAACATCGAGAAAAGGTAGAGTGGAATGTTTTTCTGTTTCCATGGTAAATATAATGGATTATCTTATATTATAATTATGTTCCAAAAACCGTATCAGCTCTTCGTTGCTGTCTGTCCAGTTAATAAATGTGTCATCAACATATCTAATTTTAATAACTTTTTTTTTAAAAGGTCTTTTAATTTCAGATCATATTTTTTTCAGATATGACAGTAACACAACTAAGAAAAACTTTGGGATGATAGTCACAACGGCCACAACATGATTTATTTACTTACTTAATTTAAGCCAAAGTTGATAAAATCGGCGATAAAAAGTATTAAGTAGTCCAAAAATATAATCCCCTTAAAGACATATCTAGTCGTTTCTAACACTTATACAAGGGAGTCCAATAACTAAGGACCAAACAGCAACAGGAGATGGTAGAATTGTAATTTGGTAATTTTTTATGCTTAATTTCTAATGATAAGATTTTTGTTAAAAAGACACAAGGTAATGTAATTAAATACTTTTTTTTTGTATTAACTGCGCAAAATAGGTGTTTTTTTAATCGCACATGAGATTGTCAACTTTTACCGAGACCGTTAGTTCGAGGATAAAAATTCAATCAAATATTGGACACACTTTTGCGCGCGAAATACAAACAACATTTTTTGTACAGCTGTTTATTATTAACTATTTTATTAATTAAATGGATATTAGAATATTTTCAATATCTAATTATTATCTTTAGAACAAAAATTTAAATTTGAAATTCACAGCTTTGAAGGTATTTTTTCTTACATCTGTTCTGATTACCATGATAACCTGAAATTGTTTAAAATGTATTGATTGTCAAATCTATCGTTTTTCGTGTCAAGTTTGTCCAGTACCATGTCTAATAGCGATAGTGAGACACCTCAAGAAATTACGGATGCGGCGAAGATCGTTGTATTAAATCATATCAATTTACCCTCTAAATCAAAAATACAATATGAGAAAGTGTACACTCAGTTCTGTGAATGTTGTAACATAAAGAAGGTAAAAATCGTATCAGAATATGTTTTGCTGTGTTATTTGGAGGAAAAATTGAAAATATTAATTTAATTTACTTTCATTATAAAAAATGTTCTGGATATTAATTTTTGAATTTATACCGTGCGAGCAAAAATTATTTGCATCAAAGAGGGCCTTGCATCTAAGGACGTAATGCTTAGCCGTAGAGCTTAAAACCTGTTGGGTGTTAGTAACTACCTGAATTAACAATCAATCAGTTATTCCGTCATCTTTGACAGTCGTTAGAAGTAATTTGATTTATCGCTAATTTTTCCAATTTCTTGAACAATTCACACAATGGGCTTTACGGAACAGCACAAAACATTCATGGTTGAAGCGTATTTTCGAAACGGGGTTAGAGTAAATGGTGAGTGGCAATACAATCCGGGTTTGTGCATGGACGATTTTCACGAACATTTTCCTAACGTTGCTTTTATAGATGGGGATTTTTACGATTGTCTGAAAAGAACCGTGGCTGTGTTTAGGGAAACAGGTTCTATACAACATAAAAAAGGAGCAGAAAGACCATCTGTAATAACAGGACAACCTGTTTCAAACGTTCGTGAAATAATGCAAAATACGCCAACAAATTGTATAAGACATTGAATTCCCACCTAGATCACCTTGTTTAACGGTTTACTTCGTTTTTCCTCATTTAAAGAACACTATTTTTAAAACACCAGTTGCAAATTTAGAACAATTACAAGAAAGGATTATCCAAGAATGTGGTAACATTTTTTCAGAGATGCTGGTCAACACTTTCGAAAATATGAAGAGACGTGTGAATTTATGCTTGGAGCATGGCGGTGGCCAATTTCAGCAATTTATGTAATTATTTTTCTTTTTCTTTATGTATATTCTTACTTTGTTAATTTTGTAAACAACAAAAATAAATTTGTATTTGTCTACTTTTTTATTACTCATTAGTTTGGCATATCATGTCATAATATGAATTTGACAAAATTTAACCTAGATTTGGTTAGATATATCGTCCCCATATCATTGTGATATAAACCAAGCTCTACGTGTTTTAATCCAAGCCCTCTTTGATGCAAATAATTTTTGCTCGCACGGTAGATAAAATTAAATTATTTTACCCAAACCAAAGAGTAAATCTCCGTAAAAACAAAATTTAAATTACGTTGTTCAATAATCCCGACTTTAATTTTTTTAAAACATTTACATAAGTAGGCAGATAATGGTGTAAACACGATTTTTATTTGATTGAATAAAAATTATAGAACGTAGGTTTTTAATAACCAAATGTATTTTTAATTTTTATTTCTCTAAATTATCGGTATGCTGCCAAAGATCCTTAACGCGCCTGTATTCTTTATACGTGCATTACCACTGTGATAATTGAGTAGTGGGTGTACACACAAGGTTGTGTAGGCATAATGGCGATAAGACAAAGCGCTCGTAAATTACTTTTAAATTAATGGTTTGAAGTTTAGGGGTCACTTCACTTTTAATTAAATTTACTTGTTTTTTTTTACCGATAAAATATACGGCATTTTTTATATCATTACTTGTATGCTAGCCATATGCACTTAAGTTAAAGGTATATGATTTTTTCTTTACCCGATAATATTTTTTTTTAAAACCGACCAGAAAATTTACACTTTCTGGACAATTTTTCGTCTAGAAAATAACGTTTTCCGGTCTCTAATGTCACTGTCACCCTGTTTTTTGTTTTTCCAATCGCTCTTTGATAATACAAGATACCTTGATTTCGTTATTATGACAACAACATTTCGATGTATTGTCGAGTGACAGTTCGTTGATTTTTAATTTTGTTCTTTATGTCAAACTTGTTTCGCGTAGATTATAAAATATATCGAAGTGTCGGTCTTAAAAAAAATATTGTACGTCACGCAACCGAAAATTAGTGTTTTCCAGGTCTCTCCAAGCTTCTAGGACTCGCCTATGGCTCGCCCTGGAAATTCTTGTCTCGACCTGAAAAACACTACTTTCCGGTCTTGTAACGTCAATTACTATTTTTTTAAACCGACCAGAAAATATACACTTTCTGGACAATTTTTCGTCCAGAAAATAACGTTTTGTCGATCAAGACCGGAAAATTGACGTTAGAGACGGGAAACGATTTTTCCGGTCCCTGTTTTCTGTTTTTCCAATCGCTCTTTGATTATACAAGCTACCTCGATTTCGTTACTATGAGAACAACATTTCGATGTATTGTCGAGTGACAGTTCGTTGATTTTTAATTTGTTGTTTATGTCAAACTTGTTTCGCGAGTGCGCAAATTTAACAATATGAATTCAGATTTTGAATTATCCGACACGGAAAATGAGATTTCAGAAGAAATTTTGGAAGCAGGAAGGAAAGCGACTTACGATATATTGCCAGTAAAATCAAAAGCCCGTTACGAGAAGTCATAATATAAAATAAAATAAAATAAAGAATTAAATGTATATCGAAGTGTCGGTCTTAAAAAAAATAGTGTACGTCACGCAACCGAAAATTAGTGTTTTCCAGGTATTTCCAAGCTTCCAGGACTTGCCTACAGCTCACCCTGGAAATGCTTGTCTCGACCTGAAAAACACTACTTTCCGGTCTTGTAACGTAAATTACTATTTTCCGCACCTAACGCTCGAAGAAGCCGATCTGCCTATTCTCTCTCTCCCCTTTAAACTCATTGGTGGGAATGAGATGTTCGAAACAAAGATTGTAGCGACCCTTGCAATTTTAACATGTTTTTTTTACCAGGGAAAATATATTTTCTTAAAAATGGAAAAATAAAATTTAAACTGAAAAAAATACCCAAAATTATGTACTTTTTTTGCATTCAAATTTGTTTTGCCAGCACAATGGCAAAAATCAAATAAAAAGTTAATATTTTTTAGTCTTTTTATGAGAACTGAACTACGAGTTAGGTAGTGTCTTTTATTCTTCTCTGTTATACACACAGAAAACTTTTCGCTTTTCCAGCTTTCATAACCTGATTAATTTTGCTCTGACGGCTTCTCGCCGACAACGGCTCGATAGATTATAGTCCGAATAATCCTCGCATTTTTATTAGAATTAACAGGTTGGCTACTTGTTTCTTTTGGAGATTATCAGTATAGCATTAAGACAGGTATACTTATTAGTAAAGTAAATAACTTATTATTTATTTGTAAAGAACCCCGCACTTCTCTTATGGAAAATGGCCCTCGGTTAAATTTCCTAAATTCTTAGTATGTTGCAGAGAATGTTATTCTGATCACAAAAGTATTCATGGCCACAAGAAAATCTGCCGACCAGTTTTTGAGATACAGTTGCAAAATATGAGTTTTCAATACATTATATTTTCATTTATAATATTAATTCGTTTTATTTTTCTACATTTTTGTTGACCCTGTCGTAGATAGGATAGAATACTATAAAAGTAGTTTAAAATTTTTGATTATATACCGGGTGAGTGACGAAAATTATTTAATATTTTTTGTTAAATCATTGTATTTTCGGCATTTAATTAAATATTAACAAAGTAATACTGTAGATGACATAAGCTTGGAGCAAGCTATCAAAATTTATATTATTTAAAATTATACAGGGTAACTCACAAAAATTAATATTTTTTTTATTAGTTTTTAAAGAAATTTTGTAGATATTTCTTTATGTAGGTACGGCTTGTCGCTTATCGTCGCCTTGTTTAAAGGGCGCCTCACTGTTACTGTATAATTTCGTTTATTTAGTAAATTTTGGCCTGAGAAATAGAGTTGAACTTAAAATTTAACTGGGAACTACTGGGAGAGTGGGAAGGGGGCGTCGTCTGGGAAAGGGCTTAAAGGGCGGAGGGGGGGGGCGTTCGCCCCTTGGCCCCCGCACGCTACGCCACTGGCAAACATGTAAGTAAGACACTTCAAGCAAGAAATATTAAAAACAACGAAATTTAACCCATCCAATTTTAATATACTGAGTGATTTTTAAATACATGCATTTTTCTGTTATTTTTCTATCGGTTTTCATCGGAAACACCCTGTATAACGTTGATTATTATATATATTTGGAACTATACGATAAGCGACAAGCAGTACATGAAAAAATATCTACAAAATTTCTTTAAAAACTAATAAAAAAAATATATTTTTTTTTTGAGTTACCCTGAATAATTTTAAATAATATAAATTCTGATAGCTTGCTCCAAGCTAATGTCATTTACACTAATCTACAGTATTCTTTGTTAATATTAAATTTATTGCCGAAAATACAGTGATTTAACAAAAAATATTAAATAATTTTCGTCACTTACCCGGTATATAATCAAAAATTTTAAACTACTTTTATAGTATTCTATCCTTATCTACGACAGGGTCAACAATAATGTAGAAAAATAAAACGGATTAATATTATAAACGAAAATATAGTTAATGTATTAAAAACTCATATTTTGCAACTTGGACACCCTGTATCTCAAAAACTGGTCGGCCGATTTTGTTGTGGCCATGGATACTTTTGATCAGAATGATATTCTCTACAACATACTAAAAATTTAGGAAATTTAACCGAGGGCAATTTTCCATAAGAGAAGTGCGGGGTTATTTGGTTAAAGTTAGATGTCATGGACAGTTATTACAGATGGGTAACTATAGCACATAATATATGTAACCAGTATATTATAACCAATGTTATGCAACCATGTTTTTGTGTTGTCTGGTCTAGTTCAGCGGTTCCCAAACGGTGGTTCGCGAACCCCTAGGGGTCAGTCAATCGACGGCGACGCGACGAACCAAATATGCCGAAGGTCGCGGCGCTGTCAATATCAATTTGATTGAACATCGCAAGCGACGGTTATTTTGTTTTGATGCGCTTAATAATAGGGAACTTTCCAATTTTTTTTTCTTTAATAATATGATTTAGTTAGGCCTAAAAAATATTCCCCAATTAGTTCTTCTTAAAAATCAGTAATAACTTGGTAAAAATTCTTTAAAGTTTCGCGCGTATCAAAAGCATTTCAAACGACCTTTTAAGCGCGCCAAGCCCGATGACGTCAGGAAGTATGACTTTTCCGTCATCCGTCATCCTGACCGGTGGCCGAGCTACCGAGTTTGCATTTGGATTGCCGTGTGTTATTGTTATTGTATTGTTTTTTTAAGGTGGAATTCTCAACGTCGTTCAATTTATTGCCAACCTATAACCTATTTCGTGGATGTCACACACGAATTATACTTCTTGACGTCACGACCCGTTTTTACCCGCTTGGGATAATTTCAATTTTGGGGCATTTTTAAATCTTGCTAGCGGTCTTTTGGGACGAAATAAGTTTTTTTTTGCTGCCATATGTTTTATGACAATATAAGTATACTTATGATTTATAGAATTTTTTTCCCATTTAAAATTTTTGTCAAGTTCCCTATTGTGTGACAAGTTCTAGTTAAAATCTAACAAACATTTAAAAACATTAATTATATTATGGTGGATAAGTATGGGTGGTTCGCAACAAAGGTATTTTTTTTAAAAGGGGTTCGCCGTTGACAATAGGTTGGGAACCGCTGGTCTAGTTTATAATAGAAACATCTAAAACCAACCTAAACTACCTTTGCTTGGTTAGTGTTCTGTAGTCTGTGCCTTTACCTACGCATAGTATCCGCCATGGTTGGGACGACTTTGGTGTTGTTTGGCCGGACTCGTGGCATGATTCCAGAAGTTTATTATTTAAGGTAAGTATTTACACTTACAGATTACTGTTGTTGCTTTTATTGGCTCAAATTTTAGTAGAATTTTATTACGAATGATTTTATTAAATAGGTAAGTAGGTATACCGACAATGGCAGTATGATTTGGTGATGATAACGTATATTTGAAATTATTTTTTAAAGGTGCACACTGTCAGATGCTACTACTTCTACAATGTGACCAGTAAAGTCCGCATTATATGGGATTTTAATTAACAGCTTTATTCGAAATTTCACTTTGGCATTAAGTTCTGCTTTGATCGAGATGAAAATTAAGCAACAAAATTGTAGTCGCGTGATTCGCATTAGCTGTCAAATTTTAAGTTTTTCCAAAAAATAATTCAAAAGTGGGGTTATTTCTGAAAATAAAAAGTATTAGAAATGCAGTTTCTAGCCCATATGCAAAATTTTAGCTACATAAGATAATTTTGATTTTTTACCCACCACTAAAATGTATTTTCCACTTAATGAACACTTTACTGATGACACATTGTTCTATTTTGTCTTATTATTAAGGTGTATTACTTTCAGACATAAACTACGTTTTCAAAAATACTTATTTTATGAAGTTACCTTATACAGGGTAAAAAAAAATCTTTGCATCACATGCGACCAAATTTTAATGGCAACATTTTGATTTTGTAGAAAAACACATTTAATAGGGCGCTACTTTAAAGAAAATGTATCTAAAATAAAGCATTGTCAATACTAAGAAGTTTTATGTAGGTTGGGTTGAGTCTTATTTTACAAAAGTTGGGTAAACAACCAAAATTTACTTATGCAGCTAAAATATTGCATGTGGGCTAAAAACTGTATTTAAAAAAACTTTTTCTAATAACTTTTATCGATATTTTCAGAAATAACCCCACTTTTGAATTATTTTTTGGAAAAAATTAAAATTTGACAGATAATGCGAATCACGTGACTACTATTTTTTTGCTTAATTTTCATCTCGATGGAAGCAGAACTTGATTCCAAAGTCAAATTTCGAATAAAGTTATTATTAAAAAAAATCCCATATGATGCGGACTTTACTGGTCACACTGTATATTTAAAGTCCAGCGTTAACGAGATATCGTCAAACGGTACACTAAATGGACACCCGGTATAAATACATACCGTTCATATTTCACTGAAATAATATCTCTGAGTTTCAAACAAATCCAAACTACAATTTAGTTATTTCCATTTCTCATTTTCATTTTCTGGACACTAAAATCGATGTGTATATGATTGAATCTATCCTCAAAACTTACCCTTAAAAGACATGTATCAGTTGTATTGAAATGCATCTGAAATATGCATATAACATGCTCAAAGGATTTGGGATTTACTGTCCGAATGCGCCTTTATCGTCGTAGTGTTGGTTAAATTGAATTTTCCGTATTGCATTCTCCACAATTCGTATTTCTGAAAAATTGAGCTGCCCAAGGCGGGCCTCTCTCGTTTCAAAAGGTGATCGTCTACAAGTAAAGTATGTTTCAAGTAGTAACAAAAGTGTTGTAAGATTTCATTTGCCTATAAGTAAACCAGGTAATAAAGTTACAACATCTTAGTCACTAGCTAACTTATAATTACTTACGTAATGATTCTATTTTCTGATTTCACTACCCAGGGCCTAGGTCTAGTTGTGATAAAAAAAAAACAATCATTTTTGCGTCTAAATAGCTTCTTTAATGTGATTAAAAATTAAAGTATATTTTTGGGATCTTTTAAAATAAGGCTTACCATAGAGTGCATCCCAATCAGTCTCTAACTATGTAAATATTTAGCAAACGATTGTAGTGGGATGCTACTTTTCGGTGTACTTTTTATTTTTTGATAATTGGACGAATAACGAAAAAGTCAATATGCGAATGTGTTTTCTATTGGCCTATATTAGTAAGAGATAGTTTGATTACTCGCATCAGATGATGAACACACAATAATAATTTATCCATCATCTTCCCATATCAATACACTTTTCATATTCAGACTTATTTGTTATCTATTGGCAGTTATTTTTTTTTTGTCACCTTACTTACTGTAACATTACGATAAGTAGAATATTTATAATAAAAATTCTGTTTCCATTTGCTCATTATTCCATTTGCTTTGCGTCTTCAGGTTCTAGGTTATTTATTTTCTTTAGGCTTTCTTTTTCAACTGTCCTCGGCGTTCTTATAATTTTCAGTGATTTAATTCGATTTTCTTAATAGCTATTTATGCAGCCCTGCTAAGACCTGGCTTATTTTGCCTTTCTCTTACACCTCATTCATGTTTCATTACATATTCTAAATAGATGTAGGAAGGGGAGTTTCATCACGCTGGGCCCATAAGATTAACATGGGGCCTAATATCTTACAAAAGAACACCCACCGAGTACTAGAGTATGGTACTTTGATGTGTTTTGCGGATATCAAAAATCACCTCAGAGTAGAGAAGTTTGTTAAAAAAATATTTGTTTTTTCTGTATATAATTTTTAAAATATAGTTTTGTACAACAGTTAGTGGAGCTAAAGAATTTTCATATGGACCTCCACAAACACAAAGATTCAATCAGAGCTTTGCATATCGTAATTAAAAGCTTGTTAGCAAAAATTTAGTGCATAGTGAATTTATAAATTAGCTTTCGCGATTTTTAGAGATTTATGACATGGATGTCCCATGTGAGATGTTTGTCAATTATTGTGAGTGCAAGATACTTTAAATACTACCAAATGGTCGTCGGATTCCATAGTTATCTACCTATTACTTTTCTCCTTTCTCTAATAGTTTCAGTAAATTTGATAAATTTTTCTTCGTTAATTTTTTTAATGTTATTTATTTTTGCACCTAACTTTTATCTAGTTTTAAAAAGTCTATTTTCCTTTAAACCCTATCATTCACTTGACAGATTTTGACATTCCATTCACCCGCACAGAAAATGTTCTTTTGATCGCAAAACAAATTTTCGGGATTTCTTTTATATGATTGTTTATTATGTTTATGTCGCCTATTAGCATTAAATGATTTTGATAGTGTGCTTTACTTAACCTGTATCTGGACCGCCATGAAGATGGTTGTAGACAACTGGTTTTATTTCTTGATGTGCAAAGTATACTTGACGCCTATTGAAACATATAAGCCAGAATTCTCCAAGCAAAATTTTTTCTTCTATACTAATTTTTATTTTCTTACTTGTGAAACCCTTTAGTTGAAATATACTCTATGTGACTGACTTTTTATTTTATTTTGACAACGAACCTCAAAGGGCTATAGGAAAATGGCTTTGAAGTACAAATATTTATAGAAAAGGGAATGGCCATCGCAGAATCTCTTTCTACCCAGGTATATGTTTTTCACTTTGTAGTTAGTTGAAGTGGAAAACGTGTTACCACAGACGGTCGGTTTCGCTTTTTTTTGGGTTGCTAATTTGAAAGTGTAATAACATTTAGTTCTTTAGATTTAAATGTTAAAGGTATTTGTTTGGAAAATAATGGTAACCTTTTAGTCTGGCGAGAACGTTAATTTTGCTAAATCCAAAGGCGGTTGTTTATTTTTTTATCAGGATAAATAAACAACAAAAGTTATTTTTATTTATATTTTATTAAGGGTCCATGTCTTTGGTCTCAGACTATACCGGTATGGTACGGGTGATCCTTCGGCATGTTGTCGGGTGCCCGAACCAAGTGAAGGATTTAGTGCAGACGGTGACTCACGAAGGGACGCATGTCTGATACCGATTGAGATATATAGGAGGACGCTCTGAAGTCTGAATTCGACAGAGCGAATAGTGTTCTGTGGAGTGACATATCCGATACTGATCCCAATGGATTAGGGGAACTACGGGAACATTCTTTAAGTCAAGGTGTGTGGTGAACAAGAAGTGTTACAATAACGACTTCATTGTGTTGAGAATAACCTCTACCTGTCCAGTAATAATTATGGTTTGGAACCTACGTAAAACTGTCTGGTTGACATTATCCAGAAGTAATAAATAGGGTTGACAAAAAGGGTCGCCATTGGCGTACTGACCAGACGTCAAACTGCCCCCTCTCTACAACTACTACCACCATACTACCACTACCATACTACTACTACAATATTACTACAATTAATTATTTCTAACTTAATAACAATAATAATTATACAGTATACATGACGATGGTGCTGGCTGCAAGCTGTAATTAATCATTTCAATTTCTTTAGAATGCACAGCAGGCCGAATGGAATCAAGTTTGTCGTTGTCAGTGATAACTTGGAGCAAAACTGTGAACTTGATACTTTCTATTTTAAACGTTGTGTGATCTCGTTAGACCGAATGATTTAGGTACTCACCTATAATACCTGAACGTATGCAAATACCAACTAACGCCTTCTGTAGAAGTTGCAGAGATGAAGAAGAGGAGGAAAGTATTCAGCATTTCTTGTGTGAATGCCCCGGCCTCGCGAGAAGAAGATTCAATGCACTGGGCGAACCATTTTTTAATGATCTGGAGGAAGTGAGCAGCCTGCAACTGGGTCGACTCACTAAGTTTATTAACAGCCGTGGCTGGTTTGAATGAACTGCCAAGATTCTTCTACAATCCACGTCACGTCGCGTTAACCATCAGGAAGCTGATGCAAATAGGTTCCGCGGAACATGTGTGGTACCACAACGGTCCTTACAGGACTACGTGTGACTGTTTGGTCAATGCCAGAGGTCTGCCACTCTAACCTAACCTAACCTAGTTTTTTTTTAAATCGGTCCCCAAAGAAGTGAAAAATTTATATCGGAAAAAACATTTTTTGACGGACATTCTTGACGTACATAAAATAAATTCTACCCCTAAGGTACGTAAAGTTCACGGAATGGTTCTGTGAATGTTATTAACGACCTTTAATGAAATAGATATATTTTTTAATAATTATGAAGCTATATTTTTGGTATTATTTTCATGAACAAAGCTAGGCGATAAATTACATTTTTAGGGTAAGAAAAAGGTAAGAAAAAATGTAAGAAAGCACCAAAGAAGTTTCTATTTCAAAGTAATATGCTTACCTATTAAAGGTTCTATTGGGTCAATTGGGAAGTTATAACATTTGAATAGCGGGAGCAAAGCGAAGGGTATCAAATTAATTGATTCAGCGGATACTTGGTGAAAATCCATAATTATATAATTAGAACACGAAAGTGACAATTCTATCAATTTTCTTGATTTAAATATTAAGAGAGAAAGTGATAGACACGTTTTCTCCGTTTTCCATAAACCATTTCATACTGATATATACTGTCACACACAACTCTTCTTGCCACCCTATATATATATAACACAAACTAGCTTTTTTTTACAGTATGATCCATAAACTAGTAAATCTCCCTCTAAATAAAATCAATTTTCAAAATGAACTAAACATTATTAAACAAATTGCAGTTAACAACGGATATAACTCAAATCTAATTTACCAAATCCTAAAAAAGAAAACTTATAAAAAGGCAATGGACTTAGTTTTTCCTACAAGCAAAAACTCTGACCAATTTATAGTTTGTCACTTTCTTTGGACAACCTAGCAAAATAGTTGGCAATTTTTTTAACAAACTTGATATAAATGTGTGTTACAAAACTAATAACTCTTTAAGTAAATTTATAAAAAACAATAAAACTAAAAGCGATAAAACCAAAAAATCAGGCGTCTATAAATTAAAATGCCAAGATTGTCCTAAAACATACATTGGCCAAACGGGTAGAAATTTTGACAAAAGAACACAGGAACATTATAACATTTTTCCAAAAAATAAAACAGACTCAAACTATGCTAACCACTAACCATTTACTTGATTATCAACATAATTTTGATCCTTCCTTTAAAATCTTACATACAGAAAACCAAGGCTTAAAACTTAGCTTGTTAAAATCTATGGAAATAAATAAACCCAAAAATACGGACCAACTAGATTTAACTAATTCACCTTTGTTAAATTTATTCTATTGACCATATACCTACGTAAGATTTTGTAAATTACCCATACTGTACCTAATTTAATTTAATTTTTAAACCCTCTGTTGGATTTTCCCGCTATTGTAACCCTTCCACTGTTTTTATTTACATCTTCCATAATTAAAATTTTATTGCACCCAGTTTTTATTTTTCACCTTTATTAAAATCATTGTCATCTGCCGAAGCTACAGTGTTAGCGAAAAATGTCATTTTTCTAGTAAATATACTTAGTGAAAATTTACAAGTTCAACTTTGTTTTACTGTATCCCATAATACTATAACGACGGGTATCAGCTAGTCACTAATGTTATTTATTTGATGACAGAAGCATATATTCGGTTTTTTTGGATAGTTAAGGTTTAAACGATACTTATCGATCATCATGTAATAGATTTTTAATTTATGATTAAAAAAAAATTAAGGATGGAATATTTTACCTACAGCGAATAAATTTTAATATACTTACTTTACTGGAACATACTGGAACATGCTGGCACAGTGCCAAGTATGTTCTTCTCTTATTATGCTATATTAAAGTTCTGGGAACATAATACGGTTGATAACATTGATTGCAATAATTTCAACCCTAAAAAAATCAAATCATCATGATCTACCTTAAGTAAAGAAAATTACAGCCGCAACCATACATTTCCATTGATCTATCCAGTAATGCCAACGAAAGGAAACGACCGTCATTACCCGTATCCCTCGCATAGATCTCGGCAGTCAGTTTTGCGCTCGATAAAATGACCGAATTCACTGAAATCCTGTATAGGCTATTTCGCTGTGATTATGCGGTTTGGCTGACCGTCATTAATTTTATAAATTCATTACTGTTAATGTGTCTGCCGAATCATGATAGAGATTCGAATTTCGGGCATGTCGGAAATACCGCCGACAACGGCGGATGTGGTGGTCCATTTATAGTCACGAAATGATCCAGCATTGATCAGATTAATTATTCCAAATAAAGAAAAATACCGATGAATATTGAAAAAAAAAATATATTAAAGTATCAAGTTTTATTTATTTATTCACGGGCACTGCCCAATTTCACAAAAAAATAAATAATCTTAATCCTAACGCAGAGTTAATATATTTTTCCTACGACCACCTATGAAAATGAAAAATAAAGCACGCCTAACTTGGCTAGAAAGTCCTTTATATCACACGCGTGTTGAAATATTATCTTTCAATACGTGTTCGTGGGCGTGTGTTGAAATATAAAACAGCTGATGGCCGACGAATTTGACAGCAAAACTATTTAAAAAAATAACAAACTTACGGGACCCGTGGAGCGAATTGGGATGCTGGGTGGGGTAAAATACACTAGGGCATTACTGCAAATAAAAAAACCCTTTTTTTTTCGTTATTTTTGAAAACCTAAGAGCATCTATGATAAAAATAATAATAATAATATATCAAAAAGGGAAAATATGTCGGGCAACCCACCAAACATGTCAACTGAGTTGAACCACAGAAAAAAAAGGGGCAGCTATAGAGCAGAAATAGAATACCCTAGGAAATACCGATTTATAATTTTACAGTTATCTCGGATAAAAATATCCACACAATGTTAAAGGATATGGGACAAGTGAATGTGCTTTATCTAAGTAAATTTATTTTAACTAGACTGGGTACATATCGCTAATCGTCAGCCGAGAGTGCATCTAATATTAGTACTAAAAAAATTATTTTCTTTTCCTTTTCTCTATTTACTATTGCTTTTTTTACCTCACCTTCCTGCGGAACGTGAAGGGGAAACATATCGCCAAATTGTCATTATAACAACTAACAAAAAATAAAAAATAAAAAAACGGATGCAAAATTTCCGGTTTCTCGTATAGATAGGTAGTTTTTGAAGACGGCATCGTATATTGCTCGACGTCCTATTTCCATTGCCGTCTCGCTCGATTCGCTACGACTTTTCATTACTGAAATATATGTTATTTAATATTATGATATTGATATGGACATTTATAGGTGCTTTTAAACTCGCACACCTTTGTGCAATGTGGGATATACTTTTCATATTTCATTATCACATTATCAGCTAATAAATTTGTGGAAATATTATTGTGCCGAGCCCTTCGGGCACGGCACTGCTCGAGTTCGTTCATTTAATTTTATACTTTTGACAAAACCATTTGTTAGCAAGCCCTAACTGTTAAGCACTTCGATTCGTGTTCAATAAAATATGTGTAATTTCTTCACAACTCAGGTCGCAATAAAAATATAAGTATGTGTAATTTTTTACTGCTCAAGTTCGTTTTTTTCGTACTGATGATTGACGCTGTAAGAATCTGAAATTCAATCATATTTATGATTATTTTGGTAAATAAGAAAGTTTTATACGACAGCTACCATTTTGACAGGTAAAAGTCAAGTTTTTTAAAGCTTTTTTTGTATCTGAGAGTATAGCTGTAAGAGTCCAAAATTTAAAAAAATTTCAGAGGTAACAAAGTTCTACACAACAGCTGTCAAATTTTGACAGGTAAGCGTCAATTTTTTTTAACCTTTTTCATAGCGAGGGCTATAGCTGTAAGAATCCTAAGTTGAAAAATTTTTCAGTTAATAAATAACAAAATTTTATACGACAGCTTTAAGATTTTGACAGTTAAGTGTCAATTTTTTTTTTAGCTTTTTCGTAACGAGGATTATAGCTGTAAGAATCCTAAATTGAAAATTTTTCAGTTCCTAAATAACAAAGTTCTATACGACAGCTGTTATTTTGACAGTTAATTTTCAATTTAGGATTAAAACGGTATAATTCTACAAATACTATAATATATAACATTTCGATCAAAAGTTGTTTTTCGTACGAAAAACAATGATAACCGTAAAAGAATCGTTTCTTAAATAGTAATTCTTACTTTTTTATAATTTGCACCCTTTTTATTACCGGTAGGTATAGAAAAATATATTTGAAAAAAAGTAGTATTTAAGATGACCTAAGCTAATCTCCAAACCAAAAGTGTGTTAGACGCACCCAATTCGATTTATTAACGATCCAACATGACTCTACATTGATTTTTTAAAAAATCAAAAAATTGACTTTCCAACTTTCGATCGCGTTCGCAAACAACAGTGTTTTGTAGCCCAACATCGTCTACATGCCAAAAAAGTTTAAATCGATTAAAATGATTTTTGCCACCTGTATCGCGCTACAACGAAAAAAAAAACATATTTTTCAACTTTGACTTAAATAACTTTTTTCCGGTACACCCTGTATATTGGAAATTGCTCCCAGAACGTGCCCCTACTATTCCTCTCTACGTCCAGAAATTTTTTATTGTTTTGCTCTAACCGTTTCCGAGAAAAAAATTCGCGAATATCGAAATATCGAACAGCCTCCCACCACGTGGCGATGCATTTTCAATGTCGGAACGTCATCTTTAAAATCGACATTACAACTATTTCTGAAACATTTTGGCAAATATTTTGGTCAATAAAATTAGAAGAAGGTTCAAGGTAGATATTCCATCCGATTTAAAATCTGGAAATCTTCTTATTAGTCTAGCAAGTCAAGCTCAAAACACCAATTTTTCGCCATTTTTGACAGCCGGTTTTTTAGAATTAATTTACTTACATTAACCAAAGCAGTCAAAGCACTCTAGTCAAAATTGAATGGTATTAGAATTTGCAAATTTTGCTTGTTTCCGCACTCAAAAACTCGATTTTTCTTAAACTTACGAATATATTTTAATAAGTTTGGATATGTAGAGGTGTTGAGAATAAATCAGCGCGTCTTTTGGGAAAAAATAAAACGGTTTTGTTAAAAATTGAATAAGCTAGTCGATATAGTAAAACGTCGGATAAAAATATCTCTTGATAAAAAAAAAATAAATTATAAATTAATTTTTTTGAGCCACAAATGATGTTTTTTCAGAGCGCGTTTACTATGCAAACTTAAGCTTGTTTATCGGTTGATATGGTGGATCAAGAAAAAATTCAAAAAGTTATATTTATAGACACTTGCAGAAGTATTTAACAAACCAGTGCGACGCCAACAGAAATTACTGGAAAAAATTCATAGGCTGTCGTTTTTTCCGTATTAAAGATAAAGAAACGAAAAATATCTTTAAAATACAATTTGAAGAGCTCTATCCGCTAAAGTATACAACGTTTCGATCAAAAGTCGTTTTCCGTACGAAAAAAAATAAAAACTGCGAAAAAATCACGCTTTCCAGTTTCTTACAATTTTTGATCATTTGCATTCCAGTTAGGTATAGAACGATATATTGGAAAAAGGTAGTTTTTGAGATAGCCTAAACGATTATCAAAACCGAATGTTGATCGGATGCACCCAATTCGACTTATTAGCGATCCAAGAGGTACCATTTTTGATCAATTTTCAACTTTAGAAAAATCAAAAAAATTACTTCCAAACTTTCGATCGCGCTCACAAACAATAGGGTTCTGTAGCTCACGGTCGTCTACGCGTCGAAAAAGTTTAAATCAAAAAAACTCATTTTTACGAACTGTATCGAATCCCAACGAGAATCCGATAATTATCGACTTTAAAAATTAATAACTTTTTTCCGGCACACCCTGTATATTCGAAATTTTCACACAACGTACCTCCACTATTCCTCTCTAAACTGAAAAAGTTTCAATCGTCCCACTCTTACCGTTTCCGAGAAAAGAAATCGCAAATGTGAAAATGTCGAAACTGACGACGACAATTTATTTAAAATGTAGCCGCCGTATATAATACTAGACTGGGTACATATCGCTAATCGTCAGCCGAGAGTGCATCTAATATTAGTACCAAAAAGATTTACAAAAATTTACAATAAGAAAATACTTTTCTTTTTTTCTATTTACTATTGCTTTTTTTACCTCACCTTCCTGCGGAACGTGAAGGGAAAACATATCGCCAAATTGTCATTATAACAACTGACCAAAACTACACAATGGTGCAAAATTTCCGTTTTCTCGTATAGATAGGTAGTTTTCTGAGACGGCGCCGTATAGGTGCTCTTTAAACTCGCACACCTTTGTGCAATGTGGGATATACTTTCCATATTTGCTCTATAAAAATATGTAAGTATTCAATCGATTAAAACATAAGGAAAAAATTATTCTTACATGGAAGCCATCAATTATCAGCTAATAAATTTATAGAAATATTATTGTGCCGAGCCCTTCGGGCACGGCACTGTTCTAGTTCGTTCGTTTAATTATACGAGAGCTGTCACTTTGACAGGTAAGTGTCATTTTTTTTAGCTTTTTCGTAGCGAGGGTTATAGCTGTAAGAATTCGAAATTAAAAAATTTTCAGGTACCTAAATAAAAAAGTTTTTTACGACAGCTGTCAAATTTTGACAGGTAAGTGTAATTTTTTTTAGCTTTTTCGTAGCGAGAGTTATAGCTGTAAGAATCTGAAATTAAAAAAAAATCAATACCTACCTAAATAACAAAGTTCTATACTACAGCTGTCAAATTATGACAGGCGGGTGTAAATTTTTTTAAGCTTTTTTCATATAGAGGATTGTAGCTATACGAATCCGAAATTAAAAATTTTTTAGTACCTAAATAACAAACTTTTATACGACAGCTGTCAAATTTTGACAGGTAAGTGTCAATTTATTTAAACTTTTTTCGTAGCGAGGGTTAAAGCTGTAATAATCCTAAATTAAAAAATTTTTCAGTACCCAAATAACAAAGTTCTATACGACAGCTGTCAAATTATGACAGGCGGGTGTAAATTTTTTTAATCTTTTTTCATATAGAGGATTATAGCTGTACAAATCCGAAATTTAAAAATTTTTCAGTGATTAAATAACAAAGTTCCATACGACAGCTGTCAAATTTTGACAGGTAAGTGTCAATTTTTTAAAAGTTTTTTCGTAACGAGGATTATAGCTGTAAGAATCCCAAATTGAAAAAATTTTCAGTACCTAAATAACAAAGTTCTATACGATAGCTGTCAAATTTTGACAGTTAAGTGTCAATTTTTTTTTAGCTTTTTCGTAGCGAGAGTTATAGCTGTAAGAGTCCGAAATTATAAAATTATCAGGTCCCTAAATAACAAAGTTCTATACGATAGCTGTCAAATTTTGACAGGTAAGTGTCAATTTTTTTTTAGATTTTTTGTAACGAGGGTTATAGCTGTAAGAATCCTAAATTTAAAAATTTGTCATTACCTAAATGACACAGTTTTATACGATAGCTGTCAAATTTTGACAGGTAAGTGTCAATTTTTTTTTTAGATTTTTTGTAACGAGGGTTATAGCTGTAAGAATACTAAATTAAAAAATTTCTCAGTTCCTAAATAACAAAGTTCTATACGACAGCTGTCATTTTGACAGGTAAATATCAAGTTTTTTTTAAGCTTTTCTTGTATCTAGGATTATAGCTGTAAGAATCCGAAATTAAAAAAAATTTCAGTACCTAAATAACAAAGTTCTATACTACAGCTGTCAGATTTTGACAGGTAAGTGTAATTTTTTTTTAGCTTTTTCGTATAGATTATTATAGCTGTAAGAATCCAAAATTTAAAAAATTTTCAGTACCTAAATAACGACATTAAAAAAAAAATTTAAAAAAAAAGAAAAAAAAAACACTGGGGTTTGAACCCACGACCTTCGTCTCCAAAATCAACAGCCTCTACTACTACGCTACCGAAGCTTAGAGAGTGATTTGTGGTAAATAGGATATTAATGACGTATTCGATATTACATAGAACGTTGAGTATTAAAGATACACACAAATAATACACTTTTTTCAATTATTTTTGGTCAACCACAAAGAAAAAGGTGCAAGACAGGTGTTTCATACATTAAATTCTCTCCAAATATTATAAAAACTATAAAAATTGAAGGTAATATGCCTCCTGCAAGCCATTTTTATTATTACAAGTACGGGATAAATGCGATATTTTCCCCCTTATTTTTGGTCAAACGAAAAAGATAAAGGTTCAAGGTAGGTATTTCCCATAAAAGACGTAGTCTAAATGGTCTAATTCCTCAAAAAAATCAATTTGGAAATCGCATTTTTCATCTATTTTTGACAGATGGTATAAAAGTTAAAGTTCAGGAAAACGCACGTGGTTAAAACCATGGCCAACTTTTTCTAAATCGAATGGTGTTAGAATTTGAAAATTGTGCCTGTTTCCGCACCCAAAAAAGCTACTTTGCTCAAATTTGCGAATCTATTTTGATAAGTTTGGACATGCAGGAATATTGAGAAGTAATCAGCGCATATTTTGAGAAAAAAATAAAATGGTTTTGTTAAAAATTGAATAAGCTACAGTCGATATAGTAAAACCTCTGGTGAAGGAACCTATAAAAAAATCATAAACTAATTTTTTTGAGCCACAAAATATGTTTTCCCAAAGATCGCTTATAATACAAATTAAAGCTTCTTTATCCGTTGATGTAGTGTACCAAGAAAAAATTCAAAATGTTATATATTATAGACACTTGCAGAATTATTTAAGCAAACCAGTGCAACGCCAACAGAAATTACGGGAAAAAGTTTATAAGCTGCCGTTTTTTCCGTATTAAAGATAAAAAAACGAAAAAATATCTCTTAAATACAATTTGACGGCTCTATCCGCTAAAGTATACAACGTTTCAATCAAAAGTCGTTTTCCGTACGAAAAAAAATAAACGGAATAAAAACGGAGAAAAAAATCACGCCTTACACTGTGGTTTCCAGTTTCTTACCATTTTCGGCAATTTCCATTCCAGTTAGGTATAGAACGATATATTGGAAAAAGGTAGATTTTGAGATGGCCTAACCGATTATCCAAACCGCATGACGATTGGATGCACCCAATTCGACTTATTAGCGATCCAAGAGGTACCATTTTCGACCAAATTTTGACTTTGAAAAAATCAAAAAAATTACTTCCAAACTTTCGATCGCGCTCACAAACAATAGGGTTCTGTAGCCCACGGTCGTCTACGCGTCGAAAAAGTTTAAATCGAAAAAACTAATTTTTGTGGCCTGTATTGAATGCCAACGAGATCCCGATATTTCTCGACTTTAAAAATTAATAACTTTTTTCCGGCACACCCTGTATATTCGAAATTTTTACACAACGTACCCCCACTATTCCTTTGTAAACCCAAAAAGTTTCAATTGTCCCACATTAACCGTTTCCGAGAAAAAAAATCGCAAATGTGAAAATGTCGAAACTGACGACGCCGCCGACGCCGACGCCGCCGACACGGACAACATACGCACATATTTCAAATGAAGCAGACGATATAGTGCAAAATTTTCGGGAAGCAGTCGGGGTTGCCGTGATTCCGCGTGAAGGCGACGAATAACATATCGCGGAAAGCGATATGTTAACTAGACTGGGTACATATCGCTAATCGTTAGCCGAGAGTGCATCTATTATTAGTACTAAAAATTTGTATTTAAAAAAAAATTTTCTTAGCTTCTTTTTTCTATGTTTTCTATTGCTTTTTTTGCCTCACCTTCCTGCGGAACGTGAAGGGGAAACATATCGCCAAATTGACATTATAACAACTGACAAAATTATTTATATAATACTATTGCTTTTTATACCTCACCTTCCTGCGGAACGTGAAGGAGAAACATATCGCCAAATTGTCATTATAACAACTGACAAAAACTAAAAAATAAAAAACGGGAGCAAAATTTCCGGTTTCTCGTATAGATAGGTCGTTTTTGGAGACGGCATCGTATAGTGGTCGACGTCCTATTTCCAATGCCGTCTCGCTCGATTCGCTACGACTTTTCGTTACTAAAATATATGATATTAACTATTCTTACATAGATAGCTGATAAATTGGTGAAAATTTTATTGTGCCGAGCCCTTTGGGCACGGCACTGTTGGAGTTCGTTCGTTTCATTTTATACTTTTGACAAAACCATTTGTTAGCAACCTCTAATTTTGAAACATTTCAATTCATGATAAAAAATAAATTTAGTTTCTTCACAAACCTAGTTGATTTTTTTCGTACCAAGGATTGTCGCTGTAAGATTCCAAGATTGAAAAATTTTTCAGTTCCTAAATAACAAAGTTCTATACGACAGCTGTCATTTTGACAGTTAATTTTCAATTTAGGATTAAAAGATAGTAATTCTTACTTTTTTATAATTTGCACCCTTTATATTACCAGTAGGTATAGAACAATATAATTGAAAAAAGTAGTATTTGAGATGACCTAAACTAATCTCTAAACCAAAAGTGTGTTAGACGCACCCAATTTGATTTATTAACAATCCAATATGACCCTACATTGATTTTAAAAAAATCAAAAAATTGACTTCCCAACTTTCGATCGCGTTCGCAAATAACAGTGTTTTGAAGCCCAACGTCGTCTACATGCCAAAAAAGTTTAAATCGATTAAAATGATTTTTGCCACCTGTATCGCGCTACAACGAAAAAAAAACATATTTTTCAACTTTGACTTAAATAACTTTTTTCTGGTACACCCTGTATATTGGAAATTGTTCCCAGAACGTGTCCCTACTATTCCTCTCTACGTCCAGAAATTTTTTATCGTTTTGCTCTAACCGTTTCCGAGAAAAAAATTCGCAAATATCGTAATATCGAACAGCCTCCCACCACGTGGCGATGCATTTTCAATGTCGGAACGTCATCTTTAAAATCGAGATTACAACTATTTCTGAAACATTTTGGGCAAATATTTTGGTCAATAAAATTAGAAGAAGGTTCAAGGTAGATATTCCATCCGATTTAAAATCTGGAAATCTTCTTATTAGTCTAGCAAGTCAAGCTCAAAACACCAATTTTTCGCCATTTTTGACAGCCGGTTTTTAGAATTAATTTACTTACATTAACCAAAGCAGTCAAAGCACTCTAGTCAAAATTGAATATTAGAATTTGCAAATTTTGCTTGTTTCCGCACTCAAAAACTCGATTTTTCTTAAACTTACGAATATATTTTTATAAGTTTGAATATGTAGAGGTGTTGAGACTAAATCAGCGCGTCTTTTGGGAAAAAATAAAACGGTTTTGTTAAAAATTGAATAAGCTAGTCGATATAGTAAAACGTCGGATAAAAATATCTCTTGATAAATCATAAATTAATTTTTTTGAGCCACAAATGATGTTTTTTCAGAGCGCGTTTACTATGCAAACTTAAGCTTGTTTATCGGTTGATATGGTGGATCAAGAAAAAATTTAAAAAGTTATATTTATAGACACTGCAGAAGTATTTAACAAACCAGTGCGACGCCAACAGAAATTACTGGAAAAAATTCATAGGCTGTCGTTTTTTCCGTAATAAAGATAAAGAAACAAAAAATATCTCTAAAATACAATTTGAAGAGCTCTATCCGCTAAAGTATACAACGTTTCGATCAAAAGTCGTTTTCCGTACGAAAAAAAATAAAAACTGCGAAAAATCACGCCTTCCAGTTTCTTACAATTTTTGATCATTTCCATTCCAGTTAGGTATAGAACGATATATTGGAAAAAGGTAGTTTTTGAGATGGCCTAAACGATTATCAAAACCGAATGTTGATCGGATGCACCCAATTCGACTTATTAGCGATCCAAGAGGTACCATTTTTGATCAATTTTCAACTTTAAAAAAATCAAAAAAATTACTTTCAAACTTTCGATCGCGCTCACAAACAATAGGGTTCTGTAGCCCACGGTCGTCTACGCGTCGAAAAAGTTTAAATCAAAAAAACTCATTTTTACGAACTGTATCGAATCCCAACGAGAATCCGATAATTATCGACTTTAAAAATTAATAACTTTTTTCCCGTACACCCTGTATATTCAAAATTATTACACATTGTACCCCCACTATTCCTCTTCAAACTGAAAAAGTTTCAATCGTCCCACTCTTACCGTTTTCGAGAAAAGAAATCGCAAATGTGAAAATGTCGAAACTGACGACGACAACTTATTTTAAATGTAGCCGCCGTATATAATACTAGACTGGGTACATATCGCTAATCGTCAGCCGAGAGTGCATCTAATATTAGTACTAAAAAGATTTACAAAAATTTACAATAAAAAAATACTTTTATTTTCTTTTTTTCTATTTACTATTGCTTTTTTTGCCTCACCTTCCTGCGGAACGTGAAGGGAAAACATATCGCCAAATTGTCATTATAACAACTGACCAAAACTACACAATGGTGCAAAATTTCCGTTTTCTCGTATAGATAGGTAGTTTTCTGAGACGGCGCCGTTTAGGTGCTCTTTAAACTCGCACACCTTTGTGCAATGTGGGATATACTTTCCATATTTGCTCTATAAAAATATGTAAGTATTCAATCGATTAAAACATAAGCAAAAAATTATTCTTACATGGAAGCTATCAATTATCAGCTAATAAATTTGTAGAAATATTATTGTGCCGAGCCAATACGTCCCTTATTATCGCTTTTAGAATAGAAATCAATATAACCTTTTATCTGGACCATAGAAAAAGGCAACTTTTTTATTTGAAGAGGTTCTATCTAAGCTTTATCAGTTTCGAGATATTGGCTAATATATGAAAACCGAACTTAAAGTAAAGATCTCTTAAGGATGCTACTTATTAGTTATATACATTGTTGCCGTATCTCTTTCAGTTTCCGAGGAAAATGGTCTTTTATGGATTTCATAGCATTTTCCTGAGCATATACATGGAAAAAATGCCAAAATTTAAAATTCGCAAATATGTCAATTTTTCGGTACATTTCCATCAAAAATAACGTAAAACCCAAAAATAGCGAAGAAAATATGATAATTAATAATTCTATGAATTTTTAAAAAAATATCCAGAAAACTCGGATTTTTTTGTCGGTTTTCAAAGTTTCCTCAATACGTCCCTTATTACGGCCTTTGGAACAAAAGTTAATATAACGTTTTATCTGGACAATAGAAAAAGGCAAATTTTTTATTTAAAGAGTTTCTATCTAAGTTCTATCAGTTTCGAGATATTGGCAAATACATGAAAACCACTTTTAAATCCATATCTCAAAAACTATAAGACGTACAAAAAATTTCTAAGAACTTATAGTAAAGATCTCTTAAGGATGCTACTTATTAGTTATATACATTGTTGCCGTATCTCTTTTAGTTTCCGAGGAAAATGGTCTTTTATGGATTCCATAGCATTTTCCTGAGCATATACATGGAAAAAATGCCAAAATTTAAAATTCGCAAATAAGTCAATTTTTCGGTACATTTCCATCAAAAATAACGTAAAACCCGAAAGTAGCGAAGAAAATATGATAAATAACAATTCTATGAATTTAAAAAAAAAATCCAGAAAACTCGGATTTTTTGGTCGGTTTTCACAGTTTCCTCAATACGTCCCTTATTACGGCCTTTGGAACAAAAGTTAATATAACGTTTTATCTGGACAATACAAAAAGGCAAATTTTTTATTTAAAGAGTTTCTATCTAAGTTCTATCAGTTTCGAGATATTGGCAAATACATGAAAACCACTTTTAATTCCATATCTCAAAAACTATAAGACCTACAAAAAATTTCTAAAAACTTAAAGTGAAGATCTCATAAAGATGCTACTTATTAGTTATATACATTGTTGCTTTTTTTGCCTCACCTTCCTGCGCCAATTTGTCATTATAACAACTGACCAAAACTAGACAATGATGCAAAATTTCCGTTTTCTCGTATAGATAGGTAGTTTTCGGAGACGGCGCCGTATAGTGCTCAAAGTTCCATTTCCAATGCCGCCTCGCTCGATTCGCTACGACTTTTCGTTACGGAGATATATGATATTTAATATTATGATATTGATATTTATAGGTGCTCTTTAAACTCGCAATGTGGGATATACTTTCCATATTTGCTCTATAAAAATATACATTAAAGCTATCAATTATCATCTAATAAATTTGTAGAAATATTATTGTGCCGAGCCCTTCGGGCACGGCACTGTTCTAGTTCGTTCGTTTAATAATACGACAGCTGTTACTTTGACAGGTAAGTGTCATTTTTTTTTAGCTTTTTCGTAGCAAGGGTTATAGCTGTAAAAATCTTAAATTAAAAAAAAAATCAGTACCTAAATAACAAAGTTTTATACGACAGCTGTCAAATTTTGAAAGGTAATTGTCAATTATTTTTTAGCTTTTTTGTAGCGAGGGTTATAGCTGTAAGAATTCGAAATTAAAAAATTTTCAGGTATCTAAATAAGAATGTTTTATACGATAGCTGTCAAATTTTGACAGGTAGGAGTCAGTATTTTTTATCCTTTTCGTAGCGAGGGTTATCGCTGTAAAAATCCTAAAGTGAATAATCGTAAATTAAAAAAAAATTTCAGTACCCAAATAACAAAGTTCTATACGACAGCTGTCAAATTATGACAGGCGGGTGTAAATTTTTTTAATCTTTTTTCATATAGAGGATTATAGCTGTACAAATCCGAAATTTAAAAATTTTTCAGTGATTAAATAACAAAGTTTCATACGACAGCTGTCAAATTTTGACAGTTAAGTGTCAATTTTTTTTTAGCTTTTTCGTAGCGAAAGTTATAGCTGTAAGAGTCCGAAATTATAAAATTATCAGGTCCCTAAATAACAAAGTTCTATACGATAGCTGTCAAATTTTGACAGGTAAGTGTCAATTTTTTTTTTAGATTTTTTGTAACGAGGGTTATAGCTGTAAGAATCCTAAATTTAAAAATTTGTCAGTACCTAAATGACACAGTTTTATACGATAGCTGTCAAATTTTGACAGGTAAGTGACAATTTTTTTTTAGATTTTTTGTAACGAGGGTTATAGCTGTAAGAATCCTAAATTAAAAAATTTCTCAGTTCCTAAATAACAAAGTTCTATACGACAGCTGTCATTTTGACAGGTAAATATCAATTTTTTTTAAGCTTTTCTTGTATCTAGGATTATAGCTGTAAGAATCCGAAATTAAAAAAAAATTCAGTACCTAAATAACAAAGTTCTATACTACAGCTGTCAGATTTTGACAGGTAAGTGTAATTTTTTTTTAGCTTTTTCGTATAGATTATTATAGCTGTAAGAATCCAAAATTTAAAAAATTTTCAGTACCTAAATAACGACATTAAAAAAAAAAACTTTAAAAAAAAGAAAAAAAACAGTGGGGTTTGAACCCTCGACCTTCGTCTCCAAAATCAACAGCCTCTACTACTACGCTACCGAAGCTTAGAGAGTGATTTGTGGTAAATAGGATATTAATGACGTATTCGATATTACATAGAACGTTGAGTATTGAAGATACACACAAATAATACACTTTTTTCAATTATTTTTGGTCAACCGCAAAGAAAAAGGTCCAAGACAGGTGTTTCATACATTAAATACTGTCCAAATATTATAAAAACTATAAAAACTGAAGTTAATATGCCTCCTGCAAGCCATTTTTATTATTACAAGTACGGGATAAATGCGATATTTTCCCCCTTATTTTTGGTCAAACGAAAAAGATAAAGGTTCAAGGTAGGTATTTCCCACAAAAGACGTAGTCTAAATTGTCTTATTCCTCTAAAAAATCAATTTGGAAATCGCATTTTTCACCTATTTTTGACAGATGGTATAAAAGTTAAAGTTCAGGAAAACGCACGTGGTAAAACCATGGCCAACTTTTTCTAAATCGAATGGTGTTAGAATTTGAAAATTGTGCCTGTTTCCGCACCCAAAAAAGCAACTTTGCTAAAATTTGCGAATATATTTTGATAAGTTTGGACATGCAGGAATATTGAGAAGTAATCAGCGCATATTTTAAGAAAAAAATAAAACGGTTTTGTTAAAAATTGAATAAGCTACAGTCGATATAGTAAAACCTCTGGTGAAGGAACCTATAAAAAAATCATAAATTAATTTTTTTGAGCCACAAAATATGTTTTCCCAAAGATCGCTTATAATACAAATTAAAGCTTCTTTATCCGTTGATATAGTGTACCAAGAAAAAATTCAAAATGTTATATATTATAGACACTTGCAGAATTATTTAAGCAAACCAGTGCAACGCCAACAGAAATTACGGGAAAAAGTTCATAAGCTGCCGTTTTTTCCGTATTAAAGATAAAAAAACGAAAAAATATCTCTTAAATACAATTTGACGGCTCTATCCGCTAAAGTATACAACGTTTCAATCAAAAATCGTTTTCCGTACGAAAAAAAATAAACGGAATAAAAACGGAGAAAAAAATCACGCCTTACACTGTGGTTTCCAGTTTCTTACCATTTTCGGCAATTTCCATTCCAGTTAGGTATAGAACGATATATTGAAAAAAGGTAGATTTTGAGATGGCCTAACCGATTATCCAAACCGCATGTCGATTGGATGCACCCAATTCGACTTATTAGCGATCCAAGAGGTACCATTTTCGACCAAATTTTGACTTTGAAAAAATCAAAAAAATTACTTCCAAACTTTCGATCGCGCTCACAAACAATAGGGTTCTGTAGCCCACGGTCGTCTACGCGTCGAAAAAGTTTAAATCGAAAAAACTAATTTTTGTGGCCTGTATTGAATGCCAACGAGATCCCGATATTTCTCGACTTTAAAAATTAATAACTTTTTTCCGGCACACCCTGTATATTCGAAATTTTTACACAACGTACCCCCACTATTCCTTTGTAAACCCAAAAAGTTTCAATCGTCCCACTCTAACCGTTTCCGAGAAAAAAAATCGCAAATGTGAAAATGTCTTACATAGACGAAATTGTTCAAGAGCCGATCGGGGTTTTCGAGATTCCGCGCGGAAGAGACGTATATAATACTAGACTGGGTACATATCGCTAATCGTCAGCCGAGAGTGCATCTAATATTAGTACTAAAAAGATTTACAAAAATTTACAATAAAAAAATACTTTTCTTTTCTTTTTTTCTATTTACTATTGCTTTTTTTGCCTCACCTTCCTGCGGAATGTGAAGGGAAAACATATCGCCAAATTGTCATTATAACAACTGACCAAAACTACACACTGGTGCAAAATTTCCGTTTTCTCGTATAGATAGGTAGTTTTCTGAGACGGCGCCGTATAGGTGCTCTTTAAACTCGCACACCTTTGTGCAATGTGGGATATACTTTCCATATTTGCTCTATAAAAATATGTAAGTATTCAATCGATTAAAACATAAGCAAAAAATTATTCTTACATGGAAGCTATCAATTATCAGCTAATAAATTTGTAGAAATATTATTGTGCCGAGCCAATACGTCCCTTATTATCGCTTTTAGAATAGAAAGCAATATAACCTTTTATCTGGACCATAGAAAAAGGCAACTTTTTTATTTGAAGAGGTTCTATCTAAGCTTTATCAGTTTCGAGATATTGGCTAATATATGAAAACTACTTTTAATTCCATATCTCAAAAACTATAAGACCTACAAAAAAATTCTAAGAACTTAAAGTAAAGATCTCTTAAGGATGCTACTTATTAGTTATATACATTGTTGCCGTATCTCTTTTAGTTTCCGAGTAAAATGGTCTTTTATGGATTTCATAGCATTTTCCTGAGCATATACATGGAAAAAATGCCAAAATTTAAAATTTGCAAATAAGTCAATTTTTCGGTACATTTCCATCAAAAATAACGTAAAACCCGAAAATAGCGAAGAAAATATGATAATTAACAATTCTATGAATTTTTAAAAAAATGTCCAGAAAACTCGGATTTTTTTGTCGGTTTTCAAAATTTCCTCAATACGTCCCTTATTACGGCCTTTGGAACAAAAGTTAATATAACGTTTTATCTGGACAATAGAAAAAGGCAACTTTTTTAGTTGAAGAGTTTCTATCTAAGTTCTATCAGTTTCGAGATATTGGCAAATACATGAAAACCACTTTTAATTCCATATCTCAAAAACTATAAGACGTACAAAAAATTTCTAAGAACTTAAAGTAAAGATCTCTTAAGGATGCTACTTATTAGTTATATACATTGTTGCCGTATCTCTTTCAATTTCCGAGGAAAATGGTCTTTTATGGATTTCATAGCATTTTCCTGAGCATATATACATGGAAAAAATGCCAAAATTAAAAATTTGCAAATAAGTCAATTTTTCGGTACATTTCCATGAAAAATAACGTAAAACCCGAAAATAGCGAAGAAAATATGATAAATAACAATTCTATGAATTTAAAAAAAAAAATCCAGAAAACTCGGATTTTTTTGTCGGTTTTCACAATTTCCTCAATACGTCCCTTATTACGGCCTTTGGAACAAAAGTTATTATAACGTTTTATCTGGACAATAGAAAAATGCAACTTTTTTATTTAAATAGTTTCTATCTAAGTTCTATCAGTTTCGAGATATTGGCAAATACATGAAAACCACTTTTAATTCCATATCTCAAAAACTATAAGACCTACAAAAAATTTCTAAGAACTTAAAGTAAAGATCTCATAAAGATGCTACTTATTAGTTATATACATTGTTGCTTTTTTTGCCTCACCTTCCTGCGGAACGTGAAGGGGAAACATATCGCCAAATTGTCATTATAACAACTGACAAAAACTAAAAAATAAAAATAACGGGTGCAAAATTTCCGTTTTCTTGTATAGATAGGTAGTTTTTGAAGACGGCATCGTATAGTACTCGATGTCCCGTTTCCAATTCCGTCTCGCTCGATTCGCTACGACTTTTCGTTACGAAAATATATGATATTTAATATTATGATATTGATATTAACATTGAACCCATCAGCACCGGTTTTTTTTAAAATTGCACAGCAAACGTATCAATGTGGAATATACTTTCCAAGTTTGTTCTATAAAAATATGTATTCAATCAATTTAAACATAAGTAAAGAAACTATTCTTACATTGATAGCTGATAAATTAGTTTAAAAGATTATTTTGCCAAGCCCTTCCGGCACGGCACTGTTCCAATTCGTTTATTTTATTTCATACTTTTTACAAAACCATTTGTTAGCAACCTTTAATAATTGCCTAAAGGATTATCCAAACCGAATGTCGATCGGATGGACCCAATTCGACTTATTAACGATTCAATAGGTACCTGTTTAGTCCCATATTTAACTTTAAAAAAATTTAAAAAAATATTTCCAAACTTTCGATCGCGCTTACAAACAATAGGGATCTGTAGCCTACGGTCGTCTACGCGTCGAAAAAGTTTAAATCGAAAAAACTAATTTTTGTGGCCTGTACCGAATGACAACGAGACTCCGATAATTATCAACTTTAAAAATTAATAACTTTTTTCCCGTAATTCCGTATATTCAAAATTTTTACACATTGTACCCCCACTATTCCTCTCTAAACTAAAAAAGTTTCAATCGTCCCACTCTTACCGTTTCCGAGAAAAGAAATCGCAAATGTGAAAATGTCGAAACTGACGACGACAACTTATTTTAAATGTAGCCGCCGTATATAATACTAGACTGGGTACATATCGATAATCGTCAGCCGAGAGTGCATCTAATATTAGTACTAAAAAGATTTACAAAAATTTACAATAAAAAAATACTTTTCTTTTCTTTTTTTCTATTTACTATTGCTTTTTTTGCCTCACCTTCCTGCGGAACGTGAAGGGAAGACATATCGCCAAATTGTCATTATAACAACTGACCAAAACTACACAATGGTGCAAAATTTCCGTTTTCTCGTATAGATAGGTAGTTTTCTGAGACGGCGCCGTATAGGTGCTCTTTAAACTCGCACACCTTTGTGCAATGTGGGATATACTTTCCATATTTGCTCTATAAAAATATGTAAGTATTCAATCGATTAAAACATAAGCAAAAAATTATTCTTACATGGAAGCTATCAATTATCAGCTAATATTGTGCCGAGCCCTTCGGGTACGGCACTGTTCTAGTTCGTTCGTTTAATTATACGAGAGCTGTCACTTTGACAGGTAAGTGTAATTTTTTTTAGCTTTTTCGTAGCTAGGGTTATAGCTGTAAGAATTCGAAATTAAAAAATTTTCAGGTACCTAAATATAAATGTTTTATACGATAGCTGTCAAATTTTGACAGGTAGGAGTCAGTTTTTTTTTATCCTTTTCGTAGCGAGGGTTATCGCTGTAAAAATCCTAAAGTGAAAAATTTTTCAGATCCTAAATAACAAAGTTCTATATGACAGCTGTCAGACTTTGACAGGTAAGTTTCAATTTTTTTTTTGTTTTTTCGTAGCGAGAGTTACAGCTATAAGAATCCTAAATTTAAAAATATTTCAGTTTCTAAATAACAAAGTTCTATACGACAGCTGTCATTTTGACAGGTAAATGTCATTTTTTTTAAGCTTTTCTTGTATCTAGGATTAAAGCTGTAAGAATCCAAAATTTAAAAAAAAATTCAGTAGTTAAATAACAAAGTTCTATACGACAGCTGTCAAATTTTGACAGGTAAGTTAAAAAATTTTTTTTAGATTTTTCGTAGCGAGATTTATAGCTGTAAGAATCCTAAATGAAAAATTTTTCAGTTCCTAAATAACAAAGTTATATGCGACAGCTGTCATTTTGACAGGTAAATTGCAAGTTTTTTTTAAGCTTTTCTTGTATCTAGGATTATAGCTGTAAGAATTCGAAATTTAAAAAAAATTCAGTACCTAAATAACAAAGTTCTATACAACAGCTGTCAGATTTTGACAGGTAAGTGTCAATTTTTTTTTAGCTTTTTCGTAGCGACGGTTATAGCTGTAAGAATCTCAAATTTAAAAAAAATTCAGTACCTAGATAACAAAGTTTTATACGATACCTGTCAGATTTTGACAGGTAAGTGTCAATTTATTTTAACTTTTTTCGTAGCGAGGGTTAAAGCTGTAATAAAACTAAATTAAAAAAATTTTCAGTACCAAAATAACAAAGTTCTATACGACAGCTGTCAAATTATATATACTTAAATAGTAATTCTTATTTTTTATAATTTGCTACCATTTCTATGCTGTTTAGGTATAGAACAATATATTTGAAAAAAGTAGTATTTGAGATGACCTAAACGAATATCCAAACCAAAAGTATATCGGACGCACCCAATTCGATTTATTAACGATCCAATATGACCCTACATTGATTTTAAAAAAATCAAAAAAATTACTTCCCAACTTTAGATCGCGTTCGCAAACAACAGTGTTTTATAGCCCAACGTCGTCTACACGTCGAAAAAGTTTAAATCGATTAAAATGATTTTTGCCACCTGTATCGCCCTACAACGAAAAAAAATATATTTTTTAACTTTGACTTTAATAACTTTTTTCCGGTACACCCTGTATATTTGAAATTGTTCCCAGAACGTGCCCCGACTATTCCTCTCTACGTCCAGAAAGTTTGAATCGTTTTGCTCTAACCGTTTCCGAAAAAAAAATTCGCGAATATCGAAATGTCGAATAACCTTCTACCACGTGGCGACGGATTATCAATGTCGGAACGCCATCTTTAAAATCGAAATTACAACTATTTCTGAAACATTTTGGGCAAATGTTTTGGTCAATAAAATTAGAAGAAGGTTCAAGGTAGATATTCCACCCGATTTAAAATCTGGAAATGTTCTTATTATTCTAGCAAATCACGCTGAAAACACCCATTTTTCGCCATTTTTGACAGCCGGATTTTTAGAATTAATATAATTAATTTAGATACATCAATATCAAGGCACTCTTAGTCAAAAGTGAATGGTGTTAGAATTTGTAAAGATTGCCTGTTTCCGCACCCAACAAAGCGAATTTTCTCAATTTTGCGAATATATTTTAATGATTTTGAATATGTAGAGGTGTTGCGAAGTAATCAGCGCATTTTTTGAGAAAAAAATAAAACGGTTTTGTTAAAAATTGAATAAGCTACAGTCGATATAGTAAAAAAAAAGCTGCCGTTTTTTCCGTATTAAAGATAAAGAAACGAAAAAATATCTCGTAAATACAATTTGACGAGCTCTATCCGCTAAAGTTTACAACGTTTCGATCAAAAGTCGTTTTCAGTACGAAAAAAAATAAAAACCGTGAAAAAATCAGGCCAAACTTTATGATTTCCACTTTCTTACAATTTTCGGCAATTTCCATTCCAGTTAGGTATAGAACGATATATTGGAAAAAGGTAGATTTTGAGATGGCCTAACCGATTATCCAAACCGAATGTCGATTGGATGCACCCAATTCAACTTATTAGCGATCCAAGAGGTACCATTTTGGACCAAATTTTGACTTTTAAAAAATAAAAAAAATTATTTCCAAACTTTCGATCGCGCTCACAAACAATAGGCTTCTGTAGCCGACGGTCGTCTACACGTCGAAAAAGTTTAAATCGAAAAAATTCATTTTTACGACCTGTATCGAATTTCAACGAGAATCGGATATTATTCGACTTTCAAAATTAATAACTTTTTTTCAGTACACCCTGTATATTCGAAATTTTTACACAACGTACCCCCACTATTCCTCTCTAAACTGAAAAAGTTTTAATCGTCCCACTCTAACAGTTTCCGAGAAAAAAAATCGCAAATGTGAAAATGTCGAAAGCCACGGCGGCGGCGGCGGCGGCGACAACATACATACATTATTTTCACCGAAGCGCCGTATAACATATCGCGGTGTAGCGCGATATGTAACTAGACTGGGTACATATCGCTAATCGTCAGCCGAGAGTGCATCTAATATTAGTACTAAAAAAATAATTTTCTTTTCCTTTTCTTTATTTACCATTACTTTTTTTACCTCACCTTCCTGCGGAACGTGAAGGGAAAACATATCGCCAAATTGTCATTATAACAACTAACAAAAACTAAAAAATAAAAAAACGGATGCAAAATTTCCGGTTTCTCGTATAGATAGGTAGTTTTTGAAGACGGCATCGTTTATTTCTCGACGTCCTATTTCCATTGCCGTCTCGCTCGATTCGCTACGACTTTTCATTACTGAAATATATGTTATTTAATATTGTCGGATATGGAATTGGCACCCTTAAGGCTAGAGAAATAGTTGTAACGTAACAGCGGTGTAAAGACTCTTAAGGTGGCGTAGCTTATCGCAAAAAAGGTGTGATAAAGAAAAACCAGTGTGTAGAAGAGAGACAGTGACATTTGCATTTAGTAGTGAAGAGAGATAGTGGCATTTGAGTTTAGTAGTAGGGGTCAGAATTGAAATGTTTATAGAAAATAACTATTTTGTAATTGGTTGGGATAAAGGATTCCAATCCCCTCTTTTTAGAGTGTGGGAAGACAGACGAAAAAAGGAATCCCTTCTTCCAATTGGTAGGGGTTGCAAAACAATATAAAAACACGAAAGAGCACTTACGACAGAGAGTTGAAAATGTTCAAGTTCAAGTGTAAGGGGAACCTCTGCCCGTTTGCCGGTTCAAGTAATTAATCTATTAAAATGTAAGGGGAAACTCTGCCTGTTTGTCAGTTGAAATAATAATTGTCTAAGAGTTAAATTCAAGTTATGGAACCCACTGCTTCAGAGACGACCTACATTGCTCCCATTGCGTAAGTGTTCTTTATCTATTGGTTTATAACATGTAACTGTTTTAATTGTTTAATTTCCTTTTTGACTTGAGTTATTATAAAGTTATAGTTGTTTCTTCTGGCTTACTTGGATTAATCTATCGTTCCTGAAGTGAGTCTTAAGAGGGCGACTCAACTTTAAAATAACTTCCTAAATTACCATTTTGTAAACATCTGTTATTTTGGTTATTTTACTAATTTTAAGATTGTATTTTTATTTATCACAATTATTATCTTTGCTTTTGCTTTTCTTGCCATTTAATAAAATTGTTAAAAATCCCTTGGTGTTTCAGTGAAGAACTAGAGAGCATCCTTAAATCCTTAAAGACAAATTAAATAATTATCTTTATAAATTTCTATTTTAAACTATCTAAGCTACACAACCCAGTCGTCTACAAATCGTAGTCCGACATTTGGTGGAGGTGCGTGTTTCCTATACGAGTGTATTTTTTTTTCTTTAAAAAATACTCTTCTATAGTGATTCCGTTTTAATTTTTTTATTTTTTTTATAAATTTTGGTGCTCTATGTTTTTCAGTGAAAATCATTAAAAAATTATTGTTGTCATTTAAATATAGCAAGATTTTGAAAAAGAAAAGAAAAGTAAAAAACTGAAAAATCGTTTGAAATATACAAACAAGACGGCAAGTAAAATAATGTGGCGAGGTTTTAAAACTAACAACTTTAAAAAATAGTTTAAGTAGTGTCGAGTCAGTCTCCCCAATAAATAAATTTGACCCAAAAAATCGAAGTACTGCAGTTGAACCAGAGCCAGATTTAATAAATAAATTACACTTGAATCAACTCCCCTGGCATCTGATTCACCACAGTTTCTCAAAGAAGGTGATGCCTCTAATGAAACTGTAGTAGCAAACTTAAGTGCTTTCGAAGATTTTTAATTATCAATAAATTCTAAAAAAAAATAATGGACACTACGGTAGCAAACGTGCAAAACGAAAACGCGGATCCTGCGACACCCAAATTTATATCACCGAAATTATTCGATCCGTCGGAAAAAGAAGCACGAGATTTTTTTTAAATAAATGTAAACGTTGCGCAACGAGAAGAAACATTTGGGGTGTCAAGCATAAATTTTTTTTATGCAACAGCGAGAAAAAATGGGGGTGACAAGCACAAAAGTCTTTATGTAACGAAATACAGTTGCGGTGAAAAGCATAAAATTCTTTATTTAAAAATAAATAGATGGGGAAATAAGCATAAAATTATTTATTTTGAAAATTTTCTATTAAATACTGCACATCAGTGGTACAAAACGTATATAGCGGCAACAGAAAATCAAAATAAGAAAATGGAATGATATAAAAAATGATTTTTACAACGAATTTGGTTCAAGAATACCAAAACGTGATTATAAAATTAGATTATTGTCTGCGAAACAACGATTAAATAAGGATATAAAAAGTTTTTTTTTACAGAATACAAAATTTAGGTGCTGAATATAAACAGAACAAGCCTTTTGAAAATATTTTAGAATATTTCGAGTGTGTAAGTGACTTACATTCTAATTTTATTACAAATTTTTTTTTTTTTACTTTGTGATGATAGTGTAAACTCATTACAAAAATTGTCTGCGATCGTAAATAAGTTAAGTGAATTTCAAAGAATTACAAATTTATAAAACCAAGTCTTTCAAGTTTAACTATATCAGAACAACCTTCGACATCTTTTAAGCCAGTGGCTAGGCAAAATAATTTTAAACCTGAAACACAAAACTTTAAAGGTAAAACGCAATTTAAAAAATTTAAAATATGAATAATGAATAATTTTCAGTTTAGAAATTATGGTAACTTTCGAAAAAATACGTTTATTCAGGGATACCGACCAGACTTATCAAAATAAATTTTATAAACGAAATAATCCGCATTTTTTCGAAACTCGTACTCACGATGTACGTCAAATTTGTTTTAATTGTGGAAAAATCGGACATTTATTTAGAACATGCCGCAGTCGAAAACAAAAAAGTCCAACAAAACCTAAAAATAATAATCAACTGTTAGCAATTTGTGATGATACACATGATAACAGAGGTTCTAAATCTCAATTTATGGGTTTGTTCAGCAGATTATAAACCATTACCTCTTGGCCCAAGTCATTTGGTTACCGCAGGTGACCATAAAACCGAGATAAAAGAATAAAAACTATTATTTTAACTTTTTAAAATGTCACAATATCAGTAAATACCCTTATAATTGAAAGTTTAACAAAACCTATATTATTAGGCGAAAATTTTTTTTTGATGAAACAAGGTGTTATAATTGATTTTTTCAGAGCGTATATAAAATATTACACATTTAGCAGTAACAAGACCTTTCGATATGGATTATTCTCAACAATTTTTCTTGGTTCACTTAGGGAAGACTATGACATATTTATCAATTGGAAAATTTTTATAAAATTTGCTTAAAAACAGACATAATTTTAAATATTTTCAATGAAATAAAAGAAATTCCTTTAAAGATTATAAACTTGCCAGACTCACTAAAAAATATTATAGAGTGCTGTTCATTTGAGCACAATGAAGGTTTCATTATTAATCATTACATATAATAAAAGATAAGCTATTCATTAAAATAACGTCATGCAAGTATTCGAAGCTTAAGTTGCAATTAATAAATAAGGTTAATATAAACACTTTTCTGTATACTACGAATGAGATAAGAAATTGTTCTCATTTAGATAATAATATTGCATTTAAAATTTGGTCAGCACTATCGCAAGAACAAAAGATTCGTTTAGAACAACTTTTATCGACTTATAGGAACGTTTTCACACTACACAAAAAGAAACTCATTTCTTTAACGCGTTATACAAATTTAACGAAACTTGAAATAAATATAGGTGATGCAGACGCAATTAAAAAACAAACCATACAGGGTAGCGCAAAAAGAACGCGACATATTAAATAATCAAGTTAAAAAATGTTAGAACATGGCATTATAAGACACAGTCGAAGCCCTTTGTCCAGTCCGGTTGTAATAGTAAATAAGCCAGACGGAACGCACAGATTTTTTGCGATTTTAGAGAATTAAGCGGAGTTAAAAAAAAAAAAAAAAGTTGGCCTTTACCAGTCATTGATGATATTTTATGTAATTTAAAGGCGCAAAATATTTTTCTACTCTCGATATGTTTTAGCAAATTGCCAATATCCAATAAGGTTGGGTTAGAAGAAAATTTAAAAGAAAAAACAGAGTTCGTCACGACAGACGGTTTATACGAATTTAATGTAATGAAAGAAATACTAATATATTTAGGTGATATTACAGTTTTCCTGATAGCTTTGAAGAACACTTTAAAAGACTAAAAAAAAAGTTTTTCCAGATTATAAAAAGCAAAGTTTTAATACTTAAACCCAGTAAATGTTATTTTTGCAGAAACTGAAGTCAAAATGTTATGTCATATAATAAATAATCAAGGCATTCTACCAGACTCAAATTAATTTTTAGTCATAAAAAAACTTTCCATTGCCAAAAAACTCTAAATAAATTACAAAGCTTTTTAGGTTTATGCAACTTTTCTAGAAAATTAATTCCAAATTTTAGCCAGAATAGCTAATCCTTTACACAAACTTACCAGTAAAAAAGTACAGTTTAAATGGAATGAGGAGACAACCATAGCTTTTAACACCTTAATAAATAAATTAATTTTACCACCAGTTTTAGCGCATTACAATTCTAAAAAATAATTGTGCATTACGTATAGACACTTCTACCCAAGTTTTAAGTACAATCGAGGATACCATCTTTTTACAAAAAACGACATAGGTAACGACCACACTATTGCATATATTTCGAGAACTCTCTCAAAACCCGAGT
Source organism: Polydrusus pterygomalis (assembly GCA_963969555.1). Classification (NCBI taxonomy): domain Eukaryota; kingdom Metazoa; phylum Arthropoda; class Insecta; order Coleoptera; family Curculionidae; genus Polydrusus; species Polydrusus pterygomalis. The sequence continues at coordinate 31,875,778 of OZ018376.1, read as the reverse complement.
CAAACTTTTTCTAATGAACTTGAGGCATTAGGTGCTGTTTGGAGTTTATTAAAATTTCAGAAGGTTAAACATAAAAATAGTAAAAAGCACGGAGATGCTGATTCCCTATCAAGAAATCCAGTAGAATGTCCTGCTCTTGCTTCACAAGAGCCTGATTTTGACATTCCAACGTATATTCTGGATTCCAAGACAATTTTCACTTATCAAAATTTCGATTAAAATCTAAATAAATTAAATTTTTCTTTAAAAACCCACAAAGTTAACCATTGACATTGCTGATTGAAAAATTTAAAAAAAATTTTTTTTTTTACATTTTAAAAAAACAACTAATAAAATTAAATCAAGATATTATTGTACGGTATGTATAAAAAAAAAAAATATAAAAAAATATGTAAAAGGGTGTGCTGAATGTCAGCTCCAAAAAGGTTCAAATGATAAACCCGCTAGATTTTTACAGCCTATAAAAGTAGGTGTGCCATTCGAAAAATTGGCATGGATCTGTTAGGTCCTATTCCTAAATCAGTCGATAATAAAACCATGATTATAGTTGTTACGCACTATGCTACGAGGTGGGCCGAAACTAAGGCACTTCGTAATAGAAAAACAGAATCAGTTGTAAAATTCATTCTAGAAAGTATAATTACCAGACACAGTTTTTCAAAAAATTCTTTTATAGCTAATCTCGGAAAAGTTTTTCAATCCGAATTTATTACTGAACTTTTATTAACAATGGGTATTAATCCCTTATTTACCACTAGTTATTATCCCCAATGCAACGGTTTTAGAGAAAGATTAAACCATTGCTAACATACTAAGCTTGTATACAGATACAGCTCGTACCGCTTGGTCTTTATATTGACCCCACGTACTAATTTTTGCTTATAATAAATCGTTACAAAGTACCACAAAAAACTGCCCCTTTATGTTAGTTTTCGGACGAGGAGGTCCAGTTTTACCCGCGGTGGACGTACGGAGGACGTACGGAGAAAGAACGAATAAGGAATTCGTAAGTCAGAAGCTTCATTAATGAAAAATGTTACAAATTCTACAGTGATAGAATATATGAATTTAGGGAAAAGGCGCTATACTAAACTATGATACGGTAAATAAGACAAACCAAAGAAAAAATACGTTACGATGCAAAACATAGGATTTGCGATTACCAAGAGGGTGATCAAGTAAAAAAAATTTTACACCCTTTTTAGAAAGATTGAAAAAAAAATGGTCAGGTCCATAATAAATAGTTTAAAAAACAATCTCAAGTAAATTATGTTATTCGCGAGGGAACAGCGAAAAATGCTTAAACAGACGTAGTAGGTACATGTCAAGTAAAATTTTACCCTACAACGATCATCGGGTTGTTGATCACGTAAATAAACAATTAAATATTTTTTAATAAATAAATCTGCTGTACAAGGAAAAATGTTAAACAAATGTACAATAACAAATAAAAAACATTTTAAACAAATTTAAAAATACTTACCTGTAGAGGTACGTACAGGTACAGAACCATAGAAAATCGAAAATCAGGTGATGTTATAAATAAGGAAAACTTACAGTTGAAAGGCCGCCGGCACGATTGTGCATAAAACATCGCCCCGGAGGCCTTGCAACAGAATGAATTTCTCAAAATTTAGGTCTAAACAATGTTCTGGAACAAAAAACACTTTCAGGCACACATAGTCTTATAAAACGGTAATAATTATGTAAAATCAGATATTCAATTTTTAATTAATTTCAACTAAAAGAAAAAATAATTTCAAATTACATAATTAAATTTTTTGCTCACACCCGCATTAGCGCGAAAAGCTAATTGTGTCACGCGACCGAGACTAAGACTGAAATTGTTAATTGTTAAGCCTTTCGGCCAGAATCATTAAAGATAAATAATATTAATTTCAGCAGAATTTCATATCTCAATATTCAGAGATAAAAGGTTAATTAAACGGGACAAGGAAAGAATAAGAAACGCTATCACAAAGATTATGCTTACTACAAACTTTCATTTATGGTATATTTGTTTTTAGATTGACGTTTTCCGTTGTCAATGTACAGGTGGAAGCTACAAAATTCCGATCATGGATGGATTTCTATTTTTGTCAAATAAAACCAAAAGTTTTAGGACTCTCAGATAAGGACGATCTGCATAAATTTATTTTTGAAAATGATTTAATACTAATAGAGCGAAAGCTAGAAATACCATACAAAGATTGTAAAAATATTCTAATACCCAGTGTTTTAACACACATTAAAGCCGATCAATATTATATGTGGCCTCAAGTCTAAATTTGGGACAATTATGCCAAAAACTGTGGGCACTCTCATACACTTTGTTAAAAATACGCAAAAAATATCCTCAGTTAGTATCTATACCAGGACACCGTAATATAATTTTGATCGAAAAGTCCATGACTTCATACATGTTTTTTGTCAATTCAATATAGAAATAACAAGTCAACAAAAAGTACTGCAAATAAACAAAATTAATTTTGGGGGATCTTTTTCTATATTTTCAAATTTAACATATTTTCAAAAAGTACGATTTCAGAAAGCCTAACTCACTACAAAAAATTTTATAACAAAACTAATAACAAATTAATTCCTCATACTAACTTAGTACATAACTTACTAATGTACACCATAAGTTAGAAACTTTCATCAAGCGCATATACAATAAACTAAATTTTTTTTTAATAATTATTTTGAGGTATTTCCTACTACTACAAGCTCCACAAATGGCATACTTAAGAAAACTACCAGAAGTGACAACATGTGAAGCATCGATACCACTCATTTTAGAAGTAAGAAGTCATAAATACACTATGCAGAGTTCAGTTTCTCTGCCTATCAACATTTCTCAATGTCAAACCCGAAATGGTAAGGTTTACTATAAATTAGACAAATTAATGTTGGTGTTTAGCAAAACCGACTATGGAACCAAATCTGACAAATTTTAAACCAGCCGTTCGTAAAGAAATATACACGGTAGGTAATAAACAAAGAAAATCTCGTGACAAACCGTAAGTTTGAACGTCTAGCACATGACGACGTTAATTTAAGATACAATTTTTTTTAAATATACGAAACCATGCAGTCACTAGTTACGAAACTTCGACTTTCTAAATTGTTCAAGATAAAATGCATAATTTGCAGAATTTTATTAAAACTGAGTCACAAGAGATTGGTTATTTAGCAAATCAAGTTTATGGAATTTTTTTTTTTTTAAATGTTTTAACTTTTGTCAGTATTTAAAACCACGAACTTATAGCTTCATACAGGAATCATCATGTTCCGATGAAATCACTCAGATTTTTTTTCCAGTAAAATTGTATTACGTACTTACTTCAGTAAGTCAAGACCTTACTGTAAATGTGTTAATAAGGTCATATTGTTATTTTTATTATATATCATTGTAATAATTATTGGAAATAATTTGTAAATGAAACGTTTTGTTTTGTAACCCAAGAAACATATTTCAATTTGTAAAAGTGTCATTTAAAACGGAAACTCCTACTAATAACCAATTTTGATAAAATGTAACGCATACTGTACTATTTGTTTTATGTATCGACAACAACCTGGAGAACTACACACTACACCACCTGAAAGCTATCCAAATCACCAAAGTTGTCAACTATGCTAACAGTCCTCACGTTACATATCATCACTTTGTGAACAACAGCAGCCGTTTTGGTAGAAGCCACTCCCTAAAATCAGTAAGGGCAATTCCTTCAATCCTACCCTACAAACAGTTCATCCTTCGCAAAAGAACCACAAGTTATTTGGGTGGTTACAGGTTGGTCGCCGTGGAAGTCGACCCTGGAGGAGGGGGTATTGTCGGATATGGAATTGGCACCCTTAAGGCTAGAGAAATAGTTGTAACGTAACAGCGGTGTAAAGACTCTTAAGGTGGCGTAGCTTATCGCAAAAAAGGTGTGATAAAGAAAAACCAGTGTGTAGAAGAGAGACAGTGACATTTGCATTTAGTAGTGAAGAGAGATAGTGGCATTTGAGTTTAGTAGTAGGGGTCAGAATTGAAATGTTTATAGAAAATAACTATTTTGTAATTGGTTGGGATAAAGGATTCCAATCCCCTCTTTTTAGAGTGTGGGAAGACAGACGAAAAAAGGAATCCCTTCTTCCAATTGGTAGGGGTTGCAAAACAATATAAAAACACGAAAGAGCACTTACGACAGAGAGTTGAAAATGTTCAAGTTCAAGTGTAAGGGGAACCTCTGCCCGTTTGCCGGTTCAAGTAATTAATCTATTAAAATGTAAGGGGAAACTCTGCCTGTTTGTCAGTTGAAATAATAATTGTCTAAGAGTTAAATTCAAGTTATGGAACCCACTGCTTCAGAGACGACCTACATTGCTCCCATTGCGTAAGTGTTCTTTATCTATTGGTTTATAACATGTAACTGTTTTAATTGTTTAATTTCCTTTTTGACTTGAGTTATTATAAAGTTATAGTTGTTTCTTCTGGCTTACTTGGATTAATCTATCGTTCCTGAAGTGAGTCTTAAGAGGGCGACTCAACTTTAAAATAACTTCCTAAATTACCATTTTGTAAACATCTGTTATTTTGGTTATTTTACTAATTTTAAGATTGTATTTTTATTTATCACAATTATTATCTTTGCTTTTGCTTTTCTTGCCATTTAATAAAATTGTTAAAAATCCCTTGGTGTTTCAGTGAAGAACTAGAGAGCATCCTTAAATCCTTAAAGACAAATTAAATAATTATCTTTATAAATTTCTATTTTAAACTATCTAAGCTACACAACCCAGTCGTCTACAAATCGTAGTCCGACAATATTATGATATTGATATGGACATTTATAGGTGCTTTTAAACTCTCACATCTTTGTGCAATGTGGGATATACTTTTTATATTTCATTATCATTATCACATTATCAGCTAATAAATTTGTGGAAATATTATTGTGCCGAGCCCTTCGGGCACGGCACTGCTCGAGTTCGTTCATTTAATTTTATACTTTTGACAAAACCATTTGTTAGCAAGCCCTAACTGTTAAGCACTTCGACTCGTGTTCAATAAAATATGTGTAGTTTCTTCACAACCCAGGTCGCAATAAAAATATAAATATGTGTAATTTTTTACTGCTCAAGTTCGTTTTTTTCGTACTGATGATTGACGCTGTAAGAATCTGAAATTCAATCATTTTTATGATTATTTTGGTAAATAAGAAAGTTTTATACGACAGCTACCATTTTGACAGGTAAATGTCAGTTTTTTAAAGCTTTTCTTGTATCTGAGAGTATAGCTGTAAGAGTCCGAAATTTAAAAAAATTTCAGAGGTAACAAAGTTCTACACAACAGCTGTCAAATTATGACAGGTAAGCGTCAATTTTTTTTAACCTTTTTCGTAGCGAGGGCTGTAGCTGTAAGAATCCTAAGTTGAAAAAATTTTCAGTTCCTAAATAACAAAGTTTTATACGACAGCTGTCAGATTTTGACAGGTAAGTGTCAATTTTTTTTTAGCTTTTTCGTAGCGATGATTATAGCTGTAAGAATCCTAAATTAAATTTTTTTTCAGTTCCTAAATAACAAAGTTCTTTACGATGGCTGTCAAATTTTGACAGGTAAGTGTCAATTTTTTTTTAGCTTTTTCGTAGCGACGATTATAGCTGTAAAAATCCTAAATTAAAAACATTTTCAGTACCTAAATAACAAAGTTTTATACGATAGCTGTCAGATTTTGACAGGTAAGTTTCCATTTTTTTTTATCATTTTCGTAGCGAGAGTTATAGCTGTAAGAATCCTAAATTGAAAAATGTTTCAGTTCCTAAATAACAAAGTTCTATACGACAGCTGTCATTTTGATAGGTAATTTTTAATTTAGGATTAAAACGGTATAATTCTACAAATACTATACAGGGTGTCCCAGATAAGAATGCACTCTACAGGGATCTCGTTAACCATACAAGATACAGACATGGTTAAATTAGAGAAAAGTTGCGCATTACTGAATCCTGTAACGTCATGTTTTCAAATTTAAAAAAATCCGAATGCTCCCGAAGATATTTGGATAAAACCGAATTTTCGCGATTTCGTTTTAATTGATTTATGATTTTATTTGAGGAGACTTGTCAAAATTATATAATAAATTTAACATTCTCATTGCCACTTTTTCTCTCCTACAAGATGGTTTAATTACATTTTTGATCCGACGTTTCGTTTAGTCACAACCATCATCAACTTTGTTATTTTAAATAGTAGGAAAATTTTATTTTATGCTAAATAAATTCTACGCCTTATTCTTAATCTAACTGTGTATCACATTTATTATTTATTAGACGTTTCGATATTTAAAAACACATCATCAATGAAAATAGACACATTATCGAAAATATTTTTGTTTTTATTGTTGTATTTAAACACTAGTTGGATTTTAAAACATTTTTTTAAAAGAAACTTAGAACCTAACAGGTCTCTGTAACTAAGTGGCAGATCTAAAGAAACTATTTAAACAATTGCGAACGTCAATGTCGTCAATAAATTTTATAGCCACCCATATGATGCCGAATTTAAATGGTACGTTATGTAACATAACTTAGGTTTAAATAATATCATGCATTTTTTAAAAATAAAAAATATGTAATTGTATTTAATAATTAAAATTATTACTTGTTGCATTTTCAGATAAGTTTTATTAGATATTACGTTTTGTTATAAGTTTCTTTTAAAAAAATGTTTTAAAATCCAACTAGTGTTTAAACACAACAATAAAAACAAAAATATTTTCGATAATGTGCCTATTTTCATTGATGATGTGTTTTTAAATATTGAAACGCCTAATAAATAATAAGTGTGATACACCGTTAGACTAAGAATAAAGCGTAGAATTTATTAACCATAAAATAAAATTTTCCTACCATTTAAAATACCAAACTTGATGATGGTTGTGACCAAACGAAACGTCGGATCAAAAATGTAATTAAACAATCTTGTAGGGGAGAAAAAGTGGCAATATGAATGTGAAATTTATTTTGACATGTCCCCTCAAATAAAATCATAAATCAATTGAAATGAAATCGCGAAAATTCGGTTTTATCCAAATATCTTCAGAAGCATTTGGAATTTTTTAAATTTGAAAACATGATGTTACAGGATTCAGTAATGCACAACTTTTCTTTAATTTAATCATCTCTGCATCTTCTATGGTTTATGAGATCCCTGTAGAGTGCATTCTTATCTGGGACACCCTGTATATAACATTTCGTTCAAAAGTTGTTTTTCGTACGAAAGAAAATAAAAACCGAAGAATCGTATGCGTAATAGGTACATGGCGCGCAAGAATCGTGTCTTAAATAGTAATTCTTACTTTTTATAATTTGCACCCTTTATATTACCGGTAGGTATAGAACAATATATTTGAAAAAAGTAGTATTTGACATGACCTAAACGAATCTCCAAACCAAAAAGGTGTCAGACGCATCCAATTCGATTTATTAACGATCCAATATGACCCTAAATTGATTTTAAAAAAATCAAAAAATTGACTGCCCAACTTTCGATCGCGTTCGCAAACAATAGTGTTTTGTAGCCGAACGTCGTCTACATGCCAAAAAAGTTTAAATCGATTAAAATGATTTTTGCCACCTGTATCGCGCTATAACGAAAAAAAACATATTTTTCAACTTCGACCTTAATTACTTTTTTCCGGTTCACCCTGTATATTGGAAATTGTTTCCAGAACGTGCCCCTACTATTCCTCTCTACGTCCAGAAAATTTTTATCGTTTTGCTCTAACCGTTTTTGAGAAAAAAATTCGCGAATATCGAAATATCGAACAGCCTCCCACCACGTGGCGACGCATTTTCAATGTCGGAACGTCATTTTTAAAATCGAGATTACAACTATTTCTGAAACATTTTGGGCAAATATTTTGGTCAATAAAATTAGAAGAAGGTTCAAGGTAGATATTCCATCCGATTTAAAATCTGGAAGTATTCTTATTACTTTAGCAAGTCAAGCTCAAAACACCAATTTTTCGCCATTTTTGACAGCTGGTTTTTTAGAATTAATTTACTTACATTAACCAAAGCAGTCAAAGCACTCTAGTCAAAATTGAATGGTATTAGAATTTGCAAATGTTGCTTGTTTCCGCACTCAAAAACTTGATTTTTCTTAAACTTACGAATATATTTTAATAATTTTGGATATGTAGAGGTGTTGAGAAGAAATCAGCGCATGTTTAGGCAGAAAAATAAAACGGTTTTGTTAAAACTTAAATAAGCTACAGTCAATATAGTAAAACATCAGGTAAAAGTATCTCTTGATAAATTATAAATTAATTTTTTTGAGCCACAAATGATGTTTTCATAGAGCGCGCTTACAATACAAATTAAGGCTTGTTTATCCGTTGATATAGTGTACCAAGAAAAAACTCGAAAAGTTATATATAGCTACTTGCAAACGTGTTTAAGCGAAACAGTGCGATGCACCACCCCAATTCCGATGTGAATTTTCAGAAGCTTGCCGTTTTTTCCGTATTAAAGATAAAGAAACGAAAAATATCTCTAAAATACAATTTGAAGAGCTTTATCTGCTAAAGTATACAACGTTTCGATCAAAAGTCGTTTTCCGTCCGAAAAAAAAAATAAAAACTGCGAAAATAATAAAAACTGCGAAAAAATCACGCCTTACTCTGTGGTTTCCAGTTTCTTACAATTTTTGATCATTTCCATTTCAGTTAGGTATAGAACGATATATTGAAAAAAGGTAGTTTTTGAGATGGCCTAAACGATTATCAAAACCGAATGTTGATCGGATGCACCCAATTCGACTTATTAGCGATCCAAGAAGTACCATTTTTGACCAATTTTCAACTTTAAAAAAATCAAAAAAATTACTTCCAAACTTTCGCTCGCGCTCACAAACAATAGGGTTCTGTAGCCCACGGTCGTCTACGCGTCAAAAAAGTTTAAATCAAAAAAACTCATTTTTACGAACTGTATCGAATCCCAACGAGAATCCGATAAATTATCGACTTTAAAAATTAATAACTCTTTTTCGGCACACCCTGTATATTCGAAATTTTTACACAACGTACCCCCACTATTCCTCTCTAAACTTAAGAAGTTTCAATCGTCCCACTCTAACCGTTTCCGAGAAAAAAAATCGCAAATGTAAAAATGTCTTATATAGACGAAAATTTTGAAGAGGCGAGCGGGGTTGTCGAGATTCCACGCGGAAGAGACGTATATAATACTAGACTGGGTACATATCGCTAATCGTCAGCCGAGAGTGCATCTAATATTAGTACTAAAAAATTAATTTTCTTTTCCTTTTCTCTATTTACTATTGCTTTTTATACCTCACCTTCCTGCGGAACGTGAAGGAGAAACATATCGCCAAATTGTCATTATAACAACTGACAAAAACTAAAAAATAAAAAAACGGGTGCAAAATTTCCGGTTTCTCGTATAGATAGGTAGTTTTTGGAGACGGCATCGTATAGTGGTCGACGTCCTATTTCCAATGCCGTCTCGCTCGATTCGCTACGACTTTTCGTTACTGAAATATATGATATTAACTATTCTTACATAGATAGCTGATAAATTGGTGAAAATTTTATTGTGCCGAGCCCTTTGGGCACGGCACTGTTGGAGTTCGTTCGTTTCATTTTATACTTTTGACAAAACCATTTGTTAGCAACCTCTCATTTTGAAACATTTCAATTCGTGATAAAAAAATATATTTAGTTTCTTCACAAACCTAGTTGATTCTTTTCGTACCGAGGATTGTCGCTGTAAGAATCCAAAATTTAAAAGACTTTCAGTACCTACCTACCTAAATAACGAAATATTAAAAAAATAAAAAGACGCTCCTGGAATTGAACCCGGGATCATCGTGACCTAAAGTCGTAATCTAATATATACCACTAGGCCACCGACCACTTTAAAAACAATATAGAATATTATTGCCTTATTAAAGATAAAGAAACCAAAAAATACTTTTTATTGTAGTTTTTTTATGATCCAAAGTAGTATTTGAGATGACCTAAACGAATCTCCAAATCAAAAATATGTGGGACGCACCCAATTCGATTTATTAACGATCCAACATGTCCCTACATTAATTTAAAAAAAATCAAAAAATTGACTTCCCAACATCCGATTACGTTGGTAAACAATAGGCTTCTGTAGCCGACGGTCGTCTACGCGTCGAAAAAATTTAAATCGAGAAAACTTATTTTTACGACCTGTATCGAATTTCAACGAGAAACCGATATTTTTTGACTTTGGGGTTTAACAATTTTTTTTCGGCACACCCTGTATATTCGAAATTTTCACACAACATACCCCCACTATTCCTCTCTAAACCCAAAAAGTTTCAATCGTCCCACTCTAACCGTTTCCGAGAAAAAAAATCGCAAACGTGAAAATGTCTTACATAGACGAAATTATTCAAGAGCCGATCGGGGTTTTCGAGATTCCGCGCGGAAGAGACGTATATAATACTAGACTGGGTACATATCGCTAATCGTCAGCCGAGAGTGCATCTAATATTAGTACTAAAAAGATTTACAAAAATTTACAATAAAAAAATACTTTTCTTTTCTTTTTTTCTATTTACTATTGCTTTTTTTGCCTCACCTTCCTGCGGAACGTGAAGGGAAAACATATCGCCAAATTGTCATTATAACAACTGACCAAAACTACACAATGGTGCAAAATTTCCGTTTTCTCGTATAGATAGGTAGTTTTCTGAGACGGCGCCGTTTAGGTGCTCTTTAAACTCGCACACCTTTGTGCAATGTGGGATATACTTTCCATATTTGCTCTATAAAAATATGTAAGTATTCAATCGATTAAAACATAAGCAAAAAATTATTCTTACATGGAAGCTATCAATTATCAGCTAATAAATTTGTAGAAATATTATTGTGCCGAGCCAATACGTCCCTTATTATCGCTTTTAGAATAGAAATCAATATAACCTTTTATCTGGACCATAGAAAAAGGCAACTTTTTTATTTGAAGAGGTTCTATCTAAGCTTTATCAGTTTCGAGATATTGGCTAATATATACCACTTTTAATTCCATATCTCAAAAACTATAAGACCTACAAAAAATTTCTAAGAACTTAAAGTAAAGATCTCTTAAGGATGCTACTTATTAGTTATATACATTGTTGCCGTATCTCTTTCAGTTTCCGAGGAAAATGGTCTTTTATGGATTTCATAGCATTTTCCTGAGCATATACATGGAAAAAATGCCAAAATTTAAAATTCGCAAATAAGTCAATTTTTCGGTACATTTCCATCAAAAATAACGTAAAACCCGAAAATAGCGAAGAAAATATGATAATTAACAATTCTATGAATTTTTACAAAAATATCCAGAAAACTCGGATTTTTTTGTCGGTTTTCAAAGTTTCCTCAATACGTCCCTTATTACGGCCTTTGGAACAAAAGTTAATATAACCTTTTATCTGGACCATAGAAAAAGGCAACTTTTTTATTTGAAGAGGTTCTATCTAAGCTTTATCAGTTTCGAGATATTGGCTAATATATACCACTTTTAATTCCATATCTCAAAAACTATAAGACCTACAAAAAATTTCTAAGAACTTAAAGTAAAGATCTCTTAAGGATGCTACTTATTAGTTATATACATTGTTGCCGTATCTCTTTCAGTTTCCGAGGAAAATGGTCTTTTATGGATTTCATAGCATTTTCCTGAGATGGAAAAAATGCCAAAATTTAAAATTCGCAAATATGTCAATTTTTCGGTACATTTCCATCAAAAATAACGTAAAACCCGAAAATAGCGAAGAAAATATGATAATTAACAATTCTATGAATTAAAAAAAAAATATCCAGAAAACTCGGATTTTTTTGTCGGTTTTCAAAGTTTCCTCAATACGTCCCTTATTACGGCCTTTAAAACAAAAGTTAATATAACGTTTTATCTGGACAATAGAAAAAGGCAACTTTTTTATTTGAAGAGTTTCTATCTAAGTTCTATCAGTTTCGAGATATTGGCAAATACATGAAAACCACTTTTAATTCCATATCTCAAAAACTATAAGACGTACAAAAAATTTCTGAGAACCTAAAGTAAAGATCTCTTAAGGATGCTACTTATTAGTTATATACATTGTTGCCGTATCTCTTTCAGTTTCCGAGGAAAATGGTCTTTTATGGATTTCATAGCATTTTCCTGAGATGGAAAAAATGCCAAAATTTAAAATTTGCAAATAAGTCAATTTTTCGGTACATTTCCATCAAAAATAACGTAAAACCCGAAAATAGCGAAGAAAATATGATAAATAACAATTCTATGAATTTTTTAAAAAAATCCAGAAAACTCGGATTTTTTGGTCGGTTTTCACAGTTTCCTCAATACGTCCCTTATTACGGCCTTTGGAACAAAAGTTGATATAACGTTTTATCTGGACAATAGAAAAAGGCAACTTTTTTATTTAAAGAGTTTCTATCTAAGTTCTATCAGTTTCGAGATATTGGCAAATACATGAAAACCACTTTTAATTCCATATCTCAAAAACTATAAGACCTACAAAAAATTTCTAAGAACTTAAAGTGAAGATCTCATAAAGATGATACTTATTAGTTATATACATTGTTGCTTTTTTTGCCTCGCCTTCCTGCGGAACGCTGCCAAATTGTCATTATAACAACTGACAAAAACTAAAAAATAAAAATAACGGGTGCAAAATTTCCGTTTTCTTGTATAGATAGGTAGTTTTTGAAGACGGCATCGTATATTGATCGATGTCCCGTTTCCAATTCCGTCTCGCTCGATTCGCTACGACTTTTCGTTACAATATATGATATTTAATATTATGATATTGATATTAACATTGAACCCATCAACACCGGCTTTTTTTAAAATTGCACAGCAAACGTATCAATGTGGAATATACTTTCCAAGTTTGTTCTATAAAAATATGTATTCAATCGATTTAAACATAAGTAAAGAAACTATTCTTACATTGATAGCTGATAAATTAGTTTAAAAGCTTATTTTGCCGAGCCCTTCCGGCACGGCACTGTTCCAATTCGTTTATTTTATTTCATACTTTTTACAAAACCATTTGTTAGCAACCTTTAATAATTGCCTAAAGGATTATCCAAACCGAATGTCGATCGGATGGACCCAATTCGACTTATTAACGATTCAATAGGTACCTGTTTAGTCCCATATTTAACTTTGAAAAAATTTAAAAAATTATTTCCAAACTTTCGATTGCGCTCACAAACAATAGGGGTCTGTAGCCTACGGTCGTCTACGCGTCGAAAAAGTTTAAATCGAAAAAACTAATAGAGCTGTCACTTTGACAGGTAAGTGTCATTTTTTTTAGCTTTTTCGTAGCGAGGGTTATAGCTGTAAGAATTCGAAATTAAAAAATTTTCAGGTACCTAAATAAAAAAGTTTTTTACGACAGCTGTCAAATTTTGACAGGTAAGTGTAATTTTTTTTAGCTTTTTCGTAGCGAGAGTTATAGCTGTAAGAATCTGAAATTAAAAAAAAATCAATACCTACCTAAATAACAAAGTTCTATACTACAGCTGTCAAATTATGACAGGCGGGTGTAAATTTTTTAAAGCTTTTTTCATATAGAGGATTGTAGCTATACGAATCTGAAATTAAAAATTTTTTAGTACCTAAATAACAAACTTTTATACGACAGCTGTCAAATTTTGACAGGTAAGTGTCAATTTATTTAAACTTTTTTCGTAGCGAGGGTTAAAGCTGTAATAATCCTAAATTTAAAAATTTTTCAGTACCCAAATAACAAAGTTCTATACGACAGCTGTCAAATTATGACAGGCGGGTGTAAATTTTTTTAAGCTATTTTCATATAGAGGATTGTAGCTATACGAATCTGAAATTAAAAATTTTTTAGTACCTAAATAACAAACTTTTATACGACAGCTGTCAAATTTTGACAGGTAAGTGTCAATTTATTTAAACTTTTTTCGTAGCGAGGGTTAAAGCTGTAATAATCCTAAATTTAAAAATTTTTCAGTACCCAAATAACAAAGTTCTATACGACAGCTGTCAAATTATGACAGGCGGGTGTAAATTTTTTTAATCTTTTTTCATATAGAGGATTATAGCTGTACAAATCCGAAATTTAAAAATTTTTCAGTGATTAAATAACAAAGTTCCATACGACAGCTGTCAAATTTTGACAGGTAAGTGTCAATTTTTTAAAAGTTTTTTCGTAACGAGGATTATAGCTGTAAGAATCCCAAATTGAAAAAATTTTCAGTACCTAAATAACAAAGTTCTATACGATAGCTGTCAAATTTTGACAGTTAAGTGTCAATTTTTTTTTAGCTTTTTCGTAGCGAGAGTTATAGCTGTAAGAGTCCGAAATTATAAAATTATCAGGTCCCTAAATAACAAAGTTCTATACGATAGCTGTCAAATTTTGACAGGTAAGTGTCAATTTTTTTTTAGATTTTTTGTAACGAGGGTTATAGCTGTAAGAATCCTAAATTTAAAAATTTGTCAGTACCTAAATGACACAGTTTTATACGATAGCTGTCAAATTTTGACAGGTAAGTGTCAATTTTTTTTTAGATTTTTTGTAACGAGGGTTATAGCTGTAAGAATACTAAATTAAAAAATTTCTCAGTTCCTAAATAACAAAGTTCTATACGACAGCTGTCATTTTGACAGGTAAATATCAAGTTTTTTTTAAGCTTTTCTTGTATCTAGGATTATAGCTGTAAGAATCCGAAATTTAAAAAAATTTCAGTACCTAAATAACAAAGTTCTTTACTACAGCTGTCAGATTTTGACAGGTAAGTGTAATTTTTTTTTAGCTTTTTCGTATAGATTATTATAGCTGTAAGAATCCAAAATTTAAAAAATTTTCCGTACCTAAATAACGACATTAAAAAAAAAAGAAAAAAAAAGAAAAAAAAACACTGGGGTTTGAACCCACGACCTTCGTCTCCAAAATCAACAGCCTATACTACTACGCTATCGAAGCTTTGAGAATGATTTGTGGTAAATAGGATATTAATGACGTATTCGATATTACATAGAACGTTGAGTATTGAAGATACACACAAATAATACACTTTTCTCAATTATTTTTGGTCAACCGCAAAGAAAAAGGTCCAAGACAGGTGTTTCATACATTAAATACTCCCCAAATATTATAAAAACTAAAAAATTGAAGTTAATATGCCTCCTGCAAGCCATTTTTATTATTACAAGTACGGGATAAATGCGATATTTTCCCCCTTATTTTTGGTCAAACGAAAAAGATAAAGGTTCAAGGTAGGTATTTCCCACAAAAGACGTAATCTAAATGGTCTTATTCCTCTAAAAAATCAATTTGGAAATCGCATTTTTCACCTATTTTTGACAGATGGTATAAAAGTTAAAGTTCAGGAAAACGTACGTGGTAAAACCATGGCCAACTTTTTCTAAATCGAATGGTGTTAGAATTTGAAAATTGTGCCTGTTTCCGCACCCAATAAAGCAACTTTGCTAGAATTTGCGAATACATTTTGATAAGTTTGGACATGCAGGAATATTGAGAAATAATTAGCGCATATTTTGAGAAAAAAATAAAACGGTTTTGTTAAAAATTGAATAAGCTACAGTCGATATAGTAAAACCTCTGGTGAAGGAACCTATAAAAAAATCATAAATTAATTTTTTTGAGCCACAAAATATGTTTTCCTAAAGATCGCTTATAATACGAATTAAAGCTTCTTTATCCGTTGATATAGTGTACCAAGAAAAATTTCAAAATGTTATATATTATAGACACTTGCAGAATTATTTAAGCAAACCAGTGCAACGCCAACAGAAATTACGGGAAAAAGTTCATAAGCTGCCGTTTTTTCTGTATTAAAGATAAAAAAACGAAAAAATATCTCTTAAATACAATTTGACGGCTCTATCCGCTAAAGTATACAACGTTTCAATCAAAAATCGTTTTCCGTACGAAAAAAAATAAACGGAATAAAAACGGAGAAAAAAATCACGCCTTACACTGTGGTTTCCAGTTTCTTACCATTTTCGGCAATTTCCATTCCAGTTAGGTATAGAACGATATATTGGAAAAAGGTAGATTTTGAGATGGCCTAACCGATTATCCAAACCGCATGTCGATTGGATGCACCCAATTCGATTTATTAACGATCCAATATGACCCTACATTGATTTTAAAAAAATCAAAAAAATTACTTCCCAACTTTCGATCGCGTTCGCAAACAACAGTATTTTGTAGCCTAACGTCGTCTACACGTCGAAAAAGTTTAAATCGATTAAAATACTTTTTGCCACCTGTATCGCCGTACAACGAAAAAAAACATATTTTTCAACTTTGACTTTAATAACTTTTTTCCGGTACACCCTGTATATTGGAAATTTTTCTAAGACGTACCCCTCCTATTCCTCTCTGCATCCAGAAAATTTTAATCGTTTTGCTCTAACCGTTTCCGAGAAAAAAATTCGCGAATATCTAAATGTGGAACAGCCTCCCACCACGTGGCGACGGATTATCAATGTCGGAACGCCATCTTTAAAATCGAGATTACAACTATTTCTGAAACATTTTGGGCAAATATTTTGGTAAATAAAATTAGAAGAAGGTTCAAGGTAGATATTCCACCCGATTTAAAATCTGGAAATGTTCTTATTATTCTAGCAAGTCACGCTGAAAACACCCATTTTTCGCCATTTTTGACAGCCGGATTTTTAGAATTAATTTAATTTAGATACATCAATATCAAGGCACTCTTAGTCAAAAGTGAATGGTGTTAGAATTTGTAAAGATTGCCTGTTTCCGCACCCAAAAAAGCGACTTTTCTCAATTTTGCGAATATATTTTAATGATTTTGAATATGTAGAGGTGTTGCGAAGTAATCAGCGCATTTTTTGAGAAAAAAATAAAACGGTTTTGTTAAAAATTGAATAAGCTACAGTCGATATAGTAAAAAAAAAGCTGCCGTTTTTTCCGTATTAAAGATAAAGAAACGAAAAAATATCTCTTATATACAATTTGACGAGCTCTATCCGCTAAAGTTTACAACGTTTCGATCAAAAGTCGTTTTCAGTACGAAAAAAAATAAAAACCGTGAAAAAATCAGGCCTAACTTTATGATTTCCACTTTCTTACAATTTTCGGCAATTTCCATTCCAGTTAGGTATAGAACGATATATTGGAAAAAGGTAGTTTTTGAGATGGCCTAACCGATTATCCAAACCGAATGTACATCGGATGCACCCAATTCGACTTATTAGCGATCCAAGAGGTACCATTTTCGACCAAATTTTGACTTTGAAAAATTCAAAAAAATTACTTCCAAACTTTCGATCGCGCTCACAAACAATAGGGTTCTGTAGCCCACGGTCGTCTACGCGTCTAAAAAGTTTAAATCGAAAAAACTAATTTTTGTGGCCTGTATTGAATGCCAACGAGATCCCGATATTTCTCGACTTTAAAAATTAATAACTTTTTTCCGGCACACCCTGTATATTCGAAATTTTTACACAACATACCCCCACTATTCCTCTCTAAACCCAAAAAGTTTCAATCGTCCCACTCTAACCGTTTCCGAGAAAAAAAATCGCAAATGTGAAAATGTCGAAACTGACGGCGACGACGACGACGACGACGCCGACAACATACGCACATTATTTTCACCGAAGCGCCGTATAACATATCGCGTTGTAGCGCGATATGTAACTAGACTGGGTACATATCGCTAATCGTTAGCCGAGAGTGCATCTATTATTAGTACTAAAAATTTGTATTTAAAAAAAAATTTTCTTAGCTTCTTTTTTCTATGTTTTCTATTGCTTTTTTTGCCTCACCTTCCTGCGGAACGTGAAGGGGAAACATATCGCCAAATTGACATTATAACAACTGACAAAATTATTTATATAATACTATTGCTTTTTATACCTCACCTTCCTGCGGAACGTGAAGGAGAAACATATCGCCAAATTGTCATTATAACAACTGACAAAAACTAAAAAATAAAAAACGGGAGCAAAATTTCCGGTTTCTCGTATAGATAGGTCGTTTTTGGAGACGGCATCGTATAGTGGTCGACGTCCTATTTCCAATGCCGTCTCGCTCGATTCGCTACGACTTTTCGTTACTAAAATATATGATATTAACTATTCTTACATAGATAGCTGATAAATTGGTGAAAATTTTATTGTGCCGAGCCCTTTGGGCACGGCACTGTTGGAGTTCGTTCGTTTCATTTTATACTTTTGACAAAACCATTTGTTAGCAACCTCTAATTTTGAAACATTTCAATTCATGATAAAAAATAAATTTAGTTTCTTCACAAACCTAGTTGATTTTTTTCGTACCAAGGATTGTCGCTGTAAGATTCCAAGATTGAAAAATTTTTCAGTTCCTAAATAACAAAGTTCTATACGACAGCTGTCATTTTGACAGTTAATTTTCAATTTAGGATTAAAAGATAGTAATTCTTACTTTTTTATAATTTGCACCCTTTATATTACCAGTAGGTATAGAACAATATAATTGAAAAAAGTAGTATTTGAGATGACCTAAACTAATCTCTAAACTAAAAGTGTGTTAGACGCACCCAATTTGATTTATTAACAATCCAATATGACCCTACATTGATTTTAAAAAAATCAAAAAATTGACTTCCCAACTTTCGATCGCGTTCGCAAATAACAGTGTATTGAAGCCCAACGTCGTCTACATGCCAAAAAAGTTTAAATCGATTAAAATGATTTTTGCCACCTGTATCGCGCTACAACGAAAAAAAAAACATATTTTTCAACTTTGACTTAAATAACTTTTTTCTGGTACACCCTGTATATTGGAAATTGTTCCCAGAACGTGTCCCTACTATTCCTCTCTACGTCCAGAAATTTTTTATCGTTTTGCTCTAACCGTTTCCGAGAAAAAATTCGCGAATATCGTAATATCGAACAGCCTCCCACCACGTGGCGATGCATTTTCAATGTCGGAACGTCATCTTTAAAATCGAGATTACAACTATTTCTGAAACATTTTGGGCAAATATTTTGGTCAATAAAATTAGAAGAAGGTTCAAGGTAGATATTCCATCCGATTTAAAATCTGGAAATCTTCTTATTAGTCTAGCAAGTCAAGCTCAAAACACCAATTTTTCGCCATTTTTGACAGCCGGTTTTTAGAATTAATTTACTTACATTAACCAAAGCAGTCAAAGCACTCTAGTCAAAATTGAATATTAGAATTTGCAAATTTTGCTTGTTTCCGCACTCAAAAACTCGATTTTTCTTAAACTTACGAATATATTTTTATAAGTTTGAATATGTAGAGGTGTTGAGACTAAATCAGCGCGTCTTTTGGGAAAAAATAAAACGGTTTTGTTAAAAATTGAATAAGCTAGTCGATATAGTAAAACGTCGGATAAAAATATCTCTTGATAAATCATAAATTAATTTTTTTGAGCCACAAATGATGTTTTTTCAGAGCGCGTTTACTATGCAAACTTAAGCTTGTTTATCGGTTGATATGGTGGATCAAGAAAAAATTTAAAAAGTTATATTTATAGACACTGCAGAAGTATTTAACAAACCAGTGCGACGCCAACAGAAATTACTGGAAAAAATTCATAGGCTGTCGTTTTTTCCGTAATAAAGATAAAGAAACGAAAAATATCTCTAAAATACAATTTGAAGAGCTCTATCCGCTAAAGTATACAACGTTTCGATCAAAAGTCGTTTTCCGTACGAAAAAAAATAAAAACTGCGAAAAATCACGCCTTCCAGTTTCTTACAATTTTTGATCATTTCCATTCCAGTTAGGTATAGAACGATATATTGGAAAAAGGTAGTTTTTGAGATGGCCTAAACGATTATCAAAACCGAATGTTGATCGGATGCACCCAATTCGACTTATTAGCGATCCAAGAGGTACCATTTTTGATCAATTTTCAACTTTAAAAAAATCAAAAAAATTACTTTCAAACTTTCGATCGCGCTCACAAACAATAGGGTTCTGTAGCCCACGGTCGTCTACGCGTCGAAAAAGTTTAAATCAAAAAAACTCATTTTTACGAACTGTATCGAATCCCAACGAGAATCCGATAATTATCGACTTTAAAAATTAATAACTTTTTTCCCGTACACCCTGTATATTCAAAATTATTACACATTGTACCCCCACTATTCCTCTTTAAACTGAAAAAGTTTCAATCGTCCCACTCTTACCGTTTTCGAGAAAAGAAATCGCAAATGTGAAAATGTCGAAACTGACGACGACAACTTATTTTAAATGTAGCCGCCGTATATAATACTAGACTGGGTACATATCGCTAATCGTCAGCCGAGAGTGCATCTATTATTAGTACTAAAAAATTTTATTTAAAAAGTATTTTTCTTAGTTTCTTTTTTCTATGTTTTCTATTGCTTTTTTTGCCTCACCTTCCTGCGGAACGTGAAGGGAAAACATATCGCCAAATTGTCATTATAACAACTGACCAAAACTACACAATGGTGCAAAATTTCCGTTTTCTCGTATAGATAGGTAGTTTTCTGAGACGGCGCCATATAGGTGCTCTTTAAAAGTTCTATACGATAGCTGTCAAATTTTGACAGTTAAGTGTCAATTTTTTTTTTGCTTTTTCGTAAAGAGAGTTATAGCTGTAAGAGTCCGAAATTATAAAATTATTAGGTCCCTAAATAACAAAGTTCTATACGATAGCTGTCAAATTTTGACAGGTAAGTGTCAATTTTTTTTTTAGATTTTTTGTAACGAGGGTTATAGCTGTAAGAATCCTAAATTTAAAAATTTGTCAGTACCTAAATAACACAGTTTTATACGATAGCTGTCAAATTTTGACAGGTAAGTGTCAATTTTTTTTTAGATTTTTTGTAACGAGGGTTATAGCTGTAAGAATCCTAAATTAAAAAATTTCTCAGTTCCTAAATAA
The DNA here is from genome assembly GCA_963969555.1 of Polydrusus pterygomalis. Classification (NCBI taxonomy): domain Eukaryota; kingdom Metazoa; phylum Arthropoda; class Insecta; order Coleoptera; family Curculionidae; genus Polydrusus; species Polydrusus pterygomalis. The sequence continues at coordinate 31,854,839 of OZ018376.1, read as the reverse complement.
CAAAGTTCTATACGACAGCTGTCATTTTGACAGGTAAATATCAATTTTTTTTTAAGCTTTTCTTGTATCTAGGATTATAGCTGTAAGAATCCGAAATTTAAAAAAAATTCAGTACCTAAATAACAAAGTTCTACACTACAGCTGTCAGATTTTGACAGGTAAGTGTAATTTTTTTTTAGCTTTTTCGTATAGATTATTATAGCTGTAAGAATCCAAAATTTAAAAAATTTTCAGTACCTAAATAACGACATTAAAAAAAAAAACTTTAAAAAAAAGAAAAAAAACAGTGGGGTTTGAACCCTCGACCTTCGTCTCCAAAATCAACAGCCTCTACTACTACGCTACCGAAGCTTAGAGAGTGATTTGTGGTAAATAGGATATTAATGACGTATTCGATATTACATAGAACGTTGAGTATTGAAGACACACACAAATAATACACTTTTTTCAATTATTTTTGGTCAACCGCAAAGAAAAAGGTCCAAGACAGGTGTTTCATACATTAAATACTGTCCAAATATTATAAAAACTATAAAAACTGAAGTTAATATGCCTCCTGCAAGCCATTTTTATTATTACAAGTACGGGATAAATGCGATATTTTCCCCCTTATTTTTGGTCAAACGAAAAAGATAAAGGTTCAAGGTAGGTATTTCCCACAAAAGACGTAGTCTAAATGGTCTTATTCCTCTAAAAAATCAATTTGGAAATCGCATTTTTCACCTATTTTTGACAGATGGTATAAAAGTTAAAGTTCAGGAAGACGCACGTGGTGAAACCATGGCCAACTTTTTCTAAATCGAATGGTGTTAGAATTTGAAAATTGTGCCTGTTTCCGCACCCAAAAAAGCAACTTTGCTCAAATTTGCGAATATATTTTGATAAGTTTGGACATGCAGGAATATTGAGAAGTAATCAGCGCATATTTTGAGAAAAAAATAAAACGGTTTTGTTAAAAATTGAATAAGCTACAGTCGATATAGTAAAACCTCTGGTGAAGGAACCTATAAAAAAATCATAAATTAATTTTTTTGAGCCACAAAATATGTTTTCCCAAAGATCGCTTATAATACAAATTAAAGCTTCTTTATCCGTTGATATAGTGTACCAAGAAAAAATTCAAAATGTTATATATTATAGACACTTGCAGAATTATTTAAGCAAACCAGTGCAACGCCAACAGAAATTACGGGAAAAAGTTCATAAGCTGCCGTTTTTTCCGTATTAAAGATAAAAAAACCAAAAAATATCTCTTAAATACAATTTGACGGCTCTATCCGCTAAAGTATACAACGTTTCAATCAAAAATCGTTTTCCGTACGAAAAAAAATAAACGGAATAAAAACGGAGAAAAAAAATCACGCCTTACACTGTGGTTTCCAGTTTCTTACCATTTTCGGCAATTTCCATTCCAGTTAGGTATAGAACGATATATTGGAAAAAGGTAGATTTTGAGATGGCCTAACCGATTATCCAAACCGCATGTAGATTGGATGCACCCAATTCGACTTATTAGCGATCCAAGAGGTACCATTTTCGACCAAATTTTGACTTTGAAAAATTCAAAAAAATTACTTCCAAACTTTCGATCGCGCTCACAAACAATAGGGTTCTGAAGCCCACGGTCGTCTACGCGTCTAAAAAGTTTAAATCGAAAAAACTAATTTTTGTGGCCTGTATTGAATGCCAACGAGATCCCGATATTTCTCGACTTTAAAAATTAATAACTTTTTTCCGGCACACCCTGTATATTCGAAATTTTTACACAACATACCCCCACTATTCCTCTCTAAACCCAAAAAGTTTCAATCGTCCCACTCTAACCGTTTCCGAGAAAAAAAATCGCAAATGTGAAAATGTCGAAACTGACGGCGACGACGACGACGACGACGCCGACAACATACGCACATTATTTTCACCGAAGCGCCGTATAACATATCGCGTTGTAGCGCGATATGTAACTAGACTGGGTACATATCGCTAATCGTCAGCCGAGAGTGCATCTAATATTAGTACTAAAAAAAAATTTACAATAAAAAAATACTTTTCTTTTCTTTTTTTCTATTTACTATTGCTTTTTTTGCCTCACCTTCCTGCGGAACGTGAAGGGGAAACATATCGCCAAATTGTCATTATAACAACTGACCAAAACTAGACAATGGTGCAAAATTTCCATTTTCTCGTATAGATAGGTAGTTTTCGGAGGCGGTGCCGTATAGTGCTCAACGTCCCGTTTCCAATGCCGCCTCGCTCGTCTGTCGGCCATATTGCAATCTCTTTGTCCACCTATATGTATAGTTTTATTTGTGGGGTCATACCGCCTAACGGCGGTATAAAGTACATTTTCATGTTGCGTTATATGTTTTACGACGTACTTAGTTATTTCACACAATATTATCATTATTACTACAGAGATTATGCATAGTTTTTTAACAATCAAAGATTATGCATAGTTTTTTCACAACCAAAGATCGGTGAAGATTATGGCATAGTCTTATGACAAACAAAGATTATGGCATATTTTTTATGACAAACAAATTTTAAGGCATAGTCTTATGACAAACAAAGATTACGGCATAGTCTTATGACAAACAAATATTATGGCATAGTCTTATGACAAACAAAGATTATGGCATAGTCTTATGACAAACAAAGTTTAAGGCATAGTCTTATGACATACAAAGATTTTGGCATAGTCTTATGACAAACAAACATTAGTGCATAGTCTTATGACAAACAAATATTATGGCATAGTTTTATAACAACCAAAGATTATGTATATTTTTATGACAAACAAATTTTAAGGCATATTCTTATGACAAACAAAGATTATGGCATAGTCTTATGACAAACAAAGTTTAAGGCATAGTCTTCTGACAAACAAAGATTATGGCATAGTCTTATGACATTTAAAGATTTTGGCATAGTCTTATGACAAACAAATATTATGGCATAGTTTTATAACAACCAAAGATTATGTATATTTTTATGACAAACAAATTTTAAGGCATAGTCTTATGACAAACAAAGTTTAAGGCATAGTCTTATGACAAACAAAGATTTTGGCATAGTCTTATGACAAACAAACATTAGTGCATAGTCTTATGACAAACAAATATTATGGCATAGTCTTATGACAAACAAAGTTTAAGGCATAGTCTTCTGACAAACAAAGATTATGGCATAGTCTTATGACAAACAAAGATTTTGGCATAGTCTTATGACAAACAAATATTATGGCATAGTTTTTTCACAACCAAAGATTGGGCATAGTTTTTTCACAACCAAAGTTTAGGCATCGTTTTTTCACAACCAAAGATTAGGCATAGTTTTATAACAAACAAAGATTAGCCATAGTTTTTTCACAACCAAAGTTTAGGCACAGTTTTTTCACAACCAAAGATTAGGCATAGTTTTTTTACAACCAAGGATGGTCTTATCAATTACGTATAATTTTTGATTTTCTTTAAAAAATTCATAAAAACGTTATTTTGTATATTTTCTTTGCTATTTGTGAGTTTTACGTTATTTTCGATGAAGATTTATAGAAAAGTTGTCATATTTTCGAATTTTAAATTTTTGAAATTTTTTCATGTACCTATAGTCATGAAAATTTGATGAAATCAATAAGGTAACATTTTCCTCGGAAAGTATAAGAGATATGGCAACAATGTATATAACTATTAAGTAGCATCCTTATGAGATCTTCACTTTAAGTTCTTAGTAATTTTTTGTAGGTCTTATAGTTTTTGAGATATGGAATTAAAAGTGGTTTTCATATATTTGGCAATATCTCGGAACTGATAAAACTTAGATAAATACTTTTTAAATAAAAAAGTAGCCTTTTTCTATTCTCCATATAAAAAGTTATATTAATTTCTATTCTAAAAGCGATAGTAAGGGACGTATTGAGGAAAATGTAAAAACTGGCAGAAATATTAGATTTTTGGTATTTTTTTAAAAATTCATAAAATCGTACTGGGTACATATCGCTAATCGTCAGCCGAGAGTGCATCTATTATTAGTACTAAAAATTTGTATTTAAAAAGTATTTTTCTTAGTTTCTTTTTTCTATGTTTTCTATTGCTTTTTTTGCCTCACCTTCCTGCGGAACGTGAAGGGGAAACATATCGCCAAATTGTCATTATAACAACTGACCAAAACTACACAATGATGCAAAATTTCCGTTTTCTCGTATAGATAGGTAGTTTTCTGAGACGGCGCCATATAGGTGCTCTTTAAAAGTTTTATACGACAGCTGTCATTTTGACAGGTAACTGTAATTTTTTTTTAAAGCTTTTCTTGTATCTTGCATTATAGATGTAAGAATCCGAAATTTAAAAAAATTTCAGTATCTAAATAACAAAGTTTTATACGACAGCTGTCAGATTTTGACAGGTAAGTTTCAATTTTTTTTTAGCTTTTTCGTAGCGAGAGTTACTACTGTAAGAATCCTAAATTGAAAATTTTTTCAGTTCCTAAATAACAAAGTTTTATACCATAGCTGTCAAATTTTGACAGGTAAGTGTCAATTAGAACAATATATTTGAAAAAAGTAGTATTTGAGATGACCTAAGCGAATCTCCAAACCAAAAATATGTGGGACGCACGCAATTCGATTTATTATCGATCCAACATGCCCCTACATTGATTTAAAAAAAATCAGAAAATTGACTTCCCAACTTCCGATCGCCTTGGCAAACAATAGGCTTCTGTAGCCGACGGTCGTCTATGCGCCGAAAAAGTTTAAATCAAAAAAACTCATTTTTACGACCTGTGTCGAATGCCAACGAGATCCCGATATTTCTCCACTTTAAAAATTAATAACTTTTTTTCGGCACACCCTGTATATTCGAAATTTTTACACAATGTACCCCCACTATTCCTATCTAAACCCTAAAAGTTTCAATCGTCCCACTCTAACCGTTTCCGAGAAAAAAAAATCGCAACTGTGAAAATGTCTTACATAGACGAAATTGTTCAAGAGCTGATCGGGGTTTTCGAGATTCCGCGCGGAAGAGACGTATATAATACTAGACTGGGTACATATCGCTAATCGTCAGCCGAGAGTGCATCTAATATTAGTACTAAAAAAATTATTTTCTTTTCCTTTTCTCTATTTACTATTGCTTTTTTTTACCTCACCTTCCTGCGGAACGTGAAGGGGAAACATATCGCTAAATTGTCATTATAACAACTAACAAAAAATAAAAAATAAAAAAACGGATGCAAAATTTCCGGTTTCTCGTATAGATAGGTAGTTTTTGAAGACGGCATCGTATATTGCTCGACGTCCTATTTCCATTGCCGTCTCGCTCGATTCGCTACGACTTTTCATTACTGAAATATATGTTATTTAATATTATGATATTGATATGGACATTTATAGGTGCTTTTAAACTCGCACACCTTTGTGCAATGTGGGATATACTTTTCATATTTCATTATCACATTATCAGCTAATAAATTTGTGGAAATATTATTGTGCCGAGCCCTTCGGGCACGGCACTGCTCGAGTTCGTTCATTTAATTTTATACTTTTGACAAAACCATTTGTTAGCAAGCCCTAACTGTTAAGCACTTCGATTCGTGTTCAATAAAATATGTGTAATTTCTTCACAACTCAGGTCGCAATAAAAATATAAGTATGTGTAATTTTTTACTGCTCAAGTTCGTTTGTTTCGTACTGATGATTGACGCTGTAAGAATCTGAAATTCAATCATATTTATGATTATTTTGGTAAATAAGAAAGTTTTATACGACAGCTACCATTTTGACAGGTAAAAGTCAAGTTTTTTAAAGCTTTTTTTTGTATCTGAGAGTATAGCTGTAAGAGTCCAAAATTTAAAAAAATTTCAGAGGTAACAAAGTTCTACACAACAGCTGTCAAATTTTGACAGGTAAGCGTCAATTTTTTTTAACCTTTTTCATAGCGAGGGCTATAGCTGTAAGAATCCTAAGTTGAAAAAAATTTCAGTTAATAAATAACAAAGTTTTATACGACAGCTGTAAGATTTTGACCGTTAAGTGTCAATTTTTTTTTTAGCTTTTTCGTAACGAGGATTAAAGCTGTAAGAATCCTAAATTGAAAATTTTTTCAGTTCCCAAATAACAAAGTTCTATACGACAGCTGTTATTTTGACAGTTAATTTTCAATTTAGGATTAAAACGGTATAATTCTACAAATACTATAATATATAACATTTCGATCAAAAGTTGTTTTTCGTACGAAAAACAACGATAACCGTAAAAGAATCGTTTCTTAAATAGTAATTCTTACTTTTTTATAATTTGCACCCTTTTTATTACCGGTAGGTATAGAAAAATATATTTGAAAAAAAGTAGTATTTAAGATGACCTAAGCTAATCTCCAAACCAAAAGTGTGTTAGACGCACCCAATTCGATTTATTAACGATCCAACATGACTCTACATTGATTTTTAAAAAAATCAAAAAATTGACTTTCCAACTTTCGATCGCGTTCGCAAACAACAGTGTTTTGTAGCCCAACATCGTCTACATGCCAAAAAAGTTTAAATCGATTAAAATGATTTTTGCCACCTGTATCGCGCTACAACGAAAAAAAAACATATTTTTCAACTTTGACTTAAATAACTTTTTTCCGGTACACCCTGTATATTGGAAATTGTTCCCAGAACGTGCCCCTACTATTCCTCTCTACGTCCAGAAATTTTTTATCGTTTTGCTCTAACCGTTTCCGAGAAAAAAATTCGCGAATATCGAAATATCGAACAGCCTCCCACCACGTGGCGATGCATTTTCAATGTCGGAACGTCATCTTTAAAATCGAGATTACAACTATTTCTGAAACATTTTGGCAAATATTTTGGTCAATAAAATTAGAAGAAGGTTCAAGGTAGATATTCCATCCGATTTAAAATCTGGAAATCTTCTTATTAGTCTAGCAAGTCAAGCTCAAAACACCAATTTTTCGCCATTTTTGACAGCCGGTTTTTTAGAATTAATTTACTTACATTAACCAAAGCAGTCAAAGCACTCTAGTCAAAATTGAATGGTATTAGAATTTGCAAATTTTGCTTGTTTCCGCACTCAAAAACTCGATTTTTCTTAAACTTACGAATATATTTTAATAAGTTTGGATATGTAGAGGTGTTGAGAATAAATCAGCGCGTCTTTTGGAAAAAAATAAAACGGTTTTGTTAAAAATTGAATAAGCTAGTCGATATAGTAAAACGTCGGATAAAAATATCTCTTGATAAAAAAAAAATAAATTATAAATTAATTTTTTTGAGCCACAAATGATGTTTTTTCAGAGCGCGTTTACTATGCAAACTTAAGCTTGTTTATCGATTGATATGGTGGATCAAGAAAAAATTCAAAAAGTTATATTTATAGACACTTGCAGAAGTATTTAACAAACCAGTGCGACGCCAACAGAAATTACTGGAAAAAATTCATAGGCTGTCGTTTTTTCCGTATTAAAGATAAAGAAACAAAAAATATCTTTAAAATACAATTTGAAGAGCTCTATCCGCTAAAGTATACAACGTTTCGATCAAAAGTCGTTTTCCGTACGAAAAAAATAAAAACTGCGAAAAAATCACGCTTTCCAGTTTCTTACAATTTTTGATCATTTGCATTCCAGTTAGGTATAGAACGATATATTGGAAAAAGGTAGTTTTTGAGATAGCCTAAACGATTATCAAAACCGAATGTTGATCGGATGCACCCAATTCGACTTATTAGCGATCCAAGAGGTACCATTTTTGATCATTTTTCAACTTTAGAAAAATCAAAAAAATTACTTCCAAACTTTCGATCGCGCTCACAAACAATAGGGTTCTGTAGCTCACGGTCGTCTACGCGTCGAAAAAGTTTAAATCAAAAAAACTCATTTTTACGAACTGTATCGAATCCCAACGAGAATCCGATAATTATCGACTTTAAAAATTAATAACTTTTTTCCGGCACACCCTGTATATTCGAAATTTTCACACAACGTACCTCCACTATTCCTCTCTAAACTGAAAAAGTTTCAATCGTCCCACTCTTACCGTTTCCGAGAAAAGAAATCGCAAATGTGAAAATGTCGAAACTGACGACGACAATTTATTTAAAATGTAGTATGTAGTATATAATACTAGACTGGGTACATATCGCTAATCGTCAGCCGAGAGTGCATCTAATATTAGTACTAAAAAGATTTACAAAAATTTACAATAAAAAAATACTTTTCTTTTCTTTTTTTCTATTTACTATTGCTTTTTTTGCCTCACCTTCCTGCGGAACGTGAAGGGAAAACATATCGCCAAATTGTCATTATAACAACTGACCAAAACTACACACTGGTGCAAAATTTCCGTTTTCTCGTATAGATAGGTAGTTTTCTGAGACGGCGCCGTATAGGTGCTCTTTAAACTCGCACACCTTTGTGCAATGTGGGATATACTTTCCATATTTGCTCTATAAAAATATGTAAGTATTCAATCGATTAAAACATAAGGAAAAAATTATTCTTACATGGAAGCCATCAATTATCAGCTAATAAATTTATAGAAATATTATTGTGCCGAGCCCTTCGGGCACGGCACTGTTCTAGTTCGTTCGTTTAATTATACGAGAGCTGTCACTTTGACAGGTAAGTGTCATTTTTTTTAGCTTTTTCGTAGCGAGGGTTATAGCTGTAAGAATTCGAAATTAAAAAATTTTCAGGTACCTAAATAAAAAAGTTTTTTACGACAGCTGTCAAATTTTGACAGGTAAGTGTAATTTTTTTTAGCTTTTTCGTAGCGAGAGTTATAGCTGTAAGAATCTGAAATTAAAAAAAAATCAATACCTACCTAAATAACAAAGTTCTATACTACAGCTGTCAAATTATGACAGGCGGGTGTAAATTTTTTTAAGCTTTTTTCATATAGAGGATTGTAGCTATACGAATCTGAAATTAAAAATTTTTTAGTACCTAAATAACAAACTTTTATACGACAGCTGTCAAATTTTGACAGGTAAGTGTCAATTTCTTTAAACTTTTTTCGTAGCGAGGGTTAAAGCTGTAATAATCCTAAATTTAAAAATTTTTCAGTACCCAAATAACAAAGTTCTATACGACAGCTGTCAAATTATGACAGGCGGGTGTAAATTTTTTTAATCTTTTTTCATATAGAGGATTATAGCTGTACAAATCCGAAATTTAAAAATTTTTCAGTGATTAAATAACAAAGTTCCATACGACAGCTGTCAAATTTTGACAGGTAAGTGTCAATTTTTTAAAAGTTTTTTCGTAACGAGGATTATAGCTGTAAGAATCCCAAATTGAAAAAATTTTCAGTACCTAAATAACAAAGTTCTATACGATAGCTGTCAAATTTTGACAGTTAAGTGTCAATTTTTTTTTAGCTTTTTCGTAGCGAGAGTTATAGCTGTAAGAGTCCGAAATTATAAAATTATCAGGTCCCTAAATAACAAAGTTCTATACGATAGCTGTCAAATTTTGACAGGTAAGTGTCAATTTTTTTTTAGATTTTTTGTAACGAGGGTTATAGCTGTAAGAATCCTAAATTTAAAAATTTGTCAGTACCTAAATGACACAGTTTTATACGATAGCTGTCAAATTTTGACAGGTAAGTGTCAATTTTTTTTTAGATTTTTTTTAGATTTTTTGTAACGAGGGTTATAGCTGTAAGAATACTAAATTAAAAAATTTCTCAATTCCTAAATAACAAAGTTCTATACGACAGCTGTCATTTTGACAGGTAAATATCAAGTTTTTTTTAAGCTTTTCTTGTATCTAGGATTATAGCTGTAAGAATCCGAAATTTAAAAAAATTTCAGTACCTAAATAACAAAGTTCTTTACTACAGCTGTCAGATTTTGACAGGTAAGTGTAATTTTTTTTTAGCTTTTTCGTATAGATTATTATAGCTGTAAGAATCCAAAATTTAAAAAATTTTCCGTACCTAAATAACGACATTAAAAAAAAAAGAAAAAAAAAGAAAAAAAAACACTGGGGTTTGAACCCACGACCTTCGTCTCCAAAATCAACAGCCTCTACTACTACGCTATCGAAGCTTTGAGAGTGATTTGTGGTAAATAGGATATTAATGACGTATTCGATATTACATAGAACGTTGAGTATTGAAGATACACACAAATAATACACTTTTTTCAATTATTTTTGGTCAACCGCAAAGAAAAAGGTCCAAGACAGGTGTTTCATACATTAAATACTCCCCAAATATTATAAAAACTAAAAAATTGAAGTTAATATGCCTCCTGCAAGCCATTTTTATTATTACAAGTACGGGATAAATGCGATATTTTCCCCCTTATTTTTGGTCAAACGAAAAAGATAAAGGTTCAAGGTAGGTATTTCCCACAAAAGACGTAATCTAAATGGTCTTATTCCTCTAAAAAATCAATTTGGAAATCGCATTTTTCACCTATTTTTGACAGATGGTATAAAAGTTAAAGTTCAGGAAAACGTACGTGGTAAAACCATGGCCAACTTTTTCTAAATCGAATGGTGTTAGAATTTGAAAATTGTGCCTGTTTCCGCACCCAAAAAAGCAACTTTGCTAGAATTTGCGAATATATTTTGATAAGTTTGGACATGCAGGAATATTGAGAAGTAATTAGCGCATATTTTGAGAAAAAAATAAAACGGTTTTGTTAAAAATTGAATAAGCTACAGTCGATATAGTAAAACCTCTGGTGAAGGAACCTATAAAAAAATCATAAATTAATTTTTTTGAGCCACAAAATATGTTTTCCTAAAGATCGCTTATAATACAAATTAAAGCTTCTTTATCCGTTGATATAGTGTACCAAGAAAAATTTCAAAATGTTATATATTATAGACACTTGCAGAATTATTTAAGCAAACCAGTGCAACGCCAACAGAAATTACGGGAAAAAGTTCATAAGCTGCCGTTTTTTCTGTATTAAAGATAAAAAAACGAAAAAATATCTCTTAAATACAATTTGACGGCTCTATCCGCTAAAGTATACAACGTTTCAATCAAAAATCGTTTTCCGTACGAAAAAAAATAAACGGAATAAAAACGGAGAAAAAAATCACGCCTTACACTGTGGTTTCCAGTTTCTTACCATTTTCGGCAATTTCCATTCCAGTTAGGTATAGAACGATATATTGGAAAAAGGTAGATTTTGAGATGGCCTAACCGATTATCCAAACCGCATGTCGATTGGATGCACCCAATTCGATTTATTAACGATCCAATATGACCCTACATTGATTTTAAAAAAATCAAAAAAATTACTTCCCAACTTTCGATCGCGTTCGCAAACAACAGTGTTTTGTAGCCTAACGTCGTCTACATGTCGAAAAAGTTTAAATCGATTAAAATGATTTTTGCCACCTGTATCGCCCTACAACGAAAAAAAAACATATTTTTTAACTTTGACTTTAATAACTTTTTTCCGGTACACCCTGTATATTTGAAATTGTTCCCAGAACGTGCCCCGACTATTCCTCTCTACGTCCAGAAAGTTTGAATTGTTTTGCTCTAACCGTTTCCGAAAAAAAAAATCGCGAATATCGAAATGTCGAATAACCTTCTACCATGTGGCGACGGATAATCAATGTCGAAACGCCATCTTTAAAATCGAGATTACAACCATTTCTGAAACATTTTGGGCAAATATTTTGGTCAGTAAAATTAGAAGAAGGTTCAAGGTAGATATTCCACCCGATTTAAAATCTGGAAATGTTCTTATTATTCTAGCAAGTCACGCTGAAAACACCCATTTTTCGCCATTTTTGACAGCCGGATTTTTAGAATTAATTTAATTTAGATACATCAATATCAAGGCACTCTTAGTCAAAAGTGAATGATGTTAGAATTTGTAAAGATTGCCTGTTTCCGCACCCAAAAAAGCGACTTTTCTCAATTTTGCGAATATATTTTAATGATTTTGAATATGTAGAGGTGTTGCGAAGTAATCAGCGCATTTTTTGAGAAAAAAATAAAACGGTTTTGTTAAAAATTGAATAAGCTACAGTCGATATAGTAAAAAAAAAGCTGCCGTTTTTTCCGTATTAAAGATAAAGAAACGAAAAAATATCTCTTAAATACAATTTGACGAGCTCTATCCGCTAAAGTTTACAACGTTTCGATCAAAAGTCGTTTTCAGTACGAAAAAAAATAAAAACCGTGAAAAAATCAGGCCTAACTTTATGATTTCCACTTTCTTACAATTTTCGGCAATTTCCATTCTAGTTAGGTATAGAACGATATATTGGAAAAAGGTAGTTTTTGAGATGGCCTAACCGATTATCCAAACCGCATGTCGATCGAATGCACCCAATTCAACTTATTAGCGATCCAAGAGGTACCATTTTGGACCAAATTTTGACTTTTAAAAAATAAAAAAAATTACTTCCAAACTTTCGATCGCGCTCACAAACAATAGGGTTCTGTAGCCCACGGTCGTCTACGCGTCGAAAAAGTTTAAATCGAAAAAACTAATTTTTGTGGCCTGTATTGAATGCCAACGAGATCCCGATATTTCTCGACTTTAAAAATTAATAACTTTTTTCCGGCACACCCTGTATATTCGAAATTTTCACACAACGTACCCCCACTATTCCTTTGTAAACCCAAAAAGTTTCAATTGTCTCACATTAACCGTTTCCGAGAAAAAAAATCGCAAATGTGAAAATGTCGAAACTGACGACGCCGACGCCGACGCCGCCGACACGGACAACATACGCACATATTTCAAATGAAGCAGACGATATAGTGCAAAATTTTCGGGAAGCAGTCGGGGTTGCCGTGATTCCGCGTGAAGGCGACGAATAACATATCGCGGAAAGCGATATGTTAACAATATTCAAAACAAATCGAATATAGATAGAACTTTCATAATTAACAAGCTATCGATATTTAACTCCATCTCTATAGATCTTTCTATAATATTGAGGTTATGTTTTAGTTTTGTGTTTTGTTGTTTTTGTATGTATATTTAGGTATATTATTGTTTTATTGAAAGAATGCAAGCAGTTAAAAATCAGAAACGAAATTTATTCACTGTACAGGGTCATCCAACCAGGACTGAACAGGGCCCTATTTTTTTAGTTTCCCTGTATTTTTATTTAAACCAATATAGCCATTTAGTTTATGCTTTGCCGTAGAATCTAAAATTACCATTTAAAAAGCGATCTGACTTACAACAAAGGAACTGTGGCGTAAAGTTGTTGTTTTTTCAATAGAACACCCTGTATATTATTTATTTTTATGAAACGCCCTTCTTTCCTGATTCCATAAATATATAGTTTGTCCATATTAGCTCAAACCGTTTTTAAGATATGAGCAATCAAATATTTAAAAACCTGTATTCATTTGAGCTTAATACATCTACAATGCCTTGGAAAAGAAAATCCCCGTAATGGCGATGCATTAAAATACAGCTTTTTAAATGTTTGATTGCTCATATCTTAAAAACGGTTTGAGCTAATATGGACAAACTATATATTTATGGAATCAGGAAAGAAGGGCGTTTCATAAAAATAAATAATATACAGGGTGTTCCATTGAAAAAACAACAACTTTACGCCACAGTTCCTTTGTTTTAAGTCAGATCGCTTTTTAAATGGTAATTTTAGATTCCACGGCAAAGCATAAACTAAATGGCTATATTGGTTTAAATAAAAATACAGGATAACTAAAAAAATAGGCCCCTGTTCAGTCCTGGTTGGATGACCCTGTACCGGGTGAACAACTAAGAATGGTCGTCGGCTATATCTCAGAAACTGGAAGTCATAGAGCTTTTAAGTAAAATATATTTTAGTAAAAGTGCCCAAAAGAAAATGTTGGAAATTATTTTCGAGTTTCTAAACTCACCGCTAGAGGGCGTAAATCCAAAATTTTCCATTTTTTGAAGGGTACACCCTGTATGTTTTTAAATTTTCAAATTCCACATAAAATTATAATTATTTTTTATTAAATGCATTATTAGTCTATACTTCATAGTTTCTGAGATATTGACTCTCGAAAAGTGATATTTTTGAACTTTGACAGCTTCTAACTTTTTAACAGTATGTCTTAGAGCAAAACGGCTTACATGACCCTATCTTCAATTTTTATTATCTTCCCAAAAAAATCAACTTCCAGTTAAACCGGAACAACTATATTTCCTGCTTTCGAGTTACATCCGGTTTAACAGGAAGTTGATTTTTTTGGGAAGATAATAAAAATTGAAGATAGGGACATGTAAGCCATTTTGCTCTAAGACGTACTGTTAGAAAGTTAGAAGCTGTCAAAGTTTAAAAATGTCACTTTTCGAGAGTCAATATCTCGGAAACTATGAAGTATAGACTAATGATGCATTTAATAAAAAATAATTATAATTTTATGTGGAATTTGAAAATTTAAAAACATACAGAGTGTACCCTTCAAAAAATGGAAAATTTTGGATTTACGCCCTCTAGCGGTGAGTTTAGAAACTCGAAAATAATTTCCAACATTTTCTTTTGGGCACTTTTACTAAAAAATATTTTACTTAAAAGCTCTATGACTTCCAGTTTCTGAGATATAGCCGACTACCATTCTTAGTGGTTCACCCGGTACATAGATAGTAGGTATGATGTGCGTAAGCAAATAGGAGAAAAAATTATTCTTTTTATTTAAATCAAGGTAAGTTAAAAGAAGGTGTAGTGGGCATTGTTTTTATTTTTTCAACTCTAGAGTTGAAATAAATTTTTCAACTCTAGTGTTGAAAAAATTTGATTACCACAATGGTGATACCTACAAACTATTAAAAACAAATCAAACTCTTTTTGATTATTTTGTATGGTCGTAGGAAAAATTGTGTACATTACTCGTGTGAAAGTGATTTTCTCCCACTCGGAGAATTTCCGCACTCGGCTAACGCCTCGTGCTAAATACCTCCTTGTTTGTGAAGTACCACTTTCAACACTTGTTATGTAATATACAATTAAATGATTTTTTAAGAAAAACGTAAAATTCAGCAAATGTGGTAAAATTAGAGAGATTTCAAATTATAGTATGCAGTTTTCGCATAAAATTTGATCTGATTTAAAAGGAATCAAGTGTGGGATGCTCATTGGCCAGTCTGCCTGACCTTGATATAAAACTTTTTTGACCATAATAAGTTCTATGAGGAAATATCGAAAATGTATTTCTTAGACGTGTTTCCCTTGAAGGTGCATGTAACCCCCTATTTTATCAAGCAAAAGAGGGCAATTATATTTATTGTGTAATATCTTATATAACATTTTAAGGTCTTTTAGATCACGGCGTTGAGAGAGTGATCTGATCTGAATATTAGATTCCAGCTGAGAATATGTAAGTTGTGGTGCATTAAGTTTAAAGGCTATGTATTTTAAAAATTTATGTTGAATCCTCTCTAACTTCTGAATATGTACATTATAGCAAGGATTCCAGACACGAGAAGAGTATTCGAGATAAGTTCTTATTAATGAGCAATATAGTTGCTAAATAGCTTTAGTATTCGTGAAGTCAACGGTAACGCGCTTTATAAAACCCAGAAGTTGAAGAGATTTAGAGAGGGTGTTCTGGATGTGAGGAATAAAAGTAA
The DNA here is from genome assembly GCA_963969555.1 of Polydrusus pterygomalis. Taxonomy (NCBI): domain Eukaryota; kingdom Metazoa; phylum Arthropoda; class Insecta; order Coleoptera; family Curculionidae; genus Polydrusus; species Polydrusus pterygomalis. The sequence continues at coordinate 31,839,277 of OZ018376.1, read as the reverse complement.
GCTTGGAATCCATAATCATACCTATTTATATATATTTTATTTTGGAAACATTCGTAAGTATATTATTTTCAATTAAATAAGGTTGCTCAAACGCTGACCTAGTCTTATGAAAGATGATCAAGTGGCACTTTGAAGCATTCAGCTCCATACCATTGTTCTTACACCAAACTACCAATCTGTCCAAGTCGGACTGAATATTTAAACAGTCATCAAGGGAGGAGATTTTTATGTACAATTTTAAATCATCAGCAAAGAGGAGGAATTGACTGTATTTGAAATGTGACCCCAGATCGTTAATAAACAAATTAAATAAAAGGGGACTCCTGGGGAACCCTAGATGGGACTTTTATACTGTGGATTGGAAATTGTGGAATCGGACTATGTGGGAGCGCCCAGTCAAGTAACTTTGTATCTAGGATAGTAACGGGCCACCAACACCCAGACCTTCCAGTTTAGATAAAAGAACCGCATGAATGAAGTCAACGTAGGTTAGCAAGTTGAGTTCAGTAATAATTTCTGTTCGGAAGCCAAACTGCCTGGAAACAATATCCTAAAAGGGAAAGAAATAAGGCACTCCACTGGTATATTACAATAAATTTGAAGTTTTATTGAAGGGCAAATTCTCTACATGTTTCGAATGTATATACATTCATCATCAGGAGAATATAATATATTAATATAAGAAATACAGTAGGTGCGAACAGTCCAAACGGAGCTACAAGATGATGGAAAAAACATGTAAAGTATTTGAAAAAACGTCCAACGTAATGATAGACTTAACGAGAGGCCATTCGTGAAGTATTGGTAGAAACTAAGTTATAAATCATACCAGTAAGCTATGTATCATATTAGTGAGACAGCACCATAAGTGTGAGAAAGTTTTTTAAATGAGGAGTAACTGAAAGGTCACATATTAGTGAACCAGTAACGTAAGTGTGAGGAGAGAAGAATATTTAAAATTGGAATAGTAGAAGTTGTAAAAAGTTTTTTACAATAAAATGAAGAGTAACTGTAAAGTCACAAATTAGTGAATTAGCAACGTAAATGTGAGGAGGGATATTTGAAATTTGCATATAAGATGATTTAAAAGTTTTTTTATATGTCATGTAGACATCCTTGTTTACTCCACTTAAAGTATGAACTATTTTTTCAAGTTAAAATATACTAAAAGTTTTCTTATTGGATATGAATTAGTTAATATGGAAGTGAAGCAATTAATACCCGTTTAATCAATACAAATGATAGCGGCACGACGTTATAGCATCAACATAGCAAGGTATACGTGTCCTTCAAATTAATAATTTAAATTATAAGAACTTAGGTACAATATTTCTCCAACACGCACTTGCGCTTCCATAATAAAGTACATTATTGGTTTAATAATGATCTACACTTCTTTACTAGAGTTTAAAATTTATGCAATTATGACCTATACACGCGTGTGTTTACTTCTTATTTATAAGAGGAAAAATTGCTTGTATAAAAGGCCTGTTTGCACAGGATTATGTGTTCCTACACTTCTTTACTAGAGTTTAAAATTTATGCAATTATGACCTATACACGCGTGTGTTTACTTCTTATTTATAAGAGGAAAAATTGCTTGTATAAAAGGCCTGTTTGCACAGGATTATGATGAACAGCGAACAACTCTATTCAAAAGATCCCAGGGAATTTCAATGAGGTTTAAATCCGGACTATAGTTTTGACAATGTTACCTTCGTATAACGGTTACAGATTATGCACTAGGGTGGGCCGAAATTTTTTTTTTAATTTTCAAATGTGGCTCGTTTGAAAAATTTGTGATTATCATGTGTAATATTCCTTATTAACTTAAGGCCGTATTAAAAATATTTTAAGCGCGCCCATGTGGTCACAAAAATTTAAAAAAAAATAGTTGTGGCTGGTAAAATACTATTTAAAAAATTAGTCTCAAAAAAAAATTATAATAATATATCTGTGTTCTTACCCAAGTTCCTAATACTAAAATTATAAAGGCGGTTATTAGAGCGAGTCGAAAACAGCAAACAAAAATTGAAATACTTATTAATTAAAAAATGGACGACTCCCCAAAAGAACCTTACATTCATTTAGAACCAATAGGGAACTTTCCAATTTTTTTTTCAATAATATTATTTAGTTAGGCCTAAAATAGTTATTTATGCAACAAGGGTGTAAAGTAGCATTTTTTTTACGAATGGGAAATTTTTCGCACGAGCCGCAGGCGAGTGCGCAAATCACATGAGTAAAAAAAAGGCACTTTACGCACGAATTGCATACACAATTTTTTCTACTACCGGACGTTATACAGGGTCGCTGTTATGTATTGAAATGGTCAATAATTTCTTAAAGGAAGAAAGTTATCTAAAAAATATTAAGAACAAAAGTTATAGGAACAATAACAATAATAAAATTTCATATATGTACTTACAAATACGGATTTATATTCAATTTAATTGTGGACTATATGAATATTAAATGTACAGCTATTAGAATTATTAAAAGTTAATCCTTTGGCTCTTAAGTCTAGAATTTACTTGTGAATCTTCACAATCCACACGTCTGCCGTTACAAGCCACATTAGAACTAGATGTAAATGGTGTATCAGTTAGCTTATTTATATTGGTGGAAACTTCAGAAGACAAATTTGATGTAATATTACTTATTTCGATTTCAGGAATATTGTCAAACGTACTAGTGGAATTAGAAGAGGAAGCATCATTTGTTAATATTTTATTCGATATGTCAATTTTTTTGCTCAGTGTACTGTCAATGCGCAGATGATTTCCATCCCCCATGCTTCTTTACTGTTATAAGGTCTCCTCCAGAACATAGTGGCAGATGACCTTCGAAAAGAGTGACCAGTATAACATGTTGGATTTGGCAATTTCAGATATTCAGCTATTACAAAAGGCATCTTACTAAATGTGTTTATGGCCACAGGTTGTTTCGAACATTTATTTTGGGCATATTTTAAAAATAATCTGGATAATTCAATATTAGGAGGTCTTAATGTCATATATTTTATAATGTACGATAAATAATTTATGGAATTATTTGGGTTTAGAACTGTAAAAATTCTTTCCATACCATTTTTTGAATCAGGAATTCTTATAATAAGGACTGTTTCCTTGTTCTCAACATCATTTATTGTCATTTTCATCAGTTCTTCTCTGCGACAAGCCCCAGAAATGCCAATAATAAATGCAACCTAAAATAATAAATCGTGTCGATATAAAATCTATAATAACTATTAAATACAGACATTTTATAGCGAATCTAAAAGTATTAAGAACTAAGGTAAAACGTCTATAATTTTGATATGATATTTTACCCTACCAATAGAATTAAATTGATGTAAAGTTACCTTTATCATTAAAAACTTCGAATCCGGAGCCTCCAAAATAAACTTGATGAAATGACTTTTTTCAAATATTCCTGATTTCTTTGCTTTGTAGCCTTGAAAGGCAATTAACTTGTGGTAGGTTGAAATATCTACTGAATTTTTAATTTTCAAGGTTTTTTAATTCATCTGAAAAATAAGCTAGCAAAACATTTTCTGAGTACCTTGTCACTTTGTTTTTCTTGCACCAACTCATAAACAATGTATATTTTTGCTCGTAAATTAACCGAGACTTGTTGGGAAGCAAATTCAAAGTAGCTTCCTGTGCAGAATCTGCAATATTCGGCGGAGTGTTCTCAAAATCCGATAATGTTGAGATTTAAAAATCTGAAATGAAATTAAACGAAATCATAACAATATAACACATTTGATATCACAACTCAAAACTTACCGTATTAAAATCTTCACTAATTCCTAAAATCATTAAAACACCTGGCATAAATAACAAATTGTCAACATTTAGATACGTCAAACAGAAATCGCCATTTGTCCATGGCCAACCAGACCAATTTTAAGTAAAAATGCAGGTATCCATATCAATGTAATCATTCATATTTTTTACTTTTTTTAACTAGTGCGTAAAGTAATTTACTTTACGCACTAGTTAAAAAAAGTTAAATTTTAGACACCTTCCATAGTGTGTAAAGTTAGTGTTTTACGCACGGTAGTAGAAAAAAAATATTCCCCAATTATTACTCCTTAAAAATCAGTAATAATTTGATAAAAATTCTTTAAAGTTTCGCGCGTGTCAAAAGCATTTCAAACGACCTTTTAAGCGCGCCAAGCCCGATGACGTCAGGAAGTATGACTTTTCCGTCATCCGCCATCCTGACCGGTGGCCGAGCTACCGAGTTTGCATTTGGATTGCCGTGTGTTATTGTTATTGTATTGTTGTTTTAAGGTGGAATTCTCAACGTCGTTCAATTTATTGTCAAACTATAACCTATTTAGTGGATATCACACACGAATTATACTTCTTGACGCCACGACGCGTTTTTACCCGCTTGGGATAATTTGAATTTTGGGGCATTTTTAAATCTTGCTAGCGGTCTTTTGGGACGAAATATGTTGTTTTTTTTTGCTGCCATATGTTTTATGACAATATATAAGTACTTATGATTTATAGAATTTTTTCCCCATTTAAAATTTTTGTCAAGTTCCCTATTGGCTCATTCCTTTATCATCTGCGAAAAAACTATTCCTAAAGTTAAATTTCAATCAATAAAAACTAATTTTGTTAACGTAAACGAAAATAAGTTAATCACAGTCTAGCCGTATTTGTAGAAAATTTTTAATATCCTAACAATTTAGCAGAAGAGAGTCCTGAAAAAATGGTTCATTCAATGTTAAAACAAACTAATTTTTAGATTATAATATGTGGCAACAATAAAATCTTTGGAAAATTTAAAAATACTAGTTCGTTTGGGATTAAAGTATATTAGCAAATGTGGTATAAAATAAAAACTCAGCCGCAAATAGAAAATGGTGCAAAACTTCTATGAAAGACAGTCCAGAAAGGAATTGCCTAAATTTGAAAGTAAAAACTAATATTATGCAGCAGGATGTCAGTAAAAAAAGGTAGGTGGGTGGGTGGAACTCGAGGTGCAGCGGTGAGTTCTGGATTTATTTAATATATTTATAATAGTTAATGATGTAGCTAGCTTTTAACACAGAGTATTGATTTACCTAATTTTTCATTTGCTGCCTGCGGGGCTCTCCTAAAAACGTGTATTTTTAAATTATTTTTTAACTTGCGTATAAGAAGTCAGGACTTCTTTAATCCGGTCCAGTTTTTTTATGAAATATTACGGGAATAATGTCGATATCTTACGCACTAGTCCGCCTTAGATAATTGGATAAAAAGAAGAGGCCCAGAGGCCCGGCTAAAGATTTTTAATCCGGCCCATTTGTATCAACTATAAAGGTCCCCTTACACAATTTTTCCATACAAGCCTGTTGTACAATTGTTCTACATTTGGGAAATAGTTTTAGATAGTGATTTACGGTTTCGAGACCATTTAAAAAAACTATTTCAGAGATCTATCTCGCTTAAAAAATTTGGTATAATAACAGACATATTCTAAACGTTAAATTAAAAAAGATGCTTTGCGAATCACTAGTACTTTCAAACTCTAATTATTGCGATTTTGTTTATGGTTATTGTATAGACAATATTGTATATATTGAGTACATTAGATGCAGAACTCGGTTTTTGCAAATTTGTAAAAAATGATATTATTTTAGTATTAAATACATTAATGCATTGCCTATTGCCTACATAAGAAAACCAGATGCATAAGTCGGTGTTTTGTAGAGTAAAAATCATTTAAAAAGCTAGCAGAGATGCAAAACTCGGTTTTTGTTTCGACCTGTCAGATGCAAAACTCGGTATTTGCCGTTGACCAATCAGGACGCTAATATACGCATCGCGTGACAATCACCTGTTTTGAACCATGCTGGCGCTGTCAGTGCTTACTGAATTTTAAACAGGCCATTAGTCAGTTGAAGTAAAACCAAAACAGTATTTCTTATTCGTTTTTTGAAGCATTATTATAATATTAGCTAACACATTTCCAGAAAATATTGAAAAAATTCACTTATTTGCGGACGGATGCGGGGGTCAGAATAAAAATTCGGTCATGATGTCCATGTTAGCTTACTACTTAGGACATGAGGCACCTGCCAATATTAAATCATTGGAAATTACTTTTCCTGTTGTCGGGCATTCATTTTTACCTCCCGACAGGGTATTTGGATTAATTGAGAGAGAATTAAGAAAGCTGTCAATTATAGTTAATAGAAGTGAGTATGAAACTATTATTGAAAAATTCTCGACCATTCATAAGCTCGACGAAGACTGGAGTATTTTTGATTGGAAAACAGCTGCAACTAACATAGTCAAGAAACCTGCTCAATGGCATTTTAAATTCAATGAGTCTAAAAGATTCATTTTTGCTAAACAAAAATTAAATAACAATGTTACAGTGCGTGGTGAAGTATTTTACAGGTCGGATTTTTATTCTAAAGGTAGCATAATAAAAAGAGGGAAACATCTTTCAGGACTACGCCCTACAATAGTTTCAACGGGGAACTCTTTGAGAGGAGACAAATCCTCAATTGCTAGCCTTTTACAAAAACACTATGGCCCGGAGTGGAGAGAAATCCCAGAATTGAAATTCTACCAAATTGTCGATTCGCCAACCAAGCCGAGTGACCACACAAGTGATACTGACGATTTAGAGCAAACAATGCCAGAAACATCTTTTTTTAGAATTTAAGGAGTTTAACTATCTATGTAACCGTTATTTTTTTTATTAAACATTGTAATTAAGCAACGCTATTTTTATTTTTCTGTATTTGCACTTTTTAGTTGCAAAACTTTGTTTTTGATTAAGCCAGATGCAAAACTATGTTTTTGAATCCTTTGATTTGAATTATTTATTAAAATTACCTAATTCTAAACATTTTTTTTGAATTTTTTGGGTGAAAATAACTTTATAACGTACTACTATAACAATTCTGCAATTTATTTTTGTTAAATAAACTTGTTAGCGGTTTTTCATGTTTTTCTTAAAATGACGTAACCTGCAAAAACCGAGTTCTGCATCTAATGTACTCAATATACTCGTATGCAAAAAGTTCAGAACGCTTGCGCAAGGTTCATTTATGGTCTTGGAAATAATATGACCATATTTCGCATACATTCTCGTAACTAAATTGGCTAGAAGATGGAAAACCTTAGACTTCTGCATTTTAATAGTTTTATATATAAAATTTTAAATGAACCTGACTCTCTTCGTGAACGCTCAAGTCTCCAATATCCATAATGTTAACAATCGCTATGGGGATAAGATAACTTTACCGCACCATCAGAGTGCCTTGTTTTCAAAGGTTTTTTACTTATAATGCTGTCGTATCTTATAATTCTTTGCCTGGAGAATTAACTACTGTCTCTAATGGTGTGCTATTTAAAAAAGGTATAAACAATTTCTTTTGAGAGTACAAAGTAAGTAATTTTGTATTTTAATGTGCTGGGTTCTTTGAATACTATTATACTAAAATGTCCATAAAATGACTATCTCTAATTTTTATTTAGACATTGAAAGGCAGTCAATAAACGATGTTTCTTTTTATCATATTTAGTCAAAAGTTTTCTTATTAGCATTTATGTTACTTTCGTGTTGTTATACTTATAATTATTTACAGTTTTAAATTAGTAGTTAATAATAATATTTTTTTTTAAAGTTGTTCTTAATTCTCATGCGTGTTTCGGTACAGTTGCTGCAGCAAATACCATAAAAATAATTTAAAAAATTCGTATTTTTCTTATTGTTTTGTAATTTTTTTTCTTCTTCGTAAAATAAAGGCATTATTTATTTATTAATTTCAAAAAAGTTTTTTGCTGTTTTCGATCCACCATAATTATTATGCACGAAATGAGTATTTCAATGTTTGACCCAGTAAACAAACAGAAGTCAGCATTTGGCAATTAATAATATATTATCAAAATATAGTTGATGTTACGTAGTTGATAATAAGATTTTTTTTTAAAGTTGTTCTCATGCATGTTTCGGTAGAGTAGCTGAAGCAAATACCATAAAAATAATTTAAAAAATTCGTATTTTTCTTATTGTTTTGTAATTTTTTTTCTTCTTCGTAAAATAAAGGCATTATTTATTTGCAATTGGCAATTAATAATATATTATCAAAATATAGTTGATGTTACAATTTATGCAATGTACTTTGGCAAAATAGATTTAGTCAATAGATGGGTATTAAACTGAATCATGTGTTTTAATACTTTTACACAATGTATTATGTTTTCCTGACCGGTAGGGCGGTAGATACAAATAAAGTTACGTTTCTTGGGGTTTAAGTCAAAATTGTGAATTAAATACGAGCTTTGATGACGTTTTGGATTATTTTATTCTAAACTATCATCAGAACTACAAATAAAAAAAATTTAAAATTAACTCAAACGGAAAAAAATAAATATCGTATTAAAAAAAAATTATTAAAAATTTTTTTTTATAAAAACATACCTTAAATTTTTTTACTAACACAGCACTAATAACCACATTTTAGTAGAGAACGACAATATATTAGAAGATTCTAGCTAGTAATGACAATGAAATAAAAGTTGTTTAAATTGATTACAGGTATATATGAGAGATGGTTTTGTTGGACATTCCAGTAATATTCTTAATTAAACTAAATGAAAAAAATTGCAATTTATTGGGTAATTAAATTGTTATAAATATTAATAATTAAAGTTATGTAATAGGTGTCCAGCATGTTTTTCTTAAGCGGTGTGGGTTTGAGTTGTTTTTGAGATATTATCTAATTTTTCAAATATATGTTTTTGGACAATCTAAACAGTCTATTTTATACAGTATGTCTCCGTAAGTTCAAACCATATGGAAAACTTTTTTATTATTCATTTTACGAAAAAAAGTTATTCTTTATAAAAAGTTTTGCATGGTCCAAAACCTAAAATGCAACCACCAGATGTTAAATTTTTTTATTTGCATCCAAGGTTTGTCAAAAAATATGAATTTTGCCCAAGAGTAAAGTACCTTTATTTTTGACAATATTGAAAACTGTAATTATGAAAAGTTGTTCGAAATGTAAAACTATATTTTAATATGCAATTACATCCTTCTACTTAAATTTTTTTCATTTTTACAAATTTTTCTGAAATTACGGATACCTACCGAACATTTTTTTATCATTTTTAAAAATAAATTTTGTTCGAGATTTATTATTTTCTAAACGAAACAGAAAGGTTGTCATGATTTTTTTAATAAATAAAAAAGATAATAATGCTTTTTACAGATAAGTTTTTCAAAACTCCCTAATTTTTCGATTAATAAATATTGTGGAGAAAGGCTTCGTGCTTTTCTTTTTCTGTATCATTTAACTCCACTTTGAGTATGGACTACTTCTTCAAAAAAAAAGATAAATGTTCGGTATCCGTAATTTGAGAAAAACTTGCAAAAATAAAAAAAAATTAAGTAGAAAGATGTAATTGCATATAAAAACATAGTTTTACATTCCGAACAACTTCTCATAATTACAGTTTTCGATATTGTCAAAAATAAAGGTACCTACTTTACTTTTGGGCAAAATTCATATTTTTTGACAAACCTCGTATACGAATAAAAAAATTTAACATCTGATGGTTGCATTTTAAGTTTTGAACCATGCAGAACTTTTTATGAAAAATAACTTTTTTTCGTAAAATTAATAATAAAAAAGTTTTCCATATGGTTCCAACTTACGGAGACATACTGTATATTAGATTTGCTTGATTTATTTTTTAATTTGCGTTTTAAGTTTAGTAAATAAGGTTTTGTTTTTATTTTTTTTACCTTTATCTGTTTTTGATACAAGTTATCCTTGTCCGTTTAAGTTAATTTTAAAAAAATTTTTAAAAAATTTTATTTGTAGTTCTGATGATGGTTTAGAATAAAATAAACCGAAACGTCAACAATTAAAACTCGTATTTAATTCACAATTTTAATCGAAAACCCAAGAAACATACCTTTACTTTTACACAATGTTAACTTCGTATACCAACCACCATATTCCGATGCATCAATGTAAAGTGTTACCTTAATCAGAGCGAGTGGGGCAACTGTATGTTAAAGAATATTTTTAATGCGTATTGGGCTCTATTTTTTACAAATATTAATTTTATAATAATAATAAGACAAGGTAATTTGGTCAATGACTTACCTTATTAATTTATTTTTCAAAACAAATAAAAATGATTATCCTTGAAAAAATGCATTGCATTGCATTGCCCAAAATACTGCCCTGGGGAACACCTTGATTTATTCTGGCATCAGTTGAGATGGTTCAAAATATTTTTTTTATGAATACATATAATAATATAGGTTAACATTGACAGTAAATAGTCAATTTGTCAGAAGAAAATAAATTTTACAAAAGAAGTATTTAGAATAAGAAAAATTACAAGTAATACATTGAATGAGTCAACAATCGAGAAAGAAAAATAAGAAAAATATAAAAAATAATGAAACCGAGTCCGTAGAAGAAAAAAGTTCAATTTCCCTATTAACAGTGACAGACGATGTCAAAATTAATGACGTTTCTAACCTACATGACGTACATGAAAAACTTTATAAAGAAATAATCAAAACTAAAGATGAACTTCTGACCGCTAAAGACACAATTATTAAAGAATTGGAGGAAAAAAAATTGTTACTAAAAGAAAAAATAGCTTTTCTTTCTGGAAAATGTCAGAACGAAAATAGAATTAATTGTATTTCTTATAGTGAAGCTGCTAATTCACACGTAACAACAAAATCTAAAGTGACCGATGAACACCAGGAAAAAGAGAAAATTAATAAAGTATTTAAAAATATTTTAAATATTAAACCGACAATCAAACAAGATAATAAGAAAACTAGACAGGAAGTAGGAAAACACATCAATCCAGCCAAACTAAATGTCGAAATATCAAAAATCGATAATTTGAAAGACGGTGGTATTAAGATAGTTTGCAACAGCAAGGAAGAAGTTCAAAAAATTCAAAAAGAAGCGGAAAATCACGTAGGGAAAAATTATATACTGGTAGTTCCAGAAGAAAAAAAACCTAGAATAAAAATTGTTGGAATTGAAGATGAAATGGGTGAAGACGAATTAATTACAAGTATATTAGAAAAGAATAGTTTTATAAAAAATGCAAAAATAAAACTAATTACAATTAAAAAAATGCAAAAAAAATATTTAGCAATTTTGGAAATAGATGGCCTAAATTTTAAAAATATTATGGAAAAAGGATTTATTTTTATAGATTTTTCTGTATGTGCAGTTTATGAACATGTTGACATTGCTCGTTGTTATAACTGTTCAGGATATTACCATTCAGCTAAAACTTGCACAAAAATAAAAGTATGCATGAAATGTGGTAACACTGGACACAATGCCAATAAATGCACCATTTCCAAAGAAAACATTATTTGCCCAAACTGCAATGAATTTAATGAAAAATATAATACTGGGTATTTTATAAACCATTCACCATTTGATTTTAATTGTGAAATATTTAAACAAAACATCGACAAAGCTGAAAGAAAAATTGATTATAGTATTGAAGAATAGCAATTACAAAATATAGTAATTGAAGAAAAGTTAGTAAAACGTGATGAAGAACATAACAAAATTTACCATTTAAATACACAAGGATTTTTGAAAATTAGAGACGAAATTAAGCAGTGAATAAAAAATTATTTAAAAGGTATTGTGTTTATCAGAGACTCACGTAACAAACGAAATAAATAGTCACGAATTAGAAATAGACAATTAAAATTTGTATCGTTGCAACTCAAATTCAAACCATACGGGAGGACTCTTAGTTTATGTATATTATAAAATTATAGTCAATACTTTTAAAGACATTTCTGTGGACTATTAATATTGGTATATTTATATAAATTTAAAAATTAACAGACAGTTTTACGAACTTTGTGTTTACTACAGATCGCCAAGTGGAAATATAACGGATTTTCTTACATTTTTTGAAATGCAATGTAATTTGACATGGGACAAAAATGGCACAGTGATACATATTGGAGACTTTAATATAAATTTCATAAATAATGATTTTTATGTTAAAAAATTTAAACAAATAATCAATATAAATGGTATGAAGCAAATGATAACAGATTACACCAGAGTAACTAATAAATCTAAAACAATTATTGACTTAATAATATCAAACGACCATTATTTAAATACCAGTGTTGTACAGGAGCCGAAAATTAGTGATCACGATTGGATTTATGTAAATATTGAAAAGTTTTTAGAAGACAGAGATAAAAGTAAAATTATGAAGTTTGTTGACTACAAAAAATTGTCAAATGAACTATTATCAAGTGTCTGGAATTATAATAGTTTAAATGTAAATGTTTTGTTTGACAATATAATATGTAATGTTGAAAAGTCTATTAACAAAATTGTAATAACAAAGATAGTCACCAATAGAAATCATCCGACACCATGGTTTAACAAAATTATTATGGAAGCGAAGAAAAAACGTGACAATATGTATAAAAAATTTATTATTACCAAAAGTTCTAATGATTGGGAGGAGTACAAAAAATTAAGAAACTGTTGTGTCAGTGTCTTACGAAAAGAAAAAGAAAAATATTATAATGAACAAATAGAAATAAATATGATCCAAAAAGAATGTGGAAAACTTTAAAGAATTTTGTCAAGCCAACTACAAAAAGTGAAATAAAGGAAATGATATTTAACGGCAGAAAAGAAACAAATCCGTATTGTATTGCTGAAAATATGAATAATTATTACGTTAATAGTATTAAAGAAATAGTTGATGATATCGAGGTTGGAAATGAAATATTATGTCCTAAAATTGCTACATGTTCCAATATCATTGAAGAATTCCGAGAAGTTTCATTAAAAGAATTAAAATTTAAAATTAACAAACTCAAATCAAACAATAATTATAGTGAAATTTTATCAAAAAAAGTAATGAAAGAAACTTTTACAAGCACAGGTGAAATTATATTAAGATTAATCAATACCTGCCTAAAATATGGAGAAATACCTGAAGATCTAAAATGTTCTATTATAACACCAGTTCCAAAAATTAAAAATACAAAAAAAAGCTGTGAAATGAGGCCAATAAATATATTATGGGATATTGAAAAATTATTAGGAATGACAGTTTATGAACAGATACTCGAATTTATTGAAGAAAACAAAATTTTAGTAAATATGCAAGGAGGTTTTAGAAAAGGATATTCAACAGAAACGGCAATCCAGTCTGTAATTGAAAATTGGAAGCGAAGCATTGACAAAAATGAAGTTGTATTGTCAGTATTTTTGGATTTTAAACGTGCATTCGAAACAATTGATAGGGATAAATTATTAAAAAAATTATATCAGTATGGATTAAGGGGAGTTGTTTATAAATGGTTTCAAAATTATTTAAGTAATGGGCAGCAAAAAACAAAAATTGATAATATTTTTTCTAAAAAGGAATATAATAATATTGGGGTACCACAAGGTAGCATTTTGGGTCCATTATTATTTATTCTTTATATAAATGATATGCCAAATGTTTTAAAACAAAGTTTTATTCAAATGTTTGCTGACGATACCTTATTATATATAAAGGGTAAAAATATTCTTGATTGTATAGACATTTTAAATTTTGAATTAAAAACTTTATCAAACTGGTTAAAGGTAAATAAATTAAAATTAAATGTTTCTAAAACAAAATTTATGGTTATTGGAAATAGCGTGATTAATACAGACATAAATATTTTTGTTGATGATGAAAAATTAGAAATTATAGACTCTTTTAAATATTTGGGAGTAATTTTAGATTCTAAGTTAAAATTTGAATTACATTTTGAAAATCTGGTATCTAAAATTGGAAAAAAAATTAATTATTTAAAAAGAATTAGTCAAAATTTGAGTTTATTTTCACGAAAAACAATTTATAACACTATAATTTTACCTCATTTTTTATATTGTTCAACTATTTTATACACAGCAAATGATGGGGTCTTTAATAGACTACAAGTTTTGCAAAATAAAGCTATGCGTATAATTTTAAATGTGGATAAATATACGAAAATAAATTTAATGTTAACGAAACTTCAGTGGTTAAATGTTAAAAATTTTATATTTCTTTTGATTTGTACTTTTATTTTTAAAATACAACATAACTTACTGCCTTCTCATTTGAAAGATTTTATAACTCAAAATTTTGAAAATCATAACTATTCAACCAGGTATAATAAAAATTTTTGTCTAGGTAGGGTATCAAAACATTTGACATATAAATCGTTTTTCTATAAAGGATTAAGTGAATATAATAACTTGAATATTTTAATTAAATCACAGACCTCTTTAAAAAATTTTAAAAAATCATTGAAAAATTATTTATTTAAAAAACAAAATAGTGACTGATAAAATTTTTTTAAAGATGATATTGTTAAATTAGTTCAAATATTTTATATAACTTGTTAAATTGTAGTAGCACATTGCTAAATAAATCTTGTTACTACTACTACTACTACATAGAACATTGAGCCTAATGAATAAAAATGTGGCAATTGCTTTTTCTTATAAAATCGAAGTAATTTCTTGAAAGGCAATGAATTAAAACTAAAGTAATTAGTTTTGCGTCCAGCAATTGCTTAAACGTGCAGAAATTGCTTCTAGTCAATGCTTTTTCTTAAAAAATAGAAGCAATCGCTATCGTTTGCTTAAAATGTGATGAATACATTAAGGAATTGCTTTTTTCAGTGTAGAAATTGCTTTCAACTTTTTAAGGTAGGTCGGCCCCTGCATCATTTGCTTTGTAGCAGTCAACTTTAGTTCTCCGCGGCATACACGTGCGTTGCTCTTAATTTGTGTCTTCAGTTATGGCTGAATATAATATGAACGTCCGTAAAAGAAAAATCTATAGTGTACGTAAAAATTGCAGATTATGATGATTTCAGAAAGTTATTTGACTGCGAAAATGTTAAGTGGTTAGAAAATTATTTTTTAACTGATACTGGTAAAAGGCGAGGGGGTGCACTGTCGCCTTTAAATAAGATTAAAGTATTTCCGCGGAAATTGTCGGATCCGGGCTTTCAAAATTTTGTACGTGAAGAACTACTGTCTGTAAGACATACACTTCTGTAATGGATGCAGTTTTGCAGAAGGCCAATATTTTTATTAAATTTCCTACAAGTGCTGAAGCTGTTGTGGTCAGAGATATTTATTTATGTTCCTTCAATTTGTGAACGAATGTCAATTGGTTGTTTTTAATTTCTTCGTCACTACTATCACTTTCCTGCCATATCACAAATATAAATTTTCTATTTTCCACAAAAACGTAACAGATTACTATTGTACTAAATAAATAGGCCAACGTTGTTGTATTTATGCCAACTCTTTTGCAAACTAGGCACCAAACTGAACATGAAATCTATAATCTGAACAAGTGGATAAGCCACGTCTGAACTTGTGTTGAATAAGCATTTGCTACAGAGGTGTAAGAAAAACAGCAATTGCTTCAAAATTTTATTCATATCCAGATCTAGCAATTGCTTTTACTTATGGCATTTGCTAGTCAAGCAATTGCTTTTACTAAAAAGTAATTGCTTCAAGTAATTGCTTAATTTTTATTCATTAGGCTCTTTGTAACCTTAGGACAAGAAACACTCATTGATTCGTCCAGTTATAATATCAGTTCGTCCAATATGAAAATGAAATTATCTATGGAAAGGTAAAACAACTGTAAAAATCGGGTTAAAACCAAAAAGTTATGAGGGATCAAACTTAGTATAAAATCCAAAGTGCAGCTATTTTTGTCCGGGAGTATTCCTTTGGATTATTCTGCAATTCTGTAAAGGCAATTTTCCTATGCATGATTATGCAGTTTGGTCGGCCGGCATTAATTTAATAAATTCATCACTCTTAATACGTCTGCAGAATCATAATAGAGATGCGAATGGCATGTCGGAAATACTGCTGATACCGCCGAACGTGGCTGTCACTTTATAGTCACGAAGTGGTCGAACACGATGGTCACATTAATTATTCGAAACAAGGAAAAATGCCGATGAATATTGAAAAATGGTTAATGAAGATTGAAATATCGAGTTTGCATCCTAGAAAATTTTCCAGCACTAATGAAACTTTAACATTATAATCATAAATTATCCTTAATAAGGACAGACAGCCCAATAAACACAAAACATACATATAATAAAATAGTATAGTAAGCTGGGATTGTTTTTTTTTTAACTCAGAGTTTCGACCCGTTGACAAATACAGATGACATTTAGCAGCTGATATTAGTTCGTTCAAAAAGTTTCCAGTTGTGCATGGACGATTTTCACGAACATTTTCCTAACGGTGCTTTTATTACTAGGGATTTTTATCATTGCCCAAAAAGAACCGTGGCTGTGTTTAGGGAAACAGGTTCTATACAACACAAAAAAGGAGCAGGAAGACCACCTGTAAGAACAGAAGAACTTCTTGCAAAGTAAACGTTCGTGAAATAATGCAAAATACGCCAAAAAATTTTATAAGACACCTGTCCCAAGAAGTGAGAAGATCTTATGGAACATGCAGGACTATTCTTCAGAAGCAGCTAAATTTATTTCCTTATAAAGTGCAAGTATTATAATTTTGTAAACATCAAAAATATATTTGTATTTGTCTACTTATTTTATTACTTATTAGTCGTAATATGAATTTGACAAAATTTTAACCTAGATTTGGTTAGATATATTCTCCCCATATCATTGTGATCTAAACCAAGCCCTACTTTTTTTAATCCAAGCCCTTTTTGATGCAAATAATTTTTGCTCGCACGGTAGATCATGGCAAGCTCACAGGCATGCGTCATATTATTTTCTTTTAGTTTGTCGCTACCACGACCTACTAGATGTACAACCATTTTAAAAAATTCAAACGTTTTTTTTAAATGGTTTGCAAACGTACCCTCTTAAAATTTTTTATTTAAAAATTTTATTTTTCTTTTTCCTTCTCTTTAGTTTATTTGGACTATTTCTAATAAACTTTTTCGAAATATTATTTGACAAACTTAGGTAGGCTGAAGAGTTTTCTTTACTATAAATGTGTTATATCAATAGCCCATTTTATATTCCATAAAAGTTCTATCATAGGGTTGGATACCATCTACCATTTTCTCTTTTACTAACACCATCAGCAAAAACTTGAGCGTTTCTACGTTTGAAACATGTTGAGGTATTTGAAAGAATTATTTTTTATTCTAATAAAATTGTTGACAAAGGCTATTTGTTTTTCTGTGTGGCGGTAAAAGCCATAAAACAAAAAGAAAGGTACTAAGTGGACGACGAAACATATTTTCAAGAGAAACCAGTTGTCTTATATTAACCTATTAAAAGAGCTAAAACAAGAAACAGGAGATTGGTTTATTTATTTTGAATGGATTATCAAATCTATTGTTGGTACTCTTTTAAAGTTAGTACCCCTCTTATCATGATACAAGACATGCACTTACTGCAAACTAGAGTCAACTTTTTAAAAAACAAAGCGTTTCGACAGTGAACATCCACATGTGACATTAACAGCTGATACTGGTTTCTTCTCAAAAGTTCCCAGTTCAGTAGTGAATTGTAGCAAGCTCACGCGTCAAATTTCAGAGATTACATTTTCTTAATTATTATTATTAGTTTATCCATTTTAATTACGGTACAATAGGTTGCCAAACCTTGCGCTCACTAAGAACTAATCCAGCTGTTTGTATTTACAAACATATGGTATTTTGGCGACTTTATACTACGCCGCGAACATAAATTATAATATGGGAACGCAGCATTGAACGCGAAACATGCGCAGGCTTGCCGCTTGCCGCTTAATTGGCTCGTAGCTACAATATTTGGGCGGCGAAACTCTTGCAGCATTTTTGAGATTTCTTGCTACAGGCAGAAAGTATCGATTATATTTTCACAGCTGTTACTACAAAGAAAGACAATAAAACAAGGTTGAAAAACCGAAAAAATCAAATAATTTTAGTTATAATATAAGAGGCATTCTTGGGTGCCGATTGGCAATATGCCGCCTAGCTTGAACCTAGAGAATGACCTATATATCATGCACTGTGCGTTTTTTTGTTGGAATAGATTGCTCGTCGAGCTGCTCATCAAGTAAAGCAGCCAGCAATACCGCAATCTATGGTCCACATTAGTTCAATAATTTTGAAAAAGCAATTTAAAAAGTTTTTTTAATGGTAAAAACATGACATAATTCATTTTAAATTGGATGCAAACAATACCTATAAACATTTCTTATTAGTAGCAAAAACAATTTAATACTACACTTTACCAATCCCCAAAAAATTTAATATATTTTCCTTAGGGGCTATTTATCAAAGATGCAAAATCCTAAATCCTGGACTATAGCTTGGCACGATGCTTATTCACTTATATCGTTATAAAATATGGCAACATAAACCTCATGAAATTTAGAATTAATGTATGGACTTTAAGTGAAAATAAAGACATAAATCGTAAAGTAATTCTGGAAGGCAGAACCCCGCTGCGAGTTTTAATTCAAAAAAATAAGAAAGAAATAGGGAAATATATTCGGATGAAAGGCCTGTATTTTCTTTCATGTGCTACGAAAACGTCACATAAATCAAAGAAGATGAATAAAAATCCCAGCGACAATAACTTTTTGGTATACATAAGACATTTTTAACGTCGATATAGAAAAATGTTATAAATTTTTGGGCTTTAAAGAATTGGCTAAGGAATTTACAATATTCTACGTAATTTAAAAATATCTTTTTTTGCATAAATAAAACTCGACTTGAAAAATGCACTAAGCGCGAATATTAATAAGATTTTTCTCTATAACCGAATTTATCATATTCAGCACTGACATTCTGAATTACAACCTATTGATTATACATCCCAATAATAAAAATCATCCTAAAGTGTCACAAGTCTTTCCCAAAACCAGTTTCAAAGACCGCGCGAAAGCATAAAGTTTGAAAGGAAACACAGAAAGCCATAGACACACCTAGAAATTTTCTTCAAATATCTGGAAAGTTTGCCTCATCTTCTACAATGCCGATATATTTGCTAACGTCCCTTATGCATGCCTCGCAAGGGTAAGAGAAAATTGTCGATGATTTCTTTAGGAGGCAAGGATCACCCCAGTTCTAAAAAAGGAAATTTCAGTGAAATATCAAATTACAGACCAATCTCTATTTTGTCTCCATTTGCCAAGGTCTTCGAGATGTCTATCTACAAATGCATTTTTAACCAAATAAAATCGCTAATTTCACCCACGCAACATGGCTTCTTTAATGCCCGTAGTACAGTAACTA
Source organism: Polydrusus pterygomalis (assembly GCA_963969555.1). Taxonomy (NCBI): domain Eukaryota; kingdom Metazoa; phylum Arthropoda; class Insecta; order Coleoptera; family Curculionidae; genus Polydrusus; species Polydrusus pterygomalis. Next base: position 31,819,997 of record OZ018376.1, on the reverse strand, counting down.
ATCTCGCCTGCTTCACTCAATACGTGGGACAGGCTATGGATAATCGCAAACAAGTTGATACCATTTACACTGATTTTTCAAAGGCCCTCGACAGAGTTGATCATTACATTTTATTACGTAAACTATCTAAATTAGGTTTTAACCAACAACTTGTTTTATTCCTCGAGTCCTATCTAAAAGATCGCGTACGGTATGTTCAGATTCGCGGATATCAATCCTTTAAATTCAAAGCCACTAGTGGTGCTCCTCAGGGTAGCAATCTAGCCCCCTTAATATTTTTAATCTTTATCAATGACATAAGTAATAATATGTCCAGCAATGTACTGTTTTTTGCAGACGACTTAAAACTATTCAATATTAATTTATTTGACTGCCTGTTATTGCAGAGGGACCTAAGCACTCTGGAAAAGTGGTGCAAAATTAACAACTTGCCCCAACAACTTCCCCAAATACTTCGCGCCATGACATTTATAAATGAGGTAGACTTTATTCGCTTCAACTATAGCATTGATAACACAGTCATTAAGCAGTGTGACACTTTTAGAGACCTTGGTGTAGTTTTCCACCCAAAGCTTTCCTTTACTTTTCACATCAGTAATACCTACAGCAGTGCAATGAAGATGCTTGGATACATTATAAGGAATTCGGCTGATTTTACAAATACTCAAACATTGAAAACCCTTTATTATAGTTTCGTGCGATCCAAACTACAGAGAACAGTAGTGTTGCCAGCAAGAATCGTAAACTGGCCCGCAATATCTATAGAAGCAAGGCCCATTATCATAAATAAGGAAAAGGAGAGGACCAAGCACTGAACACTGAGGTACATCATAGTATATGGTATTTTAGAGCCCACTACGGCCATTAATGTGCATCCCTCAAGGAAGGATCAAAACCACTCCAAAACCTAAATAAATGACATTAAAATTTGGTTCGTCAAATTATACTCATTAATAAATGGGAATTAATTATCCATCCTAAATAAACAAGGAAACCAATATCTGACCACTTTAAATTTCACATTTGATTTGATGTTGCTCAATGCACCACCCTCCAATAATAATTATTATAATAAATATTCTAAACAGTGCAATGGATGGTACAAAACACTTATCAAATGAGTAAGATGCGCACTAGACTGCACGTTTTTATTAACTCATTGACATGCGTTGATAATAAAACCCCATTGTGCAGTTTGTCCGAATCTCCTCATTTTCTCAAGCATGATGATCTTTTATTGTCACCAGCATCCCTTCAAGTTATGAAACTCCTGCCGGCCACAATTCCGAAAGATATGAGTAATGAACTGCCTTGTTATCCAGAGATACACATCTGTTATTATCCCGATTAGCCGGGAAGTTTATTTAGTGGGTAGATTTAACTGGCATAAACAACATTATGACGTTGCAGTTTTATGATATTGCTAAAAGTAAATTTAGTTAGTCATCCCAAATAGAAGCTTTTATGGTCATAAATTGTTTTAACTTTGGTTAACTTTGCTAGATACTATCAAGATTTGACATTGAAAGTGACACTTTTCAAAGTCGACTGAATTTAGAAACTTTTTAACTTTGTTATTGTAGTTGCAAAAAGTAGAACCTATCGCAACTGGTTATGAAATGCAGCAAACTTTTTCTAACTTATTACGAAAAGTTTATTTGATATTTTACATTCTATGTGACTTTTATTGACCTAGTATAGTTTTTAAAATTAGAAAAATATTGTATTTATTTTTTATTTCGTTGGAATAGAACTTTTCGTGAAATAGTATTGGAAATACAATTACATATATATTTTTATAAGAGTTTAATAAGTAGCAAGATAATATAATATAAAGCTTAATTAACAATCATTCCAACCATGTTTTAAACTAAACAGGGGGTATCAATGGTTTATTAGCATAATGGCTTGCAAAAATACAGCGTTGATTTTATTTACAATTGAAACATCGAACTCAACGTGCCATAGATTAAAAGTTATGGCATTATTCATTGGTAAAACATAGAAATACATTTAACATGTACTAAGCTTACCAATGGAAAACGCTATGAAGAACCCTGACAACATACAAGAGTTTCACCGCCTAAATATTGTAGAATAGCCAATCAAGCGGCAAACGGTGCGCCTGCGCATGTTTCGCGTTCAATACTGCGTTGCCATATTATGATTTACGTTCGTGGCGTAGTACAAAGTTGCCAAAATGTAATGTGTTTGTAAATACAAACAGTAATTGTAATGTACAGTAATTAAAATGAATAAACTAATAATGATAAATAAATAATAGCAAATGATGATATTATGAAATGTTTGTTATTGGAAATAGGAGAGTTAATTAACCTAAACTGGTTGATTCTACCTACCGTTCAATCCAAATAATAAACGCCAAGAAAATGTAGTCTCTGAAATCCTGACGCATGCGCTTGCTACGGCCTATTACTGAACTAGGAACTTTTAGAAAGAAACCAGTATCAGCTGTAAATGTCACATGTGGGTGTCAACTCAGAAAAAGATAACTCTACATGCAGGGTTTAAAATTTACTACTTTCATAAAAACGCCACTAGTCCTGCACCGGGATTTATAACTTATTACTGGGAAGATAAAATAGATCACTATCCGCATCGACTAAAAGCGAGGCCAATAAAATGAAAACGACTTTCTAACATTATTCATTCGCATTATCATTTTGAGATATAATATCGGCAAATACTAAAATTGGTTTATATCTCCTGCCCTTTGAGCAATTATCTCAGTCACAGTTAATAATACAGTAGCCATGATAAACGCCACGAATGCAAAATGTCGGAAATTGCAATATTTAATCTCTTTATCAGAGGTATGATTAATTATTTACCTGCTCCCGATTTTAGTCATTGTTCTTCTTTAATGATAAAATACCGCAAAATTTATTAACCGATAAAATGATTAATTTGTTTATTAAAATAGGATTTAAATAAAAAATTGAAGAAATCGTCCATAATTCTCAAAGAGACTTAGTATAGTTTAAAGATTGAAAAAGACGCAAAGTCTCGGTCTCGAAATTGAAAAACGGGGAATCCCCTGCTCGTTTTAAAATCGTGACGAGTCATGCATATTTTGTTTTGTTCAGTGTCGTGATTGTCTTCTAGTAAAGCAAACTTAGCGAACGTATTTACTGTTTCTTATCGCAAATTAACTCGTGGAAGATATAGATAAATGGCTTAAAAAAGACATACAAACGTTGGAAAATCCTGTTCCATTTAGTTCTACTTCAGAATCAGAATGTGTTGTTAATAAACATGAAGAAGGTCATTCCAAAAAAAAAAAGGAAAGTTATAAGACAATATGATCTGGAATACATTAATTTAGGATTCACGTTCACAAACGGAAACGATGAGCCTAGACCGCAATGTGTGATTTGTTTAGAACTTCTCTTAAATCAAAGCATGAGACCGTCATTATTGAAGCGCCACTTTAATACCAAACATGCAACATTGCTTACAACATTGCAAAATAAAAATAATGAATATTTCGTCCGTAAGTTAACTGCGATGAAGGACACAAAAAACACTACGTCTTCCTTTCTTGGTAGTTTTAAAAAGGCGACGGAGGCATCCTTCTTAGTGAGTTAAAGAATTGCAAAGTGTGGAAAAGCTCATACTATCGGTGAAGAACTGGTGCTACCTGCTGTAAAAGATATATTTACATGTATTTTAGGAGAAACGTATGCTAGATACAGTACCATTGTCAAATGATACCGTCCGTCGCAGAATTTAAATGATGGCATCCAACGATAAAGAGCAATTGTTAATCTGGATCTTATTAATAGCATAAAACAACACTGCCAAATGCTAATTAATACCTTTGAAAAATATTTTAAACAGGACTATTCTGAATTCCTTTGGATACGCAACCCATTTATTTTGGAGAGCATTTCCGATTCACTGACAAACGACGAAAAAGAGTCATTAATATCTTATGATGGAGGTTTAAAAATGGAGTATACCAAGATGGAGTTGTCCGGATTTTGGTTAACAGTTAAAAATGAGTATCCAGCTTTGTCCAAAACAGCATTGTTGCTTTTAATTCCATTTATAATCACCTACCTTTGTGAAACTGGCTTTTCTGCAATGCTACAAGTTAAAAATAAATATCGATATATAGTTAATGTTAAGCCAAATTTGCGTATGAAGTTGACTAAAATTGAACCTAACATCTCTTCTCTTAATTGCAACTATGCAGACTCATCATTCCCACTGACTTTAAGGTGATGTGCCGATGTACATTATTTAATTATTATAAATTCTTCGTTATTTATAATAAAAGCTTTTAAAAAAGTTGTGTTAATACTATAACAATCTGTTTTGTTGTCAGTATTTCTTATTACACTACAAGTTCAATAAATACGTGCACGCGGCACAACTTGTTTTATTTAGTTCGGTGGTACTCGATTAATCCACATTGCACATAAATGGTACGCGACAGAAAAAGTTTGAGAACCGCTGTTTTATACGTTAAAAAGTTGTACTTCATTAATCTCGATATTTCAATTAGTTTTTGAGATAAGCATAAATATTATATTTTCAGGTCTACTATCTCCTGCTGCTGTACTTGCACCTTAGTTATAAGACATCCTGTCCTGTATGTAAGGATAAGTAAATGGTTTAACTAGGCACTTTATTGATTTGATAATAGATGAGTAAACCAAAATTTTGTTTGTACTCACTATTAAACTTGAATAATAAACAACAAAAAAATCTGTCACAGAAAATAATATGACGTAACATGACGCGTAAGCTTCCTACGGCCCACTGCTGATCTGGGAACTTTAAGGACGAAACCAGATCAGCTGTTAATGTCAAATGTCAAACGCTTTGTTTTAAGAAAAAGTTTACTCTACCTACGGAGTTATCCGAAAAACCCGTTGTTTGCGCTGTTATTATGCACATTATCATAATATATTCTTTAAGCAGATAATTCCCCTTAGTGAGAAGCAATTTATTAAACTTTAATTTTATGACAATTAAATTAAAAATTAAATAATATTTTAAAAAAACAGCAAATTTTGATAACAATAGAGCAAACTCCTATCAAAAACTTTAATAACATAATATACATGCAGGTTAATAAATCCAAATGCATGTGCATATATTACAACATGTATTATTACAAAACTCATAAATTTTAATAAAGCCGAAATAAAAATAATTAACTGGGCGTTGTTGGGTCCATTCCCATTAAACACTCTAACAAGGTCGATGCGGTCATTAAACACGATAAATTAATAAAAGACCAGAAAATGGACATTTTCTAAATAGACGACACAGATTTTAATAGAACAATACCGGATAATTGTTGTCGCTCAAAAGACACTAATGCATTAAATTGCTCGCCCGCATAGTAGATGTGTCGCTCATGAGTCTAGTTTATTATTAGAATTGAGATTACGGGCGAATACAATTTACATGAGGGACGATATTTCACTTTCTAAAAAAAATGTTCTCGCATAATATTCATGTTACCATTACCTGACAAGTAGACTGTCCATATTATATAATATGATACAAGCCCCAAACGGGTGTCTGCTCAAATTGTATGGACTACTAAGAGATGGCACTAAAGGCTATATACAACCAATAAAGGTTGATATGAGGTTTTAGTACGAAAGTTGTCTGATGGGAGTGATGGGTATGAACACCTACCATTGAATGCCCCGGCCTCGCGAGAAGAAGGTTCAATGCCTTGGGCGAACCATTCTTAAATGATCTGGAGGAAGTGAGCAGCCTGCAACTGGGTCGACTCACGACGCTCAAATTGTATGGACTACTAAGAGATGGCACTAAAGGCTATATACAACCAATAAAGGTTGATATGAGGTTTTAGTACGAAAGTTGTCTGATGGGAGTGATGGGTATGAACACCTACCATTGAATGCCCAGGCCTCGCGAGAAGAAGGTTCAATGCCTTGGGCGAACCATTCTTTAATGATCTGGAGGAAGTGAGCAGCCTGCAACTGGGTCGACTCACGAAGTTTATTAACAGCAGTGGCTGGTTTGAATGAGCCGTCAAGATTCTTCTACGATCTACGTCGCGTTAACCATCAGGAAGCTGATGCGGATAGGTTCCGCGGAACACGTGTGGTACCACAACGGTTCTACAGGACTACGTGTGACTGTTTGGACAATTCCAGAGGTCTGCCACTCTAACCTATTATTAATTTTGAAAATAGCTATAATACTTGCAGTTTTTCAGATGGAAGGACTTTTTTTTGGTATTTAGACAAGAGTTGATAATAAATACATATAATAAGTTTCAATAAATAATGAATTAAAAAGATTTTATTTTTAAATGAAGCTCATTCATGCCTTTAGCATTAGATTTAATTTGATTTATTGCTTGGCTAGCCTGCTCCTCATCAACCTTTAAAAATTGAGAGTGTATTGAAATCCTTCAAATAAAGCGTAGGAATACTTACCTACAAACATTTCCTTGAGATGAGGATCAGCCGCCACGTTCGGTATTATATCTATAAAGTATTTTTCAAATTCATCTGAAGTGCCAACAAGTTCAGGATATGTATATTATCTAAACTACATGAAGATTATTAAACTTTTGCAAATGAGATTGGCTTATTAAATCCTTTAAATAACTTATATACACACTCTTATTATCAAATTTCCAAATCTTTAAGAATTATAAAAAATAAGTTCTAAACAATAGACACACAAATAATAAAACCACACTTTAAACCATTATCAGTCCTTTATAACCACATATGTAGGTACGTATCTTAAAAGGTACCTCTCTGTTCAACATAAACAATGCGGCTCGGGACAAAGTGACTATTCTTTTTGATGCGGACGAATGATCATAAATTAATAATGCCTCTTTGGACATACAATAATTTTTAAATATGATAATTTTCTTTGCTTAAATGCATTTATAATTATTGTCTTTTAAAAGGCTCGGATGCCATAAAAGATATATACGCAGAAGGAATGTCTTTATATTATATTATGTATTTTAGGAATGTAACGGACTTGGACCAACAAAAATTATGATTACAACAAGGGAATTAAAAATGTTCCATATATTTTTTCCAACCATATAGTATAATATTTATCTTATCATTTTTTCACTGGTAGTTAGTATCCGTAATTATAATTAATAAACTAACTACTGGTAATCTTTCCTTATAAAACTGCACTCTTAGAGGTTCTTTTAGAAACACTTTTTTTACATTTGAAATTAATTTATTTTCATTTAAATACAGTCTGTTAAGCAGGTAATAATAACGCATTATTAAGTGACAATAAACAACCCCTAAGAATATACCTGCAAACCCCGGAAACCCCCAATATATAACCAAACCAAACCCCCTTGTGTACAGTGGCGCAACCAGAAATTTAGTTCGGGAGGGGGGGGGGGGGCTTTAACTTCTTGCGCCGAAGGCGCTCTTTTTTGGGTGCCACGCCCTTTTTTGGGTAAAATACGTATGATTGACGAGAGCGACAGCCCCCTAAAACTTCTGCAATAATACGCCGCTGGCCCTAACTAAATATTTATGAAAGAAAATGAGAGATTTCATTTTAATTAGTAAAAATGTATTTAAAATAAGTAACGCATATATTAATCATACTTATACTAAAACAAAACAAAAACCTTATACAATAAGTGGTAAGTAAGTAATCACTAATCATACTAATATTAAAGTAAAATTCTTCGTTTTGTTTTTGCCTTTTCGTCCAGAATTTCTGCCACGGTAATATATCAATATCGTGGTTCGCATAAAGAACTGCCAAACCATTTAATCTGTCCTCTTCCGTGGTGCTACGCAGATATGTCTTTAAATATTTTAAATTTGAAAAGGACCTTTCAGATGTGGCGGTTGTAATAGGCAAAGTTAAAAAAAATTTTAAAAGCCTTTTTATATTAGGAAATATTTTGGCATCACATTCGGAATACACTTTGTCCAAATCTTCCTTCAGTTTTTGTTTTTGCATTTTTTATACCACAGCTCAATTTCAGCTTTTAACTTCGTTTTAATGGATAACTCTTCAAGGAACTCATTCTTGCAGAAGCTGTGAAGTTTCAAAAAGCATTTAAATTGACTATCAAAATCTTGATTATCATATGGAAAGAGGCATTCAAAATTTTGAAGGGTTTCTCGATGTTTTAAAAACCGATCCTCGAGATTTGCTATGAGGCCATCTAAAAACGGAATAAAAATTGTTATTTTAAAATACTCAGCAGCGGAATCGGTTTTTATAACCAATCTTTGTGTTTGTCTTAGCGGTAGTCTAGGTACTCTGATTTCAATATCGTATTCCAAAAGTAGATCTTGAGCTTCCTTAAAAATATTTTAAAAATTATCATCTGCCAGGCCTCTTATTTCTTTAACTTGATCTGTTACGTCATTAGCTAACTGTAATGCTTAAAAAAGGTTTAAATCGACTGTTTGTAGAATCTTGCGGCATATATTCTTTCTGTACACATTAGTGCGATCACAAATTTGGGACTTATATAATGCTGGCCAGTAATCCAGATGCCTCAGTGGAAGTATTTCGGTCGGTCCATTCAGTCAGACTTAGTATAATTTCACTATTGATAACATGATTGATGTAAATTATGTGGCTGAATATAAAATATTAGTAAAAGGCGTGACATGAAAAATTGGTTTGCAATTAAACGAATAGGCTGTTTCTAAGATCGGTACCTGGTTGCGCCACTGCTTGTGTATAACCAAAATGTAAATATAATTATTATAAATCTTCAGATTGGAAAATCCCTGAAATAAGTACCGAACTGGACATTAAACCTTTAACGTTTTAAAATTTTTGATAAAGCCGAAAACATAAAAAATGTGCTCTTAAGATAATAATTTATGAAAAATATGCATTTTATTCTAAAATTGACAAAATATGCAAAAAATACATATATATGCATTTTGCATAATATTCCGCTCTTTAGTGATGAGTTTTTTCCTAAATAGTCATGTAAATAATCAGGACACCGCTACTGGAGTGACGTTAATCCACATCTTTTTGCAGAGGGGCATACTCAGTAATCCTAAAAATCAATGTTTGGCACTACTGGGACGCATTATTATAGGTACATTTTTTTATTCAAGGATAATTAAGCGGCCAAGTTGCTGTTAAAATGTTCAACTAAACTATATAGCCCTCGATTATTCATTAACTTGAAAACCAAAGAAACTTACTAGGCTACCTAAATTTGAACAAAGAACTTCTACATTTCCAGTCAGATGGTGTAGCCCCACACTATGTAGCTGTGCCGAGAGAGTGGCTAGACCAAAATTATACCAACCAATGGATTGACAGAAGAGGCACAATTTAGTGGCCGCCAAGATCACCTGACCCCTATCTCGTATATTTTTATGGAGTTACAATAAATCAGTAATATACATAACCCGGCTTCTCTGGAAGAATTGTGTTAAAGGATATTTGGATTTTGAGAACTTAATAAAAATTTTAAAGTTTAAAAAACAGCAAAAACAAGTACCTACTTATTGCAAAAAAAAATATACAATTTTAGCACTACAATAGTGTTTTAATTTAGGCTTGGGATCATTTATAATTTACGTTTATTTTTTAATTCTTAAAACATGCTCAAAGTGTTACCAATATTTAGTACCTAAATCTCAATAATTTTGAAATCGCTTAAAAGCATTTTTGATAAATTTTCCAAAGAGGTGTCACGGGGGTTTAGTGCCATTTAGGAATTTAAATTGGGTAGTGCTTTAGGGGTAAGTGAAGGTGGGAAACAAAATGCCTCATGTTTATTCCCCCGCCTAGCGTTCTTGTAGAAATGGTATTTTTGGATTTTGATATCTCGTTTAGTGTAGATAATATCGCCATTGTAAGTTTTCAAAAAGTTACCCTGTATTGAGGTATATACATAAAACTACCTAGAAATAAATACAAGCTAAAGTATACCTATAATATTGTCGTGTGAAAAAAATAATCCAAATAATTTCTTGGAACTTACAGGAGTGGGTATCATGACATCCGTAAAACAGGTTAATTTGAGAAAGTAAGTGACCGAAACCATGCACTAACAAAACACGATAATTATCCCTAAAGGTTGGTAATCTTTTCTTTTTTTATTCTAAGAAATGTGGTAATCGTTTAGTAACAATATTTATTATTATAATTATTATTATATAGTAAAAGAAGAATAACAGACGAATCCCCACTTTTTCAAGCTCACAATGATATATTTTAAATCCAGCAAACACAACATTATACCTATCCATTGCCGTCGATTTAAGTAAAGGATCATAATAAGGACAAAAAAAATTGAAACTTACTTTTGCTTCTTGATCTATTTAAAATCAAATCTCTATACATACAAAGTTTTAAATTTTTACAATGTCTTACAGACATACTTACATAAAAATACATTATTATATAGTAAAAGAAAAATAACAGACAAATCCCCACTCTTTCAAGCTCACAATAATATATTTTAAATCCAGCAAACACAATAATATATCTATTCATTGCCGCAAGGGCGTCCGAAGGGGGGGGGGCAAGGGGGTGCGCTTGCCCCCCCCCCTCCTGGCCCAAGTAGATTTGAAATATTTTATTTAACTGGGATATACATATTTATTGTTTAGTAGGTATTATTCAATTGACAAAATTGGTAAAACGAACTCTTGTTGCATAAAATGAAATGTGGAATTCAAAAATCTTCACTAAATAGCGAAGGAAAAATATTAGAATAGCACATAAAGCTTTATTTTAATTTACACAGCTAGTCATAATAGCAATATACAAATAGATATACTATTGGTCAGGCAATTGCGATAGCAATTTGTTTACCTCCAACTACATGTACAGTCGAAAGATCATTTAGTACTCCCAGAAGAGTAAAAACCTGGATTCGCTCGACTATGACTGAGCACCGATTGGACGGTTTATGTATGATGAGTGTTCATCGTAAATTTGTAAAAGAAAAAAAAGACATTTAATTGAAAAAATTATTGATGAATTTGCAAAAGATTCAAGAAAATTAACATTTCTTTTCTCCAATAAATCTGAATAACTTATAAGTTTTTTGTTATATTTGAACATTTTTAAATATTTTGTTTAGCTATTTTTTGTTATTTAATATAAGTATTAGGTGTTTTGCTCTATTCTTTTATTGAAGGTTGGTTGAAGTGCTAGAAACAAAAATAATTCCAATTATGATTTGCCCCCCTTGGAAAAGTTCCTTCGGACGCCCTTGCATTGCCGTAGATTTAAGTAAAGGATCATAATAAGGACAAAAAATTTAAAACTTACTTTTGGTTTTTGATCTATTTAAAATCAAATCTCTATTCATAAAAAGTTTTAAATTTTTGCGCAATGTCTTACAAACGTACTTACATAAAAATACCTTTTTGACATCTTCTTTTAAGGAGTGATTTTTTCTTCCCCGATTTATTTGGTTGTTTTAGACCCTTTTAATTGACTTTTTCACATTCTCAGTATGTTTAAACTTATTTCTATTTTTCTTTAGATTATGTCATTTCGACACACCAATTTTTTAATTCCATAAAAGCTTCATTAAGGTTTTATACCACTTACCTTTTTCTCTTCTGCTAAAACCATCAACAATATATTTTTCTGTCACCTGATGATGAACGTTTCTATGTTCAAAACATGTAGAGACCTCTGAACAAATTTCTGTTCTATTCAATTTTGTGGAGGAATACTTTTAGTTTTTTCTTTCCTTTTCATTTTTTTCAATGTAAAGGTATGTGTTGTGCTCGCTGGTAAGTGCATAAAAAAGGAAATAGGACCCACTATTTACTTTTGTATTTCAGTAATCTAGAAAGCCAGAAAAAAACCATCAATTTTAGTAACAATTGATACTGCAATTTGGATTTTGTAAGCGCAGACTCTTAAAAAAAAAGAAACATGTTATTGATAAGGTTACTTGATGCCGCATTCCAGTGGTCACTTTATTTTCGGTTTGGAAAAAGTGAATATTTAGGTATCTGTTGTAGTACCTCAATCCTCTATATTATATCCTTTGGGTCACCTAAAAACCAAAATTTACGTAACAAAACCAAAAAAACTTAGGCAACGACCTATACACGAAATTTGCCAAATAACCACAGATATGGTACATAATGTCGAGAATAAATTTTACTATAGATAAGGGGTTTGTTAAGAAAAAAATGGCCAACATTTTACAACAATATTTACAATAAAAAAAAATAGCTTCTACATCACCGAAATGCAAAAGTAAATAGTGGATCGTATTCTCTTTTTTATGTCTTTTAGATATATTACACCCTTTACACTACATTACTAGTGATGTAATAAATTTATTATGATTATACTTTCACATCTATTATATACAAATTATATACCTTTTAGTAATAACTAATAAGAAAATGTACATGTGTTGTAGACAACACGGTCCTCTATTTATTTATATTTGGCGTAAGGGCCAAACCAGCGATCGCTACACCACTGACACCGATGGTACCCGTGTCCAGAGCACAACATGCACAATAAGATAATGATTATACGAGAGTTTAACATGCATAGAATTAATAGTCCATTAATAATATTTTACCATCAAGACAGACAATACAATGGGTACATCTTGAATGGGATGGACTTGATAGCGTAACACAGTATTTAGAATTGCAATAATTCAAAACGTTGAGGTATAATTATTACGTTACAACCCGTAATTATTATTAATTGTATTTAAATGAATTCGGATGGGTTCTAGAGAAACAGAGGTGCCGGGACTTTTAGCATTACGGATTTTTTTGATGTGTGATGAAGATATAAAGTTGAATTAATTCAGTTCAGAGTAATAGTTACATGTCAAAATAGGTAAATATAGAAAAAAGTTTAGATTTTCTAAGTGGTTTCATGATTACGGTGCTTATTTATTTCTACAAGATGCTCCAATTACTATACACGGTGTAACATAAAGGTTGGGAATAATTTAAACGGTGGATTCCTTAGTAAAAAATAATAGAAATTTTTCATATAAGGATATGCTCTACGGGATTTCGTTTCCAAGTTACAGGGTGTTGAATTTTTCTTAAAAATTTAGTTTTTGTTTAATATTAAACTTATTATAATAATTATATAAGATAACAAAACGAAATTTTAGCAGTAACTTCACTTGATAATGCCCTAGGAGAAGAAAAAAAATTGTTTTCCTGGGATACTCAGTGGCGTGGGTAAGATATTTAAAAAAAGGGTTAATGTTCCAAATTTGAAACAATTATCGCAGAATATAAGAGAGAAAACGCAAAATACGAGAAAAAAAAATTGAAACTTGCCACCCTGTATAACGAAAATAAGGCGTTTTGGACCATGCATATATTTGCGTTTTTTTCCTATTTTGACGAGTACTATCATCCCCTGAAATATCTGCATGACATTAATTAACACCCTGTATAGACTCTGAATCTAAAGAGTCGGCTTTGTACACAGGTACGAGGTACACGTAGCTCGTAGCAGCGTTTGATGCTATGGAATAATTAAGTCCTGACACAGTCTAATCGCCAACTACCCAAACACAAAAATTAAACAAATATGTTTAACTTACAAAATGCAAATAAACTGGTAAATATTGTAAATAGAATAACCCCAGAGGATGATCACTAAACTACCAGTTCCTAAACCTACAAGGTTCTTGTTTTGGTTTAATTTTGCATCTGTTATTCTTTCTATTTTAACATGATTTCACTGAGCATTTCTTGTTGAAACAATGCCAGGACACAACTGAGAGGCTTTAGTACCGGGAGTCACTCACTAAAAGCCCTAGCTGATCTGGGCTGGCCGCCTTCTCCAAGCATAAATCATAAAGGTACAACACTATGTGAGTTAGTGTGTTCGGACGCCAGCTCTAAAAGTACAGAATTTTATGAGCTAGTCTGTTCGGATGGAAATATTTAGCTCTAAAGGTACAAAAATATATAATTATCCACTTCTTTAATTTGTTTTCAAAAAATTATTAAATATCTCTTTGACATAAATACTCGGTGTTTCAACTTATGATCCATTTGTCAAAACTGAAATATTAAAACTGACAGATTATAGCTAAAAATTGTGTATATTTTATTTATGATAATATCTTTATTAAATTTTAATTAAAATATTTTCATATAGTATATTAAAATTTTTCTTACCCCTTTTTAATAAACAAATGTTGTTTAGTAAAGGCGATTTTTTTATAAATAATATAAAATACAATTTCTTATAATCGATTAAAGTTTCTTATTAAATTGTCTTATTTCTTGGGTTGCTGTGCTTCATCAGTAATAAATTAATTTATATTGATCGTGTAATGTCAGCTTAAATTCTTAATACCTTTCTCAACAATACCCCAAAAAAATTACAAAATTGCTTTGTCACCGACTTCAAAATATTTTCCATTTTATCAACACTTTAAGGTCCTAACAATGTATCGTTAAAGGTAATGTTAGCCATCTCGGGATATTTTTTGGGTCTCCTTTGTGTCCATTTTAATAGAAATGTCTAACAAGACACCATTTATAAAAGAACATCAGGGGCGGAATTAAATAATTTATTTTTATTCTTAATAAACAATTCTCGAGAACAAGTGCAATAGCTTTTATTAAGTACAACTATCAAGACAAATAGTTCAGAGGCGCCTTAAAATGTTTAAAAAATTATTTTTTTGCTATAAAATAGGTTGATGCGATGATGCGATAACTAAATTTTAAAATGCAGTTAGTCTGATTTAAAATAAGTATTTTAATTAAGCTCACACAAAAGAATAAAAGAGTGACAATAAGTTGATTTTCAAAAAAATTTTAAAAAATGTACACTTCAATTTTTATACAAAAATTTCTTACAACCTTTTTTCGTATCTCTAAAAAGAATGACACTTTCGCCAGTTTGAAACTTTTAAATAACATTTGGCAGGTATAACGCACGTCACAAGTCAAAAGTTTTAAGCTTTTGTTTTATTTTGGGTTATGTTTTATGTAGAACCTAATGCCAAAAACCGATTTAGAAAAAGAACGCATAAAAAATATGGTGCAAACGTTTCCGCGGACACTGTATATTATTGTTCCTATTAGAAAGTACTCTCTCTCTCTACTACATGATTAATATCTCCTAAACTAAACAGTGAGACAAATTTATTGGTCATTTTTAATAGAGAAAATTAAATTATCAAAAAATTATTATGTAATGTACTTTAGTTTTTTTTTCTATATGACCACTTCCGAGAAGTTACGCTGTATACCCGCTCGGTTTTATAGGATTTATCAATTGCTTATTTGATTGTTATTTTTACGAAAATACGGTTCTGTAAATTTTTGCGTTCCCAGTGTGTGGTCATACGGGTCACATAAAATTTTTAACCAACTTTTTCGACCAGGTGCTTTATCTATAAAGTCATAACTCATTTTCAAAAGATCCCATTGTGAGAATACTATACACCTATTTTATTTTGTCATTTATATCAGCACAAAACTATTTAGTTTACATTCGAACCGACATTTCAAAAGCTATTTGCAACTCATTTGCTAAACCTTTCAGTCCATCTTTGGGCTGAATTCGTAAACAAAATCAAAATACATTCATGTCCCATCCGAACTTACAGAGTTTGCAAATGAACTTACAGGGACAAAATTAGATATTTTATTCATCCTGCTACATTCCTAAAATTACATTTATATGTTAGTTTAATCTAGGTTAGGTTTCAGAATGTACATATTTAATATTGAGTTAAAAACTTTTGGCCAAGTTATTATTACCCACCTACTATTGAGTAAGTCTCAACAACGCAACGTTTGTATTGTTGTTTTGACATGTTGAAAACTGTTGGTTTAATAAAATTGAATTATATTATGCGGTTTTTAATATTTACCGGGTGGTGCCCGTGGTGCGATTATCTCGAATATTTCTCTCATGTGTAAAAGCTACCATATGAAGCGGGAACTTTTCGACGAAAATTGCCCAGTAGGTGCGAAAATGTCCCGCCGAAAATTTCCCTATAGGTCCGTATCTAAGTAACAATAATTAATATTTACAATAGCACCTTGTAGGTGTATTATTGTGTTGATATTATGTATTTGTCATTTTGACATACATAAATCAAATTTAAAAAGTCGTAAAAATGTCGCGATTTGGAAGTGATTCATTAAGTTTAATTTTAGAGGAAATTACCGAAAGTAAACCTAAAAATACATTACTAAACCACCAGTATATATGGAGACAGTTCATGGATTTTATTAAAGAGAGAAATTATAGTTTAAACGAAAATACTTTAATACCGACGCTGGCCAATATTCTGACTGACTGGGCCTACAATATGAAAAAGAAAAATGGTGAGGATTATAAAGATTTTACTGTAAAGACTATTTATTTGGAACGTTACGTCAAAATTAATAATGGAAAAATATCAAAACGAATATAACATTAAATTTAATCCCTTTACTGATACGGAATTTAAAACAGCCCGCGAAGCAAAAGGTGCCAAAAGGAAGCAGTTGCAGACAGACCCGCAGAAAAGAAAGGAAACCGCTGTATCACTTAAATACAATGAGTTTAAAAATATGGCACAGAATTGTGATGAAGAAACGCCTGATGGCTTGCAAAAAAAATTGTTCTTTGTTTTGTCATACGAACTAGCATGGCGAGGAGGAGAGGGAGTAAAATGTTTAATTTCGTATTTCAAAGACGATATTAATAATGCAGGAGGAAAAACAGGCAGAATGGAATACAACCCAATATTCGACAAAACAACACAAGGAGGAGAAAAACCTTCTGCACCATCCAAGTGGCTAGTTAAAAACAAAATTAATCCGGATTTGTGTCCAGTAAGGTTGTTTAAAAAGTTCTTAGAAAAAAGAAATAACATAAATATTCCGCGATTGTTTTTAACTGTTAATCCTTTCTGGAAATTGGGCAAGTGGTATAAGAATATCCCTGTCGGAAAAAATATAATCACTCGGTGGACCTCAACGAAAGCAAAAAAGTCAGGTTTAGCGACTAAAAAGGTTAAAATCACCAACCATTCACTGCGTGCAACAGCTGTTTCGAAATTAGCAAAGCAAGGGGTTGAAGAAAATACGCTAATAAAAATTACTGGACATTCAAACATAAAATCCATAAAGCCGTATCTTCAACTAGACGAGGAACACCACTCTAATATAGTAGAAAAAATGAGGGAAGACAATGATAAGGCTAATCATAACCCAGAAACTAATATTTGTATGTCAGGTTCTACAAGTTCTAATTCAATGGCAAACTCACATACATTAACAAGTAATGCAGCAGACTCCAAAAATAGTAATTTTTACAATAATTGTGTTTTCCACTGCAATTCATGCAATTTTTAATTTGTTTATTTTCATATAATTAAATATAACGTTTAAATAAAAATATTAAATTTTGTGCTTTCATTTCACGTACTCGAGAAATATTCAACCGAATTACATTCGTGCATCAAAATAGACCTGATAATTTTTCATTCAAGCATGTTGTCAGTAAAAAACTGGATTCGGTTATTTTCATATTTTGTTTAAAGAGCCCTCCACCTTCGGTGTCGGACTCTTTTGCCAAAATATGAAAATAAACTCATCCAGTTTTTAGACAACATGCTTTCATAAAAAAATATCGGTAATTTTGATGCACTTATGTAATTACGTATGAAAATGGTTGCTCCTAGCAACTTCAATAAACTTATTGAAATCGCTAGAAGCACGTACGTTTTTGATGTAAAAGAAGTAAAGTAACTTATTTTTTTAATAGTCGGATCGATATAAGCAGCCTAAACAAAGTTATGCCAGCTAAAAGGAGAGGGCCATGCCGTAGGCAGCGCCCTCTACTGGTTACACAAAAACACCTCAAAAAACCCCAAAACCCTCAATTTTGTGCTGCTATCTGCGTTAAGAAATAATCGCAAAAAAACGAAGACAGAATTAAAACTTTGACACCCTGTATCTTGGTTGTTATCAATTTTGGGGATAAGGCAAGTTTAAATAAATCGCATTATTTCGCCTTAAGGAGTCTGCTCAGTGGCGTAACTACAGGGGGGCAGAGGGGCCGTGGCCCCCGGGCCCAGAGGCTCTTGGGGCCCATCCAAAAGTAATTTTAAAGTCGAAAAATATATTGGTACGGTTCTTAAAATAATGTCTTACGAAACCTAATTGTAATCAAGAAAATAAGAAAAACAGGAAAAAATTTGGTTACCAACCCACCCACATTTATTTGGAGAATTTAGGTACTTTCCTGGTTGAATGCTTTGTACAAAAAAAGTAGGAAAAGTGAAAGAACCTGGGTGGAACTATTTAAAATATGCTGCAACCTATAAGTGCGCTTGCCTCAGGTGATTTCTCGCCGTGGGCCAGTTCCCTGATTGGCGACAGCGCGGCCGGGGTCCCCTCCCCTGGCAGTAACTTTGGTCATAAATAGGCGTAGGCGTACACACAAAAAAAACTACTCCCAAAACAAGCTTATAGTGATGCTCAAACAAATAGCCTTATTTTGAAACTAACTTGCTTTATTTTGTACCTAAAAAATATTCATTTTTAAACTACTACTGGTTTTAAATTATATCATCAAGTTAATCAAAATTATGTTCATAAAGTGATTACATCATCATCATAACAAGATAATCTTATACTTGTTTTAAAAATAAGGATTGTGGTCAAAGTAAAATATACTATGATGGGTTTAAAAATAAAAATAAATTTGTATTCTCACAGCGAGCACAAAGACAGTCTCTATACTCAACTTGAGTAAAATCTAAACCCTTATTATTTCTTTGATGCTATTTGCATTACTTTGAATCAAACCAATATTAACGTATACTATATCTGCAACTGCAATTATTGATAGGTTTATCATTTATTTTTATTACCCTAAAACTAAAGTAGATTCAAGTTAAAAGAATGTAGTATTAATTTAAAACTATATTTTGATGCTAAGGTGTTTTCTATTTAATTTTACTTTAGCATTGCTCCTATTTATGTCTATGATAGTTTCAGTTTGAAACTTTTAGGTTCAACTGGATACTAGCTTTTTTTGTGTGTAGAAATTGCCAAACTTGCTGACGAATTAAGTTCTGATGAAAGATTATCAGATGCAAAATCCTCTTTCAAAACGCAAATATTTTATAGAACATTGGATATAGTTATCCGCCAGTTGGAAGTGCGATTTAAGAGTTTACATGATATTGCAAGACTTTTTCACCGATTTTTCCTCAAAATATTCGGAACCTGTCGGAAAGTGAACTTGAACAGTTCGCTTTAAACTTTGTAGAAAAATATAATGATGATTTGTCAGTTGATCTTGCGAGCCAAATTGTACAACTGAAGCTATCATTTGGCAATAAGCTAATTGAATTGAAAGCTGTTCAGGATTTTGTAAAATTCTTAATAGTGGACAATTATCTGCTAGCACCAAATTTTTCAGAAGTTTGTACAGCCTGTAACTCTACCGGTGTCAGTTGCACAAGCAGAACGTTCATTTTCTAAGTTGAAGATTATTAAAAACCATTTGCGAAGCTCAATGAGTCAACATCGCTTTTCCAGTCTTAGTATAATATCTATTGAAAAACGAAAAGCTAAGGCTTTGAACATCGACGACATAATTGAATCCTTCGCTAGCGATAAATCAAGGAGAAAGATGCGAAACATAAACGTCAATTAACTACAGACTATGTATGTTAATTTGAACTATCTTTCAAAAAATGTTTTTCTTTATTTATTTTGTAAGCCGTATGTGAAACTGAAACTACTGACAACGTTAATTTGTTAATTTGGACTGTATTTGAAAAAATTTGTTGCCTACCTATTTAAGTTTTTTTTCGAATCTACTGACTAGGTTACGTACACCTACCTAGCAATGGTAATTTAATAAAGATATTTTAGTTGTTCGTTTTTTAACCAAAATTCAAACTTATAAAATCTTGGCGCCGTGGCATCTTTACCCCTCTACTGCCACAAGTGGCATGTAATATTTGCATCTAGGTATAGGCAAGTGTACGAGTATGGTGTATTGTAATTGGGCCTCGCCAAACCACTCTGCCCCCAGGTCTAAAATTTGAAGTTACGCCACTGAGTCTGCTGTTGCTCTGTGTCCCATTACTTTTGGGACTTCCTGTATGTTTCCTGCTGGTCAGATATTCGCTTTTATATTTTTAATTATTTTTTGCTATTAGTAATTAAATGCAGGTATTTTTATTATGCGGGAAGCAGTTATTTTAATTACATGTAAAACGAGGATTCCCCACTGGCAATATTTCCAAACACAAGTAATTACTCTCAGTCCATGGTCCATGTTAACACTTGTACTTAAGATTAAATCGGAAGAAGGTATTTTTAGTACGTGCAATGCAATGTCGATGATTATGTTATTAAAAATATTTAAACCGTTTTACAATTTTATTATCAATACGAAAAAGATATAAAAAGACACGTTTAGATTGTTATTAAAAAATATTATATTATTGTTTGAACATGCACTCTTTCAGTTCCAGCTGCTGTCCTATCCACTACTATACAATTATTATTATATTGTGAGTTGGTAACTTAATAAATTCAGTAAATCCAGTACAGTTTTATTTTTTAAAAAATGCTTGGACAAAGGGATTAACATATTAAGTTGTGATCTTTTTTATAAAAAAAAAAAATATTGACAGTGTGTCCCAAATTAGACGATATAGAAATTTTTTAAACGCAACCCTAGTTTTTTTTTATTTACTTATTTTAAAGTGCATATTAACTTATACATAGTACCAAAATTAAATTTTTTTTTCCTTGCACGAAACCGGCAAATGTTGAGGAGTTGAAAGCCATAGGCGTAGTTAGATGGTCAACACTGGAGGTGCTGAAGTCCAGTGGCGGCTCGTGACACGTTAACGTGGGGGTGGACAAAAAGCCCGCCGCAGGCGAAATGCAGGCGAAATTTTTTAAAACCACGCCCAAATTTGGTCAATAATTTTTAGTAAATATTTTAATGTGATGTTAATAGCAGGTTTAGGTCTTTCAATGTTCTTGGCAATCACTTTCTCCTCCAACGGTAACTTGCTAAAAGATTTTTTCAAAAATTCCACGGTGTATTTTATATCCGACGACGCACTCATTGTTTTTTCGTGTTTATTTAACTTTAAACTTTAACTGAATTCAATAAAACCATATTAAACCTTAATAAACAAAAAAAAATAGTCAAAATACCGGCTAAAAATTTCCGCGAATTTGACTACGACTACGACTGGTTAAATTTAAATTATCAAATTGATGCAGAATTGCAGAACATGGCATACACAAGCTATTATGCCGCTCTCGTATTTTACGAGATTTTTATGATCATAGACCCGCTCTGACAAGTAAACTGGGCGTGAACTACACGGTACACGGAGAGAAATTTTGAACAGAATTCGCAACTACCTAAATATACTTGAATTTGTACCAGAATTCGAATGATTAAAATACTAATATGAAAGATTCATTACATATTATAATGTATATTATAAAAATAGGTTAGTTCTAAAATTAGAGTATATATTGTAAATTTTTATGGGGGTGCTAATTTAGATTTCGGGGGTGCTTAGCACCCCCAAGCACCCCCTAACTACGCCTATGTTGAAAGCAGGAATAAGACATTGGTTAATATCTCCCGAAGTAATTAGAAATTTTCAAAGCAAGTTTTACTTGAGTTTAGGATATTTCCAAAAAGTGCACTGAGAAAAAAACCTTCTATTCTTTATAAGAATTCACATACTCTTTATGCGATTGTTTAATACTATATGTGACAGCAACGCGCTTTTCTATCGCAAGACAACGAAAACTGCTAGACCGTTGTGCAGTGATAATATCACGGTAATTTAGCCAATAGGAAATAGGAGTTAGTGCTACCATAGAATAGTTGATAGCCATTATTGGTCTGAATACTCACAGTAATTATCAAGTTCTATTGGAGGTGTAATCTGGTTTTATATGCTGTATTAGTTCCGACCGGCAGTTGTAATGAAACTTGACAATAATAATAATAATAATAATAATATTTGCTTGCTACGGTTAATGAAGCATGAACTCACCATTAAAAATCAGTACTATAGTACTCAAAAATTGAAATAGCTTCCAGTGTGATATTGTATTTGTCGTTTAACATTGCATATGATTATCTATTATGCAACATGGTTTACTGAGATGGTAATATTCGTCCATAGATTATAAAGTCGAATACTATTCTTGTGTGGTGCGAAATAAGAATCTTCTATTGCTTTATCTGACGTGCAAAGTTTTAAAAAACTTAAATACAAAGTAAAAATAAATTAATTGACACAGGTATTGGTACGATCAATAAAATTTAAATTCAGACAGGACAGCTAGAAGACTCCGAACAATGGTGTGACCTGCGCAACAAACACGTGAAAACTAATAATACGGCACGCGGCGATTGCCCATCGTTACGAACCCCCACCAACGTCTTGTGGATTATAGGTTCTAACGGATACAATTCGTTTTTGGGGACGCTGTTCTGCTTTCTTAATTGTAGAGAAAGCGCTTTACTGGGAACAAAATGCATCGCATTGAAAATTTACAATTTATAATATCTTAACAAACTTGCCGTATTAAAAGTATTGTTCAACAAGACTATGCTGCTAATGGAACTGATACTACCAATAGAAACACTGTTCTAGCAATCTGGAATTGATATAACACTAAAGCGGGTTTAATACATTAGCATTTTATTTAAAATTGTTTAATAAAAAATAGACAATCAATACAAACTATGTCATAGCAAACCCGTTGTATTTTGTATTGGATCATTTTTCTGGGTGCAATTAGGTACGAATATTTTGCTTGCAATGGAATTGCTTCGAAAAATTTAAAAAGAACTTTTCTCTATACTTATATTTATAAAAAAAATTAAATTCCTAAGATTATATTAATCCCAGTGTCAACCAATTATTTTATGTGAAATGATGAGTCTGGAGGTCTTTGGACATTAAAATTATACATCAGCATCATCGTAATCGGCTCATAAATGTTATGGCGCTGGCGTGTGGGAGGGCTTTATTTTATAGATTTGTGGGTATATTGTATGTTAAATTTTCAAGCCTGGACCTGTCAATCTTCCTATTCATTAAAGAAACATTTTGCAGTACGCATACTTATGTGCACAAGGCCCTATATTTGCCCCTTCGTGAATATTGTTTTCTGATCCAAAGATATATGATATTATCTGAAGGTGCCTGGACCTATAACCTATCACACTAAACTAGGTTTTATTTTATTATAAATGGCAACAAGACTGCTGATGAGCTAGCCAGGGAGGGCACAAACATGTATGTCGAACTAGCATGAGAATACTGTGGCTAGACCACTGGGATCAGTCAAAGAAGAGATAGATCGAATAGCTAAACAACTTGCGCAAAGCAGATGGACAGGGCATACAACTTGTAGCATCTCCAGGCAATTGTGGCCCCTACTTGATAACAGAAAAACCGCAGCGCTACTACAGCACAGTAGGAAGGACCTAAGAAACATCAGGATCCTAGAAACATCACTGCCGTAGTCACCGGGCAGTGCCTGTTCGGTAGACACGCTGAACGTATGCAAATACCAACTAACGACTTCTGTAGAAGTTGCAGAGATGAAGAAGAGGAGGAAAGTATTCAGCATTTCTTGTGTGAATGCCCCGGCCTCGCGAGAAGAAGATTCAATGCACTGGGCGAACCATTTTTTCATGCTCTGTAGAAAGTGAGCAGCCTGCAACTGGGTCTACTTACTAAGTTTATTAGCAGCAGTGGCTGGTTTGAATGAGTTGTCAAGATTCTTCTACGATAGCGTTAACCATCAGGAAGCTGATGCAAATAGGTTCCGCAGAACATGTGTGGTACCACAACGGTCCTTATAGTGTGACTGTTTGGGCAATGCCAGGGGTCTGCCACTCTAACCTAACCTAACCTATTATAAATATATTGTTTTACATTGATGGTCCTTCAAAATTCTTCTGGTATGTACGAATATCTATCAAATCCACAAGTATAGATATAATGCCCTTTTTCCATTCGATACGGTTCTTATAAAATACTAAATACCACTGTTCAATTTTATGCAGAACAAACAATAAAACTTTTTCTGTTCTAGTATGTAAATTTTTTCACAAGAACTCAATATAAAATGTTAGTAATAATTTTTAATACCCAAAACAAACATAAAGAAGTTTAATCTTTATTGAAAAAACGCCGTTTTTCATCATTATTCAGCTTAATATCGATCAGTTTTTCAATTACTGATATTGAAAATATATACATGCAACATTGTTCGAATTCTCATTTTGTCAAGTTTTTAATTAATCAAAGTGAAGACAAGAATAATGGTCTTATAAAAGTTGAAGTCGTGTACCTTTAGACAGAGGAAATCGTTGATTTGAAAGGTTATTGTTACTTTTTATTATTTTGTGGACTTTTGAAACTTTGAAAAATAGAAAAATTTAAAAATGTTAGTCATGAAAAAAATTTAATTTATTTAGAAATAAATCATTATTGGGTACTTTTTACTAACGCTTAGTGGAGCGTGGGAGGATATAAAAGATAAATAAAAAACCCACTCCTTTTTCTAAAATCACCTTTGGCTCCAATTACCTTAGTTGGGTAATAAGATCCAAAAATTGTCCATATGCATGGGTAATTGGAGCCCTCTTCTATTTTAGGTTTTACTGTCCCTTTGTGTTTTACAATCCCTGGTGTAATTATTCCAATAAAATGCCAAACATAAAGTACTAAAGTAAAGAACATTTAAACAATAAAAATTAAAAAGTGTGCATATTCTAGTGGGAGCCAAATTTCCAATTAACCGAAAATACACCATTTTATCTACACTCCGTAATACTTACACTGAGAGAATATTCTTGCTGTCGTAATAAAAATCTTCATATCGCTTATAAAAAAATAGAGGACAAAAGAAAAATTATCTGAGAGAGTAAAATTCATTTAACTGTAATTTCTTTTTTTGAATTTGAAGAAATAGTCCATACTTACTTAAAGTGGAGTTGAAAGCACGAATAGGAGTTTTTTTAGGAAATGTTGTAGAGGAAGACTTTGTGTTTTTCTTTCCTATTCATGTAATTTCTTTGCCGGCGTAATAAGACACTTAATAAAAAATGATTATGTGTAACCCCAACCCAAAGTCACTTACTATCGGTTATAAAGAGACTTTGCCGGAACAACAACGATACTTTCTTCCGCCTTCCACGTCGTTTTCATTGAAAAGAAGTTACTTTTCTGTATCAGTATAACACTTTGCTGCAATAACAAGAATTTCGTTTATAGCGGTTTGCTTCTTATAGCAATTGTCTTTGAAGGATCAGCATTCATACTTTTTACAGGTACCTTTTTTTAGCTAAGGCATAGAAAACGGCACGAATTCTCTCGTTTTAAAACAGCAGAAATTTGTCATTGATCAGCTGATATAGAGACATAATAATATCCCCCAGATTAGTAGTGGACCGTAATGAGCCCAAACACCGAGTTATGAATTGCGTTTTTGTGCTTTTTGTTACATTTAATTGCGTTTTCAAAAAATTTTGTTGTTGTGGTGCCTTTTATTTTTACTTTTATTGAATTTTAATTACTTTTGTGTGGCCGGAAAGTACTTACAATTATTATTCATTTGACCAAAAACTTACAGGTTAAAATTTTTTAATTGTTTTTCATTAGGGATCATAATTATTAATGTGTGCCTTGCTCGTTAGTTGGTTTCATCGATAAGTAGAAAGCTTCATTTCATCTGAACGCCGTTTTTGTCTAAAAGTTACTTTGTGAAATTTTTTGTTCGTAAAGGTTAGGTTTCTAATGTATAATTTTTGCATTTTGCATTACCTAGGTATCCATTTCTGTTTCAAGAAAAATAGCTAGAAATTATTTCTCTGGCTTAGGTAGGTAGGGGAGAGTTGGACAAAATCGGGTAGGTTAATAAAACCGGGTACCGTCTAGTTCTGCCAAATGCCAAAACAGCTTTTAATATTATTAACCTTTAAAAATCAGCTATTTGATTTCGAACTATTTTTATTATTGTTATTATTATTATTATTGTTTGGCCATAGTAAAGTTAAAATAAACTATTTAACATCATGTTAGCCTATATAGTAGTTGTAAAAGGTAACCATATTAATATGTAATAGGATAGCGAACAAATATATAATTCTATTATCTGGGTCTACGTACCTTACGTAAGTCAAAAACTGTTAAAGTGGGGTTTTCACTGACAGAAAAAATTAATCCCTGGGTAAATTGAAGCTCATAACTTTATGTTAGCCCACATAAAAGTCTAGAAATGTAACCGTATCATAGCCAACAAATTCTATAAAAACCATATTTGGGTCTACGTACCTTACGTAAGTCATTTATGGGGATTTCCTTGACAGTAAATGTAATATCTAACTGAATTCAATTAGTATATGTTGAACTGTAGGTATTGTATTTTACCTATTGGTATAATCTGAACAAATAAAACAAAAAAAAAATTCTGTTGTAAATATTATGAGTGAGATAATCCTATTTAAAGTTGCGTTTCAGTTAATTCAGGATTTTCCAGGTTTGAATAATTATTATAATATAATATATAATAATATATATAATAATAATAATAATAATAAAATAATTATTAATTTACTGAAAATTTTGATTCATAAAAAATGTGTTATTAAAAATAATGGTTCCTATACTTAATTTAAGAACCAACTAAATATAATTTATGTGGATTTTCTTTTGTTTTTGACGTTTTTGTCAGTTCAGTTATTTACTGTGCGTGGCTGCTGCGCGATGTCATAACAAAGCTACAACTTGACTGCTTTGCCTGTTAATTTCTAACATGCAGTGAAATATGTTTAAACTAGCGCATTAAATCCCCTTGAGTATAATAATGTTCAATTTTCTTATTGATGTGAAGCTAATTATATCCGCCCTTCCTATAATAACGCCACGATAGTTATTTGTGTATCAAGGCCTTAAAGTTGATATTTTTCGGACGAATCGGAAGTTTGCGGCCGACGCGCAGCCGATGCTAAGATCAAGCTGAGGTGCACACAAATTTTTTTAGGCATCAAGTAGTACATTACTTTTTTAAATTTTTCTGAAAAAGAGACCCTGTATATGCAATTATTGTGCTCCCACTTTTTGCCTCCCACTTTTTTTTTTTCGATATAATATTCCGATTTAAATAAGTAACGTGAACTTACCTTATTTAACAAAATGATTATGGCAGTCTTTAAAACACAAATATACATAATTATATAACTTATCTCAATAAAACACTTTTTAACAAAATTATTATGACATTCTTTAAAACACAAATTAAAACTAAACATTATTTACTTGCCGAGTCATATTTTTCTATTTTATATTCACCCTGTATATGCCACAGAATATTTGAATATGTCAAAATGATTTACTCAAGATGCAAAACTTTTATGTACAATAACATTTTCTGAGAAATCAATAATAAAAAAATTATCCCATTTGTTAACCAAATTTGGGCGGACCCTGTATATGCAATTATTGTGCTCCCACTCTTTTTTTTTCGATATAATATTCCGATTTAAATAACGTGAACTTACCTTATTTAACAAAATTATTATGGCAGTCTTCAAAACACAAATATACATAATTATATAACTTATCTCAATAAAACACTTTTTAACAAAATTACTATGGCATTCTTTAAAACACAAAGTAAAACTAAACATTATTTACTTGCCGACTTTACGCTCTTATTCATATTTATATTTACCAAGTATTATCAGAGTATTATGTTACAAGACCGCTCGAGATATTGCGGTGTTGGGTCGCGACAGATCGACACCGCGACACCAATGCAAAGTTTGCATAAAAACGATCCCAGTAGTATTTTCAATACTAAAAAAAGTTAATCTGGGCATTATAATGGGTTAATGTCCTAAAGTATTATATATACCGTTTAAAGGGTCTGGTAATTATGGTATTATGAAACAATAATAATCGAGTAGGACATAAAATAAATTTATGCCTCGATATAACCATGAAAAATACGTTCTCTTCAAATAAATAAATTCAACAAGTAAAGTATTAATATCTTTAAAGTAAAAAAGTGCTCCATACGCCGCCGCCCATTATTTAATGTTATACATTCCTTTTCCGCTTCCGTATACGAGAAATGAAGCAATTTTAGATACGGAGAACGATTTTCCCTCGCCGAAATAAACGTCCGTTATAAATCACACGTTTTACTCTCCGACTAATATGTAATCCGTAAATAAGTAGCGATTTCGAGGCCCTACTTAGGGTCCCTAGGGATATGTGGACGGCCACTAATTGGGGAATAACCGATGCGAGTCTGGGATATACACATGTGTTCTCCGACTCTCGTTTGGAGATTTTTGCAGTAATTTGAATTCAAAAAGTTTAAGGAAATGGACGTAGGATTCTAATAACTATAGCTGAATATTTGAAACAATTATTTTTCAAAGTTTATCAGCATTCAGCATCTAATTGTTATAAGATTAAAGGAGGTTAGGCGATTCCGTCCACATGGATAAAACTGATTTTAACATCAATTTAATTGTCAGTTGCACATACACTGAGAAAAAGCCTTCTACTTCTTATAAGAATTTACGTACTCTTTATACAACTGTTTAATACTATATGTGACAGCAACGCGCTTTTCTACTGTAAGAGAATAAAAATTGCTAGACCCACTAGACCGTTGTGTAGTGATAATATCACAGTAATTTAGCCAATAGGAAATAGGAGTGTTAATGCTACCATAGAATGGTTTATAGCCATTATTGCTCTGAATTTTCAGTACCTTAATTATACTACTATGGTACTGTTCTTTTGGGGGTGTAATCTAGTTTTATATACTGTATTAGTTCCTATGAAGATTTATGGGGAATAACAGGATTTTTTAATATTTTATGGTCTATTATATCCTTTGTGATATTTTATTTGCAAATATATTTCATTAAATGGTACCAGTGATTTAATGAAATTAAATCGTCAATGATGTGCATTGCAATTAACGCTGGATACCCTATGGTAAGTGTCCAGGTCCTTTTCCAGTTTAATAATGTAACTATTACATCGAAATAGAATTAACATGGTTACTCTGTAAGAATATTGGATAGAAACATAAATATGACCTAAAACCATTTGCTTGCTTCATAAAAGAAACACCAGATATTTTATTCATTAACCATAGAAAATAAAATGAGGAAAGGGAAAGCAGAATAGCTCATATATTCTTTTATTCAGTAAGCAATCTGTTAACTTTTTACTTGCTAATTTATTTATTTATTTCTTTTTCATTTTGGCCCGTCATTCAGATAAATTGTTGTGTAAATTTGAAAAAAAAATTAATATTTTATAAAGGTACTATCTGATCTTACACTTCTCATTCTAAACTTGTAGGTACCGTGCGAGTAAAAATTATTTGCATCAAAAACGGCCTTGCATCTAAGGACGTAATGCTTAGTCGTAGAGCTAAATGCCTGTTGGGTGTCAGTAACTACCTGAATTAACAATCAATCAGTTATTCCGTCATCTTTGACAGTCGTTACAAGTAATTTAATTCATCGCTAATTTTTCCAATTTCTTGAACAATTTACACAATGGACTTTACGGAACAGCGCAAAACATTCATGGTTGAGGCGTATTTTCGAAACGGGGTTAGAGTAAATGGTGAGTGGCAATACAATCCGGGTTTGTGCATGGACGATTTTCACGAACATGTTCCTAACGTTGCTTTTATTGTTGGGGATTTTTATCATTGCCTGAAAAGAACAGTGGCTGTGTTTAGAGAAACCGGTAGAGTTGGGCATGTTCAATTGACCGTCAATTGACCATGACGTATTTGACCGGTCAAATTCGGTCAAAATATATCAATTTTATTTTATTTATGCATTTGTGATCTGTCCAGATTACCTCCTACCACCCAGGATAATGTTTAGTGTATCGTTACTGCGCCGTTATTTAAGAAAACAATAACACCTGATTCTGGGAATCCCAATAGTCCGCCTCGTTTATTAGTGGTTCCCGGAACCGATTCAATCACAATGAAGTTATTGTTATTCTCTTTTTATACCATTTTCATAGACATTTCCTTCTGTCTTGTGTCTATTCATTTTCATTTCGTATTTGCCAGAGTTAGGGTTTGCACTTGCATTACATTTTTGTGAACTAACGACGCGATGTCGCATTTACGATGAGTTTGGGGAAGTCCAAAACCAAAATTTGGAGTTGTTTTACCGAAATAAGAGAAGAAAACAAAGTAAAACCGCCCTTCTTGCATGGCGCCCCTTGCCGCTTGGTGCCCGTATGCAAAATAAAAATATACTTTAATTACACCCTGTAACATTTATTGAAACTGAAAATAATTTGGTATTCTATTATATGTATTTTGAAAAACAAACACCATATTTTTAATAATAATATTAGTGGTTCTAAATAATCATAAAGCGCCCATATATGTTCGCCCCTCCCGCCCCGCAAGGCTGGCTACGCCACTGAGAATGTGTACCTGGATGGACCTAACTATATCATCCATTTGACCACCCTGTATAAAATTTAGGTATGGCAGTAGACTTTTCAGAACAAGCAAAACTTGTTATGAAAAATTAATGTTTTCCAAAATACAAAATAAGAAATTTGACAAGTATAGTTAAGTTCATCCACTGCATTTTTAAATTTTAATTTATTTCAGTCAATTGACTCTCAATTGACCGGTCAATTGACAAAAAACAAATTGACCGGTCAAATCCACAACCCTAGAAACCGGTTCTATACAACACAAAAATGGAGCAGGAAGACCGTCTGTAAGAATAGAAGAACTTGTTGCAAACCTTGCCCGTTGTTAATTTTGTAAACAACAAAAATAAATTTGTATTTGTCTATACTTTTTTTATTACTCATTAGTTTGGCATATCATGTCATAATATAAATTTGACAAAATTTTAACCCAGATTTGGTTAGTTATATAACATTGTGATCTAAACCAAGCCCCTACTTTTTTTAATCCAAGCCCTCTTTAATGCAAATAATTTTTGCTCGCACGCTAGATTTAGAGGACTTTTACCTTTTACTGTTAATTAATACAACAAGATTAAGAATACCCAAATAAAATATAATAGCATTATTTTTAAATTTAAGATTAAATAAAAAACAGTAAAAACACTTTTTTCACGTCAACTTCTATATTTCTAAAGAAATATAACTATTATGGATTGTGGGGTAGGAGAGTCGTAAATAAAAATTATAATCACGTTATGGCACACGTTACGGTGACCTTTACATAAAATCACAACGGGTTGTTTTGGATCCCGATAGTTCGCTTTGTAACGTAGCCGCCAAGCATCCAGATGTAAAATTTTTGTCGTTGCAAAGTAACGTTGTTTTGGAGCGGTATTTTTTGTAGCGGTCGCGATCGCAACACTGCAGACGTGCAACCATCTTTTACACCTCTAGTTCCTAGCATCGTGCGTAATTTTAATTTAGGCGCAAAATATGCTATACCGGTGCGGTGGGGCAACTCTCCCGGAATTACCTCAAAATATTTTCAGAATTGTTAATATCCAAAACCAGACTTTCGAAATAGTAAGTGAGTGGCTGTTCGCCTATCAAAAAGTTTTTCATCTACACTATGAATATTAAGCAGAATTAGCTGCTGTGAAGAAACTCTCAAGTTTAAGTAATTGCAAAGGCTTTATTTTATTATAAACCAATAAGCTCCCTTACATTTAAGTAAAATTTAAACTCGGTTTAGCAAAAACTTTACTGTGCGTGGGCTCAGCTGAATTTAGAAGCGAAAGTAATTTTGATTGGGGTTGATTACCATATAATTTAATAATGCAGCAATGTATGCCGCTAATATGGGTTTATAAACAAAGTTATGGGGAATGTATTAAAGCCTAATTTTATATTTAATCACTTTTAATTTGCATTTTCTCCCCGAATGCTTTGTACAAAATGTTTTACAAATTGTTACGAATACTGTGGCAAAAACCGGAACTAACTTTAAATATACATGCCTATATTTTTATAACAACTGAACTAATAGTGTAATTTGCTCCATCTCTGTTATACACACAGAAAACCTTTTAGCTTTTGCTTCGATAAGAGGGAGTGTAATCTGGTTTTATATACTATATTAGTTCCGACTGGCAGTTGTAATGAAACTTGACATTAATCATAATAGTATTCGCTTGCTACGGTTAATAAAACATGTACTTACCACTAAAAATCAGTACTGAAGTTTTCAAAAATTTAAATAGCTTCTAGTGTGATATTGTTATTGTCGTTTAACATTGCATATATGATTATCTGTTATGCAACATGGTTTACTGAGATGGTAAAATGCGTCCACAGATTGTAAAGTCCAATAATTCTCATGATGTGTTGTGCGAAATAAGAATCTTCTATTGCTTTATCTGAAATGCAATGTTTAGAAAAAAACTTAAATACAGAGCAAAAATAAATTATGAAAAGGGAAAAAAAACACAAAGTCTTCCTCCACTAGTTTATCTAGTGGAGGAAGACTTTGTGTTTTTCTTTCCCTTTTCATACTTTCGACTCCACTTTGAGCATGGACTATTTCTTCAAATTAAAAATAAATTAATTGAGACAGCTATTGGTACGATCAATAAAATTCAAATTCAAACAGGACAGCTAGAAGACTCCGAGCAACGATGTGACCTGCGCAACAAATACGTTGAAACTAATACTATACTACGGCGCGCGGCGATTCCCGATCGCTACGAACACCCACCAACGTCCTGTGGATTATAGGTTCTAATGAATACAATTCGTTTTTGGGGTCGCTGTTCTGCTTTCTTAATTGTAGAGAAAGCACTTTACTGGGAACAAAATTCGTCGCATTGAGAAGATGCAATTTATTTCTAACAAAATGGCAGTATTAAAAGTAGTTCATTATTCAACAAGACTTTGCTGCTAATCTGGAATTGACATAGCACTAAAACGGGTTTGATGCACTAGCAATTTATTTAATATGGGTTAATAAAAAATAAGCTATCAATAGAAACTATGTCTTGGAAAACCTGTTCTATTAGATCATTTTACTTAGCGTAGGGGAGACCGGGGACAATTGTAACATGGTACAATTGTTACAGCGGCCGTATCAAAATGTTAACATTCTTTAAATCTCGCACCACAATCTGCTTGGCCTCGTTGATGAAAGAGGTGTGTGCCGCTGTAGTTTAGTTATGCCAGTAGTGGTGCAGTTGTTGCTATGTGCAGATGGGCGAATTTTTAAACCGTAAGTAATGTTTTCGAATTATAATGTTTTTGTTAAAAGGGACAGTAAATATGAATCAAATGAGCTGAAATTTCGCCTAGGTTTTATTAAGATATGGCACTGTTCGTTGTGAAAATTAAGACTTATAAAGGAGGTTACTATTTCGTGTAAATTTATTTTAATAATAAAATGATAGCTGGGGACATTTGTAACATTCGACTGGGAGACGATTGTTACATGTTACAATTATTGTCCCCTTGCTACAAGGTAATAAAAAACAAACCCGATTTTAGATGATAAGGCTGTACCATCTAGGTCCAGAGATCATAATCCATCCACATTCAAACAAACTGATGAAGTCATACCAGTGCCCGCAACTGTCTCAGTAAATAATCAACATTCGACCGTTTTCAAAAGCTCCTACTACTTTTAAGAAAAATAGCACTAATAGAAGAAAAAGAAAAACAGCTATTTCGACGGAAACACCAGAAAATATCGCTCTTGAAGAGGAAGCAGCAAAAGTAAGAAAGAAGAATGCGAAAACAGTAAAAAAAACAATTGCAAAAAAGAAAATTGAGTCAAGCTCGTCGGATGATGACGTGTTTGTATTGCCTAGAGGCCTACTCTAAGGATAGGCAGGTTGAGCAATGGGTAAAATGCCAACAATGCAAAGGCTGGGCTCATTTAGAATTCAGACATGATGAAGGAGAATTATTTTTTTACTGTATTAATTGTAAAAATTTTTTTTCATTTAATATTCTCCATTAGGTGATTTTTATGATATATTTTATAATACACCTTAAAGAATCTGTATTTTACGTTCCAATTTTTAAGTTTATATTGTTACTTATATTCAAAAGTAATATATTTTGTATTTATGCTGTGTTTTATGTTGTAACTCTCTGATGTTAAATTGTCCTAGACCATGTTACATTGGTCTCCAGGGGTGGTACAAATGTAACACGTAACTACTTTGCAAATAATTTTTCATTTGGTAAATTAATAAACCAGTGCATTTCAAACTCTGGCAAAAACAAGACTAGACTTGGACTAATATTTTACCAAAAATCTTAAAGTATTGTGTTAAGATGAACAAAGTTGTGCTATCATATATTAAAATTGTTACAATTGTCCCCGGTCCTCCCTACCATCAGCCGGACAATTATCGATAGCTAGCGTGCAATTATCACTTATAATCTCCCTAGCAGCAGAATTATTAACGATAATTTTTTTCAAGGTCACGAACGTTATTGTTGATAAAAAATTATCCCGAGTCGAAGACGAGGGCCATTTTCTATCAACTAAAACTTGAGTTAAACTGAAAAAAAAATTATCGGGAATTAATTCTGCTGCGTGGGAGATTCGCTAAGAAAGTTTCATAAATTGGAGTTTTTTCTTATTGTAATTTTTTTGCTAAAATGCTACAAAAACATATTTCCGGCGGCTTTAGTTAATTGTAACTAATTAGAGTTTTATAAATGAAGTTCACTTTAGCCGTAAGTAATTCATTTTTATTACTAAAATGTGCATGAGAAACATTAAATAACAAATTTGTTATCTGAAATTCCATGTCTTTATAGTTTTAAATTCAAATAAAACTTTAAAAAACATATTTCCGATGAGTTTAGTTTAATATGACGCACTGTATTTTTACAATAGAAGTTGATTTTACTTGTTAGTAACTAAGATGTATTACTAAAATTCCAGGAACATTAAAAACATTAATTCGTTTTCAATCATAACATCTGATATTACATATCTACATAGTTTCAAATGAAACTTAAAAAAACATTTTTCCGATGAGTTTAGTTAAATTTTTGATGTGTCTCTTTTAGCCCCGGTGTTCAATATGTAACGCAAATTGGTTAGTATCAATAAAAATTATAAGTTAGCAACAAAATGTATTTTGATTTTATTCTGTGAGTGACTGTTGCCAATAGATATAAAGCACTTCATTTTTGACAGAAAAATTATCACTTATTAAGTTCATTAAGTTAATAGGAACTAACAAAATTATCGCGATAATCTCCCGTTGCTATCAACAACAACATAAACAAAATGGAGCCTTCTAATTGGTTGAAAATAAATTTATGTAATTTTCGTTATATTTGTTCGAAAACTGCACACCTCTTATGGGATTTTTTACACATGAGGGCATCAAAAGTTTTTCAATATTCCATCAATAATTTTTTTTTCATATTTGGCCAACTTGATGCTGGTCACTGTATGTATAGATTAATTACATGTGAAGCCGGGTTGTCGGTCGGTTGGGGATGAGGACAAAGTTGTCTCCAACTAACTCTCTATTAAAATTTCTACATTTTTATAAACGTAAATAGGTGTACAGGGTGATCGCTTATAATGTTACCCCCCTTTAACATCTTTGTTTCGCAATTAGGAAAAAACTGTTGAATACAAAAGTTGTAGGATTTAATGTAAACTTCTTGCAAAATATATTTTCGTAGATACAGGGTGTTGCATAAAAGCGTGACAGATCAAAGTTATATTTTTTTAAATGTAATACCCTGTATATTGTTGCATAATTTGATTCTACGGACAATTCTAGACATAATTTATATATACCACTATATATCTAAATTAAACCATTTTCGATTTATTGTTGATTGAAAATTACTATATATTATATAAGAAAATAAGGTCATTCAAGTCAAGATGTATCGTTTCCATGGATAACAAATTAACAATGGTAACTTTATTCAGTTCAGTATCGTCATCCTGTTATCCACGGAAACGATACATCTTGACTTGAATGACCTTATTTTCTTATATAATATATAGTAATTTTCAATCATCAATAAATCAAAAACGGTTCAATTTAGATATATAGTGGTATATATAAATTATGTTTAGAATTGTCCGTAGAATCCAATTATGCAACAATATACAGGGTATTCTATTAAAAAAAATATAACTTTGATCTGTCACGCTTTTATGCAACACCCTGTATCTACGAAAATATATTTTGCAAGAAGTTTACATTAAATCCTACAACTTTTGTATTTAACAGTTTTTTCTTAATTGCAAAACAAAGAAGTTAAAGGGGGGTAACATTATACGCGATCACCCTGTACCTACCTACCTTACTAAATTTTTATTTTATTACTATTAATATGAATATTATTAGGATTAAATATTATAATAGGACCTTTATAATGTGCATTTTCTGCAACATTTTGTAGGTACAATCCTTGTCACTACCTAAATAAACGAAAATTGCAAATTTTATTAACAAACTGAGGAAAATGTCAATCTTTTCAAGTGAACTGGAGCTTATTTTAAAATTAAACCTTAAATACATCCCCCCTACTTTATTAAGCAGTATTAAAAGCAGAGGCTCTTATTTCATTTAATAAAAATTAAATGCTAATTGCCCTCCCCAGAAGTTTCTTTGGTTACCGAACTGAGCTAAGTTCACGGTCTAAAGTTTTTGCCAAAGCGTCTTTAAAATTTACAAAGCCTATTCGGTTATAAAATGAAGATTTGGCAATCATTTAAATTTTCGGGTCTCCTGACGGAAGCAGCTAATTCTATTAAATATTTATGAACTAAAGAAGAGACTTTTTAGACTTCGTTTAATTATGTTAATTTGCAGGTGAATAATGTAATATGTCTTTAAGAGATACAAAATAAGTAAGCATAAGGACAAAGTAGATCGTCTTTGACAAATAACTGTAGACTACAATATCTATACTATAGAACAAATTGTAATTCCTCTCGCAAAATCGATTCCAAGTCTCCTGACATTCTGTCAATTCTGGTGTATTGAATTTTTATAAGTTGGTATGAATTCCAGGACCGAACTTAAAAATTATACATGTGATACCTTCTAAAACAATTGATGCAATAGTTTTATTGGTTCTACCGTTTACTATTGCCAACCAATGATAATAATAATAATTTATTTTGAAATTTGTGTTTTATAAATATTATCTAACTATAAATGTATATTTTAAGGGTAATAAACATTAGTTTTTATATGGTTTAAAGATAAAGTGTCAAAATAGAGTTTAAAACTATTTATTATATTATTATAATAACCCAAACCTCGAAAATACCAATCACCTGAAACGCAATTTTGAATACTCCGTCACTCATATTTACAGCAGCATTTTTTTGTTTTATTCGTTCAGGTTATACCGTGCCAGCAAAAATTATTTGTATCAAAGAGGGTCTTGCATCTAAGGACGTAATGCTTAGCCGTTGAGCTTAATACCTGTTGGTGTCAGTAACTACCTGAATTAACAATTAATCAGTTATTCCGTCATCTTTGTCAGTCGTTACAAGTAATTTGATTCATCGCTAATTTTTCCAATTTCTTGAACAATTCATACATTGGGCTTTACGAAACAGCACTAAACATTCATGGTTGAAGCATATTTTCGAAACGGGGTTAGAGTAAATGGTGAGTCGCAACACAATCCGGGTTTGTGCAAGGACGATTTTCACGAACATTTTCCTAACGTTGCTTTTATTGCTGGGGATTTTTATCGTTGCCTGAAAAGGACCGTGGCTGTGTTTAGGGAAACCGGTACTATACAACACAAAAAAGGAGCAGGAAGGCCATCTGTTAGAACAGAAGAACTTGTTGCAAACGTTAGTGAAATAATGCATAATACGCCAACAAATTGTATAAGACGCCTGTCCCAAGAAGTGGGAAGATCTTATGGAACATGCAGGACTATTCTTAAGAAGGAGCTAAATTTATTTCCTTATAAAGTGCAAGTATTCCAAGAAATACAAGCCGCAGATTTTGAAAAACTATTAACTATTTGCGCAATTTTTTCGACGACAGATTGATCAGTTTTTGATCAGACATTGAATTCCCACCTAGATCACCTATTTTTAAAACACAAGTTGCAAATTTAGAACAATTACAAGAAAGGATAATCCAAGAATGTGGCAACATTTCTCCAGAGATCCTGGTCAACACTTTCGAAAATATGAAGAGACGTGTGAATTTATGCTTGGAGCATGGCGGTGGCCAATTTTAACAATTTATGTAATTATTTTTCTTTTTCTTTATGTATATTCTTACTTTGTTAATTTTGTAAACAACAAAAATAAATTTGTATTTGACTACTTATTTTATTACTTATTAGTTTGGCATATCATGTCATAATATGAATTTGACAAAATTTTAACCTAGATTTGGTTAGATATATCGTCCCCATATCATTGTGATCTAAACCAAGCCCTACGTTTTTTAATCCAAGCCCTCTTTGATACAAATATTTTTTTCTCGCAAGGTACCTATAGGTAAAACACTATACCTACAGTTCAACCTAAACTAATTGAATTCAGTCAATTATTAAATTTTCCGTCAAGGAAATTCCCGTATTATCAGTTTTTAGGGTTTTCCTACACAGACCCAAAAAGAAGTCTATACAAATTATTGAATTTGGTCTTACATCATTTTTCATTCAGACGAGCAGTAGCCTAGCAAAGTCCGATTTTATTTAAACCTCACTAAACCCCGTTTGATGCATATTTTTTTGCAGACAGCATTTTTTTAAATTATTATTTTTTTAATTTATAATAATATTAAAAATCAATAATATAATTATTTTTTAATAAAAATAAATCCAATGAAAGCATTATTACAAAACCATAGATTAACAAATTTGTCCGATTTTGTGCAAAAAAAAAGAAAAATTATAAATAAGTGAGAAATTATAATAGAAAAATTGTTATATTTAGTATTATTATTACCTATATACAAGTTGGCTTACCTTAATATAATTTTGCATAATCCATGATTTTAATTTTCTTTTAAATGAAAAAAAAAACTCATAGTTTTCAAATTAGTAGGTAATATATTCAAAATTTTTATGCCAACAAATAAAGCATTATTTTTTAAGTGTTAAATAAAAATTATCATAACATTAACATAGATTTGTTTTTTGTCTTGTTTGGTATATGTACAGGGTGGCCCTTTAGTGTGGCAAAGTACAATAGCTCCGTTACTATTTCAAATACATTAAAAATATTAATACAAAAGTTGAAGGGCAGTAAGTGACTTATAACGTAAAATTATTTTTAACTCTATAGGGTGGCTCAAAAAAGCGGAACAAGAAAAAATGTACTTTTTTCAAATGGAACACCCTGTATATTTTTACATTTTTAAATTCCACATAAAATTACAATTATTTTTTATCAAATACATTATTAGTCTATACTTTATAGTTTCCGAGATATTGACTCTTGAAAAGTGACATTTTTGAACTTTGACAGCTTCTAACTTTCTAACACTACGTCTTAGAGCAAAACGGCTTACATGTCCCTATCTTCAATTTTTATTATCTTCCCAAAAAAATCAACTTCCAGTTAAACCGGAACAACTATATTTCCTGCTTTCGAGTAACATCCGGTTTAACCGGAAGTTGATTTTTTTGGGAAGATAATAAAAATTGAAGATAGGGACATGTAAGCCGTTTTGCTCTAAGACGTACTGTTAGAAAGTTAGAAGCTGTCAAAGTTCAAAAATGTCACTTTTCAAGAGTCAATATCTCGGAAACTATAAAGTATAGACTAATAATGTATTTAATAAAAAATAATTATAATTTTATCTAGAATTTAAAAATGAAAAAATATACAGGGTGTTCCATTTAAAAAAAGTACATTTTTTATTGTTCCGCTTTTTTGAGCCACCCTATAGAGTTAAAAATAATTTTACGTTATAAGTCACTTACTGCCCTTCAACTTTTGTATTAATATTTTTAATGTATTTGAAATAGTAACGGAGCTATTGTACTTTGCCACACTAAAAGGCCACCCTGTATATGAGTAAAGTTATTTAATAAATTTTTATTTTTATATATAATATAATGGAAGTTTTGTAATAAAGTCGTTTTACACTTAGAATATTATTATAAACAAATAATATTTTTGAAGGACACAAAATATGTTTATTAAATATTATTTTTAAAACATATTTTTGTACTGTTATAAGCGGTTTAAAATTCGAGTCGTATGCACTTCCCCAACCAATTATACCATAGAAAAGAATTGATTGAAAAAGTGCATAATAAAACATTAAACAAAGTTTTTGATTCACAATATTTTTTTAAAGTCTAAATTTACGCAAAGTGTTTCTTAATTTTTTTGTAAGAGTGTTAATTTGATTAACCCATTTTAAATTTTGGTCAATCAATATTCCCAAATATTTTATAAATTCAACTTTTTTAATTTTATTTTGGCAGGAACAGTTAGCATAATTAATTCTAACTATATCTGATATTTCTAAACAATTTAAATCATGAATTTTAATTTCTGTTAAACTATTCGGCTGAGTATCTTTATAACAAGAAAAAGTGATAAAGTTTGTCTAAGTTAAATTTAAGTTTAATAGTTCATAACTCAAATTATTTTTTATTATTGAAATGTCTAGTTCTGAATTTAAAACGCATTCATTCCAAGTATTAGCTGGTATTATTAATACAGTATCATCTGCATATGAAAATATTTTTTCATTTAACTCTGATTTTAATATATCATTAATATAAAGTAAGAATAAAATTGGTCCCAAAACAGTACCCTGAGGAACTCAACAAATTAAAGTAGTTGTTTTACTACTGAAATTATCTATTTTTACTTTCTGTTCTCTATCTGATAAGTAACTTTTAAATAAATTATATCCGATACCTCCCATAGACCTCCATAAGATTCTAGTTTAGATGACAGATTATTGTGTGATACTGTATCAAATGCTTTTTGCAAATCTAAAAGTATTCCAATAACTTTTTTACCTTCATCTAAATATTTTGATATAAAATGAGTAACATAAAAGATTGCATTCTCTGTTCCTAATTTTTCTTGAAATAATATTTAATATTTTATCAACCAATCCAAATAAGACCAAATTTTTTACAATAAGTCAAACGTAAAAGTTATTGATCGACCGAAGCTTATTCCATCATTGATGAGTGTATGTTCAAACTGAATTTGCTCATGCTCATACCCGAGGCGATCGACTTAACGAAGCCTGCGTTTGCTTTAATTAGTACATTACCGTTGGCCGTTCGCTTGCTTGTCAAAATAAACAGTCCGCCTGCCTCATCTCCCCCTGTTTATGATTAAATTACATCTACGGTAGCGGAAGAGTAGTTACCCCCACATAGTAAGTCTATTTATTTACAATTTACGATAGTGGTTTATAAACCCTATAAAATATTTTTCCAATAGGTTGTTGCTTTGGACTAAGCACGGGTTCGTCAATGTGTAGCTATAGCCACATCTCTTAGCTACGTAGCTATTAATGTTAGCTGCGTTAATGTTTAACTTCCAGATTAAACATTTCTACGAAAATAGTTAGTAGGTCAACTTAACCTAGCATTAGACGGGAGAAATTGACCTTATGAAACATTCTGAAATTTATTATAATACAGCCGTCCCAGCCGAGAGTGACCCATTTTAAATGCTTATAACTTTTATACCAGTTATGTTAGCCACCTGCGGTTTACGCCATTCCCTTTCTTTTGGCATAAAGTTTTTTCTAGTTAATACCAAATTTTGTCTACAATTATACAGTGGGAGTAAAAAAATTGCCTTTTTTCGACATCAAAATTTACAACAATTTTTAATGGAACACCCTGTATATTGCAACGCCATAATTAGGAGTCGTGTCCAAGGTATCCATGTACCAATAAACATCGGACTTGTAACTTAAAGTTTTAGCAGCAAAAAATTAAAATAGAAATCTGGGTATTTTAGCAAACGTATTTTTTATTAGCATATTTACAACGCGAATAGCAGATTTTGATTACTTTTTTTCTGACTATACATACATTAATAAAGAAATAAATATAAATCTAAAAAAACTGCTGTACATGTTGGCCGTTCTGTTCCACGCATTTATGAAGTAGGACAATTAAATGGTTGAATGAATTGTGTAACATATCCTGGGGAATCGCTTCAATTACGTTACGAATATTCCTCTTTAGATCATCCAAACTATGTGGAAGGGGGTTATAGCACCTATCCTTGACATAACCCCAGAGAAAAAAGTCTGGAACTGTCAAGTCAGGAGAGTAAGGTGCCCATTCTATAGGACCGGCTCTTTCTATCCATTTTGCTCTAAATGTCATATCTAGTGATGCTCTTGCTATTAAAGAAAAATGAGGTGGAGCACCATCTTGCTGAAAGTGGACCTCATCCCAGATACCATCCTGTATTAAGTGTGGATAAAAGAAATTTTCCAACATATCAGTATATACAGTTCCTGTTATCGTTGGCTCATTGAAAAAAAATGGTCCATATATTTTTTCAGCAGAGATTGCGCACCAAACTGTTACCTTTGGAATATCTCGCTGGAACTCGTTAAATGCTCTTGGATTCTCTGATGCCCAAATCCTACAATTGTGCTTGTTACACCTACCATCTATGTGGAAACTAGCCTCATCAGACATAATTAACAGCGTATTTGGGTTAACTCTAAACAAGTCCAAAAGAGTTTCGCAAGTAAACAATCTCTTTTGATAGTCCTCCTAACGAAGCTTTTGAAATGTTTGAAGCTTATAAGGAAATAATTTTAAACATTTAACACATCTCTCGCACTCACTTTTAGATAAATTTAATGCAGCCGCCATTTTTCTAAGAGATATTTTCTGATTATTAATTGCAATAATCTCATGGACCGCTAAAAGTCTGTCTAAATATTCAGGATTAAACATATTCCTTTTTGGCCTCTTGACCTCCAAGTATCCATGTATTGAAAATTTCTGATGCCATTTTTTAATAACGTTTTTGCTTGGCGGATTTTTCTGGAATCTAGTTCGAAATCTTCTTTGTGTCGTTATTATTGATCGGGTTTCGATATAAAAGATTACTGTTTTTGCTTTTTCAACTAACGAATAAATCATTTTCTTTTAAATTTATGTTAACTTAATTTGATATTTTACTCAGACAGTGACAATTGTTTACTATGGATACCTAGTACAAAGGTAGATAGGTACCTATACCTATTTTAGTTTTAAAAAATATACCGAGATTTCTATTTTAATTTTTTGCTGCTAAAACTTCAAGTTACAGGTCCGATGTTTATTGGT
The DNA here is from genome assembly GCA_963969555.1 of Polydrusus pterygomalis. Lineage (NCBI taxonomy): Eukaryota > Metazoa > Arthropoda > Insecta > Coleoptera > Curculionidae > Polydrusus > Polydrusus pterygomalis. Next base: position 31,776,703 of record OZ018376.1, on the reverse strand, counting down.
ACATTGGACACGACTCCTAATTATGGCGTTGCAATATACAGGGTGTTCCATTAAAAATAGTTGTAAATTTTGATGTCGAAAAAAGGCAATTTTTTACTCCCACTGTATAATTGTAGACAAAATTTGGTATTAACTAGAAAAAACTGTATGCCAAGAGAAAAGGAATGGCGTAAACCGCAGGTGGCTAACACAACTGGTATAAAAGTTATAAGCATTTAAAATGGGTCACTCTCGGCTGGGACACCCTGTATAATATAACCGAAATCTATATTAAATGCACTTATGCATTAACCAAACTCAGAAATATAAAAATGTAGCCACTTAGAAACGTCATAATTTTATTATTGCCAAAATTACAGAATATAAAAATAATGTTTTGTCAAAACTGTAATATGTCAAAAGAATATCCCATTATTATTTACTGAAAATTAAAGGTCTAATGGTAATACTGCCTTCATATGTATAAATTCTGTTCGATGACCGCTGACCCGTTACGTCACGACTAGTGCTTATCTCTCCACGACCATTACTGAATGCAATAATTCCAAAATCATTTTTGATAATAGAATGTAAAAATTCTCGCTCTTGAGTTGGAATATTTATTCTGAAACACTTGTTTCTTATGCGTTTTGCGTGTATTTTCATTCCATAACAAGATACGGAATGAATATTCTGTAATTGATATAAACGACATAGGTTGCCATGAATTTCGAAACTGTCAGTGTCAGATAAAAATGGCCGCGTTGTAATAATTATTTTCAGACAAATTTTAGTGCAAGTCAAAAAATGAGTGAAAAATCGGATAAATCAGATATGGAACTGGATGGTCGTGGAGAAAATATAGTCTGCTACTAGGTTAGAATGAAAATTCGATACTCGTGGTTCCTCACGCTCGCTACGCTCGCGTTCGAAATCTTCCACTCAGATCAGATTTTCATTCCAACCTCGTTACAGAATCTACTATTCTAACATTGGTGAACTAGGTGAGATAGTAAATTTGCGTCAATAATGAATGCCATATAATTTTACCAGTCAAAAAGGTTTTATTGTCATTTTTTACAGTGTAATTTTTAATCAACATCATTTAAAAAATTTCAAGATATTGTGAAAAATAACAAGCATTAATTTTAAAATTATGTTATTTTAAAAAAAAAAATTAAAAATTTTTTTGCCGGAAAGACTCTTTAGTTTACGAGGTAAATAGATATAATAAAGCAGGAATTGTAAAAACATAAATAATAAACAAGAAAAATATATGGCAATGTTTTTGTAAATACCTACGGTCTACATGTTAGTTCAGAAAATGGATTTGTGAATAATGCAAGTTTGGTATTCAAGTCTGGCCTGAAATCTGATGATTATTATGATTCTATGAATAGTGAAAACTTTGGAAAATGGTTTGAAGAAAAATTGTTACAAATCTTGGAAGAACAGTCGCCCATTATTATAGATAACGCCACCTATCATTCTGGGCAAATTGAAAAAATTCCAAATACAAGCATTAAAGATTTTCATATGGCCCGCGAAAATAGACTAAACAGGAAGTAGATAGAAAAAGACGGGGAAGTGAAAAAGTTGACGTTGGCGTGAGTGGTTTTTAAGAAAAGAATATGAGAGAGAAAATGTATGAAAAGTAGATAGGAGAAGTAATATAAAACGACTAGTTAGTAGAGAAGAGACCAATAGATGTTTTGTGAACAAATGTAGTATGTAGTTGTTTTTAGTATTGAAAATACTACTGGGTGCGTATATACGGGTCTATTTCATGAAAAATGAACGCGACATGCGACATGCACATAAATAACACGGCGGTAAAGTTTAAACAAAATCCGAGCAGCACAGGATCAATGACATCATCTGCTGAGTATTAATATCGTTTTGTTTTGGGTTTCGGCATTTATTATTATATTTGTTGATATTAAGATAATATGGCCGGGAGAGAGAACAGTTAGTAGTTACTGTAGTTAGTATTGAATCGGCCAGTCCAGTACCTACTTTCATGTTACGGGATCTCCCAAAAGTCACAGCTGCACACAAGCGGCGTCGGCTTTATCAGGATGTTTATTTAAACCAAATATTATTACTATTTAAATATTATAGTGTGTGTTTGAATTTTGAATACAACTTTATTTGGACATATTAAAAAGTAGATTATCTTTATTATTGTTCTATATTCTTACATTATAGTTATTAATGATACTAGTTCGATATGAATAACACTATAATGAAACGTGTACGGCTGACGCCTCGTGGTTTAACGTTGCACAAGTTCATATCGAACGTGTATCATTCAAAATTTATTCTACGACAGTGCAAATAGATTTTATTCGTCTAAATTTCATTGATATCAGATAACATTTTCGTAATTTTTAAAATTTTCACGCATTTTTGATCGTTTCAATTTCGATAAAATTGGAAAAAAATAAACAGCGAATGTCGCTGAAACAAAGCGAAATAGCGCAGCGGTCTTGGCGTATTACACAGAAAGTCGGGGAGAATGGATATCAATCCAAAACATATTTCATAGCCGACTTAAGATTTAGGCATTTCATGAACAAAGAGTACAAGGACCAGTAGGTAAATGGCTGTGTATAGCTAAAGAAATAATTTTGTCGCTATTTTTGAAAAGGTGGTTTTGAGCTCTCTTCAATATGTACTAATATACAGATTATCCTATATTTTTTATTTTAATAAAACAGTCAAATTTACACATTTCTAAGTATAATTTACACATTTCTTAGTATAATAATTTAATTATTATTTCAAACTAAGTCGGAGCATGATAGCGGCTCCATTGTGTCAAAACGTTACATACTCACAGATAAGAGTAATCTGTGCTGTGACATAATGGTTTCTTTCTCACCACTGTATGTGGTAGGTATTTTCAATACGCCTATGATACTTGCGTAAGATGCAAGATCTGTGAATTTTTTTGCGAAGAAGAAAAAAAAGGTACAGAAAGATTATAATTGTTGTCTAGAGTCGGTAAAGCGAAGAAGCTAAGAAAAATAGCTAACACAAGTTGATCGACGATTACTTATTGCATGGTTAGAATAGACAAATTCCGGTTTCATCATTTGCAACGAAGGATCAGATCTGGATAATAGTGAATCAGCATATCCCACCCAAACGTAACAAGTAATCTGGAAAGCAATATTTATTTTATTTCTTAATATTTTAATTATTTTAATAGGTTGGACGAACTTGCATTGCAATATAATATATAAAGATATAAAGACTTCCTCCATATCATTGCCACTTTAATGCTATTAAAATGGGTTGGTCGGAATGTAAGCGCTATTATGATGCAAAAATAAGTTCTATGCATCCTGTAACAAATGACGTAGTTTTGGGTCTGTAGAATGAAGCCATAGAAAATGTAACAGTGGAAAAATGAAAAATGAAAAAATAACAGTAAGTAACATATCAATAAAATTATAAATGTGTGGGAACGGGAAAGCTTTATCGATGCTTCAGATACTCTTCCCATTATTATTAACTTGGATAAATCTGATAATAATGATCCTTGCGGAGATGATTTATTTTAATTATTAAAAATCTGTATTTTATTGTGCTGCCATTTTTTTAATATTTTCTTCTTGGTGATTTTAAAATAAGATGAAAATATTAGGAAAATAATTTATAGACTGATGCACTAGAGATGCACTAGACAAAATAATATATGATTTAATTTTAAATTTTATAAATGGGTTTTATTTATTTTTCAATAAATTTAAATTAATTAAAAATTTCATATTTTCAAAATTAAAATGTTTCATCGCGTGATACCTTTTACCCTCACCCTAAATAAACTACTTAGTTCTGACTTCATTAACAGTATAAAAATAATAATTAAAAATTTGAGAGAACGTCCTTGTTTTTTACTTGTTCACATGCATCCGTCTTTATATGGAACAAGGCTAAGAGAGAGAAAAATCATAACCTTTACCACCGGTAAGTCAAACTGACTGAATTAGTTTACGATGTACCGCAAATATGGAGAATATGACGTAACGGTCAGCGATCATTGAACAGACTTTATTTATGTGTTAAAATTAAAATAAAATTTTCTATTAAAAATACGATAACTGTTTTTTAATATGTCCATGAATAACACAGGCCTGCATTTTTTAACACTTTGAAAGTTGATTTTAAAATTTTAACTGTTTTCTAGTAATTGGGTAGCGCTGATTTTAAATCTGCTTTCAGTTTTTTTATATCACGTAAGGTTATTTTTCAAACCGGTAAAATCCAAAAATATAGAAAAAACACGATTTATTTAATTTATAAGCTAGTTTTTTAATATATTAAGGAAAAAAATACAAAAATATACAAAATATACACATATAAACTATTATAAATTATTATTTATTCGTTACGCTTCTTTAAAAAACGTTTTCTTTTTTCAGAAAAGCTTCTTTTGGTTGTTTTTCTCTTTCCGCTAAAGGAAGATCTCTTCTCAATGTCCAACAGAAATCATTTTCGTGTCCCAGCGCCCCTGGTATCTTTTTTCCATCTCTTTAATATATTAATAAAATCTTTCACCTTGCTGTTCACCCACGTCCCCAAGATTTTTCGGGAATTAGTCCAAATGGGAATGTAAAAAGTAAATTTTTATGATCATATTCTGAAATTCCTGAAATTTTCCAGCATATTTTCAACGATCTCAACATAGTAGTAATGTAGGTTCAACTTCTTTAAAAGCATTCCATGCATGTTTTTCCTTATCTTCCATTACCTTTTCAAATTCTGTATCTTTCATCAAGCTGCTAATCTGCGGCCCTACAAAGATTCCCTCCTTTAATTTTGCCTCTGACAGAGCCGGAAATGTTTTACACAAATATTTAAAACAATTTCCTTCTTTGTTTAATGCCTTAACAAATTGTTTCATACGTACAATTTTTATGTGAAGTGGTGGAAGTAAAACTTTTTGAGGGTCAATAAGACTTTCGCGAATTACATTTTTGTTTCCAGGTGTTAAAGTCTCTCTTTGTGACCAGTCTCTTTTTATCCAATGCTGTTCTCGATTCCTGCTAGCCCACTCGCACAGGAAACATGGAAATTTAGTAAATCCAGACTGCTGACCTAAGAGAAGACCTAAAATTTTTAGATCTTCACACACTTTCCAGTTAGTTGTGATTTTTATATTGTATTCTTAAAAGTAATTCCTCCAAATTTTCATAGTTTTCCTTTAACTTAACTGTATGGCCGACCGAAACAGAAGCAAAAACATTGTCATTATATGTCATATAACAGCTTTAAAGCTCCTTTTTGAAGTCGATAAAAAGTCTCCAGTCGGAAGGTGTGTAGCACCACAGAAAATCATTTCTTATTCATCAATCATTTAGAATTTGAAGTACTACATTCATTTTAAAATGCATTAAAACGCCTATTATAAGTTTTTTTTATTTTTTTCTTTTTTTTTTGCAAAAAAAAATCTGTGGGACCAATTGTATTTTAATTAGATATTTCTATATAAAAACTGAACTTAACAAACAAAAATCACGTCATCACAAATTTCATGCAGGCCTGTGTAATTATTAATAAATTTATTTGCCGAGTTGGACTATTCTTGTTTTGTATACGTGAGGCATGGGCCGAGTTTGAATTACCCCTGTAAAACTGAACGGTAATAAAAATATAACTTTACTGTCACAAACCCCTAATTTCCCCAAATTAGTTTGCTTCTACCGTCCACGTTCAAAGAGTCCGTTCCTCGACTGGATGACGCTAATTTAATTCATCGCTCCTGACCAGATGGAAACAAAGCGTGCAAGCCCGCTGTGCACTGCAATTCCCTCAGGATCTAGCCAGACAAGTAAAGTCTTGTCCCATTTCTGGCACACTGTTTCCAAGCTGATATGGCTCATCGTCACGAGCCTTCGATGGCTCTCGGGGGATATTCCCGCTTTCGATCCAGACGCGGTCCTCCGTGAACTGTCTTTGTTGATCCGAAACAGTGATATTTACTTTGCAAAAATATGATAAGATTAAATATTTGGGGTGTGACGGACTTTGAATAAATTTGCCATTATAGGTTAGAAGTAGGTTAAAATGTTAAAATTTTAATAATTTGTTCCAATTCTTTCTCTTTTCTTATAGAACAAAATTTAATTCCTCTCGCAAGATGGATTCCAAACACTCTGTCAAATATGGTCTATTGAATCTTATAGTTTCAACTGGTTACTATTGCCAAACAATGATAAAAATAATAATAAATGAAAAAAAGGCCATATTACAGTCGGCAATATTTACGTGCAAGTCGCAATTCTCTTGCTTGTAAGCATGCGCAGTTATGAGCCTGCTGATCATATCTGCCAAATCTGATCAGCTGGATAGTAACTGCGCAAGCTTACAAGCAAGAGAATTGCAACTTGCAGGAAGTATTGCCGACTGTAAAAACTGCTTTTATAATTTAAGTATGTAAAATGAAACGAAAAGTATACATTGTTATTTGTCACTAATTTTTATTTAAAAATTTTGGCGTTACGGCCGTTTCGTAGTACAACTACATCTTCATGACGCTAATCTAAACTTAACAAACTAATGATAGGTATATATAGGTAATCAGAGTCATAAAATTATTGGATCTACCTAAAGTATAATATTGTTTGGTATACAATGGTATTTTGCAACATTCCTAATTATAAGGGACAGGCTGGCTAATGTCTATAAAATCTAAATGGTAAACATGCCAGATGAAAATTATAATAAGTGGGGAATTTCCGAAATCTAATTGTGTAATTTAAAAGCTTGACATTATCTTCTTTTTTATGTTTGTAAATTTCGATGTTTTTTAATATACATATCTAATTTATGACCTTTTTGTTCTGTATGTAATATTTGTAAGTTGTTAATATCGGGAAAAAAGTGGTTTGTGTCTAAAAAACGATTCACAAAGTTAGATGTTCTTTTCTTTAGTCTAACACGTGCATTATGTTCTTTAAATGCAGTTTCAAAGTTTCGTCCCGTTTGTCCTATATAACAGCTATTGCATTCATTGCATTTTAGTTTATAAACTCCTAATTTCTTATATTTTCCACATTTATCTCTAACGTTAAATATTAGTTTTGATAGGTTATTTGAGGATTTGAAAGCTATTGTCACTTCGTCAGAGGATAAAATGTTTGCTATTTTTTCGGAGGTTGGGGCTACATATTATGCAGTGGCGCAACCAGGGGGGGGGGCTGCCGGGCTGCAGCCCCCCCGAGCTTAAAAACTTAGCCTATTCGTTTAATTGCAAACCAATTTTTCATGTCACGCCTTTTACTAATATTTTATATTCAGCCACATAATTTACATCAATCATGTTATCAATAGTGAAATTATACTACGTCTGACTGAATGGACCGACCGAAATACTTCCACTGAGGCATCTGGATTACTGGCCAGCATTATAATTTGTGATCGCACTAATGTGTACAGAAAGAATATATGCCGCAAGATTCTACAAACAGTCGATTTAAACCTTTTTTAAGCATTACGGAAATGGTAGATGCTGGCCCACCCGGCATCGCCCGGTGAGATACCATTGCATCGGCTTAGGCGGCGTGAAGTTGCTCTTGTGTTATTCTTTGAGTCAACGTTTCGTCGCTGTGCCGATGTTTCCGGTTTCTAGGGTGGGAAGAAAAAAGCATGATGGAAGCTCCAGGACCAAAATTCTCCGGAGGTAAACTCGCCCCCCCGATCGGATCTCCGGGTGGGGGCTGATCCTGTGGCCTCATCAAGCGATATTAACCGACCATCCACTGTCTCCGACAATATACTGGGTTCCCCTAACAACACTCAACGGAGAAATAGTGTGGCACCTACAGTTGCTGACACACCCAAAAACAGCAGCTTCAAAATTGATTTCTGCAATATCAGAGGGCTTAATACCAACATCAATTCAGTCCACCAGCACTTACAATCATCCAAGCCCCATGTGCTCGCACTGACCGAGACAAAGGTCAGATCGTCAACGAACACCGTCAGCTATTTATATCCTGGATACGATTTTCATTTCCGATTTAGACGCAACTTTGGGGTCTGTCTCTTTATCCGAGATGATCTTTGCTGCCAACGAGAGGACACACTTGAACCAGCTGAGTTTGATGTAATGTGGTTTAAAATATCAACGCAGAAAATCACCAAGTTTATCTGCTGCCTTTACCGTCCTACCGACCTGCTAGCCTATGTCACTCATCTTTGGAGCAACGCAATCGAACATCATGGGGAGTCCCGGGCTATTGCACTGGACATCTCTAAAGCCTTTGACCGTGTCTGGCACGAGGGGCTCCTAAGTAAACTGCGTTCTTATGGTATGCCCGGTCGATTTTGTTCATGGTTGTCTAGCTTCCTCAAGGACCGTTCTCTGCAAGTAGCGATTGACGGGTTTCTCTCAGACACCTTCACCATCAATGCTGGTGTTCCTCAAGGATCCATTTTATCCCCCACTCTCTTCTTACTGTACATTAACGACCTTCTAGCGAAAACAAAAAATCCATTATATAGCTTTGCTGACGACAGCACACTTATCTCATCTTTTACTTTGAAATCTCAATCATCGGCTGCTGACGCACATCTTCGCAGACAACATGAGGTATCACGCCTCAATAAAGACCTGGAAGAAATTTTGTCTTGGGGTGACAGTAACCAAGTCGAATTTAACGCTCAAAAAACCCAGGCAGCAGTTTTCTCCAAGAAGGTTAACATTGCAGAACCCGATATCGTTATGGCAGGACACGCAATTCCACTGACTTCGTCTATTAATTTGCTGGGTGTCAACCTGGGAGGAAATATGTCTTGGCATAATCACGTTGTGGCAATCGCCAGGGCAGCTTCTCAGAAGCTCGGTATACTTTTCCGTACCAAAAAGTTGTATACACCTCAACAACTTTTGACACTCTATAAAGCCCAGATTCGACCATCACTGGAATACTGCTCTCATATCTGGAATTCTGCACCAAAGCATACCCTTCGGTTGTTGGATTCCATCCAAAGGAGAGCCGTTCGTCTAATCGGCGACCACGAGCTGACTAAGAACCTCGACAGCTTAGAACATCGAAGACAGGTTGGTGATTTGACTCTCTTCTACAGATATTTTCATGGCAAGTGTTCGACAGATATTGCCCGCTCGATTCCACCTAGAGTAATGCATAGCAGAAACACACGACGAACCACAGCCGCCCATCCCTATGTGGTTCAACTTAGTACACCCCGAACATCATTGTTTCAGAACTCTTTCATTTGGAGGACGTCATCTTTGTGGAACGGCCTCTCTGAGACCGTGTTTCCAACCCAATATAACCTCCAACGATTCAAGAAAAACGTGAATCGCTTTCTTCGCACACGCACCGCTCCCAGAGCGCCTTAAAGGATTTTTCCTATAGTGCGTGTGCTCGATCATAAAAAAAAAAAAAAAAAAAAAAAAAATTACAGTTAGCTAATGACGTAACAGATCAAGTTAACGAAATAAGAGGCCTGGCAGATGATAATTTTCAAAATATTTTTAAGGAAGCTCAAGATCTACTTTCGGAATACGATATTGAAATCAGAGTACCTAGACTACCGCCAGGACAAACACAAAGATTGGTTATAAAAACCGATTCCGCTGCTGAGTATTTTAAAATAACAATTTTTATTCCGTTTTTAGATGGCCCCATAGCAAATCTCGAGGATCGGTTTTTAAAACATCGAGAAACCCTTCAAAATTTTGAATGCCTCTTTCCATATGATAATCAAGATTTTGATAGTCAATTTAAATGTTTTTTGAAACTTCACAGCTTCTACAAGAATGAGTTCCTTGAAGAGTTTTCCATTAAAACGATGTTAAAAGCTGAACTTGAGCTGTGGTATAAAAAAATGCAAAAACAAAAACTGATGGAAGATTTGGACAAAGTGTATTCCGAATGTGATGCCAATATATTTCCTAATATAAAAAGACTTTTATAATTTTTTTTAACTTTGCCTATTACAACCGCCACATCTGAAAGGCCCTTTTCAAATTTAAAATATTTAAAGACATATCTGCGTAGCACCACGGAAGAGGACAGATTAAATGGTTTGGCAGTTCTTTATGCGAACCACGATATTGATATTACCGTGGCAGAAATTCTGGACGAAAAGGCAAAAACAAAACGAATAATTTTACTTTAATAGTGATTAGGTACTTACCACTGATTGTATAGGGTTTTTGTTTTGTTTTAGTATAAGTATGATTAATATATGCGTTACTTATTTTAAATACATTTTTACTAATTAAAATGAAATCTCTAATTTTTTTTTCATAAATATTTAGTTAGGGCCAGCGGCGTATTATTGCAGAAGTTTTAGGGGGCTGTCGCTCTCGTCAATCATACGTATTTTATCCAAAAAAGGGCGTGGCACACAACAAAATTTTTCGCCTGCGGCGCAAGAAGTTAAAGCCCCCCCCCCGAACTAAATTTCTGGTTGCGCCACTGATATTATGTAAGAGTATGACATTTTTTAGTATTTAGTGTTATTACGTTGGGGTATAAATATTATTTGTGTCATGGCTAGTGCCTTTTGCTTTTTTGAGATAAGGGAGTTTATTTCTTTTATTGTGTAGCCATTGTTGACAGCAATAGTCCTAATGGTATCAAGCTCTATCTTTAGCCTTTTTTTGGAGAGTGGTATAGATAGAGCTCTATATACCACTGATCTATATGCTGCCATTTTATGTGTTTTTGGGTGTATTGAGCCATGTGGTATTGTGATGTCTATGAAGGTAGGTTTTCTATAAATGTCAAACTGTAGTTTTTTGTCAATGGTTTTTGTTATTTTAAGATCTAAAAAATTAATTGAGTCATTTCCTATTTCTAGTGTAAATTTGATTTTAGGTGGTTTAAAATATGTTGAAGTTCTTTTTCGGTTCCTGTGGAGCACATTAATATGTCATCAACATACCTATACCAGAAAAAAATATTTTTTCTTTACTTTCCTGAAGATGAATGTTTATGCATTCGAAACATGTTAAGAATTTACCCTTCGTTAAAACGTTTCACCATAATATACCAGTGGAGGAAGACTTTAAGTGTCTTATTTCCCTCCTTTTTAATAATAATTCGAAAATGAAAATGCAATACATAAAAACCAGTGTTTTTAATACATTTTATCAACTTGGACTAATTCAATCACAGCGGAGACAGAAAATGAATTTATTTTACATGCAGTGGTAAATTCTTAAAACTAAACTATTCCCGTTGGTTCAAACGATTAAAAGAACTAAAAATAATTGTTTTAGCACCTACCACCGAGCAAAAGATGTAATTTATTTTACTGGAAAACATTTTGAAGAAATTTTCATTTGGCAAGATTGCGTTCCTGGAATATTACACCTGCGGGAATCTGGGGAATGGAACTTGGGCATTACACAGTTACCAGGTTTATTCTCTCTTTTCTTAAACTGATTTCTTTGAATTTGTAAAGTTTTCTTTAAATTTTCTATTCGACGATTCCTTTAACGGCATTCAATGGATGAATACCAGTAAAAAAAACATAGTATTTTAATTAAAATATTTATAAAAAAACACTAAAAAAATTGCATTAATACCAATGTAGGTAATACTTACCTTCTAGCTATGCATTCTTTTAACCAAATACTGTTTTAAGTCTCATTTATTTTAAGAATTATCACTTATAATCTCCCTAGGAGCAGAATTATTACCGATAATTTTTTTCAAAATCAAGAATGTTGCTGTTGATAGAAAATTATCCCGAGTCGAAGACGAGGGAAATTTTCTATCAACAAAAACATGAGTGAAACCAAAAAAAAAATTATTGGGAATTAATTCTGCTGCGTGGGAGATTCGGTAAGAAAATTTCATAAATTGGAGTTTTTTCTTATTGTAATTTTTTTGCTAAAATGCTACAAAAACATATTTCCGGCGACTTTAGTTAATTGTAACTAATTAGAGTTTTAGAAATAAAGTTCATTTTAGCAGTTAGTAATTCATTTTTATTACTAAAATGTGAGACACATTAAATAACAAATTTGTTATCTGAAATCCAATGTCGTTATAGTTTTAAATTCAAATAAAACTTAAAAAAAACATATTTCTGATGAGTTTAGTTTAATATGACGCACTGTATTTTTACAATAGAAGTTGATTTTACTTGTTAGTAACTAAGGTTTATTGCTAAAATTTCAGGAATATTAAAAACATGAATTCGTTTTCAACCATAAAATCTGATAGTACATGTCTACACAGTTTTAAATGATATTTAAAAAAACATATTTCCGATGAGTTTAGTTAAATTTTTGATGTGTCTCTTTTAGCCCCGGTGTTAGATATGTAAAGCAAATTGGTTAGAATTAATAAAAATTATAAGTTAGCAATAAAATGTATTTTGATTTTATTCTGAGTGACTTTTGCCAATAGATATAATGCACTTCCTTTTTAACAGAAAAATTATCACTTATTAATTTCATTAAGTTAATAGGAACTAAAAAAATTATGGCGATAATCTCCCGTTGATATAAGCAACCAAAAGGACCCTTCTGATTGGTTGAAAATAAATTTATGTAATTTTCATTAAAACTGGTCATCGAGCGACCGACACAGTAGGACATGCCCGATCGATGCGCAGACTCTAGTTGTGTCCGATGTTTCTTGATTTATCCTTGTAGAGCGCTAGCTAGTCACAATAGTTTAAAACTGAGGTTAGAAATCGGCTGGGTTGCCAAATTGATTTGCTAAGCTCCGCCACCTCCCTCTATTCCTTATGACGTCATTGAAGTATATTTACTGGAATTTTGACAATAATGGGCCTTTTCACTATTCTTAAATTTGATACATTTGGCATTTGAATTGTTTAGTCGGTGCTATAATAAGTGTTTTTCATCAATAAAATTATTGCTAGGTCATAACATTAATTTATTTCAGCACAAGAAAAGCCGGGTAAAATTCAACCAATTTGAAAATCTGAAAACAGGCGCGACTCATGACGTAGATATGTTTAAAGCTTGCTAGAGCGCATGCGTTTAACCTCGCACACGCGTAAATGCTGATCTGTCGAACTGTCATCGGCAAATTAAGCCGCTGTTGCCATATGTAGAAAGTTTTATAATCTTAATAATATACTTTCTTCTTAGAACTTTATTTGGATACTTTAAATAAATATAAACATAATACTGGTAAAATAATTTATTCCGCAGCTATTGAATGGAAAACTGGTATATTATAATTCTAATTGTCAATTACCATTACACTGGTACTATAATATATGATTTTTGAGAGTATCGGCAACACTGTCAAGCTGCTGATTTTGTAAATTCTTGATATTTTAAGCCAGCGACTCGGCTATTCCTATCATTCCTCTGTGCATCACTCTTCCGGCGCGATGACGTAGGTATGTTTAGTCCGTGTTTTTATATACAAGGAGTTTTTTTATTTATTTATTTTCTCAGTTATGGCTTAAACGTATAAAAAAGTAAAAATACAGAAAATTTTATTTTTTGTTCCTTTATACACTACTACCAAAATCAAAATTTAGTGAAAAGGCCCATTGCGTGCAGGTATTGTACAAGTTTGTACACGTATGTATTTGCACAAGTTTATGTGAAAGTTGTATACAAGTTTTGTACATTGCACAATCTTCAACTTGTTTAAACTTATACAAAATGTATAAAAACTCGGCATTAAACATGTACAAAACTTGTACAAACTTCTCGAAGTTTGTTCAGCTTTGTACAAGTTAACGCAGTTAAGACAAGTTATTACAAGTTGAGCTATGTTTCCTAATCACGTCTGCGTCTGCAGGAGTGTGACTCAAAAAAAGACAATAAAATCTTTTAGAAAAAGCAAAATTTTTTAATTTGTTAATTTTGAGGCACCCTTCGGTGCCACTATAGTCTGTGAGTTACTACGCTACTGCTACCTATACTATAATACATGCGATGTGCGTTGTTTTATTTCTAATTGACTGCTCGTCGAGCAAAGTAGTCAGCAAATCCGCAGTCTGTGGGCCCGCTTTTAAACAATGATAGAGCTAATTTTTCAAAAAACTGCATACACATAAATGGGTGGACACATCTTCATTAGATCAATCGTTATTCCGTCGATGACATTATATTATAAACAATACCATATTAATTGTGTTAAATAAATGGTAAAAAAAATAAAAAAAAAATATAATTTTACACTGATACTTCTATACATAACACATCTTGCCATCCAGTACAACATAAATTAGCTTCTTTCTTTAGTATGATACATCGACTAGTAACATTACCTTTACACAAAACTAATCAAACTGAATTAAATATTATTATCAAATTGCAGTAAATAATGGTTATTCCGCGATAACAATAGATAAAATAGCAAATTAAAAATCATAAAAAAGGCTACAAACTTTTTTCAACAGCAAGCCATAATAAAAATAATTATAAAGTTATTTCTTACATGGGTCATAATATTAGTACTAAAATAAAAACTTACCATTTTTAAGTACTCCTTTGAGGAAGCAACTGTGTTGCGAAACATGTCGAGTCAAAATAAAAATCTGTGGAAAGTGGAAAATTATAATTTTTTTACCATTAGTTTTTTCCACCAAGTAAAAGCCGAATCAATTATATTCCATAGTACTACCTAATTATTAACTGTGACCGTTCCAGATCGTTTTTACAGTGACTCATTTGCCCCTCTCTTTTTGTGAATGAATTTAACTTCAACAATCCCTTTTAATCTTTAGTTTAAAACAACTATTTAAAAATCACCGTATTCAAACGTTTGAAAATAAATGAACCCTCTTCTTCTCGATGCACCCTTCACGGCTTTTATTTGCAGATATCTTATGACATCTTGCGTGATTGGATTATAGGGTCATGCGGTGCTGACAGCTTTAATAAACCCTTGTAATTAAAGGGACTAATTGTTTCCCTATAAATTACAGTCAACATGAAACTTCTAAGAAATGCACGATATCCTTAGACAACGTGGCTCACAATTAACCACGGAGTAGATTATAGCGGTTAATTTATACCAGTGGCATCAATTAGGGGGGGGGGGGGAAGGGGGGGGGGGATTTGCCTCCCCTGAGTATTCACACACAAAATTCAAAATTTGGCTTTTACAAATAAAAACATCTTTTAACTTAAATATACCTACTACGGTTTACTGCATCGCATATATTTTGTACACTTTGTTGCAGAGAAAATGCGTAGGTACTAGGTACATGGAAAAGCAAAATACATGTATGTCACCAGTTAAATATATCGTGGGATTCAATATTTGTAAGCAATTTTTGTGCAACTGAGTGTACTTCTACAAACTAGTTGAGGAATTTGCTATAATAAGCAATAATCTGCTAGCTAGCAGATCATTGATAATAAGGCACCGCCGTTACCCACTAAACCATTAATTTAGTGAAAGGAGAGAAATAAGACACTTTAAGTCTTCCTCCACTGGTATATTAAAATAAAGTTTTATTGAAGGGTAAATTATCTACATGTTTCGAGTATATATACATTCATCATCAGGAGAATAGAATAAAGAAAATAAGAAATACAATAGGTGTTAACAATCCAAACGGAGCTACAAGATGATGGAAAGGTCGAGTTAGGTATTTGGAGAAACTTCAAACATAATGATGTAAAGTATAAAAGCAGAAACCAAGTCAGAAAGTTATCACAGCAGTAAGTTATGTATCAACGTAGAAGTATTTGTAATAAAGAGAGAAAGAAGCTGATTGTTGTGAAGGAGGAATAGAAAGAATTGAGTAAAATGAAGGGTCGATTCAATTGACCAATTAAAGGGACTAATAAAGAAATAATTTTGTGTAAAGTTACATATAAGTATATAAGTAAGTGTGAGGAGAGAAAATTATATATAAAATTTGAAAAGCAGTAGATGTTATAAAAATTTTTTTTCTTGTGTCATGTAGGCATCCTTTGTTTAAGAGTAGAAGTATCTAATAATAGTTTAAAATCTTGGCTCTCGACATTCCTTAATTAGAAATTAAAGTTTTAAAAGTTTTAAATGTGAACTGGAGCTGACAGTTTTAAAAAGACAAGGTAAAAAAAAATTATTAAGTATATCATTAATTTAGTTTTTAGGTCTGAGCTTCTTTGTTTTTTTTAATGTATATTTTACCAAAAAATGTGTTTTGTTTTTTTGTTTTTGTTAATTTGGCATCAATAAAGTGTTTTTTTTCGACCATAAAGTTTTAAGTGCTGAAGCTGTTGTGGAAGCTAAACGGTCGTGGTCAGAGAGATTTATATATTATGTTCCTTTAATTTGTGAACGAATATCAATTGCTTGTCTTTAATTTTTTCATCACTACTATCACTTTCCTCATTTTCACTGAAATCTGCCATATCACAAATAATATAAGTTTCCTATTTTCCACAAAAACGTAACATATTACTATTGTACTAAATAACCAACGTTGTTGTATTTATGTCAACTCTTTTGCAAATTAGGCACCAAACTAAACATGAAATCTATAATCTGAACAAGTGGATAAGCCACGTCTGAACTTGTTGAATAAGCATTTGCTACAGAGGTGTAAGAAAAACAGCAAGTGCTTCAAAATTTTATTTATATCCAGATCTAGCAATTGCTTTTACTAAAAAGTAAATAGTAAATATAGTGAGTCATAAATTATATAATAATAATAAAAAAATAAAATGAGCCATAATAGTAATAATGTGCACTACAGACCGTTCTAGTAAAGAACAACAGCAGCTAGATCTAGTATTGAAACTGGCAATGAAAATTAAAATCACCATAAAGTTAAGAATATGGTTATTTGCATATAATATTTTTAACACCATGCAAGTCCTTTTACGAAAGTTTGATATATACCTACTAAACCTTAATTTGTCATCAAACAATTTTTGGCAGTATCCGTGAAGTTAAGCCGCTCCCCATTACAATAGTTGCTTATTATTTGACCACTTGTCTTGGCTGAGCTGACCTAAACTGACTACCTTGCCGTTTTATTTGACCAAGTAAGTCAGATTATCTCAGTCAAATTTCCTCCCCCCTTACCTACGCTAAGGTTACCGGATTTGTGACTGAGATCGTTCCTTTTGGCTGATTTATGTGTCAACACTGTCAACTTGTCAATGGTTGTTTTATTTGCAATTTCGTCAAGAAATTTCTTTTAGTTAGCTCAGCCAAGACAACTGGTCAAATAATAAGCAACTATTGTACATTGATATACTGTTTGAAAAATTGATAACACCCTTTAGGCAGTGTTGCCAGGTCACAAATATTTTTATCAGTAGCTTGTTGTGAAGAAAATCAGTAGAAATCAGTAGATGCTCAGAATATGAGAAAGTAATAAAAAATTATTCAAAAAAACATAAATTTTTATTCGACACAAAACAAAATTCAACAAATTTTTAGGATAAAAATAAAGTCGAATAAAGGTATAACTCAGTCATAAAGTAACCAAAAATATCAAAATAAATTAATCAGAATCTGTTAAATCCTCATTATTTTTTTTTGTACATATCATTATTGTGCAGATCAAAAAATTTGCATAAATTCGGGGAAGCCCAACCGCCCAACCTATCATCGACGCGACGCGACGTTTGCTTGCGTGCGTCGCGTCGGCTGAAACTGGGTTGCGGAGCGGCTGAACTCGGAATGGTTGCCGGCGTAGGAAAAGTCACAGAAAAATAAAGGGTTTATGGAAAAGTAGGCGTGCGGGGTTCTCCTAACTTTCAAATTTACTGCATTCTCGAAATCTGTGATCGTTCCCATCGTACAAAAAGTGTGCTGCTGGTTGCGCTCTGTCGGTTTCGGTCGCGACGACAGTATACAGAATAATCAGTAGATGGGAAGGCAAATCAGTAGATCTACTGATAAATCAGTAGACCTGGCAACCCTGCCTTCAGGTGCAAAAAGTAAAACCTGAGTCTTTTGAGCATTTGACCTAAGGTTATGTTTACTGCTTTATTCAGACATTCGCTGCAAGTCTGTATTTATGTTTGCTTCAATATCGTTATAATTTGACGGATGAAAAGTGCAGACAAGCTGTGTATCGTCGGCATAAGTGTGGACTTTGGAAAATAATGGTATTTTACCCATATCGGGTTTGTAGCCCTGTGGTACCTCAGACGCCACATTACCGATGTCTGACACTTCTGAGCGTAATCTTACATGTTGCCGTCTATCCCCCAGGTAATTTTGAAAAAAGGAGAGTGCTTGATTTGACAATCCAAAGATGCAGGTTGGCAAGCATATCGAGAATCATCAAGTTGGTTAAATTATTTATGCTACTTTACAGCTTGGAAATTGATCGGCAGCAGTTTTTTTATCCTTCTCAACCAGCATTTTTGCCAATCCATTTAAAAGCAGTAAAAACCAATCGCTAAAAGTGTCAAGAACTAAAACAGGGTCAATAAACCCCCTAGGTTACATTCGCCGTTTGTCCACAATTATCCTGATCGTAAAACATTTGAAACTCTCGAGCGCTTCGGAGTGTTTCAGTATTCCTGAATATCCAGAATACTTAATAAACGTTCGAAACTATAAAAAGAACGAGCAGATTACCTGGCAATGGTTTTTGCATATATACTGTTTGGTATCGATTATATGAAAAACGATAAATTGAAACTGCTTTTGACAGTCTTTTTGCATGGAGAAATAAATTTAAACATTTTAACTTTGGAACGTAAAAAGTTTTATTTATTTCGGTTATGATTATTAAAAGTCTATATTTAGAATTTAAAAAGGTCAAAAGGTAAAGTCAAAATTAGATTAAAAAATGTCAGCAACGTTTTATAAAACATTTAAATCGCGTTTCAGCCATAGAATATAAAGATAGAGACCTAATTGATTACATTTTGAAATTACCTAGGTATATTGACAGAGTTTTTGCACAGACTGTTATAGAATAATGAGTACGCCACGCAATTCTCCATTGTCTTTCTTATTCTAAGTTGAAATTTAGTATCTATGTTAATGGCCACACGATACTACGAGACGCTCGCAAATCTAAAATCGTTGTTTCTATTTTAACTTTATATTAGCCTCACTGATCAGTGACACGTCTGGGGATGGTTCTGACTAAATGAAAGGAAAAACTTTATTCGGAAATAGAGTTTGGTTTTGTCTAAAAATGTCACTTTAGATGTTTCAACATAAAATAAAAAGTATTGTAAGTAACAAGTATTGAAAGTGGTAGCCCCCAAACGAGGAGTTATTTAGCATAAGGCCGAGTGCAGAAATTCTCCGGGTGTGAAAAAATCACTTTCACACGAGTAATGTACATAATTTTTCCTACGACCATACAAAATAATCAAAAAGAGTTTGAATTGTTTTTAATAGTTTGTAGGTATCACCATTGGGTTAGACAAATTTTTTCAACTCTAGAGTTGAAAAAAATAAAAACAATGCCCACTTACACATTTTAATTTACCTAAATTTAAATAAAAAGAATAACTTTTTCTCCTATTTGCTTACGCACATCATACCTACTATCTAGGTAGGTAGGTACAGTGAATAAATTTTGTTTCTGATTTTTTAGCTGCTTGCATTCTTTTAATAAAACAATAATATACCTAAATATACATACAAAAACAACAAAACTTAAAACTAATATATAACCTCAACATTATAGAAAGATACAGATGGAGTTAAATATCGATAGCTTGTTAATTATTAAAGTTCTATCTATATTCAATTTGTTTTGAATATTGCTAAAATAAATTTACTTACATAAAGCACATTCACTTGTCCCATATCCTTAAACATTGTATGGATATTTTTTTCCGAGATAATTATAAAATAATTATAAATCGGTATTTCCTAGGATATTCTATGTCTGCTCTATAGCTGCCGCCCCTTTTTTTTTGTGGTTCAACTCAGTTGACATGTTTGGTGGGTTGCCTGACATATTTTCCCTTTTTGATATATTATTATTTTTATCATAAATACTCTTAGGTTTCCAAAAATAACAAAAAAAAGGATTTTTTAACTCCTTACTCGGTAAGTACTTCATTTTGATACTGATTTGAGGGAGGTAAGTACGTTTTACCTCCCTAGGGAGGTAAGTAAATACTTACCTCCCTGGGGAAGTACAAAGTACGCCAGCATAGAATTCTCGGTAACTCTTTCATCACTTGCATTAATACTGCACCAATCCTTGAAGTCCTTGTAACACCGATTGTACCGTTCCTTCGATTTCTGAGGTAATAGAGCAGCGGAAGCTGCATTCGCAACTGCATCGATATCCATTTTCTCGAATTCTTAAAACAACTGACACTGACAGAACGTTTGTTTGATTATGAACATTATGAATTCCATAGCAATGTGTCAACACTAGGAAACCTATCATACATACAGGGTATTTTAGTTGGATAGCTCAAATTATAAAATTAAAAAACATTTTTTTTTTATTTGAGGGAACTGGAGTAGAAAAAATATAATACAAAACTCGGGAGGCAGTATTCTTGACCAGTCTCGGACTATTTTGTAAGCCCTCGCTATCGCTCGGGCGCAAACTATATCCTCGACTGGTAAGTATCACCTGCCTCCCTTGTAGTGTAAATAACTATTTTTTATTTGCAGTAATGCCCTAGTGTACTTTACCCCACCCAGCACCCCAATTCGCTCCACAAGTACCTTAAATTTGTTATTTTTTAAATAGTTTTGCTGTCAAATTCGTCGGCCATCAGCTGTTTTATATTTCAACACACGTATTAAAAGAAAATATTTCAACAAGCGTGTGATATAAAGGACTTTTTAGCCAAGTTAGGCGTGCTTTATTTCTCATTTTTATAGGTGGTCGTAGGAAAAATGTATTTCAACTCTAGAGTTGAAATAAATTTTTCTATATTAAAGCAAAATAAAAACAATGCCTACTTACACATTTTAACTTACCTAGATTTAAATAAAAAGAATAACTTTTTCTCCTATTAGCTTACGCACATTATACCTACTATCTAGGTATAGTGAAAAAATGTCGTTTCTTATTCTTAAGCTGCTTGCATTGCAAGGTCAAAATTGCTTTTTAATTGAATACAATTATTTCGGTGTGAAATTTTCCTACCGAATACCCACACCTGCTTGATTCATTCCTGGAAATTTATTTTCGAATATTTGAAGAAAATTATCCCTTGTCTTATATAATATAAGTGAAAATAACAGTTTAGAAACAGAAAATAAGACTTGAGGAGGTAACAAATCGTGCTGAACTCCATCAAGAATTGTGGATTTGTTGGTTTGTGATGATGTCGGTGTTAGGTTCTTAGGTGTTTTTTTCGGGAAGCGTATTTGGTTTAAATATTTTCACAGAAGGAAATTCATAATTTTAAAACTAAGACCATAGAAAGTTTGATTTAGCCTTACTCTATGAGGTAGGAAAACAACCAACCCGTTGGCAATGGATTAGTCCACCTTGTGCTGTTAACGATGACGTAATAAACAACGACTAATGGGTTTGTTCGGGTTTGTTCGGGCGACGGACGACGATGACGTGGTTGGATTCAGACTAAATAACCCGAACAGTCCGTTCCATCTTCTTCTTCTTCTTCTTCCCTATAAATTTTTTATAAATATTAAAATTGTATAATATTCTGGTGAGTTCGTATTTTGCGAACAATCGCTTGCTACGCCTCTGTCAGTTAGTTTTAACTTAAATTTAAAATAATATTTAAATTAGAAATAATAAAAACCCATTATCGGTAAAAGCGCCAAGAAGCAAACCCGGCTCATAAACTTGCGAATTTGCATTTTCCATTTGTCTACAATCATTCTAATCGTAAAATAGTCTCGGGCATTCGAGACTTTTCCCCAATTCTTAACAAAGGTTTAAGGTAATAAAAAGCACAGGCGGATTACCTGTTCGAGTCTTTGCATATATTAGGCCCTATTGATTTTGTAGAATTCAATAAAAGAAAACCGGATTTGCCACATTTATTTTGATTGGATGTTTGGAGACCAGAGAGGTAAAAGATTGTCACATGGTAAATACTTAATTTTAAAAAGTATGGATATTTTTGTTTACCACATCAATTTGCTGATAGTTTTATTACATGCTCGGCATTGTGGTTAGCACCTGGACGAGAATTCGAGAGGTCCTAGAAAAGTTGTTTCACTAACAATGAATAAAATGTATTTCACAAAAGATAACCTTATAAAAGGTTAATTAGAAGAAGTAGTCCATGCGTTGCCCACGTTAGATCTAACGTAGGCAACGGTCCATGCTTTAAAGTGGAGTTAAAAGTATGGGAAAGAAAGAAAAGAACTAAAACTCTTCCTCCAAAAAATTTAATAGAATAGAATTCTTCTCTACATGTTTTGAACGTAGAAACGTTCATCATCATGACATTTTCTGTCTCCTGACAGTCTTTTATTTCATTGAAATCATAAAATATTTTTGATATATTTTTGTGTCAAAACTTTTTCGTCGCATTGGTGTCAGATGTGGGGGCGGCAAGCCTTAACTTATTAAATTCTCCAAAACCCTGTGACGAAAATACCATATTTGGCAAATAATAGAAGAGCTTTTTTAGCAAGCGAAGGTAGTATTGGTAATGTTCAAAAGCTTTATTAAGGGATGTCTTTCTGTCTTTCTTTTATTGCATTCGGGTATACTAAAGATATACCGGGTGTCCACGGAAGGTGGTTCGCTCCTCGAACTTTTTTGTTTTTCAAGATAATAGAATAAAATTCAGGGGATTTGTATACGACATAAAACTGCATTTTTTGGCAAGTGACTAAACATTATGGAACTTCCGGTTTAACCGGAAGTGACATAAACTTTCGATTTTTAAATGGGACACCTGGTATATTTTTCCTTTCTTTGACTTCATATGACATTCTAAATACAATGATGTGTCACTTGTCACTTTTTGTCACCAAGAAAATATTTTTTTTTTAAATTTATTGTTTTATATAGAGGGCTATGAATACCTTCAAATCACTTAGTTCAGTTCTTTAATCTTGGGAAAAATATAATTTTACTATTTTTGGTCCAATGCTATGTGCTATGTAAAATTTAATCTTTAAAGTTGTATAACTAATTTTTTTTAAACGGCAACATGGTGGCTCGTCGGGTTAAGAAAAAAGAGGATTTTATTACGATTATTTTGATACCATACACTATTAGGTTTTAGAAAAGCTGCCATTAAAAGTATTTAAAAAGTTAACTTGGAACTTTCCTAAAATAAAGCATCCTTTGAGAATATATTTAGATTTAAATGCATCAAGTAGCCTGTGACCAGCAAAACTGATAAAACAAAATCATGCCTTAAAGAAAATTGACATCCCAACAGCTTCTGCCAAAGTAAATTAGTTTGTTGTTTAAAATACATGGAAAATAATAGTTTTACAAGGAGTGAAAAAGTTGATTTTAATTCTTAGAATCGAAAAAAAAATTGAGGGTGCACCTTATAAAAATCTATGTATAGCTATTATTTTCAATTATTTCAATCCTAAACAATTTTAAATCATTGATGCCGAACATATTTTAATATTTGCAAAAATTATTGACAAATACTTTCCTTGCTAGTATACGTAGGTATATATATTTAATGATTCACACTGTATCAGATAGAGATCGAGAGAGGTCAATAGAGACTGAGATTCTTCAAATATACAAGATAATGCAATAACGTAATAATAGTACTTTTCCCACCCTGTATATTATAGCAAACCCAAACTACTGGGAAAATACTCTTAGCTTTATTTTATTATAAGTGCCAGAGAACTTGAAATTTCAAACCGATAAAATCTTGATATAATTCAAATCAGCTTTCAAATTAATTTATACAATTTTATTTTTAAACGGGTTTTGTGTTGTTAAAGACACAAAAGTTATAAAATTTCCAAACTTAAATTAACGATAACAATTTTTTAAAAAGGCGCCAAACTAGTTCAATTCGGATTGGATAAATAATTTCACCCGCGAGATACCAGGCCAATCAAAATGTGTTATAAGAAAATTCCTTATTGGTCAGAACTCAAGGTATACTCTCTGATGATCAGCGACAAGCGCCGAGCTATCAATTATCTGTGCCCAAACTACACCCTGTTAATGCCTAATCCAGCTACAAAATTTCTTCATTCACTGTCAAGTAGTTTTTAAGCTTTCAAGCTAACAGTAAACATGCTTTCTGGAATCTAAGGACCCTAAAACATGATAATATGTTTTAATAATGTAAGTCATAATCATCGGAGTGTATTAATGACATTTTATGTTGGTATGCCTTAATGAATAATATGTTTAGATGCCCGTAATAAGGACAACAAATCAATTAGTGTTGCCGACGTGACTAACGCATGGCGAGTCGATCCCACGGTTAAAGAGAAGGGAATAATTTGTTCGGGCGAAATCAGCTCGACAGAAATTTAGACAATATTCACTAATTTTTGCAATGTATTTTACGTATTTTTAATTTTATGTACACAGTGTGACCAGTTGTAAAGTCCGCATCGTATAGAATTTTGTTGTATTAATAGCTTTATTCGAAATTTGACTTTGGCATCAAGTTCTGCTTCCATCGAGATGAAAATTAAGCAAAATAATAGTAGTCACTTGATTCGCATTATCTGTCAAATTTTAATTTTTTCCAGAAAATAATTCAAAAGTGGGGTTATTTCTAAAAATATCAAAAAAAGTTATTGGAAAAATTTCAGCTGCATAAAATAATTTTGATTTTTTACCCATATTTTGTAAATTGCACCACTTTTGCAATATAAGACGCAACGCAACCTACATAAAACTTCTTAGTTTTGACAATGCCTTATTTCAGATACATTTTAAGTAGCGCCATATTAAATGTGTTTTCTACAAAATCAAAATTGGGCTATTAAAATTTGGTCGCATGTGATGCAAAGTTTATTTGTTTTTGACTGAATAAGGTAATTTCATAAAATAAGTATTTTTGAAAACGTAGTTTGTGTCTGAAAGTAATACACCTTAATATTAAGGCTAAAAAGAACACAGTGTCATCAGTAAAAGTGTTCATTACGTGGAAAATAAATTTTAGTGGTGGGTAAAAATAAAAATTATCTTATGCATCTGAAATTTTGCATGTGGGCTAGAAACTGCATTTAAAAAAACTTTTTCTAATAACTTTTTTCGATATTTTCAGAACTAACCCCTTTTTGAATTATTTTTTTTTTAAATTAAAATTTGACAGATAACGCAAATCACGTGACTACTATTTTTTTGCTTAATTTTCATCTCGATCGAAGCAGAACTTGTCAAATTTCGAATAAAGCTATTAATAAAAAAAAATGTGTGTGCTTAAGACCACACGACAGAAGTGAAAACTTCAACAAGTTTAATTCAGTGCCCACAAAAAAGTGCTAAACGCGCCTAAAGAAGTTTTCACTTCAAAAATAACATAAACTTGGAATACGGGATAATTTTACTGCATACGAAAAAAGATATTTCCTAAAATTGAACAACCCTTGATTTTTTACATCTTCAACAGAAGTCAGAAATCATAATAAATTAGGTCCACGGAATAAGCAATTACGGTAAACCTTACTTCACCCTACGTAAATATATAATTTAAAAAACGCCAGAACATACCTGAGACGCAACAAGTGTCGCACACTGTTTCCACGTCGACTGATGCGGCAGCGGAGTCGAATTCGAGCGTAACACAGCCGAACCTGACGCCTGACGGCTCAGTTTAATTCAGTGCCCACAAAAAGTGCTAAACGCGCCTAAAGAAGTTTTCATTTCAACAAGTCACACTGTTTCCACGTCGACTGATGCGGCAGCGGAGTCGAATTCGAGCGTAACACAGCCGAACCTGACGCCTGATGGCTCAGTTTAATTCAGTGCCCACAAAAAGTGCTAAACGCGCCTAAAGAAGTTTTCATTTTAACAAGTCACACTGTTTCCACGTCGACTGATGCGGCAGCGGAGTCGAATTCGAGCGTAACACAGCCGAACCTGACGCCTGACGGCTCAGTTTAATTCAGTGCCCACAAAAAGTGCTAAACGCGCCTAAAGAAGTTTTCACTTCAAAAAAAATGTATATGATGCGGACTTTACTGGTCACACTGTATAGTCCGCGGCAAGAATCGTGAACAGAAGAAAGAATGTGAATGGGACCATACATTGTTGTCGTAATACTCTGCTCTAATTGTGATACTTCTTTAGTTAATATTTAATTTAGGTATACGTCTCCAGTTAGGTATTTGTTTTGTATATTATACACGTATTTCGCATATTTTTAATTTACACATATTGCTAGAGTTAGGAGTATACGCCTAAGAGGAGGGTACGGAGGATGCCGTTTTGCCTACATTGTTTGCACGCTACTACCAAATAACCCATTTCTTCCAATGTTTTCATTCGAAAGGTATATAAATTTGAGCCTTTTTCAACAGCACTAATTTTATAATTATTTCAGTCGGGATCTAGGAATTATTACGAATTAAAAATTACACTTTTTGTTTTATAAGTAATTATAATGGAACTTGTTGTATTATGCATAGCATAGCATGTTCTAACTATCAGAACTTTTATCTGCCCTAAATATTAAATGGTTGTAGATAGAAATAATATCAGCTCCAACAAACTAAATACTTTCCAGTCGCCACTGCTTACACTTATTTTAAATCTGAAACAGCGGAAACAAGGACACTTCAGAGTTTTCGGGAATACTTAACAAAATTTTAAGGTAATAAAAAGGACGTGCCGATTACCTGGCTCTGGTTCTGGCTCTGGCTCTGGCTGTTGCATTCATTATACGGTATTGATTTTGCGTAAAATGCAATAAATTAAAGCAGGGTTTAACATCCGTTAATTTATTATTTAATTTAGGTAGATTTTAAGCGAGAGACTTCTAGAAAATGATTTACCTTTTTCTTCGATTTCAGATATTTGGATCGTGTGGGCGTTTTTCTTAGAAAAAAGATATCATAAAAATGCTACGTCCATCTGCTACGTGTATCAACTTTAATTTTTTTAATTGCGAATTTTGATAAATCAATCTATTACTTCACTGAGAAAAATTATCTAATACACACACAAAAATCTATACTCTAGTTCTAGTTGAATATAAAATAGTCAATTCCATCCTTTCATATACTCCCTATTTAACCCACACGAAGTTAAATTCGAAATGAACTTACTGTTGGTAGGTTTGTTCCTACAGCGATCAGAAACAGTCCTTGACAGTCAGGATTCTGCGCAGTAATATAAAAGTGTTCCCACAAAGATTTTGGACAGTTTGAAAACCCAAAGTCGCTGTTCCTACACGTTTCTCTGATAGTTTGCCAACTGTCAGAGCAGTTTGCGAATCTTTGCCAGTAAAATGTCCGGAGCATGCGCGGTTAAACGCTAGCATAACATATGACATAACTTATTTTTGTTAGACGTGTTTTTGCGGTTTTTGCTTTTGTATAAGACTTTTTCTATTGTTAAATTGAGAAATGAGCGACATTGCGTCATCTGATGAAGATTCAGAAATGTCTGCTGTTAGGTTGGTGTTTAATATTTTATTTACTTCTTGAGCTAAAACTTCCCATAGTCTCTTAATACTTTTGATTTGAAAAGAGCCAATCTTTGGAGGAGATATTAACATTTTTACAACATATTATTTAATATAAGTTACTTATTTTGTTTAAGTTTATTTATTGGGCCGAGCCACACGAGTTTAATTAACGAAATAATAATAAACAATTTTGAGATTTGAGGTTATGTCCATCATTTAAAATTTCTTCGGTTTTAAACACCGAACCGAAGTTAGTTGATTTTGAACGCCTGTTCCTACAAGGGTTTGAAACCGGTCAGAAATCAGACTTGCGCCGTAAAGTTGGTTTGAAAATTGTCATGAAGTTGTCGGGGATTCGCTGTAGGAACAAACCTGGTGTCAACAAATGTATTGTTTTTAAATATATGGTAGAGTTACTTTAATTTTTGGTATGTTGTTGTAACTAAATATAACATAAATAGTAGCTGACTCTAACACTGGTTTATATTTATTATATTATATAATTGCAGCGATATGTATTTCAGGTTAAATATAATTTATTTCTAAATTGCATTTAATCTTATGTTATTTTAATGGTAAATATAGGATAATATCAGATATTACATGAATTATTATTAATGTGACAACAACATAAGATTGACTGAAGGTAATTTTAGCCTTAGCTAAATTTTAATTAAGTGTTAGTCAAACATAGTTAAAGGTTAAGAGAAAAATAGCCTATAGTCAGTTTGAAGACATATTTATTGTCAGATTAATATTACCGTAAAATTCGCTTCGATTTTTTTCTTCAGAGTTCCAAATAAACCATACAACTTGATATTTGGTTTAGTCGTTTATGCGCTTTAAGTTTAGAGTTAAGTATCCAAAATTTGCATTAAAATAAACAAGGGTCAATGAGTAGGTAATAAATAAATCAACCTAGATAAAGGCATATAATAATATTATATAAGAAACGCAAATTCCTCCATATATCTTGAAATTAGAAATTTGTTTCTCTTAATAGTAAACGTAGATGGTTCAGACAAAACCTTATCACTTATTTATGCGACAGATTCTTCAATCTCTTCTAAGGAATCCTGTAAGTACCGTTCCATTTATAAACAAGATTTCAGTAACTCATCCATCACTTTTACGACTAGGTACGTAACGAACGATGGCAAGTGGACGACTGAATTCGAATTGGCTGATGCAATAGTTTCAGCTTTATTCGGGTTTCGTCTGGGACGGTCCTAGAACTGTCACGAGTGTGCGCAGTCTAATTCCTCGCGTTCGGGTTATTTTGAACCGATTTAGAACTGACATTTTGACAGCAGTTTGTTGTTCGGGTTTAAATAAGAACTGTTCTGGGACTGTTCAAGAACTATAAGAAACAGTCCTTGCTCCAGAGTAAGAACTGGTTTGGGATTATTTTACGACGCATGTGTAAAACATATTTTCGATTTGCCGCAGTTTTAAAACGTCAAAATTCGCAAGTGTAACCTAAAATTTATTTTTAATTATTGTTTGGTTTATAAATTGTATTTTTTTGGCCGGTATTTTCTTTTTACGTTAATACTATCTGAAACAAGATAAGTGCTAATAAAATAGCCTTAGTTTAAATTATTTTAAGGAGAACCTACCTTCACTAGCCATTTCAAATTAATTTAATTTATGAATATAAAGTTGAATCCAAGAAAGAACTATAAACAAATGACGGAAATGTGAAAATAAAGTTAGGTTAGGTTAGGTTCACTTTCAGAAAACACAAAGTTCGTTCGGGTTTACGCACTTCTCTGATAATTCGCGGATAATATCGAAACCGTTCTAGAATTTATGCTATTGCGCAACGGTCCTGCGCAATCCAGGAACAGTTCTTGAACCGTCAGCATTTCGAAACCCGAATAAAGCTTTTGTTTCTTATAATAAGGATAGGGGCGGCGCGTAGAATCGGAATGAAACTAGTAAGTATTAGTAGAGTCAAAACGACCCCTGCGTCTTATGCTTAAATCATACCAATACTTTTTTGGGTTTAATTTTACTATAATCTGGGATCGTACATACAAAATATATTGTTTTGTTCTGAAACTATTTTAGTATTACATTAAGTTTGCAGTAGAAATATACAATATATTAACATATTTTCAATGTAAGACGAAGCTAATATTTTGGGTTAGTGTTATTTTGGTGTCAGACTGTGGTCTAATCGAATATAGTTATTTTTGTATTAAGATTAGAGTGTAAAATTAAAACTATACTTAGATTAACTAAAGATTAATGTTAAAAGCTTTCCTAAGTAGGTTTGTTCTGATTTTACTAACCTGATTCTAATAGTATAGTCAGATTTGATCCTAGATTTTTTTGTGTGTAAAACAGGTTTGCTAAGACATAGTTTGTATTGATAGCTTATCTTTTATGAATCCATATTAAATAAATTGCTAGTGTATCAAACCCGCATCAGTATTATATCCATTCCAGATTTGCTAAAACAGTGTTATTATTGCTAAAAAGTTTCATAAGCAGCACATTCTTGTTGAATAATGAACTACTTTTAATACTGCAATTTTGTTAAGACATAAATTGTATCTTCTCAATGCGACGCATTTTGTTCCCAGTAAAGCGCTTTCTCCACAAGTAAGAAAGCAGAACAGCGTCCCCAAAAATTATTGTTTTAATGTATTTGTTGCGCAGGTCACATCGTTGTTCCTGTAATAATGTTTATAATACTTATTGCTTATTGTTATTATATTAGTCAAAACTAGTTTTAATATATTATTACCTGTATTACTATCTAGCGATACTGAATACTGATAGGCAGAACAATTAAATGACATTGTAGTATGCTCTAGTAATTGTAGTATATACATCTAGACATAAGATTAATACATTTCCCACTTTTTATAGCCGTACCCCTAGCATACGATTATGCTATGAATTTAATACAGTTGTGAGTAGAAAGCTTTTGTTGTTTTATAGCAATTTATTATAAAAATAATATGTGTTTCGCTTTTATTAAAAAAGGAAATTTAGTATGCGCTTTGATATATTGCCATTATACTAAACTAATACGCGATGCTTTTGATAGCACAGAAAATGGGGAAAATTCGAAAAAGAGAGAATATTGGAAAATTTGTCGTTTAGAAAAATAAATGCAATAAATAGGATATGAAAGCATAATTTTCAATTACAAATTTTTAATAATTATTATTGTGTAAAGCCAAATAAATTAATATAACTTAAATGTAATAAGCCGTTTAAAATGAACCTTCGATAATAATTAGATACTATTACGAGGCTAGCAGGAAAGCCAACAATGATTTTTTCCCGATGGAATAGAATCGTTGCAAGACAGTCACAAAAGTGATTTTCAATTTAAAACAGGAGATTATTCGATTGAGCTGGCCATTACTTGATGATCCATTATAAAATTAAAGAAAAAACACACAACCCAACTACCTTCCTAACGTTGCTTTTATTGCTGGGGATTTTTATCATTGCCTGAAAAGAACCGTGGCTGTGTTTAGGGAAACAGGATCTATACAACACAAAAAAGGAGCAGAAAGACCATCTCTAAGAACACAAGAACTTGTTGCAAACGTTCGTGAAATAATGCAAAATACGCCAACAAATTGTATAAGACGCCTGTCCCAAGAAGTGGGAAGATCTTATGGAACATGCAGGACTATTCTTAAGAAGCAGCTAAATGTATTCCCTTATAAAGTGCAAGTATTCCAAGAAATACAAGCCGTAGATTTTGAATGACGCAGGAATTACTCTCAATGGTTTACCCAAAATTTATTGGAAAGAAATGATTTATTAGACCTGGCATTTTTTTCGGATGAAGCCTGGTTCCACCTCTCCGGTTATGTGAATTCTCAGAATACACGCATGTGGAGTAGTGAAAATCCCCATTTTTTTATGGTAACATTTCCCCAGAGATGCTGGTCAACACTTTTGAAAATATGAAGAGACGTGTGAATTTATGCTTGGAGCATAGCGGTGGCCAATTTCAGCAATTTATGTACCTAATTATTTTTCTTTTTCTTTCTGTATATTCCTACTGTGTTAATTTTGTAAACAACACAAATAAATTTGTATTTGTCTACTTATTTTATTACTCATTAGTTTGGCATATCATGTCATAATATGAATTTGACAAAATTTTAACCTAGATTTGGTTAGATATATCGTCCCCATCCCCATATCATGGTGATCTAAACCAAGCCCTACGTTTTTTAATCCAAGCCCTCTTTGATGCAAATAATTTTTGCTCGCACGGTATTTGGAATTTTGTTTGGATTGTACGTAGCAGTGGAGGATTTACAAATTTGCCGCTAGTAAGCTATTTAATTTTTGCCGCCCCTACCAGTCATGGCTCGTGAGTTGTGAAACAGGTGAAGTGTTCGGGAAAGAAAAAGCCCGCTGTAGGCGAAAATTTTTCAAGACCACGCCCAAATTTGGTCAATCATTTTTAGTAAATATGTTAAAAATTTATTATTACCTACTTATTTTATTAATAATGAATTTTCTTTCTGCAAAGCCAGTAAAGTTCCAACTACCTTTTTTTATTCCCATAAACAGACACGGCCAACAATAAAGTTTATTTAAAAAAATACTACCCGTCAACCATGAATAAAGATTGTACCATTTATTTCTGTAAGATAAAAAAAAAATTTGGGCCAAATTTGCCGCCCCCTAAAATCTGCCGCCCTAGGCTCCAACCTGCTCAGCCTAATGGTAAATCCAGCACTGGTACGTAGTACCGCACATTTTTGAATTATTTTACGTAGGTATTTTTTTATTTTGTGTCGTTAACTAATAATTATTGCATTAAGAATGCCGCATTTATTTTAAATGGTTTGTTTTTATCGGCTTATGGTGAAAAATGAAATGGTGGTATATACCCCGAGCTCTTAAATCTAAAATATTTAAGATATTTTTGCATGTTGGGACAGGTTGATCGGGCTACAAATAGGCAAAACACCGAACTCTTTCCTCTGCACTCTCAACCTTCGCGTTACATAAAATAATTGTAGGTTTTTTTTCTTGCGAATAAACATTTTCAAAATACCAGCAGAATTTCACCGTATCTACGCTTACCTGAAAAATTCAGCCGATATAGAAAACGAAAACATTAAACATCGCGGTGGGTGCTTCGCTATCGGAACGTAGTTGTGAGAATGGAATGGGAATGAAGCGGGCTCCAACAGAAGTTGGCAACGTTGAGTCTTGATCGATATCTTTTTAATTCGTGCCCGTTCATTTTGTATTAATTTCTTTACATTAAATACCCTAACTCCAGGTTTGCCAGTACAGTATAATATTTAGAGCAAAAGGTTCTAGATTTTTTATATTAATAAATTGCTCTCCCAGTGGGAGATTGCACTGACCTCATACCAGATGTCTACCCTAGTGATTATCTCAGTTACTATCAGGGGATTACTTTATGCAACATTATATGAGGTGTTTACAGGATCTGACCAGCTCATAAAGAATTTTTGATATGTTTAATGAGGATAAACATTTAAATGATATGTCAAATATATAAGCTATTTCATACGTTTTTTTTAAATCCTTGTATCCTACACTTGCCGTAGTTCATCGCCTTAGCTCATTTAGGGTCATGGGTAAGGGTGGACTTAGCTTTTTGTCATGGGTGTGGGGGTAACAGTTTTGAGGAAAATGTATTTATTTATTTACAAATAGGGATACAACAGACACTGAGCCGAATGTGTGTACGAATTAATAATATTTAAATTATACACACATACATACATTTATGTTAACATAAAATTTTAAGAATATTCCCAGCAATGGTTTTACACTGTTTTTGAATCTAATTATAGATATTATATCGAAAATTTCCAATCCTAAAGACAGCACGACAGGCACGAGTCGCTGGACAGAGGGGAGTATTTTTTCCAGAATTAGTATTTTTAAGTGCAATATTGAAAATATTTTGAAGTCTTAAGTTCCTAACCGGTACATTAAAGCTTAACTTTTGTCTAAGTGTAGTCTTTGTGTAGTACTGTGTAGTAATTCTTTTCTATAATTTTGTCAAGAAGCCTGGAGCTAATTCCATTATTTTCTACATGGAATGAAAGTTCTAAATCTGCATTATTTTCTTGTGCTGTACCATCGATTACATCAATATCTTGCTCTAAACAGTTACACATAATAATTACAGTACCTTCACTCTTAAAAATCTATACCAGTAAAGTTTATCTATCTATTATTATATATGTTATATCACTCAGTTCCACAACAATTTTATTACTTCGACCCTGTATAACACAATAGGTTAATAAAGCTCGTTTCGGCGTACGTATCGCAAATGCTCTATTGTGTGTGTTGTCGACTCTGCCAAAAAATAAATAAAAACTGGAAAAAAAACTTTTTTTACGGTATGATAAATTGCATCTGCTAAAATGTTGAATGTTGATATCGGTATTTGCTCTCGACAAAGGTTAAATTAAGCTCTTAATCACGCATAGTTCCATACAATTTACTAGTAAATAAAAATACTTTGTTTATGCGCCTCTATAAAGTTTGTTCGGCTTTGTTCGTTAAACTTCCTTTTCAATCTCGGCACTTAAATACGTTATGCACTTAAGAACACGTTTCAAGGATTATAGCTACTTAAATAGTCCAGAGACTACTGCGTTGTTGGCAGCTTTAGGCCTTTTGCACACACTCACGGCGACCGTCCTAACGGCACCGTTTACGCGATCTACCGCGTTCGTGTTTTCGTCAGTTTGATTCTATTTTGATTCGAATATGGATCATAGACGTGCTGTGGCAATTTTAATTACTTACATGCGTATCAAAAAACGAAGAAAGGCACGAAAAAGAATTTTGTGGGTTCATCCCATCAATATGGGAAGGAAACAATTCGGTGCATTCTTTGTACTATTTGGTCAGTTGAGGAAAGACGAAAAAAAAAACTTTTTCAACTATTTTAGGATGTCCATATCCAGCTTTGATGACCCTTTTATTAGGAAACCGAGCTCAAGAACTTGATGTAGTAAAAAAAACTCCTATTCAGTATATTTTAAAGGCAAACAAAATATTCCCATTTAAGCCAACTTTTAATCAAACGGAAGAAGGAAACGAAGCCAAATGTTTGGATTTTTGTCTTTGGGTCGGAAACAAAATTGTAAGTGAAAACAGGAATTTTCATAAATTTATCATGCTCTCCGATGAATTAACATTTTCAACAAACGGGAAAGTATCTTCTGCGCATATTAGATACTGGAGCGAAATAATCCCCGTCTTAGAATTCCTGCAAGAAGACAATATTACAAAAAAGTAAATGTCTTGTGTGCGATTTCTTATTATGGCATTATTGGCCCATACTTTTTCGAAAACACGTTTAACCGTAGGAGTTACCTTGAAAAGTTGGAAACATTCCTTTCTGACAACCTCTCCAATCTCCAATTTAGGAACGAAATGTACTTTCAACAAGATGGATGCCCTGCGAATTTCACAATTAACGTGAGGGAATGGCTTAATAATACATTTGGCCACAAATGGATTGGTCGGAATGGTCCGGTTCTGTGGCCCCCAAGAGGTCCCGATTTAACTATTTCAGATGCCTATCTTTGGGGGCGCCTCAAACAATTAGTGTACTCCCGTCCAATTGAGAACGACGTACAGCTTCTAATACAGCGAATTGTTGAAGCTGTTCAAATAATTTCCATTGAAGAAGTTTTAAATAGCAAATTATGAAATTATTATTTCTAGTTATTTTAAGATTTTTTTGTGTTATTTCCGGGGTTATTTCGTTTCTGAAATTAAAAAAACATATTTCTGGTAACACCAAAAATCAGTTTTTGAAAATTTTTGATAATATAATATGTATTTCGACCGCTATCCAAAAAAAAATTCTTTTACCTCTAAAAATTACAAAAACTTAAAAAATTGAAGATTTATTTTAAATCTCGGATTTAAATTACAAACGTTATTTTAAATAGTTTTTTAATTGTCATTTTGGTCAAAAATGAAAAATAAAGGTAGTTTACTTTTGGAGAAAAATCATGTTTTTGATGTTTTTGCAAACCCTGTATAAAAAATCAAAATTTTCTCTTCTCGAATTGTATTTTTTTTACAAGCAAAACTTTTTATCAAGAATTACTTTTTCCTGAAAAATGAAATTTTTCATCCATTTATGCTATTGTAAACCCTATCCGCGGACAGTCTGTATAAACGACTAATGAGCGACTAAATACGGTTTAAAAAGAGCAAAAAAAATCTCAGATACAGCCTAACCATGCCGGTGGATTTACTTTTGCAAGATATTATGTCCCATGTTAATCTTATGGTCCCAGGATGTTCGAACTTCCCTTACTTCATCTACTCGAATCGCTCGGCGATCAAAGCTGCCAAGCATGCGAGTTACTTCAGTATGGCACAAATTTTTTGCCAGAGATTTTGACATTATGCAGGAGAATCCCACAGCAAGAAGCATTAAAAATATTACATTAAAATTATATAATTTGCTATTGCCTACTTAGTTCATGTTTCAGTTAGAGTAAAAATTTTTAATATTTCCAAAAGGTTTCGACGGAAAGGTAAATCATGCTTCCAATTCCCGTAACTATATCATGCTGACCGTAAAAATGAACTGCGCGTTTGAATTGGTTCTATGTTTTTTATGTGCAAACATAAAATTTTATTGGTGGTTGTTTTGCATTTTTTAATTAAGTGATACGGTAAAGGTACAGCATGCAGGGTATGCAAAATATGTAGTAAACCCGCTTCTAACGAAACAATTTAGTTGCTATATTAGAATACGATTTATATCACAGACATGTTATATATGAGAAGACCAAGCATTCCATTTATAAAAAATTATTTGTTTACAATCAGACATACTTCCAGAGTTTCAGATAAGTTAGAAGGGGAGGCTTTAAAAATAGGAACACTGTAAGCTGTAAAAACTTTGATTTTTTTAGGATCAAAAATAATCCATATATTTTGCAACATTTACTAAAAACATATTATATACAGTGTGTCTACGTAAGTTGGCGGCATATGGGCAACTTTTTTATTATTAGCTTTACGAAAAAAGTTATTCATCATAAAAAGTTCTGCATGGTCCAAAACCTAAAATGCAACCATCAAATATCGAAATTTTCCAGTCATATACGAGGTTTGTCAAAAAACGTGAATTTTTCCCAAGAATGTAAATTTTTCCCAGAGTAAAGTACCTTTATTTTTGACATTATTAAAAATTGTTATTAAAAAAAGTGTATCAGAACTGAAAACTACGGTTAATTGTGCAATTATACGCATTTATGTTGAAAAATTATTTTATTGATTTATTATAAATTATTTAATTTTTTAATTATTTTGTAAATTTTGTAAACGCCAGTCTTAGCCTCTATGATTGGCTTCACAACTGTGTAAAAAATATGTTTGAATAATTCAAGATGTAGGTGGCGCCACGGTGCAAAGAATTTTTTCGATGACAGGAACTTTTAAATATTGTGGTTCTTAAGGATAATTAGTTTTTGATCAAATTATGTCCCATAAAAAATTTTGATATATCCAACGTGAACGGAGATATTTTGGGTTAAGTTTTTTTTTTAAATAATTTTAACAAGTATTTTAATTATAAATATTTTTAATAATCTTTAGCAGATTTTAATTTAATTTTGGTAATGATAATTTTAGTGATAATACGCTCGTGTAGCGCCAAATTATTACGTCCAGTGACGTCTCAGGGGGCGCCTTAACCAATAATATTGTCAAAAAAATAAGACGCCACTGAGTTTTTGGTAATTTTTATATTTTTCTCGGATTAAGCCACTAAAAATACCCTTTTCTTGTCTGTTAAATTGTTTTCATATCTTGCTTCGTTTTCGAGAAATAAAAATAAAAACAATTTTATTGCATATCTCTGGAAACTAAAAATTTATATTTGAATCATTGGTCCAAGTTCCTGCAATTTCATTGCTCTGGCCTTTATGCTTATTTTTTCAAATCTATTGCAGCAAGAAATTCTTTAACCAAGTTTTGCATAATTTAATATTAAATAATTTAAAATTAATTACTAGAAAAAAGTAAGAGTGTTGGAAAAAGTTGTGTGTTTTCTTCCATTTGTTTAAAATTCTATAAATGAACATCTTCAGACAAGCCGCCGGTATACTTTTAACTTCTAATAAAATATAATAAATAAACCCTCTTGGCGCTGGTTGAATTACCCCCGAAACGGGGTGTAATTCGCAGTATACAAAAGGAGAGCTCGACACAATGCGATGTCACAGACCGTCCATAAATCACAACCACAATTAAATCAGTTAGGCTTTGGTTAAACGCTGTCAACTTTAGTGGGATCACCTGGACCCAATGCCATACATCATGGAAGTCTGCAAAACAGAGAATGTAAAGAGTCACGAGAATCGTTTTCGTCATAAATAGATTATTTTAGTAATAAAACATAAATTAATATGCTTTGTCTGTTAACAGGGTCTAATTTTACGGTAATAAAAATTATTAAAGAACTGAAAACGCGAGAAATCAAGGAATTATACAGGGTGGCCCCTGTATAATTTGTTATGTTTCTGTGTCTGACAAAGTAATGTATCGGCTTTAGGTACTATTAGATTAGAGCTATCCAAAGAATAGTTTTTACTTGTAAGGTTTAATTGAACATATTATGTTCTAAAATTATTTTTAAATGTACACAGTGGTCCAAAAGCAGAACAAAAACATATACATATTTTTAAATGGAACCCCTATATATTTTTGCATTTTTGGTTTCCCCATAAAATTAGCCATATGACGATAGAATCAACTTTTTTTTAAAATAATGAGTTTCGACAGTTCTTAATCCATTTAACCTTTTTTTGTCTACGTTTTGAGTCAACGTCAAAAAATTACTCTATAAATCTAAACCCAACGCCATAGATAGAAATTTTTACATAAGTTTTACAAAATATACATCAGGAAATTTTAGATCAATTGATATACAGCAGAACAGTTGGTATATAACATTATCAACGTCTTATAGAATAGTTTATTTTCATACTTTGTCATTAATCTTTTTTTTTTTATTGTTAAAGTTAATATTTGTAAGGTAAAAATATACAATTTTTCATTAAAAAAATTTAAAGTTGATATCTACACTATGATATGATAAATTTTGTCGAAAAAAAAAGGTATTTAAAAAAATTAATTTGATTGGTCCGGGCGATTCTTGATTAAGTGGGCGGTATTCTCAGCCCCTTCTTCCCCCCTGCCCTCTCCCGAGTATATTCCTAGTTTCGCCAATGATCATTCATTCTTTTATCTGTCTCAAATACCTTTCATTTCCAAGCAGTTTCCTATTACCAAGTTAAATGGCTATTTTAAATGTTGGCTAGTCAATATTATAACAAAATTTCCACGTTTGCATGCATAATTAGGTTTGCAGACATAAACATGCTAATTCCATACAACTTGTTAGCGTGATATGGTATCTTAGAACTTTGAAACATGCCTTTGCATCAGTAACTACTTAAACCTGCTAGGTCAGCTCCTTAATGCTAAGGATACATAACTAATAGCTCTAAATTTTCAGTCTAAATTCAAAGCAAATAGCTATTGCTCCAAGTTTGAATAGGTATGGGAGCAACTTTGTTCCTGCATATATAGGAAGAAATTGTTTGGAATCACAGTTTATAAGTCAATACAGAAACTTGAAGTTCTAATATCTCGTAAGTTAATACAAAAATTATATTTAATTTTATACACTAGTCAACAGCTGACTTATGAGCCTTTTTCATTTGACAAAACTATGGTGTTAGCTGTACCAGCGCGCGATCTCTCCTTAGACGTTGGTCATACAGGTTAGTAATGCAGACTATAACACTTTCCTTTGGCAATTCATCTCCCACCCAAGGTGATAAGAATGATAATTCTCGCTGTGTCACTGATTAACTGATTCAGCTTGACCTGCCAGTATAAAACTTCATCGTCGTTAGACGACTGCAAGAGCAAGAGTAATCAAAGTTGAGTTTTCTTAAATGGAA
This sequence comes from Polydrusus pterygomalis, assembly GCA_963969555.1. NCBI lineage: Eukaryota > Metazoa > Arthropoda > Insecta > Coleoptera > Curculionidae > Polydrusus > Polydrusus pterygomalis. Next base: position 31,737,295 of record OZ018376.1, on the reverse strand, counting down.
TGCCCTGTATATTATTTTATTTCCGATTTCTATCAAAATAAAAATTAGTTTCAATATGTATTTTCTTTTTCCAAATCAAATTTACACTGAAGTGTACTATCTGATTAGGTTTTATATTGCTCTATACTTCATTAACTTATATAAGATGTCCAAAAAGTACGACAAAATAATTGCAAGTTTGAAATGATAATAACTTGTTTAATTTGAATATAACACCCTGTATTTTATGACAGCAATAGATGTAAAATTTAATTGTTGATCGAAAAGCATTGAACTTTCCCATAGCTAACTGCTCGAATTTCCATGAAAAATGCAAATGTTCATAATACGGACTGATTTTAACCAATTTAATATTAATCGTCTCATATGGCCTTTTGACAGGTCAGAATTGGTTATAAAAAAGAAAGGGTTTACAGTAAATGCACTACTTACTAGTTAAATTAATGTAAAGGTAACGAGAGAAAGGAATGCTGGAGATACAACAAACAATTGCTTATAACAAGTGTTTAAAATGGCGACCATCCGACTCTAAACATAAACATATCGACTTTTCACAATCTTCAACAACATTTGACAACATTTCTGGACTTATGTTTCGGGAAGCTTCTCTGATGCTGTATGCTGTCCTTTATATTATCCGGTATTGTTAGAGCTGTGTTATAAACAATTCCTTTTAGATATCCCCATAAAACTAAATCGGGTGATGTCAAGTCGGGTGATCTTGGAGGCCAATTCTGAGATATACTTCTTTCAATCCATCGATTTTGAAATTGGACATTAAAAAATTCACGGACCCTAAAACATAAATAAATGTGCGGGTGCTCCATCCATTTGAATCATCATAAGGCTATGGAAATGACTTGTAATAATAATGACAATTAATTTATCACAAAATCCAAAAACATTGCTCCATTTAAATGGGTTTCGAAAAAGTCAGGACCGATTAAGAATCGACCCATTATTCCGCCCCAAATATTCACCATCTGATTGATCAACTATTCTAAATTGATGTGGATTGAAATCAGAATAGTAATGAAAATTATGTATATTAAAGGATCCATTATTGTGAAACGAGCATTCGTCACTAAATAAAACAAAATTAAAAAAGCTTTCATTTTCTACCACTTTGTCTAAGACCCACATACAAAATTCCAGTCGTTTTTCAGCACCGTTTTCAGAAAGTTCTTGGTGATGCTGAATTTTATAGGGATGGTAACGATGTTTCTGAGGAATCCTTGAAACGCTTGATTGGCTAATATTGATATTTTGCGCAATTTGGTTTTGACCTACGGGGATTTTCGATTACAGACGCAATTACAGCAAATTCAGTCCCTTCGTTTTCTGTCACAGGTTTCCTTCTAGTTTTTTTACACTGAACACTCCCAGTTTGTCTAAATTGAGTCAAAATTCGTAAAAATTCTCTAAGAATAAAAATCATGTCAATTCGTTCTTCTTTACGATCAATTATTATTTTAAGATACAAAAAAAAACAGAACTATCACTATTATAACTAAATGAGTATTTGCAACGAAACACTTTTAGAAATAACTGACAAATACCAATTATATTTATATTATATATATATATATATTTTATAGTAAAACACTTATAGCTTTTTAATGTTTCATTTAATATAGAATTGCTCTACATATGTTTCGCCTTTCTAGGGCTTTTTCAAGAGTACTTATGATACTAAAGTTAAATTCTAAATTTACGAATTTATATTTTTCTACCACTATTGTAAAATATTGAAAAGAATAATTTAAGTTACCTGGGAGCTATTCTTATTGTTTATTGGCCTATCATTGGGAATTCCGGGGTTAGTCGACAAAATACACCTCTCTAGAATTGGGGTATTTTGGAACATTAAATTTGTTGTTCATTAGTGGTCAGGGTTTTATTATTATGTAAGGATTTCTTTATTTCTAATTGTTCTAAAAGGTCCAATCTTTTACCTTTATTTTCAGCATGGATCAATTGTAAACTTTTTGGGTCTATAAAATGGTTGTTCTCTATGCAATGAGTGGACATCCCTGTGCATTTATCATTTTTTATAATTGATGTACTATGTTCTTTAAGTCGTGTTTTAATGCTCCTCCTACCACTTTGACCTATATAAACTGCATCACAATCAGAACAATTAATTTTATAGACCCCGGACCTATCTAATTTGTCTATTTTATCCTTATTATTAACAAGCATTCTACCTAAGTTTTGTTTATTCACACATATTGTCTTACAGCCTAAGTTATTTAATCTATTGGTAATTCTATTACTAAATTTAGATGTGTAATTTAAGAATTTGAAACGGTCATTTTTTGGCGCACTAACGCCATAAAATTCCCGTTTTAACAGTTTCCTTCTTTTCTTTTTTAATAGATTGTCAATTAGACTGTCTTTGTAACCGTTGTTTTTTGCTATTTTTTTAATAGTACTGAGTTCTTTGTCGAAATTTTCTTTATTTAATGGAAATGTGACTAACCTATGAATGAGACTGTGGAACGGAGTTAATTTAGTTTGCCAAGATTGTTTAGAATTGAAATGAATAACCGTGTCAGTGGTGGTTGGTTTTCTATAAATATCAAATTCCAACTTGTTTTCGATCTTTTTAATTTTGATGTCTAGGAAGTTAATCTCATTTTCAACACCTTTTTCCATGGTAAATTGGAGGTTGATATTTATAGAATTTAGGAATTGAAGAAATTGCTCTAAATTTCTGTCCGTACCAGTCCAAATGCAAAAAACATCGTCTACGTATCTTTTCCAGTAAAATATTTTTTTTTTTGATAATGGGGTTAATAGAGTTAAATATTATTTTCTCAAAATTAGCCATAAATATTTCTGACAACAAAGGAGAGATTGGGGAACCCAATAAACAATAAGAATAGCTCCCAGGTAACTTAAATTATTCTTTTCAATATTTTACAATAGTGGTAGAAAAATATATATTTGTAAATTTAGAATTTAACTTTAGTATCATAAGTACTCTTGAAAAAGCCCTAGAAAGGCGAAACATATGTAGAGCAATTCTATATTAAATGAAACATTAAAAAGCTATAAGTGTTTTACTATAAAATATATATATTAAAAATGTTTCACAAGGAACCAACTGCTGAATCAGTACAGTGTATATTTATATTACTTACCTATGTCAAAAGGCCATAGGAGACTCGATTAATATTCAATTGGTTAAAAATGTATTATGAATATTTGTGTTTTTCATGCAAACGTGAGCAATTAGCTATTGTGAAGCTTAATACTTTTCGACAGACCATTAAATTTTACATCTATTGCTGATATAAAATACAGGGTGTTAGCAAATAGGTACATATTTAGAATATAATCATTAAAATTCTTATTAAGGTGAAGTGGGGGTAAATGTGATAAAGGGGCAAATGTGATAATGGTTCATAAATTTCATTCAAAATTATGAGTAGTGCTGCCATCTACCGCACACCTCTTTAACCTTGAATACCAATAAGCGCAACACTAGAGCGAACCTAATTTCCAGCCAATGTAGCTGCAAGCAGCCGCACAAGGATTCGTCATAATATAACCCAACATTCTAGTTGACACGTGTTTAGCAAATTTTTCAGTGTGAGATTAAGCCTGCTTTAGTATTTTAAAACTTATTCTTTATAGTTATATAGCGTGTGTACAAATCATAATGACTAAACAATCACGACGTCGTACTTTTTTTACTATATCACATTTGCCCCGTAAAAAATGCTTTTTGTGGCAATTGTGATAAATGACCTTGGGGTAATTGTGAAGTACATAATACATTTACCCCGTTATTCTAGATTTATCATGGTGCGAACATACTTATATCAAAAAAAGAAATGAAGCTGATATAAAATATACAAGAGAAAATTTAACATTGGCAGTAAAATTTTCAAAAAACACATTTTTATGGCCAAAAGTTTTTACTTACATTCCCTTTAGTATTTGTTTTGACTACAGAGGAAGTAAATTTTTTAGTTTTTGCTTGTCAGTTCTGAATAAAGTTGATAACTTTTTGCCCTCTTGATATAATTTGATTTTGTAAAAAGCAAAATAATGAACAAACAACATTTGTTATACATTTGCCACATTCTATTTCAAGTACCTTTTTTATAGGTAGCTAGACAGCATTATCACATTTGCCCCAAACTTCGTTGTAAATGTGATATACTGACATGGTTTTAAAAAAAAATACATACACATATTTCAAAAAGAAGCTGAAAAGATGTCAATCCTAGAATCAATTCAGTACTATATTTGAGGTATTTAGTATTTTTTAATTTTTTTTTTGTTCCATCAAAAGTGTAAGATCTATCACTATGTTCGTGAACTATTCCAAAACTATGTCACATTTACCCCACTTCACCTTACTACATTTTTACAAAATACGACTTATTTCAAGAAGTAGTGTTGAACTATAATAAACCTCAATGAAACTCATGTTTATCATCATCATCATCATCATCATCATCATCATCATCATCATCATCATCATCGTAGAAACCGAAAATAAAATAATATACAGGGCATTCCATTTAAAAAAAAAAATTGTGTGTGCTTAAGACCACACGACAGAAGTGAAAACTTCAACAAGGTTAATTCAGTGCCCACAAAAAGTGCTAAACGCGCCTAAAGAAGTTTTCACTTCAAAAATAACATAAACTTGGAATACGGGATAATTTTACTGCATACGAAAAAATATATTTTCTAAAATTGAACAACCCTTGATTTTTTACATCTTCAACAGAAGTCAGAAATCATAATAAATTAGGTCCACGGAATAAGCAATTACGGTAAACCTTACTTCACCCTACGTAAATATATAATTTAATAATTTAAAAAATGCCAGAACATACCTGAGACGCAGACGAGTGTCTAGACAACGCACACTGACTGTTTCCACGTCGATACGTCGATACTGAATGCGACCGATGGCGGCATGCTCTTTCATATAACGTTCATTCGGGTCAGGGTCAGTTCGGATTGAATATAGCAGTTGAATTCGAGCGTAGCACACCCGAGTCTGACGCCTGACGCGTGACGGCTCAGTTTAATTCAGTGCCCACAAAAAGTGCTAAACGCGCCTAAAGAAGTTTTCACTTCAAAAAACCCAACTTTGATGCGTTTCGTGTTTTTGGAACTCAATCCCGAAACATATTTTTTATCCAATACAAATAATTTAGCTATAATATGTAGTGTCGTATAATGTGAATAGCTCGGTATATTGAGGATGTACATTGTACATTTAAAATAAGCAATATTTACGAGGAAAAGATGCATAATAAATTCTCTGGGGCATTGTAGGTATAGTTAAAAACATGTCACATTCACGTATGTTAACATTACCTCTAAGGCGATAACGTATTCATTTTAGTTCCATTCAACTGTCACCACTTTTGTTACCACTTTATTTGATTTTGTTTTTATAATGGACAAGGGCGTAACTAAACAATACATAACAAAACAATAGCCGTTACAATACTACTTAACAAAGCGTCCCACGTGACAACAAATAAGCCTGTCTCTTGTTACTAGGTATGAATCACATTAATATTGCTTTTGTGTAAGATTGGATTGGAAATGTTAGCAAACCGTAAATTAGGCTATTCAGGCAAATCGGTGGTATTCTTGCTGTAGTATTTTCAAAAGACAAAAATTAGGTGCTCTGAGCGTTAAGCTCATTCTTGCATGTAGTAATGGCCGGGACACCAAGGGCGGGCAGTAGTAGGCAATAAAGTAGAAAAAGCATTAGTTTTTTTTTTGGGTGTTATGCCGAAATTAGATACGTTAATTTTTTGGACAACGCCACTTTTGGCGGCAAAGTTTCTATTTGTCAAAAATCTTTTGTTTTGTTTTTTATAGGAAAAGGTAATTTTTTATATACAGTGTCACCAGTAAAGTCCGCATCATATGGGATTTTTTTTTATTAATAGCTTTATTCCAAATTTGACTTTGGCATCAAGTTCTGCTTCGATCGAGATGAAAATTAAGCAAAAAAATAGTAGTCACGTGATTCGCATTATCTGTCAAATTTTAATTTTCTCCAAAAAATAATTCAAAAGTGGGGTTATTTCTGAAAATATCGAAAAAAGTTATAGGAAAAAGTTTTTTTAAATGCAGTTTCTAGCCCACACGCAAAATTTCAGATTTTTGACCTATATTTTGTAAATTGCACCACTTTTGCAAAATAAGACTCGACCCAACCTACATAAAACTTTTTACTTTTGACAATGCTTTATTTCGGATACATTTTCTTTAAAGTAGCGCCATATTAAATGTGTGTTTTTCTACAAAATCAAAATTGAACTATTAAAATTTTGTCGCATGTGATGCAAAGTTTATTTATTTTTGACCCGGTATAAGGTAACTTCATAAAATAACTATTTTTGAAAACGTAATTTGTGTCTGAAAGTAATACCCCTTAATATTAAGATAAAAAAGAACACAGTGTCTTCAGTAAAGTGTTTTTTAAGTGGAAAATAAATTTTAGTTTAACAACATAAAGTTTATCTATTTTCAACGATTTAATTTAAAACCACTATATTATAATTTATTATTACGCTGTCATAATAACGGTAACGTGTTTTAGACACAAACTACGTTTTCAAAAATGCTTATTTTATGAAGTTACCTTATACAGGGTCAAAAATAAATAAACTTTGCATCACATGCGACCAAATTTTAATAGCCCAATTTTGATTTTGTAGAAAAACACACATTTAATATGGCGCTACTTTAAAGAAAAGGTATCTGACATAAAGCATTGTCAAAACTAAGAAGTTTTATGTAGGTTGGGTTGTCTTATTTTGCAAAAGTGGTGCAATTTACAAAATATAGGACAAAAATCAAAATTATCTTATACAGCTGAAATTTAGCATGTGGGCTAGAACTTATTTTAGAAAAAACTTTTTCCTATAACTTTTTTCGATATTTTCAGAAATAACCCCACTTTTGAATTATTTTTTGAAAAAAATTAAAATTTGACAGATAATGCGAATCACGTGACCACTATATTTTTGTTTAATTTTCATTTTGATCGAAGCAGAACTTGATGCCAAAGTCAAATTTTGAATAAAGCTATTAGTCATACTAAAAAATATATCAACATTTTTATTCAACATTTATGTACGTAGGACCAGCTAATAATGGGTGCATAATACTTGTGATATACTAACAGCATTATGCTATGCATAAAACGCCTAGGACAATTATGACTTAGTAGAGGGAGATGATATGTTCTACGCCAATTTCCGGAGGTCCAAACTGCGCATGCCCGGGCAGCGCGCAGACGTGGGCGATACTAATTATGACGTCACCTGTCATCTGTCACCTGTCACCTGTCACCTGTCATCTGTCACCTGTCATCTGTCATCTGTCATCTGTCATACGTCATCTGTCAATGTCAATGTCAAAGTCAATGTCAAAGTCAATGTCAATGTCATACGTCATATGTCATACGGCATCTGTCAACTGTCAAACGTCACATTGTTGGGCGCTAGCAACTTTGGGCCTTAGTTACTTGGGCGCTAGCTACATTGGGCAATAATATTCTATATATGGAATGTGTTCAGGATGATGTCATATTACGAATAGGAAAAGATGGAGGATGCCACCTGTCAATTAAGACAGCTCAAGGTCACCGATCATTTATCAATTGTTTAATGAAAAATTTGATATATGGGTAATATATAGGACGACCTAGCAAGTTATTATGAAAAAATCCCGAGACCCTCAGGTCGAGGTGTACTAAAGATATATGCTCGCCTACGGCTCGTTAAGGTTGTTAGGGATAATATAGCATGTGGTTCGTATTTAGGGTGACGTACCAAGTTATTATGAAAAAATCCCGAGACCCTCAGGTCGAGGTGTACTAAAGATACATGCTCGCCTACGGCTCGTTAAGGTTGTTAGGGATAATATAGCATGTGGTTCGTATTTAGGGTGAATAGCAAGTTATTATGAAAAAATCCCGAGACCCTCAGGTCGAGGTGTACTAAAAATATATGCTCACCTACGGCTCGCTAAGGTTGTTAGAAGTAATGTAATACGTAAATCGTATTTAGGGTGATGTAACAAGTTATTTAGAAAAAATCCCGAGATCCTCTGGTCGAGGTGTACTAAAGATATATGCTCGCCTACGGCTCGTTAAGGTTGTTAGGGATAATATAGCATGTGGTTCGTATTTAGGGTGAATAGCAAGTTATTTTGAAAAATCCCGAGACCGCAGGTCGAGGTGTGCTAAAGACATGTGTTCGCCTACGGTTCGTTAAGGTTGTTAAGGATAATATAGAATGTGGTTCGTATTTAGGGTAAATAGTAAGTTATTTTTAAAAAATCCCGAGACCGCAGGTCGAGGTGTACTAAAGATATATGCTCGCCTACGGCTCGCTAAGATTGTTAGAAATAACGTAACATATGAATCGTATTTAGGGTGACGGAACAAGTTATTATGAAAAAATTCCGAGACCCTCAGGTCGAGGTGTACGAAAGATATATGCTAGCCTACGGCTCGCTAAGGTTGTTAGGGATAGCGCAACATGCGATTCGTATTAAGGATGATGCAACAAGTAAATATGAAAAAATTCCGAGACCCTCAGGTCGAGGTGTACTAAAAACATAGACTCGCCTACAGCTCGCTAAGGTTGTTAGAAATAATGAAACATGTGAAGCGTATTTGGGGTAACGTAACAAGTTATTTAGAAAAAATCCCGAGACCACAGGTCGAGGTGTGCTAAAAATATAGACTCGCCTACGGCTCTCTAAGGTTGTTAGGGATAGCATAGCATGTGATTCGTATTTAGGATGACGAAACAAGCTATGAAAAAAAAATTCCCGAGACCGCAGGTCGAGGTGTACTAAAGACATATGCTCGCCTACGACTCGTTAAGGTTGTTAGAAATAATGTAACATGTGATTCGTATTTAGGGTAATGCAACAAGTAAATATGAAAAATCTCGAGGTCTGCAAGGGTGAGGTATACTAGAGTTATATGTTCGCTCGTTAAAGTCGCTAAGGATATGTGAATTGTATTACGGATGACGTAACAAACCATTACGAAAAACCCAGAAGTCGATGGTCTAACTGATTTGGGAGATATAGTTTTTGCGATTAGGACCCTTATGACTAAAGGTAGAGAGAGGCGAAATTTGGTAAACAGGTAGATGATGGGCATACCTATCGACTAGTGAAGCAATATTTCAAAAATATCAAGTAAAAAACAGCGCTAGAGGTATAAAACCATAGAGTCCTAGCAGGAGACAAGATCATCCGGTTTGGAATTAATATAGTAGCTGCTGGAAATCTAAACGGCATGGATAAGAATAACTAAGTATTGCATCAGAAAATATGTAATTATTTCGCGAATGTAGTAAGCAATTAATAATTAATGTCAACTGACATGATCGAAGTAAATAAGCAATTAATATGCGTCAAAATTATGGTATATACGATAGGATTCCAATGGGTAGAGACCTCATATAATCGACAAACCACGAAAAAATTAGTCGTTTCCGTTACTAAACAAGAGAAGAAAACAGATAAAAGCTAACCTATACATCACCTACTTTGTTAATACCTATAATCTATACCATGCACAGCACAGTTTAAATATTAAACAACAAATAACCTTTCTGATGGGATAAAAACTTCGAATAAACCATTACAGTACCTAAAAAATGATATTTGAACATATAAAACCCCTAGTATACCTATACAACCACCTATACATACCAATACAAGTTCTGTCAGACCTATACTTGGCTTATGGGCATGCTTATTAGTGCCCTATAACAGTAGGCAGGTTTATGATTGTCGTTTGGATATATAAATAGGCCAGTGCATGATAGCATATTTAACAGCACCCATATATACAAAATAAACAACCAATAAATACTCTGATAGGATAAAAAAAACATACAATTAACCATTAAAGTACCTAAAAAAGGACTTTGAACCCATAAAACCCTATTTAACAGTCTATACAAAACAAACAACCAATAACATTTCCGATAGGGTAAAAACATCAAATAATCCACTAAAGTAGCTAAAAATGGTATATGAACCCATCAAACGGCTATTTAACAGCTCCTATTCAATAATAAGTAGCCAAAAACAGCTCTGAACTGATCGGGATCGAATAAAAACATACAATAACCCACTAAAGCAGATGCTTGCGAATACAGCTGCTAGATAATATTAAATATTATGGATACGAATAATTTTGTATTGCATCAGAAAATATGTAATTATACATATCTCTAAAAATGCAGCATCTAATTAATATCCAACATTATTACTAGCTCTCTATCAATAGGCTAGTGACTAGCTAGCATCCTATCTATGAAAGTAAAACGCAAGAACTTAAACTTATGCGAATATCGGATTAGAGTCCTTATGCCTAATAAGCAGCTAATGAAAAGCTTTGAAAAGATATAAGCAGTTATGAACGTATAGGAACAGCAAATAAGACGTTATCCAACCACCAATCAACCACTAATCATCCACTAACCAGCCATTATTAGGGCAATTAATGAACACCTTTGAACCAACAAAACGCCTATTTAGCATAATAAACAACTAAAACATCTCTGTTCTTCATAAGGCAAAAACTAAAAACTATTAAAACAAACCACTAAAGTAGCACAAAAACAGCCTTTGAATCTATAAAACGACTATTCAACAGCTCTTAAACCAGACAAAAAACGTTTAATACACATCTAAGAACCTAATAGGTAGCTGAAGCAGCAAAAGTTCGTTTTCACACCTCGCCTACGACTCATCGGGCTCATCATCATCATATAGCCCGGTATAACACCTTAAGTCGCTAGAAAAAGCCAACGATGATTCTTCGAGCGGACGATGTTAAAGATATGAAGTCCCAAACCCCCAAAACGAGATATTCGAGACATACCAGACAGACGTTTCAGTAAAATTGAGAGGAGGGCAGGAGTCTATCATAGACGCAGAATATATTAAGTTTAATATAGTGGACCAAACCAAGCTCATAAAGATTAAGTGTTAAGGAATGATTAAGTGTAAATTAAGCGGTCAAATATAAAAAAAATAGCCTACTTGGGAACATATAGCTCTAAGTGATCATATACAAAACATCGAGGTTAGACAGAGAACTTACAACACCCCATGAAAATAAATCTAAAATCTGGTATACATATCTGTTTATTTAACAACACGTCTATCAATAGAAAAACACTTAGCGTTACAGGTATGAACAGCAAATAAGACGTTATTCAACTACTAATCAACCGCTAATCATCCACTAACCCATCACTATTAGGTCAATTAATGAACACCTTTGAACCAATAAAACAGCTATTTAGCAGCTCCTATACATAATAAACAACTAAAACCTCTCTGTTCTTCATAGGATAAAACTATTAAAACAAACCAATAAAGTAGCACAAAAAACAGCCTTTAAATCTATAAAAACGGATATTCAACAGCTCTTAAGCCAGACAAAACGCTTAATAAACATCTAAGAACCTAATAGGGAGCTGAAGCAGCAAAAGTTCGTTTTCATACCTCGCCTACGGATCATCGAACATATTATCAGACTATAGTAGAATGCATGATATAACACCTTAACTCGCTAGAAAAAACCAAGGATGATCCTTAGAACGGGCGGTGTTAAAGATATGAAGACCTAAAAACCCAAAACGAAATATTTGAGACATGTAGACACAAAGATAGGCGTTTCAGTAAAATTAGGACGAGGGTAGGAGGTTGTCATAAACGCAGAATATATCTAGTTTACTATAGTGAACTAAACCGAATTCATAAAGATTAAGCGCTAAGGAACGATTAAGTGAAAATCAAGCGGTCAAATAGCCTACATATTGCTCTAAGTAATCATATACAAAACATCGAGGTTAGACAGAGAACTCACCACACTCCCATAAAAATAAATCTAAAATCTGTTAAACATATCTGTTTATTTAACAACATGTCTATCAATAGAAAAACACTTAGCGCTATACTAAATTAGGGGGTTATAATTCTTAAAAGCAATTTGGCGGTTCCGAAATTGGGGGCATTGTTGAGGAGCAGACTTAGTAAAGATATTATATACACCAAGAGTATATAAATTAAACTAATAATGGTAGCAAATGCACAAGTGTTAGTCATGCAAATAAATAATATAACAACAACCTTCTAGGTTAAAAACTAACTATTAATCTGAAGGCAGGGCCATTAAAGTTCCTTAACAGTCAATGTAAAATGCTGTAATACAGGGATTCGCAAGAAGTCGATTACGATCGGATAATTACGTCAAAAGACTTAGCCGAACGATCCAACTTGCTGAAATCTAGCGCAAAAGTATAGGTAAGTTATATGTTGTGTACTTAAATTCAACTGCTAAGATCAAAAACACACACCATATAAAATTATTACATAATACATTATTGCAGTGTCTTCCAAATGACTACAAAAATTCAATTAGAACAAACTACGATTGTATAGAGCAGACACAAAAAAAGAGATAGATAAATGTTGACAACTATTACGGTTATAACGAAGAGAAATCAATAACTAACATGTGAATCAGCTACATACAACCACCTATGATAGTACCTCACATGAAGTTAAATTATCCGCATCAATAGTAAAAAGCACCTTAAGATCAAAAAAAATTAAAAGCTTAAGAACTCGATGAAGAGTAACTAAATAAAATGAACGCCACCTACATTTAATTTGCAAATAAGTAAGAAATAATAGACTAAATAGCCGTAAATCAAAAGACATTAGAGACAACGAATAGCTGCTGGATAGATCCTTACCCACCATAAACACCCCCGCGATGCTAAAAAATCAGAATAAATAGGAAAAAATTAAGGTAATATTGTCTTAAAGACTCGGTAGTTCCTACAAAAGTATTTAAGTAACACGAATGCAAGGCAAACCTAACCAAACTTCTTGGGTGTGGTTATTATGTATAAAGACCAGCTAACACCAAAAAAAAGAGACCTGTACGTCAAAAAAAGTATACATATACGATAAACCTCTAATATTAGGAATACCGAAGGATGATACTATACAACTACTAACAGGAATCAAATTAAAGCTAATCGAATGATCGTTCAAATAAATAAAATTCTCATTTAAAATGTTACGACAACTACATGAGATGAGGTTAAATGTATAAATTTGGAGACTTCAGGGCGATCAGACTCACCTAATCGATCTTACAACATATGAAAAAATAAATCAATTAATTAGATAAATGGCTTCATAGCAGGGCTTCCAATAGTCTAGTGGATAGATAACATCTAAACTATCAAAAATAAAGCACAAGAGTTGTAAAAATTATTTATCGAATCACAAAATTTGACGCATAGCACATGAGGAGAATACCTTCTAATACCAATTCGTGAATGTTCGAACTATCAAAAGCAAATATTGGGATACGGCTCGTTAAGGCTATTTGGTAATACTTGATGATAGATGCATGTGTAGCATAGCATCACAAGACACCTAAAAAACCCAAAAACCTCATCAGACAACTAGTTGGCGAGTTACGATTAGAGCTGCTATGTCGGGAAATATGGGAAGGGAGGGGGTATAGTAAACGGCTAGAAGGTAAAAAAAGCTCCAACAACTAGTAAAAAATTATTTGAAAACCTTAAGTCATAAATGTATTAGATTCATTAATGTCTTAATGGTAGCGATAGTGAATATTTTTGCAATAGGTAGATATTAAAAAAAATACCTATGGAAACGATTAAAGCCATTAAAATAATACAAGAAACATCAATGTGAGACACATAAAATACAGTTTTAAAGGGGAAAAATTCGATTATATACCAATAGAAACCGGCGTGTTAGGCATTCAAAACGACGGCCAACCAAGCTGTTTAAATAATATAAAAGTGCCACTATGAGAACGTTAAGATGATCAAGAGAGGGACAGGATGTAAATTTGCAGGAAAAATACGAGGAAATATAGCAAATAATGCAATAAAATAATAAAGTAGTAATCTAGCAGGATAGTAAACATATTAGTAAAAAGCGCTGCAGAAAATAAAAAATATAGCAATTCTAATCAAGCATTAAAAAAATCTATTCTAAATAATATTTGTTTATACAGATAAGTAGAAAACTATCGAAACATTGAGCAAGAAGGAGTGGCGACTGCAGGTATAAAATTTAACAACTATTGGTAAAATATACGGAAAAATATCAAAAATACCATCAATTTCACCAGAATGCTATTGTCAAAACCGTAGAACTCAAATATACATTTTAAAAAATTAAGCCAGCATCAAATGTCTTATTTGTCTATGTAATTATTGAATGAGGGTTGTGTGTGTAGAATAAACTATTCATGCAAATTAACTATAACGCAAAAATCATACAAGTCTGATACAGACAGTACCCCCCATAAGAGACAAAAGCTAGTATTCAATGTTAAAATAGCGGGTTCACTTCATATAAAGCACACCAGTCAAAAAATATGCATATGAATTGTGTGAGGCGAAGTGCTATTATAAATGTTGTCTATATCAAGCTCAATACCGTTACCATATATAAACCCAACTTGCAAGAGTAATAAAACTAATAGTTAGTGTAACTCATGAAGCAACATAATATAAAAAAATAGATGGTTGGGAAACATAGGATTCTAAGTCGCTGGCAGAACCCTGCTTAGTCAATCTCAACAATATTTCAAATGGACGGAGGGTGAAAGGTATGTATATTACATTACATATATTGGCTCTTCTGTACTCTATATAAATTTAATATAAGGTACAGGTAACAATCATCAGCCTATTTTATATCATCTAACTTTGATAGTCATTTAATAAAACACAATTTCATAATATTTTAAATAACTTTTAATTATTTTTCAGTATCTATAATATGTTGAGCTATCTAGCCATACTTCACGTCTTGCATAATTAATTGCTTCTCGTATCTCAGGATCTTCAAAATACCCGTATAAGCGCTGAACTTCTTCAAAATTCCCCAACTTGTTCATGTCGCATACAAATCTTAAGGCATCTGGTTCTTCAAAGTATCGCTCACATATATCCAAAGCTCTAACTATATTTTTCATAGCCACCGGACGAATTCCCCATTCTTCTTTACGTTTTTGAAGTGTATTATATATATCCCGAATTACATGATGTGCATCATTATTTACTATATTCTGTGCTTTATCCATGATATCTAATTGATTGCAGGTATTGCAAGTAATTAGGACAGCGGTCTGTCTTAAAATAAGCCTCAGTGCTTCTGCTGGTAGTAAATATATCAACAGGCCTAATTACTCGGTGAAACCTGAATCTATAGAGGATTGTTAGGGTTTTCGGGGTTACTCGGGTTCATTAGGATTTTGAGAATGTATTTTGCTTGATGTAGTTTTTAAACACAGTCACGGCCTTCTCCCAAAATTTTGCAAATTTCGTGAGCCTTTGGCCGTGACTGTGTTTAAAAACTACATCAAGCAAAATACATTCTCAAAATCCTAATGAACCCGAGTAACCCCGAAAACCCTAACAATCCTCTATAGATTCAGGTTTCACCGAGTAATTAGGCCTGTTGATATATTTACTACCAGCAGAAGCACTGAGGCTTATTTTAAGACAGACCGCTGTCCTAATTACTTGCAATACCTGCAATCAATTAGATATCATGGATAAAGCACAGAATATAGTAAATAATGATGCACATCATGTAATTCGGGATATATATAATACACTTCAAAAACGTAAAGAAGAATGGGGAATTCGTCCGGTGGCTATGAAAAATATAGTTAGAGCTTTGGATATATGTGAGCGATACTTTGAAGAACCAGATGCCTTAAGATTTGTATGCGACATGAACAAGTTGGGGAATTTTGAAGAAGTTCAGCGCTTATACGGGTATTTTGAAGATCCTGAGATACGAGAAGCAATTAATTATGCAATACGTGAAGTATGGCTAGATAGCTCAACATATTATAGATACTGAAAAATAATTAAAAGTTATTTAAAATATTATGAAATTGTGTTTTATTAAATGACTATCAAAGTTAGATGATATAAAATAGGCTGATGATTGTTACCTGTACCTTATATTAAATTTATATAGAGTACAGAAGAGCCAATATATGTAATGTAATATACATACCTTTCACCCTCCGTCCATTTGAAATATTGTTGAGATTGACTAAGCAGGGTTCTGCCAGCGACTTAGAATCCTATGTTTCCCAACCATCTATTTTTTTATATTATGTTGCTTCATGAGTTACACTAACTATTAGTTTTATTACTCTTGCAAGTTGGGTTTATATATGGTAACGGTATTGAGCTTGATATAGACAACATTTATAATAGCACTTCGCCTCACACAATTCATATGCATATTTTTTGACTGGTGTGCTTTATATGAAGTGAACCCGCTATTTTAACATTGAATACTAGCTTTTGTCTCTTATGGGGGGTACTGTCTGTATCAGACTTGTATGATTTTTGCGTTATAGTTAATTTGCATGAATAGTTTATTCTACACACACAACCCTCATTCAATAATTACATAGACAAATAAGACATTTGATGCTGGCTTAATTTTTTAAAATGTATATTTGAGTTCTACGGTTTTGACAATAGCATTCTGGTGAAATTGATGGTATTTTTGATATTTTTCCGTATATTTTACCAATAGTTGTTAAATTTTATACCTGCAGTCGCCACTCCTTCTTGCTCAATGTTTCGATAGTTTTCTACTTATCTGTATAAACAAATATTATTTAGAATAGATTTTTTTAATGCTTGATTAGAATTGCTATATTTTTTATTTTCTGCAGCGCTTTTTACTAATATGTTTACTATCCTGCTAGATTACTACTTTATTATTTTGTTGCATTATTTGCTATATTTCCTCGTATTTTTCCTGCAAATTTACATCCTGTCCCTCTCTTGATCATCTTAACGTTCTCATAGTGGCACTTTTATATTATTTAAACAGCTTGGTTGGCCGTCGTTTTGAATGCCTAACACGCCGGTTTCTATTGGTATATAATCGAATTTTTCCCCTTTAAAACTGTATTTTATGTGTCTCACATTGATGTTTCTTGTATTATTTTAATGGCTTTAATCGTTTCCATAGGTATTTTTTTTAATATCTACCTATTGCAAAAATATTCACTATCGCTACCATTAAGACATTAATGAATCTAATACATTTATGACTTAAGGTTTTCAAATAATTTTTTACTAGTTGTTGGAGCTTTTTTTACCTTCTAGCCGTTTACTATACCCCCTCCCTTCCCATATTTCCCGACATAGCAGCTCTAATCGTAACTCGCCAACTAGTTGTCTGATGAGGTTTTTGGGTTTTTTAGGTGTCTTGTGATGCTATGCTACACATGCATCTATCATCAAGTATTACCAAATAGCCTTAACGAGCCGTATCCCAATATTTGCTTTTGATAGTTCGAACATTCACGAATTGGTATTAGAAGGTATTCTCCTCATGTGCTATGCGTCAAATTTTGTGATTCGATAAATAATTTTTACAACTCTTGTGCTTTATTTTTGATAGTTTAGATGTTATCTATCCACTAGACTATTGGAAGCCCTGCTATGAAGCCATTTATCTAATTAATTGATTTATTTTTTCATATGTTGTAAGATCGATTAGGTGAGTCTGATCGCCCTGAAGTCTCCAAATTTATACATTTAACCTCATCTCATGTAGTTGTCGTAACATTTTAAATGAGAATTTTATTTATTTGAACGATCATTCGATTAGCTTTAATTTGATTCCTGTTAGTAGTTGTATAGTATCATCCTTCGGTATTCCTAATATTAGAGGTTTATCGTATATGTATACTTTTTTTGACGTACAGGTCTCTTTTTTTTGGTGTTAGCTGGTCTTTATACATAATAACCACACCCAAGAAGTTTGGTTAGGTTTGCCTTGCATTCGTGTTACTTAAATACTTTTGTAGGAACTACCGAGTCTTTAAGACAATATTACCTTAATTTTTTCCTATTTATTCTGATTTTTTAGCATCGCGGGGGTGTTTATGGTGGGTAAGGATCTATCCAGCAGCTATTCGTTGTCTCTAATGTCTTTTGATTTACGGCTATTTAGTCTATTATTTCTTACTTATTTGCAAATTAAATGTAGGTGGCGTTCATTTTATTTAGTTACTCTTCATCGAGTTCTTAAGCTTTTAATTTTTTTTGATCTTAAGGTGCTTTTTACTATTGATGCGGATAATTTAACTTCATGTGAGGTACTATCATAGGTGGTTGTATGTAGCTGATTCACATGTTAGTTATTGATTTCTCTTCGTTATAACCGTAATAGTTGTCAACATTTATCTATCTCTTTTTTTGTGTCTGCTCTATACAATCGTAGTTTGTTCTAATTGAATTTTTGTAGTCATTTGGAAGACACTGCAATAATGTATTATGTAATAATTTTATATGGTGTGTGTTTTTGATCTTAGCAGTTGAATTTAAGTACACAACATATAACTTACCTATACTTTTGCGCTAGATTTCAGCAAGTTGGATCGTTCGGCTAAGTCTTTTGACGTAATTATCCGATCGTAATCGACTTCTTGCGAATCCCTGTATTACAGCATTTTACATTGACTGTTAAGGAACTTTAATGGCCCTGCCTTCAGATTAATAGTTAGTTTTTAACCTAGAAGGTTGTTGTTATATTATTTATTTGCATGACTAACACTTGTGCATTTGCTACCATTATTAGTTTAATTTATATACTCTTGGTGTATATAATATCTTTACTAAGTCTGCTCCTCAACAATGCCCCCAATTTCGGAACCGCCAAATTGCTTTTAAGAATTATAACCCCCTAATTTAGTATAGCGCTAAGTGTTTTTCTATTGATAGACATGTTGTTAAATAAACAGATATGTTTAACAGATTTTAGATTTATTTTTATGGGAGTGTGGTGAGTTCTCTGTCTAACCTCGATGTTTTGTATATGATTACTTAGAGCAATATGTAGGCTATTTGACCGCTTGATTTTCACTTAATCGTTCCTTAGCGCTTAATCTTTATGAATTCGGTTTAGTTCACTATAGTAAACTAGATATATTCTGCGTTTATGACAACCTCCTACCCTCGTCCTAATTTTACTGAAACGCCTATCTTTGTGTCTACGTGTCTCAAATATTTCGTTTTGGGTTTTTAGGTCTTCATATCTTTAACACCGCCCGTTCTAAGGATCATCCTTGGTTTTTTCTAGCGAGTTAAGGTGTTATATCATGCATTCTACTATAGTCTGATAATATGTTCGATGATCCGTAGGCGAGGTATGAAAACGAACTTTTGCTGCTTCAGCTCCCTATTAGGTTCTTAGATGTTTATTAAGCGTTTTGTCTGGCTTAAGAGCTGTTGAATATCCGTTTTTATAGATTTAAAGGCTGTTTTTTGTGCTACTTTATTGGTTTGTTTTAATAGTTTTTAGTTTTTATCCTATGAAGAACAGAGAGGTTTTAGTTGTTTATTATGTATAGGAGCTGCTAAATAGCTGTTTTATTGGTTCAAAGGTGTTCATTAATTGACCTAATAGTGATGGGTTAGTGGATGATTAGCGGTTGATTAGTAGTTGAATAACGTCTTATTTGCTGTTCATACCTGTAACGCTAAGTGTTTTTCTATTGATAGACGTGTTGTTAAATAAACAGATATGTATACCAGATTTTAGATTTATTTTCATGGGGTGTTGTAAGTTCTCTGTCTAACCTCGATGTTTTGTATATGATCACTTAGAGCTATATGTTCCCAAGTAGGCTATTTTTTTTATATTTGACCGCTTAATTTACACTTAATCATTCCTTAACACTTAATCTTTATGAGCTTGGTTTGGTCCACTATATTAAACTTAATATATTCTGCGTCTATGATAGACTCCTGCCCTCCTCTCAATTTTACTGAAACGTCTGTCTGGTATGTCTCGAATATCTCGTTTTGGGGGTTTGGGACTTCATATCTTTAACATCGTCCGCTCGAAGAATCATCGTTGGCTTTTTCTAGCGACTTAACGTGTTATACCGGGCTATATGATGATGATGAGCCCGATGAGTCGTAGGCGAGGTGTGAAAACGAACTTTTGCTGCTTCAGCTACCTATTAGGTTCTTAGATGTGTATTAAACGTTTTTTGTCTGGTTTAAGAGCTGTTGAATAGTCGTTTTATAGATTCAAAGGCTGTTTTTGTGCTACTTTAGTGGTTTGTTTTAATAGTTTTTAGTTTTTGCCTTATGAAGAACAGAGATGTTTTAGTTGTTTATTATGCTAAATAGGCGTTTTGTTGGTTCAAAGGTGTTCATTAATTGCCCTAATAATGGCTGGTTAGTGGATGATTAGTGGTTGATTGGTGGTTGGATAACGTCTTATTTGCTGTTCCTATACGTTCATAACTGCTTATATCTTTTCAAAGCTTTTCATTAGCTGCTTATTAGGCATAAGGACTCTAATCCGATATTCGCATAAGTTTAAGTTCTTGCGTTTTACTTTCATAGATAGGATGCTAGCTAGTCACTAGCCTATTGATAGAGAGCTAGTAATAATGTTGGATATTAATTAGATGCTGCATTTTTAGAGATATGTATAATTACATATTTTCTGATGCAATACAAAATTATTCGTATCCATAATATTTAATATTATCTAGCAGCTGTATTCGCAAGCATCTGCTTTAGTGGGTTATTGTATGTTTTTATTCGATCCCGATCAGTTCAGAGCTGTTTTTGGCTACTTATTATTGAATAGGAGCTGTTAAATAGCCGTTTGATGGGTTCATATACCATTTTTAGCTACTTTAGTGGATTATTTGATGTTTTTACCCTATCGGAAATGTTATTGGTTGTTTGTTTTGTATAGACTGTTAAATAGGGTTTTATGGGTTCAAAGTCCTTTTTTAGGTACTTTAATGGTTAATTGTATGTTTTTTTTATCCTATCAGAGTATTTATTGGTTGTTTATTTTGTATATATGGGTGCTGTTAAATATGCTATCATGCACTGGCCTATTTATATATCCAAACGACAATCATAAACCTGCCTACTGTTATAGGGCACTAATAAGCATGCCCATAAGCCAAGTATAGGTCTGACAGAACTTGTATTGGTATGTATAGGTGGTTGTATAGGTATACTAGGGGTTTTATATGTTCAAATATCATTTTTTAGGTACTGTAATGGTTTATTCGAAGTTTTTATCCCATCAGAAAGGTTATTTGTTGTTTAATATTTAAACTGTGCTGTGCATGGTATAGATTATAGGTATTAACAAAGTAGGTGATGTATAGGTTAGCTTTTATCTGTTTTCTTCTCTTGTTTAGTAACGGAAACGACTAATTTTTTCGTGGTTTGTCGATTATATGAGGTCTCTACCCATTGGAATCCTATCGTATATACCATAATTTTGACGCATATTAATTGCTTATTTACTTCGATCATGTCAGTTGACATTAATTATTAATTGCTTACTACATTCGCGAAATAATTACATATTTTCTGATGCAATACTTAGTTATTCTTATCCATGCCGTTTAGATTTCCAGCAGCTACTATATTAATTCCAAACCGGATGATCTTGTCTCCTGCTAGGACTCTATGGTTTTATACCTCTAGCGCTGTTTTTTACTTGATATTTTTGAAATATTGCTTCACTAGTCGATAGGTATGCCCATCATCTACCTGTTTACCAAATTTCGCCTCTCTCTACCTTTAGTCATAAGGGTCCTAATCGCAAAAACTATATCTCCCAAATCAGTTAGACCATCGACTTCTGGGTTTTTCGTAATGGTTTGTTACGTCATCCGTAATACAATTCACATATCCTTAGCGACTTTAACGAGCGAACATATAACTCTAGTATACCTCACCCTTGCAGACCTCGAGATTTTTCATATTTACTTGTTGCATTACCCTAAATACGAATCACATGTTACATTATTTCTAACAACCTTAACGAGTCGTAGGCGAGCATATGTCTTTAGTACACCTCGACCTGCGGTCTCGGGAATTTTTTTTTCATAGCTTGTTTCGTCATCCTAAATACGAATCACATGCTATGCTATCCCTAACAACCTTAGAGAGCCGTAGGCGAGTCTATATTTTTAGCACACCTCGACCTGTGGTCTCGGGATTTTTTCTAAATAACTTGTTACGTTACCCCAAATACGCTTCACATGTTTCATTATTTCTAACAACCTTAGCGAGCTGTAGGCGAGTCTATGTTTTTAGTACACCTCGACCTGAGGGTCTCGGAATTTTTTCATATTTACTTGTTGCATCATCCTTAATACGAATCGCATGTTGCGCTATCCCTAACAACCTTAGCGAGCCGTAGGCTAGCATATATCTTTCGTACACCTCGACCTGAGGGTCTCGGAATTTTTTCATAATAACTTGTTCCGTCACCCTAAATACGATTCATATGTTACGTTATTTCTAACAATCTTAGCGAGCCGTAGGCGAGCATATATCTTTAGTACACCTCGACCTGCGGTCTCGGGATTTTTTAAAAATAACTTACTATTTACCCTAAATACGAACCACATTCTATATTATCCTTAACAACCTTAACGAACCGTAGGCGAACACATGTCTTTAGCACACCTCGACCTGCGGTCTCGGGATTTTTCAAAATAACTTGCTATTCACCCTAAATACGAACCACATGCTATATTATCCCTAACAACCTTAACGAGCCGTAGGCGAGCATATATCTTTAGTACACCTCGACCAGAGGATCTCGGGATTTTTTCTAAATAACTTGTTACATCACCCTAAATACGATTTACGTATTACATTACTTCTAACAACCTTAGCGAGCCGTAGGTGAGCATATATTTTTAGTACACCTCGACCTGAGGGTCTCGGGATTTTTTCATAATAACTTGCTATTCACCCTAAATACGAACCACATGCTATATTATCCCTAACAACCTTAACGAGCCGTAGGCGAGCATGTATCTTTAGTACACCTCGACCTGAGGGTCTCGGGATTTTTTCATAATAACTTGGTACGTCACCCTAAATACGAACCACATGCTATATTATCCCTAACAACCTTAACGAGCCGTAGGCGAGCATATATCTTTAGTACACCTCGACCTGAGGGTCTCGGGATTTTTTCATAATAACTTGCTAGGTCGTCCTATATATTACCCATATATCAAATTTTTCATTAAACAATTGATAAATGATCGGTGACCTTGAGCTGTCTTAATTGACAGGTGGCATCCTCCATCTTTTCCTATTCGTAATATGACATCATCCTGAACACATTCCATATATAGAATATTATTGCCCAATGTAGCTAGCGCCCAAGTAACTAAGGCCCAAAGTTGCTAGCGCCCAACAATGTGACGTTTGACAGTTGACAGATGCCGTATGACATATGACGTATGACATTGACATTGACTTTGACATTGACTTTGACATTGACATTGACAGATGACGTATGACAGATGACAGATGACAGATGACAGGTGACAGATGACAGGTGACAGGTGACAGGTGACAGATGACAGGTGACGTCATAATTAGTATCGCCCACGTCTGCGCGCTGCCCGGGCATGCGCAGTTTGGACCTCCGGAAATTGGCGTAGAACATATCATCTCCCTCTACTTGACTTTTCACGGAACACTTTTGCATTCGAAATAGTCCGAGAGCTACAACTATATTTTAATAAACAAAGTTGCCACAGCAGATTGTTATTTGATATGAAGATATACCAGAGAGCTTGCTGTAGTCCAACCTACCGCTGGTATTTCAGCTTCGTTATAACGTAAAATTATTCATTATGACATAAAATTAATCTCGTTATAACTAAAAATAATCGAAAGCTAACTATCTGACGAAAATTACTTGCAGACTCCCGGACTATCTAATGTCATTCACGTCGCGCAGCATTGCCGTTACTATGGAAGCGAAAAATATCAATATATCTAGGTATCTTAGTTTAAATGTAATTGTAGCTTTTTGCGTTTAATAAGTAATACTGGATGTTGGAAATAGAGAAAATTAAATATGGATAGGAATAGATGGTTGTAGATAAAGCAGGGTATTTGACTCGCGTTGAATGAACCATAATATAGGTACTGGGATGAATTTATACAAATTAAATTTTTTATTTAGTATGTATCTTTATACATAAAATTATAATTTATTGCCCGATAGTTTAAAAAAATTTTGTTGTTTTAATTATGACCATCATAATTATAAAACAAGAACTAATCAACATTTTTATGTGAAAAGAGTGTCTAAAACATAACTCTATAATGGGAAAGAAAGAAAAAACCAAAAGTCATCCTCCACAAAATGTAATAGAATAAAAATTCTTTAGGGGTCTCTACATGTTTCGAACGTAGAAACGTTCATCATCAGGAGACAGGAAATGTATTTAATGCTGATGGTTTTAGCAGGAGAGAAAATGGTATAAAACCTTAATGGAGCTTTTATGCAATTAAAAAATTAAAGTGTAGAAGTGACATAAGAAGAAAATTGAAAAGGTTAAAACCAGTGGCGTAACTACCATAAGACAAGTAGACGCAATGCGTCGGGGCCCCCAAGCCTAGGGGGCCCACTCGACGAACAATAACTGAACCTTTTCTTTAAAGCAGAAATAATTTTTTATTGTGGTTAACAATTCTCCATAATTTATTACCTTATGCAAAGTTTGGCAACGGCAGCGTGATGAAAGAATAGAAGCTAAGTATAGGCATATAAAGAAAAATATGCTTGATTTTGAATTCGTGTTTTTATCTATTATGTTACATTATTTGTTCTCAGAAGCAGAAGTAAATTTTGCTTCAAAAGCTTTACAAAAAGAAACAATTGCTTTAGACGAAGCTAGTTCTGCTTTACTAAGGGCTAAAAATAATGTGGAAAACTACAGTCAACGCTATGATGAGGTCCAAAAAGAAGCACGAACAACTGCCCTGAAGTGGGACATTCCAGCTAATTTTAAGAGTAAGCGACAAGCTATTAAAAAAAGGGCGTTTGACGAATTAGCTTTAGATCATCGTTTTGATTTCAGAGAACAGCTTTTTAAAATAAATATTTTTTATCAACTATTGACGTTATAAAGTCTCAGTTAACAACTAGATTTACAGGGTTTAATAAATTAGGTGATATATTTTTGTTTTTACAACCTAAAAACCCCATAAATTTAACAAAGCCTGAAATCTTTAAAAGCTGTGGCTATATTCAACAAAAATATTTTCAAATCATATCGCCAAATTTCTCTTTACAATTTATAAACATGCTCATATTGATAAAAGCAGAATTAAATCCAGAAATGTCTGTAAAAAATTTTACCGATTTATTATTAATTAAATATAATTATTTGGAGAGGGACTTTACACAAGTTTACATTGTTATATTATTATTTTTTATCATGACGATTACATCTGCCTCGGCTGAAAGATCCTTTAGTAAATTTACAAAAAAATACATGTACAGGGTTATTTTTTATATTTGCGTACCCACCTACAGGGCTTAATATAAGTGACAGAAAAAAACTTTTAATACAAAAGTTGCATAATTTTTCCCGTCATATCTTTTAGACTTATTAAAAAAACATCTGCACATCGGAAAGTTAAAAAACAAATGAAAGTATTCTTTTTTTTAAATGGAACACCCTATTAATTTTTTACCAGGGCGAAAGATCTCTTTCTTCTGATTTCAAAAATATATAACATGTCATCATTTAATCCAGTCGTTTGTGAAATATTTGAGTTTTTGATTAATTGAATTGACTATAATCTAGTCGGCGTTCCGCATACTTCAACGTGACATATTTGTCACTTTACTTTAAATTGAAAGATTCAGTAAGGAAAATGGGATATACACGTTAAAGTATGCGGAACGCCGATTAGATTATAGTCAATTCAATTAATCAAAAA
Organism: Polydrusus pterygomalis; assembly: GCA_963969555.1. Taxonomy (NCBI): domain Eukaryota; kingdom Metazoa; phylum Arthropoda; class Insecta; order Coleoptera; family Curculionidae; genus Polydrusus; species Polydrusus pterygomalis. Next base: position 31,711,397 of record OZ018376.1, on the reverse strand, counting down.
CTCAAATATTTCACAAACGACTGGATTAAATGATGACATGTTATATATTTTTGAAATCAGGGGAAAGAGATCTTTCGCCCTGGTAAAAAATATATAGGGTGTTCTATTTTAAAAAGGAAGACTTTCATTTGTTGTTTAACTTTCCGATGTGCAGATGTTTTTTTTAATAAGTCTAAAAGATATGACGGGAAACATTATGCAACTTTTGTATTAAAAGTTTTTTTCTGGCACTTATATTAAGCCCTGTAGGTGGGTACGCAAATATAAAAAATAACCCTGTACCTATAATGAGGTTTAAATAATATTTAAAAGATTTCTTTCTACTTTTGACAGTTGAAAAGTCAAGGAATTATTTCATCAAAATAATGTTTTCTGGTAATCAATAAAATTGCCATCTTCAAAATCTTCAAAAAAATGACGGAAATCTTTTAAATTTCTTTAAAAGAAGAAATAAAATATGTATTTTGTTGAAGATTTACCAATTTATATATTATTCTGTTTAACAAATGACTAGTATTTACTATAAAATATTGACCAAATTTAGCTCAATTTGGGCTTGGTCCAAAAAAACTTTCGCTGACTTTTTGACTATGTAGTACTCATGCAGCATATAACTTGGATTTTAAATAACATTTGCGGCGACACTGATTATATCCATAGTGGCAACCCTATAAATAATCTAACTATAATAACTGATCCCTATCTATCCGGTGTCAGTTGTTGTCATCCAAAATAAAATAGCAAAAAACAAACAATATCTTTTCATTTTTTTAATTTACGGCTTTCTCGTTATACTCATAAATATAGTGCACCCCATCGTAACGTCTGCGGGTAGTCTATTGTAAATACGAAATGAGTTGTTATCTTTAACACCCGTTGGGAGCAACCCACTGTGACGTTCTGTGACACTTCGGGTGATTGAGTAAAGCGGGTGTCGTCTATCTGCATTTGGGGTGGTCTATTTGGGTTTAACTAGGGCTAGGATAATGGAATACTTTTTAACAAAAAGTGTTTAGATTAGGAGGGCTTTTATATTATATTTATATATTGCTATATATGATGCTATAGCGATGATAATAAAAAGCCTAAATAAAGCTTTTATACTTTAAGGAACTAAAAGGTAATAATTCAACTACGCGGGGCGGATTTAAGGAGGGACACAGAGGGCACCCGCTCTCATTATAAGAAAGAACGGTAAATATCCATAACATGCTCACCATATGTATCAGCCAAATGGAATAAATTCGATAATAAATACATGGGACGTGTCCGAAAAAACGCTCGAACACGTCGATTGGTATTTCTAGTTGCGCATTTTTCTCAATAAAATGTAACAATGGCCAATAACAACTTTCTTATTTTAAATGCAATACTCTGTATATTATTTAATTTTTAAATTCTTCAGAAAATTTTAAACATATTTCATGTACAATATCCTATACCTATCTTCAACTGTGTCGGAAATATTAAGTGTTTTCAGATTTATTGCAAAAATTAACAACACACTCAAAAACTAATAAGTAAGTAATACTGTTTATTTCTTGATAATGTAAAAAAACAAAAAAAATATTAATGTAGGAGATGTTGATAATGCTCGTCGTGAACGTCTTGGCAACATCCTACTCTTAAATAGAAAGTTCTTCTAATGTTACTGAACATCTCGAACGTGGCCGATTTAATCGCAAGCGTTATTCGTCTTAAGTCAACTAAGTCTAGGAATTTAGTTTTGTATACAATACTTTTGACATAACCCCATAAGAAGAAGTCTAATGGCGTCAGATCAGGGGATCGTGCTGGCCATTCCATCGATCCACGCTTCCCTATCCACCGATATGGAAATACTCGGTTGAGGTACTGCCGGACGTTGATTTGGTGATAGGGCGGTGCTCCATCTTGCTGAAACCATATCATATCATATCATATATAAACTGTGGGTAATATCATATATAAACTGTGGGTTTGCCGGATCAGGATATAAGTTTGTCAAAGTTGGCAAGACATTATTTTGGAGCAGTGCTAAATAAGTATCGCCATTTAAATTGCTATTAATGAAAAAGGGACCTATATGATCTCCAACTATTCCTGCCCAAACATTAAAGTTTTCAGGATATTGCGTATGTTCTTCTCTAATCCAGTGAGGATTTTCCCTAGACTAATAGCGGCAATTCTGGCCATTAGCATGACTAAAGTGTAAAGGTGCACTCATCAGAAAACAAAACATGTTCTAATTGGATCACATTGTTATCTAACATTGCCACCATTTGTTCACAAAAATACGTTCTCCTATCAAAATCGTCTTCCATGAGCTCATGAGTAGGTATCATTTTGTGATACATTTTGTTTTCTTGTAATGTTCGAATAATCGATGAATGGCTAACATCGAACATTGAGGCTGTTTTTCGACTTGAAGTATGTGGGTTTTCCTCAAATTCAAGCATAATATCTGATTTGGTATCACTTATTGCATTGGCAGCTACTTTTGTTTTATCTGCTTAACATGTCCAAGCTGGCGAAACTGCTTTTCTATTTTACCTTGGGCTATAGGCTGCAAACTTGGAATTTTTTTATGAAATAAGCGAGCAACTTCCATTTGTGACCGTGTTTTATCTCCATAACCAATCATCTGTAGAATTCTTATTTTGTGCATTTCTGTTAAATAAACCATTTCTCTGGTATGCAGTTAATGTGGGATCGGATATAAATGTAAACATCTATTCTATTTTAAAAGGTCTTCGGACTTGTTTTTTAGGAGGCGTTGGTTTAACAGTGTAATAGGCTTTTAGAATAAATTGTTGATACCTACCTAAAGGAGCCAATTCCAAACGCGTTGACGTTAAACACAAAAAATGCTAAATGTATTTTATTTTAAGTAGGAAAGATCTTGTCCTAAGAGAGCATATCCAGCTAGCAGGACAACTGCAAATGTGGCCATTTACGGCCATAAAGGGAGTTCGCTCAATCGAAGTAGAGCCGGCAAGTCGTGCCCTCGTGACCTAACTGATTTATGGAGAATGCTTACGTACAGTTTTTAACAAAATTCAGTGTGTATTTGATTAGCAGGGAATAAATGGAAAACTAGCAGATACTAAAATGCGATTACACTGAGAAACCGGCTTGTCTGTATACCGGCAGAATCTTTAGAAATATATTCGGATCCTACCATGGTCCTAACACCAACCACGAATAGCTGTACCTACCACACAAGGGACATTATTCAGGAAATTGGTCCACAGGCTTTGCGACGGCCTTTGCAGGTTTCGGCCATACGGCCATCGTCAGTGTCGTAAAAAAATAGGTTGATTTCAAAAAAACTAAACACAATATTGCTCAGTTGAAAATGAGACGCAAACTCAGTTTCCTTACAACCTGGTAAAAAATTATAAAATTAGCATAACCATTTTATTTAAAGTTTATTTTCGTATAGAGTGTGACCAGTAAAGTCCGCAACATATAGGATTTTTTTTTATTAATAGCTTTATTCGAAATTTGACTTTGGCATCAAGTTTTCTGCTTCGATCGAGATAAAAATTAAGCAAAAAAATAGCAGTCACGTGATTCGCATTATCTGTCAAATTTTAATTTTTTCCAAAAAATAATTCAAAAGTTGGGTTATTTCTAAAAATATCGTTAATCGTAAAAGTTTCTAGCCCACTTGCCAAATTTCAGCTGCATAAGATAATTTAAATTTTTTACCCACCACTAAAATTTATTTTCCACTTAATGAACTCTTTACTGATGACACTGTGTTCTTTCTGTCTTAATATTAAGGTGTATTAATTACTTTCAGACACAAACTACGTTTTTACAAATACTTATTTTCTGAAGTTACCTTATACAGGGTCAAAAACAAATAAACTTTGCGACGTCACATGCGACCAAATGTATCTGAAATAAAGTATTGTCAAAACTAAGAAGTTTTATGTAGGTTCCGTTGAGTTGTATTTTGCAAAAGTGGTACAATTTACAAAATATGGGTAAAAATCAAAATTATCTTCTGCAGCTGAAATTTTGCATGTGGGCTAGAAACTGCATTTAAAAAAACTTTTTCCAATAACTTTTTGCGATACTTTCAGAAATAACAATTTTGAATTATTTTTTGAAAATAATTTAAATTTGACAGATAATGCGAATCACGTGACTACTATTTTTTTGCTTAATTTTCATCTCGATCGAAGCAGAACCTAATGCCAAAGTCAAATTTTGAATAAATCGTTTAATAAAAAAAATTCCCATATGATGCGGACGTTACTGGTCACACTGTATATTTGTCACAATTTAAAATCATCAGCATTGCATTATTTTGTAAAATTTGTAAATTTATCAAATACTTCCTCACTGGCACAATATAAAATAGAAGTACAATAAAGAAAATGTGATAATATTATGATAGTACTGAATGCTGGTTTTTGTAGAAAACCAACTTTAATTAGAACTGATTCTTTTAAAATAACCTACTTTTCCTGCAATCTTCGATGTTATACTTTCAAAATAATTAAAAAACTTTAATTTTGCCTATCCTTTCTTAGCTTTTCAAGATTCTTTTATACGCATGCTTGTATTGCATGAACTTCTGCTTGGTATCCTTGTTGTACTGGGGGGGGGGGGGGGGGGGATTCTGATTTCCATCCTGGGTCTTTTCCCAAATATACCTGCGCTAACTCTGTTGGCCCTTTTCGATCCATCAGTGTACCAAACTAGGTGTAAGTGCAGTCTAATAACGGAGGTTTTCCTTTTTATCACATATCAGAATCACACATCTTTGTTTTTGTGACCTGTTACTTCAGTTATTTTTACACCATTAATTTAAACTTTATATTAATAAGAAGTAAAATAACGGCAAATCTAAAAGCTACTTTCCAAAAGTAAATGGTTTATATAAAAGTGTCAAGAAAAGAACCCTTTTCGCTTTTATATTTCAATCGCAACTGCCGAAATATCTTTTAATGAAGCGGTTTTCTTGATAAACGATAAATCCTATACTTGACAAATTAATTTCTTATTCAAAAGGGTCTGTAATATTTCGTTGACACTTCCACACCCCTGAAGGTAGGAATATGACGTGGTCGTTTTTCAATTGAGCGATGAGCCGTCACTTATATTTATACGGGCTTTATATACCGTATAAAAAGGCCACAAAGGGAAAAATGATTGAGTTTTTCTTTTTATTAGTTTAACACTTTATATTTCGGGTAACTTCGTCAACAATTATTGTATTCAATTACATTTTATATATTTGGGATATATTTTATGGAGCTTTCTTTACCGTTAATATATATTTGGAAAGAGTTCAGTCTCTTTTGCTTAGACGATTTTTTTAAACAAAATTAATTTAAAAAAGCAAGAAGTATAAAATAATACTTTTAATAGGATTTGAACTTTGCTATACCGAGTGTCCACGGAAGGTGGTTCGCCCCCTAACTTTTTTGTTTTTCAAGATAATGAAATAAAATTCAGGGGATTTGTATACAACATAAAACTGCATTTTTTGACAGGTGACTAAACATTATGGAACTTCCGGTTTAACCAAAAGTGACATAAACTCTCGATTTTTAAATGGGACACCTGGTACATTTTTACTTTTTTGACTTGATATGACATTTTAAATACAAGGATGTGTCACTTGTCACTTGTTGTCACCAAGAAAATATCATTTTTCCAAATTTAGTGTTTTATGTAGAGGGCTATGTATACCTTAAAATCACTTATTTCAGTTCTTTTATCTTGGGAAAAATACAATTTCACTATTTTTGGTTCAATGCTGTGTGCTATGTAAAATTTAATCTTTAAAGTTGTATAACTCATTTTTTTTAAACGGCAACATGGCTCGTTGGGTTAAGAACAAAGAGGATTTTATTACGATTATTTTGATACCATACACTATTAGGTTTTAGAAAAGCAGCCATTAAAAAACTTTAAAAAGTTAACTTAGCACTTTCCTAAAATGAAGCATCTTTTGAGAATAAATTTAGATTTAAATGCATCAAGTAGCCTGTGACCAGCAAAACTGATAAAACAAAATCATGCCTTGAAGAAAATTGAAATGCCAACGGCTTCTGCCAAAGTAAATTAGTTTGTTGTTTAAAAAACGTGGAAAATAATAGTTTTTCAAGGAGTGAAAAAGTTGATATGTTATTTCTGTCATTTTTCAAATTTAATTTTAAACTACCAATACGGGTTTACCCGTAAAACTGTAAGTTGGCATTTTCAGGTTTGTTGCATGGTGCAAAATTTTAAATTTGTATATCACAAAAACTGAAGTCTCAAGTAGTACCTCTTAGTACCCCACAAAACACTTTTGTTGGAATGCAATTCTATTGTGATATCTTCATTATTTTGACTAATTTTACCCTTACAATGTCTTACTAAAGATGTTTTATAAAAAGTTTTTAAAAAATTTTAAATAATCTTCCACACCTTCTTTTTAGAAAGGTTTTTTCTTCTTCCCCAGTTTATTTGGTTAGTTTAGACCCCCTTTACTGACTTCTCACATACTCAGTATGTTTTAATGTCCATCCATTTTGCTTTATATTATGTCTCTTCTACACTTCAAGTTTTAATTCCATACAAGCTCCATTAAGTTTCTACACCACTTTATCTTCTGCTAAAACTATCAGCACCAAATATATTTTCTGTCTCCTGATGATGAACGTTTCTACGTTCGAGACTTGAAGAATTTTATTCTATTAAATTTTGTGGAGGAAGACTTTTAGTTTTTCTTTCTTTCCCATGAAGTCTCAAGGTTCAAGTTACAATATACCTTGATCAACTTAGACTTCGTCTCAACTAGTCTAGGTTTTTAAAAAATGAAACTTTATTGTGTATTATAATTGACATATTTATCCGTTTTCTTGTTTAGAACTAAAATTGTTTGTTCTACCCTGCCTGGTTACTCAAAAAAGAAAAGCCAAACGATTTTTTTTATAATATTAGTAACAAATGTCTTTAAGATTATTTCCCTAGAAAAAAATATTTCAATAAATGTTTGACTTTATGGTTGAGTTTTGAAACTAAGTGAATCAACTATACTAACATCCTATTTTTTTTTTAGGGCACTTACTTTAAAATCAAATGAAAATAAACAGATGACGTGGATCCATAGGGCTTCACGTTGCATCCTCAGTACCTACAATTCAACACAATTTTAAAATATTCCTTTATTTATTGCTCTCTGAAATAAATGGCACAGCTAGCCGTATCTATTTTTATGATTCGAAAGGCAGTTAAATTTAAAAAAAAATATTCATTTTACTTTATGTGTAGTGTACTTTATACACAACGTTCGCCGTATCGTTCAATCTTTTTGGACTGAATAACCACCACCAAATTTCATGTTTGCACACAAAAAACAGCAAACCCTTTATTCAAACACACAGTTCATTTTAACGGACAATTCGGTAAACTAGTTACCTGAATCAATAGCTCGATTTACTTTTTCTGTCGAAAGCAAATAACAATATTGAAGTTTTAGTAGCCAGACGCCATTCGATACAAAATATAGCGAGAGAAAACCGCTTTGATATTCAGTTTTTATTTTCTCTAAAGAGGGGGTTTAATACAAAATTAGTGCCGTTTTGAAATAAAAACGTAATCAGGGCTAGTTTAATATTATTAGGTGGTCCTAAAACTAATATTATTGGTGTTGCCAATTGGCATTGGTCTAACTAAAAGTACTTTCTGAAAGGGAGGGAGGCTGGCTGGCTCCTAGACAATGTAAATATATTTACAGGGATTTCATATACTGAGATAAAAGTAGCCTTAATTTTAATCCTGCAATTTCTATCTAGCTATACATGCACATTTTATTTAAATTGTCTTTCTTAATCAAATTTGTTTTAATAATCACACTGGGACAAGCAGATATCACAACAACCTAAAAGTCTTTGGTGAACAGATAAAAACAGTCAGCGAAGCCAAATATCTAGGCCTAACCCTGGATTCTAAACTGACATGGAGCCAACATATTAACAATAACTATACAAGGCAAAATGTGTCTAATGAGATGCAGAAGATTGTTTGGGAAAACCTGGGGACTCAAACCGCAGATGGTGCTGTGGTTATACGTCACAGTACTCACAGTCATCGGACCCGTGATGACATATGAGTCTGTAGTTTAGAGAGAGAACAGAAAGAAAACACCTTCAACGAATGGGAGTCTATAATGGACCCATTGAATGCAGACTTTGCGGTGAAGAGGATGAAACCGCCTCACACATCATATACAGCTGCGAAGCGCTAAACCGTAAAAGATTCAAAATCTTCGGAAACATTCGACGTGGCGATAACCTCCCGCATGAGGAACTTGGAAGGAAACTGCTGGACCTCATAGAAGGAACAAACCTTTTTTGACAAGACTGGGGCGCGCAATAAGCCAGAAGGCTGCAGTGTAAGAAGCTTGGGCCACACGTCTAACCCGACCCCCGCCTTTAACCAACCAACCAAGCAGATAATCATCTATCACAGTCACTGTGTCGGAATGTCGAATCACATGTAGTGTACCAAGGTGGTATTTATGTCGTGGTCAACTAGATTTTAAAAGCTTTTGATAGACCTGGCAGGGACTGTTTGCTTTTTTCATGCATTCCAGGGATAGACATTTTATTTCCAATAAAATTATTTCGCGGTAATCTCGCACATTTTTCTTTTGTGAGTTTTAGTACATGCCCTCTCCGATTCATATTCTGGTTAAGTTGGAAAATAGGAAGCTCAATATCGTAGTGGCAATTCAATAGGTACTTTATGTTTCAATAAGGTCACCTATTTTAAAGAGTAGGAATTTTGAAAGCCTTTAGACGGTCTTCGTAGGGCAAGTTTCTAGTTTCTGCTTGAATCTTGTTAGCTCGACGTTCAATTCTTTCCAATAAATCAATATCCTTTATGTAAATGGGTTTCAAACGCTGTGACCACATTCCAGAATCGGTCAGTTTAGTATTCATATCAATGTAGTTTTTTCTTTCTTTCCTACATTTTTAACTCCACTTTAAGTATGGACTACTTCTTCAAATTCATATCAATGTTTTTGTTTTCAAATGGTTTTTGAATCACGTAAGTATAAGAAAGAGTTAGTCCATTTTAAAATTTTATGTATGTAAGATTCCCTTTTGAGGTCTGATGTAACGGTTATTCCCAGATCTTTTTGTTTCTCGATATGTGGAAAAGTGCTTTTTTTACACCAGTGACGAAAAGTGCATTTCAAAATTTTAAGAAGAAGTTAACTTCATTCTTTCAACAAAAAATCAAATAATATTCCATTATTTTGGATTCACTTTATTTTACTATATATTTATTAATTATTAATATCTTTACATGTTATATTAAATTCTTATACAGTTTCTCGTACACATAGATATAATTCTAACTAGGACACGCCTGAGCGAAGCTTGGTGGGCTGTTGTTTACCCTTGGTATAAAAAAAGACTTTGTCTCAGATATTTAAGTTCACGGTAATCACTTTACTGCTATAAGATTATTTTGGTTCTTTATTTCTGAACACTCGTCAAAAACTGTTTTCCTAACTCATGCAGAAAATATATTCCTGCCCTTAACTGCTGATCGAAAGATAAGACGCGACGCGAAACAGATACCTACGGAAAAGTATTACTTTTCAAACTGGTAAAAAAATAACCACAGATAGGATTTAAACAAAATCTTTATCGCGAAATAAATACACTCCCGTGCAGAGAAAACGGGCACTCCAAAATTTTGATTAGGTTTTAGCCTTGATAACTTTTTTATTTTTCATCCGATTTTAGTGATTTTTTTATAGAATAGCAGATACAATTGTCAGCTTTAACGTGTATTTTACTAATCTTAAGTAACTTTGGTTATTTCACATATTATACAAGGATAATCGAAACGCTGTTTTTTCTCTAATTTCAAAACGCCCTGTGGAATAATTAAGTAACAAAATTATTTTAAATTACCAGTTTTAATGTATTAGTTCCTTTTGCTCCATTTATCGGCGATGATTTTATCTTGATGCAAGATAATGCCCGACCACATTCCGCAATGTGCGTCACTCAATATTTGGTAGAAGTTGGGATTGAGAAAATGAACTGGCCAGCATGTTCTCCAGATTTAAACCCTATAGAGCATGTGTGGGACATGCTCGGAAGACGCGTTAGAAGTCGATTAGTAGTACCAACGACATTAAACGAGCTTCGTGCGGTACTTGAGAAGGAATGGGGGAGTATTCCGCAAGACGATATTCGCGGGCTTATTGATGGTATGAACCGACGCGACGTGTACAGGCAGTAATTAGCGCTAGAGGAGGCAATACAAAGTATTGACGCATACTTAATTAATTTGTAGTTGTTAAGTTTGTTTTCGTTTTAACAAAAAAAAAAAATTATGTAAAAATTTAAATTATTTTATTTAAATTTAAATTGTGTGAGACTGAATGCATGTATTGACATAAACCAAAAAATAAAATGTAAAGAATAGATGACTCTACATTAAAATTGGTAATTTAAAATAATTTTGTTACTTAATTATTCCACAGGGAGTTTTGAAATTAGAGAAAAAAACAGCATTTCGATTATCCTTGTATATATATATGTGAAATAACCAAAGTTACTTAAGATTAGTAAAATACACGTTAAAGCTGACAATTGTATCTGCAATTCTATAAAAAAATCACTAAAATCGGATGAAAAATAAAAAAGTTATCAAGGCTAAAACCTAATCAAAATTTTGGAGTGCCCGTTTTCTCTGCACGGGAGTGTATATACCGTTTTATAATTTTTTTTATAAAAAATAAATTATTCACCCAATAAAATCATATTAAAATAATATTATTTTTTTACAACTTTAATACCTCAGTCATCCCTAAACGAGTCTACAAAAAAAACATTATAAAAAGAGATATTCCAGGGTACGGGAATGATCCCAAAGAGAGCTTATTCTTTTGAAATCGCACGAAATTATAAAAGGGTCACTTTTACTATAGAATTTGATCTTTCATGGGTCAATGGTGGTTTGAAAAATGCTAAAACGTAAATAAACCCACTTAATTTAAAAGCTTTTGAAAACAAAATACATGAAATCCATCAAATGATATCGAATTTTTTTATCATTAAATTTCAAATGTTTATAAATTATAAAAGGTGTAGTACCTAATTAGTTTAAGTCTAAGAAGATTGATGTTACTTTATCATTTTATTTTTTATAGCTTTATTTTATATATTACAAGCATTAATTGACTTTTATTATATTTGTGGAGACGACTGTGAGTTTTTTCCCCATATCTCAACAGCTCCACTCTGAGATAATGGACTTCCGTAACATTAGAAAGATCCTCATTTATTAATAAAGTCAGACGATTATACATTTTTTTGTGATATTATATATGTTTATCATCAGCAAAAATTAATAGATTACCATAGTTCATGGATAAATAAAAAATCATATGTATAAATTATAAATAATAACGGACTCAGTACAGATCCTTAAGGAACTCTTTTTAATACCTTCGATAAATTTGAAAGAGAAAAAAATTCGTTTGAATTTTTTTTTAATTTGAGATATAGGTATTTGATAAATAATTTGCAAACCATTCACCATTTAAGTGTGTTTACTAAATCCTATATATTTAAGTTTTGCAAGTAATAATTCATGATTTAGATAATCAGAAGCCTTGGCCCCATCTTAAAACTATACTACTAACAAAATTTAAATACTAATTTTCTAAACTGTCATCTTTAAGTTAACATAATAATGTATTTGTGCTAACATTAGCTCTAAAACTAGATTGATTGCTAAGTAAAATATTATATTTATGTAAATAAAATATAACTTGCATAACGCAAGTCCTTATAAAAACTTAAGTAAGAGGAAAAAGAGTCAAACTCGTTAAAATAATAGTTAGTCAACCTGATAGACCTCTGCAGAGAAGAATTTAAAGCCCAATTTGTGCGATAAAATGCCTGATAAAAAGTAAAATTATGATACTGATGAACCCTAAATTTCTTTCTTTCACCATTACTGATTCTCAATTTCTCAATAACATTTCAAACAATAAAGGATAGGAGGGAAAAGAAAGAAAACACTAAAAGTCTTCCTCCACAAAATTTAATAGAATAAAAAATTATTCAAGGATCACTACATGTTTCGAACGTAGAAACGTTCATCATCAGGAGACAGAAAAATTTTATTTTATGCTAATGGTGTTAACAAAAGAGAAAATTAGAACCTTTAATGGAGCTTTTATTGACTTAAAAAAGTGTAGAAGAAACATGATATGAAAAAAATTTATGAATGTTAAACCATAGTACTGAGTATGTGAAAACGTTATCAATGGGGGTTTAAACCAACCAAATAAAATGGGAAAAAAAAAACCTTTCTAAGAAGGTGTCGAAGGCTATTTAAATTTTTAAAAAAATTATCAAAGATATTGTGTTTGTAAGACATTATGAGGATAAAATTGTAGGTATCACAATAAAATCACGTGCTAAAAAGTGTTTTTGGGATACCCCGAGAGAGGTTAATTTAAAACCAATAAAAGCAATCAAAAAGTCACAAATTTTTTAAATGAAAAGTCAAAAGGTTATTCACGTCTTCTACTTCTTCAAAATAAAGGATAGACTTCTCAGGCGTTCTATGCATGCAACATTGGATCTAGAGTTTATAAGAACTTTGGTCATAATATAACAGATGAGGAAATCAAAATAAATCTAAATAAGGGGTAGTGGAAGATATGATCAGTTGCCAAACTAAACTGCTAGGTTCATATTGTCGCTCATCAGAATGGTAGGCGATTGGGTTGTGTAGCTTAGATGGTTCTGATTTATATTTTTATTTTCTACTGAGAGTGATTCTTTATTATTTACTGTGCCCTTATGGAGCGCTATCTTATCACTCAATATACTAAGGATTTTTTAAGAGATTTATTTGATCAACAGCAAAGCAATGAGAGAATGAAAGATTACAATAAATATTGCGAATAAAATACAAATTAACGACTTGAGAATATAAAACGGTGACTTTAAATAGTTTTCTAATAAGGAGAGAAATTGCCCCTTTTTACTTACTTTAAAAAGGTGTTATTCCATCAAGTTTAAAGAAACAATTTCTACTTAATATATAACTCTGACCAAAATGAGAATTATACAAAATTTGCACAATAAACAGTTAAATAAATTACTCAAAGAACACTTACGCAATTGGAGCAAAATAGATTCGTTCTGGTGCAGAACTCTTCATGACTTCAATAATTGTTGAATTTAATCTTGACTTCAATCTGAATATACAAACGGGCAGAGGTTACCCTTACACTTGAATAATTGCTACAACTCTCTGAGTAAATATTCCTTCGAGTTTTTATACAGTTTTGCAACCCTTATCAACTGGAAGAAGGGGTTCCGTTTTGCTATATCAGTAATAATGTTGCACGTTGATAAAAGAGGGGATTTCACTGGATGTACTTTTAGAAGTGAAACCCTTTATCCCAACCAATTACAAAAAATTATTATTATCAAAATTCGTCTACTGACTACTCCTACGAAACTAGAAATGTCCTTGTCCTCGTTCCATACACTATCTTTCCACTGCACCTCTTCTTATCAAGCTCAACACCCATTAAGAGTCTTGGCACCACAGCAAAGTACGAGATGAGTAATCCATCCTTAAAGATACCAATCCATATCCAACAATATGGCTAAAAAATATAGTAAAAAGTAATTTCTTTTACCAATATCTTTTAGATTTAAATGGTGTGCGTATTTGCGTAGTATGCAATCATTTTCCAGTTGCATTTTTATACAAAAAATTTAATTATTTTTCCAGGTAGGCACCTACTATCCATCGATGTAAAATTTAAAGTCGAAAAATCAGCTAACAAGGAATTTAATGACCACTACGGATAACTAAAACTGGATATCTGACATTGGTCAAACTATTTTGCATTGTTCACTTTTTATTGCAAGTGAAAAAATGCCATGGAACTCTAGAAGTTTTCCGGACCTTAAAACCGGACTCAACTCTAATATTCGCAAAAATATTATTTTTGAATAGCTTTCCCACATCAATACAGTGTGACCAGTAAAGTCCGCATCATATGGGTTTTTTTTTATTAATAGCTTTATTCGAAATTTGACTTTGGCGGCAAGTTCTGCTTCAATCGAGATCCCATTGTGTCAAATTTAAATTTTTTCCACAAAATAATTCAAAAGTGGGGTAATTATGAAAGTATCAAAAAAAGTTATTAAAAAAAGTTTTTTTAAATGCAGTTTCTAGCTTACATACAAAATTTTAGCTGCATAAGATAACTTTGATTTTTTACCCATATTTTGTAAATTGCATCACTTTTGCAAGATAAGACTCTCTACTTATTTTATGAAGTTACCTTATACAGGGTCAAAAACAAATAAACTTTGCATCACATGCGACCAAATTTGAATAGCGCAATTTTGATTTTGTAGAAAAACACATATTTAATATGGCGCTACTTTAAAAAAAAATGTATCTGAAATAAAGCATTGTCAAAACTAAGAAGTTTTATGTAGGTTGCGTTGAGTCTTATTTTGCAAAAGTGGTGCAATTTACAAACTATGGGTAAAAAATCAAAATTATCTTATGCAGCTGAAATTTTGCATATGGGCTTAGAAACTGCATTTAAAAAAACTTTTTCCAATAACTTATTTCGATATTTTTAGAAACAACCCCACTTTTAAATTATTTTTTGGAAAAAGAAACTGAAAGAACTTGACGCCAAAGTCAAATTTCGAATAATGCTGTTAATAAAAAAAAATCCCGTATGATGCGGACTTTACGGGTCACACTGTATACGAACGCACGCCACTGTTAAAACTAATAATTGTAAAATGAAACTTTTTTGAATGTATATTTCCATAACCCTTATATTTCATAAAGATTTTATCTATGACCAAGTAAGTTATTGATGTTTAATTTTAATTGCTCCAGAAATAGACCCCAACATGGCATGAAAGAGGTGTGAATTTTTTTCAAATAAAATTAGCCATGTAATGCATACAAACGACGTCATAGCATGTAATGTTAACTATTACAATACTTAAAAGTTAGAGTAATGTCTCACTTTCTATGAAATAAATTTGTTATTTGTTGCCTTGCGTTTCTGCGTAACTCATGTCATTTGCAGTTTTAAAGCCCATTTTTCATAGTCGATAAAACAAAAATAACTCCATTTTGCATTAAACGGGCATATTTGTTTGATCTAAATTAGAACGTCGATTTTAAAAATAGCTCTAATGCAAAAATTTCGTGACGAAAGGGATTAAAAGGTAACTAATATTGAAAGTTTGTGCATAGTTTTTTCAAACACGATAGGTATGGTCTTTAAAGAAATTAACAATACATTGGCATGACTCAAGTTTATTGATTTATATGCCTACCCTAAAAAGACTATACTTACTATACAACATGTAAATTTTACATTAAACAGAGCTGGTTTTAGGAGAAACGAACGGCGCCCTGGGCCCCGAACGCCACCTTAGAAGGGGCGCCGAAGGAAGTCATATTTACTTTTTTTATAAATACTTTTCTCAGATATTATGTTATTTAATAGGTAGGTGCTACGTCAATCATTTCTTGACAGAAATTGTCCCACTGTACTTTTTTAAGTAGGTACTGCGTATTTTTTATAAATATGCATATTTTTATGTTTTCGGCTTTATAAGAATTTAAAATATTAAAAGTTTAATGTCCAGTTCAGTACCTACTTATGTCAGGGATTTTCCAATCTGAAGATTATAACAATTATAGTTTTTTGGTTATACACAAGGTATTTATTGGGGGTTTCCGGGGTTTGCAGGTATACAGGGTGAGTTTTTTAAAGTGTTACAAGGCGATATCTCGAAAACGGTTCAAAATATTTTCTTGAAATTTTAGTGAGGGAATGGGGAGATGGGGGGACATATTTAAACATATTTTTGACGTCTACCCCCCTTCCCAATTTTGAGGGGTGGAGGGTAACTTTGGAATTTTAAATGAGACAATGTACTTTTATTTGGTAAATACGAACCTACGTAAAAAACTACGTACGTATACAAAAAACGTTTTGATTTGCGAAATTTTACGAAATTCTTTTAAAAACCAATTACCCCAATTTTTAAACCAAAACATGAGTTCTGACATGTGGTTTCAATAGGACGAAGCTCCACCGAAACGAATTGTTTGAAAACAGGTGGATAAATCGACCTGATTCGTTAAACTGCCTGCTAGGTCCCCGGATTTGACCCCCCTTGACTTTTTCGTTTATTTATTTTTTATTTTATAAAAGATAAAGTGATGGCGGCTACACCTACAACTTTAGATGATATGAAATAACGAATCCGCGTTGCATGCTTATTAGTGAGACTTAAAATGTTACAACTGGTACGATATTTATTCTAAAAAGAAGTGACAAAGTGTTTGAAAGTTGAAGGGAGACATTTTGAACATCTTCTGAAGCGTGACAGACGATAAATAAGTAGAAATTAAATAGTAAAGTATTTTTTGTGTTTTATAACCTAATAAATCTTAATTTCGTAACCAGGGGAGCAAATCAAAAGATTTTTAATATACGTACGTAGTTTTTTACGTAGGTTCGTATTTATCAAAAAAAGTACATTGTCTCATTTAAAATTCCAAAGTTACCCCCCACCCCTCAAAATGGGGTAAGGGGGTAGACATCAAAAATATGTTTAAATATGTCCCCCCATCTCCCCATTCCCTCACTAAAATGTCAAGAAAATATTTTGAACCGTTTTCGAGATATCGCCTTGTAACACTTTAAAAAACTCACCCTGTATAGTTAGGGGTTGTTTGTTGTCACTTAATAATGCATTATTATTAGCTGCTTAACAAACTGTATTTATATGGATTTCTAATACATACTTGTGTTTAAGTTTGTCGAAAGATTTCAGTATTTTCAGTGTGAAACTGGTTATTTCAAAATTGTGTTCAGAACGTCTAAGGTGGCGAAAACGTCTTCGTGGATTAAAAATCTCCCAGAGTTAGAGTTTAGTGGAGAAAAAGTCTTCTGTAGGTAGAGCTTATACAAAAATTATTGTTTGTAACTGTTGAAGTTGTATCTTGGCCTTATATTTTGCTACCTATGCTGCAGTATGGTCGAATTACTTCAGTAGATGTTGAACGAAGCTTCTCTTTGTATAGACATATTTTTACTAATAGAAGACAAACCTTTTTAGTTGAAAATTTTAGAAAATATTTAGTAATAAATGCCTATTATACAATTTTAGGTTAAAAAAATTGTTTACTTTTATTTTGCTTTGTTTTTTTTTTGCATTTTTTTAAAAATAAACATATTTTTTAGAACCCAATGTGTTTTTTTAACCTCATTTTACTATAATAAGTTAAGAAATATTGCATACCATTATGCATATTTGGTAAAAAAATGCAAATAACTGCATATTTTAACAAACAAGGCGCATATTTTGGCTGAATTTAGGTACATATAATCCGCCCTTTATTTATAACAATGCGCGTTAATAAAATTTGGGAGAATTAAAGATCGAATCTATGCGTATTAACTTAAGAATTACCAAATGCCAATTAAACAAAAAAAACTTAAGAATTAAATTTTATGACTGCTTAAGATATTGCCTGGTAGTAAACGGTTGACTGTTTAAGCATCTGATTGATTACAAAACAATCAGTTTCCATTTAAATTGGTTGCCTTAAAAATGTTTTTCAAGTGTTGTCTTCATGATAAAATAGATAAAGTTCGCATTATTTCCATTTAATTTTTTTATTGTATAATTAAAATAATTCTAATTCACCCAGATGTGCTAAAATGCACACGCCATGCAGTAATAGTAAAAACGCAAAACTCAAAGTTCCCATGCTGATAGGTTCGTGTATTGTGAAACCACGAAAATATACAATTAATTAATCAGTTAATTTACATGAAATCATTTATATCTTGTAATTAAATTTCCAGAAATAAAATAATTATTATATACTTTTCAAAGCAAAGAGTGATAAAAGGAATAATAATTGCTAGTGACCCATATGTCTCTTCTTCATCAAATTATTAAAAGAAAACTTGACGGGGCTCTTACACTAACCCTTTCCAATTAAATAGCAATTCAATCAACTACCGAACCCCGGAAAAATATATAGCCCTTGTCTGGAATAATGCTTCTTGTCTGTCACGAATGACAATTTCCCACTCAATTAGAGGCCGACTACAAGTTGAACTATTAATTATGGAATATCTGTCGGGAAAGGACGGGTGTGAAAACCAATAAAGCTAGTGAAAATGAGTCACTCTTTGTAAAAGGGGAATTGTCCATATGTGTTGATTACAGGTCTTAAGGAATTCCGTTTTACTTACAGGAACTAAATAATTGACATACATTACCAAAGACGTTTATTTTCGTAAGCACTATAACGAAAGCTCGTTTTTATTCCACTATTTCCTTCGTTCTATTTTCGACCAATCACAATTGGCTATTTTTAACGACAGAATTGACCTTTAATCCCATCTGTCCTGTGTGTGAAAATTGGGGGTTTTGAATTTGAATTTCTAGAGTACTAAGACCATTTCGAGACGATCTTTTGTATGAAATACCTAATTTGAACCTTTATCTTTTTCGTTTGACCAAAAATAATGGATTATTTATTTATATCCGTACTTTTGATTAAAAAAAAATAGCTTGCAGGACGTATTTTAACTTCAATTTCTATAGTTATAATAACATTTTGAGACTATCTATCATATGTATGGAATACCTGTTCTGGACCTTTTTCTTTTGCGTTTGACCAAAGATAATGAAAAAAATATTATTTATGTTAGTATTTTCAATACTCAACATGGTGTGCAATATCCACTACGGCATTAATGTTCTTATTTTACGTCTACTTATTACAAAGTCTTCGGCAGCGTAGTGGTAAAGGTTACGGCTGTGGTCCCAATGATCCCTGGTTCAAACCCGCGAGCGTCTGCTTCTTTTTTTATATATATAAATATTGACACTTACCTGTTAAAATGTGACAGCTGTCGTAGAGAATACTGTTATTTAGGTACTGAAATTTTTTCAATTTGGGATTCTTACAGCTATAACCCTCGCTACGAAAAATGCAAAAAAAATATAACTTAACTGTTAAAATTTGAGAGCTGTGGTGACAACAGATATCAACAAAAGTTAGAGAAAAATACCATTACCTAAAAAAAGAAGGAATATAGTCAAATTTCTCTAAGAACACGCCGCATCGTGGCTAAGTCACCTGTCAATTATGGCACCTTGTTAAGGTCTGGTCTATTTTACGTTAAGATGTTGGCGACAGAGACAGGGCTGGGCTAAGTTATTTTACCATCGCATTCATCATATTTTAAACTTGTACGGATGTCCTAATGGATTATTAGCATAATGGCTTGCAATAATCCAGCGTTAATTTTATTTACAATCGAAGCATCGAACTCAACGTACGATAGATTAAAAGTTAGGGCTTATTTATTGGTAAAACAAAAAAATCCATTTGACTTGCACTAAACTTACCAATGGAAAACGCTATGTACAAGCCTGACAACATACAATAGTTTCGCCGGCCAAATATTGTAGCTTCGAGCCAATCAAGCGGCAAGCGGTGCGCCTGTGCATGTTTCGCGTTTATTGCTGCGTTGCCATATTATAATTTACGTTCGCGACGTAGTGCACAGCCACCAAAATGCCATGTGTGTTTAAATACAAACACCTGGATCAGTTTTCAGTGAGCGCAAGGTGTGGCAGCCTATTATACTATATAATTAAAACTAATAAACTGATAATATTAAATTTATAATAGCAAATGATGATAAATGAAATGTTTGTTATTGGAAGTAGGAGAGTTAATTAACCTAAGCTGGTTTATTCTACTCACCGTTCAACTTAAATAATAAACACGGAGAAAATTTAGTCTCTAAAAGGTGATGCGTGAGCTTACTACGGCCCACTACTGAACTGGAAACTTTTAGGAAGAAACCAGTGTCAGCAGTTAATGTCACATGTGGGTATCAATTGTCGAAACGCTTTGTTTTTAAAAATGTTGACCCTACACTGAACATGAATATATGAATTCATAATCTGAAAAATTTGATATAAATACATGTTTAGTTTGCTTAGGTGTCAACATTTGAATTTCTGTGTTAAAAATAGCTGCTTGTACAAATAGAATAATTCCAGTCCTAGAACTTGAAATAAGAATCTGTCAAGACCGTCTCAACAGATCGACTATAACATAATAATCTATAGCTTAAATAGTTTAGTTTAAACTTTTTAAATTTAAATACCCCAATTATCTTAGTTTTATCATACTCTGTGTAATTTGGGATACCCGATAGATATTTTAGGGTAATTTATTATTATTATTTTTTAATAAATAAATTAATTGAGTGCATTAGATAGAAAACAAACTGCGTAAACAGTCATCAATTATGTCCAAAACAGCTGGTTTTTTTTAAATAGTGTCATGAAAATAGGGCATTTTCCAAATTTATTATTTATTTCTTAAATTATTATTATTTCTAATTTAAATCTATTCCAAGCTTATTTTTGCAAACTACACATAAACATCGGCTTGTTTTATTTATATGTTATACTGATCTAATTAAACAAGGGGACGATCAGTATAAACAGCTCACAAGTCGACAAGCTTCGACGACATCCACTCTTGGGTCACAGACACCCACTCTTGGGTCAGACTCCGACGCACTCTCTGTCCTGAGCAGGGACGGTTCTATGGGGGGGCCAGGACCCCCAACATTTCTGACAAAAGCTTTAAAATATCTCGAGAGAAATACAATCAAGCGAAGGCTACCAAAAATTGTGACTGCGCCAATATGGTGCCCCCCCAATATTTTGGGTCTAGAACCGCCCCTGGTCCTGAGTCACAGCACTTTCGTTCTAGGGTCCCGTTGCGGACTCGTTTTTAAGTATCACTCTGAGGGTGGCCGACCATATACAATAATAAAAATAATAATAATAATAATAATAATAATAATAATAATAATAATAATAATAATAAATATAGACGCGTCTCGACTGCCAGTTACGACACCTGCTACTCACCCGCCTAGCCAGCAGAGCAGGTATTATAATGTATGTATGACTGATTTGTTCTCTACAATAGATTATAGTTGTTTTTTAGAAAGCCTATCTACCTTTATTCACCTCTCGCTAAACCTAGCTACGACCCCTACGCGACATTTGGTGGAGGCATCGCATTTATACGCGACAATAGTATCATTCTTGTCTAGGGCATATAATAAAAAAATACCTAAATTGTGTGTACGTTATAAATTGACGGTAAAATATAACATAAAAAACTCTACAATATGTGTTTAACTTACTTGAAATTTTTATTTTTTTGCACGGCTTTATATTCAATCGTTTTTGAGATATCTGCGATATTTCAAACTTTGATATCCTGCATATATATTAGGATGGCCCACATTTTGCGACTTTGCGACTTTTTTTTTCTACGGTATCACCCTTTTAAAATGTTGTAAATGTCAAGAAAATGGCGTGTGCGAAATTTTAAGTCATTTAATTAATCCAAAATGGTGCCGCCGATGGAATAAAATACAAAGGTTTTTAAATTTTAAAACTTTTATGATCATAACTACCACTGACCTAACTATATAGAAACCGAGTATATTTTATAAAGGTATTATAGGCAAGGGCGTCCATAGAGCGTTTTTCAGGGGGGGGGGGGCAAAAACTTAAACAATACTTTTTTATATACAGTGTCACTAGTAAAGTCCGCATCATGGGATTTTTTTTATTAATAGCTTCATTCAAAATTTGACTTTGGCATCAAGTTCTGCTTCGATCGACATGAAAATTAAGAAAAAAAAATAGTAGTCACGTGATTCGCATTATCTGTCAAATTTTAATTTTTTTCTAAAAATAATTGAAAAGTGGGGTTATTTCTGAAAATATCAAAAAAACTTATAGGAAAAAGTTTTTTTAATGCAGTTTCTAGCCCACATGCAAAATTTCAGCTGGATAAGATAATTTTTATTTTTTACCCATATTTTGTAAATTGCACCACTTTTGCAAAATAACACTCAACGCAACCTACATAAAACTTCTTAGTTTTGACAATGCTTTATTCCAGATACATTTTTTTTAAGTAGCGTTATATTAAATGTGTGTTTTTTTACGAAATCATAATAGGGCTATTAAAATTTGATCGCATGTGATGCAAAGTTCATTTGTTATTGACCCTGTATAAGGTAACTTCATAAAATAAGTATTTTTGAACACATAGTTTGTGTCTGAAAGTAATACACCTTAATATTAAGACAAAAAAGAACACATTGTCATCAGTAAAGTGTTCATTAAGTGGAAAATAAATTTTTGCTTAACCCAAGGGAAAGTTTATCTATTTTCAACGAGTTAATTTAAAATCTCTTTATTTTATTTTTTATTTTTTTACTTTCAGTCACAAACTACGTTTTCAAAAATACGTATTTTATGAAGTTACCTTATACAGGGTCAAAAACAAATGAACTTTGCATCACATGCGACCAAATTTTAATAGCCCTATTTTGATTTTGTAGAAAAACACACATTTAATATGACGCTAGTTTAAAGAAAATGTATCTGAAATAAAGCCTTGTCAAAACTAAGACATTTTATGTATAGGTTGCGTTGAGTCTTATTTTGCAAAAGTGGTGCAATTTACAAAATATAGGTAAAAAAGCAAAATTATCTTAATATACAAAGAAAACACTATATTGTGTTAAATTCCACTATATTCAAAAAACAAACAAAAACATTTGTCGACTCGACATGTTTCGCTACACTGTAGCTTTATCAAGAGTGAATAATCAAACCTAGGTGTAAGTATATATACCTTAGATTGGGTTTTCCAACAATTCAAAACAAATTTAATAGGGGTAAGTTATTAAGATCTAATTGACAATTTAGGAGATTATTTGTATTTTTAAGTTTATTTATTTCTAGGGATTCCAGCAAATTAAGTTTATTACCCTTATTTTCTGTATGAAGAATTTGGAAATTGTAATTAAAATTATGAGAAAATTCTAGTAAATGATTTGCATAAAGAGAGTCTGGTTTTTCCAACGTAACGCTAGAACTGTGTTCTCGAATTCTTTTTGAAAAGCTTCTACCAGATTGACCTATGTATGTTTTGGGGCAATCCTGACAAGTTAGTTTATAAACACCGCATTTATTGTCATTTTTTGTTTTAGTTTTATTGTTTTTAATAAATTTCCCTGTTGAGTTATTGGTTTTGAATGATACTGTAATATTATATTTTTTTTAAAAATTTGATATATTTTGGCTTGCTTTACCAATATACGTAATTGACTTATAAATTCTTTTATCTTTAGTGAACGGATAGACACTATTTAACGTTTTTTTTGTATAATTTTTTATTTAAAATCTTATCTATTATTTGGCTTGTATAACCGTTATTAATTGCAATTTGTTTAATTATGTTTAATTCTTTTTGAAAATTAATTTTACTAAGTGGTACTGTGATGAGTCTGTGAATCATACTGTGAAAAGCTGCTAATTTATGTTGTATAGGATGATTAGACGTATTGTGTATTGTAGTGTCTGTGTGTGTAGGTTTATGGAAGATAGAAAATTGCTAATTCAAAATTATCTTATCCAGCTGAAATTTTGCATGTGGGCTAGAAACTGCATTTAAAAAAAATTATAACTTTTTTCGATATTTTCAGAAATAACCCCACTTTTGAATTATTTTTTGAAAAAAAATTAAAATTTGACAGATAATGCGAATCACGTGACTACTATTCATTTGCCTAATTTTCATCTCGATCGATGCAGTATATTATTTTTACCTAATACATGATAAATACATTCAATATAATTAATATAACCTTTGTTTTCAAACATAGGCGGTAGATTTGGGGCAATCAGCACACATTTTTCATCATTGCTTTCTGTTCAATAGGATTTCTGATCAAGGGCGTCCATAGAGCGTTTTTTAGGGGGGGGCAAAAACTTAAACAATACTTTTTTATATACAGTGTCACTAGTAAAGTCCGCATCATGGGATTTTTTTTATTAATAGCTTCATTCAAAATTTGACTTTGGCATCAAGTTCTGCTTCGATCGACATGAAAATTAAGAAAAAAAAATAGTAGTCACGTGATTCGCATTATCTGTCAAATTTTAATTTTTTTCTAAAAATAATTGAAAAGTGGGGTTATTTCTGAAAATATCAAAAAAACTTATAGGAAAAAGTTTTTTTAATGCAGTTTCTAGCCCACATGCAAAATTTCAGCTGGATAAGATAATTTTTATTTTTTACCCATATTTTGTAAATTGCACCACTTTTGCAAAATAACACTCAACGTAACCTACATAAAACTTCTTAGTTTTGACAATGCTTTAATCCAGATACATTTTTTTTAAGTAGCGTTATATTAAATGTGTGTTTTTTTACGAAATCATAATAGGGCTATTAAAATTTGATCGCATGTGATGCAAAGTT
Organism: Polydrusus pterygomalis; assembly: GCA_963969555.1. Lineage (NCBI taxonomy): Eukaryota > Metazoa > Arthropoda > Insecta > Coleoptera > Curculionidae > Polydrusus > Polydrusus pterygomalis. Next base: position 31,686,950 of record OZ018376.1, on the reverse strand, counting down.
CATTTGTTATTGACCCTGTATAAGGTAACTTCATAAAATAAGTATTTTTGAACACATAGTTTGTGTCTGAAAGTAATACACCTTAATATTAAGACAAAAAAGAACACATTGTCATCAGTAAAGTGTTCATTAAGTGGAAAATAAATTTTTGCTTAACCCAAGGGAAAGTTTATCTATTTTCAACGAGTTAATTTAAAATCTCTTTATTTTATTTTTTATTTTTTTACTTTCAGTCACAAACTACGTTTTCAAAAATACGTATTTTATGAAGTTACCTTATACAGGGTCAAAAACAAATGAACTTTGCATCACATGCGACCAAATTTTAATAGCCCTATTTTGATTTTGTAGAAAAACACACATTTAATATGACGCTAGTTTAAAGAAAATGTATCTGAAATAAAGCCTTGTCAAAACTAAGACATTTTATGTATAGGTTGCGTTGAGTCTTATTTTGCAAAAGTGGTGCAATTTACAAAATATAGGTAAAAAAGCAAAATTATCTTAATATACAAAGAAAACACTATATTGTGTTAAATTCCACTATATTCAAAAAACAAACAAAAACATTTGTCGACTCGACATGTTTCGCTACACTGTAGCTTTATCAAGAGTGAATAATCAAACCTAGGTGTAAGTATATATACCTTAGATTGGGTTTTCCAACAATTCAAAACAAATTTAATAGGGGTAAGTTATTAAGATCTAATTGACAATTTAGGAGATTATTTGTATTTTTAAGTTTATTTATTTCTAGGGATTCCAGCAAATTAAGTTTATTACCCTTATTTTCTGTATGAAGAATTTGGAAATTGTAATTAAAATTATGAGAAAATTCTAGTAAATGATTTGCATAAAGAGAGTCTGGTTTTTCCAACGTAACGCTAGAACTGTGTTCTCGAATTCTTTTTGAAAAGCTTCTACCAGATTGACCTATGTATGTTTTGGGGCAATCCTGACAAGTTAGTTTATAAACACCGCATTTATTGTCATTTTTTGTTTTAGTTTTATTGTTTTTAATAAATTTCCCTGTTGAGTTATTGGTTTTGAATGATACTGTAATATTATATTTTTTTTAAAAATTTGATATATTTTGGCTTGCTTTACCAATATACGTAATTGACTTATAAATTCTTTTATCTTTAGTGAACGGATAGACACTATTTAACGTTTTTTTTGTATAATTTTTTATTTAAAATCTTATCTATTATTTGGCTTGTATAACCGTTATTAATTGCAATTTGTTTAATTATGTTTAATTCTTTTTGAAAATTAATTTTACTAAGTGGTACTGTGATGAGTCTGTGAATCATACTGTGAAAAGCTGCTAATTTATGTTGTATAGGATGATTAGACGTATTGTGTATTGTAGTGTCTGTGTGTGTAGATTTATGGAAGATAGAAAATTGCTAATTCAAAATTATCTTATCCAGCTGAAATTTTGCATGTGGGCTAGAAACTGCATTTAAAAAAAATTATAACTTTTTTCGATATTTTCAGAAATAACCCCACTTTTGAATTATTTTTTGAAAAAAAATTAAAATTTGACAGATAATGCGAATCACGTGACTACTATTCATTTGCCTAATTTTCATCTCGATCGATGCAGAACTTGATGCCAAAGTCAAATTTTGAATAAAGCTAATAATAAAAAAAATCCCATATGATGCGGACTTTACTGGTGACACTGTATAAGTGTATAAGACTATTTATTTAACTTATGCCTAATATATTAATTTATTGATATGTTTTTATTATGTAATTGTTCAGTTTAGTGATTTGTTGGTCTACTAACTAACCACTGTACTATTCAATATTTATACTGAATTATGAAATAAAATAGTAATGTGGGCGCCTAGGGGGGGGGGGGAGGGGCAAGTGCCCGTTTTGCTCCCCCCTATGGACGCCCTTGATTATAGGTATATTATATTAATAAGTTGTACCTACGAACTAACCCTATATTATGTATTTACACAAATAGTTTGTTTTAATTTATTTTAACATCACTTTTAAAAAGTTTCCGCAAATGTCGTCTTACTTACATCTTTAAATTTTTTTCTATATTCGCTTACAATTTGCAGTATACATTAACGTTCTTCTTCATCTTTTGTTAGTATTTTATTATATTCGTCTATGAGTTTAATACCCTTTTCTGCTGTATAATTCACTACTTTAAGCTTTTTCACTACATTAAAATTATTTATGTTAATGTCATTGTCCCTTGTGACATTGTATGTCCATACAAACATCCGTATCAAGATCTTCAATTTGCCAAAAATTTTTATTAAATATAAAACTATTGATCCACAGATATCTGAAGCTGCTGTTGAAAAAATTAAAAATCACCTGTGATACTTGTCTTCTGAGATTTCCGCAGTATCGTTCTTTGATAACAAAATCCCTGTTGAATATAAAAGAAATATGATAAAAGCTCTAGAAAAAGAAGACTCGCTAGAAGGAGGTGAAAAACGAGGTAAATTAGGTAATATACACGAAATAGAACATGAAGAATTTTGGGAATTTTTATCTAAAAATACTCTTCGATTTTTTGAAAGGTTAGGGTTATCCACAAATTTTTTAAAACCGAATCCAGAATACTGGGAAAGTAATGATGAGTACATAAAAAATGTTAATGTAGTAAAAAAGCTTAAAGTAGTGAATGATACAGCAGAAAGGAGTATTAAACTCATAGACGAATATAATAAAATATTAACAAAAAATGAAGAATAACGTCAATGTATACTGCAAGTTGTAAGCGAATATGGAAAAGAATTTAAAGATGTCAGTAAGACGACACTTGCGGAAACTTTTTAAAAGTGATGTTAAATTTGTGTAAATACATAATAGGGTTAGGTCTTAGGTACAATTTATTAATATAATATACCTACAATACCTATATAATATACTCTGTTTCTATGTAGTCAAGTCCGTGGTAGTTATGATAATAAAAGTTTTAAAATCCTTTGTATTTTATTCCATCGGCCGCACCATTTTGTATTAATTAAATGACATGAAATTTTGCACACTCCATTTTCTTGACATTTACAACATTTTAAAAAGGTGAGACCGCAGGAAAAAAAGTCGCAAAATGTGGGCCAGCCTAATATTATATATTGTTGTATATGGAACCAAGTATGTATAGTATTAATTAATAATGATAATAAATAACACTCTAATTTGCTTAAGTAAAACTAATCTCTCAATATTTCAATGTCCTCTCGATAAAAATTATTATAAACCTTTTTTAAGAATACTTATTATATACCCCCTTAGAGTTTTCTTTAGCAGATTTACTACACTTCACTTATCCTATTCGTGCTCATATACTTTGGCAACTTTGGCGAAAATAGACTTGTAAATTTTGTTGGCCCTTTCCAACAAATGCGAGTTTCGTCATTTTGGGTCCAAGGGGATCTTTTAAGGAGCTCTCCAACGTCCTAACTGAGCTAATAACCGTCAAATAGACAGTGCTGTAGGATGCTTAGAGAAAGTAAATTAAATATTTGGTTACACTAAATAAATAAAATGTACTTCAAATTATATTTACTTAAAACCAACTTGGATAATAATATATTAGCCAAAAACGAGATCACCGAATGGGCGAATGCTAATACCTACCTAATATAAAAATGCCTAGGAAAGTTGGTTTTACCGGTAAATTGTTTACATTCTGTACCGATCAGAAACAAGGGCGTCCATAGGGGAGGGGGGGGGGGCAAAACGGGCACTTGCCCCCCCCCCTCCCTAGGCGCCCACATTACTATTTTATTTCATAATTTCATTCATAAATATTGAATAGTACAGTGGTTAGTTAGTAGACCAACAAATCACTAAACTGAACAGTTACATAATAAAAACATATCAATAAATTAATACATTAGGCATAAGTTAAATAAATAGTTTTATACAGTGTCACCAGTAAAGTCCGCATCATATGGGATTTTAGTATTGAAAATACTATTAGGATCGTGTTTACGCAAACTTTGCATTGCATGTCGATGTCGCTCATGTCGATGTCGCTCTGCCGTCTGTCGCGGCCAACAGCGCAATATCTAGATCGGTCTTGTAACATAATACTCTGATAATACTTGGTAGAAATATAAATATGAATCAGCGTAAAGTCGGCAAGTAAATAATGAATAATGTTTAGTTTAGTTTGTGTTTTAAAGAACGCCATAGTAACTTTGTTAAAAAGTGTTTTATTGAGATAAGTTATAACTAAGGTAAGTTCACGTTATTTAAATCGGAATATTATATCGAAAAAAAAAAGCGGGAGGCAAAAAGTTGGAGCACAATAATTGCATATTACAGGGTCCGCCCAAATTTGGTTAACAAATGGGATAATTTTTTTATTATTGATTTCTCAGAAAATGTTATTGTACCGGGTGATTGGTTATATTTTGCTCCCCTACCTATCTCATGAAAATCTTCATGGTCTATTTTGAACGCTTGGGTAAATAAGTATAATTTAAAAACATAGCATAAGTAGGCTTAGACAATATGACCGATTGAATATAAGGCAATTGTTCATCTTTGTTGGTCTGCTATGTGAATATTATTGTTTATAAACAAATTAATATTAATTATTCTTAGAAATAAAACCATACAGTTAATATAATATGTTTTAGTTAATATACAGGGTGTCCCAAACGTAATGGGACACAGAGCAACAGCAGGCTCCTTAAGGCGAAATAATGCGATTTATTTAAACTTGCATTATCCCAAAATTGATAACAACCAAGATAAAGGGTGCCAAACTTTTATTTTTGTTTTCGTTTTTTTGGGATTATTTATAGTTCACCTTGGTTGGTCTGCTACGTGAATATTATTGTTTATAAACAAATTTATATGAATTATTCTTAGAAATAAATTTTTTATTATTGTTTTCTCAGAAAATGTTATTCTACATAAAAGTTTTGCATCTTGAGTAAATCATTTTGACGTATTCAAATCTTCTGTGGCATAAACAAGGTGACTATAAAATAGAAAAATATGACGTCAGTGACTCAAAATTTTTTTAAAATTTAAAAACTGAAACAGCCATATTAAAGAACTAATAAATCCAAGATAAAAAGTTAAATAAGGTTTTTTTCTAGTGCTAACAGTTTTCAAGAAAAGTCAAGTTAAAAATCAAATTTTTGCCCTTATTGAATTTTTACACTTTTCATATTAACTTTCCACATTAACTGTTAATATGGCTGTTTCAGTTTTTAAATTTTTAAAATTTTTTGAGTCACTGACGTCATATTTTTCTCTTTTATATTCACCCTGTCTATGCCACAGAAGATTTGAATACGTCAAAACGATTTACTCAAGATGCAAAACTTTTATGTAGAATAAAATTTTCTGAGAAATCAATAATAAAAAATTATCCCATTTGTTAAAACCAAATTTGGGCGGACCCTGTAAAATTAAAGAACATTTTTTAAACTTTTACAAAATCCAAATTAGAATGTGGGCTTTAATTACATGACATAGGTCATTAAAATTTTAAAGCTGTGTCAGGTATTTTCAATACATAGGATGCTTGCGTAAGGTGCAAGATCTGTGAATTTTTTTTATTAATATCTTTATTCAAAATTTGACTTTGGCATCAAGTTCTGCATCGATCGAGATGTAAATTAGGCAAATAAATAGTAGTCACGTGATTCGCATTATCTGTCAAATTTTATTTTTTTCTCAAAAAATAATTCAAAAGTGGGGTTATTTCTGAAAATATCGAAAAAAGTTATTAGAAAAAGAATTTTTAAATGCAGTTTCTAGCCCACATGCAAAATTTCAGCTGGATAAGATAATTTTGCTTTTTTACCTATATTTTGTAAATTGCACCACTTTTGCAAAATAAGACTCAACGCAACCTATACATAAAATTTCTTAGTTTTGACAAGGCTTTATTTCAGATACATTTTCTTTAAACTAGCGTCATATTAAATGTGTGTTTTTCTACAAAATCAAAATTGGGCTATTAAAATTTGGTCGCATGTGATGCAAAGTTCATTTGTGTTTGACCCTGTATAAGGTAACTTCATAAAATACGTATTTTTGAAAACGTAGTTTGTGACTGAAAGTAAAAAAATAAAAAATAAAATAAAGAGATTTTAAATTAAATCGTTGAAAATAGATAAACTTTCCGTTGGTTTAAGCAAAAAAATATTTTCCACTTAATGAACACTTTACTAATGACACTGTGTTCTTTTTTGTCTTAATATTAAGGTGTATTACTTTCAGACACAAACTATGTTTTCAAAAATACTTATTTTATGAAGTTACCTTATACAGGGTCAATAACAAATGAACTTTGCATCACATGCGACCAAATTTTAATAGCCCTATTTTGATTTCGTAGAAAAACACACATTTAATATAACGCTACTTTAAAAAAAAATGTATCTGAATAAAGCATTGTCAAAACTAAGAAGTTTTATGTAGGTTGCGTTATTTTGCAAAAGTGGTGCAATTTACAAAATATGGGTAAAAAATAAAAATTATCTTATCCAGCTGAAATTTTGCATGTGGGCTAGAAACTGCATTTAAAAAAACTTTTTCCTATAATTTTTTTTTTATATTTTCAGAAATAACCCCACTTTTGAATTATTTTTAGAAAAAAATTAAAATTTGACAGATAATGCGAATCACGTGACTACTATTTTTTTGCTTAATTTTCATCTCGATCGAAGCAGAACTTGATGCCAAAGTCAAATTTTGAATAAAGCTATTAATAAAAAAAAATCCCATATGATGCGGACTTTACTGGTGACACTGTATATAAAAAAGTATTGTTTAAGTTTTTGCCCCCCCCTAAAAAACGCTCTATGGACGCCCTTGATCAGAAATCCTATTGAACAGAAAGCAATGATGAAAAATGTGTGCTGATTGCCCCAAATCTACCGCCTATGTTTGAAAACAAAGGTTATATTAATTATATTGAATGTATTTATCATGTATTAGGTAAAAATAATATACTAAATAATTATAAGTGTGTTTTTTTAATTTCTTTTACCCGTAAAATTATTTATTTTCAAATTACATCAAATTATAATGTTTGAAGAAAATCACTGTGACAACGCTGTATGGACGTTTTTACTACATTTTTCTTATTTATTTATTCATTTTCTAACGGTATAGTGTTGGTCAACTGTGTTTGTGACATATTGTGGTCTTGGATTAATTTCTAGTATTTTTCGAAATAGAACTAAGTGTTGCAAAAATAACACTTTTACTTCTGATAAAGCAGCACTTGTCCGGCCTAGTTCTAGAAATACAAAAGCGTCTGGGACGTGGGTATTTTCCGGACGGTTTTTCACTTTCCAGATGGTTGCCGGAGAAATAGTGCATACAACACGCCCGGAAACTGTTTTTTTTTGGGATTCGCAGACTTCCTACGCTCGTCATGGAATCTTGCATACTCGTCCAAAAAAAAAACAGTTTTTTCCGCTAACTTACGTAATTTTTTTTTTCAACCGGTTGGAGAGAATTTTCAGAATTCTATTTGCAGCATACTTTTCAATATTAAAGAAATCATTCCTCGAAATCTACAAAAGTCACGTGATTATTTTTAGTAAAACAGTATCCATAGATACGTATAGCGATGATGATGATGATGGCAGGCAATGAAATGACACAATTATATTTCTCTCAACGTTTCGTTTTATATTAAAACTTTATCAAAGGTCTGAAAAGAGAGAGAGAGAAAGAGAGAGAGAGAGAAGACAATTTCAATAAAATAATGCGATAAAATTCAAAATACAAATACGGTTATAGCAAAAATTAAAATGAGGCAGTAGGTCCCTAATCAATACATAAATACGTCACAACTTTCGGTCAGTGCCAATTTGATAGTAAAACCAAAGAGTAATGTACTAATTAAAGTCGCCACAGTGGATCTTTTCTCGTGCGTCATTAATCAACGATCAGGACTCAACGTGGTTAATAACTCTGCATCCTTATTTATTACAGTAACAAGTTTGAATAAAAGCATAAAAGAACGTCTACAAGATTCCGGAATAATATAACGTGCTAGACAAGAATAAAACTATAAACGTCAATTAATTACTTTTTTTATTTGTTTAGTTGACTACCGTTGTATTTTAGAACGTCATTGTCAACCTTATTTTGATCTGCCAATCTAATTCGTATTTTGTAAATTTGTGTGTTGTTTTGGCGGTAAGTATTTATGGATTTTTATAATACACAATTTATTTATTTTAAATATTCTAACCGTGAAAGTTCTTTGAAAAGTTTACGGCAGTGGCTAAATTCCCTTAAACGAAAGGATGTTAAAAATTTGACTTTTGCGATTTTAATAGTCAATAAAACACCAAACTTTTCTAGATTTTAAGCTTTAAAAATAGTATTAAATATAATTATAACATCTGTTTGTCAATTTCTTTTAGATAATAGAGAATGCCGGGCAAAACTTAAAATAAATAATAATTTTTCGGGATATTATGTAGTTACGTCAAACGGTAGGCAGGCACGTCCATTTTATGAACTTAGACTTAGTTTTGACTTTTTTCGTCTCGTAATTTTGATTTGATTCATACGATTTTGATGACGCGAAAGTGATGACGCACGGGAAAAGAACCACTGTGGCGACTTTAGTGCATTACTCTTTGGTAAAACATAAACAGTGAAGTTTGAAGGTGAAGTTAGATTTAAATTATAGATAGGTATTGCAGATGGACTCCTCGGTCAAGTTAATAACAAGCTTCGTTATAATAATGGTATGTTTTGAAAAATCAACAATTGTAACAAAACAAGACAACGAACTGTGAAGTTAATTCTCCCCTCACCACAAGATTGGAGGTATTACTAATGTCTCCCGTACTCATTAAACAAATTTTTATATTTATTTATTTTACCTTACTCTGGGATTGAATTATATTTACCCATATTTTATGTCGTAAAATTAGTAAATATTGTGCTTTACTTCTCTTTGCTATTTATTTATTATGTTATTTCAGACAATGGGCCTATTGATTTTGCTTAACTTATATGGAAAGAAATATTCACTGTATAATATTGTATAATATGTGTATTGTATGTTAATCCGCCCCTGTCTAGAGAGTTTATGCAATGCAGTATAGTGTATCAATACTGAGTAAAGGTGTGTTGTTGGCAACACTGCGTATCTAGTATCTAGAAGGTACCTAACTAGCGATAGGTATTTTCGCTTGTATCGTAAAAACCTAGTTATTTTCAAAATATTTTTAAGTTTAAATTTCAGAATATTTTTGTATAAGAATATAATTCATTAATTATTTCCTATTATCGCTCCGGTGCGATTTACACAACTTATTAGTAGTGCTATATAGGAAACTAGGCATTTATAAGTAGAAAAACGTTTTTAATAGTGTTGCCGCGAGACGAGATAAAATGGGTCTCTCGTCTCGCTTCTCTCGTGATTTAAACCAAATATAGTAAAAACCAAACAAAATTTTAACGCGTTTAGGTTAGGTTCTATCATATTTGACATAAATTGTGTGCAATATATGTCAAATATAACAGAACCTAACCTAAATGCGTTAAAACTTTGCTTGGTATATTTACTACAGGGTGGCCCATTAGTGCGACAAAGGTCTATATCTCCTGTACCACTAAGATAGCGGAAAACTTTTGACGAAGCTTATTGAGGGTTAAGAGGTGCCTCTTATAAAATTATTTTTGTTTATTATACAGGGTGCTCCAAAACACCAGCACGGTAAGAAATTTTCATTTCCAAGATATTGACTTTTAAAAATGTCATTTTTGAGTTTCGACAGATCTAACAGTACGTCTTAGAGCAAAACGGCTCACATGTCCCTATCTTCCATTTTTATTATCTTCCCAAAAAATCACCTTCCGGTTAAACCGGAAGAACTATATTTCCTGCGTTCGAGTTACATTCGGTTTAGCCGGAAGTTTGATTGATTTGGGAAGATAGTAAAAATGGAAGATATAGACATGCGCAGTTTTGCTCTACTAAGAGGTACTGTTAGAAGGCTATAGGCTGTCGAAACTCAAAAATATAATTTTTCAAAAGTCAATATCTTGGAAACTATTAACTATAGAATAATAATGCATTTAATAAAAGTAATTATAAATGTATGTAGAATCTGAAAATTTAAAAAAAAAATTTTTTGGGACATCCTGTCTATTATGAGATTTTTAAAATCTTAAATTCCTCTTATCAAAAATATATAATGTCCATATTTGGACCGACGGTTTTCGAGTTATTTGACTGCAAATAATTTTATCCAGCGATAAAACGTCATAATAATTATGTTCAGAATGACCAAGCACGGCTAACTAGATGAAACTATTTGCAGTTAAATAACTCGAAAACCGCTGGTCTAAATATAGGCATTATGTATATTTTTGCAAAGAGGAATTTAAGAAGATTTAAAAGAGCTCAAAAAAGTAACGTTTTTTGCTCGAGAGAGATCAAGAGAGATCCGAGAGAGACGAAAATTTCTCGACGAGAGAGGGTAATTCTCTCGTCTCGTCTCGGAGCTTTATTCGAGAGAAAATATCTCTCTCGCCTCGTCGAGAGAGAGCCAGACGAGACGAGAGACGAGAGACGAGAATCTCTCGCCTCGGCGGCAACACTAGTTTTGCATATTAACTCAACAAAATAGAAGTTGTATTCCCAACGTTAGATGTGCGTTTACTTGTTATCATCACCCACCTTGTAGAAAATCGCTTACGATAGATAACAGAAAATTGAAGAGCAAGTAACCCTCAACGTTCTACACTTACCCTATATTCTGATAATTTTTCTATGATATTTTTTTTTAATTATCTTCACCCTACAAAAATTCAAATTATTCTATGATGTTCATGTCATCAGACATAAAAAAATTCTTTTGAAGAACACGAACCGACCATGGTTTTGGTATCTATTAATGTTTTGATATTTTCCTGCTAAAAATACTTCAGTATGCTTTGAATTTTTCTCTTCAAATATTCATAACTTCTTACCATATTTTTTATAAAGAATATTATACATTTTTCTAATGCTCCATTAAAGTTGCTTACCATCAAATTTGTGAAGAAAAACTATGTGCTTTTCTTCCCGTTCCTGAATTGCAATTCAATTACCAAAAAGTTATTATTAAACACAATTTTTCAATTATTATAATTCAATTACCGACATTTCTGCATATAATTCTGGTGCTTAAAAAAATTTGAATATCGGTAAGCAGAAAGGTAGAACTGAACTTGTTCTAATTCGTGAATAATTTCACGAATAAAATTAGGAATTTATTTTACACAAAAGTTAGCGCTTTACATTATAAATAATTTAGCCTCTTGACGTTACTTTATTAATAAATTCACGAAGAACCTCACAAATAATGTAAAACCTGGTTTAGACCGATACCGATACGACTATCGCATCCGTCACCGCATCTGCCTCAGTTTGAGGAATCATTTAAAGTGTAGCACCCGCCTCTGACACATAAGGGTCACTTCGAGACACATGAGAGGATATTCAGAGGCGCGAAGAAACTTTCCCCCCAATTACTGCCGAAATTACCGATGTCCACCGACCGATCGGCCTCTTCATCGGCCCTTTTGCAACCAAATTTAATTTTGTTCCCGCATTAGTCGGCCTAACGAAGCTTGCATGTGCTTTGGCCAAATTGGCCACTTCGAACGATATAAATTTTCGGCTGTTGGGCTTTCATTTACTGCATAATTTCGAAATTTGCTGAATTGAAGATTCGAATTTTCGGTGTGTACGTAAGCGCTATTAATTAATTTTAATTTAATAATAATATGCATGCACTGTGAAGAGTTATTGTAAAATCGCAAAACAACTATAATGATATTAATTTATCTGTATTAAATAGGGATAATTACCGAAATTCAAACAAGTTTTGAAAATCGGATATTTTTAAATATTTTCTCCCATAATAAAATTCCTGTTCGTTCCAGATTTCTAGATGATTTGGTCTAGGGCTAAACACACGAAGAGTCCTAGGAGCTTCCACAATATTTACGATGTCTTCATCGTCATCATATAATAATTCTTCCATTTCATTAATCATTTTAAAGGGAAAATTCATACTCGGTTATACAGTGTGTCTACTTAAGTTGGCAACATATGGAAAACTTTTTTATTATCTCGTTTATTATTAACTTTACGAAAAAAAGTTATTCTTCATAAAAAGTTCTGCATGGTCCAAAACCTAAAATGCAACCATTAGATGTTAACTTTTTTCAGTCGTATACGAGGTTTGTCAAGAAATATGAATTTTGCCCAAGAGTAAAGTACCTTTATTTTTGACAACATCGAAACTGTAATTATGAATGGTTGTTCGGAATGTAAAACTATATTTTAATATGCAATTAGATCGTACTTAAATTTATTTTTTTTTTACAATTTTTTATTTTAATGGTGTATCTATTAATTAAATTTCTAGAAATAAATTTTGTTTCGAGATTTATTATTTTCTTAACGAAACAGAAAGGTTATCATAATTTTTTTAATTAATAAAAGATAAATGTTCGGTATCCGTAATTTTAGAAAAATTTGTGAAAAAAAAAATTTTAAGTAGAAGGATGCAATTGCATATTAAAATATAGTTTTACATTCCGAACAACTTTTTATAATTACAGTTTTCGATATTGTCAAAAATAAAGGTACTTTACTCTTGGGCAAAATTCATATTTTTTGACAAACCTCGTATACGACTGAAAAAATGTAACATCTGATGGTTGCTTTTTAGGTTCTGGACCATGCAGAACTTTTTATGAAGAATAACTTTTTTTCGTAAAGTTAATAATAAAAAAGTTTCCCATATGTAGCCAACTTAAGTAGACACACTGTATAGTTTTAATGATATTTCTTAAAAAAAAAAAATACTTTTTAACATTTTAATCATGACCGGTGGTTGTTAATCGTTGGTCTTTGGGCGATTAAGTTAATTCTTATTTAAAGTGCTGGTTTGGACCACTTCATAACCTATAATTTTATAATTTCGCGTTTCATAATTTTTACCGGTTAATCAAAGGAACTGTTGATAATCAGAACCTATAAAAATGAAATATTGATTTACCATAACCTATACAACTAGTCCTAAAGGATTAAAATCTTAGACGAGGTAAAGGAGGGGACGCGGCATGCGCATCTACCGCGACAGAAGCAAAGTGTGACCAAAAATTCGATTATTCTGGTGCCAAACATCCTATTGTCACCAAGCGGGTTTTTGTGTTTTTGATTGCAAAGTGAATGAAACATAGTAGTATGTATCGTTGAATAAAATGGTAGTTTGTTCATCTTACGGGTGCAAAAGTCGTAGCTATCGAAAGGAGCCAGGAATAAGCTTCACAGGTAATAATATATTTTTGCAAACCGCCATTTTCTTGGTGCCAAACAGTAAATTCTGGTCACAATCGCTGTTTATGATGCCGCGTCCCCTCCTTTACCTCGTCTAAGATTAAAATAAACTGATCAACCCTACTCCGGATAACCCACCGACATCCAACCCAATACCTAACCTACCACAATAATTAAATTAAGATAGAAATAAAAAAATATTTTTCAAATTAATATTTCGACTGGGAAAACCGTATTTAAAATAGCAGGTTGCCATCTAGTTATTTGGTAGCTGTAGCAAAGACGAAAGACGAACACGATTGGTACTAACACAACCCCCTTAAAAAGAAGCCATGAAGTGACATCGGGTAACGCCACATCAGCTGGGAGGTGCGGATCCACAAGCTATTATTATGACGTGCGGCAACGGAAGTCTTTGCTTTGCTTTTTATGTTATGTGTTATCAATAATTTGTCATATTTAAAAAAAAAACAAATAAACGGATCATTTAAACTCTATAAAACAGGGCATAATTCAAACTCTTTATCACAGAGCATCGAACGTTTGCAACAATCCGGACGAATATTGAAATTTCAAACATCAAAAAAGATTTAAAACAGAATGGTTACCCTGAAACCTTTGTAACTAATACCACCGAACATTAACAAGTTTGTTAATGTTCGGTGCTAATACCATCTAAAAACTTAAAAATCGCGAAGTAAAAACTAATACAGAAACGAAAGAGCAACACAATACCTTATGTGAAGGGGATTTCTGAAAAGATTAGGAGGATAACCAAAAACTATAATATCCAAACAGCCTTCAAATCCGGAAATACGCTTAGAAGCTTTCTTACAAAAGTAAAACCCCACGTAATGAAAACATCAAACACACAAAAATGTTATCTATCAAATCCCTTGCGAGTGCGGCGAATGGTACATTGGAGAAACAAAAATACCTCTTCCCGTACGAGTTAAAGAACATCTGAAACATACTCAAAGAGGTAAAACTTCGAGATCAGGTATAGCGGAACATGTATGGACCAACCAACATAATATACAGTGGTCAGAAGCCAAGGTTTTGGACACGAAACCGCACTGGAGAAAACGAAAATTCCAAGAAGAAGCTTTTATGAATCAAAATACCCATATATTTAGTAAACCAAGTATGGAAATCCCCAATATCTGGAAGCCTCTTTCTTGTCCAAAACCAACAGCTCAAACTACACAGTAGCCTTAGAAATAAATTTAAGTTTACACTGGAAAAGGTTAGAGATACTAACTAACCGAAACGTTGTGTAAGCAAGCAAATATAAATATGATTAATGTCAAGTTTTATTACAACTGCGAGTCGGAACTAATACAGTATATAAAACCAGATCACCCCCAATAGAACTTGATAATTACTTCGAGTATTCAGAGCAATAATGGCTATAAACCATTGTATGGTAGCATTAACTCTTATTTTCTATTGGCTAAATTACCGTGATATTATCCTTACACAACGGTCTAGCAATTTTCGTTGACTTACAGTGGGAAAGCGCGTTGTTGTCATATCGCACATCTAATGGAAAAAATACCTAACTGCAAAAAATTCCATTTTTAAGTTATAAGCGTCATAAGTGTCCTAATACTATATTCTTTCTAATGGAATAACGACATTATTGTGTTGAAGCAAACAAACGCGATATGGCGGAAGTGTCACCTTTCTTTCACGCTACTTTTAATTAGAACAGTTACCCAACTATTAGTTCGGCTTTAGCCTTCGACGCAGGTGCACGCAATTTTCAACAGAAAAGTGACGTAAGTACCAGTTAAGACGTTTTTCCTCTAAGTTTGGCAATATTTTTATTTTTGAAATTGACTTAATTGTAATTTAGGTCACTTTTCTTTCATTCTCTTTATTTTTTGTTAGGTAAAATACAAGTATATTATAGTTTTTATTTTATAAAGTTACCATTACTTTTATAGTTTAAAGTTCCTCGTGTTTATGGTTACTTTCGTTTAAACCTTATATTGTTTATTTTTAATCCAAAAAAATATAATAATGTCGTTTTATTTTAGTGTAACTAAGGAACAATCGTTAATTTTTTAAGAAGAAAAGTGTCACAATTACATATTTTTGTTATTTACTAAAGTATTTAAAAAAAAAACTCAGTAATTTGATAATTATTAATAATTAATGAACAAACCTAGTCGCTGATGTTTATATTTTGTTTTTAAACCAAACTTTGTACCCTAAAAATTAAAATAATTCAAATTCAATTTTTAAAAGCGCGTTTTTTCAAAACAACCAATTTTGCAGTTAGGTATTTTTTCCATTAGATGTGCGATATATAGTACTAGCGTGTATCCGGCCTGCGTTGCAGCCCGGCATTATACGACGTCAGATAATAAGGCGAACAAACCCGAACAAACCTCAAACTCAACCATTTACCGGCCCGTCCACAATTCACATCCATGCATAAAACATAGTATGCCTTCGTCTATTCCGGCTTCGGTACTCTAATTTATCAGTGTTTATCAGTTTTTCTCTATAATATTATGCATATATTATACATAAAGACCTTCTTTTGAATCACTCTATCTATTAAAAAAAACCGCTTCAAAATCCGTTGCGTAGTTTTAAAGATTTAAGCACATATAGGGACATTACGGGCGATAGCGACTTTGTTTTATACTATGTTAAGATTCAGATTAAACAGTTGTATAAAGAGTATGTAAATTCTTAAGAAATAGAAGACTTTTTCTCAGTGTAGGTACAACATTTTAATGGTATTTTAAAATATGCAAGTAAAAATTCAGTTACCTACTCGTAACTCTTCGAACTTTCTGTACCGCCGCCCGTTTTCAATATCAAATAATATTATTTAGCAATTCTTCTCGTCTACGAAATCTCTTATCAATAAATACCCACTCCCAAAGGACATTCTGATGCTCTTTTCGATTTGTCAGCATTTTGGCAAGTCGTATGTTGTCAACTTTATCACCAATCCTACAGTGAAGGGATGGACGCTTTCGATGGTTATCGGCAAATTTAATAGATATTTCTTATTTCTTTTTCCATTTACGTTCCGTCTTGCACCCCGGAGTTTGTAAATTGGAAACAGAATAAAAAATTAAATTATTGTTCTCGACAAATCTAACTCTTGGCACATACAAGCACGCCATTCAATATACGACTGTTCGCGAACAACGCCATTTTTGTTACGATTGTATTTTAACAGCAACTAACCTTGTTAAAAGTTTGAATTGTTTTGACATTTTTGTTTTAGAGCCAGCGGCGAGCGACGAAAACCTAGAAATATTTTAATTTTCGCTCCCTTTTCAAGGGTCGTAACCAGCGGCGACATGTACAGTAGCACCACAGTGCCATAGCCCTGCCGACCTACCTGTACCGGGTGGTCAAATAAGCGAGGACGTCGGCTTTATCTCGGAAACCATTAATCGTACAACTTTCGGGAAGATTTTTTTATGAGTAAAGTGGTCAAGAGAAATTGCTGGAAATTACTTTTAAGTTCCTCATTTCGTCGCAAGGGGGCACAATTAAAAATTGTTTTTTTAAATTCCAAATTTCTTCGAAAATTCCCATATTAAGGTATAACTCTGATTACATCATTGGAAAGCTTAGACAATTCTGCATCATTTTGGTTTAAAGCTTATTGGCGTACCGACCTTGATAAGAGTGGAAGAAGCTATTGAAAGTGTAAACATTAAAATCGCTGTAACTTCTAAACGACTTACCCGATTTTACTAAATTTAAGCTTGGTTAGAAGTGCCTTCAATTGTCGTATCTAATGATACACGATAGTTTCTAATAAAATTGCTAGAGGGCACAATTTGTTTTAAAAATTATTGTTTTGGCAATAACTCTGAAACGAACAAAGATATCGAACTGCGGTCTTCACATCTTTTCTTGCAAATTTCATCTACTTTTCGATTATGATGTTATAGTTATACCATATGATTTGAATTTTCGGGATAAAATCGAAAAAACTGTTATTATTACAAATTGCGCCCTCTAGCAATTTTATTAAACACTATCGTGTACTGTTGGATACGGCAATCGAAGATGCTTCCAAATAAGCTTAAATTTAGTAAAATCGGATAAGTCGTTTAGAAGTTACAGCGATTTTAATGTTTACACTTTCAATAGCTTCTCCCACTCTTATCAAGGTCGGTACGCCAATGAGCCTTAAACCAAAATGATGCAGAATTGTCTAAGCTTTCTAATGATGTAATCAGAGTTATACCTTAATATGAGAATTTTCGAAGAAATTTAGAATTAAAAAAACAATTTTTAATTGTGCCCCCTTGCGGCGAAATGAGGAACTTAAAAGTAATTTCCAGCAATTTTTCTTGACCACTTTACTCATGAAAAAATATTTCCGAAAGTTGTACGATTAATGGTTTCCGAGATAAAGCCGACGTCCTCGCTTATTTGACCACCCGGTACACGAAACTGTTTCTTTATACGCATAATAATTATTACTTTGTCTTCCGACCCTTAATTATTTTTATTAATAATTTAAAATTTAAGGGATTAATGCCTAACGGCTAATGCTGCAAAAACTCCCAGACGCCGCAAAAACTTCGTGCCTTTTCGTCGGACAGGGAAAATTCCATATTATGGCCTGGCCTGGCCAGGCTATTAAACGTAAAAGATAGAGAAATAAACCACAAAAATATATCTCTTTCTCTTACTGGCTCGTAAGGAATTTTGTGCCGTGGCCAGATCTTCAAACAGAGCTCCGATTGGCGGATTTTCACGTGCTTTATTTTGTCTAGCTGACTAGTATCGTGTTCGTCTTTCGTCTTTGCTACAGCTACCAGATACTAGATGGCAGCTATTTTTAATACGGTTTTCCCAATCGAAATATTAATTTGAAAATTATTTTTTTATTTCTATCATAATTTAATTATTGTTGTAGGTTGGGTATTGGGTTGGATGTCGGTGGGTTATCCGGAGTTAGGTTAATTAGTTTATTTTAATCCTTAATCGCGTTGCAAAATGAATAAAATATGTCTTTTAAATTCGCGATTTTCTGCGCTTTCCTTGGAAGAAAAATGCAGGTGAAAGAATTGGGTCATCCCATATTGCCCGATTTGTTTATAACAGAAATCAATGCCCTGAAATTTAATATTAATGTTTATTATATCTTTAGTTTTCTTTGGAATATCGAGAAATACACTTTATGTGTGATTTAAGATATATAAATAATATTTTTGTTTTTTTTCCAGTTTTTTTATAAAGATTTTTGTTAATGATATTTTGGCCCTACCTATTTCAATAATTATCACCAGCCGCCACTGGTTTTAACTCATATTTTAAATCTAAAAGTTACTAATACAAAACCCGATACTGAGTAATTACTTCTAATATGTACTTTTAACTCAACATATAACGCCTGCGGAGCATTACCCGCAGTAGAGCCCTGCACGGGCCGGGTTTTTATCTCGGGCCTCTACGCGGCCCTGCCCGATTCTCGGGTTCGGGTCGGGTCGGGCCACTTAATCAATTAAGTTTCGGGCAGTCGGGCCCTAATAAATGTTTTCGAGCCGACCGGGCTTTTCGGGCCGGCTGAGCTTTTTACGTTTTATACGTAGGTAATACGCAACAGCTGATAGGCCGAAAACAATACATCATAAATTCTGATAGTTTAGGCTTCATGTTTCATGTTATGGTATATTAATTTACCAGTTAAACAATAGATTAAACGTCACTTAAAAAACTTGTAACGTTCAGTATATTGTTTAGAAGTCATAAATGTCAAGGCAAATTTGTTCAATTTCCTTTCCAGCCGGCTGGGTTTTTCGGCCGACCGGGCGTTTCGGGCCGACCGGGCTTTTTTACTCTTAGTTAATAGTTTCTTCGGGCCGCGTCAATGTCTTCGTTGCCAGGCCGGGTCGGGTCGGGCCGTAAAATTCGGGCCTGTGCAGGCTCTAGACTACAGTGCTTCAACCTCCGTCATTGACCTCAAAAATTTCATTACCCACGTTTCGCCTCTGATACACCCTAACAACTTCTGTAAAAACTTCTACAGGAGACTTATAGTTTCTGAGTCTTCACCCCTATATCTTCATATAGGCCCACATTAAACAGATCACCCTGTACAAATAATAGTATATAATAAGAAACAACACATTAAATTTAATTATCATATTTTGGCTTCTAAAAGCCTCTTTAGATTTAAAAAATACGCCGTAATATTAAAATTTGTGTGGTCTTAAAAACATAATATTCGGTTTATAGAAATAAACTCCGGAATAAAAATAAAGCAAGTAAAAAATTACACGCTGTTCAAAAACAATTTGCGATTAAATTGCTTTTAATATTTTACTTTATGGAAGCCCGATTCGCAATTTTATTAATTAGGTGCCTAAGTGGTCCCTCGTGTTCCGAAAATGATATTTCATTTTTGGCCATATCGCCCACATTGGCTTTATTTGTTTGCACGGTTAAAAACAGCGACTCGGAGCCGCACGGTGAATTATTTTGATAATCTAGCTGGACAAAAATCGACAAACAGAGTTTCTAAAAATTTAATAAAATGTTACAATAGCGGGTCTAACAAATTCGACGCTCACCATTAGGCTTATTGCACACTTACACAGTAAGTAGCGTGCCGTATAGGGGGCACGGGGGGGCAGTTGCCCCCCTCGCCCTTAGCTCTAACCCGCCCTTTGCGCCCTAATGCAACCGCAAAATTCAACTTACATACAATCTGAGTCCTGGTCTTTACTCTTTTTATTATTTTTGCGTTTTCCTGACCAACATTTCTTTAAAGAGCGGTTGGCAACGCTGGTTCGTCCATTACTTAGTCGCGCCGCGGCTCTTGGCTTTCCTCGCTCCTCGAGTCGTTACCTGTCGCCTGTCGCCTGTCGCCTCTTGTCGAGTCTTCTAGCAATAATTAGTTTTTAATTAATTAGTTATTAATTTTGTCAATAATAGGTAGTTTTATTTGCTGTTTATAGTTTTATCTAACTCATAATATTATTTAATTTTTTTAAGCAAAAAATGTTGTTAATAATATGACTTTACAAGTTAGTTGGGTAATATCATGATTATTTGTTAAAAGTTTGTTTCAAAATATTATTTTGGTAACGTACCTGTAAGTTATTTTTGTAATAAAGTTCAACTTAAGTTTATCGTTAGACGTTTTACTTTTGAATGGTTTACTTTCAATCCTGTCTAAAAATGTTTTGGTTTTTTTTTTAATTTATACTAATCGTTGGGCGCCCCCAAAATATCAGGATCAAGCAAAACGCATCGAGCCAGCCAGATCCGATGCGATGGAGTGGGGGAAACAGAATCTACCTATTTCTGTTTACTTTGCGATACTTCATATTTGTACTATTCTAACTTACTACTGAGATGGGCGGACAAACATTTTCCCTACGTGTATAAGAGAGTGCATACAGCCTATAAAAATGTTGGCTGTTACAATCAAAATCAGGATTGACCTTCAAACATATTTTATTCCAGGCACTTCTTGTGCAGTTTCTGTCCTTACATATGGAAATTGTTTTGTCCCAAATACCCGGCCTTGCTTCCACCAAAGATATAAGCATATCCATATCTATATCTACTGCCATAGCGGAAAATATGATTATGATATAATATACTAAATAAAATAATGTTCCCGCCAATAAACCAAGGAAATGTCGTAAGCGCCGTATATGTGCAAGCATCAATTAAATCTTAAACTCTACTGGGCATGTCTCTCTGTCAACACAGTAACGGTTGCCGTGAATTGTAGTGGGGACTCATCACGGTGGAACGGAACCGTGTACGCGGTGCCGGTGCGTGTGAAAGGTCACATAAATGCTGCCTAATCCCTTCTTAACCATATAAACGGTGCCGTTAGGACGGTGGCCGTGTAAGTGTTCAACGGGCCTTAGGATCTCGTAAACAGTAAGAGATACAGCGAAGGTTAAACTGGAGCAAAGTTGTGCAATTTTAACACGACTAACAAGCCGTCGAAAAATTTGAAAAATTCTACCTACCTAGGGGAAAGTTGGACAAAACCGGGTAGGTTGATAAAACCGTGTATCGCCTAGGTCTGCCAAATATTTGTTGCAATCTATCGGAGAATGCTAAAATTAGTGTTCTTAAATCACCAACAGTCGCGTGTATTCATTTCTACATCATTTGAGTAATATCAGCCGGAGTTTTTCGGTGCACCAAACTCGATTTTTATGGTAAGTTTATAGTTTTTTTCTCCTCTACTGAATAACTAATGACCATTTTAATAAAAGATTAAAAAAAAAATTTAGGAATATTAAAGAGAAAATAATGGTGAGATTGAGCCGTAATGGAGCTTTTAATAGTGTACAAGAGGTGTAAAATTGAATAGTCAGAAGGTCGACAATCAAGACTCCAGCATACTGAAGAGTCGAGGGTTAAGTGCAGAAGCACACTGTGCGTCTCACCATTATTTTCTCTTTTGCTAAAACCATCAGCATTTTACTTTTAACTTTGTTTCCTGATGATGAGTGTTTCTGCACTCGAAACATGTCGATGTGATTCTAGGTTTGCCTAGTCATTCGTGTAATAAATATTGTGGAGAAAGACTTCTTCAAAATTATTACTAATAATACTAAATATTGTAAATATTTTCTTCTGGCAAAACAGCTCATTCACGATAAATATTAAAGAGGTAAAATAGCTTCCAAATACATCCAGTCACTCTACAAAAATATCTGGGTTGTCATAACGCCGTTCATATAAAAAATGAGGAGAAATGTTGACGTATTATATCACTTTTATAACACTTCCACTTATTTACTGCCGGTGACTATACTACTAGAAAACGTCATTTTATAGTATTATGACCGTATGCACCAAGGCCAGTTAATCATGATTAGCTTATAATCATGATTAAATATCTCAATTAAGAAAATTTTCAATGCGCCAGCACTGCTCAGGAACTTAATCAAGATTAAAGTTAACCAGCCAATCTTGATGGGTTATATATTTAATCATGATTAAAAGGTTATATTCGTGTTTTGTTTTGAAATTTGTCTCGAATTTTCAATAATAAAATTAAAATGGGAGACGAAATCATCTTCGAAGATGATTTTATGTAATGGATATTTTTAATGATGGCTTTCCGAGAGCTAGAAAGACCTCGGAGACAAAATTATTTTGATTTGATAGATAAATAGGGTTTGTTCAGCTAACACAGTTCTTTTCTTTTTCGCATCTAATATATTATTTTCTTCCTCACCAGTCAAACCCTTTTTTTTCTGTGAGTCAAACTCCATGACTCTAGATGCCGAAGTGTGAAATTGGGGGTTTCATGCGCAAAACAGCCAAACTGGAAAAAGTTCTCGGAAAAGTTGAAAAAACAACAAAAAGAAAACATAACCACAACTGTCAATCTGCTTGGTGTTTCTGGTCACAGAAAAATAAAGGGTTTATTTTTCTGGTTGATGGCACGAATTTTTGCATCTGAGCTACGTTGCCAAATCGAGGTTTTAATTTTACCCTGATTACAAAACCCACATATTATCCTTTTAGTTGGTGCATAGGCTGTTTTATTTAATCACGGTAACCTGGTTAATCACGATCACCTAATCATGCCTAATGGGTAAAATGGTGCATACGGTCATTAGTCTACATACAAAAAATCATTAAAATCGATGAGCAGGTTTTCACGTAATTTAGGAAAAACCAATATTTTTACAAATTTTTGACGCCCTCTACCGGCTAAACGAGACAATTTTGGATATAACTAAGTCGGCTTAGATCGACCTATTTTGACGTCAGGAGTCAGTCGTCAAACGTTGTACACATATTTTCCGGACCTTCTGTATTTTGTATAATAATAATTTGGAACTATTTTTTGGCGTCATTTCACTTTGTTATTTCCTGTAACAAATTTGAAAATAAAGATTGTTTATGTTTATGTTTTATTAGATCATTTTCCTCATTGTGGTCATGACCAAATTGCGCAACTTTACCCCTTCGTCTTTTAGATCTTACAGGCGTCTATATCTAAAAAACCATACCCATAATTAAAAGGACACGTGAAGCTCCGTAAAATTTAATGATAATATTATACAGGGTTAGGAAAAATTACAAGAACGGTCGATTATTTCAAAATATACAGGGGTTATCAAAAAACGTCTTATATAAAAAATGTAGGGCTATTAAAAATCTACATATCGGTGATAAATTGAAATATACAGGGTCGCCCACAAAGTTGTGGAGAATGATAGTTATATTTTTTTTAAATGGAACACCCTATATATTTTTACATTTTTCAGTTCCACATAAAATTATAATTATTTTTTATTAAATGCATTATTAGTCTATACTTCATAGTTTCTGAGATATTGACTCTCGAAAAGTGACATTTTTGAACTTTGGCAGCTTCTAACAGTACGTCTTAGAGCAAAAAGGCTTACATGTCCCTATCTTCAATTTTTAATATCTTCCCAAAAAAATCAATTTCCGGTTAAACTGGATGTAACACGAAAGCAGAAAATATAGTTGTTCCGGTTTAACTTGAAGTTGATTTTTTTGGGAAGATAATAAAAATTAAAGATAGGGACATGTAGGCCGTTTTGCTCTAAGACGTACTGTTAGAAAGTTAGAAGCTGTCAAAGTTCCAAAATGTCACTTTTCGAGAGTCAATATCTCGGAAACTATAAGTATAGACTAATAATGCATTAAAAAAAATAACTATAATTTTATGTGGAACTGAAAAATGTAAAAATATACAGGGTGTTCCATTTAAAAAAATATAACTATCATTCTCCACAACTTTGTGGGCGACCCTGTATATTTCAATTTATCACCGATATGTAGATTTTTAACAGCCCTACATTTTTTATATAAGACGTTTTTTGATAACCCCTGTATATTTTGAAATAATCGACCGTTCTGGTAATTTTTCCTAACCCTGTATATTAATAAGTAGTTGTTTTAGACCGTCATACTGTCAAAAGGCCTGAAGCTTTAAACATGACGTTAAAAAAATTGCGCCGACAGTTCAAAGGAAAAATATGTTGAGTGCCTTATAGGTGTATTTTACACACAGTCAATTTTTTTTCTCTTCAAAAAAATTGCATTGCAGTTGCATATGCATTGAAAATGTTGTTATGAACAACAAAAGACAACGGCGAAATTAAAATAAAATGTTTGAAGCATCAAAGTGTTTGCACAAAGTAGCCTGTATTTGCATAACAAACAAACTTTCATTTAGCGCTTTACTTTAAAACTAGCAGTGGCACATTTACATTTAAAGTGGGATTTAAAAAAGACGTAAAACCTAAATAGGGCTCTAAATAATAATTAATCCCTTAGATGGGGACAAACGATTTTTCCTTATTATTTTAAGCCATTTATCGTTTGGTTTTTGCTTCGAGATGTAACGATTTTTATTGCTTTTCTCAGCAGTAAAGAAGATTTTAATATTAGAAGATAGAGTTAACGTCCGTGAAAATAACGAAAACTAAAAATGTAGTAGCAAACCTGACAAATAACATTCTCCAGCCATAATATATGACTACTCTATAGACCAGAACATATTGTTACGAGTTGACAGTGGTCGTGATTATGGAGGACTTGAGGTAGGAGGCCGATCGCAATGCATTGGATTCGGTCCAAAATTAGCATCGGTAATTCAGCTTTACGAGTTGCCATAAGATGGCGCTCGTGTTCGAAGTGGGCTATCAAATAAATGGTTTCTTATGGACGCGATAACTATTTTTATTTAAATTAGTTCTTTAAGGAACAAATAAGGACTTTTATATGAATTTACACTTTATTTGATATACTTATTAGTAAACTCGGACTGTATAAAGTTCCAACGATGCTTCGTTTTTAAAATACAGGAACATTCTAGCTAGAGGGTTTTACCTTTGGAGCTAGAAAGAGACTTATTTGGCTGCGTTTCATCTCTGAAGAAGATCCTGTCTTACACCCCGACACAAAGCAAACTCTACTTTTACAAATTGTACCATTATTTATTATAAATATGGAAATTAATTACAATACAACGTTATTTGTATTGTCTTGCCTTCAAACGTTATTTGTTATTTCGAAAAATAAAATGTCAATTGTCAAAAATAAAAGCACAGAAAAATAAAGGGTTTAAGTAAAAGTTAAAAACTATGGAGGATCTGGTTTTCCATATTAAAAACGAAGAAGAAGAAGACAACATCAGCCCACTTCGGACGCGAGAGCCATCTATCGGCCAACTAGCGAACTAACCAAAAAACCGGGACATAATTTGAAAATGCTGCCATTGTCAATCGGCCTCCTACCCTATAGTTCTCCATAGTCGTGATCTAGGTGTCTTATTGAACTCTAAGCTAACGTATAGCAGGAACAACGGCTTATTATCTAGGAGTTATTGATAGCAGTCATATAGAAAAAACAGAGTCAGAGGCTACACTCGAATGTTAGGATTTATATTAAGAAATTGTAAGTTATTTACAATATCGTCCTTGTTTTTTACGCTAGTGAGAAGCAACTTGGAGTATGGATCATTGATATGGTCCCCAATTTACTCAAAATATATTATCATGATGGAACAAGTCCAAAGAAAGTTTTTAAAATTTTTATCGTTTAAAGAAGATGGAGTGTATCCTCAGAGTGGGATGGATAACAACCACTTGTTACAAAGATTTGAAATCGAAAGCATGCAGAAACATTACAGCAGTGATATTGTTATTTAAAATCATTAAGGGTGTTACAGTTTGTCCATCCCTCTTGGAACAACTAAATTTCTTGATACCTAGGATTTCTACTAGAACCAGCACTTGTTTTTACCTACCAGCAGCTAAAATGTGTGTTGACCGCTCCGGTCTACAATAGGGGTTCCAGGTATAATAGGATAGCAAATTACTGGGATCTAGCTAGATAATATGTCCTTAAGAATTTTTGTTCGAACCACCCTAGCGCACTTGTGATGAAAAGTTAATCTCAAATTCTTTAATTTAGTAATAGATTTTATTAAATTATGTAAATTGTAATTATTATATCGGCCCTATTAATTACATTTATGTTGGGCCTAAACGTATTAAATAAATAAATAAAAATATACAGTGTCACCAGTAAAGTCCGCATCATATGGGATTTTTTTTTATAAATAACTTTATTCAAAATTTGACTTTGGCATCAAGTTCTGCTTCGATCAAGATGAAAATTAAGCAAAAAAATAGTAGTCACGTGATTCGCATTGTCAGTCAAATTTTAATTTTTTCCAAAAAATAATTCAAAAGTGGCGTTATTTTTGAAAATATCGAAAAAAGTTATTAGAAAAGGTTTTTTTAAATGCAGTTTCTAGCCCACATGCAAAATTTCAACTAGATAAGATAATTTTGATTTTTTACCTATATTTTGTAAATTGCACCACTTTTGCAAAATAAGACTCAACGCAACCTCCATAAAACTTGTTTGTTGTTTTGACAATGCTTTATTTCAGATACATTTTCTTTAAAGTCGCGCCATATTAAATGTGTGTTTTTCTACAAAATCAAAATTGGGCTATTAAAATTTGGTCGCATGTGATGCAAAATTCATTTGTTTTTGACCCTGTATAAGGTAACTTCATAAAATAAGTATTTCTGAAAACGTGCTTTGTGTCTGAAAGTAAAAAAAATAAAAAATAAAGGGGTTTTAAATTAAACCGTTGAAAATAGATAAACTTTACGTTAAGTTAAACTAAAATTTATTTTCCACTTAATGAACACTTTACTAATGTACGAAGGCGTAGAAGGGCCACATAAATTTTTTTTTTAATATTCCGACTTTAAACTCGGAATTTAACTAAATTCCGACTTTAAACTCGGAATTTAACTAAATTCCGACTTTAAACTCGGAATATTACTAAATTCCGACTTTAAACTCGGAATTTAACTAAATTCCGACTTTAAACTCGGAATTTAACTAAATTCCGACTTTAAACTCGGAATTTAACTAAATTCCGACTTTAAACTCGGAATATTACTAAATTCCGACTTTAAACTCGGAATTTAACTAAATTCCGACTTTAAACTCGGAATTTAACTAAATTCCGACTTTAAACTCGGAATTTAACTAAATTCCGACTTTAAACTCGGAATATTACTAAATTCTGACTTTAAACTCGGAATTTAACTAAATTCCGACTTTAAACTCGGAATTTAACTAAATTCCGACTTTAAACTCGGAATTTTATAATCTCAAATTTTTTTGCCATTTTTTATATTTTCCTCAATACCTCCCTTATTACGGCCTTTGGAACAAAAGTCAATATAAGCTTTTATGTGGACCATAGAATAAGACAACTTTTTTATTTGAAGGATTTCCATCTAAGTTTTATCAGTTCCGAGATATTGGCAAAAATGTGAAAACCACTTTTCAGTCAATATCTCGAAAACTATAAGACTTACCAAAAATTTCTAGGAAGTAGAAGTGAAGATCTCATAGAGATGCTACTTAATAGTTATATACATTGTTGCCGTATCTCTCACAGTTTTCTAGGAAACTTGCGTTTTATGGATTTCATAATATTTTCATGACCATATATACAGGATGATTGATAGTGGATGGCCTATTAGACGTTTTGGACGAACTTACCAACGGATCACTTTGAAAATTTGGTTACATGCATAAGTGGACGTGCTCTCTCCTTCAAAAATATTTTTAACTATGCAGTGTTGCTGGTTCTACTAAAAAATGCTAGCTACTTTGATATTTTAAATGGAACACCCTATATATTATTAAATTTTTAAATTTTACATAAAATTATAATTATTTTTTAATAAAAGCATTATTAGTCTATGCGAGATATTGTCTCTTGAAAAATGACATTTTTGAATTTTGACAGCTTCTAGCTTTTTAACTGTAAGTCTGAAAGCAAAACGGCTTACATGTCCCTATCTTCAATCTTTTTATCTTTCCAAAAGTAACAACTTCCGGTCAAACCGGAAGTATTATATTTCCTACATCCGGTTTAACCGGAAGTTGACACTTTTGGAAAGATTAAAAAAATTGAAGATAGGGACATGTAAGCCGTTTTGCTCTCAGACGTACAGTTAAAAAGCTAGAAGCTGTCAAAGTTCAAAAATGTCATTTTTCAAGAAACAATATCTCGGAAACCATTAAGCATAGACTAATAATACTTTTATTAAAAAATAATTATAATTTTATGTAGAATTTAAAAATTTAATAATATATAGGGTGTTCCATTTAGAATATCAAAGTAGCTAGTACTTTTTAGTAGAACTGGCAACACTGCATATTTAAAAATACTTTTTGAAGAAGGAAGCACGTTCACTTATGCATGTAACCAAATTTTTAAAGTGATCCGTTCGTCCAAAACGTCTAATAGGCCATCCACAATTATTCACCCTGTATATGCATGGAAAAAATGTCGAAATTTAAAATTCTTTCAAAACTTGAAAATATGACAGAATATACTTCTAATATTATATGAAAACTTGAAATACTGAAAAATAGGGTCAAATAAATATTTTACACCATTTAAAAAAAAAAATTGTAGGTAAATGTTTTTGTTTTTTAATATTTTGGCATTCATTTCAAGGGCAGAGAGCTATCCTTGCGTTTAAATTTTCATCCTTATATTTGACTACCTATTTCTCTCTTTCTCTCATCTTTTCAATTCGTAATAAATATATGTGAACACGACACTATTCCCGTGTGTGTCATTTTTTCTACAACCTAAGATCGTTGCATACTTGTGACAATACTGTTCCGGTGTCTGTAGTTTTTCACAATGGTATAGTTTTTTCATAACCCAAGATTGTACTATCAAATATATATAGTTTTTTCACAACCCAAGATCGTCCTATCAAATATGTATAGTTTTTTCACAACCCAAGATCGTCCTATTAAATATGTATAGTTTTTTCACAAATCCATTTCGTTTGTCTGGTACCGATAATTGCTGCTTAAAAAAACGAAATTTAAGACATTGTCAGTACCTAACTAACGAAATTTTTTACCTGAGTAGTCAAATTTTGACAGGTAGGTGTCAATTTTTTTTTCATTTTTTTATTGTCTAGTATCGTAGGTGCAAGAATGCGATATCAAAAGTAAGGAAAAAAAAAGTTAAACTTGAACTGTCAAATTTTGACAGGTAAGTGTCAATTTTTTTTTTCATTTTTTTCTCCTCCTAGATCATTACCGCAAGAATCCGATATCAAAAATCCACAAAAACAATTTATACTTGAACTGTCAAATTTTGACAGATGGGTGTCAAATTTTTTCTCATTTTTTTATTGTCGCCCATCGTTGCTGCAAGAAAGCGATATCAAAATTAAGGGGAAAAAAAAGCTTGAGCTGTCAAATTGTGACAGGTAAGTGTCAAATTTTTTTATATTTTTTTTTTCTCCAGGATCATAGCTGCAAGATTGCGAGATTAAAAATTTACATAAAAATACTTTATGTCACTGCTGTCACATTTTGACAGGTCTGACATGTCAATTTTTTTTACTTTTTTCTTTTGTCCAGGATCGTAACTGCAAGAATGTGATATCAAAAATATGAAAAAAAAATTTATACTTTAGCTGTCAAATTTTGACAGGTAAATGTCAAATTTTTTTACATTTTTTTCTTGTCTGGGATGGTAGCTACATGAAGTCTAAATGAAAATTTTTATTTAAAAAAACTTTTAAATCAAATTTTTTTTATCTCTTTAAATAAGAAAGTTGATGTGACTGACACCTGTCAAAATTTGACAGATTGACGTAAATTTTTTCAACTTTTTTTCTTATTAAAAAATAAAAAAAAATTTAGGTGTTTTTTGTTTTTCTCTCAAATTAACTGTAGACTCAGCTCATGTATCGTATTGAATTATTTGAATTTAGTTAAATTCCGAGTTTAAAGTCGGAATTTAGTAATATTCCGAGTTTAAAGTCGGAATTTAGTTAAATTCCGAGTTTAAAGTCGGAATTTAGTTAAATTCCGAGTTTAAAGTCGGAATTTAGTAATATTCCGAGTTTAAAGTCGGAATTTAGTAATATTCCGAGTTTAAAGTCGGAATTTAGTTAAATTCCGAGTTTAAAGTCGGAATTTAGTAATATTCCGAGTTTAAAGTCGGAATTTAGTTAAATTCCGAGTTTAAAGTCGGAATTTAGTTAAATTCCGAGTTTAAAGTCGGAATATTAAAAAAGAAATTTATGTGGCCCTTCTACGCCTTCGTACTAATGACACTGTGTTCTTTTTTGTCTTAATATTAAGGTGTAGGGGAACTAGGGGCAAGACGGGACCATGAGGTAAGATGGGGTACCCCAGTTACTGCCAACACTGACCTGTGTGGACGGCTCTATTGAATAACCTTGGACTCACTTGATAATAACATCGCTCAGTCTTCGCAGAACAGGCGTTCAAAGAACACCGTTCGGAAATTATGATCGATTTTCCAGTATTACGTGTCATTGATCTTATTTTCTGGCTTAAAACAGAGAATGTCAATAAGTGTACATCAAGTTAAAGCAAAATACGTTATTTTTTCCTGGAGTGTACCAGTATAGAGGCATCTTTTGGCAAAAACATTTATTTATCAACGTCGACTGTAAAGGTAAGAAAAACTTTTTGTTTAAAGTGTCATTGGGGGCATGATGGGATGTTATATTTGTCGCATACTTCATCTTGCCTCAACTAATATTTTTTTTGTTAAAAATCATAATAAAAAATTAATTACTTATTAATTAATGTATAATGAATTAAAATTGTTATTTTAATTTTCAGAAATGTTTATATTGCGTGACATACTCGGAGTCCACGGAAGGATGGACTACCTGTCAAATATGTCAAGAATAGTCCTACAATTTTTATGCCAGCATAGACGAAGGTGATCCACAGATATCACCCACACATGTGATTTTCGTAAATAAACCCCATCATGCCCCGTACCCGGGGCAAGATGGGATAATGGTTTGTTTTTAAATAAGTATAGTTTTTAGTATTTTGGTGTAAGTTCAGCCAAACATTTTTATGCTAAAAGAGTTATGGATGGAATCCAAAGAATTTTTAGAATAAACTTTATTTTTTGCTAAATTGGTTTTATTTTTATTGATATAATTGCTTAGCGTCCCCGTCTTGCCCCTGGTTCCCCTATTACTTTCAGACACAAACTACGTTTCCAAAAATTCTTATTTAATGAA
This sequence comes from Polydrusus pterygomalis, assembly GCA_963969555.1. NCBI lineage: Eukaryota > Metazoa > Arthropoda > Insecta > Coleoptera > Curculionidae > Polydrusus > Polydrusus pterygomalis. Next base: position 31,655,525 of record OZ018376.1, on the reverse strand, counting down.
GTTACCTTATATAGGGTCAAAAACAAATTAACTTTGCATCACATGCGACCAAATTTTAATAGCCCAATTTTGATTTTGTTGAATAATACACATCTAATATGGCGCTACTTTAAAGAAAATGTATCTGAAATAAAGTATTGTCAAAACTAAGAAGTTTTATGTAGGTTGCGTTGAGTCCTATTTTGCAAAAGTGGTGTAATTTACAAAATATAGGTAAAAAATCAAAATTATCTTATGCAGCTGAAATTTTGCATTTGGGCTAGAAACGCATTTAAAAAAACTTTTTTTAATAACTTTTTTCGATATTTTTTGAAATAACCCCACTTTTGAAAATTTTTTTTGAAAAAATTAAAATTTGACAGATAATGCGAATCACGTGACTACTATTTTTTGCTTAATTTTCATCTCGATCGAAGCAGAACTTGATGCCAAAGTCAAATTTTGTATAAAGCTATTAATAAAAAAAAAATCCCATATGATGCGGACTTTACTGGTGACCCTGTATAAATAAATAAATAGGCTATTGAGTGCAATAATGCCAGGGCAAGATAGACATCTCATTTATAATTATATATTTATAAAATAAGGTATTATCATATTAATATTTCCAGGGGAGGCACTGCCTTCCCTGTCTCCCCTGTTGAGTCGCACTGTTTTTTACATTATCACGATAAAATAAGAATTTATGAAAGCAAAATGTCAACTGTAGTTTTTAACAGCGATTACATTCCGCTAGCTTATGAAATTTAAAAATTTCTCACATTCAAAAAAATATAGTGTCATAATATTAATCAAAATAAATAATTATTTACAGTTTATTTTACCTTTAAACGACCACGTAAACACTTTTAAAGTTTAGTAAAAATATTTTAGATAAAGCATTTTATGTCAAAGCAAAACTCAACCAAAACTTAAACAAATAGAATATTCCTAATAAAATTGAATTTCGCTGGTTCTTCAATAAATATAACAGCATTAGCCTGAGATATAAGAACAAAATATTATTGCGTATATCTGAGGCTACGAGTTGAAAGATTCAGCAATGAAAATTGGAAATAGAATTTTTATTTGCCATTTTCTACTTAAAGGCTTAGCCAGGTAATGACATTTATTTTCTGTCTCATAATCATCTCATTGGAAGGTAAAAGTTTTTGAGTTAGTTTACTTAAACCAATAGTAGCCTTATTTTAGCCAATGTGCCTGGATTAAGGCTATTGTATCCTGCAACTCATCAAAATGGTGATATAAAGTAGCCGAGGTCGGTTCTGCTATATTGCAGGTTACATTATATTATGTTTACCTTATTGGCTGCCCTTTTCAGTTTTCTTGTGTAGCTAGAGAGGGGAGCTATAGATATTCAGCCGTTTTCTGTGCTAGCAGGGCCTCATTTTCGATTGCAGTATTCCGAAGATCTGTCTGTGGAAAGACTTGTTAGTCTATTGTCATATGTTTGGGTAACTCAACGTCTGCCTCTATAGTGACACTCCGGTAGGGTCTTCTCTGAGGAGGACGCCTAAGTAGTACCGGTGTGCCCTCAGATTTTTCTTTTATTCATATAAAGCTACATATTCTATGGTATTAGCTCGTAACGCCACCTCAAAAACTTCAATGATCCATTCGTGAAGTTTTCGTTTGTCACCTTTATCTAATTCTCGCCAGTCTGTTGTCTGTTGCGTAGCTATATATTATGTGCTTTCATGTTGCTTTCCTACATACCACCCATGGAGACTTCAATTACATACACACTGATGTTTTTACAATAAAATAGATAACACAACCATAGCACAACCAAAATATGTGTAAAAAATAAGCGGAATGGCATATTACTGACTTTAAAGCTGTTTAAAAAATTACTTTTTAAGATTTTAATAAAATTTCATTTTCTCGTCGCCAAACTAATATAATCCATTACAGCAGTCTGTAAAATGCCACTAACACACCTGGATCTTATCTCAGACAGCAGTGAATTTTTAAACTGCCTTATAGGGTCGTATATTCGGCGCTCCTCTAAAATTATATCCAAATTACGGTAATTTATTAGCCTCACTACACTTCCCAAAATTAATATTAAAATTAATATGCCCGGCGTTATTAGAATATATTTTAATAATTTGCTAATATTCGAACTGGGGGTCCTCTAGGGACCCATCAATATCGTAATTAATTTGTGCTATATTTGTGCGACGTTATATTTTATAATGGTAATTGAAAAACAAGAGAGAGATAGACAGATGGAAGGAGAAAAAGAGGGACAATTGAGGTCGATGTGGCCACTAATTGATAATGCAAATAATTGATTGTTAGATGGAAATCAACTTATATTTGGAGGATTCAAAAATGCAAATTATTATTTTATGAAAATTTATGAAAAATCATGAATATGGAAATAAAAGATGAATAGTTTATGATCGTATGCGAGATTAGCACCATTTTGCTCTTCCTTGTTATTAAGTTTCTCTAAATTAATACTGAAACATAATTTCATTATTCCTCTCATCGATGGTAGGTAGGTACTTTGATGCCAGAGTTTTAACTATTTTTTTTACTACTGCTTTATATTTTTGCTGTAACCAGCGTTTTTTGTGTATTAAAGGATCTCAGTAGATTATAACCCTAAATTAGATACCGTTACAGTATCCATCGCCCGGAGGACGTAAATTGAGCCCCATTTCCATATTCAGTCCCTCAATCACACTCAGTAAATTGAGTCCCAGAATATTCTTCGAAATGATAGTGTTAAGATTAGCGCGACTACAATATTTGCGTTCTACATGAACAAAAGTTGCATTTGTTCTTGTATTTCATTAAGCTTATTGCAGTTGTGGAGGCTTTACGTCTCCCACACTTGTTTGCCAAAGCGTGTGAATATTTTTTATTTTCTAAATTTTTTATGTCATTCTTATTTCTTTCTAAGCCATGTATTTTTGTAAACAAATTTTAGTTCCAAATCAAACGTGCTAATATTTAATTTTCTTTTACAGCTTTTAAAACCTTATTACAAATTCTTGAAAGTTCTTTACAAATAGATATTTTACATTTTATGTTAGCACTTTAAGCTTATAAGTTAGAGTTCAGTTTTTCATTCGGTCAAGACCTAACATATCGCGCAAGCTTTAACTATATTTTTTGAGTAACCCGTGTATGTATTTTTGTTAAAATAAATTGACTTCGTGTTTTTTAGTAAGGTGGCGTTCATTATTCCGTCCTCTACCTCCTTATCAAAAATAAACAGTGCATCTGTACACTCACATCTTAAATAATAAAAAAAAAGGTGTTTGTTCTCGATACAACGCAGCAAACGCCAAACAGTCAACTGATTAGACGATATTTTTTGGGATACACTATACTATACATTTAATAAAACATACCCGAATGCTTGAAAAACTTTATTTCAATATAATAAGAATATACTTTATATTTACATAAGAATATTCATTAGAAGAAGAAGAAGAGAAGAATGTTAAAAGACTTTTTTTACATATTCAAATATGGAAATTCGTTCATTACACAAATCATTCATTGTTTCTTTAAAAAAGTTTTCTTTCTCAATTATAATGGGAGAATTTTTTGTTGATTTACTTCTAAGCTGAATATACAGGGTGCCCGAAATTGGTGCTGACAGTATTGCGATCTCCGAAACTATAAGAGATAGAAAGACGATTAAATAGAAGGAGTTTTAAACAATTATGTTAGTAGTTCATTGGTGTTTGCTGATCGATTCTGGTTCTTTTTGTTTTTGAGATATTTTGAAGAAAGTAAAATGTTGCATTTACTTAGATCGGTTGTAACTATGTTATTTCCCAATACTTTTTAAATCTGTAAAACTTTCATGACAACTTTGATAATATTTTAATTACGACGTTTCGGTTCCCTGGAACATGCTTGGATAGTTTGGATATTCGAATAATTCAAAAGTTACAAAATTCCTGCCTTAGGTATATATTTGGAATAAGGCGCCGTGAGAGAATTACTTACAAACTTGCGGAGCTTAACTGGCTTAACATGTACAATCGACGAGTGCTGCATGGCTCCTGTTTTGTATTTAATATTATTAAAAAAAAAACTCCACTATATTTATATCGAAAATTAACTTTCCGAACCGACGTCCATAGACTAAACATCAGACCTAAGACTCTTCTTGATATTCCCCTACATCATAGAGAGCTATTTAAGCGATCTTTCTTGTATTACGCTGCCAACCTAATGAACACCAATAATACCCCAACCGACCTCTCGCTTAGCTGCCAGACAGAAGAAAACAAAACTCAAATTGTTATCTGCTCAAGTGTGATTTTTTTTTTCTTCTTTTTCTTTTTTGTTGATCACGTGTCTTGAGACTTGCCTGGTTTTTCTTATTCTTTTTTTCTCTTTTTATTCAACAACTAACCTTTCATTTCTCAGTTTTTTTGCTTGCAGACTTTTATTTTTTTAATTTCAATGCATATTATACAGTGAGGACCTAAAGTCCGTCCCCCCCCCCCCCCCCTCTAACTTCTAAACCGTTCGGTATATTTTAATGAAATTTTGAACGATAATATTTGAGCAAGTCTTGCACTTTTTGACATACCAATGACAGCTTTAAATGTCAAGATGGCAGCTGGGTCCGCTTTTGGAATATTTTTTTTAAATGGAACACCCTGTATATTTTTACATTTTTAAATTCCACATAAAATTATAATTATTTTTTATTAAATGCATTATTAGTCTATACTTCATAGTTTCCGAGATATTGACTCTCGAAAAGTGACATTTTTGAACTTTGACAGCTTATAACCTTCTAACAGTACGTCTTAGAGCAAAACGGCTTACATGTCCCTATCTTCAATTTTTATTATCTTCCCAAGAAAATCAACTTCCAGTTAAACCGGAACAACTATATTTAATGCTTTCGAGTTACATCCGGTTTAACCGGAAGTTGATTTTTTTGGGAAGATAATAAAAATTGAAGATAGGGACATGTAAGCCGTTTTGCTCTAAGACGTACTGTTAGAAGGTTATAAGCTGTCAAATTTCAAAAATGTCACTTTTTGAGAGTCAATATATCGGAAACTATGAAGTATAGACTAATAATGCATTTAATTAAAAATAATTATAATTTTATGTGGAATTTAAAAATGTAAAAATATATAGGGTGTTCCATTTAAAAAAATATTCCAAAAGCGGACCCAGCTGTCATCTTGACATTTAAAGCTGTCATTGGTATGTCAAAAAGTGCAGGACTTGCTCAAATATTATCGTTCAAAATTTCATTAAAATATACCGAACGGTTTAGAAGTTAGAGGGGGGGGGGGGGGCGGACTTTAGGTCCTCACTGTATAACTTATCTATAATCTCTTATTTTAGAGATGGATGGTACGCATTGCCTATTTCATTTTTTCATGTTTTTTTATGTGTTTTTTTTTAATATTTCTATGTTACTATTCTTATTACTAGTTTTAGTTATTTATTAGATTTAGGTATACAAAAGCCGCAACAGCCCCCCGACAACCTCTTGGGAAAGCTGACACAACGGCCTATTAGTCCTTAATTAATCTAAAGTTGTGATAACTGTTATTTTCTATCTGTTTTTTTTTTGTTATATATCAACTTTTGTAATACTAAGAGGACTAATAAACTTATTATTATTATTATTATTATTATTATATTCAATTTTTTTTTGTTCTTATGACCGCCATATTGGATTTTTTTTTATTGAAACTTACATAATTTGTACTGGAACTATCGGGTTACTTGTGAAGTGAGGCCATAGAGTATAGAGGGTCTTTATAAAACGTATATTAATTTAGGTACCTACAACATTTTATATATTATACAGTCTCTAAGATATATTTCTTTACTATATTTTTACTATCTGTATACTATACCTATCCTATATCTAATCAGTCTTTCTATAAATACTAAACCTAACTTGAACTAGACCTTAAACTCTAAAAGTATTGTTATTGCTATAATATTATGTTTAATAACATAATACCATCCGGTATAGGTTATAAGTACCCTGAATCAATGATAATATGTGATTTATAACAATAACAATATTTAAACATTAAATACTAACTAAAGAAAGAAATTTTCGCGGACATTATATCATCTTATTAAATACTAACATTAAATATAGGTACTAATTATAGGGTTAAAGTAAAATAGGTGTGAAAACCCTTATTTTTACCCTACAAATTTCTTCTATAATATCATACTAAACACTATTATAAATTCAAAATTTATAACCTCAAAATAACTAAAAATTACATTTTTAGGGAAAATTCGAACCTAATAAAATAACAAGACAAAGCAACATTCCTGCGGAGGAAACTTCAAAAAATACAATTATTTTTAAATTATAAAATACCTATTTAATAGGAAGGTAACTTAAGTCCTTTCGTAACAAATTTTTAAATGGGTTTTATTCGTTAAATAACTTGTTACTGCCGGAGACACCACCACCAGCTAACTAAACTCTGACAACTCAAGTAATAGAAAATAGTAAGTTAAAAACAAAAACACAAACACAAACTTAAAAGCGGAGCGCTTTGTGCGGTTTTGAAACCGCTTCGGTGAAGCGTCTAATGCATCCGCCGCTAACTGTTTTCTTTCTTGAAATGGTTCTAGAATTGCTATAGAATTTTATCATAGGTACTGGTCAGAAACGGCAGTTTTCAAAACGTGTTTAAGACCCAACGCAAATTATTTTATTTAATTATCGAATTGCAGTAAAAATTGATCTAGATTTGTTTTGTTAATGCCGCCGCCTTGACAGAAACCGTACCGAACCGGCTATGTGTGTCTTATCACTGCTGTAGCAGCGCCGGCCGCCGCCTTGGCAAAAACCGCTACAAACGCCGAATGTGGCATCGTTCATAGGGCGTTTTCACACTAGCCGACACGATACCGGCACGATCACGACACGGTAGCGACACCGACACGATAAATCGGCGAGTATTTTCACATTTGCCGACAGCCATCTCTGTCGTGTCGTAGTGTTGTGCCGGTAATCGCAGACATGGCTTCTGCAAATAAATTGTATTTGCTACATTTATTGCATTTAAGACTCAAAAGGCAAAGACCGCAAAGAACATTTTTGATACATCCAATAATAAAGGTGCGCTACTTACACGGCACCTATTACACTCTTTTTGAGACATTGACTAAGGATTCTGACAAATTTTTCGACTACTTTCAAATAAGTCATGAAACATTTAACTATGTGCTGAGCAAGTTAATTGACGAAATCAAAAAACCAGAACAGAAACAACTAGGAAAAGGAAAAACCGCCAACGACACGAGTGGAGCGCTTGCTGCTCGCCGACCTGTCGGCGCCTGTAAGGACACGATAACGATATATCGGCAAGTGTGAAAGCATTCCCTTTACTTACATGAGATTACGCGTCCACCGGTGTCGTTGTCGTGTCGGTATCGTGTCGGCTAGTGTGAAGACGCCCATACAAGGCTCGCGTTGTCGTATATCGTCTCCTTGCATACGAAAGGACGTATCTCAAAAAATCGATTTTTTTAGATACGCCCTTATATTTTGTCTTTAGGCGATATTTTATTGCTGTTAAACGGGTGTGTGGAATTATTTAGAAAGGTAGTTTGGACCAAACTCAATACAGCATATTATAGAAGCAGACAAAAAGGCGAATCTCAATTACGCTCTTTTGTTTACCATATTTTATTAATTGTTGTTGAGTTACGCCCTTTTACTGGTCCATAGTGGGAATTTCGCTCTGCTGGCTATTTTATTATCGCGATATAGAGCAATGATGTTAGTGCCGCCTTCGAATCACCGGTGTTTTTTTCGATATATATAACTTAGCCACCAAAGACTGTTACTGCTACACATGGAGTGAAATAGATAGTAAAAGAGGCTCCTGTGAAGTTTCAACATGTGTTTATAACTTTCTGCAGCATTATGACGAGAAAGGGACTAAAATAGCTAATTTATTTTCCTGTGGATGCACAGGCCAGAACAAAGTTCTGTAGTTGCTTCTATGCTACTTTATTTTGTCATCAATAGCAAAAACGTTGAGCAAGTAAGTCTAAAAATGTTTGAACCTTTTCATGGGCAAAGCGACAGAGACTCCTGTCATAGCACAATTTCTACCGCAATGTCTCATTCCGGGAACTTGTTTGTTCCATCACAACTACTGCCTATTTTTAAACTTGCAAGAAAGAAACAACCATACATTGTAAATAAGATGGAACATACTGACTTAGATTTTCAAAATTTATCAAAACAATTACGAGTTTGTATGAATCCGTGAAGACGATAACAAAAGCAAAGTGAACTGGACAGAAATCTCGGAGTTTATAATTTTCTACAAGTTATCCCATTGTGATGAAACCTACAGAAGCATTACCCTAAAAGGAAACCAGGAAAATATTTTAAATTTGTCTGTTGGGAAGCTCAATAAGGAAAGACCTAAAGTAACAGCCCTTATATACGACAACTTGGTTTCACTGTGCTCTGGAAAGACCCGGTGGTAAAATCTCTTGACCACGTTGCCTTCTACAAATCGCTTCCCCATGAGTAAAATGCCGATTGTTTATTATAAACATTTTGCTTAAGTTTACTTTCCTTATTAACGTTTTATCAAAGTTTATGATAATTTTTTGTACCAAAAATATATTTTTTAATGTATAAACATTTTGCTTGAAGTTTGAAGTCTTGTTTTCTTATTTTAATGTTTTTTCAAAGTTTACGTTCGTTTTTTTGTACCAAAAATATACTTTTGCATTTAAATAACGGTGCGTATCTTTTTTAGCAATCTATAAATCCAAACATTAACAGCACACATAAGGGCGTATCTCATTTGTTTAATTTTTTTTTTGCAATGTCGATGATATTTATTTAAAACATATTTAGCGTGAATTATAGTGAATTTGTATTCTTTTTATGACTAAAAAACCCAAACTACAGCCATAAAAACCTTATAGTATTCTTGTGGCAGAAGTTTTAAGGTTGAATTCTCAACGTCATTCAATCTATTGCCAACCTATAACCTATTTCGCGTTGATTTTTTGAGTTTATTATTTTAATAACTAGCATTTAAAGAAAATCAATATCGTCGGTACATTATTTAGGTAGTATCTGATATATTACAAAAATATCAATTTATTTCATTGCTAATTTTGGGAGAGTTGTATAGTGAAAGAACAATGAGTGACAATGACATAATAATGTTAAAAAAAATCTTACCCGATATTTTTCGCTATACAATTCTCCTAAAATAAGTTATGAAATTCCTTGATATTTATTAAATATGTCAATTATTACCTATAGAATATCAAGTCGATACTGATTTTCTTTAAATTTTGTATAAAAGCTAGAAAACATAAATAAATCTACGCGAAATAGGTTATAGGTTGGCAAGCATGTTGATACTTCCACCTTAAGTATCAAAAATTTAAAATTGCTCTCCTGCAAAACCATTAATTTTGAGATATGTCCTTTCGTATGCAAGGCGACGATATGTTCTGCTAGCATACTGCGACCTTAAAGAAATGAAACATGGACATAGATCCACCATACCGTTTTGACCTGGTTTCTAGCGACCATTTTTTGTTTCCTAGACTGAAAGAGGACCTTCGTGGAAGGCGTTTTGGGGAGAAAATTTCGACTGGTTGTACACAATGTGTAGTTTATTTACTAATTTACTATTACGCTCGTGTCGTGCAACATAGTTTAAACGAAACATCACACAAAATTTAATATACACCACTCTCCCCTTGTAGGAAAATTATGCTCAGGCACTTTCCCTTCACACCTGATACCGAACCCACGCATTATCCCTTTTTGTTTAGGGGTTGCTCTATCCAATTATCTAATGAAAGAAACACTGCATTACTTTAATGGGTCTTAAGCAAGCACAAAGACGAAATTGATCCGCGTTTGTTAATTAAAAAGTTTCACCTTTGTCGTCTTTATGGGAAATATAATTTACAGAAAAAATAATTTTTTTTTGTGAAGCAAAATAGGTAAAAACTCGGAGTTTTTCCAGCAACATTTATATAATTTTGATGTCGCTAAACAAGGAAAACCTAATAACAGGAGGGTTATGCGCATGCCCATACCTGTAAGGCTTGACGCCTTACAGGTATGGGCATGTCATGTGACTAGTGAGCTATGCGTACAAACGCAGTATTTCATCCACAAAACTTAACTTTTGGTTGCGCACAAGATAAGCTGGAGGTAAATGTCTATGCTGGCCACCAGAGGCGGATCCAGGGGGGGGGCCAATGGGGCCCGGGCCCCCCCTCTAAAGCCCGTTGAAACATTGAAAATTCTTTTTTAGTTGTATAGAATACCTGTTACAAAAAGTTGTGTTACGTTTTTCACAATATAAAATAGAAATATACTGATTTATTTTGATTTTTTGCATACGGCCCCCCCCCCTTAGGAGTATTTCTGGATCCGCCAGTGCTGGCCACCCATCACGGTTTGTGATTAATTTCAAATATTAGTATTAATCGGTTGACTTAATCCAACTGAATAGTTAAAAAAGCTTTTAGATTTACACTCCGCATTTGACAACTTTAAAAAAACATGAAAATCCACTTTTATGTTTTAATTAAAAGCTTAAAGCCAAACTTTCTTAAAATAGCAAATAAAACAAACATTTTTCTGCATTTTAAATACAAGAAATATCCATTTAATACTGGGGGAATTTCCCTGAATGTTTAATCTTGCCCGAATTATCCTGAAAACTGATATTCTTTCTGTTTTAAATTTTCTCGGAAAATGATAAAAATGCAAAAATATAACTTAATTGGCCGTAGGTATTCGGAACATTTTGGTTTTTTAATAATTAAAGAATATTTAATGCTCAATTTGAATTAGTACAGGTACTTTTTTAAGTTATTCTTTTTTTAGATCGCCGCCCCTTAATCTAATTTGGTTTATTTGCCTTGAGGAGTCTTATTATAAATGAGGCAAAAACTCAACGATAACTTTTTGATTTTTATTAAAATTTCAAGTTATTAAGGTTTGTTCAAGTTGACGAGCAGTGGCGGGCTGTAAGCCATGGGCAGAAAGCATTAGGGGAGACCTGAGCTAGTAGTCACAATTTTTACATAAATATGTTTTATTATAATTTGAGAAGGATTTGGGATAAACTTTATATAAAATCAAATTTCTCGAAGAACACGCCGCATCGTGGCTAAGTCACCTGTCATTTATGGCAGCCTGTTGAAGACTGGTCTATTTTACGTTAAGATGTTGGCGAGAAAGGCAGGACTGGGCTAAGTTCTTTTACCATAGTTTAAAGTAGTACGGGGTCTTAATAGTTTATTAGCAGTGGCGGCTCGTAACTAGTGAGTCAGGGGGGCGCTGACTTTAAATTAAAAAAAATTAAAATGTCTATTATTTTCGAAAGTACGTGTCTGTTTTTTCTAACTTTCTCGTTGTGAATTTTAATTTCATTAGCATAAGCACTACTTAAACAAGTTAAAATATTAGTTTGTCCTAACATCTCAAAACTTACCACATTATAACGATGTTTTGCACTATTTTCATGTTTTATATTTTCTCGGAAAGATGTTTTAAGTCCTGCACCTCATTTTTAGTCCAATTATCATCCCCGCCAAAAAGAAGACACACGAAACAAAAAAAAAGAATTTTTGTCCTCACAACCGCATATCCAGAATATTTTATTATATATTTCTTTGTCAAACTTACGCGTAAACTGTGCCCTACTTTTACATTTTGATTGCACTTGTACAATGTTCAATATTGGTAGTGGCCGCCCTGCATTTTTTAAATCAAGTTTTTCACTTAAGCTCAGAGAACTAAACACAACCTTCTGTAAATCACTGACCTTCATATTAGACGAAATTTTCCAACTTTCTAACAACTAATAAATAACTCAAAACAAATAAACAAAACGTCAGCAGTAGGTAATGGGTCACTTGGGCCGGGGGAATTTTTTATGGGGCTACTTGGGCCGGAGAACTTTTTTAAGTACCGTGGGAATTTTTTTAATTACCGTGAATAAATTAAGTGTGATTAATTGACTGATTGACAGTTTTATGACTATGGAAACATGGACCTTTCACCACGGGGGCCCTTTGTTTGTTACCGCGATCCTTTTGATAAAGCCGATGCATGTATAAATTATTAACTTTCGGTAATTATTGTGATTGATTTATTGCGTGACATTTTTATGACAATGGTAATATGAACCTTTTACCACAGGTGCCCTTTGTTCAGTGGGCCCCTTTGTTTGTTACCGCGATCCTTTTGATAAAGCCGATGGATGTATAAATTATTAACTTTCGGTAATTATTGTGATTGATTTATTGCGTGACATTTTTTACGACAATGGTAATATGAACCTTTTACCACAGATACCCTTTTGTTCAGTTCCATGATCTTTTAATAAAGCTGACGCGTGTATAAATAATTACTTCTTGTAACTGTGATTGACGGATTGCGCGGGAAGGCCTCATGCTGTGAAGAAGATTTTTATTAAGGTGTTTTACTGTCCCCTGACAATAGGGTAGGAGGGTGATAAACTATTTTTAAAAGGCATAGACTAGTGAATGGTATAACAAAATGGGTTGTGTAAAAGATTTATGACTTATTATACGCACTTGCATTAGGGTCGACAGCACCGGAGGTCATGTAAAACACGTGTGGAAGAAGCCGAATTTTTTATTTTTGGTCAGACAATCTATGCGATGGTTCCTATTTTTTTCACCTATATTATGGGCTTATTTAACGTTTATAATACCATCTTTTTATTTGTGATTATTATATTTTTATGTTTCCCTCCCGTTTCTTAAATCGCCAAATATTCGAATATTTCGTATGGACAAAAAAAATACGAAATTATGTTAGAATAAATCTAATATGAATTTTTTTACCAGGTGATTGTCTAATATACCTATTTTTCGTTGATATTTTTAGCAATATTAAACAAAAGATTGGTCGAATGACAATAATAATATACAAATCTCTGGTTATCCATTCAAATGATGGTATACTTTTTAGGCAGGTTTGAAGAGTTCTTCACAAATACCTTGCTATCTGTCATCTGTCTATCTGTCATTTTTGTTTTATTAAATTTAGAAATCACTGCAAGTAAAGTGTAACAAGGTGTTTCAGCTAAAATTTCCTTAAATATCATAAATTAGTACAAAAAGTGATGAAAACCAATCGAAAATCATCGAATTTTGTCTAGATTGTCTAAAATAAAGAAGATTGGTAACTTTTGTATTTGAAAAATGACAAAGTCTATTTAGAATTTCAGTTATCTGTTTACGGAAAGTATGAAGAGGGGAGGTGAAAGAGGATTAATAAAAAGGAGAGAAAAAGTAATTAAACATTTATTACATATAAACTTAACTAGAACAACAAAAAATATTGAAAAAACACAAATCATACAGAAAAATACACCATAATATATTCCACTTTAACAGACTGGAACAAATCGGTTTTTGAAAAAGGAACAATGAAAACTGTAACTATTTAAAAAAACGTTAAGCTAACAATCTAAGTATAGGTATATTTTATCCTATTTAACTGTTTCTTTTGGTAGGTAAATAGAGGATTTTTTGTTGAGAAAGTATATCTTGCCTTTTACAAAAATTTAAAATATTTTCCTTTGAACACCATATAAACCCTAATTGTTTTAAAGTGAAACCGAACCAATAAACCTATTTCCTTAGGATCTATTACATTTTATATGATCGGAATATTGCTTACTTCCTCTCTATACCTATTCACTTTCAAATAGTAAAATATTTCCTTAGAATTTATACACATAAAGGAAAAAATACTTGTAAATATTTTAATACTTTTGTTAACAGGTACAAAAAATAAAGGTGTGAATAGTATTATAATAAAATTAAAATCCGTAGATAGAATTAAAAGAGTGATAACTTTAAATTGAGGGTTGTAACTTTAGTTCTTCTAAGGTATTTTTTTTCTTCCGCAGATAAATAAATATTCTTAAAAGGGTTGTTTGAAATTCTAGCACCTGTTCTAGTTAGGGGAGCTACTAAAATTTTTATTTTTATTACCCGAAAGGACTTGATAAATATGAGAAGACTCGCTTTGTAAAATCATTCGTTTTTCGATGGTACCCACACAATCCACAAAGTTATACAATCACTGTATGAAAATTAGATTTAAAGCATGTATTGCCGAATATTGATTTTCTTTATTGGAAATTTATATTTTATAACATATTTATTTATTTTTATAGTATTATTCTTGTTTGCTGTCGTATACCTACGTATCAAAATGCATGCTAAATTTATGTCTAACGATTAATAAAAATGCATATTATTTAATCAGACTACTATCTAAATAATGTTGTAGCATACATAAAAAGTTAACTTCAGATAAACCTTTCTTAAAAGCCATTTTCCTCTCGCCCTATCCTATTTTGTGGTGAGTGAGAACTTTTTACAAGAAAAAATTATAACTTAGTGATTTTACGCATTCAAAATTAAAATTATATTATTTACAAAAAGACATTACAGCTTATTACTCCCTATATCGACGAAGATACGAAAAGTTAATGTGCAGTAAACAAGATTTTTCTCTCATCATTGTAAGTAATAAAAAAAGGCAGATATAGCATGTGTTTTAAAATTATAGAAAAAGCATCTGTATGTACATAAAGAGATATTCTTTATTTATATAATCAGTCCGATTCCGTCAATTTAACTCAACAAGCAGGAATGAGGATCAGCCATCGCCTTTGAGTAGTTTCCACTCATGCACGTTTACACAAAAACTACTAAAGCCATCGAACTTATTTCAAGATAATATATTTTTTGTCTATTAAGCAAAGCACCTGAAGCAATTTTTGTGCATCTACCTTTTATGTTATTGATGCACGGCAAGACTATTTCAAAAACAGGCTGCAAGAGGTCCGCTGCACCGTCACAAAACTAGCAAAATTTAATAAAACCTATAAATTTGGATAATTAAAGGATCAAATGTTGTTTATCATGTGATTTTTAGAGCTTTCATTAAGTAAAAATAACTACTAAATATTGTATATTGGCATAAATTACTGTATATTTTGAAAATAAAAGTTAAAATCTAAAAATTCAGCTGTCTTGCCTTTATTGCCCTTATAGTGAAATAAATCGATTATCTAAATTTTAAAACATTCATTCAAACTCTTAAATATTTTCGGACAACCTTGAAATATTTTAAAAACCGTAATGTGTACAACTTCGATATGATGTCTATTTATTCAACTTTCAAGGTGACCTAAAGGTAGCATGAAAGATCTTCGGTACCCTTATGTTTACGGAAGGATGACCCCCTATGGTTGTGATTCTTGCGAATACGCTGTGTTGTGTTATTATGTATATGAGAACTTTAAGCAAAAAGAGAAGTGTTTTTACAGATAGAAAAAAAATTATGTTTAAGACGTTTCGGGGTTGCATCAAGTTAGGTGGCCGTGTTCGAATACGTGTGCTGTCCTTTTTTCTATTACTGCCTCTAAAATACACACAAATTTAAAGAAACACACAATTGAGTACACAATTACAATATTATATAGATTTTATTATTTTATATGAGAGTTTTATACGTTTGGCCCTATTAAGACAAATTCGTTCGTGAGCTCAGTTTGCAAGCTGGACCTTTTTAAAAATGTAGAAAACCAATTTAATAACAAATTCATGTTATTTTGCAGATTAAAATAGATATAAAGGAACAAATGTATTAGATATTTTGTACTAGATGATTCTTCGGTGTATTACAAGTAAATATGGTAGGGGAAAAATTGGTTTTAAAAAACTCCTAAACAAGAACTACGATGGATGGTGCGATTCTGTAACTATTTACAATATTAAGATTTAAAAACGTATTTCTTATTAATGGGTAGGTATGTACGCTCCGAGCTACAAAACGATAACGAGGTGCGAACACAACCACTCGAAGAAGAAACGAAACAATCAAAGTTTTAATACAACTAGCGATAAAAACTAATTTTAGCTAAACAAACAAAAATGTTTTCTCAACATACCATCGGTCGTCAATTTTCTTAAGAAATATAGAAAACATGCAAATTCAATTTCAATTTATTAAGTTTAAAAATGGCTTTAATAATGTGGGCAGATTAACTTATCGAAAATTCGGCTATTTTTTTTTTTTTCAAGAATTAAAACGGAGGGGGTCAGTTCCAATCTTATGCATTCGTATAAAAAAATATAGGTAGTCATAATATGGAATCATCATCGTTTAAACTTTGTCAGCTAGTGATTAAAGGGCTCTCACACACAGACATAAAAAAAACAACAACAATATAGACAAACTTTATCATAAATAGATATAAAATATATAGAAATTTATTTTTTAAGTTAAATTTTCATCTATACATTGTTCAAGAAACGAAGATTATAGAACCAATGTACAGTATTCCACAAGCGTAAATTCGAAGCGAAATTAATATATTAGAGCCATTTTATAGTAGACATACCGTTACATAATATTTGATATGTGAACAACTTTGTATAATATTTTTCTCCTGTTTTAACGTACCTATTATCTTAAAAGTGTAAGGAAATCCTTTTTTTCAAAATTCATTCATTATTCAAGTCAGTTATGGTATGGTGACAGGTCAGAATTGGCTGTTAAAACGAAAGGTTTACAGTGGTAAATACACTACAACTAATTAAAGTATTGTAATTGGAACAGAAGAGAGGAATGATGGACATAAAACAACACAATTGCTTCTAAGAAGGATTTTTATACTGACTGAACACTCCAAGGTTATTATCTAAATTGTATCAACAGTCTTTCGAAAATAGTTTATTTGCATAATTTTTATTGTTAAATTTTTGAGCTTAAACCCATGAAGTCAGTAAGCAGTTTTGCAGACATTCTCCAAGAATAAAAGTCTTATAAATCCATTCTTCCCTTAGATAAATTATCATTTTAAATATTATTATAATAAAAAGAAAACAGAATGTACCCCTAGTAACGAAATAATGACTTGCAACTAAACACTTTTGAGAAATAAGTGACAAGTATTATATTATTATGCAACTTGTCAAAATACTAGATAGACTTTCAATAATTCATTCTTTTTTAAAAACGCTGGTATAATAAATTGTGTTACTGATTACAGGCCCATATCCAAAATTTCACTTATTCCTAAACCAATGGAATTCTCAGTTAAAGATTTTCTTGAGGACTGTTTTAAAAATATTATTTTCACTAACCAGCATGGCTTCATAAAGGGAAGATCAATAACAACAAATTTACTAGTTTATTCTGATTACATTTTTAATTCCCTAGAAAATGGTGTTGACTGTCAAATTTACACCCATGATCGGTCACCAAGATTTTTGTTTTATTAAATATTGTAAAGGTTTATAAGACACCTAAGTGTTAAAGATACTTGTGTTTTGGTTCTCTCTTTATTGCTATTGCACAACACCTCGATTTTCTTTTAAAACTGGAAGAGTAACATTAGTTTTTGATTTGATTTACTTAAAATTACACTTTATAGATTTCTTTAGTATTACATTTTCGGCTTTTTTCATGCAAAAGGTTCTACACAGTCCTTAAATTGATTCCCAGTGCTTTTGCTATTATTTCTTGCATATTAGTTGGGGAATTTCAACTTACTCTTTTATTTTCCAAATAGTTAATTAAATTTTGTTTGATTGTTTTTGCTTGGGGGACTCAAAGCACCAGAAAATTGCCTTTTATTATTCGAATTGACAAATTTGTCACTTCAACCTGATAAAGTCACAAAATAGACATATGTTCATCACAACTTTTTAGAACCACAAAAAATTATAAGTTTATTCCTTTTTCTCATGCTGAAATTATATACATCGTCTATCCTACGGATTTTACCACGAACCACAAACCGAATTTTTGTTTTTTGGTCAGACAAACTATGCAATGGTTTCTATATCTTATTTATCGTTAACGTGTACAATACCTTCTTTTTTTTATTCCTAATTATTATATTTTTATGTTTCCCTCCCGTTTCTCAAATCGCCAAATATTTGAATATTTCGTTATAGACAATAAAATACGAAATTATGTTAGAACAAACCTAATATGAATTTTTTACCAGGTGTGTGTCTAATAAACCAATATACCTATTTTTCCGTTGATATTTTAGCAATATTAAACAAAGGTAGACACATCAGATTAGTCGAATGACAATAAATACAAATTCATGGTTATATATTCAAATGATGGTATACTTTTTAGGGAGGTTTGAAGAGTTCTTCGCAAATACCCTGTTTGTTATTTGGACACAACATTTAAATAGTATTTTACTCTTATTAATGAATAGCATTAAACTGAATACTGTTTATAATACCGTAAAATTGTATATTGTAAACGTTAAAAACTTATATTGTTAACACGATTTCTTTTACCAAGATTAACACTGTCGTTGGTATTTAGTTGAGTTTTTTTATATTTTATATATTTGTTCTAAATCAGAGTTTTAATCGGTTATTTATTTTATTTACTAAGTGATATGGGTAAAAAACGCAATTTTAAAGCAAAAAAACCATTAAAACCATATATTCAGTAACATTTTTAATGTGTCAAATTAATGTAGATTACATTTTACTGTTAGTAGGAAATACATATTTTATTTAATTCTTGATTTTTTTTTTGTATCTGTATGACACAGAGCTTCCATTTGGTAAACATTTCCTTTTTGTAGAATTTTGTCTATACAGTTTAACTTCAGTTCTTGTGGTTACCTCATGTTTCTTTGTTCTACGAATATTCTTTGATATAATTGGTATTGGCTCGGACTCTTTAAGAATCATATCCTTCATGGTATTAAAATTAACAAGTTGTGATGCTGCATAGTTTATGGAAATACCCTTAACTTTACAAATTACTTCCTCTCTTTGCGTTTTAGTGAAATACACCTTAAAAGAGTAATTTTTTTGACCGCCAGAGACAAAGGATGGAATTAGAACCGTAACTATCTAATTAACCAGTCAAATCTCCAATAAACGGTCCTGCGGGCAAATCAAGTTCGCCACTTCTAGAGAAATATATTACAGAATCTGTACAGGACTAATACAGGACTCTATTATCAAGACGTTCGAGATATGAATATAACTTAAATGTGCCCGGGCTGTGACGTAAGCCGCATTCACTACATTTACTGTAGGTAGAGCATTAACAGTTTTCTTCGGTGTATTCATAATTTACCACCAATGTCATTATCTATACTTTCGCCACATGTGCGACAAAGAACAAACAATCATTTGTTGTTTATTTTTGAGGAAGCACAGGATGAAAAAGATCCTTTGATGGTAGTATTTTACATGACATTGGTGGTAAATTATGAATACACCGAAGAAAACTGTTAATGCTCTACCTACAGTAAATGTAGTGAATGCGGCTTACGTCACAGCCCGGGCACATTTAAGTTATATTCATATCTCGAACGTCTTGATAATAGAGTCCTGTATTAGTCCTGTACAGATTCTGTAATATATTTCTCTAGAAGTGGCGAACTTGATTTGCCCGCAGGACCGTTTATTGGAGATTTGACTGGTTAATTAGATAGTTACGGTTCTAATTCCATCCTTTGTCTCTGGCGGTCAAAAAAATTACTCTTTTAAGGTGTATTTCACTAAAACGCAAAGAGAGGAAGTAATTTGTAAAGTTAAGGGTATTTCCATAAACTATGCAGCATCACAACTTGTTAATTTTAATACCATGAAGGATATGATTCTTAAAGAGTCCGAGCCAATACCAATTATATCAAAGAATATTCGTAGAACAAAGAAACATGAGGTAACCACAAGAACTGAAGTTAAACTGTATAGACAAAATTCTACAAAAAGGAAATGTTTACCAAATGGAAGCTCTGTGTCATACAGATACAAAAAAAAAAATCAAGAATTAAATAAAATATGTATTTCCTACTAACAGTAAAATGTAATCTACATTAATTTGACACATTAAAAATGTTACTGAATATATGGTTTTAATGGTTTTTTTGCTTTAAAATTGCGTTTTTTACCCATATCACTTAGTAAATAAAATAAATAACCGATTAAAACTCTGATTTAGAACAAATATATAAAATATAAAAAAACTCAACTAAATACCAACGACAGTGTTAATCTTGGTAAAAGAAATCGTGTTAACAATATAAGTTTTTAACGTTTACAATATACAATTTTACGGTATTATAAACAGTATTCAGTTTAATGCTATTCATTAATAAGAGTAAAATACTATTTAAATGTTGTGTCCAAATAACAAACAGGGTATTTGCGAAGAACTCTTCAAACCTCCCTAAAAAGTATACCATCATTTGAATATATAACCATGAATTTGTATTTATTGTCATTCGACTAATCTGATGTGTCTACCTTTGTTTAATATTGCTAAAATATCAACGGAAAAATAGGTATATTGGTTTATTAGACACACACCTGGTAAAAAATTCATATTAGGTTTGTTCTAACATAATTTCGTATTTTATTGTCTATAACGAAATATTCAAATATTTGGCGATTTGAGAAACGGGAGGGAAACATAAAAATATAATAATTAGGAATAAAAAAAAGAAGGTATTGTACACGTTAACGATAAATAAGATATAGAAACCATTGCATAGTTTGTCTGACCAAAAAACAAAAATTCGGTTTGTGGTTCGTGGTAAAATCCGTAGGATAGACGATGTATATAATTTCAGCATGAGAAAAAGGAATAAACTTATAATTTTTTGTGGTTCTAAAAAGTTGTGATGAACATATGTCTATTTTGTGACTTTATCAGGTTGAAGTGACAAATTTGTCAATTCGAATAATAAAAGGCAATTTTCTGGTGCTTTGAGTCCCCCAAGCAAAAACAATCAAACAAAATTTAATTAACTATTTGGAAAATAAAAGAGTAAGTTGAAATTCCCCAACTAATATGCAAGAAATAATAGCAAAAGCACTGGGAATCAATTTAAGGACTGTGTAGAACCTTTTGCATGAAAAAAGCCGAAAATGTAATACTAAAGAAATCTATAAAGTGTAATTTTAAGTAAATCAAATCAAAAACTAATGTTACTCTTCCAGTTTTAAAAGAAAATCGAGGTGTTGTGCAATAGCAATAAAGAGAGAACCAAAACACAAGTATCTTTAACACTTAGGTGTCTTATAAACCTTTACAATATTTAATAAAACAAAAATCTTGGTGACCGATCATGGGTGTAAATTTGACAGTCAACACCATTTTCTAGGGAATTAAAAATGTAATCAGAATAAACTAGTAAATTTGTTGTTATTGATCTTCCCTTTATGAAGCCATGCTGGTTAGTGAAAATAATATTTTTAAAACAGTCCTCAAGAAAATCTTTAACTGAGAATTCCATTGGTTTAGGAATAAGTGAAATTTTGGATATGGGCCTGTAATCAGTAACACAATTTATTATACCAGCGTTTTTAAAAAAGAATGAATTATTGAAAGTCTATCTAGTATTTTGACAAGTTGCATAATAATATAATACTTGTCACTTATTTCTCAAAAGTGTTTAGTTGCAAGTCATTATTTCGTTACTAGGGGTACATTCTGTTTTCTTTTTATTATAATAATATTTAAAATGATAATTTATCTAAGGGAAGAATGGATTTATAAGACTTTTATTCTTGGAGAATGTCTGCAAAACTGCTTACTGACTTCATGGGTTTAAGCTCAAAAATTTAACAATAAAAATTATGCAAATAAACTATTTTCGAAAGACTGTTGATACAATTTAGATAATAACCTTGGAGTGTTCAGTCAGTATAAAAATCCTTCTTAGAAGCAATTGTGTTGTTTTATGTCCATCATTCCTCTCTTCTGTTCCAATTACAATACTTTAATTAGTTGTAGTGTATTTACCACTGTAAACCTTTCGTTTTAACAGCCAATTCTGACCTGTCACCATACCATAACTGACTTGAATAATGAATGAATTTTGAAAAAAAGGATTTCCTTACACTTTTAAGATAATAGGTACGTTAAAACAGGAGAAAAATATTATACAAAGTTGTTCACATATCAAATATTATGTAACGGTATGTCTACTATAAAATGGCTCTAATATATTAATTTCGCTTCGAATTTACGCTTGTGGAATACTGTACATTGGTTCTATAATCTTCGTTTCTTGAACAATGTATAGATGAAAATTTAACTTAAAAAATAAATTTCTATATATTTTATATCTATTTATGATAAAGTTTGTCTATATTGTTGTTGTTTTTTTTATGTCTGTGTGTGAGAGCCCTTTAATCACTAGCTGACAAAGTTTAAACGATGATGATTCCATATTATGACTACCTATATTTTTTTATACGAATGCATAAGATTGGAACTGACCCCCTCCGTTTTAATTCTTGAAAAAAAAAAAAATAGCCGAATTTTCGATAAGTTAATCTGCCCACATTATTAAAGCCATTTTTAAACTTAATAAATTGAAATTGAATTTGCATGTTTTCTATATTTCTTAAGAAAATTGACGACCGATGGTATGTTGAGAAAACATTTTTGTTTGTTTAGCTAAAATTAGTTTTTATCGCTAGTTGTATTAAAACTTTGATTGTTTCGTTTCTTCTTCGAGTGGTTGTGTTCGCACCTCGTTATCGTTTTGTAGCTCGGAGCGTACATACCTACCCATTAATAAGAAATACGTTTTTAAATCTTAATATTGTAAATAGTTACAGAATCGCACCATCCATCGTAGTTCTTGTTTAGGAGTTTTTTAAAACCAATTTTTCCCCTACCATATTTACTTGTAATACACCGAAGAATCATCTAGTACAAAATATCTAATACATTTGTTCCTTTATATCTATTTTAATCTGCAAAATAACATGAATTTGTTATTAAATTGGTTTTCTACATTTTTAAAAAGGTCCAGCTTGCAAACTGAGCTCACGAACGAATTTGTCTTAATAGGGCCAAACGTATAAAACTCTCATATAAAATAATAAAATCTATATAATATTGTAATTGTGTACTCAATTGTGTGTTTCTTTAAATTTGTGTGTATTTTAGAGGCAGTAATAGAAAAAAGGACAGCACACGTATTCGAACACGGCCACCTAACTTGATGCAACCCCGAAACGTCTTAAACATAATTTTTTTTCTATCTGTAAAAACACTTCTCTTTTTGCTTAAAGTTCTCATATACATAATAACACAACACAGCGTATTCGCAAGAATCACAACCATAGGGGGTCATCCTTCCGTAAACATAAGGGTACCGAAGATCTTTCATGCTACCTTTAGGTCACCTTGAAAGTTGAATAAATAGACATCATATCGAAGTTGTACACATTACGGTTTTTAAAATATTTCAAGGTTGTCCGAAAATATTTAAGAGTTTGAATGAATGTTTTAAAATTTAGATAATCGATTTATTTCACTATAAGGGCAATAAAGGCAAGACAGCTGAATTTTTAGATTTTAACTTTTATTTTCAAAATATACAGTAATTTATGCCAATATACAATATTTAGTAGTTATTTTTACTTAATGAAAGCTCTAAAAATCACATGATAAACAACATTTGATCCTTTAATTATCCAAATTTATAGGTTTTATTAAATTTTGCTAGTTTTGTGACGGTGCAGCGGACCTCTTGCAGCCTGTTTTTGAAATAGTCTTGCCGTGCATCAATAACATAAAAGGTAGATGCACAAAAATTGCTTCAGGTGCTTTGCTTAATAGACAAAAAATATATTATCTTGAAATAAGTTCGATGGCTTTAGTAGTTTTTGTGTAAACGTGCATGAGTGGAAACTACTCAAAGGCGATGGCTGATCCTCATTCCTGCTTGTTGAGTTAAATTGACGGAATCGGACTGATTATATAAATAAAGAATATCTCTTTATGTACATACAGATGCTTTTTCTATAATTTTAAAACACATGCTATATCTGCCTTTTTTTATTACTTACAATGATGAGAGAAAAATCTTGTTTACTGCACATTAACTTTTCGTATCTTCGTCGATATAGGGAGTAATAAGCTGTAATGTCTTTTTGTAAATAATATAATTTTAATTTTGAATGCGTAAAATCACTAAGTTATAATTTTTTCTTGTAAAAAGTTCTCACTCACCACAAAATAGGATAGGGCGAGAGGAAAATGGCTTTTAAGAAAGGTTTATCTGAAGTTAACTTTTTATGTATGCTACAACATTATTTAGATAGTAGTCTGATTAAATAATATGCATTTTTATTAATCGTTAGACATAAATTTAGCATGCATTTTGATACGTAGGTATACGACAGCAAACAAGAATAATACTATAAAAATAAATAAATATGTTATAAAATATAAATTTCCAATAAAGAAAATCAATATTCGGCAATACATGCTTTAAATCTAATTTTCATACAGTGATTGTATAACTTTGTGGATTGTGTGGGTACCATCGAAAAACGAATGATTTTACAAAGCGAGTCTTCTCATATTTATCAAGTCCTTTCGGGTAATAAAAATAAAAATTTTAGTAGCTCCCCTAACTAGAACAGGTGCTAGAATTTCAAACAACCCTTTTAAGAATATTTATTTATCTGCGGAAGAAAAAAAATACCTTAGAAGAACTAAAGTTACAACCCTCAATTTAAAGTTATCACTCTTTTAATTCTATCTACGGATTTTAATTTTATTATAATACTATTCACACCTTTATTTTTTGTACCTGTTAACAAAAGTATTAAAATATTTACAAGTATTTTTTCCTTTATGTGTATAAATTCTAAGGAAATATTTTACTATTTGAAAGTGAATAGGTATAGAGAGGAAGTAAGCAATATTCCGATCATATAAAATGTAATAGATCCTAAGGAAATAGGTTTATTGGTTCGGTTTCACTTTAAAACAATTAGGGTTTATATGGTGTTCAAAGGAAAATATTTTAAATTTTTGTAAAAGGCAAGATATACTTTCTCAACAAAAAATCCTCTATTTACCTACCAAAAGAAACAGTTAAATAGGATAAAATATACCTATACTTAGATTGTTAGCTTAACGTTTTTTTAAATAGTTACAGTTTTCATTGTTCCTTTTTCAAAAACCGATTTGTTCCAGTCTGTTAAAGTGGAATATATTATGGTGTATTTTTCTGTATGATTTGTGTTTTTTCAATATTTTTTGTTGTTCTAGTTAAGTTTATATGTAATAAATGTTTAATTACTTTTTCTCTCCTTTTTATTAATCCTCTTTCACCTCCCCTCTTCATACTTTCCGTAAACAGATAACTGAAATTCTAAATAGACTTTGTCATTTTTCAAATACAAAAGTTACCAATCTTCTTTATTTTAGACAATCTAGACAAAATTCGATGATTTTCGATTGGTTTTCATCACTTTTTGTACTAATTTATGATATTTAAGGAAATTTTAGCTGAAACACCTTGTTACACTTTACTTGCAGTGATTTCTAAATTTAATAAAACAAAAATGACAGATAGACAGATGACAGATAGCAAGGTATTTGTGAAGAACTCTTCAAACCTGCCTAAAAAGTATACCATCATTTGAATGGATAACCAGAGATTTGTATATTATTATTGTCATTCGACCAATCTTTTGTTTAATATTGCTAAAAATATCAACGAAAAATAGGTATATTAGACAATCACCTGGTAAAAAAATTCATATTAGATTTATTCTAACATAATTTCGTATTTTTTTTGTCCATACGAAATATTCGAATATTTGGCGATTTAAGAAACGGGAGGGAAACATAAAAATATAATAATCACAAATAAAAAGATGGTATTATAAACGTTAAATAAGCCCATAATATAGGTGAAAAAAATAGGAACCATCGCATAGATTGTCTGACCAAAAATAAAAAATTCGGCTTCTTCCACACGTGTTTTACATGACCTCCGGTGCTGTCGACCCTAATGCAAGTGCGTATAATAAGTCATAAATCTTTTACACAACCCATTTTGTTATACCATTCACTAGTCTATGCCTTTTAAAAATAGTTTATCACCCTCCTACCCTATTGTCAGGGGACAGTAAAACACCTTAATAAAAATCTTCTTCACAGCATGAGGCCTTCCCGCGCAATCCGTCAATCACAGTTACAAGAAGTAATTATTTATACACGCGTCAGCTTTATTAAAAGATCATGGAACTGAACAAAAGGGTATCTGTGGTAAAAGGTTCATATTACCATTGTCGTAAAAAATGTCACGCAATAAATCAATCACAATAATTACCGAAAGTTAATAATTTATACATCCATCGGCTTTATCAAAAGGATCGCGGTAACAAACAAAGGGGCCCACTGAACAAAGGGCACCTGTGGTAAAAGGTTCATATTACCATTGTCATAAAAATGTCACGCAATAAATCAATCACAATAATTACCGAAAGTTAATAATTTATACATGCATCGGCTTTATCAAAAGGATCGCGGTAACAAACAAAGGGCCCCCGTGGTGAAAGGTCCATGTTTCCATAGTCATAAAACTGTCAATCAGTCAATTAATCACACTTAATTTATTCACGGTAATTAAAAAAATTCCCACGGTACTTAAAAAAGTTCTCCGGCCCAAGTAGCCCCATAAAAAATTCCCCCGGCCCAAGTGACCCATTACCTACTGTCAGCGAGTCAGCGGCATCGACAGACGACAGGTCGCATCGCGATTCGCGAACAGTGGGCGCGGAAAATTGGAGCTCTCCGTGGCCGCTCGTTGTGCGATGTGTAGGTGACGTCAGGCCTCTGTCGTCATGACAACCCATCGAGAAGGCGCGTTGAATCGGGACGGATAATCGGTCGCCTGCCGCCGCCGCCCGCGCTCAGTACAACCTTGAGAGCGCGCAACTCGCTTGTCTATGAGTATAGCCTGCCCGTTAGAATAGGGCTACGTTTGGTTTGAATTATTTTAATTGATAGCTTACATACATTGCGTTATTGGTTTTTTAAGTAAAGTATTTTTGGATTCTGTTTGAAATAATTGCAGGGAGGGCGGCGCCCCAGAGCCCTTCATTAACCAGCCGCCACTGTTTATTAGCATAATTACAAAAATACAACATCAATTTGATTTACAATTGAATCATCAAACTCAGCGTGCCATAGAATAAAATTTATGGCGTTATTTATTGGTAAAACTAAGAAATACATCTGACATGCGCAAAACCTACGGAAAACGCTATAAAGAACTCTGACAATATACAAGAGTTTCGCCGTCCGAATATTGCAGCTACGAGTCAACCAAGCGAAGCGCCTGCGCATGTTTCGCGTTCAATGCTGCATTTGTCATAATATAATTTACGTTCGCTGCGTAGTATAAAGCCCTCGAAATACCATGTGTTTTAAATACAAACAGCTGGATTAGTTCTCAGTGAGCGCAATGTTTGGCAACCTATCGTACAATTTACCATGCATAAACTAATAATATTAAATTTATAACAGCAAATGATAATAGATGGAATGGTTGTTATTGGAAATAAGAGAGCTAATTAACTTTAAGTAGTTGATTCATAGACAATTTACCATGATTTCCTGCGCAAACAAAAGTTACGTTTTATGGGTGAAAAAATACGTCCGAGCCATGACTCGCCGGTCAGCTACCTTCCCTCTGGGCATCCGCACAAACCTCGTGTTATTGGCCTGTCCCACTTTATCGACATGCTCAAAATACACTCCAGAATCGGCTCGGCCGCCATTTTTGTTGTCGTGTGGTAAGGTTTCTCTGTGCACCCCTTACAGTTTTCTTAGCTATTGTGGATTGTGGGTATTTAATATTTACGGATTTCTAGTTTTTGTGTCTGATTGTGAGAAAATTAATTCTGTCAAAGTTGTTGGTTGGTTAATTTTTTGGTTAAAATCTGTACACCCCGACATTAAGCTTTTAATAAAGCCAGTATTCCACGGGTCAAGTTCTCGGGTAAACACTTTTCAAATTCTTGAACAAGAAATTTTGCTTGAAAATGTTTTACACGTACCCAGGTTTTTGGCAAATTGTAAAAGTCAATACAAGTTATATACCAACTAATATTTGACTTGAGGTTAGGCACGCGATAATACCGTAGATTGGGTATTTTGCTGGCTATGTTTGTTTTTATATTCGATTTTATAAGACTAGTTTAATTCACTTCTTCTTGTTCTCTTCCTTTTCAAACTAAAAACATGACGACGAATCATTTTTAAACAAATTTTAAAGACAAAACCTTAAAAACAATTTTCCATCCTTAAAATCTGATAAGTTTGCTACTACTAAAAATGACAGAAATCATTATCTTTTTTCCCAACTTTATCAAAAATTGAGAAAAAGTACCATTTTTTGGCAAACGATAATGTTGCAGTGCGCATGTCTAATAGTGTCTACCTTTGTTTACATGCGTGAGGCTATAAATCTGCCACTTTCGTGTTTATTGTTTGCTTATCTAAAGGTTAATTGTCTATGGGTTTATTCTGCTCACCGTTCAACTTGAATAATAAAAACCAAAAACATTTAGTCTGTGAAATCTGACGCGTGAGCTTGCTACGGTCCACTACAGAACTGGGAACTTTCAGGAAGAAACCAGCATCAGCTGTTAATGTGACATGTGACATATGGGCGTCAACTGTCGAAGCGCTTTGTTTATAGAAAAAGTGGACTCTTAAGTTTCACGTTTTAGGAAAGTTCGACAACTTACCCCGTTACAGGGTTTGTTGTCAAAGTAGGTGGGGTAGGTTATCAAGTGTATTTTAAATGTAAGTCGGGACCGCGTGATAAACTGCGGTAACTGGGGCTCTGATTAGTCCGCCGAGGAACGCCCCGCCTATATTTCCTTTGCCATTGCATCAATGCCGTGCTAGTTGGCATTTTTAGTGTGAAATTCTTTGCGGATTTTTTGTATGTATCGTTTTTCGTGTAGAGTCCAGTAGTATGGATTTTATATTAGCCATTAGATACACCATACAGAGTAAGTGAGTACTCCATTTATGGCTTTACTTTTTTTTTTGAGAAATTTTCACTGATTACTGATGGACAGAACGGTTTTAGGAAGGGGAGGTCTACCGTAAGAGCAATCTATCAGGCACTTTCTAATATATTAGATTCATTGAATAATAAAAAAATTACTTTAGCAATGTGCATGGATCTGTCAAAGGCTTTTGACAGTGTTAACCACAACATATTGTGCTCAAAACTAGAAAATTATGGTATAAGGGGAAATGCTATTGATTTGATTCGATCCTATTTGGAAAACCGGACGCAACAGGTTGTGGAGACTGATGCTTATGGTAGACTTATAGCCTCGGATAGAATAAGTGTTATTAGGGGTGTACCACAAGGATCTATATTAGGCCCTTTGCTTTATATAATGTATACTAATGAATTGGTGAGTATTACAGGTCAGTATACAGTTCTTTATGCCGATGACACCACGCTGATCTTTAGCGAGGAGGACTCTGATTCTATGATGATTAGCGTTGAAAGAGCTTGCGGTGACCTTGACAGGTACTTTTCAGGCCATGATCTTCTTTTAAATATACCTAAGACTCAGTGTATTGTATTTGGGAATCGAACTGACCATGCTTTTGCATTCACCTACAGGAATAGTAAAGTCCAGAATTTAGATCGGGTTTCCTTTCTTGGTGCAACAATAGACAAGAGATTGGACTGGAGAGCGCATGTCGAGGCTATCGCGACTAGTATATCGAGGTTCTGTTATGCTCTAAGAATTATTGCTGAGAATGTCTGCACAGAGGCTGCAATGTCAGCCTATCATGCATTTGTTGCATCTAAGATTAGGTATGGTATTATTTTTTGGGGGAATTCTACAGATATGGACAGGATTTTAAAATTGCAAAAAAGATGTGTCAGGTGTATTTTCGGAATGAAACAACGAGACAGTTGTAAAAATGTGTTCATTGATAAAAAAATTTTAACATTGGTTTGTATGTATATCATGGATTCCTTTATGTTTGTGCATGGTAATAGAGATCTGTTTGAAGATTCTAAACATTGTTATCCAACTAGACAAAGGACTAACTTACACATAGAAAAATGTAATTTTAGCTATATTCAGAAAAATGTTCCCAGTGCTATAAAAAAGATTTATAACAGTTTTCCGGATAGTGTTCGAAATCTCCCAAAGTGTAAAGTTAAAAGTACTATAAAAAACTATTTAATTAAAAAAGCATACTATAATATAAGTGAGTTTTATAATGATGCAGATAGATCTGATATGCTTCTGTAAGAATAATATCGCATATTTGTGTATCTCTGTATTGGATTATCATTGCGTCAACTGCCACTACTATGTTTGTGAAGTAGGTGTCTGTTATACATATTTTTATTTCTAAATATTTCTTGTTTTATACTTAAGAATATTTTACCATAAAACTGTTCCTTATGTCAAATTATTGTTTTTAACTAGATATTATTTTTTGTATAAGTACTATGTAGAATATCTTTTTTATAACATTGTTCTATGCCTTTTGGTTTTTTTGAATAAAAAATATTTATCTATCTATCTATCTATCTATCTTTTTGTACTTAAAGAATGTCTATACATTTAAATAATTTGTCGGAACTAGTACCCTCCCACGCGGTCCGAGCCGCCACTGGTTTGGTCCATTCATTTTTTATTAAATTAATTTCTGCACACATTCTTACATGCGCAGTAACGTTTGATAGTATTAAATGTATGGCGACACAAATAATATAATTAGTCGTTGGGATACAAGTATAAATTTTACATTTGTTACATCAGACATATATATATTACAAATTTTAGGATAGTGCTGCAGAAGGTCGAACGTTTTTATCAATTTTTATAGATTTAATCTCTCCTACTCCAGAAAGCGGCTGATGCTTGTGTTTAGGAGGATTGCATAAAACGTTATCAATTAATCCAAAATTTTTTGCTTCCAACGGTGTCATAAAATTGTCCCTTTCCAAACTGACTTCTACTTTTTCTATGGGCATACTAGTGTGATGTTCATATAGCCTATTTATCTGCCTTTTAAGCTTTAAAATTTCCTCGGCTTGAATTTTAATGTCTGTAGCTTGACCTGTTACTCCACCGGAAGGTTGATGTATCATTATTCTGGCATTTGGAAGCGAATTTCTCATTCCTAAAATAAATAACTCGCATGACTAAATTTAAGAGATAAGATAAGAATGCATTTCCGATTTAGAGACAATTAATTATTGATCTAGCAAGGATCTTCTGACAAGCTGTGACCACTGACCAGGTATGGTGATATGACGCCAAGATACGAAGGAAACTAGAAAAATGTATACTACCTAGCCATAACACAGTATACCAAAATTTGTACACCTCTGGAGAATTGAGCGACGCTTTTGTTATTATTGTTTTTTTTTTAATTTTGGTTTGGAGCGTACTAGAACATTAAAATTGTTATCTTAGTGCTGTTTATCGACTATGTATTTGGCAGGACAAAACTCGGAAAGCAAGCAGCAAAAAATTGGATCCTCTGGGTTTTTAAATTGGGGATCAGTTTTTTTGCAATAATAAAACAATACTATTACATTTACATTACAATACTATTATGACCTATGACCTATACAACATTTTATTATAATTATAGTGATTTTCCAAACGGAGAGTGTTATTTATTTACATTAATAGCTCATTTACTCCAAAACACAAAACAACGAAAATTGTCCCGTCGTTTTAAAGTAATTTCAACCACATTCTTAGAGATAGAATATTCTATAGTCCTAATTATATTCTAAAAAAATTAATTTACCATATTTATGGGTTCCAATCTTCAAACAATAGAATCTTATTGCTTGAATCCCCATATATTTAAGCGTGCTGAACCAACAACTCCTACAAACATGTTGCTAGTTTGATCTGAGAAAGATACATTTACATAACTTAAACTAACTTTCATTTAGCACAACTTTCTATATAGACAATGTTTGAATAAATGGTGAACGTGTATCCAAGTTTTATTCGTATCTTATTATACCTTCACTAAACTTTACTTGTATTCAAGGCTACTAATATGGGGTATAATTATTGTTAAGGTTTAGTATATTTTTAGCTGCAATATACCATTAAAAAGTTTAAGTATTCAAAAATATATAGTAACAAATATTAAAAATTAATATGATTATTTGAATAAACTAAATATTAATTCACAGGAACAAAAGTTGTCTGACGTCCATTTTTTGCTAATATAGATAATGTATTATTTTAAGATAACTATTTAATATTTTCATTTTCATCTTCTTATAAATTAATATTATCATTGCATATTGGTGGCCCAGGCCCATATTTGGAAGTTTATTTTAATACGAAGTAAATGAAATGTGTATGTTGTTTTGTTGTAGACGTTAAATAATAATAATAAAATATGTTAAACGAGAAAGTAATAAATACATGATATAATATACATACACATACCTAGAAATTAGTTTTCATTTATATTACTTAAAAACCTAAATAAAAAGAAAGGTTATCAGCTTTAACAAAGTGTCTCGGAACTTTTAGATCTCTCCTCATATAATATGAGTAAGTGATTTTAGTTTCTAAACATCCCTTGTTTTTAAAGACTGCGTTGGCGTAGATTACATTCTTGTGCATGGAATGGAATATTTATCACCTGTTAGCTGCTCCTCTCACTTGACGTCATAATGTGAGAGAGATAAAGATATTTTATGCGCGTCGGAATACCGTAGTTAGTGTATCGTACCTAGCCATGATATACACGTATTACGGTCGGTTGCGTATAGTAATTTTTATTAGGGACATATTATGTATATGGGCAAGTGCAAGCATAATTGCGTGTAGGCATGCGCTTTAATTTGATAACTTTTTAATCAGCTGATGCAATTTTACTCATCCAAAAACGCTTATTTAATTGCATCGCATTAACTTGCATGCAATACTTGCAACTAATGTAAACAGGCTCAAACAATCTCGAAACTATGGAAGGTGATTCGACGTGCCTCCGTAAGTATTTACTACAAATTTTTTTTGTGCATCAAAGAGACCGGAAAAGGGCAATAGAAGAAATGCGGAATATTGCGGGAGATTCAAATGCAAATCGGGAGTTTCATGATTTTGTTTAAAAGGCGGAAGAGTTGATGAGAAATCGGGATGTCTGGCATCTCTATATTGGTTATGTATGTTATATACCTACTATATCTAGTTTTGTGTGTCAAATTGGATTTAATTTTATTTGATATTTTGTGTTCTTCCTTGAGCAGGACCACTGGACTCTAAAATTGCCTGCGTCAAAGTTTTCTATATTCAAAAATGTAAAGTATTTTAGGGAACGTAATTTTGCAGACAGAGTGAGTTGAATAAAAACAAAGAATAATAAAAAAAATTATTTTAAAAAGTATTTCGTTTAATTGTTAGGGAGAAACCAGCAATTTATTATAAATCAAACTAAAACTTAAACTTACCCTTTGATCCCGCTGCAAGTAACAACGACGCCATGCTACAGCACTGTCCAACGCACCAGGTCGATATGGGAGGCAGAATATATTGCATAGTGTCGTAAATCCCCAAACCCGAAGTAATAATTCCTCCAGGTGAATTTATATACATATGAATAGGCTTAGTGGTCGACTCGGATTGTAGGTAAAGAAGCTGAGCAATTGTAACCGAACTAGTTATGTCGTTTATTGGTCCCATTAGACATATAATTCTCTCCTTTAGGAGTCGAGAGTAAATATCAAAGGCCCTCTCGCCTTTACCGGATTGTTCGATGACTATTGGCACGTGATGGAATGGAAAATTTGCCATGTTGTAACAACGTTTTTGAATAGCCCATGGTTGTAGAAAGGGTAAAAGGATTTTAAACATTTTTACAATTAATTTTGATTAACCGCGAAGTTTGTGTTTGTGTGATGACATTGATAGGGAGATTCATACGTCAATTTTGAAGTTCTCGAATTTCCCAGTTGCAGATATGCTACCAGGTCCGGTTCCAGCGCCCGAGCAACCCGGGCAGACGCCGGGGGCGCAAAGTCCAAGGGGCGCAAAATATTGCCAAAGGTAAAACAAATAAGCGTCTGTATAACCTTCGATGTATAATATACTATTTAAAAGATAAGGGCGCCCAAGTATTTTTTATAAATTCTGAAACAAAGCGGGTGCCTTTAACCCATTTAATAGGGGCCAAAAAAACATCGAAAATGGAACATCGATGATCTTTAAACCTCGATATTTATAGTCCGCCCTTAGCGCGACGCGGTGAGCGCGGCGCGGCGACTAAAAAAGAAACAGCAGGCTCAGTTGGATAGACTCGTGTCGACTTGTTTTTTTCTAAAATTAAAACATTGAAGGGAGCAAATTATTTGCAAATTAGTCACTGCAGAGTGCACAGAGAGCCTCTCCTTCTTAAAATATCACGTCAAAAAAATTAAATATTTTTGATGGTATAAGTATATACAGTGAGGACCTAAAGTCCGTCCCCCCCCCCCCCCCTCTAACTTCTTAACCGTTCGGTATATTTTAATGAAATTTTGAACGATAATATTTGAGCAGGTCTTGCACTTTTTGACATACCAATGACAGCTTTAAATGTCAAGATGACAGCTGGGTCCGCTTTTGGAATATTTTTTTAAATGGAACGCCCTGTATATTTTTACATTTTTAAATTCCACATAAAATTATAATTATTTTTTATTAAATGCATTATTAGTCTATACTTCATAGTTTCCGAGATATTGACTCTCGAAAAGTGACATTTTTGAACTTTGACAGCTTATAACCTTCTAACAGTACGTCTTAGAGCAAAACGGCTTACATGTCCCTATCTTCAATTTTTATTATCTTTTCAAAAAAATCAACTTCCGGTTAAACCGGATGTAACTCGAAAGCAGGAAATATAGTTGTTCCGGTTTAACTGGAAGTTGCTTTTTTTGGAAAGATAATAAAAATTAAAGATAGGGACATGTAAGCCGTTTTGCTCTAAGACGTACTGTTAGAAGGTTATAAGCTGTCAAAGTTCAAAAATGTCACTTTTCGAGAGTCAATATCTCGGAAACTATGAAGTATAGACTAATAATGCATTTAATAAAAAATAATTATAATTTTAAGTGGACTTTAAATATGTAAAAATATACAGGATGTTCCATTTAAAAAAATATTCCAAAAGCGGACTCAGCTGTCATCTTGACATTTAAAGCTGTCATTGGTATGTCAAAAAGTGCAAGACTTGCTCAAATATTATCGTTCAAAATTTCATTAAAATATACCGAACGGTTTAGAAGTTAGAGGGGGGGGGACGGACTTTGGGTCCTCACTGTATATACAGTGTGTCCACGGATGGGTCCCCAAGAGGGAAAAAATCTTTATTATTCATTTTACGACCAAAAGTCATTCTTTATAAAAAGTTCTGCTTGTTGAGAAAATTAATTCACGATAAAAAAATGTTAGATCAGATGTACAGGGTGTTAATAAATTAGGAAAATATAAAAATGCTTCAAGAGAGAAGTACCATTATTTATTATTTTAGACAAAATGTTTATGAAACAAAGGTGTTTATAATCCAAAATAAAGCCTAAATACAAAATTTAAAATATTAATTCTAATTGTTGTTTTATATTTTTACAATAGAATTTAACATTCAAAATGCAGAATTGTGGAAAAAGTTATTATTCTACATATTCTCCTCCAACCTACACACATTTCTCCAAATTAGAAATAAATTAAATAAATAGGTCAGCACTCTCAGGTTTTCATTTTGAATGTTCATAAATTCTATTGTAAAAAATAAAAAACAAAAATTAGAATTCGTTTTTCAAATCTTGTATTTAGGCTTTATTTTGGATTATAAACAACTTTGTTTCATAAACATTTTGTCTAAAATAATAAATAATAGTACTTCTCTCTTGAAGTATTTTCATATTTTTCTAATTTATTAACACCCTGTACATCTGACCTAACATTTTTTTATCGTGAATTAATTTCCTCAACAAGCAGAACTTTTTATAAAGAATGACTTTTGGTCGTAAAATGAATAATAAAGATTTTTCCCCCTTGGGGACCCCAGCCGCGGACACACTGTATATTCAGGAAAGAAATATGAAATAAAAATTTCGAGGGCGCTAAATAAGACCCTTGCCCGGGGGCGCCAGGAGGTCTAGAACCGGGCCTGATGCTATATAGTTAAAGCAAACGAAGTTATGGCTGCTCTCTAGAAGGGTCATTGTTAAGATTTAACAGGGTTGTATATTTAAATAAAAGAAGGTATAAAGAACTTTTCTTTACCAACCAACCAACCCTTTTAAAACTTAAAGCAAAGCTCAAAAAAAAAATTTTTAAGTATATAGAGGGGGTAAGAGCATAATTGCAGTAAAATTATCTGGTTATTTTGATGCACGATTGCTATTTAGTGAAATATTTCCGGAAATAAAAAAACTCAAGAATCAAAATCCAATAATATATTTAAAAGTTAAAAATTGCAAAAATTACAAAAAAATACATAGTTAACATCAGTATTTCTTTTTTGGTTGGACATATTATGCATGTTTGCATAGTCATATTTTCGTATTTGGGGTAGAACGTTTCGGAGCTTGTCTGTATACCTACTTAATTAGCATTAAATTTACCAATGAAATTCGCAAATGAATGCCAATTCTTAATGTAATCAAACAAAATAAGACCTGCCGGAAACATCTGTACCTGCCGGGCAATTATCGTTGGATCGTTTCGAAAATTGCATACCTCTTATGAAATTTTTACACATGCGGAAAATATTTTCGAGGTGCGAATTTTTCAAAAATTTCTTTATAAATTCGCATAATTTTCCGGAATTTTTATTCAAGCTCGCGGGAGATTCGCCAAGAAAACTTTATGCGAAAGCTATTTGAAAATAGAATTATATTGGTGACCTATACCGATATAAGGGAAATAATACAGCCCTGTGTTGTAAAAAATAATAGTAGGCACTATATTTTGGTAAATCAAAAGCAGTTTAAATTGCATTATTTTTACTTTCCCTCTGCTCTAGTTAACCCTCCGGCGGGTGCACCTTTTATATTCTCATGACCAGGCGCGCCGCGGCTATTGCACCGCAGATGTTTTTGCTTAAAAAAAACGTTATTTAATACTTTGAAATGTATTTAATAAGTAAAACTAAAACAAATCAACAAAAATAAATGTAATTCTACAAATAATACTTGAAAAAATGCTAACAAAATTTAAAAAAAAACATAAAAAATTTTCTTTCCATAAAAATGTTAACAAAATAAAAAAAAAAACATAAAAAAATCTTTTTACTTAAACAAAAATAAAACACCGTTTTATTGCACAAATATTCAGATTAGCATTTTATTCTACTTCTGTTCAAAGCTGTCTAAAAGCTGTTCAAAGCTGTTCATTAGTCGTTCAAAGCTGTTTAATATAGCTGTTCTAGAACGGCTCTAAACGACTAACGAACAGCTTTTGAACGGGTTTGAACAGCTTTTGAACAGCTTTGAACAGCTTTTGAACAGATCTTGAACAGCTTTGAATAGCTTTAAAGAGCTTTTGAACAGCTTTGAACATATTATTATACCTACATCATCAGGCGCGCCGCGGTAAATCAGCCGCAAAAATTGCACACTTTAACTAAACGCCACACTGCAACTAATGCCGACCGAAATAGGGTCTGTTCGATATAGGAGTGGGGGGACAAATGTATCGCGTACGAATACCTGTAAGAACGGCGGCATCAGTTTTAATGCTTAGTATTTACAAAGAAAAATCTAAAAATGCGGCAATATGGCGCGGGCGCGCCCGCCGGAGGGTTAAACAAGGTTTAAATAATAATCTAAATAATTTTATACTACTAAAAACAAAGTACAAGTACAAGTACCTACTTAAAACATTAAATAATAACGAGTACAAAATGAATGATAAATTTCCGGCTTATAATAACCCAAACGTCACTGTTTCTATTACAGCTGTCAAGCCAGGCAGATTTCCACTTATTAATCTTACAGGTAGGAAGATTACCGAAAATTTGTTGTTGTTGTTTTAGCAACATGTCAAAATGTAAGTGTCTGATTGCCTAAAAATGAGAGGTATAAAATTTTCGAGTAAATTGTCCGCTCAAATTGTAGGTCAAGAAATTAAACTATCGAAAATAAAAGTTGAATATGAAAATTAATTGCATAAGACATACATCAGTTATTCAAGGATACTTCTTTCAATACCTTATTCAAACTGAGGAAAACTGTATGACCGGATCTGGAGTATTTGGAGTAAATCAATGACAAAACAGTGGATAAAAGATGAATTAATTTTACATGCAATTATGAACTAATAAAATATAGGATTTGTATATTTTAATATTTCGCGTACATATTATAAGACATATATTAGAATCTCGCTCTCGTAATACAAAGAGTTCAATTGAATTGTTTATATATTTTATTCCGTAAAAGCTTTATTTTATGCAATTAAATTTCGATACGGAAAGAAGATGGAATTTTCTCGGCACTGGCATGAGAAATTGCGTAAAATTTTAGCGAACAATCCAATTCCACCTTACAAAATAGATAATTCCTCGTTTCAATGAAAAGGTCCAATCGAATTGGACTGACTTGCTAGTGCGGAAGGAAAACGCTAAACCACACTTGATTACGGCTTAACATTTTTACGAAAGGTTTCTAACTGATTTTTACAATAATTTTTCTTAAGGTCAGCAAGAATATTGAAATTTAATATACTTAGTCCAATATTTCTTATTGTGAACCTTTCGGGTTAGTGCTTCGCAGCTGCATATCGTGCATTCTCTTCGCCGAAAAGTCTGCATTCAATGGGTCCATTGTAAATTCCCATTCCTGAAGGTGTCTTCTCATCTGATAGTGGCGTGTTAACAAGCCAGTCACTTGTTTTAACTGGGTACACGTTATAAGTAACATTTTTAGTTAATAGTTTCTTCGATCCGGCTCTCGCTAGTTTGTCTGCCTTTTATCCCTGAGTGACGAGAAACCCACAGGAGTTCCAACTTGTGGCTCCTGCTTTGCTATTTCAAATAGAATACCCTGTATATTTTGGCATTCTTGGTTACCTTACTAAAACCTAAGTAACCTTTGTTAATAATAATATACACGTAGGGAAAATGTTTGTCCGCCCATCTCTTAGTAATAAGTTAGAATAGTACAAATATGAAGTATCGCAAAGTAAACAGAAATAGGTAGATTATGTTTCCTCCACTCCATCGCATCGGATCTGGCTGGCTCGATGCGTTTTGCTTGATCCTGATCCTTTCATTCAGGCGGCAACGTACGAAAAAATGAATATTCGAAGCGGCGCGGCATGCCACCAGCGAGTGCCATGAGCGAGATGCAATACAATGGAGCGGGGGAAACATAATCTACCTACCTCTGTTTGCTTTGCGATACTTCATATTTGTACTATTCTAACTTATTACTAAGAGATGGGCGGTCAAACATTTTCCCTACGTGTATACCCATCTCTAACCGTTTTCGAGATATGAATTATAAAATTAATTTTTTATGTAAAATCAAACCGAGAAGAAAGTCTATTTATTTATTTTTATTTATTCTAATAAAAATATCAATAACATTTGTTTCTAAAAATTGTAATTGTTAAATATAACTAATTAAAACAGAATGTCAATAATAATAAATATTTAAAACTAAAATAATACTTAAAATAATAATAATATCTTCGAATAAGTATAGCGGGAAGGAGGGCAGGCAATGAAATGACACAAGTAACTAGTAAGGGTGCTATACTTACCTTACTATAAATATCGTTTAGATATAATTTATAAATAATTTTGAAAAGAATAATTAATCATAAAAGAAGTGCACGTTTATTTTAATATTTTTTAGTTTAGCTTAGCTTTCCCTTTTTAGTATTTTCCTAATTATCATTTTCAAACGTTTTACATTTAGAAAGTTTAAATTTTTGGGGTATTTCGTAGTAAAATTTCATACCTTGATAATAAATGGAGTTCTGACCTGCCCTAGTGTGTATTAAAGGTAAATCAATATTGAAAACAGTTCTAGTTAAATGATCATGTACGTCACGTCTGTAATTGAACTTTATATTTAAATGTTTATTTTTTGATATAATTTGGTGAATAAAAACAATATTTTGCATTAAGTAAAAAATATCCTTAATTGACATAATATTAAAATTTTAGTTGTCTATCCAAGCAATATACATTTTTAATTGCTTTATTTTGTAAAACTTGTAAAGGGTTAAGCAATTTTTAAAAAGTTGATCCCCATATTAAAGTTAAATATTGTAAATGAGAGTGAATAATAGCAAAATAAATAGGACGTAACATATAATTTGGAGTCAAAAAACTGAGTTTTTTAAAAACCCCACTGGTGCAACTATTTTCTGTTTAATATATTCAATGTGTTCACTCCAAATTTGATTGTTTTAAATGCCCGACTTTTAATTTTAAATCACTTCTCTACAAATTGGTTTTCTTTCCTAAACATAAAAAAGAGGATTTTTCCAAATTTAATGTTACATTATGACTATTCAATGATTTATAAAATTTTGTATAATTTCATATGAATCAGCGATTTATAAAGTAGTTGTATCATCAGCAAACAATCTAATTTTCCCTTTCAATTTGAAATTAAATATAGAATAATTATAAATAAGAAAAAATAAAGGAGCCAAAATCGAACCTTGCGGAACACCACAATTAAGGTGGGAGTATCAACATGCTTGCCAACCTATAACCTATTTCGCGTAGATTTATTTATGTTTTCTAGCTTTTATACAAAATTTAAAGAAAATCAGTATCGACTTGATATTCTATAGGTAATAATTGACATATTTAATAAATATCAAGGAATTTCGTATTTTAGGAGAATTGTATAGCGAAAAATATCGGCTATGATTTTTTTTAACATTATTATGTCATTGTCAATCATTGTTCTTTTAATATACAATTCTCCCAAAATTAGCAATGAAATAAATTGATATTTTTGTAATATAGGTATCAGATACTAGTTACCTAAATAATGTACCGACGATATTGATTTTCTTTAAATGTTAGTTATTAAAATAATAAAGTCAAAAAATCAACGCGAAATAGGTTATAGGTTGGCAATAGACTGAATGACGTTGAGAATTCAACCTTAATATTAATAAATTTGCTATATTTATTTTCGATACGAACTTTTTGTTTCCGCTGATTTAAATAGTTTCTAAACAAGTCAAAAACTACACATGAAATACCCATCATATCAAGTTTTCTTAAAAGAATAGAAAAATTATTTCAGTAACTTTAAAACGAATAAAGCTAAACATTTGATATTTTTATAAATTTTGACTAAAACCTAGATCTTTGGATTCCATAACTTAGGTTTTATGTTTTTCATACAGGGGGGTTTGTAAAGTTGTGCCAATCTGGCCATTTGATTAAATGTGCATA
The DNA here is from genome assembly GCA_963969555.1 of Polydrusus pterygomalis. Classification (NCBI taxonomy): domain Eukaryota; kingdom Metazoa; phylum Arthropoda; class Insecta; order Coleoptera; family Curculionidae; genus Polydrusus; species Polydrusus pterygomalis. Next base: position 31,614,217 of record OZ018376.1, on the reverse strand, counting down.
GATATTTTTTTAATGAAACCCCTTGTATTTTAATTTACCATTAGGTGTAGAATTGCATTCTTTATCTAATTGTTCAGTACATCTATGTTTCTATCCTAAGTAGTTTTTAAGTTAGGGGCATTTAAAAAGTTCACTACTGTAAAATTCAAAAGTTTTCATTTTTGTCAAGCGGGCTTTGACTATAACATTTACAACATTGTTCGTTTTATTTTTGAAAGGTAGGCTTATACAGATACGGATAAAATACATATTTTTATAATTATTATTTTTGTTTGAAGTGTGTTGCTCGCCGAGATTCAGCAGGGTTGAACTGTTGAAATGCTTGCCATACTCTATTTTCTAAATGTTCTGGTGTTTGTACCGACGTTTTATGAATACGTTCTTTTATTTTTGCCCGTGGGTAAGCATGTACGGGCGTGGGATCTGGTGAGCGTGGAGGCCAATCCCACGGACACAGACGTCTTATCCATCTATCGTCAATTACATTTGTTGGCTCATTGCTAACCCCATTGATGCAGTGGGCAGATGCCTCAATCAACTTGTACCAACATACAGTGTCCGCAAGAAAGTCCGCATCAAATGGGATTTTTTTTTATTATTAGGTATAGGTAAAAATTGAAAAAGCAGTTAGTTTTTGCTTACCTAAAAACCAAAAATGACGTATACTGAAGCAGCTGCACGACTTGCGTTACCTGTCAAATTTGACATTTTTAATAAAATAGGTTCAAAAATGCCGTTATTTATAAAAATATCGAAAAACCTTATTCGAGAAAGTTGCTTATTTAGGCATTTTTAGCCTCTGTACGAAATTTTGACAGTCTAATACAATTTTTATTTTTTGCCAGATTCTTGAAAATTTTGATCAACCCTCGTAGATTAACTTTTATACATCGATGTAAAACCATTTGCCTTTACTTTATTTGTAATCTTAATGCAATTTTGTGTAAAATTTTTGTTTCGAATTATTTATTTTGCTTCAAAAACTGAAATTGTTATTGATCAGTATGTAATGTTTGATGCAAAGTTTATCTAATTACATCAGTTTTGTCAAAACCGACGTTTCTCATTTTTCTTAAGTTACTAAACAGATGTACAAAAAGAAAATATTAGGAAGCTTTCGTTGTAATTTTACTTAATTATTATTATTAAATTAAATTAATTATATTAAACTATATTTTTGTTGAATAAAATGTTTCGAGCGATTAATATTATTTTTTTTGATCCAATATTAATTAAGTAAAATTTTAACGAAAGCTTCCTAATATTTTTTTTTGTACATCTGTTTACTAACTTAAGAAAAATGAGAAATGTCGGTTTTGACAAAACTGATGATAACAATTTCAGTTTTTGAAGCAAAATAAATAATTGGAAACAAAAATTTTACACAAAATTGCATTAAGATTACAAATAAAGTAAAGGCAAATGGTTTTACATCGATGTATAAGAGTCAATCTACGAGGGTTGATCAAAATTTTCAAGAATCTTGCAAAAATAAAAATTGTATTAGACCTTCAAAATTTTGTACAAAGGCTAAAAATGCCTAAATAAACAACTTTCTCGAATAAAGTTTTTCGATATTTTTTTAAATAAGGGGATTTTTGAACCTATTTTATTAAAAATGTCAAATTTGACAGGTAACGCAAGTCGTGCAGCTGCTTCAGTATACGTCATTTCTGGTTTTTAGGTAAGCAAAAACTAACTGCTTTTTCAAGTTTTACCTATACCTAATAATAAAAAAAATCCCATTTGATGCGGACTTTCTTGCGGACACTGTATATTGGATAATGTAACGCTCATGGATTTGGATGGAAATAAACATATATAAAAATTGTTTCTACCGTTGACAGGGCAAAATCAAAAAATTAAGTTTTTGCCGTTACTTTTGGTTCGTATCAAAGTTTTTTTTAAAAAAATTAATACATTTATGACTTAGATATAACCCATTGCAAAAGAGAGCGAGCATCCAGCGAAACCTTATTGTTTCGATTTTGTCTTGTCAATTATTGTTAAAGAAACTACTACACACGTTTATTTTTATCCCAAAACATGGAGTTTACTTTGGCCAAACTACCAACAATAAGTATATCTATTGCAAGACGTGTTCGGAAGCGTCCGAATTGCCAATATACAAAGCGGCAAAAGCCCTGGACGAAAATAGTTGCTGTCAGGCGAATCGTCGTTTTTATGTGGCACGCGATTTACCGTAAATATTCACTGAGATTTTGACACGATGGAATTGAAAACCAGCCACTTGCACATTCTGAAAAATTTATTACGTTTGGGACTTTATTTATCGAAAATAAAAGCAAAATAACGTTTAAATAACAACACAAAAATAGTTGGTCATGGAATTAAGATAGGTACATCATTTTTCATAATATAACTGTCGCGGTTTTAGATGGGGTTTAAAAAACGTTTTTATAATATAATTAATAGTCCTATTATTGTTAACATTCATCAATGTGACAAGAAATATAAGAATGACATGGCCCTTGTCATGTCAGTGAGACTCGTTCGTACAAGTCCAACCGCCCGCAATTTAGTTTGAAACTCATTTTACGCACACATAAAATTTTGTATAATTCTGCAGTTAAATATGGGTTTGGAGAAACATAGAATGCTTAGCTCGGCCATTATACCATTTACTCGAAACCCTCTAAACCTATTGAATTTATTTCAAGCTATACCGTGCGAGCAAAAATTATTTGCATCAAAGAGGGCCTTGCATCTAAGGACGTAATGCTTAGCCGTAGAGCTTAATACCTGTTGGGTGTCAGTAACTACCTGTAATTTGATTCATCGCTAATTTTTCCAATGTCTTGAACAATTCACACAATGGGCTTTACGGAAACACAAAACATTCATGGTTGAAGCGTATTTTCGAAACGGGGTTAGAGTAAATGGTGAGTGTCAATACAATCCGGGTTTGTGCATGGACGATTTTCACGAACATTTTCCTAACGTTGCTTTTATTGCTGGGGATTTTTATCATTACCTGAAAAGAACCGTGGCTATGTTTAGGGAAACAGGTTCTATGCAATACAAAAAAGGAGCAGGAACACCATCTGTAAGAACAGAAGAACTTATTGCAAACGTTCGTGAAATAATGCAAAATACGCCAACAAATTGTATAAGACGCCTGTCCCAAGAAGTGGGAAGATCTTATGGAACATGCAGGGCTATTCTTAAGAAGCAGCTAAATTTATTTCCTTATAAAGTGCAAGTATTTCAAGAAATACAAGCCGCAGATTTTAAAAGACGCAGGAATTACTCTCAATGGTTTGCCAAAATTCTATTTGAAATAAATGATTTATTAGACCTGACATTTTTTTCGGATGAAGCCTGGTTCCGCCTCTCCGGTTATGTGAATTCTCAGAATCCATGTAATTATTTTTCTTTTTCGCATGTGGAGTAGTAAAAATCCCCATTAATTTAATTTTGTAAACAACAAAAACAAATTTGTATTTGTCTACTTATTTTAATATTTATTAGTTTAGCATATCATGTCACAATATGAATTTGACAAAATTTTAACCTAGATTTGGTTAGATATAATATCGCCTACTTTTACTTATCATTTTTGCTCGCACGGTAGTGTTCGCGAAAATAATTAAAAGAGAATATTGTGGCATATCGGACAAGTGTGTAACTATTTTTTATATTGAAATGCACAGGGATCCAAAATTAAAGGATAACCTGGGGCGGGTAGACCACGACGGCCGTTTCGTCCTTGCTAGGACTCTACGGGCAGCCATAACCCAAGCAATTCCCGCGTTGATCTGTTTTCTGGTCTGCAAAATGGCAGGTGTTTTCGGTGAAAACGCAAATAGCGTTCTGGATTGTAATGCACTTCGTGGTTTATTTAGTTGTCAACCTTTCGATTATTACCAGTGTGACTGCCTTTTATATTGGAGTTAATTCCGATGGCCGCTTTGATTTTGCAAAGAGGCTTTTAGTACATTTTACCTTCGTTCTTGAAATTGCTTGGTTATGGCTGCCCGTAGAGTCCTAACAAGGACGAAACGGCCTTCGTAGTCTACCCGCCCTAGGGTATCCATTAAACTTGGATCCCTGTGTATTCCAATATAAAAAATAGTTACACACTTGTCCGATATGCCACAATATTCTCTTTTAATAAATATTTATGTTTGTTATCGTCTAGTTTTTTCTGTAAGGATCTGTTTTTGTTCAAAAGCAATTGTAGCATTTATTATTGCACAAATTCTGTTTATGTGGTCTTAAACACAATACATGCATAATACAGCTGCTTATCACATAATATAAAAATGTCATTTGATTGTTGTTGTACATTTTTCCAGCACAACAAAAAATGTTGGTATAGGATTAACTAAAAGAACAACTTTTTCTTCTTATTAGGCTTATTATATTTACAGTGTACAGGGTGTTTCATTAAGGTCAAAGAGCGGCCATATCTCGGAAACTACTGGGCATAGAAACTCAGGAAAAGAAAAATTATTATAAAAGTGGCCATGAGAAAATTCTGGAAATAATTTTCAAGTTCCGCATTTTGCCGCAAGAGGGTGTAATTGAAAAGTAAATTTTTAAATTTTACATAACTCCGAAAATTCCACATTAAGGTATATGTTTGATAACACCATTTTAAAGCTTGAACAATTATGCATCATTTTGATCTTATGCTCATTGGCGTACCGACTCTAATAAGAGTGGGGGAAGCTGTTGAAAGTGTAATCATTTAAATCGCTGTAACTTATAAACGACTTATCCGATTTTAGCAAACCAAAGACTGTTTGGAAGAGAAATGTATGCACTTTGACCAATCGTATTTAGTTGTCCATAATATTTCTCAAAAAAAATGCTAGAGGGCGGAATTTGCAATAACAATACATTTTTTGATTTTCCTCCGAAAAAATAAATCAAACGGTATAATTATGATACCATAATCGAAAAGTAGATGAAATTTGCTAGAAAAAATATTAAAACCGCAGCTCGATATCTCCGTTCGTTTCTGAGTTATTGCCAAAACAATTTTTAACACAAATTGCGCCCTCTAGCAATTTTATTAGAAACTATCTTGTACATTGGATACGACAATTAAAGGTACTTACCTTTCTCTTCCAAACAAGCTTAAATTTAGTAAAATTGGTTGTCGTTTAGAAGTTACAGCGATTTTAATGTTTACAGTTTCGCTTGATAAGAGTGGGAGAAGCTATTGAAAGTTTAAACATTAAAATCGCTGTAACTTCTAAACAACTTATCCGATTTTACTAAATTTAAGCTTGTTTGGAAGAACCTTTAATTGTCGTATCTAATGGTACAAGATAGTTTCTAATAAAATTGCTAGAGGGCGCAATTTGTGTTAAAAATTATTGTTTTGGCAATAACTCAGAAACGAACGGAGATATCGAGCTGCGGTTTGAATATTTTTTCTAGCAAATTTCATCTACTTTTCGATTATGGTATCATAATTATACCGTGTGATTTATTTTTTTGGAGGAAAATCAAAAAATTTATTGTTATTGCAAATTGCGCCCCGGATAAGTCATTTATAAGTTACAGCGATTTAAATGATTACACTTTCAACAGCTTCCCCCACTCTTATTAAAGTCGGTACGCCAATGAGCATAAGACCAAAATGATGCTTAATTGTCCAAGCTTTAAAATGGTGTTATCAAACATATACCTTAATGTGGAATTTTCGGAGTTATGTAAAATTTAAAAATTTACTTTTCAATTACGCCCTCTTGCGGCAAAACGCGGAACTTGAAAATTATTTCCAGAATTTTCTCATGGCCACTTTTATTATCATTTTTCTTTTCCTGAGTTTCTATGCCCAGTAGTTTCCGAGATATGGCCGCTCTTCGACCTTCATGAAACACCCTGTATAGGTACTGTATGCAAAATTTTTAATGGCCACCATTTTGTTAAAATTGGTGTTTTTGAGCTCTGTTTCTCAAGTCCACGTTCCTATTAGGTGAAGGATAATAAACTAAAATAAACATACGCGCCATATTCAAGTTTTGCCCGATAATTTTCATACCGAACACGAAGGCTCCCGAACCCGTCTTTGGGTACGGTATCATAAAAAAAATGTCGCTTTTTTATGACTTTCCTCGGCTTGAAAGTTTCCTATCGATTTTTGGCCACCTCGCCCCCCAATTTTTTTCTTTGGGGTTATCTTAAAAGTCTCATTTATTCAACTTCTGCAAGGTTAGGTTAGGTTAGGTTGAAGCGAGTGGGTTATAGCCAACCCTCCACCGCGACCATGCGGTCTATTGTCGCTCACACCTTATTTATATTTCCCCCAATAAGTCCAGCCTTTTAATTAAGGTGATGAGGGTATTAGGAGAGACATTTTTCATGTCATCCGGCAGCAGAGTCTTCTTGCCAAATAGGGCGAATCTGATTCTACCTGCTGCGGGGCAAGCGCACAATAGTTCAGTTGGGGCTATTCCAATTTTATACATATGGTGTCGCAGTCTGTAGTGGCCGGTGTACAATCCCACTAGTGCTTTAAGGCATGACCTGTTGAGCTCTAGTAGTTTGTCAGTTAACTGTTGGTTTATGTGGTTGTTTATAAATGCTTTTGAGTGTGTTAGACCTGGTAGATTCAGCCAGTGTCTTTCCCATTTGCTTTTTGCTTCAGCTAGTACTGCCCTTCTGGCCGTAGCATGAGATATACTTATTACCGGCTCGGGTCCTGTGAATTTTAGAGCTGCACCTCTCTTGGCGAGCTTGTCGGCAGCTTCATTGCCGTCCAGACCCATGTGTCCCGGTATCCATATTAAGGTTATTTTGTTGTTCAAACCTAGTTCGGGTAGTGTCTCGTGACAGCTCCACACCGTCCTTGAGGTACACCATCTCGATTCAAGAGCTTTTAATGCAGCTTGACTGTCGGAAAATATCTTGATTGATTTATGTGCATACCGTCGGTCTATCAGCAGTCTTGCACACACTTCAATTGCATAATGCTCTGCTTGAAATATGGTTGTCATAGTTCCCAGGCTGATAGCTAGTTCTATGTTTGGGTTTTCGCCATAAATTCCGGCTCCAATACCTTCTTTAGTTTTGGAGCCGTCTGTGAATATTCCAAATTCCGCCTTTAACAGGTCGGCGCTGTTATTAACCCATTCATCCCTTCTTGGGTATATAATTTTGTAAGGCGGTTCGTAGTTGGATTTTCTTGTCATTATGTCTGAGGGCATGTTCAACATGTCGCAGGTTAACATGTCGCTCAACATGTTGGTGTCCTCCATGATAGATGACTGAGGCCTGTTTTTAGCTGCTTGATATAGTCTGTAGGTGGCCAATTTGGCCTCCTTCTCCAGATATATGTGAAGTGGTATAAGTCCTAATAGGACTTCCATCGATGCCGTTGGTGTTGTGCGAATAGCTCCAGTGACCGCAAGGCATGCATGCCTCTGCAGTCCGGATAGTTTCGCTTGGGCCTGTCGTTGTTGGCCCTTTTTCCACCAGACGACAGAGCCGTACGTTATCATTGGTCTGATAACCGTCACATAAAGCCAGTATAGTTGTTTTGGTACCATGCCCCAGGATTTTCCACAAATTCTGCGACATGTCCATAGAGAAAGATTTGCCTTACGGATAGTCTTCTCTATGTGAGAGTTCCAGCTTAGCGTTTTGTCTAGGGTTACTCCCAGATATTTCGCTTCTATTGCAAATGGTATACTCTCTCCTTTTAAGGTAGGCGGTCTTAAATTTCCCAGCTTCTATTTTTTTGGTAAATGGCACTAAAGTCCACGTTCCTATTAGGTGAAGGATAATAAACTAAAATAAACATACGCGCCATATTCAAGTTTTGCCCGATATTTTTCATACCGAACACGAAGGCACCCGAACCCGTCTTTGGGTACGGTATCATAAAAGAAATGTTGCTTTTTTATGACTTTCTGCGGCTTGAAAGTTTCCTATCGATTTTTGGCCACCTCGCCCCCCCCCCCCCAATTTTTTTCTTTGGGGTTATCTTAAAAGTCTCATTTATTTAACTCCTGCAAGAGAACAATAATTGGTTTAAAGCCAGTAAAACTGATGGCACTGACTAACACAAAACGAAAATGAAAAGCATATGCGTCACTGCCATCAGTTTTGGCCGCGTGGTATAGAAAGAATATTGTTTCACTACGCTGCAGTTAGAAAAAATCCTTGGATACTTTTTAAGGTTCAAAGGGCTTGACTGGCTAAATTTAGAAAGTGTGTAGCTGAACGGGATGCGCATATTGAACAAATTCCATAGCAGAATTCCTATTTTATTTCACCGTTTCATTGTGAAGCCCTTTTAATTTACTGACTGATAAAATTAATTATTTAGTTTTTAATTTGTTATGGTAATTAAAATTAGTTTTAGTAGTCTTTTTTATACGCACATTAAGATTTATGTATGAAATTCATTTATTCAATTTAAAAACCTATTATATAAATAATATACAAACAATTTAAATATGTACCTTAAAACGATTCAACGTTAAATAAAATGGTATTAAGTAAAATATCAAAATAAATAAACCCATTACTACATAATATACTATCGGATTTTTCGGATCCCAAGTATAAATTAATAGAAGCAAAAAACGTTTTTTTGATCAAATTTGCCCATCTTTCTTTTCTGCTGTTATTAATTTATAAAACTAATCATTGTCAACGTTAAACTGTAAGTAATAATTGTAGTCTAGGGATGGGTATTAAACAAAGATATCAAAAACATTTAAATAAAAAAATAAATAATATAAGAGTTCCTCAAGGACGTATATTAGGTCCAATATTATTTATTTTATACATCAACGATATGCCTTTAGTTTTAAAAATGTGTAAGTTACAAATGTTTGCTGATGACACCTTAATTTACATTAATGTTTAAAATATTTTTGATGGTGTAAATACTTTAAATTCTGAGATAAATCTATTATTAAATGGGCTAAAAGTAAACAAATTAAAATTAAATATTTCAAAAACTAAATGTGTGGTTATGGGTAATAATTTAAATTGTCATAATATAAATGTTGTGATTGATGGTGAAAAATTGGAATTAGTTACCAGTTTTAAATATTTAGGGATGATTATTGATTCCAAATTAAAGTTTTTAATTATTTTGTAAGTATCATATCGAAGATTGCCGGAAAAGTAGGTATTTTAAAAAAATCAGTTCTAATTTAAGTTTGTTTTCTAAAAAAACTTTATTTAATACTATTATATTACCACATTTTCTTTATTGTTCTTCCATTTTATATTGTGCTAGTTAAATATTTGATAAATTACAAATTTTACAAAATAACGCAATGCGGATTATTTTAATTTGTGATAAATATACAAAAATAAATTTTTTGTTAAAAAATTTAGATTGGTTGAATGTCAGAAATTTACTTTTTTATTTAGTATGTATCTTTATACATAAAATTAAAAATAATGTAGGTATTGCCTGATTATTTAAAAAACTTTTGTTGTTTTAATTATGACCATCAAAATTATAAAACAAGAACTGGATAGTGTCTAAAACATTAGCTTATAAGTCTATTTTACATAAAGGTTTGATATAATATAATATTCTGGAAAATTCTATTAAATCTCAAATATCATTAAAACTATTTAAAAAAACTACATTTAATTAAAAAACAAAATGATACGTAATATTTGATACAATTTGCAAAATGTTTAACTTTTCTCTGTTTTTGTTAAAAGAAGGTTGCGTTTTAAAATTTAAAAATAAATCTATAAAACTGTGTTGAAAAAATATTTAATTGTAGCTTTTTGCTAAATAAAACATACTACTACTACTACTACTACTACTATTAGGCCCATTTTTGGATAAAACAAAGAACTAACAAAATATTGATCAAAAAACGAAATGGCGAAAGCGTCACTAGCGTTGGCTCTTAAAAGAAAACAAACGCATTTTTTATTCTCGCCGCCACTAACGCTCGGATATGATTACGGCCATGATGAAAGCCCCCCCGAGTTTGCAATGCCCTTCCTATTATGGGTCACGTGCCGCACGCCATTCAGCAATTAGTTTTATTATATTTCGCCATTGTTGCAACTTTGAACGGCACTAAATACGAAATTCAACGGTTCGGTTCCCGATTCACCACTAGCGTCTACATCGTGACAGTCACGATCTAATGCGATGCCAAATTGTGTCAAAAATCTTCAGATTTTGTTATAGTAAGTGCTTATAAGTAGGGCTGTGCGATTACCGAAAAAGATAATCGATTTTCGATTATTTGAAATAATCGATTATTGAAGTAAAAACTTCTTTAGGCGCGTTTAACACTTTTTGTGGGCACTGAAGTAAACTGAGCCGTCACGCGTCACACTCGGCTGTGTAACGCTCGAATTCAACTGCTATATTCAATCCGAACTGACCCTGACCCGAATGAACGTTATATGCAAGAGCATGCCGCAAACAGTGTGCGTTGTATAGACACTCGTCTGCGTCTCAGGTATGTTCTGGCATTTTTTAGATTATATATTTACGTAGGGTGAAGTAAGGTTTACCGTAATTGCTTATTCCGTGGACCTAATTTATTATGATTTCTGACTTCTGTTGAAGATGTAAAAATTCAAGGGTTGTTCAATTTTAGGAAATATATTTTTTCGTATGCAGTAAAATTATCCCGTATTCCAAGTTTATGTTATTTTTATGATTGCTTACGAACCTAACCTAAAAGAAACAAAATTGAAAAATTGTATTTGATATTGTTAATTTCACCTTGTTGAAGTTTTCACTTCTGTCGTGTGGTCTTAAGCACACACAATTTTTTTTCTATTAATCGATTAATCGAAAAAAAAATTTTTTTTCGATTAATAACCGATTAATCGATTTTGTTGCACACCCCTAGCAATAATATGCTATAATATTTTTTAAACCGATTTTCAGGGTAATAGGGTTCTCAGAAAATTTTATTCTTGATACAAGTTGGTGCATGTTCGATAATCATATTTTGTGCACTTGGAATGGTTGCAAGTCAAACGGCGTACAGGGTAGGCCAAAAAATATAAAACTTGTACAAGAAATATTTTTTTTAATAAAAAAATAAAAATTTTGCACTTTAAATGATTAGTGTTTTAATTAGCATATAAACATTAATAATGTTTTATCTTGTTAAAAATAATTTTTAGGATATTTTAAAGTTGTGTTTAATATCGTTGCAACAAACATGAAATTTGTGATTCCTTATTAAATTAAAAATGCAAGTAAATTTTACAAATATGCTTAAATTTGAACAAAGATATGTGAAATTGATTTGATTTTGATTAATTTATAAAGGTCTTTATGGTGAATATAAAAAAAAAAATTTGGGAAATTATTAATGATTTTTAAAAAATATATTTTTTCTATTTCAGGAGGTCACGTTTTTGAAACTATGCATAACTTTTAATTCTAAACAACTTTTCCTTATAACATTTTGCTGAATTTTTTGAAATAGGGGTACTTTATTCTTGTACAAATTTTATATTTTTTGGCCTACCCTGTACGCCGTTTGACTTGCAACCATTCCAAGTGCACCTAATATGATTATCGAACATGCACCAACTTTTATCAAGAGTAAAATTTTCTGAGAAATCGGTAATAAAAAATAATCCCATATGTTGCACACTGAACAACCACACTTACAGCACACAGAGACTTACAGCAATAATATTATGTAACTAGCAACTTCAATCATCCAAAAACATACCTATATTTTTGAATAATCAAAAAATAGTTTTTTTGGTCAATTGAATAATCGAAAAATCGTTTTTTTTTTCGATTAATAATCGATTAATCAAAAAATTGTAAATTTTATTTTTTTTCGGATACCTAATTAATCGATTAATCGCAAAATATTTTTTTTTTCGATTTTGATTTGATTTTTGATTAATCGAAAAATCGTTTTTTTTTTCGATTAATCGATAAATAGTTTTTTTTCGATTAATATTCGATTTTTCAATTAATCGATTAATCGAGTATTAATCGATTTTGTTGCACACCCCTACTTATAAGTCTATGCAAGCGAAATACGGCCGATATAACATGAATATTTCAATTTAATGCCCGATCCAACAATAAGCTGGTGGAGGCTCGATCTGATCGCTTTAGTATGACGCGTCGGGTTTTTTAGACAGACCAAAGTTTGTCATCAACAAAAATGTTGGGTCATTCTACAGATTATGGTCAGTAAAGAACCACACTTTTTTAAGTCGCAAATCTGTCAACACTACTTAGATATAGTTTTGATGGTGTAATTTCCAGTGGTGGCTTTTAAGGAAGTATGTGCGTAGTATTAGTTTCAACATATTTGTTGCACAGGTCACATCGTTGTTCGAAGTCTTCTAGCTGTCCTGTCTGAATTGGATCTTTATTAATCGTACCAATACCTGTTTCAATTATTTTATTTTTACTTTGTAATCTTTGTATTTACGTTTTTTTAAACTTTGCATGTCAGATAGTACAATGTAAAATTCTTATTTCGCACAACCCATCATTAGTATTGGACTTTATAATCTATGGACGAATTTATCTATCTCAGTAAACCATGTCGCATAATAGATAATCATATGCAATGTTAAACAACAAGAACAATATCGCACTTGAAGCTATTTAAATTTTTGAGAACTACAGTACTGATTTTTAGTGGTAAGTATATGCTTTATTGACCGTAGCAAGCAAATATTATTATGATTAATGTCAGGTTTCATTACAACTGCCACTCAGACCTAATACAGTATATAAAACCAGATTACACCCCCAACAGAACTTGATAATTACTGTGAGTATTCAGAGCAATAATGGCTATAAACCATTTTATGGTAGCATTAACTCCTATTTTCTATTGGCTAATTTACCGTGATATTATCACTACACAACGGTCTAGCAATTTATGTTGTCTTTCAGTAGGAAAGCGCGTTGTTGTCACATATAAAGTCGCCACAGTGGTTCTTTTCCCGTGCGTCATCACTTTTACGCCATCAAAATCGTATGAATCAAATCAAAATTACGAGACGAAAAAAGTCAAAACTAAGTTAAGTTCATAAAATGGACGTGCCTGCCTACCGTTTGACGTACCTACTTAATATCCCGAAAAATTATTATTTATTTTAAGTTTTGCCCGGCATTCTCTATTATCTAAAAGAAATTGACAAACAAATGTTAATACATTTAATACTATTTTTAAAGCTTAAAATCTAGAAAAGTTTGGTGTTTTATTGACTATTAAAATCGCAAAAGTCAAATTTTTAACATCCTTTCATTTAAGGGAATTTAGCCACTGTCGTAAACTTTTCAAAGAACTTTCACGGTTAGAATATTTAAAATAAATAAATTAGGTATTATAAAAATCCATAAATACTTACCGCCAAAACAGATGGTGGGTATAATTAGCTCTAAAAATAACTATTTTTAGAAAAAGGAACAGTTTTAAGGCACACAGATTTACAAAATACGAATTAGATTGGCAGATCAAAATAAGGTTGACAATGACGTTCTAAAATACAACGGTTGTCAACTAAACAAATAAAAAAAGTAATTACTTGACGTTTATAGTTTTATTCTTGTCTAGCACATAATATTATTGCGGAATCTTAGAGACGTTCTTTTATGCTTTTATTTAAACTTGTTACTGTAATAAACAAGGATGCAGAGTTATTAACCACGTTGAGTCCTGATCGTTGATTGATGACGCACGGGCAAAGATCCACTGTGGCGACTTTAGTATTAAGAGTAAGTGAATTCTTATAAGGAAGAGAAGGCTTGGATTAGTCCGAGAAATCATTGTTAACTCGCTGCTACGATGAGTTTCAGTACGCAATAAAATATTTAAATTCGATTATTTCACGGCTGCTTAATGCGACACCCACTAGGTTTACCTTTTTTGAACAAAAATACCAAGAAATAATAATTTTTAACTAGAAATTTATTTTACCGAGACAAAAAAAATTATTAAGCTTTACATGTAGGCGCAGTGCTGCTGGTTGCGCCCTCTGCAATGTACATCGAAACTCTGATATCAGAATAATAAAAACTTTGACTGGAAACTAACAACCTTTAAAAAAAAAATTGGACTAGATTCTCATATTTTAGCTTCAGGAATGTGTGCTAACTTATATGCAGGGACGGAGTCATGGGGGGGGGGTTGGGGGGGGGTTGGGGGGGGCGACGCCCCTCCCAAAGTTATCTTAAACATCAAAAGTTGGGAGAACTTGGGTAGACAAAGCTTATTTAACTTCCATTAGTTGCCCCGGTAAGACCGACTGTAATATATAGATAGACACTTTTGGCATTTTCAGTCATTTAAAGAGTGGCGTGTATCGTACACAACCTAAGTCTTTGGAGGACCTTAAAAACAGTATTTTAGATGCTGTGCATGTTATTTCTCGTAAACATTTGCAAAACGTGCTTTCCCAATTTCCCGAGAGGATTGGACACTGTCAGGTGTTTGAAGGACGACATTTTTAACATTTAATTAAATTACTTTTTTTTATATTATTGTTTATTTAAAAATTAATACCAATTTTGTTTAAATAATCAAATGTTCTACATTCATTTGCCCGTAATTCCGAAACAGTTGAATTTAGTCATATGGTATGCTATACAAAAAATATTTTAAAATTATTGAAAATTTAGAATATCTGATAATATACAGGGTGTTCCATTTTAGTCCTATACCGGGTGTCTACGGAAGATGGTTCGCCCCTCTAACTTCTTTGTTTTTCAAGATCATGAAATAAAATTTGGGGGATTGTATATGACATAAAACTGAATTTGATGACTCAACATTATGAAACTTCCAGTCTAACCGGAAGTGATATATATTTTCTATTTTTAAATGGGACACCTGGTATATTTTTCCTTTTTCTGACTCATATGACATTCTTAATATAACGATGACACATTTGTCACTTTTTGTTACCAAGAAAATATTTTTTTCCAAATTTATTGTTTTATCTAGAGGGATGAATAATAACTTAAAATCCTTATTGCACTTCTTTAATCTTGGGAAAAATACAATTTTACTATTTTTGGTCCAATGCTATGTGCTGTGTAAAATTTAATCTTTAAAGTTGTATTACCTACTCATTTTTTTTTAAACGGCAACATGGTGGCTCGTCGGGTTAAGAAAAAAGAGGATTTTATTACGATTATTTTGATACCACACTAATAGGTTTTAGAAAAGCTGCCATAAAAAAACTTTAAAAAATTAACTGAACCAGTTTTGGGCAATAGCACGCCGATTAGGATATCTTTGTACGTCGTGCAGCATCGATCGGTTGAATTCTTTCTACATTCTCCAAAGACTAATAACATATCAACTTTTTCACTCCTTGTAAAACTATTATTTTCCATGTTTTTTAAACAACAAACTAATTTACTTTGGCAGAAGCTGTCGGCATGTCAATTTTCTTCAAGGCATGATTTTGTTTTATCAGTTTTGCTGGTCACAGACTACTTGATGCATTTAAATCTAAATTTATTCTCAAAAGATGCTTCATTTTAGGAAACTTTCCAGTTAACTTTTTTCATGGCAGCTTTTCTAAAACCTAATAGTG
Organism: Polydrusus pterygomalis; assembly: GCA_963969555.1. Taxonomy (NCBI): domain Eukaryota; kingdom Metazoa; phylum Arthropoda; class Insecta; order Coleoptera; family Curculionidae; genus Polydrusus; species Polydrusus pterygomalis. The sequence goes on along the minus strand of OZ018376.1, from coordinate 31,598,698 downwards.
TGTGGTATCAAAATAATTGTATTAAAATCCTTTGTTTTCTTAACCCGGCGAGCCACCATGTTGCCGTTTAAAAATAATGAGTTATACAACTTTATAGATTAAATTGTACACAGCACATAGCATTGGACCAAAAATAGTAAAATTGTATTTTTCCTAAGATTAAAGAACTAAAATAAGTGATTTTAAGGTATTCCATAGCCCTCTAGATAAAACAATAAATTTGGAAAAAAATATTTTCTTGGTAACAAAAAGTGTGATACATCATTATATTAAGAATGTCATATGGAGTCAGATAAACGAAAAATATACCAGGTGTCCCATTTAACAATCAAAAGTTTATGTCACTTCCAGTTAAACCGGAAGTTTCATAATGTTGAGTCAACTATCAAAAAATGCAGTTTTGTGTCATATACAAATCCCCCAAATTTTATTCCATTATCTTGAAAAACAAAAAAGTTAGAGGGGCGAACCACCTTCCGTGGACACCCGGTAGATTGCCCAAAACCCGGATCGGATATCACTTTTAGTTTGCCTATAATTAAGCCGTTCCGGAACATTTGCCCAACTCTGTATATGTTTTTTATACAGTTTATTTGATAATTATGGGTAGGTATCAAATAAATACTTTTTGAATTGTGTTATTTTTTTTTATATTTTATAAAGTTGGGAAATTTAGGAATTTCACCCCTCCCAAACCAGAGGCCTTCGCTACGTCCCTGCTTATATGTATAAAAATGTTGTCAAGAACAATACCGACAACGTAGCGTCGCTGAAAGCATGGTAAATTTGTGACGATCAAGTCCCAGACGGCAGCCGATTAATACGGCTGCTCTCGTTAGTTTTACTTGGATGAAAATGTATGGATATCGTTAGGAAGGTCGCCGGAAGAGAAACGTGTTAAACCAGGCATTTTTAATTCCGGAGGGTAGCTTATAAATGTTTCCCATGAAAATCCAGTCTAAATTTGATGTATTTTTTGGCTCGCGAATATTTGCTGATGTCTCAACAGAAGGGGAATTCAAGAATTTTACTTCAGGCCGTGTATTTTCTAATCTCGATTTGGGATGTTACAAATCGAGGAAAAAATACAAATACCAACTTCCCTTTTTTGTATGCAAAATTTAATGTCGACATTTCTAGTCTAATATCCCAACCCAAAGGTAGGAGGGAACACTGTTTAGAACAGCAAACTTTTGTTTTGAAGTTATGGAAAGGGTCAATAACGATAGGGTTCATATTAAAAGTGTTATTTATAAAAGAAGAACTAAAGATTGCAATTTTAGAGGTATGCAACCGAAGCTCTGTGTATCAACTTAATAATGTAAAAACTGAATTTCATGACCGTTTAGGTAAGGATATTGCTTGGAAGTAAACGAAGGCCTGAACGGTCCGAGTTCGATCCTCGATCAGGGCATACGCTAAAATTAAAAAATATATGCTTGGAAGATCAGTGAATAAAATAATGCAGTATACTACTGGGTATTCCTAATATCGATCATATCAATGAACTTCTTAGTATACTAGATTTTCCGCCAACCACTGCTTACAAAAAAAAAAATGTTGAAATTTCATTTCAATCAGATACTTCCAATTTAACAATAAAAATTTTTATGGATATATTGTTCAAAATTTTACCAAATTAACAAGAACTCAAAGTAAATAGGAAATACTCAAAAACTGGGCAAAATATACTTTATGTTCGAAGAGTTTACCGTGGAATTCACATATTTCATTTTAATACCAAACTTGAAATCTTCAATATTAACCGGCCTCTTTTGTAAACCTTATTGATTTGGAAACATGTGGTTCAAAAATTGACCTAGTGGTAAGCCAAAATCAGCCAGGGCGCCAACCGGTTGATACCAGATACTCCTTTGGTCCGGATAAAGTATTTCCAATTGTGGAATCATCTGTTCATGTAATAACTGCAAGTTAGGTTTGCTCGCAAGCCTTTCACGCATGCTGTATTTTTAAAGCCAGTTTGCTTACATGACAGGTTTTACGAGAAACTCGCAAATTATGTATCCTTAGTCGTTTGAAAACTAAACGAAGGTGAGTAACGTGTGATTCCATATCTTGTGAATAAATTATAATATCATCTAGATAGGCACGAAACTTCATTAGTCATTAGGCTCTGAAAGGTTCTAAGAGCGTTTTTTAATCCAAATGGCGTGACAGTTAAGTGATAATGAACACCATTGGGCATAGAAAAATCGGTGTATTGTGGAGTTATTGCAAGTCGATAAGGATCGGTTTAACTGGAGAATTTGCATACTTGTGTTCTCCTGCGGTCACCATATCCAACCAGCAATAAAATCTCAATTTTTTTTTCTGACAGCCAAGGCTATCCATTCTAATTTCTAGTTTTTGCATGTGAATGAACATAGGATAACGGTCTATTTATCATCCAACAGTACCAATAATTGATACCAAAGGATTTCTCAGCTTTCTAATTTTCAAAGAAGTAAGTTTACTTTTTCTACGAACAAACAAAAGGCTCAACGGAGGAAGGCGCAAAGAAAGGCAATTGCGCTTCTCCTGGATTCGCCACTGCAACTCTAAATGATTTCTTAACCTATACTTTTGAATAGCCTGAACTAGCATAAACTAGTTTTAAAAGTGGTGCCTGTTGGATATGAAGAAACTATAATAACACACAAAATAGCTTCTCTTGAAAATGTCTCATTAGGATGTCAGTTCTATTGGAGGTTAGGAAGAGAAAATCATTATAAGGAACAAAAACGTTTTTATTTTGTTTTAAGAAAGGAAAATGTTGCTTATTGGTTATCAAAAAAGAAGGAAACTTTCCCTAATAGAACATTTTTTTATTTGGCGATGGTTTTAATAATACTGGAAAGCAAAAGCAACACGTATAAACATAGAAATTTACGATAAACATCCGAAAGCATTTCTGCAGTAGCAGTACTGTAAAACTCACCTTTAGTGTTTTTACAACTACCCACTAGCTTATATCATACACAAAGACAAAATGAGCCGGCACCGAGCGAATGACATAACGTTCAAAGCCATCAACTGACTGCCACCTACCGACCTGCCACAGGAGAATTATTATAGGGTGGTACTTCCGATTAAAGTATCACATGTTAAGCATGCGTCAGCAGCTTCCAAACCAAATCAAATATGATTTAAAAGGTTGGTATATTTTATACAATTAATCAGTATCGATTTAAGGCCTTCCAATATGCTTATTTTATATAAATAACAAGTACAAATCATACAACTGATTTACGAATATAATCAAATAAATTCAATTCCTTGTTGTTAATTAATTGCATTTTACTGTTTGTACAGTTACAGAAACAGTTTCATCCTTCCTAGGTGTGCCGTTTCTATCTATATGGATGTGCCAATTAAAAATATTTATTATATTATATTCAGTCGTTTTTTGCCACCCTGCTGCTGGGACAAAAAAATTAGGCAAACCTGAATGTGATATCTGAATAAAACACTGATGTCTATATACCTAGATTTTACCCCCAAAGCCTATCATTTCAGTATTTGCTTAAAATCAAATATTTATTATGTTTAATGTTTAACTCGTTTTCTCTATTTATTCCAAGGTACGATTGGAAATTAGAACTAATTGAAACTGTTGACCATAATTAAATATTTGTTTCATTCTGATTACAATCAATGTTAATCAAACTTAAATAAAGAGATGTTATAAATTAATAATTTTTTGGTAAAATACCTATATTCAAAAAAAAATGGCAAAAGAGCCAGGTATTTTTGACAAAAATGGCAAAAGAGCCAGGTATTTTTGACATTAATTTTCTTATATGTTTAGATATTCCACTACAGATATTGAGTGACAAAAGAGATCGATATTTTGTGTTTCAAAGTAGAAATAGCAGCACATTCGATTTTATCCAAAACCAGTAATAGGTTTTAAAGAGCTTTTGCATTTTTTCTACAAAGCTGTATAATGCCGCAAATTACTGGTGTGTTAAAAATGGAAAATATAAAGCAATGCTAAATTATCAATTCAGAGAAAACAGGTATTATACGATGCCTTTCATTCGGCTCTAGAAAGCTCTAAGAAACGTTATATACCTCTTTAAGTCAAGAAATCCACAAAGTAATTTGCCAAGCGTAACGTACATAATAATATTTACAACTCATTTATGATTAAATTTAGCTGTGTTTTGCTTTCAGCTACCTTCAATGCTAAAAAATTAAGAGGTGGTTTAAATAGAGTTGTTGAGAAAATAACAGTACTGGTTCTTGAGAACAGCTTAGAGGTATTTGGTTCAGTGAACCGTTCTTTTTAAAATAATTGAACCTGTTCTTTAGATAAACTTGTGAGAAAATAATTGCATTCGCTTACAGCGGTATGAAAAGTTTTAGGATCAACTTTAATCTAGATTAAGTTCATTTTTACTGTGATACAAGATACCAAAAAATAATTTAAATCGGGATTAAAGGATAATGTGGATTAAGGACGGTGCTGTATACCGAAATCGACTCGACCAGGACCGGATTGTGGACCGGTGCGGCGTGCCCTTCTCCCTGCTTGGAACAGAAGTGACTCGACAACATGATCGAGTCTTCAGTGTCTACCTGTAAGCTTAAACCATCCGATTCTTGCATGATAACATCCGATATTGGTCGGGTCCGTCGAGTAAATCTACTAATATGATCAAAACGAACGTTTATGGAACATGTTTTCGGGTGAGAACCGAACAGTTCGAACTTGTTCAGCAAATTACCTGTTCTTTAACATTTATACTGGACAATTAATATCACTTTTCGACTTCGGTGGTTAAGTGGTTAACGTGTCAGTCAGTTACTGCGAACTTAAGGACACAAGAACAAAAGTTTTTGAGTTCCTATCCCAAGGCCGGAGAGCAATTTAGTAATACGACATTACATTGATCTAGAGCGGACGGTAACCAGGCAAACTGAGATAGGAAATCTTGTAAGGTGCAGGAGACGATGTATACTACCCATCATACCATGATGAAAGATATAAATGGTTGATAGCACTTTGAGGGGTGCATCGTAGGATTGAGGGTCGTGGTTTGGAGCCCACGTTAAACCTTAGTTCCTCTCAGGAATGGCCCTGTCAGCAAACAAAAGGAGTAAATCTAACTTTTTGTTAAATTTGAGGCCAATAGAGGAACTGTTATAATAGAAAATGTCATAAATTTATTTTCAACCAATTAGAACGCTCCTTTTTGTTTACGTTGCTTATAGGAACGGGAGACTATCACGATAATCTATAGTCTATTAACCTAATAAAATTAATAAGTGATAATTTTTCTGTCAAAAATGAAGTGCTTTATTTTTTATGGCAAACGTCACTCAGAATAAAATCAAAATACATTTTGTTGCTAACTTATAATTTTTATTGAGAATAGGTCGTAGGTCTCATCATCTCATCATATTAAAAGAAACTCCAATTTATGAAATTTTCTTACGGAATCTCCCACGCAGCAGAATTAATTCCTGATCATTTTTTTCTCGGTTTCACTCATGTTTTTGTTGAGTCGCAGACGAGGGAAATTTTCTATCAACAAACCCATTCGTGACCTTAAAAAAAATGATCGGTAATAATTCTGCTGCTAGGGAGATTATAAGTGACAATTATTGCAGACAAAGCTGTAGTATAATGCCGCAAATAACAACTGGCTTTATGAAAGCAAAAAATTAGATGAAAGCTAAATTGTGAATTCAGACAAAAAAGCCAGGTGTTACGTAGCTTTTTATCCGGGTCTAGAAAGTTCTAATGAAACGAACAAGTAGAGGCAAGTCCCGACGCAATTCGGGTCAGTTCGCATCGGTAGGCACTCTTTATGCCACTTTAACGCAAAAAAATCCACAAAGTATTTTGCCAAGCGTAACGCACACACAAGTCATTTGTGACTAAATCGAGCCTTGTTTTTCTGCCGTGAACGCAAAAGAATTGCCAAGGGATACGAGCGAAACGGTTATTTTTCCACAGCGGAAAAATGGAATTATCATAAACCGATTATGTTTTATTTTTTACCCACATCGGTGCTAGCGAACGGATGGCTGGGGAACAAGTGCGTTGGCCCTGATTTTGTAAAATGATTTATTCATTTAAAATTTTGTTTTTGATGTTTTTATGGATTAAAGAGAAGTGGTAAAATTATTTTTTGTGTTTTGTAAAGGGATTTGTTGTTTTGAAATATAAGGCCTTTAAAAAATTAAGTAATTTAATTGGATTTTGATTACCTATCTATTTGAAAATTATAATATGATAATTTTGAATAGTAGATAATATGCACACATAAATATTTATCGAACTCATGGCCTTCTCGATTTTAAAGAAGTGAATGACACCGCATATACTAGCCTCTTCGCAAAGGCATTTTGACAGATCCAGGTAGGAGAGCGTCTCCGAAACGAAGATAACGACATAATCGACCTCAAGAGTGGCGCGGATAATGGGATGATGTGCTAAGTATCTGATATCATGTTTTGGTTTTATTTATTAAACTTATCGTGCTTGTGTTTAAAAAATCTCACGACACGTCAGTTTTCAGATTCCGAAATGACATCCTGCGACGTAAAAATTGTATCCCCAAATTCAAACCCCTTCGAGTCAAAAAAAAAATTTTAAAATAAAATATTAAACCACGGCATTTTTGATTAGAGAATAAAAAAGCCTTTCAAATGAGGTGTCACAAGCCCCTGTTGCAAATTTAAAAATTTGGGGTTTGCAACTGTCACTCGAAAGGGATTGAATTTTGGGATGAAATTTTTACGCTGCAGAATGTCATTTCAGATTTTAAAATTGACGCGTCTCGGGATTTTAAGATAGTGAATTTATTATATTGACTTTCCACGCGTATATACAGTGTGTGTATAAAGTCTGGAAACGGCTTAATAACATCACAATTTACTGGCCGATTTAAACCAAATTTGGTACAGTTGTGTAAGAGGATCTAACGCACCGAATAACGATATTGACGTTGTTGCCAGCTTTTTAGTTTGTCTGAAATTCGAACGAATTTTATATTTTTAAATATAACACCCAGTATATTTTTACATTTTTAAATTCCACATAAAATTATAATTATTTTTTATTAAATGCATTATTAGTCTATACTTCATAGTTTCCGAGATATTGACTCTCGAAAAGTGACATTTTTGAACTTTGACAGCTTATAACTGTCTAACAGTACGTCTTGGAGCAAAACGGCTTACATGTCCCTATCTTCAATTTTTATTATCTTCCCAAAAAAATCAACTTCTAGTTAAACCGGAACAACTATATTTCCTGCTTTCGAGTTACATCCGGTTTAACCGGAAGTTGATTTTATTGGGAAGATAATAAAAATGGAAGATAGGGACATGTAAGCCGTTTTGCTCTAAGACGTACTGTTAGGAAGTTATAAGCTGTCAAAGTTCAAAAATGTCACTTTTCGAGAGTCAATATCTATGAAGTATAGACTAATAATGCATTTAATAAAAAATAATTATAATTTTATGTGGCATTTAAAAATGTAAAAATATACTGGGTGTTATAATTAAAAATATTAAAAAATCGGCCAGTAAATTGTGATGTTATTAAGCCGTTTCCAGACTTTATACACACACTGTATACAGTGTGACCAGTAAAGTCCGCATCATATGGGATTTTTTTTAATTAATAGCTTTATTCGAAATTTGATTTTGGCATCAAGTTCTGCATCGATCTAGTCAAAAATTAAGCAAAAGATAGTAGTCACGTGATTTGTATTATCTGCCAAATTTAATTTTTTTCCAAAAATAATTCAAAAGTGGGGTTATTTCTAAAAATACCGAAAAAAGTTATTAAAAAATTTTTTTTTTAATGCAATTTCTAGCCCACATGCAAAAATTTAAGATGCAAAGATTATTTTGATTTTTTACCCACCACTAAAATTTATTTTCCACTTAATGAACACTTTACTGATAATACTGTGTTCTTTTTTGTCTTAATATTAAGGTGTATTACTTTTAGACACAAACTACGTTTTCAAAAATACTTATTTTATAAAGTTACCTTATACAGGGTCAAAAACGAATAAAATTTGCATCACATGCTACCAAATTTTAATAGCCCAATTTTAATTTTGTAGAAAAACACACATTTAGTATGGCGCTACTTTAAAGAAAATGTCTCTGAAATAAAGCATTGTCAAAACTAAAAAGTTTTATGTAGGTTGCGTTGAGTCTTATTTTGCAAAAGTGGTGCAATTTACAAAATATGGGTAAAAAATCAAAATTATCTTATGCAGCTAAAATTTTGCATGTGGGTTAGAAACTGCATTTAAAAAAACTTTTTTTAATAACTTTTTTCGATACTTTTAAAAATAACCTAACTTTGGAATTATTATTAATTAAAAAAATCCCATATGGTGCGGACTTTACTGGTCACACTGTATATATAGCGTTATTACTTTCACCGTGTTAGCAATAATGCTTTTATGCAAAAAAAAGATAAATAATCGATTCAAACTTTGTTTAATCTAATTTTGTTTACTTTGTATCTTATCACTTAGAATATAGTCCTACCAATCTGCCAAAAAAAAAAGCAACTATCGCGTCATGTATAAAATAAAAATTAGAGAAATTTATAAGAGAAAAGAAAACGGCTTGAAAACAAATCTTTCTTTAGAAACAAAACTAGTGAATAAAGGGTAAATAGGCTCATTGGTATTCCAAAACATTTGTCCGTCACAGTAATATTATTTAATTGGAGTTTTAGCCGACTTTATTGTCAAAACAAATTTAAAGGCTTTAGTCCCCTGTAATTAAAGGGAACTCAGACGGTTAAAATCCTGAATCGGTTCACAAAACTGATTCATGTTTTTAGAAAAGGTTTAGAAAGAAATTTGAAACAGTCAACTTTTCGGGTGCTGGGCGTTCCAAAGAAACGAGGGATTCTTTGAGAAGCAAAATGTTAAATCGTTATTTAGGATTTTCGTTTTGTGTCGCCAGTGGGGGAGATGGAATGTATTTTTATCGGCGTAAGTATGACCTTTAAATGTTCGATGTAAGAGTATAGGAGAAAAGTCATAATTCTGTATTAATAATTTTTTTTTTATTTAGCGTAAATTTTTTTGCGCTTTCAGCCTATTAATAGGCGTATGTCTCCGTAAGTTCGCATCATATGGAAAACTTTTTTATTACTAATTTTACGAAAAAAAGTTATTCTTCATAAAAAGCTCTGAATGGTCTAAAACCTAAAATGCAACTATCAGATATTACATTTTTTCATGCGTATACGAGGTTTGTCAAAAAATATGAATTTTGCCTAAAAAATATGAATTTTGCCCAAGAGTAAAGTACCTGTATTTTTGACAATATCGAAAAATGGTATTAGAAAAAGTTGATCAGAACTAAAAACTACGTTTAAATATGCAATTACACCCATTTACGATGAATTTTTTTTTAATGTGCATGCCTACAATAACCATGCAAATTTACCTGTTTTTATATGTAATCGTAAATGAGTGCAATTGCATATTTCAACGTGGTTTTTAGTTCTTATTAACTTTTTCTAATAACATTTTTCGATATTGCCAAAAATAAAGATACTTTACTCTTGGGCAAAGTTCATATTTTTTGACAAACCCCGTATATGCCTGGGAAAATGTAATATCTGATAAAGTCTATTCAGCCAGTAAACTTGCAAGATGGCCGAAATTTCATATGACAAAAGTCATTGAAAATGCAAAAATTCGTTTTATTTAGCTGGAATATGACTTTTGTCATATGACATGTCGGCCATCTTGCAGGTTTACTGGGTGAATCGACTTTAGTTGCATTTTAGGTTTTAAACCATGCAGAGCTTTTTATGAAGAATAACTTTCTTTCTTAAAATTAATAGATAATAAAAAAGTTTTCCATGTGATGCGAACTGACGGAGACATACTGTATATGATTGAAATTCTTTGATGGGTGACTAGGTGAGAATGCTTACTCGTCAAATCATGTCCAAACATATCAAAATAATTGAAAAATTTTAAACAAATTTTCTCAAGAACTGGTTTCTAATTATTTTCATTAACAATACCTGACTGACATTTGACACATGGACATATCACAAAATGGCTGCCCTCAAATGTCACAAAATGACCATAATAAAGAATTGAATACCATTAAACAAATAGCAATTAACAACGAATATCCACATGAAGTTTTTGATAGTATTAGAAATAGAATACAAAAAAAAAAGATGAAAAAACTGCATTTAACCCTCCGCAAAATAACTTATCTAAAAAATATATTTCTTTATCTTACAAAGGCCCAATTTTTACTCAGATAGCTAAAGTACAGAAAATGTCAACCGACCAGGTACGTCTGTATTTGGACAGCACCACAAATTTAATAATCATCGTTTCTCACCAACTTCTAATATCATAATATCAAAAATCAAAATTTTACATCAATTTGATCACAAAAACTTCTAGAGAGTTGTACCATCTCGAGGACCTTGAAATCCATAGACATTCAATAATTTTCGAGATTCACGTCTGAATTCAAGGCTTAATGAAACTAATAACAAAAATCCAATTTTTAGACTCTTTTAACGGTAACAATCTATTATCTGCCTTAACCTACGCTTGTGTGCATTTAAATCCTACCATTTTATTAACAATACATATACATCATATCTTAAAAATCCTGTTTTAAATTATTTTCTTTTAAATAATTGACGGAGTTACCGACTTTTCAATCATTTTTATTTAATTTTCCTCATTGAGACATAATTAATCGTATCTAAAATGTTTGTACCACTGTTCTGTTTCCTATTATTCATCGTTTTATAGTTACAATTTTTTACCTCCTCATTTTATGTCCATGTATCAAATGTCAGTCACGTATTGTTTATTAAAATTCGAAATCAGTTCTTAAAAACATTTGTTTAGAAATTTTCAGTTATTTTGATATGTTTCTTGTCTCCTGGACATAATTTGACGAGTAACCTAGGCCTAGTCCTAGTCCACCTAGTCAGTATCTACAATGAATTTCAATCATACATTCATTGATTGTTCACACCTATTCAGCTGTAGTTTGTTACTACTTTGTTTTTACTCTCGCTTGTGTTTTTTGTTTAAGACCTTAGCCCCTGCTTAACTTGTTAAAAGATGGCGTACAACCGACTCTCCTTTTCATATCAATTAATGTATATATAATTTTTTTTACAAAATTGAATTTTTTACAAAAAAAATATTTTTAAGTTTAAAAGTGGTTTATATCTCCATAGGGGTCGGATAGATTAGGACAACCCTATTTTAAAAAAGGTTTATGTAAATTACCGGAATGCCTACCCAATATTGAACGGCCTATAAAGAATTTAATACATCGGCTGTGCAGGCTGTGTGTACTCAACACTTCGACTTTTATAGTGATCTGAGACAGATCTTAAGAAAGATTCGGACTGATCTGACTGACAGACTCCTGAAATAAAACAGAGGATTTACGGATCTTAAATAGAGTCGTATTAAGTTGTCTGTCGATCTATATTATATTCAGCGTCGCATAAGTAGCCCATATATATATATATATATATGTATATCCTAAATAAAACCCTGAAATGAAAAAAAATTTCACAGATTTTTCTTTGCAAAATGGTCTTTGATAGTCTAAATCCAGAGTTTCGACCATATTATGCCTATGTGTCGACGATCATCTTGAATATAAGGAATCAGAGATTCCTCAATACCTGCTGGAGAAGCTGACATTTCGCTGTGAAACCTACAAACGCGAAACTAGCCACAATGACCAAATTAATATACCGCGTCACCGAACAGCTCTATATGAACGTTGTTTTTCTTAAGTGGTTCCTTAATTATTTAATTCTGAAGCTCGAAACAGGTTCTTTACCATTACCTCTATATAGATTTATATATTTTTAAGTTTAAAGCCTACTTGTTTAATAAACATTATGTAAACCTAACGCTCCAATAAGTATAAAAATATTAAATTTGTATCAAAATCAGTAGAAATCAGTATAATTATCGTCTAATTTTAATACATTTGGGATAAGAAATCTTTGGTTAATTCGTAACTTAATATAATATAGCATAGTACTGCTACCAATACTCTTAAAACATGTAATATTATCAGTAATTTAAAATTTAAAATATTGTATTGTTGCCAAGTTAAAAATAAAGACGTTTCTATCTATCTATTTTCAATTTTTGTATGAACCTGATTCCTGAATATACATAACAGAACTTGTAGAAAATGTAATTCACTACAACTTTCATTTCAGCAATTTTTTTGTCTCAAATCGATATTTTCCGTTGTAAACCTAAAAAAATGTGTAGTTTATTTTCAATTTTATCGCATTTATGAACATAAACAATCTTGTGGGGAATGAAATTCTAGAAAATTTTTCTTCTAACCGTTTTTCTTCTTGGAATAATATTTTTGGTCATACGTCTGCGGTAACGAAAAATAGAGGTGTGAAAAAAGTATTTCACAAATTTTATTATTTATTTCAAAAATGTATTTAATTACATTGTTTTTTTCTTTTTGACGATGGTCCTGCCAAGTAAACATCATCGGTTTTATCTTCGCAGAATTCAATATTATCGTCTCTGACACACCCTGAATAAAAAAAATATTTTCCTGAAATGCGCACCAAGATACAGATAAGGTCTGCAAAATATGAAAATTCTAACTTAATTAGTAAGTGAGCTATAGAAGACAGGAGGTGAGGTGCAGGACTCTGTATAGTCACAACTAGATAAATCCGTCCCTAGTTTAAATCTGGAGTAAAGATTAATAATTTTTTTCTGTAAAAGGTGTATTGGTTTATGACATGAAAAGCTCGCCAAGTCTCTAAGAATACAACTGCGCCAAAAAAGTAGATCTACTTTACTAAAGCCCATTTATTGAAATGTCCAAAATGAAGTGTCTTCTACGATTTTTTCATTTTTGTGGTGATTTTATCAGACTGCATACCAACCCTGTTTACATAATATTACTTATTGCTAATGATGCGCCCTGTATTTAATGAAAAATATAAAAACATTGGCAACGGATGGAAACAACATAAAAGGTATCCCTATGGATACCTGTGCAATTTTATTAAGAAAGTTTTCTTGGTCTGTCATAAGGTAATATGCACAGTGCCACACACACGTATGATATTGTATATTTATTAATTTTATTTTTAAATTAAAATGAAATAAGTATATAATTTGTAAATAAAAAAAGCAATATGTTTTACCTAGAAGTAAGACACTGCTCTAGAACAAGATTCCATAATGTCATCAAATAAAATTTACACATCGACCCCAATACATTTCCTTTGCCAATGTATTTTTTTTATCAAAGTTCTTTTCTGTGGTGTCTCTAAAGTCACAATTTCCAACTTCAATAGGTTAATCAACGTCTATTGAAGGAAACCCTTTAAACTGAATGTCTAAATAAGCATTAACTATTTAAAAGACCTTTCACGCATTCTTTGAAAGGAAAGGTGAACCATCAGGGAAAAGTTTTATTTTATAAATCGACAAAATGTTGAGAATAAGTAAATTGAATTGGATAAAGTTGGACCTTAAATGAAAGAAAGGTCCGTGATTTTTTTTGTGGGGCAAATTATTTGCTTAAATAAACATTTTTTGAGTTACGTTTAGGGTTATTTATTTCAAAATATGTACTTAAATTTACTGTTTTATTAAAGAATATTTCATGTTAATTTAAGGGCTACAATACAAATGAATAAGATTGTATTTCGATTTCATCATCTAATGGTCAATTAAAACAATCTTGCTCACAATCACCAGCCCAGAACATTAAAAATGTGAAACACATTAAGTTTTTACAATAACAATATTACTAATGAATAAATCTTTTCACCTGCACCGTTAAAAAAAGCAATTTTAATTTTTTTTTATTAAGGGTTTACAATCGAGGGTTTTTAACTCTGCGGGTAAAAAATTGTAAATTTTTTTGATCCTATTATAAGTAAAGATTACTTTCTTGCTCTATGGTCTTCTTTGCTAAAGCAATGTATGCGTTATTTTTCGCTCTTGTTCTAGTATCGTATGCATGATCAATAGGGAACTTGACAAAAATTTTAAATGGGGAAAAAATTCTATAAATCACAAATATATATTGTCATAAAACATATGGCAGCAAAAAAAACAACATATTTCGTCCCAAAAGACCGCTAGCAAGATGTAAAAATGCCACAAAATTCAAATTATCCCAAGCGGGTAAAAACGGGTCGTGACGTCAAGAAGTATAATTCGTGCGTGACATCCACGAAATAGGTTATAGGTTGGCAATAAATTGAACGACGTTAAGAATTCCACCTTAAAACAACAATACAAGAACACACGGCAATCCAAATGCAAACTCGGTAGCTCGGCCACCGGTCAGGATGACGGATGACGGAAAAGTCATACTTCGTGACGTCATCGGGCTTGGCGCGCTTAAAAGGTCGTTTGAAATGCTTTTGACATGCGCGAAACTTTAAAGAATTTTTACCAAGTTATTACTGATTTTTAAGGAGTAATAATTGGGGAATATTTTTTTGAGGCCTAACTAAATCATATTATTTAAAAAAAAAATGGGAAAGTTCCCTATTGTTGTTATAACGGCCTTGATTATAGGAATTAATTTTGAGTTATTAATTAATATGAGTGCAGCAATCCCATTGAGACTACTTGGTTTTTAAGGCAGTTCGCGAACTCAACCAATGTATGTAGTACAGATTCATTAGAATGACCTTGCTATTTTGCCGATTGATGCTTTGCATTCCTGGTGTAAGCTTGTTTGGTTAAGGTCGGGTTTGTAGCCCAAGCCCAAGCTTTTTACACTGGCTTATTGGGCGCCCCAGTCTTGCTAGGAAAGGTTTGTTCCTTCTACAAGATCCAATAGTATATATAATGATATATTATGATCCCAAAGGCGGTTTCGTCTCCTTCACCGCGAAGTCTACATTCAATGGGTCCATTGTAGTTTCCTATTCGTTGAAGTTGTTTTCTTAAGTGACAATCTTATGGTCTGTTGTGTCTGTCAAAATTAGTAAATTAAATCGGTATAATTTTTATATTTCCAAAGTATTCTTATAATAATTTTAATTCTAAAGTATTATGGATGGGATTTTATCTAAAACTCTAATTTGGAAGTCATAATTGAAGGTAGAACCTTGTTAAATTAACTTTCTAGAAATACTTAACCTGACATGGCGCTAAATGTCACTTACAACTTTGTTTAATTAAGGGAGTTTATGTTTAATAAATCATGGTACTAAAACAAAATTCTATGTGAATATTTTAAAAGATTTTATTTAATTCTAGTTTTAAATGAAAACAAACTCTAATCAAAACCAATGAAATAAACTAAACTTAACTAAACTAATTGAAAATTTAATATTTGGTGAAAATTAGAAATGTAATAGTGCCTTATATGTATCTTGGTTAATCTATGGCATGGCATCGGCATTTTCTTTATAGCATTGATTTTTCCCTTGGAAATTTCTTTTTCGTTTAATAGAATTTTTGGTATTAGATTTGCAATTTTAGGTGGGCCTTTCACTTCTGCAGTTTTTTTTACTTCGACGGCGTGGGAGGGTTGGAACGGCAGAGCTTATCGAAACTTTTACAAATACATTATCTGCGTGACTTCTTTTACAACATATTTCTGTTAAATCGGATTTGGAAAATTACATAGCATAAACGTTGGTAAATGGTATGTTTCTTGCTTTAGTTGTTTTGAACACTCTTTATAATTTGTAAAATCTGATTCTTTCATCTGAAAGATAAGAAATAATTTTTTTTTTTATTTATTTATTTAAGCTCCTTTATAAAGCCAAAAGAAGAAAAAAATTCTATTTGTATACACTCACTTTCAAGATTAAAATAAAAGAAAATCAACCGGCTGTCACTGCTGTATTACTATAACAAGAGTGTAACCATACTGTTTTAGAATAATAAAGTTCTAAGTGTACGTAGATACAACCGTGTGCCATTCAAACAACAAGTATACGCACCAGATACAACTTTGTGATTGTTGTAAATTAGCCTACGATGGTTAAATGTCGCTATATTCATTAAAATTCGAAAGAAAATGGCAGTTAGATCTTTATTATGCTAAAACTTAAAATTTTAGAAAACGTGTAGTTAGAACTATGTTATTGTAAATAAACGATTTACCAAGAAACTACAGTTTATTTTCATTTCGAGGTTTGGTATACGAACCACAGGCCACAGTCAATTAAATCAAATAATTATTTATAGCTTGTGACGTTAATTTTTGCTATTTTAGACTTTCAGTGAGAAGAAATCGTAGGAGATGCTTTAACATTTAGTTCCTATACTAAGAATAAGGATTAAAATAGCTTTAACTCTGAAGCAATGGCGAATCCAGAGTGGGACTAGAGTTATTCAATTCTGAATTTTGTAGAAAGTCTCCAATTATTCATTACTTGGATTCCATTATTACATCTTTACAAGTCTTCTGCAGACAAATCACCTGCATTCTCATTGACACATTTCCATCCGAGTAACATGAAAAGTGTTTGATTGAAGGAATAGAATGGAAATACTTTATGTTGTGCAAATTTTTACGACTCAAAAGGCATCAAAGGACAGAAAGAATTGTGATTTTATATGTGGAATGAGATATAGGAAACGCTAGACATCATTAAGATATTAAAAAAGAGCGAATTGTTTTTCCGAGTATTCGAAAGGCGCTAGTGATACTATTTGTTATTGTAACTTAGAAAGTATGGAATCTATTACGCTTTGCGCGATATCTTCGTCATCCGAAGGGACACTTTCGGATTCAGAATCTCCCATATTTAAATTATTTCTGGCCAACACTTTGCATACAATAGAAAATTAGACGGCAATAATGACGTTGTCAAAATCGAAATTGAAACAATCAAAAATGCGGTTACCATGATATCGACTAATACGGACACCTGAAAATTTTTAAAATTACGAAAACGTTATCTGATATCACTGAAATTTAGACGAATAAAATCTATTTGCACTGTCGTAGATTAAATTTTGAATGTTACACGTTCAATATAAACTTTGTTAATAAAACTTGTGCAATTAAACCACTCGGCTGACGCCTCGTGGTTTAACGTTGCACACGTTTCGTTATAGTGTTCATATCGGACTAGTATCATTAATAACTATAATAAATGGTGGTGTTCTTCCTTTAGTTATTCCATATTATCCCCCCCCCCCTGCTATAAACGAGGTTTAATTCAGATTCCGTTTTGAGCTTGCTTCACATTATTTCGAATTTTATTGTTATAGTTTCATCAAGTATAGATTGAGGTAAGTAATATTTTAAATTGATTTTTATGTGAAACCCCAAATAATGTGCACATTTTCTTCTTGAGTCAAATAAAATATTTTGCTTTGGTAAAATTTTTAAAGTGCTTTAAAATTTATTGCTTAGTCCTCTAAGAAGCAACGGTAAAACCATCGTAAAACTCGATACCGAATGGTGTTTACGAGCAAACACATCAGGCAAATTTATTTTATATTTTCAATCGGTAATAATTTATATAGGGCCAAAGCTATATAGGCCACTCACATAACTCCTTTTTTCTAAAGAAAACTATCTCGAATATTATTTCTACTTTTTCAGATTTTTGTAAAGAAATATGACTTTTACATAATATTTTTTAAACAAAATTCTAAAATAAGAAGCTCATCGATTGGATGTATTAAATAAAATTGAATTTGTGATCGAACTACGCAAAGGGAGATTTTTTTAAACGGTAATTGGAATTCTTTTGACCATAATTTCTTTGAACGGTGTACAGCATTTTTTTACCATATTTTTATTTTAATTAAATCTTTTACCTACATTCTTTAACTTTTATTTAAGAGGAAGTAACCCCTTTTACCACAATGAAAATTGCCGAACGTTTTGCTGGTCAAACGAAAAGAAAAAATAAAAATTGGTATTGAGAAAATAAATTCTACTTTAAATACCCCATCCAGAAAAGTAAATGACGATCGAAAATATTCCCAAAATTTTTTTTAGAAATTTTTTTTATTTTTAGTAATTTTGTAATATCTTAAACAATTCTTTATTGGTCAAAAGCAAAATGACTTTTCCGGGTATAAAATGTTGTACTAAACAATTTTTCTTAAAGCCATTTTTCAATATCGGCCTTACTTTTTTCTCAAAAATGTTGGGCGCGTAAATCCACTTTACACGCTTAAATTCACTTTACGCGCCCAACGTTTTTGAGAAAAAAGTAAGGCCGATATTGAAAAATGGCTTTAAGAAAAATTGTTTGGTACAACATTCTACACCCGGGAAAGTCATTTTGCTTTTGACCAATAAAGAATTGTTGTATTGTATTACAAAATTACTAAAAATAAAAAAAAATTTCTAAGAAAAATTTTGGGAATATTTTCGATCGTCATTTACTTTTCTGGATGGGGTATTTAAAGTAAAACTTATTTTCTAAATACCAATTTTTATTTTTTCTTTTCGTTTGACCAGCAAAACGTTCGGCAATTTTCATTGTGGTAAAAGAGGGCAGAAGATGCTTACGTTATTTAAACTGAAGTTTAATTTACTTTGTAATCTAAGGCAATTTGAAATGTAACTGTTTGCTAACTTATTTTCGCTTTATTTCGAGTAGGTAAGTCTACAGTATATAGGTTAGAAGAAATTTCTAACACAAGTAAAACACTCTCATGAAAAAATTTTTGAAGAGTGGTTTTTGACATCATGACTTCTTCTTTACACTGTCTTACAGACATTTCAATAATTCTACAAATATTTTTATATAAATAATTTAAAAAATCCTCGACATCTTCACTCCAGAAGGCCTTTTTCTTCTTCCTCATTTTATTTGGTTGTTTAGACACCTTTATCACATACTCAGCATGTTTTAACTCTCCTCGACTTTTATATTATGTCACTTCTACATTTCAAATTTTTAATGCCATAAAAGCTCCATTATGGTTTTTTTTACCATTTCCTCTTCGGCTAATACTATCAGCACTATATAAATTTTCTGTCTCCTGATGATGAACGTTTCTACGTTCGAAACATGTAGAGACCCCTAAAGAATTTCTATATTCTATTAAATTTTATGGAGGAAGACTTTTCTTTCTTTCCTTCACTGTTTACGTTTTACTATCAAATTAGTACCTACTGACCGTTCGGATCTATACAAGCATCCAGTGCGTCTTCGAGAAAATGTGTCATATTTCACAATATGAATATACAGGCTGAAAGATCTTTTTATTGGTATGTACCTAATTTATTTGTTATTAAATCATATTTTTCATTTATATATTATCTAAACAACAACAACTTGCTTAATGGTCAAAGTTGTGATGTATTTATATATTGATTAGGGACCTACTTCCTCATTTTAATTTTTGCTATGACTGTATTTGTAATTTGAATTGTATACTTATTTGAATTTACTAGTAAGGACGCTATACTTACCTAATTATTTAATTACTTTCCGGTCTAGACCGCTAAAAAAAGGTGATATATTCCCGGTAAAAAATGTTCTAGAAAGTGCCTATTTTTCGGTCGGTTGTAAAAAAAACTTACATACTGACATCTTTAATTTCCTATTTTTATATTTCTCAAATCAACTCAACCCTTACCCTATAATACAAGCAAAGTTTTTATAATCTAAATAAAAGTTAGTTTCGTCAAAGTCAATATTGTTATTTCACTTAATAACTTTTAGTATTAAAATTGCTATAAAACTGTGCAATAAGCTTAAAAATAAAGTTTTCGGTAAAAGCTGGAACAAGGCAGCTATATAATTTCTCTTTGTGGACTTTTATGAATAGTGTTAAATAAAACCTTTTGCCTCGATGAAATTTTTCTAAGCGCTGGTAAATTTATTGCTTGTGCTTTCTAGAAGTTAGTAGAAAAACTATCGTAAAATTTGATATTGAATTGTGTTTACGAGCAGACGCATAAGGCAAATCTGTTTTGTATTTTCAATCGGCAAAAATGTAGTTTTATGGTCTCATATCTTTCGATATGACAGACAGTATAATGTATTGTAAGATAGAAACATACAAACAAATAAATGAAAGTATCCATTCTCTGCCAAATAAGACTGTGAAGAAAATACAACCTGGGTATCATGTAAGAAATGATCGTATGTGTGATCGTATAAGTGAAATCAAAATTACCGATAAGTGTGGGGGCGCTGCGGGCCTAAAGGGGGGCGGTAAGAGACCCAGAAAAAAAAATGGGGGCGTTGTGTAGAGGCTTGGGGAGCGATTTATAATTTCATCTAGCTAGGAAGACTCTTAGACACCGACTGAGCTCTCGACACTCGACTACAACTTGTAAACATCAACTAATATTAATTAAGAGATTGTTCAAACTCGGTTCGATTTTTCTCTCCGCGTAGTTCATATATCTGTCCTGTTTTATTGAATAAATAAAATAAAAATCATGTCAATCGGTCGCTTCGTTTCGAAATGAAAGTAGACACAAACAAACAAATGAAAAGACAGACTTTCGCATTTTACTAGTTATTAGTATTCCTAGATAGGTAATTTTCGTAGATAATAGACCGCGGGGAATAATGTTTTAACAAGTTTTTGTTAAATAACCCCATTTGTGCATTCCTGTATCAATCGGCTGGTTCATAGAATGCTCACTTGTTCTTACTTGTTGAGTACGATTGAGCGTCGAATGAGATAAACAAGTTAACTTGAGACCTGAGCGCCGTTGTGTACTACCTACTGCGCTCAGGTATCAAGTTAACTCTTGCGGGTTATAGTAAAAGTCTCGTTTAGAATGAATGTTTAATCTCTGCTAATATAGCTCACAATAATTAATTAATTTAATTTGAAGTTATAGTTGTTTTTAAATAGGTGGGTGAAAAAATGGGGGCGCTAAAAAATAATTTATTCTCAAAGTGGGCAGTAGACAAAATAAGTTTGGGAACCACTGCTCTAAAGGAAGAGGGCTATTTTTTCGAAAAATACAGAAAACTAGACTTAAGCAAACTTCGACAGACCAGTAGTTAATTAAATACTTCCGATAAGCATCTAAACCATTACTAGGTATACCAACCAAATCCGGACTATATGATGAATACTCCAGATTAATAAAGTTACACTCGCAAAGCAGGTATTAGCCTTTTTGACACACACAACACACAACTCCTACTGATAGTCTGAAAAGACGGCGGCCGGCTTTTCTGTTAAAGATTCTGTGCTAGCATTTTGTTGAGATGAAGTACTCTTAAGGATTCATTGCACAGACTGTAATTTCGTTTCTTGATCCCATAACAAACACAAGATTTTTCTTTTTTTGTAATGGACCTTTTCACTAAAACCGAATTTATCATATTCGGCACTTTTATTATAAATTATTAGAACCTATTAATATATCTCAATAATAAAAATATTTCTAGAGGGTCACAAAACCTTTTAATAGCTTAGGAATGACTAATGAACAGCTCATGAATAGCTATGAACGGCTTTGAACGACTCATAAACGGCTATAAGCGTCTATAAACGGCTAAAAACGGTTCAAAAACAGCAAAAAGACTTACTCCTTCACTCTTTGATATTAATTTCAATTTCTATTTTTTACAGATTGTGATACTACAATTTCATCCTCATAATGTCTTACAGACATATGTTTGATAAGTTTTTTAAAATTTAAATAATCTTCGACACTTCTTAGAAAGGTTTTTTCTTCTTCCCCACTTTTTCAGTATGGTTTAACCATTATCAATTTTCTTCATATCATGTCTACACTT
Source organism: Polydrusus pterygomalis (assembly GCA_963969555.1). Classification (NCBI taxonomy): domain Eukaryota; kingdom Metazoa; phylum Arthropoda; class Insecta; order Coleoptera; family Curculionidae; genus Polydrusus; species Polydrusus pterygomalis. The sequence continues at coordinate 31,576,983 of OZ018376.1, read as the reverse complement.
TAAATTTTTTAAGTCCATAAAAGCTCCATTAAGGTTCTAATTTTCTCTTTTGCTAACACCATCAGCATAAAATAAATTTTTCTGTCTCCTGATGATGAACGTTTCTACGTTCGAAACATGTAGAGTCCTTTGAATAATTTTTTATTCTATTAAATTTTGTGGAAGAAGACTTTTAATTTTTTCTTTCTTTCCCATACTTTAACTCCACTTTAAGCATGGACTACTTCTTCAAATTAAAAAATACTTAGAAACAGCTTAACAACGCCGATGGATATAGTACTTTTGCAAAATATTAGGCCCCATGTTAATCTTATGAGCCCCATTACTTCATCTACTAAGCAACAACAGCAAAAAGAACAATAAAAACCACATTTGTTACTATTTCTCCTTAACAAAATTGCATCGAATTTCTCGGGAAATTTCTTCAACGGCACTAAGGTTTACTTGGTCTATTACAATTCGTACGCCGTCGTAAAACTAATATCATTCTAATTCATTATGCTCAGAGCGAACCTTGAAAAAGCCTTAATATACTCCAAGAGCAATAAGATTTCTCTAAATACATCCTTTCATTTCCAAATACTTTCCGGTTTCTACATCCCAGTGACTAATCTTATTATCTCTTTAATTGATTCAACACTGTTACTTACAGTTCTAGAATAGAAACTTGCTAATGTATTTATTGTGATAGAAACTACAGTACAGTTTAAATAAGGGAATAGCTAAGCCAATGTGGATGCATAAGCAGGACTACCAAATGATCAGGGAGCCCAGTAGGTAAGGGGGACCTGAAATATGCTAAAGTAAATACCTTTATTTGAATAACACATCAACATAGAGGTTTCCATGATACAGCAGAATTAAATCAGTTAAAATACATCATTTGCTTTAATCATTTACCAAACATATTATTAAAGAAAACTTGCAGTTCTCCATAAAAACCGCCCTATCGAAAGCAATTAATTTTCCTTTCTCTCTAACAATTCGTCTCTCGTCATAAAACTTATTTCGTTTTAATTCAATGTGTTCGAAGCGAAGCTCTTAAGGGACCTTAATGCGTTCCAAGGGCATTTGTCTTAATATATCTTTTAATTTTCAACTTCTTTCGTCTTTCTACATCGTAGTGAACGACTTTAGTGTCTCCTTACTTGCTTCAAGACTATTACTTACAATTTTCAAGGGAAATTAGAAGTTACGAGTGTATTGTGACAGGCATGCAGGAGGTAGAATGCGGAAATAATGTAACCACGAGATGTATTACTTAATGTTTAAAACTATAATCTATTAACAGGTGGTGATAGTTATACAGGATGTCAGGAAAAGGAGGTCAATCTGTTAACCATACAATGTGTCCAAAGATAGAGTTTGGAAGATAAAAAAAAATTTTATTAGTAGGTATGGAAGATAAAGGCAGGCATTCTTTATAAAAACGTCTTCTTGCGCTGAAACTACAATTTCAAATATTAGATTTGCGATTACTATACAGGGTTCGTCACAAACAACATTTTTAGTTTTTTGAATATTTTTCCAATTCCTTGATTTATTAAATGAATTTTGCTAGTGTTGAAACTACAATTTCAACTATTAGATTTGCGAATACTATACAGAGTCCATCAGAAACAACAGTTTCTGTTTTTTGGATTTTTTTTTCAATTCTAATTTTCAATTCCTTTTGATGATTGGCTAAATGATCACCTTGGGAACAAATTAATTGGAGGGTACCTATGGTCCAAATCAGTTGGCACGTAGGAATCCCGATCTCACAATTATCGAATTTTATTTATGGGGATATCTGAAGCCACATGTGTATAAAATCAATTTTAATAATACCTTAGATCTCTTGAAAGAAAAATAAGAGTGGTTATTGCAATAACCCAATACAGCAAATTAGGAACTGTTATCGGGAATTCAGATGTCGAGTTGAACTATGCGCTAACTCGTGGTACCACGTTTGAATAATAGTTTTATAATTTATGATTAAATGAATTGAAGAAATATGACATGTTACAATAAAAATACTTCAAAAGTAGGCAAATAATTGTTTTCTTAAAACAAAATCGTTACTCGACCAGATATAAAATCATATTCCAAGTGAAAGCAACAGTTTGTTTTTACGTAAATTTATTTTAAACGAAATTCAAAAAACTAAAAATGTTGTTTCTGACGAACACAGTATAGTAATCGCAAATAGGATATTTGAAATTGTAGTTTCAGCATAAACAAAATTCATTTAATGAATCAAGAAATTGAAAATTAGAATTTAAAAAAATCCTAAAAAGTAAAAATTTTGTTTTTGACGAACTCTGTATAATCATCGAAAATCTGATATTTGAAATTGTAAATTCAGCATAAGCAGACGTTTTTATAAGGAATGACTTTTTCTTCTATACCTACTAATAAAAAAGTTTTTCCCCTTCCAAACTCTACCCGTATATTCATTGAGCAAGAATATTATGACTTTTATAAAGCCACTTTTCATTTTGGCCCTCATATTTCATATACGGGGCGTCAAAGTTTAAAATTGAAAACTGATTTTTTTGGATAATTGGAGTATTTAATATTGTATAATTTAATTTCACTTAACAGGTTTTTATAGATTGATAGATAGATAGATAGATAGATAAATATTTTTTATTCAAAAAAACCAAAAGGCATAGAACAATGTTATAAAAAAGATATTCTACATAGTACTTATACAAAAAATAATATCTAGTTAAAAACAATAATTTGACATAAGGAACAGTTTTATGGTAAAATATTCTTAAGTATAAAACAAGAAATATTTAGAAATAAAAATATGTATAACAGACGCCTACTTTACAAACATAGTAGTGGCAGTTGACGCAATGATAATCCAATACAAAGTTACACAAATATGCGATATTATTCTTACAGAAGCATATCAGATCTATCTGCATCATTATAAAACTCACTTATATTATAGTATGCTTTTTTAATTAAATAGTTTTTTATAGTACTTTTAACTTTACACTTTGGGAGATTTCGAACACTATCCGGAAAACTGTTATAAATCTTTATTATAGCACTAGGAGCATTTTTCTGAATATAGCTAAAATTACATTTTTCTATGTGTAAGTTAGTCCTTTGTCTAGTTGGATAACAATGTTTAGAATCTTCAAACAGATCTCTATTACCATGCACAAACATAAAGGAATCCATTATATACATACAAACCAATGTTAAAATTTTTTTTATCAATGAACACATTTTTACAACTGTCTCGTTGTTTCATTCCGAAAATACACCTGACACATCTTTTTTGCAATTTTAAAATCCTGTCCATATCTGTAGAATTCCCCCAAAAAATAATACCATACCTAATCTTAGATGCAACAAATGCATGATAGGCTGACATTGCAGCCTCTGTGCAGACATTCTCAGCAATAATTCTTAGAGCATAACAGTACCTCGATATACTAGTCGCGATAGCCTTGACATGCGCTCTCCAGTCCAATCTCTTGTCTATTGTTACACCAAGAAAGGAAACCCGATCTAAATTCTGGACTTTACTATTCCTGTAGGTAAATGCAAAAGCATGGTCAGTTCGATTCCCAAATACAATACACTGAGTCTTAGGTATATTTAAAAGAAGATCATGGCCTGAAAAGTACCTGTCAAGGTCACCGCAAGTTCTTTTAACGCTAATCATCATAGAATCAGAGCGCCACTGTCTTTACATTATTTTTGGCCAGTCCTTTGCTTTCGGTGTTCCCACCTATTTCAAAGTTTTACTTAATAGTATATTGTACTCGTGGTAATGCCACAACGGCTGACTTCATTTAGCATTTGAAAATAGTATATTACATAACAAGTGTTGAAAGTGGCAATTTTCAAACGAGGAGATATTTAGCACGAGGCGCCAGCCGAGTGCGGAAATTCTCCGAGTGTGAGAAAATCACTTTCACACGAGTAATGTACACAATTTTTCCTACGACCATACAAAATAATCAAAAAGAATTTGTTTGGTTTTTAATAGTTTGTACACCATTGTGTTAAAAAAAATTGACAAAGTACAAACGCAATAAATGCAAAACAAATTTCAAGGCGGATTCCAACAGAAGCGTCTAAAACAAAATAAAAACAATGCCTACTTACAAATTTTAACTTACCTAGATTTAAATAAAAATAATAACTTTTTCTCGTATTTGCTTACGCACATCATACCTAGTATCTATGTACAGTGAATAAATTTCGTTTCTGATTTTTTAGCTGCTTGCATTCTTTAAAAATAAAACAATAATATACCTAAATATACATACAAAAAAAAAACACAAACACAAAACATAATCTCAACATTGTCTTGTTCTTAATGGCTCTGCTCCCTGGGGGCAATTTGCCAGCACATTAGGGGTGATCGTGATGTTGTCTGGTCTGTACCATATCACAACCACTGACTTTTCTTCTTTGCGTACATTGCGGTTTGGACTGCTTAATATGAGTCTCTGGATTTGTGTATTTGACCTTTTCTTAGCTGCTATTTTAAGGGTCAAGGGTTTAGTATTGACAATTACAACATAGGATATAGGAGTGACATTTACTAAAAAGAAGGGATTTAGGGGTTTGTAGACAGTACAAAGTACAATCATTTACTGAGTAGAACCTAACTAGACACTTCACTAACTTATTTATTTATTTTTTTTTTATTATAGTTTTATTTTATGATAATTTAATGTACCGCATTATTAAACCTCAATATTATTGAAAGATAGAGATGGAGTTAAATATCGATAGCTTGCTAATTATAAAAGTTCTGTCTATATTCGATTTGTTTTGAATATTGCTAAAATAATTTTACGTACATAAAGCACTTTCACTTACACCAATATAATTAAACATCCGAAATAATGGCAAAATTATAAATCGGTATTTCCTAGGGTATTTTATTTCTGCTCTATAGCTGCTCCTTTTTTTTTCTGTGGTTCAACTCAGTTGACATAAACGCTTTATTTTTGTGTGAGTATAAAAATTGGCTGGAGGCTGAAAAGCTAGAGGCCATCGCAATCCTCGAACAGAACAGAACAGAACTTTTCTGTGAGTTGACATGTAAACATGAAACATGACAGTTGGTGGGTTGCCTGACATATTATTATTTTCCCTTTTTGATAATATTATTTTTATCATAAATAAGTACTCTTCGGTTCCCAAAAATAACGAAAAATTTGCAGTAATGCCCTAGTGTACTTTACCCCACCCAGCACCCCAATTCACTCCACGTGTCCCGTAAGTTTGTTATGTTTAATAAATAGTTTTGTCGTTAAATTGACACCTGTTTAAATTTAATATCTTAGTGTGCTTGGTATTTCCACACTCGTGTTGAAATATTTTTTTACAACACGCGTGTGATATTTGGCACTTTCTAGCCAAGTTAACCGTGTTGTTATTGTCATTTTCGTAGGTGGTCGTAGGAAAATATTTTTTCATTATAGATTACCGTAAGCCGCGTTGGTTAGGTTAAGGACCCATACTTTTCAAATTATCTCCAAAACGCATTATTTTATCGAAATTTTAGTCAAGAAATATTCAAAAATGAATCATTACCTGAGAAAAGGTAGTTAGGAAGTCACAGGCGCACGTACTAAAAAATAGGGGGGTCAGTGGGTACTAAACCCCCTATTTCAAATATTTGACAATTGTTTTTATTTTGTTTTTCTCAAATGATGTAACTATTTATGTTAAAGCAATGTGCCAAACTTGAAATTAAAATTAATATCTTTATCTTTATCTCTATATTTGAATTATTCAAAAAAAAAACAGTTTTTAATTTTAAACTTTGACCCTGTATATTGAACATGAGAGTCAAAATAAAAATCATATTATTTTTGCTCAATATATGGTTAACGTATTGACCTCTTTTTTTCGGACACCCTGTATACTAATTTATCATGAGATAAATACCATAAAAAGAGAATAAAGTCATATTCCTTAATAATTATTTCTTTGCCACGTCTGTTAAATTATTTTAATGAAATATAAAATAAAATCAATTAATTAATATATTTATGTAATAAAAATAATACATTTTAAAAAAAAATCGATGACTCGTGTTCTATGTTCATGTCCAAAGCGACCTAGAGCTGTGTTTTATGGACAACTAAATGCATGAACCATATAAATCTAAAAGAAAATAGATAAAATATTTAATTATGTTATAAAAATTAATCTTTACAAATATTTTCGTCACTGTAAACGACGGAATAATATGAGACCTTGCGATCACAATCACACCGCCAATCTTATCATATTTTTGTTGTGTATTCTACACAACATGATAAAATATGATTGACGTTTATATTTCTCACAACAATAGAGAATAGTACGATACGCATATCCTTGTCAAAATTTAAACAAAATGTGGAAAGAAATACTGTGTTTGGATTTACATTTATTTATGCAACAATACAAATTATTTTGGCAACACTGTGGCTTCGTCAGGTTTGTCTGGGTATTTATATGTTTATTTTTATTTTTTCTAAATGCTTTCCATCGAATATCGGCTGACTATTAGACCAGGGCTGAAGCCTTTGAAAATGGTATAAAGTGAAAAAGTTTTATGTTTTATGGATTTGTGATTTTTTTGTTTATCAATGTAACATGGAATCTTACGTTTTTCGAGTAATTAAGGTATAAATTTTAATAAATAGCTCAAAATTGTACATAATGTTTAAAAAAAATAATTTTGGATTCGAGTTTTTTTCGTTTCTTTGCATTTTTTGAGAACATTTACCATAGTAATGTATATTTTTTTTACACCATCAGAAAGTCGACATTTCAACGAACAAAAAGCCCACCGACTTTTTTAAAAAACCAGATATTTTGACGTGAGAATTTTCGATTGAAAATTAGGATGCTTTTCGATATTAAGTCAAAATAAGGTGAAAAAATAAATATTTTAAATCAAAAGAATTACAGTGTGTTTGGAACATAAAAAGATAAGTTTTCACCAAAATTCGGGAAAAAAAAAATGTTGTAAAAGATAAAAATAAAAAACCAAAAACATGGTTATTTGAATTTTTCACATAAATTTTGAGGTTATGTGAAAAAAGTGTAAATACAAAAGTTGTAGATCTTTTTATAACCCACAACTTTGCCATTTAACGTTTTTCGATAGGACGTAGTTCTGCCGGAAATGGAGGTGAATCGTTTTCTATCCTTAAAAACTCACCCCCTTCCACTTCCCGACCTCGGATCGCCCGTAAATTATATTTTCTTTCATTTTTGTTATATTCTCTTCCTTTTCCAATGAGTTTCATCCTACTACTATTTGTTTGGGTTTCTAAAATTATCGACCCTGGTCTATATCCAGTCTTTACTATTTAATTTTTAGAAATGCGTTTTTGAACTATTTCTACTACATCCCAAAAAAAAGTCAGCTTAACAAATCGTCAGTTTCTTTTATTTATTGATCCATAATCAAGCTTTGTTTATACGGGTAGTGCACATCATATACAGGGTGTTCATTTGAAAACTTCCCACCTCGATTTTCCTGCTTTAAACTGAAAATATGGAAAATCGCTCGGACCCGTCGATTTTTATTTCGAGGAAGACATCTTTTGCGTATATTGTCAATCTTGTTACTTTAAGCCCCTAGGAGGGAGGGGGGGTAAGATCTAAATCTTAAACGGATACCCCTATTTTATATAATTTTTTTGGATTCTGCATAAAATTCTGAACATTTTTTAATAAAAGCATTCTTAGTATATACTTAACAGTTTCCGAGATATTTACTCTTAAAAAATGACATTTTTGAACTTTGACAGCGTCTAGCTTTCTAACTGTACGTCTTAGAGCAAAACGGCTTACATGTCCCTATCTTCGATTTTTATTATCTTCCCAATAGTGTGAACTTTCTGTTAAACCGGATGTAAGAAATATAGTACTTCCGTACTACTGTAGTAAATATTAATAATAAATAATTATTTCTATTCGAAAAATGCAGCTGTCTCTATTAAATTAATTTAAAATAAAATCAAATAAAGCTTATTTATTGTGTATAAAGTTATCTGGGCTAAGCACACTGTTCACGAATAAAATAAAATTTATAAAAATGCATTTCTTTTGTGACATTAATTTTAAAAAATTATCATTTTATATTTACTGACATTTACATAAAAAAATGTTTAGCTACGTTGACAAGATTATATAAAATTAAACTAAATGGAGCGTATTTATTTTATCCAAAGTTAAAAAACACTCTGGGCTAAACATACTCTTCACGACAAATAAAATTTATAAAAATGCAATTTTTTTTTATGTGACATTTATATTTACTGAGTAATAACATTTATATATAAAAATGTTTCGCTCCGTTGACAAGATTCTCTTAATGAAATATAAAATAAAACTAAATGGCGCGTATTTATTGTACCCAAAATAATATTATCTTCGCCTAATGATCCCCGAGTTGCACGTTTTGAGATTCCTTAGAAAATTCAACGATTTTATCGTCCTAAGGAACCTAGGCTAAGCGTTTCGTTCACGACTAATTAAATGCACAGAAATTCGAAGTCTAGGAATAAAGTCGTTGCCTTTAGCGCTTAACAGGAATATTTCTGGGCGTCTGCACTTCTAAAGAATATTTTAATTATGCTGCAATAATTCTAATTAATTATACATTACTCGCTTTTTCTTTTGCACTTTCGCGAACGCTCCGATGATTTACGTCGCTGAAAGTATTTCTATTAAAAATTTTGTCGGTTAGTCGAGTAAGGAATGCAGTCGACGAAGGGGCTATTAGCGGTAGCAAACTAGACTTTTTCTAAAATAAGACGCCTTGTTCGCAGACAAATTAACTTATAAATTTGTAAAATGGTTCGTATAAAATCTGATTGAAATTTTTAATTTAAAAACACGTTCACTTTGTCGTTATTGCAAATATATCCCGCCTCGCCAAGTGGCGGATTTAGAAGGGTAGGATCCCCCCCCCCCCCCCCCCCACCCCCCAGAAACATTTACATACACCATTTGAAAATAGTAACTGTATAGAAATGAATATAGTTTATAAACCATTTTGAAATATTTGCCATTTATATAGGTACTTATTATGGAGGACTTGAGGTAGGAGGCCGATCGCAATGCATTGGATTCGGTCCCAAATTAGCATCGGTAATTCAGCTTTACGAGTCGCTGTAAGATGGCGCGCGTGTTCGAAGTGGGCTATCAAATAATGGTTTCTTATGGACGCAATAACTATTTTTATTTAAATTAGTTCTTTAAGAAATAAATAAGGGCTTTTATATTAATTTACACTTACTTTGTTATACTTATTAGTAAACTCGGCCTGTATAAAGTTCCAACGATGCTTGGTTTTTAAAATACAGGGTATTAAACATTCTAGCTATACCTTTGGAGCTAGAAAGAGACTTATTTGGCTGCGTTTTCTCTCTGAAAAAGATCCTGTCTTACACCCCGACACAAAGCAAACTCTACTTTTATAAATTGTACCATTATTTATTATAAATATGGAAATTCATTACAATACAACGTTATTTGTCTTGTCTTGCCTTCAAACATTATTTGTTATTTCGAAAAATAAAATGTCAATTGTCAAAAGTAAAAGCACAGAAAAATAAAGGGTTTAAGTAAAAGTTAAAAACTATGGAGGATCTAGTTTTCCATATTAAAAACGAAGAAGAAGAAGACAACATCAGCCCACTTCGGACGCGAGAGCCATCTATCGGCCAATAGCGAACTAACCAAAAAACCGGGACAGAATTTGAAAATGCTGCCATTGTCGATCGGCCTCCTAACCTATAGTTCTTCATAGTACTTATGCACTGAGGAAAATCACCTAATACAACAGGTTTGCTAATGCCCACTTGCACCAAACTTTTAAGAACACCTTAAGTTGCTCTTAGCTCTTAAGATGTAAAATTGCGTAAAATCGCCTTACACCAGCATTTAAGAAAGGCTTAAGATTTCTTAAATTTAAGTCGCCGTTTTCGAGCCCTTAAAGTATTCTTAACTTATTCCTAACCTCAATCGAACAGTAATACGACGACTTGGAATTTTTAGAATTATTAGAAAATGGATTTCCTATAGAAGGATATATAATAAGTAAAATGTATAGGTACTTATAAAATAAAACATGTTTGTATTATAATAAATTTTGCAATATTTTTAATTAAAGGTATATAACAACATAAAACATAATAATGATTTTAAATAAATACGTTCCTCCTAGAATGAACTACTGTGAAGACACGGACAATATGACATTTTTTAAAAGATTCCGCTTAACCAAACCAACAACCAACCAAAGAAAATTTATAGGGTTTGTTCGAAACCAATATATATCTTATATCTTCTTCTTACTTGTTTTTATTGTGCTAGTGAAATTTAAATTTAAATCATTGTCACCTGACGAAGCTACAGTGTTAGCGAAACATGTAATTTTCTGTCTAATATAGTGGAAATTTACAAGTTCAACTTTGTTTTACTGTATCTCATAATACTATAATTATGGATTTCCACTTAGTATCGGCTGAATCAATTAATTTATTTTTTATTAACCCATATTTAATAAATTGCTAGTGTATCAAACCCGCTTTGGTATTATATCAATTCCTTTTTTACTAAAACAGTATTTTCATTCGCAGTAATCAGTTTCCTTAGCAGCACAGTCTTGTAGAATAATGAACTACTTTTAATACAGCAATTTTGTTAAGAAATAAATTGTATCTTCTCAATGCGACGCATTTGTTTCCAGTAAAGCATTTTCCCTACAATTAAGAAAGCAGAACAGCGTCTCTAAAAGCGAATTGTATTCGTTAGAACCATAAGACGTTGGTGGGGGGTTCGTAGCGGTCGGCAATCGCCGCGCGCCGTATTTTTCCTGTCTGAATTCGAATTTTATTGATCGTGCCAATACCTGTTGCTTTGTATTTAAGTTTTTTTTAACTTTCCATGATTGCATGTCGGATAAAGCAATAGAAGATTCTTATTTCGTGCAACCCATCATTAGTATTGGACTTTATAATTTATGGACGAATTTTATCATCTCAGTAAACCATGTTGCGTAATAGATAATCATATGCAATGTTAAATGACAAAAACAATATCAGACTAGAAGCTATTTAAATTTTTGATCTGATTTTAAGTGGTAAGTATATGCTTTATTGACCGTAGCATTCAAATATTATTATGATTAATGTCAAGTTTCATTACAACAACGGCCAGTCGGAACTAATACAATATATAAAATCAGATTACACAATCAATAGAACTTGATAATTACTGTGAGTATTCAGAGCAATAATGGTAATAAACCATTCTATGGTAGCATTAACTTTTATTTCCTATTAGCTAAATTACCGTGATATTATCACTACACAACGGTCTAGCAATTTTCGTGGAAAGAAAAGCCCGTTGCTGTCACATACAGTGTCACCAGTAAAGTCCGCATCATAATATGGGATTTTTTTTTTATTAATAGCTTTATTGAAAATTTGACTTTGGCATCAAGTTCTGCTTTGATCGAGATGAAAATTAAGCAAAAAAAAGCACGTGATTCAAATTATCTGTCAAATTTTAATTTTTTCCAAAAAATAATTTAAAAGTGGGGTTATTTCTGAAAATATCGAAAATAGTTAAAAGAAAAAGTCTTTTTAAATGCAGTTTCTGGCCCACATACAAATTTTACCTATATCTTGAAAATTGCACCTCTTTTGCAAAATAAGACTCAACACAACCTACATAAAACTTCTTAGTTTTGACAATGCTTTATTTCAGATACATTTTCTTTAAAGTAGCGCCATATTAAATGTGCGTTTTTCTACAAAATCAAAATTGGGCTATTAAAATTTGGTCGCATGTGATGTAAAGTTTATTTGTTTTTGACCCTGTATAAGGTAACTTCATAAAATAAGTATTTTTGAAAACGTGGTTTGTGTCTGAAAGCAATACACGTTAACGTTACTATGACATAGCTTAATAATAAATTATAATATAGGGGTTTTAAATTAAATCGTTAAAAATAAATAAACTAAAATTTATTTTCCACTTAAAAAACACTTTACTGAAGACTTCCTTATTGTCTTAATATTAAGGTTTATTTTTTTCACACACAAACTACGTTTTCAAAAATACTTATTTTATGAAGTTACCTTATACAGGGTCAAGAACAAATAAACTTTGCATCACATGCGACCAAATTTTAATAGCCCAATTTTGATTTTGTAGAAAAACACACATTTAATATGGCGCTACTTTAAAGAAAATGTATTTGAAATAAAGCATTGTCAAAACTAAGAAGTTTTATGTAGGTTGTGTTGAGTCTTATTTTGCAAAGAGGTGCAATTTTCAAGATATAGGTAAAATTTGTATGTGGGCCAGAAACTGCATTTAAAAAGACTTTTTCTTTTAACTTTTTTCGATATTTTCAGATGTAACCCCACTTTTGAATTATTTTTTGGAAAAAATTAAAATTTGACAAATAATGCGAATCACGTGACTACTATTTTTTTTGCTTAATTTTCATCTCGGTCGAAGCAGAACTTGATGCCAAAGTCAAATTTTGAATAAAGCTTTAAAAAAAAAAAGTCCCATATGATGCGGACTTTACTGGTGACACTGTATAGTATCAAACAATGCAATGGCAATGCGAGTACAAAACTCTTCCATCATTCAAGAAACATCATTGTCTCCAAAAAGATTATATATTCATTAGATTAATATCATTAGTATGTTTGCCTTATTGATTTGAAAAGCGATGTCGAAAATTCATAGTTATTATAGACATTTAGTGATTCAAAAGTCTTAAGATAAACTAAACGAAGCTTCCTGTTAGCAACTGCTTAAATTCATGGAAATACAAAGTCTAGGAATAAAGTTTTCATTTTAAATTTCTAGAAGGGAAATTATTGCTAGGCGGCAGCTTTTTAAAAGTGTATTTTAATTATTCTGCAATAATTTTAAGTAATTATGAACTGAGAGTGAACGAACAACTTTTTGAAGCGTCTCTTATTAATTGCACATAAATCATGTATTTAAAGGGAATGCGTTTAACAGGAAAGTCAGCTTTCCGATTAAATATACCAGAAAGCAAGAAAACACACAGGGTAGAATTTTTAACTGGAATTAATTCAGTATTAGGAAGCCTCTACGGATGCGTTTATTTTTAGGTTGCCATACTTTTTTCGTGTCTTAATTAAATCTACCTCTTTTTGGGGTAGAAACCGCCCCCAACTTTTTTTTCAAGTGTAAAGATACGTAAAATTTACTGCAAAACCGGCTCGGCGCCATTTTTGTTGTTGTGTTTTAAAGTTTCTCTGTGGATCCTTGTTGTTTATTGTGTGTGTTTAATATTTACGGATTTCTAGTTTTTGTGTATTTTAGTGAATTGTGTTTGTGCTTTTAGTGACTCGGATACTTGGATTGGAATATAAACAATAACTAGTAACAGCCGTTGTATGATTTTATTATGTCCAAATAGGGGTAAAATACCGGGTATTTCATATTTTCAGTATTATGGAGTATTAATGTATCTTGATATATTGCTTCATTTTAATATGATCAATTTAAACACATCAAACGAGGCCTAGGCTACACAAATAAAGTATGAAAATAAAGAGAAACACACCAAGACAGATTATTCTGATGCATGTTTTGGTATATTTTATTTGCAGCCCTGCAATCTAATTAGGTACGCCTATTTTTCGGGCAATATATTGCTTTACAAAGTTTAAAAGAAACTTTTCTCCATAATCATTTTATACAGGGTTAGGAAAAATTACTAGAACGTTCGATTATTTCAAAATATACAGGGGCTATCAAAAAACGTCTTATATAAAAATAATAAAATAAATATAATAATATAAATAAATTGAAATATACAGGGTCGCCCACAGAGTTGTGGAGAATGATAGTTATATTTTTTTAAATGGAACACCCTGTATATTTTTACATTTTTAAATTCCACATAAAATTATAATTAGTTTTTATTAAATGCACTATTAGTCTATACTTCATAGTTTCCGAGATATTGTTTCTCGAAAAGTGACATTTTTGAACTTTGACAGCTTATAACTTTCTAACAGTACGTCTTAGAGCAAAACGACTTACATATCCCTATCTTCAATTCTTATTATCTTCCCAAAAAATCAACTTCCAGTTAAACCGGAACAACTACATTTCCTGCTTTCGAGTTACATCCGGTTTAACCGGAAGATGATTTTTTTGGGAAGATAATAAAAATTGAAGATAGGGACATGTAAGCCGTTTTGCTCTAAGACGTACTGTTAAAAAGTTATAAGCTGTCAAAATTCAAAAATGTCACTTTTCGAGAGTCAATATCTCCGAAACTATGAAGTATAGGCTAATAGTGCATTTAATAAAAAATAATTATAATTTTATGTAGAACTTAAAAATGTAAAAATATACAGGGTGTTCCATTTAAAAAAATATAACTATCATTCTCCACGACTTTGTGGGCGACCCTGTATATTTCAGTTTATCACCGATATGTAGATTTTTAACAGCCCTACATTTTTTATATAAGACGTTTTTTGATAGCCCCTGTATATTTTGAATTAATCAAACGTTCTAGTAATTTTTCCTAACCCTGTATAAAAGAAAAGGGTTAATACATAGGTAGGTATGTTTATATTAATCCAAGGGTGAAAGTATTTGCGGGCAAAAACTTTTTTCCAATTCTCGAACTATTGTGCTTGAAAATGTTTTACACTTACCCAAGTTTTTGCCAAATTGTAAAAATCAACAATTTTCTATCCTCAAAATCTGATAGGTTTGCAACTACTAAAAATGTCAGAAATCACTACCTTATTTCCCACCTTGATTAAAAATTGAGAAGAAATTGAAATTTTTTGGAAAGAATTTTGGGTAAATTTTAGCTGTTTACACGTAAAAATAAATTAAAGCTCAGACCTGTCTATTTTCCCATTCGTCAAATGATAATGTTGCAGTGCGCATGTCTAATCGTGTGTAGCTTTGTTTACATGCGCAAGGCTATAAATTTGCCACTTTCGTGATTATTGTTTGCTTATATAAAGATAAATATCTATTGTTTAGGCCCAGTCTGGTCGACCCCAAGAGAATCTTGCTATTCTTCAGGCGCCTTAAAATAAAATATATACCGGGTGTTCACGGAAGGTGGCTCGCCCCTCTTACTTTTTTGTTTTTCAAGATACTAAAATAAAATTCGGGGTATTTGTATACGACATAAAACTGCATTTTTTGACAGGCAACTCAACATTATGGAACTTCCGGTTTGACCGGAAGTAACATAAACTCTCGATTTTTAAATGGGACACCTGGTATATTTTTACTTTTTTTGGCTACATATGACATTCTAAATACAACGATGTGTCACTTGTCACTTTTTGTCGCCAAGAAAAATTTTTTTTTTCAAATTTATTGTTTTGTGACCAGCAAAACTGATAAAACAAAATCATACCTTGAAGAAAATTAAAATGCCAACAGCTTCTGCCAAAATAAATTAGTTTGTTGTTTAAAAAACATGGAAAATAATAGTTTTACAAGGAGTGAAAAAGTTGATATATTATTATTGTCAGGCTCATTTCGCATTTTCGGAACCAGTTTTGGGTGCCTAATAGTGCCGGGTTGGATGACGCCGATTAAAATATATTTGTGCGTAAAGTCGTGCAGCATCGGTTAAATTATTTCTACATACTCCAAACACTAATAACATATCAACTTTTCACTCCTTGTAAAACTATTATTTTCCATGCTTTTTAAACAACCTAATTTACTTTGGCAGAAGCTGTCGGCATGTCAATTTTCTTCAAGGCGTGATTTTGTTTTATCAGTTTTGCTGGTCACACGCTACTTGATGCATTTAAATCTAAATTTATTCTCAAAAGATGCTTCATTTTAGGAAAGTTCTAAGTTAACTTTTTAAAGTTTTTTATTGGCAGCTTTTCTAAACCCTAATAGTGTATGGTATCAAAATAATCGTAATAAAATCCTCTTTTTTCTTAACCCGACGAGCCACCATGTTGCCATTTAAAAAAAATTAATTACAAAACTTTAACGATTAAATTTTACATAGCACATAGCATTGGACCAAAAATAGTAAAATTGTATTTTTCCCAAGATTAAAGAACTGAAATAAGTGATTTTAAGGTATTCATAGCCCTCTAGATAAAACAATAAATTTGGAAGAAAAATATTTTCTTGGTGACAAAAAGTGAAAAGTGACATATCATTGTATTTAGAATGTCATATGGAGTCAAAAAAAGTTAAAATATACCAGGTGTCCCATTTAAAAATCGAAATTTTACGTCACTTCCGGTTAAACCAGAAGTTCCATAATGTTGAGTCACCTGTCAAAAAATGCAGTTTTATGTCGTGTACAAATCCCCCGAATTTTATTTCATTATCTTGAAAAACAAAAAAGTTAGAGGGGCGAGCCACCTTCCGTGGACACCCGGTATATAAAGTTTGGACACATTCTATATAAAGTTAACATCTATTTTCTCAGGCTAGACAAATTTTTTGTAAATTTAATTAGTTGTTAACCGAGCTCCTACCCTAGGATTCTAAGGATGTTAAAATAATTAAATTTCCCCAGGAAGGTCAAAATGTGCACCTCAGAAGGTAATTAGGAAAGGATTATTTTATTTTGGTCTTCATAAATACGCATCATTGGGTTTTAATTATCATTTTATTTTTGAAGAAGTAGTCCATACTCAAAGTGGAGATGAATAATATAGGGAAAAGAAAAGCATAAAGTCTTTCTCCACAACTTTAATTCAGTAGCTAGGCTAGAATCGACATGTTTCGAGTGTAGAAACACTCATCATCAGGAAATTGAAGCAAAAATAATTAACAGCTGATGTTGTTAGCAAAAGGGAAAATATAATAAAATTAAAGGTGGAACTAATCCATAATGGAGCTTTCAAAGGCACGCATGGGGAGTGAAAAACTTTTGCAGTCAAAAGGCGGAAAATATATCAGCACGCTGAAAGGTCAGGGACCAGTAAAAAGCCACTGTGGGCGGGAAATGAAGAGAAAAAACAGGACATATCAAATGAAGGACTTTGTAGAAAACAGTTCAAGTTTGTGTGATAAAAACATTTTAGTTTGATTCAGCTATGTCGAACAGGTGTGAAAGATGTTAGATATGAGGTGGAGAGAAAGAAAAATGTGTTTTTTATATTAAAGTAGTGTAGATGCTTTTATTTAGCTTGAAGAAAAATGCTGTTGGGGCACCAAGCTTGTTACGGCCCAGTTACCCCAGCAGAAGTCAAAACTGACACATATGATTTAGAATCGAAAATAAAAAAGTTTACGACATTTTCAGAGAAAATTTTTTGATAATTTTTAAAAAACTGTTTAGAAAATTTTTATTCGTTTTTCATGAACATCTTAAGAAGAAGTTCGCTGCGACCAGCACGTGTCTTTTTTCATTTCCCGTTTGGGTTAGACACGTGCTGGTCGCAGCGAACTTCTTCTTAAGATGTTCATCAAAATAGTTTTTTAAAAATTATCAAAAAATTTTCTCTGAAAATGTCGTAAACTTTTTTATTTTCGATTCTAAATCATATGTGTCAGTTTTGACTCCTGCTGGGGTAACTGGGCCGTAACAAGCTTGGTGCCCCAACAGCATTTTTCTTCAAGCTAAATGAAAGCATCTACACTACTTTAATATAAAAAACACATTTTTTCTTTCTCTCCACCTCATATCTAACATCTTTCACACCTGTTCGACATAGCTGAATCAAACTAAAATGTTTTTATCACACAAACTTGAACTGTTTTCTACAAAGTCCTTCATTTGATATGTCCTGTTTTTTCTCTTCATTTCCCGCCCACAGTGGCTTTTTACTGGTCCCTGACAATGACATAATAATGTTAAAAAAAATCTTACCCGATATTTTTCGCTATACAGTTGTCCTAAAATAAGTTATGAAATTCCTTGATATTTATTAAATATGTCCATTATTACCTATAGAATATCCAGTCAATACTGAATTTCTTTAAATTTTGTATAAAAGCTAGAAAACATAAATAAATCTACGCGAAATAGGTTATAGGTTGGCAACCATGTTGATACTCCCACCTTAAGTTGTTTTTAATAATTTGCGTCTTATGGGAGAAGTTTTTCAAGTTAAAAAAAATTGAATGTAAACGTTTTTGACGTTCCACAATGATACACAACTAAGCCTGAGCAATGTTGATAGTAACAATAAAAAATTAAACAGACAGAAAAACTGACTTCAATGAAAGAATTTTCGTAGCAGAAAAGAACAAACTGAGGCTTTAAATTATTTTTTTATTATATCCCATTATGCATAGATAACATGGTAGTTTATATACATCATTATGATCATTTATATAGAATGGATGAAGGAAATTTGTGTATTAGGTGTAAAGTTTATATATTAATAGTAGGGCGCTTTCGGCCTATCGGCCGTCCTCAGTGCCTACTGCAAAGCAATAAATGAAATTGGAAAGGTATGAAAATAAATGGGTACTTTCATAAAAAAAAAAATTTTAATTTTTAAATTATTTGTGGAAATAAGTAAAACGGTTCATTACTTACTTTGCCAGACGTTGTAGATAAGGTCTTTCAACATAAAGTAAAAACGTAAAATTACAAACAATTAATACTGACAAATTAAAATGTATAAATAAAATAAAATTAAAAAAAAAATTAATTATAAATAGGGAACTTGACAAAAATTTTAAATGGGGAAAAAATTCTATAAATCATTAGTATATATTGTCATAAAACATATGGCAGCAAAAAAAACTACATATTTCGTCCCTAGCAAGTTTTAAAAATGCCCCAAAATTCAAATTATCCCAAGCGGGTAAAAACGGGTCGTGACGTCAAGAAGTATAATTCGTATGTGACATCCACGAAATATCTTATAGGTTGGCAATAAATTGAACCACGTTGAGAATTTCACCTTAAAACAACAATACAATAACAATAACACACGGCAATCCAAATGCAAACTTGGTAGCTCGGCCACCGGTCAGGATGACGGATGACGGAAAAGTCATACTTCCTGACGTCATCTGGCTTGGCGCGCTTAAAAGGTCGTTTGAAATGCTTTTGACACGCGCGAAACTTTAAAGAATTTTTACCAAGTTATTACTGATTTTTAAGGAGTAATTATTGGGGAATATTTTTTTTAGGCCTAACTAAATCATATTATTGAAAAAAAAAATTGAAAAGTTCCCTATTAAGAAAATAAATGTTTAATTAACATCCTAAATGGACTGTTTGTTGCCATAATATGTCGAAAATGTAAATAGAAGGAAAAACAACTTTAACTTAACTTTGACGTGCTTCCTGGGGAGGGCAATTAGGTTAGAGCGGGAAACTTCAAAACAAAACAATTTGTGAAAACACTAAAGCGAAACACAGTAGCCAACACTTGAAACTTCAGATATATTGAGAAATTTATAATTTAGAAAAGTAAGAGTTCAAACAATGTATTGGAAATTATTATTCTATATAGAATACCGTCCACTTAATCAAAAATCGGTCGAATCCATCCCATTAATTTAAAAAAAAAAGGTTGGTCCGCTTCATGTGTCAACTTAAATTTTTATTAAAAAATAATATTGTGGCATATCGGACAAGTGTGTAACTATTTTTTATGTTGGAATACACAGGGATCCAAGTTTAATGGATACCCTGGGGCGGGTAGACCACGACGCCGACGGCCGTTTCGTCCTTGTTAGGACTCTATACGGGCAGCCATAACCCAAGCATTGTGACTGCCTTTTATATTGGCGTCAATTCCGCTGGGATGGCGCTACGGTGTATTGATGGCCACTTTGATTTTGCAAAGGGACTTTTAGTACATTTTACCGTCGTTCTTGGAATTGCTTGGGTTATGGCTGCCCGTAGAGTCGGCCGTCGTGGTCTACCCGCCCCAGGATATCCATTAAACTTGGATCACTGTGTATTCCAATATAAAAAATAATTACGCACTTGTCCGATATGCCACAGTATTCTCTTTTAATTATTTTTTTACTAATAAACCGATAAATGAAAATAATCATCTCATTTGATCACGACTTTTTGTATGTACCTTATAATAAAATTAATTTTAAATCAATATAAGTTATTAGTTGATGAAATAATGAAAGGTATTTTAATTTTTTTTTCAATCTCCGGATATACCACCGCCCCCCATAGGAACTTCGGCGGTAAAATCAAATCGGAGTAAACAGAGAAAAGGCTCGAGGGTGCGTGTGAGCGGAAACATTATTAAATTGCCGCAATGGGGTTTTTTATGCACTTTATCCTGCCCTGCAGGGGTGTCTGTCTTGTAAAAAGGGCGCTCAAGTGCACGAGGGTACTAAGGCTTCTTTGTTCGCCGAATTTAATGAATTTTAGCCCATTGTTAGTTGTGGCAGAGTTCGAGTAGAGTGACATAAATGTCTGTCTCTGTGAATTACAATTGTTTCTTTTTCCGTGCTTTATTGACGATTGTCACACTAGCAAAAGATAACAAGTAATGGGGTGCTTATAAAACAAAAAACTGAAAGGGGCGTAAGTTAGTACAAAGTTGCTTAGTTTAGACTGTAATAGAACGCAAAAATCTATCTTTTTATTTTAATTTATTTTTATTAAAAGTGCGTTCTCAAGATGTTTCCTTTTTAAATTTAAAGAAGGGCTCTACAAGCTTTTGTTCCAAGCATAAACATGATAATAAAACCAAATTTAGCCAACTATTCTAAACCGACGGTTCTTCTTAAACAAATAAATTGCCCAAGTTATCCTAAAGATTTGTTAAGTAATAAAGTTTATTTTTATATCCTAAAAGCAAAACCAACCATACTAATAAATATTATCTAGAATCTTTAATACAGCCAGTATTGTCGTAGTTAAGATAAACAAGGGGACTCCGTGGGTGGTCCATTATAATGAGATGATAATGAACCATATATCGAGAAAAAAATGGAAAATATAGGTAGAACCTGGATTTGTATTTTGACCATTCTATGTATGTGAAAGTCGGATCAGCTTAAAAGGTTTTTTTAAATAAATCTGATTGCTGTACTTTAAATTTAAGGTTATTTAGGAATGTTATTTGTAAGACCTTTTTATGGTTATTTTATAAATATACTAGGTATTGTTTAACTATAGATATGATTTTTAAGTTGAAATGTCCATAAAGAGAGAAAAAGTTTTAATTAAATATCGAGAGGGTATAACTAGAGTCACCTAGTGGTAATGTCTACAATCATATATTGGGACGACCCTGTTTTATGATCTAAGGCAGAGTTTTAGAGAGAAATGACCTCTGATTGGTTGCATAGAATAAACTATTTATCCTGTAAAACGTGGTACCGAGGGGTAATACTGATTTTAGTACGTTCTATAGGGTGGAATATCTAAATATTTGAAGTAGCGTAATTTAAGGGGTGTATTTAGAAGTTAGATGCTTAATCAAAAAGATTCACAATTGAGTTCCTAAAGTTCTCTTAACGGTTTTGGTTTAGCAGTTCCTAAGTTTCTATTTTCCGGTTCGGTTGACCAAGTACCAAAGATGCTATATTCGGGTGTAATCGGGCGGGTTTTAAGAGTACATATTTTCGTACACATTTCTCTCTTTGATATACCACTTGTGAAGTGAATCCTTTGTTTCTTAAAAGTGTAAAGTTAAATTACGGGTCTAAGTATAATTGTTGTTCAGGGTTTTAGTGTTTTTATAAGACCTTTCAGTTTTTGGGGATTATCATAAATTAATCTTTGGGTGATTAAATTACAGGGTTGTATTAATTTAAAAATAGTAATTTTGTCTGTTCACAGGGTTTTAAATATTAATTGGGTAATTTTCGGAATCGTACAGTAAACGCATTTAAATAGAACAATCTCTCTCTATTAGTTAGCATAATACATATTTTGTATTAGCTTTATAGTCTTTCTTTTTCTTGTTCAGTAACTTTTCTTTCTACCTTTCTTTATAATGTTGTTAATAGATTTATAAGTTGTTGTTTAAACTGGGTGTTGTTTTATTGTAACAATCAATATAAAGGGTTTCATTAACAAAGGTTGAACGGTTCGCTCTCGCACCCTAAAGACGCGTCGCTGCGACGTTATTGTTAACATCATCACCTGGATATTGCTGTTTGGTGGACATTGGTAAGTCGTTTGGTATTAACAGTAGATACAACTAATAGAACAAAACGACATCGACGTTATCATGAACAACTCCATTGTCAGCAAGAGTGCTCTTGCTATAAATTTGTCTTAGTTATTTATACTAGTAATTCTACCCTTATGTGAAAGGAACAGGTATGGTATTCTCGGTCAGAAACGCTACCACTGATAATGAATAATGTTTATTATAGTCAGAACGCTACCGCATTTGTAATTAACTAGTAATTAGTGATATACCAGATCAATCCTGTCACAAGACCAATATTTTTCAAACCGGGCGGTATCGCCCCATTGCGGGCGCTGGAAGCTTTTAGGTGGGCAGTAAAAGGCTCAGGATAAATTACGGGCGTTAGGGCGGTCTAAGATTGAGAACAGATCTGTGGTTTCCGTGACACCTCAAAAACACTTTTCTTTGAACTCATATCCATATAATTATGCACGTTTAAAAAAAAACGACGACCAAGCGAAGGTATACTTATACTACCCATCTGATTCACAAACGTACTTTCTCGCCGAGCTAACATCTCACTGTTTATAGAGAATATTCTATCATATGGCATGCCTATGAACACTTACTTATACAATGAGAATTCTGGCACTAAACAGACCCAGGTACGGTCCTGTAATATTGTTTCTACAATGTTTAAACAACACATAAGAACGTTTACATTTCATTAATATTTTTACAATAACCTAACATTCTTTAAAATATTTTGACTGGCATTTATATAGTTGGACTTGCATCCAGTAACGCCACAATGATATGGCATTTTCACTATGAAACTTGAAAAACTAAACCAGAAATTTATTATTCAATAAAATAGACAAGGGAGATGTACTTACTATTTAATATGCATCAAAGAAAATCCGTGCAAATGCAAAACCAACATCGAATATATCTAGCTGATTTTGTATAAGGTCACGCGCTACAGAATTCATGGAGACGAGACGGAACGGACGGCAGTGCTATGATATAATAAAATAATAATATTTCAGTCACTTGAAAGTATACTGGGATTAGCATTGGTTGTATCTTCTCGATAACTTTCCTGATTTTGGCAATTATTTTCAACGTACCTTGAAAAGATTTCATAAAAGACAAACATAACATAACAATATAATAAATTTGGTTATTTGTTTACAATGTACGGGTAGAAGAAGAAAATTAATCCCTTTTAAAAAATTTTATTACCACTTTTTAATCTGTATTCGTCTAAGCACTCAAAATGTCCTCGTCTCATTCATGGTTTTTAGTTTTTAATTTTTAAAAATCTTTTACATTCCTAGTATAAGTGGCACTTGGGCCCTTCGGTGCTGATGATGGTATTCTCTAGTACCGAAACATGTACACCAAATTAACTTGACTTTTTAATATATTTGTGGAGGCGACTGTGGGCTTTTTTCCCTATATCTCTACAGCTCCACTTTGGGAGAATGGACTACTTCCGTAAAAATGAATCGATTGGTTCCCATTTGGAGCCCGATATCATGGCCGCGGGGCATCATTAAAAAATTATGAACCCTTGAAATGACAAATTTGGCTAGTAATAAAATCTATAATTTTTTTTATATTTACGTTAAAACCAGTGCTGGATTTACCATTAGGCTGAATAGGATGGAGCCTAGGGCGGCAGATTTGGCCCAAATTTTTTTTTTTATCTTACAGAAATAAATGGTACAATCTTTATTCATGCGTCGACGGGTAGTATTTTTTTAAATAAACTTTATTGTTGGCCGTGTCTGTTAATGGGGATAAAAAAAAAGGTGGTTGGAACTTTACTGGCTTTGCTGAAAGAAATTTCATTTTCAATAAAATAAGTAGGTAATCATAAATTTTTAAAATACACACACCGCAATAATTAGAGGAACGGTCCAAATGTACCTTAAGTTGAAAATCAATTTTCTCTTTCGATTTTCACTCGATTTCGATAGTTTTTTTTTTAATTTTAGCTTGATTCTTCAGAAATGCTGTTAGCCTATTAACATTTTTTAACGATTTGTCTTTATATATCATACAGGGGCGGAAACAAAGTAATGATTTTTCAGTAATTTTTGAGACACCCTATGGAGTGACCAAGTGACAATTGAAAACATTTTATGATAATTAATTGTGACCTGATCTTTTCTGAACATTTTCTTTATCTATTCACTCTGATACCTTAATTATTACGGAAAATACAGTGTTTGAAAAAGTAGAATCGAATTAACAACTGTAACAGGTCTAGACAGCAATGGAATTGTAAGAACACTTTTTATGCATTTTGTCCCTTTTTATCAAGTAAGCTAAAGTCAAAGTCAAATTCAATGTATAAAAATTTGTGAGTTTGGCACTAAATTTAAGAGGCATATTTTCTTTACATAAGTTTGTTATTTTTTCATAAGTAATTTTTTATATTTGGTTTGTTTTTCTCTTCACCTTGATTGTGAGACAGTCCACAATGGGTGATTTAGAACCGACTGATATCGCTACAGCGGTAACATTGATCGAAAATTGTCGATCTTACAGTGATGTTGCTGAAATATTTGGTAAAACAAAATCAACGATCCATCGTAATGTTACACGTTTCAGGCAAACTGGAGAGTATGTGAGAAGACGAGGTCAAGGCAGAAAACGTTCAACCGCGGCTGTAGATGATCGATTCTTAACTTTTCAAATTCTACGAAATAGGCGTATAACAGCAATTAAAATAAAAAATGAATTAAAAGAAGTACGTGGAACCAGAATAAATGCGCTTACAGTTAGAAGAAGACTCAAAGAAGTTGGTATTAAGTCATATAGGCCAAGAAAAGCCCCTAAACTCCAGAGACGTCATCGAGTAGCACGACTAGCCTTTGCTCGAGAACACCAAAATGGGAATAACGGTCAATGGGGTCAAGGTTTATTCACGGATGAGAGCCGTTTTTGCATAAATTCGCAATTTTGCAAGAATTCGTGCTGTGCAAAACACAGACGAACTGCATTAATTGAAATATGGAAGAATTTGCCTCAGGAAATGATCGACAACGTCGTCAAAAGTATGGGACGTCGGATGACTGCAGTCATAAGGGCTCGTGGAGGAAATACACGATATTGGAAAAAAGAATTCTTGTAAATATTTTTTACCACTAAATTTTAAAACAAATCAAATTTTTTTAAAAAGCGGTTCTTTTGTGGTTATTTTTTTCAAACCCTGTATTTTCTGTAATAATTAAGGTATCAGAGTGAATAAATACAGAAAATGTTCAGAAAAGATCAGGTCACGATTAATCGTCATAAAATGTTTCCAATTGTCACTTGGTCACTCCACAGGGTGTCTCAAAAATTACTGAAAAATCATTACTTTGTTTCCGCCCCTGTATCATATATAAAGACAAATCGTTATAAAATGTTAATAGGCCAACAGCATTCCTGAAGAATCAAGCTAAAATTTAAGAAAGGAACTGTCGAGATCGAGGGAAAATCGAAATAGAAAATTGATTTTCAACTTAAGGTGGGAGTATCAACATGCTTGCCAACCTATAACCTATTTCGCGTAGATTTATTTATGTTTTCTAGCTTTTATACAAAATTTAAAGAAATCAGTATCGACTTGATATTCTATAGGTAATAATTGACATATTTAATAAATATCAAGGAATTTCATAACTTAGTTTAGGAGAATTGTATAACGAAAAATATCGGGTAAGATTTTTTTTAACATTAATATGTCATTGTCACTCATTGTTCTTTCACTATACAATTCTCCCAAAATTAGCAATGAAATAAATTGATATTTTTGTAATATATCAGATACTACCTAAATAATGTACCGACGATATTGATTTTCTTTAAATGTTAGTTATTAAAATAATAAACTCAAAAAATCAACGCGAAATAGGTTATAGGTTGGCAATAGATTGAATGACGTTGAGAATTCAACCTTAAGGTAAATTTGGACCGTTCCTCTAATTATGGCGGTGTGTGTATTTACTAAAAATTATTGAACAAATTTGGGCGTGGTCTTAAAAAACTTTCGCCTGCGGCTCATTTCGCCTGCAGCGGGCTTTTTCTTTCCCGAACACTTCACCTGTTTCACAACTCACGAGCCGTCACTGGTATAGGGGCGGCAAAAATTGAATAGCCTACTAGCGGCAAATTTGTAAATCCGCCACTGGTTAAAACAATAGACACAATTAAATTCATAACAATAAGAGGAATATTATAAGCTTTCAACAAATAATGGTCTCCGATAATTTGCAGCAAATAAACACAACACAGTAAGATTTTTATAAATATTACGAATTCTAAAATGCTCGGAAAAGCATCGGGAAAGAGAGTTTGTTTATTAGATCGAGAATAGGAAATCCTACAAATACGTTGCACAGACTGAAAGTCAATTTGGAAGTGAAGTTGTGGGAAACTACTTTGCATCAATAAAAATAGGATCAGGATTCTAAAAGCTATTAAGGACCTGAGCATAAATTGGAAATCAATTTTCCACGTGGTCTTTTTAAATCTTTAACTCGAAAATAATAATGCAAATTTTTCTGTCGTTGAAATGAACTGAGCCAATTGAATTTACCTTTAGATACTACTATAAATTAGAAACCCAAACGGGATTAAATTTTCATTTCTGGAGCTTTGTATAAGGTGTATTTAACAATACCAATGGATGGTGAAGTAGACAAGGAACACGAACAGGATAAAAAGTGTTTAAGGGACACGAAGAGATTGTGACCTCACCTGAGTGACTATTTATATACTGGTGGTGTGCAGAGCCATTCAAGTCCAAACCGACAGAATGATACAAGCCAATAAACCAGATATCATCCTAAAACAAAAAAATAAAAGAACATGCCTTCTAATAGATGTTGCCGTTCCGTCAGACTACAATATCAACAAGAAGGAAGCCGAAAAGTACCTGAAATATAGAGACCTACAAATAGAAATTTAAAGAATGTGGAACATAAAAGCAAAAGTGATACCCATCGTCATCGGGGCCACAGGGCTGATATCCAACGCAACTTGTGACGCTGTGAAAGATATCCCAGGAGACCACAACCTTCTCAGTATGCAGAAAACAGTACTGTTACGCACGGTACACATAGTTCGCAAAGTCCTATAAAGATTAACATCATGATCAAGAGAAGCACCTTAGGTGCTTGGTTTGCACCCGGTGCTTTTAGAAAGTAAAACCATAACAAAGCATGTCCGTTATGTGATGTTTGAGAATAATAATAATAATAATAATAATAATAATAATAATAATAATAATAATAATAATAATAATAATAATAATAATAATAATAATAATAATAATAATAATAATAATAATAATAATAATAATAATAATAATAATAATAATAATAATAATAATAATAATAAACGTCTTTTATTTCCATATAATATAAAATTTACAATTAATAAATCAGGAAATAATTGTCCAATCCTGGAGCAGTCTTGCTATAGTGGCTACTCTACTGAACCAGTCAAAGACAAATGAGTAAAATTTGATTGTCATTCTCTAACCCGTCTACCATGAATACCATGACGAAAAATCAGACGCTCTCGAATCGAAATAGGGGAGTCAGGATTATTAATAATTTTTATCAAGAATGTGCAAAAATGAAGAATTCTACTTTCATCCATCCTCAGCCAGTCAATAGTAATTGTCCTATACAAGTGCGAAATATGATCGAACTTTCTCATACCATATACAAAACGAAGATCAAGCATTCTGCACTTTGTGTATCCGAGATCTAATTTCAACATCCAAGCAGAAACCGTAGACTAAATCACAATAATTAAAATTGGACAAACTATACTTAAACATGTTCAATGTAACGACGCTCATATTTCTGCCGCGGCATCGTTACATATTTTGGGTCGACAGAGGGCGTATCAGCGCTTCCTAATTCCAGTATTATGGTCAAACTGTTTGATTTTGACTTAATTTTTTTACCAGTAAGTCTAAATTAATAACCACAATCGTGATACAACATCCAAATTTTAGAATTTGCATTATTTCCAAAAATAAAATTTCAAAAACTTGATATTAACGTTTTTGGCTCTATATCTTACTACATACAGCAATTTTTTGTGGGTTTTATATGAGACAATTTTTTGATATTATGCATATTAAGTACATAAGGAAAATTGTAAGTAAAAAATCACCGGTGTACAATCCCCTTAAATAAAACTCAAATCTTTCGTCCAAAAACTTTTAATATTGTTAATTCAGAATGAGAATCTATTTTTGCCAACCAAAACAAAATTCAAGCTGCAACATTAAATTAAATTATGCTTGTAACTTTAGCGGGTAAATTAAATATTTAATTTGGAATATTAGGTCCCAATCCAAATTCCGACTGGAAATAAGGGTTTATTTCACGTTACAGCAGAAAATAGGCTTTAATGTTGAGTGGTAATATAAAATTAACCTACTTTTCAGTTTTGGATAAATTTAACTCTTATTTACGTTGATAAGTTTAATTTCTGATTTAAATTTGAAAGAAAATTTAATCGCTGAAGGTATTTATCATACGGACGAATATTAACTATGACAGAATAATAGGTTTTTAAGTAAGTAGAACTACTAGAGTAAGTCAGGACCGTCCGTAGTAAAAAAGTTGCCTAATTGATAAAAAATATTACATTAAAAATTATCAACGAAAAATATTCTTCGCTAGCGGACTTTGAAGTGTGAAAAGATCTGTATGTTGCATTGAAGTTCACAGGGATGCCAAAAACAATGGACTCCCTGGGGCCGGGTAGACATTGACAGCTGTTTCGTCCTTGTTAGGAACTCATTAGAATGCCACAACCCGAAGTGACACTGATAACACTGCAGCGCATTTAAACTCTGCTTAATAAAATAGCAAGTAGTAAATAAGCCGCAACGCCCTCACGTTAGAATCAACAACAATGCAATGCAATGTCTACTCGGATTCCATTGTTTTTGCATGTACTTCAATGCAAAATGCACGTCTTTTTCGTCGTTCGATTTTTAATAGCTTAAATAAAATTTTGTTGAACATAGCATTTTTGCACAGCCCACCCGCCACCCATGCACCCCGTAGTTACGCTATAGTCCGGTCAATCTAGACCAAAAAATCATACTGAAGGTACATAAATTAACAACATCAGTAAAATTGTTCAAAATATAATTATAAATAAAATTTATAAGTTCCCCATCATTCCCGTGTTTGGAAAAAATTTTACTCAAGGTCAAAGGTCAAAAAAATTAGTTTTTCGCGATTTTCAGCAAAACGGTACGTTTTATTATAAAAAAAAAAGTCTAGACAAAAATTGTAAATCATAAAATTATCTATAAAATATATAATACAATTATACAACGGCTGCAACTAGTACTAGTCATTGTTTATATTACAATCCGAGTCACTAAAAGCACAAACACAATTCACTAACTAAACTACACAAAAACCAGAAATCCATAAATATTAAACACCAGTCCCACAATCCACGATAGCCGATCCGATAGCTGAAAAGTTTAGAAAACTACAAGGAATCCGCAGAGAAACCTTAAAACACAACAAAAATGGCGGCCGAGCCGGTTCTGGAGAGTATTCTTGAGCGCGTCGATTATTGTCGATAAAGTAGGACGGCCGATAACACGAGGTTTGTGCGCATGCACGAAGGTTCCCCGAATGAAGACAGCTGACCGACCAGTCATGCGCTCGGACGTAATGCTCTGCTAGCAACGAACAAACCGATTGCCGATATACCTTTGTATACCTCGCGTGCTAATAACTGCTGCTAGCGCGAGCGTCGTTACTAGCCAGGACTTCGGAAAGTCGGATATGCTGCCCGGGGGCGCCAGGAGGTCTAGAACCGGGCCTGCTGAGAGATATGGTCAATAATTGAGGATCAAATGTAGTTAGGATTAAAATAAAGACAGATCTTCATCTCTTGTCACAAGGCCCAATTGGGAACTCCGAAAATGGTTTTGTCTTAATATTTTTGGAACCATTAAAGATAAAAGCATAAAATTTAGATATTCGAGTGTGCGCTAAAACGGATTGGAGTCTTAAAAAAGTCGATATTTTAAAAGTTAAATCATAAATAGGGGTAGGCGGATTAGAAATGAGCCTTACACGGGAATGTACCTGACGTGAAGAATGACCTGCGTAACAGAGTAAGCACAGTACCAATTTTCAGCAATACAGCTTAAAATTATAGACAGTTATTGACCCCGCTCAAAATATGCATTTTCAAGTGAATTTTGTAGTTTGTAAACAGTTTACACTTGAAAACGGTTAGAGATACTAACTAACCGAAACGTTGTGTTAAGTAACAAAATAAAGACAATGGAAGTCCGACAAGGTAATTTTTTTGATATTACTTCATTGTCTACCACCTTCAAACAAAGTTTTAATGATATTTGAGATTTAATAGAATTTTCCAAATTATTATATTCTATCAAACCTTTATAAAAAATAGACTTATATAAGCTAATGTTTTAGACATTCTATCCACAAAAAAAGTTTGATTAGTTCTTGTTTTATAATTATGATGGTCATGATTAAAAGAACAAAATTTTTTTGAACAATCAGGCAAAAAATTATTTTTAGTTTTACGTATAGAGATACATTCTAAATAAAAAATTAAATTTCTGACATTCAACCAATCTAAATTTTTTAACATAAAATTTATTTTTGTATATTTGTCACAATTTAGAATAATCCGCATTGCCTTATCTTGTAAAATTTGTAATTTGTCAAACATGTCCTCACTAGCACAATATAAAATGGAAGAACAATAAAGAAAATGTGGTAATATAATAGTATTAAATACAGCTTTTTTAGAAAAAAAACTTAAATTAGAACTGATTATTTTAAAATAACGTACTTTTCCGGCAATCTTCGATATTATGATACTTTCAAAATAATTAAAAAATTTTAATTTTGAATCAATAATTATCCCTTAATATTTAAAACTGTTCACTAATTTCAATTTTTTACCATCAATTACAACATTTATATTTAGACTATTTAAATTATTACCCATAACCATACATTTAGTTTTTGAAATATTTAATTTTAATTTATTTACTTTTAGCCAATTTAATAATATATTTATCTCAGAATTTAGAGTATTTAGATTTTAGACCATCAAAAATATTTAAAACATTAATGTAAATTAAGGTGTCGTCAGCAAACATTTGTAACTTACACATTTTTAAAACTAAAGGCATATCGTTGATGTATAAAATAAATAATATTGGACCTAATATACGTCCTTGAGGAACTCCTATATTATTTATTTTTTTATTTGAATATGTTTTTGAAATTTTTGTTTTTTGTGATCTGTTACTTAAATAATTTTTAAACCATTTATAAACGTTTCCGCGAACACCATACTGATACAATTTACTCAATAATCTAGCCCTGTCAATTGTTTCGAATGTCCGCTTAAAATCCAAAAATACAGCTATAACATTTTCCCCTTTATCAATGGTTCTCTTCCAACTTATATACCCATTTTTAGACGTCCAAGAGTTTCAGTCTCCAAGATACAGGAATTCCTATAAAGATTTCAACCCCTGCTTTTACCCCCCCTTAGGGGTTGCTTTTTGACAAATCCCTTCTTAGTAAATGCCTACGTTATAAGAAGAAAACATCCTCGAAATTTCATAATTCTAGGATTAGGGGTTTAGCCTGTGTCGGTAGGTACAATTTAATATAATAGTATACTAGTATATTAATAAATAAATAAAGTGTCACTGCCGAAAAGACTAGTATTAATTTTCTAATTGCATTAAATATTTTATATTAAACACTAGCTATTTAATAAATCAACATTCTAAATATTTATTTATTTACTCAATAATCTAGCTCTGTCAATTGTTTCGAATGTCCGCTTAAAATCCAAAAATACAGCTATAACATTTTCCCCTTTATCAATGGTTCTCTTCCAACTTATATACCCATTTTTAGACGTCCAAGAGTTTCAGTCTCCAAGATACAGGAATTCCTATAAAGATTTCAACCCCTGCTTTTACCCCCCCTTAGGGGTTGCTTTTTGACAAATCCCTTCTTAGTAAATGCCTACGTTATAAGAAGAAAACATCCTCGAAATTTCATAATTCTAGGATTAGGGGTTTAGCCTGTGTCGGTAGGTACAATTTAAAATAATAGTATACTAGTATATTAATAAATAAATAAAGTGTCACTGCCGAAAAGACTAGTATTAATTTTCTAATTGCATTTAATATTTTATATTAAACACTAGCTGTTTAATAAATAAACATTCTAAATATTTATTTATTTTCCTTATTTCTTTAGCAGTTTTTGTTATTCTTATTGTCTTTCCACTAACCCATCCCCAGCGGACGCCCTAACCATAACCGGATATCCGATGCCTTAGGCTATCTCAACACAATGGTCGGCATCCCTTAAAATATCATCGCAACCGGGAATTTAATTTATCCCGATAGACAGTGCCGTGCATTTCGATTCAGAGATTTATTATTATGATTCTATTATCTAATTTTCGACTAATTCAGAATAAAAATACAAGTTTGCTCTTTCACTTTCAAACGTCGCCGCAACGCCGGGTTATCCCCACCAATATTCATCTTTATTTAATTTAAGTTAACCTTTATTGCTTTAGACATCGGTAATGTTTTCACTTATTAATTTCGGCACTGTTAGCGATATCCTCTATTTAATTTTCGTATTGTAATAGTAACAAATAATATTTATAATAATACAGTGTGACCAGTTAAGTCTGCATCATATGGGATTTTTTATTAATAGCTTTATTCGAAATTTGACTTTGGCATTGTTCTGCTTCGATCGAGATGAGAATAAAGCAAAAAAATAGTACTCACGTGATTCGCATTATCTGTCAAATTTTATTTTTTTCCAAAAATTAATTTAAAATTGGGATTATTTCTGAAAATATCGAAAAGAGTTTAAAAAAAATGTTTTTTAAATGCAGTTTCTAGCCCACGTGCAAAATTTCAGATGCATAAGATAATTTTGATTTTTACCAACCACTAAAATTTATTTTCCACTTAATGAACACTTTACTGATGACACTGCTCTTTTTTGTCTTAATTTTAAGGTGTATTACTTTCAGACACAAACTACGTTTTTAAAAATACTTATTTTATGAAGTTACCTTATACAGGGCAAAAACAAATAAACTTTGCATCACATGCGACCAAATTTTAATAGCACAATTTTGATTTTGTAGAAAAACACACATTTAATATGGCGCTATTTTAAAGAAAATGTATCTGAAATAAAGCATTGTCAAAATTAAGAAGTTTTAGGTAGGTTGCGTTGA
This sequence comes from Polydrusus pterygomalis, assembly GCA_963969555.1. Lineage (NCBI taxonomy): Eukaryota > Metazoa > Arthropoda > Insecta > Coleoptera > Curculionidae > Polydrusus > Polydrusus pterygomalis. Next base: position 31,543,585 of record OZ018376.1, on the reverse strand, counting down.
GTCTTAACATGCAAAAGTGGTGCAATTTACAAAATATGGGTAAAAATCAAAATTATATTATGCAGCTAAAATTTTGCATGTGGGCTAGAAACTGCATTTAAAAAAACTTTTTCTAATAACTTTTTTCTATACTTTCAGAAATAACCCCCACATTTGAATTATTTCTTGGAAAAAACTGAAATTTGGCCGATAATGCGAATCACGTGACTACTATTTTTTTGCTTAATTTTCATTTAGATCGAAGCAGAACTTGATGCCAAAGTCAAATGTCGAATAAAGTTATTAATAAAAAAAAAATCCCATATTATGCGGACTTTACTGGCCACACTGTATATATTATAAGATTTTAAGGAATAAATTAATAAATAAATTAGATTCAGGACATTACCTTGATACAGTCCAACGGTTAATCTGTAAATAAATACATAAATAAATAAATAAAAACATTTCCATAATAATTGAAACTCACAGGAGATTAACCCCGAAAACAACAACTCTACTAAATTTAGCACAAATAGGGGTATTGTGTCCTTTGTCACCAGCTACAATTTAAAAACAATTTTTATTTGTGCTATCAACAAAATCCATTTCCGAATTGAATCTAGTAATTTATTTTTTTAATTTTTAACGGTTTTACAGCCCAGGGAATACATGGTTCGGTTTACATCACCCGAAACAATTCAGTTTGTTGTTTTATAAAAATTAGTTAACATAATAAAACCAAACTTTTACAAAATAGATGGGGCGTTGGGTTGAGTTGGTTAGAACATTTCATGAAAAATGAACGCGACATGCGACATGCACATAAATAACACGGCGGTAAAGTCTAAACCAACATCCGAGCAGCACAGGATCGATGACATCATCTGCTGAGTATTAATATTGTTTTGTTTTGGGTTTCGGCATTTATTATTATATTTGCTGATATTAAGATAATATGGCCGGGAGAGAGAACAGTAGAAGTTTGAGAACAGTTAGTAAATAGTTATTAATGATTAGTTCGATGAACACTATAATGAAACGTGTGCAACGTCAAACCACGAGGCTTTAATTGCACAAGTTTCATTAACAAAGTTCATATCGAACGTGTATCATTCAAAATTTAATCTACGACAGTGCAAATAGATTTTATTCGTCTAAATTTCATTGATATCAAATAACGTTTTCGTAATTTTTAAAATTTTTAGGTGTCCATATTAGTCGATATCATGGTAACCGCATTTTTGATTGTTTCAATTTCGATAAAATTGGAAAAAAATAAACAGTGAATGTCGCTGAAACAAAGCGGAATAGCGCGGCGGTCTTGGCGTATTACACAGAAAGTCGGGGGAGAATGGATATACCAATCCAAAACATTTCATAGCCGACTTAAGATTTAGACATTTTATGAACAAAGAGTACAAGGACCAGTAGGTAAATGGTTGTGTATAGCTAAAGAAATAATTTTGTCGCTATTTTTGAAAAGGTGGTTTTGAGCTCTCTTCAATATGTACTAATATACAGATTATCCTATATTTTTTATTTTAACAAAACAGTCAAATTTACACATTTCTAAGTAAAATAATTTAATTATTATTTCAAACTAAATCGGAGCATCCATGCCGTCATAATAACGCGTGATAGCGGCACGTTACATACTCACAGATAGGAGTAATCTGTGCTGTGACATAATGGTTTCCTTCTCGCCACTGTATGTGGTAGGTATTTTCAATACGCCTATGATACTTGCGTAAGATGCAAGATCTGTGAATTTTTTTAGTCCATAATACATTCTATGTTCAAAAAAATTACCTTGTCGGACTTTGTCTTTATTTTGTTACTTAACACAACGTTTCGGTTAGTTAGTATCTCTAACCGTTTTCAAGTGTAAACTAAATTATAATTCTAAGGCTACTGCCTTAAATACTATCCATGTGCAATGAAGTTTGATGACTCAGCCTACGTGCTTATTGGAATGTGAAGTTTGAGCTGTTGGTTTGGACAAGAAGATATATATCTTGGTTTACTAAAGATACGGGTATTTTTATTCATAAAAGCTGCTTCTTTGAATTTTCGTTTTTTCCAGTGCAGTTCCGTGTCCAAAACCTTGGCTTCTGACCACTGTATATTATGTTGGTTGGTCCATACATGTTCCGCTATACCTGATCTCGAAGTTTCACCTCGTTGAGTATGTTTCAGATGTTCCTTAACTCGTACGGGAAAAGGTCCAATGTACGAATCGCCACACTCGCAAGGGATTTGATAGATCCATTTTTTTGTGTTTTCATTACGAAGGAGTTTTACTTTTGTAAGAAAGCTTCTAAGGGTATTTCCGGTTTTGAAGGCTGTTTTGATATTATAGTTTTTGGTTATCCTTCTAATCTTTTCAGAAATCACTTTAACATAAGGTATTTTATGAAATGTTTGTTCCTCTTTCGTTTCTGTATTAGCTAGCTTATTATTTTAGCACACACGAGATAAAGATATCGATGTAAACAAATTAAATAAATTCTCAATAATAATAGTGAGAGAAAAATGCCAACCACTTGTGAAGCTGCAACTGAATGCACATTTATTTGTTTTTATGTTCATTAGCTTTGCTGTTTAGTTGATTTTACATAGAGGAGTTTACGCCGCCATTAACAGAATCATGTTGTAAAGTAGCTGTGTTCGGGTCAATAAAGGTAACAGTTTATATGAACGTATCGAAATCGACAAAATCAATTTTAAGTCGTCAAGATAAGTTTCAGGTTATAGTTATATCGAACGCTTCAATATATTTTTTATTATTTATCTTGGTGGAAATTTTTTTTATAGAATTGCCGCTATTTGGATTTTTGACACGCTTAGCTTTGTTTATCCTGTTTCCTTACGGGCATTCTTACTATTTTCCAGTCGTCGCATTTCTAATTTTCGATGATTAAATATTAAATGGACTTTTTCTATTTTTTTTTGTTGTTAAAATTTTTAAATATTTACAGAGAAAATAATAAAACAAAATACGCTCTCTAATAAACACTGCGAAACAAAGCTATCTATGTCCCAACACAAATCGAGTAATAGCAGAGATTGTGGCTAAAAGTCGACCAGCCGGCATCTACCTGAATAATACCTCTAGTCTGTCGCCGTCTTTTCTATTTAACCTATCGAAACAAAAATACCATTATAATCAAGGGCGACTGGCAAATAAAAGAATTGCGCGGATGGGATGACGTTATTCGGTATAATGATCACATTGTCATGTTTTCGAACTTTATGCTTTCGTAGCGTCTTTTTATTTGAATGTATTATTAACAGGTTCTAATTCAGGATGTCAGTACTAAATATGATAAATTCGGTTACATTATGCTAGATCAACGAATTTCCAGCCGTATCTCAGAAAGTGTTAGGCCTTTTGCACACACTCACGGCGCCCGTCCTAACGACACCGTATGTACGGCTAAGGAATTAGGCAGCATATGTGACCTTCCACATGCACCGGCACCGTGTAATACACGGTTCCGTTCCAACGCGATGTCACCATAGACAATTTACCTTTAGATACCTACAGCTTATCTCCTGCGCAAACAAAAGTTACGTTTTATGGGTGAAAAAATGCGTCCGAGCGCATGACTCGTCGGTCAGCTGTCTTCATTCGGGGAACCTTCGTGCATGCGCACAAACCTCGTGTTATCGGCCGTCCTACTTTATCGACAATAATCGACGCGCTCAAGAATATTCTCCAGAACCGGCTCGGCCGCCATTTTTGTTGTTGTGTTTTAAGGTTTCTCTTCTCTGCGGATTCCTTGTAGTTTTCTAAAGTTTTCATCTATCGGATCGGCTATCGTGGATTGTAGGACTGGTGTTTAATATTTATGGATTTCTGGTTTTTGTGTAGTTTAGTTAGTGAATTGTGTTTGTGCTTTTAGTGACTCGGATTGTAATATAAACAATAACTAGTACTAGTTGCAGCCGTTGTATAATTGTATTATGCCCAAATAGGGGTAAAATAAACCCTCTATGGTGGCATATGAGCAAGAATTTAAATTTTAAAGCCCGGACCTGTCTATTTTCCTATTCGTCAAACGATAATGTTGCAGTGCGCATGTCTAATAGTTCCCAGTTTTGTTTACATGCGCGAGGCCATAAAACTGCCACATTCGTGATTATTGTTTGTTTATCTAAAGGTAAATTGTCTATGGATGTCACCGTGAGCCCTCACTATAATTCACGGCGACCGTTACCGTGTCGACGGAGATACATCTGCCGTCCACTTGAAAACCCTAGTAAGTCGACTTACTATGTTTTTGCTCTGTTTAAACGTATCGACTTGAATTTTTGAGATGTATGTACTGCTATTTTTAATTTCTATTTATCATGTTCCGTTAGTAAATTACCTACAAGATTTTAGCAAATATACTTACTTATAAAGACATATTATATTAACTCGAGTTACTACAAAATTTATAAATTTTATTAGGGGATTATTTAAACTGCCTTGGAAAAACATAGTAAAACAAGTTACTATTTTTACTGACCTACTATTCCAAATAAAATTATAGTAACTTGATTTACTTTTGTTAGTGGCCAAAACTGCAAATTAAAAACATAGTAAGTCTAGTTGCTGATCTAAAAAATGCCATCTTTACAAAATAGCTAGCTAGTAAATGTTGTTACTTGGGACCATTAATATAATACTGGGAGAGTACCTTGAGTTGCGCGAATGCCGGATTCAAAACAGATGGTTCAATTACTAATTTTGTTACAAGAACGGCAAATGACTTGCCTTGTTTGGAAGACAAAAGAGGGAAAAAACGGGGACTGCAAATGAATAGTTTATCCGAGGCAAATAAGAAAAACGTAAATAAGGATATTGATTCATATCATCCACAAGTTTCTTATTATAATATTATACATGCTCCAAACAGGCGGTATTTACCCCTTGATCTAACGATAAATCAGATGTATAAAGCTTTTGCTTTAAAATACAAGCATGTAAGTTATGACACTTACCGAAAGATTTTTGAAAGTAATAACATAGGATTTACAGCTCCTACTCAGGATGATTGTGGTCTATGTTCAATAAATAAACAACATTCCCATGATAAAATTCTCAAATTATCCAACAATTCTGACAATGCTGAGGATAATGTGGCAATGGAAGTGCAAGAAAAAGAAAATCTACCTAGTACTTCAGCTGATCAACCAGAGGAAGAAAATCATGCTAGTATTTCTGGTACTTTAGCCGATAGACCATGTTTGGTGTGCGACAATTACAACATTCATAAACGTAGATACATTGTGGCCAGGCAAAAATATACCGAAAATACTACAAAGCAGTGGGACAATGAATGGGAACTCTACGCTATAGATATGCAGAAATAATTATTTTACCAAAGATGACTATTAAGTACTCCTTTTTTATAAGCAGACTCGTAGTTTTTCATGAAACATTTGCTTATTTAAAATCAGGGAAGCAGAATAAGTGCGTGTTGTGGCTTGAAGCAGTTAAAGGGAGAAGTGCACAGGATGTGGCCTCTGCCTTCTATAATGCTTTAATAAAACTAGATGCTGAGAACAAGCATGTTATATTTTGGGCAGATAATTGTACTGCCCAAAACAAAAACTGGACTATTTTCACTGCATGTTTAACTGTTTTAAACGAAAATTGGGGATTACAAAGTATAACTATTAAATACTTTAAACTTGGCCATAGCTTTATGAAGGCAGACTCTGTTCATGGACAAGTAGGAAAAACAGGGAATAAAACACCTGAATTATTGGATTTTAAAGACTTGAAAAAGTTGATAAAATCTTCAAATAAAAATAATCACGTAATAAGTTTACATGCTCAGTGCTTCAAATTATTTGAAAATGGCTGTATGACACGGAAAAAGGAAACAGTGGTTCCAAAATTAAATGATTTAAAAACCGTTTAAATTAGAAAGGGATCTAGTAATATTTTTTATAAGCTTGAGCTGGAAGACAATTATTTTTCTGAAGTGAATATTTTAAATCAGATGTTTTAATTATCTTTACCTGATTTCTGTTCTTCAAGCAGAGGATTAAGTTCAACAAAAAAGATAACATTGTAAAACAATTACTACCTCATATGCCCCCCCGAAAACAAATATTCTGGAATAATTTACCTAGTGCAGAAAACTTGAAAGATTTGAGGACTGCCACACAAGTTTGAGCGCATCTTTGTTTTTTATTATATTTTGTTGGTTTATTTTTCTTAATAATATTGCGACATAATATTAACCTAACCTATTATCTTTTAAGGATTCGAATGAAGGTAAAATTGTAATTTTTTTATATTATATATTTTTTTACAATATTTTTAAGTACTTACTACCTACGGCTATTTTTTGAATATTCTAATAAAGATATTGTAATATTATTTTCTTATTCTCTTATTTAATAAATTAATCTTAATTAAAAAAAAATTATTGATTCAGTTGAAATGGAAAGAAAATATCAAATCCTTTTACTAATGTTTTATTTTATTCTTCCTATCCGACAGAATATTGCAAAACAATTTGCTAACCTATTATGGACAATTTACTTACCTTTTACCAGTTTAAATCTAGTTGCTAGGTTTTGGCATTGTTAATTAAGTCAATACTATTTATAAACCGACTTACTATGTTTCTTTTTGGTACATAGTTAGTATATTACATCTAAAACTGGTAACTCAACAATTTAGAATATTGCAGTTTGCATTTGAAATAACTAAATTTTGCACATATATCTGAAAAGAGCACAAAAAGTTAGGTTTAAAGGCGAAATCTTAATAAGCAACATTAAGTAGAAAAAAATATTTTTAAGAAAATATATAAATAATCTTTACAAGGCTCTAGCCAAAAACTAGCTTTATAGAGTTACTAGGTTATTCAATTGTACGGCAGACATGCCCAGTAGAGTTTAAGATTTAATAGGTGCTTGCACATGTACCGCGCTTATGGTATTTTCTTGGTTCATTGCTGGGAACATTGTTTTATTTAGTATATTTTATCATAATCATATTTTTCGTAATGGCAGTAGATATAGATATAGATATGGATATGCTTATATCTTTGGTGGAAGCACGGTCGGTTATTTGGGACAAAACAAGTTCTATATAAGGACAGAAACTGCACAAGAAGTGCCCGGAAGAAAATATTTTTGGAGGTCAATCCTGATTTTGATTGTAACAGCCAACATTTCCATAGGCTGTATGCACTCTCTCATAAATGTATCTTGACGTTGAAGCAAATTTTTTAATCGTTCGTGTAGGTGGACATGGACATCCTAAAATAGTTGAAAAAGTTTTTTTTTCGTCTTCCCTCAACTGACCAAATAGTACAAAGAATGCACCGAATTGTTTTCTTCCCATATTGATGGGATGAACCCACAAAATTCTGTTTCGTGCCTTTCTTCGTTTTTTGATACGCATGTAAGACATTAAAATCGCCACAGCACGTCTGTGGTCCATTTTCGAATCAAAATAGAATCAAACTGACGAAAACCGTGCATGTGTGCAAGTATTACACGAACGCGGTAGATCGCGTAAATAGTGTCGTTAGGATGGTCGCCGTAAGTGTGTGCAAAAAGCCTTAGTCGTTTAGCTTGCGGAAAATGTTTTTTTTTAGTAAAAGTAGCCATGAAAAATTGCTGGAAATTATTTTTAAGTTTATAGGTTGGCCGCTAGTGGGAGTAACTTTAATGGCCAAAAAAAGAGGGATATTCTCAAAAACCCTCATAATAAACATGTATAACATGTAAAGGTGGCAATTTTTCAATACATTGAAAATTCTGGATAACTTGTTTTTAAGTTTTTGCTCTACCTTTTTGTTTAAGGTGGGTAGGAGGGGACAAATATTGCTATGCAAAAATATTCACAACTTTGGTTTAGCTTATCAGAATTTGACAAATTCGAAGTCGCTAAATAGGTTTCCTTTTGTTTTATTAATTTAATAAAAACTAAGTCGTTCTCAATTCTGATGCGACAGCTAGAGGGCATTATTTATCAGAATCAACAATTTCTTTATTTTCTCAAATATTTTAAATGCAATGGTATATCTTTTTTACCTAAACAAAAAGAAGAGTAAATAATAAGAATATCTGTGAAAACCGCAAGCCATTATTTTTTTGTAACAGGGGATATGGAAAATATAATATAAAAATGAGTTCCATGATAATAAACTGACGTTTTAACACGGTATTTGTAAGCAAGAAGTTACAAATAACATACCATTGTATCTTCTACAAAGCTATAATCAACACAATAATTCCTTAAAATAATGTTCTGTAAATTTAAATTATATTCAACAAAAATAATAGAGGATGGTTGCATTAATGAAACAAATTGCAATAAAATGTTGAATGGGCTGTGAAACAAAAAAATGCAAGAAAACATTGATTTAAAATATGTGTCAAACAAAATGGGTTAAATTTTGATGACTTTCTTTAAAATTGTAAGCACGGCAAACGCCTCTTCGTTTGAGGTCGGCATTTTGACGCAGCACAAATTTTAAGGAAATAAATCAAAATTTAACTTATTAAAACTTTTACACGTACTATTTCATATTTTAAATCAAAGCTTTCTTCCCTTTTTTTGTTTCACAACTCACTCAAGATTTTACTGCAATTTGTTCTATTAGTGGAAATAATAATAATAGAAAAATATAAGATATCGGTTTTAATTTGATATAATAATAAGAATAAAGGGGCAATTTTTTGCCATCCTCTATTATTTTTCTTGTAAATAAATGCAACTTACAGAACACTTATTTAAAGAAGTGTTGTGTTGATTATGACTTTGTAAAAGACACAGTGTATTTGTAATTTCTTGCCTACAAAAACCATATTAAAACGTTAATTTATTTTTATGGAATTAATTTTTGTATTATATTTTCCATATCTCCGGTTTAAAAAAAAAATATTGGCTTGTGGTTTTCACAGATATTCTTCCTAATTATTCTTCTTTTTGCTTAAGTTACAGAAGATATACCATTGCATTTAAAATTTTTGAAAAAAATTAAGAAATTGTTGATTCTTCTAAATAGCGCCCTCTAGCTCTCGTCACGGATGCCAGAACAAATTATTTTTTTATAAAATTGATAAAATAAAAGAATCCCTATTTAGCGAGTTTAAATTTGTCAAATTCCGATAAGCCAAACCAACGTTATGAATATTTTTGCATAGCAATATTTATCCCCTCCTACCCCCCTTAAACAAAAAGGTAAAGCAAAAACTCAAAAACAAAGGAGGAAGACTTTTAGTATTTTCTTTCTTTCCTACATTTTAACTCCCCTTTAGGTATGGACTACTTCTTCAAATCAAAAACAAAAGTTATCCAGAATGTTCATTAGATTAAAAAAATGCTACCTTTGATACATATTTACTATAAGGATATTTGTGAAAATCCTTTTTTTTTTTGTTTGGCCACTAAGATTACTCCACCTCGCGTCCAACCTAGAAACTTAAAAATAAGTTCCAGCATTCTTAGTGGGACACCCGGTATAATTTAATTTTACGAAATTAAATTAGATAGTAGTTGAGCGAGTTCTTGGCAAACTTCTAAATGTACTCCTGATAACACGCTAATCCTTTTTGAATGTTTTTTTCTAATTTTATTTTAACTGAGACTTATTTGTAGTTATTGATGTTGCCAGTGGACCATTAGGTGTCTTTTTATAACGCTGTTAAGCTAAGTGAATCAAATTCGAGAACGATTTTCGTTTGTGCAAATCGTTTTTAAGACTTTAATGTGCCACGATATACAATTTAAAAATTAACATACTCTTATTCCAACCAGTAAAATGTATTGCTATATCCGAAACAGAAAATAAATCAAAAAAGATAAATACCTATTTAAGATTTCAGACATAACTGTCCCAAATAAAACAACATTTAAATACATCAAATCAAGGAAAATTATACGGTCTTTATTTAAATTATAACCCAGGGAATGACAAATATGGGAAGTTGATAAGGGTAAAGGAAGCATAATATAACATAGAGGCAATTCTGCCTCTAAGTTATGCGCATCAAATGCGGATTATTTTACACAAAAGCAATTTAACAAAAGACCGCAATTTCAATTATTTAAGGCAGATGTGTCAGGAAATAGAAATTGCTCCAAAGGGGAGACGGTGACCTTAGTTGTGTTTAGTTTCGGCTACTTTTAGGGCGCCCCATATTTCAATGTTCAATAAATTATTACGCTGTTGTTGGTCATAATATCTATAAGAGCCTTTAACTACTTAGGAACAGACGATGTTTATCTATTCTTTCATAATCAGATTTGGCAGGTTCTGTATACTGTAGGTAGTTTTATGTGGACGGTGGATAGAACACTGAATCTTTAATCCTACTTTTTGTGAGGCAGCTACAATTTTTCCAACATTGAGGCTGCGTCGTTCATACTGTCCGCGATCAAGATGATGTCATCTGCAAATCTGAGATGGTTTAGCTTTTCGCCATTTATATTCACTCCCATTTCCTTCCAGTCTATTTCCTTACACATATATTCTAATAAAGTAGTGAACAATTTGGGTGAGATGGTATCGCCCTGTCTTACGCCTCTTTTTATTGGAAATTGGTTTGTACTTTCTTGAAGTCTAACAGATGCTGTAGCGTTGTCATATATATGTTTTATGAGCATCGTATAGCGGTGGTCTATTCGGCAGCTGGATAATGCCTTCAACATCTTGTGCTGGTTTACTGTGTCGAAAGCCTTCTCATAATCCACAAATATTAGTAACTCTTAGAAGCGCAACAGGAGCAGACAAATCCAGTTTGAAGTGGCTACTGAACAGGATTCTGACTAGGAACTGTCAGCTGAGGTAACCTATGATGCTGATTGGCGTGGAGCAGGACCTGGAAAGATATCCTGACTTTTATAACGAGATCGGGAAGGTTAAACGAGGGCACAGATGACTAGGGTAGTTGGTGGAAGATTTAGGGGTAGGCCAAAAGGATCGCCCTGGTTAACTTGCCAAGTTGCTAAGCCTCCTCTCTCAACTACTACTACGTGTTTCTAATAACAACTCACCGATTATAATCTGCCGGAGTAACGGCACTAAATGACGACCCTACATGGCCTCATTAAAAATACCTTAAGTATTAAGTAATGGATTTAATATGGTCAACTTAAGCAATAATAATGACACTAAACTAGAAACAAATGGAATTAAATTTTTTTCTGATACTAGCCCTGTATATAGCAAACCCAAACTACTTGGTTTTGGGCAGGGGTAATAACGAACGTCGGCATATTCTGATAATATATGAAAACAAAATTTCGATATTACAAACCTTTCTCTGCGACGATAGTACAAATATTCGACTCAGTTACTCTCGGTTATCTATTCAATATTAAGATCAAACCTTATTTAAAATTTTACAGAAACAACTTAAACTTAAAGACGTTATGAAAACAAGCGTCGAAAATGAAAACCTCAATTTAATCAAATTAGAAAATTACGTAGGGCGCTTTTGGATCCTTACGGTGTATATACACTGATTAACAAAGTTTCCTGGATGGAACGGTATTTTCATGTAAATAGTTGCATTTTCATATCTAATTTAGTGCAACACATGCAATAAAGCGTTGCTTCTTTGTTATTTATAACTTCGTTAGCAGATGCGGAATCAGATGTCAAATTAATTATCATTTTAAAGTAGAGTTTTATTAGGTAATAAACAAATGTTTGCTGCTGCTGCTTATTCTACAACCTGGCAGTAAGAGTTGTATTAAATACTTTTAAAATGGTCTATGTATATTATTGTATATTAATGAAAAAGGAAAATGTTATGTAAAGAACATAGATTTCCTTGTCAATGTTTACTCAGTTTGCAGAATGCTAACCAAGTACATGAATGCCTACATTTGCTTACACTAAACTGCTCATCATAATGTAATCAATTCACTTTAATATTATACAGGGTGGAAAAGAATGCCGGGCAAAAAATTGAAAATTTCAAGTAAGTGACATTTTGTTAGTAGTGTTTTTTCGTGTTATAATTTAACGTAATTTTAATAATACCTAATAATAATCTTGATTGTCTAACAGAACAGGTTCCAATTACAAGACAATGTGACTCTTGAATTGAAGACACTGAACTCTGAACAAATTAGGTAACCTATTAGGTTAAAAAAAAAATCTTAAAACAGTATAGCAAAAATTTAATAGAAATTTATACTGTCTTAGTGTGAGTATATAATATTAAGTACATTATCATCTTAATTAAAGCTAATATTTCTTTGCGTATACACAAATCAAATTTTACTTAGTTTGAGAATTTTTGCCTTCTTGCAAGGAGTTATTTTTATCCGTGTACCAATAGATATATTTTTTCAAAACATGTATCCATTGATTCAATGATACCCTCCATTTTGTACTCGAAGAATGATATTTTATTCTAGGACAGTCTTATTGTTCGTTATGAAATGGAAATTTTTTTGGTGTGTTTTTTCATAACTTGTACAAACACCTTAAGAGTTCTTAAAACCAATATTCAGCAAGTAAAACAAACTTCATAGCGAGTAAATACTTTGCCGACGCCATCAGTTTCTTTTGTCCTTTATATACGTTCCACGTAGGTAATAAATTCTTAATAGGATTGGATTAAAGTACTTACTTTTAATTTAAAGCTCTAAGAAAAGCTATAGAAACGTGAAGCTTTTCACCTTACTTATATGCGGAAAGTCGTTTAGACGTTTCTAAGGTATTCTGTAATTTGAAAAACCAAATTCAATCTTCTTGCATAATTCTTACTTATTTGAGGAATTGGTTCAAGTATTGTCAGGTTGTAATAACTTTGGGTTTTTAATTGTTTGTACCATTAAGTATCAAGAGCTCAAAAAAGATAAATAAAAGGTTATTTATAAGAAAGAAAAAATGGCCAGTATCTGAACCTGTTTAACCAATTAATATTCTTGCCTACAAATTACCTTTGTCAAACTTGTTTTATTTAAACAGTGCCTTGCGAACAATGCCAAAAAATATTTTTGCAATATGTTTATTTTAAAATAATTATCTGCCCTTTTAAATGTTGGCCCAGAGTCGTTGCTTGTCAAACGGCGCCGCGCCGTTAAACCAGTTAACGTTTGTATGTCCTGCTTCTACCTACGACGGGGTATCATCGCAGATCGTGCGAAATCGGTTGCGCAGGCGTAGTTTCAGAGCTTCAATATAGCGCAGATACCAGTTCAAATCACAAGAATAAATAAAAACGTGTGTCCAAATTGGGTCCTATGAGGCTCCTATTTTAGTAATTCATTGAATTATACCTTTACTACATTTTGTAGTATGCACGTTTAGGTTTTAAGTGGTAAGGTACATGTAACATATTATGTAATATATTTGAAGGATTTTCTAGTGTCAGTTAGGTATGCATCAAAAATTATATTATTACTTTAGATAGGCACATGCACATGCTTTCCCGTGATATGGAAATTATAGTAAAAAAATCAGCAAGGAAAACTATTGGATAATATAACAAGGACTTATATGACAAATTAATATGAATGTTTAATAAGGGCAGAATATATGCAAAATGCATATATTAATGCATTTTTACGTATTATGTGAATTTTATAAGAAACTGCATATTTTTCATAAATTATTATTTTTAGAGCATATTTTCATGTTTTCGGCTTCATCAAAAAATTTAAAACGTAAAGAGGAAGTAACCCCTTTACCACAATGAAAATTGCCGAACGTTTTGCTGGTCAAACGAAAAGAAAAAATAAAAAGTGGTATTTAGAAAATAAATTCTACTTTAAATACCCCATTCAGAAAAGTAAATGACGATCGAATATATTAATATATATAATATTATAAAAAAAATTTTAGAATTTTTTTTTATTTTTAGTAATTTTGTAATATTTTAAACAATTCTTTATTGGTCAAAAGAAAAATGACTTTCCCGGGTGTAGAATGTTGTACCAAACAATTTTTTTTAAAGCCATTTTTCAATATCGGCCTTACTTTTTTCTCAAAAACTTTGGGCGCGTAAAGTGAATTTAAGCGTGTAAATTGGGTTTACGCGCCCAAAGTTTTTGAGAAAAAAGTAAGGCCGATATTGAAAAATGGCTTTAAGAAAAATTGTTTGGTACAATATTCTACACCCGGAAAAGTCATTTTGCTTTTGACCAATAAAGAATTGTATAAGATATTACAAAATTACTAAAAATAAAAAAAAAAAAATTTTTTAAATTTTGGGAATATTTTCGATCGTCATTTACTTTTCTGGATGGGGTATTTAAAGTAGAATTTATTTTCTAAATATCAATTTTTATTTTTTCTTTTCGTTTGACCAGCAAAACGTTCGGCAATTTTCATTGTGGTAAAGGGGGTTACTGCTCTTAAAGGTTTAATGTCCAGTTTGGTACTTATTTCAGGGATTTTCCTATCTGAAGATTATAATAATTATATTTACATTTTGGTTATACACAAGGTATTTATTGGAGGTTTCCGGGGTTTGCAGGTTTATTGTTAGGGGTTGTTTATTGTCACTTAATAATGCGTTATTACTTATTTCTACCTGCTTAAAAAAACTGTATATATGTCGTAGGCTGATAGTGAAATCCGTCATTTCATGAAAAGCCTAGTCATATCATGCTGCACGCTAAAAGGTATATTTGCAACTGGTTTGTTCGTTGTTACCCAGAGCATTTTTTTTTTATTTAATTTAAATTTTATTTTTATAAAATAATATTAGTTGAAAAAATTGAAAAAAAAAGCTCTGGGGAACAACGAACAAATCAGTTGCAATATACCTTTTAGCCACGCTTCATGATATGACTAGGCGTTTCATGAAATGACGGATTTTACTATCAGCCTACGACATATATATGGATTTAAAATTTAAGTTTAAGAGACTCAATAAGTATTGTAGAAACTTTTTCCAATAAATGTAACAACATTCCCGGTAAAGTAGAAGGTCAAGTAACGAACAAATTATTGGATGTAACTGTAAAAAAAAATGAAGAATTTAAATCCTTAACTGCAGTAAAAAGCATTTATATAAACCATGCAACGAAATTGTGTCTTGGCTTTATATTTTGCTACCTAAGTTGCAGGATTGTCCGATTACATCAGTAGATGTTGAAAAAAGCTTCTCTTTGTATAAACCTATTTTTACTAATAGAAGACAATTTTTTAATTGAAAATTTTGAAAAATATTTAGTAATAAATGCCTTTTATAAAATTTTAAGTTAAAAAATTAACCCTGGTGGGAAAAGGGGAAGGACTTGCAATAAGTTACCTTCTCCCACCGTTACGACTATACCACCATGCCTTACCAAAGCACTTCAAATTCGTTCCTAACCTATGGTTGTCAAACAAAAAATAACAAACACCGTATATTTTGGCCTAGACGGTTTCCAAACAATTAAATAATTCGTGCTGTAATGCCTGGTAATATTCATGAGATAAAATCAAAGCCCTAATTTTTGGATCCTATATAACTTAACAATGTTTTTTTTCGCTATAACCGAATTTATCACATTCAGCATTAACATCCTTAATTTGAACCTATTGATAATACATCCCATAAAATAAAAAAATTTTCCTAGGGTGTCAGAAACCTGTTCTAAAGACAATTAAAAAGACACCGCGAAAGCATAAAGTTTGGAAACATGATCAGATACTTAGTAACGTCATCCCATTAAGTAAACGAGCAATTATTAACAAGCTCAGCTTCAGGGAATTGAAGAATAAGTTTATCGAAGAGAACATAAATATATCTATTATTTTATTAAATTTTTAAATTAACTTATTATCATTATTATTATTATTATTATTATTATTATTATTATTATTATTATTATTATTATTATTATTATTATTATTATTATTATTATTATTATTATTATTATTATTATTATTATTATTATTATTATTATTATTATTATTATTATTATTATTATTATTATTATTATTATTATTATTATTATTATTATTATTATTATTATTATTATTATTATTTGCTAGTCACCACCGATTATAATGGTATATTTGTTTCGATAAATTAAATAGAGAAGAAGAGAACATCTCAGACTCGAGATATTATTCAGGTAGATGCCGGAGGGTCTACCTTCAGCCCCAATCCATGCGATTGGTCGATTTGTGTTGTGACGTAGATCGCTTCGTTTCGCAGTGGTTATTAAAGAGAGTATTTTGTTTAATTATTTTCTCTGTAAATATTTCAAAATTTTAAAAACTAAAACGGTAGAAAATTTTATTTTTTCTTCCTCTATGCAATAGGAGAAAAGTCAAAATTTATTGGAACAGCCCAATAATTAGTTATTTATACAGTGTGACCAGTAAAGTCCGCATCATATGGGATTTTTTTTTATTAATAACTTTATTCGAAATTTGACTTTGGCATCAAGTTCTGCTTCGGTCGAGATGAAAATTGAGCAAAAAAATAGTCACGCGATTCTCATTATCTGTCAAATTTTAATTTTTTCCAAAAAATAATTCAAAAGTAGGATTATTTCTGAAAGTATGGAAAAAGTTATTAGAAAAAGTTTTTTTAAATGCAGTTTCTTTTTTTTTTCTTTTTTACCGATGTTTTGTAAATTACTACCTTTTGCAAAATAACTTACATAAAACTTCTTAGTTTTGGCAATGCTTTATTTTAGATACATTTTCTTTAAAGTAGCGTCATATTAAATATGTGTTTTCCTACAAAATAAAAATTGGACTATTAAAATTTGGTCGCACGTGATGCAAAGTTTATTTGTTTTTGACCCTGTATAAGGTAACTTCATAAAATAAGTATTTTTGAAAACATAGTATGTGTCTGAAAGTAATACACTTTAATAATAAGACAAAAAAGAACACAGTGTCATCAGTAAAGTGTTCATTAAGTGGAAAATAAATTTTAGTGGTGGGTAAAAAATAAAAAATTATCTTATGCAGCTGAAATTTTGCATGTGGGCTAGAAACTGCATTTAAAAAAACTTGTTCAAATACCTTTTTTCGATATTTTCAAAAATAACCCCACTTTCGAATTATTTTTTGGAAAAAATTAAAATTTGACAGATAATGCGAATGACGTGACTACTATTTTTTTGCTTAATTTTTATCTCGATCGAAGGAGAACTTGATGCCAAAGTCAAATTTTGAAAATAAAAAAAATCCCATATGATGCGGACTTTACTGGTCAGACTGTATGTAATATAAGCCTTTAATTTTGCAATATAAATAAATTCAACATAGCATGTACGAGCTTTTCCATGTATGTCTCAGCATATATCCTTAAAAGTTTTAAAGCATTCGCCGAAGCCTTACGGCATTTAACTAAACTAGTTAAGTTCAAGTTATCATAATATATGGAAAGTTGCATCCTGCCATAGCTTTTCTTAAAGCTTAAACTAAAAGGTAAGTGCTTTAATTTAACGCTATTAAGTATTTATTGCTAACATAAGGTGGTTCATATGCGGAACACAAGAGAAATTGAAACTTTGAAGTTTGAATCAATTTTGTGTAGTTAACGTAAAGCATGTAGACAAAATGCACTTTGGCGACTCGAACTTGCAAACAATAGAGACAGAATAGGAATATACCCTATATACAGGATGACTTAGATTAAGTGGACATTATTGCTAACTTGCTAAAATGTCGGTGAAACTAGCAAAGTAACATTTTTTCCTATGATTAAAATGTTAAAAAAAGAAAAGCCATTGAATACTGCGCTTTATACAGGGTTTTGAAAAAGTAACGGATCAACCTTTATATAGAATACCACCCACTTAATCAAGCATCGCTCGGACCTGTCAAAATATTTTTTTTTTAAATGCATTTTTTTTTTAAACAAGATTATATCATCATCATAAAAATGCTACGTGTATCAACTAAATTTTTTTTTTAATGAAACATATTCTATATTTTAAGATTTTAACATTCCACAATCAGTTTTAAACATTTTTCATAAATCATGCCCTATACCTATCTTCAACCATTTACGAAATATTAACTTTTAAAACAAAATGCACAAACGCCAAAGTATAAAAAGAAACTATGTTATAAGATGTTGAAAATGTTGTTCACCAACTGTTGTGTAGTAGACCAATCGATTTTTAATTTTCTGTTGTGATTTTGATACTACTTGTGGAAAAATTTTTTTTACTCGTCGATTGGACTCCTCACACGTATCTGAGTTGGGTTCAGACTAACTAACTCCTACTACCTTTCTCTTCCAAACAATCTTAAATTTAGTAAAATCGGATAAGTCGTTTAGAAGTTACAGCGATTTTAATGATTACACTTTCGACAGCTTCCCCCACTCTTATCAAGGTCAATTTAAGTGAAGTAGGGCCAGGTAAACCCTTAGCGCCGCAGGCAAAAAAAATTTGGGTGCCACGCCCTTTTTTGTTAATAGTTCTTGCTTTTAAAGTAGGGAAAATAAGCAAAAAGGCACCTAATTTAATTTATGAA
Source organism: Polydrusus pterygomalis (assembly GCA_963969555.1). Lineage (NCBI taxonomy): Eukaryota > Metazoa > Arthropoda > Insecta > Coleoptera > Curculionidae > Polydrusus > Polydrusus pterygomalis. The sequence continues at coordinate 31,525,187 of OZ018376.1, read as the reverse complement.
TTTACAATCATATCTTGAATATACCTAAACACGATAACAAGTTGAAACACACAAGCAATGTCAGTGGTTTCATCTGCGATAAACGAAGAGTCCTTTATTTCTTTTATGACTTCATCATGATACACATCTAACATACAGTCCAGAAGTTCATTTTGTAGGGGTTTTGATGTTCCTTTAAATACTTTCGATTTTTCAATATGATCTTTAAGAGTCTAATTCTGAGCTGAAATTTATTAATTCACGAAATATGCCCCTATTTTCCGACGTCTCTTTTTCGTCATGACCTCTCAAAGCCAACACAAATGCACCACAAAACCGAACGCAGTTTATAATTTGGTTTAATATGTATCTGTTTTTATCAATTTGTTCGTTTTTCTTCATTATTTCATTGTGATATGCAGAATTTAATTGAGTTTTAATGTTAATTTTACCAAGCATACTGAAATTAAATATATTGTTTAAATGTACCTTCGATTTTTTATGTATCTTCATTTTGTCCCAGAAATGGACCAAATCATCTGTACCTTTTTGGGACCAAGTTTGCTTCCCACCAAATAAAACACACATAAAACAAAATAGTCTATTAGATTCATCACAACCGCACACCCAAGTATTTTTTCCATAAAGTTTCCTTTAAAAAGCTAATAGTATTCATTACTTATGTATTTCTAAAATAAAAAGTTCGTTAACCCTACATTAAATCAGCCGCCGGCCGAACGAAAACAAATCGGGACGGGACGCGAACATCAGCTGTTTGAAACGTCTAACATCAAACGGTCAAACGAAGAGGGCTACGTCGTCGAGATTTTTGCCTGCTTGCATTCAAGGTCATTTCCAACGTTTTTTTATTGAGGTGATGGCGTTTCGTCACCTCCCGTGTGCCTCGTCGCGCTTGGCGCGGAAGCTACGTTACCGTTTTACGCATAATCGCTTCCCTTTAGATGGAAATTTGCACCCGACTGTGTTCCATTTTTAAATTATTTTGCTAATTGCTTTAAAAACGAGAATATTAATTTTAATAGGTTTTGGTAATTTGTAAAGGGCAGGACGCTAGACAGGAGGGCAGGTAGTGCCATGGCACTGTGGCTCTACTCCACGAGCCGCCACTGTCAAGGTCGGTACGCCAATAAGCCTTAAACTAAAATGACGCAGAATTGTCTATTCTTTCTAATGATGTAGCCAGAGATATCCCATAATATAGGAATTTTCGGAGAAATTTAGAATTTTAAAAATTAATTTTCAATTGTGCCCCCTTGTGGCGAAATGCGGAACTTAAAAATAATTTCCAGAATTTTCTCATGATCACTTTAATCATTAAAGTTTCAATGCTTAGTAGTTTCCGAGATATGGCCGGTGACCACCCTTAATGAAACACCCTGTATACTTAATATATTTTTTCTAAAAAAAGTGTATTTCACAAAAATTAGTTTGACAGGTTCTAGTGATTTTTGATTAAGTGGGCGGTATTCTATATAAGAGGATAATCCGTTTTTTTATCATAAATCTTTAAAAAAAATTGAAAATTTCTGTGAGATAGTTCACAAATTACCAATTCTAAAACCAATTTGGTTTTAAAAACTGTAAGGGTTTATTTAATTTGTTTAAATTCTTGGCCAGTTTTGTTTTTTTAAATCCTTCTTATGATGATACAGTTATAAAATAGGGGACAAATGTTGTAATACTGATGTAATATTGTCATGCCTCAGTTCTCATGTTATTGTCAAAGTTCCTCAAAACGTATCAAAACATTTTTATTCACAATATTCAACAATACTGCTTATATCAGCCAAGTGTTAAGGAAGATAACAAGCTTCGTTGTCAATCAACTATTTCCTTTTCTTGGTGCCCTTTCTAAGGGTGTTTCTACCCTCTTTAATACAGAAGTTTATCGCAAGGATACATTCACAAAAATAAAGTTCAAACAAAAGCGAAAAGGGGATTACGTTTTCCTGGAGTATAAGCTGATTACAGATATTTTGGAATGAAATTGGGGTTAAATGATATTGATTTTAAAAGAAAGGGATTAAATTGGAAAAAGTATACTTGTATGAAAATGCGAAGTTATTTTCAGGTGGAAATTTATTGCTTGGAAATAATACGCCAGATTATACTCGGTAAGCAAATGTATTTTATTTCTGGTAATGGTTAAGGGTACGTATTATGGGATACAGTAAAACAAAGTTGAACTTGTAAATTTCCACTATATTACCAAGAAAAATGACGTTTCGCTAACACTGTAGCTTCGTCAGATGACAATAGGTGCCCACAGACGAAGCGACCTGGTATGCGACAGATAGGGTCTGTCTAATTTTGCGTATTTGGAACGCACGTTAGTGCTGAACGACGGACTCGGTCGGTGAAATACGTCGTCGGTGAAGGATCAAGTCGCAGCAAGTCGAATTCGTACTTGCAACTAACGTAAAGTGCCAGTCGTTTTACCTCTTTTAAATTTTGTTGTGTAATGGAGTGGACAAAAGATATAGTATACTAAATATCACGAATAGTCTCGTTTTAAAACAGATGACAGCGATTATTTGTCATCGATCAGCTGATATTGGGACATAATAATATCCCTAGATTTGTAGCGGACCGTAATGAGCCCAAACACCGAGTTATAAATTGCGTTATTGATACATTTAATTTTAAATACCTACAATTATTATTCATTTGACCAAAAATTTAGATACAGGTTAAAATTTTTTAATTCTTTTTCATTAGGGATCATAATTATTAATGTGTGCCTTGCTCGATAGTTGATTTCATCGATAAGTAATAAGTTTTATTTCATCTGAACGCCGTTTTTGTCGAAAAGTTAGTTTGTAAAATTTTTGTTCTTAAAATGTTTGTTCGTTAAGGTTAGGTTTCTAATGTATAATTTTTGCATTTTACATTATCTAGATATCCTTTTCTGTTTCAAGAAAAATAAGTAGAAATTAAGTATTTCCCTGACTTAGGTAGGTAGGGGAGAGTTGGACAAAACCGGGTAGGTTGATAAAACCGGGTATCGCCTAGTTCTACCAAATGCCAAAACAGCTTTTCATATTATTAACCTTTAAAAAGCAGCTATTTGATTTTGAAGGAATTATTTTTATTATTGTTATTAGTAAATATTATTATTGTTTGGCAATAGTAAGGTAATAGTAAGTAACATTATGTTACTATAATAGTTAAAATAGCTAACCATATTAGTATGTAATAGGATAGCGAACAAATATATAATTCTATTTTCTGTGTCTACGTACCTTACATAAGTGAAATTATTATTTGATATTACTATTATTATTGTTTGTATGACAATAAAATAAAGTTTTTAACATAAAGTTAGCCTACATACAAGTTTAGAAATGTAACTGTATCAATAAATTGCATTTTAACAAACAAATTCCATAAAAACCACTTTTGGGTCTACGTACCTTACGTAAGTCAAAAACTGTTAAAGTAGGGTTTCCACTGACAGAAAAATTTAATCCCTGGCTAAACTAAAGCTTTTAACTTTATGTTAGCCTATATACAAGTTTAGGAATGTAACTGTATTATAACCAACAAATTCTATAAAAACCGTATTTGGGTCTTCGTACCTTACGTTAAGTCAAAAACTGTTAAATTAGGGTTTCCATTGACAGAAAAATTAAATCCCTAGCTATATTGAAGCTTTTAACTTTATGTTAGCCCACATACAAGTTTAGAAATGTAACCGTACCATAGCCAACAAATTCTATAAAAAACCATATTTGGGTCTACGTACCTTACGTAAGTCATATATGGGGATTTTCTTGACAGTGAATGTAATAACTTGAATTCAATTAGTTTATGTTAAACTGTAGGTATTTTACCTATAGGTATAATCTGAACAAATAAAACAAAAAAAAATCTATTCTAAATATGAGTGACAGAATCCTATTTTAAGTTGTGTTTCAGTTAGTTTAGTATTTTTAAGGTTTGGATATTTATAATATTATAAACTTTTTAAATCTATTTTGACACTTTATCTTTAAACCATATAGAAATTCATGCTTATTACCTATTACCTACCTTAAATTATAATATTTATAAAACATAACTTTCAAAAGAAATTATTACCTAATACTTATTATTTGGCAATATTAAAGCGGTAGAACCGATGAGGCTATTGCATAAATTGTTTTAGAAGGTATCACATGTATAATTTTCAAGTCCGGTCCTGTAATTTATGCCAACTTATAAAAATTTAATAGACCAAAATTGACAGAGTGTCACGTGACTTTGCCCCCATCTTGCGAGAGTATTCAATATTTTTACTATACGTCGCTTCGTCTGTGGGCACCTAAAGATTTTATAAAAGGTGAAAATAAAAATAAAAGGTTCCCGCCGAAACCAACCAAATAAACTGGGAAAGAAAAACCTTTCTGAAAAATCTTTAAAAAAAAAAATCTTTAAACAATTTTCGACACCTTTTCAGAAAGGTTTTTCTTTTCCAGTTTATTTGGTTGGTTTGAACCCAATTTACTGACTTCTCTCATACTCAGTATGTTTTAACCATCATCAATTTCTTTATAGTATGTCTATTTTACACACCAAAAATTTTTAATTACATAAAAGCTCCATTAAGGTTCTACATCTTTTTTCCCTTCTGCTAAAACCATCAGCAACAAATATATTTTCTGTCTCCTGATGATGAACGTTTCTACGTTCGAAACATGTAGAGACTCCTACTACTGAATATTTATTCTATTAAACTTTGTGGAGGAAGACTTTAAGTTTTTTTCTTTCTTTCCCAGAAAATTAATTAATTACTAGTTACTCTTACTACAAAATAGAGGTGTGACGATATAACTGTCACGGTTAAAAGTAACCGGTTATTAAGAAATAACAGTCGCTATCGGTGATTAAATATGATCTGAAGCAGTTACCAGTTATTCAATATACCAAGCGCTCGCACATCGCACTGCCAGCGTTGCCAGAGACTACAAATTTTTCGTACCAAAAGCTATCCAAAAATGTACCAGATTTGATAAAAAAGTACCAACTTATAAAATTTAACTAAATATTAAATTTTTCAACACATACCTACATATTTTTAAACAATAAAATATTTTTTAATTTAATTAATACGTAATCATTATGAATATTTAACTTTTTTGTTTAAATAAACTGGGCTGCGGTTGCCAAGAATAGCAATGTTCGTCATTGAATAGTTCTTTTGATAACATTATTAAAGTACATGTTCCTACAACAGTAAGTCGATTTCTCAAGTCTGTTAATTAACGGAATTACGGGATTTACAGGATACGGGAAGGCAATTTTCGGCATTTTTGATTGGAAAATAAAATGTTTTGACAATTATTGGCGCCATCTCTCCGGTGGTCGTCTAACTAACCCATAATAATATAGAATATTTGAACTACATGTAAAAGAGCATTTTAAAACCCGATTCCTAAATACTGAAAAGCTTTAACATCGAATAATTAATTTTGAAAGAAAAAACACTGGCTAAAGATCACAGTTTAGTACCAAAAACAGAAAAAAAGTTCCTACTTTCCTATGCACTTTATACATAAATTGCAGTTTAGTACCAGAAAGACAAAAGGAGTACCTACGTACTTTCTTAAGGCCTTTGGTACCAAATCTGGTACAATTGTACCACCTCTGGCAACGCTGCGCACTGCCGACTGAGTTCGCCGGCTCATGGCAGCCTTCTTTCTAGTGCTGGGAAGTTTAGTTCACTTTGCCGATTTCAATCTTTCGTTCTCGTTCAATAAAGTGAATAGTTCAAAAGACTAGTTCGTTTAGTTCATTTAGTTCACTGATTTATACTGGCATAGTGAAGTAAAAGAAATATTTTAAAATTTAAATTATATATTAAATTAACAAAAAATACAGTGAATACCGACAATATTTTTTATTCATTTCAATACCGAAATAGTCCGAAATCATCGCGGCATGCATCGGTCGGTCAGGTGACAAAACCTATAACCTCGGTCGTCTCGCTCTCGCTTGCGTAGTACATTCGGTTTAGACTTTAGTTCGCCTTGTTTCAATCTCTCAGTAATTACTGATTGAATCTTTTAGTTCAGTTGTTAGATTCGATCTTTTGAACTAGTTCGTTCGCGAACTACACAACTCTACTTCTTTCGCTGCACGCTGTTATTTTCTAAATAACTGGATAAAGAATAACATGGTTATTTTAGTAATAGGATGTGAGTGAAGCATGCAACTACTAGTGATTCATATACCAACCGATCGCACAGCACTGCCGCTGCTTAAGTCGCCGGCTCATGCAGCCTTCTCTCGCTGTTAAATAACTGGATATTAAAAAATAACATGGTTAATATTAGTAATCGGATAATTTTCATATCACTTTGTGGGCGGTAACGGTAAGGTATAATTAATTTCCAATGAACGTTATTTCTCTGATATTTGATAGTCCTGGTTTGCAGGATGCTTATGCTTAAAGGGAAGGTGTTAAATAGTTACAAGATAATTTCACGTCTTCACTACTCTTCACGTTTAAAATTGCGAGGGAAATAGTGGATTGGTGAATAGGTTGGCAATTGTATATTCTGTAATTCCCCGAAGCGCGTTGTGGCGTTGTAGCGTTGTATTTAATGTATTTTCTATTTATGTGTGTGTATGTCGTGAGTCGTGACCGTCGTATTGTGTGTATTTACTTAGTATATATGATACTACATAGACTTTATTTTTATTGGTAATTTAACTAGAGACTAGGGTGTATGGTATGTGATGGGTACAGTAACATAATATGCTGAAAATAAAATAGAGAACACGTTGTTATTATTCAAAATAACAGCTATTTTAATTTGGAGCCAATAAAATATTTAAAAAGAGAAAAAGTCGATTATTTAAATTGACACCTTCACCTTAGTAAATCTCATTTTTTGAAAATAACTGGTAACTGTTTAAAATAACAGTTAATTTAAAATAACAGTCACCGGTATACCGGTGATTCAAAAATAACTCTTAAGCCCACCTCTACTACAAAATAATAAGCTAAATAAGATTAATATATTTTGAATTGTAAAACATAAAACATGGGTATATTCTAACGAACACACAACATTTTAGCAAAGAAATGTTTATTGAGTTGGTCACGCGAAGGATCGCATAACGTGCATTTGTCTTAGTTAAATGCCCGTAAATTATCTTCACGAGGAGAAGACATTTGTGTGTATTTATTGTTACTAATATTATTAGGCTTTTACATTATCATGTAAATAAAAAAAAAACTAGAAGAATTATTTACTAAAAATTATTAAGAACTAACGGAGTATTAAACTATTACACTCATTGTTTTAACGACACTCTCTATTTTATTTTTCATAGGAACTGTTATAAAAAAAATATACAGGGTGAGTCGGGAGGAATGGGCCAAACTCTAAGGGTGTAATCTATGCATCAAAATAATAAGAAAAAACTCAAATGTTGTTATCCAACATTCATTTGTTTTCAAATTACAGCGTTAAATAAAATAATAATATTGAACTGGTGTAGTAATGATTCGGGTCTAAAGGCCGTCGTCGATTGGAATTGCCTCCTAACGTTTCGCTATCATGAGAAGCTCTCCACTCGTGCTAGCAGAACTTTAGAAAAATAATTACATAAATTGCTGAAATTGGCTACCGCCATGCTCCAAGCATAAATGCACACGTCTCTTCATATTTTCAAAAGTGTTGACCAGCATCTCTGGAGAAATGTTACAACATTCTTGGATAATCCTTTCTTGTAATTATTCTAAATTTGCAACTGGTGTTTGCAGTCCTGCATGTTCCATAAGATCTTCCCACTTCTTGGGACAGGTGTCTTATACAATTTGATGGCGTATTTTGCATTATTTCATGAACGTTTACAACAAGTTCTTCTGTTCTTACAGATGGTCTTCCTGCTCCTTTTTTGTGTTGTATAGAACCTATTTTCCTAAAGATAGCCACGATTCTTTCAGGCAATGATAAAAATCCCCAGCAATAAAAGCAACGTTAGGAAAATGTTCGTGAAAATCGTCCATGCACAAACCCGGATTGTATTGCCACTCACCATTTACTCTAACCCCGTTTCAAAAATACGCTTCAACCATGAATGTTTTGTGCTGTTCCGTAAAGCCCATTGTGTAAATTGTTCAAGAAATTGGAAAAATTAGCGATAAATCAAATTACTTGTAACGACTGTCAAAGATAACGGAATAACTGATTGATTGTTAATTCAGGTATTTACTGACACCCAACAGGTATTAAGCTCTACGGCTAAGCATTACGTGCTTAGATGCAAGGCCCTCTTTGATGAAAATAATTTTTGTTCGCACGGTACAAAACGTATAATTTTTCTACAAGAAATAAATTTCTGTTACGGGCACTTTTTAATAAACTTATTTTTAAAAGATTACATAAAACATAAAAATTCAAGAACTGAAAAGGAATGATTATAATCGGTCTTTAAACATAAATAAATGCCCTTCGTGTCATTGTTATAACAAACTAATTATGTCAATACCATTCCTTAAGCATACCTAAAATTCCTGGTCGGGAATTACCCCGGGTGGGTACCTCAATGATAATGAGCTATACCTGCAATGTCTGGGGCCGACATTTCTTGCAAGATTATTGGTCTTATAATTCCTAGCAGATACCTGACCCAATATGGGGCCGAAAGTTCCGCCGCCACCCAAATTTTTCAGGAGCATAATAGTTGTTTAATAAAGTTCCCAAGGGGTCCGTATAAGATCACGCATCCAAATTTCTCTTCTTCCCTTGATGGCTCATAGAAAAAAAGCTGCAGCAGGAGGCAGACTTCGAACTGACAGTGTTGATATTACCTAGTCTTAATTTTTTGCAATGCAGATAATGGGACATACACCAATGTTGGTATTTTCAAATCGATCATAAACTTCAATAAATAAACTCCCCTAGAATACGAAAAATTATTTCTTCTCGCCGGCTTGTAGGAAAAATAATAAGACCCTAATATTATCACGGAACAAGTTGTCTTTCCATTTATCTTCATTATTTTGTATTTAATTCGACGTTGCGGATATGTTGGTCGAAGGAATTATCTACTTAATAATGAATTTCGTGGCACTTTGAACAAGATGAACAAAATTAAGACATAAACTAACAGTTAACTAAATTAGTTTTAGAGTAGTTGGAGCACGTAATGTACTTTAAAACCTTTAAAACGTTTTACGTTCGGTGTGGAGACATTACAAGAAGAATACCTATACGTCTTTTCGTCTAAATCAGACAGTACCTAGTTTACTTTATAAATTGCTAGATTAAAGGTATTTTAATTATTGATTTAATGCAGTGGCGGACTGTCAATAAGGGCTAAAGGGCTGTTGCGGTCGAACTAGACCTGTTCTTATGGAATAGGCGTCATCCGCCTTTCGCCTATTCCGTTTACCTCTTATCGATTACCAGAAACCTTTTCCTGAAGTGGAACCACAGACAATCGTAATCGATAATTTCCCCTTACGTCTTTCCCCGTTTCGTCATGGCTCAAGGTCAATCTACATAATAGCCACCACAGACAATCGCTTTATCGAACTTTAACGATTTTATCGCATCGAAACAAGTCGACTGGCAAGTGGACGCCGCTAAAGCTTATCGACGAACAACCTAACCTCAGAAATCGTGTTTGTTTACTTTGTTTTGAGTTTTAAACGGTTTTTCGCATTTGGGTGGTTTAATAATAATATATCTTTATAATTATAATACTAATATTATTATATATCTTTATTCTCAACCAACTTAAAAAGTTTATTACAGAGAATATAACACCAAATATATAATAATATAAAATCACAAACAATCATGTTTAGTACCTAACTGTTAATAACTCCATCGAAATTATTTAAAAAATATATATATAATAACCATTTACGAAATAATAATAATAATAATAATAATAATACGTTAGAGTTAGTTTAGTTTTAAAAATTTTTGGTATTTTTAGTTTTTGTTTAAAAATCCATAATTTCGATACTTCTTAAATTTTTTTCGGTAAACTGTTGCAAATTGTTATTCCTTTATATAATACTGATCATTGGCTAAAAGTACTCTTTACCATAGGTGTATGAATATCATTGTTTTTGTCTCGTGATGTAAATAATGTTGGTCGAAGGAAATATTATATTCGATTGTTTTTCTTTAATAATAATAGAGTGTATTAGAATACATAGTTTTAATTTATAAAGCTTTCTAAAATTAAATATCCGTTTAGTTCATACAAATTTATAGGTTTTTCGGAGAAAGCGAAAAACACAGTAAGTATGTACCTACATGAAGTTTTCTGTTTTTAGACAATGGAGTCTACAGTAAAAAGAATGAGAGTAAATTCCAGGCATTGGGATTTACTCCTAGATATCTTAGAGGTGCATCCTGAAATGATTACAGGCAAATTTGTGTGCCAAAATGCTAAACAAAAATCTCTGGAGTTGTGGAAGGATGCAGCCACAAAATAAAATGCGTTGGGCCTAGGGGAAAAAACCCTGATAAATGAAAGCTTGCTGTGCAAAACTGAAAATATAAAACAAAAATTAAGGTGGCGAAAATAAAAACATTTTATTAGATAATATACAAGAAAAATAAATAAAAACTTAAAATTTAGAGACTACAATAAACAGTAAACAAATACAAATACCAAAACAATTTAAAAATATAACCTATATTGTTCTTCTTTTTATTGTTAATTACTGGCTTTTAATCATAAACGGGGAATTATAGTAAATATTTTTAAAATGGATAATAAGTCTTTATCGACAAAGCGGAAACGCCCGAACAGAAGACGATTTCGATAAATAGATTAACCGTGGTACGAAATCTCGATCGTTTCGACAAGAAGGCGATCGACTTCTCCTTGTCGATCGATATAAAAGCGATTGTTCGTGGTTCGCCTTCAGATCAATTGGCACCGTCACGTATTTGATTTTCTAGTTTCAGTGATATTTTTATTCAAGTTGCCTGGTACAGGTACGATGAAATGGAACTATGGTGATTGACATTCGAAAACTTTAAAATAATGTCACTAAAAAAAAGACTTTTAGGGAAAATAGCGATAAATGATAATAAATATTTCGAATACACAACTAGCTCTCTGTCTCAAATATCACCTGTCGGTCGTGCTCGTGTAACCTAATTGAAATAAGAGCTTGACATACTACGCTTGTAATTAGGGGTCTTTAAGTGCCTCTTCTATGGTAATATATATTATTATTATACAATGTGTCCAAGAAAGTATGCAACATATGGGAAAGTTTTTTATCACCGATTTCTCAGAACATTTTATTCTTTATAAAAGTTGGTGCATGCCATGCCCTAAAACTATAAATGCATATTTCATATTATTTTACGCGCGGCTAATAGTAAGGGAGTAAATATAATTTTTTCGAAATTGCCTTAAGATTAAAGTACCTTAATTATAATTAATTATTAGAAATACAACAAAATTTTATATGGAAATGTTCTTGCAAATTAGTAAGTTAATTTAAATACGAAATTTGAGTAAGGGGTCACAATTTTTAATTTTTTTTTTGTTGATCTCTATTTTCCCTTAAACGGTTCACCTCTGGTCGATTTTTTCTTTACGCAATTTTAATATATTTATTAAATAACTTAAACGTGGGTTTATAATAAAAATGGATTAAGTAGTTGCAAACTTTTTAAAACCTTTCAATGTTACAAGTTGGTTCAGATATTAACGTGTTGCACGCCTACTTAAACACATTTTAGCCAACTTATGTTCTAATGAAAATTGTGATAGAATCCAACTCTGTTCATATTACTGGAAATAATTAATAATTTATTTGTTGTTTTATTTGCCGAGTTATTTTAATAACCGAACTGCTGACTTTAAAAAAAAAAAAAAGGTCGCCAGGTCCGTGAATTAGTAAAAAACCGATATAACTATAATTCGGTTTTTTTAAATCACTTGAATAATCAATACGCTGCCCAGATATTTAGACTTCTAAAAAAAAAGGTCGCCAGTTCCGTAACCTAGTTTGTCTAGCCGCAATGAAAGATTGGTATGAATAGCATGCGGGTCGTTGGCGGGTCACTCGTTATTACCGACGATAACCGAATATTTCAAGTGATTGAAAAAACCGAGTGATAGGTTATTTTTCACTCGAGTGATCCCGACACTAATTTTAACCTAAATTTTTATATGTATACTAATTATCTTTTTCTTAAACAAGTAATTATAATACATACAGGGTGTTACAAATTCGAGGGCCACCATTGGGATCTGGGAAATGGTAATAGATACGGGGAAGTTTAAATTAGGGCAAAGTTGCGCAATTCAATGCCGATCAATATACCGTCAAGAAGATTTGTCCATTCCGAGTACTTCCGAAGATATTCGATAAAATCCGAATTTAACGTTTTTCATTTATATGTTTTCCTGCGTTTATTTAAATAGATAATTGAAAATAAATTGAACTTTCTCATTGCCACTTTTTCTCTTCTATTAGACTGTGGTAACAGATTTCGAAACCGACGTTTTGTCTCTGGGCCCCATCATTAATTTATTTTTTTTAAATACGGACCTGGATTTTTTATTTTATTTTTGGAATCACCAAGGCTGATTGCATGATATGGTTGCAGGTGTGGTGGAATGGCCTGCGAGATCTCCAGATTTGACACCTTTAGACTTTTTTTTGTGGGGGGCTTTGAAAAACAAAATTTATAAACATAATGTTAATGCATTAGAAGAACTTAGAGCTAGGATTATTGAAGGATTTAGGTCAATAAGGAGAAGGTCGATACAAAGGTCCACTGAAAAAGTAAGGAACAAAATTAATCGATGTATACGTTCAAACGGAAATCTTTTTGAACATCTTAGTCTTAGATAAAATTGATTCTTTTTAGTGAATGTGTAGTTCGTAGGTACCTACCTACCATTATTTTCCGATTATTTCTAGAATTTAAGTAAAATATCATTAATTAAAAAATAAACAAAAACAATATTATAAGATCTTTTTATTAGCTTAAACTTTTGAATCCTAATTAAAATAATGCAACCATATCATGCAATCAGCCTTGGTGATTCCAAAAATAAAATAAAAAATCCAGGTCCGTATTTAAAAAAAATTAATTAATGATGGGGCCCAGAGACAAAACGTCGGATTCGAAATCTGATACCACAGTCTAATAGAAGAGAAAAAGTGGCAATGAGAAAGTTCAATTTATTTTCAATTATCTATTTAAATAAACGCAGGAAATAATATAAATGAAAAACGTTAAATTCGGATTTTATCGAATATCTTCGGGAGTACTCGGAATGGACAAATCTTCTTGACGGTATATTGATCGGCATTGAATTGCGCAACTTTGCCCTAATTTAAACTTCCCCGTATCTATTACCATTTCCCAGATCCCAATGGTGGCCCTCGAATTTGTAACACCCTGTATGTCGTAGGCTGATAGTGAAATCCGTCATTTCATGAAAAGCCTAGTCACTTCATGAAGCGTCGGCAGATTGTGTAAAAACATGAAATTACACGATCTGCCGCGTCACTTCATGAAGAGACCTTGACGTTTCGGCGTATTATGTATAACACAATCTGCCTAATTTTAAATATCGTCACTTCATGTAGTTCCTAACGATGTCATGTCAGTCGGCAGATTGTGTAATTCCCCCTAAAAGGTATATTGGCAACTGGTTTGTTTGTTGTTCCCCAGAGCATTTTTTTTTTAATTAAACTTTTTCAACTAATATTATTTTATAAAAATAAAAAAATGCTCTGACAAACCCGAACAAACCAGTTGCCAATATACCTTTTAGACGGAATTACACAATATGCCTTGTTTTTGTGGCATTTCATGAAGTGACGATATTTAAAATTAGGCAGATTGTGTTATACATAATACGCCGAAACGTCAAGGTCTCTTCATGAAGTGACGCGGCAGATCGTGTAATTTCATGTTTTTACACAATCTGCCGACGCTTCATGAAGCGACTAGGTTTTTCATGAAATGACGGATTTCACTATCAGCCTACGACATATATATTTACTTGTTTAAGAAATTATTATATATTAATTACTTATTTAAGAAAAAGATAACTGGTATATAAATATTTAGGTTAAAAATATAGTACCTACCTCACTCGATTTTAAAAAATCCCGTGATAAAGCTACAGTGTAGCGAAACGAGTGGGGTTATAAAATTAATATTATGTGGAAATTAGACTAAAGTCTTTATTGTAATAATTGTAATGAATTTCCATCAATTAAAAGCCAACACTATTCACAGTTCTCTTAAATGGTTCTACAGTGTGTCCACGGATAGAGTTTGGAAGAGGACAACCTTTTTTTTTAGTAGGTATAAAAGAAATAGTAATTCTTTATAAAAAGTCTGCTTGTGCTGAAACAATTTCGAATATCAGATTTGCGATCACTATACAAGGTTCGTCAAAAACAACATTTTTACTTTTGAGGATTTTTTTTCAATTCCTTGATTTATGAAATGACTTTTGCTTGTGCTGAAACTACAACTTCAATATCACATGTGCGATTACTATACAGGGTTTGTCAGAAACAACATTTTTAGTTTTTTGGATTTCTTTTAAAATAAATTTACGTAAAAACAAACAACTATTGTTGCTTTCTTACTTCGAATATGATATATCTGGCCGAGTAACGATCATTTTTTATTTGCCTACTTATGAAGTATTTTTATTATTACATGTCATAGTTTTTCAATGTATTCAATCATCAATTATAAAACTTTATTCAAACGTGGTACCACCAAGTTAGCGCATAGTTCAACTCGACATCTGAATTTCCGGTAACAGTTCCTAACTTGCTATATCGGGATATTTGCAAATATCTACTCTTATTTTTTCTTTCAAGAGATCTAAGTATTATTGAAATTGGTTTTATACACATGCATGTGATTTCAGATATCCCTATAAATGAAAGTCGATAATTGTGAGATCGGCACTTCTACATGCCAACTTATTTGGACTATAGGTACCTTCCAATCCCTTTTTTCTCAAAGTCATGATTTAGCCACTCATCACAAGGAATTGAAAATTAGAATGGAAAAAAAATCCAAAAAATATTAACTGTTGTTTCTGACGAACCCTGTATAGTAATCGCAAATCTAATAGTTGAAATTGTAGTTTCAACAATAGCAAAATCAATTTAATAAATCAAGAAATTGAAGAAAAAAGATCTAAAAAACTAAAAATGTTATTTGTGACGAACCTTGTATAGTATATATTTGTTTCTAAAAGTTTTGTTGATAGTATTGTTAGTTTATTTGATGTAGCTACATTCTTCATATAAATGTACAATAATATTAAGTACAAATTATCGGTATCTACGATGGCAAAAATTAACTTATATTAAGTTATTACGTTTTTCCTAAATTATAATTAATTCGTGCTAAAATGGACATCTAGACCACTGTGCGTCACCGCGTCACGTCGTTTCGTTTGGCCAAAAAAAGCGATTCAGAGGATTTGTTGAAGTGAAAACTTCTTTAGGCGCGTTTAGCACTTTTTGTGGGCACTGAATTAAACTGAGCCGTCACGCGTCGCCGTCACGCGTCAGGCGTCAGACTCGGGTGTGCTACGCTCGAATTCAACTGCTATATTCAATCCGAACTGACCCTGACCCGAATGAACGTTATATGAAAGAGCATGCCGCCATCGGTCGCATTCAGTATCGACGTATCGACGTGGAAACAGTCAGTGTGCGTTGTCTAGACACTCGTGTATTTGATATTGTTAATTTCACCTTGTTGAAGGTTTCACTTCTGTCGTGTGGTCTTAAGCACACACAATTTTTTTATTATTTAAAAAATGTGCGCAGTCGAAAAAACTATTATATATAGTTTACCACTAGCAAGAAAAGCTCATTTAGTGCTCGTTGTACAATATCATATTTATTAAAAAAGTGTAACCAGATGTTTCAAAAATCTAAAATTAATGAATTATAGAGGGTAACCCACTCTTGGTTTGGACCTGTTTTAGTTTCCTTCTAATAGCATTCCATTTAATTATTAGGTATCAGGAAAATTTTTATGTTGTGCATTGCGTGTTCGAATAAATAAATGTTTCTTTATTATGTCGCCGTAACACTATCCTTTCCTGTTTGTCTATCAGGAACAACCAGTAAGGATAAGGAAACACTCACGAGATACATTATTATCAACTTTGAGTCTATTGGGAACAATCAATTTAAATGAAATTATATTTTAAGTCCTCGGGCAGTTTAAGAAAGTTTCCTGAAAACTTTAAACATTAATTTTAGGTTAACAAAAGAACTAATGAGGGTCTGGAATAATTTATTATCAAATGTTGGAGTACACTTGATTACATAAAGTTAAAATGCAATTTAACATTAATGTAAATTTAATTAAGGCTTAAATTTAATAAATTATTATTTAGAACGTTTGAAAGAATTATTTATGGAAAAGTTATGGAATATTTTTTGTTTGTCCACAATAACGCCAGAGAGAATCTGTGACCACTAGAAAAATTATAAAACCTATGTTTTAAGGTATAGTTTTGGAAAATTTTCACAATTATTATTAAAACTATTTATTTGAAACAATATTTTTTCTAGAAGATGATACAGTGTCCACCAAAATAATTAAAAGAAAATATTGTGGCATATCGGACAAGTGTGTAACTATTTTTTATAGTGGAATACACAGTGATCCAAGTTTAATGGATACCCTGGGGCGGGTAGACCACGACGGCCGTTTCGTCCTTGTTAGGACTCTACGGGCGGCCATAACCCAAGCAATTCCAAGAACGACGGAAAAATGTACTATAAACAGTACTTTTCCGTCGTTCGTTCCATTGCACAGAAAGAAAAAATAATAACTGCTTGTTATGTTTCACAAATTTAATCAGTTTCCTGACACGTGTTTCGACCCTTGCGGGCCATTGTCAAAGGAGCACAAGAAGATACTAAATTCTACGTGACATTACAAAGGTATTTATATCATATTATGGTAATTATAAATATGTCATAAAATTAAAATTAGAAGATTGAATGGTCAACTGTGGGTTTTCCTAACTTTTAAAGATACAGATTTACAGATATATTTAGTCCTAAATTAGGTTCTATTAAGAATTAGGGAAGCGCCTGAAGGTATTTCGGTTAAACCGGAAGGAAACTGATTAAATTTGTGAAACATAACAAGTCGGTATTATTTTTTTTTCCTGTGCAATGAAACAACAGTTTCACCAAGCATGTAGCCCAACTGCCCAACACAAATTAATTATATCTTAATAACCAGTGGCGTAGCTAGAAATATGGGCGCCGGGGGGCAAACGTACAGGCTGGCGCTTAAAAATTAATCAAGTTCCAAATAAGCTGCCGGCAGGCCCGCCGGAGGCAAAAATTGTTTGGGTGCCACGCCCTTTCTTGGGTCTTTTCACAGCATTTAATGTCAATATTTAGTCAAAAATAATATTACAGTAGTCCGGTATAATACGAGACATAATATGGGAGTATTAATAATAATAATAATAATAATAATAATCATAATAATAATAATAATAATAAGATTAATAATAATAATAATAATAATAATAATTAATAATAATAATAATAATAATAATAATAATAATAATAATAATAATAATAATAATAATAATAATAATAATAAATGTCTTTATTGTAATTAAGGATAAAATTACAAACAGCGAAGTTGAAGCTAGGCTTTCTCACTTAACCCTATTACTAAAATAAACCTATATTTTGGGTCACAGCTACCCTAAGTTAATTAAACCAGATCCAGATGCCACCTCCTTAGATGAAAAGAAACTAGTAATTTTGGGGAACTTTTCCCTTTTATCTTCTTGCTCTTTTTTCTTTTTAAATTTTCCCAACCACTCGACTTCATTTTGCCTTTTTCCATATTGGGTTTTCTGAACATCAGAAAAATAAATAATGTTATTAATTATTACTTAAGTATAATAATATGCTTATTAGTGGATAAATAATTTTCAGTTTTTGCTTGAATTACTTACCTTCGCCTTTATTTCCTAATATGTCTTAACTAATATAAACAAACAAAAAAAATCAGCACCGCGATAAACGCCGATGATTCTCCGAATGTTTTTGTTTTGTCTTTGAAATCGAATGCCTACTGCCGACACGTCACACGAGCGTCACGAGCCGACTGCCTCCCTTACGCGGGCGCCTTTACAAATTGCTGATGTGCCATCACATCAGTTAGTGTTTGTAATAATTAGGTTGTAGGCGGCTGGCGGACGAAGGCCGAGTTTGATTGTATTACAATTATTTAAAAAAATCAGTTAAACTGATTTATTAAGAAAAAACGGAGCGGAGCGCCTATTTTTTCTTGGAGCCGAAGGGCGTTGCCCCCCCAGCCCCCCCCCCCCCCCGTAGCTACGCCACTGTAAATAACCTTCTAAACTTAATTGTAATTTTGCAATGCAAACAACTATCCTGTATCCAACTTTTAGGAATATTTATAATAAGATCACGAAAACGTAGCCAATACTCAAAACAAAAATTTAATTTTTAGATAATATGTCTGTTCTTAAACAAACATTTTTAATTCGGCTACCATCATTATTTGCTGCTTCTAGTACCCATCTTTGGCGATAAGAAAACCTTTTTTCAAAACCCCTATAGAAATGCTATTTTCTTAATAATTGCTGGTGTCGTCGGTCTTAAATAAATGAAGAGATATTACCAAAGTTATTAGAGAGAGGGAGAGAGAAGTTTAACATATTATTTCATCGACAATTTGTTTAAAGATATTAAATATAAACTCACCGACAAAAAAAACCGGCACCTAATTTTTTTTAGTAATTTCAATATGGCATAACTTTTTTATTTTTGACTTTATTGCAATGATTTTTTGCTTGGTGATAGATATATTTATTAAAATTACGCTGCAGTTTGTTCCGATGTAATTTTGGTTGCTTAAATGTTTATATACCAGGGTAAGTCAAAATTATGTTTTTAGTCGAAAGTTTAAAACGTCCTGTGGAAAATACACGCCAGAGAACCTTGTTTAAACATGATTTACGATAAAGCTGGATGTATTCCTAGCATTTTGTTTTTTGAATCATCTGGTTATCTTGTTTCTTTTACGAGCTACGCATTTTTAATTGAAACGCTGCATTTTTTCAATGTCAATAAAGATAATCAGCGTAAAATAATCAAATTAGCTAGTGGTTACTTTATTAGATTTTGTCAGTGACATTATCAATAATAAAATCGTAATTAAAATGGTGCTAACCACTGCAGACGTGGGTAAAATCATCGCTTTAATAGAAGATGGTCGAAATAAAAGTTATGTTGCCCGTACTTTACGAATTGCGCGATCTACGGTACAAGATGCTTGGAATAGGTATCTCGAGACGGGAAATCATACCAGAAGGCCAGGGTCTGGAAGAAAAAAAATCAACCACCTTAGCCGACAACCATTTCATATTGCTAAAATCATTAAGGGATCGAAGAGCTACCCCAGTTTACTAAAACATTACCTACAGCAGGTACGTGGAAAAAACGTTACTGAAGTAATAATTTCTACTCACCCTGGTATATAAACATTTAAGCAACCAAAATTACATCAGAACAAACTGCAGCGTAATTTTAATGAATAGATATATCGCCCAGCAAAAAATCATTGCAATAAAGTCAAGTTTAGGCGATTTCTCAGAAATGCTCCTAATATGACTCATTATATTAAAATAAGTTGTTTAAAGTCTTACACACGAAGAAAAAATAGCATTTATTGCAAGCCAGTGTAGAAGTAAGCGAACTTTGATTTTAAAAAATAAAGCGATTTTGCCACTAATGCCCAATCAGGTAAATTCGTTCTGAAAGAAGTAAAGCGGCTTTAACTAAAACTAATTTTGTGAAAAAAATTCGGTTTCAAGATAAGTATGAACTTTAAATCCCCTTAGATTGAAAATATTTTGTAAGTTCACTCAACTGATTGAATGTAATCCCCACTGATTCCTAACAAAGATCAAAACTTATTTAATCGCAATCAGCTTATAAAAGTTTAATTCGAAATGGAAGTGGTTTCCACATAAGTCTTTAATTTCTATTTCACATAGTCTAATCTCTTAAACCTGCTTAAAACATTGAAACTAGTGCGGTTTTTTATTCGAGGCCATGTCGAATTAAGGTCAGCTTAACAACCTAAAGATGTTTCATAAAAGTTTAATTTGAACAAAATTATCTCGGGGTTGGTAGTTGTAATTGTGAAATGTGTTAACTACTTTATTTTATGTCCATAAACAATAATAATAGTAATAATTAAACGGCGGATTATATGTACTTAAATTCAGCCAAAATATGCGCATATATTACTTGCCTTGTTTGCCTTTAAAATAGCCAGTTATTTGCATTTTTTAACAAATATGCATACTGGTATGCAATATTTCTTAATTTATTATAGTATAATAAGGTAAAGAAACACACATGTTTATTTTAAAAAAAAATGCAAAAAAAAACAAAGAAAAATAAAAGTAAACAATTTTTAACCTAAAATTGTATAAAAAGCATTTATTACTAAATATTTTTCAAAATTTTCAACTTAAAAGCATTGTCTCCTATTAGTAAAAATATGTTTCTACAAAGAGAAGCTTCTTTCAACATCTACTGATGTAATCGACAGTAACCAAGTCGAATTTAACGCTCAAAAAACCCAGGCAGCAGTTTTCTCTAAGAAGGTTAACATTGCAGAACCCGATATCGTTATGGCAGGACACGCAATTCCACTGACTTCGTCTATTAATTTGCTGGGTGTCAACCTGGGAGGAAATATGTCTTGGCATAATCACGTTGTGGCAATCGCCAGGGCAGCTTCTCAGTATACGGTATACTTTTCCGTACCAAAAAGTTGTATACACCTCAACAACTTTTGACACTCTATAAAGCCCAGATTCGACCATCACTGGAATACTGCTCTCATATCTGGAGTTCTGCACCGAAGCATACCCTTCGGTTGTTGGATTCCATCCAAAGGAGAGCCGTGCTCGATCATAAAAAAAAATACCGCAGCTTAGGCAGCAAAATATAAGGCCAAGATACAACTTCGTTGGATGGTTTACCCTCATTAATGCTTTTTACTGCAGTTAAGTATTGAAATCCTTTATCTTTTTTTACAGTTACATCCAATTTGTTCCTTACTTGACCTCCTACTTTACCGGAAATGTTGTTACTTTTAGCGGAAAAAGTTTCAACAATACTAATTGAGTCTCTTAAACTTAAATTTCTACTCTCCAACGAGGATATTATGTCCGGTATAAAACTGAAATTAACCTTAATAAAAACAAGAAATTTAGCTACACTTTTTAACAACCCTTTACTTTGCACAACACACTGCGAATCGTCATCTAAATCCAAAATTAGTTCTTTAATGGCTTCAAAATGCTCTGTATGTATTACAAATCGATATAAATACAGTTTCTTAAGCAGGTAATAATAACGCATTATTCAGTGACAATAAACAACCCCAAACAATATACCTTCAAACCCCGGAAACCCCAACAAATACCTTGGTGTATAACCAAAATGTAAATATAATTATTATATTCTTCAGATAGGAAAATCGGGTCCGTTACATTAGCCCCCCCCGGTGCCCATAACTGCGTAAAATTTTAGCACCCTATAGACCATACCTAGCACTACCTAGCACCCAAATTATAGAGCTAGCACCATAGTCGTTACGGAGTTATTAAGCACTTTTACCGGGGGGGGCTAATGTAACGCTAGCCCCCCCCGGTGCCCATAACTGCGTAAAATTTTAGCACCATATAGACCATACCTAGCACTACCTAGCACCCAAATTATAGAGCTAGCACCATAGCCGTTACGGAGTTATTAACCATTTTTACCGGGGGGGGGCTAATGTAACGCTAGCCCCCCGGTGCCCATAACTGCGTAAAATTTTAGCACCATATAGACTATACCTAGCACTACCTAGCACCCAAATTATAGAGCTAGCACCATAGTCGTTACGGAGTTATTAACCTAATTTAAGAATGGCATCGATAACCTTGCCGCCTCATGGTCTGAGGTTGCCGCTAAGCAATTAGAGAATGAATTGGAAGACCTTCAGATAGCATAAGATGCGTGCGCAACCGGAATATCGCCCACGTACCAAATGCGACGTTGTCACGTTGAGTAGGGTAGAAAATAATAGTTTTTTTGCCATAAGGATGACAGCTCTGTTTTGAGGCTTTATCGTCTAACCATAAAAACTTATGTTTATTATTCCTACTTAAAATATTATACTATTTACAAAATAAAATTTTTAAAATATATACAAAATTTTCAAGTCTGGTTCTGGAATTCATACCAACCTATCAAAATTAAATAGACCAAAATTGTTGTCACGTGACTTTGCCTCCATCTTGCAAGACTATTTAAAATATGGTTAAAAAAAGGTGTTGTATATGTTTACTGTTTTATAGATAAAAATAATAATTTTCATATAATTTAGTGCAGGTCGGCAACATCGCGGTAAGATCACAGCCATACTACTACTACAGTGCGTAAATTCTTGTACTGTAAATATAAAAGTGTTTTTATGGCCAACTGTAAATAGCTTTGTCTCTGGTAATTGGTCTGAGGCGGCAACGTTGTTGATGTCATTTTTAAATTAGGTTGATAACTCCGTAACGACTATGGTGCTAGCTCTATAATTTGGGTGCTAGGTAGTGCTAGGTATGATCTATATGGTGCTAAAATTTTACGCAGTTATGGGCACCGGGGGGGGCTAGCGTTACATTAGCCCCCCCCGGTAAAAATGGTTAATAACTCCGTAACGGCTATGGTGCTAGCTCTATAATTTGGGTGCTAGGTAGTGCTAGGTATGGTCTATATGGTGCTAAAATTTTACGCAGTTATGGGCACCGGGGGGGGCTAGCGTTACATTAGCCCCCCCGGTAAAAGTGCTTAATAACTCAGTAACGTCTATGGTGCTAGCTCTATAAATTGGGTGCTAGGTAGTGCTAGGTATGGTCTATATGGTGCTAAAATTTTACGCAGTTATGGGTACCGGGGGGGGCTAATGTAACGGACCCAGGAAAATCCCTGAAATAAGTACCGAACTGGACATTAAACCTTTAACGTTTTAAATGTTTTCATAAAGCCGATAACATAAAATTTATTAAAAATATTCATTTTATTATAAAATTGACAAAATATGCATATACAGGGTGTTTCAATAAAAACTCCCAGGCCAATTATTTCGAAAACTAAAAGCGACATTTAAATTCTGTAAACGCCAGTTTTTAGCCTCTATGATTGGCTTCACAGCTGTGTAAAAAATGTGTTTGAATAATGCAAGATGTAGGTGGCGCCACGGCGCAAAGAAATATTTCGATGACAGGAACTTCTAAATGTTGTCGTTCTTAAAGATAATTAATTTTTGGTCAAATTATGTCCCATAAAAAATTTTGATAAATCCAGCATGTTTTTTTTTTTTAATAATTTTAACGAGTATTTTAATTATAAATACTTTTAATATCCTTTAACAGATTTTAATTTAATTTTGTTGGTAATTACCATGTTAGTGGTAGAACGCTCGTGTAGCGCTAAATTTTTACGTCCAGTGACGTCTCAGGGGTCGCCTTAACAAATAATATTTGAAAAAAATAAGATGCCACTGAGTTTTTGGTAATTTTTTTTTCGGATTAAGCAACGAAAAATATCCTTTTCTTATCTGTTAAATTTTTTTCTTATCGTGCTTGGTTTTCGAGAAATAAGAGTAAAAACAATTTTATTCCATATCTCTGGAAAACAAAAATCATTAAATAATTAATACGTTATATCTTTTCTATTAATCGAGGTACACTATTGAGAGTTTGCAGAACCGAATTATTATATCGATTCGATTTGCTATGTGTGTATATGAAAACGGCAATAATTTTGAACACCTCATTTGACCCCATTAAATAGTTTTGGTATTGTTCTTTCTGTTTATTTTTCTTATTCTTTCATAAAATTTAAAACATCTTTTAATTGTATAATGCTTTAATGTTTTAATGCTTTTAAACAACAAAAAATACAACGTATTAATTATTTAATGATTTTTGTTTTCCAGAGATATGCAATAAAATTGTTTTTATTTTTATTTCTCGAAAGCCAAGCACGATAAGAAAACAATTTAACACATAAAAAATAGTAATTTACATTACAAGACCAGAAAGTAGTGTTTTTCAGGTCGAGACAAGCATTTCCAGGGCGAGCCATAGGCGAGTCCTGGAAGCTTGAAGAGACCTGGAAAACACTAATTTTCGGTTGAGTGACGTACAATATTTTTTTTAAGACCGACACTTCGATATATTTTATAATCTACGCGAAACAAGTTTGACATAAAGAACAAAATTAAAAATCAACGAACTGTCACTCGACAATACATCGAAATGTTGTTGTCATAATAACGAAATCAAGGTATCTTGTATTATCAAAGAGCGATTGGTAAGTGGTCTTGCGAGATGCAAATCAATGTATTTTATTTTTTTATGCGAAAACCATACGTCAAATGAATCAAAATGAAGAAACCAGATTTGCTCAGTAAGGAATAAGGATTTAAAAAATAATTTTTATGTAAAGGAAAAGCAGTGGCGTAACACTTTTCTCTTTAAAATGATGCAGTTCAAATCCCGCACGAACGCCACTGGCAAGAATAAAAAATTATGTTGTACAGCAGTAAACGTCTTTTGATTCATAGAAGATGCGTACCACGTTTTACAAAAATATACAGAGTCATACCAAAGTTATCATCAAAAAAAATTTTTTTCTTAAAACTTTAGCACCCTGTAGTTCAACAGTTAAGAATTTTAGAACATATGTTTATATGAAGTTTTTTTCTTAAAATGGGCCCTATAATAAGCTCCTTAAATATTTGCATCTTATTAAGAAACACCCTGTATAGGCTAACACAATGTTAAATACTTTATTTCAACCGGTATTTAAATTTTAATGTTCAAGAAACTCCCATTTTTCACTTTTTTGCTTATTATCCTATTTCGCAAACACAAAAATAATGCATGCAGAGTTATCTTACCTTCTTATTTTTGAATTAAATATTGAAATAGCAGAGATATCTCCTGTATCAGAATTTTTAGTAAGTACCTATACCAATCCTACTTATTTACAGTTCGAAGTTTTAAACCATTAACTATGTGGTAACTTTTCTAAACTTCTAGCTATCTATATTGAAGTATATCGCTTTTATGAAACGAACTAAGGCAGTTTAACAATAAAATCATAAAAAACCGATGACAACTAGAAAACCTTAATAATATAAAAAGTCTATGGCGAGGTGCCAGGGGTGTACTGCAGGTACCTAAGTCAAAAAAATCATATCTACTTATTTATTACTTGTCGCTGACATCAACTAACGTGCAATAATGCTGTAAATATTTCGTCAAATGTTGAAAAATTGTAGGTACTTACTGGCCACACAAGAGATATTAAAATTCAATTAAAGTAAAAATAAATGGCACCAAGACCAGAAAAACGCAATCAAATGTAACAAAAAACACAAAAATGCAATTTATAAATCGTTGTGTGGGCTCATTACGGTCCACTACTCATCTGGGGATATTATCATGTCCCAATATCAGCTGATCGATGACACCTTCCTGGTGTCATCTGTCGGAAAACGAGAGGGTTCCTGGCGTTTTGTATATTAAACAATGTATCGTGTGCAAAAAAGCATAGCTTTTGTTTCTTGCGCGGTACCATTATTATTACACTTTTAAAGAGTAATAATCTATATTTCATAAAATAAATATTTATGCTTCGAGAAAATAAATTGCTTTCCTGGAGATGAACTTTAAAATATTTTCTGCGCTAGTCGAGAAAAGCAAACCTTTGGAAACTTTTCATAAAACTTTTTTAAATCTAGATTTGAAAGTTTCTCATATCGCAACTAACAAAAGATTTATATCCACTTAGAAAGTTAACTAGAATTTATCTCCAGGGCTCTCAATTTATATGAATATGCACGAAAAGTTGGGTTTGAAGTAGTTTCGAAATGTAATCCCACAAAAGGATCAGCATTTAAAGCAATATTTAATATCAAAATGGGCATAAACCTTTTATTATTAGACAATAAACAGAATATAAATAGATATAATAATACAAAACATTTTAAATAATAATCACCGAGTAATGGAAACAACAAGAGAAGTCTCTTACCCGCATATAAAAAAAACTGCACAAACAAAGTAACAAAAATAGTGTAATTTGACTTTACTTCAAGAGAGAGAAAGATAATTTTATTATATATTAATTAATTGAAAATAAAATTAAGGTTTTTTACTTTTTTCTTGGGGAAGTGGTACATTTCCTACGTTCTCTAAATAGCCACCGCTTGACCAAACTACACTACGCCCATTAATTATCGAATATTCAAATATGCACGCTCAAATGAATAAGCTGTAATTTCGTTAATAATGAACCAATTTTGAACTTTTTTTTTTTTAATTATAGATATAAGATTCTCGTTTTTAGCGCAGAGTAGTTTGCGTCCTGACACGTCTTATTGTACGGGGTAGCGCATAAACTCTAGATGCATGTAAATTTCCTTAAATTTAAAACTGACATATCTTACATAAAAATTGAATTTAATTTATTTTTTGAACGAAAGCAATTGGACATCTATCTGCGCTGGAAACTGACCGAAAAGTTTCGCCATGCCACTAGAGGCAAAGAAAAAAGTACCATTTCTTCGAAATAAATTCTGTTGCCGAAAAAATGTTTCTTAAATAATCAATGAGTCATTTTATCACTTTTGGCTTTTAAATTTAGAATAAAAAACATGTCAACAAATAAAGTCTATAATACAGAGTGCTACGGAAATATCTAACCATTTAATTAAATTGCTTAAAATTAAAAATACAAAAATAATAATACAAATGCAAATTCAGGGATACATTCTGTGAACGAATTAAATGGATAAGTTTTTGCGTGCCACCCGTATTATAGACTTTATTTGTTGACATGTTTTTTATTCTAAATTTAAAAGCCAAAAGTGATAAAATGACTCATTGATTATTTACGAAACTTTTTTTTGGCAACAGAATTTATTTCAAAGAAATGGTATTTTTTTCTTTGCCTCTAGTGGCATGGCGAAACTTTTTGGCCAGTTTTTAGCGCAGATAGGTGTCTAATTGTTTTCGTTTAAAAAATAAATTAAATTCAATTTTTATGTAAGATATGTCAGTTTTAAATTTAAGGAAATTTACATTCATCTAGAGTTTATGCGCTACCCCGTACACTAAGACGTGTCAGGACGCAAACTACTCTGCGCTAATCTATAATTTAAAAAAAAAGTTCAAAATTGGTTCATTATTAACGAAATTACAGCTTATTAATTTGGGGGTGCATTTTTTAATATTCCATAATTAATGGGCGTAGTGTATTAAAATGATCGAAACAGAAACTATAATTTTCTTAATTTAACTTTTGTGCAGTTACTTAGTCATCGGTACGAAACATCGAAATTAAACTAATAATAAAATCGCAAAGCTTCCCACGACCTGCAAAGCCAAAACAGCAAAACCTGAAAATTAAATATTTGCCTATCCATTTCGAAACTATAGAGTTACTAGAAACCAGCAAAAAACCACAACGTAGTTAAAAATCAACCCGAATTGAATTCGGTCAAAAAAAAGTTGAAAAATGCTGCTGGCGTACCCGGTAATTACAAAAACTGCTTGTCTGGGTAAAAATGTGATCGTTCAGCTTGTTAGGAATTTGATATAGCTTAAAAAAATTAATGATCCGTAGCTGAACGACTTTTTGGTATGGAATTACAGGATTGTGCAAAAGTCCTGGACACAGAAAAAGTAACAATGGCTGTTATGATTTAGAAATTAACAACGAGTTTAACAAATGAATAAAGTTTATAAGTACGTATTGTAAAGTAAATATATAGGAACTGTATAAATTTAAAATGCCACATGTTAAAAACAAAACATCTATATTGTATCTGTTTAAAGGTTGGAGACAATAAAGTTTCTTGAAAGTTTTGCATTGTCGTTATTTGTTTTAAATCCCAACGTTTTAACCGATAAGTATATCCAGTCGTCTTCAGGTGAATTCTATGTAAGCAAAGTAACTACCTAAAGCTCTATTTATGTCAACAAAACTCAAAATTTTGCTTTGTGACTCACTTGTGCTTTCTACATTTAGTCATGGAGATGTAGTTTACGGAAACTGCTTAACATCCAATTAAAAACAAAGAATTCAAAACTATTGTTTGCTTTTTATATATCGATACCTTTTTGGCAAAACGTCGTAAGTCTCAGGGAGTGAATTTTACAGGAGGCAATATTTTTAGCTAGCGTTGCAAAATGTTCGTATTTGGATATAATTATAGGGCCAAGTTTTTCAGTAGGTATTGCTTGTAAAAATTAAGTTATGTATGGTATAAAATTGTATATAGTTTATTTTATAATGATGCTTACGATATTCTTCCGGACAGGAAAATAGTGCGCTACTGTAGTTTTATCGTAAGTTTCACAGTTACAATGATCCGGCGGGACATACAATACTGTAAAAAATTTATTAATTTGGATTTATTAGCATTCAAAACGTCATTTCTTTTATATTTCTTTTGTTAAGAAGACAAAACACGTTTAAATATACATTTTTATTATTACTAAACCTACCTAATGAGCAACTCAGAAATAATTCCACAAAATGAACCAAACGGAATTTAAAAAGAAACAAAATGAGAAAATTGAAGATACTGCTATCATCCATAACTTCATCCTCTACATCTGTCTCGGGTAACATGTCTGGGATGGATTGTGAGGTCTTCATTTCTAAATATTCCTGATGATATTTGAAGGGAATGACATTTTTGGTGCATAATGTTTCCAAATCTTTCTTTTTTTGAACACTAATGGAGAGGTTTTGATTGTACAGATGTTTAGGTTTTTTATTTTTTAAACGTTTTGGTAAGTCTATCTTTAAAGTTTTTTTTATCAGTGCCATCATAAGAATTGTCAATGACTACACAGGGACTTCCTTTTTCGCAATAAGCTGTCTTCATCTTGCTAATTAAAATAGGTTCACCTTCAACCGACTTAAATTTTTGAGGCTTTAGTACTTCAGTTGATATTTGTTTCCAGTCAACAAAATCGGTATGGCTTAGTTTAACAATTCTAAGTGGATACGGGTTGGTCCTGGTATTAGCTATAATAGTTGTCCACTCCGAAGGAGCCCAGATAATTCGTTTCTTAATAAATTGTGCCGTGAATAGAATCAACTGGCATGTAAGTGTGTCCTGGCAGCAGAAATCTTATATTAATGGATTCTATATTCAGACACTGATTAATAAAGTAATACAACATTGTCAATGTGGTCCTGTTTTTATTTTGACCATAGCAGCTATCGCAATTGAGTAAAATGGGCTTAACTACGCCACTGGATTTTACATGAAAAACTTTATAATAACTCATTTTTACCTAATGGATAAGTTATCAAATAACCGAGATACACCGATACACGGAGGATAAAAAATTACAAACATTCAAAATGTTAGAAACTGAGAGGGCTATGAAAATTTCGTTTGCGGCAATGAAATTTTCATTAAAAAAATAGAACAGTAAGCCGCAAACCCCATCTTTCTATCTTTTATAATAAGGGAGCTGGTATATGAACACACAGAAAACTGGACACCCTGTAGAAATCAGTAGCTAACGAAAAATTTAAAACATTGCAGAATGTTAGGTTAGGTACCAGTTAGTTGTTTTCTTAGAATATAAATGAAATACGAAAAGTTATAGCAGTAGAATAATTACAGAAGTATTTTAAATAATTATTACTATAAAACTAAAACAAATTTAATGAATATTTTACCGAAATACCATAGAAAAACAAGAAATTGTGGTACTTACGTTATGCCGCCTAGCACAAATTACTACAAGTAGAACAGCGTAAGGCACGAATTTGTATCGTAACTAACCTAAATTTGTACCACGTGATACTGATGATACGATGTTTTGCCGGGCAGTGTTGACGTTACGATACATAGGCGGATTTATTTGTGAAATCCTTAAGTGAATAGTGCTATACGATAAAGAAAATAATTAAATAACTGTAATACCATTGTAAATTAAGTTACAATACTTTGCTGGGACGTTCTAGAGACTCTGAGATATACGATTCTGGTAAAATACCATTTTTGAAAAAAATGTCACTTACGATGTTTTGCCAAAAAGGTATCGATATGGAATTAGGCGACGAGATATCTAACAAGCTATAACTGATGTAAAATGGCTAAATATGGAGGGACAAGTTACATGAGGCCTGTTCCTAGCATAAAATTTTATCCTACCAAAGTCCCCATATCTATATAGGTACCAAAGTGGTTTTCAGAGCCCATGAACATGACGTAAATATTCGATCTCGGTGTAACCAGCGCCGATTTAACCATTAGGCGGCCGCCTAGGGCCCGGTAGCTTAGGGGGGCCAGGGGGGCCAAACCAAAAATCCCGAAATTCGTACCCATATATCGAAAAAAAAATAGGTTAACTAGACACAGTTTATAAAAATTTCTATTATTCAGTAAACTTTCGTTTAGGACACACGCGGTGACGCGAATTCAAAAATAATTTATAAAGTCAATTGAAATAGGAAAAATCATAAGTACAAGTCATGAAGTGATATTAAACAAAAACGAAAAATTTAGGGTTGAAACCTTTAATGTTATGTGCGATTCTATTATAAGGGACTTAAGGTTGAATTCTCAACGTCATTCAATCTATTGCCAACCTATAACCTATTTCGCGTTGATTTTTTGAGTTTATTATTTTAATAACTAACATTTAAAGAAAATCAATATCGTCGGTACATTATTTAGGTAGTATCTGATATATTACAAAAATATCAATTGGTTTCATTACTAATTTTGGGAGAATTGTATAGTGAAAGAACAATGAGTGACAATGACATAATAATGTTAAAAAAAATCTTAGCCGATATTTTTCGCTATACAATTCTCCTAAAATAAGTTATGAAATTCCTTGATATTTATTAGATATGTCAATTATTACCTATAGAATATCAAGTCGATAATGATTTTCTTTAAATTTTGTATAAAAGCTAGAAAACATAAATAAATCTACGCGAAATAGGTTATAGGTTGGCAAGCATGTTGATACTCCCACCTTAAGTCGTAGACTAGAATCGCATGAATTAATTAAAAATAGTTTTAACTGTTTTTTTACAAACGATCCTTCGGAGTTTAACACCCCCATAATAAAATAAAAAGAATTCTATGAAGGCGACATTGAACCCTACAGCTTAGAAGAAGAAGTTAAGCAGTTTAATTTGTTATGATGCGAAGAATTAAATAAAAATACCATTCTCAAAAAATATAACATGGTTCAAACATTAAAATCTACGTTTCCAAATGTCTTAACGCTGTTGCAAATTTTTATTTCTTTACCTATATCCAACGCTAGTGGTGAACGCTCCTTTTCTGCGTTGGATAGAGTAAAAAATAAACATCGGGCTTGTTTAGGACAGGAAAAGCTGGATGCCTTCTTTGTCCTTTACATCGAAAGTGAGGCCTTAAATAATATTAATTATGAAGAAATTATTAATAAATTTGCAAATGACAAAGTGCGTAAAAAACATTTGTAGTTTTTAAGTTGAGTAATAATGTTCATATATTTGGTTTTTGTTTTTTTTAATATATTATAATGATGTTATTTTGATGTTTGTATTTGTTAGATACTTAACGATAATTAACGATTACCTACATTATTTTGTAGTATTATGTTTTTACTGTTTCAATGTTATTGATAGCACATTACATTAAATTATTAAATAAAAGTAATTTCAATTTTTTAACCAACACAATCCCATATCTATCCGAAATGAAATCATAAAACACCCCTTTTTTCCTCTATCCAATAATGGGCACTGATGATAACCCCGCCCCTATATAAATCTTCCATGTTTGAACGGTGTTTTACTTTTAAATCTGCTAAATTGCACAACTCACTTCCCGACATTTTTAAGACTCACTCCAAACAAATTTAGACAAAATACATTTAAATATCTCTTCGCCAGGCAAGCTGCAGGATAAAAAGGCACAAAACATTTTTTTTCTTTAAATGTTTATATGGTTATAACATATTACGCGCGTACCTACTCCTAAGGTTTTTTTTTTATTATTATATGTTGATTTTGAGGTTAAGTCGATCAGGGTGAATAACATAAGTATTATGTACATCTGAACTTCGCCTTTTCTGATGTTAAGCTGTAACCGTTATTTGCTGTAGTTCTGAATTGTAATATTATTATTTTTATTGCTTGAATCAGAAATAAAGACAACATTGTAATCGCGAAAAATTATTAAGAAAATTACATACATTTATTTTCAACCAATTAGAAGGCTCCTTTTTGTTTACGTTGCTTAGGTATAGCAACAAGAGATTATCGCAATAATTTTGTTAGTTCCTATTAACTTAATGAAATTAATAAGTGATAATTTTTCTGTCAAAAATGAAGTGCTTTATATCTATTGGCAAAAGTCACTCAGAATAATATCAACATACATTTTGTTGCTAACTTATAATTTTTATTGATACTAACTAATTTGCTTTACATATCGAACACCGGGGCTAAAAGAAACACATCAAGAATTTAACTAAACTCATTGGAAATATGTTTTTTAAGTTTCATTTGAAACTATGTATTAGAATTTCAGATGTTATGGTTGAAAACGAATTAATGTTTTTAATGTTTCTGAAATTTTAGTAATAAACCTTAGTTACTAACAAGTAAAATCAACTTCTATTGTAAAAATACAGTGCGTCATATTAAACTGAACTCATCGGAAAAATGTTTCTTAAAGTTTAAAATAAACTTCATTTCTAAAACTCTAATTAGTTAAAATTAACTAAAGCAGCCGGAAATATGTTTTTGTAGCATTTTAGCAAAAAAATTACTTTAAACTCCAATTTATGAAGTTTTCTTATCGAATCTCCCACGCAGCAGAAATAATTCCCGATAATTCTGCTGCTAGGGAGATTATAAGTGAATATTCCACACTGGTGTAGAGTCCGCAAGACGTGGCAACGTTTGTCTCCTAGCGGTATCAAGTGAAAGTAAGGAACTGTAGCATGACCATTTTTTGAATTTTGACATTAAAATGATAAAAAAATGTTAGGTGTTTGTGAAAATTGTAATGAAACTACAGGACAGTACCAAGTGTGTAAAGTAAATGATTTATTATTATTTTACTGCGAAGTGTTCATAGACGTATCTTGTCATATGATAAAAGGTCCTCTATAAACAATAAGATGTCAGTTCGGCGCCAAAGTACGTCTATGAATGAATGCGGTCGATATCTGTACTCGGGAGGCATAAGACACTATGTGCCATCAGCTCGATTTGTGGATATTTATTAAAAACAGTTAAGTTTAACATAATTTTGAGGTTAGTGTTGATTTATGAATTTATTATCTTCCTTTCTCTACACACAGTATTAATTATTTAGTGTTTAAAAATTTTAATTATCATAATTTGTATTTTGATGGACATAGTGTTCTATACCTGTAAAAAATTAAAAGCCATAATACTGTACTCGGGAGGCATACGACTCTATGTCAAATTTTTACAAAAAATATATATTATATTAAATGGAAATGGTATGAATTTTGGTAAAAGAAAAAGTAATAATAAACAAAATAAAAACTTATTGTCGCCTAAATGCCGATAGTCACGCTGGCGTTTAACATTATGTGTAATCCCTAACTACTATTATATAGATCTAGTTAGAGGCATATAACACCAAGTGATTATATAGTGTTCTATGCCGCTAAATGTGTTGCTTAAGATATTACTAAATATCCGAGGCATAGAGATATTATTACCTTGGTGTCTTAGGCCTCTAAATAAAAGTGCATATAGTGTTAAAAGTCTACCCTGTTTCTCAGCTACCTTAACTAATTGGACTTGGTGTTGTATGCCCCTGCCCCACAAAATAGTTTAATTTTCTGAATAAAACTACATAGTTACTTAATTTTTGAAAAAATTGGACATAGTGTCGTATACCTCCCGAGTACAGATATTTGTTTTATTGTCGTTGATATTTCGCCTTCAATTAGAACCAATTAGGAAAATTAAAAAAAAAATTACGGATTTTTTTAGGTAATCGATTTAATCATGGCCACAATTTAATTTCCAATTAGGATGTTCATTTATTTTATATAGCATTTAAAAAAAATCACACAAAATGGCATTTTTATTTCCCCCTTTAATTCCTCACTGTCCCAAATAAAACCCATACAACGTTGTAACTACCCAATTTAATCATCAAGGGGGCGAAAGATTTATTTTTTCTTTGATTGGACGTGACGCAAATCAGTCTAGGGTTTTGGCAACATTACAAAAGGACCTATATACAGGACCGCACGTCTCATCATGAGCTTTCAGGGCCAAACAGGAGTCGGAAAGACTTTACGGTCTCTGCGTTGACAGGATAAAACGGTCACGTATGCGATGTTGTCATAGTTAATTAATAAAAGGGAAAATGTGTTCCTTCCTTTATATACAAAAAATAAAAAAGAAACACAAAAAAATAAATACAGGGTGGTGGAGGGGCTGACGGAACATCGGAAACCCAGGGAAAGATTTAAGGTGGTTATTTAAAAAATGTAAATCTAAAATTTGCGTTCGGAAAATGCGTTAGGAAATTTTAAGGGGATATTCTACATGCAAAAATAATGCTAGTAGATCATTTGGCAAAATGTCGAAATCTCCATGGTTACCAAGATACAGGGGTTTAAATTTGATATTTTAGTTTAAGGTTTTCGTCATACTACAATTATTTTCGAACCAAATCGTTTTATATTCGGCACACATACTAATCTCGAGCGACTATACAATTTAAACATAAGAGTGCTTTTTTTTAAACCGCTAGAGGGCACTTTACCTGAAACATAAATATTATTTCCATCATAACTTTTTTAGTTTGGTAGCTGGAGCAAAACCGAAGGTGCCATTTTAGTGACAATTAAGAACACAAAAAATAAGTTACTCTTGATCAAGGTCGATAAACCCCACCGTTTAGCCACTAATCGATATCAAAGCTTTCATTGCTCTCAACCAAATGCCTACGTACATAAATTAAATCGCGTCAAATGAAGTGGCCTGGTTTCAAATTATGCGAAATTTGACAACTAAATAATTTGATTACTGTCAAGTTTAGATGTTTCAGGTAAAGTGCCCTCTAGCGGTTTAAAAAAAAGCACTCTTATGTTTAAATTGTATAGTCGCTCGAGATTAGTATGTGTGCCGAATATAAAACGATTTGGTTCGAAAATAAATGTAGTATGACGAAAACCTTAAACTAAAAGATCAAATTTAAACCCCTGTATCTTGGTAACCATGGTAATTTCGACATTTTGCCAAATGATCTACTAGCATTATTTTTGCATGTAAAATCACCCCTTAAAATTTCCTAACGCATTTCCCGAACACCCTGTATAGTCATATCTGGTCTTATCATGCGGGTCCAAAGGTCACCGATCATACGAATCAATTCAAAAATTCTAGAACTTATCAAAATGTTGTGAGATTATGTAGGTGTCAATATACCCGGAGAAAAGAAACATAGTTTTATTATTTTAACTGTCGTGAAGATAGCCACATATAATATTATTATTTTTGCAAAAATTATGTACAGGGGTGGCGAACCTTTAAGTATTAACGTGCCGTTTTTTCTAAAGAAATGTTTAATGAGGCCATAGACGTGCCGTCAAATTCGTAATATAATAATTCATAGCAAACTTTGTGATCGGTGGCGTGCCCAAAATTTTAAGTCGTATAGTATATATAAGTAGTATATCTACTAAATATATTTATTAAAAACGACAATAATATACAATGTAATCTAAATTTAATAATAATAGAAATATTTTCGTGAATCAGAATACTAATTTGAGGTATAAAATTATGCATATGAGTTTAGAAACGGATCAGCCTTTTATGTAGAATACCGCCCACTTGATCAAGAATCGCTCTAGAATCGCTCAAGAATCGAGAAATTTCTTGTATTACTCTTCGAATGGACTCCTTCAGCGTATCTCTCGACTTGGGTTTAGGTTTATAAACTAAATTTTTGACGTAACCCCGCAAAAAAAACAAGTGGGTTAAGATCAGGCCCTCTAGGTGGCCACTCTATATATATTTCACCACCCCGAAAAATTGTACCTATTTAATAATGCGGGGGAGCACCATCCTGTTAAAACCATAAGGTTAAACTTGGTAAATCAGGTTCATTATCATCTGAAAATAGAGTGGCGAGAGATGGAACCAGATGGTTTTGAAGGAAATTTGGTAGCTAGTTGATACATGTAGGATTTTTATGATCCACCCTAAACAATATCTTGTTTCTAAAAATAAATGCATTTAAAAAATAATAATTTGCCGTGTCCAAGCTATTCTTGATTAAGTGTGCGGTATTCTATATAAAATAGTACACGAATGAAGTCGTCAATCATATGAGAAGTATGCTATTCCAATTTGTTCATGGGTCGACGGTCAATAATATTAGCATCATACTATACTGTGACAAATCGTGCATTAGATGAATGATTGAAGGTGGTAGATAATGAATATTATCAAACAAAATTACCTGGTGAGACTTTCATTGTCTTTATGTTGTTACCTAACACAACGTTCTTATAAAGCTACTGTTTGGAATACTATCCATGAGCAATAAAGCTTGATTATTCCGCCTACGTATTCATTGGAGTGTGAAGTTTGAGCTGTTTATTTTGGACAAGGAGAGGCTTCCAGATATTGGGGATATATCCCAAGTAGCATTTTTAGACACATTACGGTAAATGTGTCTAAACTATTGTTTCTGTTTCCGACACAAATTGGAAATTGTTGGCAACATGTATGGAAATATTTTCGAAACGTATACATTTTAAATGGCGCATTAGCACGTGTTTCCAAGTGGTTGGTACGGACTGTGACTTTCGCTGTTTCGACGCAAAATCGAAACTTTTATCGAAAATGTTTCAGAAATGTTTGGAACATGTTTCCATAAAAGTGTCGAGTGAGAGTTCATTTTACAAAGAGGGCGCTGTTTGTTGGAATTGTAAATTGTCAAAATGGAAACATTATTGAAACAAATAATTAGATATATAATATCTCTTTCTGCAGGTTGTAAAATAAAAGAAAGTAAACAATATGATGACAGCATAATTTCGCCATAATGAATTTGTCACCAGAGTATTTTCTATAAGTGATACATTTTTTTCGTATGGTTTATTGCAGAGGAGATCCAAAAATCGTTGACGAAATAAATTTTATCGTGCAATTTAGTAATTTAGCTTTATATTCTTAAGACGCT
The DNA here is from genome assembly GCA_963969555.1 of Polydrusus pterygomalis. Lineage (NCBI taxonomy): Eukaryota > Metazoa > Arthropoda > Insecta > Coleoptera > Curculionidae > Polydrusus > Polydrusus pterygomalis. The sequence goes on along the minus strand of OZ018376.1, from coordinate 31,487,847 downwards.
CCCGGTATATTGACATTTACACACAAAATAAATACTTTGTCAAAAAATAAAATCTTAAATATTTTTAAAATTTTACTTAATTCTTCTTTCAATTGATTAAGCTAGCAAAATGGAACTAATGTAACCACTTTTTTACATTTCAAATGACGCAGGAAGTTAATTAAACTCCATTTTAATAATATAAAAATTAATTTGTCAAAATGGCCGCCAGAAAGCGAGAATTATTCTGGTCTAAAATGGAGTCGGCACACAATTTCTAGTATTTGGTTTCTATAATGTTTCGATAATCATGTAGCTATAATTCATAGAAAATGTGTCGAAACATGAAGAATGTTTCGATATTGTACCGAAACCATGCGAAACAAACGTCGCTAAAGTAAAAAATGCACAGTCCCGTCAAGAGGAAGGTTAAGCTTAGAAGCATAAAACTCCTGTATACCGTCACGGTATACACTACCACTTTACACTTTCTGTGACATATAACCTACAAAATTGGTTTGTACTTTGTTGAACGTTTAATAAAACTTACTTATAACTTATTCCTAAGTAATAATCTAAAACATGTACTCAATTGTCGAGACAAAGGAAAAAAGTAGGTTGGTCCTAACGGCCGTGCCGACCAGCTGGATAGTCGGAGACCACCTTCTTTGGCCGATTGTCGATGGGACATCGCTAGTTAAAAAATCATGTTGTGGTTTAATTTTTTCCTTTTGAATTTCAATTTCTTTCTTTTTCCTTTTTAGTGCCTTGTAAAACCTCGAAGAATGTTTAAACTGTTGTTTTCTTCCCATATTAACAAAACAAAAATGTACAATTTATAGGTTATAATCGTTATAATCGAGGTTATAATAATTGTCCGGGTGCGGTAGTGTAAAGGTTTCTGGCAGTTTCGAAAATTATTTTCTGCGCAAGTTTCGTAATTAAATGGATATCACTGTTTGGTAAATATTTCAAAGCAGAAGAATACCATTTGTTTTGAATCACTTAATTCAAAAATGTGTCGCTACAATTTGGGAGCACATGTGTCTAAACACAATTTCATAATATTATAGAAAAATGTTTCGAAAAATTTTCTTTTGTGCGTTTCCTAAATGTATCGACACTGTAGTTTGGAAAGTATTTCGAAACTAACAGTTCTTAATCGTTTCTAGTAACTAAATTCGAAAATGTGTCGCAAAAGTTTCGAAACACATGTGTCTCCACACAATCTAAATAATTTTAATCGAAAATGTTTCGAAACGTTTCTCAGCAAAGAATTTGTGTCCAATTTGTGTCTATAATTGCTACTTGGGATATACTTGGTTTACCAAATATATGGGTATTTTGATTCATAAAAGCTGCTATTTTGAATTTGCGTTTTCGCCAGTGCTGTTCTTTATCCAAACCCTTGGCTTCTGCACACTGTATATGATGTTGGTTGGTCCAGACATTTTCCGTTATACCTGATCTTGAAGTGTCTACTCTTTGGATATATTTCAGATGTTCTTTATAAATAGAATAATCAATGATATGATAATCATACCTTACAAAATTATGTGGACGCTTGCTAATCAATATCATGAGAATCATACTACACAAAGTTGTGTGAAATTATATTATACTATACCAGATTTTGTTTTTGTTAAGTAACCAATAATCTGAAAATGAATAAATAAGCAAATAATTTTGTCTTCCATTCCGTGTGTAACGTCTTAACGTAGATTAAAGCGTTTTTTATGCAATTGTTTCGATTAAAAATGTAATTTATTGATTGTTAAAATATAGTTTAGCAAATTACACATAACTATAACGGTAAAGTTCGACAACGTCGCAGAGCAGTTCAAATAAGATGCCTACGGGAATGGTAGTTGCGGCGTGCGTGCTGCCAGCCTCCCGATGCGTGTCCGGCATTTTTGCCAGCTCTGAGAAAAAATATGTGCACGACTCCAACATTTTATTACGTGATGTACATAAAACTGGAACGCCTAGAGAATCATCAACGGATCCAAAGGGGTAGACTTAAAACCGTTAAAATGCTTGGGATAATTAAACAAAATGTTTTACATGTTGGATGTACTTAATACAAGATGGGATTTAAATTAAAACTCAAAATAGTTCTGGGTACATAACCGATTTTGCATAGAACTTGGTACCTCCTAATGACTACCGAGTAAGATAGACATCTCATTACATATTTATACTTGACAAACACTTTCACTTTATAGCGTTTGTTCGTTGGTTAAGGTAAACGCAATAATAAAATATTATGTGTTTATTGCAATCTTTTTAAATCAAAAAGAAACATAACAAAACCAAGAAATTAATTTTTAAATAAATTAGTCATCTTCTCAAAAAATTACCACTTTAAAAGCAATGAGAATCAAACATATTATTATAGAGATTTTACTCTCTATAGTACTAGCTTTGTTCAGTGGCGACTTCTAAAGCACGTGCATCATCAAATTTAAATGTTTTTTCTAGCCTCCATCCAATAAATTCTCTACATATAGGAATTAATAGAAATTTATTTTACCCCATCCAATCTTTATCTCGACACTGGGAAAGGCCTAAAACACCGTAAAGAGTTGTTTTGAAGAGACCACTGTTAAAAATGAGAAACCAATGAGCCTAATGAATAAAAATTAAGCAAGTACTTGAAGCAATTCCTTTTTAGTAAAAGCAATTGCTTGACTAGCAAATGCTATAAGTAAAAGCAATTGCTAGATCTTGATATGAATAAAATTTTGAAGCAATTGCTGTTTTTCTTACACCTCTGTAGCAAATGCTTATTCAACACAAGTTCAGATGCGTCTAATCCACTAGTTCAGAGTATAGATTTCATGATTGTTCAGTTTGGTGCCTAATTTGCAAAAGAGGTGACGTAAATACAACAACATTGGTCTATTTATTTAGTACAATAGTAATCTGTTACGTTTTTGTGGAAAATAGGAAACTTATATTTGTGATATGGCAGATTTCAGTGAAAATGAGGAAAGTGATAGTAGTAATAAAGAAATCAAAGACAAGCAATTGATATTCGTTCACAAATTGAAGGAACATAAATAAATCTCTCTGACCACAACCGTTAAGCTTCCACAACAGCTTTAGCACTTGTAGGAAATTTAATAAAAATATTGGCCATCTCCAAAACTGCATGCATTACAGAAGTGTATGTATTACAGACAGTAGTTTGGAGAACACCGAGTTCTTCACCTACAGAATTTTGAAAGCCCGAATCCGACAATTTCCGCAGAAATACTTTAATCTTATTTAAAGGCCACACTGCACCCACTGGTAAAAGGCGTTTTACCGGTATCAGCCAAAAAATAATTTGCCAACCACTCAACATTTTCGCAGTCAAATCGATATAACTTTCTGAAATCATCATATCTGCAGTTTTTACGTACACTGTAGATTTTTCTTTTACGGACGTTCATATTCAGCCATAATTGAAGACACAAATTAAGAGCAACGCACGTGTATGCCGCGGAGAACTTAAATTGACTGTTAACAAGCAAATGATGCAGGGGTCCACCTACCTTAAAAAGTTGAAAGCAATTGCTACATTAGAAAAAGCGATTCCTTAATTTATTCATTACATTTTAAGCAAACGATAGCAATTGTTTCTATTTTTTAAGAAAAAGCATTGACTAGAAGCAATTCCTGCACTTTTAAACGATTGCTGGACGCAAAAGCAATTACTTTAGTTTTTATTCATTGGCTTTCAAGAAATTACTTCAATTTTATAAGAAAAAGCAATCGCTACATTTTTATTTATTAGGCTCATTACCTTCGTTTTTCTTACATTTCTATGCGACCTTTGAATTTATAATTAGATGAGCTGCTGGTCCGCTACCCAGTGTTTCCTGCCGGTTTCCTTTGACAGTCGACATCCTACCGTCGCATATTATGTGCATGCAAGACGATTGCACGTACGCATTTACGATTGGTTATTAGCAGTGTTGCCAAATGCAACAGAATTATCGAATTGTAACATACTTAAAAAAACAGTTTTTATATGAAAACATTTATTTATTTTTTCCACTACATCAGACCAAATAAGATTAGTGTTTATTTATTATAAAACATTTTAATAACAGCTGGAGATCAAATTTATGGTTAAAGGGAAAATGAACACAAATGAACCTTAAATAGTAGGATACAGCGATACAACACAAAATTAGGTATGAAGAGCAGTAACCCCCTTTACCACAATGAAAATTGCCGAACGTTTTGCTGGTCAAACGAAAAGAAAAAATAAAAATTGATATTTAGAAAATAAATTCTACTTTAAATCTCCAGAAAAGTAAATGACGATCGAAAATATTCCTAAAATTTTTTCTAGAAATTTTTTTAATTTTAGTAATTTTGTAATATCTTAAACAATTCTTTATTGGTCAAAAGCAAAATGACTTTCCCGGGTGTAGAATGTTGTACCAAACAATTTTTCGTAAAGCCATTTTTCAATATCGGCCTTACTTTTTTCTCAAAAACTTTGGGCGCGTAAACCCACTTTACACGCTTAAATTCACTTTACGCGCCCAAAGTTTTTGAAAAAAAAGTAAGGCCGATATTGAAAAATGGCTTTAAGAAAAATTGTTTGGTACAACATTCTACACCCGGGAAAGTCATTTTGCTTTTGACCAATAAAGAATTGTTTAAAATATTACAAAATTACTAAAAATAAAAAAAATTCTAAAAAAAATTTTGGGAATATTTTCGATCGTCATTTACTTTTCTGGATGGGGTATTTAAAGTAGAATTTATTTTCTAAATACCAATTTTTTTTTTTTTTTTCGTTTGACCAGCAAAACGTTCGGCAATTTTCATTGTGGTAAAGGGGTTACTTCCTCTTAAGTGTTGCAATTGCACGAAAAGTACACCATCAGGCATTAATCACCCACCACCAACGGCAATTAAATGAATCGTATTAAATTTGCTTCCTATTTCATTGGTCAAACGCCGAGTGATGAAATCCGAAGATCTTGACTCCATTCAACTTAAACCACCCTGAGAAATTACAGATCACTGTTATAAATCAGTTCGTCTATCTCTGTCACGCTTAGCACTTTAGGGATAAGCTATACTTATAGGGCTCGATGAAACAATTTCACCATATTTAAAAAAAAGAACTACTTAGTTCTTAAAAAGTAAATTTTAGTTATAAAAAGTTCGCTTATTTTTATTTTAATATTTGTGGTTATAACCTTGTAGGAATTAAAAAATCATTTTTTTTTATATTTTATTCGATACGTACTTTTATGGTTAAAAGGCATTCTGTTATCGGAAAAAGGATCGAATAAACGCAAATATATTTCGTAAAAACGATCTCGTTTGTGTTTAATTGAGAAATTTAAGGAATAAAAGGATTTTTTTCTGTGGTCACCCATATATTCAAAAAAAGAACTTGTATTGAATGATTTTCAATCTTCATTGTATAGAGACAGCGGGAGGTCGATGCATTTCTGGCTTCAATATATCGGGTCACCAAAGTTCCTATGGGCGTGTTTGTGATTATTTAATTTAATTTTTCTAATTTTGTCTCGAAACAGATCTATTTCAAACGCGCTAGCGAGTTCGTAATAGATCTATTTCGAACTCCGAATTTTATTATTTAAAGGTTGGCCCTACATGACATGTTTTTTTTCACCGTTTAGCATAGCATTCTAGATAACTAATATTTTTTAGTCCAAATATGCAAAATACTACACGAACCCACGTATGTATGTTTGGTTGCCTAGATCTACAAATCTGTATGTATTGTTTTAGTTAATTAAAAACCACATATTAAATAATAACTTTATTGACGGAGAACTATTTTGCTTTTGTAGATGCTTCAAGCTATCATTTTCTGCCAAATCCTATTTAAAATTCAATCTACTAACCTTCCAATGTCGATTTTAACTACAACTTTATTTAAATTTTCCATCTTCCCTATACTAAATTGCAATGCCGTGACGTAAAATCACGTCTTTTGAAATTCGAAATAAAGTAGCAAAATCGCCCGAATTTCCGAACGCTCTGTATATGTACCAAATGTATAAGGGATACGTATTCCGTCCAATTTCAAATCTCATATCGCTAAAATAACTTTAGAATCTCGTGGTGAAAATTAGTGAATAAATCAAAAAATGACAGTTCGCAAAATAATTTTTATTGTCCATATGGCTACTATAATAAAAAATAGTATTACCAACATAACATTTAGACATAAAAATTTACAAAATCTGAAGGATTTATTTTCTTTTTAAATAATAATAATAATAATAATAATAATAAACTGTCTTTATTGGTTGATATAAAGTGTAAACAAGTGATTACAAAAAAAAAAAAAATATGTGTTTTTTATGAAAAAACTACAAATTAGAAAAAATAGTATAAAGTACGTGTTATATAATAGTATATTAAAGTACACGTTTCATAAGAAGCGGTTTTAGCGCACGCGTCTATTTTAAAAAACGAGCCACGAAGTGGCGAGTTTTTTAATTGACACGTGCGCTAAAACGCCTTATGAACCACGTGCTTTATACTATTTTTTCTATTTGTAGTTTTTTCAATAAAAAATACATATTTAAAAAGAAAATAAATCCTTTAAATTTTTATGTCTAAATTTTATGTTGGTAATACTATTTTTTATCATAGTAACCTCTGGACAACAAAAATTATTTTGCGAACTGTCATTTTTTGATTTATTGGCCCATTTTCACCACGAGATTCTAAAGTTATTTTAGCGATATGAAATTTGAAATTGGACGGAATACGTTGTGTGATCCTTGTACATTCGGTAGATATACAGAGCGTTCGGAAATTCGGGCGATTTTGCTAATTTTTTTTGAATTTCAAAAGACGTGATTTTACGTCAATTTTTCAATTTTTCAATTTCAATGTTACCAACATCAAATAAAGAAAAAACGCGTATCGAAATAGCTTCATTATGAACTTCATTTCAAGTTCATAATGAACTTATTATGAACGTCAAATAGAAAAAGCAGTTTTAAGCACTTGTCCCGTTATAAAACTCGCCGCAAGCGGCTCGTTTTTTAACATGGACACGTGCTATAAAATGATGCTTTATAAAACGTGTACTTTAATATACTATTTTGCACTACTTAATACTTTATGGTATCATTATTAATAAATTATGGTCTACCGCTTTATTGTTAAAGACTCAAAGACATTTCTGTAATAAAACAAAACAATAAGTAAAGGAAAGATATTTTTAAAATGTACGCTCATGGCGAAAAGCCCCACATCATTGATGGCGAGAAGAATAAAGTCTAGAAGATGAATTTACTGACGCGTGACCAAAACCATCACGCCGCCGTTTCTGGAATCAATTTGGATAGGTGAAATATTTGGACAGGTTACGTGTTTTTTTCTTCTGTTGTTTGAAAAATAAAGTTACAAAAACACATAAAAATATATAAGAATATGTATGGGTAAATGTTCGATTATATATTATTATATTAACCATTTTAGACAAAATATGATTATCTTAATAATGTATTTCTGTATTTTTATTCAGAGTTCGATAATAGGCAAGCAATACAATTATACAGCTGCTTTTTCTTTAAATTTTTCAAAAAAAATGTTTAAATTTTGGTCAAATTTTACAGTTTTTAAATTAAAACCCACACGGGGTTACTGAGCCTGAAAACTTAGTACCCCACTTACCTACACCTTATGGTTCTTCCATTTGTAAGTACTTACTTTTTACCAAAAATAATTTTCAAAAGTTCTTTCAGCTAATTTTTGATTTTTAATTTTTAATTTCATTTTCTATTCTTTACAGATTACTCTACTTGTTTTTATAAAAAATTTCCCCACAATGTCATATAGACATATACCCACTTAAATGTCCCTTTTTATAAAGTAACATTTTTAAAAAATAACTTTCGACACCTTTTTAGAAAAGGTTTTTTCTTTTCCATTTTATTTGGTTGGTCTAGACCCCATTTGCTGACTTCTCACATACTCAGTATGGTTAAACTTTCTTCAATTTTCTTTATATCATGTCTACTTAAAACATTATGTTTTATTAAATAAAAGCTCCATTAAGGTTCGACACCATTTTCTCTTTTGCTAAAACCATCAGCACCAAATATACTTTCTGTCTCCTGATGATGAACGTTTCTACGTTCGAAACATGTAGAGACTTTTATTGAATATTTTTATTCTATTAAACTTTGTGGAGGAAGACTTTGAGTTTTTCTTTCTTTCCCATATTTAAATAAGTTTATACTTAAGAATTACTGGGAAAGAGAGAAAAAACTAAAAGTCTTCCTCGTTTCTACGTTCGAAACATGTATAGACCCTTGAATAATTTTTTATTTTATTAAATTTTGTGTAGGAAGACTTTTAGCTTTTCTTTCTTTGACCAAGTTATTATTGCTACCGATTAAGATTACTTACAGTATATGGTCAGGAACAGTGGCGCAACCAGGGGGGGGGGGCTGCCGGGGGGCTGCAGCCCCCCCGAGCTTAGAAACTTAACCTATTCGTTTAATTGCAAACCAATTTTTCATGTCACGCGAACTATTTTCCCATGTTTTTTGCGATCTCAATATTTTATGGATTTGTAATTTTTTTGTTTATCAATGTAACATGGAATCTTACGTTTTTCGAGTAATTAAAGTATAAATTTTAATAAATAGCTTAAAATTGTACATAATGATTAAAAAAAAAATTCGCATTCGAGTTTTTTCCGTTTCTTTGCATTTTTTGAGAACGTTTACCATAGTAATGTATATATTTTTTACACCATCAGAAAGTGGAGATTTCAACGAACAAAAAGCCCACCGACTTTTTTAAAACAGCAGATATTTTGACGTGAGAATTTTCGATTGAAAATAAGGGTGCTTTTTCGATATTAAGTCAAAATAAGGTGAAAAATTTAATATTTTAAATCAAAGTAATTACAGTGTGTTTGGGACATAAAAAGGTAAGTTATCACCAAATTTCGTGAAAACATAATTTTTTTTGTAAAAGATAAAAATAAAAAAATAAAAACTTGGTTATTTGAATTTTTCACATAAATTTTGAGGTAATGTGAAAAAAGTGTTAATACAAAAGTTGTAGATCTTTTTATTACCTACAACTTTGCCATTTAATGTTTTTCCATAGAACTTATAGTTTTCCCGGAAATCGAGATAAATCGTTTTCTAGCCTTAAAAACTCACCCCCTTCCACTTCCCGACCTCGGATCGCCCGTAAATTATTTTTTCTTTCATTTTTGTTATATTCTCTTTCTTTTCCAATGGGTTTCATCCTACTATTATTTTTTTTGTTTGAAAAATTATCGACCCTGGTCCATACCTATTTATGCGAACCACGATATTGATATTACCGTGGAAGAAATTCTGGACGAAATGGCAAAAACAAAACGAAGAATTTTACTTTAATATTAGTATTATTAGTGATTATTTACAACTTAGTGTATAAGGTTTTTGTTTTGTTTTAGTATAAGTATGCTTAATATATGCGTTACTTATTTTAAATACATTTTTACTAATTAAAATAAAATCTCTAAATTTTTTTTTCATAACTATTTAGTTAGGGCCAGCGGCGTATTATTGCAGAAGTTTTAGGGGGCTTTCGCTCTCGTCAATCATACGTATTTTACCCAAAAAAGGGCGTGGCACCCAAAAATGTTTAAGCCTGCGGCACAAAAAAGCGCCTTCGGCGCAAGAAGTTTAACCCCCCCCCCCCCGAACTTCTGGTTGCGCCACTGACCAGGAAAATACAAAAACAGTGGGGCTTGGAACTGAATAATACACAAAAAACAAAGTATGTACCTACCTTCCAATAGGAGCAGCAATGTCAAATATCCAACTTGACACTGAAGAAATCAGATCGTGCAATGACTACACATACCTGGGAGTTAAATTTGACTCTACCGGATGAGATGCTAGAGAAATTAAAAAACGAATAACCAGAAGACTGATTGGGTGCTTGATTGAATGGCATACTTTGGAGCAGCGACATAGGGAAAAAGCGAAAACATAATATATATGAAACCTTAATTAAAAGCCCCCTACTATAATAGGGGGCAGAGACGTGGAGAATCACGGAAAATAACCGAAGAAAACTTGAAGCAACCGAAATGGATCTTTTCAGACGATCACTAGGAATATCCAGAAGAGAAAAAATTCGAAATGAAGAGGTCCGACGGAGAATGGCAGTAGAGAGATCAATAATTGTTTTTCTCTTCTTAATTATTAATATGGTACGGTCACGTCCAACAAATGGATAAATCTAGACTGCCCAGAAAAGTTATACAATGGATACCACCAAATCGGAAAAACTAGGAAGGCCTAAAAAGACCTGGAAAGAAGGTGTAGCCAGAGCAATGAGCTTAAGAGATCTGAGAGATGGCCAATGGGATGACAGAAACTTTTGGAAGTTAGGCATCGGACAACGGCGAAAGACGTTTTGAAATCGATCTATATAATAAAAATTCTTCGTAAAGTTCTTAAGAATTAAATACGGTTCTAATACGTATCTCAAGCCTCAAGGAAACCACTAACCACTAGTAATAATTCTCATAAAATCAAATGTTACTAGACGTTTTATTTTTCCTTAGCTTCAACATGTTTTACAATATTTAAGAAAAAATAGTGATTGTACTACTTTAATTAACTTTAAACATTTCCACATTTGCAGACAAGTAGAAAAATAAGTCTTTTTAAAAAAATGACTATTATATAAGACCACAGCAAATTTAAATAGATTTTTTTTAATCAGATGCTTAAACACAGTTTACTGCCAAGCAATATCCTTAACGTCTAATGCAAGTCCTTATTTGATTTTATAACAGTTTCAAAAACTTTTATTTTCCCAAATTTTGTTCCAAAAATGTCCAAATATATCTGCCACGACATTTACCGTTTGAGGATATCGAGTCCTTTTATATACAAACCCATGTTCATTTTCTGTACTCCAATATCTACAATTTTGATCATTTGGTTTATTGTTTATTGTGATGGTGCCTTCGTCGATAAAACAAATATTGCAAGATAATTCCCTATTTTTATTTACCCTTCTCATAACTTCAAAACAAACGTTTTCTCTTCGTATTTTATCAACTTCCCTCAATTCCTGTTGTTTTTGATATTTATACGGATGATATAAATACTTATGTAATTTGCTCAGTACTCTGAATTGATGCTTTCTTAGAGTTTCATCAAGAAGCCCGGGTCTAATAATTGCATTATTTTCTTCTATATTGAATAAAAGTTCTAAATCTGCAGTCTTTCTGATGTTCTACCATTGAGTCCATCATTATTTTGCTCTAAGTAGTTGCATTTATTAACTATAGTACCTTTAATCTCAAAATTACAAACAATATTCAGGACTGTTTTTCTTCAAATGGATCTGTCAAGCAATATCCCATAAAACATTTCGAATTCTCTCCGATAACTATTGTCCGTAGAGTACTCATAAAGAATTTAAACCTCTAGTAACATTTGACATTATAATAATTGGTCTGAGATAATAATTATTGGTGGTTACATTGAAGTAGATATGTATCAGAGCCGTATTTAATTTTTTAGAATTTTGCGAAGAGTTTTTAATTGGCTTATTAGAAAATAATGGTGTGCAAATCCATCATACAACAACTTTAAAAAAAGTCTAATACAATTTTGATGTAAAATTATTAGAAGAACCAATATTTGAGGGTAGCAAAATGTACATGGGATTTCCTGTAGCCAGTCTGGCGGAGCACCACCACTCGATTTTAAAGAAGTGAGTGTGACAGCATATACTAGCCGGTTCATCAAGTAACGGATCCAGGTGGTGGTAAGGGGTAAGGGGGGGGGGGCATCTACATGGGGTGAGATTCACCTCAGGTGGTCTTAAAGTCAGCTAAATAATTTGACATTAGGTTGACATCGGTTTGTTTTTATTATATATAATAAATATTTAAACGTCTGCTAAACTTACTATTTTAAGAAAAAAAAAGTAAAAACCTAAAGTCTTCCTCCACAAAATTTAATAGAAATAGATTCTTTAGGGGTCTGTAGAAACGTTCATCATCAGGACACAGAAAATTTGTTTAGTGCTGATGGTCTTAGCAGAAGAGAAAATAGTGTAGAACCTTAATGGAGCTTTTATGGAATTAAAGATTTGTAGAAGAGACATAATATGAAAAAAATTGATAAAGGTTAAACCATACTGAGTATGCTAAAAAAGTTATTAAAGGGGGTCTAAACCAACCAAATAAACTGGGGAAGAAGAAAAACCTTCCTAAAAAGAAGGTGTCGAAGATTATTTAAAATTTTTTATAAAACTTATCAAGTGTATGTCAGTAAGTCATTATAAGGATAAAATTGTCATATTATGAAGATATCACAATAAAATTACAGTGAAAAAAGTGTTTTGTGGGATACTAGGGATTAAAGCTGAGTAACCCCGCAAGCAGTAAATTTAAAACCAATAAAATTAATTAATTAGTTGCAACAGTATTCTGTTTCACTTCCTCCTCCTAAAAATCTCAGAAGGCCTTGTTTTCTATGAATCATGCATCTCATACATTTTTCCGAATAGTGATAATTTACTGTGATTTCATCTAATTGCAAGGCAAATAATTAGTTATTTTGTTTTCGGAAAGTTCGAAACTAAACTAACTTTGTCAACTAGTCGTGATCACTCGCCTGGGCATGGAAAAGTTGAAAATTAATTTATAACGGTATCTACTCTCCGACAGCTAAAAATTTTCATTACAGCCTGTGAATATTGACAAAATTTTTAAGCACGAACTTTGTAAAAAAGTTTCAGCGACTGCATCATTCAATTTGCGTAAATCAAAATACAGAATTTTAAAAGTATTTCTGGTATGGCTGAAATAACTATAAACTTTTACTCCGGTATTTCACAAAAATTTACTACGGATCCAGTTACTATTGAAATAAAAACTCTTGTTAGGCTAAGTATGTTTTGTTGGTAGAAAGATAAAAAAAAATCGTCCTCAAAGTTGGCTTTGCAACATCGTAGGCATATCGTAAGTTACCACTATTTTAAAAATATAACCTATTATTTGTTAGGAGTAGGTTGTTAAATTATTTTTTCCTTATGATTAGGTATAAATTTAAGAACTGCCATTACAATACAAGAAGAGGTACGGTCAAGATCACTTTAATTTTATCTCACAGTTTACTACTGCTTCAGATCAGCACAGCAAGTACTCTCCCTGAAATAGTGTGACCCTCATAGCCGTGAAGCATGGGCACGTGTTATCTCTTTTGAAGCACAAATACGTACACAGCACCAAAAGCCTTACACCTACACAGCAGGCACGTAGCTAGAGGGGGGCCCATTTCCTACACTATTAAATTTTCTCCGTGACAGTTTGTCATGTATACCTAGTATGATACCTATATACAGTGTGGTTGTTTAAGTGTGCAACATATAGGAATTTTTTTTATTACCGATTTCTCAGAAAATTTTATTCTTGATAAAAGTTGGTGCATGTTCGATAATCATATAAGGTGCACTTGGAATGGTTGCAAGTCAAATGGCGTACAGGGTAGGCCAAAAAATATAAAACTTGTACAAGAATAAAGTTTTTTAATAAACATTTAAAATTAAAATTTTGCACGTTAAATGATAGTTTTTTAATTAGCATATTATCATTACTAATGTTTTATCGTTTTATCTTGTTAAAAAGAATTTTTAGGATATTTTAAAGTTTTGTTTAATATCGTTGAAACAAACATGAAGTTTGTAATTCCTTAATAAATTAAAAATTCAAGTAAATTTTACAAATATGCTTGAATTTGAACAAAGATATGTGAAATCGATTTCATTTTGATTAATTTATGAAGGTCTTTATGGTGAATATTACAAAAAAAATTTGGAAAATTATTAATGTTTTTTAAAAAAATATATTTTTTACTTTAGGAGGTCACGTTTTTGAATCTATGCATAACTTTTAATTCTAAACAACTTTTCTTAATAACATTTTGCTGAATTTTCTGAAATAGGGGTATTTTATTCTTGTACATTTGTATATTTTTTGTCCTACCCTGTACGCCGTTTGACTTGCAACAAGTGCACCTTATATGATTATCGAACATGCACGAACTTTTATCAAGAATCAAATTTTCTGAGAAATCGATAGGTAATAAAAAAAATTCCCATATGTTGCACACTTAAACATAATAATAATATAAATACATATTAGTTTAAAATTTTAATACAAAATAAACCCAATACGAAAAAAATCATATTTTTTTTTTAATGCAGGCGTGGGTATAGGGGGGATGGGGGCAATTGCCCTACAGACCCAACAACCTCAACTATTACCGGGTTTGTTTTTGTGCTTTTCTTGAGGATTTTGTGTTGTTTTTTATTTTTCCCACTTGAAAACCAAGCAACATGATTCAAAAAAGGGCGTGGCACCCAAATTTTTTTCTCTTGCGGCGCTTTTTTTGCGCCTTCGGCGCGGTCCCAATGGCCCTCCCGAAAAGAAATCCTGGCTACGTGCCTGCTACACATACACCTTTACAGTAAGCTGCAAATAAACAAGTAATATAACAAAACCGAAACCTAGGTGAAGTACAAAGCAAAGTACGCATTTAGCGTGCAAAGGGGAAATACTAAGCGAGTGGTCTGAATGTTTATACGCCTATGGCGCGGAAACCGCAGGAACACGGGGAGTTTAGTCGGTAGGCAGCCCCATCAGGGTTGAATCTGACACTACTTTGCTTCACAGGATTCCTTTAGAAGATTCTCCTCGAAAAAAAAATTCTTTTGAATTTTTCATTTTTTTGTGCATTCAATCAGTGATTTCTTTAAGATTATAATTTTTTTTTTACATTTGAACTGTATATGTAACTGTAATGAAACTGGTTGTTTAAGTAAATATTTCGAAATATACTATACAGGGTGTTTCACGGTGGATGGAACGTTAGACGTTGAATTAGGATTGAATAAAATATTACAAACCTTTTTAAGAAGGAAAAGGGGCGCGATTAAGCGCGAACAATAAGATTTAATTTTACAAAAGCTTTATATAAACTCTATATCCTACTATACCGGGTGTCCACGGAAGGTGGTTCGCCCCTCTAACTTTTTTGTTTTTCAAGATAATGGAATAAAATTTAGGGGATTTGTGTACGACATAAAACTGCATTTTTTGACAGGTGGCTCAACATGATGGCACTTCCCGTTTAACCGGAAGTAACATAAACTTTTTATTTTTAAATGGGACACCTGGTATATTTTTCTTTATCTAGAGGGCTATGAATACCTTAAAATCACTTATTTCATTTCTTTAATCTAGGGAAAAATACAATTTTACTATTTTTGGTCCAATGCCATGTGCTGTGTAAAATGTAATGGATGGATGGATCCAGGTGGTGGTAAGGGGTAAGGGGGGGGGGGGCATCTACATGGGGTGAGATTCACCTCAGGTGGTCTTAAAGTCAGCTAAATAATTTGACATTAGGTTGACATCGGTTTGTTTTTATTATATATAATAAATATTTAAACGTCTGCTAAACTTACTATTTTAAGAAAAAAAAAGTAAAAACCTAAAGTCTTCCTCCACAAAATTTAATAGAAATAGATTCTTTAGGGGTCTGTAGAAACGTTCATCATCAGGACACAGAAAATTTGTTTAGTGCTGATGGTCTTAGCAGAAGAGAAAATAGTGTAGAACCTTAATGGAGCTTTTATGGAATTAAAGATTTGTAGAAGAGACATAATATGAAAAAAATTGATAAAGGTTAAACCATACTGAGTATGCTAAAAAAGTTATTAAAGGGGGTCTAAACCAACCAAATAAACTGGGGAAGAAGAAAAACCTTCCTAAAAAGAAGGTGTCGAAGATTATTTAAAATTTTTTATAAAACTTATCAAGTGTATGTCAGTAAGTCATTATAAGGATAAAATTGTCATATTATGAAGATATCACAATAAAATTACAGTGAAAAAAGTGTTTTGTGGGATACTAGGGATTAAAGCTGAGTAACCCCGCAAGCAGTAAATTTAAAACCAATAAAATTAATTAATTAGTTGCAACAGTATTCTGTTTCACTTCCTCCTCCTAAAAATCTCAGAAGGCCTTGTTTTCTATGAATCATGCATCTCATACATTTTTCCGAATAGTGATAATTTACTGTGATTTCATCTAATTGCAAGGCAAATAATTAGTTATTTTGTTTTCGGAAAGTTCGAAACTAAACTAACTTTGTCAACTAGTCGTGATCACTCGCCTGGGCATGGAAAAGTTGAAAATTAATTTATAACGGTATCTACTCTCCGACAGCTAAAAATTTTCATTACAGCCTGTGAATATTGACAAAATTTTTAAGCACGAACTTTGTAAAAAAGTTTCAGCGACTGCATCATTCAATTTGCGTAAATCAAAATACAGAATTTTAAAAGTATTTCTGGTATGGCTGAAATAACTATAAACTTTTACTCCGGTATTTCACAAAAATTTACTACGGATCCAGTTACTATTGAAATAAAAACTCTTGTTAGGCTAAGTATGTTTTGTTGGTAGAAAGATAAAAAAAAATCGTCCTCAAAGTTGGCTTTGCAACATCGTAGGCATATCGTAAGTTACCACTATTTTAAAAATATAACCTATTATTTGTTAGGAGTAGGTTGTTAAATTATTTTTTCCTTATGATTAGGTATAAATTTAAGAACTGCCATTACAATACAAGAAGAGGTACGGTCAAGATCACTTTAATTTTATCTCACAGTTTACTACTGCTTCAGATCAGCACAGCAAGTACTCTCCCTGAAATAGTGTGACCCTCATAGCCGTGAAGCATGGGCACGTGTTATCTCTTTTGAAGCACAAATACGTACACAGCACCAAAAGCCTTACACCTACACAGCAGGCACGTAGCTAGAGGGGGGCCCATTTCCTACACTATTAAATTTTCTCCGTGACAGTTTGTCATGTATACCTAGTATGATACCTATATACAGTGTGGTTGTTTAAGTGTGCAACATATAGGAATTTTTTTTATTACCGATTTCTCAGAAAATTTTATTCTTGATAAAAGTTGGTGCATGTTCGATAATCATATAAGGTGCACTTGGAATGGTTGCAAGTCAAATGGCGTACAGGGTAGGCCAAAAAATATAAAACTTGTACAAGAATAAAGTTTTTTAATAAACATTTAAAATTAAAATTTTGCACGTTAAATGATAGTTTTTTAATTAGCATATTATCATTACTAATGTTTTATCGTTTTATCTTGTTAAAAAGAATTTTTAGGATATTTTAAAGTTTTGTTTAATATCGTTGAAACAAACATGAAGTTTGTAATTCCTTAATAAATTAAAAATTCAAGTAAATTTTACAAATATGCTTGAATTTGAACAAAGATATGTGAAATCGATTTCATTTTGATTAATTTATGAAGGTCTTTATGGTGAATATTACAAAAAAAATTTGGAAAATTATTAATGTTTTTTAAAAAAATATATTTTTTACTTTAGGAGGTCACGTTTTTGAATCTATGCATAACTTTTAATTCTAAACAACTTTTCTTAATAACATTTTGCTGAATTTTCTGAAATAGGGGTATTTTATTCTTGTACATTTGTATATTTTTTGTCCTACCCTGTACGCCGTTTGACTTGCAACAAGTGCACCTTATATGATTATCGAACATGCACGAACTTTTATCAAGAATCAAATTTTCTGAGAAATCGATAGGTAATAAAAAAAATTCCCATATGTTGCACACTTAAACATAATAATAATATAAATACATATTAGTTTAAAATTTTAATACAAAATAAACCCAATACGAAAAAAATCATATTTTTTTTTTAATGCAGGCGTGGGTATAGGGGGGATGGGGGCAATTGCCCTACAGACCCAACAACCTCAACTATTACCGGGTTTGTTTTTGTGCTTTTCTTGAGGATTTTGTGTTGTTTTTTATTTTTCCCACTTGAAAACCAAGCAACATGATTCAAAAAAGGGCGTGGCACCCAAATTTTTTTCTCTTGCGGCGCTTTTTTTGCGCCTTCGGCGCGGTCCCAATGGCCCTCCCGAAAAGAAATCCTGGCTACGTGCCTGCTACACATACACCTTTACAGTAAGCTGCAAATAAACAAGTAATATAACAAAACCGAAACCTAGGTGAAGTACAAAGCAAAGTACGCATTTAGCGTGCAAAGGGGAAATACTAAGCGAGTGGTCTGAATGTTTATACGCCTATGGCGCGGAAACCGCAGGAACACGGGGAGTTTAGTCGGTAGGCAGCCCCATCAGGGTTGAATCTGACACTACTTTGCTTCACAGGATTCCTTTAGAAGATTCTCCTCGAAAAAAAAATTCTTTTGAATTTTTCATTTTTTTGTGCATTCAATCAGTGATTTCTTTAAGATTATAATTTTTTTTTTACATTTGAACTGTATATGTAACTGTAATGAAACTGGTTGTTTAAGTAAATATTTCGAAATATACTATACAGGGTGTTTCACGGTGGATGGAACGTTAGACGTTGAATTAGGATTGAATAAAATATTACAAACCTTTTTAAGAAGGAAAAGGGGCGCGATTAAGCGCGAACAATAAGATTTAATTTTACAAAAGCTTTATATAAACTCTATATCCTACTATACCGGGTGTCCACGGAAGGTGGTTCGCCCCTCTAACTTTTTTGTTTTTCAAGATAATGGAATAAAATTTAGGGGATTTGTGTACGACATAAAACTGCATTTTTTGACAGGTGGCTCAACATGATGGCACTTCCCGTTTAACCGGAAGTAACATAAACTTTTTATTTTTAAATGGGACACCTGGTATATTTTTCTTTATCTAGAGGGCTATGAATACCTTAAAATCACTTATTTCATTTCTTTAATCTAGGGAAAAATACAATTTTACTATTTTTGGTCCAATGCCATGTGCTGTGTAAAATGTAATCTTTGAAGTTGTATAACTAATTTTTTTTAAATGGCAACATGGTGGCTCGTCGGGTTAAGAAAAAAGAGGATTTTGTTACGATTATTTTGATACCACACACTGTTAGGTTTTTGAAAAGCTGCCATTAAAAAACTTTAAAAAGTTAACTTGGAACTTTCCTAAAATGAAGCATCTATTGAGAATAAATTTAGATTTAAATGCATCAAGTAGCCTGTGGCCAGCAATACTGATAAAACAAGAATTGAAAATGAATTATTTCTACATTCTCCAAACACCACTAATAACATATCAACTTTTTCACTTCTTGCTCCTTGTAAAACTATTCTTTTTCATTTTTTTTAAACAACAACCTAATTTACTTTGGCAGAAGCTGTCGGCATGTCAATTTTCTTCAAGGCATGATTTTGTTTTATCAGTTTTGCTGGCCACAGGCTACTTGATGCATTTAAATCTAAATTTATTCTCAAAATATGCTTCATTTCAGGAAAGTTCCTAGTTAACTTTCTAAAGTTTTTAATGGCAGCTTTTCAAAAACCTAATAGTGTGTGATATCAAAATAATCGTAATAAAATCCTCTTTTTTCTTAACCCGACGAGTCACCATGTTGCCGTTTAAAAAAAATTAGTTATACAACTTTAAAGATTAAATTTTACACGGCACATGGCATTGGACCAAAAATAGTAAAATTGTATTTCTTCCTAGATTAAAGAAATGAAATAAGTGATTTTAAGGTATTCATAGTCCTCTAGATAAAAGAATCAATTTGAAAAAAAAATATTTTCTTGGTGACAAAAAGTGATCATATATTCAAACTTCAACAATATATTCTGGACGGACATTGTTTCATATTATACACATAACTTTAAGTTTTTTTAGGATATTTAGTAGGATTGGCTAGACATCGATCCTATAGGAGGCACCCAAATAAGTAAGAAAATATATGGCATGTAATCTAAAAAAATACATCCTTATGACGTTGCAGATTTTTGCTGTTTTAAAGCTTTTGTTTATTAAAATTTAAAATTTGGCTTTAGCTTAGCTTTAGAAAAAAGTATTTACGATAAAGTGTTTCCTTATTTATTTTCCAAATCTAGAATAATATAAAAGTGTGCTTTTATTCCATAAAACAGAAACTTTTGGGCGTCTTTTTATTGATTTAATTTGTGATTCAATAATATTTATATTGAATCACAAATTAACTCAATTAAAACTCGTTTAAAAGTTAATAATAAAATTCAAAAGTTCTGAAACTGGCATTCAAATTTTCCACCATTGCGCCACTGGTGGCCAGCAGGCATACTAACACCCCTCTCTCTCTCTCTCTCGCTCTCTCTTCTTTCTCTCTCTATTGTGTTGCGATTTTTTAACATGGAGTTAACATTTCTAACCCTAATAATTTTCTTTGGCCTCACACAACAATGAGATGGCGAAACGCGTCTTGGGTTGGATCTGACGAAATGAAAGTAAAAACCACTGTCAACTCCGTATTATATTTTAAAGATACCCATTTAAATGATATAAAGTGTTTCAAGTTTTTTTATAAAGTCCCATATGGATTACACGTAATGGCAATATTAATTTAACGACAATAAAAGTCACGTCTGATACAATAACACGGATTACAATGGACTCGTCAGTGCCTACAATGGGAAACAGCAGCTCATCCGCTTTCGACCATTCGGTCACTTCCACCGAACTACAATAATACCTATTTGTATTTGTGGTTGTTACATGAGGCAATGACAAAACTAATTTAATTTCAGTGTATACAAGAAATGGGACGGTTGTAATTTGTACACAATTTAATTGACAAAAACAATATGAATAATTAACTTTGTTATAATATAATTTTATTTAAAATATTTAAATTAATTAAATTCAATAAATAAAAAACAAAAAAAAAGTAACACTTAACCAAAAATCCACGCATATAAAATAGTGAAAAAGATAGATAACATACAAAAATAACATATTTTGGTCCAATTTCTGATAAAATTGCATACATAATTTTAAAAAACAGATAAAAGGAGTTTGTTTGAAGGTTGTAGACAATGACGTATCTTGAGTAATAGATAAAAGGAGCTTTTACACCAGCACAAAAAATATCTCAATTATTTTTCAACGCCAAACAAAAAAACACCCTCCCCCTTAAAAAAGCAGGAATTAATTTATAGGTTAAGTTGTACCGAATGCAATAGCTTATATACAGGTCAAACAGGAAGAAATTTTAATATTAGATTTAATTAGCATAAGGCATCTTAATTGTTAAAGAAAAGTTTAATTTCGCAAAACATTGTTTAGACAGATCATTGTTTCCCACCAGATATTAATAATTTAAAAGTGTTGTATAATGTTCCAAAAAGTAAAAAACTTAATATTTTAGAATCAATTGAAATTTTCAAACATAATAAAAAAGCCCTACCATAAACCTACCAAATGACCAAACAGACCTGTGAAATTCCCCGCTATTTATAATACTTAAGGATATTTATATAACTAAATTAAGGAATAATTATTTGTATTATATTGCTATATACATCCTCTGTCAAACCTATTTATAATGGTATACCGTAGTTTTAAGGTATTCAGTTTGCTAATGTAGTAGTACTACGAAACTGCAGTCAGTAATATTATAAATAAAGTGATATTATAACAATAGTATATTATTTAACGAGCGTATAATGTAGGCTGTATTACACCAGATTTAAAAACACGAGCCGAAGGCTCGTGTTTTAAGAAATCGAGTGTAATATAGCCATTATACGCGAGTTAAATACTATACTTTATCTACGACTATTCAGTATTCAAAAAATTATTTAGAAAATGCATTCATAGCAACAAATTTTATTATAATAGGATATTTTTACATAACAAGGTAATATTATTAATGGTATTTCTTAACTAAAAAATACAATTCAACAATGTTAACAATAATAATTAGTATACAAAATGCAATTACTTATTTCTAATTTTTCATGAAATTGATTACAATCAAAATTACAATATTAGAGCAATTTTGAAAATGAATGGGAGCAGGAATATTACTTATATTCATATCGTTTTTATTAGTAATGGAAAAAGTTTCGGAGTTAACATTATTTACAGTGGTAGATGTAGATGGGCATAAATTTGCGTTAATTTGTTTTAAAATTTTATTAGCAGCGTCTATTTTAGTTTTTTTTTTGAATCAGCAATATAACCTTCATTGTGGGGACCGTGGATTATGAAATCTCATAATCCACGGTTGTAGATTATGAGTAACTATGGTAATATGAACCACATTATATATGTATTAACAAACACATTGTGCTTCTATTATTAAATAGTCGTAGATAAAGTAAATTATTCATATTGTTTTTGGTATTATGCAACAGCACAAAGTGACGGTACCTACTTAATGCAATAATTTAATTGGTTTGAAGACCAGCTTTTTTTACATGACAAAAGCGAGGATCATAAAAACCTTTAAGGACGTATTTTTAGAAATCTTACTCCCATATTGCCGCTATATACAGGGTGTACATTTGAAAACTTCCCACCTCGATTTTCCTGCTTTAAAATGAAAATGTGGAAAATCGCTCGGACCCGTCGATTTTTATTTCGAGGGGGACATATTTTGCGTATATTGTCAATCTTGTTACTTCAAGCCCCTAGTGGAGGGGGGGGAGGGGGGGGTAAGATTTAAATCTTAAATGGATACCCCTATTTTATATAATTTTTTTGTATTCTGCATAAAATTCTGAACATTTATTAATAAAAGCATTATTAGTCTATACTTAACAGTTTCCGAGATATTGACTCTTGAAAAATGACATCTTTGAACTTTGACAGCGTCTAGCTTTCTAACTGTACGTCTTAGAGCAAAACGGCTTACATGTCCCTATCTTCGATTTTTATTATCTTTCCAATAGTGTAAACTTTCGGTTAAACCGGATGTAAGAAATATAGTACTTCTGGTTTGACCGGAAGTTGACACTATTGGAAAGATAATAAAAATCGAAGATAGGGACATGTAAGCCGTTTTGCTCTAAGACGTACAGTTAGAAAGCTAGACGCTGTCAAAGTTCAAAAATGTCATTTTTCAAGAGTCAATATCTCGGAAACTGTTAAGTATAGACTAATAATGCTTTTATTAAAAAATGTTCAGAATTAAAAATTATATAAAATAGGGGTATGCATTTGAGATTTAGGTCTTACCCCCCCCCCCCCTCCTAGGGGTTGAAGTAACAAGATTGACAATATACGGAAAAGATGTACCCCTCGAAATAAAAATCGACAGGTCCGAGCGATTTTCCACATTTTCATTTTAAAGCAGGAAAATCGAGGTTGGAAGTTTTCAAATGAACACCCTGTATAAGCAGCGTTCCATTTAAAATCCCCACTCTGTACATGTTCTATAAATATATAAATAACTTAAATATAGAATGCTCTTCATCTAGAATTTCATTTAAAATTTATTGGAAATAAATGATTTATTAGACCTGACATTTTTTCGGATGAAGCCTGGTTCCACCTCTCCGGTTATGTGAATCCTCAGAATACAAGAATGTGGAGTAGTGAAAATCTCCATTTTTTTGTAGAGTCCACATTGCACCTTCAAAAAATTGGTGTCTGGTTAGCTGTTTCCCGAAGAAGAATTGTTGGTCCTATTTTTTTCCATGACACAGTTACAGCACAGCGGTATACAGACAATATTTTGAATCCATTTGTAGAGCAATTACTTGACGACGAACTACGTTTTGGATATTTTCAACAGGACGGTGCAACCGCCCATACAGCCGCCGAAACTATTAACTACTTACGCAATTTTTTCGACGACAGTTTGATCAGTTTTCGACCAGACATTGAATTCCCACCTAGATCACCTTGTTTAACGGTTATGGATTATTTCGTTTTTCCTCATTTAAAGAACACTATTTTTAAAACATCAGTTGCAAATTTAGAACAATTACAAGAAAGGATTACCCAAGAATGTGGTAACATTTCTCCAGAGATGCTGGTCAACACTTTCGAAAATATGAAGAGACGTGTGAATTTACTCTTGGAGCATGGCGGTGGCCAATATCAGCAATTTATTTAATTATTTTTCTTTTTCTTTCTGTATATTCTTACTCTGTTAATTTTGTAAACAACAAAAATAAATTTGTATTTGTCTACTTATTTTATTACTCATAAGTTTGACATATCATGTCATAATATGAATTTGACAAAATTTTAACCTAGATTTGGTTAGATATATCGTCCCCATATCATTGTGATCTAAACCAAGCCCTACGTTTTTTAATCCAAGCCCTCTTTGATGCAAATAATTTTTGCTCGCACGGTATATATTGTGTGGTACCCACTGGTTTGTTTCAATATAACAAATGAATTGCGCAAGCGAAGCCGCGGGTAGCGACTAGTTTACTATAAATTACTGATAAGATTTGGGCGTGGTTCTAACAATTTTTTTTCGGTATTTTTCTGCACCCTTTAATTAAAAACTCACGAGCCGCTCCCCATGCCCCTGCTCTTTATATAATTATTATATTTCTTAATAAGGTATATCATACAGTCAAACTGCAATTATATTACCATCTTATAATTGTAATATATCAAACTAGTTTGCATTCTATATTATTTAAATGAGGCCAATCGGCTGTACGGTGTAATGGAGACACATATAGGCACTTGATATGCATTCCGATACCGGAGTGATAATTTATTTGCATCGCATTTTGCCTGTGCAAAATTAGAACATTGGTAAGTGCATACGACATATTACGAAGTATGTGTATTACTCCGTGGTTCAGGTAGTATGATAACATTAATATTTTATGTAATACATGCTTTAGATAGTTTAAAGGAACTAATCAAAAAATTACAATATAATATGGTGGATTACTACTAGGTGATTACTTAGTTTATCAGTTTTCAACCTAATAGATAGCAGACAACTCTTAGTACATTAAATAATACGGTTCAGAAACCCTCTGCGCATGAGCGATACAACTTGGTAAACTGAACCGAAGGCGAGGTCCACAAGCCCAAACGAGTGTGCAATGTGCAATGTATACTAGAGCCCTGCACGGGCCGGAATTTTACGGACCGATCCGACCCGGCCCGGCAACCCAGACATTGACGCGGCCCGAAGAAATTATTAGCTAAGACCAAAAAAAACCCGATCGGCCCGAAAAGCCCTGTGGGCCTCAAAATTCCAGCTCTCTGAAAAGGTAATTCAACAAGTTTACCTTAACAATTGACATCTAAACAATAGACTAAACGTCACAAGTTTTTCAAGTGACGTTTAATGTATTGTTTAACTGGTAAAGTGACATACCCTAACATGAAACATGAAGCCTAGGCTATCAAAATCTACGATCGGCCTATCAGCTGTTGCGTATTACCGATGTATAAGACGTAAAAAGCCCGGTCGACCCGAAAAGCCCGGTCGGCCCGAACGGCACGAACCCTTATTGATTAAGTCGCCCGACCCGACGCGAACACGAGAGTTGGGCCGGGCGGCCTAGTGCCCGAGATGAAAACCCGGCCCGTGCAGCCTTTTATATAAAATAATATCGCCCACTTAATCAAGGATTGCTCGAACCCATCCAATTAATTTTTTGAGATGGATTTTTTTTAGAAAAAATATATTATACAGGATGGATAATAAAAATGCTACGTTTATGCAATTGTAATTATTTTAATGAAGCGTATTGTATATTTTTAAATTTTTCCATTCCACAATCAATTCTAGATATTTGTCATAAATTATACCCTGTACCTATCTTCAACCGTTTACGAAATATTAACACTTTAATGTTGGCATGCCCGATTAATATGTTTCTCGACTTAGCAACGTTTGAAACTCAAGTCACAATCTTTAAGGCATTAACAATAACAATTTGCTATTTAGTTTGAGACGTAAAAAAATGTCAGTGAATGTTAATCAAAATTTGAATTTTGCTCCGTTGGTATTACATTCAAAATGCGCCAAGCTGAAGATGAACGCAAAACATTTTAATTATGTTGAGTTATAGAGATAAAAGTAGAACTCACAGGGAAGTCCGTGATATGTTTAATAAAAAATACCCAAATCTCCCGCCTATTAGCCAATCGATAGCGTCTCTAAGGTATCAATTAAGTGGAGAACTACCCGTACTGTTAAAAGAAGTCGTCCCGGTATACCTGAGGAGAAAAAAATAAACATATTATTATCACTACCGGAAGATCCTCACAGCTCAAGCACTCAATTAGTGTGTATCTAAATTTTACAATAAATTAAAGTTTCACCCCTACAAACCCGTAATTATACAAGAGTTATCGGACGCTGATCCTGGGTAGACTAGGGTCAAAGTGGACTATTTTTTGTGAGGTCAACAATTTAGTTCATAAATCTAAACCCAACTCAACATAATATACAACAGGAATTTTTAGATCAATTGATTTTCTGCAGAACAGTTGGTAGAGGACATTTTTAACATCTTATAAAATAGTTTATTTTCATAGAATATTTCACAAACGGAAAATGCATTTCAAAAAAAAATTTGACGGGTCCCAACGATTCTTGATAAGGTTGGCGGTATTCTATATAAAAGGCTAATCCGTTACTTAATCATAACCCTGTATAATACTTTGATAACTATCCATAATAACAGAGATATTTTTAAAAAGTTTCGAATTACCGCAACCCCGCTAACTAATTGGCTTATTAACATAGCTCAATCTCAAAAATTTTAATTTTGTTTCACTGCTCCGCTTTTTTTTATCAAACCCTATTTGTATTCGCAACCCCTCAAGGTTTAGTTAAAACTTTATCGCCCCCAACTTGGAAAGTGTATTTTGTTGGGGTGAAGAAGAAAAGAATCTGTCAATCAGAGCATAAGAGAGGGCGCGTACTAAATTGGAGAGTTTTCGACGTCGCAGAAAGTTTACCGTTCTTTAGAAGACATATTATGTATAGATAAGTGTATATTATGGTTGTAAAGTACATGTACACATTGTACCGGGTGTCCCACTAAGAATAGCTCTCGGCCGTATCTCAGAAAGGATTAGTCGTATGGCTTGCGGAAAAATTTTTTTTTAGTAAAAGTGGCCATGAGAAATTGCTGGAAATTATTTTTAAGTTCCTCATTTCGCCGCAAGAGGGCACAATTACATTTTTTTTTTAATTCTAAATTTCTCCGAAAATTCCTATATTAAGGTATAACTCTGATCACATCATCGAAAAGCTTAGACCATTCTGCATCCTGCATCATTTTGTTTTAAGTCTCGTTGGCGTACCGACCTTGATAAGAGTGGGGGAATCTATTGTAGTGCTGGGAAGTTTAGTTCACTTTGCCGATTTTAATCTTTCGATCTCGTTCAATAAAGTGAATAGTTCAAAAGACTAGTTCGTTTAGTTCGGTAGGTAGGTCGGTCAGGTGACAAAACCTATAATCTCGGTCGTCTCGCTCTCGCTTGCGTAGTACATTCCGTTTAGACTTTAGTTCGCCTTGTTTCAATATTTTAGTAATTACTGATTGAATCTTTTAGTTCAGTTGCCAGATTCGATCTTTTGAACTAGTTCGTTCGCGAACTACACAACTCTAATCTATTGAATGTATAAACATTAAAATCGCTGTAACTTCTAAGCGACTTATCCGATTTTACTAAATTTAAGCTTGTTTGGAATGGAAAGGTAAGTATCTTCAATCGCCGTATCCAACAGTACACGATAGTGTTTAATAAAATTGCTAGAGGGCGCAATTTATAATAATAACAGTTTTTTCGATTTTATCGCGAAAATTCAAATCATACGGTATAACTATGACATCATAATCGAAAAGTAGATGAAATTTGCAAGAAACGATGTGAAGACCGCTGTTCGATATCCTTATTCGTTTCAGGGTTATCGCCAAAGTAATAATTATTAATACAAATAGCGCCCTCTAGGAATTTTATTAGAAACTATCGTGTACCATTGGATACGACAATTGAAGATACTTCCAAACAAGCTTAAATTTAGTAAAATCGGATAAGTCGTTTAGAAGTTACAGCGATTTTAATGTTTACACTTTCAATAGCTTCTCCCACTCTTATCAAGTAAAAGTCTAAATATTAAAATCGCTGTAACTTCTAAACAACTTATCCGATTTTACTAAATTTAAGCTTGTTTGGAAGTACCTTCAATTGTCGTATCCAATGGTACACGATAGTTTCTAATAAAATTGCTAGAGGGCGCAATTTGTATTAAAAATGATTATTTTGGCAATAACTCTGAAACGAACAAATATATCGAATTGCGGTCTTTACATATTTTCTTGCAAATTTCATCTACTTTCCAATTATGATGTCATAGTTATACCGTATGAAAAAACTGTTATTATTACAAATTGCGCCCTCTAGCAATTTTATTAGAAACTATCGTGGATCATTGGATACGGCAATTGAAGTTACTTACCTTTCCCTTCCAAACAAGCTAAAATTTAGTAAAATCGGATAAGTCGTTTAGAAGTTACAGCGATTTTAATGTTAACACATTCAATAGCTTCCCCCACTCTTATCAAGGTCGGTACGCCAACGAGCCTTAAACCAAAATGATGCAGAATTGTTTAAGCTTTTCGATGATGTAATCAGAGTTATATCTTAATATGGGAACTTTCGGAGAAATTTAGAATTTAAAAATAAAATTTAATTGTGCCCTCTTGCGGCGAAATGAGGAACTTAAAAATAATTTCCAGCAATTTTTCATGACCACTTTTACCAAAAATAAAAAATTTCAGCAAGCCATACCACTAACCCTTTCTGAGATACGGCCGAGAGCTATTCTTAGTGGGACACCCGGTACTATAATATGAAACCGATACTAAGTAACTAAAATATAAACAAACCTTCACATGACGAATATTCCTTCCTTTTTTGTTGTAAGTAAAGGTGTTTTTTTTTTATTTTCGGAGATGTGGGTAGAGGTACTAGAGGTACTAGAGGTACTCGTATCTATATTATTTATATATGGTGACTTTTCGAAAACTAACAATGGCTATATTTTCTACACTAAAGACGATATCAAGAAATCCAAACATTTGTACAAGAACACCGAGGAAAAAATGACGTATTTTGCTCATAGCACTAGCCGCTTTAAAATCTTAAATGGCACTAGACCACTTGAGACATCTCTCTGGAAATGCTTTTCAGCTGTACTGAAATTAATGAGGATTAAGTAAGTATAGATAATTAGATAAGAAGATAAGCAAATTTATGGCCTCGCGCATGTAAACAAAGCTACACCGGATTAGACATGCGCACTGCAACTTATCGTTGGACGAATGGGAAACTAGACAGGTCCGGACTTCAAAATTTAATTAGCTCAAAAAACGGTAAAAGTTTACCTTCAATTTATTTTTAAGTGTAAACAGTTAAAATTTGCCCCAAATTTTTGCCACAAGATTGGAATTTCTTCTCAATTTTTGATCAAGTTGGGAAATAAGGTAGTTATTTCTGGCATTTTTAGTAGTTGCAAAACCGATTTTGAGAATGGTTTTTAAGGTTTTGTTACTAAAATTTGTTTAAAAATTATTTGTCGTCGTGTTTTTAGTTCGAAAAGGAAGAGACCAAGTCAACTAGTCTCATAAAATCGAATATAAAAAACAGAGACCAACCAAAGATTCGGTTTCGGCTAGTTTCGGTGACAGTTTCGGTTTCGTCCAAAAATCGGCGGAAACTTCGGGTGCGCCGAAACTCAGTGTTCGTGAATTGTCGCACACCGTTCGGCTAACTTTGGGTAAATTCGTAGGCAGTGTTGTCTATATAAAAATAGATATATTTGTTACATGTTGTACTGAGTTCACTGTCCGTATATATTGTGTAAAAAATACATTAGATTTCAGTATACAATAGAATTTTTAACATGTATAAATAAGTTTCGGTTTCGGCCGAAATTGAGACCAAGACCGAAGATTCGGTTTCGGCTGAAAATTTTGTTTCGGTCGGACACTATAAAAAACAAACAAAATCAGCAAAACAACCAATCTCGATGTTATCGCTTACCTAACCTCAAGTCAAATAATAGTTGGTATATCATTTTTATTGATTTTTATAATTTGGCAACAACTTGGGTATGTGTAAAACATTTTCAAGCACAATTTCTTGTTCAAGAATTTCAAAGAGTTTTTGCCCGATAGCGTGACCCGTGGAATACTTTCACTCTATATAAGGCGACTTGTGTACAAATTTTATGAACTAAGAAAATTTATGAATTAAAAGCTCCCACTAACAATATACAGGGTGTCCCAAAAGTAATGGGACACAGAGCAACAGCAAACTTCTTAAGTCGAAATAATGCGATTTACTTAAACTTACCTTATCCCAAAATTGATAACAACCAAGATACAGGGTGTCAAAGTTTTAATTTTGTTTTTGTTTTTTTGCGATTATTTCTTAACGAAACGACATAGCAGCACAAAATTAAGGATCTTGGGGCTTTTTAAGATGAGGAATTCAAAATTATCCATAGTTTTTGTGTAACCAGTAGAGGGCGCTGCCTACGGCATTACCCACTCCTTTTATCTAGCATAACTTTGTTTACGATTCTTATATTGATTCGACTATTAAAAAAATAAGTTACTTTACTTTTTTTACATTAAAAACATATAACTTATTGAAATCGCTAGGAGCAACCATTTTCGAGATAATCGCATTTCATTTGTCCTATGCAACTAAGCGTGGTCCAAAAGCAGCGGAAAATCAAGAAACGATGAATTTCTAACTTAAAATTATTGTAAATCAGCTATATTTGCTTAAGGTTGACTATTTTTTTCTCATAAAAATGCTTTTTCGTATACCAACGGAATTACTAATTTTATTTGATACAAAAATTTTATTTAATAATTACTTTCATAACATTTAAAAGTAACAAAATAGAAAAAAAAAATTGTAAAGCCGTGATAGCAATTGTTCAAAATGGCCACCATTCACCTCAATATATTTACCTGTGCCCTGCACTCCGACCGTTAAAATTTTCTTGTGCCTAAATACAAAGCATATCACGCATTTCCGCATTGGAAAATAAATTATGTCGAGGCATTCCTAAAAAAATTATAATATCTACGTACGTAGGTTCTGTACAAAGAAAATTAATAACTTTGACAGATGATACTTTATGTAACATGTTGTGCCTTAAAAACGTCGTTGTTTTTAATCAAGGCCAGCTGTGATAAATAATACCAATACGAATACACAATTATTTTAAATATTTTAGGATTCTTGCATTAAAAATATCGAATGTGATTATCTCGAAAATGGTTGCTCCTAGCGACTTCAATAAGTTATACGTTTTTGATGTAAAAGAAGTAAAGTAACTTATTTTTTTAATAGTCGGATCGATATAAGAATCCTAAACAAAGTTATGCTAGATAAAAGGAGTGGGCCATGCTGGCCGAAGGCAGCGCCCTCTACTGGTTACACAAAAAATATGGATAATTTTGAATTCCTTATCTCAAAAAACCCCAAAACCCTTAATTTTGTGCTGCTATGTCGGTTCGTTAAGAAATAATCGCAAAGAAACGAAATCAAAATGAAAACTTTAACACCCTGTATCTTGGTTGTTATCAATTATGGGACAAGGGAAGTTTAAACAAATCGCATTATTTCGCCTTAAGGAGTCTGCTGTTGCTTTGTGTCCCATTACTTTTGGGACACCCTGTATAAAGCATTAGTTGAATCTATATTACAATATGCTATAATTGTATGGGGTGGTCTGTATACTTATACCTTAGCTTAGAGCCTCTTAGTGTTGTACAAAACTACATATTAAAGGTTATAATGCAAAAAGAAATACGTTATCGTACTATTCAACTCTATAATGTAAATATACTGAATATTAGAATGCTATATTTACGCCTCGTTTGACAACTTTAACATCTCGTGTTGTAATATGAATCTTTACAACACATATATCGTAAATAACTATTAGCTACAGTAATATTTGTAATATTACTTACACAGTTTATTTTCAATCTATTATTCCATCGAATTTCAAAATTACGATAATACCGAACACAACAATAAATGCAATCCGGCTAAGCTCATACATCAAATATATTGAATCCGGAATTATATTGAATATCCGTAGTCAAGGGGCTTATCTTGCTAACACTATTCAGCTGGGAACCCTTCAACACGTCATCACCTCGTTCCACTAACGAGAGATGCCTATTTAGCCGTTAAAGCGTATATTATGTCTGCTAAATGTATAATTGAAATTGCAATATATCATAAAAAGTTCGATATAGTTAGATGGTGTCCCATACAAGACTATAGAGATCCTTATAGGCATTAAGCACACTCCTAGGCGATATATAATTTGCGATAAAACGCAACGACGTCACAAAAACCTAAAATTCAAACCTTTAATAGCATATTGACGAATGATCTGGTACCGATAGATGAAACAATAACTAATAAACCTATTGACAAAATTATATTCCATTCTAAAGTCAATCGACATACAAAAAAAATCAAAAATCAAAATATGCTTTATTGTTTTAAATAACAATCATTCTTATTAACAAAGCTAAAAATAAAAACAAGTAATATACTACGAATACATACATTAAAAGAAATAAAAATAATTATTTTTTCTTAAGGTATACAGGGTCAAAAATATATAGCTAAATAGGAAAACTACAAACATAGTAAACAGGACAAAGACAAACTCAACAAAACAAGATGACAAAATGCTTACCGGAAATGCTCAGTTAACAGGCGTCGTTGTTATACTCGACCATCTCGTAATAGGCTCTTCCCACCAGTAGTTAGAAGCAAGATCATTAATATAAATAAGGAAAAGGATAGGACCAAGCACTGAACCCTAAGGAACACCATAGTATATGTTACTAGCTTTTGATGTCTTCGAGGCTACTACGACCTTTTGTTTTGGGTGCGTCCCTCGAGGAAATTTCGCCCCTCTACTTTGTTTGCCAAACTTACGCTGTTAAAAGTATTAATATGATGTGGAAAATTTAAATTTTTTTTCTAAATCCTTATAAAAAGTCTGCAGTATGGCAACGCAGCAATAAGAGATCCGCCCCCAAAGGGTGTGATCGCCACGACATTGGTCTGAGGCCATGATGACAATGTTTCATTCATTTTCATTTAGGGGGGATGTCCACAGAAAATGTATCGCGGAAAAACATCGATGTGGCGATGCATCGAAAAAAATTTTTTAATAAAATTAGAATCACAAAACAAATTATCAATTTAATTATTCTAAGCTCGCACCTTAAAAAAGGTATAATCAAGATCGAGAGCCAACAGCAAAATAATTATTTTACGACAAAATTAAGACCTTAATACATCGATGCATCGACAAATAATATCAAATAGCCTGGAGCATCGCTTAAAAACGATGTATCGCCAGGCGCGTAACTACAGGGGGCCTATGCCCCCCCCAGACGTCGCTAGGCCCCCCACAGAAAAAAAAGCCGGCTTTGTAAGCTCGCTACTCGCCTCTTGTTTTTATATTATAATACACCCATGTATATTTTCCTTCCAATAAGTTTGTTATTGTTTATAAATTACACAATATTTAAAAAACCTATCAATGTCATTTATTATATAACTAATCTAAAATGTTGACGCATTGCTTTTGCTTTAACATACATTAAGGTTGAATTCTCAACGTCATTCAATCTTTTGCCAACCTATAACCTATTTCGCGTTGATTTTTTGAGTTTATTATTTTAATAACAAACATTTAAAGAAAATCAATATCGTCGGTACATTATTTAGGTAGTATCTGATATATTACAAAAATATCCATTTATTTGATTGCTAATTTTGGGAGAATTGTATAGTGAAAGAACAATGAGTGACAATGACATAATAATGTTAAAAAAAATCTTAACCGATATTTTTCGATATACAATTCTCCTTAAATAACTTATGAAATTCCTTGATATTTATTAAATAGGTCAATTATTACCTATAGAATATCAAGTCGATACTGATTTTCTTTAAACTTTGTATAAAAGCTAGAAAACATAAATAAATCTACGCGAAATAGGTTATAGGTTGGCAAGCATGTTGATACTCCCACCTTAATAAAATTATAATAAATGTATTTTGGTTGTCAGCCTCAAATGGCAATTTTACTAGTTGAACTTTGGGCATGTTTATTCAACGATGTACGAAATAATCTTGCCAAATATCACTCGACCATCATTTTTTTATTGGTTAAATTTTCCATTTTTCACTAAAAACTTTTTTAGCAATACTCGTTGAACTTTGGGCTTGTTTATTCAAAAATAAATCCCTCGAGCTTCGCTCTCTGGATCTAATCAGAATAAACATGTCCAAATTCAACTCGAAAAATTTCCAAAAAAAGTTTTCGTGACAGCTGAAAAATCTAACCGATAAAAAAACGAGGTCTTGTGATATTACCGTTGATTATTGACCAAATTTGTTAAAATTTGGGCGTGGTCCAATAAAAATTTCGCCTCCGGCGCATTTCGCCTGCGGTGGGCTCTCCGCCGGCCCGCATCTACTCGAGCCGCCACTGCAAGTCACAATAACAGGCCCGCCCTAGGCCACCCCCAGGTCAGAGGGCTAGTTACGCCACTAAAAAGTCTTCTTCCACAAAATTTAATAGAACAAAAATGTATTCAAAGGTCTCTACATGTTTCGAACGTAGTAACGTTCATCATCAGGAGACAGAAAAATGTATTGCTGATGGTTTGAGCAGAAGAGAAACTGATAATTGGTATCAAACCATAATGGAGCTTTTATGGAATTAAAAATTGGTTTGTCGAAATGACATAATGTGAAGAAAAATAGAAATGAGTATGTGAAAAAGTCAGTTAAAGGGGTCTAAAACAACCAAATAAAGCGGGGAAGAAGAAAAAAAACACTTCTAAAAAGAAGATGACAAAATGTTTTTTTTTATATAAGTATGTCTGTAAGGCATTGTAAAACATAAAACGTGTTATGTATAGAAATTAGGTATTAAGAAAGTATCATGTATTCACAATGAAAAGATATTTTCAAA
The DNA here is from genome assembly GCA_963969555.1 of Polydrusus pterygomalis. Classification (NCBI taxonomy): domain Eukaryota; kingdom Metazoa; phylum Arthropoda; class Insecta; order Coleoptera; family Curculionidae; genus Polydrusus; species Polydrusus pterygomalis. The sequence continues at coordinate 31,452,961 of OZ018376.1, read as the reverse complement.
GAAGGGGGGTTTGGGGCACTTAAAATTAACGTCTTATGGGGTTATTGAGTTTTAACTCTCAGTTTTTTCTTTCCTTTCCATCTCAATTTCCGTTTACTGCTTCTTTGACAGCGGTCTCTCCTACGATATTGTCAACATATTTTAATAGAGTTAATGAATGACATGAGCCATCTATATTAATATTGACACATACCTACGATGCGAGAATCAATTTTATAGCAAGCAATAAATCGCATACTGTGACAAAGGCCTGTCCTAATGGCCGGTTTACACGCTCATGCAATTTGCGCCAATTGGCTTGTGCATGCAGATTTGTGCAAATAAACTGAATCGTTGTATTCTATTTTTTCATCGGTTACACGCTCATGCAAATACACCTACTTCATGCAAATTATTTCCAAAATGGATTTACTAAAACCAAACTGTTTTTTGCTTCCGTTTACATGCAATGATGTAGTTGTGCAAAGTGGCATGCACAAGCAAAATTGGCGCAAATTGCGTGAGCGTGTAAACTGACCATACGGTATTAGACCATTGCACATTATGCGACTTATTTTTTGTGATAATACTCAACGATATCACAAAAACCTAAGATTCGAAGCTTTATATAGTAAATAAAACCGCAAGTTTGAATTTTTAGGTTTGCGATATCGATCGTGGCGTTTTTCGCACAGGTCTATAAAAAAAAGTAGAATGCCTAATAGGCTGTATCAATTGCACACTATAATATACCTGTACTAATTAGATTTTGGTTGGTATTAAGTTGGCAGCATTATTCCAACTAACTTTGTAGCGATCGACGCGCGCCAACTTTAAAAATACGGGGTTATGTTATTTGGGATTGTTGAAAGATAAAATAAATCGCTCTGAACATCATTCGGCAGCCCAATAGTTTGTCATAAAATTTTCTTATGATATTTATAATATCTCTTAATAAAACAATGCACCTATTGAGATTCATTACCTGTTGAAAGAGATATCCTCTGCCGCACTTTTCTCACTAATAAAATAAGTATGCACTAAACACAGTGGCATTGTTAATACAGTCGCCACAGTGGATCTTTTCCCGTGCGTCATCAATCAACGATCAGGACTCAACGTGGTTAATAACTCTGCATCCTTATTTATTACAGTAACAAGTTTGAATAAAAGCATAAAAGAACGTCTCCAAGATTCCGCAATAATATAACGTGCTAGACAAGAATAAAACTATAAACGTCAATTAATTACTTTTTTTATTTGTTTAGTCGACTACCGTTGTATTTTAGAACGTCATTGTCAACCTTATTGTTTTGATCTGCCAATCTAATTCGTATTTTGTAAAAACTGTTCCTATTTCTAAAAATAGTTCTTTTTAGAGCTAATTATACCCACCATCTGTTTTGACGGTAAGTATTTATGGATTTTTATAATAATTTATTATTTATTTTAAATATATTCTAACCGTGAAAGTTCTTTTAAAAGTTTACGGCAGTGGCTAAATTCCCTTAAATAAAAGGATGTCAAAAATTTGACTTTTGCGATTTTAATAGCCAATAAAACACCAAACTTTTCTAGATTTTAAGCTTTAAAAATAGTATTAAATGTATTAACATTTGTTTGTCAATTTCTTTTAGATAATAGAGAATGCCAGGCAAAACTCGGAATTATAAATAATTTTTCGGGATATTATGTAGGTACGTCAAACGGTAGGCACGCACGTCAATTTTATGAACTTAGACTTAGTTTTGACTTTTTTCGTCTCGTAATTTTGATTTGATTCATACGGTTTTGATGACGTGAAAGTGATGACGCACGGGAAAAGCACCACTGTGGCGACTTTACCTATTGTTTTGGAAGTTTATATATCACAAAAATATCAGCAAATTGTTTAACAAAATTGATAAACACCACAATGAACACGGGAACAACTGAACAAGTTAATAACAATAGACTTGATTGGCTCGTCGACTCGCGTGGTTTGGCGAGGTGTTTTTAGTTGGCGTTAATATAGTTTCAAATATTTGTTTGAAGGTGGTAGACAATAAAGTAATATCAAAAATATTACCTTGTCGAACTTCCATTGTCTTTATTTTGATACTTAACACAACGTTTCAGTTAGTTATTATCTCTAACCATTTTCAAGTGTAAACTAAATTATAATTATAGGCTACTGTCTTAGATAATAGACACTTGAAGTGATGCCATCAACGTAAACGCAAACGTGTAAATTGACATCTGCGCAACCGCAGTAAAATATTTTTTCCGTTAGCGCTCTATGGACTAGGTAGACTTGGGTTCTTTCACGGTCCGTCTAACGTTACCCGAAGGGAACCGATTCGCTGCCGAACCTATGCGATTCTCGACTGCCCATCATCTGTTTGGCTTTTGTTGTTCTATTTGTAACCTAAAATTAAAAAGGTAGGTTTTACTTTTATTTTAACAACCAAGTTTCACATCAAAACTGAGGCAAAATAAAACAAACATAATTATTGAAGAATAGCACAAGAAAGCTGATACGATTCGGCTTTAGAATGTTAGGTTAGAAGTTGGAATTTTAAGACCTGACATATGATATTTTACGGACGGACGGAAAGATGTACTTCTAGTGATGTTAAAGAACAGGTAAATTGCTGAACAGGTTCGAACAGTTCGGTTCTCACTCGGGAACCTGTTCCGTAAACCTATTCTTTTGATTATAAATTATTGTCGCCCACTGACTTGTTAAAAAAAAAAGTAAAAGTGAAAGGTCGGGAGTAGTAAAAACCGCGTTTTTGTTAATCACTTTCTAAAAAAAAAAAAAAAAAAAAAAAAAAAGGTCGCTAGTTCCGTATTCCGTAAACTACCAACACGGAAAGAACACCGCTGCATTCCTGTTTCCTTGTAAGAAAGAACAGCCTGTTCTTTTTATGTGTGATTGGTGATTTATGAAAGATGGCAGATGGCTTGCGGGTCGTCGTTTGAGAATCAAAAGAACAGGCTGTTCTTTTTTTGGAGCAGAACAGGGAACAGAGAACAGAGAACAGAGAACAGGGAACAGAGAACAGGGAACAGGGAACAGAGAGCAGTGAGACCATACACGCGGACGCAGCGGTGTTCTGTGATTTTACTTTGTTTACGAAAGTGACGACCTTTTTTTTTTTTTTTTTTAAGTGATTAAGAAAAAAGCGGTTTTTTACTACTATACCTACACCTTTTACCTCTTTTTTTGTGACAATAGAACAGGTGAACAGGTTCCCGGGTCAGAACTGCTGAACTCCCGCAGCAATTTTCCTGCTCTTTAACATCACTCGACCACAATCATCTGTCATAAGTCTATCTAAAGAACCGGTTCAGTTCTTTTACAAACAACAGTTCACTGAACAGGCTATCTCTAACCTGTTCTAAAGAACCTGTTCCGTTCTTTTCTTAACAACTCTATGTACTTCAACTATGTATTGCAAGGCTGTATGAAGACTCGTAAACGTGTAAATTCGCGCGTTTACGTCTACGTTAACGCTGATCACTTCAAGTGTCTACTATCCATGTGCAATGAAGCTTACGTGCTTATTGGAGTGTGAAGTTTGAGCTGTTGATTTTGGACAAGAAGAGGCTTCCAGATATTGGGGATATCTATACTTGGTTTACTAAATATATGGGTATTTTGATTCATGAATGCTGCTTCTTTAAATTTTCGTTTTCTCCAGTACTGTTCCGTGTCCAAAATCTTGCATGGCTTCTGATGACCACTGCCTATTATATTGGTTGGTCCATACATGTCCCGCTATACCTGATCTCGAAGTTTCACCTCTTTCAGTGTGTTTCAGATGTTCTTTAACTCGTACGGGAAGAGGTATTTTTGTTTCTCCAATGTACGATTGACCACGCTCGCAAGGGATTTAATAGATACAATTTTTTGTGTTTTTATTACGGGGGGTTTTACTTTTGTAAGAAAGCTTCTAAGCGTGTTTCCGGATTTGAAGGCTGTTTTGATATTATAGTTTTTGGTTATCCTTCTAATCTTTTCAGAAATCCCCTTGACATAAGGTATTGTAATGCTTGCTCCTCTTTTGTTTCTGTATTAGTTTTTACTTCGCGATTTTTAAATTTTGAGATGGTATTAATTACAAAGGTTTCAGGGTAACCATTCTGTTTTAAATCTTTTTTGATATTTGAAATTTCATTATTAAGGTCTTCCGGAATTTTGCAAACGTTAGATGCTCTGTGATAAAGAGTTTAAATTATGCCCTATTTTATGGAGTTTGAATGATTCGATCCGTGATTAAGGTATTGCCCCGTGTGAATGGATTTCCTGTGCACTGAAGTTTTTATGTTTTCAGCACTTCGTTTGACGAGAACAGCGAGAAACGGTAGAGTGGAATGTTTTTCTATTTCCATGGTACCTAAATTTATACTATTAATATGTTCCAAAAATCGTATCAGCTCTTCGTTGCTGTCTGTCCAGATAATAAAGGTATCATCAACATATCTGAGCCAAAGTTTAGGTTTAATCTTGGCAGTGTTAATAGCGTGTGACTCAAACCATTCCATGTACAGGTTAGCCATCACCGGAGAGAGAGATGAACCCATTGGAAGACCGTCATCCTGGGCAGAGAACCTATATTTTACTTGAAAGTAGAAAAAAAAATCTTCATCTGGGTGCTTCATCTGAAAAACCGAGTTATTCTATATTAAAATTTTATATATTTCAATGAATGGAATACACCCTGTACAAAATTTAAACTACTTTATAAATTAAAACAATTTTTTTATCCCTATAGGTACTGAAGAATTTATAGGAAATTTTATAATTTTAGAATTTAGATTTTCAAATTGAAAATATAAATAATTTTATACTGCTGTTTTTTCCAAAATTTTAAGAATTTTCCATTTTGTTTGGTAACGTTCGAAGAAAAGAAAAAACCGAATATCGCATCATAAGGATAATTTTATGGGGAAACCAAAAATGCTAAAATTAATAGGGTGTTCCATTTAACAATATGTATATTTTTATTGTCCTGTTTTTTCTGGATCACCCTGTACATTTAAAAATAATTTTGGAACATTATTTACTTAAACCTCACAACATTTGTTAGACCTTTTTTGGATAACTCCAATAGTAAAGCCCAATAATATATAAATATTTTTGATTTACAGGGTGACTCAAACCATAGTGGCAAAAAGAATATTGTATTTTTAAATATTATGTTTATAATATTTATAAATTCTGGGGCACAAACAAAGTAAAGTTTTCTATACCGTGTGCCCTAGATCCAAAACCAAAAATTAAAATTAAGTCTTTCTAGCGCTTCTCACCAGTTGACAGGCTAAAACTCCTTTGTAATACAATCCAGAAAAAAACGGCTGCTTGCACAATGCACATTCTTATCTTAGTTTGTGACCCTTTATTTAAGAATGCCAGCTTCTAGTTTAACTGGTAAACTCGTAGAAAACGATCGTACAAATACAAATTAAAGATAAAGAAGATAGCGCTGCTGGCAAAAAGGTTAACAAAAATTTATGAAAATTAGTATTATTAGTATAAATATTAAAGAAAAGGATATTGTTAGTAGTGGCGGCTCGTGACTAGTGAGTCAGGAGGCGCTGGCTTTAAATTAAAAAAAAATTAAAATGTCTATTATTTTCGAAAGTACTTTCTCGTTGTGAATTGTAATTTCATCAGCATAAGCACTACTTAAACAAGGTAAAATATTAGTTTGTTCTAACATCTCAAAACTTACCACATTATAACGATGTTTTGCACTATTTTCATGTTTTTTATTTTCTCTGAAAGATGTTTTAAGTACTGCACCTCATTTTTAGTCCAATTATCATCCCCGCCAAAAAGAAGACACACGAAACAAAAAAAAAGAATTTTTGTCCTCACAACCGCATATCCAGAATATTTTATTATATATTTCTTTGTCAAACTTACGCGTAAACTGTGCCATACTTTTACATTTTGATTGCACTTGTACAATGTTCAATATTGGCAGTGGCCGCCCTGCATTTTTTAAATCAAGTTTTCACTTAAGCTCAGAGAACTAAACAGAACCTTCTGTAAATCACTGACCTTCATATTAGACGAAATTTTCCAATTTTATAACAACTAATAAATAACTCAAAACAAATAAACAAAACGTCAGCGAGTCAGCGGCATCGACAGACGACAGGTCGCATCGCGATTCGCGAACAGTGGGCGCGGAAAATTGGAGCTCTCCGTGGCCGCTCGTTGTGCGATGTGTAGGTGACGTCAGACCTCCGTCGTCATGACAACCCATCGAGAAGGCGCGTTAAATCGGGACGGATAATCGGTCGCCCGCCGCCGCCCGCGCTTAGTACAACCTTGAGAGCGCGCAACTCGCTTGTCTATGAGTATAGCCTGCCCGTTAGAATAGGGCTACGTTTGGTTTGAATTATTTTAATTGATTGCTTACATACATTGCGTTATTGGTTTCTTAAGTAAAGTATTTTTGGATTCTGTTTGAAATAATTGCCGGTAGGGCGGCGCCCCAGAGCCCTTCATTAACCAGCCGCCACTGATTGTTAGTACCATAGGCTTCTTACAGAGTAAACTACATTGTTTACGTTTTAAAGAAATCAAGGATTCCAGTGTTCACAATTTATCTGGTTAGCTGCATGGTCGACACATGGTCCGCTATACCTAACACGTGCATCAAAAACAGCGCTGTTATCAAACCATAGACAATTTACCTTTAGATACGTACAGCTTATCTCCTGCGCAAACAAAAGTTACGTTTTATGGGTGAAAAAATACGTCCGAGCGCATGACTGGAACTGGAAACCTTCGTGCATGCGCACAAACCTCGTGTTATCGGTCTGTCCTACTTTATCGACAATAATCGAGATGCTCAAGATACTCTGCAGAACCGGCTCGGCCGCCATTTATATTGTTGTGTTTTAAGATTTCTCTGTAGATTCCTTGTAGTTTTCTTAGCTATCGTGGATTGTGGGTGTTTAATATTTACGGATTTCCAGTTTTTGTGCAGTTAAGTGAATTGTGTTTGTGCTTTTAGTGACTCCAATTGGAATATAAACAATAACAGTAACAGCCGTTGTATTATTTTTTTATGCCGAAATAGGGGTAAAATATCGGGTATTTCATATTAGTAGTGATGTATCTTGATATATAACTTTATTTTATTATGAGCAATTTAAACACATCTAACTAGGCCTAGGCTACACAAATAAGGTATGAAAATAATGAGAAACGCACACCAAGGCAGATTATCCCGATGCATGCAAAGAAAAAAGTAAATACCTAGGTATGTTTATATTAATCCAAGGGTGAAAGTATTCCATGAGTCAAGTTGTCGAGGAAACACTTTTCAAATTCTTGAACAAAACAAGTTTTTGCCAAATTGTAAAAATCAATACAAGTTATATACCAACTATTTGACTTGAGGTTAGGTACGCGATAACACCGTAGATTGGTTAATTTGCTGGTTTTGTTTGTTTTTATATTCGATTTTATAAGACTAGTTTAATTTACCTGTTCTTGTTCTCTTCCTTTTCGAACTAAAAACACGACGACGAATCAATTTTAAACAAATTGTAAAAACAAAACCTTAAAAACAATTTTCTATACTTAAAATCTGATATGTTTGCTACTACTAAAAATGCCAGAAATCATGCACTACCTTTTTCCCCAACTTGATCAAAAATTGAGAAGAAATTCCAATTTTTTGGCAAGAATTTAAATTTTAAAGCCCGGACCTGTCTATTTTCCCATTCGTCAAACGATAATGTTGCAGTGCGCATGGCTAATAGTGTCAAGCTTTGTTTACATGCGCGAGGCCATAAAACTGCCACTTTCGTGATTATTGTTTGCTTATCTAAAGGTAAATATCTTTGTTAAGTCACATATTAGGTTCATAAAATGAATAAAATACATGTTTTACAAGTATAATTCAGATAAATTACAAACGTTAATAAGAAACTATAGGTAGAACAAGTTTTTGTTTTGTTGGTTTAAATAAAATAAATATGATCATTTCAGGTCTTTGTATTTGGTTCCTAATTATTCTAGTTCCATGGTGACAAAATCTAGAATGATAGCGGCATCCTCGCTTTCCTTTTTCACGGGTCGGCCATTCACGAGCAACAACAAAAACAGCTGTAGTTATCGAACAAACCCTTCTTTTTTTCTGTGAGTAATCATAGTAGTGGTTTATGCGATGTCGTGGTTAGTCGTCGGAATACTCGTATTTGTACGTATTTTGTGTTTTTTCTTGAGTTGTTGGAATTTTATTTTTACAACTACTTAACAAAATGGTGCATCAGTATAATTTGTGGAAAATTAGATTATTTTAATACGGAATTATTTTTTTACAGGTAAGGTTATAATCTGCATTATTTGCCGATTCAGTTGTGTAGTAATCAGGAAAAGTGTAAATAAAAATAAATCTTGTTAACATTGTTATCTGTGAGATAACTTTTAAGGATACCTTTATTGGAACAATTATTGTTGTCATGGTAGTACGTGTGAAGTATAGTTACGTGGGTTCAAGCAGGACAATAATTTGGAGCTTATGCATATATTTCACTCATTTTCTATGGAATTTGAAACATTCAAGTGTAAAATAGCATATACATAAGGCTCCCTCATAAAACCAGGAAGCAAAAAAAATTATACTTCTATTTATCTATTAATTTTATTTATTAATAATAACACTATACATTCACAGCTTCGGCTTTTTTCAACGGCTTCTTTTAATCATCACTCATGTAAAAATTGATTAATGCTTTAATGAAAACTATTTAAATTATTGCTTATTTATTGTATTAAAAATCCTTGCCACACCCTACGCCGCTGGTATTGACTAATCCTCCTTGAGCCATTACAATTCCGCACGGAGTCGGAAATTTAACTCTCTATCTATTATGTCTTTGTTTCACACTTACGAATGTTTAATGCAAACAAACAGGCTATTGGTGAATGAATAGATTTGTCAATTGTTAGTACAAGGCAGACTATCCCGATACATGTTTTGGTATATTTTATTTACTGTCCTCCACTAAATCCTCAATCTAATTAGGTACATAAGCCTATTTTTCTGGCAGTGTATTGCTTCAAAAAGTTTAAAAGACATTCTCTTCATTTCTCTATACCTTCTTATCTATACTTAGTAAATATCTATATGTTTTTGTTAATCCAAGTATGAATCCATTATTTTATTTGAAATAATTAGCCTAGAGGTATTTCAGCATTATTGTAATCAGCCTATAAAGATTAGGGAGGGTAGGATCATCATCATCATCACACCAGCAGGCCCGGTTGCATATACAGTAATAGCACGCGGGCTAGAAAATCGGACTTTCCGACGCCCTGGCTAGTAACGACACTCGCGCTAGCAGCAGTTACAGTTATAGCACGCGAGGTATAAAAAGGTATATCGGCAATCGGTTTGTTCGTTGTTAGCAGAGCATTTTTTTTTTAAATCCAATTCATTTCATAATATTTCGTAAAATATTAATTAAATTTTAAAAGAATGCTCTGCTAACAACGAACAAACCGATTGCCGATATACCTTTTTATACCTCGCGTGCAATTACTGTAACTGCTGCTAGCGCGAGTGTCGTTATAGCCACCACACCACTTGAGGAAGTCAGATTTTCTAGCCCGCGTGCTGTTACGCATTCTGCTGTCTAGCACACTTGCCATTATGATTTCGGCGATCCGAGCTGAAACGAAGTTTCTAGCCCGCGTGCTGTTACTGTATATACGGCCCGGTTCCAGCGCCCTGGCAACCCGGGCAGACGCCGGGGGCGCAAAGTCCAAGGGGCGCAAAATATTGCCAAAGGTAAAACAAATAAGCGTCTGTATAACCTTCGATGTATAATATACTATTTAAAAGATAAGGGCGCCCAAGTATTTTTTATAAATTCTGGAACAAAGCGGGTGCCTTTAACCCATTTAATAGGGGCCAAAAACACATCGAAAATGGAACATCGATGATCTGTAAACCTCGATATTTATAGTTCGCCCTTAGCGCGACGCGGTAATCGCGGCGCGGCGACTAAAAAAGAAACAGCAGGCTCGGTTGGATAGACTTGTGTCGACTTGATTTTTTCTAAAATTAAAACATTGAAGGGAGCAAATTATTTGCTCTTTCTTAAAATATCACCTCAAAAAAATTTAATATTTTTGATGGTATATAAGTACTTATATATATATTCAGGAAAAAAATATGAAATAAAAATTTCGAGAGCGCTAAATAAGACCCTTGCCCGGGGGCGCCAGGAGGTCTAGAACCGGGCCTGACCCCATGCTTTATTTTATAACGTTGTATTGTATGTTCACACCACGTGGTAAAATGCTACTCGCTCATGGAACTATTCCCAAATCTCAAATTGAACTTGGGGCCTAATCTTAACATAGTATAAAACAAAGTCGCTGTCGCGTCTGTCCTCAGCTATATGTGCTTAAATCTTTAAAACTACGCAACGGATTTTGAAGCGGTTTTTTTTTTAATAGATAGAGTGATTCAAGAGGAAGGTTTTTATGTATAATACATGCATAATATTGTAGAGAAACACTGATAAATTAAGAGGTTTGTTCGGTTTCGCATTTATAAATCTTGACGTGATGGTGAACTCGCCTTATTATTATCTCAGAGGCGTATAATACCTGGCATTGCAACGCAGGCCGGGTACACGCTAGTGTTCAATATCGTAAACAAACAATATCCCAAAGAAAAGTCTTGGTATTTGCTAGAGTATATTTTTAGTTACCTTTTGTATAAATATGCTTATAGTATTTTCCTTTGTCTGCTCTGTTACAGAATTGAGTTGTCCTAAATAATTGATATATGAATAAATGATAGAAGATAGAAGTATATTCTTAGATTGCCGATGCCTCAACTATTCCAATGTTTTTATGTTAAATTTGGTGGTTTGTTAATTTTTTTTTGTTTAAAATCTGTGCACCCCGACATTATGCTTTTAGTAACACCTTTTAAATTTTATAGCTCGGACCTGTCTATCTTCCCATTTGTTAAATGAGAATTAATTCCTCGTTTTTCAGTATTAGTATTTACCTAGTAGTAGTAGTAACATGTTTTATTTAGCAAAAAGCTACAATTAAATATTTTTAATACATTTTTTTACACATATTTATAGATTTGCTTTTAAATTTTAAAACGCAACCTTCTTTTAACAAAAACAGAGAGAAAAGTTAACCATTTTGCAAATTGTATCAAATAGCATTTTGTTTTTTAATTAAATGTAATTTTAAAGTTTTTTTAAATAGTTTTAATGATATTTGAGATTTAATAGAATTTTCCAAATTATTATATTCTATCAAACCTTTATGAAAAATAGACTTATATGCTAATGTTTTAGACACTCTATCCGCAAAAAAGTTTTGATTAGTTCTTGTTTTATAATTATGATTAAAAGAACAAAAAAATTTTAAGCAATCATCAAGCAATAAATTATTTTTAATTTTATGTACAAAGATACATACTAAATAAAAAATTAAATTTCTGACATTCAACCAATCTAAATTTTTTAACATAATTTTTTTTTTGTATATTTGTCACAATTTAAAATAATCCGCATTGCCTTATTTTGTAAAATTTGTAATTTGTCAAATATTTCCTCACTAGCACAATATAAAGTGGAAGAACAATAAAGAAAATGTGGTAATATTTTAGTATTAAATACAGTTTTTTTAGAAAACAAACTTAAATTAGAACTGATTCTTTTAAAATAACCTACTTTTCCGGCAATCTTCGCTATGATACTTTCAACATACCTAATTAAAAAATTTTAATTTTGAATCAATAATTATTCCTAAATATTGAAAACTGTTTACTAAATCCAATTTTTCAACATCAATTACAATATTTATATTTTGACAATTTAAATTATTACCCAGCCATAACCATACATTTAGTTTTTGAAATATTTAATTTTAATTTATTAGCTTTTTGCCAATTTAATAATATATTTATCTCAGAATTTAGAGTATTTAGACCATCAAAAATATTTAAAACATTAATGTAAATTAATGTGTCATAAGCAAACATTTGTAACTATATTGTCTACACATTTTAATACTTTAGGTAGTTTTAATAAAACTGTTTACTAATATACAGTTCATTTAGTGCCGTTAATATGGCAGTAGCTGAGTTGTTATCAGAAATACGTAAAAAACGTTAATACAAAATGTTTAAAAGATGATATAGTGTCCGCGAAAATAATTAAAAGAAAAAGAAAATATAGTGGCATATCGGACAAGTGTGTAACTATTTTTTATATTGGAATACACAGAGATCCAAGTTCAATGGATACAAGAGATAAATGGCAAATGGTAGGTATATAATGTAAAATTTATTTTTATCTACAGAGTGGCTTAAAAAAGCGAGTCGACATCAATTACGTTGCTTATTTATGATGCCACTTAGAAAAAAGCCGCTTGCACATTCCCGCCTTTTTTTTATTCTTTATTCAAAAATTCCAATTGTTAATCTCAAAGCCGTACAATTTACAATTTAGAATATTTTTATAGGTTTAGGTTTAGGGTGATAAACTAACATTTTTTTTTCATGTATGCTGTTAAAAGAAAAGACACAACAATGGATGTGATGTTGATTATAATGTGAATTAGATTACAAGATTTATACATATACATCAAATAGAAAACCAGTTTATCTGAGAATCTAACAATACCAACCTAAATAAATTATCCTGGTGCGCCCTGGCAGTAATAATTTAAAGCTAAAAAGAACTTTTTTTAACGAGTTTTCTTTCTTTTATCGATTAGCATTACTCTCGCTTCATTACACTTCTCCCTTCCAACTTCCAATACAATAAAAAATACACACTCTCCACAATCGTTGGTTTATTTGAAAACGTGCTCTTTCGACTGATGTGGTTTTCAATTTGGCCCCGGACTGGTCCCATCCAATTACTAAACAATCCATTAGGACAAAAAGGGACCAAGGTATTATATCCTGGAAAATATTCGGCGGTCAGTATGGCTGGGCCAAGCCAGCTGTGAATTGGAAAACCGAGGTAGCCTTTAATCCTTTCCGAAAGTCAAGTGCCCATTATTAGGCTGTAAGCCGGAATATGAATAGTGCTTTTAGCCATTTTTCCTTACATGGATATCCGGACACATTTATTATTAACCTCTAGCGTTTGGCAGCGGTATGCAGCCCCATCCCTAATCCAGATTATCCTTTAATCCCGCTTTAAATGTTTTTTTGGTATTATATTATTATACCACGGTAAAAATAAATTTAAACCAGATTAAAGTTAATCTTAAAACCTTACATACCGCTGTAAGAGGACTAGAGCCCTGCACGGGCCGGGTTTTCATCTCGGGCCTCTACACGGCCCGGCCCGACTCTCGGGTCGGGCCACTTAATCAATAAAGACCGGGCTTTTCGGGCCGGCTGGGCTTATTACGTTTTATACGTAGGTAATACGCAACAGCTGATAGACAGAACCGAATACAATACATCATAGATTCTGATAGTTTAGGCTCCATGTTTCATGTTATGGTATGTACACTTTACCAGTTAAACAACAGATTAAACGACACTTGCAAAACTTGTGACGTTTAGTCTATTGTTTAGATGTCATAAATATCAAGGTAAATTTGTTCAATAACCTTTCCGGCCGGCTGGGTTTTTCGGACCGCGACCAGGCGTTTCGGACCCACCGGGCTTCTCGGGCCGACCGGGCTTTTCTGCTCTTAGTTACAATTTCTTCGGGCCGCGTCAATGTTTTGGTTGCCGGGTCGAGTCGGGTCGGGCCGTAAAATTCCGGTCAGTGCAGGGCTCTCTAAAGTGGACTACGTACGCCTGGAAAACCAGGTTTCTTTATAGTTTATTAATCGACTAAGAAAAAAACGTTTTACTGATAAGTTAATGGAAATTAAACAAAGAATATTGGAAAGTCCTTTTTTTTCATATGTATGTATACAGGGAGACTTTTTGAAATTTACAATGGCTATATTTTCTACACCAAAGAAGATATCAAAAAACAAAAAGTACCATTTCTACAGAAACTCGGGGGAATAAAAATGAGATATTTTGTGGATCCCCTCACCCACCCCTCAAGCACTACCCTCATCCACTTAAAATTCTTAAATGGCACTACCCTTTTTGGAAAGCTTGTCAAAAATGTTTTTCAGCTAATTTCTCTTGGTTTTATTTCTCTATGTTCTTACAAATACGCAGATAGGCAAATTTCCTCTTTAAATGTCTAATTTTAGCACTATCCATTATTTTTTCCACTTGAAAACCAAGCACCATGATTCAAAAAAGGACGTGGCACCCAAAAAAATTTCGCCTGCGGCGCATTTTCTTTTGCGCCCTCGGGCGCAATCAAGATGGGCCCCCCCGAGAAGAAATCTTGGCTACGTGCCTGATCCTAGCCGATCGATTACCCCCCTCCCAGACGCATGAGCTGGATACGCCGTTGACGTAGATACAAGTTTTTAAAATGGAAAAAAGTTTTATACAGACACAAAAAACTAACATTTGTAAACCAAAATGTTCACAAGTTTAAAAGCTTCGCGCTACCACAAAAAGATTATAGATGGAAACGGCAACACCAATTTCGCATATTAAGAAATAGCTCCCTGAACCACCCTTTTTTTTTGCCAGGGAGGAAACCCTTTATGGGCACCGGTTACTTGTTCCTCCGTTCACCAATAGTGTGCGAGTTCAGGATGCCAGCCTGTTTACGCACTAAAACCTCCCTCCTCCTCGCAGAGACTGACCCGGAATCACCATGAGGTATGCCGTCAGGAGAGCCTTGGTCAATGTTTTTGCTTCTACTGCCTTCCTTCTTCTAATTTGTTTTTCAGTATGTCCTTTATAAAGTTGTGTATTATTGTCCACTTGAACCACCCTTTAGAGCAAGTGCTGCTATCGTCCTGCAAAATATGAGCTTTTTAGGATGGTCCTCGTGATATTTTTTTATAGGAAATCGGACTTCGGAACCGCCTATTATTACAGATACTCTCCAGGCATACCCAAACTATATCTGGTTTCAAGAAGGGTTAACAGTGCTGGATTTACCATTAGGCTGAGTAGGCTGGAGCCTAGGGCGGCAGGTTTTAGGGGGCGGCAAATTTGGCCCAAAATTTTTTTTTGTCTTACAGAAATAAATGGTACAATCTTTATTCATGGTCGACGGGTAGTATTTTTTTTAAATAAACTTTATTGTTGGCCGTGTCTGTTAATGGGGATAAAAAAAGGTAGTTGGAACTTTACTGGCTTTGCAGCAAGAAATTTCATTTTCAATAAAATAAGTAGGTAATCATAAATTTTAAAAATATTTACTAAAAATTATTGACCAAATTTGGGCGTGGTCTTAAAAAAATTTCGCCTGCGGCTCATTTCGCCTGCAACGGGCTTTTCCTTTCCCGAACACTTCACCTATGTCACAACTCACGATCCGTCACTGGTCTAGGGGCGGCAAAAATTGAATAGCCTACTAGCGGCAAATTTGTAAATCCACCACTGAGGGTTAATGCCCAATCTGCATCCAAAATTTTGCCACTCCCAGTATTTTTAAGGTTCGAGTCAACATACAAACCGACGGAAATGAAAAACATAGTTTTTGTAATTTCGGGATCTTAAACGTTGACATCCCATAATATCTTGAAAAAACGTATTTAATAATATACCTAATTTTGAGACAAATAACGGTGCATGTAAAAAATTGTGTGTACTTAAGACCACACGACAGAAGTGAAAACTTCAACAAGGTAAAATTAATAATATCAAATACAATTGTTCGGCGCAGACGAGCGTTACACATCCGAGCGTGACGGCTCAGTTTAATTCAGTGTCCACAAAAAGTGCTAAACGCGCCTAAAGAAGTTTTCACTTCAAAAATATACATTTCTTACTTTAAATTTTATTATTATTATTATTATTATTATTATTATTATTATTATTATTATTATTATTTGTCTTTGCATCACATAATTCTCTTGGGTTATGGTTTCATTTTTTTTGGGGAATCACCGAGTGCAAACCGTGCACCTGGGGTGTTTCCTTGCTTAGTTGACATCAGGATGGAGGTATCATAGCACTTTGCGTACTATGTGCGCTGTACTCAGCACTACCGCTTTTTGCATCGTCAGGAGGTTATGTGTTCCAGGGACTTCTTTTATAGCTTCACAAGTAGCGTTAGATATAAGCCCTGTTGCTCCTATGATTATTGGCACGATTTTAGTTTTATAATTCCACATTCTTTGTATTTCTATTTGTAGGTCCTTGTACTTTAGCTTTTTCTCTGCCTCTTTCTGCGTGATGTTATAGTCCGATGGCACCGAAACGTCGATCAGAAGACACTTTCTTAGTTTCTTATCTTTCAGGATAATGTCTGGCTTGTTTGCTGCGATGTGTCTGTCAGTCTGCACTTGAACGTCCCATATCATAGTTATTTCAGGTGTATCTACTACTGCTTCCGGGATATGTTCAAACCATTTTTCTTTGACTTCTATTTTGTAGTGTTTACATCAGATGTTCCAGTGTAGCTGTGTTGCAACCTTGTTGTGACGTTTAAGGTAAGCACTTTTTGCCAGAATTGGGCACCCAGCCACCACATGATGGACTGTCTCACTGTATGACCGGCAAAGTCTACATTTCGGGTCTCCGCCAGTCCCCATGATCCTTGTCCGCAAGTAGTTGGTTGCAAGCGCCTGCTCCTGGCACGCTGTTACGAGAGCTTCTGTTTCAGATTTCAAGTTCATATGTGTTAGCCACTTCCATGATTGTTCCTTGTTTATTATTATTATTATTATTATTATTATTATTATTATTATTATTATTATTATTATTATTATTATTATTATTATTATTATTATTATTATTATTATTATTATTATTATTATTATTATTATTATTATTATTATTATTATTATTATTATTATTATTATTATTATTATTATTATTATTATTATTATTATTATTATTATTATTATTATTATTATTATTATTATTATTATTATTATTATTATTATTATTATTATTATTATTATTATTATTATTATTATTATTATTATTATTATTATTATTATTATTATTATTATTATTATTATATTTAATAGGTATACTAATAATTTTCTTATTGAACAAGGGCAGCCGTTTACCTACCCTCATCTCTCTACTTTCAACATAAACTTGACATCCGGCAAATTTTGATTAATAGCCGAAAACCCAAACATCAAATTGAGCTCAAATATATAGAGCCTGTTGTTGTAAAGCCGCAGGCGACGCTATGCCGACGCCCGGAGGGAGGAAAGCGACTCGACTGTCGGTCATATAAATAAGATGACACAGCTGTTCTACGCGATATTCCCATTACAAGCCGAGAGAAATGTTGTTAAATGTCTATTTGTCCTTTTCTACAAGACTATAGTTCTCTGCTTCCCTTTGACCGTGACAGAGCTCTTTTGTTTAATCTATTTTGTTTTCATCTTGACCAGTTGACCACTTGATCAGTGATCAGTGCCACTGGTGTAAAACAGATGAATAATTAATTTGAAGAAATAGTCCATACTTAAAGTGGAGTTGAAACTATTAAAAGGAAAGAAAAACACAAAGTCTTCCTCCACAAAATTTAATAGAATAAAATTAGAAGAAGAATAGAAAAAAAAAACATGATATTATGAAGAAAATTGATAATGGTTAAACCATACTGAGTATTGAAAAAGTTATTAAAGGGGTGCAAACCAGCCAAGTAAAATGGGGAAAAAGAAATCCTTCTAAAAAGAAGTCGAAGATTAAAAACTTCTTAAAAATTTTTTATCGAACATATGTCTTTAAGACATTATGAGGGTAATTGTAGTTATAATAATATTATTACGTAATCCTCAGTACCCCAAAAATACCTTTACGTAATAATATTATTATAACTACAATTATCCTCATAATGTCTTAAAGACATATGTTCGATAAGAAATTTTTAAGAAGTTTTTAAATAATCTTCGACTCCTTTTTAGAAGGGTTTTCTTCTTCCCCATTTTACTTGGCTGGTTTGCACCCCTTTAATAACTAACGCAAGCAAATCCTAAATTAGGTATTTAGTCAATGACGGATTTAACTTTTTGGCATGAAAGTTAAC
This sequence comes from Polydrusus pterygomalis, assembly GCA_963969555.1. Classification (NCBI taxonomy): domain Eukaryota; kingdom Metazoa; phylum Arthropoda; class Insecta; order Coleoptera; family Curculionidae; genus Polydrusus; species Polydrusus pterygomalis. The sequence goes on along the minus strand of OZ018376.1, from coordinate 31,434,886 downwards.
GCTACAAAAACATATGTATAGAAGGGGGGAGGGGAAGTTGACGTATACAGATTGTGGTAACGACATCCGATCGAAAAAATAGTGATAATTTTTTTTTTTTTAATTAAGAGAGTTGATTGATTTTTTTGTATCTGATTGCAAAATCTATATTATATCAACACTGATATGGTCTCTTAGCATGAGATATGGATTTTTTACTTAACAACAAACACTAGTGGCGCATTTACCAGTTCGTTTTTTTCTAAATGAATAAGTTTCGTTAAATTTTCATTTTATCCAAAAATCGGCCAAACACCCAAATTTGGAGAACAATTAAATACAGTTTTATGTTAAAAACGGGTGGATTTATTAATTAATAGAAATAGAAAAATAATATCAATTTTTCAATTAACTTTTTTTTTTAACTTAAAACTGTAGAATCACACATTAGACCAGGGCTGAAGCCTTTGCAAATGGTAAAAAGTGACAAAAAATAATAGTAGGATGAAACCCATTGGAAAAGGAAGAGAATATAACAAAAATGAAAGGAAAAATAATTTACGGGCGATCCGAGGTCGGGAAGTGGAAGGGGGTGAGTTTTTAAGGGTAGAAAACGATTTATCTCGATTTCCGGCAAAACTACAAGTCCTATGGAAAAACGTTAAATGGCAAAGTTGTAGGTAATAGAAGATCTACAACTTTTGTATTTGCACTTTTTTCACATAACCTCAAAATTCAAAAAACCAAGTTTTTGGTTTTTTATTTTTATCTTTTACAAAAAAAAATTTTATTCACGAAATTTGGTGAAAATTTACCTTATTATGTCCCAAACACACTGTAATTGTTTTGATTTAAAATATTTAAATTTTAACCTTATTTTGACTTAATATCGAAAAAGCACCCTAATTTTCAATCGAAAATTCTCACGTCAAAATTTCTGCTTTTTTAAAAAAGTCGGTGGGCTTTTTGTTCGTTGAAATCTCTACTTTCTGATAGTGTAAAAAAAATATACATTACTATGGTAAATGTGATGAAATCCCCTTTAAATCCTACCTTTAATTATATTTAGAACTATTTTCGCATATTTTTTTTGATCTTTATGTTTTATGGATTTTTAATTTTTTTGTTTATCAATGTAACATGAAATCTTACGTTTTTCGAGTAATTGAAGTATAAATTTTAATAAATAGCTCAAAATTGTACATAATGATTAAAAAAAAAATTTCTGATTCGATTTTTTTTCGTTTCTTTGCATTTTTTGAGGATATTTACCATAGTAATGTATATTTTTTTACACCATCAGAAAGTAGAGATTTCAACAAACAAAAAGCCCACCGACTTTTTTAAAAAAGCAGATATGTTGACGTGAGAATTTTCGATTGAAAATTAGGGCGCTTTTTCGATATTAAGTCAAAATAAGGTTAAAAAATAAATATTTTAAATCAAAAAATTACAGTGTGTTTGGGACATAAAAAAGTAAGTTTTCACCAAATTTCGTGTATAAAAAATTTTTTTTGTAAAAGATAAAAATAAAAACCAAAAACCTGGTTATTTGAATTTTTCACATAAATTTTGAGGTTATGTGAAAAAAGTGCAAATACAAAAGTTGTAGATCTTTATATTACCAACAACTTTGCCATTCAACTTTTTTCCATAGGCTTGTAGTTTTTTTGCAAATCGAGATAAATCGTTTTCTAACCTTAAAAACTCACCGCCCCCCACGTCCTGACCTCGGATCGCCCGTAATTTATTTTTCCTCTTATTTTTGTTATATTCTCTTCCTTTTCCAATGGGTTTCATCCTACTATTATTTTTTTTTGTTTCAAAAATTATCGACCCTGGTCTACATTGACACCATTGGATTTATTTAATTTTGATCCATAATAATAAAAGATAAACCATTACAAAATAGGAAAAAAATATCTATTAGCTTCCTACTGACAAAAAGCAATTATTTGCATGAAAAAATGTCAAATTGTGATTCCAGAGCCCACTTGAAAAAATACAGAATCGCTAAAAACTTTGATCAGTGTTGTTTTACAAAAAAAATTTTACTTTTAAACCATTCACCGTATTAAGAAAATACAAGAAAGCATATTTATTACAATTATTAAAATAATGATTCATAAAAAAAATATCAAATTTAAAAATATCAGTGGCATAACGTAATTATTTTGTACCGACCCCACTGGTTGTCTTCAAGCATAATTTGTACTTTCAGATTAGTTTTATTTAAGTGCTTATTTAATTCATCAAAGTTAACCCAAAAATATCTACACGTTTATTAATTATTTAAAAATTATTACTTTTTTTAAAATTTTGGGCGGCCCTGTATTGCCGAAACGAAGCTCTTGAAGAACATAGTTTATTAAAACATTTCCGCTTAAAATAATGTCAGCAACTACATTTCGAAGTTTGTCAAAGTACTTTTGAATCATCCTGTATACATATCACTTTCTTATATAAACACATTTGCTCCCCGAATTCCTAAAATATTACAGTAATTTGTCAATGTATGTACTCTTGCCATACTACATTTATCAAACATATTGAATCCGAAATTATATTAGATATCAGTTGTCAAGGGACATATATTGACGCTGCTATTGAATTTGGGGATAGACCACCACTCTGTTCGGGTACATAGGGAGAAGCCTAGTCATTAAAAACGGGAAACAAACATGAAAATATGACCAGTTAAAAATTAAAAACTTGCACAAATGTTTAGAAGAGTTGAAAAAAATTTATACAGGGTATTTGGAAGATATGTGTGCAACGCTAAAATCAAAAAAAGATTTAAAAAAAGCTTTTTCAGAAATTTCTTCGATAAAACTTGCCCATTGATTTAAATAATTTTTGGTGTATGATCTAACACTATAAAATGATTTTTCTTGTGGACGTATCTCGATTTTGGTTAAAAATAAATATATATTAATATTGGGGTGGCCCACGCAAAAAAAATAGTAGTCACGTGATTCGCATTATCTGTCAAATTTTAATATTTTTCAAAAAATAATTCAAAAGTGGGGTTATTTCTGAAAATACTGAAAAAAGTTATTAGAAAAAGTTTTTTAAATGCAATTTCCAGCCCACATGCAAAATTTCAGCTGCGTAAGATAATTTTGATTTTTTACCCACCACTAAAATTTATTTTCCCCTTAATGAACACTTTACTGATGACACTGTATTCTTTTCTGTGTTAATATTAAGGTGTATAACTTTCAGACACAAACTACGTTTTCAAAAATACTTATTTTATAAAGTTACCTTATACAGGGTCAAAAACAAATAAACTTTGCATCACATGCGACTAAATTTTAATAGCCCAATTTTGATTTTGTAGAAAAACACACATTTAATATGGCGCTACTTTAAAGAAAATGTATCTGAAATAAAGCATTGTCAAAACTAAGAAGTTTTATGTAGGTTGCGTTGCGTCTTATTTTGCAAAAATGGTGCAATTTACAAAATATGGGTAAAAAATCAAAATTATTTTATGCAGCTGAAATTTTGCATGTGTGCTAGAAACTGCATTTAAAAAAACTTTTTCTGATAACTTTTAAGGTTATTTCAGAAATAACCCCACTTTTAAATTATTTTCTGGAAAAAATTAAAATTTGACAAATAATGCGAATCACGTGACTACTATTTTTTTGCTTAATTTTCATCTTGATCGAAGCAGAACTTGATGCTAAAGTCAAATTCTGAATAAAGCTATTAATAAAAAAAAAATTCCATATGATGCGGACTTTACTGGTCACACTTTATATAATGCAGTATTATGGCTTGGAATAGTAAGCTTTCCCTTGGATCTGATATTTATGTTGTAAATATCTGTAGGAAAATTTAACACACTTTTAAAAAAATCACGTAGCCTCGTTGTTTAATTATTTAGTTTTGAGCAGTACCTTTACTATTTTTTATTACAAATTTAAGTTTATATTAAAAAAAAATTAAAATACGGACAAGGACGCCTATTTTCCCTTGGTGCCATGGGGTAATGCCCCCCTGTGGCCACGCCACTAAATAAAGGCGTTATTTATTTTATCTACAACCATTTAATAATAGGTGCATAATACTTCTGATAATAAGAGCATTATGCTATCCATAATATAACAAGTGTAATTATCATAAAACAACAAGTGTTATTATTATATTTCCAATATGAACTCAACTTTTTTTCTGATAATAAGAGCATTATTCTATCCATGATACAACAAGTGTAATTATCATAAAACAACAAATGTAATTATTATATTTCCCATATGAACTCAACTTTTTTTCAGGCACTGTATAAAAATGGATGGTTTTTGATAAAGTATAGTATTTGACTCGCGTCTAATGAACCATAATACACTCGGATGATTTACAACAGTCGCCTTTGGCTCGTGCCGTAAACTTCATCCTCGTTTTATTATTGCCTACATTATACGCTCGTTAAATAATATACTATTAAATACTTTTTCGCGCTCTGTTAATATAAAATATTCGTTAAATTGCAATACATAAGTCTATTATATTTATAAGTCACAGACAAGTAATATAACTTAACTTATTTTATAAGTATGCTACAATCAGTATAAATAATTATTATAAAATATTTCCCTGCGCCAATATTTACTACAAAATTACGTATGTAGTTCAAACGAATAAAGCATCCAAGCGCATGACACTTCGCCATGACAACTTCCCCTGTTACGTTTCAAACAAAACAAACATGTAGCTCGCTATATTACGAAGCTCCTCAAATATTTGACATTTATTTTACAAATAAGTGTTTCCCGTAGCATTTCCTTAACATGAAGTTTAAAGTGACCCTTAGCCAGAAACTGGATGAGAATATTCCGGTTACTTGTGTTGGCTGGAGTAACACAGAGGAAGTTTACTCAATTAGGTAAAGTAGTCATAATATAATATTCCATATGTTGTCGAGAACCCTTATGGTCAAATATCAGGTTAATATACGTTTATGACCTAATTGCGAAGTTACCACTAAAATTATATGACGATAAAAGCCGTTGTGTACATGCCATCAGGTGCAACTTCGAGCAAATACAATACAAATCTATCAAAAGTTTCCATTTATTAACTACTTACGCCGGTAAACGTTATTTACTGTTGTACAGTATAACCACCGTTACGGACAATTCGGCATTCCTGCATTTTTACTTTTCTAGTAAAAGAAAGTATCGCGGAATTTTTTTTTTGTAATATTACTAGATGTCGATGTTATACCGGGTGGTGCCCATAGACAATAATTTACCTTTAGATAAGCAAACATTAATCACGAAAGTGGCAGATTTATGGCCTCGCGCATGTAAATAAAGCTAGACACTATTAGACATGCGCACTGCAACATTTTCGTTTAACGAATGGGAAAATAGACAGGTCCGGGCTTTAAAATTTAAATTATTGTCAAAAAATTGGACATTCTTCTCAATTTTTGATCAAGTTGGGAAAAAGGGTAGGTAGTGATTTCTGGCATTTTTAGTAGTAACAAACCTATCTTTTAAGGATAGAAAATTGTTTTTAAGGTTTTGTTTTTAAAATTTGTTTAAAAATTATTCGTCGTCCTGTTTTTAGTTCGAAGAGGAAGAAAAAAAGAACAAGTGAATTAAACTAGTCTTATAAAATCGGATATAAAAATAAACATAACCAGCAAAATAACCAATCTACGGTGTTATCGCGTGCCTAGCCCAAAGTCAAATATTAGTTGGTATATAACTTGTATTGATTTTTACAATTTGGCAAAAACTTAGGTACGTGTAAAACATTTTTAAGCAAAATTTCTTGTTCAAGAATTTGAAAAGTGTTTACCCGAGAACTTGACCCGTGGAATACTGGCTTTATTAAAAGCTTAATGTCGGGGTGTACAGATTTTAACAAAAAAATTAACCAACCAGCAACTTTGACAGAATTAATTTTCTCACAATCAGTCACAATTCACTAAACTACACAAAAACTAGAAATCCGTAAATATTAAACACCCACAATCCACAATAGCTAAGAAAACTACAAGGAATCCACAGAGAAACCTTGAAACAACAACAAAAATTGCGGCCGAGCCGGTTCTGGAGGGTATTTTGAGCATGTCGCTAAAGTAGGACAGGCCGATAACACGAGGTCTGTGCGCATGCCCGAAGGGCCCAGAGGAAAGGCAGCTGACCGTCGAGTCATGCGCTCGGACGTATTTTTTCACCCATAAAACGTAACTTTTGTTTGCGCAGTAGATAAGCTGTACGTATCTAAAGGTAAATTGTCTATGGTGGTGCCCCGCCGGACTGACCATGGGAAATCCCATGTAAATTTTGCTACCCTCCAATATTCGGTTCCCTATTAATTGTACCTGAAAATTGAATAAGGCTTTTTTGAGCTCTCTTCGTAAATATAAATACGGTTATGATTCATACCTGAATAAGACCACCAGTTATAAAAATTTTCTGATAAGGTCAAATGTTATTAGACGTATCATTTGTTATTAGTTTGAACGTTTTACAGTATTCAAGAAAAACTAACAATGATTAAATAATACTACATAGAAAATAGTTCGGAGAGTATCACAAATGTTCTCTGCAAGGTTTCTGATAGACCCATTCCTGCTGAAGCAACAGTCCTAAATATTGTTTGTAATTTTGAGAGTAAAGTTACTATAGGTATAATTAATAAAAACTGCTTGTAGCAAAATAATGATGTACTTGATGTTAGAGCACAAAAACATAATGCAGATTTAGAACATTTACTCTATGTAGAGGAAAATAATGAATTTAGTAACAGTACAGGATAGCTACGCCGCTACGCGTAGCTATATATTCTGTGGTAACAGGCTTCTTGGAAAAACGGTAGGAAAGTATCACAGTATACTGCACAAAAAAATCCGTATTGACGGAAGGTGATGAAATACGAAGAGCAACCTTCTGTTTTGAACCCAGAAAAATTACCTTCTCGGACTTCCATTGTCTTTATTATGTTACTTAACACATGCAACGTTTCGGTTAGTTAGTTTCTCTAGCCGTTTTCAAGTGTAAACTAAATTACAATTCTAAGGCTACTGTCTTAAATACTATTCATGTGCAATAAAGCTTGATGACTCCGCCTACGTGCTTATTGGAGTGTGAAGTTTGAGCTGTTGGTTTTGGACAAGAAGAGGCTTCCAGATATTGGGGATATCTATACTTGGTTTACTAAATCTATGGGTATTTTGATTCATGAAAGCTTCTTCTTTGAATTTTTGTTTTCTCCAGTGCTGTTCAGTGTCCAAAACCTTGGCTTCTGACCATTGTATATTATGTTGGTTGGTTCATACATGTTCCGCTATAAAAAAATACCAATATATTTAGTAACCCAAGTATAGATATCCCCAATATCTGGAAGCCTTTTCTTGTCCAAAGCCAACAGCTCAAACTTCACACTCCAATAAGCACGTAGGCGGAGTCATCAAGCTTCACTGCGCATGGATAGTAGGGGAGAGGCGGGCATAATGACATAGACTGGCATAATGACTTTTCTCTAGTATGCCAAACCTAGTAGCAGTATAAGTCCCAATTCGGGTGATAACGTGCAGCCCTGGTTCTAGTACGGACTCTCTATACTTTTATCCGACGGATTTATTGTGTTATTTGTGGTTGCCTGGTTTTGACCTTCAGTGTAAGTAACATTTTGGAATATTATTTAACTATCTAAAATTCATTTTTACCATAGTTTTAAGACATTGTCTTGACCACACAATTGTACACTAGAAATTAATAACACATTTTTGAAAGTTAATTGCAATTTAAATGTTTTTGGACCCAAATTTTTAAAAAAATATCAGGACGGGCAAAACGACATAGCATAATCGCAGATAAAATGAATAGTATATCATTTTGCCCGCCTGCTTTGTTTAGAGTTTTAACCGATTTTTTTTTTTTTATGGTTTATTCATATAAAAGAACGACAAATAGAGGAGTTTGGAATGATGTCGATATGGAAAGAGCCATACAAGCTGTCCGTAATGGCGAAATAGGCGGGTTAAAAGCAAGTATGCCATTTTGCCCGACGTGGGCGGACAAAATGATTTTATGTTGCAAAATACGTTTAACCTGTTCCAAATAAAGTTCATTAAAAAAAAGAATAAATTTATTTCTAAAGTTGTAGAGTATTTTACTGGTCATCGACATGTATTAAAATAATTAACTTAAGCTCATTTGTTCATTAGGTTTTATGGATAAAAAACTAAGTATGTCATTATGCCCGCCTCTCCCCTATAGTATTTAAGACAGTAGCCTTAGAATTATAATTTAGTTTACACTTAAAAACGAAACGTTGTGTTAAGTAACAGAATAAAGACAATGGATGCCCGACAAGGTAATTTTTTTGATATTACTTCATTGTCTACCACCTTCAAACGAACTGCTGTTTTGAAGTTATGAGAAGGGTAAATAACAATAGGGAATTCTCGAGCAATATTTTTTTTTACCAACGAATGCACCTTTACAGTAAACAATAAAACAATTGTTCAAAATTGTAAATATTGGAGTACAAAAAATGAACACATACCCCCAAAAGGTAAATGTTTGGGCTGGCATATTTAAACATCGGATTGTTGGACCTTTTTTTAGGAACAAAATTTGAAAAAAGAAAATATTTTTTACTTTTACAAAGTTAAATTGAACTTGCAATATTTGGTTTCAAATGGACGATTGTCCTGTGCACAACCCACGAGAAATAGGGGCGGAATATATCCAAAACGTTTTCGATGGACTCACAAAAGGATTAAATCACACCATAAAATGGCCGGCCGCCCATTATAAGTCAGGTGGTTTGAATTGGATAATTGAGATTGAGCCTATTTCGAAATGTACTTAAAAATAGGTACTCAAGAAAAATATGGATAATGATGATTAATTTGTGTTTGCCTACTTCGTTGCAACAGAATGTTGGAGAAAGAATATTTGTCGATTAAAGGCAAAATAGACCGTAAGACGTAATTGACGCTAGTGCACAAAGTAATCTGTTAGGTAGCTGAAAAGTTTTGGCGTCGGAAAAATCCAAATCAGGAAAACGTGATTGAAATTTTTAAGAAAACTATAACAGACGAACTGAAATTTAGGACAGAAAAGAAAGTTTCCAAAAACCGATAATTTAGCCGTTAATCAAATAGTATTTAACTGATGATTTAGCAATGTACGATATAAAAGCATTCCACTATCTGGAACTCCGTTAAAAGAAAAAACTCTGGAGACGGCCAACGAATTTAAATTTAAAAACTTTAAAGCTTCCAACTTAAACTGATTTTGTTTTTTATGTATATGATAAAGAAATGTATCATATTTTGAAACGAATTTAAATGTGCCTTTTTCTTCCTGATGCAGAAACTCTATACTCTTCTCTAAACTATAAGGAAACGAAAGGGAAACTTAAAGTCTTCCTCCACAAATTTATTAGTATAAAAATATTCAATAAAGGGTCACTACATGTTTCAAACGTAGAAACGTTCATCATCAGGAGACAAAAAGAAGGCTTTGCTGATGATGATGTTAGCAGAAGAAAAAAAGGCAAAGATATATAGCCCTAATGAAGCTTTTATGGAATAAAAAATGGTGTGTTAATGAATAGTAAAGAAAAAATTGAAAGTCATTTTTATCATACCTACTGATTATGTAGAGAAATAACCACAACATTTATATAAAAAAGTCCAAACCAACTAAATGGAAGGGGAAGTAAAAAAAAATTTTAAGACAATTTGATAATCTTCCATCAGCAAAGCTTTTTTTGTCTCCTGATGATAAACGTTTCTACGTTCGAAACATGTAGAGAACCTTAATTAAATATTTTTATTCTCACAAATTTGTGGAGAAAGACTTTTAGTTTTTCTTTCGTTACAATACTATCAACTCTACTTTAAACATGAATTATTTCTTCAAAATATAAACTAGAAGCTATTAACTATGAACTCTAAAAACATAGTAATAATAATAATCTTTTACTTCTCTTCCTTAAAACTTCTCCACAATAGACACCTCTATACTCACCATGATGAGGTACCTACTGAAAATATCTATTTTGGTCCTATGGGTAGGTATGCCGAATCTTTTATTTTAAACATATTACTGTATCTGTAAAACAAAATGGCGGGGGGATGTCATTTGCTTTATAAAAAAACCGGTAACTTTGGTTGGGTTGAATAGATTTTAACAAACTTGGCCTTGTTCGATGGAGTATTTCATTCTCTATTCATTGCGCATCGCCATACCACAATCATCAAAAAATAGATATTTTAAGTAGGTACCTTACCTACCTCTTGGGCAACATAAAAAAAACATAATTTTCTATTTGACTATGTCTGTTATGGCCCTTAGCGGAAATTTCACTAATTTGGGAATTATTCCCAGCGATTTCCCTTGGTAATATTTACTAACGACATTTTACTATACATTTCTATGACTGAATACTACTGAACTACTACGTAGTGGTATTTTTTTTTTACTTTTTTTCTAACCTATAAAGATCATAATTGGCCGAACTGCCTATTCTTATCAGCAAACACCCCTGGCCCCAAGAGATTACCTTGGGCCGAGTCTTTAATGGTCTCAAAAAGTTTTAATGCTGAACTTCTTGACCGAATGGCGAATGTTTATTTTAACCGATTTGTCTTCGCTTCCTGGCTAATGCTAATATATAGCCATATATTCAATGGTTTCAAAAAACTGCTTCCTTTAAAGTTTCTGTGCATTTATTAAAAAAAAAACGACATATTCTCTTCCAAAATTAGATACCTACTAATTATTTTTTTCAATAATTGCAGGGTTCCAAAAGTTACCCCTGTATTCAAGCCATTTATAGGTCTCTTTTATACATAATTGTCCTTGACAACTGAGTCCTTAAGTTATAAATCTAACCTTTTTTAACGTAAAACTGTACGCAATTGTACTCTAAAGAGTTTTATTTGGCCGATTTTTGGATGAAACGAAGAAGTAACGAAATATTGATCAAAAAACGAAATGGCGAAGGAATTACTAGTGTTTGCTCATAAATCTAAAAAAGTTCTTTGAAAATTACCCGGCATTCCATTTATTTTGTTTTTAGTGACGACAATCAAATTCTGTCATGGTCAGTTTCCAACAACCAACCAACAAAGATCGCCCAACTTTCCAAGGAAATGTTTGCAACCGACATGCAGTTTTTACCAAGAGTCGGTACCAGCCTTGGAAAACATGGGGATTTGATTTTGATTACGTCAGCAGATGGAAAGTAAGTCTCATTTTTTTATAATTGTGACTGTACTGAGCGACAAAGCTTCAGTGCAAAAAAATTAAAACAAATTTCATATAGTTTTTAGTATTGAAAATACTATTAGGATCGTGTTTACGCAAACTTTGCATTGCATGTCGATGTCGCTCATGTCGATGTCGCTCATGTCGATGTCGGTCTGCCGTCTGTCGCGGCCAACAGCGCAATATCTAGATCGGTCTTGTAACATAATACTCTGATAATACTTGGTAGAAATATAAATATGAATCAGCGTAAAGTCGGCAAGTAAATAATGAATAATGTTTAGTTTAGTTTAGTTTGTGTTTTAAAGAACGCCATAGTAACTTTGTTAAAAAGTGTTTTATTGAGATAAGTTATAACTAAGGTAAGTTCACGTTATTTAAATCGGAATATTATATCGAAAAAAAAAGCGGGAGGCAAAAAGTTGGAGCACAATAATTGCATATTACAGGGTCCGCCCAAATTTGGTTAACAACTGGGATAATTTTTTTATTATTGATTTCTCAGAAAATGATATTGTACCGGGTGATTGGTTATATTTTGCACCCCTACCTATCTCATGAAAATCTTCATGGTCTATTTTGAACGCTTGGGTAAATAAGTATAATTTAAAAACATAGCATAAGTAGGCTTAGACAATATGACCGATTGAATATAAGGCAATTGTTCACCTTGGTTGGTCTGCTATGTGAATATTATTGTTTATAAACAAATTAATATTAATTATTCTTAGAAATAAAACCATACATTTAATATAATATGTTTTAGTTAATATACAAGGTGTCCCAAACGTAATGGGACACAGAGCAACAGCAGGCTCCTTAAGGCGAAATAATGCGATTTATTTAAACTTGCATTATCCCAAAATTGATAACAACCAAGATAAAGGGTGTCAAACTTTTATTTTTGTTTTCGTTTTTTTGGGATTATTTATAGTTCACCTTGGTTGGTCTGCTATGTGAATATTATTGTTTATAAACAAATTTATATTAATTATTCTTAGAAATAAAACCATACATTTAATATAATATGTTTTAGTGAATATACAGGGTGTCCCAAGCGTAATGGGACACAGAGCAACAGCAGGCTCCTTAAGGCGAAATAACACGATTTATTTAAACTTGCATTATCCCAAAATTGATAACAACCAAGATAAAGGGTGTTAAACTTTTATTTTTGTTTTCGTTTTTTTGGGATTATTTATAATATGTTTTAATTAATATACAGGGTGTCCCAAACGTAATGGGACACAAAGCAACAGTAGGCTTCTTAAGGCGAAATAATGCGGTTTGCCCTTATTGAATTTTTACACTTTTCATATTAACTTTCCACATTAACTGTTAATATGGCTGTATCAGTTTTTAAATTTTTAAAATTTTTTGAGTCACTGACGTCATATTTTTCTATTTTATATTCACCCTGTCTATGCCACCGAAGATTTGAATACGTCAAAACGATTTACTCAAGATGCAAAACTTTTATATAGAATAAAATTTTCTGAGAAATCAATAATATATAAAAAATTATCCCATTTGTTAAAACCAAATTTGGGCGGACCCTGTAAAATTAAAGAACATTTTTTAAACTTTTACAAAATCCAAATTAGAATGTGGGCTTTAATTACATGACATAGGTCATTAAAATTTTAAAGCTGTGTCAGGTATTTTCAATACATAGGATGCTTGCGTAAGGTGCAAGATCTGTGAATTTTTTTTTATATAGATATAGTATATAGGTACACCATATTAAAGTATTTTTTGCAGATTTCATATATTGAATAGATCTGGTAGAATTGAAAGAAGTGTCGAAGCTCATAAAGGTGCTGTTTTGGTGGGACAATGGGGTAACGATGGAACTGGATTGCTTACAGGTAAGCCTCTTTTTGACTCCCAGTTTATTTAATGATGATTTTTTAGATCACATACTTATATATTATTCTCCTCATAATTTCACATATTCATGTCATTCCTTTATATCTGTCTTACAGCTAATACGATCTTTTAAATATATGAAAAAATACAACAAAAATACTTAATAAAAAAACTACTACCGCAGCGTTATTTTTTACCGGACATTGCCTCTTCGGTAGGCACATCGAACGTATGCACATATACAAGTTTACACAAGCGTCTAGGGTCATACAAAAAAAATCAAAACCTCTGTAAAAGTAGTAAGTATATTATTAACGTAGGTAAGTAGTAGGTTTAGTCGAACATAATAGTCACACTCGGGAAGGTTGTAACATCACTAGTCTAAGCCGTTCTCAAAAATATACAATTTTTCCAATCTAAACTATCCTCTTCAAAAAGCCCTCCGCATTAGGAAATATTTCCATAATCACTATTTTTCATCTGCGAAAGTCAAGGTAATTCGTTTAGTTGATTATTTTATTTCATCAATTTTTTCGGCTTAATGTAATAGGAAATAATAAAATGATTTATGTGCGCATTCTAACACATTTATTTTTAAGTTTCCTACGCTTTATTGCGAACGTTAATTGGGCGTTTGAAAAGTCCACAGCCAGACTCTAGACGCTTGTCAAGTTTACGACTTCTGCAGAAATGATGCGGATGCGGATTCCACGTCGTGTGGTATTACAACGGTTTCCATAGGACTACGTCAGACTATTTGAAGGGGACCAAAGGTCTGCCACTCGAACCTAACCTATGTTCCAAAGTTGTAATGTTTACCCAATATACAAAAATAAAAAAACTGTCACTTACATTGTCGTCAGGACAAAACTCCATAATAATTTACCTTCCTAATCTTTTGATTAATTTTATTAGTTGAGCTTCTTATTGCGAATGACACGCTCTAATGAATGGCGTTGTCAGAGCCAAAGCTTTTACGGTGCATTTAAACATGACAGGAAATTGCTTTTAGAAAAGCTGGATTGTATAACCGAAATCTTATGTCTTAAGTGAGCAACTGAGGAGAGACATTATAGGATGGGAGAATTAACATTTGTCCCACGGTTCTTGTTTTATGTTTAAATGATCCTCTTAGGATTATGGGGTTGCTGGAGAAACACTATTAACTCTTCTTTGTTTCATTTTCCAAATAGAATGACCATTAGAATAAAATAAACATCCTTTTTAAATTTGAATTATTAGTTTCTTTATCTTTTTAGCTTTTGCTAGATTATGCATAACTACTAACCTATTAAACTTCCATATTAACTGAATATTAACATTAGAAATAGTTTTTCTCTACCTTGCCAACTATAATAATTATTATTGACCATGATCTTAATAAAAACAATCTATTTGAAAGCAGATAACTTGATTTTTTGATTCTAACAATAACATGGAAGGTGATTATTTCTCTTTTTTTAGTTCTAATCTTGGGGCCTCCACATCTATTCTGACACCCGCTATGCTCAAGCGGTCACCCATCCAAATTATAGTCGCGTCCAAGGTAGCTTGACTTTAGAGATCGTTATACTAAAACCATAAACGAGGCCCAATGTTTGGAAAGTCATATCTTTATTAATGATATTTGAATACACATTTGTTATAATTATAGTATTAACACCCACCGTTAAAATGAGTGTATTGTAATTTATTTGATGATTCAACTCAAATTTTATAAACAGGAGACCACAGCACCATTTTTAGAACCCTTTTCAATATAATAATACAATCGATTTTGTTCGACATACAGATGAAACGTATGAACAAGTCGCTATCATTTTCATGTAATTCTGTATTTTAGAGGCAATACAATGTAATACAAAATAATGGGTGATAAATATTAAAGATAACTTGGTGTTATATTTAAGATGTTGTGCCAACTACAGACCCAGTAATTTGTAAACAAAATATGTTTATTTTTGAAGAAGTAGTCCATACTCAAAGTGGAGTTAAATGATACAGAAAAATGATACAGAAAAACTTCGTGCTTTTCTTTTTCTGTAAAATATGTTTATACCTATACATCCACTAATCCCACAATAGATCACCCTGGAAACTTAATTTTAAAAAAACCGAAAGGAGACAATAAAATTTAAAAAGTTGTTCAAATTGTTCTATAAGGATTATCAAGTGCAAATAAATAATTTCTAGAAGTTGATTTTGCATTAAAAACTACCAAGCAATATTTTTTGCACAAAGTTTATAGGTAGTTTTTGAAAAAATTAAAATAACGTTTTACATTTATTATATTTCCTGGCTTTTTCAATAAATTTATGTATATATAGCAGGTTTGGGCAACCTTTGCTTAGCTGAGGGCGTAATTTCGGGCCTTAATCAGGTCGCGGGCCGTGAGCAAGAAATAGGTAGGTAGTAGTGAATAGGAAAGCGACAAAAATTCACACATTTTTTATTTAATAATCAAACATATAAAATGCAAATTAATAAAAGAAGATAGAAAAATCAAAGGAAAATTAATGAGAAACTTGAGTTTGAAGCTGAGAAACAAGATGATCAATATTGGCGTCAATATCACTAGTACATAGGCGCAAAGTGTTTTCTAAATTAACATCTGTAAGCCGAGTACGATGCTTATTTTTATTAATTTTCATGATTGAAAAAAGCTGCTCACATTTATTCGTGCTTCCGAATGTGCAAATTATTTTTCGAGCGAAAACTCTCAGCTGTGGATACTTTTTTTCGGAAAGGTATTTTCTGTAAAATTCGCTTAGTTCCACATCATCAAATTTAGACTTCAAATATAAGTCTTCTTTAATCTTAACAACAAGCGCGCTCTGCCTGCCTTTTCATACGCAAGCGCTTCCATCGGGCGCGCGTTATTTGAAATATTTGAATTCTATCGCGGGCCGGCTTGAAGCTAGTGGAGGGCCGGATCCGGCCCGCGGGCCGGGCGTTGCCCATACCTGATATATAGTATATACAGTGTGTCCAGGAATAGAGTTTGGAAGAGGAAAAACTTTTTTATTAGTAGGTATAGAAAAAAAAGTCCTTCTTTATAAAAAAACGTCTGCTTGTGCTGAAATAACAATTTCGAATATCAGATTTGCGATTACTAGGTATACAGGGTTTGTCACAAACAACATTTTTAGTTTTTTGAATCTTTTTTTTTTCAATTCCTTGATTTATTAAATGAATTTTGCCAGTGTTGAAAGTACCATTTCAACTATTAGATTTGCGAGTACTATACAGGGTTCGTCAGAAACAACAGTTTTTGTTTTTTGGATTTTTTTTTTAATTATAATTTTCAATTCATTTTGATGATTGGCGAAATCATCACTTTGGGAACAAATGGATTGGAAGGTACCTATCCAAATCATTTGGCACGTAGGAGTCCCGATCTCACAATTATCGACTTTTATTTATGGGGATATCTGAAGCCATATTATGTGTATAAAACTAATTTTAATAACTTCTCTCTCTCTTAAAAGGAAAAATAAGAGTAGTTATTGCAAATATCCCAATACAGCAAGTTAGGAACTGCTACAGGGAATTCAGATGTCGAGTTGAACTATATATGCGCTAACTCGGTGGTACCACTTTTGAATAAAAGTTTTATTATTGATGATTGAATGAATTGAAGAAATTATACGACATGTAATAATAAAAATACTTCAAAAGTAGGCAAATAAAAAATGGTTTTCTTACAACAAAATCGTTACTCGGCCAGATATAAAATCATATTCGAAGTAAGAAAGCAACAATAGTTGTTTGTTTTTACGTAAATTTATTTTAAACAAAATCCAAAAAACTAAACTAACTAAAAGTAATCGCAAATCTGACTGAGGACAAGCACGCTTTTTTATAAAAGATTACTTTTTCTTCTATACCTACTAATAAAAAAGTTTTTCCTCTTCCAAACTCTATCCGTGGACACGCTGTAGGTAGGGTGATATAAAACATAATTGTATACAAATACTACCCATAATAAAATTATTGAAAATATTTGGAGCAAAAGCATTTCAGCCATAAATCTGATTTTTCAGTAAAAAAAAATTAATTCCCATTAAGTATGTACCTACCATGTATCTACCTACAAACAGACCATAATTATATGTAGAAAAATCTTAAATTTTTTTTAAAAGTGCTGAATAGTTCTTGTTACAACTCAGCACACCTATTATTCTTTTTGGTTGAGCTAAGTTACAAGCACTAAAACGAATCCATCAATAGCACCACTAATAGTATTTTTATACTCTAAGCTGGTGAAGATGGTTTTATCAAAATATGGTCTAGAAGTGGAATGCTACGATCAACAGTCGTAAACAGCGAAAGTTCGGTGTATGGGGCTTGTTGGTCACCAGATAGCCAAAGCATAGCCTACACTCAAGGAAAATGCGTCATTATCAAACAGCTAGCACCCAACACGAAACCATTGAAGGTATGACATATTTTCCATCACCTTGAGCAATAAATTAAGGTCAAATATTATTGTTTAATAGATGATATAGTGTCCGCGAAAATAAGTAAAAGAAAAAGAAAATATAGTGGCATATCGGACAAGTGTGTAACTATTTTTTTATATTGGAATACACAGGGATCCAAGTTCAATGGATACCCTGGGGCGGGTAGGTTGTTTATTGCTATATTGGGTGGAGCACCACCAGGCTGACCATACGAAATCCCATGTAAATTTTATTAAATTTACCAAGAGTTTTTTTTGAATAACCTTTCAAAAAGTCCAATACAATTTTGATGTAAAATTAATACGGAAGCCAATATTTGAAGGTGACAAAATTTACATGGAATTTTTACTATGGCCATTCTGGCGGTATATTACCCGGTATACACTGAACACTCACAGACAAAAATATTGCATACCTATACTTTATTTTTATTATTATTTTTTATATTTTCTTCTTACTTTTTCTTTAAATGAACCAAAATCGGACCACTTCATTAATTTCTATAAGTGTGCTAATGTAAATTATTTTACCATTACCATACGTAAAACACGGTACTTAGTATAAGACATTTAGCAATAAAAAAATACATGACTTTTTAAGACAGACTTAAAATACATTCTGCAATATTTTTGTCCGTAAGTGTATATTTCAAGGATCAATTTTTAAGAATAAAAACAAAAAACTCATGGTCTGATTATAGATAGCAACCAAAACCACCGTGATCTATATAACTATAGATAACACAAGCTGTTAAAGTTAAGTGATGTTTATCGGCGTAGCTAGCCTTAGTTTTCAGGGGGAGCCTGGGTCCCAATGTACGGTGGATTAAAAAATATATTTTTTGAAGTGAAAACTTCTTTAGGCGCGTTTAGCACTTTCTGTGGGCGCTGAATTAAACTGAGCCGTCACGCGTACACCCGTCACGCGTAACGCTCGGCTGTGTTGGGTTGTTCAATTTTAGGAAATATATTTATTCGATATTATTAATTCTACTTGTTGAAGTTTTCACTTCTGTCGTGTGGTCTTAAGCACAAACAATTTTTTTTTATTTGTTGTTCGATTATGGCTCTTTAACTTGTTTAAAATCTCTCTAATAATTGTCTAAACATTTCGACACTAAAGCGACTATCAGCGCGCGCGTCTTGCCCACGATAATTCCGCCAGAAGAGAGTCACTCAAGAACCGTAAAACGGTGTGGTGTAAAACCCCGCGATTTTTATATCCTAACTAGTTTAGCCGCCAAATTTTACCCCTTATGGGTAACGCCTACGCCGGTTGTTAAAAGAGGAGCAGCGGCCCCAGAGGTACCTTGTGAAGACCCGCCAAGATCATCCCCAAGCCGACGGATTACAGGGTAAGTCGTTTTGGTGTCGTCTCTTTTCTTTTATCAATCTCACGATTTACGTCCATTTTTCTCTACATGTTAATGAGCTATTAAGCGAATTTTCATTTGTCGTGCAATGAAAAAATAAATATTAACAATATTATTTATTACACACGTTTGTTTTTTTATTGTTTCTTGTTTACATTATTGTAATTGCAATTTTTTTTTTCTATTGAATAGTTCAGGGGGGCCCCATGGCCATCAAAGGGGGGGGGGGGGCAACCCCCCCCCCTCCTAGCTACGCCGATTTACTGATGTTCAAGTATTGTTTAAGATACTCTTATGCTTCTTAATGGTGTATAAGTTATTATACAGGGAGGTCAAAAGAATAACGAAACAGCGTTGTTTTTGGGCCCTTACACCCATTATTTAAAAAAATGCCCAGGGCACCGGGGCATAACCTCTAAAATTTTAAACGGCAAGGGAGGTCAAAAAGTGGCACCTCATTTTAAAGCTCTTTTAATTCTCTTTACAGCAATACAAATGTAGTACCTATTTTGTCACCCTGTATAGGGATTTATAGGGGTCCAAGAATTTTTTGAAATAAGGGTGATAAGTGCACAAAAACAACACTCTTTCGTTTTCGTTTGGCCACCCTGTATATACAGTGTGTCCAAAAAGTATGCAACATATGGGAAAGGTTGTTATCTATCACTGATTTCTGAGAAAATTTTATTCTTTATAAAAGTTGGTGCATTCCTTAAAATAGGGAACTTGACAAAAATTTTAAATGCGGAAAAAATTCTATTAATCATAAGTACATATTGTCATAAAACATATGGCAGCAAAAAAAACAACATATTTCGTCCCAAAAGACCGCTAGAAAGATTTAAAAATGCCCCAAAATTCAAATTATTCCAAGCGGGTAAAAACGGGCTGCTATAGTAGTCGTGACGTCAAGGGGTATCATTTGTCAGATTTGTGTGTAACATCCACGAAATAGGTTATAGGTTTTCAATAAATTTGATTATTTGTCAGATTTGACATCCACGCGTCAAGCGACACGACCTTAAAAACAACAATATAATAACACACGGAAATCCAAATGCAAATTGGGTCGCTCGGCACCTGTCAGGAGTGTCAGGATGACGGATGACCAAAAGTCATATCCCCTGACGTCATCGGGCTTTGCGCGCTTTAGAGATCGTTTGAAATGCTTTTGACACGCGCGAAACTTTAAAGAATTTTTACCAAGTTATTACTGATTTTTAAGGAGTAATAATTGGGGAATACTTTTTTCAGGTCTAACTAAATCATATTATTGAAAAAAAAAATTGGAAAGTTCCCTATTATAAATGCATAATAATATTTCATATTTCACCTGCGGCTAATAGTAGGGGAGCGAATGCCATTTTTTTGAAATTGCCTTTAAGAGTAAAGTACCTTAATTATTGGAAATAGGTACAGCAAAATTTTATATGGAAATGTTTTTGCAAATTAAAAACTTAGTCCAAATACGAAATTTGAGTTAGGTGTGTCAATTTTTAATTTTTTTTATATGCATTTCTTTAAAATAGGTTGTTGGACTTCAGCGTACTGGGTGAAAATGACAAATAAATTCTTAATTATTTCCAGTAATATGAATAGAGTTGGATTCTATCATAATTTTGTTTAGAACATAAGTTGGCTAAAATGTGTTTAAGAGGAAGTAACCCCTTTTCCACAATGAAAATTGCCGAACGTTTTGCTGGTCAAACGAAAAGAAAAAATAAAAATTGGTATTTGGAAAATAAATTCTACTTTAAATACCCTATCCAGAAAAGTAAATGACGATCGAAAATATTCCCAAATTTTTTTTTAGAAATTTTTTTTATTTTTAATAATTTTGTAATATCTTAAACAATTCTTTATTGGTCAAAGGCAAAATTGCTTTCCCGGGTGTAGAATGTTGTACCAAACAATTTTTCTTAAAGCCGTTTTTCAATATCGGCCTTACTTTTTTCTCAAAAACGTTGGGCGCGTAAATCCACTTTACACGCTTAAATTCACTTTACGCGCCCAACGTTTTTAAGAAAAAAGTAAGGCCGATATTGAAAAATGTCTTTAAGAAAAATTGTTTGGTACAACATTCTACACCCGGGAAAGTCATTTTGCTTTTGACCAATAAAAAATTGTTTAAGATATTACAAAATTACTAAAAATAAAAAAAAATTCTAAAAAAAATTTTGGGAATATTTTCGATCGTCATTTACTTTTCTGGATGGGGTATTTAAAGTAGAATTTATTTTCTAAATACCAATTTTTATTTTTTCTTTTCGTTTGACCAGCAAAACGTTCGGCAATTTTCATTGTGGTAAAAGGGGTTACTGCTCTTAAGTAGGCGCGCAACACGCTGATATCTGAACCAACTAGTAACTTTGAAGGGTTTTAAAAAGTTAGCAACTACTTAATCCATTTTTATTATAACTTTTATAAAGATTAAAATTTTCTGAGAAATCGGTGATAAAAAACTTTCCCATAATAATATGTTGCATACTTTCTTGGACACACTGTATATTCACCGAATTCTAGTGGAAAGCTCACGAAGGTCTGGTCCTCTGCGTAGCGTGGAGCTCCGCATCAGATATCCTTGTATCTGGCGGGGAAGATTGTAAATACAGGGTGTGGGACAGCCAAGGTAGACCGATGTTTTCAAGTGTTCATCACAATCACCATATTACTTCCGTCGCATGGACGCCAGCTGGTGACTTGTTCGCTATTGGATCGTATAATACTTTAAGATTGTGCGACTACTCTGGAGTAAGTTAAGATTTGATATGTTTTTAATTAGATTAGAGCAGCGGTTCCCAATTTTTTTTACCCACGGAACCCAAATTGATCATACTTTTTTTTTGGCTTACTTATCCCCATTTTGATAATAAAAAAAATTATTGTATACCTTGTAGTTTGAATATTTTCATGCTTGACATGAAAAGAAAGAATAAATTGTAAATAATTATTGTAAGTGTTATAAAACATTTATTATACCGGGTGTACAACTAAAAAGGGACACCGGCTGTATCGTGGAAACCGTTTACCGTACGTTTTGCGGAAAAAAATATTAAACACAAAAGTGACTAGGAGAAATTGCTGGAAATTATTTTTAAGTTTCTAGGTTGGCCGCTAGGGGGCGTAACTATGGGGGCCAAACAAAAAGCGGGATTTTCTCAAGAATCCCCATTGTAGTAGTAGTAGTAGTAGTGGTAGTAACAAGATTTATTTAGCAATGTGCTACAATTTAACAAGTTTTACAAAATATTTAAAATTATTTAACAATATCAACTATGAAGTATTAAAAAAATGTTATCAAACACTATTTTGTTTTTTAAATAAATTTTTTTTTTGATTTTTTTAAAATTTTCAAAGAACTCTGTGATTTAATTGAATTGTTCAAGTTGTTATAGTCACTTAATCCTTTATGGAAAACCGATTTATATGTTAAATGTTTTGATATCCTACTTAAACAAAAATCGTTTTTATATCTGATGGTTGAATAGTTGATTTTCAAAATTTTTAGTTAAAAAATCTTTTAAATGGGAAGGTACCTATAAGTTATTTTTTATTTTAAAAATAAAAGTACAAATCAAAAGAAATACTAAATTTTTAACATTTAACCACTGAAGTTTCTCTAAGATTAAATTTATTTTCGTATATTTATCCACATTTAAAATTATAGGCATAACTTTATTTTGCAAAACTTGGAGTCTATTAAAAACTCCACCATTTGCTGTGTATAAAAGGTAAAATTATAGTGTTGTAAATTGTTTTTCGTGAAAATAAACTTAAATTTTGACTAATTCTTTTTAAATAATTAATTTGTTTCCAATTTTAGATACAAGATTTTCAAAATGTAATTCAAATTTCAATTTGGAATCTAAAATTACTCCATGTATATATAATATAATATATGTAAACATGTATAAAAGGAGCTAATTTTTATATGGCTTGTCGTTTTCACAGATATTCTTCTTATTTATTCTTCTTTTTGCTTAAGTTAAAAAATATATACCATTGCATTTAAAACTTTTGAGAAAAATGTAGAAATTGTTGATTCTGTTAAATAGCGCCCTCTAGCTGTCGCAACTGAATTCAGAACGACTTTGTTTTTTTATTAAATTGATAAAACAAAAGAATCCCTATTTAGGGAGTTAAAATTTGTCAAATTCCGATAAGCGAACGCAAAGTTGTGAATATTTTTGCACAGCAATATTTGTCCTCTCCTACCTGCTTTAAACAAAAAGGTAGAGCAAAAACTCAAATACAAAAGTTATCCAGAGATTTAATTAAATTAAAAAAGCTACCTTAGATACATGTTTCTTATGAGGATTTTTGAGAAAATACCGCTTTTTGTTTGATCACTATAGTTACGCCCCCTAGCGGTCAACCGAGAAGCTTGAGAATAATTTTCAGCAATTTCTCTTGGTCGCTTTTGTAATAAATATTTTTTTCGGCCAGCCGTGGGGTAAACGGCTTTCAAGATCAGCCGGTTTTTAGTTGTACACCCGGTACAAAAAAACGTTTTAGTTAATTCTCGGACGGAACTCAGAACCCCTTTGACCCTGTCACGGAACCCCAGGGTTCCGCGGACTACCTTTTGGAAACCGCTGAATTAGAGAACTGTTGCATATCGAAATGAATTCCGACTACAGAACGCGTCAGACTTTTTGTTAAACTACCTTTTACTTTAATACCATGCGAGCAAAAATTATTTTCTATACAACACAAAAAAGAAGCAAAGGAACGATTTATTAGACCTGACATTTTTTTCGGATGAAAGTAATTATTTTTCTTTTTCTTTCTGTATATTCTTACTTTGTTAATTTTGTAAACAACAAAAATAAATTTGTATTTGCCTACTTATTTTATTACTCATTAGCTTGGCATATATCATGTCATAATTTGACAACATTTTAACCTAGATTTGGTTAGATATATCGTCCCCATATCATTATGATCTGAACCAAGCCACACGTTTTTTAATCCAAGCTCTCTTTGATGCAAATAATTTTGCTCGCACGGTATAACCATAAATTAAGTAAACCAAGACATACGCACGTAAATGGTCGAAAGCGAGGCTCGTTTGTTTATAACAGGCAACGTTCTTCGTAACTCGTTACAGATTTGTACGTCGTACAAAATTAAGGGCGGCAAAATATTTTCATTGCATGGTTTTGTTTCTCTTTGGTTTAACTAACGAGTATCTTACAAAAATTATATTTTAGTGGTCCAGGTCCCTTGAAAAACCCAACTCGGGGAGTATTTACAAGATGGCATGGTCCAGTGATGGTACCCAACTTGCGGGCGCATGCGCAAATGGGCATGTTTTCTTTGCACATGTGGTTGGGCGTCATGCACATTATCTCAATTATAGGTAATTTTTATTATAAAATAAACCAAAACATAATTTTACCAATATTCGGCGACATTACCTACATTTATACAGGGTGATTGGAAATTAATTTGACAATTTGTGATACGGTTGCTGACGTTATTTTAAAAAGGAAATTTATACTTACTGTATAAGTGTTATTGTTAATATTTTTAGTGCCACAGTAAGTGAAAGAAAAATGGTGACGGTAAAAAACGTGCTGGATGATACCAATGAGCAATTAGAACTACCAGAAAGAGTTATACAAATGGTCCTAAGATATTCACATTTGGTAATAACAACACCATCACAGTGTTATATTTACAGCACCAGTAACTGGAATACTCCATTTATTTTTGATTTAAAAGATGGTTCCGTTATCCATTTAGAGTTGGCAGAAAAGTAAGAATTTTAAGACCATTTTAATATTTGCAAAATTATTGATTGGCAAATCTTATTTTATTTATTTCGAATAAGTATCGCATAGCGGGAATGAGGGCAATGACACAATTGTATTTATCCCAACGTTTCGTTTTATATAAAAACTTTATCAAGGGTCTGAAAAGAGAGAGAGAGAAGACAATTACAAAATTAATGCGATAAAATTTAAAATACAAATACAGTTATAGCAAAAATTAAAATGAGGCAGTAGGTCCCTAATCAATATACAGGGTGTCCCAAAAGTAATGGGACACAGAGCAACAGCAGACTCCTTAAGATGAAATAATACGATTTATTTAAACTTGCCTTATCCTATGATAACAACCAAGATACAGGCTGTTAAAGTTTTAATTTTGTTTTCGTTTTTTTCCAATTATTTCTTAACGAAATAACATAGCAGCACAAAATTGGTTTTGGGGTTTTTTGAGGTGAGGAATTCAAAATTATCCATAGTTTTTGTGTAACCAGTAGAGGGCGCTGCCTATGGCATGGCACTCGTTTTAGCTGGCATAACTTTGTTTAGGCTTCTAATATCGATCCGACTATTAAAAAAATAAGCTACTTTACTTCTTTTACATCAAAAACGTATAACTTATTGAAGTCGCTAGGAGCAACCATTTTCGGGATAATCGCATTTCATATATCCAATGCAACTAAGTACGTGGTCCAAAAGCAACGGAAAATCGAGCAACGGTGAATTTCTGACTTAAAATTATTGTAAATCAGCTACATTTGCTAAGTGTCAAAGTTAATGTAGATACTTAAGGTCGAGCTTAAGGTTGACTATTTTTTTCTAATAAAAACGCTTTTTCGTTTACGGAATTACTAATTTTATTCTAATTAAAAATTTTAATTAATATACTTATAACATTTAAAAGTAACAAAATAGTTAGAAATAAAAATGGTAACGCCGCGCCGTGATAGTAATTGTTCAAAATGGCCACCATTGACCTCAATGCATTTCGTAATGTAAGTAACTTATTTTTTAAATAGTCGGATCGATATTCATATAAGAAGCCTAAACAAAGTTATGCTAGCTAAGAGGAGTGGGCCATGCCGTAGGCAGCGCCCTCCACTGGTCACACAAAAACTATGGATAATTTTGAATTCCTCACCTCAAAAACCCCAAAACCCTTAATTTTGTGCTGCTATGTCGTTTCGTTAAGAAATAATCGCAAAAAAACGGAAATAAAATTAAAACTTTGACACCCTGTATCTTAGTTGTTATCAATGTTGGGATAAGGCAAGTTTAAATAAATCGCATTATTTCGCCTTAAGCTTAAGGAGTCTGCTGTTGCTCTGTGTCCTATTACTTTTGGGACACCCTGTATAAATACATCACAACTTTGGCCATTAAATAAATACTTCTTGTTTAGATAAAATATACATGAAAAATGATTTAATAACAAATACACAGGTCTTTAAGCCTGTATATTCATACTGTAGAATATGACAACACATTTTCTCGAAAACACATTGGATAAATGTATATATCCGAACTGTCAGTATCAATTTAATAGTAAAACGTAAAGTTTGAAGGTGAAGTTAGATTTAAATTATAGATAGCTATTGCAGATGGCAAGACAACCGACTGTGAAGTTAATTCTCCCCTTACCACAAGACTGGAGGTACTAATGCCTCCCGTACTTATTAAATACATTTTTATATTTATTTAAGATCCCAGAGTAGCAAGCACTCAAATTATTTGTGTCAGT
This sequence comes from Polydrusus pterygomalis, assembly GCA_963969555.1. Taxonomy (NCBI): domain Eukaryota; kingdom Metazoa; phylum Arthropoda; class Insecta; order Coleoptera; family Curculionidae; genus Polydrusus; species Polydrusus pterygomalis. The sequence goes on along the minus strand of OZ018376.1, from coordinate 31,408,436 downwards.
TCTAAAATTAATTATTGAATTACTTAGTTAAGTTAATATAAATCATTTCACTAATATTTTTCTCTATGTAATAAAAATACTTTCTCTGTCGAATACTCGTGGGTGGGAAAAATCAAAGTCATGGCCCGTTAGATAAGATTTTATTTAATAATGCATTGTATATGTTGACTTAAAGTCTAAGTGAATCGTTTATTATTAAAACAGGCTAAGTGACATTTTGCAAACTTTTCAGTAAATGAAAAAAACGTTTAGCTTTCGAAATTGAGAAAATGTTTAACTTGTATTACTTGTATGTACTTGGCTTATTTCTGCAACAAACGGCTTGAGTGACACATCGAAAAAGAGCATATCGGATATGAGTACTTGGTTTCTTTCTGCACTAAACGATGCGTCTATAAACTAAATGTGTATTTCCGACAAAAAAACGGAAATGCCCGAAAATGTTACTTGGCGTCTTTTAACAATAAACGATTCAAGTGTATTCATGGTATAAGGTACCATCGTGACAGTTAAGAATCTAGATACAATATAATATGTAGAAAAAATTTACTTTTTAGATATTTGCTCTTAATAGAAAAAAATACAGTTGGACTGTACAATTATCAAGGAAAACTGACTGGACAACCAAGGTGGCCAAACATGAGGCTGGATTATTTGAGGGCACCTATCATATCATTAGCCAATGATACATTGAGCGTAAGAGATATTAACGATCCGAAATGTAAGATATTATTACCATTTCTTTTAACATTCGAATTGTAGGTTTTTTAGGTGGATTTAATACGCACCCTGGTGGGTACTTCTAGTGCAATCTATTTCTGTATTTGCCAATCAAGCAGACTGATGTAGAGAAGTACGAAATGTCGTACCCTATACTGGAGTGTTTGCGCCGTTTTGTTTTTTGAGTCCTTTCACGTCCACACTTTATTGTACCTGTATTTTGTATTGTTGTTAATTCCAACGTGAAACGTGATGACGTTGCAGCTTATGTACTACTTACTATTTTATTAAGCAGGGTTTAAATGCGCGGCAGTGTTATCAGTGGAGTTGCTTCGGGTTGTGGCATTCTGACGAGTTCCTGACAAAGGACGAAACAGCTGTTAATGTCTACTCTGTCCCAGGGAGTCCATTGTTTTTGGCATTCCTGGGTACTTCAATGCAAAATGCAGGTATTTTCACACTTTAAAGTCCTCTTACCAAAAATATGTTTCGTTGATATAAATTATACGGAAGCGATTATCTACTTTTTTTTTTTATTAATTTTTATATTTTAGCTATACACATTATGGACCTAGGAAACAACAGAAACGCGAACGAATCGAGCACAACTATACAACATACATCTCCAATTATTAGAATAGCTTTAGACCAACAAGGACCACCAACTGGAAGAATTTTAGCATTACTGGATAAATCACGTGATTTGTATATTGTACAAATTAGGAATTCAAGCAAAAGTTTCTCTAAACTAGGTAAAATAAATTTAAAAGGGGGGGCTGAGATATTTATTTATTTTAATATATGGTCTATGGTCTGGCCCAGCGGCGCACCCAGGATTTTATGTTAGGGGGGGGGGGGGCCGCCAACCAGTGCTGGAAGCAAATTTTTTAATAAACTTTTAAGTTACGCATTTTTATAGAACTTTGGAGCTTTTTTAACAGGTACTCTTGCAGGGAAGATCGCAATAGTCTAGTCATGGGAGTCGTTAAACGGTTTCTTAGGGGGGGGGGGGGGGGCATTGGCGGCTTGTGACTTGTTAACTTGGGGGTGTACTAAAAGTCTGCTGTAGGCGAAATGCGCCGCAGGCAAAAATTTTTTAAGACCACGCCCAAATTTGGTCAATAATTATTATAGTAAATATTTTAAAAATTTATGATTACCTTCTTATTCTATTGAAAATGAAATAAGATAAAGATAGAAAGGCTAATTTATTTTTCATTAGTGGGTACATTGTTTAACAGTAAAGTTCATTCATCTGTTTTTATTTGCAGCAAACTTATCAATAACAATAAAGTCCCTAGATTTACACTTTGTGGTATGTATCAAGTTAATTTCGAGAGTTTAGGTATTCCCTTAAATTTAATTTCAATTTTTTGCTCAATACTTAATGAGCTAAAATTGTTTCTCAAACATTCATAGTCGTTTTGGCATTAAAACTGTTTATTTTTATTAAAATAAGTCTTTACTACCCCAAAATAATAACAAAAATATAAAGGAAAACTCGAAATAATAAATTTATAAATTCAATCAAACCATATTAAACCTCAATAAGTCAACTTTTGTCAATAAGTCAACCTCCAGGGGGAGGGGGGGGGGGGGGACAAATGCCCCACCTGGCCCCCCTCAAACGAGACCCGTGAGGTAAATCTAAGAAAATTTACTTTTTAAAATACTTATCCACTTTCATAATTTTTATTTCATTGGGTGTTTTGGGGGGGGCCAAGGCCCCCTTGGCCCCCCCCCTGGGTGCACCACTGGTCTGGCCTATGACCCCCAGACTCAAAAACACAACGCAGTAAGCCATGACTACATAGACACACTTATATACTTTATCGCCTTTTTAGGTAGAAAAATTGACTCATTTAAATGGAACGCCACAATTAACATGTTAGCAGCAATACAAGACGCCCAACTGATCGTGTGGTATTGCCCGACAGCATCATTTAATTCCAAATTGTTGCATCTTTGTTCCTTACAATATGACTCTCCGGAATTGGGAAGGAATCCAAGAATAAACGATTTTGTGGGTAATTCGGTGTCGATTAGGAGAGCAGATGGGTCTTTGATTAATGTCCCAATTTCGCCTTTTCCTGAACTGATACACAAGTAAGTTAGGACGTGCACAAATAAGATAATGAAAATAGAAGTATTTGGGCGGCAAAAGGAATATATAAAACTAAGAATTTCAATTTCAGTTTAGTACTACCTATAAAAATATCTATCTGGCCATTATGTAAACAACTAAAACTGCAATGCCTATTGCTACTAGTAGGGGTTCCGACCATAGAACGACCTTCACCCATCGCGTTACGGGATGAAACATGTTTTTATATAAAATTTAATATGTCAAAAAATATATTTCGTGAAGGTTGACTGAAAATGTTGGTGCAAAGTATTTTTAATTAAAAATTAAAAAATGATTTTTTTTAAACATTGCACTCATTCCGTTACGTATTAAATTGCATACAAATCGAAAGCATGTAGCTTGTGCAATATGCATACGCTGGGTTGACTACTTAAGGTTGAATTCTCAACGTCATTCAATCTATTGCCAACCTATAACCTATTTCGCGTTGATTTTTTGAGTTTATTATTTTAATAACTAACATTTAAAGAAAATCAATATCGTCGGTACATTATTTAGGTAGTATCTGATATATTACAAAAATATCAATTTATTTCATTGCTAATTTTGGGAGAATTGTATAATGAAAGAACAATGAGTGACAATGACATAATAATATTTAAAAAAATCTTACACAATTTTTTTCACTATACAATTCTCCTAAAATAAGTTATGAAATTCTTTGATATTTATTAAATATGTCAATTATTACCTATAGAATATCAAGTCGATAATGATTTTATTTAAATTTTGTATAAAAGCTAGAAAACATAAATAAATCTACGCGAAATAGGTTATAGGTTGGCAAGCATGTTGATACTCCCACCTTAAGCACCATTTAACCCTTAAGGTGGGAGTATCAACATGCTTGCCAACCTATAACCTATTTCGCGTAGATTTATTCATGTTTTCTAGCTTTTATACAAAATTTAAATAAAATCAGTATCGACTTCATATTCTATAGGTAATAATTGACATATTTAATAAATATCAAGGAATTTCATGACTTATTTTAGGAGAATTGTATAGCGAAAAATATCGGGTAAGATTTTTTTTAACATTATTATGTCTTTGTCACTCATTGTTGTTTCACTATACAATTCTCCCAAAATAAGCAATGAAATAAATTGATATTTTCATAATATATCAGATACTACCTAAATAATGTACCGACGATATTGATTTTCTTTAAATGTTAGTTATTAAAATAATAAATTCAAAAAATCAACGCGAAATAGGTTATAGGTTGGCAATAGATTGAATGACGTTGAGAATTCAACTTTAATAAGCTTCGTCAAAAGTTTTCCGCTATCTTAGTGGTACAGGAGATATTGACCTTTGTCGCACTAATGGGCCACCCTGTAGTAAATACCAAGCAAAGTTTTACCGCATTTAGGTTAGGTTCTGTCATATTTGACATATATTGCACACAATTTATGTCAAATATGATAGAACCTAACCTAAACGCTAAACGTTTAAAAAAAATAATTTTTTAATTTTTAATTAAAAATACTTTGCACCAAAATTTTCAGTCAACCTTCACGAAATATATTTTTTGACATATTAAATTTTATATAAAAACATGTTTCATCCCGTAACGCGATGGGTGCAGGTCGTTCTATGGTCGGATCTTAGACTATACCTTTAGTTCGTTCAAAATCGATTATATTTTGCTGGTGACTTTAGGATGTTTATAGAGCTTTTACTGAGGATGACTGGTCATTTGCAGGAGGATCTGAAGAGAGTGGTGTGAAATGAATGAATTGTATTTCAATACAAAACAGTGTGTTTGCATGTAATTTACTTTAAGGAAAAATATTTTAATATTTTAAAAAAGGATTACATCATTGATGATAACTTTAAAAAGGATGACGACTCATTATAATTAAGGTGTAATTTTTGATGAAACGTTAAGCTTCAATAAAGATATCGCAACTAGAATTACTGCCACATATAAGACCATGTGAGCTTCATAATCAAATCGACCCAACATTTCAATACCTACTGATGTATGTTTTCGATTATTCAATGCAGTAATATTACCTAAGCTGCAATATTGTAGTATTATTTAATCACCTCAATATATTATTTGAGTATGTAGGTCATTGAAAGGGGTGCATTATAAGTTTTTAAAAGATTTAGATTTTACCCCGAAAAAACATCAACTATTACTAAATATCTTTAATAGAATGCCTTTAGAGAATAGAAGAACAATTACATGTTTGGTGTATCTGTATAACATTTTGTCTCAAAGTGTAGAGAAACCAGAATTGCTTTCTCAGTTACCTTGTTCCGTCAATCGCATAAATAACAGATATACAAGGAGATTCTATTTAGATTTTTCTAGCACCAACCGTTATTTACACGAATTCCCCATTATGTATGTGTAGTCTATTTAATAGGTTTGCAAGTGACATTGACCACAAGTATAAAGTCACAAAATATATTATAAGAACTAAACTACAAAACCAGGTTCAGAGTTTATTTTAACTCACATTACTTGTAAAGTTTTTATTAGATGATTGTATTAGATGTATCTGTAAACGGCTCCCACTACTGTTGATACTGTATGTACATAGATAACTTTAATAATGACAAGTTTTACCGTTCCTCTGCGGATGCAACTTTTATTTTCCTAATGCATCCCTTAGCTGATCATCGTTGAATTATTCCAAATCTGTGCAGTGTAATTTTATTGAACAGATTGAGCTGGACCAACCGAAATATAGTCCGGAATTGGCTCCGCTTGATATATTTTTAAATAGAAATTTAAAAAACACTTCTGGGACCGTCATAGTACAGAAAAAAACCAACTAAGGAGAGGAGGGGGTATTAATGCCTATGGGCCACTCTTTAAACAGAAAAATAAAGCAGCACCATCGAATTACAGGCTGATATCGTTATTCTCGGTTGTATTACTGTATCTACGATTGCAGAGAAATGCATGGCAGTGAGAACGGTGAGTTTCATGGACAAGAATATAGCTTCTTCCCGGATAGCCAGTTTGGCTTCCACAGGGTTAGGGTACAGTATTTGGGATTCTGGATTTAGTGTCTAGAATATTACGATTGTTTAATTGTAGCACCATTTTGTGATCTGAGTAAGGAGTTCGAATGTGTGTCATAAGCTCCTCCTGAAAAACTGAAATTCTGCAGTTTTGGGCAGGATAACATCAAGATCTTTAAAGTAACTAGGTTGCCTCATCGAGCAGTACTCGGGAGTTGGATGGCCCTGGATAGCTTGTTATTACAGGGTTTAAAAGATGTTTTCAAAATTTTTGTGATGATTGATTGTGCTGATTTTATATTAGAGAAAAAAATATTTTAAATAACAATACCTAATTGTATATAATTTGATTTTGAAGTGTAGGCATAAAGAAGTAAAGTTATTTGTGAGAGGGTATTCCATAAGTTTAACTAATCCTAAGCGAGACTAATAGTTAATTTTTTTAATTTTAAGAAAAATACAAGATAACAGATGGACGGACGCTTTAGACTTATGCAGAAGCATAAATACTGACATGGTATGGGCTTGCTTAGCTGTATTGGCTACGCAATCAAATTCTGAAACTATCGATATAGCTGAAGAAGCTTTTGCCAATATTAACCAATATGAAAAAGTTTATTATATCCATTATATAAAGGTAACATCTGTACTTAATTATTTTTAGGAGAAAATTAATGAGACTTAATTGAAGACAAAAAAAATTGACTATTAGAGCGATGACACACACGGCTTGTTTGTAGCAGTCTCTCTGTTTTGGCACATTATAAAAAATCAAAAGAACTTTGTTTTCTATTTTACCTAAGTTATTGATTCTAGTATGTAAATATAGTTAGAATTAGTTTTTCTTTAAATGGGAATCATGTAATAATATTTTTAGAGTTTGTCTTCAAAAGCTGAACAAAAAGCTCATATGTCTTTATTGGGAGGTAAAACAGAAGAAGCAGAATCAATTTTACTTCATAATGGAATGGTTTTTCAAGCTATTTACAGTAATATTACCATGCATAACTGGACAAGGTAAAGAACAAAGAACAAGGTTGGCAGGATATACATCCGTGATAAATATCTTAATAAATATCATATTTATGCGACGATAATTATCAATATTTTTTTTTCTAAAATTCTATTCATCAGTATAAAAATATGGCCCCGCTGCCGCTGACCCGGCAACAGCGTATTATGCTGCTTACGATGCGGTGATTCCCTATCTTTCCGGGACGTTGACCACCTGTTGTTCTTTGCCGCGTGGCATTTTTATTTAGTTCCGATTTTTGATTGAACACAGCAATATTTTGCTGTTTGTTTTATGAAATAAAAATTTTACAATGCCAAAAATAAAATATCCAGTTTAGGTTCATTTTGATTTAATTAACAAGCCCAGTAATTCCGGGTTTTAAGTTGAACCATAGTTAAAAGCAAAAATACATGATGTGTTCATATTCATAAACTTGTATTTTTTACCTAAATTTTACATTCCTACCATACGAGTCTTAAAATAACTTGTTATTGTGATAGCAGCTAACATTGAATAGAATTGAAATACAAATTTACAGGTTTATAACATGTTTATATTAAATTAAGTGATTTTGAATTTTTAAATATATCTTTACAGAAAACAGATGAAATAATTTTAAAATAATTAAAAATATAAATAAATATCTAAATTTGGATATATATCGGATACTTATATAAATATCATGATATTTGCCAACCCTGGTAAAGAACATATCTTTTTAGGAACTAAAAAAAGTTAAGGTGGAGTGGCTTATATTGCCGGAAGGTTATACAGGGTGATTCACGGTGGATGGAACGTTAGACGTTTCTGACGAACCAGTAAAGAAATCGTTCTGAAAATTTGGTCCCGTACATAAACGGACATGCTCTACCAACCTAAAATATTTTTAGCAATACAGTGTTGCCGCTTCCACACAAAAATAATAGTAACTTCGATTTTTTAAATGCAACACCATATATTTTATTTTATTTTCAAAACCCCCTTACTTTCCTTACAATTTTTATTAACTCTACTCTATACTTATCTCTTACCGTTTCTAAGATATAAATTAATTTCAGTTTTTTCTGTCCGAAAACGTCACTTTTAAAAATGCTGATAATTTTGAACTCTAAAACACTGAAACCCTGAAATTTGGTAAATAGTTAACTAATACCATAGGGCTCTTTGCCCTAGTCCCAAATCTTAGTTGCAATATACAGGGTGGTTGAAAAATACACTTATTCTGGTAACTTGAAAAAGTGACCATAAGTCATTTTTTTCAAATGTAACACCGTGTATATTATTACGGATTTGAAAAGCTGCTAAAATTTCACTTAATTCTTGTATATCATACCTGTACCTAACTAACTAGTTTAACCATTTTTTGACGTATTAAGCATGATTGGTAAAATTTTCTATACAATTCAATTTTTATGTGGTTATTAGTAAGTTAGCCATGACAAAAACTGATGTTTACGTATGTTACAATGGTTATCGTTTTGACATTTCATTAAGTTTAGATACAAGATAGCAATACAGTTTAAAGCCATGGAAGAAAACTATACAAATGCAGTTTTTATGAATTTATTTATTTTATTTGGACAAAGTACCCCTATTTCAGAAAATTATCGGCAGGACATGTATAAAGTTTAACGAAATGTACTCTAATTTAGCGCCAATGAATCTTAGAAAATTTATAAGGATCCAGAACAATTTTATTAAATGTTAACTAGTCAAATAATAAAATACTTCTAAAATTATACCTAATAAAAGGCTATTTTAACAGATGTTAAAAACGCTGGCCGTTTTACATCCAAACACTTTAATATGCGGGTGTTGACTGCATGGATTTCAAGAAAAATTTAGTTTAAATGTTTTTTGCATGTTAATGCAAACACACATTGTCCAAATAAAATAAATAAATTCATAAGAACTGCATTTTTATCGTTTTCTTCCATGACTTTAAATTGTATTTCTATCTTGTATCTAAACTTAATGAAATGTCAAAACGATAACCATAGTAACATACGTAAACATCAGTTTTTGTCATGGCTAACTTACTAATAACCACAGAAAAATTGAATTGTATAGAAAATTTTACAAATCATGCTTAATACGTTAAAAAAATGGTTAAACTAATTAGTTAGGTACAGGTATGATATACAAGAATTAAGTGAAATTTTAGCAGCTTTTCAAATCCGTAATAATATATAGGGTGTTACATTTGAAAAAAATGACTTATGGTCACTTTTTTCAAGTTACCAGAATAAGTGTATTTTTCAACCACCCTGTATATTGCAACTAAGATTTGGGACTAGGGCAAAGAGCCCTATGGTATTAGTTAACTATTTACCAAATTTCAGGGTTTCAGTGTTTTAGAGTTCAAAATTATCAGCATTTTTAAAAGTGACGTTTTCGGACAAAAAAAAACGGAAATTAATTTATATCTTAGAAACGGTAAGAGATAAGTATAGAGTAGAGTTAATAAAAATTGTAAGGAAAGTAATGGGGGTTTCGAAAATAAAATAAAATATATGGTGTTGCATTTAAAAAATCGAAGTTACTATTATTTTTGTGTGGAAGCGGCAACATTGTATTGCTAAAAATATTTTAGGTTGGTAGAGCATGTCCGTTTATGTACGCGACCAAATTTTCAGAACGATTCCTTTACTGATTCGTCAGAAACGTCTAACGTTCCATCCACCGTGAATCACCCTGTATACGTCCTCCCGTCTGTTGATTTTTCAAATCTAATCACTACTTCCTGACTTTTTCAGAAATAAAATAAATTTTTCTTGCACACCAAACTTTTTAGAATATATATTGTAATAGAATAATTTCTATACCTAAATCAAACCAACCGATTATATATTTTAGGGCATTGGATTTAGCAATTAAACACAAGGCTCACATTGACACCGTTTTGTATCTAAGGGAAAAGTACCTAGAGTCTTTAGGAAAACCGGAGAATAATAATAAATATAGCAGTTTAAGAGAAACTATTACAATAGACCCAGAAAAAATCGAGGAAAAAATCAGAAGTGAACAAAAAAGAAAACTAAGCCATTGAATAGTAGGAAAATGAGAAATGGGTCTAACTTTTATGTTTCATTGTTGTTTATTACAATAAAAGTGTATTTTAATAAAATATATTATAATTAAACTACCTAATACGTGTATAAATTTGGTAGTGTGGCAATAGGAATGTAAATTTCTATGGTTCTAATGTTCTTACTTCTGTTCTGCGATTTTTAAATAATGTTGATACTGGCCTTTCCTTAAGGGATCCAACTTTGTCAGTTCTTTATAGTAATGAATTCTGCGATCCGCATATTCCTTATCACTTAAAACTAGACTTCCAGTTAACCAGCACTTGGCTAAGAGTATCCCTAAAAAAATAATAGAATAAGTTGTCAAAAAGAGAAACCAAGGAAGTAATAAAATCATTTTAATTTGAAGAAATAGTCCATGCTCTAAGTGGAGTTGAAAGTATGGGAAAGAAAGAAAAAACCAAAAGTCTAAATTTTGTGGAGGAAGACTTTTGGTTTTTTCTTTCTTTCCCAAAATCATTCTAGTTATAAGCAGGGAAAAAATGCCATTTTAGGAAGGGTATGTATTAATATTGAGATTAGGTAATACTGAATATTTTTTTCCCATTTTCTAGTCTCTAGTAATATATAGGTATTAAAAAAATATATTGCAGAAAATGTAGAATACAAATGACTGGTTTCCTATTACAGTGAAAGCTTCCTTTGCGGACAGCTCCTATAAGCGGACATCTTCCAGAACCGGACAGTTTTTCTGGAACCAAATTTTTTAATATTAATTCCTATGTAAAACACGCTCTCATAAACGGACGCTCCGTCGGACGGACACGGACAGCATAATTGTCACCGACAGGCTCGAAACGCTCTCAAGAGCGGACACGAAGCTCCAACAACGGACGAAAACTACATACATAATATGTAGGTATAGAAATCACTCAAAAATACTAGATTTTTTTAAAAAATAACCTTTTTTGTACGTTCAAATGTTAAGTTAGGAGTCGTTTTATTTTGGAATCAACCTAAAGTTTTATGTATATATGTGTTACTATTTGATGTAACTAGTTGTATTATGTTCATATGTTTTCCAATACATATTTTTACATAAAAAAGTTACCTAGTATATTTTTAATTGCGATTTATTTTTTATTTTTTTATTTGCCTTTCTTATATGCGGACACCTCCCATAAGCGGACAGAAATGTTGGAACCGTTAGTGTCCGCTTATAAGAGCTTTCACTGTAATCACTTACATTTGCAATCGGGTTCTAACTCGTGCAACTGTTCAAAGGCATCCAGCAACTCTTGCCTCTTGTCATCATTTAAAGCTGGATTACTCAACACCCACCTCAAGTAAAACCAAGCACTACTATCTGCTGGGTCTGTAAATACAGCGTTTTGGACTAAAGTTAGGTCCTCTTCAATACAGCTTTCATCTAAACGCCTCAACGTACTCCTATAGTGCCAAGAGGAGTAGTTTGAAAAATTGGCATTTAAACGTTCTGTTGAAAATTTAATTTCTGCTGCTAGTGTTATACCAATTTTATTTAGAAGCAATCTTCTGTAATCCCAACAATGAACTAAAAACAAATCAGCTTCTCAATATTCCTATTGTATTTTTTTCTCGATTTTCTTATATAAAATATTTTTTAAATAAGTACTGTGCAAAAAGTGGATCTAACATATTTTATGTCATACCAGTAGTGATATAAATTTTAAAAAAAATGTTCTGTTTTTTTTTAGAAAAAAAACAATGCGGTTTGTTTTTTTCAAAAATGTTGTTTTTTTTTCAGAATCATTGTTTTTGCTTTATAGAAAAGAGTAAACTTTTTTTTAATGTAATAATTTTATTAAATATAATAAAGTAATCTCTATTCTATTCTCTATTTATTAATAAAGGTACATAATTTATTTTTTCTATTTCACGTTCATAATAAGCTCAGTACGATACGCATTTGGGTATCGTAATGAAGCTATTTTGATACGCGTTTTTTCTTTATTTGATGTTGGTAACATTTAAATGTTTTATTTCATTAACTTGCGCGGCCTTTGTGATTTACGAGAAAACCAATTTTTCGCAGAGGAAAAATAGCTTGATAACCCACTTTTTTATTCTGTGTGGATAACAGTCATGTATGTTGGTTGCATAAATCTATAAATCAATCTTTTGTAGATGCTTCAAGCTATCATTTTCTGCCAAATCCTATCCAAAATTCAATCTACTAACCTTCCAATGTCGATTTTAACTTCAGCTTTATTTGAATTTTCCATCTTCCCTATACTAAATTGCAATGCCGTGACGTAAATTTTGAAATTCGAAAAAAGTAGTAAAATCGCCCGAATTTCCGAACGCTCCGTATATGTTCCGAATGTACAAGGATCACACAACGTATTCCGTCCAATTTCAAATCTCATATCGCTAAAATAACTTTAGAATCTCGTGATGAAAATGGGTCAATAAATCAAAAAATGACAGTTTGCAAAATAATTTCTGTTGGAGGCTGCTATGATTAAAAAATAGTATTACCAACATAAAATTTAGACATAAAAATTTACAAAATTTGAAGGATTTATTTTCTTCTTAAAAATGTATTTTTCTTGATTATAAAAGGTGAAATAGAAAAAAAATGTATAAAGCACATGTTTCATAAGGCGTTTTAGCGCACGTGTCAATAAAAAACTCGCCACTTTGTGGCTCGTTTTTTAAAATAGACGGGTGCGCTAAAACCGCTTCTTATGAAACGTGTACTTTAATATACTATTATTACCTATTTAAATACAAACAAAATAATAAAAACCTGCTTCTAATCTAAGTTTACAAAATTTTATAATCATGTAAAACAAAAACACAAAACCCAACTAATAATTCGATATTTAAATAAAACCTTATTTATTGTTAAGTACTTAGTACTTACCGGATAATATGGGGTTATTATATTATTGTAAATTGTAATATTAATAATATTATTTATAAAAGAATGAATGCACGCACTACGCACCACTATGTATAAAATAAAATAACTGTTAACACTGTTGCCGCATCGATATCAAATAAAAGCGATCTGTTATGTTTACTTATTTTTTATTATTCCTATTTTTTAAGAAAAAGGGTTTTACCCGAAAATAGTTCCGGCTCCGGCAGATGACGGCAGAAGGCGCTGTAGTTTGCTTTGTTGCGCAAATTCATCTCATGAAAGAAAACATTGTTTTGCTGGTTGCTGGAATACTTAACCTTAACAGTAGCTGTCGCTGTCATAATATGATGATTTTTAATTTTTATTAAAAATATAAAATCCCCCATTTTTCTTGTGTATTTTCAAGAATTTTGGTTCAACCGGGCACAACGCACAACCAATAAATATGTTTATTTATTTTTTTCATAAAAAACAAAAAAATTATTTCTTTTTTAATTAATATGATTTTTTTTTTTAATTTGAAATAAAACAATGTTTTGTTTTTTTTTTCAGGAAAAAAAACGTTTTTTTTACATCACTACATACCAGTACATTATTGGGTTTTTATACCTTAGATACCATCTACATAATGGATTACTTTATGCCCGTGCGGTACACATTATGGTCCGCGAGGGCATTAAGTGTTGCATTAGGTGTGCATCTTGTTCGATTTTTTATTTTTAAATTTGACACATTAAGCATTTTAATAATGTCAAGGTAATGTCGCAGGTAAAAATAAAAAATTGTTAAATCAAATTAAATTAAAAAAAAAATATTTATTATTCAAAACGAACTGGTATGACATAAAATTTTGTATGCACCACGGGTACTAATAGATATATACCCTGGGACAACTTACTTTACTTTAAGAATAATTAAGTGTTAGGGTTTCCTACTTGTATTAGTAAGTGTACAATTGTTGCAAAATATTAGTAGTTTTGTAAACCTTATTTTCTTTGTTTTGTAACTTAGGATTGGCATACTTAACTGAAGGTTATCAAGAACTTACAATTTCTGTCATCATAGGTTAAATATTTGGTCACTAAATTAAATTCCTTTTCCCAATTTGGTTTTGGATGCATCAAAAGCACCCAATAGCGATGGTGCCAAGAACCATAAGACTTTGGATTGGCAAGAAGGCACTGTTCAGTTAATGTAATTTCTGTGTCTAAAAATTTTACTAGCTTATCATCACCTTCTATTTCATCCTTTTCACTAAAAAAAAATATTTTTTCATGTGTGTACCTCTAGTTAGGTATACCAGTATTTATAAAATTATTTTAAAAGCTCTATTATTGTTGGTGACACTTTTTTCATTTAATCTTCCTTTTTTTTGTTACCTATTTTTTTGTTCCAGTAATATTACTTCTTTGCGATAATTCCATAAGGTGTAAATATCAGGATTGACGCAGAGTAACTGAGAAGAAATAGCAAATGATTCTCGATCATAAGTATCACTTTGCCTTGAGGATAGAATCTTTTTCATGCCCATACGATAGGCTACTAATTTTTTTTGTTGTTCTTTTTGTTTTTCTGCTTTTTGTTCCTCCGTGGACTTTACTTTTAATCTACCGTGCTAAAATTTAAAATAAAATTGTTTTTTTTAAGGGACAGGACAATGTTCTAATTCTTTCTTATAGGTACTTACCATATCTTATTTTTTCCTTTATAAACTTAAATAAAAGTTTCCAATATTATTGTATTGTATTGTATTGTATGTCCTTTGGCTCTGCTACGAGGCAATTTGCCAGCTCATTCCGTGGTACCCCCAGTAAGGCGAGTGTGTACACCTAGGGATTCCAATCTTCGTAAATCAGAATTCTTGTTGAATCTGTATTCTGAACTTTTGCTTCGTGGTAGTTGTGTTAATATTTACCAAAGGTTCGTGTTAGTTTTTAGTTAACTTTTTTCGACTGTCAAATTTAAGGGATACATAACCTCACATACTAAAATACAAATCTCTTCTTCTTTCTTGACTTGAATAGGGCATCGCATTAGGAGCAACGCTACAGCCAAACCAATGCTAACCTATCATTCCTTTGTGGATCGGGCTGCTTGATAAAATTATGGAATTTTGATATTTAACATCGAAATATGAATATTGATGCCATTTTTCTTGAAAGAAAGCGATACGTCAAATTTGTTTCTGCTGTTTTTGTCAAATTTTTGTGAATTGTTTTCGGAAACCTAAACAAGCGGTTTTTGTTAAAATAATTAATTTAGTAAAACAAAAATGGGTGTTCCAAAGTTTTTTAGGTACATTAGCGAGCGGTATCCATGTTTAAGCGAGCTTGTAAGAGAGTACCAGGTAATTTTGAAGTTTAGTTTTTTTTGTTGTTTTTTTTAACACATTCTATTTTGTAGCTGCCCGAATTTGACAACATGTATTTGGATATGAACGGGATTATCCACATGTGTTCCCATCCCGACGACAATAATCCTCATTTTCGTATTACGGAGGAGAAAATCTTCCAAGATATATTTCACTACCTTGAGGTGCTGTTTCGTATGATAAGACCTCAAAAGTTATTTTTTATGGCCATTGATGGAGTAGCCCCACGAGCTAAAATGAATCAACAAAGGGGTCGCAGATTTCGTTCTGCTAAAGATGCCGAAAAACAAGAAGCGGAAGCTAAAAAGAAAGGTGAAACTTTGCCAGATGAAGCAAGATTTGATTCCAATTGTATTACACCTGGAACAGTATTTATGGCTAGATTACATGAGCAGCTAAAATATTTTGTTACTGATAAAATTTCCAATGATTCTCTGTGGAGAAACGTAAAGGTTATTTTATCAGGCCATGAGGTAATTCCAAAAATATTTTTGTATTTAATTAGCTAGATATTGTCAAACTTGTAGTGTCTCTATTTTATGAGTAAACACAATTTTGCTCAAAATTAACAAACAGTTTTCAATGATTACCTAGTATTTTAATAGTGCTAAATTTAGTCCAAAAAAATTATTCAAATCAAACTTCTCTAATAAGTAATGTAGATATATTGGCTGCATTTTTGGACCTGCTTATTTTGGAGAAGTTAGTATATTTAGAGCTGTAGTTGCAAGTGAATAGTTGCCCTTTCTGCCCCCTTTACTATGCAAAACAATAACACTTTATTTTTGTATTTCCAAGTAGTCCAATTACATAGGTATTTTTGCACTAGGTACCTATTAACCTTCTTGTCACTTATTCTTTAATTTTGTTTTAACTTGTAACTAGGTATTTATTTTTAAGCTTTGTTAATTGGTTTTATATCAAAAGTACCTATATAATTATATTTATTATTTCTCTTAGACTCCTGGGGAAGGAGAACATAAAATTATGGATTATATTAGATTTATTAGATCTCAACCTGGCTATGACCCCAACACAAGGCATTGCTTATATGGATTAGATGCCGACTTGATTATGTTGGGTCTTTGTTCTCATGAACCCCATTTTAGTTTGCTGAGAGAAGAGGTGAGTACTTACTTTACTTTAAAATTGTTTATGAAAGCTGGATAATAAGTAACCTTATTGAATTAAGCATTTGCCATTTTGTTTTTAATCAATACTTCATCACTCTCTTCTTTATCCAAAAAGTCAGCCTTTAGAGCTTATTTTTCTATAGTTTACACTTTCAAAAAAATATTGAAAGCAAAAACACAAAATTTTGTCAACGTTTGTTTTCTGCTTTACATACAAGAAACTCGTTCAGTGTGAAGATAATTTCTGTAAAATATTTGTCTCTTTCTTGCACAGCACAAGAAGGAATGTAACATGTACAAATACATTATTTATAAATGTTATTAAACTGAAATCACTAGTAGTTTGAATTTTAAGGTAAAATTTGGCAGAAAATCAACTAAAAGACAATCCGTCCCAGAAGAGATAACATTTTTCTTGTTGCATTTATCTCTAATGAGGGAATATTTGGAGCTAGAATTTACACCAGTTAAAGATAAACTAGTTGGGTTTAAATATGATTTTGAAAAAATTATTGATGATTGGGTAAGTAAAAATAACCTAATTAATATTATTATTGTCGGACATTTTGAACAATTTGAAAGGTTGTTTTAATTTTTCTCTTTTTACTTGCTTTGTGATTTGACTGTTGTATTGATGCTGTACCTACATTGTTCTTTTTTTCACTAGTATTGGAATTTTTTTAAACTAATTGTTTTTGAATATTTAAACACAAGTATTATATTATGGCGCATACAGCTATTTAATTAGCTAGGCGTCGTCTATTAAATTATTTTGAGTATGTTATATATATATATATAGTTTAAGTAAAAATAATGTAATCACAAACAAAATAAAGTGTATAAAAATTATAAATAAATATAAAAAAATTTAAGGAAAAAGTGATGGTCGAATTTGCGTCATAAGTACACTTTACCATGCTCTGCTGAATATGACCGAACCTACGTCACATATACACACACACACCATATTATCAATTATTCTGTCATTCATGACCACTGGTTTTAATTTTAAATGTTTTAAGTTTAATATGAGGTAGGTATCTGAGATAGTGACAAACCAGTGGTTTTTTTTGTACATAACACTCAATATCACCTTTTTTGTTTTTAATTATTTTTGTGATTTACCAATTTTAATGTAAATTAAAGGCTGAAATTCTTACGTCGATAGCCTGTTAGACTTGTGTCTGATAAAAATGTGTTAATAAAGATATGAGGTACCTAGGGATCTACCTACAGGGCAGAATAATTTTATGTTTTTGCAATTTATTTTTATTTCTGTTTCTTAACACTCGCTGTCTCTGTGACACACTTCTTTTTTCTTAGTAACTTATTTCAATGTTAAGAAAATAAGTAGGTATGGCAAAGAAGTTATGAAAATTATATATCTTTTTTTGACTTGCGATTTTATATTTTTAAAGCATCTTAAATTTAATCATTTATTCACTTTTAAATTCATAAACACAAATTTTACTAGTGGTACTCACAATAAATAAAATTTTATGTTAATGTTGTTTTGTAGGTTCTTATGGGATTTTTGGTTGGAAATGATTTTATACCTCATTTACCCAACCTTCACATAGCCAATGGAGCACTGCCCATTTTATACAAAGCCTATATGGAAATCTTGCCAACATTAGATGGTATAAAGCAATATTTATTAGAAAATTATTAAGGAATTGTTTACTTTAAAAGGCCTGTTTTCCCTGTAATTTTTTATCCATGTCAAAAATATTCAATTATTTTTTTAGGTTACATTAATGAGGCAGGAACTTTAAACCTTGCAAGATTTGAGAAATTCATGCAGAAGCTAGGCAACATCGACTTGGAGAATTTTGAGGAAATTAGAGATGATTTATTGTATATGGAAGCCAAAACTGGAAGAAAGGCTAATGCCCACTCTAAAGTTTCTGTAAGGATTATTCTGATCACTTTCTATTAATCTATGTAACATTAGTGGGTACCAAAGTTATTTCAGTGTAAAGACTCAATTGTTTACATTTGTACCCAATCCGTAATCATTTTTTTTGTTAATATTTTTTTTTCTGGATCTCTGGTTTAAATTATGATATCAACATGCGGTTTTTACCAATTTTTTTCGTGTTTATATGGTTTTATTTGAACTTTTTGAAAAAAATTGAAAAAGCTAATGATGTACTCTCTAGCGGCGATGGGTATAACAAAAAATAATCATACAAAATTTTAAATGTTACTATAGGATAAGATCTTTTCAACAAGCCGAGATGAGAGCCACCATAGAGCAACTTCAAACTAAGGTTGACTCAGCACCCAAATCTTATGCAGAAGCTTTAACTAGCACCACCAGTATATTAAAAAAAGATATTGCGGATATTAGAGGATCGGCAGAATTCATTTCCCAGTGTTACGAGGATCAAAAAAAAGAAATAATTAAGGCCACTAATGCGCTGAGAAAGTATGACAAGGAAAACAGTGCCTTCAAGAAGAATATCGGGAAACTGGAGAGTAAAGTTTTGCAGTCAGAGCAAAAAGAAAAGGAGAACAAGATAATAATCTCGGGTCTAAAGCAGGTGAGCACTGCGAATGTCAGGGAGGTGGTTCAAACCGTCTTCAGGAGCATGGATCTAGCATCACTGCACATCAAGCAGTGCCATATGCTGAGTGACAAAGAAGGCTCCCCCATTTCAGTGGAGCTAAGCAACAAACAGGACAAGGTATCTTTATTTAAAAAACGTAAACAAATGGGCAGGATCGCAGCAGAGTCTTGTGGTCTAATGGGTGGATCAATCTATTTCAATGAGGATCTCACTACAGAGAACCAAAAACTATTCAAATTAGCACGGGACGCAAGGAAGCAAAAACTCGTTGAGGTTGCCTATACTTATAATGGTTCAGTATATGTCAAAAAGAAGGCTAACTCACCTGCCATTAGGATCCTAAGCGAGGATAGCCTTAGCGAGTTGTCATAACCTGCACTGGGTACTTTTAAATACGTATTTATATTATAGCCTAACAAATAGACCTCGCTATTGAAAATGGCCTCTTCACCATTGTTTATCAATGTACAAAACATTCAGGGCTGCCGAACCAAGCTAAAGGAGCTCAAACTCTCCTTTGATAGCTGCCCTTTCGATGTCACCTTCATTACGGAATCATGGCTTAATGACAATATATTGGACCACGAACTTATTGATCAAGGAAGATACTCAATCTTTCGGCGGGATAGAATTACAACATGTTCCAAAAAGAATGAAGGCGGAGGCGTCGTCATAACTATTCTAAATAAATATAACCCAATTGCACTCCACGACTTCCACAGTGATGCCGAGGATGTCTGGGCTCTACTGACTGTCGGAAACATCAAAGTATACTTATGTTGCGTTTATCTACCTCATGGAGATGATGTGAATTATTCTTGTTTTTTAACAAAGTTAAGTGTAAACCTACATAAAATAAAAGATCATCCTGTCCTAATATGCGGTGACTTTAACTATTCAACGGTTGATTGGCTTAACGATGGCGGACATTTAAAACCTTTTAACATACCGCCTAAGTACTGTGACTTGCTGGAGACTTTTTCCCATTGTGGCCTTATGCAATTTAACGACGTTTACAACGAAAATAATAGGCTTTTAGATTTAGTATTTTGTAATAAGTACCTTATTAGTAATTTAATTCACTCTGAGCATCCCCTGTTGCCTGAGAACACAAACCACCCCTCTTTGGAGTTCTTGTTTGATTGCCCTCACTTTAGATTAAAAGAAAAATGTATCAAGAAATACTTTCGAAACTTTCATCAATCAAACTACGTTGACATAAACAACGCTATTAACTTACAGGACTGGCCAACATTGCTCAGCTCTGATAGCGTAGACATGAATGTCTCAATATTTCAAGATACTCTAGATAATATCATACAAAATAAAGTGCCTCTAAAAAATATAAACAATAATTTTCCTCCTTATTTTTCCAAAGACACAATTAAATTGGTACTTAAGAAAAACAAATTACATAAAAAATGGAAAGTTAACAAAAGTATGAATGACTACAACGCATTTAAACTTCTTCGTTCACAAACTAAAAGGTGCATTGGGGCAGACTACCAATCTTATATTTCTAGCATAGAAAATGAAATACCTAATAACAGTAAAAAATTCTGGCATTTTGTCTCAAATAAAAAAGCTAATCGTGGCACTCCGAAGGTGATGAAATTTGGTGACAGGGCAGCAGAGGATGGTCCCGGAGTTTGTGAACTGTTTTCTGATTACTTCCAAAGCGTATACATTGCAAAGTCCCCCGCAAATAAAACTAAAAACCATTATCAAGGTAAAAATAAATCACTTTCTAAGATTGTGCTGACTCAGAGTGAGGTTAGGATGGCTTTGGAGGATCTAGATGAAAGGAAGGGTGCAGGCCCTGACAATATTCCATCCATTTTCGCGAAGAAGTGCTCTTCATCCCTCTCATTGCCTTTGACATTATTGTTTAATCAATCCCTTTCCTCCGGAGTTTTCCCAGAGATCTGGAAAGTTTCCGCTATAACCCCAATATATAAGAGTGGCCAAAATAACGATGTCAAAAACTATAGGCCCATTAGCAAACTGTGCACCTTTTCGAAGCTATTTGAGAAGCTTATCTACCCATATGTTTTTAACTTTGTAAAGAGCGACATTATGCCGGAACAATACGGTTTCTTACAGAAAAAGAACTTGGAGCTAAATTTAATAGATTATTCACAATACATATATGAAACATTTGATGCCTTTTGTCAGGTGGACGTAATTTACACAGATTTCAGCAAAGCATTTGATAAAATTTGCCACCAAATTATGATAGAGAGGCTGGCGGAGATGGGGATCTGCGGTGACCTTCTCCGATGGTTTGAGTCCTACCTATTCAATAGATCAATGTTTGTAGCCCTTGCAGGATTCTGCTCTGGAAGATTTTCTCCGTCTTCGGGGGTCCCTCAGGGTTCCCATCTTGGCCCTCTACTGTTTATCATTTATATCAATAATATAAGGCTATGCTTTAGATTGTGCCTCTTTCTTTGTTATGCTGATGATCTAAAAATATTTCTTAAAGTTAACTCAATAGAAGACTGTGAAGCCCTTCAAACCAGTATAAATAACTTAGTGGAATTCTGCAATGAAAATCAATTATTCTTGAATTTGGACAAATGCTCAATATTAACTTTCTCTCGCGGAACCATAAAGTTTAATTACAATTACAAATTGGGAAATACTTCTTTGAAAAGGGTTACTCACATCAAGGACCTGGGAGTTCTGTTCGACTCTAAAATGACATTCAACCTGCACATTGATAAATTAGTCAATGATTGTAATAGGATTATTGGATTTATCAAGAGACAATGTGCTGATTTTCACTATCCTAAAACAATTATTACGCTTTACTACTCATATGTTTTTAGCAAACTACAATTCGCGTCAGTGGTATGGAGCCCCAGATATAAAAATTCAATCGACAGGTTGGAGAAAGTCCAAAACAAATTTTTAAGATTCCTGTGCTTCAAAACCCAATTTCGCTTTGCGGACCATAACTACTCAATCCCTCGATTACACTTTAAAGTTCTTGAACTGGAAAAAAGAAGAACTATAGCTGACATCTTAACAATATTCAAGATTGTCAACAATATGTCCAATTCCCCCAACATTCTCTCTAAAATTCATTTTAATGTACCTGCTCGAGCACTCCGAAACCATGACCTATTTCTTATTCCATACTGCAGAACTAATTACTATCAGAACGCCCCTTTAATTAGGATGGTAAGGGCTGTCAATTTATATTGTACTGGCAGTGATTTGGACTTATTTGCAACTAATCTGTTAACACTCAAAAAGAAACTTAAAGTTAAATTCCTAAACGGACCAGACGCGTAGTGTTTTGTTGTTTTGTTTGCAGTATCTGCTGTTGTAATCCTTAACTAATAGATTTAGTTTATATTGGGTTAGACTTAGGTGATGTTTAAATTGTATTATTTTCGTAATTTTATCTAGATATTGCTCTAGCAATATCAGGATACTATTTTTGGAATTTATTCTGTTTGTATCCTAAAGACCTAAATAAATAAATAAATAAAGACAAAATTTGTCAAATTTAGTTAAGGCAAACCAGAGTTGAGTATTACTTTCAAAAGAGGTTCCCCTCAGTACATTTTGCGAGTTAGAACAAAATGTATGAAATCAAAAGTGTAGGTACTTTATTTTTCAAAGAAGAAACCCAATTATGTATATAGTATGTAACTTTATTTGCATATTATTGATAAAAACCCGATATCTTTTTTAGTCGTAGGTTGAACGCCCTCTAGCGGTAAATTTAGGAACTTGATAATAATTTTCACTTATAATATCACAAGAGCTTAAATTATTTCCGGAAATTTTCTTGAGGGCACGAATATTTTGAAAATTATCAAGAGTCGCAAAGCGACGAGGGATAATTTTCTTGAAATATTCGTGCCCGAAAGAAAATTTCCAGGAATAATTTAAGCTCGCGTGGGATTCGGTAAGAAAATTTCACACCACTTCACACCATAATTTGGAAAAAAATTATTAATCAAACTTGACATTTTAAACTAATTTCACTGCTTGTCAAGTTGGCCAGGGTATTTTGACATAATCTGTTGAATTGTCATTTTGTTCAACCGGTTCTGTCACAAAGCTTAATAATAATTACTAGGTATATAGTTTAAAACGTCTGTACGTTGAGTGTTGAGTTTAATAAGTGTATAGCGAAATGTCGCGATTTGGTAAAGAAAATCAACAAGTAATTAGACAAGAAATTCAAAATATAACACCAGATAACACCCGAAAATCAAAATCAAGTGTATGGAAACAGTTTGTTGAATTTTGTGACGAAAAGTTGTATAATATTCATGAGTGTATAAGTGTAGTACAGGTGGCTACTATACTGGAGGACTACGCATTTAATATGAAAAAGCAAAATTTTGAAGATTATAAGGAAAGTGTGGTCAAAGTGATGGGAAATGTTACATAATTCAGATATTTTGCATTATTCACAGGTATATGTACATTATTTAATGGTTGTAGATCATATGTTTACCTTTTCAACTGTCAAAAAATGTCCACTTAAATATCGTGGCGCCTCGAAAAAATTTCCGGAAATTCTTTTAGTTGCCATGGTAACTAGTCATAATGAAGGTATCTTATTGGTTAAAAAGTACAGGTGTGAAATTTTCAGCAATAATTGCTTGAGAAATTATTTCTCTTGGATGATTTTGTCATAAAATAAATTTTATTATTTCAAAACTTTGTGACAAACGATTTCTGAGATATAGCCGGCGTACATTCTTATTTGGCCACCCGGTATAAATTGTATGTAATTGCAATATTCTATTAATTTATAGTACCAAAGAATGTGTCATGTAAACATATTTCAACAATAAAGATCACTTTAGAGGGAGACTATAAAATGCTTGTTTTCCACCGTTAACTTCCGCAAATTTAAAAGCGCTTCTTTTAGAATTTGCTTGTATTTACCATGGATCTCTAGGGTATTTAAGATTAGACAAATACAAGATATCCGGCCACGGCAAAATGACGTTTTGCGGGTCCGGGAGATTTGAGGGGCAGACTCGCTTGTCAAACTGACAATTTATTGATAAACAAACCAATGTCTTGCCTCTCATCCCCCCCAACCACCAAACACCACACTTTTATCACAAATATTATGTCACTTGTGTGTTTTTTATAGAGTGGTAAAGATTTAGAAGAATGGGTACCCGATGACGCAGAGAACGGAATAGCCATAGAATCGCTTGAGCCGGAAAAAGATAAGCCTCAGATGGATGCTGGTTTAGCTGCTTTAATAAAAGAAGCTGATGAAATGGTAATTTATCAATAGCTGTAACTCGCTGCTACACTCGCTAATGAAGTGACGATATTGTTTTTATTACCTCAATAAATTAAAGGCGTCATACACTTGACGTTTTTAGTGAGGTTATTTCATCTGCCGCTCATTACATTCCTTGACATTTTTTTAAAAATTGTTTGGTTCTTTCATTTAAACTTTTTTGCTTTTTGAAGAAATTATAAAAAAAATTGATTTCTATTATCTTCGACATTCAAAAAAATGTAATGTAATGTAAGTATTTTTCACAATAAATGGTTGACTCCGTTTAACTACCTAAGACGTTTTGCAAGAGCTCGGCCATAAAAATCCAAATAAACTGTCGGTCAGGGGCGGATTATAATTTGTAATTATTATAGCAGATAATATTTAACTATATTGTGCTTGCAATAACATCTTTCAGTCTTTGAACAAATTAAATATCTAAAGTCCTACCCTGTAGTGTATTTACTTGTTGATTGTATATAACAATGGGATTAAACCGGTAGTTTTATTGCAGTCAATAAGTCGATACCATTTAGGGTGAAAAATACTTTACCACTGCCTATTTAACTTTTATTTTACATTTTCTGGATTAGTTAAATAATTCTAGTAGTAATTTATCAGAAGAGCAAAGGGCGCATATACCACAGGATTAAAGTGACTTTTAAACATTAATGCATATTTCTTTAAAATTTCATTGTTTTGGCCAGGATTTGATTTAGTAGGGTTTTCTTTAATTGACATTATTTTCATAATAAAGTAGGACAAGGCAATAGGTACTAAATTTGTTATCATTATATACTTTTAAGTTAAAAATATGTTTGATTTCTCTGGTCGCGTGGTGGATTTTATTGTTCAGAATACAATTTTTGGAAAATGAGTAATAAAAAAGTTTCCCATATGGTGGTATACTTCTTTAGACACACTGTATATGGAATTCAAATTGATTTCTTGAGAATAATTATAAAAATATGTTTTAGTGTCTGGATTCTGATGATGATGAAGAAAGAGAAGAAGTTGACGACGAAGACGTAGCATTTGAAAATTATAAAAAAGAATATTACAGGAATAAGCTTGAATATGCCCAAGTTACTCCGTAAGTGACTTGATTATTTTTTAAGAACGGCTCAAATTGTAGTCTCAGGCAGCCAAATGTAGTGAACAAAACCGATGTCACTGGTATAAAAAAAAATGTGAATTTACAAAAAGTGAGGTTTGGTGACGAGATATTCAAAAAAATGATTTCAAAAAGTTAGTTGTTTATGATTAAATTTTAGGCTCAAGTGCAACATTCCAAGATTTTATTTTTAACAGTTTGAAAGCTCAATTTCTTTTAAATATAGTTTTATTGAATACAAGTTTTTCCTTTTAGGTAGCTTGCCCGTGTACTTGGATGAAAACAAACGAATGTAGAAGTATTTTCCTTAATTGACAGGACAAAATAGAAAACCTTGTCACATTTTACCTTCTTATTGATAGGCAAATATGCGTTTTCCAATTTTCTTTAATGAAATCTTAAAATTTTGCATATTATTATGAACCTAGAATTTAATTATAAACAACTTTTTTAAATACATTTTTTGGATATCTCCGTAACTTCACTTTTTGTAAATTCACAATTTTTTTTTATTTGCCCCTATACCAGTAGCCACGTGACACGTGACGTACGCCAAAGTCGACGTTTAGGTTATCGGACATGGAGTACCGCGAAAAGTTTTTTCGGTACTCTTTTAATGAAATTTTGCAAAAACCATTATATTATAGAGTCTTGTCATGAGTACCTTCTTCCATTGGCGTAGAAAGAACCCCGCACTTCTCTTAGTTAGTTAGTAGTAAAGGGTAATCAATAGTAAACATGTAAGTAAGACACTTCAAGCCAAAAATATTTAAAAAATAACTGAATTTAATCTATCCATTTATAATAATAATATGTCTTTAAAAACTAATAAAAGAAATATTAATTTTTTTGAGTTACCCTGTATAATTATAAATTTAATAATATAAATTATGATAGCTTGCTCCAAGGTAATGAAATTCAGTTGTGCTTTGTTAACATTTAATTTAATGCCGAAAATACAATGATTTAACAAAAAATATTAAATAATTTTCGTCACTCACCCGGTATATATTAAGATAATTAGACTATTTTTATAGTATTCTATTCTATCCACGACAGGGTCAACAAAAATCTAGAAAAACAAAACGAATTAATATTATAAACTATGAAAATATAATGTAGTGTAAATTAATATTTTGCAACTCAAAAACTGGTTGGCAGATTTTGTTCTGGCCATGGATACTTTTGATCAAAATGACATTCTCTACAACATACTAAACATTTAGGAAATTTAACCTAGGGCCATTTCCATAAGAGAAGTGCGGGGTTCTTTGAAATATTCAATTATTAAAAAATAGAACCAGATCGAATAGGATATCGAAATAATTGATTATTTTTTTATAATTAAAAATCGATTGTAGCCATAGACAATTTACCTTTAGATAAGCAAACAATAATCACAAAAGTGGCAGATTTATGGCCTCGAGCATGTAAACAAAGCTAGACACTATTAGACATGCGCACTGCAAGATTATCGTTTGACCAATTGGAAAATAGACAGGTCCGGGCTTTAAAATTTAAATTCGTGCCAAAAAATTGGACTTTCTTCTCAATTTTTGATCAAGTTGGGAAAAAAGGTAGTGATTTCTGGCATTATTAGTAGTAGCAAACCTATCAGATTTTAAGGATAGAAAATTGTTTTTAAAATTTGTTTAAAAATGATTCGTCGTCGTGTTTTTACTTCGAAAAGAAAGAGAACAAGAACAAGTGAATTAAACCTAGACTTATAAAATCGATTATAAAAACAAACAAAACCAGCAAAATAACCAATCTACGGTGTTATCACGTGCCTAACCTCAAGTCAAATATTAGTTGGTATATTGGTAAAAACTTGGGTACATATAAAACATTTTCAAGCAAAATTTCTTGTTCAAGAATTTAAAAAGTGTTTGCCCGAGAACTTGACCCGTGGAATACTGGCTTTATTAAAAGCTTAATGTCGGGGTGTACAAGTACAGATTTTAACCAAATAATTAACGAACCAGCAACTTTGACAATTAATTTTCTCACAATCAGACACAATTCAACTACAACTACACAAAAACTAGAAATCCGTAAATATTAAACACCCACAACTAAGAAAACTACAAGGAACACCAAAAACCCAACCACAAAAATGGCGGCCGAGCCGGTTCTGGGAGGGTATTTTGAGCATGTCGGTAAGGTAGGACAGGCCGATAACACGAGGTTTGTGCGCATGCACGAAGGTGTCCAGAGGGAAGGCAGCTGACCGGCGAGTCATGCGCTCGGACGTATTTTTTCACCCATAAAACGTAACTTTTGTTTGCGCAGGAGATAAGCTGTACGTATCGAAAGGTAAATTGTCTATGATTACAGCACGCCAAGTATTCTATATGAGAGGGAGAACGTTCAGATTCGTTGATGAAGATTCGTTCTCAAACGACTCACATCGCTAGGTGAGTTGAATCGAAACGAACAAGTGCATTAACCCATGAGTTCTGAATTGATAACAGTAATAATTGAAGAATTTGCTCGTGGCCGAATTGCCACTGCGAACCAACAATTCTTTAAGTATATCTGTCCTGTCTAAATTGATAAATCAAATAAGAATCGACAAGTGAATCGTTCGTTTTGATTGGCAGCACTGATAACAAACATAACGTGAGATTGAACAAAAAATGCATGCTCAAAGTTGGCTTCGCAACATCGTAGGCATGTCGTAATTTAACACTATTTAGCTTAATTTCTGTCATAAAATAATAACTGTCACTGAATAGCAATTCACAACATGCGGAGTTGTTTTTAAGGATTACTTTGAGGACGATTCTTCTTTGGATGTTAGGTTAAGTAAAATTTTAAAGCCTATGCAGTCCCGGAGTTTTTTGCTTATTCAAGCTATTCCAGGATACCGATTTGTCATATAATTTGTTATTACAGAGGAGTTATGAGAAATCAAGCCGAGGGTTACGTAAGGGCAATCCAGTGGAACCTTAACTACTACTACAACGGTGTGTGTTCCTGGTCATGGTTTTACCCCCACCATTATGCCCCATATATTTCTGATATCAAAGGATTTTCCGATTTTAAAATCAATTTTGACTTAGGAACACCTTTTAAGCCATACGAGCAGGTAAGATGTATAAGCATTTACGATTCACGGGTCTCTTCCATTACGAATTAAATTTTAAAATATTCATTTAACCCTGTTTATGGTACGGAAGGTTGCCCAAGTAGCATTTTTAGACACATTTTAGTAAATGTATTGAAACATATGTTTCTGTTTCCGACATAAAAAGGGAACTGTTGGCTACAAATTTGGAAACATTTTCGAAACGTACATTTTAAATGGCGCTATTGCACGTGTTTCCGAGTAGAGCTGTGACTTCGGGTTTGTTCGGGTTCGCATAATCGAAACTTTTATAGAAAATGTGTCGAAAATGTTATATCAAATGTGTTTATTCTCAATCTTAAAAAGCGCTAAATAATTCGAATTACCTGCAGGTTGTGAAATAGAAGAAAAACAATATGAAGACTAAATAATTTCGCCATATTGCATTATATACAGGGTGTTTCATTAAGGGTGGCCACCGGCCATATCTCGGAAACTACTAGGCATAGAAACTTGGAAAAAAAATTATGTTTAAAGCG
This sequence comes from Polydrusus pterygomalis, assembly GCA_963969555.1. Classification (NCBI taxonomy): domain Eukaryota; kingdom Metazoa; phylum Arthropoda; class Insecta; order Coleoptera; family Curculionidae; genus Polydrusus; species Polydrusus pterygomalis. The sequence goes on along the minus strand of OZ018376.1, from coordinate 31,379,561 downwards.
GTCATGAGAAAATTCTGGAAATTACTTTTAAGTTCCTCATTTCGCCGCAAGGGGGCACAATTAAATTTTTTTTTTTAATTCTAAATTTTTCCGAAAATTCCCATATTAAGGTATAACTCTGATTACATCATCGAAAAGCTTAGACAATTCTGCATCATTTTGGTTTAAGGCTCTTTGGCGTACCGACCTTGATAAGAGTGGGAGAACCTATTGAATGTGTAAACATTAAAATCGCGGTAACTTCTAAACGACTTATCCGATTTTACTAAATTTAAGCTTGTTTGGAAGGGAAAGGTAAGTATCTTCAATCGCCGTATCCAACAGTACACGATAGTGTTTAATAAAATTGCTAGAGGGCACAATTTGTAATAATAACAGTTTTTTCGATTTTATCCCGAAAATTCAAATCATACGGTATAACTATGACATCATAATCGAAAAGTAGATAAAATTTGCAAGAAAATATGTGAAGACCGCAGTTCGATATCTTTGTTCGTTTCCGAGTTATTGCCAAAACAATAATTTTTAATACAAATTGCGCCCTCTAGCAATTTTATTAGAAACTATCCTGTACCATTAGATACGACAAATGTTTGAATAGAAAATGTTTCGAAACGTTTCTCAGCAAAGAATTTGTGTCCAATTTCTGTCTATATATGCTACTTGGGTGTTTAAATTTAAGTATAGTTATTCAAATTTAAATTAAAGTATAGTTATTCAAATTTAAATTAATAGGAGAAAACTCCAGGAAAAATTATATTTTCCAACGTCATTTATATCACAACCAAAGGAGTCTGGTTAGTTAATTTTTGTTGAAACCCCATTTTATTTTTACAATTTTTTATTAATGATTGCTGTGTGAAAATAAAGCATTAAAAACATTTTAGCTTCTTGGAGTACTGCCCGCTGCCAGTAAGAATCTTCTACCTCAAGCATATCATTATTTAATGACCGACGAAGATTCACCTTTGATAAAGTACTATCCAGAGGAGTTTCAGACAGATTTAAATGGAAAGAAACAAGAATGGGAAGCAGTCACTTTGATCCCTTTTATGGATGAAGTAGGTATAGATATGTACAGTATTGTACAGAGTCAATGACACTCTAAAAGTTTCATACTGCTTAGTTATTCTATGCATGGCTATTTGAAAATTGACGGAATGTCACTGGCTCTGCATAGTCCTCGTTCTTATACAAACTTTTTTTTTACAGTTTAATTGTTTTGTATCGTACTTTGTTAAATCGTTTTGACTGTTCAAAAGGCAAGCGATTGCAAGCGTTGGTTTATTAGGATTTTTTTTTTCCGATAATATACAGTGACCGGCAAAGAGTTCGCAACATATGGGAAAAATGTTTATTAGCGGAATATTGAAAAATTTTGTTTGGGGGATTGGATGTGCATGTCCCATAACCTTAAAATCGATTTTGACATACGTCACGTGACCAATGGTATGGCGGGAAAGTTGAAAAAACCAATATGAAATCATCATAAATCAGATAAGTTGATGAGATATCGAAAAAATTCCAAGAATAAAAAGTGTTTAGAATTTCATTAGAACCTTCAATACAATGTTTGGGATATCTACTTAAAAAATATAAAATCGAATATTTTTTTAAATATTTTTTTACCGAATTAAAAATTTCCATATTTTTCCTTTCTTAAAGCTTCATTAAAGTAAAACTGACATCTGGTGACCACAACTAGAAATATTCTTTTGTTTTTCTGACAATTTGGAGCAATAATTCAAAAAATTCGTTTACACTTGGATACCAGCTGTTGCAATAGTCTATTTCTAACAACCTTATCGATATTTTTTATATCGAAATATTCTATTATGTTAAGAAATCCTTAAATTCATTAATACAAAGCAAATTTTATTTATAACCTTAAAAAATAATTTAAATTTTTATTAATTTTTAGATTTTTTTAAAGATTTCTGCGAAATTCAAAATTATTTTTTACGGTTATAAATAAAATTTTCTTTGGATTAATGAATTTAAGGATTTCTTAACATAATAGAATATTTCGATATAAAAAATATCGATAAGGTTACTAGAAATAGACTATTGCAACAGCTGGTATCCAAGTGTAAACGAATTTTTTGAATTATTGCTCCAAATTTTCAGAAAAACAAAAGAATATTTCTAATTGTGGTCACCAGATGTCAGTTTTACTTTAATGAAGCTTTAAGAAAGGAAAAATATGGAAATTTTTAATTCGGTAAAAAAATATTTACAAAAATATTCGATTTTATGTTTTTTTAAGTAGATATCCCAAACATTGTATTTAAGGTTATAATGGAATTCTAAACACTTTTTATTCTTGGAATTTTTTCGATATCTCATCAACTTATCTGATTTATGATGATTTCATATTGGTTTTTTCAACTTTCCCGCCATACCATTGGTCACGTGACGAATGTCAAAATCGATTTTAAGGTTATGGGACATGCACATCCAATCCCCCAAAAAAGATTTTTCAATATTCCGCTAATAAAAATTTTTCCCATATGTTGCGAACTCTTTGCCGGTCACTGTATAAGGTGTCCTAAACGTGGACATTGTCACTTTGTTATAGCACAATAGGTATTAATATTACAAAAACCAGAGAGTTAAAGAGAAACGTGTATTTGCAACACTTCTGTTATCAGTTTCTGGGAAACTGCAAAATACACAGTCTGGGATATAATTTCATGATAATATAATATTGGAATAAAGCTTTGTTTTAAACCTTCTAAACTAATTCTAATATACTTTGGGTCACATGTATATTTTTAAAAAATATGAGGAGTTCTAGGGAAATTTTGCAGTAAATCTAGGTATTTTCAACTGTCAACACTGTGGTCAGATGATGTCGGAGGCACGGAGATTGACTAAATACGGTGCGACCAAAAATTATTTGCATCAAAGAGGGCTTGAATTAAAAAACGTAGGGCTTGGTTTAGATCACAATGATATGTGGACGATATATCTAACCAAATCTAGGTTAAAATTTTGTCAAATTTATATTATGACATGATATGGCAAACTAATGAGTAATAAAATAACTAGACAAATACAAACTTATTTTTGCTGTTTACAAAACTAGAATACTTTATAAGGAAATAAATGTAGCTGCTTCTTAAGAATAGTCCTGCATGTTCCATAAGATCTTCCCACTTCTTGGGACAGGCGTCTTATACAATTTGTTGGCGTATTTTGCATTATTTCATAAACGTTTGCAACAAGTTCTTCTGTTCTTACAGATGGTCTTCCTGCTCTTTTTTTGTGTTGTATAGAACCTGTTTCCCTAAACACAGCCACGGTTCTTTTCAGGCAATGATAAAAATCCTCAGCAATTAAAGCAACGTTAGGAAAATGTTCGTGAAAATCGTCCATGCACAAACCCGGATTGTATTGCCACTCACCATTTACTCTAACCCCGTTTCGAAAATACGCTTCAACCATGAATGTTTTGTGCTGTTCCGTAAAGCCCATTGTGTGAATTCTTCAAGAAATTGCAAAAATTAGCGATGAATTAAATTACTTGTAACGACTGTCAAAGATGACGGAATAACTGATTGATTGTTAATTCAGGTAGTTACTGACACCCAACAGGTATTAAGCTCTACGGCTAAGCATTACGTCCTTAGATGCAAATAATTTTTGCTCGCACGGTAATTTGAGATTAGTTTTCCTTGTCAAATCGTGACAAGACATTATTGACATCCGTTTGTTTATTAATTTAATATTTTGAGGTTAGGTTTATGACAGCACGTTGACATCGGTATATTTTCAGGTTAGTTTTGTTTGTCAAGTCATGACAAGAAGTCAAAAAAATGAACTACCATTTTGGTTTGCATCCTGGCTATACAGTTGGTTTGTACACTTACTAGCCGAGTAGTAGAAGGCTATGGCCTAGGTCTGCCCCTGGTTAAACGTCAAATCTTATACTTGTTTATTTTCAATGAACAAGCCTGTATTCTATTGCACTCCATCCTCCTTACATCCCAGAAGGCCTTGGTTGGTTGGTTGGTTGGTTAGAGGCGGGGGTCAGGTCTGACCTATGGAGGACTTGAGGTAGGAGGCCGATCGCAATGCATTGGATTCGGTCCCAAATTAGCATCGGTAATTCAGCTTTACGAGTCGCTGTAAGATGGCGCGCGTGTTCGAAGTGGGCTATCAAATAATGGTTTCTTATGGACGCAGTAACTATTTTTATTTAAATTAGTTCTTTAAGGAACAAATATGGACTTTTATATGAATTTACACTTACTTTGTTATACTTATTAGTAAACTCGGCCTGTATAAAGTTCCAACGATGCTTGGTTTTTAAAATACAAGGTATTAAACATTCTAGCTATACCTTTGGAGCTAGAAAGAGACTTATTTGGCTGCGTTTTCTCTCTGAAAAAGATCATGTCTTACACCCCGACACAAAGCAAACTCTACTTTTATAAATTGTACCATTATTTATTATAAATATGGAAATTAATTACAATACAACGTTATTTGTCTTGTCTTGCCTTCAAACATTATTTGTTATTTCGAAAAATAAAATGTCAATTGTCAAAAGTAAAAGCACAGAAAAATAAAGGGTTTAAGTAAAAGTTAAAAACGATGGAGGATCTAGTTTTCCATATTAAAAACGAAGAAGAAGAAGACAACATCAGCCCACTTCGGACGCGAGAGCCATCTATCGGCCAATAGCGAACTAACCAAAAAACCGGGACAGAATTTGAAAATGCTGCCATTGTCGATCGGCCTCCTACCCTATAGTTCTCCATAGTCTGACCCAAGATTCGTACACTGCAGCCTTGTAGAAAGCTTTCTTCGATAGTGTCCTTGTGAGAAAGATAATGCGGTGTATATTTTTGCTAAAAACCCCAAGTCAACAAACTTTTACTCACCTTTTACTATGTTTCTTTCTTTCTCAGAAAGAACTTCTCGAAGCAATGAAACCTTGTTACGAACTTCTTGATGCGGAAGAACAAAAGAGAAACACTCACGGGCCGATGTTAGTTTATGGTTATACCGAGGAAGATTTCGGCAAATACGAAGCACCATCTTACTTTCCTGCTGTCAAGCATAATCACTGCAAAGTCAAAGCCATACCTATGGAGAGTATAAGGATACCCAGAGAAAAGCTAGTTAAGGGTGCTTATCCTGGGGTGACTATGGACGTGTATTATCCCGGTTTCCCTACCATGAAACACCTTAAGTATGAGGTAAGTAGCTGTATATAGAAACCTAGTTAATTCGTATAATACGTTTCAAGAAAAAAGACATAGGCACGATCAAGTTTAATATTTATTTTATATTTAATTGAATAAAAAGGAAACAAAATAAAATTTTAAAATTGGTAGGTAGTCGAAAAAAATAAAAATCAGTTAGTAGATAATAAAAATTATATTTCTGAAATTTTTATAGATCATTTTACTTATATTGGTCCTGAATTAGCAAAAAAATTACAACCCTTAAAAATTGTATTAATATAAAACAAACTAATGCTCCTCATAGTCTATTTTTTACTCCTATATCTGAATATCTTCTATATAATTTAATTAATAAACTTAAATTGAAATCGTCCCCAGGACCTGATGATATAAACAATAAAATTTTAAAAGCCTCATCCCATAACATTTATTTAATAATTAGTTAACTTTTTAACATGTGTCTTAGATACTCAAGGAACTTTTCCAACAATGTTAAAAACATCTACAATTATTCCTATTTATAAATCTTTAATAAATACAATAGGAAAACTTTTAGAAAAATGTATTAAAGATCAATTATATTCATTTTTAGAACAAATTAATTTTACCTAATCAATTTGGATTTCGAAAAAAATTAGGAACAGAGAATGCAATCTTTAATGTTACTAATTTTATATAAAAATGTTTAGATGAAGGTAAAAAAGTTATTGAAATATTCTTACTTATATAGATTTGCAAAAAGCATTTGAAACAGTATCACACAATAAACTGTTATCTAAACTAGAATCTTATGGAGTTACAGGTATCGCATATAATTTATTTAAAAGTTACTTATCAGATAGAGAACAGAAAGTAAAAATAGATAATTTCAGTAGTAAAAAAAATACTTTAATTTGTGGTGTTCCTCAGGGTACTATTTTGGGACCAATTTTATTCTTACTTTATATTAATGATATATTAAAATCAGAGTTAAACGGAAAAATATTTTCATATGCAGATTATACTGTATTAATAATACAAGCTAATACTTGGAATGAATGCATTTTAAATTCAAAACTAGACATTTTAATACTAAAAAATAATTTGAGTTATGACCTATTAAACTTAAATTGAACTAAAACAAAATTTATGACTTTTTCTTGTTATAAAGATACTCAGCCAAATAGTTTAAAAGAAAATAAAATTCATGATTTAAATTGTTTAGAAATATCAGATATAGTTAGAATTAATTATTATGCTAACTGTTCTTGCAAAAATTAAATTAAAAAAGTTGATTTTATAAAATATTTAGGAATATTGATTAACCAAAATTTAAAATGGGATCATCAAATTAACATTCTTACAAAAAAATTAAGAAACACTTTATGTAAATTTAGACTTTTAAAAAATATTGCGAATCAAAACTTTGTTTAATGTTTTATTATGCATTTTTTCAATCAATTCTTTCCTATGGTATAATTGGTTGGGGAAGTACATACCACTCGAATTTGAAACCGCTTATAACAATACAAAAATATGTTTTAAAAATAATATTTAATAAACATATTTTGTTCAAAAATACTATTTGTTAATAATAATATTCTGAGTTTAAAACAACTTTATTACAAAACTTCCATTTTATATATATAAAAAATAAAAATGTATTACATAACATTACTCATATATACCAATAAGGCAGCTTATTCTAAATTAAAGGTAAGGTTAACAGCAGCACATAGAATTTCTAGACATGTCCATCGCTTTAAGTTTGAACAGCCTTTCTTTAAAACTTCATTGGGACTTGGGACTCTTTTCGCCTTTGAATAATGGCCTTAAAATTTGGAACTCTTTATCGGCAGATACTGTTAATAGCAACATTCCTAATATAAGCACCTTTAAAAAAAACATTTCTTCTTTACCCGAGGGAACTTTACGCCATTTGACAACTTCAGGTTAATGCGTGTTAGGTACTATTTTATTTTATTTTATTTTGTTGTGATGCTATTTATTATGTTGTTATTATGTTTTATTGTGATATTTGCAATTGTGATAAGAGAAAGTGTAGATATATCAGTTATTACAGTACTTTAAAAAAAAATTTAATTTCGTATATTCCGTTTTTATACAATATTGCTGTATTTTTTAAAGTTTGTTAAGGTAACTATGGTGATAAGATTGATTTTTGTAATTATTATAATACTACCACAGGGCAGGGCAGTAGCCCATTTATAGCTTAATAAATAAATAAATAAAAACAAGATAAAAAACAAATCTATGTTTATGTTATGATAATTTTAATTTAACACTTTTAAAAAATAATGTTTTATTTGTTGGCATTGAAATTTTTAATATATTACCAACAAATTTGAAAACTATGAGTTTTTTGACATTAAAAAAAAAATTAAAGTCATGGATTATGCAAAATTATATAAGGGTAAGCCAATTTATATATAGGTAATATAATAACAATACTAAATATTATAATTTCTCCCTTATTTATAATTTTTCCTTTTCTTTTTTTTTTGGTTAAATATTTTTGAATTACTTACTTATTATCAGTCTGGCGGAAAAATTTAAGTAAATACATACAAAGTGTCCAGAAATCATGTGGGCATTTGATGAAAGACTTCCGACGTCAAAATAGGTCGTCACGGCAATTTTTTTTTGTTTTCTTAAAAAAGTTTTTTTACAGGCCGAACTTCGAAAAGCAAAAGTAAAAGTTTTTGAACAGCCCAGTAGGTACGAAAGTATGATAATAAAAATTGTCCCCGAGGAAGAAATTAGTGGAGAAGATGTTCCTACAAAATTACTAGGAACCTGTGTATTTGTTGGATGGCCACATTTAATAGAAGGAAGGTAAAACAAAATAATTCTACAAGGGGAACTTTATGAAGCAAACTTTGGCATTCCCCCCCACCTATTTATTTTAAAAGCTAGAGTGAAAATATTTAAAACCAAAAAGATTCAGCATACCTCAAGGATTAAAGAATAATAAATGTTTAGTTCCGTTTAATTGAGCAATGTAAAGAGAAAAATTTAATTTTCTATTCGTTCATGTGTATATGCTAATAAATTAGACGACTTTTTCAAACATTCTTCTTGAAGCGCTTTTCACTTTATAAACGTTTGATGATTTTCAATCGTGAAATGTGTTTTATTGCTTTACTACTAATACTGTTTTATTATCGATTTTGTCAATTTCGGCTTAAGAACAAACACTAGTGGCGCCTCCACCATTTCGTTTTTTATCAATATTTCGTTACTTTTTCGTTTTATTCAAATCGACCAAATACCCGTCTTTACACTACTGTTTTAGGTTAAAAAAGGTTGGATTTCTAAATTAATAAAAACAGAAAAAGATAGTAGTTATAATGAGTACATCCTGGCGCACTCAGAGAGAAAAATCATAAAAACCCCAAATATTTCTAACAATTCCAGAAAAAATAGCCACGTTTTTACCAAAATAACCCTCAAAATTGAGAGGTTTGCAACCACTAGATTTTATAAGAAAAAAATTAGATAAAAAAATTTTTTACAGGGTCCCTTTAAAAAGGACCCTTAAATATTTTAAATAAATATAGATTTTATAAGAAAAAATTAGATTAAATAGATTTAATATATATATAATTTTATATGGGTTAGTTGAATTTATTTGAACTTAATATTATATGCATATTATTATCAACTTTACCTTTATAAATTAATGATATAGTGGATGAATTTTAAATTGTCTAAATTATTTTGTTTCATTACATTTTTAAAACGATCTGGTACCGACCTACCGAGTACCGAGTTAAAGAAATGTTTGAAAATGTGACGTCTAAAAGTGCACTATTTGATGGTTTCAAGTATTAACCCTCTGGACGAAAAATTTACCGTTTTTTTTATACCCACTATTTTTTAGAGTTGTTGCGATATCCAATAGTAAAGAAAAATATATTAGTATGGGTGGACTCAACCAGTACAATGTTGAAGAACTAGAAAACAAAAATCTTTTCAAGGACCAATATTCTGGAGTGGTAGAAAGGTGATTACAAGTGAACACCCTACCCAACTAACAATTTATGTTTTATAAATGACCTAAAAACGTTTACAGAACTATTTTTATAAAATAACAATGTCGCTATAAACGTTCTAACAACGTTTATAAAACGCTTATAAAGCCAAAAAGGGCGCACTTTTGTGCAGCAATTCTGTTCTTTTATTTGTTTTATTATTGCTTCCACAGCTTTTACCGGATTATTTTTTAAACGTTTACAAAATTATTATAAAACATAGTTTGCAGCAATTATAAAACAGTAGACACTATAATTATTACAATTATACAACATTTATCGAGCTTGAATAAAACAGTTTTATAAAAGTTTTTTTATTATCTTAGATGTAGCTTTTTTGTTTTCACTAACACTATGAAAGTAAGCTTTTGTTGTTTAATTGTACCAACTGGGAATAATTAGCTCTTTAATGGTCCTTCAGATAACAAAAAGGCAAGCATTGCATCTTTTATAACATATAAAATATGTTTAAGTAAATTAATCAGCCATATTTTTACATTTACTTCTAATATGTATACCCAACAGAAATTCGATTTGCAATCTGATGGTTGATATTTTACTGCGAAAGAAATTTTTTTGTATAATATATGGGATGTATTATAGCAAAATTTTCAAGCGCCTCAAATATATTAGTTATTATTGAGTTTTAGAAGAAAAGGTCAAACATTTCAGTCTGTATTTTTCTCTCATTTTACCCTGTATTGTAATACAATAATTCGAAGGATCGATCTTATACCATTATATAAATACTAAAATAGTTAAGTAAGGCATTTTATCATTGCAAAAATGATTTTTTGGAATACACTTAAAAATGGCCGTCGTAAAGTGAAGTTCGAACAACACAAAATATGGCTTCCATGTTATAAAATACTTTTACCACCTTGGGAGTTCTTATAAAATGTTTTTGCTCTTTGAGAGATTTTAATAAAATATTTAATTTATGGGTATATTTTAGTTAAACAGAGACGTACTGCAGAAAAAAAGGGAAAGTGTATGCATGTATAATAAAAACCTACATATTAGATTAGATCGATCGATCAAATGTTAGTATGCTTGTGCATTTTGTGCATGTATGACATATGGAAGTTCTTATAAATTTAACTTCCACGAAAAAAAATTAATATTTACAAATAAAATGTTTATGAAAGAACAGCTCTAAAAAAGTTTGGATTGAAAAGTTCAAAGTGTTTTTCTTGATATTAAACTGTCTCGGATTGTATAGCATATCAAAGATTCAAAAAATGTCGTTTTTCTTCAAACAGCACTAAAGCAGAGACTAAAACCTAATTTAATTGATCGAAAACACAACTCTATAGTCTTACTTCATATACATGTAGTACATAAAACATTTCAGGCATTAAAAGTTACTTTTAGAGCCTCGGCAGTAAAATAATTTTTTTAGCATAGCCAATAAAAACTGTGGCATAGGTTTGGCAACCAGTCAAAAAAATTCGACAAGAAGTTACTACTAAAAATAAACCCACTAAACTGTATAATACTTATTTGGAATCAGGAGAAAATTTCCCTTCAAACTGTTAATTAACGAAAAATATTAAGTTTTTGCGTATTTCGCGCCCTAAATATCAGTTAAAATCACTACGGCACCACAATCTACACATTATTTACTAAAACTTTGCCATTTAGTTTTTTTTCTATCTATCCAAATTAAAAAGTTAAGGATATTATGGTGCATTATATGGTGAGTCACCTGGTATATATAAGAAATTTAATTGACCGAAGTCCGCCTCTGAACCCTCAATACGTGTTTGCTCAACGAATTCTTGTTTGCTATTGTTTTCATAGTTATACCTTCTTTCTCCAGATGACGCATAGGACCCGTAGTAAATAGTCGCGCACACGGCGCTTACCCGAATTAATTCTTCTGAATAGTACATTTAAAAAACATTAACAAAACGGTTAGTATCAATATTGTTTAAATGCTTCGGCTGCATCAGATATAAAATAATTTCTTCTCAAATATGTCACAGATGCAGCAACAACAGTGCTAATTTGTGTCTGGCGCAACATGTGCTTATGTTTTAATAACCTAACCTCATTTTAAATTGTTATTCTTTTTTTAAGAGTGAAGTACTGGGCTTTTGCACCACTTTTTAAAACTTTTTTCCATTTACTTATTCATAATAAATTCACGCGTGGTAATATTTGTCACGGTAAGATCAAATATACCTAAAAATGACGATGGGTGAGCAAGAATGTCTTTCGTTTTATAAATGAATTAGTTAATACTTTTCTATCCTTACAAACATTTTTTTGTTTTATAACTAATATATATGGCTTTTATTATGACTGTGTTCATGATAATTATAAAACAGTTTTTTTAAGGTACCATCTGAGTGCAATATGCTTTAGAGAGCAATATTGTCTGAAAGAAAATGTTAATAAATTAATTTTATAAATATTTCACATAGCGCTAATAAAACAATTTTATAGGTGTTCGCAAACGAATGAACTAGTATCAAATAACACCAGAATAAATCTACTATAAAACAAATTTGTCCGGTAAGCTAAAATGTTGTATAAAATTGTTGTGTAAACGTTTATAAAACAGTCCTAAAATTTGCAGTAAAACTGATTTGTATTTTTGTTCTAAAAACGTTCTTACGACTACCTTATAAAACAAAATACTTCCTAAAAGCTTAATTACCTCACTGGTAATGTTAATAAAACATAATTGTGTTTGACGAGCAGTAATAAAGCAATTATAAAATAAAATAGACGGACAGTTGGAGATTATAAAATATTTTTGCTAGTTGGGTAGGGGCAACTATTTAATTTTAAAACTAAACGTTATTATGTCTCTGCTGGGAATTAATTTACTCTCTCTGTGTCTCTCTCTCTCTCTCTCTCAGTTCAGTTTTATGAGTGAAAAAATACGTGTGACCGCACAAACCTCTTGTTATCGGCCTGTCCTTTAGCGACAAGCTCGAAATACACTTCAAAACCGGCTTGTCGCCATTTTTGTTGTTGTGTTTTAAATTTTCTCTGTGGATTCAAGAAATTATGCTTGAGAATTTTGCCAAAATGTAAAAATCAAACAAGTTATATATCATCGAAAATTGGTTATTTGGGTGGTTTTTTTTTTTTTAATATTCGATTTTATAAGACTAGTTTAATTGACTTGTTCTCTTCCTTTTCGAACTAAAAACACGACGACGAATCATTTTTAAACAAATTTTAGAAACAAAACCTTAAAAACAATTTTCTATCTTTAAAATCTGATAGGTTTGCAACTACTAAAAATACCAGAAATCACTACCATTTTCCCAACTTGATCAAAAATTGAGAAGAAATTCCAATTTTTTGGCAAGATCTTGGCGCAAATTTTAGCTGGTTACACGTAAAAATAAATTGTAGGTCAACTTTTACAATTTCCTGAGCAAGAACTTAAATTTGAAAGCCCCGACCTGTCTATTTTCCCATTCGTCAAATGATAATGTTGCAGTGCGCATGTCTAATATCGTGTGTAGCTTTGTTTACATGCGCAAGGCCATAAATTTGTCACTCTCGTGATTATTGTTTGCTTATCTCAAGGTTCAAGGTAAATATCTATGGTTAGCCCATTTGTCTAGCAGAGAAGGGGTTTTGGGTTCGATTCCTAGTAGACACATAAAACATTTTTAATTTTAAAAACTTTGCCTCCAGATAACAAAAACTAACTTTTTATTTTAGATATAAAAATCGTTTAGGTATTGACGTTGGCGAAGTAAAAGTGTTATGCCACGTTCAAGTTATGATCGGTCGAAAATACATTTTTGCACCAAACGGCAGACTAACGCTGGAAAAACAGTTTTCTGAAAATACTGCCTTTTATCCACTGCAAACTATTGTATTTGATATCGCTGCTCATGATTCGCACCACACCGCGTTTAGAAATATTACCGACGTATTTCCAGAGGGAGCATCCTGTTTTACCTTGTGTAATCCTTATTACGGTTCTCAAGGGCTTGTAAGTATATTGATTTAAAAAAAAAATACCAAAAACCATCATTTCCACGAAAAATAACTCGCTCCATTTTTTTTATGATAATGGGTCTTTTCACTATGATCGAATTCAACATATTTAGCACTGACATCCCAAAATAGAACCGACTTATCATATATTCCAATTATAAAAAATCTTTAGTATCACAACCCTTTCCTTAAAACAGTTAAAAAGACGCCGCGAAAGTACAAAGTTTGAAAGTAATAGATCGAATAAATGGTACGTCATCCTATTTCTTGCGGCGACCGATTATATTGTTATCTTTGTTTCGATAGCTTAGATAGAAAAGAACAGCTTAGAAGCAGGAGACATCGTTCAGGTAGAGCTCCTTTGATTGGACGAGGCAGGTCCGCATCAGCTTTCTTATGGCTAGCGAGACGTAGACCGCAAAAGACTTGGCAGCTCATTTAAACCAGCCACTACTGTTTATAAACTTGGCTAGTCGTCCCAGTTGTAAGTTGCTTACTTTCTCCAGCTCATCAAAGAATGGTTCGCCCAAGGCATTGAACCTTCTTCTCGCGAGGCCGGGGCATTCACACAGGAAATGTTGAATACATTCCTTCTTTTCTCCATCTCTGCAATTTCTGCAGATGTCATTAGTTGGTATTTGCATACGTTCGGCGTGTATACCGAAAAGGCTGTGATATTTCTTGCGTCTTTCCGACTGTGTTGTAATAACGTTTTCCTGTTAACAAGTAGAGGTCACAATTGCTTATATTATATGCTACAGGTTATTAACTCTGTTCATCTACTTCGTGTAAGTTGTTTAGCTATACGATCTATCTCCTCTTTGACCTATCTCAGTAGTATTCTCTGCTAGTCCGGCAGACAAATGTTACGTCAATCAGTGTTTTTATTAGATATGGTATTTTATTTAATTATTTTCTCCGTAAATAATTCAAAATTATAAAAACGGAAATGGTTGAAAACTTTATTTTTTCTTCATCTATGCGGTAGGGCATTGAATATCAAACTATAAGAAGGCCATATGAGCCGATTTTCTAAATCTGCTACGTTAAATTCATAGATGGCACAATGAGTTCACCAACAAGAAAGCGACTAACCTTTTCACTGCTAAATTAAAACATTGTTGCCGCCTGTCTGTTTGACTTGCTGCATGAATTTTTTAAATTTATTTTTATAGCTTATCGTAAAACTTAAGTTCACATAAGTAACTACACCTATCCTAGATTTAAGTAGCTTACATTTATTTTCCTACCTATAGTATATATTATTATAGTCTAAATTGTCTATATTTTTAATTGCTTTGTAGCTTATAATATTTTCAACGTTTTGACGTCCCAACGTTAATTACCTACATGAAAACATATTGACCGCCATGTATTCTATTTCCAACAGAATTAAATGACGACTCTCACTATTTAATACATACCTAGGCTACAACGTATATATTGGGTAAAATATGAAAGATGTGCGGTTTGGTTTGGTTTTAATTTGCAATTATTACTACTTTTCAAAACGGTTAAAATAAGTAGGTTTTACTTTCTTACTTAAGGTGGGAGTATCGACATGCTTGCCAACCTCTAACCTATTTCGCGTAGATTTATTTATGTTTTCTAGCTTCTATACAAAATTTAAAGAAAATCAGTATCGACTTGATATTCTATAGGTAATAATTGACATATTTAATAAATATCAGGGAATTTCATAACTTATTTTAGGAGAATTGTATAACGAAAAATATCGGGTAAGATTTTATTTTACATTATTATATCATTGTCACTTATTGTTCTTTCACTATACAATTCTCCCAAAATTAGCAATGAAATAAATTGATATTTTTGTAATATATCAGATACTACCTAAATAATGTACCGACGATATTAATTTTCTTTAAATGTTAGTTATTAAAATAATAAACTCAAAAAATCAACGCGAAATAGGTTATAGGTTGGCAATAGATTGATTGACGTTGAGAATTCAACCTTAAGAAACATCCAGTTTGTTTGTATTACTGTAGTACGCATTTTGCTATTTTTCGACGAAATAAAACCTATTTTAGTTATACTTGCTGTCGCTTTTTATCTACTTTTATTTGTTTAGCATTTAACACCCAATGCAACGGTAAAATCATTGTGAAAATAGGTCCAATTACCCCGGAGTAATCAGCGTACATATTATTATCAAAAACATACATTCGGCTGGAATTGAGAACCTCCTATTTTATTGTGTGTTAAAAATGCTTGAATTCTTAAAAATTCCAATAAAATACGATACGCGGCAACACCACGACATCACATCAGTGAATTTGAGACATCTGTTGCCGAGGCGCTGCATTATAACGACAGACAGGCGACAGATTTAAGGTTAGAGTTACGATCAACTCCACAATGGCGGCCAAACCAGCTCAAATACGTCAAAAAATGGAGTGTCAACTTTTCTCGGACATCCGTCATTCTTATATAGTTTGATATTCAATGCGGTAGGGTAAAAATGAAATGAAGAGAAAAGGCCCATATTATAATTAAAAAGGAAATTAAATTTTTATAATAAGTTTTCGGGGCAGTATTTAGTCCATAAGTCTCAGAATAAGCTTTTGAAAATATTTTTTCTTGTTTTAGCTTGGTCCATGATATTTTACATAATTGATTGAGAAATGTTATGATTTTACAAAAAAATTATTATTATTTTTTTAGATTTTGGATAGTAAAGAAAGCTTAAAAAGTGGAAGAATTAAAGTTTGTGTATCTGTCAGTGACGAACCTGACTTTGAAAAAGTAAAAGCATTAAAGGATGAGTTCATCAGGAGCTACAAAACTCTGTTTAATTCTGCTAGTCAACTGGGTAAGAAGCAATTGAGAAAAATAACACCCCCCACACACACACACAGATATGTAATATAAGTGACTAATCAGAAAATCAAACAGTTGTTGTCTGAGTCAATCAGCCATTACTTGAGAGTGACAAACGCGGCTTACGACGTAATACTGGAGCGTAAAAAATTTACAACGTTAATACGTTAGTTCATTGCGAATCATTCCAAGTTCTATCCAGGAAACAACTGAATCTTTGCATTAGTAAAACTTTTCGCAACTCGTTTAAGAAAACTTCATTCAATATAATATCTTATATCTACTTATTTGGTTAATATTTGGTAAATGTAAATAAAAACTCGTCGAGAAAGAACGTTTCGTAGCTGGCATTTTTCCTGTCCCAACTCTTCTACAAAAATTCGTTTTTCCCAACTAATTATAAAAATAGTATAATGTCGGGCTACAGTTTGTAGTCGACTGGGTTGTGTAGCTTCGATAGTTTAGAAATAGAAATTCGTAAAAATAATTATTTAATTGTCTTAACGGACTTAAGGTTGCGCTCTAGTTATTCACTGAAACACCAAGGAATTTTTAACAAGTTTATTTAATGGCAAAGAAAAGCAAAGCAGTGATTAATTGTGGTAAAAAAATACAATCTTTCAAACTAGGAAAATAACCAAACAAATAGGTGTTCACAAAAATGTTAATTTAGAGAGTTACTTTAAAGACCTTCTTAAGACTCGCTTCAGGAATGGTGGTTTAATCCCAGTAAGTCAGAAGAAACAACTATGACTTTACAATTAACTCAAACCAAAAGAAGATTAAAACAGTTTACGCCTAAATAAATCAATGTATAAAGAACACTTACGCAATGGGAGCAAAGTAGATGACTCTGGAGCAGTGTTTTCCATAACTTCACTAAATTGACAAAAACTAGTACTTTGAATTGGCAAACGGGCAGAGGTTTCCCTTATACTTAAATACTTTTTTCAACTCTTTGTCGTATGTGTTCTTTAGAGTTTTTATGGTGCTTTGTAACCCCTACCAATTGGAAGGAGTTCCTCATTTTGCTGTCATGAATTATTTTCTAAAACTGTAAAAGAGGGGATTTTTCTGGATGTATTACTGTGTACTATTCAAAATGGAACCCTTTATTCCAACCAATTACAAAGAAGTATTTTTATAAACATTCTTATTCTGACTCCTACTAAACTCAAATGTCACTGTCTCTCTTCTACACACTAGTTTTTTTATCACACCTTTTTTATAATAAGCTCCGCCACCTTAAGAGTCTTCACATTGCAGTTAAGTTTTTACTATGTCATCTAGCCTTAAGGATGCCAATCCATATCCGACAATATTGTTTTATTAGGAATAAAAGCGAAACTACCATGACTGTAGGTTTGCCGGACGAACGAAGGATTCCGGCAATTACAGACGAGTTATAAGAATCGTCCGGCAATTACAGACGAGTTATAAGAAGTTGCTTGGACTCCGAATAAAACATACTGTTTTTTCTTCAAGGTTCATATGAAAACATAAAGATACAAAATTATATATTTATTCAGGAGAACACAACATTCTTTTACTTCCGCTGCTATTGGCAACGAAAGTAAAACATATAATTTTTTCTCCAAATTTGTTCCAATTTCACGCAAAATCGTATTTTTTATATTTATGTATGTTATTTATGACATTTATTGAATTGTTGTGTTTACTTGTCATTTTAAATTTTAATTTTTAATGACACCTTTTGAGCCTGTCAGGTGTCATTAAAAGACCGCTTTTAATGTCATTTGGAGAAAAAGTATTTTTTCTTCCGCTGCCAATAGTAACCGCCTTCTGACAAAAAAGCAGAACTACGTCAAAAAATTAATGGAAAAATGTCAGGTTTATTGACGTTTGAAGAAAATAACCATATTTTTTTTTAGGTATGAGTCACTTCTTGTATTCTCGTATCACGGGATCGATATTTGTTTCGGTCCCCGATGGAGAAGGGGGCCTGAAAAATATTAACGTTGGTCTCGATCTAAAGTTTAACAAAAAGAACAAGGAAACTCCCGGTTACACCAGGAAAATAGCAACGACCTGGTATTATACAAATAAATGTGCCGAATTGGTTCGACAGTATTCTGAGAAGTTTCCAGAGATTTTCCAATATTTTAGTGAAAACGGAAGCAATGATAATATTAATGGGGAGGAGATATTTGGAGACAAATGGTACGTATAAAATACTTAAATTTTAAAAAGTGCTGAATTGTATTCACTTTTTACGCTTTCTTTTTATTTTTTAATTATATTAAGTGCTTGCCTTAATTCAGTTTGTAGCATGTTAAATATTTCGAAGCTGTATTCATTGACCAACAGAATTCCCTCCATCTAACGTAACATTTTAGGGAAGAGAAAATCAAGGAGCTACAAACTTGGTTAAGGAGCATTCCTACATACACCGTAGAGCGGCAGCCATGTGGAAGTCAGGTTACAGAATTAGAAGTTGTTCAAGAAATTGAAAAGATTATTGATGGTTTTTCAAAAAATACAAATTCAAAAAAAGTAACAATGCAGATAAAGCCAGCTTTTCTTTATAAGGTAAGCATGTGATATTTGTCCTTGTTAAGATGTCATGACACGTTTATTTTATCTTGTTTTTATAAATATTACCTATAAAAACAAAAGTCCCATTCTTCCTTAGTTGAGTATTTTTTTAAAAGGATCAATTCGGTTGCAAAGAAATAAAATCAAAACTATTCTTTGGAGGTCACTTTTGGATGCCCATAGCTTTCTTGGTAAGATATTTAAGGGCACAGTTCTGAAGGTCAATCATGTATAAAAGACCTATAAATTGTTTGAATGCAGAGGTAACTTCCGGAACCTTGCAAATATTATTGAAAAAAAAAATAATTCAAATTCAAATTCAAATATATTACTAAAATTTGTTACATTAGAAATCTTAAAACTACTGTTATATATTATAACGTTGTTTAACACTAGAGACATAGCAATAGTTGATAAAGAGGAGCACCTAAATTTAAATAAATAAATTTGTGTTGTGCTCCATCGAAATAGTTTTTAATGAACAAATTCATAATGTTGCAACGCAGTTGGACAGAGTAATAAGTGGATTGTCAACGATATTCTGAAGAAGATACACTGTATATGGCAAGGCTGAGACGGCCGAAGCTGACACGCATAAATGACTTTATTATATTTTAGGAAAGCAGTGGGGGAAGGGGGATCAGTGGGAGAGTTACCTTGTATAGATATAAAGAGTGAGTTTATAGGAATATATCTTGATTACAAGTAATGAAGTCCTTGACTGCTATTTTAAATTTGTTAGGTTTATCTATTATGCGTATTTTAAGAGGTAATTTGTTGAAAAATTTGGGACCATTAAAAGATACAAACTTTTGTCCAAATGTTGTAGGAACAAAATTTTGTGACATTTCCTTGTTATTTTTTTCCCTAGTGCTATAACGGTGAGCTACCAAGTTTTGATCAGGATTAAGGTGCGAGTAGACAAACACAACACTACACCAAACATATAGAAGCTTGAGATTTAATAAGCAGGACTCCTTGTATAACATTTTTGTGGAAAACCTTCTTCCCTTTCTAAGTATTACCTTAATAATAGAGTTTTGGCAGACTCTGAGAGGTCGTACCGTACTGTCCGTCGAACCCCCCCATATAACCAAGGCATATCTCAGGATCGATTCTACAAGTGTTTTATATACTGTTGATATTAGCTGGTGTGTGAGAATATCTCTTAGCTGATAAAAGATAGGTAGTAAAGTTTTTAGTTTTTTTGTTAACATTTCTACGTGTTTGTCCCATTTGAGATGTTGATCTACCATTACTCCCAAGTATTTTATGTATTCCACCGAGTTAATGCTTTCTGTGCATGTACAATTAACACAGTTTTGAGATAGACAAACATGAGAATGGATAATAATTTTTTCATAATTATTTAAGCCAGCACTTGTAATTGAAAAGGAGACAAACTTAGTTTTTATAAGGTTAAGAGAAAGTAGGTTGCTGTCCAACCAGCCACGAACCATACTCAATCTTCTAGAAGCAGCGTTTGTTAATTGTTCCCAGTTTTGTCCGGCAAATACTATTGCCGTATTAGTATCTAATTTTGGAAGGGATGTTCAGGGAGACATTGAGGAACACTATGCCGGTGTTTTTTTTTTAAATAAATGCACAGAAACTTTAAAAAACGCAGTTTTTTGAAACCACTAAAATTGCCACAATTTACCCTAAAATCCTTGAAAGTAAACACGTCGATTCTTCAGAATTGAAGTAAAAATAACAATTTTTACTGGTAACACGATATTTTCTAGTCTATCTAGATGTCATCTCTCCTAAGAATTCAAGAGAATATGTGTTTGTTTTAACAGGAAAGGTTCCGTAATTGCACAAAACACGAAAGTAAACAAAACTATGACCGGCTGACTAACATCTGGCTTGCTCTACCAGCTCCAGAGTATGTCTGTCTTTCTTCTTCATATGCCGAAAGCATAAAATAACTACTCTGATCAGCACAGCACTGCAGTGCGCATGCGAATCGTCAACAGTTCGGTAAATCGAATTGACGATAAAAAATGGCGTCGTTAATCCCACTTTAAGGTCCTACATTCATTTTGTCTAGCTTCCTCAAGGACCGTTCTCTGCAAGTGGCGATTGACGGGTTTCTCTCAGACACCTTCACCATCAATGCTGGTGTTCCTCAAGGGTCCATATTATCCCCCACTCTCTTCTTACTGTACATTAACGACCTTCTAGCGAAAACAGAAAATCCAATATATAGCTTTGCTGACGACAGCACACTTATCTCATCTTTTACTTTGAAATCTCAAACGTCGGCTGCTGACGCACATCTTCGCAGACAACATGAGGTATCACGCCTCAATAAATACCTGGAAGAAATTTTGTCTTGGGGTGACAGTAACCAAGTCGAATTTAACGCTCAAAAAACCCAGGCAGCAGTTTTCTTTAAGAAGGTTAACATTGCAGAACCCGATATCGTTATGGCAGGACACGCAATTCCACTGACTTCGTCTATTAATTTGCTGGGTGTCAACCTGGGAGCAAATATGTCTTGGCATAATCACGTTGTGGCAATCGCCAGGGCAGCTTCTCAGTATACGGTATACTTTTCCGTACCAAAAAGTTGTATACACCTCAACAACTTTTGACACTCTATAAAGCCCAGATTCGACCATCACTGGAATACTGCTCTCATATCTGGAGTTCTGCACCGAAGCATACCCTTCGGTTGTTGGATTCCATCCAAAGGAGAGCCGTTCGTCTAATCGGCGACCACGAGCTGACTAAAAAACCTCGACAGCTTAGAACATCGAAGACAGGTTGGTGATTTGACTCTCTTTTACAGATATTTCCATGGCAAGTGTTCGACAGATATTGCCCGCTCGATTCCACCTAGAGTAATGCATAGCAGAAACACACCCCGAACATCATTGTTTCAGAACTCTTTCATTTGGAGGACGTCATCTTTGTGGAACGGCCTTTCTGAGACCGTGTTTCCAACCGAATATAACCTCCAACGATTCAAGAAAAACGTGAATCGCTTTCTTCGCAGACGCACCGCTCCCAGAGCGCCTTAAAGGATTTTTCATATAGTGCTTGTGCTCGATCATAAAAAAAAAAATTAACTTTTTTTAAATGTTTTTATATGTAGAATCTGCCCTTGCCTAGCCCTATATACTTTTTTTTCGTTTTTATGTTTTATTAATTTTTAAAATTACGTCATATTTATTTAGTTGAACATGCTCTGTAATGAACTTTATAGTTGGCTGGGAATAATGATATTTAAAAAAACAAATAATCTCATGTTTAACCGCAATAGGTTGTTGCAATCAGTATTTTTTTATTGCTGCTCGACGAGGGCAGAGGACTTTCCCCTTAATGGCCTAGGTAGAAATAGGATTTTTCGCTCGTTCAGCTGAACATATTTCCCTTTACCTATTACAACTTTATTGTTATAGCAATATCAGTAGTGGTATGACAAGACAGCAAGGTTGCTTTCTCCTACAGGGAAATTTGTATCGCGTGCAGAGAGTAACTTTTTCCGCACACTGGTAGGAAAAGAAGTGTTTCTAAACGTATTTTATTTTCTTTCAGCCCGAAATCCAGAGTGGTACTCTAGTTCCAGACTCGAAAATGAACGTTCATATTTTCGACAGGATAGTTAACACAAGAAAAGGATTTAGTGTACCTTTCGGTTTAAAGGGTACCATAATAGCGATTACGGAATCGCCAACCAAAAATGACCGTGATACGATGTACGACGTCGTTTTTGATAAGACATTCAAAGATGGCATGCAGTTAAATTGCACTCTTGGGCGTGGTTACAGATTGCCTAAGACATCGTTTATTAATTTATCTTATGGTAAAAGATTGCTCGAAGAAAAGACTGGAAAACAAGGTAAGGGTATTGACGTTTTTTTAGTAATTCGTACCAGAGTTTAATCCAAAACAGGACTATTCTCTACTCGTTTATAATCAATGCTTTTATTATAGGCTCTCTGGTAGCGATGGCAGAATCAGCTCAAAAGCCCCAGAACAAATGGCAAAATGGAAATGGACAAAAGTTCTTTACCCAACTAATGCAAAATAATGCCCCGCCAAGGCAAAACCAAAGGCAGTATCAGGCCGGTCCTAACCAGTATCAAAGCCCGCCTCAGTACGTAGTACCTCAGGACAACCAACCCCAATTCATTCCACATGGATCTGCATTTGCTAGTTTTACCAACCAATCCAGAGTGTTTTATAATACTCAGGTGGCATCGCCTCCATTCCCGGCGGAAGACGATAAGGAGGGCACACATCCGGCTATTCAAAATTACAAGGAACCTAAGGCAGCTAAGAAAGAGAGGAAGGAAAAGCAAAATGAAAGGCCGAGTGGATCTAAAGATGTCGTTTCGCCCAACTTTATTGCCACTCAAGAGAACCAGAAGAAAATTGAGGAACCCGTTCAGAAAAAAGAGGTTCTGGTAAGTATCGGCTTACTGAGGGATTACAATGGATTATCGGGGATATTTAGACAGGACAAAAATGTTTACTCGTTTTGATCTAACACCAGGCAATTTTCATTATTATACGTAGGTACTTTTGCAACGATCCTACAACTCGCTGTTTATTTATAGAGGATTATATCATATGCCATGTCTATGAACCCTTGTCAAATGAAAATCCTGGCACTAAATCACGCCTATTACTTACTGTTACTTATATTGTTTTGTTATAATGTTCAGACGTTTACGTTTCATCACTATTTTAACAATAACATTTCTTTGATGGTAATTTCCAAAAATTCTGGTATTTTTGGTTGCCTGCTTTAACAAAAAGACGTAATGAGGATTAGTTCGTCCTTAAGGTGGGAGTATCAACATGCTTGCCAACCTATAACCTATTTCGCGAAGATTTATTTATGTTTTCTAGCTTTTATACAAAATTTAAAGAAAATCAGTATCGACTTGATATTCTATAGGTAATAATTGACATATGACATTTAATAAATATCAAAGAATTTCATAACTTATTTTGGGAGAATTGTATACTGAAAAATATCGGGTAAGATTTTTTTTAATATTATTATGTCATTGTCACTCATTGTTCTTTCACTATACAATTCTCCCAAAATGAAATAAATTGATATTTTTGTAATATATCAGATACTACCTAAATAATGTACCGACGATATTGATTTTCTTTAAAGTTAGTTATTAAAATAATAAACTCAAAAAATCAACGCGAAATAGGTTATAGGTTGGCAATAGATTGAATGATGTTGAGAATTCAACCATAAAAAGGCAAGCGTTAGCCAGCGTTGCCACGTTTTGTAGACTTTTGAGCAATCGTGGAACGTTTTATTAAATAATGGGGATATTCTAAATATGTCCTGAATTCGTCATTTTGATTGACTACTTCATTACAAGCAAGAACATACACTATCGGACAAAAGTAAAGCAACACTTCCGAAAAATGAAAGATCTCGATTTTATAATAGTAAATGCATGATATCGTATTTAAATACATTGTGTCTTAAATATCAAAGTAGGCTGCTGTTATCGACGGCAACAGCTTTTTTCAACAATCAAAACAAATGAACTGATATTAACGTAAACTTTCAAATACAGTATTGTAATGTGTCAAAAGTAAAGCAACATTCTAATATTTTCCTAAAAAACAAAGGAAAGTAAAAGGTTAAAAAATGTTGTCGAGTTTATTTTATGTTTAACTAATATTTCTGTATTAAGGGTAATGAAACACTCAGTCTGCTCCACTAGTATATTAAAAAATTTAAATTACTTCGGACATGTTTCGAAAGCAAAGGCTTTCATCTTCAGCGAGATTTATATGTTAGTAATTTTCAAAAAGTATTTGTTATTAACTACCATGACGAAATGTGTGGTGGATATTTGCTACAATTTTCTAAAATTCAAGTTTAAACCAAACTTTTCTTTAAATTACCTATTTTTTATTAATATGTACTTCCCCTAAAAATGTTGGAGAGTTAATTTTTAAAATTTTTCAAATTCAATACAATTAATTTTCTACCCATTAGGTAAGTAATTTTTCCACTTTTCTCTCACACACTTTACTATCTTTTACATATCAAAAAAAAAAGCAAAAATTAACTGTTTTTTTTTCAGTATATTTTCATGTTTGGGCCCAACGTAAGAATTGGAATGCAAATGTGAAGTTTTCTTTCGACTTTTTGCCAATTACTAACATATAAATCTCGCTGAAGATGAAAGCCTTTGCTTTCGAAACATGTCCGAAGTAATTTAAATTTTTTAATATACTAGTGGAGCAGACTGAGTGTTTCATTACCCTTAATAAATATTCACTCCACTGTGAGATGGACTACTTCCATAAAATTAATATTTCTGTGCTGGATTAATCATGCCGAGAGGTATTCCAATTGCGACAGAATTAAAGCAGAGAGTAGTGAATGCGCACTTGGAAGATACAATACAAGCCACAATTTCAAGACGGTTTGTTTTACCCAGATACAGCGTATCCAAAATAGTTACCATGAAGACCGAGAAAAACAACAATTTGAACAGACAGACGTATTAAAAGAATTTCTCAAAACGATCCTTGGTTGTCTGCACCTAGAATTATTGCTGAAATTCCCGGAATTATGGTTAGTCCACGGACAGTGCAAAGAAGGTTGGTTTACGCAAAGCTATTTAGTAGACGCCCGGCTAAAAAGCCGCTTATTTCGGTAAGAAGAGAGTGAATTTCCACGTCGACATTTAAATTGGACAGTGGACGAGTGGGAAAAAGTTCTATTTAGCGATGAAACGCGTTATAAGATTTTCAATTCTGATGGAATGAAGCGTGTAAGACGGCCAATCAACACAAGGTTTAATCCCAAATACGTTACACCCACAGTTAAACATGGTAAAGTCAGTGTTTTTCTATGGGGTTGTTTCTCATGGAATGGGGTGGGTCCTTTAAGCTTTATTAATGACACCATGGATCGATTTGTCTATAGAGATATAATGCAAAATGTAATGTTGCCTTATGTAGAGTGGGAAATGCCGTTGCGTCAATTGTTCAAGAGTGGTTTCAAGAAAATAACGTTCGGGTTTTGCAGTAGCCCCCTCCCCAGACCTTAACCCCATTGAAAATCTATGGGAGGAAGTAGAACGTGGAATACGTACACAATTATTTCCAAGTAAACAATCATTGGTAAATAAAATCAATGAAGTTTGGACAAATCTTCCCGAAAATACTTTTCAAATATTGATTAAGTCAATGCCGCGACGTTGTCGGCAAGTAATAAATCATAATGGATATTCTATTAACTATTAATATAATACTTCTGGCTATTGTAATTATTATTAAATGTGTTTAATGTTCTTTCATCGTAATATCTAAAATAAAATACTGTTTACACAATTTGTTGCTTTACTTATGTCGCACTTCATTTCGTCGATTTTTATAATTATAAATATTTCTCTACCTTTATTTTGTTTAAAGTGTACCAAAATATTGTGAAATATTACTGATATTGTGGGGATCATATTTCATTAAAACTAGCTGGGGATCACAATCATATAATTAAATTTTCAAATTCAAAGAAATAACAGCACTTTGTTGCTCCACTTTTGTCCAATAGTGTAGGTATTTGTTTAAATGTGTATAATTGTTTTTCTGTCCATATTGTATTCTAATTTTATTTTTTAGACTGAAAGACCCGTACCATTAAAGAACAACAGGATGGACAGGCCAACAGTCGACACCAATTATCTTAAAAACTTGTTAAAGATTGGCAGTTCGGTGGAAAAAGGATCATCTCCCAAGCTAGAAAATAAAGGATCTCCGCCCACATTACTTCCAAAACGGACCAATGAAACAAGTTCTAATGTGTCATTTGAAATGTTAGCTGTAAGTGTTATTTTATTGTTAATGGGTTTACACTACCGACAATAGAAAATTTACCAATATACAGTACCATTTACGACAAATTGAATTTAAAGAAAAATGTTGAAAACTTGCACCTACACGCACGTTTTCACGCTTGGAACAAAAATATATGTACTAGCCCCTAGCCATAGTTTAAGTCAAAATGACATCTGACATTTCAGAGTTTCAAAGTAAATACCGTGCGAGCAAAAATTATTTGCATCAAAGAGGGCCATGCATCTAAGAACGTAATGCTTAGCCGTAGAGCTTAATACCTGTTGGGTGTCAGTAACTACCTGAATTAACAATCAATCAGTTATTCCGTCATCTTTGACAGTCGTTAGTCGTTACAAGTAATTTGATTTATCGCTAATTTTTCCAATTTCTTGAACAATTCACACAATGGGCTTTACGGAACAGCACAAAACATTCATGGTTGAAGCGTATTTTTAAAACGGGGTTAGAGTAAATGGTGAGTGGCAATACAATCCGGGTTTGTGCATGGACGATTTTCACGAACATTTTCCTAACGTTGCTTTTATTGCTGGGGATTTTTATCATTGCCTGAAAAGAACCGTGGCTGTGTTAAGGGAAACAGGTTGTATACAACACAAAAAAGAAGCAGGAAGACCATCTGTAAGAACAGAAGAACTTGTTGCAAACGTTCATGAAATAATGCAAAATACGCCAACAAATTGTATTAGACGCCTGTCCCAAGAAGTGGGAAGATCTTATGGAACATGCAGGACTATTCTTAAGAAGCAGCTAAATTTATTTCCTTATAAAGTGCAAATATTCCAAGAAATACGAGCCGCAGATTTTGAAAGACGCAGGAATTACTCTCAATGGTTTACCCAAAATTTATTGGAAAGAAATGATTTATTAGACCTGACATTTTTTCGGATGGAGCCTGGTTCCACCTCTCCGGTTATGTGAATTCTTAGAATACACGCATGTGGAGTAGTAAAAATCCCCATTTTTTTGTAGAGTCCACATTGCACCCTCAAAAAATTGGTGTCTGGTTAGCTGTTTCCCGAAGAAGAATTTTTGGTCCTATTTTTTTCCATTACACAGTTACAGCACAGCGGTATAGAGACAACCCAAGTAGCATTTTTAGAGACATTACGGTAAATGTGTCTAAACTATTGTTTCTGTTTCCGACACAAATTGGAAATTGTTGGCAACATGTATGGAAATATTTTCGAAACGTATACATTTTAAATGGCGCCTTAGCACGTGTTTCCAAGTGGTTGGTACGGGCTGTGACTTTCGCTGTTTCGACGCAAAATCGAAACTTTTATCGAAAATGTTTCGAAAATTTTTCAGAAATGTTTGGAACATGTTTCCATAAATGTGTCGATTGAGAGTTCATTTTACAAAGAGGGCGCTGAGTGTTGGAATTGTAAAATGTCAAAATGGAAACATTATTGAAACAAATAATTAGATATATAATATCTATCTCTCTGCAGGTTGTAAACTAAAAGGAAGTAAACAATATGATGACAGCATAATTTCGCCATAATGAATTTGTCACCAGAGTATTTTCTATAAGTGATACATTTTTTTCGTATGGTTTATTGCAGAGGAGATCCAAAAATCGTTGACGAAATAAATTTTATCGTGCAATTTAGTAATTTAGCTTTATATTCTTAAGACGCTCCCGGTATATTGACATTTACACACAAAATAAATACTTTTTCAAAAAATAAAATCTTAAATATTTTTAAAATTTTACTTAATTCTTCTTTCAATTGATTAAGCTGGCAAAATGGAACTAATGTAACCACTTGTTTACATTTCAAATGACGCAGAAAGTTAATTAAAGTCCATTTTAATAATATAAAAATGAATTTGTCAAAATGGCCGCCAGAAAGCGAGAATTATTCTGGTCTAAAATGGAGTCGACACACAATTTCTAGTATTTGGTTTCTATAATGTTTCGATAATCATGTAGCTATAATTCATAGAAAATGTGTCGAAACATGAAGAATGTTTCGATATTGTACCGAAACCATGCGAAACAAACGTCGCTAAAGTAAAAAATGCATAGTCCCGTCAAGAGAAAGGTTAAGCTTAGAAGCATAAAACTTCTGTATACCGTCACGGTATACACTACCACTTTACACTTTCTGTGACATATAACCTACAAAATTGGTTTGTACTTTGTTGAGCGTTTAATAAAACTTACTTATAACTTATTCCTAAGTAATAATCTAAAACATGTACTCAATTGTCGAGACAAAGGAAAATAGTAGGTTGGTAACAAAACAAAAATGTACAATTTATAGGTTATAATCGTTATAATCGAGGTTATAATAATTGTCCGGGTGCGGTAGTATAAAGGTTTCTGGCAGTTTCGAAAATTATTTTCTGCGCAAGTTTCGTAATTAAATGGATATCACTGTCTGGTAAATATTTTAAAGCAGAAGAATACCAATTTGTTTTGAATCACTTAATTCGAAAATGTGTCGCTACAATTTGGGAGCACATGTGTCTAAATACAATTTCATAATATTATATAAAAATGTTTCGAAAAATTTTCTTTTGTGCGTTTCCTAAATGTATCGACACTGTAGTTTGGAAAGTATTTTGAAACTAACAGTTCTTAATCGTTTCTAGTAACTAAATTCGAAAATGTGTCGCAAAAGTTTCGAAACACATGTGTCTCCACACAATCTAAATAATTTTAATCGAAAATGTTTCGAAACGTTTCTCAGCACAGAATTTGTGTCCAATTTGTGTCTATAATTGCTACTTGGGAATATTTTGAATCCATTTGTGGAGCAATTACTTGACGACGAACTACGTTTCGGATATTTTCAACAGGACGGTGCAACCGCCCATACAGCCGCCGAAACTATTAACTACTTACGCAATTTTTTCGACGACAGATTGATCAATTTTCGATCAGACCTTGAATTCCCACATAGATCACCTTGTTTGGTTATGGATTACTTCGTTTTTCCTCATTTAAAAAACACTATTTTTAAAACACCA
Source organism: Polydrusus pterygomalis (assembly GCA_963969555.1). Lineage (NCBI taxonomy): Eukaryota > Metazoa > Arthropoda > Insecta > Coleoptera > Curculionidae > Polydrusus > Polydrusus pterygomalis. The sequence continues at coordinate 31,350,118 of OZ018376.1, read as the reverse complement.
GTTGCAAATTTAGAACAATTACGATAAAGGATTATCCAAGAATGTGGTAACATTTCTCCAGGGTCCTAATTCTCGAGCGTAAGAGAACGTGAACGATCACATCACGCAAAGGAGCATTCCCTTCCGCGGCAGTTCTCCTATGAACATAAGTTAGTAAATTTTGGTATTCTCGAACGCAGACGATATGTTCTGTGCGGGGAGGTGATAAGACAGTGTTGCCAACCATTTTCAAGGCAAGGGACGCCACTTTTTACGAAAATATTAAAAGAAATCTAAAGGTAAATTGAGGTGGAGATTGTTAGTGCGGGTTTTTCTTTATTGTGAAAGGTAAGATTATGAAACTTGTCAATGTCAAATATTATTACGACGTAAATATAATACTGGGGTTAGAATTGCATGGGATCGGTCGTTCCCACCAAAAATAGTAGGAGAAGCGCGTTCTCCCGTAAATCGGTGATGTGAATGGTCCCATGTGATCAAGAATACCGTTTCATGCGTTGCGTGAGAACTCCGCCCTTATTTCTCCTGAGAACAGTGTTCCCCAGTTTCAAGAATTAGGACCCAGAGATGCTGGTCAACACTTTCGAAAATATGAAGAGACGTGTGAATTTATGCATGGCGGTGGCCAATTTCAACAATTTATATAATTATTTTTCTTTTTCTTTCTGTATATTCTTACTTTGTTAATTTTGTAAATAACAAAAATAAAATTGTATTTGTCTACTTATTTTAGTACTCATTAGTTTGACATATCATGTCATAAAATGAATTTGACAAAATTTTAACCTAGATTTGGTTAGATACTTATCGTCCCCATATCATTGTGATCTAAACCAAGCCCCACGTTTTTTAATCCAAGCCCTCTTTGATGCAAATAATTTTTGCTCGCATTTATTAAATTATTACAATCATTATTTTTTCTTGAAAACTGTAAAACATGTTGAAACTAAAAAAAAATGTAAACGTCTAGTTTTATAATTATTACTGGTGGTTTCGTTGAGGTCTATATCTGAGCCGTATTTGATTTTATGGAGAGTTTTCCAAAGAACTTTTAATTGGCTAATTAGATAATAATAAAATTTAATGTGCGGGTCCATTATACAACTACCTTCAAAAAAGTCTTATTCAATTTTGATGTTAAATTAATAGGTTAGCCAATATTTGAGGATAGCAAAAGTTACGTGGGATTTCCCATGGTCAGTATGGAATATTAAACCTCGTTTTACTATGTATGGGATGACATAAAAGTATCGATTATTTTCTTAAAATCATTAGTAAATCAACTATTTCTCCGTAATAATGGTGTTTTTCTTTTTTTAGCAACAAGTAGCCAACACGCCAGCTAGCGTAAGATTACTAACGTATTACCAATCGAATAGTTTGGGTATTCCAAGGTATCAGTATTTCCAAACTGATGGAAAATGCAAAGCTCAAATAACTCTAACCAATGGAGAGCTAGTAATGGGTAATCCTGCGGAAAATAAGGAGTTGGCGACGGAAAATGTGGCGACGGAAGTTTTGCATTTGTTAATAAAAACGGTAACGTTTATATACATATATTATATTTGTCATATTTTTCGTATGAAACAAAGTTTGTCTACATTTTTTAATTGGAATTAGCACGTCTGAATCGTTCGTGATCACATAAATATGATCTAAAAATATCCTTGCTTTGGTCTCATCTGCGAGGTAAAAACCGACTCGCTTTGTATGGGTTAAAATCAACAAGGGCACCTATTGTTGCTTGACATAAAAAAGAACAAACTAATGTTAGATTGCACAAAGGTTTTTAACAATAATTAACTAACTAGGCGACTTTGACTGTCACACAAATGATATTGACAAACAATATTTACTCAGAATCAAAGTTGCCTGATTAGTAATTCAAGAATACTTTGCTTGTCAGAAAATATTTTTTGCCAATGTCATTTAAGTCACAGTCAAAGTTGCAGTTAATTATTATTGTTTAAAATCTTTGTGCGACCCAACATATTACTAGCAGCGGCTCCTCACGTTGCATAAAATAGTCTACCTACAGTTACTAAAATACACATAAAGTTTCTTTATCTATGAGATTTTTGAATAGATTTAGTTTTCATTTTGCACACGCAAATGCTTGCGCTTAAACAATTCAAATATTAACGTTCTAGATGTTAAAAAATAATAGCAGTGTCATCCCCAGGGGGGGGGCGATCCCCCCCCCCCCTCTTTTAGTAAAGCTAAGCCACTATTTAGGTACGAAATGAACATTAATATCGAGTATTATTAACCGAAAGAAAAAAAAAAGAATAATAGATTTTATAAATAGTTTTTGTATCGTTGTATAGAGGTAGCCGTTACTTGATGAAGATCCATTATAACAACTATAAAAAATACTTCGTGTATAAATCTTCACTAAATTTATTGTTATACCATAACAATTGTTTCGACACACAGTGTCTTCGTCAGATGGTTGCAAATGAATGGATGATTTAAATTATCTTAAACTATAAAATTTACTGTAAATATTTACCTATTTTATTTTATTACACTTGGAAATACCAAATAACCCAACTATCTAAAGTATTTCATTTTAGAATATTTTTTTACTAAAAATTATTGTTTTAATTTCAAAGTTATACCCAAATTCCAAATTTCGCTTATTTTGGACAAAAAAATGGATTTAATCGTGTTTTCTGAATAACACTGTATAAAAAATAAATGGCAACCGAACAGTACGAAAATAAGATTTTCTGTAGACTTTATTAGAGATTACCGTCGATCATATACAAGTCCGATTAGTTTGTTTTCATAATATTATGGCTTTTTAAAATAAAAATATAAAAATATTAAATATTTTTGCTGCACACCGTAGATATTTTATTTTTTAAGGGAACAAATTAATTTCATCTAACTGATATTTTTTGATTTACATTGGCTTAAAGCATCTCCTAAATAGTTTTTTATACATTGAAGTATGCATAGAAAGTTTCCTTATTTTGCGTGACGAATAAAATCCGTTTAAAATATATTTTTAATTTAAAATTTTTTCTTTATAAATAAAAAGGAAACTTTCTATGCGTACATCAATGTATAAAAACTATTTAGGAAATGATTTAAGTCAACGTAAATCAAAAAATATCAGTTAGATGAAATTAACTTGTTCCCTCGGAAAATAAAATACGGTGTGCAGCAAAAATATTTAATATTTTTATGTTTTTATTTTAAAAAGCCATAATATTATGAAAACAAACTAATCGGACTTACGATCGACGGTTATCTCTAACAAAGTCTGCAGAAAATCTTATTTTCGTACTGTTCGGTTGCCATTTATTTTTTATACAGGGTTATTCAGAAAACACTATTAAATCCATTTTTTTGTCCAAAATATGCAAAATTTGAAATTTGGGTATAACTTTGAAATTAAAACAATACTTCTTAATAAAAAAAATATTCTAAAATGAAAGATACTTTACTCTTAGCGGACTTTCAAATTTTTGATCCTACCTCGTATACCATAAGACTTTTACCGGATTTAATGGGTTTTATTTTGGTTTGAGAACATGCAGAACCTATCCAAAATAAAATTAATTTTCTAAACTTAAAGATAAAAAACTTTCTCATATGCTGCGAACTTTCTGCCGGTCACTGTATAAGTAATATTTTTTACTTAAAAATTTTAAATTAATAATTTTAATATAGGTAATATATTTCTTCAAAGAGAACTGCGTTTATACTATAAATTAACATTTTTACTTTAAAACTTAATTTTTAATACATATTTATGATTTGATTTTACATTCTAAAACAAAAAATAAGATTTGCCCCTAACAAGCTCAGCTTCAGGGGATTGAAGAATAAGTTTATAGAAGACAACATAAACATATTTATTATATTATTAAATTTTAAATAAACTTATTATTATTATTATTTTAGGCAAAAACTAGTGACTTACTTCCAAACGAGCCCAACGAAAGCCTGCCCATTCCACCCAAGACTTGGGTGGAACCTGCAAGAGAAAAATCCGTGGATCGTGATAGTGATCAAGCTCTAAAAACTGCACTTCACAATCCCTTTGTTCCTACGCAAGTAATCAAAAGACAGAAGAGTAGAACCAATGGTTCCACTATTGACGGCAATGAAGCCGGAAAAAATAATTTGCGTACAGATGAAGCCGGCAATCAAGGGAAGGCTAATGATGTTAAGACCATGAAAAACGATGAAAATAAGAAAGCGGTGAGTTTAATTTATATTTATTTGAGATAAGTAACGAAAAAAAATAAAATTTTGTATCATATTCTAGTTGTCATATTCCTACACTCAACGTTTTATCAAACTTGTTTGATAACTTTCACATCTCGTGTTGTAATATAAAACTTTACAACATGTATATCGTAAATGGCATAACTTTTTCAGAACGCTCAGCATGCCGGCAGCGCAAATGTAAAGAAACAAAGGAAACCAAGGATTGCAGCCAACTTTGGAACAAAAAAATAAATCTTTTTATTATTTCTGTTAAGTTTAAGGAGAAAAGTTTTGATTTTAATTTATTTCGTAAGACTTGTCAGAGAGTTAATCTTGGGCTAACGATATATTTTTCGACGTCTTGTTAAATTAATTAGCAGTAAAGTAATGTTTTGACAGGAGCTACCATAATCAAAATATACATAAATAAAATCAAATTGGTAACTTTATATCTTCGGGAAACATGAAATTTGATTGTTTTAACTACCTTTGTTATATTATATCTAATTGGTAAGTTATAAACGCATCAAGAGATCCTGCCGTAGATAATGAATTTGCCATAATATGCTGTAAATATCTGATTTTGGTACTGCCAATAATAACATCAAATACTCGTATCCTTCCACCAGTAGGCAATAAGACTGATTCTCTGAAAAGTTAGGTATTTCTGTGAATTGCACAAAGATTAAATTAACTATTACTAAATCAGACTCCCATTATAACGTTAGGGATTACTCTCTAGCTGGTTTTAGTTAGGTATATTCAACATCACTTTATATTTCCACAACAAGTATTATATTTTGCATGTCGTTTTAGCGGACTACCAGCAGATCGGTTAGAGTGGCGGCAATAGAACCAAGGGCTTTTTAACCTTTTTGCCATGGTGGAGAACAACGCTCCCTCTCTTTACAAAATTTTACGGAATTTTTATATTTTGGCATTTTGTGAGGCCCCTAAATATGAGGCCCTAGGCTAGCGCCTAGTGGTAAAACCGGCACTGCAGATCGGTTAGAGTGGCAGCAATAGAACCAAGGGCTTATTAACCTTTTTGCCATGGTGGAGAATAACGCTCGCTCTCTTTACAAAAGTTTACGGAATTTTTATATTTTGGCATTTTGTGAGGACCCCTAAATATGCGGCCTTAGGCTAGCGCCTAGTGGTAAAACCGGCACTGCAGATCGGTTAGAGTGGCAGCAATAGAACCAAGGGCTTATTAACCTTTTTGCCATGGTGGAGAATAACGCTCCCTCTCTTTACAAAAGTTTACGGAATTTTTATATTTTGGCATTTTGTGAGGCCCCCTAAATATGAGGCCCTAGCCTAGTGCGCCTAGTGGTAAAACCGGCACTGCAGGTTAGAGTGGCAGCAATAGAACCAAGGGCTTATTAACCTTTTTGCCATGGTGGAGAATAATTCTCCCTCTCTTGACAAAAGTTTACGGAATTTTTATATTTTGGCATTTTGTGAGGCCCCCTAAATATGAGGCCTTAGGCTAGCGCCTAGTGGTAAAACCGGCACTGCAGATCGGTTAGAGTGGCAGCAATAGAACCAAGGGCTTATTAACCTTTTTGCCATGGTGGAGAATAACGCTCCCTCTCTTTACAAAAGTTTACGGAATTTTTATATTTTGGCATTTTGTGAGGCCCCCTAAATATGAGGCCCTAGCCTAGTGCGCCTAGTGGTAAAACCGGCACTGCAGGTTAGAGTGGCAGCAATAGAACCAAGGGCTTATTAACCTTTTTGCCATGGTGGAGAATAATTCTCCCTCTCTTGACAAAAGTTTACGGAATTTTTATATTTTGGCATTTTGTGAGGCCCCCTAAATATGAGGCCCTAGCCTAGTGCGCCTAGTGGTAAAACCGGCACTGCAGGTTAGAGTGGCAGCAATAGAACCAAGGGCTTATTAACCTTTTTGCCATGGTGGAGAATAATTCTCCCTCTCTTGACAAAAGTTTACGGAATTTTTATATTTTGGCATTTTGTGAGGCCCCCTAAATATGAGGCCTTAGGCTAGCGCCTAGTGGTAAAACCGGCACTGCAGATCGGTTAGAGTGGCAGCAATAGAACCAAGGGCTTATTAACCTTTTTGCCATGGTGGAGAATAACGCTCCCTCTCTTTACAAAAGTTTACGGAATTTTTATATTTTGGCATTTTGTGAGGCCCCCTAAATATGAGGCCCTAGCCTAGTGCGCCTAGTGGTAAAACCGGCACTGCAGGTTAGAGTGGCAGCAATAGAACCAAGGGCTTATTAACCTTTTTGCCATGGTGGAGAATAATTCTCCCTCTCTTGACAAAAGTTTACGGAATTTTTATATTTTGGCATTTTGTGAGGCCCCCTAAATATGAGGCCTTAGGCTAGCGCCTAGTGGTAAAACCGGCACTGCAGATCGGTTAGAGTGGCAGCAATAGAACCAAGGGCTTTTTAACCTTTTTGCCATGGTGGAGAATAACGCTCCCTCTCTTTACAAAAGTTTACGGAATTTTTATATTTTGGCATTTTGTGAGGCCTTAGGCTAGCGCCTAGTGGTAAAACCGGCACTGCAGATCGGTTAGAGTGGCAGCAATAGAACCAAGGGCTTATTAACCTTTTTGCCATGGTGGAGAATAACTCTCCCTCTCTTTACAAAAGTTTACGGAATTTTTATATTTTGGCATTTTGTGAGGCCCCCTAAATATAAGGCCCTAGGCTAGCGCCTAGTGGTAAAACCGGCACTGCAGATCGGTTAGAGTGGCAGCAATAGGTCCAAGGGCTTATTAACCTTTTTGCCATGGTGGAGAATAACTCTCCCTCTCTTTACAAAAGTTTACGGAAGGTTGGGTAAATAAAGGTTGTTTCTGGAAAGGTAATCAATGTGTCAAGTCAACTTGTGGTAACTACTTTTAATCCAGAAGATGGTAAGCACATTATATTAGGATGACTATTTATACACAAAATTTGTTTAGTATTACTATTATAGATAATTTGAAAAGTTTAATGGAAAACTCGAAAAATAACTAAAAACCAAATAAAGTTAAAAACAATTGATTTTTATAATTTTACTTTGAAGTATCAATACAGCGATTTTTATAGTGGAAAATTTTATAAGAAATTATAATTTTTATAACAAGGCTAAAATAAATTTCTTTAAAAATTTCTAATTATCTTATTATAGTAGATATAAACATAAGGACGTGCACCAACTTTAGGATCTATAGTGATATTTTGGTTGTGCAACTAAAAATTCCTATTTCCACACTGTATAGGTGGGAGAATATAAACCTAAGTTTGTGAACAAATATCTGTATAGCCAGTTTCTGAAAATATTTATAATACTCTGATACATGTCAGAAAAATTACCCTTTTATGGCGTTATATCTAGGTTTAAAGTCAACAAGAATTAAATTTTACTTAATTCAAAGAGCATTTGAGTACTTTTGGTCATTTATAAAGGTTCCCTTTCGTAAATGCGCCCATAAGTGAAATCCATCAAGTGTATGGCAAAAATTAATTTATTACTTGGTTTAATACTTTGTGCAATTCACTTGATAATTGTTTTATTAAATTTTAATCATTTTGAAGAAGCTCGAGGTTGAGTTATTTAGTTTTACTGTTGTTTTTATTTACAAATAAAAACATATTTTTGTAAATGTATTGGTTTTGTGTTTCTATGTTAAAAATAACGGTCTTGCAGACGATCCTCTGAGTTATCACTTGCGTGTATTCGGGTTTGTTCGGGTTGTAAATTTGACTAGGTAACAATAATTATATTCTCAAAAAAGACGGGCGTACATCAACGTGACCGCATAAACACGTAGTGGAAACCGAACAACAATGTAGTCCACACTAATATGTTACTTACCTACTTCTTTGCATGAAAATGTAAACTCAAAGAATCGCTTGGCAGACCGGTGAATCTGTTTACCCTTTGGTTAGCGGCCTGTAAATAATCGGAAAATTATTTGCAAGCTGCTAGAAAGACCATAAAAAATAATGGTCAACACGTTATTTATTGGTTGCTAAGTTGACCTTCGACCAGAGCCCTTCAGCCACCGTAAGTTTTATATTTTGTGTCTATTTTTTTTATACATAAATAGGTAATTAAAAAAAAAATTGTTTACAAAAAAACCATTAAACTATTTTATTTAGTACTAACGAAATATTGTAGCAGGTAAATTTTCGAACATCAATTCATTTGGAAACCTATATTTACACTGCTTGTATTATCTTCTGCGGGGGTTTGTTCGGGTTTGTTTGTTAGATAATGGGTTGAAAAATAAACATTTTTACTTATTTTTTCTAATTTGGTATCATAACAAGTATATTACCCTATATTTTTCTGTGAGTCTATTGCGTATCGTAATGAAGCTAAAATGCTAAACCTAAATCAAAACAATTTCCGTTGCACGTCATCAATCAGTTGATAATTGAAAATCGGTCAGGAAACATAAGAAAATTAAATTTGGGCAAAAAATATATAAATTTCATGCGATATTGAATGTAAAAGAAACGTAATGTATTCTTCTTTGATACTAAGCTGCTTAAAGGAAGTGTTTTTTGAAATTTACTGATATTCGAAGGTATGACGTGCAACGGAAATTGTTTTGACTTTACTTTATTTCGATACGCGTTTTTTCTTTATTTGATGTTGGTAACATTTAAATGTTTTATTTCATTGACTTGCGCGGCCTTTGTGATTTACGAGAAAACCCGTTTTTCGCAGAGGGAAAATAGCTTGAAACCTACTTTCTTATTCTGTGTGGATATAACAGTCATATATGTTGGTTGCATAAATCTATAAATCAATCTTTTGTAGATGCTTCAAGCTATCATTTTCTGCCAAATCCTATCCAAAATTCAATCTACTAACCTTCCAATGTCGATTTTAACTTCAACTTTATTTGAATTTTCCATCTTCCCTATACTAAATTACAATGCCGTGACGTAAAATCACGTCTTTTGAAATTCGAAAAAAAGTAGCAAAATCGCCCGAATTTCCGAACGCTCTGTATATGTACCGAATGTACAAGGATCACACAACGTATTCCGTCCAATTTCAAATCTCATATCGCTAAAATAACTTTAGAATCTCGTGGTGAAAATGGGTCAAAAAATCAAAAAATGACAGTTCGCAAAATAATTTTTGTTGTCCAGAGGCTACTATGATAAAAAATAGTATTACCAACATAAAATTTAGACAAAAATTTACAAAATTTGAAGGATTTATTTTCTTTTTAAATATGTGGCTTTTATTGAAAAAACTACAAATTAGAAAAAATAGTAAAACGTACGTGTTATATAAAGCAGTTTTAAGCACTTGTCCCGTTATAAAACTCGCCGCAAACGGCTCGTTTTTTTAACATGCACGCGTGCTATAAAATGATGCTTTTTAAAACGTGTACGTTAATATAGGTACTATAAGTCAACTTGACATCGACTTTTTTCAAAAATTGTAAAATTTGACAAACGAGCCCCGGTCGTCACTCGATCTCCCCTATCCAGCAGGCCATTAGAATTTAATTTTAGAGGAGAGGATTTTTAAGTTAATTACCTTATGAAATTTTTATTTCACTCTATTAAAGTTGTTGCATAATCTACATTTTTCGACCAAACTTAAGCGTTTCGGGAGCAGCTCCTAGCAATTTTGTCGTGGCCTGATATCTGTCTCTATTTACTTTAAAACATCCTAGAGGGCCATGGTTTAGAAACCGGGTTTGCGAAGTGACTAGCGCCGGCGTATTGCTCTGTTGTTTAAAAGAAGAAGCCCAGAAAATAAAAAGAAGAATTATTCATTTTAAAAAATGACAGTTGACGTATTTATATTTATAAATGAAAATTGAAAAAATTGGTGGAAATGCCGAAGAAATAAACAAATAGGCCTTCTAAACTGTAAATAAGTATATAATTTTGAAAAAATGGTTGTAAATAATATAGATAAACTGGCTGAAGATCTTGAACGGCAAGAATTAGAGGTAATCTATAAATAGGCCATAATTTAAAGGTTAGAATAGAATTTAATTTAATTTTGGTTTTTAGGCCCCCACCGGAGTTGCAAGCCCCCAGGTTTACTCTCAACTTTTAGCAATTTACCTTTATCAGAACGATTTGTAAGAAACCTTTTTAATTTATTGTATAAGCATAAGATTAAGTAGAGCTGTTTTTAGATGTAATGCAAAGTTTTTGTGGAAAAGAATACCGGCCAGTGTTAAGACGGCCAATCCAGAAATAGGACACATATGGATGGTGGGGCAGCACCTTTGGAAAAGTGATTTTACAGCAACCTATAAGGCTTTAAATGCTGTTACTTGGTCAGAAACAGTTGCCGAGATTATGAAAAATGTTCAAGGTAATAAAACATAATATTCTGAGACGAAAAGTTCATAGCACTTTCAAATAATGTTTGTTTATTAAAGAATTTTCCTCTTTTATATTAAATGATGTCTTATTGTAGTTGTGGTTAGGTCAAGAGCAGTTGATTTGATTTCTCAAGCCTACTCATCAATAACTCTCGACACAGTTTTGTCCATGACAGGGTTGGCAGCAGATGTTTGTGTTGCAGCCTGTACAGAGAAAGGCTGGCGAGTTGAACCAGACACTAAAATTGTTTATCCAATTAGACAAGCCTCTGAACCAATAGTTCAACCTAGCAGTGAAGATCAGTTGTATAAATTAACAGATTTTGTATCTTTCCTGGAAAATTAGTTTTAGATATTTTAAATTAATTTAATAAGATTGTGTAATAAAAATATTTAAGTAACCTATTTATTTTATTTACTATTGTTAGATTGTAAATAATTGTGATGATTATAAGAAAAAGGATAGGTGAACTCACCACATACTGAGTGTTTCAGGAAAAAAATTTACATTTGTGATTTTGTATATTTCACATCAAAGTGTATTCCAATACAAAATACAGGGGACACTTGTCCGATATACCACTACTTTGTTACTTTTAATATTTTCACGAAGACAATAATTATTATTTTACATGGCTTTTGACTGACTGTGCACATTCTAGTGGATGCTGAGGCGTTATAATAATAATAATCTTGATTTAATAGCAAAGCTAACAATTACATAATTAACATTTACAGAACTTTACGATTTTGCGGTTCTGATCTGCAAAGATGCAGACTGTTTTGATGAAACGCATATGCGTTCCCTAAACTGTAGTGTGTTGCATTTCATGGTTTTATTTACTTGTCTATTATTCTACTTGGTGAAACTGCCTTTTTGTATTGGAGTTTATTTTACTGGGATAGCGTTTCGATGTATTCATGCCCACTGGACTTTTGTGTGGTGCCTTTTAATGCGTCGTGCCATTTTTTGCGGAGCCGTTTTGGGTTATGGCTTCATGTACAGCCCTAATAAGGACGAAACGGCCGTCGCTGTTTACCCGCCACAGGGATCCTGGTGTATTACGCTACACTACACACTTGTCAAATCAAAATATGCTTTATTGTCCAAGAAAATTCTATTGACAAAGCTCTTCACTTACCCAACTATATAGGAAAATTTACAATCACATAAAAAATATACCTATCAAGTAAAAAAATTTCTAAAAACAAACTATAAACAATCTATATATCAGTAATAAAACCTAGTCACTATTTAAAAAAAGGCTCGGATCTAACATAAAATATGCATATAAATACATATATAAAAAGCGGAGTACACAGGAACTGATATGATATGCCACTACTTTGTTCCTTCATTTTTACAAGATTAATCTAATCTCATAACTAAAAATATGGCGAAATATCTGACCAAAATCACTTGGGCTCCAGGCATAGATAAAAGCTTATAAAGTGGCTCCAGGGCTTTCTAATGTCATTCACGTCGTGCCGCATTGCCGTTACTATGGAAACGAGAAATGTCAATATCAAATGTTGAAGTTTCGCTTTGTGTGTTTAATAAGTAATTGATTTTGAAAATAGTGAAAATAAAATATAATGGCCGGATGGTTGTAGAAAAGCATTTTTGACTCGCGTATAATAAACCGTAATAAACTCTGATGATTTATAACTATATAACACTCGCCGTAAGCGAAGCTCGTTTATTGTGGCCTACAATATACGCTAATTAAATAAAATATACTGAAATGTAATCGTTTTTTTTATAAAGGTAGTTTCTTACTTTACTGGTCGTCTTTCAAGTAAGTCCGAGGAATTTTATCTTTGTTTAGGCGATATCTAAACAATTAAGAACTAATAAAAATTAAAAAGATGGCTGAAAATAATAATGTTTCTACACGACAAACACAAAAGGGCGGAAAAAACGTTTTTTTCTCGCTGTCAAATAATGCCCAAATTCGTTCCAAAAAGGTATAAAGGATTAACTTCACTCGAGCAGAATTATTAAAAGCTCAACAGTAGTTGTCAACATGTCAGATTTAACTTTCGTTTTCAAATAATATATAAAAGATAATATAAGAACGCAAGTACTTTATTAGGAATTAATTTCTTTAAATCATATACCATAAGAAACACTATACAGTGATACCAAGTTTCTGCTTGCTTCAATAAGTATGGTCATATTTTATGATTCTGTTATCCATACAAAGAAGTTTACACTGATTTTTTCTGGAATAGACGTTGTTACTCAAATTTTTCTACATGTGCTAATACCGACTCAAAAAAAACGTCTACCACTACGTTTGAAATTTGAGGCTGCTTCAATTAAAAGACACACTTTTAAAATATTGCAGCTAATTTTATTGGAATAAATAAATTATATATACAGTTTTTACCTTTCCCAATATAATTTACAAAATTTATCTGAATAGTCAAGTCAATCACTTACAAAATTATTGGCATGCCCACAAAAAAGGCCTACTAGTATAGTATGTATGCCTAACATTTAAAAAAAAAAATTAAGCAAAGATAAAACCACCATCTAAAAAACGCATTCAATGATTATAAGAAAAAGGATAGGTGAATTCACACAACATACTGACGAAGTGTTTCAGGAAAAAAGTTTGCACTTTTGTTTTTGCATATTTACATCAAAGTAGTGAGCAACTTGTAGAGATTTCTTTGTAAGAATTCGTTAGCCACTACCTAAACAAAATAGTGAGTATTTCCTCGAAAGAATAACAATAAAAAGGAAAAATATTATTGAAAGCAAGGGTAACACTTGAAATGTATGTGTTAACATAATGAATTTTGCCTCATGTATGTAATAAGATTACAAGTACTAGAATACCGCTTAAATTTGCAAAGGTTATAAAGATCGATTTTGTAATAAACTTTTATTTAAAAAAATAAAGCTGCTACTACGATATTTTCTATCAGTAAGCTTAATATTCTTGTGAAATTGCTAGCTATTTTTGTAGCATTATTATGCTACAAAACTGGGATCTGCGTAATAAGTATATAAAGAACTTAATTGAGTCAAAGTTTTGGGTGTATGTTCAGAAGTTAGCGGATACGGTAGAACCAAAACGCTGTTTGGTTAGCCAACAATCTCGTGTTTGACATTGACGGTACCGATAACTAGGGCGTCAAACGCTAATTCTAGATGATACCAGTCAACAAAAGTGCGAACTTTTCAAGAACACACACTAAGAAAATTACATAAAGTTTAAAAAATACAACAAATAGGGAAATCTAACAATAAAAATTCAAAATTGAATTCTGTGGAACTTCTTAAGTACAAATACTTGAAATCTATTGATCATAAAACATATGGAACTTGAAACATGGCATGATAAACCAGGGGTCTAAAAAGATTATTGTTTAAAAGATACATTTTATCATTGTTAAATAAGATATTTTAATATAAATATCGGACTCTTGGACTTCTCTACTTTTTTTAGACCCTTGGTTAATGTTTTCAAAGGTCCTCTTTGATGTTAAAGTAGACAAGGAACGCTATATCTAGCCACGGCATAAATGCGTTTTAAGTGATCCAGCACCAAGGTTAGGGGCGGATTTTGGCTTCGTGGGGCCGGGCGCTAAATGTACTTATAGGGCGCTCGGAAGACTTACTATATTTTCAAGTGCAGTTTACATAATAATAGCACAAGGGCCCCAAAAAACATTTTTTATTGAAGTTTCGAAAAAAAAATACAATTTATTACTTTATTTATCGTAAGTAAAATATACAGTTTGGTTGTTTAAGTGTGCAACATTATGGGCATTTTTTTATTACCGATTTCTCAGAAAATTTTATTCTTGATAAAAGTTGGTACATGTTCGATCGTCATATTCGGTGCCCTTGGAATGGTTGCAAGTCAAACGGCGTACAGGGTAGGCCAAAAAATAAAAAACATTAATAATTTCCCAAAAAATATTTTTTTTATATATTCACCATAAAGACCTTCATAAATTAATCTAGTTATAATAAAAAAAGCCGATAAAAATTGGTAAAACCATTGGCACCATATAATAATGTTTACTTTTAGCCCTTATTTGGTTTTTTCCATAGGTATCTGGAATTTATTTTAGTAGGATTTCATGTTTGTCGCTTAAATTTGTACAGTTTTTTTAATAAACATTTAAAATAAAAATTTGGCACTTTAAATGATAGTTTTTTAATTAGCATATTATCATGACTAATGTTTTATCTTTTTAAAAAGAATTTTTACGATATTTTAAAATTGTGTTTAATATCGTTGCAACTCGCAACAAACATGAAGTTTGTGATTCCTTAATAAATTAAAAATTCAAGTAAATTTTACAAATATGCTTGAATTTGAACAAATATATGTGAAATTGATTTGATTTTTATTAATTTATGAAGGTCTTTATGTTGAATATAAAAAAAATATTTTTTGGGAAATTATTAATGTTTTTTAAAAATATATATTTGTTTTATTTTAGGAGGTCACGTTTTTGAATCTATGCTAACTTTTAATTCTAAACAACTTTTCCTAATAACATTTTGCTGAATTTTCTGAAATAGGGGTATTTTATTCTTGTACAAGCTTTATATTTTTTGGCCTACCCTGTACGCCGTTTGACTTGCAACCATTCCAAGTGCACCTAATATGATTATCGATCACGCTCAAACTTTTATCAAGAATAAAATTTTCTGAGAAATCGGTAATAAAAAAAATGCCCATATGTTGCACACTTAAACAACCACACTGTATATAAATTTGGCTTATCTTTATATAATTTTGCATAATCCATGATTTTAATTTTCTTTTAAATGTCAAAAAACTCATAGTTTTCAAATTAGTAGAGATAATATATTAAAAGTTTTGATGCCAACAAATAAAGCATTATTTTTTAAAAGAGTTAAATTAAAATTATCATAACATAAACATAGATTTGTTTTTTGTCTTGTCTTATATGAGTAATGTTATGTAATAAATTTTTATTTTTATATATATTATATAAAATGGAAGTTTTGTAATAAAGTTGTTTTAAACTCAGAATATTATTATTAACAAATAGTATTTTTAAGGGAAACAAAATATGTTTATTAAATATTATTTTTAAAACATATTTTTGTATTGTTATAAGCGGTTTCAAATTCAAGTCGTATTATTATTATTATCGCAGTGACTGGGGCTCTACGAATCCCTATTAATCCGGCCCTGACCAGAGTAGGCTTTTTAAGCCAGTGACCCAATATATTTGCGTAATTATCACTTTAACGCTCCTGAAAATTAAATATACTACCCATCATCATACCACGTACCCATACACTTTTCCAAAAGCCTTATTACGTTTAGCTTTTTACCTCTTGCCTGCACGTATTACTATAAAAAAAAACTTATCATACATCTATATTTTGTAGTTTCTATTGTTGTTGGTATCAAATCATCCCTAGCATTGTACATTGTGTGTGTGTAACCTTAATTTCTGTCCTACATTGTATTGAAGTTATTAGTAGAAATTAAGCACTTTGTAGCATCGCCACTACGCCCCCTAATGGTGAAATTAGTAACTTATAAAATAAATTATTTTCAGTGATAATTTTTGGCCATCATAACATGAATGGTTTTGGAGATACAGACGCTCGTTACCCTTCATATATCAGTGGATCACCCTGCATAAACCTGATACATTAGTGGATGCTGCAGAACTTATTGATAAGCCGCCACTGACCTGACGTGATTTCATCAATAAAAATAGAATATTAAAACAGGCCATATTTTACGTACCTTGTCTACTTTCCCATCAAAGAAAGCCTTAATGAGGTTTCTGAATATTAACTAGTCTCATTCTTACAGGGGATTAAAATACTATCCTGTTAAGAGTAAACTTGCTTTGAAAAACTATGACTAAAATAGCTTACAGAACGTTTAGGCGAGCTGAATCGTTTGCTATTTATGGCCTAGGCACAACCTTAAAATGTAGATATGTACTTTAGAGGCAAAATGACTTTTTTATAACTTTTTATATTTAACTTATTACCCTTAATATTAACTTACGGCAATGTGTATCTACATTTGTATGCCATTTTAAATTACTGCAAATTAGAACTGATTAGTGTTAATGAGTGGAGTCACAAAATAAGAAGAAAAAAACAACCAAAAACATGTAGGTATACATCCAACTGGTAACGTTAGACGGATGTATTCTGAATTTTGATCTTATGCTTTTGATGAACTAAATCTGCATTAGGTACTAAAAAACAGTACATTCCTATTTTTAACAAAGGACAGCTAAAATGTCGGAAATTTAAATTACTGGCACACTAACCAGTTAAATTTATTAATACATATTTTTAACACAAGAGTATATTTCTATGATTTAAAGAGAAAAACAATCTAAACTAAAACATGAATTGAAATAGATTTATAAAAGGTCGTGGTTGTTTTTTTTTAGATCTTATTTTGCATCTTTATTTAAGCATCTATTATTTTATAAATATTTGTATTTATTGTCAGGCTATGTGGGTTGGCAATCTAGAGCTTTTTTCGTTACTAGTAATAAAATAAATAAATGCAAGAAACCGTAAAAGTATAAAATAATTTAGTGAAAAATTAAAAAACAACAACAAATTAAATAACCATAAGCGTAAATTGCTAAAACACAATAAAACGGTCACTTGTTTCCAAACAAAATACATTTTTAAAAACCTAACTTAACGTATGTACAATGATCAGTAGATTCCAGGAGGAAAATTGGTATGTATAGAGAAAAAAAAACTGTTTAAAATCCAGTCTGTTTCAGTCTGTAATGGAAATCTGGGCAAATCCTATAAGGGCTTTGTCGTCGAGTGCTTCGTTACTACCCACACCCGAATTCTGAAATTAAAATATTTATTATTTTCAAAATTTAATGATCATAACAACGCTATAATAACAATTAAACAAAACATAAAAACAATTTTTGGTCTCTGCTCTCACCATATCCTTAAGAGTAAATACTAGCGATTTAACAATTTAATTTCCTTATCATTATTTCGGTTTTTCTAAAAAGCGGCCAAATACCCGTCATTGGATAGCGATTACCTAGTTTTAAATTTAAAAAAATTAATTGATCAATTAATAAAAGCAAAAAACGGAATTTGATCAAATTTGCCCATATACCCATACTTCTTTTTCTGCATTTATTAATTAGGTAATTGTCCAAAGTTGGTCAATTTTTGGATAAAACGAAAAAGTAACGAAATATTAATCAAAAAATGACATGGCGAAGACGTCACTAGTTCTTGCCTTTAAAACTTTATTACCACATACCGGGTGTCCACGGAAGGTGGTTCGCCCCTCAACCATTTTTGTTTTTCAAGATAATGGAATAAAATTTAGAGGATTTGTATACGACATAAAACTGCATTTTTTGACAGGTGACTCAACATTATGGAACTTCCGGTTTAACCGGAAGTGACATAATCTTTCGATTTTTAAATGGAACACCTGGTATATTTTTCCTTTTTTTTTACTCCATATGACATTCTAAATACAACGATGTGTCACTTGTCACTTTTTGTCACCAAGAAAATATTTTTTTTCCAAATTTATTGTTTTATCTAGAGGGCTATGAATACCTTAAAATCACTTATTTCAGTTCTTTAATCTTGGAAAAATATAATTTTACTATTTTTGGTCCAATGCCATGTGCTGTGTAAAATTTAATCTTTAAAGTTGTATAACTCATCTGGTTAAGAAAAAAGAGGATTTTCTTACGATTATTTTGATACCACACACTATTAGGTTTTAGAAAAGCTGCCATTAAAAAACTTTAAAAAGTTAACTTGGACCTTTCCTAAAATGAAGCATCTTTTGAGAACAAATTTAGATTTAAATGCATCAAGTAGTATGTGACCAGCAAAACTAATAAAACACCTAATTTACTTTGGCAAAAGATGTCGGCATGTGAATTTTCGTCAAGGCATGATTTTGCATTTAAATCTAAATTTATTCTCAAAAGATGCTTCATTTTAGGAAAATTTTAAGTTAACTTTTTAAAGTTTTTTGATGGCAGCTTTTCTAAAACCTAATAGTAGATGGTATCAAAATAATCGTAATAAAATCCTCTTTTTCCTTAACCCGACGAGCCACCATGTTGCCGTTTAAATAAAATGAGTTGTACAACTTTAAATTTTACACAGCACATGGCATTGGACCAAAAATAGTAAAATTATATTTTTCCCAAGATTAAAAAACTAAAATAAGTGATTTTAAGGTATTCATAGCCCTCTAGATAAAACAATAAATTTGAAAAAAAAAATATTTTCTTGGTGACAAAAAGTGACAAGTGACACATCGTTATATTTAGAATGTCATATGGAGTCAAAAAAAGGAAAAATATTCCAGGTGTCCCATTTAAAAATCGAAAGTTTATGTCACTTCCGGTTAAACCGGAAGTTCCATAATGTTGAGTCACCTGTCAAAAAATGCCGTTCTATGTCGTATACAAATCCCCCGAATTAAATTTTTTCTTGAAAAACAAAAAAGTTAGAGGGGCGAACCACCTTCCGTGGATACCCGGTATAAAATAAACCCATTTGTTGCCTTCGGCTGCCACTATACCTGGATTCAGCATCAAACACCTTTCAAAGAAGAGATCCTTTCCCCGATCACTCATCAGTCCGTCCTTTTCTTCCATTTCATTGTGCCTTAGCCAAATTTACATATCTATCAAAAATATCCCAAAAAATATGCGAGTTTGGCTAGCTCTAGCAACTGCTTTAATAAAAGAGTAATTCGTAATTCATAGAGTTAACTTTTTCTTAAAACAAAGCGTTTCGACAGAAGACAACGACATTTGACATTAACAGCTGATCTGGTTTCATCGTTAAAGTTCTTAGATCAGCAGTGGGGCGTAGCAAGCTCACGCGTCAGGTTGCGTCATATTATTTTCTTCCGATTTTGGTGTTTTTTCAGTGTTTCTGTGGCTGTTTTTTGTGTAGTGGGTGTTTTAAATATTTCACTTTTAGATTATATACAGTGTGTCCCCGGATGGAGTTGACAAGAGGAAAAGATCTGTATTATTGATTTTACGACGAAAAGTTATTCTTTATAAAAAATTCTGCTTGTCGAGAAAATTAATTTACCATATAAAAAATTTAGATCAGATGTATATATATGATATGTTGATAAATTAAGAAAACCTGAAAATGCTTTAAGAGAGAAGTACCTTTATTTATTATTTTAGACAAAATGTTTATGAAACAAAGTTGTTTATAATACAAAATAAAGCCTAAATACAAAACTTGAAATCTGAATTATAATTTTTCTTTTTTATTTTTTACAATAGAATATCATTTAAAATGTACACATTTATCCAAATTAGAAATAAATTAAATAAATAGGTCAGCACTCTCAGGTTTTCATTTTGAATGTTCAAAAATTCTATTGTAAAAAATAAAAAACAAAAATTAGAATTCAGATTTTAAATTTTGTATTTAGGCTTTATTTTGTATTATAAACAACTTTGTGATCTAAAATTTTTTTTATGGTAAATTAATTTTCTCGGCAAGCAGAATTTTTTATAAAGAAAAAAGTTATTCTTCGTCGTAAATTCAATAATAAAGATCTTTTTCCTCTTGTCAACTCCATCCGGGGACACACTGTATATTTCAGAGACATGTTTTTGGTGTTTATTATTTAAGTTAATAGTTTTAGATTGGATATTTTTAAAAAAAACGAGCATAAAATTAAAATCTAAACAACTTTCTCAAATATGTTTTTTACAATTTTCCCGCCAAGTATAAGCACGCGACAAATATCTAAATGAATTTTCAAGTTACTCATTATGCAGAGATAATCGGCATAAAAACGTTTCCTATATGTGGCCAACCTTATGCCAGTCACTGTATAATAATTGTATTCAAATTTTAAAATACTTACTAATTGAAAAGTGACGACCTTTAACATATGTCTTTGCTCAATGAGTTTCTGTAGATTCTGTGTGATCGCCTGTATGTCTTTCCCATCTACTAGGCCGGCTCCCACTAGTTCACTAGCAATACCTTCCGCGGAATCTTTGCCGACGGCGAATTCAAATCGAATATCATTCAATTCCCTTTTTGTATTTCTAAAAATAATAAGTGTAATGTGTAATAGGAAATTTCTTATAAAAATTTGATTTGAAAAATTATACTACACAGAAACCTTCAACAACATTGTAAAAACGTATATTTAACATTTTTTTTTAATTCAGAGCTTTTGTAATATAGATTTGCGGGTCACCGTTTTAACGATGACGCTGGGAAATACCTAGCTTTGCGTAGCCAAGAGCGAGATCATATTTAATATGCTTCATTTTTCAAATCTTATTTTTTGCCTTTGGCTTACAAATATTGGCTAGCTTGTTTATTTTAAACAGACAATTAATTATCATTTATTAAAGGGACTAATTTGACGAACTAATTGGCGAAATTTTGATGAGATTTATGTAGTAATTAACTGATGTGGAGGATTTTTATGACATGACATAAAAGTTGACACTGACAAAATTATTTTTATGTCATACCAGTACATTATTGTGTTTTTATACCTTAGATACCATCTACATAATGGATTACTTTATGGCCCGCGCGGGCATTAAGTGTGCATCTTGTTCCATTTTTGACTTTGACACATTAAACATTTTAATAATGTCAAGGTAATGTCGCAGATAAAAATAAAATATTGGTAAATCAAATTAAATTAAAAAGAAATATTTATTATTCAAAACGAACTGGTATGACATAAAATTTTGTATGCACCACGGGTACTAATAGATATATACCCTCGGGCGACTTACGAACCCTCGGGCCAGGGGCCCTCAGCTTTGTAAGACTGTCGCCCTCAGGGCATAATCATCTACTTAGTACCCTTGATACATAAATAACTAAACAAATTTCTGGTATTAAATTAAAATAATTTATACCCGTAATATTTATGTTAGGAACATAAAAGATGATATTAAATTTGTTGGTTAAATAACTTTGGATGGACTGCATGACAATTATTAAACTTTTGCAAGCGAGATTGGCCTATTGAATTCCTTAAATAGCTTAGATACACTCGTAGTCCTAGGCTAAAATAAACAAGGGATCCAATACTTAACCATTTTAAATTTTGCATGGGATTTCTTATGTTATGCCAGTCAATATAATAATAATAGGGAGGTGTAAAATGTTTAAAAAAAAAAGAATAAAGGAAAGGGATAGTTTTAATTAGGAAATAGGAAAAAAAGGAAAACAAACCTAAACGGGACGGATCTTCGGGGCTCCCTGAAAAAAAATAATAATAAATTTATTACTGGATAAAAATTGTGTTAATTTCCCAACACTAGTATTGTTTCGTGCATCTTAATAAATAATAAAAGCATCCATTCTCCGGGAATCATCATAGTAAAACAGTGTTTTTGGGGTACTGAGGATTACTGAGCTACACTGAAAACACTGTTTTCCTAACAACATTATTGTGCTACTGCACTTCTATCCTCATAATGTCTTACTTATGCTGGATATGTTTTTCAAAAATTAAAAATTAAATAATTTTCGACATCTTCTTAGAAAGGATTTTTTCTCTTCTTCCCCATTTAGTTTGGTTGGTTTAGGCCTGCTTTAATAACGTTTTTAAATGCTTAGTATGGTTCAACCATTGTCAATTTTCTTCATGCCGTGTATCTTCTACATTTAAAAATATTTTTCTAAATTTTTTACGTCCATAAAAGCTCCATTAAGGTTCTAATTTTCTCTTTTGCTAACACCATCAGCATAAAATAGATTTCTGTCTCCTGATGATGAACGTTTCTACATTCGAAACATGTAGAGACCTTTTAAAATAGAGTTTTTATTCTATTAAATTTTGTGGAGGAGGACTTTGTGTTTTGCTTTCGTTTTCATACTTTCAACTCCACTTTAAGTATGGACTATTTCTTCAAATTAAAATAAATATTGTTATGTAGTTGACAGCTATCATTTTGACATTTCCAGGATTTAGGAAAATTGCAATTATTAGCAAAATTCGTTGGTTTTGTATAATTTTCATATAATAGAAGTAGGTACATAAAATACAATATTTTTAGTCTTTTTATATCAGCTGTTATATTGACAATTTGGCAACATGTTTCCTTATTAGTTATCACAATCCGCAGGAGTGTGGGACAAATAAAGACATTAATAAATAAAATGGAAAAAATAAATAAGGTAATGCAAATCAATATAACGCTACAAAAACCGTAATGACAGTATACTTGCCTCATTCTTAAAACTAGATTAACTGGCGGCGGTTCACTTTCGCTACTCTCGTGATCCGAACCCGATGAACCAGCCGACACCAAAGTATTCATGGGCTTTGAATCAGTGTCGCTCTCGCTTGATTCGTCCCCATTATCGCCCTCATCCTCACTGGACCACACCCATTCGCCAGTTTCTTTACGGTGGAGACGACCTGAAGCTCCGGGTTGTCTTTTGGAAGCCTAAGAGTAATAAAAATGTAAAGATAGACCCACAGATTACAACTCTTAAATTTTAAATGCTCTTAGCATTAAAAGTTCAATCGAAGATTATTTACCTTTTGTACTCTTGTCTCCAAACTTGGTCCAATCGCAACCAACGTTTGTTGCAGATACTTCTTATCTTTTGCCTTTTTGAAAAATGGATGTTTCAACAACTCTGCAGCTGTAGGTCTTTTGGAAGCTTCTTTTTGCAGGCAATCGGTTATCATTTTTCTAAATGTTTTACCGTATGCCTATAGTAAAAAAAATCTTAAGCTCTAGTGTCTTGGAAAAGTATATGTTTTTATATCATAGATTATATAGGGTGTCAAAAAGTCTGGAATTTCGCTGAAAACTAATAGTTTTTTAGATTGGCACATCCATATAGTTAAAAACCGCACACCTAGGAAGGATGAAACCGTTTCGGTAACTTAGAGGGTTAGTCAGAAAAAATACCAAATTTTTATTTTAAATAAATGCAAGGAAACTTTAAAAAATGCAGCTTTTAAAAACCACTCAGTAAAAACAACTTATCTAGATGTCATCTATCCTAAGTATTCTAGGGAGTATGTGTTGATTTAACAGGAAAGGGGTCGCAATTGCACAAAACACGAAAATAAACAAAATAATGACCGGCTGATTAACATCTGCCTTATTCTTTAGTAGCTCTACCAGATCCAGAATATGTTGTATTTCTTCTTCATATGCCAAAACCATAAAATAACTACTCTGATAGACACAGCACTGCAGTGCGCACGCGAATTGTCACATTAGTTGAGCAGGTCAGGTTGGCCGCTAGGGTAGTTGGTAAAATTGCGATTCATAAATAGCAACACTGGACGGGCGTTCTTGTCACCAGGGAAATGTTTATAAAATATATTTTTATTATGAACACTTTTTAAACTTGTTTTTTTAAAAAATAATTAAATTTAAAAAATGTTATTAGCATTTTTGTTTTTTTTTCACTATACCTATTATTGTGTAAGTACATAATTTGACTGCATGACAAAACTTTGTTGGTTTAATGTGGTCTATAATAAAATTTTTAAATTCTGCCATAATTGAGGACCTTGGTACCAGAATGGGATGAGTCACTTTTTTAATATTTTACAGGAGGAGAAAAAAAATTAAAAGATATTTTTGTGTATTTTTATAGCATATATATTGTATTTTGCATAAGACCTGAAATTCTTCCTTAAAAAGCGTAAAATTTTTTATTTGGTGCAAGAACGGGACAAGCTACACAACGCAACTATAAATATTCCACAAAAAACTATACCAATGCAATTATACAGTCAGTCATTTGCTAGTAGTATTTTAATACTACTTTCTTTTGCGGGGAAAATAAAAAATATAAAACTTTCGCATCTACAATAAAAGTTTTTATTCTCATTCAATGGCACGTTTCTTAAAATAAATACCCATCTGGCATCAAAATTAGAATCTTTAAAGTGTAATGAACTTCATCAAATAAAATTCCAAAATGTTTTATGTACATATAAATAGACTGGTAGATGTGATTTTTTTTTAAATCAAGCGTCATAAAACCGTTTATAAATTAAAAAATATGTCTTGAGAATTTAAATTGCATTAGGTGACTAAACTATTTAATTTTCGCACATATATGCATGAGTGTCAGGTCGAGGCACTGCATAAAATTAAGATTGGTATTATAGTGACACATCATTCTCTTTATAACCTAAACAACATAAGCCCAAATGCTAAGATCCAGTTGAAATCTGAATGGAACCTTGCATGGTTTTTATTTTAAGTTATCAAGAAATTTTTTTTTTATTTTTAACTTTTATTAAGATTACACGTTGACTGCCGCACTTACCAAAAAAAATATGTCCCGTGGGCCATCTTGTTTTTTTGATAAATTTGAGGTTTTACCGAGCAATAAAACACATATTATGAAAAATTTCGATTTTTTTCTGGTAAGGGTAGCAACTACCCCCGTAAATCAAATATAGTTCACGCAGCCCTGGGGGAAAAATTATATTACAGGGCCACATGAATTATATTTTTTTTCCACTTTTTATTATACTATTTTTAGTTATTTGTGTTTTTTTTAGTTAACGTAAATATTTGTATTATTTTTACCTTTTCAGAATAACTCATTTCGGTTCTAAAATATAAAGATATTTAGCAACATTTCATTATTATATAATACTACATAATATATATTACCATTTATTGAAAACAAAGAATATAAACAGTGGGCTAACTGCATATTTTACCCTAGGGCCATCCTAAAACACTTCCCGTAAGCTTACTGTACCGCCGTGAGTTAAACAGTATTCACGGAGCCTGAAAGATACGGTGGTCTTGGAATTATATTTAACTCACACGGCTTGTGTGCAACAAGGCCGTGTGAATTATATTTAATTCACGTGGCAGTCAACGTGTTAATATTTATTGTACAATTTGAGCAACCAGACATATGAATTCCTCCATGGTTTTGTTATCATTTTGTATGCTTGTAGAGGGAATGGAAACAATAGTACCGGACTGGCTTTTGACAATAATTTTAATATTTTCCATTGAGTGTTCAATATATCATTTTGTTACTGTTGAGAACTTCTATCTTCTTGTCTTTATTTATATATAACACAACGTTAGTGGTATCTCTAACAGTTTTCAAGTGTAAACGAAATTATAATTCTAAATTCTAAGGTTACTGTCTTAAACACTATCCGTGTGCAATGAAGCTTGATGACTCCGCCTACGTGCTTATTGGAATGTGAAGTTTAAGCTGTTTGTTTTGGACAAGGAGAGCTTTGCAGATATTGGGATATGTAATGTATACTTGGTTTACTAAATATATGTGCATTTTGATTCATAAAAGCTTCTTTGAATTGGCGTTTTCGCCAATGCGGTTCCGTCTCCAAAACCTTAGCTTCTGACCACTGTATATTATGTTGGTTGGTGCATACATGTTCCGCTATACCGGATCTCGAAGTTTGACCTCTTTGGGTATGTTTCAGATGTTCTTTAACTCATACGGGAAGAGGTCTTTTTGTTTCTCCAATGTACGATTCCGCATACTCGCAAGGGATTCGACACATGTAATTTTTTGTGATTTTATTATGTGGGGTTTTACTTTTGTGAGAAAGCTTCTAAGCGTATTTCGGGATTTAAAAGCTGTTTTAATATTATAGTTTTTGGTTATCCTTCTAATATTTTTAGAAATCCCGTTAACATATGGTATTGTAAGAAATGCTTGTTCCTCTTTCGCTTCTGTGCTAGTTTTGACTTCGCGATTTTTAAGTTTTGAGATGGTATTAGTTACAAAGGTTTTAGGGTAATAATTCTTTTATAAATCTTTTTTGATATATGAAATTTCAAATTTAAAGTCTTCCGGATTCGTGTTTTTATTTTGTTCTGAGGGTTGGAAGGATTTCCCTTCTCACAAAATAAAATGACACTTTTAACAATAACATCATAAATAACTATTAATATTTTCTTTTGTAATAAAACAAAATTCCTCTAATTTTTTACCTTGTATTGATCTTTATCCTCAGCGCCAGTATCAAGATTGGGAGGATCGTTCTGAAGTGTCAACATAAGAACCTTCATGGGAGGATACTTGTGGTATGGGGCGGTGCCACTGGCCATTTCTATTGCTGTGATTCCAAACGACCAGATATCAGCTTTAAAATCATAACCATGGTCCTGCAAAATAAATTAAAAGCTGCAGTAGCAATAGAGGGCAAAATATTATGCGATACTATGCGATAGAATAGAAATTTAGTGAGAAAGCCCATTCATTTTTTTTGTGCTATTATAAGACCGCTTCAGGGAATAAGTGTGTATCTTCACTTCGATTTGGAGCTCATTTATTGTTTATTTTTTACTTTCTTATATCAAAAAGCCTTATATTTACAGCGTAAGCCAATCTCAAAGCCCCATCATATTTTTAGTTGAAACTGTTCTGTATTTTCCAAAATTCCATAAATTTTACAAAACTAGTGTAATCATTTTTTTTTAAATTGTTATTTCACAATGTAACATGTACTTAAATAGATCAAGTTTTTGATAATCCTTTATCAGCTTTTGAATTATATTATAAGATTACAATAAGATTTATTTTTAAATCATTACTCACTAACCAGAGAATAAATTTTAATTTATAAAATAAGGATAAATTCATTACTCTTTACTCAACTTATGCCACAAACGGCATCAACATCAAATTACAAGTGATACAGTCAGATTTAAGAACACTTTGAGATGACCAAAGAGAACAAGGAGTTCAATCAGAAAAACATAACTATGGAGATATTTAATTTTAAAATGTCCTTTAAATAATAAATGCTATTATATAGAGACAGATCTAAAACCTTGTTAGCCTTCTAAAAAATAACAATTCCCCCACAATGATTTGTGCAGACGTCGGGAATTTTTACAAAAATAGTTACAGAATTTGCCTATGCTCTAAAGGCCAAATTTTGCTTACAAAACTTTACCTTGAAGTTTGTTGATACAAACAAATCTAAGGAAACTTGGCAGACATTTATTGGACCTCAAAGAAGGAACAAATCTTTTCTAACAAGACTAACCAAGGATAAAACTTACCTTGAAGTTCGAGTTTTTGTTGTTTTGATTTTTCTAGCCCCTGTCATAGTATTTACCTACCTGTTCCATCACCTCCGGAGCCATCCAACAAGGAGTTCCAACGAAAGTATGTCTTACTTTTTCTCTTGACAGATCCCTACCGGTAGCCAGCCAAGCGGACACGCCAAAGTCTGCAATTTGAACTGTTCCATCTTCACCAAGCAAAATATTACCAGCTTTAATATCCCTGAAATTAAATATTTTCATCAAGAACAGAAATAGATAAGCAGGCTTGTTTAATAAGTTATTTTTTTTTACAATATTTTCTAATTTTTTATAATTAGTTAGGTACTTTTAAAATGGCCAATAAAAAACTAGGGTTGCCATTAAAAAAATTCTAGACTCCTTGCACTCTTCAAGACTTCCTAAATTACTTAAATTTATATTCAAATTTGAGCACCTTGTTCTGATAGGTTTGTGAAGGAAATTTGTACGTGTTAAGCCTATAATAATCTGCTACTACCTATATGATGAATTATTTATGAGTAATAGGATGTATAGTAATTAGCAGGTTGTGTTTAAACATGCTAATGTCGTTTATTTAGTAAAATTAACTGAACAGCGTTAAAATAAGTGTGAAACAAAACCCATTTTGTATCAAAATATTTGTTTCGTACATGTTAACACATACTTACTTAAATGAGTGAGAAAATGTAAATTTAAATTTTAAAACGAAATGAAAATGAAAAGACCCTTTTAGCTACATACTGTGCTTAGGGCTAGCAGCCAATTCTATCTAGCAACTTGCCAGCATTTTTTTTTAAGGAGCATCAAAAGACCTCTTAATGAATTTTCCTGTAAGTAGGTATATATTAATTTAAAAAAAAAACACAAGTAAGGAAATTGAAAAAGGACAGGAAATGAGTAGGAATAAACAGGATTTTATAATTTACCAAGCTTAAAAAATATTGCAACCAGTAAAACTAGAACTTGTCATTTAAAAGTAGTAAGAGAATTGTAAATTAAAATTAAACCATAGTTATCAACTTCATACAAAATCATACATGGAAGAAAAAAGTAGTATTTAAACAGAATTTTTCTAAAAAATCCTCGGCAATGTATGAAATAATTTTAACAGTGAGTTAGTTAACACTTATGGGTAAAATTTTTATATCAGGACAATTACGTTTCCTAGACTGTAACTCAAAATCTATTATTTCTAGACAATAAACTTAGAAACGAGTTTTGTAACTGGCCGAGTTATCTTACTGGTACAAATATAGCACAATAGATTATAAACGTATTTTATTAAAATTTTTACTTTTTATTATCTAAATCGTCATTCCGGAAACTGTCTTCAGCCACATTTTTGAACTTAAATCTGTAATTAAAATAAATTTTTTTGTTTTAAAGAAACCTAATGAAATTTATTATTTTTTTAAAACTATTTTTCACTCTCCAAACCAAGTTTAAGAACCGATTTAATAATACTTAGATGTTAAAATAATTTATATTGCATGGCACCAAAGCCCTGCGTCATTTCGGAAACCAAGTTGTTTTATTCAAATATCCCGCGCCAGTAAACCGCTAAACCCTCATCATATGTGTAAAAGTGTAGCGTGCGGTGTGTTTTGTGAAGAAAAGGAGGTAAGTTTTTCCCAATATTTACTGTTTTGCTGCAATTATTTGCAAAATGTCTTAAATTTGTAGCGTACCTTTTCTGTTCATCAATTCGGAAACGCACTTGTATGGTAGTTTTATATGGATAAGGCAAATTCTAGTTATTTTTTAAATAGCTTTAATAGGTATAAACGTAACCTTACAATTACCTACTGCTCAGCCGATAAATTAGATTTCTATAAATATTTTAGCCGAATATCGTCATTTCGGAAACGTCATTTCGGAAACAATTTAAATAACAAAAAGTGTTTCCGAAATGATATTTTGTTGCCGAAATGATGTGATATTAAATAAACGAGTTTTTTTGCTTGTAATTTCAGATTTCGATGGATTCACAAAAATTTTTTGAGTTAAAAAGTAAATTAAAGAGAGATCGTGAAGAAGCTCAGCAGAGATTCCTAAATAATAAAAAAAGAAAACAAGAAGAACGACAAGAGAAAAAAAATAAATTAAAGAAGACATCAGTCGATGGTTGCAAACTGGATGAAAGTTTTCCAGAGAAAGTCGAAGAGCAGAAAAGTAATGAAGAAGAGCATCAAGGGAGCTTACAAAAAAATACAATAATTGGTAAGCATATTAGAACAAGACCACTCGAATTAAACAAGAATATAGAAAAAATCCGGACGAAGTAAAAGCAAAAACAGGGATAACAAAAAATCCAAAACAATCAAAAGCAATGAGAAATATAGGAGAAAAAAATCAAAAAGTAAAACCAAAGGGTAAGCCACAAGAGAAAAGCACAAAACGTGTCCAAAAGTTTAGAATAAAAATGAGAAGAGCAACGAGAAGAAAAACGAAGAAAAGATAGAGACAGATATAGAAAGTTGAAAGATGCCGGAGGTATAAAAGGTATAAAGCTACTTGGTGACAGAGAAAAACGAAAACAGAGAGAAAAGTGGAAGAACGCAAGTTTAGCATACCGAAGAAATAAAAAGGTTATGAGAGCAACAGAAAAATTCATTGAAAATAACTCGCCTCCAACCAGTGATTATGAACAGGACCATCAAGTCATTGGTCTCATTGAAGAAACCCAATTTATAACTATGCCTTCTGATGATCCTGGAGAAAACTTAGAACATCGTCTATTGCAAAATCCTGAGCCATCCCAAACTCCAAATTCATTAAAAGCCCAAATTGGTCGCAAAAAGGTAAAGAGGGACAGAGCCAAATGTTATAGAAAATTAAAAGAAACACAGAAGATAATTGAAGATTTAAAAAAAAAATTAAAAAATACTCAAAAAAGAGAAAATCGACACAAAGTCAAAATTGCCAAATTAGATAGTCTAGTACGTAAACGGGGCAATGAAACTCCCTCGCCATTAACAAAGACAAATCAATTAACGCAATCTTTTAATGTACCGCCTGAAGTTAAAAGACGCCTATTATGGGGTGAAGTATTCCAAGCTCAACTAAAAGAAAATGTACGAAACATGAAGACTCAGGGCGAAAAACAAGCCGCAGCCAAGCTGGTTAACGGTAAATTATTAAAAAATATCGAGTTATGGGTGAAACCGATAAAATTGTTTCTTACAAGATGCTTAGTAAGCCATTCCAGAATACAGTACTAACGCAGTATGAAAGAAAAAAGAGGAACAGTACAAAAACTAAAAAAATTCGATTTGCTGTACAACAATTTTTGGAACGCGACAGCTGTTCAAAAATGTGCCCAGGAAAAAAAGATTACGTGAGGAAAGGCAAAATAAAAAAACAAAAAAGACTGCTACTGGATTCTCTTAATAATTTGCACAAAAATTACTACTGGACATAGGTCGTGATTATCCAACTATCTCAAAATTACATTTTTTTTTCCGATGGTCCAACATCCCAATACAAGAACCGATTCAATATTTTTTTTCTTATTACCGAGATTCCAAAGTATTTCAAAATGATACAGGAGATTAGTTGGAACTACAGCGCAAGCGGCCACGGAAAAGGACCTATGGATGGTGTAGGAGGGGCTCTCAAGAGAAAAGCTGACAATTTGGTATTATGTGGCAAAGATATATCATCGGCGGCCTGTTTTATTAAAAATGTTTCACAAAATAGTTCCGTAATAATTTGGGAAGTTAGTAGTCAACAAATACAAAATTTTAAAACAAAAATGCCTAAAAAATGTGCAGCTATTCCTCAAATTATGTCAGTACATCAAATAACGTGGTCCAAAGCTAATTCTAAAGAGTTGTTTTTAAATGATGTTAGCTGCTTTGACTGTCCAATGGGAAGTAGATGTTAACATTTCGGAGGGAAGTATCCGAAAGTTAATTTTCAATCAGAATCGAGAAAAGAAAAGAATACCAATTTTGATTTCAAGATGATACCCCAGAATAATATACATGATAAAGAAAGTATCCTTTTTAGTAATTGTATTTTAATCCATAAATTTATCATGTTTTTCGTTTCAAATGTTTTCTTTGACTTGTAAACTAGATGCACATACATCCGTACCCAAGAAAATAAACATTTTATCGCAAATTGTTATTACACCACCAAAGTTTTCTCAAAATGAAAAACTTAAATCTGGACTATGTTTTATTTGCACATTCAATATATCTGCATTGTCTGATGGAATCCGATGTAGCAACTGCAATAGGTCATACCACATCAGATGTATTTTAAAACATAATATTCAGGATACAAATGGAATATTTTTATGTACCACTTGCACATCTAATAACACTGCCTAGCAGTAATGTTATTAAATTAAAAGTAATATTATATTAAGTAGGCAGTATTTTTATTTATAGTGAGCCCACTTTAAAATTTAATATTTTTATTTACGGGCCAAATTATCTGTAGAAGTTAGTGTACATAATCAATGTTCGTCATTTCGGCAACATTAGGTCATTTCGGAAACGGTGGTTATTTTATTAAAATGTAGGAAAAATATCGCACAGAAATTAGTATCTGCATTAAAATCAGCTATTGGGCTATCATTTAAACTAAAACACATAAATTTCAGGAAAGTTAACTGCTAAAATTATTAATAATTTGATATTTAGGTTATTTTTAAACTCATTTTCACTCTTTTTTTAAAGAAGTTGTTTAAATATCACATTTATACCTTAATAGACCACTTAGACTCTGCTTTATTTTTGAACTCTTACTCCATTAATTACAAATTTTATTCATTTATGCCAATAAATTGACTTTGCAGCATGCTCCAATAATTTTTTTTTGTGTTTCCGAAATGACGATTTTTTGGTATTAGCCATGGAAATCAGATTATATTTTTTTTAATATTAAATATCTTTCGCGGCCAGTCAAAATACACCACCAATAAATACTAACAATTTTAAAAATATATATGTAGATCATTAAAAAGCGAGTTTTTATTTTTGTAGTACATAATACGGTTTTGACCCGTTATAAAAATTTTACCCTTATATATATTAGGTACAGTGAATATCCAGTAAGAACCTTACCTGTGAATTTGTCCATTGCTATGAAAGTACTCCAGCCCCTTTAAAACCTCCCTCAAAACAGTAGCAATGGTAGATTCATCGAAAACTCCATGTTTGCAGTTAGATGTTCTCGTTTTATGTTTGATAATATCTAACAAACTACCTCCCTCTAGCAATTTTAGGACAAGCCATAGTTCCTCCCTGACTACAAAACTTGTGTAATAGGTTACAACGTTTTCATGGTTGCAAGAAGACATAGCCTGAATCTCCTTGAGAAGCTCGTCCATGGAGGTATTCCATTTCTCCAAGTTGATCCTCTTGATGGCGCATTTTTCATTGCGTGGTTTACAGAAGGCGCCATGAACAACAGCTGTAGCTCCCACACCTTGGGATGGTAAAAATTATGTTATATTTAAGCATTGTACAGAAGTATATTTTAAAAATAATCTTCAATAAAAATAGACTTTATCCTACTAGCATGTTGTATTCTAAAAAAGTTTTTGATATAAGGTGTCTTGGAGACTAGCATTTTTGTTTATAAAAATAAAGATCTAAAAAATCATATCACTCATTGCATTGCCACCTAACGGGAAATAAAGCAAATGATTATATAAAACTACCTATATAAAAGTAACACTAATATTAACTTAGGATTTATCAATTATTTCGCTCCCAAGATTTATAATGTCATACCCCTGGAAATAAAATTCATATTTTCAAAAAAAAAATGTAGGTACCTAGATCTTACATATTTGAAAGGATTCACATATTTAGGAACCTATTCTGAATTTCGGCTTATCTAGTCTGGAAGGTCTCTACACATATTTATGTCTATTTATTTATTTGAAATCTGTTCATTATTTGAAATTTAAGCTTATAGGAAAATTGCAGCTATTACAAATACAGGTGTTTAGGTTAGTCATCTAGGTCTAGGTGATTGGTGGTTGCATTTTTTGGGTAAAAAATGTATCTTAGTATTTATTACCCAACAAAAACTTTGTAAAGGAGATAACTTTTAAGTCTTAATACAACTAAATTTAAATGTAAAGATTTAAATGTAATACATTCTGAGATAATATATAATTAGGATTAAAAAATTAATACATTTTTCTTTGTAGGTATTTTATTTTTTGGGAGATTCTTTCAGTAGTTCCTATAACACATTGCTTCCATAATCCATTAGGAATTGTCAGGGCTTATATTGTAGAGTTTATTTATTTAACAAGATAGTAAAATATAATAAATTAAAAAAATTAATGATTTTGAAGTTTTTTATTTAATTGTATCTCTTTCTGGTTAAGTTCTAAAGTATCAGGCACTAACTCATCACTTAATTTTTTTATTACTATCAGAAACTTTAGACTAATATGCCCCTAACCCACCAAATATTTTTGCTGATGAAGGTTTAATTGTGATAAACTGGTTAAATTGGTAACCACTATCAACTTTTTTACTTAATCGCCTATTAACTCTACCTTAGTTACTTAATTGCGATTAGAAAACGTCAAGAAACATCATTTTGTTTAAAGTCTTAGTTTTTTGACCCAAAAATGCCCACAACTAGGTCGAGCTTCCCGAAAATGATACCTCAGTTGACTTAATTAACGAGGGTCTTTAATTTGTGTTTAAGTTTAGTTTACTATTTTTTGCATTGTATTGTTTCTTCTATTATTAGCCATTAAAATCCTCAGTGCATACTTACACTGTTTTGTTAAATATTTTTTGCCATTTCCTTTCCATGGTAAAACTGTTTATGAATTATTATTATATTATCATTATTTATTCTAATTAATTTATAATTTAAAAAAATAATCGGCTATTTTTGCCGCAATAGTACTTAATTATTAATGCGCTACTCTTTTTATGTTCCAAATTTTATTGAATTATCTAAAAATACCAAAATGGCACTGCATAACTACAAAAAGTAAATTTTTCTCAAAACTCACTTTTTTCACATACCTACATACTGTTTCAGCAGGCAAGTTATTGACTACTGAAGAAGAAAAAAATCTTTGAAAAAGCGGGATTGCCAGTTAATTTTTCTCAATTCCAATTTAGTAACCGTGATTAGTAAAATATGCAAATAAAAACTTGGTGAATAAGCAAATTGATCAAATCGCAATAAAAGCAAATTGGAGAATTAACTAATTCTAATTAACGTCTTAATTGGTGGATACAACCTTTAGAGTCTGTTACATGAGGCATATTATTGTAAATAAAAATTGTGATTGGGCAATAAATTGACATATACACAAAAGCACCTAGGCAAGTGCCATTCATTATGAGGGCTTAAAGGATTTGAGCTATAAAATATGTTACTTATAATGTAGTTGTCATCACAATCTGGAAAGAATAAATATTTAGCCTGTCAGTCGGTGAACTCGGCTCAAAAATAAAAAAGCCTACACATTCTAATTGATTCAAATAAAAGAGAGTCCAGTTATTAATTGGTATCATCTGAGACCAATTTAAAATGCAAATAGTTTTATCAATTTTTATTGCCCTGATTTTGATACACACTTATGGTTAAGAAAACTGGTCATTTTTGAAAAACTTGATATTTATTGTAATATTATGGTTTGTTTGAGTAATTAGCGACATTAGTTATTCAACACCGCGAGACTGCTTGCCCATAAATAGCGTAAATTCCTTGAAAATTAAAAAACTGGTACCGGGATCCAAACACCAAAAAAGTCCATAACCTAAAAACTGCGCAAGTTTAACAATATCCACAAAAACCACACAATGACCCTAGACATGTTATACATCAAAATAAAGCACTTTTTAAGAGAAATAAAGCGAAATTAAATACTGACCGATTACTTTTCCGAGTTCGTAATCATCTTTAGAATTTGGCCACGGCACTGACGTTTGAGAACTTGACGCCGCCATCTTCCTAGAGAGGATGTTCCCTATGTTACCGATTGACTGTTTGGCAGCTCTTGCATATCCACCTAGTGTTAAAGGTTGGAACTCTGCATTTGGTGGTTTCTGTCGAAAGATGCCAGCACTGCCTGGAGGAAGAATTTCTTCAGATATTTTTCTAAAATAATCCAATTATTATAATTCAGAATTCAGTAATTATATAAAAATAGTAAATTTTTTTTAAATTACTCATATAGATATAGATCCATAAATATACCACTTAAAGCGGTCCTGTAACCACAATACGACAATAATTTATTCTTTTATCTACTTGTGGTTCCCAAACAGACTCAAGTTGAGGTTGTTGACTATGTTTACACCGAAGAAGAATTGTAAGACAAAAAAAAATGAGATATATTAACAAAATGTCGACGTTCTTGGGTCCCAGATCACAAAAAGCATGTTTCCCATTTCCGCCTGTCTGTCTCTTGGCTATTTGAGGGGGAGTGACAAAATTGTGTAAGCATTTACCCTGCTCAAAGACCTCAAAGCCGATTTGAATAATATTACTTTGGAAGGTGCCAAGCACAGAATATTACAGCAAACGTGCCAAGTGCATATCTGAAGGTGAAGGATTTGCTGGATTTGCCATGTTTGCTCGGTCTTTGACCAAGCAGAAACCTTTATTAGTTGTGACAAACATTCACTTAAATATAATTAACGCCAATTTTACTAATGAAGACGGTTTGGCAGCCATAAAAAAATTAAAAGGGTATTGGGAGCTGATGGGTTACCGGGCTACATTATTAAGACATGTGATGATCTGGTAATGAGCCTTTTTTCACTATAATCGAATTCATATATTATTCACCATTAACATATCCTGAATTCGAACCTATTAAAATATATCCCAATAATGAAAATCTTCCTAGAGGGCCACGAACCTTTTATAGAGACAATTAAAAAGACACGTACCGTGAAAGCAGAAAGTTTGAAAACATATGATATCAAAACCTCATTACGTCATCCCATTATCCGCGCAATTCTTTTATTCGTCAGCCTCGACGGATTATATTTGTTTTCATAAACTAAATAGACAAGAACAACTTCAAAATAGAAAACAACCCGCTCGACATTCAGGTAGATGCGGCGTTCGACCTTCGGCTGAATAACTCGGTCCCATAGGTCGAGGCAGATGTGACGTCAGTGCGAGTTTATTCCCATGTTTTTTATTAAAAACCGTATCTTGATTTATTTTCTCAGTAAATAATTGAAAATTTGAGTATTTGAAATAATAATTTTCAACAGGATTTACAATTAAAGTGAGTTACCAGCATATTATATCAAATTATTACCATGGGTTATTACCCAAAAATCATCTTTAACTAATTATTTTTACTTTACTTTTTCACAGTACGTACACGAAATATTAAAAAAAATCCTCTAAGTAGATGAACCTAATCACAGCCCCCTTTATCTCAAGTCCGGCTGAGACCTAATATTCACAGTAATGGAAAAAACATTTGACAAGATAAAACATATCATTATCGAAGATGAATAGCAATTTAGTTCAATCAATTCAATTTTACCTGACAAACAGCGTGGAGTAAGATGTAAGATAAATCAAGCTTAAATAAGAGTAATTGTGAGGTTCTTCTGGGCTCAAACTTAAGCCTTCTTCTTTTTGGGTTGTTCTTTTTGGCTGGGGTCGTCATTCAAAATTGCTTATATTTGCTTGACTTTCAGATTTTTATGGAGATATTCACTGACAATGAGAATGACTGATGTGATCATTTGCAGGAACATCTAAACAACAGAGTCACTGAATGGTGTGAAACGAATGGATTTCATTTGAATCCAAAAAATGTGTGTTTGCATGTCATATTTGTTGTATTTAAAAACGTTAAAAAGGGTTACGACTCGTAAAACGACTTGAAGGTGTAATTTCTGATGAAACGTTGAGTTTCAATAAATATATCGCAACTGGAATTATTGCTGCCGCATATATGACCATGGGTTTCATAATCAATCAGATCGACTCGACATTTCAATACTGATGTAAGTATGTCTTCCATTTGATGCATTTAGTAATCTGAATCCCTAAGCTGAAATATTATAGCATTATTTAGTCAGCAAGCGGCTAGTTTAAATTACTTGTTAAATTCTTACGCGAAAGTTATTTAAACATAGGTAGGTAGTAAGTATTTTGGACGCACAAATATTATTAGATATTTAAAAACAAATATCATCAAGCACCGTAATGTACAAAGTTTTAAGTTAACTGCTCAAAATTACGTGGTTTTTAAAGGAGTTTACACTATTTGCGCAGACTGTACTTTCTTCAAGCGAGTTCCATGTACACTACCCGACTGATGAGGAAGTTCTTTCTTGAAAATTTCGCGGATTTTCCTTTGCTTAATTTTTTTTAGTGTCCCCGAAGCTGTTGATTCTGATTTAAATGGAACAAATTTCTCAAGTTATAAAAATAGTAGCCCGTTAGTATTTTAAAAGTTTCTATTAATATCAACCCTAGTTCTTCTTAGCTTCAGAGCCAGGCGCATATTTGAGGGGGGGGGGGGTAATGGGGGTAGTTACCCCACCCCCCATCCCAAAAAATAAACACTGATAAATCAGTAA
Source organism: Polydrusus pterygomalis (assembly GCA_963969555.1). Lineage (NCBI taxonomy): Eukaryota > Metazoa > Arthropoda > Insecta > Coleoptera > Curculionidae > Polydrusus > Polydrusus pterygomalis. Next base: position 31,311,943 of record OZ018376.1, on the reverse strand, counting down.
AAAGAGGCGTAACACCCAAAAAATTTTTGCCTGCTGCGCTACTATTTATTTTTTCTGCTTCAGAACCGCGTCACATCGTTGAAAAAAGGGCGTGGCACCCAAAAAATTTTCGCGCTGTTTGGATCCTTTCCAAAATTTTAATATCTTTGATGTAGTAGGGGTTCCAAATATCGTTTCCGTATTCAATTTTTGATCTAATTAATATAAGAAATGTACAACTTTACAATCTGTAGAGAGTGATCTTTGAAAGTATTTTGCACCATGGAAATAAAACTTTGGCTTTCTTTACCATTTTAATAATAAGTATGTGCTTTCCATTTTAAATTAGAAGAAATTAGTAACCCCAGATCCGTTTGTTCTGTAACGCTAATAAGTTGAAGATTATTTAGCAAATATATTTCTCAAGGGTTATTTGGGTCAATATGCAATACTGTACATTTTGATAGATTAGGCCCTGTATGCACCACTGGCTTATCCATAACTTAATACGCCTCAGATCCCTATCTAAGCATTTCTTTTGCAACAATGGATTACAGAATAACTTGGTATCGACATCAAATAAAATTATGATTAACTCAATATTCCATGACAAATCGCTAATTTAAACCAGAAACAGTAATGGTCCTAAAACAGATCCTTGAGGGACCCCACTTATAACTAGATGTTAATTGGATAAAATACCATTGACCCTTACTTGATAGAAGCGGTTGGTGAGAAAGTCATTGATTAGACTAAGAAGCTTGCCTCTTAATACCAAAATGTTCAAGCTTGTAGAGCAACAGTGAATGTGGTACTTTATCAAATGCTTTCTCAAAATCCAGGTATTTTAGGCCTACATCGATAGGTTGCATTTTATCGAGAGCTTTGGCCCATTTATTAGCGTAGCTATGATTTATGACATTTGCAAAGGATGCACCACTGGCTTGTCCATAACGCAATACGTCTCAGATCCCCATCTAAGCATTTCTTTTGCAATAATGGATTACAGACTAACTTGGTATCGACAGCAAATAAAATGATGATTATCTCAATATTCCATGACAAATCGCTAATATAAACCAGAAACAGTAGGTAATGGTCCTAAAACAGATCCTTGAGGGACCCCACTTATAACTGGATGTTTATTGGATAAAATACCATTAACCCTTTACTTGATAGAATCGGTTGGTGAGAAATTCATTGATTAGACTAAGAAGCTTTTGCCTCTTATACCAAAATGTTCAACCTTGTAGAGCAACAATGAATGTGGTACTTTATCAAATGCTTTCTCAAAATCCAGGTATATTACATCAATAGGTTGCATTTTATCGAGAGCTTTGGTCCATTTATTAACGCAGCTTAAAAGGTTGGTAATTGCTGAGCGCTTAGATGTGAAACCGTGTCGTGAATCTGGTAGAACTTTGTTGGTAAGTAGGAAGTCAGTCAATTCTGTAGCTATGATTTTGCAGATTTGCAAGGATTGCATGCAAGCTGATGGGTCTATAATTTTCTGCAATTTGCACCCTTCTTATAAAGTGGACTAACTACTGCTTGTTTCCAGATTTCTGGAATTTTTTCTGAATTCATACACTCCTGAAATCCGATTATATGTTCTAGAAAAGATTTGGCTTTTACCCCGAAAAAGGCATCAAGCATTGTGAAGAATGTGTTTAGGGGATAGAAGAACTATGACATATGTGTGGTGTATCGATAAAGATTTGTCTCAAAGTAGCTGTTGCAACTTCTAAAACTATATTTATTAGCGAGGAAACTAACGGGCAAAAGATTTTACATCGTGGCTTTTAGTATTAAGTAAGTATGCCTATCTAAATTATAGGTCAGATTTCAGCTATTTGGACAATTTTTTATTGTTTAAATAACTGCCAACGTTTCGGTGCAGTCCGCACCATCATCAGGGCTGATGCACAAAGAAACAAAGGACTAGCTACTTTAAAATTACAAAATTATACATATGTATAAATAAAATATTATTATATTTACACATATGTATAATTTATTTATTTTATTTACACAGTGTCACCAGTAAAGTCCGCATCATATGGGATTTTTTTTTATTAATAGCTTTATTCGAAATTTGACTTTGGCATCAAGTTCTGCTTCGATCGAGATGAAAATTAAGCAAAAAAATAGTAGTCACGTGATTCGCATTATCTGTCAAATTTAATTTTTTTCAAAAAATAATTCAAAAATGGGGTTATTTCTGAAAATATCGAAAAAAGTTATAAGAAAAAGTTTTTTTAAATGCAGTTTCTAGCCTATATGCAAAATTTCAGCTGCATAAGATAATTTTGATTTTTTACCCACCACTAAAATTTATTTTCCACTTAAAAACACTTTACTGAAGAGACACTGTGTTTTTTTTGTCTTAATATTAAGGTGTATTACTTTTAGACACAAACTACGTTTTCAAAAATACTCATTTTATGAAGTTACCTTTACAGGGTCAAAAACAAATAAACTTTGCATCACATGCGACCAAATTTTAAAAGCCCAAAAGAAAATGTATCCTTTTTTTTTTTTTTTTTTTTTTATAGGAGAAATCCTTTAAGGCGCTCTGGGAGCGGTGAGTGTGCGAAGAAAGCGATTCACGTTTTTCTTGAATCGTTGGAGGTTATATTCGGTTGGAAACACGGTCTCAGAAAGGCCGTTCCACAAAGATGACGTCCTCCAAATGAAAGAGTTCTGAAACAATGATGTTCGGAGTTTACTAAGTTGAACCACATAGGGATGGGCGGCAGTGGTTCGTCGTGTGTTTCTGCTATGCCTTGCTCTAGGTGGAATCGAGCGGGCAATATCTTTCGAACACTTGCCATGAATGGATCTGAAATAAAGCCTTGTCAAAACTGAGAAGTTTTATGTAGGTTGCGTTGAGTCCTATTTTGCAAAAGTGGTGCAATTTACAAAATATAAGTAAAAAATCAAAATTATCTTATGCAGCTGAAATTTTGCACGTGGGCTAGAAATAGCATTAAAAAAAACTTTTTCTAATAAGTTTTTTTCGATATTTTCAAAAATAACCCCACTTTTGAATTATTTTTTGGAAAAAATTAAAATTTGACAGATAATGCGAATCACGTGACTACTATTTTTTTGCTTAATTTTCATCTCGATCGAAGCAGAACTGGATGCCAAAGTCAAATTTTGAATAAAGCTATTAATAAAAAAAATCCTATATGATGCGGACTTTACTGGCGACACTGTACATATGTATAATTTTGTAATTTTAGAGTAGTCCTTTGTTTCTTTGTGTATGAGCCCTGATGATGATGCGGACTGCACCGAAACGTTGGCAGTGATTTAAACAATAAAAAATTGTGCAAATAGCTGAAATCTGACCTTTAATTTAACAATAAAGTAGTGGACGAAACCTCAACAGATATGCCTATCTACTAATTGCAAAAAAAGAATTTTGCAAATTATTTTCATCTTAAATTTTATAATAATTCTAACGACCAATTTTACTTGGGCCATGATCCTCCTATTCCTATAATCTTCCATGCCGCCATACCACGGCTAAAGTATTCTGAACTACTCTCCACTTCAAACTCCCTTATTATCGTGTAAAATTTGCAAAAATGCAAATAGAATAATCTGATTCTAATAGATAAGTATATTAAATTACATGTGTAATAACAATATATCCCACTCATGTTCTAATTTGTAGTTGTTACTTTGCAAATCCATTGATAGCAGAAATAACTTTAATTAAATTTTGCTTTCATTTGTGACAGTTTGTTGGATTATACTTCATTAAACAATAATACACCGTGAAAAAATTGTCATTAGTTGTCTGTTTTAAGGATCTATTCTTGCTGTTCGATGTTTTTAGTCTACGGTCCAAGTCCAAATAGATTTAGTTACTATACTGTATACCTATGTTCTCCGCGTAGACAAATAGAATTATAGGACACATCGATACATTCAGGTTGACAATCTAGTCGCCTGCAATCGATTTTTGAAAAGATTGCCCTGTTAGTAATCAAACTCGTCTTTCGGTAAAAGTTACCTCCAGTTTTTAGTTTAAAAAAAAACATTTGATAAATTAATGGTAAATAGCATATAGTATAACGAAATTCTGTCAAATTTACGCATTTAATTTCTGACTCCTTCGGTAGAATAGTTCAATGGAACCGTACAAGATTATACCAGTAAACCCTAAATTAATCAAAAATAATCGACTTTATTATTTCTAGTATAATTCTGTTACTCTGTATTCTTTATTGCTACCCTATAGATTAGTTACTCCACCAATAACTTTATTATAACCATAGTCTGTGCAAATAATGTTATTACAAATAAAGAATTAACAAATTAATCTGACGTAATTTTTCTGAATATCAATTGATAAATCTGCATAAAAAAGTTACCACAAAAAAGCATAAAACCTGGATTTTGAGATTTTTTTACTCAGTATCCGGGGTTTTGTTAATTTTATAGATAGTTATGGCTGTAGTAGCAGTTTATTTATTGATAGGAGTAAGTTTATTTTGCTTGTTAAAAAAATTATACTTATTTAAAAATATTTGTTTTCAAGTACTGATTGCCTCTTCCGCCTCTTCCTTGTTGGATGAGGCGGACACATGCAGGCACTACAGACTAGGAGATTATTCTATAAGATTATTATTTATTGGAACTTTGTAATGGAAGTTTGTAATAACTAGACATGTCACCTTGTACGAGCGCTCTTTCAGCTACCAAATCTCAAAAATTTATAATAAGGACTTTAAAATGATTTCTGATTATAAGATTAAACTATTTGCAAAACAAGGATTTTCTGTAGAATTTGCATAGAGTTGTATACAGGGTGTCTCAATGGTAAGGGACATCGCAAATATCTCTCATACGAGGCCTATCGCAAAAACGCTCGGACACGTCGATTTTGTTTTCTTTTTGCAAATATTTTAATATTATTTGAAAGTATACAGGGTGACTCACAAAAGCGATACAAATGTCGACTTAATTTTTTTAAATGAAACACCCAATATATTATTAGGTACATTTTTGGATTCCCCAAATAATTCTAAGTATTTTTTATTAAATTTAATGTACCATGGCTTTCTTTTCAATTGTTTTTTTTATCGCTATACCTACGTAGGGTAATGTCATAATATATTTAAACAACTAATAATTAAACAATACATTTGGTTTCACTCTCTTCTCTCCTTTAAATATCCCCAAACAAAATAATCAAGGGGATTAATGTCTGGTGATCTAGGCGGCCACTTAATGGGCCCACTTCTTCCAATCCATTTATTCGGAAAAATTGTGTTTAAATATTCCCGAACTGCATGCCCGTAATGAGGCGAAGCTCCATCTTGTAAAATGTTGCCCAGGAATACCCGGATCATTCTCATTTGGAAAAATAATTGCCTTAAAAGCAATATTGCAAAAAAGGCTTAGCGGGTTTCGAGTAGATATATAAATGCATATGGGGCTAGTAAAAGCGTTGTATAGTAGACTTCCGTAGCTACTCTCATTTACAATGTATTTTCATTTTCTAGCTTTTCCGCTAGCCGGTGTCGCGTCTCTGAGAGTAGCCGACTGGTGTTAAAAAGACAGACAATTAGTAGGGGACTGAAATTGATTATTAATTAGGCTTAAAATGAGACTAAAAATTAAGATTTCTGTCTATAATTCGTGTTGAAAAATTATTTTGATAAAAGTTGTTTAGGATTCATTACAGAATTAGAAAGAAATCCAGTAATATATTGTTGCTAAATTAAAAATAAATGATTTAAGAATATATATACTACAAAAAAATACTCTCCGATACTATTTTTTTAAATCCTAAAAAATACAGAATTTTATTTGAATTTACCTGATAATAAATAGCTATTTTCTACAAGCGTGTGAAAACTTAGACTTCTCACACCCATTTCAGTGTTACTTTTCACACGCTCGTAGAAAAATTCTTGTATGATATACGTATAAGAAAATATCTCGATTAAGGCACTCATATAAATTCTCACACGCGTGCCTTAAACGAGTTATTTTCACACTTATATCATAAATAATGTTATTGTTATTATTATTGTTTATTTAGCGTTTAAAATTAAAAGGAAAAAGTATTGGTATTGTTGTAAAGGGATTAAAGAAGCTTTAAGGTAAGGTACCACCTGGCTCATCTTGCCATTTAAAATTTTAGGGGTTATTCCACCCCTGCTCGTCACTGTCTTCCTCCGTATTAAAGTGTTATAATCCCTTTTAAAGAATTGTTCTTTAAAGTAAATGCCATGCTAACACACTTTTTTGTATTCAAATAAAATCGATTCAATCACTTTGTTTAGATGCTCCTGCAAATGATCACCGTTATCCTCGATAATTACCTCCATCAACATCTTAAAGTCATCGGCAAATATAAGCGATTTTGAACGATTCACTACTCCAGCAATCCCATTAATCGGTATAATACAAAAAAATACCCCTTTGAGCAGTGAGGAATCCCAGAGTTACTACTGTATATAAGCTTGAGTTAGCTCCCCTGACATCTACATATTATTGCTCCCTATTTGTAAGGCAACATTGAATTAATTAAAGTAAATTAAAGTATGTTCAATGACCGCTGACCGTCACGTCACGACTGCTTATCTTTCTAACATTCGTTAACTAGGTGAGATAGTAAATTTGCGTCAATAATGATTGTCGTATAATTTTTACCAATCAAGAAAGTTTTATTGTCATTTTTGACAGTAACATTTTTTATCAACATTATTTTAAAAACGTCACGGTATTGTGAAAAAGCATTAATTTAAAAAAATATTTGATTATTTTCAAAGAGAAAGTGATGCCGGAAAGACATAGTTTACCCTTTACGCAGTTTACGAGATAAGTAGATATAATAAAGCAGGAATTGTGAAATATAAATAATAAACATGAAAAATATATGGCAATGTTTTTATAAATACCCATCTTTCTAATGCTTTGGGAGTTTCGTGTTCAACAATTCAACGAATTAAGACAAAGGGGATACAAAAGGACGTAGATTTTAAGAATCGCAATAATGTAGCTATTTGTCATCCCGCCGGGTCGGCAATTTCACGAAATTCATGAACATACCATAAGAGAGCGTATTTATGGGATGTATAGAGCAGGTGAACATGTTACCATTCGTTCAATACAACTAAACCTTAAAATCATTGATGGTTTTGAAATATCCACTGGTTTGTTAGCGGACTGTTTAAAAAAATTAAAATTTAAATGGCGTAAATGTACAAATGTATCAAACAGGCGTTTTTTAATAGAGTAACCACATATAGCCTCAAAACGAGTAGAATTTTTAAGAGAATTTAAGAATAACGGCAACTCTCAAGTTTCCTTAAAAACTGTTTTTCTGGATGAAACCTGGATATACAGTAAAGGCAGGGCCGATCCTAGCAGGTGTGCAGCGCGTGCACCGCACGCGGGCGGCCAAAACAAGGGGCGGCCGTAGGCCGCAGATAGTTCTGTCAATCAAGCAAAACTTTTTACGAATTTCTCGAAATAAAAATAAAGTCACATTTATCGAACTAAACTGCTGCACATAATTATCGTTAAAAGAGCATTTTTTAGTGAAATTTGATACCGTATAATTCCTGATATACTGAACGCATTTCAAAAAGCTGGTCACATTTCGAAAGGTATTTTTATCCTCTATTGAATCATTCGTAACAACTTCTTAGATTTTGACCGGGGGCTATAATATAGGGTAAAATAAAATATCAGGAATTACACGGTATCAAATTTGACTAAAAATGCTCTTTTAACGATAATTATGTGCAGCAGTTTATGAAAGGTAACTTTAAAATAACGTCGATTTACTCAAAAAACACGTGAAAACTCTTACTTTAAAACCGTTAAGTGAAACAAGATGGGAAAGTCGTATCAATGCTATTAGACCTCTAAATTTAGAGCTAAAAAACTTTATTACCGCATTAAAGGCATTAATTGAAGATACCACCAGAGACACGAAAACAAAAATGGGTGCTAAATCAATAATTAAAAGTCTTGAAACATTTAAGTTTTTGTGTTCAATTTTAATTTGGCATGATTTGTTATCAAGAATTGATGTATTGAGTAAAATGCTTCAAAATCCTAAATTAAACAACGCGGAATGCATTAAAGGCTTAGATAATCTTAAAAAATATTTAGTTTCCCAAAGATCTGACGATAATTTTAAAATATTTGTCGATTCAGCAACAACACTTGCTAGAGATTTAGGTATTGATCCCGAATTTCCCATCTCGAAGCTCAGAAAAAAAGTTAGTTTATTTGATTACAAGGGCAGTGATGAACCAGTTTTAAATCCCTTTCTGCAATTCAAGATTGTTTTCTATTTTGCAGTTCTTGATTACGCGATCGCTTCGATAAATGAAAGATTTACCTTATTATCTGAGCGCTATTCAATATTCTGCTTTCTGTATGAGTTTCACACCATTTCTAATAATGACCTCATGAAAGCCTGCATGGACTTAGATATTAAGTTACAGGTACAGGAGGAAGGAACTATTGTGAAAGATATAGACGGTATACAACTCTTTAATAAAATAACTTCATTTAAAGATATTTTTTCGGGTAAAAAGCAGCCAATTAAGATATTAGAAATTTTACTCAAAAATGAGCTCATTCCTTGTTTTCCAAATTGCTCCAGCAATAAGGACCTTACCTGTTTCTGTGGCTTCAGGTGAAAGAAGTTTTAGTAAATTAAGAATTAGAGTTGTGTAGTTCGGGAACGAACTAGTTCAAAAGATCGAATCTGACAACTGAACTAAAAGATTCAATCAGTAATTACTGAGAGATTGAAACAAGGCGAACTAAAGTCTAAACGGAATGAACTACGCAAGCGAGAGCGAGACGACCGAGATTATAGGTTTTCAGGTTTTGTCACCTGACCGACCGATGCATGCCGCGATGATTTCGGACTATTTCGGTATGGAAATGAATAAAAAATATTGTCGGTGTCTACTGTATTTTTTGTTAATTTAATATATAATTTAAATTTTAAAATATTTCTTTTACTTCACTATGCCAGTATAAATCAGTGAACTGAATGATCGAAACGAACTAGTCTTTTGAACTATTCACTTTATTGAACGAGAACGAAAGATTGAAATCGGCAAAATGAACTAAACTTCCCAGCACTATTAAGAATTATTAGAAATTACTTGAGAAATAATATGACACAAGAAAGACTTTCAGATTTGGCCATCATCTATTGAATCCGAAATCTCTGAAAAAATTGATCTCACCGCAATTATTGACAAATTTGCTTCTCAGAAAGCCAAAAAAATTATTTTATAGTTAATTATTAGGTAGTCTTCGAGGAAGGACTAATTTATATACTTTTCGTTTCGCGGGATTTATGCTTTAATACTTTTTGTTGTTTTATATTTTCTGGTAAATACTGTTGTTTTACATTTATAATTATAAAATGTATATTTTTGTTTCAAAAGTAATATTTTTGTTGGTTTATTATTTTGTTAAAGTAAAAAGAAAAAAAGGTGTCGGTAATATAACATATTAGCTGGCCCAAAAATAAAGTCTTTCCCGTCAAATTTTATTTGTAGTTTGCATTTTTATTAATGTTTAACTTTTTACTCTTATGTACATGTAAATGAGTTTATAACGTCAACGTTAAGTATTACTCAAAATAGGAAAAATTCTTTAGAGGGGCGGCATAATAGGTCTTCTCACGCGGGCGGCCGACACCCTAGGATCGGCCCTGAGTAAAGGGCCTTTTAGGCGAAGTTGGCAAGATGATACTCTTCATACAGTTAGAGAAAATCCGCAGAGGGTGTACGGTATATTATTCTACATGCTGCAATGGATTTGTGAATATTACAAGTTTAATATTCAAGTCTGGCCTGAAATCTGGTGATTATCTTGACTCGATAAATGGTGAAAACTTTGAGAAATGGCTTGAAGAAAATTTGTTACCAAACTTGGAAGAACCGTCACTTATTATCATGAATAACGCCCCATTATTATGGGCTAATTGAAAAAATTCTAAGTACAAGTTGGTCAAAAAGATTACTTATTGGATGGTTAGAACATAGACAAATTCTGGTTTTACCATTTGCAATGAAGGATCAGATCGGGATAATAGTGAAGCAGCATATCCCACCCAAAAGCTACAATTAAACTGGAAAGAGCTATTTATTTTTATTTTTTAAGTTATTTTAATTTTATTTTAATAGGTTGGACGAACTAGTATTGCAACATGGACATCGAGTTTTATGACTCCTCCATATCATTGCCACTTTAATTCTATTGAGACGGTTTGGTAGGAATGTAAGCGCTAGTATGACGTAAAAATGCATCCTGTAACAAATGACGTAGTTTTGGGTCTGTGGATTGAAGCCATAGAAAATGTAACAGTGAAAAAATGGAAAAATTATGTAACACACACTAACAAAATAATAAACTACATGTGGAAATAGGCAAGATTTATCAATGCTTCAGATACTCTTCCCATTATTATTAATTTGGACAAATCTGATGATGAGGATCCTTGCGAGATGATTTATTTAATAATTAATTATTACAAAACTGTATTTTGTTGTGTTGTCGTTTTTATTAAACTTCTTTGTGATTTTATAAATAAGATGAACATATGTAAAACAAAATTTACAGACTGATACACTAGAGATGCACTAGACAAAAAAATATAGGATTCAGTTTTAAATTTTATAAATGAGTTTTATTTATTTTTTAGTAAATTTAAATTAATTAAAAATATCATACTGATTTTCAAAAACAAATGTTTCATCCCATGATACCTAATAAACTACTTATTTCTTACTTCAACAGTATAAAAATAATAATTAAAAATGTGAAAAAACGCGCTTGTATTTTACTTGTTTATATGCATCCGTCTTTATGTAGATCAAGCTTAAGAAAAATCATAACCTTTACCACCAGTAAGTCAAACTGGCTAAATTAATTATTTACGACGTACCACAAATATGGAGAATATGACGTAGTTATTGAACAGACATTTACTATTCATATTCGATAATAATTCCACAATAATGCTACGCTTTATCTTGTCAAATGTCAAATGCTTAACTCCATGTCTAGTACTTACCGCTTTTTTATACAGGGACAGCCTTATCGGTAACTCATAATAGGTACACTACATTTTGTAAAAGGCCTTTGATATCAATATTATATTATGTAATGATAAGTTTGTGACATACCTCTTTCCAATTGTTAATGTACTTAAGAATCTGTGATTTTGGAACAACACTTCACCTTCAGGAGGATCCATTTTGTAAACACCAGTTTTTCGTCTTCTTAAACTGGAACAGGGAAAAAATCGGTAATTACTTTATCTAATAATAAACAGTAATGTTTTCTTAGGTTACGATGAAGTTTGTATGTACATTATGAAAATTTCTTATTTTTTCTGGGGTCAAAATCAATTTTTTTTCGGTAATAGGCAAGATTGTGAAATGTTGAAATAATTGTCTTAGGTATAGGTATATAAAAACTAACGGTAAATTTGTTAACACATGCATTCTTCTGCTAACTTAGACTCATTATTAGAGGTCTGTCGAACGGTACATACTAGCCTTAATGATGAATTTTAATTTAATATTTCCTCGGAAGAACACTATTGGCGAAATTAAAGTCATTATTGTCATGGTTAGTTAGGTACAAAAAGATGCCCTATCATTTACAGACCCTACAACAATGCCGCAAGTCGTACATGATATAACATATTATTCTTAAATTGGAAGCAAATATAAATAATTGTTACAAAACTAATTAATTTGTAAAAATATGTGGTGAATTCCAACGACACAAATTAGATTTTCCAACTGCACATTGAATTTTATAACTGCCCACTGCGCGATAATTTTATTATTACAGACGAAATTGTAGTTGTTGTCGTTTGTAAAATACACACTTTCCATACGTGTTCAATGTAAACTTGACCACTTATTTAATTCGCAGCTGAATGGAGCACGACTGAATAATCGTTGTACACTGTTTGATTTTGTCATGGTTATACTGTGACGTTTTTATAATCCCATCATATAAAAAAATACGTTTAAAAAAATAGATTTTGCATAAATTGGCACCGTATCGTATTTTACTGTAATCACAAGTCACATTTTATCGATTATTCGCCAATTATTAGCTTGTCGTAAAATTTTTCGGTCAATAAATTATTTCAAATAATACTTTAATATTAATTCGGTTTACATTGATATTTCACATATTAATGAAAATTACACATATATTATTAATTAACTTGCTCTGCTTGTTGTTTGCTTAAGTTTGTTCAGATTTTAAAGGGAATTACCTTGCCCCCCCCCCCCCTCTTAGTTATTTCACGACTAATTTTCGTGCCATTTTAACTAAAAAAATATCACCTGCGGCGCTAATACTATATAGTGATTGTAAGAGCATTATGCTATATACAGGATATATACACCTGGGACCTGGGACAATAATTATAACTAAATAACATCTAAGGCTATTATGAATTCATAATAATGCGAGAACCAGAATTATATTTTAATATCCAAAATCGCCATAGCGGGATGTGATTTAAGTACCTATATGACTATGAAGATGTATCAGACAGGCGTAGTCCAACCTAGCTACCGCTGGTGTTCCAGCTTTATTACCATGCGAGCAAAGATTATTTGCATCAAAGAGAGCTTGGATTAAAAACCGTAAGGCTTGGTTTAGATCACAATGATATGGGGGACGATATATCTAACCAAATCTAGGTTATCATTGTTTATGTGTTGTATTATTGTTGTTTAGAAAATTCACAAAGTAAGAATCTACAGAAAGAAAAAGAAAAATAATTACATAAATTGCTGAAATTGGCCACCATAAATTCACAGTCAAAATGTCAGGTCTAATAAATCATTTCTCTCCAATAAATTTTGGGTAAACCATTGACAGTAATTCCTGCGTCTTTCAAAATCTGCGGCTTGTAATTCTTGGAATACTTGCACTTTATAAGGAAATAAATTTAGCTGCTTCTTAAGAATAGTCCTGCATGTTCCATAAGATCTTCCCACTTCTTGGAACAGGCGTCTTATACAATTTGTTGGCGTATTTTGCATTATTTCATGAACGTTTGCAACAAGTTCTTCTGTTCTTAGAGATGGTCTTCCTGCTCCTTTCTTGTGTTGTATACAACATGTTTCCCTAAACAAAGCCACGGTTCTTTTCAGGCAATGATAAAAATCCTCAGCAATAAAAGCAACGCTATAGGAAAATGTTCGTGAAAATCGTCCATGCCCAAACCCGGATTGTATTGTGACTCATATTTACTCTAACCCCGTTTCGAAAATACGCTTCAACCATAAATGTTTTGTGCTGTTCCGTAAAGCCTATTGTGTGAATTTTATTGTTCAAGAAATTGGAAAAATTAGCGATGAATAAAGTTACTTGTAACGACTGTCAAAGATGACGGAATAAGTGATTGATTGTTAATTCAGGTAGTTACTGACACCCAACAGGTATTAAGCTCTACGGCTAAGCATTACGCCCTTAAATGCATGGCCCTCTTTAATGCAAATAATTTTTGCTCGCACGGTTTAACATAAAAGCAATGTATCTCATTTTTCCATATTACAGTTTTATCTATTACAAATATAGAAAACACTCTATGAGTTTGACTCCTCTTTCTGTGGTGTCACCACAAATCTCTTAAAACAAGTTTTAATATAGATTTGTGGGTGTCACTAACTACTTTTAGATTTTGAACAAACAACGATTCTTCTGAATAATCTTGAAGGAATTTTCACGAGGCTGGGTCCTGTTGTGGAAACTTACAAGAAATACTAAAACGTTTGAAAAAATGTAATTTATTCTTAGAAGCAAATAGTGCAGCGACTGATTTACATAGGTTAGTGATCTGTTTTCCTGGAATAATAATACGTTTGAGAGTTTGAGGTAGAATCGATTCTACCTCGATGGCATGAACTGATCAGTCACCATCTTTATTAGATTATGTCGCTTTACCCAGCTCGGCTTTAGTTCCTGAAAGTATATTTCTTTCCAAGAATGTCAAAGCAATTAGCTCATCGTAAATAAGTGCCTTCCTTCATATAGGGTAAACATAAACATTTCAGAAAGTTAATGTCCTGAAGTAATGTCTTAGCAGCTACTGGACAAAAGAACCATGCAAGTAAATATTTGTTCGTAATTTCGTTTGCACTCCATTTTGGTGCGTTAATATCGATGATTGTTAAGACACCACTTAAAAACACCAATGGCCAGAACGAATTTAGGCGAACCACAACTGCTTCTTTCACTATTGCAATTTGAGTAGTGAATACGTACCTATATAGGCAATAATGGTCCATATATTTGCATTTTATATTTTTAAGTGAAAATATGAAATTCCCTTTGCCGTTGTTCAGTTGGTTTTAAATCTCACTGACATTCATTTGTCTATAAGAGGAAAATATTTACGGGGTGAGACGATTCAATTTCAAAACTTTGTAATGACTCACATAAGTTTAATTATTTTTCTATAGCTCTGTCTTATTTTGTATGTCATCACTATAAATTGCCATAAAACTGCCATGAAAAATGCTTTGTCATTTTAGTTTATGGAGATATACAGTGTGACCAGTAAAGTCCGCATCATATGCATGGAATTTTTTTTATTAATAGCTTTATTCGAAATTTGACTTTGACATCAAGTTCTGCCTCGATCGAGATAAAAATTAAGCAAAAAAATAGTAGCCACGTTGCGCATTATCTGTCAAATTTTAATTTTAAGTGGGGTTATTTCTGAAAATATCGAAAAAAGTTATTAGAAATTTTTTTTTTAATGCAGTCTCTAGCCCACGTGCAAAATTTGAGCTGCATAAGATAATTTTGATTTTTTTACCCACCACTAAAATTTATTTTCCACTTAATGAACACTTTACTTTCAGACACAAACTACGTTTTTAAAAATACTTCTTTTATGAAGGTACCCTATACAGGGTCAAAAACAAATAAACTTTGCATCACATGCGACCAAATTTTAATAGCCCAATTTTGATTTTGTAGAAAAACACACATTTAATATGGCGCTACTTTAAAGAAAATGTATCTGAAATAAAGCATTGTCAAATCTAAGAAGTTTTATGTAGGTTGCGTTAAGTCGTATTTTGCAACAGTGGTGCAATTTACAAAATATGGGTAAAAAATCAAAATTATCTTATGCAGCTAAAATTTTGCATGTGGGCTAGAAACGGCATTAAAAATACTTTTTCTAATAACTTTTTTCAAAATTTTCAGAAATAACCCCACTTTTAAATTATTTTTTGGAAAAAATTAAAATTTGACAGATACTGCGAGTCACGTGACTACTATTTTTTTGCTTAATTTTCATCTCGATCGAAGCAGAACTTGATGCCAAAGTCAAATTTCGAATAAAGCTATTAATAAAAAAAAATCCCATATGATGCGGACTTTACTGGTCACACTATATTTATTAAATTAAAAAATCTAGAAATTTTAGACTACTCTCAAAAATTTCAATTTTTTTTTTAAATATCGAGAAAATTTGTTAATTGTTAAAATTGCTTACCATTATTTAAATCATAATTAGCACGATTTGTCTGTCACTTCGTAACTCTTGCGAACTTATTTTTCCCGCAATTGCAGAAGCTGTTGCAAAAATAAACCAAATATAATTTTAGAAGGCATTTTGCCACCCTGCTTCCTCCTTGGTCCGCCTCTGTCGAACGTGCTAACCCAAAAATAGAAATAATCATTTTAAAACCTTATATCAATGTATATTGTATATTAATTAATTTCATTATTTATTGGTGTTTTGAAAGCCACAATATGTAAAATAACATTTCTGGGTTAATACTAAGATAAGTGAATCGCCACAGGTTTAAAATTAATATGACCTTAGAGTACTTTACCACATCAAGAGTTCTATTTATATTTAAATGTCCAATTGTTATATTTATCAACAGTACGCTTATAAACATTGTAATAAATTGGTATTAATATATTAGAATCATTTGCTTTGATATCAAAGAAGACCGTGACGAAGAAAATAAATTGACCTGTCTTAAAATCATTTCAACCGTAATATGCCGATAGAGCAGGGGCGTCAATTGGGGGGGGCAGGGGGGGGCATTTGCCCCCCCCCCCTGAGTATTCACACACAAAATTCAAAATTTGGCTTTTACAAATAAAAACATCTTTTAACTTAAATATACCTACTACGGTTTACCGCATCGCATATAGTTTGTACACTTTGTTGCAGAGAAAATGCGTAGGTACATGGAAAAGTAAAATACATGTATGTCACCATTTAAATATATCGTGGGATTCAATATCTGTAAGCAATTTTTGTGCAACTAAGTGTACTTCTACAAACTAGTTGACGAATTTGCTATAATAAGCAATGATCTGCTAGCTAGCAGATCATTGATAATAAGGCATCGCCGTTACCCACTAAACCATTAATTTAGTGAAAGGAGAGAAATAAGACACTTTAAGTCTTCTTTCACTGGTTTATTAAAATAAAGTTTTAATGAAAGGTAAATTCTCTACATGTTTCGAATATATATACATTCATCATCAGGAGAATAGAATAAGGAAAATAAGAAATACAATAGGTGCGAACAGTCCAAACGGAGCTACAAGATGATGAAAAGGTAGAGTTAGGTATTTGGAGAAACTGCAAACATAATGATAGTCCTAACGAGAGGCCATTCGTAAAATATAAGCAGAAACCAAGTCAGAAAGTTATGACAACAGTAAGTTATGTGTCAATGTAGGAGTATTTGTAATCAAAAGAGAAAGAAGCTGATTGTTGTGAAGAAGGAACAGAAAGAATTAAGTAAAATGAAGGGTCGATTCAATTGACTAATTAAAGGGACTAATAAAGAAATAATTTTGTGTGAGGTCACATATTGGTGAAACAACACCGTTAAGTGTGAGGAGAGAAAATTATATATAAAATTTGAAAATTGTAGATGTTATAAAAAATGTATGTCATGTAGACATTCTTTGTTTAAGAGTAGAAGTAAAATCTTGGCTCTAAACATTCCTTAATTAGAAATTAAAGTTTAAAAAGTTTTAAATGTGAACTGGAGCTGACAGTTCTAAAAAGATAGGGTAAAAAAAAATAAAAAAAATAAAAAAAAATTATTAAGTACATATATCATTAATTTAGTGTTTAGGTCTGAGCTTCTTTGTTTTTTTTAATGTATATTTTACAAAAGAATTTTTTTTTCTTTTAATTTGGCATCACTAAAGTGTTTTTTTTTCGACCATAAAGTTTTTTTTTTGAAATTAGGTATGCCCCCCCCAAGAGAAATGTGAAATGACGCCCCTGCGATAGAGCCCATGATACTAATATAATAGTAGCATGGATAGAGCTAATAGAGAATCTGAATTAGTGCATTGTTTTATTCAGACGTAGTCCAGCTGATACTGGTTTCTTTCTAAAAGTTCTCAGTTCAATAGTGATCCGAAGCAAGCTCTCGCGTCAGATTTCGGAGACTAAATTTTCTTGGTGTTTATTATTGAAGTGGAACGGCAAATAAAATAAACCAGTTTAGGCTAATTTACTATTTCCAATAACAAACAATTCATTTATCATCATTTGCTATTATAAATTTAATATTATTAATTTATCCATCTTAATTACTAAGGCCCGGATTTCGGAACGAGCTCGTTCCCTCGACATTTTTTGTATTTTTTGAAATCAAGGGCGTGCGTAAAACTGAAATAAATCTGTAGGTACTTAATAAGAACATCTTGGTTAAAATTTTGTCAAATTCATATAATTACATGATATGCCAAACTAATGAGTAATAAAATAAGTAAACAAATACAAATTTATTTTTGTTGTTTACACAATTAACAAAGTAAGAATATGCGGAAAAAAATGCCTAATAAATCATTTAATTCCAATAAATTTTAGGTAAACCATTGAGATTAATTCCTGCGTCTTTCAAAATCTGCGGCTTGTATTTCTGGGAATACTTGCACTTTATAAGGAAATAAATTTAGTTGCTTCTTAAGAATAGTCTTGCATGTTCCATAAGATCTTTCCACTTCTTGGGACAGGCGTCTTATACAATTTGTTGGCGTATTTTGCATTATTTCACGAACGTTTGCAACAAGTTCTTCTGTTCTCACATATGGTCTTCCTGCTCCTTTTTTGTGTTGTATAGAACATGTTTCCCTAAACACAGCCACGGTTCTTTTCAGGCAATGATAAAAATCCCCAGCAATAAAAGCAACGTTAGGAAAATGTCGTGAAAATGGTCCATGCACAAACCCGGATTGTATTTCCACTCACCATTTACTCTACCCCGTTTCGGAAATACGCTTTAACCATAAAAGTTTTGTGCTGTCCCGAAAGCCCATTGTGTGAATTATTGTTTAAGAAATTGGAAAAATTAGCGATGAATCACTATTGTCACTAGTTTAACACACTTTCTAGACTGAAAACACACGAATGGAAGATCAATTATTACAACTAAACACGACTCGCATCTTTTACTCTAGTTAAAGCATGTCGAATTTTTTTCCGTTTGGCGACGACACTGATTTTTCTCACCTACCTCGGAACTAGCCAGATGTTTGATAATTGCACCAGCGGTTAATTACTACCTTTTGTTAATACCTTGGTTAACTACAGAAAATGGCTCTAACAAAGTTTAAATTAAATATTTATGCAATAGAAAAGTATAAAATAATTTAATTAATAAAAAAAATTATTTTAAATTGCTTTAAATGTACTTAATATTGACAAAAATAATGTTTCTTCTATTGTAAACCATTGGTGCAAATCTCTAAATTCGTTTGTCTACTACTTTGTGCCTTTCATTGTTTTGGGGGCTAGATCAAAGAATATGACTGCTTTATTATTTACATTGTTTTCAATATAAATATCTACTGGATGCAAACATCCACTGTTTAGACAATTTTGTGGAGTTTTTTACCGCCGTCCGGGCTTTATTAATTACTATACAACAGGTTGCCAAACCTTTGCGCTCGCTGAGAACTTAGCCAGCTGTTTGTATTTAAAACACATGGCTTTTGGCGGCTTCAGGCGCGGATACAGGGGGGGGGGGGGGCAATGGGGGCAATTGCCCCCCCCCCTGATCAAGCAAAAACTTTTCGGGGCACCCTTGTCAGTGTGGGTAGGCGAAAAGCCCGAACATTTTTTTAACTATACGTCCAAATTTTAACAAATTTGGTCAATAATTTAGAGCAAAATTTTTAAAATCGACTATGTATTAAGATTTTTCACTACTACATATATCAGTTTTTTCTCAAACAATGTTCTTATATCCATGATTTCTAAAAATAAAATACTAACATTTTAGTAGGTATGTCCTACTTTAAGGAATAATAAAAAAATATGATTTCATAAAATTGTAATAGAGTTGCTAGATATATAAAACTCAAAGCGCAAATCAAAACCCCGAAGGCGCCCGAAAGCGCGCCTGCAAAAGGAGCACATGATGCGAATAGGAAGTAGTGAAACATTTATTGGTTCTCATTCTTAAAATTTTAGTATTTTTTTTATATGCATAACAATACGTATAACAAGTAATAAATCACAGGGAGTAGTACCTAAAAACACCTCTAATAAAAATTAAAGGGCTAATTTTCTTTAAAAAACTCCCACATTGCCATTAAGCGCTCAATCTAGCAGCCCTGTAAACAGTGCCTATTATATATGTGATTTGTATTTAATTTTTTTTTGGACAATAAATTAAAATTTTATGAAATTTTTATTTAGAACGAATTCTCTGGAATTTAAAATCACAAAAATTAACCCTCTCCTAAATGCACCTGTTTTGTTTTGTATTTTTTATTTTTCCCATTTGAAAACCAAGCACCATGATTCAAAAAAAGGCGTGGCACCCAAAAAATTTTCGCCTGCGGCGCTATTTTTTTTACCTTCTATTTAGAACGAATTCTCTGGAAGGTAAAATCACAAAAATTAACCCCCTCCTAAATGCACCTGTTTTGTTTTTTTATTTTTCCCATTTGAAAACCAAGCACCATGATTCAAAAAAAGGCGTGGCACCCAAAAAATTTTCGCCTGCGGCGCTATTTTTTTTAGCTTTCTATTTAGAACGAATTCTCTGGAAGGTAAAATCACAAAAATGAACCCCCTCCTAAATGCACCTGTTTTTTTTTTTTTATTTTTCCCATTTGAAAACCAAGCACCATGATTCAAAAAAGGGCGTGGCACCCAACGGCGTGGCAACGCAGCATTGAACGCAAAACATGCGCATCGCTTGTCATTTAAATGGCGCTTCTACAGTGCCGTACTGAGGGCGAGGCGACTTAGGCGCGGACTTTTTCCCGCTTAACTTAATATAGAATAATTGTATTAAATTTTACAAGCGCCCTTTTCCCATTTGAGTGAAAACCAAATTACTTGCTGAAAATTTCCTCAAGAAGATTGATTTAAAATTTCTTTACTTTCTCGACGTGTGGAATCAAATTTTAGGTCGGATTGACCCAACAACCCCTCGATAATAAGGCGTTGTTGATTGACCGCGTAACCAAAGCTATGCAATTGAAAAATTTGTCTTTGGAAAAAGTTGCTCATTTGGTTGAGGGATTGAGAAATTCATTGCAAAAAATTCGTTATGGAGAATTTGAAGAAAATTTTGGACGGGCCACCACATTACCATCTACTTTGCAACTGGAAAATACGTCGAAAAGATCAAGAAACAAGAAAAGGCTACATTCGTACGAAGGAGAAGATGATGGGCCAAACATTTCAGAAAAGCAAGGATTTCGCATCGATATCATACAGTCAGTCGATATTTTGATCACGATTCGAGAAGTTGATGGAAGTCGTCGGGGATTTTGGATTTTTGTCTGGCGAATCCTTGCATTCTATGACCAAAACCGAGCTAGAAAAAGCAGCAACTGATTTGGCAATGAAATATGAAAGAGATATGAAATGAATCATACCAAAATATTGAAATTGCATTCAGGATTTTTTTGACTACTCCAGTGACAATAGCCACCTGTGAACGCAGCTTTAGCAAACTGAAACTCATCAAAAATTATTTGAGATCAACCATGAGACAAGAAAGATTGACTAACTTGGCAATTATGTCGATTGAATATGAGATTGCTCAGAGTACATATTGATTTTGACGATATAATTGATGAATTCGCTGCAATGAAATCTCGAAAAATTTTGTTGTGAATCACGAAAATTGAATATATTTTGTATAATGCAATTCTACTTTTCTTGTGTACAATTATCCTTATATTGTCATTGTAAATTGCAGCAAAATAAACATAAAAGCTTGACTTCAAAATAGCGTTAAAAATGTTCGATTTATTTAAAATTCTGTTGAGGAAAAAAGGGGGCGAAAAATTTGTAATTCGCCTCGGACGCCAAAATAGCTGGTTACGGCCCTGCGCTTCTACAATATTTGGGCGGCGATAATCTTGTATATTCAGGATCAGGATTATTTATGATAAATAATTGTTGAGCTGCCGGGCGATGTCAAGATATTATCGTTATTTTCTTTTAACCTTTTAACAAACCCAAACAACACTGTATTTTCAAAAATTGCTCGTCGATCGCTGCGAAGTTACATACAGTTGAAACGATGCTGCCAACTCAAATTAGTGGATGGCAACCTATAAAGGCCAAAACCCCATTAGTACAGAGATATTAAAGTGTGCCATTTATTTTAATGTGTTTTTGTTAGCTTATGGTCAAAAATAAAATGCTGGTATATACCCCGAGTTCTTAAATCTAAAATATTTATACAGCGTGATCAGTTAAGGGTACGGAGCAGCCATATCTCGGAAACTACTAAGCGTAGAAACATAGGATAAAAAAAATTATGATTAAAGCGGTCATGAGAAAATTCTGGAAATTATTTTTAAGTTCCTCATTTCGCCACAAGAGGGCACAATTGAAAATTAATTTTTTAAATTCTAAATTTGTCCGAAAATTCCTATATTATGGTATACCTCTGATTACATCATTAGAAATACTAGATAATTCTGCATCATTTTGGTTTAAGGCTCATTGGCGTACCGACCTTGATAAGAGTGGGGGAAGCTATTGAATGTGTAAACATTAAAATCGCTGTAACTTCTAAACGATTTATCCGATTTTACTAAGTTTAAGCTTGTTTGGAAGGGAAAGGTAAGAACCTTCAATCGTCGTATCTAACAGTACACGATAGTGTTTAATAAAATTGCTAGAGGGCGCAATTTGTAATAATTTTATCCCGAAAATTCAAATCATACGGTATAACTATGACATCATATTCAAAAAGTAGATAAAATTTGCAAGAAAAGTTGTAAAGACCGCAGTTCGATATCTTTGTTCGTTTCAGAGTTATTGCCAAAACAATAATTTTTAATACCAATTGCGCCCTCTAGCAGTTTTATTAGAAACTATCTTGTACCATTAGATACGACAATTGAAGGTTCTTCCAAACAAGCTTAAATTTAGTAAAATCGGATAAGTCGTTTGGAAGTTACAGCGATTTTAATAATTACACTTTCAATAGCTTCTCCCACTCTTATCAAGTGAAAGTGTAAACATTAAAATCGTTGTTACTTCTAAACAACTTAACCGATTTTACTAAATTTAAGCTTGATTGGAAGAGAAAGGTAAGTAACTTCAATTGTCGTATCCAATGGTACAAGATAGTTTCTAATAAAATTGCTAGAGGGCGCAATTTGTATTAAAAATTATTGTTTTGGCAATAACTCTGAAACGAACAAAGATATCGAACTGCGGTCTTTACAACTTTTCTTGCAAATTTTATCTACTTTTTGAATATGATGTCATAGTTATACCGTATGATTTGAATTTTCGGGATAAAATTATTACAAATTGCGCCCTCTAGCAATTTTATTAAACACTATCGTGTACTGTTAGATACGACGATTGAAGGTACTTACCTTTCCCTTCCAAACAAGCTTAAACTTAGTAAAATCGGATAAATCGTTTAGAAGTTACAGCGATTTTAATGTTTACACATTCAATAGCTTCCCCCACTCTTATCAAGGTCGGTACGCCAATGAGCCTTAAACCAAAATGATGCAGAATTATCTAGTATTTCTAATGATGTAATCAGAGGTATACCATAATATAGGAATTTTCGGACAAATTTAGAATTTAAAAAATTAATTTTCAATTGTGCCCTCTTGCGGCGAAATGAGGAACTTAAAAATAATTTCCAGAATTTCCTCATGACCGCTTTAATCATAATTTTTTTTATCCCAAGTTTCTACGCTTAGTAGTTTCCGAGATATGGCCGCTCCGTACCCTTAACTGAATCACGCTGTATATATAGTTTTACATGTTGGGACCGATTGGTCGGGCTACAAAAATGTAATACACCCAACTACTTCCTCTACACTCTAATAAACCATTTCAAAATACCAGCAGAATTTCGCCCTCTTCTACGCTTACCTGAAAAATGCAGCCAAGATTGAAAACGAAAACATTAAACATCGCGGTGGGTGCTCCGATATCGGAACGTGTTTGCTGCTATGGCGGGGGAATGCAGTGAGAGAGGAATAGGAATGAATCGCGCTCGAACAGAAGTTGACAACGTTGAATCTTAATCGATCTCTTTTTAACTTGCACCCAGTCCATTTTGTATTCATTTTTTACATTAAAAGCCGCCCTGTACCTTTTGGCTTGCCAGTACGGTATAAGGCAAGCACATCCCTCACCCGCCTTGCCATTTGCGCCCCGTTAACTCCCATTGGCGTTCCCGCCAAATTTATTGCTAAAACGTTTCGCCAATAGATCCATCGCCTAATCTGGCGGAAGGAGAAGAGTGTTCTTCATCGTGTCAAGAAATATTTTACAGAATTATTCATTTATTCTATAACTCGTCTAATAAGTCGCGAATAAAAATCCAATAATACAGATCGAATTGACAACGTCCTACTCTTTGTTAAATTGGTTAAACACTATGAAAAAAGTTTTTCTTTATATTGGACAGCAGAATTTTTTGACACAGAATACACAGGATATAAGTACTTTTTAATTTATAGCGAATTTAGTTATTGCTTCCAGTAAGACTACCTTCAATCAAACTCATATCATGCGACAATAATTAATTATCGCATAGTAACAGCCATAATTCAATTTTCAATTTTTTTTTAATATTGGAGGATAATTGACCGTTTATGAGCTACTAAAAGAATTATTAGTTCCAAAGGAAAACATTTCCTTCCCACTTCATTCAGACTTAGGACTGACAGAATTCATAATTTTTTTATATTGCATGTAATACAAACTTTAATAACTTCTTTAAATTACGTTAATATGATGTGAATGATTATGATGTGAATTCTGGTGTGGTTAAAACGTTTTTCTTTATTTATCCGTTAATCACTGCATACAAGTTAGTAAAATGTTATTTTAAATGATCTATAACTGTTTTTAAATATTTATCTTCTCTAGATCATTAGTAACTCAGTTGTGGTACAATAAACTTTTTTAAAATATATGTAATAGTATTTATATAGTTATTTTTTTCCTGATCTTTAATATTATGTAAACAATAGTTAATTTTTCCTGGTTTTTAGGTCAATTTTTGATTAAAAATGTTTTTCTTGTTAACGTTTCTGTTTATTTTACAACCATCTCCAGAGAGCTAATGTCAGTTTTATAAAAAAAAATTGTTTAAAATTTAAATAAGTTATTACTTAATCTATTATTTTTAACAAAACAAAACATACCTTTTGAATCACTACACTATTTTTATTCTAACAACTAACATGTTTTTGCAGAAGTGAATTGACAATACTAGAAATTATTTATTTATTTACTAAATAGACGGGTAACCCCATTTTACAAAAATATACTATTAAATAACATTATTGCAATAAGATAGTGGATAACAAAATAAATATCTACCAAGACAGGCGACAGAACATCACCCTTGCGATGCATTAATAATTGTTTTCTTAAGGTGGGGGGAGTATCAACATGCTTGCCAACCTATAACCTATTTGGCGTAGATTAATTTATTTTTTTAAACTTTTACACAAAATTTAAATAAAATCAATATCGTCTTCATATTCTATAGGTAATAATTAACATGTTAAATAAATATCAAGGAATTTCATAAGTTATTTAAGGAGAATTGTATATCGAAAAATATGGGTTAAGATTTTTTTTCAACATTATTATGTCATTATTCTTAAATAAGCAATGAAATAAATTTATATTTTTGTAATATATCAGATATTACCTAAATAATGTGCAGACGATATTGATTTTATTTAAATCTTAGTCAATAAAATAATAAACTAAGAAAAACAAGGCGGAATAGGTTATAGGTTGGCAATAAATTGAATGATGTTGATAATTCTACCTTAACACCAGAAAGACTAAAGTTAAAAATATCGATCTGACCCTGACTACTGAACTGATGCGCCAGTCGAAAAGCTCAAACGACTGGGGAATTCATTCCATATTTTGTACAATATATTTTGTTGGGTGAAAACGGATGTGGAACAGATCTGCGTTACGTAACTGTCGGTTAGGTACATTTAGATGGATCTGAGGCAATAGCCGAGGGCAATTTGATAAACCGTTAATTAATTTAAAAACAAAGGACACATCAAACATAAAACGTCTGCTGTCCAATGAAACCATATTCAAAGTATTCAACATGTCTGCCCTATCCTCCATATCAATATTTAATTTATAGGCAGCAAATCTTAAAAATTTGAATTGAAGTCTTTCTAACATATCTTTGTATACCTACTTGGTAAGATGGAGACCAATTAACAGTAGCATATTATTCTAGGTTGAATCTAACGAGCGAACAGAATAATACCTTAATAACATCAATTAACAATTGGGAACAGTTTCTCCAGACAAATCTTAGCATTCTCATTCCTTCAGACTTTCAGACTCACTTTAAAAACATGTTCAGCAAAGGTCATTCTTTCATCAAAGTAGACACCGAGATCTTTGACAGTGCTCGAATAGGAAAGATCCACACCATTTATGTTATAGACAGGGCCGATCCTAGGGTGTCGGCCGCCCGCGTGCAAAGACCTATTATGCCGCCCCTCTAAAGAATTTTTCCTATTTTGAGTAATACTTAACGTTGACGTTATAAACTCATCTACATGTACATAAGAGTAAAAAGGTAAACATTAATAAAAATGCAAACTACAAATAAAATTTGACGGGAAAGACTTTATTTTTGGGCCAGCTAATATGGTATATTAGCGACACCTTTTTTTCTTTTTACTTTAACAAAATAATAAACCAACAAAAATATTACTTTTGAAACAAAAATAGACATTTTATAATTAGAAATGTAAAGCAACAGTATTTACCAGAAAATATAAAATAACAAAAAGTACTAAAGCATAAAGCTCGCGAAACGAAAAGTATATAAATCAGTCCTTCTTCGATGACTACCTAATAATAGTAATAATTAACTATAAAATAATTTTTCTGGCTTTCTGAGAAGCAAATTTGTCAATAATTGCGGTGAGATCAATTTTTTTCAGAGATTTCGGATTCAATAGAGATGATGGCCAAATCTGAAAGTCTTTCTTGTGTCATATTATTTCTCAAGTAATTTTTAATAATTTTTAATTTACTGAAACTTCTTTCACCTGAACCCACAGAAACAGGTAAGGTTAAAAAAATCCTTATTGCTAGAGAAAAATTTAGAAAACAGGGAATGAGATCATTTTTGACTAAAATTTCTAATATCTTAATTGGCTGTTTTTTACCTGGAAAAATATCTTTAAATGAAGTTATTTCATTAAAGAGTTGTATGTATATCGTTTATATCTTTCACAATAGTTCCTTCCTCCTGTACCTGTAACTTAATATCTAAGTCCATGCAGGCTTTCATGACGTCATCATTCGAAATGGTGTGAAACTCATACAGAAATCAGAATATTGAATAGCACTCAGATAATAAGGTAAATATTTCATTTATCGAAGAGATCGCGTAATCAAGAACTGCAAAATAGAAAGCAATCTTGAATTGCAGGAAGGGATTTAAAACTGGTTCATCACTGCCCTCGTAATCAAATAAACGAACTTTTTTTCTGAGCTTCGAGATGGGAAATTCGGGATCAATACCTAAATCTCTAGCAAGTGTTGTCGCTGAATCGACAAATATTTTACAATTATCGTCAGATCTTTGATAAATAAATCCATTTGAAATAATTCACAAAAATATTGTTTTCTTCTTCGACGTTAATTTAAAGTTATCTTTTATATTTTGATAAATGTCACTTTATTTTTATTTCGAGAAATTCGTAAAAAGTTTTGCTTGATTGACAGAACTATCTGCGGCCTACGGCCGCCCCTTGTTTTGGCCGCCCGCGTGCGGTGCACGCGCTGCACACCTGCTAGTAGTGATGTTAAAGAGCAGGTAAATTGCTGAACAGGTTCGAACAGTTCGGTTCTCACCCGGGAACCTGTTCCGTAAACTTGTTCACCTGTTCTTTTGATCATAAATTATTGTCACTCACTGACTTGGTAAAAAAGTGAAAGGTCGGGAAAGTAGTAAAAACCCGGTTTTTGTTAATCAGTTTCTAAAAAAAAAAAAAAGGTCGCCAGTTCCGTAAACTAACAACACAGAAAGAACACCGCTGCATTCCTGTCTCCTTCAAAGAAAGAACAAACAAAGAACAGCCTGTTCTTTTTATGAGTGATTGGTGATTTATGTAAGATGGCTTGCGGGTCGTCGTTTGAGAATAAAAAGAACAGGCTGTTCTTTGTATGTTCTTTCTTTGGAGCAGAACAGAGAACAGAGAACAGGGAACAGGGAACAGGGAACAGGGAACAGGGAACAGGGAACAGGGAACAGGGAACAGGGAACAGGGAACAGGGAACAGGGAACAGGGAACAGGGAACAGGGAACAGGGAACAGGGAACAGAGAACAGGGAGCAGTGAGAGCATACACGCGGACGCAGCGGTGTTCTGTGTTTTTACTTTGTTTACGGAACTGGCGACCTTTTTTTTTTTTTTTTTTTTTGAAAGTGATTAACAAAAAGCGGTTTTTTACTACTATGGCGACCTTTTACCTCTTTTTTACCAACTGAGTGACAATAGAACAGGTGAACAGGTTCCCGGGTCAGAACTGCTGAACTACCGTTCAGCTATTTCCCTGCTCTTTAACATCACTCGAGCGCAATCATCTGTCATAAGTCTATCTAAAGAACCGGTTCAGTTCTTTTACAAAGAACAGTTCACTGAACAGGCTATCTCTATTCGGTTCTTTTCTTAACAACTCTACCTGCTAGGATCGGCCCTGGTTATAGACAGTAGGAACTCTACTCCTACCACGGTAAAAGCTGATATAATATGTGCATTTATTTATATTTAGCGATAAATAATTAACCTGAGTCCATTGCCATACAAGGGATAATTGATTGGAAACTCCCTTGTTAATTATTTTGAAAATATCTCTTTGATTTTAATTTCAATTTTTATTTTTACAGCTTGTGATATCTTCATGATACTATGACTAATTTTATCCTTATAATGTCTTACAGACATACTTGAAAAGTTTTACAAAAATTTTAAATAACCCTCGACACCTTGTTTTTAGAAGGGTTTTTTCTTCTTCCTCAGTTTATTTGGTTGGTTTAGACCCCCTTTACTGACTTTTTCACATACTCAGTATGTTTTAACTTTTAACTCTTCTCAATTATTTTCTTCATATTATTATGTCACTTCTAAACATCAATTTTTTAATTCCATAAAAGCTCCATTAAGGCTTTACACCATTTTCTCTTCTGCTAAAACCATCAGCAATATGAGCAATAAATAAATTTTCTGTCTCCTACGATCAAAACATGTAGAGACGCCTAAAGAATTTTTATTCTATTAAATTTTGTGGAGGAAGACTTTTAGTTTTTTCTTTCTTTCCCATACTTTTAACTTCACTTAGGTACTATTTCTTCAAATTAAGATATTTTATTGTTGTGTATATTGATCTTATGGAAAATGTGTTAAGGTTTCGGTACGGAATAAACAACCCAGCAGCTAATGTTTCTATTCGGTCAATTAGCAGCATATTTCAATAGAATTCGAAAGTGTTTATTAAATGGAAGGAACAAACTATACTCCTTTATAAATTGAAAAGTACTATCCATTTAAAATCATTTTTTTCTAATTTTGTATCATAACAAATCTATTACGCAAATGCGTATCGTAATGAAGCTATTTCGATACGCGTTTTTTCTTTATTTGATGTTGGTAACATTTAAATGTTTTATTTCATTGACTTGCGCGGCCTTTGTGATTTACGAGAAAACCCATTTTTCGCAGAGGAAAAATAGCTTGATAACCTATTTTTTTATTCTGTGTGGATAACAGTCATGTATGTTGGTTGCATAAATCTATAAATCAATCTTTTGTAGATGCTTCAAGCTATCATTTTCTGCCAAATCCTATCCAAAATTCAATCTACTAACCTTTCAATGTCGATTTTAACTTCAACTTTATTTGAATTTTCCATCTTCCCTATACTAAATTGCAATGCCGTGACGTAAAATCACGTCTTTTGAAATTCGAAAAAAAGTAGCAAAATCGCCCGAATTTCCGAACGCTCTGTATATGTACCGAATGAACAAGGATCACACAACGTATTCCGTCCAATTTCAAATCTCATATCGCTAAAATAACTTTAGAATCTCGTGGTGAAAATGGGTCAATAAATAAAAAAATGACAGTTCGCAAAATAATTTTTGTTGTCCAGAGGCTACTATGATAAAAAATAGTAATACCAACATAAAATTTAGACATAAAAATTTACAAAATTTGAAGGATTTATTTTCTTTTTATGTGTTTTTTATTGAAAAAACTACAAATTAGAAAAAATAGTATAACGTACGTGTCATATAAAGCAGTTTTAAGCACGTCCCGTTATAAAACTCGCCGCAAGCGGCTCGTTTTTTAACATGGACGCGTGCTATAAAATGATGCTTTATAAAACGTGTATGTTAATGTACTATTTTTTTAGTAGATACGAAATAAGAATTTAATTTCGATTAAATCATGAATTAGCAAATTTGAAATAACCAAGGTATATCATAATCAGGGCCGGATCTACAGCGGGGCAAGCGGGGCGGCGCCCCGGGGCCCGCCGGCAGGGGTTGGGAAGAGAAGAATATTTAGCTTCATTCGAATATATTAATACATTGCAAACAATTTTTTTGTCAATACTCCAACAAACTTTTAAAAAAAGTTAAAAAACATGGGACAAAATAGACTCAGTAATTTAGCGCTACCAGTGGCGCACCCAGGGGGGGGGGGCAAGGGGGCCTTGGCCCCCCCCAAAGCCCCCAATGAAATGAAAAATTATGAAAGTGGATAAGTATTTTAAAAAGTCAATTTTCTTGGATTTACCTCACGGGCCTCGTTTGAGGGGGGGCCAGGTGGGCCCCCCCCCCTCCCCATGGAAGTTGACTTATTGACAAAAGTTGACTTATTGAGGTTTAATATGGTTTGATTGAATGTATGAATTTATTATTTCGAGTTTTCCTTTATATTTTTGTTATTATTTTGGGGTAGTAAAGACTTATTTTAATAAAAATAAACAGTTTTAATGCCAAAACGACTATGAATGTTTGAGAAACAATTTTAGCTCATTAAGTATTGAGCAAAAAATTGAAATTAAAATTAAGGGAAGACCTAAACTCTCAAAATTAACTTCATACATACCACAAAGTGTAAATCTAGGAACTTTATTGTTATTGATAAGTTTGCTGCAAATAAAAACAGATGAATGAACTTTACTTTTAAACAATGTACCCACTAATGAAAAATAAATTAGCCTTTTTATTTTTTATCTTATTTCATTTTCAATAGAATAAGAAGGTAATCATAAATTTTAAAAATATTTACTATAATAATTATTGACCAAATTTGGGCGTGGTCTTGTCACAAGCCGCCAATGCGCCCCCCTCTAAGAAACCGTTTAACGACTCCCATGACTAGGCTATTGCGATCTTCCCTGCAAGAGTACCTGTTAAAAAAGCTTCAAAGTTCTAGAAAAATGCGTAACTTAAAAGTTTATTAAAAAATGTGCTTCCAGCACTGGTTGGCGGGCCCCCTAACATAAAATCCTGGGTGCGCCGCTAAGCGCTACTATCCATTGAAAATCGAAGAGCGCGCAAAATTGACTTTAATAAAGTGATAAACGAATTTGCCACTATAAAATCTAGAAAGAAGTGTTTTTAGTTGTAAGCTCTTGCGTTTGTGACAAAATATCATGAGAGCGCGGTGTTTACGTAGATTCTACGTGTATATAGAAGATTGCCAGATTCTAGTAATAGCTGTTCCAACAAGTTGGTATAAGATACAATAAATATCTACATTAACAAAATACTGTAATTCTTACCCGACATTAATACTGTGGTGTTATCAAAAGTAATTTCAATAAGTGGCCCCAAAATTTGTTTTGCCCTGGGGCCTATTCAGCTCTAGCTCTGGCCCTGATCATAATGCATTATTTGTATTATTGTATTGAATTTCTATAGTAGTTTGAGGTACCACTAAATGCCCGGTGGGCCGGTACAATTTAGGGCTGATCGGGCCGCAGGCCCGACATGTCCCAAATTATTCATGTATATATATTTGACAAAGTCACCAAGAAAAAAAAAAGAATTTCTATAGTAGTTTGAGGTACCACTAAAGATCACTGACTGGTAGTTCATTGTAAAAAAGTTTTTTTTACTTTAGGTACCCCAAAAAGAATATTTTCTGCTTTTGATGCACTACAATCAAAGTGCTTTGTAAAATATTGGCCGTATAGGTACCTATACAGGTTCCGCTAACGAAGTATTCCAATCCTTATTCAATTATAAGTAAAAATGTTCATGAAAAAACACCTCTCTTACCTCTTACTATCGTCCATTTTACCGTACTTATTCTTGTTATTGTCAGAAGTCATCATGATCATCGTACGACCAGTGATGACTACTGACCAGGCAATAAATATTTTGATTTAATTATACCGTAGTCCGTTTTATTTAGCACCACTATATGAAACGATTATTTATTACGCGGACATCCCACAATAAACTAAAATGTGATAAAATGTTAAAAATTAGCAATTATTTGAATTAAATTAAAATTAATAAAATTGATGAAAACCGCGCGACCCGACACACCGCGAAATTCAAATGCAGTGAAATCATTTCAGAACGTAAGAAGCTGGCGGCCGAAGGGAATTGAGAGGTCTAATTTATCTATTAAGGTCAATTAGTAAGTGTACTTTTGTACGTAGGTAGACAAATGTGATGTACCGAGTCATAAAGTTATTGTATTATTGTGTAGACTTCGTGTATTGCGAAGACGCAGTGACGTGGCGGGGGCCAGAGGTGGCGACTGATCTCCTCCCGCCCAGGGTTGGATGGGACGTCTAAGCAACCGGGCAAATGCCCGGTGGGCCGGTACAATTTAGGGCTGATCGGGCCGCAGGCCCGACATGTCCCAAATTAATCATGTATATATATTTGACAAAGTCACCAAGAAAACCAAAAGATTCAAACTAAAAAGTCTTTATGTTGTAACTCGTTGGCGTGTTACCAGTGGATACGCGACCGTTTTGGCATTCGCGATAAAATTATTGCTTTCGGCCTTTAGTTTTAGGAATTTAGGGATTTCCCCGAACCTCGAATGGGGATTTATTTTTGACTAATGGTTTAATATACGAAAAAGTTCGACTTATAATGAAAATTTTGCATTTGCAAGCATCTCGTTGTTGTGAAAATGCTACTTAAATTTTGACACTATAAGCTATTCATAATTTTTTTACTTACTAAATAAAGTCAAAAATACATATTCACTATGAAATATTTGACGTCTTATTTACAGGGTGTTTAGTTTCTAGGACGAAAGTCAGAAAACTTCTAATTGAAAAAAATACTTTAATTAAATGGAACACCCTATATATTTTTTCTGTCGTCTTATAGCTCGTCATAAACTCTTTAACTTTCGTTATGGACGACTTTTCCCTATCTCTAATAGTTTTTAAAATATTTTGATATTTCGAGATTTAATGTCCTCGCTATAGCATTTTTCACGCCTCTTGAATCAAACATTTCCGTTAAATTTTGAAAACTTCGAGTACTAGGTGTTCGCCACTCGGGATCTTTCATCCTGTATCGTTGTTCAACAAAATGACACTTTCTATCCGCCTCGCCCAAAAGATAAATCACATCGATTTATTCATTTTTTGAAAAATTCATTTTTTTTACCAACTTATAAAATTACTGGACAATAAACTTCGCAGTAAAAAGGCTTAATTTTTACATTGATCTGATTCATAATGTGTCATCTTCTGCCATTATTTTCATTTATTTTCCATGGCATTGACAAAAAAAGACATTAAATCTCGAAATATCAAAATATTTCAAAAACTATTAGAGATAGGGATAGGACGTTCTTCACGAAAGTTGAAGAGTTTATGACGAGCTATAAGATAACAGAAATATATATAGGGTGTTCCATTTAATAAAAGTGATATTTTCAATTACAAGATTTCTGACTTTGGTCCTAGAAACTTAACACCCTGTAAATGAGACGTCAAATATATCCTAGTAAATGTGTGTTTTTTACTTTATTTGATAAGTATAAAAATTATGAATAGCCTAGTGTCAAAATTTAAGTAGCATTTTCACAACAACGAGATGCTTGCAAATGTAAAATTTTCATTATAAGTCGAATTATCTAAAAAACTATAACTTTTTCATATATTAAACCAGTAATAAAAATGTATAAAATAACACGCAGAATTAATAAATGTATTCAAATGTAGGGTGTCCCATTTAAAAAAACGTAACTTTATGACACCCTACTTTTTGGGCGCACCCTGTATAATTAAAAATATTTTTAAAATGTTCCAGATATCCAACCATACCTTCATACTCATTATCGACAAATCTTATCTTCAAGGCATACATTTACTCCGCGCAATCGTTGACTCACCCGGTACAACTTATCTGCTGGATGTTTTATGAAAATGTTCTTGAATTGATTGTAGAATGTAGAAATGTAAAAATATGCAATATGTTTCATTAAAAAATAATTAAATTTGATTCATGTAGCATTTTTATGATCCACCAATCAGGGCCGGATCTACGTATGGGCTTAATGGGCTGCAGCCCAGAGCCCCCGGGTTCCAGGGGGCCCCGTTTCCCGTTAAGATAAACAGAAAAAGATGCATACAATCAAAAAATAGATACTAATAAAAAACCCGACATCAAGACAGCCAAAAAATGACATCCTAGTGTAGAAATAGAATAAAGCGATGTAAACAAGAGACGTATTCTTTCAAAATTTACAGATAAATCCACAGAAAAAGCTGTATATGGGGCAGAAAAATTTAGAAGAGACACGTTTATTGTTGCGTTAGATAAGCTTATCCTCGATTTAAATAGAAGAAGTCAAGTATATGCAGAACATAGCAATAAATTTAAATTATTGATGGATTTGCAAGATCAAAGTAAGGAGAACATCGACCTGGAGAGCGTGCGCGCTATTATTGATTATTATTCAGATGACTTAGACCAACTAAACCAACATTTAACACAGGAATGTATTCAATTCAAAACTTATATAAAACAAACTGAGCTAGAGTCCTATACTTGTAGTGATATGTTCAATTTAATTTTTGAAAAAAAACTTGTTGACTTTTTCCAAATTTATATACCATCTTAAAGATTTTTCTAACGCTTCCTATTACTAGTTGTGAAGCGGAGCGTGCGTTCTCTAAGTTGTCCTATATAGAAAACAAATATAGGACAACAATGACAAATACAAGACTTAATTATTTATCACTTCTTTCTTTCAATGCTGATCTCACCAAAGACTTGAAATGTGATAAGCAAATAAAATAATTTGAAATTTCTTATTGTTGTTATGTTATGTTATGTTAATTTATTAATACTTTCAACTATGTCTTGTCTAAGTTATGTTTAGGCTAAGAATTAATTGCTTTAATTTTTTGTTCACCAAAGATAAAGAAGGTACCTGTTTATTTTAACTACTTTTACCTAAGTTTATAATGTATTTTCGTTTGAAATAAAAAACTTTAAGTTTCGAATGTTTAATTTTCCCGCATAAAACATTTTTTAGAAAAATGCCTAATTTATATAATTTCCTGAGGCCCCCAGATATCATTAGCCCAGGGCCCCCAAAGGTCACGGTCCGGCCCTGCCACCAATGCATTTCGGTCCGAGCGATTCATAATTACGTGCGGGCGGTAATAAAGGGTTTTCCAATAAGAACGATATGATATCAAAATGAAATAAAATTAAAATAATTTCAGATACAACAAAACGTTTTATATTATCTTAAACTTCTTAAAGTATAGTCGATAACATTTATGTTTTGAATAACACATCGTTTAAATGTCCTCCGCGACTTCGTGTACACGAGCGAATTCGACGAACCCAATTTTCGATGACTTTATGCAATAAATCGGGCGTGATCTGACGAATGCAGGGTTCAATGTTCAACCTTAATGCATCAAGTGTTTGTGGTCTGTTTTCATAAACCTTAGATTTCAAATAGCCCCATGCACAATAAGTAATCTAAAGGAGTTAAATCACAGCTTCTTGGAGGCCACTGCACAGTAGCATTCCTTGAAATTATCCTTTCGTCAAACTTTTCTTGCAGTATATCGATAGTTTCATGAGCAGTGTGACATGTGGCACCGTCTTGATGGAACCACATATCCTCCAAATCAAGTGCATCTAAATTTGGCCACAAAAAATTTCTTAACATCTGTCGATATCGTTCACCATTCACTGTAACTGCATCTCCTACCTCATTTTGGAAAAAAAATGGCCCGATGATGCCACCATACCATAAACCACACCATACAGTTAGGTACCTTTAGCGGATACAAAGGCTTCTCATGAATTTGTTGTGGATTGTTTTCACACCAAAAACGGCAATTTTGCTTGTTAACCAAAAATGAGCTTCATCTGAAAAGATAATTTTTTTGGCAAAATTAGGATCCCTTTCAAGTTGTTCTAAACTCCAAGCAGAAAATTCTCTGCGCCGACGATGGTCCAGAGGCGTTCTTGGGTCAAAACAATCTTATACGGGTGTAAATTCAAGTCTTCTTTCAAAATACGCCAAGTTGTCGTTTTTTTAATCCTTAACTCTTGAGCACGACGAGGAATTTGGATCCACTGCAACACTAGCTCTTACAGCAGCAATATTCTCAACAGTTCTTGCGTTTCGATGTCTTCTTGGTGTTTTTACATCGTGAAGAGTAAAATTATTTTCAAATTTCTCAACGATGCGACGAATGGCAAGCAAAGGAGGACGATTATTTACACCAAAGTTTTCGCGAAGTGCGCGATAAGTGTTCACAAAAGATCGTCTATTTTCGTAAAATTTTTGGATAATAACCAAACGTTCTTGAAGCGCGTATCATAGACACGCGAGTTGCGCGCTCTCAAGCGCGTATTTAGCCATAATAAATTGTTATAGTTTACTGACAATAACTGACAACTGGTGACAGGTATAACTTTATTACCATGGTTACCATATCGTTTCAAAATCATATCGTTCTTATTGGAAAACCCTTTATATATAAAAGGTTGATCCGTCTCTTTATTATAAGCCTGTATATATATGTTGACATAACTTTTATTGCCCCTTTAAATAATATTACGTCCTCTTTTACGCAGATATGTATTTCCTCACTCACCTTTGTTGAATCCGTGAATGCTAAGCAATATGACAGACTAGCTTCTCGAGAGGTTTCATCCGAATATATTCCAAACGAAATAGAAGATGAAATAGACTACCAGTCTATTTCCAATGATGAGGACATATTGGACTATGATTGGTCACCACCAAATGAAGAACTACCCTCTAGTCTCAATGCCGTAAATTCTTTAAGCTCATATTTTGGAAATAAAGATGGTAAACCTGTGGAAGAGAGCTGGATTGAAGCTAGAAGTGTTGCTGATAAAGTACCGAAGGACGAAATAAAAAGAGGTTTTAACTTTCCCAAGCAAAAAGTAAGTATAGGTACTATATATACCGTACCTACTGGCAAACTCCAAGTTACAGTGGCATTTCATATGAGTGTGAATGAATAAATAATATCATAAATTATTTGTCGGACTTCCATTGTCTTTATTTTGTTACTTAACACAACGTTTCGGTTAGTTAGTATCTCTAACAGTTTTCAAGTGTTAACTAAATTCTAAGGCTACTGTCCTAAATACTATCCATGTGCAATGAAGCTTGATGACTCCGCCTACGTGCTTATTGGAGTGTGAAGTGCCAAGATTAAACCTAAACTTTGGCTTAGATATGTTGATGATACCTTTATTATCTGAACAGACACCAACGAAGAGCTGTTACGGTTTTTGGAACATATTAATAGTATAAGACAATCTATTAAATTTACCAAGGAAACAGAAAAACATTCCACTCTACCTTTTCTCGATGTTCTCGTTTCTCGTCAAACGAAGTGCTGAAAACATAAAAAATTTCAGTGTACAGGAAACCCATTCACACGGGGCAATGCCTTAATCACGGATCGAATCATTCAAACTCCATAAAACAGGGCATATTTCAAACTCTTTATCACAGAGCATCTAACGTTTGCAACAATCCGGAAGACTTTAATATTGAAATTTCAAACATCAAAAAAGATTTAAAGCATAATGGTTACCCTGAAACCTTTGTAACTAATATACCATCTCAAGACTTAAAATCACGAAGTAGATACTAATATAGAAACGAAAGAGGAGCAAGCATTTTTTACAATACCTTATGTCAAGGGGATTTCTGAAAAGATTAGAAGGATAACCAAAAACTTTAATATCAAAACAGCCTTCAAATCCAGAAATACGCTTAGAAGCTTTCCTACAAAAGTCCCCCCCCCCGCACTGTAATGACATCACAAAAAATTGTATCTATCAAATCCCTTGCGAGTGTGGCGAATCGTACATTGGAGAAACAAAAAGACCTCTTCCCGTACGAGTTAAAGAACATCTGAAACATACTCAACGAAGTGAAACTTTGAGATCAGGTATAGCGGAACATGTATGGACCAACCAACATAATAGAGAGTGGTCAGAAGCCAAGGTTTTGGACACGGAACAGCACACGAGAAAACGAAAATTCAAAGAAGCAGCTTTCATGAATCAAAATACTATATTTTATATATCCCCAATATCTGGAAGCCTCTTCTTGTCCAAAACCAAAAGCTTAAACTTCACACTCCAATAAGCACGTAGGCGGAGTCATCAAGCTTCATTGCACATACTATTACGCATTCTGAAATCTATCAAAAATATTTAAGATAGTTTTGTGTGTTGAGGCAGGATGGTCGGGCTACAAAAATACAAAACACCCAACTATTTCCTTTGCACTCTCAGTCTTCACATTACATAAAACAATTTTAGGTTTTTGTTCTTCCGAATAAACAATTTCAAAATGCCACTAGAATTTCCCAATTTCACCGTATCTACGGTTATCTGAAAAATTCAACCATAAATTTTGAATGATATTAAAAAATGATTCAAAATTTCCTAAATCTTAAACTCATTTACATGAGGTGAGAAACATGTATCATCTACTGAAGTAAGCCTAAAATCTAATAATCTTTTAGAAAAACCAAGTGCTCTGCCGGGTCCAGCGAGCAATTCACCATCACAGCGAAGCAGGTTATGAATTTTTTCCCAAGTCTTACACTAGTTATTCCTGCCATCCAGTTTCTCCATCACAAAACGATGGAGCTTTGTCTACCAGCCATGTAAGTTATTTGTACCTAAATTTTTATTTTATTTAAAAAAATACACAAAACACTGCACATTAATAATGCAATGCATTTTAGGATACCTGTTTTATAACTGGAAATAACTGTATCACAATAGAAAAAGAACAATTGTTCTTAAAAAGAAGACAAAACACAAAATGTTGGAGTCATTTTATTGAGGCTGTTGGTGCAGGTTGCAAGTGCCTTTCAGGAAATAACTATAACTATCAAAAACTATAACTGTTAATATATTATAGAGTGTATTAAAGAAGTATGGATATTGTTCAGTTTGTTCAACCCTCGTTTTTCATTGACTACTAGTAGGTATAAAAATTTGAAATTTGGTGCTTATGTATGACTTAATACTTTAAAAATAGTCAATAAAAAACTTTGCCATTTAAAATAATTATTGATATCGTCATATCTCTAATTTATTTGGGACACACTGTATGAATATTTGTGTATTTTTATAAAAAAATAACACAACTTAAGATGTTAATACCCATGTCCAAGCATTTTTCCAAAAAAAGCTGTACTGGATTTACTAAATTTTTTCAAGTTACGAACACACTGTATATTATTCATTTACTATTGATTTATACGATGCGATTCTTAATTTGAAACATGGTATTTTGAGGTGAAAAAGTATTTGTGAATTATTATTATAAGGCATATTTTTAATACAAGTTAAACTACTTAACTAGGCTTAATTAATTAGATAGGTGTCGCTAAACCTTCAATTTTAAATAAAATACAGGCAAACGTCCAGAAAAGGAAAAAGCGGTAGTTTCTTGATCTAGGTCTAGTTCAAGACGTATAGGATACAATTTACTATAGTATAATATGTACCAATTGTAATTATTATAATTTTATTAAAGTAAGAGGAATGTTTTTTGTTATCTACCAATCCACTTAAATGATCTTAGAAATATCTAAAGAAATAAAAAGGAAAGAAAAAACTAAAAGTCTTTCTCCACAAAATTTATTAGAACAAAAATGTTTAGAGGTCTCTACATGTTTCGATCGTAAAAACGTTCATCATAAGAAGACAGAAAAAATGTATAGCGGATGGTTTTAGCAGAAGAGAAAATGATAAATGGTATAAAACCTTAATGGAGCTTTTATTGAATCAAAAATTGGTGTGTCGAAATAACATAATGTGAAGAAAAATAGAAATAAGTTGAAACATGCTGAGTATATGAAAAAGTTAGTTAAAAGGCAGGGCCGATCCTAGGGTGTCGGCCGCCCGCGTGCAAAGACCTATTATGCCGCCCCTCTAAAGAATTTTTCCTATTTTGAGTAATACTTAACGTTGACGGTATAAACTCATCTACATGTACATAAGAGTAAAAAGTTAATCATTAATAAAAATGCAAACTACAAATAAAATTTTACGGGAAAGACTTTATTTTTGGGCCAGCTAATATGTTATATTAGAGACACCTTTTTTTCTTTTTACTTTAACAAAATAATAAACCAACAAAAATATTACTTTTGAAACAAAAATAGATATAATAAGACATTTTATAATTAGAAATGTAAAACAACAGTATTTACCAGAAAATATAAAATAACAAAAAGTACTAAAGCATAAATCTCGCGAAACGAAAAGTATATAAATCAGTCCTTCCTCGAAGACTATACCTAATAATTAACTATAAAATAATTTTTCTGGCTTTCTGAGAAGCAAATTTGTCAATAATTGCGGTGAGATCAATTTTTTCAGAGATTTCGGATTCAATAGAGATGATTGTCAAATCTGAAAGTCTTTCTTGTGTCATATTATTTCTCAAGTAATTTTTAATTTACTGAAACTTCTTTCACCTAAAGCCACAGAAACAGGTAAGGTTAAAAAAAATCCTTATTGCTATAGAGCAAAATTTGGAAAACAGGGAATGAGATCATTTTTGAGTAAAATTTCTAATATCTTAAGTGGCTGTTTTTTACCTGGAAAAATATCTTTAAATGAAGTTATTTCATTAAAGAGTTGTATACCGTCTATATCATTCACAATAGTTCCTTCCTCCTGTACCTGTAACTTAATATCTAAGTCCATGCAGGCTTTCATGAGGTCATCATTAGAAATGGTGTGAGCAGAATATTGAATAACTCTCACGATAATAAGGTAAATCTTTCATTTATCGAAGAGATCGCGTAATCAAGAACTGCAAAATAGAAAGCAATCTTGAATTGCAGGAAAGGATTTAAAACTGGTTCATCACTGCCCTCGTAATCAAATAAACTAACTTTTTTTCTGAGCTTCGAGATGGGAAGGGACCGATACCTAAATCTCTAGCAAGTGTTGTTGCTGAATCGACAAATATTTTAAAATTATCGTCAGATCTTTGGGAAACTAAATATTTTTTAAGTTTATCTAAGCCTTTTTAATGCGATCCGCGATGTTTAATTTAGGATTTTGAAGCATTTTACTCAATACAGCAATTATTGATAATAAATCATGCCAAACTAAAATTGAACACAAAAACTGAAATGTTTTAAGACTTTTAATTATTGATTTAGCACCCATTTTTGTTTTCGTGTCTCTGGTGGTATCTTCATTTAAGGCCTTTAATGCGGTAATAATGTTTTTTAGCTCTAATTTTAGAGGTCTGATAGCATTGATACGACTTTCCCATCTTGTTTCACTTAACGGTTTTAAAGTAAGAGTTTTCACGTGTTTTTGAGTAAATCCCATCGATATGGGGACGCAGAGAAGTAATTATATACTTCTTGTACCACATCAAAAAAACTAGAAATTTCACCACTGGCGCTGGCTGGTTTAATTGAAAATCTTTAATAAATAAATCCATTTGAAATAATTCACAGAAATATTGTTTTCTTCTTCGACGTTAATTTAAAGTTATCTTTTATAGTTTGATAAATGTCACTGTATTTTTATTTCCAGAAATTCGTAAAAAGTTTTGCTTGATTGACAGAACTATCTGCGGCCTACGGCCGCCCCCTATTTTGGCCGCCCGCGTGCGGTGCACGCGTTGCACACCTGCTAGGATCGGCCCTGTTAAAAGGGTCTAAAACAACCAAATGAAGCAGGGAAGCAGAAAAAACACTTCTAGAAAGAAGATGTCAAAAGGGTTTTTTTTATAAATATGTCTGTAAGACATTGTAAAACATAAAACTTGTTATGTATAGAAATATTTTAAAAATTAGGTATTAAGAAAAAATCATGTAGGTATAGTCAAAATGAAATGATCCTTTCAAGAAATGGGTGTTTGGGGCACTGAGCATTGAGTTTTAATGATTGATTTTGATTCCATAAAAGATTCATTAAGACTTTATACCATTTATCATTTTCTCTTTTGTTAAAACCATCAGCAATACATTTTTTCTGTCTCCTGATGATGAAGGTTTCCACGTTCGAAACATGTAGAGACCTCTGAGCATTTTTGTTCTAATAAAATTTGTTAAGGAAGACTTTTAGTTTTTTCTCTCCATTTCATACTTTCAACTCCACTTTAAGCATGGACTATTCCAAGGCCAAAACGCGTGGACTCTATACTAATATGAAGAGTTTTAGGAACGAGGACGTTCGCATTATTTCCCTGATTAATTTTAAAATCGACATGTACTGATGTACCTTCCCTAACAAAAATGCCTCATAAACTCTCATAAAAAAACGCATAAGAACTTATAAGAACTGAGTCGGTTATTAAAACAGCAATTCCTAATATTTTATGAGTCTTAAGAAACTTTTTTCTACGAGAACTCATACGTACCAACCAGGAAAACCTCTTTAGCACCCATAA
Organism: Polydrusus pterygomalis; assembly: GCA_963969555.1. Classification (NCBI taxonomy): domain Eukaryota; kingdom Metazoa; phylum Arthropoda; class Insecta; order Coleoptera; family Curculionidae; genus Polydrusus; species Polydrusus pterygomalis. The sequence continues at coordinate 31,269,446 of OZ018376.1, read as the reverse complement.
AAGATAGAAGTATTATCTTTTTGATTAACTTTTATAAGAACTTATACCTGAGTGCTTATGATGAATAACATTTAATAATAGTTAACGTTTTTCAAAATATTTTATGGCTTATGTAGTTGTATCGTTTTCTACATAAATTCATCTTCTAAATTCCGAAGAAAATTACTTTCTTATATAACCACATAAAACTTTGTAAGAAATCCCATAACCACTAGGTACTCATAAATCCAAATAAATTATAGTTATGACTAAACCTCAAAAAAACATTCACATAAAATTGATTTTCTTATGTGGTTTGAATTAGTAACTTTATTAAATCTCTAACAGCTCATAGATCTTTATAAAATTTCTACGAGAATTTATGAGACTTTACGAGTTTTTTTTAGGGTTCTAGCTGTAGCAATGACGACTTTGCTATATATAGGCATGCATAAGGAAACATCTAAATGGTTAATATTATCCGATACGTTTCCTGTTAAAAAAAAATCGCATTCATTATCTTGGTCAAATACAACAGTTCCGTCGTCCTGGTTTTGCCCCAAGCAGGTCTTAAAATGGAACTGTTATATTTGCTTGCAATACTTTTAAGAGTACCTACCTAAACCTAAGTGATATCTATACTATACCCCATTCAACTTTTTGGTTTTGTCTTTTTTTTAAGAAATAAATACCTGCTTAAAAATCCATTACAAAACAAAATTTTCTTTTTCAGGATGTTTGCCTGGTTAGATCAAATAATTGTTCAACTTTGCACTTGAAACGATTTTTCCTAAAAAGGAATCAAACAAACCTGTGCTGGTCGAACATTGTTGCAAAGGAAGTGGGCTCTGGATGTGATTGTTTGTATCATTATAAATATAGGATTCATTTGTAGATTAGGCTAGCTTGTCTATATCATTATTTGTTTTTATCTATTTACTTTACACAGGGTGTCTCCAAGCAAACATAAAACATTTATCAAAATTCAAACTAGGTATTACTCCTCCTTATACTGCAGAAATCGGTTGACCACTTGTGCTTACAAATTTTCCTAGAAAATAAACCAAGAACTGCTCCCGCAATGTAACACCTACGCTCTTCTTCCCACACGTTTCTGTAAAATGGCAACGTTCGTCGGAACCTCATCGAAATTTTATTTTGCTTCTAGCTGCAAATTTTTCTTTGTCTTTTCTTTTAGTAGTACCAAGCGTTTATTTCTCTATTGTACGCTTGCGCATTAAAATTTGTCTAGTGAAGAAAACAGAGAGCCGTGGTCAAGGCTCGCTTGGACCCAACATACTGCTGGGACGTACGATAAGTACCATTACGTGCTTTCTTGGCAGAGCGTGGCTGCCGCTGTGATCATAAAATTTTCGTAAAAAACAAGGGATATTTTAGAGATAATAGCAATAATACCGAGATAAACGAAGTTTGGCTGATAGGATGAATTTTAAATTTAATTTAAACTTAATAAAGATTCAGTTACATAAGAAGAGAATAATTAAGGGAGGTCATTGACCAAATGACAATTTAGTGCAAATTATGCTATTATTAAGATAAATATTTGCAAAAATGTTTTTAAAAATTTGACCCCTTGTATTTTGGAATCTACGTGTATTAGAAGTCGTTGGAATCTACCGTGTGACCAGTAAAGTCCGCATCATATGGAATTTTTTTTAATAAATACCTTTATTCGAAATTTGACTTTGACATCAAGTTCTGCTTCGATCGAGATGAAAATTAAGCAAAAAATAGTGGTCACGTGATTAGCATTATCTGTCAAATTTTAATTTTTTCCAAAAAAATAATTCTGAAAATATCGAAAAAAATATTAGAAAAAGTTTTTTTAATGCAGTTTCTAGCCCACATGCAAATTTCAGCTGCATAAGGTAATTTTGATTTTTTACTCACCGCTAAAATTTATTTTCCACTTAATAAACATTTTACTGATGACACTGTGTTCTTTTTTGTCTTAATGTTAAGGTGTATTACTTTCAGACACAAACTACGTTTTCAAAAATACTTATTTTATGAAGTTACCTTATACAGTGTCAAAAACATATAAACTTTGCATCACATGCGACCAAATTTTAATAGCCCAATTTTAACTTTGCATCACATGCGACCAAATTTTAATAGCCCAATTTTGATTTTGTAGAAAAACACACATTTAATATGGCTCTACTTTAAAGAAAATATATCTGAACTAAAACATGGTCAAAACTAAGAAGTTTTATGTAAGTTGCGTCGAGTCTAATTTTGCAAAAGTGGTGCGATTTACAAAATATGGGTAAAAAATCAAAATTATCTTATGCAGCTGAAATTTTGCATGTTGGCTAGAAACTGCATTTAAAAAAACTTTTTCTAATAACTTTTTTCGATACTTTCAGAAATAACCCCACTTTTAAATTATTTTTTGGGAAAAATTAAAATTTGACAGATAATGCGAATCATGTGACTACTATTTTTTTGCTTAATTTTTATCCCGATCGAAGCAGAACTTGATGCCAAAGTCAAACTGTAGGTATATCAACCTTTGGAATAAAGGCTAGGTCCTCATATTTTATAAGTAGGTATCCTAGCGTTGTGTACAGACCTTGTAAACACCCTGTATAATTTAATATACCTTATACCCACTTACTTAATCTACCTATTGTTCATAATAATAAAATAGATATATTTTACATAAAAGTATACCTATATAATAGTATATTATTTAACGAGTGTATAATGTAGCGTATATTCATATAAATATGAATGATCTAATCATCAGAGTGTATTATGGTTTATTATACGCCTGTCAAATACAATGCCTTATCTACAACACAACCATTAATCTTATTTCATTTTCACTATTTTTAATACATTATTAGTTAGGTAGGTAGGTACCTACTTGTTAAATTAAACGAACAAACTTACGCGATATATATTTTCATATTAATTATATAAATTACAATTCGCTATGGCGATTTTGGTTATTATAGAATATAGTACCGTAGTGGCTCTTGGCGCTCGGATTACAACGAATCCATAACAGTCCTAGGTGTTTTATGAAAAGTTATCGCATAATGCTCGGCACGTATTATGCGCCCATATATTAACTGGTTGTAGAGAAAATGCATTATAATATGTGTACCTACCTTTACCACTGAAATGGAACTCTATTCACAACTTGTCTATATCTAATTATTTTTGCATTTTTTGTTTTTTAGTTCTGCTTTATTTAAAAAGCTTTTGATGTAAGATACCAAAGATCGGCTGTACTAGATACAATATGTCTAATTATTTATTATCTAATTTGAACGATATACGAATAGGGTTCCATTTTGCACTAATTCCCGTGGCTTGAACTAAATAATATTACTAATTTGGAAAAATGTATGCTTATACACTTTTTGGTAATAAAACAGCTTATTTCTTCTAAGATATTTTTAGTTTTTTTTTTTAATTACTAATATAATAGGGATGAAAAGGAGTTATAAAAATGTATATTGTAAATTTTTGTTTGACGGACTTTCTTGAAACTCAGCATAAACACTCTAAAATACCGTGCGAGCAAAAATGTTTGCATCAAAGAGGGCCTTGCATCTAAGGACGTAATCCTTAGCGGCATCAATCAATCAGTTTTGCGTGCATCATCTTTGACAGCCGTTACAAGTAATTTTATCTAAACCAAGCCCTACGTTTTTTAATCTAAGCCCTCTTTGATGCAAATAATTTTTTCTCGCACAGTACAATTATTGAAATAAGTACAGGGTTATCCAACCAAGACTAGACAAGGCGATTTTTTGACTTTTCCTGTACTTTTATAAAAAAAAACTGAAATAGCCATCTTAAGTCATTTTCTCCCGCGAATTCGAATATCTTCAGCAAAAAACAATTGAACATCAAACAAAAGTACTAGGGGTCACTTTGATATTTTTTTAAATGGGATGCCGTACTTTTAATGAGCTTATCCGATTTCTCATATAAATTTTGATCTAAAATGTTGGATTTTTAATTCAAAAACGCCTTTTTTCTTCAGTTTTAAATTCGGAAAATGTTCGTCTACCGTACGATTAATACCTGATAGATGGATACCCGTTTCACCTGTTCACCCTTTAACCTGCTTTAAAGTGTCCGTCAGTTAGACAAAATAATCAAGTGTCAAATTTCTATATATTTTTCACGAATTAATTATGCTTCATACGAAGTCAGTTGAGACAACGTAAATATTGGGGGTACGATCAATTTACTGCATCACACACTGAAACTACAATACAAATATAATAAAATTTATATTGATCGCTCCCTATACAGATGTTCAAAGATAGTCCACGTGGACTTGACAAGTCTGTCATCAAATTTTTTTTAGTTTTTTTTTCTGTCTCAACTAAGATCGTGTACACTTTTACAAATAATGAAATATTCTTTAGAAGAACGGCTAAGTGTAATATTAAAGCAGGTTAAAGGGTGAACAGGTGAAACGGGTATCCATCTATCAGGTATTAATCGTACGGTAGACGAACATTTTCCGAATTTAAAACTGAAGAAAAAAGGCGTTTTTGAATTAAAAATCCAACATTTTAGATCAAAATTTATATGAGAAATCGGATAAGTTCATTAAAAATACGGCATCCCATTTAAAAAAATATCAAAGTGACCCCTAGTACTTTTGTTTGATGTTCAATTGTTTTTTGCTGAAGATAGTCGAATTCGCGGGAGAAAATGACTTAAAGTCGCCACAGTGGATCTTTTCCCGTGCGTCATCAATCAACGATCAGGACTCAACGTGGTTAATAACTCTGCATCCTTGTTTATTACAGTAACAAGTTTGAATAAAAGCATAAAAGAACGTCTCCAAGATTCCGCAATAATATAATGTGCTAGACAAGAATAAAACTATAAACGTCAATTAATTACTTTTTTTATTTGTTTAGTTGACAACCGTTGTATTTTAGAACGTCATTGTCAACCTTATTTTGATCTGCCAATCTAATTCGTATTTTGTAAATCTGTGTGCCTTAAAACTGTTCCTTTTTCTAAAAATAGTTCTTTTTAGAGCTAATTATACCCACCATCTGTTTTGGCGGTAAGTATTTATGGATTTTTATAATACCTAATTTATTTATTTTAAATATTCTAACCGTGAAAGTTCTTTGAAAAGTTTACGGCAGTGGCTAAATTCCCTTAAACGAAAGGATGTTAAAAATTTGACTTTTGCGATTTTAATAGTCAATCAAACTTTTCTAGATTTTAAGCTTTAAAAATAGTATTAAATGTATTAACATTTGTTTGTCAATTTTTTTTAGATAATAGAGAATGCCGGGCAAAACTTAAAATAAATAATAATTTTTCGGGATATTATGTAGGTACGTCAAACGGTAGGCAGGCACGTCCATTTTATGAACTTAACTTAGTTTTGACTTTTTTCGTCTCGTAATTTTGATTTGATTCATACGATTTTGATGACGTAAAAGTGATGACGCACGGGAAAAGAACCACTGTGGCGACTTTAAGATGGCTATTTCAGTTTTTTTATAAAAGTACAGGAAAAGTCAAAAAATCGCCTTGTCTAGTCTTGGTTGGATAACCCTGTACTTCATAATTTTTCGGAAATATGTCCCTAAGGGGGTATGCAAGTGTATATTTAAAAAAAATATTTTTTGTCGGTTTTTTTTTAAATTTGGCCTAAATACTATACGATACAAATTATGAAATAAGTATTTCATATTTTTTTAAGTCGGCCTTTAAAGGGGTGAAGGGTGTAAAAGTAAGCATAAAAGTTTCCATTGAAAAAATATTTTTGGTCTTATTTTCTTGAAACCTAGCAGAAATACACTACAACCATACAAATTTACCTTTAGATACGTATAGCTTATATATCTCGTGCTCAAACAAACGTTAAGTTTTATGGAGGAAAAAATACGTCTGAGCGCACGGCTCGCCGGTCAGATGCCTTCCCTCCTTGGGCATGCGCACAAACCTCTTGTTATCGGCCTGTCCTTCTTTAGCGATATGCTCAAAATACACTCCAGAACCGGCTCAGCGTCATTTTTGGTGTTGTGTTTTAAGTTTTATCTGTCGATTCCTTGTTGTTTATTGTGGGAGTTTAGTGAATTGTGTTTGTGCATCTAGTGACTCGGATACTCAGATTGGAATATAAACAATGACTAGAGTAACAGCCGTTGAATGATTTTATTATGCCCAAATAGGGGTAAATTTTTAGTTAGAATGGAGCAGTGACATGAGTCTATATAACTATATTTTAATATGATCAATTTAAACACATTAAACTAGGCCTAGGCTACACAAACAAGGGAAATGAAGAGAAATACACACCAAGACAGATTATTCCGATGCACGTTTTGGTTTATTTTATTTGCAGCCTGCAATTATTATAATTATAGGTACGCCTATTTTGCGGGCAATATATTGCTTCAAAAAGATTAAAAGACACTTTTCTCTTTATGTACTTATATTATATGAAAGAAAAAAGTAAATACACCTAGGTATGTTTATATTAATCCAAGGATGAAAGTCGAGATGAAAGTATTCCACGGGTCAAGTTCTCGGGCAAACTTTTTCAAATTCTTGAACAAGAATTTGTACTTGAAAATGTTTTACACATACCCAAGTTGTTGCCAAATTATAAAAATCAATTAAAGTTATATAGGTACCAACTAATATTTGACTTGAGATTAGGTACGCGATAACATCGAAGATTGCTTATTTTGCTGGTTTTGTTTGTTTTTTATATTCGATTTTAAAAGTTATATAGTTTAAATTGACTTGTTCTCTTCCTTTTTGAACTAAAAACACGACGACGAATCAGTTTTAAACAAATTTTTTCTATTTTACGTTCATAATAAGCTCAGTAGGTACGATACGCATTTGCGTATCGTAATGAAGCTATTTCGATACGCGTTTTTTCTTTATTTGATGTTGGTAACATTTAAATGTTTTATTTCATTGACTTGCGCGGCCTTCGTGATTTACGAGAAAACCCATTTTTCGCAGAGGAAAAATAGCTTGATAACTTACTTATTGTGAAAGCGTTTCGAAATAGACATATTTCGATATTGATTAGAATTTCGAAATGACACTCTTTTAGGCACTAGTGTCTAAATGTGACAGTTTTAGGCACTATAGTGATGCCTAAAAGTAAAAATGAAACATTAAAATCAATGAAAATATCTATTTATTATATATTATGTTAAATGTACAATTATGTAAACTGTTTAACTGAATTCTAGAGGCATCTAGCTTCTCTTCTTTAAGAGCAATGGAATTATTAGTAGTCGGAATCAAGGGCGTCCATGGAGCGTTTTTCAGGGGGGGGGGGGCAAAAACTTAAACAATACTTTTTATATACAGAGTGTCACCAGTAAAGTCCGCATCATATGGGATTTTTTTTTATTAATAGCTTTATTCGAAATTTGACTTTGGCATCAAGTTCTGCATCGATCGAGATGAAAATTAGGCAAATAAATAGTAGTCACGTGATTCGCATTATCTATCAAATTTTAATTTTTTTTTCAAAAAATAATTCAAAAATGGGGTTATTTCTGAAAATATAGAAAAAAGTTATAATTTTTTTAAATGCAGTTTCTAGCCCACATGCAAAATTTCAGCTGGATAAGATAATTTTGATTTTTTACCTATATTTTGTAAATTGCACCACTTTTGCAAAATAACACTCAACGTAACCTACATAAAACTTCTTAGTTTTGACAATGCTTTATTTCAGATACATTTTTTTTAAAGTAGCGTTATATTAAATGTGTGTTTTTCTACGAAATCAAAATTGGGCTATTAAAATTTGGTCGCATGTGATGCAAAGTTCATTTGTTATTGACCCTGTATAAGGTAACTTCATAAAATAAGTATTTTTGAAATTAGTTTGTATCTGAACGTAATACACCTTAATATTAAGACAAAAAAGAACACAGTGTCATCAGTAAAGCGTTCATTAAGTGGAAAATAAATTTTACTGGTGGGTGGGTGGGTAAAAAATCCAAATTATCTTATGCAGCTGAAATTTTGCATGTGGGCTAGAAAGTGCATTTAAAAAAACTTTTTCTTATAACTTTTTTCCATATTTTCAGAAATAACCCCACTTTTGAATTATTTTTTGGAAAAAAATTTAAATTGGACAGATAATGCGAATCACGTGACTACTATTTGTTTTTGCTTAATTTTCATCTCGATCGAAGCAGAACTTGATGCCAAAGTCAAATTTTGAATAAAGCTATTAATAAAAAAAATCCCATATGATGCGGACTTTACTGGTGACACTGTATAAGACTATTTATTTAACTTATCCCTAATGTATTAATTTATTGATATGTTGGTCTACTAACTAACCACTGTACTATTCAATATTTATACTGAATTATGAAATAAAATAGTAATGTGGGCGCCTAGGGGGGGGGGGGGGGGGCAAGTGCCCGTTTTGCCCCCCTCCCCCTTATGGACGCCCTTGGTCGGAATGGATAAACTGCTAGTACTGACAATGCTAACTTCTGCTTCTGAGTGAACTTCTTTTATTTTTGTATTTTGCGTACCGTCAAAGCGGGTGACTTGACTACGATTTTGATGTAAATGTAGTTTTAGGAGACAGCTGATTCAAAAAAAAATACCAAAAAAAATTATAAAACTTGCATACAAGTTTAAGGAACATAATCTCACCTCATTCTTGCTTATATGTCATTTCGTTATATCAAAAAAAAAAAATACATCCAAAATTCCAAGTCACCCGCAATCCGGGTGACTTGAAAAATTGGTATAATTTCTATTTTTTGAGCTTGAAACTCACTCGAGGTGTGACTTGAAATAAAAAAATGTGTTTTAAAAAATATTTATACCTTAATTAAAACAAAAAACAGCCAAAAAAACAAAAACAAAGAAAATACATATTTTATTCTTAATTTTACAAACTTAAAAAGAAATTCTTAATGGTTCGGCCAATGCTCTATTTAATGACTCCTTAGTGTACCGAACGTAACTACGTCCCCCAATTTTTCATTTATACCTCTACGGCATATTTTCTTAATTTTGTCAAGTCACCCTAAAAATTTATCAAACATAAAAAAAAATCCCTGAAGGTTGGAAAAACCGAATTATAAATTGATATTATATTAAAACCTTAAAAATAACTATTTTTTAAAGGTAATTGTCATAAATTCTTACCTTAAATTAAATTCCTTCTGTTCTAGCCAATCAAAACTTTGAGCGCTTTAAAAATCGTGGTTATTGACTAAAGATTTGCAACGGACATGTTTAAACGAAAGAGCAAGCTACACAAGCGCAACGCTGCTGGAAAGTAGGCATAGACCATGAGGCAGAATTTCCTTAATTCTTACCTTTGGTTTGGCTTTCCTTGTTTTATAAGCCTGGACAATGTTTGTTGTCATTTTGCTTGCAAATATACCGTTGACTTGTTTTGGTTTTCTACTATTTTGAACTAACGTCAAGTGAACGGGAATCTACTATCTACTTTCTGTTCACGTTGCAGTTTTCTTTTCGGTCAACAGGTAGGATTTCTTTTTAATGTTTTTCAAGGTTTAACTACTCTCTTCTAGGGGGCGTTGTTGCGGATAGCTAAAATTACACCGAGCTTGTAGGTTACCTGCTTGAGTATTTTTGCGCTTGAAAGGTTTGTCACCAGAGGGACCTTATAGTATTAGCTTTGAATAATCCCAGAATCGCGTGCGTTTTATCTTACCTTATCTGGTACTTTTTTGCGCTATTTGTTCACTGCGAGTACTACGTTGATACCTACCAAAATCGACAAATTCCTTTCTTTCTTGAACCTTTGGCAAAGCTAGTAGCTGTTCGGCTTTGAAAACTTATTTAATTATTTACCCTAATTAAAAGTTACATGCTAAGTACTAGGTAGGTAAATTTCCTTATAATATCTAATTCTCAAATAAAATGTTACAGTTCATAATATTGAGGTATTTTATTGAGTTTTGATTTCTCTGTAATTAAGTTTGTATTAAAAATACTTACTCTTTATTATGCTTAGACAAATAATTACCTATCTGGAACTTACCTTATTTTTATATGTATTTTAGATTTACCAAAAAGATAAAAGAAGCAAGAAAGCCTGTCTCCAATTAAAAGTAAATTTACTGGCATGCTCTGAGTTTTATTGGTCTAAACCCACGTAAAATATACCCTGAGAAAAAACCGTCACAACCAAGGTCAAACGATCGGCCATAGCTGAAGCTCCAGCTTCGTGTAGCTAAATAGTTAGGTGGCTCGATCTCCGACCAAGTAGAATTTTATCAACTCACCCCTCATTTTCAAGTCACCCACTTTGACGGTATCTTTCTGCCCTATGCCCTTTTTGCTATTTCGTTTTTCTGTTCAATGGAATTTTCTATATAACTCTCGGCAACTGATGAGCTTGATCGCCAACCTCCATGACGCTTTAAAAGTGTCATGTCCGCTCCATCAGAATCTGCCCAACATTGTTGCGGAGCTGCGCCGGAAACGATGGCCAGTGTATTCATTGGTGTTGGGGAGTCCAAGGAATTCTGCTATTTTTTTTTGGCATACCTCCAATTGTATTCATTCCAACTGGCAGGGTACAGCATTTACCACTTCGATATGTCAAGAAAAATCGCTGATGTGTGGTATTCAGTGGACGAAGTTTGCGTACTTACGAAAAATATCTAAAAAATTGATGCCATCTATTGATCCCTCAGTAATCGTAAACATTCTTGGAACATGAGTTTTTGTTTTGAAGAAGTAGTCCATACTCAAAGTGGAGTTGAATAATATAGGGAAAAGAAAACCATAAAGTCTTTCTCCACAATTTTAATTCAGTAGCTAATAAGCTAGAATCGACATGTTTCGAGTGTAGAAACACTCATCATCAGGATGTTAAAGTAAAAATTATGAACAGCTGATGTTGTTAGCAAAAGAGAAAATATAATAAAGTTAAGGTGGAACTAATCCATAATGGAGCTTTCAATAGCACGCATAGGGAGTGAGAAAATTTGTTTGCAGTCAAGAGGTGAAAATCTATCAGCACGCTGAAAGGTCCGGGACCAGTAAAAAAGCCACTGTGGGCGGGAAATGAAAGGAAAAACAGGACATATCAGTATAATTCCAGTGTCAAATGAAGTGCTTTGTGGAAATCAGTTCAAGTGTGTGTGATAAGAAAAATATAGTTTGATTTGATTAGAAAAATTCATCCGTGTCGAAGAGGTGTGAAAGAAAAAGTCAGATATGAAGGGGGGGAGAAAGAAAAATTGTGTTTTTTTATATTTTAGTATAGTTGCTTTCATTTAGCTTGAAGAAAAATGCTGTTGGGGTACTAAGCTTGTTACGGCCCAGTTACCCCAGCAAGAGTCAAAACTGACACAAATTGAAGAAATGAAATAAAAGTTATCACATTATCAAAGGAAACTTTTGATATTTTTTATAAAAAAATTTTTGAAAATAAATTTTTTATTCGTGAGTTTTTGTGTTCGGAATTTTGACACTGATAAACGACTGACAATCTTTGATGGCATCTAATTTCAAAAATGAGATTTCTTCCCTCCTACATGCTCCAAATACTCCAACGATTAAAACAACTTTGGCTAACAGGAATTCTTTATCATCAGCTTTTATAAAGCGTTCTATGTCCAGCTTTGTAAATATTTTTGATTTCTTTGGCTGATATCCGGTAGCTTTCCCTTTTAAAAATGCAATAAGGTTTGTAAATTTGCAAATATCTATGTTTTTGTTCAGATAAATCATGGTGCGGAGCATCGAATATTTGCTCCACAAAGTTGACGGCCTTAAGGTGGTGGATAGCTTGAGGAAATAGGCTAGTAATACCTTTTCTGTAAAGTTCTCAATATGTTTTTCTTTGGCCCAGGTTTCAAAGTTGTCGTAGGTCTTTTCGTATAAATGTTTCGATTTTTCGGGTATTAACGTCGTGGATAGCGCAGCTTCAGTAGCTTGTTCAATATCCAAAGACTTGTCAATATCACTCATTTGAAGTAATTTTTTCGAAAAACTTTGCGGGAAAAAAGGCAAAACGCGACGTTCGAACTTGACAACACACTTGACATTAATAATGCATAAACAATGCCTTAGAAACAGATTGCCTGCCTACTTTTCAAAATGTTTAAAAATACTAATAAAAGCTTAAATTATCAAATTCTCCGCTTTCACAAAAAATCTTGTATATAATTCGTTGCGAAACGATGTTTTTTAGCCACTAGACGTGTTGTCCAACTCTGCTTTGCCTCGTTGGACAATTTTCACGTCGCGTGCCTAAAAGAAACTCATTTCGCAACCTATTGTATAAATAGCTATTTTAATTCTGTGCATGTGGATATGATAACGGTCATGTATGTTGGTTGCATAAATCTATAAATCAATCTTTTGTAGATGCTTCAAGCTATCATTTTCTGCCAAATCCTATCCAAAATTCATTCTACTAACCTTCCAATGTCGATTTTAACTTCAACTTTATTTGGATTTTCCATCTTCCCTATACTAAATTGCAATGCCGTGACGTAAAATCACGTCTTTTGAAATTCGAAAAAAAGTAGCAAAATCTCCCTAATTTCCGAACGCGCTGTATATGTACCGAATGTACAAGGATCACACTATGGAGGACTTGATAGTTCTCCATAGATCACACAATGTATTCCGTCCAATTTCAAATCTCATATCGCTAAAATAACTTTAGAATCTCGTGGTGAAAATGGGTCAATAGATCAAAAAATTACAGTTTGCAAAATAATTTTTGTTGTCCAGAGGCTACTATGATAAAAAATAGTATTACCAACATAAAATTTAGACATAAAAATTTACAAAATTTGAAGGATTTATTTTCTTTTTAAATATGTGTTTTTTATTAAAAAAAACTACAAATTAGAAAAAAATAGTGTAACGTACGGGTTATATAAAGCAGTTTTAAGCACTTGTCCCGTTATAAAACTCGCCGCTTTAACATGGACGCGTGCTATAAAATGATGCTTTATAAAACATGTACCTCTACGTTAATATACTATTCTCGCATCTTTGATTTTATAAATTTTGCCATGACGGGTCACATATATACATATTGTATCCTATTGTTTAAATAAAAGACAATACCTGGTTTCAAGAATACAGTTTAATCATTCTTAAGAGAAAAACTAATCACTTCTCTTGAAATGATCATTCGCCTATTTCGAGAATAAACGTCCAGCAATCATAGAGGCTTTTAACAGCAGCATTCCCAGTTCTATTTATTTCCCCTTTTCAACATGTTTCAAAATATATTGAGTGAATCTATATATCGCAGTTTGAGTAGTTTGAGTGGATTTTCCTATTAAAAACCCTTTTTCAAAAATTTTCAAAAAACGTATAAAAATATACCATGTATATCACAGATGTAAACATAGTTAAATATTATTTAATTTTTTTGAAGCTTTACTTTGCAGATTCCTTTTTTTTCTGTGACGAACACTTGACTGTTTACAACGCTTTCTTTACCTAAAGACTTACTTATGCCACGTGTTGATAGATGGCAGAAGATGTAAACTCTAAGAAATATGCGGTTCTAGCATCAACCACAGAAAAATAAAGGGTTTAGCATCAACTTTAATCTGGATTCAATTTATTTTGAAAGCTACCATAATATTCTCATTTTCCGATTCACCAAATTTAATTTGAAATCGGCGAATGAGAATACAATTCGTGATTTGCATTTCGCAATTCGCGTCTATATGAAAGTAGCATTGTTGTGGTGCGGGTGGGGTGGACCATGCTGCTGTAATCTTTAGGTACTTTCCATTCGCTTCTTTTAAACAGCAAAGCAAAGTTAAAATCTTGTTGCTAAAAGGAACGCTTCGCAAAAAACTTAATAAATAAAGTTCGTATGGGAAATTTAGATGGGTATTCTGAACCGCGGCAAGGGAAAATTTTTTGGTTGTGCTAAGTTAAACTTTTAAAAGGAACGCTCAACGAGACCTTGCATTCAGGGGACATTTTCGTTCTCTAACCATGGAACTAACCATGGTTATAACAGTTCAAGAAATTTTTTTACGACGTCGATGACCTCGATGCGGCGTAAACAGCACAGAGGAATTGACACGGTCTGCACAGAGGAATTATAGGTTACCAAAAGGGGGTTGACCACAAATATCTTAATTGTTTTAAGATATTTGTGGGGTTTGTTCGGAATAGCATCACATAATACAGAAACCTAGGTACTTTCCTTTTGGTTTTTTTATATAGCAAAGTAAATATCCTACTTCGCTTAAGTTGTTAAAGGAATGCTTTGCAAACAACTTCGTATAGTCGTATGAGAAATATACACAGGGGTAACCTTAATCGCGGAAGGGGGGAGTAAAACATCTTTGCTGTGCTAAGTTTAATTTTTAAAATTAACGCTCAACCACAGCCCCGGTAAGTTAAGATCGCTGTGGCTCAACTTAACCGTTGGTATTGCTTTGCTGAAAGGGGCTTAAAGGAATTCTGCTATCGATACTCAACGATAGCCCGATAGCCCAATGAGGACGCAGCGTTGCCAGATGTCTAGGCTCCACCTCCTTATGACGTTACTGAAACATATTGAACACACATTAGTTGCTTATTATTTGACCACTTGTCTTGGCTGAGCTGACCTAAACTGACTACCTTGCCGTTTTATTTGACCAAGTAAGTCAGATTATCTCAGTCAAATTTCCTCTCCCCTTACCTACGCTAAGGTTACCGGATTTGTGACTGAGATCGTTCGTTTTGGCTGATTTATGTGTCAACACTGTTAGTTGTCAATGGTTGTTTTATTTGCAATTTAGTCAGGAAATTTCTTTTAGTTAGCTCAGCCAAGACAACTGGTCAAATAATAAGCAACTATTATTGAAAGCAACTCGATTTTAACACAAGCGGTATAATATGTTCCATAGGAAACATTTTACTGCAGTTTTTAGGTACTTTCCCTTTGCTTCTTTTAAACAACCAAGCAAAGTTAAATTTTTTTTCTGAGCTAAGCTGTTAATAAGGAACGATTCGCGAACATAGTATAATCGCATGAGAAATGTAGAGAGGCATACTTTTTAACCGCGGCAAGGGGGGAGGAAAAAATCTGTGTTGTGCTTTGCTTTGTTTGCTATTTAAAAGTAACGTAAAAGGAACTCGACTTTTGACTAGAACCTTTAATTTGAACGGAAAAGTGCTAGACTTTGAACCAGAAGGTTGTTGGTTTGTCTTGTCAGTGCCCGCAGTGGTAAACTTTTTTTATATTTTGGTAAAAATTATTATAAGGTCGGCACTAGATGGTAAATCGGCACTAGAAGAGGTGAATTGGAACGAGTTTGTTCAGAGTTGTTCGAGAGTTTTTGTAATTATTTTTCAAATGGAACTAAGCAGTATGTGGCAACACTGTCCTCATTGGGCTATCTTTAGCCTCTACTATCCTGACTTGGACTTGACACTCTTGACAGTTGACAGACCATCAACATCAGACATTCAACATTCAAGACAAGAAATCAGACCAATAAAAAAATAGTTGATTTTGCTTGCATTTGTTCTGGTGCTTGAACTTGAAGTTTTTTGCATTAGTGTTCTTCTGTAGAAAATATTCCCGAAGCACCGATTCCATGTGAGGTACAGGTTTTACCATTAATTTCAGATTTATAATCAGAAAATTTACAATCAGATAAGGTATGGGTAATGCAAATTACTTTATAAATAATACCAAAGCTTACATCATTTTTTTTAAAGAAGTTAGGTTAGGTCAAAGGATATCCAATTTTTTTGCAAAATCTCGCATTATATCCTTCAATAGGAATTAACAGATTATAATGCATAATATAACAGTTTATTACATTTCATTTAGGTAATAAATTCTCGGGTTATAAAATTAAGTATGTATTTATTTATGGGTATGTTGTGCCTATGGTAGTAAAAATGGTCCTAAACAAGTTTATTAGGTACTTACTGTTTTATATTTTAAAATGCAAAAGGTGTTAACATTTTAAAGCTCCTTTTAGCCTAGTACAAAAATATAGTAGGTATAGCTCTCGATTAGTTGTATTTCTTGTTTTTGTGTTTTTATTAACTTTGACTGTTTGTATTACACAAAACCTTTTAGTTTTGGGAAGTAGATAATGTTATATACCTACATAAGTACTAAACCCAGACTTATGGACAGATAGTAGGTAGGTACAGGCAAGTTTATTTTATAAATTTTTTCCTCTTATTTTAATGCTTGAGTTAGCTTATAATGGAATAACCCTGGATTTTTATCTACATACGTGTACATGAAAACAGGAAATATATATAATATACAGGTCTGCCAACCAATCCTTTGGGTATCCACATATGCATAAGTAATCAATGATTTTTCAATTATGCCTATAAGTTACCTGTACTGGTACATGGTACATAGTCAAATGTCTACAATGCTCACCCAAAGGATCGACTGCCAGACCTGAAAATAAATTGAGGGCCAAATCCTAGTATAAGTACACTGCTTAAATACTAAATAGGTACCTAATTTTTATTAGCTACTATGATTAATAAGTTAATAATATTACCAACATAAAAATGGCATAACTACTTATTTTTTTTTTTAAATCAAATTCAAATCAAATCAAAAATGTATGTAATGTGTA
Source organism: Polydrusus pterygomalis (assembly GCA_963969555.1). Lineage (NCBI taxonomy): Eukaryota > Metazoa > Arthropoda > Insecta > Coleoptera > Curculionidae > Polydrusus > Polydrusus pterygomalis. The sequence goes on along the minus strand of OZ018376.1, from coordinate 31,252,872 downwards.
AATACATTATGTATATTTGACATTAATAAACAATTTGAAAAATGCCTTTATTTCATATTAACAAAACAAATATAACAAAATAGTGATATTGGGTGGCGGTATCCAACATTGTTGCTCATATATGTATTGAAATTGAAATGTGTATTTTTTTATTGAAAAAAAGCAAAATAGAAAAAACAGTAGGTATTAAGAACATAAACATTATAAGAGTATATTAACGTACACGTTTTATAAAGCATCATTTTATAGCACGCGTCCATGTTAAAAAACGAGCCGCTTGCTGCGAGTTTTATAACGGGACAAGTGCTTAAAACTGCTTTATATAACACGTACGTTATACTATTTTTTCTAATTTGTAGTTTTTTCAATAAAAAACACATATTTAAAAAGAAAATAAATCCTTAAAATTTTGTAAATTTTTATGTCTAAATTATAGATTTATGCAACCAACATACATTACTGTTATCCACACAGAATAAAAAAGTAGGTTATCAAGCTAATTTTCCTCTGCGAAAAATCGGTTTTCTCGTAAATCAGAAAGGCCGCGCAAGTTAATGAAATAAAATATTTAAATGTTACCAACATCAAATAAAGAAAAAACGCGTATCGAAATAGCTTCATTACAATAGACTTGTTATGATACCAAATTGGAAAAACATATATTAGTTTTGAAATTCGACGTTTCGTTCTATAGATATCACCGTCAAGTAAAATATGGTTTTAGGGGTTTTAGAACAAGTAAGTTTTTTAAAATTTTATCGTTTCGTCATCAAATAACACATTGTATTTCAGAAATTATCCTTTCTTTACCATTATGACCCTAACAATTTTAAGGTTTTTTAGTTTTTTTTTTACAAAAAAAATTAATTCTGTGATAGATAGTAGTTTTTATTATTTGTTTTAATTTAATGTTTTTATCCCTAACCTTAAAATTTCTGTTTAATTTTTACGGCACTGCTAGGTGTTTTTTTTACTTACTTTTAACTTTTAACAATTAAGAGCAAACACTAGTGACGCCTGCGCCATTTCGTTTTTTGATCCATATTTTGATACTTCTCCATTTTATCCGAGAATCGGCCAAATACTGCCCTTAAGCGTACAATTATCTGCCTACAGTTTTAAATTAAAAAAGGTTGGATTTTAAAATGAAGGCAGAAAAAGAAATATTTTATTTTATTAATTTATTAATTAATTTTTTTTACGTAAAACTGTAGTAACGCCATCCACACACTGGTATTTGTATTAAAACGAAAAATAAACCAAATATTGATCAAAAAATAAAATGGCGAATGCATCACTAGTATTTGCTCTTAAGGTACTTAATTGTTATAATTATAAAATTAATAAAAATATCAATAAAAAATAGAATTTCTTCTCATGTCAGTCATGTCTCAAGTAAGTATGGTAAATCTGACATGTCTCATCGGGTAGAGCATAAAAAACGGCTACAAAAACTATTATTTTGTTTTTCCCAAGTCAAAAATTAAAAATTAAGGGGCAAAAAATTAAAAACCAAAACTTAAAATTTCGGTTTGTTTCGGATATTTCCGAAAGTATTCGGAATATTTACAATTTTCTTTTACTTAAATTAAGCGCCAAAATACTCATCTGTCTCGATTTAACCCATCCTTTTATTTCTTACGGCTTTCAAGATACCCATGTATGCACACAAATTTGCAACAACCTAAACTAATTTTATTTAGTAAAGATTAATACAATTTTGCACTTTTATCCACGCCATTAAAGCATCATTAATTAAAGTAGTTGAAAGTCCTTGATTTAAAAATGCAAGTCATTTTATTTATATCATATCCGAAGCTTGCTAATACCAGTTATATTTTAGTTTTATTTATAAATGGTAAAAATTTGTTTAATATAATCTTTTGTCACAGTACTTATCCATTTTTTAATTTGCCTATTTTATCAAGCCTATTTCGTTGAAATTCAAAGGTTAAGCTTATTCTGGACAAATATTAAAATTTAGATTCTGATAAAAATTAATATTGTTTACAATTTTAAGTACAAAATAAACTATATTAATACTAGATTAATGTTTCAGGAAATTACAGTAATGTTTTTTGGTGTTCTTGAAAACTAGGGGGTGTACGGTGTTCTGGTTAGGGGTCTAGTGCAAGTCAAAGAACAAGTAATTTTCTAGCTCCAAAATTACAGCAGTTTCTTATTATTACATATCCCTGCATAGTATTTTTTTTTTACTTCTCGCCCCGTTCCACAAGATCCAAAATTCGCCCCTGCATTTCACCCTATTTTTAAAAGAATACCGCTTACGGTACTCTACTCTATAACTCGTCTCAGGGAGGTAACTTTCATTGAGGTACGGGATGCCATAAATAATCTAAAATCAAAGGCTAGTAAGGATGTTTACGGATATAATATAATTTTATTAAAAAAACGTAAGGATACTTTGATTATAGCATTAACCTATCTGATAAATGGTTGCATAAGCGAGGGTATTTTTCCAGATATGTTCAAGAGGTCCAAGGTAATTCCAATTCACAAAAAGGGTAATATTGAAGATATATCAAATTATCGCCCGATAGCTCTGGTGCCTGTACTTTCAAAAGTCTTCGAATACCTATTAAAACAGCAGATGTATAATTATTTTGAAACAAATAATATCTTAACCCCAAGTCAATTTGGATTTCGTAAATCAAAATCGACAACTTTGACTATACTATCTCTTTTGGAATATGTTGTTGGGGGCTTCGAAGAGGGTATGCATGTGGGAGCCATCCTGTGCGACCTTTCGAAGGCCTTCGACTGCATAGACCATGTGATATTACTTCTAAAACTGAGACACTACGGTTTCTGTGAGCGAGTTGTCGGGCTCATGGCCAGTTATCTGATGGGCAGAACGCAGGAGACTTTCTCCGATGGTAAGATGTCAAGCAGTTTGAGGGTCGAGTATGGCGTTCCACAGGGATCAATTCTGGGTCCACTTTTATTCTTAATCTACATAAACGACATTGAAACATCGACTGATGCTAAACTAGTTGTCTTTGCTGATGACACGACTGCTGTCATAAAAAACATGCAATTAGATTCCCTTATTAAACAAATGCAACAATGTATGTACACTGGATATCGAGAGATGGTTCAACACAAATAGGCTATCCCTGAACATAAATAAGACCGAGAAAATTATCTTCATTCTAAAAAGTCTAAAGGATGAAATCCCTCTTACTGAAGATTTCCAAACAGTTTCTGTCAGATTATTGGGTGTCCACCTAGATCACACTTTAGTTTTTGATTCTCATATCGATCTGTTAGCAAGGAAACTATTATATTGCCTAAAAAAGTTAAAATCTGCGGTCGAACGAAAAGTCCTCTTAATGGCCTATCATAGCCTGTTCCACTCACACTTTTCCTACGCTATTCTTGCATGGGGACATTGCGCACAAGCAAATAAAATTTTCGCACTTCAAAGAAGGGCGGTCCGAGCTATCGAGGGTCTACATTACAGAGCAGATGTAAAGTGCTCATTTCAAAGACTAAAAATGTTAACTCTGCCGTGCATCTTTATTCTTGCGTCTCTATTGTATTTCAAGAGAAACCTTATTGATTATGATCTTTTTCTCAATCAACACTCACACAATACTAGAAATAAAGCAAATATTAACATAGATTACCTACGGCTGAAAAAGTCACGCATTAGTACAAATTACTATGGACCTGAATTTTATAATAAACTCCCAAAGGAAGTTAGGGATTTAGATGAAAAACTTCTTTAAAACTACAAAAAAGTATTTATTAGACAAATCTTTTTATAGTGCACAAGAATTCCTAAATACTACTGCGATCATTTAGATTGTTTTTTTTTCCGTCAAGTGTTTCTCATTTGTTAGTTTTTTTTTCCGGTTTTTAAATGTATGTATATACAGTGTATATAAAGTCCGCCCCCCCCCCCCCCCCCCCCTCTAACTTCTAAACCGTTCGGTATATTTTAATGAAATTTTGAACGATAATATTTGAGCAAGTCTTGCACTTTTTGACATACCAATGACAGCTTTAAATGTCAAGATGACAGCTGGGTCCGCTTTTGGAATATTTTTTTAAATGGAACACCCTGTATATTTTTACATTTTTAAATTCCACATAAAATTATAATTATTTTTTATTAAATGCATTATTAGTCTATACTTCATAGTTTCCGAGATATTGACTCTCAAAAAGTGACATTTTTTAACTTTGACAGCTTATAACTTTCTAACAGTACGCCCGAGCAAAACGGCTTACATGACCCTATCTTCAATTTTTATTATCTTCCCAAAAAAATCAACTTCCGGTTAAACCGGACGTAACTCGAAAGCAGGAAATAATATAGTTGTTCCGGTTTAACTGGAAGTTGATTTTTTTGGGAAGATAATAAAAATTGAAGATAGGGATATGTAAGCCGTTTTGCTCTAAGACGTACTGTTAGAAGGTTATAAGCTGTCAAAGTTCAAAAATGTCACTTTTCGAGAGTCAATATCTCGGAAACTATGAAGTATAGACTAGTAATGCATTTAATAAAAAATAATTATAATTTTATGTGGAATTTAAAAATGTAAAAATATACAGGGTGTTCCATTTAAAAAAATATTCCAAAAGCGGACCCAGCTGTCATCTTGACATTAAAAGCTGTCATTGGTATGTCAAAAAGTGCAAGACTTGCTCAAATATTATCGTTCAAAATTTCATTAAAATATACCGAACGGTTTAGAAGTTAGAGGGGGGGGGGGGGGGACGGACTTTAGGTCCTCACTGTATATGTGTACTGTTTATTAGATTGCAATTTTAAAATGTATTTTAATACCACTAGTTTTTTAGATATAAGACTATGTTGTTGACGATTGTAAAAAAGTTTTATATTTTTATTAGCATGAATAAATTCAATATTTCAGTATATAACTCATTCATGTTTTTTTCTAACTAAAATAATATTTTACAAATTTGAAGAGGGCGAAATCATAGTCACGATTTTGAGACTGATTTTTGGTTACTAAACTTTTTTTTAAAACATTTGCGCTTTTTTTTTTCCAACATTTTGCTACGGGATATTTCACATTATTACTATCAAAAGTTTTGGAATTGTGATTTATACAAATTACTCTATAGGCGTTTAATTGACGCACAGTTTATTTTTACTTTTATGTAAATAACATATGGCTGCTTTTATTGATAACACAAAACAATGATCCACGTCAGTCAATTTTCTTAATAACAACACAAAATTGTGATTGTCTTTGATAATAATTAACTTATTGATTTATAATACATTTTTGGTTACAGATGCCCCTTCTCAAAATACTAGTTAGCTAAAGTTACATCTTGCCTATTGGTAAGTGGATGTCGGGTGTGTGACCCAAACGTCTTGCATTGCAACCTCTATTCTGCTGTTTATTTATAACATTTGCTGGTTTTGTTTAAGTGGCTCTCTCGTTTGTACTAATCAGGCTCCACTCAGAACTCATGTTAGAGTCGCATTATTTTTTTCTTTGGGTTTCCGCCAAGTTTACAATGCGGGTCGTTATCAGCAGGCGCGGATACAGGGGGGGCGGGGGGCAATTGCCCCCCCCCCCCTCCCTGAGTAAGCAAAAACTTTTCGGGGCACTGTCAGTGTGGCGAAAAGCCCGAACATTTTTTTTAACTATCTATACGTGCAAATTTTAACAAATTTGGTCAATAATTTAGAGCAAAATTTTTAAAATCGACTATGTATTGAGATTTTTCACTACTGTCAGTTTTTTTCTTAAACAATGTTCTTATATCCATGATTTCTAAAAATAAAATACTAACATTTTAGTAGGTATGTCCTACTTTAAGGAATAATAAAAAAATATGATTTCATAAAATTGTAATTGAGTTGCTAGATGTATAAAACTCAAAGCGCAAATCAAAACCCCGAAGGCGCCCGAAAGCGCGCCTGCAAAAGGAGCACATGATGCGAATAGGAAGTAGTGAAACATTAAATTTATTGGTTCTTATTCTTAAAATTTTAGTATTTTTTTTTATAGTGCATAACAATACGTATAACAAGTAATAAATCACAGGGAGTAGAACCTAAAAACACCTCTAATAAAAATTAAAGGGCTAATTTTCTTTAAAAAAACTCCCATATTGCCATTAAGCGCTCAATCTGGCAGCCCTGTAAACAGTGAGTCTTAGAAAAAGTCGGCGATCACGGCCATCGCCATATACCTAGATATTATACAGGGTGGTCCTTAAGTACATCAAGAAAATCTAGGATATGATTCCTGGCATCAATTTAAGTTGAAAAGTTCATATGGACTTATGCCCTAAAATGCTTACCCTCTAAGATACAGGGTGTTAAAATATTTTTAAAAAATAATTGTTTTTTTAAAATTTCGAAACTCCTTGAAGATACGGTATTGAAAATTGATGTCGATTGATTTCGTATTAAACTGCACTTTTTGGTTAAAAAAGGGTTTGCCTACTTCCACCAGTGGCGTGCATGAAGATACCATCAATATTTTTTTTGTGAAAATATGTGATACGCCATTGTTTTTTTTAAACTCTGATGCATTTTTATGCATTACTGATATAAGCGGAACAAAAGTTGTCTACTATGTTTTTGAAAAAAATGGTAGTTTTAAAGGAAAATGGAAAATATTTTAACACCCTGTATCTTAGAGGGTAAGCATTTTAGGGCATAAGTCCATATGAACTTTTCAACTTAAATTGATGTCAGGAATCATATCCTAGATTTTCTTGATGTACTTAAGGACCACCCTGTATATGTGTTTTGTATTTGATATTTTTTTTGGACAACAAATTAAAATTTTATGAAATTTTTATTTAGAACGAATTCTCTGGAAGGTAAAATCACAAAAATTAACCCCCTCCTAAATGCACAGGGTTGTTTTTGTAATTTTGTTTTGTATTTTTTATTTTTCCCACTTAAAAACCAAGCACCATGATTCAAAAAAGGGCGTGGCACTCAAAAAATTTTCGCCTGCGGCGCTATTTTTTTTTAACGCTGCTTTCTTTTTGCCCCCCCCCCCTGGGCAAAATCCTAGATCCGCGCCTGGTTATCAGCTGCATAGTATGTGAGACGGTTTCTTCCTGTTTACAGCATAGTTTTATCTAGGTACGCGTTAGAAGTAGCATTTATTTTGTCTCGCCATTATATCGGGACACCCTGTACATTAGAATTAGTAGGCACACACCTACAGGTATTTCGTTTATTATGTCTCATTCACCAAAATAAATAAAGGTGTAATAAATATTTCTACGCATTGAAGATGACTCAGTTCATTCAGACAGACAGAGTAATCATTATCACACCATTATGTCAAATATTATTTGAGTTTTCAAGTGTAAGTATCGTTTTACATAGTAGCAAATTTGACGACAAATTTAAGCAGAAAATTTGTTTACAACTAAATTTTAACGTGTAAGTGCCGTTTTACACAGACGTAATTTTGTGCTAAAATGTATGATAAATTTTATTAGTAAAAATTTATAACAAAAATATGTACAAAACTACATGGAATTTTAATGTGTATGACTATGGAGAACTAGAGGGTAGGAGGCCGATCGACAATGGCAGAATTTTCAAATTTTGTCCCGGTTTTTTGGTTAGTTCGTTATTGGCCGATAGATGCTCTCGCGTCGCAAGTGGGCTGGTGTCGTCTTCTTCTTCGTTTTTTACTTTTACTTTTGACAAATTGACCAAATTGACATTTTATGTTCGAAGTAACAAATAACGTTTGAAGACGAGACAAGACAAAAAACGTTGTATTGTAATAATTGATTTCCATATTTATAATGAATAATAGTACAATTTATAAAAGTAGAGTTTGCTTTGTGTCACGGTGTAAGACAGGATATTTTTCAGAGAGGAAACTCAGCCAAATAAGTCTCTTTCTAGCTCCAAAGGTATAGCTACAATGTTTTTATACCCTGTATTTTAAAAACCAAGCATCGTTGGAACTTTATACAGGCCGAGTTTACTAATAAGTATAACAAAGTAAGTGTAAATTCATATAAAAGTCCTTATTCGTTCCTTAGGGAAGAATCACACTGAGCGACCATGATCGACCGTCCGCGATCGACCAGTGACGATCAAATTTCCAACACGAACATTCTTACCACAAAAATCACACTGAACGATCGTCCTCGACCGTCCGCGACCGATCTACGTCGACCCTGTTTGAAATTCCAACCTGCTGGAAATTTTGGTCGGTCTCGGACCATCCCACTTAATGCGCATGACAAAAATTTTTATTTTTTTTTATTTTACACCAAGTGGAAGTGGCGTGCAACTCTAAAACCTAGCCCTACTTTTTCACGCTGGTTTTATTTGCTCTTGGTCATTTGTGTTTATATACACAAAGTATTATCTACAAAAGAATCTTGACATTTGACAGGTTTGACATTTTCGTACGAGCGGTCGACAGCTGTGGTCGGTCGACCAGTGTGACTAGAAACCTGAATTTAAGCTATTTTGATTGTTGGTCGTAGCCGGTCGATCGCGGACGGTCGATCATGGTCGCTCAGTGTGACTCCTGACTTAAAGAACTAATTTAAATAAAAATAGTTATTGCGTCCATAAGAAACCATTTATTTGATAGCCCACTTCGAACACGAGCGCCATCACGGCGACTCGTAAAGCTGAATTACCGATGGTAATTTGGGACCGAATCCAATGCATTGCGATCGGCCTCCTACCCTCTAGTTCTTTATATGTATGACACAGTAACAAATTTGGATGCAATTTTGCAAGAAATCATGCGCACTAAAGACCAGTGACGCATTGTTAAATGTCAATGTCAAATTATATCTAACCCAGCTTTTCGGTAAATAAAAATAAAGTAATTTAGGAAATAGCAAATATAACCTCCGAATGCCAATTTCAATCAAACGTAACCTTTCTTTTTCGGCTTTTCTTAAAAGATTTTGACAAGTGTTATTTTAAATTACTGCGCATATTTTGGCGCACTTTTATTAATTTTTTTGATAAAATATAGAAATGTTTCTATATTTTCGTAAAATATTATAATATTTTTTCAATAAAATTTGTAAAGTCTGTATTACACGTTAAAATTTAGTTGTTAACAAATTTCTGCTTAAATTTATCGTCAAATTTGCTACTGTGTAAAAGCCTGTTTACATTAGATGCAGTCAATGCAATTGCAATAAAAAATTGCCTCCAGGCATGCGCTTTGGTGACTTTCAGATCAGCTGATGCAATTTTATTTGCATCGCACGAAATTAGGAAATGTTCTAATTTGATTGCAAATAGCATGCAATTTTAGGGATTTTTCTAGTAATATTTTCAATACCAACCTGATAAGAAAAGTAAATATACCCCCTACAAAAGTATTTGTTTGTATTTTGAAGCGTTTGGTGTAGGTTTTTGTAATTTTCTTTATTATAATATATTTTTGAAAGTACAATATGTTTTAATTAACAAAAATCACAGAAACACTTACAGGAAAATCAACATAACCTCTTATTTAATCAGCTGATGTTTGGGTTGGTATTGGTAATATCTGTTGTCAAGATACTTGCTTGAAATTAATTGCTTCATAATGTAAACGGTCATGCAATGCAATTAATTGCCTCGCTATAAACTGCATGCAGCGATTGCACCTAATGTAAACAGGCTTTAAACGATACTAATTTTTTAAAATTTTAAGCTGGGTTAGATATAATTTGACATTGACATTTAACAATGGGTCACTGGTGTTTAGTGCGCATGATTTCTTGCAAAAATTGCATCAAAATTTGTTACTGTGTCATACACATTAAAATTCCATGTAATTTTATACATATTTTTGTTATAAATTTTTACTAATAAAATTTATCGTAAATTTTAGCACAAAATTTGTGTTAAAATTACGTCTGCGTAAAACGGCACTTAAGAAGGTTTGTGTAGAAACATTTAAATATACTTAGATAAACGATGTGATGATTTTCTTTGTCCTAATAGCACACTCTAGTTTCAGTGCTTGAATAAACCTAAATTTCTAGAATATGCTGTACAAAACATTTTATTTCGGTTATCGTTCTTTTCTTACAATTTTATTAGGACTAGCAGGTCTCGTCTGGCTACTTCGCCTAGCGTATGTATCTTGAAATACATAAACAAATTTAATAATTACCCCCCCCCCCCCCCCCCCCCCGCCTATCTTTTTGGGTCGAAGAAAGTTGTTTCGGCGCTGCTAATTTATTATCTATCCACCCCCTGAAATACTATCCCGCAGACGGTTCAGGTTAATCTTTTCAATTTTTTTTGACATGAGTAAATAAAATGGGATAAGATAAGATTTATGTGTATGTATTACTATTATTATGTATCAGGACCATTATACGATATACCTAATCATTGATCATTACTGCCTACCTAATAGAAGATAATAAATTAAATTATGAGTTAATTAAAAATTAGTGTACAGGGTGATTCGCGTTGGAACGTAAAACATAATTTATAAAATATGTTTCCTGTTTCACATTTCATGTGTCTTTGATGTACGGCCTGCCATAATAGACCAGTGCTGAAGCCTTTGAAAATGGTAAAAAGTGAAAAAAAATAATAGTAGGATGAAACCCATTGGAAAAGGAAGAGAATAGAACAAAAATGAAAGGAAAAATAAATTACGGGTGATCCGAGGTCGGGAAGGGGGGGGAGGGGGGGGGTTTAGGGGTAGAAAATGATTTATCTCGATTTCCGGTAAAACTACAAGTCCTATGGAAAAACGTTAAATCGCAAAGTTGTAGATAATAAAAAGATCTACAACTTTTGTATTTACACTTTTTTCATATAACCTCAAAATGTATGTGAAAAATTCAAATAACCAAGTTTTTGGTTTTTTATTTTTATCTTTTACAAAAATGTTTTTTTATCAACGAAATTTGGTGAAAACTTACCTTTTTATGTCCTAAACACACTGTAATTTTTTTGATTTAAAATATTTATTTTTTAACCTTATTTTGACCTAATATCGAAAAAACACCCTAATTTTCAATCGAAAATTCTCACGTCAAAATATCTGTTTTTTAAAAAAGTCGGTGGGCTTTTTGTTCGTTGAAATCTCTACTTTCTGATAGTGTTAAAAAATATATACATTACTATGGTAAATGTTCTCAAAAAAATGCAAAGAAACGAAAAAAACTCGAATCCGAAATTTTTTTTTTAGATCAATATGTACAATTTTGAGCTATTTATTAAAATTTATACTTTAATTACTCGAAAAACGTAAGATTCCATGTTACATTGATAAAAAAAAAGTATAAATTTTAATAAATAGCTCAAAATTGTACATATTGATCTAAAAAAAAAATTTCGGATTCGAGTTTTTTTCGTTTCTTTGCATTTTTTTGAGAACATTTACCATAGTAATGTATATATTTTTAACACTATCAAAAAGTAGAGATTTCAACGAACAAAAAGCCCACCGACTTTTTTAAAAAAGCAGATATTTTGACGTGAGAATTTTCAATTGAAAATTAGGGTGTTTTTTCGATATTAAGTCAAAATAAGGTTAAAAAATAAATATTTTAAATCAAAAAAATTACAGTGTGTTTAGGACATGAAAAGGTAAGTTTTCAACAAATTTCGTGGATAAAAAAAATTTTTGTAAAAGATAAAAATAAAAAACAAGAAACTTGGTTATTTGAATTTTTCACATACATTTTGAGGTTATATGAAAAAAGTGTAAATACAAAAGTTGTAGATCTTTTTATTATCTACAAGTTTGCGATTTAACGTTTTTCCACAGGACTTGTAGTTTTACCGGAAATCGAGATAAATCATTTTCTACCCTTAAACCGCCCCCCCCCCCTCCCACCCTTCCCGACCTCGGATCGCCCGTAATTTATTTTTCCTTTCATTTTTGTTCTATTCTCTTCCTTTTCCAATGGGTTTCATCCTACTATTATTTTTTTTTGTTTCAAAAATTATCGACCCTGGTCTATAAAGTTCGCTTTTTAAAAATTTGTTGGTAGGCATAATTGAGTTTAAACTGCTAAAGAAATATAATTTAACATTTGCTGTTATACCAAAAGTTAGGGCTAACTTTGGTATTTCCAATAGAGATGCCACAAATAGTGATTTTACCGAAAACCGAACACCGAACATTCGGCGAAAGATATGTGCAATTGTGCATTTATCGTATCGCGTGCGTTGACTATGGAGCGGGAGAATATGGTTTAGATCGTGTCACAATACTAGTTACATTTTTCTGATCACGTTATGTTAATATAATTATTTATCTGATTATCAGAAATATCGCTGTTTATAGCCAAAAGCTTCACAAAATGGTACCAGTAATTAATAAAAAGTCACCAATTAAGGAATATTTACGTATTCAATTCGTTATAATTTGTTAATAAATAGATATTTTGTAGTGTCCGACCGAAACAAGATTTTCAGCCGAAACCAAATCTTCGACCTTGGTCTCAGTTTCGGCCGAAACCGAAACGTATTTATACTTTTAAAAAATTCCATTGTATACTGAAATCTAATGTATTTTTTACACATAATAATAATATACGGACAGTGAACTCGTGTTAAATAAAATAAAAAACAGTAATTGAAATATGAACAAAAATAATGAACATGTTAAAGACTTACTCTTGTAAGTAAACTTTGTCAAAAATCAACACTTTATTATGCTGCAACATTGCATTATTTTCTTGTGCTCTACCATCGAGTACATCATTATTTTGGTCTAATCTGGATCTTCCAATGAGCCACTCAACGTGAATCAACGTATTTAAATGTAGTACTTAAATTTCATAACACCCTGTATGTATAGATAACCGACTGGTTGATAATTAAGAAATAAATAATTACATAGATAAAATACCTAACTGTTATGTCTGGTTTTCACGTTTTAATTTTTTTTTTATTCCTTGCATCAAATAAATTTGTTTGCAAATTTGGAGGCTATTCTAATTTGAGCTTATACACATATGTACATAAGTTCATATGACATTAATATAAGCATTATAAATAATAATATACATTATAAAAACGATACCCAGTCAAAAACAATGGTTTCAGGGACGTATGACCTTAACAGAAATATACACGACCCGTCATAAGTTGACTGTACAGGGTGTCCGGAGACGATGAGCAAAAAATGTAGGGGATCATTCTAGACCGAAAATAAATGCTATCTCTTTCTATAACATTTTTTCCAAGTGACGTCCTTTCTCTTCAATACATAAATTAATTAAATTAAAAAATAATAAATTAAAATGATTTCGTATTCATCACAGGCAAGCAATGTTATTTTAGCGTTTTTCTCGAAAACGGTTAGATTTATCGAAAAAAAAGTAGTATACCGTTTTTATGTCAAAAGGTTAGGAGAATAAAAATATTCAGACAAAATACGCATACAGCGTAGGACAGAAAAGTTGGTGGATTAAAGTATAGCCTTCTATAAAATGCGAAAAAACGGTGGGCAAATTTGTATTCCTCATCTCGAAAAAAACCCATATACAAGATTTCGGCAAAATAAGAGCGTGGCAAAAGGCATTGCCAAAAACATTGCAAATAAAATTTAACTTAACACCCTGTAACTCCGTTTTCGAAAAAATGTTATAGAAAGAGATAGCATTTATTTTCGGTCTAAATTTTTGCTCATCATTTTCGGACACCCTATATATAGGAAATATTATTATTGATGGAATATTGATTGGCCATAATGCAGTTTTCGTTTGATATCCAAAAAATGCGTACGAAAACAAAAAAAAGATCCTTCGATGACCCACAACAATGGGGACCAGTGGCTCCGGAACAGGAGAGGGGAAGCTCGGGAACTCGTGAAAAGGACAAACCAAATAATTTTAAATTCGGGCAATAACTTTTAGGTTGCTTGTTGCTTGCTTACTGTGTAGTTATTTATTACAATTTTTATTTTTTAACGGTACTTTTTCTTATAAAAATATTTCGAAAATCTACACATTGTATCTTATTACTAGTACAAATCAGAAATGGCGAATTTCCGTCATATAAATGGTCGAATGACGTTTTAGTTTTTTAATTGCCTTGCTTTCTGAATTTTAAAAGCTGAAGAAAGAAGATGTGAATTTTATACAATCCAAATATTTTTATGTTTTTTTTTAATTTAGGTTATGATAACATATCTACTATACTGTACAAAAAGGCGATTTTATTGTTACACCGTTAAAACTATAAATAAATAATCACTAAACAAACATAGTTAAAAATAGTGTCTTCAAAAATTGGTATAAATACAGTGTGTGTGTCCACGGATGGACCTAACTATACTTGTAAAAAACTTTATTTTCAATTTTTCGAAAAAAAGTAATTCTTCATAATTTCTTTTGCTTATTAAATAAATATAATTCACGTAAGAAAATTTACATTTTTTTATACAGGGTGCACAAAAGATGAAAAATTGTAGATTTGCAAAATAAAAAATTGTTGATCCAACTTTTTTGAATTATCAAAATAAAGGGATTGGAAAGAGAATTCGAAAAGCCGAATAAAGTTTTGAGATACGACCTGTGGTAACTACGATATTTTATATTAAAGTTGAATAAATTATTGATATTTTCCTTCAGATTAAAGTTTTAATATAAAATATCGTAGTTACCACAGGTCATCTCAAAACTTTATTCGGCTTTTCGAATTCCCTTTCCAATCTCTTTTATTTTGATCATTCAAAAAAGTTGGATCAACAGTTTTTTATTTTGCAAATCTACATTTTTTTATTTTTTGTGCACCCTGTATAAAAAAATGGAAATTTTCTTACTTGAATTATATTTATTTAATAAGCAAAAGAAATGATAAAGAATGACTTTTTTTCGAAAAATTGAAAATAAAGTTTTTTACAAGTATAGTTAGGTCCATCCGTGGACACACTGTATAGAGTTAAGGCTTAATCACTAAATCACCAAATCCAAATATGCATACTGGTATGCAATATTTTATTAATTTATTATAGTAAAATGAGGTGAAACACATTGGGTTCTAAAAAATGTGGATATTTTTTAAAAAAATGCAATAAAAAATCAAAGAAAAATACAAGTAAACAATTTTTTAGTCTAAAATTGTATAAAAGGCATTTATTACTAAATATTTTTCAACATTTTCAACTAAAAAGCATTGTATTCTATTAGCAAAAATATGTTTATACAAAGAGAAGCTTCTTTCAACATCTGCTGATGTAATCGGACAATACTGCAACTTAGGTAGCAAAATATAAGGCCAAGATACAACTTCGTTGGATGGTTTACCACCATAAATGCTTTTTACTGCTGTTCAGTATTTAAATCCTTCATTCTTTTTTACAGTTACATCCAATTTATTCCTTACTTGACCTCCTACTTTACCGGGAATGTTTCAACAATACTAATTGGGTCTCTTAAACTTAAATTCCTACAGAAGTATTTATTACAAATCGATATAAATACAGTTTGTTAAGTAGGTAATAATAACGCATTATTAAGTGACAATAAACAACCCAGGGTTGGTTGAATTCGTCCAAGTTGACATAATTGGACGATTTTGTCCAATTATGTCCGTCCGGACAAAATCAATTGTTCTGGACAAAATGGACAAAATTGTACAAAATCAAATTAAACACATATAAAATTAAAAAAACTTTATTATATTAGGATTAGGGTGTCAAACAAAACTTAAACAACAATAACGGGATACCGTCGGATCATCGTGCCGTCGGATGACGGACGCATGAAAATTTACCTTAAGGTTGATTCTCAACGTCATTCAATCTATTGCCAACCTATTTCGCATTGATTTTTTGAGTTTATTATTTTAATAACTAACATTTAAAGAAAATCAATATCGTCGGTACATTATTTAGGTAGTATCTGATATAGTACAAAAATATCAATTTATTTCATTGCTAATTTTGGGAGAATTGTATAGTGAAAGAACAATGAATGACAATGACATAATAATGTTAAAAATAATCTTACCCGAAATTTTTCGCTATACAATTCTCCTAAAATAAGTTATGAAATTCCTTGATATTTATTAAATATGTCAATTATTACCTATAGAATATCAAGTTGATACTGATTTTCTTTAAATTTTGTATAAAAGCTAGAAAACATAAATAAATCTACGCGAAATAGGTTATAGGTTGGCAAGCATGTTGATACTCCCACCTTAAGGCCCCATAATGAAATAACAAATAGCCATTTTCTGGAATTTTTAATTTGGTATTTATTGTTTATATAATACACAATACAAACGTGTATTTTGGGTTGCCTAAATCAACAAATTTAATAAAATGTAATGAAATTGGATTTCGTCCAATATTGTCCGTTTTTGTCCAATTTTGTCCATGTCCTGGACAAAATCAAAAAAAGTGGACAAAATCACAACCCTGAAACAACCCCTAACAATATACCTGCAAACCCCTGAAACCCCCAATAAATACCTTGCCTTGCGTATAACCAAAATGTAAATATAATTATTATAATCTTCAGATTGGAAAATCCCTGAAATAAGTATCGAACTGGACATTAAACCTTTAACGTTTTAAATTTTTTGATAAAGTCGAAAACATAAAAATATGCTCTTAAAATAATAATTTATAAAAAATATACATTTTATTATAAAATTGAGAAAAAATGCATATATTCCGCCCTTTATTGATAAGAAAAGAAATGGCGAATGGGTCACTAGTGTGATAATAGTATGTAAATAGTAGAAATAAAAAAGACAAATTATCGAAATGATGCAATTACAAAACGACACTTGAAATCCAGAAAACCAGAAAATTTAGGGAATCAATCATATTATTATATACTGGGTGGTTCACCGCCAAATTGGGAAATCCTATGTAAATTTTTCTACCCCATTAAGTTTGCATGAAAATTGTATTACTCTTTTTTAAAGTTCCTTATAATATGAAGGACTTGTTCACCAAATTTTATTATTTTCTAGTTATCCAATTAAAAGTTATTTAGAGAAAACTATGCATTATATTTTTAATTTATAATTTTACTCTTGAGACAATAATTCCTAAAAATAAACTATTTCGATCCATATATTTTTTTTAGTGACGTTACGCCCGTCCCTACTGATGTGACAATGGTAAACATAACATGAGCTCACGAGGAGAAGAGCTTCACAACCGGGGCTCGACAACTAGGTCCTCAATCCAAGAAAAGGTTGCCACTCTCTTTTATAGCGTTGGGCTTCTCTGCAGCAGCTACCCCACCTCCGTTTTGATTTTTGCCTTTGTGGTCATTGTAGGATGTTGGTAAGTCAAAATTTGTCCCCGGAAAACCGGTATTTTGCACCATTAAAATAGCATTTGGTACACATCTGTACTATATAGTGACTATACAGGGTGTAACAAATTCGTTTATCACTACAGGGATCTCGTAAACCGTAAGAGATACGAAGATGGTTAAATGGAGGCAAAGTTGCACAATTTGATGCCTAATCATAATCCAAAAAGAAATTATTTAGATTCCGAGTACTTCCGAAGATATTCGAAAGAAACCGAAAAACTGTCGATAAGATTTTTTTGTTTTGCGCCCTTAATGTAGGAGATAAAAGAAAACCAATCACACCTTTTCAGGGCCACTTTTAATCCCTGTAATTAGTTTTGCCATACAACGTTTCATTTTCCTGAAACCATCATTCATTTCACTATTTTAAATACGGACCTGGATTTTTTCCATTTTTCAATAAAAGACCTAGGACATCTTTATTCAAAGCCTAGGTTAAATATTAATTTTAAAAAAGATTTTTAAGATTTTTTTAATCCGACCCTGTGTTACACAATACCATTTCGTTTTAATAACGACATGAAAATGTATCGCTGTCCAGGGAAACATTTTTAAACACGTAATTAATAATTAATTTTTTATGGCAACTTCTTTTATTCAGGAGTATTTTTCTTTATTTTGCTAATATTGCTTATAATGTTTTTCGTAAAGTTTTACTTCATTTTATTAATATTATAAAATATTGTTAATTAAATAAAATCTAATATCATTAGCAAGAATTTGTATTACGATTATTGTTAATTTTACGAATTTTATAGTATTTTTTGAAGGAGCTACCTAGTTTAAATTGTTACACAAAAGATGACGTGGGTAATAAAACGAATGGGTAACACAGGGTCGGATTAGAAAAATCTTAATAAAATCTACATTAGAGCGTTAATTCTTTTTTAAAATTAATATTTAGCCTAGGCTTTGAATAAAGATGTCCTAGGTATTTTATTGAAAAATGGAAAAAATCCAGGTCCGTATTTAAAATAGTGAAATTAATGATGGTTTCAGGAAAATGAAACGTTGTATGGCAAAACTAATTACATATTCTAAGAAAGGATTAAAAGTGGCCCTGAAAAGGTGTGATTGGTTTTCTTTTATCTCCTACATTAAGGGAGCAAAACAAAAAATCTTATTGACAGTTTTTCGGTTTCTTTCGAATATCTCCGGAAGTACTCGGAATCTAAATAATTTCTTTTTGGATTATGATTAGGCATCAAATTGTGCAACTTTGCCCCCATTTAACCATCTTCGTATCTTACGGTTTACGAGATCCCTGTAGTGATAAACGAATTTGTTACACCCTGTATAGTGACAAATAACAAAGTATATATTAATTTTATTTTACATAGATTTACAATGTTTATTGATTTTTCCTTTATATTTAAAAAACCTATTATATTAGTAAGGAAAGTTCCGGGCAGTCTTAATATGAATAAACTTTATTAACGTATGCTACTATTATGTATAGCAAAACACTAAAAAATTGCTTGTGTTCTTATACAAACATTAACATAAATAGGTGTAGTAATTATGTAGTTAGATTAATTTAAATTGTCTGTCATCAAGGCTATACATTTGAAAGTAAAAATTGTAATTGCTCTATTATATAAAAGTACTTGATACAAATTGAAAATGGATTACATTATGTATGATTAAGGAACTTGTCTGTATTTATTAGGTGCATCATTTCGCATATTAATTCAACATTTCTCATGCTTAATTTTTATACAATTCATTTTACATTACAAGTGGTTGTTACTCGTTATATTTATTTTATACAATTTTATTTTGACAAAACGTACTTTTTTACTGGGAAATAACAAACATTTATGTATTTCATATTCAATCAATACCTAAGGCGCCGTCTACAAAATCTTTTGTTGTAGATATGAACAAAACGGTCTAGCGACTGTCGTTTTTGAGACACATCAAATATTTTTTCTATTTCACGTTCATAATGAGTTCAGTACGACCCTCATTTGCGGATCGTAATGAAGCTATTTCGATACGCGTTTTTTCTTTATTTGATGTTGGTAACATTTAAATGTTTTATTTCGTTGACTTGCGCGGCCTTTGTGATTTACGAGAAAACCCATTTTTCGCAGAGGAAAACTAGCTTGATAACTTACTTTTTTATTCTGTGTGGATAACAGTCATGTATGTTGGTTGCATAAATCTATAAATCAATCTTTTGTAGATGCTTCAAGCTATCATTTTTTGCCAAATCCTATCCAAAATTCAATCTACTAATCTTCTAATGTCGATTTTAACTTCAACTTTATTTGAATTTTCCATCTTTCCTATACTTAATTGCAATGCCGTGACGTAAAATAACGTCTTTTGAAATTCGAAAAAAAGTAGCAAAATCTCCCGAATTTCCGAACGCTCTGTATATGTACCGAATGTACAAGGATCACACAACGTATTCCGTCCAATTTCAAATCTCATATCGCTAAAATAACTTTAGAATCTCGTGGTGAAAATGGGTCAATAAATCAAAAAATGACAGTTTGCAAAATAATTTTTGTTGTCCAGAGGCTCCTATGATAAAAAATAGTATTACCAACATAAAATTTAGACATAAAAATTTACAAAATTTGAAGGATTTATTTTCTTTTTAAAATGTATTTTTCTTGATTATAAAAGGTGAAATAGAAAAAAAATGTATAAAGCACATGTTTCATAAGGCGTTTTAGCGCCCGTGTCAATAAAAAAACTCGCTTTTTAAAATAGACGCGGGCGCTAAAACCGCTTCTTATGAAACTCATACTTTAATATACTATTAGGACAAATGAAAAATTAGCTAAATATATTTTCTGCCTTTAAAAATGAAATCGTTTAACACGCTTAGGTGTTTCTGAATTTGACGCATTTCCCTTCCAAAATAATTTAAAATTTGGCCACCATCAATCCCTGGGGCTACTAGTTGCCCATCTTCCAGGATAAAGTAGAAAAATAACACTTGAAAAAAAAAACATATTAAGACAACAAGTAATTTAAATGGAAACAATGTTTTTTAATCAGATGCTCAAGCAGTCCTCCCTTTACTGCCAAGCACTATCCTAAAGGCCTTTTTACAGTCGGCAATACTATTTGCAAGTTGCAATTGTCTTGCTTATAAGCATGCGCAGTAGAGAACCAGCTGATCGGATTTGGCAATTCTCTTGCTATTGCGAAAAATCGGTCGTGATCGATTTTCGTTGCAAGTGCGTTTGCAATTCTGGTGGATTTATATGCATTTTCATTGTGACCAACAAAAACGAAAGTTCCTAGAGAGGACGCGCTCAAGCTGAGTTTCACTTTTGTCAGAGTTTGGGTTGTTTCTCTTTAGTTGTGAGTTCACTGTTTCTTTGCGCTTATTCGGTTTGTTTTGTATTTATTGTTATTCGGTTGTTTTCGCATTGACAGATTAACAACAGAGGCGTTTATTTTTGTAATGTTGGCGATCCTTTTCAATGAAAATAGAATTGCCAGCTGTAAAACATCCTGCAAGACAAATTTCAGGCAATGTCTTGCGCCTGCAATGCATTGCAGCAATTGAGTTGCAAATAGTATTGCCGACTGTAAAAAGGGCTTAAACGGTCATAAAGTTCAGTTCTTACAATATTAAGTTGATACGCAGAGATTCGATTGCAATCTTTTGTTCTTCCAAATTTTGATAACGCACATTTTTATAAATAACATATTTTTAATGTAACCCCATAGCAAGTCGTCAGCAAGTAGCAAGCAGTCGATTGGCGAAAGATCAGTAGACCTAACAGGGCAATTTATGGTGTAATTTAATCCTATTGTGCCTTCATCGAAAACGTTTTGGAGATATTCCCTTACTTCTCGTGCATTGTGCGCAGGATAACCGTCCATTTGAAACAAGATATCTTCTTTCTTAGGAACAATTTCTAATGAAGGTCCAATTTGAATTTGAAGTACCAAAAAACTTTATTTTCCCAAATTTTGTTCCAAAAAAGAAGGTCCAATGATCGGATGTCCAAATGTGCCCTTACCTTTTGAGGATATTGAGTCCGTGTTTGTACAAATCTATGTCCATTTTCTATACTCTAATATCTACAATTTTGAACATTTGCTTTCTTGTTTAATGTAAAGGTGCATTCGTCGGTAAAGCAAACATTGCTTGAGAATTCATGATCGTTATTTATCCTTCCCATACCCTCAAGATAAACGTTTGCTCTTCCTATTTCATCACCTTTCCTCAATTCCTGATGTTTTTGATATTTATACTGATGATCTAAATACTTATGCGATTTACGCAGTACTGTGGAGCGATGCTTTTTTACAGTTTTGCGAACAAGCCTGGTGCTAATTTCATTATTTTCTCCTAAATCTGCATTATTTTCTTTTGCTCTACCATCAAGAACATCATTATTTTGCTTTAAACAGTTGCGGTTGCAAGGAAGTTTAAAGATAACTTGGTGCAGATGTACAGCGCCGTGACCAAACATAAGGATTTATCCAACCAAACATTTAAAAGATTAGTAAAAAATCATTATCTCCGCACGCAGTAGTTTCCATCTGAGCGTTACCATCCATGTGGATTAGAAGTCACATTTACCTGCTCCCCTACCTCCTTCTCCCCTCCTTTTCCTCCCATGAAATCACAAATATCTTTAACTTTTTTTACCATGCTCCGCACATTCGGATCATTAGATGTTTATTACAGCGCCAACATATTGTAAATGTTAAATAATGTAAGGCTTGAACAGTATCCGATCCCTGGACTGGATGTCTGCCCCACTAAGGCCTATTGTTTTACTCTCTGCCTTAACTAAATAACTAGTCCTTTGTGTAATTTACATTTGAGTAAACAATAAATGTATTATTATTATTATTATTTAATAATAATTACAGTGCCTTTACTCTTAAAATTATGAACAATATTCAGGACTATTTGTGTATCAGTATATTTTGCTTCAAGCAGGTTATACTCCTAATGAATTATTTTACATCGATAGATAGATAGATACAGAAATTTTTATTTATTTATAAAGTAATAAATGTATTTTCAGTATTCCATTGGTAAACATACCCTTACCACTGACATCACCACAACAAGAATGGATATCCACAGGAAATATAACAAATACAATCGAACCGTACAGTTACGTCCAACAAGTCATACTAAAGGTCGCAGTTCTACCTTGGGAAGCTGATTTGACACTCGGTGATGCCTTTAGGGCTCCTTTGTATGAAGCCTTTAAGGTTTTGGATATTGTACGAAATTATCAAGATAAGAACAGGTTAGTATTTGTCCCATGAGACATTGAATATCAAACTATAAGAAGGCCATATGAGCCGATTTCCTAAATCTGCTACGTTAAATTCATAGATGGCACAATGAGTTTACCAACAAGAAAGCGACTAGCCTTTTCACTGCTAAATAAAAACATTGTTGCCGCCTGTATGTTTGACTTGCTGCATGAGTTTTTTAAATTTATTTTTATAGCTTATCGTAAAACTTGATTTCACATAAGTACCTACACCTATCCTAGATTTAAGTAGCTTACATTTATTTTCCTACCTATAGTATAGTCTAGACTTAAAAATGACCCTATTTTTAATTGCTTTGTAGCTTATAATATTTTCAACCTTTTGACGTCCCAACGTTATTTACATGAAAACTTATTGACCGCCATGTATTCTATTTCTAACAGAATTAAATGACGACTCTCACTGTTCAATACATACCTAAGCTACACGTATATGGAGGGAGAAGTAAAGGATTTTTTTTAAAACCGACCAGAAAATTTACACTTTCTCTACAATTTTTCGTCTAGAAAATAACGTTTTTCCGATCGCAAGACCGGAAAACCCTTTTCCGGACTCTAATGTCACTTTTCCGGTCTCTAATGTCACTGTCACCCTGTTTTTTGTTTTTCCAATCGCTCTTTGATAATACAAGATACCTTGATTTCGTTATTATGACAACAACATTTCGATGTATTGTCGAGTGACAGTTCGTTGATTTTTAATTTTCTTCTTTATGTCAAACTTGTTTCGCGTAGATTATAAAATATATCAAAGTGTCGGTCTTAAAAAAAATATTGTACGTCACGCAACCGAAAATTAGTGTTTTGCAGGTCTTTCCAAGCTTCCAGGCTCGCCCTGGAAATGCTTGTCTCGACCTGAAAAACACTACTTTCCGGTCTTGTAACGTAAATTACTATTGAAAATTTCACGTTTATTATATTGTCAGGTTATTAGTATTACAAAATGACGTTATGCATGTGGAAAGAATATAAAATATTTTGTACTTTTTTGCGGCTTGTCTTGTTCCGGTTCTCTTGCCGCGGCGGCTTCTCGCTTCTCGTCGATCGCGCCTGGCCTGTGATTGGCTCCACTACATCGGCCTGACTCGCTCAGCATGGGAATGCGCGCGCACGCATATTCAAAGTCAGTGGCGTCTTAATCAATTTATTTCACAACATTATTTATGATGGTAAAATATAAATGACGTGTGGTTTGTATAACTTGGTTTTTATTTGCAATTATATTACAACTTTTCAAAATGGTTAAAATAAGTAGGTTTTACTTTCTTACTTAAGAAACATCCAGTTATGTTTGTAGTGTATTACGTATTTTGTTATTTTTCGACGAAATAAAACCTATTTTAGTTATACTTGCTGTCGCTTTTTATCTACTTTTATTTGTTTAACATTGAACACCTAATGCAACAGTAAAATCATTGTGAAAATCGGTCCAATTACCCCGGAGTAATCAGCGTACATATTATTATCAAAAACATACATTCGGCTGGAATTGAGAACCTCCTATTTTATTGTCTGTTAAAAATGCTTATATCATTAAAAATTCCAATAAAATACGATATGCGGCAACACCACGACATCACATCAGTGAATTTGAGCCATCTGTTGCCGAGGCGCTGCATTATAACGACAGATTTAAGGTTAGAGTTACGATCAACTCCACAATGGTGGCCAAACCACCTCCAAGACGTCTAAAATTGGGTTGTCAACTTTTCTCGGGCATCCGTCATTCTTATATAGTTTGATATTCAATGCATGAGATAACTCTATTCAGTATTATGTCAATGTTTTAAGAAAGCTGTTGTTCTATAAGCTTTATGCCATCGGGGCATACAAATTTAGTTTTTCTAAAGTTACTTTTGTTAATAATAATCTATACCTATTTCTAACCGTTTCGAGAGACGAATTATTTATTAAGATTATAAATTATAATTTTTAAAGGGCGAAGTCTAGCTGATAAATATCAGCTACTCAACGTTTTAACCCTTTTTAATAACAAAATAAATAATTATTATTGTTTAATCTGACAGTATAATATACAGTGTGTCTACTTAAGTTGGCAAGATATGGGATACTTTTTTTATTATTAACTTAACGAAAAAAAGGTATTTTTCCTAAAAAGTTCTGCATGGTCCAAAACCTAAAATTCAACCATCAGATGTTAAATTTTTCCAGTCGTATACGAGGTTTGTCAAAAAATATGAATTTTGCCCAAGAGTAAAGTACCTTTATTTTGACAATATCGAAAACTGTAATTATGAAAGGTTGTTCGGAATGTAAAGCTATATTTTAATATGCAATGACTATGGAGGACTTGAGGTAGGAGGCCGATCGCAATGCATTGGATTCGGTCCCAAATTAGCATCGGTAATTCAGCTTTACGAGTTGCCATAAGATGGCGCTCGTGTTCGAAGTGGGCTATCAAATAAATGGTTTCTTATGGACGCGATAACTATTTTTATTTAAATTAGTTCTTTAAGGAACAAATAAGGACTTTTATTCATATAAAAGTCCTTATTTGTTCCTTAAAGTTCCTTAAAGTAAGTGTAAATTCATATTTACACTTACTTTGATATACTTATTAGTAAACTCGGCCTGTATAAAGTTCCAACGATGCTTCGTTTTAAAAATACAGGAACATTCTAGCTAGAATGTATTACCTTTGGAGCTAGAAAGAGACTTATTTGGCTGCGTTTCATCTCTGAAGAAGATCCTGTCTTACACCCCGACACAAAGCAAACTCTACTTTTATAAATTGTACCATTATTCATTATAAATATGGAAATTAATTACAATACAACGTTATTTGTCTTGTCTTGCCTTCAAACGTTATTTGTTATTTCGAAAAATAAAATGTCAATTGTCAAAAATAACAGCACAGAAAAATAAAGGGTTTAAGTAAAAGTTAAAAACTATGGAGGATCTAGTTTTCCATATTAAAAACGAAGAAGAAGAAGACAACATCAGCCCACTTCGGACGCGAGAGCCATCTATCGGCCAACTAGCGAACTAACCAAAAAACCAAGACAGAATTTGAAAATGCTGCCATTGTCGATCGGCCTCCTACCCTATAGTTCTCCATAGCAATGACATACTTCTACTTAAATTTTTTTTTATTTTTGCAAATTTTTCTCAAATTACGGATTTTTATTTTAATGGTGTATTAATTAAATTTTTAGAAATAGATTTTGTTTCGAGATTTATTACTTTCTGAACGAAACAGAAAGGTTATCATGATTTTTTTAATAAATAAAAAAGATAAACGTTCGGTATCTGTAATTTGAGAAAAATTTGTAAAAATAAAAAAAATTTAAGTAGAAGAATGTAATTGCATATTAAAATATAGTTTTACATTCCGAACAACATTTTATAATTACGGTTTTCGATATTGTCAAAAATAAAGGTACTTTACTTTTGGGCAAAATTAATATTTTTTGTGAAACCTCGTATACGACTGAAAAATGTAACATCTGATGTTTGCATTTTAGGTTTTGGACCATGCAGAACTTTTTATGAAGAATAACTTTTTTCCTAAAGTTAATAATAAAAAAGTTTCCCATATGTTGCCAACTTAAGTAGACACACTGTATACCTAGTAAATATAGTGAGTCATTAATTATGTAATAATAATAATAATAATAATAATAATAATAATAATAATAATAATAATAATAATAATAATAATAATAATAATAATAATAATAATAATAATAATAATAATAATAATAATAATAATAATAATAATAATAATAATAATAATAATATTAATAATTAATAATTAATAATTAATAATTAATAATTAATAATTAATAATTAATAATTAATAATTAATAATTAATAATTAATAATTAATAATTAATAATTAATAATTAATAATTAATAATTAATAATTAATAATTAATAATTAATAATTAATAATTAATAATTAATAATTAATAATTAATAATTAATAATTAATAATTAATAATTAATAATTAATAATTAATAATTAATAATTAATAATTAATAATTAATAATTAATAATTAATAATTAATAATTAATAATTAATAATTAATAATTAATAATTAATAATTAATAATTAATAATTAATAATTAATAATTTAATAATTAATAATTAATAATTAATAATTAATAATTAATAATTAATAATTAATAATTAATAATTAATAATTAATAATTAATAATTAATAATTAATAATTAATAATTAATAATTAATAATTAATAATTAATAATTAATAATAATAATAATAATAAAATGAGCCATAATAGTAATAAATATGCACCGTTGGCACACATAATGTGCACTACAATACGTTCTAGTAAAAAGCAACAGTTCTAGATTTATTATTGAAACTCAATGAAAATTAAAATCACAGAAACTAGCCCCTCAGCGTTAGGATTCGCCTGCTTCTCCAGAAGTTTCTTATTCTATTACGAAACAACATTAAAGAGGGGCAAGTGAAGTAATTATTAAAGATATTAAAATATTTTACCGCGTTGTAGGTAAATCCTCGCTGAAAAATAGTTTTTTATGCTGGGGCATCGTGAGTGTATTTGATCGAACTAAAACATTGTGAATATCTTTTCGAAAAACTAAATCAGAGCTTTAAGTACATAGGTGTTGATGTTTTTAATAATTTCTATACAAATGTCAATAATAAGAGTTGAAATATATTCGCCATATTCGACCAATTGAGTTCACATATTTTTAGCGAAATATGGTCATATTTTAAAAAATTAAATATAAATCTGCAGCAATTATTCTGCATTTTTGTAGATGTTGCTTGTCCTCTTGAGTTAAACAAGGATAATATAAGATAATACAATATGAAATCATTGACAATATGATATAGGCTTCACATAACTTTTTACGCGCTGTAAGGTTAAGAATATGTTTATTTGCATATAGTATTTTTAACACCATGTAAGTCTGTTTACGTAAGTTTGATATATGTCTACTTAACCTTAATTTGTCATCAAACAGCACCCCTACATTTTTGGCAGTATCCGTGAAGTTAAGCCGCTCCCCATTACATTGTACATTGATATACTGTTTCAAAAAGTCATAACACCCTTCAGGTGCAAAAAGTAAAACCTTTGTCTTTTGAGCATTTAATCTAAGGTTGTTAAAATCATTTCAGTCAAAGCCTACTTTACCAAAATAATGTCTTATGAACAAATCCGAACACAAACAGAGATTTTAAGATATTTTAAAATACCTTATAATTCCAAAATACCTTAAAATATGAATAGTAATAGAGATAGAGATAGAATAAGACATTTATATAGGAAGTTTGATTCTATACACGCAAAATAAAACCCAGGGTGTTCCATTTGCGAAAATTGACTTTTGCACAATTTATCTAAATGGCTAGATAGGCACAATTTTAAAAACCGCCTGTATGAAAAACGGAAAACCTAAGTTATCGAATCTGAAGATATATGTTTAA
The DNA here is from genome assembly GCA_963969555.1 of Polydrusus pterygomalis. NCBI lineage: Eukaryota > Metazoa > Arthropoda > Insecta > Coleoptera > Curculionidae > Polydrusus > Polydrusus pterygomalis. The sequence continues at coordinate 31,224,879 of OZ018376.1, read as the reverse complement.
GTCAAAAGCTGTCAAAATTTAAATGCTTAGCTTTATTACTTTCAAAGTTACTGAACTTTCTTCTCGTTATGTTTTTACATAAAAAAATAATTTTTATAATTTTTATAATTTTATATTCCTTGTAATAGTTTTTATTTTATTTTAGTCTAAAGACTTTGGGTCATGTTTGCCTACATGTTGAAGCAGTCACAAAAAACAAAGGGTATTCTCCGGTCATGCCTCAGTACAGCTGTCTTGTCCTATCACCTGCTAATTTTTGGCACCAAGATGCCAACCAGTTTAGCCAAGATAACACAATTTTGACTACTATATATAATCAACATGTAAGTATAAAATATAGGACATATTTGGATACTGTTTACTTACGCAAAATAATAAGCAACTGTCGCTTTTGCTTCTCGGTCTTGTTAAGTGTATCACCAGTTTTAGTTTAACAAAAATATAATATTTATTTAATAATAATGTAAGGGTCGCCGTTGTCATATGCCAAATATATTTGCCAACCTTTAATTTCAAAGCCCCAATTTAAAAAAACAGCTCGTTGACACAGGCATTGCATTGTTGAGAGATGGATATATAAATGGCCATATATTTACATGTACACGACTAGGATACATATTCTGCATCAAACCCTTTTAGCAGAAAAAGCGTTTGCAGGTGAAATATGTGATGCACTTCGGATATAATACCGTATAAATAATAATAATAATATATATCTTTACTCTCAACCAACTTAAAAAAGTTTATTACATAGAATACAACACCAAATATGTTTAGTAACTATTAATAACTCCATCGAAATTATATAAAAAAAAATATATATATAATAACCATTTATAAAAAAATATTAATATATAATACGTTAAACTTAGTTCAGTTTAAAAAAATATTTTTTTAGTGTTTTTTTAAAAGTCCATAATTTTGATATTTCTTTTGGCAAACTGTTATAAATTGTTATTCCCTTTATATATTATTGATTTTTGGCCAAAAGTACTCTTTACCATTGGTGTTTGAATATGATGATTTTGTCTCGTGATGTGAATAATGTTGCTCGAAGGAAATATTATATTCACTTGTTTTCTTTAATAATAATAGAGTGTATTAGAATGCATAGTTGTAATTTATAAAGTTTTTCTAAATTTAAATATCCATTTGGTTCATATAAATTTATAGTTGGTTCTAAAAAAGGCATTTTATGTATGCATTTAAGTATTTTGTTTTGTAGTTTTTTTAATGGCTAAATTGTAGTTAAATTCGCTGATCCCCAGATTGAAATCATATACCTACCTACTGTAATTTTGAATAAACCAAAGAATAATATATATTTTTTAAATATTTTAACGATATATAATTTTTAGCTTTAAACAATATGCCAATTATTGGTGAGATGTAACTTCTTAAATATTCAGCATATTTTTCTTACACCTTTGCACCGGCATATTGCTTTCCGACCCGTTTGTCTATTTGGAAACTCGCAGAGCTGTCACATTTCAATTTTGTTTTATGACGTTTAGATGAAACTTTTTTGAAAAATATTTTTGTGCATTTTCAGTGTTTTCCAATTATTTTGTGTTTCTGAGATATTTTGGTAGCATACGGTTGGATTTGTGTGCCTGTGAAGTGTTTATTTTTCATTGTCATTGACTATTAGAAAAAAAACTTAATAATAATATGAATAAGATGTATAATAATAAATAAATTTTATATATTTGTTTTACATTCTTTTATAGAAATTTCAAAAAGGAAAAGTGTCAATCGCAGAAATGCTATTTGGAATGCCTTTGCGTGACACTGGTATTAAGAGATATCCTCTACGACACAGGCAACGGATTATCCAATTCGCCGTTACACTATTTTTTAAGGATTTTGACAAAGAGTAAGTAATATTGATATTTTAATATGTTATATAAATGATATGGAAATGACGCGTATTTATATATACATCGGTGACTCTTTGGGTGCCCTAGCAAAACATCCCGTCAATCAATCGTTTAAAATGTTTGATTCCTTAAAATCAGACCTAATAATACGCTACACGCCAATGGAAAACCAATGTTAATTCGCATCCTAACATGCAAGAATTAAAAAAAGGAAATAAGGACGAAATGATTAGTTTTGTCAGCGGCGTTGGTATCATGTAAAATTTGCATAACATAATGTAGCACGTTTTATTGTTTTTACAAAAACAAATGAATAATTTTAAAAAAATACATATTTTTTATATAATTAATTTGAGTTGGGCTACATGCTTGGTGAAACTGTTGTTCCATTGCACAGGAAGAAAAAATAATAACTACTTGTTATGTTTCACAAATTTAATCAGTTTCCTGACACGCGTTTCGACCCTTGCTTGAATTGTCAAAGGAGTACAAGAAGATACTAAATTCCAGGCAGGGTTGGGCAAAATTTGATTTTATTTAAAAAATCATTGATTTTTTTGATTTTATTAAAAGTTTAACATTTTTCTCTCTTTTTAAATTAATACAAATTATTTTAATGTCTGTCTAACAATATAATAGGTCTAAATTCTACCCAAAATATTGTCACAACGCGCTTCTAAAGTTTATATGTATTATATACCTACTACTTTTTTATTTCTTAAAAGCGCGAGTTCTATATACTGTTGATTTTTGAAAAAAAAAATTTTATTACTTATGTTCTGTTCATTGTTCTGAATTAAAAATAAATGGTTTTATTAAATCATGATTTTTTTTTAAATCAGCTCAACCCTGATTCTAGGTGACATTACAAAGGTATTTATATCATATGGTAATTATAAACACGTCATAAAATTAAAATTATAATTAGACGATTGAATGGTCAACTGTGGGTTTTCTTAACTTTTAAGGTACAGATACATACTTAGTCCTAAATTAGTGTGCTATTAAGAATTAGGGAAGCGCCTGAAGGTATTTTGGTTTGATTATTAACAACATTACATTTGTTTTTTATGGCTTAGCCATAACCGAACTACCTTCAGGCGCTTTCCTAATTCTTAATAGCACACTAATTTAGGACTAAATATGTATCTGTACCTACCTTTAAAAGTTAGGAAAACCCACAGTTGACCATACAATCTTCTAATCCCAATTTTAATTTTATGACACGTTTATAGTTACCATAATATGATATAAATACCTTTGTAATGTCACGTAGAATTTAGTATCTTCTAGTACTCCTTTGACAATGGCCCGCAAGGGCCGAAACACGTGTTAGGAAACTGATTAAATTTGTAAAACATAACAAGTAGTTATTATTTTTTCTCCCTGTGCAATATTTTTTAATTTCTTTTTAGGTATTCCGAATGAATGAGTCATAACCATACACATTTACTTTTAGATTATCTCCTGCGCAAACAAAAGTTAAGTTAAGAAATCTTTTTTTTAGCATTTTTTTGAGCTTTTCTACACTCTAGACTATCCCCTAGAATTGACATTGGTATAAACTGACCTCCCAAAGGAATCATAAGAATGCGTTTGTACACACAGCTTGCCAGTCACACATCCCTTGCCGCCCTACAGGTATAGGTTTAGAGACATCTTCAAATTACACTCCAGAACCGGCTCGGCGCCATTTTTGTCCCCGATGGGATAGTTTACTAAAGACAGTAAATCCAAATGGTAGACTTTCAATCTTCGCCACTAAAAAAATTTTAATTCTTTTACAAACGCTACAGGCGGAATTGACACGTACCCCAAAAAAATTTCGTTGCTGCATAAACGGTGCTGATAAACGTTGCTAACTTCACACATATAATTTCTTGTTGTTTCCTTTGCTATTGTGGATTGTGGGTGTTTAATATTTATGGATTTCTAGTATTTGTGTAGTTTAGTGAATTGTGTTTGTGCCTTAATGTAACTAAATTTTTAATTATTATATATCTGAAAACCTAAATAAGGTAGGCATAGGAAAAGCATTCATTTTATAAAAGTAACATAATTTTGAAAATTAGATTTAAAAAGTGGAGTGCCATTAAAATTATTGGAGAAATTTGTGTTTAAATTTATTATTTATTTATCGTATGGCAACACATGTGTCTTAAATATACTTAATTCTATCGGACAACAGAAAAAAAAAGGATAACAATTCTAAATCTTAATGTCTAAGTTTTCGATCCAGGTGGCAGCCGATGGAGTGGCCCTCAGGAAATCTCTGGTCGAGCATTGACTTTGCCGGTGTATACATTCATAGGCTATGTGGTGGATGGTTTGTCGTTCGCCACAGTCGCAAGTGTTGCTTTGGGTTTTACCCCATTTGTATAAAGAGTCTGCACATACACCGCATTCAGTACGGATGCGGTTTAGATAGCACCATGTTTTTCTAGGAAGTGAGGATCCAGGAGCTGGTTCGTTTACAAGAAGATTGTTATAAATATCTGGGGGCACATTATTTTGCCAGGATTGTGTCCACTCTTCCTCTAGTTTAAAGTTGCTTGCGGTAAGAGCTGCAGCTGTTTGGATTGGGGGTTTCTGGAACGCAGCCTGTGGCCAAGTTGATCAATATCTTCGTGGATTTGTAGTTTAGGGTTGCTTAAGATCTTTCTATATTCTCTACAGAGAGCGTCTGAGCGTCGTAGGTGAGCTGGAGGTATATTGCACAGAGTTGGTAGCCAGTATGTAGGTGTAGGTTTAATAGTGCCGCTAATGGTTCGTAGGGTGTTGTTGAGTTGGACATCTATCAGTCTTGAATGTGGGCTATTTAGCCAGACAGGTGCACAGTACTCGGCTGTGGAGAACACAAGGCCCAGAGAAGAACAGCGGGGCGTTTCAGCTGATGCACTCCAGCTTGTGTTTAAATGTAAAATTTTGAAGCATTTCCGGTTAAACTGGATGAGTTGTGACTCATTCATACGGAATACCTAAAAAGAAGTAAATAAATAATATTAAATTTATTACTTATTCATTTGGTTATTGTAAAAACAATAAAATTTTTGTGGCTAATTTTACAATTTCCAACGCCATTTTACGGGAAACTGCCTTTGATAGGTTTAGGATATGTTAGATGTTTTATGCTTAGACCTCCTTAGAGAGTGCATATTTTTAAAAATATACAGAGTGTTCTATGTAGAAGAACAAAGTTGTGTGCATTCCGGTTCAACCGGAAGTGGCGGGCAGACGTTTAAATACTGAAAATGTGAGCACAGCGCCACCATAAAACCTACCAAAATTTCATATTAATATTTGATTTTGTAAGGACGCGACAAGCTGGGTAATAATTTCGTTATCACCCGCTATACAATAATATTCGCGTATGAATCTGTTTTTTGTTTCTTTTAGGTTTATTGAAGGCCTGCATGAAAAACTAGCGACAATTTATCCGCTTCACCAAAACGGCACCACAGGTCTAACTACCTTACTTAACGACACGTTGTTTATAAATTACCCCGAAGAAATCGATTACTTTGAATTAGCTCCTATAATCGCAGCTTTTATTGTTATGTTTCTGTATTATTACTTTTACGTGCGTAAAATAGAAGAAATTAAGTCCAAAGCTCACCTGTCATTCACCGCTTTATTTACAGTGTTGTTTAGTTTGTTGATGTCAATGGGAATATGTTTTATTTTCGGCTTGACTGTCAATAACCAAAGAGGAAAATGGATTTTTCCATATTTAGCCATTTTATTTGGCCTCGAGAACGTTTTAGTTCTCACCAAGAGTGTCCTGATGACACCCTTACATTTAGACGCTAAAATTCGCCTCGCCCAAGGCCTAAGCAAGGAAGGCTGGTGTACAACGAAAAATTTACTTATAGAAATAACTATTTTTACGTTTGGTTTATTTACTTTTGTCCCGGTAATACAAGAGTTCTGTATATTTGCTTTAGTTAGTTTAGTAGCGGGATTATTTATGCAAATATTTTTTTTTTCGACCGTGCTTGGTATAGATCTCAATAAATCTAGTAATTCTGTTGAAAAAACTAACCAAATATTTAGAAATGCCTTGTATCAACCACTCGTGTCGTCTGAAAATTCATCATTTTTAAATAAAGGCATGATTCGGTCTAGGTCTCACCCTAGACTAAGCTTTCACACAAATATTGTTGCAGGACAAAAGCACAATAATGCCCAAGAAAAAAAGATTCCCAAAAGATTGAGAATGGTCAATATCTGGGCTAGAACAAGATTCTTTCAAAGATCCTTCATGATTTTAATGGTTGTATGGATCTGTATGATTATTTACAACAGCGATATCATAAACAATTACTTCCTAAACGCGATGGAAGACAAAAAGAATCACACAAATACCCCTTTCAAGAAAAACTATCTTACCCTCAACTTTTTTCCTCAAGTTAACACTACCAGGTCTCATCAGGTAAACTACGTAACGTATAATCCCCTTGAAATAGAAATTACACCTCGACAAAACCAGTCTTTTGATCTCGAGAAATTGAAGCCGTCCGATTTTGCCCCTTGGTTGAAACTGAGCCCCAGTCATTGGTCGTTGATTTTAAAGATGTACAATGTTTCTCTGAGTGGTAAAAGTTTAGCTGTGCTACCAAGTATTAAGTTGGCTCGTATTATAAGTCCCGAGCAAGCGGTTTTGATAAGAAATCCTGATGAGAAGTACGGAGAGAGGTTCCAGTGGCAGGCTTTGGCGGCTGCTTTAGATCCGATTGACTTTTATGGAGGTAAGACCATTAGCTTATATTATAGCTCTACAAAATCAGATTCATGTCTTACACTTGTAATTTTAAACCCCTAACTCAATTCAAATTAGACTAGTATTTAATATACTAAACACCGATGATAAATTTTTAGATGATTTTCCGCCTATGGACCAAATAGAACAGCCCTTTTATCCGCGCTCGCCGATGGAAATCATGCTTATTACAATCCTAAGTTTGATTAGCGTAATTGTATTGGCATACGGATTCGTAGTACTTTATAAGTGTGTATGCTCTAGAAATTACGCGGAATGGCGGGCTTCCTGGTATCCCGAGAAAAATGAGGAGCCCATGGATGATCAGGTGCTTCTGGAAGCGGTACCTGTAGTGCTCGAAGGACATAGTCAAGACGTAAGAATTTTATTACTACTTACCATCTCTCATTGATAAAGTATGCACGCCGTGTATTAAAAATAGAATAAAAAAACTAGTTCGTACAATAATGTTTAGTGGTTACCTATACAGTGTGTCCACGGATAGAGTTTGGAAGGGGAAATACTTTTTTATTAGTAGGTATAGAAGAAAAAGTCATTTTTTATAAAACGTCTGCTTGTGCTGAAACTGCAATTTCGAATATCAGATTGGCGATTACTATACAGGGTTCGTCATAAACAAGATTTTTAGTTTTTTGTATCTTTTTTTTTTCAATTTTTTGATGATTGGCTAAATCATCACTTTGGGAACAAATGGATTGGAAGGTACCTATGGTCCAAATCAGTTGGCACGTATTTAGTCACCCTCTCTCAATTTCTGATGTTTTTAATATTGATTCTGATTATGTTTATGCCTATGTAATTTACGCAATACTGTGGAGTGATTCTTTCCTACACTTTTGCCAACAAACCTGGGACTAATTCCATTATTTTCTTCTATAGTAGTAAAAGTTCTAAATCTACATTATTTTCTTGTGTTCTACCATCGAGTATATCATTAGTTTGCTCTAAGCATTTATTAATTACAGTACCTTTAAACTCAAAATTATGAACAATATTCAGGGCTGTTGTTTTGCTTAGAATGGGTCTGTCAGAAAACATTGTAGAGAACATTTCGTATACTTTCCGAGAACTATTTTCCCCTTAACAATTGTTATTTTTACTTGAATGTGAAACATGTTCCTGATAAGAAAAGTATAGCTAATAGGTTTATTGACTATTTTTCTGATGTGGGAGAAAAGCTAGCAAACAAAATCAATAAAGGTAAAAACACATTTTCAAATAAAAAAATAACCAATATAAATTCATTTTATTTAGAAGAAACGAATCATCAAGAAGTTGTGTGAAAATGTAATTGATAGTTTAAAATTAAAGAAATCTCATGGTGCCCACGGAATAACAACAGAAATAATAAAAACTATTAAAACTACTATTTCTAGACCACTAACATTTATAAATAATATTTTTAAAACCTAAAACCAGTATACCCAGAAGCTTTCAAAATTGGTATAATAAAACCTATTTTTAAAAATGGAGATTCCAGTAAAACTGGAAATTTTCTTATAGACCAATAACATTAATATCTTCTATAGCAAGAGAATTCGAAAAAATTGTAAAATTATTTGGAAAAAATACATTTATTTCTAATAAACAGTTTGGATTTAAAAAAAATTAATTAACACAAAACGCTATTTGCTATACAAATATATGATGCATTAGATAAAAAACCTTGTAGGTATTAGTATTTTTTTAGATTTAGCAAAAGCCTTTGATACAGTTAGCCATAATTTACTGTTAACAAAGTTTGAAAATATTGGATTCAGAGGAAAGCAATTAGAATTAATTAAAAATTATCTAAAAAATAGACCAACTTATTTATATTCAAATAGATAAAGAAAAAGCTATCCAAAAGTATTTAAGTATGGTGTTCCTCAAGGAACAATTTTAGGACCATTATTTTTAATATTTATATTAGTATTATTTAGTATAAATTGCGATGGACAAATTCATAGTTTTGCAGATGATACTACAATTTTTTACACCGATACAAATTGGGACAACTTAAATAATAAAATTAAAAAGATTTTAAAATTATAAAAAATTGGTTTGATAACAATTTGTTAACAATTTATTTTATTTTATCGGACATCATCGGACCAGTTTATTTACGAAATATGAATAGTATTCAAATAAATGAAGACATTCAGATTTTTAAAGTTAATAAAATAAAATATTTAGTAAATATTTTTGACAGTAAATTAAATTGGAATTTTCACACGCGTTAGTTAAAACTCATTTAAATTACGGAATTTTAGGTTGGGGAGGAATAAATAGAACTTTAGTTAAAAAATTAGAAGTATTACAAAAAAGGTTTCTAAAAATTGTATTCAATAAAGATTATCTTTATCCTTCAAAAGAATTATATTTAGAAACAAAAAAGTTGAACGTCTTAACATATATAACATCTTAATATATATATATATGGGAAACATGTGTTTCGTGATCTAGGTCCCCTAAAACCTTGACATCTAATATCTCAAAAAAAAATCGCGATTACACCTTTTTCTCAAGCAAGGAGAGTAAAAGATCCCTAAACTGCCTTGATTATAATTGGATAAATAAATTAATATATTGCCAGTGGCAACGCTACATCCAGGTATGATTTCCGCCAATTAAAGAAAATGAAAAAGGTGTAATTAGTTAGGAACAAGAATTTCTTCTCTGGTCCAGCGACACCCGTTCATTGGTCTTTTCCGTTTTAGGTGGAGTGCATCGCAACTGATGGAGTACACTTAGCCAGTGTATGCCTGGGCGGTCAGCTAAAAGTCTGGGACAACAGTACTGGCGAGTTGGTAGCTGTAATCGACCGAAAGGCCTATTTCGCCAGCCAAGAAAGCGAAGGGTTCTTTTTGGAAAACGACGACGCATCAGACTACGAGTCTGGTTCCCCACCATCCCGAGATGAAGTCTTTCCCAGGCTGATTAACAAAATAAACACAGATTTTTCTACCCTAAAATCTGGAACATCAAACGATTCTTTTAACTCCAGAATGGAGTTTTACAGAGCTTTTAAATTCCACTATACCAGCGATAGGCTTAATGATAGAGTCCCTGGGAAAAATAATGTAGGAAGACAACGCCAGCTCAGTTTGGAAGATGACAGTCGCCAATCTGACAGCTCTAGTAGAAAAACCAGCGATTGTGGCAACGGTTCCGGTAGCAAGTTGTCGTCTGTGTGGTGCATGGATTATGTCGATAACTTAATTATTATTGGTTGTGCGGATGGTAGGCTGGAATTTTGGGAGGCTACTACTAGTAAATTTAGAGTAAGTTATAGTTTCCCTCAAGCTTATTAAGGTGAGAGTATCAACATGCTTGCCAACCTATAACCTATTTCGCGTAGATTTATTTATGATTTCTAGCTTTTATACAAAATTTAAAGAAAATCAGTATCGACTTGATATTCTATAGGTAATAATTGACATATGTTATAAATATCAAGGAATTTCATAACTTATTTTAAGAGAATTGTATAGCGAAAAATATCGGGTAAGATTTTTTTTAACATTATTATGTCATTGTCACTCATTGTTCTTTCACTATACAATTCTCCCAAAATTAGCAATGAAATAAATTGATATTTTTGTAATATATCAGATACTACCTATATAATGTACCGACGATATTGATTTTCTTTAAATGTTAGTTATTAAAATAATAAACTCAAAAAATCAACGCAAAATAGGTTATAGGTTGGCAATGGATTGAATGACGTTGATAATTCAACCTTAAGATAAATACAAAGCTTAATTTTTGAAGTCAACGTAGTTAAAAAACACCATTATAGCAATTTAAATTACAACAAGAATAATGCAAATGTTAAGTTTTTTACCTCTTTTGATTTTTGCCTACTTGGTTAAATGGTTAAAATGGATCGGGGTTCTGATTTTTAATGATTACGATATTTTACATCAAATATTTGGATAATACAAAAAGAAAACTTATTTTAGTGTATATTTGAAGATGGCAACGACTCTGGTATCACCAACGTAAAAATCATTGGCTCACGAGTTATAGCGGCAAGATTGTGCGGCTCCATTGATTTTTTGCAGCTGCAAACGTACAACCAAGGCAGACCTGTTGATTGGAACTTTACGTGTGCTTATAGAAGAACACATATACGCACTGGGTCTATGGGCTCGATTTCTGAACGGGAAATAAAAAATCAGGTAAGTGCATAGTACATATACAGCGTTAGGCAAATGTTCCGGAACGGCTTAATTACAGGCGAACGAAAAGTGATATCGGATCCGGGTTTTGGGCAATCTATAGGACTAAAATTTTACTATTTGACTATTATACCATATGTCAGTAATGTCACCAACTGTCAAGTGTTGACGTTATTTTTTTTTTAATGGAACACCCTGTATATTTTTACATTTTTTAATTCCACATAAAATTATAATTATTTTGGAATATATGGAAGAAGGGGTTCCGTTTTGCTATGTCAGCAATAATTTTGCATGTCAATAAAAGAGGGGATTTCCCTAATGTACTATTAGAACTGGAACCCTTTATCCCAACCAATTACAAAAGATTATTTCTTATCAACATTCGTCTACTGACTCCTCCTACGAAACTAGAAATGTCCTTGTCCTTGTTCTATACACTATCTTTCCACTACATCTCTTCTTATCAAGCTCAACACCCATTAAGAGTCTTAGCACTACAGCGAAGTATGAGATAAGTAATCCATCCTTAAGGACACCAATCCATATCCGACAATATTATTAATAGTAGTAACACCATTGGTCCATAGGTGAACTTTGAAGAGTGGATAATCAGCAGGATTTGGGTCTTAGATTTGACACCAAAATGACATTTACTGGACATGTTACAACTAAAATACAGGAGACACAAAGGATAATGGATTATAGTTAGAAATACTAAGAAATTTGATACTGATGTTTGTTTTCGATCGTTTCACACATTGGTGTTACCAAAGTTAGAATATGGTAGTATTATACGGACCAGTGGCGGCTTCTCCTATGAGGCAGGTGAGGCAGTGCCTCACCAATAATTTTGCAAATTAAATAAATTATAAATTTATATTACTTTACTATTTGCATAAATATATATCCATTAGAATTAATGCCGTCAACGCGCTTCGCTAGAAATATCTATCATCCATCTCATTTCTGCATGGTTAGAGGCCTGGCCTCCCGCTTCCTTGTCTAGCGTATTAGTGAAAATATCTAATGTGCTGTATGACATACCCGTAATAGTCCAGTCGAATCTAGCTTTAAATAGCGCTTAAAAACATTATTTTGAGGCCAGCCTCAACTCTACGTAAATTTAATGCGAACGCGACGGGACTAATCTAATCTATAAAGATTAACGCCGCGACACGGTATTTGGAGAAATGCTATTATTAGATTAACAGTAACAGGTTGTCCGTTGAAAGTTTAGAGAGAGTGCATAGTGCATTGTATTTTATTATAGTTTTCAGTAAATACTTTTGTGGTTTTCCGTACTGATTTTTGTTTTGCGTTTTTTCCAACAGTTTGGGCAGTGCTTTTTCTAAAATATTAATATTAGGTACATTACTTTTATTACTTATTGGTCTATTTGTTTTGTGCTTATTAGCGAAAAATGGATTCAGCGGGACCTAGCACAGCTTCACAACTTCCCCAGGTAAATGTAAACATTCGCAATCCTACTTGTGATCTTGTTAATTTTTTAGTAAATGAGCAGAATTTTTCAAGTAATTCCTATGAAGATAAATTGTACATAGTAAAAGAAGTAAAGCGACCTGTTCCAGATTTGAGTAAACGTCTTGTTACTATCGGTGGGGTGGGGAAATCAAATCGGAGCTTTCAAAACACTTGGTACGAAAAGTACGACTGGCTTACTGGTAGTGTAACGTTAAACAAATTATTTTGCTGACCGTGTATTCTGTTTGCAACAAATAATAGCGACAAAGTTTGGTCAATATGTGGTTACAGCGATTAAAAAAACTTGTCTAAACTTTAAAATCTAACCTTGCTAAAAAAAATTTTTAACAGTGCCTCACCACTTTCAAATACCACGAGCCGCCCCTGATACGGTCCCCTTACTATTATGTTTGAGTTAATTTTATCAAGGGTGTACAAAGAAAATTCCTAAAATATATGTATTTAAAGAAACACGATTCCTATGCAAATAGAGGCTGTGATCAGGTTTTGTTGGGTGTTTTTGGCAGACTGTCATTGGTAAAAAGACGAATTAAAATATATCTTCATTACACTATTTAAGTTACTGAGTTAAGTCAGGTTTCTTTTTCAATAAATCGAGTCAACACTAGATCTAATAAAGTGTTCTCTTTGGATTTTCCTGGTACAAAGATGTTCAAGAGGTCGCCAATTAGTCAAATGTGTAACTTGTTTAATGAGTATGCTGCTAACCTAACATTGACAGAGATACTACCATTTTAAATTAATTTAAGATATTATTGGGCAGCAGGTTAACTGTGAAATGGTATATCTTAATTAGTGTATATCTAGTAAGAAATAGTACAACTGTAGAGACTTAAATTGAATATGTTAATGGCAGTTGCTGTTGATACTTGAATGAATAAATAAATAATAGTCTAGCACTCTTTTTCATAGAACGATTCAGAAGAAGACCTGAGATGCATGAAACTATTCAGCGTCAAAGCACATCAGCAGCCAATCACTTGTCTAGATTGCGAAGGAGGGAGAATAGTGACTGGCAGCCAAGATCACACACTGAAAGTGTACAGGGTGGAAAACGGAGATCCCCTGTACTCGCTTCACGGACACTGTGGCCCTATCACTTGTCTGTTTATCGATAGGGTTTGTCCTGCGACATCTGGAAGCGGTTCACAAGACGGAATGTTGTGTGTTTGGGATCTGTTATCTGGTATGTATAATTAAGGATGTTTTTTTTAAATTGTGAAACGCATTTTACACTTATAATGAATATCTGAACCATAATTTTGGTTAGTTATATATTTAGAATGTTTTTTAAATGTCTATCAATTTTAAATGTCTAAACCACTTTGAATGTGAATTGTATTATACAGACTGAAAATTTCATTTTTCGGGAAAAAGTCATTCTTGATAAAAAGATTTCCATGTAAAAAAATGCAGTTCACGAAGAGAAAATTTTGATTTTTTATACAGGGTTCGCAAAAACTTCAAAAACATGATTTTTCTGCAAGAGTAAACTACCTTTATTTTTAATTTTTGACCAAAATGCCAATTAGAAAACTTATTTAGAATAATGTTTGTAATTTAAATCAGAGATTTAAAATAAATCTTCGTTTTTTTTTAGTTTTTTAATTTTTAGAAGTAAAAGATTTTTTTTGATAGCAGCATTAGCGGTCGAAATACGTACATTATCAATAACAGAGGGGTATCGAAAAGTTTCAAAAACTGATTTTTGGTGTTACCAGAAATATGTATTTTTAATTTCACAAATGAAATGGCCCCGGAAATAACACAAAAAATCTTAAAATAACAACAAATAATAATTTCATAATTTGCTATTCAAACACTCTCCCTCCATATTTAACAGTGTTGCCAGAATAACAAAACAAAAAGTCGCCCTCGATCAGTATGAAAAGTCGCCACAGCTTTTTTGAGATATTGGGGTTAGAAAACTGTCAATACTAAATAAAAAAAATGTATATGTGTATAAGATAAATAAACTTTATTATAGGTACACAAAGAATAAAAACAAAACAAAAAAACACTGTCTGAATCTTATTGCCTCCCATTTGGGGATTGGGGCATAGACTTAAATTGTCTATGGATTGGGGCGAATAATGTAATGGCAATGGCACTCACAAAAGAACCAATAAAGATGGCACTGGCTTCGGCATTTGACAATCGACCAACCGACAAGTAGGCTTTCGGGGAATCCCCAAAATTTGACGTACAATTCGCGGTGCGGTCAGATATTCTCTTTGAGAAATACCTCTGTGCAATAATCATTATTATTGTGACGTTGTTTCTTCCTATGTATTGTATACAACGTGTATATTCAATTTTTCACCTGTAAAAAGGCGCCAAAAATAAGCTTTTTATCGAAAATTGCCGCCATACTCTCATAGAGACAAAAAGTCGTCATTTTGGCGACTTGTCGCCCCAAATGGCAACACTGATACATAATACTTACTACATTTTTCCAGCTGTAAACAAATGTGGTCAAAACTTCTTTGAATTTCTTCAATGGAAATTGTTTGAACAGCTTCAACAATTAGCTGTTTTAGAAGCTGTACGTCGTTCTCAATTGGACGGGAGTACCCTAATTGTTTGAGGCGCCCCTAAACATAGGCATCTGAAATAGTTAAATCAGGACGTCTTGGGGCCACAGAACCGGACCATTCCGACCAATCCATCTGTGGCCAAATGTATTATTAAGCCATCCCCTCACTTCAATTGCGAAATGCGCAGGGCATCCATCTTGTTGAAAGTACATTTCGTTCCTAAATTGGAGAGGTAATTCTTCTAGGTTGTCAGAAAGGAATGTTTCCAACATTTCAAGGTAACTCCTACGGTTACACGGGTTTTCGAAAAAGTATGGGCCAATAATGACATAATAAGAAATCGCACACCAGACATTTACTTTTTTGTAATATTGTCTTCTTGCAGGAATTCTAAAACGGGGATTATTTTCGCTCCAGTATCTAATATGCACAGAAGACACTTTCCCGTTTGTTGAAAATGTCGATTCATCGGAGAACATGATAAATTTATAAAAATTCCTGTTTTCACTTACAATTTTGTTTTCGACCCACAGACAAAAATTCAAACGTTTGGCTTCGTCTCCTTCTTCCAACATTTAATTAAAAGTTGGCTTAAATGGGAATATTTTGTTTGCCTTTAAACTATACTGAATATGAGTTTTTTTTACTTCAAGTTCTTGAGCTCGGTTTCTTAATGGAGGGGTAGGATTGTCAGCAACAGACTGCAATACGATTAGGGAAGCTGCGTCATTCTGATCATAGTTTTTTTTTTTATTTATTTTTTAAATTGGAAACTGACCCAGTTCGCTGAAATTTTCTTAATAATTTATGAAGTCCCATTTTTGAGACGTAAACGTTAGGGTATCTTTGATTAAATTTCTCTATCACAAATCGCACCGTAACATTGAACTAAATAAACCCTTTGTTCTAAGGTCAGCATTTTCAAAACACATCAAATTCTATTTGACAACTTCAAATTTGCCCCATACGTAAAGTACAGTAATAAAAAGGTAAAAAAAATGCCTTGTTTTTACAAAAGATGGTAGGAATGCATTTAAAATAAGATACACATCACCCATTATGAAAATAGAGTCTAATAAAATTTTATATTAATATTTTTATTGAGCAGCAAAATTTCCATTTACGTCTAAAAATTAAAAATTAAAAAATCGAAGATTTATTTTAAATCGCGGATTTAAATTACAAAGGTTATTCTAAATAACAAGTTTTCTAATTGGCAGTTTGATCAAAAATTAAAAATAAAGGTAGTTTACTCTGTACTCTGTACTTACTGTATAAAAAAATCAAAATTTTCTCTTCGTGAATTGCATTTTTTTACAAGCAAATCTTTTTATCAAGAATGACTTTTTCCCGAAAAATTAAATTTTTCATCACTTTGTAATCTATATTTTACATTTTATAAATTGGACACATAATGTAAACATTCATTTGTAATAAGATGAATAAACTTAACTAAACTAAACTGCGTACTTAATACAATATAAATTTCTACCAATTTTTCTTCACCATTTATTTGATACACCAATATTCCATAAAAACTCCATTAGGGTTGTACACTTGAATACTTTTATTCTAATAAATTTGTGAAGGAAGACTTTCAGTTTTTATTCTATACTTTCAACTCCACTTTAAATATGTACTATTTCTTCAAATGCTTCATTATTTATTCTAGGAACCTGCATGTACAGTATCCAAGCCCACGACGGTTGCATCATATCCCTTACCTACTCCGCTAGTTACGTAATCTCATTAGGAATAGACGAACGTCTGTGCGTTTGGGAGCGATTTCAAGGACACCTGTTGAAATCTATATTTGTGGGACAAGTGTTTTCTAACCACGTGTTAATGCTGGCACCCCATCTGGTGGTGACGGGACGAAATGGCGGTTTAGTGATATGGGACGTGAGAAATGGGGAATGCGTGCGGACTATAACTTTGGGCCGTGACCCGTTTGTGTTTATAAATCATTTGATTTTATTAAGGGATGCTGTTTTGTGTGATTATGGAAAGCAGTTAGGAATAGTTCGATTTCCGTTAATTACTCATAAGTTCGATTAGATGGATTTGAAGAAGCTGTTTGTATAGAAACATGCCAAGTTGTTAGACCTGGCAAAAGGCCGCTTTGAGTTTGTCTGCAGGTATTGAATTTACTAATCTAACAAGATTTTTAACTCTACAAGGTAGATTGTTATAATTATTGTCAAGGTAATAATTTTGTCTGACTTCTATTGCCTTTATTTTGTTACCCTACACAACGTTTAGTATAGCTCTTTAAGTGTAAACTGAAAATAGTTAGACATAGTAAGGATGGAAACGTAGAGCATAATAAAGACAATAATTGAAATCCTACAAAATCATTCTTTAGATAACATCGTCTTATTGTAAAATTAATTTTTCCTACTACCACCTATAAATATGAGAAAAAAAGCCCGATTAAGTTGGCTAAAAAGTGCTTTATCTGACACGCGTTTTGAAATATTTTTTTTCAATACATGTGTTGAAAGAAAAAACAGCTGGTGGCGACGAATTTGACAGCAAAATTATTTAAAAAATAATAAACTTACGGGACCCTTGGAGCGAATTGGGGTGCTGGGTGGGGTAAAATCCACAACGACATTACTGCAAATAAAAAAAACTTTTTATGTTAATTTTTAGCAGATTTTATGATAAAAATATTAATAAAAAAAACCCACTAAACAGACAAAGAAGATGCCAATCTCGCCCACTAAATATGTCAACTGAGTTGAGCCACAGAAAACAAAGGGTTTACCTAGAATAGAAATGGAATACCAATTTATAATTTAAGTTCGATTTTTATCAGGGATAGAATACCCATACAATGTTTAAGGAAAAAGTCTATTACCTGAACTAGGCATGTTAAAATGGGCATTGTCTTTTTTTTGTTTTAATATAGACGCTTCTGTGGGAATCCGTCTTGAAATGTGTTAAACATTTTCAACTTTAGTGTTGAAATAACTTTTTCAAGTCTAGTGTTAAAATAATTTGTTTAACGCGCGATGGTGATATACCTACCTACAAAATTTTAAAAACAAATAATCAAACTATTTTTGATCATTTTTTATAGTCGTAGGAAAAATTGTGCGAAAGTGATTTTCTTAAACTCGGAGAATTTCCGCACTTGGCTTACGCCTCGTGCTAAATACCTCCTCGTTAGAAAAGTACCCTTTCAACACTTGTTATGTAATATACTATTAAAATTACTGACAATTTGAAATCATGGTGTAATGTAAATGGTCATATTCAGTGTGAGTTTGTAACTTTGAATAAAGTCAGTAAATCCAGTACTTAACATTTTGAGTTGCGGTCTCTTTTATAAAAAAAATATCGATACAGTGTGTCCCAAATTAGAGATATGAGAATATCGATAGTTTTTTCAAATGTTAGCCCAATTTTTTGATTGACTATTTTTATAGTCTATATTAAGTACTTAAGTACCAAATTTCCACCATTTATTCCTTGTCATTTATAAGATATTAAACAAACAAAAATTAATTTAATTGAAAAATAAAAAAAACCTTCTATCCATCTTTAATACTTTGCTTAAAATTAGTGTCCGGTCGAAACAAGATTTTCAGCCGAAACCGAATCTTCGGCCTTGGTCTCCGTTTCGGCCGAAACCGAAACTTAAAAATGTTATTGTATTACTGAAATTTAATTTATTTTATATAGGACGAGATCGATCTTGGGAACGGATTGAACACTCTTCCCACTAAAAAAAAAAAGATCGACAAAAAAATCTATTATTTATATATAGACAACACTGCCTACGAACCCACCCAAAGTTAGCCGAACGGTGCGCGACAATTCACGAACACTGAGTTTCGGCATGGCCGAAGGTTCGACTGGTTTTTGGTCGAAACCGAAACTGTCACCGAATGTAGATTTTTTGGCCGAAACTAACCGAAACCGAACCTTCGGTCGGTCTCTACTTAAAATGTTGTCCAATCACGACTTGGCAATATTATTATCCTAAACGCAAGTAACGTTTTGAACATTTCTAATTACTTTGCGAGAAATTAACCTACACTCATCTCTTATTTGTGATTTAAATATCTTATAAATGGCAAGAAGTAGAAATTTGAAATGAGGTACTTATGTATAACTTAATATGCACTTTAAAGGGTTGCCACTTAAAAAATAATCAATAGAGTCATATTTCTAATTTGGGTCACATTGCATCAATATTTTTTTTTTTAAAAGACCACAACTTCAAATAATGTTAATGCCATTGTCCAAGCATTTTTCCAAAAAAAAAACACTGGATTTACTGAATTTATTCCAAGTTACAAACTCATTATTTTTATATATGTGCCAGGTCTACTCAAAGCCATAAAGTATCTATCTATAGAGAGTTAACTGTAATGTTGGGATTTTAGCTAAAAGAAGTGACACTAACAGGCTGGAATAATAGTGATAAGGGTCGTTTAAAAGATAACCGGTTCTTTTTTCACATAAAACTATCAGTGTCAAATTTATCATTTTATTTTTTGATATATTTCGTTATTTTTAATGAATATTTTGTTATTTTTGTATTAAAAAAATAATTAAAATTACGAACTTGACACTGATATGGTTGTTATAAAATGATAGTACCTCGCGACAGCTCCATACCGTTTTTGAAGTACACCATATCGATTCAAGGGCTTTTAGAGCGGCTTAACTATCAGAGAATATCTTGATTGGCTTTGACCATTTACAGTAGAAGCTCTATAGGCTAATACTTTATGAGCATAGCATTGCTATACTTCTCTACGATTGTGGCAAGTTACAATAACACAAATTAACCATAATAGCTGTTAATACACGACCTTTTCTGATTCAGAGCTTTTGTATCTTTATACCCTTTATTGGGAACCATAAAAAATTAACTGAGGCTACAAATTTCAAGACTTTTGCGTTGGGATTATTTTTAAGTCCAAATTTAAATAGATTTTTGATGCCACTTTTAAAAACATAGAAACTTTTTATTTTTTAATTATTTAGGTAGTTTGATTGAGAGATACAAGGATTTAGGCTTTATTTATTAATTTGTGTTTGATATGGTGGTTTAAGTAATGTAATGTGTGGAGATTTTATTGTTCCTATAGTTTTAAGAGTAATATTTTAATTATTATAAAATAATATGATCTCCGTTTTTGTTGGTTTATTTTTTATAAAGAATACCATAGAATTTTATGTTGCGTACTTACGTTAGTATTGTTTTATGAAAATTTGTGATGTATCCAATATTTATTAATGCTTTAATCCATAGACATACAGTGTGTCCGCGGATGGGGTCCCCAATGGGGAAAAATCTTTATTATTCATTTTACGACCAAAAGTTTTCTTTATAAAAAGTTCTGCTTGTTGAGAAAATGAATTCACGATAAAAAAAATATTATATAAGATGTACATTGTGTTAAAAAAAATACATTTTCGAAAATGCCTTGATGAAAACAGAATACCGACAGATGTAAATAAAATGCTGACATAAACATGAACGTATACAAAATCGGTTTTATTGATTTTTTTGTAAAATGCAAATAATTAAATGAAAACGAAAATTTCATAAATTTATTTTCAACCAATTAGAAGGCTCCTTTTTGTTTGCGTTGCTTATAGCGACGGGAGACTATCGCGATAGGCTATAGCCTATTACCCTCATAAAATTAATTAGTGATAATTTTTCTGTCAAAAATGAAGTGCTTTATTTTTTTATGGCAAACGTCACTCAGAATAAAATCAAAATACATTTTGTAGCTAACTTATAATTTTTATTGAGAATAGGTCGTAGGTCTCATCATCTCATCATATTAAAAGAAACTCCAATTTATGATATTTTCTTACGGAATCTCCCACGCAGCAGAATTAATTCCCGATAATTTTTTTCTCGGTTTCAATCATGTTTTTGTAAATTTTCCTCGTTTTCGACTCGGAATAATTTTCTATCAACAAAACCATTCGTGACCTTGAAAAAAATTATCGGTAATAATTCTGCTGCTAGGATAAGGCTAGTGATAATTATTAAAATTTTATTTTAAAATATTTGAATTTTTATTTTAAAACTTGTATTTAGTCTTTATGCTAGTTTATAAACAACTTTGTTTTATAAAATTTTTGTTAAAAATAATAAATAATGGTACTTCTCTCTTGAAGCATTTTCATATTTTCCTAATTTATAACACCCTGTACATCTGATCTAACATTTTTTTATCGTGAATTAATTTTCTCAACAAGCAGAACTTTTTATAAAGCATGACTTTTGGTCGTAAAATGAATAATAAAGATCTTTTCCCCGTTGGGGATCCCATCCGCAAACACACTGTATAATAAAGGGGATAAAACATTTTATTCATAAAACACCATTTGTTTAAAATCATACATACCCTCACAGTTTCAAATAAGCTAGAAGGAGATAGCTTTAAAAATGGCAACGCTTAAGCTGTGCAGCATATGTTTTTTTAAGGTCATGAGTATAAAGTTATTTTAATATAAAACAATTATTTATATATTGTATGTTGTCTCTCTAAAAAGAACTGCGTCACTTTGATAAATTTTAAGGAAAGGCTTCTTTAATAGTGCCAAGTATGCTGTAAATAAAATTATGTAAAATCGCTAACGATTTTCACCTTAAAACTTTCACTTTGTTTGTCAGGTAATGGTTGTGAATCCCCGATATATTTGGCACTTTAGTAATTCTCCAGCAAGCATTTTATTTTAATTTTGTGTATACACTCTACGTTGTTAATGGTTGTTATCTGCATATGAGGCCTAAATAATTTCTGTACATATCAATAAAATGTCGCTTAAAAAACTAAAGAGTCTTATGACAATAATAAAATTACTTTAAAAACGACACGCTTTGGAATTTTACAGTAATTTTATCATAACGCAATTAAATAATTTGGATCTAAGATTAGATATAACCAAGGTTTTTTATTATTTATTTATTTTGTCATGTAGATATTTTTAAAAGAAAATCAACCTTTACTTAAAATATAGATTTAACACACCACTAAAGCTAAAAACAACCTCAATAACCGCACATACCACCGACATATCATTCCGGGGTTCGTTTTTTTACACACCATGCACTGGCGAACCGTTGCTAATAAATTACTGGAAATGGTTCTATTCCAAAATATAGGTACTAAAAATGAATCGAAAATAACAAATGGTCACAAACAGAGCTCAGCAACACTGTATCGTAAACATGAGTCATAAAATGAATTAATTCGGCTTTACTTGTAGTAAAAATGCCCGTACAGCGTTGGCACAGTGATTTCACTTATACAGTATAGGTAGACCAGAGAACGAACTACTTGGTAGTTAGTTCTCTGAGGTAGACGTGACAAATGCATCTAAATCTACTTGTTTTCAAACACAAGATCTAGGGCAATCGGCAAAAACGTGTCATCATTGATTTCTGCTAAGAGAAAATACTAGTGAGGCCTTTGCAATTTCGCTTTTTGATCAATATTTCGTTACTTTCTCGTTTTATCCAAAAATCGGCCAAATGCTTACCCGTCGTTATAGTACAATTGCCTAGCAGAAAAAGGAAAATGTGCTAATTGCAACTGCCATATGTTTTATGACAATATACAGGGTGTCTCACGGTCGATGGTACCTTAGACGTTTCTGACGAACCAGTAAAGGAATCGTTTTGAAAATTTGGTCGCGTACATTAATGGACATGCTCTACCAACCTAAAATATTTTTAACAGTACAGTGTTGCCGCCTGCACACAAAAATAATAGTAACTTCGATTTTTTAAATGCAACACCATATATTTTATTTTATTTTCGAAACCCCCATTACTGTCCTTATAATTTTTATTAACTCTACTCTATACTTATATTTTACCGTTTCTAAGATATAAATTAATTTCAGTTTTTTTTTGTCCGAAAACGTCACTTTTAAAAATGCTGATAATTTTGAACTCTAAAACACTGAAACCCTGAAATTTGGTAAATGGTTAACTAATACCATAAACCTCTTTGCCCTAGTCCCAAAATCTTAGTTGCAATATACAGGGTGGTTGAAAAATACACTTATTCTGGTAGCTTGAAAAAGTAACCATAAGTCCTTTTTTTCAAATGTAACACCCTGTATATTATTACGAATTTAAAAAGCTGCTAAAATTATACTTAATTCTTGTATATCATACCTGTACCTAACTAACTAGTTTAACCATTTTTTTGACGTATTAAGCATAATTTGTAAAGATTTCTATACAATTCAATTTTTATTCAGTTATTAGTTAGTTAGCCATGACAAAAACTGATGTTTATGTATGTTACTATGGTTATCGTTTTGACATTTCATTAAGTTTAGATACAAGATAGAAATACACTTTAAAGTCATGGAAGAAAACTATACAAATGCAGTTCTTATGAATTTATTTATTTTATTTGGACAATGTGATAGAATTATCGCCAGGACATGTATAAAGTTTAACAAAATGCACTCTAATTTACCGCCAATGAATCTTAGAAAATTCATAATGATCCAGGATAATTTTATTAAATGTTAACTAGGTAGTCAAATAATAAAATACTACTAAAATTATAACTAATAAAATGCTATTTTAACAGATGTTCAAAACGCTGGCCGTTTACATCCAAACACTTTAATATGCGGGTGTTGACTGCATGGATTTCAAGAAAAATTTAGTTTTAATGTTTTTTGCATATTAATGCAAACACACATTGTCCAAATAAAATAAATAAATTCATAAAAACTGCATTTGTATAGTTTTCTTCCATGACTTTAAAGTGTATTTCTATCTTGTATATAAACTTAATGAAATGTCAAAACGATAACCATAGTAACATACGTAAACATCAGTTTTGGTCATGGCTAACTAACTAATAACCGAATAAAAATTGAATTGTATAGAAAATTTTACAAATTATGCTTAATACGTGAAAAAAATGGTTAAACTAGTTAGTTAGGTGCAGGTATGATATACAAGAATTAAGTGGAATTTTAGCAGCTTTTTAAATTCGTAATAATATACAGGGTGTTACATTTGAAAAAAAGGACTTATGGTAACTTTTTCAAGTTACCAGAATAAGTGTATTTTTCAACCACCCTGTATATTGCAACTAAGATTTGGGACCAGGGCAGAGAGCCCTATGGTATTAGTTAACTATTTACCAAATTTCAGGGTTTCAGTGTTTTAGAGTTTTAAACTATCAGCATTTTTTAAAGTGACGTTTTCGGACAAAAAAAACTGAAATTAATTTATATCTTAGAAACGGTAAGAGATAAGTATAGAGTAGTGTTAATAAAAATTGTAAGGAAAGTAATGGGGGTTTCGAAAATAAAATAAAATATATGGTGTTGCATTTAAAAAATCGAAGTTACCATTATTTTTGTGCGGAAGCGGCAACACTGTATTGTTAAAAATATTTTATGTTGGTAGAGCATGTCCGTTTATGTACGCGACCAAATTTTCAGACCGATTCCTTTACTGGTTCGTCAGAAACGTCTAAGGTACCATCGACCGTGAGACACCCTGTATACTTATGATTTATAGAATTTTTTTATTATTTAAAATTTTTGTCAAGTTCCCTATTAAAGAAAAAATAATTTTTACTCTAGAATAATATGCTGTTATTAAAGAATGCAAAGACTTATCCCTTTTTGATATGATGATAATGTCGGTATATTGAGCTTAAAATTAAATATCTCATTTTAGTGCTAAGGGAAAAAAAAACTATAAGTGCTCTCTAGTATCTCTACAAACGGTTGAGAAGCACTGCTCTAGTGGTATCACCTATGATCGGCAATGCAATCGATAGCCCCCCATACACCAACATATAAGTTGGACCGATTTGATCCGTTCGGTTTGGTCTGCGAACTAGGCCCGCCACGTACCAAAACTCTCGTCATTTTTGGGCAGCCGAATTTGGCTCGTCGACTTTAAAAAATGACTGACTTTCAGACATTTGTTAAGTATGGTTATATGCTTTATTTTTCAAATTTTTGTTCATGTAAGCTTTGCATTTTACTTGCCACAAACATGGATAACTTTGGTAAATGTTAATAAATTCAGTTATAAACTCTTTTGATAAGTAACGTGAATCGGCAGGCATTATTTGTCATTATTATCATTTTAATTTAACCTCAAACCAAGTTGGATGACTTTTTATGATGATGTCAAATTAACCTAGCTAATCTAATTGACGGGTTAAAATCGGCTGATTTCATCCGTGGCAGATATTACACGGCCCGAGGAAGCTCGGCTCGCCACATACACGTAAAGTTTTATTGGCGTATTTGGCTCGTGCCATATCAAATTCGTTAAGTTATCCGCTGGTGTATGGGGGGCTAATCAGTCATCAACCAACTGATGGTTTTAAATCTATAAAAGAAAACATTTCCAATTATTACTAATTTAACATTTTAAGTTAAGTTTTTGGAATCGGAAATAGATTCATTTAGACTACAGATACAAAAATTCTGAAACTTTCGCTATTTGTTAAAATTTGATCATTTTAGTGAAGTTTAGTAAGCTCAAATATGTATGTAGCAAATATATTTTTAGACGTTAAAAAAGAGTAATATATTTTCACATTTACAAACGATGCCTCAAAGCTTAAAATTTTTGTGCAAAATAAAAAAAAAGCGTTATTTTGACTAAAACTATGGAGGACTTGAGGTAGGAGGCCGATCGCAATGCATTGAATTCGGTCCCAAATTAGCATCGGTAATTCAGCTTTACGAGTCGCCGTAAGATGGCGCTCGTGTTCGAAGTGGGTTATCAAATAAATGGTTTCTTATGGACGCAATAACTATTTTTATTTAAATTAGTTCTTTAAGGAACAAATAAGGACTTTTATATGAATTTACACTTACTTTGTTATACTTATTAGTAAACTCGGCCTGTATAAAGTTCCAACGATGCTTCGTTTTTAAAATACAGGAACATTCTAGCTGGAGGGTTTTACCTTTGGAACTAGAAAGAGATTTATTTGGCTGCGTTTTCTCTCTGAAGAAGATCCTGTCTTACACCCCGACACAAAGCAAACTCTACTTTTATAAATTGTACCATTATTCATTATAACTATGGAAATCAATTACAATACAACGTTATTTGTCTTGTCTTTCCTTCAAACTTTATTTGTTATTTCGAAAAATAAAATGTCAATTGTCAAAAGTATAAAAGTAAAAGTTAAAAACGAAGAAGAAGAAGACGACATCAGCCCACTTGCGACACGAGAGCATCTATCGGCCAATTAGCGAACTAACCAAAAAACCGGGACAGAAAATGAAAATGCTGCCATTGTCGATCGGCCTCCTACCCTCTAGTTCTCCATAACTAAAACTTACAGTTTGTGCCTTATTCTTGTTATTTGTTAAGAAGATTGGTTATGAAGTTTTCGCCATTTCAGTTTTTTGACGTTTAATATTTTATGTTAATTATATTTTAACTAGAGAATTAATTAGTTGGGGGTTAGAAAAGACATTTAAATTTGGGGGTGCACGTGCACATGTCCGTCTTTCAATATCGTTAGAGTACAAGAAATGGTTTATTTTTCAAGCTGTGACTGGAAATGTCTAACTGGACGTCTATTCTCCAATTTAAGATAAGTGAACGCTCTCTCGCGAGAAGGGACAATTCACATCATATGCTCACATCGTCATGGAAATGAATAGTCATTTTAAGTTTCAAGAATACAATTTATACATTTTTAAGAGAAAAAGTAATCACTTCTCTTGAAATGCTCATTCGCCTATTTCGAGAATAGACGTCCAGACATCCTAAAGAGGTGCATTTTCTTGGTCTTGCACGATGTAATACGAACCCAAACGTGTTTAACAAGACAATTTTTTTCTTTTGCGCGCACAAAAACAAATACAAACTGGACAGACAAATGCGCATGACGTGCTAGATAGTAAAAAGTGTTTTTTCTTTAAAAAAAACCTTTGTGACAACTTGCCACTGTTTTCCCTACATTTTTAAACTCTGAATAAAACAATCATACAAACCGTCGACTTATAGTAAGTTTCAGTCATTAACATGAAAAATGAAAATATCTATGTAACTTTGAAAAAGTTTTTCCAATTTTTTAGGGTAATAATATAAGATTATGTGATAATTTTCGGTTTAAAAAAGAAATGGCGAAGAAACCATCACCAATAAATTTTATCTTTATGCAATTTAATTGCACTACTTCGCTTATAAGTTTTTTATAGTTAAGTGAAATTAATTTATTATACATTTTAATTTTTAATGTTTTTTTGTACTGCACGGTTTTTTTTAAAGGTCGAAGAAAAAAGGGTATTTATACTTACATTATATTAGCCGATATTTTTCACTGTGATAATTTTATTATTCTCAAATTATCTCAAGTGGGAACGTATATAGTTTTGTATTCCAGCAGCTGTCGTTTTTTAATTGAGGTTTGAAAAAGGGGATACCTAGATGTCCCAAAATATAGAAAAAAGAATAACCCAACAAACTTGTAACGTAAATATTATGGTAAGTTTTAAACATGACTAAATAAATTTTATTTCCGCTTTGCCTGGCGCCCGTTCGACGCGACGTCGTAGTTCACCATTTTGTTAAGAAATATAATTATTGCATACATTAACTGTACCTATAAGGCGGTTCTGGACTAAAGATTTAAAAACTTCATATTTTTTTCTGCATAGGTAGCATTATTTAGAAATGTGGAAAGTTTGAACGTCCTTCCGCGTCTCAAAGTGGGTAGGTAGGTACCTATTTGGGTAAAAAAAATAAAACTTCTTACGTAATTTAATTAGGTATGGTGATATTTTAAACATGACTTACACGCGAGCTGTAGAAAAATGCATCAAGTCTCAAGTATTACCATACAATATTCATTAGTGCGAGTAGAATAATTATTTTCCTAACTTAGTTGAGTAAAAAAATATGAAATTAAAGACAACAAAATTTTCATAATAAATTATTGACCACTATTCATAAATAGTTCTTAAAAATATTATTTCTATTAAGTTGCGAATTTTTGCGTAACCCTTTTCTCTTCAACTTTTATATTTTATCTTTTTATTATAAATTGCCATTGTAGAAATCATTAAATAAATATGTTTGTCAAGAAAGAGTTTTTATTGAAACTGATCCTAATGATAAAACATTCTTTGTTGTGCATAAATGGGCTGTAGCCTACAACACAGAACTCCAATAAAGGCCTACAACGTCAAAGTGCATTGGTGACGACGGAATTCATGAAGTTTTTTCTTGAGCAAGCTCGTCACTCGTGTGCTGTACTTTTATTGGTTTCTTTCTTTTCATAAAATACTGAAAGCAATAGATTAACGACGCATTAATTTTGCCAATGAAAAACGATTTAGTGTTGCACAAGTGACTGCGTTCAACGGACGTTTGTTTTCGTTCTAAGTTCCTGAATCTATTTTTTTACGTCTGTGGCGTATACCTATTTTAATTGGTTGTTGCTGCCTAAGTTAGGCCCCGGAAAATAAAAGAGAAGAGAGACCTGTGAACCACAGAGGAAGAAGTTAGATTGTGTTTTTAATCACAGAGAAGTAATCGGTCGCACATCAATTTTTCTGAACTGCAATCTACGTAATGATAGTGTCACCACAGAATACGGAAGAACGTATTCTGTGAGTGTCACGACGTTCTCTTCGTGGGTCGGAACGTGATGAGAGGAATGAAAGTCTGGAGCAGGGACCCGGACCGAAATGAAATAACGGTTCCGTTCCGGTTTCGATTCCAGATGAAATAAATAATTGGGGTTCCGTTACAGTTCCGGTCCCGAAATAATTATTTCGATTCAGTTCTTACCAATTTTTAGGGGTTCCGATCCGGTTCCATACAAACTAGGAAATTCCGATTCGGTTCCGAAAAATCAAAGGCAAATAAATAAATACCTGTTGTATTGTATAGTTGTATTCCTAGTACTTTGAAGTGGCTTGAAGAAGTAAGTTCGTAGAAAATCAAAAAAGACAAGTAAACCAACGGTAAAAATTATTGTCAAAGACACTCATCACAGATAACAAACAAAATTAGGTTAAGGTTAGTGTTCCCCACAGAACAGAAGTCACGGAATAAACTCAAAGTTAAACAATATCCGGCCAAGGCCAAGTATCACCCTGAAAACCGAAAAAAACCCAAAAAACCGTTATAATTTTTAGAGGTTCCGGTTTTGCACCTAAAATTGTTTTGCTAGTAAAATATGTCTTCGGTTCCGATTCCGGTCCAAAAATCAGGGACCCGCCGGACCGGAACCGTTAACTGCAAAGAACCGGACCGGAACAGATATTATTTTTTGACCGGAATCGGAACCGAACACATATTTTACTAGCAAAACAATTGTAGGTGCGGAACCTCTAAAAATTATAACGGTTTTTTGGTTTTTTTTCGGTTTTCAGGGTGATACTTGGCCTTGGCCGGATATTGTTTAATTTTGAGTTTATTTCGTGACTTCTGTTCTGTGGGGAACACTAACCTTAACCTAATTTTTTTTGTTATCTGTGATGAGTGTCTTTGACAATAATTTTTACCGTTGGTTTACTTGTCTTTTTTGATTTTCTACGAACTTACTTCTTCAAGCCACTTCAAGTACTAGGAATACAACTATACAATACAACAGGTATTTATTTATTTGCCTTTGATTTTTCGGAACCGAATCGGAATCGAAATTTCCTATTTGTATGGAACCGGATCGGAACCCCTAAAAATTGGTAAGAACCGAATCGAAATAATTATTTCAGGACCGGAACTGTAACGGAAGCCAAATTATTTATTTCATCTGGAATCCAAACCGGAACGGAACCGTTATTTCATTTCGGTCCGGGTCCCTGTCCAAAAATAATATCTGTTCCGGTCCGGTTCTTTGCAGTTAACGGTTCCGGTCCGGGTCCCTGCTTACCAGTTGAAACGTTGTGATATGAAAAACTAAAGGCAATGGAAGTCCAAAACACATCTATTACTCAAGATACATCATTGTCTACAACCTTTAAACAAACACTTTATTGGTACATATCTCTTTTCATAAAATACTGAAAGCAATAGATTACCGACGCATTAATTTTGCCAATGAAAAACGATTTCAGTGTTGCCACAAGTGACTGCGTTCAACGGACATTTTCGTTCTCGTCTGTGGCGTATACCTATTTTAAGTGGTTGTTGCTGCCTAAGTTAGGCCCCGGAAAATAATAGAGAAGAGAAACCTGTGAACCACAGAGGAAGAAATTCGATTGTGTTTTTTAATCACAGAGAAGTAATCGGTCGAAAATCAATTTTTCTGAACTGCAATCTACGTAATGATAGTGGTGGCTACAGCATCAAATTTCGGCTGGATTATTAAAAGTTTGAAATTGACAAATTCACTGGTAGACTAGAGGCGTGATCGATTCGCAGGTTCAGACCGATCCGGATCGGTCTAACTGATTCCAACTGATCTGATTTGTGTTCGATTGGTAAGTGATCGCACGGTCAAAGTGATCCCAACTGATTTTTTAAATCAGATCGATTCAAATCACATTCCCAATCGAACAAGGCTAAGAAGGAGATACCGTAGGCATCGTGGTCGCCCTAATGTATTGGCGAATTGCCTTCTGGAGCAGACGCCATTGAAAAAAAGACAAGACAAGACAATATTTTAAAACCTAACCTATTTTAATTTTTGTAAACAACCACAAGCTAAAAAATTGATCTTATTCTTTAAAATCAGTTTTCCCTGTATTTATTTTTCTTTAGAATGATTCAATCTATCTTTATATTCTCTTAATTGTGCTTTCACTGCTCTCGATGATTTACTGTTTACTTTTTACAAAGTGTCTTCCAAATATTTTTTTAGGAAAATGGTATTACCATATTCTCACATTTTCCGTAAGTTATTTAAAAAAGTACCCAGAAATATAAATAACTGCCACAGACTATTATCTTCAAAGAAAGAAGTAATTTTGGGTATTGAAACTTCCTGTGATGACACCGGCTGTGGAATTGTTAATACTGATGGAAAGATTTTAGGAGAAGCCTTGCATTCACAACATCTTATGCATCTAAAGTAGGATAAGTTAAAATGTTTTGGTATTATGTAAAAATAATTCGCTATGCTCATTATGTCTTTAGCAATGGAGGAATTATACCACCACTAGCAGGGGATTTACATAGGCAGAATATAGAAAATGTAGTTGAAAATGCTCTTAAATCAGCTAATATGTCCATTAACGATGTAGATGCTATAGCAACCACTGTAAAACCAGGTAGATTTATTACCAGGCATGTAGATTAGGAGGGGTACCTACTGGGGGACAGTACCCCTTAAAGCCAGTTTATGTCATCAAGTAATGCTTAAATTTTCAAGCCTGAAATTTTTATTATATGAAATTTATAAGGAACTTATGAGGGAACTTATAAAACTAATAGCACTTTTTATGTGGGAGTACCCCTCTCAGGAAGATGAGCTATCTGCATGCCTGTTCATTACCTAAACTGTTATAGGGATATGAAATAAATACCACACATAAAATTTCTTACAAATATTGTTACCTTACATTGTCACATTCAAATTTGTATTTTAAGCGCCAGAAGCATGGTCTTGTCTACTGGGTACCTAACAATTCTAAACAATAGTAAATTCTTACCACAATTTTTTTCAGGTTTACCTTTATCACTGCTTATTGGCACCAAATATGGAAAACACCTTTGTAAAAAATATAATAAGCCGTTTATACCCATACATCACATGGAGGCCCACGCTTTGACGGCTAGAATGTTTGATAAGTCTGTAGAATTTCCATTTTTAGTTCTGTTAATAAGTGGAGGACATTGTCTTCTAGCAGTAGCAGAAAAAGTTGACAAATTTTTGTTGCTGGGAGATAGTATAGATAATGCACCTGGAGAAGCATTCGACAAGGTAATGGCCCTAAAAAATTTTTTTTAAAAAAGGAGGACCAATGACCATCACCTTTTAAATGCCTATTAAAGATTAGGGATATTACAGTTAAATAAAATTATAATTATGTCTATTTTGAAGGCAACCACCAATAATTTTTTTCAATGGAATAAAGTCCTTGTAGTCAACGTTCTTGTTTTTGTAGCACAGCTGGTAATATGGACTCCCCAAAATAATCAACTTTTAACATTTTTATTAAAAATACCAAATTAGGTACAAAAAATTATTTTTTAATATTAGAATGCAAAATAACTAAAATAAAATAGATATAAAACAAAGGCAATAGACCATAGCATAAAACTAAAAGTTTTTGGGAAATAACCTTAATAAAATTTAATATAATTATATTTAATAAGTCAGAACACAATGTAATTTTTCAAATGTTTGAGTTTTGGCTCAGGAAAATAACACACCTCTCTTTTGGTTCCTTACTCGGTTCCTTATTATTGTTACAGATGGCAAGAAGATTAAAACTTAAAAATCTGCCTGAATATGCAACACTTCCAGGAGGCCAAGCCATGGAACTAGCTGCCTCCAAAGCAGACAATCCTCTAGAATATAAATTCACTATTCCAATGTTAAGTTACAAGGATTGCACATTTAGTTTTTCTGGTATTAAAAATGTTTGTGTGAGACATATTCTAAAAGAAGAAAAAGCTAAGGGTAATTTGATTTTCTTTTTTTTATATTTGAATGTATCCATGTTTATCTAATAATAAACGCAAAATTCAAAAGTACTTTATTGCCTAAAGAACAATAATTCTTGCTGGCAAAGTTAATAGTTTATTTTGGTAACATGCTCTACATGTAATAACTTCATAAGCTTCTGTTTAAGATCAGCTACATGATAAACACTTGTGATAAAAATTAAACTTTTTGCAAAAAAACATTGTATTTCGCAATTTAGTCTCTTGTGCACTTTGACCAATTAATAAGCAAAAAAAAACAATCCACACTAATATCTAAAAAAGTATTCTTTTGGAATCTTTCCTCACATCAATATCCCACCGCACAAAAAAAAAATTATTCAGCAGATGAAATTCACCCTTTTCCATATTTGCAACATGAGAGGTTGTCGCTTTTAACGGCTGTCAAAAGTGACATAAGTGACGGAACAACTACTTGTTTTTACCATTGCAATTATAGTGAAATACCATAAAATTTTTGAAATATTGTTCAAATTATGAAAATAATTTTTTTTTTCTTTACAAACTTACATATTTTTGAAAGTTGGTAATATATTTGTTCCAGTTTCATTTAAAATATATTTTAGATTTACCACCAGATGCAGTTATTCCAGGAGTAAATAATCTTTGTGCAGGATTCCTTTTGGTTGTAACAAGACACTTATGTCACAGGCTGCAGAGAGGAATGGAATATGTAACTAGAAAAAATCTTATTCCACCAGATAAACAAACATTGGTGAGAAAATATTCTACAAAAAACATTTATCAATGTCAGGGGCGTATTTGAGGGGGGGGGGGTAGTTACCCCCCCCCCCATGGGCCATTTGTTTTAAATTGGACAGGTGGAAATCTAGAGCAATAAATTTTGATTGATTTTCTTGTAAAAAAAACACTGTATCATTAAAACAAAATTCATAACCCCCCACCAGAATCATTATATTTATTCAATAGAAATTTACTTCTCTTTCTAATTTAAAGACACTTTTAGACGCTATCTGAAGGTATTTTGTTGTAATTAAAACTTCCCATCAATATTTTTACGAGGCATTTTCTTTATTTCTTTTATAGGTAGTATCAGGAGGGGTAGCATGCAACAATTTCATTGCTGAAGGCTTGCAAATCGTATGTGATAGTTTAGGGTACAAATTAGTTAGACCTTCACCTAAACTTTGTACTGATAATGGAATTATGATTGCCTGGAATGGAGTTGAAAGGTCAGTACTGCTTTATACTTTGCTCAACTCAATGGGATAAATAATGTATAAAACATAATTTAAAAAAATATGAGATGCTTAATGCTGAGTAGAAACATACTTTTTGTACAAATAATAAATTTACCCTACCTATATCCTGTTTATAAAAACATTCATAATAGCACAATAGGTATACAGTGTCATCAGTAAAGTCCGCATCATATGGAATTATTTTTCATTAATAGCTTCATTCAAAATTTGACTTTGGCATCAAGTTCTGCTTCGATCGAGATGAAAATTAAGCAAAAAAAAATAGTAGTCACGCATTATCTGTCAAATTTCATTTTTTTCCAAAAAATAATTCAAGTGTGGTTATTTCTGAAAATATCGAAAAAAGTTATAAGAAAAAGTTTTTTTAAATGCAGTTTCTAGCCCACATGAAAAATTTCAGCTGCATAAGATAATTTTGATTTTTTACCTATATTTTGTAAATTGCACCACTTTTGAAAAATAAGACTCAACGCAACCTACATAAAACTTCTCAGTTTTGACAAGGCTTTATTTCAGATACATTTTCTTTAAAGTAACACCATATTACATGTGTGTTTTTCTACAAAATCAAAATTGGGCTATTAAAATTTGGTCGCGTGTTTATTGTCACAAAGTTTATTTGTTTTTAACCCTGTATAAGGTAACTTCATAAAATAAGTATTTTTAAAAAAGTAGTTTGTGTCTGAAAGTAATACACCCTAATATTAAGACAAAAAGAACACAGTGTCATAAGTAAAGTGTTCATTAAGTGGAAAATAAATTTTATTTTAACCATGTAAAGTTTATCTATTTTCAACAATTTAATTTAAAACCCCTATATTATAATTTATTATTAAGCTATGTCATAATAACGTTAACGTGTATTACTTTCAGACACAAACTACGTTTTCAAAAATACTTATTTTATGAAGTTACCTTATACAGGGTTAAAAACAAATAAACTTTGCATCACATGCGACCAAATTTTAATAGCCCAATTTTGATTTTGTATAAAAACACACATTAAAGAAAATGTATCTGAAATAAAGTCTTGTCAAAACTGAGAAGTTTTATGTAGGTTGGGTTGAGTCTTATTTTGCAAAAGTGATGCAATTTACAAAATATAAGTAAAAAATCAAAATTATCTTATGCAGCTGCAACTAAAAAACTGCATTTAAAAAAACTTTTTCTTATAACTTTTTTCGATATTTTCAGAAATAACTCCACTTTTAAATTATTTTTTGGAAAAAATTCAAATTTGACAGATAATGCGAATCACGTGACTACTATTTTTTTATTTTTTTTTTTTAATTTTTATCTCGATCGAAGTAGAATTTGATGCCAAAGACAAATATATTGAATAAAGCTATTAATAAAAAAAAATCTCATATGATGCGGACTTTACTGGTGACACTGTATATCTAATACATACTTACAGCCTATAGAAAATTTACATTATTACTTATTAAGAATATTTAACAACTATTAAAGCCCCCTTAGAGTAGGGATTTTTTTTTTGCTTGCATGCAGTTAGGATGCGTTTAACTGGACTTTTTACATTTTTTTTTAGGTGGACAGCAAAGGCAGGAATATACGAAAATTTTGATGACATTGAAATTGAAAAAAGTTGTCCTCTGGGTACAAGACTTGTAGAAGATGTTGCCAAGGAGCATATAAGTTGCAAGTGGGTTAAAATCGCCAAACTCAGTAAGCCACGATCTGAGTGGGATAAGCTGGCCACAGAAAAATTGCAAGATAATTTAATTAATTAATTATTTGCTTTATAGATGGACGGATTAATAAAGATAAACAGTAAGTTTTTTAATTTTTTAATATTTTTTTAAAAAATTCATAAAAAAATTTTAAACCAAGGAAGGTCCTTTTTCTGTCATAGACTTTTTGATATCGCTGTAAACGTCTGTCCTGTTTTCTTCCATTTCCTTATCTTGTAACTCGCTCATTACATCTAACAAAATTCTTAATCTACTTTTTACTAACTTTATATCTTCTTCGTTTTCTTTTGCAGATATTGGCACTATGTCCGAAAATTTAAGTATTCTTCCAGGTTTTATATTATGATTATAAGTTGAGACAAAGTCTGTAAAAATATAATTAGAAAAAAGTTCCTTAAAAGTAATTCAATAATTACCATCAAAATTTGTTAACTTTTCTTTAACTTCTTTGTATTTTTCGCCAGCGCCATCTGTATCCATTTTATTAATTAATAGCATGGATGGTTTGTTTAATAGATCTTCATTATACAGTTCAAGTTCCTAAAAAAACTCATTCACTAGGTCAAAAATTTACTTATTTTTAAATTGATTTTGGTATTTACCTACATACTTCCATAAAAAAAAATTCTAGTCGGAAAACTTTTTAAACTAACCTTTGTAAGTAACATAATAGTTTCCAAACAACTTCTGTGAGGATACTGTGGACTTAACTGAAACCCATTTATATCGACAATCATCAGAAGCAGTTTGGTTCGCTCAACATGCTTTAAAAAGGCATGACCCATGCCTTTGTTAGCATAGGCACCTTCTATTAGACCTGGTAGATCTGCTATTGTTATTTGTCTTAAGTCATTATACTGTATTATTCCCAAATTTGGTTTTACAGTGGTGACTAAAATATATACAGGGTGTTTCAATAAAAACTCCCAGGCCAATTATTTCGAAAACTAAAAGTGACATGTAAATTCTGTAAACGTCAGTTTTTAGCCTCTATGATTGGCTTCACAACTGTGTAAAAAATGTGTTTGAATAATACAAGAGGTAGGTGGCGCCACGGTGCAAAGAATTTTTTCGATGACAGAAACTTTTAAATTTTGTGGTTCTTAAGATAATTAATTTGTGATCAAATTATGTCCCATAAAAATTTTTGATAAATCCAACATGAACGGAGATATTTGGGGTTAAATTTTTTTTAAAAATAATTTTAAGGAGTATTTTAATTATATATATTTTTCATATCCTTTAGTAGATTTTAATTTAATTTTGCTAATGATAATTTTAGTGATAAAACGCTCGTGTAACGCTAAATTATTACGTCCAGTGACGTCTCAGGGGGCGCCTTAACAAATAATATTGGCAAAAAATAAGACGCTACTGAATTTTTGGTAATTTTTATATTTTTTCGTATTAAGCAACTAAAAATATCCTTTTCTTGTCTGTTAAACTGTTTTTATATCTTGCTTCGTTTTCGAGAAATAAAAATAAAAACAATTTTATTGCATATCTCTGGAAAACAAAAATTATTAAAAAATTAATACGTTGTGTTTTTATTAATCGAAATACACTATTGGGAGTTTGCAGAACCGAATTATTATATCGATTGGCTATGTGTGTGTATGAAACTGGTAATAATTTTGAACACCTCATTCGACCCCATTATAGTTAGTTTTTGGTCTTGTTATTCTACATTATACAAAATTATTAATGAAAATTAGAACAAGACCAAAAACTAACTATAATGGGATCGAATAAGGTGTTCAAAATTATTACCGTTTTCATACACACACATAGCCAATCGATATAATAATTCGGGTCTGCAAACTCCCAATAGTGTATTTCGATTAATAAAAACACAACGTATTAATTATTTAATGATTTTTGTTTTCCAGAGATATGCAATAATATTGTTTTTATTTTTATTTCTCGAAAACGAAGCAAGATATGAAAACAATTTACCAGACAAGAAAAGGATATTTTTAGTTGCTTAATCCGAAAAAAATGTAAAAATTACCAAAAACTCAGTGGCGTCTTATTATTTGTTAAGGCGCCCCCTGAGACGGCACTGGACGTAATAATTTAGCGCTGCACGAGCGTTTTATCACTAAAATTATCATTACCAAAATTAAATTAAAATATGCTAAAGGATGTTAAAAATATTTATAATTAAAATACTCGTTAAAATTATTTTTAAAAAAAACTTAACCCCAAATATCTCCGTTCATGTTGGATTTATCAAAAATTTTTATGGGACATAATTTGATCAAAAATGAATTATCTTTAAGAACCACAAAATTTAAAAGTTCCTGTCATCGAAAAAATTCTTTGCACCGTGGCGCCACCTACATCTTGTATTATTCAAACACATTTTTTACACAGTTGTGAAACCAATCATAGAGGCTAAAAACTGGCGTTTACAGAATTTAAATGTCACTTTTAGTTTTCGAAATAATTGGCCTGGAAGTTTTTATTGAAACACCCTGTATGTTTTAAAATATTTAAGTATATTAAACACAAATCCAAAAAACTTACATGGGTAACTAGCAATTTTAGGCCTTGCCTGTGAAACTGCGCCTAAAAATGTACTTTTTCCAGCATTAGGGAAGCCTACAAGACCTATATCAGCAATTAATTTAAGATCCAATTTCAGAGAATATGCCTGTCCTCGAGTTCCTAGAAACCCATTCTTTGCATGACCTCCAGTTCCCCCTTTTGCTATAACTAATTTTTCACCTTCTTCATTCAGTTCACCTATGAAAAAATAATTATGTAGAGTCAACTGCGGCTAATGTGATACAGCCAAAATAATGTATTATGATACAATTTTATAAAATTATTTTGCTGTAACTTATAAAATACTTAAAGGACAATACTGTATCATACTAGCCTCATGTATTTTAAATGTATCCTTAACACAGAATTAAAACAGTACAATAACCCCTTGCTGTATCAACAATAGCTCCAAACATGGGGATATTTTGATATAGTATTTTGTTGCATTTTTACCGTTATCTATTGTTTTTCTTTATTTTACCCTCAACTCTGGGCAGAGAACCTCATTGCTTACATCAAGTTACAAGTTAAGGTCGATGGATATTTATCACCATCACCACCGTTCTACGTGGGGTACCCCAGGGTTCTCACCTTAGTATTTTTATCAATTTTTTAAGAGGGCTACTGAAGATACTAAGAATACTATGATGTCTGTTTTGCTTTTAATGTGCTAAATTATTATATTAAAAGTCCGGAATACCTTGATTTAATATTCATATTCCACAATATCACACACATAACCAAGCCCTACTACATATACCTTACTGTCGTACATTGTATTTATTATACAGTCCTATTAATCGAATATCTGCCAATGTAAACTCCAACTGCGATAACCTTAACTTTATTGATGTGTCTAAAAATAAATTTAAAAGTTCTACCAAAAAGACAATTCTAGGTTAGGATAATAGACAATTCTGTGTATAGGCATATATGCATATAAGGTTTATTGTAAACATGTATGTAATTATTGATATGTTAATAAATAAATAATAAATAAATCAAGGAATTTTTTGAGAATTTAAAAAATAAGATGTATATTTTTTTTTGTAAAAGTTTTAATTTTTGTATCATAATTGCCCTAGTTGATCCTATGTTTTATTTGATATACCCAGGAGACAGCCACCATTTAGAGTTAGTTTGGTACCCAACCAAAGTTGATATTTACTCCTATTTATTCAGTATCACAAATACGTGAAGTAACCATCATGGGCATGTGGCATAGTAACAGTGGGTGTAGCTGTGACAGCCTCACACACATGCAAAATAATGTGTAGAAAGACTAATACGAGATCACCAAAGTTGACATATTTATGATGTAGGCTAACAAAAAACCATATTGAGGCTTTATTGTGGGGGATTATGCCTCGGCTACTCACGTAAACAAATATGCCCTAAGTGAACAATTAATTTTACCTATTTTTTTGCCAAAATCTGTTGTGATTGTGACTCCAACAGGTACGTTAAACTTGAGATCTACTCCTGGCGGTCCCAAAATAAAGTTATGCGAAGCATGAGTTCCTGGTAGTGCTGCATATCTTTTAGTTTTGTTAGATCTAAATACTGTTTCCAGCGTTATACCATCTTTAGCTTCCACTACAACATTTCCTCCTTGGCCTCCAACTCCTCCAAATCTATTAAAATATTTATGAAGACGTTTTAATACTTTACAGGCAAGAAAAATTAAATTTTAATTACTTTGGCAAACCATGTCCCCCAGCACCACCGGATACAAAAACCCTCAGGGAATCTCTAAAACCACTTTGTAAGTACTTTCTTAAAGGCTTCTTAGCCTTATTGAAAAATTTTCTCGTTAAATATACCATTTTTAATAATCATTTTTAATTAGAACCATTTTATACGCAAAATATGGAAGATTATTTAAAATTTAAACAAAGTTTGGTTAAGTTAATAATAATAAGCGTGAAGCTAGCTGTAAAACGATTCTTCGGTTTAAAGGATTTGTGTATTTTATGATTTTTGCGTGTAGCCATCTAGTAGTAAAACCGGACATTACAACAGATTTAGCTAGAATCAAAACCTTCGTGTTTCGATCTTGCCTATCGTGTAAGTATTCGTTGTTGCTATGGAGAACTATAGGGTAGGAGGCCGATCGACAATGGCAGCATTTTCAAATTCTGTCCCGGTATTTTGGTTAGTTCGCTATTGGCCGATAGATGGCTCTCGCGTCCGAAGTGGGCTGATGTTGTCTTCTTCTTCTTCGTTTTTAATATGGAAAACTAGATCCTCCATAGTTTTTAACTTTTACTTAAACCCTTTATTTTTCTGTGCTTTTACTTTTGACAATTGACATTTTATTTTTCGAAATAACAAATAATGTTGGAAGGCAAGACAAGACAAATAACGTTGTATGTTGTATTGTAATTAATTTCCATATTTATAATAAATAATGGTACAATTTATAAAAGTAGAGTTTGCTTTGTGTCGGGGGTAAGACAGGATCTTTTTCAGAGAGAAAACGCAGCCAAATAAGTCTCTTTCTAGCTCCAAAGGTATAGCTAGAATGTTTAATACCCTGTATTTTAAAAACCAAGCATCGTTGGAACTTTATACAGGCCGAGTTTACTAATAAGTATAACAAAGTAAGTGTAAATTCATATAAAAGTCCTTATTTGTTCCTTAAAGAACTAATTTAAATAAAAATAGTTATTGCGTCCATAAGAAACCATTATTTGATAGCCCACTTCGAACACGCGCGCCATCTTACAGCGACTCGTAAAGCTGAATTACCGATGCTAATTTGGGACCTATGGAGAACTATAGGAGTCCTCCATATTGGGACCGAATCCAATGCATTGCGATCGGTCTCCTACCTCAAGTCCTCCATAGTTGTTGTCTATATTAGGTACTTTCCATTTGCTTATTTTAAACAGCAAAGTAAAGGAACGCTTCGCGAATCGTATATAAACCATTTTTTCTGTGATCGTATAGTATAATTTTTTCACCTATAAAATGCAAATAAAAATATTAATAAACTAAAAAATAAATTAGGACGCGACATAAAAGTACTGATATTTTCGACACAGTTAAGCCAATTTAATATATATTAATTATTTAATAGTATTAAATAATAGGGTGAGGCAAGGCACACCAAGAAATAATTCGTTTACAGGACAATAATTAATATTTAAAAAAATAATGTTCGATAAAAGGCTCTAACTTTTCATGCTGTCGCCGTCCGACCTATACAGTGGCTAATTCTGGAATTTAGCACGCCGAAATTCGGTCAATGATTTATAGTAAGTAAATACCTACAAGTAAAGCGATCTTTACATCTGTGAAGTTCTTCGTGAATTAATCATAGATATTTATACCTATACTCAAAACCCAGTATTATAGGCAGTGACGTATTATTCGAAACCATGGAAACTAATGAAAACCGCCAATGACCATACAGTATTTTGGTCGTTTCCATGGTTATGAGAGCTACGTCACTGCCTATATTTTTGGTAATAGACTATAGGTAAATGTCCATGGAACGAGCCATGGAATTTATTCGTGAAGTCACTTCAAGGCTAACTTTGATAGGTATCAAATTCATCAATTTCTTCGTGAAGTTAAGGACTATCAGCGCGCGCGTCTTGCCCACGATAATTCCGCCAAAAAAGAGTCACTCAGGTCACCGTAAAACGGTGTGGTGCAAAACCCCGCGATTTTTATATAATTCTAACTAGTTTACCCGCCAAATTTTACCCCTTATGGGTCAACAGAGGAGTAGCGGCCCCAGAGGTACCTTGTGAAGACCCGCTAAGATCAGCCCCAAGCCGACGGATCACAGGGTAAGTCGTTTTGGTGTCGCCCCTTTTTATTTTATCAATCTCACGATTTACGTCCATTATTTTTCGACATGTTAATGAGCGAATTCAGAACGTTTTTTTTTATTATTTTATTGCACAAAATAGTCTGAAGAATAACCATTTTTCATGTTAATTACAACTAAAAAG
Source organism: Polydrusus pterygomalis (assembly GCA_963969555.1). Classification (NCBI taxonomy): domain Eukaryota; kingdom Metazoa; phylum Arthropoda; class Insecta; order Coleoptera; family Curculionidae; genus Polydrusus; species Polydrusus pterygomalis. Next base: position 31,182,937 of record OZ018376.1, on the reverse strand, counting down.
TCCCCAATAAATAAACCTATTACGCCTAACCAAAAAAAGATGTTTATGTTGGTAAAATTGTTCGAAACATAAAAATTTGAACTACAAAATTAATCAGCTGATGCTCAATGTAAAGGCTACCAACTTCACGAAGAAATTCAAAAATAATTTCACGAAGAACTTCACAGATGTAAAGGCCGCTTAATACTGTCTATTGTCCAAGAGAGGATCCCCATTAAATGTAGGCTAAGCGGTCCTCCCCCATAATACTATTTTTAATTTTATCAAGTTTCTTTGAGACAATTTTTTACATTTGGATGAAAACAAAACAAAATGACATTTTTGACTTTGACAAAGGTCAGCTGTTAGGTACCGTTCGTTCGTTTATCACAAAATTCTCCGACCGATCTGAGGTCACGTGACAAAATATCCATCGCATCGCAGATGTAATTGCCGAACTCAGTTATTATTAGATACTAAGATACCCCTCTTATAAACAAAATTTCTGATATGTAGCGTTTCTAGAGGGAAGGGGCTGTGGCCAGGAAGCTCCCACCCGCTAGATTCGCCTATAAAAGCACAAATTACCTTACAATGAAATTCGACTCCGTTATCGCTAGGAGTATGAAAACAATGACGAAAATGAAAAAAAGCCGGAATGAGATTACTGAGATAAGAAAAAGACAGGCCTGGTGATTTGAGGGAGGGGGGGGGGGCTTCTCAATGTTCAACAAAATAATAAAACATTTTAAATAAATACATACTATCTACAAAGAGAGGTGAATATTTACCGAATAAAATATTATAGATACGTGAAAGCGCGAAATTTACAAACGATATACCATAAAGACTTGTCCATTGATTTTCCTGGTCAAATTTTAAGCCTCAGAAAAACTCTTGGAGATTGTAAGTATTTCAAAATTAAAAACAGTGTATGAACTTGCGGATCATTTAGGTATTAATAAAAAATCAGTGTGTTCTTCAAATTTTCCATATGTATCTAGTATCTATCTAGTGTATCGTATCTATAATAGATTCTGCCATAACTGTGAATCTGACTAATTTTTAATTCCTTTTTACCTATTTAAAGTTTTATTGTTTTAAATTTGTTATCAGTTTGTTTTTGTTTTGTTATATTTGGCTTTTCAGTTTGATTTATTTGAAAATATGTACCTACCTACTTTTCCTAGTGTTAAAAAACCTGAAGGTTGACTTTTTATTAGGTAAAACGTTATGCGAAATTTGTTATACAAAGACTTATATAGGTACAACTGACACCAGGCGCGTATTTGAGGGGGTAATGGGCAGTGGCGAATTTACAGATTTGCCGCTAGTAGGCTATTTAATTTTTGCCGCCCCTAGACCAGTGACGGCTCGTGAGTTGTGAAACAGGTGAAGTGTTCGGGAAAGAAAAAGCCCGCTGCAGGCGGTAAAAAAAATGGTCGATAAAAATTTCACATTGACAGCTGTCAAAATTTGACAGAAGTGATTTTAACTTCTTTTTATTGAAATTTTTCATTTGGCAATATTATAGCTACGATCCTAGACAAGATAATTTTTTTAAAAAAAAATTACGTTTACCTGTCAAAATTTGACAGCTGTCATATGTAACTTTCTTATTTGAAGAGATAAAAAAATTTTGATTTCGGATTCTTGCAGTTACTATCCTCGGAAAAAAAATAGTTGATAAAAATTTGACATTGACAGCTGTCAAAATTTGACAGGAGTGATTTAAACTTCTTTTTATTGAAATTTTTTATTTAGCAATACTGTAGCTACGATCCTATCAAAATTTGACAGCTCAAGTATCATTTTTTTTTTCTTTATATTTTTGATATCGGATTCTTGCAGCTACGATCCTGGACAAAAAAAATTAAAAAAATTGGACATTCGGGTTTGATCGGGTTTGTTCGGATTTGATCGGGTTTGTTCGGGTTGGTATATCCAATGCTTTGAATCTAGCCATTTAAAAAAAAAGGATCCACGGCTTTAATTCTAGCCATTTAAAAAAGTCATTGTTAAATTAGTGACAGTATTCCATCTCTACTCCGGACCTCTCTATAACTATCTCTACTCAACAAATTTTTTTTTCTCAAACTAAAAAATAAATATGGCTTAAAAAAACTAAAAAAACACGCTTTAATAGTTAATCAAACTAAAAAGCGGAAAATAAATATAGTTTAGAATAATTCTTGAAATTCTTAATAAGTATAGGCAGAAAATAATAATGAACGATAAACATTAATATTATTGTGAAATTAAAAAGCGTGGGGTGCTCGATATACGAAAAATATAGCACAAAGCGCTCCACGTTTTTTTATTTCACAATAATATTAATGTTTAGGTATCGTTCATTATTATTTTCTGCCTATATTAAGAATTTCAAGAATTATTCTAAACTATATTTATTTTCCGCTTTTTAGTTTAATTAACTATTAAAGCGTGTTTTTTAGTTTTTTTACGCTATATTTATTATTTATTCTACCTCAAAACCACGTCACATCGTTGAAAAAAGTGCGTGGCACCCAAAAAATTTTCAATACGCGCCTGACTGACACAAGTGACCTAGGACTGACGTGTTGTAATAGGTATTTTATATAAATTCTTAACAATTGTTGTAGATATCAATAAATGTATATATTTTTCTTAAGTTTTGAAATTATTTTAGTATTAGCACTTGCTTGCCAAGTAAATGCACTTAACGTTATGTGTGTCTACCATTCGTTATAATAGTGGCTTCCAAAATAAGCCCCAAACAGACCCCGGTAATAGTTAGGTAATATTAGGTCCATATAGATACCACTGTGCGAATAAAAGTTATTTACTATATAATTTATATTCTAAGTGGACTGTGAATAACAATAGCATTTATTTTCTACCTCTTAATTATGACTTGTTTCGTGTTCAATACAAACTTAAATTTTTTTTATAAATGTTTGCCCATTATTTTTGATAATTCAGACAACACAAAACTACTGTACAATTTGATCATTTTTGGTGTAGATACCTAATATTAATATTATTAAATAATCTTTATTTCGTGGCACCAGTATCACCCTTTTTTATGGGCACGTCGAGCCGTCACTGTCTTATCTAAAGATGAGTATTTTTTAAGACGCGAACAAAGCCCGGAAAAATTGCCTAGGGGCAATTATGGCCTAATTTGTCCCGCTAATTAAAACGTAGGTAATTAAATTTGTTGAGTCTCTCTGGAAATACAGCTGAAATACGACTGAAAAGTGAAACCCTGCTGCTGAAAGCACTGCAAGCGTGCCTGCGGATCCTGAAAGGCGGGATCAAGCAATATGCCGCCCGCCCCATTACGCCATTGGGATGGTCTCTCTATCACGGATTGGTGACTCCTAATGGCAACTGATTATTTCACGGCACAGAACGTGAGGGAGCACTCCTGATGGTATATTTTATACGTCACGTTAGTCTGTGTTTGATGATGCGTACCTGGTAACCAAGTTGTTTAAACCCAGGTAGAAATTATGTAAAGAACTGGTTTTATGGCTTTTATTATGTTTTCTGATTGGCGCATAAAATTCTATAGAACTAGAATTGTATAAAATGGTGTTATATTACAGGGTTTCCACTGAACCGAAAACTTCGGCCAGTTTTTTTTTAAGCGAATCGAATATCAGAAAATACGTCTATGGTGGGAGAGTGGAGAGGTGACTAGCGCCATACTACACATAGAATATAAAATTTATATTTTAAACAAAAAAAGTATAAAATAACTAAACATTATAGTTAACTTTTTCTAAAAACAAAGCGTTTCGACAGTTGACACCCACATGTGACATTAACAGCTGATACTGGTTTCTTCCTAAAAGTTATCAGTTCACTAATGGGCCGTAGCAAGCTCATGCGTCAGGTTACGTCATAATATTTTTTTCTATTTTGGTGTTTTTTAAGTGTTTCTGTCTGTCTGTGACTGTTTCTGTTAGACTTGCCACGGTGCGGCAGAGAAATTTGACTATAGTATAATAGTGCGACTTTGTAACTTGGAATAAATTCAGTAATCCAGCCTACCGTTTTTTTTTTGAAAAAATGCTTGGGCACTGGTACCGTGCGAGCAAAAATTATTTGCATCAAAGAGGGCTTGGATTAAAAAACGTACTAAACGTAGGGCTTGGTTTAGATCACAATGATATGGGGACGATATATCTAACCAAATCTAGGTTAAAATTTTGTCAAATTCATATGATGGCATGATATGCCAAACTAATGAGTATCTAATAAAATAAGTAGACAAATACAAATTTATTTTTGTTGTTTACAAAATTAACAAAGTAAGAATATAAGTACAGAAAAAAAAAGAAAAATAATTACATAAATTGCTGAAATTGGCCACCGCCATGCTCCAAGCATAATTTCACACGTCTCTTCATATTTTTGAAAGTGTTGACCAGCATCTCTGGGGAAATGTTACCACATTTTTGGATAATCCTTTCTTGTAATTGTTCTAAATTTGCAACTGCCCTGATAGCACAAAATATTTTAAAAATATTTTTTTAAAATATTTAATAAATATTGCGGTGACAGATTTTTATATATTTATTATATAAATGTTTTAAATATTAAATACATAAATGTTTTAAATATTTAATACATAAATGTTTCAAATATTTAAAACATAAATATTTAAAATGTTCAGTGTATATATCTGGTAAATATTTAGTTCATATATGTTTAAAATGTTTAATGTATATATTAAATATAAATCTGATATATTTATTATAATATAGTATTGCTAAAGAAAAATTAAAAGCTCCCTATTATAAGTGAAGTGAGTTTTAAAGTTTTTGTTTTGTAGTTCCCCTTGGCACCAGTCCAACTTAAAAACTGCCCCACATAATGGGACCTTTTCCAAACATCTGTACACTGCATCTGTCAAATTTCTTCCTCCAGTTAGTCTCAACAAATGTATCTAAAATTATAAAACACTGCTATTCTCACTTAGATAATTTGTGAGCAATTTCTCATAATAATTTTCTTTTTAAAAATAGCAATACATGATTAATCATAACAAATTAATAAGCTGGGGTGCCGGTAACACCTCTCACTCTCATTCTGCACATTTTTTATATTTATTAGAAATGACACATACAAAAGCATGGCGCTTTTGCATGTGCTACAATTTCAATAGAACAATAATTAATATATTATACTATATAGGTACCTATATACATAACCTTTTAAAATCCTCAAACTCAGTATTACTCATATGATGTTTAGAAATCTGTAATAAAATAATATTGTGCTCAGAAAATAAAATTTATTGTTACACTGTTATTATATCAATCTATTAGAAATTTTGGTCTGCAGTCTTTTAAAACTACCTAGCTGTGTTATTTTTGCTGGTGGATTTAAAAAGTGTGTGCTTGCATTAAAACTGGACAAAGTTCCCCAACTGTAGGGTATCAGAATTGGCTTGTGACATACCTACATTCTTATTCTATTGATTTGAAACCAGTCATGCATTCACCCGTATCTATATAAAATTTACTCGTAACCATGTATATTATATAGGTTATCCGAATCAAAAATTTCTGTGTAGGTTTCGCAAACACATTTTTTACTAGTAACCTATTGCTAGTACTAGATGCCTACAAATTCAACTTCAATTAACTTTAGGGAGTATACTATCTTAAGCATTGTCTATTGAATTAACTTGCAAAAAATGTCTTGGTATTGGCAAGCCTATCCAATGAAAACTTTGGAATATGTGCCCTGTTATAATACCGTATGCATGCGCTTTTTGCTTTAATTTTGGTAATTTTTTTGAAAGGGGTTCTTTCAGTTTAGTCTCCAGTGACACACCAATACAAATGAAATAATAAAATAGGTTATGTTTTGTATTTAACAGCACGACCTTAATTTCCAAAAATTACCTACCTAACAGGGAACAACTTATTCTCTGCTAAAAAGTACCTAAGCATGCATAAACTTTTATAAAATTTAATGTAACCTACCTTATTTCTTCATAAAACACTGTCCTTCACTCTTTTAAAAGAAATGCCAAAATAAAAATGGCCGATCCGTCGATCCGCTGATTCATCTGAGACCGAAAACATAACCCCCCGTCCGGCGGGTGGCGTATCTCAAGCAATGATTGGGCAGCACAATTGAGCGGGCGATTTAAATTTTATTATCATAGGAAATTATAAAAAGACATTGCTGCTAAGTTACAATGTAATTTGCCTGAAACTTTCTAAAATGAAGATTGCTAAAATATTGCACATTACAGGTTGCCCTTAAAACATTTCTCTAAATTTATATATCGAACATAGCGTAGAGAATCCGAAAGCTAAGTTCTAACAATATTTAATATGAAAGGTTTCAAAAGTCAACGTTGCGGGAATTAACTGAATAGAAACGTTGTTTTAGACAGTTCCACGGTTTAGCACTCCAGTACATAAGTTACTTGGAAAAAATAATTTTTAGAAATGATCAAAGAAAATAATAAATATTTATACAATATCTATAAAATATTTGAAGCTAAATGTGTTTTAACTAATATTTGCTAAATATTTGTTTTGGTTAACAAATAGTTGAGAAGAAATTAAATATTTATGAAATATTTATACAATATATGGAAATAAATATATTTTTTTAAATATGTATTAAATATTTGTTTTGCTAACAAATATTTAGCAAATATAAAAATATTTATACAATATTTATAAAATATTTCGTGCTATCAGGGTGGTGTTTTAAAAATAGTGTTCTTTAAATGAGGAAAAACGAAGTAATCCATAACCGTTAAACAAGGTGATCTAGGTGGGAATTCAATGTCTGATCGAATACTGATCAATCTGTCGTCGAAAAAATTGCGTAAGTAGTTAATAATTTCGGCGGCTGTATGGGCGGTTGCGTCGTCCTGTTGAAAATATCCAAAACGTAGTTCGTCGTCAAGTAATTGCTCCACAAATGGATTCAAAATATTGTCTCTATACTGTCTCTGTGCTGTAAAAAAAAATGGGGATTTTTACTACTCCACATGCGTGTATTCTGAGAATTCACATTAACCGAAGAGGTAACCATCAGACTGCTTCATCCGATTTCTTTCCAATACATTTTGGGTAAACCGTTGAGAGTACCTAATTCCTGCGTCTTTCAAAATCTGCGGCTTGTATTTCTTGGAATACTTGCACTTTATAAGGAAATAAATTTAGCTGCTTCTTAAGAATAGTCCTGCATGTTCCATAAGATCTTCAGATTTCTTGGGACAGGCATCATATAAGTACTTAGGTACAAGTTGTTGGCGTATTTTGCATTATTTCACGAACGTTTGCAACAAGTTCTTCTGTTCTTACAGATGGTTTTACTGCTCCTTTTTTGTGTTGTATAGAACCTGATTCCCTAAACACAGCCATCCCCAGCAATAAAAGCAACGTTAGGAAAATGTTCGTGAAAATCGTCCATGCACAAATCCGGATTTTATTGCCACTCACCATTTACTCTAACCCCGTTTCGAAAATACGCTTCAACCATGAATGTTTGGTGCTGTTCCGTAAAGCCCATTGTGTGAATTGAATTGAATAGAATGACATGCGTGTTCTATCTTTGCTCGATTGTCGTTAGTTTTTCCAGCCCGCAGCTTCAAGTTTATAGCCGTTGGATTATTTGCAATTTTTTTTCCTGCGGTGCTATAGGTGTAGGTTAAGTATACAGTTCCTATTTTAGTATAATATAACCAACAACTCCTATAAACAAGGGCACAGCGCTCTAAAGAAATTTGGTAGTGACGTCACGCTCGGTAGTCATATTACGTTTTGGCATCATTATTTCTCTATTTAATCTAGTCGGCCTTCCTCTCCGTCCATTAACAGGTGATCGTGGCAACATGGTCAGATCATCCATATTTCCTGATTTGCTTTGAAATAGGTTTTCTTTATGTAGTATGGTTATGTTTACAATTATGTTAACTTAGTTATTACCACAGGTCTAACATAATTTTACAGAAGTATATAGGTACTTTATCGGGAGTATTTTACTTAGGTAAAAAAATATTTATGGTTAGTAATCGTACGGTAGACAGGCGAAGCGCTTCTGCGCGATCTGGCAACGTTGCAACAGCTGTATATTGTTTTGCGTTTTCTGAAATACCGTCCCTTAACCGCGCCGGTGCCGGTGGTTTAATTTTCGTGTATTTAGTGAAAAATATAGTGTTTTCCGGTTCAAATAGTGTTTGAAATAGTTTTAAAATGCCGTATCGATGTTGTGTAGTCGGTTGTAAGGGTAATTATCCCACCGGTCCAACAGTGCGGGTGTTTCGGTTTCCCAAAAATGAGGAAAACAGCCTACAATGGCGAGGTGCAATTCATCGTGAACATTTTATTCAGTAGAGTATGTGAGTGCCATTTTACAGAAGAGGATTTTATGTCGAAGATTTCTCAACAGGACACGAAAACGATTGAGATCGTTTCTGTTAAATTAAATTTATCAAGATTAAAAGATAACAGCGTACCTAGTAAATTTCTCAAGTTGTTGATATAACCCCTCGCCCCTAGAACCATTTATAAAATATTTAATAAATTTAAACAATAAATTCAAATTTTTTTTTAGTGCTTCCCACCACCACTGACTCGTGGATGGAACACAAATCAAAATATCCCTGTTATAATGAAAGATTATAGAAGAGTTTAGAGGCGATAACACATTACACTCCATGCAGCAAAATTAATCGGTATATACAGTGCCGGATTTAGAGTCTGTGGGCCCTTAGGCTGCACCTGTGGTGCGGGCCCTACAGGGGAAACTATTTTTTTAGCACCTACACAACGCATTTTCAACAATTCAGCAATTATCTTATCTTATCTAAAACTTAAAAATAAAAAAAAGTTTTTTTTATTAAATTATAGAATATTTACATACGACTTACCTATAGACATCATTTAGAATTTAATAAATTCATGAAATGTTAAAAATGAAATGAACTGAACATTACTAAATATTTGATATGATTTATTAACATTTCTATAGAAAAGTATACTATACACAAAGTTGAGCCTACGTTTCTAAATATGCAAATATGATCAATACCTACGATTTTAAAAATAACATATCGTAAAGTAAAAAATTTTAAAAATAAAACACACTTTTTATATTATATTATATTATACCTACCTATTATATTATATTATATTATTTAATCCAAAAGCAAACAATGAATTTTTAAAAAGAATCAAACTTAACATAACCTGAACTAAAACGATAGTGTCTCAGAATCTTAATGACTAATTAATTAGTTTACGCCTACACTTCGTACTAACGAAGCTAATTACAATATTTTCATAGCCTTGTTGCCTTAAAATGTCACTTTCAATGCTGAGTTAAGTTAAAGCGCTTAGCCTCTCTTCTAACATGGATGTTCGAGGCCTGTTTTTAATCAACTTTAACTTGTAAAATGACTTCTCTCCACTGCTGTTTGTGACCATAAGTGACATGTAGACTCTTAAGGCAATCTCAATATTAGGAAAACATAATTTAAGATTTTTTTAAGATGAGCTCATACATCCACCTCTCCTGACTAATGACTTCTTTAGTATCGTCGTCATTGGTTTTAAACTCGTGGCAAAACTTGAACTGATTCAGTTCATTTCCCAATTGTTCATCTAAGTAATTTCATGAACATTTTTCACTTGAAGAGTGGTATAGTGATGCGGGACCCGACCTTTTGTGGTGCGGGCCCCTAGGCTGTAGCCTAGGTAGCCAGGGGCGCCGCCAGGAAAAACTTTAGGGGGGGGCATTTTTTAAAAATTAAAGGTCGTGCATTATATTACAGGGAAGAGCCTTACAAGAGCCTTACCAACTACCAGTTTCCTTTCAACAACATTTAATTTACGAAAAAGATATACGAGTATAGTAATATATTTAGTTGAACATGATTAAAACAGCAAACTTGAAAAAATACATTTATTTTCTAAAAAGAGAACCTAATATTAGTTATTTTTATATAAAAATAAATAAAAATCACAAAAATAAAAAGCAAATATAATTTGTTTCTTTGGCTTGAACTGGTCAGGAAATTATATTTTTGTAAATCGCTTACTCGTTGATGCAAACCTACGTAGTTTCCTAAGTCATTACTGTCCTTCTCTTGCACTTCCCTAGTTGTGTTCGACGAGGACGAGCCATCCTGCACAACAGTAGACTCCTGTTCAATAACGGAAACGGACTGCTCATTACTTGACTTGAACTTGTTCTTTTTCTTTGGTGGACTTTCATTATTTGCTTCATCCTTGGATTTGCTTGAAGTTGAGGATTTCGCTTTGAAAAATTCCCGAATATCCATGCTTTAATTATATTTATTCTGTAATGCAAATGACAAAATATAATTAATATAACAATAATTAAGTTAAATATATCAAAGTTACCTTCCTATATTTTATGGTGGTATCTAATAACTCTGGCATCCAGCGCACGATAAACAATAATAGACACACAGTGCCACGCGAGATCCCATGCCACGTACTCGACAAGCTGACTACTACTGACAAGCGACGGTGACGGTAAATCCACAGCTTACAATTTGTAAGCTGTGGTAAATCTTCCGAATTTTGAACGGTTCAGTCAGGCCAGCGCTTCGTGTTTTATAATTTTATCCGTTACGCTTTGATGCGACGCACGCGACGATGCCAAATTTACCATTAAGTACAAACCAAGATAACATTTACCTGCGCATAAGCGAAACAATAATATCTGGGGCTCCTTTTTGCCATTTTAAGTTTAATTTGATAATACTTATGTGTAGCATTCGATCAGAATTTGTGTTCTGTGTAAAATCCAGGGGGGGGCGGCCGCCCCCCCTTGCCCTTATGTGGCGGCGCCCATGTAGGTAGCCTAGTGCTTAAATCCGGCCCTGGGTATATAACAATGAATTTATTGCTTCTCGGGGAACCTTGTTCGGTAAGAAAGTATTTAAATAAATTACCCACCTATTTATTGGAACATTTTTCAATAGTTACATTAATGTGTAATATCTATACTTACATGTACCGTAGAACGGGGTTATTTGGGAAATGCGGGGATATTTTGAAAATCACGGATTTTGGCACAATCGCCCTACTCCGCATTCACTTTGAAACGCTAGCGCCACCAACTCGTTTAAATTTGTTCGTTGGATACCTGTTGCGTGATCTGGGGCCATTTAGTCGCTTGATAAGGTGTTCTGTGGTCTGGTTGTACCGTGTTAAAATAAGTTGCGAAAAGTGACGTAAATCCAAAGTGGTCAAACTTTCAATGCTGCAGCCCATTGGGTATGAGTTAGAAACGGTAGGTTGTTGATATAAATTGGTGTGAGTATAGTGGGTATTTCCTGATAAGGACATGTCAGTTAGGTTACTAGAAAAAATTTAACGGATTTTTTTCTCAACTACAAGCTACTTTGGATGGCTATTTTTTATTTATTCCAAAATATCCCCGGTATTCCAAAGTAACCCCATTTAAAAGGTACCACCTAGAGATAGGTAGCTAACTAATTTATTTTTCAGGAAAAATGGTGAGAAATTACATAAGATACGTCGTTAAGCCATTCACGCAACGAAAAAAACCATAACCCCTACAAAAGCTATAGCAATGAGACATTAAATAAAGGTGGAAGGTTCAAGCTAAGATTATATCAGTTGATGCTGCCTCCAAAAAATATAAAATTCCCAGGTCGACCTTAGCTTTAAGAGTCAAAACTAAGAGTACACATACCCAACCTGGCAGACCCTATGTTTTATGTGAAGCAGAAGAAAACATATTGATTGATCATTTAAATGCTGTGGCCTCCTGAGGGTTCCCCTTCGATCTTCTGGATCTAAGACTGTTAGTTAAATTATATCTTGACCGAAAGGGTATTAATGAATCCAGACTAAAAAAATGTTTTGTTCTATAAGCATTTTTTAAAGTTTTATATATTTTTAATGAATTTCATTTTGTTCCTTTGTTTTGCTAAATAAAACCAATGAAAACTTGAATTAGGTACCTTGGCTGTTTTTAATGTGTTTTTGGTTTCTAATGCTCAAAAAATAATAATTTGAAGATTAGTAAAGTAAAAAAATTTGATCCTTGTGTGTCTAATTTAGCCCCCGTAGTAGCACGTATTTCGATAATGTGATATTTTTACGAAATCCAAAATATCCCCGACCCATGGGGTTATTTTAGACGACCCTTAAAAAAAATTTTTTTTACCCCCTATAAATAGGGGGCGCATTTTGCAAATCGGAAAATTTACTTACACCATAGACCTTTTAAAAGCAATACTTACAATAATTTATCCCCCGCTATATTTTATAATATTGACGAAAAAGTCTAGAAAATGTCTAAAATAACCCCGTTCTACGGTATACCATTGATTGACATTCGCATTCGCAACTTTTGTCAGGTCAGGACCAGGACATCTTATAGGACGTCGAGCTTCGCGTCGCAGGATCTAGCAGGCGGCGCCTAGCGATGGAGGGGCTGGCGCTCAGACTCCGCAGTAAAGCTACGCGATGATAATCCGTTTAGGCCAAGTCACGTGGGCGAGCTTATTTGCATACAGTGTGACTGTAGCATCAACACTACACAACGCTTATTATATCGTCGGCAGCGTCGGACGTAGGAAATTATTAAGTTGTCGCGACTTTAAAAAAATTGGAACTGATGCTCTGTTTAGACTTTGCTAGGCCGAGTATATAAACACGGTGACAGATTACTGTAATAAACACCAGCTTTATTTTATAAATATAATTATAAAATAGCGTAATAAGCTCGCGTGGATTTGTTGTTTGTTTAATTTTCAGTGACGGGTAAATAAACAATATAAGCACCCGCCGTTCGATATGGATTATTGTTTATGTGACTTTTAATAGTGTTTATAGTGATTTTTGTTTTATTGTTTTCATTGGTCAGTATGAACGAGCTGCCGGAGGCGCTGAATTTTACCGGAAGACCGGACAATAACAATATTCATCCTCATATTTTATCAACTGTAAGTCCTATACTTTTATATAGGTAGAGTTAATCCTCTTACACTTTACGTGCAACAGCATATTTTTTTATATTGTATTTCGTGGGACTTAAAAAAAGTGTTTAAAAGTTGTGTGTAGAGACGTAACTAGCAACTCAAGTTGCTCTTTGAAAGTAAAAGCATTATATTTTTAAGTCACAAAGTTTGATTTTAAATAAATATCTATGTTATGTTTAAGATTTCCTTATGCAAAATAACTATTTTAAAATATATAAATGTAAAAAAAACGGTCAGTTAAACTTACAAGGCGCTTAGGCGGCCTTAGCAAGCAATATTTGCTATTGCCATTTGCCATTGTATACCGGGTGATGCACCGCCAGACAAACCAATGTAAATATTGGCTCCCCTATTAATTTTACATCAAAACTGTATTAGCCTTTTATGAAGGTCCTTGTATGATGGTTTCGCACACCAAATTTTATTATTTTCTAACAAACCAATTAAAAGTTATTTAAAAAAAACTCTTCGTAAAATAAAAAAAAATAAATACAGCTGTGATACATATATACCACCAGTGATAATTATGATAATGTCAAATATTGCACTAGACTTTTATTTTTTATTGGTTTTACCATACCTATGCTTTACAGTATTCAAGAAAAAAATAATGATTGTAAGTACTAATGTAATGAACTGGATTATTTAAAACGAAATAACGAGAACTTTATTTATATCAACATTTAGAAATAAGAAGTAGAAAAATAACACTTCTTTAAAAAATACATACCTACAGTGTGACCAGTAAAGTCCGCATCATATGGGATTTTTTTTATTAATAGCTTTATTCGAAATTTGGCGTTGGCATTAAGTTCTTGCTTCGATCGAGATAAAAAATTAAGCAAAAAAATAGTAGTCACGTGATTCGCATTATCTGTCAAATTTTAATTTTTTCCAAAAAATAATTCAAAAGTGGGGTAATTTCTGAAAATTTCAAAAAAAGTTATTGGAAAAAGTTTTTTTAAATACAGTTTCTAGCCCACATGCAAAATTTCAGCTGCATAAGATAATTTTGATTTTTTACCCACCACTAAAATTTATTTTCCACTTAATGAACACTTTACTGATGACACTGTGTTCTTTTTTGTCTTAATATTAAGGTGTATTACTTTCAGACACAAACTATACGTTTTCAGAAATACTTATTTAATAAAGTTACCTTATACAGGGTCAAAAACAAATAAACTTTGCATCACATGCGACCAAATTTTAATAGCCCAATTTTGATTTTGTACAAAAACACACATTTAATATGGCGATACTTTAAAAAAAAATGTAGATATCTGAAATAAAGCATTGTCAAAACTAAGAAGTTTTATGTATGTTGCGTTGAGTCTTATTTTGCAAAAGTGGTGCAATTTACAAAATATGGGTAAAAACTCAAAATTATCTTATGCAGCTAAAATTTTGCATGTGGGCCAGAAACTGCATTTAAAAAAACTTTTTTCGATACTTTCAGAAATAGCCCCACTTTTGAATTATTATTTAGAAATACTTAATTAAAATTTGACAGATAATGCGAATCACGTGACTACCTTTTTTTTTTGCTTAATTTTCATCTCGATCGAAGCAGAACTTGATTCCAAAGTCAAATTTTGAATAAAGTTATTAATAAAAAAAATCCCATATGATGCGGACTTTACTGGGTCACACTGTATTAAGACCAGGGTTGGGCAAACTTTGACTTTTATTAAAAAAATCAAAAATCATTGATTTTTTTTTATTTTTATTGATTTTATTAAAAATTTAACATTTTTCTCTCTTTCTAAATTAATACAAATTATTTTAATGTCTGTCTAACAATATAGTAGATCTAAATTCTATATACCCAAAATATTGTCAGAACGCTCTTCTAAAGTTTATATTATGTATTATAATATACAGGGTGGCCCTTTAGTGTGGCAAAGTACAATAGCTCCGTTACTATTTCAAATACATTAAAAATATTAATACAAAAGTTGAAGGGCAGTAAGTGACTTATAACGTAAAATTATTTTTAACTCTATAGGGTGGCTCAAAAAAGCGGAACAAGAAAAAATGTACTTTTTTCAAATGGAACACCCTGTATATTTTTTCATTTTTAAATTCTACATAGAATTATAATTATTTTTTATTAAATACATTATAAGTCTATACTTTATAGTTTCCGAGATATTGACTCTTGAAAAGTGACATTTTTGAACTTTGACAGCTTCTAACTTTCTAACAGTACGTCTTAGAGCAAAACGGCTTACATGTCTCTATCTTCAATTTTTATTATCTTCCCAAAAAAATCAACTTCCAGTTAAACCGGAACAACTATATTTCCTGCTTTCGAGTAACATCCGGTTTAACCGGAAGTTGATTTTTTTGGGAAGATAATAAAAATTAAAGATAGGGACATGTAAGCCGTTTTGCTCTAAGACGTACTGTTAGAAAGCTAGAAGCTGTCAAAGTTCAAAAATGTCACTTTTCAAGAGTCAATATCTCGGAAACTATAAAGTATAGACTAATAATGTATTTAATAAAAAATAATTATAATTTTATGTGGAATTTAAAAATGAAAAAATATACAGGGTATTCCATTTGAAAAAAGTACATTTTTTATTGTTCCGCTTTTTTGAGCCACCCTATAGAGTTAAAAATAATTTTACGTTATAAGTCACTTACTGCCCTTCAACTTTTGTATTAATATTTTTAATGTATTTGAAATAGTAACGGAGCTATTGTACTTTGCCACACTAAAGGGCCACCCTGTAGGTACACCTACTAATTTTTTATTTCTTAAAAGCGCGAGTTCTATAAATACTTATACTGTTGATTTTTGAAAATATTTTTTTAATATGTTATATTGTTCATTGTTCTGAATTAAAAATAAATAGGATCATTAAATCATGATTAAAAAAAAAATAAGTGATAAGTACCTAAGTGATTTAAATTAGCCGAACCCTGATTAAGACAACTAATTTAAATGGAAACAATGTTTTTTATTCAGAAGCTCAAACAGTTCTCCGTTCACTGCCAAGCAATATCCTAAACGGCCATAAAAAAAAATTCTTACATTATTAACGATACGCAGAGATTCGATTGCATGCCCCTGAAATTGCAATCTTTAGTTCTTTCAAATTATGATAACGCACATTTTTGTAAATAGCACTTTACCTTAGAGGAAAAGTCGGTTGATGAGAGATCAGGAGACCCACCCATCTGGCCAATTTATGGTGTAATTGTGCGTTCATCGAAAATATTTTTTTAGTTCTCGTATTCAAATACCTATATCTTCATTCTCGGGAGCAACTTATTCTAATGCAAATCCAATTTGATTTTGCAAAAGTTCAAAAAAATTGTTTTCCAAAAATAAAGGTCCGATATATATGCCCGCCTAAACATTTACCTTTTGAAGATATCGAGTCCTTGTTTGTACAAATCTGTGTGAATTGTCTATACTATGTACATTACGGTGCTTGATGATTTTAACGTTTTTAAATATCTAATGATATAATTGTGCGTCCAAAATACTTACCCATGTTTAAATAACTTTCGCGTAAGAATTTAACAAGTAATTTAAACTAGCCAACGGACTTTTAAATATTTTAAATCACGATGAACAATTAAAGAAAAAGTCAAAGTTTTATTTGCTACTTACATAAATTGTTTATATACCGTCATAGATAATAATATAGGTAAATATAATTTAATATGTACAAATGTATATAAATAACAATAAATTAGTGTGTATAAAAGCAAACAATGCACAAAAATTAAAATAAAATTTAAAATTAATAGACACAAATCTGGCAATTCCATAACCAATGCACAGCCACAACCACCTTGAAAAGAAGCCATGAAGTGATATCGGGCAACGCCGCATCAGCTGGGAGTTGCGGATCCACAAGCTATTATTGTGACGCGCGGCAACGGGCGAGTTTTTATTCTTTCTGATATTTTCTTAAGATTATATAATAATAATAATAATAATAATAATAATAATAATAATAAATGCAGTTATATAATAAGTAGAGCTTTTCATTTTCTTGCTTTTTCTTTCTTTCCTTCATCCGTCTCCTGCACTGTCTTTACTTATTAATATTTTTGCATTAGTACAGAATTTATATAGTGTTATTAACATGATCTTTATTTTGTTATTTAATTTGGGATGACTTTTAAAGGTGTACATTGTAATTTTTGTTGTTTGAGGTTAAGTGGAAGACCAACCCTTGTTACTAGCAAGGGATGAACTTCGCCCTTTCGGATAACATTGAATAGGGTCCGTTTTGAAAATATGTTCACCTGTTTTTTTATTGGATATCTTATAATTATTAACCTTTGTGATTTCTCTGTTTATAGTCATTACTCATTAGTTTAGGTCATGTTTTTTAAAGTCAGTTTACTTTAATAAGTACCCTACAAAAATATTTAGTTTTCAAGATAAGTAGGTATGTTTTTGATCGAAATAGTTGTCCTTTCAATAAAAAGAAATGTCTTAAAATGATTTATATGTCGGATATATATCCGATATAGGTATATCCTTTGATATGATACTTTCGAAAATATCATGATTTCGAACCCTGTCTAGAGGTATCCTGCCTACTTATGAACTATTTCTACTAGTGATATTTTTAAACTAATTCACATATACCTTCAAGTTAAATAAACACTTCACACTTCAATATTTAATAAATTAACTGTAGCCGCAAAACAATAAAGTTTATCCCAAAGAGCTAACTAGAATACAAAAAAACACAACTTTTAAATTAAAACAAATAAAATTCTGCCGCTATTTATAAGACCCGGAAACAAACCACCAGGCCGGCCAGGCTGTTGGATTTTTCACTTTATTAATGCTATTAGAGCAAACCCGCACCAAACATTTTCATCAGTATTTTGTAGAGGTTCTTAGCAATTATGTCACTTAAGTTTTCTATTAGATATCAATCGAAAACCGGATAAAAATACAAATTAATACGACACCTACACCTAGTTCACGCGCAAATTACATGGCTAACCTTAAAAAGTCACGTGACACATGGATGTTCAAGCAGTGTTGTCGATGTTTCTGTTTCACGGCTTCTTTCAAGGTGATTGTGGTACTACACACCGTTCTTGAGCTACGACAAGGGGCAGGGCCGTAAAATGCATCAGAAATTTAACAGTGGCAGCATGAGCGTGCGGATTTTTATATTTTCAATCTTACATTAATATTATAAAACCATGTTACTCCGTCACTGGCAGACAGGCGACTCAAGATTTAATAGTATGTTGGTCAACACGTCAACGATCAACCTGTTATATTATTAAATAGTATATGTGTTAAAAAGAGACAGAATAGTAACCGGGAGAACTGTGCGCACGTTATGGACAAGCCTGATGCCGATGCCGTGAATAGAGCTGGGTTGCCAGATTTAACAAAATTATGGGTTTTATCACGATTTCTTTAAATATATTTTAGGTCTATCGCTTCGTGAATTTACTGTAAACGATTGGTATTATTTTATATGTGAAAAAATATAAAGAGCGGTATGTTACGGGCGGAGAACTATATTATGCACCTTAGTGAGATAAATAAATGAAAATAAACTATTAATACTTAATTAACATTATATTAAAATTTCAACTGAGGACTACAACAGTGTTTATTTTTGGTCCGCATTCCCTCGGCAGCTCAAAATCGGTGACGCAAAGTCACACAGTTTAGGTATTTGCCGATTTTTTGATAAAGTATTTATAAGAAAATGTGCAATCTTTGTTATGTACTTATTTAATAATTAAACGCGTTTATTTCCTTTATATTAATTGTTGTTTATTGTTATTTACTGGTTGTTTACTGTTTTTGTTTAAAAAATTTAAACATCCACCAGTTTATTTAATAAACTAAGTAATTAATTTCCAATATAACTACTCTCAGAGAAATTAAATAGTTTATTTGTTTTTACTTAAAATACTAAATATTTACAATAATAAATTAGGTATAAAATGTTTTTTTAAAACATTGTTTTATAACGAGATAATGGAGCTTTGTAAAAAATATTCCAGTTATTTTTGATTCACTTGTATGGTAAAACGTGACACTTTTTGACCTTCTTTTAAATGTATTTTTATATTAAAATAAGAACAGATAATTTATCTTAAATATAACTTATAACCTGATAACGCTATAAAATCAAAAATTATCCAATAACAGAGGCGTCGGAAGTCTGGCTCAGGGGGGGCGTATGTAACTCCCAGTGGCGTAACTACAGGGGGCAGAGGGGGCGGTGGCCCCCGGGCCCAGAGGCTCTTGGGGCCCACCCAAAAGTAATTTTAAAGTCGAAAAATATATTGGTACGGTTCTTAAAATATTGTCTTACCAAACCAAATTGTAATCAAGAAAATACGAAAAACTGGAGAAATTTTGGTTACCTACCTATCTATTATCTATTTACTACCCACATTGATTTGGAAAATGTAGGTAGGTACTCCGCAAAAATTGAAATCGCGATCTGTTAGCTGTTGAAGAAAGATGGTGGGCGGTTTCCGCAAAATAATTCTTTCCTGGTTGAATGCTTTGTACAAAAAAAGTTCGAAAAGTGGAAGGACCTGGGTGGAACTATTTAAAATATGCTGCAACCGGCAACTGCGCTTGCCCAAAGTTCCCAAATTTGCTGACGAATTAAGTTCTGATGAAAGATTATCAGATGCATTTCAAAACGCAAATATTTTATTGAACATTGGATATAGTCATCCGCCAGTAGAAAGTGTAATTTAGGAGTTTATATGACATTGCAAGACTTTTTACACCGATTTTTCGTCAAAATATTCGGAACCTGTCGGAAAGTGAACTCGAACAGTTCGTTTTAAACTTGGTAGAAAAATATAATGATGATTTGTCAGTTGACCTTGCGAGCCAAATTGTGCAACTGAAGCTATCATTTGGCAATAAGCTAATTGAATTGAAATCTGTTCAGGATTTTGCAAAATTCTTAAGAGGAAGTAACCCCTTTTACCACAATGAAAATTGCCGAACGTTTTGCTGGTCAAACGAAAAGAAAAAATAAAAATTGGTATTTAGAAAATAAATTCTACTTTAAATACCCCATCCAGAAAAGTAAATGACGATCGAAGATATTCCCAAATTTTTTTTTATTTTTAGTAATTTTGTAATATCTTAAACAATTCTTTATTGGTCAAAAGCAAAATGACTTTCCCGTGTGTAGAATGTTGTACCAAACGATTTTTCTTAAAGCCATTTTTTAATATCGACCTTACTTTTTTCTCAAAAACGTTGGGCGCGTAAATCCACTTTACACGCTTAAATTCACTTTACGCGCCCAACGTTTTTGAGAAAAAAGTAAGGCCGATATTGAAAAATGGCTTTAAGAAAAATTGTTTGGTACAACATTCTACACCCGGGAAAGTCATTTTGCTTTTGACCAATAAAGAATTGTTTTGACCAGCAAAACGTTCGGCAATTTTCATTGTGGTAAAAGGGGTTACTGCTCTTAATAGTGTAAAATTATTTGCTAGCACCAAATTTTCAGAAGTTTGTACAGCCTGTATGTTGTTTTTAACTTTGCCGGTGTCAGTTGCACAAGCAGAACGTTCATTTTCTAAGTTGAAGATTATTAAAAACCATTTGCGAAGCTCAATGAGTCAACATCGCTTATCCAGTCTTAGTTTTGAACATCGACGACATAATTGAATCCTTCGCTAGCGCTAAATCAAGAAGAAAGATGGGAAACATAAACGACAATTAACTACAGACTATATACCTATGTTAATTTGAACTATCTAAGATATTTTAGTTGTTCGTTTTTTAACCAAAATTCAAACTTATAAATTCTTGGCGCCGTGGCATCTTTACCCCGCTACTGCCACAAGTGGCACGTAATATTTGCATCTTAGATCTAGGCAAGTGTACGAGTATGGTGTATCGTAATTGGGCCTCGCCAAACCACTCTGCCCCCAGGTCTAAAAGCTGAAGTTACGCCACTGGTAACTCCCCCTTAGTTTAAAACGAAAGAGGACATGTGGTTCCCTTCCCAATCATCACAATAAGAACACAATTTTCTTACGCAGTTGGTTCTTTATGGTTACAACACTACTGTTACTACTACTGTACTGGTGAATCATTTGTAAATTTTGCCTACGGAACAAAAAACTATTTAAAAGCGTGTTTTTCCAGGGAGTAGCGGTATTTAAATATACTTGGGATCCCCGGATTTTCAGATTAGGGATCTCGGAATTGGATACCCGAGTGTGTCAAATGGGAAATACACTTTTAAAATTCACCGGAGGGATTATTTCCTGAAGATCTCTGATCTGCTACATCAATGGGTTGCGCATGCCTTTAGATGCAAAGAGAAACAGAGATGCTAGACTCCGAATCGAAACTCTTTTTCAGTTGTTGCCTAAAGCCTGCGGAAGGAATTTCAAAACAACAAATCAAGATCAATGATCAATCTAGCTTTGCCGGCTCTAGGTATAGAGATGCTCCTGGGAGTTTTTAACTCTAGCCAAGGATATTGCCTGTTGGGAAAGGACCCAAGTTATGGGTATCATCGACGCTTATCCTGGAAACAATGGAAGTAGGGGAAGGTTGCCTATATTGAACCGCTACCTAAATTGGACCACAGTACATTTCTCCCAAACTAAACAAGGGCCATATCATCTGGCAACACTAACATACTTCCACCTAGAACCTTTGATCGGCAACAAACTCAACTAGTTGGCCGTTAGTGCTTGGCGTGTACAGAGCAAAACGTAATTTACACAATTTTAATGTAATATTTTTGGGATTTTCCTAAGAATTTACCTTAGGACCATAAACCTCTAAGCAAAATATTTTTTATGGAAGTTTTCAAGTAAGTTTTTCTCTTTCTATTTCTCCTATTACCATGCCATATTTGTTTTTCTTGTTTCTTTCCTGGGTGGTTTTGTAAAACACGTGGTAGTTGCTTAAATTGGACCATTGGGTGATTGCCAAAATTGAACCGGTCCAATTTAGGCAATTTTTCCAAATTGTGCAAAAATAATTTTTCTCTTTAAATAAGTTAATGTCATGAACTAACACCATGTCAATATTGCTTAAATCTTTTTCCTTTGAGTTAAAAAATGAAACTATGACTGGTCCAATATAGGCAACTAATAGGGGCTTTTTTTTGCATTAGGATGTCTTCTACCGAAATTTTGATTGTAAATTTGATGTTTTTTTGAAATATAAGTATAAAACTTTCTATACCAACAATTTTATTTTTTATTTATTTAGTTAACACCTAAGCTTCCGATTTAAATCATGTGGTCCAATTTTGGAACCCCCAGGTGCAATTTAGGCAACCGGTTTCCTATATTGAACCACTTGCAGAGGTTTTTTTATAGCCGGGTATATCATAGATACTTTGAAATAAAATTCTGCAAAAAATCCTGCAGTTGAACAACATACATAGCTTAAAGATCGATTTTGCGTTATTATCAGGATCTATGATAAGAAATCTGGAAATTGGTCCAATATGGGCAACCTTCCCCTATACCTATAAGGTCAGTTCTCTGTAGAGAGGACATTATCACCCTCTTTTGAAAAGGTATTGCCCTGATAACAAAGTAAGAAAAGGTTTAATAAAGAACATGATACAATTATTGTATAATCATGGGTAAATAATGGGTGATTTAGAAAAACGAGAGACAAGCAGGAGTAGGCAAAAAGTATAGACTTAACTAAGTCTCTCCGCAGATTTTACAATGTAAGTTTTATTTTCCTTTTATATCTACTCCAATACATTGATTAACTTCTTATATGGAAGCCGACCCCAAACATTAAAACTTATAGATAAATTAGGAACTAATGAGTTGTTTTCGCATTTTAAACTTTTTGAGTACGATTTTAATTAACCTTTCCTTATTAGCTGATGTAATTTAACTAATTCGCACACAAATTTTTTTTTAATCTTTAAAATGCAAAACAATTTTTTTTTATATTACATAAAAATTGCTTATATATTACACGGTTCAATGACCTGGCGGGTGTGCATCTGATGATGGCTACGTTTTCTCATAAAACGTATTTTTATTGTGTGCATTTTTTGCAACATTAGATGCTGGCATTAGTGTGGTCAGTGCATTCTAGGAAACCCATATGTTTTTACGTTATTAATGAAATGGAATTAAACCAAAATAATATAAAACTGTATGTACAATAGGCATGAAAAATGCCCGTTGGCCAGAACACCTTCTACTGGTGAAAGCGGCTGTACCGTGCGAGCAAAAATTATTTGCATCAAAGAGGGTCTTGCATCTAAGGACGTAATGCTTAGCCGTAGAGCTTAATACCTGTTGGGTGTCAGTAACTACCTGAATTAACAATCAATCAGTTATTCCGTCATCTTTAACAGTCGTTACAAGTAATGTGATTCATCGCTAATTTTTCCAATTTTATTAACAATTCACACAATGGTCTTTACGGAACAGCACAAAACATTCATGGTTGAAGCGTATTTTCGAAACGGGGTTAGAGTAAATTGTGAGTGGCAATACAATCCGGGTTTGTGCATGGACGATTTTCACGAACATTTTCCTAACGTTGCTTTTATTGCTGGGGATTTTTATCATTGCCTGAAAAGAACCGTGCATGGCTGTGTTTAGGGAAACAGGTTTTATACAACACAAAATAGGAGCAGGAAGACCGTCTGTAAGAACAGAAGAACTTGTTGCAAACGTTCGTGAAATAATGCAAAATACGCCAACAAATTGTATAGGACGCCTGTCCCAAGAAGTGGGAAGATCTTATGGAACATGCAGGACTATTCTTAAGATGCAGCTAAATTTATTTCTTTATAAAGTGCAAGTATTCCAAGAAATACAAGCCGCAGATTTTGAAAGACGCAGGAATTACTCTCGATGGTTTACCCAAAATTTATTGGAAAGAAATGATTTATTAGACCTGACATTTTTTTCGGATGAAGCCTGGTTCCACCTCTTCGGTTATGTGAATTCTCAGAATACATGTAATTATTTTCCTTTTTCTTTCTGTATATTCTTACTTTGTTAATTTTGCAAACAACAAAAATAAATTTGTATTTGTCTACTTATTTTATTACTCATTAGTTTGGCATATCATGTCATACCATAGACAATTTACCTTTAGATACCTACAGCTTATCTCCTGCGCAAACAAAAGTTACGTTTTATGGGTGAAAAAATACGTCCGAGCGCATGACTCGTCGGTCAGCTGTCTTCATTCGGGGAACCTTCGTGCATGCGCACAAACCTCGTGTTATCGGCCGTCCTACTTTATCGACAATAATCGACACGCTCAAGAATACTCTCCAGAACCGGCTCGGCCGCCATTTTTGTTGTTGTGTTTTAAGGTTTCTCTGCGGATTCCTTGTAGTTTTCTAAAGTTTTCAGCTATCGGATCGGCTATCGTGGATTGTGGGACTGGTATTTAATATTTATGGATTTCTGGTTTTTGTGCAGTTTAGTTAGTGAATTGTGTTTGTGCTTTTAGTGACTCGGATTCTAATATGAACAATGACTAGTACTAGTTGCAGCCGTTGTATAATTGTATTATGCCCAAATAGGGGTAAAATAAACCCTCTATGGTGGCATATGAGCAAGAATTTAAATTTTAAAGCCCGGGCCTATCTATTTTCCCATTCGTCAAACGATAATGTTGCAGTGCGCATGTCTAATAGTTCCCAGTTTTGTTTACATGCGCGAGGCCATAAAACTGCCACATTCGTGATTATTGTTTGTTTATCTAAAGGTAAATTGTCTATGTGTCATACCTAATATGAATTTGACAAAATTTTAACCTAGATTTGGTTAGATATATCGTCCCCATAATAATATCATTGTGATCTAAACCAAGCGCTACGTTTTTTAATCCAAGCCCTCTTTAATGCAAATAATTTTTGCTCGCACGGTATTATTTGTAGGTTCAGTGTTTTTAAAAATTGAAAGCGTAACATTTTTTATTTCTTCTTCTTCTATGCGGTAGAAGGGTCAGAATGAAAACGTAGTGAAAAAGTCCATTGCACCCATATCGTGGACGTAAACTAGAGCCCAACGATTGTTGAAATTATTATTGTTGTTTATACACAGTCACACAGTACACACGTATACATACCAATATTATATTGGCCATTTAGCAAACAATAAATAACAGAACCTATTGTTCACCCATGCATTAGCTCTCAATCTGACGGATTTTTTGATTTATTTCAATCTTTTAGCAGCTTACGCCTGTGACTGGTGTCGATAAACGATATTTATCGACGACGACGGTTGGATCCAGTATCTAAACAGTGGTGTGTGTGTGTAGGAAAGGAAACAAAAGAAAGAATAAGTTAAATTTTCTACGGTTTCAGCTTTTAAAATTTCGAGAGATTTACTGAGAAACAAAGTAGGCTCTCTAATAAACACTCGCGAAACCAGCCATCTACGTCACAACCAAATGGATCAGTCCCAGGGATTTGGCTGAAGGTCGACCCACCGGCATCTACCTGAGTAATATCTCGAGTCTGTCTCCTGTTCTTCTCTATTTAACTTATCGAAACAAAGATACCATTATAATCGGTCGCACTACTGGCAAATAAAAGAATTGCGCGGATAATGGGATGACGTGCTAATATCTGATCTCATGTTTTCAAAGTTTATGCTTTCGCGGCGTTTTTTTAATTGTTTGTAGGAAAGGTTTGTAACACCGTAGAAGGATTTCAATCGGTTCTAATTCAGGATGTCAGTGCTGAATATGATAAATTCGGTTTAATAGTGAAAAAGCCGCAGATTCCCGGACTACCTAATGCACGTCGCGCCGCATTGCCGTTACTACGGAAACGAGAAATGTCAATATACCTAAGGCATGTTCGATTCGGTGGTTTAGATCGATCCGGATCGATCTAACTGACTCTGCAAATAGTCAAAGTGAGCATGGGAAGTTGCAGAATTACCAAAATAAGATCAGTTGTTGATTTTGTTTACTTTATGATTTTGGAGGTTATAGTTCCATTCTGTCCCTGTTTTTAGATTTTCGTTGGATATTTATTAGTATTCTTTGATTATGTCTTTTTTCAATAAAATTAACGGTGATGTAGAAGTAGAAATGGAGGAATTACAACTTTTTGATCCCATCATTTTATTCGTAAAATAAATATTTTGCCGTTTCCTCTTGATCTTGATTATAGTTTTTAAATTAATAATAATTCTAATTACTTATATTAAAAAAAAATTGTTAATGCATCGCAAACATCGATATTTCTCAGCGATATATTTTCTGTGGACATCCTTAAACGGAAATGAATGAAACAACGTCATTATGGCCTCAGACCAATGTCGTGGCGGTCACATCTTTTCAAATCAAATCAAATCAAATCAAATCAAAATTAGCTTTATTGTTTTAAAGAACAGTCATTCTTATTAACAAAGCTAAAAAGAAATACAAGTAATATACTACGAATACTTACATAAATTAAAAGAAGTAAAAATAATTATTTTTTTCTTAAGGTAATAGGTAAGTACATCGTCAAAAATATAAAGATAAATAACTACAAACATAGTAAACAGGACAAAGACACAAAACGAAATGCCTACCGGAAATACTTAGTTAAAAGGCGTCGTTGTAATACTCGACCACCTCGTAATAGGCTCTTTCCACCAGTAGTTCCTTTATAGTTCTTTTAAAAGTTTTAAGGGTAGGTATGTTTCGTATTTGCTCAGGAAGATGGTTAAATAATTTACGGCTTTCGTAAATTATAGAGTTTCTAATAAGGGCAGAAGAAGGTATGGGCAGGTACAGGTTTTTTGATCCTCTAGTGTCATGAGTGTGGTCAGGCACCGGCAAAGTATCCCTATGCTTGTATATCATGCAGACAGTTTCAAGGATAAACAGGCATGGCAAAGTTAAAATTTTCTTAGATATAAATAAGGGTCTGCATGACTCTCTGCCATACACACCACAAAGACATCTTACAGCACGCTTTTGCAGAATAAACACTGAGTTCAGCAGGTAGTCATACGTATTCCCCCAGAACACAATGCCATATCGCAAGTGAGACTCCACTAGTGAATGGTAGACCCTCTTAGCCAAGGTTGCTCCAACCTCCATCGATGTTAATCGCACTGCGTAGCATCCCGAGGCCACTTTGCGAGCAAGTCCCAAGATATGGGAGTCAAACCTTAGACAGTCATCAATTAAAAGTCCCAAAAACTTTGTGTTAGCTTGTTTTGATAGTGGAGCTCCTCCTAGATACAAACCATCCATATCACATCGAAAACCCACTATGTTGGTCTTGTCAAAGTTTAGGGTCAATAGGTTAGCATCACACCATTGTCTAATTTTAGAAAGATCAGACGAAACCTTGATCTTTAATATATTGGGATCTAAATCATGCCAGAGGACAGTGGTGTCGTCAGCAAAAATTGTAAACCGGCCCGCAATGTCTATAGAAGCAAGATCATTAATATAAATAAGGAAAAGGATAGGACCCAGCACTGAACCCTGAGGAACACCATAGTATATGTTACTAGCTTTTGATGTCTCAGAGCCTACTACGACCTTTTGCGTACGTCCCTCAAGGAAAGATCGGAACCACTCCAAAGTCTGCCCCCTGAATCCGTATATACTGAGCTTGCGCAGCAGAATTTCATGACTCACACAGTCGAATGCTTTTGATAAGTCACAAAAAACCGCCGCCATGGCCTCTCCAGCATTAAGACCAAAATAGACGTGCTCGAGAAATTTGAGGCTTACCATATAGCAGACTTTTTATAAAGGTTTTCGTCAAAGATTTAAATTTTCCACATCATGTTGATACTTTTAATAGCGGCAAGCAAAGTGGTAAGGCGAAATTTGTAGTTCATTTGTTATTGTTTCATCTATAGGTACCAGATCATTGGAATTTATAGCGTACGTCACTGCATTCAATAAACGATATTTATTGACGATTGGATCCGATAGCCAGACCCAGGCTGCATCGACTTAAACTCACGTTTAATGTGCTGACTCAGGAAAAATTAATATTTATTGTCATATTCGATTTCAATTTATTTACGGAGAAAACGGCCGTTATTGTTTAAATTATTGGTTTTAGGAAATACGAACCCATTGCGCGCTCTGCTTTGAACGGATATATTTTTAAATTCTGTTTACTATTTATTGTTGGTTCCTTGAAATTTTTATGAATAAAGTGTACATGAGGTATATATTAATGAACATGGTACTAGATAAAAATGTTAGGAATTATTATAAAACAAATTGGGGAGGCAGGAAAATATTTTTCTGAAAAAATTTACAAAAGTACGGATCGTTAGGCACTTTTGGGCCATATGATCATTTGCAATAACAGGTCTTGATAAGGGAATGACAGTAATACTGATCGGTAACGGCAATTTTCAAGGCTTGATGGTCGGACGTCGAATTAATGTGAGTTCTGATTTTCGTATCATTTTTGGCAAGTAAGACGAAGACGACGAAGTAATCCGAAGTACTCTGCCTAACTTTCTTACTCTTAGCCGAAAAAGCGTCAATACATGAAATATGTGCTGCATCTGCACCTCATATAGAATGCCGTGTAAACATTTGGGGGCCCCCCCCGCAAAATGATGTGATATTATACATAAATAGTAATTGTTGTTTGTTTTTCTAATATTAATCTAAAATTTATAAATACGTCAGCTAGGCAGGCGGAGTGGGGCCCCCTCGGAGCCGCGGGCCCCACCGCGCCGCGGGCTTGCGGGGGCCTTATTGCCGCCACTGCGTGTAGATGGACATATTTTTCTTTGCGTGTATCTCTTTTTGATCAAGCATGTCTATATTGTCGTATACAGTGTGACCAGTAAAGTCCGCATCATATGGGATTTTTTTTATTAATCTTTATTCGAAATTTGACTTTGGCATCAAGTTCTGCTTCGATCGAGATTAAAATTAAGCAAAAAAATAGTAGTCACGTGATTCGCATTATCTGTCAAATTTTAATTTTTTCCAAAAAATAATTCAAAAGTAGGGTTATTTCTTAAAGTATCGAAAAAATTTATTAGAAAAAGTTTTTTTAAACGCATTTTTTAGCCATATTTTGTAAATTGCACCACTTTTGCAAAATAAGACCAACGCAACCTACATAAAACTTTTTAATTTTGACAATGCTTTATTTCAGATACATTTTCTTTAAAGTAGCGCCATATTAAATGTGTGTTTTTCTACAAAATCAAAATTGGGCTATTAAAATTTGGTCGCATATGATGCAAAGTTTATTTGTTTTTGACCCTGTATAAGGTAACTTCATAAAATAAGTATTTTTGAAAATGTAGTTTGTGTCTGAAAGTAATAATACATCTTAATATTAAGACAAAAAAAAAAGAACACAGTGTCATCAGTACATCAGTAGGTAAAGTGTTCATTAAGTGGAAAATAAATTTTAGTGGTGGGTAAAAAATCAAAATTATCTTATGCAGCTGAAATTTTGCATGTGAGCTAGAAAATGCATTTAAAAAAACTGTTTCTAATAATTTTTTTTGATATTTTCAGAAATAACACTTGAATTATTTTTGGGAAAAAAATATAATTTGACAGATAATGCGCATCACGTGACTACTATTTTTTTTGCTTAATTTTCATCTCGATCGAAGCAGAACTTGATGCCAAAGTCAAATTTCGAATAAAGCTATTAAAAAAAAATCCCATATATGATGCGGACTTTACTGGTTACACTGTATACAAAATTAATGATAAAGAATGGATAAATATACAAATTTTTAAATTATATAATATTATGTATATCATTGGTTTTAAAGGCGAAAGTTTATGAGTACTATAAAAAAATGGGAAGTCCTGCCCTGACCAAAATCCAAGTTGTGTAAACAAAATGTTACTAGAAATGACATAATATTATGTCAACGGCGGCCATTACATTTTTAGCTATACATAACACTTAACTGGATTTTAAAAATTGTTTCTTAACCTGCCGCTTGTAAATTCTCGTTATCTCTTTTGGGATTTTACCAGATTTGCGCCAAACTGCGTTGTCTTGTGTAGTTGAAGATCATTTAAAAATATCTGTAATCTAGAGGTCAAGGAAGTTTTCCGTTTTGATATTAGTATACATAGAAAGAAATTTTATCAGACCGTATCACCAGTAATTTAAAATGTTTATTTGCAAATTAACGAAAAACAAAAAAAGCCAATGTCAGCCAACTTATTTTTAATTATTTTATAATTTATAAAAGCAAATTTATTATTAATTTCGGTATTGCCTATTGTCGTCCACACGGTAACTTAACCGAGACGAAAGGGTGAGGAAATACAAAAAAGTTAGTTTAAAATAAGAAGTCATATGCGTGCCTAATTTATTTTTGCTGTGTAGTTTATTATTTTTAATTGTTGATGTTTTTATCTAAAATATTATAAATAAACAATACATAACAAAGATATTAATTCTCAACCAAGATAACGACTAAAGAAATAAAACATAAATTAAATAACGTCTTGTTTTTTTTTAAATTTAATTTTCAAATCATGGCCCCACTTCATCACATACTCTATATACGTTTGCCACTACCTCCCTTGTTTGGCTATGAAGGGTTTTTCCTTGAAGATTCATTTTAGCAAAAAGCGCAGACAATAAGAAAATGTATAAAAATAATCTTTAAATAGTTAAACAATCCCATATACCTATCCACCACTGGCATGCATGCATGCATCGCAATTAGTTGATCACATTAAATGACCTGCAAGCCTGTCGACTGTTTTGCGATGCAAATTTGTCTGGTCGACTATTTTTTTTTTCAATCGCACGAGATTTTGTACCTGTTGCCAGATATGACATTATGAATTTTATTCATTTCGCCCAAATTAAAAGTGTTAAAATTTGCTTGCATTCCGGACAGTATATAATAATATTTTCTTATATCTAATATAGATAAATACATATTGTTTAGTCTTACGAATTAGTAGGTAGATACTTTACCATAAATATGATTTTCTTTATAAGTGTGCGAGTTAAAATGTTTATTTGGATTTATTGGTAATTAAGCCGACAACACCGCAAACTTTTTTCTGCATTCCTTAGGTGGTTGCAGAACCGTGTGTCATACAATACCTACTACTCGAAAATAATTTGGTTAGATAAACGACAAATAAACGCTGTGAAATAGGTATTGTTACAAAAACATAGCACACTTAATATGGCGCTACTTTAAAGAAAATGTATCTGAAATGAAGCATTGTCAAAACTAAGAAGTTTTATGTAGGTTGCGTTGAGTCTTATTTAGCCAAAGAGGAGCAATTTACAAAATATGGGTAAAAAATCAAAATTATCTTATGCAGCTAAAATCTTAAATGTTGGCTAGAAACTACATTTAAAAAAACTTTTTCTAATAACTTTTTTTGATACTTTCAAAAATAACCCTACTTTTGAATTATTTTTTGGAAAAAATTAAAATTGGACAGATAATGCGAATCACGTGACTCTTATTTTTTTGCTTAATTTTCATCTCGATCGAAGCAGAACTTGATGCCAAAGTTAAATTTTGAATAAAACTATTAATAAAAAAAATCCCATATGATGCGGACTTTACTGATGGTCACACTGTATATAACAGACAAAACATGGCATTCATGGAACGCCATTATTTGTTTACAATCATACATACTTCTACAGTTTCAGATAAGTTAGAAGGAGATGGCTTTAAAAATTAGCAACGCTATAAGCTGCGCGTATACCCACTGTTTAAGTTAAAAAACATAACCTAAATAACCTCACTTACCGCCGATATATTAAACTGTTTTTTATATTGGAATACACGGGGATCCAAGCACAAAGGTTACCCTGGGCCGGGTAGAACACGACGGCAGTTTCGTCCTTGTTAGGACTCAACGGGCAGCCATAACAAACCAAATTGCTTGAAGCAATCCCGACACAGCGGTAAGATGTATAAACGCCTTTTACAAAAGCAAAGCGGCCATCACTACGCCGTAGCGCCATCCCAGCGGAATTAACTCCAATATAAAAGGCAGTCGCACTGGTAATAATCGAAAGGTAGACAACTAAATAAGCCACGAAGTGCATCACAATCCAGTATAGGGAACGCTATTTGCGTTTTCACCGAAACATCTGCCGTTTTGCAGATTAGAAACAGATCAACGCCGGCACCCACTAGAATGCGCGCAATCCGTTTAAGAAAAGCCATAAAAATGTTTACTTTTATAAAAGGCTTTTAATACATCTTACCGCTGTTGTCGGAATTGCTTGGGTTATGGCTGCCCGTAGAGTCCTAACAAGGACGAAACGGCCGTCGTGGTCTACCCGCCCCAGTGTATCCAATGTGCTTGGATCCCTGTGTATTCCAATATAAAAAACAGTTAGGTACACACTTGTCCGATATGCCACAACTAGTTGCTTTTAATTGAAATATATTTTCATATAGATATATTTATATTAGGTTTTGATTTAAGATGTCAATGGTGAATATGTTATATTTGATTATACTGAAAAAAAAAACATTGTAATAGTGAATATTATTAGAATTTCTTCGGTTTTAAAATCGTTTCAAGGTTATTTGGCCCTCTATGGTCGTGGCTGGGAATCATAAAAAAGTCCAATTAAAATAAACTTCGTTCGGTGACTATGATGATTAATTTACACATATAAAACGGTTTAAATGCTGAGTTAACAATACGTGACGTTGGAAAACACGTCTAGAAAAATTGGGGCAGCGAAAAGTATATGTTGCAATTTCGTTAAAAGTAATGCAATGTTACCTACATAGAAATAACTGCATATGTCACGCCTCACGACAATTATGATTCTGTTTAACGGAAGGAAACTCTTGTTTTTTTACTTTAAAATTAACCTTTATAAAAATCCTGCTCCACCATCGAGTATAGTATTTGCAGAATTATACCGTTGACTCTTACTGCCAAAAATAAACTACCTGATTTAACCCTATTGTATACGCCTAAAACCTCAACCTCTTCAAAGGGGATTAAAAGGGATCAGGGTCGGCTTGAAAATGTACCTACACCACATGATTTATTTTTATAATTTAAAATAAATAGATATGTATTTTTAGTTTTAGGTAGGTACCTATAATAAATGTAAAATAATGATAATTGAAAATAATATAATTTAAAAGTATAACTATTAGGATAACAAGTACAATAAAAATGATTTAAATTTTAAAAAACTATTGATGATTTATTCAAAATTTAACTCTGTATCACTATCACTATCTTCATCTAAGCCTAAACTTATAATTAAGGGTTGAACATTTGTAATCATACTATTGTAAGAATTTGCCACCTTAAGTACATGCTGTACACAGTTTTTCCAGCTGTCTGCAGAAATTTTTCTTACTTCGTTTTTAATTAATTCTACTACAGATGCATTTAATGTAGGAGAAATATTATTTCTCCTAATGTTGGATTTTAATTGGTGCCATATTAGCTTAATAGGATTGAATATACAATAGTATGGAGGAAGACGCAACACTGTATGTCCATTTTCTGCTGCAAGTTTGTCACACTCGTATTCCTTATTTATTTTAAAAGCTTTTAATACTTCTAGCAGTTCTCGTTTTTTGTAAGTTTCTTCAAAATATAAATCATTTTCAATCATAAAGTTTTGAATTTCTGCTTTTGTATTATAAGAATTGGGAATGATTTTTGCTTGTCGACTATGATAACTAGCATTGTCCATTACAATGACGCTATTTTCAGGTATATTTCTAAGGAGTTTATGTTTAAACCAATCTTCAAAAAGTTGTGCGTCGGTATCTTGATGGTAATCTAAAGAAGAATCTGCTATGTTTTTAGCTGAAAGCAACAGACAATTTGGAACAAACCTGTTCTCTGAACCAGCATGTAATATTGTGATTCTTTTGCGTTTATTTGATGGTGCCTTGGTTTGACATTTTTTGGAAGAATCATCCCAACCTTTTCTTGGAGTGTCATGGGTATCGAACAATGTTTCGTCAAGGTAAATAATTGGACGATTTTCTTCTCTAAATTGTTTAACAGCTGTTAAATATTTAAGTCTCCATTACCGTAAACGTTAAGATTCCATTAATGTTTGTCTTTTATTAATGCTTCGGTATTTAAAACCCATCTTACGCAATATTTTCCTAAGGCTTGAAAGGCAACAAAAGATATTTGTTTCGTCTTTAATCAGCCGCTCTTTGAGGGAAATCAAAGTGGGTACAGTTTGTGCCTCATACATTTGGTAAATCTTTCTACTTAATAAATCTATGTCATTTTCGTCAATGCTTCTAAATGTGCCATAATCACTCCGATTTTTTCTAGGATTAACAGGTTTAAGTAGGTACTATGTCTCTTACCGAAGATAAAGGAGTTTTTGTCAAAGTAGACGTCTCTGGTAAAGCATCCATCGAATTAAAATTTCTACTCAACAAAGATTGATACGCATTTTTAATTATTAGTTTGGCATCGGTAGATAAATGCTTTCTTTTTAAAATGACACTTGAAGATGCCCCCCTATCAGCACAATTCCGAGGACGCCACATTCTACCACTAATAAGCCTAACTAAAAATGACTCGCCGGAAAACCACTAAAGACTAAAATTATTAAAAATCAATTTGTATTTATACAGTGAGGACCTAAAGTCCGTCCCCCCCCCCCTCTAACTTCTAAACCGTTCGGTATATTTTAATGAAATTTTGAACGATAATATTTGAGCAAGTCTTGCACTTTTTGACATACTAATGACAGCTTTAAATGTCAAGATGACAGCTGGGTCCGCTTTTGGAATATTTTTTTAAATGGAACACCCTGTATATTTTTACATTTTTAAATTCCACATAAAATTATAATTATTTTTTATTAAATGCATTATTAGTCTATACTTCATAGTTTCCGAGATATTGACTCTCGAAAAGTGACATTTTTGAAATTTGACAGCTTATAACCTTCTAACAGTACGTCTTAGAGCAAAACGGCTTACATGTCCCTATCTTCAATTTTTATTATCTTCCCAAAAAAATCAACTTCCAGTTAAACCGGAACAACTATATTTCCTGCTTTCGAGTTACATCCGGAGATGTGATCCGGAGATGTTGATAGAAAATTTTCTGTCAACAAAACCATTCGTGACCTTGAAAAAAATTATCGGTAATAATTCTGCTGCTAGGGAGATTATAAGTGAATATTTTTTTAATTTGAAAAAAACAATGTTTTGTTTTTTTTTCAGGAAAAAAAAAACGTTTTTTTTAAATTGTTTTTTTTTTAAATCTGAAAAAAAGCGTTTTTTTTTACATCACTCTAATAATTACATAAATTGCTGAAATTGGCCACCGCCAATCATTTCTTTCCAACAAATTTTGGGTAAACCATTGAGAGTAATTCCTGCGTCTGTCAAAATCTGCGGCTTGTATTTCTTGAAATACTTGCACTTTATAAGGAAATAAATTTAGCTGCTTCTTAAGAATAGTCCTGCATGTTCCATAAGATCTTCCCACTTCTTGGGACAGGCGTCTTATACAATAATTTGTTGGTGTATTTTGCATTATTTCACGAATGGTTGCAACAAGTTCTTCTGTTCTTACAGATGTCCTTCCTGCTCTTTTTTTGTGTTGTATAGAACCTGTTTCCCTAAGCACAGCCACGGTTCTTTTCAGGCAATGATAAAAATCCCCAGCAATAAAAGCAACGTTAGGAAAATGTTCGTGAAAATCGTTCATGCACATACCCGGATTGTATTGCCATTCACCATTTACTCTAACCCCGTTTCGAAAATACGCTTCAACCATGAATGTTTTGTGCTGTTCCGTAAAGTCCATTGTGTGAATTGTTCAAGAAATTGAAAAAATTTGCGATGAATCAAATTACTTGTAACGACTGTCAAAGATGACGGAATAACTGATTGATTCTTAATTCAGGTAGTAACTGACACCCAACAGGTATTAAGCTCTACGGCTAAGCATTACGTCCTGAGATGCAAGGCCCTCTTTGATGCAAATAATTTTTGCTTGCACGGTAAAATGTTGGTTACATATTTCAATTTTTTTTGTGTTTAAATATTAGGTCTGATGATGCCCATATAATAGCGAAACATGTAACTTTTTTTAATTTAACAGGGATTTTGACGAGACGCCGACTTTGTGGTCTAGGGACGCTAAAACGTCGATATCTGATAACTCGAGGAAAGTAAAAACTTAAAATAAAACACCAAATTACAATTTGTGATTTGCTCATAATACAAAAATTTAAGTAATTTATGTGTAGGTATTCCATAGTTTTTGCAAATCTATTTAGGTACTCCGACATCAATTCCATTGTTTTAAATTTGAAATCCTGTAAATCTATAATAACTTTATTTTTCAACGTTGATGCATTACTGGGGTCAATTCAAAGGAACATATTTTTGTAAACAACCTATCACAATATATAAATAAAGCTGCTATAGGCGTTTAATAACAAAATAATTCTATTTTTTTGATAAATTAGCAGGTTTTGAATTTGATAATCATGTGATGTTTAGCATTGGTTACACTAAACAAATTCGACTTGTTTGTTGTTATTAAAATAAAGATATATACATAGGCGTAGTTAGACTGTCAACACTGGGGGTGCTGAAGTCCAGTGGCGGCTCGTGACATGTGTACAAAAAGCCCGCCGCAGGCGAAATGCGCCACAGGCGAAATGCGCCACAGGCGAAATGCGCCACAGGCGAAATGCGCCACAGGCGAAATGCGCCACAGGCGAAATGCGCCACAGGCGAAATGCGCCACAGGCGAAATGCGCCACAGGCGAAATGCGCCACAGGCGAAATGCGCCACAGGCGAAATGCGCCACAGGCGAAATGCGCCACAGGCGAAATGCGCCACAGGCGAAATGCGCCACAGGCGAAATGCGCCACAGGCGAAATGCGCCACAGGCGAAATGCGCCACAGGCGAAATGCGCCACAGGCGAAATGCGCCACAGGCGAAATGCGCCACAGGCGAAAAAAGTTTCAAGACCACGCCCAAATTTGGTCCATAATTTTTAGTAAATATTTTAATGTGATGTTAATAGCTGGTTTAGGTCTTTCAATGTTCTTGACAATCACTTTCTCCTCCAACGGTAACTTGCTAAAAGATTTTTTCAAAAATTCCACGGTGTATTTTACATCCGACGACGCCCTCATTGTTTTTTCGTGTTTATTTAACTTTAAACTTTAACTGAATTCAATAAAACCATATTAAACCTTAATAAACAAAAAAAATAGTCAAAATACCGGCTAAAAATTTCCGCGAATTTGAACGACTACGACTGGTTAAATTTAAATTATCAAATTAATGCAGAATTGCAGAACATGACATACACAAGCTATTATGCCGCTTTCGTATTTTACGAGATTTTTATGATCATAGACCCGCTCTGACAAGTAAACTGGGCGTGAACTACACGGTACACGGAGAGAAATTTTCAACAGAATCCGCAACTATCTAAATATACTTGAATTTGTACCAGAATTCGAATGCTTGAAATATTAATATGAAAAATTCACTACATATAATGTATATTATAAAAATAGGTTAGTTCTAAAATTAGCCTATACTTATATTGTAAATTTTTTTTGGGGGTGCTAATTTAGATTTCGGGGGTGCTTAGTATCCCAAGTACCCCCCTAACTACGCCTATGGATATTTGGGTCCTTTTATATTTACAAACTGTTTACTTTACTCGCAAGTATTATAACCGCGAAAAAACAAATTTTGAGATATTATCAGACATGATGATGTCAAACTTTTAGTTTAGGGTCCCCAGACGTTACAGATCCAAGGTCCGTATTTACGCGTTTTCACTCTACCGACACGACATATCTCTATTAGACTAAAAATTTCAAGTTAATTTTCATAAAACCAAATGTATACAAATTATGAAAAATCGGCGATGACACGAGTGGAGTGAATGCTCCTTGACGGCAAGTCGGCGCCTGCAACGACACGAGACGATACCGATAAGTAGGCCGGCAATTAGTGTCGGTTGCCGTGCCGGCAGACCTAAAAATACACCTAATGGGCGTTTTCACACTAGCCGACACGATACCGACACGACAACGACAACGACACCGGTGGACGCGTAATCTCATGTAAGTAAAGGGAATCGACACGATAACGATATATCGGCAAGTGTGAAAGCATTCCCTTTACTTACATGAGATTACGCGTCCACCGGTGTCGTTGTCGTGTCGGTATCGTGTCGGCTAGTGTGAAAACGCCCTTTCACGGGCCAAGTTCTTGCCCAAAAACATTTTCCAATTCTTGACTTGCGCTTGGACGTTGTTTTACACGTACCCAAGTTTTTGCCTAATTGTTAAAATCAATACAATGTTACCAATTAATATTTGACTTCAGGTTGCTGTTTCGTTTGTTTTTTATTTTCGATTTGATAAGGTCCCTTGCTTTTTAAACTACGATGAATCAATTTTTAAACAAATTTTAAAACGACTGTCTAACCTCAAAATCTGTTGGTAGTCACGAAAAACCTTTTCTCTTAACTTGGTCAAAAAATGAGAACAAATTCCAATTCGTTGACAACAAATTGTCGCAAGAACTTGAGGCAACGTGAAAATAAATTGAAAATCAACTTTTACGATTTTTTGACCAATAACGGGCTTTACAACAATATACCTAACCGGTAACAAATAAGGAATATTAAAGTAATTGTTAAAATATTGTTTTTGATAAGTGAATGAAATGCTCAAAAAATCTATTGTAATAGGTTGTCCCATAACTACGGGGCTCTATACCAACAGGAGATAGTTAACTTGAAAATAAATCTTATTATTATTATTATTATTATTATTTTATCAATAGCAAGCGGAAAGTCCGATGAAGCTATTGTTTTAGTCTCTTTGATTTGTTTTTTTTTCTTTAATTGTTCATCGTGATTTAAAATGTCTAAAAGTCCGTTGGCTAGTTTAAATTACTTGGTAAATTCTTACGCGAAAGTTATTGAAACATGGGTAGGTAAGTGTTTTGGGCGCACAAATATCATTAAATATTTAAAAACGAATGTCATCAAGCACCATAATGCACAAAGTTTTGAGTTAACTACTCAAAATTACGATTAACATGGGTTTTAAAAGAGTTTACACTATTTGCGCAGACTGTACTTTCTTCAAGCGAGTTCCATGTACACTACCCGACTGATGAGGAAGTTCTTTCTTGGAAAGATCGCGGATTTTTCTTTGCTTAATTTTTTTGAGTGTCTCCGAAGCTGTTGATTCTGATTTAAATGAGATTTCTCGAGAGAATAGTAGTATAAATAGTATTTTAAAAGTTTCCATTATATCACCCCTAGTTCTTCTTTGCTTCAGAGTAGTTAGCCCAAATCTTTTAAGTCTTTCGAGATAAGGTAATCCTCTTAATTCAAATGAATTTTTGGTAACCCGCCTTTGGACCCTTTCCAAAATTTCAATATCTTTGATGTAGTAGGGGTTCCAAATGCCAAATATTGTATCCATATTCAATTTTTGGTCTAATATAGGAAGTGTACAATTTTTTTACAATCTGTAAAGAGTGATCTTTGAAAGTCTTTTGCACCATGAAAATAAAAGTATTGGCTTTCTTTACCATTTTAATAATATATGTGCTTCCCATTTTAAATTAGAAGAAATTAGTAACCCCAGATCTGTTTGTTCTGAAACACTGATAAGTTGAAGATTATTTAGCAAATATGTTTCATTCATAAGGGTTATTTGGGCCAATAGGCAATACTGTACATTTTGATACATTGTCCATGACTGAATACGCCTCAGATCTTTGTCTAAGCATTGCTTTTGCAACAATGGAACAGAATAACTTGGTATTGTCAGCAATCTTTTATGCTTAATTTCTTATGATAAAATAGCCACAATCAAATTTTAATAAATTATGTTTTGTTGGAAAGGTCTTAATTTCAATGTTTTATGCCAGTCTAGCATTTTAACGCAAATATCGCTAAAACTAATTGAAATATCAAGATTTATGAAGTACCTACAACTTTTTACGTATAAGATTCCTCTTTCGTTATTTGCGAATTTTCTTAAAGCGGTCAAAAATGTGAAAGACAAAAAAGTAGATGCGATAATTTACCAAACTCATATTGTGTATTTTAGCGAGTCATAACAATAATTACACAACAAATTTGATTTATATTCGCTTAACTATTTTCAACATAGCCAATTTTTTAAAGTAAATGTTTACTTGGATCACCCTGTATCTCT
The DNA here is from genome assembly GCA_963969555.1 of Polydrusus pterygomalis. Lineage (NCBI taxonomy): Eukaryota > Metazoa > Arthropoda > Insecta > Coleoptera > Curculionidae > Polydrusus > Polydrusus pterygomalis. Next base: position 31,142,801 of record OZ018376.1, on the reverse strand, counting down.
TTAACCGCTTAACCGTGGGTATTTTATCATAATAAAGTAAGCATAAATTAATGATCTATTTTTAAGTCAGGTCAGTCTACTATATCCTATTGCTGAAAACTTTTTAGATTCCCCTCGTATAACCAAACATTGTTGATCATACCTTCTGTTGATATTTTTACATTGTTGATTCTGACATATTATTTATTATTATTGCATTGACAGTGTCAGTTTTATGTTATTGTTTACAATTGCTTGGGTCGTCTAATTTGTTTCTAAACCCTGAAAATAATATTTAGTATGAAAAATGGAAGTCGATATGTTTTTGCTAAACATTTTGGTAAGTGATGGCTACAAATTTATTTTTAAAAAAATGCTTCTGTTGTAATACTGTTAACTTATAATTGTTATAGTATTATTTTTTTTCGGATCAAACTTAAATTTTTTATTAAAAAACGATTTTTTCTGGAATAATATATTTGAACGTCATTTTTGTCGAAAAAGCTCGGGGTTCTTGTCAAGTATAAAACCCCTCAATTGTGGGTGTTTTAATTTTAAAAAGCTTACCTTTTCATGAAAATATATTATATAACAAAGAAATTAATATGTTTAATATTGGATGATTATTTATATACATTTTCTTTGCTTAATATTACATCCTCAATTTATTTTACACTAAAAGAAACTTAAAAATATGTGTAAGTTTACATATTATACAAAAATAAACTACTTAATTTTCGTTTTTGATTCTAGTAAAATTGTAAGTAAGCCAAACTGTCATAATTTCAATGATTAATTATTGTTTTAGTGAAAAAGCTTTTCTGTTATTAATCATTCTAATGATTGTGCTTTTAGTATGTATACCAAGAACATAATCTAAGCATTTTCTAGGTAATCCCAAATAAATTGTTAAATTATCATAGTAAAATATTGAGCGACAAAATATTAAAATAAAATTGCATGTAGGTACGCGGACGATAGGTACATTACGACCACTGGCGCAACTAGGGGGGGGGGGGCTAAACCCGTTCAATCATCTGCTCATTAAGCCCCCCCCCCCCTTCTCCCCAAAAAAAATTGCGTCTAATCTCGAAATGTGTAGTTTAGTGTCGGAATTTCTACTTTAAATTTGAAATTTCGACTATTGTCTTTAAACGCTCTTAACTCATATAAAAAACCATATAATAGTGACGTGCCTCTAGCTTTTTACCTTTTGCAGATACCCATTTAACCTAGTATTGAAACGTATCACAAGTGCATAGAGCAGACAAATCAAAATTTGCAGTTTAAAGTCAAAATTTCGAGACTAAAGTCGAAACTCATTCACTATTACATATAATATGATTATTTATACAGTTTCATCACTCACCAGTAAAGTCCGCATCAAATGGGATTTTTTTTTATTAATAGCTTTATTCAAAATTTGACTTTGGCATCAAGTTCTGCTTCGATCGAGATAAAAATTAAGCAAAAAAATAGTAGTCACGTGATTCGCATTATCTGTCAAATTTTAATTAAAAACCCTTAATTCAAAAGTGGGGTTATTTATAAAAACATCGAAAAAAGTTATTAGAAAAGGTTTTTTAAAATGCAGTTTCTAGCCCACATGCAAAGTTTCAGCTGCATAAGATAATTTTGATTTTTTACCTATATTTTGTAAATTGCACCACTTTTGCAAAATAAGACTCAACGCAACCTACATAAAACTTCTCAGTTTTGACAAGGCTTTATTTCAGATACATTTTCTTTAAAGAAGCGCCATATTAAATGTGTGTTTTTCTACAAAATTAAAATTGGGTCGCATGTGATGCAAAGTTTATTTGTTTTTGACCCTGTATAAGGTACCTAACTTAATAAAATAAGTATTTTTGAAAACGTAGTTTGTGTCTAAATGTAATACACCTTAATATTAATACAAAAAAGAACACAGTGTCATCAGTAAAGTGTTCAGTGGAAAATAAATTTTAGTTTAACTTAACTTAAGGTTTATCTATTTTCAACGATTTAATGTAAAACCCCTTTATTTTATTTTTTATTTTTTTACATTCAGACACAAACTACGTTGACAAATAAAGTTGAAGTTAAAATCGACATTGGAAGGTTAGTAGATTGAATTTTGGATAGGATTTGGCAAAAAATGATGGCTTGAAGCATCTACAAAATATTGATTTATAGATTTATGCAACCAACATACATGACTGTTATCCACACAGAATAAAAAAGTAGGTTATCAAGCTATTTTTCCTCTGCGAAAAATGGGTTTTCTCGTAAATCACAAAGGCCGCGCAAGTCAATGAAATAAAACAATTAAATGTTACCAACATCAAATAAAGAAAAAACGCGTATCGAAATAGCTTCATTACGATACGCAAATGCGTATCGTAATAGACTTGTTATGATACCAAATTAGAAAATAGTATATTAACGTACACGTTTTATAAAGCATCATTTTATAGCACGCGTCCATGTTAAAAAACGAGCCGCTTGCGGCGAGTTTTATAACGGGACAAGTGCTTAAAACTGCTTTATATAACACGTACTTTATACTATTTTTTCTAATTTGTAGTTTTTCAATAAAAAACACATATTTAAAAAGAAAATAAATCCTTCAAATTTTGTAAATTTTTATGTCTAAATTTTATGTTGGTAATACTATTTTTTATCATAGTAGCTTCTGGACAACAAAAATTATTTTGCGAACTGTCATTTTTTGATTTATTGACCCATTTTCACCACGAGATTCTAAAGTTATTTAGCGATATGAGATTTGAAATTGGACGGAATACGTTGTGTGATCCTTGTACATTCGGTACATATACAGAGCGTTCGGAAATTCGTGCGATTTTGCTACTTTTTTCGAATTTCAAAAGACGTGATTTTACGTCACGGCATTGCAGCTTAGTATAGGGAAGATGGACAATTCAAATAAAGTTGAAGTTAAAATCGACATTGGAAGGTTAGTAGATTGAATTTTGGATAGGATTTGGCAGAAAATGATAGCTTGAAGCATCGACAAAAGATTGATTTATAGATTTATGCAACCAACATACATGACTGTTATCCACACAGAATAAAAAAGTAGGTTATCAAGCTATTTTTCCTCTGCGAAAAATGGGTTTTCTCGTAAATCACAAAGGCCGCGCAAGTCAATGAAATAAAACATTTAAATGTTACCAACATCAAATAAAGAAAAAACGCGTATCGAAATAGCTTCATTACGATACGCAAATGCGTATCGTAATAGACTTGTTATGATACCAAATTAGAAAAAAATATATAGGATGTTCTATTGAAAAAACAACATTACGCCACAGCTCCCTTGTTTTAAGCCAAGTTGCTTTTTAAATGGCAATTATACATTCTACAGTAAAACGCAAACAATATTGCTATATTGGTTTTAATAAAAATACAGAGAAACTCAAAAAATAGGGCACTGTTCAGTCTTGGCTGGATGACCCTTTACATAGATCCGAACGACAAAGTACAATAAAATAGCTTCGTTGATATCTAAAATAGATCTTGCACAATACACCAGCGTATCCAACCTATAAATTTGTTTCTGGCTAGATTTAAATTTTAAATCTAATCCCGCTCAAATAAATTTAAGTCTACTTAATCTGCCTATTGTAATTTAGTTTTCGTTTTTCAGGATTTGTTAAACACAGAACTTCACAAAATAAAATCAGAGCCAGATGTCGGGACCTATCCAACACTGCCGTCGCTGTCTAGCACTTTGTCTCTACACCCACATGGTAAGTAACTGAAACTAAAATGTATTATTGGAAATTTCAAACCTGATTTTTAAAATAAAAATTTTTTGTATCTACAGTGGACGACAGATAAATTCGTACGATTACCTCAATTAATAATATTTTTAACCACATTTTGGTAAATTGGACTACCAATATGACACCAGCTAAAAATTAAGATGTTGTTAAAACCTGCGATGACCCGAAGAAAAGTGCGAACCAATTTATTTTATTTGATAATTTCTAATTGATTCATTTGATTAATGAGTTCTTTAGGCATTAAAATTATGCATCAGCATCATTGTAATTGACCTAGACAGGTTAATGCGGGTGTGAGGGAGCCTCATCAAACCAGGATTTACAATTATTATATCGTAAGTGAAATTTTAAAGTCCGGACCTGTCTATCTTTCCATTTGTTAAATTGGAATTTTGCACTGCACATGCCCACGTGTACTGGGCTTTATTTACATGCGCAATGCCATTAAGGTGGAATTCTCAACGTCATTGCATCTATTGCCAACCTATAACCTATTTGGCGTTGCTTTTTTAGTTTATTATTTGATTAACTAACATTTAAATAAAATCAATATCGTCGGTACAATATTTAGGTAATATCTGACATATTACAAAAAAAATATCAATTTATTTCATTGCTAATTTTGGGAGAATTGTATAGTGAAAGAAGAATGACATAAAAATGTTAAAAAAAAACTTGCCCGTTATTTTTCGCTATACAATTCTCCTAAAATATTTAATAAAATTCCTTGATATTTATTTAATATGTCAATTATTATCTACCTATAGAATATGAAGACGATAATGATTTTATTTAAATTTTGTGTAAAAGCTAGAAAAATTAAATAAATATACGCGAAACAGGTTATAGATTGGCAAGCATGTCGATACTCCCACCCATAGACAAGCGAGTTGCGCGCTCTCAAGGATAGATAGGCAACTTAACATACTAAATTGGTTCCCTGATAGCGCCACATGCGACCGGGGGAGAAACTAAATATAGTCGTGGTGGGGGTAGGCGCCAAGCATAAAAATTTTAATTTTATTATTACTTTAAATTCAAATTTTCGCGCTTCTAACTTAACGGAAAAGTTTGAAGCGCGAAACATCTGATTCAAGTTAAAATAATTTGGGAGAACGAAAGGAAATTATAACAATGATATGGCGACAAGATTTATTAATATTAGATATTTACAGAAATATGGTTTACATAAAAAAACAGCCTACATTATTATATTATTATTTTCTGTAGATTTTTCTAACAATTCCCTGTTATTGTCAAAGTTTTTATTTAATAAACTAGTTATTGTACCTTGTAGTTCATTAAGTTGTGAAGTAAAGTTTCTTTCTATATCTTTAATAGCTTTCTCTGTACTTTCCAATCGTTGGGCGACATTAATGAAGTCTTCAGGAGGTTCCACGCTTTTGTTAATTGCCTTGGGTTTTCTTCCCGACTTCTTTGGTCGCGACATATTAAATATATACCTATTTACGATTCTCAAACTACCGACTGCGTCATGTTAAGTTTATGAATTATATATGAATAATTATTTAATAATAACTTTATTTTTTATATATTTGACAAATTAATCATAAAATGACAATGACAATCTTTCACCAGTCCAGGTAAGACTTCAGGATCTGTCACATCAAGCCATATTTTTATCTTTCTCGCACATATTATGCAGGTACAGAGAGAGAGAGAGAGGTACAGAATGTTGGCCATGCTAATTCTAAATGAATATTCTGTTCCTACCAACGTTAGGAGATGAACAACCTTATAAAACAAAATTCCTACAATAGCGCCACTAGCGACCGGGGGATAAATTAAACGAACAGGGGACGACCTTCACCTATCCTATCCTAGCCTGCTCCCACCTTAACTTGCCACTTTCGTGATTATTATTTGCTGATCTGAAGGTGTATGTTACCTAAAACTTATAGGTACTGTACCGTGTTATTCTTGGTGTCTAGCGCATTACAGTTTAAGGTAAATATTAATCTTTTCTTATTTCTAAGGACGGTACGCCCCTGCATAATACAGGGTCGATTAAATTTCAACGCCCCGGGGCCAAGTATAACCAACATGTAATATTAATGAGGTGCCTCCCCTACATTATGTGGATGGATTTCACCGTGCATCCCCGTGAGCGGTGGTAACTTATACCTTGAGAGTAATGGGGGGTTAAGTTTGCCATTCAACGTGCCCAATTGCCAATTAGTATAATACGGGAGAGTTACAAATAAAATTGGAGTATATACTTAGATTTCTATATTATTATTAATATGTTGCAAAGATTATGAGGAAAAATACTCTACTCATATTATACAAAGAAATGACAGTAGCTACTAAAACAAGGGGTTAACTGTACTGAAAAAATAGTTTTTCTATTTTGGTTTATGTTTCATATCAAATCTATTTCGATAGCGTTTTCAGTATCGTAATAAACTTTTTATGCGATCGTTTTTTGGGAGGAATGATACCGTGCGAGCAAAAATTATATGCATCAAAGAGGGCTTGAATTAAAAAACATGGGGCTTGGTTTAGATCACAATGATATGGGGACGACATATCTAACCAAATCTAGGTTAAAACTTTGTCAAATTTATATTATGACGTGATATGCCAAACTAATGAGTAATAAAATAAGTAGACAAATACAAATTTATTTTTGTTGTTTACAAAATTAACAAAGTAAGAATATACAGAAAGAAACAAAAAAATAATTACATAAATTGCTGAAATTGGCCACCGCCATGCTCCAAGCATAAATTCACACGTCTCTTCATATTTTCGAAAGTATTGACCATATTCTTGGATAATCCTTTCTTGTAATTTATTCTAAATTTGCAACTGGTGTTTTAAAAATAGTGTTCTTTAAATGAGAAAAAACGAAGTAATCCATAACCGTTAAACAAGGTGATCTAGGTGGGAATTCAATGTCTTATCGAAAACTGATCAATCTGTCGTCGAAAAAATTGCGTAAGTAGTTAATAGTTTCGGCGGCGTATGGGCGGTTGCACCGTCCTGTTGAAAATATCCAAAACGTAGTTCGTCCTCAAGTAATTGCTCCACAAATGGATTCAAAATATTGTCTCTATACCGCTGTGCTGTAACTGTGTCATGGAAAAAAATAGGACCAACAATTCTTCTTCGGGAAACAGCTATAACCAGACACCAATTTTTTGAGGGTGCAATGTGGGGGGATTTTTACTACTCCACATGCGTGTATTCTGAGAATTCACATAACCGGAGTGGTGGAGCCAGGCTTCATCCGAAAAAAATGTCATGTCTAATAAATCATTTCTTTCCAATAAATTTTGGGTAAACCATTGAGAGTAATTCCTGCGTCTTTCAAAATATGCGGCTTGTATTTCTGGGAATACTTGCACTTTATAAGGAAATTAATTTAGCTGCTTCTTAAGAATAGTCCTGCATATTCCATAAGATCTTCCCACTTCTTGGGACAGGCGTCTTATACAATTATTTGTTGGCGTATTTTGCATTATTTCACGAACGTTTGCAACAAGTTCGTCTGTTCTTACAGATGGTATTCCTGCTCCTTTTTTGTGTTATATAGAACCTAGGTTTCCCTAAACACAGCCACGGTTCTTTTCAGGCAATGATAAAAATCCCCAGTAATAAAAGCAACGTTAGGAAAATGTTCGTGAAAATCGTCCATGCACAAACCCGGATTGTATTGCCACTCACCATTTACTCTAACCCCGTTTCGAAAATACGCTTCAACCATGAATGTTTTGTGCTGTTCCGTAAAGCCCATTGTGTGAATTGTTCAAGAAATTGGAAAAATTAGCGATGAATCAAATTACTTGTAACGACTCTCAAAGATGACGGAATAACTGATTGATTGTTAATTCAGGTAGTTACTGACACCCAACAGGTATTAAGCTCTACGGCTAAGCATTACGTCTTTAGATGCAAGGCCCTCTTTGATGCAAATAATTTTTGCTCGCACGCTACAAACCTGATATGGATATCTTGAGGGAAAATATACTCAAGCAGCCATTTTTCAGTTTACACAGGCAATTCTTAGATATTTGGAGGATGGCAAAATGGCAATGGAAATATTCTTGGACCTATCCAGGGCCTATGATTGTTTAGATCGAGAACTCCTAAAGAAACTTAAGTTATATGGTAGCAGGGGAAGTGCCTTTAAGTGGTTTAAATCATATTTAAGTCAAAGAACTCAAAGAGTTATTGTAAAATAAGATAATGCCTGTGCTAAATCAGAAATCTTGCAAAATAGAGTTGGCATACCTCAAGGGAGTATTCTTGGATCTATCTTGTTTATAAATTTTATTTCAAATGATCTTGAGTTAGAAATAGATAACGCTAATTCCAGCTTAACAATATATGCTAATGACACGAACCTTCTAGTCTAGCCGAAGGCGAACCAATTGATGACCTAGTAAATAATGCAACAAACATTTTTTTGACTAGCAAAAATTGGTTTAAAAAAAATTAATTAATTTTAAATGAACCAAAAACAGGTATAAATTTCGTATGCAGAAAAGAAATACCGGAATCAATAAATATAGAAGAAAATCCACTTTTCTTTAAGAAAAACACAAAATCCCTTGGTATCTATATTGATGAATTTCTCGACTGGTCATATCAAATCGATTATGTCAATGGTAAATTGAATAGGACTTGTTACTATCTACGTATCGTTACAAAGTATCTAAGGGACACTGCCAAAAGAACACTGTATTTTGCATATTTTGAATCTACGTTTTGGTATTGTCTTTTGGGGAGCAAACTCAACACAAAAAAATTGTAATTCAAAAACGACTCTTAAGAGTTCTGTGTAAAATAGCGTATTTAGAATCATGTAAGGGTCTGTTTAAAGCAAAAAAGAATACTTACAATTTATTCGTTGTACATTTTTGATACAACTATGTTTTTCAATAAAAACAGAAACACATTAGGTACGCATTATCAACATTATTATAACACGCGAACTAATGATATAAATTACCCCATTCACCGACTGACTTTGGTATATTTTATGGGCAGCCCCGCAATGTAATTAGGTAGGTACGCCAATTTTTCGGGCAATATATTGCTTTAAAAAGTTTAAGACACTTTTCTCCATACTTATCTTATCTTAACATATATAAAACAAAGTCGCTGTCGCGTCTGTCCCCAGCTATATGTGCTTAAATCTTTAAAACTACGCAACGGATTTTGAAGCGGTTTTTCTGAATGGATAGAGTGATTCAAGAGGAAGGTTTTTATGTGTAACTGGCGACCCGCCCCGGCTTCGCACGGGTGCAATTTCAGAAAGTGGCATGCCGGGTACTAATATATCCGGTTTGTTCGGGTTTGTATTTATACCAGCGGGTTGCAACGCATGGGTATACGCTAGTATTATATAAAAGAAAAATTGTAAATACCTAGGTAGTTTATATTAATCCACAGGTCAAGTTCTCGGGCAAAAACTTTTTCAAATTCTTGAACAAGAAATTGTGCCCTACTATATGGGTGTTACATTTTATAATAAAATATTTATTTATTTTTTTGATTTTTGGCTAAATATAATAAACTAAATAATAATATTAAAAATGCACCCTCAGAGAAATTGTTTAGAGTAAGATTGAAAGATTTGCTTATAAATTTGGAGCCATACAGATAAGTGATTTTTTGGTGATGTAAAAAAAGATCAGGAATTGCATTTAGGTTTTAAAACTTTTTTTTTACGCCATTTCATTCATGTTTGTTTGTACATTTGTATTAATTCACGTAATTGGAAATATAGATTTTCTATTCTAACCTGATTACCCAGGGCCACGTAGCCAGTCAGGGGTTAATTATTAAAAAAAAAATATATCAGTATGGATTAAGGGGAGTTGTTTATAAATGGTTTCAAAATTATTTAAGTAATAGGTAGCAAAACCAAAAATTGATAACATTTTTTCTAAAAAGGGATATAATAATATTGGGGTACCAGAAGGTAGCATTTTAGGTCCATTATTATTTATTCTTTATATAAATGATATGCCAAATGGTTTGAAACAAAGTTGTATTCAAATGTTTGTTAATGATACTCTATTGTACCTATATAAAGGGTAAAAATATTCTTGATTGTATAGAAACTAAAACAAAATTTATGGTTATTGGAAATAACGTGAATAATATACATACATAGATCTAATTATTTATGTTGATGATGAAAAATTAGAAATTATATACACTCTTTTAACTATTTGGGAGTAATTTTAGATTCTAAATTAAAATTTGAATTACATTTTGAAAATCTTGTATCTAAAATTGGAAAAAAAATAATTATTTAAAAAGAATTAGTCAAAATTTAAGTTTATTTTCACGAAATAGTAATTTAGCAAACTAGTGTATTAATCGCTATTTAATATACGCGTTAGTTACAATATTTTTCCGTCGATTGTCTTGTTAATAGATTATATTTCTTTTTTTTATTTAGAACCAAACTACATATTATAACAAATTTTTGAATTTCAAACTTATTGACATCGACAGAAACTATGGCAACGCCATTATGTACGCGGCAGTGCGTGCTTTGTAGTATGTTTGGTTGCCTAAAATTGTTTATTAATAAAAAAAAATCATGCATTAATAGGGGCCATTAATGTACGATTTTTTATACATTAATTAAGGTTGTAAATACACGGTCGACGGAAAAACAATTTACAACACTATATTAATTTTACCTCATTTTTTATATTGTTCAACTATTTTATACACAGCAAATATTTTATTAGTCTTTAAAAGACTCCAAGTTTAAAATAAATTTATTATTAGAGAAACTTCAGTGGTTAAAATGTTAAAAATTTAATATTTCTTTGGATTTGTACTTTTATTTTTAAATTACAAAATAACTTACTACCTTCCCATTTAAAAGATTTTTTAACTCAACATTTTGAAAATCATAACTATTTAACCAGATATAAAAACGATTTTTGTCTAAGTAGGGTATCAAAACATTTAACATATAAATCGGATTAAGTGAATAAAACAACTTGAATAATTATTCAATTAAATCACAGAGTTCTTTGAAAAATTTAAAAAAATTATTTATTTAAAAAACAAAATAGTGACTGATAAAAAAAATTTTAATACTTCATTCATAGATGATATTGTTAAATAATTTTAAATATTTTGTAAAATTTGGTAAATTGTAGCATATTGCTAAATAAATCTTGTTACTACTACTACTACACTAAAATACTGTAAATAATAAACTGTTTAAATTTATTATATTTAAGGTTATTTGGCAAATAAATTTAGCTTCTCTACTATTTGAACTAAACTATCAAAATAAAATACATATGTCTGTTTTAAAACCAATAAAATTTTTATGTGTTTTTGTATGTGGGCCAAACGGTTTTCCCAAGCCAATCACAAATCATTCACATCGTAAAATTTATATATAAAAAAAACTTGTAATTTTTTTGGTTTATAGGGAATTAAACAAATTTATATTCGACACGTTTTTTAAAAATACCTGTTGCGGTACATTATTAATATATATTTTTAGCGTCGTAACCTTCTTATTGAGGATGTTTGCACTAAAACAAAATATAGGGTCATTATGGTTACGTCAACTTAATATTTATCTTATTTACAAATGGTGCACGCACGCACGCTAAAATTTGATATAAATAAAACAAAACATTATTAACATAAATAATTAAATTATTTCATTAATTTTTGGCATATACTATCGCAGATGCGCCGACATCGACAAGACGAATGTTAATAAACATAATATTATAGACTAACCGCAAGGGTGTCGCCAGCCAGTGGGGCAGGAGGGGGCAAGATGAGAAAAACGTTGGGCATTATGGGCATTAGGAAACTGAAAACTATGACCTATGCATGTATGACACTGACTAAATTTAACGAAGAAAACTGAAACAAAATTTTCTCGAGTTCTTTGAAAATTTGTCTCCGAGTTCTCAAAAATACGTTCTGTGCGTCATTGCGGGGCCATTGAGGCGACTTTCTTATTTATTTATTTCTTTATTTAGCACCTGGCTAAAACACAACAATTTCAGTAAAAATTTACAAAAGCAATCAAGATTTAAAATAAAAAATAAAATAAACTACATACTAACAACAGACACTGTCAAAAAAATATAATACAATACAATACAATACAATACAATACAATACAATACAATACAATACAATACAATACAATACAATACAATACAATACAATACAATACAATACAATACAATACAATACAATACAATACAATACAATACAATACAATACAATACAATACAATACAATACAATACAATACAATACAATACAATACAATACAATACAATACAATACAATACAATACAATACAATACAATACAATACAATACAATACAATACAATACAATACAATACAATACAATACAATACAATACAATACAATACAATACAATACAATACAATACAATACAATACAATACAATACAATACAATACAATACAATACAATACAATACAATACAATACAATACAATACAATACAATACAATACAATACAATACAATACAATACAATACAATACAATAAAACCGTCAATGTGTTAACATATTTATTTGTCATAACACGAATAAAACAATCATGATTATTGAATCATTCTCCCTTTAAGTGTTTCTTTAATTTATTCCTTAATATATTAAGGTTTCTAGCATTTTTAAAGTCTTGTGGCGGGGAATTAAAACTAATTAATCCCTTATGATAAACTGAATTTTCCGAGCTACTTTTATTCTTTGTTGTAATGTAAAAGTTCGTTTTGTTTCTTGTCGGGCATGAATGAACTGATTCGTTAGTCAGTAACCGTTCTGTTCAGTATCCTGGTGTTAACCCATTTTTTGTTTTAAATATAGGAACCAGTGTCCAAAATTTAATAAAATCTTCAATAGAAAGCCAATTTAGTCTAATTAACATATCTCTCACAGGTGTGTCTCTTCTTTCCCTCAAAATTATCCGCATCGCCCTATTTTGCAGTTTTTGTAACCTATTAATCTCATTTTTGTTAGCCAAATACAATACAGATGAACTAAATACAAGATGCGGCATTACCAAAGTATTAAAAACAGCAATTTTTGTCCACTGGGATAAAGATGCAGCGACCCTAGATAAAAAATTAACATTCCTTGTTAGATTGTTGATAATGTGTAAAATATGCTCTTTAAAATTAAGATAGCTGTCAATAAAAAATCCAAGATATTTGATTTTTTCCACTACTTCAATAGAATTACCGCCTATTTCTACACTTGGCTTCCTCTGCTTAAATTCGCTTTACCATTACCTACCAATCAACATGAACTTGGTTTTTTTTATGTTCAGTTTAAGTGAATTTATACTAAACCATTTATGAAGATGTTCCAATTCCAAATTAATGGTACGAATGAGATGATCTAGATCCTTTGAAAAGAAGTATGTCAGTGCTTCTCGGCCAGGTGTTTATTCTTCTAAAGCTACTGATGGATCGTTCAACAGCACACGCCGTGCAAGGTGAAGCAATCAAAACCTTTAAAGCTTTTCTCGTTCCAGGGAAAAATGTTCATTCTCTTGCCAACATGTTGTTAAGCAGGTTGCACTGAAGCTTGTGGATAGTGTGGTTGATTTGATTTAGGGATTATATTGGATCGTTCTCCTGGTTTCTTGCCACATATTACAAATATTAAGGGGAAGGCACTAAAAATTCTAGGGTTTGTAAAAAGATCTTCTAGGGAGTCCATAATCCTTAAAATCTCTGTACTGTTATTTGGTAAGATCCAATCTGGAATATGCATCCTCGCTATGGAGTCCATTTCCATAGTGTCCACTGTCCACCAAGTTTCTTAGATATTCAGCATGTACCGGGTGGTCAAATAAGCGAGGACGTCGGCTTTATCTCGGAAACCATTAATCGTACAACTTTCGGAACTAATTTTTTTTTAAGTAAAGTGGCCAAGAGAAATTGCTGGAAATTACTTTTAAGTTCCTCATTTCGCCGCAAGAGGGCACAATTAAAAATTGTTTTTTTAAATTCTAAATTTCTCCGAAAATTCCCATATTAAGGTATAACTCTGATTACATCATTGGAAAGCTTAGACAATTCTGCATCATTTTGGTTTAAGGCTCATTGGCGTACCGACCTTGATAAGAGTGGGATAAGCTATTGAAAGTGTAAACATTAAAATCGCTGTTACTTCTAAACGACTGATCCGATTTTACTAAATTTAAGCTTGTTTGGAAGGGAAAAATAAGTATCTTCAATTGCCGTATCCAACAGTACACGATAGTGTTTAATAAAATTGCTAGAGGGCGCAATTTGTAATAATAACAGTTTTTTCGATTTTATCCCAAAAATTCAAATCATACGGTATAACTGTGACATCATAATCGAAAAGTAGATGAAATTTGCAAGAAAAGATGTAAAGACCGCAGTTCGATATCTTTGTTCGTTTCAGAGTTATGGCCAAAACAATAATTTTTAACACAAATTGCGCCCTCTAGCAATTTTATTAGAAACTGTCTTGTACCATTGGATACGACAATTGAAGGTTTCCAAACAAGCTTCAATTTAGTAAAATCGGTTAAGTCGTTTAGAACTTACAGCGATTTTAATGTTTACACTTTCACTTGATAAGAGTGGGAGAAGCTATTGAAAGTGTAAACATTAAAATCGCTGTAACTTCTAAACGACTTATCCGATTTTACTAAATTTAAGCTTGTTTGGTAGTACCTTCAATGGTCATATCTAATGGTACACGATAGTTTCTAATAAAATTGCTAGAGGGCGCAATTTGTATTAAAAATAATTGTTTTGGCAATAACTCTGAAACGAACAAAGATATCGAACTGCGGTCTTCACATCTTTTCTTGCAAATTTCATCCACTTTTTGATTATGATGTCATAGTTATACCGTATGATTTGAATTTTCGGAATAAAATCGAAAAATCTGTTATTATTACAAATTGCGCCCTCTAGCAATTGTATTAAACACTATCGTGTACTGTTGGATACGGCAGTTGAAGATACTTATTTTCCCCTTCCAAACAAGCTTAAATTTAGTAAAATCGGATAAGTCGTTTAGAAGTTACAGCGATTTTAATGTTTACACTTTCAATAGCTTCTCCCACTCTTATCAAGGTCGGTACGCCAATGAGCCTTAAACTAAAATGATGCAGAATTGTCTAAGCTTTCCAATGATGTAATCAGAGTTATACCTTAATATGGGAATTTTCGGAGAAATTTAGAATTTAAAAAAACAATTTTTAATTGTGTCCCCTTGCGGCGAAATGAGGAACTTAAAAGTAATTTCCTGCAATTTCTCTTGACCACTTTACTCATAAAAAAATCTTTCCGAAAGTTGTACGATTAATGGTTTCCGAGATAAAGCCGACGTCCTCGCTTATTTGACCACCCGGTACGTTGCCAAACGGTACAATTTGTATTGAGGCTGGTTTCACATTCGCCATGTTTATCATTGTCCGGATCTGTTGTTCAAAAACTCACTTAAAATTTTTCTTTTCTGCAGAGGTCTATTAGGATCAGGTTGGCTAACCGTTATTCTAACCACTTGGACTTTTTTTCATCTTCAAAATTTTATATGAACCTGCGCCTAGTGACCTGACATCGAATTGAATACATGATTTTGACTATTGATTGTACAAATAATCATAATATTGTTGGTTGGGCTACACTGTAAGATTGTGTTGTTGGTGTTATTATTATTGTTTATTTGTGAGTTTGTTAATTTTAATGTATCTTATCTATGTTATAGATGCATTACTTAGGTACTTATTGTATACTGAAAATGGGCTAAGCTCGTTAATAAATAAATATTTAGTACAATGGCAGATTGGTAGAGCCCCTGAGAACTTGACAAGTGACAGGATAATTTTAGTTTTATTAATCATTAAAATAATATTCCCACCTAATCAATGATAAGAATTGACCCTTAAAGATGATAATAATGTATTTGGTTTTGTGCAAGTTTATTTGGAAAATATGCGCTACAGAAAAAATCGTTTGTTATTGTTTAATGTTTTGTTAATGGTTATGTCAGCTATTTTAATTATTTTGTTAATTATTTATTTAAATGTTTGCTTTTTTATGCGTTAAATTTAGAAAGCCGTTAGATAGTAGAAATTATATAGAATAAAAAGACGAGCAAAAGAAATTTTGTGGAAGCCCTCACAAAAGTTTTAGTTATAAGGTCCATAATAATAAATATAGTAGATACTATTATTATTAATGTTTAAGTTTTTTATAAAGGAAGCGGGAAGAGCACGATGCGTTTATACCTAAACTTTACCTTGATTCAAAAAAATTACCTTGTCGGACTTCCATTGTCTTTATTTTGTTACTTAACACAACGTTTCGGTTAGTTAGTACCTCTTACCGTTTTCAAGTGTAAACTAAATTATAATTCTAAGGCTACTGTCTTAAATACTATCCATGTGCAATGAAGCTTGATGGCTCTGCCTATACGTGCTTATTGGAGTGTGAAGTTTGAGCTATTGGTTTTGGACAATTGGGGATATCTATACTTGGTTTATTAATTATATGGGTATTTTGATTCATGAAAGCTGCTTCTTTGAATTTTCGTTTTCCCCAGTGCGGGTCCGTGTCCAAAACCTTGGCTTCTGACTTCTGACCACTGTATACAGGGTGATTGATAGTGGATGGCCTATTAGACGTTTTGGACGAACTAACCAACGGA
Organism: Polydrusus pterygomalis; assembly: GCA_963969555.1. Lineage (NCBI taxonomy): Eukaryota > Metazoa > Arthropoda > Insecta > Coleoptera > Curculionidae > Polydrusus > Polydrusus pterygomalis. The sequence continues at coordinate 31,126,335 of OZ018376.1, read as the reverse complement.
TCACTTTGAAAATTTGGTTACATGCATAAGTGGACGTGCTCTCTCCTTTAAAAATATTTTTAACTATGCAGTGTTGCCGGTTCTACTAAAAACTACTTTGATATTTTTAATGGAACACCCTATATATTATTAAATTCTAAATAAAATTATAATTATTTTTTAATAAAAGCATTATTAGTCTATGCTTAATGGTTTCCGAGATATTGTCTCTTGAAAAATTACATTTTTGAACTTTGACAGCTTCTAGCTTTTTAACTGTACGTCTGAGAGCAAAACGGCTTACATGTCCCTATCTTCGATTTTTTTTATCTTTCCAAAAGTAACAACTTCCGGTCAAACCGGAAGTATTATATTTCCTACATCCGGTATAACCGGAAGTTGACACTTTTGGAGAGATAAAAAAGATTAAAGGTAGGGACATGTAAGCCGTTTTGCTCTCCGACGTACAGTTAAAAAGCTAGAACCTGTCAAAGTTCAAAAATGTAATTTTTCAAGAGACAATATCTCGGAAACCATTAAGCATAGACTAATAATGCTTTTATTAAAAAATAATTATAATTTTATGTTGAATTTAAAAATTTAATAATATATAGGGTGTTCCATTTAAAATATCAAAGTAGCTAGTACTTTTTAGTAGAACCGGCAACACTGCATAGTTAAAAATATTTTTGAAGGAGAGAGCACGTCCACTTATGCATGTAGCCAAATTTTTAAAGTGATCCGTTGGTTAGTTCGTCCAAAACGTCTAATAGGCCATCCACTATCAATTACCCTGTATTTATTTATTTATTTATTGACGGGTTACCCCATTTTTACACTAGGTATGTACAAGAAAGTAGGTAAGAAATAACTTACACATAATAAAATTTTACACAATCATAAAAATAAAATAAAATACAATACAATACAATAATAACTATAATCTATGAAGATCGTAAGATAAAATAACAAATCACAAGAAATATCACAATAAGTAGTAACATGAATACAACCTTAAGTAAGTATTTAATATTTAAGAGCCTTTAAAACTTCATGGAGGATCAAAATATTTACTCTCACATTCAAAAACTTAAAGGAGATACTGTACCAAAAAACTCAAAACCACACTCTACGGCAGAGCGGTTCGCTAATCTGAGCATTCTGGGGATACAAGAATGGAATGCATAATTTGTTCTGTGAAATGGAACATGAAACAATGTTTCAGATCTAGTGGTCCGACTGGGGACATGCAAACCAATCTTCGCGAGCAAGTTGGGGCAATCAGTTTTATTATTTAAGAGGTTATAAACGAACTTTAGGTCCCTGCACCGGCGTCTAGCTTCAAGGGTTGATAAATTTAATTGAGATTCTATGCTGGAGTAATCAATGGGGTGGTCTAGGACAATATTATTTTTAAACAATGCATATCTCAGAAACCGGTGTTGTACCTTCTCAATATTGCGAATATGAATAGTATAGAAGGGAGACCAAACACTGGAGCAATATTCTAAGCACGGTCTGACCAAAGAACAGTACAGTAGTTTAATGGAATTGATGTTCTGAAAGTCCCGTGTGGTTCTCTTGACAAAGCCCAGCATCTTCAAGGACTTATTTACTATGTTCTCAATATGAGGTAGGAAAGTTAGGGATGTATCCAGAGTGACACCTAAGTCCCTTGTGATGTCCTTCGACTCTAACTCAGTGCCAGAGAGTTGGTATTTGAAAAATAGTGGCTCTTTTAAGCGATGAAATCGCATTACATGACACTTTCCAACGTTTAAATCCATTCCGTTATTCCTGCACCAAGTACTAAGTATATTTAATTGATTTTGAAGATTTAATGCATCATTAAATGAACATATTTTGAGATAAATTTTTAGATCATCAGCAAATAAAAGACCATTGCAAGACAAGAATTTCATGATGTCATTAATAAATAGATTGAATAATAGCGGGCCCAGGTGCGAGCCCTGTGGTACCCCAGACGTTACTCTGATCTCGCCGGAAATGCAGTTCTTAACTCTAACGGTCTGGGTTCGATCAGTAAGGTAGCATTGAAGCCACTGCAGCAGAGGACCATGCAAGCCCAGACACTTCAGCTTGTACAGAAGTAGCCCATGATTGACCCTGTCGAACGCCTTGGCAAAATCAGTATAAATGCAGTCAACCTGACACCCCTCCTCCAAAGCACCCGAAAGGAAGTCGACAAAAGACACCAAGTTGGTCTCAGTCGATCTCCCTGCCCGAAACCCGAACTGCTCGTTGATGAGAACACTAGAAAAAATTGGTGTAAGGAAGTCAGTAATAAGATTTTCAAATAGTTTCGGGATCGTGCTCAGAATGGAGATGGGCCTGTAATTTTGAATGTTATTTCTTGTGCCGGACTTGAATATGGGTGTAATATAGCTTACTTTCCAGCTAATCGGAAAGCAGCCAGAGGACAGAGATTTGTTAAAGATCAAATATAATGGACGAGAAAGGACAAAGCTGCAGCCCTTAAGAAAGATAGGCGATAGACCATCTGGACCAGGCCCCTTATTAATGTCCAGTGTTGCCAATTTATTATAAATTTGGGAAATATGAATATGCAATGTAGAAACATTTATAGAGCCAGTTGTATGTGAGATTTCTGGTATGTCTAGGGTAGTCTTAGAGTAGACTGTTGAGAAATATTGTGCAAATGAGTTAGAAATGTCAGGGCCATTGTCAATCGAAACATCACTTAGGAACATTCTTTCTGGTATAGAATTGTCGGTTCGTTTACTGTTTACAAAATTCCAGAACGATTTAATGTTGTTATTTAACGATAGCTCAGTAGAGTGGACAAATTGATTATAACAGTTTTTAGACAATGTTTTGCACTCTCTCCTAAGTCTAGAGAATTCTGTGTAGTCCGCAGGGAGGTGGGTTCTTTTAAATCTTTTGTGGGCCATTTTCTTAAGAAAGATAAGCTTTTTTAGTTCGGAAGAGGTCCATCTGGGGAATTTCCGAGATGTAAATCTCTTAATAGGAACAAACAGCTCAATAGCTGTATATATGACATCATAGAATATGTCAACCATTTCATCCACAGATCGTTCGTTCAATATCGTATCCCAGTCCATACCGCCTAGGTACTGATTTGCAGTAAACAAGTCGGCAGCTTTGAAGTCATAATAGTACCCGTCAACAGAAGGCTCAGAGCAACCCGAGTGCGATTCGAGACCCACTGATACAGCTAATGGAGGATGAAATTCGTCAATCGGTAGTAGCACATAATCAGAAACTGAAGCAATAACTAAGGGATCATGTGAGAGAAATAAATCGAGGATCACGCCTCTAGAATTTGTTATATTATTGATTTGAAAGAAGTTTTGAAAAGAACACATATTTGATAATACCTGAGTGGCTTCCACTTCGTTAGGTGAAGAGTTTCGGTTTGCAAGAGCTGTGGATCCGTAATTGTCCGAGGTCCATACCACATTTGGTTAGTTAAAGTCACCGTATAAACAAAGTTGTGCCTGGGGATACCTTTCGGTTATGCTGTCAATTGTGTTCGACAGAACTATATAGATTTCTGGTGGTGATCTTGGGGGAATATACACTGATCCAACAATAATTTGTTTGTTTCCACATCGAAGGAGGATGTAAAGTTGTTCGATGTTTTGGGGACATTCTATTTGTTCACTTGTGATACTCTTGAGAACGGAGATAAGAACGCCCCCCCCTCGTCTATAGGGGCTCGTCTGAGGTGATCGATCCTTTCTGTAGGTGTTGAAATTGTGAAAACCCAACTCTGTGTTAAAGAGATCATCTGTCAGCCATGTTTCAGTGAATATGATGACATCAAAGGCGCAAGTTGCTAGGTTACATTGGAGCTCTTTCATTTTTGTTCTCATGCCCCTAACATTCTGGCAATACATAGATAATTGGTGTTGCTTTTTAGAAGTTTTTATACTGTAGATAGATCCACCACTTCCTGTAAGCGTGGTTCGATCTTCTTTCTCGCAAAAAAACGAGATACCAATGCTCCATTTGGCCATACATCCCGCTTCCATGCCTGACGAAAGTGTTCTTGCTTAATAGTAACTTTTATGGATTTATATAGGTCAGGTCGTTTAGATTCGTGGTCCTCACATGTGACTTCAGGAAACTTATCTTTTAGATAGACTTTTAAGTCTTCAGCTGTAGTGTTTGGATCCAGCCTTGTCACGTGCAAATGTATGAACTTCGGGATTGTGTGTATGTTTTCGTTTTTGTTATTTCCACCAATAACAAATCTCCTGTTTCTCCTATGTCGTTGTTGTTCCCATCCATTCTCTAGCTGCTCTGGTTGTTCTAGAGTTAAGTTTTGCATTTCACGCATTTTCGTTAACGTTTGAGCCTCATTAATAGCTGCATTTACTGAGGATGTTGAAATAATTTGTTTATTTTTGACCTGTGGTGTGTTTTGATTGTTTTTCGATATCAAATTTGAGGTTAATGTATTATTGCTTGACATTTCATCAGTTTTAATATTTTTGTTGCTACTTTTTAAGTTATGTGTAATTGTGGTTGCATATGTGGTAGCAACAGTGTCACTGTTTCCAGTAGCATTGTTCTTCACAGCGTATTTATTATTTGTTGCTTGATGATGTTGGGATACCTGAGGATTTTTCCCGCCATTTCTTTCTTCTAGCAATTGAATTTGTCTATATATCAGCTTTTCTTTAGCTCTGAGTTCATAAATTACCTCTTCTAAGCTTCTTAAGTTATCATTCTTGGATTTGATTACTTCCTGGAAAATTTCAGGGGCAACATAATTTTCATGCTGACACTTAACCTCACTTTCCACGTTACAACATTTAACTAGATTGTCCCGTCCAACAGCCACGAGACCCGCCACTCTTAAGGCACATGATGTATGGTATAGCCCTTCACATGTTAGACACTTTGCTGTGGGGCTAACCACAATTTTCTTACAGTATTTGCACGAATTTTTCACTTCGTTCACTTGCGACACTTTCTCATTCGCCGCCATAATTAATATTATGTTGGTTGGTCCATACATGTTCGGCTATCTATACCTGATCTCGAAGTTTCACCTCTTTGAGTATGTTTCAGATGTTCTTTAACTCGTAGGGGAAAAGGTATTTTTGTTTCTCCAATGTACGATTTGCCAATCCAATATGGTGGGAGGTTTTCTTTTAAGCCTAACTTATGAGCCAGTTCTTTGTGTACGATCTTTCCCACCTGATTATACCTTCCCAGTTCCCAGATAAGCGTTGAGTGCCATAACACCACAATCCGCTGTAATATGTTATATCGTTTCTGCAAGAAAGTTGCATTTTCTGCACACATCTCCACATTTCTGTTTAAGATGAACTTTTTATAGTTTTTCGAATGACATCACGGTCTTGGATACAAATTATAAATCCTGTTGTCTCACATCTCAATGATATCTCTCTCTATATCTACGTGTGGATTTTGAAGTGCAGTACTATGCAAAGCTTCAGCTTGGCAGCCTGATGTTGACACACTTAATGCGTTATTCCAATTGTGTTTCAGAGGGTATTGGTTATTCTCGAAACCGTTTTAAAATTTTCATATTTGCTCGATGTTAACTTTTTATTGTAGAATTAAAATTCATATTTAGATGCGATTGCTTTTTGATTGACTAGTTTCCACCCAAATCATTACGATTATTACGATTGGATTTTTTCACCATAACATGTCGCCTTAGTTAAGATGTCTCAAAAACAACAAGGTCGCGATTGTAATAGGGTTTATCTTTGAGGTCGCAGGTCACCGGGACAAACAAAACGAGGCATGTGACGTAAATAGCACGTCATTTTTTCTGGAAATAAAATTGGATAGTAACTAATTATAGTAACGAAATAAATATGTTAATTAGAGAGTTTATTGAACAATTTTTAAACTTATGGTAAATCATGTGAGGCTTTCAAAATTATTCAAAAATGTGAAAAATTTCATTTTTCTGGAAAAAGTTATTCTTGATAAAAAGTTTTTCTTGTAAAAAAAATGCAATTCACGAAGAGAAAATTTTGATTTTTTATACATGGTTCGCCAAAACTTCAAAAACATGATTTTTCTCCAAGAGTAAACTAGGTACCTTTATTTTTCATTTTTGACCAAAATGCCAATTAGAAAATTTATTTAGAATAACGTTTGTAATTTAAATCCGAGATTTAAAATAAATCTTCTATTTTTTAGTTTTTTTATTTTTAGAGGTAGGTAAATGGAAATTTTGCTGCTCATTAAAAATATTAATATAAAATTTTATTAGACTCTATTTTCATAATAGGTGGTGTGTATCTTATTTTAAAATTTTAAACGCATTCCTACCATCTTTTGTAAAAACAAGGAATTTTTTTACCTTTTTCTTACTTGGCTTTACGTATGGGGCAAATTTGAAGTTGTCAAATAGAATTTGATGTATTTTGAAAATGTTGACCTTAGCATAGACAAGCGAGTTGCGCGCTCTCAAGGATAGATAGGCAACTTAACATACTAAATTGGTTCCCTGATAGCACCATATGCGACCGGGGGCGAAACTAAATATAGTCGTGGTGGGGGTAGGCGCCAAGCATACAAATTTTAATTTTATTATTACTTTGAATTCAAATTTTCGCGCTTCTTTCGGAAAAGTTTGAAGCACGAAACATCTGATTCAAGTTAAAATAATTTGGAAGAACGAAAGGAAATTATAACAACGTTTCTGATATGGCGACAAGATTTATTAATAATTAGATATTTACATAAATAGGTTTTAAATAAAAAAACAGCTTAAATTATTATATTATTATTTTCTGTAGATTTTTCTAACAATTCCGTGTTGTTTTCAAAGTTTTTATTTAATAAACTAGTTATTGTATACCTTGTAGTTCATTAAGTTGTGAAGTAACGTTTCTTTCTATATCTTTAATAGCTTTCTCTGTACTTTCCAATCGTTGGGCGACATTATTGAAGTCTTCAGGAGGTTCCACGCTTTTGTTAATTGCCTTGGTTTTTCTTCCCGATTTCTTTGGTCGCGACATATTAAATATATATGATTCTCAAACTACCGACTGCGCCATGTTAAGCTTATAAATTATATATGAATAATTATTTAATAATAACTTTATTTTTTATATATTTTACAAATCAATCATAAAATGAAAATGACAATCTTTCACCAGTCCAGGTAAGACTTCAGGATCTGTCACAATAAGCCATATTTTTATCTTTCTCGCACATATGCTGGTACAGTTTAATACAGAGAGAGAGAGAGGTACAGAATGTTGGCCATGCTCATTCTAAATGAATATTCTGTTCCTACTAACGTTTAGGAGATGAACAACCTTATAAAACAAAATTCCTACAATAGCGCCACTAGCGACCGGGGGCTAAATTAAACGTACAGGGGACGACCTTCACCATTTAAGTTATTCTAGCCTGGACCTTATAGAACAAAGGGTTTATTTAGGTCAATGTTACGGTGCGGGCGAAAGTTCTTTCAACTTTGTGATAGAGAAATTTAATCAAAGATGCCCTAACGTTTACGTCTCAAAAATGGGACTTCATAAATTATTAAGAAAATTTCAGCGAACTGGTTCAGTTTTCAATTAAAAAAAAACTATGATCAGATCGACGCAGCTTCCTTAATCGTATTGCAGTCTGTTGCTGACAATCCTACCCTTTCATTAAGAAACCGAGCTCAAGAACTTGATGTAGAAAAAAAAAACTCATATTCAGTATATTTTAAGGGCAAACAAAATATTCCCATTTAAGCCAACTTTTAATCAAACGTTGGACGAATGAGAAGAAGCCAAACGTTTGGATCGGAAACAAAATTGTACCTAAGTGAAAACAGGAATTTTCATAAATTTATCATGTTCTCCGATGAATCGACATTTTCAACAAACGGGAAAGTGTCTTCTGCGCATATTAGATACTGGAGCGAAAATAATCCCCGTTTTAGAATTCCTGCAAGAAGACAATATTACAAAAAAGTAAATGTGTGTGCGATTTCTTATTATGACATTATTGGCCAATACTTTTTCGAAAACACGTGTAACCGTAGGAGTTACCTTGAAATGTTGGAAACATTCCTTTCTGATAATCTAGAAGAATTCAAAGAATTGCCTCTCCAATTTAGGAACAAAATGTCAAGATGGATGTCCTGCGCATTTCGCAATTGAAGTGAGGGAATGGCTTAATAATACATTTGGCCACAGATGGATTGGTCGGAATGGTCCGGTTCTGTGGCCCCCAAGAAGATCCGATTTAACTATTTCAGATGCCTATCTTTGGGGGCGCCTCAAACAATTAGTGTACTCCTGTCCAATTGAGAACGACATACAGCTTCTAAAACAGCGAATTGTTGAAGCTGTTCAAACAATTTCCGTTGAAGAAATTCGAAGAAGTTTTGTCCACATTCGTGTACAGCTGGAAAAATGTGTTGAACATGGAGGGGGAGTGTTTGAATAGCAAATTATGAAATTATTATTTCTTGTTATTTTAAGATTTTTTTGTGTTTTTTCCGGGGTCATTTCATTTGTGAAATTAAAAATACATATTTCTGGTTACAAAAAAATCAGTTTTTGAAACTTTTTGATACCCGTCTGCCATTGATAATGTATGTATTTCGACCATAGACAATTTACCTTTAGATAAACAAACAATAATCACGAATGTGGCAGTTTTATGGCCTCGCGCATGTAAACAAAACTGGGAACTATTAGACATGCGCACTGCAACATTATCGTTTGACGAATGGGAAAATAGACAGGTCCGGGCTTTAAAATTTAAATTATTGCTCATATGCCACCATAGATGGTTTATTTTACCCCTATTTAGGCATAATACAATTATACAACGACTGCAACTAGTACTAGTCATTGTTTATATTACAATCCGAGTCACTAAAAGCACAAACACAATTCACTAACTAAACTACACAAAAACCAGAAATCCATAAATATTAAACACCAGTCCCACAATCCACGATAGCCGATCCGATAGCTGAAAACTTTAAAAAACTACAAGGAATCCGCAGAGAAGAGAAACCTTAAAACACAACAACAAAAATGGCGGCCGAGCCGGTTCTGGAGAGTATTCTTGAGCGTGTCGATTATTGTCGATAAAGTAGGACGGCCGATAACACGAGGTTTGTGCGCATGCACGAAGGTTCCCCGAATGAAGACAGCTGACCGACGAGTCATGCGCTCGGACGTATTTTTTCACCTATAAAACGTAACTTTTGTTTGCGCAGGAGATAAGCTGTAGGTATCTAAAGGTAAATTGTCTATGATTTCGACCGCTATGCTGCTATCCAAAAAAAAAATCGTTTACCTCTAAAAATTAAAAAAAACTAAAAATATCGAAGATTTATTTTAAATCTTGGATTTAAATTACAAACGTTATTCTAAATAAGTTTTCTAATTGGAATTTTGGTCAAAAATGAAAAATAAAGGTAGTTTACTCAAGGAGAAAAATCATGTTTTTGCGAACCCTGTATAAAAAAATCAGAATTTTCTCTTCGTGAATTGCATTTTTTTACAAGCAAAACTTTTTATCAAGAATGATTTTTTCCCGAAAAGTGAAATTTTTCGTCCATTTGTGCTATTGTTAACCCTATCCGCGGACAGTCTGTACCTATATTGCATGTTTTAATATTACTTATTTTTATTTTAAGGAATTTTTAATTCTTTACTGCAAAATATAAAAGTAGTAGTCAACTAGCTTAAAAATTTCGGTGGCTTTTCAGCTCCTATGTAGCATCCGCCCCTGGCAATATGCCAACCTATTGTTTCAATTTTTACATATAGGTACTGCATAAAAACGTCAGCTCCTTCCAACACAAATTAATATTCTATTTGCACCCCATAAACAATTTCCAAAACAAACACCATGACAGGTATAATATGTGTTACTTTATTCGATGTTTTGAAAGATATTTGCAAAATATCGGAGACAGTTAATGTTTGATGTGGTGAAGTATTTATAAACGCAGCAATGGTGACTAAAAACAAGCTCTAAAACTCTGAATGAATTAGTGGGTGACAGCGCGGTTCAAAGATAATTATACACTTCTTAAATTCAGTATGTTTCTTTAAATACCTTTCCACCCTTAATTAGTTTCTGTTAACACCAGACGTTTTACATCTTCTTTATACGTCTTTGAGGTATCTACCTACTATTTTTGTTTGGGAATCGAGTGCAGTTTATTATACGAGCGGCATTTTACATTTCTATCGTTACAGCGACTCATTTAAAGATATTAATACCTTTAATTTTCTTAATTAAGACTCGAGACTGTCTCAAAAATTTAATATATTATTTTTCAGGGTATTGGGGAAGAGGATTTCAATGAAAATACGTTTTACTTTTTACTTATTCCCAACGTTTTGGTTTATTCTTTAAACCGTTCTCAAGGGTCTAGAAAATTGTATTAGAGGAAGGTTGCCCATATTGGACCAATTTCCAGATTTCTTATCATAGATCCTGATAATAACGCAAAAACGATCTTGAAGCCTTACCTTAGTATACTTTAGTATGTTGTTCAACTGCAGGATTTTTTGCAGAATTTTATTTCAAAGTATCTATGATATACCAGGCTATAAAGAAACCTCTGCAAGTGGTTCAATATAGGAAACCGGTTGCCTAAATTGCACCTGGGGGTTTCAAAATTGGACCACATGATTTAAATCGGAAGCTTAGGTGTTAAATAAATAAATAAAAAATAAAATTGTTGGTATAGGAAGTTTTATACTTATATTTTAAAAAAACATCAAATTTACAATCAAAATTTCGGTAGAAGACATCCTAATGCAAAAAAAGTACCTATTAGTTTCCTATATTGGACCAGTCATAGTTTCATTTTTTAACTCAAAGAAAAAGATTTTGCAATATTGAAATGGTGTTAGTTCATGACATTAACTTATTTAAAGAGAAACATTATTTTTGCACAATTTGGAAAAATTGCCTAAATTGGACCGGTTCAATTTTGGCAATCACCCAGTGGTCCAATTTAAGCAAGTACCACGTGTTTTACAAAACCACAAAGGAAAGAAACAAGAAAAAACAAATATGGCATGGTAATAGGAGAAATAGAAAGAGAAAAACTTACTTGAAAACTTCCATAAAAAATATTTTGCTTAGAGTTTTATGGTTCTAAGGTAAATTCTTAGGAACATCCTAAAAATATTACATTAAAATTGTGTAAATTACGTTTTGCTCTGTACACGCCAAGCACTAACGGCCAACTAGTTGAGTTTGTTGCCGATCAAAGGTTCTAGGTGGAAGTATGTTACAGTGTTGCCAGATGGTATGGCACTTGTTTAGTTTCGGAGTAATGTACTGTGGTCCAATTTAGGTAGCGGTTCAATATAGGCAACCTTCCCCTAAGTGTAGAAACTTAATAAAATGCATAACGCCATGTTAGGCGTTATGCATTTTCTTTAATATTTATTCAACTTATTATTTTATCAAAAAACATGGTTAACCAATTGAACACCACAAGGAAAATATTCCTTGTTTTGAACAAACCCTACAAGGAAAACATTTCCCCGTATAGATTTACTCCTTATAATATAATATGCGCTGCGGATAATAAAATCACTTCTTCATATTAACTTATAGTAGGGGACTGTGAAGAGTTCTGGCTAAAGATGGAGATTGAGGTTTGGTTTACGACCAACAAGCTAGTGCAGCTCCAATAGTAATGATATCGGCATTGAGACACGTTCCTGCGAGGCATGTTAAGTAACTAAGATTCCTTGGTACCTACTGTCTAATTTCTGTAAGTACGTGTAGCCTCAAAAAGTAGACTAAATCTTGGGCTAAAATCATACTGAATTAACTACCCTCCACTCCAGTTCAGCTCGCAGCCTTTCTTTGTACCTCTAAAGGTTTTCAAGCAAGCCTTTTATAAGTTCCTGCATGACGCCATTATTGCTTACCGTGGGGCCCTCAGAATTTTTGGGCTGTAGGGACAAACAGGCATATATTAGATAATTCCTAATTGATACTATGATAAGCCTAACAGGTGGAGGACGTGCAGCCTTTCTATAATAAGAATAAAGAAACGAGAATACCAAAATCCTGATAATAGAAATGCTCTCAAAGACGGAGGTGTTATTTGTTATTAAAATAGGGTAGCTTATTTGTCAATATTTACAAAGGGCTCTTCATTTCCGTAAATAAACCCCCAATGAATTTTGTAACAACTCCGACGGCAAAACGTGCCCATTCAGCCGCCCACGTGCAGCTGGTCGAAAACGTGTCTGCGATGGCCATTTGCGCCCGGCCAAACGATCGGAGTCCGGCTCAGTTTACGGCTGAAGGTCCGTTTTTCTGCTAAATTACCTCGTTTAAATCACTGGTTTAAATACGTTGTTGTTGGCGAAAACAATGTGCTCTTTATGAATAGCCGTTCTGGTTCAAATTTTACTGTGTAATAGTGGCGTGATTGGTAATAAAAATAAATATCCTGGTTTATTAATAACTTTAGGACAATCGCTCATGACGTGGGTATGCATTGGAAAACGCTTTGCTTAAAGCGATTTAAAATTAGGAAAAAATAAAAATATGGATTTAATTTTGAAAGCAAGCATCACGTCCCTATAACTATATAACTTCTTTTGCGAGAAGCCACGCATTTCTTCATTCGTTGCCTTATACCGTGCGAGCAAAAATTATTTGCATCAAAGAGGGCCTTGCATCTAAGGACGTTATGCTTAGCCGTATAGAGCTTAATACCTGTTGGTTGGGTGTCAGTAACTACCTGAATTAACAATCAATCAGTTATTCCTTTATCTTTGACAGTCGTTACAAGTAATTTGATTTATCGCTAATTTTTCCAATTTCTTGAACAATTTACACAATGGGCTTTACGGAACAGCACAAAACATTCATGGTTGAAGCGTATTTTTGAAATGGGGTTAGAGTAAATGGTGGGTGGCAATACAATCCGGGTTTGTGACGATTTTCACTAACATTTTCCTAACGTTGCTTTTATTGCTGGGGATTTTTATCATTGCCCGAAAAGAACCGTGGCTCTGCGTTTAGGGAAACAGGTTCTATACAATACAAAAAAGGAGCTGGAAGACCATCTGTAAGAACAGAAGAACTTGTTGCAAACGTTCGTGAAATAATGCAAAATACGCCAACAAATTGTGTAAGACGCCTGTCCCAAAAAGTGGGAAGATCTTATGGAACATGCAGGACTATTCTTAAAAAGCAGCTAAATTTATTTCCTTATAAAGTGCAAGTATTCCAAGAAATACAAGCCGCAGATTTTGAAAGATGCAGGAATTACTCTCAAATGGTTTACCCAAAAAAATCTACATTGCACCCTCAAAAAATTGGTGTCTGGTTAGCTGTTTCCCGAAGAAGAATTGTTGGTCCTATTTTTTTCCATGACACAGTTAGGGACAGCACAGCGGTATAGAGACAATATTTTGAATTCATTTGTGGAGCAATTACTTGACGACTAACTACGTTTTGGATATTTTCAACAGGAAGGTGCAACCGCCCATACAGCCGCCGAAACTATTAACTACTTACGCAATTTTTTCGACGACAGATTGATCAGTTTTCGATCAGACATTGAATTCCCACCTAGATCACCTTAGTTATGAATTACTTCGTGTTTGCTCATTTAAAAACACAATTTTTAAAACACCAGTTGCCAATTTAGAACAATTACAAGAAAGGATTATCCAAGAATGTGGTAACATTTCTCGAGAGATGCTGGTCAACACTTTCGAAAATATGAAGAGACGTGTGTGAATTTATGCTTGGAGCATGGCGGTGGCCAATTTCAGCAATTTATGTAATTATTTTTCTTTTTGTTTCTGTATATTCTTACTTTGTTAATTTTGTAAACAACAAAAATAAATTTGTATTTGTCTACTTATTTTATTACTCATTAGTTTGGCATAGGTATCATGTCATAATATGAATTTGACAAAATTTTAACCTAGATTTGGTTAGATATATCGTCCCCATATCATTGTGATCTAAACCAAGCCCCCCTTTTTTAATCCAAGCCCTCTTTGATGCAAATAATTTTTGCTCGCACGGTACTTATAACGGTGTAAGTACGTTACAGAATACAGCTGACTATGAGAATAAATAAATAACTGTCTATATACAATCTGCAATTTATTATATACCTAACTTTCTTCTTTCCAGCTCTACCTCCTTCGCCGAACTACAGTCTCAATAGCGGGCAAGCCAGCGTCTTAAGTAACCACAGCAATGCCTCACACCCCTCCCCCGAAACCATCGATGAAACAGTACGAGCACCCAGTACCAATTCCAGTCATTCTCCCCAACCACAACCATCGTCCTCAACCACTTCCACAACCTCCAGTAGCTCTCAAAGCAAACCCCCATACTCATATGTAGCTCTCATTGCCATGGCAATACAGTCATCACATATGAAAAGAGCCACACTCTCCGAAATATATTCGTATATAACCTCAAAATTTCCTTACTTTGAGCGAAATAAAAAAGGATGGCAGAATTCCATACGACATAACTTAAGTTTAAACGAATGTTTTGTAAAGGTTGCTAGAGAGGGAGGGGGCGAGAGGAAAGGGAATTATTGGACACTAGACCCTCAGTATGAAGATATGTTTGAAAATGGAAATTACAGGAGACGAAGAAGGATGAAAAGGCCTTATCGGTCTGCCCAACCTTATCCTAAGGCGTTCTTTGGAGATGCCCTGGGCCAGCACGGGTTAACGCCGTTGGCAAGGAATATTTTTACTAGCCCATCGGCGTATCCTCCCCCTTATTCAAGATATGAAACGACTTGGTTGGGGCAGAGTCAGTTAGCTTCATATGGTACCTGTAATACATCTGGATATTCACAGCAAGGGTATGTAAATTTGATTTATAGAGTTATGTTTAAGGCGTTTCCTGGCTTTAGAAGAAAAGATTGGCGATTGCCCTCCATCTCCTACCGGACGGGGGCAAGCAGTTTTTTCCAAACTTCTCATCTCATTAATTTTAGTAGTGCTGAAAAGCATTTTTGATAAGCTTTCTGGAGAGGCGTCACAAGTGGGGTAGTGCCATTTAAGATTTTAAAGTAGATGAGGGAGTGCTTTAGGAGTGAGTGAGGGTGGTCCGTTTACTATCCTTAGATCTGTGTAAGGCTTTTGACACCGTAAACCATGATATTCTATTAAGAAAATTATACAGTATTGGGATAAGGGGAAATACGCACAAACTACTTCAAAGTTATTTAAGCTATCGTAAACAATTTGTTCAAATTGGGGAAAGAAAAAGTTCGGAAAAAGAAATAATATGTGGAGTTCCACAAGGATCAATATTAGGTTCGTTATTATTCTTAAATTACATTAATTCCGTTTCCAAATTGAACTTAAAGGGCAATATAAAGCTATTTGCAGATGATACAACAATTATTTATTTTGCTGAAACTCTTGCAGAAATGTATTGTGATATTAATAATGATTTAAAAATACTTAAAACTTATGTTAAATTTTTTACAAAATCTTTTATGTTTATAACTAAAAATAAAATAAATTCCATCATTAACCCCTTAACATTTAATAATGAAAATATTCAATACTTATTCAAAAACGACAAAATTTTTAGGATTAGTTTTAGACGAAAATTTAAATTGCAAATGCCATATCCAGTATATTATCAACTCGATATCTCCTTTGGTATCTGTTTTGTACAGAGCTAGATATTTCATTCCTTTGAAATACTTTAAAAAAATATATTTTTCATTAATATATTCAAAATTACAATACTTAGCTTCTGCATGGGAATCTGCTTGTTTATCAAATTTAAAACCATTCCAAAAATTGCAAAATAAAGTTATTAAATGTATACACAAATTACCACATTTTTAGAACCAACTGTTAATCTATAGAGACCGAAAGTGTATACACGTTCAAAACATTTATAAATTAAAAATTTGTATTCTAATTCACTCTATTATTTTAAAAGAAAAAAAAATCAAACATAACACTTCAGGAGAATAAGACATTACATGATCATAACACCAGACGTTGTATAAATTATCAAACTATACCAGTAAAAAGTAATTTCGGAAAAAAATCGCTTTTATATGACGGAAAAATAAAATATAACAATCTTCCAAAAAATATCAGAAAAATAAAAAAATTGGCAACTTTTAAAAAGCAGTTAAAGAGATATTTACTAAATTAAATTATTTATACTATTTTTTTTTAATTGATTTAATTAATGAATTAAATTGGATTAACTTCCATTTTTTTTTTTTGGTATTTTTTTTTAATGGTTATTATTTTCTATATTATGTTGTCACTTTCCATGTAATGTACTATAAAAGTTAGTTTGAAATAAAGACATTTTGAAAGTTAAGGTGGGAGTATCAACATGCTTGCCAACCTATAACCTATTTCGCGTAGATTTATTTGTTTTCTAGCTTTTATACAAAATTTAAAGAAAATCAGTATCGACTTGATATTCTATAGGTAATAATTGACATACTTAATAAATATCAAGGAATTTCATAACTTATTTTAGGAGAATTGTATAGCGAAAAATACCGGGTAAGATTTTTTTTAACATTATTATGTCATTGTCACTCATTTTTCTTTCACTATACAATTCTCCCTAAATTAGCAATGAAATAAATTGATATTTTTGTAATATATCAGATACTACCTAAATAATGTACCGACGATATTGATTTTCTTTAAATGTTAGTTATTAAAATAATAAACTCAAAAAATCAACGCGAAATAGGTTATAGGTTGGCAATAGATTGAATGACGTTGAGAATTCAACCTTAAATAATACCTCATTTTCATTCCCCCAGCGTTTATGTAGAAATCGTATTTTTGATATCTTCTTTCGTGTAAAAACATAGCCATTGTTTTCAAGAAGTCATCCTATATAACCTATAACATATAAATAGGCATCAGAGTATGAGATAAATAAAAATTAATGTAAGAAAGCTTTTAAAATGAAAAGAACTTCGAAAGTAAATACATAATTTACTTTTTTAATCGGCAAAATAGCCAAATTAATTCTGTTTAAAAATGCTGCCACAAGTAAGCGGAATGACATTTTAGAATTTTATAATGCCTAAACGTCACTATCCGGTTTAAAAAATTTTTGTAATTAACCCAGCCTAATTTGTTTGTATGTTTTTTTATTCGTTTTGTTCTTTAAAATTGTCAATTTATTTCTAGAATCTAGAATAATTACTTTGCACATCCTTTTTTATAGATACCCGCCGCCAGCAGCCTTTACCCCGTGTAGTGTGCGACAAGACGCAGGCCCGAGGTACCCCCCCTACTGGCCGCCCACAGACAGTGAGTACTCCCCCGCCCCACATAATTCCCCCCCGTCTGATCCTCAGCTCCTGTTACAGTGGTGACTACCGTGAAAGAGGAGCCCACAGCGACGGACAGTTGCATGTTCATGCCTCAATTCTTCCCCTGAGTGAGATAACCAAAGACTACTACCAACTGCGGAGTTTGATTAAAATAAGATGGTCCATCGCCCATCTTTGGGAGCAACAACCGACTGTGTCAAGCGAAAAGGGATCGCACCCCCTCAGAGGAGCAGCGACGTGATATGCGTAATTATAAATCGTTATTAGAACTTCTCGCAATTTCTTATAGTACAGTTTATTGCATGGATGTACTAGGATGGATGCATCCTCACTATACCGCTGATAAATATTGTCGGCGAAAATATCCGCCTGTCAAGCAGCGTGATATAGTGACGATGCATCTACTGATTAAAGTTTTTTTTTAATGGTAAAAGAGGCTACCACAGGTTTTATTTTTAGTGAACTGGATCAATTGACACTAAGGAATTTAATATGCCTGTCTTGTCCTTATTGTTTGTTCTTGAGCTGATATATAATTATAGTACATATGTCAGAGAGAAAAAGATAACTCTTCTTTGTTTGATACGTTTTATAAGGCCGGTTTTTTTTGTTACAAAAATCCAACCGAAATTTAAGTGTTCTGTTTTTTGCTGTAGAACAATTTTTTGCCATTTTTATGAACGCTTTTGCTATACAGTGTTTTCCCAAGATAAGAACCGGCAAAGGCACCGTGGCCAATTGTACTATACTTAAACAAAATGTTGTAAGTAAATCTTCTGTCCTGAAACAGCGATGTATAAAATAGCGAGTTGCAAAACAACAGTTCTAAATATTTATTTTAACTCATTCTATTATTTTAAAAGAGAAAAATCATACCTGAGACTCAAAGACGATATATTTTATTAATCAGTCAAACTGGATTATTTTGTTTCAATTTTTCAAATATTTATATACAAGAAGAATAAGCAAGTTCGCTTTTGACCACCCAGATGAGATCGGAGCAAGGAAAAAAGATCACGTGATCATGGAGGATTCAGACGACGACGTTGATATTTACAGAACGATCTTGATGGTTTCTAACCTAAAGATTGTGTAAACAAGTTTAAACTAAAAGTTCGTTTGGATGCATATTTATGAAGTGCAATACAAATGAATTTTGCTGAAACTACCAGAGGATTGGGGATTTATGTGCCTTTTAGACACTAATCTATTTTTGGATGACGATAGCTGTGGTCGGAAAATGGCGAAAATGTTAGACTTTGCCCAATAAATAGTTCCAAATTTTAAGGGTCATCAATTCAAATAAAATCTGGTACAAAATGGAAGCGTCTGCTAGTGTGACCAGTAAAGTCCGCATCATATGGGATTTTTTTTATTAATAACTTTATTCGAAATTTGACTTTGGCATCAAGTTCTGCTTCGATCGAGATGAAAATTAAGCAAAAAAATAGTAGTCCCGTGATTAGCATTATCTGTCAAATTTTAATTTTTTCCAAAAAATAATTTAAAAGTAGGGTTATTTCTGAGAGTATCGAAAAAAATTATCGGAAAAAGTTTTTTTAAAGCAGTTTCTAGCCCACATGCAAAGTTTTAGCTGCATAAGATAATTTTGATATTTTACCCATATTTTGTAAATTGCACCACTGTTGTAAAATAAGACTCAACGCAACCTACCTACCTAAAACTTCTTAGTTTTGACAATGCTTTATTTCAGATCCATTTTCTTTAAAGTAGCGCCATATTAAATGTGTGTTTTTCTACAAAATCAAAATTGGGCTATTAAAATTTGGTCGCATGTGATGCAAAGTTATTTGTTTTTGACCCTGCATAAGGTAACTTCATAAAATAAGTATTTTTGAAAACGTAGTTTGTGTCTGAAAGTAAAACATCTTAATATTAAGACAAAAAAGAACACGGTGTCATCCAGTGGTTCATTAAGTGGAAAATAAATTGTAGTGGTGAGTAAAAAATCAAAACTTTCTTATGCAGCTGAAATTTTGCTCACAACTTTTTTCGATATTTTCAGAACAAACCCCACTTTTGAATTATTTTTTGGAAAAAATTAAAATTTGACAGAAAATGCGAATTACGTGACTACTATTTTTTTTGCTTAAAAAAATTTGATATTTTAGATCATTCAAACGATTAGATTTTCAAATTCCCCGCCTTTGAAAATGTCCTTTTAACAATCAGTTGAAATTCTCCGACTAAAAATATGTACTTCCAGTTGCTCGTCGAACGACGCGACGGTTCAGATTTTTCTCTGTCCTCTGAAACACTGAACGAAGTAAACGAACGGGCGTGGAGAAAACTGACAAATCTGATGGTAAAACCAAACTCCTCGCTTTATGAATGTAAAACCTGGCTTGGTAGATAACTTCTTTGTTCTGAGTTTTGTTTTAATAAGCAGCACTTTTTTTGCTAAGAAAAAAATAATTTAGCAAATTGATTTAGGCCAAAAGCGAAATTAAGTATTTATCATGTTTTCGTTCTTGAGTCAGTCGCTTTTCTACATCGCTGTTTCATTACGAAGCTGATATATTATCCAACACTCTGAGCCATGTACAATACACACCGGATGCTGCACCGCCAGACTGGCCATAGGAACCCTTTGTAAATTTTGAAACCTTCAAGTATTCGCCACCCTATTAATTATACATCAATTGTATTAGACTTTTTTAAGGTGGGAGTACCAACATGCTTGCCAACCTATAACCTATTTCGCGTAGATTTATTTATGTTTTCTAGCTTTTATACAAAATTTAAAGAAAATCAGTATCGACTTGATATTCTATAGGTAATAATTGACATATTTAATAAATATCAAGGAATTTCATAACTTATTTTAGGATAATTGTATAGCGAAAAATATCGGGTAAGATTTTTTTAACATTATTATGTCATTGTCACTCATTGTTATTTCACTATACAATTCTCCCAAAATTAGCAATGAAATAAATTGATATTTTTGTAATATATCAGATATTACCTAAGTAATGTGCCGACGATACTGATTTTATTTAAATGTTAGTTAAAAAAAAAATAAACTTAAAAAAACAAAGCGAAATAGGTTATAGGTTGGCAATAAATTGAACGACGTTGAGAATTCAACCTTAAAGAGGTTTGTACCATGGACTCGTACACCAAATTTTATTATTTTTTAATAAGCCCATTAAAAGTTATTTAAAAGAAACTGCATAAAATTCTTAAAAATTAAATACAGCTTTGATCACCGGCGTAGCTAGGGAGGGGGGGGGGGGCATCGGGGCATTTGCCCCCCCCCCCCCAAGAGCCATAAAAAAAAGGAACTATCAATCATTTCAAAAACAATATTTAAATTTAAATTTTTTGCCCTTTTAAATTTAACGTAGGTAGGCTTACTTTGAGAAACAGCGCGATCTGGTGTCTGGTGGTGTAAATTTCCTTTTCTCTCTTTTATTTACGTAAATAAGACAAAGTAAGATATAAACATCGTAGGAAAACCTAGGTAATTACGTTTGGTTGTGGTTTGTTTGTAGGACTTCTAGATTATTTCAGTTGCGGATTGTACTTAGGCGATTACGTAACAATTATAGATAATAGAAAAATTTAGCAAAATTTGGGCGTGGTCCAAAAATTTTCTCGCCTGCGAGCTTTACACCTCTATGCACCTATATGCCCCCCTCAAGACAATATCCTAGCTACGCCACTGGCTTTGATACATATTTCAATGGATCACCAGTAATAATAATGATAATGAGCCTAATGAATAAAAATGTAGCGATTGCTTTTTCTTATAAAATCGAAGTAATTTCTTGAAAGCCAATGAATAAAAACTAAAGTAATTGCTTTTGCGTCCAGCAATTGCTTTAAAGTGCGGGAATTGCTTCTAGTCAATGCTTTTACTTAAAAAATAGAAGCGCTCCCTATCGTTTGCTTAAAATTAGATGAATAAATTAAGGAATTGCTTTTTCTAGTGTAGCGATCGCTTTCAACTTTTTAAGGTAGGTCGACCGACCACTGCATAATTTGCTTGGTAGGAGTCAACTTTAGTTCTCCGCGGTATGCACGTGCGTTGCTCTTAATTTGTGTCTTCAATTATGGCTGAATATATTAACGTCCGTAAAAGAAAAATCTACAGTGTACGTAAAAATTGCAGTTATGATGATTTCAGAAAGTTATATCGATTTGACTGCGAAAATGTTGAGTGGTTGGCAAATTATTTTTTGACTGATACTAGTAAAAGACGAGGGGGTGCACTGTCGCCTTTAAATAAGATTAAAGTCTTTCTGCGGAAATTGTCGGATCCGGGCTTTTAAAATTCTGTAGGTGAAGAACTCGGTGTTCACCAAACTACTGTCTGTAAGACATATACTTCTATAATGGATGCAGTTTTGAAGAAGACCAATATTTTTATTAAATTTCCTACAAGTGCCGAAGCTGTTGTGGAAGCTAAACGGTTGTGGTCAGAGAGATTTATTTATGTTCCCTTAATTTGTGAACGAATATTAATTGCTTGTCTTTAATTTCTTCATCACTACTATCACTTTCCTCATTTTCACTGAAATCTGCCATATCACAAATATAAGTTTCCTATTTTTCACAAAAACGTAACAGATTACTATTGTAGTAAATAAATAGACCAACGTTGTTGTATTTACGTCAACTCTTTTGCAAATTAGGCACCAAACTGAACGTGAAATCTCTAATCTGACTAGTGGATAAGCCACGTCTGAACTTGTGTTGAATAAGCATTTGCTACAGAGGTGTAAGAAAAACAGCGATTGCTTCAAAATTTTATTCATATCCAGATCTAGCAATCGCTTTTACTTAGCATTTGCTAGGCAACCAATTGCTTTTACTAAAAAGTAATTGCTTAATTTTTATTCATTAGGCTCAATGTCAAATGTTACAAGACGTTTTATTTTTTTATTAGTTTCAACATGTTTTACAGTATTTAAGAAAAAAAAATGATTGTACCAATTTAATATACGCAAATAGACTTGAAATGAAATATTGAGAGCTTTATTTATTTCAACATTTGGAGACAAGTGGTGAAACCGAGGGTGAAACTACACTTTCTTAAGTACCACTTAATGACTTAATCATTGTTATTTTTTTTTTACTGTCAAAGATGTTGAAACTAAAAAAAATAAAACAACGTCTTGTAACATTTGACATTATCATCATTATTACTGATACTTGAACATTGAGATATGTATCACAGCTATATTTAATTTTTAACAATTTTATACAGAGTACATAACTTTTGATGTAAAATGAATAAAGAAGCTAATATTTAAGGGTAGCAAGATTTACTTTGGCTTTCCTATGGCCAGTCTGGCGGTACACAACCGGTATAGACTATATCATAGTGACTGAAGGTCCGTTATTTTATATCATTTTGATTAGATTCAACATAATTTTTTGCAACAAAGCTATTAAGTTTTTGGCACTTACATAGTTGCTTTTCGAAGGTATTTAACCGCTATTTTTAAATTCGTGCCGTTTGTGGACATTGTCAGTATTTGTTACAATACCTTATAAGTTTTACTTGGAGTGATGCTTCAAGTAAAATTTTGTGTTTATTTACAACAAATAATATTAAACGACCTACTGCCGTATGCACCGATAGTAGTTACTAAACTAGAGTTAGACTACGGTTAATTCTAAATATTTCATGAACGTTCAGTTTTAATGGTTTTAACTACAGTTAAATTTAATCTGACACGTTTATAGGTTTAGCAAGAGCTTAACCAATTTCCTGCCTCGTGCGCATGCGCCTAAATACGGGTTATTGTGTGCCTAATTTTTTTTCTATAATTTGCAATTATTTTATTGAACAAATGTTTTTCCTGTCGGGTAAAATCATAGATATTTACCTTTAGATAAGCAAACAATAATCACGAAAGTGGCAAATTTATGGCCTCGCGCATGTAAACAACGCTACACACTATTAGACATGCGCACTGCAACATTATTATTTGACGAATGGAAAAAGAGACAGGTCCGGGCTTTAAAATTTAATTTTGCGGAAGTAGTCCATTATCTCAAAGTGGAGCTGTATAGATATAAGGAAAATAAACCCACATTCGTCTCCACCCACAAATACTTATATTAAAACAGTTAGATTAGCTTCACGATGCAGGGCAGAGGAAGAAAATTAATTTCTTTAGAATTTTATTTTACTTTCAACTTTTTAATCTGTTTTCGTCCAACCAATCAAAATGTCCTCGTCTTATTCAAGGTTTTAGTTTTTATTTTTTTTTTTGCATCTTTTACATTGCTTGTATTAGTGGCACTTGGGGTAAGTACGTTAATCTGACTTCTCCTTCCTCTTTCTATTCATTCTATATTTATTTTAGCCCTTCGGTGCTGATGATGGTACTTCCTAGTACCGAAACATGTACACCAAGCTAATCTAACTGTTTTAATATAAGTATTTGTGGAGACGACTGTGGGTTTATTTTCCTTATATTTAAAATTTAAGTTCTTGCTCAAGAAATTGTAAAAGTTGACCTTTAATTTATTTTTACGCTTGCCAAAAAATTAGAATTTCTTTTCAATTTTTAATCAAGTTGGGAAATAAGGTAGTGATTTCTGGCATTTTTAGTAGGTAATTGCAAACCTTCAGATTTTGAGGATAGAAAATTGTTTTTAAGGGTTTGTTTCTAAATTTGTTTAAAAATGATTCGTCGTCGTGTTTTTAGTTCAAAAAGGAAGAGAATAAGTCAATTAAACTATAAAACTTGTAAAATCGAATATAAAAACAAACAAAGCCAGCAAAATAACCAATGTTCGATGTTATCGCGTAACTAACCTCAAGTCAAATATTAGATACATCACTACTCCATACTTACTGAAAATACGAAATACCCGGTATTTTACCCCTATTTGGGCATAATAAAATCACACAACGGCTATTATTATTCATTGTTTATATTCCAATCACTAAAAGCACAAACACAATTCACTAAACGACACAAAAACTAGAAATCCGTAAATATTAAACACCCACAATAAATAACAAGGAATCCACAGAGAAAACTTAGAACACAACAACAAAAATGGCGCCGAGCCGGTTCTGGAGTGTATTTTGAGCATGTCGCTAAAGGACAGGGTTTGTGCGCATGACCCATGCTGCTGGGAGGGATGACATCTGACCAACGAGCTCGGACATATTTTTCACCCATAAAACTTAACTTTTGTTTGCGCACGAGATAAGCTGTACTTATCTAAAGGTAAACGTCTATGTGTAAAAAGGGGGACTTTTTATTTTAAAAATACTAAGATTGTTGCACATTATTTAGACCAGGGCTGAAGCCTTTGCAAATGGTAAGAAGTGAAAAAAATAATAGTAGAAGGAAACCCATTGGAAAAGGAAGAGAATACAACAAAAATTAAAGGAAAAATAAATTACGGGCGATCCGAGGTCGGGAAGTGGGGGGCGGTGAGTTTTTAAGGTTAGAAAACGATTTATCTCGATTTTCGGCAAAACTACAAGTCCTATGGAAAAACGTTAAATGGCAAAGTTGTAGCTAATAAAAAGATCTACAACTTTTGTATTTGCACTTTTTTCACATAACCTCAAAATTTATGTGAAAAATTCAAACAACCAAGTTTTTGGTTTTTTATTTTTATCTTTTACAAAAAAAAAATTTTATACACGAAATTTGGTGAAAACTTACCTTTTTATGTCCCAAATACACTGTAATTTTTTTGATTTAAAATATTTATTTTTTAACCTTATTTTGACTTAATATCGAAAAAGCACCCTAATTTTCAATCGTAAATTCTCACGTCAAAATATCAGCTTTTTTAAAAAAGTTGGTGGGCTTTTTGTTCATTGAGATCTCTACTTTCTGATGGTGTAAAAAAAAATATACATTACTATGGTAAATGTGATGAAATCCCCTTTAAATCCTACCTTTAATTATATTTAGAACAACTATTTTCGCATATTTTTTGCGATCTTTATGTTTTATGGATTTGTAATTTTTTTGTTTATCAATGTAACATGGAATCTTACGTTTTTCGAGTAATTAAAATATAAATTTTAATAAATAGCTGAAAATTGTACATAATGATTAAAAAAAAATTTTCGGATTCGATTTTTTTTCGTTTCTTTGCATTTTTTGAGAATATTTAGCATAGTAATGTATATTTTTTTTACACCATCAGAAAGAAGAGATTTCAACGAACAAAAAGCCCACCGACTTTTTTAAAAAAGCAGATATTTTGACGTGAGAATTTTCGATATTAAGTCAAAATAAGTTTAAAAAATAAATATTTTAAATCAAAAAAATGAAAGTGTGTTTGGGACATAAAAAAGGTAAGTTTTCACCAAATTTCGTGTATAAAACAATTTTTTTGTAAAAGATAAAAATAAAAAACCAAAAACTTGGTTATTTGAATTTTCACATAAATTTTGAGGTTATGTGAAAAAAGTGCAAATACAAAAGTTGTATGTAGATCTTTTTTATTACCTACAACTTTGCCATTTAACGTTTTTCCATAGGACTTATAGTTTTGCCGAAAATCGAGATAAATCGTTTTCTAACCTTAAAAACTCACCGCCCCCCCACTTCCCTACCTCGGATCGCCCGTAATTTATTTTTCCTTTCATTTTTGTTATATTCTCTTCCTTTTCCAATGGGTTTTATCCTACAATTATTTTTTTTGGTTTCAAAAATTATCGACCCTGGTCTAATTATCATATTCATAATTAAA
Source organism: Polydrusus pterygomalis (assembly GCA_963969555.1). Classification (NCBI taxonomy): domain Eukaryota; kingdom Metazoa; phylum Arthropoda; class Insecta; order Coleoptera; family Curculionidae; genus Polydrusus; species Polydrusus pterygomalis. The sequence continues at coordinate 31,100,321 of OZ018376.1, read as the reverse complement.
TATTTTTATTTTTCATCTCATCATATTATATAATCTCAAAATTTTATGTCCATCACAGACATAATGTCAATAGGAAAAAACAGAAAATTGCGATGTTGCCAAATGCTGATTGAACTAACTACAAGTTAAGGACACAGTTCTCAAGGACAATCATGTATAAAAGATCTACAGTGACCGGCAGAAAGTGCGCAGCATATGGAAAAGTTTTTTATCTTTAAGTTTAGAAAATTAATTTTATTTTAGATAGGTTCTGCATGTTCTCAAACCAAAATAACACCCATTAAATCCGGTAAAAGTCTTATGGTATACGAGGTATGATCAAAAATTTGAAATTCCGCTAAGAGTAAAGTACCTCCATCTTTCATTTAAGAATATTTTTTTACTAAGAATTATTGTTTTAATTTCAAAGTTATACCCAAATTTCGCTTATTTTGGACAAAAAAATGTATTTAATCGTGTTTTCTGAATAACCCTGTATAAAAAATAAATGGCAACCGAACAGTACGAAAATACGATTTTCTGCATACTTTGTTGGAGATAACCGTTGATCATAAGTCCGATTAGTTTGTTTTCATAATATTATGGCTTTTTAAAATAAAAGCATAAAAATATTAAATATTTTTGCTGCACACCGTATTTTATTTTCTGAGGGTACAAGTTAATTTCATCTTACTGATATTTTTTGATTTACATTGACTTAAAGCATCTTCTAAATAGTTTTTTATACATTGAAGTATGCATAGAAAGTTTCCTTTTGATTTATAAAGAAAAAAATTTTAATTAAAAATATGTTTTGAAGGGATTTTTTTTTTAATTTAAATTTTTTTCTTTATAAATCAAAAGGAAACTTTCTATGCATACTTCAATGTATAAAAAACTATTTAGAAGATGCTTTAAGTCAATGTAAATCAAAAAATATCAGTTAGATGAAATTAACTTGTTCCCTCAGAAAATAAAATACTGTGTGCAGCAAATATATTTAATATTTTTATGCTTTTATTTTAAAAAGCCATAATATTATGAAAACAAACTAATCGGACTTATGATCAACGGTTATCTCTAACAAAGTCTGCAGAAAATCGTATTTTCGTACTGTTCGGTTGCCATTTATTTTTTATACAGGGTGATTCAAAAAACACGATTAAATCCATTTTTTTGTCCAAAATAAGCGAAATTTGGAATTAGGGTATAACTTTAAAATTAAAACAATAATTCTTAGTAAAAAAATATTCTAAAATGAAAGATGGAGGTACTTTACTCTTAGCGGAATTTCAAATTTTTGATCATACCTCGTATACCATAAGACTTTTACCGGATTTAATGGGTGTTATTTTGGTTTAAGAACATGCAGAACATATCTAAAATAAAATTAATTTTCTAAACTTAAAGATAAAAAACTTTCCCATATGCTGCGCACTTTCTGCCGGTCACTGTATAAATAGCCTAAATGCAGGGGTAACTTCCGGAACCTTGCAATTATTTTAAAAAAATAATTAGTATATAATTTTGGAAGGGCTGTTCAGGAAGGCATTGACGAATAGTATGCCGGTGTTTTTTTTTTAATAAATACGCAGAAACTTTAAAAAAAGCAGTTTTTTAAAACCACTAAAATTGCCATAATTTATCTTAAAATCTTTGAAAGTAAACTCGTCTGTGCGCATGCGAATCGTCAATATTTAGGCAAATCGAATTGACGATAGAAATAGTCCCACCTCAACTAACGTTGATGCAATACATAAGGATCGACAATAATTTGATTTACAAACTATGGTTAATAAATTTTTGTCAAAAATTTAAAAGGTGCATACGGTATATGTGGTGGCAAAACGGGATTTTTTGCTGCATTTAAAGAATTTGTTAACATATGTTGTAAAAAATATTAACAGCAGATACGCCAATAATTTGTAAAATAATAGAAAATGTTCTCTGCAATATTTGATGAATGTTTTCTTAATATTAAATTGCATTGGTTAAAAAAGTGGTGCGGTGTTATTCGGCAAGATGTTGCTCCCAAACGGTTCAAATTTTGTAAATTACCTATGGGTTTAAAATAACAACTGTGAGAGTACAAAAGTGACATTTATATTTCTCTTTAGATTCTCCAAACTTTTAGTTGTATCAAATTATTGTTTTCTAAAATTGCTTGGTCTTGGTAACAGGGCCGATCCTAGGGTGTCGGCCGCCCGCGTGCAAAGACCTATTATGCCGCCCCTCTAAAGAAGTTTTCTTATTTTGAGTAATACTTAACGTTGACGTTATAAACTCATCTACATGTATGTACATAAGAGTAAAAAGTTAAACATTAATAAAAATGCAAACTACAAATAAAATTTTACGGGAAAGACTTTATTTTTGGGCTAGCTAATATGTTATATTAGCGACACCTTTTTTTCTTTTTACTTTAACAAAATAATAAACCAACAAAAATATTACTTTTGAAACAAAAATAGACATTTTATAATTAGAAATGTAAAACAACAGTATTTACCAGAAAATATAAAATAACAAAAAGTACTAAAGCATAAATCTCGCGAAACGAAAAGTATATAAATCAGTCCTTCCTCGAAGACTACCTATTAATTAACTATAAAATAATTTTTCTGGCTTTCTGAGAAGCAAATTTGTCAATAATTGCGGTGAGATCAATTTTTCAGAGATTTCGGATTCAATAGAGATGATGGCCAAATCTGAAAGTCTTTCTTGTGTCATATTTAGTAATTTTTAATAATTTTTAATTTACTGAAACTTCTTTCACCTTGAGCCACAGAAACCGGTAAGGTTAAAAAAATCCTTATTGCTAGAGCAAATTTGGAAAACAGGGAATGAGATAATTTTTGACTAAAATTTCTAATATCTTAATTGGCTGTTTTTTACCTGGAAAAATATCTTAAAATGAAGTTATTGTATTAAAGAGTTGTATATCGTCTATATCTTTCACAATAGATCCTTCCTCCTGTACCTGTAACTTAATATCTAAGTCCATGCAGGCTTTCATGAGGTCATCATTAGAAATGGTGTGAAACTCATACAGAAATGAGAATATTGAATAGCACTCAGATAATATACATTTATCGAAGAGATCGCGTAATCAAGAACTGCAAAATAGAAAGCAATCTTGAATTGCAGGAAGGGATTTAAAACTGGTTCATCACTGCGTAATCAAATAAACTAACTTTTTTTCTGAGCTTCGAGATGGGAAATTCTGGACTAATACCTAAATCTCTAGCAAGTGTTGTTGCTGAATCGACAAATATTTTAAAATTATCGTCAGATCTTTGGGAAACTAAATATTTTTTAAGATTATCTAAGCCTTTAATGCATTCCGCGATGTTTAATTTAGGATTTTGAAGCATTTTACTTAATACATCAATTCTTGATAATAAATCATGCCAAATTAAAATTAAACACAAAAACTGAAATGTTTCAAGACTTTTAATTATTGATTTAGCACCCATTTTTGTTTTCGTGTCTCTGGTGGTATCTTCAATTAAGGCCTTTAATGCGGTAATAATGTTTTTTAGCTCTAATTTTAGATGTCTAATAGCATTGATACGACTTTCCCATCTTGTTTCACTTTCACACGGTTTTAAAGTAAGAGTTTTCAGGTGTTTTTTGAGTAAATCCCATCGATATGGGGACGCAGAAAAGTAATTATATACCTCTTGTACCACATCAAAAAAACTAGAAATTTCACCACTGGCGCTGGCTAGTTTGATTGAAAATCTTTAATAAATAAATACATTTGAAATAATTCACAAAAATATTGTTTTCTTCTTCGACGTTAATTGAAAGTTATGTTTTATAGTTGGATAAATGTCACTTTATTTTTACTTCGAGAAATTCATAAAAAGTTTTGCTTGATTGACAGAACTATCTGGCCGCCCCTTGCTTTGGCCGCCCGCGTGCGGTGCACGCGCTGCACACCTGCTAAGATCGGCCCTGGTCGTTACTGTAGCGAAAAAAAATCCGAAATTCTCCTACGTATTCGACTCGAAATTTGGGGTTTTGGCAAGTTTAGTCACCTTTGCAACGCGTTGGTGTACGTTTTGGCCGTTTTAAATTCAATAAAAATTAATACCGTTCAAAATTTAATAGCTGAGCCATTTTGTAGTCGATTTTTCGTCGATAAATCCAAAATAAAATTACTTCGGCGACCCCTACTCCTACAATGCAATCCGTGTCTACCAAAAAACAAGTATTTAACAGAACATTTAATCCGGAAATATACCGGGTGTAAAAAAAAATGCGCCGTTTTATTTTCCTTGCTTGAAATGTGGAGAAGAGGCTTCGTGGACAAAAATAGGTCTGACTGTTTCAGGCGACAAAATTAAGGGTGTATTTTTTAGGTACTATCTGCAACAGAATAGTAGATTATGTAACGAGGTTGTAATGAAAATTCGATCCGAGTGGAAGATTCCGAACGCGGGCGTAGCGAGCGTGAGGAACCACGAGTATCGAATTTTCAGTCTAACCGAGTAGCAGACTATATTTTCTCCACGACCATCCAGTTCCATATCTGATTCATCCGATTTTTCACTAATTTTTTGACACTAAAATTTGTCTGAAAATAATTATTACAACGCGGCCATTTTTATCTGACACTGACAGTTTCGAAATTCATGGCAACCTATGTCGTTTTATATCAATTACAGAATATTCATTCCGTATCTTGTTATGGAATGAAAATACACGCAAAACGCATAAGAAGCAAGTGTTTCAGAATAAATATTCCAACTCAAGAGCGAGCATTTTTACATTCTATTATCAAAAATGATTTTGGAATTATTGCATTCAGTAATGGTCGTGGAGAAAGTTATATTATACACCAATAGTGTATTTTTCTGGCTTATAATGGCTTTTTCATTATAACCGAATTTATCATATTTAGCACTGACATATTGATAATACATTTGAATAATAAAAATCTTCCTAGAGTATCACAAACCATTCCTAGAAACAATTATAAAGACGCGGCGAAAGCATACAAGTTTGAGAACATAAGATCAGATACTTCTTCGTAACGTCGTCCCATTATCGGCGCAATTTTTTCATTTGCCACTCTTGAGGTCGATTATATCGTTATCTTTGTTTTGATAACTTAAATAGACAAAAACAAGAGACTCGAGATATCATTCAGGTAGATGCCGGAGGGTCGACCTTCAGCCCCAATCCATGCAATTGGTCGATTGGTATTGTGACGCAGGTTTCACGAATGTTTTTTTAGAGAGCGTACTCTGTTTAATTATTTTCACAATAAATATTTCAAAATTTTCAAAACTAAAAATGAAAAAAAAATATTTTTTATTCTTCTATGCGATAGGATAAATATCATGATTTAGTGGAAAAGCCCATTATACGTACTTAATTGAGTATACCTACTACTAATGCTCAATACTATTTATTGCAAATATAGGTATATTTTCAATTTAATTCTCTCCGGAACTAAACTAAACCAAAAGTTTAAACAATAAATACTCGAAACACTAAGAGCAGGTCTTATTAATAGTCAGAAACCACTAAGTAGGTCTTGTACCCCTCATTAAAATCTATATACAGTGTCACCAGTAAAGTCCGCATCATATGGGATTTTTTTAATTAATAGCTTTATTCAAAATTTGACTTTGGCATCAAGTTCTGCTTCGATCGAGATGAAAATTAAGCAAAAAAAATAGTAGTCACGTGTTTCGCATTATCTGTTAAATTTTAATTTTTTCGAAAAAATAATTCCAAAGTGAGGTTATTTCTAAAAATATCGAAAAAAGTTATTAGAAAAAGTTTTTTTTAATGCAGTTTCTAGCCCACATGCAAAATTTCAGCTGCGTAAGATAATTTTGTTTTTTTACCCATATTTTGTAAATTGCACCACTTTTGCAAAATAAGACCCAACGCAACCTACATAGAACTTCTCAGTTTTGACAAGGCTTTATTTCAGATAAATTTTCTTTAAAGTAGCGCCATATTAAATGTGTGTTTTTTTACAAAATCAAAATTGGGCTATTAAAATTTGGTCGCATGTGATGCAAAGTTTATTTGTCTTTGACCCTGTATAATAAAGTAACTTCATAAAATAAGTTTTTTTGAAAACATAGTTTGTGTCTGACACAAAAAAATTTATTTTACAGGGTCAAAAACAAATAAATTTTGCATCACATGCGATCAAATTTTAATAGCCCAATTTTGATTTTGTAGAAAAATACACATTTAATATGGCGCTACTTTAAAGAAAATGTATCTGAAATAAAGCCTTGTCAAAACTGAGAAGTTTTATGTAGGTTGCGTTGAGTCTTATTTTGCAAAAGTGGTGCAATTTACAAAATATGGGTAAAAAAACAAAATCTGTTTTGAATTATTTTTTGGAAAAAATTAAAATTTGACAGGTAATGCGAATCACGTGACTACTATTTTTTTGCTTAATTTTCATCTCGATCAAAGCAGAACTTGATGCTAAAGTCAAATCAAAAAATCTCATATGATGCGGACTTTACTGGTGACACTGTATTTAATATCAAACAATTCTAGATACAAAGGTGCGAACAGTACACATGGACTATAATATTCGTGTTTTTTTAATTAAACTAGAAATGTCACTGAACTGTATACTTTTACAGGGTAAAAATAGAAAATACTATGGTAGCATTCATAGAATTAAGATGGTAGTAAATATTCAGGTGAGAAAATAAAATCTGCTGACTTAACTTGCAGGTTACCTACACACATTTTTATACTTGTAGGCATTTTTATTGTTTCAGAGTTTAAATAAAAATGCAGGCAGAGATTAAGGTGATTATAAATACCTGTTAAATTTATATCTGTTGTGCGGTTATTTTGAGTATTTTTAAAACTCATTGTAGGGTTATTATTAATACACAAAACATGTTTCATGCCACACTATAAGATGATCCGGAATATTTTAATAAAAAAAATCGACAAATTTCTTTGTCCTCTTCGCTAATATTTCTACCGATATGAAAATGCCCATATCTAGTGTTGCCGCCGAGACGAGAGATTCTCGTCTGGCTCTCTCTCGACGAGACGAGAGAGATATTTTCTCTCGAATAAAGCTCCGAGACGAGACGAGAGAAGTACCCTCTCTCGTCGAGAAATTCTCGTCTCTCTCGAGCAAAAAACGTTACTTTTTTGAGCTTCCTTAAATCTTCTTAAATTCCTCTTCGCAAAAATATACATAATGTCTATATTTGGACCAGCGGTTTTCGACTTATTTAACTGCAAATAGTTTCATCTAGTTAGCCGTGCCTGGCCATTCAGAATAACATATTATTATGATGTTTTATCGCTGGATAAAATTATTTGCAGTCAAATATTTCAAGATTTTAAAAATCTCATAATAGACAGGGTGTCCCAAAAATAATTTTTTTTTTAATTTGCTGATTCTACATAAATTTATAATTACTTTTATTAAATGCATTATTAGTGTATAGTTAATAGTTTCCAAGATATTGACTTTTGAAAAATTATATTTTTGAGTTTCAACAACCTATAGCTTTTTAACAGTACATCTTAGAGCAAAACGGCGCATATGTCTATAGCTTCCTTTTTCATTATTTTCCCAAATCAATTAAACTTCCGGCTAAACCGGATGTAACTCGAAAGCAGGAAATATAATTCTTCCGGTTTAACCGGAAGGTGACTTTTTTGGGAAGATAATAAAATGGAAGATAGGGACATGTGAGCCGTTTTGCTCTAAGACGTACTGTTAGATCTGCCGAAACTCAAAGATTACATTTTTTAAAAGTCAATATCTTGGAAATGGAAATTACTTACCGTGCTGGTGTTTTGGAGCACCCTGTATAGACAAAAATAATTTTATAAGAGGCACCTCTTAAGGTGGGAGTATCAACATGCTTGCCAACCTATAACCTATTTCGCGTAGATTTATTCATGTTTTCTAGCTTTTATACAAAATTTAAATAAAATCAGTATCGACTTGATATTCTATAGGTAATAATTGACATATTTAATAAATATCAAGAAATTTCATAACTTATTTTAGGAGAATTGTATAGCGAAAAATATCGGGTAAGATTTTTTTTAACATTATTATGTCATTGTCATTCATTGTTCTTTTACTATACAATTCTCCCAAAATTAGCAATGAAATAAATTGATATTTTCGTAATATATCAGATACTACCTAAATAATGTACCGACGATATTGATTTTCTTTAAATGTTAGTTATTAAAATAATAAACTCAAAAAATCAACGCGAAATAGGTTATAGGTTGGCAATAGATTGAATGACGTTGAGAATTCAACCTTAACCCTAAATAAGCTTCGTCAAAAGTTTTCCACTATCTTAGTGGTAGAGGAGATATTGACCTTTGTCACACTAATGAGCCACCCTGTAGTAAATACCAAGCAAAGTTTTAACGCATTTAGGTTAGGTTCTGTCATATTTGACATATATTGCACACAATTTATGTCAAATATGATAGAACCTAACCTAAACGCGTTAAAATTTTGCTTGGTTTTTACTACATTTGGTTTAAATCACGAGAGAAGCGAGACGAGAGAAGGTCGTCTCTCGTCTCGTCTCGCCCTCTCTCGACGAGACGAGAAACCCATTTTATCTCGTCTCGCGGCAACACTACCCATATCCTAGTTTAAGTTAGAAGAATAAAAATATTAAGTATCGCAATGCAAACAGAAATAGGTAGATTATGTTTCCCTCACTCCATCGTATCGTATCTCGCTGATCGTTCTCCTGGTGTAACGCCTCCCGCTTCGACTGAATTTTAAATTTTACTGCTATTTACGCTGTCCAATGGAGATGTGCTGTGTAGGACACAGGTGCCATATTAAACCCCAAAAAAAAATTGTAATTTAAAAAAAATAAAACCGGTAAAGTTTAACAGTTAAATTAAAGTTAAAGAATCTAAGATAGAAATATGCAAGCATATTTGTGCAGTTGTAGATTCTATGACAACGGACATAAATCTGACACGTAAAATTGTAAAAACGTAGCCATGCCCTTTCTTAAAGTTTTAAAGCAAATCTGGTTATGTTATGTTATAAACAAGTCTGTTTTATAGCAGTAATGAAAAAAATAGGTATTTATAGGTACCAGAAGTTTTTTTTTTAATTTCGTTTCTCCTCTTATAATTTTAGATATGCTGCGCAGGTATGACAAATTTATTAAATCCCTGATTGAAATAGAATATCACATTATGTATTTCTTGACTTATTTGTTCTTTTAAACCCATATCAATTCTACCAAAAATCCTTTTGGTCAAATCCTATTTACTTCTAATAAAAAGTGGTTTCTTGCCAGTCAGTCCTATCAAGTCTCCTACAATTCGATAACACACGTTTTATTATAACATGTCCGTTTACACTCCCTTTTCGTATGAAGTATCAAGTATCCAATGCTAGGCAGCATAAGATGCACTATTTTTTTTTATTTCATTTTATGCTCTATACTCTATACAGTGTGGTTGTTTAAGTGTGCAACATATGGGCATTTTTTTTATTACCGATTTCTCAGAAAATTTTATTCTTGATAAAAGTTGGTGCATGTTCGATAATCATATTTGGTGCACTTGGAATGGTTGCAAGTCAAACGGCGTACAGGGTAAGCCAAAAAATATAAAACTTGCACAAGAATAAAGTTTTTTAATAAACATTTAAAATACAAATTTGACACGTTAAATGATAGTTTTTAATTAGCATACTATCATTACTAATGTTTTATCTTGTTAAAAAGAATTTTTAGGATATTTTAAAGTTATGTTTAATATCGTTGCAACAAACATAAAGTTTGTGATTCCTTAATAAATTAAAAATTCAAGTAAATTTTACAAATATGCTTGAATTTAACCAAGATATGTGAAATTGATTTGATTTTGAAAAATTTATGAAGATCTTTATGGTGAATATAAAAAAAAATTTTTGGATTTTTTTTATTTTAGGAGGTAACGTTTTTGAATAATACATAACTTTTAATTCTAAACAACTTTTCTTAATAACATTTTGCTGAATTTTCTGAAATAGGGGTACTTTATTCTTGTACAAGTTTTATATTTTTTGACCTACCCTGTACGCCGTTTGACTTGCAACCATTCCAAGTGCATCTAATATAATTATCTAACATGCACCAACTTTTATCAAAAATAAAATTTTTTGAGAAACCGGTAATAAAAAAATTCCCATATGTTGCACACTTAAACAACCACACTGTATAGTTAAAAATTTCTGTCGGTTGTTTTCGCACCTTATATTAATCATCATGAATAAACTTTCCCTCTCTATACTTTATAGTCTCTATAGTGTGCCGACTGGAAATGCGGTATTGCCTTTAAATATACTTCAGTAACGTCATAAAGAAGGAGACGGTGCCTAGACTCCAAGACCAAGACAATTGGACAATTGCCAATATTGTTATCATTGGGCTCTTGAATAAACTTAGTGAAATGTCAATTCTTGACAGACGACGACAAAAGAGTGTCGACTCTGTTAGAAGATGTTTTTCAAGAAGACGAAAAGGTTTATTTGGGCATGTTAATTGGCAATGTAAAGGGCGTATTATCTTAAGGGTTGTGGATACATCGTAGGACTGAATGGTAGTTATTTTATCATTAAATATTTTGGCATATTTCGGATATTCGTTTATAGAGATTAACCTAATGTATTCAGCTTGAAAATAGTGATTAGCTAAAAAAATTCATAAAGGATCTCTTAATTTTTCGTTACATCCGCGGTGAAAAGGAGAAATGTATTATACGCCATGGCGTATTATACATTTTCAAATCCACCGTCGATATAAACATTGTATAAAATATATGACTTGAGGTAGATAATAATTTTAAATTTTGTCCCCTTTGTTCAATGTTTCTTTTTTAGTTTTTATTTTTCGTTATAATAATAATTTTTGTTGTTTATATTCCGTCCGTCTAAAGCAGTTCAAACTTTAGGTATCTAAATGTGTTTTTTATTTTACGTATTTATATTGTAAATTTATAGATTTAAACACTGAAAATAAATTAGCAATTACAACAAAATAAAAAGCTTTTAATTTAATTTCTCCGACATGTTTTACCTAAAAATATGTTTCAGATAATACCCAGTAATGTGAATAATGACATCCGTGATCAAATAAATATTTAAAAAACACGAACGATTTAAAGATATATCTTTTCACGCATTCGGCCATTAGTCCAACATGAAAACAGACCGATAAATTATTGTGCAAGACAATCCTATAATCTTTTCAGTGTCAAATGTGTGGAAATAACTATTTTTACAGTATTTATTTGTTTACAGGTGTGTAGGTGTAGCTTTCGTCTATATACAACGTCTTTTTCATTATCATGGTCGTGTACGATGTGCGTGAGACAAAGACAAAATTCTCAGGCCAAAGATTAACAAGATATGACCTTTAAAGGTTGTTACGTCACGTGGGTGAGTAAGTAACTATAGAAACAGTTGATAATTTTCATTGTTTCCATGGTTACTAATATAAACTATAATCGCCACATGACGTCCGAGCCTCTGAATATAATCTGGTAATATTTGTATCACCATTAACATGGCGGTCGGGGGGGGGGGGGGGGGGGGGTGAGGGATGCCCGAGCTTCGTCAAAGTCAAATTAACAACACGGTTTGTTTATTATTATTGATAATAGTTCATTATATATCGAATAGACGCTCTTTAAATAATTGTTCCTAAAACCTTGTTAAATCGACGTTGTGGTCTGGTAGTCAGCGCAGCGGCCTCACAGATGGTAGGCCCGGGTTCCATTCCCGGTGCCGGCAACGTCGATGTTAAATTTGGAATTTGGTTTAAGAGGTGGCGCCGTCTTTCGGAAGAGACGTTAAACTGTGGGCCCCGTGTCATGGATGTTGGCACGTTAAAGAACCCTACCCTCGACAAAGAGGGATTCGGCAAAAATTACCAGATAGTGTGTGACAAATTCCCTGGCGTCGGTGATTGGCCTCGTTGCGGAAAAAGGCCGACGTAAAATTAAAAAAAAAAACCTTGTTAAACACAAAAAAAATTAAATATTTTTTAAACGTATAGGTTTGGTATTTCTAATACAAGACAGCGCACAATTATATTATTGCACTGAGAAAGAACATTGTACGTCTAAACAGTACAACGTAAAAACATGTTGTCATGTTTGTGTAGATGGTGTCTGTAATGTTTATACATCAAGATATTGATAATATTATCAGTCTGCCGACAACAGTGTTCCCGCGTGCATGTTATTATTGCCAGTTTCTTCAATTTTGTCATTTGTCAGTAGGTAACTAAACTTAATGCATCCTAAAAATCAATGAAAAAACGTGTTAACTCATGAAGTAAGCAGTAACTTAAGGTGGGTGTATCAACATGCTTGCCAACCTATAACCTATTTTGCAAAGATTTATTTATGTTTTCTAGCGTTTATACAAAATTTAAAGAAAATCAGTATCGACTTGATATTCTATAGGTAATAATTGACATATTTAATAAATATCAAGGAATTTCATAACTTATTTTAGGAGAATTGTATAGCGAAAAATATCGGGTAAGATTTTTTTTAACATTATTATGTCATTGTCACTCATTGTTCTTTCACTATACAATTCTCCCAAAATTAGCAATATAATAAATTGATATTTTTGTAATATATCAGATACTACCTAAATAATGTACCGACGATATTGATTTTCTTGAAATTTTAGTTATTAATATAATAAACTTTAAAAAATCAACGCGAAATAGGTTATGGGTTGGCAATAGATTGAATGACGTTAAGAATTCAACCTTAACACGTCTTTGCATTGCATAATATTCTGTTTCTCAGGGCTGTAAACAAGGGAGGGGGGAGGGTTAGAAGGTTTAACCCCTCCCTCCTCAAATAGCGCCGACGGTGCAGGAACTTTGTACTTCACACAAAAATTAACAAAAACACAACTACTAAACACATATTAAAACTTATTGTTATTACAACACAATTCTTTTTATTTTTTGACTTTTTGTGCCTTGGTCGTAAAAGTAAGGAAAATAGCAGGAGTAAATTAGTCTAAAATGAGTGAAGTGCTTCAAAAAGTTATAGATATGTCGTAGGCTGATAGTGAAATCCGTCATTTCATGAAGCGCCGGCAGATTGTGTAATAGGTATATTGGTAACTGGTTTGTTCGGGTTTGTCAGAGCATTTTTTTTATTTTTATAAAATAATATTAGTTGAAAAAATTTAATTAAAAAAAAATGCTCTGGGGAACAACGAACAAACCAGTTATCAATATACCTTTTAGACGGAATTACACAATCTGCCGGCGCTTCATGAAATGACGGATTTCACTATCAGCCTACGACAGATACAACACTTGGTTTTTGGGTGTAGTTATAGCTTTTCTTGTCTAAAATTGTATGTCTTGAAAATTATGCTAAATATGGCATAACACATTTTTCCCTGTGGTTTTCACATATTATGTGTGGCTGTTGAAGTGTGCAACATATGGGCATTCTTTTTATTACCGATTTCTCAGAAAATTTTATTCTTGATAAAAGTTGGTTGCAAGTTCAACGGCGTACAGGACGGTAGGCCAAAAATTATAAAACTTGTACAAGAATAAAGTACCCCTATTTCAGAAAATTCAGCAAAATGTTATTAAGAAAAGTTGTTTAGAATTAAAAGTTATGCATAAATTCAAAAACATGACCTCCTAAAATAAAAAATAAAAAATTTTTAAAACATTAATAATTTCCCAAATTTTTTTTATATTCACAATAAAGACCTTTATAAATTAATCAAAATCAAGTCAATTTCACATATCTTTGTTCAAATTCAAGCATATTTGTCAAATTTACTTGAATTTTTAATTTATTAACGAATCACAAACTTCATGTTTGTTGCAACGATACACAACACAACTTTAAAATATCCTAAAAATTCTTTTTAAAAAGATAAAACATTAGTAGTGATAACATGCAAATTAAAAAACTCCCATGTAAAGTGCAAAATTTTTATTTTAAATATTTATTCAAAAACTTTATTCTTGTACAAGTTTTATATTTTTTGGCCTACCCTGTACGCCGTTTGACTTGCAACCATTCCAAATTCCAAGTGCACCTAATGTGATTATCGAACATGCACCAACTTTTATCAAGAATAAAATTTTCTGAGAAATCGGTAATAAAAAAATGCCCATATTATGTTGCACACTTAAACAACCACACTGTATAAAGCTTTCGAGCCAACCAAGAGACCCACGAAAATTGGAAGGTTTTTCGTCATGTGGGCTCCCTAAAACTTGGAATATATGTGAAAAATAATTCACGACTTTCTCACTTGCTAGGAAAGTAAAGATATTCACAAACGAATAATTGCAGGATGAGGCTTTATCATTATAATTATATTTTAAAGTATGGATCAAACCAGTTTTGGTTTGCACTGCGTATAATTATTTTAAAAATCGGCCCTCCTCACATATTAACAATTAAAATCTTAAAATAACGGTACTAGATACCCTATATTGTTTTTAGTATAGCTACACTTCCTCGAGAAGGAAACATTTGTGAAATTAATTTAATAAAGTCTTTCCTATCGATGTAAAACTATTAAATTAACAAATTGTATTAATATACGACTATGTATCACGATCTGTTACATAATTTGAGGTCACTTATCAGCAATATATTTCAAACAAAAAATATGATATCAGCATTATTCTAATAGTGTCAGTGCGTTTAGGAACAATAAACTAGCACACGGTCATTTTATTTCTTAATGCTCGAAAATTCTTTTGACAAAATAAAATCCACTTCACCAATTTAGAAGTTAGGACGGTGTTGGTTCAAGAGCCATACCCTTTTGAAAAATAGATAAATGTCGACTCTAGAACGTGTCGTCATTTCGTTTTTTGAGCAATATTTCAAAAATCTGCCAAATACCCATTTTTGGAGCACAATTATATACCTACCTATAGTTTCCAGTTAAAAACGTTTGGATTTATGAAGTAATAAATGCAAAAAAATATTGCCAAATTTGACTATATTACGTTTTTTTTTCTCTTTTATTAATGTATCAATCGACATTTTTTAAAGCGTATTTAGGAGAGGTTCAGGGGGTCTAGATCCCCCCCCCCCTTCCCCCGAAAGGGTAGAAAAGCTTAGCTTCTTAACTGTTTTTACGTATTTTAAGATGGAATTATCAACGTCATTCAATTTATTGCCAACCTATTTCGCCTCGGTTTTATTAGTTTATTATGCCATGTACCCGGCATGCATTGCAACCCGCTGGTATAAATACAAACCCGAACAAACCCGATATATTAGTACCCGGCATGCCACTTTCTGAAATTGCACCCGTGCGAAGCCGGGGCGGGTCGCTAATTATACATAAAAACCTTCCTCTTGAATCACTCTATCTATTAAAAAAAACCGCTTCAAAATCCGTTGCGTAGTTTTAAAGATTTAAGCACATATAGGGATATAGGAACAGACGGGCGATAGAGACTTTGTTTTATACTATGTTAAGATTAACAAATATTAAAATATAATTATTTAGGTAATATATACAAAAATATCAATTTAATTCATTGCTTATTTTGGGAGAATTGTATAGTGAAAGAACAATTTAATAATAATGTTTTAACAAATCTTACCCGATTTTTTCTCTATACAATTCTCCTAAAATAATAATTAATGAAATGCCTTGATCTTTATTTAATAGTCAAGTATTACCTATAGAGTATGCAGTCGATATTGATTTTATTTAAATTTTGTGTAAAAGCTAAAAAAATAAATACATCTACGAAATAGGTTGGCAAGCATGTTGATACGAATAAATTTTTAAATATATACTTAGGTACTATTAATTTAGTGGGTGTTGAATATATTAACATACTACATACTACACTGAGAAAAAGCCTTCTATTCCTCATAAGAATTGAATTCACATATTATTCTTTATACAACTGTATAATACTATCATGGGTGTAGCCAAGGTGGGGCAGGGTGGGGCGCTTGCCCCCCCCCCCCTGGCTCAAGGGAAAAAAATTAAAAAACCTACCCAAAATTAAAGCGAGACCGCTTGGTCGGCGTTTTAACCGGTAAAACTGTAAATTAGGAATCTTGCAACACAAGTTCATATTTATCTTAAGCCGCGCAGCTGGCCACCAGAGTAAAATTGTCGCATGATGATTCCCCAGCTGGCCGAGGAACCCGGTTCTGTCGCATATTATTGATGTATAATAGAAGATAAGGACAGTTATATTCTGACCTAGTATGATGCTTCCTAAACTGAGCCAGGTGCTAATTGGAACAAACCAGCCAGCCCGCCATATCAAAACTGTCAATTTTTCTTGTCTATGTTTTTTCCATGGTTAAGGTCAACAATGACAGAAAATCGGCTTGTTGGCCTTTGCATGGTGAGTATGCATAAGAAGAGGGTTCTGGAATCAAAAGAAACATTTGAAAACGAAATTTTGTCAAAGTTTAGCCAGAACCCCGTAGGCTGGTTCTTAAATAGGGTTTAGGTTAGTTCGCGCGGCCCGTGCCGGCATAAAGTACACATTATGGCCTGCGCGGGCATTAAGTGTTGCATTAAGTGTTGCATTAAGTGTGCATCTTGTTCCATTTTTGATTTTTGACTTTGACACATTAAACATTTTAATAATGTCAAGGTAATGTCGCAAGTAAAAATAAAAAATTGGTAAATCAAATTAAATTAAAAAAAAATATTTATTATTCAAAACGAACTGGTATGACATAAAATTTTGTATGCACCACGGGTACTAATAAATTACCCTCTGGCGATTTACGAACCCTCGGGGCTTTGTAAGACTGTCGCCCTCAGAGCCTAATCATCTACTTAGTACCCTTGATACATAAATAACTATATTAGATTTTATAGAATCGTATCGCCGTCTTCCGTGTTTATGGAAAATTAAATCTCCCGGGTCCAGTTTCAGCTCGTTTCACAGGTTAATATAAGAAAACTGGTTTCTCTTCAAAAGCCAGTCCTTAACCCTCTTATCCTATATTGTCTTCATAGTTACGTAGTTTTTTGTTGAACTGGTGAATAAAACTGCAGTGTCGCGTTCATTAGTTTGTTGGTCTTGCCGTTCGACAAGTACGTATGTGGGCTACTTTATGCTCATTTCCCACTACTTAGTTTGATTTGGCAACCCTTCATACTCGTGGGAGATATAAGTGTCATTCCATGCTCGCTTCTCGGTTTGCGAACAATATACCTACTAGTGTTGGGAAAAACCGACTTAATTATTTTAATAACCGACTACCGAGAATTCAAGTGATTTAAAAAACCGATTGATAACCGGTTTTTCACTCAAACCTAATATTAATATTGGCGGTTCATCGTTCATGTTGATATACAGCATTTGTATTGGGAATAACTGGGGATGTTGTTAATCGATTGATTTTTTGCGGATTATTAAATGTGGCGGATATATTTTTGGATTTTTTGGTGTCCCAGATCTCACAATTTAACAACTTGACTACTTGACCTTGAGATGTCACGATATTGCATAACTCATGATATTTATGAATACTGAATACTCACCACTAAACATTAAGTTTTCAGTAGACGCCGACGATTTAAATCTAAATAAAATAATAAATCCTATTATCCTACGCAGGCAACCCGTAATGCAGTATTTAAATCTAAATAATAAATCATATTATCTTACACAGGTAACCCGTAATGCAGTATTTAATTTGAATTATATCGCCAATAACCGAAACCACTCGGTGTAGCCACTCGCTAGGAGATGGCTCTGGCCGCAGTGAGTGATTGACATGCGGGCACCAACTTTGGAGACGCGTTGGAAAATAAAAACCATTATGTTCGTCACTCGAATTATTTCCGAAGATAATTGAATTATTCAAGTGATTGAAAAAAACCGAATGATAGGTTATTTTTCACTCGAGTGATCCCAACACTAATACCTACTATTGATCCATGATCCAACAAACACACATCATTTTATAATAAAAATAAGTTTCAAAATTACAATTTCGAACAGGATTTATTTTTAGCACGGTATTATAATATTTTAATAAAAATCGGTAAATCATCGGATTGACATTTTACTTAAGATTTACATTAGCGTAAATTTTTGTATCAAAGACATTTCTTTTAAGCCTCGACAGGAAGTTGTCTTAAAGTGTCGCGCGGGTGTGGAAGATATAAAGGCAACAGCTGAGAAGTTCCCAGATCTACAACTTATTTGTTACTATGAGGCAGAAATGCTGCTCGTCACGGAAAAAATTTAGACATTTTATTTTTAGATCGTGATTTATGTTACAGCTACATTTACTGAATATGCTACTATAAAAATTCTTTAGTTTGAAAAAATATTTGGTAATTTTCGTATTACCTATAGTATATACATATAGTGTCACCATCAGTAAAGTCCGCATCATATGTGATTTTTTTTTTATTAATAGCTTTATTCAAAATATGACTTTGGCATCAAGTTCTGCTTCGATCGAGATAAAAATTAAACAAAAAAATAGTAGTCACGTGTTTCGCATTATCTGTCAAATTTTAATTTTTTCAAAAAAATAATTCCAAAGTGGGGTTATTTCTAAAAATATCGAAAAAAGTTATTAGAAAAAGTTTTTTTAAATGCAGTTTCTAGCCCACGTGCAAAATTTCAGCTGCGTAAGATAATTTTGTTTTTTACCCATATTTTGTAAATTGCACCAGTTTTGCAAAATAAGACTCAACGCAACCTACATAAAACTTCTCAGTTTTGACAAGGCTTTATTTCAGATACATTTTCTTTAAAGTGCATTATATTAAATGTGTGTTTTTCTACAAAATCGAAATTGGGCCATTAAAATATAGTCGCATGTGATGCAAAGTTTATTTGTTTTTGACCCTATATAAGGTAACTTCATAAAATAAGTATTTTTGAAAACGTAGTTTGTGTCTGAAAGTAATACACCTTAATATTAAGACAAAAAAGAACACAGTGTCTTCAGTAAAGTGTTTTTTAAGTGGAGAATAAATTTTATTTTAACAACGTATTTTTTTTATTATTATTTATTTAGTTTATTTATTTTAATCACAAATTTTTCGCCCCTTCTTCCCTCAACAGAATTTTAAATAAATCGAACATTTTCAACACTATTTTGAAGTCAAGCTTTTATGTTTATTTTGCTGCAATTTACAATGGCTATATAAGGATAATTGTACACAAGAAAAGTATAATTGCATTATACAAAACATATTCAATTTTCTTGATTCACAACAAAATTTTTCGAGATTTCATTGCAGCGAATTTCACTCAAATGGGAAGAGGGCGCTTGTAAAATTTAATACAATTATTCTATAATAAGTCGCGAAATTTGAAAATTGCTAAATCTTAGATTATTTTGTCTTTTTGGCGCCCCCTCGGTGATTGCGCCCGAGGCAAGCGCCTCAGTCGCCTCGCCCTCAGTACGGCACTGGAAGTTACCTTAAACAGGGTCAAAAACGAATAAACTTTGCATCACATGCGACTAAATTTTAATAGCCCAATTTTGATTTTGTAAAAAAACACACATTTAATATGATTCACTTTAAAGAAAATGTATCTGAAATAAAGCCTTGTCAAAACTGAGAAGTTTTATGTAGGTTGCGTTGAGTCTTAATTTGACAGATAATGCGAAACACGTGACTAGTATTTTTTTGTTTAATTTTCATCTCGATCGAAGCAGAACTTGATGCCAAAGTCAAATTTTGAATAAAGCTATTAATAAAAAAAAATCACATATGATGCGGACTTTACTGATGGTGACACTGTACTTGAACAATGTGATCCAATTAGAACATATTTTGTTTTCTGATGAGTGACACTTCACGGTCATTCGGTCATGCTAATCGTCAGAATTGCCGCTATTGATCTAGGGAAAATCCTCACTGGATAAGAGAAGAACATACGCAATATCCTGAAAAGGTTAATGTTTGGGCTTTGGGCAGGAATAGTTGGAGATCATATTATAGGTCCCTTTTTCATTAATGGCAATTTAAATGGCGATAATTATTTTGCACTGCTCCAAAATCATGTCTTGCCAACTTTGACAAACTTACCTATATCCTGATCCTGATCCAGCAAACCCACAACTTCCAGCGAATATGATATGGTTCAAGCAAGATGGTGCCCCGCCCCATTACCAAATCAACCAAATCAATGTTGTCGTTGTGTGAGATGTTCAGTAACATTAAAAGACGTTTCTATTTAAGATTAGGATGTTGCCAAGACGTTCCCGGCGAGCATTTTCAACATCTCCTACATTAATGTTTTCTTTTGTTTTTTACATTATCAAGAAATAAACAGTATTACTTATAATATTAGTTTTTGAGTGTGTTGTTAATTTTTGCAATAAATCTGAAAACACTTGATATTTCCGAAACAGTTGAAAATAGGTATAGGATATTGTACATGAAATAGGTATGTTTTAAATTTTCTGAAGAACCTAAACATTGAATAATATACAGGGTGTTGTATTTAAAATAAGAAAGTTGGCATTGGCCATACATGACACACCCTGTATAAAAAGTTTTTATTGAAAAAATGCACAACTAGAAATACCCAGCGACGTGTCCGAGCGTTTTTTCGGACACGCCCCCATGATCGAATTTATTCCATTTGGCTGATACACACTGTGTATATGAAAATTTACCCGTTTCTAATGACAACTTCTATTTGCAGTTGTTAAGGTGGGAGTATCAACATGATTGCCCACCTATAACCTATTTCGCGTATATTTATTTATGTTTTCTAGCTTTTATACAAAATTTAAAGAAAATCAGTATCGACTTGATATTCTATAGGTAATAATTGACATATTTAATAAATATCAAGGAATTTCATAACTTACTTTAGGAGAATTGTATAGCGCAAAATATTGGGTAAGATTTTTTTTACATTATTATGTCATTGTCACTCATTGTTCTTTCACTATACAATTCTCCCAAAATTAGCAATGAAATAAATTGATATTTTTGTAATATATCAGATACTACCTAAATAATGTACCGACGATATTGATTTTCTTTAAATGTTAATTATTAAAATAATAAACTCAAAAAATCAACGCAAAATAGGTTATACGTTGGCAATAGATTAAATGACGTTGAGAATTCAACCTTAAAGGAACGCCTCACGAACAACTTCGTATGGTCCGTACCTATGAGAACGTGAATAAAGCTTAACCCATTTCATTCCCGCGCTCTCTTCAAAAGGACGTACAGTAGTAGAGCCGGATACACCAGGTATCTCCGAAAATTGACGACTTCCACTCCCATTTAGCACTTGGTCGGCGGTCCCTTTGCCACCCTCCTTGAGATATTATCTGTTAAACACCCTATTTACTAAACAAGATATTTGCTTTAAACATGTGCCGACCCTAAAACCGTGCCTATGCCCATATAAATCAACCGTAAGATGGGTGTCAGTGGCAGAGGTGTGTGTGTATTGTATAAGGGTCATTCTATTTAATCCGGGATATTCATGGTCCCCGTTAAATACCCCAATAATCTGAAATAATTTCTCTAAACAAAGTGTAGTAACAATAGGTACTTTTTGAGGTCTTTATGTTTGTAAATCATAGAATTCATAATTTTTTTAAAATACTTTAGTATTTCAGCTTCAAACCGTAAATTTCTCAGCTCCGTGGCATGTCCCCCGCCATTATTTACGTGCTTTATTGTAAAATGCTGTATAATTCGAACCAACTTTGTCAATATTTTTTGATCAACTTAACAACAAAGGTAAGATCAATACTCATACAAGGAACTTTTAAAAACAATATTAAAACAGCGTTATTATTTTACTTAAACTCGATGTCCCCCATATATTTCTCAGCTCCGTGAATATGATTTTTATCTTCTATGAAATCCGATAGAGGACACTGCGGCACTATATCGTACGAGTTTGGAGATTCAGCCGACATTTGCTTCTAGCACGTGAACGATAAAAGACGTGCTTTTTCGTTATAAGAGTTTTGTGGCAGTGTTTCTAAGATGGCGGTAAGTTCGTCATCCATTTTTCTCTTCTCCGTGAATGCATTTTTTTGGCTTAATTTTTATAATATTGTAACTGTTTTTACACGTAATTTTCCAAACAATATCTTGTAGTTACAATAGTTTTTAATAATAACTAATCAAAATATCGTGTAAAAAGGTTAAAAATCCTCATCTCCGTGGTTTCAGCTCCGTTACTATACTAATGTAACGGAGCTGAGATTGTATTCACGCAAATGAAAAGTCATAAAAAACGTAAAACAAACCATGACGTAAGACAATACCTTGGTTCAAATGTAACAGAACGGATATTTCACTTCTTAACGCTTTACCTAGATTTATCCATGGAGCAACAAACTGGAACGAGCAATATGGTATTCTCACCAAATGGTGACTAATTTGTTTGGAACATAATTTTAATTAAGTATTTTCTTATAGATGGAAATACAAATAGGTATAAATCAGAGGCTTCGCTACCAAGATGTTTATTCTGACAGCGATAAAGACGATCTTCCTTTAAGCGACTTGGTTAATAACTCCCATTCCCTTAACAATCTTAACATGCATGATTTTGTTGTAGTTCAGTTAATAACAAAAAAATATAAAAAATTTATATAGCCGATGTATTGTCAGTACTAAGCCCAAAAGAATATTATTTTACATTTTCAGTCATTGATGATACATCCGTTATTGATGATATTTCATCGGTTTTAAATTACCCACTTAAAAATAGACGTGGTGAATATTTCTTTGAGTTACCCAACATTACAATTATAAACTAAAATGTTTTTAATACCCTTACGAAGCCCTATACTATGCTTATAATATCTGTTACATTATAAACCATTGTATTTATTTCTTCTTACTACTCTGCATTTCTTACTTTAATATAAATGGCTAATAAAATTGTTAGACAATATAACTATTGTTTAAATATCTCAGTACCGTTACTACATGTCTCAAATCCGTGAAACACTTTTTATTTTTTTTTTAAATAATCGTTTTAATGTATAGCCCTTCACCTTGTATTGATAATAGTAGGTATTAGAATTTACATAAAAAAAATTAATCAAAACAACAACAAAAAAAATATATTAAATTAGAATTTCGTTTTTCCCTACTTGAGTAGATTTACCCATAACTGTCTACTGAGTATGGAAATTATGAAATAAAAAATAATATTCTTGTAGCTGACCCTCACATGTGAAACCATAGGAAACCGTGGTTTATAGGAAACCTATGTAGGTTTAAATACGCTTTGCTAGCTAGAATAGAGGAAAATGATCCCAGATCCCAGGAAAACTGGCTGATTGAGTTAGAGTAGATACCTACTTCTTCTGAACCTGCACAATGCACATATTTTCATATCAGGCAATCAAGGCTTTCTAGGTACCTAAAGCCCTATGCACTGGTGCATTTATTTTTATTTTCCCTTTATATCTATAATTTTATTCACATTTTAGGTGATTGGGACTTTCTACTTCATTAAACAGTATATACAGTGTCACCAGTAAAGTCCGCATCATATGGGATTTTTTATTAATAGCTTTATTCAAAATTTGACTTTGGCATCAAGTTCTGCTCCGATCGAGATGAAAATTAAGCAAAAAAATAATAGTCACGTGATTCGCATTATCTGTCAAATTTTAATTTTTTCCAAAAAATAATTCAAAAGAGAGGCTATGCTGAAAGTATGTAAAAAGTTATTAAAAAAAGTTTTTTTAAATGCAGTTTTTAGCCCACATACAAATTTTAGCTGCATAAGATTTTGATTTTTTACCCATATTTTGTAAATTGAACCACTTTTGCAAAATAAGACTCAACGCAACCTACATAAAACTTCTCAGTTTTGACAGGGCTTTATTTCAGATACATTTTCTTTAAAGTGCATCATATTAAATGTGTTTTTCAACAAAATCAAAATTGGGCTATTAAAATTTGGTTACATGTGATGCAAAGTTTTATTTTTACCCTGTATAAGGTAACTTCATAAAATAAGTATTTTTGAAAACATAGTTTGTGTCTGAAAATAATACACGTTAACGTTATTATGACATAGCTTAATAATAAATTATAATATAGGGGTTTTAAATTAAATCGTTGAAAATAGATAAACTTTACGTTGTTAAACTAAAATTTATTTTCAATTAAAAAACACTTTACTGAAGACAGTGTTCTGTTTTGTCTTAATATTAAGGTGTATTACTTTCAGACACAAACTACGTTTTCAAATATACTTATTTTATGAAGTTACCTTATACAGGGTCAAAAAAAAACTTTGCATCACATGCGACCAAATTTTAATAGCCCAATTTCGAATTTGTAGAAAAACACACATTTAATATGGCGCTACTTTAAAGAAAATGTATCTGAAATAAAGCCTTGTCAAAACAGAAGTTTTATGTAGGTTGCGTTGAGTCCTCAGACTAAGCACTATGGTCCGAGAGTCCGAGGTTGAGTTCATTTTGCAAAACTGGTGCAATTTACAAAATATAGGTAAAAAATTAAAATTATCTTATGCAGCTGAAATTTTGCTTGTGGGCTAGAAACTGCATTTTAAAAAACTTTTTCGATATTTTCAGAAATAACCCCACTTTTGAATTATTTTTTGGAAAAATTAAAATTTGACAGATAATGCGAACCGGACTTTTGTTTTTTTGCTTAATTTTCATCTCGATCGAAGCAGAACTTGATGCCAAGCCAAAGGCAAATTTTGAATAAATTTATTAATAAAAAAAATCCCATATGATGCGGACTTGACTGGTGCTGGTGACACTGTATATTAGTGTATATAACGCCCGTTTTATTGTTTCTGTGAGCCTTTAAATGTTTTGACTGCAGTGTCCTATTATTGATATTCAAAGGCCCTATGTCTGGGAAATTTTTATAAGTATCACGGTAAATAAATTAATGTTAAAATAAAACTACACATAGATTTAATGAGACAGGATTTATTTCATTATAAATACAACAAACACTTAATTTTCTAAACCATGTTTGAGTTTATTAGGTAAGGGTACTTATTTAACAGTTTTATTCCTCTCGAACCACTCCCAAGCGTCTGTCTCTCATTGTAGGAATAAAATATATCATAACAATGGGTGGAAGGGCAATAAATATCCCTTGTACAAAAACGTAGGCAAACTTAGACGCGAATGAAAGTCTAACCTTTGGCATTCCAGAAACTACGTGTCCCTCAGTCCTATTTGGCATCCTGAAAATATCAATAATCTACTCATGAAATAGTAAGGCATTTAAAACACGCTGTACACAAAATGTAATTTGTGTCTTAAAATAAAAAATATGATTATAATCAAACATAGGCACTATTATTCCCCAGCCACAGTTTTTTTTTTAATTTATAACTTGGCTTAGACCCTGAATGCATTAAAAAATATATTTTTATATAAAATGTTCAAAAACTTACCTTTTTTACTTATAAAAATGTTTGCAAAAAATTATTTATCTTTGTAACTGCCAAATCAAGCCAATTTTTAGTGTCAGTCATTTTAGGTGCCAAAAAGATGTCAAAATTATGCTACCAGTCAACTAGATTTCTAATTTTTTTTTAGGAATGGAAAAAAATCGCGCAACTAGCACAACAACGCTTAAGGAGTCCATTCGAATTATCCACAAGTAGCACAAATTGTACAACAGGAATTTTTAGATCGATTGATCTACTGCAGAACAGTTGGTGGAGGTAGAGGACATTTTCAACATTTTATAAAATAGTTTATTTTCATTCTTTGTCGTTTGCCTATTTTGTTTTAACAGTTAACGTTTCGTAAATGGTTGAAGATAGGTATACCGGGTGTCCACGGAAGGTGGCTCGCCCCTCTAACTTTTTTTGTTTTTCAAGATAATGAAATAAAATTCGGGGGATTTGTATACGACATAAAACTGCATTATTTGACAGGTGACTCAACATTATGGAACTTCCGGTTTAACCGGAAGTGACATAAACTTTCGATTTTTAAATGGGACACCTAGTATATTTTTCCTTTTCTGGACTCCATAATATGACATTCCAAATACAACGATGTGTCACTTGTCACTTTTTGTCACCAAGAAAATATTCTTTTTCCAAATTTATTGTTTTATCTAGAGGGCTATGAATACCTTAAAATCACTTATTTCAGTTCTTTAATCTTGGGAAAATACAATTTTACTATTTTTGATCTAATGCTATGTAGGTACTAATGCTATGTAAAATTTAATCTTTAAAGTTGTATAACTCATTTTTTTAAATGGCAACATGGTGGCTCGTCGGGTAAAGAAAAAAGAGGATTTTATTACGATTATTTTGATACCATACAGGCCATACACTATTAGGTTTTAGAAAAGCTGCCATTTAAAAAACTTTAAAAAGTTAACTTAGAACTTTCCTAAAATGAAGCATCTTTTGAGAATAAATTTAGATTTAAATGCATCAAGTAGCCTGTGACCAGCAAAACAGAAAACTGATAAAAGAAAATCATACCTTGAAGAAAATTGAAATGCCAACAGCTTCTGCTAAAGTAGATTAGTTTGTTGTTTAAAAAACATGGAAAATAATAGTTTTACAAGGAGTGAAAAAGTTGAAAAAAAATATTTTCTTGGTGACAAAAAGTGACAAGTGACACATCGTTGTATTTAGAGGGGCGAGCCGCCTTCCGTGGACACCCGGTATATAGGGAGGGCATGGTTTATGAGAAAGTCTAGAATTGATTGTATAGAATGTAGAATGTAAAAATATACATATGTATATGTTTCATTAAAAAAGAAGTTCATACACGTAAACTTTTTATGATCCACCCTGTAAAATATCTTTTTTCAAAAAAAATGCATTTAAAAAAAATTCAGTTGACTGGTTCGACATATTTTTATATCAATGGGTTCAAGCGATTGTTGATTAAGGGTCAAATTATTAATCTCCTCTCCTGGTATCTTTACCAAGGACATAATTACTGTGGAAACGATTGTTGAGACAATTGTATCTATAGAACATATATCTTCTTGGTAACTTTACCAGGAGATTGATAATTTGGCCCTAAGTGGGCGGTATATTCTATATTATTATAAAAGGCTGGTTCGTTTCTTTATCATAATGCTGTATATAAAGAAATAAAGGTAGGTTAATGTTTTTTTTTGTTATTCTTAAAAAGTATTTTCGTATATAATACCTATAACGAACAATTTCAGATGTCAACAAAAAATGTACGAAACCGTGACCAGGATATAATGGTTAAGCCAAATTCTCAAATTACCAATAAATAAAAATAAAAATTGTCACTTGCGGTATTTAAATCCCGATTTTACGAGACATTCTGTAACAAAAATAAACTTCCTGAAACCATTAGCACTTGTTTCAATTTTGGATTTAGATATGGGATCTGTCTTATCGATTAATATATATTTTTTTTTACGAAAAATTGTAAAGTTCCGGTTCCTTGGAAGGGCAGATGCCTCATATCTTACCTCCTGCCTTACGAAACATACAATTTCTTAAGTTTTAACTGCCTGCTGCGATTGCGACTGATATCCGAATACCTACTTAACCTTTAAGAAAGATTAACGCACTGTATATCGATTTTATTATACAGAACATTCCTAAACCACAGGTTTAGGACATTCGAACAGTCATAAAAATTAATAGATCAAATAAACCTGTCGAAAAAGCCACATTAATGTTCCAAATGATTAAAACGAATAAAATACTGTTCCTTATTTTCAATGAATTTGGTTTAGGGATTATGTGAAGTTAAATAGTGTTTGGGTTTGTTCTCAAAACATACAAGTCGCGGAGATGTTTAGGATTTATTTTGAAAAGTGTCATTTGAAAGCTTTATGTTTAGTAAACCCGACTGAACATTTATACAAACACTCACTTTTCTATTACAAACATTTCATTTTGTAGTAAATATAATTTTTACTTATCACTGGATCACCTTTTTGGATATTTTGATATTTAGGGACTTTAGATGGATTTAGGTACGGCCAGGGACCTCGCGTAAAAAAACGGACTGAAATGTCACAACGAAAATGTCCCCTGAAGGCTGTCGGCCATTATGTGGACAGCAATGACTTGTGGCAACACTGAAATCGTTTTTCATCGGCAATAATATATTAATGGGTCGTCAATATTGCTGCGTCTTATTACTTAATGGAAAGAAAACAATAGCAAAACACTTACAGGCTCTTACAGCGCACGAGCTTTCTCAAAAAAAAAACACTACATGTAATCTTAAACGATTTTTGGTATGTAAATCCTTCATTTATGGAAATCATTTTAAAAATAAAAGGTTCATTGGTACTTCACCCATTGCGTTTTTAATTGAGCAAAATACAACTGGAGTTTTAAAATACTTTTTTCTATTTCACGTTCATAATAAGCTCAGTACGATACGCATTTGCGTATCGTAATGAAGCTATTTCGATACGCGTTTTTTCTTTATTTGATGTTGGTAACATTTAAATGTTTTATTTCATTGACTTGCGCGGCCTTAGTGATTTACGAGAAAACCCATTTTTCGCAAAGGAAAAATAGCTTGATAACCTACTTTTTTATTCTGTGTGGATAACAGTTATGTTGGTTGCATAAATCTATAAATCAATCTTTTGTAGATGCTTCAAGCTATCATTTTCTGCCAAATCCTATCCAAAATTCAATCTACTAACCTTTCAATGTCGATTTTAACTTCAACTTTATTTGAATTTGCCATCTTCCCTATACTAAATTGCAATGCCGTGACGTAAAATCACTTTTGAAATTCGAAAAAAAGTAGCAAAATCGCCCGAATTTCCGAACGCTCTGTATATGTACCGAATGTGCAAGGATCACACAAACATATTCCGTCTAATTTCAAATCTCATATCGCTAAAATAACTTTAGAATCTCGTGGTGGAAATGGGTCAATAAATTAAAAAATGACAGTTCGCAAAATAATTTTTGTTGTCCAGAGGCTACTATGATAAAAAATTCCTAGTATTACCAACATAAAATTTAGACATAAAAATTTACAAAATTTGAAGGATTTATTTTCTTTTTAAATAATAATATGCGTTTTTATTGAAAAAACTACAAATTAGAAAAAATAGTATAACGTACGTGTTATATAAAGCAGTTTTAAGCACTTGTCCCATTATAAAACTCGCCGCAAGCGGCTCGTTTTTTAACATGTATACGTGCTATAAAATGATGCCTTATAAAACGTGTACGTTAATATATACTATTAACTATTTTAAATAACCCCAAGCTTTGAATATCAAGTCAAGGTTTTCTGATATCAGCTTCAAAAATATGCAGGTGTCAAAAGAAACAGTAATTATTCTAATGCCTTTAATAAAAATGTTATCACGGATTAATTATCACTACCCGCAGACAGCCACAATATTCAATTAACGCCATTAGGGGCTCGGGACATTCATGGACCACTTAGGAAGTCATAATGGATACCCATCCATTCCTGATGTAATGCCAATGGACACGTTGACTTGCACGTCAATTGGCATTGGTAATCCAGAATATCCATGGTCCAGTGTCGGATCTCGCATGGATATCTATTTTTGTAAAGCAATAAGATGTATGGTTTCTAGGTGTCCATTGGTAAACCAGAATATCCAAGGTCCTGTAACGGAGGTCATATGACTCAATTCAGACTCATATAGATGTTCATTTTGATAAGGCCATATTGGACACATGATTTTAGATATTCATTGCTAATCAAGAATATCCATGCATGGTCCATTGTCGGATGGCTCATGGTTTTTAGATTCTCTTTTGTAATCCAGAGTATCCATGGTATTTTGTCGGGTAGTTTTCAAGATAATTCGACTTATAATAAAAATTTACAACTTGCAAGCTTAAAAAAAAACACGTGAAAAGAATAGGTACTACAAGTTCATATAAACTTCTTTCGTATCGGCCTCCTCTTCGGAAGAGAAAAAAGAGCTCCCATGGAATTAAGTTTTTGACACATAATTATTAAACCAACAGGTATATTTAAATTTTTTTTTCATATGATCTATACCAGGTAAGACCCTTCAAATTACTATCCCAGAAAGTGTTGCGAATTACTCACAGCTGCAGGGATGGACCAGCTGTGACACTAATGGGCCCATTTTTTTATGTCCTCTATAATAAAAACTTTGGACAACGTTTTTTACATACCTTTAACTATTGACTAA
The DNA here is from genome assembly GCA_963969555.1 of Polydrusus pterygomalis. Taxonomy (NCBI): domain Eukaryota; kingdom Metazoa; phylum Arthropoda; class Insecta; order Coleoptera; family Curculionidae; genus Polydrusus; species Polydrusus pterygomalis. Next base: position 31,070,176 of record OZ018376.1, on the reverse strand, counting down.
AAATTAAGTACTCTTCATTCATGTCGCTAACCCTAACCGTTTTCGGAAAAACGTAATTTTTAACATATATGCATCATGTATATTTAAAGTATTTCAATAAAAGGTTCATCTTTGTTCCTATAAATTATAAATGTTCACTTTTAACAGTTTTAACTGCTTAATATTAATACATAATCGCAATAAAAAGACGTTTTTCCGAAAACGGTTAGGATTAGCGACATGAATGAAGGGTACTTAATTTTTAGTCAATAGCTAAAGGTTTGTAAAAAACGTTGTCCAAAGTTTTTATCATACAGGGCGTAAAAAAATGGGCACGTACATTAGTGTCACAGCTAGTCCGTCCCTGCAGCTGTGAGTAATTCGCAACACTTTCTGGGATAGTAATTTGAAGGGTCTTACCTGGTATACATCATATAAAAAAAAAATTGAAATATACCTGTTGGTTTAATAATTGTGTTAAAAAATTAATTTCATGGGAGCTCTTTGGGAGCCCATATCTCCGAAGAGGAGGCCGATACGATAAAAGTTTATATGAACTTGTTTTCCCTTGTTTTTTTTTCATATCCGGGAGATTTCCCACATTTTCCCGGACACCTTGTATATAGGTGTATCGTGTACAAGACCGAAGACGAAATATCCTGAGCGGCGAACAACCAGTTTTCGGGAGTTTTCAAAATTTGATGGAACGTTTTAATTCAACCGACAGTGTGGAATATTCAAAATGTGACGTTGACAATAGAAAGAATAGCTACAAATGGTCAGAAGGAACTCGATATACTGTTAAAAGTTCATTATCAAACGTAAAATAAAAGTTTGAATATCTTTTCTCACCGCACTTAATAAACAGTTGCAGAATGTTAACGCTCCAATTCAAAACCTCGGCAAACAAATAACACTATACAATGCAGATTTAGTGGGTGACTGGTATACAAAATTAAGTTGGAAACTTGGAAGTGTATTAGGCCCGTGACAAATGAGACTCATTTACCGGCTCGACAATTTGTAGACATTTAGAGAGAGGCTTTTTTACGCCATAAATCTTGCTTTTAATAGTCTGGAATGTACGCCTGCTACTAGTGTCATTAGCTTTTGGGCCGCATACGTGTGGCCATTATTTTGATTTTCTTGATTTTTATTACACCCCGACTTATATCTCGGATATAAATAAAGTGTTGAAAATCTCCAAACTACATAGTGCTTTTAAAATGGTAAATTGGTCGATGATGGAAACCTGTTACGGAGACGAGCTAGATATTAAAGAAAAACTATTGTTCACGAGCAGTAAAAGTCCATGTTTATGGAGATGATTTGTCTAGTCACCACCTGCCCCCCCCCCCCCCCCCCCTTCTGGATGTAGTATGTAGTGCCGTCTCTGGTAGGGTAGGGGCAGCAAAAGTGGTATTTAAAAAAACGGTGGGTAGTTTCGTTCTACGTTTAACGTTATAGCCCGGGAGGCAGCGTTGCATTTTTGATGGTGATGTCAGGTGGCTTGATTTTGTGTGTATTCCAGGCACGTATTTGAAGGAGGGGGGGGGGGTAATGGGGGTAGTTACCCCCCCCCCCCCATCCCAAAAAATAAACACTGACAAATCAGCAAAAAGAGGCGAAGCACCCAAAAAATGTTCGCCTGCGGCGCTACTATTCCTTTTTTCTGCTTCAAAACCACGTCACATCGTTAAAAAATGGGCGTGGCACCCAAAAAATTTTCGCCTGCGGCGCTGTTTTCTTTCCTTATCCCCTCCCCACACAAACTGACAGCTGAATACGCGCCTGGTGTATTCGATAGTCTAGTCTAAATTATGGAGAACTAGAGGGTAGAAGGCCGATCGACAATGGCAACATTTTCAAATTCTGTCCCGGTTTTTTGGTTAGTTCGCTATTGGCCGATAGATGCTCTCGCTTCGCAAGTGGGCTGGTGTCGTCTTCTTCTTCTTCGTTTTTTACTTTTACTTTTGACAAATTGACATTTTATTTTCGAAATAACAAATAACGTTTGAAGACAAGACGAGCCAACCGGTTGCCAATATACCTTCTCGACGTTTACCTTTTTTTTACCTTGAAAGTGCGCAACTCGCTTGTCTATGGACGAGACAAATAACGTTGTATTGTAATTGATTTCCATATTTATAATGAATAATGGTACAGTTTATAAAAGTAGAGTTTGCTTTGTGTCGGGGTGTAAGACAGGATATTTTTCAGAGAGGAAACGCAGCCAAATAAGTCTCTTTCTATAGGTCCAAAGGTATAGCTAGAATGTTTAATAATTTATTTTAAAAACCAAGCATCGTTGGAAGTTTAAACAGGCCGAGTTTACTAATAAGTATAACAAAGTAAGTGTAAATTCATATAAAAGTCCTTATTTGTTCCTTAAAGAACTAATTTAAATAAGTTATTGTGTCCATAAAAAACCATTTATTTGATAGCCCACTTCGAACACGACTGACACGAGCGCCATCTTACGGCGACTCGTAAAGCTGAATTACCGATGCTAATTTGGGACCGAATCCAATGCATTGCGATCGGCCTCCTACCGTCTAGTTCTCCATAGTCTAAATATAGCTAGCAATCGAAACAAGCGTCAGCTGTCAGAGTCGTGGTGGACCTAGTCGTAATAAGAGAATGTCAATTAAGTACCTATGTAAGAAAAAAAATATCTAAAAATGATTTCAGGTCGCTTGAAAATTTGTACAGCAAATGTTTATATGATGACAATAAATAAATAAAAACTCAGCTGCAAAGATAATGAGGGATTATGCGTCAGCTGCTTATGCAGGGTCCTGCACCTCACTCCCCCGCATGGGCGTCCATAGGGGGGGGGGGGGGGGGCAAAACGGGCACTTGCCCCCCCCTAGGCGCCCACATTACTATTTTATTTCATAATTCAGTATAAATATTGAATAGTACAGTGGTTAGTTAGTAGATAAAAAAATATTGTTTACGTTTTTGCCCCCCCCTAAAAAACGCTCTATGGACGCCCTTGCTCCCCCGTCTTCTATAGGTCACTTATTAATTAAGTTGAAATTTTGATATTTTGAAATTTTGATATTTTGCAGACCTTACCTGTGTCTTGGGGCGCATTTCAGGAAAATATTTTTTTTCATACAGGGTATTCCAAAAAAGTGTGACGTCATAAGGATGTATTTTTTAGATTACTTGCCATATATTTTCTTACTTATTTGGGTACCTCCTATAGTTACCTACATACCCCTAAAATTTTATTAAAGTCGATTCAGTATTGTAGGCGAAAAAAAAAAAAAACTAAAAAATATCAGTTAATACCACTGATGGTTTTAAAAATTATTAAAAAATAAAAATAATGCTTCGTTAATAAAATTATATAGTAGTATCTTTGTTATTTAATAAGTGAGCTATACAAGACGAGGGGTGAGGTGCAGGACCCTGTATAAGCAGCTGACGCATAATCCCCCATTATCTTTGCAGCTGACTTTTTTTAAATTTATTATCATCATATAAACATTTGCTGTACGAATTTTCAAGCGACCTGAAATCATTTTTAGATTTAGTTTTTTTTACATAATTGACATTCTCTCACGACTAGGTCCACCGCTACTTGTCACGACTAGGTCCACCGCTACTTGAGCAGCTGACGCTCAGATCATTAAATGACTATATACCCAATAAGAATTACTTGTGATAAGAATTAGATGCCGAAAAATACAGAATTTAAAAAGGTAATGGAAGATAAGGAAAAACATGCATGGAATGCTATTAAAGAAGTTGAACATAAATTACTACTATGTTGAGATTGTTGAAAATATGCTGGAAAATTTCAGGAATTTCAGAATATGAGCATAAAAATTCACTTTTTACATTCCCATTTGGACTAATTCCCGGAAAACACCGGCGTATACAAGGGGGGGGGGGGGTAATGGGGGTAATTACCCCCCCAAGATTACTTAAGCGTTGTTTAATTTTTGTCCTTACTCCTTAAAGTTGCTATTATCTAGTATCCTAGCCAGGCATGTAGCTAGGGGAAGGGGGTACAGGGGGCCCGGGCCCCCCCGAAACTCGAGCTCTGATTTCGGCAACATAGGCAACACATTAAACATTTCCTACACTATTACATTTTCTTCACCTCAATTATTACCGGGTTTGTTTTTGTGCTTTTCTTGTGCTGTGTTGTGTTTTTTATTTTTCCCACTTGAAAACCAAGCACCATGATTCAAAAAAGGGCGTGGCACCCAAAAATTTTCGCCCGCGGCGCATTTTTTTTGCGCTGGAGACGTGGCTGAAGAGCAAGGTGAAAGATTTCATCAATATATTAAAGAGATGGAAAAAAGATACCAGGGGCGCTGGGACACAAAAATGATGGCCGATTTCTGTTGGAACAGGAAAACAGCCAAAAGAAGCTTTTCTGAAAAAAGAAAACATTTTTTGAAGAAGCGTAACGAATAAATAACCATTTATATTAATTTATATGTGTAGGTATATTTTGTATATTTTTGTATTTTTTTCCTTAATATATTAAAAAACTAGCTTATAAATGAAATAAATCGATTGGATTTTACCGGTTTGAAAAATACCCTTACGTGATATTAAAAAACTGAAAGCAGATTTGAAATCAGCGCTACCCAATTACTAGAAAACAGTTAAAATTTTTACATCAACATTCAAAGTGTTAAAAAATGCAGGCCTGTGTAATGAATGAATATCAAAAATTCTGCGTCACTTGTAGTAAAAATGTCCGTACAGCGTTGCCGTTTTGATTTCCCTAAAGTAAAGCATTACTATTTGATATCATTAGGAAACTATAAATAATTTGACTAGTAGAAAATTTTAAAAACCTAAGTATATTTTTAGTATATTGTTTTTACTTAACAGGTAGGTACACATCACAAATGCGTCCAATATGTGAAGTGCAATATAAATAAATAAATAAATAAATAAATCAATTTAGTTTAATTTAGTTTAAATATAATATTAATATAACCTTCGTTTTTAAATACTGGTGGTAGTAGTATAGATGGGGGTTTTACCATCCTCCATTTCCTCCATTCCCTTCTGCGCATGCCCGGGCAGTTCGCAGACGTGGGCGAGTGTATTTTTTATGGTATGCAGATGTTCTATTACAAACCCGAACAAATCCACAGGGCGAGGTGTGCTAAAGGTATATGCATTTTGATAATGTTGCCTTGGTCACACACGTGGGCGAGTGTATTTTTTATGGTATGCAGATGTTCTATTACAAACCCGAACAAACCCTGTTGCGCTGCAGTTGTTTGAATAAACATTATTGATTATGTTTTTATTTTTGCATCCACAGTCCTAAATTCTCTGCAAATACAAAATACAATACACAACACATAATATTATGTATTCCTACCACTCTGTCAAGTATTATTTTAACAGGATATTTTGGCATAGTTTTATCGCAACTAAAACGCACACACGCACGCTAATAAACTCAGTGAATAAGTGAAAAATTGTTTTGTGTGTGAAGCAATTTTAATGTACGATAATAATTAATCCGACATTCTTCAAAAAAAACTACATAATATTTTATTAGACCCAATACTATACCATACACTACAAAATAAATATATATATATATACCTACCTACCTACCACTAGCAATTATTATTAATATTAGTAAATAATAGGTACTATAGTCTATGCATGCACTGTCCGACGCCGCCGCCGTCGCCTTGTCTAGCCGTAATTAATTATTCCGTGCGTTCAGTGTAGAGAGTATAGAAAATGTGTCATCACAAAATATATCCACAAACCCCGCTGCTCATAGGATCCCGCTGTTCATACATGCATGCATGCATGCTACCGGAAATAGTCGAGCACGCCCGAAGCCGATTGGAGTTGCTGAAGTGAAGATTTTCTACTGTTATACGAAATGTATTTTACATCGTTCTTTCTTATCGCCTTCCATCCGTCCGACGACCGCTCTTCATAAGATTGCGTAAGTGCAAGCGAGAGAGAGTGAGACCATGCACCCATTCGCACTATTACTAAAGCATGCACCGTGGTTTCTGGCGGGTTAACGCTGGCGCCATCTGTCAGATCGTCGCTGGTCATTTATGGAACTACCAAAGTACCAAATACCATTATTTGCTTTAACATCGATCGGGGTTCTCGCGCCTCTGTCAGGCGCTTTACCGATATTTTGAGATTGTATTACGGAGAGTTTCCTGTCTTTGCAAAATGAATAGCTTGCTTCTTGCGGTAAACTTTTTAACATTGCCATTTAGCTCATTTTGCTTATCATATTATTTAATCATTAGCTGAATATGTAATTTAATAATGAAATGCAACACACACACACACACACACACACACACACACACACACACACACACATGTAAGGAAACACATACGCAATCATTTGAAATATTTTCTATTTAAGATGTCGTGTAACGAAGATGCGATTAGACTCTCCCAAGATTCGTATATTAAGGAATTATCATATACATTACGTGATATGAGTCGAGAAGCCCTTGAAGCAACCAGTGACGAGTCCGGTTTTGGTTTGGGTTTTAATCCAAGTCAATACAAAAAGAACATGATGGATTCAATGCATTTTACAGTTGCAGCTCATCTTTGTCAAAAATTCATATATGGTTCCATTGGTTTAGATGAATTTTGTTCCGGTATGTTTAATGAACAACTGGAAAAGTTTCTTATTGACATTCCACATATTTCAAAAGAAACATTGTTAAATTATGGTAAGATCGAGGATGATGGTAATCACAACAACGATGAAACTGATACCAGTAACTTGGGGATTAAAGAAAGCAAAGAAGAATTGAATAAAGAAGAAAAAGAAGTAGAAGAAGCGGAAGAAGAAAAATGCAATTCCTTTTATGTGTGTTGCGGCGACAGTATTGGAGAAGCAATTAATGATTGGTGTAGCGACTGTATTAATATAATTTATTATAACCAAAAATTGTAAATAAATTGTGTGTCTGTGTGTGCGTGTGTGTAAAACAATGTTTTATTTTCCCTAGTACATAAATAAGCATATATATAAGCAAATGTAATATTAAAAACAGATTAGTTGTAAAGAAAAAAATGGGGCGTGTTAACAACACAATTGATAAATTTGGACGTCATTGGGTCAATCAACAACAACAACAAGTACAATTAGTTCGTGCTTTACCTGGTATAGGTTTTAAACTAACCTCTGATGGTCAATATGACATTGAAGGAAAGACTTTATCAAATGTTGCGAACCCAAATAAAGATAATGATGCAGCAACTCGAATATATGTTTTTAATGAAATTCATGCTTTACGCAAACAACTATCTGAAGCAATGAATAAGGATTACTCCTCTCATTTCGATGAAATACTAAAATGGTTTGAGGAAAAAACTAATAAAAGAATCTTGGATCTTGAGAGAAGAATTATGGATCTTGGCTACATAGTTATAAATAAGGATCATTTAGGACATAATGATGTCAAGTGAAAGTCATAATATGTTGTGTAAAAAATCCTTTAGCGTTAAATAAACAGAATGTTATCTGTTATGTATAAATACACATGCACCCAAATAGTGACTACTCATTCTGTATACCTATATCTCATACGTATCTGTCTAGTGTTCATCTCGAAATTAAAAAAATAAAATATCATCTGAACGTCAAACTGCATTGGTTTACCCATTCTCCAAAAAATGGTTGTCAAAATGTGCGTCAATTGTGAACATTGGGAAATCATAGGAGGGAGGCAAGATGTTTCTGCGATTGGTGTGAAAAAGAGTTTCCGATGAAGATGATGAAGAACAAAAAAAAAATCCAATCAACGCTGCAAAGAAGATAAAACCAAAAGCAATGTCGAGATTTTCGTTTAGACACCACAATAAGACAAATATATTGATATAATGTAATAGCTGTTTGTAACACATATTTGTTAAATAAAATACGTATTTGTAAAAAATAATATATTTTTTATTTCTCCAGTTAGAAAATATACAATATCATGCTACATGAAATATATTTATACAATATTAGACTTATCTATCTACGAGTTGGTACAATCAATCATTAGCTATTAACAAATCGTTCTCTATATTTTTTTTCTATAATCCCAATCCAAAACGCCTGTCAAAGCTATTTCCATTTGGTTTCTTCTTCTTTAAAACGATGTCTATCAGCCGCAATTTGTTAAAAGTTGCTTTTTCGAGCCTGTCTATATGCAAATGTCCAAACAAATGTTAGGTGTAATGTATTTATTTCTTCATTAAATGTTACTTTCTTCATGATGAATATTATGAAAATAATGGATTTATACAATATTAGACTTATTTATCCAAGAGTTGGCTTGGTTTGGAAATCCCAACCATTTTACAAACAATTGATCAGTATGATTCTTCTTACGTTTTCTTAGAATTTTTTCCACTAAATAAACACCTGGACTGTTTGTTTTCTGCAACTCTGGTTCGTAAAAACATCCTTTAATCGGTTGGCCTTCTTCCAACGATTCCAATAGGTATGTAGACGGGTTGGTTATATTAACTTTTGATATTTTAAACAGTTCCGTTGACCAAGAAGGCATATATCCTTTGTCAAATATGCTCTTATATTTGCTAATGCGGACAACATCGCCCAAACGATATTTTCTTTTTCTCGGAAATATTTTCAAATAGTCATAGGCATTAATTTGCGTATCTTCTTTTACATCTTTCGGTTTCATTCCAATAGTTCGATGTTTGGTGTTGTTATAAGCTTTCGTTATAGATGGTAATATTTGCAACCATCTGTACGACCCCCTAGCTGAGAATTGCTTATACAAATTATTTTTCAGAGTTCGTATAACACGTTCAACAATAGCAGCTTTCTTCGTACTATAGGTGGAATAATGGTTTATGTTATATTTTTTCATAAGAGCTTGAAAGCTGCTATTATAAAATTCTTTCCCTTGATCACTATTCAAATTGGTTGGTGCATACGAGGCCTCTTCAATTATGCTCTTCATCGCATCAGTAACTTCAACACCGGTCTTGTTTTTAACAGCTCTAGTATAAACAAATTTCGAGTAACAGTTTATACAGACGACAATGTAGCGGAAACCATCATTTTCATCAGCATATTGTTGCATTTCAGCCAAATCAATTTGCCACAAATCTTTATATCCCTTTATTATGGTATGTCTTCTATTAAAATTTTTTCTTGCATTTCTATGTAGTTCATTTACAATTTTAAGTTTTTCGGGGCTAGGATCCATAGTATGTATCTTGTCTAAACGCTTGCTCAACACTAATTTATGCAACTAATTGTAATACTTAATATATTATTCCTTCTTCTCGAAGTTCCTCAATAATTGACATAATTTCATTATCATGCCCCGTATGGCCGGCTAGTTTTGAACTCCACAATAAGCGTAATCGATCCACCAACTCACTGGGTTTATTCCAATAGACATACTGAGATTTCTTCGATGATAATGTCTTCTTTACTGGCAACTGAATTTTAACTGCCTTCTTTTGCCGCACTACTCCAGCTCCAAGTTTAGTTTCCTCCATTAATGGTTTTATGATTTGCCTATATTTTAGCCATCTAGTTTCTTTTAAACCATTATTTTTGTCATACTTGACGTATGCAGCATTTGTTATATTCAAAATATCTTTGTAAGCTTGAAGAGCGTCTTTATTCAATTCATCTTCGTTGCCCAGGATTTGTGGTGATCTTAGGAAAATCAGATCATAAAGATCGATATTACCATTAAATCTAGCAATATTTCTTTCGTTTTTATATAATGCAACTTGTCCATTAGTAAAACGCACCTCTAAGTTACCGATATAGGTTTTTTTTTTATTAGTTTTTCCTAAACCATAATGAACACCGTAAACGGTATCGTAGTGAGATGGATTCTTTTGTAGCCCTAATAAATAGGTATGAATACGTTTAGAAGGCGATGTATATGCACTAGATGTATTTGATGTTTGTTCCGACTGGTTTGATGGAGAGGGCGTTGCAAAAACCGATTCGTAATGACTATGCTTTGGTGTAGATGTTTCAAATGATTCCATCGGCAATTCATCAGATTTTTCTTCATCCGATGTATTAATTGTTATATTTGATAAGTCTCTAGTTTTGCTTAAAGTGCGACGACTTGTTGGTTTAGTTTTAGTGCTTGATTTTTGAGTTGATATTGGTTGCGGTGGAGACTGTTGTTGTTGTTGTTGTTGTTGTTGCTGCTGCTGCCGTTGTTTCACTACATTAGATATGGATGATAGCGGTTTAGTAATCGGCTCGTAAAACTTTTCTAAATTGGCATGACTTTGCTCTTGAACTGCTTTAATTTGCTTAAATTTTTTTCTCACCGCATTGGTAGTTTCCAATAGCTTACGCTTTAAATCGATTTCTTCATTCATGATGTTTTCAAGTTAACGGTCAATGGTGTAATGAACCTCTAGGACTGCATCTATAAATATATATAGCTATCAAATCCCTTACGATATCTTCCCGCATTTACTTCACTATCCTTATCGATAACTAAAAAACCATACTTATTATCCCAACATTTGGCACACATCTTTTGAAATTGTGGAAACATTAGATCGGGTGAAACATGGTCGGAAAATATGTGTCGCATATTCATCTCATCCTGTTTAAACATTATAATAAAGTTGGCATTATCTCGCACTAGTTGCTTTGGAACACGTGAATATGTTTGGGCTAAGTAAAAGACATCCACGTTTTTGTGTCGTCCCATACTAAAGTAAGATCTTATGACATCCTGCTTCTCACACATAACATCATCAAAAATGAATACAGAGTTTGGTTTCGCATCTGACGGTTCTACTATATTATTTCCATCGCTAAAAGTGTAGTATCCAAGACCTTTAATCGGTGTTAGAATTTTTCTTAAATATTCATATTTCGGTTGGTATAGCGACTTTGAGTAAATGTAAATATTTTCAAAACGCAAACCCAATGGGTGGGTTAACAGCGATATCATAACGTTGGTTTTTCCACAATTCGACGGTCCAATTAGCAATCCGCGAATAGATGATGGAAGCAGCGACCCATGCCTTCTTAATACTTTCTGATCGTGTCCAGATCCGACCTTTTCATCAAGATTATCGACTGGCAGTTTCTGTTTAAGCTCTACAATTTTCATTTTTTACTATATCTACCTATTGTTTTCACGTAGACAATCATTCAGATGTCATCCGTCAAGCGAAGTAGACGGTCTCGTGTATCAAGTAAGACTGGAGGCGGTATTGTTAATTCACTTATTAATAAGTTACCAGTTGAGTTGCATATCCCCGGTTATCAATATTGCGGACCCGGTACCAAAGTAGTAAAACGTGTTAAACGTGGTGATCTGGGAATAAATCCATTGGATGCTGCATGTAAAAAACACGATTTAGCCTATTTGCATAACAGTGAAGATTTAAGTGCGCGACACAAAGCTGATTACGAACTCGAGCAAAGTGCTTGGAAAAGAGTAAAATCGAAGGAGGCTAGTGTAAAAGAAAAGGCGGCAGCTTGGTTAGTAACAAATATTATGAAATCAAAACAACGTTTCGGTATGGGTATGTCATCGAGCAGTCGAAATAAACAACAGCGATCGCGACGAAGACGTCAACAACCCAAGAAAGCTTTTGGATCTGCTTTGAGACAACCAATTCGATCTAAGTTACTGAAAGCTGTTGCAGGTCAAAAAAAGGTTCTTGAAAAAAATCTAATGCAAGCATCGAAAATAGCTGTAACAGCAGCACGTAAATCTTTAAAGGCAGCAGGTGGTAAACGGAAAATTCATACTCCCAGAGTTATACCAATCCCTAAAGTTGGTGGTTTATTACCGCTAATACCGATATTCGCAGGATTGTCAGCATTAGGATCGCTAGCAGGAGGGGCAGCAGGAATTGTGCGCGCTTTAAAGACAGTAAAAAATGCAAGTGTTGAAAAAACGGGTGCCACTTTGCGTCTGTGTTCAAAAGGAAATGGACTATTCCTTAAACCATATCGCAACGGCATGGGCTTGTATCTAAATAACAACGGTGGAAATTCAAAAAACTAATTGAAACCCTACCTCGAAGACCGCTATCTAATATCGATCTAGAAAAGTATGCATCACAAATGAAAATACCACATTTTCGAGGAGTGTATATGAGAGACGCGCTGCCTCTGCGAGGACCGAAACGTTACGAAGCCGCAATTATTAATTTGGATAGTATATCGGGAGGTGGGACTCATTGGGTAGCATATAGAAAAAACCGATTAAATGTAACATATTATGATAGCTTTGGGGATTTGCCCCCACCCATCGAATTGGTGCATTATTTGCAAAGAGGATCTGAAACATCAAAGAAAATTTACTATACATATGAACGTCAACAAGATTTCGGAACAGTATGGTGCGGGCATTTGTGTTTGAAGTTTCTCTCTGAAAATTAAAACAATGGATTGCGATAACTACACCAAAATGTTGTTATCACTAAAAGCATACAAGCAAGTCGGCGGATTGAGCAACATGTCGACAAAACAGTTGGAATACATGCCAAAGGAAGTGATGATAGCGTTAGCCCCAAATGAAATCGCATGGGTTTGGAATAAGTTACCGGAACATTTAAAAAATGATAGCGACATGTTAAAATATCAGCACTGTAACCAGCATTACAACGACAGCAGCAGCAGCAGCAGCGGCAGTAGTATCGGAAATAATTTGGGTAGTGGTGGTGGTGGTGATGAAGGAGACGGACCAGCGCCTAAAAAGCTATTTTGTTGTTATTGTAAAATCAGTGATGTTAAAATAAAAGCTGAAAGCCTGAAACGAAGCCCTAGCTTAAGCCCTTTAAACTATTGTAAGCAACAATAAAATACCCACATAATAAATTTCATCATCAGTCATGTCTTACACATTCACCCTAACAGGACACTCGAGTGTTTTAAGTGCGGATTTTTACCCGCCAATTGAATTAAATTCATCTCATAAGTATGGGCTTGCATTGTTGGGATTTTACACGTATAATTCAATTTTCAACGTCGATGAAAGTAATTGTTGGTTTGCATACAGGAAAAACGATAGTGAAAAGTCGATCGATATAAGGATTCCACCAGGAGCTTATGAAATAAATGAAATTGCCAAAGTCATGTACACAAGCTTAGAAAAGTCCTGCAAACAAGAAAAGTGTGACGGATTATTGTCATTAGTGGCCAACAATAATACATTAAAATGTGAACTCAAGTCGTTATATAAGATCGATTTTAGTGGAAAAAACAGTATCGGTAGATTATTAGGCTACGAACCGGTTGTTTTAGAAAGCGGAAAACTACATGAGTCCACTAGTAACGTAGACATAATGAAAGTGCGTATTATAAGGGTGGATTGTAACATTATTTCGGGGGCATATCTAAACTCTAAAGAAAGTCACACCTTATTCGAATTTGACATCGATGTTGAACCCGGTTACAAAATCTCCAAAGAACCTCAAAATAATATTTATATGCCGATAATGCCAGAAGGACGTCATTCAATAGACAACATTACTCTACGCATCTTGGACGATAGCGGTGATTTGATAAATTTTCGAGGTGAAAAAATTATTGTTAAATTGGAATTGAAAAGACTATCATAAAATATGGGTTTCTGCTATAATCGTCAACTGAATATGTTGTCAAACAATAAAAATTCTAGGAGCATTAAACATATAAGTCAGCATACAACACATGCCAGGTTCATTCACAATCAAGACGTTACAGTGGAAAGACGTAAACAATTGTCGGCGAAAGATTGCAAATTTCTACAATCGATTGGTTTAAAAGTACGAAAATAAAAAAAATGACTAGCACAAGTGAGAAAATTGAAGTTTTTAGCGAACCCATTTTCGATAAGTCCATCATCAGTTTACAGGAACACACATACAAACCATATGGTTCTCCGTCGTTTAACAACTCTGACGAAATTCGCATTCCAGTACACTTTCAGGATATTATTTTGGATATATCAGACAGTTACATTTACATCGAAGGAAAATTCAAAAGTAAAGATGCTACTAAAAAATGTTATCTATCAAATAATGCAATCGCTTTTCTGTTCGATGAAATCCGCTATGAAATGGGTGGTGAACAAGTTGCCGTCGTTCGCAAACCCGGCATTACTTCAACATTAAAAACTTTGACGTCGTTGGGTGCATCCCAAAAAAGAGCTCTTACGGCATGCGGATGGGGTTTGAACGATGAAAAACAGTGTATTTTTGATTCCACAAGCAATGTGTTTTCGGGAAAGTTGCCTCTAAAATATCTGATGGGCTTTGCTGAGGATTATACAAAGGGAATATTTAACATTAAACAAGAGCTAATTTTTATTATCGCCCGTACTTTTACCAATTGTTACATCGGTGAAGTAGATGCGGACATTACAATCGAAAAAATAGAATGGAAAATTCGTCACATTATTCCCGACGATCAACAAAAATTAAAAATTTTGTCTCGCATTAATAAAGGTGGAAATAATGCAACCATTCCAATGGCATATCGTAAATGGGATCTTTACGAACTACCCACTTTGCGACAAACATCATCAGATGTGTGGGCTTTAAGAACAAGTACGAATCTCGAGAAACCAAGATATTTGATTATTGGGTTCCAGCCAATCTCCGCTTCGGACAATAGAGAAAAGGATGCTACTCAATTTATAGCAGCCGATATCAGCGATATTAGGCTTTATCTTAACTCTACGGTATTTCCTTATGAAAAATGGAATTTGAATTTTGCGAAGAAACTGTATGCACCAGCATATTACAACTATGAGAATTTTCAAGTAAGCTACTATCAACGAGAAATGAACGATCCCATGATGGGTTTTGCCGAGTATTTGGATAACCCCATATTCGTAATCGATTGCAGTCATCAGCCAGAAGCGATTAAATCATCTACTGTGGACGTAAAATTAGAGTTTGAAACACGCAAGGGCAAATTTCCAAGAGACACTAAAGTATACGCACTAATAATTCACGATGCATTCTTTAGCTACAATATATTAAACGGTTCTGTTACTAATAAATCAATGTATTAATTTTAAGCTAATATTATTATTATTCATGTAATGTAGAACTAAGCCCATTAAATAGCTGATATTTCATGTTTTATTTTATGTAGTATTAGGAATGTTTATATCTTGTATGATTATATTTATAGTTTTTACCTAAATAAAGATTTAAAAAATACATCTTGTGTGTCATTTCGTTATATAATAAGTACACCCCTAGTAGAATTTAGTAATTTAGTCTCGAAGTAATGACAAAGACAGTCGATTTAAGAGCTAAACTCCGAGTTAGGCTCGAAGAGCATTTGCAAAAAATACGTAAACTAAAAAAAGATATAAAGCTCTACGAGGATAGAAAGTTTATAGTTAGCAAACTATCAAAACTTACTCTTTAACAGCTAAACAATGGCATCCTCTGCCTGGGATAGGGTTTTTGAATCCCCCTCAACGTGTTCAGATGCTCCACAGCCGCTATCTAAGGTTAAGCCTAACACAGTATACGAGATCGATGATTACATCACCGTTATATTTAGCACTATAGAAGAAGAACGTAAACAAGTTATAGTGGATACTATTGGCTATGACAAGATTTATTTCTCTAGTAATGAATTTGAAGAATTTCTAAGTACGTTTGATTGTTTCAACACTTACTGGGTAGACATCTTTATAATTATTGGTCAGTACACTTTAGTGTTTCATCGTAATGACGAGAAGCGAGGTCTCAAGTTTGAAGATGCCATGACAGACAAGTATCTGTTTCGATGGACTGACAAGCTGATACGATTATTTGCAAGACATGTGCACCATTTGTATAAGCTAAACACTGAATATTATACAATTACCTAATAAAATTTATTATTATTGATATTTACTGGTTTTCTTTATTTTAGGGAAAAGGATGGGTAAAAAAAAAATGTATTTAAATACAAACAATCTTTTTTTTTTTATTAAACAGCGATATATGTGTAATAATATTAATGAGGTAATGCAGTAATAATAATAATAATAATAGTAATAATAATAATAATAATAATAATAATAATAATAATAATAATATAATATAATAATATAATAAATACCTAACCTAATTCACAGCCCTCTAAAGGCAGCAGTTATCAAAAGGGAATTAGCGCAAAGATAGCTGCCCTAGTCAGTCTTGGCGCATGGAATTTCCAATGATTCCTCATACTTTTCTATATCTCTATGACCCCAAGCAAGCGTGTTCTCTAAATCACCGGGTATAAGGTAACGCTTGTCGTCCGCGTATGACAGCGCTACCTTATTTTTAAGCTCGATAAACATATCATGCTGATGTGAGCGAAATGTATTCATCTGACGATGAATAAGGGTTCCTTCTACGTTGACTGCTTGTCGATAATCATCTATACTAAGTTCTTTTTTAGTGACATAGTCAGGAACCCCCTTTGCTTTTTTCGTACATTTCCCTTCAACATCGACACAATATGCCTTCGCCCCGGTGCCAACGAATTCCCAAATAATCTTTCCTGCATACTCATCCTTCATTTTTCCTAGTATGGATTTGTTTACAGGAACATTATGTGGGTTATCGTGAGAGTAATTGGACGTATCGAATCTATCTAAATTTGCCGTCATGTCATCATAAAAATTTGGTGTTGTTACTTTTAGAATTAAGGAGTCGGTGTCAGTGTATAACAGAACCGCGTTGTTGCCATATTTTGGCTTAATGTACCCGTACAAAAAGTCGTACATAATAGTTTTGGATATCTCCAAGATTGAAAAACCTACGTAAATAGGTTTATTATATACGACTTTTTGTTTTTTCATCTGGACTGCTACCAGGTTCTCGCTATAAATGGTTCGATTTTTAAAATGTGGTTTCGCGATTAACGCTCCTGCGCCCAACCTTCTACCAATATTTTCCCAGTGGGAAACAAGTCTGACGTCTATCCGTTTCTCCACGTTTTCCATTGTTTTGCCAAACACTGCGTTGTTCATCAATTTAAAAAAGTCCTTTTCGAACTTATTTTTAGCCTGATTTCGCAACGCTGTGTTTAGGTCGATGTATTTTTTTAGCCACGGAGATTGCTCGAAAGATATAACGCGATGAATTTTGGCTAACTTGAGCCCATAGTCTAAAGCTTGACGCAAATTTTGATAGTGAATAATATATTTTTCTTTTTTTATGAAATTTGGAATTAATTTTGTAATTTTTGGAAATTTTGATCCGGGTGGCGCAATGGATTGTGGGCAAAAGGGTAGCTCGTTGTGTAAATAATGCAAGTTTTCCGGATATTCCAAATCAACTTCTAATATATAACCCGTGTTTGAATCTATTGCGATATTTAAGTAATCTAAATTTTGAATTTCGATTTCATCTAACCACTTAAAGTTTCCCGTTGGTAAATATTGAGACATGGCTGCACCATATAAATTGGTGGCATCCAGGTACATGATGTAAGAGTTGGGTTTAGAAGCGTCATAATTAGGTGCAAATTTATTGTTCGCTAAAGCTTTTCTAACACTGCATTGAGTGACCCCTCCGCGAATCCCGTGTTTAAAGAAATGTATCATGTCTAGATCGGTCAATAGTTCTAATTGGATAGAGGTGGCTTTAAGTGCCGCATCCATCGAAAGACCCGGCGCAGTAAAATATTGCGCAGGATCGAGACCATAAGTAGCCAGACACACGTCTCTAAAACTTTCAAATACATCTGTTAAAATTAATACGTCGGATTTTAAATAAATGTCAGAATATTCGCCTAAACTTTTGCATTCAAATAGATTCCACACCTTCCAAGCACGCTTGTAATCATCTGCGCTGATGTCTTCCTTTTTAAGTTGGTTATAAAAGTCTTTATGTGATGGTAGCTTTGTATCGTCCAATTTTGAAAAACTATCCACGTAATTATACGGAAAGACACCCTTCTGTCGAATAAGTTCAAATTCAGCATCATCCGCAAAATATTTTCGAACTTCCCTGCATTGCTCTGGTTTTAAATTTTGGCTAAGTTCATCTAGCCTAGTGGCCATGAATCTTACACTGTCTAGGAAGCGTAATTTTAAAAATATCTGTTGTTGTTTACCTTTTTTCATTTTGATGGTATCCACCAAGACGTGTTTCGTAAAGGAAATATATTTTTCCTTATTTTGGGGGATAACATCAAGCTTTTCCTCATCGCAAGCTAACTCCTTGACAAAAAGGTGGGAATCAAAATTCGACATGTTGTGGAAAAATATTGGTATAAATAGAGGGATTTTATAATTTAGGTTGCATACAGAGTGAGCCGGACCCCTATATAACCCAGTTAAATGATCATGATCATGTACTCTATCGCTTGCCTCTACATCAAATGGTTTTTCGCAAATGTGACAGTTTGGTGCTTGCCGATGCACATTCTCTTGTTCCGCTGTCATAGGTAACATGGGTACCACTTCCTTCATAAAACAATGATAGATTGACATGCAGTCAGCCTCTAATCGTTTTATAAATTCTTTGTGTGCATCCTGTCCTCTATAACTTTGGTACTTTGAATGTGCATCGTTAAAGTCACATTTAATGTAGTATGCAAATGAGTAGGGTACATGTTTATGCGTTCTGACAGTATATGATGATGTATCGGGGTCTAACTCATTTTGATCTGTATCTAAAGGTTCAAGGATTGTCTCGAAGTCAGCGTAAACAACGAAAGGTATCTTTAATTTCTTTTCAATATTTGTGAATTTGAAAATATTCTCAGGAATCTCTTCTCCGTATTTATTTTTTTTTAAATCAGTTGTTGGTACTTTAGCTGTTACATGTCCGCAATCGTGTTCTTGATGAGCTTTTAATTTTTTTTCTGAATAAAAATATGTTAAACATCCATCACATAAATACTTTGCCTCCTTGTGTTTAGATAATTGACTTGAGATTAGTCGAGACATGTTTCTTATTAAGCAATAATGACTATTTCCGTAATCATCGCTAATTAATAATAAATTTACATGCCTCTCCTTGCGAGATGTAGTAAAGTATAAGGGACCAACGACTTCAATACTATTTTTACCATTATCATAGACTTTTTCAATGCCATAGACATTGATAGAAATATTATTGAGTCGTTCAAATTTAGTTATATCACTAAGTTTAATTGGAAATTCCATACCTGTAAAGTCCAGTTCGTTCTCAAAAGACAGATAGTTCGCGACTCTGTTTGCATTTTGAGACCAATGAATTGGATGCAGGGCTGCCAAGACTGACCACATGAAACACTTTTGATCTGTATTTTGAATATTAAGAACAGCTAATTTTCTTTCAATCTCCTTTGGTAGCTGGATGTAGGATGATGCCTTTAGAGGGTTGATTTTGTTTATGCCTAATTCTAAATGTAGAAGCTGTTGCAGACTCCATCCTGTAACAATAGAAATAGTATATAGAATTATGATTTTAAAAATATTGTTGTTAAATTTTTTTTTTAACGTTTGCAATATTACTTACCACTCTCCTTTTCCGAAAACTCTG
Organism: Polydrusus pterygomalis; assembly: GCA_963969555.1. Taxonomy (NCBI): domain Eukaryota; kingdom Metazoa; phylum Arthropoda; class Insecta; order Coleoptera; family Curculionidae; genus Polydrusus; species Polydrusus pterygomalis. Next base: position 31,050,730 of record OZ018376.1, on the reverse strand, counting down.
AATATTTCCGGTCTAGGATGGCTGCAAACTGCTGGAACAGCTCATCTAGGTCCGTCGCTCCATTTACCATCACGTATTTCGTGTTGAAGGACTTGTCCTCTGACGACTCGTTCGTCTGAAGGAGGAAGCGGCCAAAAAGCTCTACACCGACTTTTAGTTGGTCGTATTTTATGACGATGTCTCCCACCAACCTTAAAAATTTGCTTTTTAGATGGTTCAGGAACTCGGTTACGTTGGTGCGATCTTGGCTTGTAGAAAGTCGATATGTAGCAATTCGGCTTCGGAACGATGTTTTTATTAGCTCCACTCCTTCCTCTCGTACAACACAGCAGTTCTCCCGATGACGTAAGGTCCTTAGATGGCTGGACCACCGGGAGATGGGCACATCCATGCTACATGCATTGCAGTGTTGCGCGGCTGAAGTTGATGGTACTGAAATAAATTAGCAATAATTAACACTTATGTATATTTAGTTTTAATATTTCACAGTATGATGCAATATCTAATCTTACACAGTATGATGCAATAACTTACCATCTGACGAAACGAGTCTAGCTCTCTTGACCATGGGTTCTTGTGAAGGCGTCGCTTGTCTTTTGGGGGCTCTATGTTGTTTTTCTTGTTGGTGTTGACGAAGAGCTCCTTCTGACGTAAAACTGCCTCCACAAGTTTGACAGACTCTAGCTGTAAGTCTGCAATCCCCATGGCGTTTGAGGTTGTCCTTTCTGGTGTAGGAGCGATCACAATGCACGCAAACAAACATTTTCTGTAAATGTAATACAGTTTTTTTAACACCCTTATAATACTACTACTGTTAATGCAATATATCGGTTATTATAGATATACTCAGGATTCTCTAAATAAACACACACACACACACACATACACACACACACACACACACACACACACACACACACACACACACACACACACACACAAACGAAAATAGACATTCTGTATTGGTTTACACAACAACACGTTAGAACCTATATTTAAATTACTTTTAATCAAATAAAATAATGTTTGCTTGCTATATTAAATTAACACTGATATATTATAAGGTACTTACATTTTATTAATTTTTAATCCTTCACTACGATTCACACACACACACACACTTTAACCTTCAGCTTCTAACTGTCGACTGATGAAGACGCTAGTCTCTTATGTCTATATATAACAAAGCCTTTCGCTCCCCTACGCCAGACAACATTAAATTTTATTGCTTATTTTATACAGCTGCTGCTGCTGTTGTTGTTGCTCGTTTGCACATTAATGGGCTACTTAAGGACTCTTGTCCCCAATAGATTTTGAAACGGTTTGTTTAGTAGATAAAGGAAAAGGTTTTTATTGTATAGCCAGCTGCATCTTTAATCGAAAAACAAGTATGTAGGTATCCTCTTTCCTCAACAATATAATAACAATAATTATTATTAAAAAATGTTCATACCTGTATTTTTCCATCATAGCTAAGTAGGTATGCAAAAAATAATAAATACGCTACCGACAACATAAAATTTAGTTTCACAAATGACTAGCGACGATCGGTGAGATGACGCTGTCGTTATTTGAAGTGATTGTATTTCTACCACGTTCGCGCTTACGAGTGCGACTATGGAAAATTTAGGTGAGCCTCTAACGACCCCATCAAGAACATGTAGGTATAACAAAACACAAAATATATTACAAAACTAACTTTTGGGGAAAAAATAATGGTAAAGGTAACATTATTAAAAACCACCTGCATCCCGAACCAACACAAGGTTATAAATAAATATCTGTTCACGTACTTGATTAAGATCATATGACATCATGCAAAAAACATCTGTACTCATTTAACTGCATTACTGTATACCTTACAAATTTAAGTAATTTTTTATCTGCCGATCAAAACAATGTACAACACCACGGGTAAACTAGATTATCAAAGAATATACCGCAATTTTTTTATTTTATTTCAAAATTACATTGAATTAACAAAGCAAAAAAGAAATGTCGTCGTCACAAAAGAAAGTTAGTACTTATAACCTATATGTATTTACAAATTCTTAGCGTCTCTAAATAATCATTAATGGTATATGGTTCTAGATCTACAAGAAATTTGTTTAGTCTTTTTTAAACAAACAGCCATTTGGAGCTTCTTTAATTTATCGTTCAGTCTGTTATACATTCTAATGCACACATATAATAAGGATTTCTTTCTGATAGTGCTAACACTGCTAACTTATGTATTGGATAATTAATGTCTTTTGTTCGTATATTATATGTATAACAAGCAAAAAAATAATATCGTTTCGTAAATGTATAATGCATAAACAGTAAATATGTTTTTTGACTTAAACATACCCCTACATGATTGTAAATATGGTTGTTTATACAATATTCGACAACTTATGCTTTAAATCTAATTTTCACCTAGTAGGTATAACTTTGTAAATTGTAAAATTTTATTTATTATATTTCGGATGCCAAACAGATATAGTCAGATAAATTAACTCAAAATTCAACTCCATTAACTAAAAAAAGCTCCCCATACAAATTTAAGTAATTTTTACCTACTGATCGAAAAAAGGTACAGCACTGCAGGTAGGCTAGATTATCAAAGAATAGTCATACAAAGAACAGATGCATGCCCCACCTTTAAAATCATGCTTCGTACCAAATTTTGCATTTAAACTTGAAACGTACTTAACAAAATAATTGTATAATATGTTTTTGCATACATAATATTGATTTCTCACAGTTTACCGCAAGAAGCAAGCTATTCATTTTGCAAAGACAGGAAACTCTCCGTAATACAATCTCAAAATATCGGTAAAGCGCCTGACAGAGGCGCGAGAACCCCGATCGATGTTAAAGCAAATAATGGTATTTGGTACTTTGGTAGTTCCATAAATGACCAGCGACGATCTGACAGATGGCGCCAGCGTTAACCCGCCAGAAACCACGGTGCATGCTTTAGTAATAGTGCGAATGGGTGCATGGTCTCACTCTCTCTCGCTTGCACTTACGCAATCTTATGAAGAGCGGTCGTCGGACGGATGGAAGGCGATAAGAAAGAACGATGTAAAATACATTTCGTATAACAGTAGAAAATCTTCACTTCAGCAACTCCAATCGGCTTCGGGCGTGCTCGACTATTTCCGGTAGCATGCATGCATGCATGTATGAACAGCGGGATCCTATGAGCAGCGGGGTTTGTGGATATATTTTGTGATGACACATTTTCTATACTCTCTACACTGAACGCACGGAATAATTAATTACGGCTAGACAAGGCGACGGCGGCGGCGTCGGACAGTGCATGCATAGACTATAGTACCTATTATTTACTAATATTAATAATAATTGCTAGTGGTAGGTAGGTAGGTATATATATATATATTTATTTTGTAGTGTATGGTATAGTATTGGGTCTAATAAAATATTATGTAGTTTTTTTTGAAGAATGTCGGATTAATTATTATCGTACATTAAAATTGCTTCACACACAAAACAATTTTTCACTTATTCACTGAGTTTATTAGCGTGCGTGTGTGCGTTTTAGTTGCGATAAAACTATGCCAAAATATCCTGTTAAAATAATACTTGACAGAGTGGTAGGAATACATAATATTATGTGTTGTGTATTGTATTTTGTATTTGCAGAGAATTTAGGACTGTGGATGCAAAAATAAAAACATAATCAATAATGTTTATTCAAACAACTGCAGCGCAACAGGGTTTGTTCGGGTTTGTAATAGAACATCTGCATACCATAAAAAATACACTCGCCCACGTGTGTGACCAAGGCAACATTATCAAAATGCATATACCTTTAGCACACCTCGCCCTGTGGATTTGTTCGGGTTTGTAATAGAACATCTGCATACCATAAAAAATACACTCGCCCACGTCTGCGAACTGCCCGGGCATGCGCAGAAGGGAATGGAGGAAATGGAGGATGGTAAAACCCCCATCTATACTACTGGTGGTAGATCTAGGGCCTAGGGCAACAAGCAGAAATTAGTCATCAAAGATTTCTGTTAAAAAACGATTTCTAATCAGGACTAAATGTAAACATGGTCTCCAGTCTCCTTATATGTTATAATGTTATAAATGTCTGTGCATGCATATGAACCAGTCTCTCTAATCTCTATTATATTATATTATTATGTTGTTCCTTTATACTGTGTGCGGAAAGAGTGCGGGGATTTCCCTTCCCTATACGCCGTAGTGCAGGGCGGTAGATTTAAAATATTATTGCAACCACAAACATTTCCAATCTTTCAAATTCCATTAAAATTAAGGACCTTTTTGTCGAACAAAGGACGGACTAGTAACTAGGTATAATTACTATAAAATTTAGGCGAGGTCCAAAATTGTTTTCGCCTTTTTACGATTGCTAAGTTACTGTTCGCCCCTAGGGCATCACCTACCCTAGAAACGACACTGACTGCCTGAATGCGATCCTGATGCCTTTCAGAAGAAAAAAAAACGGCATTGTATTATTGTATATATTTCCAAATTTCCGGTTAAACAAAAAGTGATACTTACCTAATCTTTTTATTGGAATTGTAAAAAAGACGCAAAGTCACGATTCACAATTCCAATTCTAAAATCAGGTCTCTTTCAGAAAAATGGACGATTTCTTCGAATTTATTCTTTTTATCACATCATAAATAGGTACCATAATCACTTAGGGGCACTTTAACGGGAAGAGGGGGATAGGGAAACCTCTTCCCAAATCCCGGGAAATAACCCTCCCCCCCATTCCTATCTGGATCCGCCTCTGTCTGTGTCTGAAAAACGCGTTGTTATTGCAAAAGAGTATCGATAAAGTTTTATTGCAGTCAAAAGATCAACGACGCGATGTGCGATATATTTTAGAATGTACTCTTAAGGTTGAATTCTCAACGTCATTCAATCTATTGCCAACCTATAACCTATTTCGCGTTGATTTTTTGAGTTTATTATTTTAATAACTAACATTTAAAGAAAATCAATATCGTCGGTACATTATTTAGGTAGTATCTGATATATTACAAAAATATCAATTTATTTCATTGCTAATTTTGGGAGAATTATATATTGAAAGAACAATGAGTGACAATGACATAATAATGTTAAAAAAAATCTTACCCGATATTCTTCGCTATACAATTCTCCTAAAATAAGTTAGGAAACTCCTTGATATTTATTAAATATGTCAATTATTACCTATAGAATATGAAGTCGATACTGATTTTCTTTAAATTTTGTATAAAAGCTAGAAAACATAAATAAATCTACGCGAAATAGGTTATAGGTTGGCAAAGTATGTTGATACTCCCACCTTAACTGCTATTAAGTCAGCAATTTTATTTTTTTAGTCCTATTCTATCCCTGCTTCCTCTTAGCCACTCTACATACATCCTATTTCAACCGGTACCTCGACATTCCTTTCTAATCCCTCAGGACGCAAAGAGGGACTGAATATATGCACGGAGCGGAGCGGATAAGAACATGTTGAACCAAAAAGCGCTCATAATTTATAGGGGCTAATCGTTTGTCGTTTGTTTTTAAATATAGAGGAGAGGTGTAAAAATATATTTTGTCACGTTTTTGCTTTATTTAGATTATTTTGAACTGAATGTGAGTCCACAAAAATATCATTGAAATTAACAGATTTAAGAAATTTGATCTGCATTTGCACTATTATAAATAGTTTAATAGTGTACCTATAAACCCAGTGATGGATTTACCAGTAGGCTGGAGCCTAGGGCGGCAGATTTTGGGGGCGGCAAATTTGGCCCAATTTTTTTTTTATCTTACAGAAATAAAAAAAAAACATTATTATATATAGTCCGGTCAATCTAGACCAAAAAATGATAGTGAAGGTACATAAATTCACAACAAGCTAAAAATCAGTAAAATTGTTCAAAATATAATTATAAATAAAATATATAAGTTCCCCATCATTCCCGTGTTTGGAAAAATTTTACTCGAGGTCAAAGGTCAAAAAAATGAGTTTTTCGCGATTTTCAGCAAAACGGTAAGTTTTATCATAAAATACTTTTGACAAAAATTTTAGATTATAAAATTATCTATAAAATATGTATGAATATTTTTTCCTACGAGCCACCGTTTCTGAGATATAACGATTCAAAAAGTTGTAAAAGTTGTTATCTCGTCATAATATTATGACGTCATAATAATATGACATTTCCACGTCACCTATGAGGTAGTGTACTTAGCGCGTTTTTTTTAACGTGGTTTCCCCAGTAGGCCTACTCAGCATACAGGGGCTGGTCGAAAGTCACGATGCATACAGTGTGGCCATACCGTTTTGCATTCTCTAATGCACAAAGTAAAGTCGTATAGATAGTATTATAGTTACTGGCTGGTTGGTGAATAAATGGTAAAAATGAAATTTGAGATTTAGAATAATTCATATGAATACTTGTTAAACGTTCAATAAAACCATTCCAACCGGGAAAAGACGCATTTTTGCATTTCCCATAAAACCATACTACATCAGCTTTTTTAAGGAAAGATCCTACTGTTTTCATAAAAGATACCAAGTTAAAATCGGTCGTCCTAAAGACGAAGCTACGAATCTGGCAATGGAGGAAATATTTGCTTACCCACATTGAAAATAGCGATGACTGTCAGTTTACTTTAAAAGAATTAACGAATGTTTGCAAAACTACGACTTTAGATTACAGAACGATTAAGCTACGACTAAAACTAAAGTATGATGATAAACTAATATCCCTGAGAAATCAGGAAAATCAACATTCATATGCTTAGTGGATAATCATCATGATATTTTGACTCAAGCCTGGTAAGAAAAAAAAATGAATAAAAAAGAAGAACGATTCAGAGAATCTTAGACGCAGCTGCAGCTATTATTCGCGAAGATATTCAAACCGCAGTGTTTGATAATTCTAACTACCCTCCACCAAGTCGCATTTGAATGAAATCCCAGAATCGTTGACATATCTTGGGGAACGATGATTTTAAAGAATAAACGATAAAATTTAGATCATTTAAATTAATATGCACACATATTTGCCATTGTATCATGACTGCTGTTCGACGAAGGTCTTTTAAGTCTAAATTACAATTAGGCCTAGCAGTTTCTTTCATCGAAGGTTCGGGTCAAAGCGTCTTATACAAATCTTTTCGTCTTTTGGTTTATGTGCATCTTAATAATGATACAATAATGTACGAGGCAGCAGTAGTTTTTCATCGTCCTCCTCATGTCCTACCACCAGAAAGTGGCACTCTTATTCAATACGTTGCAGATAATGCTGATATTAATGTCTACGCTAGACGGCAATAACACGCTCTACATAATGGGTATTATTCAAATTGTTACTCCAAAAAATTCAGTTTTACTAGAAGAACCTATGCCACGAATAAAAGAAACTCTTTCAGCAAAAGATTTCAAGGCAAAAGCTCATGTGCCGATACAGATCTATAAAAATGACGGTGTAGTAGGTTACAGTAACATAAATGTTAAAGATTTTGTTTATGGAACTGAAACGGTATGTTTCCTCAAAAAAGCTATAATACTATCTATAGGACTTTACTTTGTGCATTAGAAAATGCAAAACGGTATGGCCACGCTGTATGCATCGTGACATTTGACCAGACCAGCCCCTGTATACTGAGTAGGCCTACTGGGGAAACCACGTTAAAAAAACGCGCTAAGTACACTACCTCATAGGTGACGTGGAAATGTGTGCATATTATGACGATAACAACTTTTACAACTTTTTGAATCGTTATATCTCAGAAACGGTGGCTCGTAGGAAAAAAGTATTGATACATATTTTAAAGATAATTTTATGATCTAAAATTTTTGTCTAAAGTATTTTATGATAAAACTTACCGTTCTGCTGAAAATCGCAAAAAACTCATTTTTTTGACCTTTGACTTCGAGTAAAATTTTTTCCAAACACGGGAATGATGGGGAACTTATATATTTTATTTATAATTATATTTTGAACAATTTTACTGATTTTCAGCTTGTGTGAATTTATGTATCTTCGAATGTCTAGATTGACCGGACTAATACACAAAGAAACGAGTGACGAATTGAAATTAAAATTGAGGGAAGACCGGGCCTAAACCCGAAATTAACTTGACACAGACCACAACGTATATCTAGGAACTTTATTGTTATTGATAAGTTTGATGCAAATAAAAACAGAAGATTGGACTTTACTTTTAAACAATATACCCCCACTAATGAAAAATAAATTGGCTTTTTTTATTTTTTTTATCTTATTTCATTTTCAATAAAAAAATAAGTAAGTACCTAGGTAATCATAAATTTTTGAAATATTTACTAAAAATTATTGACCAAATTTGGGCGTGGTCCTAAAATATTTTCTCCTCCGGCGCATTACGCCTGCAGCGGGCTTTTGGTGCACCCCCAAATTAACAAGTCACGAGCCGCCACTGAGTGGCGGCAAAGATTGAATAGCCTACTAGAACTAGCGGCAAATTTATAAATCCGCCACTGTATAAACCTATAGGTAGGTACCGTTTTTGTACATTGACTAGGTATCCGATCAAATTAAGCAAAGATACGCATCATATTTTATTTATTATGAGATGTCTTATAAACACTTACTTTAAGATGAAAATTCTGGGCATCCTGGCATACTTTACAGACCGTAACATCATAGCTAGCAGATCGTTGGACCGTAATATTATTTTCTTATAAGACAAGTTGACAATACGTTTAAATTTTATTATTATTTTCACCATAAGCCATAACCTAACATTCATTTTCATTTACACAATTATTCTAAATGTCAAAATTCAAAAATTCTTCTTGCTGCTGCTAGGAGGCAGACGTTGCCACGTCTTGCGGACTTTACATACACCATACAGTGTGTATTTGGAATATTCCGAATAAACCCAAAAAACCGTTATAATTTTTAGAGGTTCCAGTTTTGCACCTAAAATTGTTTTGCTAGTAAAATATGTGTTCGGTTCCGATTCCGGTCCAAAAATATTAGACACTTTAAACATGTCCTAAATTTCAACCGTATCCGTATCCGCATCGATCTGCGCATGTGCAGAATAGATGCGTTGGACTCAATACGTTACGTTGCCCTGGTTTCTATGATTTTGTCAGTTGTCACTTAACCTAATTTTTTTATTATTATTTGGTTATTTTTCTGAACTGAATTTTAGATCGCCCAAATCGTCGTCATCTTCATCATCCTCATCAATAAGGATGGGATGAAGTATTTCATCCATAATTTAAAATATTTAATTTTAAATAATTCAAATAGAAAATCTGACATGTGACGTTTTACTTTACTGCTGGATGCGTTCGGTTTCGTATACGTATGGTTGTTGATGCTTAAACAGTTTTTTTTGTGGTCAACGTAACTCAATGCGTTACGGATGCGGATACGGAAAAAAAATACTGTTTGCTTAAAGTGTCTAATATCTGTTCCGGATCCGGTCCGGTTCTTTAACGGTTCCGGTCCAGTCCCTGCTTGTATATGCCCCTCTATATTTCTCATACGGGCACGTTCCTTATAACTCAGCTAAGCAAAGATTTTTATTTTGCTTTACTGTTTAAATTAAGAAGCAAGAAGAAAGGAGAGCATGTACCTAATTTTAACATAGCCGTCTCGATTTTAAAAAGTGCGCGATTCTGTTTCACTACTTTTATCACTTCTCCCTGAAGGTCTTGACTTTTAAACATTCGTACCGCCATCTGTTAATTCCCGGCATAATTTAGCACCATTAAAGACATTGAGGTTTTTGAATCCGAAATCCAAAAACACTGAAATCGATCAAGATCAAACATAACCCTATTTGTCATCCTTCCTTCATTTTTATGTGATTTTTATGTCATTATTCGGTAAAATTTCCGCCACCGCAAATTTCGCGAAAAATATTAAACAGAAATTAATAATTTTTCGACATGGCCTTTAATTTTGCTGCGTTCTCATATATTATAGCGTTGATCGGCGATGCATTTCTTATATTTTTTTCCCTCTTTCACGTTATTGCTATTGATGAATTAAAAACTGATTATAAAAATCCAATTGACCAATGTAATAGTTTAAATCCTGTAAGTATTTAATTCTCTTAATTAATAAACAATACCCTTCAGTACTTTTACATGCTAATTTTAATGTTATAAGTAAGGATTTTCTAAAGATAGATTTACTTGAATCAAGATGCTCATTCCCATAGATCAGGGATTTGATTCCATAGAATCCACAAAAGAAGACAACTAAATTTTTTTATCGCTACTAATTTACATTTGTGTAAGCCCTTGTCTAATAAAAGAAACAATAAACTGGACAGGAACCTTATTTTCTTTTTCAGCTGGTTCTTCCAGAGTACCTTCTACATATGATTTTCAACATCCTTCTTGCAATTGCTGGTGAATGGCTTACATTTTTTATCAATCTTCCTCTGATATTATATCACATCAATAGATACCGAACGAGACCAGTAATGTCTGGAGTTGGTATTTACGACCCAACCAGTATTATGAATGCTGATCAGTTAACACTGTGTCAACGAGAGGGATGGATTAAACTGGCGTTTTACTTGATTTCCTTTTTCTATTACTTATATGGGTATGTGATGGCATTAGAAAGTGAGCGTTTAGAACAAACGTGATTAGTTAAGAAATTTTAGAATTTAAATAAGTATGCTAATTTTGTAACTAGTGGCACTTGGACTCCTTTTTAAGGTTAGGCCGCCACTGATATAGATATTTAAACTAAAAAAGCATAACTTTTAATAATGTAACATTAAATTAAATTCTATAGCAATCTTGAGGTTAGACCACCTTACCCTCTTTCCAACACAAAGCTTTCAATTCTTTTAAAGCATCCATTATTATTTGTTGCACAATACAAAGCTACCTTTTTAATCTACTTAATTGTGCTTAAAGTTTGTAGAAGAGGAAAATGTATAAGTTTTAATTTTATGTGGATTCCCAAACTAATACCTAGTAGCCCCAACAAATTTTTAAACAGATGGCTGTGACATTTAAAGTGTATTGATTGACAAACTGCTATTTTTAGAAAAGCTACATATTATACATAACAACAAAAGTTATTTATTTAAAAGTTAGTTTTTAAGTATAGTATATTTTAGTTGCTGCACTTTACAAAAATCATCTAGCATTAGCAACACCGCCTTTAGGGAAGAAGTAAGATTGCAAGTGAGAACCGGTACAAAATGTATCCTGTTAAAAATGTCTGATAGCCAATCAACACGAACAAACCCTAACGGGTAGCGGCTACGTTGTTACATGTGTTATTATAAATATTTTCAAAGATTGGATACTTAGAGCAGGATAGGGTAGTTATTATTATACAAAATATGATTCATTTCACACCATAAATATTATGAAAAATGTATTGGAAAAGCTGTAAAATGGCAGTAGAGAGATCTTGTGAATTACTTTTTATTTATGTCTGCTCTATGCATACATGAATAGGTATTAAGGTTATATTCTTTTTTCTATTTAATTTATATGCATTGTAATGTTTTTTGGATCTAAATAAAGATTGTTTTTCAAAAAAATGTTTTAATTAAATAGAAAGTTTTTGAAAATATCTATAATAACATGACAATAGGCATAAAATATGATACATATAGAAAAATTGCACCAATCCCTTTAACAATAACATACAGGGTGATTCACGTTGACTGTCCTATTAGAAGATCTCAGAAATGAGTAAAGTTGTTTTTAAAAGTTTGATAACAGCAGTGGCGGCTCGTGACTAGCGAGTCAGTCGAGCTGGCTTTAAGGTTGAATTCTCAACGTCATTCAATCTATTGCCAACCTATAACCTATTTCGCGTTGATTTTTTGAGTTTATTATTTTAATAACTAACATTTAAAGAAAATCAATATCGTCGGTACATTATTTAGGTAGTATCTGATATATTACAAAAATATCAATTTATTTCATTGCTAATTTTGGGAGAATTGTATAGTGAAAGAACAATGAGTGACAATGACATAATAATGTTAAAAAAAATCTTACCCGATATTTTTCGCTATACAATTCTCCTAAAATATGTTATGAAACTCCTTGATATTTATTAAATCTGTCAATTATTACCTATAGAATATCAAGTCGATACTGATGTTCTTTAAATTTTGTATAAAAGCTAGAAAACATAAATAAATCTACGCGAAATAGGTTATAAGTTGGCATGCATGTTGATACTCCCACCTTAAATAAAAAAATTTTAAATGTCTATTATTTTCGAAAGTACGTGTCTGTTTTTTCCGAGGTTTTTTCTTTCTCGTTGTGAATTTTAATTTCATTAGCATAAGCACTACTTAAACAAGTTAAAATATTAGTTTGTCCTAACATCTCAAAACTTACCACATTATGACGATGTTTTGCACTATTTTCATGTTTTTTTATTTTCTCTGAAAGATGTTTTAAGTCCCATTTATAGTCCAATTATCATCCCCGTCAAAAAGAAGACACACGAAACAAAAAAAAATCTTTGTCCTCACAACCGCATATCCAGGATTTTTTATTATATATTTCTTTGTCAAACTTACGCGTAAACTGTGCCTTACTTTTACATTTTGATTGCACTTGTACTATGTTCAATTTTTAGCATTTTTCAAGTTCAAAGTTTTTCACTTAAGCTCAGAGAACTAAACACAAGCTTCTGTAAATCACTGACCTTCAAATTACACTACATTTTCCACTTTTATAACGTAATTAATAAATAACTTAAAACAAATAAACAAAACGTCAGCGAGTCAACGGCATCGACAGACGACAGGTCGCATGGCGATTCGCGAACAGTGGGCGCGGAAAATTGGAGCTCTCCGTGGCCGCTCGTTGTGCGATGTGTAGGTGACGTCAGGCCTCCGTCGTCATGACAACCCATCGAGAAGGCGCGTTGCATCGGGACGGATAATCGGTCGCCCGCCGCCGCCCGCGCTTAGTACAACCTTGAGAGCGCGCAACTCGCTTGTCTACGAGTTTGGTTTGAATTATTATTTTAATTGATTGCTTACATACATTGCGTTATTGGTTTTTTAAGTAAAGTATTTTTGGATTCCGTTTGAAATAATTGCAGGGTGGGGGGCGCCCCAGAGCCCTTCATTAACCAGCCGCCACTGGATAACAGTCATAATCGACTTTAAACTTTTAAAGTGTTACCTATATTTTGACGCTGGTATTACTTCCTGTTTTATCGGATGTTAGTGTTACTTATAGTAGGTATTTAAAATAGAACACCCTCTATATTTTAGCAATTTTGGATGCTATAGAAAACCAAGTAACTTTTATTAATGATATTGATAGAGGTACCTATCTTACCGTTTTTGGAATAAAAATTATGACATGATTTTTCACTTGAAACCAATAAACAGTTAAAATGTTATTAGCGTTTGACCAAATATTTTTTATAGGAGGGGCTTTTTCAGAAGTAGATAATTTAATTGTGCACAAGTCAATTTTTGCAAATGATTTAACTGTGTTTTATTTAACTATCATGTAACATGTAGAAAAACAAATGTCCTATATAAAAGTCTAATATGTCATTAATCATTTTTGTATTATATATCCGGTTGCAGGTTTTAAATAATGAACTAACAAGGCAATTACTGTCTGGATAGCTTTATTCTTGATTTACTTATCAGAAATTTTTGACTGTGTAATAATTTTTATCTCAAAAACTGTTAGAGATGGGTACAGATTATTGTTATCAAAGGATAAAGTATATAGGGTTCAAAATATACCGTTGACTTTTTGGCTGCAATAAATCCTTAATAATGTCTTAAGGCCATAAATGTCCATCCTTCTCAGACAGGGCTGGCCCTTAATATTTTACCTGGGACATGAATTATATACCTGCTGTGTAGGTATATTAACATGAATAAATAATTTTGAAATAAGAGAATATGTATACACATAAAAACAAAATCCACCCCTGCGCACATTCATTGTAGTTTAAAGATGTTGGGACCAACACAATGGGGTTCAATCAGGTAGTTAATTTATGGCAGTAAAAGCCAACCCTATATTTTGAACATTACTTTACTTGGATTTTAAGGTGGGAGTATCAACATGCTTGCCAACCTATAACCTATTTCGCGTAGATTTATTCATGTTTTCTAGCTTTTATAAAAAATGTAAATAAAATCAGTATCGACTTGATATTCTATAGGTAATAATTGACATATTTAATAAATATCAAGGAATTTCATAACTTATTTTAGGAGAATTGTATAGCGAAAAATATCGGGTAAGATTTTTTTTAACATTATTATGTCATTGTCACTCATTGTTCTTTCACTATACAATTCTCCCAAAATTAGCAATGAAATAAATTGATATTTTCGTATAATATCAGATACTACCTAAATAATGTACCGACGATATTGATTTTCTTTAAATGTTAGTTATTAAAATAATAAATTCAAAAAATCAACGCGAAATAGGTTATAGGTTGGCAATAGATTGAATGACGTTGAGAATTCAACCTTAATAAGGTATTCAAAAAGCTAAATTATTCTATTTGAATTAAGCTTACCAACGTTGACAATAACTTTTAGTATACTTAACCAGAAATGACAAAAGTGTCACATTATGTAATTTCTTAAAAATGTCATAACTTTTTTCTATAACCGAATTATTTATATCCAGCACTGACATCCTAAATTAGAAACTAGTTAAATTCTTTATTGGTGTTTTACTTACACAAGTCAGGTACAAATAACATATTAATGAAGTAAAAGGTATTATTAAAATAATAATAGTGGTTAATGACATTTATATGAGCAAGAGCAATTAAAATAACAGCACCTATTAGAGGTTAAAATAAAGTCTCATAATTATATTTTAAAAAATCATCGACGCTAAAAAAACTCTTGACTGACTGACTAGAAAGTCTTTAATTTTGGTTTTAAATGAGGTTGGGTGTATTTAAATCTCTAATTGGTAAAGGCAACTTATTAAAAACGTTGTTGCGAGATGTGCGCAGGGCCATCTTGGCACCTCCGGAGCCACGATAGGAAGGCACCAGATCATTTAATCTGCGCGTGATATATGAATCTAGGTCTTCAGGCCTTAGACGCTCTGCTCTAAACTATTATTGATAAATAGCAAGCAATCACAAAGTATGAAGAGGGACGGCAGTCTTTGCATCTGGAAAATTTTATTTTTCCTTGTTCTATGCGGTAGGGTCAAAATTAAAAGTTTAGCCAATTATGCTTATTACCAACTTCAAAAACTATTTTCTACTCGTTTCAGAGACCTTTTAATAGGCCACCCACCGTGAATCACCCATTATGTTATTTTCCAATTCAAATAAGAATTGTATGTAATCTTCAATTCAATACTAATGATAAACTAGGTTGATAAAACAGATTGTCAATCAGCAAGTTTTAACACTAAAATTTTATTTTTAATAATTAATTTTTTTGTTGGAGTGAAAATGACATAATTCATTTTATTTCCTTTTAACTTATATTTATTGTCTTTCTTATTTTATATATACCATAGTTTGTTGTTTTCTCCTAATTGTAGGCACCAATTGCGTGTCGCGACTCCGTATGCAAAAGGGATTTAAAGGTTTGAAAGAACTGGTCAAAAATACATAGGATTCTTTACTTGTATCATTTTTAATTTTAAGAAGTGGCGTTCTTAATTTTATTTGAAGTTCCCTGGGTGCGCTATTTGCGCCAATTTTGAGCTATTTATTAAAATTTATACTTTAATTACTCAAAAAACGTAAGATTTCATGTTACATTGATAAAAAAAAGTATAATTTTAATAAATAGCTCAAAATTGTACATATTGATCTAAAAAATATTTCGGATTCGAGTTTTTTTCGTTTCTTTGCATTTTTTTGAGAACATTTACCATAGTAATGTATATTTTTTTTAACACCATCAGAAAGTAGAGATTTCAACGAACAAAAAGCCCACCGACTTTTTTAAAAAAGCAGATATTTTGACGTGAGAATTTTCGATTGAAAATTAGGGTGTTTTTTCGATATTAAGTCAAAATAAGGTTAAAAAATAAATATTTTAAATCAAAAAAATTACAGTGTGTTTAGGACATAAAAAGGTAAGTTTTCACCAAATTTCGTGGATAAAAAAAAAATTTTGTAAAAGATAAAAATAAAAAACCAAAAACTTGGTTATTTGAATTTTTCACATACATTTTGAGGTTATATGAAAAAAGTGTAAATACAAAAGTTATAGATCTTTTTATTACCTACAACTTTGCGATTTAACGTTTTTCCATAGGACTTGTAGTTTTACCGAAAATCGATATAAATCGTTTTCTACCCTTAAACCCCCCCCCCCCCCCCTTCTCGACCTCGGATCGCCCGTAATTTATTTTTCCTTTCATTTTTGTTCTATTCTCTTCCTTTTCCAATGGGTTTCATCCTACTATTATTTTTTTTCACTTTTTACCATTTTCAAAGGCTAGTAATATTATGTTTTATTTAGAAATAAATTGGCTGCACTATTTTTACGTGTACAATATTGATATGCGGACTTAAAGCTGCCAATTTAAATTATGATTTACTATATTTTGGTTAATTATTTTGTACCTAAGTATCAAATAAACGAATCCACTTATTAAAGGGCTGTGGTCTAACTACAAGAGATTATTAAAAAAGCATATTAAGTAAATACTGGCATATTTGTAAGTGTAAAAAGTTAAATTATTTTCTTGGGCTATATACAATTTTAAATGTTCCATTACCAGGCCTTGATCGAGACAGTGGGCCACAAAGATGTTTTGCAGTGCGCTTACCGCCATTGCCAGGGGTTGCAAAGACCTAAACCTAAAATTATGGTTGCCATAATAAACATTGTAAATTTGGAAGTGGCTTTGTGCACTTCGAAATGATAAATAGGAAAAGAAACTATTGTATTAAGTACTTACAAGAAATTTAAAAAGCAACTTGGCTTAGAACAAAGGAACTGTGGCGTAAAAGTGTTGTTTTTTCAATGGAACACCCTTATTACCCAATTTTTTTTATGAAAGCCTTTTCTATTCTGATTCCACAATATATAGTTTGGCTATATTAGCTCAAACTTTATTTTCCAACACTTCTGCGACGTTATTTTAATGCATCGCAAATACGGGGAACTCAAAAGATAGGCTAGGTTCAGTCCTGGTTGAATGACACTGTACACATACAAATATGTTTTGCTCACCTCACGGCCCACTGTGAAAGTGAGGCAAGTCCCAACTAAGTAAATAAGTCTCAAGATGTCCTAGAACCGAAATCTCTAATATTTGCCTGTTTGTTGCAGAATGATTTATGTGTTGATCGCGTAGTCCAGTTGAAGAAACAGGAAAGCATCAAGATCAAAGTTATAAGCAAGCAGCAAAAAGATAAGTGATTAGGATTTCGGTTCTAAAATTTTATGCTTTTATAATATTACCCACAGTGTGGTAGTAGGGCCAGACATTTTAACTATGCATAAGTTTTAGAACTGAATTTCCAAATTTAGCAAACTAGTTTTAATTTATTATTAGGTGTCAATATTTTTTTATTGTAATTACTTACCATAATGTTATTATAACATAATCTTAAGGTCATATAGAACAAAGACTAGAGTTTCTCAAGACTTTTATGGAAACTGTATAGGAGTTAACCTCTTCATTTTTTGCTGTTATCAAATACTTTTTTTATTTACATTTAAAAGCAAAATAATAATTTATGGTCAGATTAATGTAATTTTAGGTTTTGTAAATAACGAGACAAGGTTCCACCAAATTTATAAAAACTTAAATGTACCCAGTCACACACATCAGATACAAACAAAGCCTTCCTAAAATGTGTTTTGTTGTAAATAAAACTTAAAGAGAAAAAAAAACAATGTTTTTATTGCAATGTAATAAAGTTTATTGCTAAATAGTTATAAAATGGCAATATAAAGATAAATACTGTAAGTGTAGGTATAGGTTTTATAGTTTGTTTTTGGGGACATCTTTGGAATGTTATTATGCTTTCAATATAATGGATAAATGCTACAGAAAGTAAAAGGTACAGATACATACACTATAAGGTAACCTAAGTTCCAATATATAAAAAAGAATTATTGTTAATAAAACCAAGGCATTCAATATTTGATATGCCTACCAATAAATGCCTAAATAACTAATTATAAATCTGTCTCACAGGCAAGAGTTAGTTTAAAAAGACAAGTATTTTTTTAACTTACCTTACATTTCTAAGTAAATGAAGATAAAAATTATCTATAAAAAGTATTATTCTACACATATTGCCTAATTACCGAGTTTGGAAAGTAACCAATCCTCTGTCAAATCTTCCAGCTCCCTAATTTCGTAAGCCCTAGAGACATCTGATTCTTTTTGTAATGATATTTTTGAGCCTGCATACATCATTTGTAACTCTGCATGACTATCTCTCGGTGTGAAAAAAATAAAACATAATGGATATGAGACCCTTCCATCGTTATGTTCCTGTTTGTATGAAAGTATTATAAAGCGTGGCTGGTGCCCTGGTAAGCTATCTTGTAAAGCCTCGATGTTAGTATCTTCCAGCTTTTCATCGAGAATTATTTGTTGTTTCTCACGATCAACTTTTACTGAAATTGTAGTGGTTAATAATAGTTACCGAATTTATAGTTACCTACCTACAAACAAGGGCGGCAGTGTCTTGGGCTTTTCTAAAACGGAATTCTTTTAGAGCTTGTCTCACATCATCTGTGATCTCACATATATTCACGTTTCCAGACTAAAAATGGTTAAAATAAAATAAGGGCTATAAGGAGGCAGTTTATTTTTTGTATAGGTTTAATAAACTTACCATATCAATGAAAATTTACGGATCACTCTTTCTCAATTTCATGTTTACTATATTTACTCCATTTATTTGTCATCAAAATTACAAGAAGGAAGGGCAAGGCAAGTGTTCTTCTTCTACTTTTAAATTACTAATTAATGGCCATTGCCACTGGCCACTTGTTTGTTTCCAACATTCAGCTACAGCAAAGTTGTTTGACCGGAGGGTCGGTTATTTAAACCATGGCCGTCTAGGATGTTGAGTATCCAACGACATAAATATAATTTAAGAGGCGTGTTCAATTCGCAGGTTCAGATCGATCCGGATCGATTTAACTGATCTGATTTGTGTTCGCTTAGTAAATGGTCGCACGGTCAAAGTGATCTAAACTGATTTTAGTATTGAAAATACTACTCTGTTCGTATATACGGATCTGTTTCTTTAAACTAAATCGGAGCATCCATGCCGTCATAATAACGCGTGATAGCCAGCGGCTCCATTGTGTCAACACGTTACATACTCACAGAGGAGTAATCTGTGCTGTGACATAATGGCTTCCTTCTCGCCACTGTATGTGGTAGGTATTTTCAATACGCCTATGATACTTGCGTAAGATGCAAGATCTGTGAATTTTTTAAATCAGATCGAACCAATTCTCTGTGCCAATCGAACACGCCTATGGTTCCACGGCAAAATGGCGTTTTAACGTATCGAGAAGGGTGAGGCAAGCGCGTTATTAAGGGGGGTGGTACTCAGGGCCGTTTCTGAGTGGTGTGCTGGGAGTGCCCCCGCACAAGGGCGGCCAAAGTTATAGGGCGCCTGCAGTTTCACAGAAAAAATTGTTAGACGTAAAAAAAATTCTAGGAGTTTTCATAAATATGAAGGGTCAAATAAGAATGGTAAATTCAGTTTTCAAAAAAAAATTATGCAGTAGCTGTCAAGAATGAGGCAGCCGCCCTTTGTGTTAATTAGAGATTTCTTTTTATATAGATAAGTACCGGAAAAATAAAAAGAATTCTCAACGGAGGTGGCCGCCCTGCAACCCACGTCAATTACATTTTGTCTTAGGTTTACTCAAAAAATTGATACTAATTGATATTATTTGAATAATTATGTATTTATAGGTAGGCACAAATACTCACAGGGCAAAAGAACGCACCCTATTTAAATTTGCCGCCGATGTCCGGTTTCAAATGCTGTTACAAATAACTTTTCCGACGCCGAAAAAAAGTACCCAGACATTTTGATTACGAATTAAAAGATGACCCCATCATCGAGGCCAAACAGAGTTTCAATGTGAATTTTTATTTTTCGATTTTGGATATTTTTTTTTTTTTTTGCCAGGGAGGAAACCCTTTATGGGCACCGGTTACTTGTTCTTTGGATATTGTGATAGAATCAATTAAGGAGAGATTCGTTTCACTTAATAAGTGTAATGAAACTTTTGGGTTTTTGTCGAACTTCTATGAAGCTAATGCCATAAATGACGAGAAATTGTTAAAATCCTGCAAAGATCTCGATATAATAATAATAATAATAATAATAATAAATGTCTTTATTGTAATTAAGGACAAAATTACAAAAGGCGAAGTTGAAGGTAGGCTTCCTCACTTAACCTAACATTATAACTAATAACATGGTAGTAATATTTGACAGTAGTTATGATACTTATAGGTTGAAAAAATTACGTAATAAGTAATGATAGTAACAGATTTTACAGTTAAATCCTATTAACTTTAACGTGGGCATGTGAAGGGCATTGAGAGGCAGTACAACTGGACTGATCTAATATGTGTCAGAACATATTTGATGGACAAGAGGACGAATGGCATTTTTAAATGTGTGAATTGGCGCAGATTTTAAATTAACTGGAACTTTGTTGTATATTAAAGACACCTGATAACTAAATGATCTTTCAAATAGTGTGGTTTTGTGTGACGGAGGAGTAATTGTGGATTTATGTCTGAGGTCGAGGTCATGAGAGTCATATCTAAATTTTATTTTTTGATATAGATATTCTGGACATTTTTTAACGATTATTTTGTTATACAGTGCTAGGCAATGAAGCATTCTTCTTTCACTCATATTCAACCATCCAATCTCATTCATCTTAGCACTCACCCCTCTATCATACTTTCTAATTCCCCCTATCATACGTACACAGCAGTTTTGAATCATTTGTATTCGTTTGGCATCCCTTTCTAAAAGACATGGACCATACAGTGTATCGCAGAATGTAAATTGTGATAAGACCAGACTATGGAGGACTTGAGGTAGGAGGCCGATCGCAATGCATTGGATTCGGTCCCAAATTAGCATCGGTAATTCAGCTTTACGAGTCGCTGTAAGATGGCGCGCGTGTTCGAAGTGGGCTATCAAATAATGGTTTCTTATGGACGCAATAACTATTTTTATTTAAATTAGTTCTTTAAGGAACAAATAAGGACTTTTATATGAATTTACACTTACTTTGTTATACTTATTAGTAAACTCGGCCTGTATAAAGTTCCAACGATGCTTGGTTTTTAAAATACAGGGTATTAAACATTCTAACTATACCTTTGGAGCTAGAAAGATACTTATTTGGCTGCGTTTCCTCTCTGAAAAAGATCCTGTCTTACACCCCGACACAAAGCAAACTCTACTTTTATAAATTGTACCATTATTCATTATAAATATGGAAATTAATTACAATACAATGTTATTTGTCTTGTCTTGCCTTCAAACATTATTTGTTATTTCGAAAAATAAAATGTCAATTGTCAAAAGTAAAAGCACAGAAAAATAAAGGGTTTAAGTAAAAGTTAAAAACTATGGACACAGAAAATATAGCTACGCAACAGAACGATGGAGACGTGGCAACAAAGCGCCCCCGAAAAAAGAAGCCGGCTGCCGGCAGCGGGCTTCCCTACAAGATTCAGGCGGTTTCTATGGGAAGATTTCCTAAGAGATGTCGTGCGTGCAAGTCCCACGTTGCCAAACGTACCGTTGTGTGTTTAAATGTGAGGAAAAGTATTTTAATAAATCAAAGTACATCTTATAGAAAATGTAGAATTATAAAATTTAAAGGGCTGATTTTAAAGAGTGTATTAAATACCTAGGGGGGGTTTTTACCACAAAAAATGTTCTTATTATATAAAGTAGGTGTACCGCAGGCAATGCGGTGTAGGCGACATATGTGTTTGTCTATTATTAATGGGTACCTACTTCAATAATAACTATTAAGATTAATTTTTTAATAAGTCTTTGGAGGGGTTGGTTGTGATGAAAACGAATTTCTTGGTTCACTAAGTTTACCAATTATAAGTGAAACAAAACAAATATATTATAATATAGTACTTCCAAAATGTTTGTTTTTAAAAATATATCGAAAATGTAAGTAGGTACAGGGCCAGTTAAAGGATGGGGATGTTCCAATGGAATTATTTAGATCATTAACGATAGGTAAGTAAAGTCAACTTTTTTATTTCTACATTAAATGTATATACTTACATATAACTTTTGTCAGTTTTGTTGAAATATAAGTATATAGGTAGGTGTACTTTAGGATTATTATGCTAATTTTTATTCTTTTAACGTCAAACTTACTGACAATTTTAAGTTTGTAAAAGCAAGCAAATTTTTTGCAGAATTTCCTACCAAATTGAATTACATAAACATCGATTTGTTAGTGCCTAAATTGTGTACAGGATAAAATTATGCAGTTTCTACATTTACTTTTTGCTTATAATATGATTTTCGAATTCGCGATCCGGCACTTTCCCTACTAAGCAGCTATCTTTTAAATCGTAGACAAAAGGTGAAGTAAAACAAGAATTTAGTAGTTTACAGGAAATTAAGTATGGTGTACCGCAAAAGGGACAGTATTGGGTCCAATACTGTTCAACATTTATATAAATAATTTGTTAGTTCAGAATTATACTGGTGAAGTAATATCTTTTGCGGATAACACAGTTTTGTTTGTTGAAAGTAACACATGGAAAGGAGTCGAACAAAAAATGAATTGTAATTTACAAAAAATTGTGCGGTGGTTGGATGATAATTTGTTAACCATCAATTTAAGTAAAACCAAGTATTTACCCTTTGCAAGTAATATCTCAGGCCTTCCGCAAAATGAGCAAATAAATGTCGACTTACCATTTAGAAAAGAAAAGATTTGGAACTTAGAAAAATCTGACTCTGTTAATTATTTAGGAATATTATTTGATAATCATTTAAAATGGAACAATCATATATAGCAACTTACTAAGAAACTTCGGTCCTTATTTTATCTGTTCAAACATATCAAAAAAATATCTGACATAAGTTGTATGCGAACAGTATATTTTGCTTTAGTTCAGTCTCTGTTAAGCTACGGAATAACTGCATCGGGAGGAGCTTACGAAAATATCCTTAAACCTTTGGAAGTTGCGCAAAAAAGAAATATTAAAACTATTTATGGTCTAACTATGAGATTCCCCACTGATCAGCTGTTCGAATTTACAAATTTTTTAGACGTTAGAAATATTTATTACAAAAATTCCCTACCATATTTAATTAGAACTAATTATTTTGACTTGCCACATACACCAAGCTATCAAACTAGGTTTGACCTTGATAATAAAAAATTGCCTAAAATGTCCACGTCGTTGGGACAAAGAAGTTTTTTTTTATATGTGGGATCCAGGTTATTTAACATTATTCCACAAAATCTTAAAAGTATAATTCGTCAAGTAAGATTTAAAACTGGATGAATGAAATGGCTTCTTGCTAATTCTCCAATAATTATCTAGAAAACAAAATTGCTCTAAGATTCTTTGCTCCTGTGCGTGCAATATTGATTTCGCTTATTTGCTTACTTTGCAATTTTTATATTTTTTAAATTAACGAAGTTAAAAAATATATTGAATTGAAGATACTTGTTTTCCCCTTCCAAACAAGCTTAAATCTAGCAAAATCGGATAAGTCGTTTAGAAGTTACAGCGATTTAAATGTTTACACTTTCAATAGCTTCTCCCACTCTTATCAAGGTCGATACGCCAATGAGCCTTAAACCAAAATGATGCAGAATTGTCTAAGCTTTCCAAAGATGTAATCAGAGTTATACCGTAATATGGGAATTTTCGGAGAAATTTAGAATTTAAAAAAACAATTTTTAATTGTGCCCCCTTGCGGCGAAATGAGGAACTTAAAAGTAATTTCCAGCAATTTCTCTTGACCACTTTACTTATAAAAACTATTTCCGAAAGTTGTGCGAATAATGGTTTCCGAGATAAAGCCTACTTCCTCGCTTATTTCACCACCTGGTACATTGAGTTGTATAATCAGTAAAATAATTAAACTACAATTTAAAGTTGCGTTCTAGAACAAGCAAGTTCATTATTTTGGAAAATTAATGTTCATTGAAAGTAAATATAAAATAAAAAACCTACTGGAACTGCATAAAACTGAAAGTTTGTGTGTGTCAAACTATTATATAAATTTTAGACTTTTCACCGATAACGATTGAACGTTGCATTTGTGAAAATTTTAATATTTTATATAGGTACCTATAAAGCTGACTGAATTATTTCCATGTTCAGTAAATAGATCCAATCTCTTATAATTACAATCCTTAAAGTTGCCACGTTAGTGAAAAAATGTCGGACATTAATGTAACAGTATAAGGCCACCTAATTTCAAGAGCCAAAATATTTCTCATTACGGATCTCCTTTAAATTTGTGGTATTTTAATAATGACATTAGGAAAGCCTTAAATTGAATATTCCTCCAAGTTTAAAATAAATACATGTTATGGGTATTTTGAAAGATTGAAAGGTAGTTATTTACAGTTTAACTGACTATTTTAAAAATATTATCTAGGTATAATGTCTCTTTGCCCTTAAAAAATAACATTTTATTTTAGAGATTGCAGGTTTAAAATTAAGATTTTTTAAATCTTAGTTTTTAAGTCTTAGTTACCGCTTTACTTGAATTGCGAATCCGAACGCATAAAAAGTGCTGGTGATATTTTATTTCTGGGTATTTATCTATATTATAGATATACAGGGTGTCCGCTAATTAATGGTATACCGAAAAACCACAGACTCATTACGTAAAAATATTATCATTTAATCAAACTTAATTATCTACATCCGAAAGTTGATATTGACTGAGATACAGGGTTACAAGTTAAAACTTAATTTTTGATTGTGTCCAATAGCTTTGAGAAAAACGTTTTTTCACAAAATTTTGCAATTCAGTTTTTTTTAAAACGAGAAGTTTATTTGAGTGTGAAATTTTAATGTACAAAGTAGGTGGCGCTGTTTGCGGTATTTTTCGCACATTTATTAGGTCATGACTTTTTTGTGCCTCAGTGTATTTAAGTTTTTAACGAAAATAATACTTTACAGAGTTACCGTTTCAGAGATATTTGCATTTAAATTATTCAGTGTACTAGCTCAGGCAAGTAAAATATAATGTTTTTATTATCTTCATTAAAAACTTAAATACACTGAGACACAAAAAAGTTATGACCTAATAAATGTGCGAAAAATACCGCAGAGAGCGCCCCCTACATTGTACATTAAAATTTCATAAAAAAATTAATTTCTCGACCTAAAAAAACCCTTAATGCAAAATTTTTGAAAAAACGTCAGTTTTTCTTAAAGTTATTGGAGAAAAACGAAAATAAAGTTTTCTTTAACCTACCTCAGTTAAAATCAACTTTCGGATATATGTATGTATGAATAAATCCTAATATTTTTACATAAGGAGTCTGTGGTTTTTCTATGTACCATTAATTAGCAGACACCCCGTATATAATAATAACTTAATAATTTTTGGTAGTAGGTAATTTCGCAGTCTGTAAGATCAAGGAGCCTTAATTGATTTGGTTGATTTTAATTTATAGAGGTGGCTTTCGCATAAAATGTATGTTTTTGTTGTAGCGGGGGCGAACCTTGGTTTGTCTAAAAGAGGGTAAAAGGTAAACCTCTCTGATCTACCACTTTAGCCGCCGGAAAAAACGCCGATAGGAAGCGGCATTCCGGCAAAACGTTTGAAGTCTCTCCGACATTATTAGCGGCAAGGTTTTAAACTCTCATTATGAAGCAATGCCAAAATTAGAGACCAACTGAAGGTTCGGTTTCGGCTAGTTTCGGCCAAAAAATCTAGTTTCGGTGACAGCTTCGGATTCGGCCACAAATCGGCCGAACCTTCGGCCGCGCCGAAACTCAGTGTTCGTGAATTGTCGCGAACCGTTCGCCTAAATTAGGGTGAGTTCGTAGGCAGTGTTGTCTATATAAATAATGTTTTTTCGCTGTTGACCTTTTTTTTTAGGTGGGAAGAGTTCAATCCATTCCCAAGATCGATATCTCGTCCTATATAAAATAAATTAGATTTTAGTATACAATAAAATTTTTAACATGTATAAAAGTTTCGGTTTCAGTCGAAACTGAGACCAAGGCTGAAGGTTCGGTTTCGGTTTGGGCTGAAAATCTTGTTTCGGTCGGACACTAGCCAAAATATAAAAAATTATTTATTTTTACAGGGACAAAATAAAATGCTGTGATTTTAAATAACTAAATTCATAAATTAGAAAACTCGTCATTAAAATCTTTCAAATAAACCACTGTTTTTCGTAATTAAAAAAGAACTTCTACACAATATTTTATGTTGGTTAACATAACTTTTTACACTATATACAGGGTCTGTTGAGATTAAGTGGTGGTACTAAGAGAAATAATTATGAAACTCAGGTAAAATGTAAAATACTTTATTACGAACAAAAACGAATGGTTACAAAGACCGGGCTTGTGAATTATTGTGATAGACAATAATTGAACTCTAACTTACTGTTCTTTCTTAAAACAAACAGAAAGAACCCTTGACAAATATTACGTCTCGAATTACGCCATGAAAATGGAAAATGGAACCGCCATCGTCGAAACATAAACAAATCGGTTCGACATTCAGATAAACCATAAACAGAACAAGCTCTTAGTCAGCGTTACTTTTATATTTCAACAGGGTCGCTAATAATCGATGTCGATTATTTTTTAAAGATAGTTAAAACGAAAAGTGTAAAAAACAAAAGTTTGATCCGTTTTTATTAGTCCATTAAAATAACAAAAATAAAATAAAAGAGTTATTCCAATTTAAAAAATAGCCAAATACCCACCTTTGCCAAGCACTTTGTTTGTCGCTCGATAGTCGATATACATTTTTAGTTGTTTACCCTGAATCTACTAGACTCTGATCACAGAATACCCATATAACGCGCTGGTATAGCACAATCAAATTACTTATAACAGGTTTGAAGCAGTGTTAATTCTTAATCCATATACAAAATTTTATCATTCTCCGTCATCTAGGGACCCCCAAAACATCGACATCTCATAATGTAAAAAAAAAATTTGCGACCTTTATTATTATTATTATTATTATTATTATTATTATATTATGTGACCCTTTCTGTTATATTATATGTAAGTACATTTTTATTTTTATTTTGATAGGTCTGTCATTCAATAAACCGCATTATGATATAAAATAATAAATAAACTTGCGAAAATCCAAGTAAGTGTAAATCGAATTGCAAGAGTGTATCTGAACGGCAACATCACCAAATAAATTCTTTCTCAGAACAGCGCGAAATCGGCGAAATACGATAAATGCTTGTACTGTTACTCGCAGCGCCACCTCGAACCTTTCGAGTAACCATTCGCGGCCGTTTTCGTTTGTCGCCTGTTTTCCTATTCTCAATAGCGTTCTGTTGCGTAGCTATATTTTCTGTGCTATGGAGGATCTAGTTTTCCATATTAAAAACGAACAAGAAGAAGACAACATCAGCCCACTTCGGACGCGAGAGCCATCTATCGGCCAATAGCGAACTAACCAAAAAACCGGGACAGAATTTGAAAATGCTACCATTGTCGATCGGCCTCCTACCCTGTAGTTCTCCATAGACCAGACTATGGAGGACTTGAGGTAGGAGGCCGATCGCAATGCATTGGATTCGGTCCCAAATTAGAATCGGTAATTCAGCTTTACGAGTTGCCATAAGATGGCGCTCGTGTTCGAAGTGGGCTATCAAATAAATGGTTTCTTATGGACGCGATAACTATTTTTATTTAAACTAGTTCTTTAAGGAACAAATAAGGACTTTTATATAAATTTACACTTACTTTGTTATACTTATTAGTAAACTCGGCCTGTATAAAGTTCCAACGATGCTTGGTTTTTAAAATACAGGGTATTAAACATTCTAGCTACAGAGGTTTTTTTTAAAGTGAGCTTACCTTTGGAGCTAGAAAGAGACTTATTTGGCTTCGTTTCCTCTTTGAAGAAGATCCTGTCTTACACCCCGACACAAAGCAAACTCTACTTTTATAAATTGTACCATTATTCATTATAAATATGGAAATTAATTACAATACAACGTTATTTGTCTTGTCTTGCTTGCCTTCAAACATCATTTGTTATATCGAAAAATAAAATGTCAATTGTCAAAAGTAAAACCACAGAAAAAAGGGTTTAAGTAAAAGTTAAAAACTATGGAGGATTTGGTTTTCCATATTAAAAACGAAGAAGAAGAAGACAACATCAGCCCACTTCAGACGCGAGAGCCATCTATCGGCCAATAGCGAACTAACCAAAAAACCGGGACAGAAATTGAAAATGCTGCCATTGTCGATCGGCCTCCTACCCTATAGTTCTCCATAGACCAGACTATCACATAACGATTTTTTGAGGTGTGTATTTAAAATGTGCCTTTGGTTAAAAATAAGCTTTAAGTTGGTAAAAGCTTTCTTTATGCAGTTATTGATATGCTCAGTAAATCTTAGGTTAACATCTAGCAGCAGTCCAAGGTTTCTCGCATTGGGTGAACATGACAAGGTTTGACCACCAAAGTCAACGCGAAGGATATTTCGATATTGCTCCCTACTCTGTGCATGACCAAACAGAAGTAACTGGCATTTTTTTGGATTTAGTTCGAGACAAAATAATATAGAGACTTTTTGCACATCTTAATTCGTCATTCTTTTGTGGTTATGGTTATTCTGAGCATGCGCAATGTCAGAAAGGTGATCCGCTATGGTTAATAACCATAACGGACTCCGTTAGTTACGGAAGGATAAGGAAGAGCTTATCGTTCTCCTTATGGTTATGCTTAAACTGCATGGTCGCCGGAACATACAAAAGTTATGAAGCATCATTGCTATGAATTAAAATTGTGATAAGCAATTAACTAAAATCCATAGCAATAGTAGCTTTACATTAAAATATACAACTTAATCAAATTATTGTTAGGTTAGGTATTTTATTTTGTTTAGGTGCGCCGGCGCCAAATTAATAACTACAGACAGAACGTATAGGCGCTGCAAAATCTCTGGTTTTAACAGTGTCGCTACTCGTTATGTTTAATAAAGTTAACTATAACGGAGCTAAAAACTGGTATTAATTTAAGAGGTGCAAAAAGTCTCTAACGCTGTGTAGATATTCTTAACAGAAGATCAAGGTCAGCTGCTAATCTGTCAGTTGCCTCAAAAATGTTTTCAGGGCAAAAGGAGATGTATAATTGGGTATCATCCGCATAAAGGTGCACAGTGGCAAACCTCAGTTTCTCAATTAGTTGAGAGGTATATAGAGTAAAAAGTAAGGGGCCAAGAATAGATCCCTGAGGAACACCACATGATACATCCATAAATCCTGAAAGATTCGAGTTAAGTTTAACAGATTGTGACCTTCCGGTAAGGTAACTCTCAATTAGTTGGCAAGCATTGTTTTCAAAACCAAGAAACTTTAAAATAGCCAAGAGGAGCTTATGATTTAATTTGTCAAAGGCCTTAGAATAGTCAAGCAGAACCAAGGCAGTAAGTTCACCACGATCGGCTGCTACTAGAATGTCATCAGTGACCTTTAAAAGAGCTGTGGTGCAACTATGATCCTTACGAAAGCCAGACTGGACAGTCGGTAATAAATTATATGTTTGGATATGCTTACGAATCTGATTCTCCAGCACTTTTTCCAAGACCTTTGACAGAGTGGGAAGAATACTTATAGGTCTGAGGTCCTTAATCTCATTGGGGGCAGGAACTTTAGGAATCGGAAGAAGAAAAGAGCTTTTCCAAATTTCCGGGAATGTGGACGTCTCTATGCAAGAATTGACAATATGTAAAATAAAAGGTAGTATATGTGGACAGCAACGGCATAGCATAGATAATCCGATTCCATCAGTACCTAAAGCTTGAGATCTTATGGAGAAGAGAGCGGTTTGAACTTCCTCAAGGGTTGCAAGTGTGAATTGAAAAGCACCAGTATTTTCCTTAATATTTTGTGAATAATAGTTTAACGTTTCAGGATCAGGATCAGGGGTTGAAGATATATAGCGCTTCAATAGCAAGGCAGTCCCACAAACAAAGATATTGATCGCTCAGAGCTCGACCAGGAAATTTTGTCGTTCCGAGAAATTTTTCCAATAAAACGTACAAAATAATAATTGTAGATACGCTAAAATTCATAGCTGAAAAAGATTTTATCTCATCATTTCCAAATCTTTGTGTTGCGCTGAGAATTTTTATTACTCTGCCGGTTACTGTTGCATCTATCGAACGTAGTTTTTCAAAGTTAAAATTAATTAAAAATTACTTGCGGTCAATTATGTCCCAAGAAAGGATTAGTGGCTTGGCCCTTATCGCCATTGAAAGCCAAATTGCTGAGCCCCTCTGTAGGTAAGTATGAATAAAAGAAAAATATTAAAAATAGACACCTATTAAAGATTTATTTTTCTGACAATTGCTTTGCGCCATAATTTCAGGTAGGTAATTGTAAAATAGTAACTGATTTGATTTAAAGGGCAGCCAGTTCATATGTCGCACAAGGGCGGCCAACAGGCCAGAAACGGCCCTGGTGGTACTGAGGGATAATATTTCTCCCCTAGAAGCTGCAACCTGCAACAACCCTATAAATTTTCTTTGCCTGCAACTAGTCTTGAAATAGTCCAGTATGTATACAGGAACCCCAAATAAAACGTGTGAACAAGTGGCTTTCATTTTTATGTTCGGTGCCGCTGAATAATTTAAAATGATTCAGCGCAACAACCGTAAGAAACCCTTGTCAAACTGACAATAATTTATGAATAAACAAACCGATGTCAACGCCAATTTGACTTTGATTAACGAACATTGGGCGTCTCTCTCATCACTAGAGTAGGATATCCTCTCAACAATCCCTTCCCGCTACCCTTTGTCCAAGGTTCAGAGACCTTGCCCTTTGTCATCCATGACCTGAAAATTCTGTGCTTTTCTCGGCCATGGTTTCATGGATTTCCTCATCAATGTTACTTTGTGACATAACGTCAAATTTGACAGTTCAGACTTCCGGTATTGTGGCTCGTTCAAGGTTAAATTAAATTAATCATTTTATTTGTCGAAAAAAGATTGTTTTTAACTACAAATTTAAAAAATACTATAAGCTATGACTGTGGTTGAGTTTTTTGGGTGTACGTTTTTGGCTTTCGGGCCGCCTTTGGCGATGTTTGTATTTACAATTGCCCAAGATCCTGTTAGAATAATAATTCTTATCGCTGCAGCATTTTTCTGGCTCCTGTCGCTGCTACTTTCTGCTTTGCTGTGGTTTGCAGTGGTGCCCTTACGCAAAGATCTTGTATTTGGACTAATATTTTCAGTATTGTTTCAAGAAACATTTCGATTCATAATATACAAGATACTAAGAAAAGCAGAAAATGGTTTAAAGAAAATTACTGACGACAGTACAACCCTAATTGATAACAAACATATTTTAGCTTATGTTAGTGGTTTGGGTTTTGGAATTATAAGTGGAGCATTTTCCCTGGTTAATATCCTTGCTGACTCCGTGGGTCCAGCAACAATGGGACTGAAAACGGGAAATGAAATGTTCTTTTTAACCAGTTCAGCTACGAGCCTGTGTTTTATACTACTGCATACATTTTGGAGTGTGATTTTCTTTAATGGTTTTGATACTAAAAATAAACTGCAAGTAGGATATGTTATACTATCACATTTGTTAGTATCCTGTTTGACTTTACTTAACAGATTTCAAATTTACTCTGCTTCTTTAATACCTTTGTATTTGGTTGTATTATTTACTGCTATTTATGCATTTAAAGTTGCAGGAGGCTCCTATGCCTCATTTAAAAGTTGTATTTGTTTAAAATGACATTGTATTACATTCTGTAAAGCTAGATTTAGTTGCCTACCTTAATTTATTTATTTAAGTTGTATATTACTTAATTAAAATTAATTTATTATACCTAGCTTTTAATATAATAACTAGAAATGCCAAATTATTTAATTTATTTATTAAGTTTTATTAATATAATTAACTTTTATATTTTATATGCTTTTTAGCTTTAAATTTTAAGTATAGACCCGAGCCTGGATTAAAAACTGACAACTTGTTAAAATTAAAACTGAATGTTTCCTGCACTAAAACTACAAATTTTTAACATTCTTTTATTATTTATCAACAAAACAGTGTCATTTCGTCAATTTGACTTTTATTAACAAACGTCAGAAGCTGTGTGAATATGGGTTATTTGTATTCAAAATTATTATATTATAATGATTTAAAATTCGAATGGTGTTAAAAGGACTTTTAGACTGTTTTTGTATTTTATAACTTAAATACAAAAGAACGGAAGACAATACTCTTTATCTTTCTCTATCTTTCAGATAGATGCAGCTGGTCAACCTTCAGCCCGAATCCCTGGGACGGTTCGATTTGCTGTGACGTATAACGCTTCGCGAGTTTTTTAGAGAGCGTAGTTTGTTTAATTAGTTTCTCAATAAATATTTTAAAAATAAAAACCGTAAAAAAAAGTCCATTAGGACCTTATGGTGGAGTAAATGAAATTTACAGAGCAAAATGTCTGAATACTCGGAATTGTACTTTTTTTAAAAGGCGTGCGTCAGCATTTTTTTAATTGAATAAATATGGTCAAACCAGACCAATAAAAAACTAAAAAGGCCATCCCTACTGTGAATTATTTACTTATTGAACAAATATCGAAAAGTTTATCGGTCAACGATGTCGTGGTCAGAACAGAACCCAAGGTTAAGTTAAGAGAAACCTTGTCTTGTCTTGTTCCTTTTGGCTCTGCTCCCTAGGGGCAACTTGCCAGAAGAGGAACCTTGATAATCAGATTCCGTATTAGACGTTCTTGTCCATAGTTGGCATCGGGCATTTCATCATTTACCTTTAGATTAGTCTCAATATTATGATCCTTCCAGGACGTCTACTCTCGAAATAGGCGAATGATCATTTCAAGAGAAGTGATTAGTTTTTCTCTTAAGAATAATTAAACTGTATTCTTGAAACTTAAAATGACTATTCATTTCCATACGATGTGAGCATATTATGATGTGAATAGTGATGTGAGAGGAGAATATTCTCGAGAACGGGAATATTCTCTGTAAGAAAATTCTCCTGAGAATATTCTCTAGAGAAGTTTTTCTACATAATTTACACCGCCTCGATTTACACTGAAAAATTTTGAGTTTCCCTAACCTTTTCTATAACTCTGGCAACAGTGATTCAGGGAAATCCCCTAGAAGCGCGAACGTATACTCGTATGTTTTTAACAGTTAAATGTGATCTTTCTTTATTTAACTGTTTTTTTGTTTAGTTTTTAGTTATTCTTAGGAAGGTATGTTATGTTTTTAAATAAAAAATTTATTTCTTTACGTTTTGTTTGATTAACGCCGTTTGACATTTGCCGAAAATAAGCAGAATAGGTAATTTTTAATTTCTTTTTATTGCTATTTCTAGCAGTTTTCTTACCGTTCTCAGAAAATTCTCTAACTTGAGAATATTCTCCAAAAGATTATTACCGAGAATTTCACATCACTAGATGTGAATTATGAATTGTCCCTTCTCGCGAGAGAGCATTCACATTTCACTTCTCTTAAATTGGAGAATACTGAGAATAGACGTCCTGGAGTAGATAGCAGGCATAATAAAACTAATAAATGAATGACCATAATTTTATTGAAATTTAAGTTGAAAGACATTTATGATAATGAAAATACTTGTTTCTTAGACAGAATTTCTTCTTTTTGCTTGTGGAAACTGATAGTACACTTTATTAAATAACGTTATAGTGAATTTCTTTCTCTTTCAGCTGCTTCTTGTGATCCTATTTAATAGCTGATATTTTCTATAAAATTCTTGCTGGAAAGTTTTACAGAAATGTCATCTTCAGTTTCCTTTTTGAGATGACTAGAGCTTTAGGAATTATTTTTATTTAAAGATGGTTCAGTAACCATGTTCTGTCAGGATTGTGTAACAGTGTTTATTTTTACTTTTAAACATAATGTACTGCTGGTATTAAAAATTGATCTCCCATAAATAGTCACAGATTTGTTCAGTGGTTTCAGGCTGCCTGACAACGAAAATAGCGTTGGAGTTGCATTGCATTGGACCAAGGACAGCCAGCGTATTTAAAGTAAAATGATTGTGCTGGTCTTCACAAATTGTCTTGCTATTTCTCCATAGAATTATTAACCTGGTGGCGTTATAAACACTGTCGCGAAAAGGTAATTCCGGAAATCTTTGAAATTTGTCTCAACGCCTCCTGTAGGAAGAGTTGGTGTTGGTCTCAGACCATAGTGCTTGGTCTGAGGTGTTGGTATTTCGGGCCTCTTGACCGGCACCACAATTTGCTTGGACAGTTAGATATTTCATCAGGCAAGTCTTCTAAGGGTAGCACTAAATTACCTTTGGTTGCTGTGGTAGCATTTCTTGGCTTTGAAGTTTTAAAAGTAAAATAAAATACCTAACTAAACAAAACCCACTAGAAAATAAAAGTAGAAAGTAGGGTTAAGTTTATGTCGATCATCGAGCACAGAAAAATAAAGGGTTTGTCCGTCATCGAGTACTGCATACTTAGCTTTGAACCAAATCGTTTCATTTACCCGAATACACTTAAAAAAGAAGGTTTGATCATTCAACGATAGGTGACGCCATTAAAAATATCGAGCCTTACCACAGACAAATTAATTTAATGATCTATATAATATTAAGATGGCGCTGCGTATATATCATCTTACTGCTATTTTCCGATTAATTTTAAGTTCATATACTGATGCAAGAAGCACATGCGATTAGCGCACTCAAAGTTCATCTCTTTTAACTTCTCCACTCCCAATACCAGAAACAGATTTTGGAATAAGGAACCCAGAAGTTTGAAGTCCAACTATACCACAAAATGTGCAGTTGGCGATCTTAGACATTCGAACAGCTTTTTAAAGAACAAAGCGATATAAATAATATAGCAAACTAACTACTACGAGGTTAAGAGAGGATTATGCGATGAACATAGCCTGCAGTTCTTATAAAAGCAGAAATGGTCGTAAAGACGCTTATCAAAAACATCGCGAATTAATGGATATCGAAGGCTTTGGAGTTGCTAAAGTAATCGCATCTCTTATGTTATGTTTATAATACGTGGCGTCACACAATCCAGAAGAGTATCAAAATGTTGCTTTGGCATTCGATGATGGTTTTTATAGCTTCTGCTTTTAGGATCCTCTGCTGCGAGTTCCACTAGAAGTTTTGCAAAATCACCCAAAGCAGGTCGACGATCAATCCATGGTTTAACCCAGACACGGCCTTTTCGTAGTTTTTTTTCTGTATTTCTTATATCTTAGATTTTTTCCACTAAAAGTTTAGCGACTATTTTGCAGGCTTTGGATTACTTTGGAAAGTTCACTCGACATAGTCCGCACTGTGAAAAAAACTTTAAAAATAAAACTGGCGTGCCACTTATTTTTGTTTTCTCAACAAAGGGTAAACCTTTATTGGCGTGCAAATCGAACTGGCGTGACCACTGGCGCCACTAAATCCATGCATGTGTAAACTCACCTTAATTCGTCAAATTAATTATTTTACTTGTCGAAAAATAAACACAGATTTTTGGCATGAAATATTATTTATCGGAATAAGGAGTCCAGAAGTTTGATAAGGTAAACATTTTACCTGTCTGCGCCAGTCACATGTGCGCCATGTCAATAATTTATCCAATCAGGTTACAGCCAGCAAATTTATCGATCGATTATAGTCACGTGACCAAATACCTCTTATAGAAGTATATTGCACGTGACTTTGAAATTGATAATTTGACTAGCACCTCATTACATTTCTGCTGCCCTGATACCAGACTTTAAAATTATTATGAACCTAAAACAGTGTTTTCTTGACTTTGTGGCGAATGCGCTCGTTAAAATATGCATTTACGTAAAATAATAGGTTCGCTACAGTTTTGCGTGTATATTACTATAAAGGCGGGAAAAATATCATTTTATGTTGATAATTATCGGGCTATAACTGGCCTCACTTCTTTTTCAAACATTTTTAAGAAAATTGTTACGCAATGGGTTTTGAGCAATGATAGAGTGGAATGGGTCTATTTTATCAAAAACTTTTAAAAAAATGTTTGATATCTGCAGGACATAATAAAAGCAACGCAAAAAACTCTTTCATCCAGAATTGTAAATTTTTTCGATGCAACCGTTTTAAATCCTGGTAACATGTTCACCACAACAACGGAATCTTGTTGAAGTTTCTGTTTTCTGCAGTTCTGCATCGTCCAAAATAACCCACAATTAAAATAACCTGTAGCAAATCTAATTAAAAATAAATCGTGTAAAGAAAAACCAATAAGAAAAGGTTACCTTATGCAATAAATAAATAATAATTATTATTAATGCAGCATTTTAGTAAAAATTTTAGTACGCGCATTCGCCATAAAATCAGCTGCTTTATCATACAACATACATACTGCCCCGATATATCCTGTGCCCGATATCAAACTTTAAAATCCCAACAAGCTCACCAAAGTCAGGAAACATTAGTTGCTTATTTATGACCACTTGTCTTGGCTGAGCTGACCTAAACTGACTGCCAAAGAAAATTTATAGGGTTTGTTCGGGTTTGTCCAAGTAAGTCAGATTATCTCAGTCAAATTTCCTCCCCCCTTACCTACGCTAAGGCTACCGGATTTGTGACTGAGATCGTTCGTTTTGGCTGATTTATGTGTCAACACTGTCAACTTGTCACTTGTTTTATTTGCAATTTAGTCAAGAAATTTCTTTTAGTTAGCTCAGCCAAGACAACTTGTCAAATAATAAGCAACTAATATCTGGTATTGGGAGTGCAGAAGTTAATAAAGATGAACTTTGACGTACGCTAATTGCACGTTCTTCTTGTATATGAACTTAAAATTAATCGGAAAACAGCAGTGAGATGAAATGTATGTAGCGCCATCTTAATATTATTTATATCATTAAATTAATTTTTCTGTGGTAAGGCTCGATATTTCTAGTGGCGTCACCTATCGGTGGATGATCGAACGTTCTTTTTTTAATGGAATTCGGGTAAATGAAACGATTTGGTTCAAAGCTAAGTATGCCGTACTCGATGAGACAAACCCTTTATTTTTCTGTGCTCGCTGATCGACTTAAACTTAACCCTACTTTAATTTTCCACTTTCCAGTGGGTTTTGTTTACGTATGGTGTTTCATTTTACTTTAAAACCTTAAAGCCAAAAAATCTGCTATTTCACAGCAACCGAAGGTAATTTAGTGCTACGGCCTGCTCCTTAACCCTAACTAACTTGCCTGACGGTCCTGGTTGGACCTGGTCACAGAACTCCAATATCAAATGTCATTTTTCTGTGTTCGCATTTTGAACCATGGCCTTCTATTTAGTTGTAGACCAAAATCCGGCCATGGCGTCTTATCGTAGAGGTTACAGCGGCAGCGGCATAATGCACCATTCGTCCATAATCCCGCTTAGCCCCGGGCGTCCATCGATCTCCGCGATTTTTCAAACTACAGTTTGCAGTGGCCGGATATCAGTGTTTGCCTACTCTTTAATAAACATCCTAAAGGGCCATGGGTTAAAGATAGGGGATTCTCCTTTTATTTTTTCAGTGACGTATCAACTACCTCTTTTCTGTGGAAAGTTGCTAAAGTCGCTAAGGCCTCTTTAAAATATTTGATTAAGCTTCTCGAGATTAAATAAAGGTTATGTTCAGTTCAGTTTGTTGTTTGTGGTTGAATTTTCAGATTTCAGTCTAGAAAGTTAAAATTTTAAATTGTTTTTGTGCTGTTTTTCTTTCTATTTATATTTTTCTAAAAGTTTTAAGTAAAAAGTGCTGTGCTATATACTTTATGGTTATTACTTTATACAATGTTAAAAGCTTGCTCAGATTCGGTGGATGTCACCGTAAGTAATTTTATATGAAAAGGATTTAAAATCTATAAACTCAAATTTATCTAAATTTTAGGATCTACAATTTAAACTACAGTGTCGAATAAAAACTTTTGAAAACAATGATGCCTCTACATTTCCTAATGCTAATAGCCTTTTAAGTTGTGCAAGTAGATATGGACTATTATTTATTGGAACGAATTCTAAACACTTTCAAGGTAAGTGACCTTTTTAGAGATCTTTTTAACATTCGCCAAGTATTTATGCTGTATCGGGGCTGGTGCACTTTAGGACCCTCATAATTTCATAATTTTTGAAAGTGCATTGAGAAAACTCTTTGTATAGAACGAATTAAAGGCAAAAAATTTATGGACAAAACCGTTTTTTTCTAAAAAAAGCAAAGGAAGTTTGTGTTTGACAGATATTTTTATACGAAAACTCCCCGTTACGTTAGTCCTGACAATGTTGTCTGACTTGGTATAAAATATAAATTGATATTGATAGAAAAAAGAATTTGACTTTATTTGGGCCAATTCAGTTAAAAAATAATGGCTGAAAAAAAATTAAATAAAAGAAAATGCTCTGGATAACAAGAAACAAACCAGTTGCCAATACACCTTTTAGAACAATATACATTCTTAAGTGCTCCACATATGTATACAAGAACAAGAACGAATTCCAAGAAAAGAGAAACAATCACAACTATCCTACAAGAAACGCAAATGGCCTTATAGTCCCTAGACACACTTCAACACGATATGAAAAATCTCGTCACTATGCCGGCATCAAAATTTTTAATAAACTGCCAGAAGAAATCAAACAATCCATAACAACATTTGGAAGAAAACTAAAGGACTTTCTTATAAACAATGCATTTTACACACAAAAAGACTTTTTGAATGCCTAAACGATGGCATATTTGTGTAAAAGGTTTAACCTTCTAGATTTTTCTCGCACACTTGATGTTAGTAGTCTGAAATTTAAATTTAAACTGCCTCCTACGTTAAGTAGTTAATTTTATAGCTTTATATGACGAACCTCAAATCATAATGTATGATCCTTAGTAGAATAAATTTAATTTGAATTTGAGAACCGATTAGAGAGTATGTATTGTTAAGTCCCTTTTATTGTATAAATTGAGAATACATTTGACATTTGACGACGTTGCTTCTTTAATATGACTATGGACAAGCTGTCCAAAACAGTGTCGATATTTTGTGGTTAAAAGAAAGCAGTTTTGATATGATTAATTAATACCAAGGTTGTAATTTTATATTATCATGAAAAACGATTTTTTTAATAATAATCAGCCCTTATTTATCTAATTTTTGTTTTGCATACACTTTTTACTTTACCTATGGATAGGAAATGGATAAAAAATATTCCATAATAAAGCACACTTACTGTAAAAAGCATCACATACGCATTCTTGTATCACAATCTTAAATGATTTTTTGCTGATAACTTTGTGAAGAACGTTTCCTTCATACATTTTTTATCATTTACTCAAAATTAAATACTTTTTCAGTTTTTCTTTCAAAAGTTGTCAAATTCGGAGGATCCTAAAGTGCAGATACGTTTTAGGACTCATCATTCTCCATTCTCTAAAATTAGATAATAAAATTTCTCAGACCAAGCACTATTTAAATGTGCACTATGCCGAGTAGGACATACAATCTCATATTCAGTTAATAGCCCAGTATGTGGGGGTTTTTTGAATGCAAAAGGTGGTGTAGTAGCGATTTTTTTAGTATGTTGTTAGGCTTGGGGCCCTAATGAAAAATCCAAGTTTTCGACCTCGAGGCGCATGCGCTCGAGCCGCCATCTTGGATTTTAGGTACAAAAATTTGATTTTTTGACAATAACTCAAAAACGGTGGCTTTTACGGCAAAAGATATTCTATACAAAGTTAAAGAGGACCAAATTTAGTACATTTTTTGTTAAAAAAAATTTTTTGTAGCACACATATGTTAGGAGTTACAGCTCCGTGAAGTTGCACTATTTGAAAAAAAAATGCGGAACCTTCATTTTGGTTGAGTTTTATTTTATTATTCTTTTTATATATCATTATAGTTTTACATAATTATAAAAAAAAACGAAATCTCGATGGGATGAGTGATGTCCTTTTTTTTTTGTTTATTTAAAAAGGCCGGTGTAATTTCTTCAGTACAGAGAAAACACTGTGCTTTAAAATTAAAAGTCGGTATACTACATCTGCGTGATGTCGACGCTACTTGAGATTCGTTTTTTTTTACGACAATACGCGGCGATCAGTTTTTTATTATTATAATTTTTTTGACATGCGCCATGCACAGTTACCGAAGATAGTGTTCTCAAAATGCGCGTATGTGCGCGATTACCTCGTAACTCACTCGATTTTAAAAGTGTCTTTACAACGACAACGTCACTTTCACTTAAAGTTTTCTCACAAATAAAGCACAAATCAACTTGAAAATTTTCCATTATAACAGCGTAACCTTCTGCAAGCTAGACATGACACATGACACACTGCAGACTCGATGCACGGAAGGTTATTTATGACCCTCTCTCAATAGAGTCTCTTTAAAAATTATTTCAATATGATTTGTATTTGTTTAAACTTAACTTTGTATAGAATATCTTTTGTCGTAAAAGCCACCGTTTTTGAGTTATTGTCAAAAAATCAAATTTTGGTACCTAAAATCCAAGATGGCGGCTCGAGCGCATGCGCCTCGAGGTCGAAATCTTGGATTTTTCATTAGGGCCCCAAGCCTAACAACATACTTAAAAATCGATACTACACCACCTTTTGCATTCAAACACCCCTTTTTGATACCCACGTACTGGGCTATAAATATAATAGGTACTTTTAAAAATTAATATCCACATATTTTTCTTCCATATACCTACTATGTATTCCATAAAATATTTCTGCATTGGATGTGTTATGTAATTTGTGACAGACATTTATAGAAATTTTTGCTTTCTTAAGTTTAGCAATCTTTTAGGTTAAACCTCAGGTCAAACTATAGAAGAATTTTATGACAGATTATTCTAGTTGTAGTTACCCATCTATCTACCATTAACTGTTAATGTAGATACTTAGAACGGATAGTCATTTGTTTAACACAATAACGGCCTAATTAATTTATTGCTCTTGTTTTTTTTTCTAGTTATACAGACTCAGAAACTTTACTCATATACACCAAAAGACAAGGATGTTACGGAGTATCCAAGGCGAAATATTGATCTACCCTCCTCCCCTAAACATCTTTGTGTTAACTGTGACAACACCATTATTGCTGTAGTAGTAGAAAAAGCTCAATGTGCAGTAGTAATATTCTATGATGTCTTATCATTTTTTACTCAAAACATAAGGATTATTAAAGAAATAAGATTATCTTCTACTCCAAGTGTTTATGTAAGGGAGATAAATTGGAATCCTTCTCTTTCGTCTGTATTTACAGCATGCAAAAGCGATGGAACTTTGGGTGTTTACGAGCTTAAAGGAGATGCGGTGGATTTTAATGAACTTCCAGCAGCTTCAGGAGCCACTTGTTTCTGCTGGAGCCCTAAAGGCAAGCAAATCGCAGTAGGATCAAAGGATGGGAAAATAACACAATATAAACCAGATCTAAAAGCTGTAAAAGTCATTAATGAACCACAGTTTGGGGATTCACATATGCTTATCAGTCTTCAATGGGTTTCCAATTATCAGTTTATTGGTGTTTACCAATCAGTCCAACAAGAAGGATCCTCTTCTGTGGTGGTAGTAGATGCCCCCAAAGCAGGAGAACCTTTTTATACGAATTTTGATGATATTTGCTATAGTGGGTCATCTCGTCCTTCACAGTTTTATTTAATCTTGCAGCAAAGTTGGTAAGCTTTAAGACAATTTTGGTTGAAATCTAAAGAGGGTATAACTGCATGTCAAATAAACTTATTTTTTGCCGTCAATTTTCATTGAATTTCTCGAAATTAAGACATATTTATTTCAATTTAAGATATTGAGGTACATTCTTACAGCTTTTTCTAAACGAACCTGTAAGAAAAAACCAACAAGGACACTTTAATATTTATGTAAATAGCAAAGCTATAAGTTGTATTATTAATAATTTTTTTGCACTGTTCCTGCAGTGTGTTTTTGTTTTTATAAAATTGAAAAATGTTCAAACTTGTTTTTCCTAATTGGAATAATGAAACACTTTTACAGTAAAGGTATCAGTCATTCTGTCTATCACAGTAATAATTAATAATGGACATAATGTTTAATTATTCATTTTTCATTCAATAAGGAGGCAACTAGAAAAGTTATGAAATTCACATGCATGTTTTTGTAATTCATACTGAAATTGGAATAATGAAACACTGTCTCAGTAATAATTAATAATGGACATAATACTTAATTCAATAAATATGCAGGTTACTAGAAAAGTTATGAAATGTACAATTATAATATATTTAAATTTTTTTAAAATAATTTCTACCACATTTTACAGTTTCTCATAAGAACAAATGAGTCAAAAAAAAACATTTTTAGAAAATGTTTGTCCTTTTAAGACAAAATAATCTGTTCATTAACTACTTAAAACTACATGAGCCAAGATTCCCCTACTTGTAAAATAATATTGCTATATTTTCTGACCTGCACATTTGTATCTTCATTTTTAGATAGACTTACTTTTTGTTTTTACTTTTAAAGGAAAGATCAAGTTCCGCACCAGTTACAACACACCCCCTTTGAAACTTGTAAATAATTTCATCTCTACCTACTGATAGAAAGCTAAATTTTATATAGAAACTTTTCTAGGAACCTATGTAGGACTAACTAAACAAAATTTTAAAAATACAAAAAGTTAATTTCTGTAAAATAATGCTTTTTTCTCCCCAGGAACTTTCTCATGGTTGCATCGGCCAATAGTAGTGAAGTTGGTGTCTTAGGTAGCAGTGGTGACTCTTGGACTCAATGGATAATGTCTGATACAGCTAGGGCGGAGCTTCCTCTAAGTCCAGATCACCAAGAAACATTGCCTGTTGGATTAACTTTTGACGTCAGTTCCACAACATCATTGCCTTGGGGAGAGTCTAGCATACCTCCTTGTCCATTATTGTGCATGTTATCACACCAAGGTGTATTATGTTGTTTCAATGTTGTGTATTTGAAAGAAGGAGTCCCCACCGTATGTACCCCAGCAGATACTGTACAAGATACTAGTGGCTTGGGTAGTTTTATTACAACTTCAGTGGATAAAATTTCTGCTCCCGAGGGTGTACAGTTTAAACCCGCTCAGACCGCCCCTGCTAATATTCAGTTTGGTATGGGTCAGACTTCTATCTTACCACCGATCTCTAAAAGCACTCCGTTATCAGCGCCAAAAGCGACAATTCAATTTGCTCCTCCTACTCAAAGTACTCCATTACTCACTGGAAAAATGGCTACAGATCTTACATCAAAAAATCTTTTTGGTGGTCAAGCAACGTTAACCCCTATTAAACCTCAACAGCCCAGTCAAGGTGCTTCATTGTTTGGGGGGCAAACGTTAATTACACCAATAAGCAAGGGCCCTAATGCTCCCGCTCCTATTATCAGCTCTACAGTTACACAAGCGACTGATGTAAGTAATGAAAAATATGCTTCAATTTTTGCTTCTTTAAACCCAACTACTTTACCACCAGCAAACAATGTTCCGGTTAAACCGATCGTTATTAGTGCTACGACACCTGCTCCTAAACCTTTAGCAACTACTCCCAAACTTACAGCCACTGTACAACCGTCAGAAATTTCGAATACGCCCACTTCTAAAGCACAACCTAAACAAGTTATGAGTTTTAAACAAGAATTGCAGTTAGTAGATCCTAAGTTAAAGGCGGAAACCAGGGCCATGTTGTCTCAAATGATTAGAGATGAGTGGATGTACTTGGAAGTTGAACTAAAAGTTTTACTTAAACAAGGACGAGCCCTAAAAATAAGTCTAGGAACTGATGAAGAGAAAGTTGAAATGATTACGCACCTAGAATCTTTGCAAGAGTTTGTCAGAGAAGCTGTAGAGATCAGTGTCGGCCAAAGTAGTGAAATCCACTGTCTGAAACAAAATATAATTCAGTCTTGGGCTTGGTATGAAGAGGCTAATTCATACTATAACTCATCGAAAAATGAAACTGTTTCGTTGCTACTAAAGTTGCAACCTTTAGATTCTGTTTCTCAAAAGAGGCTCAAAGATATTGAACAATTAACTTACTATATTGAGTCCCAACTCCAACAAACTAGTAAAACACTAGATGAACAGTGGGGTAATTTTCAGGACTATGCAAAGAAAACCCATAGAGTACAGATGCCAACCATGGAAGCTATATTTCAGACTATGGTTAGACAAAGTGCTATACTTCAGAGACAAACATACATTTTAAAAGATATCGCAATGCGTTTAAGAAAGAAGACGTTTGGAGTCAGTTCTTTACTTCTCTCAGAAAAAGCAGAAAATTTGGCGGATGATTTAAAGGAACTTCGTTTGGATGCTAAGGATATTTTAAAACTGCAATATGAGAAGCTTAAGAATCACACAAAAATCCTCTCTAACAAGAAAGCTAACATGTTACGATC
The DNA here is from genome assembly GCA_963969555.1 of Polydrusus pterygomalis. Taxonomy (NCBI): domain Eukaryota; kingdom Metazoa; phylum Arthropoda; class Insecta; order Coleoptera; family Curculionidae; genus Polydrusus; species Polydrusus pterygomalis. Next base: position 31,006,159 of record OZ018376.1, on the reverse strand, counting down.
TCTTCTTAAACAAAGAGAAGTAACTCATGTCACAGCTGTTAGACCTCAGTTATCCTCTTGGACCATTAATCAGTCTCCAGCAAGCAAAATGAGACAATCAATTTCTAGTTTAGGTGCCCACATGACACCTGTTTCCAAAAGTCCTGTTGCTAAAAGCTTAAATTTTGTTCAATCTATACCCTTAAAAGGAAGTGATATTTCCAAACCTACCCAAGTAAACCAAGGGTTAACATTTACTTTGGGATCATCTCCAGAGAAGCCTAGTTATTTATTAACTTCTAATGCTTCACCAGCCGTCAGTGGATTTGTTTCTCTGGCAAAAAGTGGACCAGGCATTAGTAATTCGCAGGGAAGTGCTTTTGCCCCAATTGGATTTGTAGCAACATCATCGGCAGCCTCAGAAAATCAAATTTTTTCTAAAACAAATTTGTCCACAATGCCTTTTTCGTTTGGTGGTACCCCAACTAGTAAAACTCTTTCATCTTCAGCTGAAATTAAACCAAGTTTTTCCTCGTCTCCGTTATTTAATACAACTTCAACAACAGGAATAACCGTTATAAGTGGTCAAGCAGTTAACTTGGCTTCTAGCAATAGTTCAATATTTAAAGCTACCTCCAATACCACTGGTGTAAAACCCCAGTCTACACAATCTGCAACCACAACAGGTAGTTTCGCATTTTCTTTTGGCTCCAGTAATACATCTGCCAAAGGTATTTTTGGTGCAGCTTCAGCTACTACAAGTAGTACAGGATCGAATAATTTGTTTTTTTCTAGCAGTCCTAACACTAACTCTTCGTCCTTAACACAATCTAGTAATGAGGCTAATAGTTTTAACACCCAAGTAATAAAGCCTACTAGTGTGGCTGCCACAATTATTCCAAATGTCGGTATAAAACCAGTACAGGTTTCAACTTCATCAAGTATATTCGGTTCACAACAGTCTTCTTTTGCTCCATTAAGTAAATCCCCTTCTGTAACTACTATACCTACAGCTGTATCTACTTCAACACCTTCTAAAGCGCCGAGTGGTGTTGCATCAATTTTTGAAAATATACAGTCAGTAATTGACAAAGCTACAGGTAGCACTGGAACTACTGCAAGTGTGGTGGATCCGTCAAAGCCTACATTATCTTTTGACAACTCCACGGAAAGTATTACAACTACGACGCAATCGTTATTTGGATCAGTCTCTTCAACAGCAACCACCAAGCCTGTATTTGAAACCACTACCCTCTCTTCCACTGGAGGCATATTTGGAAGTATTAGCAAGCCTGTAGAAGCTTTTAAGTCGATCTCTACCACTCCAAGTATATTCGGCAGTTCTTTCATAACGTCGCAACCCAGTAAACAAGAACCTTTATTACCATCTTCTGATACTCCAAGTTCACATGAGAGTATGAAACCAGTAGAAACTGCAAAAGAGTCCTCTTCAGTTATTACTTCTCCAGAACTTGCCAGTAAATCATTATCTGGTATAAGTTCATCAGTACCTGCGAATGTTGCTGGCGTTAAAAGCGAATCGTCTACTGTACCTAATACAACCCAAATATCCATTTTTGGATCAAAGCCTACATCTCCGCCTAGTAATACGTCTGTAGAAACTACTACGACATCAACTACTCCATCAATATTTAGCAGCAGTGCTGCGACCATTATAGAAAAATCTGGTGTGAATATTTTTGGAGCTGGGGTGGCCACTAGCTTAACGGCTGGATCTGGAGCAACAACCTCAATTTTCGGATCTTCTAGTAGCTCTGGTCCAATTGTACCTTTGGTGTCTGAAACTAAAAGTCAGTCCACCTCAATATTTGGAAATGCAAGCGATTCTACTGCGGCTGCTTCAAATACTACTGTGTCAAATATTTTTGGTGCTAGTACCCCCCCAACAACTACACCTGCAAGTAACATATTTGCATCTGGAAATACCGGTTCTATTTTTGGAAGTTCTGGAGCTACAGCCGCAGCTGAATCCAAGGCTTTTGACACACCGGCAAGCGTTTTCGGAACTCCACCGACCAGTAAAAATATTTTCGGTACACCTACAACTAGTGTTTTTGCACCAGTTACTACATCCAGCAGTTCATTTCCCGCTACAACAGCCGTAAGTGCGTTTGGAACATCCACCACATCATCGAACATGTTTGGCTCTTCTGGTAGTATTTTTGGCGGTAATGCTACGACTTCCGCAAGCAATATCTTCGGTACACCAACAACCACAAATGCTAACATATTTGGTACATCAACTTCTACACCGTCAACAAATATTTTTGCTAGTGCAGCACCTGCATCCACAACACAAAATGTTTTTGGAAATGCTACCAGCAACGCTACAGCGCCTTTTGGAACATCAATATTCGGGACTCCAAAAACAACTGATACAGTATTTGGTCAGCCAAGTGTATTTGGAAGTCAAGCCACAACAGCATCGTCTATTTTTGGACAACCTGCTGCTACTTTTGGCTCAGGAACTGCTGATTTTGGATCATCTACAACCACGACGGCTGGCAACATTTTTGGTAGTGTAGTTTCTACAAGCGGTGAATTTGGAACAGGTATATTTAAGTGGCAACTTTAAAAAATGTCTTTTTAAAATCGATATTTTATTTTTAGGCTTTAGTGCAGTATCTCCAACAAATACTTTTGGATCTCAAGCTTCCACTCACTCCGCAGGTTCTTTCGGATTTGGTAGTTTAAACGTTGATGGTACATCCTCCTCCTCTGGTAACATTTTTAGCAGTAATTCAAGTAAGCCATATTTTTTGGTGACTTTAAAATGTCAAATATAACAAATTCTGGTAGTGGTAGTTATTAATACTTAAATGAGTATTTTTTAAACTGTGTGGAACCAGAGATAATGGTTTTAAAAAAAATACACATTATCAAACGTAAAATGCAAACTTTGAAAAAATATTTTTATTTTAGGTACTGGTTTTGGAGCAACCCCAGCAGCTAATCCGTTCGGTAAAGTTGAAGCTAAAGCACCTTTTGGATCTGGTGGTGCAAGTATTTTTGGAAATTCCCCTTCTGGCGCTACCACAGCAAATATTTTTGCTAGTCCTACTACTACGGCCAGTTCTGTATTTGGATCTGGCGGTGGAACGACATTTGGTGCCAATAATACAGGTAAAGTATCTAAAGCTCTGAAAGGTACTTATGTAATCATTATATTTTTCTTAATAAAAATTGGTAAAAAGAAATATTTCTCATGTCATTGACGGATTTCAATTACGTTATTCAAATATACAGGGAGCGACAAAAAATACAATAATTCGTTTCTGCAAAAATTAAAAACTTAATTCACAAATTTAAAAACAGTTTAAAAGTTTTTAATATAGTAGTAGTTAAGAGTACCACTTTGATTATTTTCCACTTGTGCCTTTCATTTATGCCATTTAAAAAAAAAATACCAAAGGTATAGAATTTATTGCAAGATAAATATATTCGTTTATTGATAAGTACTGAAGTAATTTTGACAAATTAAAGTATCTTGTGCGAACGCCACAAACAGTTGTAGTCGTTCGGCTGCATTAAGCAGGGCCCCCACATATTCGTCTTGGAACAACCTCAATAATTGTAATTTTTAAATTGTTTTCAGTTTAGTTTTTTGAATCTTTTTAATTTTCTTTGTTTTGAATCACCTTTTTAACCCTTTTACATTATTTGTTGGAAATATTTCAATGGGTACTTCCTTTTTTAGGTGATGTAACTTGATTTTACTTTAGATACGTTTGTTTCGCATTATTTTCGATACACAATTTCCTCGACAATTTCTAATATTGTGTTTCTATAATGTTTGTATGTATAATTAATAGCTTGAAACAGAAACACTGTTGTATATTGTATAATTATAATTATATTAATTATAGCTACATAATAATGAAACATTATAGAAACGCAATACTAGAAATTAACTTTCAAATGCCTTTATTCCAAACTAACTAACATTACTTGTAAAGTGACTACATAATATAAAAAATAATAAGCATTAAAAAAAATAATAAAAAGTGGAAGTTAATCCAATTTAATTCATTAATAAAATCAATTAAAAAAATAGTATAAATAATTTAATTTAGTAAATATATCTTTAATTGTTTTTTAAAAGTTGCCAATTTTTTGATTTTTCTGATTTTTTTTGGAAGATTGTTATATTTTATTATTCAGTCATAAAAGAGCGATTTTTTTCCGAAATTAATTTTTACTGGTACCTATAGTTTGATAATTTATACAACCTCTGGTGTTATGATCAATGTCTTATTCTCCTGAAGTGTTGTTTATTTTTTTTTGTGTCTCAGCTTCATATTAAACCAGATACACCGCTTTCTAGAGACCATTTTGACAAATGAATTTGTAAGTTGTTAAAGATTGGTTTTAATTAAATTCCTGCTTATTTTGAAAAGCCGAAAAGTTCTGACAATATTTCTAGTACCACCTACATAAAAAATTTCTGGATATTTTGTTCAAATCCATGTTTTTTATAAAAGCATAAATGCCTGAAAAAACAACGAGCCCACAGGGCGAAGTATATTTTCTGGCAATATGCATGAATGCTCTAATTTTAAAAAATTGGCTGCGAACTAAATTTTTCAAAAATTTCCGAAGGTTTGGTATGCACAAGTTATATTTTATCCCGAATAAAAAATAATACAAAAAAATTTTAAAAGACAAATTTTGTTGAATTGTATAGTGTGATAATCAATTAATTATTGATTATCAATTTGTTTGCATTCAGTGTCAAATTTCCGATTATAAATTTGACCGGTTGTCATCGCAAATTTCCAGTGTAATTCGTATGAGGAATATTTTCAATTTTATATTTTAGCAAAATATTATTTTTTCTGTAAATGCAAATAAATTGTTAAAAATATAAAACTAAATTACTAAATTGCACGATAGAATTTATTCCGTCTTCATATTGTTGGTCTTTTATTTCAAAACATAATATACATATAAAAAATATTCGAATTATTTGTTTCCTGATTGTGTCCATTTTGACATCTTCAAACAGCGCTCTCTGAAATTGAACTGCCACAATTGAATAAACATATTTAATATAACAGTTTCGAAATATTTTCGACACATTTTCGGTAAAAGTTTCGATTATGCGTCGAAACAGCGAAACTTTCAGCTAGTAGGATATAATATATTATTGGACCCAGGGCCGCCGCTAAGGTGTTGGCCGCCCGTGTGCAACTCAATATTTCCCATCTAGGTGCTACTTTTTTTACATATGTATCAATTGTAATCAGTAAAATGGTAAATACTTACTTAACAATGTAAAGCAATATATAACAGCAAAGGCTAGGAAGTCTCCAAATTAAAATACAAATGTCCATAAATAAAATATAACTAAATAAAATAAAAAGTAATTAAAAACGAACTTTTCGGGCATTCGTTTTGAAAAACTTTTTGACAATGTCTTTAATATGATTGATCCAATGTGAAACATATTTCATGTTGGATAGAAATAACATAGCTAAAGCAAAAAGTCTATCTATCTTGCGTCATCCAGGATCGTATATAGTTTCTAATTATTTTAGGTTTTGAGATCGACCGCTCGGAATATACGTACGGTTTGAAACTGTTGATAGAAGATTATTTTCGTAAATGTATTCAAGAACTAGGACTTTATCTGTGGTAAAATATGGTTCAATAGCTTTAATTTCTTCATAAAAATCGGGTGCACTAATATCACTCTCTAAGCTGTTTATGTCTGTAAGGGCTTGATGCATTTTCTCACAATTGATATTAAGTTCGTCATCATTTTTAATTTTGGTTATACCATATTACATTAAAAATTACTGTTTGTTGTTGAAGTAATTGGAACTTTCTTTAATTGCCGTTATGTCAGCATCCAAATCTTAAAGTAAAAATTTACTTTAAATTCAGGAGATAATATAGGTTCATCAGTTTCTTCATCTTCATTAATTTTTCTTCCAATTTGGTGGGTAGGTAAGCTAGGAAATGCTTCTTCCATGCTAGCTTTTGTAGCTATCTTTGGTTATAAAATAATTATTGTTAGGAATATTAGAGTTTACCGAATCATTATTATTTAATTAAAATAATTTTTTTTCGTTAAATAGTATTATCAGTGGGGTTATCTTTGGCCGCCCGTGTGCGGTGTACACTTTGCACACATGGTAGCGGCGGCCCTGATAGGACCAATACTTTTTAATATTTATCTAAATGATATTTTTAATTTAAACTGTCGAGGAAAACTACATAGTTTTGCTGATGATACGGTAATTTTTTATGAAGGTCTAAATTGGAATATTTAAAAACATACTATTAAAAAAGATTTTATAAAAATAAGCAACTGGTTTAATAAAAACTTATTAACTATAAATTATAACAAAACAACATACATTCCATTTACTTCATACAAAAATAAACTTCCAAATATTGGTCCAATAATTGGACAATTAACTTTGAAAATAGCTACCTTGTTTGGATACCAGCAGACCAGGACGAAAATGACAATGTCAAGAAAAAGAAATGAATTAAGATAATATGTCAACGAAATGAAAAATAAAAAATTAATCTATCAAAAGTACTAAAGTTTAAATTTATTATTATTATACAGTCCATTATATCGATTGTAGCCATATTTTGGCCATTCGCGTCGGATGTGCTTGCGTGATTTGGTTGAATTTTGTTTGAACCTGTGAAGACGCCGTCATTCCGCAAGTCAAGAAAACCATTGCTGCTCAGCGAGATTTGATACAAGCCAGCTTATGGTCGGCACAGTAAGAGGACAAATGTGAAAATATCCTTTTAAATGATTCCTGTGTTCCGACAAAAGTGGTTTCGATTTTGTAAGTAGTAGTTTAAATTTGAAGATAAAATCGTTTAAAAAAAAAATTGATTTCTCTATACTTTTGGATTTTTTTTGACTCAGATTTTGAGTTACTTAAATATAGAGTTGATTTCAGAACTGATTTTGATTGATTTGATAATATTTTGAATGTGATTTATTCAAGATTATTGATAGATTAATGATTAATTAAAGGGGTACCTGGTCAGGTATTGTATGTGTTAATTATTAGTAGGTACTAGGTATTTATTGATGGAGTGCCATTTAATTTGATTTGATTTGATTTATATATGAGTGTTGTAGATTAGTACCTACAAGGTTTGATTTTTTGATTGTGTACAAGTGTACGCGTAATATTTTGCAGATTGTTTGACAATTAAAATCGATAGATTTTGATAAAATTATTTGATTTCAATTTACTTTTAATTGCAAAATGCCTCTAAAACCTGTTGAATTTAAACAATTGTACCGAAAACGAGCTATAATTGAACAACGTTTAAACACGTTTGTAAAATTCATAGAGTCTATTAAAACTGCTATTGATCTAAGTGATGATATTATTTCTGAGTTAGAATTGAATGTTCAAAGGGCAGAGAATATTTTGGCAGAATTTGATGAAGTTCAAATGTTAATTGAGCTAAATTGTAATGATAATATTTTGCAAGAAGAGTATGCGCAACGAGAAAAAATTGAGAGTATTTTCTCCAGAAAAATGGCTGTTGCTAAAACAATTCTAAAACAAAGATCTAGGGATTCAGATAGTGTAGGATCCTCGGTAGGAGCGGTACCTTGTAGAAAAAGTTACAGCGGATTAGAAGGTGTAAAATTACCGCCGATTAAATTACCTATATTTGGTGGTGATTATTTAAAGTGGATTGAGTTTAAAGATACCTTTGATGCATTGATTCATGACAATAAAAGTCTTACAGATATTCAGAAGTATCACTATTTGCGTGCAAGTTTGACTAATGACGCTTTAAAGATTATTCAAAGCTTAGATTTTTCTGCGCAAAATTATAATAATGCATGGCAAACTTTATGCAATCGCTTTAGCAATTCACGTATGTTGGTAAATAATCATATGAAAGCTCTTTTCGATCTTGATAATTTAAGTAAAGAATCTGCAACCGGTTTACGAAATTTGATAGATAATGTTAAAAAACATTTGTGTGCTTTAAAAACACTTAAATTACCCACTGAAAGTTGGGATGCGATTATAATTCATTTAATTTCAATTAAGTTAGATAAAACAAGCTCATTAGAGTGGGAAAAGGTAAAATGTGATAAGTCATTGCCTGATTTAAATGAATTTTTTGATTTTTTGAAAAAACGTGCTAATTTTTTAGAAACAATAGAACTCAATGGTTGGTCAAATAATAGTGGTATAAATCAAGCTAGGGATAATAAGGATAAGAAATATTCAAGATCGTTTTTAGTACATGATGAAATTAAAAAACGATGTAATTTGTGCAAACAAAATCATTTGATTTATACTTGTGAAAAATTCCTTAAAATGTCTGTAGCCCAACGCTGGGACACTATAAAGGGTTTAAAATTATGCTGTAATTGCTTATGCACAGGGCACTTCAGTTATAAATGCCAGAAAATGGGTTGTAAGATTTGTAAAGCAAAACACAGTGCATTGTTGCATGAAAATAAAGTAGGAGGTATGAACAATGTTAATGCTAATACCAATGAGTTGGCTACACGCTCAGATGAAAGAGTAAATATATTGCTTTCAAGCGAAAACCTTAATGATTCAAGTAATTCACAAAAACCATCTTTGGTCTTAGCAAATAACATTTATTTTGATAATGATTATGTTTTACTAAGTACAGCCAAGGTCAAGGTATACGATAAGACTGGAAAATCTTATATAGCGCGTGTACTTTTAGATTCAGGAAGTCAGTCCTGCTTTATCAGTGAAGAGTTTTTAAATATTCTTGATGTGGATACAAAGACTGCTGATATTTGTGTTACAGGTATAAATAATTCGTTATATTCTTTAAACAGAAAGTATCAAGTCACAATTAGTTCGAGGTTTAATGATTTCTCTTCAGTAATTAATTGCTTGGTAGTGCCAAAAATAACAGATAATTTACCAGCCTATACTTTTGAAGTTTCAAATTTAAGAATTCCTAAAAATGTATTGTTAGCGGATGATTCATTTTATGTCAATGGAAAAATTGATATGCTTCTTGATGCAAGTTTATTGTGGAGTATTTTGTCAGAAGGTCAAATTGACCTAGGAAGAAATTCACTTTCTCTTCAAAATACCGTCTTGGGGTATATTGTTACGGGAAAATTATCATACCCAATAAAAAATAACGTGAAATGTCATTTTTCTGTACAGCCGTTACAACAATTTGACAATGACGAGTTACAGAAATTCTGGGCTGTGGAAGAGCCTAATGTCCCCATTCTGCATTCAAGCGAGGACATCTTTTGTGAAGAACATTATGAGAATTCTATGTCTAGGGCCCTTAATGGTCAATTTATTGTCAAAATTCCGTGGAGGGAAGATCCTTCTTCATTGGGTGATTCAAAGCCTCTCGCTATTAAAAGATTATTAAATCTTGAGGCAAGATTTAAAAGAAACCCGGACTTAAAAAAAAGTTATACTGCCTTCATTAACGAGTATAAAGATTTGGGACATATGTCTCTCAATTTTGATTTGAATTTGAACAAACCTTCTTATTTTTTGCCACATCATGGAATTATTCGAAACGAAAGTCTGACAACCAAGCTTCGTGTTGTATTTGATGGATCCGCACCTTCTAGCAATGGAAAATCCTTGAACAATATTCAATATCCAGGTCCAGCTATTCAGAATGATATTGTAAGTATTTTGCTTCGATTTCGGGAACATAAAGTGGTTGTAGTTTCTGACATTAGTAAAATGTACAGGATTGTACTAATGCATCATGATGATAGGGATATGCAACAAATTTTATGGAGAAATGATCCCTCAGAGTCTATTCAAACTTATCGATTAAATACAGTGACATATGGCACAGCTAGTGCACCATTTTTAGCTATGCGCTGTATTCAACAATTGTCCTTTGACAACAAGGAAAATTATCCTAAGGCAGCAGAGATTATATTAAGAGATTTTTATGTCGATGATTTGATTACTGGATTTCCTAATGAAACTGATGCTATTAAAACTTGTGACCAGATTGTTAAAATTTTGAATTCTGCTTGTTTTAATTTAAGAAAATGGGTTTCGAACAGTCAGGACATTTTAACTCATTTTAATGATAATTCTGACTCTCTTAAAGTTCTTACTTTGGGAGATAACGAATCAATTAAAACATTGGGAGTACAATGGTCCAATAAGTCTGATATTTTTAGTTTTCGAGTAAAGGACAGTAATGTGCCTTCAGTTGTTACAAAAAGGTCAATGTTATCTGCAATTGCGAAGATTTATGATCCTTTAGGGTTAGTTAGCTGTTGTATAATTTTAGTAAAGATTATGATTCAGTTGCTTTGGTCGTTAAAATTGAATTGGGATTCAGAAATTCCGTCCGAATTGGGTGCTAAGTGGCGACAGTTTCAATCAAAACTTACCTCATTAAATGATTTAAAAATTCCAAGGTTTGTATTATGTGATAACCCTGTTGTGATAGAGCTTCATGGATTTAGTGATGCCTCCAAGCATGCATACTGTGCTACAGTCTATGTAAAATGTGTTGATTCAGAAGGTCACATTACAGTTAAATTGTTATGTGCAAAAACTAAGGTGGCCCCAGTTAAAATGTTAACGATTCCTAGATTAGAACTCTGTGGTAGTTTATTATTGGTTCAATTAATGAAAAAGATTTTAAATTCAGTTATCTTTTCGTTTGAATCTTACTATTGGTGCGATTCACAAATTGTATTGCATTGGTTAAATTCCAATCCAGCAAACCTTCAAGTTTTTGTAGGTAATCGTGTAGCAGAGATTCAAAGATCTTCGAATATTGATAATTGGAATTATGTTAATACAAAAGAAAATCCTGCTGATATTGGCAGTAGAGGAATTTTACCCGACCAGCTAAAACATTGTCAAACATGGTTTAATGGTCCATCATTTTTGTCAACAAATTTTAAAAAACCTAAATTTCTCGATTTGCCTCCTATTTCAGAGATTCCTGAAATTAAAAAAAATGCCAAGGTTTTTACTTCAGTGAAAAATGATTTATGTTCAATATTTAATAAGTTTTTAAGTTTAAACAAATTAGTAAGAGTTGTAGCATACTGTCGTCGATTTATTCATAATTTAAAATCTGGTGTTGAATTAAAAAACATCGGTCCTATCACAGCGACAGAATTTAATCTTGCAGAATTATTTATGGTAAAACTATCTCAGGAAGAAAGCTTTTTACAGGAATTAAGTTTATTAAAGGGTAATAAGTCTATTCCTTCATCAAATCGATTATTATCATTAACTCCATTTTTAGATGATAATGGTTTATTGAGGGTAGGAGGCCGTCTCAAAAAATCATCACTAAATTATGAGGGAAAACATCCTTTATTATTGGATAAGAAACATAATTTTAAGGCATGAGCATTTGCAATTGCAGCATGCTGGTCCACAGCTTCTATTAGCTAGTGTACGACAACGATTTTGGATCGTCTCCGGGATGTCATTAGCAAAAACGATTGTGAAAGGTTGTATGAAATGTTATCACTTTAAACCCAAACCAATGCAATCAATTATGGCAGACTTGCCAGAGTCTAGGGTTAAAATATCACCTCCGTTTCATATAACTGGGTTAGATTACGCAGGGCCATTTATTTTAAAAGATAGAAAGGGCCGTGGTTGTAAAACTTATAAGGCATACATATGCCTATTTATTTGCTTTTCGACAAAGGCAGTTCATTTAGAATTAATTAGTTCCTTAACTAGTGAGGCATTTTTAGCAGGTCTCAGACGGTTTGTCTCTAGACGAGGAAAACCAGCACACTTGTACTCAGATAATGGGTCAAATTTTGTAGGTGCAAAAAATGAATTAAAGGTATTATATGAATTTTTAAAGGATTCAAAGGATGAAATTGTCAGTGCTTGTGCAAGTCAAACTATTACATGGCATTTCATCCCTCCTAGTACTCCAAATTTTGGTGGGTTATGGGAAAGTAATATTAAGGGAGTAAAGTATCATTTGTATAGAGTGATCGGTGAAACGATTTTGATCTATGAAGAATTTATAACTCTGCTTATTCAGATCGAGGCCACTTTAAATTCACGTCCTTTATACGCCCTTTCATCCGATCCCAATGATTTCATTCCTTTGACCCCTTCGCATTTTTTGATTGGACGACCATTAAATACAGTTCCAGATCCATATTTTAAAGAAGGCACAAGAATTAACCAGTTATCAAGATTGCAATTAATCCAACAACTGTTACATGGTTTTTGGAAACAATGGTCAAAGCTATATTTGTGTCAGCTTCAACAACGGCGAAAATGGAAGACCAGTCAACTTATGGACATTAAAATTGGAATTTTAGTATTATTAAAAAATGACAATTTACCACCTTGCAAGTGGTTATTAGGAAGAATAATCGCAATCCACCCAGGTGACGATAATGTGGTACGCGTCGTTACCGTAAAAACCGCTAATGGGACATTTAAACGCGGTATATCAAAAATCTGCCCGTTACCAATGGCAGAAAGTGTTTTTTAATCTTCAATTAAATGTGGATATTTGATTAGACTATATTTATCTATTGTAATAAGTTATCTTTTATTTGAACGTTTTGTTTATTTTTTGAAAACGTTCAAAGGCGGGGAGTGTGGACAATTAACTTTGAAAATAGCTACCTTGTTTGGATACCAGCAGACCAGGACGAAAATGACAATGTCAAGAAAAAGAAATGAATTAAGATAATATGTCAACGAAATGAAAAATAAAAAATTAATCTATCAAAAGTACTAAAGTTTAAATTTATTATTATTATACAGTCCATTATATCGATTGTAGCCAATAATATGCAATCATATTAATATAAAGGAAGGTGAAAATGTTAAATATCTAGGAATAATTTTTGATAAACATTTAAAATGGGATTTACATAGTGATTACATTGTAAAAAAACTAAGAATCCTTATACCAAAATTTAAACACATTAAACAATTTTTAAATATAAAAGAATTAGAAATACTTTATTATTCTTTAGTACAAACCCATTTAAATTATGGAATACTAGGATGGGGAGGCATAAATAAGAATTATCTTAATAATATTGAAACTATTCAAAAATACATTTTGAAAATTATTTACTAAAAATACCACCACTATTCTTCTGATTTACTATTTAAAGATAGCAAAAAAAATGGATGTTAAACAAATATTTTCTTACAACATGTTAATATATATTTTTAAACATAAAAATAAAATAAATTATATCAATCACACACATGAAACTCGTCATAAAAATACTATTACATATAAAAATAGAGTAAACAAAACAATAGCACACAAACATTTTTTAAACATCAATCCATATATTTTTGATATGCTACCACAGTCAATTAAAATAATTAAATAATTATAGAAATAAAATTAAAAATTGGATATTATCTAATCCAAAAGATATATTCAAGAACGTCATTAATAAATAATAAATATACCAAGTTATAATGAATAAAATAAATAAATATATATTATATACATAACGTATTGTAACTTCGTATACTATAGTGATATAAAATATACCAATAAAATAATGTCATAATATTCGTTTTATATTATAATCTAATTGTGCCTGAATTATGAAATATATTCCTGACAAAAATATTATATTAGTTAATTCAAAACAAGTATTTTACTTCTGACTTCGGAATTGATAGTTTATACAAAAAAAAAATTATAGTATGTCCCCGGATGTAGTTGACAAGAGGAAACAGATCTTTATTATTGATTTTACGAGGAAAATTTATTCTTTATAAAAAATTCTGCTTGTCGTGAAAATGAATTTACCATATAAAAATTTTAGATCAGATATACAGGGTGTTGATAAATTAAGAAAACATGAAAATGCTTTGCGAGAGAAGTACCATTTTTATTATTTTAGACAAAATGTTTCTGAAACAAAGTTGTTTATAATCCAAAATAAAGCCTAAATACAAAATTTAAAATCTGAATTCTAATTTTTGTTTTTTATTTCTTACAAGAGAATTTATGAACATTCAAAATGAAAACCTGAGAGTGCTGACTTATTTATTTAATTTATTTCTAATTTGGAGAAATATGTGCAGGTTGGAGGAGTATATGTAGAATAATATTTTTTTTTTCAATTTTACATTTTGAATGTTTATACATTCTATTGTAAAAAACAAAAATTAGAATTCAGATTTCAAATTTTGTATTTAGGCTTTTCTTTGGATTATAAACAACTTTGTTTCATAAACATTTTGTCTAAAATAATAAATAATGGTACTTCTCTCGTAAAGCATTTTCATGTTTTCTTAATTTATCAACACCCTGTATATCTGATCTAAAATTTTTATATGGTAAATTCATTTTCACGACAAGCAGAATTTTTTATAAAGAATAAATTTTCCTCGTAAAATCAATAATAAAGATCTGTTTCCTCTTGTCAACTCCATCCGGGGACACACTGTATATTAGCATTAAATGTAAAAAAAATATTTGAATAAATTATTATTATTATCATTAGTACCAACCACTCGGAAACACGAGCAATAGCGTCATTTAAAATGTGTACGTTTTGAAAATGTTTCCAAATTTGTATCAGTTCCCATTTTGTATCAAAAGAGAAACATAGGTTTCGATACATTTACTAAAATGTGTCTAAAAATGCCTGATTTTATTTTAATTCTATTAAAGGTGGTGCTTTCGGTTCGACAAATACATTTGGTGCTTCAGCATTTGGACAAAAACCACCATTCGGTCAAGCGAGCGCCTTTGGATCAAATACCTTTGGAAGCCCCCAAACTGGTTCGTTTAGCGGGGGCGGTACCTCACCGATAGCACAAACTGGTTTTGGGACTTCCGCTGCTTTCCAAAAACCGTCAGGTTTCGGTAGTTCGCCAGTTTTCGGAGGTTCTTCCAATCCTGCTTTCGGAGCTGCTCCTAGTTTTGGAGGGGCACCTGCTTTCGGAAGTGCTCCCACGTTTGGAAGTCCTGAGAAAGTTTTTGGAGGAGTGCCGGCTGCTAGTGGTAAGTGCTATATGTCGGCGGCAATCTTTGTAAAGTCGCCACAGTGGTTCTTTTCCCGTGCGTCATCTCTTTTACGTCATCAAAATCGTAAGAATCAAATCAAAATTACGAGACGAAAAAAGTCAAAACTAAGTTAAGTTCATAAAATGGACGTGCCTGCCTACCGTTTGACGTACCTACATAATATCACGAAAAATTATTATTTATTTTAAGTTTTGCCCGGCATTCTCTATTATCTAAAAGAAATTGACAAACAAATGTTTATACATTTAATACTAGTTTTAAAGCTTAAAATCTACAAAAGTTTGGTGTTTTATTGACTATTAAAATCGCAAAAGTCAAATTTTTAACATCCTTTCATTTAAGGGAATTTAGCCACTGCCGTAAACGTTTCAAAGAACTTTCACGGTTAGAATATTTAAAATAAATAAATTAGTTATTATAAAAATCCATAAATACTTACCGCCAAAACAAATGGTGGGTATAATTACCTCTAAAAGGAACTATTTTTAGAAACAGGAACAGTTCTAAGGCACACAGATTTACAAAATACGAATTAGATTGGCAGATCAAAATAAGGTTGACAATGACGTTCTAAAATACAACGGTTGTCAACTAAACAAATAAAGAAAGTAATTAACTGACGTTTATAGTTTTATCCTTGTCTAGCACGTTATATTATTGCGGAATTTTGGAGACGTTCTTTTATGCTTTTATTCAAACTTGTTACTGTAATAAACAAGGATGCAGAGTTATTAACCACGTCGAGTCCTGATCGTTGATTGATGACGCACGGGCAAAGATCCACTGTGGCAACTTTATATTATATATTTTTTAGAGATCGGTTCAAATTACCGTTACTGTAAAGTAAAATTCACTTTTACATGGGAAATTTACACTTATAAATTAATTTTATACTCTTTAGTCTGTTTTTGAAGTCGATTCTTAACCACTATTCTAGGAAATTTTACCACTTTTTTTTAATATACAATATACAGGTTTTAACTTTGCTCTTTTATAAAAGCCTGTTTACATTGCATGACATATGCACCGAGTACCGAGTAGTACTCGACCAGAATTTTCACCGAGTAGTTAGTACTCGGTGCTCGGTCTTATGATGTTCATTACTCGGCCCAGTATAGATATATATATATATATATATATATATATACAGGGTGGCCCATTACTGCGACCAATGTCAATATCTCCTGCTCCTGTACCATTAAAGATAGCGGAAAACTTTTGACAAAGCCTATTAAGGGTTATAAGATGCTTCTTTTAAAATTAATTCCGTCTATACTATACAGGGTGCTCCAAAAAAAGCGGAACGGTAAAAATTTTCCATTTTTTAAAAAGAACACCCTGTTTTTTTAAATTTTCAGATTCTACATAAAATTATAATTATTTTTCATTAAATGCATTATTAGTCCATACTTAATAGTTTCCGAGATGTTGACCTTTTGAAAAATATCATTACTCGGCAGCCGAGTACTAGGTACTCGGTCAATACCTTCAGCCGAGTACTCGGTACTCGGTCAAGTTAAAAAACAGGGCTCGGTGCAGCCCTAGTAAAGGTACCTATGTATTGTGATAGCCCGTTGGAAAGGACATAAAAAAGGAAATACGACCCACTTGTTACTTTTGCATTTCGGTAATCTAGAAAACCAGAAATAAAATTGGCCATTTTAGCAACAATTGATACTACAATTTGGGTTTTGCCAGCGCAGACTGTTGTCTGCAGGTTGTTTGATTACTTGATGCCGCATTCCAATGGTCACCTTATTTTCGGTTTAGAAGAAGTGAATACTTATCTGTTGTAGTATTTTTGCTATACTAAAATGGTTTATTTAACTGAATCACACAAAATCGAAATTTTAATGATGATTGGCTTTGGCGACAGACTGCGTACTCAAGCAAAAGTAGCGCGAAACACACCCTGATTTACTACCAATTTCCCAAGGCATCATCAGCAAAATTGAAAGACGTTATCGTGAAGTTGACCACGTTAGGGACATAACCAGAATAAGGCAGCCTGGAGTGACGGATGAAGACAATTAAACGTTTTACTTGCTCTTCAAGAAAATCCTATTACTCCAGTTCGGCAACTTGCAAGAGAAAATAACAAGCCATACATACGTCTGCATTCAAGTTAGTGTAATCATGTCAAATGCGTCCTTATAAAAATGTTAATGGTACAAGAGCTACTGGAAGATGATTCGGACCACCGTCTTCAGTTTTGTGAAGTGATAATGAATGAATGCACTTGTTCAGCATTTAGTAGATTTGGACTGGATCCTTTTTACAGATGAGTGTACTTTTGTACTAAATGGTAAAGTCAATAAACAGAACTGTTAGACATAGACATAGACATAGAGACATAGACATATTTTATTTGACCACATTTTTGCAAAGAATACAAATTGAGGCAAGTCATAGGTACTATAGGAAATATAAAGCAATCCTTTACGGGTGAATTTAACTAAATTAACATAATATAATAAATTAAAACATAATAATTGTATAAACAAATATAATAATATAAACAAACTTGTAAACAGTAACTAACAAACAAAATTCAAAATATAAATGTTGTATTTTGTGACTTTACAACATTAAGGTATTCTACTGTCGAATAGAAAGCGTGGGATTTAAGAAATTTCGTAATCCCACTCTTAAATTTCTTTTCATTTAAGCTCTTTACCCTTG
Source organism: Polydrusus pterygomalis (assembly GCA_963969555.1). Lineage (NCBI taxonomy): Eukaryota > Metazoa > Arthropoda > Insecta > Coleoptera > Curculionidae > Polydrusus > Polydrusus pterygomalis. The sequence goes on along the minus strand of OZ018376.1, from coordinate 30,988,474 downwards.
TAGGAAGCACATTATAAAGCTCAATTTTTAGAGAATTATTTATAGACTTACTAAGTCTGTACTTGTTTGGCCGAATAAAGTGAGCCGACCTCGTGCCATAGTGGTGAATGTCGGAGTTAAGTTGAAAATGACTATTGTTTCTATGAATTTCAAGTAATTGGTGCAAAATAAATAATGATGGCAGCGTCAAAATCTTTAAACTAATAAAATGTGGCTTGCAGTGGTCACGCCCACCAGTACCCGCAATAACTCTTACAGATTTTTTCTGCAGTCTAAAAATACGTAGGGAGTTAGATGAGTTTCCCCACAAAAGTACTCCGTAGGAAAGATGGACATGGAAGAGTGAGTAATAGACACTCATCACTGACTGGTGATCAAGAAGTGACCTTAATTTTCTTATCACGAAAATCGCCGAAGACAGTTTAGTCCGTAGTGACTCTATATGGGGAGTCCAGCTTAGGGTATCATCAACAGTTAAACCCAAAACATTTACACTTTGACCCTTCACAACGTCACGACGTGTTGAAATTACCAACTTTTGAGTTTTTTCGGTATTTAGTGTCAGACAGTTCTGTGTAAACCAGATGGCGGCCCTCTCAGCCAGATGTAAGCTAATTAAATTTAATTCGTTAATATTTTTATGATGACACAATAGAGTTGTATCATCTGCAAAACAAAAGCAACCGTAGAGGGCAAGAAATGAAAATAGGTCATTTATATATATGACAAAGAGAAGAGGCCCAAGAACTGATCCCTGGGGCACTCCATTCTCGATCAGTCCAAAATCCGACATAACCTCATCAAGAGAGACACACTGTCTTCTCATAGACAGATATGATTTTAGCAGGCTCAAGGTCTCACCCCTGATCCCGTATCGATATAATTTCTCAACTAATAGCTTGTGCGAGACACAGTCGAAGGCCTTGCTGAGGTCGCATAGGGTCATGCTCACATGTTCTCCCTTTTCGAGACCCTCGACTATGTCATGCACAATCTGAACCACTGCCTGAACAGTAGAACGACCCTTCCTAAAGCCGTACTGAGAAGCATTTAAAAGACCGTTGGCCTCAAAATAATCACTGATGTTATTCTTCAAGATAACCTCAAAAACTTTCCCAAAAATTGGTATGATCGAAATCGGTCTGTAATCAGATACCGAGTCCACATTACCCCTCTTAAAAATTGGTATCACCTTGGCCAACTTTAGCGAATTTGGAAATACACCCTGTGCTACGCAAGCATTAAATAAAAATGTTAGGGGCTTAATAAGTTCCTCACACATATGCTTTAAAATTATGCTATTTATATTATAAATATCAGAAGAGGCAGAGTCTTTAAGAGACAGAATCGCAGTTCTGACATCCTCCTCAGAAATAGGCAAAAATGCAAATGACTTGGGTACCAACGGAATGGAATTTATAAGTTCTTTCTGTAAATCGTCTTTAATCGACAGCTGCTGAACCATTTCGGAGGCGACCCTCAGGAAATAATCATTAAAGTCACCAGCGCTTAACCTAGTCCCATTACTATAATTTTTTCGTGGATTATGATTTCGTTCCACATTTATAATTTTCCACGCGCTCCTCGACTTATTCCTCGAACTGACAATATAATCACTATATGCCTGTCTTTTTGCCCTTACAATAGAGTTTTTATAATCTTTGATATTGGTCCGCAGAAAATCCTCACTGGATACGGGAAACACATTTTTTGCAAGGAGAACTTATTCCAGCTTTGACTGCTTTATTTCCTCATCATGCAGAAGCAGATCTTCATGATGATTGAATATGGTTACCGCAGGATGGTGCTCCGCCTCCTTATAAGTGAAGTTTTTACAAACCGCTGGCCGCTGGATAGAAAGGATGTCATTGAATGGCCACCACGATCGCCGAATACACGAAATTCACCAAATAACCCCGGATATGGTACATAATGTCAAGGTGTTTATAAAGAAATGGCCATTTTATCTATAATTCTATAATACCGAATAGCAAAATAAAATAGTGGGTCGTATTCCTTTTTTATGTCCATCACAATAGATAGGTACCGTAAAACGAGGCTACTTTGAATAGTTTTGATCTTTAACTGACAATAGGTCCGTTGTTTTTACATGATTTAAAAAACTGCTTTCGTCATACTTGGGCGATATCTTAACGTATCACTTCCGAAAATTTAAATTTAATAATCCGACGACTTCCATTTTTTTCTTTGGAAATCCATGGGTTCAAAGTTGTACTGAAAGTGGGGCTACTTTGAATATGGTACTTCAAGCATAATAAACAATGAAAATCACTAAAATGGGTTACTTTGAATACTAATTAAGTAAGAAAATGTTTATATATTTTTTTAATAAATGATCAGGCAAAAATGTAAAGCAATAATAAAAAATAAGCTTTATTTAACACCTATTTAAAAAACGTTTATAAAAGTATAATATGTTTTTTCTATAAATTAGAGTGTACTTACAGGTAGACACAAAAAGCAAAAAAAAAATTTAAACGGTTTCACTTACCTAAAATTTTTGAACTATAGTTCAAAGTAACCCCGCAATTTAGCAAAAAATGACTATTTTTAGGTTAAATTTTGCAAAAGATAGAAAATGGAACAAACTTACTTTTTTTCTGATGTAATAGTATGACAATCAACCATACAGCAACTACAAATAAAAATTAAATTTATTGTGGAAAAACTCACCTCTCTGCAGACAAAAGTTTCACGACCACAAGAAAAACGAATTTTTACAATTTTGAAACTATTCCCTTGACAGGTGAAATTTTATAAACGTTGATATTTGTCCAATTTTGCCAGGTGTTGTGTGATATTAAGAAAATACTTCTACAAAGAAAAAAATCCTATTAAGTTAAAATGCAGTTCGTCTATGCAAAAATAAGAAATTTACACTTTTCGTTCAAAGTTGACCTTAAATTCAAAGTAGCCTCGTTTTACACCTCATTGAATTGAATACATTGAAAAAAAAAGTTAGGGGCGGTTTCTACCCCTAAAAGAGGGGTAAATTTCACGAAGATGCGACAAAATATGCCAAACTAAAAATAAACGCAGCCGTAGTTCTGTATTTTTTTTAACAAATAAATAGGCTTTCTAATTTTGAATTTATTCCAGTTAAAAATTCCACCCTGTATTTTCTGTACAAAGAACTACCAAATATCGAATTTATGAAAATATTTATTATAAGAGCTACAACACGTGTTTACCTGATACATATAAAAACATGGTTTTGTTAAAAAAGAATTACAAAGTAACTTGTCTAAAAATTCAAGGTGGTTTTGGAGCTGCAGCTGCACAACAGTCCCCTGGTTTCGGCAACTTAGCTTCACAGAACACTATAGGCTTTGGGAATTTAGCACAACAAGCAAGCACGCCGGCTTCATCTCCATTTTCATCAGGGTAAGTCATTACAATTCTCGAAATCAGATGATATTTTAAATGGTGTTTCTTTTTCCACTATATCTTTATTCCCCTCCCTTACTTCGTTAAAAATTAACCCAGGATGTCATTACCGATTTTAACCAAGGTTACATATTTTTTGGCAGGCCGTTATTTCTTTGTTTTACCCAAAAATCCTCCAAATACCAGTCTTTAGAGAACACATACCGAGAGTTTTACGTTAAAAAATATTGGACTTATTTATATAGCCTAACTGGACAGATAGGAAATGTTTTCGTCTATTCATTGAAGGAACCAGAAACGCAGCATCGTATTTAAAAAATTAGGTTTTTTTATTTTTTTGATAAAATTAAAAAAAAAAAAATTTACTTTTACTTTTCCAGTATTTAATAAATAAGTTTAATTAAAATTTAATAATATAATAAAAATGATTATGGTATCTTCTATAAACTTATTCTTCAATCCCCTGAAGCTGAGCTTGTTAGGGGCAAATCTTATTTTTTGTTTTAGTATGTAAAATCATAAATCATAAATATGCATTAAAAATCAAGTTTTAAAGTAAAAAATGCTAATTTATAGTATTTTGAAGAAATATATTACCTATAATAAAATTATTAATTTATAATTTTTAAGTAAAACATATTACTTATATAAATTATTCAGAACAATATTAATTAAAGTATTTCTAAAAATATTTTCAAATTATCTGTTTTTCATATCCATGCTTTTATTTCGACTTAAAATTTTTTTAATCAATTCAATTTTTTAATTTTGGTTGGTAAATAATCGTTTAAATAAAAACATAAATATTTTTGTCCTATGGACTTATTTATTTTAGGTTTTATGGTTATTTCATTTAAAATTTATTATTTTATTTAAAATTTCATTCTCTGACATTTCATTGTCGAGCACGATAATATGTACTTCTACAATCGGAATTTACTACTCTGCCTACGATAGAGACGGGGGGATCCTACAAGCAAGTTCCCTCACACTCTAATGGCAGACAAAGTTTAGATTGCATTTGGCCATTTGCCCATTTACGACTCCTTTCCATTTGGTTATCGAGTTCACTGATCAAGAATTAAGTTAACCTGACCACTTTGATTGTGAGAAAATAATTGTTAATGTCATTGATGTCAGTCAAGTCTGGTTAGTTAATTGTTGATTAAAATCGTCATCCTTTATAATTTCTTTCTTATTGGAGGTGTGTCTGTCTCGAGTGCGCTCTTCTATATTTTGCCTTTTAAATTTCAATATCAGTGATAAGAACAGCTGTTTGTTGAAGAAATGAGGATAATTTCTGTACTACCTACTTTAAATTAATAATAAAACAGGCAAAACCGTCTCATGAAATTGATTACAGCCTAAGAAAGCCGTTTTTACGAAACGGTATAAACTAGTGATGGGATAACTCGAGTGAAAAATAACCGATCACTCGATTTTTTCAATCACTTGAATTATTCGATTATCTTCGGAAATAACTCGAGTGACGAAATGAGTGACGAACATATGGTTTTTATTTTTCAACGCGTCTCCAAAGTTGCTGCCCGCCTGTCAATCACTCACTGCGGCCAGAGCCATCTCGTAGCGAGCGACTACATCGAGTGGTTTTCGGTTATTATTGGCGATATTATTCATATTAAATACTGCATTACGGGTTGCCTGCGTAAGATAATAAATATGATTTATTTAGATTTAAATACTGCATTACGGGTTGCCTGCGTAGGATAGTAGGATTTATTATAGTGGTGAGTATTCAGTATTCATAAATATCATGAGTTAGTTAAATTAAATTGTAAGTTGTAAGATCTGGGAACCATGCCAAAAAATCCACAAATATCTCAGCCACATTTAATAATCCGCAAAAAACCAATCGATTAACAACACCGAGTCAGTTATTCCCAATACAAATGCTGTATATCAACATGAACCGCCAATAGTAATAATTAATATTAGCATTTGAGTGAAAAAAAATCGATTATCATTCGATTTTTTAAATCACTCGAATGGTCGGTAGTCGATTATTAAAATAAGTCGATTTTTCCCAACACTAGTATAAACCTTTCTAATGGCTACAATATCTTAGTTTAAACTTTTTTATCCAAGGATTTAGGATCATGTAATATTCTTTATTATTTCTTTTTTAAGAAATAAACCAAATGAGTGCATTGGATAAAAAACACTCTGTGCAAACAATATATTTTAGATATTTTCCATCACTAGAAAATAGTAGTAACCGCTATTTAACCAAGTTTGTTTTTTCAGGAATTCCTCATTTTCCAGTTGGCGCTAAAGAATAAGAAATATTTTTTAATACATAAATTTGTTTATTATAATTAAATTAATAAAATAAAGTGTTTGTAAATTCTATTGAGTGGTCTGTTTATTTTTAAATATATGTACACTGTTATCAGTACCACCAGATACAAGGTATTTATTATTCGACCAATCAACAGCTAAAACCTGTCCTTCGTGACCCTGCAAGTTGTATAAGGGTGCTTTGGAGCTTCTTGTATCCCACATTTTTACCGTTGCATCGTAACTGCCAGAGAGGAAGAGATGTTCATTATACTTCGACCATGTAACACTGCTTACCTAAAATAGTAACTTTGTTTATAAACATTTTTGTAAATTTTTTAAAACGGCAGAAATAAAGCATCAAAGAATTTTTATTTAATATGGATTATCAAACAAAATGAAGTTCATATATAACAGGTATAAAATATGACTTACAATAAGAGTATTTCTTAGATTGTGTTTTTCCTGTTACAAACATTATGTGCCTATTATAAATAACAGTTGATAAATAATTTATAGTTTATTAACATTGTTTCGATTGCTTACCCATAAGGAGTGAGATGTAAACATTGTTTTGCAAATCGTACCCTCTGTTGATCTGGGATCATAAAGACGAATATGTCTGTCAGCTGAACTTGCCAATAAGGTTTTCGAAAGTGGTGACCAGGAGGCGCTAAGGAAAGCTTTTTGATCAACTATTTCATTTGAAATCCCATATAACTGCAATAAGACATAAATTTTATGAGGAAAACTTTTCATTTTTAAAATTACACATATGTACATGTCTCATTAATGTTCACAGTTTCTTCTTCTGCAATTTTATTACCCTTTCCTGATACAAAGTTTCAAGGCTTGTATTTCTTTCCTTCAGTAATTAAAAGTAAAAATAAAGTAGCAGAAAAATAGAACAAATATGTGTATACAATATACACCAAGAATTATTACCTCACAGTCCCAAAACTTAATTGTGTGGTCCATGGATGCTGTACAAATTGTATGATTATCGATCCAGTTTGTAGAGGAAATACTTTCTTTGTGTCCTTTTAGGGTGTGCAAAGGCGTTCTCGTGGCTGTACTTTTTGGACCTCTTAATTTTTTACTACTTGGTTCCCCAGAATCATCTAGCTCCACTGATGCAGACCAAATTTTTAAATTTGTATCCCATCTATAATCAAAAATTTTTTTTTTTACTTTTTGGATTTTATCTTTTTACGTAAATTTTTCTATTCGTACCATATTTTTCACACATTATTGTTTTTGGAATTTAAAAGTACTCTATCTACAATATTATGAATAGATTAATATGAACTAACTAACTAAGTAAAACTAAAACTATTTTGGTAAGAACATCCCAGTAGTTATTGGTAAAAAGATTTAATTGCAAAAAATCAAATTAACGCGGAACGCTATATGGCGTATTGAAACTGACACGGTCAAAACACAACTGGGAGACTAGAAGATCTAAATATTTTGATGGACTAAATTTAAAAATAAAGAATACAGGTGTTAAAATTTAAAAACTACTTTACAGGGATGTCTGCTTTTTTAATGCTCTACCTGAAAACATCAAGACCAAATGTACCTACATTTTTTTAACTGTCAAATAAATTTACTCAAGAAACCAGATACATAAGTCAGTTTTTTGTAGAATAAAATACATTCAAAAACCTAACGTGGATGCAAAACTCGGTATTTGCCGTTAACCAACCAGGCCATACTCATCATGTGGTAAAGTATTGTTTAGATTAGATATTTGTTCTGATGGTAGTATAGTAAGAGGGAAACAACTTTCAGGACTACACCCTACAGAAGTTATACCGGGAACCTCTTTGAGGGGAGATAAATCCTCTTTTGCAGAAACACTATGGCCCTGACTGGACAGAAATTCCAGAACTAGAGTTCAACAAAATTATCGATTCTCCAGGCGAGCCGAGTAGCCACTCGAGTGGTACTGAGGATTTAGAGGATACAACGCGCGAAACGTCATTTTTTAGAGTTTAAGAAGTTTAACTATATAAACGAGTTTTTATTAGACATTGTAATTAATGAAGTGATGTTTTTATTATTCTGCTAGTATTGCAAAATGTGTTCTTTGAACAGGAAAGATGCAAAAATTTGTTTGTGAATAGTTTGATTTGAATTATTTACTAAGTAGCAATAGTTTTCTTTTTTGAAAACCTAACAAGTTTTAATAAACTGCAGGTATTTCATGTCATTGTGTATAATACAAGGGCAGTAAATGTTCATTACCCAGTTCACTGTTTAACATTGACTGAGTCCTTATTACATGTCAGAAAAGTATTAAAAGTCTATAAGGAAATTGTTAATTGAACTGGAACAGTATTCCACTGATCAATTTTTAAATAATTAGGAAGGCACTCTGGGAGTTTATTTCCACTATGTTAATAGTTGTAATTATGATATTTTTCTCTTTTTGACACCATTTCTTTTATGTTGGGTATCTTATTTTATGATCTATTATTCTGTCAGAACATAAAGTTTAATATTATTACATAATTCTAAAGGATTTTTTTACTTTTTTGGATAAACATACCCGTTTGTCTTAAAATTACTAATTCTGCAAAAACTGAGTTCAGCATATAACATACTCATATCCAGTAAATAAGTAGATTTTACATGATGCCACAAAATTCTGTCATATTGTATATATAATTTTGTTTATAACTAGCCAAGTGCTAAATAAATATCCATTATTATTATTATATCCTGTATCCTAGATATTATCTAAATATGGTGTAAATCTTACCCTCCAGTTGCCAATCTTGAAGTATTTGGGCTAACACCCACACTGTCTATACCTCTCTCATGACCTCTTAAATGAATTTTGGGGGAAATTTCATCCGTTCCCTCATTCCATGCCCAGATAATACCTGTCTGATCATGTGACACTGAAACAAAACCTTTGGAAGGCTCATTTTTGTCTATCCAAGTAACACCCTTTATGACTTCACTATGGTCTTTAATTGAGGCTATTGGTTTTCCATGGTGTGTCCAAATACTTACTGAGTGATCATAGCAACCAGTTAAAATCCTGCAAAAATATTGTGCTTTTTTTAATGGTGAATCATTAATTATTTTTAACAGTGCTGAGTGACAATACATTTTCCTATTAGATCAGTATAGAATACAAGTTAATCATAATTTTATTCCAAAATTGAAATTAAACTTAAGTATACCATTTTTCAGAACTATGAATCGAAGAGACCCAATCATCATGTAAAATACTTTCCTCTGGCTCTGGGGCTGGTGTTCTTTCAATATATTCCACATCAACTGTGACTTCAGTGGACACATTACGTTCTTGCAAATGTTCTGTTAATGGTACCCTTATTAATTCTCCTACAGCTAGAAAATCAAATTCCTTGGGTTTTAGAAATTCCGGGTTGCTTTCTTTTAACAACTGATTTAGAAGTTCATTTAGGGCTTTAGTGTCTATATTAGCCGGAACAGAAAGAGGAACATCAGGCACGGCAAAACTGAAAGAGTATATTTTTATTAGGATGAAACTATTCTACTTCAAATGTACTTACATATCTTGTGTGGTTAATAATCTAATTTGTAAGTGGCATTCACTGGAGGTCTGCATATTTCTATTTAAATTAATAAGTCAATATTTATGTTTAAAAAAACCGTGATGTTTCTTTAACACGAAGTTAGGTTAACACCACAAAACACCAACTAAGGTTAACACCACAAAAAAAACCAACGAAGCTCACACTAATAAGGCATGAGTGGGCATTTATAGCGTAGCAACACGGATTTTTATCATCACAGAGGGACGATTGGTATAATATGAGGACGGGTCTAGACCTCGGAGGCTTTCTTCGCCAGTGATTCTATAAATAAAGAATCCTCGGGGCCATCCTCTGACTACTATACCACCAGTTAGATCGCTATCGCATTAAATTTAGGATGGTTTATACTTTTTTTTGGACTATGGTCATTTCGTATGTTGAGTTAGTGATGTTAAAGAGCAGGTAAATTGCTGAACAGGTTCGAACAGTTCGGTTCTCACTCGGGAACCTGTTCCGTAAACCTGTTCACCTGTTCTTTGGATCATAAATTATTTAGTAAAAAAAGTAGTGATGGGAAAAATCGAGTTATTTCAATAATCGATTACCGAGAATTCGAGTGATTTAAAGAACCGAATGATAATCGATTGTTCAATCAAATTGTATATGAGGGGAAATTTCAAAAAAATTCATTTTCAACCACATATATTTTATTTTTAGACTTCTCAAAAAAAAAAAAAAAAAAAAAAAAAAAGGTCGCCAGTTCCATAAACTAACTACTTTGTATAGCCCCGCAATGAGTGATCGGTTATTTTTTTTAACTCGAGTGATCCCATCGCTATCAAAAACCATTATCTTCATCACTCATTTCGTCACTCGAATCATTTCCGAAGATAATCGAATAATTCGAGTGATTGAAAGAACCGAGTGATCGGTTATTTTTCACTCGAGTTATCCCATCACTAAAAAAAAGGTAAAAGGTAGCCAAAGTAGTAAAAAACGGGTTTTTGTTAATCAGTTTGGGGGGGGGGGGGACAGTGAGAGCACATACGTGGATACAGCGTTTTTCAAATTTATGATCAAAAGAACAGGTGAACAGGTTTACGGAACAGGATCCCGAGTGAGAACTGCTGCCTGCTCTTTAACATCACTCGAACGCAATCCTCTGTCATAAGTATATCTAACGAACCTGTTCAGTTCTTTTACAAAGAACAGTTCACTGAACAGGCTACCTCTAACCTGTTCTAAAGAACCTGTTCGGTTCTTTTCTTAACAACTCTATGTTGAGTAGACAAAGACACAGAATCCGGCCAAGGCAATGGAGTTTTGACGGATCCCAGAATCGAAAGGATAAACGCTCGGGACTTGTTTATCAAACTGACAGTTTAGTAATAAACAATTAAACAAATCAATCTCCACTGTCTTGGAAATTGATTATCGAACCCCAGGCGTCTTTTATCTCTCAACCTTTCCCTTTGCCAGAGCCGGTGTATTCTGTTTTATTTATTTATTTCAGCACTTTATTAACAGGAATTAATATTTACAAAAGTAAATAACCCAATTATAAAGTACCTACTCTATAAATATATAAAAACAGGCTACCCAAAAAGTTCTCAGGCAGACAGGCACGAAGGCATTCCTCACCGACAGAAACCGAAAAGGAAATTCTCTGCCGAAATGCATGTTGATGACGTTGATTTGACAGCTGGTTAATTTTGACGTTTTCAGTTTTCAGAAAGACGCCATTTGTAAATTTAGTAATATTTTTCCTGTTTTTCATTTTTTGATTACTTAAAATAATTATATTAGATACAGTTGCAAAAAACATCGTTTTATAATTCGGACAGTGATGCAGTGATTTTGGTGTGATCTGCTGAATCGTTCTTAAATTTATAAATTATGGATCTTTCAAGCATTTTACCAGCCCCAGTCCAACCAATTTGGGATAGGGACGACGAAAGAAGAAAACGAGCCGCCTTAAAGCCAACAAGTGCGCTTGTTTCTGCACACGCTATAGCTCCTCCATATGGCCAAAGAAGGGGCTGGGTGCCCCGAAATGTTACAGACTATGGAGATGGAGGAGCCTTTCCTGAAATACATGTGGCCCAGTACCCCTTGGAAATGGGGCGTAACAAAGATGTTAGCTCCAATGCCTTGGCTGTACAGTTAGACGCTGATGGTAAAGTTAAATATGATGTTCTTGCCAGGCAGGGTCATGCTAAAGATAAAATTGTATATTCTAAGCTTTCCGATCTTTTACCTGTTGAGGTTGTGGCAGAAGACAATCCTTTATTGGAAAAACCATCACAAGAAGAAGTAGATGAAATAACTGAACGAACTAGGCAAGAGCTTATGAAAATAACGAATTCCAAAATTGCTGCAGCTATGCCTGTACGTGCAGCAGAAAAACTAGCTCCAGCTCAGTTTATACGTTACACTCCTTCTCAACAGGGGGCAGCTTTTAACTCTGGTGCTAAGCAAAGAGTTATTAGATTAGTCGAAGCTCAGTCAGATCCAATGGAACCCCCAAGATTTAAAATTAATAAGAAAATTCCTAGAGGTAAGTTTTTTTCTATAAGTAGAAGATATAAAAAAAATGTTTTGATAATACACATAACAATGATTTAATTGCCATGAGTAATTTTACTAGTTTAAAAAAAATGTATGCTAAATGTTTATTATCATAACATTTGCTATTATTATTTTTTAAATTACAATGTTTTTATGGTAATGTATAAAAATGGGCTTGGTACCAAATATATAAATATTACTATACACGGGTGGTCCTAGAGCAAAATTCTTGGGAGAAATTGTCCAGGGGAGGTGCATGAATAAAATCTGAGTCATAATCAAAACCCTTTCCAAAATATACAATTATTTTATGAACAATTAAAATTGCCATTGACAGAGCACATCTAAATATTAGATTTTCTTTCAAGTTATAGTATTGCAACTCCCCTGTCCTTAGTTAAAAAGTGCTGCAATTCATTTCAAAATTTTTTTTTTCTAGGTCCTCCTTCGCCACCAGCACCAGTCTTGCATAGCCCTACTCGAAGAGTAACTGTAAAAGAGCAAAAAGAATGGAAAATTCCACCATGCATATCCAATTGGAAAAATGCAAAGGGCTACACTGTTCCTTTAGATAAAAGGTTGGCTGCTGATGGTAGAGGTTTGCAGCAACTGCATATTAATGAAAACTTTGCAAAGCTTGCTGAGGCTTTATATATAGCTGATAGAAAAGCTCGTGAAGCTGTAGAAACTAGAGCACAACTGGAAAAGAAATTGGCCCAAAAGGAAAAAGAAGCAAAAGAAGAACATTTACGGCAACTTGCTCAGAGGGCACGTGATGAACGTGCTGGCATTAAAACATCAGGTTCAGGCCACACCAGAGCATTTGATGAAGAAGAGCAAGAAAGGGAAATACTTCGACAAGATCGCCATAAAGAAAGAGCAAGGGACAGAAATCTTGCAAGAGCTGCACCAGATAAAAGAAGCAAACTTCAACGTGAAAGGGAACGTGATATATCAGAACAAATTGCTCTTGGAATGCCAGCCAGGGGTGTTTCATCAAATGAAACACAATTTGACCAAAGACTGTTTGGTCAAGCGAAAGGTCTTGGGCATGGCTACGGAGATGATGAAGCCTATAATGTTTATGATAAGCCTTGGAGGGAAGGGGGTTCTATGGCTAATCATATCTACAGACCTAACAAGAACATTGATAAAGATATGTATGGGGGTGAAGAATTAGAAAAAGCAATTAGGACAAATCGTTTTGTACCAGACAAAGAATTTGGTGGGACTGACAGATCCGCAGGTCGCAGTGGTCCTGTCCAGTTTGAAAAGGAAGAGGATCCCTTTGGGTTGGACCAGTTCTTGTCACAAGCTAAGAGGGCTAGCAAGCGCAAGGAACCTGAAAAAAGAGATGATCGTGACAAAAAGAAAAGGAGAGATTAGAATGTTTCAGTTTCTTCAATTAATTTTTTTTTTGTTTTAAAGGGTAGCGAACGAAGTAAAATATACATAATTGCATTGTTTATTATTTTTATTCATTAAAATATTACCACGAAAAACTCTAAATGTAATTTATTTTAAAACAGAACTACAATAAACTGCTAAGTTGAGCGCTCCAAAGAATACGGAAGAAATCCGTATTCTGTGGAGCGCTCCTTTTAAAAATTCAACTTAGCACAGCAAAGATTTTTCCTCTCCCCTTGCCGGAGTTAAGGTTGAATTCTCAACGTCATTCAATCTATTGCCAACCTATTTCGCGTTGATTTTTTGAGTTTATTATTTTAATAACAAACATTTAAAGAAAATCAATATCGTCGTTACATTATTTAGGTAGTATCTGATATATTACAAAAATATCAATTTATTTCATTGCTAATTTTGGGAGAATTGTATATTGAAAGAACAATGAGTGACAATGACATAATAATGTTAAAAAAAATCTTACCCGATATTTTTCGCTATACAATTCTCCTAAAATAAGTTATGAAATTCCTTGATATTTATTAAATATGTCAATTATTACCTATAGAATATCAAGTCGATACTGATTTTAGTTAAATTTTGTATAAAAGCTAAAAAACATAAACAAATCTACGCGAAATAGGTTATAGGTTGGCAAGCATGTTGATACTCCCACCTTAAGTATGCCACTCTCTTTACGATACGGAAGTGGTTCGCGAGGCGTTCCCATTAAAATGTCTATGTAGACAATTTAAAGTAAATTAGCTATGTAGACAATTTAAAGTAAATTGTGTACCGACGATATTGATTTTCTTTAAATGTTAGTTATTAAAATAATAAACTCAAAAAATCAACGCGAAATAGGTTTTAGGTTGGCAATAGATTGAATGACGTTGAGAATTCAACCTTAAAGAAACGCTTCGAAAACAACTTTGTATAATCGTATGAGAAATATAGAAGGGGGAGGAAAAATCTTTGCTTTGCTATTTGAAAGGAAATCGACTATTATAATAAGTAGGTGACAAAATTTTGTTTTGTTCTATGCTTAGACAATGAAAGCATTAACCGAATTACTTTTAAATAGCAAATTCAAGGACTACAAAGTTGAGCGTTCCTTTTAAAAATTTAACTCTGCTCAGCAAAGATTTCTTTCTCCTTCCTTGCCGCGGTTAAGTATGCCCCTGAATATTTTCTATACAATTATACGAAGTTGTTTATTGTGAAACGATCCGTTAACAACTTTGCTGTAATCGTAAAAGAAGTTCACATTATACCCTGAAACTAACTCTAACTTTTCCTCTGAAAACTCAAATGGAATACGATTTGTTTCAGCCAAACTAAAGGAAAAAGTATTTGCAGAGCTCAGTTAAATCTTTAGGAAACGCTTGGCTAATTTTAGAACAATTCATGGCCATCTTTAGCTGAATTCTCAGGTATTAGCAGTGGTAGGACGATTAAAAAAAAAGTCCGGAGTTCTTTAATCAAAGCCAAATTGACAAGACGTTGACCAGTTTGTTTATTAATACATTGTCAGTTGGCAAGCGAGACCTGTTTTTATGGTGACTATGGCGGACTTGAAGTCAGTCCTCCCTACGTACAACATACCAAAAAAATAATTTCAAGTGGTATTAAAGGATAATCTGGATTAGGAACGGGTGCTGTATAAAACCCCTCAACTTTCAAGATTCCGGGATCCATCAAACCGCCATTTGGCCGTGGCCGGATAATGCAATTATTGTATTTGTCTATTCTTACACATCCTCGAGGGCCATGTGTGTTTTGACTTTGTAGTGTCAAATGTCAAGTTGTTCAATCGTGTCAACTGTCAAATTGAAATGGTGGTATTATTGCCGTTGTTTACACTTTTTTTTAAATAATATTTTATTTTTATTAACAATAATATAACTAATAGAACCGTTTTAGTTACATAGAGTGCTTCTCAAATTATCAAAAATGCATCGTCGCGGTGGAAAAAGGATCCGTCTGGACGATCCTCCACCTGAATATGATAATCCCATGACGCCTCAAGTGGAGCAAGATCATTATGGGGGAAATTATATGCATCCCGGCATGTATGGAGAGACCTCCTATCATGAACAAGCAGGAACATCGGGCACTTCCTCAGACGGAATGTTTGAGTCACCTCCAACTCCTGGAATGGGTAGACGAATGACAAGGTATACCTAGTCGAGTCCATATCAGCAATATATTTGTTACCTGCCTTTAACCATTGAACATGTTCATAAATGCAATAAAGTACTGTTTTACCGAAAATGTTTTTAAAATACTACTGGACTATTGTTTATATAGGGCCCGAGCCAGAGGAATAACACATCCTCCACCTCCACCAATTTCTTATTCACCACCACCTGAGAGGATTGAGAGACCAGGAAGGGGCAGGGGTAGGGGAAGACCACCAGGTAGAAAAAATAATGCTACATTGGAGCTTCAGTTCCGTAGTGATAGTGATGATGATGCTTCTCTGTACAATATTATTAAAGGTGGTAGAGTTTCCTTAACTAATATTGTTGATGACTGGATTGAAAGTTATAAGGTATGTTGTAAGGCATTGCAAAATTTAATTTTTTTGAGTTTTTAATACATAAAAAACAAGTGTATTTAGGAAATTCTCTTTTTAGGTAAATCGGGAGGCAGCACTAATATCCCTTATGCAGTTTTTTATCAATGCTGCGGGATGCAAAGGTCGAATTACTCAAGAAATGCAGGCTCAGATGGAGCATGCAGCTATAATTCGTAAGATGACTGAAGAATTTGATGAAGAATCTGGGGAATATCCTCTTATTATGGCCGGCCAATCATGGAAAAAGTTCAGGCAAAATTTTTGTGATTTTGTCCAGACATTGGTCAAGCAATGTCAATATACTATTATTTATGATCAGTTTTTAATGGACAATGTTATTTCACTTTTAACAGGGTTATCTGACTCACAGGTAATTTTAGCTTTGGTTTACAGTATACTTTTACCTTAACTTTTACACATCTGTTATGTCCATGGGCCTATAAAAAAAAGGAGAATGCTTAATAGGCTGTATAAATAGTACACTATAATATCTCTGTAAGAATGGGGATATTGTTTTTATAGGTTGCCATCCACTATTTTACGATGGCAGCATCATTCCAACTGACTGTAGCTTTGTAGCGATCGGCGCGCGCCATCTGTGAAAATACAGTGTTCTGTTATTTGGGTTTGTTGAGAGGTAAAAAAAAATAGCTAATAATATCTGGACTTTACCAGGCACAATACTATATCATAAACAATTTCTTTTTATCCTAATAAAACAATGCTCCATGAGATTAATTACCTGTTGAGAAAGATATCCATTCTCTGCCCTACTTTTCTCACTGGAACACAATTATGCACTAAATACAGTGGCAATGATATTTATACCGAGGGGTCAACCACCTAGTAAAAATGTGTACACCAACTGCCATACTGCCTAATAATGCAGTTTACTGCTGATAATGCCATTGACTGCCTGTAATGACAATTATTGCTAATAATGCCTAAAACTGCCACTGATGCCACTTATCGTTCATCTAATTCTGGTACAGCTTTTTAAATAATTCGACTGCTAAAAACACAGGCGGCAACATGAATGTTTTTTAACGGTAAAAACCACCGATATATGCCGTGATAAATACCAAAAACTGCTAGTTACTGCCAAATAATGCTCGTTACTGCCGAATAATGCTTATTACTGCCGAAAAATGCCGCTTACTGCCAATAATCCCATCTACGGCCAATAATGCCAGTACTGCCACCTGTTTGTACACCAACTGCCACAACAAACCCCTCGATTTATACCTATTATTTTGAAAGTTTATACCAATAGACCTTGTGAAATGTAAACACCACAATATATATGAGAACAAGTTAAGTAGACTCCATGAAAAAAATTAATTCCCTGACCACACAGCCTCTCCATGAGAGGCTAGTTTAAATACACAGGCCTTATGAGGAATAAGCATTCTACTTTTTTATAGGCCTGTGGTTATGTATAATCAAGTTAGTTTTTATTAAAAGTATCAAATAAAATTTGATTATGTAGATACCTAAATTTTTACTCTTTGTTGTAGTATGACAAACTCAGTATAAAAATACTAGTAAATAATATTTACTTATTTATTGATGGTTAAGTTCTTGGGAAATAACCACTAGTAGGTCATTTAAAATAGTCTGCAAAGTCATACCAGTTTTTACTGATTTTTATTGAGTTCCATACAATATCTAGGAGTTAACAGTTTCAAGATAAACTTGACTCATAATTACCACTGCTTTTAAATAAAATTTTTTATTATTATGATTTAAACAACTTTAAATAGGTGTTATTGCATACTCGGCAAATTATGAATTTTAGTTAGCACATGTACACATAAAAATTTCTTTTCTCAGGTACGAGCTTTTAGACATACAGCCACTTTAGGTGCCATGAAGCTAATGACAGCACTGGTAGATGTGGCCCTTACAGTCTCAATCAATTTAGACAACACTCAAAGACAGTATGAAGCTGAAAGGCAAAAATCTAGAGAGAAAAGGGCTAGTGACCGTTTGGAAGCCCTCCTGGGCAAACGGCAAGAGTTGGAGGAAAACATGGATGAAATTAAGAATATGTTAACTTACATGTTTAAGTCTGTTTTTGTCCATCGTTATAGGGACACCTTGCCTGAAATACGAGCCATAGCCATGACAGAAATTGGTGTTTGGATGCATAAATTCCATGCTAACTTTTTGGATGACTCCTACTTGAAGTATATTGGTTGGACTCTTCATGATAAGGTAACCAGATTTTTTTTGTTTAGTATATTTTTCAGTTTTGTAACGTATTAAAATTTAAAAAAATGTCAAAATACCAAACATGGAGAGTATTTTTTAACTATTTCTTTTTTTATCCTTGTATTTTTTTAAAGAAGGTTATGTTACTAACAACGGTATGCACGGTTGTTTTATTAACTTTAATACTTTAATCTAGTTTAAATCCATTTTTACCATGGTACAACATACCAAAAAATCCATTAAAGCGGGAAAGGATAATCTGGAGTAAGGTTGGGTGTTGGGTGCTGCATACTCCTGTAAGTACCTTGTGTCTTAATCAGCTTTGTTAATAGGATTTATTAATCTTGGACAATTCAGCATGTTTTGATATTTAAGCATTGGGGATATTATTTATTGCAAATAATGTAAAATTCTTTGTTCAATGTTTTGTCCTAAATCTTTTATTAGATAGCCTACAGAATGGCTCCTGATCAAGCCAATAAATTAAATAAACAAAGTGTCACCAGGTCCACTGTTTATTTTTATGGCATATCTACAGCTTCCTTTTTTTGACCTGATTTTATTTTTCACAATTTTTATTCATTAATTTCTTTTTATGTAGGTAGGGGAAGTGCGCCTAAGATGTCTCCAAGCATTGCAACCTCTGTATGCTAGCGAAGAGCTGAAAGGAAAACTTGAACTTTTCACTAACAAATTCAAAGACAGGATTGTTGCTATGACATTGGATAAGGAATATGATGTGGCCGTGCAAGCAGTTCGATTGGTAATTTCCATATTGAAACATCATCATGAAATCTTGACAGATAAGGATTGTGAACATGTTTACGAATTGGTAAGATTTGTAATATTTTGATAATATGATTTTAAATAAATTAGGGAAGTCAATTAAATTAAAGAACAAGAAACCTACAAATGAAATGTTTTAAAAAATGCTCCAAAAGTATGAAATCATAATGTAGCAGAATATTTCTATATCCTTTTAGGTTTATTCATCCCATCGAGCAGTTGCACAAGCAGCAGGCGAGTTCTTAAATGAAAGGCTCTTCCAACCAGGAGACAGTGATGCTGGCAAAACAAGGAGGGGTAAAAGGCGTCTTCCCAATACGCCGTTTATACGAGATTTAGTTCAGTTTTTCATTGAATCGGAGTTACACGAACATGCGGCATATTTGGTTGATTCACTTATTGAATCAAATACCATGATGAAAGACTGGGAATGCATGACTGATTTGCTTCTGGAAGAGCCTGGACCTCATGAGGAACCATTAGATAATAGGTAGTTTATTAAATATGGTGACGGTAATAAGAGTTTATTTAGCTACTGCAAACAATACCATTTACCCTTTTTTACCTATATTAATAAATAAAAAAGCGTAAAAGGTAAAGATGAATCATTAATTATTGTAGTTAAAAGCAATATCAAATTTGAAATATACATAAAATATTAACAGCTGATTTAAAACTAGCAATAAAATCGGTCCTAACAGCAATAAGAAATTGCAGGCAATAATGCAAGTAATATCCTTTTAAAAATAGGTAATTATATTATTATTTTTCATAGATTTATATTTGGTTGGTTGATTATTGTAAATTTTGTAACCGCATTGTACAAAAGTAGGGTTGGGCATATTTCATTTGAGTGAAGATTTGAAATTTCAAGTTGAAATTTTCATGACATTTTTGCGAAACTTTTCAAATTTATGAAATTTTTGTGAAATTTTGTGAAATTTATGAAACTTTAAAAAAAATCTTAAATGTGAAAAATTCATTAAAGATTATGAAATTTTTATTGAAATTTTCATTAAATTTTATTTTCTGTTGTACTTATCTGGGGTAATCGATGAAGCTAGCTAAATAAATAAAAGACGTCGCACAGCAAAGTCGAGCCTGTCGTCCCAAGTATTGCCGAGATTTGGGATGCGTCTATTATATAAACGAGGGGTGGTTGGTTGCATGGAAAGGTTTGTGAAAGTTTCACTGAAATTTATGAAATTTTTCTGAAAGTTTCGAATATAATAAGGACATTTATCAGTTGAAAGTTTCAGGTGAAAATTTCAAAATTGTTACTAAAATTTCACTTTTTGGGTTAAGTGAAATTTTTCTGTTTTGAAAAGTTCAAAACAGAAAATTTCATTTGAAACCTTCAAATGGCCCAACCCTACATGGAAAGGTTTGTGAAAGTTTCACTGAAATTTATGAAATTTTTCTGAAGTTTCGAATGTAATAAGGACATATTTATCAGTTGAAAGTTTCAGGTGAAAATTTCAAAAAGTCACTGAAATTTAACTTTTTGGGTTAAGTAAAATTTTTCTGTTTTGAAAAGTTCAAAACAGAAAATTTCATTTGAAACTTTCAAATGGCCCAACCCTATACAAAAGAAACTTGTCTTTTTAACAAGAAATGCCGAATGACATCATTTTGGAATGCCCAATGTTACAGGAATTGATTCCTTTTCTTTTAGGCAAGAAACGAGTTTAATTGAAATCATGGTGTGCTGTGTAAAACAGGCTGCTACAGGAGATGCTCCAGTAGGAAGAGGACCGAACAGGAAAGTGTCATCTTTAAGAGAAATTAAACAAGTAAATATTTTTTTGTTTTTCTTCAAATTCACAAAAAAAAGTTCTTTTGGTAATAACTGTTTTCGTAAATAGGACTAAAAGTATTTTGGCAACAACATTCCGGTAAAATTATTTATTGGTAAATGATTAAATTTTAAGAAATAAATGAGTGAAAATGGATTTTTTTGTGTTTAGACTGGCGAAGACAAACAAAAACTAACCGAACATTTTATTGGAACCCTGCCGCCTTTACTGGACAAATTCTCAGCTGATCCAGAAAAATTGGCGAATCTTTTAAGTATTCCGCAACATTTTGATCTTGATTTGTACACCAGCGGAAGGCAAGAGGGAAATTTACAGGCATTGCTTACCAAATTAAAGTATATTGTACAGGTTCATCATGAGCCAGAGGTAAGAAAGAATCCTTACAAAATTATGATTTTCCAAAGAGAATGTTATATAACCTTGTTAAAAACGCACTATTTATGAATTTTCTATATTTTTTAAAAGCAAAGCTATCATATGTATTTTTCGTTTATTGAAATGCACTGTGCTTCACAATTTTTTTTTGGTCCTATGTGTTTTACAGTATATTTAAAAAATGGCGAAGAATGAAACAGAAATATGTATATAGGGTTGTCAAAAATGTCTGGAATATTGCAAATATTCCAAAAATTACTAAATAAAAGAAAGGGTTATTATATTATTATTATTATTAAATATGACCTTTTAAATGATAAATTCAACAATATTATGGTTTGATCAATTTATTCATCAAAATGAAATGAAAACAACTTTTATATAAAAGTAAAAATAGAAGATACCTAAAAATTAAGGAAGCGCTACTTTATTAGATATTTAAAATGTTTGCTATTGAATTGATTCGGCTTTTACTTGGTGGAAATCCATTATTAATTGTGTTAAATAAATGGGAAAAAAATTATAGTTTTACACTTTCCACAGATTTTTGTTTAAACTCGACATGTTTCGCAACACAGTTGCTTCTTCAAAGGAGTACTTAAAAATAAAAGGTAGAACTTAGTTGTAATAATTGCAGGTATTTTCAGGTTGGTTAAGTTGTTGGAAAACCCAATAATAATGTTTACAGGGTAATTAAAGAGATTCAAAAGAGGTGATTCGGTCAAAATATATCAATTTTATTTTTATTATTTATGCATTTGTGATCTGTCCAGATTACCTCCTACCACCCAGGATAATGTTTAGTGTATCGTTATAGCGCCGTTATTTATGAAAACAACACCTGATTCTGGAAATCCCAATAGTCGGCCTCGTTTATTAGTGGTTCCCGGAACGGATTCAATCACAATGAAGAAAAGGAATAGAGAAGTTATTGTTATTCTCTTTTTATACCATTTTCATAGACATTTCCGTCTCAGTCTATTTATTTTCATTTCGTATTTGCCAGAGTTAGGGTTTGCACTTGCATTGAATGTTTGTGAACTAACGACGCGACGTCGCATTTACGATGAGTTTGGGGAAGTCCAAAACCAAAATTTGGAATTGTTTTACCGATAAGAGAAGAAAACAAAGTAAAAGGGAAATGTATCTACTGTGGACCAACTATTGAGATATACACTTATAGAATGTGTACCTGAATGGACCTAACTATATCATCCAGTTGACCACTCTGTATAAAATTTAGGTATGGCAATAGACTTTTCAGAACAAGCAAAACTTGTTATAAAAAATTAATTTTTTCCAAAATACAAAATAAGAAATTTGGCGAGTATAGTTAGGTTCATCCACTGCATTTTTAAATTTTAATTTATTTCAGTCAATTGACCGGTCAATTGACCAAAAACAAATTGACCGGTCCAATCCACAACCCTATGTATAGTAGTATCAGTGTGAGTGGGTTTATGGTATATTGAAAAATCATGTTTATTTTCGGATTTTTTTTTGGTTAGGTCTAAAAAGTTAATAAAATTATTGATTTATTTTTCAATTGTAAATTTTATATTGTTTTGTATATTATTTATGAATTCTAAAAACTGATCTAATTGCCTTTTAGTAACTATAAGACAAGTCAATACATCGTCTACATATCTATACTAATAAAGACATTTTTTAAACAAAGGATGTTTCGAAATAATAGACTATATTGTCCATAAAGATTTCAGCTAGGTGGGGACTTAAAGGGTTACCCATAATAAGACCTTCTACATAAAATTCGTCATTAAGTTCGAAATAGTTTTGTTGTAAACAAACCTCTAAAGTGTTCAAAATTTCCTGTTTTTAATGCCTGCTTTATACCTCCCATTTAACATTTAATTTAATTTAAGATTTAAACTAAACTAAAAATTTAAAAGTTGAAAGTTAATTTTCTTATGCATGCGTTTATACCTCTCATTTAAACTAATTTATCATTTAATTTAATTTTTAAGAGTTGACCAACTTTCAACTTAAGGTAAAAGATCGTGCCAGATCGTGCTAAATCGTTCTCCACAACTGTCCGTGATTGGCCAGGAAGAAAGATGAATATTTTGATCGGTGACAATAACCTAAAATTATTGTTGGAATTTTTATCAAGAAATAAAGTGCTTTTTCTCTATTTATTTTGACTGATCTAAATTCTTGTGATTTGTAATGGAAGACTACGATTTGTTTTTTACTACTTGCTTTAATTGTTGTAACAACAGCTGGAAAAATCTTCTTTTTTTGCACTTCATTTAATTTAATTTAGTGGCACGTTTTCGAGGTATAAATTAACAAAATTATTTCTTAGCTTAGTTTAAATGATAAATTAAATCTTAAATCTTAAATGAGAGGTATAAAGCAAGCATAACAGGATTAACTAAATTTAATTAAAGTTTCTTTAGTATGATACATTGACTAGTAATATTACCTTTAAACAAAGCTAATTTTTAAACTGATTTAGATATTATTAAGCAAATTGCAGTAAATAATGGTTATTCCGCGATAACTATATACATATAAAATACTAAATAAAAAATTATACAAAAAGGCTATAAACATAATTTTTCCAACAGCAAACAAGAATAAAAACAATTATAAAGTTATTTCGTACATAGGTCATATTAGCACTAAAATAAAAAACTTGAATAATATTATTATTGCTTTAAAAACTAACAATACTCTGGAAACACATTAAAAACAATAAAAGTAAATTGAACAAAGGAAATAAATCTGGTGTTTCCAAATTAAAATGTAATGATTGCTCTAAATTTTATATCCGACAAACAGGCCGAAACATCGAAAAACGGGTGAATGAACATCATGCTAGTTTTATGAAAAACCAAACAGATTTTAATTATTCTAACCATCTGTTAGAAGTAAATCATACATTAATTAATCATAACTACGATATCTTGCATATTGAAAACAAAAGTACAAAATTAAATTTGCTTGAATCCTTAGAAATAAATAGGCTTAAAAATAGCAATACTCTTCTTAATGATCAATTGGATTTAAACGGATCACCTCTTTTGAATCTCTTTAATTAGTCTGTAACATTATTATTGGTTTTTCCAACAACTTAAACAACCTGAAAATACCTGCAATTGTTACACCTAAGTTATACCTTTTAAAATACCATTTTTTAGTACTCCTTTGAAGAAGCAACTGTGTTGCGAAACATGTCGAGTTTAAATAAAAATCTGTGGAAAGTGTAAAATTTTTTTTTTACCATTTATTTAACACCATGTTTACTATTGTTAGCTAGGCAATAGCCAAGCCTGTTTCTAAATCCCCGAAAAACGTTGTCAAAAGTATTCCATTGAATTTCACATATTCCATTATATTTCACATATACGTCCACGGATAGGGTTTGGAAGGGATATTGATTAATTTAATTATTTTACACAAATTAATTTCTTTGACAAGTAAATCGATCAAAACCATGTATGATTGAGGGACTATTCGATTCTTCCATAATATACAGAGCGTTGTGCAGAACCGGTTTCGTCGTTCCTAGGTGTGTCGTTTTTAACTATAGGGATGTGCCTATTTTCAAAAATTTATATTCACTAGTTTTTGAAATATTTGCAATATTTCAAACTTTTTTGACAACCTGTATATTATTTATAGGTGGCCTACCCGTTAGACCAAAAATTATTTTAATGGTAACTAAAATTATTATAACTTTAAGGTATTGGAAACCTTAGCAAAAACCCTAGAAATTCTCTGTACAGAAGGCCACTCTATTTACACGAGATGCGATGTTGCAAGATCTACGATTATCGACGTCATCGTTTCGTCGTACAAAGAAGCGGTAGACGATTGGAGGAATTTGTTATTGGGCGAAGAAACTCCAAATGCTGATGAAATCTTTAACGTAGTCAGTTCTCTGAAGAAGGCCTCCATGTTTTATGCTTGTCATAATTTAAATCAGTGGGATTTATGGGATACACTGTTTCAAGATTTCAGGGTAGGTTGAAAATCAATAAAAAAATTTCTTTTTTTATGGGTACTTACAAATACTAAGTAATTAAAACGACAAAGACGAATTTAAATCAGTGGCCAGTTCATACTATCTGACGACAGTGCTTTATACAGTGACCCCCTGTTGTATATTGTAACAGAACACTATTATACTCTACCATACTACTTGGGTAAAGTATTTTTCACAATAAATGGTTGACTCCGTTTAACTACCTGGGACGTTTTGCAAGAGCTCGGCCATAAAAATGCAAATAAACTGTCGGTCAGGGTCGGATTATAATTTGTAATTATAGCAGGTAATATTTAACCCATTCAGTGCGGATGACGCCAATAGGCGTCAAATATAAACATTCCCATATGCGGTTGACGCCATAAGGCGTAATCGTCTGCTTTCTGTATTACTGGCCACTATTTAGTCCGCAAGTGGTTAAAGTAAACGTGATTTGTACCGCACATAGTAAAAGGCTAAATAAGAGTGTAGTTTTTGTCGTTTGCAAATTTTGATATTTTTATGTGAGTTTTGAGTTTTTTTCTAATATTTTAATAAAACGAAGATATTTGAATACGTAGTTTTGATGGTATAATTAGAAAGACGCCATTTGGCGTCATCCGCATATCTTTAAAAAAATTTCAAAATATGCGGATGACGCCATATGGCGTGAGCAAAAAAATACATGTTTTATTCACATTTTATGTAAAATATAAAAAAAAACTCATAAAAACTCACTAAATGACATTTTGATCAAAAATCCAAAAAAAAAGTCCGCACCAGGCGATAGTAGAATATTCTTAATACGCAGCGAATGGGTTAACTATCTTTAGAACCACTATTAGTATTAAAAATAGTATGGTATTTTTTTTCAAAATATGTAAATTTACCAAATATTTTTCAATTTCAATAAATATGTTACAGGGTGTAAAAATTGACAATAAATGATTTTTGATTTGATATGTATTATTTATTTAGGATATTTCATGTCATTAAATAATAATATATTATTAATAACGAATTAAATATCTAAAGTCCTAACCTGTAGTGTATTTGCTTGTTGATCGTGTATAACAATGGGATTAAACCGGTAGTTTTATTGCAGGCAATAAGTCGATACCATTTAGGGTGAAAAATACTTTAATACCTGTTATATTTACTATTTATGAAACATACTTTTTAGGACATCGAAAGCAAGTTGCCACCGGAAGCTTTAAAATATTGTCTAAGTTCATGCTTCTACTACATGCTATGGGGTTTAAGAGATTTAGAAGTCGCCCAGGAAGGAGGCAGTTTGCAACATTCCGATGTCCAAGAGTTAAGAGATAAATTAGATGAATTCATTGAAGCTTCTCAGATTTTAATCCGCTCTTCCCCACACGTTGTCATAAAAGAAGATGCTTATATTGGGCTCTGTGATTTACTTATTGTTTTCAGGTAAATAACTGGGCAAACTGGGGGTGGTTAAACTAAAGGCATATTTATTGTTACTTACTTACTATGTTTGTAAGACAAAGAAATGCGACGCAATTTCTTTTGCCAGGCACGTTTCTTGCTAATATATACATTTTTAGTGGGTCACCCTATATCGGATTGACTGAGATTCTTTAAATATACTTCGCAATAATAAACAGTATTTTTTCTAGATAAACATAACCCAAGAAAATAAAATAATTTCTTTAAAAGTGAAGGGTTTTACCATGCACAAACCTTATATAAGCGGTTTTAGCGAGAATCGCTGATTTTTTTATATGTTTTAGTTTTTATCTCCTGATCTATAGCTATAGGTTAAAAAAAAATTCATAGAGCGGTTTTCGAGATTCAGGCCTCCAAAGTTGAAATTGGAGCGGTTTTTTCTATGTTAGTGCCGTTTTACAGAGACGTAATTTTAACACAAAATTTGTGCTAAAATTTATGATAAATTTTATTAATAAAAATTTATAACAAAAATATGTACAAAATTATATGGAATTTTGATGTGTATGACACAGTAACGAATTCGAATGCAATTTTTGCAAGAAATCACGCGCACTAAAGACCAGTGACGCATTGTTAAATGTCAATGTAAAATTATATCTAACCCAGCTTTTCGGTCAATAAAAATAAAGTAATTTGAAAATTTATATACTGTAAAAACTTAAGTATTTGTTTTATATCTTTATAACTAAAAAATATGGATTTTAAAGAACTTTTTCACTATTATACAGTAACTTATACAATACTATTAATTGCAAGATCTTTAAAAAAGCGAAAAACGCGTTTTAAGAGAAATATCTGGGTAAAACCGTTGGATATGTTAAATTCGGAACTTAGATTTGAAGACATGAACGCCTACAGATACTTTCTACGTTTATGAGATCAGTTTAGTTATTTACTTGGGCAAATATCTCCTCTTATTTCAAAAAAAGACACCTCAATGCACACGGAATTAGCAAATATTATTTTGTGTAATTAAAATCGCGTTTAAATGAAATAAACAAACCCAAGGTTTAGAAAAATTGAAGGAAAGGTATAAGGATATATTTTAATAAAAACCTGATGATAGCACCCAGAGGACGAAACGTATGACTGAAAATCTCCGCACGCCAACTGACAGGGAATGAAAAGTGACCATGAAAATGTAAAACTGGTTGCAACTCATCTTTGAAAATAACGCCCTAAAAAACACTAACGCTATTTTTCAGTCCTTTGCGAATACATGCGTCAGTATTACGAATTTTACAGATACCCAACTTTGCCGCAAAATAATCTTAGATGTATCTTCTACCGTTTACGAAGATAAAAATTGAAGAAGTTATTGTTGTGGCCGAAATGTTGATTTGAATAAAGCAGGATAGCATCATGATTTTATTAGAGACAATGTCAATAAATATTTGTGCAATAAATAATAGTCCGTATTTAAAAACACATACCTGATACCTGATGCTGGTATCCGAAAGGCGAAACGTCAGAATCAATATCTGATAGCGACATGTTATAGAAAATGAAAGGCGGCAATGAAAACGTAAAATTAATTTTTCGTTATCTCTGTAAATAAAGCTAGGAAAAATTAAAAACAGAAAGGAGAATTTTGGATTTCTTTCGAATACTTTCGGAACTACTAGGAATTTTCCAAATTTTTCGGCGGCTTTTTTGGGGTACCCTGTAGATCCCAAAATAATTTTACGCAGTTTCAACTATACTATAGAGTACTATAAACTATACAGTCGAGCCTCTATAACTCGAACTTGAAGGGACAGCCAAAAAAGTTCGAGTTAGAGAAAAATCACGTGAATATTACAATTTTTTTTTTATACTACATATATAATATGTAATGTAAAAAGCTCTTAAGGTGGGAGTATCAACATGCCTGCCTACCTATAACCTATTTCGCGTAGATTTATTTATGTTTTCTAGCTCTTTTACAAAATTTAAAGAAAATCAGTATCGACTTGATATTCTATAGGTAATAGTTGACATATTTAATAAATATCAAGGAATTTCATAACTTATTTTAGGAGAATTGTATAACGAAAAATATCGGGTAAGATTTTTTTTAACATTATTATGTCATTGTAATGACATGTTCTTTCATTATACAATTCTCCCAAAATTAGCAATGAAATAAATTGATATTTTTGTAATATATCAGATATTACCTAAGTAATGTGCCGACGATACTGATTTTATTTAAATGTTAGTGTAAAAAATAATAAACTTAAAAATACAAAGCGAAATAGGTTATAGGTTGGCAATAAATTGAACGACTTTGAGAATTCAACCGTAATACTACGTACGTAACATAAAACATATAGGTACCAAAAACACTTAAAAAATAATCAGTTATCAAGCTTTGCCTGAATGTTTTTTTTGGGCGGTTAGATTCGTATTTTTGTCTAATTTCAAATATGTATTATATTCTTGGCAAATAATCTTTCTTTGGACGCCATTCTCTACTTTTTTTTTAAATTTCAATCTTCTTCTCGATCGTTAAAGTCTTAAGTTTTCCGACTAAAAACGCTCTTTTCTAGTGATGGGATCACTCGAGTGAAAAATAACCGATCACTCGATTTTTTCAATCACTTGAATTATTCGATTTTCTTCGGAAATAACTCGAGTGACGAACATATGGTTTTTATTTTTCAACGCGTCTCCGAAGTTGCTGCCCGCCTGTTAATCACTCACTGCGGCCAGAGCCATCTCGTAGCGAGCGGCTACACCGAGTGGTTTTCGGTTATTATTGGCGATAATTCATATTAAATACTGCATTACGGGTTGCCTGCATAAGATAATAAATATGATTTATTTAGATTTAAATACTGCATTACGGGTTGCCTGCGTAGGATAATAGGATTTATTATAGTGGTGAGTATTCAGTATTCATAAATATCATGAGTTATGCAATATCGTGACATCTCAAGGTCAAGTGGTTAGTTAAATTAAATTGTAAGTTGTAAGATCTGGGAACCATGCCAAAAAATCCATAAATATCTCCGCCACATTTAATAATCCGCAAAAAATCAAATTGATTAACAACACCGAGTCAGTTATTCCCAATACAAATGCTGTATATCAACATGAACGATGAACCGCCAATATTAATAATTAATATTAGCATTTGAGTGAAAAAAAATCGATTATCATTCGATTTTTTAAATCACTCGAATGCTCGGTAGTCGATTATTAATATAAGTCGATTTTTCCCAACACTACTCTTTTCCTTGAAATACCATCCGCGGTATTTTACACCTGCATGGGGGAATCCCAAAATGTCACACAGTCGCCGCTCGATGAAATTCATTGAATCGATTTTAAAGCGCGCCGAGCTGCCTCTTACGACCAGTGGTCAAAACTCGGCTTTGATCGCTTTCAAAAGTTCGACTTATAGATATTTTTCCTTGGCAGGACGTAGCGTTAAGTTCGAGTTATAGAGGTGTTCGAGTTATAGAAATTCGAGTTATGGAGGTCAAAATACCTGGAAATCTTGGGGAATGTACAGGAACCACTGAAAAAGTTCGAGTTAAAGAGTCGTTC
The DNA here is from genome assembly GCA_963969555.1 of Polydrusus pterygomalis. Classification (NCBI taxonomy): domain Eukaryota; kingdom Metazoa; phylum Arthropoda; class Insecta; order Coleoptera; family Curculionidae; genus Polydrusus; species Polydrusus pterygomalis. The sequence continues at coordinate 30,958,483 of OZ018376.1, read as the reverse complement.
GAGTTATAGAGGTTCGAGTTATAGAGGTTTGACTGTATTAGCAAATACAAGGCCTTATTAAATAGTGAATAACCCAAAAGTCAACAATATCTTGAAACTGTAAAATATTGCCTTGCTGGCACATAGGTTGAATTGGCCTTTTCACTATAACCGAATTCATCATATTCAGCATTAACATCCTAAATTAGAACCTATTGAAAATACACCCCAATAATAAAAATCTTCCTAGGGGGCCACAAACCTTTTCTAGAGACAATTAAAAAGACGCCGCGAAAGCAAGAAAGTGATGAGATCAAAACCTTATTACGTCATCCCATTATCCGCCCAATTGTTTTATTTGTCAGCCTCGACGGATTATGTTGCTATCTTTGTTTTGATAAATTACATAGACAAGGACAGCTAAAAAATAGAAAACAACCCGTCCGATATTTAGGTAAACGCAGCGTTCGACCTTCAGCTGAATCACTGGGACCCATGGGTCGAGTGTGTGTGTTTATTTATTTATTTATTTATTTTCTCAGTAAATAATTCGAAATTTTAAAAACTGAAACCGTAGAAAATTTTATTTTATGTTTTTCTATTCGATAGAATAAAAATCATAATTTAGTGACAAAAGCCCATTCCATTCTCTTTATAAATTATTACTTTATTTTTAGCGATCAATTAAAGTCAGGTCACGAATATTTGGGCGAGTTATCTTGTGCCCCCAACAATGAACTGCAAGAGTTGTTAAATGAATTTGTACAGACGTACGTGTTTGTTCCCGAGCCCGACAGCGATAACGAGGAGCCTCAAATCGAAGAGTTACACAAAAGACGAAACTTCTTGGCGGCCTATTGTAAACTAATAGTTTATAATATTATGCCTACCAAATCAGGTTTGTGAAACTGTTCATTCTTCAAAAAATTGGTCGTAATAATCGAAGGTTATTCTGCAACGTAAATTTAGAAACTAATGATCTTTAGTAAATTAATAATATTAATCTGGGTAACACCTATTCCCTCTTTAAAACAAACCCTTTTTTAAATTCAAGGTGCTGACGTCTTCAAAAATTATGTAAAATACTATAATGAATATGGAGATATCATTAAAACCACCCTTGGTAAAGCCAGAGAAATCAATAAGGTTAACTGTGCATTAACAATGTGTTTAAGTTTGAACATGATGTTCAATGACGTTCAAAGAGCTTGTAGTGGAAGAAATGTTAGGCAACAAGAAGAGTTTTTTGCATTAAAGGTAAAACTGACAATATAATTGATCCCTTTGATTATCGTCAGCTGTATTGTTTGAATATATGCAACTTGCGTACGTGCAACTTGCGTACAAGGATTATTTCTTCCAACTTGCGTACACGGGCAGGTAGGTCCCGCGAACCAGGTAAAACTGCAAGAGTTACATTATTCCAACCTGCGTACATACACAAATATTAGAAGCTTATAAACAAACTAAGGACATAAAAAAATGCTCTGATAACAACGAACAAACCGGTTGCCAATGCACCTTTTAGAACCGATTGGAGAGGGCGTATTATTACGGTCCATTTAAAACCATGTGTATGTGAAGACATAAAAAAATGCTCTGATAACAACGAACAAACAGGTTGCCAATGCACCTTTTAAAACCAATTGGAGAGGGCGTATTATTACGGTTTGTTTAAAACACTGTGTATGTGAAGACATAAAAAAATGCTCTGATAACAACGAACAAACAGGTTGCCAATACACCTTTTAGAACCGATTGGAGAGGGCGTATTATTACGGTCCGTTTAAAACCCTGTGTATGTACGCAAGTTGGAATAATGTACTCTTGCAGTTTTACCTGGTTCGCGGGACCTACCTACTTATGTACGCAAGTTGGAGGATACCGTATTGTTTACTGTGTATTTTACAAATATTACAATTTAAAAAAACCAAAACAGATATTGTTTTTTTCTTTAGGAATTGGCGAAAAGGTTTGCTCTATCTTTTGGTCTAGATGCTCTTAAAAATAGAGAAGCGATAACGGCTCTTCATAGAGCAGGGATCTTGTTTTCAGTTACAGGAGGGGAAAATTCAGAAGACCCAACAGGTCCTCCTCCTAATCTACCGTTTTTGGAAATTCTCACCGAATTTACAAACAAATTACTGAAACAGGATAAAAAGGTTGTTATGGCGTTTTTGGATAGAAGAATTCATACAGGTTGGTAAATAATAATTTATTTGTAATATTTAATTTTTTTACATATTAAAACAATTATTCCTATATTTTTAAACTACAAAATGGGAACAGTATAGTACTAAAGCTTGTGTTTTGGCTCCAAATAATAATAATAAAATAATACTCTAAATAAATAGCATTCATTGTCTTAATTCCTAATAAGTGATGTTACAAATTAATCTACAAATAATTATTAAGATGAGAACAAAAAAATATAGAAAAATTTTCGGGACATTACTTGGGGGTTTACTTTGATAAAAGAAAGGACACTATATAGAAAATTGGTACTGGTTATTATATAAATGACTGATGAACATCTAGTTGTGGTAGCCAAACCAGGTTCCACTTACCTAAGGCATATGACACCTATTTTTGGAAATGTCAATGCCGCCAATTTAATGGAAGACAAGCTCTTCGCGTTCTTTGGCTGAAAACTTAGACAAATCTACTGTCGATGTAGTCAACACAGACTTTAAGAATGGTGTCCTAAAACAATTGGAAGTATCCTTAGGGAAACCAGTTCATTGGTTTATATAATTGCTCTCACTAATGAACTTTTCCTTCGCCATTTGATATAACATATTATGTAGGAGCTGCAACAACAATTTATTTGTTATAATATCATTGTTAATTATGTGACAATTTGAATACTAAAGAATCTTGAAAATTATAATTTTTTATAATATTGGTCATTGAATATCAAACTAAGAATAGCGGATCTTCGAGAAAACTTGACAACCCTGTTTTAGACTGTATTGGAGACGGTTTGGCCGCCATTTTGGAGTTGATCGTAAATCTATATTTATAAATGCAGCGCCTCGGCAACAGATGTCTCAAATTTACTAATGTGATGTCGTGGTGTTGCCGCATATGGTATTTTATTAGAATTTTTGAGGATTTAAGCATTTTTAACAGACAATAAAATATGAGGTTTTCAATTCCAGCCGAATGTATGTTTTTGATAATAATTGGACCGATTTTCATAATGATTTTACCGTTGCATTAGGTGTTAAATAATGTTATACAAATAAAAGTAGATAACAAGCGACAGCAAGTATAACTAAAATAGGTTTTATTTCGTCGAAAAATAGCAAAATACGTATTACACTAATACAAACAAACTGGATGTTTCTTAAGTAAGAAAGTAAAACCTACTTATTTTAACCATTTTGAAAAGTAGTAATAATTACAAATAAAAACCAAGTTATACAAACCGCAGATCATTCATATTTGTTGTCATATACGTTGTAGCCTACCTAGGTATGTATTGAATAGTGAGAGTCGTCATTTAATTCTTTTAGAAATAGAAAACATGGGAGTCAATATGTTTTCATGTAATCACGTTGGAACGTCAAAAGGTTGAAAATATTATATGCTACAAAGCAATTAAAAATAGGGACATTTTTAGGTCTGGACTATACCTACTATAGGTAGGAAAATAAACGTAAGCTACTTAAATCTAGGATAGGTGTAGGTACTTATGTGAAATCAAGTTTTACGATAAGCTATAAAAATAAATTTAAAAACTCAACGACTTAGGGTCCAATTAAAAGTTATGTTTGTGCAAACAGACAGGCGGCAACAATGTTTTAATTTAGCAGTGAAAAGGCTTGTCGTTAGTGGCTGCATCAACATGCTTTATTGTTGGTGACTCATTGTGCTATCTATGAATTTAACGTAGCAGATTTAGGAAATCTGCTTATATGGCCTTCTTATAGTTTGATATTCAATGTATTGGTATTAAATTAATTAAAAGGTAATTATCTGCACTCAGGCCAACAGTAATACAATTACCTACAGTTTTAAGTTAAAAAAAGGTTGAATTTATCAATTGTTTAGTCAAAAAAGTATAAAATTGTATAATAATGGTCTTGTAAAATGAAAATGCTCACACTTATTCATTTACTTTACAGACCTGGTACTGTATTATCGGATCGTTACAAATGTTTTCATTTTAGGAATGCCAAGTAGTAGAGGTGAAGATTGGCAGCCATTGCAGCTGTACAGAAACTCTCTTTTACATGGAGAGACTGATCAGGTTCCCACTACAAGTAAAAGGGCTTATGGAAGAAAACGTAAGGATCCAGAATCTGAACCCGAAGATGACGCCCTTTCAGATCAAGAGTTTCCTGGAAACTTGTATGGGTAATAATTTTTTTTTTGAAACGTTTACGTCAAGTAAGGAAATTGTTTATATACAGGGTTGTGATAAAGAAGCGGATCAGTCTTTTGTACTGAGTACTGATTACTTGATCAAGAATCACTCGGACACTTACTTTTTTGTAATGCATTTTTTTAGAAAAAAAAGTTTGAAACAGAAAATTAATATATTATTATATAATATTTATTTGAGGTTTACTGGTTGATTAAATGAGGATTTGTGGTAGATCTGTAGAGATGTTATTTATTTTAAAACTTTAAAATGTTGAAAATCTAAAAATATACAAAGTGTTTTATTTAAAAAAAATGAAGTCGACGCACCTATCACTTTTCTTTTCCACCCTGTATAAAAGGCTGATCCGTTTCTGTATCACAACCATGTAGAATGTATTATGGGATTAAAAGTATATCGAGTATATTATATTCTAAACACCGAGAACACTATTTGTGTATAAGTAGGGGAGGGGACCTCGCACTCGCACACTATTTTCAAAACGTACTTAAGCACAACTTCAGTCACACCCATCAAAATATGATAGGTCAAAGATAGCCCAATGAGAAATGTTGATTTATAAATTTAATTGACCATAAAAATGGTATTGCTGATGCTAACAGGTGGCGCAATGCTTTATTTTTCCCTCAGCGGCCATTAAAAGTTACGTGGTTTGTATTTGCTAAAAACAGCGCTGTATTAGTGCAATTATTTGGACTGCGCTGTAACGGCGTATGTTTTGAAAGATAGCGTTGTGCTCATTGCGCGAGTATATTTAGAACTAACCAATACCGCGCTTAGTGGACGTGTCGTTGTTGTGCTTGAGTAGGTTTTAAAAATATACGACTGGGCTATACAAAGTAAAAACCCTGTTTGTACGGGCTTCATATGGGAGCGTGTCAATCAAACGAAAATATATGTGTAGTGGCAGGTTATTTACTCGTTCGTGGCCTGTACAAACAAAAAGCGCAGCACGGGCCTATTAAAAGCCTGAGCGAGTGTGGGGGCTTAATCTGTTCATTTTTTTTGCAAATTTTTCTGGAATTTAACTTTGCTTATAACGCGTTCGACCAAAACATTTTTAAACAAATTATGTATTTATTTCTTAGCATTATAGTTTATTAGGTATCTATATGTCAAAGCTATATGAATAAGTAGTTAAAAATACTAATGTAATATCAAATATACCGGGTGTTTCTTAAAAGACGTTCACCCCTATAACTTTTCTGTATTTATAGATATTAAAATGAAATTTTGAGATTATGCATGAGAGATGAGTGCATTTATTGGCATAATTTTCAATTTGTTGGCACTTTCGGTTTTGCCGGAAGTGACCTTGACTTTAGTATTTTAAATGGGACATCTTGTATATTTTTACTTATTGGGATTCAGCATAACATTCTGAGTAAAAAGACACCTCACTTGTAATTTTTTGACGTGTTATAACATTTTTATGTAAATCTTAAATAAATCTAGTGTTTGTTTGAAGGTTGTAGACAATGATGTATCTTGGGTAGTAGATGTGTTTTGGACTTCCATTGCCTTTAGGTTTTCATATCACAACGTTTCAACTGGTAAGTATCTCCAGTCGTCTTCAGGTAAATAAATCTGTTAATTTATAGTCAAGTAGTATATGAAAATTAAAATTATGTCATAACAATTGACTTTTACAAGCGTTTAAAAAATGAAATTTTGTTTTCTTGACGTTTACTCCATTTTTCCAAATGGAACGATGGTAGTTCAATAGGATATTTAAAATGAGCATTTTTTCCCAACAATTTGATACCATACACTTCTATGCTATTTTAAAATTGACACGAAGAAATTTGCCTTAAGTCCCAATCGCAAATTTAAAAAAGCGTTATGCATTATTGCAGCCCTGTCTTTTCTAAAGAAATATAAAGGCGGCTTTGAAAAACAATGGATTGGTTATGAAAACCAATATGGTTTTGAATTAAAATTGTAATGTCATTCGTTTATTAAACTTACATTGTAAATCAGATAACATGGTTAGTTTTACTAGAAATGAACAAATTGATGTGCTCCTAATTTTTGGAGTAACCAGAAACATTCTTCTGAAGCCGCAAGATTGTATGTATTATAAACTAATGACATTACAAATTTAAATTAAAGCCCTATTGCCTTCAAAACCATTCCATTGTTTTTCAAAGCCGCCTTTATATTTCTTTAGAAAAGAGAGGGCGGCAATAATGCATAACGCTTTTAAATTTGCTATTGGGGTTTAAGGCAAATTTTTCAGTGGCAATTTTAAAATAGCATAGGAGTGTATGGTGTCAAATTGTTGGGAAAAAAATGCTCGTTTTAAATATTCTAGTGAACCATCAACGTTCCATTTGAAAAATGGAATAAACGTCAAGAAAACAAAATTAAATTTTTTAAACGCTTGTGAAACTTAGAAAGCCAATTATTATGACATAATTTTAATTTTCATATACTACTTGACTATAAAGTAACAGATTTAATTAAGCTGTAGCACTCTAGATTGAAAATAAAAAATTAACATTAAAATATTATAACACGTCAAAAAATTACAAGTGAGGCGTCATTTCACTCATAATGTTATGCTGAACCCTAATAAGTAAAAATATACAAGATGTCCCATTTAAAATATCAAAGTCAATGTCACTTCCGGTCAAACCGGAAGTGCTAACAAATTGAAAATGATGCCAATAAATGCAGACTCATCTCTTATGCATACTCTCAAAATTTCATTTTAATATCTATAAATATAAAAAAGTTATAAGGGTGAACGTCTTTTGAGAAACACCCGGTAGTATAGTTTTCTGTATTGTCAAAAATATTTTCTAATAATTCTTCCTGAACCTTTACCCCTTTTTTTTATAAACTTGTGTATATATATTTTTGTTTTTATGCCCTATCATTACGTTTATAAGACTATTTCATTATTAATATTTCAGGTATGTAATTTCAGGTAATTACCTTTTTTAAGCATAAATATGTTTTAATGTAATGCCTGTGTGAAACAGCAGCAGTTTTATATTGATTTTGTAAGAATCAATTTTGATTGAAGGATTAAAAAACATTTATACCATTAATGTGTTTTAAATGAAGATGTCCCTTTAATTTAAAGTTCTTTTCACGAAAAATGGTTCTGATTTAATGACAATAAAATGAGTCTTAAGAGCGGTCGTAAATACCCTTAAGCTTCTAGTATTTCTTGTCGGCCGGATTATGATGATTTCTATGTAAAGAAATTTTTAAATGTACTCTCATGCAATGCAATATTTGTAAAATATTTCTAACTCGATCGGAGAGTGTCTTCTAAAAATTTAGCGGAAAAGAGTCCTCAGAAAATGGCTCACTACAGATGGTGAACAACTCAATACTCGATCAATCTTAAAACAATCGAATTCTTGGATTTTAATATGTGGCAACAATAGAACACTCGGAAAATTTTAAAATAGTTGTTGAGTTTCGCGAATGTGGTTTGTTCATGGCTTGTTTTCCTTAGTCCGACCCTTTACACTTTGCATGTTTATTTGTTGCCAAGCTGTTGTCTACATCATGGGGTCGTCCCTTTAGTTTTATTGGAGTCATTAAATCAGAACCATTTTTCGCGGAAACAATTTAAATTTTATCTTTTAATGAATAAAAGCAGTTGTGCTGAATATTTTAATAGAGAATGTATTTTCCCTACTACGGTAAGTAATTCTGTTTATAAATATAATAAAATATAATTGTCCATTAATTTCAAGTCATCCTAAAGTTTCCCAGCGGTTAGAATCATATTTACTTTAATCTTATGTTAGTTTCCGTCTTAATAGTATTTTTTTACATTCTTATCATTTACAAATTTTAATTTTTTTACACGGTCGTGAGGTATAATAACAAATACATATACAGTGTCACCAGTAAAGTCCGCATCATATGGGATTTTTTTTATTAATAGCTTTATTCAAAATTTGACTTTGGCATCAAGTTCTGCTTCGATCGAGATGAAAATTAAGCAAAAACAAATAGTAGTCGCGTGATTCGCATTATCTGTCAAATTTTAATTTTTTTCCAAAAAATAATTCGAAAGTGGGGTTATTTCTGAAAATATGGAAAAAAGTTATAAGAGAAAGTTTTTTTAAATGCACTTTCTAGCCCACATGCAAAATTTCAGCTGCATAAGATAATTTGGACTTTTTACCCACCATAAAATTTATTTTCCACTTAATGAACGCTTTACTGATGACACTGTGTTCTTTTTTGTCTTAATATTAAGGTGTATTACTTTCAGACACAAACTAGGTTTTCAAAAATACTTATTTTATGAAGTTACCTTATACAGGGTCAAAAACAAATAAACTTTGCATCACATGCGACCAAATTTTAATAGCCCAATTTTGATTTTGTAGAAAAACACACATTTAATATGGCGCTACTTTAAAAAAAATGTATCAGAAATAAAGCTAAAAGCTAAAACTAAGAAGTTTTATGTAGGTTGCGTTGAGTCTTATTTTGCAAAGGTGGTGCACTTTACAAAATATAGGTATACCTACAATCAAAATTATCTTATGCAGTTGTGCATGTGGGCTAGAAACTGCATTAAAAAAACTTTTTCTAATAACTTTTTTCGATATTTTCAGAAATAACCCCACTTTTGAATTATTTTTTGGAAAAAATTAAAATGTGACAGATGATGGGAATAACGTGACTACTATTTTTTTGCTTAATTTTCATCTCGATTGAAGCAGAACTTGATGCCAAAGTCAAATTTTGAATAAAGCTGTTAATAAAAAAAATCCCATATGATGCGGTTTTTACTGGTGACACTGTATATGTTACATAAGGCCTCTTGTTTTAAGAGGCTGGTTACAACACAGTACAGTGTACCTGTACAGTAATATCCAGTAAGTCTAATGTCAATGTAAGCGCTATAGCTTCATAGTACACTACACACTGCATTGTTTATGGTGTAAAATTTTATAAGAATTATTATTGGGTTAAAAGTTAGCTAAAAAGAATGCAATAATATATAAACGGCAATACAGAATCCTACAGTATTTGTTGGCCTGGATTTAAATTTTACGGCGTCGTGGCGGCTGCTCCTGAAAGAAAAGCATAGAGCCGTTTAATTTATCGGCTGGCTTAGCCAAGGCAATGTTAGCGCCAGATCAACACGGTAGACCGCTTTTGCCGTGACATGATTTTGCGTTTTTGTATTTTTTGACGAAACTGCTCATCGGACTGATAATTTAAAAAAAAGGCATTATTCCTGAAGTTCGATCTACAATGTTTATAGAAAGAGCTTTTTTGATTACCCAAAGGATTCTAGAGTTATAACGAGTAACAAATTATCACATGGATTTTCAGAGCGAGCGATTACAAAAGCTGGACGGGTAATGTTTTTAAAATTCAAAAAAAAACTATTTCTCATTATATTTTGAAATAAGAGTCAGGCAGATTAATGACAGGTGTCATAATTGTTCGAAACCCCTGCACGGTACGGCAGTGTTGCCAATCGGTGGACTTTTTTTAAGGCTATGGACTTTTGTCGGACTTTGAAACTATTTCGGACTTCTTGATACCTGACGAAAATATGCTAAATGCACAAATTTGGAAATAAAATCGGCAGGTAACTTATTGTTTATTTACCAATTGTTGGGTTGTCTTATTACTTATTACATTAACTTTTTTATTATTTTTTTTTTGTTATTAAAAAGTAAATGTTTATAGAGTTATCAGTATTTTTAATTATATGATATACCCCCTTAGACGAGGTAAAGGAGGGGACGCGGCATGCGCATCTACCGCGACAGAAGCAAAGTGTGACCAAAAATTCGATAGGTTTGGTGCCAAACATCTATTGTCACCAAGCGGGTTTTTCGTGTTTTTGATTGCAAAGTGAATAAAACAGTAGTATTTATCTTTGACTATTTAACTAGAGTGTTTTACACTGGCAAAATGTCATAGCAACGGCCGGTCTTCTACTGGCAAAATTACTACCTGCACCTACCTGGACAAAATTCACATGTGATTTTTGCCGCGGCAAAATTTTAATAAAATTAATTGCAAACTTAAGAGAAAAAGCACCAGATCAAGTAATATCATCAAATCAAAATCAATCAAATAATGCACAAACGTTTAATTATCACAACTGTAACTTTTACATCAATAAAATAAGTAATTTTTTTGTTTTATTCTTAAATAAAAGTTTTCTAATTTTATTGTTCTTTGTCTTTTTTCTAGTTAAATAGTCATGTCGAATACCACTCGAGAAAAAATTGTGTAAGCAAAATTGTTCTCAAGGATTTATTTAAGTTTGTTGCTTTTAAGCAATTTCGCTCATGACATTTTCGACAAAATCACTCGCCTGACGGCTCGTGATTTTGTCAAAAATGTCATTCGCGAAATTGCCAAGCAACAAACTTTCATACCTTTCGAAAATTTTGCCGACAAAATTTTATCTCTTGTGATATTATATATGAATAAAATGGTCGTTTGTTCATCTTACGGGTGCAAAAGTCATAGCGATCGAAAGGAGCCAGGAATAAGCTTCACAGGTAATAATATATTTTTGCAAACCGCCATTTTCTTGGTGCCAAACAGTAAATTCTGGTCACAATCGCAAGTTTATGATGCCGCGTCTCCTCCTTTACCTCGTCTAAGTATACCCCCAACGGTAAAAAATAAATATCACTTGGCGAATGCGCCAGACGAAGCATTTTCATTTCGACGCGGACTAAATCGGACTTTTTCGTGCCACTGGGCGGACCTTTTCACCTAATGTCATTGGCAACACTGCGGTACGGTTTTTTGACAAGTCTTTTTCGTCTTAGGAGGAATGATAAAAATTGATCTTACATTTTAGCAACAAACGGAAATATTTTTTAGAAGGTATTTCAATCTCTATATTTCTCGTACGACTCTAACACACAGAAAAATAAAGGGTTTACTCTAACATACTATAAACGAAGTTATTTGCGAAACTCTTCCAAGCAAAGAGTTTTACTTTGCTTTGCTGTTTAAAAGAAGTAAAAGCAAAGTACCAATTTTCATCCAGTTAGGGACAAGGCGCTTGTTCTTTAAATGCAAAGTGCGATCATTACTACAAATTTTAATATTCTGCTATATAGCTGTAATTTTTTTTACAGCGCCCTAAAGTTTTCATCACATCATTTACAGATTAATAACGACAGTTTAAAAATACATTCAATTTGAATAATATTATTTTATTGGTCCGACCATGCATGGACGAACCTCTGGGATGTGAGAGTAGTCAGGCAGATATTCGGCCACGGCAAAATGGCAATTATATAGATAAACCAAGCGATGTCAAGGTCTTATCAATTTGAATTTAATTAACGAGCCCTGGGCATCGCTCATACCCCAACCTCACCGTAATACTTGCCGTAGCGAAAAAAATCGGTTTTCGTTTTACGTACATCGTAGATGGTCATACAATTTAAGTTACGCCTACATTTTCTCTGTGGTAAGGCGCGAATCTCTAAGCAACAGAGCTAAGAATTACGTCGATTATTCCTATCCTTTTGTGATTCCTATTGTGTAATTCAGAGAGGAGACCCTTGTACCCTTGTTGAGTTACTTTAATCACAACATAGCCAACGACAAAGTTGAGAGTTCCTTTGCCCCGATTAAGAATTCCCCTCTACATTTCTCATATGATTTTATGCAAAGTTGATCGCAAAGCCTTCCTTTAACAACTTAACTAAGCAAAGAATTGTATATTGCTTTGCTGTCTAATGACGGTATGCACCATTTTACCCATTAGGCATGATTAGGTGATCGTGATTAACCAGGTAACCGTGATTAAATAAAACAGCCTATGCACCAACTAAAAGGATATGTGGGTTTTGTAATCAGGGTAAAGTTAAAACCTCGATTTGGCAACATAGCTTAGATGCAAAAATTCGTGCCATCAACCAGAAAAATAAACCCTTTATTTTTCTGTGACCAGAAACACCAAGCAGATTGACAGTTGTGGTTATGTTTTCTTTTTGTTGTTTTTTCAACTTTTCCGAGGACGTTTTCCAGTTTGGCTGCCCCCCTATAAACCTTTATCTATGTTCGGCTGTTTTGCGCATTAAACCCCCAATTTCACACTTCGGCATCTAGAGTCATGGAGTTTGACTCACAGAAAAAAAAAGAGTTTGACTGGTGAGGAAGAAAATAATATATTAGATGCGAAAAAGAAAAGAACTGTTAGCTGAACAAACCCGATTTATCTATCAAATCAAAATAATTGTGTCTTCGAGGTCTTTCTAGCTCTCGGAAAGCCATCGTTAAAAATATCCATTACATTAAAATCATCATCGAAGATGATTTCGTCTCCCATTTTAATTTTATTATTAAAAATTCCAGACAAATTTCAAAACAAAACAGGAAAATAACCTTTTAATCATGATTAAATATATAACCCATCAAGATTGGCTGGTTAACTTTAATCTTGATTAAGTTCCTGAGCAGTGCTGGTGCATTGGAAATTTTCTTAATTGAGATATTTAATCATGATTATAAGCTAATCATGATTAACTGGCCTTGGTGCATACGGTCATAAAAGAAACAAATGGAAAATATACCTTTTATCCTATTCGTAGACGCTTTGATAACACAAGCCTTCTCTAATCCTCTGTGTAGCTAGCAATGAAATGAAAGGTAGGTACTTTCCATTTGCTTTTTTTGAACAGTAAAGCAAAGTAAAATATCTTTGTTGTTAAAGAAATGCTTTGCGAACAATAATCGCATGTGAAATATAGATGGGATAGAGGATACTTATTTGCAGCAAAAGGGGAGAAAAAATCTTTGCTGTGCTTTCCTTTGCCATTTAAAAGTAACGGAAAAGGAACTCGGCTACTTAAATCTTCTGTGACTTACATCAAGGCGGTTAGGCTTATGACCGTATGCACCAAGGCCAGTTAATCATGATTAGCTTATAATCATGATTAAATATCTCAATTAAGAAAATTTCCAATGCGCCAGCACTGCTCAGGAACTTAATCAAGATTAAAGTTAACCAGCCAATCTTGATGGGTTATATATTTAATCATGATTAAAAGGTTATTTTCCTGTTTTGTTTTGATATTTGTCTCGAATTTTCAATAATAAAATTAAAATGGGAGAGACGAAATCATCTTCGATGATGATTTTAATGTGATGGATATTTTTAATGATGGCTTTCCGAGAGCTAGAAAGACCTCGGAGACAAAATTATTTTGATTTGATAGATAAATAGGGTTTGTTCAGCTAACAGTTCTTTTCTTTTTCGCATCTAATATATTATTTTCTTCCTCACCAGTCAAACCCTTTTTTTTCTGTGAGTCAAATTCCATGTCTCTAGATACCAGCCCGGTGAGACAAAGATTGGCGGAATGGAAGCATGTGACGTCAGAGTGTGACGTCACATATGCCAGACAATTGTCAATAGAACCGCCCAACGTTTACCGTCCCCATCCTTGTCGTCTATCCTTGTCTAAGGTCCTCATCATTTATGAGTTAATATAACTCCTACGTCGTTATTTGTTTAAACTGAATGTGTTTACTAAGAAAAGCGACCTTTCTTCGTTCGAGCTATACTTGTCTCTCTTTATATATAGCGAAGGTAACTTGATGCAGACAGAGACAGATGTATGCTACAAATTACCCGAGCCATTAAATTATTTTTAAACGTTCAGTGTCTTCGTGATGTCTTCTTGGACTCGGCCAGAATGCCAGAAATAATGGAATCGCCCAGCCCAACCTCGCCTTAAAATAAAATGATAATGGCTGACAAAGTTTATGAAAGTGTTTGTATAACTTGATCTTTTCTATTAATATTGTTCATGAACACGAGCCTGTTTACATTTCATTCTACTAAAGGTAAGTTTGCTAACTTTGAATAATTATTTTTATGATTTATAGGTACAAATCCAAATCATAACATACATTTTTTATTATTATAATTAAACAAAATGTGCCGATTATTTTCTCCTAAATTTTGGTAAATCTATATATACGCATATTTTAATTACTAAACCCTACGATACTAATTTAAATCTTGCTGATTCTTGCCCTCTATGTATGTATATTATACGATCTATTTTTTTGATCTTTTTTAAACCTTTTGTAGATTCTCTGCCTACTAACAAGTGGAAATAATTTTATTTTAACCCACTCGGAAGTGTTTTTTCCATGATCTGATCATTGGTTTTTTTACATTGTGGAATTTTTGTTTTAGATTAGCTGTTCGTTATGTGAAAGAATGAATTTTGGAGACAATATTTTGTCTTCACCTTAAGGTTAGCTATAAAAAGTTTTTACCCAGGCCTTTCCGCTTTTCCAGGCTGACAATGGAAATATGTATTCTTATTCAAAATGCACATTGCTTAGAAAGCTTCAAGTAGAGAATGAATGAAAAACCAGTTAACGAGGAACTCGATCAGCAGATTACGAGAAATTATAAGACAGACTCAAATGGTAATTATTGTGATTTTAATATTTTAATAAAATTATTTCATGTGCATTTTTGAGTTTTATTTTTTATTTTCTTCGAAGCTAGATAAACAACAATATAGAGTATTTTATTTTAAAGTGATATTTAGTCGAAAAGGTTATTCAGAATGCTGCTATTTGATTTTTACTACATATAAAATCAACTAACGGGATTTTGAATAGTTTTTTTGGCTTAAATATTACTTTAAAATATTTCGCCAGAAAAAAATAACAAAACTATGGGCGTTTAAACGTCCCGCCTCTAGCCTTGAGGTTCCAACCAGACACGATGGTGGCGCTCTTTTTGGCAGTTTTGACATTTCTTTAATGACATTTTTGCTTCGACCAATTAACATGCTTGTTTGTCTTCTTCCTGGTATAAGTATTCGTTGCTAGATACCGAAGTGTGAAATTGGGGGTTTAATGCGCAAAACAGCCAAACTGGAAAAAGTTCTCGGAAAAGTTGAAAAAACAACAAAAAGAAAACATAACCACAACTGTCAATCTGCTTGGTATTTCTGGTCACAGAAAAATAAAGGGTTTATTTTTCTGGTTAATGGCACGAATTTTTGCATCTGAGCTATGTTGCCAAATCGAGGTTTTAACTTTACCCTGATTACAAAACCCACATATCCTTTTAGTTGGTGCATAGGCTGTTTAATTTAATCACGGTTACCTGGTTAATCACGATCACCTAATCATGCCTAATGGGTAAAATGGTGCATACGGTCAATGTTAGGCTACTTTTTCTCTGTGGTATTTACGTTCGCTTGGCATGTCAAGTTTGTTTTGTCATTTTGTGTAATTTTTTTTGATTTTTATTAACTGCAAATAGTGCAAATTAGCTCTCACAAAAATAATTACACCACTAAACAAACTTAAATGCAACCATTAAGAATTTGATACTAAAATTTACACTAACCTAAAACCCTTACGCAAGTTTTTTGAGGTTTATAGGAGACAATAATGGCCCATACACTGGTTTTTGAATGGATGGACGAATACGAATCACTGACTGAAAGTGAAATACACACATATTCAACAGAACAAGAACATAATCATGAAGTTATGATAGCTCTCTATAGTATTTTAGCTGAACCTCAGAAGTACAAGTCGGATAATGTATGTAGGCCCTATTTCTTATCACCTCTTTTACGTGATATACTGTTGTTGACATGTGTCCTAAATAAAGTATTTTTTAGTTAATTGATGGGATATGTCAGCAGTTGTTAAATTTCTACAGGTCCGGTGAGCCCCATCTTCGAAAATTTGCTGTACAATATATACCAGCCCTTGTGTTCTTACATTTGTCTGATAAGTCTTATACATCAGTACAAACCTTGTTGGTTACTTTGTATAACCTTGAGGTAAGAGGCCTACTTCTGTTGTTTTTATTAGTCATTATAGTTAATTGTTAAGTTTACTAGCCAGCAGTACTTAAAGTTATTTTTTCATTTACAACTTAATTGGATAACAATAATTAGACAATAAAACAGGTTTAAGCATACATTTTTATTGAAATGATAGAGGCATTAGAATAAGTAGGTACTTATTATTATTGTACCTTGGCCAAACAGAAAACTTTAGTTGATAAGTGGGTTATGGTGCACTTTAGGACTCTCCGAATTTCACAATTTTTGAACTGAAAGGCAAGCTGAAAGGATATTTAATTTTGAGTAATTATATACCGGGTGTCAATGAGATTATTGTACATAGCACCACAGTGTTATGTTAAGAGATATTTTAATCAAATTTGGGTTACTGTAATGTTTGAAAGGGATCTTTATTTTTACCTAGAAACTAACTGAATTTCACTTCCGGTTTAACCGGAACTACGCCATTTATGTTTTTTTTTTTTTGACAACCTGTATATTATATTGCACAGTCAAATTCTCCTCAAAATTCTCTTTTCAATGACATACAACAGTTGACATTTACTTGTGTCTATAAAACAACGTATGCAATTGATACGGGAAAAATAGTGATAAAATCTTTTAAATTGGTCCCTTTTGTAATTCTTTAAGCACTGACATTTACATTTTCTTCTTTTGTTTTTAAAGGAAGGTATTTTTTTATTGTTTAAAAAAATCTTAACTTTAACCTCATTTTACAGAGTTTTTTTAAATGTTATCATATACTTTTTATTATTTAGTATGAAAGTCTAAAGTATCCTTAAGCACCTAGGGATATTTTCGAAATCAGAATGTTGGTTTCTAGGTAAAAATAAAGATCCCTTTCAAACATTACAGTAACCCAAATTTGATTAAAATATCTCTTACCATAACACTGTGGTGCTATGTACAATAATCTCATTGACACCCGGTATAAAAAAAAATTTGGATGAACAGTTTATTATCATCATCATTTAAGATTATGATACAAGGAAGTGTATGTGATGCTTTTACAGCAAGCGTACTTTATTATGGAATATTTTTACCCATTTTTGTCCATAGGGATGACTGAAGTATATACAAAACAAAAATCGAATAAAATTGCAGAGCAATTTTCTTTAATTTAATTTTTTTTTAACCAATATTTTTTTAAGTGAATTGGACCACAAAAAAGTCAAATCCTTTACGAATTTCCTATCAATTTATATTTTATACCAACTCTGGCCACATTGTTAGGAATAACTAACGTAACTGGGAGTTTTCGCATTAAAAATAGCTGTCAAAGACAAACTGCTTTTCCTTTTTTTTTAGAAAAAAACAGTCTGGTCCATAAATTTTTGCCTTTAATGTGTTTTATACAAACAGGTCTTTCAATTGCACTTTCAGAAATTGTGAAGTTCCTAGGGTCCTTAAGTGCACCAGACCCGATAAGTGATTTTAATTTCTGAGTTACCTGTATAATTTAAAGATTTCAAGTTAAGTATAGAGGCGAGATATATAGGCTGAATTTTCTAGTATATTATTATATTTTTTATTACCTAGGTAGGTACTGTTGATCAACAGAAATACAAAAATATAAGTTTTTTTTCTGTGTCAACAACAATAATGTTTTCTAGGTTGTGGATTTGAAAGGTCAACCACGCACTTTATCATTCAGAATTCCAAGCATAGCTCAGTCCTCCATACTTCATGATTCTAATAATTTGGAACCAGCATTTATAGCCGAAAGCTCGTTACGTAGATGGGAAGAATGTAACACAAAATTAGTTAGTTGGGGTCCTTTGCCTCAAGTGGAAAGTTTAAATGCACAAAACAGGCAGAGGGTTGTTACAGCCCTCTTATTTTTATATAATCAACAATTAGCAAATGTAATTACTCAAGGAATTGAATTAACATGTAGGGGAATATCTAGGTAAGTAACATTACTTTTTTTTTGTGGAAATTTTGTCTATATTTAAAAAGTTTTGGGACAATAAAATCTTTACTACACAATAACACATTTTGTAAATGTTTTTTGTGCTTATTGAATAAAATTTATTTATGTCAGTACATACCTACATGCTTTAAAATAATTTATAATACATATATATCAAATCAAATCAAATATATTTCAAATTGCATTAAGTATATAAGTTATTACATGAACAACCCTTAATTTAAGAAATCAGATATTTAAAAATCACACCTAAGTGACTTAACACCTTTACTTATGTGCAATTATTTATAATCCATTTTTAATTTTGAAATATGCAAAAATCACCCTAAAGGCTATACTAAAATAATAATAACATCCCTACAATACTACACTATCCTATACAGACTATACACCCTCACATGTATCAAGAATAAAATTCATACATAAAATATAAATAAGAATATTACTCAATCTAATATACTTGATAATTTCAAAATAAGGCCTTAAATACATTTAAATTTTGAAAAATGAAAGTTCTGCAACCCAAAACAAATTTCTTCTGGCTAAGCAACTGCCTAATTCCAAGGGGTAAATATATTTTATAACTACAGGGTTTTACATTCACTGCCATTTTCTGTTACTTGTTTACCATTAACACAAATTATATAACTACGCAACTACCTATATATTATTATAACTAATCTTTTTTTAATAACGGTAGTTTTAAATAGGTACTAAAAATCCTAAAATTTGTTATGCTACAATTTTTTTAATATTAAAATAATTTTTTTATGATTCTTACAGATTTGAAGCAATTTTTATTGAGAGTATTCTGTATATTTTTAAGTAGGTAGACGTGTTTTGTTTATGTAAGTAATGCCAACTACAACAGAATATTTTTTGTTCTAAGTTTAAAACATGCCAATGTCATGTCAAATTTTTCGGGTTTGTTCCATATATTCTTACCATCTAGTATTTTGATCATCTCCCACAATAGTTGATCTTCATTTTTAATATACATATACCAACTTTTTCCTTTTTTTAGATTAGTTACCCAGGGATTTAATCTTAACTCAAGTAGTACACGAAGTTCCGTAGCTAGTGATAGTAGTTACCAGCAACCCCTCAGCATTTTACCCAGAATTCAAGTTTCTGGGCCTCTACTTATAGAATTACTTCACGTAATTTATCATGGTGCTGAGCGATGCGCCAATGGCGCCATTCAAGCATTACATGACATTATTCAACGAGCTACCTACGAAACATATGCAGGTAATTTTATAATTAAATAACCAAAATTCATGTGACCAAATCTAGTCAGGAAACGTTACAAATTGTGCTAAGTTTATTATTAGAGCATATTATTATTATTATTATTATTATTATTATTATTAGCATTTTCACCTTTTTGCTGACGATACCTACTACAAAAATAAAGAGCCATTTTAAATAGCTTTTCAAAGCAGTGATAATATACAGGGCGTTACATTTCAAAAAATATACTTATGGTCACCTTTTCAAGTAAACAAATTAGCTGTATTTTTAAACCACCTTGTATATCGCAACTAAGATTTGGGTATAGGGTTGAAAGTCCCCTGGTATTATTTATCCGTCCACCAAGTTTTAAGGTCTTAATGTTTCAGAATTAAAAAATTTCAACATTTCTTTAAGTTAACATTTTCCGTCAAAAAAATTGGAATTTAATTATATTTTAGAAACGGTAAAAGGTAGGTATAGGATAATGTTAAAGAAAGTTGTTAAGAAATTAATAAGGGTTTCAAAAACAAAAAAAAATGCAAGGTGTTCCATTTAAAATATTGAAGTTGCTACGAATTTTGGTAGAAGTGGCAACACTGTACGATTTGTTACCTGGTTCGTCATACGTCTAACGTATCATCCACCGTGAATCACCCTGTATACGGTAGAGTTACATATCCCCTCTCAAATTCGGAATATAAAAAGTATAAAATTTAGTTTCTGAGGAATTATAATCTTAATGATAATATATGGATATAATAATGATAATATTTAGAATTTTTTTATTTACAGATGTGTTATTAGCAGCCAGTGCTGTCAGGAATTTGTTGCAACATTCTCCATCGATATCTGTTACGCCTAGGCCTTCCCATTCACATCATGTATCGAAATCAATGATAACGAATGCTTCATTTAGAACGAAAAAGTTACCAGGTAAGAATATTAACATAATAAAAAAATAACCCGGCACTGCACTGGCTGAAAAAAGTTGTATTTTTAAATTTGTTTAAAAAAAAATATTTAAAGATATTTTTAAAGTTAACTTACACAACGCTTATCTTCTGATTCCACATATACCGGATGGTGCACAGCCAAACTGATCATGGGAAATCCTATGTAAATATTGCTATCCTCACATATTTGTTCCCCTAATAAGTTTACATCAAAATTGTATTAGACTTTTTTGGAAGTCCTTGTATGACTCGCGCACCAAATTGTATTATTTCCGCAGGAAAAGGTCGTTTGGTGAAAGATCAGGAGACCTAGCTGGCCAATTCGTGGTGTAATTTAATATTATTGTGCGTCCATCATCAAAAACGTTTTGGACATACCCATTCCCTTACTTTTCATGCATAGTACAACCGGCCATTTGAAACCAAATACCTTCACTCTTAGAAACAACTTGTAATGCAGGTCCAATTTGATTTTGTAAAAATTTCAAGAAAAGGTCCAATTTTCCATTGTCCAAATATGCCCGTCCAAACATTTACCTTTTAAGGGTAGTGTACAAATCTGTGTTTATTTTCTGTACTCCAAAAACTACAGTTTTGAACATTTTGTAAAACAAACATTCCCTATCGTTATATTTATGGTTTCCATAACTTCAAAACAAAAGTTTGCTCCTCGTATTTCCATCACCTTCCCTCATTTTTATTTATTTATAACGTGGTTTATTGATATCAATTGGCCATTGACAGAAGTCCTTCAGATTTTTATATAACATTATATTTTACTATTTTTAAAATGGAAAAATACAAAATTTCATGGAAAATATAGTAAAAAATCAAGTAAAGTTTTAACGCGTTTAGGTTAGGTTCTGTCATATTTGACATAAATTGTGTGCAATATAGGTCAAATATGACAGAACCTAACCTAAACGCGTTAAAACTACTTGATTTTTACTATATGCATACTATGGAGGGCTTTAGGTTAGGAGTCCGATCGCAATACATTGGCTTCGGGCAAAGTTTTGAATCGGTAAAGCAGCTTTAAAAATGGCCGTCAGAGGCGCATGTGTTCCTTTAAATCCTTAAAATGCATGGGTTCTTATGGGATAATCAACTGTTTTATTGAATTTAGTTAACTAAAACCATCTACAGGCTGAGATATGTATATATTATATCTAATAAAGCTTATTTTATTAATTATTGGATAAAAATACCGCTGACGTCTATCAAAACCTGTAAAAAGTCAAACACTTGACGGTCACTGTGCCGCGACCGGAAAACAGCGAACTAACTACTAAACAGGGACGTAAATTTAAAGAACAGCCCTTTTCGATCATACTCCTTCCTAAAGCCCTCCATAACGCATACAAAAAAAATATATACAGGGTGTTCCTAAATTAATGGTACATCCGAAAGTAGGCGATTCTTTGGCTTATTTCATAAATAAAATGTTATATAAACATGGGACCGAAAAAGCTTCGTTTCCGAGATACAGGGTGTTAACATTCTAATTAAAAAAATATTTTTTCATTGTCATTTTCAAACCACTCTAGATATTTTTATGAAATTTGGTACACGTCTTTTGAGCATCGAAAGGCATTTTTTGGTGTAAAATAATTTTTAAAATTTTAGCAGTGGCGTCCGTGCGGGACTTGCATTTAATATATTTGAAGAAAATAATGGTGCGCCACTGCTTTTTCTTTAAATAAAAATTAATTTTGAAATTCCCGTCTAATTTAGAGCAAATTCGGACTCTTAACTTATTTTCTTACGGTGCACCGTTTTCGAGTAAAAAATAAAAATCATTTTAATGCACATTCCTGGAAACACATAACCCATTTAATTACCATTTACACCCTGTATCTCGGAAATCAAAGCTTTTTCGGTCCCATGTTTATATAACATTTTATTTATGAAATAAGCCAAACAATCGCCTACTTTCGGATGTACCATTAATTTAGGAACACCCTGTATATGTTAATGAATTGAACAACTGTAAAATTTGAAGTCAGGTTTGTAACAGCCTGAAATAGCGTTCTTTCTGGATAGACCCTCTTCCTATTGTGTGGAATACCATTGTCGCGCATCGCTTGCATAGCCGCCATAACATTTTCTTGTTTGTGGGAAAATTTGGTGCCTTAAGCCTGGTAGCAATATATATAGTTAATATAGTAGGTATAATTTTTAATTGGATGGATTGTGTAGGGGATTGTTTGGATGTCGTATCTTCGTAATGAAAGATAGGGTTATTGTTTCTGCTACTGTGTAGTTTTGGAAATAACAATTGAAGTTTGTCCATTTTGAAAATAGCAAATATGGAGTTTGCCCACTTTGAAAATAATTTAAGGATCATTTTTCACAACATTTTTAATCTTAAAAACAATACATTAAAATACAAAAAAAATAGTAAACAAATGCTTCACGCATCACATGCATGCAACTAAGTTAAAAAAGTAAACTCGGAATGGGTTTAGCGCGAATTATTATCAACAAGTCTGTGCAGGATTTTGCACGCTTTGAAATAATTCGAAACTAACAGCAAAACAACCCATTGGAGATTGTACACTTTAATTTTTAAAATTTAACAGGAGATTGTACGGTTCGAAACTTAAATGTCAATGGAGCTTGTACATTTTAAATTTAATCCCAATTTTCTGCCATCAACATCCGTTAGAGCTTGCCCGTTTTGACAAGAAATTATGAGTTATTTCGATTCAGGGCTACAATTACTATGTAAAACGACATCTATCTCATTTTTAATGAAACATGGAGATTGTACACTTTGAATCTATACCCCTCATAGATGCACTGTAATTTTTATAGAAATATTGTGATGTTTTTAAGTTAGGTTTCGAAAGTGTTTACCCCTTGTAATACATACCGTGCGAGCAAAAATTATTTGCATCAAAGAGGGCCTTGCATCTAAGGGCGTAATGCTTAGCTCTAGAGCTTAATACCTGTTGGGTGTCAGTAACTACCTGAATTAACAATCAATCAGTTATTCCGTCACCTTTGACAGTCGTTACAAGTAATTTGATTCATCGCTAATTTTTCCAATTTCTTGAACAATTCACACAATAGGCTTTACGGAACAGCACAAAACATTCATGGTTAAAGCGTTGGGGATTTTTATCATTGCCTGAAAAGAACCGTGGCTGTGTTTAGGGAAACAGGTTCTATACACCTGTAAGAACAGAAGAACTTGTTGCAAATGTTAATGAAATAATACAAAATACGCCAACAAATTGTATAAAACGCCTGTCCCAAGAAGTGGGAAGATCTTATGGAACATGCAGGACTATTCTTAAGAAGCAGCTAAATTTATTTCCTTATAAAGTGCAAGTATTTCAAGAAATACAAGCCGCAGATTTTAAAAGACGCAGGTGGCGAATTTCAACAATTTATGTAATTATTTTTCTTTTTCTTTCTGTATGTTCTTGTCTTGTATGTTTCTTACTTTGTTAATTTTGTAAACAACAAACATAAATTTGTATTTGTCTACTTATTTTATTACTCATTAGTTTGGCATATCATAAGAATTTGACAAAATTTTAACCTAGGTTTGGTTAGATACATCGTCCCCATATTATCATTGTGATCTAAACCAAGCCCTACGTTTTTTAATCCAAGCCCTCTAATGCAAATAATTTTTGCTCGCACGGTACAGCTTTTGTGTGTTGATTAAAATTTAACTTCTGGTCTAATGTGATACCTAAATATTTGACTATTATTATTATTATTATTATTATTATTATTATTATGTTTAACAGCAGTAAGCGGCTGAAGCCGATGAGACTGATGTGTGCACTTATGTCTTTGGTTTATTTTTAGTTTTTATTATTTCAGGCACTTTTATATAGTCAACAATTAGAGTATCACGTCACAGTTCACAGTCTAGGTGCAGTTCACAGTCAAGGTACGCGCGACCAGACACAACGTTGGACATTTACAAGCTCGATTACTATAGATGGAGATAGTATGGCATATAGTTTATAATAATGCTTGGAGAGTTTTGATTTATTGAATGATTGAATATTATGTACTTCCCTTAATCCCGATGTTTTTGATACTTATTCGGATGATATTTGTAATTTAATTTGCGCAGTCCTGTGGAGTGATACTTTCCTACAGTTTTGCCAAGAAGCCGGGTGCTAATCACATTATTTTCTTCTACACGGAGTAAAAATTTGCATTATTTTCTTGTGCTGTACCATTGAGTACATCATTATTTTGCTCTAAACAGTTGCACTTTAGTACAAACCCGAACAATATTTAGAACTGTTATTTTGCTTGGAGTGGGTCTGTCCGAAAACATCGCAGAGAATAGTACCCCTGACTTTGTTATTTTTTCTTGAATACTGTAAAACATGTTGAACCTGATATAAAAAGTCTAGTAATGTCATTATCATAATTATTATTGCTGGTTTGGTTTCATTGAGGTATGAATTTTTAACAATTTTACCAAGAGTTTTTTTAAATAACTTTTAATTGGCCTATTAAAAAATAATAACATTTGGTGTGATAGTCCATCATACAAGGACTTTCAAAAAATTATAATGCAATTTTGATGTAGAATTAATACAGAAGCCAATATTTGAGGGCAGCAAAATTTACATGATATTTTTCAATGCGAGTCTGGCGGTTTTGGTTCTATACCACCCGGTATATGTAAATATTTCTTACTTATTTCAATAGAGAAGTTATACAAGTTCATTTTATTATTTAACAATATTTATATTTGCCTTGTAGATGATATTCCAATTCAAGATGAACAGCAACAACCAGAGGTTCTACTGGATTCAATTACGGAAGAGCAAGAAGAAACCGACAAAACGAAAAGTAAGACAGTAAGTGCCCTGAAGCACTTGCCAAAGCTACCAGGTCTAACGAAAAAGCACAAAGAAAAAAACAAATCCATTTCGCAAGGTGACCAAAATGTAGAATTGTCGTCTCCGTATGACGGTGCTGTAGATGGTTCTCATAATGATTCAAACTATAATTCGGTTCACGTAAGTGCGGTATGAATCCAGGGGAAAAAACCTGCATAAGAGATGGGTAATAAATAACTTATTTTTTTCCTATATAGAGTAACGGGTAGTTGTTCGGAACTTTCTACTTCATGTATTGTGCTAAACCAAGGTGATGGTTGGTATTATGTGAGCTGAATTATCTGATACATAAGAATATAATAATAATATGGGCCAATATTTGCCAAAGTATGTTAATAATGTTCCTGTACAAAATGATATAAACATGGTAAGTGTTTTCAGTTACAAATATCTGTATTTTCCCAACTTAACAGAAGTAACAATATAATAGTTTTGTTAAAACTGACATTTTTACTTTGGTGCCTGAATGAACTGAATTTTCAATGAATTATACAGTGTGGTTGTTTAAGTGTGCAACATATGGGCATTTTTTTTATTACCGATTTCTCAGAAAATTTTATTCTTGATAAAAGTTGGTGCATGTTTGATAATCATATTAGGTGCACTTGGAATGATTGCAAGTCAAACGGCGTACAGGGTAGGCCAAAAAATATAAAACTTGCACAAGAATAAAGTTTTTTAATAAACATTTAAAATAAAAATTTGGCACGTTAAATGATAGTTTTTTAATTAGCATATTATCATTACTAATGTTTTATCTTGTTAAAAAGCATTTTTAGAATATTTTAAAGGTTTGTTTAATATCGTTGCAACAAACATGAAGTTTGTGATTCCTTAATAAATTAAAAATTCAAGTAAATTTTACAAATGAAGACTTGAAATAAAAACCGGGCTAGGTGCCAAAATTGTAGTTTTGAGATGATCGATACGGTTTAAATAATTCGGCGTGCTGGACTTATACCGCGCGCCATCTTTCAACGAATAGAAAAAACATTTACGATAATCCTGGCACATAGCACGTTTTATAGGTTGTTGGTGATGGCATTTAGCACTGTTTTCAAGTTCTAACACAATTTTTGAATTTTTGGCACAGCCCGGTTTTTATTTCAGGTCTTCAAATATGCTTTAATTTGAACAAAGATATGGGCAATTATTAATGTTTTTAAAAAATATATATTTTTTTATTCTAGGAGGTCACGTTTTTGAATATATGCATAACTTTTAATTCTAAACAACTTTTCTTAATAACATTTTGCTGAATTTTCTGAAATAGGGGTAGGTACCTACTTTATTCTTGTGCAAGTTTTATATTTTTTGTCCTACCCTGTACGCCGTTTGACTTGCAACCATTCCAAGTGCATCTAATATGATTATCGAACATGCACCAACTTTTATCAAAAAAAAAATTTCCCATATGTTGCACACTTAAACAACCACACTGTATAGGTTTTTAGAACACACTACTCAAAAAGAAGCACTTTTTATGCGTTAGGGTGTTTAGGGCTATCTGATTTTATTTTTATAAATATGTACTTAAATGTTTCATTGTAGACTTGGGAACATTTTTATTCAAATTCTTTTATTTTTTAAATTTCCCGAATTTTTTTTATAATGAGAAGTTTTTAACCAGTTAATGATGGAAAATCTCGACCTGAACATTACTCTACCCCTTGTCATGGAGACGAAAAGTTGAAAAAACTGTTGGGCCCCTCATGTTTATAAAAGAAACATTTATTGTTTATAAATCGTTATTACGTCTAGAAAGAATCATATTATTGTCATATCTTACCTAATATTGTTTTCCTTTTGAAATTGAACATTGATTATTGCGTTTGCATTTATCTATTTTCAACAAAATTTGGTGTCATCGAACATTCAGAACAAAAAATATTATTGATAATCTTAAATACTCATTGAAGAACCACATTCGTTGACAGTTTGGACAATGGGTTCATTAACTAGACATTATTTTGTTTCGTGATTTTATTCACATACATATATTATTATGGTGAACTGCTTCGCCTCTACCGTACCCCACAGAACTATAGACAAAAGTAGGATGCTTATTCCCTATAAAACCTATAAAAGTAGCATCTCTAGAAAAGGCTGTGTTGTTCTCTGTAATTCTATACAAATAGCATGTCCATGTTACTTATTATTTTACCTTTTATTTCCTTACTATCTTGCCGAAGATTCCCTTAATAGCCTGTTTACATTAAGCCTGCTTGACATGGAGCAAGACAACCTGCAAGAAATTGCAGCAATTTCTTGCAAGGTCAAAATATTGCCGATTCATGTTGTCTGACATTATGCAAGTCACTTGCCATTACAACACTGCTACCAATCCCCCCAAAAAATGTATACTTACTTTCTGCAGGGTACTTTATTCATTTTTATCACAGCAAGCAAAATACAAAAAAAAAACGTTTATATTAAACTTCATTTCCTGCAGAACAAATAAAACAACAATACAATCTAAATCAGCTGATCTGACTGACGTTTGGTTGGTTGGTAAACCAAAAGTAACTAGACTTTTCCCTAGAATTGCAACTTGCAGGCAATAGAAATGGCGCCAAACCGCTAAAGTTGCAATGGCAATATCTTGCAAAAATCGATCAGCTGGGCTTCAACTGCGCATGCCTGTGGTCAAGACAAATTGCGTCTTGCATTGCCTTGCAGGTTGTCTTGCTCCATGTCAAGCAGGCTTTAGGTGCAGTCAATGCAATTGCAAGAAAAAATTGCCCCAAGGCATGCACAAGTTTCTGATCAGCTGGTGCAATTTTACTTGCATCTCACGAAATTAGAAAATGTAATTTGATTACAATAATATCATAAACACACTTTTACAGTAAAATCAGCTGATTGGATATATTTTTAATGTTGTTGGTTATATCTGTTGTCAAGATACTTGCGTAAAAATAATTACTTCATATGTAAACGGTCATGCAACGCAATTAATTGCATGCAGTGATTGCACCTAATGAAAACAGGACTGAATATAAATTTCAAACTCAGTGAGGTAAGCTTGTATATTTATCTTCGAAGTTTTCACGCGTCGATCGTTACGAAGTTACAGTCAGTTGGAATGATTGATGTTGCCAACTCAAATTAATGTATGGCAACCTATAAAAACAAAAGCGCAGCCATACTACAGTTTGCCCGTTATAAATTCTATTAAGGGTTCTACTTTTCTTTATAGTTCTGTGGCCACATGACCGAAGTTATAGCATTAAATTCAAACTTTTTTAATTCCCGATCACTCTAACCACCTTGGCCCTCGCCGAAACGTCCTGACCTCCTTATGAAGGCAAGTATGTCGCTCCAGGCCAGGGCCGTAATTTCTTCCTTTTGGAGAGCCGCCGATCCAAGCACCTGATGCCCGAGTCTTCCCAAGGTCTCGCAGGTGCCCAGAAAATGCAGCGGGGTCTCTTCTTCCTCCAGGCATCCAGCGCAGATTGGGTCCTCTTCGACACCAATTCGTGCTAGGTGCTTCCTCAGCCTGCAGTGTCCGGTCAGTATCCCATTAAGGGGTTCAGGACACATCGTATTTTGTTTAAAATTCACTCTAGCTTAACCTTGCTCGGCCAAGCTATGAAGTCCTTAGCTTGTCTGCACCCTGGAACCATTCGCCATTGCTCCTTGGAGCGGCGTTCAGCCCACTCGCTTAGTGAGTTTATGGCAACACAAAAAGCCAACCACCTGACAGGGTTGAAATGAAAGAGAAATATTTCATTTTTATCCTGGGCTATACTGGATAGTCAAGTTTTTCATCATTATTCAGGAATATAACTGCTTTTCGATATTTTATAATCAGTGTTGAAAACTTCAGGAACTGGCAGTAGAACACTTGAAGTCTTTCTCGACTGGCATTTTGGTTAATTTTATTTTCAAATTTAATTTAAGAAGTTTAAATCTACACGTTTTATTTCGTCAATACACGTATTTTTTACATTGCATTCTTACTTTATAAGTTTTTATTATATTTGGTAGTTTCTTTTGAAGTTTCTTTAAGAAACCTTAACTCGTACCCAATTCCTTCCTGTCGTCTTAAAGCTTCATTAAGACGGTATGCACCTTTTGTATTACTATATTCTGACGATGAATGTTTATTCATTAGAAACATGTAGAGAACTTACCATTCTTTAAATTTCTAAACGAAATATACCAGTGGAGGAAGACCTAAATTGTCTTCAAATACTAGCTTTGTTCCAACAAAGCCAGAGTTTCGTTCCTGATCGATTATTTACAGTTACAGTATGTCAATCAAATTTTGAACTTAGCAATCGATTGTTGCCTTGTCATATTAGTTGAGCGACTGGAAATGACCAGGAATGATCAGGAACGACTATATTGCTGGGTTGACACAAAGCTATTAAACCAGATAATATTTGAATTAACATACTAGGCAAATACTTTTTTTCTGGGAATTTGGATGTGCAGTGATTTCCTTACCAAACAAATAATCCTTTTTTTTTATTATTAATTTTATTATTATATCAACTTAAGTCAACTGTCATAAACAAGAAAGATGAACTAAATATTTTTATATAAGTTTTTGTTATAACTCCAACGTGCAAAGGAACTTAAACTTCTTGCCTGTCCCAAAAATATATTTTCTCAACAATGAGGATAATAACTAAACTAGTGTCTACATATTTTTTGATATAGAATTCTTAGCCAAGTAGATCCTCTACTAGACCTCTATCCCTGACTATATAAGCATTACTTTATTGTGATATGTAAATTTTTAGTATATAAACACACATGTATTATGTATATTAGGAGAAAATATTTGTTTGTAATTTCGGAATAGCACTCAGTCCTTTTCATGATTGAAGGCATTTAAGTTCAACATGCATTTGTTCTAATTTAATGTTGTATAATTCGACAGGGACAATTTGATAGCCTGGTTATCGCCTATCCTTGTCTTGTACGATTTAATAAACAAAGACTGCATCAAAATTCCGAATAGTTTTGATTGGAACCGCCATGGCGTTGGGAATCTGGTAAATTCCAACGCTAATATAAATTGGTCTTGTTGGTTAAAGCATTTAAAATTCACTTTAAGATAAATACTAGTGTTATTTAACAATATGTATGTATACAGAGTGTCCGGGAAAATGTGGGAAATTTCCCGGATATGAAAAAAACACGTGAAAAGAATACTTACTACAAGTTCATATAAACTTCTTTCGTATCGGCCTCCTTTTCGGAGATATGGGCTCTCAAAGAGCTCCCATGGAATTAAGTTTTTGAGACAATTATTAAACCAAGGTATATTTTTTTTTTCATAATATGATCTATACCAGGTAAGACCCTTCAAATTACTATCCCAGGAAGTGTTGCGAATTACTCACAGCTGCAGGAACGGACTAGCTGTGACACTAATGTGCCCATTTTTTTTACGCCCTGTATGATAAAAACTTTGGACAACGTTTTTACATATACCTTTAACTATTGACTAAAAATTAAGTAGGTACTCTTCATTCATGTCGCTAATCCTAACCGTTTTCGGAAAAACGTCATTTTATTGCGATCATGTATTAATATTAAGCAGTTAAAAGTGAACATTTATAATTTATAGGAACAAAGATGTATCTTTTATTGAAATACGCTAAATATACGTGATGTAAATATGTTAAAAATGACGTTTTTCCGAAAACGGTTAGGATTAGCGACATGAATGAAGAGTACTTAATTTTTAGTCAATAGTATGTGTATAGAATGTAAAAAACGTTGTCCAAAGTTTTTATCATACAGGGCGTAAAAAAAATAGGCACATTAGTGTCACAGCTAGTCCGTCCCTGCAGCTGTGAGTAATTCGCAACACTTTCTGGGATAGTAATTTGAAGGGTCTTACCTGGTATACATCATATGAAAAAAAATTGAAATATACCTGTTGGTTTAATAATTATGTGTCAAAAACTTAATTCCATGGGAGCCCATATCTCCGAAGAGGAGGCCGATACGAAAGAAGTTTATAAGAACTTGTAGTATTTTTTTCACGTGTTTTTTTCATATCCGGGAGATTTCCCACATTTTCCCGGACACCCTGTATATTACATAAATCGGTAAATCCCTATTACCTTATACACTTCTTCGACTAATAACCTTCATGTACCAATTTATTTTATTTAATTAAAAAACTATATTAACTACTACGATATTCTCAGAAAAATCCCAGAATCGAGAATATTCCAGTGAATATTCTCGAAAAAAAAAATCGAGAATTTTCCATCACTATAGAGTTATCATAAAACTGCATCCATTAGTGTCACAGCTAGTCCGTCCCTGCAGCTGTGAGTAATTCGCAACACTTTCTGGGATAGTAATTTGAAGGGTCTTACCTGGTATACATCATATGAAAAAAAAATTGAAATATACCTGTTGGTTTAATAATTATGTGTCAAAAACTTAATTCCATGGGAGCCCATATCTCCGAAGAGAAGGCCGATACGAGAAAAGTTTATATGAACTTGTAGTATTCTTTTCACGTATTTTTCCCGGGAGATTTCCCACATTTTCCCGGACACCCTGTATATAACGTAATGTACAAACTTATTGCGGTCTATAACACTAGTGACATGTATTTTTCAACATTATCATCAACATTTATAATAATCTATTATTAGATTACGAGGCTGGCTAAACTGACGTGAAGTTAGCCCTTTTCCTGCCCTTCTTTTTCTGGACGCTACAGAAACTTACATCACTTTTTATTTTCAACTTGTAAATGAGGAGCGTTCCTCTGTTATGTTGCTTACCAAGCACTGTCTGATTGATAAAAGACACTATAACAACATTGTAAAAAAGTTGTACTTGTGTTGCTTCTTATTGAACATAATAAGCCCTTTAAAAGGGTATGAGGCTCTCTGCAGTTTATAATGAATCAGTTTTTTTTTAAATTAAGGTAATTTTGAAAAAGAAAACTAATATTTTCTCCCAGAAAATATTAAAATCCCTATTTAGGTGTTATAAATTAGACTAGGTACATTTTTTAAATATATTTTTATGTGGTTATTTAATTTGTATATTACGGGGCTCATTTACTGGGCGAGCGGTCAAGACCGATTAATCCATTTCTCTGCAATCAGTTTTCATTTTAAAAATAGTCAATGCACTCGTGTAGTCATCGTTTCTAATTAAGAAGTACGCTGTCATGAACTTTTTACTACAATCGCGTTCTTCTTTTCCATCTTCGTTATGAGCTTTCTCCATTTGACACGTTTAAAAACAAAAACACCAAAAGCATTAAAACACGACGAGGAACCTACTGATTTGCACCTTGCATTACAAACAGTTACATGCTCACATACTAAAAATGTCAAGGAAGTTGAGCAACCTGGTTGCCGACCTCTATTCACACAGCAACCTTCTGGCAATCTGTGTAAATTGCTTTCAATTGCCACCCGATTCACCTCTCGTCTGGTAACCTAAATAATCGCTCGGCAACCAAAATATCGCTTTCAATTTGATGGCATCGCCCACTAAAACCGCGTTCTCACGAGTCAAGTTAGTTGATCAACAAAAATTGAATAGAAACTATAGTAAGAACCTCTGTGTCAACAGAGTTGATCAACTTTTTAGTTGTTCAACAAAAGTTTGATCCAGTCAAAGTTTTATCGTTCAAGTCCCGAATTGCTTTCAAGTTGAAACAAGGCTTGAAACGTATGAACTAGGCAGTCAGGTTTTATTGCTTTCAACTGGCCGCGGCTTAAGTAGTTTTTGGAATGAAATATTATAATAATAATAATATTATAATAGTGTAAAAATGTGTGTTAAATGGTCGGAAAAATGTGATGATGACGTTTCTTGAACTCTACCAGAGACAAGAATGCCTCTGGAACTATCATATCAGTGACTATAAAAACCGAGATGCACGAGAAAATGCTTTATGTTGTTTTGTCAAGGACATATCTGGGCTGACTACTTCCGATCTGAAAAACAAAATCAAGACTATTAGAACGATGTATTCCAAAGGACACGCATTGGTTTGCAAATCAAAGAAAAGTGGAATGGGAACAGATGTACGTGCCAAAACTGTTTTGGTATAAAAGAGCGGATTTATTTTTAAATGGTGTTACGAATACAAGGAACACTTCAACATCACATATTTTTTTTACTTCGTCTTGTAACAAAACTGCAACCACCTGTACCTACACATTCGCGCAAAATTTCGATCGACTCCATTTTTAAACTAACAAGGACGATCAATTTCTGTTGCAGGTGTGAACCTAAACTTGATGAATGTATTTTTCAAATTTTGTTGATCAACTAAAGTTGTTCAATTAAACTTGACTCGTGAGAACGCGGCTTAACGGGGAGATCTTTTCTCGATTGTCAATCTGGTTGCTCGATGATCGCCTAGTAAATGGGCTCCTTTATGAAATTAGTTTAAGAATATGGTTTTTAAACAATCAAATGTGTTCACTGGCAATTGTATTTAACCTAATTTAAATAATACTATAAGAGGCTTGTTTTTATTATTTATTTATTACTTTATTACATAAACTAATACAAATGATCTTAAATTTTAACATTTCATGTAAAAAGGTAAATATTGAAACCTCTGTAATAGTAGGTAGGTATTGCAGTGTCTATTAGTTAAAATCTCTTTAATTGGGCACAATTACTAATTTTGATAAACCACTAAAACACAAACACTAATTTACACGATGTGGAATTGGATTAATATCGGGAATTACGAGTTACATTATATCCAATCTCACCGTTGTGAAATGAATTTTAATTGACTTATTTTAAATGAGTAAATTAAATAATTAGTGCATACATTTTTTTCTTAATAATTAGTTTGAATCCAATTTAAGATGTTTTAGCTATTAGAGTTTTTCTAGCTGCTGTTTAAATTATTGGCACATGTATTGGCCACACACTTGTATGTAAGGATTTTTTGACATTCAGTGTACTTTCTACTATTTCTTACATTTTACATGTTTTCCAGAATAACTGTGAGTACTGAAATATATTTATTGATATAGAATTATCAAAATGTAACAATAATTTATTAACTATCTAATTGGTGTTAGCCGGCTTATGGGCGAGATTTGTTGTATCGTTGAATAAAACATCCTTTAAAAGAATTTAGTCTTACATCTACTTCCCCTTCTTCAAGCTAAAAAAAAAAGACATATTTACAAACCCAGTAGATATGTTGGAATACTAAAGGTGGCTTCCCACGGCCCATGTTTTTGCAGGCCGGGCCGTTCCAACGCGCAGTGGGAAGACGGTCGCCTGAGGTGGCGCGAGGAGGTGCGATGAATCCGCGGCGAGTCGGTAACATCAAAGGCGCGAACCAGCGCTGCGCGTTCATGCCTGTGCAGACCTGTTTTGTTACATTGTCAATTGTTTTTGCGACTCTGCAACAAGTTGCTTTTGGTGTTTTTTAAGTGTTAAATATGGAGTGGACAAACGAAATTACTTACAAATTTATTAATTTATATGAAAATGAACCCGCGTTATGGAATACAAAAAGTCACAGTCATAAAAACCGAAACGAGCAGCACGATTCGTGGAGTCGTATTCAAGATAAATTAAAAGGCAGCTATTATTGGTGACATTACGATTAAGGAATTTAAAAAGAACAGGGACAATTTGATGTCAACCTATAGAAAATTAAGAAGCAAAATTAAGGAATCTATGAAGACTGGAAGTGGTGCACACGGCTCTTATTATACGATTATGTCCACCAACGAATTTTTTCTTTTCTTTTTTGTTCTTGAGTAAATAATACCCGTTAAAAAGTATGACAGCGACTAAAAATAAGTTGTTAGCAATCACCAATAATAGGGAACTTGACAAAAATTTTAAATGGGGAAAAAATTATATAAATCATAAGTATATATTGTCATAAATCATATGGCAGCAAAAAAAACAACATATTTCGTCCCAAAAGACCGCTAGCAAGATTTAAAAATGCCCCAAAATTCAAATTATCCCAAGCGGGTAAAAACGGGTCGTGACGTCAACAAGTATAGTTCGTGTGCGACATCCACAAAATAGGTTATAGGTTGGCAATAAATTGAACGACGTTGAGAATTCCACCTTAAAACAACAATACAATAACAAGAACACACGGCAATCCAAATTCGGTCGCTCGGCCACCGGTCAGGATGACGGAAAGTCATACTTCCTGACGTCATCGGGCTTGGCGCGCTTAAGAGGTCATTTGAAAGGCTTTTGACACGGGCGAAACTTTAAAGAATTTTTACCAAGTTATTACTGATTTGTAAGGAGTAATAATTGGGGAATATTTTTTTAGGCCTAACTAAATCATATTATTGCAAACAAAAAATTGGAAAGTTCCCTATGGTAATCACCAACCCCGAACACCAGTAAACACAAAAATACATATGTAAACAGCTGATTGGTTTTGAAAAGGTACTGCGGCACAAACGCGCCGTGAGAAGAGTTTCGCCTGAAGTCCGTTCCGATCTACGCGCTGTCAGTTTTTCCGACGCGGCGCGGCCCGGCCTGTAAAATTACGGGCCGTGGGAAGCCACCTTAAGAGCCAATTTCCAATAGTTATTTCAAAGAGTTTTTTTTTTTAATTGTTTAATGGGCTTTTTGCTTTCTTCGTAATAATAAAATACTGAATTCTAAATTTCGTATAGTTACTTTGATAAATTGGAATAATTTGAAGGAAAAAATATTTCCAAATTAGTGACATATTCGTCATTTCATTTGTTTTATACATATTTCGTTTATTTTTTGTTTTCTCCAAAAAGCGGCAAAATCAAATACCAGTCTTTGGGTAACAATTACCTATAGTTTTAATTTAGGTTAAAAAAATTATAGTATTATGGGATACAGTAATAAGTAAAGTGACAATTCTATTAATTTTCTTGATTTAAACATTAAGAGAGAAAATTTCTCCGTTTTCCATAAACCATACTCTCTCTCTAAATAAAATCAATATTCAAAAAGAACTAAACATTATTAAACAAATTGCAGTTAATAACGGATATAACTCAAATCTAATTGAGCAAATCCTAAAAAAGAAAACTTACAAAAAGGCTATTGATTTAGTTTTTCCTAGAAGCAAAAACGCTGACCAATTTAAACTTATCACTTTCTTTGGACAACCTAGCAAAGTAATTGGCAATTTTCTCAACTTGATATACATTTGTGTTACAAAACTAATAACAATAACTCTAAGCAAATTTATTAAAAACAATAAAACTAAAACCGAGTAAAACAAAAAATCAGGCGTCAATAAATTAAAATGCAAAGATTGTCCTAAAACATACATTGGCCAAACGGGTAGACATTTTAACAAGAATACAGGATCATTATAACAGTTTTCTAAAAAACAAACACTCAAACTATGCTAACCATTTACTTGATTATCAACATAATTTCGATCCTTCCCTTAAAATCTTACATACAGAAAACAAAGGCTTAAACTAAATTTGTTAGAATCTATGGAAATTAATAAACTTAAAAATACGAACCTGTTACTTAATGATCAGTTCGATTTAAATAATTCACCTTGTAAATTACCTATATTGTACCTTATTTAATTTTTAAACCCTCTGTTGAATTTGCCTGCTATTGTATTGTAACCCTCCCACTGTTTTATTTACATTTTCAATCATTTAATTTTATTACACCCCCTTTTTATTTTCACCTTTTATTAAATCATTGCCATCTGACGAAGCTAGTGTTAGCGTAACATGTAATTTTTCTTGTTAATATATTGGAAATTTACAAGTTCAACTTTGTTTTACTGTATCCCATACTACTATAATTATGGATTTCCATAGTTATTTAGTTTTTAATTTTTTTATGTTAATTGGTTAGTTAGTTGTCTTCTTTTATACGCACACTAAGATGAAATTCATTTATTTAATAAAACAAACAATTTAAATGCAATAAAACGATTTAACGTTAAATAAAATGCTAGTACCTATGTAAAATATCAATAACCCATTCTAAGTATGCTATCGTATTTTTCGGATGCAGTGATTTTTAAATTAATTTACCTAGAAAACGGCGCATCTAATCTTGTCTTACCAATAGTACCTTTTTTTCGTAAAATGTAAGGTTTTTCTAATTTGACATAAAAAAGTATAAATACCGTAAAAAAAGTTATGTCTATTTTAACCTTCCTATCACCTATTTCTGGCTACATTTCTTAAATATCGAAATTGTTAAGACCACAGTTTCATTTAACGTACGAAGTTTACCAAAATATCTAAATTTTAAATTTGTGTCTACATAGGTTTTGAAAATATTTAGAAAAAAATCATCTTCAGAATACCCCCTTTGGGGGGGGGTTATAGTTTCGTGGTAAGTAGACCATAGAACACAATTGTATATCAATTCTTACTTTATTTTTAACCAATCTATTTAATCGGAATCCCAAATTATTGGCCATTAGGGTGGAGCGAAATTTTTTTTTTTTGAAATTTGATTGGCCTTAGTTATCAAAAGTTGCCTGGTATATTAGGGATCAAATAAACATTTTACTTTTTTTGATCAAAGACAGTCTTGAGGGTCCGCTTGACTCCTAAAAAAATCATGTAGCCCAAATTTTACCTATTATACTAAAATATTTTTGCGTAGCAAAAATATTTATTTTTGTTTGGCATTATCCATGATTAAGTTGTTGGAGGACATCTAAAATCAAAAAAAAATTTAACCTAAACATTTATGTTTTATTCAGGGTCCGCCGCGTACCTGAAAAGTGCCATTTTATGGAATTTCTATGCATAGCTAATTAACATACCAAAAATGCAGGACCACGTGCCCTACCTCTTGTCGGCATATTTTCAGATGTTTTGTCTGGGGCATTTAATTGATTTATAATCATTGTTTATTACCTCAGGCCTTATTCCCCAGGCCAGCACTTTTATGCCTTTAGTGTGTGCGAAATAGTATACGAGAAAGTAGAGCGACGGAATTAATAATTTTATCAAGAGATATTAATTTTTAAAGTTCGTTATTGGTTTAGTGAATTTTGTTATTATATTAGTATAAAATGGCAAGTGCAAGTAGTGTAAAAACTAGAAAAAAATCTGCGTGTCCCATATTTGGACAAGGAAGTGATTTGGACAAAAGAGTGTTACCGACATATTACGATATTATGAAGGTTTACTTACATATCCGTGATAGTCTTATACCTGAAGTTAATTCCAAAGAAGCAACGTTCTTTGATATTTCCCAGATTCTTATACAAAAAATACAAGACCTGTGGGATACAGCTTCAATTCCAACCCTCAGTAAGCAAAGAATGGTAAAAATGTTGAAAGACTATCATAAAAAGTATATGAAGATAAAAAAATCTTCAAACAAAAAAGATCTTTTTAAAATAAAAAGTGAATCTTTTTTAGAACACGCAAAAGCAACACTTTTTGATGTATCTTACTGTAAGTGCAAGGAGTTTTCAAGTTGTAAGTGCAGTAAAGATAAGAAAATCCCTAAATTGGAACGGCAATTTATTGTCGACCAGAGGACAGTTCGGAAAATGGGTATTGGTAACATCGATATTACAACAACAAATCAAATGGTTAAGAAGCATGCTCGGCAATTAGCTTTTAAAAATAAGGTAACAAAATTAAAAATAACGA
This sequence comes from Polydrusus pterygomalis, assembly GCA_963969555.1. NCBI lineage: Eukaryota > Metazoa > Arthropoda > Insecta > Coleoptera > Curculionidae > Polydrusus > Polydrusus pterygomalis. Next base: position 30,919,692 of record OZ018376.1, on the reverse strand, counting down.
CAAGTGATACTCAGAAATCCATTGATATCGAAGATAAAGAAGTAACCCCCGAGAAAAATATAGATCCACAGTTTATTTGTAAAATACAAGATGAACCGTCTACATCTTCAGGGGTTAGGTCATCTCAAATGCGAAAATCTATACCCACAGTGGCTTTAGAATGTGATAGGACTTCTGTTTCCGATCGTGCAGCAGCCAGAATTGCCTCTGCTGTTCTAAAAGATTTTGGTATCATGACGGAGAGTGCAACAAGCAATGTAATAGACCGATCAAAAATTCGAAGAGCGAGAAAACGACAGAGGAATTTACTTCAGATTGCTGAAAAGCGTGAAACCCAATACCCTCTATCAGTTTATTTTGACGGCAGAAAGGACCGAACATTAAAAATGGAACGACGTGGTAAAAAATATTACAGAGTAAATGTCGTGGAAGAACACATTGTGTTAATTGAAGAACCCAATTCAAAATATATGGGCCACGTGAGTCCAGAATCCGGAAGCTCAATCGGTTGCGCAAGAAGTATAATTAATTACTTGCAAAGTTCTGCCGACTTATCACATCTCATCGCTTTAGGATGTGATGGAACTGTTACCAATACTGGCATAAAAGGGGGAATTATAAGACTAATTGAGTTACATTTAAAAAGAAATTTACACTGGTTTGTATGTCAACTACACGGAAATGAGCTTCCCCTTCGTCACCTATTTTATAGTATAGATGGTAAAACGACTGGACCAAAAAGTTTTTCTGGGCCAATTGGAACTCTGTTGCAGACATGTGAGACTCTGCCTGTAGTAGAATTTGAAAAAATTGGATCTGAAATACCGTTGTTGGACGTAAAAGATCTCAGCTCTGATCAGAAATACTTACTAGAGATCAGTCAAGCTGTGATAAGTGGAACTGTGTCTGAGGATGTAGCGAAAAAAAATCCAGGAAAGTTGGCTCATGCGCGTTGGGTTACCTTTGCCAATAGAATATTACGACTATATGTTGCCACCTCTAATCCTTGCGAAAAATTAAGGAAACTTGTCACATATGTGGTAAAAGTGTATGCACCAATTTGGTTCCGTATAAAAAATAATAATTTATGTACAGATGGTGCAAATAATCTGTTTTATCTAATTAAACTATCACGGTATTTAGATGAGCCTGACAGAAAAATCGTGGACGCCGCTATTCAAAGAAACGCATATTTCGCACACCCAGAAAATGTACTTCTTTGTATGGTTGCTGATCACCGACAACATGTTAGGGAGCTTGCCTTACGCCGTATTCTAAAAGCTAGATGTTCTAAAGAGAAAAGCGACGGGACAGCTTTAAGAGTCTTTAGAATACCCCCGCTTAATTTTGAAGCTAAAGACTACATCGAAATATTAGACTGGCAAAACCTAGATGTAACGGATCCACCTGCATTGGCAAGATACTCGGATGAAGAGCTAAAAATGTTCATAGATACTGGAGAATCACCAGAAGTTCCAAAGTTTCCATGTCATACACAAACTGTGGAAAGACATATTAAGCTTGTGACGGAGGCTTCATCATCAGTCTGCGGTCACATTAGAAGAGACGGTTTTATTCGGTCCAAAATTCATTCGCAGCGTTTAATGCCAAAATTTGAAACAAAAAAAGGATATAAATGCTAAGACTACACCAGCATTGGTTGGGAGGTTGGGTTGGTGTAGGGTGGGGCTCGATTAGCAGTCACCTCCACGTGGTGAGATCTGGGTTATTTTGATCTATTAATCAAGATAAGCGAAGAACTGCTAAGAATACCAATAATTTTTTTGAATCAAATTTAACTTCAAACAATTAATAAAGAAAAAGATGATAATTTTTTTTAATCAAATTCAACTTCAAAAAATTAATAAAGTAAAAAGATAGGGCGGACCCTAATGATATTTTTAAAATTTAAAAAATAAAAAATGACAATAATTTAGACCCCAAAATGCAACTTTTTACACTAGTGCTAACTTGTTTTTAAAAAAAATTAAAAGTCAAGATTTAAGGGTGCGGTGGACCCTCAGGACCTATTTCAAATTCAAAAAATAAAACATAATATTAAATCAGAACATAAAATACAACTTTTCCGCACTAAGGCTAGTTCGATTTCAAAAAAAAAAATTTTTGGATTAAATTCGCTCCACCCTATTGGCCATACCTATAGAAGTTAGAAAATGCAATATATGTCTTGACCAAATGATGACGGAATGGCCAACGGGACGTCCCACCGGCAACGAAGGCCGGGCAGTAGTATGAAGCCAAGGGGAATCGTCTCTAGTCAATAGAACGTGAAAGTGCGTCTAGGCGAAGTGGTCGCGGGTCCTGCTAGTCAGGCACCTAACCATTCTGGGCAAAAAATAAATAACTTTACGTCATATTTTCGGTTCCTATAACTCTACATAAAAAACCCTAACCCTTCTGCACGAAGATGCCCAGTCAACGCAGAAAAGCTATATTGATGTGAGATAGTCCTTACCAAATCTTTCTGATATAAATCTCTGTAGCAGGAAGGGGATACACACTGCCTAATACAAGTGGTTTTTGATAAACTACTTTTTCCCAAACATCCCTTTTCACATGCGGCTTCTACTTCCCTGAAGGTTGCTTCCTAAAATAAGGTTATTTAAATGAATTCAAAATAAATATATTTACGTACATTTTTGCTGGTCTCTTTATAGATATATTCCGGGAATGTATACGTCACTCTAGTTTCAGGCTCAACAGAAACTAACATTAGCAACATAAGGACAAATACCATGGCGATAACAAAAAGCATTTTACAAAAGTCAATGTATTCATACACCGCAGCTGTATCATAGGCAGCAATAATCAATAGTTGAAATTGTATAGTTCTTGCGCGCGCTTTATGTTATTGCACCCATCTTTGTTGGGAGTACAGTTTTTGGCATATTATTTTTATTTTCCTGCTGTAAGCTGTCTTATCAACTGTTGGACAACCACTTGCGGCTTCAAAAAATAGTGGACCATTGATTATTATCCCGGTGTTTTATGAAATCTTATTAGGTAGGTATATGTACGTATAGGTAAAATATTATTTAAATTAATAAACAGTCATAAACAACATATTTTCTTTTAATCTTTCATTTCTAGGACCAGGATTTTATGTATTTTTAATGTAATATAACGTTAAACCAGTTCTTGGAACAAGTTAGCCATTAACATATCAATGAAGAATGAAGAATAATAATTATTACACTGAATTAGAATAGAGAATACCACGTTTGTTAAAGAAAAGGTTCCTATCACATTTTTGGGTTTTTTAAAACAATTCGATAAACTTAACGGTATTTTTTTCATTTCGAATCCCGCTATAGGTGGTTTTAATTATATGTTAAGATATGTAAATTACCTACTTTTACAGATTATAATATTATTGCAATATGTGTAAAAGAAGTGGTCTGTCGTGAGCAACTATTGTTTCTCGATTGGCGATTTGGGTCGTCATTATTTATTTGTTCTATTGTGCGTTTTTCTTTAGTTGTGTTGTTATTCTTTCGATCTCAGTAGGCTTGGATTTTTCTTACAAAGGAAAGACAAACAAAAGGTAAGTGCAATCTTGTTAAATTTTTGGTTATAGTAAATAAAATTATAGATAAATTGTAACGATTTTTATAAATTCTACCATGTCGAAAAGAATAAAAAAAGTGAAAAGTTTTAAAGAACTAATGAAGGCGCAGTTGAATTCGGAATGGGAAGGACTTAATGCGAACATATGGGTACGAAACACTTTTTCAAATAGTAACCTAATTTAGAAAGCAAATTAATGTTCTTATAGGGTATATATAGGTACTAAGGTACTTTATAATTGAAACCAGTTGGTAGAACAAAACAAATATTAGCAATTTTGCAAATAAGTATGCAAATTTTCAGTTTAGTTTTAATCTCTATTGGATGATACTTAATTTGAGAAAGGGGTTAATAACCTTTCAAACATAAAAATATAATAATACCTATATTTAATACCTATGTAAATGAAGAGGAAATAGGTGCAGTGCCAATGTATATAATTATAGTACGTATTTCGATATATGCGGTGACTCGGGGACTATTTTTTTATACTAGATTTCTAAAGTTTTTACCCATGATTTTGAAGGTATTTTTAAAAAATAATAGGTAGGTACCTAATCATATTATGGAAGAATGCTGACCACTTGGTACGCTAAAAATGGTAGAGAAATATTTCCTCTTTGAATTCTGAAAACCTTTTTAACCTTTTTACCCCTTTTCTCCAATAATGACTTTGTTCTTTGGCAGGTATACAGTTATACACCCTGAAGAGGTGAGAGGTTTCTAACTTTAGAAATAAGCCGAAATAACGTTTTTTTTTGGCAAATCCGATTTAATGCTATAATTTTAGGAGATTACTCCTTACAGTATTTATAAAACTTATATTTGAGTTACCTAACAGGTAATAAAACTATTATATTTTTCGATTTAACGCAGTTTGAAACAAATTACACATTTATCATTATGAAAATGATCTATGTGTGGGTGCTTCCCTGCTTCCACAACAAAGGATTGATAAGTGAAAAAAGAAGATGAGGGGGTGATCGCAAAATACCTCTTATATTGATCACAGAGAGTTACAGTTATTTTTTATGCCGGGACCCTTTTCATTTCTTAATACTGTTTAAATATAGGTAAAATAAGGTACAAATAAGCTACGCCTCTGTAAACCTAAAAATCTGCATTGCCGATGCTGCCTATCCTATATAGAAGTTACACACTTTCAAAAAGTTCTCATCCTTTTCTGCCACATTACTTCTATCTATCTATCCTGCCAGGAAATTTCCATTTTTACCCTAAGTACCTGTACCTATTTTCCAAAGGATTATTTGAGTAGGCAGCCACTGCCGATAAGGAATAAAATTGTCGAGAACGTTCTACCTCTTTTTCTTCCTTTCTTTGTAAATCATAACAGATCAAGGTTATATGTTAACTGGTATAACCAATTTGTACTATGGTAGGTACCTATAATTAGAAGGATATTTTTAGAAGAGGTTCCGCCGAGCATTTATGTTTACTATTGAATTTTTGAAACAATTAATTTTATAACCATATAAGGTTTAAAGAGATTTAGATAAGGGCGCTAATTTAAACCGCAGTTTTCCTAATGTTTTATTTGGATTTTTGTGGTTCAGTGGGAACATATTATTTATTTGGATTTGAGTAGAGCAGTTACGAGATTTTTTATAAAGTGTTATGTGGGTATATAAGGACGTAATTTTATGAGGAATTATTTTGTACAATTTATTTGGATGTAGGTATGCGTACAAGGTACAAGAAGTAACTTGACCTTTTCCTAATATTATAAAAGGGTATCATTTTATGAGAAACTATAATATGTTATGCGATAAATGATAGAAGAAGTTTGGACTTGCATTGTTTTTATTTGTTGTATTCACCTGAAGACGACAGTTGACGAGTTGAAACGTATAGTGATTTAAAACAAATAAAAGACAATGCAATTTCAAAACTATTCTTTCATTCAAGAAACATCAACTGCAACCTTGAAACATAAGCTATGAGATATTATAAGAATGTATATTATATATTACAGTAAAGTGAGAAGGGTAATCTTGACCGAAGTTAACAACACTTTTTTATTCTTGGGGTATCGGTCCTGATGAGGGCTTGATTAAATGAAAATGCTTTTTTAAGCTACGCCCAGCTTTCGATAATGTTGGTTTGATTTGGTTGGTTCTTCAGAGCTACAATATGAACAAAAATTCATTTAGTCATAAAAAACTCTATTAGAAAGTAAGTGGGAGAATTCTTTTGATTTTATACTGACCACAAAAGACCACAATTTTTGAAAAAAAAAGTTGAAAATTAATTACTGCTAATTAGCATTGTGTAGGACAACCAATTTGAGCATTGAAAAGTAATGCGTGGAAAATCGAAACTGTTTTACTACATTTTCATCTGGTTAACTAAACCTTAGAGTTTTTTATGATTAATTGAATTTTTGTTCATATTGTAGCCCTGAAGAAGATAATAAACATTATCAAAAGCTTCGCGTAGCTTAAAAAAGCATCCTCATCAAGACCGATACCCCAAGAATAAAAAAGTTTTGTATATTATAGTATATATTATGTTTTATTTGGTTTGTTGACGAGCACGGAAGTAAGTCGCTGTGTTTGTTGAAATTTGTTGTGTTTTATAAAATTTATTGTTAGCTATAACAAAATTGTTCCGACACATTGTCATCGTCAGATGGTAAAATCTACTTTTAGAAAACGAGATTTCTTTTCACGGATATATTAATCGACTAAGAAAAAAATGTTGTGTATGTGTATAAAAGTTTTTAGAAATTAAACAAAAAATATTGGAAAGTCTTTTTTGTCATGTAGGAAATTGAAGAAATCGTCCATTATTCTCAAAGGGACCTAGTATAATAAGTTAATGTGTTTTTCAATTTCAATTAATATATATAGGATATTGGGAACAGCTAGAAAATAAAAAAACACTGCGGGTATAGCTACCCCATAAAACCCTAAAAAAATTCGTCCATAAAACTCCATACAAAATTAAGGTAAAATATCATAACAAAAAATCGTCAAAACTAATAATAAATACTTTGGGATAATTTCATTCTAATTTCGTATGATTTACAGTTTGTTGTCTCGTATGTCACAGAATATATATAGATAGAGCTTTAACTGTATTATATTCTGTGGTTATATCAATCATAAATCCTCATAAATTACGTATTGTAAAACATCGCACAAACTTATAAACTCTCATAACAAAATACACCCAATCTTGTCATATACTTATAAACCACAAAACCTTATAAAACATCATACAAAATAAACTCATCATGCAACCTTATAAATTGTAAAACCCCCTAGAAATTTTATAGGCATATTGATCATATAAAACCTTATAGCAATAGGATATTATAAACACAGACAAATTGTGGGTAAATTTGACAATATTATTTTTTATAAATTATCTATTGGCCACTATTTTAATAAAATGAAAAACTTACAAAGTATTAATCAAAAATTATACTTTGCAACCTCGTCTAAGATTATAAACAACCTGTAGTAGCAACGCGATGTTTCTACTACAGGGGGTTTACAGATATAATCTTTCTGCTCGTATATAACCAGAATCGCTCTTCCGTAAGTCAAGTAAATAAGATGCGAATGCGTCGCCAGATTTTATATTGAAAACTAAATTTTGCGTTATATTTATTTATTTTACACGCAAAATTGATATCTCGTTTCGAAATAATGTGTTTTGGAGCGTACATAGATAACGAATATGGACGTTTTTGGCGGAAACGCTTACTGTTTGAAATATTTCTTCTTTGTCGAGGTATTTATCCTTTGAATTATCCGGTTTTTCCTTCCGAAGAGCAATTTTTGGAGCAAAAAAAAACAAAAATAGGAAAAATGCAAAATAATATAGGTTTGCATTGTGTGCTCTGTGACAATAATTTAAAAACAAATGAACAGCCTGTCTCCATTATACTGAAAAATACTAGGCTAAAAACTAATTTTAAAAAACTAAAGTTTAAGATAACATACCTATAACAAAAGGTATTCACTAAAAAATGTAGTTATAACAGAAAATTACCGAATAGCAATCAAAAATATCGTTAGACTTTTGTTTCATGTTAGGGAGAAACCTTTTTATAATGCTCCCCGTATAAACGTAGGGGAGTTCACCGTTTTGGGAACAATGTTGTGCTCTGCATGGCTCGAATACCCTTTGCTGCCATGCTTGGTCTTTGTCTTCACGTACATCGTAGACGGCCATGCTGCTCTGTATCCTGTAATTACTGCGATACCAGTCCAGTTGACCGATTCCGCTTCACGAGCTCTCTTTGTGTAGCGTGCGTTTGGGATGCGCGCGATTTCTTCGTTCATTGATCGGCCCCTCCACGGAGCGTTACCGACAGCCGCGGCGGTTAACTGAAGCATGTGCCCCTCTGTCGATGTTGTTAGCTGAGTTGCCAGGGTAGTTCGTATTTTGAGAAAGAGCTCAAGCTCAACCCTAAACGGGCGTTGTTCGTATCTCGAGAAGCCATAAAACAAAGCAGCGTGCATGTAAACAATCCGACAGTCGAATTTCAAACGTGCCAATCGAAGTTAGCTTTGCCTTGTGCAGTGTTTTTTCTTGTGAACTGTTCCTAAATAGCAGCCAAACTGTGGGGTGCCGGCGCTTTTTTTCTTCCTCCCCAGGGAATGTATTACCCGGTAAGTTTTTCATTTTTTATGCATGAATATTGGAAATATAACCTAAACCATAAACTTGTTTTGGCAACGAACGAGCTTAACCTTCGAATCACTCGCTAGGTTGAGGTTAAATAATAAAAGATACAAAAGGATTATTTTAAAATAAATTAGTTTGGCTCGTGTATACGGCACTGTTTTGTGGATTGGTCCAGACATTGGCTAGAAAGAGGTGGGAAATATTTTTGGCGACCTTTCTCAATAAATTGTTCCCAATCAGTGGCGTGTTTAAGCTTTTTGTATTTTTACATGTTGAATGTTGCATTTTCAAATTGTGTTTCTCACTTTGTTCGTCAATATTTTTAAATTCTTTTCACTTACATAGGTACCTACCATTTCCTATTATATCTATTTTATGTAAGTAGGTGGGTATATAAGTATTTGGTATTGTATCCATTATTTCTTTTTTTAACGTCATTATTTTTATTTCGCTAATTAGGCTAGGTAAAGTAGTACTCATTAATTTTTTTTTGCATCGCATGCCAACAAAAAAAAAGTGAATTATAAATAAAATCAACATTATCAACCTTTTGGATAATTACGTACAATCATTGTCAAAATAAAGTTGTTCCATAAAGAAGGAGCAAACACTAGTGACGCATTCGCCATTTTGTTTTTTTGTTCAATAAGTATTTCGTTTTCTTCTTTGTTTTATCCAAAAATATCGGCCAACTACCCATCCCTACAGTACAATTACCTACAGTTTTACGTTAAAAATAGTTTTGCTTTTTTGTTAATTTATCAATTACATTTTTTAACTTAAACTGTAGGTAATTGTCGAGGTAATTGCTACCCAAAGATGACGAAATATTTATGAAATAATGAAATGCATCACTACTGTTTGCTCTTAAGAGATGCATTAAGATACATTTAGATGGGTTATTGCGAGTTCCCTTTTTGCCATTTAATTTTTGTATGATTAGGTATTTTGTTTTATTGTTAAATTTTTTATTCAAGAAGTGTCGAAGCCTTTGGATTAAACAAAAAAGGAACAAAATACTTTGTTTCTGTTGGTTTATACAAAACTCATTTGTGAATAAACCACATATATATAGTCAACTGTTTCTAAAAACAAAGCGTTTTGACAGTTGACAACCACATATTCCTAACATTAACAGCTGATACTGGTTTCGTCCTAAAAGTTCTCAGTTCAGTAAGGGGGCTGTAGCCAATGATTTGGTACCTATAGATGGCACATGTCTTATCATAAACGCTATTAAAATTTGTTGACAACATCGTTTGTAGGAGAAAGGCGGTGAAGAGCTGGGTGGGGCAGGGAGTAGGGATTACGGTGGATTTACCCTGTGATGTGTGAATGTGACCTTGCTACTATAGTTGAAACCTAACCTCTACAAATAACCGAACTTTCTATTTACTCACCTATGAAAAGTAACTGCAGAAATATTATTTTCCGAATTCATTCGCATGCTTCCATGCCTCGTTCCATGCTTGACACTTGCTATTATCTTAATTAGTCTCCAAAAAATATCAAAACACTATAAACATAGCAATTATTACCTCGCCGATAATCTAAATAAAATTTCAGACCACTGTCAAAGAAACGCCAAACGGAAATAGGGATGGACGGATTCAATATACTTATATTATATACATCGACGCATCGAAAGCATCGATATTTTTAATGCGATCGGCCATTTGATATTAATTTGTCGATGTATGTATTTTAATCGGTGTACTATTAAGGCCTTAATTTTATTCGTAAAATAATTATTTTGCCGTTGCTTCTCGATCTTGATTACTTATACCTTTTACCTTTAGTTTCAGTTAGAGACCGACCGAAGGTTCGGTTTCGGCTAGTTTCGGCCAAAAAATCTAGTTTCGGTTTCGGCAAAAAATTCATTTGTTATTGTTTTATCTATAGATCATTGGCCGTGGCAAGTTCATGCATCATGGTACGTCATATTATTTTCTTCTAGTTTTGATGTTTTTTATAAGTGTTTCTATGGCTGTTTTTGCTTGATAGTATTTTGCTGATGGCATGTTACAAGATCGTGACATCTATAAAGGAATGGGATACATAGTTTGCGCAGTTTACATAATTTTGTGTATCATTCAACTGAACAAATAAGTAAATAATTATTAGGAAAAATTATTCTAAAATAATTTAAACGTGTGCTAGACAAAAGAATTTCGGCGATTTCTGACGTCGGCGTCTCAGTAAGCACCGGTAAATGCTTTTACCTCCCTTTATACTAATGTGATTAACAATGATTGATTTTATCTTTACCTACCTATAATTCTGCAAATTACTGTTCATATCGGAAAGTCAGTTGAAATCTAGGCGAATTGCCAACATGCAATAAACCGGACCGATGCAATGTAGACTGAAAGAATGCGATTCGAACACGAGGCAGTTTGAAAAAAGAAGTAAAAACAATCATCTCTCGGTGCCACAACAACTGCGGGCTGGGTTCAGTTGAGACTCCATTATGGTGTGTGTAACGTTTTTTAAAGAATAATTTTTTTTGTCATTAAGTTTCCAGTGTCCAGTGGCGCAGTTTAAGGGGGAAGCTGGGGTTAAACACCCCCTCCCTCCGAGGCACAAACGTTAACTTTTTTTCTACGCAACGAAATAAATTAGGTATGTTGTTTTTATACCCTTTCTATTATATAGGTATCTTTGTTAGACCCCCAAGGAACTATTTCTGGCTGCGCCACCGTCATTGTCGGTGCTAAATGCTTTAATGGTGTCTAAAATCGTCGCTAGATGTCGCCATGCGCTTCATTCTCTCGGTTGAGCACCATATGTACTACTTTTAAACTTTGACGTAACCCCGAAAATTTTTCGGGCAATATTCAGAAATTTGTGGAGCAAATCATAGATTTATACCTATTTCGTTCGCTTCGCTTTTCCACTGCATGTCAAGACAGTCAAGATTAGTGATGGGAAAAATCGAGTTATTTCAAGAATCGATTACCGAGCATTCGAGTGATTTAAAAAACCGAATGATAATCGATTGTTCACTCAAATGCTATATGAGGGGCAATTTAAAAAAATTCATTTCTTTAATCACTTAAAACTTAAATAATCAAGCACATATATATTTTTAGACTTCTAAAAAAAAAAAAAAAAAAAAAAAAAAAGGTCGCCACTTCCATAAACTAACTACTTTCTAAAGCCCCACAATGAGTGATCGGTTATTTTTTAACTCGAGTGATCCCATCACTATCAAAAACCATTATGTTCATCACTCATTTCGTCACTCGAATGATTTCCGAAGATAATCGAATAATTCGAGTGATTGAAAAAACCGAGTGATCGGTCATTTTTCACTCGAGTTATCCCATCACTAGTCAAGATATCAAAAACAAACGATTTCTTTACTCCCCCCTTAAATTATCGCTAAATTCAGCCTTGATTTAGCCCCCACCCCTTGACTTTATCCTAGATCCGCCACTGTTTCCGGCCATTTTTACCAGGTTTCCGGTCCTCGCTACCTGCCGGTAGCAACAATAAACCTCAATGCTTTGCTTTAAAGCTGTCACTTACTTTTCCACTAATACGTAATCACTTTTATTATTTTTTGTAATTGTAAAAAACATTTTTCGAAAGAAAAAAAATGTTTATACTTAAAATAACACGATTTTTAATCTTTGATATGTAATAGTAATAATATAAGACTTATAAAAAAAATTAAACATCAAATTACCTGCCAACCTACTAAGTATATAACCAACAGTGGCAACAAAAAATGCCAAAGCTTAAGCTGAATATTTGGATGCATTTTGAGGAAATTAAAAAAAGCAGAAACACCGAGAAAAGGACTAAAAATAAAAAATTTATTTACGAAATGCATGCACACCCTACACGAATGCAAAATCATTTAATTAAATTTCAAGAAACTAAAACAAAACAGATAATCTTGATAATTCGATTTACGTTTTTGTGGAAAATAGGAAACTTATATGAGATATGGCAGATTTCAGTGAAAATGAGGAAAGTGATAGTAGTGATGAAGAAATTAAAGACAAGCAATTGATATTCGTTCACAAATTGAAGGAACATAAATAAATCTCTCTAACCACAACCGTTTAGCTTCCACAACAGCTTCAGCACTTGTAGGAAATTTAATAAAAATATTGGCCTTCTCCAAAACTGCATCCATTACAGAAGTGTATGCCTCAGATCGTAGTTTGGTGAACACCGAGTTCTTCACTACAGAATTTTGAAAGCTCGGATCCGACATTTTCCGCAGAAATACTTTATTCTTATTTAAAGGCGACAGTGCACCCCCTCGCCTTTTACCAGTATCAGTCAAAAATAATTTGCCAACCACTCAACATTTTTCCAGTCAAATCGATATAACTTTCTGAAATCATCATATCTCAATTTTTACGTACACTGTAGATTTTTCTTTTACAGATGTTTATATATTCAGCCATAATTGAAAAAACAAATTAAGAGCAACGCACGTATATGCCGCGGAGAACTAAAGTTGACTGCTACCAAGCAAATGATGCAGGGGGCGACCTACCTTAAAAAGTTGAAAGCAATTTCTACACTAGAAAAAGCAATTCCTTAATTTATTCATCACATTTTAAGCAAACGATAGCAATTGCTTCTGTTTTTTAAGAAAAAGCATTGACTAGAAGCAATTCCTGCACTTTTAAGCAATTGCTGGACGCAAAAGCAATTACTTTAGTTTTTAATCATTGGCTTTCAAGAAATTACTTCGATTTCATAAGAAAAAGCAATTGCTACACTTTTATTCATTAGGCTCAATACAAAAGCTTATTATCGACAAATCTTATCTTCACGGCATAAAATTACTCCTCCGCGAAATCTTGGTACCTATATCAGATATTTATATTTATGTTTATTTACCAACCTTGGTTCCACAACCCTCTTTAGGAGTTTGTTTGTGACATTACCCTACAAGCGGTACTTTTTTTACTGTTTGTGATTTCCTTTTATGTCCTTATTTAAGAAAGAGCATGAAAACATCAGATTTTTAATTATTAACAGACTAAGAAGTAATGGTAAAAATTTCTGTTTATCGTTCCCAAAGAGTTTGAATATTTAACTTTCCTCCAACATAAACTTACAACATTCTACACAAACGGAAGCATCAGGCCAGCATATGCGTTCATTTCGGCCTAAAACAAAAATAAACACCGGCATAAATTGGTTGTGTTTCTCGTCCGTTCTCGGCATAACAATATTTATGTTATGCGGAGATGATTCAAGATGTTTACAAATAAAGAGGCGCATTGAAGTTTTTACCGTGTAGGGGGTGGACGTGGATGCACTGAAATTATCCCACACACAGTGAGGTTTTAATGGTAGTTTTGTTGGCTCTTAAGATAAGTCTATGACATTTAAATCGTTTGGTTTCAAAACTTGATAAGTCAAAAATGTTATGGAAAAATAAAAACATTTACTTGTATAATAAAGGCCGTATTACAGTCGGCAATACTTCCTGCAAATTGCAATTCTCTTGCTTGTAAGCTTGCGCAGTTACTATCCAGCTGATCAGATTTGGCAGATATGATCAGCTGGCTCATAACTGCGCATGCTTACAAGCAAGAGAATTGCGACTTGCACGCAGTCGGCAATACTTCCTGCAAGTTGCAATTCTCTTGCTTGTAAGCTTGCGCAGTTACTATCCAGCTGATCAGATTTGGCAGATATGATCAGCTGGCTCATAACTGCGCATGCTTACAAGCAAGAGAAATGAGACTTGCACGTAAATATTGCCGACTGTAATACGGCCTTTTGTATTGTCGCGTGATACCGTGCGAGCAAAAATTATTTGCATCAGCGAGGGCTTGGATTAAAAAACGTAGAGCTTGGTTTAGATCACAATGATATGGGGACGATATATCTAACCAAATCTAGGTTAAAATTTTGTCAAATTCATATTATGACAGGATATATGATGCCAAACTAATGAGTATCTAGTAAAATAAGTAGACAAATACATATATTTGTTGTTTACAAAATTAACAAAGTAAGAATATAATACAGAACGAAAAAGAGAAATAATTACATAAATTGCTGAAATTGGCCACCGCTATGCTCCAAGCATCTCTGGAGAAATGTTACCACATTCTTGGATAATCCTTTCTTGTAGTTCTAATTTTGCAACTGATGGTGTTTTAAAAATAGTGTTCTTTAAATAAGGAAAAACGAAGTATTTACGGCTTGTATTTCTTGGAATACTTGCACTTTATAAGGAAATAAATTTAGCTGCTTCTTAAGAATAGTCCTGCATGTTCCATAAGATCTTCCCACTTCTTAGGACAGGCGTCTTATACAATTTGTTGGCGTATTTTGCATTATTTCACGGACGTTTGCAACAAGTTCTTCTGTTCTTACAGATGGTCTTCCTGCTCCCTTTTTGTGTTGTATAGAACCTGTTTCCCTAAACACAGCCACGGTTCTTTTTAGGCAATGATAAAAATCCCTAGCAATAAAAGCGACGTTCTGTGCTTTGGTATAAATGTGGCCAAACTCCAAGCTCACGCGTCATGTTGCGTCATATTATTTTCTTCCGATTTTGGTGTTTTTTAAGTGTTTCTATGGCTGTTTTTTGTGTAGTGTGTGTTTTAAACATTTTACTTTTGAATTTTATACATGGTGTTATTTAATAAGTGTCCGATATTGTACAGGACGATTCCCCAGTTATTTATAAGGTGAAAAATTCATATAAGCAAGGGTTCGCAAGGCCTTCATATTTAAGATACAGTATGTTAAAAATTAAGGCCTTTCGAACCCATGCTTATATGAACTTTTCACCTTATAAATAACTGGGGAATTATCCTGTACAATATCGGACACTTATTAAAAACACCCTGTATATTTCAGAGACAGATTTTCTTGGTGTTCATTATTTAGGTTCAATAGTGAGTACAAACATCATTTTGGTTAACTCATCTATGATCAAATCAATAAAGTGCCGATAAGAGGATAATTTAGCCTCAATTAGATTAAAATTATTAAGTCCAGTGGCGTCTCGGAAGACAGTCTAACTAATATTTTTGACAAATAAATTGCGCGCCGCTGACTTTTTTAAAATTATGCATTTTTTTCGAGTTAAGCAACTACAAATACAACTATTTTATCTCCTGAGTTTTTTTCATATCTTGCTTTGTTTTCGAGAAAAAAAAATAAAAATCACTGTATTGCATGTCCCCGGGACAATAAGAGTAAAAAATTCACGGTCCTTTACAAAGATGCAACCATTGAAAATGCCGAAGCAGAGTGCAACGCTTGTGACTATTATTGTGAGATTTGAAATCTGCGAAAACTCATAGATTTGAATGTAATATTTAGTTGATCAAAGTTTTATTGATTTATAATATAAAAAATATTAAAATAGAGCGTATAAAACAGGGTTGGTACATATCATGTTTATATAAATATTCAAATATCCGATATCTATACCTACATATACCGGAAATAAATATATCAAATTTGGATATTTATTTATATTTTTTAACTATTTCATCTGTTTTGTACTTAAAAAATTTGATATAATTTTAATATTCAAAATTACTTAATTTAGGAAGTTATCAACATTTAAATTTGTATTTTAATTCTATTCTATTTAATGATAGTTGCTATTACAATATCAAGTTCTATTAATACCTTGTATAGGAATGTAAAATGTCGGTAAAAAATACTAGTCTATGAATATGAACACATCATATATTTTTGCATTTAACTATGATTCAACTAAAAATAAAAATTGAGAACGGAACAACAGCCAAAAGAAAACTAAAATATTATTTCTAACATAAAACTATAAAACGCGTAAAAAAGGCTGGTTGGGAACAAGTAAGTTTATCCCAGGTTTTAATCAGTCTGAGTAATGGTTGGTCCGAATATAGATTTGAATGTAATATTTAGTTGATCACATTTTTATAAATCCAAGTTTCAAAATTTAATAAATCGAACCGTTTTCAAATTAGGTTTTTTTTTCGAAAACAAACGTTCACTTTTAACACCCTGTATATCTAGAACGAGTAACATTTCTAAAAAACTTAAATGACGTAATTGATCTAGTTTGATGTCTAGTATCTCCAGTTACTCTATGGCCCATAAGTTATGGGACATCCTGTATATCAGGGTATTTATCACTGATATTATACAGGGTGTTAATTAATTAAGTTCGTAAACTTTAAGGAATTAATCCTTGATCGATTCTAAGACCAAAAATTTTTATTTTAGAACAGAAATATCATTAATCAAAAACTACATTTTTAAATAAATCAAGTTTTGGTGAGGTGAGGAGGAGGAGGAGGAGGGGGGGTTAATTATTTTCTGTACCTTCAATCAACTCTTTTTGTAGAAGATTTTAAGTGCTAATTTTATGCTACATACATATTTATATGTTTGTCCACATATTGCTTTTTACCATAAGATTCCAATGATATAATTACAAAATTATAAACTATAGATGCCGAGATTAATGTTGTTATTTTTTAACAGGAG
This sequence comes from Polydrusus pterygomalis, assembly GCA_963969555.1. NCBI lineage: Eukaryota > Metazoa > Arthropoda > Insecta > Coleoptera > Curculionidae > Polydrusus > Polydrusus pterygomalis. The sequence continues at coordinate 30,902,967 of OZ018376.1, read as the reverse complement.
ATACGGTGTGCTACGTCCGCGATGGGTCATTGCCCCATACGCTGGGACCTACAAAAAAAAACAAAAGAGTTCATTATTAACAAATTATTTTATTGTGAGTAGGTTATTGTTTTAAAAAAGTTAAGTTTTTGCTGTTGGTAAATTATAAATATAAAATATTAAATTTTAGCCGATTTTAAAACATAGAAGTAGAGAAATTAGCGGCCGGTAATCGGTATAATTGTGCGCCTCGTTGTGCGCCAATTTGCCGATATTTACATTACACACTACTTAAACTTAATTACCTTGTATACCTACTTCTACTTAGTAATATACCGACTGGTTATTGAAACGTATCCATATGCATTACCTTATTTTCTTTAAATTAATGAATAATGCATTATTTGTTTTTGAAGTTGGACAATGTGTGTCTGCTCGTCAACACAGACATTGTATTCCAGTGACATCAGGGCCTTTTACCCACAGATGTCTGCAATCTGCTTCAAGGTTTTATGCACTTTTTTGCATCTTTTTGTTTAATTTAAGGTCTACAGTGTTGCTTTCGTAGAATGCAAATAAGATGCGTTGCTGCATTACCATTTTTTTATGTCAACAGTAAAAGCGTAGTATTCGCGAACGGTTATGACAGTACAGTGGCGACCTTATATGTTTGCATAAACGATTTGAAAATAATAATGATGTATGTCTTTGCCACGATTTAAAAACAATTGACATTTGCTTGTATAGATATTGAACAACTGTCGAGGTGTTACGAGAAGGGCGCTTCTGTCTAGTAATTTCAGCCATGTTTACCTATTTACACATTGCGCTCGCTGCGACAAGCGTCTAGAGTCTGGCTGTGGACTTTTCAACCGCCCAATCAACGTTCGCAATAAAACGCGGGAAACTTAAAAATAAATGTGTTAGAATGCGTACATAGATCATTATATTTCCTATTAAATTGAGGCGAAAAAATTGATGAAATAAAATAATAAACCGCTAAACCAATTACCTACCTTGATTTTCGCAGACGAAAAATAGTGAATGTGGAAATTTCTTCTAATGCGGAGGTTTTTTGAAGAGGATAGATTAGATTGGAAAAAATTGTATATTTTTGAGAACGGTTTAGCCTAGTGATTTTACTTCCCGAGTGTGACCATTATGTTTGACTAAACCTACTACTTACCTACGTTAATAATGGACAGAATGTACTTACTGCTTTTACTGGTTTTGATTTTTTTTGTATTGAGAAATCTTATTGCAAAAACAAAATAATTAATAAAACGAAATAAGGAACACATAACAATTCTCGTCACGTAACGACATTGAAACTGTTTATTTTCTGGGGTTAAATTCAAATTATGACATATAATTGCTAAATGGTCAAGTATTGTATTAATTCTGTAATGTTGATATTTGTAGTATGTACACTTCTAAATCTGATTATTCCTAACGTATGTAATAGTATGTTGTCTCCTGTTGTCTCCTTTCATGCCTTAAAAGACACTGTTTATTTTTGAATTGTTTATTATATTTACAACACACAGTTTTTTTGTGTGATGAACTTTTTGAGAATTTTGAAAAGGAGGTTGTTTTTGGCATACCTGACGTTTCAAAGAAACATAGGTACCGATATTAATGAATAGCATTTTATGTTCCTAATTTACAACAACCGGCTTTACATCGCTTAAACTCAAAATTACTTTCTTTAAGACGGCGGCCTATGATTGGCCGGTTGAAAAGTCCATAGTCAGACTCTAGCTAGACGCTTGTCTCGCTGCGCCTTGATTTTCATCCATTGAGATTAATATTTAAATATTTTTATGTCTTTTTTCTCCCTTTTATAGACTTTTTATAAATACCTTTAACAGAAATTACTTGTTACATGAATAATATCGGTAATCTTCGTTATTTTAATCTTGGTGATTTTTAAGATTTAATAAAAAAGCTATAAAGTTACAATTTTCAGGAAGTACTAAAATGAAAAAAAAACTTCCATTCATCATGTTCGAAATTTCATAGTTTTTAAACATTATCTTTTTTCTGCTTTACCATTAAATTTTTTCGAGTGGTCTCACGTGATTATTATACAATGATAAAACACAAGCATTTGACCATAGGCGTCTCGATTTTAAAGAAGTGTGCGAGACAGCATATTATACTAGCATCTTCATTAAGGCACCACAGCTCCACCGCAGGCGGCGTCACGGAGTTCAACTGAATAATTTGGGGTTCGTTTTGCCTGTTGAAGTACGACAAGACGTTGACATCCGATTGTTTATTAATTTAATATTTTGAGGTTAGGATGTTATGGAACCTCAACCCCCCCCCCCCCCCCCCTCCCCCCCCACCCCGACTCAATACCTAATTTTTGATTTGCTATGTTGGTCGTGATGTTTTGTCATGATTTCACAATTTAGTTAAATTCTGTGCCGCTGACTAAAAAGCGCGTTTGGACCTCATCTCTCAGAGACGCCATCCCAACATGTTTACTTCCTCGACAACTGCTAACCAAAGTTTTATGTAATTTTCACAGTTTTATCATTTTTATTAGCTGGCAGGGATATATGGTAAATTTATTAGAATTGTTTTCGGATTGGTTTGTTCCGGTAATAAAATTGTTTCGGTCTGATTGGTCGCAGCCTACCAATAATGAACTCATTACTCACTGGCACCAGCTACTAGATCATGATTTTTTTTTAAATGGCGTCAACGTCAAAAAAAACTCTTCCGTTTTAGGACCCAACGTTTCCCAACACAATAATTTTAAAATACATTTTTTTTTATTGATACCCTATTTTGCTTATTTAAAGTAGGTACGCCTCAGCGTGTTTAAATCCCACTTTCAAAAACGCGCGTGTTTTAAAGTTACCATGGCAACATCAACAACCCGTGAAACGTAAAGTCTAAATATGTCAACTTTTTATTCATTGATTTGACAGAATTACCTTTTAACGTCAAATAAAATATTTTTTTAAGCAATACTCAACCGGTGACAACAATGAATCTTATGTGACAGATTGGAAGTTATTTTTTGTTCTCCTCATTTTCATGACAACGACAGGTATATTATATCACGAATTCGATCATTTCACTTACTTAGGTACTAAGTTATTATTTCCATTTTTTGTAATATAAATACCAATAAGTGTACCAATAAAAAGAAATAATGTAAAGTATTCGTGGATAACTGGTCTTTAAAACACTTGCTCTATTTCAAGCACTCCGGCTGCGCCGTCGTGCTTGCAAAATCGCGCGTGTCTTAAAGACCTTAATATCCACTTGTACTTTAATATACTATTATCTTGACACACCGAATTCATTGTGACACCTCGGTCTCTGTCTTCTTAATTGACATAACCAAATTAATTTTTTTCAGCAGAGTATGCATCAGTCCATTATGTTAAATATATTTCAGATATTTGATTTCAATTTAAAAAACGAACAAATATTTTTAATACCTTCATAGCAATTTCCCGAATTTAAAATTTATAGCAGGAAATATCGAAAAGTTACGAATTACGGGTCGTAAATAAACAAGTTGGAAGTTTTCCAAATAACTTTGCATTGTGTAACAATTAATTTTCTGTAAGTTAATTGTATTTGCTATAATTTAGAGCTGCGATTAAAAGTAGGTAATTTTTCTCGGCCAAAAATAAAGTTTCCAACTTTCTATTTACCCAAAATTATGAGTAATAAGTATTAGTGAAATAAAAAGAAAAATATGTTTTGTGTTAATTTTTCAGTGCAATGAAGGCATTGTTGTTGTTGTTGTTGTTGTTGGAATTTTACAATAATTTTATTGTAACGCAATTAGATAGTTTGGATTCAAAATTAGACATAAACAGGTAATCGTTTTTTTAAATTAGTGATTTATTATATTTATTTATTTATTTTATCATGTAGGTAATGTAAAATGTATTTTTTTAGAAATTCATATATGTATTAAAAAAATCAATAAATTTTGTAACCTTTACCTCAAATATAATTATACCTATACCATTGCTTACCCTAAAGAACCTTACTAAGTTAATAAATTATTACTCTAAATAGCTATTCCGAAAAATGCTAAAAATCAATCGAAATTCACTAAAGGGTAACAAAACACAGCTCAGCAGCACTGTAGCGTAAGCATTAGTCATAAATAAAATAAATATGAAAAATTCGGCCTCACTCGTAGTACAAACGCCTGTACAGTGATTTCCTTAATATGTAAATATAATTTGATGTAACTTAACTAAAACTATAAATAACCGTACCTACACGTAGAAAATTAAAACGCACATATTTAGTATACTTACTATTTTTATTCAGTAGGTAAGTACACATGACAAATGCATCTTCTAATATTCAATAATATAATATTTCAAACACAGGCGGTAGATCTAGGGAAATCATGACGATGTTTGGTCGGGACAAAATATAAACAATTATGTCTCTTTTTATATGTCTATGTTGTTGGTCCGTTCATTTTAGGCTTATACCTATACCTACCTTATCTCAGGTACCATACTTATGTTCCTTCAAGAATGACGTTGTTTGGTTTAATAGCCTATAATTTTTTAATACTCCATAATTATGGCTAATTTGTATTCAACTAGGGTGGTAAAAGAAAGTTGTATTTTTTAAATAGGGTATGCTGTATGTATATGGATTGTTCTTTATTTCTAAGCCTATTTTATTTCGGATGAAAACTGTAAACTAGAATTAATTCATTAAAAAACACCCAACCTTAATTTTTAACGCATTTTTACAAATTTTTCTTTTTATTTAGAAGTTGTTATTATTTATTATTTTATACTTTTCAAAGCCATTTAAAATTGGTTCAGTTCTTTTATAATTTTTCTTCTTGTGTCCCCGTTGATTATTTCTACATAGATAATTGATTATTGCTATTTTTATTTATTCTGTTTGTCTCTTGTGATTATGACGATGTTATTTTAGATTATATTATATCAAAGACCAAGTATTGATCCCTAACCTTAGATGTCAACGTTTTGTTGCGATAACCGTATTATATTGGACTGTTTATTTAGAATTCAGTTTTATTTGGATTTGAATCTTGAACTGCGCGCTGTATAAATAGTTTTCTTTGTGGTTTATCCAAAGTTAAATATGTATGTATTATCGTAATACAAATTAAATATTTATAATTTTGAATCCTCAAAACAAAGAGTTTTGTTTAATCTTAGTACATAATAGACGTCCCGCTTTTAAAGAAGTGACTGGGACAGCATATAAAATTACTAGCCTCTTGACAAAGTCACTCTGACGGATCCAAATGGGAGGGCGTCTCTGAGGAGGGGTGAGGTCCACCACAGGCGGCGTCTTAAAGTCAGCGGCAAGGGGTTCAACTAAATAATTTGAGATTGGTTTTGCTTATGACAAGACGTAGACATCGGTATATTTTCAAGCTTGTTTGTTTGTCAAATCATGACGAGACGTCATAACATCAAAAAATCAACTGCCATTTTGGTTTGCTTCTCGGCTATACAATTGGTTTGAATCGTTACTAGCCTAGTAGTAGAAGGCTGTGATCTACGTAGTCAACAAGTTAAACTAGAAAGTTCAGCTGTTTTTACTCAACAGGTCGGTATTCTGTTTCACTTACTCCCAGAAGGTCTTGGTACATACATATAGAAAAATCCTTGAAAGTTTTGGATTTGCATTGACTTTGCATTGTTTTAAATCATAACGTTTTAACTGGTATAATATCTCCAGTCGTCTTCAGGTAAAAAGAATGGCTACCCCCAGATATTGGAAAATTCAAGAAACATCATTGTCTCCAACATTTTCCACAAACTTTGGTCAAAAATATAAATGCAAAAAAAAATATTTCCTATAATTTGGTCAGATCTGGTTCCTTAGACGCGTTTCGCCATTTCACGGCTCATCAGTAAGGCTAGGATCTAACAAAATAAAGGAAAGTGTGTATAGTGATCTACTGTTTAAAATTATCGCTAAAAAGCCATTGCTCATAATAAAATGTACCAAGTAAAAACGTATCTGTCCAAAACCACACAGTTATAAACAAAAATTAAATACCTACCTACGTAAATTATAGCAAATATGTTAAATCACCTACTCCACTGTCCTTTTCCTTAAGAAACTATTAATACCTGACATGACAGTGATGTTGGCTCAATTATCTTTTAGCAGGTAGACAAGAAATATCGTGATTCGCTGAAAATATTCCGCCTTTCTTGTCTAGAACATATAAATTTCCAATTGCGTTTGTCTTAGTATCATTCACAGATTGGTAGACAGTGTTCGAGACGTGCATAAATTATGCGCGATTGCCAGTTCTACCAAATTTTCGGGTTTGTTAATATAATATATAAGTATACGAGAAACAATTGTTCGTTAATTAGTTGTTTTTTAATAATGAAAACCGTTTTTATTTTAATTTTTTTTCTTTTTTTCTAAATAATATTTCTTAAGGACTAAAAAACCTATAATAATATTAATGTTCTTCTTTCTTTTACACTCAAAACTTCTTAGTTTAAAGTATATTTTTGTAAACTAGCTTCCAAAGAGAGTTACTAACTAACAATTGAATACTGATATAAAAAGAACATTTTTAATAAAAATAACTTAAATAATTTTAAAAAATAGATCTGACAACCCTGGTTGTGAGGTCGGTCTCTTTGAAGCCTGTTACACGCTTTTTTATGTCATCAAACTGATTTTGGATAAATTATACAACTTAACTGTAGTAAAAATGACGGTCAGCCGAGAGTATGAAGCGCATGGCGACATCTTAGACACTTTAAATCATAGTCAAATGTTAAGAGAAAATCACGTGTAAAGACTAACGTCACAATTACAAGAGTCAGGCTAGGCAGCGCTATACCCGTAGGACGTCGGTTTTTATGGCATTCATCAATATTCTCTTCCAAATTGATTATTGTCTGCCAGATGATGTTTCTTAAGGTGCTTTTTTAAATTTACTTCCAGTTGCTCAGTAAGTAAATTTAGCAAAATAAACATTGGCAAATACGAAGAAACCCAAGTTCACTTAAAAAATAATGACAAACATAAAGAACTCATAAATTTAAATTAGTCTAGGAGCTGTGAGTCAAAGCTTATGGCGAAACGACACATGGGCGTTACAATGACGTTTTCCTGTAAGGCTAATTAAAATTTAATATTTTGGCTAATTACGGAAGTCACGTGATGCTTGCAGTAGGTTACACTGTTTTGCAACAGTTACGCGAACCTCCATATACTGCAGGGGCGGATTTAGAATTTGGCCTTGTAGGGGGGGGGGGGGGGGATTATTTCGATCAAAAAAATAGTGATGATGTACTTTATACTAATACCTACTAAAGATGATATAAGTAAATTAACCCAAACATCTAAGTTTTGTGTGTGTTTAAAATTTTTTCGAGTTTACAATCTAGTCAATAGAAGTTTGACCATAGTAATTTTACAATTTGTACAAGGTACATTTTTGTTGCAGGAAATTATAATTTTAATTTAAAATAATTTACTTGCTCACACCGGAAATCACGTGATGTTTAGCCGGCTAGGTGCATTGATAAAAATCGTTTCGTTTGGACACTTCAAACCAAAAACTAAATTCCTGATTATATAGCATGCGATGTTGTGGTAGTCGTCAAGTGTCGTGTACTGAAATCGTTCTGAATATTTAATAGATCGACGCGACGTCCAATAGCCCAATCAATAATAAAATATTTTTTACTGTCACTTCATTATTATATGAACCCCCACATCAAACAAAGTTTGAAAACCGGGTAAATTTGTACAATAATAATTGATTTTATTAACGTTTATATTATAGAGTAGTAGTAGTAGTACGATCTTTATTGGTTTCCCAAAAGGCCATCGACCGAAGTCCTTCAGCCACAGTGTATTACATAATATGTATATTATCATTTACAATATATAGCATTAGATAAAGTATAATGTTTACATGTAGTTTTAAAAGAAACGGAACAAAAAAAAAAAAAAAAAAACTTAATTATTTGAAGAATTTTTTCTTTGTAGATTTCTATCTGACTGTATTGTCTCTTAGGATCTCCAATATGGTTTGTTCTGGATACCGATATCTAGCTTCTTGGTTATTTCTGGTGAGACACAGCTCTTCAATGAGTTCAAGATTTTTTGGTTTGGCCTTGAATTTTCCAGTCAGTTGTATTAGTCTTTGTTCGATGGGTTGTATATTTGTTTTTTCGTAAAGTAGTTGGTTGCTGGGGTTGTGAAGTGAGTTTTGTGGGTGTCGAATTTTGGTTATAATTCTTAGGGCTGATGTTTCTGCCACTTTAATGTTTTTTATGGCCGTTGGTCTGGCATTGCTCAACAATAAATGTGCCCATAGTCTAATAATGGCCTGCAAATAGATTTGTAGATTTTTGTTGCGGTTTTAATGTTAATGCCTTCGTTCTTGAATGTTAGTGACCTGAAGTGCTTGGCTCGATTTTTAACTTTGTATTTAATGGTACGAGTGTGTATATTAAAGTTCAATTTGGAGTCTAATTGTATGCCCAGGTACTTTGCAGTATTATTTGGCTTCACTTGTTGGTTTCCCAGAGTTATCTGCGGCGAGTGGCCTGTAATGTGGTGGTTAAAAAGAAGAAGTTGAGATTTTTTTGGGTTTGGTATGACTCTCCATTTTTTAAACCATTCTTCGATGCTTACAACTGCCTCCTGTAGTTCTTCTGTGGCTTTCCAAGTAGAATTCATGTGTGCTATAATACCTGTGTCGTCTGCAAATTGTAGCAAGTAGCAGTTGGCATTGTCTTTCATGTCCATACCCATGTCGTAGCAATATATATTGTATAAAGTTGGCGAGAGTGGAGAACCCCGTGGCACACCTTGTTCAGGGGTAAATTCTTCGGACACTATACCGTTAATTCTGACCGTTAATGTGCGCAAATTGAGAAATTCTCTTATGATGCATATTAAATATTTAGGCACCTCCAGTTGGTGTAGTTTGTATAACAGTCCCTCGTGCCAGACACTGTCAAATGCTTTCTTGATGTCCAAAAGAAGTGCAGCTGACTTAAGGTTCCGGTGTTTGGCTGTTTGTACATTAGAACAAAGGACTGTTAGTAAAATAATGAAGCAAATAAAAAACCAGAAATACATCTTAAGTATTAATATTTCTCATTCTATAACACTGATATTGGCGAGGAAGGACGTTAAAAACGTGGTTTAAAACAAAAACATTTTTTCCTGTTCACAGAACAAAAATAGTTATAAGAGTTAAATTTTTCTTAAAACAAAGCGTTTCGACAGAAGACAACGACGGCATTTGACATTAACAGCTAATGTGGTTTCGTTGTTAAAGTTCCCAGATCAGCAGTGGGCCGTGGCAAGCTCACCCGTCAGGTTGCATCATATTATTTTCTTCCTTCAGTTTTATAATGTTTTCACATACTTATTTTGGTAGGTACGGGTCATTTTATTTTATAAATAATACAATTATTATCTACGCTATGTCTTTCAAACTATTAAGATTGCCTAACAAAATTTAACAGATGGCGAAGGCGAAGGTAAAAGAACTTAGTCCGGTTCTGTTTCTGTAGCCAACCGCTTAACGTATAATATACCAGACTTCAACAGGGTGCCATTAATGACAGGTAATGTGGCGAGTTCTTAGATTAATCTTAACAAGTGAGGAAATATACACTTTTCCATACGCAACTGCCGTTAGCAGATCAGAGCGAAAAAGTTACTTTCCGCATGAGTTAGTATCAACATTTTTCCTAGAAGTATTTTTTTATTTTTTATTTCATTTTTTTTTACTTTACAATAATTATTTTATGCATGCGGAAAAATACCTTTTTTCTACGATCGTTCAAAAAATGTCATTGTGTGTATGAATTTCTAATGACAAAAGTAGGTCTTTATTGCATACTATGCAATAAAGTACTTTTTGCCCTAGGGCAATAAAGTAAATTACCTAGGAAACGAACCATTTGTTTATAGTATGTGTATTGTGTGTTGCACACCGTCGATACCCTATCGAAATAGAATTCACGTTGACAGGGCGCCATAATTTTATTATGTTGAAGTCAAAGGTATCTATGATCCATTGTCAAATTTGAATTACAACTTTTGCACACAAAGGAGAGATAATACAGAGCGATTTAAAACTTTTTTGTTAAATAAAAAAACGATCGTAGAAAAAATAGTGTATGTAACATGTGCAAAAAGTGTGTTTATTGTACATGGCATATTATTCACCTCGACTACGTCTCGGTGAATAACTTCTATCCCGTGTGCAATAAACGTACACTTTTTGCACTAGTTGCATAACTAACTATTTCCGCCAGGCGTACAGATAAATATTTTTTCCGCATCGTACGGAAAAGTAAATCTGACAAATCGCGCATTCTTGTAGGATAAATAACTTTTAAGCTTTTTCGCTTTAATGACTAAAAAAATGTGAAAAGTAGTAAACTGCAAAGCACTTTTCCGCCTACCTAATACTGTTGTTTTTGGCACTTGAACCATATTTTACGACTTAACATTAACCTTGGTTAAGTCATGTTTTCTCCGATCAGTTTATTTACAAATTTCCTGTTTTATTCTGGATATATTATTCAACAAGAATAAGGACTTATTTTGATTTTATTTATTCTGCTCGTATATTATTGACAAATTTCCGTTAAAACCCAAACACTAGTGACTCATTCGCCATTTCATTTCTTTATAAAAAAAAAAATGGTAAAATCTCAGTTTTTGGCTACAGTTTTAAGTTAAAAAAATGCATTGATTGTAGCAGACGTAGGTACATACAAAATATAATTTTATCAACAAATTCTTTTGTGGGTATTAGCTGGTCAAGTGGCGTACGTGCCCAAGAAAGAACGATAAAATTTGTGTTGCAATTTAACCATCCGCACAGCTGTAACCCTCCGACCATGGGTCGGGAGTAATATAAAATAATAAAAATTAACAATTCGGCACAGGCAATAAAGCACGTCTCTAGTTCCAGGGCATCTCTTAGAAATATTGCCGACGCTTTTTGGAATTTTCCAAAATTCACTAAATCCTATACACGACCAACGCCCCCCAAATTGATAAATTAATAAAAGCAGGATTGGAAGAGCCTCTCCCCGATTTTCTATATTTCTTTCCACGTATATTATTCGCCGCTGGCACTTGTGTTTTCCCTTTTTCCCGCATAATCCTTAATTCTCCACCCATATCACGTGGGTATGTTCGTATATATTATGCTTTAATTAACCACATTCAGACAGATTTCTTTCCACTAGACTGACTGGTTCAACATCTGTGCTGCTCTCGTAGAACATAAAATCTCTCTTATTCCGTATTTCTTTGATGTAGGTCTGTAGAAATGTACAAAAAATAACAACGTCCTCAAGATAATAACAAGTTCAGCCAAGAGCTTTTTGTTGCTTGTGCTGTCGTGTCAAGCGGTCAAACCTAGTTCTAGTGTCTGTGTGACGAATAAGAGGCATAATATGGTTTTTCATAAAATTCATTCAAGTCAAAGTTACATTCTTGTGTTGGCAACTTGAATTTGAAAATTAATATCATTATATTAAAATAATAACAGTTGAAAATTGTACCAAATAATCTGATGAATGAATGACAAGAGTTGAACTTGGCATCGTCTTTATTTGTTTTAAATCACAACGTTTCAACTGGTATGTAGCTCCAATCGTCTTCAGGTGAATAATCGCTCTGGGGGTATACGGATATTCGGCAATTCTGCGAATATATTTGGTATCAAATAATCGCGTATACAAATGTTTGCTTTGGAGACCATCTACACATTACACTTTTAGAACCGAAATTTGCATTTATTAATCGGGTCCTTTGATGTGTCGTAATCTACCGACTCAAGACGGAAAACATTCGTGTTCGGCTTAATCTCGGAATATTTGTTAACGAACACGAGTTCTTTAACCACATGTGGTGTGGTAAAATGTCCGAATATCAAATATTTGTAAACGAATAACGCAAGTGTGGCGCCGGGGTAAAATACAAATTTAAATGCATCTGCTACATTTTACTTCGGATCAGATTTATGCCTATTGGGTTATTATTATAATTATTTAAAAAAAACTTGATGTAAGAAAGTTGTTTCCATTCCACACAAAATACATATTTTTCATATTACACTAGAAGAAGCACAATCTTTTAAAACGTGAGCGTGCTACGCCGAAATATTTTAAATATATCAAAAATAGCAGGTATGTACTACAATAATAGCATTTTATATTTAAATGAACTGTTTTCATCAAATTTTAAAAAAATATACCTTTTCACAAAATGCGATTTTTAATATACAGGGTGTCCGGGAAAACGTGGGAAATCTCCCGGATACGAAAAAAACACGTGAAAAGAATACTACAACTCGTCTTCGGAGATATGGGCTCCCAAAGAGCTCCCATGGAATTAAGTTTTTGACACATAATTATTATTAAACCAGCAGATATATTTCAATTTCATATGATGTATACCAGGTAAGAAAGACCCTTCAAATTACTATCCCAGAAAGTGTTGCGAATTACTCACAGGCTGCAGGGACGGACTAGCTGTGACACTAATGTGCCCATTTTTTTTACGCCCTGTATGATAAAAACTTTGGACAACGTTTTTTACATACCTTTAACTATTGACTAAAAATTAAGTACTCTTTATTCATGTCGCTAATCCTAACCGTTTTCGGAAAAACGTCATTTTTAACATATATTTACATCATGTATATTTAGCGTATTTCAATAAAAAATGCATCTTTGTTCCTATAAATTATAAATGTTCACTTTTAACTGCTTAATATTAATACACGACATGATGGCAATAAAATGACGTTTTTCCGAAAACGGTTAGGATTAGAGACATGAATGAGGAGTACTTAATTTTTAGTCAATAGTTAATGGTATGTAAAAAACGTTGTCCAAAGTTTTTATTATATAGGGCATGAAAAAATGGGCACATTAGTGTCACAGTTAGTCCGTCCCTGCAGCTGTGAGTAATTCGCAACACTTGCTGGGATAGTAATTTGAAGGGTCTTACCTGGTATACATCATATGAAAAAAAAATTGAAATATACCTTTTGGTTCAATAATTATGTATCAAAAACTTAATTCCATGGGAGCTCTTTGGGAGCCCATATGTCCGAAGAGGAGGCCGATACGAAAGAAGTTTATATGAACTTGAAGTATTCTTTTCACGTGTTTTTTTCATATCCGGGAGATTTCCCACATTTTCCCGGACACCCTGTATATTAGCATGGGGAAAACATCTTCACGATGAGGCGACAAATCTCTAGGAAACATCAGAACATATCGTGCGTAAAATTTAACCGACCCTCTTTCAGCGGTATGCAAGGTCGTAGGATTAACTTTAATCTAGTTTAAATTTATTGTTACCGTAACATATCAAAAATTTATTTAAACCGGGATTAAGGACTGGTCCTACATACCGCTGAAAATCGTTTAAATTTTAGCCGATCCGAACATCAAATGGGATTTATGATACATTGTATTTGTGTACGTAATTACATATAACGCATAAGCGTTTTTAAAACGTTCTTAATTGATTTTTAATTGCCACCGCGCGTATAAAATTCGCTCTGAGCAACACTGTTTATTGTTGTTCACTAGGTTGTTTAAATAGAAATTTAACACGATCGTTTAATTACAATTAACGTTGTTTGCGTTTTCGTTACAAGTTTTGGACATACACGTAGGGAAAATGTTTGTCCGCCCATCTCTTAGTAATAAGTTAGAATAGTACAAGAAGTATCGCAAAGCAAACAGAGGTAGGTAGATTATGTTTCCCCCGCTCCATCGTATTGCATCTCGCTCATGGCACTCGCTGGTGGCACGCCGCGCCGCTTCGATTCTATTAATATCTAAAATTTAAAACTCAACCGAAGCAGGATCAAGCAAAACGCATCGAGCCAGCCAGCCAGATCCGATGCGATGGAGTGGGGGAAACATAATCTACCTATTAATTTATCTACCTATTTCTGTTTACTTTGCGATACTTCATATTTGTACTATTCTAACTTATTACTAAGAGATGGGCGGACAAACATTTTCCCTACGTGTATATTATTCGGTGATAATATTATAACCTAATTTTATTTATGGGTAAATACTTACTGGATGCACTAACAAAAATAAACCGTTGTCGTTTTGAAGTGCATAAAAGAAATACCTTTTTAACCCATGCTTTTGGGTTCTTGTCATGTCTTTTTTTTGTTGGATTAAAAAATACTAAGGTAGTAGGTGGAAGACCGTTCTAATTACTAAGAACAAATTTATGGAGGACGACTTTCCCATGAGTTTAACTTATCGATGGCTTAGATTGCAAACCCGCTAACTCCAAAAATAGAAATTTTACAGGAGGGCAAAAAAAACGATTCCGACTTCTACAAAATGACATTTTATGATTTTATTGGCATTTATTCTATGAAAGTGAAAATAAAACATAGTTGCACTTTTGCACATTTCTTAACTATTATTTTCAATGAAAACTTAGTAATATTTCACGTGTCCTATCGTCTTAATAGTAAAATGGCGCGAACTGCTGGAGTTGATGTTTTGCCGTATTCATAATAATTGTAGGTCATGGAGTTAGACGCTTTACGTGCGGTGGTTTTTAAAGAAAACCGTAATTATTTGAAGTTATTTGGTTTGGGTATCCATAGATCTAACATTAAGCTAACTATTTGCACAAAAATCGAAATTTTCATAAAAAGGGGAGTTAGACGTTTTGCAATCTAAGCCATCGTTGTTCCATTTTGTTTAAATTAATAATTAATAAAATTTCTATTAGACTTTGCTTCTACAATAGGGCGTATCGACATCACCATTATATTTGCAATTCTTACACTTTCTTAGTAGTCCAAGTTCCCATCGTCCCATTATAGACACCCTATGATTTGAGATTTGAGTGTTGTTTGTCTAAATATAACAGAATGGCTTTCCATAGAGTTAATTGCGTCATCCCAACAATATTTAAAACCCAAAATTTTTCGGCATCACCAAACAACTTTAAAAATGTATGCAAGTATCTATATAAAGTATAGTATATAATAGTTTTTATTAAAGGGCGTCTTTTGTTTTATTTATTTTCACAATAAATAATTCAAAATTTTAAAAACTGTAACCTTGGAAAATTTTATTTTTTCTTCATCTATGCCTTGTGGGATTTAAGAAGGAGTAAGTGAAACAGAATATACGCCTGTTCATTAAAAAGCAGGTGAAATTTTGACGTTTATCTCGTGGACTACGTAGGTCACAACTATGGAGAACTAGAGGGTAGGAGGCCGATCGACAATGGCAGCATTTTCAATTTCTGTCCCGGTTTTTTGGTTAGTTCGCTAGTTGGCCGATAGATGCTCTCGCTTCGCAAGTGGGCTGGTGTCGTCTTCTTCTTCTTCGTTTTGGACTTTTACTTTTCACAATTGACATTTTATTTTTCGAAATAACAAATAACGTTTGAAGGTTTGAAGGACAAATGACGTTGTATTGTAATTGATTTCCATATTTATAATGAATAATGGTAAAAGTTTCCTTTGTGTCGGGGTGTAAGATAGGATCTTCTTTAGAGAGGAAACGCAGCCAAATAAGTATCTTTCTAGCTTCAATAGTTGTTTAGTTGCTCACTTTAAAAAAACCCTCTGTAGCTAGAATGTTTAATACCCTGTATTTTAAAAACCAAGCATCGTTGGAACTTTATACAGGCCGAGTTTACTAATAAGTATAACAAAGTAAGTGTAAATTCATATAAAAGTTCTTATTTGTTCCTTAAAGAACTAATTTAAATAAAAATAGTTATCGCGTCCATAAGAAACCATTTATTTGATAGCCCACTTCGAACACGAGCGCCATCTTACGGCGACTTGTAAAGCTGAATTACCGATGCTAATTTGGGACCGAATCCAATGCATTGCGATCGGCCTCCTACCTCAAGTCCTCCATAATCCAATGCATTGCGATCGGCCTCCTACCATCTAGTTCTCTATAGATTTGACAAACAAAACTAACCTGAAAATATATCGATGTCAACGTTCGGTTATAAAACTAACCTCAAAATATTAAATTAATAAACAAACGGATGTTAAATTCTTGGCGTCTTGTCATAACTTGACAAGTAAAACTAACCTTAAATTATTTAGTTGAACTTTGATCCGCTGAAGACGCCACCTGTGGTGGACTTCATCCCCCGGAGACGCCCCCACACCTGGATCTGTCAAAGTACCTTTGTGAAGAGGCTAGTATGCTCTCCCAGCCACTTTTTCAAAATCGCGACGGCTATGCTCTATCTATGCAATAGGGTAAAAATCAAAATTTTGTGAAATGCCCATTCCTATCACAAAATTTAATAACTGAATAAGGAGTAATTTCACATATTATGCGGTGCTATTTTCAAGGCTTACGTTTAGGACGTTTTTTTTTATCTTACGATATTACCGCGTGGGAGTTATTTCCATTAAATTTCTCCAAGGGTAATATCGCTTTTTAGGGTTGCTTTAGTAACGATTAGCGTTTATTCACACCTGGCCAGTTCTGTAATCGTTTATGAAAGACAATGGAATCGTAATAGGCAGCAATTCCCCCTGTTATTACATTAAGGTACAAATTTGGTAAAATTTAATTCTTATCGCAACGTTTTATGTTTTTACAATGTAACAGCCAGGTTCAGTGAGGTTTTAATTTAAATCGTTGTATGTAGAGAAATAATGAGTACAAGTTAAATGTATCATTAAAACTCAAAATATGTCAATCCTAGACTATGATAAAAACCTTTTCAAAAGGTAAGTGATGGTATCTATAATTCCATCTTGACGTTAGTACGAAGTAAATATGACAGTTTTCAACATGCTCTACTCAACTCTACTGCATTCTGCATTTGAAAAGCTTTTCTGTTATTTTTTTCATGATACCTAATAGTTATTTACATTACTAGATGCGAAAGTTAATTTTTTGGTGTGAGGAGGTTTTTGAATTGCCGAGGCAAAGCCGAGGTGATTTAATACCTCCGACCACCAAAAAAGGCTTTCGAATCGTGTAATGTATTAAATTTTTTCTACTACTGTTCTCTGATCAATATATTATTAAGTAATAAACTTTGATTTTATTTAAATTAAAATGATAAAATAAATTTTTTTTTTCACCTATAAAATAATCCATGATAACTAGTTATTTGAGTACTGTCAGAGTCTGTCAGTTTTTTGTCCTGGCACCGAAAGTATTACTTTCGTAGCTAGCAACGGATAATATTCAGGTAACTGTAACATTTACTTTCGTTTTCTTTCGTGTTGCTAGGGCCCGAAAGTTAATTTATTTATACAGTAGTAGAAAATAGTTATTTACATTACTAGATGCGAAAGTTAATTTTTTGGTGTGAGGAGGTTTTTGAATTGCCGAGGCAAAGCCGAGGTGATTTAATACCTCCGACCACCAAAAAAGGCTTTCGAATCGTGTAATGTATTAAATTTTTTCTACTACTGTTCTCTGATCAATATATCGTCGGTCTTATGACATAAGGCCCTATCTCGGGCGTTTGGTCATAGAATATGTTGTTTTAATGTATACTTGTTTTTAGCCAAAGGTCCTGTCTTAAAATCATTTTATTTCTTTATAAAAGCGACAAAACACTTGGCCCTGTCTTGAAATATGAACAGTTTTATTACAGCATAAAGGCGAATCTTGAGATAGGGCTTTTTGTCGTGACAATTTTCGATACAATCTTGACTTAGGCTCGTCACAGTTGGTTCCAGTATTTCGCTTGGCAAGGCAAAATAAGCCGTATAAAGTTTACCATCTAAATTATGATGACTTTAGATTATAAAAAGTTAAGCAAAGATCTAAGAATCAAATCTATAAAAACGGATGACACCGGAAATTAATTTAAATGGTCGGATGTATTTGAGTTTTTTGTAAAAAAGGAAGATCCTAATAAAATATTTTTTTAAACTAGCCACGTAGACAAGCAATACCGTTCAATGTATTTAAAAAGGCAAATGCTACATTGTTTAATGGTCAAAAAATTAAATAAAGGCCTACCTATATCTATGTTAAAGTATGAAAATCTAATGTCCCTTTGTTCTGGCATTAAGCCTGTTATTTCTTCGCCTGAAGATAAATTATTTTACCGCTCATTACCACATACTCAAAAATAAAATAAAAGGTTTTGTCGTATTTTTTTACTGTTTATAGTAGAGACTTTTTGCACCTCTTAAATTAATATCAGTTTTTAGCTCCGTTATGGTTAACTTTATTAAACATAACGATTAGCGCCACTGTTAAAACCAGAGATTTTGCAGCGCCTATACGTTCTGTCTGTAGTTATTAATTTGGCGCCGGCGCACCTAAACAAAATAAAATACCTAACGTAACAATAATTTGATTAAGTTGTATATTTTAATGTAAAGCTACTATTGCTTTGAATTTTAATTAATTGCTTATCACAATTTTAATTCATAGCAATGATGCTTCATAACGTTTGTATGTTCCGGCAACCATGCAGTTTAAGCATAACCATAAGGATAACGATAAGCTCTTCCTTATCCTTCCGTAACTAACGGAGTCCGTTATGGTTATTAACCATAGCGGATCACCTTTCTGACATTGCGCATGCTCAGAATAACCATAACCACAAAAGAATGACGAATTAAGAGGTGCAAAAAGTCTCTATTATTAGGCTGTAATAATAAAGATTTAAATTTTGTAGAGATAAATTTTTCGTTTTTTATGTTAAAATAATGACTATAAATTCGATTTGTTCCCGAGTTTATTCTGTTTTCGCTTTAAAATAATATTTTTAATCATGTTTTTTAAATATTGAATTAAGTTTTTCTTTATATTTGTTATTTTTTACTGTTTTGTGTTTTACTTATTATAAAAAACATGCATAAAATCTGTCATTTTATGTCTACTTCGAAGGGCCTATCTCGACAAAAATATACCAATAACATTTTTAGTGTCTTTACAAAAGGCCCTATCTCACATAAACCATTATTACAATCAAATGTTAATTTCTTTTTTGAAATGTGGTATTTCACAAAAAACTTACATGGCTTGTTCTTCATAATTCCAAAAAAAGATAGCGAAAATCGGTATAGTTATTTGTATTCTGTTGGCCTAAAGATATTAGTTTTCTTTAAATTGCTCTCCTGAAAACTTGCAAAAAACGAGATAGGGCCTTATGCCATAAGACCGACGATATTATTAAGTAATAAACTTTGATTTTATTCAAATTAAAATGATAAAATAATTTTTTTTTTCACCTATAAAATAATCCATGACAACTAGTTATTTGAGTATTGTTGACAACTAGTTATTTGAGTACTGTCAGAGTCTGTTAGTTCGATTTTTTGTCCTGGCACCGAAAGTATTACTTTCGTAGCTAGCAACCTACTTTCGTAGCTAGCAACGGATAATATTCAGGTAACTGTAACATTTACTTTCGTTTTCTTACGTGTTGCTAGGGCCCGAAAGTTAATTTATTTATACAGTAGTAGAAAAATGTATTTTTTTATTATAGATCATCAGTAAAATAAAGTCATTGTCTGTCTCTTGTCAAATAATATATAATATATTACTTACATAATATAATATACAGTGTGACCAGTAAAGTCCGCATCATATGGGATTTTTTTAATTAATAGCTTTATTCGAAATTTGACTTTGACATTAAGTTCTGCTTCAATCGAGATGAAAATTAAGCAAAAAAATAGTTGTCACGTGATTCGGATTATCTGTCAAATTTTAATTTTTTTCAAAAAATAATTCAAAAGTGGGGTTATTTCTGGAAATATCGAAAAAAGTTATTAGAAAAAGTTTTTTTAAATGCAGTTTCTAGCCCACATGCATAATTTCAGCTGCATAAGATAATTTTGATTTTTTACTCACCACTAAAATTTATTTTTCACTTAATGAACACTTTACTGATGCCACTGTGTTCTTTTTTGTCTTAATATTAAGGTGTATTATTTTCAGACACAAACTACGTTTTCAAAAATACTTATTTTATGAAGTTACCTTATACAGGGTCAAAAACAAATAAACTTTGCATCACATGCGACCAAATTTTAATAGCCCAATTTTGATTTTGTGGAAAAAACACACATTTAATATGGCGCTACTTTAAAGAAAATGTATCTGAAATAGTGATGCCGCCGAGACGAGAAATTCTCGTGTCTCGTCTCGACGAGACGAGAGTAAAATTTTTTTCTCGAGAGAAGTCACGAGACGGGACTAGAGAAGACCGTTTCTCGTCGAGAAATTTCTCGTTTTTTCTCGAATTTTCTCGTTTGTTAGAACACTGAATTTTAGGTATCTCCTAATATATAGACAGAAAAATAATGTGTTTAACGTTCTCACTCTATCGTATTGTGAAGGCATTTACCTTAAAACAGATATTCAAGAGAACAGAATCAAATTGTCTAGCCTCTTTCTTCCGTCTACGGTTAGTAGTTGACATTTTAAAATAATTAACCAAATCTGAAAGAAAGCATTTTCGATTGAAAACACAATATCGAAAAGGACCCCAGTCAAATTTCATTCACAAGGCGAAAGGCGATAGATTTTGACTAAATTTAACAATTTTGTATGAAAAATTCGAAATTCGCCAAAAACTTCTCACACAAAAATCATTAATAAAAGTGTGAATTTCATTTCATATCTCTCTTACCAGTTTTAATATTTGACATTACTTTCATAACACCCTGTATATCAACCGAAACTTTATTAGGAAATTACAGATAAAGACAACGGAGGGCCATGAAACTAGTGTTATTGAAACAATAGCCTTAAGTTAATAGTCTCAATTATGACATTAGTAAATAAATTAAAAATAAAAAGTCTAATATAATAGGTAAAGTGACATTCAGTACGAATGATTCAAGTGTATGCCTTATTTTGCCTCATTTTATTACACAGGTCTCAGACATAAATTTGGCTATTGAAAATAATTATTAAGTGCGGTAAATGATACTTTTCCGCACGAGGTGGCAGTTGCACGAACGGCTCGAAGCAAGTCCGGGCATGCCACTAAGTGAGTGTGGAAACGGAACTTTTTGCACATGTTACTTACAATATTTTTCCTAATTGCGTAAAATTAAGCTTGTTCGTAATAAATTTTTGTATTTTTTGGGTAAAAGGAGCAAAAAATAAAGTGAATTTTTAAATTTTGATATGTCAAATAGAGCATTTTCGGAAATACTTCTTTAAGTTCTTTCTCTTGCACTTTCTATTAATGTAATAAAAAAATTAGGGTTTTTCCCCGGATGACATTCTGGGCTGATCCCTTTATTTAGTCGAATATTTTCCAAACTATTGCAGTTAATTATGCCCCGAATTATGCCAAAAAATAAATAATAAAAGAAGGGTAGTTTCATTATGAATCAATTATTATTATTATAAATCGTTCTCTATTCTGTATCTTTTACCACCCCGTATATTTTGGACTGAAAATACCTCGGTGCCAAGCCTATTACATTACGTGAATTATGTCTTATGGCCGTTTGCAATATTTTGTTGATCTAAGAAAAATAGTTTCTAAGTCACATGACTAACAAACCGACTTATATTAAACCCTTCTGCGAGACGACCAGATACTTTTAAATGTGTACCCCCTTTAAGATTCGTATAAAAAAATATTTTTTATGATTCCCTACTCACGAGAAAAAACGAGACGAGACGAGACGAGACGAGACGAGACGAGACGAGACGAGACGAGACGAGACGAGACGAGACGAGACGAGACGAGACAATGGCACTCTCGAGCGAGAAAAACGCGTTTCTCGTCGAGACGAGATAAAAAAAATTTCTCGCCTCACGAGACGAGACGAGAATGGGCCAATTCTCGTCTCGTCTCGCGGCATCACTAATCTGAAATAAAACATTGTCAAAACTAAGAAGTTTTATGTTGGTTGCGTTGAGTCTTATTTTGCAAAAGTGGTGCAATTTACAAAATATGGGTAAAAAATCAAAATTATCTTATGCACCTAAAATTTTGCATGTGGGCTAGAAACTGCGTTTAAAAAAACTGACTACTATTTTTTTGTTTAATTTTCATCTCGATCGAAGCAGAACTTGATGCCATTATTAATAAAAAAAAATCCCATATGATGCGGACTTTACTGGTCACACTGTATAAACTCTATTTGGGAAAAATAAATAAAAAAAAAACTCTCGGGTTCAGGTCGGGTCGGGCCATTTAATCAATAAAGGTTCGGGCTGACCGGGCCGGCTGAGCTTTTTACGTTTTATACTTAGGTAATACGCAACAGCTGATAGGTTTCACGTTTCATGTTATGGTATGTCACTTTACTAGTTAAAAAATAGATTAAACGTCACTTGAAAAACTTGTGACGTTTAGTCTATTGTTTAGATGTCATAAATGTCGAGGCTGAGCTTTTCGGGCCGACCGGGTTTTTTTGCTTTTAGTTGCTCATTTCTTCGGGCCGCGTCAATGTTTTGGTTGCCGGGCCGGGTTGGGTCGGGCCGTAAAATGATTTTATAGTGATTTATATAATGGACGATTTCTTTAATTTGAGACTGAAAACATAAAAGTGCGCACCTGGTACTGCTAAAACCTTACTTTTTATGTATTTTACCGCCCTGCCCCTTCAGACGTCATAGCCCAAGAACAGTGTGTAGAACTATACCTGCAACTTGACATAATATTATTTTTTTTTTATACCTTTATAAGTCTAGAAGATTTAAGAAAATTTCTTTACCATTTTAACAGAAAAATAAAACTGACTTTAAACATTTAAGACAAATAATCCTTAACTAAAATAACTATTTTTTTTTTAGGTAAGTTTGACTCCATGGCCTAATAGGATTGTAAGATACATCGTTTTGTAAGTAGTAATTGATTCTATAATATTTTAGATACATCAGGGTATTGTGGAAAATAGTGGAGATGACTTAAATATATTGAAATATAGGTGACTTATTGGCTTGGCCCTAAAGAATCACTTCATAGTTTTTTTAAATCGATTATCTGAAATGTTGTGTAAGGACCTCCTAAAATCAGACTGAATGTGCTGCACGCCAATATTTTCTCAACACGACCAATAACTGTATTTCATCCTGTGTTTATAACCAACCAGTAGCGGCGCGCTATGAATTTTATAAATTTTAAAAGACGATGAATTTTTTCGCTTAATAGATAGATAGCAAAGCAGCACTTAATTTTTTTTTTCATGTCAGGATTTGCTAGTTTAAATATATTGAGCCTAATGAATAAAAATTAAGCAATTACTTGAAGCAATTACTTTTTAGTAAAAGCAATTGCTTGACTAGCAAATGCTATAAGTAAAAGCAATTGCTAGATCTGAATATGAGTAAAATTTTGAAGCAATTGCTGTTTTTCTTACACCTCTGTAGCAAATGCTTATTCAACACAAGTTTAGACGTGGCTTATCCACTTGTTCAGATTATAGATTTCATGTTCAGTTTGGTGCCTAATTTGCAAAGGAGTTGACGTAAATACAACAAGGTTGGTCTATTTATTTAGTACAATAGTAATCTGTTACGTTTTTGTAAAAAATAGGAAACTTACATTTGTGATATGGCAGATTTCAGTAAAAATGAGGAAAGTGATAGTAGTGATGAAGAAATTAAAGACAAGCAATTGATATTCGTTCACAAATTGAAGGAACATAAATAAATCTCTCTGACCACAACCATTTAGCTTCCACAAAAGCTTCAGCACTTGTAGGAAATTTAATAAAAATATTGGCCTTCTCCAAAACTGCATCTATTACAGAAGTGTATGTCTTACAGACAGTAGTTTGGCGAACACCGAGTTCTTCACCTACAGAATTTTAAAAGCCCGGATCCGACAATTTCCGCAGAAAGACTTTAATCTTATTTAAATGCGACAGTGCACCCCCTCGCCTTTTACCAGATCAGTCAAAAAATATTTTGCCAACCACTCAACATTTTCGCAGTTAAATCAATATAACTTTCTGAAATCATCATATCTGCAATTTTTACGTACACTGTAGATTTTTCTTTTCCAAACGTTCATATATTCAGCCATAATTGAAGACACAAATTAAGAGCAACGCACGTGTATGCCGCGGAGAACTAAAGTTGACTGCTACGAAGCGCAGGGATCGACCTACCTTAAAAAGTTGAAAGTAATTGCTACACTAGAAAAAGCAATTCCTTAATTTATTCATCCCATTTTAAGCAAACGATAGCAATTGCTTCTATTTTTTTAAGAAAAAGCATTGACTAGAAGCAATTCCTGCACTTTTATTTGATTGCTGGACGCAAAAGCAATTACTTATTTTTTATTTATTGGCTTTCAAGAAATTACTTCGATTTTATAAGAAAAATCAATTGCTACATTTTTATTCATTAGGCTTATTAAGTCATTTTCATAATCAGTTGCGAAGGCTGTGTGCATCTTGCCATCTTGTCAGGTATACACCGGATGGTGCACCGCCAGACTCTCATATACATTTTGGAATATTGGCCTCCCTCTTAATTTTACCTCAAAATTGTATTAAGACTGTTATGAAGGTCCTTGTATGATGGACTCACACACCAAATTGTATTATTTTCTAATGAGCCTATTAAACGGTATTTAAAAAAAAAACATTTCGTCAAATTTTGAAAAATTAAATACGGCGATAAGTACATACCTCGATGAAACCACAACCTAATATAATGGAATTTTTTACTTATAATCTCCTTAGCAGCAAAATTATCGGTAATGATTCTGCTGCGTGGGAGATTGGATAAGAAAATTTCATAAATTGGAGTTCTTTCTTATTGTAATTTTTTTTGCTAAAATACTAAAAAAACATATTTCCGGCTGCTTTAGTTAATTGTAACTAATTAGAGTTAGAAATGAAGTTCATTTCAGCCGCTAGCAACTCATTTTTATTACTAAAATGTGAGAAACATTAAATAACAAATTTGTTATCTGAAATCCATTGTCTTTATAGTTTTAAATTCAAATAAAACTTTAAAAAACATATTTCCGATGACTTTAGTTTAATTTAATATGACGCACTGTATTTTTACAATAGAAGTTGATTTTACTTGTTAGTAACTAAGGTTTATTCTTGGGTTTATTACTAAAATTTCAGGAACATTAAAAACATTAATTTGTTTTCAACCATAACATCTGATATTACATGTCTACATAGTTTCAAATGAAACTTAATAAAACATTTTTCCCATGAGTTTAGTTAAATTTCTGATGTGTATCTTTTAGCCTCGGTGTTCGATATGTAAAGCAAATTGGATAGTTTCAATAAAAATTATAAGTTAGCAACAAAATGTATTTTGATTTTATTCTGAGTGACTTTGGCCAATAGATATAAGGCACTTCATTTTTGAAAGAAAAATTATCACTTATTAATTTCATTAAGTTAATAGGAACTAACAAAATAATCGCGATAATCTCCAGTTGATAAAAAGGAGCCTTTTAATTGGTTGAAAATAAATTTATGTAATTTTCCACTAAATTTTGATTTTTACCCTACCGCAAATAACTAAATTAAGGACGTTTTTTTAATAAAAACTCACTAAACCAGCGATCTACTTCGCAACACAAATTGACCAGTCACAAGGACTTGGCTGAAGGTCGACCCGTCGGCATCTACCTGATTAAGATCAAGCGTCCAGTCTCCTGTTCTTGTCTTTTTAAGTTATCAAAACAAAGATGACGATATAATCGAGCTCAAAAGTGGCAAATAAAAGAATTACGATGGGATGCTGTGCTAAGTATCTGATCTCATGTTTTCAAGCTTTAAAAGTCTTTTTAATTGCTTCTAGGAATAAAATTGTTTTTGTTTTGAAAGACTAGTACGGCCCTGACAAAGATGAGTTTGCACCGGAAATATAAAATCTCTTCTCATTTCCATAATACCCTGTGTATATAATAAACATCTATACCTTTCTATTGCTTTCTCAGCAATAGTAGAGCATGATTTAGGTTTCATATTTTTATGTATTTTTCTGTTAAAGAGCACCTGCCTATTTGTAACGTTTAACGACCTAATTTGCCGGAGATTTTATTCCCGTTTATTGAGACGGTTTTAAAATGTGACACACAATAGAGATAATATTTCCAGCTCATTTAAATAAACTAGTTTATTCGTTCTTATTCGCCTAAGAGATGATTGATTGATTAGCCGCCATTTTTAAAATGGCGCCACTTTACACGCCTTTTCTCACTATAACACAATTATGCAATAAACACAGTAGCATCCATCGTTAATACCTACCGTCAACCGGGGCTAAGTGGTCCAATATTTTCGGTTTTTTGCAGATTTGTGGAAAACTAATACCTAAATATTTTGGTTTAAAGATTTTAATATAAAATCTACCATACTTTAGTAAGCTGCCTGTGAAATTTTTTATCTTAAATATATCTAGTTTTTTTTATATTTTTTGTTCTGTAGGTGGTCCACTTACCCCACACTTTGTGGTAAAGGGGACCACTTGCCCGTTTTCCACTAATTTACGCTTTAGGATCCCATTTAATCGTTGTGATGGGAAAGTGGTCCACATTAAAACTTTTAAAAAAGTATTTGCATTCGGAAAAGCATTTGGAAAGAAACATACGAGAAGGTACCTATATACTATATATGAAATGGTTTTATAAATTTTTAAATTTAAAAACAAAAAACGAACTCTACAACTAATCAGGTGTACAAAAATATTTTAATAGAAACAAAAACAAGAACAAAACAAAAAACAATTAAAAATTGGAAACATATTTAGGAAGTGGACCGGTCCACTTTTCCCAGAGTTTTGCAGATTTTTTATATTTAACTACCCCACTGCTAACACAAATAATTAAAAATGTTTTTTAAACTAAATTATTTTTCAAAACTTAACGTACAACTGCCTAACATAAGTTGAAACTCAAAAAACTTACCTGTGAACGTACTGCAATGGAGGTTTTCCGGAAAATAAAAAACAATATGAATTTGCATATGTTTATTTCGGCTTGCTAACTGTTACTAAAGAAGTCACAAGAAGTGTAGCGCGCTCGACCTTGATACTCAACCTTGCGCTAGGTATTCCTAGACACACGTGCGTGCGAAACCGTTGTTGCCGGTTGTATTTTAGCAGATACACATTTTTATTATTTTTAATATCCCTTCGGACCACTTTACCAGCTGTGGTCCTCTTAGCCCCGGTTGACGGTACTGATTTGAAAGTTTACATATCACAAAAATAACAACAAATTGTTCAACAAAATGAATGTGACTATTTTAATAACACATGGAGAATAAAATAAGCATTCTATTTTTTTTTTCTATAGGTCTGTGGGCCCAGTTTATGAACTGGTCGGACTTTAAGGAATAGTTTATTGATGAACTACACGCCTCTAACACAAAAAGTACGGTTATTAGTGTTATTACTATAAAAGCCTGATTTTAATTCAATCGAAAATCGTCAAAAAATATAATGCCCCGAAAACCGTTCCAACTCTCAAGAGGAGCAACCCCCGCATTTACGGTGTTTTTTCATTTTCTAGCTATAAGCTAAAACGGCTATAGCGGTATGATTTTAATGTTTTAATAAAAGGAAAATACCAAAACTTTGGTAAAAGCCAAAATGGAATTACATTCTCCCACTATTTTTGCGATAACTTTTAAAAGAAAATAGGAAACGACTTGCGGTTTTTGCATTTCTCTTTACTAACTGGTTAGCTATAAGATAGAGTCAAACGGATTAACGGTTACATTTAAATTTTTTAAGAAATCTAAGCTAGAAATATTATTTTTTCAAAGTGCTCTCTGTATTAACCTCAGTAATTATTTTAATAATATTTACATAAAAGTTCAATCAGGATAAAAGTCTCTTTAAAATAAGCCATAGTTTGTTAAATTCGGTTACCGAAAACCGAAGTTATAGCCATTTAAGTAATTATTAAATAATTTTACCCTTCTCCACACCGTTACCATGGTAACTAGGTAACTACGATTGTCACAAAATCTATACCAAGAAGATATTACTGAGATCATGAAAACTTCATTTCTGACTTACATTGTATTAGGTAGTAGACATTAAGGACTTTGTATCATCGTATACTGGCTAAGCCCCCTAGCGGTAGAATTAGGAACTTTGCTTATTTCCAGTGATTTTTTTTGTCATATTTCTCAATACATTTTTTACCCCAAAGTTCAATATTCTTTATTTAATTTCCCAATATATTTATATACATATATTTTTAAAATTACGGCAGCAGGCAACAGTCCTTGGCTATCGACCGAATAATTAAATAAAACCCTCATACGATTCCCAATCACTGGTTTTTCATTAATCCTATCATAAATGCTTTTTACACGTGAAAATGCATCGATTGCGACGGAAATTGAAGAAGAGGTTTTAATTACTTATACATTATGCAATACATATACAAAGGTGGCGGGGGGGGGGGGAGTAAACGGAGTAATTAGTCTCTCTCATTTTGAAGGCTTGGTCCGGTATATATTTCGCAGATCTTTGTAGTCGAATTTTTCTACAAATACTGCATAAAGTGAAGAAAGAGAAACGTTCACACCATCTACACCATGCAAATAAGAATGTTTTTACGTTTGAACGCCGCCACTGTCGATAACAGTATACTGTGGCTTATTTTGATTGAACCACCCGCGATTATCAGAACATGGCAATGAAAGAGTGACATAAAATTGGTGAATGTGCCAGTAAATTTTTGTACTCCCTCGAGATCCAAGAATTAAAAAAATACCTATTTAAAAAACAATCATTTAATTTGTTAAGTATATTAAATTACTATTATAATAAGTAAAGGATCATAGAAAATAAACTACAAAAAAAAACAATCGCCAATAAATCGATGTTGTCACTAGTCAGTAATAATTGTCGGAAAGAAAGCAATCAGAATTAATAAAGTATGTATTAGACAAATAATGACACAATACAATTAATATTCAAAATCTTATTACATTACACAACAAAATTACAAGACGCGAAACACCTTAAACTTATCAGGACCATCTCGGTATAATGAAATGTAAACAAAAGTTTATGCAAATACAATGCCACATATTAAATGGGTAATTCGTTTATCTTTCTCTAACACAAATGTTTTGTTTCAATAGTTTATTTCACGAAGCGGTTCGAACCTATTGGTGGAACTGGAACAACTCGAGAACCGGCGGCGTCGACACCGATATTATTGGTCGTCGAGAATTTCGTTATATTATTGCCTCTTTTTAACTTGCTAAAACGTCTATGTTTGTTTTTCTTTTATATTGATGAATTTATATGTACATTTACATAATATAAAACCTGTGAAGTGAATTTAAAATACGGCCGAGTCCAACAAAAGCACAGGAATTGGTGCTTCTAACTTTTATTTTTTGAGGTTCATGCAGTAGGTAGTCCATTATCTCAGTAGTTAAAGTTTAAATTAAAAGTTTTAATTAAATTGAATAAATAAAAAGTCTATCTAAACCACAAAATGTCTTTAATAAAATGATGAAGAAAATCTTTACATTACGGTAAAAGATCAAAGAATTAAATATTAGGATATGTTTCGACCTTAGAGAAGGTCATCATCAGCGATTGGAGAAATATTTAGTTCAGAGTTGAGCTTAATGGCACAATAGAAGATAGCTTGATGTATAGGATCACTACCATCTATAAATCAACAAGCTTAGATAGATGTCATTTAAGCCCCAACATTGACAAGTTACGGTGTAGTGAGACGTGAGACAGCATTTTATTTTAAGCATAATTTTCATTTTCTCTACAATATTATCTGCGAGATTTGTTGTTATGCAAAAGTTTAATTTACACCAATCAATTTTTTAAAAATTTTACCGAGAGGGCATTACTTTATCAACGTATGGCATTCATAGCGGTATTGTTTATTTTACGTAGAGTGTTTATATAAACAAATCTGGAAACGTCATCGAGTTCACTGAAATACATGATGAACTAGATTAATGACTTTAAGTTATTTGGCTGCGTACCAGAAAGAACATATTTTCACAATTTTTAAGAAAAAAACTTGATTGAACTCTTAAGTTAGGTATAGTAAAGAGCAATAAATCCCTTGAACCATCTTTATTTCAATTTTATTTTGTTAAGCAAATGAAACTTCATGGTGTTATTATCCTTAAGGGTACAATTCTCAAGGTTAATCATGTATAAAAGACCTATAAATGGCTTGAATGCAGAGGTAACTTCCGGAACCTTGCAATTATCAAAACAGAATAATTAGTATCTAATTTTGAAAGGGCTGATCAGGGAGGCATTGGTGAATAGCATGCCGGTGTGTTTTTTTAATAAATGCACAGAAACTTAAAAAAATAACAGTTTTTTGAAACCACTAAAGTTGGCACAATTTACTTTAAAATCCTTAAAAGTAAACACTTCGGTTTTCAGAACTGAAGTAAAAACAACAATTTTTACTGGTAACACGACATTTTCTAGTCTATCTATATGTCATCTCTCCTAAGAATTCAGGAGAATACAAGGTGGCGCACCGAAAACTTTCCACCCAGGTTTATTTTCTTGTTAATAAATAAATCAAAATTCGCTCGAACCCGGGAACCTTAGTTCTCAGGGGGACATATTTTTTTGCTATTTTCATCCCCCCTGCTGGAACCCCCACGACGGGGTTGATTCCACCCTTAAAATCTTAAATGGAAAGGGGGGTCGAGTGATACCTTATTTTAAAGGGAATTGAATTGCCTTTCAAACGCGACCTTGCTCGTTTAAATCGATTACTTGAAAAATTCTGCTCATTTCCTAAAAAATTAACAAGATCACGAGTAGGATTGCGAATGTTTACATTTACCTGGGGAAGTTGTGACGCTGTGCTAGGTCCCGCTGAATCCATTTTTCGCTAGTAAGCACAAAACAAATGAACTAATAAGTAATAAAAGTAATGTAATATTAATATTTTAGAAAAATCACTGCCCACTGTTGGAAAAAAAGCAAAACAAAAATCAGTACGGAAAACCACAAAAGTATTTACCGAAAACTATAATAAAATACAATGCACTATGCACTCTCTCTAAACTTTCAACGACAACCTGTTATCTATCTGCATTTCTCCAAAGACCATGTCGCGGCGTTCATCTTTATAGATTAGATTAGTTCCCTCGCGTTCGCATTAAATTTACGTAGAGGCTGGCCTCAGAAGAATGTTTTTATGCGCTATTTAAAGGTAGATTCGACTGGACTATTACTGGTATCATACATCACATTACTAATACGCTAGACAACGAAGCGGGAGGCCGGGCCTCTAACCATCTACGACCGCATGCAGAAATGAGATGGATGGTAGATGATATTTCTAGCGAAGCGCGTTAAGATTGACGGCATTAATTCTAATGGATATATATTTATGCACACGCACACGCACCGCTCCCAGAGCGCCTTAAAGGATTTCTCCTATAGTGCTTGTGCTCGATCATAAAAAAAAATTTGTAATTTATTTAATTTGCAAAATTATTGGTGAGGCATTGCCTCACCTGCCTCATAGGAGAAGCCGCCACTGCCATAAAGGGTTGTAGAGCTAGAGAGGAAGAACCCCTTGACGGATGCACAATGGGTCAACTATGGCCTAAGTGCAGTGTAGCCTAGCTCACCCTTCACACGTTCCAGATCCAGATTTAGAGACCTTTACACAAAAGTACGGGGCCTACATTTTAAAGAGAATATTCCATTAATTTGGCAACAAGTGATTTTTTAGGTGTATAGGTGTACGGTATCGTTTAAAATAAAAAGTGTGCCTTTGCTTTAACCAAATGAACCGTACACCTTTAATTAATAACTAACATGTTTACTCACGGGGGAAATAAGGCAAGCAAGAATATAGATAATCCCCAAAAAGGTTAGCGTGCTGTTTATTAATAATTTACGAGTTACAGGTCCAGGAGGAAATTGCGTTATCAGATATTCATATCCTCGTAGAGTAAGAGCTAAGAACTGTGTTTTCAAATTAATTTTATTGTTTACAGCTTTGATATTAAATGAAATATTGTAATAGCTATTGAACACTACATACAGTGAAAGAAGGGCTCCCATTGTTCGGTCTCGCTGAATCACTTTGATTAGTGAGATTGACCCTACTGTTTTTGCCGTACTGCAAGAAATATAAAACGCATTCCCATTCACAGAAACTTAACGTTCTTTTCTCGTTCGTCCTCGCTGATTCACCTGCGCTGAATTGTTTTGACTGATTCGGCGACACAATTGCGAATTGTTGACAAAGTTCATTTTATTGTCGTTGTGATGGTACAAGGATACCGCTAGCGCTGTCTGTTTCATGCTTGCTGTTCGTGAAATATAAGTGATTCGCATTAGAATAATAATAATAATAATTGCACATTCACTGAAAGCAAAGACTGATCGCTGATCAGTGAGAAGTGTTTAAGACTTACTGAATGTGAGTACTTGACTAAATCAGTGAAAATGATTCAGCGAGGCTTAGCAGTAAATTCTAACCTCCTTGTTTACCCAAAATCCGTTGGCACGAACAGGCGATCAGTTATCTCTGACAAGCGATTTCATCAACCCAGCAGCAACATAGACATGTAATGCATCAAATCCGTTTCCAGTTTCCCAGGTATGCGTGGTTTGGATATCGTCCTGAACGGCTTGGGACGTGCAATGGGATAAATGGGGATTAATATCGATAACTAGTTATTATGAACCAAAAAAATATTGAAAATCAGCCCGTGCACTTTATCAAATTAATCGATTAATTAAAAGCCTATATTATTGTCAAGAATATTGTTAATTGTTAGGAATAAAAAATTAACCCCCCTTATAAAGGCTTAATTTTCTGTTTTCCTAAATGCATATTATCAACGAACGAATATGTATTTTTTTTCTATGCATATATACATTAACGTAAAATTAAATCGTAGTTTATTTGTGGTTTGATTACTCTTGTTAGTCTGTAAATGTTATGGACAATGGTTCAGCGGCAGTAGGGCCACCCTGCCATGGCGCTACCTAGTACCTATCTACCTGTACACCAAATTATTTATTTATACTTATAAATCTTATAATTATTACTTTGTCTCCCGTCGCTTAATTATTTTTGTGAATAATTTAAAATTTAAGACGTTGATGCCTAACGGCTAACGGTGCTAAAACTTCCTGGAGCCGCAAAAATTTCCGTCAGCTTCGTCTTGCTGGAAAAATTCCATAGCATAGCCAGGTTTGGCCTGGATCACATAGGATAGAGCAAGGGAGATCTAATAAACCACAATACATATTATATCTCCCTATTTTACTGCTTCATAAGGAATTTTGTGCCTTTGCCAGATCCATGAATCAGACCGCGATTGGCGGATTTTCACGTGCTTTATTGTGTCCAGCCGACTAGTACCAACCAATTTAGTCCTTCGTCGTTGCTAACCCTACCAGATACCAGATGGCAGCTGTCTTTAATACGGTTTTCCCTGTCGAAATATTAACTTTAAAATATATTTCTTATCATAATCTAATTATTATTGTAGCTTAGGCGTTAGATTAGGTAGGCGAGTTATCCAGGGGTTAGGTAGATCAGTTTGTTGTAATTCTTAATCGCGTTGCCAAATGAATAAAATCAGTTTTTTAAACGTTTGCTACTTTCCGCGCTTTCATGGGAAGAAAAATGCATGTGAAAGAATTGGGTCGTTTCTTGCTCTATTTGTTTATAACAAACACTTAAAGCGGGCAGATATCACAACTTTAAAATTTAATAGGAGTGTTTATTCGCCACTGCAATGGTTAGATACTGTATTGTATGTACTAAAGATATTCTGATTCTTCTTCTTCTCCAAATATTAC
Source organism: Polydrusus pterygomalis (assembly GCA_963969555.1). Classification (NCBI taxonomy): domain Eukaryota; kingdom Metazoa; phylum Arthropoda; class Insecta; order Coleoptera; family Curculionidae; genus Polydrusus; species Polydrusus pterygomalis. Next base: position 30,869,221 of record OZ018376.1, on the reverse strand, counting down.
TTTTTACCAGTGAATGTATGCTGACACTATTCTAGTGTCATAGTCATCAACCAACTGAACTCCGCAGTCCTCTCTCTTATACTAATGTAGTTATTTTTATAAATTAACGTATTCGTCCATCCATGGTAGGTTGTTGGGAATTCCACAAATGGCGATAATAAGTAGGGGAGATTCCTCTAGTACCGGACACCTTAGCTTTTTTGGAGCTGGCCACTTTAAAAATGAAAAAAATAAAATTAAAAAAAACACTCTGTTACTCGTAAACATATACCATTTTAAGTCCGTACTCTATTTTTTTAAATATTTAAGGTATTTTTAATTAAAAAAATAAAATAAAAAACGGTTACATTCCGATGATTCGAAAAATGGTCACCCAGTACCGGACGCAAAGAAAAACTAACATATTCTAGTTCTTCTGATAATGTCTTCTTAAATCTCCCCATTTTAGCAGGTAAGGTAACCTCAACGCCAGACTTTAACAGTTTTATTCTGTCTGCTAATGTGCTTTTCGGTACAGAAAAGTGTATTGCGGCAAAATCACTGCACACAGGCTTAAAAGTAAAGAATAAACAAAGATCAACACCATAAATTCACCTTTTCTTTGATAACTTCTGTCAAACTGACCATAGATTAAAACGCTTCGGAGAGGTAACATTAGTAACAGACGCGACTATAACTCTATACATGTTTGGGCGCCACCTATCGGCAAAGTGAAGAAACTGACTATGTCCGGTATTGGGAGATGTCCGGTACTAGGGGGCTCTCCCCTACCTAATCTGTTTTAAACATCTGATTATAGCAAATATTTAATAATGTTAAAAATGTTTAAAATGGTCGATCGATACTTTACCATCTCTAACCGATAATATATCTCCGGTAATAAAAAGAGACAACAGCGTGATAGGATAGGGCGCGCGCATATTATGAGCCAGCGGGTGTGGCTATATGTTTTTAATTACATAAGCGTTTTACGTCGCAACAGGAGGGATGTCATGCTGTCAGAAAAACCTCCGAAACCCAAAGCTCTAATTTAGGGCATAAAAGTGGCCTTTAGAATTCCGGGCCTTTTAAAGAGAGTGACGTTCCCTTAAATTATTTCTTAGGACGGCCATTTTTTCTTTATTGTCATCAAATATGTATGAAACAAAGACGCCATTGCTTAGGTGTCAGAAGCATTTTTTGATTGTTATATATTTAAGATAGATTTTATAAAGGAACTTTAAATTGTGGATCAAAAATAAGGACTCATTTCTTCAGAGTGAAATAAAAAAAAAATGTTAAATTTCACGTAATTCGCATATTCATAATAATGATATATTATGTCATACATAAACACTAGGGTGGAGTGAAGTTATACGTGTCGAAAAAAAAATCGTTTTTCAAATCGGAATATCTGCAAAGTCATGCTACACTACTTAACTTAGAGCTATGCGAAAGATGGTTTCTCTAAAATATTGTTTTAAGGTGCCCCAAGAATTTTTAAAATAAAAAAAAATCGATGATCATGAAAAAAAAATATTAGTTTTTCAAAACGGAATAGCTGCAAAAACCTGCTTGACTACTTAAGTAAGTACTATGCGAAAGATAATTTTTCTAACATTATATTTCGTTTCGAGGTGCCCCAAGCCTTTGTAAATTAGAAAATTTTGGCGAAAATTGAACACTAATTTTTTTTATGCAACTAATGCTTATTTTAAATTATCATTTCTGTTTTAGTTTGTATACTTTTTTTTTGCCAAAGAGTTTGTTTTCTTTTTAACTTGATTATTTTATTAAAGGAATATACAAGTACTAAATAAAAATCATGTTTTTTTTTAAATATAAGACCCTTGAGGCACCTCGAAATATAATGTTAGAAAAATTATCTTTCGCATAGCATTTAGTTAAGTAGTGAAGCAGGTTTTTGCAGCTATTCCGTTTTAAAAAACTAATATTTTTTTTCATGATCATCGATTTTTTTTTTAATTTTAAAAATTCTTGGGGCACCTTAAAACATAATTTTAGAGAACCCATCTTTTGCATAGCTCTTAGTTAAGTAATGGAGCATGTTTTTGCAGCTATTCCGATTTGAAAAAAGAATTTTTTTTTCGACACACAAGCTTGTCTTCGGAAGTTCTTACCAAATGGGAAACTTTTTTATTATTAATTTTATGAAAAAAAAGTATTCCTTATAAAAAGCTCTGCATGGTCTAAAACCTAAAATGCAACCATCAAATATCGAAATTTTCCAGTCATATACGAGGTTTGTCAAAAAATGTGAATTTTTCCCAAGAGTAAAGTACCTTTATTTTTGACATTATCAAAAATTGTTATTAAAAAAAGTTGATCAGAACTAAAAACTACGGCTAAATGTGCAATTATACGCATTTATGTTGAAAAATTATTTTATTGATTTATTATTAATTATTTAATTAATTTAATGCGTGTTATTGCATATTTAGACGTGGTTTTTAGTTCTGATCAACTTTTTTTGATGTCAAAAATAAAGGTTCTTTCACTCTTGGGAAAAATTCACATTTTTTGACAAACCTCGTATATGACTGGAAAATTTCGATATTTGATGGTTGCATTTTAGGTTGTAGACCATGCAGAGCTCTTTATAAAGAATAATTTTTTTTCATAAAATTAATAATAAAAAAGTTTCCCATTTGGTAAGAACTTCCGAATACACCCTGTATAACTTCACTCCACCCTAATAGACACAAATAATGATTATGATTTTGTTTTATGAATTTTGTTTACAACCATCAGTTAAAAATAGGCGGCTAATACTAATACTTGTGATAGTAAAAGCATTATGCTATGCAACATGCAACAAGTACAATAGTTATAACTTCTCATAATTTATGAGCCATAAAACACCTAGAATTGGTAATAATCAAAGCCACATATATTTTAGTTACCAAAATCGCCATAGCGGATTGTGATTTAGTATATATAATTAATATAAAGATAGATCAGACAACCGCAGTTATCTAGCACTGGTGTTCCAGCTTTATTATAACATAAAATTAATTTCATTATAACGAAAATAAGCTACGGCCAAAATCACTGGCAAACTCCCGGACTATATAATGTCATTCACGACACGCCGCGTTGCTGTTCCTATGGAAACGAGAAATGTCAATATACCTAGAGTATGTTGATTTAAATGTTTCGCTTTGTGTGTTTAAGATGGAATTCTCAACGCTATTCAATCTATTGCCAATCTATAACTTATTTCGCGTTGCTTTTTTTAGGTTATTATTTTATTAAGTAACATTTATCGTCGGTACATTAATTAGGTAATATCCGATATATTATAAGAATATCAATTTCTAATTTGGGGAAAATTGAAATAAAAATGATATAATAATGTAAAAAAAATCTCACTCAATATTTTTCGCTACATAATTCTCCTAAAATAAGTTATGAAATTCCTTGATATTTATTCAATATGCCAATTATTACCTATAGAATATAAAGTCGATATTGATTGTATTTAAATTTTGTGTAAAAGATATAAAAAACAAATAAATCTACGCGAAATAGGTTATAGGTTGGTAAGCACGTCGATACTCCCACCTTAATACGTAATAATTGACTTTAATAATGAACCGCTTTGAACGACTAATGAACAGCTTTGATCCCCTGCTGACGCATGCGCAGAAGGGACCTTCGAAATCTGATGGTGAAACCCCATCTATCTCTACTGGCACAATATAAAGGACTTATTTAAAAAATCTGTTGTTGTTGTGAGTAGGGGTGTGCAACAAAATCGATTAATGATTAGAGATACTTTTTTTTATCAATAAATCGATTATTACTCAAAAAAAATATTTATCGATTAATCAAAAAAAAAAAAAAAAATTTCGATTAATCAAAAATGAAAAAAAAAATATTTTTCGATTAATCGATTATTAATCGAAAAAAAAAACCGATTTTTCGATTATTCAATTGACCAAAAAAACGATTTTTCGATTATTCGAAAATATAGGTATGTTTTTGGATGATTGAAGTTGCTAGTTACATATTATTGCTGTAAGTCTCTATATATTTATTAGCAACTCTAGTACCCTGAAAATCGGTTTAAAAAATATTATAGCATATTATTGCTAGGGGTGTGCAACATTAATCGAAAAAAACAAACTATTTTTCGATTATTTTCGATTAATCGATTAATAGAGAATAATCGATTATTTTAAATAATCGAAAATCGATTATCTTTTCCAGTAATTGCACAGCCCTAGTTGTGAGTTGATGTAATTTAATTTAAAAACAAAAGATAAATATTTTCTGTTATATTTTAACAATTCGAGCGATATTATGTTTCCTAATCACAGTCCGCAAGAATTTAAAACTGGTTTGTGGACTACTACGCTACTGATATTTATAATGAAACATTCTGCATGTTTTTTGTTCGAATATAATGTTCATTGAACGGCTTGACAAGTCTGTGGGATTCTTTAGTCAAATAATGTACAAAAATTACTTATTTCCAAATAATAAACTCGATACGTTTAGAGAGTTTCGAGAAAATGATATAAAGGCATGTAGCGAGTAAAAACGATGGCATACGAAAAGAAAATTGCATGTATTTTATTATTTTTTTTATTCCAAAGTGATAGGGATGGGGTTCTTCTTATAAGTAAAATTGTTGATTTTGTTTCGTTTGAATTCTAAACTTGGTTAAATAACTTACACTATACACAACCATACATTCTATTGAAACCGCTAATAGAAAGTTTACGAGTTTGTTCAGTTGCGGTTTGAAATGGTAATTTACGATAATGGATTTAGGGGAAAGGTATAAAATATTTGCTCTCCCTGGAGCTGACCTGATAGCCCTAAATATTTTAGTATTAATTTATAGCTGACAGAGTGATCCAATGGGTCGGGAGTCTGGAAATACCATTTAATAGGTCATTTATATATAATCAAGACAAAAAGTTATCGCTTGTATGGCATCAGCAATAAGATACTTTTTTTTTCAGTGGCGGCCCATGAGGTAAAGCCACAGTACCATGGCCCTACATTCCTGTCCTGCCACCTACAATTTATATTCTTATTTTTATAGCGATTAGCAAAACTGGAACGCGCTTTATCAAAGCGAATATGTGTAAATCAGTGACGTAGTTCTCGTGAGCTTAGCTCAGTACAACCACTATCCATGCAGTTTTCCTTCAATTACCGTGAAATTTGTGGTTAATACTAGCCACCATGGAAATCTTTCAGTCAGTTGCTGAAGGCGCCGCATACGCGTTGGCGCGATTCAGTTGTTGGATTGTACGTCGCGAATGCCTGTTGTATTACTTTGTTCGCGCTCGTAAACAAAGTATCAAAGTATTTATTTTCTAACTTTTCATAATTATGATGACGATTAGTTTTTTAATGGACATTTCCCACTCTTCCCAATTTTTGCTCGAAGCTGGACTCACGTCAAGACTTATACCTACCACTGAAATCATCCAGGCTTGAACCAGTTTTCCGGTTGTGGGACACGAACCCACAAAACATCAAATACAGCGTCAGCTGGTAATAAAAAAATATTATAAAATATCTAAATAAAGCAAAAACTGGTCTTCCCTTAGTCACAATTTAAAGAGATTTTGGAGTTTAGTGCTTTTCAAGTATATGGTTGTAGATAAAGCATAGTATTTGACTCACTTATAATGAACCACAATACACTCGAATGATTTAGTGCAAGGTTCGTAAGTATAGTTGGGTTGGTTCGTATAGAAAAAATATAATGAGACTATAATATACTTTCTAAGCAAATTAGACAAAAATAAGTATATTGCAATAGCTATTTTTATGCTTTTTTTGAGTTTTTATGCTTTCCTTCGTGCTTATTTACCATAATTTTAGAGAATTTAGAAGCTTGATATTTGAATTTGAACGTACAGAAAGCCAATTAATTCAAGAATGTCAGGAAGTTTTAGAAGAATCCGTGAATGCTATTAAAAATTTTAAAGCTGCAGCCAATATTATTCCAGGATATATTGGTCAAACAATAACAGAAAAATAGGTTGAGACTAACTCAAAAGAATAAAGGGTTCCAAACATTGCGAAAAATATCTACTATTTTGAGTGGTGGGGAAGATTTGGATTTTGACATAGATCCAGCAATTATTGCGACATTTAAATATGCGCCAATAACCAGTGTAGATGCAGAACGTCGTTTTTCAGCGAACAGAAATGTCCTAACAGACAGAAGACATAATTTCATCACGTTAAGGCATTAATAAAAATAGCAGTTGGGTATGTGTAGAAACAATATAGAGTGTATTATACTAATAATAAATAACAATATTATTTATTATCATTAGAACTTTTAATTTTTTTTTCATTAGCTGTTTTGTGCTTTTAAAGCACTTTTTGTTTACTATTTTTATGCTTTTTTAAGCACTTTTTTCAATTTTTTTGCGCTTTTTTATCCGGTCTCTAGACATCATAATATACATCACTTTTGTCATACAAACAATTATTGTTGCCGTGTGTTTCGTAATTATTGCATATTTTTAGCATAAGTTTTTTTTTCTATACTTATTGATCCAAACGTTTATACCGGTTAATTTCTCACGACCACCCAATTTTCCGCTTTTTCTGTGTACATTTACTATGCGGTGTTCAAAACAAATGATTTAGTAACATCGTGCCCGCGCGTCTTTTGAGGTTTTGCGGTTTTAGGTTAAAAGGCGTTAAATCCCATTTAAAATTATTACTTAAACGCTAATAAAAGTTATTGGAGATAGCATATGAAGTTTTCGCATTGCGTAAAGTTTATATTTTATTATGAAATTTATAATTAATAAGACCATTCAAAAATTTAGCTTTAAGGTGGGAGTATCAACACGCTTGCCAACCTATAACCTATTTCGCGTAGATTTATTTATGTTTTCTAGCTTTTATTCAAAATTTAAAGAAAAGCAGTATCGACTTGATATTCTACAGGTAATAATTGACATATTTAATAAATATCAAGGAATTTCATAACTTATTTTAGGATAATTGTATAGCGAAAAATATCGGGTAAGATTTTTTTTTAACATTATTATGTCATTGTCACTCATTGTTCTTTCACTATACAATTTTCCCAAAATTAGCAATGAAGTAAATTGATATTTTTGTAATATATCAGATATTACCTACCTAGTAATGTGCCGACGATACTGATTTTATTTAAATGTTAGGTTTAAAAATAATAAACTTGAAAAAACAAAGCGAAATAGGTTATAAGTTGGCAATAAATTGAACGACGTTGATAATTCAACCTTAAGCTGCATAAAGGTACAGAGGTTTTAAGATAAACTCGATTAAATTTCTGTACTTCCGCTCGGCCACTCTTCACCGTCACAATGAGCCTAATGATTAAAAATTAAGCAATTACTTGAAGAAATTACTTTTTAGTAAAAGCAATTGCTTGACTAGCAAGTGCTATAAGTAAAAGCAATCGCTATATCTGGATATGAATAAAATTTTGAAGCATTTGCTGTTTTTCTTACACCTCTGTAGCAAATGCTTATTCAACACAAGTTCAGACGTGTCTTATCCACTTGTTCAGATTATAGATTTTATGTTCAGTCTGGTGCCTAATTTGCAAAAGAGTTGAGGTAAATACAACAACGTTGGTTTGGTCTATTTATTTAGTACAATCTGTTACGTTTTTGTGGAAAATATTAAACTTATATTTGTGATATGGCAGATTTCAGTGAAAATGAGGAAAGTGATAGTAGTGATGAAGAAATTAAAGACAAGCAATTGATATTCGTTCACAAATTGTAGGTACATAAATAAATCTCTCTGGCCACAACCGTTTACCTTCCACAACAGCTTCAGCACTTGTAGGAAATTTAATAAAAATATTGGCCTTCTCCAAAACTGCTTCCACTACAGAAGTGTATGTCTTACAGACAGTAGTTTGGTGAACATCGAGTTCTTCACCTACAGAATTTTGAAATCCCGGATCCGACAATTTCCGCAGAAAGTCTCTAATCTTATTTAATGGCGACAGTGCACCCCCTCGCCTTTTACCAGAATCAGTCAAAAAATATAATTTGCCAACCACTTAACATGTTCGCAGTCAAATCGATTATAACTTTCTGAAATCATTATACCTGCAATTTTTACGTACACTGTAGATTTTTCTTTTAACGGACGTTCATATACATATTCATCCATAATGAAGACACAAATTAAAAGCAACGCACGTGTATGCCGCGGAGAACTAAAGTTGACTGCCACCAAGCAAATGATGCAGGGGTCGACCTATCTTAAAAAGTTGAAAGCAATTGCTACACTAGAATTCCCTAATTTATTCATCACATTTTAAGGAAACGATAGCAATGCCTTTATTTTTTAAGAAAAAGCATGAACTAGAAGCAATTCCTGCACTTTTAAGCGATTGCTGGACGCAGAAGCGATTACTTTAGTTTTTATTCATTGGCTTTCAAGAAATTACTTCGATTTTATAAGAAAAAGCGATTGCTACATTTTTATTCCTTAGGCTCAATATAAGCATCACTATTAATTTCAACTCGTAAGAAACTTGTTTCTACAGCCTCAATATACCAATACAATGGATATAATACAAGGTTCTTATAGAGAGGAGAGAGGTTAGGTTGCCTGGTAACATGGTCTACGTTCTGCGTTATCAAGACCTTATCATGGAGAACTCCTGCTTCTTTGGTTTCTTTACATTTGGTACAAAGCGGTTTTAGTTTTTAATTGTTTTTGACAACAGATTGCATAAAAAGTTACTAATGTGCCAAAGGAACTCGTGCATTTTTTTTTGTTTAATTGGCATTTGGCTAATTAGCCATGTAGCCAGTCGCAAAGTAAAAAATAAGAACAGTATTATTTAAAACATACAGGGTGGTCCAAAGAAAACTTAACACCTCGATTTTCCTGCTTTAAAATGAAAATGTGGAAAATCGCTCGGACCCGTCGATTTTTATTTCGAGGAGGACATCTTTTGCGTATATTGTCAATCTTGTTACTTCAAGCCCCTAGGAGGGAGGGAGGGGGGGGGTAAGATCTAAATCTTAAATGGATACCCCTATTTTTTTGGATTCTGCATAAAATTCTGAACATTTTTTAATAAAAGCATTATTAGTCTATACTTAAAAGTTTCCGCGATATTGACTCTTGAAAAATGACATTTTTGAACTTTGACAGCGTCTAGCTTTCTAACTGTACGTCTTAGAGCAAAACGGCTTACATGTCCCTATCTTCGATTTTTATTATCTTTCCAATAGTGTCAACTTCCGGTTAAACCGGAAGTACTATATTTCTTACATTTGGTTTAACCGAAAGTTACCATTGAAAAGATAATAAAAATCGAAGATTGGGACATGTAAGCCGTTTTGCTCTAAGACGTACAGTTAGAAAGCTAGACGCTGTCAAAGTTCAAAAATGTCATTTTTCAAGAGTCAATATCTCGGAAACTGTTAAGTATAGACTAATAATGCTTTTTTTAAAAAATGTTCAGAATTTTATGCAGAATCCAAAAAAATTATATAAAATAGGGGTTCCATTTAAGATTTCGATAAAAATCGACGGGTCCGAGCGATTTTCCACATTTTCATTTTAAAGCAGGAAAATCGAGGTGTTAAGTTTTCGTTGGACCACCCTGTATAAATAGGGATACACGCTTCACGCCACTGGGGTCTGTCAGGGCGACTTTATTTTAAGACACACAGGTAATGAAGACCACTAAAATGGGGATTACATAATTATAAGGTAAGAATAGGGCAGTTTTTTTTAGATGATTAGAGAGTTACAATTTTAAATTGGCCTTGTATAAATATGTTACAAGAACATTAAATATTTTTATATTTCCTAGTGATATAGGATATTAAAAGGGCACTCGATTTTACATTCTGAATCAATTGCTCGAAGAGGCTATTAACTTCATTTTCATACTTTTTGCACTCCAAGAATAGATGGTCCAAATCACATCTGATATTGCACAAATCACATTTGTCAGAAGGGAAAATACCTATTTTATTTAGGGGGGCTGGATAACAAGCATGGCCCAATTTCAGTCGTATAATGGTTGTAAAAAACCGTCTTGGAACTATTATCTCCTTATGCCATTGCTTATTAGGAATGTTTTTTACAAGAAGTGAATATCTTGTACGAGATGTGGTACAATAGGTTTTCCATCTTACGTTCCATTTATCTGTATTCATTTAAAATAATATATTCTCGAATATATTATTTAAAAGATGATATAGTGTCCGCGAAAATAATTAAAAAGAAAAAGAAAATATAGTGGCATATCGGACAAGTGTGTAACTATTTTTTATATTGGAATACACAGGGATCCAAGTTCAATGGATGGAAGACATTTATAAATAAAGGGAATTGGGAGGAGGTAAAAATTTTCCTCGGAGATCCAGAAAAGGTCATTACGGCTCTGGTTGGTCACATGCTCACCCCTATACGACCTTTTATGTGTAACATAAATATCACATTTCCTTTTTGGGATTTTAATGGTTATGTAAAGAAAGATAATTATATGCTGGTATGATTTTTTTGTCGGAAGGATGATATTATTTGCTTAAACATTATTTCTGGTGCTTTCAAATTTTTCCTGCGGAAAAGCTGCTTTATTTCACGTGATATTATGTCTAAAATTGCGAAAACTGTGCTCATGTTTGTTATATTATACTTACCTACTATACTGCCTATATTAACATGGCTTAAATATACATACTTTACGTGCAGGAAGCTGATGCGGATAGGTTCTGAGGAACATGTGTGGTACCACAGCGGTCCTTATAGGACTACGTGTGACTGTTTGGACAATGCCAGAAGTCTGCCACTCTAACCTAACCTAACCTTCGTGCAGGAAGGTTGTAACTAATGCTAAATACATACCATGCATTAAGATAAAGTAAAAACAAGTATGAAATAATATACACGTGTGTCTAAAAAAAGTTATTCGAAATTCGAAAATAACTATAATTAGATATTAAAAGGAAATACTGTGGCATATCGGACAAGTGTGTAACTATTTTTTATATTGGAATACACAGGGATCCAAGTTTAATGGATACCCTGGGGCGGGTAGACCACGACGGCCGTTTCGTCCTTGTTAGGACTCTACGGGCAGCCATAACCCAAGCAATTCCAAGAACGACGGAAAAATGTACTAAATGCCTCTTTGCAAAATCAAAGCGGCCATCAATACACCGTAGCGCTATCCCAGCGGAATTAACTCCAATAGAAAGACAATTACACTGGTAATAATCGGAAGGTAGACCACGAAGTGCATCACAATCCAGTATAGGGAACGCTATTTGCTTTTTCACCGAAAACATCTGCCATTTTGCAGAAAACAGATCAACGCTGGCACCCACTAGAATACGCGCAATCCGTTTAAGTTTTGAGCCATAAAAATGTTTAGAAGATAATATAGTGTCCGCGAAAATATACGTGATTATAAGTGATTAAGTTCTAATTAAATTATTGACTAAATTTGTCAAAATTTGGGCGTAGTTCAAAATAATTTGCGAAAATAGCAGCAGACACGTAAGGGGGAAAGTAAATGAAGCAATTCAAGAAATTAAAATATTTTTATTTTGGCGTTAAAAGTTTCCTAAACATTTTATTATACATTTCTGTTCTCTTATATTTTTCCTGTTGTTTGCTCTTTCTCCCTTGGAAAGTCAGCATTTTTATTTATATATAAAGACATGCTGTTTAGCCTTTTTTATGTAGGACATCAGTGTCGGCTCGTGCATGCTTATTCAGCAACTATACAGCATACCAACAAAAAATGTAAACGTCAAGAAAGATAAGAAACTCTTTAAAGCGAGTGAGTGAGTTATAAAGTTATCGAATCGTAATACATTTACATATTTGTCTCCGATATTTTTTGGCATTTTCTCATTCCTAGACAATGGGGTTTTTCACTAAATTTTAATTTTTACCCAACCGAGAGAAAGAAAAACAAAAATTTTCCACTGTTTCAGTTTTTAAAATTTAGAATTATTTACTGAGAAAATAATTAGGAAAAAGACCTTAATTAATTAAGAAAACCTCACGAAACCAGCAATCTACGTCATAACAAATTGACCAGTGTCTTGGACTGAAGGTCGACTCGCCGAGCGCCGGCTTCTACCTGAATACTATTTATCTCGCGTTTAGTCTCCTGTTCTTGTCTAGTTAAGTTATCGAAATAAAGATAACGATATAATTGACCTCGACGATAATGGGATGACGTGCTAAGTATCTGATCTCATGTTTTCAAACTTTCTGCTTTCTTTTCAATTGTTTTTATGGTCAAATTTTTGCCTTCCGCTGTCACCGAATTTCTCCGAAACTGCACATACGATTTACTTCAATTTTAAAATATAGAATGACCTTATATTATTATATACAGAGTGTTTGAGGAGGAAAGGGCAATATTTTGGGAATGTGTTCAGAGGGTGAAGAAAATAAGAGAAATAAACCCATATGTTTTAGTTCGATTCTCAACCATTTCTGAAATTATAGGTTGTAAAGTTAATTTTTATTTTTAAAGCAAATAATTGCAGGTACTGCAGTACAAACTATCTTAAAGAATATTTTCAACAACCCCTCCACCAACTTCAATACATTTTTCGGCACGTTTGTTAATCGCTCGGGTAGCACGTTGGATTGAGTGGGGAGTGGGGATTGTTTTTTATAAAAGCTGCAGCATTGAAAATTCGATCGAGGAATGCTTCTCTCGTTTCCACTCGTGTTTCATATACCTACTAGCGATTTCATCTATCCCCAAAGGCAATAATCAAGCGGGTTTAAGTCTGGTGACCTCGGTGGCCAAACTTGCGGACCACCTCTGCCAATCCAACCATCATGTTGGAAGTGCATTCGTTGTCGAACATTTAACGGAACATCATCCAAAATGTGTATGAAATGGTCTTCCAAAAACCGTAAATATCCTTCTCCAGTAAGACGCCCATCCATTTCAAATGAACCAAACAACTGGTCGTTAAGCATTCCACACCAGACATTAATACCGAATCGATGTTGAAAGTTTCGTTCAAATGTATAGCATGAGGGTTTTTATTTGACCACCTATGTTCATTGTAGCAATTACTAATTCCATCACGAGTGAACTGAGCTTTATCGCTAAATATAAATGTATTTGTGTGGATATTGATGGATCCATTCACAAAATTGTACCCTTGAAGCAGGATCACCATCTGCCAAAATATTGCCCTTTCCTCCCCAAACACCCTGTATATATTCTTATAATTTGTTTCTCATGTAGCAGATTTTCTGATTACCCTTTCGTTTAATAGCATTGTAGTTGACAAAAATTTAAAGTGGACCAATCACGTATACAATTTGTGTGTGAAAACGACGACTTGTGTACAAATTTTATGAACTAAGAAAATGTATGAATCAAAGGCTCCTTCTAAAATATATAAAGCACTAGTTGAATCCATATTACAATATGCTATAATTTTATGGGGTGATCTGTATACTAATGCCTTAGAGCCTCTTAGTGTTGTACAAAACTACATATTAAAGGTTATAATGCAAAAAGAAAGACGTTATCGTACTATTCAACTCTATAATGTAAATATACTGAATTTTAGAATCCTATACTTTTATAACAGCTGCCTATTCTTACATAATAATAAAAACTTACAAAATAAAGTGCTTCACACACATCAAACTAGACAAATTACTAATCAGGATTTGGTTGTCCCCTTTGACAGAAGGGATGGTAACCAAAGATTTATAAAAAGTCTAGCTCCAACCAAAAATATATAACTCTCTACTGAGAAACTTAAAAAATATTGGTAATCATAAAAAGTTTGCTCAAATAATGTGTAAGTCAGTTATTTTTGCTAATTATAGAACATTCCTCGAACTGCTCTAACAGGTTGCAACATTTTTGTTTTCTTGTGTTCTTCAATCGAGTTTTTCGGCTTTTGACTTTAAATTAAATTAAAACTAAATTAAAATATACTAAAAACATTTAATGATTTTTTTGCACATACAGATTGCTCGTGATCTAGGTGCAATAATTAATATTTGTACTTTATTAAGACTGTTGTGATTTTTATTAGTAAATTGTATTTGTTAATTGTTATATTTTGTATGAATAAATTGAATAGGTCTGTCCACAACATTTTGTTTTCTATTAAAAATGATAGATTTATGGGTATTATTAACTACAACAGCGTTAAAAAATAATAATATTTCTTCTTTTCCACGATATTTGTAATAGAAATCACATCGACGCGTCGAGGCTAGAAAACGTACCCTCCGTAGAGGCTAGGCGGGTGACGTCACATGCTCGCTGAAAGACGGCAAGCTCGTATTGCGCCACTACACAGCCTTCGACGCCGCGACGGACGTTTGGTTATTTGCACCGAGATTTAATCTCTTTATCAGGCTTATTTTTTTCTGTGGATATTGTATGAGAAGTGTTTAGAAAGTAAAATGGTGGCAAGAAAATGGTGTTTTGTACCAGGATGCACAAACACAACAATAAAGAATCCGACGAAAAAAAAAATAGCCAGCGTTCGAATAAATATCGAACGCGTAATAAATCGTAGTCGACATTTTAAAATGCTAGGGCCCCATGCAACTATATCTTCAACAATGGTTTCAAAGTTGGACTATATAGTATTGATTTCTTGCGTCATTATTAATTTACAAAAACCAATAATAAAACAATAAATATTTTATTTTTTAGTATGTACATATTACCAAAAAAATAATACTATTTGAACCATCGGTTGGTTGTTAATATGTATAATGCAAATTTAACATATTATGTACGTTACTCTGTAAAAACTGTATAAGTATAGTAGTTTAAAAATATTGTTTTTCCAAAAATGTAGTGCAGATTTAATAAGGTCTTCTGTAAACTCTGCGTTATATTCTACGTTAGCAACAGTACATTTTTTTATGTTTTCGAAATTTGGATGTGCTACGCAAAATATTCCCTTTTTACATCTGTCGCTAACATTTTGCAAATTTATCTGAGTCAAATATTTTTTTGCTATTTCATTTCTAGAATTAATATAGCGCGAAAAAGTTTTTTCTGATATGGGACATTTTATTTCAATAACCGAATCTTACCCCGTCGGACGAAGCTCCCACAACTCCATACTCTTTTAAAATAATAAACCCAACTTGTTGCACATTAATATTGAGCTTTTTTTTTCAGTTCGTTAATAACCATGTTTTCTAAAGTCCTTCCCCTTTTCATTGCTGGAGTGTCAAATTTTTTCGAAACGCCCATAATTTGTGTCACCAAGCTACCATTTGATTTTTGCAAATAGCTGCTTCATATAATTTTGAAGCTGTTAGGCGACCATAACGAAGCTGAAACCACAAAGAGTCTTCGCTTTGGGTATGACGCAATTTACTAGCATTCTAAATTTCTTCAATGTTTATCGTGTTTTTACAAAAATAAATAAAATCATCTGCAGTTTGATTAAGACCACTTTTAACAAAATTTTCTATTAAGTGATGGACAGATAGTTTCTTGCTTTCATTTACTGGACAGTTATGTAAAAGTAACAGACGGTAATTATTTTGTGTTGCAGTAATTTCTAAAACATCCTTTAGAAATCCGGCCGTCGATAGTTGTATTATTCACGGGGGCTTTTTTAAAAGCTTTTCCAATATTTTCAGATTTAATAAATTTAACTGTCGATCCTATTTGGGATAAAATTGATCTTCTGAATGTGGTGTGAATCACCTTTCTGGTAACCTTCCTTCATATTTACCATACAAAATTAATTATCCAATATTAAATACACAAAAAATAAACTGCACTGTGAACCGTTACAACACCAAACACAAACTTTATTCCAAAAACAACGCAATGCAAATACCTAATCTAGTTTACTACGGCTTCGCGCCTGGCGAGCCAGCAAGCATGTGACGTCAAACCAATGAACACGCGTTTATCTAATTCAAACGGGGCAAGCGATTTCTACGGCCGCTGTGGTTGTTAGTAATTTTTTTTTTTAATTTTTTTTTTAAATATTAGTTATAATAGGTCAAACGCTTCATGTTAACAAAGTTTAATGAATATTAATTTTTTTGTGGACATACCTATTGAATTGAAAGAATCGGAGAACGCGAGTGCTATACCGTTGCCTACGTTAGGCAACGGCTATACCGTACTGGCAGATACGGTATAGCCGTAATTGTGACATTTTTCAATGCAATAATTAATTAAAGTTAGTAAAATAATTCGAAAATGCGCGGTACAACGTACAACCCAAATGAAATTCCAAATATTACTGCATTACTGCAGTGAATACTTCCTACATTTCTTTACCAGAAAATAAATGGCTTCGCCATGCGGTATTTACGCCGCACGCCTTCAACACTGATTGATCTGTTGCCCTTATAGCATCTAAACATATTATTTACGCTCTCATACTCACATAAAATGCCACTGTATCTTAGAGTTTGCCAGTAGTGCATAAGAAAACCTAGATCTCAGACAATCCAAAAAGTCAAATGGTCAACACCACCTTATTCAGGTGGTGTTGCTTTAAGTGCATGCTCTTTACCTACCTAAAGCTACAGCAATGTACTTTCTTTTATGTTTATAAAATAATAATTTAAATTATAATATAATCTATTGAAACAGGAGTATCCTGGAACTGTGTCACCCCCCGCGGAACTCCACTGAAAACCAGCAGGTCTATCTAAATTGAACTTCCTGCGTTACTGCCGGGATCAGCCTACTTTTTCTTTTTAACGAAGTGCGAAAACTTTGTATCTGCGGACAAAGGAAAATAAACTCCTATCATTTTTTTATGCTAAAGCCCCACATAAAAAGTTGAAATAATATGGAAATTTTAAAAATTGTATATTTTTTGCGAAATAAGGTCCCTTGTTTGTAAAGATGATTGGGAAAATATATTACAAATTGAAAAAGAAATTGAATTTATGCAAAAAAACATCTTAGTTTATTATGTTTAGCTGTTGTCAATACCATCGTACCTTCCAACCAAATGGAAAATAAGGTCTCAGATCTATGTGTTTCCGAATAAAAATAAGAAATCGTTTTAAAATATTTGTTATATTATGGGAACAGACATTAAATAAATACTTTAACAAAGCCGATGATTTGATAAAGTACCGGTTTATTTATCGGAAAATGAGTTACGACCTCATGTAGATAGAAACGATAGAAATCGGCCATTATCAATCGGTAAAGTCTGTTTGTTTGATTTATTCGATTTTATTGTTTATCTTTCAAAACAAATAATGTTGTACCTATATACCATGGAAAGGCTATTTTAAAAATTGTAATCTTTCCGTTGTCTATATGGATTTAATGTACACATTAAAATTAGATTTGTATATTAGAAATGTCAATCAACTTTTAACAGAATATGTACGTAAGTCCATATACGGTCACTTAGATAGACCATAGAGTCAGGGCCATAGCCTAGGCGAAGGAAGGGAGTTCAGTGTCTGATCCAGAGAGGAATTTTCGGGTGGGGACTTAGACCTTGGGTTTGACGACTACGGTCAGCATCCTTCTAACGGTGGGTTCTGAAACTGGCATGGATAACGTTTCCCCTAACATCGCTCCCAGATACTTGCTGGACTCCGTTGTGGTTCTATTATGATTAACAAAAATATTACTACATTAAATGTTTCGGTATCCTGTTTTTTAATTGTTTTTCCCTCTACTCTATAGACTTCCTAATTGGATTCTCAACTATGTTTACTATTAAGTGTACCTTATTTTACAAAATTTGCTCATTCCCTTTTCCAAAACTTGGGAATTGGGTTCTAAATTAGATATAACAATTGAGTACCTATGTGTATTTGGCTCAAACTTTAATTTATTTAAAATAGTGTTTGCTAAACCAGCCACTTGTAAAACTATAATTGAGAAATACATACTTACTGAATTGAACATTTTTCTACTCTCACATGTATGTTTTCTTTTCAATCTACTGAATAAATAAATAGGCTACCTATTCCGGTTAACTGGACGGATATAATTTCATAAGTCACCCTTGTTGGAATATGTTGAACCACCGTTTAAATTTAAATATGCATCTTTCAAAATCTTTAAACTGATGTAAATCATAATATGTGCACCCAATCCTGAGAAATCCAGTGACAGCGGAGGACCCAAAATGGATTTATTTTAGATGATGTGATATACTCGTTAAGTAAATTTAGCTTGAATAGTCTATGCGGTTTATTGTTTGTATAGTCGAACATTATTGTGTTCGAATGCCAAACAAACTCTATTTAAACATACAATCACGAAATAATTGACTTTATAAATATGTAATCTATCATCTGTATGGACTGTAAAAGGATAGGCAATCAATGCCACATGATACATCATGCAACACTTAACAATTTGTAACGACAATGGGGGTCAAAACCGTTTGACGGAATCATCGGAATACCAATTTAACAATTAACTGAATAACAAAGAGGTTTAAATAATTTTAGCATAATTATTGGAAATAATAATATATTCTTTTAATTTTTTCTTGTGGTTGATAATTATAGGCTTATTTTCTATTTTTTATTATTGGCGAATGGCGATCGGTTGTACTGCTTTACAAATTACAAAATTAATATAATCGCTCAATCTCTAACAACTTAAAACCCATATACATGCACAATAAAAGCAGAAAACTAAATTTACTAGAAACAATAGCTATCAAAAAAGCCATAAAAGACAAAATAAATGTAATGTTGTTATTAATAATAAACCGAAATACCTTCAGGCGCTTCCCTAATTCTTAATAGCACACTTATTTAGGACTAGATATGCATATGTAGGTACTTTTAAAAGTTAGGAAAACACACAGTTGACCATTCAATCTTCTAATTTTAATTTTATGACATGTTTATAACTATACAGGGTGTTAATTAATGTCATGCAGATATTTCAGGGGGTGATAGTACTCGTCAAACTAAGAAAAAAATGCAAATATATGCATGGTCTAAAACCCATTATTTTCGTTATACAGGGTGGCAAAGTTTCAATTTTTTTTCTCGTATTTTGCGTTTTCTCTCTTATATTCTGCGATAATTGTTTCAAATTTGGAACATCAACCCTTTTTTTAAATCTCGACAATAAAGTATCAAAATTGTCGGTCGCAGTATACAGGGTGTTACATTTTCTTAAATCGGCTACAATTTTATCTTTCAGAACTTTTTTTTTGGCTCCCTGTATGAATTCCGGTATGAAATTTAAACTTTCTGTTCCTTTTTTTAAATTCACATGTGATTTTTGCCGCGGCAAAATTTTAATAAAATTAATTGCAAACTTAAGAGAAAAAGCACCAGATCAAGTAATATCATCAAATCAAAATCAATCAAATAATGCACAAACGTTTAATTATCACAACTGTAACTTTTACATCAATAAATAAGTAATTTTTTTGTTTTATTCTTAAATAATAATAAAATAAAATAAGTTTTCTAATTTTATTGTTCTTTGTCTTTTTTCTAGTTAAATAGTCATGTCGAATACCACTCGAGAAAAAATTGTGTAAGCAAAATTGTTCTCAAGGATTTATTTAAGTTTGTTGCTTTTAAGCAATTTCGCTCATGACATTTTCGACAAAATCACTCGCCTGACGGATCGTGATTTTGTCAAAAATGTCATTCGCGAAATTGCCAAGCAACAAACTTTCATACCTTTCGAAAATTTTGCCGACAAAATTTTATCTCTTGTGATATTATATATGAAAAAATACGTCCGAGCGCATGACTCGTCGGTCAGCTGTCTTCATTCGGGGAACCTTCGTGCATGCGCACAAACCTCGTGTTATCGGCCGTCCTACTTTATCGACAATAATCGACGCGCTCAAGAATACTCTCCAGAACCGGCTCGGCCGCCATTTTTGTTGTTGTGTTTTAAAGTTTCTCTTCTCTGCGGATTCCTTGTAGTTTTCTAAAGTTTTCAGCTATCGGATCGGCTATCGTGGATTGTGGGACTTGGTGTTTAATATTTATGGATTTCTGGTTTTTGTGTAGTTTAGTTAGTGAATTGTGTTTGTGCTTTTAGTGACTCGAATTGTAATATAAACAATGACTAGTACTAGTTGCAGCCGTTGTATAATTTTATTATGCCCAAATAGGGGTAAAACAACAAAACACTGTTGAAATTTTCTATGTAATCGCTTAGACTGTGAATAAGTTGAAACATTTTTTTTTAACGCATTAGTTCGCATTTGTGCACTTACTACCACTACCACTCAATATATTTGCCTGAAATTGCTTCTAACTCGAAGAATATCGGTGGTATCATTTTCTAATATGGACTGTGTACATTTTTTTAAACTCCCTGTAGGTATATTTATTCTAGTCCTAAAAGAAACGCCTGCAGTTAAAATAATAAATAATTTCAACTTTAAGAGCTTTGTAAACACTAAATTTGTTTACATTTTAATACAGTAGCTCATTGAATGTTTACAAAGATATAAGTTACTGTTTACTAATGGATTAGACCGCGGATTAGGCTCTAATAAAAGCGCTGTAATATATTAATAGATTTGTTATGGTGATAATTGATGTTTGTAAATTAAGGACATGTGGCATGACTGGCATGCAACATGCAAGTCCGCGAATTAAAAATACAACATGGAAGTGATATAGTTATAGCAGACCCTTAAACGCCGAGAGGCGACAGCTTGAAAGTATTAATTGTTCTGTAAAAGCATATCTTGGTCTGCTTTGCCTTGCCATGACTGAAGTGCCTGACAGACCTTATAAGGATGCGTAAAAAAAATAATAATATTGTTCGGCGTTGCCTTATCTTTGTTCGATGTTATAGGAAAGCCAATGAACATGGTGGTCTTGCCAGGCGCTTCCGCCAAAGTAAGGCAATCATTCTACCTCGATGAAGGCAATGCAGACGAAGACAATTATAAATTTTGAAATGGTTGTAGGCATATTTAAAAATACTTATGGCAACGTTTTTCTAAATTAATACCTTCATTTTGTGTTGTACCTAGTGCATGAAACTAGAAAAATATTTTTTGTAGTGTTGCGTAATAAGATGACACCACTTTTATTAAAACTTAAATTTTCTCATTGCAAGCACAATTGCGTAAGCTAAATTTTTTGCGATAACCATCTCCGCATTATTGCAGCACAACCTAATAAGTAGGTACCTAGTAATTAGATCTTTACATATTTTTTTTTTTTGTTACAGGTAAGTGTGTTTCACAAGAATCACAAGCAGATTGTTTTAAATATCCGTTAGAAGCAACCTGTATGTTGTAAGTATAGATACAGTTTACCTACCTACATAAGTAAACGAATATTTATTAAACCATGAGTCAAAAATCCAATACGAAACCACAGTCTACTAGGGATTCTATATTATTCCTTTTTATTTTATACATTTACATTGTATTTTTTTCAATCTTTATAAAGGATATCCTGAAAAATACCAGCTGGTTGATCCTACCCTCGCAAATGCCCAACAAAAATGCGCAGACCAATCAATTTACATTTACTTTACTTTACCCCTCATTAAAAATAAGGGCGAGTATAATTTTTTTAAAAATTTTGGGGTCCTGTTAACAATTCTAGACAATTTTCATGTAACCCTGTGGCGATTTAGCGTAAAGAGTTAGAACTCACAATCGGATGGCATTCTAAAAACTTAAAAATTCTCTTGGGTGCCAGCCAATGGACAATTATTGTCTCGAAATTCGTGACGATAGTTGTATCTAGTTTGAGATTAGAAAATGTTATCTTTTGTTGACATTTTCACGTTTTTATGGCTTCTTGTGTGTAACCGACAGGACTTCAAAATCTGACTTGCCAGTTTAATAGACAATCGTTTTTGGGTATCATTGTTAAATCGCCTTAACTAAACAAAAGGCATTAATTAAGGTTTTGATTGGCAGACAGCCAACAGCCTTTCACGAAATACCTACTATAAGCTGGCATGGCGCTAGGGTCATCTTCTAAATAGTTAATATCTAAGGTTTTTTTAATATGACAGTTAATAATTGACATTTCTTACTCTTTTGCCGGGATATTACAAGGTGTTTAAATACTGATATCTGCGACAAATGACTGTATGCACCGTTTTAACGTTTAGCTCTATAAAGTCATATTTAAAGTTAAGGCACCCTTTTTTTATGCATCGCATCTAAATTAAGTTGCCTCTGTTAAGAAAACAATACGTTTGGCAACGTTAAGAAATTTAGGGATTTTTCTATTAAGCTGTTTTCTACACTGAAATTTTACGAATCTCCTCTGTTTTTCGTAACCTCACATTTTACAACAAAATCTTGCATCCTTGCGATCTCGGTTTGACTTTATGTAAAAAGTTGTTGCTAAAATTTCCGTGCTGTTAGAAGTTGGTTGATTGGAGAAAGTATATTGTTTCTGAAATAAGGCAGAATAGTTTTACTTATTTTATTATATGCCTCAACAACGAGCACTTTATATACAGGGTGTTATTTAAGTATGTGGCCAAACTTCAAGGGGTGCTTCTTTAAGTGATTTTAAGAAGAAAAGTTTATATAAACATGGGTCCGAAAATGCATAGTTTTTACGATACAGGGTGTCAAACTTTAAAAAAAAATCGAATGTTCGTAAATATCTCAATATGTATACTCTTTTATTCGATTTTGTTGTAATTTGGCAATTCTGTTTGTAATAACAAGAGGATAATTAAGCCTCAATTAGATTAAAATTATTAAGTCCAGTGGCGTCCCGGAAGACAGTCCAACTAATATTTTTGCAAAGAAATTGCGCACTGACTTTTTTTAAAATTATGTAACTTTTTCTAATTAAGCAACTACAAATACAACTATTTTATCTCCTGAGTTTTTTTCATATCTTGCTTTGTTTTCGAGAAAAAAATAAAAACCACTTTATGGCATGTCCCCGGGAGAGTAATTTTTTCTCGAAAACAAAGCAAGATATGAAAAAAACTTGGGAGATAAAATAGTTGTATTTGTAGTTGCTTAATTCGAAAAAGATACATAATTTTAAAAAAAAGTCAGTGGCGCGCAATTTCTTTGCAAAAATATTAGTTGGACTGTCTTCCGGGACGCCACTGGACTTAATAATTTTAATCTAATTGAGGCTTAATTATCCTCTTGTTATTACAAACAGCATTGGCAAATTTTAGCAAAATCGAATAAAAGAGTATATTGAGATATTTACGAACATTCGTTTTTTTTTTAAAGTTTGACACCCTGTATCGTAAAAACTATGCATTTTCGGACCCATGTTTATATAAACTTTTCTTTTTAAAATCACTTAAAGAAGCATCCCTTGGAGTTTGGCCACATACTTAAATAACACCCTGTATACTTACAAATAATTATTAAATTCTAATTAATGTTCAATTTATTGTAACACCTGTAAAACTGTGTGCTTTTGTAAGCGAAAACGGAAAACCGATAAATTGTAGTATTGAACAGGGTTCGAAAATATGATATTTTCGAAAGTATCATATCAAAGGATATATATCCGATATATATATATATCGGATATATATCCGACATATAAATCATTTTAAGATATTTCTTTTTAATGAAAGGACAACTATTTCAATCAAAAACATACTGCCTTATCTTGAAAACTAAATATTTTTGTAGGATACTTATTAAAGTAAACTGACTTTAAAAAACATGA
Source organism: Polydrusus pterygomalis (assembly GCA_963969555.1). Lineage (NCBI taxonomy): Eukaryota > Metazoa > Arthropoda > Insecta > Coleoptera > Curculionidae > Polydrusus > Polydrusus pterygomalis. Next base: position 30,845,611 of record OZ018376.1, on the reverse strand, counting down.
CCTAAACTAATGAGTAATGACTAAACAGATAAATCACAAAGGTTAATAATTATAAGATATCCAATAAAAAAAAAAGGTGAACATATTTTCAAAACGGACCCACCCTTAATATTAGTTAAAAACATAAAAACTGTTTTTTTGTTTGATTTCTCGATTGATATATTCTGAATAATCGAAATTTAAAAATATTTAATTATTGAATATATCGTGATATATATCAAACTATAAATATCATGATATATATCACGATATATATCGCTTGATATATATATCCTCCGAACCCTGGTATTGAGTAGCAAAATTATTTTTTATATTGTCTTCGTGGGAAACCCATTTCGATTATGTCAATTACATCGTCTTCCACAAATAATAATAATAATAACTTAAAATTAGAAACAACTTTTGCTTGTTTTGTTGATCGTGCATAAGAATTTTGCGAATTCTACTAAGTAAGAAATTATGTTGTCGGTGCATACGGCCATAAGTAATATTTTTTAAATAAAGTATTTTATGTCACTTTTGGATGCTATACGTATATCAAACCACAGAATATTACAGCAAACCAGAAGCGACAATACCTGTCGGTACCTTTGATATCGACTGGTCGTTTTTCAGTGACCTTCACACAACGATAACGGTCGATCCACAACTTAATACTCCGAGAAAACTTGCTTATTTTCTACACTGAGCGACCTTACTTTTTAGTACAGGTGCAAATGTAACAGAACGAAAACAAAATAATATCACAATTAGCTAGGCGCAACGTCAGCTCGCGGACTAAACACAACTTAGATGAGCACATGGTTTTTAGCGATACACAACTTATTTGCCACATGCGCGTACCAAAACAGGAGACGCAAAACGCCGAGCTGTCGCTTCTCGTTTGCTTTGAGTTCTCTGCATCAAACTATATCTTAGTACATCCTACATATTAACATGTTAATCAATTTAACAGTATATTATCTATTATCGCTGCAACTTACTGACGTTTTGTGTTTTCTGTTAAGCTTCGGTTTTCTACAAAGCGGCACCGCAAAAAAGCGGCCGTAATTTTGACGGCGAGCCTCGCCGTGAAAAACGTTTATGTATAAAATTCACAGATCTTGCACCTTACGCAAGCATCCTATGTATTGAAAATACCTGATACAGCTTTAAAATTTTAATGACCTATGTCATGTAATTAAAGCCCACATTCTAATTTGGATTTTGTAAAAGTTTAAAAAATGTTCTTTAATTTTACAGTACTGGTTACATAAAAACTATGGATAATTTTAAATTCCTCACCTCAAAAAACCCCAAAATCCCTAATTTCGTGCTGCTACCTATGTCATTTCGTTAGGAAATAATCCCAAAAAAACGAAAACAAAAATAAAACTTTGACACCCTGTATCTTGGTTGTTATCAATTTTGGGGTAATGCAAGTTTAAATAAACCGCGTTATTTCGCCTTAAGGAGCCTGCTGTTGCTTTGTGTCCCATTACGTTTGGGACACCCTGTATATTCACGAAAACATATTATATTGAATGTATGGTTTTATTTCTAAGAATAATTAATATAAATTTGTTTATAAACAATAATATTCACATAGCAGACCAACCAACTTATCTCAATAAAACACTTTTTAACAAAGTTACTATGGCGTTCTTTAAAACACAAACTAAACTAAACATTATTCATTATTTACTTGCCGACTTTACGCTGATTCATATTTATATTTCTACCAAGTCTTATCAGAGTATTATGTTACAAGACCGATCTAGATATTGCGCTGTTGGCCGCGACAGACGGCGGAGCGACATCGACATGAGCGACATCGACATGCAATGCAAAGTTTGCGTAAACACGATCCCAATAGTATTTTCAATACTAAAAAATACTTGCAATCTTGCAAATCAAAGTATGTTCCTTGAGAGCGTTCACCGCGGCCCGTATTTGCAAAGCGGCCGCTCTGGACGTTGGGAGATAGCGCAAGCACGATTTTTGACGGTGCGCTAGTATCTTATCGTATAATATGTAATGTTACTTTTCAATAATATTCATCGTACAAAGCGACCGTACTACTGTTGGCAAAATCAGCCGCCAAATTACGGCCGCTCTTTTGCGGTGCCGCTTTGTAGGAAACCGAAGCTTAAAGGACACGAATGAGCTTTTTGTTAATATAAAGAAAAATAAAATGGGCATCAGTAAGGAACAAGGTTGTCATGTAATGAGCTCCTGCTAAAACTTCATCAGTAATTATTCATCATCACCTCAAGGAAATTTTTTTGTCGTCTTTTTTTACCCTCAATCCGCAGCGATGCGACGATTTTATTTATAAACCCCCAACAAAGGAAATGGGCGAGATAATTTGCTAAAGCTTTTAAGAGAATTTTAAAGTGCTAAATCACGGATATATAAACCTAAACTTTTCTCTTTTTTATCGCCTAAAGGTAATTTTTTGTTGTGTTTGAAAGCTTATTTGATTTTAAATTGAGAATTAAAGAATGCACATAATATTCTCAGATTATATTAAAATTTATTTACTTACTGGACCACGTATAGAAACTTCCAAGTTTTAATTAATGATATTTTAAATTATCGTTGAAATATTTTAAAGGATAAGAATGGTTTGTGGTTTTAGTAGTCTTATTGTGGTGCTTAATATTTTATTAATGAATTACGCTAGTTTAGTAATGCTTATAATGTGTATATAACAGCGAAATCCTTTTCGGAAAATTAAGTAAGTAATCTAATTTCGGGATAAACATGCTGCATAATCCTGGAATCATTAAATTTTAAGGATCATCTTATAACGTAGGCATCCACTACGAAGGAATTTTTTAAATATTAACCCCCAAAGGAATTCAAACGGGGTTTGAAATTTGTATAGGAATTTTTTTATCTTAGAAACTAAAACTGCATGTTGAAGGTTTAAAAATTGGTATATATACAATGTGACCAGTACCTAAAGTCTGCATAATATGGGATTTTTTTTCATTAATAGCTTTATTCGAAATTTGACTTTGGCATCAAGTTCTGCTTCGATCGAGATGAAAATTAAGCAAAAAAATTGTAGTCACGTGATTCGCATTATCTGTCAAATTTTAATTTTTTCCAAATAATAATTCAAAAGTGGGGTTATTTCTGAAAATATCGAAAAAGTTATTAGAAAAAGTTTTTTTTAATGCCGTTTGTAGCCCATATGCAAAATCTCAGATGCATAAGATAATTTTGATTTTTTACCCACCACTAAAATTAATTTTCCACTTAATGAACTGTGTTCTTTTTTGTCTTAATATTAAGTTGTATTACTTTCAGACACAAACTACGTTTTCAAAAATACTTATTTTATGAAGTTACCTTATACAGGGTCAAAAACAAATAAACTTTCCATCACATGCGACCCAATTTTAATAGCCCAATTTTGATTTTGTAGAAAAACACACATTTAATATGGCGCTACTATAAAGAAAATGTATTTGCAATAAAACATCGTCAAAATTAAGAAGTGTTATGTAGGTTGCGTTGAGTCTTATTTTGCAAAAGTGGTGCAATTTACAAAATATGGGTAAAAAATCAAAATTATCTTATGCAGCTAAAGTTTTGTATGTGGGCTAAAAACTGCATTTAAAAAAACTTTTTCTAAAAACATTTTTCGATACTTTCAGAAATAACCCCACTTTTGAATTATTTTTTGGAAAAAAATTAAAATTTGACCGATAATGCGAATCACGTGACGACTATTTTTTTGCTTAATTTTCATCTCGATCGAAGCAGAACTTGATGCCAAAGTCAAATTTCGAATAGGTAAAGTTATTAATAAAAAAATCTCATATGATGCGGACTTTACTTGTCATACTGTATAGTTTTTTTCATTTTCGTCATCTTTTCAAAATTTACTATTTTGTCTGTCTATAATTTTAAGCTATATTGCTAAAAATTGGTACGTACTCATAGACATCCAATGAGGTATAGGAAGATCACAGGTGTGTCAAAATTAAAGGAAAACATGTATACATAAAAAAACACTTACTGGTCGAGGTCGGCTCGCACTTGCGTCCTTTTTTTTCCATATTATTATCATTTTAAACATTCTGCAGGGTGGCATACAAAAATGTATCTGATAAATTATGCAAAAGTTTTTGTCGGTTTGGGTGCTTTTTTAAGGACATCCCTTTTATATTTAAATATTCAAATTGCGGTGTTGAAATTCGGATGAGCTGACTTTCTGGCATAATAATTTCACCTTTTTTACATGACCTAAAATAAAGTTAAAAGGCGTATTCTAAAAATAGGACCGTGTTTGTGTGTCCAAAATTTTTTTCAGACGTCCGTGCATTTCCCCCTGAAGAAAAATCGGCGCCACTGGTTTTGAGTACAATTATTACTATTTCTAATTTCTCGTCGGATGTTGGCCAATTATTTTTTAAAGGGTCGACAGTTTCTTGAAAACCTCTCAATATCCCTTCCTAAAATGGCTTTATACAGAAATCATCGAAATTAAGGCTCCTTTTATACTGGGATTCTGAATGCAAGATTCAGTATCTAGGATTCAGAATCTCACGTGAATTCTAACGAGATTCGGAATGCATACTTTTCTAATCTTGCGCGGTTTCGGCAATTTTGTGGAAAGGCGATTAATTCCAGGGCCGCACGCTTCTGTTCAGTGTTAAAATGAATGCAGTAGAAGAAGCGCTGTTGCTATATTATTATCAGATCGTGTGTAAAAAAAAGAAAAAACTTAGAAAACGTAGAATGTGGGTTCATCCAATAATCAGCGAACGTAATACAGCAAGAGGATACGTTTTACTGTATAAAAATTTAAGAGAACACTCTGGGAATTTTTTTAACTGTTTCAGAATGCCAATTCGGTCTTTTGACGAGCTACACAATATCTTAATAGACAAAATTTCTTTAGCCACCCAATGTGCCTGTTTTATTGTTTTATTCGAATACTCTTCTGCCGAAGTATCCCATAAGCATAGACTTGCCTGTATTGACGATATAAACTTGTCAGTGTCGAAAAGAGTTTTTAAAACATCCATATTGAATTCTTTATTCGTAAACCTAACAGAAACGACCCTGGCAAGAGGCTACTGAACGAGAATCGCAGTGAAAATGCTTACATCTTCTTAACATAGTATATTATTTTATAGTATAAAACAAAGTCGCTATCGCCCGTCCTGTCCCTATATGTGCTTAAATCTTTAAAACTACGCAACGGATTTTGAAGCGGTTTTTTAAAGTAGATAGAGTGATTCAAGAGGAAGGTTTTTAAATACTTGCATAATATTATAGAGAAACACTGATAAACACTGATAAATTAGAGTAGGGAGAACGAACGACCCAACCTAACCGGTCCCCGGCCCGTTCAACGATCGATCCGAAGCACCGAAGCCGGAACAGACGAAGACAGACTATGTTTTATGCATGGATGTGAATTGTGGACGGGCCGGCAAACGGTTGAGTTTGAGGTTTGTTCGCCTTATTATCTCACGTCGTATAATGCCGGGCTGCAACGCAGGCCGGGTACACGCTAGTGATATTATAAACCAATGCTAAACCTGTCACCGATTCGAATCCCGTAGCCGGGCGGCTGAAATTAGTGCGATTCCGAAATTTAGAATCGCGATTCTGTTTCCAAGAAGACGCCCGTCTAAACGTTTTGCTTATGCGCTACGTTAAATGTGAAGCCAAGATTCAGAATCCCAGTATAAAAGGAGACTTACGTCACATCACGCCTTCCAGAATCACGATTGGTTATTTCGAAGTTTTTAGAAGACCCCAATGCAAGACCATCTTATGCATGTATTTATTCTTCTTCTCCGGGACAATAACTGAAATAAAATAAAAAAATTCTAATATCTCTCGGAGCCAAACAATTCTAATATCAAGCTAAATCATTATCTCCATAGTAGGTATTGACTCGTTTAATTTTTATTGCTGTTGCCTATAATAGCCATCAACGGAAGTAAATTATTAAGCCTTTTATTTCTGTCCCCTGCCATTACAGACTCGGCATCCATTTGGATTTAAAGCAAGAAATAAAAGGTCGTTCTATTCAATTTATAAATCCCATTATGGGGTCTATAAAATAGGAACTATTATGTTGTGATAGCTTTTGTTTTTATTAAGATTTTTGTTCGTTATCTAATGAAATTGCGTCAAATTTCTATGAAGTTTTATGCTAAGCTATCGCTATGCGGGTATTATGCATACTAGGTATATCCCATAGAAACTTATATCCATGCATATTATTTTTATTAACTATTTTCATATCGGGTAACGGCCGCCCTAACTTCAATTTTTGTTCTGGTTTGTTGGTATTCGGGAAAATGGTTTGTCCATTAAAAAGCTAACAGTATTAATAACGGTTAAATTCTAGAAATGGCTGCCAATAAATTTTATTTATTTATTCACAATAATACACTACAGAGATCTCTCTCCAAATGGTATAGGTAGGCAACTAAAAGCATTATTCTTATATACAAAAAGAAAATAATACATTAACAAAGACCAGAGACAACGGATTAAAATTTTAAAATGTTTCTTTTGAAAATTTCGAATGACTGATGAGATAGGTCGTAATCCAGGAAGTTCGAATTATAATTCATCATCAGTCTTCCCACACAACTTTGAAACCCATAATAATTAGTTCGATGCCGTGGTTCTTGAAAAAGCAGCCTGCTTCGAGTATCTCTTTGTGGAATGCGAAAATTAATACTATAAAGGAATTCAGCACAGTCTATTTTGCCATTAACAATTTTATGTAACAAAAGCACCATAACATTTTTTCTAGTGATGGGAATATCATCCGACTTATTTTAATAACAGACTACCGAGTATTCAAGTGATTTGAAAAACCGGATTACAACCGGGGGGTTTTCACTCGAATTCTAATATTGATATGGACGGTGGATTATCTATAACATTAATGACTTTCCGAAGATTCTAGCTGCCGAGAATTAGTGACTTCTAAAAAAAAAAAAAGGTCGCCAGTTCCGTTATTATTAAAAAACCGTTCTTTTTCCAATAACCGGATGCATCATCGCTTATAATTCGTAACTTGCCTATTCATGTATTCATGAGCCGCCGATTATTAGTATTCGAATAAAAAAAAAAAGGTCGCCAGTTGTTACGTGTACAACGCGACGCGGTAAAAAAAACCGACTATTGATAAATAATCGGTTATTGAAAAAAACCTGATTATTCAGGTTTTTTGAAAAATCGGATGATGATGGTTATTTTTCACTCCAGTGATCCTAACACTAATTTTTTCGTCGATTTTCTAGACTATCTATTCCAACTAACTGTATCCTAGTGGTATATAGTAAATCTCTATATGGAAATCTGTGTTTATACAAGGGGAAATCTGCTTCCAGGCGATTTATATGACACACGTATGATGGCGACCAAACTATACTACTATATTCCAGAATACTCCGAACATGGGAGTTGTAGAGGCATTAAGGCATTTTATGGCGGAAACATCGTACATAATATGGTTACAATTTCTTCTCAGAAAACCCAGCATTCTGTAACTTTTAATGGTAATATTAGAAATGTGTTCGTTGAAACTTGAAAGTTACTTCTCGATCAAAGGTAACTCCCAAATCGTTTAGCTTCGTAACACTTTCAAGAATTTTTCCACTCAGGAAATAATCAAAAAGTATTGGTTCCTTACGACGATAAAACCTCATAACTTTGCATTTTCCTACATTAAGGTGAAGATAATTTCCTTCGCACCAGAGGACCAACCTGTGTATCTCGGACTGAAACACCTCGCAATCATCCATGGAATTTATGACGTAAAAGAACTTGAGATCGTCCGCATACAAAAGACAATTTTTACATTTAAAAAAAATAAAAGTTACATCGTACTTTTACTTTCTGCAGAAGGATAAACAATTATTATTTATTATTAGTATACATATTTAAAGTATTTTTAATTCCTAAAGGATTAAAAGTGGCTCTCTTGATCCCTAAAAGGTTAGGTAAATTCCACAATAATATAATCCGTCAGAGACTTACGAGGTAAATTGCACACGGAGTCCTAGCAGGGAGAGGGTGGGGTTTTCCATATCAATCTTCAAATACCAATGTTGGTACATTAATGGTAATAATTGTAATAATGGTTCTGTCAATCAGGTGGTCTTGGTGTGCGGCACCCTAATAATAACGAATAAAATATTTTATATTTTTATTTTATCATCATTTGCTATTATAAATTTAATGTTATTAGTGTGTCTATTTTAATTACTGTACAGTAGGTTGAAAAGCTTTGCGTTCACTGACAACTAATCCAGCTGTTTGTATTTAAAAATACATGGGATTTTGGCGGCTTTGTACTATGCCGCGAATGTAAATAATAAAGCATCGCAGCATTGCACGCAAAACATGCGCAGGCGCACCGCTTGATTGGCTCGAAGCTACAATATTTGATCGGCGTAACTCTTGTATGTTGTCAGGGTAGTTTTCCATTGATACGTTTAGTGCATGTCAAATGTATTTCTACGTTTAACCAATGAATAACTCCATAACTTTTAATGTGTTGCACGTTGAATTCGATGTTTCAGATATTGTTAATAAAATTAACACTGTATTTTTGCCCAGCCAGCCCAGTCCTATCTCTGTCGCCAACATCCTAACGTAAAATAGAAAGAGAAATGTGACTTCTATTTCTAAATTTGGGTGGATAGTAAGTTGCCACAGAGATTAAATTAATCGTGTAAACCAGCGGTTCTCAAACTTTTTCTTTCGCGTATCATTTATGTGCAATGTGGATTAATCGAGTACCACCGAACTAAATAAAACAAGTGTACGTATTTGTTGAACTTGTAGGTATAAAGAAATACTGATAACCGTGCAACAGAACAGATTGTTATAGTATTAAAACAACTTTTTTAAAAGCTTTTATTAAAGAACAAAGAATTTATAATAATAAAATATTTAAAATAATGTTCATCAGCACATCACCTTAAAAGACAGCGGGAATGATGAGGCTCATCGTTTAGGTTTGGGAACGTGAATCCTAAATTATAGTATACCGGATCATATTTTCTTATTACTTTATTAATTTTATTTGAAGGCAAGTACATAACTGTTTGCTTACCACCTTTGGAGGCCGAAGTGGTACGCGTACCATAGTTTGAGAACCGCTGGTGTAAACTATGAATGTAACCTTGCAAATGATAAATACGTAATAATAAAACACTTTGGTAATTTTACAGAAACACAAATTCACCTGTAATTTATTGTTTATGTTTATAATATTGTAGTGAAATATAGTAGTAGAACCACACCTTCATAATCTGGACACACCCATTGGTCTATAATAGTCTATACACATGGATTTTTAATACCTTTTATTTTTTGACCCGTTACCTTGACCTTTCAACATTCCTAAATTTTTAGGTATATGGAGTTACATAAAATATAAACAATGAAAACAAATTTGTCTGGTGTAGTTTGAAACTGCTAATTGAATAACTAAAGTTTATATGGACATTATCCTTAGTTTTATACGGATTATTTTTTTTTACTTAAAAGGAACTATATGCGGGTATTTTTATAATCCACCAGTAGCGGCGGGGTATAAATTTCAATGAGAAAATTTCCCCGCCTGACATTATTAAATCGCTCATGCCCGTGTAAAGTGAGACAGGTCGAAAATAGTAGTATTGAGTTTTACTTATTTACAAAAATTAAGTTTTTCATTTTGAAGAATGCATTCGAAAAGGTGTTTTTTATTAAGTAAATATTTTATTTGGTACCTACTTAAGAATAAAACAACATAATTTTGAAGAAAAAAAAACATTATGGTTTAAAAAAAACATTACTCCAAATGCACAATTTAAAAAAAAAATAAACCCTTTTACACTAATCATCGTCTGGAAACATTTTATCTAAATCTGGCAAAATGTCTTTAATATTCTTTTCAGTAGGAAGATTCTTGTAAAATGTGTGAAATACTTCAGTAATGTAGGGTAATAGTTCAATTAAATTACTTTTCTTCTCCTCTGAAATACAATTCGGATATTTGCATTTCGGTAAATTTGCAGGGGGAGATATTTGTCCTCTCCTGCAAAATGACATTGTTTTGAAAGGTTTATTTTCGTTGTGACTGCTCTTGTAAAAAAATTTACCAAACATTTTGTCATACCGAATCCTTTTTACATTTTTCCAAACAACCTTGTTCCACTAATATCCAATTTTCGTGGTTGTAAGCAACTTTTTAGCAATATAGCGAAATCAATAAAATCGTTCTGTTTCATTTCTTGAACTTTTAATAGCTGTTTTTTGCCACATAATGGTACCAATCTCTGGGATGTTCAATAAGTCTCTCATGTTTCTTCATCTTTTTTTCGATTATTGAGTGACTGGGGTCACATTCCATTTTGTTATGTCCCGGTATCAGAAATTTGTGATCTATTATCTCAAATGAAGAATTTTGCATCAAAACCATAAACATTGCCACCACAAGTATCAGAGTAGAGTGTTACATGTTTGATGGTAAGGTCAAAAGTTCTTTGTATAAACAAGAACCGATTTGACTTGCCCCTCTGCCAGACAGTGTTTCATACCACATACAACAAGTAGTTGTATTATTGACGCAATTATACACTGTTAAATTATAAGTCCAAGTACTCAAATTTGGTGTCGGCAGGCACTGCTGCAAGTCAAACGTAAACACAGCTCTCGATTTATCATTTTTTGCATTTTCCTTATCGTCTTTTTTTGCAGAGTAAGCATCATCAGCTTCCTGTTGGTGCTTTTTTAAATCGTCTTTCACTCTTTCTCTTTCTACTTCACTTTTTTCATTTCTTATCACACTTCTTAGTTTGTCACACTGCTGGCAAGTATCTTTGCTGTATTTTTTATAGATATATTCATTCTATGGAAAATAGAATCGTAAATTTTTCTGCTGGCAGGATTTTGGGGGCAATAACCAAATTTTATACTCCTCATACAACCTAGTAAGTCTATAAAAAGACGGCAAGAAAATTACACAAATATTAGCGTGTTAGGAGACAACTCGTGTTGACTCCGTCTACACTTAACAATATTTTAGCGTCGACCGAGATAACTCAAAATAGCTTCGTTTCCACAATAAAATACGAGTTGTCTCTCTAATAAAACTAAGGCAAAGGAACACGTATCGATTTATCTCCATCAGCACAAACAATAGTTTGATATCCAAAAAGGCCTTTTCTAAAGTTAACTCAAAACGCCCTTTATCAGACTTGTCTCCCTTTGCACGCGCATGAGCGAAATATTTTCTGCAATTTGTTTTTGTATCAAGATAATACCTATATTTAAAGATATAGGTTTTTCTTCAACAAGAAAGCTTGTGTTCCATTTCCGATATTTATCTTCCTTTCTTCGTCAGTTTTGTCTCTCACATTATAAAAGCGATCATGCAAATGCGGATGCAAATAACCGTATTAATTTGCAATAAAAATACTTTGCGTTTTCACTTTTGAATGATTTTACTCGTATTTCCAGTTACCCAGTTGTTTTTAATACGTCGCGTTGTTCGGTGCGGTATATTATGTGCCTTCAAGATTCCTTTTCTTGTTATATTAAGTGTTCGTATCCAGTTTTGAAAGCAATTTCTACTTTTTGAAGCAGTAATTATATAGGTATTTAAATTAATATTATTTCGATTGTAAAATCCATTAAGAGATCTCGTGTTTATACTTAGTTAAATACGTTATGTTGGACATCCGTTAGTTTTAGAGGAACCTGTCTATTTACCATTACCACTGAAACCTATACATCTTACAATCTTTATTATACATCTGCGTAACACTAACAAAAAGTTTTGCACTTTCTGGAAAAACTTCTTTAGTTCTTAATCAGAATAAGGTCGTCACTATTATTATTTATTGATGTTTCCATTACCCTGACGTACTAGGTAATCGTGGTTTGATTTTTTATTCGGTATTATACTATTTTGTAAAGTGACGATAGTGTGTACAGGGTCATCCAACAAGAACTGAACAGTGGCCTATTTTTGGCGTTTCCCTGTATTTTTTTATTAAAACCAATATATCCGTCTCGTTGATGTTTTACTGAATCTGAAATTGCCATTTAAAAAGCAACTTGGCTTAAAGGAAAGAAACTGTGGCGTAAAATTGTTGTTTTTTCAACGGAGCACTTTTAATATTTATAAAAGGTCTTTCTTTTCTCTTAATACGTCGAGAATGCCTTGGAAAGAAAAGCATGTAAATAATAATATGTCAGTATATAGTTTTTATAAACTGCAGTTTGTAGTATGTAATTGTAGTACACGATAAGACTTTATTATCATTGTTATACACATATATTATAAAAACTCTAGACTGGAATATTATTATTATTATTTACATGGTTTTGTTTGTCAAGGCATTCTAGACGTAATAAACTCAAATAAAGCTTTTTAAAGATTTGTAAGTTGTTAATGTCTGGAAAGCTATGGTTTGTATCTAGAAAATGATTCGCAAAATTGGATGACGTTTGGTTTAGCCTAAAGCTTGCATTATGTTCTTTAAATCTGGTTTCAGAACTTCGTCCTTTTGGTCCTATTTAACAGCTATTGCATCCAATACACTTTATTATAAACTCCTGATTTTTTTATATTTTTCACACTTACTTGATCAGAGGATAAAATGTTTGCGATTTTTTCAGAGCTTCAGCTACCATAATATGTGATACCATGCACCTCCACACAAAAAATCGCAGCATATAGATCAATGATACATAGAGCTTTATCTCTACCACTTTCTAAAGAAAGTCGAAAGATAGAGCTTGATACCATTATAACTATTACTGTCAACAATGGTTACACATTAAAAGAAATAGACTTTCTTATTTCAAAAAAAAAAAATACTAACTATAACGCAAATATACCCAAAAGGACAAAATAACAAAAATTCCATGCTATCACATAATATAGACTCAATCACCGGCAAACATTTTATCCTCTGATCAAGTAACAATATTACAAATTAATATTGATCAGTATGAAAACTGTAAAAAAATCAGGAGTTTATAAATTAAAGTGTAATGAATGCAATAGCTGATATATAGGACAAACAGGACGAAATTTTGAAACCAGATTTAACGAACATAATGCATGCTTTAGGCTAAATAAAAGGTAATCAAATTTTGCGAAGCATTCTCTAGATACAAACCATAGCTTTCCAGACATTAACGACTTACAAATTTTACATTCTGAACAAAGAGGTCCTAAACTAGATAATATGTTCGAAAACATCGAAATTTACAAACATAAGAAAGAACACAATGTTAAACATGCATACAATTAGATATTAGAACATTATTAAAATTATTAAAAACTCTATCGGGTTACTCTTACATTTTATAAACAAGGACCCGCCTGTCCACAAAAAAACCATTGTATATGTCGTAGGCTGATAGTGAAATCCGTCATTTCATGAAAAGCCTAGTCATATCATGCTGCACGCTAAAAGGTATATTGGCAACTGGTTTGTTCGTTGTTCCCCAGAGCATTTTTTTTAAATTTAATTTAAATTTTATTTTTATAAAATAATTTTATTTGAAAAAATTGAAAAAAATGCTCTGGGTAACAACGAACAAACCAGTTGCAATGTACGTTTTAGCCACGCTTCATGAAATGACGGATTTCACTATCAGCCTACGACATATTATATACCAACAACAACAATAATACTCTTTAAATTTGGCATAAACTATTTATTACCCTGTATACCTATATATAGCCCTAGTTTAGTTAATCTATGTTAGCGTCATGAAGATGTAGTTGTACTACAAAAGGGCCGTGATTGATTTCATTTTACATAAATAAAAAAAAAAATTTGAAACAATTTGCAAAACTTTTAAATTTTGTTTTAACTTTTTGAAAAAAATTGGCTTATATTTGTAATTGACTAAACGCCTGATCTAAAACTTCTAGATATTCCAACATCTATATAGATATAGACTCCTTGTGTATTATATAGGTATAAAAGTTTTTATGATGCAAACGAGACTCCTATAAAATTTTATTACTCTCACTGATGCTAACCGAGTAGGTTGTTATAGTATACCGTAAACCGTATCGATTTTTTAAAATGTACTTATAATGAACCTTATTAAAGAGCAAAAGATACAATTTGTTAAGAGCAAACACTATAGTGACGCCATTTCGTTTTTTGATTAATATTTCGTTACTTCTTCGTGTAATCCAAGAATCGGCCAAATACCCATTTTTGGAGTATAATTATCTACATTTTTACGTTAAAAAAGTTTGGTTTCATAATAAAAGCAGAAAAAGAAATATGCTTTAATTAATTTATCAATTAAATTTTGTTTACACTTCTAACTGTAGGTAACTGCTACCCAAACATAGGTTGTTGGCCACTTTTTGTAGAAAACGGAAAATAAACGAAATATTCAGAAGAAACTGTAATGGCGAATACATGACTATAGGAAATCCCATGTAAATTTTCAAACTTTGCTACCCTCAAATATTTAATTGTTGCGTCCTATTAATTTTACATCAGATTTATATTAGACTTTTTTTGAAGGACCTTGTACAGTGGCGTAGCGTGCAGGGGGCCAGGGGGGGCGACCGCCCCCCCCGCCCTTTGAGCCCTTTCCCAAACGGCGCCCCCTTCTCACTCTCCCAGTAGTTTCGCAGTTCAATTTCACTTCACATGATAATTGATAATATCGTTTACCTATCGCGGCAAGAGGAAATTTACTATGTTTATGAATATAAATAATAATTATATAACAAAATCCTCATTATTTATTATTATTATTATTATTATTATTATTATTATTATTATTATTATTATTATTATTATTATTATTATTATTATTATTTAGTTCTTTGTTTCTGTTTATATTATAAGATGACCATTATTAGAAGAATATTGGCAAATATGATATTTTGTGAAGCTCATCTCTTTCTCTTTGTTTTTAAAGTATTTTATGAGTTTTAATTAGGTTATTATTTGTTTCTAACTTTTAGAGTAAAGAAACAGATAAAATAAACCTGTTACCTATTTTGAGATTCTATTATATTTTCACTACTTGATTTAATTTATAATAAAAATATTTTGCCACGACCAATAATTTGTATTCTTTCAGTTATTTTGCTTTAACAATTAAAAATTGAAATCTCTAATTCACTATAGAGACTAAATTTTATCTTTTTAAAAGTGTGTTATTGTCGCCAATGAGAGTATATGCTTATATTATTAAATAATATGCATCAAATATTTTATAGAGTTTTAACAAAATTCCCCTTGTCGTGTTCGTATTCTGTTTTCATGTGACCATTTTAGACATGACGAAACAAAAACTTTATTTCTCAGGCCAAAATTTACTAAATAAACGAAATTATACATATTAGCAGTGAGGCGCCCTTTGAACAAGGGCGTAGATAAGGGGGTAATTACCCCCTCCCCCAGGACCCATAGTGAACCCATGAAAACGAAGCACTTTTTTTTTACTTGATCAATTTTTTTGTGATTTTCTTGAGGAGTAGTGTATTTTATATTTTAAGGGCGTGGCACCCAAAAAATTTTCGCTATGCTGCGGCGCTATTTTTTTTTCTTTTGGTCCCCATTACAAAATGTATCTACGCCCTTAGAAGCTTTCGCCCCCTCCGCCCCTTTAACCACGCTACGCCACTGACCTTGTATGATGGACTCTCACTCTAAATTTTATTAATTTCTAATAAGCCAATTACAAGTTATTTCGAAAAAATTCTTCGTAAAATTCTTAAAAATTAAACACTCCGGTTATTATCTCAAAGAATCCATATATAATTTTCAATCATGTCAGTAAGGTGTCTACATTGGGATTTGCAAAACCCATAACCCATCGTCACTGGCAACGTAACATACAGCAACCTATTAAAATAATTAAAAATAAAATATACAGCGCTCTCTCGATTACTTGTAACGTTTGGGTGGGATATGCTGCTTCACTATTATCCAGATCTAATCCTAGCCAGTGGCGTAACTAAGGACATGTGCGCCCCCCCGCAAAATTTTGAAAGCGCCCTGCTATTTTGCACCTGTCATACCATAGTAAAAAATATTGTCATTTGTAAGCGTTGTTTAATATAGAGTGACCGGCAGAAAGTGCGCAGCATATGGGAAAGTTTTTTACCTTTAAGTTTAGAAAATTAATTTTATTTTAGATAGGTTCTGCATGTTTTCAAACCAAAATAACACCCATTAAATCCGGTAAAAGTCTTATGGTATACGAGGTAGGATCAAAAATTTGAAATTCCGCTAAGAGTAAAGTACCACCATCTTTCATTTTAGAATATTTTTTTACAAAGAATTATTGTTTTAATTTCAAAGTTATACCCAAATTCCAAATTTCGCTTATTTTGGACAACAAAAATGGATTTAATCGTGTTTTCTTAATAACTCAGTATAAAAAATAAATGGTAACCGAACAGTACGAAAATAAGATTTTCTGTAAACTTTGTTAGAGATTACCGTCGATCATAAGTCCGAGTAGTTTGTTTTCATAATATTATGCCTTTTTAAAATAAAAACATAAAAATATTAAATGTTTTTGCTGCACACCGTATTTTATTTTTCATTCAACTGATATTTTTTAATTTACATTGACTTAAAGCATCTCCTAAATAGTTTTTTATACATAAGTATGCATAGAAAGTTTTCTTTTGATTTATAAAGAAAAAAATTTAAATTAAAAATATATTTTGAACGTATTTTATTCGTCACGCAAAATAAGGAAACTTTCTATGCATACTTCAATGTATAAAAAACTATTTAGGAGATGCTTTAAGTCAATGTAAATCAAAAAATATCAGTTTGATGAAATTAACTTTTTCCCTCAAAAAATAAAATACGGTGTGCAACAAAAATATTTAATATTTTTTTGTTTTTATTTTAAAAAGCCATAATAATATGAAAACAAACTAATCGGACTTATGATCAACGGTAATCTCTAACAAAGTCTGCAAAAAATCTTATTTTCGTACTGTTCGGTTGCCATTTATTTTTTATACAGGGTTATTGAGAAAACACGATTAAATCAATTTTTTTGTCCAAAATAAGCGAAATTTGGAATTTGGGTATAACTTTGAATTTAAAACAATAATTCTTAGTAAAGAAATATTCTAAAATGAAAGATGAAGGTACTTTACTCTTAGCGGAATTTCAAATTTTTGATCCTACCTCGTATACCATAAGACTTTTACGGGATTTAATGGGTGTTATTTTGGTTTGAGAACATGTAGAACCTATCTAAAATAAAATTAATTTTCTAAACTTAAAGGTAAAAAACTTTCCCATATGCTGCGCACTTTCTGCCGGTCACTGTAGAAAGATCTCGAGAAAGATATAGAACATTGTAGAGAACAATTTTTGTTGTAAAAATAATGTACTACTACGAATTTCAGCTTATTGCTGCGCGCCAAAATATGAATTTTGGTGCGCAGCGAGTTCTCTAGATTAGTAAGGTGCTCTAATTCTCTAGATTAGATTAGTAAGGTGCTTAAGGTGGCCCGATCCGTCTCCTGGCGGGTTTTCAACAAATGCTGTGTGTGATTGTAGCGGCGCCCACGCGGGGTTTCCGGCGCGGATATTTGTACGAACCTTGATACTGTTATTGGGGTAAAATTGTTAATTATGATTTACGTTACCCCTATTTTATATAGGGGACTCATATTAGTCATTTCTCATTTTTAACTTTAATATTGTGATAATGAAACTATTATTTTATTATTTCTTGATTTTTTTTATATATAACGTCGCTTTTCATTTGTTTTATTTTTTCATCAAGGAACTTGAGGGCGACCCTGGCTTTCCTGCGCCCCCCCCCCCCGCAATGCGGGCTCTGCGGGGGCGTTAGTTACGCCACTGATCCTAGCCCAAAATGATAGGTGGCGTTATCCATGATAATAGGCGACTGTTCTTCGACGTTTGGTAACAATTTTTCTTTAAACCATTTTTTGAAGTTTTCACTATACATCGAATCATGATAATCACCAGATTTCAGGCCAGACTTCAATATCAAACTTGCATTATTCACAAATCCATTTTCTGAACCTGCATGTAGAATAATATAAAGTCGCCACAGTGGATCTTTGCCCGTGCGTCATCAATCAACGATCAGGACTCAACGTGGTTAATAACTCTGCATCCTTGTTTATTACAGTAACAAGTTTGAATAAAAGCATAAAAGAACGTCTCCAAGATTCCGCAATAATATAATGTGCTAGACAAGAATAAAACTATAAATGTCAATTAATTACTTTTTTTATTTGTTTAGTTGACAACCGTTGTATTTTAGAACGTCATTGTCAACCTTATTTTGATCTGCCAATCTAATTCGTATTTTGTAAATCTGTGTGCCTTAAAACTGTTCCTTTTTCTAAAAATAGTTCTTTTTAGAGCTAATTATACCAACCATCTGTTTTGGCGGTAAGTATTTATCGATTTTTATAATACCTAATTTATTTATTTTAAATATTCTAACCGTGAAAGTTCTTTGAAAAGTTTACGGCAGTGGCTAAATTCCCCTTAATGAAAGGATGTTAAAAATTTGACTTTTGCGATTTTAATAGTCAATAAAACACCAAACTTTTCTAGATTTTAAGCTTTAAAAATAGTATTAAATGTATTCACATTTGTTTATCAATTTCTTTTAGATAATAGAGAATGCCGGGCAAAACTTAAAATAAAAAATAATTTTTCGGGATATTATGGAGGTACGTCAAACGGTAGGCAGGCACGTCCATTTTATGAACTTAACTTAGTTTTGACTTTTTTCGTCTCGTAATTTTGATTTGATTCATACGATTTTAATGACGTAAAAGTGATGACGCACGGGAAAAGAACCACTGTGGCGACTTTACCGTACACAATCTGATGATTTTTTTTAACTGTATGAAGAGTATAGTATAGTCCTTTTACTGTATATCCAGGTTTCATCCAGAAAAACAGGTTTTAAGGGAAATTGAGAGTTGCCGTTATTCTTAAATTCGTTGGATTGTTAAACACGAAACTGCCAACGTATCAGAAACTCCCTAAAACAGAGAAGTTTTTATAAAAACTTTGCCATATATTTTTCATATGTTTATTATTATTTATGTTTTCACAATTCCTGCTTTATTATATCTACTTGCCTCGTAAACTGCGTTAAGGGTGTTTTCATCATCACTTTCTCTTTGAAAATAATCAAATAATTTTAAAAATAATGCTTATTCTTTTTCACAATACCTTGACATTTTTGGAATAATGTTAAATGTATATAATAATGAAAAATATAATTAAAAATGTAAAACTTTTTTAACTGGTCACATTATACGACATTCAGTATTGACTAACATTTACCATCTCACCTAGTTCACGAATGTTAGAAAGATAAGCACTAGTCGTGACGAAACGGTCAGCGGTCATAAAACAGACTATACGATGCTCTCAGAAAATTACCAAAATTGAGAATATTCTCGAAAAAAAAAATTCGAGAATTTTCCATCACTAGAGTTATCATAAAACTGCATCCTACATCCATTTCGCTAGAGGATTTTTTTGTTTGCTGTGTTTATATTAAAAAACAAAAAACTGCGCAACCAATTTAACTTTTCAATTGGATCGCGATGTTTGCTATTTAGTTTAGCAGTATATTGCAAAAGTTTGCTAATTTTAAACCCCTTTTGTATAGTCCGTATAAATCCCGTTCTTCTATAGCCTCGTAATAATTTGCGTCGACTTTTCGTATATTAATTTACGTCAACTTGGAGTTACTACGAAATTTGTTTGATTTCCCTCGGGAGCCGATAAGACCTTATTTGAAAATGGAATAATTAAATTAATTAACTAATCAGAAAATGGTTTTAAAATAATTATCCAGACGGCGCCGGACCCGCGGCTTACGTTTTAAGAGAAATTATACGCTAGAAAAAAAAACGCAGCAGCCAACTTTTTTGATTTTATTCCGACATTTACACTCATACTCGTTAAGTAAGACCTAAGAGAGGGTGTCTCTAAAAGATGCGGAAAAAATGCTATCACAAATTCCTGAGACTTAAATATGGCTATCTAACCCAACTTACCTCAGTCCAAAAGTGGACCATTTCGGAGATACAGTGTCAAAAGTTTAATTTGGTTTTAGTTTTTTATAAATAATTTTTTTAATAATTGGTGTATTGTCACAATATTCGGCTAGGAGGGGTTTTGTTGGGTGGAAAATTAAAATCTGCTCTCATTTTTATTATAAAATTTAGAGGGCGCCACCTGCGGTACCTGCACACATTTAAAACGAAATAACTTTTTTGAGCCACTGTGTATTGAATTTTTAAATAAACATTCTCTTTCTCCAGCGTCTTTTACCTTAAAAAGGTATACTTGGTAAGAATTGGTGCGCAGCCGTTTTTGAGATATCTGGATTTAAAAAAATCACTTCTTATACCGTGCGAGCAAAAATTATTTACATCAAAGATGGCTTGGATTAAAAAACGTAGGGCTTGGTTTAGATCACAATGATATGGGGACGATATATCTAACCAAATCTAGGTTAAAATTTTGTCAAATTCATATTATGACATGATATGCCAAACTAATGAATAATAAAATAAGTAGACAAATACAAATTTATTTTTGTTGTTTACAAAATTAACAAAGTAAGAATATACAGAAAGAAAAAGAAAAATAATTACATAAATTGCTGAAATTGGCCACCGTCATGCTCCAAGCATAAATTCACAGGTCTCTTCATATTTTCGAAAGTGTTGACCAGCATCTCTGGAGAAATGTTACCACATTCTTGGATAATCCTTTCTTGTAATTGTTCTAAATTTGCAACTGGTGTTTAAAAAATAGTGTAATAAATTTTTGGTAAACCATTGAGAGTAATTCCTGCGTCTTTTAAAATCTGCGGCTTGTATTTCTTGGAATACTTGCACTTTATAAGGAAATAAATTTAGCTGCTTCTTAAGAATAGTCCTGCATGTTCCATAAGATCTTCCCACTTCTTGGGACAGGCGTCTTATACAATTTGTTGGCGTATTTTGCATTATTTTACAAACGTTTGCAACAAGTTCTTCTGTTCTTACAGATGGTATTCCTGCTACTTTTTTGTGTTGTATAGAACATGTTTCTCTAAACACAGCCACGGTTCTTTTCAGGCAATGATAAAAATCCCCAGCAATAAAAGCAACGTTAGGAAAATGTTCGTGAAAATCGTCCATGCACAAACCCGGATTGTATTGCCACTCACCATTTACTCTAACCCCGTTTCGAAAATACGCTTCAGCTATGAATGTTTTGTGCTGTTCCGTAAAGCCCATTGTGTGAATTGTTCAAGAAATTGGAAAAATTAGCGATGAATCAAATTACTTCTAACGACTGTCAAAGATGACGGACTAACTGATTAATTGTTAATTCAGGTAGTTACTGACACCCAACAGGTATTAAGCTCTACGGCTAAGCATTACGTCCTTAGATGCAAGGCCCTCTTTGATGCAAATCATTTTTGCTCGCACGGTATGACCAGGTCTAAATTATTGTAATAATTGAACGAGATTTAAAACAGGGTTGGAAAAAAACAAGTTTTTTTTATTTCTAAACAAAATAATTGTTTTTTTTTGTTTAAAAGAGTTTCTCTTTCATCATTTTTGCTCGCACGGTATGACCAGGTCTAAATTATTGTAATAATTGAACACGATAAAAAAGTAAAGTTCGTGTAACTTGTGGTGCTCAAGTCTGGTGCTAGAGTTTTAAGGTCGCGCAAGCGCCTCTAGCGTGACTTAACGACCAGGGATGGCCGGGACCGACAGCTTTACGTCTCCTCCGAAAGACGATCTTACACCAACCAACTAAAATTCGGTCATACTTTTTTTATTATGCGTATGCCCACTCCGGGAATCGAACCCGGATCGCCACGGCCGTAAGCGGTATCTCTACCACTGAGCTACGACCTGGCTATTGAACACGATTTAAAACAGGGTTGGAAAAAAACATGTTTTTTTTTATTTTTAAACAAAATAATTGTTTTTTTTTGTTTAAAAGAGTTTCTCTTTCATCATTCAAGAAACATCATTGTCTCCAACCTTCAAATAGAGTTTCTCTTGTTTTAAACATGTTTTAAACTCCAAGCAAAAAGTCATGTTTAAAACAAAAAAAATCAACTTATTTTAAACTCTGCTTTATCTCAAACTTAATTTGAACTCATTTATTTTATTTAATCGTCACACCAAAGGATTGGTTTATTTTTTGCTACATATTGTGTGGTATCACGTCGAGTACCGGGCGAAAGAAGAACGCTATTTGGACATTTTTTAATGTGTAACCGATATCGAAAATGAATCAGTTAATTTGATGGAATCATTTGATACTTCTGGGCACAGCCATACTTCGAAATATCTTCTAGAATTGTTGAAAAAATCAATTAGGAAGTGCCATGAAGAATATGGATGTAACGTGACTAAGCGTAGTAACAGACAGCGCAGCCTGGTAAAGATGAGAAAGTACCTAACATAGAACGGATATTCTTCTCCTATGGCTTAGTTCATTCGAAATTAAGAAATAGGTTAGGTAACGAAAAGGCAGCAAAACTAGTTTCGATTTTTAGGGAGTTTAACGGAAACCCTATGTTTTTTAATTCAGAAATTGTTAATAATGGGGCTTACGGGCTACTTCGTACTTTGTTAATTAATTTTAATTAACTGTTATCCAATGCCAAATGTTCTGTTGGATTTAGTTAGGTTTTTAGAATAAAAATAATCAAGGTACCAAAATTATGTTTATTGTTATAGTTCGAAGTTATGTTATTTTATTTTTCTGTTGTGTAATACAATTTATCTTGATTTTTTTTAATAAAGAACGCATTTCTATGCATTTTGTTTAATAATTATAGTTAACAGTTTTAAACATGTTTAAAACATAATATGTTTAAAACCTATTTAAAACACTAGACCTTGTTTTAAACATGTTTAAAACACATGTTTTAAATGTAATTGTTTAAAATATAACAACCCTGATTTAAAAATTAAAATAACGGTCACTAAAAACTAAAAGAAAACAATTACATAAATGTGTCCGAACGACACTGATTTGTGACTAATTATGAAACGCTTGATGATGTCAAATAAAAGAGAATGGCGCAGTATAACGTCAGGATAATTAACGACCAATTGATTTCCCGAGGATTTTTCCCATTTCCGAAATTCTCATATTTGTTGCTCCCCGCGGCTCTTGCAAATGGCCAATTTAAATAAAAATAAAAAAGTAACAGTCAATTTAATCTCTCAATGAGAGCCGACGATTTATACGAAAACGCCTCTATCTACAGACCCTTGAAATTTTTTAAAATATAACGTTTGGACGGCTGAAAGAAAGTAATAAACTAAGGTGGACATTTTTTATACGGGGCATTTCATTAAGCGTGGCGAGGCAGCATATATCAGAAACTAATTATCGTAGAGCTACCGTTAGGGGGCGCAATTATGGTAATATAAAAAAAGGCAGTTTTCGTCAAGTTGTCAAATAAATACTATCATGGTAATGTTACTAAAATACTACATCTTTTTGGTTTAATACGTTTTACTGGGGGACGTAAAATAAAAACAGAGGGGAGGGGGAAAGTCTACTAAGTAAAGTACCTATATCTTTCGTTTAGCTTAACCGAATTTGGTAAACTTCGTTTAGTTTAAGAAAGGAAGCTTTGTTGATTATAACAAAATATTAGACATGTCATATTGAGCCTAATGAATAAAAATGTAGCGATTGCTTTTTCTTATAAAATCGAAGTAATTTCTTGAAAGCCAATGAATAAAAACTAAAGTACTTGCTCTGCGTCCAGCAATTGCTTAAAAGTGCAGGAATTGCTTCTAGTCAATGCTTTTTCTTAAAAAATAAAAGCAATTGCTATCGTTTGCTTAAAATGTGATAAATAAATTAAGGAATTGCTTTTTCTAGTGTAGCAATTGCTTTCAACTTTTTAAGGTATATACACGTGCGTTGCTCTTAATTTGTGTCTTTAATTATGGCTGAATAATATATGAACGTCCGTAAAAGAAAAATCTACAGTGTACGTAAAAATTGCATGCAGATATGATGATTTCAGAACGTTATATCGATTTGACTACGAAAATGTTGAGTGGTTGGCAGATTATTTTTTGACTGATACTGATAAAAGGCGAGTGGGTGCACTGTCGCCTTTAAATAAGATTAAAGCCTTTCTGCGGAAATTGTCGGATCCAGGCTTTCAAAATTCTGTAGGTGAAGAACTCGGTGTTCACCAAATTACTGTCTGTAAGACATAAACTTCTGTAATGGATACCGTTTTGGAGAAGGCCAATATGTTTATTAAATTTCCTACAAGTGCTGAAGCTGTTGTAGAAGCTAAACGGTTGTGGTAAGAGAGATTTATTTATGTTCCTTCAATTTGTGAACGACTATCAATTGCGTGTCTTTAATTACTTCATCACTACTATCACTTTCCTCATTTTCACCGAAATCTGCCATATCACATAAATTTCCTATTTTCCACAAGAACAGATTACCTACTATTGTACTAAATAAATAGACCAACGTTGTTGTATTTACGTCAACTCTTTTGCAAATTAGGCACCAAACTTAACATGAAACCTATAATCTGAACAAGTGCCACGTCTGAACTTGTGTTGAATAAGCATTTGCTACAGAGGTGTAAGAAAAACAGCGATTGCTTCAAAATTTTATTTATATCCAGATCTAACAACTTTTCCCAAGCCATGCCATTACTTTTACTAAAAAGTAATTGCTTAATTTTTATTCATTAGGCTCATTCATTTTTGCAGCTTTTGCTAGAGGACGGCATTTGAGAAAGTCAGGATTTTATTGATTTTGCTCCGATATTTTAAATGGGATGATATAATTATCATATTTTAATCGGATAGTATATTGCATTTGCCGTAACAACCGTGAAAACCGCAGTGCGATATCTTCATTCGTTTCAGAGTTATTGCCGAAAGCATAAGTATAATTACAGAAACAATTCTTGTTAAATTGTTGTTGTGGTCATAAAATGGCAAAGGCAAAAGTATTAGACTTTGCCAAAGAAACAGTTTCAAATTTTAAGAATCATCAACTAACAAAATCGGGGACGTTGTACTCATAAAATGAAATAGTTATATAGGATTTGCGAATTTCCCGAAAACTGAGTTTATGTATTACTTTATATCACTTAAACAAGTTTAGACTTTTAAATTTCCCGCCTTTTAAAAATCACCAATTTGTTTTGCATCCAATGATAAGTGATTTCGTTGTCTTCCACTAGATGCAGAGCGACATTTTTTCCGCGGGCGCCACATAATAAAAAACTAGTTGAACGCTAATATTTCTATGCACCACAGAATCAACACTTCAACAAATTTCACAAACGCACAATACACAGGCTTTCTCAAGACTGATTATATATATTCTAATTGCACCAGGTCCGGCCCTGGAGTCAATTGACAAGGGTGCCTAACCTAAATAACAATTGCAAACGCCATAAACTTATCGAATACGGGGTGGACCTATCTGCTCTTAATAACAAGGACAACATTTTTATGCAAAATAATGATAAACAAGTGACATTATTAAAATTATAAATATGTCACCTTGTAGACCTTTCAGGTATACAACAATGAGGTTTTATTAAAATAAATGACAGGTGCTATCCGATAAGATAAATAAACGGCTTTTAGATTTCTCGCTGTCTTCTTAACCATTTTAAACGAACTGGCGCGGAGCAATCCGATAAATCTGATGGTGAAACCGAATTCGCTTAATAATTCTACCAACATAATTTATGTAATTCCTTATTTATTTTAATATGTCAATTATTACCTATAGAATGTGCAGTCGATATTGATTTTATTTAAATTTCGTGTTAAAGCTTGAAAAAATAAATAAATCTACGCAAGCAAAGATATTTTTCGCACAGCTCTACGAGATGTAATTTTTGAATGTCATATCAAATACAGAAATTGAAGCTTTTATATAGGAATTTAGCTTTAACTTCCCTTTATTGTTATTCTTCAATCGTATTTCGTATTCCTGTGGGATCCCGTATTAATTTCCTTCAACTTTTCGAATAATACTTCATTCCAAATTTGAAGTTGTTACCAAATTCCGAATTCGTTTGATTTCCTTGGGGAACTGATAAGGACCTTGATCGAAAATGGAATAATTAAATTAACTCGAAAAAGCTTTTTAAGAATTAATTTTGTTATAATTCGACTGGTATAAGTTTTTCCTTGATTTGAAAAAATGGCAGCCTGTTATTGGAGATTTTTCATCGGTATATTTGGGTAAATTTTACTGGATGCTTTTGTTTTCTAAATCCAGTACAGTATGTTCGGCTGCTGCGAAAAAATACTGGGAAAAAGGAATTAAACAGTGTGACCAGTAAAGTCCGCATCATATGGAATTTTTTTATTACATAATAACTTTATTCGAAATTTGACTTTGTGGCATCAAGTTCTGCTTCGATAGAGATGAAAATTAAGCAAAAAAATAGTAGTCACGTGATTCGCATTATCTGTCAAATTTTAATTTTTTTCCAAAAAATATTTCAAAAGGGGGTTATTTCTAAAACTATCGAAAAAAGTTATTAGAAAAAGTTTTTTTAAATGCATTTCTAGGCCACATGCTAAATTTTAGATGCACAAGATAATTTTGAATTTTTAATCATATTTTGTAAATTGCACCACTTTTGCAAAATAAGACTCGACGCAACCTACACAAACTTCTTAGTTTTGACAATGCTTTATTTCAGATACATTTTCTTTAATGTATTAAATGTGTGTTTTTCTACAAAATCAAAATTGGGCTATTAAAATTTGGTCGCATGTGATGCAAAGTTTATTTGTTTTTGACCCTGTATAGGGTAACTTCATAAAATAAGTATTTTTGCAAACGTAGTTTGTGTCTGAAAGTAATACACCTTAATATTAAGACAAAAAAGAACACAGTGTCATCAGTAAAGTGTTCATTAAGTGGAAAATAAATTTTAGTGGTGGGTAAAAAATCAAAATTATCTTATGCAGCTGAAATTTTGCACGTGGGCTAGAAACTGAATTAAAAAAAACTTTTTCTAATAACTTTTTTCTATATTTTCAGAAATAACTCCACTATTGAATTTTTTGGAAAAAATTAAAATTTGACAGATAGGTAATGCGAATCACGTGACTACTATGTTTTTGCTTAATTTTCATCTCGATCGAAGCAGAACTTGATGCCAAAGGCAAATTTCGAATAAAGCTAATCCCATATGATGCGGACTTTACTGGTCACACTGTACAGGTAACATAGTATATCAACTTGAAGGTAGTTAAGTTGTCATCAACTTGGCAAATAATATATTATATTGTCATCAATGTTGTTATACTTATAAAAATGCGATTATGCCAGCATTAACTGTAGAACACAAAGCTATACTTCACATCAGATTGATGGACAGGATACCTGTAAGAGATATTGCTGCGGAATTGAAAGTAAGCAAGAATATAGTGATATCATGGAACCAGGTTTCAGTAGGAGGAAGGTCTCGACGATGGATGAAGATACCTCACTTGTTAACTTTCTAAAGGAACATCCTTTCCAGATAGCCTTAAACAGAAAAGGGGAAAACAATTTACCCGGATTCTTCAGAACAACAAGATGCCGACTAAAAGCGTGCGGGTAGATATAAACCACCGATGTGCTAAACTTGACTGATGAAAATACACAGCAAAGAGTAGAATTTTGTAGGGAATATCTCAACCAGAATAATTTATGAGGAGTCATATTATTTTCTGAATCGTGCAACAACGCCAAAATTCGTGTATATACACCCATTAACATCAGGTATGACGAGAGATATAGATATACCCATAAAACTAATCAAAGTGGAAGTTTTTTGATTAATATTTGGAACTGATTAAGTTCTTGCAAATTGTTAAGTGCAGACTGACGGTTGCTGTTTATCGAGATATTCTTCTTAGAGTCATAATTAGGGCTGCGCGATATTGAAATTCCAATATCGAATATCGATATATCGAATTTTTGCCCAGCCCTAGTCATAATTCCATCGGTTGGAGTGGTATATGGAGACATCTTCCAGCACGACATTGCACCAATCCATACTGCAAGAATTGTTCAAGAATTTACCCGAGAAAACAACGTTTACGTCTTACTGTGGAGTTCAAAGAGTTCAAACCTCAATCCTATTGAGAACGTTTGGGGAGGAATGACAAAATGGCATAATTTTAGACCGAGAAGTCCAGAAGATCTTCCCTTGAAGCATGGAATGAAATAACTCCGGAATTTACAAGAAAGCCGTTATCTACAGGAACGGTGTAATGACGAAAATTGTTAATATGTGTTGTTCTTTTCCCCCAAACAGAGTTTAAATATATAACATTAAAAAGTTTACTTATACTTTTCACTAACTCGGTTTAGGCCTTGGCCAAACAGACGATGCTGATCAGCCAGAGTAGCAGTTTATTGTTGCTTGGTAATAAAAGTTATATGATTATTAAAGACAATATTGGCAATTATAGAGGCAATACAGATATTATAAAAAAGAAATATTATATGACAGCTATTCAACTGCGGCCACAAAACAATTTAACTTCAAGCGTATTATATGGATAAATAGAAAAAGTTTAGACGAGACAGCACAAAGAATGGGATAGAAAAGTGGATGATCCGATTACTTAAAGTAAATATTCTTGGCAGTTAATAAAATAGGCCATTATCCAGTCGTCGGCGTCGGTCGCCACAGATTAGGGCTATCACGGAATAGTATAGTATTGTTTCATTAGGAGGAAAATAGATATTTTTATGAATATGCTGCAGGATTGACATTAGCTGCAGCTGAGCAATAAAAATGTAGCTTTACTTTAATTAAATTACCTTATTTTCCTACTACCGTGCGAGCAAACATTATTTGCATCTAAGGACGTAATGCTTAGCCGTAGAGCATAATACCTGTTGGGTGTCAGTAACTACCTGAATGAACAATCAATCAGTTATTCCGTCATCTTTGACAGTCGTTCGTTACAAGTAATTTGATTCATCGCTAATTGTTCCAATTTCTTGAACAATTCACACAATGGGCTTTACGGAACAGCACAAAACATTCATGGTTGAAGCGTATTTTCGAAACGGGGTTAGAGTAAATGGTGAGTGGCAATACAATCCGGGTTTGTACATGGACGATTTTCACGAACATTTTCTTAACGTTGCTTTTATTGCTGGGGATTTTTATCATTGCCTGAAAAGAACCGTGGCTGTGTTTAGGGAAACAGGTTCTATACAACACAAAAAAGGAGCAGGAAGATCATCTGTAAAAACAGAAGAACTTGTTGCAAACGTTCGTGAAATAATGCAAAATACGCAACCAATTGTATAAGACGCCTGTCCCAAGAAGTGGGAAGATCTTATGGAACATGCAGGACTATTCTTAAGAAGCAGCTAAACTTATTTCCTTATAAAGTGCAAGTATTCCAAGAAATACAAGCAGCAGATTTTGAAAGACGCAGGAATTACTCTCAATGGTTTACCCACAATTCATTGGAAAGAAATGATTTATTAGGCCTGACATTTTTTTCGGATGAAGCCTGGTTCCACCTTGTTAATTTTGTAAACAACAAAAATAAATTTGTATTTGTCTACTTATTTTATTACTCATTAGTTTGGCATATCATGTCATAATATAAATTTGACAAAATTTTAACCTAGATTTGGTTAGATATATCTTTCCCATATCAATGTGATCTAAACCAAGCCCTACGTTTTTTAATCCAAGCCCTCTTTGATGCAAATAATTTTTGCTCGCACGGCATGTCTATGGTTAAAACAATAAAGAAGCTATAATCTGCTTCTTCCCTTTGCAGCTCTGTTCATTTTACCTTGGAGTGGCGTTACTGTGGCTGCAAACATTAATTTGCTCGTGGCTGTCATTGGTGGCGTCTGTGAAAGTATTTTTGTCTCATTAAAAATAACCTTTATCGTTCCTTATTCTTTATCTTTTTAACTCGTCGCTTTGGAAGCAGAAGTTGTTCTTAGTTAGGGCGTTTTCACAAATTTTACAGGAAAGCTTTTAAAGTTTCAAATTCATATAGCGTTACCTATACAGTGTCACCAGTAAAGTCCGCATCATATGGGATTTTTCTTTATTATAAACTTTATTCAAAATTTGACTTTGGCATCAAGTTCTGCTTCGATCGAGATGAAAATTAAGCAAAAAATAGTAGTCACGTGATTTGCATTATCTGTAAAATTTTAATTTTTTCCAAAAATAATTCAAAAGTGGGGTTATTTCTGAAAATATCGAAAAAGTTTCTAGCCCACATGCAAATCAGCTGCATAAGATAATTTTGATTTTTTACCTATATTTTGTAAATTGCACCACTTCTCAGTTTTAACAAGGCTTTATTTTAGATACATTTTCTTTAAAGTAGGGCCATATTAAATGTGTGTTTTTTTACAAAATCAAAATTGGACTAATAAAATTTGGTCGCATGTGATGCAAAGTTTATTTGTTTTTGACCCTGTATAAGGTAACTTCATAAAATAAGTATTTTTGAAAACGTAGTTTGTGCCTGAAAGTAAAAAAATAAAGTAGAGGGGTTTTAAATTAAATCGTTGAAAATAGATAAACTTTACGTTAAGTTAAACTAAAAATTTATTTTTCACTTAAAAAACACTTTACTGAAGACACTGTATTCTTTTTTGTCTTAATGTTAAGGTTTTTTCGAAACTTTCAGAAATACCCTACTTTTGAATTATTTTTTGGAAAAAATTCAACTTTGACAGATAATGCGAATCACGTGACTACTATTTTTTTGCTTAATTTTCATCTCGATTGAAGCAGAACTTGATGCCAAAGTCAAATTTCGAATAAAGCTATTAATAAAAAAAAATCCCATATGATGCGGACTTTACTGGTCACACTGTATATTACATGTCTGTGGATTCAATTATCATTTTTAGTACAAACGAAAGTAAAGGGTTTAATGTTTAAGGTCACATGCCAATTTTTAAAATAAGAGAACTTTTTGTATGTGAGCACAAGGCATTCTTGCGTCGCGTCGGCCGCTTTTATGACTTTAATTAAAATTTTCAGTAGAAAATAAAAATAATACACTAGCTCATTGTTTATAATAGAAATGCTTTCTATCTATACGTATTAAACAATAAACGAGAACAGTCCTTCCTCTAATTTTAACAATATAAATGAAATGTGTTGTGCCAGTTTTTCGTCTAGTGCTGGTAAACTAAAACCACTCGAGTTTAATTTGTTTAATTTATCCTAAAGTGCATACTGCACAGCACATGATGACGCTAATATAAAGCTCGGTCGGTTTTGTTAGCTAACATAAAGTTTAGTTTATATCTAGGTTTATAATCGGTATTTATACACTGAGAAAAAGGATTAATTCCCAATACCCAGATATATTTCATCCAACTAAATAATCGAGTTGGTAACGAGCAACTAAATCACCGAATTCAAAGAATTACATAATTTAATTGGAATTTCAATAAAGGTTTAATTGATCCACCACTATACCAAAAATGTTTAATAGGAATTAAATTGCGTAAATTATAATTTATTTGATTTTTGGATAGTGCATATTTAGCAAAATTAAAATTTTGTTGTCACAATGACGATTTAATTCATGTAATGAATAATAATCCTTTGTGGTAATTATATTTTATTTTGAACAGATTTTAATATTCTTATGACAACTATACTATAGTTTGCAAAAACGAAATCAATTTTGTTCAAAAGTAATGCGTTATTCCAAAAATAATATCATTTTATTGGCGCAATTATATCAGATTGTAAGAAATAGGACAATATGTTTTAGAAATAATGTATTATTGTGCTAAAATAAGTTAATTTAATTGTAACAATTATTTATAGATTCATTTTAAACCCTCAAGATATTTTTTATAACTAATTTATAATTGTAACAATATGTTGATTTTATTTAGTCAACTATTGCATGCATTTGAGAATAATATTATTTTATTGGCGCAATTATATCAGATTGTAAGAAATAAAACAATATGCTTTAGAAATAATCTTTATTTTTGACAAACCTCGTATACGCCTGGAAAAATTTAATATTTGATAGTTGCATTTTAGGTTTTAGACCAAGCGGAACTTTTTATGAAGAATAAGTAACTGTTTTTCGTAAAATTAATAATAAAAAAGTTTCCCATATGGGTCCAACTTTTTGCCGGACACTGTATAAGGAATAAACATTTCGGACAGCGGTTTTCACCAGTAACTGTAATATTTTGATGCTCTTCTTCCTAGAAAAAAATAAAAATACCATTTCAAATTTTTGAGAAAATCATAAAAATCTGCGACCTTGTCATAAAGCGCCACCTATACTGACACGAAAAATAACTGAACTCAAAATGTTATTATTCAAGTAGAGCACCCATAAAAGTGCTTTAAAATTAAAAAAAGTTATTTGAAATCGGTTATTCCAAAAAAAAGTTATTGACTTGTTTTCAAACCAACGTTTACCCCTTCCGCACGCTTTATTTGACAAGGTAGAGAAAAAATGTAAATACAAAAAAGTTGTGATATTTTCAGTAGGTTACAAAAGAAAAATTTCAATATAGGTTCACTTGAAACAATTTTGATTAAAACAATATTTTCTGCTCCGAGGTTGGATTTACGCCCTCTAGCGGTGGAGTTTGCTGAAGCAAACTCTACCGCTAGAGGGCGTAAATCCAACCTCGGAGCAGAAAATATTGGATCCGTTGATCCTGAAATACCTATAGCCGGCGTCCCTTATTAATGAGCCACCCTGTATATTCTATACGGAAAATTATATTTATTTTTTAATAAAAATGCATATTATTATAGTATATTCAATTAATAGTTTCCGAGAGATTAACCCGTTTTCTATAATCTTCTAACGTTCCATTTACCGTGAAACACCCTGTACTTACTTTAATTACAATGTGCATATTTATTTTATTTTTACCATTTTCTGATTAATTGGTTAAAAAATTAAAGTTTAAATAAACCTCAAGTTTAAAACAATTATTATCATATTTATTTTGGCAGCCATATTTTATATACAATTATTTAAGACAGGATTTCTCAAACTACTTAGGTACTTATTGAAAAAAATTTGGTTTAAATTTCATTGAATATTTATAAATGCATTAATAAATGTTATTTGTAGAAAAATTGGTACGGTTATACAGCGTGCGCATTGGAAAATTTAGTCAAATTGCGCAATTCGCAACACATACATATTATAATAATGTACGCCATCTTCCCGGCGCGGCGCGGCAATTCTAGAACCATATACCTACCTACCTAGTAGATAACAACTAAAATATTAGATAATAAAATAGGTATAATAATTGATGACTTACCGACAAACACAGGTACTAACATGGGTAACCCCCAGGTTTTTAATATTTCCCCCATTTCATCCATAACTATAATTATAATTGGACCACTTGAAGACAAACAAAAGAAAATACCGACACCCGACACCAACCCGCGCGCTTCGAATTAAATGCTTCGCGTGGCGGTCGTCTTCACGTTGAGACTCGAGCCGTAATTCTGCCTAACTTGCCTACAGTAAAATTTAGTTCGCGGAACTCTGGCAAAATAAATTTATTTTGGAATATCTGTTTTATTTGCAGTATTAAATTATAATCTCTCGATTTCTTATAGCATACTATGCTAACAAATATCTGGATTCCTTGAATAAAATATTTATTAAGAAAATTGGAAGTAAATAATATTAGTAAACTGTAATTGATTGCATTAAACTTTTGTTAATTTAACCATATATATTCCAATTCGATTTTTTAGTTGCCCGAATTAATCAAAAATATTTTACAAAATTATGTCAAGAGTAATTTAGTGTAGTGAACTATAATCTTATTTATCCAATTAAAAAAACAATACTAGAAATGTTAAAAATCGCTTAATTGCCACCAGAAAGAAATTTTTCTCAGTGTATAGCTAAAATTACAGCATAATTAAGAAAGAGAGACCCGGGATTAGCATATAGCTATAATAGTAATATTTTCCAAAGTTTATGAATCTCTGCTTAAAAACATCTTTATAAGTATTTTTAGACTAATAATTTATTTCACTCTTCTCAGTATGGGTTTAAAAGCAAAAGATCGATATTGGTAGCCGTTCTAGAGGTTGTGAGTGACATAGTCGAGGGCTTGGAGTCTGGAAAGCTCACGTCAATAACTTTGTGCGATCTAACAACAGCTTTCGACTGTGTCTGTCATAAATTCCTTTAAAAAAAAAAACTGCCACTATGGCATAGGAGGTGTTCCCCTAAACCTTGTCGAGTCTTTTTTGTCTAGTAGGCGGCAGTTTGTGTTTTACCTTATCTAACCTGAAAATTCAGTGCCCCAAACCACTTTTTCGAAAAAATTTTTTTTTATTTTAATACATGATGCCTACAATACCTAATTTCTATGCATGAAATTTTTCCATATTTTACAATGTCTTCAAGGCATGTTTTTATTAAGAAACCCTTTTTGACATCTTTTTAGAAGTGTTTTTCTACCTCCACGTACCTTTTTTTTTCTGTTCTAGACCCTTTCAACTGACTTTTCCACATACTCCCGTCTTATTTTCATTTCTAATATTTGCACGTAATGTAATTTCAACAATCCAATTCTATTATATTTCTAATATTTATTATTCTATTCTATTAAATTTTGTAGAGGAAGACTTTGTGTTTTTCTTTCATATTTATACTTTTATTTTGTGTTGTAGCCGAACCTGTACGATCAAGATTTTCCGAATAGAATAGGATCGTAAAAGGCTCCAAAATCGTCGAATAGTAAAAAATCGTTTACTGCCCGTTATATTTAGGAGTGGCTGACTTAAATGCAAGCTAATATCGAATGTCGTAAAGTTTGTATCGAGCATTTTGTAGTTTTACAACATCTAGGCCACTGTACATTTTTATGGTACAATCATAATAAAAATAGACGTTTTTGATATATTACGGACGACCATCTTATAATACGATCATCTTATAATATATATTTGAGACTTTTTACGAACACTCACCGATTTTTTAAACGTAAATCAAGGATCAGGCCCTGAAACGAAATATTCAGTGGGCATGGGCAAATAAAAAGGGCCGCAGGCAAAACGTCGAAGGCGAAAATATTTTGTGGCTCCTCGTCCAAAAAGGCCTATTTAAACATATCAAGAATTTTTCCAAAATGAAAAATATAATATTTTTATTAATTTTAGTGGCGAAAGTGATAATCAATCCATATACTCGTGGTAAAACCCTTTAGTCAAACCCGTGCAGTGATTGCCAATATTTATAGGATATCTGGATACCTATGTAAAAAGAGGAAAGGAATAAAAAAGTGACCTTTAAATATGAAATGCGATTTATTGTAGAATTTTCTATTTTTATTACATTTAAAATATATTGATAATATCACGCCCATGACTAAAGGTGCCCACTCACACTCCGGAAATTCTTAGATGAAAAACTGCACAGTTTTTCCTTGAGGATTTTACTGATATTGACCTGAATATACCCGGCTCCACACACGCTCCGGTAATCCTTAAGGCCCGGCCTGTGCAGTTTTTTCTCTGAGGATTTCCGGAGTGTGCGTGGGCCCCTTAAGTCCTGTTTTAGTAGACATAAACTCCCGTGTCGACCTTGTATCACGTAAGTAGTAAGCACTAGGTACTTACACTGAAACAATAACAGCTAAACACAATTGATCGGCACTTTGTTATCCGCGTAAAAATTACGGCCTAAGCAGTAAACATTAAGCTCGCCATTTTGTCAACAAATTTATTGCATACCTATTTATTAATTCTATAACTTGGTTCAGAGTTAAAAAATTAAGAATTTTAGATCTTTCTTGTTAAAGGAGTAAGCGAGACAACATTCCTAGCCACCCTATTTCGGGACTTTGACGACGAATCCAGGTGGAAGGGGTCCCTGGTCAAGTGAAGATCTTCATGCCGATGACACTTTTTTTTTGTTTATTTGGGGTTAGTTTTATGGGGACGACACTTGGATGTAGACCCCTCCCCTCCCTCGACTTTATCCTATATTCGCCAGAGTCTTGACGTGAGTCCAGCGTGGAGCAAAAACTAAGAATGAGTGGAAAATGTATCTCATTCCCCAAACCCACCCCATTTACGCCGGTAACCAGGCTGAGAAGGAGAAATAATTCAAATAAAAAAAACTGTTTAAAAATATTGAAAATGTAAAGAAGTTAGTTTAATTCACTTTACATACAAAATCTCATATCCTATATAAAATAAATAAGTAATCCTTTTGCTTCTTAATGCGATGCATAATAATAAATATGAGAGATAGCGTTGGCATAGCGATTTGCTGAAAATAAAGCGCATTCGTATTACGCGTAATAATAGTACGCAATTCGGATTCTGCGCTCCGGGGTCCGCCTATAACGATGCAAATGAAATTGTAAAAACCATCGAAGATATATTTATATTACTTGCGCGTTCGATTACCAAAGCGATTGCCAATCAAATTTATTTATATAATGCTCCGCTTATAGTCCAGTCGCATATGGAATCCATGAGACCGTACAACACCGAGCTTGTATACAAACGTATACCATACCACAGGTCTATAAAAAAATAGAACGCTTATTCCTCATAACACCTGTGTTATTAAAATAGCATCTCTAGAAAAGGCTGTATTGTCAGGAAATTAATTTTTTTTGCCTGAAAAACTTTTGAAATTAATTAACGCCAACCAAAAACACGTGTCTCGCCGAACCACGCGTCGACAAGCTAATCAAGCCTGTTGTCATTAACTTGTTCGCATCTTATTGTGGTGTTTATTAATTTTAATAAATTTGTTAAACAATTTGTTGTTGTTTTTGTGATGTGTGTGTTTTAATAGTGAGAATTTCATTCACCTGTCAAACTCCATATTTTAACAATTAAATACCATAATTTTATTGTGTGTTACCATGGTTATTCTATCGCGATAATTTTTTGACAGAAAAATTATCACTTATAATCTCCCTAGTGCTCGAATTATTTCCGGATATTAATTCAAGGACGCGGGGGATTCGGTAAGAAAATTTCACACCTAAAATTTATTTGAATTATTTTATTGAAATTATCCATAATTATGGGAATACTTAAACTTTCAAAAAAAAGTTTCCTCACCGTTTAGTTAAACGAAATGCAAAAAATATAAGTGAAAATTATCCTTTTTATTTATTTTTACTACATTTCATTTACTAAAACAAAGGGAAAGCATAGTATAGTCTAGTTTAGGCTAGTTATGCCAGATAAAACAATTTTTAAAATCTAGGTAGATAGTAGATACCACAGTCAAGTAGGCTTAGGCTTGTGATGTCAAAATCGTCTCTGCTATACGTCACGTCGACAGTTATTTCTTAAACGTGCTTCTTTAGTTCACAATAATTAAATCATGGCAGTAAACAATCAAGAAACTAATTTTAAGTCCTACGGTGTTTGTAAATCTTGCTGCTCTGAAATAGGGGACATTAATATGTCTCATAAAAATTTAAAGTATTTGCAATGTTTAATGGAAAAAACTGAATTAAATCCCCATCAAGAAAACCTTTTCTCAGCTATCCAGAAGATTTTGGAGGAATATATCCCATCCTTTTTAAGAAAAACCAGAATTCAGCAGAACAAAATTGCATCCAAATATTACATCTATTATATTAAACATAGACATCTGATAGAAGTGGAAAGGGAAGAACCATTATCCTTGTTATTCTCCATTACGAAGAGAAGAGTTCGAACCAGAATTCCAAAAATATTTAGCCTTAATGAAAGAAATATTTGGTAAATAAATATTTGTATTTATTTAGTATTATAAAATGAATAAAAACATTAAATACCAAAATTTGATCCTGAATACTGAGTTTCGGATCATATGATAGCTGTCAAGAAAAAATTTCCACTTATTAATTTTGTTCGCCTAGCTTGGCAGGAGGAGAAATATTTTCGAAAAATTTGAAGGTTGTCATTGGTAACTGTCGAAGTGAAAGTGTGTGATTGGCTTAGAATGACAGGTGTGAAATTTTCATGGTAATTTTTTGAGATATTTTTTTTGTCAGTCATAATGATACACAAACAAAATATTCATTGCATTTATACTTAATGTTAACAAAAAATAACAGGCATGTATGTTATCGTATATTTATATTATTTTGTTATATAAAAAAAAACAATATTAACAATCGTTTAATAATACGAATAATTTAATTTTGAATGTTAAATGTGCAGTTATTATAATTGATAGTCACAGGACCGTTTTGTTGAAAATCTGAAGACACATTCTCCAGATGTAGGTACTCATTACCATTTTTCTTGTGCATATTGGCTCCGCAATCTTTCAATAAAGTCACCAAAACTTCTTCAGCGATGTCTGGACCTAATATATAACTTTTTTACTCGCAGAATAGTTGAAACTGCGACCATATGGACTGCTTTGATCGTTTAGTATTTATAGGCGTTAGATGTTCAATATTTTCACCTATGATCTCCCTAGCAGCAAAATTATCGGGAATTAATTCTGCTGCGTGGGAGATTCGGCAAGAAAATTTCATAAATTGGAGTTTTTTTTGCTAAAATGCTACAAAAACATATTTGCGGCGGCTTTAGTTAATTGTAAATAATTAGAGTTTTAGAAATGAAGTTCATTTTTTTAGCCGTTAGTAACTCATTTTCATTACTAAAATGTCAGAAACATTAAATTTAATAACAAACTTGTTATCTGAAATCCAATGTCTTTAAAACTTTAAAAAACATATTTCCGATTAGTTTAGTTTAATATGACGTACTGTACTTTTACAATAAAAGTTGATTTTACTTGTTTGTAACTAAGGCTTATTACCAAAATTTCAGGAACATTAAAAACATTAATTCGTTTTCAACCATAACATCTGAAATTACATGTCTACATAGTTTCAAATGAAACTTAAAAAAACATATTTCCGACACTGTATTTTTACAATAGAAGTTGATTTTACTTAATAGTAACTAAGGCTTATTACTAAAATTTCAGGAACATTAAAAACATTAATTCGTTTTCAACCATAACATCTGAAATTACATGTCTACATAGTTTCAAATGAAACTTAAAAAAACATATTTCCGACACTGTATTTTTACAATAGAAGTTGATTTTACTTAATAGTAACTAAGGCTTATTACTAAAATTTCAGGAACATTAAAAACATTAATTCGTTTTCAACCATAACATCTGAAATTACATGTCTACATAGTTTCAAATGAAACTTAAAAAAACATATTTCCGACACTGTATTTTTACAATAGAAGTTGATTTTACTTAATAGTAACTAAGGCTTATTACTAAAATTTCAGGAACATTAAAAACATTAATTCGTTTTCAACCATAACATCTGAAATTACATGTCTACATAGTTTCAAATGAAACTTAAAAAAAAATATTTCCGATAAGTTTAGTTAAATTTTTTATGTGTCTCTTTTAGCCCCGGTGTTCGATATGTAAAGCAAATTGGTTAGTATCAATAAAAATTATAAGTCAGCAACAAAATGTATTTTGATTTTATTCTGAGTGACTTTTGCCAATATATAAGATACTTCATTTTTGACAAAAAAATTATCACTTATTAATTTCCTTAAGTTAATAGGAACTAACAAAATTATCGCGATAATCTCCCGTTGCTATAAGCAACGTAAACAAAAAGGAGCCTTCTAATTGGTTGAAAATAAATGTATGTAATTTTCTTACGAATAGAACGCGGGCATTGAATTATCGGTAATTTTAGGCAAATATGACTTCATGCAATTTGGAGCAAGCACAAGCATTCGTGCACTACTCAAATTGCATTCAAGCATATTTTCCTAAAAGTACCGATAAATTATCACTATTATAATATATGAGAAAAGTGCTGCAGAGGATATATCTTTCAACAGGTAATGAATTTCAATAGGTGCATTGTTTTATTAGGATATACCTATTATAATAAAGGAATTTTTTAAATTGTTTATGATGAATGATGTCCAATTATAATTAGCTATTTTGTTTTGTTTTTTTACCTTTCAACAAACTCAAATAACAGCGCTACGAAGTTACAGTCAGTTGGAATGATGACTCAAATTGGTGGATGGCAACTAATAAAAACCAAAACCCAATTAGTACAGAGCCTTAGCGTATCATTTATACAGCCCATTAAACATTCTACTTTTTTTTTATAGTTCTGTGACGTATACTTGCAGAATTCTCATTAAATCGGTGCGATATACTAGAAAACTCTTTTATCTGCAAAACGGCTCGATTGATATTTTTCTCTTCGCGAACGGGCCAGAACGAGCGATGTGAAAATTACCTTTTTGTATTTTTTCCTTTCGATGAATGCGGCAAGGTCGCTTGGTTTATTCGCTTTGAAATCTAAAAAGGTATCGATCATTGTGGCACTTTGTAATGGGACGTCCGCCATCATTGTACTTCTTTGCCAAGGCGTTCTGGATTTTTCTTTGTTAAAGTTTTTGTGTCTGGAAATTTAACGTTTTAGTAGAATAAAAAAGACTTTACTAATGCGGGGTGGAAATGCTTGATCGTTATTTTAGTCTTAGTGCTTCTTAAATTTTTTTCTGTTTCTACATACAGGGCGTCTAACTGTGACTTCCCATTAGTATATTTCGGAAAGAATAAAAAGTAAAATGCTGATGTTTTTAGCAAAAGAGAAAATAATGGTGAGATTGAGCCGTAATGGAGCTTTTAATGGTGTACAAGAGGTGTAAAATTGAATAGTCAGAAGGTCGACAATCAAGACTCCAGCATACTGAAGAGTCGAGGGTTAAGTGCAGAAGCATACTGTGCCGTGCAGAAAAATGTAGGGTAGTAAAAATTAGGGAGTTTTGGAAAACTTATCTGTAAAAAGCATTATTAAATTACTGAAACATCTTTAGTTTTAATAATTAAATAAACACATGGGGCCGTAAGCAACTGCTTTTTGGGGTGGTGGTCCTGTCCGACTTAAGGGTGGATGCTGACAAGTACTATATTGTTTCCATTTCCAATTATAGTTCCCCAATACAAAGAAATTCCAATTTAACTTTAGAAACAAACGCTTCTGCTTGCAGATGTTCCCGCAACCGACTGCTTAATAATTTGAACTTTGCAACTCTAAATTAATTTTAATTTCATGTTTGCACTGATTATAGACTACAGGCTTCCGTCGCCATGCACTGTTGAGTTTCAAAATTGTTTTTCGCCAAATGGTTATGCTATTTCGAATGCTTGTAGGCGGACTCCCAATTTTATACACATTTTACACTGCCAGTTTAGACACCAGTCAACATAGAAATGCAGTACTCTTAGAGTACTCTAACACGTGGCTTAACTATTACGACCTCCCCTCCGTCCCTCTTAAAGTAAAAATAAATGCCATGTTAATAGTCTACCAGCGCGCAGCGTATTGCTGAAATTGGTCACCGCCATGCTCCAAGCATAAATTCACACGTCTCTTCATATTTTCGAAAATATTGTCTCTATACCGCTGTGCTGTAACTGTGTCATGGAAAAAAATATGACAACAATTCTTCTTCCAGAAACAGCTAACCAGACACCAATTTTTTGAGGGTGCACTGTGGAAAAAATGGGGATTTTCACTACTCCACATGCGTGTGTTCTGAGAATTCACATAACCGGAGAGGTGGAACCAGGCTTCATCCGAAAAAAATGTCAGGTCTAATAAATCATTTCTTTCCAATAAATTTTGGGTAAACCATTGAGAGTAATTCCTGCGTCTTTCAAAATCTGCGGCTTGTATTTCTTGGAATACTTGCACTTTATAAGGAAATAAATTTAGCTGCTTCTTAAGAATACTCCTGCCTGTTCCATAAGATCTTCCCACTTCTTGGGACAGGCATCTTATACAATTTGTTGGCGTATTTTGCATTATTTCACGAACGTTTGCAACAAGTTCTTCTGTTCTTACAGATGGTCTTCCTGCTCCTTTTTTGTGTTGTATAGGACCTGTTTCCCTAAATAGAGCCACAGTTCTTTTCAGGCAATGATAAAAATCCCCAGTAATAAAGGCAATGTTTGGAAAATGTTCGTGAAAATCGTTCATGCACAAACCCGGATTGTATTGCCACTCACCATTTACTCTAACCCCGTTTCGAAAATACGCTTTAACCATGAATGTTTTGTGCTGTTCCGTAAAGCCCATTGTGTGAATTGTTCAAGAAATTGGAAAAATTAGCGATGAATCAAATTACTTGCAACGACTGTCAAAGAGGACGGAATAACTGACTGATTGTTGGCTAAGCATTACGTCCTTAGATGCAAGGCCCTCTTTGATGCAAATAATTTTTGCTCGCACGGTATTAATCAGAAAAACGTATCCCCTTATGTTTCGATACCCACGAAATAAATAAAATTCAACAAACATAAAGATAGATCTAAAATACAAAATAAACTAAATACTAAATATATGAACTTTTGCATGTGCCACCTAAAATTGAAAAAAAAAATCTAAAATGCACCTGTC
Source organism: Polydrusus pterygomalis (assembly GCA_963969555.1). Lineage (NCBI taxonomy): Eukaryota > Metazoa > Arthropoda > Insecta > Coleoptera > Curculionidae > Polydrusus > Polydrusus pterygomalis. Next base: position 30,803,105 of record OZ018376.1, on the reverse strand, counting down.
ACCCTACTATCTTTCACTGTAACGTCGTTTCCCATTACATTACCTTCTAAAGAACACAAACGTCGCGCCTCGTCGTTGAGATAGAAAACGACATAGATCAAAGGACTTTGTTACCAGATGAACTTCTTTGATGTGTGTGTAATATTAAACAGCCGATATAAGAAACAGGTTGTTTGTTGTTTGCTTTGGATTCTAATGTGACTTTCTCACAAAAAATGCCCCAAAGGCCGCTTTGAGGACCTTGAACTTGCCCGCTTCAGTCGAGACAGATAGTTTGAAATTTATTTCGTGTTCGCTTTAATCAGCGTGATTGCGTTATCTTCTAGATGTACTAGAAGTTTCGAAAATTGTACGAGATTCTATTGTTATTTGTTGCAAAGTGTATACAGAGTGTAAAATGTTGGTAAATTTGGCATGTTTTTGCTGCAGACATCGCTATATATTATCGTTTATTTCGCAGGAAACGAAACGACTAAATTGTCAATATTTACAAAAAAACTGAGGTTTCAAAAGTATTTGCTTTCAAAAAATCTTTCGTGTCATCGTCTTTCTTTGGGAAGATATAGGTCATACGAATTTATTAGTTTTTAATTGAATATGCCTACCTATATACATCTTCTTAACATAGTATAAAACAAAGTCGCTGTCGCCCGTCTGTCCCCTTATGTGCGTAAATCTTTAAAACTACGCAACGGATTTTGAAGCGTTTTTTTTTAGTAGATAGAGTGATTCAAGGGGAAGGTTTTTATTTATAACTAGCGACCCGCCCCGACTTCGCACGGGTGCAATTTCAGAAAGTGGCATGCCGGGTACTAATATATCGGGTTTGTTCGGGTTTGTATTTATACCAGCGGGTTGCAACGCATGCCGGGTACACGCTATAGTAATGTATATTCTGTTATATTCTTAAATTTTTTTAAGTTACAGTCCGTGTTCGCGGAGAAGTAACATTTAGTTCCAGATCGATTCTAAACTGATTCTTCTGGTTCTGCGGATTTAAGAGGAAGTAACCCCCCTTTTACCACAATGAAAATTGCCGAACGTTTTGCTGGTCAAACGAAAAGAAAAAATAAAAATTGGTATTTAGAAAATAAATTCTACTTTAAATACCCCATCCAGAAAAGTAAAGGACGATCGAAAATATTCCCAAAATTTTTTTTAGAATTTTTTTTATTTTTAGTAATTTTGTAATATCTTAAACAATTCTTTATTGGTCAAAATCAAAATTACTTTCCCGGGTGTAGAATGTTGTACCAAACAATTTTTCTTAAAGCCATTTTTCAATATCGGCCTTACTTTTTTCTCAAAAACGTTGGGCGCGTAAATCCACTTTACACGCTTAAATTCACTTTACGCGCCCAAGGTTTTTGAGAAAAAGTAAGGCCGATATTGAAAAATGGCTTTAAGAAAAATTGTTTGGTACAACATTCTACACCCGGGAAAGTCATTTTGCTTTTGACCAATAAAGAATTGTTTAGGATATTACAAAATTACTAAAAATAAAAAAATTTCTAAAAAAAATTTTGGGAATATTTTCGATCGTCATTTACTTTTCTGGATGGGGTATTTAAAGTAGAATTTATTTTCTATATACCAATTTTTTTTTTCTTTTCGTTTGACCAGCAAAACGTTCGGCAATTTTCATTGTGGTAAAAGGGGTTACTGCTCTTAACAAGAACTGTTAGTTCGGACCCCCCCTTCAAATTTAATTGTTAGAATGGCTTTCCTTTGTAATAATTTGATGTTCAGATAGGTTGCAGCAAAGGGTTCAAAGAAAACGGTGTTTCATATTCAACATCAAACTATATTCTCAATCTTAGTTCATGTCGCCACATACATAGTTGTTCCACTTACGCTAAATGTTTATATTACATATTTGTTATATCGACAGTATTGTTATACTAGCTAATCATAATAACTAATTAGAACACTAATACAATATACTAATACAGAGTGTTTTACCCTCATATTACACCTCCCCGGGCAATTTAAGGAATTTACACTTTGTTTTCAAATGGAAATTCCTGCTAATTATAATATGAAAGTAATTAACTCATGTGAAATAATAACTATACTTATAACAAACATTTTCTTAGTCAATAAGAATTCAAGAAATGAAGAAAGAAAAGGAAGAAAATTAGAGTAGTCAGACCTAGAATAAATAGCAGATAGAGAAGAATACGAAAGTAGGGCCGGCCGATTCCTTACTACTAAATTATTACCTAGAAATTACTTAACTATGATATAACTTAGTTCTATTTTTGTGGATTACAATCTCCTTATTACCTTTCATTAGTTTTACATTTGGAGATTCATCCTCGATAACTAAATAAGGACCAAGAAAACAAGGACTTGCGATTTTGTTTCCCACTTCATTTTTTACCAGTACTAAATCGCCTTTTTTGTATTGAATGGGTTTAATTTTTTCATCATAACTTTGCTTTCTTTTAAATTTTGAATGTAATAAGTTAGCTCTTGCATCCTCATGAGCCTTTTGCAACCGATACTTTAACTCAATAGGGTAATTCTCAAAGTTATAAATGGGTTCTAACATATTATTTAGATTATTAGGAATCTGACATTTCTTTCCAAAGACCAGTTCAAAAGGAGTATATTTAGTTTCAGTATGGACTGTAGTATTATAAGAGAAACACCAATAAGGAATCCATGTACTCCACGCTGCATCATTATTTTCGGATTGAATTCTTAAATAGGCACCCAATACCTTATGTGAATTTTCCAAAGAACCAATACTTTCATGATGGTATGCCGTGGAATAAATTTGATTTATTTTTAAAAGCTTACAAACCTCACTCATAGTGGAAGAAATAAATTCAGAACCCCTATCCGTTGCAATTTCCTGTGGAATTCCATATCGTAAGATAAAATTTTCCACAAATGATTTTGCCACAGATACGGTGTCTTTATTTTTTATAGGATATGCTTCCACAAATTTTGTTAACTCACACTGTAAAGTCAGGATGTATGCAAATTCATTTACATCTGTTGGTAGTGGTCCTACAATATCTAAATATACTTTTTGAAAAGAATAATTGGCTGTCGACGTAATAACCATGGGCTGTCTAGTATAACGATTGCAATGCTTTTGTTTTTGACAAGTGTCACATTTTCTTACAAAGTCTGCAACATCGTTATCTAGACCTGGCCAAAAGTAATACTTTTTTATATTATTTGTCATTCTATTTATGCCTGCATGTCCACTTGTGGGAAGTAAATGAAAATCATTCAAAATAATTCGTTTCTCATCATTATCTATTATTTTGCTAGCTCCTTGTACAATATTTATACGGGGGCCCCCCCAATTAGGATTACTATTTATTTCCTTACCTATCCATTTAATAAACATTTTATTTTTCTCATTTTTTAAAATATATAATTCATTTATATTTGCTTTCTTAGTTATTTTGGCCAAATCTCTCAGCATTTCGTCTCGCGCCAATGCCGATCGAGTATTTTGACTAAAGTACAAACTAAGTTGCAATGGAACATAATAAAAACTCCCCAAGTGTTCAGTTATATCTTTTGACAATGTTTTTATTTTGGACGATGTCGTTAAAACTAACTCAGTGCAATTTTTAGGTTGTTTAAGAACTTCCACAATATCTGGTTGATCAGGCCAAACATTAAGGTTATCCTTGTCCAACACACAATCTTGCTCTTTCATACTCTTACACTGTCCTCTGGTCAAAACAGCAATCATGTCATTATTCATGCTTTTCAATTCCTCAGATGTCAAGATAATTCTTGATAATGCATCCGCGGTGACATTTTCACTTCCTTTCACATACTCAACGTAAAAATCATATTCCTCAAGGCCTAATCGAAATTTTGTTAACCGGCTGGATGGGTCAGTAAGGCTAAATAAGTATAATAAAGGTTTATGGTCAGTTACTATTTTAAATCTGCGTCCATATAAATAAGGCCGAAAATGCTTTACAGCCCAGTAGATAGCTAAAAGTTCTTTGTGAATAATAGGGTAATTTATTTCCGCTTTATTTAAACTTCTACTGGCGTACGCCACTGGTCTATTATTTTTATTTGAGAGTACTGCTCCAATAGCTGACTTTGACGCATCAGTTTGAAGTATAAATTCATTTTTCTCTGCAAAATCAGGATACTGTAAAACTGGATATTGACTTAGTGCGTTCTTTAGGATTTTAAATGAGTTGTTACATTCATCCGTCCATTCAAACCTTGCATACTTTCTGCACAATTTGTTTAGGGGTACAGATAGCTCCGCAAATTTCGGAATAAACTTTCTGTAGTAATTTGCAAAAGCCACTAAACGTTTAACTTCGTCTGAATTTTTTGGAACGGGATATTCGTCTAAAGCTTTAATTTTTTCAGGATCAGGAGATATTCCTTTATCACTAATAATGTGACCTAAATAAAGAATTTCTTTCCTTAAAAACTCGCATTTTAAGGGATTTAGTTTTAAATTTACTTTACGAAGTCTAGTAAAAACGTCCATAAGGTTTTTGTTGTGTTCCTTAAGATTTCTCCCGAATACTATTAGATCGTCAAGGTAAACAAAACATTTTTCGTAGTTTAGACCTGCCATTGCAACTGTCATTATCCTAGAAAAGGCACTGGGGCTAAGTTTTAGCCCCATGGGCAATCTTTTCATTTGCCATTGCCCCCGATCAGTTGTAAAGGCTGTCAATTTTCTACTTTGTTCATCTAGTTCCACTTGATAATACCCCTGACTTAGATCTAAATGCGAAAAATAAAGAGCTCCCGCAAGAGAATCCAAAATATCAACCACATTTGCAATAGGCCACTTGATATCTACTAAACTACGGTTTAAAAATCTGTAATCTAAAACCAATCTGCTACGTTTCTCTCCTGATGTTTCACTCTTTTTCGGTACCAGTAAAACAGGCGACGACCACTCACTCTGCGCACTCTCAATTATATCATTATCGCACATTTGGGAAATTTGCTTATTTATTTCCTCCCTCTGGGATTGAGGCAGTCTATAAGGTTTTATATAAACTGGTTGAGTGTTCGGTTTGACTTGAATTGACTGTTTATAAATATTTGTTACAGATAATTTATCCCCAGGCATATGAAATATGTCTGCAAATTTAGCACATAATTGATCTATTGAATCTTTCTCTTCTTTATTCAAGTAGGTAAGTTTAAGCATGTCAAATAACTGTTTTACTCGATTAACTGAAATATTTTGAGAAGTAAACTGACAACAATCATAATTGCTGAGCTTCTCAGTTTTAGGTAAGCAATTTCTCAAGCGTACTTCACTTTCCCGTGTATTCAAAATTTTAACCGGAACTTTCCCATTCACTGGTTGTGCAATCACTCCTGCTACAAACACACCCTGGCATAACTCACTTGGCATAACAACACATTCCTCATTTAACCCTGTCTCAAGGTACTGAATACTTTCACACCTTGCAGGTAACACTAATATATGACTACAACAAGCATTTAAGTCTAAAATAACATTCTTTCCCTCATTGAAAAGATCTAAAGTATTTTCCTCATAGTTTAATTTAGCTTTATACTTCCCTAAAAAATTTCTCCCAATTATACCATCTGTATGACATTCCAACGAATCAAATACATAAAACTTTTCCCTAAATTGTATGTTTCCTATAGCGAGATTTAAGTATACATAACCTACGGAACATACTCTACCACCTATGCCATTTATTTCAAGATTTTCCTTATGTAAAGGTATACTTGCATCTAAATGCTCTAACTTAAGCGCACACAATGACGCTCCCGTATCTACTAAGAATCCTAAACTTTTGTTGTTTACTCTAAAAGAAACTGAATTTGAGTAATTTTCGGAGTAAGTAAAAATATTATTATGACTATTCCCCTCTACTTTAGGGACGAAAAAATGTTTGCTCCCTAGAAACATCATACGGCAACGTTTCCTGACCTGCATTAATGTCTTGGTCAGCAAAATTTATTTGTCTCCGCGAATTTCCACGATAACCGCGAGTAAACGAACGTCCTCGGTGTCCCCCCTGAAAACGCTGACTTTGCGGATTGCTATTACCATTACCTAAGCGAGAATTATTTTGTTGATAATTAGAAACATGATTGTTATTTCTATTAGTTACGTTTCTATTGAAATTGTTATTAAAATGTCTTCCAGAGTTTCTAGCTCTGTTAAAACCTGCAGAAAAATTTCTGTTGTTTCCTCTTCCTCTAAACATATTGAAAATTTGTTGATTACTGCTTTGAGAGGAAATTTCTTCATCTTGCGCCGCTCTAATGGCATCCTTTAAAAATTCAAAATTTCTAGCAGATATGATTGTGCTGAGTTTATGATTTCTAAGGCCACCTGTAAACCTTTTTATAGCGATTTTTTCGTTTATTGGTCTTAAAATATCAAAAGCTCTTGAATCACCGTCTGCTTGAGAAATTGTCAGATTTACTAAGATATCTTCAAGATTTTTACCAAACTCAGAAACAGTATTATCGCCTTGCTTGGCGGAAAACAATTTTGCCTGAAGGGCGGTATCGGATTGTTTCGTTAAAAGATGTTTTTTTATGTCTCCTAATAATGAATCCATAGAATCGTAACTAGATTTTAATCTCAATTTCGCATTATTTGAAATTCGTGTTTTCAGAATGAATTTAATTAAAATAGGCTTGCCATCATCGTTAAGCATAGAATGATAAAATTCTGCCGCGTCGATTAGTTTATGTGTAATAGCTTCCGAGTCATCCATTACAGGCAAGAGGCTCGTGGCCACTTTCAGGTCAAAAGCCGACATATCTGAATGTATAATTTTCGCGTCCTGGTTATCCCGATTTGTACTTTCCGCGTCTTGGTTATCACTACTCAAACCTTCTGCGAATTGTTTATCAAAATTTATAATTTCCTGATATACTTTTTTAATTTTGTCTATAGTATTTTTAGAATATTCAATGTCTGCTTCGTCGAGTTCAGAATCTTTTATTTTTTGATTAATAGCAGAAACCTCCTCACTCAGTCGAGAGTAAATAGTTTTTGCTTCCCTAACTTTAGTTGAAACGATGGATGTTTTTCGTCTGTCGTAATTTAATTTTCCTAGATAAGTTCTGACATCTGCTAGAGAACTTAAAATTATGTTTAAGTTATCTCCCATGAAAAATATGCAAATCTAATTATTTAAGAGCAAAGTACTTGTTAAAGAGGTCCCTATTTCAATACAATTTACTTAATTCTATAACTTACTTAGTACATTTTTTCTTTTTAATTACTAAATTGCTTAATTTTTTCCATTCTTTACATATCGCCTTGTTTCTTATGTCCATTTTCAGTTTTTTTTTTTTTCCCATAAGTGTAATAACCATCTTTATAATTATCCTAAAAAGAACCTAAAAAAAAAATTTTATACTGCTTCCTCCGTCATTAATTCATCCCTTGATTTTCTTAACTCGCTTCTGTTAATTTCTCTTCGAATAGTTTTTCGTAATTCCTTACGATAACGAAGAATCCCACTATATATGATATACAGGATAACGGCTACTACAAGTGTTAGTAAAAGGTACTCTGACAGCGAAAACCCCTTGTTTGATATTTCGCTCCTTGCGTCTCCATTCGAGGCCTGGTTGATAACTATTTCCTCTTTAGACTTGGCACTACCCATTTTACTCCATATCGGTGCTTTTCTTCTTATGGTTTTTTGGCTGGCAGGATCGCCATGTAATAATTTGATGTTCAGATAGGTTGCAGCAAAGGGTTCAAAGAAAACGGTGTTTCATATTCAACATCAAACTATATTCTCAATCTTAGTTCATGTCGCCACATACATAGTTGTTCCACTTACGCTAAATGTTTATATTACATATTTGTTATATCGACAGTATTGTTATACTAGCTAATCATAATAACTAATTAGAACACTAATACAATATACTAATACAGAGTGTTTTACCCTCATATTACACCTTTGGTTTGATGTTTTGTTTTGAATTTTAGTGATTTTTCCGAAATTGTTCGCGGTAAAAACAAATTTCGAACCGGTTAGTTATACAGGGTGTCCCAAAAGTAATGGGACACAGAGCAACAGCAGACTTCTTAAGTCGAAATAATGCAATTTATTTAAACTTGCATTATCCCAAAATTGATAACAACCAAGATACAGGGTGTCAAAGTTTTAATTTTGTTTTTGTTTTTTTGCGATTATTTCTTAACGAAACGACATAGCAGCAAAAAATTAAGGGTTTTGGGGTTATAATACTAATACGAATACACAATTATTTTAAATATTTTAGCATTCTTGCATTAAAAATATCGAATGCGAATATCTCGAAAATGGTTGCTCCTAACGACTTAATAAGTTATACGTTTATGATGTAAGAGAAGTAAAGTAACTTAGTTTTTTAATAGTCGGATCGATATAAGAAGCCCAAACAAAGTTATGCCAGCTAAAAAGAGTGGGCCATGCCGTAGGCAGCGCCCTCTACTGGTTACACAAAAACTATAAATAATTTTAAATTCCCCACCTCAAAAAACCCCAAATCCTCTAATTTTCTACTGCTATGTCGTTTCATTAAGAAATAATCGCAAAAAACAAAAACAAAATTAAAACGTTGACACCCTATATCTTGGTTGTTATCAATTTTGGTATAAGGCAAGTTTAAATGAATCGCATTATTTCGCCTTAAGGAGTCTGCTGTTGCTCTGTGTCCCATTACTTTTGGGACACCCTGTATATAGATAGACAACACTGCCTACGAACACACCTAAAGTTAGCCGAACGGTGCGCGACAATAATCCATGAACACTGAGTTTCGGCGCGGCCGATTTTTGGCCGACACCGAAGCTGTCCCGAAACTAGATTTTTACCGAAACCGAACCTTTGGTCGGTCTCATGGATAGAAGGTATTTTTTATTTTCCAATTGAATTAATTTTTGTTTTTTTAATATCTTGTAAATTACAAGGAATAAAAATTTGAATAAATGTATAGTTTTACCTCCTATACTTTTTCTGTGATTCATTATTTTGACAATTCCACCCGTGTATAAAAAATGTCATCTAAAATATCAAAAATTCTAGTGCTCATCATAATATGAAGGAACGTTTTGAGAACAAAGTTATTAAAAACATAAACATATTAAAATCAAAAATTAAAACTAATAATCATAATCTACCTTATTTAGATTGTGATGAATAAAGAAAAGCTTCTCTCCATTTTCAGAGGTTAGCCTACACCTATTGTCAACATATTTGACATGTCGACAGATTTGGTGATTCCCCTGTTTAAAATGGGGAAATACCTAGCCAAACAGTACGGAGATACAGCGTTAGCGTAATAACCTTGGAAGACGGCGCGCGAAGCACTGATGCCAGGTGTTCTTTTTTAGATTTTGATCCGGCCGGAATTCCGGCGATCCGGTCCGGCTAATGGCCGGAATTCCGGTTTCGGCCGGATCGGGAAAACCCCGATCCGGTGCTTCCCTAATAGTAACCCCCTTGCCCCTTCGTTTAGTTATTATTTTTCTTGCTTTTTCACTTTATTTAAGTTTAATGTCCTCATAGTTTCAAGTATCGGCTATTATTCCGAGTCTATTATTAGAGAGAATACATTACATTATAATGTTTTTACTAAGCCCATAGCAAATTTCTCGCTGTTTGCTCTATGTAATTTCATACATGTCATTGTGTATATTACTGTTCATTTGTACAGCCCTGTCTCACCGTTTAAAAGTTTTCTGCTAAATAATAGTGCAGGGATTTTATGGTTGGAAAGCCAGACCGAGCCCAGGACTGACTAGTATATTAAATTACATGATATGGCCGATGGAAAATACATTTAACGAGAAACGGTTAATTTTATTTGCTTTTCTTTCCGGGTGTAGCACATTACCCTATGCCCTATGATACTTTTGTATGCTCCCGCTCCCGCTTGGCAATAAAACAGGGTGTAATTAAATGTTCGTTAAAAATGCAAGACCTTGAATTTGTTTTTTTTTTTCACTTGTCTACAGCGAAGTCAAGGGAATTATGGTGTAAGATTATACGTTTGCCTAATAAATATATATTTTGTAATCTACCTACAGGGCGCTTTGAATTTTCTATAAGTACCCCCCACGTTAGCAGTTCAATAGAGGTATTACGGTGGAAAAAACGCATATATGTATAAAACAACTGTCATATTCTTGCTATAAGGCAGCAGGGCCGTAGCCGGGGGGGGGGGGGGGTTAGGGGGGTTGTAACCCCCCGAAATAAAAAAAAGATATTTATTTTAGACTTTTTATAAGTATTAATGAGACTGCAGTTATATACAGTGCGCCCGTCTCACTTTGTTGTTACACAACATAATAGTTAATCTTATTTACGGGCTACAATGGCTGCAGATCGCCTTAATGGTCTGGCTTTCCTATAATATGTCCACCGTGATATAAACGTAGATGTAAACAAAATCATAAATATTTTCTCTTCTGAGAACAGGAAACTTGATTTTGTAATTTAGTACAAAGTAAGTAGGTACTTCAGATATTTTTTTAGTTCTTATTGTTTATTTTTCGTTTTTATTTTTATTTTGTTTTTGATCTTATTATTACATGATATAATTTATTATAATAATTATTATACTAAGATATAATTATGACTTAATATAAGAGACATGTTAATTAGTAAAATAAATAGTTTATTGTTTATTTTGTCGACCGACCTTCCAAATTTCGAATTTCTTTTAAATTAAAAGAGTGTTTTAAAGTCTGGCATATTGCCGCAGATTAAGCGTTACGGTTATTTTACCCCAAAAAGGGCGTGGCACCCCAAAAAATTCTCGCTCCCCCCCCCTAGAACAATTCCTAAATCCACCACTGGAACAAACCCCCCCCCCCCCCCCGAAATTATTTTCTGGCTACGGCCTTGTAAGGCAGCCATATAATAGATATAAAACAAACCTCAACATATTGTGAAAGACTGTAAAAGCAGGCTTTGTTCGACTTTGGTATGTTTATTCCGAGCTTTTTTTTTTAATTTAAAAGACTTTATTTATTAACAATTATTTTTCTTTTTTTTAGGTAAGTTAAGCAAATTCACCCGCCACCACCCTAGAGAAATTAAATGGCGAGATGTTCTCGTGGTGTAAGTAGATACTGTATCAAAATCATAAGACAAGTTTCTTAATAAAATCAATATTGCCCATACTTACGATATAATCAGATCAGTGTGCAACAAACAATAACAAAATTGAATATTTTGTAAAATTGTTTTTACAATAATACTTACCTACCTTTATATATTTAACCAATAATTACAGTCGGGTCTATCACATTTTCTCAGAAGTTGATAAATAGATATTTAAATTATTTACTGAATTGTTTTCTGTCAAAACTGTTTAATTCATGATTTATTTAGTAATTTACTACATAATTAACCTTCCTTCCCAAATATTGTTATTTTTGTAACACACATAAATGTACATAATTAATAATTAATTTTGAAGAACTAGTCCATACTCAAAGTGGAGTTAAATGTGCGATTTTCACAAAGTCTGTTAAAACTCTCTAATTTTTCTTTCGCTCTCTTCATTTCTCTGCCCAAGACGGGGCCTTTGCACTAGCCCTTGACTTTCCAGTATGCTGAAGTCTTGTCGGTCTTCTGACTACTAATTTTTTACACCTCGTGTACACCATGGAAAGCTTCATTACGACTCAATTCCACTTATTATTTTTTCTATTGCTAACAACATCAGCATTGTACTATTTGCTTTGTTTTCCTGATAATGAGTGTTTCTACACTCGAAACATGTCGAATTATTATGAATTATTCTAGGTTCGCCTAGCTATTCTAATAAACTTGTGGAGAAAGACTTTGTAATTTTCATTTTTCTAATAATTAATTATTGCGTACGTACAATATCTGTATATTAGTGTATAATATAATATACATTTTATAATTGTATATAGATAATTAAATGGCATTTTGGGCAAAGCTATGAAGAAGGACGTTCATAGACTATAATATTGCTGTTTTTGTTCAAAACACCCCTATAACATAATTACATTTTAAAGCAACAAACTAAACATCCATGTGACAATTTAATTAGCTTGTTACATTATAACAGTCTCTCCAAGGTGTGCTAATTCCGTAGTTTGTCAAATTTTGGTTTATTTAGAATATGACATAGTTAAATATAGATAATACAATGGACGCGGCACCGTCACGTATCTAATTAAGTCAGAATTAATTACACAGGACCCGCAGTAATATTAATTAGAAAAGGGTATTTTATAGTTTGGGAAAATGGGAAATTATAAATGGATCCCTAAAAGCTTTGTCATAACGTTCTGTTGCAGAATGGTTAAGATTATAAAAACTTTTTAAATGGCATAGGTACTAATCTGTAGCCAAAATTATACGTAGTTTGACATTATGTAGGAAGCATTCATGTTTTTTACCCAATTAATGGTTGGGAACGATTGTACCGTGCGATCAAAAATGTTGGCAATATTTCCGTCAATGTCTCTTTACCTTAGTAGTATGATTGATATCTTGCGTAGTCTTCATTTCAAATTGTCGGGCTGTTTCCTATTCATTATGTAAAATTTTGTTACAAGAACCGAAAAACAGCTACAGACATTATCAGAATAATTATCTTGTTGAACTTTCATTGTCTTTATTTTGTTAGTTAATACCGTGCGAGCAAAAATTATTTGCATCAAAGAGGGCTTGGATTAAAAAACGTAGGGCTTGGTTTAGATCACAATGATATGCATGGGGACGATATATCTAACCAAAGCTAGGTTAAAATTTTGCCAAATTCATATGACATGATATGCCAAACTAATGGGTAATAAAATAAGTAGACAAATACAAATTTATTTTTGTTGTTTACAAAATTAACAAAGTAAGAATATACAGAAGGAAAAAGAAAAATAATTACATGTATTCTGATAATTCACATAACCGGAGAGGTGGAACCAGGCTTCATCCGAAAAAGATGTCAGGTCTAATAAATCATTTCTTTCCAATAAATTTTGTGTAAACCATTGAGAATAATTCCTGCGTCTTTCCAAATCTGCGGCTTGTATTTCTTGGAATACTTGCACTTTATAAGGAAATAAATTTAGCTGCTTCTTAAGAATAGTCCTGCATGTTCCATAAGATCGTCCCACTTCTTGGGACAAGCGTCTTATACAATTTGTTGGCGTATTTTGCATTTTTTCACGAACGTTCGTAACAAGTTGATCTGTTCTTACAGATGGTCTTCCTGCTCCTTTTTTGTGTTGCATAGAACCTGTTTCCTTAAACACAGCCACGGTTCTTTTCATGCAATGATAAAAATTCCCAGCAATAAAAGCAACGTTAGGAAAATGTTCGTGAAAATCGTCCATGCACAAACCAGGATTGTATTGCCACTTACCATTTACTCTAACCCAGTTTCGAAATACGCTTCAACCATGAATGTTTTGTGCTGTTCCGTAAAGACCATTGTGGGAACTGTTCAAGAAATTGGAAAAATTAGCGATGAATCAAATTACTTGTAACGACTGTCAGAGATGACGGAATAACTGATTGATTGTTAATTCAGGTAGTTACTGACACCCAAGAGGTATTAAGCTCTACGGCTAATATTACATCCTTAGATGCAAGGCCCTGTTTGATGAAAATAATTTTTGCTCGCACGGTATTATATATTAGGGACAAAAAATCAATAAAAGAACGAAAATACATTTAATTCCGTGTTTTGTTAAAAAAAAAATGGTTTTTAATTAGTGATGAAGAAAAATTTATTTGGTCAGTTAAAGTCGGTTATTGTTTTTCTAAAAAAATCCTGTTTTTTCATTTGTCTTAACTTTATTTTTTAAGCAAGAATTTGTAAAACTTAATGACGCTTGGTTAATTATCAATAAATCATGGGAATTTTTCATGTTATTTTTTCCCCTCCTATTTATTAATATTTCAACATTCCTCCCGTTGGTATTTATTATTTTACATGGATTTCAGTTGATTGAAAATTAATTGATTATAAAACGCGAATATGATGCAAAATGAAGTTTAATAAATATACAATAGATTTTCCGTGCTGGTAAAACAAACAACAGGATCCTGACTGCAAAACGTGGGCGTATTTTTTTCCAATTATTTCGGTAGAAATATATTTTCCTTTTGTTTAGGCAAAAATTATATAAAGTAAAACGTAATATTAAGAATATACAGGATACAGCAAAAAAGATTTTTTATTTGTTTATGGGGCTGGGAACAAACCCGATGTCTTAGAGAGACAGTTTATTTCTTTTTTATCAGTCTACATCCGCCGCCAGTGCCTTGCTTTGGAAAGAACATTATATAGCGCCAGTCGCTGACAAAATACTCGTAATAGTAATTTACGTAACAAGACCGGAAAGTAGTGTTTTGCAGGTCGAGACAAGCATTGAAGCTTGCAGAGACCTGCAAAACACTAATTTTCGGTTGCGTGACGTACAAAATTTGTTTTAAGACCGACACTTCGATATAGATTTAATTCTTTATTTTATTTTATATTATTCTTAAATGCATCGTATGACTTCTCGTAACGGGCTTTTGATTTTACTGGCAATATATCGTAAGTCGCTTTCCTTGCTGCCTCCAAAATTTCTTCTGGAATCTCATTTTTCGTGTCGGATATTTCAAAATCTGAATTCATATTTTTAAATTTGTGCAATCGCGAACAAGTTTTTTTTTTTTTTTTTTTTTTTTTTTTTTTTGGCATTAAATTTACTATTTATTTATTTATTTAGATTTTATTTAGATTTATTTATCTATTTTATTTAGATTTAGATTAGATTTTAGATTTAGATTAGATTACATTAAAATATTACAATACTACATGGTACCAACCATGAGGTAACAAAAAAAATTTAAGTACTATGTGTACACTATGGACTTAAAGTCTGTGTGTGCACACGTTCACTTACACTGTTAACTTAGACAGATAGGTACTTAATATTTATATAAAGTCTATAATAATCGTAAGTATACTTAATATCTAATAGTAAACCCATTTTTTACAATAATTTACAAAAATCTAATAACATTTTTAATTCGTTCAGTGTTATTTATAATCCATGTATTAAGATCCTTTTTTATGTGTTGAAATTTTTTTGTTTTAAAATGCTCTGGTAACAAGTTTAAAATTTTAGGAGCCACATAAGAAATGAATCGTTGTGCAGCATAAAAATGTATAATAGGAACCGTTAAGTTACGATTTATAATCGCTCTAGTCAAGATTTCATGACCAATGTAATTATGAAAAATATTTCTAGTTAAAGAAAATCTAAGCACATTTTTTATATATAATTGAATAATTGAGAAGACACCAGCCTGTTGAAATAAAAGTTCAGAGGAAAAATATCTGGAATTAAACAAAACTATTTTTAAAATATATTTTTGGGCAATAGTAATGTTGCTCAATACATTTTTATGAGCAGAGCCCCAACATATTATTCCATAACTGAGACAGGATTCAACCAAAGATTTATAGATATTAATTATAACCACTCTGTTTAGGATGTTACGCAATTCGTAGAATTTATAAATGAGCTTTTTTAATTTATTTTTTACATATTCTGTATGAGCAGACCATTTTAAAAACTGGTCAAAATACACACCCAAATATTTTGTACATTCCACAGATCTAAATATACCACTACATGAACATTTCTCAGAGAAGTCACAAACATTTGAGTGAACTACAATTTCATTTTCATTAGGTAACCCACTCTTATTCATTGAAAAACACATAAAATTTGTTTTGTTTACATTAAGAGTTAAAAGATTATAGTCCATCCAAACCTTTACATAGGTTGCAGCCCTCTCTGCCCTTTCAAATACATTGTGCCATGTTAACCCCTTGATCAGAAGAACTGTATCGTCAGCAAAGCAAACAGTTTTTACATTAGGCATTGCATTTGCTAGACTGTTAATATATATAGAGAATAGAATCGGGCCAAGCACTGTACCTTGCGGAACACCAAACTCTACACCTTTAGAAGAGCTACATACTGTATTTAGTTTAACTTTTTGTGTTCTATTAATTAAATAAGAATTAAACAGCTGAAGAACTTTACCCCTTATTCCAATTAATTCCAATTTGTGCAGTAATATGCGATGATCAACCGTGTCAAAGGCCTTAGATAGGTCCAGGAAAATGGCCAGAGGTTTATAGTTATTATTAAAACAATTTATAATATAATTAGTGACTTCATATAAAGCAGAATCGGAACCCATTCCCTCTCTAAATCCGAATTGCGAATCTGACATTAGCTTATTTGAATTAAGAAAGTTACATAGTCTCTTTTTTATGCATTTCTCAATAATTTTACAAATAGGACTTGTAAGGGCAATAGGTCTATAGTTATTGATATCTGTTTTCTCTCCTCCCTTATATAATGGTATGATTACGGCATTTTTAAAGATGTCAGGAAAAATACCAGTTTCAAAAATTATATTTACAATATGAACCAGGGGCTTAACTAGATATTTATAGTTAGATTTTATGATTGTATTAGACATACCAAAACCATCAAAAGATGAAGAATGTTTTAAAGAGTTAATTGATCCGACAATTTCTTCATCGATAATAGGATACAAAAACATGGAGCCGGGAAACTGGGTTTCATTCAACAAGAAATTCGGCACATTAGTTGGCCTACTTATTTTATTAGCTAATCTTGCTCCTATAGTACTAAAAAAATTACAAAGTTCATCGGCAATAGATGGTTGATCACACAACTCCTTGTTATTGATATCACTCAGGGCAGTAATGCTAGTTTTAGTCTGGATATCGTTAGTCACCTGTTTAATTATGTTCCAAGTCTTTCTGGGATCATTGTTTGTTTTAACATAAGTTTGACATAAACAACAAATTAAAAATCAACGAACTGTCACTCGACAATACATCGAAATGTTATCATAGTAACGAAATCAAGGTAGATTGTATTATCAAAGAGCGATTGGAAAATGAAAAAATAGTGACCGAAAAAATCTTTTGCCGGTCCCTCACGTCCATTTGCCGGTCTTGATCGACGAAACGTTATTTTCTGGGCGAAAAATTGTCCAGAAAATGTATATTTTCTGGTCGGTCTTAAAAAAATTGTTTTATGAGAATATTTCGTAATTTTCACAGGACAGGTTAAGACGGGGCAACCAATTTTTTTCTGTTATAGAAAGTATATAACTGTAATTTGGCATGTTTCATTCTTTTTAGCGATGCTGTAAGAAGCCTCTAGATTTTACCCAAAAAAAAACCCTGCAGCTACCGTCTGCAGGTTTATATAAGGCAACACTGCCATTTGTGCATTGTCACAATCAGGCATTGTGTGCTATAAGTTTTTACATTTAGGACATCCTGAGCTTATTTTTTCAGGTTGTTAAGGAAATTACTTATATTCAATTTATACTCTCGAACCTGAGAAAATGCTTCAAAATTAAGATTTTTTAAAAATTCATCGCGTTGCTATAATAAGAGAAAAGAAGGCTCTTGGGACGGGAGGGGGAGTAAATGCCCCTTTACCTCCTCCACCCCCTAGCTACGCCAGTGTTGCGAAACCAGTTACTATGGGCACTTAAAATACATTTAAAAATTAATATCGTTGATCTTTTGACCGCAATAATGCTTTTTGCAATAAAATGCCCAACACCCACAAGACAGGGCTGGATTAGGAAATATATATATTTTATATTAATGTTAATATAATTTTTCTTTTCTACACAATGACCACAATTGCCGCAAAGGTTTCAGATATATTTTGGTTTTGCAATAATAATAATAATAATAATATGCCTTATTGCTGGTAGAAGTTACAAATCGCGTTCTGCATACAGTGTGGATTTGTAACTTCTAAATTCAGCAAATCCAGTACAATTATTTTTTGAAAAAATGCTTGGGCGCGGGTTTGTAAAAAATTATCGATATCTAATTTGGGACACACTGTATCAATATTTTTTTTATACAAAATAGCACAACTAAAATTGTTAAAACCCGTGTCCGTGCATGCGTTTTTCCAAAAAAGAAAACTGACTGGGTAATTTATTCCTAGTTACAAACTTATAATGTATTATCCCGGGCTATTGCACTGGACCTCTAAAGCCTTTGACTGTGTCTGGCACGAGGGGCTCCTAAGTAAACTGCGTTCTTATGGTATGCCCGGTCGATTTTGTTCATGGTTGTCTAGCTTCCTCAAGGACCGTTCTCTGCAAGTGGCGATTGACGGGTTTCTCTCAGACACCTTCACCATCAATGCTGGTGTTCCTCAAGGGTCCATATTATCCCCCACTCTCTTCTTACTGTACATTAACGACCTTCTAGCGAAAACAGAAAATCCAATGTATAGCTTTGCTGACGACAGCACACTTATCTCATCTTTTACTTTGAAACCTCAAACATCGGCTACTGACGCACATCTTCGCAGACAACATGAGGTATCACGCCTCAATAAAGACCTGGAAGAAATTTTGTCTTGGGGTGACAGTAACCAAGTCGAATTTAACGCTCAAAAAACCCAGGCAGCAGTTTTCTCTAAGAAGGTTAACATTGCAGAACCCAATATCGTTATGGCAGGACACGCAATTCCACTGACTTCGTCTATTAATTTGCTGGGTGTCAACCTGGGGGGAAATATGTCTTGGCATAATCACGTTGTGGCAATCGCCAGGGCAGCTTCCCAGGAGCTCGGTATACTTTTCCGGACCTACCAAAAAGTTGTATACACCTCAACAACTTTTGACACTCTATAAAGCCCAGATTCGACCATCACTGGAATACTGCTCTCATATCTGGAGTTCTGCACCGAAGCATACCCTTCGGTTGTTGGATTCCATCCAAAGGAGAGCCGTTCGTCTAATCGGCGACCACGAGCTGACTAAGAAGCTCGACAGCTTAGAACATCGAAGACAGGTTGGTGATTTGACTCTCTTCTACAGATATTTCCATGGCAAGTGTTCGACAGATATTGCCGGCTCGATTCCACCTAGAGTAATGCATAGCAGAAACACACGACGAACCACTGCCGCCCATCCCTATGTGGTTCAACTTAGTACACCCCGAACATCATTGTTTCAGAACTCTTTCATTTGGAGGACGTCATCTTTGTGGAACGGCCTTTCTGAGACAGTGTTTCCAACCGAATATAACCTCCAACGATTAAAAAAAACCGTGAATCGCTTTCTTCGCACACGCACCGCTTCCAGAGCGCCTTAAAGGATTTTTCCTATAGTGCTTGTGCTCGATCATAAAAAAAAAATTATCGGCTGTTGTTTCTGATTTTGAGGTGTCACTTTATGTTCAACGTTGAACCCTATACTCACATACATGCAACCAGTTTATTGCCAAAGGTATGTAATCGGACTATTGAAAATGAGGCCTCTATGCGACTCGTTACTGGGATAGTGAGCATGCGCAATATATAGTATAAACAAAAATGTCAATCAGCTGTTGCTCAGATGAGAACGGAACCGTCATTCATTATTTTTATTTTATGTCGTGTGGTGTTTGTCTGAATTTTAAGTGTTGTGTTATCTAGTTTATAATAGAGACACTATAATAGCGCCTTTTAATTTGTAACTCTCGTAAATGTACCTTTGCTATCCTATGTAACAAACTGGTCTTTCAAAAATTTAGCACTAAATACATTTAGGGCCGGCTTTGTTCAGTGTTTACATGATCCACAAAATGATTTGAACTTCTCAAACTCTGTATCCCGCTTTAGTCCTTCATAGGGGTCACAATCTCGTAACATGCCATTAGCAATATACTGGTTTCATTTATATGTGGTCCGACTACGTGATATACCGAGACCATTTACATCTGAAATAATGGCGTAAATGTATGCTTAAAATTTAGATAAAACGCCACCCTGTACTCCTGTACACGACTGTACAGTGTACATTACTGTACATGCTATACAATTACATGCTGGAGAAGGTCTGCGCTTCGTATAAAATAAATAAAAATAGTTTTAGCACTTGTCGCGATTTTAATGGGTTATTTTAATTAGCTGATATAATACTGGATGATATGAGTTTTAATTTAAACAACTTAACGTTTTTCGCAGATGTTGTCATGGGAACTTTTAATAGGGGTACTTTAAACCAGACTGCGAATGCCGTCATCCGAATTAGGAGCAGTTGACTGAATGAGATGTAACTAAACGATAAATTACACAATTAGTCTTGTAGATGAAAATATAATGCGCTGCTGTGTGTCTGTGAGCATTGGGGGACGAATATTTATATACAACTGTGTTTTGTCCGCGGCTTCGCTTATGAGAATCAATTCTAGACATTTAACTGTCTGTTAATCAAATCTGAATTTTGCTCTGCTGATATTGCATCCAAAATGCGCCTCGCTAAAATCGAACGCATAGAAATTTTGATTATGTTGGGTTATGGCTTATGGAGATGAAAGTAGAAGTCATAGGAAAGTCCGTGATATATTCAATAAAAAAATACCCAAATCGCCCGCCTATAGCCAATCGACAGTGTCTAGGGTAGCAATTAAGTGCAGAACTTCCCGTAATTTTAAAGATAGAGGTAAAAGTCTTTGTCCTGGTATACCTGATGAGAAAAAGTAAACTTATTATCACTACAGAAAGATTATCTCATAGCTCAAGCGCACAATTTGGGCGAGATTTGAATACCTACTCATCAAACCACCGTTTTTAACTTTTTTATTTAAAAAGGGAAGTTTCATCCCTACAAGCCAGTAATTGTACAAGAGTTATTGGACGATGATCCTGATAGGCGAGAGCCAATTTGTGAAATAATGATTGAGCTAACAGATCCTAACCACGCACGAATTGTCCAAAGAATTTATTTTTCGGATAAAGCTACGTTTTCTATAAATGGTTAGGTTAATAGACAAAACTGCAGATACTGGACACAGGAAAATCCTCATTGGTTCATAGAAAATCACACATATAATGAAAAGGTTAATGCATGGACGGGCATTGTTGAAACAAGGCCAGTGGCGGCTCGTGACTAGTGAGTCAGGGGGGGGGGCCGCTGGCTTTAAATTAAAAAAATTAAAATGTCTATTATTTTCGAAAGTACGTGTCTGTTTTTTCTAACTTTCTTGTTGTGAATTTTAATTTCATTAGCATAAGCACTACTTAAACAAGTTAAAATATTAGTTTGTCCTAAACTTACGCGTAAACTGTGCCTTACTTTTACATTTTGATTGCACTTGTAGGTACTGTATTCAATAGTGGTAGTGGCCGCCCTGTATTTTTTAAATCAAGTTTTTCACTTAAGCTCAGAGAACTACTAAACACAAGCTTCTGTAAATCAATGACCTTCATATTAGACGAAATTTTCCAACTTTATAATGTAACTAATAAATAAATCAAAACAAATAAACAAAACGTGAGCGGCATCGACAGGTCGAATCGCGGGTCGCGAACAGCTGTT
The DNA here is from genome assembly GCA_963969555.1 of Polydrusus pterygomalis. Lineage (NCBI taxonomy): Eukaryota > Metazoa > Arthropoda > Insecta > Coleoptera > Curculionidae > Polydrusus > Polydrusus pterygomalis. The sequence goes on along the minus strand of OZ018376.1, from coordinate 30,781,716 downwards.
GGGCGGAAAATTTTGAGCTCCTCGTTGTGCGATATGTAGGTGACGTCACGCCTCCGTAGTCATAACGAGAAGTCCCGTTGAATCGGGACGAATAATCGGTCGCCCGCCCGCGCTTTGTATAATCTTGAGAGCGCGCAACTCGCTTGTCTATATGAGTATAGCCTGCCCGCTGGAATAGGGCTATGTTTGGTTTGAATAATTATGCCAGCGCTTAGTATAACCTACCCGCTGGAATAGGGCTATGTTTGGTTTGAATTATTTTAATGGATTACTTACATACATTGCTTTATTGGTTTTTTAAGTAAAGTATTTTTGGATTCTGTTTGAAATAACTGCAGGGAGGGCGGCGCCCCAGAGCCCTTCATTAACGAGCCGCCACTGAACAAGGCTAATCAATTTCTCTACAAGTAGTACAAAATGTACAATAGGAATTTTTAGATCGATTTATTTACTGCAAAACAGTTGGTGGAGGACACATTATAAAATAGTTTTTCTTTCATACTTTTTTTGTCATTTGTCTATTTTGTTTTAAAAGTTTATATAGTAAACAGTTGAAGATGGGTACCTATAGTTTTATGAAAAATGTCTAGAATTTACTGTAGAATGTGAAAATGTATAATATACAATATGTTTCCTTAAAAAAATTAAAGGTAATACACGTAAAGTCGATTCACTCAGTAAACCTGCAAGATGGCCGACATGTCATATGACAAAAGTCATTGAAAATGCAAAAATTTATTTTATTCAGCTGGAATATGACTTTTGTCATATGACATGTCGGCCATCTTGCAGGTTTACTGAGTGAATCGACTCTAGCAATTATGTGGGCAGTGTTCTACAGTGTGCCCAGTTAAGTCCGCATCATATGGGATTTTTTTTTATTAATAGCAATAGCTTTATTCGAATTTTGACTTTGACATCAAGTTCTGCTTCGATCGAGATGAAAATTAAGCAAAAAAATAGTAGTCACATGATTCGAATTATCTGTCAAATTTTAAATTTTCCAAAAAATAATTCAACAGTGGGGTTATTTCTGAAAATATCGAAAAAAGTTATTAGAAAAAGTTTTTTTAAATGCAGTTTCTAGCCCACATGCAAAATGTTTTCCACTTAATGAACACTTTACTGATGACACTGTGTTCTTTTTTGTATTAATATTAAGGTGTATCACTTTCAGACACAAACTACGTTTTCAAAAATTCTTATTTTATGAAGTTACCTTATACAGGGTCAAAAACAAATAAACTTTGCATCACATGCGACCAAATTTTAATAGCCCAATTTTGATTTTGTAGAAAAACACACATTTAATGTGGCGCTACTTTAAAGAAAATGTATCTGAAGTAAAGCCTTGTCAAAACTGAGACGTTTTATGTAGGTTGCGTTGAGTCTTATTTTGCAAAAGTTGTGCAATTTACAAAATATGGGTAAAAATCAAAATTATCTTATGCAGCTAAAATTTTGCAGGTGGTCTAGAAACTGCATTTAAAAAAACTTTTTCCAATAACTTTTTTCGATACTTTCAGAAATAACCCCACTTTTGAATTATTTTTTGGAAAATTTAAAATTTGACAGATAATTCGAATCATGTGACTACTATTTTTTTGCTTAATTTTCATCTCGATCGAAGCAGAACTTGATGCCAAAGTCAAAATTCGAATAAAGCTATTGCTATTAATAAAAAAAAATCCCATATGATGCGGACTTTACTGGGCACACTGTAGTCAAGTCAAAGTCAAATTTCGAATAAAGTTATATTAATAAAAAAAAATCCCATATGACACACTGTATATAAAAGGCTGATTCGTATCTTCATCACAACTCTGTATGTGACAATAAAGTATATTTTTTTAATGTTTCTCCTATTTCCGATCTAACTTAATAAAATGTATGAAGAATAAACTTCGGCGTATAAAGTTCATATAAACACAAATTAATATTTAACAAACGATGGCATGTCGGATGAGCACTGTTCAACGTCGCATACAAAGTAGGAAAACGGCGGATGTTGATGGGGTAACGTACAAAGTACATCAGGACGATCCTTTATTATTAAAAAGTTCTGGCAGACTAGGCAGTTGATTAATGCGTCTTTGGGATCAAGTTGTCTTAATAAAATAAGGAATAGAAAAAAATATTTTTTTAACTTTATGTCTATAGCTTAGCATTAAAAAACGTAGTTCTGGACGTCTATTCTCCAACTTAAGAGAAGTGAATGCTCTCTCGCGAGAAGGGACCATTTACATCATATGCTCACATCGTCTTTTGCAGTCAAAAGTCCGTATTCTCCAGCATGACCGATGAGAATGATGTAGGCGTGGCTTCCAAGGAGCCAAATTTAAATTTCTATTGCAGTATGATCATCGAGGTAGAATATTTTTCTGTATATTCCAGCGCATGCACCATTTATTTGATTCTGCACTGTACGAAAATTTAAATTTCGAATAATTTGTTTATCTATTGGTTATTCATATAATAATATATCGGATTATGTTATTAAATTATCGGTTTGTATTTATTTATATTTAAACAAGATAAATACTTTAAACCTTATTATAACTAGGTATTACCTTTGAATAGAAACATAATTCAATAAAACAAAAAAAAAATAGTATTAAAACTTAATATTTATTTATGCAAATACTGTAAACAGTCGAGAACAATTAATAAAACAATATACAGGGTCCTGCACATCACCTCCCGTCTTCCATAGCTCACTTAGTAATTAAGTTAGAATTTTCATATTTTGCAGACCTTATCTGTATCTTAGGGCGCATTTCAGGAAAATATTTTTTTTCAAACAGGGTGTTCCAAAAAAGTGTGACGTCATAAGGGTGTATTTTTTTAAATTACATGCCATGTATTTTCTTACATTTTTGGGTGCTTCCTATAGGTACCTACATACCCCTAAAATTTTATTAAAATTGATTTAGTATTATAGACGAAAAAAATAAAAAATAAAAAATATCAGTTTTGCGCCACTGGTATCTTCTTTATCTTAACATAGTCTAAAACAAAGTCGCTGTCGCTGTCTGTCCGTCCCCTACCAGCTATATATGCTTAAATCTTTAAAACTACGCAACGGATTTTGAAGCGGTTTTTTAAATAGATAGAGTGATTCAAGGGGAAGGTTTTTATGTATAATAGCGACCCGCCCCGGCTTCGCACGGGTGCAATTTCAGAAAGTGACATGCCGGGTACTAATATATCGGGTTTGTATTTATACCAGCGGGTTGCAACACATGCCGGATACACGCTAGTTAAAAATAAATAAAAAATAAAAATAATGCCTCGTTAATAAATTTATACAAAGGTACATAATTATTAAATAAGGTATAACAATTTCGTTAACCAAGTTTGGTTAACACGAATTGTACAGGGTGTCCAAAGTTTAGTGTCAAACTTTGCAAACTTTAAAGCAATTTATTTTTCTTTTTTCAAATGGGAACCCCTGTATATTTTTATGTCATTCGATGCAGAATTAAAAATTAAACATTTTTCCTAATTGCAACCCTATCGCAATTTCTAACGCATCAAGAGTTATTTACAGAAAACTAGTTTAACAACTATTCCAACAGTCATTATTATGAAGAAATATCGAAGGTGGCTTTGAAATACAATTTATTGGTATTAAAGTTTATTAAAGTCACCATAGACCATTTTGACTTTAGTAATCTAAACGTTTCAAGTATTGTTAAATTGTTAGTAATTATTAACTGGAAATGATAATCGTGAATATGGTTATCCTTGAAAATTCGTTGAACTGTTCTTTCGATTACATCTACGGCATCAACGACTGCTTGTTGAGTAACTGAATGGTTTTCTATAACAGATAATAGCACAGCCAATTGATTTTTTTTCAGTTCGGGCCGGTTTATTTCTCACTGGTTTTGGGTAAATTACATTTCCCGTTTGTACAAACCTCTCTAATATGTTTTGCAGGCTCCTTTTGGCTGGATGTCGTCGTTCCAGATAACACTGTGCGTAAACTCGGCTTGCCAAAAAAGAGTTCTCTTCGCATGCTCCTAATATAAAAATAATATCTACGAGCTCTTCTTGGTTGTAGTCCATCACAAAAAACAATATAAAGTGATTATAACAGCTTAAATAATTACTAACAATTTAACAGCATTTAAAACTTTTAGATTACTAAAGTCAAAATAGTCTCTGGTCACTTTAATAAACTTTAATACCAATAAATTGTTTTTCAAAGCCACCTTCGATATTTATTCATTATAATGACTATTGGAATAGTTGATAAAATTAGTTTTCTGCAAATAACTCTTAATGCGTTAGAAATTGCGATAGGGTTGCAATTAAGAAAAAAGTTTGATTTTTAATTCTGCATCGAATGACATAAAAATATACAGGGGTTCCCATTTATAATAAGAAAAGTAAATTGCTTTAAAGTTTGCAAAGTTTGACACTAAACTTTGGACACCCTGTACAATTCGTGTTAACGAAATTGATATACCCTATTTAATAAGTACCTTTGTATAATTTTATTAACGAGGCATTATTTTTATTTTTTATTTATTTTGAATACCAATGGCGCAAAACTGATATTTTTTAGATTTTATTTTTTTTCGTCTATAATACTAAATCAATTTTAATAGAATTTTAGGGGTATGTAGGTAACTATAGGAAGCACCCAAAAATGTAAGAAAATATATGGCATGTAATTTAAAAAAATACACCCTTATGACGTCACACTTTTTTGGAACACCCTGTATGAAAAAAATATTTTCCTTAAATGCGCCCCAAGATACAGATAAGGTCTACAAAAAATGAAAATTCTAACTTAATTACTAAGTGAGCTATAGAAGACGGGAGGTGAGGTGCAGGACCCTGTATATTGTTTAAAAGTAACTATAATAACTATAACTATAATATTAAATAAAAGCTTCTTGCATTGAACCTTCAGTTTTGGATTTCATCATCAAATACCACAGCTGCCATGTCGTCAGAATTGTCACAAACACAAAACAAAGTAAATTCGAGAGTCGAGAAATAAAAACCTTTTAGAATTGCAATAACAATAAAACCACAACGTAAAATTTATAAAAACTCCGCCATTATAAGTTTTTGCGTAATACGCATGCTTATCAACTCACTTCTCCTGACCTGATCGTGTTCTCTTGAAATTTTTGAGAGAAAATGAATTCTCCCAACTCTTGATGGAAATGAGTAGCCATTTTAAGTTTCAAGAATACAGTTTAACATTTTCAAGAGAAAAAGTAATCACTTCTCTTGAAATGATCATTCACCTAGTTCGAGAATAGACGTCCTGGTAAATCTTTATCTGGTCGTCTTCACTTATCGAACTTTTTATACGTCATTAAAATTGTATGAATCCATTGAATATCAAACTATATAAGAATGGCGGATGTCCGAGAAAAGTTGACAACCCATTTTTTGACGTATTGGAGCTGGTTTGGCCGCCATTGTGGAGTTGATCGTAACTCTAACCTTAAATCTGTCGCCTGTCTGTCGTTATAATGCAGCGCATCGGCAACAGATGTCTCAAATTCACTGATGTGATGTCGTGGTGTTGCCGCATATCGTATTTTATTGGAATTTTTAAGAATTCAAGCATTTTTAACAGACAATAAAATAGGAGGTTTTCAATTCCAGCCGAATGTATGTTTTTGATAATAATATGTACGCTGATTACTCCGGGGTAATTGGACCGACTTTCATAATGATTTTACCGTTGCATTAGGTGTTAAATGTTAAACAAATAAAAGTAGATAAAAAGCGACAGCAAGTATAACTAAAATGGGTTTTATTTCGTTGAAAAATAGCAAAATACGTAATACACTAATACAAACAAACTGGATGTTTCTTAAGTAAGAAAGTAAAACCTATTTATTTTAACAATTTTGAAAAGTAGTATCTAATAATTGAAAATTAAAACCAAGTTATACAAACAAACCGCACATCATTCATATTTTACCCAACATATACGTTGTAGGTAGCCTAGGTAGGTATTGAATAGTGAGAGTCGTCATTTAATTCTGTTAGAAATAGAATACACGGCGGTTAATATGTTTTTATGTAATTAACATTGGGACGTCAAAAGGTTGAAAATATTATAAGCTACAAAGCAATTAAAAATAGGGACATTTTTAAGTCTAGACTATACCATGGGTATAAAAATAAATGTAAGCTACTTAAATCTAGGATAGGTGTAGGTACTTTTGTGAAATCAAGTTTTACGATAAGCTATAAAAATAAATTAAAAAACTCATGCAGCAAGCAGCAAGTCAAACAGACAGGCGGCAACAATATTTTAATTTAGCAGTGAAAAGGTTAGTCGCTTTCTTGTTGGTGAACTCATTGTGCCATCTGTGAATTTAACGTAGCAGATTTAGGAAATCGGCTCAAATGGCCTTTTTATAGTTTGATATTCAATGTATGAATCAAATCGAAAAAACTATTAAAACATAGTCTAAGTTCATAAACATTTATAATAAATGGCCTAGCGTTTCGATGTGCTAATAGTTATTTGTGTAACTAGTGCAAAAAGTATATCTGTTGCATGATGTATGAAGTTTGCAGCTCGAGACGAAGTTGAGAGCTGCAATTATGCTGAGTGCAACAAAAATATGCTTTTTGCGCATGTTGCACACAACATTTTTGTACGAGCGAATTTAATTTTTTTTTTGTTCAAATTTTATTGAAGAATATTTTACAACACAAGAAATATTACTAACTAATTCTTAACAATATCATGAACAGTTTAAACTAACGTTATTTTTATAAAACTATTTAGGTATTTCCTTTTTTTGAGTTAATTTCAATTTTAATGTCGCAGTTAGAGCAATTTACTATGGTAACTGACGTACAAAGTTCATGCCTCCCAGTAATTTTTTGAATTTTGTTCTCGTTTTTGCTCGTGGAGGTCTCCGGTTCTTCACTTAATATCTTTCAGATAGTTTCCGGTACTAGTACTAATTAACATTAGACTAAAAAAGTTTTCTTTTTAATATCAAACAATAAACGTTTTGAGGAGTATTTAATGTTACCTAAGTATTTATGGTTATCATGTTTATACGTATACAGTGTCACCAGTAAAGTCCGCATCATATGGGATTTTTTTTATTAATAGCTTTATTCAAAATTTGACTTTGGCATCAAGTTCTGCTTCGATCGAGATGAAAATTAAGCAAAAAAATAGTAGTCACGTGATTCGCATTAAGTATCTGTCAAATTTAAATTTTTTCCAAAAAATAATTCAAAAGTGGGGTTATTTCTGAAAGTATCGAAAAAAGTTATTAGAAAATTTTTTTTTTAATGCAGTTTCTAGCCCATGCGAAATTTTAGCTGGCATAAGATAATTTTGATTTTTTACCTATATTTTGTAAATTGCACCACTCTTGCAAAATAAGACTCAACGCAACCTACATAAAACTTCTCAGTTTTGACAAGGCTTTACTTCAGATACATATTCTTTAAAGTAGCGCCATATTAAATGCGTGTTTTTCTACAAAATCAAAATTGGGCTATTAAAATTTGGTCGCATGTGATGCAAAGTTCATTTGTTTTTGACCCTGTATAAGGTAACTTCATAAAATAAGTATTTTTAAAAACGTAGTTTGTGTCTGAAAGTAATACACGTTAACGTTATTATGACAGCTTAATAATAAATTATAATATAGGGGTTTTAAATTAAATCGTTGAAAATAGATAAACTTTACGTTGTTAAACTAAAATTTATTTTCCACTTAAGAAACACTTTACTGAAGACACTGTGTTCTTTTTTGTCTTAATATTAAGGTGTATTACTTTCAGACACAAACTATGTTTTCAAGAATACTTATTTTATGAAGTTACCTTATACAGGGTCAAAAACAAATAAACTTTGCATCACAATTTCACCAAATTTTAATAGCCCAATTTTGATTTTGTAGAAAAACACATTTAATTAATTATTGGCGCTACTTTAAAGAAAATGTTTCTGAAATAAAGCATTGTCAAAACTAAGAAGTTTTATGTAGGTTGCGTTGAGTCTTATTTTGTAAAAGTGGTGCAATTTACAAAATATGTGTAATATTCAAAATTATCTTATGCAGCTAAAATTTTGCATGTGGGCTAGAAACTGCATTTAAAAAAACTTTTTCTAATAACTTTTTTCGACACTTTCAGAAATAACCTCACTTTTGAATTATTTTTTAAAAAAAATTAAAATTTGACAGATAATACGAATCACGTAACTACTATTTTTTTTGCTTAATTTTCATCTCGATCAAAGAAGAACTTATTTGAATAAAGCTATTAATAAAAAAAATCCCATATGATGCGGAATTTACTGGTGACACTGTACCTATACAAATTACAAGAAAAAATATGTTACCTTTAGATTAAACTCCTAATCAATAGAGTATCAAAGTATTGCTGCAAAAAGTATGTTACTTTTTACACTAGTGCAAAAAAGTGAAACTTTTGGCACAGTAGATAGTGCAAAAAATAGTAACTAATTGCACGATCGTAGAAAAAAGTTGTTTAAAACTCTGAATAAAAAAATTATGTCTATATTACAAAACCAATGTTTTTATCCAATTTTAACAGATTATTCAAAAGCACTTGGCACGCAATATTTTTATTAACAAAGTATACTTAAACTTAAAATAATATTTTTTTTTACAATTTTCTATTTAGAGAGACTTTTGCAACTGCCATTATTTTTTTCGCAGCGTATGTATTATTTTTCATCATTTTTTCAATAAATAAATAAAAACTAGTAAACAGTCACTACGTAATAGCTCTGAAAATAACTGTTTTTGGGAATAAATACATTTTTATGACAGAAAAATGTAAAAAACTAAAAGGATAAGTCAAAATAGCAATCAAAACGATGACGTTCGGATATCAATGAAGAAACTTTATACGGTGGACCCTCATTTACATCTCCTAGACCCCCAAATTTCTTTGTCGCAGACCTGTACCCCTGCAATCCAACCCTCCATTGCTTTAGGTTTTCTTATTTACACAAATAAATTTCAAGATATTCGTGGCTTTCCCCATACTAGAAAATTGTTAGACCTCATTTTTAAATAATGAGTTTTTTACGACCTGTGACGTAATTCTTTCCATTATTCATTGTTTTCCAACAATTCTTTTAAATTTGAAAACCTCCAGCCCTTTTCTGCACAACAATAAATGCCATTCGAATCGTTGTATGTTGTTTAGATTGCTTTAAAATTCATAGTACGTTCTACTGCGGTTCTACCAAGAACACTAAAACTTTCTCGTCTAGAATTTTAAAGGCGCATATTGAATTTGTCTTGAATAAAACATTTTGACGCAAAGTAAACATTTTTCTGTAATAACAAAATTTGCTCAAAAAGCTCAATTCATTTTGTCACTTTAGAACTATGATGCTACAGGGTGTTCCAGGGTAAGCGAATTTATAGGTGTAAATAAAAAATTTTAGTTGTAATGTGACTTTTTGATGATTGACAATTAGATAATATAATTTACCATATTTTGATTTTTAATAAATCAAGCAGGGCTGGCCAGGCATTCTTTTTATTTTCTGTGTTGGTAAAGTTCCTCTTTCTAAAATATATAAATACATAATTATATTATTTTACAGAGTTATAGTATGCCGTAGGTTCGAATTTCATAGTATTATGTTCGAAAATCACACTTGTTCCATAATATTTTAAAATATGGCCAAAGCGTCCTTTTACCTTTAACGATTCTACATACCAGCCTTAAACTTTCAAATTTTAAATCCCGGACCTGTCTATCTTCCCATTCGTTAAATAACTATTTCGCAGTGCGCATGCCCTTGTATACTAGACTTTAGTTACAATCAGTTACATACGGGAGACCATAAATTTATCAACTTCGTGATTATTGTTTGCTTATCTAAAGGTATACATATATCGCCTCCCCGGTGGAATATCGACCTAAGTGCAGTGCAATTCTGAAGTTTTGAGAAAATGACGTTTTAATATTTTGTTTATGCAACCATGTTAAATAAAACCTTACAAAAAATCACAATTTTTTTATAATTAAACTATTAGGTATATTGAAAATAATACTTACATCTTAGGCTGTTGAACCAATTCCACAATTTTTGGAAAACCTATATTTTCCCCCCTTCTTTTGACCTCGCCCTTCCACTTACGTCGTTGTTCCACTCAAATCTATTTTTAACTTATAATTGTGACAACTTTCTTTCTCCAAATTTGAGTAAAAAGACAAATATTTCGGAGCAACAATGACGCAACAGACATTTACGACGTTGTTTTCCTAGATTTTGTTAAAAGTACAAACAATATCGAATCAACAAACCCCTACCTATCAATTATGTCGTTTTTCCGCCGGCGCGAATTAGAAAAACGCGGGAATGGAACAACGACGCAAGCGGTTTCACGCGGCCACTTTTTGTACTACAATTATGACATTGTTTGACCAGAGAGATTGGTACTTTTTGATACTTATTACGAAATAACTAAAAAAATTGAAAATTTGCACTTAGGTCGATGTTCCACCGGGAAGGCGATATTATGTATATGGAAACTACACAACTACACAATATACAGTGTGTCCACGGATACAGTTTGGAAGAAAAAAAACTTTTTTATTAGTAGGTAGATATAGAAGAAAAAGTTATTCTTTATAAAAACGTCTGCTTGTGTTGAAACTACAATTTTAAATATCACATTTGCGATTACTATGCAGTTCGTCAGAAACAACATTTTTAGGTTTTTGGATTTCGTTTAAAATAAATTTACATTAAAACAAACAACTATTGTTGTTTTTTTTTTGTAAGAAAACCATTTTTTATTTGCCTACTTTTAAAGTAGTATTTTTATTATTACATGTCATATTTCTTCAATTCATTCAATCATAAATTATAAAACTTTTATTCAAACGTGGTACCACCGAGTTAGCGCATAGTTCAACTCGAGATCTGACTTCCCGATAACAGTTCCTAACTTGTTGTATTGGGACTACTACTCTTATTTTTTTCTCTCAAGAGATCTAAGTTATTATTGAAATTGGTTTTATACACATGTGGCTTCAAATATCCCCATACTTGAAAGTTGATAATTGTCAGATCGGGACTCCTACATGCCAACTGTTTTGGACCATGGGTACCTTCCAATCCATTTGTCCCCAAAGTGATGATTTAGGAATTGAAATAAAAATCCAAAAATCTGACGAACAATGTTATAGTAATCGCAAATCTAATAGTTGAAATTGTAGTTCCAACACTAGCAAAATTCATTTAATAAATCAAGGAATTGAAAAAAAAATATTCATAAAACTAAAAATGTTGTTTGTGACGAATCCTGTATAGTAATCGCAAATCAGATATTCGAAATTGTAGTTTCAGCACAAGCAGACGTTTTTATAAAGAATAACTTTTTCTTCTATACCTACTAATAAAATAGTTTTTCCTCTTCCAAACTCTATCCGTGGACACAGTGTATATGAATATAGAGAAGTTAGAAAATTTGACCAATAAACCTGCTTCATTTGTCAAAATATACATACTTTCATGGCTATAGGTATAGATGATTTAAAAAAAACTTCCCCTATATATGTTATAAATTCATTGCTATGAAACAGGGCCCATTTTGGCCGTCTAAAAGACAGCTTTGAGTTTACTGTGAATAAGTAAATAATTGATGCATACCAACCTGGAGGTCTACCATATATCATTTTACTATTAAATTCTATTTTGGAAGATTAAGGATACAATTAATGGCAAAGAAATGCTTTTGCTAAAGAAATTATACTCTAAATTAAATTTTGAATTTAATACAATATTAATTACTTTCGGGATCGTAAAATTAATATTAATGTTTAATTTTAACATGGCTGGCTCAATTTACGCCTGTTTAGGCCTGTATTTAATTAATTTCTGATTTTAATTATTTTTTTTGTTGCGCACCATGAAAAAACAGTTCGTACAATGCAATAAGCAATAGCAAGCTTGAAAAATTGGCATCACAGAGAGCCACCAAGTTTTTAAATGTTTTTAGTTCAGCTTTGTATGAAAACTATACACCATGGTAGGAAACGTCCGTCTAACGAAAGGATGCTGCCAAAAAATATATTATTAATATAATATGCCCAACATGCGCCGGATTTGAGAACTTTTAATAAAATACTTTCTGTGCATTTGATGAGTTGACTATGGGGTTATTTGTAAAATTTCAACAATTGTTTATTTTGTTAAATTGTTAAGTATTACTAGCCAAGTGCCAAATAAAAACTTATTATTATATTATTATTATTATTATTATTATAGGTAAAATTAAATTGTTTACGCCTTTTTTTTAGCACCCCGACTCGTCAGGTGTCGTAGCCACAGACTCGTAATGCGGACTATACCTGGCATGTTTTTTGTTCATTAAAAATGGTAATGGTAAGAAATGGGCTAGTGATTAGGTCACAGAACTTTAAAAAATCAGTTTTTTAAAATTTAAAAATATTTTTACATAAACTTGTGATTTCTCGAGCTTATTCCAAGTTTAGTCAAGTTTGAATAAAATTAAGAACATATCTCAATCGTTTGCCGCATGTTCTACTTTACCGATCACTTTCTTTTACCTTCAAATTTTTAAATTATTTTTGTTAAGAGATATGTATTATTTTAAATTTATGATATATTTAGATTATTATAATTGGTGCTTTAATTCCTGAGAAATCTGAACTAAATTTATGATGTTATCGCGTCTATTTAAAACAGAGTCATTAATTTTTTCAAAAGCACGTCGCTTTGTCTCACGGCAACATTTTTATAATGTGTATCACCATTAGAACATTTTTCGCTTTTACAAAAAGCATTTATCGTCATTGACACAAGAAAAGACAATTCGAAACATTTTAATTCTGTGTCAAAGGCCTGTGACAAGTCGCCAGACAGTCGAATCAAATAACATATTTAGCATCAGCATTGACGTTATAAATTAGAACCTACACAAATATATCCAAATAATAAAAATTTTCCTAAAGTTTCATAAACCTTTCCTAGAAACAATTAAAAAGACGCCGGGAAAGCAGAAAATTTGAAAACACGAGATCAGATACTTAGCACGTCATCCCATTATCCGCGCAATTCTTTTATTTGCAACTCTTGCGGTCGAATATATAATTATCTTTATTTCGATAACTTAAATAGACAAGAACAGGAGACTAAACGCGAGATATTCAGGTAGATGCCGGCGGGTCGACCTTCAGTCTAAGTCCGTGCGATTGGTCAGTATATTATGACGTAGATCGCTTCTTTCGCGATTCTTATTAAAAAATATATTTTGTTTAATTATTTTCTCACTAAATAGTTCAAAATTTTAATAAGTAAAACAGAAGAAAATCTTATTTCTTCCTCTATGCGGTAGGGTAAAAAATCAAAATTTAGTAAAAAAGCATCTTTTGGTACAGAAGATTTTTGTTTTGCAGTATTTTGAAGTTATTCTTTTGTAGTCTTAACAAACATTTTCGCTCCGAAACATCCAGAATTTCAAAAATAACTGTTTGCATACACGAAAGCAATGAAGCGTTTAAATTTCTCAATCATAAATCACTTAAATATTTCATTCATGTTATTTTGTAAATTTGGCACAAGTTGTATGTTGTTTCCTTCATAGTCACTAAGTTTATAGGATAACCCGGGAAAATTAGAGCTTAGGAAATAGGTTTATTCAAGCAAAATTGCATTGTATTTTAGTTTTATCTTCTGTCTCTACAGTCACCTGTTGTAAAATTTTATTTGCTGGTTTTTCGACCTTAAATTCCAAATCTATGGTTGAGCATGTTTCATTTTCTAGTATATTTGCTTACCAGGCACACTATAGCACCTAACCACTTAAACTACTCGTTTTGCTAGAAAACGTCATAGTAATTTAAAGAATTACCTACTAGAATATGAGACAAGGCGGCCATCACACCAGCAATACGCGACTACGACGATACCGCTACGCGACGTAGCTTTGCAGTCGCGGCACATATAATTCAAATGGAGACCTGCTCACCAAGGCAACGGCGACGCGATCACGACGCTACCTGAAAGATACTGGTCGCCCGCGACCGAGTGGCTCAGTCTCCTTGCGACCGCGAAGATACAATTACCATGAGTGAGGAACAAAATAACATTTCATTTGTTGAAATAATCGAAAAATATCCCTGTTTATATAATTATAATTTATCTGATTATTCCAGAAGAGATGTAACAGAAAAGGCGTGGAGTGAAATTGCGGCAGATACAAAAAGCACAGGTAACTAAAGAAATATATATATAATCTGCGCCTTCGTTTTTTTCTTAAATAATACAATGCCACTACGACTGCATCGTCTTCACTTGACGCGTCATCTTGTACACTGAAGTTGGTTATTTTTGCAAATTAGTAAAATTGCGTAGCGGTAGCGTAGCCTTGGTGTAAAGTCTTCGTAGCAACTGGTCGCGGACAAGTCGCTAGCATTTGAATATCGTCGCGGTATCGTCGTCGTCGCGTATTGTTGGTGTGATGGCCGCCTTTTAAACAGTTCATCTTCCACGACCCACTCTTTTAACCAGAAGATGCAATCGCCGCCGGGGGGGGGGGGGGGGGGGGGTGTCACGTTGCCAAATTTCACGTGACAGTAAGACTTTGCTGTGTCACTGTTTAAACCAAAGGTTCTTAAACTTTTTTTGCCCATCGCCCATCTTAAGAATAAAAAAAAATCGAGTACCCACCCCCCAATTTTTTTAACATACCATTTGTTGTCAAAACAACTACGACAAATAACATTTTTAAACGTGCCTTATTATGTAGATAGAATGGGTAGGATATGGCCTCTATCCTAGTTCTGAGTACAATGAAGAATGTTCCAATTAAAGCATTTAAAACGCATACTTAAACATACTTAGAAGTTGAAGAAATAGTCCATGCTTAAAGTGGACTTGAAAGTTTGGGAAAGAAAGAAAAAGTACTTAAGTTTGTAAGACATTATAAGGATAAAATTAGTCATAGTATTATGAAGATATCACAATAAAATACTATCCAAAAAGTGTGCAGTACCAATACCCTCTGAAATACAAGAGGGTATTGGCAGTACCCCACAAAACACTTAACTTTTTTCAATTTTCTTCACATTATGTGACTTCTACACATCAATTTTTTAATTCCATAAAAGCTCCATTAAGGTTCTACACCATTTTCTCTTCTGCTAGAACCATTAGCATTAAATAAATTTTCTGTCTCTTGATGATGAACGTTTCTACGTTCGAAACATGTAGAGACCCCTAAAAAAATTTTATTCCATTAAATTTTGTGGAGGAAGACAATTGGCCCCTTAACGTTAACCTCACCATGGTGTTCTGTTACATCTTATTTCATAACAAAAAAGTGATAAAAATTATCCTTTTTTAACTTACTTTTCCTCTGTTTCTTCCAAAATGTCTGTCTAAGACCACGAATATATGCATCCTCTAAAATAATACTTGTAAACTTAAATATACTTATTATGCATAACCAGTTATTAATAAATGAGTTTTATGAGTATAAATATTGTATTTTACTTCCTTTATATATTCTGTTAAATTAAATTTATATACAGTGTGTGCACGGATAGAGTGTGAAAGAGGAAAAACTTTTTTATTAGTAGGTATAGAAGAAAAAGTAATTTTTTATAAAAACGTCTGCTTGTGTTGAAACTACAATTTCAACTATTAGTTATGCGATTACTATACAGGGTTCGTCAGAAACAACAGTTTTTGTTTTTTGGATTTTTTTTTAATTCTGATTTTCAATTCCTTTTGATGATTGGCTAAATCATCGCTTTGGGAACAAATGAATTGGAAGATACCTATGGTCCAAATCAGTTGGCACGTCCCGATCTCACAATTATCGACATTCATTTATGGGAATACTTGAAGCTACATGTGTATAAAACCAATTTCAATAATAACTTTCTTTTGAAAGAAAAAATAAGAGTAGTTATTGCAAATATTCCAATACAGCAAGTTAATAACTGTTATCGGGAATTCAGATGTCGAGTTGAGCTATGCGCTAACACGGTGATACCATGTTTGAATAAAAGTTTTATAATTGAATGAATTGAAGAAATATGACATGTAATAATAAAACTACTTCAAAAGTAGGCAAATAAAAAGTGGTACAAAATCGTTACTCGGCCAGATATAAAATCATATTCGAAGTAAGAAAGCAACAATAGTTGTTTGTTTTTACGTAAATTTATTTTAAACGAAATCCAAAAACTAAAAATGTTGTTTGTGACGAACCCTGTATAGTAATCGCAAATATGATATTTGAAATTGTAGTTTCAGCACAAGCAGACGTTTTTTTATAAATAAAGGCTTTTCCTTCTATACCTACCTACTAATAAAAAAGTTTTTCCTCTTGCACACTATCCGTGCACACCACTGTAGGTATGTAGTAAGTATAGAGTATAGGCATATTAAGATAAAATTCTTCACACACTTAAAATACATTTATTCAATCGTCGGCAAAGAATGTAGCATTCATCTATCACCTCGTTTCATGACGACGACGTCTGAATATATCGCATTAATGGATGATAGACGATCGTATTAAAACGCTTCTTGCTGAATCTTTTTACAATACCAAATATATTTTCCATGCAATAATAACACAATGGGAACTAACATGAGAAATATAGCTTTTTAATACCTTACTCGGCAGATTCTTACACATCAATGACAGGCAAAAGTGCGTAGATATCTTATAAATGGAATATATAAATACCCATCAGTGGCGTAGGGTGGTTGAAAGAGAGGGGGGGGGGGGGGGGGGCGAACCATAAAGGGGGTGTCCTTATCGGTTTTGGAAAAAAACTCGTTTTATTCAAGTATTATATTTTACTTACAATTTAAAAATTTAGTTTGGTTTTAACACTGTTCATCTTCTATAGACTAACATGTTAGGAAACACCGATAGTATAATAGTTGTTGGTATTCAATTACGTATACAGGGTGTCCCAGATAAGAATGCACTCCACAGGGGTTTCGTAAACCATAGGAGATACAGAGATGGTTAAATTAGAGAAAAATTGCGCATAACTGAATCCTGTAACGTCATGTTTTCAAATTTAAAAAATTCCGAATGCTTCCGAAGATATTTGGATAAAACCGAATTTTCGCGATTTCGTTTTAATTGATTTATGATTCTATTTGAAGAGACATGTCAAAATAAATTTTACATTCTTATTGCCACTTTTTCTCCCCTACAATATGGTTTAATTACATTTTTGATCCGACGTTTCGTTTAGTCACAACCATCATCAACTTTGTTATTTTAAATAGTCGGAAAATTTTATTTTATGCTTAATAAATTCTACGTTTTATTCTAAATCTAACTGTGTATCAAACTTATTATTTATTAGACGTTTCGACATAGAAAAACACATCATCAATGAAAATAGGCACATTATCGAAAATATTTTTGTTTTTATTGTTGTACTTAACCACTAGTAGGATTTTATTCGGCAATCAATGACAATCAATTTCATAGCCACCCATATGATGCCGAATAAAATCCTACTAGTGGTTAAGTACAACAATAAAAACAAAAATATTTTCGATAATGTGGCTATTTTCATTGATGATGTGTTTTTCTATGTCGAAACGTCTAATAAATAATAAGTTTGATACACAGTTAGATTTAGAATAAAACGTAGAATTTATTAAGCATAAAATAAAATTTTCCGACTATTTAAAATAACAAAGTTGATGATGGTTGTGACTAAACGAAACGTCGGATCAAAAATGTAATCAAACCATCTCGTAGGGGAGAAAAAGTGGCGATGAGAATCTAAAATTTATTTTGACATGTCTCTTCAAATAGAATCATAAATCAATTAAAACGAAATCGCGAAAATTCGGTTTTATCCAAATATCTTCGGAAGCATTCGGAATCTTTTAAATTTGAAAACATGACGTTACAGGATTCAGTTATGCGCAACTTTTCTCTAATTTAACCATCTCTGTATCTCCTATGGTTTACGAGATCCCTGTAGAGTGCATTCTTATCTGGGACACCCTGTATAAATAAAATAAAATTGGACGCTTTTATTGCGAATATTTAAACGGGAAAAGCAACAAGACCAAAAAGTAAAGTCTTTTACTGGAGCTAAAAGTAGAACTACAGAAAATAGCAACGGAGACATTAACCCAGGAGGGTGCATATTTGCGGGAGACGAAATTTAAAACGTGTTATTTATGGATAGGAAGTTCTTTCGCGACAAAGAACTTCTAAAATACGTTGGCAACACGCTTTTCTCTTTGTGTCGTAGTAACTCTTTGAATAACAAAGAGGAATAAAGCTTACCTATAAGTCAAAAGAAACTATTGGATTTGTTATTTTAGGCAGCGTAAGATAGATACACAATCTGTGACGTGAGGAATATTTAATCCAGTTGCCAATATTGATTGCAGGAAAAGTAGATTATTTTAAAGGAATCAGTTCTAATTTAAATTTGTTTTCTGAAAAAACTGTATTTGATACTATGTATATTACCACTCTTTCTTTATTGTTCTTCTATTTTATATTGTGCTAGTGAGAAAATATTTGATAAATTAGAAATTTTACAAAATAAGGCAACGTGGACAATTTTAAATTGTGACAAATATATATAAAAATAAATTTTATGTTAAAAGAATTAGGTTGTCAGAAATTTAATTTCTTATTTAATACGTATCTTTATACATAAAATAAAACATAATTATAAAACAAGAACAAATTATAATTTTTATGTGGATTGTGTCTAAAACATTAACCAATAAATCTATTTTTCATAAAGGTTTGATACAATATAATAATTTCGAAAATTTAATTAAATCTCAAATATCATTAAAACTTAAAAAAAACTTTAACATTAAATTTAATAAAAAAAAAACCAATGAAACTCAATATTTGATACAGTTTGTCAATTGTTTAACTTTTCTGTCTGTTTTTGTTTAAAGAAGGTTGCGTTTTACAATTTAAAAATTAATCTATAACAAATTATTAAAAAAATTTATTAATAAAGTATTTAGCTGTAGATTTTTATTAAATAACACATATTACTACCTAGACTACTACTACTTCTATTATTTTTATTTTTTGTACAGACATTACGAATAATTTTTTTTCTAGGACGCAGTTAGTTCGCACCACAGACATGTAATATAAGGAGACAAAACATTCCATTCATCAAAATGATATAAGGTCAATAATATTTAAATAATCCGAAAGAAAATTATAAACAATATCTAAGGCCTCCATAATAATCTTAAATAATAAAATAACAAAATACGCCATTTTCAGGCTTCTAACCCCGAGATTGTAGGTTGACTCCTACCTGATCCACGAGTTGAGAGTTTATCCTAGAATAGGGAATAACATCGGCCTATACAATGTATTTTTATACTTTTAACTCTAATTTTTGAGTTAACTCAAACCTATACAATTTGCCCTTAGTACAATAACATAACTAAATTTTTACTTGGTGAGATAAATAAATAGCCGAAACCAGACCATTGCCCATTCCTGTATTTAACTGCATAATTATGTAAAATTTATTTGA
Organism: Polydrusus pterygomalis; assembly: GCA_963969555.1. Lineage (NCBI taxonomy): Eukaryota > Metazoa > Arthropoda > Insecta > Coleoptera > Curculionidae > Polydrusus > Polydrusus pterygomalis. The sequence continues at coordinate 30,762,168 of OZ018376.1, read as the reverse complement.
TATAACGTTTACATTGAATAACATGGAAAACATTCCTGCTTTCTGGTATTTTCTTAATGGAAAAATTGTAAGGTAAGAAAATTTTACGATCGCGATACAGCTGAATTATTGGAAAATTATGTAAATATAAATTTTCATATTACGGTTAGTTCCTTGTGCTAATATTTTAACATTCAAGATATCTATTTAAGATATTTACGTATAGATAATATGCGTAAATTCCTCGAATACAGGTTGTGCCTGTATAGTTATCGCAAATCTAATAGTTGAAATTGTAATTTCAACACTAGCAAAATTCATTAAATAAATCAAGGAATTAAGAAAAAAGATCCAAAAAACTAAAAATTTTGTTTGTGACGAACCCTGCATAGTAATCGCCAATCTGATATTCGAAATTGTAGTTTTAGCACAAGCAGGCGTTTTTATAAAGAATTACTTTTTCTTCTATACCTACTAATAAAAAAGTTTTTCCTCTTCCAAACTCTATCCGTGGATACACTGTATTATACCTATAGGTTTAAAGACCTTACAATAGAAAAGTTATAACAAAACCAAGCATCAAGATCAAGCTTAAGGCAGAATTAAAAAAATCAGTTTGGGGAGAATTTACATTACTGCATTCAAGGGCGGATCCAGGGGGGGGGGGTCATGGGGGTCATGACCCCCTCCCCTGGGCGATTTACATTTCAACATACGTAAAAACCATTGTGGAGTCAAAAAGAGTGAGTTCATAACCAAGTGCACATTTTTTCTACAAATTGAAAACACTGTTATACCACAAATTAAAAGAAATAGAAACTCGTTACCTACTCATTTTCATTGTAAAAGGAACTTCATTAATAAGATTATAATTTAGGATTATCTCTAAAAAATGTACTAATTAAATCTCTAGTTTTGTATATTTCAGGAGTTGGTTCTCTAAACCTACGTTCTTTTTTCATTAAAAACTCGGCGACTGCCGGTCTTGGATCAAAATGGGCTGTTCCAACTTCCAACTCCATTCAATGACACTAAGAGGCGATCATTCATTGTATCTTCATTTAATGAAATTCTTCCGGGCGTTTTTAATTTGTTGTAATGGGAAATAATCCTCTCAGTAGTCATTGAATTACTTATTAGCAATAACGAGACTAAAAGCTTTTGTAATATATTCTTAGTGCAAACTATAAGTTTTCTTAATTTATTAGCAAGTCTGGTGCCTTCATCGAGAGTATCAATGTCTGAAATTTCTTGAATTAAAGGCCAGCAATCACACACGGATGTCGCAAAATTGGACACTTCCTCTGAACCGAAGAGATTCTCAACTAATGGTCGGCCTGCGGATATCATTTCAGCTTCGGCACAAATAAGGTTTATCATATTTTTAATTGTTTCATCTTCTTCCTCTAAAAACATCTAAAAAGTTTCGCCTGCGGCGCTATTTTTGCGCCTTCGCCGCTGTGCGACCTCCCCCTGAATTAATTTCTGGATCCGCCCTTGACTGCATTCTTCAATAGCAAAGCGTAACGTACTGTTCTAGTAGAAATTTTAGTTCCTAAGCCAAGGTTACTGCGTTTTTTCTTAGTAAAAGCTTACGTTTTTAGATAAAGTTGCTTAAATTAAAATCAGTAGTTGTATGTTACTGCGTTTTTAATTATGAATTTATGACAACTGCGTTTTCAATAAGTAAATAATGACGTTTTTATGTAAAGGTAATAATATGTTATGCAGTAAGCATAAAGTTACTGCATTATTTATTAGAAATAACTATATAGTTACTGTATTTTTGGTAGTAATAAATAATGACCAATCAGTATACCTTATTACAATACGACTATTTTTATTTTTGAAAAGATGTTTTTTTCAAATAAAGGCATTGCTAGAAACAAAAAAGAATCCAAAGAATCACATTCAGTCAAAATCTGAAAATCGATAAAAATTGACTTTACTGCGTTTTTTACTATAACGGCAAAATACAGCTCTGTATTTTATCAACAATATTTGTAAAAATACTGATGTTATTGCAAGAATAATGACTACAATAACGATCGATTTCGTGTCGATTACAAGCCAGTATATTTTGCATATCACATAATATAGTAACGTCTAAAAGTTACAAAAAATGGAAAAAACCAACCTTGTCAATTATGCTGTATGGCAATATGTACATAAAAGGTATGATTATAATTTGCTTGTAAATTAAAATTTGATAAAGCTTGGCTGGAAATCGACCCTTTTTTAGATTAACTTAAGTCAAATTTCTTGTTCCAGTATCTAAATTTCTAATTTTTAGTTTTTTTTAGTTAGTGATGTTCGTTTCCGATCAAATTGCTTAAAAATTTCCTGGCAATCTGATTGCTCAGGAACTGCCCATTCATTAGGCGACTTTCCAAGAAATTTGATTGTCAAACAATTTATCTCTCTGCAATCAGTTTTTATTTTTAAAATAGTCAAGGCGCTCGTGCGTAGTGATCGTTTCTAACTAAAAAATATGGTTTCATAAACTCTTTAGTACAATCGCGTTCTTTTTTTCTATCTTCGTTATAAATATTCTCTATTTGATACGTATAAAAACAAAAACACCATAAGGAACACGACGAGGAACCTACTGACTATCATCTTGCACTAACAACATACTAAAAATTTCAAGGAAGTTCAGGTTGTCGACATTTTTCGGTTAGTTTCGGTGACAGTTTCGGTTTCGGCCGAACCGTCGGCCATGCCGAAACTCTGTGTTCGTGAATTGTCGCGCACCGTTCGGTGGGTTCGTAGGCAGTGTTGTCTATACCGTGCGAGCAAAAATTATTTGCATCAAAGAGGGCCTTGCATCTAAGGACGTAATGCTTAGCCGTAGAGCTTAATACCTGTTGGGTGTCAGTTAACTACCTGAATTAACAATCAGTTATTCCGTCACCTTTGACAGTCGTTACAAGTAATTTGATTCATCGCTAATTTTTCCAATTTCTTGAACAATTCACACAATGGGCTTTACGGAACAGAACAAAACATTCATGGTCAGTGGCAACACAATCCGGTTTGGGCATGGACGATTTTCACGAACATTTTCCTAACGTTGCTTTTATTGCTGGGGATTTTTATCATTGCCTGAAAAGAACCGTAGCTGTGTTTAGGAAAACAGGTTCTATACAACACAAAAAAGGGCAGGAAGACCATCTGTAAGAACAGAAGAGCTTGTTGCAAACGTTCGTGAAATAGTGCAAAATACGCTAACAAATTGTATAAGACGCCTGTCCCAAGAAGTGGGAAGATCAATGGCCAACTTCAGCAATTTATGTAATTATTTTTCTTTCTGTATATTCTTACTTTTTTAATTTTGTAAACAACAAAAATAAATTTGTATTTGTCTACTTATTTTATTACTCATTAGTTTGGCATATCATGTCATAATATGAATTTGACAAAATTTTAACCTAGATTTGGTTAGATATATCTTCCCCATATCATTGTGATCTCAACCAAGCCCTACGTTTTTTAATCCAAGCCTTCTTTAATGCAAATAATTTTTGCTCGCACGGTATAAATAATAGATTTTTTCTCTGTCGACCTTTTTTTGTTTTAGTGGGAAGAGTTCAATCCGTTCCCAAGATCGATCTCGACCTATATAAAATAAATTAAATTTCAGTAATACAATAAAATTTTTAAGTTTCGGTTTGGGCCGAAACTGAGACCAAGGCCGAAGATTCGGTTTCGGCTGAAAATCTTGTTTCGGTCGGACACTACTAAATTCCTTTCAATTGCGACACGATTCACCATCCGTCTGGAAAATTAAATAATCGCTCGACAACCAAAATATCGCTTCCAATTTGATTGACATCGCCCACTAGGCTCATTCACCAGGCGATTATCGAGCAACCAGTTTGACAATCTAGTTTCTCTAGCTTGTGACCGAATTTCCAAAAGGAAACAGGAGCTGTATTCTTGTATTAATAGATGACGATAATGTTGGTGTATAAAATGAACACACCGTATATAACTGTGTTTTTAAATAATTGCTTTTTGATTGATAGGCGATGCTTTATCTATTTTAAAACCCGTTTTACAACCGTACTTAAATGCATTTGATTTGATCCATGTTTATTGCTTTAAGGCACGAAACAAAGTTATTTAAATTATGGATTTACCTTTCTTATCAACTTTTAATCTTGAAGAGTTTTAAAGTTATTATGAAATAGATTTGTAGAGAAAACAGTTACAATTTAGACAAAATTATAGTTAATTTTTGTTGGGCTACATGCTTGGTGAAACTGTTGTTCCATTGCACAGGAAGAAAAAATAATAACTACTTGTTATGTTTCACAAGTTTAATCAGTTTTCTGACACGTGTTTCGGCCCTTGCGGGCCATTGTCAAAGAAATACAAGAAGATACTAAATTCTACGTGACATTACAAAGGTATTTATATTATATTATGTGTTTATGTATATGTTTTCCTAGAAAAACCCACAGTTTACCATTCAATCTTCTGATTTTAATTTTATGACATGTTTATAATTACCATAATATGATATAAATACCTTTGTCATGTCACGTAGAATTTAGTATCTTCCTGTACTCCTTTGACAATGGCCCGCAAGGGCCGAAACACGTATCAGGAAACTGATTAAATTTCTGAAACATAACAAATAGTTATTATTTTTTCTTCCTGTGCAACAAAATTATAGGTTTGTGAGCAAGGGCGTCCATAGGGGGGGGGGGGGCAACGGGCACTTGCCCCCCCCCCCCCCCTAGGCGCCCACATTACTATTTTATTTCATAATTCAGTATAAATATTGAATAGTACAGTGGTTACTTAGTAGACCAACAAATCACTAAACTGAACAATTACATAATAAAAACATATCAATAAATTAATACATTAGGCATAAGTTAAATAAATAGTCTTATACAGTGTCACCAGTAAAGTCCGCATCATATGGGATTTTTTTTATTAATATCTTTATTCAAAATTTAACTTTGGCATCAAGTTCTGCATCGATCGAGATGAAAACTAGACAAATAAATAGTAGTCACGTGATTCGCATTATCTGTAAAATTTTATTTTTTTTTCAAAAAATAATTCAAAAGTTATTAGTATTTCTGAAAATATCGAAAAAAGTTATAATTTTTTTTAAATGCAGTTTCTAGCCCACATGCAAAATTTCAGCTGGATAAGATAATTTTGATTTTTTACCTATATTTTGTAAATTAAAACACTTTTGTAAAATAAGACTCAACGCAACCTATACATAAAATTTCTTAGTTTTGACAATGCTTTATTTCACATACATTTTCTTTGAACTAGCGTCATATTAAATGTGTGTTTTTCTACAAAATCAAAATTGGGCTATTAAAATTTGGTCGCATGTGATGCAAAGTTCATTTGTTTTTGACCCTGTATAAGGTAACTTCATAAAATACGTATTTTTGGAAACGTAGTTTGTGACTGAAAGTAAAAAAAATAAAAAAAAAGAGATTTTAAATTAAATCGTTGAAAATAGATAAACTTTCCGTTGGGTTAAGCAAAAATTTATTTTCCACTTAATTAACACTTTACTGATGAGTGATGACACTGTGTTCTTTTTTGTCTTAATATTAAGGTGTATTACTTTCAGACACAAACTATGTTTTCAAAAATACTTATTTTATGAAGTTACCTTATACAGGGTATATAATATATGAACGTTGCATCACATGCGACCAAATTTTAATAGCCCAATTTTGATTTCGTAGAAAAACACACATTTAATATGGCGCTACTTTAAAGAAAATGTATCTGAAATAAAGCATTGTCAAAACTAAGAAGTTTTATGTAGGTTACGTTGAGTGTTATTTTGCAAAAGTGGTGCAATTTACAAAATATGGGTAAAAAATAAAAATTATCTTATCCAGCTGAAATTTTGCATGTGGGCTAGAAACTGCATTTAAAAAAACTTTTTCCTATAACTTTTTTTGATATATTCAGAAATAACCCCACTTTTGAATTATTTTTTGAAAAAAATTAAAATTTGACAGATAATGCGAATCACGTTACTACTATTTTTTTGCTTACTTTTCATCTCGATCGAAGCAGAACTTGATGCCAAAGTAAAATTTCGAATAAAGCTATTATTAAAAAATCCCATATGATGCGGACTTTACTGGTGACACTGTATATAAAAAAGTATTGTTTAAGTTTTTGCCCCCCCCCCTGAAAAACGCTCTATGGACGCCCTTGTTTGTGAGTAAAAATATTAGTAGGTACATATACAGTGATCGGCAAAATTCTGGCTCCATATGGAAAACTTTTTTATAATTGATTTTCCAGAAAATGTTTAGTAAGGTTCTATTATTTTTCGTTTCAAATAAAATTTTCATTTGTGAAACTTGTTTAGAACTTAAAGTAATGTCCGAATACCAAGGTCTTATCAATACCTATTTATTTATTTACAAAATATACACGCACACCCTATTATTATCAATACAACGGAAATTTAAAAGCTGTCTAAATACTAACTTAAGAACAAGTAAGTTTACGACGATATCGTCACAAAAGTATCGAATATACTTCCTAGTATGAGAAATAAGGGAATTAGAAAATATTATATACAACTCAATGCGTTGGTTCATAAAACGCATGGGACACATGAAAACCATAGTTGGTACTGATGTCTGATGTCCATGACCAATATGAAACAATTCAGAATTTCTAGACCAGATTTATCGGAATATGCAAAGCTATCGAATTTAATAAAACTAGATATACACCTCCAATTATCTTGGTATATAATAAAACTAATATCAACCATTATATTCTTCTATGAGCTAACAAGTCGAGACCAACTATATCTGTAATTAAACTATAATCGTTATCAACAATCGTTAATTTATACGCACACAGTCTAAAAGATCTAGTTTGACTTCTCCAAGCTATATTAATACACGTTGTAAAACGGACCGCACTAGCATATACAATAAAGTGATCTTATAGACGTATTGAGTAATTAGTACAATTTCTCTGAATAGGGCCCAACATTTTTTAAGCTTTGGTGACCACAGCTTTAATTTGGCTAGTAAATACTATTCGGTAGTGTAAAATGACTCCGAGATCTTTAATACTGTCAACCTTATCCGGTACTACGCCAATTAATACGGTAATCATCGTTAACCTTTCTTAACTTTCTAAAAAACTTATAACATGACATTTCTTTACACGTATAAACCATTTGTCTCCCCTCCCACAACATACATCTGTCAATGTCATGCTGTAAGTAAGCCATATCCCATATCGTAAAGACTAGTTGGCTGGAATACCTACTGGAGGGTAAAAAAAGGTGCTGGTAATAATTTATATTTCCTTTATTGAAAAACTAGCGTGTACCCGGCCTGCGTTGCAATGCCAGGCATTATACGCCTCTGAGATAATAATAAGGCGAGTTCACCATCGCGTCAAGATTTATAAATGCAAACCCCGAACAAACCTTTAAATTTATCAGTGTTTCTCTACAATATTATGCATGTATTATACATAAAAACCTTCCTCTTAAATCACTCTATCTATTAAAAAAACCGCTTCAAAATCCGTTGCGTAGTTTTAAAGCTTTAAGCATATATAGCTGGTAACAGACGCGACAGCGACTTTGTTTTATACTATGTTAAGATTATTGTCTTTATTCTGAATTCAATGTCGTTACCATTGGTGGTACAAACGCAAACCTCAAACATTAAATTTTTTTGCTCCATAATCGATTATTATAAGAATTGATTAACTTACTTCTGGTTATTTTTTACAGCATATGGTCCAGACAGGAATGACGGGACCCTTTGGGGCGGCCACGCCAACAGCGGGATATCCCGCCCAAAACGGTGAGGTCAAAGCTGCCGAGGACAAGGTAGCAGTTCCATTGTTGCCACCTCCCTCAGGAGCGGCGGCGGCTGGAGCGGGTCCCCCCTTCAGTCCGCCGCCCCCTCAGGGGGCTCCAGCACCAGAACCTCATCCGGGATTGGTGGGAAGCCCGGCGGCAGCTGCGGCCGCGGCAGCAGCGGCCATAGCGCAGCAACAGCAACAAAATCATGCGCAGCAGACATACAAATGTGAACCATTGACACAGGTAAAGTCCAGCATAAAGAAATAAAACCAAGAGAAATAGCCCGGGAGCTGGTAACAGATTTGTGCGACCAATTTCATCTCGACCGATAATTTGTGGAATGATTCAGGCAGTTGTGTCATGAAGCCTCGTGCACGTCAGCTGCGGCACCAGCGGTGGGTGGGCCAACGGCAACCGCAAAATCACGTTAAAAAAAAACAAATTTTTTTATTTCATCCCGGTTGAAAGTTCGTGAGTCAATAGTTATTATAATACTGAAGTGAAAAAAAAAATTTCAGCTGGCTGTAACGCGGTGGATTATATATACGTCAGCTGCTCATACGAACATGAAAAAAAAAAGTATTTTTGGTGATTTCATTCCGATTGAAAATTTGTCAGTTGATAGTTTACATAATTCTTTGAATAAAAAAAATCGTCAACTGTGTATATGTCGGTGGAAAAACCGTCAGCTGACGCAGTGAAATGTGTGGCGCGATATGTAGCTGTGAGTTCCGCTCGTCTATCACACATCAGCTGACGAATTTCCCCCCAGCATACAGTCAGCTGATTTATTTGTTTACCTACTTCAGCTACTATGTCGACTATTATCTGACAATATTTCAATCGGGATGAAATAACTTAACAAAAGTTATTTGACATAACTCTCATTGCACGCGCAGAAATAACATATATTTTAGAATTGTACGGTTTTATCACTTATTAAACCAAATTATATTTTCCATATTTCAAGCAATGTATGTATATACAGGGTGATTCACGTTGAGTGGCCTATTAGAAGATCTCGGAAACGAGTAAAGTTATATTTTTAAAGATTCGGTAGCAGGTATGATTGGCTTTGAACTTTTAAAATATTATATTTTGACGTTTGTATTACTTCCGGTTATACCGGAAGTTATGGCCAACTTTGGTATTTTAAATGGAATACCCTGTATGTTTTAGCATTTTTGGATACCTTATTGAAACCTAAGTAATTTTTATTAACAATGATCTATACCTATCTCTAACCGTTTTTGAGATATGAATTATAAAATGCATTTTTTATGTAAAAACCTTACCAAGAAGTAAGTTCAGTAATTTTGAAATGAATAAAGCAAAACATTTAAAATTTTTTAGGGTTTTAACTAAAACATAGATCTTTAGACTACATTACTTAAGTTTCATGTTTTGCCGTGAATGATGATGAAATTTACAACTTTTACCAAAGCAATATTAAAGATAATATAATACACACCTTTCAATTTAGATTGGTAACGGATATAGACATAAAATGGAAGATAATTTCCAAAATGAAATCAAAAGCTAAAGGGCATGAGGGTTTAAATATTGAAGTAATACAGCTCTGTTGTCCATTTATCCTGCCTTTTTTGACACAGGTTTATAAATAATTGTATCAAAAACTCAATTTACCCGGATAGCTGGAAAAGGGCACTGCCAAAAAATAATGATCCACGTCAATTGGATGACCTTCGCCCTATTAGTATACTGCCGTGTATCTCAAAAATTCTGGAAAAAATTACAAAACAGCTTACAGAACACGTTGAAATAAACCGTATCTTGCCTGGTAACTCAATCTGGTTTTAGAAAAAATAATGGTTGTGCAACTGCTTTAGCAAGCGCGATCTATGATGTATTTAGGGCTGCTGATTCGGGAGAAGTAACTGTTTTAGCACTTCCGGACTTTTCGAAAGCGTTCGACACTCTTGGCCACCGACTATTATTACGGGTTTTTCATTACATTGGCCGCAGTGACCATGATATTAACTTTTTAAAGGCTTTCTAAAAAGTCGAAGACAGTGCGTTATCATGGTGCCGAGAGGTCCAACGAGCTAGCTACTGGTATCCCTCCGGGGATCCATTATTAGCCCTTTATTGTATGCTATATAAACATCATGCCTGCCACAGGCTATCAACAAATGGCCTTGTTAGGACTCTACGGGCATCCATAACCCAAGCAATCCCGAAAACGGCGGTAACATATATTAAAAGCCTGTTTACAAAATCAAAGCGGCCATCAATACACCGTAGCGCCATCCCAGCGGAATTAACTCCAATATAATAGGCAGGCACACTGGTAATATCAAAAGGTAGACAACTAAATAAACCACGAAGTGGCATCACAATCCAGTATAGGAAACGCTATTTGCGTTTTCACCGAAATATCTGCCGTTTTGCAGAATAGAAACATCAACGCTGGCACCCACTAGAATGCGCGCCAGGGTATCCATTGTGCTTGGTTCCCTGTGTATTCCAATATAATAAACAGTTACACACTTGTCCGATATGCCTCAATATTCACTTTTTAATTATTTTCGCGGACACTATACTATCACATTAATGTTCAAAGCCGTGGTTTCTGGTCATATTGAGTATTTATTATAATAAACAAATCGGGCAAGGCACTACCAAATCCTTTTAACAGGTAATGAATCTCAAAAGTTGCATTGTTTTATTACGGTAATTAGTGGATGGCAACCTATAAAAGCCAAATCCCCATTAGTACACAGATATTATAGTGTGTCATTTGTACAGCCTATTAAGCATTCTATTTTTTTCCCTGTGGGGTTTCCTAATTATTAAATTCTCCATGTCCCTTCATTTCCTTGTAAAGGAGCCCACGGGGCATTACAAAGTACTTATTTAATTAATTTCTTAACAAAGGTAGAACTTTTAACGCAGCCGTATAAAATAAAACCTATGTTGTTAAAAAAATAATTATAATTATTTTCTCAACAATGTAACGTTAATTTACTTTTAGTAGGTATCTTAAGATAAAATTTTCGTTAAAGCTATAAGTTCACATACAACGAGTAGTTAAAGTTACCGACCCAAGTTTTATCACAAAGTTGCAAAATAATATTATGAGAGATGCCAAAGGCCAAAATAACTTAAAATTTAAGAGAGTCTTTAAACAAGCCGATTAACAAAGTTTGCAAAGCCCACTTGCGCAATCCAATCACGCTTTAAAGTTTACTTTAAAAGTTTATGCAAGGATTTATAAGTTTTAATACATATTTTAAAAGCAAAGATTGGTTTGTTGGATGCATTTGCCATTTCATTTTCGAACAAACCCGCCTTTGGGAAACAATAATTATTACCTACCTACAGTTTTGTGATTAATAGTATATTAAAGTACACGTTTCATAAGAAGCGGTTTTAGCGCACGCGTCTATTTTAAAAAACGAGCCACAAAGTGGCCAGTTTTTTATTGATACGTGCGCTAAAACGCCTTATGAAACATGTGCTTTATACATTTTTTCTATTTCACCTTTTATAATCAAGATAAATACATTTTAAAAAGAAAATAAACCCTTCAAATTTTATGTTGGTAATACTATTTTTTATCATAGTAGCCTCTGGACAACAAAAATTATTTTGCAAACTGTCATTTTTTGATTTATTGACCCATTTTCACCACGAGATTCTAAAGTTATTTTAGCGATATGAGATTTGAAATTGGACGGAATACATTGTGTGATCCTTGTACATTCGGTACATATACAGAGCGTTCGGAAATTCGGGAGATTTTGCTACTTTTTTTCGAATTTCAAAAGACGTGATTTTACGTCACGGCATTGCCATTTAGTATAGGGACGATGGAAAATTCAAATAAAGTTGAAGTTAAAATCGACATTGGAAGGTTAGTAGATTGAATTTTGGATAGGATTTGGCAGAAAATTATAGCTTGAAGCATCTACAAAAGATTGATTTATAGATTTATGCAACCAACATACATGACTGTTATCCACACAGACTAAAAAAGTAAGTTATCAAGCTATTTTTCCTCTGCGAAAAATGGGTTTTCTCGTAAATCACAAAGGCCGCGCAAGTCAATGAAATAAAACATTTAAATGTTACCAACATCAAATAAAGAAAAAACGCGTATCGAAATAGCTTCATTACGATACGCAAATGCGTATCGTACTGAGCTTATTATGAACATGAAATAGAAAAAATAAATTAATAAAATCAAAAACGAAATTTTGATAAATTTTCTCATATGTATTTTTCTGCTTTTATTGATTTATAAATTCAACATTTTCTAACGCAAAACAGTAGGTAATTGTACTCTAAAGATTTTGGGACCCATCGAAAAAGTAATGACATGTTGATCAAAAATTAAAAGGCGAAAGCGCCACTAGTGTTTGCTCTTAAAGCTATAACATCTATAAAATGCAGCATTGGTTGATTGCTTATCACTTATTGACGGCCTTTGAAAATTTGCAATAAGAGACTGAATTTCCAAGGTCCAAGACCCCAAAACCCATTTTCAACTATTCTGATATTATGAATTCTACCTTAGATTCTTATCTTTATCCTGTCCTACAGACATATTATCAATGATTTTACAAAAAAAATTATATAAATGACCTAAAAATCTTCGACATCTTCTCTTTAGAAGGTATTTTTCTTCTTCCTCTTTTAGTTTGGTTGTTTGTTCTTCCTTTACTAACGTTCTTCACATGCTCAGCATGTTTTAACTCTCCTCAACTTTTTTTATATGCGTAACTTCTAAATTTCAATTTTTCAATGCCATAAAAGCTCCATTATATATACCATTTTCTCTTCTGCTAATACCATCAGCACAATATAATTTTTTTCTCCTGAAGATGAACGTTTCTACGTTCGAAACATGTGGAGACCCCTAAAGAATCTATTTCTAATAAATTTTGTGGAGGAAGCCTTTTAGTTTTTCTTTCTTTCCTACATTTTCAATTCCACTTTAAGTATGGACTACTTCTTCAAATTAAATTATATTTTTTAAATTCTGTTATAAACAGTAAGTGATTTATTGCCTTAAAGCGCAAACCGAGGCGCAAACATATATTTTGGAATGTACTTTATTACAGTCACGTACACGTACATATCTTATTAATAGAAGGAGCTGCAAACTTTTTGTTTGGCCATAAAAATACGTAAGTTTTACGGTAGTTTTACCCTTTTTTCCGTGCTGCTTCGTTAGGGATTACTCATAATTAAGTTATTGATATAAAAGTTTTAACTGGCAAGGGTAAAATTTAATTAAGGAAAGAGAGAAAACAGTTGCAATTTCGTTCGCAAGTCCTAATTTAAGTTAGTTTGAAAACAAACAACACCTTAAAAGAAAAGTTTAGGGATATTAAGAAAAGTTCTATACTCTGCCACAGGAAACTAAGTTTTGCGGAAAAATAAGTTGTGATAATAATCTAGTACTACATACACTCGTTAATAAAATGTATTTTGAATATGAAGAATACCAATTTAACATTTTTTTCCTTAAATATTTTTATCCAATAATTTTTTTAGGAGACTGAACACCAACAGAACGGCACAGCACAACCGCCTACCTCAGAGGCTTCAGACAGTACAAAGCAGGCCCAGGGCACACAAGCAGCTACCGACCTATCAAGTCAACCTAAAAGGCTACACGTCTCGAACATTCCATTCAGGTTTAGAGACCCAGACCTTAGGGCCATGTTTGGTGTAAGTATTGACAACAGTATATTTCATTAAGAGTATCAATACTAATACACGATGTTAGGCATACAATTTTTTAATTTCAATAAAACCAAAAAAAATTCAGACCTGTTTTAAGGAGCCATTACAATACAATACAAAATGTCTTTATTTAATATCAAAGAAATTTATAAAAGAAAATCTAAATGATAAGTGATGGCGACGTTCAAATAAATGCTCTTCCACGCAACCATTAGACTGTGGCTTTGCTGTAGCAGTAGCGTAGTAGCTCACAGACTGCAGGTTTAAACCACAGACATTTACCTTTAGAGCAAACAATAATCACGAAAGTAGCAAATTTATGGCGGCACTCATGTAAACAAAGCTACACCGGATTGGGGGATTGGGCATACGCACTGCAACGTTATCATTTGACGAATGGGAAAATAGACAGGTCCGGGCTTTAAAATTTAAGTTCTTGCTCAAAAAATGGTAAAAGTTTACCTTCAATTTTTGAAGTGAAAACTTCTTTAGGCGCGTTTAGCACTTTTTGTGGGCACTGAATTAAACTGAGCCGTCAGGCGTCAGACTCGGGTATGCTACGCTCGAATTCAACTGCTATATTCAATCCGAACTGACCCTGACTCGAATGAACGTTATATGAAAGAGCATGCCGCCATCGGTCGCATTCAGTATCGACGTATCGACGTGGAAACAGTCAGTGTGCGTTGTCTAGACACTCGTGTATTTGATATTGTTAATTTCACCTTGTTGAAGTTTTCACTTCTGTCGTGTGGTCTTAAACACACACAATTTTTTTTTTATGTCTCAGTTAAATTTGCCCCAAATTCTTGCCAAAAAATTGGAATTTCTTCTCAATTTTTGATCAACTTAGAAAAAAGTAGTTATTTATTGCGTTTTTAGTAGTTGCAAACCTATCAGATTTTGTTTCTATAATAATTCGTCGTCGAGTTTTTAGTTCGAAAAACAAGAGAACAAGTCAATTAAATTATAAAACTTATAAAATCGGATATAAAAAGCAAACAAAACCAGCAAAATAACCAATCTTCGATGTTATCGCGTACCTAATCTTAAGTCAAATATTAGTTGGTATATATGTCGTAGGCTGATAGTGAAATCCGTCATTTCATGAAAAGCTAGTCACTTCATGAAGCGTCGGCAGATTGTGTAAAAACATGAAATTACACGATCTGCCGCGTCACTTCATGAAGAGACCTTGACGTTTCGGCGTATTATGTATAACACAATCTGCCTAATTTTAAATATCGTCACTTCATGTAGTACCTAACGATGTCATGTCAGTCGGCAGATTGTGTAATTCCGTCTAAAAGGTATATTGGCAACTGGTTTGTTCGTTGTTCCCCAGAGCATTTTTTTTTTAATTACATTTTTTCAACTAATATTATTTTATAAAAATAAAAAAAATGCTCTGACAAACCCGAACAAACCAGTTGCCAATATACCTTTTAGACGGAATTACACAATATGCCTTGTTTTTGTGGCATTTCATGAAGTGACGATATTTAAAATTAGGCAGATTGTGTTATACATAATACGCCGAAACGTCAAGGTCTCTTCATGAAGTGACGCGGCAGATCGTGTAATTTCATGTTTTTACACAATCTGCCGACGCTTCATGAAGTGACTAGGCTTTTCATGAAATGACGGATTTCACTATCAGCCTACGACATATAACTTTACAATTTGACAAAAACTTACGTACGTGTAAAACATTTTCAAGCACAATTTCTTGTTCAAGAATTTGAAAAAGTTTTTGCCCGAGAACTTCACCCGTGGAATACTTTCACCGTTGGATAAATATAAATATACCTAGATATTTGCTTTTTTCTTTTATATAATATCAGTATAGAGAAAAGTGTCTTTTAAACTTTTTGAAGCAATATATTGCCCAAAAAATAGGCGTAGCGACGCATGCGTCGTTAATTTGCTGATTATTTCTGACCGCTGTACGAACGAAGCTAATTTCAACAAACAATTTGCGTGTATATGTTTCCTAATCGCAGGAAAAACAATTTTAAAAAAAATCAAAAAGTAAAAACAACATTAGTTATTTATATTAGTGTGCTGATAATTATGTCACCTAGTTTCAACCTGCAGTCTGTGGGCTACTACGCTACTGATACCTATACTATAAAACACAGTCTGTCGGCTACTTTAAAGAAGAGGGAGCAAAATCAACCAACTTTTTAAATTAAAAACTTGACCTTTTAAAGGTTGTTTTAACTTTTTCTTAACAAATGCTAGTGATGCCTTCGTCATTTCGTTTTTAAATCAATTCGTCACTGTGCTGTAAAGGTATTATCTAAGTTAAAGAAATCGATATTCCTAAAGATATAATAGTACAGTATTACTTTAATTTAGGTAAGTTACGTATTTCGTCACATTTAGGGCATTGTTAGACCGCAAATGTACTTAAGGTGGGAGTATCAACATGCTTGCCAACCTATAACCTATTTCGCGTAGATTTATTTATGCTTTCTAGCTTTTATACAAAATTTAAAGAAAATCAGTATCGACTTGATATTCTATAGGTAATAATTGACATATTTAATAAATTTCAAGGAATTTCATAACTTATTTTAGGAGAATTGTATAACGAAAAATAACGGTTAAGATTTTTTTAAACATTATTATGTCATTGTCACTCATTGTTCTTTCACTATACAATTCTCCCAAAATTAGCAATGAAATAAATTGATATTTTTGTAATATATCAGATATTACCTATGTAATGTTCCGACGATACTGATTTTATTTAAATGTTATAATAATAAACTTGAAAAAATAAAGCGAAATAGGTTATAGGTTGGCAATAAATTGAACGACGCTGAGAATTCGACCTTAACAATATTTAAAATATGTTACAAAGTTATACCGTGCGAGCAAAAATTATTTTCATCAAAGAGGGCCTTGCATCTAAGGACGTAATGCTTAGCCGTAGAGCTTAATACCTGTTGGGTGTCAGTAACTACCTGAATTAACAATCAATCAGTTATTCCGTCATCTTTGACAGTCGTTACAAGTAATTTGATTTAACGCTAATTTTTCCAATTTCTTGAACAATTCACACAATGGGCTTTAGAACAGCACAAAACATTAATGGTTAAAGCGTATTTTCGAAACAGGGTTAGAGTAAATGGTGAGTGGTAATACAATCGGGGTTTGTGAATGGACGATTTTCACGAACATTTTTCTAACGTTGCTTTTATTGCTGGGGATTTTTATCATTGCCTGAAAAAAACCGTGGCTGTGTTTAGGGAAACAGGTTATATACAACACAAAAAAGGAGCAGAAAGACCATCTGTAAGAACAGAAGAACTTGTTGCAAACGTTCGTGAAATAATGCAAAATGCGTCCAACAAATTGTATCAAGACGCCTGTCCCAAGAAGTGGGAAGATCTTATGGAACATGCAGGACAGGACTATTCTTAAGAAGCAGCTAAATTTATTTTCTTATAAAGTGCAAGTATTCCAAGAAATACAATCCGCAGATTTTGAAAGACGCAGGAATTAGTCTCAATGGTTTACCCAAAATTTATTGGAAATAAATGACTTATTAAACCTGACATTTTGACTGTGAATTTATGCTTGGAGCATGGCGGTGGCCAATTTCGGCAATTTTTATTTTTCTTTGTCTTTCTGTATATTCTTTCTGTTGTATTTTTTATCTACTTATTTTATTACTCATTAGTTTGGCATATCATGTCATAATATGAATTTAACAAAATTTTAACCTAGATTTGGTTAGGTATATTGTCCTCATATCATTGTGATCTAAACCAAGCCCTGCATTTTTTAATCCAAGCCCTCTTTGATCCAAATAATTTTTGCTCGCACGGTATAAATGATCGGGATCGGGTCAACTATGTGAACCAAACAGCATGGAGGTAGTAGAAGCACAAAGCAAATTATTATTATCCGTTCTTAGACACCAAAACTATTTAATTCTTTTATTTTTCAGCAATTTGGACCAATTCTAGATGTAGAAATTATTTTTAATGAACGAGGATCAAAGGTATGTTGAAAAAACAAACATATTTTTAATTAAAATAGATTTTGAGCCAGCTATGTTGCTATTAAATTTTCAAATTTAATTGTCTTTTATAAAAATACTCGAAAATAAATCAGTGATGATAATAATATGTAGTTTTAACATTTGGTGGATCTACTTTCAACTTATAGGTTCAGTATAACTAAGTATAATCATAAAGCAAAAAGAAAAAAATCAAATTCTGTTGTTTATAAGAAGTAAATATTAAGATTGGCTAACCCAGCGTACTCACAATTACTTCGTCTTTTTTTTTAATAAAAATTATTGAAAATAAAATTTATATGTAGAATAAATACGTAAAAGAAACAACGTTAAGGTTTCAAATTTAAATATATACAGGGTGTTCATTTGAAAACTTCCCACCTCCATTTTCCTGCTTTAAAATGAAAATGTGGAAAATCTCTCGGACCCGTCGATTTTTATTTCGAGGGGGACATCTTTTGCGTATATTGTCAATCTTGTTACTTCAAGCCCCTAGGAGGGAGGGGGGTAAGATCTAAATCTTAAATGGATACCCCTATTTTATATAATTTTTTTGGATTCTGCATAAAATTCTGAACATTTTTTAATAAAAGCATTATTAGTCTATACTAAACAGTTTCCGAGATATTGACTCTTGAACAATAACATTTTTGAACTTTGACAGCGTCTAGCTTTCTAACTGTACGTCTTAGAGCAAAACGGCTTACATGTCCCTATCTTCGATTTTTATTATCTTTCCAATAGTGTCAACTTCCGGTCAAACCGGAAGTACTATATTTCTTACATCCGGTTTAACCGAAAGTTCACACTATTGGAAAAATAATAAAAATCGAAGATAGGGACATGAAAGCCGTTTTGCTCTAAGACGTACAGTTAGAAAGCTAGACGCTGTCAAAGTTCAAAAATTTCATTTTTCAAGAGTCAATATCTCGGAAACTGTTAGCAGTGCTACGAAACATATCATGTTTTTATTTTTATTTGCAATATAAAAATAAACCAAATTTTGTAAAGATTTGAAACTCTAACGTTGTTTCTTTTACGTATTTATTTAATATGGATCTTCATCAAGTAACGATCGACTCAATTACACATTTAAATGTAGAACTTTGCCAACGTCTTAGAACGGTGATATCAAAGTGGTGAGGTATAAAATTATGTAAAATTGTTCCACTTATTATAAAGAAACACCACCTTACTCTGCGTAGTGCAGTAATAAAAGAGTTAGTTCCTCTGTAGCAGTGTTGGGACACTCTGTATATTAGATAAGACGAGTCTCAAACTACTAGATATTGTGAACAAGAGAACGAAATTTTAAGCAAATTCACTGGTTTGTTTATAGATGCCATATTTAAAATTATTTTCGAGTATCTTTATCCTCCTCTTTTTATTTTTATTAAATGAGACATGATGAGTCAGTGCTATATTTAGTTAAGTGCCAATAATCACTGTCAAAATATTTGTTACACTTTACCTATCTTTACCTACGTGGACCGAATTAAGGTAGCCCCTTTTTAAAAGGTCGGGGACGTATTTTTGATCCAATTTTAATAATTTTTGTATTTAAGTTGGATGTCAAAGGTTTTTAGAATAATTATTTCAGTTTACTGGATGAACACTAAGTTTTGGGACATGAAACACGTGCAGTATAAGCACATTCATTATTAGTATGGTGTGAACCAGCATTATTAAATACATTTTTATTCAAGTCACACGTAGATAAGTTTTTTTAAATTTTTTAAAAATAAAATACTCATTTGGGGTGTTACAGTATACGTGCTCTTCAAGAAATAATTTATTAAAGACAGTAAAAACCCTACCCAAGCCATAAACCCCCTCAATAATTTTCCATATATTTCCCCATGTCCCAAGCTTATGGTATTTACCCGGTATATATGTATTAAATTGAAATTAAACTCATTAAAATGTATGTTTTGAGGCTGCTTACCTCTAAAAAAATATTGCGAATCAGAGAGACTACAACTTTTGAAATCGATCTAAAACGTTTTCAAAACAGGTGTATCTCTCTGGCACACATGATTACCTTATTACAGCTAACCAAAACGTTAATGAGCAATAAGTACCAAAGTGGTAAATGGAAATATTTTAGCATAAAAAAATCACCTTTGAAAAAGGGGCTGTTTTCGTTGGACCTATATACCGCACTAAGCTTGACTCAATTTAGAAAATTCTATAATTTGGAAAATTAATAAAGTTTATGCCTGGCTATATACCCATTTTGTTGACTAATATAACAATAATGGCATTCCTATAAGTTCGTTGTTTGGCTATTGTTTCAGAATTTTGGTAGCTAACATTTTACGGTGTTCGTTTTTGATATGTTTTAGGGTAACATTCCTTTAAAAGCCTGTAGATTAGTGCATTGAAAAAGTATACGATTAACGATTCAACAATTTTACAATTAGACACAACCAAAAAGTTCATACAAATAAAACCAATTACAAAAAGCAACTGAAAAGTATAAGAAAGCTGAGATCGTTATTTTTATTAGGTTGTAAAAATTGAGGGTGTTTTATCATCTACTTGTCCAAGGGGCAAAAACAAATTGTGCATTTTTTGCGATATTTTTGTTCTAATTCGTAAATCTCTGCGGTTCCATAATTTCTTTAAAGATAGAAAACTAGTAACCGCAGAGGTATTGGTGGTGACAGAATTTTTATTTTAGTACGAAAATAGGGAATTTTGATACAGTAATTGTATTCCTTTTTTAAACCTCATCTGGAGCTTAAGGGAAGTACCTCGCCCCCCTTTCCTCACACTCGAGATTCGTTTATGGGCGACGAGCGCAACAAATTAGCAGGATATGGCATGCGGCACACAATTACAATATTGGGGAAATTTTATTTAAATCTACACCGAAGAAGCTGGAAGAAACCACGGATCTGTGATATATTATAAAAACCAACTCCTTTGTTTTTGCTGCTGAAATATTACGTTTTAAAAATTATCACTTATAATCTCCCTAGCAGCAGAATTATTACCGATAATTTTTTTTAAGGTCACGAATGGTTTTGTTGATAGAAAATTATCCCGAGTCGAAGACGAGGGTAATTTTATATCAACAAAAACATGAGTGAAACCGAGAAAAAAGTTATCGGGAATTAATTCTGCTGTGTGGGAGATTCGGTAGGAACATTTCATAAATTGGAGTTTCTTTTAATGTTCCTGAAATTTTAGTAATAAACCTTAGTTACTAACAAGTAAAATCAACTTCTATTGTAAAAATACAGTGCGTCATATTAAACTAAACTCATCCGAAATATGTTTTTTAAAGTTATATTTGAATTTAAAACTATAAAGACATTGGATTTCAAATAACAAATTTGTTATTTAATGTTTCTCACATTTTAGTAATAAAAATGAGTTACTAACTGCTCAATTTCTTTAGCAATCGAGCTTGCTAATTCATTACCAAAATGAATAATTTTTTACACAATATTATTGTAACAATAAATATCACGGGTACGACTAAAAAACGAATTGTTACTTGCTGGTTTGTCTCACCTGTCACTTCGAAATGACTTGACATTTAAATTAAAATTAAGTCGTAGTAGTCTAGTAGAATACCTAAGAAACATTATCACTTATTAATTTCATTAGGTTAATAGACTATCGCCCTAGTCTCCCGTTGCTATAAGCAACGTAAACAAAAAGGAGCCTTCTAATTGGTTGAAAATAAATTTTTGAAATTTTCACAATAATTAAAAGTTTGTTCAAAGTTAAAAGTACCATTGAAATTTAAAATCGAATTTGCAATAGGGACCTGTAAATATCGATATTGAAACAATACGGAATGAACAAGTTTGACGACTCACTAAGAGAGCAGTGCAAACCTACAAGAAAAGGACATAGATAATGTAAATATTTCGCCTGTCAAAGGTTGCAGGCCGAGATGAGCACAAAATAGTTTTTTCCAGCTATTTATATGTCAAGCAATAAAAAAATCATATTTGACACGAAGCTTGCCACATGCTCCGCCTTGCCGGTTATCTTTGCCTACGTCCCTTATGCACGACTCTCTAATATACGAAGAGACGTTCATGGTGCTTTCGTTAGTCCCTGATGAGGTTTAAAATTCTATCTGATCATTTTCTAGAAAAACGATTTTCTCCCCTGAACATTATAGAAGGATTTCTGAGGTCGATAAACACTTACTATTTATTTTGCGACATTATTAATAATATCAAATGAATCTTCAACGAGTTTGGATAGAGACTTTAAATAAACTATAACAAACCAAAATTTAAAATGTAATTATTGATAAGTGTATCACTAAAGGAGACCCGAGTGCCACACTTTGAATTTGGTATATACAAATATATTTTTAGTTGGCCTTATTCACATAACCTAGAACACATTTTTTAATGGTTATCAGAACCTTTTAATTAGTGTTCTTTTTATCTTATGGCGCATATTATAAAATTTAATAGTAGGCAAAATATTTCAAGGTGCTTAAAACCCTCTGAATATGTATATGGACAGTTAAAAATTATTTCCCTATATACTTTCATACCCAATTTCATGACAATCTGGGGTAAACGAGTTCTGTCGATCTATCAAGTAAATACCTCTTTTTTTCTAAAAGGTTCATTGGCAATCAAGACGAATCCTCTTTTTTTATCTGATCACATAAAATAGAAAACATATTTTTGCGACTCAGTTTTCCGACTTTTAATTTACAATAAGAACTTTATTTTATACTTACATCGATAGTTTGTTAATTATTACGAATCCGTAATCTTGTTTATTATAATCATTTAAAGTTTTAACCCAAAATTTAATATTTTTTTCACATCAATAACCTGAAATACAAAAATTAATCACTTGTCATTATTTGAACATAATTATAAATTGTAATATTTCTTAAAATCTAGAATTGTAGTTATAGCATGGCTTTTCAGAAAATGTGGTTTTATTGCATTATTAAACTTAAAACACAGCTTTTTGTGCTTAATTTAGATCGACAACTTACGTGTTCACGGAATTTTGTTATGCCACAGTTACAGTAATGAATCTTGTCAAATTCATTTTCAGAATGCTAATTCAATTTTTAGTTCTAGGTGTTAGCAAGGCATATTAAGTTTATTGGATTACATCTGAGTGTACCTAACGAACAACAGTATGTAGCTTGAAAAATTACACTTAAAAAATTGTATGGTTATAGCATCTTAAATATTGATTAACAAGTTTTACTGGTTATAGAATGTTAACTAAGTGCTTTGTTTACTTTTCTGCTGAATAAGCAGGAAAACTCAGTTGCTATTTCTATCTCTGTAGCAATCGGCTTTAAAAAATAAATATAGTTTAAAAAAACTAAAAAACACGCTTAATAATTAATCAAACTAAAAAGCGAAAAATAAATATATGTAGGTAGTTTAAAATAATTCTTGAAATTCTTAATATAGGCAGAAAATAATAATGAACGATAAACATTAGTATTCTTGTGAAAAAAGCGTGGGGTGCTCGATATACGAAAAATATAGCACAAAGTGACCCACGCTTTTTTTTCACTATAATACTAGGTAATGTTTATCTTATCGTTCATTATTATTTTTTGCCTATATTAAGAATTTCAAGAATTATTTTAAACTATATTTTTATTTTCCGCTTCTTAGTTTGATTAATTATTAAAGCGTGTTTTTTAGTTTTTTTAAACTATATTTATTTTTCATTTTTTAGTTTGAGTTATTGTTAAAAAAAAAATTTTTTTTTAGTAGATTGAGCTAGATTAGTAGATTATTGTATTGTCAGCGGTTCTTGATAAGTCTACAAAATTTAAATTAAATCTGACCGTTTAAAGTGGGTCAAAATCGGGTTCAAAGAAGTCGGTTACAAACAAACATACATATAAACCCGAACAAACGACAAAAGTTTTCAAAATTAAAAAAAAAATGGTAAAATTTCAAAAAAAAATTGTCAAAATTTTATATAGTAACCTGATTTAAACAGCGTTTGCAGCAAATGTAAACACTTATTTTCAATAAATACCTTTCTATCACTAAAAGTAAAAAATAGAGTTACTAATTAATATTACAGATAATTTAATTTTTTTTCAATTGAATATGTCAATGGTTGCATGCGTTTTAAATTTTTTGTTAAGTTTTAAGTTTGATTTAAATTTTTCTTGAAAATTGCACATGCACCGTTTAGTATTGACCGACAGATATTATAGCTTCGTCCGTACAGCGCGCAGAAACCGTCAGCAAATTAACGACACATGTTTTAAAAGCGTTTGCACACGATAAATCCCAAACCGCTGGCAGAGAATTCGGCGTTCGCAGAAGCCAAATTGTAACGTTAACGCAAAGTAAAAAATTTCCAACCAACCAGTTCGCAACCAGTTAAAAACCTGTGCTCAACGAAGCTTATGTTTTGTTCAAAATCTGCACATCGCCAATATTTATGTGACGTAGACAGGAAAAACAAACTGAGCCTTTTCCTTTTGAGAAGTAAACCAAAGCCTTAGTGAAAATCCCTTTTATAACCAGTTACGTATTGTGATTTAAAAATCTAGTTGTAAAATGCATGGAAGTTTTTATTCAAATTTTTGAGCTGTAAGTGTTTTAAAACCTAAATGTTTTATTATGAGCACTAAACATACATTATTTGGCAGTTTTTTTCTAGCTCAATCGTCTCTTTGGACTTTGCATCGTTACACCATTACGCGTTGTCGAATAGAAACCGATTATAATCACTTTTGAGTCCTGTCGACAGTTGAATTTCAGCTGATTCGTTGTCATTTAGAACCTCGTTCAAAAATCAATCGTAATGCAACCAAAAGCCCTTTCAAAAAAGCGTATTGGCCAATTCAAACCGCGTGACTTTTAATGGCGACTGTGGGCAAAAAGCATTGACCCGTTAGTGTCATCGTTATGGTCACATGGACCAATTACAAAGCGGTATTTGCCCACATCCGCCATTTTAACACATCGTTGAGTTACCTTATTATGTCTTCGTTGACCCTGCTACGTTAAAAGCCAACACTAGTGAATCATTCGCAATTTCATTGTAGTATCAATATTTCGTTTTCTCCAAAAAGCGGCCAAAGGGCTCGGAATTGTATTCAAATAATCGACTATTCGAAATTCGAATATTTGACTATTCGAATATTCGACTATTTAAATATTCGACTATTCAAATATTCGACTATTCGAAATTCGAATATATTTTAATTTCATAATTTTACAAAGAGTTTTAAATTAGAAATATCGAATACCTAATTTTATATAAATATACTACTATTCGAATATTCGACTATTTAAATATTCGACTATCTAAATATTCGACTATTCAAGTATCTATTCGACTATATTCGACTATTCGAATTATTCGACTATATTCGACTATTCGAATCGAATAACATACCAAACGACTACTATTCGAATACTTATATTTTAAAAATTCCGAGCCCTACCAAATACCCATCTGTGGGTACAATTACCTACAATTTTACGTTAAAAAATGTTTGATTTTTAAATTAATAAGAGCAGAAAAAAGACATAATATGGGCAAATAATAATAATAATTTTTCTTTAACTAAGACTGTAGGTAATTGCTACCCAAGGACGGGTATATGGCCGGTTTTTGGCGAAAACGAAATATTGATAAGAAAATAAAATTGCGAATGATTCACTAGTGTTGGCTCTTAACGTCCATTTTTATTAAGTTGACAAGTACGACGAGTCTGCATATTCAGGTAAAAATATATACCTTGTAGGTTACACCATGTTACCAACAGGCCTGTAGTACGTGTCAAACTGATAAATGGAGGAAGGTATTCGCCAACGAATTTATTTGAAAAGTGAAGTTATGCCAGTCAAATCATTAAATCATAATTAGCCGGTTATAGCAACACTCGTTCAAAAGTTGTGCCGTTGCTAGATAGAAACGATGCAACTAATAAGTCTTATTAAGTTAAAACTGTCTAAACTGTTGCACTATTTTTCTATGGGCTTTTTTAGCGAATAACACCCTAGATGGTATAAATATCACCTTAGATTTGATAGCAGCAAAGCTGAGTAGGCTCCGTCACAACATTTTATTGATATTACCTATACAGTGTAATTATATGATGCATGATTACTATTTTTGATTTTTATTTTGGTATTCGTAGAATTATTTCAAGAAATTATATTATTCTCTTTTTTTTTATTGTGTTTAAAGTATGTAATTTATTGTGAAAAATTGTAATATATTTTGTTATTATTGTAGAATAGTATAGTTTCTTTCAATAATGCCACGATACCAAAAAGGGGCTGCAAATTTCATAAAGGAGTCTTGGGCATTCAAAGTATTATAAGATATCATCTTGTATTATTTTCAATGACCCAAAACTTGTTAATGTAATGTGCAGCTAATATTTTATATAAATACATTTATACCATTCAATTGTGCAATTTGACAATGACTTTAATATTATACTAAACATGACATAATATGATGGCGTAGTGAGATTTTGGTTTTTTTCATATAATGATTGTGCTGTAGCAGCTGTCAGATCGTCCTTTTAATTTTTGTTTTTAATTGACATGTTCTGTCAACTTCATAGCCATTTAATCGCACTAAGTAGACCAAGAAAAGTACTACCTATTTCTGTATATTTTACGGTTTGTCTCGATTGGTTTATCCTGATCTAATAAGGATATTGTAAGTATCTAATGAAAACTGTTTATAGTAAATCGTAGACTATGATAAAAACTGCCTAGCACAACTAAATAGAAATAATATATTTTTTTTAATACTGGTGGATCAAATCACTTTAAAAAATCGTCATTTTCAGTTTGGGTAAATATTGAAACTGTTCTTGTTGCAATTGAATTGGGTCTTGTGTTGCAAAGAGCTTTTTTCCTATGATAGCTTTCAAAATAAGTTGTTTTTGTTTGTTAGGCCTCGAGACAAACTGTGTAAATATATTATTATTTTGTAAATTATTTAGGAATCACATCAAAGTAATTTCACAGTTTATTTAAATATAATACTGTTTATTAAAAAGTGACTTGTCGTGGAAAGTTTTTGATTCCGCTCTATTTTTTTTTTTATTACAAACAATATTTTTCCTGGTCTGTAAGGCTGGACACTCTTTGTAATATAATAGTTTGTTTTGGTTTATTTATTCAATTTGCATTTCCCAGTGTCATTTTTTGTTTGTAGGTAATTAACATTTAAAAAAAAACTTTCCAAAACCGCATTCCATTTTACCATATACATTTATGAACCTTTTTATGAAGTTGTAACCCATACTTACTTTCTTCTCTTTACAATACCTAAAGACAACAAGAAAACCGTTAACGTATGAAGCGTGAAATAATTACAATAAAATAAAAGTTTCTAGCCATAACGTTGGAAAACCTTAATACTTTTAAAACAAGTAGTTCCAATTTTCGGCAATTATGTAGTGAAATATAGTAGACCTTACCACGTCACATGTCAATGATGCCTGTCATAATTATAAAAAGAAGCACAAAGCCCGATTTAAAAAAGCACTCGTAGTCATATTCGTGAAATCATTACAAAAAAATAAAAGTTTATTAAACCTGCAACATTATTTGAGCAATACAACCCTACAGTTGCAACCGACTCGAATACTTACTTACCTTTAGGCTGGTTTTTATATTACAAAGGAAACGCAAAAAAAGCGGATACACTACATAGTTATAAGAATACGAACTCTACTAAATTAATCATAAATAATACATACAAACTTTTAATAGGTAGGAAATTTTCCCTCTATTAAGGATATAACTGCTATCCTGTATTGCTAAAACAGTACTGTGCCATATGCAATGTTTGAAATAATTTTTGTAGGTACAATAAAATACATTCAAACGTTGTCATTTGACAAGCTATTGGGTTAGAGTTTTCCCCAAATATCCATTAAATCAATCAATTCTGATTATTATATTGATTAAGTGTCCAGCTTTAATAAAAGTGCGATTTCCCTATTAGATATCTTCTGCCTTGTGAATTTCCTTTTTTGAAACTGTCTGTTAATTTGTTTTTGTGTGGTTTTAAACGGTGGTTTGGGATGTGTGCTCTAGACTTAGAAAGCTTCTATCTAATTTATCATACACCTGCTAAATTACACGAATAATAAGTTCACCAGTAGTTAGTATTGTAACATAATTTTAATGCTCTTAACTTATTTCATTTCATAATAAAACAACGAAGTTTTAACATGGCGTTGACACTTCTAGCTAGGGTTTCAAAATTTATAGTGAAAATTTCTAATAGTTGTCCATGCTGGAAATTACTTATAGTAGAATCTATGAATTGCGTTTTTGAATAAGCATCTTAAGTATGTGTACTGTGTACGGATTTGATTGAAAATTTAATCTTTTAAATAAATTGAACATTATCACTCCGTCAGTATAGATAGAGTTGTATGTGCTGCATGAAACCAAATATTTTTTATGCACTTTATTCACCGGTATTCTTTTTGTATGTAAATATCGCTCCTTTGACCGGGTGGTACGCGAATTGTTGCGAGTTGGACCGATCGATGAGCCAAATGGCAGCCCGATCAGTGACAAAATAATCGTTGTATGACTGGAAAATACTTATGATGCTGCTTTTTGTAACAAAATATACACCGCTAAATAATAACATGTGACACTCAGCTGACTAGCCTGTCACGTTGAATTGATCACTGAAAGCTTATAACGTTCAAAGAATTGATTGACTCGTCCGTTACTATAACGTTGTTTGTAACGTCGGTAACAGAATTACACTCAAATAAAAAAAAGTATATACTTTCACCGCCAGCGCGTTTTGTTCTTTTCCATTCATGTTAGAAATACATTTCATCCACTTGAATCCGACAAAATAAATTTTCTAAAATTTTTCCATATCATAAATTCGAACTGCATTCATTTTATCCAACCAGCTTTCACGTTATAACCGTTGTTTACAATTTGTGATGAATTTTCCGTATAAAATTTAGATGGCGAAGGTTTAACCTAGGACCAGAAAGAAGCCAGTTAAAAATAATTATCGGAAGATTAAAAAAATTAGTAATTGCCATCTTTGGTAGATAAATTATAAATCCTATCCGAGTATAGGTCTCGATGTGAGAACTTATATATTATTCAAGTTAAGAGAATAATGACCCCGGACTAAAAAATTTTTTACTTACATGCTAAAATCAGAACAATGTATTGTCAACTACAGTAATCTATGCTTTAGCTGTAACTTGTTTCGAATTTTAACAAATGACAAGGCAAGCCAGAAAATGGATCTTTGATTAAGAAAACTAGTAAAACTACTATACTCTTTACAGTAATACTCAATACAACAAGCGGTAATGCTATTAATGAAGGATCGAGTAGATTGTATCAAAATAAGTTCAGTAGTACACATAACATTTTGTCCTCCTGTTACTGAGTCTTAGATCCCATACGGGGAAAACTTGTAGATGGTTGGATATCATTATCATAGTAACATTATTTTTTATAATCGAACTATTATGTTAAAGAGATTGACATTCCAAAAGTAGGGGGCGAAGTAAGAATAGATCTAAGTTTTGTGATACGGATGTTTATGTTAAATTGATAAAATATAATATTTTTTATAAAAGAGGGCACAAAGGTGGTCACATGTACCGTTTTCAAGAAAAATCGATTTAAAAGGTATCCTACATAGCTAAAAACTGCATAATTACATATTGGGCTTTAACTAGTAAGAAAATATTAACATCATATTATTTAAACATTTTTAATACAATAGGTCAATTTATCATACACAACATTACTAACATTGATTGAAAAAAAAAACATCTTCAGGGTAAGCCCATGGAGGGCCTTCTTCTTGTAGTGCATCTCCTATCGGAGGATCGCCATCATCACAGCTATCCGGACCTTGTTGACTGTGGCTCGGAACAGTTGAACATTGCTACAATTGAACCAGTCCTTCAGGTCTTTTAGCCATTAATGCCAATATTCCTATTTCCACTAGTCTGTCCCTGAACTATCAGTTGGAGAAGTGTATACTTCTGTCCTCTCGGTACATGACCCAGGTCTTGAAGAACCTTTTTTTTAGGTGTTAATGATTTCGTATTCCTTTTGCATCCGATTTAGGACTTCGGCATTAGTGATCCTATCGGTCCAGGAGATACGCCACATTCTACGGTAGCATCACATTTCTAGTTTGTCCATGTGATTCTTCTCAAGGATCCGTCCATGTTTTAACTCCATACAAAAGCGCGGAAAAAACGTAATAACTCAGCATTTTCATAGATGCCCTGGAGCTCGGTAATGGATGGACATAGGATAGAAAAAAATTTCATATGATCTTTCGACAGTAATTTGATCCATCTATTCGATTCTTAATTATGGTTGAATATACGTTTCAGGACACCACGTACCTAGATTTATTTGTATTTACATCCTGTTATTCTTGTTACAAAGAATACCCGAATATTGTAATTAACTATTATGCTTTATTGATATGGACGGTAAACCAACAATTACAATTTACAGATTCTACTATAAGTTTTAGAAATGTTTATTTAGACACCTTGTCGAAAGTAATTACGCGTTTTCCGGTGCGTGCGGTGCGATGCGGTAAACATTTTGGACTGAACACGAAATACGACAAATTATGATGGATGTGTTGAAGGTGTTGATTGAAAGTTTACTGTATGGCGATCATAACTATGTATTTTTTCTACAATATAGTCAAAAGCACTTGTTGTCAATGTTGTCTTCTACTAGAGGTGTATTCCTTTTCATCGGTACGCAATTATGAATACAGATAGTGAAATTTACCATAAAGTTACCCAGTTAGTATATATTACATGCGTTTTTACTTAATTTTTAAATAGTCTTGATCTATTCGTCCGCAAACGAGGACAATGCTTGTGTGCAACCACAGATAACCTAATATATCTGGTGGAACATAGTTCTCGCATCGCACGCATTCGAATTTAGCAAGGCACGACGTTAACTAGACGCACGTGAGTTTGCGACATTATTTCCTTGTGTTAGGTCTATTTTGTTACTTATGGCTGATCTAGATTCTAGATTGTGTTTTTTTTCTGCTCTAAAAGCACATCTCAAACCGTTTAAAACCAGGCTAGGCTTTCCTTGCTGAAACATACCTAAACTACAGAATTTTTTCCTTTATTAATGTAAATGCCTTGTTAATAGCAATATTTGACTAACGATTATATATTCCATAGATTAAAACAGTATTTTGTGGAAGAATGATTTAAACGGTTAACTTAGTTTTATCTTGAAAACTATTTTTATTTTTATTTTCGTACACAGCTCTGTAAAACTTTCAGTTGATTTTTATTTTGGTTAGATAGTGACAAATGTTTCTGTTTAGGTTAGGTTTTAAATTTTGTGGTTCTTAGATAGAGGTAAGACGCATAATTTTGGTTAAAAGTATAAGAACCATTTCACGTTTGCAACCTTTAATGATAATTTCAACTGTGAGGTTATACATAACCAAGCAATTTATAATCCTGGCGTCTTTGCCAGAATTACGCCTAATACCTATATCTAATGCAACCAATGATTAAAAAACATTTTATTTTATTTTTGACAAAAGAAAGCCCCTAGAAGTCTAGTATGCGTGTTTTTGATTTCCTTTATCAATATGATGAAATAAATGGGTGTAGACTAGGTTATGTTGGTGTAAGGGAGGCTTGACGCCGCTGCTCCAAGCATTCAGTTTCATAGTTCTTAACCGGAATTTCATAAATCCCATTTCCGGAATATTTGCGAGAAATTATTCTGAGCAAAGGGAGAGTCCCTTGGAGTCGTTGAAATTGGGATAAATGAAACTCGGGTAAAACCCTAATGTTGCATTGTATTTCTCATAAATATTGTGAGACTAATAATTGAGAAATATATTTTCGCAAAGGGTGGGAGAATGCACGAAACGAGATATTTGGAGCTATTAGATGGATATGACAAAATTAAAGGCGGCGATGAGTAGTGTAAATAGCAACGCACTTTCAAGATGGCTACAGACTTATTTACGTGAGATATGACTTTTTTTTAATTCCAAGTAACATATATATGTACATGTTATAGCGTGTTCTAGTGGAAGATTGGTGAAGGTTGACTGTATTTTGATATCTCATATTCT
This sequence comes from Polydrusus pterygomalis, assembly GCA_963969555.1. Taxonomy (NCBI): domain Eukaryota; kingdom Metazoa; phylum Arthropoda; class Insecta; order Coleoptera; family Curculionidae; genus Polydrusus; species Polydrusus pterygomalis. Next base: position 30,730,489 of record OZ018376.1, on the reverse strand, counting down.
CCGTGGCCGACGAGGGAGAAAAATACATTCAATAGGCTCCAATTAAACAATAGAAAACGCCATTAGTTTCCTATCAATCATTCAATTCAGTATCGAAATTATATTATCCACGTAATACCAGTCTGTACCATTAAACGTTTTATTAAAATTTTAATCAAGCATGCCAAAAGGCTGCACTAATAATAATTATTTTTTTAATTTTTGCTTTCTAAAATATTACTAATTATTATTTTCTGTTCTGTTTAAATTAATTATATACTATAATATTATGGCTGAGCATTGAAAGTTCTTAATTTTAGGCCAAAATGCACTAGAATCATTCAATAGATTTTTGTTATTTAGAGAGGCTATTGATTTTTCGACCAGCACATTTTACGTATGAATAAATTTTATTGTTTTCGTTGTTTATTGTGATTTAAATATTATCTATCACTCATCGTGTACGCCGCCATAATAAAGCTTAACAGTGTAACGTAGTCTAACCCTAAAGCTGAAATATTGAGCGAGTGTGGAATGAGGCTTCTAGACAGAGGCATGTCTAATGTCTAACGTCATCATGTCATTGCACGAGTTTGAAGAGCTGTTTATAATGCATGTCTTGTCTGTCTCTGCATGCAGGGGTTCGGTTTTGTAACATTCGCAAATAGTGCTGATGCGGAGCGCGCACGAGACCGACTACATGGCACCGTGGTTGAGGGAAGAAAAATAGAGGTGTGCATGACTATAGCTCTACGTGTAGCACTGGCCTGTCCCGTCCCTCCCCGGTAAAACAAGGTCAAAACCCCCGTGTGGCTGGCTTGCTGGCTTTAGTGACTAACCGGTAGCACCTCCCTGCTTCACACGTGTTGTTTTGACGTTCTTTTGCCGCACACACTGTCAATTACTATTATCAATATCAAACTGTAAGTCACTTACTATCGGTTCTCCAATGTCTGTACGTTGTCTTTAGACCGTGTCGGCCATTTAATGGCTTGCGCTGATGACGCGACAGTTGTAGTTCCGATCCCCCTCCCTCCCGCTCACGGGCCGCCGAGGAGGTAAGTGGATAAGGCCAGGGGAGCGCCGCCACCGCCCCCGGATCGGGCGGGGGCTTTGGCGGCGCTCCATGCCACAAATACCCACTTAGGATGGAAACCAAGAGGTCTTTTAACGTTTGCAGTTGTTACGTGATGGATTTTTATTTATTCTCGCCTTCTTTCACTTTTATTCCATTATTCCCTATTTCAATGTAGGTATATCATCATAATAAAATATTTTATTTTCTTATTTCAATGTTTAATTTATGTAATTTCTATTCAGCGATTTTTCGTTACAACCAATATCTAGCATTCATTATGTGGATCAACACTAGTCTACTTATTTGTGGTATGTTGCCAGCAATATAGATTTCTATCAGCAATTTGGCAATTAGGTAAATTCACTATTGCTTGTACCAGTATGGACAAAGACTATTTATTGGCTGCTACAAGTGTATTTGTTATTATGCATTCTTTAAAAAAAGAGCAAATAAAGAAACATACTCTTCTGGATACGTGAGAACAAGACATACTTAAAACCAACAATACAAAATCGATTAAACAAAACTACGTTAGATTCTCTTTAATCCGCGTGTATATAGCGAAACAAGAGATAATAAATACATGTGCGACAGAAACAACACCATAATTTTCTACATATTTTCCACACCCGACGATTACATGGCTCACAGAATGAAGATTTATAATATGGCTTGATATGGAGCAACATGTGACGCAATAATTGCCGTATGTTGTAAGGCATTGCTCTATGTATCTAGGGATAGTCGCTGAGCAATTAATCGCTCTAAAAGTTGTTCGTTTAAAGGGATGTTGCTAAAATGCTAAACTAAAAGTTGGATTGTCCAAATAATATTTCATTAAGATTAGTAAAGACATTAAACAGGGCATTGCCAAGGGCGCAGTTATGATTGGGAGGGTAATTATGCCTTCAAGAAACCAAAACATATGTGACAGCCCATCACTGACGCTTAATTTGTTAATTTTGCACTAACTTCCGAAAAAACATCGTCTGCGCTGCTATTTTTATACAGTAGTAATTTATGGACGTTATAAATTTTATATTTTCTATGCAGTTTTTCACCCGAAATTCAAAAAATTGGCTCTAGAAAAAATTCTTCTTTTTTCCTTCTGCATTTCGGGATCAAATCTTACAGAATGTGAAGAAACAGGAAAATGGTAATGGCACCTTAAGTTTTTATCTCTTCGGCAAAATAGAAATAGCTATAGTCTATTTCAGAAAGGTGTAGTGTAGAGTAATAAAAGCTCATTAGGTATGCAAAGGGACTACAGAGTGACCCAACGAATATTTAAGCCACTTTCATAATTTGGCATTGATTTAATTGCAAAATTCTTTCTTTTTATCAAGTGCAGGTGCACCACCCGGGTTTGGGTCAATTTATGGGTTTTGCCTATTGTTGTCCATTCACAAACACTGAAAATGGTGTGATAAAGGCGTGCGGATAGGATATTCGTGAAAAGAAAATAATTTTATTTTAACAGAATAAAAACGAGGCATTATGTACATAGTATTAGCTACACTTATTTTTTATTAAACATTACAAAAAAAAATACAAAATACAAAAAATACATTATACAGAAATTAAATTATAAAAAATCATAATATTCTTCGTCATCTCCTCTTGACGTTATAATTAACGGGTCGACGGTCCGATCGATCAGGTGGCCAAGATCCCACATTTTCTCCTCTTCTTTAATGGCATGATGGACTGCTTTTCGCCAGTTCTCTGGTGTCACTTCCTTAATGGCTTGCTCAAATAGTAGCTTAACGTCTTTCATTTTGAATGTCGTGTTGTGTCTTGCTACAAATCCTTTTACTTGCGCCCATATACGTTCTATAGGATTTAGTTCGCAATGATATGGCGGTATGCGCAGCACAGTTACACCATGTTTTTCTGCTAAATCTTCCACAGCATATTTCATAAAACGATGTTTGTGTAAATTTGCTATAGCTAATAGTTCCTTCTTTATCAAATTATCTTCAAACTCGATAATTTCTTGTTTTCTCCAAGATGAAGTTGGAGTCTTCTCTGTGCGTCGTGAATAATAGGTTGCGTTATCCATAACTACTACTGAATCAGCTGGAAGATATGTTATCATTTCACCAAAATAGTCCTCAAAAACATTCGAATTCATGTCCTCGTGATAATCTCCCGTATTGATCGACTGAAAGGTTAGCAAACCTTCTTTTAAAAATCCCTCTTTGCTTCCAATATGGACGATTATTAGTCTCTTTCCTTTACCTGAAGGCACCTTAATACCCGTTGACAGGCCTTCCATGAAAGCTTGGCGAGCACTGGTTATATTTTTGGCTTGCCACAATTTTGGAACTATACAGCCTTCATTAATCCACGTCTCATCAAGATAAAAGATTTTCTCCTGCTCTCTTCTGTACTGCTTTATACTTCTTAAGTATTTTCGTCGCCAGCAAACAATTTCATCGCTTTCCAGTAAAAGTGATTTACGGTTATGCTTTTCCGAGACAAAATCCATATTTTTTAAAGTGGTCCATAAAAGTTTTCTTGTTACCAACGGAATACTGTCATCCTGGCCAAGCTCCATTAGAATCTTATCTACCTATCTAAATATATAAATAAAAAGCCAAACTCGGTACCTGTTAAATGGTACCTGTTAAACTCAAAACGTAACTTTATAATCTACTAATTAACTAATCCCTACACAATATTTCGATTTTGACACTTCAGGCCAAAAAATATACCTTTTCTAATCCTCTTAGGCAATTACTTGAAATTTTAATTTTATAAACAATACTATTTTTTCTCTGAAATTTTTGGTTAGTTATCATAAATAATTTAATGCACAAAGTTTACCTGCGCCTATGGCCGACACCGAAATTCAGCCGAACTGGACGGAATTTCCCATTTTATTACTCTACACTACACCTTTCTAAAATAGACTATAATTTTATTGGAAACAAAAATCGGAAAAGGATTGCAATTTTCTGGGTGTATTTTATGGTTACCGGTGAAAACTTTCTCTCTTCCACAATTAAGTTCCTCTGTAAAAGAAGTTTTCACATTTTTAATCAAATTATAATACAAATGCGAAATTGTTGTTTTTACTAGAAGGTTTTATGTGGCTTTTGATTTAAATTCACAAAAAAATATTTGCAGTTTGTTTGTAAACAAGGATATTTTCATGACTTTTAATATGGTATACTTGCAGTAATCGCTAATTAAATCACAACTATTTGGCTAGACTTTTAACGATCTTATTGACAGCTACATACAGCCAAAAAAAGATCGTGGCTATTTTATGTTGATCCTTTATTTAATAAGCCCATTAATATTTTTTCTTTAAATAATGGCTCATAAGTATGTCGTCACGTAACAACTGACAAATTTTAAAAACTAAGGTTTTCATTTAGTATATAGTCTTTAGATATAAGTTAGAAAGTAAGATCCGGAATAGGTTTAAGTAAACGACATTTTCCAGGTACCTCCAAATTTTTTTCTGAATTCAAAAAGAAATAAACTAAAATTGAGGGGGTGGTATTTGAATAACACAAATGTGTTCAATCTTATCTAATTATATAACGAGATTGATAAATCTACTATACAGAAAATATGTGCGCAGATGGGGTTTAGAAGAGGAAAAATGGGCCAAACTAGTGTTTCACTCTCGTCTCGCTTCTTCTCGTCTCCTGCGACATGAGACGAGAACGAGAAATCTCGCAAAATTTTAAGATTTTGATAAGGATTTGCGATAAACTTAAAAAGAATCCCGTTAGTATCACCCGAAAAAAAAGCTATCTTTATAACCGATATTGCCAGGTGGCCAGGGAAAAAATCGTTGCCGAAAAACAATAGAAAAAAAGGCGAAAACAAAAAATGAACCTTTTTTATAACGTCTATAGTTTTTGTCGAAATTTTTGATACAGAGAACCATTTGATAAATCGTCGCCACGAATTATGTATAATATTATGATGCTTTCCAGTTGTCTCTGGAAATCGCTTTTAACCATTTTTTTTCTGTAGGTAAATCATAACTGGCCCGAAATTTCAAAGTTAATAAAATTTGATTTACACACTGGAATGCTGTAGTTTTGTTTTCGGCATGATTATTTTAAAATAATGCCGTTGGGCAATGGGTTTATAAATAAGGGCGTCCATAGAGCGTTTTTCAGGGGGGCAAAAACTTAAACATTTTTTTTTTATCTACTAACTAACCACTGTACTATTCAATATTTATACTGAATAATGAAATAAAATAGTAATGTGGGCGCCTAGGGGGGGGGGGGGGAAGTGCCCGTTTTGCACCCCCCTATGGACGCCCTTGTTTATAAACTCTCTATCCAATTAACGTCTCGCAAATACCGTTCTAAATATTCGTATACTAATAATTCCGCGCTTTTTTACCACCGTCAATGAGCCCAAACTATAAAGCCATTCGATTGTTTTACTGAACTGTGCTTTCGAAAACAGACGCTTACTAGGTTCTTCTCTTTCTGCCTGATTGGGTCTAAAATTCGCTCTTTTTCTATTTCATGTGCTGATTATCCGGTAGATGATCTGGGACTTTTCCACCTCTGAATAGATAGCTAAACCCCAGACGGTTTATTGTCAATCAGTGGCACGTACGTAGTGCACCCGTGAAAACTATCTACTTATCGTTATCATCGACCTAATAAAAAATTAGCTATAATACGTCGTTATTGATCTGAAAAATCGTGAAAATTTGTTTTTAAATTTTGACCTGTGTTACAACAAATTATCGAAAGGTTTACGGTAGCGCTAAAACCCGTAACTAGCTGTATTAATAATTATTATTATTATGTAAGGAGAATCCACAATCAGTATTGCTAATAGTTGGCGTTCATTGGGTAAAATCATTAAAATAGCAAAAAATTCTTAAATCTGGCAAGCCTGTAACCAATATAACCAAACGCGTTTATGCCCAAAGAATTTTTTTTATGACGTCGTATTGCAAGAACGAGAGATTGCGAGACTCTCGCGAGATAAAACGAGAAAACATCTTGCGAGATGTTAGCGAGGCAAGATTTGGAAAAAATCTTGAGACGAGACGAGATTCGTCTTGTGAAACACTAGACCAAACTTTAAAAGATACGTAAAAATGTCACTCTAAATAAAAATTGTTTGACTTGTAAAATAAATAAGATTCACATTATAAAAAGTTTAATTTTTTGATTACAAGAAGAATAAGAAATACAAATGCGTTATGTTGCATAAGAGCAAACATCCTTGTTTATCATTTTCTACCAAAAAAACATATAAAATATGTTTTAAATTAAACTCTAAGTCAAAGTACAATATTTGCTCTTACACTTTTAACCAAAGTACTAGTTTCTGCCGTGCGGGCAAAAATTATTTGCATCAAAGAGGGCTTGGATTAAAAAACGTAGCGCTTGGTTTAGATCACAATGATATGGGGACGATATATCTAACTAAATCTAGGTTAAAATTTTGTCAAAGTCATAATTATTATGACATGATATGCCACACTAATGAGTAATAAAATAAGTAAACAAATACAAATTTATTTTTGTTGTTTACAAAATTAAAAAAGTAAGAATATACAGAAAGAAAAAGAAAAATAATTACACAAATTGCTGAAATTGTGTTTTCAAAATCTGCGGCTTGTATTTCTTGGAATACTTGCACTTTATAAGGAAATAAATTTAGCTGCTTCTAAAGAATAGTCCTGCATATTCCATAAGATCTTCCCACTTCTTGGGGATAGGCGTCTTATACAATTTGTTGGCGTATTTTGCCAACCCCGTTTCGAAAATTCGCTTCAACCATGAATGTTTTGTGCTGTTCCGTAAAGCCCATTGTGTGAATTGTTCAAGAAATTGAAAAAATTAGCGATGAATCAAATTACTTGCAACGACTGTCAAATATGACGGAATAACTGATTGATTGTTAATTCAGGTAGTTACTGACACCCAAAAGGTATTAACCTCTACGGCTAAGCATTACGTCCTTAGATGCAAGGCCCTCTTTGATGCAATTAATTTTTGCTCGCACGGTACCTATGGCCTATTATAATAATAAGCAGCACCGAGTTCCTACCAAAATTATCGCGAAAACCATAAGACCTAAGAAGATCATATTTTGCAGCATAAAAGTGACTTAAAACTTACACGGGGGGCTCGGGCATAATTAATTGCTTCATTTAAGAAAAAAATTGATAGATGACATTCTCATAAATGTTAAATAATATAAGAAGTGTAAAACTTTAATTAATAATTAATTCGCAAATAAACACTGGCTTGAACGGACCCCTAGAAAAAAAAAACTGATAGGAAAAATCTCAAGAATTGAAAAGTCCAAAAAAAGGCTAAAATATAGAAATGTGATGCGTTTTTGCTGATTACACAAAATGTGTTGCCAAATATTGTTAACTATTTTAATTTAAATATCCTATAATGTACAATTCTTGGTTTTGATATACACTACTGACAAACTACAAGTTACAGTGGCATTTTATGTGAGTATGAGAAAGTAAATAATATGTTTAAATGCGCGCAATAAGGATAGCAGATCAATGGGGGGATAGGGGATCATTTATTTTTTACTACAGAAATGCAGGAGGTATTTACTTCAGTAATTCGGTAATATTTGGAATTTCGCTTGGGTTATACCTTATACGTTGTACCGCGCATTTTCGAATTATTTTACGTAGGTATTTTTCATTTTATGTTGTTAACTAAATAATTATTGCAATTAAAAATTCCACAATTTTTTTAAATGGCTTGTTTTTATTTGCTTCTGGTAAAAAATAAAATGCTGGTTCGGGCTACAAAAATGCGAAACGCTCAACTACTTCCTCTGAACTCTCAGGCTTCGCGTTACATAAAATAATTTTAAGTTTTTGTTCTTGCGAATAATAATTTCAAAATACCAGCAGAATTTCACCGTATTTAGGCTTACCTGAAAAATTCAGCCAAGATAGAAAAGTAAAACATTAACCATCGCGGTGGGTGCTTCGCTATCAGAATGTATTTGCTGCTATGGAGCGGGAATACAGCGAGAGTGGAATGGGAATGAATCATGAATCGTTCTCGAACAGAAGTTAGCAACGTGGAGTCTCGATCGATCTCTTTTTAATTCTAGCCATGTCCATTTTATATTCATTTTTTTTTGGCTTGCCAGTACGGTATATTTAATGCTTTAGCAATAAACCTTTTTAAAAGACAACCTCTGATTACCATTATTTCCAATTTCCTGCAAACATCAGGATTTTTTGATATCACAGCACATGATAAACAAGGATGATAGTTCATAATATAGTAATATATGATTCGACTAATTGAATGTGAAAAACGTTTTAACATTCTAATACAAGCAATAAATTCTTACTCAAAAAAGGTATTATTATCAATTAATTTATAATTCAGACGAACACACTCCAAACCATAAACAAAAACTCGAGTGGTGTAGTTAGTTATACCTTAAGAATAAGGTTAAACCAGTTTATTGTTCTCAAAAAGGAATGTCGTTTACTTAAACCGTCTGACTAAGGTAACATTCTAAAGAATAAGTACGTTTTTGGTTGATGATTGTGAGCATCGTACCAATGATCAAGATAAAAGAATAAATTAAGTGAGAAAATCAAGATCTTTATTGTGTTCACTGAGATACAGTGTGTGTAAGAAATTCCTGATTGACCTATTTGAGTTTAATAAATACTAAATTGAAGAGAAGGTTTAAATTTCTAATGTTGCAAGAAAATAAAGTTTCTGGTGAGAAAAATGAAACAAAGAAAATATCTAATTATAATTATCAAAGTTCCCCAAAGCAAAAAGCTATATTAATAGTGCCAATAAAAGGTTTCAAAAAGCAGATGAAGGGATATTTACGTTCTTCCTAGAAATATTGACAGCCACGTTTTCATATTTTCAAAATTTTGACCAAAATCGTTTATTTCAAAGGGTACATACACTTTTATTGAAGAATACTTTTTTGGCTTTAACACATTTAAAAAATACAGTGTGATTATTAAATAATATAAACATATAATTAATTTGTGTTGGGCTACATGCTACATGCTTGGTGAAACTGTTGTTCCATTGCACAGGAAGAAAAAATAATAACTACTTGTTAAAAACCTTAATATCATTTCAAGTCAATAAAAACAACTAACACATATCCAATGCTAAAATAGAAACTAAAAACAAACTTTTACAAAGTGGGGTCTACCAAATAGAATGTGACAACTGCGATGCTATCTACATTGGACAAACAGGTAGAAATTTTGACACCAGGCTTAAAGAACACAACACATTTATTTAAAAAAATAAAAATAAAACAGAGTTAGCTGATCACTGCATAAAAGACAATCAGTCAACATAAAACCCATATACATACACAATAAAAGCAGAAAACTAAATCTACTAGAAACAATAGCTATCAAAAAAGCTATAAAAAACAAATGTAATGTTGTTAATAATCAAACCGAAATACCTTCAGGTGCTTCCCTAATTCTTAATAGCACACTTATTTAGGACTAAATATGTATCTGTACCTTAGGAAAACCCACAGTTGACCATTCAATCTTCTAATCCTAATTTTAATTTTATGACATGTCTATAGTTACCATAATATGATGGCAATGATCCGAAAGGGCCGAAACACGTGTCAGGAAACAGATTAAATTTGTGAAACATTAAAAGTAGTTACTATTTTTTCTTCCTGTGCAATAATATAATTATGTCTAATTTGGGATCCACACTGTATCAATATTAAAAAAAATACCACAATTTTCAAAGTTAACACCCGTGCCCAAGCATTTTTCCAAAGAAAAACTGTACTGGATTTATTGAATTTATTCCAAGTTGCAAACTCACACTGTAGGTGTACAATGAAGCCATCGGCCAATCCGGAATTTCTTACAGGGTACAGTAAACTAAATGTTATACTTAGATAATTTTAAATAAACTAAACATCTATTGATTGATAAATCATTGGTAAAAATATAGGTTGTGGCTCGTGAAAACATTGTGGAGTTTCTTGATTTTCTTCCTGTATGGGCTTATTGCTATACATATTTAAAATGCATAAGCAACCACTTTTAACTTATAGTATAATCTACATAGCGTCTATAAAATTGTATTTGTTTTTTTTTTACATTTTATGCTCTTGTGTTTCTTATCTGAGTAGCAAAAAACGTAAGGAAATTAACTGAATAAACTTGACTGACTGATTTGATTTTCATTAAAAAAGCTCTAAAATTTTCACTAAATAAGCTCCTTATATTTTGACTCGTTTACTTAGGTACGTTGTAAGTATTTAAGGTATTACGTTGTAAGTATTTGAGGTATTCTAAGTCTAATTCTAGACGATAATTTGGATTTTGGTACTAGAAATTATATATTTATTCATTCATTCATCCATTATTGATATTAAAATTAAGTCAAAAATACATACAAATATGACAAGTCGGCAGTAACTAAGTTTTAGAAAACAAAAATATTTTTTTTAATAGAAACTTCCTCCCTTTAAGGCCCGACTTTAAAAAAAAATTAAAAATACGTAGATATTAATTATTTATGCTAAGTAAACAACCGACAAATACTATTTTTTAAATAGAACCTTTTATATCACCTTCTCACAAGCGTCTAGAGTCTTAAAGAAAGTAATTTTGAGGTTAAGCGATGTAAAGCCGGTTGTTGTAAATTAGAAACATAAAATGCTATTTATTAATATCGGTATATAGATTTCTTTGAAATGTCACGTATGCCAAAAACACTCTCCTATTCAAAATTCCCAAAATTTCATCACACAAAAAACTACAAGTGTTGTAAATATTATATAAGTATATAAACAATTCAACAATAAACAGTGTCTTTCAAGCCATTGAAAGAAAGCAACATAATATTACGTACGTAAGGAATAATCAGATTGACAAGTGTACATACTACAAATATCAACATTACAGAATAAATACAATACTTGACCCTTTAACAATTATATGTCATACTTTTAATTTAACCCCAGAAGATAACCAGTTTTAATGTTGTTACGTAACGAGATTTGTTTAATCAAAATAATTTAAAAGAAACCAAAAATTGTCATGGGTTCCTTTTTTGTTTTATTAATTATTTTGTATTTTGCAATAAGATTTCGCAATAAAAAAATCAAAACCTGTAAAAGTAGCAAGTACATTATTAACGTCGTAAGCAGTAGGTTTAGTCAAACGGAATAGTCACACTCGGGAAGGTTGTAACATCAAAAATATACAATTTTTTCCAATCTAAACTATCCTCTTCAAAAAACCTAGAAGGAGAAGATATCCTCGAAATTTTATGATTCTAGGATTAGGTTTAATGAATCAATCAGTCAGTTAGTTACTTTACAATTTTATATAACGGTAAAAATATAATTATCGACCAGTGAACTTTTATACAATGCATATATCACTATTCTTTGGAATGTTAACAAGAAATAATATTTTTTAATTAACTGGTCTCAATGAACTTCATCTTATAAAATGGCCACACAATATTTTTATGCCTAACAATTGTCAAACTTCAATATATACAAAATTACCATGTTAAAAAATATTATTTATGCAACATATTATTAGGATAACTGTAAATCAAAATTAGGCAACGATATTTTGTTCTATTTAAAGTCAAAATATTATATAGGTTTATTTGTTGCCTTGGAATATAATATGCTAAAAAAAATTATACGTTGACCGAGCCAACTGGCAAAATGTCAAATTGCACTTCAGGTTCAATTGAAATTAATATGTATGATACTTAATTCTGCTGGTAATTATTTTTGACAAAATGTTACTTCTGATAAGCATAATGAATCGTTAATAGCATAATTTGTTGATAAATTACAGAACAATTTATAACCTGCCTGGTTTTGATAAAAGTAAAATTACCCATGTATTAAATAGATAGTCAAACATTGACAAGATCTGCGTAACAGTAGAATCTTGTCTTCTAATAGAAACACTTCTTTTGACATTTTTTCTATACTTACAAAGGTATATTTTCGATATTTTTTGTATCTTAATATGCGGTTAAAAGAAGTGGTTCTATTAGAATGCCTTTAAACATTTTCTAATCATTTTTTTTCCTTATATAGGTAAATAATGCGACGGCTAGAGTACAAACCAAAAAACCACCAACACTTCCAACAGGTTAGTAGATTATAATTTTGAATGATTGTTTCCTATTTCTTAATAGTAATTTTGGTCAAATAATTCATATTCAGGTTGTTGAACATCGAAAATAGGCCAAAATAATATATTATAAAGTACTCTCACCGCTAAACAATATTATAGCTAAGCTGAAAGTCAAATGCAAGTGTTTATGAAATCTCGACCATGTGCTGTAATTGGCTAGTACGATGCACAAGGTTCATAGACATATTATTATTATATACATCAGCAAACGTGGCAAATTTACCTAATCACTTCAATAATTGGTTCACACTTTGATTAATATAAACATATGTATTTACTTTTTTCTTATAAATATAAGTAAGTATAGAGAAAAGTATCTTTTAAACGTTTTGAAGCAATATAATGCAAGAAAAATAGGCGTACCTAATTAGACTCATTCAATGCTGCAAATAAGATCTACCAACATGGCCTTTGTATGTCTTTTCATTGTACATCTTGATGTATGGCTTGTTAGCAATAAATGTGTTTAAATTGGTCATAATAAAATTACATATGAAGGACATTACATCCATACTTACTGAAAATACGAAATTTTATCCCTATTTGGGCAAAATAAAATCATACAACTTTCGGGACTATAGTCATTGTTTCTATTTATATTCCAAACCAAGTCAATAAATAATCAATTCAAAGAAGCACAAACACAATTCACTTAACTACACAAAAACTAGAAATCGGTTAAACACCGACAATCCACACCGTAACAATAAAAATTACGATTCCGAAGTGTATTTAGATGATGTTGCTAAAGGACAGGCCGATAACAATATGGTTGTGCGCATGCCCATCGTTAATGGATGTCTAGAAATATGACCGGTGAGCTGTGCGTACAGACGGACGTACGATAACAGACTAGGTTAATTTTGACATAATACATAACGTTTTTTTAGTCCATTCACAAAAAAGAAATAGGAAATTCCTGTTTTTGTTGCCACTCTGCCGCACGGATAGGATTTTTCAGATTATATCTTATAAACATTTTATTTACTCTATACAGGGTGTTTGGGGAGGAAAGGGCAATATTTTGGAAATGTGTTCAGAGAGTGAAAAATAAGAGAAATAAACCCATATGTTTTAGTTCGATTCTCAACCATTTCTGAAATAATCGGTTCTGAATTTTTTTATATTGAAATAATGAAGGAGGCTTTAGTTTTAAACGTCCGATACATTTTGATTAATAGTTTTGACATGCACAGTAGTCAGTTAGCTTCATATTGAGCGTGTCGACTGGAACCAAGATTTTCATACTTACAATGCCCCACATATTGTCACAGGGAGTATGCCGACATGATATTCGTGTATCGACGTCGTCTTCCAAATCGAAGAGTTCCTAATAGAAGAGTTTTTCAAAAAGTATTTGCAAGTGCTCAGGAAACTGGAATGTTTCCAAGCGTGGGAATTGTTTCTAAAAGAGTGCAGGGTCTAGATGTGGAAAATGAGACAAATGTTCTGGATATTGTCGCAGAGAACTCAGGTATAAGTACTAGACGGGTTGCAAATGAACTTCATATGCCATCACATCTAGCCGTATGGGAGTCACTTATAAAAAACGATTTAAAACCTTTTCACGTTCAACCCGTTCAACATCTTCTATATGGTGATCCTGCTTCAAGGGTACAATTTTGTGAATGGATCCATCAAAATCGAAGTCTGCACAAATACATTTTATTTAGCGATGAAGCTCAGTTCACTTGTGATGGAATTAATAATTGCCACAATGAACATCGGTGGTCAGATGAAAACCCCCATGCTACACTTGAACGAAACTTTCAATATCGATTCAGTATTAATGTCTGGTGTGGAATGCTCAAATCAGTTGTTTGGTTCATTTTAAATGGATGGGCGTCTTACTGGAGAAGAATATTTACGGTTTTTGGAAGACCATTAGATACACATTTTGGATTATGTTCCGTTAAATGTTCGATAACGAATGTACTTTCAACATGATGGAGCCCCACCTCATTTTAGTCTCCGTGTGCGAAATTTCTTGAATTATCGTTTTCCTAATCGCTGGATTGGCAGAGGTGGTCCGCAAGTTTGGCCACCGAGGTCACTAGACTTAAACTCCCTTGATTATTGCCTTTGGGGATGGATGAAATCGCTAGTATATGAAACACGAGTGGAAACGAGAGAAGCACTCTGCGATCGAATTTTCAATGCTGCAGCTTTTATAAAAAATAATCCCCACTCAATCCAACGTGCTACCCGAGCGATTCACAAACGTGCCGAAAAATGTATTGAAGTTGGTGGAGGGGTTTTTGAAATTTTTTTTAAAGTTAGTTTTTACTGCAGTACCTGCAATTATTAATTTTAAAATAGAAATTAACTTACAAAAACTTTAGAACTTATTATTTCAAAAATGGTTGAGAATCGAACTAAAACATGGGTTTATTTCTCTTATTTTTACCCTCTGAACACATTCCCAAAATATTGCCCTTTCCTCCCCAAACACCCTGTACCCTGTATAAAGCACCGTCGATGAGATCACATCAAATTACGTCAACCAAGCTTACTGGCTCGCTTTTGGAACAGTGGAAACGGTTTAGCGGTTACGTTCCGAATGCTTGGATTAGTGATTTACCGTCTTCTTACCGATGTCGGAATGAACCAAACCTGCACTGAAAAATGATACTATTCGACATACCGTTAAAGGCAAAAATCCTAAAATTATTCACTAATAACATGCATGTCTCTAAAAGACATGCGCGTATTTCATACATATCTGTGACAGTATGCCACTGGAAATAATAATGTTAAAGCCCTAACCCTAGGCCATTTTTTAATTTGACAATATGTATTATTATTGTCATCAATTGTACATGTATTCTGTTATGATTTCTTTACTAACTTACCTTGTCTTTAGTTCCTGTAATTCAGTGGCCAGCAGATGCAGCAATTCGTGCAGGCGTCGCTGCGATCCAGAGAGGACGCGCAAGGGCAGCTTATCCAGCGGCAGCTGCGGCTGCGGCAGCAGCTTTTGCAAGGCATCCGACGCCTTTAGCAGGTAAGCGTTGTATATTCCATTTTCATAATTATTGTTAGTTTTTTTTTTTGGTCTGTATTAAAATTACGACTGATAATATAATATTAACCTCTGATTTTATTAATTTAAAATGTTTTTTATATCTATCAGGGTTTGAATTCGGATCTTAAAATGTCGCGGGAATTATTACCTTTAAAAAAGGTTAATATAATAGTAAGCAGAGGTACCAATAATACAATATGTGTAAACTAACTATGCATTCGAGTGAGGGGTACGGGGGTACAACTGGGCAACTGCAAAGTAGCCACTGGCACGTGGCAGTGAGATGCAATCCGACAAAAAAGCAAGTAGCCGGGAGTTTTGGAAGCTTCGAGAAAGTATGATAGAACGTTTTTTATTGCGTATGTTATTTACGTTTAGCAGAAATTTGGGCGTGGTCCAGAAAACGGGACTCTATGGTACCCAGAATTGAGGCTATGATCGCAATATTGAACTAACCCCAATATTAATAAATGTAGGAAAATAGGTTTGAAAAAATTGGTGAAAATCAGTTCATTCATAATTACCTTCTTTTAGATCATTCCAAATTAAATCAACTAAGGTGGGTTTAAGGTCATCTAATTATCTAATAATTTTTTTACAAAATTTTAACTAGAGACTTATTTTCGACTTTTGAATGTGGTTTAATCCAGTGTACATTCAGAATATTTTTAGTTCTTTGGTGTATTATCAGTATTAGGTACTCGATACTTCATGACAAACTTTATTATTATAAAAGAAATTTAAAAAGAAAATACAAAACTTAACAAAGTATCCATATCATCCCTTTCGTCGTCAGATGGCGGACGTCGCCAACGATTTTTTCATCCAGGACAGTAGCTATAAGAATTCTAAATCAAAAATCTTTTTAATCTTCAAATAAAAAAGTTAAGGTGTCAAATAACTGTCAAATTTTGACAAATAAATGTCAATTTTTTATTTTTTCTTGTCTAGGGTTATAGTAGCTGCAAAATTGCAAAAATTAAATCAAATTAAAAACAAAAAATAAAAATGTTATATACCTGAGCTGTCAAAAAATGCACATAGACAGCTAACTTATAGCAGACGTAAAACGTTTTTTGAATTTTTGTGAGTTAGTCCGTTATTGCACTCATAGCCTCAATTATGAGTTGAATTGTACACAAACAAACCCCCCCCCCCTTGTAAGTGCCTAGCGACGACCCTGTCCGGACGTCGCTCATTTGCCCAACTACTCCTCACACAACCTCTAACTTTGCCATGGCTTGAGAATTCTGTCTTGGTCTTCAACTACATCTTAGATGACCATAACATATGCGTTAAAAAACTGAGTGTGAAGAAACAATTTTACCAATAATTCGTCGTTACCAAGACGAAGAGGCGTAACTCAAAAATTCCCGGATTTGAGTTACGCCCATCAAAGTCGCTATTTATAAGTATATTTTTATATGACAAAGAGGCGTATCTAAATTGCTAATATTATACGAGATAGACGGTGGGCGTAACTCAAATTTATAATCGCAAAACACGACGATTAGGCGTAAATGGACTTACGCCCGTTTGTCGTATTACACTATGTGAACAAACAAGGTACGTCCGACGGAACATGTGTTTATCGGCAACATAACCCTAAATAATTCGTGAGTAAACAGTGCAAGTTGCTTATCCAACTGGGCAATAAAGTCTTTGGTATTGGTATAACTACTGTATCTCTATTTTCCGATGGATGTAGCGGACAGAATAAAAAATAAAAAATGTTGTGCATTCTTTAAATTCGACATACTTTTTAAATTTTAAGAAGTTCTCCAATGATCTAAAAATACTGGCGGTTAGAAGAGATGATGAACAGGTACCATTGATTGGAAACAAATACGTGAGGTCATGGTACAGAAAAGTAGCAATGATAAAATTTATCATTTACAGAATAACTACCAATGTATTACTTTGAAACGAACTGCAGTAAATATCGGAGAGCACAACGACTTTGTCTCAATACTGATTTGCCCAAAATATCAATTCAGAAATACAATGACCTTATATGGCACTATGTAGTGGAACAACTTCTATTATTAAACTACCAGAATATGTTTCTTTTTACCAGCAGTTGCCACATTAACGTTTTTATGTTTTAATAAAATTCGTACCTACTAATTTTTTAGAAATGTTAATTAGGTTTAATTTTTTTTTAACAAATTTGTAAAATAAAAAAGATTCTTTATTTGCTTCCATCTCACGCTACTAAGTTACCATTGGTTTCAAATTTTAATGTATTTCTATTGGTTTTTTTTTTAGAATAAACTTTAGTTTTATAAAATTGCGTTGTAAAGTAATAATCTGGGTTTTTTTTAACTTTAAAAGTTAATTAAAAATACTAATAACATGCCAATGTCAATATATAACGTAGTGTGAAGCCTTGTTATTTTTGGTTTTAACAAAAGGGTTGAAACTTTCCTTATTATGAAATATTCTAACTTTTTCATTTTATTTTATCAAAAGGCGTAAGTAAGTTAAGTCTATTAGGACATTTTAAAATAAGACGAAAGGGTGTATCTCATCTAAGGGCAGTTTTTACCCTTTTGCTGAAACCAGAAATAATTATGCTTGACTCCACGTTATATATTGACATTGACGCCACATTTTATGTTATTAGTATTTTTAAAGCAACGTTTAAAGTTAAAAAAAAAATTGTGTGTGCTTAAGACCACACGACAGAAGTGAAAACTTCAACACGGTGAAATTAACAATATCAAATACAATTTTTCAATTTTGTTTCTTTTAGGTTAGGTTCGTAAGCAATCATAAAAATAACATAAACTTGGAATACGGGATAATTTTACTGCATACGAAAAATGATATTTCCTAAAATTGAACAACCCTTGAATTTTTACATCTTCAACAGAAGTCAGAAATCATAATAAATTAGGTCCACGGAATAAGCAATTACGGTAAACCTTACTTCACCCTACGTAAATATATAATTTAAAAAATGCCAGAACATACCGGAGACGCAGACGAGTGTCTATACAACGCACACTGTTTGCGGCATGCTCTTGCATATAACGTTCATTCGGGTCAGGGTCAGTTCGGATTGAATATAGCAGTTGAATTCGAGCGTTACACAGCCGAGTGTGACGCGTGACGGCTCAGTTTAATTCAGTGCCCACTAAAAGTGCTAAACGCGCCTAAAGAAGTTTTCACTTCAAAAACAACAGATTGAAGTTTATAAAAATCTTTAAACTGCAATTACTCAAAACTTGTAATTTTGAGATACGCCTCTTCGTCTTGGTAACGGCGAATTGTAATGCCATAAATGCCTTGCACATACAAGGATTTAGCTTCCTAGTTGCAAAACTTAAAATCTTAAGAAACATGCATTAACTTATTTTCATCAAATTTAATAAACTTTGTAGTGTAGACCTCTGTTTTCTGCAATAAGTAATTTATTCTATTCTAATTGTTTTAGGTGCTTTAGGCTACACACCAGTACTGAACACTCTCCCAGTCGATGGCGGAGGTGGAATTTACTATGACCCATTCTTAGCTGCCGCGCACGCGGATCCCAACTACACGCAAAGGCTGCAGGTAAGATAGCGGCGTGTATACAGGGTACGCCAAACTCGATGGCCCCTTAGAAGTATCTAGATAATGAAACAAGTTAGGAATTTGAAATTTAGGATTTGTCCATAGGAGGTCATGATCTCCAATTTGAAAATAGTTTTAACATTGCGGCGTTGCCAGATCTACTCTTACTACATACCAACTTTGTTATTTCAAATGTAATGCCCTGTATATTTTCACATTTTTGGATACCGCTGGACATTTTAAAACTTTTCTGTATAACCGATAGTATACCTATCTAGAGCCGTTTGACAAATAAAAATTATTTATTAAGAAATTTAACAACACGCATCCCTCAATAAAAAAATAAGATTTTTCGCAACGGACAAAGACAACCGACTGAGATTTTGGCTGTTGTTCCTTAATAGGTTGTTTTGTCATAATATGTCAGGCAAATTAAATTATCTCATACAGGGTGTCTACAACATCATATTCATTTCGTGCAACATAAAAATTGTAGTTATGCAGTAATTTTAAATGGAACACCCTATATTTTAGAGTGGTAACTAAAAGATCCATTAATTCTCTATCTAAAAGTATCATATGATGTTATACCTAATTTTAGCCGTTTTGGACTTATAAGCAAAAAAACAAAATAATGTAATTAATGTAAATATAATTTCTTATTAGCAGAAGAAGTAGACTATGACTTCAATCAAAAACGTTTGTTAAAATGTCACTGCCTATTTGGCAAGTAAACGCTGTACTTACGTTCGTAATCTATTATCTGAATATGGCGAATTCTTATACAAACGAGGAAATTTTAAAACTGTTCTACATTCATGGCGAGTGCAACAGAATTATTAATAGAACATGCAGAACATTTAACGAACACTATATCCACACTTAGTCCCAATGAACAAAAAGAAATTCAATAGGATAGAAAATAACTTTAAGAACAATGGTCAAATAAAGCAGGAAAGAACCCAAATTAAACCTGTAACAGGTAACGAAGACAATGAAATAAATGTTCTTGCATATTTTGTTGCATTTCCTCATGCATACCTGTTACAGGTTTAATTTGGGTTCTTTCCTGCTTTATTTGACCATTGTTCTTAAAGTTATTTTCTATCCTATTGAATTTCTTTTTGTTCATTGGGACTAAGTGTGGATAGTGTTCGTTAAATGTTCTGCATGTTCTATTAATAATTCTGTTGCACTCGCCATGAATGTAGAACAGTTTTAAAATTTCCTCGTTTGTATAAGAATTCGCCATATTCAGATAATAGATTACGAACGTAAGTACAGCGTTTACTTGCCAAATAAACAGTGACATTTTGACAAACGTTTTTGATTGAAGTCATAGCCTACTTCTTCTGCTAATAAGAAATTATATTTACATTAATTACATTATTTTGGTTTTTTGCTTATAAGTCCAAAACGGCTAAAATTGGGTATAACATCATATGATACTTTTAGATAGAGAATTAATGGATCTTTTAGTTACCACTCTAAAATATAGGGTGTTCCATTTAAAATTACTGCATAACTACAATTTTTATGTTGCACGAAATGAATATGATGTTGTAGACACCCTGTATGAGATAATTTAATTTGCCTGACATATTATGACAAAACAACCTATTAAGGAACAACAGCCAAAATCTCAGTCGGTTGCCTTTGTCCGTTGCGAAAAATCTTATTTTTTTATTGAGGAATGCGTGTTGCTAAATTTCTTAATAAATAATTTTTATTTGTCAAACGGCTCTAGATAGGTATACTATCGGTTATACAGAAAAGTTTTAGAATGTCCAGCGGTATCCAAAAATGTGAAAATATACAGGGCATTACATTTGAAATAACAAAGTTGGTATGTAGAAAGAGTAGATCTGGCAACGCCGCAATGTTAAAACTATTTTCAAATTGGAGATCATGACCTCCTATGGACAAATCCTAAATTTCAAATTCCTAACTTGTTTCATTGTCTAGATACTTCTAAGGGGCATCGAGTTTGGCGTACCCTGTATAGGTCTTTGTTTATTTTTTTCTATAAAAAGAGAAAGAATTAAGTCTGACGAAGCTGATTCGTAGGTTAGAATTTTTGTTTAGTAGATGATAAACAACAATAGATTAATTGCGACGGTTGCTCCGAGGGTAATTGTTTTTAATGACGCATTGTTTATATGAATATGGAAATTCGTTCCTTTGTTTATCAGATAGGAACATTTAAATAGTTTTAATTTTTAGCTATACTAAATTCGCCTAATTAAAATTTTTCTTGTCTAACAAAATGAGCCCAATTTTAAGGATATCAAATATCGGCATTCAGCCCCATACTTGAATTAAATTTTGTACTATACTAAAAAGAAATTATACAAACTGAAACGAACTCGAAAGTTATCGTTAGTTACAGGGCTAAAGTAGCGCACCGAGAATCTTCCTCTGGGAATATATATATGTAGACAGTCTACTGTCAGGTAGTGGTAACAAATATTATGCGAGAAAAAATTTTCTAACCACCTAAAAATCCTTATATAATAAGGTTGCATTTCATCTAACACAGTTAGATGTTGTTGCAATCTGAATCTGCATTTCAATATCTAACTGTGTTAGATGAAATGCAACCTTATTGTATACGGATTTTTCAGGTGGTTAGAAAAATTTTTTTTTTAAACCGACCAGAAAATATACACTTTCTGGACACTTTTTCGTCTAGAAAATAATCTTTTTTCGATCGCAAGACCGGAAAAGTGACGTTAGAGACTGGAATAGTAGATTCTGTAACGAGGTTGGAATGAAAATTCGATCCGAGTGGAAGATTCCGAACGCGAGCGTAGCGAGGGTGAGGAACCACGATTATCGAATTTTCATTCTAACCGAGTAGCAGACTATATTTTCTCCACGACCATCCAGTTCCATATCTGATTCATCCGATTTTTCACTCATTTTTTGACTTGCACTAAAATTTGTCTGAAAATAATTATTACAACGCGGCCATTTTTATCTGACACTGACAGTTTCGAAATTCATGGCAACCTATGTCGTTTATATCAATTACAGAATATTCATTCCGTATCTTGTTATGGAATGAAAATACACGCAAAACGCATAAGAAGCAAGTGTTTCAGAATAAATATTCCAACTCAAGAGCGAGAATTTTTACATTCTATTATCAAAAATGATTTTGGAATTATTGCATTCAGTAATGGTCGTGGAGAAAATATTTTTCCGGTCCGTGTTTTTTGTTTTTCCAATCGCTCTTTGATAATACAAGCTACCTTGATTTCGTTACTATGACAACAACATTTCGATATATTGTCGAGTGACAGTACTGAGAGTGCGTTGATTTTTAATTTGTTCTTTATGTCAAACTTGTTTCGCGAGTTCGCAAATTTAACAATATGAATTCAGATTTTGAATTATCCGACACGGAATATGAGATTTCAGAAGACATTTTGGAAGCAGCAAGGAAAGCGACTTACGATATATTGCCAGTAAAATCAAAAGCCCGTTACGAGAAGTCATACGACGCATTTAAAAATAATATAAAATAATTTAATGTAAGTATATCGAAGTGTCGGTCTTAAAAAAAATATTGTACGTCACGCAACGGAAAATTAGTGTTTTCCAGGTCTCTCCAAGCTTCCAGGACTCGCCTATGGCTCGCCCTGGAAATGCTTGTCTCGACCTGAGAAACACTACTTTCCGGTCTTGTAACGTAAATTACTATTCTCGCCAAATAAAATATTTTGTACAGAAGTTACATTTAAGAAACGCACATTTCTGAATTGTCAGTGATATTAAATTTATGTTAATTTTTTGCCCAATAAAATAGTATGGAAACATCTTAATCATCAGTTTGGGAGTTTATAAAGTCAGTTTCATATTTTTTGTGTTTTGTGCCATAGGAATATGTCTGTTAATGACATTGGTTTGTCATCATATTTTGTAATGGAGTTATCCATAACGACAGGGTCAAAATAGCCCTGTAACAGATTAACGATAATTTTTAAGTGACAGGTAAATGTTATAAAGTTCATAGCTTCGGTCATAATGTTTCCAGCATAATATTAACCATAACATGTCTGCTTTTCTTATAATATAAGTTTTACAATAGAATAGTAATGGATCTTTTCACTATAATCGATTTCATCATATTTTCAGCACTAACATTCTGAATTAAAACCTACTGAAGTTATATTCCAATAATAAAAACCACAGGCCTATAAAAATAGTAAAATGCTTAATAGGCTGTATAAATGGCACATTCTAATATCTCAGTACTAATGGGGTTTTGGTTTTTAAGGGCATCCACTAATATAAGTTGGTATACTTTATACGAAGTCAGTTGAGACAACGTAAATATTGGGGGTACGATCAATTTACTGCATCACACACTGAAACTACAATACAAAGATAGAAGATAGTCCACGTGGACTTGACAAGTCTGTCATCAAATTTTTTTTAGTTTTTTTGTCTGTCTCAACTAAGATCGTGTATATGTCGTAGGCTGATAGTGAAATCCGTCATTTCATGAAAAGCCTAGTCATATCATGCTGCACGCTAAAAGGTATATTTGCAACTGGTTTGTTCGTTGTTCCCCAGAGCATTTTTTTCAATTTTTTCAACTAATATTATTTTATTAAAATAAAATTTAAATTAAATTAAAAAAAAAATTGAAAAAAATGCTCTAGGGAACAACGAACAAACCAGTTGCAATATACCTTTTAGCCACGCTTCATGATATGACTAGGCGTTTCATGAAATGACGGATTTCACTATCAGCCTACGACATATATACATTTTAGAATCATTTCAACTGAGTGTAACTTCGTAGCGGTCGATCAGCGCCCACTTTGAAAATACAGGGTTATGTTATTTAGGTTTGTTGAAAGGTTAAAAAACATAATAGCTAATAATATTTGGACACAGTCACACACCAGTTTATCGTAAACAATTTTAAATTTTTTTTTTTTGATATTTATAATAATATATATTAAAGAAAACAATGCTAATGAGATGTAAATAATTAAAGAGATATCCTCCGCCGTACTTTTCTCACTATTAAAACAAATATGCACTAAACACGGTGGCGTTGTTAACACCTATTGTTTTGAAACTTTATATATCACAAAACTAACAACAAAATTAATAACAATAAGCTTGATTGGCTCGCCGACTCGATGTGGTTTCGTCGAGACTCGTGTTTTCGGTTCTTTGTTTATCCGGGGTTGTTCCCCGCCTTTCCTAGAGATGATATTTTAATAACACAGATCTTATACATATTCTAAGCATTCCACTTTTTTTATAGGCCTGTGATAAAAACCCTACTAGAGTGTCACAAACTTTTTCTAGAAACAATTAAAAAGACGCCGCGAAAGCATTAAGTTTGAACACATCTACGTCATCCCATTACCCACAATAGGTAATTCTTTAATTTGCCATTTGATCTTTCGATTATAATGCTATCTTTGGTTTGATAACCTAAATAGAAAAGAAAGCTTAGAAATTGGAAACAAAAGTCGATACATCATTCAGGTAGAAGCGTTGGACTGGTTAAGAAAAATCACTATTGACGCATTTGCCATTGGATTTTATTACGAATATTTCGATTTCTACCAAAAGAGGCCAAATACCCGACTTTGGGAAGCAATTACCTACCGTTTTAAGTTAAAAGAAAATTTGCCAGATTTTTTTTGCTTTTTTTATTAATTTACATTAATGTTTTAAATGTTTTTGATGGTCTAAATACCTACTCTAAATTCTGAGATAAATATATTATTAAATTGGCTAAAAGTAAATAAATTAAAATTAAATATTTCAAAAACTAAATGTATGGTTATGGGATGGGTAATAATTTAAATTGTAAAAATATAAATGTTGTAATTGATGGTGAAAAATTGGAATTAGTAAACAGTTTTAAATATTTAGGGATAATCATTGATTCCAAATTAGAATTTTTAAATTATTTTGAAAGTATTATATCGAAGATTGCCGGAAAAGTAGGTTATTTTAAAAGAATCAGTTCTAATTTAGGTTTGTTTTCTAAAAAAACTGTATTTAATACTATTATATTACCACATTTTCTGTATTGTTCTTCCATTTATATTGTGCTAGTGAGGAAATATTTGATCAATTACCAATTTTACAAAATAAGGCAATGCGGATTATTTTAAATTGTGACAAATATACAAAAATTAGTTTTATGTTGAAAAATTTAGATTGGTGAATGTCAGAAATTAAATTTTTTATTTAGTATTTATTTGTATGTATACATAAAATTAAAAATAATTTATTGCCTAATTATGACCATCATAATTATAAAACAAGAACTAATCAAAATTTTTATGTGGATAGAGTGTCTAAAACATTAGCTTATAAATCTATTTTTTATAAAGGTTTGATAGAATATACTAATTTGGAAAATTCTATTAAATCTCAAAAAGCATTAAAACTGTTTAAAAAACTTAAAAATTACATTTAATTAAAAAAAACAAAATGATACGTAATATTTGATACAATTTACAAAGTGTTTAACTTTTCTGTCTGTTTTTGTTAAAAGACGGTTGCGTTTTAAAATTTAAAAATAAATCTATAAAAATGTGTTTAAAAAATGTATTAAAACATATTTAATTGTAGCTTTTTGCTAAATAAAACATGTTACTACTACTACTACTATTATTAATTTGTAAAATCCAATTTTTTTTTACTTTACCTCGCGATTAAAACTGACGTGGCTAACATATAGCCTCGCATATAGCGCAGTTCACAAAACGCACCGCCATCAGTTTTGGCCGCGTTGTATAGGTAATTGAACTCCAAAGATACCAGCTTTCAGGTGCGTATTTGGGGGGGGGGGGGTAATGGGGGTAGAAACCCCCCCCATGAGCCATTTTTTTGCTTAAAATTTTTTTAAGTTGAACAGGTGGAAATCGAGAGCAATTAATATTGTAGTAAAATATATTTTTTTTAAATAAATATTTTTGATTTTCTTGTAAAAAAAACTGTATCATTAAAAAAAAATTTTAAAACCCCCCACCAGAATCATTACCTCCCAAAGATCAACTCCAGATACGCGCCTGCCCGCTTTTCGGATAAAATGAAGAAATAACTAAATATTGATCAAAAACGAAATGGCGTATGTATCACTAGTGTTTGGTCTTAAAGTGTCCATAACGTAGAATTCTTGCGAGTTTTTTTTATTAGAGCTTAAAAGCTGAACCATAGAAAATTAAATTTTTTCTTCCTCTATGTAAGTATTTGGGTAAACTAACTAATTCAGGGAAAAAGCCCATCGAACTATACATTTTTCTGTTGTCATAATATTGTCATTTTGATGTTTTGTAAATTATGTAAATAATTCATATTTCAATTTAACCTTTTAGACCAGCTGATTTTGATATATTTGAAGAGGGAGGAAATGGCATTTTTAATTAAAAAAAATCGACAAAAATCAAATAGAAAGAGTTTTAAAATGTACATGTTTTTAACCTCGTGAGTTAATTATACAAATTATTCAAGAAACTATCTCTCTTGGCAATATGTATGTATATGAAACACCATATTATTATTATAGTATTGCCATTTCCTACCAGGCGTCATTTTAAATGTCCATTGGCGATTTACCATAGGGACGCGATCTCTGTTAGCAGCTGACAGATTTGTTTATTTTTTTGAAGCCGATTTCATCTTGATTCTTGGCATCATTACTTTTCGACGTCTTCGTGTTACAGAAACTAAATCAAATAAAAGTTTTACCCAGGTAGGAAAAAACTCTAAGACGAATACAATGATTTCTGTTATTGCTAAAATTAAATTATAAAACTAAAGAAAAAAAATTTGACAAAAAATTTTATCCGTCAGCAGCAATTCAAAGAGTTTCACAATATCCACCCTAGGCTCCATAATGGTAAATTTTCAATAGACCTTTCTGAAAAGTCGCCAGCAATTCCCCTCCCTCCCCTACCAAACATAATCGCACAGCCTTGATGTCAAAAATCTCTAGTTGCGCTTTAGATGTGCATGGCTGTGCATGGCCTGTATTGTTCTAGGCCGCGGCCGCAGCTGCAGCAGCAGGTCCCTTACTAAAAACGCCCCTGTCGACTGCCCAGCAGGCCAGTTACACAGCCGCAGCTACGTACACAGCGATGGCAGCCCGGTACAACGCCGCGGCAGCAGCTCAGCCCGTAGCAGGATACGCAGCCGTGGGGTACGGAAGGGAATACGCCGATCCTTATTTGGGACATGGAATAGGACCCATGGCTGGATATGGGGTATGTATGCGAGCGTTATATTTTACTGTTGATGTAAATGTTAGATATAATATGTGTGTATTTATTTGATGTTTAGAGTACTGATAATAACTTTTAAGGTGTGGTTTTATAGAGTGCACTTCTCTGTATGGCACGTCATAGATACAGAATTAGACTAACACTTACAACGTAGGATGAAGCCGGATGGTTGCCTATTTAAATCTGTAAAACCCAAAGACCATGTTTACAGATCAATGTATAGGCAACCACGCGGCTTTGTCATAGGCATAAGCAGCAGTATTATGACGTACCTACTAATACTTACGCTATAATATATTTTGTGGTATTAGTGTTACTGTAATTATGTATCTGTAAAGTGTGAAGAAGTAATTTAAATTTCTTTCTAAGGTACCATGTATTTTAATATTTTTTGTGAAATTTGCAACCCTTGCTTATTTATTAACGCCTGACGATGGCCGTATAGGACGAAACATGTACCTAACTAAAATAAACAGACAAAAAACCTTTTTTGGGCCGTGAATTTGTGCCTTTTTCCTGCTACAAACTTAAATGCTAGGTTGTTTGGAAAAAGAAGAAAAGAACGAATTTTTCCAACTTTAGATACTCAGTATCAATCAGAACTATTACTGTGCATGCACAGTTTGATAATGTACTACGAAACTGCATTCACTAATTCTTAAATAAAGTGGTTTTAAAAACAAAGTAATAGTTCTTATTGATACTGTTAATACGCAATATCACAAAGTAACGGACTACTCAATCCAATATTTAGATATGTAGAGTTGATTGGATATTGGTCAATAATACAACTTAGAAGATCAATTTATCTCATAATCGACGTTTCGACCTATATTAGGTCATCCTCAGGATTATAAATCCCGTTCCTCTGTGTGTTAAAATAAGTTTGCATACTGGGTTTTAGGATTAATAATCACTTGCTCACTGTCTGTCTTTACAATAGCGTAACAACAGCTGGAACAAATAATATGCACGTATTATCCTAAATCCCATGATTTATAATCCTGAAGATGACCTAATATAGGTCGAAACGTCGACTATTAAATGATTGGATCTTCATTTGTCAAGAAAAATTGAGATATTCTGTTTGGCGTTTTAGGTGAATAATGAATTAATTGGATAGATAAGTTTGCTAATTTTATTTCGCATATGAATTGTGCAGAACGTTTTTGCCTTTCTTAGCAATTGCAACTCTTAGCTAAGATGACAAATATCAGTGAACGTATTTACAAATTGAATAATGTTATTTAGTCTCAATAGGTTATTTTTTCTCGTTATGCAACAGAATTTTAAAGAAATTATTATCAAAATATTTTTGTTTGTATCGACAGTATTTGTAGATAAATATTGGCGAAAAGAAAAGAAGGCTGGTAGGTAGGCAATATTTGTAGATTAGTAAATAAAGTAGGTTTGTTAATTTTTATGTATATTATGTATATTACAAATAAAATTTGAATTTGAATATAGAAATCCGAGTAAAATACACGCTAGTCCTTATATTTATAGTATTATATCTTTGTTTACAGAGAGAACCTGTGAACAGTGATGATGCTTTGGAAGCACTTCTAAAACTTATAGATTTTCTTTAATTTCGCCCTCATTTTGTACTAGGTATTGTGTTTTATTAATTTTTATTCTTGTGCATGATTTTTTTTAAAGTAGTTTTGCTGTTTGTTTCCTAGTTAAAATACAAATAAACTATTAAATTGTTGACCCTCAATTAAAAAATTATACCAGGTGAACTTGTCACCAAAACATCTTCATAGGAATGTCTTAAAATGTCAGCATCGATTTGGGGCAATAAACACGGTGTCCCATAATAATAGTATTAATATGATCCACTGTTAATGTTCATGTTTCATTAGAAAATGTGTTTATTTAAATGGTTCTTGCCATCTAGCATTTAAAAGCAAATATCTCAAAAAGTAATTGAAATATCGAGATTAATGAAGTACAACTTTTTACGTATAAAATACCCCTCTTTCATAATTTATGGTTAAGGTAAGAAGTGGTCAGAAATGTGAGAGACCAAAAATATAAGCGATAATTTAACATCATCGTGTAACTAGCGTCCTCTGGGAGGTATCTTAAAACTAATTATGAAATCGTCTTTCTTGCCCTCACAACTACACCACATTTGATTCATATCCACTTAAATATTTTCAATTCGTCGCTAATTTTCTAAAATACATTTTTACTTGGGTCACCCTTTAACGATGGATATTTTATCATACAGTGTCACCAGTAAAGTCCGCATCATATGGGATTTTTTTCTATTAATAGCTTTATTCAAAATTTGACTTTGGCATCAAGTTCTGTTTCGATTGAGATGAAAATTAAGCAAAAAAAAATAGTAGTCACGTGATTCGCATTATCTGTCAAATTTTAATTTTTTTCAAAAAATAATTAAACCGTGGGGTTATTTCTGAAAATATCGAAAAAAAGTTATTAGAAAAAGTTTTTTTAAATGCAGTTTCTAGCCCACCTGCAACATTTTTGCTGCATAAGATAATTTTGATTTGTTACCCATATTTTGTAAAATAAGACTCAACGCAACCTACATTCAAGGCTTAATTTCAGATACATTTTCTTCAAAGTAGCGCCATATCAAATGTGTGTTTTTCTACAAAATCAAAATTGGGCTATTAAAATTTGGTCGCATGTGATGCAAAGTTTATTTGTTTTAAACCTGTAAGTATAAGGTAACTTCATAAAATAAGTATTTTTAAAAACGTAGTTTGTGTCTGAAAGTAATTCACGTTAACATTATTACGACATAGCTTAATAATAAATTATAATATAGGGGTTTTAAATTAAATCGTTGAAAGTAGATAAACTTTCCTGAAGACACTGTGTTCTTTTTTGTCTTAATATTAAGGCATATTACTTTCAGACACAAAGTACGTTTTCAAAAATACTTATTTTATGAAGTGACCTTATACAGGGTCAAACAAATAAACTTGCCATCACATGCGACCAAATTTTAATAGCCCAATTTTGATTTTGTAGAAAAACACATATTTAATATGGCGCTACTTTAAAGAAAATGTATCTGAAATAAAGCATTGTCAAAACTAAGAACTTTTATGTAGGTTGCGGTGAGTCTTATTTTGCAAAAGTGGTGCAATTTACAAAATATGGGTAAAAAATCAAAATTATCTTATGTAGCTAAAATTTCGCCTGTGGGCTAGAAACTGCATTTAAAAAAACTTTCAAATAATTTTTTTCGATATTTTCATAAATAGGGGTTATATATTCGAATTATTTTCTGGAAAAAATTAAAATTTGACAGATAATGCGAATCACGTGACTACTATTTTTTTGCTTAATTTTCATCTCGATCGAAGCAGCACTTGATGCCAAAGTCAAATTTTGAATAAAGCTATTAATAAAAAAAATCTCATATGATGCGGACTTTACTGGTGACACTGTATATTTGGCATAAATATTTTTAAATCTATTATATCTTATTGCTGTATGGCCCCTTAGTTATGCAATACCCTGTATACATTTCTATAAGAACAGGGATAAGAGTGGTTTGAAATACACTATTTAAATTAAATTTGTCAATTCTAAATTACTTACTTTACATTAGTATGATTGTGGTATAAATATAATTTAAGTATTAAATAATTTTTTTTGTTTTACAGGCAGCGGTTTATCGTAGTGGTTACAATCGATTCGCGCCCTATTGAACATATCCGCAGCTACCTAAGGCCTACCGAACAAATCATAAAAATACTCAAATTGTTCTTTGTTTTGTGTACTATGTAGCACAAAAGAGCACAAAAATAAGAAATAATACAGGAGCCAAAGAGCTGTAACTCACACTAACGTAAGCCCTTGTGATAGCCCATCTAACCCAGCTCTCTAACTTAGATCTTAAGTAAGTTTTATTTTGTAAGTATTGTCGTTTCCATTCACTTATATTCACATCACAAGATGACATGTTTTTATTTTAAACGTACCCTAAAGTTTTTGGACTATAGTATAAATACTTTAAGTAAAATAATATACAGCTATCTCATACCTACCTATAATACAATACTAGCGGGAAATTTTGAGACTCGTATATATATTTTAGGACTCTGTAGCACTATAATGAAGTAACTGATTTTTTTCTAGTTCACTTTTCCACCCGAACAAACCCGGTACGCTTTTATTCTAAAATGTACTTTTTACAGGTTACAATTTTTAGCAACTGTGTAAAAATATTTCAATCAAATGTATTAACTGTTTAAAAAATATATAATTTAGATAAAGCACTTAACAAATGCCAAAGCATTCTTTGCTACTTTGGGATGCTAGTGGCAACAAACATTTTTCGTGTTAAATTATCATCATTAGACTACATTATACACTATCAAAAGCATTGGTAAAATATAGAATTCATGTTGAAATTAAAAATCTATATTTAAGCCACGATAATGGGAACGTAATTATCTGTAGGAGAACAACTTTAGAATTTTTAGTAAGTATTTCATAATGTTTTTGAAAAGTGGATTCAGTTACTTCTTTATAGTTATATCTAAAAACTGTTAGAGTTAATTGACACCATTCTTGATATTATTTTAAAAAATTTCTTCAGTGATAGGTTTGTAGGTGTTGTTTGTAATTTTGATTAATTTCTAAAATATTGACTTTTGGTTTCTTTGCTTTTTTTTATAATGGTTTTTGTTCACAATATTCAAAAATTTAGGAACTATTTCAAGTGAGGACATTTTTGGTGTTGTAAATATCTTTATTATCAATTTTCTTTTATTTTATATATGGTTTATTCTATTTTTTCATATTTTTAGTGTTATAAGTTTAAAGAATATACTTTTATGACTGCTAGGATTTATTTTTAATAGCATAGAATAGTCGTAGACATTATTGATATTTTGTATTTTATATAAGTGTACACTGTTTTGAACTATATTTTACAATGAAAACATTTATTATTTTCTTTTGATTATTTGCTTTATTTATAATTTACCTAATGCAAGCCGGTTTTTTAACGAAATATTATTTAGTTTTTCATGAAATATTGAAGTCAGAATTGATTAGAAATTTATAAATTCATGAATTGCATACCTATATAAAGTTCATTAAATAAATATTATTTTTAGCATATTTATTCAGTTATAAATAGGAGCAACACAAAATACAATAATCTTAATCTTATCTATAATTAAATTCACAATAGGCTGTTAGACGTTAATACTATGCTTTATAAGTTATTTGTTTTTTTTTTATTTTTGTTCGTAGCCAAAAAGAACCAAACAAAATATTGTTCATTGCAGTTTTACGCGTTTTTACGTAATTTTTGTATCAGTGTTATTTGTATGCATAATTGCATATACAGTAAACTATAAGTGCAATGGAAACTCCTTTTCCTTTGTGTGAATTTTGTTAAGCTCTATATTTTGATACTCTCTTGTTTATTCTTAGGCAAACCCATTATGCCTGCATAACATATCGAGGATATTCTCTCTATTATTATTAGCTATTCTTATAACTAGATTTGTGTACAGTTAGGTCCATTTTTTTTAAATGATTAACTATAGGATGTATTTTCATATTTTAGACCAGTAACCTTGTAAAAGCTCAGAATTACTTTTATGAGTTATGTATTTACAACTTGTTTTGACGATCGCAATCGATTTATTAGTCCAACATGAAAGTTTTAATTTAGGTGCATTGGTTACATTTTCATATATTTATTAACCCAGGAACAGTATTCACTAAATAAAAAATATATAGTTTTACATGTTTTAGATAATATCGCCATGGGAAATCCCACATAAAGTTTGCGATATTGCCTCCATTATTAATTGTACATCAAAATTGTATGAGTCTTTTCTGAGGGTCCTTGTATAATGAACTCGCGCACCAAATTTTATTATGTTCTAACGAGCCAATTAAAAGTAATTTAGAAAAAACTTTTCGTAAAATTCAAAAAAATTAAATACAGTTCTGACACATACCTCAACGAAACCACCAGTTGCTATTTTTTTTATACTGTAAAACATGTTTATAGTAATACATAGATAGTAAAATCAAAACAATTTCCGTTGCACGTCATACCTTCGAGTATCAGCAGTGTTGCCAGTAATCAAAATACCCCAGTAAGGGAATTGCAAATTATTTTTTTTAAATAAAAGCAAGCCAAATTTACCTAAACAAACGCAGATTTATTTATTTTATTTTAAAAATCTTCCATGACAATATAAACACATTCTATTAGAATAGTCATTTTTATTTTTACCTTTTTTATACAGTTTATATAAACCATCATTTTAGTTTTTGTAGTGATATGATTTCTTATTCTAAAAATTGCACCAATTACTTATACGTGATATTTTGTCTCTTAAATAAATTATTGAAACTGTGCTTACAGTAGAGATATTCAAATTTAGAGCAGCTGCTACTCGCTAAAAATTAGTAAAGCAGAAATCAAATTTGTAGACCTTAATATTTAACTTTAAACTTACTTCTCTAAGGCCCAAATTATTAATATCCTGTTAACACTAACTGTAAGATAACTTCTGAGGATACCATTGTTGGAACAATTGTTGCCATGGAAGTTATGTTGCTGTTAGTACTAACAGGACATTAATAATTTGGGCCTAACTGCTGTCAAGGGTAGTAATGGACCATTGTTTTTACGTTCTTCATCAAAATA
The DNA here is from genome assembly GCA_963969555.1 of Polydrusus pterygomalis. Lineage (NCBI taxonomy): Eukaryota > Metazoa > Arthropoda > Insecta > Coleoptera > Curculionidae > Polydrusus > Polydrusus pterygomalis. The sequence continues at coordinate 30,696,733 of OZ018376.1, read as the reverse complement.
GCTTATTAGAGAAGATACTAGCCCTTTGCACCGGCTATTTAAATGCTTCGGCATTTTTCAATAAAGGTAAACAACGTAATCAACAGAAATGTGTATGTATCCCTTTGTTGTTCTTAAAAGAACAGTTTTTAATCCTATTTATAAAAGGATTTGCAGTTTTAGTTAAAAACGACTTAAATAAACTCACGAAAACACGAAATGAAAACAATAAACGTCAATCAAAATTCGCCAAGAAATAAACTGGCATCACCGATGCCGTTGACACTTCTGTTGCCAACTGTTAGCCCAAAAAATTCAAATGATATTAATTTTTAAAAGGTTAAATTAAAAAACATTTCCTTTAAGCGGCTTAGTATCAAAGAAGAATACATTAAGTTTCTTTTACATTTAATATCGCATGAAATTTATATATTTTTTGCCCAAATTTAATTTTCTTATGTTTCCTGGCCGATTTTCAATTATCAGCTGATTGATGACGTGCAACGGAAATTGTTTTGATTTTACTATAGTAACATTGTAGCATTTAAAAAGATATTAAAAACCGACAGTTTGAAAATATTTTTAGAAATGCTTTAATTATTTATATTGTTCTGAATAATTTATTAAGTGTGCTTCTTTTATTGATTTTAAGAAGAAAAGTTTAATAAAACATGGGTCCGAAAATGCATAGTTTTTACAATACAGAATGTCAAATTAAAAAAAAAAAAATAGGATTTTCGTAACTATCTCAATACTCTTTTATTTGATTTTGTTAAAATTTGGCAATTCTGTTTGTAATAACAAGAGGATAATTTAGCCTCAATTGGATTAAAATCATTAAGTCCAGTGGCGTTTCGGAAGACAGTCCAACTATAATTTTTGGCAAAAAAATTGCGCGCCACTGTATTTTTTTCGAATTAAGCAACTATAAATACAACTATTTTATCTCCTCACTTTTTTTCATATCTTGCTTTGTTTTCAAGAAAAAAAAAAAAGCCACTTTATTATTGCATGTCCCCGGGACAATAAGAGTAAAAAATTGAAACTACTTACCAAACTATTAAGTAATTAAAATTACACGAAAGTCTTCTTTTGAATTTTTTTGCACAGATTAAAACTGTTTTCGATAAAAGAAGTTAACATAAAATAATATCAATAGTTTGGTAAGTAGTTTAAATAAATTTTTTAGTCTTATTGTCCCGGGGACATGCAATAAAGTGATTTTTATTTTTTTTCTCGAAAACAAAGCAAGATATGAAAAAAATTCAGGAGATAAAATAGTTGTATTTGTAGTTGCCTAATTCGAAAAAAATATATAATTTTAAAAAAAGTTAGTGGCGCGCAATTTTTTTGTCAAAAATATTAATTGGACTGTCTACCGACACGCCACTAAACTTAATAATTTCAATCTTATTGAGGCTAATTTATCCTCGTGTTATTACAAACAGAATTGCCAAATTTCAACAAAATTAAATAAAAGGGTATTGAAATATTTACGAACATCCGATTTTTTTTTAAAGTTTGACACCCTGTATCGTAAAAACTATGCATTTTCGGACCCATGTTTATATGAACTTTTCTTCTTAAAATCACTTAAAGAAGCACCCCTTGGAGTTTGGCCACATACTTAAATAACACCCTGTATAATAGTAGTGGGGGTAAAAATCAACTCCACCTTATCAGCCCGTTGCGAACAAAATAGCTTACGTAATCCGTCGACTTGCAATGCCTCCTTTCAAGCGATATACACAGTTTATCCCCGGATGAACCTAACCTATAAAGGAATAGTAATTATACAACTTTAGCCCGCAGTAATTAAGTTTTTAGTTAAGGAAAATACTTTTCCGGTACCATTTGGTTGCTACTACAGTATAGGACTTTGCTTGTGTCCAAAGAAATATTTTGCGCTCAGGTTCGTCCGTGCGCCGACCGGGAGTTTCTGCCAGCGTATCGGATCGGGTATGTGGAATACATCTACTAACTACCTATGCGGACAGATATAATAAAGAATCCCCCCCCCCCCCCCCGTCTCCCAGCCAGACCACCATACCAAAAATGCCCATAACGAAAAACATTTGATACTTATATCTATATCTTCTTCGAAAAGGAGAGTCGGTTGTACGCCGTATTTTAACAAATGAAACATTTTATATCTTCTTCGATTACCGATTGGCAGACGGTGAACCTTTCATCGTTTCCTAGACTATTATAAATATAAGTATAGTTAGGTCCATTCGCGGATACACTGTCTTTATTGGGATCTCAAATTCTCGCTACTTTCTTTTAGGAGAAAACCCATAATGTATTAGGCGCTTGTAAGGTTACTGGCCTATTTAAATATGTTAAGCTCTCTTATTTTGTGATCGTAGAATTTGTTAGTTAAGAAATACTCATACGTGCCACGAATCTCACATATTTTTTGTTCAAAAAAAAAAGACAATGAAAATACACCCTACAAAATTTGAAGCCAAGTTTTCTAGTCGCTGTAAATATCTACTACACGTACAAATCATCCATGACTGTTTTTTTTTTGAGTTATTTTAACAATAGGCTGTAATTGAAATGGTTATATTTAATCGGTTTTGTCACAAATTATCGAATTTTTACGCATAAAATTTGAGAGAAATACCTAAGCACAAATGTTGTAATTAATTAATTGATAAATTGTTTTGTTTTTTGGATATCCGGATTTTGAAAGTGAATGATGAACGTGTATGTGAGAATAATAAAGTTATTAAGCAAATATGATTGTTTTCTTTTTCTATTTGGAACTTTTTTTTTATTAATAACTATTCGAAATTTGACTTTGGCATCAAGTTCTGCTTCGATCGAGATGAAAATTAAGCAAAAAAATAGTCACGTGATTCGCATTATCTGTCAAATTTTAATTTTTTCCAAAATGTAATTCAAAAGTGGAGTTATTTCTGAAAGTATCGAAAAAAGTTTTTTTAAATGCAGTTTCTGTCCCACATGCAAAATTTTAGCTGAATAAGATAATTTTGGTTTTTTAACCATATTTTGTAAATTGCACCACTTTTGTAAAATAAGACTCAACGCAAGCTACATCAAACGTTTTAGTTTTGACAATGCAAAGTAGCGCCATATTAAATGTGTGTTTTTCTACAAAATCAAAATTGGGCTATTAAAATTTGGTCGCATGTGATGCAAAGTTTATTTGTTTTTGACTCTGTATAAGGTAACTTCCATAAAATAAGTATTTTTGAAAACATAGTTTGTGTCTAAAAGTAATACACCTTAATATTAAGACAAAAAATAATACAGTGTCATATCAGACTGTTGTTCATTAAGTGGAAAATAAATTTTAGTGGTGGGTAAAAAATCAAAATTATCTTATGCAGCTGAAATTTTGCATGTGGGCTAGAAACTGCATTTAAAAAAACTTTCCAATAACTTTTTTCAATATTTTCAGAAATAACCCCACTTTTGAATTATTTTTTGAAAAAATTAAAATTTGACAGATAATGCGAATCACGTGACTACTATTTTTTTGCTTAATTTTCATCTCGATCGAAGCAGAAGTTATTGATGCCAAAGTCAAATTTCGAATAAAGCTATTAATAAAAAAAAAATCACATATTATGCAGACTTTACTGGTCACACCACAGAATATTAACAACAAGGGTCACACTATACATACATATACTTTTTTTTATTGTTTAACCTGTATGGAATAGATCAGATTTTTCAAATATAAAGTAGTATAATGCAATTACTAAGATTATAAATTTAAAGAAATATTTTAATTTAAACGGAAAAAATATGACTTATTTTAAAACTGCCTGCTTTATATTTGAGTTCAAGTGTAACAGTTGGAATTTTTGAATAAAGAAGTAAAATAGGTACGCATGCGGTTTTTCTCCAAGTAGTACCGTAAAAGAGCAGCCTGATGTCAAAGTGTAAAAAATGTAATATTTTTAAAGGCTTACTGAAGGTTTTACACGATTGGTGTTATTTTTCACATAGTTTTTATTAGATATGCCAGGAATAGTGATTTGGCCGAATATGTGCATTTCGTGCGTAACAGGTTAGGACCCGTTTCATGAAGACGGATCGTGACACAATACGCATTATTATATAGTTACATTCTTATTAATCTGATCATCAGAAATACCGTTTTATAGCCAAAGCTTTACAAAATGGCACCAGTAATTAATATAAACTCACCTATTCGGGAATAATGTCGCGTATCAAAATTGTATGCGACTGGGTTGTGTAGCTTAAAATGGTTTTGATTTATGCTTATTTACTGTGCCCTTAAGGTGCGCTATTTAATCACTGAAACACAGGGTTTTTTTAAGAGATTTATTTGAGGAACAGCAAAGCAATGAGATAATGAAAAATTACAATAAGTGTTGCGAATAAAATACAAGTAAATAGTTTTCTAATAAGAAGCTATAGATTGTCCCTTTTATCTCACTTGAGGAAGGTGTTATTCCAGTAAGTTTAAACAAACGATTTCCACTTATAATAGTTAACTGTGACAAAAAATGAGAACTATACAAAATTTATACAATAAACAATTAGATAATGTAATAATAAACGGGTTCTGGTGCGGAACTCTTCATGACTTCAACCTTCAACAATAATATTAAATTTAATCTCGACTTCAAACGGGCAGAGGTAGAGGTTACCCTTTACACTTAAATAATTGGTACAACTCTCTGACTAAGTGATATTTCGAGTTTTTATACAGTTTTGCAATCCTTATCAACTGGAAGAAGGGGTTCCGTTTTGCTGTCAGCAATAATTTTGCATGTTAATAAAATAGGGGATTTCCCTGAATGTAATATTAGAAATGGAACCCTTTATTCCAATCAATTACAAACAATTATTTCTTATCAACATTCGTCTACTGAGTCCTCCTACGAAACTAGAAATACCCTTGTCCTTGTTCTATACACTATCTTTCCACTACACCTCTTCTTATCAAGCTCAACATCCCAAGAGTCTAGTCTTAGCACCACAGCGAAGTACGAGATGAGTAATCCACCCTTATGGATACCAATCCATATCCGACAATATTTAGGTAGTATTAAATTCGTTATAACTTGTTATAAAATAAATATTTCCAGTAACATGTGTTTTTTTTTATTATTATGTCGCGATATTCGGCCGAATACTCAATAGTAGCCGAATATTCGTGACATCTCTAGTTTTTATGCAAAAACTACTTTACTCATAAGATAAAATAAAACGTCTTACAAAATAATTCCGCATAAAATATCGTCCTTAAATATACCCACCTAAACCTTTATGAAAAATCTTATGACTCTCCTTTTGTTATACCGACAGTCAACTGGAGAGGTGACTATATCCACGAGAACCAGAGGATATACCGACACTCCCCAGTTGACATACATAAACTAGTGCAAGGAACTGGGATAAATAAGTGTGTTTAAGACCAACTAGGGTGAGCATAATGGACCAAATCTGGCCGACGTGCATCTGGCACACGGACAGACCCTCGAAAAAAGAATTACTTCTGCTCATAAATCCAATAAATTATTTGTTCTTCCGAAACAGAAAATCCCATAAAATTGATTTGTTATAGAATAGACTTATAAAACGGGAAATTCTAAGCGGTCTGAACTATAGCAACATCATTAAATATTTGTTACCTTATAGAATTTATGAATACTCATACCTACCATGCCAGAGAATGGCCGTGTCATCGGCGAACATGATAAACTGTCCCCGAATAATAAGATCCGGCAAATCATTTATATAGACGATGAACATTATAGGCACAAGAACAGATCTCTGAGAAACACCACAGCCAACGTCAGAAAAAAAATACTGGCCATTTTAGTAGCAGGTTTTGCCAGCGCAGACTCTAAAAAAAGGAAATAAGATGTTATTGATGGGCTGTTTGTTTACTTTGATGATCCAATGGTCACTTTATTTTCAGTTTAGAAGTGAATACCTATCTGTTGTAGTCAGTGGCGCAGCCAGAATGTTGTATTAGGGGGGGTTTTCAAAAAAAAGAACAAGATTTTAAAAAGCGCTTTTTTTTTTGGTCGTTAATTTTAATACTGTAGGAAAATTTGTATGAATACAAATTCTGTATTTTTCTGTATTTTTTTGAAATCAAAAAAATAATAGTAGAATGAAACCCATTGGAAAAGGAAGAGAATATTACAAAAATGAAAGGAAAAATAATTTACGGGCGATCCGAGGTCGGGAAGTGGAAGGAGGTGATTTTTTAATGGTATAAAACGATTTATCTCGATTTCCGGCAAAACTACAAGTCCTATGGAAAAACGTTAAATGGCAAGTTGTAGGTAATAAAAAGATCTACAACTTTTGTATTTACACTTTTTTCACATAACCTCAAAATGTATGTGAAAAATTCAAATAACCGTTTTTGGTTTTTTATTTTTATCTTTTACAAGAAAAATATGATTTTCAATCGAAAATTCTCACGTCAAAATATCTGCTTTTTTAAAAAAGGCGGTGGGTTTTTTGTTCGTTAAAATCTCTACTTTCTGATGGTGTAAAAAAAAATATACATTACTATGGTAAATTTTCTCAAAAAATGCAAAGAAACGAAAAAAACTCGAATCCGAATTTTTTTTTAAATTAATATGTACAATTTTGAGCTATTTATTAAAATTTATACTTTAATTACTCGAAAAACGTAACATTCCATGTTACATTGATAAACAAAAAAATTACAAATCCATAAAACATAAAGATCGCAAAAAATATGCGAAAATAGTTGTTCTAAATATAATTAAAGGTAGGATTTAAAGGGGATTTCATCACATTTACCATAGTAATGTATATTTTTTTTACACCATCAGAAAGTAGAGATTTCAACGAACAAAAAGCCCACCGACTTTTTTAAAAAAGCAGATATTTTGACGTCAGAATTTTCGATTGAAAATTAAGGTGCGTTTTCGATATTAAGTCAAAATAAGGTGAAAAAATAAATATTTTAAATCAAAAAAATTACAGTGTGTTTGGGACATAAAAAGGTAAGTCGTGAAAAAAAATTCTCTTTTAAAGGATAAAAATAAAAAACTTGGTTATTTGAATTTTTCACATAAATTTTGAGGTTATATGAAAAAAGTGTAAATACAAAAGTTGTACTTAGATCTTTTTATTACCTACAACTTTGCCATTTAACGTTTTTTCAAAGGACTTGTAGTTTTGCCGGAAATCGAGATAAATCGTTTTCTACCCTTAAAAACTCACCCCCTTCCACTTCCAGACCTCGGATCGCCCGTAAATTATTTTTCCTTTCATTTTTGTTATATTCTCTTCCTTTTCCAATGGGTTTTATCCTACTATTATTATTTTTTTTCACTTTTTACCATTTTCAAAGGCTTCAGCCCTAGTCTAAACCGTAAAAACCCATCTTAGTCTGAGGGGGTTTTAACCCCTAAACCCCCCCCCCCCCCTCCCCTCGCTGCGCCACTGGTTGTAGTACCTTAATCCTCTATAAATTATTTCCTTTGAGGTCATCTAAAAACTAAAGTTTACGTAACAAAACCAGAAAATTTAGAAGAACTTAGGCAACGACTATATGGATACCCCGGATATGGTACATAATATCAAGAATTAATTTTACTTTAGATTAAGGGTTTGTCAAGAAAAAAATGGGCAACATTTCCAACAATTTTTACAATAAAACAAATTGCGTCTACAGTCTACAGTACCAAAATGCAAAAGTAAATAGTGGGTTGTAATCCCTCTTTTATGTCCTTTTCAACAAGCTATGACAAATATATACGACATTAAAAAAAAAGTTTTCTACCCCAAAAAGAGATAAATTTCATAAAGACACGGAAATAGTATGCCAAACGAAAATATAAACGCAGCCGTAGTTCTCTATTTTTTCAGCAAAGAAAAAGGCTTTCTAATACTGAATTTATTCCAGTTAAAAATTCCACCCTGTATAATTACAATTTTCAGTAAAAACTAAAATTAAAAAAACTTCCGTTCTTCCTCATGTTCGAAAGATTATGAGTTTTTTGAATCCAATAAGGATTTTCATCGAACCAGTACCGCGAGTACCGACAGTTTTGCTTAATACCATAATAATATGGTCATTTATCGACGTAATGACATACACGGTGGGCCAAAAAAAGTGACCCATTTGAATTTTTGGAATAACTTTGTTGTTAGAGAATTATTTTTGGCCCAAATTTGCAGGACATTTTAACAAAAGTATAGGTTCTTGTAAAATAAATTAAAAATAATAAGAGTAAATTACAATATCATACAGGTCAGCTTAAAATAAGAAGTTACTTGAAACTAGTCGCAAAAATGTTTTTTTTAAGTATTTTTTAAAATAATTATGACTGACATCTTAAAGCTTGTTATATCTTTAACAAAAAATGTCTTTTCACATTTTTTGATATTTCATTCGGTTCGATAGTTATAAGCAATTAAAAAAAAAAACATTTTAGATTTATTTGTTACATCTTTATTAGATTATTTTTGTTATCGAATTTATTTCAGTTGAAGAATTGGCCCTGTATGTAAGGTTCCTTAATTATTGCAACCCGGTCCTTTTTGACCAGATAGAATTTTTGCTGGCTGTTTTAAAAATTGGAATAAGTACATTAAATTTTATTGCCATTTTCCCTATACAATCTGTTGTTTGATATGAAACATATATTCTAGAATACTTGCAGAAATCCATAACTGAAGTGGAATAGAAAGAAATGAGACTCAATTTGCAATCTCGTTCCACTATAATTACATTTTTAATTTGGTAATTTAAGGGATTCTCGGCACCCATCATCAGGAGAAACGAAAGGTAGGTGGGTAACAAAGAAAGGAAATATGTGAATATCACTTTAAATGGTAAATTAAATAAATAAAGAAATATTATTCATATAATAAGAAACGTAAGAAACGTTTAATGGTTTAATATAATTAAATTTTAAAAAAATGATTGAAATAGAAACAGAAAAGGCTTATCAATGATTAAACCATTTGAAGATAGGTGTACCTATTGAAGTAGTGAATATTTACCACGTTTTATATGAAGTATCTAAATCAATCGGAATTCACTTTGCAAATTGAAATTTGCATGAAAACAGGTATTGAGTTAAATTTGAATCTCAATGACGTCATGAAAACACAACAGAATTGAGCTGATGAAATCGAACTGTGAGATTGACGCAAAACCATCAGTAGATACCCTTTATATATTAATATAATATTCAGGAGTATACGCAGGTCCCTCTTTTCTATTGGCCACTTTGGAAAAGTGCCGGGGCCCCCCGCTATCGATGAGGCTCCCTGGTTCCTGTCGGATCCCCAACCTATCAATTTAATGCCACTGTAAAGAAATAAAAATTACAATAATTGAATAAATCTAAAATTTTGCATATACTCCTTTTGCCTAAATAAAATAGTCATATATATAGAGGCCCCCCATTATCCTAAAGTTCAGGATCAGGACCTTCAATAAGTTAAGGCTGCCAACTTTTAAAATGACAAATGCGGGACAGCAGGACAATATTCGCTTTTTCACCATTACATATGTAAACTTGTATAGGGTTAGGGTGGTCCACCCCTTGGACCATCAAATTATTCTTTAATTTAATTGAATAGAACAACAAAAGTAAAATTTATTTAAAGAACATGAATTTTAATATAAAAAAATGTAAACATCAAGGTATTAAACAAAATAAATATTTTATTTATGTTTAAAATCATATTTTTTAACTCCATGAAATTTGGGTTGGGCGAGATCCATCGATATTTTTAATGCCGTTAACTGCTGCAAATGATGCTTTGCAAAATAATAATTATGTTCATTCCAGGACTTGCGGGACAGATTTAACAAATGCGGGACCATTTCAAGTAAAATTTTAGAGGCGGGACAATTCTAAAGAATACGGGACTGTCCCGCAATATGCGGGACGCTTGGCAGCCTTACAATAAGTTAAAGACGGCCCTGCGAGTCTGCGAGTACACGTGGTGTGAATATAAGGACGATTTTTGTTTAGTTTTATACTTTATACCTACATCAAAAAAAAACTTTTATCGTTATATTCTATAATAATGACCATTTTAAATGGTCTTTTTAAACAAGAAGGTCTAAAATTTATTAAAGATAAGACTAGAATTCTTATTATTTATTTAATCGTGTTTAACTGGTCATATAAAATGCAGCGCGCGGATTCAACAAAATGCTACATTGGAACAGATATATCTGTTCTATTTTTAAACCTAGTCGTGTTCAGTTGAAGTTAAATTTAAATTTGTCGATTCTATTTAGGAACACTTGGGCCAACAAAAAGTAAAAAAAGACTACCAAACACTCTTAGAGCCCAAACTGCGACTCGGATTCGACTCTATTTTTGAAAATCGTTACGAAAAAACGGATTTATTTATAATAAAGATTTTCTATTTATATCTCAACCTTGGTGTGTTAACATTCCGTACCATGTTGCCACGTGTTCGGGTCGAACGATTAAAGCAAATGAGAACTACCTAACTGTTGCATGCAGCAGGTTTTTACACTGCATCGATTATGTTATCATGTTATCAAACACGTGGACCTGTTCCTAAATATTAACGTTCAATGTTCTGTTATTTAAGTATAAATAGTGGTCTTTAATAGTAACACAGTACACAGTGAAAATTTAAAGGTATTTTTTTATAAACCGTAAAACAGATTCGGAACATGAAACTGGAGCAAATACGCTGGATTTCTTGCCAACAATGTCAGTAGCGTCCTTTAGCCGTCGAATTTGTCTTCCTAAAAAAATTTGACTTGGGTTCGTAGGGGGGGTAAATCCGGTGAATGGGGGTAGACTTGTTGACAGCAGTGTAATAATTTAAAGGGCGCCTCCGACGCCACTATTTTTGATTTATTTGAGATATACCTAGTTATAGCTAATAATACTTATACAATTATTACATTTATCTTGTTATCAGTGGTTTCCCAGAATGCAATAATTGTTTCCCTGATATATCAAATCATCGTCATATTTTAATATGTGTAATTATTAGGTATACAGGGGTGTTACAAGTAGAGTATCGGCAACCCTGAAGTTACATGGCGGTTTTTAATGTAAACAGGCACGTAGCTAAGGGGGAGGGGGGCGGCGAGACTCGAGACCATACTTATAAAACTTACAGAAACAAAAATAAATATTTGTTTAAAATTTGAATACAATATAAACCCAATACGAAAAAATCCTGGCTGTAAGGTATATGTACCGTAAAATCTTACAACTTTGCCCAGAGGCCACAACTTTGCCCAGGCGGAAGGTCGTAAACAATATTTTATAATACAGTTCGGCAATACTATAAAACTGTATTAACAGTTTCCAACGGTTCTAAGCAAGTTCTAAGTATGTTCAGTACTGATTTAAATGCGGTGGTATTACTGCTCTTCGGAATCAGGTAAGAAAATTTAGGTAGTTTTTTGGCGGTTTTTAACATGAAAAGCTAAGGTCTGCTATGAGTTTGTTATTCAATATTATTTAATGAAATTTGCTCTAGTTATACTTTGATGTTTTCTTTCCAACGTAATTTTGTTTAATTTGAGTTGCATTTATTAGGAAGTCCATATCGGCGACAAAGAAATGGGCAATGATGTCACCCAAATTTCCCGTGTTTTTTTAAAATTTAAATTAGTCAATTTGAATGCTTTCTTTACACAAAAGAGTAACAGCAATAATAATAATAATAATAATAATACCTAATAATAAAAATAATAATGTGTTTTATTTATTTTTTCGCAGATATGGCACGTGGTAACAGAAAAAAGTTGAGGGTGTAGCGTTATATAGACATTATACAGAAGTGAGCTTGAGATTAAAAGAGGTCGAATTTTTTTAATGAACACTTCGAAAGATTCAAAGTTTAGACTGCATATTACATAACATTTTATTTCGTTAATTTTTTTTTTAGAGTAAGAATACGTACCTATTACTTTTGTTTTGTATGTTTTAAGTAGGTAGGCAAGAATAAGAACCTACCTACTAAGTTTTTTTTTGTTGAACAGTTAAACTGTAACTTAGTTTTAAGTTTTATAAGGTTTATTTTCTGATTTAAAAGTACAAACTATTTTAATGTGTTACGTTTTTGTATGATTTGTTATTTTTGTGTAATAAAAAACTATTTTAAAACATATTTGTTTGTTTTTTTAACTGCCTGCATAAAACTTTTTAAAAACATTATCGGTGGGCAAAGTTGACTATTAGAGGTGTTTTATATATATTTTTATATTATGTGAGATTGCTTTTTCGGCAATTTTAAATCAGTGGGCAAAGTTAAAATTTTTGCTTACAACTTTGCCCACCCTCTTTTTATTTTTTTTTCGGGTACTTTCTCGAAAATTGGCCAAATAATACTGTAGTTAACGATTTGTGACGCTAAAACAAATTTTTTAATACAAACGCAATTTGCAAATAAAAATCTCCCAAAAAGATATTAGTCAAAAACAATAATTTCATGGGCAAAGTTGTAAGGTTTTACGGTAATGAATGTAAAGAAATGAATACAAAATGGACTTACTGCGAGTTAAAAAGATATCGACAAAACTAAATTTTGCCAACTTCTGTTCGAGCGGGATTCACATTCACAATATTTACATCCCCATTCCACCCTCGCTGCAATCCCCCTCCATAGCAGCAAATATTAGGGATGGAAGACCCGGTTCTTTTTCGTGACCCGGTTCTCAGTAGATCATACATTAGAATGACCCGTTCATCAAGACTCGTACATATGAAACGACGTACCAAATTATCGTCGCTCGAGTCGTTCAGTCAGACATTGATTGATATTGATGAATGTAATAATTTGCATGTGATTTGGTAGTGTGGAATTTATAGAAACATTAGAAACTAAATGTTATATAATATATATTATTCTGCTATATTAGAGCCCGCCCACAATTCAAACTCATCCAAGTTCGCAAGACGCGACTGCATCAGCATTTGGATCGATTGTTGAACGAGCCGTTTGTTTATGTTGAACACGATGGACAACCGAGTGTTCGAGTAGTTCATCTTATTTTCATTAATTCTTAGGGTCACAGAGTCACGGACCGCAATTGATTTATTCTTTAGATGATATACATTACGTAGAGGTACAAGTAAAAATATTCTAACTAGGTTAAATACCAGTAACAGGTTCGTACTAGGTTGAAAACAGTGTAACTGGTAAATTTCAAATGTTGTACCTGTTATTGATTGTTTCACACTCATACCTGTGACTGGTATTTTGTAACATCCCTAGTACGGTGACTAAAGTGAAGCTGAAGTGCAAATATTATAGATTTTAGATAAGGATGTTATCTTGACGACGACGGCTACGAGGCTGTGGTAAAGCAAATAATTTGGAATTGAAAATGTTCTTTCACTTCTAGATGTCTTTAAAGGGTTAACATTTGGTATGTTGGTCAAACCTACAACAGTACAACCCTAGTAGTACTAGTAGTAGGGATAATTCAAAAATTAGTAAATTTTTAATCCAAAGACTCGTTTTATAGAATAAATGAATAATTCTGTAAAATATTTCTTGACAGGGTGGTAAACGTTCTTACCCCTCGCCAGTTTAACGGCTGGATCGACGGCAAGACGACGCAAGCGCAGTGGTGGCCATAGTTTTTAACCATGAGACGACTTTGCAATATATTTCTTGACGGGAGAGTCGACGGCACGGGCGGTCGGCGAGGCGAGCGGTAATATACTAGTAAAATTATAAAAGGACTTGCAGGGGCAGGGCTCCATCCCCATGGCTGTTTTTAGTTGGATCTCTCTCCAGCCTAAAACTTGCCTTGTGCCAGGATCTAATAGCCGATTTTATAATAAGATTTGCATCGCTTTAGTCTATCTTACCATCGATTAAGGAATGTGACTACGTACCTACGATAAAAAATAATATACCTATAATACCATGATTAACAGTCGTTCTACAAGCATCATTATAAATTTAAAACGCTGTTTTTATTGTTGATGAGACATACTCTGACATACATGTAACATCATTAAAATAACTATAACCTGTGCACACACGTTTAATAAATAAATCGTATTTAATAGTAAAAACTAAACGATCGTTACGCTACTGGTTCAGAAGCAGGCGTATTAGTAACTGCCGCTGGCCGGCGGCGTACTCCTGTTGAACGAGAGAGAAAAATACGGTCGAGTGTGTAAGCAAGAACGAGATCGACGCCACTAGACAATTCCTGCTATGCAGGAGGCGCTGTTAGTCGTCTGTGTGAACGTTGTGTTTAAAGCTTAGCTTATCAATACCCATAGAAACGGCAACAGCGCTCGGTTTTGCCGTTCGCGCTGCGGTGTGTTCCTATATTCAGCGTAACTACGACCGAAATGACCTCACATAAAATTGATGAATTAATTCTGACAGTTGTTTTAGAATTTAATAACAGTGTTTAGTGGTGATAACGTGCGTGTTTGGTGGTGTAGTGTCGCGGACTCATGTCATGGACAATTACTAAGGGGATGGCGGATGGTGAGGCGCCCGAACGGGAACTCGAACAACAAATCCTGCAGATAAAGAAGCAACACCAGCTTCAGCATCAAATTTTGTTGCAGCATTTTCATCAGCAACAACAGCATCTCGCCGAGCAGCATGAGCAGCAACTTCGACAGCACCTGAAGGAATTCTGGGAACGCCAGAAGCAACTTCAGGAGCTGCGTCAAAGGGAACAACTAGAAGCTCTGAGAAAAAAGGAAAAACATGAGGAAAGTGCGGTCGCCTCTACGGAAGTTAAGCAAAAGTTGCAGGATTTTTTACGACAGAGAAGATCGGGAAATTCCAAGATCCATCGTCCTGAAAATTGCTGGTAAGTACAAAGGTTGATCAGCTGTTTGGTTTTAAATTACGCTGTGCTAAACAAGATGTTTGTAAACAATAGAAGCAGACAGAACATTTTATTGCGCTTAATCCGGTCGTATTTGCAAGTGCATCGTATCAAGGTTATGTTCGTCGAAAAATGCTTTCCGTGTTGCACATTTTTAATTTTAATCGTTCCTATGGCAATTCAAGTGAATTCGAATCTATTAACTTGGAAAAGGACGGCGGCATCGGCAGTTTAACATGACTGAGTAAAAAATAACTTTCACGCATGTTTCTTTACTGTTTTTAGATAAACAACAACCATATCAGCGTAAACGTAGATAGCGCAAGAGATGATAAACATTTTCTGTATTTTATTATAATTAATAAGTTTGTATAATTACTTATTAGTATTTCAGTTTCATTCATTAATACCTACATAATTAAAAAATAAATAATTTAATTGTTGATACCTATACGAAGTAGGTACTTAACCTTACATTTTATTGCAGTAATCAAATGATCTTGTTTGTTTATGTTAAAAATAGTCGTGGAATAATCTTTTATGAAACTTAGAACAAAGATTTGCATTTAATTAAACCGTTTTTAAATTATGGCAATATTTTCGGATTTTGATTCAATCTATTAATAGGTATACCTAGGTGGTTACATATTATAGTACCTAGGTTGTTGGTTGTTGATAAAGTTATCAATTTTATTTTTAAACGATGAATGAATAGGTAGGTTACTATTGCGTATTTTTACTGATCAAATACCTATATAGGTAGGTATGCCTAGGTAGGCATAAGTATTCCAGAGAATTTCTCAGTAAGTATTAACATTTTTTGCTATTTGTTAGTACCTAATATCGCAATATGTGGTTTGTTTTAGTTTTTATCCGTTTTTTATACATCATTTTCTCTTAGCACTTTTAAAATACCTACCAAGGTTTAAAATCCTTATAGGTCCTGTCCCTATCCTGTCTAATCTATCGGACATTTAATTTTGGTTAATCACTAATTCGTTTAAAAGGAGAGAAATAAGACACTTTAAGTCTTCTTGCACTGGTATTTTATTATGTTTGAAGTTTCTTCAAATTAGTCTAAATACCTAACTCTACCTTTTCATTTTTCATCATCTTGTAGCTCCGTTTGGACTGTTCGCTCCTATTGTATTTCTTGTATTCCTTATATTCCTTACTCTATTTTCCTGATGATGAATGTATATACATTCGAAACATTTAGAGAATTTACCCTTCATTAAAACTTTATTTTAATATACTAGGAGGAAGACTTAAAGTGTCTTATTTCTCTCCTTTCAAATATACACTCCACTTAAAGTTTGGACTATTTCTTAAAGTTTAAATCATTTGAGGTTAGTTTTGCTTGTCAAATCATGACAAGACGTCAAAATAACAAAAAATCAGCGACCAATTTGGGTTGCAAAACTATTTTAAATAGATTTAAGAAGTCGTGGTACCTATACCAGCGTTTTATTTTTCACCATAAGCCGCATAAGCTGATGAAAACAAACCATTTAAATTAATTGTGGCATTTGTAACTGCAATAATTAATTGGTAACGACATAAAATGAAAAATACCTACGTCTACGGAAAATAATTCGAATATAGATATAGGTAGGTACCTATAATCTATAATATTCCTAAATTACTGAAGTTAGGGTTCGAACGATCGAGAAGTATCGATATTTCAGAGTCGATACCCGATATTTGAGTACTCGATATCACAGCACGATACTCAAGTAAAAAAACGTTAAATCTTTAGTATCGAGTAGTATTAAATATACTACTGTCACCGCCAACCGTCACTGTCTCCTTAAGCACAAAAAAAATGACGGTAATTGATTTTCCTTTGACTAACGCAAAGTTTTGCTTGCAATAATAGTAATTCACGGAGTGGTTCGACTGCGTTTCCATAAATGCCTATTGAACCGCCTTCGACCGAGCACGAAACAACCCGAGATCAGGCGAACTCGACGGCCGGCGAGCGTCTATGTTTGTTTCGGTCTTAGTTTCCAATTCATTTGTGTAATCTTCTATTTGATATAAACCTACCAGGTCAACTTAAAATACGGCCGAGCGCTTCGATCTATATTGGGGAGTTTTCGCATGACACTTTGAAACTTTTGCATTTTTTGAAGGATACCTAATAATTTTTAATTGAAAAATAAATGGGTCATTGACCAAATGACCTTATGGACAAGCCTCGCCTGCCATAGAGTATAAGAATATAGAGCCACAAGCCCACAAAGAGCTTATTAATAAATATATAATATATATAATAAAAAGCTTATTGATTAATGGCCTCATAATATAAAAAGCTTGTGTTTTAAAAACCCTAGTAGAATTTAATAATTATTAAAAAAGTAGTAACAATAACAAATACATATTTTAAACTTAAACAAAAATCTCAAACTGTTAATAATTGTGACCAGAGTTGCAGTTTGTATAAATTTAGAAAAAACTGCTGTATTAAAAAACAAAAGAATTACGTTGTCAAGTTGGGGTGGCCGATAAATTGGCTGGGGAAAGAAAGTCGATATCTTCGTAAAATTATATTACGTAAATAGCTCGTGTTTAAACACGTGACCCATGACGATGTTAATTACGTCACGAATTTTTGGATTCCTAATATTTAATATTATATGCCTCATAGCACTCAGAACATAATGATACTTGCATAGAAAAAATATGATTATATATCAATCAATATCCAATTATGTATAGAGATCGGTTAATTTAATCATTATGTTGAGATCGAGGGGGGAACCACCCCCAAAAATGTGTACACTAAAATACCAACTTGACCAAGGAATACCACTATTTTCAGAAATATTACCTTAGAAATACCATGTATTACTAAAGTGTACCAACTATTTACTACAAAATACCTGGTAATATCTAGTAATACCTACGGAATACCTAGTAATACCTACGAAATACCTGATAATACCTACGAAATAACAGTTAATACCTATGCAATACCTAGTACTACCACTTATAAATATAACCAAAATACTGAAATTTATCATGGTTGAAAAAGGTTGAAGTAATAAATCTGGTAGCTCTAAATAGGCTCTCACACTGTTGACTATTGAAAAGCCAAGGCAAGAACATGGTATGTTTTGAAATAATTTGATTAACTTGTGGCTACTCAGCTCTATACATGTGTATGCATTTAAAGTGATAAAACTATTTTCAAGTGTGTGTTTTTTGTGAGAACGTATCCAATATCTCCAGTACCGAAGTACAAAAATACAATACCAGATTTTATACACACCCAATCATCTAATTTTTCTTCTTTATTAATAAGGGAAGCAATAACAAAATTCATAATCTTTAAAAACATAGAAGTAGCGCGGCATCTGAATTATTGTTTAAAAGATTAAGTACTCTGTTCTAGCACATTTTTCTGCACTACCAAAATTAATTTTATCTTCAGTGCTTAGATCTGATTTAGTTACTCAGTGTTTATCCAGTCGCAGTGACGGCTCGTAATGAAGGACTCTGGGGCGCCGTCCTCCCTGCAATTATTTCAAACATAATCCAAAAATACTTTACTTAAAAATCCAATAACACAATGTATGTAAGCAACCAATTAAAATAATTCAAACCAAACATAGCCATATTCCAACTGGCAAGATATACAGATCTATCAAGCGCGGGCGGCCGATTATCCGTCCCGCTTCAACGCGGACTACTCGGTCGGTTGCCATGACTACGGAGGCGTGACGTCACCTACCCATCGCACAATGAGCTGCACGGATGGGCTCCAAATTTTCCGCCCAACAACAGCTGTTCGTGTTTCGTCTCGACGCTAGGCGACCTGTCGATGCCGCTGATGTTTTGTTTTGAGTAATTTATTAGTTATGTTATAAAGTTGGAAAATTTCATTTGCGTATTTTTAACAAAAATAAACGATTTAATTATAGTTATCCGCATTATTTAAAGCCAGCGCCCACCCTGACTTGCTAGTCACGAGCCGCCACTGTCCAGTCGACGTTAGCCGGGCAAATTTTACCTCGTGAACTTTTACCTGCGGGTTAACGATTGTGAACGCGCCCCCGGATTTGACCAAAAATATTGACAAAGCGCATGCGCATCTGCCAAAATAATTCTCGTAATACCTATGGAATACCTATGTAATACCACAAGATTACCTTATAATACCCCTGGAATACCAGATATTACCTCTTTATTACCTGAAAATACCAAGTATTACCATTGGATTACCAAGTAATACCACGGGATTACCAAGTAATACCACTATTGATCCAAGGAATTTCTTCATTACCTTTAACTTGTACACTAAAATACCTAGGGTGGTTTCCCCCTCGGTTGGGATAATACTAAAAATCCCCGACTAAAACCTACTCATATCTATCTCCAGGTGGAGGCGGTAAGTAAGCCGGATAATGACCTAAACTTTTGAAAAAAAACATAATGTTTGGTAAAAGTGACTTCTTCTTTGTGTTAGTATTACGATTTTTTAATTACCTACTTTATTTTATTGAGATGTCAAGCGATTAGTTAATAGTGAATGAGAAGTAGCGAAGGTACGTAATTCTCACTTATAATCTCACTAGCAGCAGAATTATCGGGAATTAATTCTGCTGCGTGGGAGATTCGGTAAGAACATTTCATAAATTGGAGTTTCTTTTAATGTTCCTGAAATTTTAGTAATAAACCTTAATTACTAACAAGTAAAATCAACTTCTATTGTAAAAATACAGTGCGGCATATTAAAGTAAACTCATCGGAAATATGTTTTTTAAAGTTGTATTTGAATTTAAAACTATAAAGACATTGGATTTCAGATAACAAATTTGTTATTTAATGTTTCTCACATTTTAGTAATAAAAATGAGTTACTAACTGCTCAATTTTTTTAGCAATCGAAGTTGCTGATTCATTACCAAAACGAATCATTTTTACATAATATTATTGTAACAATAAATGTCTCACGGGTACGACTAAAAAACTTATTGTTACTTGCTGGTTTGTCTCACCCGAGGTCTCACCTGTCACTTCGAAATGACTTGACATTTGAATTAAAAATACGCCGTAGTCATATACCTAAGAAAAATTATCACTTATTAATTTCATTAGTTTAATAGGCTATAGACTATCGCGATAGTCTCCCGTTGCTATAAGCAACGTAAACAGAAAGGAGCCTTCTAATTGGTTGAAAATAAATTTATGAAATTTTCAAAATATTAATAGGTCGATCTGTTTTCAAAAAATCGTGGAGGTAATCACCGACGATCAACTGTAAGATATCGGTTAAGATAGACCAATCATTTCATTAATAAATGTTATTTTGCAGCCGCGCCAACAACTTACCTTCATAGCGGACATCGTTTTTATATTACATAATATATCCTAACATCTTTTTCTAAGTTTGGCTAAAAATATAATATATATGTAAGCTTGGAGCTTGGAAATACCCATTACTTACTGTTTTTGTCTCAAAAATATACAAAAATATTTGAATTTAAAATTAAATTTTATGTTTTACTGTTGCTTCTACGTTTATAAATATGGCCGTTTACTGTTACTAAACTACTGAACCTGTCGTTGACATCAATTTACCTTCAGCGTTGTGATAAAGAAACAGATTAACCATTTATATAGAATACTTAATCAAAAATCATTCGAACCCGTCAAATAAAGTAATTTTTTTGAAATGCATTTTTTTTTAGTTAATAGTCATTTATGTACCAAGGCAGTAAAGTGATTCTTTATCGGACGAGTCTGAAATTATGAGATAAGCGAGCGAAGCGAGCGAGGCGAATAACAGGCGAGTCGATAAAGACACTTTACTGACGTGGTGCATACAAAATTTTATCGCCAACCGTTCAGAATTTATAATATAAAAAATTGAGGTATAACTCATCGCATTTTATTATAACAAAGAAAACAGCAAATATACACGTCAAAAATGACACGTCAGAAAATTTCGGCTGACCACGTGCGTATTCCAAAGCACCCCTCAAAAAATTTGACCTACTATTTATCGAGCTGTAATAGGGAAAGGCGTGACAGTGACAGACGATTTTTTATGACATGTCAGAAAATTTCTGCCGACCACGTGCGTATTCCAAAGCACCCCTCAAGAAAAAATTTGCGGCAGGTAAAAGTATTTATCTGCCACATTTGCGGCAGGTAAAGTATTTTATTTTACATTAAAATAAAGTGTTCCTTTACTTCCGGAAATCACTCTGATAATGTAAGGCTTTACTGCCGGTTGACGATAAAAGATATTATACAAGGTGGACCTTACAAAAATGCTAGGTACGTGTATCAACTTTAATTTTTTCAATGAAACATTGTATAGTTTTACATTCTACAATCAATTTTAGACATTTTTCATAAATCATTCTCTATACCTATATCTTCAACCGTTAACGAAATATTATCAGTTTATTATTTAATTAATTTGTGTTGGGCTACATGCTTGGTGAAACTGCTGTTCCATTGCACAGGAAGTAAAAATAATAACTACTTGTTATGTTTCGCAAATTTAATCAGTTTCCTGACACGTGTTTCGGCCCTTGCGGATCATTGTCAAAGGAGTACAAAAATATACTAAATTCTGCGTGACATTACAAAGGTATTTATATCTTTATATCAGATATCCTAAAAACAATAGCCACAAACAACGGATACCCAACAAAAACCATACACTAAATAATAAGGAAAAAACAAAGACAAAACACACAAAAACTTATCTACAAAGAACATCCCACTGCAATAAAGGAAAAATACTGCTCAATCAGATTTACAGGGAACACAAGCCAAAAAATCTCTAGAAAACTTATAAACCTTAATATCATTCCTATACAAGTCAATAAAAACAAACTTTAACAAAGTGGGGTCTACCAAATACAATGCGACAACTGCGATGCTATCTACATTGGACAAACAGGTAGAAATTTTGACACCAGGCTTAAAGAACACAAAACAATTAATAAAAACACAATAAAACAGGGTTAGCTGGTTACTGCATAAAAGACAATAGCCCCCCATACACCAACATATAAGTTGGACCGATTTGATCCGTTCGGATTTGGTCTGCGAGCTAGGCTCGGCATGTACCAAAACTCACTTCATTTTTGGGCAGCCGAATTTGGCTCGTCGACTTTATAAAATGACTTTTAGACATTTGTTTAGTATGGTTATATGCCTTATTTTTCATATTCCTGTTCATGTAATCTTTGCAATTTACTTGCCACAAACATGGATAACTTTGGTAAATGTTAATAAATTCCGTTATAAATTCTTTTGATAAGTTACGTAAATCGGCAGACATTATTTGTTATTATTTTTTTAATTTAACCTCAAACCAAGTTAGGGAATCCAAACCACGTGACTTTAAATGACAGTGGAGGGCAACTAGGGATGCGCCATACGATACGATATTTTTGAGTATCGATATTTTACCTTCCGATATTTTGTATCGATATTTTTTATTCGATATATAATGAGTATCGAAATATTTTATTCAGTATCGTTCAGATAGTATCAATAGATCCCAAAATTCCAAAACCCACGCGTCGTTCGTGCTGCATTTGCTGCTTTTCTTCCTCAATCCGCGCGCACACAAAGCTTTGGCTATCCTTTCTTGGTATACAGAATGCCAGTATAGCCTATATTCTATATACCTATATATATTTGTATCGATCTGGATCGATACAAAAGATCGATACTTTCAGCGTATCGGAACATCCCTAAGGGCAAAAAGCATTAAGCCACTTGCACCAATTATAAAGCAGTATTTGCCAACCACTGTCATTTTTGACACATCGTTGGATTGCCTAGTTGGAAGACTTGACACGCGTCCCAAATTAACCTAGCGAATCTACTGACAGGTTACAACGGGCTGATTTCATCCGTGGCAGATATTACACGGTCCGATGAAGCTCGGCTCGCCACATACACGTAAAGTTTTATCGGCGTATTTGGCTCGTGCCATATTAAATTCGTTAAGTTATCCGCTGGTGTATAGGGGGCTATTCACTCAATTTCTAACAACATAAAACTCATATATACATACACAATAAAAGCAGAGAACTAAACCTACTAGAAACAATAGCTATCAAGAAAGCCATAAAGACAAATAATGTAATGTTGTTAATAATCAAACCGAAATACCTTCAGGTGCTTCCCTAATTCTTAATAGCACACTAATTTAGGAATAAATATGTATCTAGGTATACCTTTAAAAATTAGGAAAAAGCCACGTTGACCATTCAATGATTCTAATCCTAATTTTATGACATGTTTATAATTACCATAATAAGATATAAATACCTTTGTGATGTTACGTAGAATTGAGTATCTTCTTGTACTCCATTGACAATGACTCGCAAGGGCCGAAACACGAGTCAGGAAACTGATTAAATTTGTGAAACAACAGTTTAATGCTGGTATGCACCATTGAATTAGTAGATTCTGTAACGACGTTGGAATGAAAATTCGATCCGAGTATCGAATTTTCATTTTAACCGAGTAGCAGACTATATTTTCTCCACGACCATCCAGTTCCATATCTGATTCATCCGATTTTTCACTCATTTTTTAACTTGCACTAAAATTTGTCTGAAAATAATTGTTACAACACGGCCATTTTTATCTGACACTGACAGTTTCGAAATTCATGGCAACCTATGTCGTTTATATCAATTACAGAATATTCATTCCGTATCTTGTTATGGAATGAAAATACACGCAAAACGCATAAGAAGCAAGTGTTTCAGTTCCAACTCAAGAGCGAGAATTTTTACATTCTAATATCAAAAATGATTTTGGAATTATTGCATTCAGTAATGGTCGTGGAGAAAATATGTTTCTCGTTCTGAACTTAAGTCACACTTTTTGAGGCATTGACAATGACAATTTGCTATTTACGTTTGAGACGTCAACAAATGTCAGTGAATGTTAATCAAGTCTGAATTTTGCTCTGCTGATATCACTTATAAAATGCGCCTCGCTGAGAATAAACGTATAGAAATTGTGATTACGTTGGGTTGTGAAGATAAAAGTAAGATAAAAGTAGAAGTCATAGGGAAGTCCGTTTATATTCAATGGAAAGTACCCCAATCGCTCGCCTATTAGCCAATCGACAGTGTCTAGGGTAGCAATTAAGTGGATAACTTCCAGTACTTTTACAGATAGTGGTAAAAGTTTTTGTCCTGGTATACCTGAAAGAAAAAAAATAAGCATATTATTATCACCACGGGAAGATTTTCATAGATCAACCACACAACTTGGGCGTGATTACGATACTCACCAAACCACCGTATCTAAATAAAAAAAAAAGAGAGAAGTTTTATCCATACAACAAGAGTTATTGGGCAATGATCCTTTTGTGAAATAATGATTGAGCTAACAGATAACCACTCGTTTTCCAAAGAATTTGTTTTTTAGATGAAGCTACGTTTTCTAAATGGTCAGGTTAATAGACAAAACTGCAGATCAGTGGGCATAGGAAAATCTTCACTGGTTCATAGAAAATGAAACTCACACCCAGTATAATGAACAGGTTAATGTCTGAGCGGTCATTGTTGAAAATCGCACCGTTATTCTTTAATCCTCACTGGGGAAAAATAACTAAATTTCCTTCGAAATGATCTAGTTCCAGCTCTTGCCACTTTATTTCCAGATGATAATGATCCTGATTTACCAAGTTTAACCTTATGATTTTAACAGGATGGTGCTCCCCCGCATTATGCTACTCATATTGCCAGTACTTAAATACAATTTTTCCGAGGCGGTGGATAGGTAGACGAGGGGTCAATAGACTGGCCACCCAGATCACCCCCCCGATCTTAACCCACTAGACTTTTTTTGTGTTTGTGATAGATACTACAAAATGTACAACAGGAATTTTTAGATCGATACTGCAGATACAGTTGTTGGAGGACATTTTCAACATTTTATAAAATAGTTTGTATGTCGTTTGTCTATTCTGTTTTAAAAGTTAATATTTCGTGAACGGTTGAAGATAGGTACCTACAGGCATAAACTAAGTAAACCTAAGACAGACAACCCACGTAAATGGTCTAAAGCGAGACTTGAGGCCGCGATGTAAATTTCAAGAAGCGACGTGCCTTTAAACGGATATTCTCGTGTGCTAAGTGTTTATCACAGGCAACGTTTGGCGTAAAGGTGAGTTCTTATGCATCCGACGGTACGATGTCCAAAATTTAAAAAATCATATAAGTATTACGTTAAAATTTTGCAACTTACATATGCCCGAATATCGTACTAAAATTTGTGAAAAAAAAGACAACCGGTCAAGAAAAAATAAACATAGTTAACAAAAATTGCTTGTAATTAATTTTTCTTTAGTTTTTTAAAGATAAAATCTGAAAATGGCATCAAATATGTTATTTTAAACTACATTTTATCAACTGTCATATAGAAGCAATGCGTTATTTTTACCAGTTGTCGTATTTAAACTTTATATACCTACATTTATAATATTCATCGTAATAAGCAAAAAAAATATAGTATGAGTTCTAAAAAACTTAAAACATGATATGGAAGAAAGTTAAAATTATTTTGACTTTGTCCGAAGTCGGATGATTTTTAAAAACATTCGGGTGAAATTTGGCGCCATAATATTTCCACCAATAGGAGCAATTTCGGATCGTCGTACCGTAGGATGAGCATGATTTAGGAAAAATGCCTAAAATTGATTGTAGAATGTAAAAATGTAAAAGTATATAATGTTTCATTAAAAATATTAAAGTTAACAAGGACACGTATGTAGGAAGCATTTTTATGATCCACCTTGTATAATATCTTTACAAAAAAATGCATTTCAAAAAAATTTATTTGACTGATCCGAGCGATTCTTGATTAAAGGTTTGTTCCTACAGCGATCAGAAACAGTCCTTGACAGTCAGGATTCTGCGCAGTAATATAAAAGTGTTCCCACAAAGATTTTGGACAGTTTGAAAACCCAAAGTCGCTGTTCCTACACGTTTCTCTGATAGTTTGCCAACTGTCAGAGCAGTTTGCGAATCTTTTGCCAGTAAAATGTCCGGAGCATGCGCGGTTAAACGCTAGCATAACATATGACATAACCTATTTTTGTTAGACGTGTTTTTGCGGTTTTTGCTTTTGTATAAGACTTTTTCTATTATTAAATTAAGAAATGAGCGACATTGCGTCATCTGATGAAGATTCAGAAATGTCTGCTGTTAGGTTGGTGTTTAATATTTTATTTACTTCTTGAGCTAAAACTTCCCATATTCTCTTAATACTTTTGATTTGAAAAGTGCCAATCTTTGGAGGAGATATTAACATTTTTACAACATATTATTTATTATAAGTTACCTACTTATTTTGTTTAAGTTTATTTATTGGGCCGAGCCACACGAGTTTAATTAACAAAATAATAATAAACAATTTTGAGATTTGAGGTTATGTCCATCGTTTCAAATTTCTTCAGTTTTAAACACCGAACCGAAGTTAGTTGATTTCGAACGCCTGTTCCTACAAGAGTTTGAAACCGGTCAGAAATCAGACTTGCGCCGTAAAGTTGGTTTGAAAATTGTCATGAAGTTGTCGGGGATTCGCTGTAGGAACAAACCTTTCGTGGGCAGTATTCTATACACTGAAGCAAATGATCTAATACAACAGGTTTTCTAAGACATAGGTACTTTGTATTAATAGCTTATTTTTTTTTAATCCGTATTAAATAGATTGCTAGTGTATCAAACCCGCTTTAGTGTTATATCAATTCCAGATTGGCTATAACAGTGTTTTTATTAGTAGTAATCAGTTTCATTAGCAGCACAGGCTTGTTGAATAATGAACTACTTTTAATACAGCAATTTTGTTAAGAAATAAATTGTATCTTCTCCTTCTCAATGCGACGCATTTTGTACCCAGTTAAGCGCTTTCTCTACAATTAAGAAAGCAGAACAGCGTCCTCAAGAACGAATTGTATCCGTTAGAACCTATAATCCACAAGACGTTGGTGGGGGTTCGTAGCGATCTGCAATTATTGCCGCGCGCCGTATTATTTGTTTTAACGTATTTGTTGCGCATGTCACATCGTTGTTCGGAGTCTTCTAGCTGTCCTGTCCGAATTTGAATTTTATTGATTGTACCAATATCTGCCTCAATTAATTTATTTTTACTTTGTATTTAAGTTTTTTTTAAACTTTGCATGTTAGAAGAAGATTCTTATTTCGCACAAACCATCATTAGTGTGGACGAATTTAACTATCTCAGTAAACCATGTTGCATTAAACATAATCATAATTATGCAATGTTAAACGACAAGAACAATATCACACTAGAAGCTATTTAAATTTTTGAGAACTACAATACTTATTTTTAGTGGTAAGTATATGCGTTATTAACCGTAGCAAGCAAATATTAATATGTTTAATATCAAGTTTCATTAGAACTGCCAGTCGGAACTAATACAGTATATAAAACCAAATTACACCCCCAAAAGAACTTGATAATTACATACTGTGAGTATTCAGAGCAATGATGGCTATAAACCATTCTATGGTAGCATTAACTCCTATTTCCTATTAGCTAAACTACCGTGATATTATCACTACACAACGGTCTAGCAATTTTAGTTGTCTTACACTCCTATTTCCTATTAGCTAAACTACCGTGATATTATCACTACACAACGGTCTAGCAATTTTAGTTGTCTTACAGTAGGAAAGTGTGTTGCTGTCACTTATACTATTAAACAGTTGTATAAAGAATATGTGAATTCTTAAGGTGGCTTCCCACGGCCCGTGTTTTTGCAGGCCGGGCCGCGCCAGCTCGCGCCAACGCGCCGTGGGAAGACGGTCGCCTGAGGTGGCGCGAGGAGGCGCGAGGAGGCGCGGCGCGTTCCTGCCTGTGCAGACCTGTTTTGTTACGGTTGGGGTCGTTGTCAATTGTTTTTGCGACTCTGCAACAAGTTGCTTTTGGTGTTTTTTAAGTGTTAAATATGGAGTGGACAAACGAAATTACTTACGAATTTATTAATTTTTATGAAAATGAACCCGCGTTATGGAATACAAACAGTCACAGCCATAAAAACCGAAACGAGCAGCACGATTCGTGGAGTCGTATTCAAGATAAATTAAAAGGCAGTATTGGTGACATTACGATTAAGGAATTAAAAAAGAAAAGGGACAATTCGATGTCAACCTATAGAAAATTAAGAGGCAAAATTAAGGAACCTATAAAAATAAGTTGTTAGCAATCACCAATGGTAATCACTAATCACCAACCCCGAACACCAGTAAACACAAAAATTCATATGTAAACAGCTGGTTTTGAAAGGGTACTTCGGCACAAACACGCCGTGGGGAGAGTTCCGCCTGAAGTCCGTTCCGATCTACGCGCTTTCAGTTTTTCCGTCGCGGCGCGGCCCGGCCTGTAAAATTACGGGCCGTGGGAAGCCACCTTTATAAGGAATAGAAAGATTTTTTCTCAGTGTATAAAAAGCGGGTCCGTTTTTTTATATTATTCATATCGTTAGATATTTTTGATAGTAATGCACTTTATTAAATTGTTCTGTCGTTCACTGTGGCCGAATTTTAGAAATTTATAGAAAAATTAAAAATATAGATTTTTAGTGTAAAGTAGAAAATATGAGACTAATAGGTAAATGACAAAGTGCTTTTATTTTAATGTTTGAAATAGGAATACAAATTTTTATTTGGAAGGCGAAGGTTACACATAGTTTTTATTTTTATTTTTATAGCTTATTTAATTGCCTCCGTCTATTTTTAACCCAGTAGGTAGATAAGTAAATTAAAAATGTAGTTATTTAGTACCTATTTAACTACTGTGACATGGAAACTAATTTTTGTTTGTTAAATTTAAGCGATAATAAAACCCATTAGTAGTTGTAGTCTGATAAATACGGTTAAGTTGTCTATGTTATCAGTACGGTCCAGCGTCATTTTTTTATGGTCAAGTGCAACAGAAAAAACACAGTTAAAGGAAAAATATCCCAAAATAGAATTTTACGTGAAAACGCCATTCGTGCTGCCACTACTTTATTCCACCAGAAAAAATTATTCCTGTTGACAAAATACGCGCCAATATCAGCTTCGTTGGTACAGCGAGCGGAAATCAGCAATTTAACGACGCATGCGAACGTGTTTTAAAAGCGTTCGCACACGACTAATCCCAAACCGCTGAGAGAAAGTCCGGCGTTCGCAGAAGCCAAATTGTAACGTAAACGCAAAGCAAAAGTTTCCAACTAGTTCGAAACCAGTTAAAATCCACGCATGCGCAGAGAAAAATTGGATATCGGTTGACAATAAAATTGTTTGTATACAGGGTCCTGCAATAGTGCGTCAGGCTTCCATAGCTCCTATACGAATGGGGTTAGGAATTTTATTAATATGCCGACTTAAACCGCATAGTACGGGGTACTTCCGAAAAATATTTTCTCATATACAGGGTGGCCCAAAAAAGTGTGGTCACATAAAGTTGTGATTTTTTAAATGGAATACCCTGTATGTTATTAAATTTTCACATTCTACATAAAATTATAAAATTTTTTTTATAAATGCATTACTGGTCTATATTTAATAGTTTCCGAGATATCGATATTTGAAAAATGACGTTTTTGAACTTTGACAGCTTTTAGCTTTCTAACTGTACGTCTTAGAGCAAAACGGCTTACATGTTCCTATCTTCGATTTTTATTATCTTTCCAATAGTGTCAGCTTCCGGTCAAACCGGATGTAACTCATAAGCAGGAAATATAGTACTTCCGGTTTGACCGGAAGTTAAAATTTTTGGAAAGATAACAAAAATCGAAGATAGGAACATGTAAGCCGTTTTGCTCTAAGACGTACAGTTAGAAAGCTAAAAGCTGTCAACGTTCAAAAACGTCATTTTTCAAATATCGATATCTCGGAAACTCTTAAGTATAGACCAGTCATGCATTTATAAAAAAATTATTATAATTTTATGTAGAATGTAAAAATTTAATAATATACAGGGTATTCCATTTAAAAAATCACAACTTTATGTGACCACACTTTTTTGGGCCACCCTGTATATGAGAAAATATTTTCCGGAAGTACCCCGTACTATGCGGTTTAAGTCGGCATATTAATAAAATTCCTAACCCCATTCGTATAGGAGCTATGGAAGCCTGACGCACTATTGCAGGACCCTGTATACTAACGAAGCTTTTATCTTTCAATTGGTTATCATGTGCAAAATGTCGGTCACCTTGTGTTGGATTCCTGGCCACAGAAATATATATGACAACGCAACGAGACTGCTGTCCAACTAGAGCAGAGAATACTGTGGCAGTGTGGCTAGACCACTGGGATCAGTCAAAGAGGAGATAGATCGCATAGCTAAACAACTTGCGTAAAGCATATGGACAGAGCTGACAACCTGTAGCATCTCCAAGCAATTGTGGCCCCTACAAATACCAGCTAACAACTTTTGCAGAAGTTGCAGAAGTGAACAATGGGAGGAAAGTATTCAGCCGGGTATTCAGCATTTCTTGTGTGAATGCCCCGGCCTCGCGAGAAGAAGGTTCAATGCCTTTGGCGATCCGTTCTTTAATGATCTGGAGGAAGTGAGCAGCTTACAACTGGGTCGACTCACTAAGTTTATTCACGGCAGTGGCTGGTTTAAATGAGCTGTCAAGATCTTATACGGTCTACATCGCGTAAACCATCACGAAGCTGATGCGGATAGGTTCCGCGGAACACGTGTGGTACCACAACGGTCCTTATAGGACAACGTGAGACTGTTTGGACTTTGGACAGTGCCAGAGGTCTGCCACTGTAACCTAACCTAACCTAAATTTAAAAGCGTTAGTATAGAGTTGGCGCAACATAGGAAATTCCCAAAGCCTTGTTTATTTTAGACCGATAATTTATTTTCATTTATTAAAGGGAATAATTTGAGGAAGTAAAGCGTGAACAACGCATGACTAGGGCACAGAGGGGATAATTTATTTTCTGCTACAGAAATGCAGGGGTATTCACTTCAGAAAATCAGTAATATTTGGAATTAAGTTTGGGTTCTAATTATTTTACATAGTGTTTTTTATTTTATGTCGTTAACTAATTAATAATAATTGCATTTAAAATGCTACAATTATTTTAAACGGTTTGTTTTTATTAGCGTATGGTGAACAATAAAACGCTGGTAGGTACCACGACTTCTTAAATGTATTAAAAATAGTTTTGCGTGTTGGGACAGGTTGGTCCTGGTCGGGCTACAAAAATGCACAACACCCAAAGTACTTCTTCTACTCCTAATTTTCAGTTTTTGTTCTTGCGAATAACAGCACAATTTCACCGTATCTATGCTTACTTGAAAAATTCAACCAATATAGAAAACGAAAACGTTAAACATCGCGGTGGGTGCTCCGCTATCGGAACGTATTTACTGCTATGGAGGGGGAATGCAGCGGGAATGAATCGCGCTCCAACAGAAGTTGGTAACGTTGAGTCTTGATCAATCTCTTTTTACCTCGCGCCCAGTCCGTTTTGTATTCATTTATTTACATTAAAAGCAGCCCTGTAACTTCAGACTTGCCAGTACTATACGACAATTAAGCAGCAGCTGATGAAAAGTGCATGCATCAGTCAGTTGGATATTATTATATTTTTAGAAAAACAGAAACAATGCTCTTAAATCAGATACGTGGCTAGAAAATATCCTGGTTGTTATAATAATATGTTGTATACGACTTTGATATCGATTAATTTTGATCAATGTTGTGACTGCTATACAAGACAATAAAGATGAATCACTGTTGACATATTCCAAATACTATATTATATCTGATTAGTATTATCGTTTAGGCATATATGAAACGTGTTAAACAGGACCGAAAATACCACCACCAAGTATCATATTAAACAAAAACAAATTCAAAAATATAGACAGGGTGATCCACTAATTTTTGGAATACGATAACTTTACACAAACTTATCCTTATTTTAATGCTAAATAAGAAATACATTAATTATTAGGTTTTCATTTGACGACGTAGATTTTTTGCAGTTTTTTTCCATTTAATTTTTAATCTTATTGTTTGTATTACTAGTTATAAAATATTGTAAAAAATCTATTAAAGCATGTCCTTTTCAACCAGGAAGCCAGCCGAAATGAAATAATAAAGCTTTCCTTATAGGAAAAATTGATAATTATTTGATTGCCTGCAAAGGTAATTTTCGATATAAAAACTTATGTAGGTATATCAAAAACGCTAGACATCATATACCGTGCGAGCAAAAATTATTTGCATCAAAGAGGGCTTGGATTAAAAAACGTGCGGCTTGGTTTAGATCACAATGTTATGGGGACGAAGGCGCTGTCGCAACAATCTCTGCACACTTGGTGCTCAACATCGAATCATCTTGTGTTGGGTTCCTGGACACATGTCTGATGTCGAACTAGCAGAGAATACTGTAGCTAGACCACTGGGATCAGTCAAAGAAGAGATAGATCGAGCAGCTAAACAACTTGCGCAAAGCAGATGGACAGGGCTTACAACTTGTAGCATCTCCAGGCAATTGTGGCCCCTACTTGATAACAGGAAAACCGCAGCGCTATTACAGCACAGTCGGAAGGACCTAAGAAACATCCCTGCCGTAATCACCGGACATTGCCTGTTCGGTAGACACGCTGAACGTATGCAAATACCAACTAACGACTTCTGCAGAAGTTGCAGATATGAGGAAGAGGAGGAAAGTATTCAGCATTTGTTGTGTAAATGCCCCGGCCTCGCGAGAAGAAGATTCAATGCACTGGGCGAACCATTTTTTAATGATCTGGAGGAAGTGAGCAGCCTGCAACTGGGTCGACTTACTAAGTTTATTAACAGCATTGGCTGGTTTGAGTGAGCTGTCAAGATTCGTCTACGATCGTGTTAACCATCAGGAAGCTGATGCAATAGGTTCCGCGGAACATAATGTGTGGTACCACAACGGTCCTATAGGACTACGTGTGACTGTTTGGTCAATTCCAGAGGTCTGCCGCTTTAACCTAACCTAACCTATGGGGACGAAATATCTAACCAAATCTAGGTTAAAATGTTGTCAAATTCATATTATGACATGATATGCCAAATTAATGAGTAATAAAATAAGTAGACAAATACAAATTTATTTTTGTTGTTGACAAAATGAACAAAGTAAGAATATACAGAAAGAAAAAAAAATAATTACATAAAATTGCTGCAATTAACCACCGCCATGCTCCAAGCATAAATTCACACGTCTCTTCATATTTTCAAAAGTTTTGACCAGCATCTCTGGAGAAATGTTACCACATTCTTGGATAATCCTTTCTTGTAATTGTTCTAAATTTGCAACTGGTGTTTTAAAAATAGTGTTCTTTAAATGAGGAAAAACGAAGTAATTCATAACCGTTAAACAAGGTGATCTAGGTGGGAATTTAATGTCTGATCGAAAGCTGATCAATCTGTCGTCGAAAAAATTGCGTAAGTAGTTAATAATTTCGGCGACTGTATGGGCGGTTGCACCGTCCTGTTGAAAATATCCAAAACGTAGTTCGTCGTCAAGTAATTGCTCCACAAATGGATTCAAAATATTGTCTATACCGCTGTGCTGTAATTGTGTCATGACATGATGGAAGAAAATAGGAGCAACAATTCTTCTTCGGGATACAGCTAACCAGACACCAATTTGGGGTTTTCACTACTCCACATGCGTGTATTCTGAGAATTCACATAACCGGAGAGGTGCAACCAGGCTCCATCCGAAAAAAAATGTCAGGTCTAATAAATCATTTATTTCCAATAAATTTTGGGTAAACCATTGAGAGTAATTCCTGCGTCTTTCAAAATCTGCGGCTTGTATTTCTTGGAATACTTGCACTTTATAAGGAAATAAATTTAGCTGCTTCTTAAGAATAGTCCTGCATGTTCCATAAGATCTTCCCACTTCTTGGGGACAGGCGTCTTATACAATTTGTTCGTTCATCGTAACAACAAAAAAATCTTACATAATTATACGTAACTGGCTTAAGCCCAAACGTATATTATCCTAAATATAAGTTTAAAGACGTATACAACCATATAATAGGTTTAAGCAAGAAACCGTATTAGGTATTATTTGCTGAAAACAAACAGGAGCATTTCTGTTACCTAAATTATAGTACATTTTGTGATCAACCACCCCCATTTTGCAACACGACAGCGTTGACGTAGGCAAGCTAAAAATAGCTTCGCCACCTGTTTACAGGTACAGGTGCTGAAAAGGGGAATGAGAAGGCGTCGCGTTGGATGCAATTAGATTTCCCCCGCAGAACGTTCAAAATAAAAAACAAGCACTTAAGAGAAACTAAAGAATTTTCCACCAGTAATATTTAAGACCAGTCCCCCCCCCCCCCCCCCCCAATAGAATTAAACATGTTTTGTTAATTGCAATTATTTTAAATAAAAAATAAACAACAAAAGAAGAAAGAAATTAATTTTAAAATGTGAGGATCAGAGATATCATTGTCTTTGTAAAGTAAAGTGACCATCCGTCCCGATTTAGGCGGGACAGTCCCGATTTTGAGCCAAGCGTCCCGATTTAACAGGCGTCCCGCTTTTTAACAAAATAAATTCGGTAGAAATATTCAATCATTTTGATGAAAATGACATTCCTTCTAATAACATTCTGCAATTAATACAATATATATTATGTTTATCCCTCGGTTTATCCGGATTCCGGTACTAATGCTTGTACGGAAAGGGTTTTTTCAATGATAAATAAAATTTGGACGACGGAAAAAACTAGCTTAACTGTAGAGACTTTAAAAGCTTTAACAATTATAAAATACAATTTTAGAGGTAACTGCTTGGAGTTCTATTATGAACTCTTAAAAAATAAACAGTTATTAAAAAAATCCACGAAAATAACAAATATTCATCATGTTTTTTTATTATTTATAGCTATTAATTTATATCATATTCATGTACCTAAAGATCTTAGTTTAACAGAATATTATTTTTTTGTTATTTGTTCTATTTTATTATATATAAGTATCTACTTAAGTTTAAGGATTTTATTTATAAATATCACCGACGCTAGCGAAAAATAAGAATATTAACGTTTAAATTTCTTTACATTTCTTTGTTTCTACGTTTTTCACACCATATATAAAACGCCCTAAAAGAATTTCTAAGTTTTGATAGCCCAACCGAAAAGGGTTTTTTGAGCGTGAAAACCGGCAGTTCCCTGTGACGCGTTTTTAGATATCTTGTCCCGCTTTTTGATATTCAAGATCTGGTCACTTTATTGTAAAGGCAAGACAACATAAGCTCAAATGCAAAGTTCCAATTAGTAACAAATGGAACTTGTAAGTTGTCAGTGTTTCGAATAAAATTTAATGTATTTTCAAAGATAAAAGAGTGGAACTCGAAATTATGGTTGTAAAATTTGGATGTCCTCGATAATGAATTGTCGGAAAATGGATTTTTATATACAGGGTAAGTAAAGAAGAAACACCTTTTGATCTTTATCAATATTTTTTTAAAAACTTCATTTTTTTAAAATACGATGCTACATTGCTGGTTTATTCAATGCACAGAGAATATTTCCTATCTTTTCACATAGGGTGTTCCCTCGAGTGTCCCTATACCTGACTAGAATAATTTTAAACTTATTTACGGTTTTTCGGAAAATCTATTTGGAGGATTTTGCGAAAAACCGTAAATAAGTTTAAAAGTCGTTAAAACTATTTTGGTTAGATATAGGGACACCCTATGTGGACAGATATGCTATCGCCTATCCATTTAATTAACCAACAACGCAGCACAGCATCTAAAAAATTTTTTAAAAGTTTATGATAAAAATAAAAAATTATAACTTTTCCACTTCCCTGTATCTAAAATGCCATTTTTCGACAATTCATTATGGAGCACCCTAATATTTAATTCCACAACCGGAAATTTACTTTTGAAAATCTATTCAATTTTATTCGCCACCCTGTTAAAGGTCAGAATTTGGAAAAAACAAATTTTTTTTCTTAAAAACGAATAGAGTAGAACAAAAAAAACTTAATGGAAATGAAGAAAGGAACACAAAACATGTACAGTGTGACCAGTAAAGTCCGCATCATATGGGATTTTTTTTATTCGAATTTTTTTTTAATTGAATTGACTTTGGCATCAAGTTCTGCTTCGATCGAGATGAAAATTAAGCAAAAAAATAGTAGTCACGTGATTCGCATTATCTGTTAAATTTTAATTTTTTCCAAAAAATAATTCAAAAGTGGGGTTATTTCTGAAAGTATCGAAAAAAGTTATAAGAAAAAGTTTTTTTAAATGCACTTTCTAGCCCACATGCAAATTTTTAGCTGCATAAGATAATTTTGATTTTTTACCCATATTTTGTAAATTGCACCACTTTTGCAAAAAGACTCGACGCAACCTACATAAAACTTCTTAGTTTTGACAATGCTTTATTTCAGATACATTTTCTTTAAAGTAGCGCCGCGCCATATTAAATGTGTGTTTTTCTAAAAAATCAAAATTGGGCTAGATATTAAAATTTGGTCGCATGTGATGCAGTTTATTTGTTTTTGACCCTGTATAAGGTAACTTCATAAAATAAGCATTTTTGAAAACGTAGTTTGTGTCTGAAAGTAATACACCTTAATATTAAGACGAAAAAGAACACAGTGTATATAGGGTGTTCTATTTAAAATAAGCAACTTTGTGATAACTTCTGATGGTACTTATAACCGGAACTCATATATGGTCGCTGTTATTTATTTGTAAGAGAACGTCTCCGAAAACTTTATTATCTAAATTTGCAGAATTTAAATCTCATTACTTTCCGAAATATTCTAATGGACTGGGTAATTGCAACCGCAGACGGGTATTTGGCCGCTTTCGTATGAAACAAAAAAAAATGTCGAAATATCGATTAAATGGCGAATACAATATTAGCCCTTCTCTTTTAATGGAAAAAACGTATGACATTATTAGCGCAAAAATAGAACATTACGCACAGAAAAATCAACAGTTTTTTGCTCCTAAAATTATTACGCTTGCTCTTGACTGGGCGACATTAACAATTTATATCATTATTTGATACCTGAAAAGTATAAGGCAAAAAAGTCGAAACCATATATAAAAGTTAATAGTCTGACGTCACGAGCGAGAAACATTCGATTTTTTTTATCTGTGAAATTATTCGCTTTTTCTTAGCCGAGCTATATCAAAAATTCATATCATTTGATTTCTAAATACCTAAATAGTATACCCACACACGTATTACTAAAATCCTGACGTCATAGGCTGTATATAGATAATTAAACGTTACATGTAGTACATGAAATAGACTTATTTGTAAAATTATAACGTCTCTATACTATAGTAACAAGTTACCAATTTATTTTACTCAACATGTTTGCTTAATCTATCCCTAGTGATGTGTTTCTTTTATAAAAGCTAGTGTATTACCATTTTCATAAAGGTACAGTACTGGCAAGTCTGAAATTATAGGGCGGGGTTTAATGTAAAGATATGAATACAAAATGGACTTGGCCAGAGATCGATCAAGATCCAACGTTGTCAAATGCCAGCTTCTGGTCGTGCACGATTCACATTCCGCTTTCGCGGCACTCCCCGTCTGTAAGTTCGGACTGAAATTTTCAGGTAAGCGTACGGCGAGGCTTTTCATAGTTTTGTATCACGACTATGTCTCAACACCCAAAACTATCTTAAATATTTTTAATTTATTTACAAAGTTGGGGTGCGTACGCAGCTTTTTATTTTTCACCGTATAACCTAATAAAACAAACAATTTAAAATAATTGTTGGTTTTTTTTTAAATGCAATTAATAATTATAGTTAACTACATGAAATGAAATCCGCGGCACAACCAAAACGACGTTCCAAATAATATGTTGTCTGAATTTCTGCACAAATGATTCCCTCTCTTTAACCGAGGGATCGACTCGCCATGCGTTGGTCACATCAGCAACACTGTTTAGAGAGTGCCTTTTTTCGTGCGTTAGCGCATGCATAATACATTTCGTGCAGCAGTGCATGCAATATAGCGCATAAAACCGTATACCGTCTTATATCGTGCAACATATCATTTACTCTAAAATTGAAATCGGTGTTGCGTCTTGTACTTTTCAACATGGATGTTGTGAAGTTTGGAGGTTTGTATGCTGCTTTTATTATAACTATTTATAACATCGAGAAATAAACAACGTAAACAAAAGTGTTGGATACGGGAATTGCTGAGGAAAAAGTCCTATTCCTTCAAGCTCTAAATTTTGCTTTGGTGTCGTACTGTATTTACTACATAATTCCTGAACAGCATCATTACGTATAATACGGTTTTTGTAACTAGTGAAATTTCTATAAGTACGAGTCGATAAACTCAATTGTTCTGTCATTGTTCCATTCCATTTTGACGTTAAAATACGAGGAGGCAAAATGTAACGCATAGAAAAATCCCAACAGTCTCGGCAAACCTTAGATAAGGGAAGAGAGCGGGAAACACTGCGTCTGTTTGCCTTTTAACGCAAACGATTGGTGCGCATGCAGAGACGCGTGCGCTATATTTGCGCTACGACGCATGCATCAAGATGCACGAAAAAAGGCACCGTCTAAAGCTAGCTTGATCCTGTTGTCCTTATTGCAGACGTCTAAACATATTATTCATTTTCTCATACCCACATAAAGTACCACTTGTATTACCTACTCATCAAAATCTACCTATATCGAGTTGAATATAGATTTATAAACTACATTTTTGACGTAATCCCACAAAAAAAGTCTAGTGGGTTTAGATCGGGCGATCTGGGTGGCTACTCTATATTGACCTACCTATCCACCGCTCCGGAAAAAACATAAGGTTGAACTTGCTTAATAAAACCCATTATTATATGATGAATAATAAAACTAAATCATTCTTAAATCACTTAGACTTTTTTAAACATTACTATAACTTTAGTTAAATCAAGTAAAATCATGTTAAACCGGTTTAAATCATCAATAAATCACAAAAAATCACCAACATGACGCAACTACTCTTAAATCTCTATTTAAATCAGGTTAAATCAAAACTAATTTAAAAGCAGTGTACACTTGTTTTGGGAGTTAGCAGCTCCTCGGTAATTTCATAACTGTTTCACTATGAGTTTAATATACAAAAAAGTTATAGTTTTAAAGATTTATAATAACAATTTTGCTTTGTAAGCTCGTGCTGTGAAAATACTATTTAAACTTTGACTTCAAGTGATTCATAATCTTTATTCCGAATTTACTTAGTCAAAAAACGATATGAATGAATTATTTGACGTAAAATTTACATAGTTTTCTTTCTCGGTACAAATTAAAAATCTGTTATAAATAACACGGGCTTTCTCAGACGTATAGATCTGCGCGTCGCAAATTTAAATTAAATAATTGTTCAAAACGGATAAATAGGCCAGAGAAATATAGAATTTATCATATTATTTGTCCAGTGTTATCTTTACCTTGTTTAAAATAACTAAATAAGCTTCCACGAATAAAAATATATACCGTGCGAGCAAAAATTATTTGCCTCAAAGAGGGCCTTGCATCTAAGGACGTAATGCTTAGTCGTAGAGCTTAATACCTGTTGGGTGTCAGTAACTACCTGAATTAACAATCAATCAGTTATTCCGTCACCTTTGACAGTCGTTACAAGTAATTTGATTCATCGCTAATTTTTCCAATTTCTTGAACAATTCACACAATGGGCTTTACGGAACACCACAAAACGTTCATGGTTGAAGCGTATTTTCAAAACGGGGTTAGAGTAAATGGTGAGTGGCAATACAATCCTGGTTTGTGCATGGACGATTTTCACGAAAATATTCCTAACGTTGCTTTTATTGCTGGGGATTTTTATCATTGCCTGAAAAGAACCGTGGCTGTGTTTAGGGAAACAGGTTCTATAGAACACAATGTGGTAACATTTCTCCAGAGATGCTAGTCAACACTTTCGAAAATATGAAGACACGTGTGAATTTATGCTTGGAGCATAGCGGTGGCCAATTTCAGCAATTTATGTAATTGTTTATTCTTACTTTGTTAATTTTGTAAACAACAAAAATAAATTTGTATTTGTCTAGTTATTTTATTACTTATTAGTTTGGCATATCATGTCATAATATGAGTTTGACAAAATTTTAACCTAGATTTGGTTCGATATATTATCGTCCCCATATCATTGTGATCTAAACCAAGTCCTACGTTTTTTAATCCAAGCCCTCTTTGATGCAAATAATTTTTGCTCTCACGGTATATTATATTTCTTGCATTAATATAGATACGCCACTGTTTATCGCCAGCCCCGTGTATTTCTAAAAATAGAACTCACCCCGACTAGCGGGGGTGGCAGCCAAAGTGCGGAGGCGTATTTTATATCGAACTTGTTCATTAAATTTGTACACGCTACAATATTGTCGAAAACATGTCAGTCTGAAAACAAAAAAGAAGTGTTATATTATTTAACTTTAACTTAAAGTGCATAAATAAATTACGGCATTGAAAAATAAAAGTTTCATGGACAAAGAGAGGTAAAAATGTAACTGCGGCTTTTCTTTTTATAAGCGACTGCGACTAGCAATTTCCCTGCCAGCTTTGTTCGCGCATTCAATTATTGTTAGCTATGCGAAGAAAGCAGCTGGTAGTGCCAACTAGAGGTTCCAGTTCGAGCGCGATTCACGTTTTGCTCTCGCCCCTCCATAACAGCAAATACGTTCCGCTAGCGAAGCACCCACCGCAATGTTTACTGTTTTTGTTTTCTATCTTGGCTGAATTTTTCAGGTAAACGGAGATACGGTAAAAGTCTGCTGTTATTTTGAAATGATTAGATTGCAGGAACAAAAACGTAAAATTATGTTATGTAACGCAAAGGCTCAAAGTACAGAGGAAGTTGTTGGGTGTTTTGCATTTTATTTTTCACCGTGAGCTAAGAAAAAAAAACCCAATTAAAATAATTGTGGCATTTTTAAATGCAATAATTAATTAGTTAACGACATAAAATGAAAAAACCTTACGCTATGCGTTATTCACGCAGCACGCCGACAACACTGATTGACCGTTGTTCTTATTGCGGGCATCTAAACATATTATTTACTCTCTCTTACTCACATAAAATTCCCCTGTAATTTGGAGTTTGTCAGTATATATTATACAGTGTGACCAGTAAAGTCCGCATCATATGGTTTTTTTTTATTAATAACTTTATTCAAAATTTGACTTTGGCATAAAGTTCTGCTTCGATCGAGATGAAAATTAAGCAAAAAAAATAGTAGTCACGTGATTCGCATTATATGTCAAATTTTAATTTTTTCCAAAAAAAAATTCAAAAGTAGGGTTATTTCTGAAAGCATCGAAAAAATTTTTGGAAAAAGTTTTTTTAAATGCAGTTTCTAGCCCACATGTAAAATTTTAGCTGCATAAGATAATTTTGATTTTTTACCCATATTTTGTAAATTGCACCACTTTGCAAAATAAGACTCAACGCAACCTACATAAAACTTCTTAGTTTTGACAATGCTTTATTTCAAATACATTTTCTTTATTTTCTTATTAAATGTCTCTTTTTCTACAAAATCAAAATTGGGCTATTAAAATTTGGTCGCATGTGATGCAAAGTTTATTTGTTTTTGACCCTGTATAAGGTAACTTCATAAAATAAGTATTTTTGAAAACGTAGTTTGTGTCTAAAAGTAATACACCTTAATATTAAGACAAAAAGAACACAGTGTCATCAGTAAAGTGTTCATTAAGTGGAAAATAAATTTTAGTGGTGGGTAAAAAATCAAAATTATCTTATGCAGCTGAAATTTTGCATGTGGGCTAGACACTGCATTAAAAAAAAACTTTTTTCGATATTTTCAGAAATAACCCCACTTTTGAATTATTTTTTGGAAAAAATTAAAATTTGACAGATAATGCGAATCACGTGACTACTATTTTTTTGCTTAATTTTCATCTCGATCGAAGCAGAACTTGATGCCAAAGTCAAATTTTGAATAATGCTATTAATAAAAAAAAATCCCATATAATGCGGACTTTACTGGTGACCCTGTCTACGTATAAACATGATAACCATAAATACTTAGGTAACATTAAATACTCCTCAAAACGTTTATTGTTTGATATTAAAAAGAAAAACTTTTTTAGTCTAATGTTAATTATTAGTACTAGTGCCGGAAACTTCACAACTATCAAAAAAATATTAAGTGAAGAACCTGAGACCTCCACGGGCAAAAACGAGAACGAGATGCTATTAATAAAAAAAAAATCTCATATTATGCAAACTTTACTGGTCACTGTATATTGCATCCATTACCCACTTGCGAGGAAACTAAAAATATAGCGCTGTTTGGCATGATAGAAAAAGACGGAGATACATCGGCTTATCAGTATTTTTTTAAACCCAGTATATGCGAGTTTAGTGAATTAGATTTTTAATAATTTTTTTTATATTTAGGTTCTGATTCATCCACTAGGGCGACTAGGGATTAGGCAAATCTTAAAGATATAATTTGTGACGAAAGTGGGAAATTGTTGTTATTTTAAGTGTTGAACACGTCTAATATTATTTGATTTTTGTATGCTATTACAAAAATGTTGGTTTTCCCCTCTTTCAAAACTTTAAACCTTATCAATCGTTCTTCAAAGCATAAGTGACTCAGACTGAATATAAACAATTGTCTACTTAAGTACTCAACCTCAGCTATCCCATTACATATTCCTCCTTTCCCCAACTTATTGTAGCCCTCGGCTACATCTATGCAAGGAACAAGGAATTAATTTCGAAAGCATTTTAAACAAGCTAACCAGACTAATGGACAACCCAATTAAACATTGGGGTAACCCGGATCAATGATCAATATGATCAGCACTCCGACTGATTATCGGCATTTAAGATCCCCCTTTTTCCAGTGGAAAACATTTTGATTTGTCGAAGAATAGACGTAAATAGCCAAATAAATGTTGAGCAAAACACAATAATAAGAACATCATAAATACCGATACCCTACTTTGAAAACCTCGTAAGTGCATTTTCCTATATTTTGCAGTAGCAAAGAAAAACTGTTTTGTGATAGTTGTAAATAGTGGTATGTGAAAACCTCTTAAGTTTTTAGTAATAAACTATGAATGACTAACGTTTAACAATGTAACGGAGCTTAAATTTTATTAGTAGAACAATATGCAATCCTTAGATTACACATAAAAATAACAAAAGTACTTACCTACTCTTATTTATCTAACCAAAATCTAAAACTTGCACACCGTATGTATATTTTTTTTACACCATCAGAAAGCAGAGATTTCAACGAACAAAAAGCCCACCGACTTTTTTAAAAAAGCAGATATTTTGACGTGAGAATTTTCGATTGAAAATCAGGGTGCTTTTTCGATATTAAGTCAAAATAAGGTGAAAAAATAAATATTTTAAATTAAAAAAATTACAGTGTGTTTGGGACATAAAAAGGTAAATTTTCAACAAATTTATTTTTCTTGTAAAAGATAAAAATAAAAAACCAAAAACTTGGTTATTTGAATTTTTCACATAAATTTTGAGGTTATGTGAAAAAAGTGTAAATACAAAAGTTGTAAATCTTTTTATTACCTACAACTTTGCCATTTAACGTTTTTCCATAGGACTTGTAGTTTTGCCGGAAATCGAGATAAATCGTTTTCTACCCTTAAAAACTCACCCCCTTCCACTTCCCGACCTCGAATCGCCCGTAAATTATTTTTCCTTTTATTTTTGTTATATTCTCTTCCCTTTCCAATGGGTTTCATCCTACTATTATTTTGGTTTCAAAAATTATCGAGCCTGGTTTAATTTTAGTTTTTAAAATTTTGAAATCCTGTTATTTTTTTGGAAACCCCCCCCCCCCTAATACAAAATTCTGGCTGCGCCACTGCGAATATGCTAGATGAAATGGGCTATTTGAGATTTCTACATTTTAGTTTGACCAGAAATAGAGAAAAATATACGTTATTTATATTTGTATTTTCAATTTTAAAGATGGTCTACAATTTTCGGGGTTCGGGAAAATTACCTGTTTTCAAATAGAATGTCTTGGACATAAAATAAAGCGTTAGCCGATA
Source organism: Polydrusus pterygomalis (assembly GCA_963969555.1). Classification (NCBI taxonomy): domain Eukaryota; kingdom Metazoa; phylum Arthropoda; class Insecta; order Coleoptera; family Curculionidae; genus Polydrusus; species Polydrusus pterygomalis. The sequence goes on along the minus strand of OZ018376.1, from coordinate 30,652,833 downwards.
TTTCAAATAAAAAATGTCAAAATAACGCAAAAATTGGAGTTTTCTAGGTCAGAACAAAAATTCTGCATCACTCATAGTAAAAACGACCGCGTTTCGTTGTGATTTCCCTAAAGCATTATAATTTGATATATTCAAATCTGGTCTTATCATGCGGGTCCAAAGGTCACCGATCATATGAATCAATTCGAAAATTACAGAGCTTATCAAAATGTTGTAAGATTATGTAGGTATCAATATACCCGGAGAAAAAAACATAGTTTTATTATTTTCAATGTGTGATGTCGTGGAGATATATAATATTATTATTTTTGCGAAAATTATGTACTTTATAGTACAGGGGTGGCGAACCTTGTATGTATGTACTAACGTGCCATTTTTTTTCTAAAGAAATGTTTAATGAGGCCATAGACGTGCTGTCAAATTCGTAATATAATAATTCATAGTAAACTTTATGATCGGTGGCGTGCCCAAAATTTCATGTCGCGGCCATTGGTTCGCCAGGTATACGTTGATGGTTGTAGATAAAGCAAAGTATTAGACACGCGTATAATGAACTATATAAGACACTCTGATAATTACATGCAATCATCTTTAAATCTCTTTAAAAAATTTACTTCCTGCGTAATGGAACAACAGTTTCACCCAGCATGTAGCCCAACACAAATTACTTATCCAATCATCTTCGTTTATTATAGCCCACATTGGGGTCTATTCTGTAAACTAGCCGCTAAATTTTAGAGGCCATTAAAAATTTAAATTTTAACAGCCCTCTAAAAATGTTTGGTAAAATTGATAGTCTGTAAAGGCAAATTTTAGAGTTTGGTTAAAAAATATAAATTTTAGAGGAGTCCGTTAAAATGTGTGTTCAGAAATATGGCAACGTCACACTTTGAGTTGTTTGAACTACTGTCGCCGAAATTTGACATTATTATAACACTTTTATTGTGAAATTTTACGATTTAGTTCATTGATTTTAAAATGTCTCGCGCTCCGAGGACTACAAAATGCCAGAAAGAGTTTATTGTTAATTTCTTAGAAAAAAACCAAAAACTGCTAGGAGGAAAAATGAATCTAGTTCTCATTTATTCTATTCTTCTGTGCCAATTTTCATCAGGCATATTTTCAATATCATTGCAAGCACCGTCATTATCTAAATCTAAAATTTCTTCTGGAAGATCATCTTTGTAAAACCGTGATATATTGTGCAATATACCACAACTATCAATAATTTTCCCTGCCTTAATAGGATCGTAATTTAAAGTACATGTATATGCTTTAATAGGCATCGAAATCTTGATTTTAGTGTTCTATTCAACGTTTCAATTATTTTTATACCTCTTACAAAGTGATAATTATAACTACTTTCGGGCGTATTTACCGCAGTGTTCTCAAAGGGAGTTAGTAAAAACGGTTGTAAAGGGTACCCAGGGTTTACTCTGCCTTATCCTTGACTCACTCGTTAAACCTGTTTAATTGTTTTTTTTTTGAAATATTTTGTATACGTTCCCTTTTACTTTTTATACCCCCAATTTCGAAAAGGCAATAAATCTCTCTAATCTAATTTATTTTCATTAAAGAAAAAGATTTGACTAACTTATAATGCTCACTATCTGTACTGAACCTCATTTTCATATTTCAACGTAATAATTGGTTTAAGACCAATAATTTATTATTGATTGGATTTAGCCATTTTCGGAGGAAACTGTGACACATAGCGATTTTTACTAAGAGTACCTTTTTTATGTAAAAGGCATTGGAGAATCATAATCAGATATAAAAATGGTAAGAAATTAAAGCCTAAGAGGAGTAGGGTCAAATTTACTCAAATACCCCCTTGGTTTGTACGCCCCTGGTTAAAGGTGACAAAATCCGGAAGGCTCAAATTGATGAACCTACGAACTAGATTTCATGTCCCAAAATTGGTTGCGATAGCTGCAGTAGTACCGAAGCTATAAAACGAAAAGTAGTTTTTGAAGGTCATCTTCGAAGGGCCCTAGCTCCCTGAAGAAGCGTTTCCGGACCCATGTTCACATGAACTTTTTTTCTTATTTTCGTGTGTTTTATCTACCCTAGAATTTTGTAACATGATCATCGGAACACCCTGTATTGTAGTCACTGTCGACTATTATTGGGCATTTTATACTATATATAGGTAATATCCTTTTCTACAAAAGTAAGGAAGTGCTGGATAATCTTCTGGTGGTGATATAATTGCTATGTGAGTATATACAATCTACAGCTCCCAAGAACTGTGGAAAATTATACTTATTTCTGAAACCATTTATAACTGTATTTCTCTTGTTCTCGTTATTCGGAAATATTATCCAATTCAGCATTAAGTTATAATAGATTATTTCAGTAACTTTATGAATGCAACGACTCATGCTGGGTTGACTTAAAACAAAATTGTATCATTGTCTAGTGGATAATAATTGATAGGTATCAGTACTATAAAAGTTTAAGGTTGCAAGAATTTTTAGTTCTCTAAGAATTGCTGAAGTTCTTTGTCCTTCTTGCATATGCGGGCTAATTACATCGATTTTGATTCTTGCTACGTCCTAATTGCATCGAAATATTTTCTTAAACGTGGTATTAGGTAGCTGGAAAGGATCGCTGTTGTCTCGGAGTACCCTTTAATGGAATCTGAATTCAGCTTTACAAAAATTAACTGCCCTTAGCTCAAAAAAAGTTGTAGAAAGTATTTGCCTGAAGATATAAATCCTGGTCAAATAAGTGTTTCAGACATTTATGCTTTCGGTAATTTTAAATTGTGTGAAAACACTGAATAGAAAAAATATATTCACTTTTCATGGTTGTCAATTAATTCCATAATCAAGGCCTCGATATAAAACATCAGAAAATGTCATTGTTTAAAGGAATAAATACTATCTTCATCAATAATTCTATATTACTAATAAGGTATCAAATCAAAAAATATAATATTAAAAGCTAACCTAGGAAAACTAGTTTTAACGGACTGCTAAAAGTCAAAGGAGATGTTTAATAGCCCTCTAAAAATTATTACTTTAGCCGGTAGTTTTAGAAGAATAGGTTATGATATTAACATATTAGAAAGATACAGAATATGAACAAATTTATAACGGCCGCCAAAATTTTTACGACCTCTAAAATTTAACGGAAGTGCTACAGAATACACCCCATTAGCCTCTAAATAATATACATACTATTATTTATTAGTAAATAAAAGCTTTCCAAATTTGCTATGTATAAAAAAATCACACTTTTTAACATTTTGTTTGCTTTAGAGCTATAATAGGGTTTGTGTCTGCCACGTGGAGATGTGTAGGCAGCTCTTTGCCCCAGTTCGAACTTTTGAATTTACTCTGATCTTATTAATAATTCTATAGGAGTTATTTTATAATACAGTCAAACTTGAAGGAAAAGAAATAAATTTTTAAAAAGTTGCAAAATGATAAAATAACAAGTAACCTACAGGGGGTAAATTCAAGCTAGTAAACAGCAGGCTTTTTCACGAATTTTGATTTTGGTTGAAGTGTTTAAATGAACATAAAATAGACTTTCAACGTTAATAATTTGTGATATTTTAAAGTCGTAGCTGAGAAAATAAATAAATAAAAAAAACGTTTGAATAAAAACACTGACTTTCTCAGACCTACGTTATCGCATCGCAAGCGTTACAAATTCATGAAAACGGCATCTTGACAATGTTGCCAATGTTCTCTTAAAATTTCATATTATGATACCAAGAATGAAGAGTCTTGAATAGTAATCCAATAGAAAGTGTTTAACACCGATATATACCAGAAAAATTCAAAAATTATCATATTATTTTTCCAGTAATATTTTTATTTTGTCAAAAAATACCTAAATAAAGTTCTAAGAACACAAGTACATTACATAATTCGTAAAACTGTCTACACTTGCCAACACCGAAATTATTCGCCTGTCATCGGTCTGACAGTTGAAAAAGTCTTAAACTGTTTTATTTGTTGGCAGCTCTGTGCTGTGTTGTTATTTTTTAAAATTACTACATTTATGTTATAATATATTATGAAAGTATGTATTTCAACTAAAAGCTAAGCATTGTGTTTGTTGTAAAGTGCTGTTCAGATACTAGTGTCAGCGTTTCAAAAAATAATCATAGCCTTTCGAGAAACGATTCGCCGCTTGTCAGAGGAAAACCGTGGCTAAAAGCTTTAAGCCATTTGAAAATCGGGCTCTATAATAAAATAAATAGAAAGAACAGTTATTTTAACCAAAAATAAATCGAAGTTTCCTAATAATTATTCAAATATAAAAAAAACACTAATAACTTTTTGTTCTTCCAACGTTAACGCAGCATTTATGCACACTAACAAATTTTGTCCATCCTACGTCATGATTGTGCCTGTTTTGTGATTTTAAAATTAGTTGAATTTGAGCAGGTTTATACTAACAAACCCGAACAATGTACTTTTTCACTAACTTTTAATCCTACCGCATGGAGAGAAAAATAAATTTCTACGGTTTCAGTTCGTAAAATTTCGAATTATATGGAAATAAATAAACAAAATATTCTCTCTAATGAAAACAGGCGAGCGAAAAAACTGACTGACGCCACATCTGTCTTTACCGACGATGAAATTCGGAATGAAGGTCGAGCGCCGGCATCTACCTGAATGATGTCTCGAGTCTAGTCACCTGTTCTTTTCTATTTACGTTATCAAAACAAAGATAACAATATAATAGGTCACGACTGGCAAATAAAAAAAAATGCGCTGATAATGGGATGATTTTAAACTGTTATATTTCTTGTACTGTCGGTCATTGTTCTTTGATACAACTTACTAGTACAAGTCAAAAATGCCATACACATACAAAACAAACTACGCAAAGGGTTAGAGGCAAACGGGCGATTCGGCATACATAATGATCTAACAATCAAACAAAACTGTTTATGCAAATACAATCCGCATATTTGGTAATCAGTTTTTCTTTGTCTAACCCAAAGTTTTGCTTGCAATAATAAAAATAATAATAATTCACGGAGTGGTTCAACTGTGTTTCCATAAATGCCTATTGAACCGCCTTCGAGCGAGCCCGAAATAACCCGAGATCAGGCGAAGTCGACGGCCGGCGAGCGCGTATGTATATTACGGCGTGTTTTTTTCAAAAAGCGTACTTAAGGGAAGTAATTGTGGAGTCCAAATACGGCGTGTTCTGTGGGGAGCACATGGCGGGGGCCTTTCTTGCTTCCTTCCTGGCGACGCTCTTGTATCTAGAGAAGGTTTGTGATACTGTAGGAAAGATAATATTTTCAATGTTATAATTTTTCATGAATTCTGTTATAATAGCATAAACATCTAGCGGGGCGAAAGCGAGGCTTGAGGCCGCGATGTAAACGCCGAGAAGCGACGTGACTTTAGACGTATATTCGCGTTTGCGAAAAATCACTGGCAACGTTCGGCGTAAAACCATGAGCGGCAAAATGTTTTTATTGGATGGTTTCTCTTGGTTTTGTTTCTCTAGGGTTATAGTGAAAAAGCCCATTGGTTTAAGATCCAGGCTAAGGTCGACCTTCAATTATCTGTTCTCCTAATAAAAGATTTTTTTTATCAAACATAGCGTGTAAACAAAAAATCGCGGATGGGTTGTCTCATTAAATCAGGTCAAGGATACCCTTAATTAAAAATAATTTAATAAAGTTTTTTTTATCTGTACACTTAATTATATTCTGAAAAATCCAGTACCTATTGAAAGATAATTTTATTGCGAACACAGTCAGTGGTACTAAGTAGGTTGTCTAGGCAATTCAAGACTGATGGTTGCGCTTTAAAGTACGAATATTTGAGTGAGCGAGCATGGTGGGACAGTGGAGCGCTGAACGTACTATTCAATGCAACAGAGAAGGACGCAGCATAGCAGCTCTATGTGAGGCCATGAAAATAGGCAAAAAAACACACCTGCAGCCCCCTAGGCGGGGGTGGCACCACCCCTAAACTCTTAAATGGAAGGGGGGGGGGGCGGGGGTCGAGTGATACTTTATTTTAAAGGTATTACAATTTCCTTTATAATGATGTAAAATTCATGTACCTACTTCACTTCAGTAGTTTTGGAGATTTATTGATTTAAAGCTTAAAGTAGACTTTAATAGGTACCTAGGTACATCAGATTAGTTTGTACTACTTTCAGAAGAAATTTGAGTAAAATCATTTACTTAATAAGTAAATGATTTTCTTCACTACGCCCAGGGTTTGTTTATCATTTTGGTGTTGAAAATAGCGATTGGAGCGTTTTTTTGTGGCAAAAGAAGTAGCTTCTTAAAGAAAGATAAGAAGGGAATGTCTCGTACTTATTTTAAGTAGGAACTAAGTACATAGTTTGCGATTGATTCGATCAAACTTTGTTGTTAAATAGTATATTAACGTACACGTTTTATAAAACCTCATTTTATAGCACGCGTCCATGTTAACGGGACAAGTGCTTAAAACTGCTTTATATAACACGTACGTTATACTATTTTTTCTAATTTGTAGTTTTTTTCAATAAAAAACACATATTTAAAAAGAAAATAAATCCTTCAAATTTTGTAAATTTTTATGTCTACATTTTATGTTGGTAATACTATTTTTTATCATAGTAGCCTCTGGACAACAAAAATTATTTTGCGAACTGTCATTTTTTGATTTATTGACCCGTTTTCACGACGAGATTCTAAAGTTATTTTAGGAAATTCGGGCGATTTTGCTACTTTTTTTCGAATTTCAAAAGACGTGATTTTACGTCACGGCATTGCAATTTAGTATAGGGAAGATGGAAAATTCAAATAAAGTTGAAGTTAAAATCGACATTGGAAGGTTAGTAGATTGAATTTTGGATAGGATTTGGCAGAAAATGATAGCTTGAAGCATCTACAAAAGATTGATTTATAGATTTATGCAACCAACATACATTACTGTTATCCACACAGAATAAAAAAAGCAGGTTATCAAGCTATTTTTCCTCTGCGAAAAATGGATTTTCTCGTAAATCACAAAGGCCGCGCAAGTCAATGAAATAAAACATTTAAATGTTACCAACATCAAATAAAGAAAAAACGCGTATCGAAATAGCTTCATTACGATACGCAAATGCGTATCGTAATAGAGTTGTTATGATACCAAATTAGAAAATAGTATATTAAAGTACACGTTTCATAAGAAGCGGTTTAGCGCACGCGTCTATTTTAAAAAACGAGCCACAAAGTGGCGAGTTTTTTTATTGACACGTGCGCTAAAACGCCTTATGAAACATGTGCTTTATAAATTTTTTTTTATTTCACCTTTAATAATCAAGAAAAATACATTTTAAAAAGAAAATAAATCCTTCAAATTTTGTAAATTTTTATGTCTAAATTTTATGTTGGTAATACTATGTTTTATCATCGTAGCCTCTGGACAACAAAAATTATTTTGCAAACTGTAATTTTTTGATTTATTGACCCATTTTCACCACGAGATTCTAAAGTTATTTTAGCGATATGAGATTTGAAATTGGACGGAATACGTTGTGTGATCCTTGTACATTCGGTACATATACAGAGCGTTCGGAAATTCGGGAGATTTTGCTTCTTTTTTTCGAATTTCAAAAGAAGTGATTTTACGTCACGGCATTGCAATTTAGTATAGGGAAGATGGAAAATTCAAATAAAGTTTAAGTTAAAATCCACATTGGAAGGTTAGTAGATTGAATTTTGGATAGGATTTGACATAAAATGATAGCTGAAGCATCTACAAAAGATTGATTTATAGATTTATGCAACCAACATACATGACTGTTATCGGCACAGAATAAAAAAGTAAGTTATCAAGCTATTTTTCCTCTGCGAAAAATGAGTTTTTTCGTAAATCACAAAGGCCGCGCAAGTCAATGAAATAAAACATTTAAATGTTACCAACATCAAATAAAGAAAAAACGCGTATCGATACGCAAATGCGTATCGTACTGAGCTTATTATGAACGTGAAATAGAAAGATACCTTTTAACGCTTTATACATAAATTAACCATGGTATATTCCACGGCAGAAAGGGTTGAAATGATCAAAATATTTTTCGGAAATAATCAGTGCGCTAATAGAACAGCACAAATATTTATTGAGCGACATGAGAACAGTAACGTGCATCGAAAATATGTTCTAGAACTTAAATTTCGGAAAACTGGATTAGTCGCCAATAAAAACGCAACATTGGAACAAGGAACGAAGCAATAGAGGTGGGGGTTTTAGGGCAAGTTTATGTTGATCCTACGTTAAGTACCCGCAAATTGAATACTGTGTGTGGTGTTAGTCGACGTAGTATCCAACGGATTCTAAAGGCCCATAGTTTTCATCCATATAAAATGCACCTTATACAAGAACTTAATGAAGACGATTTTGATCGGCGATTACAATTTTGTGAAGATATGAGTGAACGAATTATAAACGATGAACATTTTTTATTGAACACTTGCTTTTCCGACGAATGTTCCTTTTTCTTAAATGACGTAGTAGATATTGGTCCGATACTAATCTCAGAATTTATCTTGAGGTACACGGACAGCAGCCACAAAAATTAAATGTTTGGGCTGGTATTTTTGTCGATCATTTAGTTGGTCCTTTTTTCTTACCTGGAAATTTGACGGATGAAATTTATTTGGAATTACTGTAAGACGCCATAGATCCTGCATTAACAGCCAGAATTGAAAATCAGAATGATCGGCGGTAGGTACCCACATTGCGAATTGGTTGATGTTCCAACAGGATGGTGCCCCACCACATTACGCATTACCTGTTCGACAATATTTAGATCAGACGTTTCCAGGTCGATGGATTGGTAGAAGAGGTGCCATTGAATGGCCCCCAAGATCGCCAGATTCATCACCTCTATATTTCTTTATGTGGGGTCACTTAAAAAGCAAAATCTATGCTACTCAGCGAACATCGTTAGAAGATTTGCGACAAAAAATTGTGAATGAGTGCCTTCAAATTCCTCCTCAAATATTGCAAAATGTGCGGCAACGTTTTGAGCAAAATCTTTATTACTGCAAGGAGAGTCATGGTGGTAATTTCCAACATTTACTTGGCTGACGGGTCAGTTCATTCTTCGTTTTTAAACTACTTTGCTGCCAAATGTATTGATCTCCACTAATGATGATTTATTGAAAGTTTTATTTAAGCTTTAAATCATTAAATCTCCAAAACTATTAAACTGAAGTACATGAATTTTACATCATTATAAAGCGAATCGAAAGACCTTTAAAACAGGGTATCACTCGACCTCGACCCCCCTTTCCATTTAATATTTTAGGGGCGCGCCCCCGCCCAGGGGGCTGCACGTGTTTCTTGCCAATTTTGTGTCCCCCTTGAAAACAAAATCGACGGGTCTAAGCGTTTTTCCAAAAAATAACTGAGCTGCCAGTAAATGTCTCTGTTTCGTTTTCGATGCGCCACCCTGTATGTCTATGTGAGTTACGCGATAACATCGAAGATGCTGTTTTATTGAAGTGAAAACTTCTTTAGGCGCGTTTAGCACTTTTTGTGGGCACTGAATTAAACTGAGCCGTCACGCGTACACCCGTCACGCGTAACGCTCGGCTGTGTTACGCTCGAATTCGACTCCTATATGCCGCATCAGTCTCATTCAGTATCGACGTGGAAAGAGTGTGCGTTGTTTGTGTGTTTAAGATCACAAGATAGACACTTGTTGCGTCTCAGGTATGTTCTGGCATTTTTTTCAAGGGTTGTTCAATTTTAGGAAATGTATTTATTCGATATTATTAATTTCACCTTGTTGAAATTTTTACTTCTGTCGTGGGGTCTTAAGCACACACAATTTTTTTTTTGTTTTTTTTATTTTCGATTTGATAAGGTAAAGTTTAATTGACTTGTTCTCTTGTTTTTCGAACTAAAAACACGACGACGAATCATTTTTTAACAAATTTTAGAAACCAAACATTAAAAACAATTTTCTATACTCAAAATCGGAAGACCACTTGGTAATAAAATTATTTGGAACACGCTTCCATTTCCAATAAATTGTGGCAGGAACTTAGAGCAAATTTTACATTTTTATACGTAAAAATAAATTGAACTTTACTTACTTTAGCATAAGCTTTATTATGTAGGCTGTAGGAAAGTAGAAAGAAAATCTTTTTAAACATAATTCTGTGGGCGTCATTTTATAATATCGGCAAATGTCGTAAAAAACAGACAATTTAAAAACGCTGCAAAAAGTGAAAACAATAACAATGTATTTTTAGACGAGGGAATTTAATTTTAAAGGACCGGCAGCCGTGTGTGGGAACGATACGATCATACAAATTAAATTTTATGAGTCATATTAATAATAGCTTTTTGACAAGTTCTTTATGTACTTACTATTTAGTACATAAATTAAATACATGAGGGCACATCCATAATTTTATGATGAGATGGTCCTGGCAGGCCTATGAGTATGTGAAGCTGACTGATTAAAACAAAAAACACGGGCGTTGGTGGTTTATAATATATAAATTATTATTTTTTGTTTATCTATATAAAATGCATTTTTTGGTAGAGGATCTATTGGACTAATTTAATAAAATTTAAAAAAATAAACCGAGGATATTTTATTTTGTGTACATCTTTCATTGAATGTAGAAAACCCGGCTTTTAAACAATACTTTTGTATATTTTGCCCTAAAATACGATAAATTTTTGTCAGCAGTAACAAAGTCAAATATAAAAATGTAAAGTTTTATAAATAAATAAGACCTGAAACTTGGAAATAATATTTGTCACAATGACTCCAACGACGAATAACCGCAATAAAAACAAACGATAAACAATGCCGGCCCGGTTCTGCCGTGTTTTATGGCGATCGATAAACTTACCAGCCTACCGCGCAACCTCCACAGCTCCGATATAAATCGCATGCTGGGGATATTTTTACATCGGGTAGCCGCGCGCCGTTTGTATATGCGATATTGTATGTATATGTCGTAAGGTTTGTTCCTACAGCGATTAGAAACAGTCCTTGACAGTCAGGATTCTGCGCAGTAATATAAAAGTGCTCCCACAAAGATTTTGGACAGTTTGAAAACCCAAAGTCGCTGTTCCTACACGTTTCTCTGATAGTTTGCCAACTGTCAGAGCAGTTTGCGAATCTTTTGCCAGTAAAATGTCCGGAGCATGCGCGGTTAAACGCTAGCATAACATATGACATAACCTATTTTTGTAAGACGTGTTTTTGCGGTTTTTGCTTTTGTATAAGACTTTTTCTATTAAATTGAGAAATGAGCGACATTGCGTCATCTGATGAAGATTCAGAAATGTCTGCTGTTAGGTTGGTGTTTAATATTTTATTTACTTCTTGAGCTAAAACTTCCCATAGTCTCTTAATACTTTTGATTTGAAAAGTACCAATCTTTGGAGGAGATATTAACATTTTTACAACATATTATTTAATATAAGTTACTTATTTTGTTTAAGTTTATTTATTGGGCCGAGCCACACGAATTTAATTAACGAAATAATAATAAACAATTTTGAGATTTGAGGTTATGTCCATCGTTTAAAATTTCTTCAGTTTTAAACACCGAACCGAAGTTAGTTGATTTCGAACGCCTGTTCCTACAAGAGTTTGAAACCGGTCAGAAATCAGACTTGCGCCGTAAAGTTGGTTTGAAAATTGTCATGAAGTTGTCGGGGATTCGCTGTAGGAACAAACCTGTTGGCTGATAGTGAAATCCGTCATTTCATGAAAAGCCTAGTCACTTCATAAAGCGTCGGCAGATTGTGTAAAAACATGAAATTACACGATCTGCCGCGTCACTTCATGAAGAGACCTTGACGTTTCGGCGTATTATGTATAACACAATCTGCCTAATTTTAAATATCGTCACTTCATGTAGTACCTAACGATGTCATGTCAGTCGGCAGATTGTGTAATTCCGTCTAAAAGGTATATTGGCAACTGGTTTGTTCGTTGTTCCCCAGAGCATTTTTTTTAATTAAATTTTTTCAACTAATATTATTTTATAAAAATAAAAAAAAATGCTCTGACAAACCCGAACAAACCAGTTGCCAATATACCTTTTAGACGGAATTACACAAATATGCCTTGTTTTTGTGGCATTTCATGAAGTGACGATATTTAAAATTAGGCAGATTGTGTTATACATAATACGCCGAAACGTCAAGGTCTCTTCAGTGACGCGGCAGATCGTGTAATTTCATGTTTTTACATAATCTGCCGACGCTTCATGAAGTGACTAGGCTTTTCATGAAGTGACTAGGCTTTTCATGAAATGACGGATTTTACTATCAGCCTACGACATATACAGTACTGGCAAGTCGCCTATACTTACAGGTCGGCTTGTAATGTAAAGAACTGAATACAAAATGGACTTGGCGCGAGTTAAAAAGAGATCGATTAAGATTCAACGTTGCCAAATGCCACTTTCTGTTCGAGGTTGGAGCGCGATTCATTTCACTCTCGCTGCGTTCCCCCTCCATGGCAGCACATACGTTCGGACTGAATTTTTCAGGTAAGCGTACGGTGAAATATCTGCGGGTGTTTTGAAATAAAATCAAAAAATTTAAATTATTTTATGGCATGCGAAAGCTGAGAGTGTAGAGGAAGTAGGCGTTTTGCATTTTTGTATCCCAATCAACCTGTCCCGTCCGCATACCGTGCGAGCAAAAATTATTTGCATCCAAGAGGGCCTTGCATCTAAGGACGTAATGCTTAGCCGTAGAGCTTAATACCTGTTGGGTGTCAGTAACTACCTGAATTAACAATCAATCAGTTATTCCGTCATCTTTGACAGTCGTTACAAGTAATTTAATTCATCGCTAATTTTTCCAATTTCTTGAACAATTCACACAATGGGCTTTACGGAACAGCACAAAACATTCATGGTTGAAGCGTATTTTCGAAACGGGGTTAGAGTAAATGGTGAGTGGCAATACAATCCGGGTTTGTGCATGGACGATTTTCACGAACATTTTCCTAACGTTGCTTTTATTGCTGGGGATTTTTATCATTGCCTGAAAAGAACCGTGGCTGTGTTTAGGAAAACAGGTTCTATCCAACACAAAAAAAGAGCAGAAAGACCATCTGTAAGAACAGAAGAACTTGTTGCAAACGTTCGTGAAATGATGCAAAATACGCCAGCAAATTGTATAAGACGCCTGTCCCAAGAAGTGGGAAGATCTTATGGAACATGCAGGACTATTCTTAAGAAGCAGCTAAATTTATTTCCTTATAAAGTGCAAGTATTATAATTTTGTAAACAACAAAAATAAATTTGTATTTGTCTACTTATATATTTTATAACTCATTAGTTTGGCATATCATAATATGAATTTGACAAAATTTTAACCTAGATTTGGTTAAATATATCGTCCCCATATCATTGTGATCCAAACCAAGCTCTACGTTTTTTAATCCAAGCAAATAATTTTCGCTCGCACGGCATAACCAGTATGTCTCTAAAGCAATTACAATATTTTCTTCCGTGTGGAGTACTACTACTACTTTAGAGCGGGATATATACTTAGTTTGCGCAGTTCAGATCATTTTGCGGATCATGTAACACAGCAGGGCTGGCTTAAAATGTATTTGACTATTTTTTCATGCTAACTTTTTGAAACAGTAGTTTATTACCTAGGATGGCAAAGGTAGTTTTGGTACCTTTACTAGAGTTACAAATTAAAAGGTAAACTAGACAACACAACACTTACAAATCACACAAACACCGTGTACAGGTAAAATGAAAATAACTAGTGACAGGTTCTGTTCGCATCGAAGCAACATCTGATTGACATGTCTTGTTTATACTACACTAGCGTGTATCCGGCATGCGTTGCAACCCGCTGGTATAAATACAAACCCGAACAAACCCGATATATTGGTACCCGGCATGCCACTTTCTGAAATTGCACCCGTGCGAAGCCGGGGCGGGTCGCTAGTTATACATAAAAACCTTCCCCTTGAATCACTCTATCTATTAAAAAAAATCGCTTCAAAATCCGTTGCGTAGTTTTAAAGATTTAAGCATATAAGGGGACGGACGGACAGACAGCGACATTATTTTATACTATGTTAAGATATTGCGCATGCTCACTATCCTGGTAACGAAATGCATAGTGGCCTCATTTTTCATAAGCTTAGTTGCACCATTGGTAATATACGGGTTATATATATATATATATATATATGTGGTCCCAACCAAAGATATTTACCTTTAGATAAGCAAATAATAATCACGAAAGTGGCAAATTTATGGCCTCGCGCATGTAAACAAAGCTACACACGATTTGACATGCGCTCTGCAACATTATTATTTGACGAATGGAAAAATAGACACGTCCGGGCTTAAAAATTTAAGTTCTTGTTCAAGAAATTGTAAAAGTTGACCTTCAATTTATTTTTACATGTAAACAGCTAAAATTTGCCCCAAATTCTTGCCAAGAAATTGGAATTTCTCAATCAATCAATTTGTGGGAAATAAGATAGTAATTCCCGACATTTTTAGTGGTTGCAAACCTATCAGATTTTGAGGATAGAAAATTGTTTGTTTCTAAAATTTGTTTAAAAATGATTCGTTGTCGTGTATTTAGTTCAAGAAAGAAGAGAGCAAGTCAATTAAACTACAAAACTTCGAATAAAAAACAAACAAAACCAGCAAAATAACGATACGTATAAACAAATATTTTGTAACTTGAAGAAATATTTCGTACTTAAAGTGGAGTGTAAAGTTGAAAGGAAAGAAAAGAGACGCCTTAATAAGTCTTTCTCCACTGGAAGATTAAAGAATGTTAAAGCGAATGCCTAAACATTCATCTTCAGAAGAACAAATGCATTAGAAAATCAAACGGTGCATACCGTTCCAACAGGACTCCAAGATGACAGAAAGAATCTGGCTACAAGTAAAGGTTTTACAAGAAGTCTCTGTATAAAATCTATCGACACGGTTGCGAGAAATCATGGGCAAAATAATCTAAGAATATTTAATCAAATTACCTGCAATTTTAAAATTTCGCCGCCGACCCTGTGTCCTGTGTCGGTTGTAAAATAAAAGATTGTATTTTACACATCTGGAGAGGACGTTTACAAGACTCGCAAGGTTCCAGGACTTGCCTGGCGACTCGCCCAAGATTTCCTGCTTCGTCCTGTAAGATAGTACTTTCCGGTCTTGTAACGTAAATTATTATTCTTTGTTCCCGCTTTCATAAGACTTCACAATTTGCTGTTGTGTGGACAGATAGCATTTTAAAAATAAAACTAACCCAAACTAAAAATAGTCAATTTCATTAATAGAAATGTCCGTTTAACATCGCGTTTCGTGACTCAATGTGAATTTTTATACCACATGTTATAAGTGTATTTTTAACTGCTACTCTCAACACGGTTTAATGTTGACTGTGTACAAACTGAAGTTCTTCCCAAATAATTATATTTGTTCGCCTCTTGTGTATACTCTATGCACAATTTTACTCGAAATATATATTAAGATTTTTGTGCAAAAGTTTCTGTTACTACCGCTTTTTTTAATTGGAAGTTTCCATTAATCTTTCACGAAGAAACAAAGCTTGTTAACTCTCAAAACTGCGGTTTTCTGACTGTTGGCCAAACAAAAAAAAAAACCATAATTTATAATAACTTACTTTAAATTCATAGTTTAGGTCCCGGTTAACACACTTATTATTATTTTATTAAGACATACATTATGCTCTTGGTACCTATTGGTGGTACACTTTTCATTCATAAACGCATTTGACAACATCGTTTGTAGAAGAGAGGCGGTAAAGAGCTGGGTAGGGTCGTGGCGGACATCTTTGAAGGTTTTAGACAAACATTTAAATTTCCTACGTCATGTCATACTTTTTTTTACTTCAGAATGGAATACGATTTTATCAATATGGTTAATTTTTATTATTGTTTCATCTATAGGTACCAAGTCATTGCTAATAACAGTTATTTATCCTTCGGTCACTGATAACAGTTAAAACATTAAGCACGTGTCAAAAGTACCAGTACCTATAGAGTATTTTAAATCGAGAAGGCTATATATGGCCCCACTAATTATTATTAATACAAGGGAGCGACGAAAACAAAGGAGCGTTTAGAGCCGGGCCCAGAGCACATGTTCTACCGTTAGTGTTGTGCCTGGTCAATTGAGGGATATTTTGACCGATTTTGACAGGGTCAAATTCGGTCAAAAACTTTTGCAGCCTTTTGTGAGAGAAGTTGGTCCTCATGGAGCATTGTCCATAGCAAGCTTCGCAACCGATTGAAAACCATGCACTCGCTCAGGAACGCTTGTTTATATACAGTACAACTTAAAGCTATTAAGTGGCAGTGGAAATAAAAAAAATGGAAATTCGGAGGAACCAGCGCTAAATTTCAGTAGTGAGGATGAAACAAGTGATTCAGATTCTGAAGAACATAAAAGCAATGCCGGGGGTGAGTTCAGTGACGAAGATGATGTACCTTTATCTAAGCTATCTACCAAGGCCAGTACTGCTAGCAGTCTCTCATTTCATCATGAATCAATCACTCACTCATTACTTCATTAGTAATTTAGTATTGTTAGATTAATATTATACATAATATTTATGTGTGATTTTTGTGTTTTTTGTACCCAGAAATGGTTTCTTTATATTTGTTAGATGTTTTTTTATAAAGACACGTTTCTATGTAATTACTCATGTCTCATTTCTTTTGACTAAACTGAGGAATTTGACCGGGACTTAGTCAATTGACCACAAAAGATTTTGACGGTCAAAATCGCAACCCTACCCATATGCCATACCATCAAGTGAATAGTTTAACAGTTCGATGCTATGGAAACAGAAAACAAAAGCTTGTCAAAGCCTACTTATTATATTATTGTGGTGCACCAGTCACCGTCAGTCTGGCCAGTGAAATCCCATGTAAATTAGGCTCCCCTATTCATTTCACATCAAAATTGTATTAGACTTTTTTATATACAGTGAGTCCCAGAAGTATTGTCTAAATTCATTTAAAATTCAGCGGTAAGTTTTTTGAAAAAACGATTGTACCCGTTGATTTTTATTTCAAGGGGGACATATTTTACGTATATTGTCAATCTTGTTACTTCAAGCCCCTAGGAGGAGGAGGGGGGGGGGGGGGTAAGATCTAAATCTTAAATGGATGCCCCTATTTTATATAATTTTTTTGGATTCTGCATAAAATTCTGAACATTTTTTAATAAAAGCATTATTAGTCTATACTAAACAGTTTCCGAGATATTGACTCTTGAAAAATGAGATTTTTGAACTTTGACAGCGTCTAGCTTTCTAACTGTACGTCTTAGAGTAAAACGGCTTACATGTCCCTATCTTCGATTTTTATTATCTTTCCAATAGTGTCAACTTCCGGTTAAACTGGAAGTACTATATTTCTTACAACCGGTTTAACCGGAAGTTGACACTATTGGAAAGATAATAAAAATCGAAGATAGGGACATGTAAGCCGTTTTACTCTAAGACGTACAGTTAGAAAGCTAGACGCTGTCAAAGTTCAAAAATGTAATTTTTCAAGAGTCAATATCGCGGAAACTGTTAAGTATAGACTTGCTTGCTTTCATTAAAAAATGTTCAGAATATTATGCAGAATCCAAAAAAATTATATAAAATAAGAGTATCCATTTAAGATTTAGATCTTACCCCCCTCCCTCCTAGGGGCTTGAAGTAACAAGATTGACAATATACGTAAAATATGTCCCCCTCGAAATAAAAATCGACGGGTACGAGCGTTTTTTCAAAAAACTTACCGCTGAATTTTAAATGAATTTAGACATTACTTCTGGGACTCACTGTATAGGTCCCCTTGTATGATGGACTTGCACACCAACTTTTAATATTTTCTAAAAAGCCAATTAAAAATTATTTAGAAGAAATATTCTTCAAATTTAAATACTGCTCTGATACATTATATATAGACAGCTCAATGAAACCACCGGTGATAAAGTCAAATTAATCTAAGAACTCGGCCGCCGCATCACTTGTCATTTCTGTCACCCTGTTGAAGTCCGGTATATTTTACGCTAAACGGTTGGCTACAGAAACAGAACCGGACTAAGTTCTTTTACCTTCGCATTCGCCATCTTTTAAATTTTGTAAGGGAGTCTTAATATTTTGTAAAGATATAGCGTAGATACTTACTAATTTTATTATTTATAAAATGAAATATTGACAGACCCGTACCTACCAAAATAAGTATGTGAAAACATTATAAAACTAAAGGAATTAAAACAACATTTATTTCTTTTAGTATTTATTTATAAAAAAAGCAAAAATTAAGTATTTATGTATTTATTATACAAGGAAAAAAGTAATTTTTTTTGCGAAGTGTAAGCTTTGTGGTGCACGTCTAATTAAAGCCGGCCGCAGACATTCGATTTCCGTATTCGGTTTCCGAATTCGTTTTCCGATTCGGAAAACCCGGATGCAGAGAAAACATTGAAGTAGTCTATGCCACGCACACATTCGTTTTCTTTCCTAACGAAATATACTAGTAACGTTCGTTCCGAATCGGAAAACGAATGTCTGCGGCCTGCCTAAAACACCATATTGGAAACCCTTTTTGTAATGTTACTTTTGTGTGAATTTTATATATGGATATATATAGGGTGTCCCGTAACTTAGAGGCTATACAGCAACAATAGGAGATAGTGGACTTGAAAATATGTAATTTTATTTTATTTCTTATACGGTTTAAAGAGATACAAAGTGATCCAAGTAAATAGTTACTTCATAAAATTGGCGATGATTTGCGGATATGAATCAAATTTGGTGTAGTTATGTTTTTGAGGGCAAGAAGAAGGATTCCATAATGAGTTTTAAGATACCTCCTAGAAAACCCTAGCTACACAATATGAGTTTGATAAATTCTCGCATATATTTTTTGTCTCGCACATTTTCCACCGCTTTACCTCAAATTATAAAATTTATTCGTCAAAAAGTTGTCAGTACTTCATTATTCTCGATATTTCAATTAGTTAATATAATTGCGCTTAAATGCTAGATGGCAAGAAACATTTAAATAAACACCTTTCTTAACGAAACATATTTATTTAAAATTAACCGTGCGTTCTTAAGCATAAATGACATATTTTCAAGTCTACTGCTCTTTAAAATTTGGAAAAACATTTTTTTTAATTTTTGATCGGGGCTTGCCCCTTAGTTATGAGACATCATAATATAACGATAAGTAAAAGGTTTAACTAGGCACTGTGGCTGGTTCTTCAAGTGCAATCGATTATATGTGTTCAAATTTACTGGGTGTTTATGAATTAGATTGTAACGTGGAATTTAATGGATTGTCGGATCATTCAGCGCAGATTTTAAGTTTAAAAATAGTACCCATGCCAAAAAATGAAAAAGTATTCATTTATAAAAGATTATTTACGACTGAAAATTATGATACATTAAGATATTACTTACAGAAGGAGACATGGCTGTCTGTTTTTGAAGCTGCCGACGTGAATAGTGCTTTTCAGGAATTCGTTCAACTTATTCTAATGTATATTAATATTGCATTTCCTCTAAAGAAAGTATTTTTAAATAATAACAAAAAACCATGGTTAACTTCTGGTATTCGCGTATCAGCTCAAAATATAAAACAACTACATACGTTGGTAGCGCAGACTGATAGTCCTGTCTTGGTCAACTACTATAAGAATTATAAAAAGGTATATAAAAAAACTATTCAGGCTGCTAAAAGGTTACACAATAATAGATTGTACATAAATTCGGCAAATAAGGGCAGGACTGTATGGGGTATAATCAAAAATACTTTGGCTCGAGGAGAGACTAGAAATAATATTGAAAGTCTTTACGTGAATGGCGACCGGATAAGTAATCTGAATGACATGGCTAATGCTTTTAATAAGTATTTTGTGGAGGCCCCGCAAAATTTAATTACTGATGATATGAAACGAAAAAAGAGTGAATATACTTTCAAATATCGCAAAAAAGTTGGCACAATGTTTTTCAGACCTGTTTTGGAATGTGATATAAATGACGTTATAAAGGCATTAAAAAAATCAAATTCAGTTGGCATTGATAATATTTCAGTGAATGTGTTGAAATCTATTAGTGACTATATATTGAGTCCATTGACGTACCTAATAAATATGTCATTGGAGAAGGCAATTTTTCCTGATATCTTTAAGACTGCTCGGGTTATTCCGCTTCATAAAAAAGGAGAGAAAGATAGGTTAGACAATTATCGCCCGATCTCTTTATTAAGCTCAGTATCAAAAATTCTGGAACGAATTGTTTTTAACCAAATCTCGATGTTCCTATCAACTTTTAATATTATTACAAATTGTCAACATGGTTTTCGTAAAGGAAAGAGTGTAAATTCGGCGATCTTAAGCTTTATTGGCGAGCTTTATAGTGCACTTGATAGTAATAAGAAATGCTTCGGTCTTTTTATGGACCTCAGTAAGGCCTTCGACCTTGTTGACCACGTCTTACTAGCGGCGAAATTACATGAATACGGCATGAGAGGTATGGTTGGTGAATGGCTGCAGTCATATTTGATTGGGCGTGATCAGGTTGTGGATCTTCAAAATATTCGATCTGATAAACGTAATATAAGCATTGGTGTTCCTCAGGGATCCATTCTGGGCCCCTTACTATTTCTAATTTTTGCGAATGATCTTCCAGACGTGGTTCATAATGAAAAAGAACTTGTTATGTTTGCTGATGATAATTCCTATTTGAGTTGTAACAGTGCCGCCGAGAGTTCGATTGCATTATTGCGTGATATGCTTGCAAGATTTAACGCATGGTTTGCCAGCAATGGGTTATGTTTGAATACAACTAAAACAGTGTTTATCAACTTCACTCCGGGTAGGTCAACTTTTAATGAGAGCCTGCTTGTCAGGGCGAATGGTGGATCGATTGCACAGGTTGCCCAAACAAAAGTACTGGGTATACATATTGATAATGCCCTATCTTGGAGCTTTCACTGCACTGAACTTAATTCTAGCATTTCTCCGATATGTTATGCTCTCCATCGCCTACGTGGTGTGGTCAGTAGGAATATTCTCTTATCTTATTACTATGCCCAATTTGTTTCTCGAGTAAAAAGTGGAATTTTATTCTGGGGTTCCTCTCCATCAAATTTAAATAGAGTGTTTTTAATCCAGAAGAAGGCTGTTAGAAGTATGATGGGAGTGTCTTGTCGTCATTCATGTCGAGGGCTATTTAGATCACTTAAATTGCTCACTTTGCCGAGTTTATACATTTTAGAAGTTCTTATGTACGTAAAAAACAACCTACATAGTTTCTTATCCATGGAAAACGTTCATAATTATGAAACGCGTAACAATATGAACTTTGTTGTACCGGCGCACAACATGACATTATTTGAAAGGAGTCCATTTTACATGGGAACCAGACTGTATAATAAGTTACCTAGGGAGATCAAAAATATACCAAGCAAAGCCATTTTTAAAAAAACTGTTTGTAGTATATTGGTTTCTCATGTTTTTTACAATATTCGTGAATTTATGGATTGTGATTTGTCATCCTAACTGTAATTTAGTAGGTATATATATTTTGTACTTATAAGTAATAGTCGCTTCTCCACAGTTCTCTGTGTGTCGTTTTTGACTTTTTCTATACCAATGTAAATTTTGGTCTCTTGAAATAAAAAATTTATTTATTTATTTATATTTATTTATTGATTTGATAATAGATTTAACCAATATGGTGTTTGTACTCAGTCACCAATAAACTTAAATAATAAACACCAAGAAAATATGTCTCTGAAATATATAAAATCTAAAAGTAAAGTGTTTAAAACACACACTACACAAAAAAAACCGCAGAAACAACACCAAAATTGGAAGAAAATAATACACAACCTGACGCGTGAGCTTGCTACGGCCCACTGCTGATCTAGGAATTTTAACGACGAAACCAAATCAGCTGTTAATGTCAAATGTCGTTGTCTTCTGTCGAGACGCTTTGTTTTAAGAAAAAGTTAACTCTAGGACCTCCCAAGTAGCACAATAATCTTACTATTTGACTAAATTGTTTTATATCAGATTTATTAGAGCTTTTAAATACACTGAATTATTATTTAACACTTGCCATCAACACTAACTTGCTGTATAACCAAAATTACTTTATAAGTTTGTAATATAGGTGTTTATAACGTTAATTGTTAAAACAGTTTTAAAAGTACAGAAACCAGATTGCTTAGAAACATGTATGTAACAAAACTTATACAACTCTTTTCGCTTAAGATAGATATATTTTATACTTATTTTGTAAGGGTAATTTTAAACAGTTTATAAAGCAACTATAAAAACATTCACTTTAATTTTATAGAAGCTTTATTGTTAGATTATATAGCAGTAGCGGAAACTTATTTATAAAACAATTTGATCTTGACGACAATTAAGCAACTACGGCTACTCTTAAACGACTATTTTATAATGGTTATTTAATAAAACGTAATGAAGTAGTTAAAAAGCATTTAAAATATAAAAATGCTTTTGTAAATGCAAAATTATTATTTAGTGAACCTTATATAATATTTATATCACTTCCCGTACTAACCTAACTTTTTACGTCCACATCAGTTGATATGATCAGTCAGTGTATCTATTTATAATTTGTAAACAATGTCAAGCTTAAGCAGTCGGCCAATTTCCCACTGGAAAAAAATAAGACAAAGTGGAAACTTTAAGAAAAAGGTTAGAGATAACTATCAAAGAATTTTAAATGCAAATGTACAACGAGTAAACACAACAGCACAGATAACAGACAGGGTTGATTTGGGTAAAATGCTTTACGATTCTTCATCCGAGCAAGAATATGAGCCCATAGCCCATAGTAAAGAATACAATCAATGTTTAGAGTCTGATTATTATACCGTAGAATCGAGCGACGATGAAGGAAATTCTTTAGAGTTAACTGAGATCAACAAAAATATTGAAGCTAATAAAAAAATTAAAATATGGGCTACTAGATTTAATTTCTTAATGAAAAGATTATATAGAACCGATTACCATAATAGCGTATACGATAATAGTATCGAATAAGATGCCTAAAGTGAGCCTTATACAACAAACTATCATATTATCAATTTATTAGTGTCGCCATTATTTGAAATTAATGAACTGTCACGCTACCTTGCGCCACTTACTAACACCACGGCCGAGAATGACTGGCCGGCCATACAGCATTGTCGGAATAAAAATAAAATCTGCAAGTCTACTTAAAAGTATTCTTAATTTCTTGAAGCAAATATATTAAAATAGGAACATTAAATAGAAAGGACTAGAATGCTTCACCAAATCACTTTTATTTTTCAAGGCACAATTATTTTAATAAAAGTAAGCAATGGTTCTTTAAGGTTACACGCAAAAATTATAAGGAAATATTTGAATTATAGCAAAAAGGTACCCAAAACGATAATAATAATAATACTAATCATGATAATAATAAAAATAAAGAATGGATTTTACAAAAACATTCAACACAGGCGAACCAGTATACCTATAGCTACAAAAAAATCTATATTCTGCAAAAACATGGCAACATTGCGAGAACCACAATAATTTTACCACGTGATGCTGCGCCGTTTTAAATAATAAAACAATTTTGTCATGTAAAAAGGCATAATATAACAATTTATATGATATATTTGTTTTATAAGTGTGCCTGGAACGATAATGTGATTTGTTAGAGTTGACGCTATGTTTTAAAAACTACTTTTAATCGGCCATGTTGGCGAAATAATATTAATCAAATAAAATATTTAAATATCTCTTAAAGTAGTAATTTTAATAAGAAAAACGTTTGGCCAATAACATTGCAAATAAAAAAGATGTCGATTTTCAACTTTATAAATTATTATTTAACTTTTAAAAATATTTTTAAAATATCTTCAATAACAAAATGTTTAATTAAATGAAAGCCCGTAAAAATTCACTTAAAAATATGGATATGTTATGTCAGTAAAATCAGCCTGGCAGAGAAATTTGGCCGTGGGAAAGCGTTCGACTTGAAAATCTTTTTCGTGCAAACTGCTGTAAGTTTTTATTGTCGCCATGTTTCAAGTATATGATATCTCTTGTATAAGTTGACAGGTAAATATATTGAAATTTTATTCGTAATAACTACACGACTAAAATATAAACACAATATAATAAAAATATTTTAATCGGCCCAAAATGGTTATTGTTAAAATATTTTTAAGCCTGTTATAAAACAATTTTATTAATATCTTATTAGTATCTATGAGAGGTTATTTGCTATAGTTATAAAATATTTAATTATTTCTTATAAAATGGATTATATAAACGTTACATAAAATACCCAAAAGTGTATTGTAATTATTTTATGTGAGCCTAACAAAACTTCTAATAAATGAAACTGTTTTATAATCTGGGCCTTTTCCGTGTTTCTAAGAGTCATATAATGGTTTACAGAGGACTTTTAAAATATCATAGTTATATTACAAATTGTTATATAGCAATGTATAGAACTGTCTGAAGTATATTTGTGCTACTTGGGCTATTTATAATAGCAAATGATATGAATGAAATGTGTATATTTTTGCATGGACATTTTCTATAAAAAAATACTTGTAAAGGTCATTGACCCCGATGTTAGACACAAGGCACTTTTTAGTAGTTATTACAGTAATAAATTAAAATAATTGGTGTAAATTACCTTATTTGCTTCGACAATATTAACCAGACCATTAAGCACACAATAATCATAATCCATAATCATCTAAACTCAAAAATATTATTGATAATAGATGATATAGATAGACCAAGAAAATTTGTCTCTGAAATATATAAAATCCAAAAGTA
The DNA here is from genome assembly GCA_963969555.1 of Polydrusus pterygomalis. NCBI lineage: Eukaryota > Metazoa > Arthropoda > Insecta > Coleoptera > Curculionidae > Polydrusus > Polydrusus pterygomalis. The sequence goes on along the minus strand of OZ018376.1, from coordinate 30,627,998 downwards.
AAATGTTTAAAACACACACTACACAAAGAACATTCACAGAAACACTTAAAAAATACCAACATCGGAAGAAAATAATATGACGCAACCTGACGCGTGAGCTGGCTATGGCCCACTGCTGATCTGGGAACTTTAACGACGAAACCAGATCAGCTGTTAATGTCAAATGCCGTTGTCTTCTGTCGAAACGCTTTGTTTTAAGGAAAAGTTAACTCTGATAATGTCAAATGTTACTAGACGTTTGATTTTTTATTAGTTTCAACATTTTTTTCAGTAAACAAGAAAAAATAACATTGAATAAGTGGTACTTCATATAAAATCATGGAATTAGCTCATTACATAACTATAAATACGATCCATATAAATATCAAAAACATCAGGAATTGACGGAAAGTGATGAAATAAGACGAGCAAGGTTTGGTTTTGAAGATAGTAAAATGTAAAAAAAGATAGGGAATTCTCACACAATGTTTTTTTTATCGACGAATGCACCTTCACTTCAATATTGTAGATATTTGAGTACAAAAAATTAACATAGATTTGTATAAACAAGCGAAAGGAATGATCGTATTAGGGTTGCCAACTTTCGGATATTGGAATAAAGGACACATTCGGAAATATTTTTGGGTTCCACTGTACGGACTGTACCACTTCTAAAAACCTCCAGTTTGTGCTCGCGAATAAAATTTTTGGCTATTAAATTAGGGGCTAGAACAAATAACGCAAAAACTAACATATTACCAAACTAGTAGGTAACTATAAATATAATTAAAAACTCTAAAATATGCAATCAAACACATCTTCATTGAGCCTAATGAATAAAAATTAAGCAATTACTTCATGCAATTACTTTTCAGTAAAAGCAATTGCTTGACTAGCAAATGCTATAAGTAAAAGCAATTGCTAGATCTGGATATGAATAAAATTTTGAAGCAATTGCTGTTTTTCTTACACCTCTGTAGCAAATGCTGATTCAACACAGACAGTTCGGACCTGGCTTATCAACTTGTTCAGATTATAGATTTCATGTTCAGTTTAGTGTTTGGTGCCTAAATTGCAAAAGAGTTGACGTGCCTGGTCTATTTATTTAGTACAATAGTAATCTGTCACGTTTTTGTGGAAAATATAGGTAACTTATGTTATTTGTGATATGGCAGATTTCAGTGAAAATGAGGAAAGTGATAGTAGTGATGAAGAAATTAAAGACAAGCAATTGATATTCGTTCACAAATTTGAAGGAACATAACTAAATCTCTCTGACCACAACTGTTTAGCTTCCACAACAGCTTCATTTGTAGGAAATTTAATAAAAATATTGGCCTTCTCCAAAATTGCATTCATTACAGAAGTGTATGTCTTACAGCCAGTAGTTTGGTGGACACAAATTAAGAGCAACGCACGTGTATGCCGCGGAGAACTAAAGTTGACTGCTACCAAGCAAATGATGCAGGGGTTGACCTACCTTAAAAAGTTGAAAGCAATTGCTACACTATAGAAAAAGCAATTCCTTAATTTATTTATCACATTTTAAGCAAACGATAGCAATTGCTTCTATTTTTTAAGAAAAAGCATTGACTAGAAGCAATTCCTGCACTTTTAAGCAATTGCTGGACGCAAAAGCAATAATTAGGTACTTTAGTTTTTATTCATTGGCTTTTAAGAAATTACTTCGATTTTATAAGAAAAGGCAATTGCTACATTTTTATTTATTAGGCGCATTATTAATTTTACGTAAAAAATTTTCACAAAAAATAACGTAGAAACTAACAAATTACTAACCTAGTAGGTAATAGTAACTAAAAAATTAAGAACTAAGCTTTTTATTTTTTAGTTTATTTGTGGTTTCTTAAATGCATTTATTTTCTTTCGAATTTTAAAGGACATTTGCAGTCCTTTCACAACCTTTAAAAAGACAAAGGACATAATTTTAAAATAAAGGACTGTCCTTTCAAATAAAGGACGGTTGTCAACCCTAGATCGTATGTGTTTCTAAATAACTTTCAATTATCTTATTAGAAAATAATAAAATTTGGTGTATGAGTCCGTCATACAAGGACAAAAAAAGGCTAATACAATTTTGCTGTAAAATTAATAGGGAAGCCAATTGTATTATGGAAATATATATCTTAAACTTTTGCCCACAATCCCTCACATTTTGTTTAATGCAAACAACATGAATGTACAATATTGTAATTTTAAATAATAATATGAGATTTAAAAATAGTGCTATAGTTATTTATTTGTTGAAAATAATAAATTCTTCTCCAGTTTGAAAATACATCCTCTAACAAAGAAATTGCAAATAGTCTGTGTGACTATTTATATCGTTTATGTCCTATATAAGTTTCTAGAAATACCGGAATGTATTTTAGAACACATCCTTGTAAAACCGAAAATACTCGATGTAAACATATCCTAGTAAAAAATGTCCATTTTAAATAGTGTTGTCAACTTGTCTAAATAAATATACGAAAATATGATTAATGTTTGCAATTTTTTACTGTTTACTTGAAACCTATCCAACTATGACCACCTGGATTTAACCTAGAGTCCTAATTATAAATACTTAATGACGTTATTGGCCTTAATGTTTTAAAAAATTCTCAAAGTGTGTGTGATGAATGAATTTTCATTTTTTGTATTCTTGTTAAAAAACGTTGAAATTACTATATGCTGTGATTTATCGACTTTTCAATTGAATTAACTGAATTCCTCATGAATGTCTGCTTCTCCTATACTGATGAAAACCAAAGAGTTCCGTATGCAGGTGGGTTTGTCTGGGGTAGAACAAAAATTCGATATACAGGGTTCCCTATTTAAAACGAAACAGGCTAAATATCTGGTTCCACGTTAATTTAAAAAAAAACGCTCGGACCAGTCGATTTTTATTTCGAGGGGGACATCTTTTGCGTATATTGTCAATCTTGTTACTTCAAGCCCCTAGGAGGGAGGGGGGGGGGTAAGATCAAGATCTAAATCTTAAATGGATACCCCTATTTTATATAATTTTTTTGGATTCTGCATAAAATTCTGAACATTTTTTAATAAAAGCATTATTAGTCTATACTAAACAGTTTCCGAGATATTGACTCTTAAAAAATGAGATTTTTGAACTTTGACAGCGTCTAGCTTTCTAACTGTACGTCTTATAGTAAAACGGCTTAAATGTCCCTATCTTCGATTTTTATTATCTTTCCAATAGTGTCAACTTCCGGTTAAACCGGAAGTACGTGTCTAGTCCGGGAAGAATCACATCAATATTAGCAATTGCTCGAATTTTAATATAAATATTAATATAAATAAGAATTAGAATGTTTCTGTTAGTACCTATCTTCTGTTCGGGTTTGTTCGTACCTATCTTTTGTTCGAATTTCAATATTTAATTCAAATTAAAATTTTGTTCTACAAAGAAATATAATAAAGAAATGTGGTTCATTGATTTGTTATTCTACACGGTTGCCGAAAAAATAGTGTACGCAACACGTCCGAAAACAGTTTTTTTGGACTCGCAGACATCCAGGACTCGCCTACGGCTCGTCCTAGAATTTTGTCGACTTGTCCAAAAAAACAGTATTTTCCGGACTTGTAACGTAAATTACTATTTGCAACCCGACATCTGTTTCATAAAATCGAATAATGTAGATACTAGTAATAATTATGGGACAGTCCGCAACAACATATATTGTTATGACGGAAAGTGATCAACTAATCATGATTAGTAATGATTACCTTCACAACTCTAATAATCATGTCGTTTCTTAAAACGAAACCAATTAGTCAAAATAAATTTACCGCTTTTAGTGCATCCAAAAATAAATAGAAATAACATTTGAACTACATGCTTTCAATCAATTTATATCATATTTTATGGACTGCCAGAGCTATATTTAGAAGTACCAAAATAACCCATTCAAGATTCTCTATGGGTGTGCCAACCCGTAAATCCTAATTTATATTAAGATTATATTTTTGATTTCGGAATATATTTTAAAGATCAGAATTTTAAAGCTATAAAGTTTGTTGTTTTTTTTTATGTATAATTTATTTGAAAAACTTTTTTTAAACTGTTTTAAAAATGCTCTTTTATGATATATTTCTATTTTAGAATAGAATTCCAATAATAGGTAAATATAATTAGTTCACAAATCAAGAATTGATAGTTGACAAATAACCAAACAATAAGTATCAGAACTTTAGTTATTGTAATAAAATAACCTTTGACTATACTTTAGGCTTTTGGTGGCATTCTCAACGTCATTTAATCCGTTACCAACCTATAACCTATTTCGCGTTGCCTTTTTTAGTTTATTATTAGATTAACTAACATTTAAATAAAATCAATATCGTCGGTACAATATTTAGGTAATATCTGACATAATATAACAAAAATATCTAGTCATTTTATTGCTAATTTTGGGATAATTGTATAGAACGAACAATGACATAATAATGTTAAAAAAAATCTTACCTGATATTTTTCGCTATACAATTCTCCTAAAATATTTAATGAAATTCCTTGCTACCTATTTATTTAATATTATGTCAATTATTACCTATAAAATATGAAGACGACAATGATTTTTTTAAAATTTTGTGTAAAAGCTAGAAAAATGAAATAAATATACGCGAAATAGGTTATAGGTTGGCAAGCATGTTGATACTCCCACCTTAAGGTAAACAATACAAACTTATACAGGAGTAACTAGAATTATAGCACATTCTCCCCTGGTTTATTTTATTCATAATCTTTAAAATATGCAGGAGGATTGCGTTTTCTCAGCGACTGACGAATAATTTTGTTAGCCTTTTCTTCCTGGATCTGGATGCTCTGATCATGGGAATTAATTTCACTGTCTTCATTATTTTTATTATCTTGAATATTAGGTTCAACAGGATCTAAGTTAAGCGGCATTGAACTAAAAGTAGTTTCTGTATTGGATAATAAATTAGTTTCAGAATCAGTATCAGGAATTGTATTATTTTAATCAGCGTTTATTAAGCTTAAATCTCCTTTGGGGGCGAGATGTTTTATAGAAACGTTTACTCTTTTCCATTCTGATATCGGATTAATGCATATTCAGGGTTTGCCTCTACCAATTCCACTTCATCGAGCTGTCAAAGTTCAAAAATGTCGTTTTTCAAGAGTCAATATATCGGAAACTGTTAAGTATAGACTAATAATGCTTTGATTAAAAAATCTTCAGAATTTTATGCAGAATCCAAAAAAATTATATAAAATAGGGGTATCCATTTAAGATTTAGATCTTACCCCCCCTCCCTTTTAGGGGCTGGAAGTAACAAGATTGACAATATACGCAAAAGCTGTCTCCCTCGAAATAAAAATCGACGGGTCCGAGCGATTTTCCACATTTTTATTTCTTTGCAGGAAAATCGAGGTGGGAAGTTTTCAAATGAACACCCTGTATATCTACTAGGTATACATGACAAACTGCCACGAACAAAATTTAATAAAGTAGGAAATGTTTAATGTATATATCCTATATTGTCGAAATCGGAGCTCTAATAATATATGGATATTTGGCATAAAATTAATTTTTTTTTGTAAGATTTATAAGTATGGTCTCGAGTTTCGGGGGGGCCCGGGCCCCCTGGGCCCCTCCCCTAGCTACGTGTCTGGCTTGACCTCAACTTATAAAAGAAGGCTCTTTTATACGTAAAAAAGTTGTGCTTCATTAACCTCTATATTTCTATTTCAATTAGTTTTTGAGATAATTACGTTTAAAAGCTAGATGGCAAGAAACATTTAAACTAGACTGGGTACATATCGCTAATCGTCAGCCGAGAGTACATCTAATATTAGTACTAAAAAAAATTTACAAAAATTTACAATAAAAAAATACTTTTCTTTTCTTTTTTTCTATTTACTATTGCTTTTTTTGCCTCACCTTCCTGCGGAACGTGAAGGGAAAACATATCGCCAAATTGTCATTATAACAACGGACCAAAACTACACAATGGTGCAAAATTTCCGTTTTCTCATATAGATAGGTAGTTTTCTGAGACGGCGCCGTATAGGTGCTCTTTAAACTCGCACACCTTTGTGCAATGTGGGATATACTTTCCATATTTGCTCTATAAAAATATGTAAGTATTCAATCGATTAAAACATAAGCAAAAAATTATTGTTACATGGAAGCTATCAATTATCAGCTAATAAATGTGTAGAAATATTACTGTTCTAGTTCGTTCGTTTAATTATACGAGAGCTGTCACTTTGACAGGTAAGTGTAATTTTTTTTAGCTTTTTCGTAGCGAGGGTTATAGCTGTAAGAATTCGAAATTAAAAAATTTTCAGGTACCTAAATAAGAATATTTTATACGATAGCTGTCAAATTTTGACAGGTAAGAGTCAATTCTTTTTTAGCTTTTTCGTAGCGACGATTATAGCTGTAAAAATCCTAAATTAAAAACTTTTTCAGTACCTCAATAACAAAGTTTTTTACGATAGCTATCAGATTTTGACAGATAAGTTTCAATTTTTTTTTATCATTTTCGTAGCGAGAGTTATAGCTGTAAGAATCCTAAATTGAAAAATTTTTCAGTTCCTAAATAACAAAGTTCTATACGACAGCTGTCATTTTGAGAGGTAATTTTTAATTTCGGATTAAAACGGTATAATTCTACAAATGCTATACTTATATAACATTTCGATGAAAAATTGTTTTTCGTACGAAAAACAATGAAAACCGTAAAAGAATCGTGTCTTAAATAGTAATTCTTACTTTTTTATAATTTGCACCCTTTATATTACCGGTAGGTATAGAACAATATATTTGAAAAAAGTAGTATTTGAGATGACCTAAACGAATCTCCAAACCAAAAGTGTGTCAGATGCACCCAATTCGATTTATTAACGATCCAACATGACCCTACATTGATTTTAAAAAAATTAAAAAATTGACTTCCCAACTTTCGATCGCGTTCGAAAACAATAGTGTTTTGTAGCCGAACGTCGTCTACATGCCAAAAAAGTTTAAATCGATTAAAATGATTTTTGCCACCTGTATCGCGCTATAACGAAAAAAAACATATTTTTCAACTTTGACTTTAATAACTTTTTTCCGGTACACCCTGTATATTGGAAATTGTTTCCAGAACGTGCCCCGACTATTCCTCTCTACGTCCAGAAAGTTTGAATCGTTTTGCTCTAACCGTTTCCGAAGAAATAATTCGCGAATATCGAAATGTCGAACAACCTCCTACCCCGTGGCGACGGATTATCAATGTCGGAACGCCATCTTTAAAATCGAGATTATAACTATTTCTAAAACATTTTGGGCAAATATTTTGGTCAATAAAATTAGAAGAAGGTTCAAGGTAGATATTCCATCCAATTTAAAATCAGGAAATGTTCTTATAAGACTAGCAAGTCAAGCTCAAAACACCCATTTTTTGCCATTTTTGACAGCCGGATTTTTAGAATTATAATTTACATCAATATCAAGGCACTCTCGTTAAAAGAGAATGGTGTTAGAATTTGTAAATTGTGCCTGTTTCCGCACCCAAAAAAGCGACTTTTCTCAAATTTTGCGAATATATTTTGATAAGTTTGGATATGTAGAGTTATTAAGAAGAAATCAACGCGTGTTTTTAGAGAAAAATAAAACGTTTTTGTTAAAAATTAAATTAGTTACAGTCGATATAGTAAAACGTCTGGTGAAGAAACCTATAAAAACATTATAAATTAATTTTTTTGAGCCACAAAATATGATTTTCCAGGGTGCGCTTACTATGCAAACTAAAGCTTGTTTATCCGTCGATATGGTGGATCAAGAAAAAATTCAAAATGTTATATATTATAGACACTTGCAGAATTATTTAAGCAAACCAGTGCAACGCCAACAGAAATTACGGGAAAAAGTTCATAAGCTGCCGTTTTTTCCGTATTAAAGATAAAGAAACGAAAAAATATCTCTTAAATACAATTTGACGGCTCTATCCGCTAAAGTATACAACGTTTCGATCAAAAGTCGTTTTCCGTACGAAAAAAAAATAAAAACTGCGAAAAAAATCACGCCTTACTCTGTGGTTTCCACTTTCTTACAATTTTCGGCAATTTCCATTCCAGTTAGGTATAGAACGATATATTGGAAAAAGGTAGATTTTGAGATGGCCTAACCGATTATCCAAACCGAATGTCGATTGGATGCACCCAATTCGACTTATTAGCGATCCAAGAGGTACCATTTTCGACCAAATTTTGACTTTGAAAAAATCAAAAAAATTACTTCCAATCTCTCGATTGCGCTCACAAACAATAGGGTTCTGAAGCCCACGGTCGTCTACACGTCGAAAAAGTTTAAATCGAAAAAACTCATTTTTATGGCCTGTATCGTGTGCCAACGAGATCCCGATATTTCTCGACTTTAAAAATTAATAACTTTTTTCCGGCACACCCTGTATATTCGAAATTTTTACACAACGTACCCCCACTATTCCTCTCTAAACTAAAAAAGTTTTAATCATCCCACTCTAACAGTTTTCGAGAAAAAAAATCGCAAATATGAAAATGTCGAAACTGACGGCGGCGGCGGCGACGACAACATACGCACATTATTTTCACCGAAGCGCCGTATAACATATCGCGTGTTCGCGCGATATGTAATAAACACCTTTCTTAACGAAACGTATTTATTGAAAATTAACCGTGCGTTCTTAAGCATAAATGACATATTTTCAAGTCTACTATCTCCTGTTGCTGTATTTGCCCCTTATGAGATCCTGTATATAATGATAAGTAAATGGTTTAACTAGGCACTTTATTAATTTGATAATAGATGAGTTAACCAAAATGGTTTTTAATTTGTGCTCACTATTAAACTTAAATAATAAACACCAAGAAAATCTGTCTCTGAAACATATAAAATCCAGAAGCAAAATGTTTAAAACACACACTACACAAGAAACAGCCACAGAAACATTAAAAAACACCACAATCGAATGAAAATAATATGACGCAACTTGACGCGTGAGCTTGCTACGGCCCACTGCAGATCTGGGAACTTTAACGATGAAACCAGATCAGCTGTTAATGTCAAATGACGTTGTCTTCTGTTTAAACGCTTTGTTTGAAAAAAAAGTTAAATATATTAATAATATCTATGTTTTTCTTTAGAACATCGGGACTACACTTTATTTTATGTGTTGTAATTTAAGACAATGTCCCAATTATGCTACATTTAATTATTTGGTAATTTTTTTTAGATTTTTTTTTAATTTCATAATTTGGCACCTGTCTCAATTCTCACCAGTCGCCATTTGGAGGAGGGGGGGGGGGGCTCCCTAGTTACGCCAATGCTTTTGTATCCGTTACGCAAAACGAAACAACAAAATTACAAAGCGGATATAGTATAGTTAATAACAAAAAATATCCTCGGACTTTACACATCAAAAATCGATACGCACTGTACGCGCAATTATTAAAAACGCAAAAACAATAATAGTTAAAAATGTGTTTTCATTGATTCGATGTTTTAAAATTCAGTTACCTAGTTTTGCATAATAATGATGTTGTGAAAAACCATTGTGTGTTTTAATAATCTGTCTTGAATTGAAAATGATTTTTCATTAACTCATTTCCTTGTTTTTGAGTTCTATTTATAGATTTAGACATTTATAAATATTACATAGGCGTAAAATCAAAATATAGCCTTGAATTGGCACGCTTTATCTGATTGTAGGTACGTGTGCCGTGTAAGTAGTTGTAATAGGTATTATTTTTATTGGTTTTTAGTTCTAATAACAAAGGTGAAGGACATGCCGCATGTTGCCTAAAACCTAAAACTTATATACTAACTTAAAGAAATAAATAATGAGGATGGATTTTTTTTTCTGTATAATTAAATTGACTATCAGTGTCGGCACATGGAAAAACTTGGTAAATCCTGTACAGTTACATACATAAAATTATTACTTATTATTATTATTATTATTATTATTATTATTATTATTATTATTATTATTATTATTATTATTATTATTATTATTATTATTATAATTATTATTATTATTATTATTATTATTATTATTATTATTATTATTATTATTATTATTATTATTATATTAGCTTCGTTCGTACAAGCAAATTGTCAACCGAATTCCAATTTTTCTCTGCGCATCCATTGGTTTTAACCAAAAACTTTTATTAGAAGTCGTTGGTTTTAACTGGTTGAAAATTTTTTGCTTTCCGAACACGTTGGAAACGGATCCACAACCAATAATTTGGCTTCTGGGAACGACGGATTTTCTGCCAGCAGTTTGGGATTTGTCGTGTGCGAACGCTTTTAAACACGTGCGCATGCGTCGTTAATTTGCTGACGGTTTCCGACCGCTGCGCTGTACGAACGAAGCTATTCTATGAAAAAGTTCACAATATTTGTGCTTTTACACTTTCCCAAGAGAGACATAAAAAACATATGTTATATTATTTAAAACTTTTCAAAATTAGTCAATATTTTTCATTAAAGATCATCCTTTTGCCGTGTTTCTCCCATAGGCCTATTATATCGGGAAATTAAGTAGTAAATTTAAAAAATAGGTCTACTTAAAAATACAAATAAATATCTTACCTTTAAATTTAGCTGTAAATACTCTTGAACTTCAAATCGATCCTACGTTCTTTAGAATTGGAAAAGTGCCGAATGACAGGTTCGTTGAAACTGCATAGTTCTTTTATAAACTACTCTCGATACTTGACAACGATATTTTAATTCACACACGGACCATAAAAATAGGAAATTATTACAAAAAACAAGTAAACACAATCGATTTTAATCAATGAAAATACCAAAATCAAAACCGTCAACCTCTCTGAACTATTTCTACGCTGGCTGCGGAGTGCTGCGGCTGATGACCCGACCCGCGGTAGTAAATCCAATTTGCTCAAACGTTCGTCTATCGCTCGATCGCTGTGAAATCTTCGGGTACTTCCGCCAAGCTCTAATACCACAAGGTAGATTCCGGACGCCAGCCCAATGCCCGGGTTTGGTTATGAGGGACGGTTAAAATATTATAAGTTAAATTAATTATATTTACGAGTAAAATAATTTAATAAAAAAAATGAGAGCTCATTCACCAAATGACCATATGGAAAAGCTCCCAGTCAGGCAAACAATAATCAGGACAGTGGCAAATTTATGGCCTTGCGTATTGAAATAAAGCGCAGTAGATACACATGCGCACTGCAAAATTTTAATTTGAATGGCCTGCAAGATCTCCTGATTTGACGCCACTGGACTTTTTTTTTGTGGGGACATTTAAAGTCTAAAATTTATGCAACCCAACCCAATTCGTTGGAAGACTTGCGACAACGAGTAGTGTACGAGTGCCGACAAATAACTCCCGCAATGCTCCATAATGTTCGCGACCATTTTGAACAGTGCCTTTGCATGGAGGTTGGAGGTGGACATTTTCAACAGTTACTTGATTGATACAAGCGGTAATAAATTTTATTACTTTTAAATTTTCTTTTCTTTTTAGCCCTATTTCCCAGGAACTATTTACTCGATTTAAACGAGTAAGGTCGCGTTTGGAAGGCAATTCAATTCCCTTTAAAATAAGGTATCACTCGATCCCCCTTTCCATTTAAGATTTTAAGGGTGGAAGCCACCCCGTCGCACAGAGGCGATTTTCCCAAAAACGTGGTCGAAACCCTAAAAAGTCAACATTAAAATTTTGGGAAAAACACATTACTAATCGATTATGTTAACCCCAGCATGTTATAAACTACCTCCTTTAAAAGTTTGGTATCATCGGGTACCAAGATATTTCAGTTGAAAGTAGAGATTTTTAGTGAGTGGTGAAAAGTCGGAGAGAAGTGTTTTTAAAATTTACTGTTTTCTGTTGCGTTTTTCTGCTTACTTCTTTTGAATATTTTTAAAAACTGTTATGGAGCCTATTGCTGGTGGTAAGTAAAAGCCTAAAAGAGTTAAATAATCAGGACCTTTGTAATATATTTTTTTTTATATTTTATTACATAATATAGGACAAATATTGAATTTCATAAAGTTTGCTTAGACAAAAGGTAAATTGTTTAACATTGATATTAAACTTTTTTTATGCCTTAATGAGTCCTTTTTTAGATTTTATAAAAAAATGTTGCGATCTTGTCGTAAATTTGCCTGTTAATTCCTCGATATTATGACAAATATCGATCACCCGATAGACGACGATTTTTGTTTTGTTACAGGATCTGGAGCGAAGTACGTTTCTGTGACCAGAACAAAACTTGTTGAGTGGGTAAAGGACTGTAATACATAAAAAAATAAATATTTTTTAATAGTACCTATCTATGCTGTTTTTTTTTATTTATTATTTTTTGGTGTGCAGAATTTACAACTTTTTAACACTTTTTTTTGTCATTACTAGTATCTATTATAATTTTACCCATTTTTAATATCAAAAAAACAAACACTTAGTTTTGGCCAGGATATCTAGAAAATTCGCCTGTGTGCCTCGTAGGGATTCCAGTAGGGGGTGGTGAAAATAGCAAAAAAATATGTCCCCCTGAGAACTAAGATTCCCGTGTTCGAGCGAATTTGGATTTATTTAATAACAAGAAAATAAACCTGGGTGGAAAGTTTTCGGTGCGCCAAACCCGAATGAGAAGATGGACAGGTCCGGGTTTTAAAATGTAACTTACAATATACCCACATCTCTATAAAATAAAGCCTGTTTTGGTGAGGCTCCCTACCACCTGTCCTAAAGTTTTTAGGCCAATTACAATAATGCTGATGTATAATTTTAATGCATGAAGACATATAGATTAATCATTTTCAATAAAATAATTCCTTTTGTCATGTTGACTACTAGTCACCCTACTTAAGAAAGCACTTACGTAGAAACTGCTCCACAGACCTCGATCAATACTTATGATAGTAGACTTAAAATAATTAAAGCAAGAGACAGTGACAGCCCCTTTTAAGAAAACCTCAAATATAAATCGTTCTAACAAAACAGGGGTGCACAATGAGCCGTAAGGCTGCATGAGGGGCAAGAATATTGAGCTACACACCTGACCCTCACCTACAATCAACCAATTAATGAACATAAATTAGAATTAAATATATTACGCGGTTAAGATTTAAGCGACCAAACACTGATCTAATCCAATATTTCTTCCGATTTGATGCTAAAAGATTGCTGACCTCGCAAACGATTAAATCCTTTTTTTTTTTTTTAATATTTAAAACAACGTTTTTAACTAATGACAAAAAACTTTTATGACTTGGTATCAAATTTATATTAATAGAATAGAACTGATTGCCTTGAAATTCCGAAACACAATTAAATACAAATTTCTATTTTAAGATACTATTGTGTTGCAATATTTCCTATTAAAAAGTGTTTATTTATAGCTTTAGGTAATGTTGGAATTGGAATATTGTAATTTTAGGGATACATATTATATAGGGTGACAATGGGCCATATAAAATTCATAGAAAGTCAAAAGCAAAAAATATAACAATTAGAAATGCAAAGTGCGTAGAAAACCCACAAAACGAGAAATGACACAGATTGGTTTGGCACTCTACCACTGTGGCGCGCCACGATACAAATTGGCGGCTCGTTCAAATTCCCCTTTTTTTTCTGGTTATTTTATAGTAATTAAAATTTTTTGTAATTAAATGTTTTTTTTGCAAATGTGATTTTGGCATTAGATTCTGGATGACCAAAAACAAAACAAAAGCTTAAATCTAGTTAAATTTCCAAAAAAATGAAAAAAAAAATACTAGACTCAAAATATGATGGGAAGCAATAATTTCTTATAACTTTTTTTCGTATCTCTAAAAAAAATTACACTTTCGCCAGTTTGAAACTTTTAAATGACATTTAACAGGTGTAACGCACGTCACAAGTCAAAAGTCTTAAGCGTTTGTTTTGGGTCATGCAGAACATAATGCCAAAAACAGGTTTGCAAAAAAAACGTATAAAAAAGTTTTCCATATGGTGCAGACTTTTCCGCGGACACTGTATAATCAATAAAGTGAAAAATTAAGCAGGCTTTTTTTATTGATTACTGTATTTTATAGAATAAAATTAACAAAAATAATAAAAGTCAGTAAAAGTTAAATATTTACTGATTCCAGTTGTGAGGAAATAGGTAACGATGAAAACAATAAAATCAACATATAAATACAAATATGTACTTATATAATATAAACACGAAAATGAAGAAACAATAAAAAAAAACATTTAAATATAGGTAGGTAAGCTTGGATCATTTTCAGATTTAGGTCACATTTAGGTATATACAAGGTATCCTAAAAGTTATGAACTAATTTCCTGGTATAAAATAACCTTTAAGTTAGTAAATAAATTAACGATTTTTTCAAATGCACGGTAATTTTTAAATAAATTTATCTAGAAAAGGGCACATCCAATCATGTCTTACCAATAGTACCGTTTTTCGTAAAAATATGTCTGGTTTTCCTAATTTGACATAAAAAAGTAGAAATGGTAGCGTAAAAAAAGTTATGTCTATTTTGACCCCACTATTCCCTATTTCTGGTCACATTTCTTAAATATCAACATTTTTAAGACCATATTTCTATTCAGCGTACAAAGTTTACCAAAATATCTAAATTTAAAATTAGAAAAAACCTACTTTAGAGTATTTCCTTTAGGGGGCTGTAGCTTCGTAGTAAGCAGTGGCATAGCCAGGTGGAGGTCAGGGGGGGCGCCTGCCCCCCCTTGCCGCTTGGTGCCCGTATGCAAAATAAAAATATACTTTAATAATTATTACACCCAGTAACATTTATTGAAATTGAAAATAATTGGGTATTCTATTATACTTATGTATTTTGAAAAACAAACACCATGTGCCAAGTGTAAAGCGTCACATTTCAGCTCAAAGGATAGAAAATATACAGGGTGTTTTGTAATTGAATGTCAATAATTAAGGGGGCGATTTTTGTGTTCATTTTAAAAAGAAAACTTCATATGAACGTATGTCCTAAACGTCTTTATTTTTAATATACAGGGTGGTAAAGTTTTCAAAAATAAATAGTTTTTTAATAATATCTGTAATACCACTTTAGATATTTTAATGAAATTTGGCAGACATGTACTATGTATCAAGATGCATTATTTACCGTACAACAATATTTTTTATTTCCACCAGTGGCGTTCGTACAGAATTTCACCTGCCTATTTTGGCAGACATTAATGTAACGCTACTGATTTCTTGTAATAATAAATTTATTCCTAAAATCCCCAATCATTTCTAAAAAAATTTGATCTCTTGAATTTTTTCAATCCGATGCACGGTTTTCGCTTAAAAAAATAAAAACCTTTTCTCTGCATGATCATAACGATATCGTTAATATGACAATATCACCATGCACAGAAATAGATTTTATTTCTTAGATCAAGTTTGCTTACAAATGAGTTCTTTTTTTTCACAAAGGTTGTTGTTGATTTATTAACAGACGATCCTTATTCATTTCTAAGCAAACTTGATCTAAGAAATAAAATCTATTTCTGTGCATGGTGATATTGTCATATTAACGATATTGTTATGATCATGCAGAGAAAAGGTTTTTATTTTTTTTAAGCGAAAACCGTGCATCGGATTGAAAAATTCAAGAGATTAAATTTGTTTAGAAATTATTGGGGATTTTAGAAATAAATTTATTTTTACGAGAAATCAGTAGCGTTACACTAATGTCTGCCAAAATAGGCAGGTGAAATTCCGTACGAACGCCACTGGTGGAAATAAAAAAAATTGTTGTACGGTAAATAATGCATCTTGATACATAGTACATGTCTGCCAAATTTCATTAAAATATCTAAAGTGGTATTACAGATATTATTAAAAAACTATTTATTTTTGAAAACTTTACCACCCTGTATATCAAAAATAAAGACGTTTAGGACATACGTTCATCTGAAGTTTTCTTTTTAAAATGAACACAAAAATCGCCCCCTTAATTATTGACATTCAATTACAAAACACCCTGTATAAAAGAGGAATAGATAGTTTTAATTTTTACTTGATTTAAATTTTTTCATTTCGTATCATGTCCTGTAGTGTAATTTTTTTTTACATCTTATCCCTTGTATAGAAATATAAAGTTTCTTGTTTGTGTTCCACTTCACTTGCATAAATATGACGATCGTGGTGGCGATCAAAGTAATCTATGGTTAGTTGATTAAAATTATTCTGATTGATTAAAATCGTTCTGCAACCCGGCATTACTCTTACAAACCTATTGTGATACCACACTGTAGTCAAGTCAAAATTAATACATATATAATTATAAAATATTGTAGTTTTTATTTTTGAGTAAATATAGGTATGATACAAGTACATCACGTATATACCAAAACCAGTAATTTTCGTCCTACTATCCTATTCATACAGAATGTTCGTATATTTATAAACATTTTTCTACGTCTATTTTATGAAACGATTATTATGTAATTAAAAAATAATAATATCAGTCATTTATCCGCAGTAAATACAATAAATTATTTAAGTATTCATGGATTTTTATCAAAACGATATTTTTTTTTTATTAGTCAAAGGTTTACGAGCACATATGTATTTACTTATATATTTAAATCATAATATAAAAGTCTGCTTATAGTAAGCCTAGAAAATAATAATTGTCATTATCTGGTAAGAACATGGCGTATATTATGCAGTGTGTCCCTGAATCAAGGCATAAATAGTTGAAAAATACTGAAATTTTTTGAGATGATTGTTGTTATTTTCGGATTTTTTCCTCTTCGTTCGCAGCCATGGCCATTCCCGAGGGGACCTACGGTTTAACGTGGGCTCTGAACCACGATCCTCAGTCATTGGAAAAAACAACCCTTTTGATATCTTCTTTTTAAAAGTGGTTTCTCTGCTTCCCCTGTTTATTTGGTTGTTTTAGACCTTTTTAACTGACTTTTTCACATACTTAGTATGTTTTAACTTATTTCTATTTTTCTTCGCATTATCTCATCTCGACACACCAATTTTTGATTCCATATAAAAGCTCCAGCAATACATGTTTCTGTCTCCTAATGATGAACGCTTCTAACGTTCGAAACATGTAGAGACCTCTGAACAAATTTTTGTTCTATTAAATTTTGCCGAGGAACACTTTTAGTTTTTTCTTTGCTTTTCATACTTTCAACTCCACTTTAAGCATGGACTATTTCTTCAAATTAATAACAATAGTTTTGATTGGCTCGCGAATTAACCGTGGTTCGGCGAGGCTCGTATTTCAAATGGTTGCCAACCTTCTGGGGAAAAAAAATAATTCCCTGACCACACAGCCTCTCCATGAGATGCTCTTTTAATTAAATACACAGGCCTTTTGGGGAATAAGCACCCTACTTTTTTTATAGGCCTCTGGTTGTTTCCCGCCTTCCCGCTATTCTTGTCCAGTGAATAAATTATTTAACTATTTTGTGTATTTGCTTTTGCTTACATTATCAGTAGCCTACATTTTCATAAAACTAAATATTATACAAGTACAAAATTCTTTCCGAAATTGAAACGCAAAATAATAGGACCGGCCTTGACCCCCCAGCTGGTTTATTTAAAATTGATGTCGGTCATTGGATGGAAAGTATAATTTAAAATAATTAAAGGCGTTTGATAAACTTGCCATTCCATACCTATAATACCGATTCGTTAAACAGTGGCGTATATTAATCACTTTAATAAAAATATAGCAAGTATAGTGTTTCTTAGGTCAATTTAATGACATAAAACAATATGAAACTCCTAACCATAGGCGTCCCAAACAAATAATTAAAATGCGTATACACACTTATAAGTTTGTTTAACATTAGGTGTTTGTACATACTACACTTTATAAACCCACTGTATATATAATGATATTATATTAAAATAATAAATATAAGGCAACTTAAAGATTCTATACACAAAACTAAAACCAGAAAAATAAACCTGACACGGCACGACACTGCTCAGAAAATGCTTTAATTTTTTTACCAGAACTCCATTCTGGGACCATTCCCCGGCCCGTCCATAGGTTCCAAATCACGTATATTTTATCTTCGTCTCTTCCACGCCATCGGCGGTCACTGGCCTATCTCTGTCCGACAGAATCGATCGTTGAACGGGTTGGAGACCGCTTCAGCTTATACCAGCCGCTTTAACTGGCGCTTATCACCCCTGACAACGTGCATAACGCGTGAACGGTTGCCAGTTCTACCAAATCTTCTGGTTTGTTAATATATTATGTATAAGTATACGAGAAACAAGGGTTTGTTAATTAGTTGTTTTTAAACACTGAAAACACTTTTTGTCTTGATTTCAGTTATATTGTTTCTTAAGGACTAAAGAATGTATTATTATAACAATGAATGGCTTGTTATTTTTTTCTGTCACTCAAAACTCCTCGGTTTAAAGTATATTTGCAAACTAGCTTTCAAAGAAAGTTACTGACTTACAATTGAATACTGATATAATAAATGAAACATCTTTAATAAAAAAACTTAAAGAATTGAAGAAGAAAGATCTGACAACCCTGGTTGTGAGGTCGGTCTCTTCGAGACTGTTTACCAGTAGTAAAGCGCGTTGCTGTCACATATAGTATGTGAATTCTCACAAGAAATAGAAGGCTTTTTCTCAGTGATACGGGGTAAAAATGGAAGGGGCCTATAGAGACCTAAGTAAAATATTTTACAGAAATTTGCGCTTAGAACAAATAAACATATTTTGAAGAACTAGTCCATACTCAAAGTGGAGTTAAATGTAGATAGATATAGAAAAAAGAAAAGCACAAAGTCTTTCTCCACAAGTTTATTATAATAGCTAGGCGAACCTAGAATAATTTATAATAATTCGACACGTTGCGAGTGTAGAAACACTCATCATCAGGAAAACAAAGTAAGTATTTTAGTTGCGCCTAGCCCCCCCCCCCCTCCTAACAGATCAATCTTTAGTTCTTACAAATTTTGATAACGTAAATTTTTATAAATAACACTTTTAATTTTTTAATGTGGCCCCAAAGGAAAAAGTCGTTTGGTGAAAGATCAGGAGATCTAGCTGGCCAATTTATGGTGTAATTTAATCCTATTGTGCGTTCGTCGAAAACGTTTTCGACATATTCCCTTATTTCTTGTGCATTGCGCAGGACAATTAACAAACATTTACCTTTTGAGGCTATTGAGTCCTTGTTGATCCAGATCTGCGTTTATTTTCTGTACTCCAATATCTACAATTGTGCAGTGGCATAAAAAGTAGGGTAGGCAATAATATGTAGTAAGTAATATATATTTTTAATGTACTTACCCATTAGAAAATCGTTAATGAAAATTGTTTTCTTGATGAAGTTTGTAGTGAACATTGTCTTTAAATTTACATCTTTACCTACTGGCCGAAGAAATGATTAATTAAATTTTTTGCGTAGACGCTACTGCTTACACGGTGTTGGTTTTGAGTCAAAATTCAACTACTGAACCCCGTGTCTTGAGTTTATCCAGATTATCAGTAAAATAAATATCGGGGGAATTTACACCAAATCAAGATTTCGCTTCAACACAGACGCAAAAACCAAAGGGAATTCGTAAAAGGTGGTAGGTATATTTTATAAAAAGTAGGACGTATCACATTTGTTATTGGCATATAAAATTGTCTCGACGATAGGTTGACATGTGTCATTCTATTAATGACCTTAAGAACTAACAGCACTTTGCCTTTATTTTATTGAAAACAAAAGTGTTTTTAGAAAATTTGATGTGTGTTACGGTATGGATGACTTGACCCTCAAGTCCTTCATAGTTAGGACATACGAAAAGTTTTCTCCTTAACAATAAAACAAAAGAGACGATTTATTAAATAATATATCCTTTTTCAACATATAGCCAGTCGCAGGCCAAAATAAAACGCTGAAATGAAAGAAATATTTTTCCACAATTTTCTGTTTGTAATCGTAAGGGAGGGTCATTAGTGTTCTAAATCCAGAATTACGACCGTATTTTCCCTATGCGTCGACCACCATCTTCAATTTAAGGGGAAATTTGATTTTTGTTAAATAATTCGCCTATCCTTAACTTTAGACTAAAAATGGTCATAACTGCACTTGTAGAAAATGTTATTCTCTACAACTTCTATTTCAACAATTTTTTGTCTACACTTTTATTGCATTGTGTCATCCCTTTACGTCCAATGTACAGGTGTGAATATGGTTTATATGACTTTACATGGGCCATAATTATTTACGATAGTATTCTTTTTCAATTTCAATCTTTTTGTGTGAACGACGCGGAGCGGAGTTCTGGCAAGCGGTCAGGGGCGGGAAATACACTTTAGTTAGGAACATACTTATACACAGTGCTGCCCAAGTACTCGAATACTTTAACTCGTATTTTGGTTACGAATAAAAATACTACTCATGATTTTTTCTCATAAGTATTTTTAATTTGATATACTTATTACCCGTACTTACGAGTTAATTTAAATGTATTTGTAAAATTCTACTCGTAGAATACGAGTATATTTTACGAGTAGTCGCATTAAAAAGCAAGCATCCATTTTATATTCACCGCGGTAGCGGAAATGGTCGTAAACCAAGCAAATAAATTTATTGACGTTAGGAATGTAGATGAAACCTCTAAAAAGGTTGCTTGTGACTCCCTACATGAATTTTTCGATTTTGATGATTTTGAAACACCTGAGAACGTTCCTGGA
The DNA here is from genome assembly GCA_963969555.1 of Polydrusus pterygomalis. Taxonomy (NCBI): domain Eukaryota; kingdom Metazoa; phylum Arthropoda; class Insecta; order Coleoptera; family Curculionidae; genus Polydrusus; species Polydrusus pterygomalis. The sequence continues at coordinate 30,607,324 of OZ018376.1, read as the reverse complement.
ACAAGTTTTTCTCAAAATGAATCAAGTTTTTCAGAAAAAGCAAATTTAATAAAAAACCAAGCAGAATTAGAATATTTAAGGTATATAAGTGATTCGCGAACCAATTTAAAAATGCGTGAGGATTACCCGACGATAAAAAAATGATTATGAAATTTAACACTCCACTTACCTCATCTGCACCTGCAGAGAGGCTTTTTTCGTTTGCCACAATTATTAATAGCCCAAGGAGGCATATGCTTTGTCCGATGACAATTTTGAAAAACTTGTGGTTTTAAAAAACTGTGTTTAATTTGTTGTTTTTTTTTTAGTTTAATATGTTTAGGTTTTAAGTATTTCCCAAAGGGCTTTTTTATTTTTTTATTTTAGAAAAACTTTTAGTTGGTTTTCCAACATCTTGTTCTCAATGTTTTGTACCTATATGTGTAAAATATGTATAAGTATTATTTAGTACTAGGCGGTACTAGAATAAATAAAGACATTATTTTTTGTTTTAATTCGATTCATTTTTTAGTCCCCTATTAGGTATTAAATTAATTTTCTAAAAGTATTTGTAGTCTTTACTCGTACTTTTACGATTACTACTCGTAACCGTAAACTGAATCTATAAAATTACTTACGAGTCAAATACTTACAAATACAACTTTTAAGTACTCGTACTCGTAGGTCGTACGAATATATTTTTTTTACTCGTGCCCACTGCCCAGCTCTGCTTATACATACATACTTATTTTCAAAAAATTATTTTATTTCAACATATTATAATATATAAAATTTTAACTAAAAAGCTACTAATTATTATGAATGTTAATATTCTCTTCCTTATAGGTTTTCGCCCCTTTCTCCTTACACCATGTAACAAAATGTTCGTATTGCTTTTCATACCTTCATACCAAGGGCAAAACTAGTGCGGGAAAATGAGTTAAAACGCACTGTCGTAGAAAAAAGTTGGCAAGCATTTGAAATGATACACTGAAAAAAGAATTTGTTTAGTAGTTAGTAGAGATTAGTATTACATTCACAAAACCACGTGACTGTGTTAACAAACCTGAAAATATTTTGCTGGACCTGTCCCGAATATATAATGCAATTTTGCATAGTAGTTTTCCCGCGAAATCATTTAAACGTGTCAATTTAAAAGAAAAGTACCTATATATATACACTATACTTAATGTTCAATATAATATTTAAGTGCGCCAAAACATCACAAATAAATTGCTTACTTACTGTACTTACAGTTGGTGACAAATCATCGTCGTATAACTCATGTTGACAAATTGAAATTATTATATCAAAAGTGCAATTTAGGTAAAAATAAAGTACCTGAAAATTCCTATTGGATGCTCTGTAAATTAAAGCGGTATCTTTATAGTAAACAAAGCTATACCCAGTGAATATTTTATATTCATTATTTCATTTTTTTTTTCAGGTCGGAGGGAATGGATACAGCGTCTGATTCTTCAACAACGAATAACGATTTTCCATTACGGAAAACTGGTAAGTACCAAACCCTTTGTATTGCCAAAGTTTAGTTAAGCCCTGAACGCCTTATGTAAACCAGAGGTTCCCAAACTTTTTTTTCTCAGACCACTTTAAAAATTTTGCTGGTTCCGGTGGACCCCCTGCAGCTACATATCTACCATATTCCCAAAACTCGACAAAAAATGTGAAGATTAGATCTAACTATGGAAATTTTGCGTTGCGGCTGCGTTTCAAACACGAATTAACAGTTTTCGAAAAAAAATGAGAATTGATTGGTTAATTAATTAATTGATTGTGCTGTGAGTGGATGTCAAAAAAGTAAAGTTGGGCAATCAAAAAATTGATTACATCCAACTTTACTTTTTTGTCATCTACTCACAGCACAAGAAACCAATAATTAATTCTCACTTATTTTATTCAGAAAACTCCCGGAGTGGTAAAAATAAAAAGAAAAATAGTATATTTTCTTGTGTTGTATTTATTCAAATATGTAATTATTACACTATTAATTATTATTGTTATCATATTACATTGTAAGGTTTACATTACATTGTAATATGATAACAGTCGTGATATAATTAAAAATAATCATTAATAACGTAACGTAACTTCTATAAAAACAAAAAAATTTAGTTTTTCACTATCAAAACCAGATACATTTTCGTGGACCCCCGCTTAATAATTGTGAACCCCCATTTTTTTGTCACGCCAACGTAGACCCCCGTCGAGTCTCCCGTGGACCCCTGGGGGTCCACCTGGACCACTTTGGGAATCACTGATGTAAACCATTGATAAGGGAAATATTGAGGTATCTACGTTCCGAAACAATAATATATTAATTGTACGGAAGTAGTCCATTATCTCAAAGTGGAGCTGTAGAGATATAGGGAAAAAACCCACAGTCGTATCCACAAATACTTATATTAAAAGAGTCATATTAATGTGTACATGTTTCGGTACTAGGGAGTACCATCATCAGCACCGAAGTGCCCAAGTGCCACTAATACTAAAAATCTTTTACATTTCTAGTATTAGTGGCACTTGGGCCCTTCGGTGCTGCTGATGGTACTCCCTAGTACCGAAACATGTACACCACATTAATCTGACTCTTTTAATATAAGTATTTGTGGAGACAATTGTGGGTTTGTTTCCCTATAATAATATAGTAGTAGTAACATTTTTTATTTAGCAAAAAAAGCTACAATTAAATATTTTTTAATACATTTTTTTTACATTTTTATAGATTTATTTTTAATTTTAAAACGGAACCTTCTTTTAACAAAAACAGACAGAAAAGTTAAACATTTTTCAAATTGTATCCAATATTACGTATCATTTTGTTTTTTAAATAAATGTAATTTTAAAGTTTTTTTAATTAGTTTAAATATAATAAATAAAAATAATAGATTAAAAGAACAAAATTTTTTTAAACAATCAGGCAGTAAATTATCTTTAATTTTATGTATAAAGATACAATCATACTAAATAAAAAATTAAATTTCTTACATTCAACCAATTTAAATGTTTTAACATAAAATTTATTTTTGTATATTTGTCACAGTTTAAAATAATCCGCATTGCCTTATTTTGTAAAATTTGTAATTTGTCAAATATTTCCTCACTAGAAAATGGAAGAACAATAAAAAAAATGTGGTAATATAATAGTATTAAATGCAGTTTTTCTTAGAAAACAAACTTAAATTAGAACTGATTCTTTTAAAATAACCTACTTTTTCGGCAATCTTCGATATAATACTTTCAAAATAATTTAAAAATTTTAATTTTGAATTAATAATTATCCCTAAACATTTAAAACTGTTTACTTATTCCAATTTTTCACCATCAATTACAACATTTTTATTTTGACAATTTAAATTATTACCCATCCCATAACCATACATTAAGTTTTTGAAATATTCAATTTGAATTTATTTACTTTTAGCCAATTTAATAATATATTTATCTCAGAATTTAGAGTATTTAGACCATCAAAAATATTTAAAACATTAATGTAAATAAAGGTGTCATCAGTAAACATTTGTAACTTACACATTTTTAAAACTAAAGGCATATCGTTGATGTATAAAATAAATAATATTGGACCTAGATTACTTCCTTGAGGAACTCCTATATTATTTATTTTTTTATTTGAATATGTTTTTGCTATTTATGTTTTTTGTGACCTGTTACTTAAATAATTTTTAAACCATTTATAAACGTTTCCGCGAATACCATACTGATACAATTTACTCAATAATCTAGCCCTGTCAATTGTTTCGAATGCCCGCTTAAATATGTTAAACCGTATCGGACTGGTTCTAAAAATTTAAGACTTAAACCAGTGCAAAGAATGTCATTCTACAAATGTCAATATCTTGTTATCGACAACTTAACAGCTTTTGTTGAATTTACCTACCCGTTAACCACAGACATTTTTCATACAAAACATCGACAAAACTTACGACTACACTGCTGTTGACCCCGATTAATTATTGTTTTATCAAAGTCTGGATGAGGAATAACGAACCCTTTTACGTTGATCGTTGGAGTTTCTTACGGATACAAAACCCTTTATTTCAGATCAAACGTACAATTTATTTGCATATTATAGATCACCAAATGGAAGTGTTAAAACTTTTAAGACTTTTTTGAAGAGAAATGTGAAAGTATGTGGGATGTTAATAGTATTAAAATACACATTGGAGATTTTAATATAAATTTTTTAAATGATGATAACTACGTTAAGAAATGTAAACAAATTTTAAATATATAACTGGAATAAAACAATTAATAACAGATTTTACCAGGACTACAAACAGAAGTAAAACAATTATAGACCTTATTATCACCAATGAACATTCTCTAAATTCTGGGATAATGAATGTTCCGAAACTAAGCGATCATGACTGGACATTTGTTCAAATTGAAAATATTACTGGAAATGATAACCAAATAACAAAAATGACATTTATTAACTATGAAAAATTATCAAAGGAACTTATTTTGTACAATTGGAACTATACTATTACAGATGTCAATATTATATTTGAAAACCTGATAACCAATGTACAGATTGCAATTAATAAAGTAAAAGAAGAAAAAACTATATTTCTAAGAAAACATCCAACGCCTTGGTTTGATAAAAAAATTATGAACATTAGAAAAAAAAGAGATAATGCATACAAGAAATTTTCAATTTCAAAAAGTGAAGAGGATTGGAATGTTTATAAGAAAAATCGCAACATCTGTGTTTCAGTATTAAGAGAAGAAAAAACAAATTATTATGAAAAACAAATAGATAATAATAAAAAACAGTAAGAAAATGTGGAAAACCTTAAAGAATTTAGTTAAACCAACTACAAAAATAGATTTTAAAGAAATAATATTTGAAGAAGGTAAAATATCAAACAAGAATATCATTGCTGAAAAATTAAACTCATATTATGTTCAGAGCGTTGAAGATATTATTGCCTCAATAAATGTTGGAAACCATTCCATATGTTCTAAAATTTCTAGAAATAAAAACATTATGAAAAATTTTTCTAAAGTATCTCTCAATCATTTAAGAAAAATTATAAATGATTTAAATTCAAATGAAAATTACAACAAGGTTTTAACTAAGAAATTGATGAAAGAAACATTTACAGTTATTGGATATTATTTTCTTTACTTTATTAAAGTTTGTTTAAACAAAGGAGAAATTCCATTAGAACTTAAATGTTCATATATTACTCCGGTTCCAAAGATTAAAAATTCAAAACAATGGAATGAAATGAGACCAATAAATGTATTATGGGATATAGAAAAATTAATAGAAGAAGTAGTTTATGAACAAGGTATGGATTTTTTGAATAAAAACAAAATTTTTATTTATTCTCAAGCTGGGTTTCGAAAAGGATATTCTAGTGAAACAGCCATACAATATGTAGTAGAAAATTGGAAAAGAGCCTTGGAAAGAGAAGAATATGTAATAGCAGTATTTCTTGATTTTAAGCGAGCTTTTGAAACGATTAATAGAGATATATTATTAGAAAAATTATTTGAATATGGTATAAGGGGTAGGTAAAGTTCATCAATGGTTTCAAAATTATTTAAATAATAGATCACAGAAAACTAAATTTGGTAATTTCTTTTCAACAAAAAAATTTAATAACATAGGAGTACCTCAAGGAAGTATTTTGGGGCCTTTACTTTTTATTTTATATATTAACGACATGCCATTAGTCCTAAAATTTCTTAAAATACAAATGTTTGCTGATGATACTCTTATCTATATAAGCGGTAAAAATCTTTTCCAAATTTTGGAAATTTTAAATTCAGAACTGATTCTTTTCATTCATTCAATTCTTTTAAATATTTAGGTATATTGATTGATTCAAAATTAAAATTTAATAACCAATTCGAAAATTTAATTACCAAAATTGCGGGAAAAATTAGTTATTTTAAAAGAATAAGTTTAAATTTAAAATTTTATTGAAAAAAAAATTGTATACATTACTTTAATTTTACCACTTTTTCTTTATTGTTCTACAATTTTGTTTATGGCGGATAAAGGTGTAATAAATAGATTACAAATTTTACAAAATAAAGCAATGCGAATTTTACTTAATATGGATAGATAAACAAAAATTAATGTAATGTTAAAAAAATTAAAATGGTTAAATGTAAAAAATTTAGTATTATTTTTGGTTCTAATATTTATTTTTAAAATTCAAAATAATTTGTTACCGCCACATTTGAAGCAATTGACTGTTCTAAATAGTGATCAACATAATTATTTAACACGAAATAACAATAATTTTTTCTTAATAATTTTTTAAAAAATATAGCATATAAATCAGTTTTTCATAAGGGTATTATTGAATTTAATAAATTAAACAAGTCAATTAAAAATCAAAAAAGTTTAAAATCTTTTGAAAAAAGTTTAAAATCTTTCTTATTAACCCAACAGGACAAATAAAGTTTCAAACGGTCATTTAATTCAAAAAATAAATTAAAAAATGTGTATAAACTTGTTAAAATGTATTATGTAGCCACGTGCTAAATAAATCTTTTTACTACTACTACATTAAAATAACCTAATTTCTAAAATGTTATTTGATTAAAACACGGTGGGCTTGTTTGCCTTCAGTCGCGGTTCTCATTGTGCGAAAATAATATACGTTCCTTAAAACTTACGATTATTAGTTTTTTTTAATTATTGCGTTTTCTAAAAACGTCGAGCGCAGAGGAAGCATGCTTCCGGCGATCAAGTAAAGAGCGAGACAGACCAGATGCGATAATAATAAAACAGATAAGGAAGGACACTTTGTTTCATTTTGTAGCCTAGAAGGCACTTCCTCTCCCCTTACCAAAGACCATGAATTATTCGGTATTTACTTTCAGCCTCCGAGCCAAATCTCCTGAAGGTACGCCTGAAACAGCGCGTCATGGAACGTAGAAGTAGTCCAATGAGTAAAAGACTTCCACCATCGCTCAAGAAAAAGCTGCTGAGCTCTTGCCTGCCCCCTAGTGAATCACCTCCTCAGGAGCCACCTAAGGTACAAAAATTTTGATGATTTGTCTTCGGTAGTGGTTGCCCTTATTTGCAAATTTAAACAGAATAACTCCAGTTTATCTCAATTATTGATTAAATTTGACGGTGAACAAATTTAAAGGAAAAACGATTTAGCAACACGAAATTTAGAGAGTTGGCAAATGTTCTGTCAATGGCTTCAAATTTAAAAATTTCGAATTTATAGCGCCCAAAGTAGTTTTGTTAGATACCAAAAACAAGATTTAAATATAAAATTTTAAAAGGCAAGAAATGAGAAACGATTATAACAATCACTTTATTCTTGCATTTATACATATCCTGTCTCAATGCAAATTTTTCTTACTTACTGTTCTGATTAATTACATTCTATACTTTACAAATGGTTTATCCTTTTTTATTGGCGTAGCAAAGGGGGGGGGGGGAGCTAGGCCCACCCCCTGATATAAAAATAGACAAATTTTAGTAAATACATTTCTAAGCTAATTTAATCTTGTTGCGTGTTATTGCTTATAATTAGCGACTGATTAATAACGTTGACTGAATTCAATTAAAGCTAATAATTAATAAAACAAACACAAGACAGGAGCAAGCGGCAACGGCGCAGCCGCGACTCCGTCACCCGCCACTCTTAAAGCATCTGCGCGCCTGCAGAAATATGGACAAATTTGATTAAATTACGTTTTTTGCTTTTATTAATTTTCTCAAATATTTTTTTTTTAACCTAATACTGTAGGGGTAATCGCTTGGCCGCTTTTTGAAGAAAACAAAAAATTAACGAAATATTGATAAGAGAATGAAATGGCGAATGCGTCGCTAATGTTTTCTCTTAAATAGACGGGTCAAAAAAACTTATATTAATTATTGTGGTCGTTTTTTTCGTTTATATGTTATGTGATAAAGTAGTAATTCATTAAAATTAAATTATTGACCAATTTTAGTAAAATTTGAGCGTGGTCCACAAAATTTTTCGTCTGCGGTGGACTATAGGCCTCTGTGGTATCTGTCAGCCCCTTCAAGATAAAAATCCTAGCTACGCCAATGCCCTTAAGTTTAATTATTGTTGGTAGTTTGAAATTTGTTCAAATCACTTAACTCGTAACCAAGGTCTTTCTGGCAACTTAATTACAGCTATATTGGGACTGTATGCACCTTTTGGATTTTAATTTTTGTTTATTCTGAGGATGAACGTTTATACATTCGAAACATGTAGAGAATTTACCATCATTTAAACTTCCTTATTCAATATACAAGTGGATGAAGACCCAAAGTGTCTCTTTTTTTTCTGCAAAATTTACACTCCACTTAAAGTATGGACTTCTTTCAGAAGAAATTTTACGTCTCAAGTACCTAGTGTAAATGAAAATGGTAAAATTCAAAATTCATTTTACACATAATAAATTATATCTCTGAAAAACTGGGAAAAAACATAATATAAAAAAGAACACTAATTAACCTAGCACACAATAAATTTTAACAAATAATTATGGGACGTGGTTGAAAAAACCTAATACACATACATCGACCAAGCGTGGTAAAGTATACAATTCGTCTTTTTTAATATGGAAATTGAAGGTCTAAGTATTTAATTAGTAAAATATTTCATTTTAGGTAAACATGTTTTTTATTTTAATTACACATTTGACACACACGGTACGTAATTTTTGTTTTAGGAGTGGCCAATATATAAAAACTACCAATTAACATCTTAATTATATAGAGTGTGTACGGTGTATACCCTGTATATTTCTTATACTTTCGTTTTTAATCACTGTTTGAAAAAAGACATATAATATACATAAACATAAATATCGTCAAATTAATTGATTCAGCCGATACTAGGTGGAAATCCATAATTATAGTATTATGGGATACAGTAAAACAAAGTTGAACTTGTAAATTTCCACTATCTTAACAAGAAAATTACATGTTTCGCTAACACTGTAGCTTCGTCAGATGACAATGATGTAATAAAAGTTGAAAACAAAAAGGGTGCAATAAGGTTTTTTGAAGATGTAAATAAAACAGTGGAAGGGTTACAATAGCGAGAAAATCCAACAGAGGGTTTAAAAATTTAAATTAGGTACAATAAGGTTAATTTGCAAAATCTTAAGTATATGGCGAACAGAATAAATTTGGCAAAGGTGAATTATTTAAATCTAATTGATCATTAAGTAATAGGTCCGTATTTTAAAGTTTATTTACTTTCATAGATTCTAACAAATTTTGTTTTAAGCCTTTGTTTTCTGTATGTAAGATTTTAAAGAAAGGATCGAAATTTTGTTGATTATCAAGTAAATGGTTAGCATAGTTTGAGTCCGTTTTGTTTTTTAGAAAACTGTTATAATGTTCCTGTATTCTTTTGTTAAAATATCTGTCTACCCGTTCGGCCAATGTATGTTTTAGGACAATCTTTGCTTTTTAATTTATAGACGCCTGATTTTTTTTCTTATCGCTTTTGGTTTTATTGTTTTTGATAAATTTACCTAAAGAGTTATTAGTTTTGTAAGATAAATTTATATCACGTCAGTTAAGAAAATTGCCAATTACTTTGCTAGGTTGTCCAATGAAAGTGACAAGTTTAAATTTGGCAGAGTTTTTGCTTCAGTCAATAGCCTTTTTGTAAGTTTTTTTTTAAGATTTGGTCAATTAGATTTGAGTTATATCCGTTATTAACTGCAATTTGTTTTATAATGTTTAGTTCTTTTTGAAAATTGATTTTATTTTACCCTTGCACCCTTTTTATTTTTTATTTTCAACTTTTATTAAATCATTGTCACCTGACGAACCTACAGTGTTAGCGAAACATGTCATTTTCTTGTTAATATAGTGGAAATTTACAGGGTTGTGATTTTGCCCACTTTTTTTGATTTCGTCCAGGACGTGGACAAAATTGAACCAAAACGGACAAAATCGGACAATATTGGACAAAATCAAATTTCATTACATTTTATTTAATTTGTTGATTTAGGCAACCCAAAATACACGTTTGTATTGTGAATTATTTCTTTATTTACTCAATTCACAAAAACTACATATTACAGCAATATCTAAGTAATTTACTATTTACTATTGTACTTGTAGTGTGCACCTAGGTGATCAACACCTGTATGTGCAACAATTGAACGTGATTATATTTATTATTTTATACTATACTATAATCCATATTCCTATCAATATCACATCCAGAGGGAAATAGTGCAACAAGCATAATTCGAGAGATCTACAAAATACTTTCAATATATACCCTATTTTTGAATACAAAGTCTTTACATTATTTGCGGGTAAAAGATTTGTAATTATATAAACAATAAATGCCAAATTGAAAATTCCAGAAAATGGCTATTTGTTATTTCATTATGGGGCCTTACTAATCCTAATATAATAAAGTTTTTTGAATTTTATTTGTGTTTAATTGATTTTGTACAATTTTGTCCATTTTGTCCAGAACAATTGATTTTCTCCGGACGGACATAATTGGACAAAATCGTCCAATTATGTCCACTTGGACGAATTCAACCAACCCTGGAAATTTATAAGTTCAACTTTGTTTTACTGTATCCCATAATACTATAAACATCGTCATGTCAAGTTTAAAATCGTAGTTATCCTTACTTACTTTTGCAGATCTTATTAGATCTTGATGTCTGTAGTTTATAGAGTCGATTCACTCAGTAAACCTGCAAGATGGCCGACATGTCATATGACAAAAGTCATATTCCAGCTAAATAAAATAAATTTTTGCATTTTCAATGACTTTTGTCATATGACATGTCGGCCATCTTGCAGGTTTACTTAGTGAATCGACTTTAAGCATGTTTCCCATTTACGGTTTCTCGCTCTATCTGTGGGCTTAAAAGCTACTTACTTGACGGACAAGACTGACATTTTGTACACCTATATAAATATTTTTTTCTATTTGACGTTCATAATAAGTTCATTATGAACTTGAAATGAAGTTCATAATGAAGCTATTTCGATACGCGTTTTTTCTTTATTTGATGTTGGTAACATTGAAATTGAAAAATTGACGTAAAATCACGTCTTTTGAAATTCAAAAAAAATTAGCAAAATCGCCCGAATTTCCGAACGCTCTGTATATGTACCGAATGTACAAGGATCACACAACGTATTCCATCCAATTTCAAATCTCATATCGCTAAAATAACTTTAGAATCTCGTGGTGAAAATGGGTCGATAAATCAAAAAATGACAGTTCGCAAAATAATTTTTGTTGTCCAGAGGTTACTATGATAAAAAATAGTATTACCAACATAAAATTTAGACATAAAAATTTAAAGGATTTATTTTCTTTTTAAATATGTATTTTTTATTGAAAAAACTACAAATAGAAAAAATAGTATAAAGCACGTGGTTCATAAGGCGTTTTAGCGCACGTGTCAATTAAATAGACGCGTGCGCTAAAACCGCTTCTTATGAAACGTGTACTTTAATATACTATAAACGTTTCAAATTTATACTGATATTATTTGATTTTACCGCATTTATAAGTAAAATTAAATTTTATGTACACTTCATTCTAATCTTTTAATTATAAAATCTATATCTTTAAAATGTTACTAATCAGTAAACTACCTAAATGAGTCAGTTTCATAACAATACAGATACGAGACCTCCTTATATCAAAATATGAATGAAAGCATATCTATTTGAAACCTGCTCTTAATTGTATTTAATATTAACTTAACAAATCAAAAGTCCAAAAGAGCAAGTCATGTTACAAATTGAACTTAAGCACGCCAACATCGGCTGTATAAATATTACACAATAATTATTATTATTGTCGCAAAAGGAGACTATAACCCGAGAATTTTAAGTTATAAATTTCCTTTTTGATTTAGAAGATATTTTTATAGGTATTTTGTGTCGCTGAACTCAAAACAGATCTAAGGTCGTGCGTATACTGGCTAGCGGTGCGCGGTGAGCGTCAAGCGATGGAAAAATATTTTCAAGCAATAGTATTTATATATGTAAGTGTATGACCGCAAGAGGTGAGGGTTGTCTCATCATCTCATGATTCAGTTTCAAGTTATTTTGAAAAAAATGTAATCTGCGGCGCTAAAGTAGCTTTTTTTGGGATTATTATAAATTTTATATTTTGAAAAAATGTTTGTAGCTTGATGGACAATGAAGTATTATCAAAATTTTTTTCTTGTAGGTCTTACACTGTATTTATTTTGTTACTTAACACAACAACTTGCATCTAAGGACGTAATGCCTAGCCGTAGAGCTTAAAACCTGTTGGGTGTCAGTAGCTACCTGAATTAACAATCAATCAATTATTCCGTCATCTTTGACAGTCGTTACAAGTAATTTGATTCATCGCTAATTTTTCCAATTTCTTGAACAATTCACACAATGGGCTTTACGGAACAGCACAAAACATTCATGGTTGAAGGTTATTTTCCTAACGTTGCTTTTATTGCTGGGGATTTTTATCATTGCCTGAAAAGAACCGTGGCTGTGTTTAGGGAAACAGGTTCTATATAACACAAAAAAGGAGCAGGATGACCATCTGTAAGAACAGAATAACTTGTTGCAAACGTTCGTGAAATATATTATACGCCAACAACAAATTGTATAAGACGCCTGTCCCAAGAAGTGGAAAGATCTTTTGGAACATGCAGGACTATTCTTAAGCAGCCAAATTTTTTTTTTATAAAGTGCAAGTATTCCAAGAAATATAAGCCGCAGATTTTGAAAGACGCAGGAATTACTCTTAATGGTTTACCCAAAATTTATTGGAAAGAAATGATTTATTAGACCTGACATTTTTTTCGGATAAAGCCTGGTTCCACCTCTCCGGTTATGTGAATTCTCAGAATACATGTAATTATTTTTCTTTTTCTTTCTGTATATTATTACTTTGTTAATTTTGTAAACAACAAAAATAAATTTGTATCTGTCTACTTATTTTATTACTCATTAGTTTGGCATATCATGTCATAATATGATTTTGACAAAATTTTAACCTAGATTTGGTAAGATATATTGTCCCCATGCATATCATTGTGATCTAAACCAAGCCCTACGTTTTTTAATCCAAGCCCTCTTTGATGCAAATCATTTTTGCTCGCACGGTATAATAGTTAACTTGTAACAACATTTTACAAATAGGAAACAGCCCAACAATTTGAAATGAAGACGACGCAGGATATCAATCATACTAAGGTATACTAGTGACATTGACGGAAATATTGCCAAGGTGGGAACAGGTGCAATCCCTCTAGTTAGTTTAGGTTCTCGGAGTATAAAGTATCGTCAAAAGACAATATAAATTAAATTACCACGGTTTATTCTTTTTTAGGAACTAAGCCCTCCATGCGAAGCAGAGGAATACCAGCGATTACCTCTCTTCAGCAGTCCGTCGATGCCCAACATTTCTCTGGCCGCCCATCACGTGCTCAGTCCGGATCTATCGGAAGCGGCTGTGAGGGCGGCCTGCACTGCCCGGTTGGGGATGCCCCTAACGGGGCAGATGTTGCCGGGCACCCTACCATTCTACCCCTCGTTGCCCGCGATCGAGAGCGAGCATGAGGAGACACCGTTAGATACTATTAGTGAATTACAGGTACAGTAAATATTATTACGTTGTAAGTTTTTCTATGATAGTTTAGTTATTATTGTAGGTTGGATGTTAGGTTAGGTCGGTGTGTTATCCAGGGTTAAGTTGATCAATTTGTTTTAATCCTTTATCGCGTTTCAAAATAAATAAAATCAGTTTTATAAAGCATATAATATGTTATGCTACATTTATTTATTGGGTTTTTATTTCTGTTTTTTTTTATAGATTTTAAATTTCGAAAAATTTAGAGGATAATTCTAGACTGAAAATAAATGCTATCTCTTCCCATAACATTTTTTCGAAAATTGATTATTAACAGAGTTACAGGGTGTTAAAGCTAAATTTTATTTGCAGTTTTTTTACAATACCTTTTGCCACGCTCATGTACAAAATCTCGTACTTATATGGGACTTTTTCAGGATGGAGAATACAAATTTTCCCAACGTTTTTTCGCATGGTCCCAACTTTTTTGTCCTACACTGTATGCGCATTTTGACTGAATATTTTTATTCTCCTAACCTTTTGACATAAAAGGGTACTTTTGTTTCGATAAATCTAACCGTTTTCGAGAAAAACGCTAAAATAACTTGCTTGCATGTGATGAATACGAAATCATTTTAATTTATTTTAAACCTTAAACATAGCATAGCAAATCAAAGGAAGGAATATTCCAGGAAGTTCAACGGAATATTTTAAGCAGAATTAATTTACGCATTAAAAAAAAAGGACGTCACTTTAAACCTTTGATTTGAATGTTTAATTTGTTGTTCGAAACTGTGTGGACCAAGTTCGTTCGCTTACCACACATATAGAAGCGGGATTCCAAAGAAACCTTAAAACATCTGCGGCATTCATCGACCTATCAGCGGCCTATGACACCGTTTGGAGAGAAGGCTTAATATACAAGTTCCTTCGAGTAATTCCATGTAAGCTTACAGCTCGTCTGCTAAACAACATGCTGAACGACAGGACAATCCAAGTTATTATGGGACCCGATACAAGCTCTCCAAGGAAACTTAAGAATGGCCTACCACAAGAATCAGTACTTGCACCTCTGCTATTCAGTCTCTACATTGCAGATATACCAGACACGAAGTCAAAGAAGTACGGCTACGCCGACGACTGGGCCCTAACAACATCATGTAGGACATTTGAAGAGACAGAGCTGATCCTGTCAGACGATCTGAAAAAATTGGGAAAGTACTTTCGAAAATGGAGACTACAACCAAACGCAAGCAAGACCGAGGTAACATGCTTTCACTTAAATAATAAGTCTGCTAATAGGGAACTTAGAATCCAATTTGAAAACACATGGCTGACCCACAATAAAACCCCAAAATACCTGGGCGTTATACTCGATAAAACACTCTCCTTCAAGGAGCATTTATCCAAGACAGCAGAAAAACTTAAAACAAGAAATAACATAATACAAAAGCTATGCGGAACAACATGGGGAGCGTCAGCATCCACTTTGCGCTCATCAGCTCTGGGTCTCGTTTTCTCAGCTGCAGAATACTGTGCGCCTGTATGGCTTAACAGCCCTCATGCCCATAAAATTGATACTCAGCTCAACAACACAATGAGAATGATCGCCGCTGTCATTAAATCCACTCCCACAGAATGGCTTCCAGTCTTAAGCCATATCCAGCCTCCAAATCTGCGCCGTGTGAATGCTCTTACCAGAGAGTACAAAAAGATCTTGGCTAACCCAAATCTCCCAATACATGAAGACATTGAATACGCCAACCTCCATCGCCTCCGCTCTAGAAAGCCACCCACCAAAACAGCAGAATCTGCATTAGAGGAGGGCTTTGACCTAACCACCGCCTGGCACCAAGAATGGACCACCATGCATCAGAACAACCGAATGCCATGTATTACCCAAAAACCCCCAGGGTACGACTTACCACGAAAGACCTGGTCCACTCTAAACAGAATCCGAACTCGCCTACTTCTTACATAAATGGGGCAAGATACCATCGCCTCTCTGCGAGTGTGGGGAATACCAAACGGTGAAGCATATTATAGAAGAGTGCCCTGGATCGGCTTACGAGGGATCACCTGAAGATTTCCTGTTGGCGACTCCGGAATCAATAGCCTATATAGATTTATTGAAAACTTGTTTGTAGTAGAAACATACTGTATAATGTGTCTTATGCCATACGCTAAATAAATGTATTTATTTTATTTTTATTTTACGTCGGCCTATTTCTGCAACGAGGCCAATCACCGACGCCCGGGAATTTGTCACACACTATCTGGTAATTTTGCCGAATCCCTCTTTGTCGAGGGTAGGGTTCTTTAACGTGCCAACATCCATGACACGGGACCCACAGTTTAACGTCTCTTCCGAAAGACGGCGCAGCTCTTTATCCAAATTCCAAACCTATGTATTTTAAAACTGCAAATAAAATTTAACTTTAACACCCTGTAACTCCGTCAATAATCAATTCTCGAAAAAATGTTATAGGAGGAGATATCATTAATTTCGGTCTAGAATTATTCCCTAAATTTTTTGCTCATCATTTCCGGACACCTTGTACCTATATCCAAAGAATGTTTACCGTTATTTCCTCCTACTTCTCAGGATTATCTTCTTTAACTTTAATTAAGACGGAAAGTTCCAGATAAAGGCCATATTTTTCTACTGTCCAAGATTGTATTCAATAACAAAGCAGACTGAATTAAGCATCATATTGCTGTTTCCAATAGTGCTGCCTAATAAATGAAAGAACGTTTAATTATTAACTTCAGTAATGCCCACCAGCTCTTTTTACTGTAGGGGCGACGCTGTGTTGTTCTGACAACCGTCGTCGTCTATCTCAAATTTGTTATGATATAATTTTCAGTAAGTTAAGCTAAAGTTCGGAGGAACACAATATAATATTATTTTGCTCTGTTACTCTCAAAATTGGGATCGGAATGTGAACCTCTAGAAAAGCACTATTCGTGATTCGGACAGACAGTCCGTACATATACAGGGTGATTCACGGTGGATGGAACCAGATAACTCACGATGGAACTTAGACGTTTCTGACGAACCAGTAAAGGAATCGTTCTGAAAATTTGGTCGTTTACATAAACGGACACGCTCTACCTATCTAAAATATTTTTAACAATACAGTGTTGCCGCTTCCACACAAAAATAATAGCCACTTCGATATTTTAAATGGAACACCCTACATATTATTAAATTTTTAAATTCTACATAAAATTATAATTATGTTTTAATAAAAGCATTATTAGTCTATGCTTAATGGTTTCCGAGATATTGTCTCTTGAAAAATGACATTTTTGAACTTTGACAGCTTTTAGCTTTTTATCTGTACGTCTGAGAGCAAAACGGCTTACATGTCCCTATCTTCGATTTTTATTATCTTTCCAAAAGTAACAACTTCCGGTCAAACCGGAAGTATCATATTTCCTACATCCGGTTTAACCGGAAATTGACAATTTTGGAAAGATAATAAAAATCGAAGATAGGGACATGTAAGCCGTTTTGCTCTTAGACGTACAGTTAAAAAGCTAGCAGCTGTCAAAGTTCAAAAATGTAATTTTTCAAGAGACAATATCTCGGAAACCATTAAGCATAGACTAATAATGCTTTTATTAAAAAATAATTATAATTTTATGTAGAATTTAAAAATTAAATAAAATATAGGGTGTTCCATTTAAAATATCAAAGTGGCTATTATTTTTGTGTGGAAGCGGCAACACTGTATTGTTAAAAATATTTTAGATAGGTAGAGCGTGTCCGTTTATGTAAACGACCAAATTTTCAGAACGATTCCTTTACTGGTTCGTCAGAAACGTCTAACGTTCCATCCACCGTGAATCACCCTGTATAAACAAAATGTCTATTATCACGAAATTATCGCCTGCACAGAATTTAATCCGCGGACCACCCTCACCCACCCATGAAGCGCTACCCCATCGAACTTAAAATCTTAAATGGCACTACCCCACTTGTGACATCTCTCTGAAGCGCTTATTAAAACGCTTTTTAGCGATACCAAAATTAATTAGATTTAAGTACGAAATGTTTTGACAGGGAAAATTAGAAAATACGCGTAAATGATGAACAATGATCCCAAGTCTAAATTAAAACACTATTGTATTGCTAAAACTATCTATTTTGTTTGAAAATTCTTCAATAAAAATTGCATCTTTTAAATCATTTAAAATTTCACGTGCTTACTTTTGCCATCACTGCATTTTTTCTTCTAATTTAATTTAATTCGGAAATGCTGTATTCTATGGAAGAAAGAGTAGAAATGATTTTTCCTTATGATGTTAAGGGTACCTATGTGCTATTTGAAAACCGCCAGCACTTTTAATAAAAGGCATACTGACAAAAACGTCAGCCACGTCTACATAAGAGATTTCGTTTCAAAATTTCAAGGAACTGGATTCGTTGAAAATAAAAAAAGACAACAACCTAGTGTTTTTGATGAAGATATGCAAATTAAGGTTATTGGGCAAGTTTCTATAAATCCAAAGGTGTCAATGCGTCATTTACCAACAGTTCTCGGCCAATCCAGAGATTATGTTAGGAAAGTACTGAAAATGCATCAATTTAATCCTTACAAAATAAAAATTTTGCAACAGCTTTGCGACGATGATCCGGATAAAAAAAATCCGTTTTGTAAAACCATGACAGGAAGAATTACGACAATACCCGAATTTATACACAACATTTGCTTCAGCGATGAGTCTTCTTTTTGCTAAATGAATAATAATATAAAGGCAATCTAATTTTAAACGAAGAACTTCTACACCAAAATTATCAAAACCAGTGGATTGGCAGAAGAGATACAATTGAGTGACCGACAAGATCACCTGATCTTATCTCTATGGACTTATTTTTATGGGGTTACATTAAATCACTAGTTAACAGAACCCAGCCGGGTTCTCTGGAAGAATTGCGTCAGAGGATAATTGATGCTTGCCGAAGTATTCCAAGGGACATTTTTCGGAAAGTTAGGAAGGAATTTGCAAATCGAACACAAAAATTTTCATTTCGATTTAATTATCATTAATTTTGGTAACACAGGAAAGCATTGTTGATAAGGTTTCCAGAGAGGTGGTAGTGTCATTTGAGATTTTAAAGTGGATGAGGGTAGTGTTTTAGGAATTGGTAAGGGGGATCCGCAAAACCCCATTCTTATTCCCCCGCGTTTTTGTGAAAAGGGTATTTTTAGCTTAGAAAATAGAACTATTGCAAGTTTTCAAAAAGCCCTGTAGTATAAAACATAGGATCAATACGAGGTGTGCCAAAGTACTGATGCTTCGCACACTAATTATTGTAAATGAAATTGTAACATATGTAACCAATTTTAATAACAATAAATACACAATAAAAACATCAGTATAATACGTGTATTATCTATAAACTACCTATTTAAAATATTCTCATATAAACAGTTTTAGACACACTGTATATAGAAACGTCAATACGATTGCCGTATAATTTTATTATGAATAAAACTTTCAAAAAAAGTTTACTTTAAGTTCTGTGGTTCTATTTTAAAATTTTGGGACCTTATTCGCAATTTAATAAAAAAAAATATTTGCTAATACAAGCATTTCTTAAAAATCTTTACACCGATTTTAATAACTATAGAGATTCCTGTCATACTATTTATTAATATTTTAGGAACCTCAGATCCGGGGAGTTATCAGGCCCTTGGGCCGGACACAATCGTCTCCCCTACCCCTTGGCCACCCGTTGTTAAGAAATCCCCTGCCACCCGAACCAGAACCCCCTCAGCCCCCGCCTGAAGAACAAGAACAAAGAGATTTGGAGTTAAGAGCCAATGAATCTAGAAGGTAAAAAGATAACAATTACTTGGTTATCATAAAAAAAAGCGAATAAATACTCGCTTTACGTGCTGCGTTGTAGATGTAGATCTTATTTTATGTAATTTCAGATTTATTTGATTAATATTTCACAAGATAGAGGTATGGGATAACGAGTTTTTAACAATTTTTTATACCGTTTTGGCCAACTCGGACTTACAACGGCATTTTAGGTAAGTATAAGAGATTGAATTATATGTTTAGTGGCTCGCAATAACGACGACAGATAAATCAGTGTTGCTGACGTGACCAACGCATGTCGAGGCGATCCCTCGGTTAAAGAGAGGGGATCATTTTTGTGCTGACGAAATCAGCTCGACAGAAATTCAGACCATATTTGGTAATATTTGGAACTTCGTTCTGGTTGTGCCGCGGATTTAATTACACTCGAATTATTTTACGTATTTTCCATTTCAAGTAGTTAACTATAATACTAATTACTGCATTTAAAAATGCAACAATTATTTTAAATTGTTTGTTTTTGTCAGCCACGTAAACACAAAGTACACGTAGGTACCTACAGTTATTTTAAAAAGGGTCGAAGTGATATGATCAACAACCAGAACGAATTATATCCTATGCTTGAACCACAACAGTTTTATTTTTCTAAATGTCATCACCAAAGGGATGCTATATATATTGTTGTTTTTATTTAGTCTAAGTTGAGATTTTACAACACTACCCCTAAAACGTGTGTTGTGGTGGATGTGTTTTTTTAAGCATAGACTGGCATAGATAAACTGATCAAACAGAGCCATGATTGAATGTCGAGAAAAGTGGAAGTTAGGAGATGTGGTAATGTTAGCAATTATCGTAACCGCACACTTTTGCTTTAAAAATGCCCTTTGAAGATTAGTGTCTGCAGCGCATCCCCACACCAAGACCCCATATGGCATTCTGTAATAGAACATATTATGATTGGCAATTAATGCCGATTTGACCAGCTGTCAATCGTATTTCACCCAAAAAGAAGAAGAAAGTTTATCGCATAAGGAATTAATATGGTCGCGCCATGACAAAGCTGAATCTAATTGAAGACCCAGAAATGTATGCGTTACATTATTTAATCCACCCCTCAATTTAAAATTTAGCCGAGCTGTTTTTGACTCATTTACCAGGAGTAAATTTGCGGAAAACCATGCTTTAGCCTCATCAAAAACCGACTAGGGCAATACCAGCAAGGGATTGGTTTTTACTGCATCTATACACGAAACTGGAATCATCCGCAAACAGTATTGTATGTACAGCAAGCCCTAATGGAAATAGACCTAGGAAGGTCGTTTACGACGATTAAGAAGAGGACAGGCCCCAAGACAGAACCTTGGGGTACCCGCCTAACTCATAGAGAGGAACTATGCTGATTACCTATGTTGTACCTGTTGATAACGGTCATTAAGATATGAACTAAGAAGATCCAGAATAGCTCCTCTTTTTCCGTAATACTCTAACTTAGATAGTAATTAATTATGATCCACTGAATCAAACGCTGACGTCAGATCGGTTAGCAGGCATTTAGAATCCTCGCTTCTCTCTGTTATAGGTAAGTACGTTTGAAATAACCCGAACAAACTGAAATTTTGCATTTTTAAAAACCGCGTAATTTTTATATTTGTAATTTTACAAACACAGTCGCGTGTGTTACCATTTTATGTATACTTTTAAAATTATCACTTTTTATTGAACAAACGAAAAATCTGTAACCACGAGGACTCAAATTTTTAAAATTCCTTATTCTTGACGCGCGACGTTTATAATTTAGGACAATATTAGTTAATTAAAGAATAAAATTCAAAAAAGACACGTATATAAGTAGAAAATGACGGCATTTCATCTACGTAGGTCACTAGAAAAGTTTTGCAAAATCTCAGAAACGTAAAAGAACTAATCTTATGGCGTTCTAGGATGTTGAAGAGTAGACAAAGACAGTTATCCTACTACGGCAGAATGTCGTTTTGACGGATCCCGGGATTGGGGAGTTTAAGAGGGAAAATTTTGGTCCAGAAGACAACTCTGATGCGTTATGAACTTCAACTAATATAAGCAAAGTATAACTAAAACGAATCCGCGAAGCATTATACTTACCAGGCACAGGAGGTAATAAATATTAGTGCACCAAGTGACCAAATGTACCCACAATTCTGCATGACCACCCTAAAAAAGGAAAAGTGTGTTCCCTAATGGTCCCCCATAATTTAACAGAGGACCAGAAGATATGCCTACAGTAAATTGGTGTAAAAAAACACCAGTACACTCTTGGGGGCAATAATCTGTACACAGATGGCTTAAAAACCAAAAAGGGTACCGGGGCAGGAATACAGGGACCGAGAAAAGATTCCCTGGGCGATTTTTCCACGGTATTCCAAGTAGAAATCTAGGCCATCTTGTAGAGTGCGTATTAAAACAACAGAAGAACTTGCGTCAATAAGCGAATCTTCTAAGAACTGGCACCACATTTAAGCAAATGCGTAAATTCGTAAAAATTGTTCGCTTACAATTTTATGGAAATTGTCTAGCACTTCATATAAAATTAAAAATGTTTACTTTTATATTTAACGGTTTCTATTACGCAAATGTATGACCAATATCACAATTTTATTACTGGCGCTCACGTACTCACGAGCTAGTCACGTTTACACGAGTTCAAGTACTTTGGGTCTGTCTAACTCATTGATGCATGGGTAAGTAAATAGACGATTCGGAAAGATGTATAGGTTTATTAACCCTTAATATGTTAATGGTACAAATATGATTAGCCAACTAAAAGGGGTTTTCTTAACTTTATTCCGGTAACATACTACGCACCTTTAAAAGTAAAGTGACACAACTCGAAAATTGTATATTTCTAGGATAAATCATAAAATGACATTAAATACCGCCCTCTATTAGCTGCCGCTTGACCTAATACCAAATCACTTCTCCCAAATTAGCGGAACCTATTTATGCCTTTTTCATATTAACGGTATTCGCGCGTCTTTTTAATACTAAAGAGTATAATTTCAGTATGTTGTCGCATTCGACGGAAAACTGACACTGCTTTAAGTCTAAACTGACTTGATTCCAAACATTTTACAAAAAGATAACTGATCTTTAATAAAAAAATGACATTATTCTAAAATGACTCGCTGAATACAATGACAATTTTAATGTTAAAATGGTATAATTCCAAATAATTCGTTCTCTGCTAAAAAAAATTTGGAAGTAAAAAGACCTAACTTGTTATTTATTTTTATTTTTTTTACCATTAGGAGTAGGTTTTAATATCAAATTTAAATAATTGTCTTCTAGTGAAACCATTTAGCTAATGTTTCCCCAAATTTAACATTTAATTTATTTTATTACTTGGGCTTAGGAGACAAAAGAGTTACAGGGGTCCAATATATTTTACAGTTTTTCCTGTTTTCTTCAAAACTCTATTTTTTGGATTGTGTCACTTTAATTTTAAAGGTGCGACTAGTCCACCTACATTAAGAGTCCTGCAATAGTGCGTCAGGCTTCCCTAGCTTTTTTTATTTATTAGATTAGGAATTTCAGTCTTATGCTTACTTATACAATTTCACGTCCTGTATTTCAAAATAATATTTTCGTCCAAGAAAGTGTGATAACATAAAGTTACATAATTTTTTTAAATGGGATATCCCATATTATTTGGTATTTTTAAGTTTATTTTAGTGTCCTTTAGAAGAATTGTTTACAAGTTTATTAAATTTGCTTTCGTAGTTTAGGACTAATAAATTTAAAACTAAAAAAAAATGTGTAGCCTTGGAAAAAAACAATGTAAACGTTTTAAAACATATTTGATTATTAAGAGCAAACACTAGCGATGTCTGCGCCATTTGGTTTTTTGATCAATATTTCGTTTATCTCTTCGTGTTCTCCAAAAAGCGGCCAAATACCCGTTTTTGGGTAGCAATTATCTACAGTTTCAAGTTAAAAAAAATAAATCGATAAATTAATAAAAGCAGAAAACAGAATTTGGTCAAATTTGCCTTTTTTCTGCTTTTATTAATTAATTTATAAATAAATTTTTTTTAAAGTGGCGAGTCAGCCTGGGGGACCCCCCACTCTAAGCCTCCACGGTAGGGCAAAGTGTGAAGAAGTTAATAGAAGGAGGCCTATAGATAGTCCAAGTGTATTTAGACGTTTTTGTTCTGTGATCCATCCCACTGAAATTTTACTCATGCCCAGTTTATAATATTATGCTCTTTCCATTGACAGCATCTATAGAATAAAACTATTACTATTATGGGTACAGAATAGCTATTTTTTAATGTCACAACACCCTGGTCGGACCCGGCAAAATCCTGTACTTTGACCAGTAGATTAATTATTCTAAAGGGGTTCTTTTTTTAAAACTTTTACATTGAGGGGCAATACTTTCGTGTTTTAACATTTTGCTATAGAGTCTAAAACAATACTATTTTGTCACCCCTCTTGATGGTCGGTTAGGCTGTAAATTAAGCGATTTTATTGATGGCAGGGTAGGCGTCATATACGTGTACTTTTAAAATTATCTCTTTCATTTTGCTTTACTGGCGCCCAGGTTACAAGCACGTATTGACAATTTTTTTAATTTGTGTATATATAGGTGAAGTGTGAAGTATGTAGATACGTTTACTGGAATTCCTCGAGTCATATTAGATTAGGAAATCGGCAGCTGAAATATATCTCGGCACTTGAAAAAAGTTAGGAATGTTTTAAACCTAAAATAAGTGCTTTAATCAAAAATAAAAATAAATGATGTTTTGCAAATGGATACCCGGCCGATTTTTAATTAGTAGTCACTGACAAAACTAGACGACATTGTCGATTTCAAAAATAATATGTGGGGTAACTGGGCCGTAACAAGCCTGGTACCCCAAAAGTATTTTATTTCAAGCTAAATGGTAGCGCCAATCCACCTTATTTTATTACATTTCATTTATTACATTCCCTTTTTTATCTCTTACAGAAAGCATCTACATGATTTTTACGAAAAACAATTTTTTCTTTTTTCTTTCCCTCTTATTTGACCAATTTCACATGTCTCCGATATAGTTTAATTAAACTAAAGATCTTTTATTACGTACACTTAAAGATGGTTTTTACAAAGTTTTTTTAAAAAACTCCCTAATTTTTCTTTTTTTCTCTTTATTTCCCACCCACAGTGGCTTTGCACTGGTCCTTGACTTTTCAGTATGCTGAAATCTTTTCTGTCTTTTGACTATCAAATTTTTTTTCACTCCTCGTGTTTACCATTGAAAGCTCCATTAAGGCTTATATTATCTCACTTTTTATTTTCTCTGCTGCTAATAACATCAGCTTTGTACCATTTACTTTGTTTTCCTGATGATGAGTGTTTCTACACTAGAAACATGTCGATTAAATTCTATAATGAATCATTCTAGGTTCGCCTAGTTTTTTGAATAAAAAATTGTGGAGAAAGACTTTGTGCTTTTCTTTTTTCTATAATGTGTAGAAGTTAAAAATTTAATTTGATTTGTCTTAACAGAATACAACAAAATTGTCATTACCTTTTTTACTTTTCCCGAAGAATAAGTAATAATTACTTGTATTCCCAAAAAACTTTTTTTGAGATATTATCAGATCACAAAAAGCATTGTATCCAACAACAACGTATCCATTGGTTACGTTCTACTATCAAGTTATTAACAGTTTGTGATCTATACACAGGTCCAATAATGTGCTTTCCTGAAAATGTTCTTTCAAAACTTGCATCATAAACAAACCTATGTTCGGCTTAAAGACTTTTTCATTGACCCTTGAAAAAGTTTAAAAAAAAAACGAAACGTTGAAATATTCATTTTGTGGCTTGTCCTCATTCCAGTTATACTTATCCTAATTATATTTAATAATAGCATTTTTAAGTTCTATAGGGATTAAACTAAGTAAAGTTGTTACAACGTTCCTTTTACTTAAAATCTACCGGTACCGAGATACTGACATTTTTTACATTTTGACTACTTTTAGCTACTTTAAAAATAATTAGTTACTCGAAAAAACCTCTTAAGCTACTTTTGATAGCTTAAGTTACCCTTAAATAATTTAAGCTACCTGTTACAAGTAACTACTTTACCGACAAAATGCAGAACTTGTCTATTTATTGTTATTGCCTCTGATGTTAACCAAAAAAAAATTTAATAAAAAAAAAATTGAATTAACATTTTAAAAGTTTTTGGATAGCAGGAAGGCAGCACATCAGTATATTAAAAGCTATTCCAATCATTAAACAATTAAGATTCAACACCTTTCTTTTTCAGCTCCAGTGGAGTAATTAATGTTTGCTACCTATATTAATACTCCATTACGACATGGATTTTCGGACAGCTTATTTGAAAAGCTCTTCTGCTTAAAGAAAATTGTTTTCAGTTCCACCTTCTTCGGCATAAAAATAAAATAATATATAATATTAACTAAACATATTGTCCTTGTTCTAATGAGATTAAAATTTATAAAATTAAATAAAAATGCTTATAACTTCCATAGCCTTGTCAGCCCTATATGTCAGGGTTGCCCAGAAGTCCGGAATAGAATTAATATAGCCTAACCTGTAATTTTTGGGAAAAACGCTCAGACACGTCAATTTAGTTTTATATATGCTCTCATTTTGACATTATTCGATTGTTTTTTTATAGACATTTGTCGAAGATATGACGACATCGATCTTTTTTTAAATGGAAGCACATCTTGTGATACATCATTTGAAAGGTAATATCTCGTACAGTATGCTCATAAATTTTGGCGCGATTCTGTCAAGCTATTTCAAAATGGCGACTGTTAAAAGTTTTTAAAAAATCTCTATTTAAATAGTCGGGAATGATAAACCATTGATGTTTTTTTTACCTTTCAAGGTAAGAAATCTTCATTGTTTCACGTTCTGACATTTTGTGACATTGTGAACTTGTAAAATTAACTTAGGTATTTCCGAAGTATTATTTTACAATTTTCTAAACAAAAATGGTTTTGTCGGAATGACAGCGTATCGAAGTCTTGATATTGTTAGGATGTGGAGATAAAATAAGAAGTCAAAGTGAAGTGTGCGCTTATTTAATGCTAAATATCCGGACAATCAAATTTCACAGGGCACTGTTAGTAAAATTTTCCACACATATGATGAACACGGCACAGTAAAGGTCTTGCCTAGGAATGTGTGTTTTAGATAAAAAAAAATGGATATTGCATTATCTCTGCAGGATAATCCGCATGTTTCAACAGTTTCATTGGCTCAAAATCATGATACATCTAGAGGTACTATTGGAAGATTTTTGAAAGCAGAAAAATACCATTCTTATAAAGTATATCTTGTCCAAGAACTGACGAAGATGACTATGACAGGCGTTTGCAATTTTGCGAAGAAATGACAAGACGGTGCGGTGTGACGATAATAGGTTTCCACAAAACATATTACTTTCGGATGAAGCTACTTTCTATTTGAATGGGGTCATTAACAAACATAATTATCGTTTCTGGAGTCAAGAAAATCCACGATGGATATTTGAAGCGCATAGTCAGCGGCCCCAGAAAGTAAATGTATGGGCAGGTATCATTAATAACCGAATTCTGGGGCAATTCTTTTTTGAAGGAAACCTCACAGCTGAACGGTACCTGAATTTCTTAACCTTCGAGTTGATGCCTGCTCTAGCTGTAATTTTTCTCAACGAAGTAGATCTATACCTAATGAAACAATTTGGTTTCAGCAAGATGGTGCTCCCCCGCATTTTGGTGTCAATGTGAAAAGATATTTAGATGAGATATTTCCAGGTCGCTGAATTGGACAACGTGGTACAATTGAATGGCCACCAGACTTAACGCCTCTAGACTATTTTCTTTGGGGATATGTAAAAGAAAAAGTTTACCAAAATAGGCCAAATAATATTGAAGATTTGAAATACAAAATTAGATTGGAGACACTCAACATACCAGCTGAAGCCATTCGGAATTCCGTCGACAAATTTTACCATCGTCTGGGAATATGCCAAGTAGAGGGTGGAGGACATTTCCAGCATTTGCCACGTTAAACCACCTTTTTGTTGTGTTTTGTTTTGCTTCGTTACGTTTTTTTTTACAAAATAAATAACAAATAAACTATAACTGTTGTTAAGTCACAAACTGTCAGAAGGTAAAAAAACATCAATGATTTATCATTTCCGCTTATTTAAATATAGAGATTTTTTAAAAACTTTAAACAGTCGCCATTTTGAAATAGCTTGACAGAATCGCGCAAAAATTTATGAGCATAATGTAGGAGATATTAGCTTTCAAATGATGTATAACAAGCTGTATGTTTCTATTTAAACAAATGTCTATAAAAAAAGACCTAATAACGTCAAAATGAGAGCATATATAAAACTAAATTGACGTGTCCGAGCGTTTTCCCCAAAAGTTACAGGTTAAGCCTATATTAATTTTATTCCGGACTTCTGGGCAACCCTGTATATCAAAAATAGCTATTTACCTAACAAGTGCGAAAAATGAATTTTTCCGCACGAGTCTGCCATTCACCGAACGACGCGTAGCGGAGTTCGGTTAAGCAGCCGAGTGCAGGGAAAACATTTTCCGCACGTGTCAGGTACAATAGTTTTTCTACAGACGTGTGGAAATAAGTAACACATATTTCAAGAATTTAATAATTTTTAATTAACTCTATAACAATCACATAAATATGTAACAGTAACTAATTCTGAGAAAAAAAAGTAATAACTACAAGTTAATGATATATTATTGATTTTTTGACATAATCGTGCCGAAAATTTTTTCCGCACTAGTGTGGAAAAACCAATTTTCCGCACGGATTTTTGACATAATCGTGCCGAAAAAGGTTTCCGCACTAGTGTGGAAAAAAGATATTTTACCTAACTGCTTGACAGTATGTCAAAAATCATTTTCTACAATGTGCATCTCAGGTTCAGTTTTAAAAACTGTCAATAATATATTTGTAGGTATATTTTGAAACCTTAATGTTTTTATATTTATTAATCCTAATTAATAACAATTAAAGCCGAAGAACACAGTTTTTCAAAACTACATTTAATGACTTAAAATAATGTACCCTTAAGAGTAATAGCTTTAAAAAAACTAGCTTGTAGCTTAACTACTTAAATTTTAAGTAGCTTCTAGCTAGCTACTTTTTTCCAGTAGCTCTGGAAATGGATTAGACTTTCTTATTTATACGTGTTTATGTAAGGACAAAACTCCACGAGAAATTATTTATTTATAACCACCAACGGCAACCTAAAAGAAGATAAAAATTAATTTTTCCAAATAACTCTTTTACTGCTTGCATTAAATATCCCTCCTGCTACCTTCATGATTTTTTACTTTATGTGTTTCACCTCCATAACATTACATTTCTCATTTTTTTCTCAACAAAGAAAAACTTCGACTTGTTATATACCTACATATTCTTTGAAAACGGTGTGACTTTATAAAAGTTTTATTACCCTCCTAATGCGATCACGTAACAATGCCGTGTAAACTAGTTAGTGTTGTATTGCGTAAAGTCTGCCTCGATTTTCCAATTATTCAAGAAGGTCTTTTAGGAAGCCGGCCTTGAAGGCATTTTCTAAAAATAGGAAAATCAATAAAATATATGGCGACCACCTATTGGGACGAAAATAGATTTGACAAATCGGTTGCAACCTCAGCAGCAAGTTGATTCACATGGGCGGAGATTAAGAAGGACTAAAATGTTTTTTCTACGATAATTATAAAGAAACTGCACGTTTTTTCATTACATAGTGTGTATATATATGCATGATATACAGGGTCCGGCAATAGTGCGTCAGGCTTCCATAACTCACGAATTAAGTTAGGAATTTTATTCCTATGCTGACTTACACTGTTTCAGATGGTGTTTTACCGTGCGAGCAAAAATTATTTGCATCAAAGAGGGCTTGGATTAAAAAACGTAGGGCTTTTTTTAGATCACAATGATATGGGGACGATATATATCTAACCAAATCTAGGTTAAAATTTTGTCAAATTCATATTATGACATGATATGCCAAACTAATGAGTAATAAAATAAGTAGACAAAAACAAATTTATTTTTGTTGTTTACAAAATTAACAAAGTAAGAATATACAGAAAGAAAAAGAAAATTAATTACATAATTTGCTGAAATTGGCCACCGCCATGCTTGAAGCATAAATTCACACGTCTCTTCATAGTTTCGAAAGTGTTGACCAGCATCTCTGGAGAAATGTTACCACATTCTTGAATCATCCTTTCTTGTAATTGTTCTAAATTTGCAACTGGTGTTTTAAAAATAGTGTTCTTTAAATGACGAAAAACGAAGTAATCCACAACCGTTAACCGTTAAACAAGGTGATCTAGGTGGGAATTCAATGTCTGATCGAAAACTGATCAATCTGTCGTCGAAAAAATTGTTAAAAAGTAGTTAATAGTTTCGGCGGCTGTATGGGCGGTTGCACCGTCCCGTTGAAAATATCCAAAACATAGTTCGTCGTCGAGTAACAAATGGATTCAAAATATTGTCTCTATACCGCTGTGCTGTAACTGTGTCATGGAAAAAAATAGGACCAATAATTCTTCGGGAAACAGCTAACCAGACACCAATTTTGTGAGGGTGCAATGTGGACTCTACAAAAAAATGGGGATTTTCATTACCTACTCCACATGCGTGTATTCTGAGAATTCACATAACCGGAGAGGTGGAACCAGGCCTCATCCGAAAAAAATGTCAGGGCTAATAAATCATTTATTTCCAATAAATTTTGGGTAAACCATTGAGAGTAATTCCTGCGTCTTTCAAAATTTGTGGCTTGTATTTCTTGAAATACTTGCACTTTATAAGGAAATAAATTTAGCTGCTTCTTAAGAATAGTCCTGCATGTTTCATAAGATCTTCACTTCTTGGGACAGGCGTCTTATACAATTTGTTGGCGTATTTTGCATTATTTCACGAACGTTTGCAACAAGTTCTTCTGTTTTTACAGATGGTCTTCCTGCTCCTTTTTTGTGTTGTATAGAACCTGTTTCCCTAAACACAGCCACGGTTCTTTTCATGCAATGATAAAAATCCCCAGCAATAAAAGCAACGTTAGGAAAATGTTCGTGAAAATCGTCCATGCACAAACCCGGATTGTATTGCCACTCACCATTTACTTTAACCCCGTTTCGAAAATACGCTTCAACCATGAATGTTTTGTGCTGTTTCGTAAAGCCCATTGTGTGAATTGTTCAAGAAATTGGAAAAATTAGCGATGAATCAAATTACTTGTAACGACTGTCAAAGATGACTAAATAACTGATCGATTGTTAATTCAGATAGTTACTGACACCCAACAGGTATTAAACTCTACGGCTAAGCATTACGTCCTTAGATGCAAGGCCCTCTTTGATGCAAATAATTTTTGCTCGCACGGTATTTGTGCAAGTGATTTTAAAAATATTGTATTCATTTTCCTTAACTTTGGCTTATAAATTATGGTAGAATTATAATTCTAGGACCAATACCATTTCAATTTTTTTTTGCAGCATTCGACCGTTGTCTCGAGCCCTCAGCTCACCTGTAGTACACCTGGGCGCGCCAGACGGCGTTCCCGCTTTAACGCGACGACGTGCGTCTTCTGCGCCAACGACCGGTCTGGCATACGACAGTCAGATGCTCAAACATGCCTGCGCATGCGGCAACAACATAGTACATCCGGAACATGCGGGCCGTCTGCAAAGTATATGGTCGAGGCTGTTGGAAACAGGGTTAGTGTCCAGGTGTGATCGTCTGAGACCCCGGAAAGCTACTACGCAAGAGTTACAGACTTGCCATTCGGAAACGCATGCGTTACTTTATGGTACCAGCTCACTTAATAGGTAAGAAGTTTTGACATTATTAATATAATTTGAAGAATTAGTCCACGCTTAAAGTTGAGTTGAAAGTATGGGAAAGAAAGAAAAAACCAAAAGTCTTCCTCAACAAAATTTAATAAGAATAAAAATTCTCTAGGGTCTCTACATGTTTCGAACGTAGAAACGTTCATCATCAGGAGACAAAAATTTTATTTAGTGCTGATGGTTTTAGTAGAAGAGAAAAAAACCTTAATGGAGCTTTTATGGAATTAAAAATTAATGTGTAGAAGATACATAATATGAAGAAAATTGATAAAGGTTAAACCATACTGAGTATGTGAAAAAGTTATTAAAGATACTACAGACATATACTTGAAAAGTTTTATAAAAAATTTTAAATAATCTTCGACGCCTTCCTTTTATGAAGGTTTTTTCTTCTTCACCAGTTTATTTTGTTGGTTTAGACCCCCCTTTAATAACTGTTTCACATACTCAGTATGGTTTAACCTTTATCAGTTTTCTTCATATTATGTCCCTTCTACACATTAATTTTTAATAAAAGCTCCATTAAAGTTTCTTTCTCTTCTGCTAAAACCATCAGCACTAAATAAAATTCGTCTCCTGATGATGAACGTTTTTACGTTCGAAACATGTAGAGACCCCTAGAGAATTTTTATTCTTATTAAATTTTGTGGAAGACTTTTGGTTTTTTCTTTCTTTCCCATTATTAACATAAATGGAGTGGTGACTTGTTCCTTACATCATTGAAGCAATCTTCACATTTTGTTGAGATGTGATGCTGATGTCGTCCCCTGGGTTTTAAGTTCTGAGCCTTACACCTACAATAACAATAGGTTCCTTATACCGGGTGTCCCACTAAGACTGGCACTCGGTCGTATCTCAGAAAGTGTCAGCCTTATGGCTTGCGGAAAAAAAATTTTTTAGTAAAAGTGACCATGAGAAATTGCTGGAAATTGATTTTAAGTTTCTAGGTTGGCCGCTAGGGGGCGTAACTATGGTGGCCAAACAAAAAGGGGGATTTTCTCAAAAATTCTTATAGTATAGGTACATGTTTCAAAGGTAGCAAGTTCTGGATAACTTTTGTCTTTCGAGTTTTGCTCTACCTTTTTGTAGAAGGGGACAAATATTGCTATGTAAAAATATTTACAACTTTGGTTTGGCTTATCGGAATTTAACAAATTTGAATTCGCTAAATAGGGATTCTTTTGTTTTATCAATTTTATAAAAACCGAAGTCGTTCTGAAGTCCGCTGCGATAGCTAGAGGGCGCTATTTAGCAGAATCAATAATTTTTTCATTTTTCTCAACAATTTTAAATGCAATGATATATGTTTTTAACTTAAGCAAAAAGAAGAATAAATAAGAAGAATATCTGTGAAAACCGCAAGCCAATATATTTTTTTAAACCGGAGATATGGAAAATATAATATAGAATTGATTTCCATGTCCATAAGAATAAGCTGACGTTTTAATACGGTGTTGTAGGCAAGAACTTACAAATACCATACCATAAGCAACACAACACTTTTTTAAATTAATGTTCTGTAAATTTAAATTATTTACAACAACAAAATTTTGATGAATTTCCTTGAAATTGTAAGCACGTCAAACGCCTCTTCGTTTGAGATCGGTATTTTGACGCAGCACAAATTTTAAGAAAATAAATCAAATTTTAACGTATTAAAACTTTGACAAGTACTATTTCATTTTTTGAATCAAAGCATTCTTCCCTTTTTTGTTTCAGAACCAACTTTTAAAATTTTACTGCCATCCTCTATTATTTTTGTTGTAAATAAATGCAATTTACAGAACACTTAATTTATGGAAATGTGTCGTGTTAATTTTGGCTTTGTAGAAGACACAATGGTATGGTATTTGTAACATCTTGCCTTAAATACCGTATTTTTTTTCTGAGGTAAGGCCGAGAGTCTTTCTGAGTGAGGCACCCAGTATATATTTTCTAAAAATTACATGATAATTAAAATTAAGCAACTTATTCCTTAACGATACAGTCATAGGATGACAAACTTTGTGATCTTTAATCTTTACCCTTAACCAAATGAGGCCGTACCCTCAGGCAGTCTCACGACATCAACCCGACTTGTAGGCAATACAATAAATAAAAGTATATCCAGTATGGTCAATTTATTCGAGACGACATCATTTATGAGATATATTGAGAACATGAAACCATTGCCAGTTGTTACAAAGATGTCGAGTGGAGACCTATTGTTATTATCGAGTGAATATAAAAAAGAGAAATGTTGGCCGGCAACAGTATCGTATCGTATCCCTTTTTTGCCGTAGAGCACCGCCATATGGATGCCTTAAAAAAAATACACTTCAGAAACATTTGAGCGACATGTCGTGTGGGTGTGTGAGGATAGGATCTAACCCTTTGCGTAAACTTTATTTTGTTTTATAAATAATTTTAAAAAAAGTTATCGTTGTTTACGACTTATTATATAATTAGTCCTAATATTTCGAAGAATGTATAATTCCCTCGCACTTGATTAAAATATTTATACTAGTTTGATAAGTATTAACTTTAATTATTTTTAGGCACAAGGTTGATATGAGCAAACTTAGCGCCTTGCCAGTGAACGCATTTGTCCGCCTGAACTGTGGAGGAATAGGAGTGGACACCGACACTACCTGGAACGAGCATTACACAGCTCCAGCAGCACGAATGGCCGTCGGCTGTACCGTGGACCTGGCAGTAAGAACGTGGACTGGAGATATCCGAAATGGTTTCGCGATCGTACGACCACCAGGGCACCATGCCGAACCTCAACAAGCCATGGGCTTCTGTTTCTTTAACTCTGTGGCAATAGCAGCTCGAGTGCTACAGAAAGATCATCGTGTTCACAAGATACTCATATTTGATTGGGACGTTCACCATGGCAATGGCACTCAAGAAATTTTTTACGACGATCCTCGAGTGTTGGTCATCTCAATGCACCGTCACGACGATGGAAACTTTTTTCCGGGTACCGGCGGCCCCAACGAGTGTGGTACGGGCGCGGGTCTCGGATATAACGTGAACATTGCTTGGTCAGGAGGGTTAAATCCTGCTTTAGGGGATGCAGAGTATCTTGCAGCTTTTCGAAGTGTTGTCTTTCCAATCACCCGAGAATTTGATCCTGATCTTATTCTTGTGTCAGCGGGCTTCGATTCTACTGAAGGACACCTACCGCCTTTAGGAGGCTACCGCGTATCGCCAAGTTGCTTTGGTTATATGACTAGACAGTTAATGCAGCTGGCGCACGGTCGCGTGGTGTTAGCTCTGGAGGGTGGCTACGACTTGCCTTCTATCTGCGACTCCGCCGAGGAGTGCGTGCGCGTGTTACTTGGTGACGCTCCATCTCAAATTTCAGCGTTAGAGCTGGCTCGCGCGCCTTGTCCTAATGCCGCCGTGGCTTTACAAAAAGTGTTTACTGCTCATGCTGTTCACTGGCCTTGTTTGCGGGAAGCGTCCAAAACGGCTTTGTGCTCCTTTACCGACGCGGCGCGTAGTGAAAAGGAGGACAAAGAAACGGTAACAGCTATGGCCAGCCTGTCTATGCAGCATCAGCAGCACACACCCATGGTGACGTCGCCAATCAACTGCTCACCGCCTGCGTTCCATCCTGTCAGCCCGCAGGACGCTGGCCGTCCGCCCGCCTGAAAGAGGAAGAACGCCAGAGTGGCCAGAATAATTTCCCGTCAACCGAACATTCCCGCAGTCGCTCAAAGTGACCGCCAGTTTTAAGTTAAGAACAAATTCGTGTGTTTATTTTTGTTAATCTGTTGAAAGTTTTTAATAAAAACATTTATTTACTTTAATAATTGTTATTTTTATTTATTATATAAATATGTTTATATTATGGTAAATATATCCTATTTACACAAATTATATAAATGTTTCAAAAAGAAATCGTGATAATAAAATTGTTTAAAGTACAGTTTTGTTTTTATTCCTAAGGCTTTATCCATTTTTATGTTCCACTCTGAACTGCTGGCATTAAGCAATAAAAAATGTAATTAAATTAGCAGCCCACTTCCTCAGCAGATTATTTTATAAATATCTATTTTGGTTTTAAAAAATCGGTAAATACTTTTGCACCCTATCTTTCTTCCTAAATTCTAAATAATTAAATTAAATTACGATTTAGTAAATTCTTTAGCAATGTTGTCCATAAAACTTATGTAAATAAACTGTAGTTGCCAACCGTTATTTCCCTCCTACGGGAGGTTGCAAACGAATTTTGATAGGTGCCGTACCTATATAGGTACACTGATAGGGCTTGGAAGAATATCTAAAAACTAGGAAAATTAAGATTTAGTCAATTCTTTAGCGAGGTTTTCCAAAATGAAAGAAATTATTTAAATATACTGTAATTGCCAACCGTTATTTAACCCCTACGAAAGGTTCTAAACGAATTTTGATAGGTGTCTGGTTTGTTTGAAGTAGGTATATCTAATAATTAGCATGATACAAGGAAAACAATTTATGACATTGCGCATGTGGGCGAAATCTACGACGGCTAGAACCGCATCATGTGGTGCGGAGAATTTAAAAAAGTCAGTGGCGCGCAATTTTTTGTCAAAAATATAGTTGGACTGTCTTTCGGGACGCCACTGGACTTAATAATTTAATCTAATTGAGGTTAAATTATCCTCTTGTTATTACAAACAGAATTGCCAAATTTCAACAAAATCAAATAAAAGAGTATTGAGATATTTGCGAACATCCGAGTTTTTTAAAAGTTTTAACGCCCTGTATCGTAAGAACTATGCATTTTTGGGCCCCTGTTGATATGAACTTTTCTTCTTAAAATCACTTAAAGAAGCACCCCTTGGAGTTTGGCCACATACTTAAATAACACCCAGTATAAATTCCTTTAATAAAATTATAATATACGTCAAAGAAATTACCTTGTCGGAGTTTCATTGCCTTTATTTTGTTACATAACTCAACGTTTCATATATCAGATGTCCTTTAACGTCGTACGGGAAGAGGTATTTTTGTTTCTCCAATGTACGATTCGCCACACTCGCAAGGGATTTGATAGATACCATTTTTTGTGTTTTCATTACGGTGGGGTTTTACTTTTGTAAGAAAGCTTCTAGCGTATTTCCGGTTTTGAAGACTGTTTTGATATTATAGTTTTTGGTAATCCTTCTAATCTTTTCAAAAATACCCTTAACATAAGGTATGAATGAAATGCTTGCTCCTCTTTCGTTTCGGTATTAGTTTTCACTTCGCGATTTTTAAATTTTGAGATTAGTTACAAAGGTTTCAGGGTAACCAGTCTGTCCCATTGGAAGACCGCCATCCTGGGCATAGAACCTATAATTTACTTGAAAGTAGGAACTACGTAGACAACACTCCAATAGTTCCATCACTCAAATCAAAATACCTGTATATTTAGTAAACCAAGTATAGATATCCCAACTATCTGGAAACCTCTTCTTGCCAAAACCAACAGCTCAAACTACACACCCAATAAGCACGTAGGCGGAGTCATCAAGCTTCATTGCACATGGATAGTATTTAAGACAGTAGCCTTAGAATTATAATTTAGTTTACACTTGAATACGGTTAGAGATACTAAATAACCGAAACGTTGTGTCAAGTAACAAAATAAAGACAATGGAAGTCCGACAAGGTAATTTCTTTGATTTTGATTACTTTATTGTCTACCACCTTCAAACAACAATATGTTTCGTCAATTTTCCAAAATCCACCTAGGGGTTGAAAGAAGGGGTATAGTTTATTTTGAGGGGGTACATATAACTTTCTATAATTTTAAACTTGAAAATTGGTACTATAGGTACTTACTCTGTTAAAATAAGCAAGTACTATGCATTTTGATGTTTTAGGAAATTTTGTCCCTAGGGAGTAGAAATGGAGAGGTAAATTTCCTATATAAACTTTTATATAGAAGCTTTCATCTATCATCATCAAAAAATATATAAGTTTGTAAATGACACAATAGTCTGGCAGTTGCAGAAACAATTATTTTTATTGTACCTACTATTTTTAGTTGAAACTCATTTATTAATGTTTACAAAATTTGTAGGTTAGCAAATAAAAGTTTAAACCATCAACATCGTTCGGTAAATATTAACGCGTTTAAATCCTCCGTAGTCACATGATCTAAAAAATTTCTTACTCTGGTTTTATCTGCGAGGTAAGTTTTTTTAAATGCAGTTTCTAGCCCACATGCAAAATTTCAGCTGCATAAGATAATTTTGATTTTTTACCCATATTTTGTAAATCCCACTTTTGCAAAATTAGACTCGACGCAACTTACATAAAACTTCTTAGTTTTGACCATGTTTTAGTTCAGATATATTTTCTCTAAAGTAGAGCCATATTAAATGTGTGTTTTTCTACAAAATCAAAATTGGGCTATTAAAATTTGGTCGCATGTGATGCAAAGTTTATTTGTTTTTGACCCTGTATAAGGTAACTTCATAAAATAAGTATTTTTGAAAACGTAGTTTGTGTCTAAAAGTAATACACCTTAATATTAAGACAAAAAAAAACACAGTGTCATCAGTAAAGTGTTCATTAGTTAAGTGGAAAATAAATTTTAGTTGTGGGTAAAAAATCTTATGCAGTTGAAATTTGGCATGTGAGCTCGACTGCATTTAAAAAAACTTTTTCTAATAACTTTTTTCGATATTTTCAGAAATAACCCCACTTTTGAATTATTTTTTGGAAAAAATTAAAATTTGACAGATAATGCGAATCACGTGACTACTATTTTTTTGCTTAATTTTCATCTCGATCGAAGCAGAACTTGATGCCAAAGTCAAATTTCGAATAAGGCTATTAATAAAAAAAAAAATCCCATATGATGCGGACTTTACTGGTCACACTGTAGGTATATGGGTTAGAAAGTTTATATATTATTACGAACATAACAACAAATTGATGTTCAACAAAATTAATAATAACCACAATAAACAAGTTAATAAGAATAATTTTGAAGAAGTAGTCCATACTCAAAGTGGAGTTAAATTATATAAAAAAATAAAAGCACGAAGTCTTTCTCCACAAATTTTATTGTTCGAATAACTAGGCGAACCTAGGATCACATCGACATGTTTCGAGTGTAGAAACACTCATCATCAGGAAAACAAAGTTAAAGGTAAAATGCTGATGTTTCTAGCAAAAGAGAAAATAATAGTGAGATTGAGCCGTAATGGAGCTTTTAATGGTGTACAAGAGGTGTAAAATTGAGTAGTCAAAAGACCGAAAATGACGACTCCAGCATACTGAAGAAACGAGCGTTAGTGCAAAAGCACACTGTGCCGTGCGGAAAATGAGGGGAGTAAAAGAAAAAAATTCAGAAGATTAAGGGAGTTTTGAAAAACTTATCTGTAAAATTCATTATAACAGTACCTACTGAAAACTCTTGAGTTTTATTAAGCCCTATCAGAAACATGTGAAAGTATCGGAATAAAATTGAAAGAAAAAGGTTGTTTTTTATAAAAGACGAAGCATCTTTTGGTTTAAAGTAAAATTCTGTTGGGGTACCAGGCTTTTTACGGCCGTTCTCTTTTGCTAGAAACATCAGCATTTTACCTTTAACTTTGTTTT
Organism: Polydrusus pterygomalis; assembly: GCA_963969555.1. Taxonomy (NCBI): domain Eukaryota; kingdom Metazoa; phylum Arthropoda; class Insecta; order Coleoptera; family Curculionidae; genus Polydrusus; species Polydrusus pterygomalis. The sequence continues at coordinate 30,568,448 of OZ018376.1, read as the reverse complement.
CCTGATGATGAGTGTTTCTACACTCGAAACATGTCGATGTGATCCTAGGTTTGCCTAGTTATTCGAACAATAAAATTTGTGGAGAAAGACTTCGTGCTTTTCTTTTCTCTATTTAATAAGAATAGTTTTGATTGGCTCACCGATTCGCTGTGGTTCAGCGAGATTTATGTTTTTGATTGGCGTTAATATAATTGAGGAGCTTGTGTTCAAAAGCGGCTATATAACTTTTTTGCTGATATGCTTTTTTTGCGATTTTCTGTTAAGTTCCACACTATCAACTGGCACGATTATTTGCGTTCAAAACGGGCTATTTGTATGTTAAAATCGCATGTTAAGTCGGCCTTTTGCATCAAAACTGGCTATATCCTCTTTTTGCGATCAAAAGTGGTTATATCCTTATAAAGAAGCTGCTCTTCATATATAAATATTTTATGTTTCTTTTTGTGTTTGTGTTTTTTTTTATGTTTTGTGTTCCAGTCTTATAATAAAAATATGTTTCCTAGCGTTTTAATTGTTTTTTGTTGAGATTATTTAAGGCTTTGCGATCAAAACCATTTATATCCAGATTAATTTTCATTTTTCTCAAGAACTATTAAGATTTGAAAAAAAAATTCAAATTGCATCAATCTACTTCCCTAAAACACTATAAATAAACTTTTTTTTGCTATCTCTATATATTAAAGGCGAACCGATGAGAAGTTTTTGTCGATTCCTGAACATTTTTCCTAAATGGAGATAGCCGCTTTTGAACGCAAGCTCCTCAATTACAAATGGTTGCCAACTTTTTTTCTAGGGGAGAAAAATTAATTCTCTGACCACACATCCTATCCATGAGATGCCATTTTAAATACAAAGGCCTTATAGGAAATAAGCATTCTACTTTTTTTTTATAGACCTGTAGGAATCACCAATTGCGTAATAGAGTGTACTAAATTGTGAACAAGATTAAGATGCTAATTGCCTAGCTAAATGTTACTGTGTTACTATAATTTTGTTCCACCAACTTTTCTTATTCCTTCAGGCTATTACAATCCTACATCACCTTAAGATGATTTGGTCATATGGTTCACTGGCCAAATACAGTTCTCGCCATGGTAAGTCAATGGTGTTTATGGTACTCTCCTTGATATACCAGTCGATACCTATGATATTCCCTAAAATGATTGTGACTCAGTCTTACAAATCCGTAAATATTAATAGAATTTAAAATTGTTTTCTAGTTCTTATAACGTAGGCTTTAACATAAATACAAAATTAATTTTGCACCAAAAGGCAATGAACTACTTAGGCACATCTTCGATTTGTGTACTTAAGAAATTTTCGACTTTTCTTGAACTTTAATACAATGTTTACTGATTACCCATGTTGGAATAATACCGTTTTGAATTATTGACTTGTGGTCAGTCAGTGTGATTTCGTAAAGTTACCAATATAAGCTAGAGTTCCATTTAATAACTACACAAAAATTGGGGTAAGTGAATAGTTATTATAATTCATTTCATTTCTCGTCAGTATTAAAAAAAAAATTAAGCCTACAAAACCTATAATTTAAATTTAAAAATGCACAGGGTGCATTAAAAATTGCGGGGGGCTTGACAAACATTAATTATCTTTTTTAAAAAGAACACATCTTTCTAACAAAATAGTGACATTTAAAAAAAAATACATTTTTTACACTGTGACATCAGGCTGTTTAATTATAATGCAACTTGGAGTATTTTTTTTTAATTCAAAATATCCAACTGTTAAACATAAAGGTGCCCATCAGACAACGGGTTTGCTGGCTGCTTTGCTTGAGGAATAGTCTGTTCGAACCAAAAAAGCCCACAGTAGCAGTAGCGTAGACGCGCAAAGACTGTAGATTGAAACTAGGTATCTCTCTAACACCCAGACTCTAATATTAGCAACCACCAAAAAATTAAGTATTTTTTTTAATATTTTTATTGTCCTTCTTTGTATTACATTCCTCAAATTTATAAAATAACAGCGTGTTTTGTTTCACGATAAGAGGGGTAACTAATTTGAAAAGAGTAGGTACAATTATAAAAGGTTTCGTAATCAATTGAAGGGTGTCCGGTACGAACGGGCTAAGTGCCAAAATTAAAGAACAGATATTTAAGAAAAACGAAATTTTGAGTGGTTATTTCCAAAAGGGTAAAATATATACAGGGTGTCTCACGGTCGATGGTACCTTAGACGTTTCTGACGAACCAGTAAAGGAATCGTTCTGAAATTTGGTCGCGTACATAAACGGACATGCTCTACCAACCTAAAATATTTTTAACAATACAGTGTTGCCGCTTCCACACAAAAATAATAGTAACTTCGATTTTTTACATGCAACACCATTTATTTTATTTTCGAAACCCCCATTACTTTCCTTACAATTTTCATTAACTCTATTCTATACTTATCTCTTACCGTTTCTAAGATATAAATTAATTTCCGTTTTTTTTGTCCGAAAACGTCACTTTTAAAAATGCTGATAATTTTGAACCCTAAAACACTGAAACCCTGAAATTTGGTAAATACTTAACTAATACCATAGGGCTCTTTGCCCTAGTCCCAAATCTTAGTTGCAATATACAGGGTGGTTGAAAAATACACTTATTCTGGTAACTTGAAAAAGTGACCATAAGTCCTTTTTTTCAAATTTAACACCCTGTATATTATTACGGATTTGAAAAGCTGCTAAAATTTCACTTAATTCTTGTATATCATACCTCTGTAGCTAACTAACTAGTTTAACCATTTTTTTACTAAGCATAATTTGTAAAATTTTCTATACAATTCAATTTTATTCGGTTATTAGAAAGTTAGCCATGACAAAAACTGATGTTTACGTATGTTACTATGGTTATCGTTTTGACATTTCATTAAGTTTGGACACAAGATAGAAATACACTTTAAAGTCATGGAAGAAAACTATACAAATGCAGTTCTTATGAATTTATTTATTTTATTTGGACAATGTGATAGAATTATCGCCAGGACATGTATAAAGTTTAACGAAATGTGCTCTAATTTACCGCCAATGAATCTTAGAAAATTCATAAGGATCCAGGACAATTTTATTAAATGTTAACTAGGTAGTCAAATAATAAAAGACTATACTAAAATTATAACTAATAAAATGCTATTTTAACAGATGTTCAAAACGCTGGCCGTTTACATCCAAACAATTTAATATGCGGGTGTTGACTGCATGGATTTCAAGAAAAATGTAGTTTTAATGTTTTTTGCATGTTAATGCAAACACACATTGTCCAAATAAAATAAATAAGTTCATAAGAACTGCATTTGTATAGGTTTCTTCCATGACTTTAAACTGTTCTTGTACTGTAACTATCTTGCATCTAAACTTAATGAAATGTCAAAACGATAACATACAAACATCAGTTTTTGTCATGGCTAACTTACTATAATAACCGAATGAAAATTGAATTGTATAGAAAATTTTACATATTATGCTTAATACGTCAAAAAAATGGTTAAACTAGTTAGTTACGTACAGAATTAAGTGAAATTTTAGCAGCTTTTCAAATCCGTAATAATATACAGGGTGTTACATTTGAAAAAAGGACTTATGGTCACTTTTTAAAGTTACCAGAATAAGTGTATTTTTCAACCACCCTGTATATTGCAACTTAGATTTGGAACTAGGGCAAAGCGCCCTAGGGTATTAGTTGACTATTTACCAAATTTCAGGGTTTCAGTGTTTTAGAGTTCAAAATTATCAGCATTTTTAAAAGTGACGTTTTCGGACAAAAAAAAAGGAAATTAATTTATATCTTAGAAACGGTAAGAGATAAGTATAGAATAGAGTTAATGAAAATTGTAAGGAAAGTAATGGGGGTTTGTTCGGTTAACGCTCAACTTAGCCGTTGGCTTTGCTATATAAATGCAACTAGGAACTAGGTTACACAAAACCGTTGATGTTGGCTGGGACACAAAGTATTAATTAAATAAACTAGTTTAAAAAAAAACAGTTTATCTAAAATATGAAAATATATTCTGAACAGTGGCGGCTTCTCCTATGAGGCAGGTTAGTTATAGGCGTAGTTAGGGGGGGGGGGGTACTTGGGGGTGCTAAACACCCCCGAAATCTAAATTAGCACCCCCAAAAAAAATTTACAATAGGCTAAATTACTATTAATTTACAATGTATAGGCTAATTTTAGAACTAACCTATTTTTATAATATACATAATATGTAATGCATTTTTCATATTAATATTTCAAGCATTCGAATGCTGGTACAAATTCAAGTATATTTAGGTAGTTGCGGATTCTGTTCAAACTCCATGTACCGTGTAGTTCACGCCCAGTTTACTTGTCAGAGCGGGTCTATGATCATAAAAATCTCGTAAAATACGAGAGCGGCATAATAATAGCTTGTGTATGTAATGTTCTGCAATTCTGCATTAATTTGATAATTTAAATTTAACCAGTCGTAGTCGTTCAAATTCGCGGAAATTTTTAGCAGGTATTTTGAATATTTTTTTTGTTTATTAAGCTTTAATATAGTCTTATTGAATTCAGTTAAAATTTAAAGTTAAATAAACACGAAAAAACAATGAGTGCGCCGTCGGATATAAAATACACCGTGGAATTTTTGAAAAAATCTTTTAGCAAGTTACCGTTGGAGGAGAAAGTGATTGTCAACAACATTGAAAGACCTAAACCTGCTATTAACATCACATTAAAATATTTACTAAAAATTATTGACCAAATTTGGGCGTGGTCTTTAAAAAATGGCGGGCTTTTTGTGCACCCCCACTTTAACATGTCACGAGCCGCCACTGGACTTCAGCACCCCCAGTGTTGACCGTCTAACTACTCCTATGAGGTGAGGCAGTGCCTCACAAATAATTTTGCAAATTAAATAAATTACAAATTTATATTATTTTATTATTATATATCCATTAGAATTAATGCCGTCAATCGTAACGCGCTACCCTAGAAATATCATCCATCTCATTTCTGCATGCGGTCGTATATGGTTAGAGGTCCGGCCTCCCGCTTCCTTGTCTAGCGTATTAGTGAAAATATCTAATGTCTTGTATGATACCGTTAATAGTCCAGTCGAGCTTTAAATGGCGCATAAAAACATTTTTTTGAGGCCAGCCTCAACTCTCTACTTAAATTTAATGCGAACGCGAGGGGACTAATCTAATATATTAGATGAATTTGGAGAAATGCTATTATTAGATTAACAGGTTGTTTTTCCGTTGAAAGTTCCGAGTTTAGAGAGAGTGCATAGTGAATTTGACTTTTACACCTGCATTGTATTTTATTATAGTTTTCGGTAAATACTTTTGTGGTTTTCCGTACTGATTTTTGGGACAGTGGGCAGTGATTTTCTAAAATATTAATATTACAATACTTTTATTACTTATTAGTTTATTTGTTTTGTGCTTATTAGCGAAAAATGGATTTAGCGGGACCTACCACAGCGTCACAACTTCCCCAGGTAAATGTAAACATTCGGGTTTGTTCAACAATCCTACTTGTGATCTTGTTAATTTTTTAGTAAATGAGCAGAATTTTTCAAGTATTAATTCCTATGAAGATAAATTGTACTTTATTGTACATAGTAAAAGAAGTAAAGCGACCTGTTCCAGATTTGAGTAAACGTCTTGTTACTATCGGTGGGGTGGGGAAATCAAATCGGAGCTTTCAAAACACTTGGTACGAAAAGTACGACTGGCTTACTGGTAGTGTAACGTTAAACAAATTATTTTGCTGGCCGTGTATTCTGTTTGCAACAAATAATAGCGACAAAGTTTGGTCAAAATGTGGTAATAGCGATTTAAAAAACTTGTCTAAACTTTAAAATCTAACCTTGCTAAAAAAAATTTTTTAACTGTGCCTCACCACCACTTTCAAATAGCACGAGCCGCCCCTGATTCTGAAATGGCAATATGCCCATGTTATCTTTCATAATTACATACATGGTATTGTTGTGAACCGTATCCTTAAAAAATTGCTTTTAACAGTACATTAAACATGTCAAATATAAGTTAGTGGTTATTATTATTTTTATTATGGTTTTGTTTACAAATAGGAAAGGGTAAGAATTATTATATTTTATTATTTAGATCGACACATCGATTTAATATATTTTCTAGTAAAAAGAGCTTTAAAAGTAAAAACAATTAAAAATATGTCGTAAAAACATAAAGTTTGAACACAAATAGACCTATAATAGGTCATTCCATAACCACATAATTTATAGCTAAATTCATACTAACGCCGCTTCACCTGTCACCTGTTGAAGTCTGGGCATATTTTACGTGAAGCGATTGGCTACAGAAACAGACCCGGACTAAGTTCTTTTACCTTTGCCTTCGCCATCTGTTAAATTTTGTAAGGGATTCTTAATATTTTGTAAAGATATAGCGTAGATACTTATTTTATTATTTATAAAATAAAATATGCCCATACCCCCAAAATAATTATGTGAAAACATTATAAAACTAAAGGAAAAAAACAACGTTTAATTCTTTTAGTTTTTATTTATAAAAAGGAAAAATAGGTATTTATATATTTATTACACCGTCAACTGGGGCTTCTTTGATCAATACAATTTTAATTTTTGATTGTAGTTAACTAACCAGTTGTGATATTTGGAAACAAAAAAAAAACATAAATATAAAATAAAATATAAATATAAAATGCTTCGTCTGGCGCATTCGCCATAAGTGATATTTATTTTTTACTGTTGGGGGTATATTATCATATAATGAAAAAGACTGATAACTCTATAAACATTTACTTTTTAATAACAAAAAAAACAATAATAAAAAAGGTAATGTAATAAGTAATAAGCCAACCCAACACTTGGTAAATTAACAATAAATTATCTGCCGATTTTATTTTAAAATTTGTGCATTTAGCATATTTTCGTCAGGTATCAAGAAGTCCGAAAAGTCCGAAACAGTTTCAAAGTCCGACAAAAGTCCATAGCCTTAAAAAAATTCCGAAAATCTGACTAAAGGCCGCACATTGGCAACACTGATTTTCACATAAAGTTTTAATGCCAAATGTCAAGACTTGTCATTGTCTAGTTAATTTAGATTTCACCATCTTACTAAATTTCTTATACAGCTAAGATTGGTCAGTGTTTTTTCTTTTTCTTTTCTGGAATTGTTCGGCCAACTCTTTTTATTTCTATCTCTTTTTAATCGTATGAAATAATACAAGATAGACATACTTTGTGTGCAGTACAATTATACACTCCCGTGCAGAGAAAACGGGCACTTCAAAATTTTGATTAGGTTTGAGCCTTGATAACTTTTTTATTTTTCATCCGATTTTAGTGATTTTTTTATTGAATTGCAGATACAATTGTCAGCTTTAACGTGTATTTTACTAATCTTAACTAACTTTGGTTATTTCACATATTATACAAGGATAATCGAAATGCTGTTTTTTTCTCTAATTTCAAAACGCCCTGTGGAAAAATTAAGTAACAAAATTATTTTAAATTACCAATTTTAATGTAGAGTCATATATTCTTTAAATTTTATTTTTTGGTCTATGTCAATACATGCATTCAGTCTCACACAATTTAAATTTAAATAAAATAATTTAAAATTTTACATAATTTCTATTCCAATATGAATTCAGAATTTTTTTACAGGGTGGCTATGTAATTTGTTGTTTGAGACTTTGTTGTCAGTTTGGCAGTAAATTTGTGTATTGGCAATGGTCTTAAGTGCTGAAAATTGCGCAAAAGCTGTAGCTTTAGTGGAGGACGGGCGAAATTATGGGTATGTGGCTAGAGTACTTAATACCAGCCGCTCTACCATCGAAAGAGTAGTTAAACGTTTTAGAGATAGCAATTCACGAAGGGCAGGTAGTGGTACGCAACGTAATACTATAGCAGTTGATGACCGGTTTCTTGTTCTTAAAACCCTTCGAAATCGCCGATTGACTTCAGTACAGGTGAAAAATCATCTTAGAGAAGTTCAAGGTAAAAGTATCAGTTCTTGGACCGTTCGTCGAAGATTAAAGGATGTAGGTTTGAATTCTTGCCGACCAGCAACAGGCCCTAGATTACTCCCACGTCGTAAAGTAGCAAGATTACAATTTGCTCGTGAACATGTAAATTGGAATTTGGCACAATGGAACAGTGTACTTTTTACCGACGAGTCTAGATTTTGCCTAAACTCACCAGATGGACGAGAGCGAGTGTGGAGATGAACGAAACATTTGCTGAATGTTCGTTCAGCCCCCGGCTCAGTTCCCAGATAGCATACCTCGTCCAAAGGACGTACATTTTATGTCCATTTTACGTTTTTACGTCCTGTGGCGTATTTTGGACGTACAGTGTACGTTCAACGCGTACGTTCAAAGAACCTACATTTTTCTTCGTACATTTTACGTTCATTTTATGTCCTTTTTTATGGGACATATGTCGGACGTCCTTTGTGCTTATTAAATGGAACGTATTTTGGACGTAAAACCCAACACGGTCCAACTTTCTTGATTATCTTAAAAAGAAAATATCATTTGTGATCAACATGATCCAATATCCAATATTGAAATGAACGGCCCAAATCAAGAATAAACAGTAATAAAGCGGTTGAATAGTCCATGTGGGACATTCACAACCTCACTTTTCTAATTATTTTGAAATTTTCGTCCTTTGTTATCATATAACTCCAGGGGGGTGGGGGGTGTCACTAATATAGATAGGAGGCCACGCAACGACAGACGACTTACCCGGCACACCAGCAGGATCGACGGAGCGGGGCAGGGGTGCATACGTATCAACTAGGGACTTGTGTTTTACACTAAAAGTTTAGTTTTATTAATAATTCTCGTTGTTTATGCAAATTTTTGTAAAATTATTATTATTCACGTTATTAGAAATTATAATTAATTCTTTTTAGCGAATTTACAAGATTTCTGTTGTAAATTTTATTAAAATCTCAACTTAGTGACAAAAGTGTTGGTTGGTCACACTGTTTTTAGCATCGCCTTGCCAATGCCATTCAGCCATTTTGTTAGTTTGTTTATGGTGTGTTTATGGCCGCTGATCGCTTTTTCTCATCGCGGAATTTTAAAGTTTTGTTGGAATAAGTAGACTGTTTGAAATGGAAGGAAGTGTTATGTTTTTACGTAAGTTAAGCTGAAAATTTTTTAAAAATTATTTTTGGTAATTGATGTTTATCTGTTGTAGTTCAATCTGTTAAATGTTTAATGGCATCTTTATGGGAGACGCTACGCCACGCCATCCTGGGTCTAGTTTTTGGTAGTTTGGATATTTTGTTTTATACAGGTAATGTAAGTATACCTTGTATTTATTAATTTTTAAAAGGGTTTTTTTCACTAATCTTCCACAAAATGGCTTATTAAACCTTCAAGGTCAGTGGGCCAAAATTTCAAAATACATAACAGGTATACGGTATACCTCTACTTTCCGGCTATGTTACCTTACATTTTGCATAAGAGGAACATAAATCAAAAAAGTTTTAAAATTATGGCGAAGGTAGGTAGAGCCAGGTATTCGTGCAAATTCCGAAATTGTCTGAGTAATTATTTAAGTTATTGTCCAATTTTTATTGAAAAGTACGTTCATAAAATTTTTTTTTCCTGAAAAAAATAAACACCTGTGTAAAGCCTGGAAAGATATCTGTAAAATTAATTATGATGTAAAATGTGCAAAGTTTTATGTTTGCGAACACTACTTTTTGCCATCTGATTTTTACAGCTCGATCAGAATAGATACTGCTTTTGTTGCCCCTTTTTTTCAGGATACTTCCACTGCCCTGAGTGCCGCTGCTGCTGGCCAGGGGACCATTTGGTGTCTGGTGGCTGTTGCAGTCAACAGAACTGCATGATTTTGCATACTTACATAATTTTTGATCTCAGATTAGACTTTACGAATGGAATTTATAATATTGTACATACTAGTTGTTTTTAAAATTTTAATAAATGTTTTTTCTATATAATCATTATGTCGTTTAGGATGTTTTTAAATATATTTAAGTAATTTATAGTCATAATAATGGGTAAAATAGGTTTTGTTTGTAATATCTTAATTATTGCATTTTAGAAAATATTTCTTCAAGTAGATAATTGTTTCAAAATAAGAAATAGGCACGCCTATACGTGTTTTAAAGAAGAAAAAAATTAAAATAACATTTAATTTTGCGGCGTGCCTATTTCTTATTTTGAAACAATTACCTACTTAAAGAAATATTTTTCAAAATGCAATAATTATGATATTACAAACTAACCTTTTTAAATATTCCCGCCAGTATCATTCGATAAAAAAGCTTTCTTTTTTACCGATATACTGTCACCTGCTATGTCCACAGTATATTCACTTTTTGTTCAATACCATACATGCATAGTACGTACATAATTTGCGTCCATTTTATGTCCATTGTACGTACTTTATGTTCACAGTATGTTCACTGTTCGTTCAATACCGTACATCCATAGTACGTACATATTTTCCGTCCATTTTATGTCCATTGTACGTACTTTTGGACCTAAAATGGACGTACATTGGACGTCCACCTGGTCGGAATTTGGACGTCCTTTTTACGTCCTTCGTTCCTAAAATGGATTTTATGTACGTCCCATGGACGTACATACGTCCGGAGAGTTTGGTACGAAAAACGTCCATAGGACGTACTTTTGCTATCTGGGTTATGGAGGAGGTTCAGTGATGGTTTGGGCAGGAATATCACAGGAGGCCTGTACTGAATTAGTATTTTTATTGATAGAGGATCGCTGACCGCACAGAGGTATATTGAGGAGGTTATCGAGAATCATGTAGTTCCTTTTGCTCCATTTATCGGCGATGATTTTATCTTGATGCAAGATAAAGCCCGACCACATTCCGCAATATGCGTCACTCAATATTTGGTAGAAGTTGGGATTGATAAAATGAACTGGCCAGCATGTTCTCCAGATTTAAACCCTATAGAGCATGTGTGGAACATGCTCGGAAGACGCGTTACAAGTCGATTAGTGGTACCAACGACATTAAACGAGCTTCGTGCGGGACTTGAGGAATGGGGGAGTATTCCGCAAGACGATATTCGCGGGCTTATTGATGGTATGAACCGACGTGTACAGGCAGTAATTAGCGCTAGAGGAGGCAATACAAAGTATTGACGCATACTTAATTAATTTGTAGCTGTTAAGTTTGTTTTCGTTTTAACAATAAAGAAATTATGTAAAAATTTAAATTATTTTATTTAAATTTAAATTGTGTGAGACTGAATGCATGTATTGACATAAACCAAAAAATAAAATGTAAAGAATAGATGACTCTACATTAAAATTGGTAATTTAAAATAATTTTGTTACTTAATTATTCCACAGGGCGTTTTGAAATTAGAGAAAAAAACAGCATTTCGATTATCCTTGTATAATATGTGAAATAACCAAAGTTACTTAGGACTAGTAAAATACACGTTAAAGCTGACAATTGTATCTGCAATTCTATAAAAAAATCACTCAAATCGGATGAAAAATAAAAAAGTTATCAAGGCTAAAACCTAATAAAAATTTTGGAGTGCCCGTTTTCTCTGCACGGGAGTGTACTAATTAAATTTTGCCATTAGAAATTTATATTTTATGAGTTGCTGCAGTATTTGACAATTATGACAGAACTGAAACCGTGAGTCACGGCGTTAAAAGTTACGAGACGGTAATTCGCCCACGTCAAACCGATGTTGCCAAATGCTCTAGACATGCTTCGGTTTCGCGGGAAAATTTAAAATTGTATCACGGACGCTGACGAGTCCTTGCTAGACAAATTCCGTTGAAAAGGTATATTGGGAACCGGTTTGTTCATTTTACCCAGAGCATTTTTTTTAAATTTAATTTTTATAAAATAATATTAGTGGAAAAAATTGAATAAAAAAAAATGTTCTGGGTAACAACGAACAAACCGGTTGCCAATTAACCTTTTCGACGGAATTTGTAGACAAGGAGGCGGTGGGACTCGTGCGGATGGTTAAGAAAAATAGGCGCGTTTGGTATTATAATCTGGATACGGAGCGATTTTTAGTCACGTGACTCTAGATTAGACGGAGCGATCGGTAATAAACGAACGAATTGGATTTGTGGGTGACGTGGTGTTTATTTATGTTTGTTTTATGGCATAGATAAACCTAACCTCCTCTTTTATAGTTTATACAAATTTTTATTTAATTTCTTCACGATATGAATATGAATCAGATAAATGTGACTATTGAACAATGCGTAGTGATTATTGTTCATGGACATCAAATTAATCAATCAATCAATCAATCAATATACTTTATTGTTCAAAGAAAATTACATTCTTATTGACAAAGTGTGTCCTTACATTAACAATAAATAAAAATAAATATAAACATGTGAACAAATAAATTACAAAATACATACACTTAAACATATCTACCAAAAACACAAATATATATAATAACAATAATAAACAGCAAAAAAGGAATATAGGTACATTACAAATTACAACAAAGTCAATATAATATTTAAAATGATAAAACTTAAACAAGACCTACAAAATTATTTAAAAACGATCGTAAAAAAATTCGGTCACTGTATAGTAGGATTAGTACGCTTTTTCCAGCAAAAACGCCTTCACAGCCGGTTTAAATTTTTTAAGGGTTCCCAGCGATCTAATACCAGCTGGTATTATTGGATTATATTTACCGATGAAGATGATGAAAACCCTGGAAATTTTTTGTTCTTCCACATCATATAGTTCCACTTCCTGCATATTATTTTCAGTCAAATCACAGAAAAATAAAGGCTTTGTTCAATCAAACTACCAAAATTTTAAACCTAAATATAAACATCAAACTTAACCTCACAAATTCAGCTGAGATTAATCGCTTTCCTCGGTCAAAATACTCCGAGCAAAAAGATTATCCTCGGAGCGCTCCGATTTTAATTGCCGAACTGTTGAGATTTATTTCCCCTCCATTTAGATGTCATAAACGAACGATTTAGATCAATCCAAGCGGTCTGAGGTAATTGCCGAACGCGGCTAATATTTCTACGGTCGAGCGGATAATGTATTATGCCATATTTGCAGCCTCCAGCGCAAACACGATTGCTGTTCAACGACAGGCGTCTCGCCGCTGATGTCCTCATTTGGCTGCCTTCCGTCTAAAAGGTATATCGGCAATCGGTTTGTTCGTTGTTAGCAGAGCATTTTTTTTTAAATCCAATTCATTTCATAATATTTCATGAAATATTAATTAAATTTTTTAAAAATGCGCTGGATAACAACGAACAAACCGATATTCCAATACGGAAGGCAGGCAAATGTCAAGAGGACATCAGCGGCGAGACGCTCGTGTTCAACGTACAAAACTAAAGAAAACATAACCTAACTCTTTAAATTAATAATGGCGCTCAAAAGTTTAAATGGCAACATCGGTTTGGCGTGGGCGAATTACCGTCTCGTTTAAAACTTTATGTGAATTCAACTTTTTTTTTTATATCATGAACGTGTGATAATTAAAAAATATATATGATGTGTTCAAACGCTCCAATAAATTTGCGCTTGCGCAGTAATTCAAGAAAGTAAAAGTTCAGACATACGTTATCAAAGTTAGCCCGCAATTATCAAAGAAGCCCCAGTTGACGGTACTTACAAGGAAAAAGTAATACATTTTTGCGAGGTGTAAGATTTATGGTACATGTCTAATTAAAACATCGGTAATTGGGAACCCTTTCTGTATTGTTACTTTTGTCGGAATTTTATATAGGGTGTCCCGTAACTAAGGGGCTATACAGCAACAGAAGATAGTGGACTTAAAATAATGTCATTTAATTTCATTTCTTAAAGAGGTACAGGATGATCCAAGTAAATATTTACTTTATAAAATTGGTGATGATTTGATGTTGAGCAGATATGAATCAAATTTGGTGTAGTTATGTTTTTGAGGACAAAAAGGAGGATTCCATAATGAGTTAGATACCGCCTAGAGAACGCTAGCTACACAATATGAGTTTGCTAAATTCTCGCATATATTTTTTGTCTCTCACATGTCTAAGCGCTTTACCTCAAATTATGAAAGAGAAAGAAGTATCTTTTATACGTAAAAAAGTTGTACCTACTTCATTAATTTCGATATTTCAATTAGTTTTTGAAATAATTGCGTTTCAATGCTAGATGGCAAGAAACATTTAAATAAACACCTTTCTTTACGAAACATATTTATTAAAAATTAACCATGCGTTCTTAAGCATAAATGACATATTTTCAAGTCTACTATCTCCTGCTGCTGTATTTGCTCCTTAGTTAGACCGCGTTATGTAATTGCGAATTAAACCACATTTAACGGTTTCGAGATATTTAAATAAAAAGGTTTTTCATTTTGTTAAGTTGCCCCAAAGTCGTACCAAATGCCTGTTTTTTTTTAAAGTAGGTCCGAAATGTAGTATATATAAGTACTATATATCTATGTTTTTAAATTGCGAATATCCCCAAATTATGATTAGGGGAATTGTGCCTGAGATGGCATACTCAGGTGAGACGGCATAGTGGCGTTTTTAGCGAAACCACTTTAAATTTGGCAACTATGTGGATCGGTTTATATGCCCTTGGACATGTCAACGTCGCTGTGTAAATTCAGTTCCTCTGCAAGTGTCGACAGAGGTTGTACAGTCTGTTGTATACTGTCGGTTCGTGGAAAGTTTTTTATCGGGTTATATATAAGTGCTTGGTACTTCGAGAGCTAAAAGTTTTGCTGAAATTTGCCTTTGTAGTAGTGTTTATTCTTAAAAGCTGTACGCATCCGCATCAAAAGATAATCCAAAAATGTAAGTGTAAACTAAAAACATACGTCTAAAGTAAATTATGTATTTCAGGGCAAGATGGCATATATGTGATCAGGCCAAGATGGCGTACCATGCCATCTCGCCCTGAAGTGATGTCACCCACAATTTTATGAATATATCGCTTAGTTTTTCCTATTTTTTACAGATTTTTGTAAAAATGGTTGGTACATACGCCCGAAAGTCACAGCGACAAAGTTGGAGTGAAGAAAATATGTTACAAGCACTTAACGCAATTAAAAATAAAGAAATGGGATGGTTTTTGGCATCGAAATCATTTAAAGTGCCGCAGACAACGTTAAGAAGACGTGCTAAAGATGATCGTGGATCCAAAAAGGGTTATTTAGGAGGACATGTTCCAACTTTTAATGCCGAGTTGGAAGATGAATTGGTGCATCATATAAAAGAATTAGAAGTGCGTTTTTTTGGACTAACAACGTTAGATCTTCGAAGGCTTGCCTATGAAATTGCCGATGTAAAAAATATTCCAAATAGGTTTTCACAGGAAAAAAAATGGCAGGCTGGGATTGGCTGAAGGGATTCCGCCAACGAAATCCTACTATTTCGCTTCGTACACCAGAGGCAACATCAGCTGCAAGAGCCCGTGCGTTTAACAAAGTTCAGATTGGGAAATATTTTGATAACCTTGAGAAAGTGATAGATGAACACAAATTCTCTCCTGAAAACATATACAACATGGATGAGTCCGGGCTCTCAACTGTTCCATCAAGAAATTCTAAAATTTTGGCGACGAAAGGTCGAAAGCAAGTTGGTGTTCTAACAAGCGCGGAGAGAGGCCAACACCTTACTGTCGTATGCTGCTTCAACGCTATTGGAACTTACGTACCACCTGTCTTATTATTTCCAAGAAAAAATATGAAAAACGAACTAATGGATCATGCTCCAGTAGGAGCTTTGGGTTTAGCACAAGAAACAGGGTGGATGACAGGAGAAACTTTTTTGAAATATTTAAAACATTTTGTCAAGTATGTCAAACCATCTGTTACAAATAAAGTACTCCTTCTCTTGGACGGACACAGTAGTCATAAAAATTTTGAAGCTCTGACATATGCAAAAGACAACGGCATTGTTGTATTTTGTTTTCCTCCTCATTGCACCCATAGGGTGCAACCTTTAGACGTTTGTTTTTTCGGCCCACTCATGACATATTATAATCAAGAATTATTTCGTTGGCTGAAATCTAATCCTGGAAGAACGGTGACACATTTTCAAGTCGGTAGTATACTGAAAGAGGCTTACAATAAAGCTGCAATAATGGAAAATGCTGTAAACTCTTTTTCTAAGACTGGCATATATCCACTAAATAAAGACATCTTCCCAGAATGGATGTTTCTACCAGCGGAAGTTACTGATCAACAAGATAATTTAATACCAACAGAAATCAAAGAGTTTGATAACATGCAGCCGTCAGTGTCTAAAGAAAATAAAAATGTTGGTCCAAATCCTCAGGTAGATGATTCTCAGCCAAATGATATTAGTTCGCAAAGTCCAAATATATCCATAGAGTTTATTTCTCCGCTGCCCGTTGCTTCTGTGGCGACAAAAAATCGAAAACCGAGGAAGGGAGGAAAGTGTGGTGTTCTTAACAATACACCTGAAATTGAAATTGCCAAAGCAGCTGTTGCAGAAAAAGATGCAGCAATGTTGCGAAAATCTGCTAGAGCAACAAAAAGGAAATTAGTGATTGAAGAAACTGAAGAAGAAATAGGATGCGTTCCAGTAGACGATCACGATGAAGACGATGCGGCTTGCCTGTACTGCAACGACCTCTATTCCTTTTCTCGCTCTAATGAAGGCTGGATTCGCTGTCAGAAATGCAATGAATGGTGTCATGCTGACTGTGCCGGAGTTAGCAGAAGAGTAAAGCAGTTCATTTGCGATGTTTGCAAATAAGATAGACTTTTGTATTAGGTAATACGTTTCTGTTATTTTTATTTATATTTGTTTAACGTTTCTTTAAAATTTTGTTCGCTGCCCAAAATACCACTAGGTATATTTATCTTTCACTTCTTACTAAATGCGTTTTTTATGTGTATTATTATGTTGTGTTCTAGGAACTGCTTATAATAATAAAATATAACTTTGCGAAGGTTTGTTTTAATTTTGCTTGGGTGAGATGGCTTACTATGCCATCTTACCCTTATGTATCAGTGTGAGATGGCATGGTAGCACTTTTTTTTGGTTACTATGTAAGTTATATGTTTTGAAAGTTATATTGTAATCAGTTGGGGTCACGTGTAAAAGATGAATTAGACAATGCACTGAACTGATCATGTTTCATTAATATAATTTGTTTCGCGAAAAATAAGGGCTCAAACAAAAAGTATGCCATCTCAGGCACAATTCCCTATATACCAAATTGTCGCTTAATTCGATATAACTATTAAAGTTAAGTATAGTTTTAAATCTTCATAAAGAATTAACCGACATGTATGACGCTTAATTCTTTGTAACAAAACTAAAAAAAATAAAACTACACTGGTTTATTAGTATGAAATGATCGCGGATTAAGTCCAGCCAATTGGCGCTTAATTTCATATTACAGAAATAAATATAATAAAATTATATTTTGTAATATCGTTTTGGTAAATAATTCGTTATTACAAAACGTTAGTTATAGTATTGACTTTGACAAATATGAAAATGTCGCTTAATACAGGTTCCTGTAAAAAGGGTAAAATAGGGAAATTTAAGTAAAAAAAGGTTTTGTTACATAGGTTTTAATGACTACTAAAAGATGGCACCGTTAACTCGTTTTTCAACTTTTGTCGCTTAATTCGTAATTACATAACGCGGTCCAGTTATTATGAGACATCATGTATATACCTAAAACGATAAGTAAATGATTTAACTAGGCACTTTATTGATTTCATAATAGTTAACCAAAATTTGCCAAAAACTTGGGTACGTGTAAAAAAACATTTTCATGCAAGCACAGTTTCCAGAATTTAAAAATGGTTTTGGACAAGAACTTGGCCCACGGATTACGGGCTTTAAGCTTAGAGGTACCTAAAACCGAATTCGGAATATTTACAATTTTTTCACCAAATACTGAACTTTATTTTTAACCGTGGAGCGAAAAAAATAAGTTTCAAATTCTTACAGCTAGTTTTCAAGAGTTGCCTTATAATAAAAGTGTCAGTTCCTCAAGGTTTTGAATTTTTACGTAAGATATATATTTTCAGGTGCCACAACAAAGTTGCCATTTTGGAAAAATACAAGAAATTCCTAATTACGAAAAAAGTGGAAATTTTACTGTTAAAAGTCAATTAAGCAACTTTTTTGTAAAAAGCTATTAAAAAACTCAAGCGGCGTAGGCGTAGCAAGGTTCCTCTATGAATTTCGAAACAATTTCTTCATCAACCGAAAAATGTAATTAAAAGCTCTAGCAGCCATTCTGAAACAAGCGATTTTTTTCCAAA
The DNA here is from genome assembly GCA_963969555.1 of Polydrusus pterygomalis. Taxonomy (NCBI): domain Eukaryota; kingdom Metazoa; phylum Arthropoda; class Insecta; order Coleoptera; family Curculionidae; genus Polydrusus; species Polydrusus pterygomalis. The sequence continues at coordinate 30,550,186 of OZ018376.1, read as the reverse complement.
TCCAACATTTCCTTAGCACAATTGAAACTTAATCAAGTTAGCACGTATAATTTATCCTAACTCAGTTTGAGGACATTCCAATCATTCCATACGGCGGTAAACAGTCTCAAAGAGACCGACCTCACAACCAGGGTTGTCAGATCTTTTTTCTTCAATTCTTTAAGTTTTTTTATTAAAGATGTTTCATTTATATCAGTATTCAATTGTTAGTCAGTAACTTTCTTTGAAAGCTAGTTTGCAAATATACTTTAAACCGAGGAGTTTTGAGTGTGACAGAGAAAAGTAACAAGCCATTCATTGTTATAATAATACATTCTTTAGTCCTTAAGAAACAATATAACTGAAATCAAGACAAAAAGTGTTTTCAGTGTTTAAAAACAACTGATTAACAAACCCTTGTTTCTCGTATACTTATACATAATATATTAACAAACCAGAAAATTTGGTAGAACTGGCAACCGTTCACAATTTATGCACGTTGTCAGGGGTGATAAGCGCCAGCTACCTGCAGCTGGTATAGCAGAAGCGGTCCCCAGCCCGTTTAACGATCGATTCTGTCAGACAGAGATAGGCCAGTGACCGCCGATGGCGTGGAAGAGACGAAGATAAAATATACGTGCTTTGGAACTTATGGACGGGCCGGGGAATGGTCCAGAATGAAGTTCTGGTAAAAAAATTAAAGCATTTTCTGAGCAGTGTCGTGCCGTGTCAGGTTTATTTTTCTTGTTTTAGTTTTGTGTATAGAATCTTTGAGTTACCTTATATTTATTATTTTAATATAATATTATTATATATACAGTGGGTTTATAAAGTGTAGTATGTACAAACACCTAATGTTAAACAAACTTATAAGTGTGTATACGCATTTTAATTATTTGTTTGAGACGCCTATGGTTAGGAGTTTCATACTGTTTTATGTCATTAAATTGACCTAAGAAACACTATACCTCTTAAATGAGAGTGTATTTGGACAAATTGCAACGGCGTAGCTATAGATTTCGCAAAGGGGGGGGGAGTCCGACACTGTTAGGCGCGGATAAAAGAAAATAGCGTCAAAGGCGCAAAAAAAAAAATTACGCCGCAGGCGAAACTTTTTTTGGCTGCCACGCCCCTCTTTGAATCAAGGTGCTTAGTTTTTAAGTGGGAAAAGTAGAAAACACAACACAAAATCCTCAAGAAAATTACAAAAACAACCCGGTGCGTTTAGAAGGGGGGTTTAATATTTTTACCTATCTTTCAGAGAATTTCTACTTTTGAGCAGTTATTGGAGTCGGAGCTGAATTGCTGACATGGTGATGGTTTATTCAAAAGCTGAATCTACAGTATTATTTGTTTTATATCTGAATCAAAGATTATAATTAAGTTTGGGATCGACTTTGGCATTCAGTTTGACTTTAAATTAAAAGTTAATATATAATCAAAATGGGAACATTAATTTACATTTATTATTAAATTAAATCTTTTACGTCTTATTCCTAACTTATTTATAATTTCTTCGGAATCTCATCTATTTTCAAACAAAAATCTAGCGACAGAGAAGTCTACCCTTATGCCAGATTCTCTTGAATAGAAGAAAGGTTGCCATTGTATGCAAGTTTATTATTATTATGAAACTTTGAGGGAAATTTAAAGTTACTTAAAAGTTCACTTAAGGAAGCACGCGTCACGTGGCTTTAGCGTCAATGGGGGGGGGGGGGGGTCCGGACCCCCTTAACCCCCCCTTATATACGTCACTGACAAATTGGCCTCAGTGTGCGATCGTACCGGCGTCTCAGATGGGTCGGCTGCAATGATCGCGAGTGCAGTTTTAAAAGATATGGGTATCTTGCCCCATGTAGGTAATTTATGTTATGAGGTTTCAAGCACTGACGAAAAGTATTTATTTTTGATTTATTTGGCGATATCTTCTGGCAACTTTACTGCAGATTTATGATATAGATATATCACGGACCGCTGGCTCATTCTAGATGGCTTACTTGTGCCAATAGAATTTTAGGCTTATATGCTGCCACAGAATCGCCTTCGGGAAACTTAAACATTTTAGCACACTTTGTTATAAGAGTTCGGTTTGATAGAAAATTTAAACCATGTTGCTTGGATGGTAGAAAACATTTACTAAACATAATTCAGCGATCTAGATAGGTATATTCCCGAAAGTGTGCTGAAGACAGATCCGGTAATTAAGAGGAATTCGTTCTTTGCCTATCCGGAAAACCAATTAAGGTACCTGCGGCAAATAAGGCCCAGCTAAGAAAGAAAAGGCTATATTTCGAACAAAAACATAACTAAACCTAAATACTTGTTAAAACATTAAAAGGATGGACCTTTTTAACGGATAATTTCTTCGACATTGGAGATTACATTTCATATCGATTTACTGCAAACTCTTAAAAAAAATGTGCAAACGGGCCTTATTATCGGACAGGTAGTTTAATAAGACCCTTTAACAAAAGCTTGCCTTTGCGACATGACTTTATCTTTTACGGCATCCATTGCAGAACGAAGTTGTTCTGAGGTCCATGGTGCACGTTTTTTTTTTCTGCGGCAGGCATACTTCTTTCTGTAAGAAAAACAAAAATTAAAATATTAGTCGTTTAATAAGGCCCACCTAAAATAACATTATTTATTTAATGGGCCTTAATATCCGAAATGACCGTTTTTAGTTCACACCAAAAAATTAAAACTCACTTACCTTTTCAGACAATTTTTATGCCAAAAGGGGATGCTAGGCATAACAAAGAACACACTTGATATTAATAAATAATCAGAGAAAAAACGTTTATAAGTAAAAAATTTTGAGGACTGTTTGTTACGCTATATTTATAACATTGAATCTATGAAACTTGTGTAGTACTGATCGCGCCGTTTTAATTATTGGCGGAGGCTATCGTGGTATGTGGTAGGTATATGGAGGCAGGTATTTCGGCGTTGCCCAGTTGTGGACAAAGCGTTTGTAGTTTCAGATGTCGGCAGTGGGCCTGATTATCCGCCGGGCCTTAATTGCCGCAGGTATAATTTATCCAATGTCAGTGTGATGACATTCCAATCATTCCATACGGCGACGTTTACCGCCGTATGGAATGTCATCACACTGACTTTGGAATAACAATTTCACAGTGCCTGAACAAAATTTCAAAGCAAAGAGTTTGAGGATCTGATTGGACAGGCAGACGTATAAGTTAAGTGAACCGCTTATTTTAGCAGGAATTACAGATCCAGAGTTACAAGAGCTTATAAAATCAATACCTGAGATGGACTTGGTAAGAGTTCCATGTCACACGCATGCTGTGGAAAGAACGATTAAAGTAATATCAGAGGCTTCGTCAGCAGTCGCTGGAACAGAAGCAAGAGATGGTTTTGTTATGGCGAAGTTAAAATCAAGGTCTGAAATGCCGAATTTTAACACGAAAAGGGAATTTAATTATTTAGATTCCATAGGAAGTGGGTGGGAGGAAATCCAGGCACAGGTACTTCGGTGATTTCTGGGTAGTTCATTATGAAACTACATAACTACAAAGTTAAATAATAAATTAGTTAAAGTATGTGCAAGATTTTTAACAAATACTAGATTTATTATAGTAGGTAGGTATCTTATTTTTAAAAAATTAATTGATTCAGCCGATACTAGGTGGAAATCCATAATAATAGTATTATGAGATACAGTAAAACAAAGTTGAACTTGTAAATTTCCACTATATTTAGTATATATAGATATATAAATATATAATATAAATATAGTGGAAATTTACAAGTTCAACTTTGTTTTACTGTATCTCATAATACTAATCTTATTTTTAAGTGCAACTTTTGGTTACTAGCCTATCTCGAATTTCAAAAAAAAAGAAAAATTCAATTTTTTCACTCCACCCTGTATCTCTTACCGTTCTCGACATGTGTTGAATACGCACACAATAAAATTAGTAAACATTTATTCAATAATCATTTCCTAAAATAACTTTTCTAAAAGAAAAACCTTATAAAAATTGACTTTTTTAAATATTTTATAGTTTCCTGCATTTTCTTCGATCAAAAATTCCAACAGGCAGAGCCGCTGAGTTTCCCGACGCGGCGCATGCCTCATTTCCCGATATGGATTTTCCGGGCAGAACTATAAGATGCTGCCTTGCTATGGCCGTCAGTAGTGATCATGCCTTCACTATTCACCCCCTTTCATCGGTAAGTTATTTCCCTTTTTAACGGCAATTGCTATGTGTATTTTTTTGATCGATGTTTTCTTTTTTATATAAAAACTATCCGCATGTACCTATCTTTTTAATTTAAAAGTTATTTTGTATGCAAAATCATATTATACAGTGCAATTTTGTTAGGATAACAACATGAAATAAATAATTTGTATATACAGGATGTACGCCAATTTTTTTCAATTGGACACGTCTACTGTAATTTACCATGTTTAACGTAATTTTACGAATTTGGGAAAGGAAACCACCCCCACATTTTTTCAATTGGAACAATGGGTATACCTTAATGAAAAAACATCAAGAGATTAATCTAATGCATCATGCACTTGCACTGTGTTGACCCGTTGTATATTTGTCACAATTTAAAATAATCCGCATTGCCTTTATTTTGTAAAATTTGTAATTTATCAAATATTTCGTCACTAGCACAATATAAAATGGGAGAACAATAAAGAAAATGTGGTAATATAATAGTATTAAATACAGTTTTTTTAGAAAGCAAACTTAAATTAGAACTGATCTTTTAAAATAACCTACTTTTCCGGCAATCTTCGATATGATACTTTCAAAATAATTAAAAAATTTAATTTTGAATCACTGATTATCCCTAAATATTTAAAACTGTTTACTAATTCTAATTTTTCACCATCAATTACAACATTGATATTTTGACAATTTAAATTATTACCCATATCTAACCATGCATTTAGTTTTTGAAATATTTAATTTTAATTTATTTACTTTAGCCAATTTAATAATATATTTATCTTAGAAGTATTTAGACAATTATTTTGACAACTTTCTTCTAGGGAAAAAATTCCCCCGTCAAACAACCTTTCCTTAGTAACACAAGTCTTATGGGGATTGTATCTATTTTTTTTATAGGACTCTGGGATAAGGGGTTTACAGGCTACGCGTTAATACCTCAGTCAGGATCACGATACACTTATTATAAAGTCCAATTTCTGTAAGAACACGCCGCATCGTGGTCACCTGTCATTTATGGCACCCTGTAGAAGTCTGGTCTATGTTACGTTAAGATGTTGGCGACTGAGATAGGACTGGGCTAAGTTCTTTTACCATCGTTTTCACCATATTTTAACTATATACGGGTCGTAATGGTTTATTAGCATAATTGCTTGCAAAAATACAGCGTTAATTTTATGTACAATTGAAACATCGAACTCAACGTGTGATAGGTTAAAATTTATGGCGTTATTCATTAGTAAAACATAGAAATATATTTGACATGCACTAAACTTACCAATGGAAAACGCTATGAATAAAATATTGTAAAGTATTTTTCACAATAAATGGTTGACTCCGTAACTACCTTGGACGTTTTGCAAGAGCTCGGCCATAAAAATGCAAATAAACTGTCGGTCAGGGTCGGATTATAATATAGCAGGTAATATTTAACTATATTGTGCTAATATAACTATATAAATAATATATTATTACGAATTAAATATCTAAAGTCCTACCTTGTAGTGTATTTGTTTGTTAATTGTGTATAACAATGGGATTAAACCGGTAGTTTTATTGCAGTCAATAAGTCGATACCATTTAGGGTGAAAAATACTTTACCTACGAGCCAATCAAGCGGCAAGTGTGCGCCTGTTTCGCGTTTAATGCTGCGTTGCCACATGATAATTTACGTTCGCGGTGTAGTACAAAGCCGCCAAAATGCCATGTGTTTTTAAATACAAACAGCTGGATTACTTCTCAGTGAGCGCAAGGTTTGGCAATCTATTGTACCGTAATTAAAATGGATAAAGTAATAATATTAAGTTTATAATAGCAAATGATGATAAATGAAATGTTTGTTATTGGAAATAGGAGAGTTAATTAAACTTAATTAACTGGTTTATTTTACTCACCGGTCAACTTAAATAATAACCACTAAGAAAATTTAGCCTCTTTAAGCTAACGCGTGAGCTTGCTACGGCCCACTACTGAACTGGGAACTTTTAGGACGAAATGTGTATCAGCTGTTAATGTCACATGTGGGCGTCAACTGTCGAAACGCTTTTTTTTTTTTTTTTTTTTTTTTTTTTTTTTTTTTTAATTATTTATTTTACGTCGGCCTTTTTCCGCAACGAGGCCAATCACCGACGCCAGGGAATTTGTCACACACTATCTGGTAATTTTTGCCGAATCCCTCTTTGTCGAAGGTAGGGTTCTTTAACGTGCCAACATCCATGACACGGGGCCCACAGTTTAACGTCTCTTCCGAAAGACGGCGCCACCTCTTAAACCAAATTCCAAATTTACCATCGACGTTGCCGGCAACGGGAATGGAACCCGGGCCTACGATCTGTGAGGCCGCTGCGCTGACCACCAGACCACAACGTCGATGTCGAAACGCTTTGTTGTTAGAAAAAGTTTACTCTACTATACTTGTTAGTTTGTTAGTGTATCGTGATTAGGAGTCAGGACAAATTCAGTTACACAGGGTGTTATGAAAAAGACTTATTATATTTAAGCCCGTATAAATCCTAATACCGTGCGAGCAAAAATTATTTGCATCAAAGAGGGCCTTGCATCTAAGGACGTAATGCTTAGCCGTAGAGCTTAATACCTGTTGGGTGTCAGTAACTACCTAAATTAACAATCAATCAGTTATTCTGTCATCTTTGGCAGTCGTTACAAGTAATTTAATTCATCGCTAATTTTTCCAATTTCTTGAACAATTCACGCTTTACGGAACAGCACAAAACATTCATGGTTGAAACGTGTTTTCGAAACGGGGTTAGAGTAAATGGTGAGCGGCAATACAATCCGGGTTTGTGCATGGACGATTTTCACGAACATTTTCCCAACGTTGCTTTTATTGCTGGGGTTTTTTATCATTGCCTGAAAAGAACCGTGGCTGTGTTTAGGGAAACAGGTTCTATACAACACAAAAAACGAGCAGGAAGACCATCTGTAAGAACAGAATAACTTGTTGCAAACGTTCGTGAAATAATGCAAAATACGCTAACAACACTTTCGAAAATATGAAGAGACGTGTGAATTTATGCTTGGAGCATGGCGGTCCAATTTCAGCAATTTATGTCATTATTTTTCTTTCTGTATATTCTTACTTTGTTAATTTTGTAAACAACAAAAAAAATTGTATTTGTCTACTTATTTTATTACTCATTAGTTTGGCATATCATGTCATAATATGAATTTGACAAAATCTTAACACAGATTTGGTTAGATATATCGTCCCCATATCATTGTGATCTAAACCCAGCCCTACGTTTTTTAATCCAAGCCCTCTTTGATGCAAATAATTTTTGCTCGCACGGTATAAAAATACAATGCAGAAAATTTTTATCTCGCCAGAATTTTCAACATTTGTTTTTTGAAATTTGTGGGCCGCCGCTACTGTTTTAACAGTATCTCGTCGGCGCATACATTGAAAAATTAAACATTTAGGTTGCCAAAAATTTAAATTTAAATTACTTTAGATTATAAAAAAAAACATTAAAATGTTCTCAGATAACAAGTCGGTCATTCTCAGTCGCAATTATTTCCTTGTTAATTACGTACAAGTTAAGATCAATCGTAGCGTTGCGGTGGAGGCGTCAGTTGCATGTTGCATATGCAAGACAGCCGAAGAAGCACGGGCCTATGGATAAGTAAAGCACTAATTTAAATCCATTTATAATGGACGTTGAAGCTGGTGGTATGTACTGTTGTATTACATATACTAAATTTTTGGTTTTCGTGCAAATGTAAAATACCGGGCGGCGAAACTACGTGCTACGCCAACTACACAAGCAACGCAACTTCGGCGACGTGCTCGAACTGCATTTCGGGAATATTTAATAAGCATAGAATGAGACGGGTTATTCTCGATATCTCGCAGCCGTCGAGCACGGAGAGGCAGTTCTGTCTTGAAAAGTGATCCAATGCGACTAAGGCGATTATACTTAGATATAATTATGACTTAATATAAGAGACATGTTAATTAGTAAAATAAATAGTTTATTGTTTATTTTGTCGCCCGACCGTTCAAATTTCGAATTTCTTTTAAATTAAAAGAGTGTTTTAAAGTCTGGCATATTGCCGCAGATTAAGCTTTACGGTTATTTTACCCAAAAAAGGGCGTGGCACCCAAACAATTTTTCGGCCTTGATCGTCCCCATATCATTGTGATCTAAACCAAGCCCTTCGTTTTTTAATCCAAGCCAACGGCGCCGACTCCATGGGGGCATCGGGGCAAGTGCATCACCCATTAAGGACCTCCAATGGGTGCTGCACACCCATTGGGAACGGGAACGCGGACGCGGATATTTCAAATTAGATTATTCGATACTGTTTGCCAGCAATATTATGATATTATTAGTTTCTCCTTTGCCTTTTTGCTATATTCCGATGATCCATCATTTTGCCACCAAAAATATAAAGAAAAACATTTTTATTTAAATTATAATAATATTCTTACTAATATTAGTAAGGTAATGTGACATTTATATATATTACATGATTTAAAAAAGGGCGTGGCATCCAAAAATTTTTCGCACGATTTTATACGACCCACCCCGAGGAGGCATCCTGCTCTCCTGCACCCAATGAGATTTTTAAAAGTCGGCGCCGCTGATCCAAGCCCTCTTTGATGCAAATAATTTTTGCTCGCACGGTATATATAAGTTAAACGTTCGATGTCTTTAATAGATATACCGGTTGGTGAATCGCCAGACTGGTCGTAGGAAATCCAATGTAAATTTTGCTAACGTAAAATATTGGCTCCCCTAATAATTTTACATCAAAATTGTATCAGACTTTTTAGAAGGTCTTTGTATGATGGACACTAGACCCTATTCCAGCATCTTGGGCGGTCCATCGACCTGTATCGGTGTCAATATGATTACCGAAAATTCCAATGGGCGATCTGTGACCTACAAAAAAAAGAACACATTATTTCTTGTTTCTAGAGTTAATTTTTGCTTAAAACAAAGCGTTTCGACAAAAGACTACAACATTTGACATTAACAGCTGATCTGGTTTCGTCGTTAAAGTACTCAGATCAGCAGTGGGCCATAGTAAGCTCACGCGTCAGGCTGTTATATTATTTTCTTCCGATTTTGGTGTTTTTAAGTGTTTCTATGGCAGTTTTTTGTGTAGTGTGTGTTTTAAACATTTTTCTTTTGGATTTTATATATTTCAGAGACAGACTTTCTTGGTGTTTATTAGTTAGGTTTAATAGTGAGTACAAACACCATTTTGGTTAACTCATCTATTATCAAATCAATAAAGTTTACTTATCGTTTCATACAGGATGTCTCATAACTAATGGGCAAATATAGCAACAGGAGATAGTAGACTTGAAAATATGTCAGGTATGCTTAAGAATGCACGGTTAACTTATGGAATACTCTTTCTTGTCTCAAAAACATAACTACACCCAATTTGATTCATATCCGCTTAACATCAAATCATCGCCAATTTTATAAAGTAAATATTTACTTGGATCAACCTGTATCTGTTTGAAGGTGGTAGACAATGAAGTAATATCAAAAAAAAAAAATTACCTTGTCGGACTTCCATTGTCTTTATTTTGTTACTTAACACAACGTTTCGGTTAGTCAGTATCTCTAACCGTTTTCAAGTGTAAACTAAATTAAAATTTTAAGGCTACTGTCTTAAATACTATCCACGTGCAGTGAAGCTTGATGACTTCGCCTACGTGCTTATTGGAGTGTGAAGTTTGAGCTGTTGGTTTTGGACAAGAAGAGGCTTCCAGATATTGGGGATATCTATACTTGGTTTACTAAATATATTGGTATTTTGATTCATGAAAGCTGCTTCTTTGAACTTTCGTTTTCTCCAGTGCTGTTCCGTGTCCAAAAGCTTGGCTTCTGACCACTGTATATTATGCTGGTTAGTCCACACATGTTCCGCTATACCTGATCTTGAAGTTTCACCTCTTTGAGTATGTTTCAAATGTTCTTTAACTCGTACGGGAAGAGGTCTTTTTGTTTCTCCAATGTACGATTCGCCACACTCGCAAGGGATTTGATAGATACAATTTTTTGTGCTTTCATTACAGGGGGGTTACTTTTGTAAGAAAGCTTCTAAGTGTATTTCCGGATTTGAAGGCGGTTTTGATATTATAGTTTTTGGTTATTCTTCTAATCTTTTCAGAAATCCCTTTGACATAAGGTATTGTGAGGAATGCTTGCTCCTCTTTTGTTTCTGTATTAGTTTTTACTTCGCGATTTTTAAATTTTGAGATGGTATTAGTTACAAAGTTTTCAGGGTAACCATTCTGTTTTAAATCTTTTTTGATGTTAGAAATTTCAATATTAAGGTCTTCCGGATTGTTGCAAACATTAGATGCTCTGTGATAAAGAGTTTGAATTATGCCCTGTTTTATGGAGTTTGAATGATCCGTGATTAAGGTATTGCCCTGTGTGAGTGGGTTTCCTGTACACTGAAGTTTTTATGTTTTCAGCACTTCGTTTGCTAAGCCTTAATGCACTCATAGATTAACTACTATAGATGGAAGAAATCAATCCTTGAAACTGAAGTTACTCAACGCTTTGAGGAAATCAAGGAACATACTTTGGAGGAAGACTACGAACCAATCTTTAATAAAATTGACCACACCTGCAACAGATTACGAGAGGCACTATCGACTAAACATAATGGAAAACTACAAAGGCTTCAACCAAATAACCCAATAGAACCAACAACGGACTCGGTAAGGACAATTATCAATACTTCGAAGAGATCATTGAGTGATGCAGAAGAACAACTTTTACAAAAGGGTCTTAATTTCTCAATCACACCTAAACATTCACCAACCCTAGATATTATAGCATCCATAGAAACCTTGAACCTACCATCAACAGTCGCAGAGGAACTCCGATACGAGGTACGAGTTGCCCTAGCCCTAGAGAATACCAAAAAAATCAATAAGAATGTTACTAAACAAGAAGAAACAGCACTAAAACACCTTCAGAAAGACAGTTCAATAAAAATTCTTCCAGCCGACAAAGGAAATGCCACTGCGATCATGGACATCGAAACATACGACCAAAAGATTGAAGAAGTATTGACCAAAGGAGAATACAGGATATTAGCCAAGGAACCAACAGCAACGATTGAGGGAAGGATATACAGAACGCTAAAGAAATACTGAGCCTACATTCCAGATGCCCTCCGAACAAAACTAACACCACACCATAGCAAACCTCCTCATCTCAACGGTCTTCCTAAAATACATAAGAACAACATGCCACTAAGACCAATCACCAGCTCCCGGGATTCTCCTACAAGCGCATTATCAAAGTTTCTTCTTGAGATAATTAAACCGTTACAGGGTAAGTCATTTTCTTTTGTTCAAAACTCTAACCACTTTGTAAATATTCTAAAAACCGTCAATTTAGAACCGCAAGACACATTTGTCAGTTTCGACGTAGAAAGTTTATACACCAACGTCCCAATAGGGGAATCACTGCATATCATCAAGCAAAAGTTACAAGAAGACCCAACTCTTTCAGAACGCAGTTTGCCGCTGGATGGGGTGATGGAACTATTGGAGTGTTGTCTACGTAGTTCCTACTTTCAAGTAAAAGATAAGTTCTATGCCCAAGATGACGGTCTTCCAATGGGTTCATCTCTCTCTCCGGTAGTGGCTAACCTGTACATGGAATGGTTTGAGTCACAGGCTATTAACATTGCCAAGATTAAACCTAAACTTTGGCTTAGATATGTTGATGATACCTTTATTATCTGGACAGACAGCAAAGAAGAGCTGATACGGTTTTTGGAACATATTAATAGTATAAGACAATCCATTACATTTACCATGGAAACAGAAAAACATTATACTCAACCTTTTCTCGATGTTCTCGTCAAATGAAGTGCTGAAAACATAAAAACTTCAGTGTACAGGAAACCCACTCACACAGGGCAATACCTTAATCACGGATCGAATCATTCAAACTCCATAAAACAGGGCATAATTCAAACTCTTTATCACAGAGCATCTAATGTTTGCAACAATCCGGAAGACCTTAATATTGAAATTTCTAACATCAAAAAAGATTTAAAACAGAATGGTTACCATGAAAACTTTGTAACTAATACCATCTCAAAATTTAAAAATCGCGAAGTAAAAACTAAGACAGAAACAAAAGAGGAGCAAGCATTCCTCACAATACCTTATGTCAAAGGGATTTCTAAAAAGATTAGAAGAATAACCAAAAACTATAATATCAAAACCGCCTTCAAATCCGGAAATACACTTAGAAGCTTTCTTACAAAAGTAAAACCCCCCCGTAATGAAAACACAAAAAATTGTATCTATCAAATCCCTTGCAAGTATGGCGAATCGTACATTGGAGAAACAAAAATACCTCTTCCCGTACGAGTTAAAGAACATTTGAAACATACTCAAAGAGGTGAAACTTCAAGATCAGGTATAGCGGAACATGTATGGACTAACCAGCATAATATACAGTGGTCAGAAGCCAAGGATTTGGACACGGAACAGCACTGGAGAAAACGAAAGTTCAAAGAAGCAGCTTTCATGAATCAAAATACCCATATATTTAGTAAACCAAGTATATATATCCCCAATATCTGGAAGCCTCTTCTTGTCCAAAACCAACCGCTCAAACTTCACACTCCAATAAGCAAGTAGGCGGAGTCATCAAGCTTCACTGCACATGGATAGTATTTAAGACAGTAGCCTTAGAATTTTAATTTAGTTTACACTTGAAAGCGGTTAGAGATACTGACTAACCGAAACGTTGTGTTAAGTAACAAAATAAAGACAAAGAAGTCCGACAAGGTAATTTTTTTTTAACCTGTATCTCTTTACCCATATAAGAAATGAAATAAAATGACATATTTTCAAGTCCACTATCTCCTGTTGCTGTATAGCCTATTAGTTACGGGACACCCTTGTATATCCATATATAAAATTCCCACAAAAGTAACAATATACCAAAAGAGTTCTCAATATGGTGTTTTAATTAGATGTGCACCACAAAGTTTACACCTCGCAAAAAATGTATTACTTTTCCTTGTATAATAAATACATAAATACCAATTTTGCTTTTTATAAATAAATACAAAAAGAAATAAGTGTTGCTTTCTTCTTTTCCTTCAGTTTTATAATATTTTCACATTCTTATTTTGGTAGGTACGGATCTGTCAATATTTTATTTTATAAATAATAAAATTAGTATGTACGCTATATCTTTAAAAAATATTAAGAATCCCTTACAAAATTTAACAGATGGCGAAGGCGAAGGTAAAAGAACTTAGTCCGGTTCTGTTTCTGTAGCCAACCGCTTAACGTAAAATATACCAGACTTCAACAGGGTGCCATTAATGACATGAGATGCGGCGAGTTCTTAGATTAATTTGACTTTATAAAGCTTTTAATCTGTTCTGTATTGACTAGTTTGTTTGAGTTATATCAGTTAATTTTACATTTAAAACCAATTACTTCTTCATATAAAGGATATCCAGTAAGTCTACTTAAAGTTACAAACTCCACTACAAAAGTTCCAATGCCTGCAGTACATGTTACTGCGTCTCTCCTTTAGACTCCTTTTGGAATAGCATTTCTAAGGTTGATAGTACCATAAGGCATACCGGTCTTAGTGTTAAAGGCTACTACTAAACGTTTTGCTACATCTTCTGCTAGTCGTAGTAAAGGCCCGTTACATGGCCATCCTGGTTCTAATTTTATACCAACTCAATAATTCAGAGTATAAGTAGGTAACAATAAAATAATCCTGCTTAAAGCAATACTTCACACTGGAACAGAAACTTACTTGTTGGATCACAAATGAGCACTTAGTAGTCCTCCTATAATCCTTATATTATTTTTAAATAGTCACATATTAATATTAGCATTGACTAATTGGACATTGGACACCAAATTTTATTATTTTCTATAAAAAAAGCCAATTAAAAGTTATTGAGAAAAAAACCTCGGAAAAAACTCTTTGTAAAATTCTTAAAAAGTTAATACGGCTCTGATACTGAACCTGAATTAAACCAGCAGTAATAATTATGATAATGTCAAATATTAATAGACGTTTTATTGTTTATTCATCGCAACAAATTTTACAATATTTAAGAAAAAATAATGATTGTTCTGTATTTAAGTAATTTAAGAAAAGCTAGTACTAAAAAAGAAATTATAAGAAGTTTATTTATTTCAACGTTTGGAGACAAGTGGAAAACAAACCTATTAAGACAACAATTTATTTAAATGGGAAACTGGGTTTTTTATTCAGATGCTCAAACAGTCCCCCCCCGTTTACTGCCAAGCAGAGCTGTCGCAATTACTCTTAAAAAGTAATTCAATTACAATCATAATCATAATCATAATCATAAATTTTATTTGACTACGTTTTGTACATGTTAAAAATACAATTGTAGCAGGTCAGTGCATTAATAATCAAAGTCTATATGCTACTAGATTATAAATATCACAATACAATAAGGTAATAGCAACAATACTTCTCATGAACAAACAATTTTAAAAAACAATTAATTTAAAAAAAAAAAAAACAGCATTGTTTCAACGTACTATGTCAATATTTTCGCATGATGAATTTATATTTTCCAAATATTCCTTGATAGAATAAAAAGCAGATTTACTAAGAATGTTTTTCATGGTATATTTAAATTTTTTTGGCTGAAGGCCTTTGATTGAATCTGGCAGAGCATTAAAGAGATCAATTTTTGGTGAGTTCTTTATTGATTTTTCTAGTCTATATTTGGGTTTTCTAATCAGGACTGCCGATCTAGTGCTGTAGTTATGAAAGTTAGAATTTAGCTTGAAGTAATCTATGTTACTGTGTATTTCAATCAGCTGATGCAAGATAAATAGAGACGGTAATGTCAATATTCCCAGACGTATAAAATGAGGTTTGCAGTGGTCTCGATGCCCTGCACCCACAATTGCTCGAACAGCCCTCTTTTGCAATTTAAACACAATATGCGAATCCGCAGAGTTACCCCACAGTTGTATTCCATATGTAACGTGGGCATGAAAAAGTGAGTAATAAACAGTCATAACAGAATCCAGTCCAATTAATGGTTTAAGCTTTCTTATTACGAAAATATACCCATTACCCTCCGAAAAAGGCATCAATTACAATTACCAATTACTAACAGTATGATAAAAATATTTAAATTACCAATTACCTACTAAAAGTAATTGATTCCTTCATCAATTACCGCATTCGAATTACTGAGTTTAATTCAATTACTTTTATACTACTTCAATTACTTTATAGTAATGGAACTACCCTAAAAGTAATTGAATTACTCTGAATCTATAAATTATAGGCAATTTTTGGCAAATAAATTACTCTGAGTAATTTAATTGCATTTTGGTAAGTAATTGAATTACATTTTGGTAATTCAATTACATTTTGATAATTGAATTACATTCTGGTACCTAATTGAATTACAGTTTGGTAATTGAATTACATTTTTAAAATTGAATTCGTTTTTTTTTACATTTTACAAAAAAAGAGTTTTATAGGTAAAGTATTATTTTTTTTAATAGTACTAGGTCCTACTATCACACTTTATTATAGAAAGAAATTTAAAACATTTCGAAATTTATAGTTAAACTTGATCTCCTAATTTTGATAAGTAGGTACCTACTTACCTATAACAAATTGACCAATAATAACAACTGTCTTTTTTATTTAATATGATTTATTTGTTGAAATAAAACAAACGTAATATTAGGGAAAATAAAAAATATTTTTTTCTTTCTAGAGTAAAGGAATTATGAAAATCTTTAAAGGAATTGAATTATTTTGGAGTAACTCAATTACTTTTAATCTAATTGAATTATTTGGGAGTAATTAAATTACTTTTTATGTAATTGAATTATTTGGGAGTAATTCAATTACTTTTTAAAATAATTGAATTACTTTTAAGTAATTCAATTACTTCAGATTTCTTAAAACCAATTACCAATAATTACAATTACTTTATCACAGTAATTGGAAAATCAATTACAATTACTATTTTCCAAAAGTAATTCAATTACAGTAATTCAATTACTAAAAAGTAATTGAACACGATTTTTCAATTATTTTAATTCAATTACCGACAGCTCTGCTGCCAAGCAATCAATATCCTAAAAGGTCATAAAATTCACTTTATTATTACCTACAGTATTAAGTCGGTATAAGATTCGATTGCATACCCCTGAAATTGCAACCTTTAGTTCTTCCAAATTTTGATAACGAACATTTTTATAAATAACATTTTTAATGTAACCCCACAGGATAAGTCTTTGGGTAAAAGATCAGGACTTCTAGCTGACCAATTTAAGGTATAATTTAATCCTATACTTTTTGTGAGCAGGATAACAGTCCATTTGAAACGAAATATTTTTATTTTCAAGAGCAACTTCTTGTAATGCGGGTTCAATTTTATTTAATAAAAGTGCCAAAAAAAATTCTTTTCCCAAATTTAGTTTAATAAAAAAGGGGCCAATAATCCGCTCTCCAAAAATGCCCGCCCAACTATTGTAAAACAAACATTGCGTGAGAATTCTTTATCGTTATTAACCCTTTCCATAACTTTAAAATACGGTGTTGCCTAACTGCTACTGATACACCACTGCTTAAGCTGAAATACACAAACTAAATAACCTTACTTAGTTTTTCATATTTTATAGGCTGGCGAACAATTGTGATTTGCTAATAAATAACTCTAAATAGTTATATTCCGAAAAATACTAAAAAGCAGTCGATACACTGTGGAACAGCAAAAATGTTTCGGAGATCAAAATAGCAAAATCTTACTTATATTATTATGCTAATTACGTCTTGCAATCATTTTAGTTACTATATGTATATGTGGTAAAGTGACTTTTGTAAAACAAACACGAGAGTACTCTTATCTCTTAAATATAAAAGGCTCACCACTTGTATTTTGGCTGCAAAGTTGGAGACCAGGATAAAAATCAGGCTCCCCTGCTACTACAAGCTTGCGTCCAATATTCGCAGCTGGCTAAGTGGAAAAACCGAAAGACCACGTTACTGACTGATACTTTTGTTTGACACCTCCCGTCAAAAAAGGCTTTTTAATCCGCTATACGATCGGTGCTTCATAGTGACGAGTTGCCTGTACCTAATCCACCCCAGGAATATGCGCTTTATTCTGGTTCTGAAGGTTGAACGGATTCAAACGGTAGTGTACCACCCAGTGACGTAGCGACAAATTATGCCCCCCCCCCCCCCCCGCGAAATTTGTGTTAGGGCCCCCTCCCCCAGGACTTCGGGGCCATAGCAATAGGCTCTTTCGGGCCCCCCCGCAACTGCGGGGGTTCGCGGTAGTAGGCTACGCCACTGGTACCACCGGAAAATGTTGCCGGCCATCAGCAAGCGATTTTGTATGTTAACTTCCCAGTAAAAAGCCTCACAAAATAAGTCAAAGTGAATTAAGTGACCTTATTTATTATTGGAATTGCCAAAGAAATAATGGAATTTATTTTAAGATGAAGTAAAAGTTTCTGTATACCGCAGCCGTCAGAAAAACCTAACACCATTTTTTAACATGGAAAACAATTGGGTCTCAGTCTCGGTAGGGACATTGACGAATTAATGGCAGCTTTAAATCTGGACTATGATCCAGAAGACTGGACACTTTTCATTTATTCCTTAAAAGTAATCTGTGTTACTCCATAATGGAAACAAGTTGCCTTCAGTCTCAATTGGTCATGCAGTCCACATGCAAGAAAATTATAGCAATTTGAAATTGTTACTGGAGACCATACAATATGAAAGAAAATATAAACGGCAAATTTGAGGGAATTTAAAAGTTGTGGCGATTTTGCTTGGAATGCAGCTAGGTTATACCAAATACTGCTGCTTCCTCTGCGAGTGGAACAGTCGAGCACGATCGGATCACGACAGAAAGAAAATTTGGCCACCGAGAGATTTCTTTGAGTCAGGAAAGAAAAATGTAACCAGTGGCTGGTGGCCAGTGGTTTCCCCAGAAAAGATTTTACTATCACCACTTCATATAAAATTGAGACTTTTTGAACATTTTTGTGAAGGCCATCGACAAAGAAGGCCAAGGATTTAGTTGTTTAAAAGAAAACTTCTCTAGAATCAATGACGCTAATTAAAGAGATAATATTTGTGGGCCCACAGATTAGGAAACTTTTCGGAGATGCGCAATTCGATTCCATACTTGAAGGCAAGGAAAAAACGATTGAAATCCCCTGTAAATGGCTGCAACAAATTTTTTGGAAAACATAAAAGCAGAGAGCTACAACGATCTGGTTGCCCAACTTCTTTTGTGTTAACAAGACCTAGGGTGTAATATGTCGTTAAAAATTCAATTCGTGGATTCTCATCTGGATTACTTTCCAGAAAAGGGTAGTGCTGTAAGTGACGAGTACGGTTCCACCAGGATATTTTAAACATGGAAAGAAGGTATCTGGGAAATTGGAACTGTGAGATGTTAGCTGCGTGGTATACTGCCATAAAGGCAATTTGTTCCAGCAGTACTAAATCAAAATTAATAAGACGCTATCGCAACAATCTCTGCACACTTGGTGCTCAGCATGGAGTCACCTTGTGTTGGGTTCCTGCCTGGCTACAGCAACATATATAGCGACGAGACTGTTGATGCGCTCGCCAGAGAGGGCGCAAGCATGTGTGAAGTCTGTCGAACCAGCAGAGAATACTGTGGCTAGACCACTGGGATCTGTCAAAGAGGAGGTAGATCGGATAGCTAAACAACTTGAGCAAAGCAGATGGATAGGGCTGACAACCTGTAGCATCTCCAGGCAATTGTGGCCCCTACTTGATGGCAGGAAAACTGCAGCGTTATTACAGCATAGTCGGAAGGACCTAAGAAACATCACTGCCGTAATCACCGGACATTGCTTGTTCGGTAGACACGCTGAACGTATGCAAATACCAACTAACGACTTCTGCAGAAGTTTCAGAGATGAAGAGGAGGAAAGTATTCAGCATTTCTTGCGTGAATGCCCCGGCCTCACGAGAAGAAGGTTCGTGGGCGAACTTTAATGATCTGGAGGAAGTGAGCAGCATGCAACGGGGTCGACTCACTAAGTTTACCAACAGCAGTGGCTGGTTTGAATGACCTGTCAAGATTCTTCTACGGTCTACGTCGCGTCGCATCAGGAGGCTGATGCGGATAGGTTCCGCGGAACATGTGTGATACCACACCGGTCCTTATAGGACTACGTGTGCCTGTTTGGACAATGTCAGAGGTCTGCCACTCTACCCTAACCTAACCGAACCTATAGCTGGTATACGACTGAACACTGAACTGAACTATTACGAGAGATGCCCCAGAGGCTGCTTTGAAAAGGCAGGCTATATAAGAAGCGCGAAAGTGTCTAAACTTTAGATTTAATGATAAAAATGTGCTATTTAATTGCTTTTGTGGAACCAAAAATATATTGCTATCTGCATTTTGTATATTCATTGTATATTATGCCTATCAATTAAAATTGTGTGACAAATAATTAAGATTTTTTTTTGCTAGCTAACTAAAATCTTTAAAAATCTAGAAAAATAGGTTTTGTCACAAACGCACTGCTCAGTGATACTGTAGCGTAAGCATTAATCATAAAATGAATGAATATGGAAAATTCGACCTCGCTAGTATTAAAAATACCCGTACCTCGTTGCCACAGTGATTTCCTAGTACATTATAATTTGATGTAATTTAGGAAACGATAAATAATCTTACAGCAGAAAATTGTAATCATTGATTTTTGTTAAAATCGATGTTTAATCAGGACAATATGTAAACAATTATGTCACACTTTTTTTTTATGTCTACGTATGTCTATTTCCGTAACACACTATACTTGGAGATAATAAGAGCTTCAAAATAAAAATATGGTCTGCAGAATGCCTTTTCTAATGGTGAGTAGTCCTCCGACCACTTTAAACCAAAAATTAAGAAAGAAAGGGGGGGGGGCGTAACCAGCGCCTTTTTCCAATTTTTTTTGCATTAAAATTATCTGTCATAATCTAAGGAGGTACCCGATAATAAATAAAATACTTGCTATGTGTATGTGCAGCGACCTTGTTACAATCACTATCTATAGTGATAACTGTATTTGCATAATAAAAATGGCAGGTACATAATCTAAAATACATATTTATTTACAATTTAAAAAAATATAAACTGAAAAGCATAACGTAGTACCTACATATTAAAAAAAAAACATTTCAAAAACGTATCGATAGCAATATTTGTTATTACTTTAAAGCTTTAGTCGCGAATTTACCGGTGTAGTGTAATTGATTATTGTTAGAAGTTAAATGGTGAATTTATTTTTTATAGTGACATTAACATTGTTTTTAGTGTTTTCACATAATGATCATAAAGTCAACCTTCCCACGTAAACGTGTTTCGGTGTAAACCAAAAAAAGTTGAGATTCCTCACTCGTGGACATAAAGCCTGTGAAATTTTAATAACTAAAATTTGACCGTTAAATATTTTTTTAATGTGTACCAATAATTGTAATAAATTTTCACGTATTTTGGACGAAGTTTTCAACAGCATCACCATGTGCTAAAATGTAAGTCGATAATTGATTGTAGGTATTACCATAGGGAGCAAAACAAGCATCCCCGGATTAGGGGGGGGGGGACTTTGGGGCGGTAGGCCCCGGTACCTAGGAGTCTTGGAGTACCCCTTTAAAATTTTCATCCAGCGCGCTAACATATGTTCAAAAATCAAAAAGACATCCATTTTTATTATGTTTTTAGTCGATAGTTATTAGTTATTTAAAAACAAAAGAACACTGCAAATTATTATATCGAAAAAATGAAATATTTAATTTATACGGTGTGTCCCCGGATGGAGTTGACAAGAGGAAAAGATCTTTATTATTGATTTTACGACGAAAAGTTATTCTGCTTGTTGAGAAAATGAATTTACGAATTTACTATATAAAAACTTTAGATCAGATGTAGGGTGTTGATAAATTAAGAAAACATAAAAATGCTTTTAGAGAGATGTACCATTATTTACTATTTTAGACAAAATGTTTATGAAACAAAGTTGTTTATAATCCAAAATAAAGCCTAATTACAAAATAAGAAATCTAAATTCTAATTTTTGTTTTTTATTTTTTACAATAGAATTTATGAACATTCAAAATGTACAGGGTGGCCCATAAATAAGGGCTTTATCTCGGAAACCATTAATCGTACAGCTTTCGGAAAAAATTTTTTATGAGTAAAGCGGTCATGAGAAAATTCTGGAAATTACTTTCAAGTTCCTCATTTCGCCGCAAGGGGGCACAATTGAAAATTAGTTTTTTAAATTTTAAATTTCTCCGAAAATTCCCATATTAAGGTATAACTCTGATTATATCATTGGAAAGCATAGACAATTTTGCATAATTTTATTTTGGTTTAAGGCTTGTTGGCGTACCGACCTTGATAAGAGTGGGGGAAGCTATTGAATGTGTAAACATTAAAATCGCTGTAACTTCTAAACGACGTGTCCCATTTTACTAAATTTAAGCTTGTTTGGAAGGGCAAGGTAAGTACCTTCAATCGTCGTATCCAGCAGTACACGATAGTGTTTAATAAAATTGCTAGAGGGCGCAATTTGTAATAATAACAGTTTTTTTGATTTTATCCAGAAAATTCAAATCATACAGTATAACTATGACATCATATTTGGAAAGTAGATTAAATTTGCAAGAAAAAACGTAAAGACCGCAGTTCGATATTGTTGTTCGTTTCAGAATTATTGCCAAAACAATAACTTTTAATTCAAATTGCGCCCTCTAGCAATTTTATTAGAAACTAGTGTGTACCATTGGATATGACAATTAAAGGTACTTACCTTTTCCTTCCAAAAAAGCTTAAATTTAGTAAAATCGGATAAGTTGTTTAGAAGTTACAGCGATTTTAATGTTTACACTTTCACTTGATAAGAGTGGTAGAAGCTATTGAAAGTGTAAACATTAAAATCGCTGTAACTTCTAAACGACATCCGATTTTACTAAATGTAAGCTCGTTTGGAAGTACCTTCAAATTGTCGTATCCAATGGTACACAATAGTTTCTAATAAAATTGCTAGAGGGCGCAATTTGTATTAAAAATTATTGTTCTGGCAATAACTCTGAAACGAACAAAGATATCGAACTGCGGTTTTTACATCTTTTCTTGTAAATTCCATATACTCTCCGATTATGATGTCATAGGTATACCGTATGATTTGAATTTTCGGGATAAAATCAAAAAAACTGTTATTATTACAAATTGCGCCCTTTAGCAATTTTATTAGAAACTATCGTGTACCATTGGATACGACGATTGAAGGTACTTACCTTTCCCTTCCAAACAAGCTTAAATTTGGTAAAATCGGATAAGTCGTTCAGAAGTTACGGCGATTTTAATGTTTACACATTCAATAGCTTCCCCCACTCTTATCAAGGTCGGTACGCCAACGAGCCTTAAACCAAAATAATGCAGAATTGTCTAAGCTTTCCAATGATATAATCAGAGTTATACCTAAATATGGGAATTTTCGGAGATATTTAAAATTTAAAAAACTAATTTTCAATTGTGCCCCCTTGCGGCGAAATGAGGAATTTGAGAGTAATTTACAGAATTTTCTCATGACCGCTTTACTCATAATTTTTTTTCCCGAAAGCTGTACGATTAATTGTTTCCGAGATATAGCCGGCGTCCCTTATTAATGGGCCACCCTGTACAATTATTGTTAAAAAAGTTATTATTCTACATATCCTCCTGCAACCTGCACACATTTCTCCAAATAAGAAATAAATTAAATAAATAGGTCAGCACTCTCAGGTTTTCATTTTGAATATTCATAAATTCTATTGTAAAAAATAAAAAACAAAAATTAGAATTCAGATTTCAAATTTTGTATTTAGGCTTTATTTTGGATTATAATCAACTTTGTTTCATAAACATTTTGTATAAAATAGTAAATATTGATACTTCTCTCTTAAAGCATTTTCATGTTTTCTTAATTTATTAACACCCTGTACATCTGATCTAAAATTTGTTTATGGTAAATTCATTTTCTCGACAACCAGAATTTTTTATAATGAATAACTTTTCGTCGTAAAATCGGTAATAAAGATCTTTTTCCTCTTGTCAACTCCATCCGGGGACACACTGTATATTTAAAATTAGAAAGTTGGTACATGGTCAGGAGAAACTAAACACCACGTAGACGTGAAAATAATATACTTTAAAAATATAAACCAATCCAAATAACTTTCGTATTTAACTTTTAGTTTTCTTCATATTTCTTACAGATGCTGAGATCGGATAGTGGGTCATCTTACGTGAACCACCCTGTACACTGTACACCGTTCAGCGAACATACCGAATTTTAATCTGTGTCTGCGGATGAGCCTTATCTTAAAAATAATAATACAGTATCAAAAGTATTCTTTGAACTGATCAGCTACACATACCCAACAGTCGCAATGGGTGATGTTACAATTATGTTTTTCTTATATCTATACAGGGTGTTTTTTTAAGGTCGACGAGCGGCCATATCTCGGAAACTACTGGGCATAGAAACTCAGGAAAAGAAAAATGATAATTAAAGTGGCCATAAGAAAATTCTGGAAATAATTTTTAAGTTCCGCATTTTGCCGCAAGAGGGCGTAATTGAAAAGTAAATTTTAAAATTTTACATTATTCCGAAAATTCCACATTAAGGTATATGTTTGATAACACCATTTTAAAGCTTGGACAATTGTGCATTATTTTGGTCTTATGCTCATTGGCGTTCCGACTTTAATAAGAGTGGGGGAAGCTGTTGAAAGTGTAATAATTTAAATCGCTGTAACTTATAAACGACTAATCCGATTTTAGCAAACTAAAGACTGTTTGAAAGAGAAATGTATGCACTTTCACCAATCGTATTTAGTTGTCCATAATAGTTCTAAAAAAAAATGCTAGAGGGCGCAATTTGTAATAATAACAGTTTTTTCGATTTCATCCCGAAAATTCAAATCATACGGTATAACTGTGACATCATAATCGAAAAGTAGATGAAATTTGCAAGAAAAGATGTGAAGACCGCAGTTGGATATCTTTGTTCGTTTCAGAGTTATTGCAAAAACAATAATTTTTAATATAAATTGCGCCGCGCCCACTATCAATTTTATTAGAAACTATCGTGTACCATTAGATACGACAATTAAAGGTACTTCCAAACAAGCTTAAATTTAGTATAATCGGATAAGTCGTTGAGAAGTTACAGCGATTTTAATGTTTACACTTTCAATAGATTCTCCCACTCTTATAAAGTGAAAGTGTAAACATTAAAATCGCTGTAACTTCTAAACGACTTAACCGATTTTACTAAATTTAAGCTTGTTTGGAAGAAAAAGGTAAGTACCTTCAACTGTCGCATCCAATGGTACAATATAGTTTTTAATAAAATTGCTAGAGGGCGCAATTTGTATTAAAAATTATTGTTTTGGCAATAACTCTGAAACGAACAAAGATATCGAACTGCGGTCTTTACATCGTTTCTTGCAAATTTCATCTACTTTTCGATTATGATGTCATAGTTATACCGTATATTTTTGAATTTTCGGGATAAAATCGAAAAAACTGTTATTATTACAAATTGCGCCCTCTAGCAATTTTATTAAACACTATCGTGTACTGTTGGATACGGCGATTGAAGATACTTACCTTTCCCTTCCAAGCAAGCTTAAATTTTGTAAAATCGGATAAGCCGTTTAGAAGCTACAGCGATTTTAATGTTTACACATTCAATAGCTTCCCCCACTCTTATTAAAGTCGGTACGCCAATGAGCATAAGACCAAAATGATGCATAATTGTCCAATCTTTAAAATGGTGTTATCAAATATATACCTTAATGTGGAATTTTCGGAGTTATGTAAAATTTTAAAATTTACTTTTCAATTACGCCCTCTTGCGGCAAAATGCGTAACTTAAAAATTATTTCCAAAATTTTCTCATGACCACTTTAATTATCATTTTTCCTTTCCTGTGTTTCTATGCCCAGTAGTTTCCGAGATGTGGCCGATCGTCGACCTTAAAAAAACACCCTGTATTAACGATTATGGTTATTGTGAACCTCTTATTTGGTACTTTTTTTTAGATTCAAATTTTTTAAATCTCGCCGGTCGCTAAATCATATTATGGCATACCAAAAGGCTAATTTATAATAAAACTTATTGTATGTGACTAGGATTGCCAGCTTTAAATTTAAAAATTACAGGATAGTAATTTAAAAAGAAAAGGATATACAGTGTCACCAGTAAAGTCCGCATCATATGGATTTTTTTTATTAATAGCTTTATTCAAAATTTGACTTTGGCATTAAGTTCTTCTTCGATCGAGATAAAAATTAAGCAAAAAATAGTAGTCACGTGATTCGCATTATCTGTCAAATTTTAATTTTTTCCAAAAGATAATTGAAAAGTGGGGTTATTTTTAAAAATATCGAAAAAAGTTATTAGAAAAAGTTTTTTTAAATACAGTTTCTAGCCCACATGCAAAATTTCAGCTGCATAAGATAATTTTGATTTGTTACCTATATTCTATATTTTGTAAATTGCACCACTTTTGCAAAATAAGACTCAACGCAACCTACATAAAACTTCTTAGTTTTGACAATGCTTTATTTCAGATACATTTTCTTTAAAGTAGCGCCATATTAAATGTGTGTTTTTCTACAAAATCCAAATTGGGCTATTAAAATTTGGTCGCAGGTGATGCAAAGTTTATTTGTTTGGACCCTGTATAGGGTAACTTCATAAAATAAAAATTTTTAAAAACGTAGCTTGTATCTGAAAGTAAAAAAATAAAAAATAAAGGAAAGGGGTTTTAAATTAAATCGTTGAAAATAGATCAAATTTACCTTAAATTAAACTAAAATTTATTTTCCACTTAATGAACACTTTACTGATGACACTGTGTTCTTTTTTGTCTTAATATTAAGGTGTATTACCTTCAGACACAAACTAATTTCAAAAATACTTATTTTATGAAGTTACCTTATACAGGGTCAAAAACAAATAAACTTTGCATCACATGCGACCAAATTTTAATAGCCCATTTTGATTTTGTAGAAAAACACACATTTAATAGGGCGCTACTTTATAGAAAATGTATCTGAAATAAAGCATTATCAAAACTAAGAAGTTTTATGTAGGTTGCGTTGAGTCTTATTTTGCAAAAGTGGTGCAATTTATAAAATATGGGTAAAAAATCAAAATTATCTTATCCAGCTGAAATTTTGCATGTGGGCTAGAAACTGCATTTAAAAAAAAATTTTTTAATAACTTTTTTCGATATTTTCAGAAATAACCCCACTTTTGAATTATTTTTTGGAAAAAATTAAAATTTGACAGATAATTCGAATCACGTAACTACTATTTTTTTGCTTAATTTTCATCTCGATCGAAGCAGAACTTGATGCCAAAGTCAAATTTTGAATAAAGCTAATAATAAAAAAAAAATCCATATGATGCGGACTTTACTGGTGACACTGTATATAATATTATGTGTCCAAAACACATTTTTATGTATTCTTTTAAGAGTCAGACCGAAATAACGCTCTTTATACCTCGCCAGACCATAAAGGGAATTCACTTTAAGTACGAAAAAGTGAGCTTTATATGCGAGTGTTAAGTACGAACATTTTTATCTTTGTTTTTAAGTATATGTTAATGAATCCCTAACCAATCAAAATGTAAAAAAACGACATATACCCAATTAGGAAGATCTCCGATGGAATTTAAACATGTTTCTTTGGAAAAAAATTCCTTTGTTTTTAACATTCGACAAATCTGAGCCAATTTATTATACAGTGTTAACTAAAGCTAGCCGTGAGACTCGGCGATAGCACAAAACTAAAAGAACTTTGCAGAATTTTTAAATTTTTTGTGCATTCGGTCCATCAAGCTCGTAAATAATTTATTTTTATTTACTACCAGTAAATGATTGTTATTTCCTAAAAATGGCCTAATTACGCACAATAATGACATGTAATTTTAATAAACATGAAAAGAGTCATAAAAAAATTCCTGCAGTTATGGTAACGTGTAAACTCCCTGTAGAACGGAAGACACAATTAGAATTTATTATTACATAGTAACAATTATTTATATAACATTTAACACATAAAAATTTGCCAGTACTGGACAAAATATGATAATATAACAATGTCGGTTTTTATTTCTTTGAAGGTCTATGTTACAAGTTGTTTTTCAGTGACAACAAAGGGAATAACATTTTTATTTATTGTCTATTAAACTGAAAAAAAACTGTTACTGTGCCCTAGTCGAAAAAATACTTGTGAATATTTTTGGAAAAGGTAAAACAAGTGAAACTATTTTTTATAGGCAAGTATAATAAGAAAAATGTGTACTACATTGATGGTCAGAATTTTTCAATCAGTCAAATCAAACTAAAAATATGAGAACGAAAGAAACACAAAAGTCTTCCTCCACAATTTTGTTATAATAAGAAATTTATTTTTTCAATGATCTCCAATAACGTTTATTATCAGGAGACAGAAAAAACTTTGCCGATGGTGTTTGGATGGTGGATTTAGTTTGGATTGCACGTTGTACCGCGCATTTTCGAATTATTTTACATAGGTATTTTTCATTTTATCTATCTATACATCTGACTGTTGTCGCAAAAGCTTTGGTTAGAATCACGTTAAAGAGCTACGGTTTTGACTGACCTTTGGAGCTTTTAATGAGCTATTATTTTTTCTAAAAATAATCGTATTATTCTCCTTGACTTTATGTCTTCATATTCCAGAAAACTCCCTGTAAGGTGAAAAGTAAGCTTTGCGTAAGAATCAACTAAAGCTCAATGGATAGAGGAAGAAAAACTATATCGAATAAGTCCAAATTTGTTAAAATCCGTTCAGCCCGAACAAAGTAACCAATTTTTAATATAATTATGCAATAATAATTCTGCAATACCGCATAACCGGTAAACATCATTTTTGATCAATATTTTAGACCTTTGAAGCTCATATAAAAAACATAATAAAAAATGCTTATCAAGTCCCTATAATTTATCGCATCCATAGAAACCGAGCGTACCACGGCCCCTTTTTGCACCTATATTGTTTTGACTTGTCTTTGACATAAGGAAAGTTAGCAAAATAGAAAACTAAATGCTGACCAAGTAAATTGGAATTTTGACGTTTAAAGGAATTACAAATTATTATTAAACTTAAATAAAAGTACCTGATTATCTTTTTATCTCCGATAGATTATTTAAGGAAACAATTTGGTTTTAAAAGTTATACGGATTTAAGATACAGAAACCTGGTTTGTTGGATGACAGTCACGTGGTAACTATAAACCTATTCAAAAAATTATATTTTTCTGCGATCGTCCACAAGCTGACATTTTTTGGCGTTTTTTGACGCCATAATAGTAATTTACGTTACCAGTCCGGAAAATACTGTTTTTTTGGACGAGTCGACAAAATTCTAGGACGAGCCGTAGGCGAGTCCTGGAAGTCTGCGAGTCCAAAAAAACTGTTTTCGGACGTGTTGCATACACTATTTTTTCGTCAACCGTGTAGAATAACAAATCAATGAGACACATTTCTTTATTATTATATTTCTTTGTAGAACAAAACTTCGAACATTTTAATTCTTATTTGTATTAAATATTGAAATTCGAACAGAAGATAGGTACTAACAGAAACATTCTAATTCTTATTTATAATAATATTTATATTAAAATTCGAGCAATTGCTAATATTGATGTGATTCTTCCCGGCCTAGTCCGGGAAATACGTATTTCCCGGACTAGGCACGTACTTCCCGGAGTAGGCCGGAGAAATGCTACGTCCTCAAAGGAAAAGCGTCCGGGAAGTGGGTACTTCCCGGACGGTTGCCGAAAAAGTAATTATTCCAGTATATTAACCGTTGCTAAGCAATAACTCATCTAACAGTACTATAATATTTTATAACAATAATATACTATTTTCGTAAAGAATTTTGTTTATTTTTTATTATATTACATTTCCGATCGCAGAAAAGGAAATAGTAATTTACGTTACAAGACCGGAAAGTAGTGGTTTCCAGGTCGGGACAAGCATTTCCAGGGCGAGCCGTAGGCGAGTCCTGAAAGCTTGGAGAGACCTGCAAAACACTAATTTTCGGTTGCATGACGTACAATATTTTTTTTTTAAAACCGACCAGAAAATTTACACTTTCTGGACAATTTTTCGTCTAGAAAATAACGTTTTTCCGATCGCAAGACCGGAAAAGTGACATTAGAGTCCGGAAAATATTTTTCCGGTCTCTAATGTCACTGTCACCCTGTTTTTTGTTTTTCCAATCGCTCTTTGATAATACAAGATACCTTGATTTCGTTATTATAACAACATTTCGATGTATTGTCGAGTGACAGTTCGTTGATTTTTAATTTTGTTCTTATGTCAAACTTGTTTCGCGTAGATTATAAAATATATCGAAGTGTCGGTCTTAAAAAAAATATTGTACGTCACGCAACCGAAAATTAGTGTTGTGCAGGTCTCTCCAAGCTTGCAGGACTCGCCTACGGCTCGCCCTGGAAATGCTAGTCTCGACCTGAAAAACACTACTTTCCGGTCTTGTAACGTAAATTACTATTTTAAGACCGACACTTCGATATATATTTAATTCTTTATTTTATTTTATATAACAAAGTGATTAACAATACTAAAACCAGATGAAATACTAAAGATCCATAATGTTGAAGAAGCCAGTTTTTGGGACTTTTCAGCAAAATATGCCAAAAGAACTTCTTCTTTTACATTTTTTACTTTTTTTTCTCGACACCAATTTTTAAATGCGTCGTATGACTTCTCGTAACGGGCTTTTGATTTTACTGGCAATATATCATAAGTCGCTTTCCTTGCTGCTTCCAAAATTTCTTCTGGAATCTCATTTTCCGTGTCGGATAATTCAAAATCTAATTTCATATTTTTAAATTTGTGCACTCGCGAAACAAGTTTGACATAAACAACAAATTAAAAATCAACGAAGTGTCACTCGACAATACATCGAAATGTTGTTATCTTATAATCACCAGAAAATCAGCAGAAAAAATATCGGGAATTAATTCTGCTGCGTAGGAAATTCGATAAGAAAATTTCATAAATTGGAGTTTTTTCTTATTGTAATTTTTTTGCTAAAATGCTACAAAAACATATTTTCGGCGGCTCGAGTATTCGCTAATAAACTGGCCGACGTTCTTCTAAGGGAGTGTTCAGTATACTCCTTAAAGTTCTGAAAGTTCAGAAATTTAGCAATTTTTCTTGGAATTAAAGAAATCGAGTTTTTCCCGACAGGCTGGTTTACGCACTTCCATTTTGATATCGCATGAAGAAGCGAGGATTAAAACTCGTCATGTGGGATCTTATATCAATGTAATATCGAAGTATTTTGAAATAACAAACCTTCTCATCGCCACTTTTAGTCACTATAAATTTACCTGCCATTCAATTTTTGGAATCAGGAATAGTAACAAATATGGCTTCATGCCTTAATTTTACATTGTCCATTTTCATGGCACAGAGTTCACTAGAACGGCACGCTCCAGCAATTCCCATTATCATTACAACGTTCATCATTAAATAAATATCATCGGGGGCTTCAAACAGGAATTTATTTACATCTTCCCTGTCAAACAAATTAGATTTTTTTTATTTATATCAGTCATTTTTTCTTTTTAAAAATGTTCGAAGTTTAGGATACTTGGAAATATCTATGTTTTCCTCTATGAAAAGGGTGGACGTCAGCATGGAATATTCACACCATAAGCTTGATGGAGACTTTAATACAGCAGATTTTTCGTGAAAGTACGCCAAAAGCACGGTTTCTGAAACTGCAGTAGCAGTTTTTGTTTGGCACCATTTCTTGAAGTATTGATATTGATATGTTGCTTCATACCTCTTCCTCGATTTTTCTGGCAGCAGCGACAGACAAGCCATATTTGCTGATTCTTCTATATCCATTTGGCTGTTATACAAATCAATAATTTCAATTTTTTATGATGCTATAGAAACCGGTCAAAGCTGTCGGCATAAGAAAAGTATCGAATTCAATTAATAAAAATCCAAGAATAAATTCTGCGGGGAGGAGAAAAACTGTTATATCGAACTTTATTGCCAGCCCTCGCTGTCGCTCGGGTGCAAAATCGTTCTCGGCTAGTGAATGTTACTTACATCCCCTGTAGTATAAATAACTATTTTGTTTTATTGTTTTGTTTGCAGTTATAAAGTCGCTTTCTTGGGATGAAAGTACGATCTTCCAAGTTTACGTTTTATTTACTTTACTAAAGTTAATTACACTCTAAATATTGTCGTAAATAAGAAGGGGATGAATATCTTCTAATATTTTGGCCACTGCAGATTTTGTCAACCGAAATCTTTGAAAAAACAGACATCTCTTCAATATAATTCGGCCTCTCGTTAAAATTTCTAGGAAACCCATCGTGTCGTCATACTCGTCATACAAGCCAAACTCTTCTATGGCCATGCCAGTATTAGAAAATCAAATATTCGACAATAAATCAAAATAATAACACCAAAAAAACCACGACGTTAGACGAAATGACGTTTCTTGACGTTTTCTAATCGCAATTAAGTAAGTATTCGGTCAAATTTGGCAGGGTAAAGTCAATTGGCGATTAAGTAAAAAAGTTGATTGGAGGTTACCGATTTAATCAGATAATCACAATTAAACTTAAACCGCAAAAATATAAGTTGGGGGGGGGTACGGGCATTTGTGTTTTATCGCAAAAACGTTAGTCGACAATAATCATAAATAATACAATTTGTGCAAAAATTTATACCCGAATAATGATTCACGAATCACCATCAAATAAAATTGGATAAGGTTTGATCTCATTAACGATAGAGAAAACAAATCAGTAAGTAAAACATACATACCCACGTTATCTCTCTGAAAGATAAAAACAATTTAATTAATATTTTTATCAGTGTGTGTAAATTGTAGAAAAAGGTAACATATTAGGTTTAATAGGTACGTGTCACTGTACTACAGGTGTTTCATTTTGGAATAAGTAGTTTTTTTTTGGTTATATGGTACGTCAGCTATTTTTCATAGTTTTCCGCCGATACACTATTTAGCATAATATTTTCACATTACATTATTTTTGCATTCTCAATTATTTAAGAATACTTTACAGTTAAAAAAGTAACTAACTAATTATACTAAAGCTATTAGTATAAAGGACCAATTTCCACCTCTTTTGAAAACTGATCACAGTGATCACTATAGTAGGCATCAGGGTTACTTATTATATCACTTTTTTGTTAATCATAGAACGCGGTATTGTCGGCCTGACTTGGAAACAGCGGGTAAGATTTTTTTAAATCGTCTTTATTTTAATGTCTGGGCTGCTGATTGGCCAAAAAAGCACACCAATAAAAAAAATACATTTGCTTTGACTAGCCCTAGTTTACACTGGCCCAAAATGACAATTCTTAGGTTTTAGAATCGATTGATCGATACATAATATCAATATCCTAATATAATATACTAGAACCAAAAACCCATTTTATTATTCGTTTTATTTATTCAATACTATACGCAGATTCGCTCGCAAAATTAAATTGTTATAAATTAGCTATTCAAACAAAGCAGGTAGATTTAAAAAAAAATATTTTAAAAGTTTTAAATGTTTTTACTTTTTTTGAAAGAATGTAGGTACTTCTGTAAATTTATTTTCATTGGGGTTACGGAGCCTTAGCAAAACTCCATACCTCAAACAGTTTTTAATAAGATACTTTGTGTAAGTACAACTTCATAGAGAGTCTCACCTGTTCTGCTTTTAATCTCTTTTATTTATCTACATAATATATTTTTCGTACTACAATATAAATTTCTTCACTATTCATTTTTTGTACCAACACACCGCTTTTACATTTCATTAAATCTCCAGCAGGGCCGTTTCTGAGTGGTGTGCTGGGAGTGCCCCCGCACAAGGGCGGCCAAAGTTATAGGGCGGCGGCGAAAGCCGCCTGCAGTTTCACAGAAAAAATGTTAGACGTAAAAAAAAATTCTAGGAGTTTCATAAATATGAAGGGTCAAATAAGAATGGTAAATTCAGTTTTCAAAAAAAAATTATGCAGTAGCTGTCAAGAATGAGGCAGCCGCCCTTTGTGTTAATTAGAGATTTATTTTTATAGATAGATAAGTATCGGAAAAATAAAAGAATTCTCAACGGAGGTGGCCGCCCTGCAACCCACGTCAATTACATTTTGTCTTAGGTTTTAGGGGTGTTACAGTGGAACTGGACCTGTTCTTTTGGAATAGGTATCATCTGCCTATTCCGCGTACCTATTACCTATTACCAGGTACCTATTCCAGGTCCGTTGGCACTGTCACATGTTTGATTCTCTGGTTTCATTGTTATTCCTTTTTCAAGTTGTCAGGTACAGGTACGACATAGGGAATGGAACGGCTACAGGTTTTGCTTTAAATTTATATAATATGGCGAATTTGCAGTTGAGAATTTTAAACGTTGCCGTTACAAGCATATTGCAATAATTAAAATAATCTCACTAAATAAAGATAAAGGGAAATAGTAATAAATAATACCTAAATATTTCTAAAAATATTGTAATAATTTATTGGGCAACAAAATATAGCGTATTTAATGTAGGATATGCAACCAGCAATGAGGAATTGATTAAAAAGGCAACATAATATTGTGGATGTACCTATGCCTATTCTTCATATTTCTTTAAATAAGAGGCCTCCGTTACAATCAAATCTTCCAAAAAAGTCTGGTGCGAAAAATATTAATCTGTTACAAAAATGTATAACTAAATTTAATTCAAATAATCGGAAACTGCTGGCCACGCTGGAGTTCTAGCGGCCTTCTTTAAAAACTCGTGTCGGCCATGCAGCCGGAATAGCTCCAATCGGCGGAGCGGCGTTTAAGTTTGACCTGGAATAGTTTGGACCTGTAATAGGTATTTGGAATAGGTTCGGGTTTGGAATAGGTACAGGTCCAACTAGGTACGAGAAACAGCTATTCCGTAACATCCCTATTAGGTTTACTCAAAAAATTAAAACTAATTGATATTATTTGAATAATTATGTAGGTATAGTTGAATTCACATAAACTTTTAATGCCGTGACATCTCAGTTCTGTCATACTTGTCAAATACTGCAGCAACTCATATAATATAAATTTCTAATGGCTAAATTTAATTAGTAATTGTACTGCACACAACGTATATGTCTATCTTGTATTATTTCATACGATTAAAAAGAGATAGAAATAAAAAAAATTGGCCGAACAATTCCAGAAAAGAAAAAGAAAAAACACTGACCAATCTCAGCTGTATAAGAAATTTAGTAAGTTGGTGAAATCTAAAGTAACTAGACAATGACAAGTCTTGACATTTGGCATTAAAACTTTATGTGAATTTAACTATAGGTCTTATTAATTTGGTAGTAGGGTAGGTGGGGGCACAAATACTCACAGGGCAAAAGAACACACCCTATTTAAATTTGCCTACGATGTCCGGTTTCAAATGCTGTTACAAATAACTTTTCCGACGCCGAAAAAAAGTACCCAGACATTTTGATTACGAATTAAAAGATGACCCCATCGTCGAGGCCAAACAGAGTTTCAATGTGAATTTTTATTTTTCGATTTTGGATATTTTTTTTTTTTGCCAGGGAGGAAACCCTTTATGGGCACCGGTTACTTGTTCTTTGGTTATTGCGATAGAATCAATTAAGGAGAGATTCGTTTCACTTAATAAGTATAATGAAACTTTTGGGTTTTTGTCGAACTTCTATGAAGCTAATGCCATAAATGACGAGAAATTGTTAAAATCCTGCAAAGATCTCGATATAGCGCTTCAATAGCAAGGAAGTCCCACAAACAATAACGATATTGATCGCTTATTCGAGCTCGACCAGGAAATTTTGTCGTTCCGAGAAATTTTTCCAATAAAACGTACAATATAATAATTGTAGATACGCTAAAATTCATAGCTGAAAAAGATTTAATCTCATAATTTCCAAATCTTTGTGTTGCGCTGAGAATTTTTATTACTCTGCCGGTTACTGTTGCATCTATCGAACGTAGTTTTTCAAAGTTAAAATTAATTAAAAATTACTTGCGGTCAATTATGTCCCAAGAAAGGATTAGTGGCTTGGCCCTTATCGCCATTGAAAGCCAAATTGCTGAGCCCCTCTGTAGGTAAGTATGAATAAAAGAAAAATATTAAAAATATACACCTAAAGACTTATTTTTCTGACAATTGCTTTGCGCCATAATTTCAGGTAGGTAATTGTAAAATAGTAACTAATTTGATTTAAAGGGCAGCCAGTTCATATGTCGCACAAGGGCGGCCAACAGGCCAGAAACGGCCCTGATCTCCAGTAGGCTC
The DNA here is from genome assembly GCA_963969555.1 of Polydrusus pterygomalis. NCBI lineage: Eukaryota > Metazoa > Arthropoda > Insecta > Coleoptera > Curculionidae > Polydrusus > Polydrusus pterygomalis. The sequence goes on along the minus strand of OZ018376.1, from coordinate 30,514,555 downwards.
TCTTCTGCTAACATCATCATCAATAGTCCAGGAATATTAGGGGTTTCACCTCGGAATGAGAGATAGTCAGCTATAAACTTGTACAAACCTTTATTTTGGCACCCTAAAACTTGTCTCAAAACCTACTTATCGTAGGGTGTCCGCGACTACAGATATTCCAAGGTCAAAAAATCTATTTTTTTACTTATTCATTGCAAATATCTCGTTTCCTATGGGTTTTATGCTATTTGTATTTCTTATAAATATTATAGTAACTATTTAGAGTATTATTCGAGGTCAACCTATGTTGTCCAGATTAAAAACAGGCCGTATAAAGTTTATAAATTATTGATAAATTTATAATTTGCATTTTTTATTAACTATTACGTTATAATTATTAATTTTTTCAATAATTCAGTAGGTAGGTATCTATTCATTTAATAACACTTACCTACTCATGTGATTATAAAGTTATTAAGGGAAATACTTTAATTATTTTTTAATTCTAATCTTATTGATAGGTACTAATTACTTCCCAACTAAAAAAAAAGGGAGGAATTAAATTTTTAATTAATGGTTTTACTGAAAAATACCATTTCATACGTTTAAGTTCTAATTTCAATTTTCTTCTTCTTCATCATCGTCTTCCAGTCGCTGTAAAATTTCAAATTCGTTCTTGTCTTCAACGACATTTGTCTCCAGTTCTTCCAGGATTTCGGGGTCAAAAGTACCATCTTCATTGATATCACTCTGATATGGTGAATCATTAATACAAACTTGTCCATTACACTGACCGCAAGCTAAAGGGCACTGCAACCCTGCTTTCCTGCATCCACCTCGCGAACCACAACCATTCTTGCAGTTGCAGAATATTGTGTTAAGCAATTCCTCCGGAGCTGGTGGATTCATTGTCATAACAGGTTCCAGGAATTCATCACGTATTATCCAACCCCAATTTTGGGGTTGTTAATCATGCCATAACCAAGTCTGAACTTGATAATAAACACGGTTGAAATATTGGTGAGCTGCTGCACTCGTTGGTGGAAGATTTGATAACTGCACAGGTTTATTCAGTTTTGTTAACTTGAAGAACTGTGCATAGCGAGGACGATCGATACAGTCCCCAGATTTTGGAGCATTATAGATTGCCAACAAGGTTCGCACTCCATTCTCAAATAATGATTGAACCGGGCAGTTTTCTTCTTTAAATGCTGCAGCAATTTAATCCAAATTCGGAAGTTTCTCGAGTGTTTTTACAAAAAAAAATTCCTTTTCTAAAGAGCGCAGAAGTCGTGTCACAGCCGCTTATTGCGTGCAGAAACAATATGTGTTTTTTTTAGAACGAGGATATTTATCAAAACTTTTGGAAGAGTACCTATATTATATTTCAGTTTTTACATTTCTTTTGCCAACTTTTTTAAAGAAAATTCCTTTTTGTTGAGATAGGGTACGCCCAATTAAAATGACAAGTAAATTCATATCTTCTCCTATTATAACAGCAGTTTTTTGACGTTTAGATTCATCAATAGCTGCTTCAATAATTAGAACATCCGCATCATCTCTGGCCTGTTTTGCTGTGATATTAACAGCTTGTAATTTTTCAATAAGCATATTAGTTAGCTTTTTTTTAATATTTCGATTTGATAGAAATTTTTCTTGGGTACATAACAACCATGGTTTCGCTGAAACAAACTTCGTATGTTTTTGAAAGGGCAGCAGTTCTTCTCAGCTGCTCCATTGCTTTTGTGTTTTTATTATAGTCAGAATATCCATCAAAAACAACAACAATTTCTAAACCATAATGCATAATGTAAATAATTCTATTATTTTAGATAAATATCTAAAATAATAGAAAAAGTGTCTTCTCTACTTCATACAACGCGATGCAGAAGAAATCCACCATCAATAATGAACGTTAAATTATTTTCATTAACATCAAAATCGATGGGTGTCATATTGTCATATAATGACGATTTTGTTGTTTTTCTCATGCCATCATTATCAAATAGTGCTGTTGGATACGGGCTCAATTCATATTTAAGATATTCTTCATACCAATAATTTATAAACTTTATACGGCCTGTTTTTAATCGGGACTACATAGGTTTACCTCGAATGATACGGTAAATAGTTAAAAACTGCGCGCGCTCTGCCCTCTATCTAGAAGATGGTCAAGATATAAAAAATATGTTTAAACAAAATTTGTAGAGAATTTCATCGTCTACAATATTTATAATAAATACAAATAGCATAAAACCCATAGGAAACGAGATATTATAAAAAAATCGATTTTTGACCTTTGACCTCGGAATATCTGTAGTCGCGGACACCCTACGATAAATAGGGTTTGAGACAAGTTTTAGGGTACCAAAATAAAGGTTTGTACAAGTTTATAGCTGACTATCTCTCATTCCGAGATACCTCTCATTCCGAGATACTTGCCCTTATTTGACTAATATTCCTGGCCTAAAAGCTTTTTCTGTCTACTGATGATGAACGTTACTATGTTCGAAATATGAAGATACCCTAATATCCTTAACTAAATATTGTATTCTAATAAATTTTAGGAGGAAGACTTACTGAGTTTTTCTTTTGTTTCTACATGTTTATTTGATCCAAGCAAAGATTTAGTTTAACATTTTTTCTCTGGCGGTTGCGTTGGAAACTTACCCCCTTCTTTTTCTTAGAGGTAAAGTTTCCCAAAATATTAAAACACGTAGTTGATTATTTTAACAGAGTAAGCTTAGTCCAAATTTTCAGCAAAATAGCTTAAAATCATAGACAGTTTTTGTAGGTACTTTCTTAAAACAGGCTACACCCTTTTTTCAACCCCTAATTGAATTTTGAGGAAAAGGGGTATGTTATTATTTTATTAAAGAAACCTATAGACCAATTTTCAGACCTCCAGTTTTAGTTTCTCAGATACAGAAATTATCCTGTTTAGAATTTCCGTGGAAACAATTACATGATAATTATCCATGATACAAAGATTAACAAGATATTATTGTGATCTTTAAAGGCTGTGATGTCACATGGTGAGTAAGTAACCATAGAAACGGTTGATCATTTTCATTGCGTTTCCATGGTTACGCATATAAATTTTAATCATTATATGACGACAGAGACTCTGAATATCAAATCTGGTAATCTTTGTATTATAATAACCATGTGGGTTGCTGTTTTTTTGTGTCTTATTTTTTCCAGTCATGAAATCTCCACAAAGAAATTATCTCCTAACTAGGCCTGTCCTTCAGACATACTGCTTTTAAGATCGTGTAAAGTCACCTACTGAAAAATACTCATTCCTGCTACTGTGAGACACTGACTTTTTATCTAGGGGTCTATACCTACCATCAACCCCGCCCAACGGCGTAACTATAGCTTCCGCAAGCAGTGGCGGCTCGTGACTAGTGAGTCAGGGGGGGCGCTGGCTTTAAATTAAAAAAAAAATTAAAATGTCTATTATTTTCGAAAGTACGTGTCTGTTTTTTCTAACTTTCTCGTTGTGAATTTCAATTTCATCAGCATAAGCATTACTTAAACAAATTAAAATATTAGTTTGTCCTAAAAAAGAAGACACACGAAACAAAAAAAAAAGAATTTTTGTCCTCACAACCGCATATCCAGGATTTTTTATTATATATTTATTTGTCAAAATTACGCGTAAACTGTGCCTTACTTTTACATTTTGATTTTATTTGTAATATATTCAATATTGGTAGTGGCCGCCCTGTATTTTTTAAATCAAGTTTTTCACTTAAGCTCAGAGAACTAAACACAAGCTTCCGTAAATCAATGACCTTCATATTAGACGAAATTTTCTAACTTTATAATGTAAAATGTAACTATAATAAATCAAAACAAATAAACAAAACGTGAGCGGCATCGACAGGTCGAATCGCGAGTCGCGAACCGCTGTTGCGTTGGGAGGAAAATTTTGAGCTCCTCGTTGTGCGATATGTAGGTGACGTCACGCCACCGTAGTCATAACAAGAAGTCGTGTTGAATCGGGACGAATAATCGGTCGCCCGCCCTGGCCCGCGCTTAGTATAATCTTGAGAGCGCGCAACTCGCTTGTTTATGAGTATAGCCTGCCCGCTGGAATAGGGCTATGTTTGGTTTGAATTATTTTAATGGATTGCTTACATACATTGCTTTATTGTTTTTTTAAGTAAAGTATTTTTGGATTCTGTTTGAAATAATTGCAGGGAGGGCGGCGCCCCAGAGCCCTTTATTAACGAGCCGCCACTGTCCGCAAGAGAACGGGGGGAGGGGGGGGGGATCCGACACTGTCAGGCGCAGAGAGAAGAAAATAGCGCCGAAGGCGCAAAATAAAAATTGCGCCGTAAGCGAAAAAAATTTTGGGTGCCACGCCCCTTTTTGAATCAAGGTGCTTAGTTTTAAAGTGGGAAATGTAGAAAACACAATACAAAATCATTAAAAAAAATGACAAAAACAACCCGGTGCGTTTAGGAGAGGGGTTTAATATGTTTACCTATATTTCAGAGAATTTCTACTTTTGAGCAGTTATTGGAGTCGGAGCCGAATTGACATGGTGATGGTTTAATCAAAAGCTACAGTATTACTTGTTTTATATTTGAATCAAAGATTATAATGTTTAAAAGAGATTGCTGACATTTTCGCTTCATCATCTATTTTCAAACAAAAATCTAGCGACAGAGAAGTCTACCCTTATTCCTCGTGCATTGAACTGCATTGTTGCCAGATTCTCTTGAATAGAAGAAAGGTTGCCATTGCATACAAGTTTATTATTATTATGTAACTTTGAGGGAAATTTAAAGTTACTTAATAGTTCACTTAAAGAAGCACGCGTCACGTGGCTTTAGCTTAGCGTTAATGGAGGGGGGTCCGGACCCCCTAACCCCCCCCCCCCCCCCTATATACGCCACTGACCCCGCCTGGCCTAGTCTGGATGCCTTGCTTGAGGATTAACTTACTTTAATTAAGTGTATCATTATACCATTGTAAAAATCATGTTATTGTTATCACATAATCAAGAAATAAATAGTTTCAGTAAGGGTTGCTGTGATGTATTTTTTTTATTATTTTGAAGTGTAATAGGGCATATCTTTATATATTTTTTTTTAATTTCAGGTAATGAAGTACCCTTAAAATGCCTCCACGAATAACACCGCGTAAGTTCGTCCTTACTTTCCTAGTAATCATTGGTGTTACTTTACTGGTGGGCAGCAAATACAATTTTTCGTATTTCGTAACTTGGCCCACTCCACAACCAACTGTTGACGTGGTCAATAATGTGGAAGAGCATTCACAAAGGGTGGCATCAGAAAAAGAAGAGGTAAATATACAAAGATTTTATTATTGAAAAGTGAAAAAAGTTCTCATTGTGGCAGCGCAGCTGTACAGATTTGTAAAAAGATTTCATGCCCAGAGTTTTACCAAATTTCTTTATTCTGGCTTCCGCCTCATAACAAGTGCTTTGAATCGCCCCTGGCCAGAATTTATATTGAGCCTAATGAATAAAAATTAAGCAATTACTTGAAGTAATTGCTAGATTTGGATATGAATAAAATTTTAAAGCAATTGCTGTTTTTCTTACAACTCTGTAGCAAATGCTTATTCAACACAAGTTCAGACGTAACTAACATAAATAAATCTCTTTGACCCAGTAGCGTAGCCATAGGGGGGTCAGGGGGGGCAGTTGACCCCCCTGGCTTGGCGCCCCTTTGCTACTTAAATAAAATTAAAAAATCGGTATTATTTGAATTTTAATAAACTTAACACAGAACAAAATACTAAAAAATCACAAAGCCTGTAAATATCAGTTTTAAAATAAAATAAAAGTTATTCTGTTCTCTCATTGGTCGGCATTTATCAAATGTAGCTGTCGTCGCTCGTTTCTCGGTATTCATCAAATGTAGGCCTACATTTGATGAATACCGAGAAACATAGAAAGTGATTATGTCAAAAATTTAGATCTTTCTAATGTTTTAGATGATTTCAAAAGCCTTAAGACTCTTCGAATAGCTTTATAGTTATATAAAAACATTTTTTTAATTATTGATTAAAGTTGTGTAAGGTCAAAATATTAAAATATTTTTAGTTTTGTGTTTATTTTTGATTGTTTAGTAGGTATGTACTTGTTTTTATTATAAAAGGATTTATTTTTGTTTTATTAAAATTAAAATAGTTTAACTGTGTTAAATGAAAAAAAACGTGATATAATATAATAATATATCACAAAAAGCATACAATGCATTTTTTTACCCGATGTTGAAATCTTATGTTTTTTTAGCTGAAATTTAAAACACGTCTTAGTTTGGAAAAATAAACTTCTATTGTCACTCACCAATAATTTATAATAAAAGGCTTTAATGGTGCTTAATACATAATACCATGCCTTATTTTTTTGTCAATGTTTAACTGAATCTGGATTAAAAAAAAAAACAATATGGCAAAATGTGTATTTAAAAATATAGGCGCCCCAAAAGGACTTCGCCCCCCCCCCCCCTCTCGCCCCACAATCCTGGCTACGCCACTGCTTTGACCACAACCGTTTAGCTTCCACAATAGCTTCAGCACTTGTAGGAAATTAAATAAAAATATTGGCCTTCTCCAAAACTGCATCCATTACAGAAGTGTACGTCTTACAGACATCAGTAGTTTGGTTCTTTACCTACAGAATTTTGAAAGCCCGGATCCGACAATTTCCGCAGAAAGACTTTAATCTTATTTAAAGGCGACAGTGCACCCCTCGCCTTTTACCAGTATCAGTCAAAAAATAATTTGCCAACCACTCAACATTTTCGCAGTCAAATCGATATAACTTTCTGAAATCATCATATCTACAATTTTTACGTACACTGTAGATTTTTCTTTTACGGACGTTTATATATTCAGCCATAATTGAAGACACAAATTAAGAGCAACGCACGTGTATGCCGCGGAGAACTACCAAGCAAATGATGCAGGGGTCGACCTACCCTAAAAAGTTGAAGCGATCGCTACACCAGAAAAAGCAATTCCTTAATTTATTCATTACATTTTAAGCAAACGACAGCAATCGCTTCTATTTTTTAAGAAAAAGCATTGACTAGAAGCAATTCCTGCACTTTTAAGCGATTCCTGGACGCAAAAGCAATTACTTTAGTTTTTATTCATTGGCTTTCAAGAGATTACTTCGATTTTATAAGAAGAAGCAATGGCTACATTTTTATTCATTAGGCCCATTAACTGATGCAATACACTGAAAGAAAAATGTAAAATCGTTAATGTATTTTTAGGTTAAAGACAAAGAAACTGGAGATATTGAAAAAGTCGAAAAAGGACCCACCAACACTCCAGAACAACCATATTTTGTAAATGGTGGGACATTATACCCCACGAAAACAAAAGGGCCAGCTAGACTGTTTCCTGAACAGGCTGACGGTGACAGAATCATCGATCAGTTAATGTATGTCCCAGAAGATTACCAGGGTAAGTCTTTGATACTTTGTTAATCTAAATTGATCATGATCACCCTTCATATACGATTTAAAAAGAATATTTCGTTTTTTGTCGCCAATTTATCAGAGCACCGCAAACAAAAAATAAATCGTTTTGCGTCTGTAAGCCAAATGTTTTTCCTTTAGCCGATATTTTAAATTAGGAATAATTCAATTTCAACTATCTTTACTATTTTTACTGAAATATTATCGTAATCAGTAGCTTTATGCAGGTATATTTAAGTTTCCTATCGATTTCATCTAAAAACATAGATTTTTAATTTATCTCTTCTTCCATTATTTCTTGTAAAAAAATCTTATCAGCAAACTTCTGACCTATAGGTACTTCACACACACACACACACTGTTGGTTTTTGATTTCTTTGTTATTGGCAAGTTTACATTTCAAATTCCTCTTCGATGGTACATTGACTTTGACGATTCTTTAACTAAAGATTACTTACATTCCAGTTGCAGGTATAAGCTATTCATTACAATAATTTATTCCACAAGCGTTTCTATATGGTTTCAGCACGTAATAAACAATTTTTGTCCCAGTTTTTAGGTTTCATGTTTTTATTAAATCAACACGAAAATGAAATTTATCGATTTGGCCTTAATGGCTTATAGTTCAGACACTTTTTATTGTTTTACGTTGTGCAGGTAAATTTTGCGTGCTATTCCCAATTGGGTAGTGAAATTTCCTAGCTCCATTGTTTGCGCAAAGTCGAAAGTTGGACAAAATCCAAAAGTTCGGTAAATTTGTTCAAGTCTGAACTTTTTATGTATGTTACAAAACTGTTTGGTAAGCGACTTTAACGATAACATTTTACGAACGAAAAACACTTTTAAATTATTGATATTTTCTATTGAACAGCCAGCAGGAGTAATAGATTAAAAACCGTTTTAATAAGCATCAACAATAAAAAGTATAATTAGTGTTATTGCGTAAGTAAACACTTAGGTCAATCGATTTAAAGCATTTACCTACTCTTCCTATAGATGAAATAGATCTTATTATTGTCGTTACTATATCCCGGTATACACTAGCATAGGGGAGAATGGGCCACTCAGTGGCCACATTTTTGGATTTTACTTTTTCTCTTAGTAGTGATTACTTTTAATGATTCGTATGACACAGGGTAAGAATGGACATAGTTTCTACTACCTATAAAACATTTATTAGCTCTACAAAACGATTAAAAAAATATACATATTTGAAGAAGTAGTCCATGCTTAAAGTGGAGTTGAAAATATAGGAAAGAAAGAAAAAACTAAAAGTCTTCCTTTGCAAAATTTAATAGAATATAGAAATTCTTTAGGGGTCTCTACATGTCTCGAACGTCGAAACTTTCATCTTCAGGAGACAGAATTTTTTTTTATATAGTGCTGATGGTATTAGCAGAAGAGAAAATGGTATAAAACATTAATGGAGCTTTCATGGCATTGAAAAACTAATATGTAGAAGTGACGTATATAAAAATTCACAGATCTTGCATCTTACGCAAGTATCATAGGCGAGGCGTATTGAAAATACCTACCACATACAGTGGCGAGAAGGAAACCATTATGTCACAGCACAGATTACTCCTATCTGTGAGTATGTAACGTGCCGCTATCACGCGTTATTATGACGGCATGGATGCTCCGATTTAGTTTGAAATAATAATTAAATTATTATACTTAGAAATGTGTAAATTATACTTAGAAATGTGTACATTTGACTGTTTTGTTAAAATAAAAAATATAGGATAATCTGTATATTAGTACATATTGAAGAGAGCTCAAAACCACCTTTTCAAAAATAGCGACAAAATTATTTCTTTAGCTATACACAGCCATTTACCTGCTGGTCCTTGTACTCTTTGTTCATGAAATGTCGAAATCTTAAGTCCGCTGTGAAATGTTTTGGATTGGTATATCCATTCTCCCCCGACTTTCTGTGTAATACGCCAAGACCGCCGCGCTATTTCGCTTTGGTTCAGCGACATTCACTGTTTATTTTTTTCCAATTTTATCGAAATTAAAACAATCAAAAATGCGGTTACCATGATATCGACTAATATGGACACCTGAAAATTTTAAAAATTACGAAAACAAATTTAGACGAATAAAATCTATTTGCACTGTCGTAGATTAAATTTTGAATGATACACGTTCGATATAAACTTTGTTAATGAAACTGCAATTAAACCATTTTTAACCATTTAACGTTGCACACGTTTCATTAGTGTTCACCGAACTAGTATCATTAATAACTATCTACTAACTGTTCTCAGACTTCTACTGTTCTCTCTCCCGGCCAAATTATCTTAATATCAACAAATATAATAATAAATGCCGACACCCAAAACAAAACAATATTAATACTCAACAGATGATGTCATCGATCCTGTGCTGCTCGGATGTTTGTTTAGACTTCACCGCCGTGTTATTTATGTGCATGTCGCATGTCGCGTTAATTTTTCATGAAATATACTCTTTTATACGCACCCAGTAGTATTTTCAATACTAAAAAGTTGATGCTGAGCATGTGAAGAAAGTTAGTAAAGGAAGTTAGTTTGGTTGTTTTGACTTCCTTTACTAACTTCTTCACATGCTTAGCATGTTTTAACTCTCCTCAACTTTTTTACATACGTCACTTCTACATTTCAGTTTTTCAATGCCATGAAAGCTCCATTAATGTTTTATACCATTTTCTCTTCTGCTAATACCATCAGCACTATTTAAAAAAAATTCTGTCTCCTGAAGATGAACGTTTCTACGTTCGAGACATATAGAGACCCCTAAAGAATTTCTATATTCTATTAAATTTTGTGGAGGAAGACATTTCTTTCTTTCAAATTTACATATATTTCCATTCCTTGGGAATATGAAAAAATGGCCACTGTACCCCACAACCGAGTAACAGCGGCCTCTAAATTAAAAGTAACAAAAACAACGTCTGATAAACGGTAATTACAGCACATTATATCCGATAAGGTCAATACGAAACCTATAAATGGTTTGTAATTTGAAGGAACCGCCAGTATTTGAATCTGGCAGTACTATCATCGATTTTTACTGTTGCATCATCTTTAACATTAGAAAATACAAATTTATTTCCAACTTTTCTCAAAAACTTTCTGACAACATCTATCATCATCAAAAAAATAAATAGCTTGTAAATGGCACAATATTCTCACAGTTGCAGCAAAATTCCCTTTAATGACAATAAATACCTTTTTCAATAATTATTATACATTTCTTAACTGCAGAGAACGACTGACCCTACAGTCCCTACACCAATCCCTACACTCTACAAATTTTCCTAAAAAATAAACTACTTCCGCAACGTAACTCAAAAGGTATTCTTTGCACTCGTTTCTACAAAATAGCATGTTCGTCGGAATCTCAATCGAAACATTATACCGTGCAAGCAAAAATTATTTGCATCAAAGAGGGCCTTGCATCTAAGGACGTAATGCTTAGCCGTAGAGCTTAATACCTATTGGATGTCAGTAACTACCTGAATTAACAATCAATCAGTTATTCCGTCATCTTTGACAATCGTTACGTTACGTAATTTGATTCATGCATCGCTAATTTTTCCAATTTCTTGAACGATTCACACAATGGGCTTTACCGAACAGCACAAAACATTCATGGTTGAAGCGTATTTTTGAAACGGGGTTAGAGTAAATGGGTGGCAATACAATCTGGGTTTGTGCATGGACGAGTTTCACGAACATTTTCCTAACGTTGCTTTTATTGCTGGGGATTTTTATCGTTGCCTGAAAAGGACCGTGGCTGTGTTTAGGGAAACAGGTTCTATACGACACAAAAAAGGAGCAGGAAGACCATCTGTAAGAACAGAAGAACTTGTTGCAAACGTTCGTGAAATAATGCAAAATACGCCAACAAATTGTATAAGACGCATGTCCGAAGAAATGGGAAGATCTAATGGAACATGCAGGACTATTCTTAAGTAGCAGCTAAATTTATTTCCTTATAAAGTGCAAGTATTTCAAGAAATACAAGCCGCAGATTTTGAAAGACGCAGGAATTACTCTCAATGGTTTACCCAAAATTTATTCGAAAGAAATGATTAATGTGAATTTATGCGGTGGCCAATCTCAGCAATTTATGTAATTATGTTTCTTTTTCTTTCTGTATTATTCTTACTTTGTTAACTTTGTAAACAACAAAAATAAATTTGTATTTATCTACTTATTTTATTACTCATTAGTTTGGCATATCATGTCATAATATGAATTTGACAAAATGTTAACCTAGATTTGGTTAGATATATCGTCCCCATATCATTGTGATCTAAACCAAGCCTTACGTTTTTTAATCCAAGCCCTCATTGATGCAAATAATTTTTACTCGCACGGTAGGTATTTGATTTTTTTAGCCAGAAAAGTTTATTTTTCTTTGTCTTTACTTCAAGCGGCAGCATGCGTTTGTTTCTCTCTTACGCACGGGATTATTATTCGCATTAATATTTGCCTTGAAAAAGAAAGGAGGCCCGGTTCGAGCTCGCTTGGCCCCATAACGGGGACGTACAAAAAGTGGCGTTGAGTTTCACTCGTCGCTGCGTGGGCTGTGCACATAAAATTCGCGTAAAATACGAGGGATATTTTAGAGGTAATACTAATAATTCACGAAACAAACGACGCTTGACTGATAGGATGGGTTTTAAAATTAATAAAACTTAAGTTACACGAGAAGGAAATTATTATGGGAGGTCATTGACTAAATGACCTTATGGAGGAGCCGCCACTGGTTAATTGGGATCTAGATAATCTATATATTATACAAAATTTCGTAATTTTCCATCAAATTTTTTAACTTTCAAGTAAAAAAAAACGACAAACTGACGAAATAAAAAACATGTTTTCCGTGGTCTAGAGACCCTAAAACTTCAATTACAGTATTATCTCTTGCCAGGAAAGTAAAAGTATAAATGAAACTACTTTTTAAATCATTTATACCATTCTGTTTTTGGCAAGAGAGTAATAAAAGTAAAGATTCATTTTCCTTTTAAACTCTTACACCCCAAAAATAATTTATCATTTTACAAGTGACAAAAACCCTGTTTGTTTTTCTTATTATAACATTTCTTACATTATGTAACCCTTCAAAAATGACTAATGTGTTTTTAACATTGGCTTCGCCTCTCCGCTGATGTCCGGAGTAAAAACATGAGGAACTTTAAACATTAAATCTGTTAAATAATAGGCATTGCTATTCGAGGCACGGTAATGACATGACGTTTGCAACACAAGTTTCAAGTAATGCAAATAATAGTAATTACAGCAATTAAAAAAAATACGACCATGTATAATTTTAAGAATCACCACATCTGCTACATGCTAAAAAATGGTGCGGTTCAAAATTACCGGTGGTTAGCGAACAACTTCGTAAAGTCCCAAAGAGAGGGGAATACTTGACCGCGACAAGGGGGAGGAAAAAATCTTTGCTGTGCTAAGTTAAATTTTTAAAATGAACGCTCAACTTAGCCGTTGGCTTTGCTTTGCTGTTTAAAAGTAACTAAAAGAAACTCAGCCTTCGTAGAGTTAACAGCTAATCTGGTTTCGTCGTTAAAGTTTCCAGATCAGCATTGGGCCGTAGCAAGCTTACGCGTCAGGTTGCGTCATATTATTTTCTTCCGATTTTGGTGTTTTTTAAGTGTTTCTGTGGCTGTTTTTTGTGTAGTATATGCGTTTTAACATTGCACTTTTGGATTTTATATATTTCGGAGACAGATTTTCTTGGTGTTTATTAATTAAGTTTAATAGTGACCATTTTGGTTAACTCATGTATTATGAAATCAATAAAGTGCCTAGTTTAACCATTTACCTACTGTTATATACAGGATGTCTCATAACTAATGGGCAAATACAGCAACAGGAGATAGTAGACTTGAAAATATGTAATTTATGCTTAAGAACGCACGGTTAATTTATTAATAAATACAGGGTGGCCCTTTAGTGTGGCAAAGTACAATAGCTCCGTTACTATTTCAAATACATTAAAACTATTAATACAAAAGTTGAAGGGCAGTAAGTGACTTATAACGTAAAATTATTTTTAACTCTATAGGGTGGCTCAAAAAAGCGGAACAAGAAAAAATGTACTTTTTTCAAATGGAACACCCTGTATATTTTTTCATTTTTAAATTCTACATAGAATTATAATTATTTTTTATTAAATACATTATAAGTCTATACTTTATAGTTTCCGAGATATTGACTCTTGAAAAGTGACATTTTTGAACTTTGACAGCTTCTAACTTTCTAACAGTACGTCTTAGAGCAAAACGGCTTACATGTCTCTATCTTCAATTTTTATTATCTTCCCAAAAAAATCAACTTCCAGTTAAACCGGAACAACTATATTTCCTGCTTTCGAGTAACATCCGGTTTAACCGGAAGTTGATTTTTTTGGGAAGATAATAAAAATTAAAGATAGGGACATGTAAGCCGTTTTGCTCTAAGACGTACTGTTAGAAAGCTAGAAGCTGTCAAAGTTCAAAAATGTCACTTTTCAAGAGTCAATATCTCGGAAACTATAAAGTATAGACTAATAATGTATTTAATAAAAAATAATTATAATTTTATGTGGAATTTAAAAATGAAAAAATATACAGGGTATTCCATTTGAAAAAAGTACATTTTTTATTGTTCCGCTTTTTTGAGCCACCCTATAGAGTTAAAAATAATTTTACGTTATAAGTCACTTACTGCCCTTCAACTTTTGTATTAATATTTTTAATGTATTTGAAATAGTAACGGAGCTATTGTACTTTGCCACACTAAAGGGCCACCCTGTATGTATCAAGGTGTTTATTTAAATGTTTCTTGCCATCTAGCATTTAAACGCAATTATCTCCAAAACTAATTGAAATATCGAGATGAATGAAGTACAACTTTTTTGCGTATAAAAGATCCCTCTTTCATAATTTGAGGTAAAGCCGTCAGAAATGTGAGACGAAAAATATATGCGAGAATTTATCAAACTCATATTGTGTAGCTAACGTTCTCTAGGTACCTACTCTAGGAGATATCTTAAAAAACACATTATGGAATCCTCCTTTTTGCCCTCAAAAACATTTTAGCAGTTTTAGAAACATTAACGATTTTATCTTAAAAATCGTCTAAGTAGTGACCAATTTGAAATTACTAAATACCATTGAATAAAATAGTTAACTAAAAAACAATTATTTTAAAATGTTCTATACTTGTACTACATGCTACAAATAATATGGTTCCCGTTAAAAAACAGTCAGAGCGTTACCCCTTGCCAAAAAGCCCTTGGTCCAATAAGTATAAGTTCCTAATTTGGGACTTGCTGTCCCAAAGGCAAAATCATATGATGTTACAGCGATGTAACGGTGCTTTAACATCAATGTGGTTTTTTGGTATACTACGCCATTTTATATCAGCAGTTTGTTCAGGATAACACTGCAGGCAGTAGATATACTCTAGCAGTACTTTTACTTAAGCAAAGAAACTACTATAAATCATTTCATAAAACTATAAAAATGAACTTAATTCACAAGAATTTAATTTATAGTGAACGAACACCCCATTTATTAGCATTATACAATACGTAAAGCTTTATTAAGTCTGCCATGTTAGATGAAATACACGGCTATAGAGATCCAATACAATGATAAACATGAAGGTTAAGGCTCGCGGAAAAAAACTGTAAAAATATAGGTCAATAATTCTATATTTCCAGGTTCTTATCGATAAAATATTGTTACGAAAACGGCGGTGCGGAGTTCGCTCCACATAAATTACAACCGAAGTTTGCAAGCTTATCTGGAAAATTTCCACAAGGAAATGTAAATTCAGATAAAACTTCTGGAATCTGGTGACTTAGGCTTAATACTGGATATTGCCAATAAATTTAACAAGTTTTACATTATGGGTGTTAAGTTAAGGGTTCATAACTATATGCTGTGCACGGCTGTCACTGAATTTTTCCCAATTTATACAAACGATTATCCCTTATTATTCGGTGACCGTTCATTAGAATATTTCGGAAAGTAATACGATTTGAATCCTGCAAATTTGAATAATGGGGTTTTCAGAGAAGCTCTCTTCAAGTAAAATAGCAGCGACCATAAGTATATGCGAGTTCCGGTTATACCGGAAGTTTTCTTAAAATTGCTTATTTTAAATGGAGCACTCCAAATAATATTTTTTTAGGTTTCATTCTTAATCTCCAATACCTTTGGTTAAAAGTGTTTGTATCCTACTCAATCCGTTTCCGAGAAAAAAATAGTTTTTCTTAAATTTTGTCCTTTAACCCTTTCACTGCGAAAAGCTTTTTTTTTTCGTGGCTCTCCCACTACGGGGTTTTCCTGGCGTTTGCTAGTACAACACTACTCAACAGGTCTTAATGTACTGCTGCTCAGTGTTGCCAGATTATTTTTTTATAATGTAGCAGTTGTCTCTTGAAATTGTAGCGGATCAGACAAAAGTGTAGCAGATTTTTTAAAAGTAGTTATTATTTTAAAAAAGGCGTTAGCATTCGTTTTTTTATTGCATTATTGCAACACAAAAACTAAAATTAAATAAAAATATAATTCTAAAAAAATAGGGGCATTTTTAATAATAGTAATAATTAAATTACGGATATATCCATATATACAAAACAGTTCCGAAACAAAATATAATGTCTAATAAAATGTAATAAAATTTTCTTAGTACAAAATAAAAAAGTATACAAAGAATAGGAAAATAACTGGTTTTAAAAACTAAAACAAACAACAAAGGTACCCAGTAATAAGACTAAAACACAGATCATATGGTACTAGAACGATTAAATTGTAGTAAATCTACTACAATTGTAGTGACCCTGGCAACACTGCTGCTGCTTCATAAACACCTGATTACCGATATAGCTGTGCCGCAATGTTGCCACGGAGCTAATTTTTCCCTCCAATTGACATGTGCGAACTACGTTTCCGAGTATATTTGGCTAGAGCAGTCAGATCCTATTTAATTTTGAAATGCGAGTTATCTCGTCTTGAGCAATTTACCCGTAACCGAGTTATCTCGTCTTGAGCATTGAAAGGGTGTCAAATAAAGTTAAATATATTTTCAAAGATAAAACAGTGAAATTCGAATTTCCGGTTGTGGAATTAGATATTATCACAACCACCTTCAAAAGAAGCCATGAAGTGACATCGGGCAACGCCGCATCAGCTGGGAGTGGATCCACAAGCTATTATTATGACGCGCGGCAACGGGCGAGTTTTTTATTTTTTCTGATAATATTTTTTGTTTTTTTTTTATCTGCCACTATACTGATATTGAAAAATGTACAAAAAAGTAATAATAGTTTTGGACAACAAGAACAACTTGCCTAATTATTAAATAATAGTAATATTGCGTTGAGAAGCTATTTTTGTTTCACTACGAGTAGATTTATTTGATCGATCAAAAGTAATATTCTATTATACAAATTATTATCTTCTGCGTTTAATTACAGGATTGACTATCGACTTCCGAAGTCTCAAAATTTAGTAAGCTTAAGGCTTTGTTTAAGAAATCTACGCTTGTGTTAAGAAAGTCACCTACTATCTGGGTAGCTTCGTTACTTTCACAATGTATGAATTGGTACCGAGACAATAAGTTTTCAAGATGAGACCACCTGCTTAGTTTCATTTCAAAGGGTAAAATCCATTTCAAATCATTGTAAGCCAATTCATTACATTTTAAAAAAACCTTAACCTTCATATCAATGTCCACTGAAACCTGATTACCACATTACATTACAGTCATTAGTCAAATCTAAACGATAAAAATATATTACACTCTCTTCACCTGCTTTTAAAACACTTGTATAGTTAGAGTTACACCCAGAAATACAGCAGGGGCTTGGTATGTTGATAAATAAACAAACTAAAAGAAAAAAATAGTACTTACCTAAGTACCTAGGTATCTAGAGGTATCCTACCTACTTATGAACTATCTCTACTAGTGATATTTTTAAACTAATTCACATATTATACCTTCAAGTTAAATAAACACTTCAATATTTAATAAAGTAACTGTAGCCACAAAACAATAAAGTTTATCCCAAAGAGCTGACTAGAATACAAAAAACCCAACTTGTAAATTAAAACATATAAAATTCTGCCGCAGACCCGTAAACAAACCGCCAGGCCGGCCAGGCTGTTCGGTTGTTCACTTTATTAATGCTATTACAGCAAATCCGCACCAAAAATGTTCACTAATATTTTGTAGAGATTCTTATAGCAATCATGTCACTAAAATTTCCTATTAGATTAATCGAAAACCGGATAAAAATACAAATTAATACGAAAAACGGCAAGGTTAACACCTGAATCAGGAGTAAATTACATTCTAAAACATGGCTTACTTCAAAAAAGGCACGTGACAAGCGTACTGCCAAGCAGTGATGTCGATATTTCTGTTTCATGGCTTGGTAAGTAAAGAGGGCTGTGATATTATAGTGCTCGATAACTCTATCGATAACAAATCGTCGGAAAATGGAATTTTAAATACAGGGTAGCAGAAAAGTAACAACGTAACAGCATGGGGTCTCCTTATACCTTACTATAATACTTTTAAACTTATTCAGGGGTTTTCGCAAAATCCTCCCAATACAAGGATTGATTATTGCTTTTTGGCAAGAAGGCTATGATAAACAAAGAACAATAATTGCAACTGACAATAACACGCATCTGTAGATTCATATTACTTTGCTTATCATGGTCTTCTTGCCAAGAACACTCGACTGACTTGAGACTGCTCGATATTTGAAGGATTTTGCTAAAAATCGTAAAAATTCTTTAAAATTAAACGGTTCTGATACCTCAATGAAACCACCAGTAATAATTATAATGTCAAATGTTACGTTTTCTTTTTTTGCTTTTCATTGCTTTTAAGCTAAAATAAAACATAACCTGAATAACCTTACTTACCGCCGAAATATTAATCTTGGGGTATAATTGTCATTTTATTTTACCCACCACGCACTGGCGAACCATTATAAATAATAATAAATAGCACTAAATAGTTCTATTTCGAAAAAATACTAAAAATTTATCGAAAAAAGCAATTAAACACAGCTCACCAATACGTTAACGTCCATACAGCGTTGTCGTTGTGATTTTCCTAAAGCATTATAATTTGATATCATTACTCAATAGGTATACTAATCACAAACGTATATAATATAACTAATATAACCTTACATTTCAAATACAGGCGGTAGATCTAGGGCAATCAGCAGAAATTTGTCATCATTGACTTCTATTAAAAACGATCGGGACAAAATGTAAATAATTTGGTCTCTTAATTATAGATTACATGTTTGTGATTCCAACATGTTTTAGTGTTTTACAGTATTCACGTACACACGAACCACTGCTATTAACACGACGTGATTTTTCAGGTATCTGGCTTATTTTGCAAATTATATCACTTTTATTTTTTTATAGATTACGATACTCCAGAAAAAACAATCCTGGTTTATAACAGCTTAGGCTCTTGGGGTCAAAAACAAGGTTCAGGAACATTTCAGCAATGTCCAGTAAATAGATGTAGTTTGACAGGAGAAAGAAGCAGATCAGCTGACGCTGACGCCATTTTATTTAAAGATCATGTGGCTTTTCCAGGGGTGGAACGGCCCTCGAAACAGGTAAAATTTGTGTAAAATGTAATTTTTACCTATAGGAAACATAAACCTTTACTGGGTCGCTTGAAATCAAAAATACCCTCCCTAAATCTGTGCTATTTAAAGAAATAAAATATTTTTTCGGCAACCGTCCGGGAAGTACCCACTTCCCTTTGAGAAAGTAGCATTTCTCCGGCCTAGTCCGGGAAGAATCACATCAATATTAGCAATTGCTCGAATTTTAATATAAATATTAATATAAATAAGAATGTTTCTGTTAGTACCTATCTTCTGTTCGAATTTTAATATTTAATACAAATAAGAATTAAAATGTTCGAAATTTTGTTCTACAAAGAAATATAATAAAGAAATGTGTCTCATTGATTTGTTATTCTACACGGTTGCCGAAAAAATAGTGTACGCAACACGTCCGAAAACAGTTTTTTGGACTCGCAGACTTCCAGGACTCGCCTACGGCTCGTCCTAGAATTTTGTCGACTCGTCCAAAAAAACAGTATTTTCCGGACTTGTAACGTAAATTACTATTGATATACATATCCTATTTCTTTGACACCAACCAAGATAGCGTATATGTTTATTTTATAATAATTTTAGATTATTACTCTTAGGGTCCCTAACAGTTTATTTTTCCATTCAACAGTATTTTTATTTCCATCAACTAAAAACAAGTTATTTTACTTTGTTTATTGTTGGCATTGTCCAATTCCACATTTCTTAGTGATATTTCTATAATATCAATGCATTTTACATAAAATAGGTGTAGGTAATAAAGGTATTATTTTTTAGGTCTGGATATTATACCATTTGGAGTGTCCATATCACACTCAAAGTGTAAAAATGCCGGACGCGGTCAACTGGACTGCAACGTATCGTAGAGATAGTGATATTGTTGCACCGTATGAACGATGGGTTTATTATGATTCACAGGTAAAACTCAAATAGTTATTATAACCAATATTATAAATAGTTTAGGTATTGCAACTATTAGGCAATCCAGCCATGTGTCAAAAATGGCGGCTGTGGGCAAATACTGCTTTGCCATTGGTACATGTAACCATAAAAATTACCTTATTGCTTAACTTGCGGTACAATGCTTTTTACCGACAGCCAGGGCCGAATTAAGGTCGTTTGACGCCTTAGGCCAGACAAATTTTGGCGCCATTTTTTTTCAATTTCGAACTGGATTTTAAAAAATTGAGCGCACGTAACCAAGATGGTGCCGAAGGCGCAAAAAAGATAGCGCCGCAGGCGAAAAATTTTTGGGTGCCACGCCCTTTTTTGAATCATGGTGCTTGCTTTTCAAGTGGGAAAAATAAAAAACACAACACAAAATCCTCAAGAAAAGCACAAAAACAAACCCGGTAATAATTGAGGTGCTATTTGGGTCTCGTGCCTCACGGGGGGGGGGGGCAATTGCCTCCCCCCCCTATACCCGCGCCTGCATTAAAAATAAATCTGATTTTTTTCGTATTGGGTTTATATTGTATTAAAATTTTAAACAAATATGTATTTTTATTATATAGGTACTATATCTACTAGGTATACTTACATGACAAACTGTCACAAAGAAAATTGAATAGTGTAGGAAATGTTTAATGTGTCCTATATTGTCGAAATCAGAGCTCTAATAATATATGGATATTTCGCATAAAATTAATTTTGTTTTTGTAAGTTTTATAAGTATCGTCTCGAGTTTCGTGGGGGGGGGGCGCCCCCCCTTCCCCTAGCTACGTGCCTGGCGAGTCATGATACGGATGATCAAATTTGTGCCTAAACGTAATCTCGTAAAAATATGTTTTTCAAGCGGAATTTTGCACGTTTTGTTGAAGAAAAAACTCATAGATACATGTAAGTACCTACTCAGGGAAAATTATAAAACAAAAAATAGAAGTATAAACAAGCAACTTAACATTAATGAATAATGTATACAAAATGTGAAATGAATAAAACAATTAACTCAAAATATCATAACTTAATAAGAGTTTGGTAGTTTTCAAAGTTCAAAAAAACTAATCGACTAATCCAGCTAATTAGGATACAAAAATATAAAACACATAAAAACACAAATTCAGCGCTAAGAATCAAATGATATTGGTAGATTGGTTCCTTATAAATACACAAAATGATATAAACTAAAGTATAGGGATTACTTCTAAAACATCATTTCAATAACGACTCGTTATTAACGAGATCAATGACATCAACAAATAAAATAATATATGTAAATGTTTTGAGCAAAAAATATAAAGGTAATAAAAGAACAGTTTTTGTGGCCCAATGCCCAAAAACTTTTATTAAAGGTAATTTTAAAAATAACGACATTAAGAGTATTAAGATACTAGAAATATTTTTTTTGACATTTTTGACTTGAGAAATTTTGAATAATGTCGTTGAAGGAAGTTGATTCCACAAGATCTGATAACTTAAATAGTCTTAATACTTTAATTTAGAATATTTTTGTTTAGATTGGAATGTGTAATGTTTTTTATACTTTATAGGTATGATAATTAGCAATTATGCCATAGTTTAAATGGTGATTTAAATATATAAAATAATAGGTACAATGAAATTCGTTAAAAAGCCGCGGCGCCTATTTCGTTCGTGGCGCCTTAGGCCATGGCCTATTTGGCCTAGTGGTTAATCCGGCCCTGCCGACAGCCGCCATTATATAAAGTTAATTAGTTTCGATTGGCTAATTGAAATAACAAGGGAACTTTTTCTTCCTTACTTTGTTCACCTTTTTCTATACTGCCGCATTTCGTTTCAGTTATCGTTTTGCTATGATAGTTTCGAGAAAGTAACGTCCAGTGCTCGATAACAAATGATATGACTCTTATTTCTTCTAAACTATAACCTTTCACCTCACGACTCAAAGTGACGTTCCTGAGAAGAGCAAAACGCGAAATTTAAAACGCGATTCCATTATAACTCAGTGATTTAACTAGTAAATACGTGCCACATTTTTTTAGGTTATACGAGTTGAACTACAGACTGTCGGCGGATAGGGTTTACAATAGCACAAACACAAATGGATGAAAAATCTTATTTTTCGGGACACAGTCATTCTTGATAAAAAGTTTTGCTTGTAAAAAAAAATGCAATTCACGAAAATTTTGATTTTTTTATAGAGGGTTCACAAAAACTTCAAAAACATGATTTTTCTCCAAGAGTAAACTACCTTTATTTTTAATTTTTGACCAAAATCATGATGAAATGAAATTTTAGTTTTTTTAATTTTTAGAGGTAAATGGAAATTTTGCTGCTCAATAAAAATAATATTAATATAAAATTTTATTAGACTCTATTTTTATAATGGGTGGTGTGTATCTTATTTTAAAATTTTAAATGCATTCCTACTATCTTTTGTAAAAACAAGGGATTTTTTTACCTTTTTATTACTTTGCCTTACGTATGAGGCAAATTTGAAGTTGTCAAATAGAATTTGATGTGTTTTGAAAATGTTGACCTTAGAACAAAGGGTTTATTTAATTCAATGATATGGTGCGGGCGAAAGTTCTTACAACTTTGTGATAGAGAAATTTAATCAAAGTCACCCTAACGTTTACGTCTCAAAAATGGGACTTCATAAATTATTAAGAAAATTTCAGCGAACCAATTCAGTTTCCAATTTAAAAAAAAACTATGCTGACAATCCTACCCTTTCATTAAGAAACCGAGCTCAAGAACTGGATGTAGTAAAAAAAAACTCATATTCAGTATATTTTAAAGGCAAACAAAATATTCCCATTTAAGCCAACTTTTAATCAAACGTTGGAAGAAGGACACGGAGGCAAACGTTTGGATTTTTGTCTTTGGGTAGGAAACAAAATTGTAAGTGAAAACAGGAATTTTCAGAAATTTATTATGTTCTCTGATGAATCGACATTTTCAACAAACGGGAAAGTGTCTTCTGCGCATATTAGATACTGCAGGAGCGAAAATAATCCCCGTTTTAGAATTCCTGCAAGAAAACAATATTACAAAAAAGTAAATGTCTGGTGTGCGATTTCTTATTATGGCATTCATTCAGCAGCGAAGATCAAAACGCGTAATAACATCCTCCAGAAACTATGCGGCACCACTTGGGGATCATCAGCGTCCACACTGAGATCTTCAGCCCTGGGCTTGGTATATTCAGCAGCTGAATACTGCGCCCCGGTGTGGCTTAATAGCGCTCACACTGGCCTGGTTGACGCCCAGCTCAATCACACAATGCGGCTCATTACGGGTACGATCAAACCAACACCTACCTTCTGGCTCCCCATGCTTAGCCACATAGCCCCTCCTCACCTCCGTAGAGATCACGCTTTTGTTAGGGAATACAGGAAGATCATCAATAATACTCAACTACCGATCCATTCCGACTCCCCCGCCCTCGAAAGAAACATACTCCGCTCCAGGCATCCCCCTCTCAGAACTGGAAAGTCCCTGCATAATGCCGGTTTTAACATTACTGCCCGATGGCGAGAAGAATGGGAGGACAACGCTCCACTGGCCTACCATAACATGCCCTGCATATCCGGAAAGCCCAATGGATTCGACCTTCCCCGCAAAACATGGTCAGCCATGAATAGAATTAGAACCAAATGTGGGAGATGCGCTGACTCACTTTTTAAATGGGGTAAAAGCCTTTCCCCCAGGTGTGACTGCGGAGATGACATGCAGACAATCCGCCACATTGTTGAAGAATGCACACTGAGGGCCTACACCGGCGACCCATATGACTTCCAGATAGCGACTAAAGATGCAATTGAATATATACGTGCCTTAGATGTCTGTTATGCTTTTATATAATTGTTTGTTATGTTGATGTTGTGATGTAAATGAGCCATACGCTAAATAAATAAATAAATGGCATTCTTGGCCCATACTTTTTCGAAAACACGTGTAACCGTAGGAGTTACCTTGAAATGTTGGAAACATTCCTTTCTGACAACCTAGAAGAATTGTCTCTCCAATTTAGGAACGAAATCTACTTTCAACAAGATGGATCCCCTCGCATTTCGCAATTGAAGTGAGGGAATGGCTTAATAATACATTTGGCCACAGATGAATTGGTCGGAATGGTCCGGTCCTGTGGCCCCCAAGAAGTCCCGATTTAACTATTTCAGATGCCTATCTTTGGGGGCGCCTCAAAAAATTAGTGTACTCCCGTCCAATTGAGAACAACGTACAGCTTCTAAAACAGCGAATTGTTGAAGCTGTTCAAACAATTTCCATTGAAGAAATTCGAAGAAGTTTTGACCACATTCGTTTACAGCTGTAAAAATGTGTTGAATATGGAGGGGGAGTGTTTGAATAGCAAATTATGAAATTATTATTTGTTGTTATTTTAAGATTTTTTTGTGTTATTTCCGGGGTAATTTCATTTGTAAAATTAAAAATACATATTTCTGGTAACACCAAAAATCAGTTTTTTGAAATTTTTTGATACCCCTCTGTCATTGATAATGTATGTAATTCGACCGCTAATGCTGCTATCCCAAAAAAATACTTTTAAATCTAAAAATTAAAAAAACTACAAAAATCGAAGATTTATTTTAAATTTCGGATGTAAATTACAAACGTTATTCTAAATAAGTTTTCTAATTGGCATTTTGGTCAAAAATGAAAAATAAAGGTAGTTTACTCTTGGAGAAAAATCATGTTTTTGAAGTTTTTGCGAACCCTGTATAAAAAATCAAAATTTTCTCTTCGTGAATTGCATTTTTTTTACAAGCAAAACTTTTGATCAAGAATGACTTTTTCCGAAAAATGAAATTTTTCGTCCATTTGTGCTATTGTAAACCCTATCCGCGGTTATATAATTTCCGTTTGCAAACAATACCGGACTAAAGAGTCTTTTAATTCCGAGGGCAAAGCTTGGTGCACGAGCTGCAGACGAGGTTCCCACTCGCATACACTAGTCCCTTGATAAATGGTATAGTACTTATTATTATTATTTTTGTTACAGGTGAAACAACAGGTTCAGCCAAGAGACTATGCCGCAAACAAAACTAGAAAAGTAGCTTGGTTCGTATCGAACTGCGGGGCGCACAATAATAGATTACAGTACGCTAGGGAATTAGGTAAACATATAGAAGTAGATATTTATGGAGCATGCGGCTCTCTGAAGTGTCCCCGATCCGACTACAAAAAATGTTTTAATCTATTAGAGACCGATTATAAGTTTTATTTGGCATTTGAAAATTCAAACTGCAGGGATTACATTACGGAGAAGATGTTTGTAAATGGATTGGGTCAAAATGTGCTTCCTATTGTCATGGGTGGTCGTCCTGAGGATTATCAGAAGAGTGCACCAGAAGGTATGTATGTATAGAAACAAAAATTTATTCATTAAAAAAAATGAGTAGTTGGATTTTATAACTCCTAAAATAAGTATTATAAAACCAGTAATTAAAAATTGTCAACATACCTATACATAGTATATAAGCCTTTGATACAGTTAGCCATAATTTACTGTTAAAAAAGTTTGAAAATATTGGATTCAGATTAAAGCAATTAGAATTAATTAAAAATTATCTGAAAAATAGACCAACTTATGTTCAAATAGATAAAGAAAAAAGCTATCCAAAGGTATTTAAGTATGGTGTTTCTCAAGGAACAATTTTAGGACCATTATTTTTTAATATTTATATTAACGACTTATTTAGTATAAATTGCGATGGACAAATTCATAGTTTTGCAGATGATACTACAATTTTTTATACCGATACAAATTGGGAAAACTTAAATAATAAAATTAAAAAGATTTTAAAATTATAAAAAATTGGTTTGATAACAATTTGTTAACAATTAATTTTAATAAAACAAATTATATTCCTTTTACTTTAAACCTAAATAACCTACCACAAAATATGAATAGTATTCAAATAAATGAAGACATTCAAATTTTTAAAGTTAATAAAATAAAATATTTAGGAATTATTTTTGACAGTAAATTAAATTGGAATTTTCACAAAGAATACTTAATTAAAAAATTAAGAAGTTTACTACCGATTTTTGAAAACATTAAAAAAATTTTAAATGTAAGACATAGGGAAATATTATATTACGCGTTAGTTAAAACTCATTTAAATTGCGGAATTTTAGGTTGAGGAGGAATAAATAGAACTTTAGTTAAAAAATTAAAAATATTACAAAAAAGGTTTCTAAAAATTATATTATACAATAAAGATTATCTTTATCTTTCAAAAGAATTATATTCAGAAACAAAAAAGTTGA
This sequence comes from Polydrusus pterygomalis, assembly GCA_963969555.1. Taxonomy (NCBI): domain Eukaryota; kingdom Metazoa; phylum Arthropoda; class Insecta; order Coleoptera; family Curculionidae; genus Polydrusus; species Polydrusus pterygomalis. Next base: position 30,488,222 of record OZ018376.1, on the reverse strand, counting down.
ACATAAGACAACTTTACATTTATTACATCTTCTTAACATAGTATAAAACAAAGTCGCTATCCTGTTCCTGTCCCCTTATGTGCGTAAATCTTTAAAACTACGCAACGGATTTTAAAGCGGTTTTTTTAAATAGATAGAGTGATTCAAGAGGAAGGTTTTTATGTATAACTAGCGACCCGCCCCGGCTTCGCACGGGTGCAATTTCAGAAAGTGGCATGCCTGGTACTAATATATCGGGTTTGTTCGAGTTTGTATTTATACCAGCGGGTTGCAACGCATGCCGGGTACACGCTAGTAATATATATATTTAAAAATAAAAACCTCATACAATTTAAAAACCATATTCATAATACACGTCATAAAAATTAAATAACCATAAAACCTAAAATAAATAAGTCCATAGGACAAAAAAAATTTCAAATATTTGTTTTTATTTAAACGATTATTTACCAACAAAAATTAAAAAAATTGATTTCATTAAAAAAATTTAAAGTCGAAATAAAAACATGGATATTAAAAACAGACAATTTGAAAATATTTTTAGAAATGCTTTAATTAATTAATACTGTTCTGAATAATTTATATAAGTAATATTTTTTACTTAAAAATTATAAATTAATAATTTTATTATAGGTAATATTATATATAATATTTCTTCAAAAAAGCTGCGTTTATACTATAAATTAACATTTTTAGTTTAAAAAACTTGATTTTTAATGCATATTTATGATTTATGATTTTACATACTAAAACAAAAAATAAGATTTGCCCCTAACAAGCTCAGCTTCAGGGATTGAAGAATAAGTTTTTCGAAGACAACATAAACATATTTATTATATTATTAAATTTTAAATAAACTTATTATTATTATTATTATTATTATTATTATTATTATTATTATTATTATTATTATTATTATATAATAGTACAGAAAACATTAATTAAAAATGTGGATTTAATTTTAATAGAAGCTTTAGAGAAAATAACTGTTCCTCCTGCTGACAAGCTTGCTAAGAGAGGAGCAGCAACGAAATTCACAAGACATGATCCGGCAATTATATATTCCACTCAACGTCAAAGAGATCGATATTGGCCGAAGCAACAGATAAGTGGACAAGGCACTGGCTGAATTTACTAGGCCTAACATACTCAAACAGCTATATATTTCAATAGTTAATTGACAAACTACTAGAGCTCAACAAGGTGCACCTAAAAGCCCCGGTGCGATTGTATAGCGGCCACTGCAGGTTGCGAAACACCAAAATTGGATTAGCCCTATGCGGCTAAGTGAAAGTGCTGCCGGAAGACATGAAAAATGCCAATATAATAATTAGATTCATTAAGAAAAATCTATTGGGAGAAATATAAATAAGGTGTGAGCTACAATAGATCATACGGTCGCAGTGGAGGGTTACTCACTTTCAACCCAACCTAACCTTACTATTCCTCCTATCGCTAACTATTACTATTTTTTTTTAACGAAGTCATAACTGCTTTTCAGAAGGGATATAATTATTATTAATTGTTGAGGATATAAACAAATTTCTGCCTTCCTTCTCTTTACTACATTCTTTTTCTACTTTAAGGAAGGCAGATATAAAGTAGAAAACTTTAAGAAGGAAGACAGGACTTCTATTTCCATCCTCTGAACTTTGAGAAGAACTTTTTTCTATCCTCAATAATTTATTACTCTTTTTGCTTTCAGATCTTTATGTTCACTTGACACCAAATCGCTCTGACCTGTTTTGTTGCCACAACGGGAATTTCTCGCTTGTTCACAGCCCAACAATATACGCCTAAAGATTTTGAGTATAACTGTTACAGCTGTTTAGAGCTTTTATCCCCTTCGTCTTCATCTGAAGAAAATGAAATTGTTAGGATGGTTCATCGAGTCTTTGAATTGCAGTATCTATAGACGGATAGATTAGAACTATTAATAATGCGTTAAACTGCAAAATTTACGTTAGTTTAACGGGCATTTCGTTTCGTTGCCGAGAAATCCCCATCGAGGCATGTCTGAGATGGATCAAAATCCTAGTAAATGCTGCGTCTTCCCAAAAAAAAAAGTTTTCACTCACGGTTCCGTGTCCTTTAGCTCCCGAAATAAGCCCGAAATATATAGATCACAATTTGCCCACAATTAAAGGAGTAAAGGGAATGACAGACAGCCGCCACACTATTATACCTAATAATATATCGTTGGGCATAAGATTAAGTCCAACTTTTAAATTTTGTTTCTGAGGTGTTTAGAAATGGAACTGTACAGTGTTCAATTGCCTTGTAGGTTCCTACATTCACGTGGACGAATTCGCCAGTCCCGAAGAGTTAGCAGCCTATCTACACCGTCTAGACCATGACGACGCCCTCTACAATTCCTACTTCAAGTGGAAGGGCACGGGACAATTCATCAACACCTACTTTTGGTGCAGATTGTGCGCGATGTTACACGCACCGTTAATTTCTAGACACTATGAAGATGTTAACGATTGGTGGCGAGGACCGGGTGTTTGTACGACCAAATCTTGGAGGAACGCCGAGTTTGTATAAAGTAAATAGGGATATAGAATAATTGTTTTTACTTAAATGGTGGTAACAAAACGTTCGACAAGCGGTAAAAGTTGTAAAGGAGGCGAAAGGCCAAGTCACGTAAACACATATCCGTATAGCCACAGCGAAAGCGGACTGCTGACTGTAGGCAAATAGAGCAATACAGAAGACGTAAAGGTAGGTACATACGTTAGAACAAGAAAATAATAGAACTTACTATGTGAGGTTATGCGTTTTTCAATTTAAGTGTACATAACTCCGTAAGTATTACTAATGAGTATCAGATATTGAATAAGAATTTGTTTAGATTGCCAGAATCTTGTTCAAGTGACGTCATTGTCATATTTTGTTGGCTATGCAACGCAGACAATTAAAAATTATTTGGTCCCAATAGAAACAAGTCAAATAAATCATTTATTTAACATAAAAAGAATTTTTTTACAGTATATAGAAGTCCCTAAAACCGAATTTAAAACTCACCTTACTCACCCTGTATAGGTACACTCACGTGCAAAAAAAAATATAAAATCATCACAAAACTTGACTTGTTGATTACTTTTTATTTTTAATCCAGTTTAAGTGATTTTTTATACAGCTGTAAATACATGTACAGGGTTATTTTTTATATTTGCGTACCCACCTACAGGGCTTAATATAAGTGACAGCCAACTTTTAATACAAAAGTTGCATAATGTTTCCCGTCATATCTTTTAGACTTATTAAAAAAAACATTTGCACATCGGAAAGTTAAAAAACAAATGAAAGTATTCTTTTTTTAAATGGAACGCCCTATATATTTTTTACCAGGGCGAAAGATCTCTTTCTCCTGATTTCAAAAATATATAACATGTCATCATTTAATTCAGTCGTTTGTGAAATATTTGAGTTTTTGATTAATTGAATTGACTATAATCTAGTCGGCGTTCCGCATACTTCAACGTGACATATTTGTCACTTTAATTTAAATCACAATGACAATCAGCCCGTCATAGTTTTGTTTACTTTCGTGTTTTGTGCAATTACGACCTCTGTTCCTGTGAAAACAAACACATATTCTCTAGAATCTAGAATTCCTGGGAGAGATGACATCTAGATAGACTAAAAAATATCGTCTTACCAGTAAAAATTGTTGTTTCTACTTTAGTTCTGAGAATCGACGTGTTTACTTTCAAGGATTTTAAAGTAAATTGTGGCAATTTTGTAGTTTCAAAAAACTGCTTTTTTAAAGTTTCTGTGCATTTATTTAAAAAAAAATACCAGCATACTATTTGTCGATGCCTCCCAGAACAGCCCTTCCGAAATTAGATATTATAATTTTTTTTTTTTCATAATTGCAAGGATCCGGAAGTTACCCCTGCATTCAAGCCATTTCGGATTAAAAATAAAAAAGTTCATATGTCGAAAACGTCATTCTAATTTTATAATGACCGTTCCTTTTTGCATGTAAATATTGATTTACGTAGTGTGATACCTGTGATAACGTAAAGTCCATAATCATACAAGAGAATAGGCGTATTGTTTTCTCTTTCTAGCGTGTACAATTTAAAGCCTATACGTCCAAGGTCCTCTAAACTGCTCTGCTTGTCTGTTTCAGCTAATTATTGTGTGAATCACTAGAATCCCAAAACAAATGACATCATTGACACATGTACGATTTTAAAATTGTCAAGAGTAAAAGACACCCTTCACATTGTCGCATATTATATTTTTATTATTTCGTTTACAAACATTATACTTCGACTGAAAATCGTTTCCACTCATGTGTGACTTTTTGCCATTAAGGACTAAAAAGTGACTTAAGGTCCAAAAAGTGACTTCTCAATTATGTTATTATAAATGTAGATACATAAAAAATCATAAAATCAAAAATCGAACAAAGCATTTTTGAAATTCTAAACTGGATATTGGGTGACATTTTTAATTACGTCAATTTGACGAGCAAGTACCAATTACCAGTACTAGGTATATCAATTAAATGGTGTTCTGATTGTCAAATCACATCAACCATAATTAGGGAATCCAAACCACGTGACTTTAAATGACAGTGGAGGGCAACTAGGGATGCGTCATACGATACGATATTTTTGAGTATCGATATTTTACCTTCCGATATTTTGTATCGATATTTTTTATTCGATATATAATGAGTATCGAAATATTTTACTCAGTATCGTTCAGATAGTATCGATAGATCCCAAAATTCCAAAACCCACGCGTCGTTCGTGCTGCATTTGCTACTCTTCTCAACAAGGTTTTGGCTATATCCTTTCTTGGTATACAGAATGCCAGTATTGCCTATATTCTATATACCTATATATATTTGTATCGATCTGGATCGATACAAAAGATTGATACTTTCAGCGTATCGGAACATCCCTAAGAGCAAAAAGCAAAGGGCATTAAAGCTAGTGATGGGAAAAATCGAGTTATTTCAATAATCGATTACCGAGTATTCGAGTGATTTAAAAAACCGAATGATAATCGATTGTTCACTCAAATGCTATATGAGGGGCAATTTAAAAAAAAAATTTTTAATCACTTAAATAATCAAGCACGTACATTTTTAGACTTCTAAAAAAAAAAAAACTCGAGTGATCCCATCACTATCAAAAATCATTATGTTCATCACTCATTTCGTCACTCGAATTATTTCCGAAGATAATCGAATAATTCGAGTGATTGAAAAAACCGAGTGATCGGTTATTTTTCACTCGAGTTATCCCATCACTAATTAAAGCCACTTGCACCAATTATAAAGCAGTATTTACCAACCACTGTCATTTTTGACACATCGTTGGATTGCCTAATAGAATTTGACAGATATTGTTTTTGACGACTCTTGTCACATTTTAGGTTACTCATTCTTATTGAAATGAAAGTTCAGTTTTTAATTTGTTAATTAAAAGATATCATATAAAAAAACAAGCTTTCGGAATGACGTAAATAAAGATGACCCTGAAGTTAACGTTTTATTACATAACCGCTGTGGTGTTGTAATAGCATATAAAGCAATGCAATGTAAAAAAAATTGAGATTAATAACGTTTTCGCCCTAAAAATACGTTTAAAATGAAGTTTTTTTCATTTAACTTGATGTGTCCTTAATACTTAATTATTTAGAATTGAATGAAACATATTATACACTTGTACAGTGTGTCCCCTAACGGGAACCCATCTGCTGTATAGATTTGAAAAGTTGTTAAGGTGGAACTATCAACGTCATTCATTCTATTGCCAACCTATACCTTATTACGCGTTTATTATTTTAATAACTAACATTTAAAGAAAATCAATATCGTCGGTACCTTATTTAGGTAGTATCTGATATATTACAAAAATATCAATTTATTTCATTGCTAATTTTGGGAGACTTGTAAAGAAGTAATGGTAAGTAGTTGTAAGACTTCTATATTGAAACAACAATGACACAATAATGTTAAAAAAAAATCTTACCCGATATTTTTCGCTCTACAATTCTCCTAAAATAAATTATAAAATTCCTTAATATTTATTTAATATGTCAATTATTACCCATAGAATATGCAGTCGATATTGATTTTATTTAAATTTTGTGTAAAAGCTAGAAAAATAAATAAATCTACGCAAAATAGGTTATAGGTTGGCAAGCATGTTGATACTCCCACCTTAACAGGAAATAACACTAGTGACACATTCGCCATTTTGTTTTCTTATCAATATTTCGTTTTTTCCAAAAAACCGACAAATATCCGTGTTTGGGTGGTAATTACCTAGAGCTTTAAGTTTAAAAAAAATTAATTGAAAAATGAATAAAAGCCGAAAAAGAAATTTGGTCAAATTTGTTCACATTTCCTTTTCTGCTTTTATTAATATGTAAATCCAACCTATTTTAACACAAAACTGTACTCGAAAGATGGGTATTTGGCCTATTTTTGGATAAAATGAAGAAGTACCGAAATTATGATCAAAAAACGAAATTGGGAATGTGTCACTATTACTGCTCTTACCAGCGCTTTATTTCCTTACAAGAAAATACTTGCAGAGGGATCGACAATATGGTCAAGTTCCTTTTTAGTTGAGTAATACTACAGAATACAGTATTCAAGTACAGTATTCACCTGAAGACGACTGGAGACACTTACCAGTTGAAACGTTGTGATATGAAAAACTAAAGGCAATGGAAGTCTAAAACACATCTATTACTCAAGATACATCATTGTCTACAACCCTCAAACAAACTCCTTTGTAGTTCTTTTAAATAACAAAGCAAAGATTTTTTCTTTCCCCCTTGCCGTGGTTAAGTATGCCCCCTATATTTCTCATACGATTATATGAAATTGTTCGCGAAGCATTTCTTTAACAACTAAGCAAGACTGCTTTGCTGTTTAAAAGAACCAAAAGGAAAGTACCTAATATATGTAAAACACAGAATGACTCGTAGTGTTTTAGTCCAGCGAATTGGCAAGCAACGCGGGTTACGAACTTACATAGCCGATAGCTTGGTTGAAGTATCTTGTTGCACCCAAAACCTTTTTAAATTTGTACGGCGGAAATAAGAATCCAGTGAGCGGAAATTCTAAGATACCAAAGTGTAGATAAAATCAAATACTTAATTTCATATAAAAAATAATGGCTTTAAAATAAGAAGGCCTACCTTAATAAATTCGTGCGTTCCTATTCCACATACAAGCTAGACTGTAAATACAAGTTATAACTTCCTGATTATTTCCCTTATTTAGTTTTTAAGCAGTATTTTTAATTGTTGTCAATATATTGTTATGTTTTTGTAAATATAAACCTTTCTCTATAAACTATTTTTAGTAATATTAAGAATACTGATCCTAATGTGCACAATAGGTTACTTCTTCAAAAGACTGATTATGTCGGACTTCCATTGTCAATATTTTGTCAAGCTTAATGATAAAAATACCACATCAATGAAAGACAGCGCAATCGAAGCAAAATTGATTTATTTCGATGTCAGATGGCAAAACTAGTGCTGAGCAGTAATCTACAGCGGCATTCAAACCACTATTATGAAAGTTTATGCTTTCTAAAGAAAAAGATTTAATTTCATCCGTTAAATCGTTTAAATTAATTTAAACCAATGTGGATTATTTATACACTACACATATAACAATGGAAGGCCGGTCGACAGCCTTCTGATTTTTTATACTATCTACCACCTTGAAATAAAGGTAAATCTATATTTTATTAGCGAATTTAAAGCCAACTTATTTTTAATATTTAAGTTTTGTTTGTTATACATGAAGCAAATGCATTAGTCAAATAGTAGTGACCAGCCAATCAACGATTTCAATTCCAATTCGTCTCATTTGACATGATCTGCAAACAGCAGTATTTGAAAAACATCAAATTTTAAATCTGGTACATATGGCCTCAGAGCAATACTCTTGTACAGAAAAGAAAATCCGTTACCTAATTGATTTGTTGCAACAAAGATGGCACTACTTACTGGCTTATAAACGAGCATCTTTAAAAAAATTTAATTGCCGTTTGTAGATCATTTCATATAAGAAAAAACTTTTATCTACAACCATTTAATAAATAGGCGCCTATTACTTCTGATAGTAAGGGCATTATGCTATGCATAATACAACAAGTGTAGTATACTTACTCATAAAACAACAAGTGCAATTATGAATTCGTAATTCTGTCACTCCTTTTTAAATCTCAGAAGGGGATGCTGAAATCCCGATTGAAATTATTAAAATTTGTTAAAAAAAGAGCTTTGGGATCTCTACATTCTGGTTGAGCAACAATAAGTTATTTATATTCGTATTTTTATTAATTTTAAAGATGGTCTGCATTTTTCGGGCTTTGAGAAAATTACATGTTTTTCAATAGCATGCCTTTACATCAAATAAAGCGTCAGCTGATATTGAAAATATAAAGTGTCAAAATAAGGATTTAAAACGTTAGAATAAGAATTTAAATTTCGTCTTGGTACTGTATAAGAGAGTGGTTGTTGATAAAGCGTAGTATTTGACTCGCGTATAATGAACCATAATGAGCCGCGTTATAATCAAACTCGTGTATTTTGGCCTACATTATACGCTCGTTAAAGAATGCACTAGGTATTATGCTTTATGTATTATTATATTTGGTTTTAATTTAAAAATATTTGGATCAGGGTAATTTTAATACATTTTTAGAAGAAGCTTTTACATTATGTACTTACAGTTTTCTAATTGACAGTATTGTAATTATTTTGTTATTCCATAGGGTTGTAATTCTATTTCTAAGATTTTTTTCTGCAATCGTGAGGAAAATGCGTTTTTATTCCGTTCAGTTGGGTTCGGTGTGGAAATAGCTTCGGCAACAATTTTCTTTAAATTATTTAGTTATTCTAACAATCGTAAGATACACATTTTGGTATACAGCGACCAAACTAGAATTTTTTGGCCCAACGCAAAAAAAACATGAGGCCCCCCTTTCAGCCACAATTCGACAAATCACTAAATAAAAATAAAATATAGAGCATTAATTTTGGAATTTATTTTACATATAACTTAACAAAATATTTATTTTCATCAAAGAAAGACAAAACTTTAAAATATCTTTAAATTTAAACCAAGTTGTAGTCAAGGGCGTCGCCAGCCAGTGAGCTAGGGAGGGGCAGCATAGAAGAACTGAAGAAAACAGAAAAGTTTTAATTAAAAAAAAATAGAAAACGAATAAATTATTTACATACAAAATCAATTTAAACATAATCGTCTAGGGTTGCTAGCGAATTTGTTGGTTATTTTGTTTATAAAATCGTCCAAGTTCTTGAAAATGTGTTGCCTGTGTACACTCATCATGGCGAGGCCATTGAGGCGAGTTCCAGTCATCGTGCTCCTCAACCAGTTTTTGATTCTCCTCAAGCTACTGAATGACCTTTCAACTGTACAAGTGGTACAAGGTAAAGCAATAAGAATCCTTAAGGCCTTCTTTATCGCAGGAAAAAAATCGTCAGTTTCCTTAAGGACTTCCACAACACTTAGTTTGGTCGATTCTGGTTTTTCCTCCCATATTTTTTTCCAAAGTTCTATCTCATTCTTGATATCCAAAATACCGTAAAAGTTTCTGAATTCCTCGCATGCTTCTTTAAGGTCTTCCAAAGATATGTTTTTTATTTGCGCAGGGTGTAGTTTTGTTAGGGCAAAGGATGGTCTATTTTCTTCAGAGAACCTTATTTCGAAGGAATTTATAATTGAGTCCGAATAAGGAATTGTCATAGACCTCCACCAGAATTCTGAAGGGCTTTTTGCCGGGTGGTTGCTGCGGTGTTGTTGTCTTTCAACAGTACGGGGTATGGATTTCATATCCTCCGTCAGTCCAATTTTTTCCGCAATAGCAGTAGCATCTTTGATAATATCTTCTGTAACTTTTTCGGGATCGTTACGGTGGTCTTTGATCAGTTGTAAAATGCGACTAATATGCTGGGATGTCTGAACCGTGTCCAAGGATACTGATTGGAGCACGTTTACTGTGGGTTCTATAATACCGGAATATTTGGATATCAATACGAGGCTAAAAATAAATGAAGCTTTGGAAGCTGCCGCATGGAGCTGATACGCATGTTTCCTTGTCGCATTATTGCCATCTCGAGACAATGTTTCTAAAGCCTCCATTATAGCACAAAAATTCTCTTTAAAAACTCTGATGCTTTTGTGTTTTTCGCTCCACCTTGTTTCGCATAACCGGGAAATATTGGGTATTAATTTCCGTCTTAGAACCGATTCTCGAAAAAATGTTATTATATCCTTGATGGTCCCAACGGTATTTCTGATGTCGGGCAGGGCGTTCAGATCATTGATGACCAGATTGAGCCTATGTGACGAGCAATCTTCGCGAACCGATGCAGTGTTGCCGTTGATTCCCGGAAATTCTCGGTTATTGTTTCGATTAGCCGGGTGCGCGTAATTTTATTTTTAATTCCAGTAAGCCGTATTTTTAGAACCTCTAGGCGACGCCCTTGGTAGTAGTTATGGAAGTGGCAAATTGTGATAAAAATTTCCGAGTTTAAAACAATTCTTAACTTTTTTCTCGCTTTACACATTGTTGATTCATTAATTAAATCTTCAAATATTTGCATATTTTGTTTTTGAAGTGAAACTATTTTCTGGACGCAGTGCATTGAAAATTAAGAAACGAAAAAGCGAAAGTAAAAAGAGATAAACGATGTAGATGTATAGAGTTTCGCGTGCGAGAGAATGGGTCCCTGAGCTTGGAGGCCCCAACTCATTGCGCTTACTTGTCTTATCGTAGTTACGCCACTGTTGGTATATAAAAAAATATTTGACATTATTGAGTGTCCCCACACTAAGATGATCAATGGAACTATAGAAGTTGCCAAAACTTTCTTAATGATTGTAGAAAAAATCGAGCCTATTGTGTTGTTTTTTTGTGCTCTTAGTTCACAAACACCTGTTGTAGGTTTTGAGGAAGGTAGAAGGTAGTACTTTTTAGTTTCTTCTCTCACACGTTTATCAGAGAGGTTCGTGTTTGAATAGTCATTTTTTTGTTTAAGGGGTTATGCTCAATTAATATGGTGTTATCTTAACTCGAAACCATAAAACCGATTTTCAAAAATGGTTTTGTACATTGTGTATGTACAAGGAGTGTCAAATTGGAAGGTCATCATTGGGATTTCGGAAACTATAAGATATACGGACAAGTTTAAATTGTGGCGAAGTTGCAGAATTTGGTGCTCAATCAAATGAGTTTCTATATTTTTCCTCACTTTATTTAAAGAGGAATTTTGAAATGAATTGAACTGCCCTGCAAAAACAACTAATGGTGATCCCAATCCTTCCAGTACCTTCAAAAGGAAGGTCACCAAGTCTTATCATAATATAAGAGAGAAAACTGCAATTTCTTGAGCATAATTCATTATGAAGTTAATTAAAATAAATAAAAAATGTTATTAGTAAAAATCCTGTTATGATTTGTCCTTTGATGACTATGTTAAGCATTCTGTGATATTACTTTTATCTAGTATATAGGGTGCATAATAGTTTCTTTATGCATTGAAACGAGTCGCATGTAAGACAACTATTTTGCCACCCTATATTAAATATAATTTTACATAATTGCTCACATTTCAGAAATTTGTAGCCAAGGCCTTCTTGTTTTCATCATGTGTGTTGTATTACTTTGTTGTACTTATTGTGTATTATAGCGTTGGCTATAGATAGAAATGTTTTCTTCTCCAAAGCTAAGGCGGCTTTTGACTAGTGACCAAAAATTGTATTTAATACATGTAAATGTTACGAAATAGTATATAGAAATCTACTCGTTAAATTGGAAAATACAGGTACCTTCAATTTTTAACATTTTCTGGTTCTAACTATTTTATTTGTTTTTTTGCGTGGAGTAGAGCATATAGGTTCTCACGGTGGTGCCATATTTTTTTTTGAAAAAGTAGAGGGTAAGAGGGAATAAAATGTAATTGCGAAGATATTTTTTTGGTCAAAAATGTCGAGTCGACTGTCATTTTCAAAGTTAAAAAAGCCAAGTTTAAAAAGTTAAAGGGATGAGAGGTAAAATAGGGTCAAAAAGTTTAGTATTATACCGTCTTCAGGATTATTAAGGTTAAGGAAACCAGTTTTAATCAACATACAAAATAATCCCCTTTAGGGTTGCGGACGGCAAACAAACTCATCAATATATTGTTAAAACAGAGGTGTGGGTAAGGGGTGGCAACAAAACATTTTGTTAAACAGGTCATGTCAACAGTGGTCAGAGGTCAGAGGAATCCATTTTAGTTGATATACAGTGTCACCAGTAAAGTCCGCATCATATGGGATTTTTTTTTATTAATAGCTTTATTCGAAATTTGATTTTTGCATCAAGCTCTGCTTCGATCGAGATGAAAATTAAGCAAAAAAATAGTAGTCGCGTTATTCGCATTATCTGTCAAATTTTAATGTTTTCCAAAAAATAATTTAAAAGTGGGGTTATTTCTGAAAATATCGAAAAAAGTTATAAGAAAAAGTTTTTTTAAATGCAGTTTCTAGCCCACATGCAAAATTTCAGCTGGATAAGATAATTTTGATTTTTACCTATATTTTGTAGGAGAAATTGCACCACTTTTGCAAAATAAGACAAAACGCAACCTACATAAAACTTCTTAGTTTTGACAATGCTTTATTTCAGAGACATTTTCTTTAAAGTAGCGCAATATAAAATGTGTTTTTCTACAAAATCAAAATTGGGCTATTAAAATTTGGTCGCTTGTGATGCAAAGTTCATTTGTTTTTGACCCTGTATAAGGTAACTTCATAAAATAGGTATTTTTGAAAACGTAGTTTGTGTCTGAAAGTAATACACCTTAATATTAAAAAAAAGAACATAGTGTCATCAGTAAAGTGTTCATTAAGTGGAAAATAAATTTTAGTTTAACTTAAAGTAAAGTTTATCTATTTTTAACGATTTAATTTAAAACACCTTTATTTTATTTTTTAATTTTTACTTTCTGACACAAACTACGTTTTTAAAAATCTTATTTTATGAAGTTACCTTATACAGGGTCAAAAACAAATGAACTTTGCATCACATGCGGCCAAATTTTAATAACCCAATTTTGATTTTGTAGAAAAACACACATTTAATATGGCGCTCCTTTAAGAAAATGTATCTGAAATAAAGCATTGTCAAAACTAAGAAGTTTTATGTAGGTTGCGTTGAGTCTTATTTTGCAAAAGTGGTGCAATTTACAAAATATAGGTAAAAAATCAAAATTATCTTATCCAGCTGAAATTTTGCATGTGGGCTAGAAATTGCATTTAAAAAAACTTTTTCCAATAACTTTTTTCGATATTTTTAAAAATAACCCCACTTTTTTGGAAAAAATTAAAATTTGACAGATAATGCAAATCATGTGACTACTATTTTTTTGCTTAATTTTCATCTCGATCGAAGCAGAACTTGATGCCAAGGTCAAATTTCAAATAAAGCTATTAATAAAAAAAATCCCATATGATGCGGACTTTACTCGTGACACTGTATAATAATTTTTTTAATCACCTTTTTGCGGGGTAATTGGGGTTGGAAAATCCATTGTTGTCCTCAAGATTTAAACAAGATAAAAGGCGGCCAAATGAGATATTATTTATTTGATTTCTGTAAAGGTACCTTCAAATTGTCAATCATCGGATGCAATTGTGACGGCATTCTATTTTATGTCAAATAAGGTGTGTACTTTAAAGCCGTCATTTAGTATGTGTAGACCTGAGATGTTATCATAGATGTAAGAGAATTAGTCGTACCAATGTGAATTTTATAAAAAGTCAATCAAAAAACTGATCCGCTTTTAGTAACTGTCACCTTTAAAAGGACGCACAATGTACTTAATGCTTATAATAGCGTTTCCAGAACCATAATGGTACGGAAACTAAAGGTTATAAGCCTTAAAAATATTTGTAATTGTTGATTATTTGTAAATTAATAATAATTTATTAAGTTTTTAATCTAGTGTTTTACTTTACCCAAGAGAACCCTTAATTTAGATTACATGTTTTGAAAACACCTATCGAAGGTTTCCGAGTCGGTTAATTTATTACAGTCGGTCTTTACTTCTTTGGTAATCAATGGGGTACCGTAGGGGGGAGAGAGGGGGGCTAGGGGACATAACCTCCCGCCCCCTTCATAATAGTGTTTTCGCGCTTCCTTCTCAAAATGAAAAAATATTACTTACAAATAAAAAAAATTTACTTATGATGGTAAATTTCTACTTAAATAGATAATTTCTAGCTATAGATCTCTCTCTGGCAAAATATAATAATTTTGTCAGCACTGTACCATACTTTTGGATCGCGAATCACGGTATTGGCAACGCTGGACGGGTAACCGGGGATTTAAAGTTTACTGTATTGAAATTCGAAGAAGTTTGTCCTCTCTAAGAGATCTGAATTGAATCCAACAACCAAATGCATAGACCCCATACACCAGCGGATAACTTAACGAGTTTAATATGGCACGAGCCAAATACGCCGATAAAACTTTACGTGTATGTGGCGAGCCAAGCTTCATCGAGCCGTGTAATATCTGCCACGGATGAAATCAGCCGGTTTTGACCAGTCAGTAGATTCGCTAGGTTAATTTGGGACGCATGTCAAGTCTTTCAACTTGGTTTGAGGTTAAATTAAAATAATAATAATAATTCACGTTATACTTATCAAAAGAATATTTATTAACATTTACCAAAGTTATCCATGTTTGTGGCAAGTAAAATGCAAATATTACATGAACAAAAATTTGAAAAATAGGGCATATAACCATACTTAACAAATGTCTAAAAGTAATTTTATAAAGTCGACGAGCCAAATTCGGCTGCCCAAAAATGACGTGAGTTTTGGTAGGTACGTGCCGAACCTAGCTCGCAGACCAAATGAACGGATCAAATCGGTTGCAACTTATATGTTGGTGTATGGGGGCTAATGACTTTTCCGCAGTTTTAGGTTCAATTCGCTGAACCTTTTTAATTATTGGTTGATTATTATTATACTATGCTGTAGGCTGTATAAATGACACACTATAATTAATCTGTACTAATGGGGTTTTGGTTTTTATAGGTTGCCATCCACTAATTTGAGTTGGCAGCATCAATTCAACCTACTATAACCTCGTAGCAATCAACGCATGCCAACTTTGAAAGCACAGGGTTATGTTATTTGGGTTTGCTGAAAGGTAAAAAAAAATAGTTAATAATATCTGGTTCCCCGAGTAAATTATTTAAATCTACCTCAAAGTCGATTTTTATCATAACGTTTTTCGGCGCCAGAGCTTTTAATTTAAAAAAAAATTATCTGGAGATTCCACATAAAAGAAAAGTAATTTGACTCCACCAAAATCATTGTACCTCCTCCGCCCTAAAGGTATAAATATTCTATACAAAACGCCAATTTAGTAATGTATTTTGGAAAGTAGCTATCAGAGTTTGAAAACATACCTTTTTAATGACGCATTTTTCTAAGCTTCTGTTTCCATTGGACTTTAAAACAGACTCGGATATAATTTATCTCTTAAAACTTCGCACGCCTTCGTTCTTGCATTAAACGTCCAAAATGTGAAGTCACAATGTTCGTTGGGGATATGCTAAAAAATATCATAGAAATTTTCTACAATCTCAATAGTTTCAGCATCAAATTTTGCATGTGATCTGTACATAAATCGTTGGTCATAAATAAGTCTAGAAAAAATCCTGGTGGCAATATGTCCCATATAACACCATATTTTATACGGGTGCACCAGTCTCTTTGTCAACAGAAAATCTGGAAAAATGTAGGTTGCGTAGAGCGATTTTATTGAAAATTTTCGTAAAATTACATTTTTTCAATTAAATATGAAGTTTTCTTCGTAAACCTACGGACTTCAAAACATTATTATATATATAAAACAAACAGATATCAACGTCTTGCCTTTGATTAACGAACTCGGGGCGTCTCTTATCTCCCTCCCCCCTCCAGCCACCCCGCTATTGCCCTTTTGTCATGGGCGGAGAATTCTGTCTTTGTTCTCAAAGTCAAATAACTGCAAATTTAATTTTTTGTTTTAAATATAGTGACAACATCGCTTTGTTCGCCATGTTTTTTTTAAGTAGGTAGATTATTTTCTAGTTTTTTTGGCAATATTTTTTGTTCTGGGATTTGTGAAGGTGATAATTACTGTTTTATTATCTCACCCCCGTGGGACAGCCCTTGGATGTTTGTAAAATATACAAAAGATATAGTCAGATCTGGTCTTAACGTGCGGGTCCAAAGGTCACTGATCATATGCGTCAAATCAGACAACACAGAGGCTGTCAAAATGTTGTGAGATTATTTACAAATATACCGAAGGAAGGAAAAATTGTTTCATTATTTTAGCTATCGCGAAGATAGCCACATATACCTAATATTATTAGTTTTGTAAAAATTATGTACAGGGGAGTTGAAAAAGTTACAAAAAAATTATATAATCGTTAATTATATACCTACTGTACCCTTTAATTATAAACGACAATAATAAACAGTGCAATTTGTTTTAACAAAACTACTAAAACCTAAAAATACAATGGCATTTAATCTGATAAACTATTTCCATAATGAAAGAAAAAGTGGAAATTCGCAAACCAATATGCAGGAAACCGTAATGAAAACACTGGGAATTAGTTTAAGGACTATGCAGAATAATGAGCATGAAAAAAACGCATAATATAATACCCAAGAATACTAAAAAATGTAAACGGAAAACACCGTTTATAATTATAGCCTAAAAACTCTTATCGTCACTTATAAAATCTAAAAAGTCCTCGTCGTCTGAGTCGTCTTCGAATGGAGCAATTATCATTGGCGCTACTTCGACATCTAGTACTTGTTCTCGATCCCACCAATCCCTTATTAATATTTCTGTATGTTCCACCGATTTCTTCCAGTACTCTTGTGTAATATGATCTAACGAATCTTGCCAAACTATTTGTACTTGGTCGGATTTAAGACCATCACCTACATGTTTTTCATAATAAGACTTTGCACCAGCCCATATTAATTCTATTGCGTTAAACTGGCAATGATATGGCGGCAGTCGTAGAACCTCATGACCATATTCACGCAGTATTTCATCTACCGCGTATATTTTGGGTTTTTTAAGAGACTTTGCTATTGATAGGAGATCCGATTTAAGCATATTTGGTAAAGGATTTTGGTTGTGTTTTTCCAGCCACTCATAAATATCACTTTTCCTCCAAGATGAAGTAGGCTGTTTATTTAAAATTCTTGAATGATATGATGCATTATCTAATACAATTAAAGACGGAGCATCCAAATTTGGTATCAATTGAACTTTTAACCATTTTTCAAACATTTCGCAATTCATATTATCATGATAGTCAGCAGTTTTTGATGTTGAAGAAAAAATTAAACTCGCACCTGCAACATAATATCCTGTTGCAGAACCGGCATGCAAAATAATAAAACGCTTTCCCGTACCGCACCCCTTTTGCCTTTTAACACTTTCTACAGACTCATCTTGCCAAGATTTTGAACCACTTCCATTCGAAAATATCCACGTTTCGTCTAAAAAAACACTTTTCTAAATTTCGATTTGTAATTGTCCGTATATTTTTTTAAAAACTGAACACGCTGACTCACTATCTGTGGCTGCTCACATAAAAATCTTCGGTTACAGTCTTTTTTATAGCGAAAATCTAAATTTTTTATTAATTTTGATAACGCTTCAAGTCCAATTTCCAAAACACCCCGAATTTTTAATGTTTTTTGTAAAACTGGAAGAGTTACATTGGTTTTTGATTTGTATAAATCGTAAATCACATTTCGAACTCCCATTTTAGTATTTTCGCTTAAATCCTCAGTCTTTGGCTTTCTTCGTTTACACTTTTTAGTATTCTTGGGTATTATGTTACGTTTTGTTTCATGCACAATTTTCTGCACAGTCCTTAAACTAATTCCCAGTGCTTTGGCTACTGTTTCCTGAATATTGGTTGGCGAATTTCCACTTTTTCTTTCATTTTCGAAATAGTTTTATCAGATTAAGTACCATTTTTTTTGATTGGGGATGCAAAAACCCAGAAAATTGTTTCATTTTGTCACAAACTGTCAAAGTCACAAAACTGGCATATTTAAAATAAATCGTAGCTGGTGCTATTATAAGCTTTTTTAGGATCGCTGGAAAGTAAATACATATCCCTTTCTTTCATGTCAAAATGGAATAAGTCTGTCTCATTTATCTTACGTATTTTATTTAGAGGGTAAAATTAAACGCAAGTAAAGAAAACAAAAACTAAGAGTATGTCTTTCTTGAATCGTATGACCCGCACGATAAGACCAGATCCGACTATATTTACAAAGCATTGAAAAATGGTTCGTTGGGCTTTTTGTCGACGACACGCTAATCTTTGTTTCGGGTAGTGACTGTTACAAAATAGTTAAAAGTTTTAAATTATGAGCTCGCGATTTTGCATAATTGATTAGATATGTAAAAATAGATTAAAGTTAAATCTTTTTTAAAAAATGCATGGTAACAGGGTCTCTAAAATAATAAATTTAATGTAATGAATTAGGTTTAACTTTGTATATAAATAGTTTTTTGATACACAGCTAAGTATTTGCAAGCAATCAAGCATATCGACTTATTTATTTTGTATAAGATAGGAAAAAAAGGTTGGGGTTTTGTATGCATATATGCATATATACGATGGTATAAGAGAATAAATAATATGTTTTAGATGCCCGTAATAAGGATAACAGATCAATCAGTGATGTCGATGTGAAAATGCAAATCAAAAATATTTAAGATAGTTTTGGTCGGGATACAAAAATGCAAAACACCTGCTTCCTTTGCACTCTCAGCCTTCGCATACCATTTTGTTCTTGCGAATCACAATTTTAAAGCACCAGCAGATATTTCATGTACGCTTACCTTCTTATAGTGTTTTTTTTTCAGGCTGAAGCTGTTGAGACTTGAGATACAGGTAAAGGAAACCGAAAGTCTTTGACACGATGTCTCAAAATTTTTATTGTTTTGTTTCTTATTACGATCTTTTGCCACAAATGTAAAAATCCGATAAATATTATTTCTCCAGTCATTTTTAATTAAAAGTGTGCGATCTAAATAGTCATTTCACAGTTTTATTGCAATGAATTTCCCCACTACGAAACTTTTATATATAACGAATTATTTCTATATTATAAGGCCAATAGGGTCCGAGTATTATTTTATTATATTCTAGCTAGAATTTGGTAGGTAGAATTAAAACACAAGGAAACTTAATAATTTTAGTTTATTAATGATGTATTCATTATAAAGTAGCAAATGCTAACAATGTAAATAAAATAAAGAAAAATATATTCTTAGCATACTAAATAATGAGATGTCCAAAATGATATGATTGGGTTACAATTTGATGACACATTTTTAAATAGACCAAAACTAGTACCTAAGAAAAAAATGACAACCTATTTGTTCATTATTCCATAATTATTATTAGTCGTTATTATCACAGACAAATAAGCAAAGAAAGTTAAATCCATTTACATTTGGCAGCTGAGACATACTGCGGTCACAATATAAGAAAACGAACAGCCCAATAAGTATGAAAAATAAAGGGAAATAAAATACCGAACAATATATTTAAGTTATCTCTATCTAATAAAAATATTTACTTAATAATAATATTGTTCCAAAATTTGCAATTATTAATTTATTACAGTCGGAGACTGACGCTCGTCTCCTCGACAATAATAAAATTTTAATTGCGTCTCTGGCAAAAAAAAATATACAACGACATTTCTGACATTAGGCTCAAAGAAATGTCAATTTGTTTTGGTTAAAACAGTAAAACAATTTTAGAAATGAAAGTTTCGTGTGAACAATAAAATAAAACTGTTGGAAGATAGTACCACCACGTAATTGATTACTGATAATAATATAGTGCTAGGATTTTTATTTCACAAATAATAAGAGTTCATGGATATATTTATGAATAAAGTTATGTCTTTTACTTGTTTGTTGGTATCATGTTGGTAAAAATTTCGCAAGGGAAGCTATAATCTGCTTCGGGATCTCAGCAACCTGGAAAGTAATAATAATAGACATGTAGTGAAACTGTAACCAAGAACCAGTTGGCGTAATATCAGTTGTTTAAGGTTAAGTTGGTTGATCTGAAAGTTAGGTTCACTTTTCGGACGAATCCAAGAAGTTGGACACAAGATATAACCTAAGAATTTGGTTCCGATTTTTCCCTGGACACTTTTTGAAGGGCAATATGGTTTTCTTCATCAACAGAGAAGAAAGAACGTAAGAGTTTTTGTTACCACTGTGGTATATTTAACGGTATATCTGGAACAGCTAATTTTGGGTTTTAGTTTTATGCCTTGCATAAAGAAGAATCGATTAGATTACAGCAAATGACACCACATGATCACGACGGTGATGCTCACTTTCCGAATACTTATATTAGTAATCCTTGTGATAGGATTAATCCCATCAGTTTCCGTAAGGGCCAAGTATATTCCTTTCTTGTTTGAAAGATAGTCTTATCATCCCTTTGCATACAGGGTTCCAACGATTCCTTAAACTGTCGGGCAATGTCTGCATGCGACCCTTTCCAAATCTCTCTGCTTGCGACATTTTCCAAGGTGGTTGAAAAGATAGTACAGTCCAAACTACTTCTTTTTCTAACAACAAATAACATCATAACCCCTTGTCAGTTTGGCTTTCAAACGTCTAAAAGCACCAATGATTCGGTGCTGATGATGGTACTTTCTAGTACCGAAACATGTACACCCTATTAATTTGACTTTTTAATATATTTGTGGAGACGACTGTAGGTTTTTTCCCCATAATTCTAAAACCGTTTGCGTTTTAAAAATATCTTCAATATCATACATAGGTGGCTTTAAATACAACCTAAAAGTTTCTTTGTAACGGTTTAATTGCTGCCCTGCAAAATTTCTTTTAAACTTATAATTTTTTTTGTAACATCCAAATCTGTCATAACGATCACATCTTGATACCTCCAAAATAAAAATAAAAGTATCCTGTTGTTGCCCAACGCATTTTCTAATGATTAGACATTGTTTTTCCTTGTATTAAGTTTTGGTCTATTTAAAACACTCTTAAGTAATAATTAGGTATTACAACTCTACTTTGTACTTAGCAAAAGCACGGACAATAATTATACACCTCTATATTATAAATGATTGGGGACGCTCATAATTTCAAACCAGGACATGTTTTAACACTGCAAATAGTTGCAACACACTGATATGTTTATTCTACTACTTACAAATACTTCTAAGCGTTTTATTTTTATTTATTAGATTCGTATAATCACCACTAAATTATTGTTTCCCTGATAGAGACAGCTTAAATTGCTTAATACTGCTAATTATGTGGCCTTTTGTTTGATATAGCTACACTTTAAAAAAATGATGTCTAAGAAAACGCTGTATACTTTTTCCGGGTATTTCAGTCGATTTTAACGAATTACAACTCGTTATATTTTTTCTTACGCCATCTGGACTAGCTGTCAAAATGGTTACTTTACAATTCGAAAGCAAAAAGGTAATTTACGACGATCTCCATAGGGTACCAACAAAGAGACGTCCTTTCAGCAAGGCTGGAATTTTGATGTAGGTACTCGTAAAATGTAATATTAAAAAAAGGTAATGTCAGCTACATTAAGAGGACGTAACAATGTGCCAGACCGTTTTACCAAATAAATTTCAGTCTAAGGTAAAAAAGAAATGAGTATTTTCAAGACAGATGGTGATTTGTTTCATTATTCTGTTTCTATTTATACTAGCATTAAGATTTTCTTTAAAACATTACCTTTCTACTGATTTCATTGATGTTTTTTGTTTTCATTTATGTATAGTTGTTGTTGCTCCTGTTAAAACTTGATTCTATGGACGCTTTCTTAGATTATAGCTCTTTGGCTGAAGCAACACTAGAATTTAAGGCTTCCTTTGTCAACAAGATATATGCGTGTAATAAAGCATTTTCGAGTTTAAGTTGTAAGGTTACTAGCCCCGGAAAAAGTATTCATTATCAATGGATAATTATTACAAAAATACACATTTCATAAGACATATCATGAAACCTATATTTTAATATACTATTTTATACAAAATGGTCAATCAAAAAACACATGTGGTATTTGATTTTTCCAACATTTTTAACATAATTTACACTGGATCCTATAACTCCATATTATTTAAGTGACTCATACCACTTACAATCCAAAATAACGCAGCGTCTTTAAATTAATTATATCAAATAAAATTGTATACTAAAGTTAATATTATTTTCGTATACGTAATTTTAACAAAATGGCCAAAATATATCGCTGAAGATTTTTGGAGAACAAAATTCTCAGAACGGGGTAGGTTATTTTTAAGATGTAAATGAAATAAATAATCTATGAGTATTTGGGTACTCGGTATACAGGATCCGAAAACATGTCTTTTTAACGGTTTAGTTCTTCGGATACTATGTACAGTTTACGTTTAAAAGCAAACACTAGTGACGCAGTGGCCATTTCATATTTTGATCCATATTTCGTTACTTTTTCGTTTTATCAATTACGTATAATTTTAAGTAAAAAAAATATTTAATTGATAAATAAGTCAAAAATGAAATTTTGTCGAATTTGCCCATACCTACTTCTTTTTCTGTTTTTATTAATTTATATATCCAATTTTTTCGATAAAAATAGAAGGAAATATTGATCAAAAAATAAATGGTGAATGCGTCACTAGTGTTTGCTCTTAAGGATTCAGGTTCTTGAAACATACCCCGTTTTAGGAATCGAAATATCGGTTTTTGGTTACTGGTTACATGCAAAATATACAGGGTGTCCGGAAATGATGAACAAAAGATTCAGTGGATAATTCTAGACCGAAAATAAATGCTATCTCTTCCTATCACATTTTTTCGAAAATTGATTTTTAACTGAGTTACAGGGTGTTAAAGTTAAATTTTATTTGCAGTTTTAAAATACATAAGTTACTAGAACAATAAATTAAACATTCAAAACAAAGGTTCAAAGTGACGTATTTCCTCTTCAATGCATAAATTAACTCTTCTTAAAAAATTCCTACGAACTCCATGGAATATTCCTTCCTTTGATATTCTATGTTTGAGGTTGAAAATAAATTAAAATGATTTCGTATTCATCACATGCAAGCAATGTTATTTTAGCGTTTTTCTCGAAAACGGTTAGATTTATCGAAACAAAAGTGGTATACCTTTTTTGTGTCAAAAGGTTAGGAGAATAAAAATATTCAGTCAAAATGCGCATACAGTGTAGGAACAAAAAGTTGAGACCATTCAAATTAAAGTATAGGCTCCTATGTGGCGCCCTCTACAAAATGCGAAAAAACGGTGGGCAAATTTGTATTCCTCATCCCAAAAAAGCCCCATATACAAGATTTCGTCAAAATATTATAAGTCTGGCAAAAGGTATTGCAAAAAAACTGCAAATAAAATTTAACTTTAACACCCTGTACCTCCGTTAATAATCAATCTTCGAAAAAATGTTATAAGAAGAGATAGCATTTATTTTCGGCCTAGAATTATTATCCCCTAAATTTTTTGCTCATCATTTTCGGACACCCTGTATAAACTAAGTAGGTCGTCTCATTCGATGCTGACCTACTTCAACACAGCGACCGGCTGGATCTAATTTTCTCTACGCGCGATATTCGTCCGCCAGGCGACATCACTCCTTTCCCTCACCTACTGCTCTATGGGGCAACCTAGTTAGTTTGCAGACCTTGGGTTACATGTAACAGTATTCGTGCCGCCTTTTTTTGGTTTACGCATTTTGGCACCGGTTCTGTACCGATATTTTTAGGTTCCTGGTGCCGGTACACCAAAACAACTTAAAAGTTTTCTTTGGGATAAAATGTTTTGGTATAATATGTACAGGTGCTCTACCCGAAAACTGCTTTTTTACCGGTATTTTTCATAACTTTCTCGGTCCCTGTCAATATACAACCTTAAAAATAAGATTATCTTTTCTATTGTCTATAAAACTCATAAAAAATAAGCATTATATTTCTCGAAGCTCATTGTCAAGTCACATCTTATCAAAGTTATCTTACATGCAGCTAAATGCCTTTATAAAATCTAAAAACACTAAAAAAGCATCTAAAATGTTTGTATGTTAAGTGTATAACCTACTCGAATCAGTGGCGCATTTAGGGGGGTGGGGGCAAGATGTTTGTATAAACGATTTGAAAATAATTGTAAAAGAATTAATATATTTTATACGATTTTGGTGGGTGGGTGATATGTAAATATTTTTTATGTTTTTCTAGGCTTTTTATAAATACCTTTAACACAAATTACTTGTTACATAAATATTATTGGTAGATCTTTGTTTTAATCTTGGTGACTTTTTAGATTTGTTGAAAAAGCTATAAAATTACAAAAAAAACTAAAATTAAAAAATAATTCATCTTTATGTTCGAAAGATTTTTTAAACTTGTTTTTCCATTAAATTTTTCAAGTGATTTCATCTCATTTGATATAATGATATAATATATTTTATGATAAATCAATATTTGACACATGTCACCTACGTCATTAAAATCTTCATTAAGGAAAAAAATCCATCTCATGCTAAAATACTATACCAGAGTTGACAACATAGATTTTGCCAATGTACACAGTACATTTGACATCCAGCCAGAATAATGTTTTTATTAAAAGTTAAAACAGAAATATTTTGATCGGCCCTTATATAGTTGGACTTGCATCCAGGAACGCAACAACAATATGGCATTTTTACTATAAAACTTGAAAAGTTCAATAAAATAGACAAGGGAGATGCACTTATTATTTAATATGCATAAAAGAAAATGCGTGCAAATGTAAAACCAACATCGAATAAATCCAGCGGATTTCGTAAGGTCACGCACCATAGAATTCATGGAGACGAGACCAGACGGAGAGCGGTGCTATGATAAAATGATAATAATATTTCAGTCTCTTAGAAATATACTAGAATTAGCGTTGATTGTATCGTCTCGAAAACTTTCCTGATTTTGGCAATTATTTTTAACGTATCTTCATAAGACTTCATAAAAGACTACGACTCCATAGTTTTATAAGTTTTAAAAAGCAATAAGACACTTTTAGATTTGAATTAAGTAGATTTATTTCAAAATAATAAGAGAGGTGGATCTCTCTGATTTATTTCAAAATAATAAGAGAGGCGGATCCCCTGGATCCGTCAAAGTGCCTTTATGAACAGGCTAGTATATGCTATCTCACTCACTTCTTTAAAATCGAGAAGGCTATGGATTTTGCAATCAGATTCTATAATTTTTCTATCAATTCTCTTAATTTCTCCAATTTTTCCAACACTATTTGTTCGATGGAAAGTCGTTACCACAATCTGTACACATCTACGCCCCCCCCCCCCCCACCCCTTGCGGGGGAAGCGTTACTCCACGTGCCAAAAAGCTAGACCCGCCCTTTTCTTAATACCTAATTCAAAAATTAAGGATCCCCCCCCCCCACCACCAAATTCTAAATACGTCACTACCCCGAATAGCTGAATTGAAAAGTTTCGCCAACAGATGGCGTTATTTCAATGATTTGCATCATCAAGTTGCCGGGAGTTTCACTTGCTTAAACATAAAACTCCCAATGCCTCGTCAATAAGTTTGCTGTTGATAAGCGTGGGTACGCACGAACATTGTGATTATAATTGCCTCTCCAGAGAAAAGGTTTAAAAAAAATTGCATCAAATATTATCAGACGTCGACGTTTTAGAGTCTCTAGATCACGAAAAACATGTTTCCCATTTCTGTTGGCTCGAAAGGTTAAAAACATAATATAACAAAAAAAACAATTTCACTTAAAATTTGTACAAACAAGTTAAAACTAATAAATATAGCTGCAGCTCTCTAAAAAAGTCCAAAACCTAATCCAAATTTAAAAGATTTTTTTGCATGTGAGTGTATACCGTATAATATACATATTTTTACCTTAACTTTGATGATATTCTTTAAATAAGTCCATGGTGTACACATAGTACTTAAAATTTTTTGTTACCTAATGGTTGGTACCATGTATTGTAATCATTTTAATGTAATCTAAATCTAAATAAATAATAAATAAATAAATATTATTAGGAAACTATAAACTATAAAAAAAAAATACAGTCTACGAAA
This sequence comes from Polydrusus pterygomalis, assembly GCA_963969555.1. Classification (NCBI taxonomy): domain Eukaryota; kingdom Metazoa; phylum Arthropoda; class Insecta; order Coleoptera; family Curculionidae; genus Polydrusus; species Polydrusus pterygomalis. The sequence continues at coordinate 30,462,004 of OZ018376.1, read as the reverse complement.
AATTCGTTATTTTTAGGTTTAAGTTAAAAAATATAGATTCCGACGATTCGGTGACCATATATAGGGTGTCCGGTAAGTCCGCAAACTCTCGTGAGAGTGCAGGAAACGTTAAAGTAAGTCAAATGTTTCCATTTTTTTTTTCTATTGTGCCCCTTGACCGAATAATCGGACCCCAAACGGGGACCAAGCGATTTATCTTTTTTGTATTCATTTTTAAACCACCTCGTACACTTTAATACAATTTTGGTATTTAGTACAGGGGATATATATATATAGTAAAAATCAAGTAAAGTTTTAACGTGTTTAGGTTAGGTTCTGTCATATTTGACATATATTGCACACAATTTATGTCAAATATGACAGAACCTAACCTAAACGCGTTAAAACTTTACTTGATTTTTACTATACCTGAAAAAAGAAGCATTTAATGTCTCAGAAAAGCCAGAAATGAACTCGCCCCTATACACATAAGTCAACAATTTTGACAGGTGTCATGGTATTAAATTAAAAATATTATTTTTGAATACTATAAACATCTTCCTTCGAAAAAGATACCCTTTACTTGTTTCTCAAAGATAAACGGTTTATTTAACAGGTACCAATAAAACCATTGAATATCAAACTATAAGAAAGCCTTATGAGCAGATTTCCTAAATCTGCTACGTTAAATTCATAGATGGAACAATGAGTCACCAACAATAAAGCGTGTTGATGCAGCCACTAACGACAAGCCTTTTCACTGCTAAATTAAAACATTGTTGCCGCCTGTCTGTTTGACTTGCTGCATGATCCTCTCCCCACTACCATAACCATACCGTCATGCGCATCGCGGATTGCCTTGCACTGGCATAATATATCGTCGGCTTAGTGCAAAAATTCATTAAGTCAAAATTGACAGTTTTGAGTAAAACCCAGTTTTAAGAAATGGCGGAGTTTAGTGATTTATTAAAAACATGTGCAATAATCTTATGCCTACGAAGTTGTCATGTGCATATGTACAAACTTTTTTCAATATATTTTTACAAAATATTATTTATTATATGCACAATTCATTAAGTGACTTAGTGAGTTTTCGACCCAACTACAAATAGCTATACTTGCTGTCGCTTGCTCTACTTTTATTTGTATAACATTTAACACCTAATGCAACGGTAAAATCATTATGAAAATCGGTCCAATTACCCCGGAGTAATCAGCGTACATATTATTATCAAAAACATATATTCGGCTGGAATTGAGAACCTCCTTATTTAATTGTCTGTTAAAAATGCTTAGATCCTTAAAAATTCCAATAAAATACGATATGCGGCAACACCACGACATCACATCAGTGAATTTGAGACATCTGTTGCCGAGGCGCTGCATTTATAACTATAGATTTATGATCAACTCCACAATGGCGGCCAAACCGTCTCCAATACAGTCTAAAACAGGGTTGTCAAGTTTTCTCGTATTCTTATAGTTTGATATTCAATGCATAAACTAAGTAAACCTAGACATCCCATCTAATGGGGCGAAAGCGAGGCGCAAGGCCGAGAAGTAAATGGCAAGAAGCGAACTGATTAGAGGGATATTCGCGTTTGCTAAATAATTATTACAGGCAATGTTCGGCGTAACTCGTTACATATTTGTACGTGGTACAAAATTATGAGCGGTAAAATTTTATCATTGAATGGTTCCTCTTGGTTTTGTTTCGCTATGCTAATAATAAAATAAAAAGAAAATCGGTACTATGACAACAAGCATATTTTTACTATCATCTACTAATGTCACGGGCTTAATAAGCAACATCAGTAGCAAAACTTATACAAGAAGTAGTGGAATGATTTGTACAATTAAATGCCATTTTCGTTTAAATACGTATTTAATAAACAAAAAAAAATATTTGGAAAACCGTACATTTTAGACAAACATTGAAAGGTACATTTAAAAAAAAATGTTTGTAGTATCCAGAAATAATATTTTTAATTCAATACCATGAAACCTGTCTAAAATTTGAACTTGTATGTTTTGGGGAGGCTCCGTTTCTGGCGTTCCTGAGACATCAAAACCCATTTTCAGGTACATATTTCTTGTACAAAATACCAAAAATGTATCAAAGTATAAGAGGTGGTTTAAAAATCCCTTGGTCTCCCTCTGGGGCCCGATAACTCGGTCAGGGGACACTAGAAAAAAAAAATATGAAACCCTATTACTATTTTAACGTTCCCTACACGCTCCCATATTTACAGGAAACTTTGTATTTATAGTGGATCGATTATGGTCGCACATGATACAAAATCGCAAGTATGTAAAATCGCCGGTGTAAATTGAAAACACCATCGCTAAAAGTAAGTTACACAATCGCACCATAAGTTACCTCCTGCCTCTTAAACGTCTTTACCGGTCCGATGTAAACTAAATAATAAACATACAGGGTGCCCGAAATTGGTGCTGACAGTATTGCGATCTCGGAAACTATAAGAGATAGAAAGACGGTTAAATGGGAAAAGTTTTAAGCAATTATGTTAGCAGTTTATTGGTGCTTGCGGATCGGTTCTGGCTCTTTTTGGTTTTTAAAATATTTTGAATAAACTAAAATGTTGCATTTCCTTCGATTGGTTGTAACTATGTTATTTCCCAATATTTTTTAAATTTATTTTATTTATTTATTTGCAGGTTTTAAATAAATTTTCGATTTTTTTAGTTTTTTTTAATTTTTAGAGGTAATGGAAATTTTCAACAAACGAGAAAGTGTCTTCTGCCCATATTAGATATATACTGGAGCAAAAATAATCCCCGTTTTAGAATTCCCGCAAGAAGACAATATTACAAAAAAGTAAATGTCTGGTGTGCGATTTCTTATTATGGCATTATTGGCCCTTACTTTTTCGAAAACACGTGTAACCGTAGGAGTTACCTTGAAATGTTGGAAACATTCCTTTCTGACAACCTAGAAGAATTGCCTCTCCAATTTAGGAACGAAATGTACTTTCAACAAGATGGATGCCCTGCGCATTTCGCAATTGAAGTGAGGGAATGGCTTAATAATACATTTGGCCACAGATGGATTGGTCGGAATGGTCCGATTCTGTGGCCCCCAAGAAGTCCCGATTTAACTATTTCAGATGCCTATCTTTGGGGGCGCCTCAAACAATTAGTGTACTCCCGTCCAATTGAAAACGACGTACAGCTTCTAAAACAGCGAATTGTTGAAGCTGTTCAAACAATTTCCATTAAAGAAATTCGACACATTCGTTTACAGCTGGAAAAATGTGTTAAATATGGAGGGGGAGTGTTTGACTAGCAAATTATGAAATTATTATTTGTTGTTATTTTAATATTTTTTTGTGTTATTTAATTCCGGGGTCATTTTATTTGTGAAATTAAAAATACCTATTTCTGGTAACACCAAAAATAAGTTTTTGAAACTTTTTGATACCCCTATGTCATTGCTAATGTATGTATTTCGACCGCTAATGCTGCTATCCAAAAAAAAATTCTTTTACCTATAAAAATTAAAAAAACTAAAAAATCGAAGATTTATTTCAAATCTCGGATTTAAATTACAAACTTTATTCTAAATAAGTTTTCTAATTGGCATTTTGGTCAAAAATGAAAAATAAAGGTAGCTTACTCTTGGAGAAAAATCATGTTTTTGAAGTTTTTGCGAACCCTGTATAAAAAATAAAAATTTTTCTCTTCGTGAATTGCATTTTTTTTTACAAGGAAAACTTTTGATCAAGAATGACTTTTTCCCGAAAAATGAAATTTTTCATACGTTTTTGTGCTATTGTAAACCCTATCCGCGGACAGTCTGTATATAAAATGGAAGTTTTGTAATAAAGTTGTGTTAAACTCAGAATATTATTATAAACAAATAATATTTTTGAAGGAAAAAAAATCTGTAAACACATTTTCGTAGTAACTCCAGCTTCTTTTAGTTTCCGAGATAGCAATACTGTCAGCAGCAATTTCGGGCACCCTGTATAATCTAAAATAAAGTACATTAATAAGTACTTTCTTTCTGATAGTAAAGACGTCATACTCTCGCTCTACCAACTTGACACATTGGCACTATTAACGCGCCTTGCCCATTCAATATAACAATTTATATTTGACATTCTATACTTTCTCCTCGAATTATTTGCGGCATATAAGTTAATACATTTCATATTATATAACAGGAGATTAACGTAATTCAGCCGGCGGCGGAGGCTGATTTACCCTACCTGGGGTATCCTGGTTCAACTGTGAAGCCGTCACACTTCTGGTCTGTAGTGTGGCAGTGGGAGTTTCTTCGAGAAGCTGTCTCAGTCTCTGCAGCTGAGCCTCAAGCTGTCTGTTATGGTCTTCGAGTATTTGCATCCGAGCTTCCAACCTGCCTTTATGTTGTCTTAGGAGCCTGGCTTCCGCTAGGACATCGTGATGAGGCTGTTGAGGAGGGTGTTGGGGGGTTGACCCTCTCTGTAAGTAAAACCATTTCATTAAAACGATTACCTAAATAAGTAAATAAATTATAATTTGAAGAAATAGTCCATAGTCCATGCTTAAAGTGGAGTTGAAAGCATGGAAAGGAAAGAAGAAACTAAAGTGTTCCTCCACAAAATTTAATAGAACAAAAAATGTTTGCTCAGAGGTCTGTACATGTTTTGAACGTAGACATCAGGAGACAGAAAAATGTATTGCTGATGGTTTTAGCAGAAGAGAAAAAGATAAGTGGTATAAAACCTTAATGGAGCTTTTATTGAATTAAAAATTGGTGTGTCGAAATGTCATATTGTGAAGAGAAATAGATTAAAACGTAGAGTATGTGGAAAAGTCAATTAAAAGGGTCCAAAACGACCAAATAAACCCGGGGAAAAAGAAAAGAAATCACTTCTAAAAAGAATATGTTAAAATGGTTTTTACGAGTACCTATGTCTGTAAGACATTGTTAAAATTTGCCATGTATATAAAACATGTATTAAGAAAGTATCGTGAATTCAAAATAAACGATCCTTTTAAAGTATGGAGGTTTGGGGCACTGAGTTAACACTCAGTAACCCCACATGTCGATAATAAATTATCACACAAATTAACACACATACATAAAATATTACTGAGTGTAACTCTTAATACATGTTTATATACATGGCAAATTTTTACTCGTAAAACTACCATTTTAACATCTTTTTAGAAGTGATTTTTTCTTCTTCCCCGGGTTTATATGGTTTTGGACCCTTTTAATTGACTTTTCCACATACTCTGTATGTTTAAATCTATTTCTATTTCTCTTCACATTATGACATTTCGACACACCAATTTTTAATTCCATAAAAGCTCCATTAATGTTTTATACCACTTATCTTTTTCTCTTCTGCTAAAACCATCAGCAATACATTTTTCTGTCTCCTGATAATGAACGTTTCTACCTTCGAAACATGTAGATACCTCTGAGCAAAAATTTTGTGGAGGAAGAGTTTTAGTTTTTTCTTTCCTTTACAAATAAATTATAATCGTCTACAGCTCAAGAAGGTAAGCTGGATTAAAAGAAGCGCAGCATTTCACGTAAGTGCAAGTACTTTTTAATTATCAACAGTTACATTAAAACATTCTACAGGACTTGGGGCTTGGGGCTGTGTTATGATTTTGTTCTAAGGCAGTTTACCTATGAGTTTTAAGGAACCTGTTATGGACAGAAACAAGAAATTCCCAAAGTACCTATGTAACCATGTAGTAGATCAAAATAATAATATTACCTGTAGCTGCTCATACTCGGACCTCAAAGCCTGATTCTCCACCTCCAGTTCTCTAATCATCTCCTGCAACTCCGCTCGTTGCTCTTCATCGATAACTAACATCAGTTGTCCAGGACTTGCAGGAGCTCCTTCGAGAGAGTGACAGTAATCGGCGATCAATCTGTGTTCGTCTTCAGGAGATGCTGCTCGTAGTTCTACTTCTGCTAGACGGGATGCGTAAATTTCTAGTCTAAAAGGGAATTTCTATATTTAAGGATTCAGCCCAAAAATCAAATATACACTCACCGACTTTAAATTCGATCCATCCAAAATTTTGTTCCATTTTAATGTATGATAACTTTTTTTTTCCGTAGTCCATAAAACAAAGGGTGCTATGGCTCTCTAAAACTAGTCATATCTTGACAGCTTTTATGTAATTATTATTCTGTTGTGTTTAAATTTTTGTCAGTTGAAAATTATGGTCCTTTCACCTACTGATGCGGCAAGAGCAGTAGCTTTAGTAAATAATGAAAGGTCGCAGTATTATACTGCTAAAGTTTTAGGATGTACAAGATCCAGTGTTCAGAGAGCCGTGGAACGTTTTAACGAAACTGGCAATTTTTCGAGAAGAATAGGATCTGGCAGAAAACGATGTACAAATGCCCGAGATGATCGTTTTTTAACTCTCAATGTGTGACGCGATAGAAATACCACCGCAGTGATGGCAAGAAATCGTTTGGTGGAGGTGCGGCAGATAAACGTAAATGAAATAACTGTTCGGCGACAATTAAAGCAGGTGGATTTATTATCTAGACGTCCCGTCCCGCAACTGGCCCAGAGTTAACTAGAAATCATAGGATACAACGTCTCCGATTTGCGCAAGTACATATAAATTGGGGCTTCGAGGAATGGAGTAACATTTTATTTTCTGACGAGTCAAGATTTTGCCTACGATCTCCAGATGGTCGTCAGAGAATATATCGTAGATCAGGTGAGCGCTTTTTACAAAACCATTTCTCTACAACACATAGTTTTGGTAACGGTTCTGTAATGGTGTGGGGCGGCATAAATATGGAAGCTGGGACTGAGTTAGTAATGGTTAATGGAGGAACCATGACGGCTGATCGATATATTCGGGATATTTTAGCACCACACGTCGTTCCTTTTACATCCTTTATAGAAAATAACTTCATACTGATGCAAGATAATGCTCGTCCTCACACTGCAATAATTGTTACACAATATTTAGAGGACGTAGAAGTAAGAAAAATGAACTGGCCATCACTAAGCCCATACCTTAACCCCATAGAGCATGTCTGGGACATGATGGGTAGATTCGAAAACGAGTTCCGGTTCTGAATAACTTAGAACAGTTAAAAGAAGCACTATTCGAAGTATGGGGTCAAATCGGTCAAAATCAGATCAGACACCTCATTCAGGGAATGCCAAGGCGAATGAAGGCAGTTTGTTGTTCGTGCTCGTGGTGGTAATACCCGTTATTGATGTTTTTTTTTTTAGTTCTTTACCGCCAGGTATATTATTTTTTTAAATTAAGAATATTTTGAAAAAAATGTTAAAATTAAAATCTTTTAATAAAATGTGTAGTGTTTTCTTAAAAAATTCGTATCTCTTGAACCGAGAAAGATATCGAGCCAAATAAAAAACAATCTGTTAGGAATAGGTTAAACTTCGCAAATTTGCTTCTTTATTAGAGTTAATATTGCAAAATCACTCTACAGGGTGTTGCAAACTTAAAGGGAAAAAACATACTTTTTATTCCCCCGTATATTTCACCAAGTATACAGCTTTTTAAAAAACGGGAAAAGGCTAATCAAAGCTGAAGCGTGTATCTACAATTGGAAAAAAAATCATTTAAATCGGACTACGGAAAAAAAATTTACCATACATTAAACTTGAACAAAATTTTGGATGGGTCGAATTTAAAGTCGGCGAGTGTATAAATAAAATATTGAAATGGAGTGGGAAACATACAGTGTGCTTTTTAAATTATGGTCTCTGGTGTAAAAAAATGGGTTATCGTTCTCTAAACATATCAAATTACGTGTATACCTAATTTGTTTTATACTTAATTTAAATCTATACTTGCTTACCGTGAATGCATATCGTTGTGTTGCGGCGACGCTACAGGACTCTCCAATTCATCGCCCTCTAACACCGACCTTACCGGTAGATACCCCATCCGAGGATGCTTCATAAAGTACCTTTTACTCTTGAATTTATTTTTTAAAGCTTTGGTAAAGTCCCTCATGTCTTCTATCGAAGTCGTGGCCGCACAGTATTCGTGCATGGGATGCGTCAGCTTATGCCCTTTCGTCAATTTACCAGAAAAGAAACAGTTCTGACACATGTCAAAGTTGAAACATTTGAGGCAGCGATATCTTAGACCAGTTATGGGGAATTGTTTGCACGAGTTGCACTTCGCTTGATGTTTGGCGGTTTCGCCTGCAGCGATTCGATGTAGTACCGGGAGCCACACCAGGGATTGTGGTTCCTGTTTTAGCCAAGCCAGGAAATGGGCAGCTTCTAAGTCTTCTCTCTCACCTAAAATGTTCATGCGATTTTTTACTTGTGCAACATTTTATTTTTCTGTTAAGAATTGGTAGACAATATTATGTTGTATTATTTGAATTATTTATTTATTTATTTATTTATTTATTCCAAATAAAAAATCCCAAAAACATCTGTTCATGAGGGATTATCTACAAATAACAACATCTAAAAATGTTATTGTTAAATATAACTAATTAAAATACGAGGTAAGGCAAAATAATACTTAAAATGTAAATATTCAATAAAAAAATATTTACATATGTATAAAATTATTCAATTATTATTTCTTTTAATAATACAGTGACCGGCAGAAAGTACGCACCAAAGGGGATTTTTTTTTATTTCAAAACTTACCTAATTTTTTTGGCGGTGGAAAAGTTCTGCATGTCCCTAAACAAAAAAGAGCATAGACAAAACTAGTAAATATTGCGCCGTATACGAGGGAGAGGTGAAAACGTTAAATTCACTCAAGAATAAATTGCCCTTATTTAGGAAATGTTGTTTGCACTCAAAAGTTATCCATTAATACCAAATTTCAGCTCGGTAGCACAAATATTAATATTTTTCGTGGCAACTAGCTTTAAATGAAAACGAATTTTATTGTAAGGGTTTAAACTTTAATTCATGAACCAATGGGTTTAAGAGTTTTTGAAAAATTTGGAACGGCAAAATATTGTTAAATGTATGAAGTACACTCTCATTTATTTAACATACACCTATTTCACTTATCCATAGAATAATGTACGGTGTGCACCAGAAAAATAAGATTATTTTTGACGTTATTGAATTAAACGTCCAGTTTTCGCATATTTAAAGAAATTTAAGTAAGTTATGTGTATAATTGCTCACGAGCTGTTAAAAAACTGAATTTATAGGTTGCATAGCTCCTATTGACTCGTTATACGAGAGGGCGTCAAAAAAAAAGTAAAAACATTTTTTTGTGCTATTAAGCTGAAATTTGGTATTTATGGATAACTTTTAAGTGCAAACAACATTTCCGAATAAAAAAAAATGTCTACGGTGAAAAATAAGAGCACTTTATTCTTGAGTGAATTTAACGTTTTCACCTCTCCCTCGTATACGACGCAATATTTACTAGTTTTGTTTGTGCTCTTTTTTGATTAAGAACATGCAAAACCTTTCCACTGCAAAAAAATCGGTAAGTTTTGAAATTTAAAAAATCCCCTTTGGTGCGTACTTTCTGCCGGTCACTGTATTTTTTTTTTTTTTTTATGATCGAGCACAAGCACTATAGGAAAATCCTTTAAGGCGCTCTGGGAGCGGTGCGTGTGCGAAGAAAGCGATTCACGTTTTTCTTGAATCGTTGGAGGTTATATTCGGTTGGAAACACGGTCTCAGAAAGGCCGTTCCACAAAGATGACGTCCTCCAAATGAAAGAGTTCTGAAACAATGATCTTCGGGGTGTACTAAGTTGAACCACATAGGGATGGGCGGCAGTGGTTCGTCGTGTATTTCTGCTATGCATTACTCTAGGTGGAATCGAGCGGGCAATATCTGTCGAACACTTGCCATGAAAATATCTGTAGAAGAGAGTCAAATCACCAACCTGTCTTCGATGTTCTAAGCTGTTGAGGTTCTTAGTCAGCTCGTGGTCGCCGATTAGACGAACGGCTCTCCTTTGGATGGAATCCAACAACCGAAGGGTATGCTTCGGTGCAGAACTCCAGATATGAGAGCAGTATTCCAGTGATGGTCGAATCTGGGCTTTATAGAGTGTCAAAAGTTGTTGAGGTGTATACAACTTTTTGGTACGGAAAAGTATACCGAGCTTCTGAGAAGCTGCCCTGGCGATTGCCACTACGTGATTATGCCAAGACATATTTCCTCCCAGGTTGACACCCAGCAAATTAATAGACGAAGTCAGTGGAATTGCGTGTCCTGCCATAACGATATCGGGTTCTGCAATGTTGGCCTTCTTAGAGAAAACTGCAGCCTGGGTTTTTTGAGCGTTAAATTCGACTTGGTTACTGTCACCCCAAGACAAAATTTCTTCCAGGTCGTTATTGAGGCGTGATACCTCATGTTGTCTGCGAAGATGTGCATCAGTAGCCGATGTTTGAGGTTTCAAAGTAAAAGATGAGATAAGTGTGCTATCGTCAGCAAAGCAATATAATGGATTTTCTGTATAACTGATAATATCGTTTGGATATCATATAAATAATTAATCATAAAATAAGTGCACGTTATATTTTTTAGTTTAAAATTTAGCTTCCCCTTTTTTAAGTATTTTCTTAGTTATCGTTTTAAAACGTTTTATATTTAAAAATTTTATTTCTTGGGGTATTTCGTTGTAAAATTTCATACCTTGATAATAAATGGAGTTCTGATCTGCCCTAGTGTGTATTAAAGGTAAATCAATATTGAAAACAGTTCTAGTTAAATGATCATGTACGTCACGTCTGTAATTGAACTTTATATTTGAATGTTTATTTTTTGATATAATTTGGTGAACAAAAACAATATTTTGCATTAAGTGAATATTTAATTTTATTTGACATAATATTAAAATTTTTATATAAAAGTTTAGTTGAATATTGTCTATCCAAGCAATATATATTTTTAATTGCGTTATTTTGTAAAACTTGTAAAGGGTTAAGGAAATTTTGAAAAGTTGATACCCATATTAAAGTTAAATATTGTAAATGAGAGTGAATAATAGCAAAATAAATAGGACGTAACATATAATTTGGAGTCAAAAAACTGAGTTTTTCTAAAATCCCCACTGGTGCAACTATTTTCTGTTTAATATATTCAATGTGTTCACTCCAATTAATAGCTTCATCTATTATCAACCCCAAAAATTTAATTTTATTTGATTGTTTTAAATGCCCGACTTTTAATTTTAAATCATTTCTGTATAAATTGGGTTTCTTTCCTATACAAAAAAAGAGGATTCTTAAAAATTTAATGTTAATTTATGACTACACATCCATAATTCAATGATTTTCATATCATGATTTATAAAATTTTGTATAATTTCATATGAATCAGCGATGTATAAAATAGTTGTATCATCAGCAAACAATCTTATTTTCCCTTTCAATTTTAATTTAAATATAGAATTAATATAAATAAGGAAAAATAAAGGGGCCAATATCGAACCTTGCGGAACACCACAATTAATATTAAGAAATTTGCTATATTTATTTTTGATACGAACTTTTTGTTTTCGCTGATTAAAATAGTTTCTAAACAAGTCAAAAACTACACCCGAAATACCCATCATATCAAGTTTTTTTAAAAGAATAGAAAAATTTACTGTATCAAAAGCTTTGCAAAGATCTACAGAACCAAGTGTACATTTTTGGCCTCTATCATAAGCCATTTGAATTTCTGAAATTAAAGCAACAGCTGCAGAATATGTATCACTTGATTCTCGAAAGCCATATTGCCATTTAGATAAAAAAATGTATTGAATGTAAATGTATATTAAGACTATCTTTTACTATTGTTTCAAAAATCTTTGACATTATTGGCAACACTGATATCGGCCGGTAATTATTTAGTTGTTGTTTATCGCCAGACTTGAAAATTGGTCTAACGTCAGCAATCTTCATTTCTTAAGGCACTTCACCAGTTTTTAGATAATGATTTACTAGTTTACACATTACATGACTTAGTGCACATTTACAGTTTTTAATCCTTGCCACATCAATATCATCCCATCATTATATCAAAAGACTGATTTTATCGAACTTTCATTCCATTTAATTTTTACTGAACACAACGTTTCAGTTAGTAAGCATCTGTAACTGGTTTCATGTGTAAACTAAAATCAAATCCCAGACAGAAACAATGCGTGAAGATGGGTGACAAATGCCACAACCTCTATATTATAAATATAGAATATTGTGATATTTATGATCACTGCTGTGTAATATCTGCATACTTCTTTATTTTCTACACTTACCTAAACAACTCCGTACGCTGGGCTCTATATTGGATCCACCAAACGCTGCAACTTCACCAAGTTGCCTAGGAACTTGTAAAATGTCATGAAGTAACAAGCCTAATTTCCTCTGATCCGCCTTTTGTTGTGGATCAGCTATTAAACGGAATAGATATCGGTATTTGTCTTCTAGATGCCCTTTTGAAAGTAACGTTAATCCCACCTAAAATAATATACAGGGTGATAGTAGACTTAAAAATAGGTCATGTATGCTTAATTTCTCATAAAAGATATAGGGTGATTCAAATAAAAATTTATTGTAGAAAATGGGCGATGATTTGAAAATGGTTAAGAATGTTTTGAGAAAAACGTAAATAACTGTTAATTTTATAGTGTTGTGTTAATATTTTTCTAATGTGTGATGTGTTTCTATGTTGTAAATTGTGTAGGTTTTAAAAATATTATTAAGAGGGCATCATTGCTTTTTCTCGCGACATGCGACATTTATATAATTTACTCGAAATCATCTAAACTTACTGGGCTAAACCCCAGAAGATGAAGTTTCGACTCACACATTTTTAGTCTTTTTCACCCATTCATGTGTCGATCCGGGGAAATACGGGTTTAACACTTTTGTTTAGGAGCAAACACTAGTGACGCATTCGCAATGTCAATAAAATAAAAAAAAATTTTAAATTATAAAAAATTGGTTTTATAACAATTTGTTAACAATTAATTTAAATAAAACAAATTATATTCCTTTTACTTTAAACCTAAATAACCTACCACGAAATTTGAATAGTATTCAAATAAATGAAGACATTCAAATTTTTAAAGTTAATAAAATAAAATATTTAGGAATTGTTTTTGACAGTAAATTAAATTGGAATTTTCACTTAGAATACTTAATTAAAAATTAAGAAGTTTACTACCGATTTTTAAAAACGTTAAAATTTTTTTATATGTAAGACATATGGAAATATTATATTACGCGTTAGTTAAAACTCATTTAAATTTTGGAATTTTAGGTTGGGGAGGAATAAATAGAACTTTGGTTAAAAAATTAGAAACAAAAAAGGTTTCTAAAAATTATATTCAATAAAGATTATCTTTATCCTTCAAAAGAATTGTATTCAGAAACAAAAAAGTTGAACATAAGACAACTTGACATTTATAACATCTTAATATATAGGTATATTTAAAAATAAAAACCTCATACAATTTAAAAACCATAATCATAATACACGTCATAAAAATGAAATAACCATAAAACCTAAAATAAATAAATCCATAGGCCAAAATAATTTCAAATATTTATGTTTTTATTTAAACGATTGTTTACCAACAAAAATTAAAAAAATTATTTCATTAAAAAAATTTAAAGTCGAAATAAAAACATAGATATTAAAAACAGACAATTTGAAAATATTTTTAGAAATGCTTTAATTAATTAATATTGTTCTGAATAATTTATATAAGTAATATTTTTTACTTAAAAATTATAAACTAATAATTTTATTATATATAGGTAATATATTTCTTCAAAAAAAACTGCGTTTATACTATAAATTAACATTTTTACTTTAAAACTTGATTTTTAATGCATATTTATGATTTATGATTTTACATAATAAAACAAAAAATAAGATTTGCCCCTAATAAGCTCAGCTTTAGGGGATTGAAGAATAAGTTTATAGAAGACAACATAAACATATTTATTATATTATTAAATTTTAAATAAACTTATTATTATTTCATGACGAAGGCGACACTAGCTTTTTTGCTCATAAGGATATTATTTTGTAACTTTTAATAACGCTAAAAGTCATCAATAGATGTTTGAAATGACCGCTTTATGCCTTTGTGTTATACGGACAGTTGCGACTTTTAAAATTAATTTTTCTGTAACAGGGAATGTGTGCCTTGGCCAATAACAGCAGAAGGAGGAAGGGCTGTTCTTGACCAAGACGTTTACCTCGGCGTAAATGAAATCTGAATATAGTTTAGAACAAAACCTTTCAAATACGAGACAATTTTGGAAAAAGTTGATGATTTACTAAAACATTGGTATTGGGACAAAAACTACCTGTTATACAGCAAACTTCGATTCTTTTTAAATTAGAAATAAAGAGTTTTAACGGTCTTTTTGTATTTTACTTCGAAAATGAATAACTAAAGGGGATCATTTTACTGAAATTGCCAGTTGTTTCCTTTTTATCTAATCTAAGAGGTTATATGTTCGTACCTTAAAACTAAGTACCCTAAGTTGACCTGTGCGTTGACTATCGTACACATTTAATAACCAATTAAGTGCTAAATCTACACAAAGTGGGACATCAATGGAACTCGGATCGTGCGATGCTATACTCCCATATATTGCCCTTAAAACTAATATCATATCTGCTACATCTAAAAGAAAAAATGTTTATATAGTGATTCGAATAAAATTTTAAATTAAGATCTGTCTGTACCTACAGGCCAATGCGAACGGAAAGTCCCAGCCAATCGTTTGCTATTTATACAGTACAGGGTGAGTATCAGAAAAAAAATTAATTCCATGTGATTGCACAGGAAGAAAAAATAATAACTACTTGTTATGTTTTATGTTTCACAAATTTAATCAGTTTCCTGACACGTGTTTCGGCCCTTGCGGGCCATTGTCCAAGGAGTACAAGAAGACACTAAATTCTACGTGACATGACAAAGGTATTTATATCATGTTATGGTAGTTATAAACATGTCATAAAATTAAAATTACAATTAGAAGATTGAATGGTCAACTGTGGGTTTTCCTAACTTTTAAAGGTACAGATACATATTTAGTCCTAAATTAGTGTGCTATTAAAAATTAGGGAAGCGCCTTTAAAAAAAAACCAAAATAAAACAGGTTTAGCTGATCACTGCATATTACACAATCACTCAATCTCTAACAACATAAAACCCATATAAATACACAATAAAAGCAGAAAACTAAATTTACTAGAAACAATAGCCATCAAAAAAGCCATAAAAAACAAATGTAATATTGTTAATAATCAAATCGAAATACCTTCAGGCGCTTCCCTAATTCTTAATACCACACTAAGTTAGGACTAAATATGTATCTGTACCTTTAAAAGTTAGGAAAACTAGGGATGTTACGGAATAGCTTTTTCTCGTACTTAGTTGGACCTGTACCTATTCCAAACCCGAACCTATTCCAAATACCTATTACAGGTCCAAACTATTCCAGGTCAACCTTAAACGCCGCTCCGCCGATTGGCGCTTTTCCGGCTGCATGGCCGACACGAGTTTTTAAAGAAGGCCGCTAGAACTCCAGCGTGGCCAGCAGTTTCCGATTGTTCGAATTAAATTTCGTTATAAATTTTTGTAACAGATTAATATTTTTCGCACCAGACTTTTTTGGAAGATTTGATTGTAACGGAGGCCTATTATTTAAAGAAACATGAAGAATAGGCATAGGTACATCCACCATAATATATGTTGTCTTTTTAATTAATTCCTCATTGCTGGTTGCATATCCTACATTAAATACGCTATATTTTGTTGCCCAATAAATTATTACAATATTTTCAGAAATATTTATTATTTATTACTATTTTTATCTTTATTTAGTGAGATTATTTTAATTATTGCAATGTGCTTGTAATGGCAACGTTTAAAATTCTCAACTGCAAATTCGCCATATTATAAACATATTATATGAATTTAAAGCAAAACCTGTAGCCGTTCCATTCCCTATATTGTACTTGTACCTGACAACTTGAAAAAGGAATAACAATGAAACCAGAGAATCAAACATGTGACAGTGCCAACGGACCTGGAATAGGTACCTGGTAATAGGTAATAGGTACGCGGAATAGGCAGATGATACCTATTCCAAAAGAACAGGTCCAGTTCCACTGAGGAAATTATGGAGTTGCTACATCAGCTGATCGATAACACATGACACGATGACAACTGTCGAAAAACTATAGGGTTTCCTATGATTACTCTTAATTTTACAATAGTAAAAAAAATTAAAAGCTTACCTAAGATTTTATCATTTTGTGCTCTTAGTCCGTGCAAATCAAATGATTCTGATACTGTATTTAAATTTACCAAATCCAAACACAATTTCTTTTGAAGAGCTCTCAATTTAAGAGCCGTTCTGTATGCTGAGAATCTAACCTCGTTTAATTGTAGTAAACACGCGGCAAGCTCCAACATTTGTGGATGATCCCAATGTGTTGTTTCAGTACTGTGATTGATATAATATGGAACTTTATTTGGGGTGGTTGCGCGTTCCCAAGGTGGTTGAACACTGGAAGGGCCAGGAGATATCTCACCTAAAATATTTTATTAAAAATACTTTCATTACAGAATATCATTAACAGTCAGGGACGCTCTCAGAACCATTCCATGGATTTTTCGTTTATAAACGCCCTAATTTTTTAAAAACGTGTTTTATTATTATTTGTGTTTCGTTCTAAATTTCGACAAAACTTTTATACCCTTTTTTCACGTTTCCCCAAAAAAATTACAATAACGTGTTTTATTATTTATGATAAGTTTCAAGAAAATCCGAAAATCAAATCAAAATACATTTTATTGTTATAAGAAGTTTAAAAGTACATCTTGTTAACAAAACTTTAGACAGTATTAAAACTATTATGGAAATTACAATGTTCACTATATAAAGTAAGAATAAGTAATCCAATAAATAGACAAATAAATAAATAGATAATCACACCTTATGAGACAATAAAATAGTCATGGTCAAAAATGTACACATAAATCAATATAAGACGAAGACAAGCTCAATCTTACAAAAAATCTGGCAAGAATACTAATCAAAGTTTTAAAAAAAAATAAAAGGAAATGCCTAGATATTATCATTGAAAAATTCCTGGATAGTATAGTAGGGTCTAGTAATTAGTTGCCTTTTTAGTCTTTGCTTAAAAATCCTGTCATCAATCACCTGCTTTTGATGTTCTCAAATATCAAGGAATTTTTGGTGAGAGTTGTTTTTGGTATAGGAAGAGGAATATCATTCACAGTACGCATGTTATAGGAGCTGTTACTAGCATAATTTTTATATTTTTATGAATAAGGCAGGCCGTTTCCAACATAAAAATTAAAATCTTTTCCCTGACAAATAAAGGTTTACGTATGACAATTAACACCACACAAGTATCTTAATGCCCTCTTTTGCAAAACCAATGTAGAGCCCAATAGGCCCTTACTACTAAATCCCCAAAAAGCAATACCATACCTCAAGTGACTCTCAACAAGTGAAAAATAAACCATTCTACCCACACTCTTCCCCAATTCTCTTTAGACAACTCTCTGTGTAAGAACCGGACGCTAGTCTCCCATTCAATGCAAGAATGTAGTCCTTAAACTTAAGTTCGTCGTCGATTTGAACACCCAAGAATTTAGCAACGAGTTTTTAACAAAATTATCTGTTAAGTCAGAAGACGAAAACTTAAAGGTAAGAATACTAGTTTTGCTGATATTAAAACATAATAGATTCGCATCACACCATTGTTTGACAAGCAATAAATCGTTCTGCACAATTAGCCTTAACTCTTCTGCATTTTTTCCACGCCACAAGATAGTAGTATCGTCGGCGAATAAAGTAAAGATACCACTGATATCAATGGAAGGCAAATCATTAACATACAATAGGAATAAAACCGGGCTAAATACAGAACCTTGAGGTACCCCACACTGGATGTTCAACTCAGAAGAATCAAAAAGATTTGTATTGCCTGATAAAAACAAACTCCTCGCTTGTTATTAAAATTGCTAGCTTTTAATGCTTACCTTGGGAACTGCTTGTCAGCACCTCTCTCCTCTCCCTTATAGCCGCTTGTAAAGCCCTACAACGAGCACCACAGTCTTCCAGCTGACCAGCCAAATTGTTCGGTAACGAATTACCCAATGCATTAGCCTGGATAATTGCGTCTTCCAGAGACCGTTGCAATGGCGGCAACTGCTGTTCTAAAATTCGCAGGCTACTTAAGAGTTCCCTTGCCTCGGCCGCGCTTCTCGGACCACTCCATGTTAGTGTGGCCCTTTCTAACCGAGACACTGCAGAACAAGCCTCTTCTAGATTTATGGTGAGTTGTTTTAATTTCTAAAAAATTGAAATATTGATGGATTATTTTACTTTAAATAGTAAGAACTACTGTAATGGAAGAATGGCAACAAAGGTGGGATGATAATGAAAAAAAAAGGCCAATGGACAAAGAAATGGATAGGAAATATTTAGGAATGGGTGAATTGTAAGCACAGAAGGCTAGATTATTGGCTTACTCAGGCACTAACGGGACACGGATGTTTCGGGTCGTACCTAAAGAAAATGAATATAACTGAGATAGATACATGCAAGTACTGTAATGAAACAGACAATCCAGAGCATACACTCTTCGAGTGTGTTAGGTCGCTGGAAATTAGACAGAATGCTGAAAGGAGAATGGGTTGGGGCATAGGTATAAATAATGTATGTGCTCAAATGATAGAATCAGAACAAAAGTGGGGAATTTTAGGCGAAATGATAAGAACGATTCTATGAATAAACTAAACGAGAAGAATGGAAGAGATTGTGAGGAAGAAAAAAAAGAAAGGAAGGAAAAGGGAAGAAAAAGGAAAAAAAAGGAAAAAGGGGAAAGAGTGAAAGAGAAAAAAATAAAAGTGCCTGCCATCCTGATGTTATGTTTGTCTGGACGATTCCAAGGTGGCACAAAAAAACAGGCAAAGAAGGAAGAGGGGAGACTAAAAGTCCATCTGAGGAGGAAGTTTTTTAGTCGGTAGGCGTATCTTGGACAGTTGCGAATCCGACACACCCCGGCCACATACGAACCATTTCGGTCGGAAGTCTTTCGACGATTCTTTTACCTCCTCACAAAAAAAAATTACCAAATAGTATAGCTTGTTTTATTGAATAAAATATTGTTTATACAAAACAAAGCCCCCATTTAAAATGTGTACAACCTTAGAAATTGAACCCACGATACACCTATAGTCTGTCGAAATTTAAACACGGCTGTAAAAGTAAACTCTAGCAAAAGCTGTTAATACTAAACTTCGTACTTCTTTTGTTCTTTTTCTGGCAAGTCTATTTTTTAAAGTCTGAGTAAAGGGCTTACTACATTCAGGTATTTTTTTTAAATGTTCAGTTTGTGTTAATGACTAATGACACAAAGATTAAGAAGATATGAGGAGCAACCAAGCAAAACCTAACAAATCCATTTTATAAAGTTTCGAGATAATTGCCAAAAACGTGCCATTAGCAGGTTTTTAAATTTAACCAAAAAAAAATATAGCCTACGTGAAAGATATGATACTATAGATCTCTTACACACTACATATTTACGTTTCAATTTTATAAGTAACAAAAAAGATATTAACAATAACAAAATGGATTTATCTGTTTTTGCTTGAGTTGAGAATTAAAACATTTATTTTTTGTTTAAAAGTGGATTTATTCGGTTTTGCTTGGTTGCTCCTCATATGATCTGTAAAGACTGTGAAATAATAATCACCACATGACGTCAGAGCCTCTGAATATCATATCTGGTAATCTGCGTATTATACTATTATGTTAAATAAAAAAACATTATCAAATATAGGAGTTCCTCAAGGAAGTATACTAGGTCCAATATTATTTATTTTATACATCAACGATATGCCTTTAGTTTTAAAAATGTGTAAGTTACAAATGTTTGCTGATGACACCTTAATTTACATTAATGTTTTAAATATTTTTGATGGTCTAAATACTTTAAATTCTGAGATAAATATATTATTAAATTGGCTAAAAGTAAATAAATTAATATTAAATATTTCAAAAACTAAATGTATGGTTATGGGATGGGTAATAATTTAAATTGTCAAAATATAAATGTTGTAATTGATGGTGAAAAATTGGAATTAGTAAACAGTTTTAAATATTTAGGGATAATCTTTAATTCAAAATTAAAATTTTTAAATTATTTTGAAAGTATTATATCGAAGATTGCGGGAAAAGTAGGTTATTTTAAAAGAATTAGTTCTAATTTAAGTTTGTTTTCTAAACAAACTGTATTTAATACTATTATATTACCACATTTTCTTTATTGTTCTTCCATTTTATATTGTGCTAGTGAGGAAATATTTGATAAATTACAAATTTTACAAAATAAGGCAATGCGGATTATTTTAAATTGTGACAAATATACAAAAATTAATTTTATGTTGAAAAATTTAGATTGGTTGAATGTCAGAAATTTAATTTTTTATTTAGTAGGTATGTATCTTTATACATAAAATTAAAAATAATTTATTGCCTGATTGTTAAAAAAAATTTTGTTCTTTTAATTATGACCATCATAATTATAAAACAAGAACTAATCAAAATTTTTATGTGGATAGAGTGTCTAAAACATTAGCTTATAAATCTATTTTTTATAAAGGTTTGATAGAATATAATAAATTGGAAAATTCTATTAAATCTCAAAAATCATTAAAACTGTTTAAAAAAATTTTAAATTACATTTAATTAAAAAACAAAATGATACGTAATATTTGATGCATTTTCAAATTTAAAAATAAGTCTATAAAAATGTGTTAAAAAAATGTATTAACAAATATTTAATTGTAGCTTTTTGCTAAATAAATCATGTTACTACTACTACTAAATTATATATTTTTAACTGTGGCTTTAGTGATATTTAGTAAGCAGGATGTGATAAACGACAGGCACTTACAATGGAATTCTGTTCGAATTTCGTTGCTAGCTTATCAGACTTCTCAATCAAGCCATTCCATTTGTCCGACAACTTGACCAGTTCTCTTCTTAAATTCCTAGCCAGTTCGCCAGAGGGATCACCAGCTACAAACTGTCTTGCACTTCTTAAACTGGCCTCTACTAACGGCCTCTTATCTTCCAGTTGTTGCCTGAAAATGTTTAAAAACAAAACTCACCAACTTTTTATATATTTAAATTAGATTCTATTACCGCCTGGTACTGGAGGTTATTACACTATTATAAATACTATTTTATGTTGTTTTATTACCTAAAAGCTCTGTGATCATCCTGTCTTGCTGCTAAACCAAGTTCAGTATCTTTCCTGATAACCCATTCAGTGAGTTCTCGAAGAGACAAAAGGACTGTGTTCCAGTAGTCAGCATTGTGCTCTAAGCGGTTTCTTAAATCTGCTGTTCTGGTTACAAGAGCCTACAATAATACCTAATTATAGTAAATATAGTGGATAATTTTATGCATTGTCAAATTATATAAAACTATTTATAGAATTAATTTATTAAGTTTAACTAATTTTTTCCTGTTTGGGGCACACAAAAGAAACGGTTGGGGAAATGTATTTTTAGTAGTGACCGACCGAAGGTTCGGTTTCGGCTAGTTTCGGCCAAAAAATCTAGTTTCGGTGACAGTTTTGGTTTCGGCCAAAAACCGGCCGAACCTTTTTTATAAATAGCTTTATTCGAAATTTGACTTTGGCATCAAGTTCTGCTTCGATCGAGATAAAAATTAAGCAAAAAAATAGTACACACGTGATTCGCATTATCTGTCAAATTTTAATTTTTTCCAAAAAATAATTCAACAGTGGGATTGTTTCTGAAAATATCGAAAAAAGTTAGAAGAAAAAGTTTTTTAAATGCAGTTTCTAGCCCACATGCAAAATTCCAGCTGCATAAGATAATTTTGATTTTTTACCCACCACTAAAATTTATTTTCCACTTAATGAACGCTTTACTGATGAAACTGTGTTATTTTTTGTGTTAATATTAAGGTGTATTACTTTTAACCACAAACTACGTTTTCAAAAATACTTACTTTATGAAGTTACCTTATACAGGGTCAAAAACAAATAAACTTTGCATCACATGCGACCAAATTTTAATAGCCCAATTTTGATTTTGTAAAAAATTTAACATGGCGCTACTTTAAAGAAAATTTATTTGAAATAAAGCATTGTCAAAACTAAGAAGTTTCATGTAGGTTGCGTTGAGTCTTATTTTGCAAAAGTGGTGCAATTGACAAAATATGGGCAAAAAATCAAAATTATCTTATGCAGCTAAAATTTTGCATGTGGGCTAAAAACTGCATTTAAAAAATATTTTTTTAATAACTTTTTTCGATACTTTCAGAAATAACCCCACTTTTGAATTATTTTTTGAAAATAATTAAAATTTGACCCTACTATTTTTTCTTAATTTTTTTCTCGATCGAAGCAGAACTTGATGCCAAAGTCAAATTTCGAATAAAGTTATTTATAAAAAAAATTCCATATGATGAGGACATTACTGGTCACACTGTATATAAGTAACTAGATTTTTTTCTCTGTCAACTTTTTTTTCATTTTTTTGGGGGGGAAGAGGTCAATTCGTTCCCAAGATCGATCTCGTCCTATACAGGGTGTTTTTTTAAGGTCGACGAGCGGCCATACCTCGGAAACTACTGGGCATAGAAACTCAGAAAAAGAAAAATGGTAATTAAAGTGGCCATGAGAAAATTCTGGAAATAATTTTTAAGTTACGCATTTTGCCGCAAGAGGGCGTAATTGAAAAGTAAATTTTAAAATTTTACATAACTCCGAAAATTACACATTAAGGTATATGTTTGATAACACCATTTTAAAGCTTGGACAACTATGCATCATTTTGGTCTTATGCTCATTGGCGTACCGACTTTAATAAGAGTGGGGGAAGCTGTTGTAAGTGTAATCATTTAAATTGCTGTAACTTATAAACGACTTATCCGATTTTAGCAAACTAAAGACTGTTTGGAAGAGAAATGTATGCACTTTCACCAATCGTACTTAGTTGTCCATAATAGTTCTCAAAAAAAAATGCTAGAGGGCGCAATTTTCCATAACAATACATTTTTAGATTTTACTCCGAAAAAATAAATCATACGGTATATTTATGATACCGTAATCGAAAAGTAGATGAAATTTGCTAGAAAAAATATTGAAACCGCAGCTCGATATCTCCGTTCGTTTCAGAGTTATTGCCAAAACAATAATTTTTAATACAAATTGCGCCCTCTAGCAATTTTATTAGAAACTATATTGTACCATTGGATACGACAAATAAAGGTACTTACCTTTCTCTTCCAAACAAGCTTAAATTTAGTAAAATCGGTTAAGTCGTTTAGAAGTTACAGGGATTTTAATGTTTACACTTTCACTTGATAAGAGTGGGAGAATCTATTGAAAGTGTAAACATTAAAATCGCTGTAACTTCTAAACGACTTATCCGATTTTACTAAATTTAAGCTTGTTTGGAAGAACCTTCAATTGTCGTATCCAATGGTACAATATAGTTTCTAATAAAATTGCTAGAGGGCGCAATTTGTATTAAAAATTATTGTTTCGGCAATAACTCTGAAACGAACGGAGATATCGAGCTGCGGTTTTAATATTCTTTCTAGCAAATTTCATCTACTTTTCGATTATGGTATCATAATTATACCGTATGATTAATTTTTTCGGAGTAAAATAAAAAAATTTATTGTTATTGCAAATTGCGCCCTCTAGCATTTTTTTTTGAGAACTATTATGGACAACTAAGTTCGATTGGTGAAAGTGCATACATCTCTCTTCCAAACAGTCTTTAGTTTGCTAAAATCGGATAAGTCGTTTATAAGTTACAGCGATTTAAATGATTACACTTTCAACAGCTTCCCCCACTCTTATTAAAGTCGGTACGCCAATGAGAATAAGACCAAAATGATGCATAATTGTCCAAGCTTTTTAATGGTGTTATTAAAAATGTTAATTTATAGTATAAACGCAGTTATTTTTGAAGAAATATATTACCTATAATAAAATTATTAATTTATAATTTTTAAGTAAAAAATATTAGGTACTTATATAAATTATTCAGAACAATATTAATTAATTAAATAATTAAAGCATTTCTGAAAATATTTTCAAATTGTCTGTTTTTAATATCCATGTTTTTATTTCGACTTTAAATTTTTTTAATGAAATCAATTTTTTAATTTTTGTTGGTAAGTAAATAATCGTTTAAATTTTTAAATCAAAACAAATATTTGAAATTTTTTTTTCCTATGGACTTATTTATTTTAGGTTTTATGGTTATTTCATTTTTATGACGTGTATTATGATTATGGTTTTTAAATAGTATAAGGTTTTTATTTTTAAATATATACATATATTAAAATGTTATAAATGTAAAGTTGTCTTATGTTCAACTTTTTTGTTTCTGAATATAATTCTTTTAAAGGATAAAGATAATCTTTCTTGAATATAATTTTTAGAAACCTTTTTTGTAGTATTTCTAATTTTTTAACTAAAGTTCTATTTATTCCTCCCCAACCTAAAATTCTGTAATTTAAATGAGTTTTAACTAACGCGTAATATAATATTTCCATATGTCTTACATTTAAAAATTTTTTAATGTTTTTAAAAATCGGTAGTAAACTTCTTAATTTTTTAATTAAGTATTCTGTGAAAATGCCAATTTAATTTACTATCAAAAATAATTCCTAAATATTTTATTTTATTAACTTTAAAAATTTGAATGTCTTCATTTATTTGAATACTATTCATATCTCGTGGTAGGTTATTTAGGTTTAAAGTAAAAGAAATATAATTTGTTTTATTAAAATTAATTGTTAACAAATTGTTATCAAACCAATTTTTTATAATTTTAAAATCTTTTTTAATTTTATTATTTAAGTTTTCCCGATTTGTATCGGTATAAAAAATTGTAGTATCATCTGCAAAACTATGAATTTGTCCATCGCAATTTATACTAAATAAGTCATTAATATAAATTAATATTAAAAAATAATGGTCCTAAAATTGTTCCTTGAAGAACACCATACTTAAATACTTTTGGATAGCTTTTTTCTTTATCTATTTTCTATTTGAACATAAGTTGGTCTATTTTTCAGATAATTTTTAATTAATTCTAATTGCTTTCCTCTGAATCCAATATTTTCAAATTTTTTTAACAGTAAATTATGGCTAACTGTATCAAAGGCTTTTGCTAAATCTAGAAAAATTCCAATACAAGGTTTTTTATTATCTAGTGCATCATATTATATTTGTTCTGTTAGATAGCAAAAAAAAAATAGAATGTACCTACTGGGCTTATAATAAAGTAGGGTTGACGTTTAAAAAAAATTTAATATGGCGTCTTATCTGTCAAATTTGTGAACCTATAAAATTTTTGACATCAAATTTGGTTTCTTTGCAAAAAACCGTTAGACTCCCTATGTAATTGTTTTTTTTTTATTGTAGGAAAATCGCTAATCGGGTGACACTTAACAAAATGTCCCTGTACTTACTACCAAAATATCTCATAATCGAAAAATTATGACAAAACACTTTCTGGAAACGCTGAAAATGCACAAAAATATTCCTAAAAAAGAAACTTCTACTTAAATTTCATATAAAAACAGGGGTGTGACGGCTTTGCGAGTTTCCGAGGTTACCGCATAATAGAATAATTGACAGATGAGTCGGAGAGAGATATGCCGGTGCAAAAATATGCCCTACACATCATTCCATCCGAGGTGCAACACATATTTCACTTGTTGACGCTTTTCCTGCTAAAAGGGATAAATGCGGAATCTGTATCTTCTATGCGTAAATGTAAATATATGGCCATTTTTCCATCTCGCATCAATGCAATGATTGTGTCAACGAAATATTTTAAGAAAATTTATTAAGGACTTTTAAATTAAAGGTTGGCAAACATGTTTGACATAATATGACAACTGCGGCCATTACACTCTCATTTAATAAATAAATTATATTAGATATTATTTAAAATACAATTTTTTTTAAACTGTTAAAAATTCTCCAGCATTTTAAGTTTATAAATTACTATAAACCAAACCCAATCATCATTAAACAAAACTTTTACCTGCCACCTCCTTTCCATTTCATCCCCCCTTAACTGCACCATCAAAGCATCTTCAGGCGACAATGTTCCCAAAAGTGCTAAATTCGACGACCTTAGAGCGGCATGTGTGGGTGCCTGTCTTTCAATATCAGCCTGTATTTCTTTTAGTTGATGCGCGGCACGTCGAGATTCCGTGTCACCTTCTAAGTTCTCAACGACCGACTCCACTTCACTCATCCACGCTAAGAACTTGTCCAATGATCTATCAAAATTTTGTAAGGAGCTTAGAGCTGAGTGTAGTAGTTTTCCTCGGTTTATAATACAGGCGTCAAGACGAAGGTAATGTTGGCCAATGTATTCGGCTGACTGAAAAAAAAAATTAAAACATTTATAAGAGACTGTGATTCTTATAAAAAAAAAATTTATATTTTGATTAATAAATTATTCAGTTTGTACAATGAATATCAAACTATAAGCAGATTTCTTAAATCTGCTACCGCTACGTTAAATTCATAGATGGCACCAATGAGTCATCAAAAATAAAGCGTGTTGATGCAGCCACTAACGACAAGCCTTTTCACTGCTAAATTAAAACATTGTGGCCGCCTGTCTGTTTGACTTGTTGCATGAGTTTTTTAAATTTATTTTTATAGCTTATCGTAAAACTTGATTTCACATAAGTATCTACACCTATCCTAGATTTAAGTAGTTTACCTTTATTTTCCTACCTATAGTATAGTCTAGAGTCTAGACCTAAAAATGTACCTATTTTTAATTGCTTAGTAGAATATAATATTTTCAACCTTTTGACGTTCCAACGTTAATTACATGAAAACATATTGACTGCCATGTTTTCTATTTCTAACAGAATTAAATGACGACTCTCATTATTCAATACATACCTAGGCTACAACGTATATGTTGGGTAAAATATGAATGATGTGCGGTTTGTATAACTTGGTTTTTATTTGCAATTATTACTACTTTTCAAAATGGTTAAAATAAGTAGGTTTTACTTTCTTACTTAAGTAACATCCAGTTTGTTTGTATTGGTGTATTACATATTTGGCTATTTTTCGACGAAATAAAACCTATTTTAGTTATACTTGCTGTCGCTTTTTATCTACTTTTATTTATTTGACATTTAACACCTAAGGCAACGGTAAAATCATTGTGAAAATCGGTCCAATTAGCCCGGAGTAATCAGCGTACATATTATTAAAAACATACATTCGGCTGGAATTGAGAACCTCTTATTTTATTGTCTGTTAAAAATTCTTATATCATTAAAAATTCCAATAAAATACGATATGCGGCAACACCACGACATCACATCAGTGAATTTGAGACATCTGTTGCCGAGGCGCTGCATTATAACTACAGATTTAAGGTTAGAGTTACGATCAACTCCACAATGGCGGCTAAACCACCTCCAATACATCTAAAACTGGGTTGTCAACTTTTCTCGGACATCCGCCATTCATATAGTTTGATATTCAATGGTTTGTAACATGAAATAAATTAAGGAAATTTAAAATAGTTAGAAGTTAAAAAAAATAGCATTGTCAAATCTGATTCTTTCAAGTTAATAATATAATACAACACTTAAGAGCAAACGCTAGTGACACATTCTTCGTTTCATTTTCTTATAAATATTTCGTTTTCTCCAAAAAGCGGCGAAATACCCGTCTTTGGGTAAAAATGAATCTATAAATTATTAATAAAAGCAAAAAGAATTTTTTTCAGATTTAATAATAATAATATACAGGGTGTCCCGAAATTAGCTGACAATATTTTAAGGGGATAAAGTACATTAAAAATTAAGACTAAAACCTTCTATTAGTATACCTCCAAAAACGCTTCGCTATGGGGCTAGAGCCCCCTGAATTGGAGCTATGACAAGCAGTTTTTTTACAATATCTCAGAAACCAATTAGGGCATCGAAACAAAATTTGATACATGTTTTACCCATGACAAGACGCAATAAACGGTTTAATTAGCTTAACTGTATTTCTTCCAGTGGCGTCCCACTGGGTAGGTAGTTGGGATAATATTGCCCTAAGTTTTTTATTTGTATGAGTTTTTAACTTCAGGTAAAATTTTTAGAAGCCTTGAAGTTTTTGTTGGAAAAAGGTACTCTTGTTTCATTGCGGTAGGATTCACCACTTTCCAGTAAAATCGATTTTAAAATTTTCTGTTTTTTGAAATCAGTTGAAAAGGCTAAGGTTTTTTTTTGCATATCTCAGCAAACACTTAATATTAAAACATGAAATTTATTAGAAGTTCTACTAGCGACAAGGCATATTTATTAAAGGATGTTACTTTAAAATATTCTTCCAGTAAAGTCGCACAGGTGGAGCCTAAGTAAATATTACCATTATTTTTTTTTTATTTCATAGTTTTACTGTAATTTATTTTTTAATTTTAAATTTTTTGTTAATAAAACATTCTATTATTGTAATTTGACAGAATGTAACGTTTTCAAATTAAACATATTTTTAGATTACCTACCTTGTTTTTTAAATATTTATTTTCATGGAGATTTTAAGAGAGTTTTAAAATAAAACAAAAAAGAATAACAAATTGCAAATCAAATTTGATTGTGAACCACACGGGAAACTAATTCTTAAGCAAGCGTTCGAAATGATTTCCATTTTGTTGGATGCACAATCTAGACCTGCGTGTTATATTTTGTGAGGCAGGGATAATTTGAACATTATATGCAAAAAAAAACCTTAGCCTTTTCAACGGATT
Organism: Polydrusus pterygomalis; assembly: GCA_963969555.1. NCBI lineage: Eukaryota > Metazoa > Arthropoda > Insecta > Coleoptera > Curculionidae > Polydrusus > Polydrusus pterygomalis. The sequence continues at coordinate 30,433,204 of OZ018376.1, read as the reverse complement.
TCAAAAAACTGAAAATTTGAAAATCGATTTCACTGGAAAATGGTGAATCCTACCGAAATGAAACAAGAGTACGTTTTTTTAACAAAAGACTTCAAGGCTTCTAAAAATTCCATCTGAAGTAAAAAAATCCTACAAATAAAAAACTTAGGGCAATATTATCCCAACTACCTACCCAGTGGGACGCCACTGGAAGAAATACAGTTAAGCTAATTAAACCGTTTATTGCATCTTATCATGGTTAAAACATGTATCAAATTTTGTTTCGATACCCTAATCGGTTTCTGAGATATTGTAAAAAACTGCTTGTCATAGCTCCAATTCAGGGGGCTCTAGCCCCATAACGAAGCGTTTTTGAAGGTATATTAATAGAAGGTTTTAGTCTTATTTTTGGATGTACTTTATATCCTTAAAATATTGTCAGCTAATTTCGGAACACCCTGTATATATTTATTCTCAACCAACTTAGAAAGTTCGTTACAGAGAATATAACACCAAATATACAATATATAAAATCACAAATAATAGAAATCATGTTTAGTAACTATTAATAACTCCATTGAAATTATTTTAAAAAAATATATATAATAACCATTTACAAAAGAAATAATAATATAATATACGAGTTGACAAAGAGGTCCATCTTTTATGAGGGCAAAATTTTTTTTAATAATTTACCTGACAGGATAAAATCCTCAAATTCTTCAAGGGTGTTCAAGCGAGCCCTAAAAAGAATCCTGCTGCAAAAGGCTTACTATGACATGCGTGAATTTTATGACGACCCGCCATTATAGCTATATGAATGGGTTTTGCATGTGTCGGTGATATTTTGTTTTATTGTGGTTTTTTGTATTTATCTGCTTCTTGCCTGTTTGTGCTAATTAGGTTTTTATGTTATGTTTATATTAAAGATTATATATTATATATTTAACTATATTTAGTGTAACCTATTTTAGAAAGCTTTGTAAACAAGAACATGTTTCTTTTACAATAAAGCATTTTTGACTTTGACTTTGACTATACAGTGAGGACCTAAAGTCCGTACCCCCCCATCTAACTTCTAAACCGTTCGGTATATTTTAATAAAATTTTGAACGATAATATTTGAGCAAGTCTTGCACTTTTTGACATACCAATGACAGTTTTAAATGTCAAGATGACAGCTGGGTCCGCTTTTGGAATATTTTTTTAAATGGAACACCCTGTATATTTTAACATTTTTAAATTCCACATGAAATTTTAATTATTTTTTATTAAATGCATTATTAGTCTATACTTCATAGTTTTCGAGATATTGACTCTCGAAAAGTGACATTTTTGAACTTTGGCAGCTTATAACCTTCTAACAGTACGTCTTAGAGCAAAACGGCCTACATGTCCATATCTTAAATTTTTATTATCTTCCCAAAAAAATCAACTTTCAGTTAAACCGGAACAACTATATTTCCTGCTTTCGAGTTACATCCGGTTTAGCCGGAAGTTGATTTTTTTGGGAAGATAATAAAAATTGAAGATAGGGACATGTAAGCCGTTTTGCTCTAAGACGTACTGTTAGAAGGTTATAAGCTGTCAAAGTTCAAAAATGTCACTTTTCGAGAGTCAATATCTCGGAAACTATGAAGTATAGACTAATAATGCATATAATAAAAAATAATTATAATTTTATGTGAAATTTAAAAATGTAAAAATATACAGTGTTCCATTTAAAAAAATATTCCAAAAGCGGACCCAGTTGTCATCTTGACATTTAAAGCTGTCATTGGTATGTCAAAAAGTGCAAGACTTGCTCAAATATTATCGTTCAAAATTTCATTAAAATATACCGAACGGTTTAGAAGTTAGAGGGGGGGGACGGACTTTAGGTCCTCACTGTATAATACGTGTAATGTTTTTTTTTAAAAGTCCATAATTTTGATATTTGTTTAATTTTTTTCGGCAAACCCTTGTAAATTTTTATTCCTTTACATAATATTAATCTTTGGCCAAAAGTACTATTTAGCATAGGTGTTTGAATATGATGATTTTGTCTCGTGATGTGAATAATGTTGGTTGAAGGAAATATTACACATATTCGATTGTTTTTCTTTATTAATAATAGAGTGTATTAAAATGCAAACTTTTAATTTATAAAGCCTTTCTGAATTTAAATATCCGTTTGATTCATACAAATTTATAGTTGGTTATAAAAAAGGAAGTTTATGTATGTATTTAATTATTTTGTTTGGGAGTTTTTTAATGGCTGAATTGTAGTTAAATTCCGGGAATAAACCAAATAATACTTATATATTTTTTAAATATTTTAATGATACATAAGTATATAATTTTTAGCTTTAAACAAAATGCCAATTATTGGTGAGATGTAACTTCTTAAATATTCAATATGTTTTTTCCAGCTTAAAGTTTTATCAATACATAAACATAAAAATTTATTTGTATTAGTATATTTAATTATATGATTATTGAAAGACAGTGAAGAAATATTATTATTTTTTAATTTTGATTTACTTATAAACATAAAAGATGATTTATTAAAATTTAATAATTTATTAATGTCAAGCCATTTACATATTATATTTAGGTGGTGGTTAATGTTATTATGAATTTGAGCATAGTCTTCATGAAAATATACAATAGTAGTAGGTATCATCAGCATCAGCAAACAATTTTATTTTACATTTTAAATTTAATTTTGCTATAGGATTAATGTAGATTAAATAAAAAGTAGGTCCTAAGGTTGATCCTTGCGGAACACCACAAGTTATGGTTTTTTGTGAACTTTTAACATTTTCCATTTGAACAAACTGTTTTCTATTACTTACTTAAGTAATATTTTAACAATTAAATAAAAATTTCCAGATTTGAGCATGTACATATTTATTTTTTTTCCTGTTATTTGGATAAAACAAAGAAGTAATGAAATATATTATTGACAACAAAACGAAATGGCGAACGCGCTTGCAGTGTTTGCTCTTAATCCAATAACAATGTTGTTTTTATTTTTTAAACGGGGACTTTCTGCTGCTGAAGGATAAACATTGTAAATTTGAGGATTGAACAAATCGTGGTATCTACCTTAAAAACTGAAAGCAAGGCAAACTTAATATTTCTAGAAGAGAGAAAGAGATTTAAAAGTTATTTAGTGTTACCTTAATGATTACTCGAGGTACTGGTCTTTATCTGCTATCTGATAAAATTAATAGGAATAGGAATATCAAGGTTTTTATTACTTTACCTATACACCATAAAGTTCTTTAAAAAAACACCATTGAATTTAAAATAAATTACAATATTCTAATGCATAGACACAGTAGGAACTTTAAAGTATTATAGGACCACCAAATAAAATTATAGGATATTTGATCTTTTCTTACTTTCTTATATCGACTTGTATCTTCATGTTGATGTGCAGTAATCAGTCTTTGAGTTAATTGTTGGAAAGATTCAATTTGTGCCTTAAATTGGTGAAGTTCAGCATGTAGTCCCTTTTGCTCTCTTAGCTGTAGTTCCAGAACATCAGCAGTATGTCCAACTGGAGCCATGCTGGCTATTCTGGATTCCATTCTTTGAAGCCATACCTAATATTTAAAAATTTATATAGTTACCCTTGAAGGTCTTACCTACTTATAAGAAAAATTCTTGTCCCTCAAATAATTTTAAATTACTGTATTTTTATTGAATAGACTAGAGCTGTTGCCTCAGCCTGTAATAAATAAGTCCAGAGTATATATAAAAATTACATCAGACAGCCAAGCAAGAACCCATAAATTTACCTAAATAAAATTTGCTGTGCACATTTGTACATAATGAATGATTCATGAATTCTCGGTTATTTGTTCCTTAATTTTATTATAGAATGCTATTTAGTTAGTCATTGTATGAGAAAATAAATGATTTAAAATGCAGCTCTGAATTTTAACAATCCAATCAGCTGTAACAGAAATATATACCTCTAGGTCCAGCTTCTTCTGTTCAAAACTCTCTTCCTTCTTCTGCATTTTATTATTTTAATAATTGTCCCTCTTTTATGGAATCAGGAAAACAATGACTTAAAAATATTTCTTCATTTTCATAGATTTATAGGCGTTTAAACAGATCAATGTTTACAGGAGTTGAGGTAAATGACCGCGCATCTTATCTTTGATTCACACCCTTTACAGATCTGCTAGGAACTTTGAAGTTATTAAAATAACAAATATTAGATATTTTTTAACTTTTCACACATGTAAAAGCCACATTGACTTCATAGCTATTTTTATAAAAAAATTATAAATAAAAATTTTAAAACTGCCAAACACTCCCGAAGCCGCAATGACAGAATTAGGGGTGTTACAGTGGAACTGGACCTGTTCTTTTGGAATAGGTATCATCTGCCTATTCCGCGTACCTATTACCTATTCCATGCAGGTCCGTTGGCACTGTCACATGTTTGATTCTCTGGTTTCATTGTTATTCCTTTTTTAAGTTGTCAGGTACAGGTACGATATAGGGAATGGAACGGCTACAGGTTTTGCTTTAAATTCATATAATATGTTTATAATATGGCGAATTTGCAGTTGAGAATTTTAAACGTGCCATTACAAGCACATTGCAATAATTAAAATAATCTCACTAAATAAAGATAAAGGGAAATAGTAATAAATAATAAATATTTCTAAAAATATTGTAATAATTTATTGGGCAACAAAATATAGCGTATTTAATGTGGGATATGCAACCAGCAATAAGGAATTAATTAAAAAGGCAACATATGGTGGATGTACCTATGCCTATTCTTCATGTTTCTTTAAATAATAGGCCTCCGTTACAATCAAATCTTCCAAAAAAGTCTGGTGCGAGAAATATTAATCTGTTACAAAAATTTATAACGAAATTTAATTCGAACAATCGGAAACTGCTGGGCAGTGCTGGCCACGCTGGAGTTCTGGCGGCCTTCTTTAAAAACTCGTGTCGGCCATGCAGCCGGAATAGCGCCAATCGGCGGAGCGGCGTTTAAGTTTGACCTGGAATAGTTTGGACCTGTAATAGGCAAGGGCGTCCATATAGCGTTTTTCAGGGGGGGGGGGCAAAAACTTTAACAATAATTTTTTATCTACTAACTAACCACTGTACTATTCGATATTTATACTGAATTATGAAATAAAATAGTAATGTAGTCGCCTAGGGGGGGGCAAGTGCCCGTTTTGCACCCCCCTATGGACGCCCATGGTAATAGGTATTTGGAATAGGTTCGGGTTTGGAATAGGTACAGGTCCAACTAGGTACGAGAAAAAGCTATTCCGTAACATCCCTAGACAGAATTGTCATTTTCAATTGTCACTGTCAAAATTTCTCTGCCATATTCTTTCTGGGCATTTTCTACATGTTAGTGCATACACACACTTAACTCAAAGTTTGTTGGTAATGTAAAATAGCTCGACGTTAAATAGAGAAGAAACCTTCGACCTATCGTTGGTCTGTGCCATCGACAAGGAAAGAGGCATCAAGAGGCGTAGGACACTACCCCACCGTGATCGGTGGTAGTTCGTAGGACCACAAGCCCTGTGCGTAGCACATATAAGACCTACTTTGTGGAACAAGATCCAAAGTAGGTAGATTTCTCCTTTTGCTTCTTTTAAGCTTATAAAGTAAAAATCTTTGCAGCTGTCGTTAGAAACGCCTCGCGAATACCTTCGTATACGGTATGTAAAGGGGCGACAGGGGCGTACTTAACCGCAGTAACAAGGAGGAATTTATTTGCTGAGCTAAGTTAAATTTTTAATAGAAATCTCAACTTAGCCGCTGACACTATTTAAAAATAGCTAAAATGACCTAGGCTAAGGTTGAAAAGCTAGAGGCCACCTTATCCATAGACGTCGTTCTAAAATTTAACGTACCTTATAAATTTTCTTTGCTTACCCTCATCGAAAAAAACGGGTTTGTCGGATGGAGGGCCATTGCATTCCCAAACAGAGCAGAGTTCATATTATTTTAAATAACAAAGCAAAGAAAGTAGTTGACTTTGCTTTGCTGTTTAAAAGACGTAAAGAGAAAGTAGGTACCTATTATTTTGTGTATCCTGACTTGCTATCCTTTTAAACCGTTAAGGGGGATAAGTAGGGAAATCTCCCGACGCACCTAGGATGCGATTATCCTCCAGTTTCATGAGATTAAAGAAGTTGGGAATGCTTGTGACAAGCTGTCTGTATCCGCTAGTCGCTAGATGCAAAGCTAGACGCCATTGTAATCTGCGAACAGAACATACTTTGTGGAATGACTAAACCCTTTATTTTTCTGTGGAATGACCTAACCTTTCTTTCACTGTGAGATAACCCATAATGATCTAGATTTTCAACGAACGAAGCCCTAAAACCTAAAAAATGACGATATTTACATTTTTGAGGAACCTAAGAAGTGCACAAAATCAACATATAAATATAAAGAAACTAGCACAGGTAAGCCGCACACTATATTAGCCAGATTATAAAATATTTGTAAAGGGAGGTAATCAAGTGAAATCTGTTTTTTTAGTTATACAAGCACAGTAAGTTTGAGTTTATTAAAATTTTACGTATTTTTTCAGCCCTACATCCGTTGTATGGCAGATCATGCAAAGTTTGCAGAACATAAGGATCTATCCAAAATTAGAAATATAGGAATATCAGCACACATCGATTCCGGTAAAACAACGCTGACAGAAAGAATCCTTTTCTATACAGGGCGAATAGAAGCTATGCACGAGGTTAAAGGTAAGGATAATGTTGGGGCCACAATGGATTCCATGGAACTTGAAAGGCAAAGAGGTATTACCATTCAATCAGCTGCAACTTATACTATTTGGAGAGATCACAACATAAACATAATTGACACACCAGGGCATGTGGATTTTACTGTTGAAGTAGAAAGAGCCCTAAGAGTTTTAGATGGTGCAATTTTGGTTTTATGTGCAGTCGGTGGTGTTCAGAGTCAATCATTAACAGTAAATAGACAAATGAAGAGGTACAATGTTCCATGTCTAGCTTTCATTAATAAATTAGATAGACTGGCAGCAAACCCTTACAGAGTATTGTCCCAAATGAGGTAGGTGTATTTAGTATTATTTTTAAAATGCATTTAATAAATCAACTTTTTTTTATTCCCATCTAAAAAATAAATAAATCCCCTACATTGGAGAATTAGATTACAGTGGCGTAGATAGCTTTTCATTCTGGGGGGGGTCTCGGGCTATTCCCCCGCTGGAGGCGCACCGCCGGAGGCGAAAAATTTTTGGGGTGCCACGCCCTAAAATTTTGTTTTGAGCTCTCAAAAATGTAGCTTTAAAGTATCAATTCAACAAAGTTTTCCCTGTTATTTTGAAATGGATAGATTTTTTAAAAAATATACCCATTTCTTATACAGTGTCCGCAAGAAAGTCCGCATCAAATGGGATTTTTTTTTATTATTAGGTATAGGTAAAAATTGAAAAGGCAGTTCGTTTTTGCTTACCTAAAAACCAAAAATGACGTATACTGAAGCAGCTGCACGACTTGCGTTACCTGTCAAATTTTACATTTTTAATAAAATAGGTTCAAAAATGCCCTGATTTAACAAAATATCGAAAAACTTTATTCGAAAAAGTTGATTATTTAGGCATTAAGTAAAATTTCAACGAAAGCTTCCAATATTTTCTTTTTGTACATCTGTTTACTAACTTAAGAAAAATGAGAAACGTCTGTTTTGGCAAAACTGATGTAATTAGATAAACTTTGCATCAAGCAAACATTACATACTAATCAATAACAATTTCAGTTTTTGAAGCAAAACAAATAATAGGAAACAAAAACTTTACACAAAATTGCATTAAGATTACAAATTAAGTAAAGGCAAATGGTTTTACTTCGATGTATAAAAGTTAATCTACGAGGGTTGATCAAAATTTTCAAGAACCTGGCAAAAAATAAAAATTGTATTAGACTGTCAAAATTTCGTACAGAGACTAAAAATGCCTAAATAAACAACTTTCTCAAATAAAGTTTTTCGATATTTTGATAAATAATGGCATTTTTGAACCTATTTTATTAAAAATGTCATATTTGACAGGTAACGCAAGTCGTGCAGCTGCTTCAGTATACGTCATTTTTGGTTTTTAGGTAAGCAAAAACTAACTGCTTTTTCAATTTTTACCTATACCTAATAATAAAAAAAAATCCCATTTGATTCGAACTTTCTTGCGGACACTGTATAACGTAACGCGAGCGTTTTGGCGTTTTTATTTTGATAAGCACTAATGGAATTAAAAGGAGATAATTTTCTTTTTTTCAACAATCCTTTTTCTTTGTGGCTTTGAATATGTTGAATGTTAATTGTTTAACTTACGTATCGTGATATTGTCTTACTATCTCTGGGGGGGGTCCAGACCCCCTGGACCCCCCCCATATCTACGCCACTGTTAGATTATATACCTAAGGTTCGTTTTACAAAATTTCTGTATGCACACAGCCACAGGATAAAGATTCACAATAAAATTGTAGGTACCTATTTTTAAATATATTTTCTAGCAGTTATAAATTCTAGGGACTCAAGTTAGGTTGCTAAAAGATCTGGTCTACCTAGAGCCATGGGTTACATTTACTGTCTGTAGCTTTTTTTGAAAAATGAGATTTAAAAATATAAGAATAAAGTTAATCTCTCAAAAGAGCAAAAACAATAATTAATGTACCTACTAGTCAATTTAATGTTTTATAAAAATTATTAACTTTTAGGTCAAAATTAAATCACAATGCAGCTTTAATACAACTTCCCATTGGATTGGAAAGTGATTGTAAAGGTATTATTGATATAATTACTCAAAAGGCAATTTATTTTGAAGGACCTTTTGGTGATGAATTGCGTTATGATGAAATTCCATCAGAGTTAAGAGCTGAGACTGATAACAAACGTCATGAGTTAATTGAGCATCTGTCAAATGTTGATGAAATTCTGGGGGAAATGTATTTAGAAGAAAAAAAAATTACAGAAGGTGATATCAAAGCTGCCATTCGTAGAACGTGTTTGAAAAGAACATTTACACCTGTCTTGGTTGGTACAGCATTAAAAAATAAGGGTGTACAGCCACTTTTGGATGCTGTATTAGAGTATTTACCAAACCCTGGTGAAGTTGACAATTATGCATTGAAACAGACCACTAAAGATGCTGAACCGGAAAAAGTACTATTAAATGGTGAACGCAATAACAAAAATCCTTTTGTTGCTTTAGCTTTCAAACTAGAAGCAGGGCGTTTTGGTCAATTAACCTATATGAGGTGTTACCAGGGCATGCTTAAAAAAGGTGACAACATTTTCAATGCACGTACTGAACGTAAAGTTAGAATATCTAGATTAGTTAGAATGCACTCGAATGAAATGGAAGATATAAATGAAGTTTATGCTGGTGACATTTTTGCCTTGTTTGGTGTGGATTGTGCCAGTGGTGACACCTTTGTTACCGAGCTAAAACATAATATGTCACTAGAATCTATCTTTGTCGCTGAACCAGTAGTCTCCATGGCCATTAATCCGGCCAACAGCAAGGATAGAGATAACTTTTCTAAAGCTGTTGCAAGGTTTACCAAGGAAGATCCCACATTTCAATTTCATTTTGATAGCGACAACAAAGAAACTATTGTGTCAGGAATGGGAGAACTCCATTTGGAAATTTATGCCCAAAGAATGGAGAGAGAGTACAGCTGTCCTGTAATTTTGGGTAAACCCAAAGTAGCCTTCAGAGAAACACTTGCCGCTCCTTGCGAATTTGATTATTTGCATAAAAAACAGTCTGGTGGTCAAGGACAGTTTGCTAGAGTAACTGGAATTATAGAGCCCCTTCCTCCACATAAAAATACACTTCTAGAGTTTGTAGATGAAACAGTAGGTACAAATATTCCAAAACAGTATATTCCGGGTGTGAAAAGAGGATATATGGAAATGGCTGAAAAGGGCCTTTTAGCTGGGCAAAAGTTGTCTGGTTTGAAGTTCCGACTAATAGATGGTGCTCATCACATTGTAGATTCTAGTGAACTGGCTTTCTTTCTAGCTGCACAAGGGGCTATTAAAGAAGGTAATTAAACTTTTTAAAATTACTGTTCTTAAATAAAATTATGTTGGGTAAAATAATTTTTTAACTATTTGTCTAAAAATTGTCTTAATAGTTGTGGTTTCTAATTTACTTTGCACTCTACTACTGAGCACTGCATTTTATACAGTGACTAACATAAAGTTGGCCACATATGGGAATGGGAAAACTGGAAAACCTTTTATTGATTGAGTAAGTATTAAAAAAACTTTTTATGCCGATCATCTAATTCTCTGCATAATGGGTAACCAAAAAATTCATTTTGACATTTTTAGCGTGACTACTTACTTTGCTGGAAATTTAAATAATCAAATTTAACATAATATTCAGCATTTTTTTTTTTTTTTACTAAATTTAAGTCATTTAAATAGGTATATAAAAATAATAACAATAATTATTCTAACTTAGTATACGAGTTAGTATATAAAAAAGACACTTAAAAATATCAAGTTTCGTATATATGTTTTATCAATGTAACTGAGTATCAACTCAGTGTTATATAATTTAGGTATGCGGACTAGCGGACGAAGTTGTTCGCGAAGCGTTCCTTTAACAACTTAGCTAAGCAAAGATTTTTACTTTGCTTTATGGTTTTAAGGAAGCAAATGGAAAGTACCTATTAATACGATGGTTCTCGATCATTTTATACATTTTCATTATATTCATGAAAATATAAAAATAATATTGAAAATTATTTTTTTTTGAATTTTTACATCAAATTTTGTAAAATAGCAAAAAATAAAAATCTTAATACTTCTTTCAAGTAACTTTTTTCGATATCTCGTCATCTAATATCAATCTTCATGTATTTTTAGGTTATCATTAGGTAGAGTCTGGTAGAGATAATCGGCATAAAAAGTTTTTTTCAATATTCCATCAATACAATTTTATCCCCATGTGTGACCAACTTTATGACTGTCACTGTATTATACCTACCTATTTTCATTTCTAAACATTAGGTAATAAATTGGGTATAATCAATAACTCGTTTGTAGGAGTTATTGGTATAATACGGTAAAATATATAAATGCGACACACTTGCCTGATCAGGCATTTAAGAGTCTTTGAAACATTGAAACTGATTTTACTAATCTAATTTTAGTTTTTGAAAAAGGAACATGGCAAGTTCTTCAACCTATTATGACAGTTGAAGTAAATGCACCCGACGAATTTCAAGGAGCTGTATTGGCACAATTAAATAAAAGGCATGGCATTATTACAGGCCTTGAAGGTACTGAAGGCTGGTTTACACTGTACGCAGAAGTACCCCTTAATGAAATGTTTGGGTATGTTGGAGAATTGAGGTCCAGTACACAAGGAAAAGGAGAATACACAATGGAATACAGTAGGTATAGTCCTTGCCTTCCTGAAGTTCAGGAGAAGCTTGTTCTTGAGTATCAACTGGCTACTGGACAGATAAATGAAAAGGATCAAAAGAAAAAACGAAACTAGAAAAATTGTAGTATATAATTTTTAATTTATTGAAGAATGTGTCAGTTTTAGACTAATTCTGGGGTGCAAAGGTGGATACATAGAATTGTAATCCAATCCCAGCTTATACTGGAACGCAAAGCCAACCAAAATTTGAATTATAGTGTTACCATTACATCATATACTGGGTGACACAAAAATATTTATCTGCAAATTTTTTTTCTTAGTTTCCTGGAAGTAAAAACTTTAAAAGTTAATAAAGATGTAAAAAGTAATTTTTTGGTAAAATTAAACCTTTGGTTTAACCAGATTATACCAGTTGTATTTTACTAAAGATAGATTGATTAACATTAGTTAAATCAAAATAATAATAAATAGTAGGTATGGTTATAGAACAATATTTTATATTTCAACCTCTTCAATGTGCTAAAATTGGTAAAATACAAATAATAGGGAACTTGACAAAAATTTTAAATGGGGAAAAAATTCTATAAATCATAAGTACATATTGTCATAAAACATATGGCCGCAAAAAAAACAACATATTTCGTCCCAAAAGACCGCTAGAAAGATTTAAAAATGCCCCAAAATTCAAATTATTCCAAGCGGGTAAAAACGCGCTGCTAGTAGTCGTGACGTCAAGGGGTATCATTTGTCAGATTTGTGTGTGACATCCACGAAATAGGTTTTCAATAAATTTGATGATTTGTCAGATTTGACATCCACGCGTCAAGCGACACGACCTTAAAACAACACACACGGCAATCCAAATGCAAATTGGGTCGCTCGGCACCTGTCAGGATGACGGATGACCAAAAGTCATACCCCCTGACGTCATCGGGCTTCGCGCGCTTTAGAGATCGTTTGAAATGCTTTCGACACGCGCGAAACTTTAAAGAATATTTACCAAGTTATTTTTGATTTTTAAAGAGTAATAATTGGGGAATACTTTTTTCAGGCCTAACTAAATCATATTATTGAAGAAAAAAAAAATTGGAAAGTTCCCTATTGTAAATGGCATATTTAAATCACACTAACATCATAAAATTATGTCAATTAAACGTCAGAAAAAAAATCCAGAAATGTTTTCCTCATCATGGTTTCATTCTAAAAACCAGAACCAGAGTTTGATTGGCTACAAAACGTAGGTCTGAAAGTGTCTATAGAATTTAAACATTGAATAAAAGTGACTGGTTTTTATTTAAAATTTTTAAAAAAAGTTGACCTCACTTCCTTTGATTTTGTTGAAATTACAATTTACACCTATTAATTTCTAAAAATTGTCTTCAAAAAAAAAATGACGGGAGGGAGGGGAAGACTGTTTGTGCCACCCGGAATTATCGAAACCCCCTTTACTGTCTCTGAATATCATTTAATAATAGGCACTCGACAAAATTCATAATAGCTACTTAGTATAACCATATTAATGTCACGAAGAAAACACTAATACAGATGTATTTTAATTTAAATTTGTATTTTTTTTTTACTATAATTGAAATCAATTTTGTATTTACCATGTAAATATGTACTATAGTAAACAATTTATAAAAATAAATGTTTTTAAAAGTTATGCAGGATATGCCTTTCCTGGTATTTGAACCCAGAACCTATGAAGTACCAACTCTTTGAGGCAAATAATTTTATTTAATTATCAAACTGCAGTGAAAATTGATCTAATTTGTTTGCGCCGAAACTACTACCTGCCACTGACGCAGTCGCCTCGGCAGAAACCGGTATAAAAACGCCATGTGTGTTATCGCCCTACAAATCTTGACAAGTTATAGAAATACCAAAAGAATGAAGTAAAAACAAACATATATTTATTTTAGGGTAATCATTCTTTAAAGTAAAAAAATTGCACATCCTTATCGTCCAGTATTTTTTAAAACATAATATGTGCTATTTGCATCCTTTGCATTCTTCGTTTAATAGCCAACTTAAGTCAGTCCCTACTTCAATTTCAGTTGGTTCCTTATCCCTAAAAATAAAGTTAAAAATTATAAAATTTCTACAAGCCGTTTTAAAATTTTTTTATTGCTTATCAAATTTTTAAGGCTGCAGATATTTGTGGCGGAAAATTTTTACATAATATAGTAACAATGTTAATTTAAACTCACTTTGAAAACAATCTTGATCCACGAATACCTTTTAAAATAGCATTATCTCCTTCAACATGTAAAGTTGAGCCCTCTCTAAGCCCCAAAACTGTAAAACACTCTTTTTCCTCAAGATACTCTGTAATTCTTTGCTCTCTAGTTTCACCTTTGTGTTTAGAATCTGGTTCTGGATCTACATAATGGGGGTTAATGTTAAAGGGGACTAAATTGAGAGCTTTAAAGCTTGGTGGATAAACTATAGGCATATCATTTGTAGTATTGATGGTTCTTGTTGCTACATTGGTACCTACAAATTTCCAATATTAAAATTAAAAGGGAAAAAAAGTAATGACATGAAATTAAATCTTTTATCATTTATTGATAACCTTTATTATTGTTTTTTTTTCTTAACCAAGCCACTAATAAAAATATGTTACCTGCACTAGCACCTATGTATGGAATTCCATCAACTAAAACCCTTTTTCTGATTGCCTCAATGAGGTTTAAGTCATACAGAGTTTTAAGCAATCTAAATGTGTTCCCACCACCCACAAAAATAGCTTCAGATTTTTCAACTGAATGAACTGGGTGTTCCAGACTGTGGATTCCATCAACTTTGTATCCTAAAATTATGTACTTTGAAACACGTGATACAAACGTTTTTTTTTTAAAAGCTTACCCCATTTTTTAAATGGTTGTTCCACACGCTTAAGGTACCCTCTATGATCACTAATTGCATAAGGAATAAACAAAACTGTAGATACATTATTTCTAAAAAAAAATGTTTACTATAAATTTCTATATTTATATTTAAGTATAGGTAATAATTTGCAAACTTTGCTTTTTTCAGAAATTACATATTTGGAGAGTATAAGTAAGGTAATGTTTTCTTAGAGGTTAGGTTCTGAATGCATAATTCGGCGTTTTGGCATCTTGATCTCTATTTTTATTATACACAATAAATTTATTCTTGTTGATTATTAAAAATGCAGAAAAATGGCACAATTACTGTATTTTTAATTAGGTATTATTTTTTATTTAAATTTTAGTTTAAAAAAATAATTACTATATTCTAGCTTTTAGGAGCTTTTTATATCAAATTTGTTACTGGACTGTCATGGCCTACTTTGAAAAATATTGTACTGAAAGGAAGGCAAGATGAAACCAACCAATCTACCTATATATTTTATTCTTTTTCCTTGCACTAGAAGTAAATAGATACAAAATATTATGACTGAAATATTTCAAAAACTAAGCGTTTCCACTAAAAACCAAATTCAAATTCGTAGTTTATGCTTCAAGATTCATTATTGTACATCAGTCCCGACAAAAAATCAGTATTTTTGGCGTGGTGTAACTAACTCTCGAGCTAACTAGGATCAGAAAATTATCAAAATGTCTTACTTTTTCAGTATATCATTAATATCTTTGGCTGCATACTCCAGGTACTCATAACCATGAACATTGGATGATGATAAAAGTAAAATTTGTCGTTTGGCCATATTAAAAGCAATTTTGTATCTTTAATATTAAAAACTTAAATCGGTATCATCAATAATTATTTACCGGTTGACTACACAATATGGTGACTACGGGATTTATATAACTAAAAAATACAGAAATTATTTAAATCCATTGATAAGATAAGAGTTCTTGAACATTGAAACCACTGTTTTGTATTTAATTTATAAACATAAACAAATACTAATAATGTTGAGGTTAGGTTTTTCTTGTATAAAAAATTACATGCAAAAGAGTACGTTCGGGTTGAAACAGACAGTGAACCCGGCCACGAAAAATCGGGAACTATCAAAACTAATTTCTTTAATACTTCACATCACAGAGGAATGATAGGTCTGATCTTACTACATATGGCCCTTTAGGATGTGTGGTCGTAAAGACAAGGGCCGAGTTCCTTTTAAACAGCAATGCAATGCCAACAGCTACGGTTAGCGTCCTTTTAAAATTTTAACTTTTTAAAAGAGATTTTTTCCTCCCCCCTTGCCGCGGTTAAGTATGTCCCATTACATTTCTCATACGAAGTTGTTCGTGAAGCGTTTCCTTAACAGAGCAAAGCAAATAGTTTTACTTTGCTCATCACAATGTAACATGTTTAACGCATTCTATCACAACCCAACACATCAGTAGAATGTGTCCCCGGCTTTCTTTCTTTCTTTCTTTCTTTCGTCTGACGTGTTATATCGTGATCTGATGCTACCTAAATCATGTCGTTAGTTGATGCTGCAATATGTCGTACGTCACAAAATGACTATTTGTGGTTTAGGTCGATTGATTACAATCAATTGGACCCCGTTATGTAATTACGAATTAAGCGACATTTAACGGTTTCGAGATATTTAAATAAAAAGGTTTTTAATTTTGTTAAGTTGCCCCAAAGTCGTACCAAATACCTTAGAACCTCGTTTTTTTTAAGTAGGTCCGAAATGTAGTATACTTACAGCAGTATGCAGCACCCGCCCTTAATCCAGATTATTCTTTAATCCCGTTTTAAATGATTTTTGGGTATGTTGTACCAGGGTAAATATGAATTTAATCTAGATTAAAGTTGATCCTACAACGTTGCATACCGCTGTTTTATACCCATGTTTTAAAATTGCGAATATTTCCCAAGTTGCTTCAGAGAGAGTAGCTATTGTTCGTAATTTGTAATAACGTCCTTCTGAAAATATTTGAAATTTACTAGGAAAACTACACCTGGTATTTTTTTATAAACAACACGAAACTGTGAAATATGAGTATCTTTATTATATGGTATTTTACCAGTAATCATTAATATACCTATTATAATGTTATTGTGTTTATCACCAGACTAGCCATATGGGAAACCCATGTTAATTTTGTTACCCTCAAATATTTGGCTTCCCTATTAACTTTACAATACTTTACATCAAAGATTCATAGGACTCTTTTGGAGGTCCTTATTATGATCGACTGTGTTATATACCTATACAGACTGTCCGCAGATGTTTACAATAGAACAAATGGATGAAAAATTTTATTTTTCAGGAAAAAGTCATTATTCTTGATAAAAAGTTTTGCTTGTAAAAAAAATTCACTAAGAGAAAATTTTGATTTTTTATTCATGCAGGGTTCGCAAAAACTTCAAAAACATGATTTTTCTCTAAGAGTAAACTACCTTTATTTTTTATTTTTGACCAAAATGCCACTTAGAAAACGTATTTAGAATAACGAACGTTTGTAATTTAAATCCGAGATTTAAAATAAATCTTCGATTCTTTTTGTTTTTTTTAATTTTCGAGGTAAATGGAAATTTTGTTGCTCAATAAAAATATTAATATAAAATTTTATTAGACTCTATTTTCATAATGGATGGTGTGTATCTTATTTTAAAATTTTAAATGCATTCTACCATTTGTAAAAACAAGGATATTTTTACCTTTTTATTACTTTGCTTTAATAGTTAAGGAGCTAGCGTGCAAAAAACGCCATAGTTGGCTGCCCGTCAGTCGAGTTTGAAAAAACGTTGCCATTACTCCACTGAACACCCTGGTGCTTGAAGTTTTGCTTTTACCCATCAACTTTAAGATTTATGGCAATAATGACATAGGGCGATTGGCCATAGTGAGGAGCCCGTCAGTCAGGTTGAAAATTAGGTTCTGTAGGTTGCCAAGATCATGTATCTAAAATTTCGTTGCAATCTAACCCCTAGATCGTGAATTAGGACAAATGGAAGATTATAATTTGTTTTTTGACCGCCATTTTGTTGGCCATAGTAAGGAGCCCCTCCAAAACTTGTTTCTACCTCTTCGTTTGGATAACATGAGAGCAAAAATGCACTTGACTGACAAATCGAATCACGACGTTCTTCCCTGGGTAACCTACAAAATCTCGAAAAATCCAATTTTTCAGTCTTTAGCATGGCTTTTTCAGAAATTCAACCAAAATCATCTGTCAATAATTTTTCCTGATTTGTAGACATCCAATTAAGTAGAAATTACAAACGACTGACATTTTCCTCGAATATTTTCAATTTGGCCATACTTTGAAAATTTTCTGATTTTGGACTTTTTTATAATGGCTCAATAATGCTGTTCCAAATGGACTTAAAAGTAAAACAATGTATGACGATAATGTTTGAAATTGAAATGTTACTAACACAACCCAGCTTGCTCAACCCATATATGCCAACAATTTCATTCAATAAATAATAACCATTTAATTTTCGATTTTCTTCAGTAATTATTCATTTCTTACTGCTGAAATTGGTTATCGATCGTATCTTTTTGTGGCAAAAATTCTATATTTTTTATTACTGAATCCAATATAATATAACATAAATTCCACGAATGAATAGGGGTGGAGGGTAGCAGAGGGATGGAGGAAGGGGTAAATAGGTGATAGTTATGTATTGAAACGTTTTTTAGGTCATCAAACATCATCGTCATACATTGCTTTACTTTTAAGTCCATTTGGAACAGCATTATTGAGCCATTATAAAAAAGTCCAAAATCAGAAAATTTTCAAAGTATGGCCAAATTGAAAATATTCGAGGAAAATGTCAGTCGTTTGTGATTTCTACTTAATTGGATGTCTAAAAATCAGGAAAAATGATTGACTGATGATTTTGGTTGAATTTCTGAAAAAGCCATGCTAAAGACTGAAAAATTGGATTTTTTGAGATTTTGTAGGTCACCCAGGGAAGAACGTCGTGATTCGATTTGTCAGTCAAGTGCATTTTTGCTGTCATTTTATCCAAACGAAGAGGTAGAAACAAGTTTTGGAGGGGCTCCTTACTATGGCCAACAAAATGGCGGTCAAAAAACAAATTATAATCTTCCATTTGGCTTAATTCACGATCTAGTGGTTAGATCGCAAGGAAATTTTAGATACATGATTTTGGCAACCTACAGAACCTAATTTTCAACCTGACTGACGGGCTCCTCACTATGGCCAATCGCCCTATGTCATTATTGCCAATAAATCTTAAAGTTGATGGGTAAAAGCAAAACTTCAAGCACCAGGGTGTTCAGTGGAGTAATGGCAACGTTTTTTCAAACTCGACTGACGGGCAGCCAACTATGGCGTTTTTTGCACGCTAGCTCCTTAACTATAAGTATGGGGCAAATTTGAAGTTGTCAAATAGAATTTGATGTGTTTTGAAAATGTTGAACAAAGGGTTTATTTAGTTCAATGTTACGGTGCGGGCGAAAGTTCTTACAACTTTGTGATGGAGAAATTTAATCAGATACTCTAATGTTTACGTCTCAAAAATGGGACTTCATAATTTATTTAAGAAAATTTCAGCGAACTGGTTGTTTCCAATCTATAAAAAAAAATCGAGGATTTATTTTAAATCTCGGATTTAAATGACAAACGTTATTTTAAATAAGTTTTCTAATTGGCATTTTGGTCAAAAATGAAAAATAAAGGTAGTTTACCTACTCTTGGACAAAAATCATGTTTTTGAACTTTTTGCGAACCCTGTATAAAAAATCAAAATTTTCTCTTCGTGAATTGCATTTTTTTTTACAAGCAAAACTTTTATCAAGAATGACTTTTTCCCGAAAAATGAAACATTTCATACATTTGTGCTATTGTAAACCCTATCCGCGGACAGTCTGTATATTGAAACCACCAGTAACAGTTATGATAATGTCAAATGTTATTAGACGATTTATTTTTTTAATGTTTCGACATGTTCTATTAATAGTATTCAAGAAAAAAAAATAATTGTACCGGTTTAATAATAATAAACGCAATAAGTAGTACTAAAAACGAAATATTAAGAACTTTATTTACTCAACATTTGGCGAAAAGTGGAAAAACACTTTTAAAAAAATATCTATATATTGAAAAGGAAACTTAATTTTTTTTATTTAAGCAGTCCTCCCGTTTATACTGCCAAGCAATATCCTAAAAGCTCATAAAATTCAGTTCTCATACATTACACATATTATACATTTTAAGTTTATACGGAGAGAATCGATTTCATATCCCTCTGAAATATTGCAATCGTTACTTCTTTCAAATTTTGATAACGCACATTTTTATATAATTAACACTTTGTGACCGCTTCTCGTTTGTACAAGTTCGACTGCTTATAAGATGTTTTCTCTTCTTCATGTTTTTTAAATATTTTATTCCTCCATGCACGTGGCACTTGGCCCAGTCGGTTATGGTGCTGAAGATGATGCTTTCTACAACCGAAACATGTACACCACCACCTAACTAACCAGTAAATGGTAATTTATTTGTGGATACGACTTTGCGTTTGCTCTACCCCAATCTCCACACTTCAATCTGACTATTTCCGTAAAATTGTTATTTTTTCTTGAATACTGTAAAACATAAGAAATTATCTTGTCGCACTTCCATTGTTTTTATTTTGTAATACTTAACACAACGTTTCGGTTAGTTAGTATCGCTAACCGTTTTCAAGTTTAAACTCTTTTAGATACTATACAGGGTGATTCATTAAGGGTGACTACCGGCCATATCTCGGAAACTACCAAGCATAGAAACTTGAGAAAAAAAAATTATGATTAAAGCGGTCATGAGAAAATTCTGGAAATTATTTTTAAGTTCCTAATTTCGCCGCAAGAGGGCACAAATATAATTTTTTTTTTTAATTCTAAATTTCTCCGAAAATTCCCATATTAAGGTATAACTCTGATTACAACATCGAAAAGCTTAGACAATTATGCATCTTTTGGTTTAAGGCTCGTTGGCGTACCTACCTTGATAAGAGTAGGGGAAGCTATTGAATGTGTAAATATTAAAATCGCTGTATATAACTTCTAAACGACTTATCCGATTTTACTAAATTTAAGCTTGTTTGGAAGGGAAAGGTAAGTATCTTCAATTGCCGTATCCAACAGTACACGATAGTGTTTAATAAAATTTCTAGAGGGCGCAATTTGTAATAATAACAGTTTTTTCGATTTTATCCCGAAAATTCAAATCATACGGTATAACTATGACATCATAATCGAAAAGTAGATGAAATTTGCAAGAAAAGATGTAAAGACCGCAGTTCGATATCCTTGTTCGTTTCAGAGTTATCGCCAAAATAATAATTATTAATACAAATAGCGCCCTCTAGCAATTTTATTGGAAACTATCGCATACCATTGGATACAACAACTGAAGGTACTTCCAAACAAGCTTAAATTTAGTAAAATCGGATAAGTCGTTTAGAAGTTACAGCGATTTTAATGTTTACACTTTCAATAGCTTCTCCCACTCTTTTCAAGTAAAAGTGCAATCATTAAAATGGCTGTAAATTCTAAACGACGTATCCGATTTTACTTAATTTAAGCTTGTTTGGAAGACAAAGGTAAGTACCTTCAATTGTTGTATCCAATGGTACACGATAGTTTCTAATAAAATTGCTAGAGGGCGCTATTTGTATTAATAATTATTATTTTGGCGATAACTCTGAAACGAACAAGGATATCGAACTGCGGTCCTCACATTTTTTCTTGCAAATTTCATCTACTTTCCGATTCGGATGTCATAGTTATACCGTATGATTTGAATTTTCGGGATAAAATCGAAAAAACTGTTATTATTACAAATTGCGACCTCTAGCAATTCTATTAAACACTATCGTGTACTGTTGGATACGGCGATTGAAGATACTTACCTTTCTCTTCCAAACAAACTTAAATTTAGTAAAATCGGATAAGTCGTTTAGAAGTTACAGCGATTTTAATGTTTACACATTCAATAGCTTTCCCCACTCTTATTAAGGTCGGTACGCCAACGAGCCTTAAACCAAAATGATGCAGAATTGTCTAAGCTTTTCAATGATGTAATCAGAGTTATACCTTAATATGGGAATTTATGACGAAATTTAGAATTAAAAAAAAAAAAATTATATGTGCCCTCTTGCGGCGAAATTAGGAACTTAAAAATAATTTCCAGAATTTTCTCATGACCGCTTTAATCATAATTTTTTTTCTCAAGTTTCTATGCTTAGTAGTTTCCGAGATATGACCGGTAGTCACCCTTATTGAATCACCCTGTATATGATAGTAATAACTAACCGAAACGTTGTGTTAAAGTACCAAAATAAAGACAAGGTAATTTCTTTGATATTACTTTACTTCATTGTCTACCACCTTCAAACAAAGTAAAACATGTTAAAACTAATAAAAAAATTAAACGTCTAGTAGCATTTGATATTATCATTGGTTTCATTAAGATATGTATCCAGCCGTATTTAATTTTTAAGAAGGGTTTTTTCTAAATAAATTTACATGAGAATTATCACAGCCAGTCTGGCGGTACACTAGCTAGTATATGGTAATATATTTTGAATAACTTACAGTGGTTTTTCACAACAAACCAAGTAAAGTAAACAATCTACATAATATATCTAAAACATTAGCATTTTTTGTGCTTGAATCGAAACAAATAAAAACGTTACCTACCTTAATAAATCTAATCGTGTAAAATGTAACATTAACCGCCATATTTTCCCAAGAGGCTCAAAATTTAGTCCACTGTGAAGTTTGCGAGTTGAGTTTTGATAGTGTAATGGTACCTATTTATTGTATAGGCTATATTTCATTCGCGTTTTTTGTAACGTCACTCAGGACGTTTCTCGTCAAAGGACAAACGCTGTTAACGTACCTAGTATCTTCGTTATGCCATAATAGTTATTTATGTATCAAGGGTACTAAGTAAAGTCGCCACAGTGGATCTTTGCCCGTGCGTCATCAATCAACGATCAGGACTCAACGTGGTTAATAACTCTGCATCCTTATTTATTACAGTAACAAGTTTGAATAAAAGCATAAAATAACGTCTCCAACATTCCGCAATAATATAACGTGCTAGACAAGAATAAAACTATAAACGTCAATTAATTACTTGTTTTATTTGTTTATTTAACTACCGTTGTATTTTAGAACGTCATTGTCAACCTTATTTTGATCTGCCAATCTAATTCGTATTTTGTAAATTTGTGTGTCTTTAAACTGTTCCTTTTTCTAAAAATAGTTCTTTTTAGAGCTAATTATACCCACCATCTGTCTTAGCGGTAAGTCTTTATGGATTTTTATAATACATAATTTATTTATTTTAAATATTCTAACCGTGAAAGTTCTTTGAAAAGTTTACGGCAGTGGCTAAATTCCCTTAAATGAAAGGATGTCAAAAATTTGACTTTTGCGATTTTAATAGTCAATAAAACACCAAACTTCTCTAAATTTTAAGCTTTAAAAATAGTATTAAATGTATTAGCATTTGTTTGTCAATTTCTTTTAGATAATAGAGAATGCCGGGCAAAACTTAAAATAAATAATAATTTTTCGGGATATTCTGTAGGTACGTCAAACGGTAGGCAGGCACGTCCATTTTATGAACTTAGACTTAGTTTTGACTTTTTTCGTCTCGTAATTTTGATTTGATTCATACGATTTTGATGACGTGAAAGTGATGACGCACGGGAAAAGATCCACTGTGGCGACTTTAGATGATTATGCCCTGAGGGCGACAGTCTTACAAAGCCAAGGGCCTCTGGCCCGAGGGTTCGTAAGTCGCCCGAGGGTATATATCTATGCATACAAAATTTTATGTCATACCAGTTCGTTTTGAATAATAAATATTTTTTTTAATTTAATTTGATTTACCAATTTTTTATTTTTACCTGCGACATTACCTTGACCCTTGACATTATTAAAATGTTTAATGTGTCAAAGTCAAAAATCAAAAATGGAACAAGATGCACACTTAATGCAACACTTAATGCCCGCGCGGGCCATAATGTGTACTTTATGCCCGCCCGGGCATAAAGTAATCCATTATGTAGATGGTATCTAAGGTATAAAAACACAATAATGTACTGGTATGACATAAAGTTTTATTGTTATTGGGAGACAAATTTTATACTACACTGATATAAATTTATTTATTTATCATTTCTTCACTTGTAGAGCGGTTTTAAATTTAAAACTCTTTGGTAAATAGAACGGTTAAGAATAAAAATATTAAAATTACAATAAAATACAGTCAAATTAAACCATTCAAAAATTAGTTTGGGTTTCCATTGACGAGTCCATTCAAGTGAGGGTTGACAAGCAAAATGCAGTTTAGTGCCTAGCTTAGCCAATGAATAATTATTTACCTACTATACATAACAGAAAGTACACTATATCCTTGATATATTAAAGAGTAACATAAACAAGTGTAATTTTTCTTTGATATCTCATGGTGTTTACAGAGAAAAAGAAAACTTTTAGAAATAACGCGCAAACTGCAAAGAGAGACAAAAGAAAGTTCGACAATTTGCGTATTTTAATTTTCTTAAAAAGTACACCAAAATTAAAACATTAGAAAAGAGAAAAAATGCGAAAAAGAGAAAAGTTTTCTCATTAAAATAAAATAAAAGAGGGACCAAGGGTGGGTTTTTTATTTTAATGAGAAAACTTCTCTTTTTCGCTTTTTTCTTTTTTCTAATAATGTTTTAATTTCGGTGTAATTTTTAAGAAAATTAAAATACACAAACTGTCGTAACTTTCTTTTGTCCCTCTTTGCAGTTTGCACGTTATTTCTAAAAGTTTTCTTTTTCTATTTAAACACCATGAGATTTAAAAGAAAAATTACATCTGCTTGTTACTCTTTTATAATAATACTAGCGTGTACCCGGCATGCGTTGCAACCCGCTGGTATAAATACAAACCCGAACAAACCCGATATATTAGTACCCGGCATGCCACTTTCTGAAATTGCACCCGTGCGAAGCCGGGGCGGGTCGCTAATTATACATAAAAACCTTCCTCTTGAATCACTCTATCTATTAAAAAAAACCGCTTCAAAATCCGTTGCGTAGTTTTAAAGATCTAAGCACATATAGGGATATAGGGACAGACGGGCGACAGCGACTTTGTTTTATACTATGTTAAGATATCAAGTTATGTACTTTCTGTTATGTTATGTTACCGAAAATAAGATTTGTCATTTTTCCAAACAAATCAATTATGTAGGTAATGTTTTTATCGGTTATTGTTGAAACCTAAGAAAAATCCTATTGTTTCAGAGCCCTGAGGAAGGAAATATATTTTCCGAAACGTCGGCAAATTAAAATTTGGGTTTTATTTGCTCCCTAAGATCCGTAAACCCATAAAACCACCTACATAAAAGTCTATTGGATCATTAACAATTTTATTTTATATTAAGTTTAGTTAAAAAAGCCTTGGGGATGGGGGTGGGATCTTAAAGCTGCCACTGACACCAGTAGCATATTCAGTAAGTGGTTCTGATAAAAGGGCAAACAAATCTTTTATATACTTTGAAAAAGTGCAGAACAAACGTGTTGCGTTTCAGTAAGTTAAAATCGATAATATACTATATATACAAAGTTAAATGTTTATTTCCTCTGATTTAAAGGGAAGGGAAAGAAATTAGGGTATTTTTAATAAGTATTTTGTTCAAAAATAAAGATTATTTTTTCAGTAAGAGTTCCTAAAATTACGAAATTTCTATTTGTTTCATCACCAGAATATGACCCACGTAAATCATCACAAGCACATATCTTAACACCTAGTTCTTTGTTTCTTTTTGGGCCGTTGATTTTCTTTTTTGAGCTAGGAGTTTTAGGGTTCCTGATTTTTGTAGTTTTTGAGATATATTGTGGACCTAAAAATGCTGGCAGAAACTAAAAAAGCTGGACAATAAAAGCGGACTGAGCTAATTGTTAGGTTAACTTTGGAGTAAAATAATTTACGAATGAATAAAGATATATTGCACGGTTTGCAGAATTTAAAAGAGAATTTAATACTTAATATGCCTGTTTTTTTTGGCTTTAAACATCTTACTGCCTACAGGGTGCAAAAAGAAGTATGTTTTTTTACCAAAGTTTCTAAATACGGAATTTCCACAAAAATAATTTTAAATTATTTTGGATGGCATTTTCTTGGTCTCTTATTTATAAAGACAGAAATAATTTCTCAAATTTTTGATATCCCTCTTCGTTCATGAAATTCGGATTTTTTTTTCAACGCCTGTAAATTTCAGGTATTTTTGTCAGTATTTTGTAAGAACGGGTTTTGGTAAGTGATTATAACTCCATAGGACTACCTCTTTTGCAACGAGTACATTTTAATTTCTTGCATTGCGTGGTGACCAGTGGCGTACCAATATTCTCCGCATACTACAGCTTGAATATTATACTGCAGTTTAAGTGCATATTTTGTTGTGCATACATATAGCTATCCTAGAACAATTTGCTTCTACTTTGTTAACATTCACTATATTCTGAAACCACTTTAAAATCAGTTTTTTCTATTAGCGACCGCATAACCTTTGGCAAATATTGTCAACTCTTACTCTAAGATTACTTAACACATCCACAGCTAAATCATCTACTGTCACAAACCTACATTTTTGAAAATTAAAAATATCAGACAAAAATCCAATAACTTGCTCCTTAAAATATACACAAGTGTCTCTCAAAGATTCATCTGATCCTAAAAATCCCCATGCTAAAAGTGGGGATAACTGTTCAGAAATGGTATAAAAATGGGCCATGAACCCATACGGAAATTTCAGTCTTCTTCTTTTGGCTTTTAGCACCGACCATACTGCGGTAGTTAACGCCGTTTCTTTAAATCCATTGGATAACCATCGGTTTTGAATGACTGCCATGACTGAAGATGGTGGGCTTTCTAAGTCTTCAAAAGCGTCCATTAGGATATAGTCGAGGACTACGTCGTAGAAAGTTAGAGCTTTGACACCTCTCGTGCTCAGTTCTTCTTCTAGGTCTCGCCAATTTTTCGGGTCTTGGATGTATTGTAACATTTCTTCATATCCTAGAAAATATTATCGAATCGTTACGTATAGTTTATCACAAGAAAAATACTTAATGTCAACAAAATTAAAGGGAACGTATTGTATATTTTTTACATTCTACAATTAATTCTACAAATTTTTCATAAATTATGCCCTATCCTATACGTATCTATATTTAATCGTTTAAAAAATATTAACTTTTAGAACAAAATAAACAAACGATAAAGATGAAAAGAAACTAGCTGACAATGTCCTCCAACAACTGTTCTACAGTAGATCAATCGATCTAAAAATGCTGCAGCCAAGTTCCGTTAAGGTGGGAGTATCAACATGCTTGCCAACCTATAACCTATTTCGCGTAGATTTATTTATGTTTTATAGCTTTTATACAAAATTTTAAAAAAATCATTATCGACTTGATATTCTATAGGTAATAATTGACATATTTAATAAATATCAAGGAATTTCATAACTTATTTTAGGAGAATTGTATAGCGAAAAATATCGGGTAAGATATTTTTTAACATTATTATGTCATTGCCACTCATTGTTCTTTCACTATACAATTCTCCCAAAATTAGCAATGAAATAAATTGATATTTTTGTAAAATATCAGATATTACCTAAGTAAAGTGCCGATGATACTGATTTTATTTAAATGTTAGTTTAAAAAATAATAAACTTGAAAAAACAAAGCGAAATAGGTTACAGGGTGGTAATAAATTGAACGACGTTGAGAATTCAACCTTAACGCCTGACTCTGACTAAAATCCATACCAAATTTTAAAAAGATCTACCTCCTGACACTGACAGCCCTTCTATGTATTTTTTCAAGTTTGGCAACAATACCCACCTGCCATGGGTGCCAGGCAGTACAGAAGTATTCTAGGATTGGCCGCCTTACTAGAGTCAAGTATGCTTTGATTTTTGCGGTCTAGCATTTTTTAAGTTTCTTATGACAAAATGGAGAGATTGGTACGCATGTGCTACAGTCTTATTTATATAGTACTCCCAACTCAAGTTGGAAGATAGAAAAACTCCTAGGTACCGGCAGGCCTCAAGAGATTGGTGTCAACCACATAATCATATGATATTCTCTTTCTACCGAAAGTAATTAATTGACTATTTTGTTTTAGATGCATGGTTTTGATATTTGTAAGTATATATTCATAATTTTTTTTAAAACTTGCAAAAAATCAGAATTTTAGAACGTATTTAACAACGGTTTATGTTAAGAAAAATGTAGTTTTTCTAATTTGAACTCGGTCACGTTCAAGGATCATTTTTAGTTCGGTCCTACTAAAATAAGTTGAACATTCCTATTTCCTATGCGCTAGAGTCTAGAGTAGAGTGTCCTCTACAAGATAGGTTTTATTTGGTTATACCTCCGAATCAGCCACCCTCAGAAAACAGCGAGTTGGAGGAGCGATTTTATTCCACTATATATTATATAGGTACTTGGTTAATTGATATTTACCTATTAAAAAGTCTTTAGGGTCCTTATCAGCATGCAGCATCAGATCAGCTAAAATCTGTCTTCCAGCGTCAGCAAACCACACATAATATGATGGATCCCTCAGTAACTGCTGAAAGGCCAGCCTTAAACAGTGCAATTTTGCTAAATATTCCCCGTCAGAGCCACACTTTACAACCTCTGTTCTCAAAGTTCTGCATGGGATGCCGCCATTTTCCAGTTGTCGTAAAGCGGCTTGGTAGAGGGGGTACGATTCAAGATCTGGAAAGTAGTCTGAGAATTCTTCGAATTCCTTTAGGTCCGCCACCTAAAACATAATTATAAATGTGTTAATAATTTCAGGTTTGATGCAACTTGATTTATTTCACTAAAATATTTTTTAAATCTGAATAAACAACTCCAACTACTTATACAGTTTCTATCGAACTTAAAAGCTTCCCATCGAGACGTTAAAACGGCGTGTGAAAACAGATACCCGCGTTCTAATCAACGAGAAGTTATCGTACCAGATTAATTAGTTTGTAAAGAAAAATTGAAAACCAAAATGATCCCTGCAAAATTTTCAAAAACATTATACTTGAAATAAAACAAAAAGTTAAGGAATGTGGAAAAAATGCCATAGTTTTAGTGTTTTGAATAAGGCCAAAAGGGCATTAGTTAGGAAGTTTATCTCAAAGTATATTTTCTTGGCTCTTGCTACCTATCATTTATTTTAATAAAACCTCATTATTGTATACCTGAAAGGGTGACGTATTTGCAAATTTAATAATGTGACTTGTTGGTTGTCCTTCTTATCAAGAGCAGGTACGTTCACGCCGTATTCGATAAGTTTATAACGTTTGCAATTTTTACCTTCATTTTTGGGCTAAAAAAAAATTAAGTAATTGATAAATTAATAAAAGCAAAAAACGAAATTTTGTCAAATTTGCCCATATCTCTATTTCTGCTTTTGTTAATTTATAAATCCAGAATCCAGCCTTTTTTAACGTCAAACAGTACGCAATCGTACTCGAGAGACGGGCATTTGGCTGATTTTTGAATAGAACGAAGAAATATTGATCAAAAACAAAAACCGAAATGCCGAAGGCGTCACTAATGCTTGCTCTTAAAAAAAATATAATTCGCACTATCCTACTTACTCAGTAGGTATCTAAATTATAATAACGTTATAGGTGTTAAGTCTGGTGTATTTACTGGCCTTTGCAATGCTACTAAGAATAATCACGTAAATATTAAGTTTACCAACCATATGTGTACCTAATATTTAAACATATAAATTGACCTTATCGGTAAAAACATGCATTTCGTCTACAACAATTTTTTATTAAAAATTTAAATATACTATGATACGATTAGCCGAGTAGGTGCCCAATAAGGCAAATATGCAAGTAGGCAGTTGTCCTTCAGAATCTATTACTATTTGAACGTTCTTATTGTGTAATTTAAATATTAACGTATTTTTAGATACCACGTCAGGCCAATAGTCCCCGGCTGAGGTTGGTAATTCGGTAAAAAACAGTAACTCCTGTCGCATAAATAAATAAACAAATGTACATATTTGTTTAACTGAAACGAGTTGGTCATGGTATAATTTTACGAACATTAGTGCGGGTATACTTTTATAAATAAGTTGATCTGCCAGAAATATACAGGGTGTCCTTAATGACGTGCTAATATTTTAGGGTGTGATTCCTCAAGTCATTTTATGAAGAAAAGTTCATATAAACATATAATATAATATGTCCTAAACAGCTTCAATTTTTTGCTACAGGGTGTTGAATTTTTCTTTTTTTAATGCCTTTTTTGTAATATCTCCGAAAGTACTTTAGATAATATTTTCAATTTTGGCATGTGCTAATAGGACATAAAAACATATGTTTTAGTTATAAAAGTTATTTTTTTGTCCCACCAGTGGGATCCCTGAAACATGTCCTCTGATATTTTTTAGAAGAAAAGTGGTACGCCACTGATATTTTTCCATGTGGATATTATTACTGATTAGTCTGGTCAATTCTACATAAAAATGGTCTCTTGCGTTTTTCTCCTCAGGCACACCGTTCTTAATTAAAATATTTAATTAGCTCTACTATTTATTATTATTAACATTGATAATGCAAAATTTTGTTTTATAAAAATTGTTTGAAATGACCACCTTCACTTAATAGGCATGCTTCCGCCCGTCTTTGCATCGGATATCGCACTCGTTCAAATATTCCATGGGAATTCCGTATTGTTTCACAGGAGGCAATTATTCGCTCCCTTAAATTTTCTAAAGTGTTAATGGGAGTTTTATACACTAGAGTTTTAAGATGACCCCACAAGAAAAAATCCAAACTATTGAGATCAGGGGATGTTGCTGGCTATTGTTGAGCTCCTTCGCGACCTATCCAACGATTCGGATAAACTGCATCTAAATGGTCACGAACAATCACACTGAAATGAGCAGGAGCTCCATTATGCATGTACCACATTTGATTCCTTAGCGCATATGGTACATCTTCAAGTAACACGACACAGGTAGTTCTTTCTTCTAGGAGGAAATGCAGATAAGACTGCCCGTTAAGGCGTCCTGGGCAGAAAAAATGGGCCTATAAGATTATAATTAACGATTCCTGCCCATACGTTAACCGAAAATTGCTCTTGAAAACGGGTTTCGGTTATGGCATGGGGGTTTTCGTCCGCCCACACATGATTATTATGGAAATTTTTAATAGCATTCCTAGAAAAATTTGCCTCGTTTGTGAACATAATTTGTGAATGAAACTGCGGATTTAGTGTAACGTTCTGAAGGTACCACTGACAGAAGTTCATACGCTGTGGAAAATCCCTGGGAAGTAATGCCTGTACTCTTAAAATACGGTACGGATATAACAAATAATCAAACAAAATTCGCCAAATAATTTGATGACAAATATTTAGAGTTCTTGCGATCTTCCTCGTACTTGTCTCAGGATGTTCGTCAACTTCCCGTAGCACTACTTCCTTAATTTCGGGTATTCTGACAGTTCGAGGTCTACCTTCCGATTTACCTTTATGGAAACTACCAGTTTCACTAAGACGGCGATGAATATTTGAAAAGGTTCGGCTATCTGGTAAGGCACGATTAGGATATCTTTCCTGATAAATACGTAATGCATGCATTCGTACCATATTTAATGAAATACTTGAATAAAAACAGCAATTAAACTAAAAATCGAAGAAATAATACAATGGGATGGTTATAAATGTCAACAACTTACTGTATGTCAATAATTATTTTATGAAAATTATGTTTTTAAGAACCTTCCAGGACTAGATTTATGTGATCAAAAACTATTCGTCAATACTGCAAAATGAAGCTAATTTAATTTAATTATTTTAATTAAGAACGGTGTGCCTGAGGAGAAAAACGCAAGAGACCATTTTTACGTAGAATTGACCAGGCGAATCAGAAATAATATCCACATGAAAAATGTCAGTGGCGTTCCACTTTTCTTCTAAAAAATATCAGAGGACATGTTTGCAGGGACGCCACCGGTGGAACAAAAAATAACTTTTATAACTAAAACATATGTTTTTATGCCCTATTAGCACATGCCAAAATTGAAAATATTATCTATAGTACGGAGTCGGAGATATTACATAAAACGCATTAAAAAAAGAAAAATTTCAACACCCTGTAGCAAAAAATTTAAGCCGTTTAGGACATATGTTTATATGAACTTTTCTTCATAAAATGACTTGAGGAATCACACCCTAAAATATTAGCACTTCATTAAGGAACACCCTGTATAATACCGAAAAATTTATGTCACCAATAACAAAAGGTGAAAACTTCTCTGGCATGGAGATATTTGCTTCGTTCATACAAGCAAATTGTCAACCGATTTCCAATTTTTCTCTGCTTTGCGAACATAGGCGTGTTCGATTCGCTGGTTTAGATCGATCCGGATCGATCTAACTGATTCTACCTGATCTGACCTGTGTTCGATTGATTTGCAAATGATCACTTTTCCCCCACTACAGTTGTTTGTTTTATTTACTTTATGGCATTGGAGGTTATAGTTCCATTCTATCCCTGTTTTTAGATTTTCATTGGGTAGGTACCTATAGATTTATTAGTATATTCTTTGATATTATGTTTTAAGAAAATTAACTGTGATATAAAAGTAGAAGTGGATGAATCACGTCTTTTTGAACCCATCTAGGATAATATTTCCTGTACGTGAATGAGAAGAGTGGAAATAAAATATGTTAAAGTTGTTTTAGTTTAGTCGCCCGCTTTATAAAAACTACTCTCGACTAATTTTTGTTAAGTCAAAATCGAAACCCAAACGAACAACTGACATACAAATCCTTAGATCACTGAACTGATTTTTAAGATCAGATCGATCCAAATCTCTTTCCCAATCGAATACGGCTCATGTTAGAAACGGATCCACAACCAACAATTTGGTTTCTGCGAACGGCGGATTTTCTGTCAGCGGTTTGGGATTTATCGTGTGCATTGTTCCATTTTCCTAATGCATTAGGGTTTAGAATCATAATTAATTCTTCAAATAGTTGTTCAAGTGGAATAGGTTGGTTCTCACCTGATCCTGTGCTGAAGCAAAACTTTCCCCTCCAGACAAGTCCGCGTCAATTCCATTTGCATCCCGACCACTTTCGGGTCTGAACAGTACCGACCTCTCATCCAGGAATAACATTTCAGAATTTTCCTGTAAAGAATAAAATAATTATAAAAGTGTGCGTACTACTTTACCTATTGCAGGTTTGCAGAAATATATTTCGTTGACAGACAACAGTTATTTTATTATGTATTTTTTACCTGCAATTCGATTGCAGAATCTAGCAGTAGTTGTAGGTCCTTACAGAAACCTGCCTCTTCTGGACTCAGCATCGCCAGAGGCCCCCCTCCTCCATCTTTCGATCTGTATACTGCCAGCGCGTCCTCCCAATAGCTGATACAGGTCTCAAGTGCCTCCATACCTAAAATAACAAAAGAAAAACGGGTTTATTAAATTATCTAAATAAACATAAAATAATTAAAAAGAATTTCAATTGCACAATAATTAGCCTTTTCACTATAACCGAATTCATCATATTCAGCATTAACATCCTGAATTAGAAACCTATTGAAAATACATCCCAATAATAAGAATCTTCCTAGAGGATCACAAACCTTTCCTAGAGACAATTAAAAAGATTCCGCGAAAGCAGAAAGTTTGAAAACATGAGATCAAAAACCTTATTACGTCATCCCATTATTCGCGCAATTATTTTATTGGTCAGCCTCGACGGATTATATTATTGCTATCTTTGTTTGAATAAAATAAATATACAAGAACAGCTTAAAAATAGAAAACAACCCGCCCGATATTCAGGTAAACGCGTTCGACCTTCAGCCGAATAACTGGGACCCATAGGCCGAGGCAGATGTGACGTCAGTGAGTTTATTCTCGTGTTTTTATTGAAGAAGGTATCTTGTTTATTTATTTTCTCAGTCAATAATTCAAAATTTTAAAAAACTGAACCGTAGAAAATTTTATTTTTTAGTATTTAGTTAAAAAGCCCATTGTGACCCAATGAATTAGTAAGACACGCATACTAAAAAGACCCATTCAATACTAGGGGGACATCCATAATGACGTTACACGAATTTCATGATCTTTTGGCCCCCCGGCACCAGGTCCGCTCAACTAGGGAATTCAATCCCGGAGGAAATTTTCAATCCCGGGATTTCGGGATTATAATTTTTCAATCCCGGGATCCCGGGATTTATAAAAAAATAATTTTCCTTGGAGTTTTTCCTATTAATTAAATAAAAACATTTATTTCTTTATCAGAATATTAATACAAAACCAAGAAACTAAAACATACTCTCTTCATTTAATTTTAATAACTAAAAAAAATAACAATCAACATATAAGTACACTATAACATAATAATATAACCTATAAATAAAAAAAATGTTAAAACATAACATAAAAACGATTCTTATAGTAGGAAAAAAGTTATTCTAAACTTGTTTTTAAAAAAAATTTCTTAAAAAAATAAGTTGATCACTTAACCTAGACCTTGTGCACGATATAAATTAATAAAAAATGCAAAGATAAATACCGAAAATCCCGGGATTAAATAAACGACAATCCCGGGATTTCGAGATCGAGAAAATGTCCGGGATCCCGGGAAACGAGATCCCGGGATTGAATTCCCTACGCTCAACTTCCTTAAAATTTTTAGTATGCTTGTAGTTCAAGGTGCAAGTCACTCAGTATAGGATCCTAGACGAGTTTTAATACTTCTGCTGGTTTTGTTATAATACGTGTCAGTTGGAAATTGCATGGAAGAAAAGAAACCTCTATAAACCTAGCAGAACAAGGTGCTCAATATTGAAAATTCTTGTATGGAAAATTAGGTGCTAGTTAAGTGCTAATTAGGTGCCAACTTTAAAATTTAGGTGCTCCTATGGTTTTTGAGAAAATTATATTTTTGTTTTGTTCTGCTAGATTAACGTTAAGCTAGCAGAACATTACTGTCAATTAAGCTAATCAAGAACAAAATGTAGTACCAAAATTAGGTGCTTTTTAGGTGCTTATTGAATATCTAAAAAAAAATTTAATTAGTTAAGGGTTTTAAAAAATACCGCCATGTTCTGCTTATTTTAAGAGGAACAAATTCCGTCTAAAAGGTATATCGGCAACCGGTTTGTTCGTTGTTACCAGAGCATTTTTTTTTAATTCAATTTTTTTAACTAATATTATTTTATAAAATTTAAATACAAAAAAAAATGCTCTGGGTAACAACGAACAAACCGGTTGCCGATATACCTTTTAGACGGAATTTTTTCCTCTTAAAATTAGCAGAACATGGCGATATTTTTTAAAAACCTTAACTAATTAAATTTTTTTTTAGATATTCAATAAGCACCAAAAAAGCACCCAATTTTGGTACTACATTTTGTTCTTGATTAGCTTATTTGACAGTAATGTTCTGCTAGCTTAACGTTAATCTAGCAGAACAACACAAAAATATAATTTTCTCAAAAACCATAAGAGCACCTAAATTTTAAAGTTGGCACCTAATTAGCACCTAACTAGCACCTAATTTTCCATACAAAAATTTTCAATTTTGAGCACCTTGTTCGGCTAGGTTTATAGAGGTAGAAAAGAATGCGATTGTACTAAAGAATTCATGAGGCCATATTTTTTAATTAGAAACTATCACTATACATGAGTGCTTTGACTCTTTGTATAAGAGGTATTTATTTGATGCCGCCCCAACTGTAGTTTGCCAACCCCCTCTTACTAAAAGCTGTATTTACGCCACTGTATAGTAGCGTTGCAGTAACAAAGTTTGCTAAAATATTCTCCAATAAACGGCGAAACTAGCAATTCTCGTTATTATTATTAGGAAGCAAGCAATTTCAATTTACTGCTAATGGTGATTGCGTCCGATATTTATCGAATAAAGTGCTACGACTGGCTACTTTAAAGGGCCATTACTGACGGGACACTTCACATAGAATAGAGTTCTTAAGATAAAAGGCTTCCTATGGTCTCGTTTATGTTAAAAATGTAAACCTAGTTTTGTTTATTTAGGTTCCTACATTTTTGTTTTACGGTGGTTAAAATAATTATCAAACCTTTATTTTTTGGGAGCTTTATACCACTTCATTTTAAAGCTAACTTTGGAATAACTGTAGCAAAATTAAAAGAAAACACTATGCTGGAGTTCCAAAAACAGTATTTCAAACAATGCATACCTAAGAAATCTCCCCCAAACCTTTTTTTAGGGTTACTTTTAGTTTGGGTTTTGGAAGATCTTTCGGTACTGCTGTTCTAGCAACACCAGCTAATTTTTTTTCTTCTAGAAGTGTTTATAGATGTGTCGTTAATATAAAATGCCAGTTTGTCTGGCAATAGCCTTCTATCAATATTTTTTTTATACAACCCTCAAAACTTTGTTAATTCTTTTGAGTAGGGTAGAGCGGGGTTAGTTGAGCCGCGGGGCTATTTGAGCCACCGGGCCTACTACATGAGTGGAGCAGTGTAAGATTAAAACGAGCATTGCGCAGGATGCAGTACGTCTTGGGAGCCGTAGTGCCGTACATTAAAATTTTAGTCGGTATTCAGCATTCGCTGCGAGAGGGCGGTCGTTCTATTTGGTATTTCGCGCCAAAAGTAAAATATTGTTTTTCAAGGCATTTGTGGTCGTAGATCGACATTTTGGGGGATACAGGCAAAAGGTAAGCTAATTATTAATTATTACACAATTGCTCTCGTGGTTTCCTAGTTTGAGAGATGGACTTTATACGACATTTTTGATATTAAATAAGAACATCTGAAATCCGTGGTGGGGTTAGTTGAGCCAAACTTTACGGGGTCAGTTGAGCAATGGCTCAACTAGCCACGCATCCATGAATTTGATATGCCATCTACATATACGTGTAGTGTGTTTGTTTCACCAGAAATATGGCGACCATTACCAAAAGCAGGTCCTAGGAAGCGGCAAACACAGAAAAGGAAACGCTCTTCTGCTATCCTTACTGACACTCCTGAAAACGAGGCATTGGAGCAGAGCAAACGGAAGAAAAAAAGTAAAGTCGATGCGATTAAAGAGAAGGCTGTGAAAAAGGCCGTTTTCACAAATTCATCCAACCCTACCAAAAAAGTCGATCCTTCTTAAAAGAATCAAAAAGAACAACAAAAATGTTCATCATCAGATTCAGACGATGAAAAGACTTTAGACGCCATAGCAGGAAAACAACAAGCATTGGAGAAGAATGCCTTAAAGGAAAGGAAGAAAATTAATAACCGCTCTACATCAGAGACTTCTGATTCAGAATCAGAAGAAGATAAATATTTCTGTCTCGTGTGTTTAGAAAAATTCTCAGATAGCACTCCGGGTGAAGAGTTGTTCTTATGCAAAAACTGGGTTATTCAAAATGCACTCCCAATGGTAGTTTTTATTATGTTTGTATAAATTGTGAAAGTGATTAGAGTAATAGTTAATCGTTCTTGTGTACTTAATAAAGAATATGATTTTGTTTTTATGTTATTTTAATTTCCCAATACTATGTTTGGACTATTGTATGGTAAGTCTACTGGCACAACTTACCCCATATATTGGCACAACTTGCCCCGAGTGTGGGGATAGTTGAGCCAGTAGAACCCTACTATAGTAAGTGTATTCTTGCCCTGAAACTAAAGTAGTTTTGACAATTTATTGATATAATTAGGTCAGCAAATAACCAAAGAAATATTTGATAAATATATTTGTACTAAATGTTAAGCAAATGCGGAACAATTAGGTTATTACCAAAAACTGGCCCAAATAGCCCCGCTCTATCCTATACCTATCGCATAGCGAACGGAACTGGGTATATTTCCACACCCACACCCGATCGCACTGGTGTCAAGCCTCCCGTTTCGATTGCCTATCATAGTCTAATATACTATTTCAATTTATGATTACCATCATTGCCTCAGTTATCCGTACTATTTCCACCTACTAATTTAGGCGTGGTCAGCTGGAAATTTTCTATACTATACTGCTACATATTAATACATAAATATGTATCCAGTGGTGGTGCAAACTAAAAATTTCACAAATAAAGACAAATATCGTTCTTGCTTGTTGATTTATTTAATTTAAATATATAATATTAACAAACGCGAAAGGAATAAAGAAATACAACTGCAATAATGATAACAAAGGTGAATAGTAGTAATAGTAGTAACATGATTTATTTAGCAAAAAGCTACAATTAAATATTTTTTAATACATTTTTTTAACACATTTTTATAGACGTATTTTTAAATTTTAAAACGTAACCTTCTTTTAACAAAAACAGACAGAAAAGTTAAACATTTTGCAAATTGTATCAAATATTACGTATAATTTTGTTTTTTAATTAAATATAATTTTAAAAATTTTTTAAACAGTTTTAATGATTTTTGAGATTTAATAGAATTTTCCAAATTATTATATTCTATCAAACCTTTATAAAAAATGGTTTTATAAGCTAATGTTTTAGACACTCTATTCATATAAAAATTTTGATTAGGTAGTTCTTGTTTTATAATTATGATGGTCATAATTAAAAGAACAAAATTTTTTTAAACAATCAGGCAATAAATTATTTTTAATTTTATGTATAAAGATACATACTAAATAAAAAATTAAATTTCTTACATTCAACCAATCTAAATTTTTCAACAT
Organism: Polydrusus pterygomalis; assembly: GCA_963969555.1. Taxonomy (NCBI): domain Eukaryota; kingdom Metazoa; phylum Arthropoda; class Insecta; order Coleoptera; family Curculionidae; genus Polydrusus; species Polydrusus pterygomalis. The sequence continues at coordinate 30,395,160 of OZ018376.1, read as the reverse complement.
AAAATTAATTTTTGTATATTTTTCACAATTTAAAATAATCGGCATTGCCATATTTTGTAAAATTTGTAATTTATTAAATATATCTTCACTAGCACAATATAAAATGGAAGGACAATAAAGAAATTGTGGTAATATAATAGTATTAAATACAGTTTTTTTAGAAAACAAACTTAAATTAGAACTAATTCTTTTAAAATAGCCTACTTTTCCCGCAATCTTCGATATAATACTTTCAAAATAATTTAAAAATTTTAATTTTGAATCAATGATTATCCCTGAATATTTAAAACTGTTTACTAATTCCAATTTTTCACCATCAATTACAACATTTATATTTTGACAATTTAAATTATTACCCATAACCATACATTTAGTTTTTGAAATATTTAATTTTAATTTATTTTCTTTTAGCCAATTTAATAATATATTTATCTCAGAATTTAAAGTATTTACACCATCAAAAATATTTAAAACATTAATGCAAATTAAGGTGTCATCAGCAAACATTTGTAACTTACACATTTTTAAAACTAAAGGCATATCGTTGATGTATAAAATAAATAATATTGGACCTAGTATACTTCCTTGAGGAACTCCTATATTATTTATTTTTTTATTTGAATATGTTTTTGAAATTTTTGTTTTTGTGACCTCTTACTTAAATAATTTTTAAACCATTCATAAACGTTTCCGCTGATACAATTTACTCAATAAATCTAGCCCTGTCAATTGTTTCGAATGCCCGCTTAAAATCCAAAAATACAGCTATAACATTTTCCCCTTTATCAATGGTTCTCTTATACGTCTCAATCGCACATTGAATGGCTGTCTCTGTCGAGTACCCTTGTCGAAAACCAGCTTGAACGGAAACTAAAATTTTGTTGGCATCAATGAATTCCAATAACTGTTCATATACGACTTCTTCCAATAATTTCTCAATACCCCATAAAACATTTACTGGCCTTATCTCATCCCATCTTTTAGTGTTTTTTTACTTTTGGCACTGGTGTAATATAAGAACATTTTAACTCATCAGGCATATTTCCATATTTTAAACAAGAATTTATTAAATTTAATAATGGGTAACCAATGCTGCCAAATGTTTCTTTTAACACCTTTTTATTCAATATTTCTCCATAGTTATTATTTGAATTTAATTTTGAAATTATTAGTTTTAATTTATTTAATGATATTTGATTGAATTCTTCAAAAAAATTATTACTTCTATTTACTATTTGGCATTTCCTGAATTTATTGACTGAACAATTTCTTCACTGCTATGAATATAATAAGAATTTAGTTTTTCAGCAATAATAAATGGGTCCGTTTCTTTTTTATCCTCGAAAATTATTTCTTTAATGTTATTTTTAATTGTAGGTTTAACTAAATTTTTTAAAGTTCTCCACATTTTTTTACCATCTCCCTTGTTATTATCTATTTGTTTATCATAATATAATGTCTTTTCTCTTCTTAAAACTGATACACATTTATTTCTAAGTTTTTTATATTCTTCCCAATCTTCATTGATTTTAGTTATTGAAAATTTTTGGTACATATTGTCACGGTCTTTTTTTGCATTTAAAATTTTTCTGTTGAACCACGGCGTTGGATTATTTTGAATTTTGATACATTTTGTTTCCTGTATTTTATTTATGCATTGATCTACGTTATTGTAAATTTGCGTAAAAAGTAAATTTATATCCAAAATGTTATAATTCCAAAAACATGAAATAAGTTCCAAACGTAATTTGTTATAGTCAATAAAGGTCACATTTCTAGTTTCTTTGTAATCTTCACATAAATTTTCTATTTCAACGAAGATCCAATTATGATCACTAATTTTAGGGTTACTTTCAACTTCGGCATTTAAAGAAAATTAATTTGTTATTACCATATCTATAACAGTTTTTGATTTCTCCGTAACTCTTGTATATTCTGATATTAATTGTTTCATTCCATATAATCCAATAATTTGTTTAAATTTCTTTACATAGCAGTCATCATTAATAAAATTTATGTTAAAATCACCCATATGTAGGGGAGAGCAAGGCAATATGACATAATATCTTTTGAAAATCAATTTTTACTAAACCACAAGGTATATTAGGTTTTATTATTTTTTTTAATATGGCCTCTTAACGTTTTAAGTGAATTAAAATATTTTACTTGTAAGAATTGCAACATTTAGGAAAAATTTCAAAAAATAACAAGCATTACAAAAACCATTTAACATTATAGGGTAAGGCAAATTGACATATCAAATTTTTCCCTTAAAGGCATAATGACATGGTTGTATGAAATTAACTGTTCAGTGAGTAAAAAAAAAAATAACAATGCGTAAGTGTAAAATATAGTTTCTATTTTTTATATTTTATGTTTGTTGTACATTAACGAAATTAAAAAAAAATATTCAAGCAAAATATGAGTAAATTAAGAACGACATACTGCTATACAGGCAAAACGACACACTGCTATGTAATTTTGCCCAATGTGCAATATAAAGAATAAATATATATTCTAGGTTATAATTTTATTCAATCATTTAAATGTTAGTGTAATATTAATACTAGAGGGTTAATAGTTGTGGGTTAACACTAAAACATTGGCAGCGACCTTATATATTTAAACCAAAAATATTTCAACAATCACTTACCTTGATATTTTACATAGGAAAATACACAAACTCTCTAGAAAACAGCAAACGATCGACTATGCTATTTTATTACGACTGACGATCTTAGCGGTATTAAGATTTGTTTTGTAGTAGAGAACTCAACACGAATGTAATCAAACTGGGCCAAAAACAGGTAATATGTCATTTTGCTTGCTATGCCATTATGCCTTGCTCTCCCCTATACTTATATTATTTTGATCCCATAACATTTCACATTTTTTTTCAAAAAAATCTACAAATTCTACAATATTTCCACTTGGTGATCTATAATAAAAACAAATATCGTAAACTTGTTTTGTCATTTTAAACTTAACATGTAAATACCAGTAGGTACTCATAATCCACAAATATTTCATTAAAATAAGACAACGGTATTTTATCATAAATCCATACTAAAAGCCCTCCAGTGTGTTTTGAGTTTGATATACATTTGAACAAATTATAATTCTTTATCTCCATTTCACCATCGCTTATATCTTGGGTAATATGTGTTTCCGATAAACATAAAATAATTGGTTTCTCTTTTGTGATAAAATTTTTAACCTCATCTGTTGAGCTAAAATAACCTTGTATATTCAAATGGTAAATTTTGTTTCCATAAAGATCCTGATTTTTGACGTTGTTTTTTAGTATCTGTTTCTCTAATTGCTATTCTTTTTGTTTATAATGAATTTTTGATTTTGCTTTTTGAATTTGTTGGATGTATATTTTACAATTTAAATCAAATAGGCAATGATTTATAAAATACCCCAAGTTGAATTTTTTATTTACTTCATTGCAATTTGGGCAGATTACCATATTACTTATAGTATTGCACACTGTTGCGTTGTGACCTTCGTACCTTCGTTTCCACATTTCATGCAAACTTGATTTTTCGTACAATTTTTTGCTGAATGATTGTACCCTGTACACTTAAAGCATCTTAATAAATCTACGTGCTCAAATACTGGACATATTGAAAAGTCAACAAAAAGAATACCTTGTTCCATAATCGCATCAAAATTAATAGGATCAACTTCTAAAATTGCCATATACTTTGTCTTCATTTTTTTAATGACAACAATTTTAATTTGAGGATTTTTTAAAAAATCATTTTTTTCTATTATGTTTTTCTTTAGTTCTTCTTCATCCATTTGATCTTCTATTCCAATTATTTTTATTCTTGGTACTTTTTTTTCCTCCATATTTACTTCATAATTTTTACCAATTTTATTTACAACTTCACACTTTAATTTTTCTATTTCTTCTTTATTTTTACAATATATTTTAACAGCACCATTTTTAAGATTATCAACTCTTTTGATGTTAACATTTAGTTTTGTCGGATTTATGTGTATCCCAAGTTCCTTTCTCGTGACTTTGTTTTCTTGGATGGTATTAGGTTTTATTATTAAACTACTTCCTTCAACCATCGATTCTTTTGATTTTGTTATTGGATTTGGACTTGGTGTAATCGGTTGAAAATTATTTGTAGAATTTAAACATTCACTGTATAATTTGACATTATTTTTATCTTCTTTATAACAACATTGAGAATTTTGAGTGTTCTCGATATATATTGAATTTTCTCTTTCAGCAAAACTATCTTCTCATTTAATTCTCGAACTATCACGTCCTTAGCTATAATAAGATCATCTTTAGCCTGCAATACTTTTAAATACATGTTTTGGTTTTCATTTTTGGTTTCAATTTTTGACATATCCTTCATTTCTTTAGTTTTTATTGAATTTTCTTCTTTATCAGATGTTTCATCATTTAAATTACAATTTTTATCGGTTCTTTTTCTTAAAGACTTGCTCATTCAACGATTTGTTTATTTGTCTTTACGTTATAAATACTATTTATTTTATTATTAGGATATAAATATAAAAAAAAAACACATTAAGATACTACAAAGCGAATGAAAAAGGAAATTTCAAGAATTATATCAAATTTAAGGCCATAAGTTACAGGACAGGTCACTTAAAGAGAAATAAAAGTAAAATATAAAGCGTTGGCTCAATTTTTATTAGAGACGTGTCTCTGCTTCTAAAAGGGAATTGTGTCTTTATCGTCAGAAAACTGTCTAGGTTGTAGGTTGGCAAAATTACCTAAATTATAGACTTCAGATCGCCGGCCGATAAAATTGGAAGAAGAATCATGCCAGTTTAATTTTATTCTTTTCACAGAAATAAAAAGAAGATAAAAGTTATTTATGAATATTCTACATGATAAATCAGAATGAAGTTCTGAATGCTATAAATCCTTCGTCATTGTCGCATCGAGTCTTGCTTTATTCGAATCAAACCCTATACGCAAAGACATTCTTCTATTAATAAATGCAAAATTTTATGAAACCAAACATTTTGTACACGTAAGTTCCTTTTCAGGCAAATTCGGGGAGTTATACACAATGATCTGCTACCTATAAATAGATGGCACGTGCCATTCATAAACGCTATTAAAATCTTTGTAGTAGAAAGGCGGTGCTGGGTGGGGCAGGGAGTAGGGATTATGGTGGATTTACCTTTGAATGTTATCTTGCTACTATAGGATAAACCTTACCTACCACGTAATCAATTTTTTAAGCGATGCATCGAGGCCATTTGATATTACCTATTAGTAGCGGCTCGTTAATGAAGGGCTCTGGGGCGCCGCCCTCCCTGCAATTACTTCAAACATAATCCAAAAATACTTTACTTAAAAAACCAATAAAGCAATTATGTAAGCAATCCATTAAAATAATTCAAACCAAACATAGCCCTATTCCAGCGGGCAGGCTATACTCATAGGCAAGCGAGTTGCGCGCTCTCAAGATTATACTAAGCGCGGGCGACCGTTTATTCGTCCCGATTCAACGCGACTTCTCGTTATGACTACGGAGGCGTGACGTCACCTACATATCGCACAACGAAGAGCTCAACATTTTCCGCCCAACAGCTGTTCGCGACTCGCGATTCGGCCTGTCGGGGTGCTCACGTTTTGTTTATTTGTTTTGATTTATTTATTAGTTACATTATAAAGTTGGAAAATTTCGTCTAATATGAAGGTCATTGATTTACAGAAGCTTGTGTTTAGTAGTTCTTTGAGCTTAGTGACAAACTTGATTTAAAAAATACAGGGCGGCCACTACCAATATTGAATATAGTACCTACAAGTGCAATCAAAATATAAAAGTAAGGCACAGTTTACGGGTAAGTTTGACAAATAAATATATAATAAAAAATCCTGGATTTGCGGTTGTGAGGACAAAATTTTTTTTTGTTTTGTGTGTCTTCTTTTTGACGGGGATGATAATTGGGCTATAAATGGGGTGCAGGACTTAACATCTTTCAGAGAAAATAAAAAACATGAAAATAGTGCAAAACATCGTTATAATGTGGTAAGTTTTAAGATGTTAGGACAAACTAATATTTTAACTTGTTTAAGTAGTGCTTATGCTGATGAAATTAAAATTCACAACGAGAAAGTTAGAAAAAACAGACACGTACTTTCGAAGATAATAGGGAACATATAGACATTTTAATTTTTTTTAATTTAAAGCCAGCGCCCCCCCTGACTCACTAGTCACGAGCCGCCACTGACTGTTGTATAATTTTAATTTTATTATGCCCAAATAGGGGTAACATACCTGGTATTTCGTATTTTCAGTTATAAGTGATGTATCTTGATATAAAACTTTATTTTATTATAATCAATTTAAACACATCAAACTTATAGGCCTAGGCCACACAAACAAGGTATGAAAATAAAGAGAATTACACACCAAGACAGATTATCCCGATGCATGTTTTCGTATATTTTATGGGCAGCCCCGCAATGTAATTAGGTAGGTACGCCAATTTTTCGCGCAATATATTGCTTTAAAAAGTTTAAAAGACACTTTTCTCCATACTTATCTTATCTTAACATATATAAAACAAAGTCGCTGTCGCGTCTGTCCCCAGCTATATGTGCTTAAATCTTTAAAACTACGCAACGGATTATGAGCCGTTTTTTTTTGAATGGATAGAGTGATTCAAGAGGAAGGTTTTTATGTATAACTAGCGACCCGCCCCGGCTTCGCACGGGTGCAATTTCAGAAAGTGGCATGCCGGGTACTAATATATCCGGTTTGTTCGGGTTTGTATTTATACCAGCGGGTTGCAAGGCATGGGTATACGCTAGTATTATATAAAAGAAAAATTGTAAATACCTAGGTAGTTTATATTAATCCACAGGTCAAGTTCTCGGGCAAAAACTTTTTCAAATTCTTGAACAAGAAATTATACGTATTACCCAAGTTTTTGCCAAATTGTAAAAATCAATACAAGTTATATACCAACTAATATTTGACTTGAGATTACGTACGCGATAACAACGAAGATTGGTTATTTTGCTGGTTTTGTTTGTTTTTTATATTCGATTTTATAAGTTTTATGGTTTATTTGACTTGTTCTCTTTCCTTCGACCAAACCCAAATTTTAGAAACAAACAAACCCTTAAAAACAATTTTCTATCCTCAAAATCTAATAGGTTTGCAACTACTAAAAATGCCAGAAATTACTACCTTATTTCCCAACTTGATCAAAACTTGAGAAGAAATTCCAATTTTTTGGCAAGAATTTTGGGAAAATTTGCAAGAACTTAAAATTTTAAGCCCGAACCTGTCTATTTTTCCATTCGTCAAATCATAATGTTGCAGTGAGCATGTCTAATCGTGTGTATCTCTGTTTACATGCGCGAGGCCATAAATTTGCCACTTCCGTGATTATCGTTTGCTTATCTAAAGGTACATTTCTATGATCCAAACGGAAATTAATGAAACAACGTCATCATGGTCTCAGACCAATGTCGTAGCGGACGCATCTATGGGGGCGGATCTCTTACTGCTGCGTTGCCATACTGCAGACTTTACATACGGTTTTAGACATATTTAAATTTCCCATATCATGGTAATACTTTTAACAGCGTAAGTTTGACAAAGAAAGTGGAGGGGCGAAATTTACAGCCTCTGTACTATATAGTCGATACGTTGATATAAATAAATGCAGCCGATAATTGTTGCAAAAATTGTATGTTTTAGTCGGATCCTGCCAGGATCATCCTGGGGGATCCTTTATAAAACCTATGGAAAAAATTACTAAGAAAAGAGAAACGGTGGCGTTAGATTCTATTGATTACCACGCTACCAAATATAGGGTTAAGGGCTATAAAAAAATAGAAAATATCGGCAATTCAAAATGTTAACATTATTCGCCGCTGGGGATCAATTTACCTGATTGATGTGGCTGCCAGGCATTCCAGCCAGTATGTTAAACTGTCGCACAGGGCCATTTTCAGCGCCATTTACTGAATATAATTAATACCACATTCGTTGTTTCGTTTTTTAGTGATGGAAAAGAAACATTTTGATATTTACCCTACCGCATAGAGGCAGAAAAAAATTTTTTCTGCGGTTTCAGTTCTTCAAAAAATATTGAATTATTTATTGAGAAAAAATTAAACCAAAGACGCTCTTTAATAACAACTCAGAAAACCAACGATCTACGTCATAAGAAATTATATTAACAAGTCGCAGACTGAAGGTCGACCCGCCGGCATCTACCTGAATAATGAGCCTAATAAATAGAAATTAAGCAATTACTTGAAGCAATTACTTTTTAGTAAAAGCAATTGCTTGACTAGCAAATGCTATAAGTAAAAGCAATTGCTAGATCTTGATATAAATAAAATTTTGAAGCAATAATTGCTGTTTTTCTTACACCTCTGTAGCAAATATGCTTATTCAACACAAGTTCAGACGTGGCTTATCCACTTGTTCAGCTTATAGATTTCATAAATATCATGTTCAGTTTGGTGCCTAATTTGCAAAAGAGTTGACGTAAATACAACAACGTCGGTCTATTTATTTAGTACAATAGTAATCTGTTACGTTTTTGTGGAAAATAGGAAACTTATATGTGTGTTTCAGTGAAAATGAGGAAAGAGGTAGTAGTGATGAAGAAATTAAAGACAAGCAATTGATATTCGTTCACAAATTGAAGTAACATAAATAAATCTCTCTGACCACAACCGTTTAGCTTCCACAACAGCTTCTGCACTTGTAGGAAATTTAATAAAAATATTGGCCTTCTCCAAAACTGCATCCATTACAGAAGTGGATGTCTTACAGACAGTAGAACACCGAGTTCTTCACCTACAGAGTTTTGAAAGCCCGGATCCGACAATTTCCGCAGAAAGACTTTAATCTTATTTAAATGCGACAGTGCACCCCCTTGCCCTTTACCAGTATCACCATTTAAAAAATTACTGGATGGAAGAAATCATAAAATATTTTTTGCGAAAAGTCCTATATCCGATATGGCAATAAATCTTCTTTTTTTTATAAAACAACTCCAAATACCATAAGGAATAAGTTACCTGTGCACACCAACACGAAATTTTCCTCTCTTTTTGAAGTAATTAGTTCTTTTTGTTTCCTCTAAAATGTTTATTTTTGCACTTGGACCCTTCTTCCGGTCATCGATTAAATTGTATTTTTATGTGTATTTTTGTAAATAAATCATTTGTATCAAATGAAAATAACTAACATATTCTATTATGACTCAAAATCTATAGGTGGTGAAAATTTTTGGTTGTTAAATGCTCAATCAGGATGCTTTTTTTGTATTTGTATTTGTTGACTAGTGCATGTAATTATTGCCTCTAGGTACCTATATCTTGAAATAAATACATTTAAGGTAAGGACGATGAAACGTCCATAGGTAGGTGTGAAATTTCATACTTTATACCTTTATTACTATTCTCTATTCTTAAAACAACACGGGGTAAAACATTATTGTTAGTTTTTCTCACCCACACCCCTCGATTAGTCATTTTCGATTTCGAAGATCTATTTTTAACCGCAACAAAAAGAATATAGAAAACATCAGGATGTGGTTTAAAGGTTGACACATTCCGTTACCGATTATAGAGTCTAATCATTATAATTACTATTATTTAGAACATGCATGCATAGTAGGGTATTACTCATATGGCGCCAGGGTTTCATTTTTGCCTTTCTGTACGCATTCCAAAGGAACAGCTGACACATAAATCTGAAGGTTTTCCAAATAATTCCTCCAGATTAGCGAGAAAAAAGGAAATAATTATCCAATAAAATCTCGTGATTCACTCCATTCTCCTGTTGAAGGTTCTTTGAAACCTAATATACACACGCTATAAGATAGCTTTGGCCGTTGTATTCAATGTATGACGTCACAGTATTTATTATTTCCAAGAAGAAAGAAGTGACACGAGAAAATGAAAGATTGGTTGATGGAATTCGGGTATTTAATTAAATTGGGTTACTCATGTGTCTGCGTAATTTTAAATCACCGAATGAGGACATTCGCCAATTGAACAGTTTTTGATTTAAATATATGGTTTGTTATTGTAAGTACCTACCTGGTACGACAGGTAAACACAAAAAATGGAAGACATTTAGGGTGTGCAGTTCAGGCACTTAAAGGGGGGGGGGGGTGTACACTGCGGGACAGTACCCCCCAGAGCCAGTTTATATCCTAATGTTTAGGGGTTTAATTGGATACATTAAAACACCCATTATCACTATGCTAACTTTTTAAATGTTTTATAAAAATAAAAGCATTTTTTATGTGACAGTATCCCTTCCAGGAAGAAAAGCTATCTACATCCTGGTGCAGTTTATGAATGAACGACGGGTTTATTATTTTAAAGAATCGAGAGCTAATTTAAAGATGTGTTTCGGTTTGATAACATTTCCGGTTTTACCAAAAAAGGGTTTAATTTAGTTGGGTGTAACTACAGGCCTATAAAAAATAGTATAGGCTTAATAGGCTGTATAAATGGCACCTATAATATCTCTGTACTAATGGGGTTTTGGTTTTTATAGGTTGCCATCCATTACTTTGAGTTGGCAGCATCATTCTCACTGACATTTGCCCAGTTCGGTTTTTACCTCGCAGATGAGACCAGAGTAAGAAAATTTTTAGATCATGTGACCACGGAGGATACGCAGGATAGATGCGTTGATACTTCCCAAGCGATCTTGATGGTTTAGACTTTTATTTTTTAACCTACAAATTTTGTAAACATTAAACTTTGGTAAATGAGTTTAAAACTAAAAATAGTGCAACAAAAATTAATTTTGCTACAACTTCCAGAATATTGTGCCATTCACAAACTACCTATTTTTTGATGATGATAGCTGCCGAAGAAACTGTTCCAAATTTTAACGATCATCAATTCCATCAAAATCGGGGACGTTTCACTCTCATGAAATGTGATTGGCGAATTTCACGAAAAGTTAGTTAAACAAGTTTAGACTTTTAAATTTTCCGCGTTTTGAAAACTTTATCTTAAAAATCCGTCGAAATTCTCCGACAAAAAATATGCACCTCCAATTGCTCGCCGATATGATAAACGAACGGCGTTCAGATTTCTCGCTGTTAATCCGACAAATTTGATGATAAAACCCAAGGTCTCTATACTATAGGTTGCCTGGTAACTTTGGGCCAATCAGATGTTCGCATTTCATGCGCGGGAATACGTCATCCAGACGACACATTTAAAATATTTTCATGGTCAGCATATAAAGAATGGCAATTAAATAGTTTTCACACAGAATTCCTGTGGTTTTGATATGTAAATTCAATTGCTTTTGTTTAAATATCATTTTTTGACAAACTTTAAATGATTTTAGCCCTTAAGAAAGGAATATTTCTTATATATTTTCCTAATTATGGCTTGGGTGGAAGAACAGGCACTTTTACTCTATTATGAATATTCTGATTATTAATTAGGCCTATCAGAAAATAGACAGTATTGTATTACTAATAGGTAGGTAAGTGCTAAAAGCATTTAAAATTTTGCATATAATGTTAAATATTATATTTTGGAAAACCATGTTTTATCTATTATTAAAAAATATTGGGAATTGTGGGAAATAATAACAATAATAATTTCTTTATTTCAAATTATACTTTACAATGGGGAATAAAATGAAATGATGTCACAAAATAAAATAGGTTTACCATTCATTACCTAAGAAGTTCAATAACGATTAGGGTTAATGTCTATTAACACTTTTATTAATGTTTTTGCTATTCCCATAATGTGCAAAATATCATCTATAATTCCATTTCTTAAATTGATATTAATTTGCAGCCCACTGTTGTAAAGTGGATATTCCAGGCAGCGGATAATGCAAAGTTTGTCTTAAATATAGGTATATGACCGTTTACCAAAATATTTTAACGTAAGCTTTTAAGAGTTCATCCTGTGTCCAGCGAGCTTTAGATTTAATTTTTAAGGCAATGTCCACTTGGTTTGGAGACAAAACATCTTGTTCATCTAAGTTGGATCCACTTTGTTTTAAAATCGTTTCTTTATTTTCATGATCTGCAATTTTTTTTTGAGCTTCTCATTTTCTTGTCTCAATAATGAAAATTTTCTTTCCCAAATAATATCATAATCTGTTTTTTTGCTTGTTGATGTAACCTCCGAAATATCCATGGAAATGTTATCAATGGCCGAGTCAATGGCTTTTAGCTTTTCTGTTTCCAACTGTAATAAACCTTCCACAGTTGCTTTGTTTTCTTTTCGATTTATCCGACAAGCTCTTTTCGATAACACAGTAGGTATCTTTATTTTCTATCAAAGGTAAAAATAATGTCGGGACAGCTATAAAAAATAAATAAAATAAGGGTTCACTAAACCTACAAACTTCTGTCTTAATAATAATAATAATTATGATTATCATTAGATGATACTTCAAGAGCCCTTACAAATATTATTATTGTTATAAATACATTAACTCAACCCTTACTTTTTAATCTTTCACCCCTGAATAATATAAGTTTATTTACTTTGGGCTTGGTTGTCACTTTATTAATAGAGAACTGCCTATTTATTTACTCTTTTTCACTTACCATCTTTGTTTAAAACCATTGGTTGGAAATTCATTAAGCGAGCTTGCAGTTCATCTTTGTAGTCAGTAAACAGAAAATGCTTGCTGCATATCCTCTTATTTTTGGGCGTCCAATTATCCTTTCAGCAACATTTTCGTTCCCATTCTTTTGAAACGATGGGGTTTTTTGGGAATGTAAAAAACATGATCTTTTTTCGCCTGGATCTGGCTTCTTCTTTAAATTACTGTTACATCTAGCTATGCTACAAATATTGCCACCACTCATATCTAAATAAATATTCAAACAATAATTTGTTTTAAAATTAGAACATAGAGAAGATTCAAGTTTAATAAACTAATCTTGAAATTCACACAATGAAAATCGCTGAAAATTTACAATTTGTGATAGTTTTCTCACAAAATAATATTGTGAGTTCGCAAAAATATGTCCACACTTCACAATTGTTTAAAATTTAACCACCTAAATAACAAAATAACACTACAAAAGCAATAATTCAGTGAAAACCGCTATGTACACCATGTAAACAAATCAACTTTGTCGTCTCGATGACGTAGACACCCCGCTCACGTCGCTTCGGCCATAGAGTTACCAGGCAACCTACCCTTTAGAGACCTTGGATAAAACCTCAGACCAAGCACTATAGACAAAGCTATTTACATTTGGCCTTAAAAACAGTTTTATGTTCACAGTATAAGAATTTACGCACTGTAGTAGCAATACGGCTGTGATCGCCGTTCGACGTTCGACACTCCTTGTCGAAGCGCTTTACAAGACGTATCCCCTCCATTTCGTCCGGTTCTCCGCGCGCATAACTTCGTAGCGAACGACGCGCGCCAACTTTGAAAATACAGGGTTGTGTTATTTGAGTTTGTTGAAAGGTCAATCAATCAATAGCTAATAATATCTGGACAATAGCAGTTTATCATAACAATTTTAAAAACTTCTTTGTGATATCCATAATGTATATTATATCCTAATAAAACAATGCACCTATTGAGATTCATTACCTGTTAAAAGAGATATCCTCTGCCGCACTTTTCTCGGTATTAAAACAATTATGCACTAGACACAGTGGCATTGTTAATACCTATCTATTGTTTTGTAAACTTATATATCACAAAAATAACAAGAAATTGTGCAACAAAATTAATAAACATCACAATAAAGACGCGAATAAGTTACACAATCTTGATTAGCTCGCCGACTCGCCGTGATTCGGCGAGTCTCGTGCTTTTGGTTAGCGTTAATATAATTTCAAATTTTTTCTAGGGAAAAATATGAGTTTCCCGTCAAGACAGCCTTTCCTAGAGATGCTTAAGCCTATAGGGATTAAGCATTTTAATTTTTTTTATAGTTTTGTGGTGGATGTAACACCATTTTCATTGTATTCTCCTATTCTTCACGCTCTCTTATATTATCTAAAATAAAATACATGCATACATGTCCAGAGAACTTAACAAGACAAAGTTATCCAGGCCCGCAACCAGAAGGGAGGAGGGGGATCACTCCGCCAGCTCTGCTAGTGCAAAAGCAGGAATAGTTAAGCTTGCACTAGAAGTAATTCTGTATTGACTTTGTCTCTTAATTTATTTCTCCAATGTTGATAATCATAAGGGACGCTGGGTAAAAAAGTTACAATTCAGCAGCCTTGGCAAGGGGGGAAAACTTGTATCACACTAATTTCTTTCTTAAGATTGTGAATTATCCGCAAGCCACAGCCTCTGCATGTGTCACCAAACCAAATCTTATTACGAAATAAGCGTTATGCGTTGGTTCTTATTTTATATACCTTCTTTAATTTCTTCCCATATTCCAACTATTATACAATCTCAGATCTAAGGGTTTACAGAACTAGTAAAGTAGGATTTACCATTTTTATCGGCTTTGTAATTAAAACGATTTCTCTAATTTGAAGAAATAGTCCATACTTCAAGTGGAGTAAAAGATTGAAAGGGAAAGAAAAACTCTAAGTCTTCCTCCACTAATATATTCCAAATGAATCTTATTTAAAGATACCTCAACATGTTTCGAACATAGAAATGTTCATCTTCAGGAGAATTAAGATGTTATAAGCAAGAAAAATAACTAGTAATAACGCTTTAAGCTAGGCTTTAAGATAGTGAGAATGACACGTTAACATTCTAAGTCAGAAAAGAATCAAAAAACAAAGAACCGAAGTATTAATTTGCCAGGTGTAGGGTAATAATAGTAAAAATTAGAGGAAGCAAGGCCCATATGTGAAGAGAAATCAGTACAGCCGTGGAAAAGAGTAAAATTTAAATTTGAACATGCTGATGAAAGGGGAAGAAAAAGTGATCCAGTGTGAGGAAAGCAATGTATAAAATAGTAAAATTAAAAGTGGAAATTAGTGTTAAAATTTAATGAAGGTCGTCATAATGTGAGTAGTCCTAAAAATTTTGAGATTAATTGACTACTCACATTATGACGACCTTCATTAAATTTTAACACTAATTTCCACTTTTAATTTTACTATTTTATACATTGCTTTCCTCACACTGGATCACTTTTTCTTCCCCTTTCATCAGCATGTTCAAATTTAAATTTTACTCTTTTCCACGGCTGTACTGATTTCTCTTCACATATGGGCCTTGCTTCCTCTAATTTTTACTATTATTACCCTACACCTGGCAAATTAATACTTCGGTTCTTTGTTTTTTGATTCTTTTCTGACTTAGAATGTTAACGTGTCATTCTCACTATCTTAAAGCCTAGCTTAAAGCGTTATTACTAGTTATTTTTCTTGCTTATAACATCTTAATTCTCCTGAAGATGAACATTTCTATGTTCGAAACATGTTGAGGTATCTTTAAATAAGATTCATTTGGAATATATTAGTGGAGGAAGACAGAGTTTTTCTTTCCCTTTCGATTTCTCTAATATTTTGAGTTTTCTTATCCAAATTATTTCAAAACACCTTATACTTAATCCACTTGTCAATATTTAGTTTAAATATAAACATATTATTATATGTGTATGTTTGTCCGCATTGGGAAAATTGGGTTCAGAAAACTTATGCATAATAATAAAGCTGCACCCAGACTAAATAAATACGTTGACGTTGAGACAAGGCGTGTTATGGCTTTTAAAAAGTGCTAAATGTCACCAGAAAGAAAAATGCCCGGCTAGATTTATGGGGCTGTTGTGTTATAGGTTTAAAGTATCCAAGTGACCTAAAAGCCATTTACATTACTAACGCGGATTATTCTGAAAAAGTATGCTTCTGAACGAATGTAGGTATATTTTATTATATCTAGAATCAAATATTCTCAAAACTTAGTGCAACCTGTTTTACAGTATAGGTAAACGCGACCTAGTAGATCACAAACTGCAGGCTCAAACTAGGAGGCATATTGCTAATCAGCATCCGAGGGCACCTCTAATATTAGAACCTATACAGACAGTGTGACGAGTAAAGTCCGCATCATATGGGATTTTTTTTTATTAATAGCTTTATTCGAAATTTGACTTTGGCATCAAGTTCTGCTTCGATCGAGATGAAAATTAAGCAAAAAAATAGTAGTCACGTGATTCGCATTATCTGTCAAATTCTAATTTTTTCCAAAAAATAATTCAAAAGTGGGGTTATTTCTGAAAATATGGACAAAAGTTATTAGAAAAGGTTTTTTTAAATGCAGTTTCTAGCCCACATGCAAAATTTCAGCTGCATAAGATAATTTTGATTTTTTACCTATATTTTGTAAACTGCACCACTTTTGTAAAATAAGACTCAACTCAACCTACATAAAACTTTTCAGTTTTGACAAGGCTTTAGTTCGGATACATTTTCTTTAAAGTAGCGCCATATTAAATGTGTGTTTTTCTACAAAATCAAAATTGGGCTATTAAAATTTGTTCGCATGTCAGCAAAGTTTATTTGTTTTGGACCCTGTATAAGGTAACTTCATAAAATAGGTATTTTTGAAAACGTACTTTGTGTCTGAAAATAATACACCTTTATATTAAGACAAAAAAAAACACAGTGTCATCAGTAAAGTGTTCATTAAGTGGAAAATAAATTTTAGTTTATCTTAACGTAAAGTTTTTCTATTTTCAACGATTTAATTTAAAACCCCTTTACTTTATTTTTTATTTTTTTACTTTCAGACACAAAAATACTTATTTTATGAAGTTACCTTATACAGGGTCACAAACAAATAAACTTTGCATCACATGCGACCAAATTTTAATAGCCCAATTTTGAATTTGTAGAAAAACACACATTTATTATGGCGCTACTTTAAAGAAAATGTATCTGAAATAAAGCCTTGTCAAAACTGAGAAGTTTTATGTAGGTTGCGTTGAGTCTTAATAATTTTACAAAAGTGGTGCAATTTACAAAATACCTACTTATAGGTAAAAAATCAAAATTATCTTATGCAGCTGAAATTTAGTATGTGGGCTAAAAACTGCATTTGAAAAAACTTTTTCTTATAACTTTTTTCGATATTTTCAGAAATAACGCCACTTTTGAATTATTTTTTTGGAAAAAATTAAAATTTGACAGATAATGCGAATCACGTGACTACTACTATTTTGCTTAATTTTCATCTCGATCGAAGCAGAATTTGATACCAAAGTCAAATTTTGAATAAAGCTATTAATAAAAAAAAATTCCATATGATGCGGACTTTACTGGTGACACTGTATATGTTGTTTATTTTTATTTATTGACATTTGTTTAGGACTGCTAGATTAGCATACATTAATTTTAACCCTGTGCCGACCAATGAGAATTATGTAGGCGTGGCTTCCAAGGCGCTAAATTTAAATTACTATTGCAGTATGATCGAGGTAGAAGTGTTTTGTATAATTCCAGCGCATTCACCATATATTTGATTCTGTACAAAAAGTTAAATTTCCAGTAATTTGTTTATCTCGGTTAATCATATTATTTCTGATTGTTATTAAATTATCGGTTTTAATTTATTTATATTAAAACAAGATAAATACTTTTTTTTTTACTTTTTAATAACTAGGTACCCCTATTACCTTCGAATAGGAACATAATTCAATAAAACAAAAAAAAATAGTATAAAAACTTAAAATTTATTTATGAAAATACTGTAAACAGTCGAGAACAAATAAAACAATATATTATTTAAAAGTAACTATATTAACCATATGAACCTAAGTATAAATAAGTATGGTAAAAATGAAATGAACTAAAATATTTAAAAAATGATGTAATTAAATAAAAGCCTTTTGCACTGAACCTTCAGTTTTGGATTTCATCATCAGATCAGTGTACTATAAAAAGGTCTGGGCTTAATCTTTATATAATGTAAAATTAGGAGAATAGGTATTGATTTTAATTGAAGTTTGTGCATCTTGAATTATTCTGTCATTACTAACTCCCCCACTCAATTGTTCGACGATGATATTTTGTTGAGTTCTCTTTAGCCTTTTAGTTCTCAATTCATCAGCATGCCCTATGTGTGTTTCAGTAAATGTTGCCATAACTGATCCTAGAAATATACAAATATATTGTGAAAAAATCTGTACAGCCAATCGTATATCATTCTACCTTGTTTCATCACTTTGTCCAGAATAATTAGGATGACATGTATATTATATTATAAAATATTGATGCAATAATTTGACAAACACCACCATAACATAAAAAATGTCTTTAAATCGAAAATATTATTATAAGGTAACCATATTTGTGTAACAAGTGGCAGGAAAAGAAAAATAGGTAGGTACCATGAGAATCTGACTTCATATTTGGAGGACCCGGGTATAGTTTTTAGACACATATATTTACTTCACTCAAAAATATGGAATTAAAAATATTTGTACCAACATTATTTTATAATTTGTAATAAATTACCTTGATTGGAAATTTTCACGACTATTCTTGAAGGGCAAACTCCTCGAATTCTTATACTTCCCCCAGCTTTCATATTACGTTTTTGGCAGGTACTAACACGCCCTTAAACAACAAATATAATAAGACAAAATTTTATATAGATACTTCTTGTAAAAAACAATACCTGTCATATCGCTCTTCGGTTACAACTGTAGTATATATATAAGTACATCACCGTTATTTGGATTTTTATTTTTCCTATGACACGCATAGTCAACTTCCTTATTCTCCAATTTTTTCCACGCTTCAAATTCTTCAATGTTCGGAAAAGTTAAAGAAGACTCTTTACAATTTACTTCATGAACTTGGTTTAAATGCCTTGTAAGGTTGCGGTGGGACGATAACTTCTCTTCTTCGGGACACATTGGGCACAAAATATGTTCAGTTTCATAATTTTTAATTATCATCTGATGGAAGTTCTTCAGATGCCTATATCTTGCAGACTTACTGGCAAATTTTTTCTGGCAAACTTCACAAGTTTGTTTTACTCTACAAAATATAAAATGTAGACCTACTAAATTTAAATTTTGGGCATTAAAAACATACCTATCTGAATCCATTGCTGTTATCTGTTACCAAAAAATAGGTTGTAGCAATAAATATTCCTTTTTTAGAATTCTGTGGGCAATTTGCACTTTAAATACTAATCTAAAATAATCACAAAAAGCTCTACAAAATCTAAACAAAACCAAACAGTAAACAAGCTTGTTGCGCCAAAAGCAAGCCGAGTGGCGAGACACCGAGTCTCCACGATGTTATCTCGATGAGTCCCGAAGCACGCTGTTTGTGATTGGTCGGCACAGGGTTAAAATTAATGTATGCT
Source organism: Polydrusus pterygomalis (assembly GCA_963969555.1). Taxonomy (NCBI): domain Eukaryota; kingdom Metazoa; phylum Arthropoda; class Insecta; order Coleoptera; family Curculionidae; genus Polydrusus; species Polydrusus pterygomalis. The sequence goes on along the minus strand of OZ018376.1, from coordinate 30,375,862 downwards.
CTTTAGAATGTGTCGGGTTAATAGGATATACGGTCCGGCACGGAAACGTGTAAAAGTGAGTTCTGAGAAGTAATATTCGAAGTGGTATAGGCTTGTCCACCCATTGACCGATACTACAATTATTGAATTGACACCAGCGTGAGAACGCGTGAGTACGAGGGGCGATGCGATGCGTTGGTGATGAAACATACTCATTTCTGTTTGGGTGTTTGGTTTGCGATACTTTATATTTTTCAATTTTTCTAACTTATAACGTCGGCTAAGATCAGACGAAAAATTGAATATTTTCAGCGCCTATAATCTCTGATTGGGTAAAAAAAACGCCCCTGCGTGCCAGTGACATTAATCAAATACCGATAAATGCAATCGATCTTACCAACATACTGATATTTATTAAACGCAAACCAAACCTGACAAGTATGTTTATGCTAATTTCTGTTTGCAGCTCAATTTACAATGTTAACGCCTAATGAATATTGAATATTATGGTCATAGATGAGTTCTGATTAAAATCGACAAGCTAGGATGCTGTAAATAAAAAATTAATTGACTATTACGACATATTATACAGTGTGATCAGTAAAGTCCGGATCATATGGGATTTATTTTTATTAATAACTTTATTCGAAATTTGACGTTGGCATCAAGTTCTGCTTCGATCGAGATGAAAATTAAGCAAAAAATAGTAGTCTAAACTTCTTAGTTTTGACAATGCTTTATTTCAGATACATTTTCTTTAAAGTAGCGCCATAATAAATGTCTGTTTTTCTACAAAATCAAAATTGGGCTATTAAAATTTGGTCGCAAGTGATGCAAAGTTTATTTGTTTTTGACCCTGTATAAGGTAACTTCATAAAATAAGTATTTTTAAAAACGTATAGTTTGTATCTGAAAGTCATACTACACCTTAATATTAAGACAAAAAGAACACAGTGTCATCAGTAAAGTGTTCATTAAGTGGAAAATAAATTTTAGTGGTGGGTAAAACATCAAAATTATCTTATGCAGCTGAAATTTTGCATCTGGGCTAGAAACTGCATTTTAAAAACTTTTTCTAATAACTTTTTTCGATATTTTCAGAAGTAACCCCACTTTTGAATTATTTTTTGGAAAAAATTAAAATTTGACAGATAATGCGAATCACGTGACTACTATTTTTTTGCTTAATTTGCATCTCGATCGAAGCAGAACTTGATGCCAAAGTCAAATTTCGAATAAAGCTATTAATAAAAAAAATCCCATATGATGTGGACTTTATAAATAACAAAATACCTATTTTAATTTTAAAGGAAAAGAAACGAGACACAGTCTTAATTCACTGGTGTATTTTATTAAGAAAATTAAGGGTTTTAAATTCTCTATATGTTTCGAACATACAAACATTCATCTTCAGGAGAACAAAAGTTTTAGAAATTCAAACGGATAAAATATACGAAAATTTAAGGGTTTTAGATTCTCTACATGTTCCGAACATACAAACATTCATCTTCAGGAGAACAAAAGTTTTAGAAATTCAAACGGATAAAATATACGAAAATATGTTGATGACGTCTGGTTTTAAGACTTTTTATTTTGTATAAAATATCTTTAGGAAACACCTATAGGGGTGGCACGAGAGCAACAGGAGGGGCGACCGCCCCTGGCCCCCTATACGCCACTGCTTTTGACTGTCGGTTCTCATTATGAGGCGTTATATTATTTGTTATGCACTCAAGATATAATTAGCCTATAAGGTATCAAAATAGCATTACCGGTAAATACAGGTGCATTTTCGTCATCTTCCTTTCAAGGTGGAAATAGAGGCACTCATTCAGACGGAATCATTGGCGACCGGATTCTATAGGAATCGACCGATATTAAGGCTTGAAAAGTTGAAGGCTATAAAGACAAATTCGACTTAAAATTCAGTTCCTAGGCGACATAATATAGAGAAATGGAGAAATCTGTGAATAGTGGTGATAATAATGAATCTCCGTATTCTCATTCTTTGCGATTTTGGATGAATAACCATAAGATACATACAAACAATCTCTTCTACCGTGCGAGCAAAAATTATTTGCATCAAAGAGGGCTTAGATTAAAAAACGTTGAGCTTGGTTTTTGGTTCAGATCACAATGATATGGGGACGATATATCTAACCAAATCTAGGTTAAAATTTTGTCAAATTCATATTATGGCATGATATGCCAAACTAATAAGTAATAAAATAAGTAGACAAATACAAATTTATTTTTGTTGTTTCGTTTCCAAAATTAACAAAGTAAGAATATACAGAAAGAAAAAGAAAAATAATTACATAAATTGCTGAAGTTGGCCACCGCCAATGCTCCAAGCATAAATTCACACGTCTCTTCATATTTTCGAAAGTTGGAGAAATGTTACCACATTCTTGAATAATCATTTCTTGTAATTGTTCTAAATTTGCTGGTGTTTTTAAAATAGTGTTCTTTAAATGGGGAAAAACCAAGTAATCCATAACCGTTAACTAGGTGGGAATTCAATGTCTGATCGGAACTTGATCAATCTGTCGTCGAAAAAGTTGCGTAAGTAGTTAATAGTTTCGGCGGCTGTATAGGCGGTTGTACCGTCCTGTTTAAATATCCAAAACGTAGTTCGTCGTCAAGTAATTGCTCCACAAATGGATTTAAAATATTATCTCTATACCGCTGTGCTGTAACTGAGTCATGGAAAAAAATAGGACCAACAATTCTTCTTCGGGAAACAGCTAACCAGACACCAATTTTTTGAGGGTACAATATGGACTATACAAAAAAATGGGGATTTTCACTACTCTACATGCGTGTATTCTGAGAATTCACATAACCGGAGAGGTGGAGCCAGGCTTCATCCGAAAAAAATAGAGTAATTCCTGCGTCTTTCAAAATCTGCGGCTTGTATTTCTTGGAATACTTGCACTTTATAAGGAAATAAATTTAGCTGCTTCTTAAGAATAGTCCTGCATGTTCCATAAGATCTTCCCACTTCTTGGGACAGGCGTCATATACAATTTGTTGGCGTATTTTGCATAATTTCACGAACGTTTGCAATAAGTTCTTCTGTTCTTACAGATGGTCTTTCTGCTCCTTTTTTGTGTTGTATAGAACCTGTTTCCCTAAACACAGCCACGGTTCTCTTCAGGCAATAATAAAAATTCCCAGCAATAAAAACAACGTTAGGAAAATGTTCGTGAAAATCGTCCATGCACAAACCCGGATTGTATTGCCACTCACCATTTACTCTAACCCCGTTTCGAAAATACGCTTCAACCATATATGTTTTGTGCTGTTCCGTAAAGCCCATTGTAGTCATGGCAACTCGCGTTGAATCGGGACGAATAATTGGTCGCCCGCGCTTAGTACAACACTGGCGTAACTAGCTCTCTGACCTGGGGGTGGCCCTGTTATTGTGATTTGAAGTGGCGGCTCGTGTAGAGGTGGGGAAATTTTTTTTCTGGACCACGCCCAAATTTTAACAAATTTGGTCAATAATCAACAGTAATATCACAAGACCTCGTTTTTTATCGGTTAGATTTTTCAGCTGTCACGAAAACTTTTTTTGGAAATTTTTCGAGTTGAATTTGGACATGTTTATTCTGATTAGATCCCGAGAGCGACTTGGCAGGCAGCATTGGATTTCTAACTTTACAGACCTGGCTTGGAGTTCCGATTCCGAGTTTTAGTTGCGCTTATAGGGTATAGACTAGACTAAAAATATAATAAAATTGATGAATAAATATAATTAATTTATGTAGGTATATAAAAAAAATTCAATTAATCAATTTGTCATTTGACTTATCGTTCGCATTTGGGCGGTCTGGCAGAATAAATTTGTTTCTCGCGGATTCTGGGGGGGGGGCTGGTCCCCCTAGTTACGCCACTGTAGTACAACCTTGAGAGCGCGCAACTCGCTTGTCCATGAGTATAGCCTGCCCGTTGGAATAGGGCTACGTTTGGTTTGAATGATTTTAATTGATTGCTTACATACATTGCGTGAAAACTTCTTTAGGCGCGTTTAGCACTTTTTGTGGGCACTGAATTAAACTGAGCCATCACGCGTAGCCGTCACGCGTCAGGCGTCAGACTCGGGTGTGCTACGCTCGAATTCAACTGCTATATTCAATCCGAACTGACCCTGACCCGAATGAACGTTATACGAAAGAGCATGCCGCCATCGGTCGCATTCAGTATCGACGTATCGACGTGGAAACAGTCAGTGTGCGTTGTCTAGACACTCGTGTATTTGATATTGTTAATTTCACCTTGTTGAAGTTTTCACTTCTGTCGTGTGGTCTTAAGCACACACAATTTTTATGAATGAGTATTTCCAATTAAGATATTTTAACTAATATGTGTTATGTAAGGAATAAGCAGAATTTTTTAGTTGAAGCCTACAACTTTTAATCCTTTCCCGAGTATGCCCTAGAGCCCATGCGATGACGTGTCCCGATCCAATGGCAGGGCCGCGCTCGGGCCCCACTCGGGCCCGACGTGGAAGACCCCGGAGCCGGCGGATTTTGCGCGGGCTTCTTGATACTCCGGTCGGCCAGACTTTGGATGCGTTCACGTTGTTTCGTTTCGTCGACGCAAACCTCGATCAATTCGTCGCTGCCGCAGTCAAAACAACGTATTTCTCGACGGTGCATGAGTGCAGTGCTAGTTTTTGTTGATTTTTGTGCCACGACCTAGGATACCATTTGCTAGTTTCAAATATATTATTGTGCTGGATTTTTACTGATTTTCTTTGATTTGTAGTGACTAAAAAGGTAGGTCAAATAATACTTTTGAATTAAATTAACCCTTAAATTTATGGCGCCATAAGAATATTATTAAATTAGGCGCCAACGTAAACGCAGATGGAAGTGGAGTAATGGAATTTGGGTTATGAATATGTGTGTGTGTCACTTGTTTTTTTTATTTTGTGGTTTATAAGGCAAATATAATAAAATTAATTATGTTCTCAAAAAATACGGTAAAAGTAAAATGTTTTACCACATTCTCAATGCGAATTATTGCAAATACCGTTGTTAAATAACGCAGTTATTTTAGGTACTACTTTTGTTGGTGGATACTAATATTCATACCTTTGTTTCTGTTTTAATTTGTTGTTTTAAAATAATGAATCCAAAATTTTTGAATCTAATTAATGAAGTGAAATAGGGAAAAGATAATGCACATAAAAAATTTATGGAAGACATTTTTATTAACAGTAGGTAGCCTGGAAATTAAACTTTTTTTTAATTTCCCTGGAGTAAGTATCCAAACCACAGAACCCTAATAAACAGGTACGGTACTATTTAATAAATACCTCGAAAAATACCTAGGTAATTGTAAAAACTTGTTTCTCCTAATTAGTTATGAAGTTTATGTACATTGCACATAGGAGTTAATACATACCTAGCAAGTTCATCGCTAAAAATCGGATGGCGCGAATAACTTAAGTATACGATTGGTTTTTAAACTTTTTTTTAATGATACTTTTTTGTTTGCTTAAAATTTAACTGAAATAAATCATCTCTCCGTAACGCAATTAGCAGCGCTGTTTTTTGTCTGTTTTAAAAACCTTTGTTTGCAGGCCGAATAACATTTTTCAGTTACTTTTTGTAAAGTTTAAAAAGTGTCAGGTATTATTTTAATTTTCTTTTTAAAAATCTATTTTACTTTTAACTTGAATTTTAGATTTACATATTTATTTTGAAATAATAAAGTAATTTTGGTTTATTTGACTTCTATAATGTAGGTACCTACTACCTACTATTATTAACGATAGCCAATATGAATACTTCAAAAATATAATAGTTGCAACTAGGTGTTCGGTTGTCACCAAATGTCACCAGTCAAAATTTAATAACAATATAATAAAAAAAACAGGTTTGTTTGTTCGGGTTTGTTCATTGGTGAACATAGGTAGTAATATATTTCTTTTTTGGAGCAAATAATTTTAAAAACGAAAGGGTAATTAAAAAATCTGCTACAATGACATGAGAAACAGAGTGTAAAGATAGCTTTTTCTATACTTTTAAATTGAAGAATTCGGTGACGGTGGAGGGCCAAAATTGGGTTGGGTAACTTTTCCGTGTGATGTTTTTATTAAAAAAATTCATATTGGTAACCCAACAGGTATAAATCTGATAGATACTGACAGTTATCTCCTATGAGTTTACTGCCCATTGGTTTATTAAATTAATGTGGAGGTAAAAAATGGAAACAAGTTTTTATGTTCAGGAGAAAGAATATAAAAATAAAATCTAATAAAAATACAAAAATATTTGTAGCTTAACAAAAAATTTAAGAGTTCCTGCCTGGAAGTTTAAAGATGTATGAAATACTGGAATAACACAATCTTAATCCAGTTTAATTTTATACCGCATTACACAGGCATAGTGCTATGCTATATCCTATATTTTATTAAATATGCACGCAAGTACAAGATTACAGAAGCTAATGGTTTTAGAATTTAAAACATTATTTAAAATAATTCTTAGCAGCAATACCATATTGTACCTAGGTATTTTTATGACCAACCAGGTTTTTCATATAATCTGGTTGTTATATTAAGAAGAAATCGTTTGACTGTAGAAAAAAATACAATAATAAAACAATACAACTATAGGTACCTACTTAAGGTAAGTATTCATAATATATGTTATTTCGCAAATTTTTATTACTGTTACGGTTACCTAGTAACCTCAGTATAATTTTTTTGTTCCTTGCAAATTCATATTCAGATTCAATATTTAAATATTTCGCTTTTGCTTTTATTATCGATTAAACAGTAGAATTATTTTCCAAGGTCAGCCTAAGGCCATGGCCGAAAATAATCACTTGCCTTCTTCAAAAACAAGTTTCAAACTATGAATAAGTTAGAAGTTACAAGAATAAGAAATGTCCGTTATGTTATTATTATTCCTAAAAATTTTGACAGCATCAATTCCGTTTCCTCTTTAAATAATTTATTTTAATTATTTCCACAGCACATATACATTAAATTAAGAAGCAAATAATGACTTAGTATTATATTATAGCTCCTTTTGATTTTACTTTACATACGTTCTGTTGCAAACCATTTTTATATAACGGGGTGAAACGTCAAAACAACCAATTTATTGCATAAATGCTATATATACTATAAAATGATAACCTCAGAATCACTCTCTGGCCTCAAAGGCATGTTTCATTTTTAAAAATAATTTTGACATGCCGGAGACGATGTTGATTGATAGCTACTGTGGTGTTATCTATCTGAACATACAGTGTCGCTGATATTTTTGAAAACAGTCGATTATATTATGTCTTAAAGTTGGTAAGATGGCGAAAACTGTTACGGGCACAGTTCTCAAGGTCAGTCATGTATAAAATACCTATAAATCGCTTGAATGCAGGGGTAACTTCTGGAACCTTGCAATTATTTAAAAAAAATAGTTAGTATACAGGGTGTTCGAAAATAGACGGAGATATTTTAGAGTGTGATTCCTTGTTAAAAAATATGAAAAAAAGTTTTTATAAACATGGGTCCGGAAATGCAGGGTTTTCAAGATACAGGATGTTAAAAAAATAGAAATAAAAAATGAAATTATTAATTAAATTAAAAATACTTACTCGATGCTGTTGAAATTTGGCAATGATATTTGTTGTATTAAGAGGCTAATTTAGCCCTAAATAGATTAAAATTATTGAGTCCAGTGGCGTCCCGGGGGGCACCTTAGCGAATATTATTATCAAAAAAATGTACGCCACTGTCTTTTTTGTAGCTTTAATATTTTTTGTTTAATTAAGCATCTAAAGATACAACTTCTTTGCCTCTTGTATTTTTTTCCTATCTCACTTCATTTCGAGAAAAAAAATAAAAACCGTTTTATTGTATGTCATTGGACAAAATTGGTTTATTCATTTCTACTAAAATAAATCCCAAGTGCATTGGAAAACAAATAATCATTTCTGCACGAAGGATTGACATTTGCGCGTTAGTTCTTTTAGAAAAGAATTATACACTTTTTTTGGCGAAATTGTTCTAAAAAGTTTTTGTCTTGGTTTTTGTGATGAAAAATTACACTTTTGAGGAAATGGCAGACCTGCATGTAATGTATGCACGTGCCTACATGACTGTTATCCACACAGAATAAAAAAGTAGGTTATCAAGCTATTTTTCCTCTGCGAAAAATGGGTTTTCTCGTAAATCACAAAGGCCGCGCAAGTCAATGAAATAAAACATTTAAATGTTACCAACATCAAATAAAGAAAAAACGCGTATCGAAATAGCTTCATTACGATACGCAAATGCGTATCGTAATTCGTAATAGATTTGTTATGATACAAAATAAGAAAAAGTATTTCAGATTTAAAATTAGAAAATATACCTATTTCATATCGTCTTACTAGGTTCCCAGCAAACATGCCAGGCAGGCAAAACGCTTTTAATGTATTGGCATTGCCCTCCTTGTTCATTGGCACAGTATTGGCAGCCATTACCGCAAATGTATTTTTTTGACCCGCTGGCCGTCAGTAGGCCGCCAGGCACTTTGCCTTGCTGGGCAAATCAAGGCAAATTATTATTTAGCCTTTACATGTTAAATGGTAAAAATAAAGCACCAGCGTTTCTGTACATAATATGTATTCAAAAATATTTACATATGCAATACATGTTAAATTACATCTTTTATGTGTAGGTAAAATAGTGATATTCAATGTATAAAGGAATAAAATGGCGGCTTATTATTTCTTCCCGATCAATTTATTACCAAGGCAAAGTCGTGTCCATTTAACTTGGTCATAACCCTCCTAGTTGTGTCTGTGGAGTCTTCGCCCCCATGAAGTTTCAGAACATTTACCTGAAAAAAAAATCATAGAATTATTATTTTAAGCTTCACGGCCATACCATTTTTTTGTGGATTTACTGGTAGTTTTAAACATGTTATAACTGTTTCCAATAAGTATAAAAAAATACTTACTTTGGCGATTTATTATTCCACTCTCACGTATCCGTCATTCTTCTGCAGAAAAAAAGGCAGTAAGCAACTAAAGCACAAAACGGGCTGAATCCCCCGTCGAGAAATGGCGTCTGCGTTTTAACGTGGTTTCAACCATAGGTAAAGCTTTAACTGTCTGTGTTGGTAAAAGACTATAATAATATTAATATTATTGTATCTGGTTTTAATCCAAAGTTCGCTTTTTATTTATTGTATAGGTATACCTACTTAGGTTGTAGGAAATCGGAGAGATAAACTTATAATGATTAGGAAATTTACCGTGAAATCGGCCGAAACTGAAAACAAGAATACTACAAACAAACTAAAGATATTTCTAACCCCATTCCCATAATCCCGCTTCGCGACCAATCATCTACCAATGCAGATTAACGTGGGACCAATGATATCATCATGTGACACAGTTAAAGCGCGGGATTTATAAATTAAGAAAATGATCAACATTTTTAGGCCATATTTAGGCTAACTATGGAGGACTTGAGGTAGGAGGCAGATCGCAATGCATTGGATTCGGTCCCAAATTAGCATCGGTAATTCAGCTTTACGAGTCGCTGTAAGATGGCGCGCGTGTTCGAAGTGGGCTATCAAATAATGGTTTCTTATGGACGCAATAACTATTTTTATTTAAATTAGTTCTTTAAGGAACAAATAAGGACTTTTATATGAATTTACACTTACTTTGTTATACTTATTAGTAAACTCGGCCTGTATAAAGTTCCAACGATGCTTGGTTTTTAAAATAAAGGGTATTAAACATTCTAGCTATACCTTTGGAGCTAGAAAGAGACTTATTTGGCTGCGTTTTCTCTCTGAAAAAGATCCTGTCTTACACCCCGACACAAAGCAACCTCTACTTTTATGATTTGTACCATTATTCATTATAAATATGGAAATTAATTACAATACAACGTTATTTGTCTTGTCTTGCCTTTAAACATTATTTGTTATTTCGAAAAATAAAATGTCAATTGTCAAAAGTAAAAGCACAGAAAAATAAAGGGTTTAAGTAAAAGTTAAAAACTATGGAGGATCTAGTTTTCCAATATTAAAAACGAAGAAGAAGAAGACAACATCAGCCCACTTCGGACCCGAGAGCCATCTATCGGCCAATAGCGAACTAACCAAAAAACCGGGACGGAATTTGAAAATGCTGCCATTGTCGATCGGCCTCCTACCCTATAGTTCTCCATAAGGCTAACAAAATGCATTTACTCATTCTTTGTCGCGATATCGGAAATGGGCATTTACTGGTTGCCTGCTATTAGAAATTCATAGGCGGAAATACACAATGTAAATACATTTAAGACGTTAAAAATAATTTATCATTTAATTTTTAATCCTAGAATAGTTAAACGCATTCACACATGCATTATCAAAGAAAATGTAATGGGACATTAACGGGCTGCCTGATGTTAAATAATATTGGCATTTCTGTAAAAAAAATGTAATTTAAATTCATTGGCAAGTTAAAAAAGTTAGGATTACCTTTTTTGAAATGATGGACCAATGCATATTTTTTATTGAGGAATCATGCATGTTTGCCATTTGTTGCAAATTTAAGAATAATGTATTGGCAACATTTTGCCATCATGAAGCCAACATTGCCAATACGAAATCTTTACCTTGCCTAATAACACTGTTTGCTGGGTTACAAACGGTTCCTAACCTTAACCTTTTCCTAAAATCTTTTCTCCTAACGAGTTGGACTAGATCATTTTTTGATCGCATTTTAATCCCCAAATAGCGTGCAGCACTTAAACGGAGCTTTTAACTGCTAGTTAAAAAACAGTTCACGCTAGTAGACGCCTATGCAGTATCTTTTTTATTATAAATCTAATGGTAGCTATGATGGTACAAAATTCATTATGAGTGCAGTGAACTTGTAAATTAAATAACAAAACCGTAAAGAATGCTAGGCATCAGGTTCTTATTAGTGAAAAATGTAATGGTATAGGTGCTGTTTACAAACCATTACTTATGACGAAACAGGTGGTTATGCAATATTATGTTTTTGTTGTTAATTTTCCTAGAATTAGCAAGTATTGAAACGATAATTATAACGATATGTTACTTTCTATAAGTCATATAAAATGTGTGTTTTCTAATAACAGTAATTATCGTGTGTAGAGTATAAATTACATTTAAAATATTGTAACAATCTCTCAGATTTTTTTATAAACTGAGGCCCGTTTACTTATAGCTCAGGGGCGGATTGAGGATTTGGTCTTGGAGGAAGGAGGCGCAAGCAAATAACCCCAAATTAGGTATTAAGTCAAGGGTGGAAGGGAAGTTGAGATATACGATGCAAAAATGGTGATAGAAAAAAGGTCCCAAAATTTTTTTTTAAAGAAATAAAAGATTCGACTGAAAAACTATAGAATTTTTCTGTACCTGATTGCAAAATCTATGTTATGTCAACTCTGGTATAGTATTTTAGCATAAGATATGGATTTCTCTTACTAGTAGCGCATTCACTGTTCATTTTAAATCAATATTTCGTTACATTTTCAGTTTATCCAAAAATCGGTCAAATACCTACCCATCTTGCCTACAGTTTAGAATGGATACTCTGGGGCGGGTAGACCACGTCCATTGTGCTTGGATCCCTGTGTATTCCAATATAAAAAAAAACAGTTACACACTTGTCCGATATGCCACAATATTCACTTTTTAATTATTTTCGCGAACACTATATTATCATCTAAACATTTTTATGGCTCAAAACTAAACGGATTGCGCGCATTCTAGTGGGTGCCGGCGTTGATCTGTTTTCTTGTCTGCAAAATGGCAGATGTTTTCGGTGAAAACGCAAATAGCGTTCCCTATACTGGATTGTGATGCACTTCGTGGTTTATTTAGTTGTCTACCTTTTGATATTACCAGTGTGACTGCCTTTTATATTAGAGTTAATTCCGTTGGGATGGCGCTACGGTGTATTGATGGCCGCTTTGATTTTGTAAAGAGTATTTTAATACATTTTACCGCCGTCAGTTGTGGAATTGCTTATTGCTTGGGTTATGGCTGCCCGTAGTGTCTAGTGATGTTAAAGAGCAGGTAAATTGCTGAACAGGTTCGAACAGTTCGGTTCTCACCCGGGAACCTGTTCCGTAAACCTGTTCACCTGTTCTTTTGATCATAAATTATTGTCACTTACTCACTTGGTATATTAATATTATTCTTGATAGTATGGCGAAAGCGGAAGAAAAGAGCGGATATGATTTTTAATTATCTGTACAGTACAATACAATTTAGTACACAGAAAAGAAATAACTGAGCCAAGCCGAGCGAACGCGAAGAAAACAGCAAACACACCAAGGTTCCCGGAAAATTTTAAAAATTTCTAACCGCGCCATCGCGTCGTTTAGCCTGCCACTCCTGCCAGTTCAGCGGTCCCCGTCACCGTGTCGGTCGAATCTCACTCTCTTAAAGAACTGAACCTACTCAAAGAACAGTTGGGTAGAAAGAACAGGCTGTTCTTTCATGCGGCGTGGAGCAGACAGGAAACATAGAGCAGTGAGAGCACACACACGGATGCAGCGGTGTTCTGTGAACAGACCGCGCAGCGCCGCGTGGTCGGTTGAATAGGTTAAGCGAGCGCAATCATCTGTCATAAGTCTATCTAAAAAACCGGTTCAGTTCTTTTACAAAGAACAGTTCACTGAACAGGCTATCTCTAACCTGTTCTAAAGAACCTGTTCGGTTCTTTTCTTAACAACTCTAGTAGAGTCCTAACAAGGACGAAACGGCCGTCGTGGTCTACCCGCCCCCAGGGTATCCATTGTGCTGTGTATTCCAATATAAAAAACAGTTATACACAATAACAATATGCCACAATATTCACTTCTTAATTGCCTACAGTTTTACGTTGAAAAGGCTGGACTTTAATGGACATTAATAAAGATAAAGCAGGAAAGGGACAATGACGTTTAAAAGCTATGAAAGTTTAAAAAATCATGCCTGTATACAGAATGATTGCGGTTGCAAATGAAATATCTTTAAAATTTTAACTGACGAGAATAACCAAAGTTTGATGTTATTGGGTACCGGTTCTATTTGAACAAATGTTCAAATAATATGCCATGTAAATATGACAGAACACATTTTTTGTCGTGTTTTCTCTCAAGCATAAAAAATTTTGGTGACGACTAGCATAAATGATGTCAGCTTTTAAAGGCCAATGAACTTTTGGCATTGCGAAGAAAAGTACATTTATACAGAATACAGAGTGTTACATAATATAAAATATGAATAGGTTAGTATAATAATGAAAATACTACTATCCAAATCCAAAGGATCTGATAGGATAAATAATAGTAAAATGGTGTATGTATTGTACACTGTTAGAAATCCTGGACGTGAGAATCAAAAAAATTTATAATCAATTAAAATAAATCAAATTTAACTTAAAATGTATAGTTATTTTAACTCTTTTGTGTTTAGTAAAAATCAGATTTTAAGAACTAACTTTTCTGGAAGTCGTTTTAACATAACAGCTAACTAAAATTAACATGCAATTCTTTTACGGTTCAAATGAACCAAATACTAGTAACTTTGATAAAGTTTGTAATCATTATCAATATCTTTTTTAGTTAAAATTTTAAAATAAGTTAATACTAACATAAAAAATGTGTCAAATTAACTAATTAAGTTGTAATTTTTACTGCACAATAAAATCAGATTAATGTCAAAATAGTAATAACATATTTTATGAGTTACTGATTGACTGAAGCGGTTTTAGTTAAATGGACAAAAAAACGGGAGTGGACTTTCTGGGACATAAAAAAAAAGTTAAATTTGATTCTTTTCTTTTAACAGTGTATAACGAGCATGTGTTTCCATTATTTTTTTCCAATTCTAATACGTACCTATAAGCCTTTTCGTTGTTTTTAGCCAAAATAAAGACTGATGCTGGAATGATGCGCTGCGCTTACACGGTCAAAATGGGCTTTTTCACTAAATTTTATTTTTTTCCCTATCGCACAGAGAGAGAAAAAATAAAATTTTCTACAGTTTCGGTTTTTAAAATTTTAAATTATTTACTGAGATAAAAAATAAACAAGATACGCCCTAATAAAAACACGGGAATAAACTCACTGACGTCACATCTGAATCGACCTATGGGTCCCAGTTATTTTCTCTGAAGGCGAACCTGAATATCGGGCGGGTTGTTTTCTATTTTTAAGCTGTTCTTATCTATTTAGTTTAGCAAAACAAAGATAACAATATAATCAGTCGAGGCTGACGTAATAAGGTTTTAATCTCATGTTTTCAGAATTAATCAATTTGGTTATAGTGAAAAGGTCATTATAATGACAGTAGTTCGAAAATCATAAGAGTATTTTTTACTATATTCGAATTTAACATAATATTCCCCATTGACATCCTAACATATTAAAAATCAAAAATCTTCCTATATTGTCACTAAATCTTTCCTAGAAACAATTAAAAATACGCCGCGAATGCAGAAAGATCCGATAATTAAAGAGCCTCTTTTGATTAATTATTTTCTCAGTAAATAATTCAAAATTTCAAAAACTGAGACCGTAGAAAAATGTATTCTTGCAACGCTTACATCTTTCTTAAACGCAAGCTTAATTAATAATAATGGCGACGAGAAAAAATAACTTTACATTTTTATTTAATAACACAACTATTAATAACTATACTTAATTAGGAGTAGCGTACTTTTCTCAGTGTTATTACATAACACGACAACAACCAAAATACCAGTTTTCGATTAGGTTCCACTGTTAAAAATAAATAATGGTGTCACCAAGCGCAAGGGTCAATTAATTTGTTAATCAAAACCCATAAAAATACCGTTTAGCATATTACGACAATTAAAAAAATCATGGTTTATTTTTAAAATTGCTAGCCCGGTTGGTATCGAAGTAAAAATAAGTTATGGCGATTACACAAAACTTGATTAATAAATTGTTAAAAGATATCTTACTCATAGGCTAATTCAGTGACATTAAAATAACATTAACATGAGACAGATTGGTATTGGTATTACAATGACGGTTTTGACAGAGGAATTGACAAAGGGATAAAAAGAGATGTGAGACTTCCCAATTACATCGATTTTTCGAAATAATATAGAAGAAATACGACCGTCAGCAAGTAACAATAATTTAAACTAACCCCAATAAAACTATTCAATAATCAATTCAATCTTACCCTTTTTCGTTTGCTTAATATAAATTTACCGCCGTCCTATCTGTCTTTAAGCTGTCATGCTGTCAATTTATCCATCTTTCATTCACTCTCCGCTACACGTGGACGTGAACATAAAAATTATTATTTTAATTTTCTAAAATTTTTGATTACATTACCAATTTCAGTAGGTATATTTAAATTAACCACCTCGAGGGGTTACTGGGCTTCAACCCCAAAAACCATTCTTCAACAATTTTAACGTAAATACTTTCTTCTTAACCAAAAAATTAAAAAAAAAAAGATATTAATATTCTTTTTTACTTTTGATTTTAATTTCAAGTTTTATTTTTACAGATTTATGACTTCTACAAATTATCTTTATACTGTCTTACAGACATATCAATAATTTTACAAAAAAATTTATATAAAAATTTTAAGAAATCCTCGACACCTTCTCTTTAGAAGGCCTTTTTCTTCTTCCTCATTTTATGTGGGTGTTTAGACTTCCTTTACTAACTTTCTTCAGAATCTTCACATGCTCAGCATGTTTTAACTCTCCTCAACCCTTTTTTTATATGTCACTTCTCCATTTCAATTTTTCAATGCCATAAAGCTCCATTAAGGTTTTATACCATTTTCTCTTCTGTTCATGCCATCAGCACTATATACATTTTCTGTCTCCTGATGATGAACGTTTCATCATGTAGAGACCCCTAAATAATTTCTATATTCTATTAAATTTTGTGGAGGAAGACTTTTAGTTTTCTCTTTCTTTCCTATTTTATTAAAGGATTTTACACTTGGACCTAAAAACATGATGCGGGTCGATCAGACCAAGGATCGATCCAAAATTTCAACAAAAGACTGCGCTTTGAGAAACCTTAATGGGCTCATTCACTGAGCGATTACCAAGCAACCAAGTTGTCCGATCAAATTTCTAAAACTGGCAATCTGGTTGCTCAGAAACTATCCAGTCATTAGGCACCTTCCCAAGCAATTTGGTTGTCATGCAACCAACTCATCTCTGTGCAATCATTTTCATTTTAGAAATAGTCAATGCGTTCGTGTAGTGATCGTTTCTCATTTCTAATTAAAAACGATGGTTTCATAAACTCTTTAGGATAATCACGTTGTTGTTTCCATCTTCAGTATAATCATCATTCTCCATTTGACATTTATGAAAACAAAACCACCAAAAGTATTAAAACGGGACGAAGAACCTACTGACGTGCACCTTGCTTGCACTGCAAGCAGTCACATACACATACCGGGTGTTTCTCAAAAGACGTTCACCCCTATAACTTTTCCATATTTATAGATATTAAAATGAAATTTTAAGATTATGCATAAGAGATGAATCTGCATTTATTGGCATAATTTTCAATTTGTTAGCACTTCCGGTTTGACTGGAAGTGACCTTAACTTTGATATTTTAAATGGGACATCTTGTATATTTTTACTGATTTCTTATTTGGGTTCAGCATAACATCATTAGTGAAATTACACCTCACTTGTAATTTGTTGACGTGTTTTAACATTTTTATGTTTATTTTTTATTTTCAGTCTAGAGTGCTACAAATTTATGAAATCTGTTAATTTATAGTCAAGTGATAGATGAAAATTAAAATTATCTCATAATAATTGACTTTCTAAGTTTCACAACTTTCTTTTCCAACGATTTGATACCATACACTCCTATTTGTTATTTTAAAATTGACACTGAAAAATTTGCCTCGCAAATTTAAAAACGTTATTCATTATTATCGCCCTATCTTTTCTAAAGAAATATAAAGACGGCTTTGAAAAACAATGGAATGGTTTTGAAAAGCAATATTGCTTTAATTTAAAGTTGTAATGTCATTAGTTTATAAAACATCCAATACATACAATCTTGCGGCTTCAGAAGAATTTTTCTGGTCACTCCAAAAATAAGGAGCATATCAATTTGTTCATCTAGTAAAACTAACCATTTTATCTGATTTACAACGTACGTTTAAGAAACGAATGACACTACAATTTTAATTTAAAACCATATTGGTTTTCAAAACTATACCATTGTTTTTCAAAACCGTATTTATATTTCTTTAGAAAAGGGCGATAATAATGCATAACGCTTTTAAATTTGCGATTGGGACTTAAGGCAAATTTTTTCGTGTCAATTTTAAAATAGCATAGGAGTGTATAGTATTAAATTGTTGAAGAAAAAATGCTCGTTTTAAATATCCTAGTGAACTAACATCGTTCCATTTGGAAAAATGGAGTATCGTCAAGAAAACAAAATTTCATTTTTTAAACGGTTGTGAAACTTAGAATGTCAATTATTATGCATTATAGTATAGCACTCTAGATTGAAAATAAAAAATAAACATAAAAATGTTATAACACGTCAAAAAATAACAAGTGAGGTGTCATTTTACTCAGAATGTTATACTGAATTAAAAATACACCAGATGTCCCA
Source organism: Polydrusus pterygomalis (assembly GCA_963969555.1). Lineage (NCBI taxonomy): Eukaryota > Metazoa > Arthropoda > Insecta > Coleoptera > Curculionidae > Polydrusus > Polydrusus pterygomalis. The sequence continues at coordinate 30,358,264 of OZ018376.1, read as the reverse complement.
TTTAAAATACCAAAGTCAAGGTCACTTCTGGTCAAACCGGAAGTGCTAACAAATTGAAAATTATGCCAATAAATGCAGACTCATCTCTTATGCATAATCTTAAAATTTAATTTTAATATCTATAAATACAGAAAAGTTATAGGGGTGAACGGCTTTTGATGAACAACCGGTTTAATATACGAAAAATTTCCAGGAAATTAAGCGACCCGCCAACGTATTCACACGGCAACCTTGTGGCAATCTGTGTAAATTGCTTTCAATCGCAATCCGATTCACCTTTCATCTGATAAATTAAAAAATAACGCTCGCAATTTGATTGACAGACATCCCTCTCTGACGGGGCCAATCTTTTGGAAATTCGATCGCAAGCGACTAGATGGTTGCTCGATACTCGCCTAGTTTTGGGATTTGAATCGTTATAGTTATAGATAACCTTTTTTTGTGTACCAGATAACATGTCAAGTTTCACCTGTAAGTGACAGGTGTGTTACAGGCTGTAATGCGTCCTGGTTCCATGTAATGCATTAGAAAAATTTATATTATAATTGTTGTTGGGGGGGTAACAACAAAATCGAAATTAATTGGCTACGAATCTTCGAAAGTAAATAAAGGACTTGAGAAAATCTTTGAGGACAAGAAAGGAAATTCCCAAGAATTTTTTTTTCTTGTTGTACAACCAGTAATACAGAGGCAAAGGTTAACAAAGAGATGCTAATCAAATTCATTTGGCGTCATGCCTACAACTAATGAATTTTGAATTTGCTACATCGAAAGATGGTAGTAGGAATAAACTGAAAACTGAGACAGAATTTTAATGAAGCCTTTCTAAATTACTGATAATAATTACACACTTATATTAAATTTGCTAAAAGGGTGTTGACTAAAATACTTTACAAACATATTTAATCTAGAAACATTGCACCCATAAACAGGCACGTATTTAGAGGGGTGGGGGGGGGGGGTCCGGACCCCCCCTCCCGAAACGAATTTATAATCATATAAATGCCGCTAAAAATCCCGCTATTCCCTAAAATGGTTTGTTCGCAGCAAGATCCGTCAACAAAAAAGGGCGTAGCACCCAAAAATTTTTCGCCTGCGGCGCAAAGAATCCTCGATGCCTACATCCCGCTTTTATTACTTTCAATCTGGACCCCCCCCCCCCCGAAACCAAATCCTGGATACGTGCCTGCCCATAAAAGTGTTTCGTTTCCGAATAAACCAGTACGAGTGTGAAAGTTTAAAAAAAGTCATAGTCTATTATAGCGGTCAAAGTAGAGTAATTCTGTAAAGTGTAAAATAAACAGTTGTTATTTCTCTGCTTGGTGGGTCCTGTCGTTTCAATACGCATCCGTTTTTATTAATTCAACCAAATTAGTTGTGAGAAAGTAAGATAACCTGAAGTTTATTTTTGGCGTCATTAAAACACTGACATTTAAATCCGCGATATTGCGGGAGGGCATAGGCGCCGATTCCGTGGGGGCTCTGGGGGCTTAGGTCCCCAGAGCCATATTTCTTTGGGGGCGTAGCCCCCATAGCCTAACCCCCACAGTACGTTTACATAATAATGATACTAATAGCAATTCGTTTGCGAACGTGCGTTACTTGAGATTTGATAATTTAATTTTTTTCTATAAAATTTATCTGCAGTTGTCGTTTCTTTTTTTAATTTAGCAGGTCATATTTAGGAAAAAATTATTTTATCTTTGAAAATTAAATTTTGCTAGATCTGGCAACCCTGGTCTCCACTTTGCTGAGAGCACGTAGAGAATTTGGAAAGTCCCTGGTCTCAAGGTTGCCAGGTCTGGTGAAATTTCACTAGATTTAATGATTTCGAAACCAATCCAAAGTGATTTAGTGAAAACTTTCATTAAATACCCCAGTTTTAGTGATTTTTCGGATTTTGTAGCAAATAAGACAAAGTCGTCTAAAATACAATACAAAATGCAATATTTTAAAAATATTTTTTTCAAAAACACGGCTATTTTTAATTATCCGCTCGATCTATATTTTCTACACGTTGGCAGCCGTGATGTCCGTTTTTTTTCCAACATATCTGACAACCCTAGTTAAGATCCGGGCTCCAAGCCCCCAGAGCAATTCCGAAGTTCCGGCGCCACTGCGGGAGGGTGATATGCCCATAATAAAAGAATATATAGAATTGCAAGTATGTAATTTTTATTTGTTAGGGGGAGGGGGGGACACAATGATTTTAAGGGCACCAAATACTTGTATTATAGAATGCAATGATTTTGCCTTTTTTAATTTACCTAAGCCAATTTTTATAAGTTACTATTATATATGACTGCTGATTTGTCAGGTGCATGTCCAATGGTATAGCCCAGGCCCAAATTACAGCAGCTTAAAGAAAAATAATATATGTAAGTGTTAAGAAAGACGATCGAGAAATGAGAGATGCAAGATTATGTTTCAACGTGGTGGGTCCAGCAAATTTCCATATTAAGCATCAAGTTTAAATAATTAAGATAAGAGCAATAAGAAGGTGACATTTATATTGATGGCCGTAACGGATTTCAAGTATCTATAGAGATTAGAGAATTGATATTACTATTATCTTCACTAGATATTATTTATATAGCAAGTAGAGTTTTTTCTTTCTTTTAAAAAGCATACTGTAACTGTGGCGAACCGATTAAGTATAGTGTTTCTTAGGTCAATTTAATGACATAAAACAGTATGAAACTCCTAACCATAGGCGTCCCAAACAAATAATTAAAATGCGTATACACACTTATAAGTTTGTTTAACATTAGATGTTTGTACATACTACACTTTATAAACCCACTGTATATATAATAATATTATATTAAAATAATAAATATAAGGTAACTCAAAGATTCTATACACAAAACTAAAACTAGAAAAATAAACCTGACACGGCACGACACTGCTCAGAAAATGTTTTAATTTTTTTACCAGAACTCCATTTTGGGACCATTCCCCGGCCCGTCCATAAGTTCCAAATCACGTATATTTTATCTTCGTCTTTTCCACGCCATCGGCGGTCACTGGCCTATCTCTGTCTGACGGAATCGATCGTTGAACGGGCTGGAGACCGCTTCAGCTTATACCAGCCGCTTTAACTGGCGCTTCTCACCCCTGACAACGTGCATAAATTGTGAACGGTTGCCAATTCTACCAAATTTTCTGGTTTGTTAATATATTATGTATAAGTATACGAGAAACAAGGGTTTATTAATTAGTTGTTTTTAAACACTGAAAACACTTTTTGTCTTGATTTCAGTTATATTGTTTCTTAAGGACTAAATAATGTATTATTATAACAATGAATGGCTTGTTATTTTTTTCTGTCACACTCAAAACTCCTCGGTTTAAAGTATATTTGCAAACTAGCTTTCAAAGGAAGTTACTGACTAACAATTGAATACTGATATAAATTAAACATCTTTAATAAAAAAAACTTAAAGAATTGAAGAAGAAAGATCTGACAACCCTGGTTGTGAGGTCGGTCTCTTTGAGACTGTTTACCGCCGTATGGAATGATTGGAATGTCCTCAAACAGAGTTTGGATAAATTATACCTATGTACTTAGATTATTCTATACCTACTTATTATATAAGTGCAAATATATCTTCTCATAGTAACAGTAACAAAGTAACGTGACAAACTAACCTGCGGCCTCTGGTTAGCGGCTAGACGATTGTTATTTTAATGAATGAATTAAAATAAATCGTTAACAGGTGTTGGTGCCGGTATTAGCAAAATACTACAAAGTCACTCGTCCGCACTTCCTTCGACCAATGAAAACAAAGGTTAAGCGAGAACGAAACCATAAAAAGTATGTTCGTGAAGGGATTTTGACACGTTGCACAGAAGCAATTCAGTGACACTTGCATAATCAGAAATAACTTTTCTAATGGATACAAAGCTTAATCTTAATATAAAATATACCTATAATGTTTCTCTATAAAAAATTGAACATTTTTACAAATCAATCACACTGAATCGTGTGAATAACTTATATGTCTTTCTAACAAAGGCATACTCGAAAACCACTTTTCAAAACGATTACCATTTATTATTATATGAAACCAAGATATTTTTGCCGTTCTATTCAAATGGGTTTAAATTGTTTATCAATCAATTATGACAGCCATAATGATTTATTGAAATGTACCGCTCCCTTTGGCGATACTAACTAGCCTTTATAGTCTGATTATTATTAGTCAAATTAAAAAGCACGCATATTTCTGATCAGAATTAGTGTTACTAACACATTTAATATGTGTAGCAGACGCCCACGTATAAGAAAAAAATGGTCCGCTAACAATTTTTTTCTTAAAATTAATTTCTTCTAATTAAACATTAGATGGCTGAAAGCAAGCACTGTTAGAATAAATTGTTTAAATTGGTCATAAGATCATTTATTACATCTACTCCATACTTACTGAAAATACGAAACACCCGGTATCTCAAGGGTTTGTTTCTAAAATTTGTTTAAAAATGTTTTTAGTTCAAAAAGGAAGTCAAACAAACTATAAAACTTATAAAATCGAATATAAGAAACAAACAAAGCCAGCAAAATAACCAACCTTTGATGTTATCGCGTACGTAACCTTAAGTCAAATATTAGTTGGTATACAGGGCCGTTTCTGGCCTGTTGGCCGCCCTTGTGCGACATATGAACTGGCTGCCCTTTAAATCAAATCAGTTACTATTTTACAATTACCTACCTGAAATTATGGCGCAAAGCAATTGTCAGAAAAATAAATCTTTAATAGGTGCCTATTTTTAATATTTTTCTTTTATTCATACTTACCTACAGAGGGGCTCAGCAATTTGGCTTTCAATGGCGATAAGGGCCAAGCCACTAATTCTTTCTTGGGACATAATTGACCGCAAGTAATTTTTAATTAATTTTAACTTTGAAAAACTACGTTCGATAGATGCAACAGTAACCGGCAGAGTAATAAAAATTCTCAGCGCAACACAAAGATTTGGAAATGATGAGATTAAATTTTTTCAGCTATGAATTTTAGCGTATCTACAATTATTATTTTGTACGTTTTAATAATAATAATAATAATAATAATAATAAACGTCTTTTATTCAAAGAAAAGTTTACACAAAATCAGAAATTAACAAAGATATTTTTCGAGGCGATATTTAGCCGTAGTGGCTAGTCTTACATAGAACCTCTAACTAAAATATATAAAAATTATTGAGATATCCTATAAATAAACAAAAAGCTATACAATAATTAAAGAACCATTTTTTATTTTTTCTTTTCCTTCTTCCACACCACAAACTTTACAAATTAGGGTTGTGAGTATTTATTGGCCAGCAAGTAAATGAGATTTATACCTCCGTTTAAAAGAGAATGGGCTTGACAGTTTAAGTTCATTTGGAAGTTTATTATAGGTGTGAGGAGCCTGATAACTAAAACATCGCCGAAACATGGCTGTAGAATGTTTGGGAATGCTAAAAAGGTCATTATATCGTGTGTCTCTGTTATGTATAGCGTTTCTAGATATAAGCCTATCCCTAAGGAAAGTAGGCAATCCCGTAAGAACAATTTTATGTAAAAAAACTGCAAAATGGAGCTCTCGTCTATTATTCATATTAAGCCATTTCAGTTCACGAATTGAACTTGAAACATGGTCATATTTACGCAGAGAGAAAATAAAGCGACAACAAGAATTTTGCACTCTCTGAATTTTTCTCTTTTCCAAAAGGTTAAGATAGGGACCATAAATAAAATTGCAGTAGTTAAAATGACTCAATACTAAAGATTCAGATAAAACAATTCTCATCCTTCTAGACAAAACGTGTCTGTTTGCATAGAGAAGCCTAAGATGATGAAAAGATTTTTTAAGGAGAGCATTGACCTGATCTATAAATTTTAGCTGATCGTCAAGCAGAATTCCCAGAGACTTAGCGACGTTTCTCGCTGGAATAGGTACTCCCCCGATGTGCAACTGGACAGAATGATTAATATCACAAATTCTCCTTTTTCCAAAGTGAACCACAATGGATTTCTTGGGATTTAGAGTCAAATTGTGACCCTTTGCACATTCGTATACTTTTTTCAATTCATTGTTCATAATAAACTCACCAATATGATGTTCCTTAGGCAAGTAACCGAAGGAAATCTGTGTGTCATCCGCATAGGTTTGTTTTGAGCAGTTCTCTATATCTGTTAGAACATCAGAGGTATAAATAATGAAGAGAAGAGGTCCCAAAATCGAGCCTTGTGGCACACCCGATATAACAGGCTTCAACGATGAAGTACTGTCCCCTAGCACAACCCTCTGGGATCGATCTCTCAAATATGACGCTATGAAATTCAGTGCTGAAGGGTGAAACCCAAAGTATGACAATTTAACGCAGAGAAGTTCATGATTTATGGTGTCAAATGCCTTCGAGAAATCCAGCTGCACCAAAGAAGATATCTTCCCATCATCAAGATCCCTCCCAATCCCATCCAAAATACCAGCAAGCGCCGACGCTGTACTGTGAGATTTTCTAAAGCCAGACTGAAAGCTAGGTATTATTTTATGTTCATTGACATATTCACTCATTTGAGTATAAACAATTCTTTCCAAAACCTTGGACATTACAGGGAGAAGACTTATCGGGCGCAAGTCCTCATATGAATCTGGATTAGATGTCTTTGGGATGGGTTGAATAATTGACATCTTCCAAGAACCTGGAAAGTAGCTACGTTCGAGACAGACATTAACAATGTGGGTGATATACGGAAGAATAAAAGGTCCACAGTATTGAAGCATCGTTCGTGTGATACCGTCAGACCCAAATGCATTAGATTTGATTCTATTTATGGCATTCGAAACTTCCTCGATAGTTGCAGCCTTAAACTCAAAAGAGTTTTCATATGGGGAAGTCAAATTTGAATATTTGTTAACCATATCCTCACATTTACCAGGATTAAAAACAGAACTGAAAAAGGTATTGATTTTCTCAACATCCTGCAAATGATGAGGAATATCCTGAACTGTATTTTGCTTTATATTTAAATCCTTCAGAACATTCCACACTCTTCCTGAGTCACCCCCCTCAATCACACCGTCAACAAACGCCCTTTTGCGTCCACGAACTAAAGCCAGAGTTGAGTTTCGTAATCTTTTATATAATTCCCAGTCATCATTAGATCTTGATACTTTATACCTGGCTAAAGCATTATCGCGGTTTTTAATAACAATCTTTACATCCTCTGTTAACCACTGAGCTTTAGGCCTGGTAACCCTTGAAGTTTTAAGTGGAGCATGATGGTTGAACAAGTTTGTGACTAACTCGTTAAACAATCTTATCTTATTTTCAATGCAGTCAATATATAGAACATCATTAAAGGGTAAGGATATTAGATCATTGTGAAACAAGGCATGATTAAAACGTTTGAAATCTCTATACTTAACGATTTTTGGTTTAAACTTAACCACCTTAACATTAAGTTCACAGAGAACCAATCGATGGTCCGAGATATTCTGTGCATCAATAACGTGTGAGTTTTTAATTATATCTTTATCGGAAATATAAATTGGATCCAAAAGCGTAGAGGTGCTACCAGATATTCTCGTTGGTTCATTGACAACTTGGGCAAAGCCGTACGCCTCAAAGCAATTTGTTGCTGGATTTTCATGTCTAAAAAGGTCAATATTAATGTCTCCCATACAAACAACACAATCGACAGACGGCAAAACAACAGACATAACATCATCCAGCTCATCCAGTCCATTAATGACATTAGCAGACGGTGGCCTGTAAAAAACAGAAAGTGCAAAACTCCTGCCGTTTACCTTAAATTTTACCCACAATTGTTCAATATCAACCTGACGACAATTAGCCTCAATAACTTGAGCACGAATTGTATTACTAATGTAAAAGGCAACCCCACCTCCTCTCGATAAGCGATCCCGTCGATACAACCTATATCCCTTAATGTTAAACGCAGCACTTCCCGTGTTAGGCGACAGCCACGTCTCGGAAACCGCCAAGATATCAAGGCTCTGCTGTTCGATAAGTTCAACAAGATCATCAAATCCAGTATATAGCGATCTCACATTAAGATGCCCTAGCCGCAAATTATTTTTCATTATGAAAACAATTATATACCTACAAGAAACCCAAAGAGAATACAAATTCTTAATACTTATGCTCGTGTCTAATATAATCTACATAAAGGCGATATAACGATAAAAAGGTTTTATTGGAAAAATTTCTCGGAACGACAAAATTTCCTGGTCGAGCTCTGAGCGATCAATATCTTTGTTTGTGGGACTTCCTTGCTATTGAAGCGCTATATCGAGATCTTTGCAGGATTTTAACAATTTCTCGTCATTTATGGCATTAGCTTCATAGAAGTTCGACAAAAACCCAAAAGTTTCATTACACTTATTAAGTAAAACGAATCTCTCCTTAATTGATTCTATCGCAATATCCAAAGAACAAGTAACCGGTGCCCATAAAGGGTTTCCTCACTGGCAAAAAAAAAATACAAAATCGAAAAATAAAAATTCACATTGAAACTCTGTTTGGCCTCGACGATGGGGTCATCTTTTAATTCGTAATCAAAATGTCTGGGTACTTTTTTCGGCGTCGGAAAAGTTATTTGTAACAGCATTTAAAACCGGACATCGGCGGCAAATTTAAATAGGGTGCATTCTTTTGCCCTGTGAGTATTTGTGCCCCCACCTACCCTACTACCAAATTAATAAGACCTATAGTTAAATTCACATAAAGTTTTAATGCCAAATGTCAAGACTTGTCATTATCTAGTTACTTTAGATTGCACCAACTTACTAAATTTCTTATACAGCTGAGATTGGTCAGTGTTTTTTCTTTTTCTTTTCTGGAATTGTTCGGCCAACTCTTTTTATTTCTATCTCTTTTTAATCGTATGAAATAATACAAGATAGACATACTTTGTGTGCAGTACAATTATACTAATTAAATTTAGCCATTAGAAATTTATATTTTATGAGTTGCTGCAGTATTTGACAAGTATGACATAACTGAAATGTCACGGCATTAAAAGTTTATGTGAATTCAACTATACCTACATAATTATTCAAGTAATATCAATTAGTTTAAATTTTTTGAGTAAACCTAAGACAAAATGTAATTGACGTGGGTTGCAGGGCGGCCACCTCCGTTGAGAATTCTTTTTATTTTTCCGATACTTATCTATCTAAAAACAAATCTCTAATTAACACAAAGGGCGGCTGCCTCATTCTTGACAGCTACTGCATAATTTTTTTTTGAAAACTGAATTTACCATTCTTATTTGACCCTTCATATTTATGAAATCTCCTAGAATTTTTTTTCACGTCTAACATTTTTTTCTGTGGAACTGCAGGCGGCTTTCGCCGCCCTATAACTTTGGCCGCCCTTGTGCGGGGGCACTCCCAGCACACCACTCAGAAACGGCCCTGTTGGTATATAGATTGTATTGATTTTTACAATTTGGCAAAAACTTAGGTACGTGTATAACATTTTAGCACAATTTCTTGTTCATGAATTTGAAAAAGTTTTTGTTCGAGAACTTGACACATGGATTATTATAAACTATCTATGTATTTACATTTATTCTTTAATATACGATAAGTATACAGAAAAGTGTCTTTTAAATTATTTGAAGCAATATATTGCCTAAAAAATTGGCGTACCTAATTAGATTGCACAATAATATACTAAAAGTAATTTGAATCTTGTTAATTTTATTGTTCATAGTCTGACTCCCAAATTAAAAACATCATCGCATTTTGGGTTAATGGTTTTTAAACAATTATTTTACACATTTAAAATTGTAAACAATTATTGTTAATAAACAATTTTTTAAATTAAAATTTAGAGCGATTGCAATTGGAGGATTGTAGATGGACCTTGACCTATGTGGGAATTTGTCTAAGAAGTAGTATTTTCAAGTAACATTTATTGCTGATTGTAAAAATCTAAAAATAAAATCGGATGGCCAGAGAACGATCATCCTAACTCGGATCGGATCTATTAAAGAAAAGAAATGTGACATTTTCTCATGGACTTTTAAATTGTTAAAAAGTTAGTTCCCAAAGTACATACAAATGAACGGATGTGGTGCCTACAAATATAACATTAACTTAAATTTTTCTACCTTAAATAATTAGGAAGCGGAAGTTTAATAATTCTTGGGTTATTTACACAACAAAAGGCTAGTTTAAACTTAGTTTTTTTTAAGTGCCTAATGATGTGATGACACAAAGATTATAACTTACTAATTTTATATAGAAAAATGTAATAAAAAACGCAATAGATTATAAAAATATTTTTCAAACTACGTTTTCAAAAATACGTATTTTATGAAGTTACCTTATATAGGGTCAAAAACAAATAAACTTTGCATCACATGCGACCAAATTTTAATAGCCCAATTTTAATTTTGTAAAAAACACACATTTAATATGGCGGCGCTACTTTAAAGAAAATGTATCTGAAATAAAGCATTGTCAAAACTAAGAAGTTTTATGTAGGTTGCGTTGAGTCTTATTTTGCAAAAGTCGTGCAATTTACAAAATATAGGTAAAAAATCAAAATTATCTTATGCAGCTGAAATTTTGCATGTGGGCTAGAAACTGCAATTAAGAAAACTTTTTCTAATAACTTTTTTCGATACTTTCAGAAATAACCCCACTTTTGAATCATTTTTTGGAAAAAATTAAAATTTGACAGATAATGCGAATCACGTGACTACTATTTTTTTCTTAATTTTCATCTCGATCGAAGCAGAACTTGATGCCAAAGTCAAATTTCGAATAAAGTTATTAATAAAAAAAAATCCCATATGATGCGGACTTTATTGGTCACACTGTATATATCTATAATATATAACGACATATTCCGTATTTGTGGTAAACATGTAAATAATCTGCTTTAAAAAAGTACAAATTTATTCAGCACAAATGAACAAACTAATAAAGGTAAATCCCTAGATAAATCTTATTAGAATTTCTATCAATTTAATTATTTCATGCCCTTTAATATTAGGAAAGCTCTTAAATTGGCGTAAGCTCCCGTGTAATTTTCCAGTTCAACGACGTAACAATAAAGCGGTTTTATTAATGTAATATATGTTCGCTGCTGGAGATGTTATATACTTGCAGGTTTGCTCGAATGTGTTACAGGAAACTGCACTTTCCTAGTGCAAATTGGTATTGCCTTGTACACCCCACACTGCCCACCAAGAAGTTTTGTTCAAAATCCTAACAAACAAACCAACACGTTATATTTAGAAAAGGGGTAGAGTTTCAGGGCCTCCCCTGCTACAAAGGAAATAATAATACATTATTTTTAAAAATATCGTGCGAGCAAAAATTATTTGCATCAAAGAGGGCTTGGATTAAAAGACGTAGGGCTTGGTTTAGATCACAATGATATGGGGACGATATATCTAACCAAATCTATAGGTTAAAATTTTGTAAAATTCATATTATGACATAATATGCCAAACTAATGGGTAATAAAATAAGTAGACAAATACAAATTTATTTTTGCTGTTTAAAAAATTATAATACTTGCACTTTATAAGGAAATAAATTTAGCTGCTTCTTAAGAATAGTCCTGCATGTTCCATAAGATCTTCCCGCTTCTTGGGACACGCGTCTTATACAATTTGTTGGCGTATTTTGCATTATTTTACGAACGTTTGCAACAAGTTCTTCTGTTCTTACAGATGGTCTTCCTGCTCCTTTTTTGTGTTGTATAGAACCTGTTTCCCTAAACACAGCCACGGTTCGTTTCAGGCAATGATAAAAATCCCCAGCAATAAAAGCAACGTTAGGAAAATGTTCGTGAAAATCGTCCATGCACAAACCCGGATTGTATTGCCACTCACCATTTACTCTAACCCCGTTTCGAAAATACGCTTCAACCATGAATGTTTTGTGCTGCTCCGTAAAGCCCATTGTGTAAATTGTTCAAGAAATTGGAAAAATTAGCGATGAATCAAATTACTTGTAACGACTGCCAAAGATGAAGGAATAACTGATTGATTGTTAATTCGGGTAGTTACTGACACCCAACAGGTATTAAGCTTTACGGCTAAGTATTACGTCCTTAGATGCAAGGCCCTCTTTGATGCAAATAATTTTTGCTTGCACGGTACATTTTTACTACCTCCAAGCTCCAAGTGTGTAATAAATAGTTAACTGTTCATAACATCTCGGACAGCAGCGCAGCCTCCTTGTCTGTTTAATTATTATCGCATCTTGAAGTCTCGTTCTCCACTTGATTACGGGTAGACGAAATACACACGGAGGCATACTTCCCCTAGGCTCGACGGTTTTAGAAAAGCCATTAGGAAAAATGATATGTTGTAGGAAATATAGTTTTTCGCATTTAGGTTAGTATAGGTCAGGGATTTATAATTTCTTGTGAAGTGTTGAAAGTGTAGTGTGTATGTAGTGCATTAATTAGGGGTGAGAGGGTAAGTTAACTAAATCTGATTTTTTTTAATGGAACTAAATAAAGGGTCAACGTGTAAAACTTCAACAATATCGTTGAATTTCTGGTTAACTATTAGCATGCTTTTATACAGTGTGGCCAGTAAAGTCCGCATCATATGGTTTTTTTTTTATTAATTACTTTATTCGAAATTTGACTTTGGCATTAAGTTCTGCTTCGATCGAGATGAAAATTAAGCAAAAAAATAGTAGTCACGTGATTCGCATTATCTGTCAAATTTTAATTTTTTTCAACAAATAATTTAAAAGTGGGGTTATTTCTGAAAGTATTGAAAAAACTTACTAGAAAAAGTTTTTTTAAATACAGTTTCTAGCCCATATGCAAAAATTTAGCTGCATAATATAATTTTGATTTTTTATCCATAATATAGTAAATTGCACCACTTTTGCAAAATAAGACTCAACGCAACCTACGAAAAACTTTTTAGTTTTGACAATGCTTTATTTCAGATACATTTTCTTTAAAGTTGCGCCGTATTTAATGTGTGTTTTTCTACAAAATCAAAAGTGGGCTATTAAAATTTGGTCGCATGTGATGCAAAGTTTATTTGTTTTTGACCCTGTATTAGGTAACTTCATAAAATAAGTATTTTTGAAAACGTAGTTTGTGTCTAAAAGTAATACACCTTAATATTAAGACAATAAAGAACACAGTGTCATCAGTAAAGTGTTCATTAAGTAACCCCTTTTCCACAATGAAAATTGCCGAACGTTTTGCTGGTCAAACGAAAAGAAAAAATAAAAATTGGTATTTAGAAAATAAATTCTACTTTAAATACCCTATCCAGAAAAGTAAATGACGATCGAAAATATTCCCAAAATTTTTTTTAGAAATTTTTTTAATTTTTAGTAATTTTGTAATATCTTAAACAATTCTTTATTGGTCAAAAGCAAAATGACTTTCCCGGGTGTAGAATGTTGTACCAAACAATTTTTCTTAAAGCCATTTTTCAATATCGGCCTTACTTTTTTCTCAAAAACGTTGGGCGCGTAAATCCACTTTACACGCTTAAATTCACTTTACGCGCCCAACGTTTTTGAGAAAAAAGTAAGGCCGATATTGAAAAATGGCTTTAAGAAAAATTGTTTGGTACAACATTCTACACCCGGGAAAGTCATTTTGCTTTTGACCAATAAAGAATTGTTTAAGATATTACAAAATTACTAAAAATAAAAAAAATTTCTAAAAAAAATTTTGGGAATATTTTCGATCGTCATTTACTTTTCTGGATGGGGTATTTAAAGTAGAATTTATTTTCTAAACACCAATTTTAATTTTTTCTTTTCGTTGGACCAGCAAAACGTTCGGCAATTTTCATTGTGGTAAAAGGGGTTACTGCTCTTAAGTGGAAAATAAATTTTAGTGGTGGGTGAAAAATCAAAATTATCTTATGCAGCTGAAATTTCGCATGTGGGCTAGAAACTGTATTTAAAAAAAAATTTGTAATAACTTTTTTCGATATTTTCAGAAGTAACCCCACTTTTGAACTATTTTTTGGAAAAAATTAAAATTTGACCGGTACCTAATGCGAATCACGTGACTACTATTTTTTGCTTAATTTTTATCTTGATCGAAGCAGAACTTGATGCTAAAGTCAAATTTCGAATGAAGCTATTAATAAAAAAAAAATCCCATATGATGCGGACTTTACTGGTCACACTGCATAACAAATTATTCGTAAAAGATTTAGCGATGGGCGCCTGGATTTGATTAAAAGTTAGTTAATCAGGGATCAGGGTAAGCCACATCGCAGTCTTGTCTTGTGTCGCGTTGTATAAAAAATGTCAGTGGTTAACGGGTCGTCAAGCTCTAAAATAGTTGTGTTGTTTGCCTTCGCCCTAGCAGAACTCATCGATATCTATAATGTGAAGCAATACTACTATTATTGCATTTAAAAATACAACAATTATTTTAAATTGTTCGTTTTTACCTTCCTACTTCCTATACCTTACGGAGCGAGAGCGAAATCTTGCTCGAACAGAACTTGGCACTTGACAACGGTAAATTTCTTTTTAACAAGCACCACGTTCATTTTGTTTTCATTTCTTCACATTAAAATTCGCCCTGTAATCTGTAATTTGCCAGTCCTGTACCTATACGCACTTTACCTGAACCCTTTTTAAAAGCGAGTAAGGTGATAAAGATCAGCTTTCCCTTTAAGTTTCTTTTATTGTAAGCCTTTTTTGTAATATTCAATATACACGAAAAGTGAGGCGCCACAAAATAACTGCTTAGGGACTAACAAACAAGTTCGTTATTAAAATTTGTGAAAGTTGATCACGAACATGCGTTAGGTATTGCATTATTATATATGCATTTCATAGATCGAGATGTCGATAAAGTGAATGAGAAAAATTATAGATTGTATTAAGATTGTGTGAAGTTATATGATTATTGATGCACATTACACCAGAAAAAACACGAACAAATTGTAATCCCCGAAATTTGCGCTTCGTATACGTCACACATCGCCTATACAACGCCATGCTTCCCAACACGGCACCTCCACCGCTTTAATTGCACAAGACGAGGACAATAAGCGAATTTTTGCATGCATTGAGACCACACTGATAAAAACGAATGGAATTTTACACATTATTTTACATACAGGGTTGGGAAAAATTACCAGAACGGTCGATTATTTCAAAATATACAGGGGTTATCAAAAAACGTCTTATATAAAAAATGTAGGGCTGTTAAAAATCTACATATCGGTGATAAATTGAAATATACAGGGTCGCCCACAAAGTTGTGGAGAATGATAGTTATATTTTTTTAAATGGAACACCCTGTATATTTTTACATTTTTCAGTTCCACATAAAATTATAAGTATTTTTTATTAAATGCATTATTAGTCTATACTTCATAGTTTCCGAGATATTGACTCTCGAAAAGTGACATTTTTGAATTTTGACAGCTTCTAACTTTCTAACAGTACGTCTTAGAGCAAAACGGCTTACATGTCCCTATCTTCAATTTTTATTATTTTCCCAAAAAAATCAACTTCAAGTTAAACCGGAACAACTATATTTACTGCTTTCGTGTCAAAAAAAATGTCATTTTTCAAGAGTCAATATCTCGGAAACTGTTAAGTATAGACTAATAATGCTTTGATTAAAAAATGTTCCGAATTTTATGCAGAATCCAAAAAAATTATATAAAATAGGGGTATCCATTTAAGATTTAGATCTTCCCGCCTTCCTAGGGGCTTGAAGTAACAAGATTGACAATATACGCAAAAGATGTCCCCCTCGAAATAAAAATCGACGGGTCCGAGCGATTTTCCACATTTTCATTTTAAGGCAGGAAAATCGAGGTGGGAAGATTTCAAATGAACACCCTGTATGTTTCCTAATTTACTGAAAAGTCTTTAAACAAACTCTCGAATACGAGAATTTTGATAAAACAGGAAACCGTCTTGTGGTAATAATTACTGCACATGATGGTATATTTTTAGCATTGGCCCTTTTGCTAACAATGTGGAAAATATTGTGTACCTACTCAAAGTGGGCACTTATTACAAACCAAATGTCCAAAACCTATTATTATAGGAACCTTCTGCTTCCTCTTCATATTAACCGGTTAATATATTCATCGTGACGGGACGAAAACCGACTTAATCATATCTGTCAATATTTTAGCTTTTCTCAAGAGCCATTACTTAGCAAATTAAATAGATGTTGAACAATAATTTTCCTAAGTAAATGCATACAATATACAACTAATGTACCTACTTTGGTAAAATATCTAGAGAGCATACCTAAACCATACAAATAAGAGTCAAAATGTCTGTCTTTCTTTTTCATACGCCAAAAGCATAAAAATAACTACTTTGATAAACACAGCACTGCAGTGCGCATGCAAATCGTCAATAGTTAGGCAAATCGAATTGACAGTTAAAGTTAAAAGCTAGAAAATGGCATCGTTAATGCCACCTTAAACAGATAGCAACCTATTTGACAATATTAGGCGGATAGGGAAATATTTAGATCCAGAAACTAGACAACTTAAATTGTATTTTTTTTTGCTTTGAAATTGTGAACAACAGTGCCTAACAATACACGTAGGGAAAATGTTTGTCCGCCCATCTCTTAGTAATAAGTTAGAATAGTACAAATTGAAGTATCGCAAAGCAAACAGAGGTAGGTAGATTATGTTTTCCCCGCTCCATCGTATTGCATCTCGCTCATGGCACTCGCCGGTGGCGCGCCGCGCCGCTTCCATTCTATTAATATCAAATAAATATTCATTCTTTCGTACGTTGCCGCCTGAATGAAAGGATCAGGATCAAGCAAAACGCATCGAGCCAGCCAAATCCGATGCGATGGAGTGGGGGAAACATAATCTACCTATTTCTGTTTACTTTGCGATACTTCATATTTGTACTATTCTAACTTATTACTAAGAGATGGGCGGACAAACATTTTCCCTACGTGTATAATAAAAATTATATATTAATGCCGATTGAATTTGCTTTAATTGCCAACTATTAAATATTTTAGTGACTCTATGAAAAATAAAATTACCATGACGCCAGTATTTGTTAGTTTTTGTCTTGTTTAATTTCTATTTAATAATAGTGGAAAATTAAATCTAACAAATTCAATAATCCTCAGAATTGTTATATTTTTATAGGGTCCTACATGCAAAAATCTATAGGTAATTCACTATGGAGCACTTAAAAATTTTTTTATACGCGTTTTTATTGAACTGCATAATAGCCTTGATCCATTTCTTCAAGCTGAACAAAGATAATATTATGCTGTTTCCTATTGTAAAAAGTTTTAGTGTAATCAGTAGTTACCGTTATGTTCTGGTATATTATATTATGATATTGTTGGAACAAATTTAAATGTAAATAACTATTGAATAACAATTAGATCTGAGAGTTTGATATAATGTGAGTACATAATGTACGTACCTAATTAAGTTAAATACCACCAGCCAAAATTATTTTCTATTGGAGTGCTAGTAATTTCCCTATGTTTTATGGTTTAATTAGGATTTGCGAAATATTAACTAAAAATATTATTAATCCAATTAAAATAACGGTTTTAATTACAAAAGTTTTGTGGTTGGCCTTTATGTCTTCTTATGACGTGATAATTATATGACAAAGCCTTATGGTGGCACTAAAATAATTTAACAGTCTTTCATTTCTATCTATTATAGAACAGGTTTTCTTTGGCTGAAAGATTGGAAAGTAAATCTAAATTGCTATACCTAATTTAATTTTTAAATACTTAATAATAAACGTCTTTTATTAGAAGAAATAAAGAAAACTCATTACAAACACTAATAATGGGCAGACAAGCACAAAAACCCTTAAAAACATAACTACACCAAATTTGATTTATAACCGCTCATCCATTTTCAAATCATCACCAATGGGCTTTTTCACTTAACTCCCAAATCATCAGAAACTCTTTAAAAAGATCGATGTTTATAAAAACATTACCATATCGGGTGTTTCTCAAAAGCCGTTCACCCCTATAACTTTTTTATATTTATAGATATTAAAATGAAATTTTGAGATTATGCATAAGAGATGAGTCTGCATTTATTGGCATAATTTTAAATTTGTTAGCACTTCCGGTTTGACCGGAAGTGACCTTGACTTTGGTATTTTAAATGGGACATCTTGTATATTTTTACTTATTGGGATTCAGCATAATATTCTGAGTAAAATGACACCTCACTTGTCAGTTTTTGACGTGTTATAACATTTTAATGTTTATTTTTTATTTTCAATCTAGAGTGCTACAAATCAATTAAATCTGTTAATTTATAGTCAAGTACTATATGAAAATTAAAATTATGTCATAATAATTGACTTTCTAAGTTTCACAAGCGTTTAAAAAATGAAATTTTGTTTTCTTGACGTTTTCTCCATTTTTCCAAATGGAACGATGGTGGTTCACTAGGATATTTAAAACGAGCATTTTTTTCCAACAATTTGATACCATACACTCCTATGCCATTTTAAAATTGACACAAAAAAATTTGCCCCAAGTCCCGTCGAAATCGAAAATCGAAAATTTCTAAAGAAATATAAAGGCGGCTTTGAAAAACAATGGAATGATTTTGAAAACCAATATGGTTTTAAATTAAAATTGTAATGTCATTCGTTTATTAAACTTACATTGTAAATCAGATAAAATGGTTAGTTTTACTAGAAATGAACAAATTGATATGCTCCTAATTTTTGGAGTGATCAGAAAAATTCTTCTTTAGCCGCAAGATTGTATGTATTGTATATTTTATAAACTAATGACATTACAACTTTAAATTAAAGCCATATTGCTTTTCAAAACCATTCCATTGTTTTTCAAAGCCGCCTTTATATTTATTTAGAAAAGACAGGACGGCAATAATGCATAACGCTTTTAAATTTGCTATTGGGATTTAAGCAGGGCCGTTTCTGAGTGGTGTGCTGGGAGTGCCCCCGCACAAGGGCGGCCAAAGTTATAGGGCGGCGAAAGCCGCCTGCAGTTTCACAGAAAAAAATGTTAGACGTAAAAAAAATTCTAGGAGTTTTTATAAATACGAAGGGTCAAATAAGAATGGTAAATTCAGTTTTCAAAAAAAAAATATGCAGTAGCTGTCAAGAATGAGGCAGCCGCCCTTTGTGTTAATTATAGATTTCTTTTTAGATAGATAAGTATCAGAAAAATAAAAAGAATTCTCAACGGAGCTGGCCGCCCTGCAACCCACGTCAATTACATTTTGTCTTAGGTTTACTCAAAAAATTAAAACTAATTGATATTATTTGAATAATTATGTAGGTATAGTTGAATTCACATAAACTTTTAATGCCGTGACATTTCAGTTCTGTCATACTTGTCAAATACTGCAGCAACTCATAAAATACGAATTTCTAATGGCTAAATTTAATTAGTATAATTGTACTGCACACAAAGTATGGCTATCTTGTATTATTTCATACGATTAAAAAGAGATAGAAATAAAAAGAGTTGGTCGAACAATTCCAGAAAAGAAAAAGAAAAAACACTGACCAATCTCAGCTGTATAAGAAATTTAGTAAGTTGGTGCAATCTAAAGTAACTCGACAATGACAAGTCTTGACATTTGGCATTACAACTTTATGTGAATTTAACTATAGGTCTTATTAATTTGGTAGTAGGGTAGGTGGGGGCACAAATACTCACAGGGCAAAAGAACGCACCCTACTTAAATTGGCCGCCGATGTCCGGTTTCAAATGCTGTTACAAATAACTTTTCCGACGCCGAAAAAAAGTACCCAGACATTTTGATTACGAATTAAAAGATGACCCCATCGTCGAGGCCAAACAGAGTTTCAATGTGAATTTTTATTTTTCGATTTTGGATATTTTTTTTTTGCCAGGGAGGAAACCCTTTATGGGCACCGGTTACTTGTTCTTTGGATATTGCGATAGAATCAATTAAGGAGAGATTCGTTTCACTTAATAAGTGTAATGAAACTTGTGGGTTTTTGTCGAACTTCTATGAGGCTAATGCCATAAATGACGAGAAATTGTTAAAATCCTGCAAAGATCTCGATATAGCGCTTCAATAGCAAGGAAGTCCCACAAACAAAGATATTGATCGCTCAGAGCTCGACCAGGAAATTTTGTTGTTCCGAGAAATTTTTCCAATAAAACGTACAAAATAATAATTGTAAATACGCTAAAATTCATAGCTGAAAAAGATTTAATCTCATCATTTCCAAATCTTTGTGTTGCGCTGAGAATTTTTATTACTCTGCCGGTTACTGTTGCATCTATCGAACGTAGTTTTTCAAAGTTAAAATTAATTAAAAATTACTTGCGGTCAATTATGTCCCAACAAAGGATTAGTGGCTTGGCCCTTATCGCCATTGAAAGCCAAATTGCTGAGCCCCTCTGTAGGTAAGTATGAATAAAAGAAAAATATTAAAAATAGACACCTATTAAAGATTTATTTTTCTGACAGTTGCTTTGCGCCATAATTTCAGGGCAGCCAGTTCATATGTCGCACAAGGGCGGCCAACAGGCCAGAAACGGCCCTCCTGGATATAAGGCAAATTTTTCAGTGTCAATTTTAAAATAGCATAGATTGGAAAGAAAATGCTCGTTTTAAATATATCCTAGTAAACTACCATCGTTCCATTTGGAAAAATGGAGTAAACGTCAAGTAAACAACATTTCATTTTTTAAACGCTTGTGAAACTTAGAAAGTCAATTATTATGACATAATTTTAATTTTCATATTATAGTAGGTACTTGACTATAAATTAACAGATTTAATTAATTTGTAGCACTCTATATTGAAAATAAAATATAAACATAAAAATGTTATAACACGTCAAAAAATGACAAGTGATGTGTCATTTCACTCATAATGTTATGCTGAACCCAAATAAGTAAAAATATACAAGATGTCTCATTTAAAATATCAAAGTCAAGGTCACTTCCGGTCAAACCGGAAGTGCTAACAAATTGAAAATTATGCCAATAAATGCAGACTCATCTCTTATGCATAATCTCAAGATTTCATTTTAATATCTATAAATATAAAAAAGTTATAGGGGTGAACGTCTTTTGAGAAACACCCGGTATATTTTTCATGTTTAATATTTATGTTTCACAATTCCTGCTTTATTATATCTACTTACCTCGTAAAAGAGTCGTTCTGGCATCAATTTCTCTTTGAAAATAATCAAATAATTTTAAAATTGCTTGTTCTTTTTCACATTTTTATAAATAATGCTGATTAAAAATGTCACTGTCAAAAATTACAATAAAACTTTTTCGACTGGTAAAATTATAGGACATTCATTGTTGACGCAAATTTACTATCTCACCTATAGTTCACGAATGTTAAAACGATAAGCACTAATCGTGACGTAACGGTCAGCGTTCATTGAATAGACTTAACCTGCAGACTTTTTGATTGTGACATCAATGACATTGACAGAAATGAATTACCCACAATCAAAGGTGCCTGGTTAGTAAATCAAGAATTGAGCTATCTGGGGGCCACTCTTAATTATGAGAAAACGATTGTTTCCAATGTCATTTATGTCACAATAAAGTTTCCTGGTAAATTAATTATTGTTGATTAAAACCCGACATTGGAGAAGAAGAATTACCCATGTAATTCCTCATTTTCCGATTTCCATGTTGTTTATTCTCATAAAACTGTTTTTGTTAAAATAAATGGTATACCTACATATTTTAGCCACTACAGTTTCATTGCAATTAAGATTTCTAATTTCTGACTAATATTTTCTCGTGCGGTCGTGCGCTGAAATTTTGCAATCATTGTTTTTCGAAATTTATCGATCAATGATTCATAATATATTTTTTTTATGAAGCAGATTTGTGAATCACCTTATGAATATTCAGTATTACTGTAGGTTTTATGAATAACCCTATTTTTTTGATTAAATTTTCAGGCAATTTTTAAACTATAGTTTGTGAGTTATTTTTTAAAATAATTTTCACTTATAATCTCCCTAGCAGCTGCGTGGAAAAATAGTCCTCAAAAAAATTACCATATACGTTCATGTAGGTACTCTCGTTTTTTTTTAAATACAAAACACGTTTGCTCGTCTTAAAAATGTTTAATGACAGAATTTAACAATCTTTTATAGTTAAAATGCAACAAAACAGATATTTTTTAAGAACTGAATATCCATATTTTTTCTATTAGTTTATATACCTATTTAATAATATATAACACAACATCATTACAATCGTCATGCACTTTGGTTGCCTTTTTGGTAACAAAGCAGCGAAAAATTATTCTAATCTATAATTATTATCGAAAAAATAAAAGCAATTTTATTGTGTTGTATCAAGGTTGGCTTTATTATGATTATTATTGAGAATTTTTTTGTTTATTAAATCTTGGGAAAACAATGAAAACATGAACGTGCGTAACGAAGCAATGACACTAAAGGGGCACAAAGGCCGACAATAACAACGTTTAAAAATATTCTTTCTGCAAATAAAAATATACATAATACGATATTTTAATTAATCTATTGACAGAAATAATCATCGAGTAGCTAACGAAATACTGCGGCTACTTAGGGTGAAAACAAATGCAGGAAATACCTCAGATAACCTTATAAAACGAGGTAAAAAAATGGGAGTGGAGAGGGGGGGAACGTAGCGTTATACAGATTGTGGTAATGACATTCGATCGAAAAAATAGTGAAGAAAATCCGGGAAAATCTTTTTTTTTAATATTTAATTGAAAAACTAATGAATTTTTCTGTATCTAATTGCAATAGTAATTTACGTTAGAAGACCGGACAGTAGTGTTTTTTAGGTCGAGACAAGCATTTCCAGGGCGAGCCGTAGGCGAGTCCTGGAAGCTTGGAGAGACCTGCAAAACACTAATTTTCTGTTGCGTGACGTACAATATTTTATTTAAGACCTATTTAAAACCTTGTGCTTTACATTTTCTAGATATTTTGTAACAATATGCGATATAAATAACTGTAGCAATTTGTAGATGATATAGAATATAGATAATCAATGGCAGTTACTTGGCCGACATCGACTTGCAAGTTCATTGCTATAACGTTTACGCCTATGGGAAAAAAGTGCTCACATAGAAAATTAAGTTATTTCTATGATTGATTTTGGAAACTGCTTATGTAGCACTAGGTAGAAAGATAATAATCTATGTAACATTTAGGTTAATCGGATAACGGTATACAGATCCGTTGAAATTGGAAAAAATAACGATTGAACAACTCTATTTGTTCGTTACATTATTACCTCGCACTCGTAAAGCTAAGTGGTAATCATTTTCTTAATTAGCACAATGTTACAAAATAAGATGAAAACAAAATGTACGTAGATGTTTTAGTTCATTGAGATTTCGTTTTATACAGTGTCACCAGTCATATGGGATTTTTTTTTTATTAATAGCTTTATTCGAAAGTTGACTTTGGCATCAAGTTCTGCTTCGATCGAGATGAAAATTAAGCAAAAAAATTGTGGTCACGTGATTCGCATTATCTGCCAAATTTTAATTTTTTCCAAAAAATAATTCAACCGTGGGGTTATTTCTGAAAATATCGAAAAAAGTTATAAGAAAAAGTTTTTTTAAATGCAGTTTCTAGCCCACATATAATTTCAGCTGGATCAGATAATTCGGATTTTTTACCTATATTTTGTAAATTGCATCACTTTGGCAAAATAAGACTCAACGCAACCTACATAAAACTTCTTAGTTTTGACGATGCTTTATTTCAGATACATTTTCTTTAAGTATTTATATTAAATGTGTGTTTTTCTACAAAATCAAAATTGGGCTGATAAAATTTGATCGCATGTGCTGCAAAGTTTATTTGTTTTTGACCCTGTATAAGGTAACTTCATAAAATAAGTATTTTTGAAAACGTAGTTTGTGTCTAAAAGTAAAAAAATAAAAAATAAAATAAAGGAGTTTTAAATTAAATCGTTGAATATAGATAAGCTTTACGTTAAGTTAAACTAATATATTTTTTTGGGGGTAAGTGCACAAGTGCATCAAAATTACCGATAATTTTTGAATGAAATGTGTTTTTTTATAATTGCAAGAGTTTGTTTTTATATTTTCGCGAAAAAGCCCGACTCCGCAGGAGGAGGGCATTTTCGTAAAATATGAAAACAAACGATTGCAATTTGTAAAAAAAACCACATTGAATAAAAAAATTATCTGGTTATTTTTATGCACGAGTGTAATTTATTTGAATATTTCCCAAATTAATTAAGAACTCGAATCAAGTAAATTTAAATATTTTATTTAACAGAAAATACTAACAATAAAATTAAAATGCTTAAAAATTACAAGAATTGCAATGAAAAGTACAATTATTGTAATTAACAATATTTTGCTTTGAATTCGTAGACATTGACTTTTTTGTCTGCTGTCACTCAATAAGATGACGTTAATTGTCAGAATATTACATTTTTTGACGTTTGTTAACAATAAAATCCCGCTTTGACGTTTCGTCAACAATATAAACTTGCGATGCAATTTTCGATTTCTGGCAGTGCTGTTTTCGCTGTAATTTTGCGAAAATTGCATTTCTCTTATGGGAACTTTAACATATGAGGGAAATATTCAACTTAATGAACACTTTACTGATGACTGTGTGTTCTTTCTTGTCTTAATATTAAGGTGTATTACTTTCAGATACAAACTACGTTTTCAAAAATACTTATTTTATGAAGTTACCTTATACAGGGTCAAAAACAAATGAACTTTGCATTACACGCGACCAAATTTTAATAGCCCAATTTTGATTTTGTAGTAAAACACACATTTAATATGGCGCTACTTTAAAGAAAATGTATCTGAAATAAAGCATTGTCAAAACGAAGAAGTTTTATGTAGGTTGCGTTGAATCTTATTTTGCAAAAGTGGTGCAATTTACAAAATATAGGTAAAAAATCAAAATTATCTTATCCAGCTGAAATTTTGCATGTGGGCTAGAAACTGCATTTAAAAAACTTTCTAATAACTTTTTTCGATACTTTTAGAAATAACCCCACTTTTGAATTATTTTTAGAAAAAAATTAAAATTTGACAGATAATGCGAATCACGTGACTACCATTTTTTTGCTTAATTTTCATCTCGATCGAAGCAGAACTTGATGCCAAATTTAAATTTTGAATAAAGCTATTAATAAAAAATGACAAGCAAAAAATTTAGGGGATAATTCCAGACCGAAAATAAATGCTATCTCTTCTATAACATTTTTTCGAAAATTGATTATTAACGGAATTACAGGGTGTTAAAGTTAAATTTTATTTGCAGTTTTTTTGCAATACCTTTTGCCACGCTCATAATATTTTGACGAAATCTCTTAAATGGGACTTTTTCGGGATGAGGAATACAAATTTGCCCACCGATTTTTCGCATTTTGTAGAGGGCGCCACATAGGAACCTATACTTTAATTTGAATGGTCCCAACTTTTTTGCCCTATACTGTATGCGCATTTTGACTAAATATTTTTATTCTCCTAACCTTTTGACATAAAAAAGGTAGGTATACTACTTTTGTTTCGATAAATCTAACCGTTGTCATGGAAAACGCTAACATAACATTGCTTGCATGTGATGAATACGAAATCATTTTAATTTATTTTCAACCTTAAACATAGCATAGCAAAGGAAGGAATATTCCATGGAGTTCGTCGGATTATTTTAAGAAGAATTCATTTATGCATTGAAGAGGAAGGACGTCACTTTAAACCTTTGATTTGAATATTTAATTTATTGTTCTAGTAACTTAAATATTTAAAAACTGCAAATAAAATTTAACTTGAACACCCTGTAACTCGTTTAATAATCAATTTTCGAAAAAATGTTATAGGAAGAGATGGCATTTATTTTCGGTCTAGAATTAACCCCTACATTTTTTGCTCATTATTTCCGGATACCCTGTATAATATAGCGTACTGGCAAACTGGAAGCTTCTAACAACGATGTGACCTACGCATCAAATACCGTAAAACTAATACTACGGCGCGCCGAACCCCCCACCAACGTGGTCAACGTGGATGATAGGTTCTAACGGATACAATTCATTTTTGGGGACTCTGTTCTGCCTTCTTAATTGTAAAGAAAGCGCTTTACTGGAAAAAAATGCGTCGCATTGAGAAGATATATACAATTTATTTCTTAACCAAATTGCTGTATTAAAAGTAGTTTTTCTATTTCACGTTCATAATGAGTTCAGTACGACCCTCATTTGCGGATCGTAATGAAGCTATTTCGATACGCGTTTTTTCTTTATTTGATGTTGGTAACATTTAAATGTTTTATTTTATTGACTTGCGCGGCCTTTGTGATTTACGAGAAAACCCATTTTTCGCAGAGGAAAACTAGCTTGATAACTTACTTTTTTATTCTGTGTGGATAACAGTCATGTATGTTGGTTGCATAAATCTATAAATCAATCTTTTGTAGATGCTTCAAGCTATCATTTTCTGCCAAATCCTATCCAAAATTCAATCTACTAACCCTCTAATGTCGATTTTAACTTCAACTTTATTTGAATTTTCCATCTTCCCTATACTAAATTGCAATGCCGTGACGTAAAATCACGTCTTTTGAAATTCGAAAAAAAGTAGCAAAATCTCCCGAATTTCCGAACGCTCTGTATATGTACCGAATGTACAAGGATCACACAACGTATTCCGTCCAATTTCAAATCTCATATCGCTAAAATATCTTTAGAATATCGTGGTGAAAATTGGTCAATAAATCAAAAAATTACAGTTTGCAAAATAATTAGTTGTCCAGAGGCTCCTATGATAAAAATAGTATTACCAACATAAAATTTAGACATAAAAATTTACAAAATTTGAAGGATTTATTTTCTTTTTAAAATGTATTTTTCTTGATTATAAAAGGTGAAATAGGAAAAAATGTATAAAGCACATGTTTCATAAGGCGTTTTAGCGCCCGTGTCAATAAACAAACTCGCCACTTCGTGGCTCGTTTTTTAAAATAGACGCGGGCGCTAAAACCGCTTCTTATGAAACACGTACTTTAATATACTATTATCATTCAACAAGACTAGATCATTTTCCTCAGTGTACTTTCCTATACCCGCCAAAATATACTCGTATTATAATCTCAATGTTTTCTTGCCATAAAATGAAAAATAATGGTTTTAAAAAATTGTTTTGATCACATGTATTGAACATGCCCCCATCACATGTGCGTGTCTAAAATCAGATCAATAATCAATTAACCCAAAAGCATTATTTAATTCAATCTTATGGGGCTTCCTCGAAAATGACAGATGTTTTTCAATAAAGTATACCTACATATCGACAGCCGGTCGTATCAGCTGTTGCCGACTTTATTGGTTCAATACATCCTTATTCTTAAAACTGCTGCGACAAAAGAAGATGAAGGGCGATTATTTTTTAAAAGATAATCAATAGATTATAATATATTATACAATAATTGAAAATTGTTATTACAATATTCATACTTTCCTCTTTTTTTAGTACAATGGTTTTTCATTAATTTTAAAGATAAAAATCATGAACCCTTAATTTTAATGGGAATTATAGACGCCGACCTTTTTCAGTGGATGAGGGGAGCAAGTCGAGCTCATTCTACATTACAAACTTGTTTATTTATAATTCTACAGGTACATTTTCGGAGGAAACGTAGGTTTAAAAATGTCATTATAACATTGGGATTAGTTAATTGGCATATTTACCTAAAGGATATCTCAAAACACACAAATTGTAGTTTTACTAGTTTATGTATTTTAATTGATACTTCGTGGTGGGCCTCATTCTTTATTGTGGGCTTCGTTCTTTGTGGTGGGCTTTATTGTATACTGCAAGTTTGTAACTTGAATAAATTCAGCAAATCCAGTACACATATTTTTTTTTGGAAAACTGCTTGAACACGATTATTAACATTTTAAGTTGTATAAACCAAATCACGAATAACAAGTTTCGTCTTTATTGCCCCCCCCCCCCCCCCCCCCCCCCCTTATTACGCCTCTGCGTACATCGTCAAATGACCAACAATGGTATATTATTTAAATGGAAAAACTATTACTAAATATTTATTAGGCCCATATAAACTATGCAAAACCTTTAAATTAAAACTATTTATTCTGTATAACAAGTCACTTTTAATCGTATTCTTGCGAACTGCATTGCGCTGTTTTTTCCGGGTCCGAAATTTATTCCGGTTGTATGAACCGAATCACGAAATATATCTTTCGTCTTTATTTAGTGTCGTTTACCAGGAAGGACGGATATGCACAGGGTGGCGTCTAATTATATTTATGGAAATTGCGGAGCTATATGGATTACGTTGATACTAATTCTGGATACATAATACATCACATATAGAGGGGAGATTATACACTTGTGAAAGTGTTAACGATTAAAGGATTAAGGTTTAATTGAGGGATTAACTGTAATTTCAAACTGTGATGAATTGATAATCTGGTATAGATAATTGATTACATTATAGAGTGTGTATCAGCCAAATGGAATAAATTCGATAATAAATACATGGGAGGCGTGTCCGAAAAATTTCTCGGACACGTTGATTGGTATTTCTAGTTGCACATTTTTTTCAATAAAAACTTTTTATACAGTGTGTGTCATGTAACAGTGGGTAATACCAACTTGCTTATTTTAAATGCAACATCTTGTATATTATTCAATTTTTGGATTCTTTAGAAAATTCTAGCCATTTTTCATGTGCAATATCCTATACCTATCTTCAACTGTCCCGGAAATATTAAGTGTTTTCAGATTTATTGCTTTTAAGCGTTTCTTTTTACTGATATGAAATTAAAAAAAAAGGTATACTTAATAGCTATTTATGATATAAGTGTGAAAATAACTTGTTTAAGTCACGCATATGAAAATTTGCGGAACGAGCAAAGCGAGTTTCGCAATTCATATGAGTGCCTTAAACGAGATATTTTCTTACGTATATCATACAAGATTTTTTCTACGAGCGTGTGAAAAGTTAGACTTTTCACCCGGCGTGTGAAAAGTAATTTACTTTTCACACTAGTGCGTTAAAGTAAAACTTTTCACGCTGAAAAGGGTGTGAAAAGTCTAACTTTTCACACGCTCGTAGAAAAATAGTTTTGTTTACTTTTGTTTCAATCTCCTAACCTTAGCAAATTGTTGTCTGTCTACATGAAGGTAGTTGTCACTGTTATAGTCATTTGAATTTCGTTAACTGCATATTAGAAAAATGGTTTATTTAACAGAAGTGCACAAAATAACAATTCTACAGATGATTGGTTATGGAGATAAAACACGAACACAAATGGAAGTTGCCCGCTTATTTCATGAAAAATTTTCAAATTTGCTGCCTATAACTTAAGGGAAAATTAGTAAAATAGAAAAGCAGTTTCGCCAGCTTGGACATGCAAAGCAGATAAAAAAATAGCTGCCAATGCAATAAGTGATAATACCAAATTAGATATTATGCTTAAGTTTGACGAAAACTTCTAGTCGAAAAACAGCCCCAATGTTCGATGTTAGCCATTCATCGATTATTCGAACATTACAAGATAATAAAATGTATCCCTATAAAATGATACCTACTCATGAGCTCATGGAAGACGATTTTGATAGGAGAACATATTTTTGTGAACAAATGATGGCAATGTTAGATAACAATGTGATCCAATTAGAACATGTTTTATTTTCTGATAGGTGCACCTATAAACTTCACGGTCGTGCTAATCATCAGAATTGCCATTGGTCTAGGGAAAATCCTCACTGGATTAAAGAAGAACATACGCAATATCCTGAAAAGGTTAATGTTTGGCAGGAATAGTTGCAGATCATATCATAGGTCTCTTTTTCATTAATGGCAATTTAAATGGCGATAATTATTTAGCATTGCTCCAAAATAATGTCTTGCCAACGTTGACAAACTTATATCCTGATCCAGCAAACCCACAACTTCCAGTGAATATGATATGGTTTTACCAAGGTGGAACACCGCCCCATTACCAAATCAATGTCCGGCATTACCCCAACCGAGTATTTCCAAATCGGTGGATAGGGAGGCGTGGATCGATGGAATGGCCAGCACGATCCCCTGATCTGAAGCCATTAGACTCTTATGAGATTATGTCAAAAATATTGTATACAAACACGCCCCCATGTATTTATTATCGAATTTTTCCATTTGGCTGATACACACTGTATTGTGTATGTAATTATATAGTTCTGCACATCTCCTACCTATATTATACTTTCATTGAGTGCTGCACCTCTTAAAAACCGATAAAATCGTTGTCTCCCCTATTACAGTCATATTTTTAATTATTTATAACGTTTTGAAAATAATTTTTACAAAAAATGTAAAACTGTTTATTTCAATATTTTACATGTTGGGCGTATGATGTACAAACGATAAGTGTTTTACTAAAATACTAGCGTATTAAAAATGTAGATAATGTAGGTGGCAGACTTGTATAGTAAAATTAACATACAATGGCTCAAAGATATATATTTAAACGCATGTTTTCAGACATTCTGTCACGTTTATAAATTAAAGATTTGCGAAAAGGCCGCGTCCTTGGCACAATATGTCATTTTTATGAAAGCTTTCTTTGTGCTTAGATTTTATTACTTTATTATTGCATTTTTTAACGATTGCAATGATGGATTGGTTAAAAATAAATTAAGAACTTCATATAAAATTGTGTCCATTTTTTAACCATTTTTCGCAACGTAAATTTCTTTCTTATTAGTTCATTTTTGTTATATGTATGTAACATTTATAATCTATCTCAATTTGATATTAAAGTAAGCTAAATAAAATTAAAAAAACAATCTATCAGCCAGAACAGGGTCACTGTCAGACCAACGATAAGAATTTTCTTTATGAAAAGGCCAAGTTCTGGCCGAGTGGTCCAAAGAGATATTCGAGACTTGATTAATCTTCTTTATTTTGTCAGCTACTTTCTCATTTTTGTGATTAAGTGTCATGATAAGAACGTGCCACGAAATATACTTAAAAATTTACAGTTATATTAGGTCTTTAGGAAGCTGATCGTTAGATTGAGCATTTAAAATTGCTGCTATTTCACTTGACACATTTTTTTTTTAATATGAACCATACTAGTTTAGGGTAATAATATTAAACAGTTTTACAAAAAACGTTTGGAATGTTGATACTAAACACAATGAGGCTGCCCTCCCCCCTGATTATTTTTTTTTTATATTCGCCAAATACCTACAAGACTTTATAATGTCAGTCTTTGAAGTAAATCAGAATAGAAAAGAAAGAAAAAACTAAAAGTCTTTCTTCACAAAATTTAATAGAATAAAAATTCTTTAGGGGTCTCTACATGTTTCGAACGTAGAAACGTTTATCATCAGGAGACAGAAAATGTATTCAATGCTAATGGTTTTAGCAGAAGAGAAAATGGTATAAAACTTTAAGGGCAGTAACCCCTTTTACCACAATGAAAATTGCCGAACGTTTTGCTGGTCAAACGAAAAGAAAAAATAAAAATTGGTATTTAGAAAATAAATTCTACTTTAAATACCCCATCCAGAAAAATAAATGACGATCGAAAATATTCCCAAAATTTTTTTTATTTTTAGTTATTTTGTAATATCTTAAACAATTCTTTATTGGTCAAAAGCAAAATGACTTTCCCGGGTGTAGAATGTTGTACCAAACAATTTTTCTTAAAGCCATTTTTCAATATCGGCCTTACTTTTTTCTCAAAAACGTTGGGCGCGTAAAGTGGATTTAAGCGTGTAAAGTGGATTTACGCCAAACGTTTTTGAGAAAAAAGTGAGGCCGATATTGAAAAATGGCTTTAAGAAAAATTGTTTGGTACAACATTCTACACCCGGAAAAGTAATTTTGCTTTTCACCAATAAAGAATTGTTTAAGATATTACAAAATTACTAAAAATAAAAAAAAATTTGGGAATATTTTCGATCGTTATTTACTTTTCTGGATGGGGTATTTAAAGTAGAATTTATTTTCTAAATACCAATTTTTATTTTTTCTTTTCGTTTGACCAGCAAAACGTTCGGCAATTTTCATTGTGGAAAAGGGGTTACTTCCTCTTAATTGAGCTTTTATGGAATTAAAAAATTGAAGTATAGAAATGACATCATATGAAGAAAATTGAGAAAAGTTAAAACATACTGAGTTTTTCTTTTCATTTCGTCACATCCATCCTCGGACGCGTTTCGCCATGTCATGGGGTTATTTTTACTTGTCTTCCAGAACCAAAATATAATGGGCTCAACAAAATTACCTTGTCGGACCATTGTCTTTATTTGGTTACCTACTTAACACAACGTTTCGGTTAGTTGGTATCTATAACCGTTTTCATAGAACGGGGCATAATTCAAATTCACAGAGCATCTAACGTTTGCAACAATCCGGAAGACCTTAATATTGAAATTTCAAACATCAAAAGAGATTTAAAACAAAATGGTTACCCTGAAACTTTTGTAACTAATACCATCTCAAAACTTAAAAATCGCGAAGTAAAAACTAATACAGAAGCTAGAGAGGAGCAAACATTTCTTACAATACCTTATGTCAAGGGGATTTCTGAAAAGATTAGAAGAATAACCAAAAACTATAATATCAAAACAGCCTTTAAATCCGGAAATACGCTTAGAAGCTTTCTTAAAAAAGTAAAACCCCCTCGTAATGATAACAAAAAAATTGTATCCATCAAATGCCTTGCGAGTGTGGCGGATCGTACATTGGAGAAACAAAAAGACCTCTTCCCGTACGAGTTAAAGAACATCTGAAACATAATCAAAGAGGTGAAAATTCGAGATCAGGTATAGCGAAACATGTATGGACCAACCAACCAACCAACATAATATACATAATATCCCCAATCAGGCCCGGTTCTAGACCTCCTGGCGCCCCCGGGCAAGGGTCTTATTTAGCGCCCTAGAAATTTTTATTTCTTATTTTTTTCCTGATATATACATATTATATATACTTATACCATTAAAAATATTTAATTTTTTTGACGTGATATTTTAAGAAGGATAGGCTCTCTGTGCACTTTGCAGTGACTAATTTGCAAATAATTTGCTCCCTTCAATGTTTTAATTTTAGAAAAAAACAAGTCGACACGAGTCTATCTAACTGAGCCTGCTGTTTCTTTTTTAGTCCCCGCGCCGCGCTCACCGCGTCGCGCTAAGGGCGGACTATAAGTATCGAGGTTTAAAGATCATCGATGTTCCATTTTCGATGTTTTTTTGGCCCCTATTAAATGGGTTAAAGGCACCCGCTTTGTTTTAGAATTTATAAAAAATACTTGGGCGCCCTTATCTTTTAAATAGTATATTATACATCAAAGGTTATACAGACGCTTATTTGTTTTACCTTTGGCAATATTTTGCGCCCCTTGGACTTTGCGCCCCCGGCGTCTGCCCGGGCGCTGGGACCGGGCCTGCCCCAATATCGGGAAGCCTCTTCTTGTCCAAAACCAACAGCTCAAACTTCGCACTCCCATAAGCGCGTAGGCGAAGTCATCAAGCTTCATTGCACATGGATAGTATTTAAGACAGTAGCCTTAGAATTATAATTTAGTTTCCACTTGAAAACAGTTAGAGATACTAACTAACCGCTTGGTCCCTTTTTGATAAACATGGCCCATTTAAAAACGAACAGCAATTAGTTCCAAAAGGGGTCCGTTTTTTTTTTGGTTTTCTGACATAAACCACTACAACTACACTACACGCTGTTTTTCAGTTCTTTAGGCAAACAATTATAAAAATATGCGTGAAAGCGTGCACGGTGTCCTTGACAATGAACTTCGTACCTTATGTACATCGTAAAATAATTATTTTTACCGCTTTTATACCAGCCTTGCATATCTACCAGTTTTATTGTTGTTTGCCATATTTGCAAAAATCCCACAGTATGTATAGGCTTATAAAACACGTTTTGTTGTATTACAGTATCCACAGTAGTTATGTATGTTTTATAATAAGTAGGACATAAATATAACTGTCAAAGGAGTCGTGGAAATTTTTTAAAGTAAAAATTAGTATGTACCCAAAAATGTATGGATTTCAATCTGTAGCCGCACCGCCGCGCTGTTCTAAAAAAACCAATTTATTTTGTGACTGCATGAACATCTTCACTGGCTACATTAGAAAAACTAAAATTTATAATTTATGAATCACAAGCAAATTGATGTAAATGGAATCTTAACATTAATGATGTATGATTACGATAACGTTAAAGTCTTAATGCAATTCAGTACGCAAAAAAACAACGTTTTTAAAGATAAGTAGTTACGATAGAATTGTGTTATGCCTACACACTAATAAAGCCGTTGGGATAGGTCGCGTTTAGTTATCTGATGCATGATTTTACATCTTTATCAAGAGATAATTATAATCAGTTCCAATTTATCGTGAGATAAAATTTCTCTTTGCGAATAGTGCTGCTGCTGCATTAAATTACAGACCCACAATTTTTTGGGTACAGTGTTCATGGTACAGCGAAATTTTATAACAGAAATATTGTCAAAAAAACTAATTTTTCCAATGGCCAAGTATGTATAGGTGACAAAATACCAAAGATATACAGTATGTTTCCGTAAGTTGGAACCATATGGAAAACTTTTTTATTATTAATTTTACGAAAAAAAGTTATTCTTCATAAAAAGTTCTGCATGGTCTAAGACCTACAATGCAACTATCGGATATTAAATTATTTTAGGCGTATACAAGGTTTGTTAAAAAATATGAATTTTGCCCAAGAGCAAAGTACCTTTATTTTTGACAATATCGAAAAATGATGAAAAAATTATTTTTTATTTTTTAAAACGTATGTGTACAATAACAATGCAAATTTAACTGTACAGTAGCTACATGTAATCTAGAATGTATATTTTCTTATCTTAACATAGTATAAAACAAAGTCGCTGTCGCCCGTCTGTCCCTATTCATATGTTACGCAACGGATTTTGAAGCGTTTTTTTTTTTAATAGATAGAGTGATTCAAGGGGAAGGTTTTTATGTATAACTAGCGACCCGCCCCGGCTTCGCACGGGTGCAATTTCAGAAAGTGGCATGCCGGGTACTAATATATCGGGTTTGTTCGGGTTTGTATTTATACCAGCGGGTTGCAACCCATGCCGCTAGTTTGAAATATAAATGCATATGTATTTATTACGGACTTGTTGAAATTGCACATTGTTAGATAAAATTAAGAAACGAAAAGGTTATATATTGTCAAAAATAAAGGTACTTTGCTCTTGGCCAAAATTCATATTTTTTGACAAACCTCGTATAGGTACGCTTAAAAGAATTTAATATCTGATAGTTGCATTTTAGGTTTTAGACCATGCATAACTTTTTATTAAGAATAACTTTTTTTCGTAAAGTTAATAATAAAAAAGTTTTCCCTATGGTTACGGAGACATACTGTATAATATCGTCGGCTTTATCACGAAAAGGCGTAACTCAATATTTACAACTTTATAGGAGAGCAAATTTAAAAAAATGACGACTTTATATTTGAGGCTGGCACTAAGTTTTTAGTTTTTTTGAGGTTTTTTTGGAGAGATATGTTGGAGTTGAAGTAAAACTAGAACCCTATGTTACTTATTTGATGTATATACTCTAAATATTAGTAATATTAATTATTTATTGAGATACGCCTTTTTGTCATAATATTAATAATTGGTATGGAATAGATACGCCCTAGTAGTATCAATCAGAAGGTACTGATAAGGTGATTTTTATATTTAAAAAACGTTTATTAGTATTGTTATTTTACTACTAGGTAGGTACCTATAAACTAAACATACAAAAAGTCAAAAAAATAAATACAAAAAACGATTAAAGTGAGTGGGTAGGTAATGATAGTAAGTACTTTTTATTATTTTAAAATAAAACTATACACATTATTAATTTTAAACTAATGTAATTAAGTAACATTAAGTCAATTAACCAACAAGTAATTAAAAAATGACAATTCGGCAAGTTTACCAATGCAAATATCTTTAATTTACAAAATAATACTTTAACTAAAGTAAACAAAAATCAAGAATTGTTTTTAGGACAAAGATCCGTATTAACTAATTTGTTACTCAACACAAAATAGGCAACAAAATAAATGTTTAGACTTTGTAAGAAAATATTTTAAAATATCAACAAGAAAGAACAAACAATAAAGAAGATTAATATTATAATATTTTAGTCGGCAAAGATTTAAAAAAGAGAATGTCCTCTGGTAATCTGATTACAGGTTTGTCACCAGAGCAAAGCTATAGTAGGTCTTGGTATTTTACTAGTGAAATTGGTTTTGGGCCATTATTCAATTTAAAAAAAAGCATGGAAGGTACTAATTGCCGTTTTAAGGTTATTGTTCTATATTCACCCAAGTGGCTGGTTTTAAAGAACATCTTATCAAGGCTTTCCTTTTTTACCGACTGATTTAAAACTATTGTATTACCGTCTGTATAAATATTGCATTGACGCCAAATGTACCGATTAGCAGATAAGAACGCAAGGACCTATGTCGAGAAACACGCTGCCTGGTTCAAAAAAGAATATGACTAATAGGCGTAACTTGAGGTACGCCTATTTGTCATAATAAAATGTTGCAGTATTTGAGATAGGTCTTTCTTTTTTCTGTCTGTACAATACAAACGGTTTGACTTTGAGGTTCGCCCCTTCGTAACAACAAAATATGAGCTATCCCGGGTTTAAAAATAGACAAAGCTCATTTTGGCCAAATATTGAGTTACGCCTTTTCGTCATAAAGCCGACGATATGTACTTTTAGACCCGTACAGAGTATTTCATGCTCGAACAAAAGTTAAGTTTTATGGGTGAAAAAATACGTGTGTACGCACGGCTCACCGATCATATCTCTCGGCGCCCAACAACATGGGCATGCGCATAACCCTATTGTTATTAGGTGTTCCTTCTTTAGCGCATGTAAATACACTCCAGAACCGGATCTATACCGTGTTGTTGCGTTTTCTCTGTGGATTTCTTGTTGTTCCTTGCTATTGTGGGTGTTCAATTAACGGATTTCTAGTTTATGTGAATTGAGTTTAGCCGTCTGCAAGGTTGTAAGATTAGTGAAAGTTTCTAAAAAAAGTCAGCTGTGTATATTATTGCCTCCGTTTGTTGTTAGGTTTATAATCTCAGGGGAGCGCGCGTCCCCTGCGTCCCCTTGGATTAGTTCATTTTTTTGTTTAAAATCTGTGTACCCTATAACATTAAACTTTAATTTGAAGAAATAGTCCATACTTAAAGTGGAGTTGAAAGTATGAAAAGGCAAGAAAAACACGAAGTCTTTCTCCACAAAATTTAATAGAATAAAAATTCTTAGTATACCAGGTCTCTACATGTTTCGAACGTAGAAACGTTCATCATCAGGAGACAGAAAGTATGTTGCTGATGGTTGTAGCAAAAGAGAAAACAATAAGTGGTAGGTATCAAACCTTAATGGAGCTTTTATGGTATTAAAAGTTATAACGATAAAATTGCATTTTGAAATTATTAAAATGAAAGTAAGTCAAAAACATACGGGGTATGTGGAAAAGACTTATACGTGGGTCTAGAAAAACCAAGAAAAGGAAAATTTTCTTGCCTTTTCATTAAACTTTAAGTGCCACGTTTGAAATTTTAAAGACCGGACCTGCCTATCTTTTCATTCGTTAAAGGAAAAAAGGAAAATATTGCAGTGTCCTTAAATTTGCCACTTTCGTGATTATTGTTTGCTAAAGGTATGAGTCTATGCAAAATACCCATGTGTAACCAAATAAACATTTATTTGACAGTATATTGCCCACGCCTTGGTACATAAGGACTATATCGAACTTATTTTCCCAACGTAGCTAAATCAACGTTCATTGACCTATGATTTTTTTAAAATCAAAATGTCATCGTCATTTTAACGTTAAATTGATCATCCTGTTAATAAGGCTGTAGTATTGGGCAGTCACAATAAATTCAGATTTTTGTAACCGGTTGATTAAAAAGCTGAATGAATGCCATAAACTTATGTAAATTAACAAAAATTACGTCATTCCAAACTTTAACGTTTGCTTACTATCACAAGATATGATCAGTAATATTTAATTCAACAAGTATTCATTTGGTAGTCTTGCTGGCGCACTAACACTATAATTTGTTTTCTATTTGGGGGGGTTGGAATCGATCCGTGGAATATCATGTCAATTTTCATCTCCTCTTTCTTTTAGCCTAAATTCTTAAGTCAATCGGAGTAAAAAAAGTATTTTTTTCGTCTTTAATATTTAATTCAACAAGTATTCATTTGGTAGTCTTGCTGGCGCACTAACACTATAATTTGTTTTCTATTTGGGGGGGTTGGAATCGATCCGTGGAATATCCTGTCAATTTTTATTTCCTCTTTCTTTTAGCCTAAATTCTTAAGTCAATCGGAGTGATAAAAGTATTTTTTTCGTCTTGGTACTTTTTTTTAAATTAAATTATAATCTTTTTGTAAAGTTTGAGTTTTAAATTTTATTTTATATTTTGTTTGTCATAATAACAGTTTTTTAGTTGTTCTAAAGACTATAAAGATTTATCCTAATTATTTTAAAGCCATTTAAAAATGTTAGCTATACTCTTACAATATTTGAATAAGAACGTGTTTAGGTTACCACAATATATACCAACATTATTTCGTTTATATTATTACACATCGTGTAAGATGATCTCTGAAAACATTTCGGTATAAACCTGTTGGCCTTCAAAAGTATGATGAGCAAAAAGGGTGCCACCAAAAGGAAGAAAAATTAAGGTGACTTAACATACCTGCACACGTTCGACTGGTTATAATATTCTCGAATTGAGTGGGTGAGCTTGATGCCCTGTTTCTTACGAAACGCAGTTAAATGCCATAATATCAAGTTTATTTCCTAATAAAATAATTACCTTTCAAATTTAAATTATGTAGGTACCTGAGGATTTTTTTAAAACCTAATTACAAAATACAATAATTGAAGAATATCTAAGGACGTGAGAGTTATTTACCGTGCGAGCAAAAATTATTTGCATCAAAGAGGGCTTGGATTAAAAAACGTAGGGCTTGGTTTAGATCACAATGATATGGGGACGATATATCTAACCAAATCTAGGTTAAAATTTTGTCAAATTCATATTATGGTAAACCCTTTATTTTTCTGTGTATTATGGCATGATGTGCCAAACTAATGAGTAATAAATAAATTTAGCTGATTCTTAAGAATAGTCCTGCATGTTCCATAAAATCTTCCCACTTCTTGGGACAGGCGTCTTATACAATTTGTTGGCGTATTTTGCATTATTTCACGAACGTTTGCAACAAGTTCTTCTGTTCTTACAGATGGTCTTCCTGCTCCTTTTTTGTGTTGTATAGAACCTGTTTCCCTAAACACAGCCACGGTTCTTTTCAGGCAATGATAAAAATCCCCAGCAATAAAAGCAACGTTAGGAAAATATTCGTGAAAATCGTCCATGCACAAACCTGGATTGTATTGCCACTCACCATTTACTCTAACCCCGTTTCGATAATACGCTTCAACCATGAATGTTTTGTGCTGTTCCGTAAAGCCCATTGTGTGAATTGTTCAAGAAATTCGAAAAATTAGCGATGAATCAAATTACTTGTAACGACTGTCAAAGATGACGGAATAACTGATTGATTGTTAATTCAGGTAGTTACTGACACCCAACAGGTATTAACTTCTATGGCTAAGCATTACGTCCTTGGATGCAAGGCCCTCCTTGATGCAAATGATTTTTGCTCGCACGGTATAATGTAAGTGTTAAAAGTACATTTTTAAGGCAAACATGTAAAAATTTGCAGAATGAGCGAAGCGAATTCGTCAATTCACATGAATGCCCTAAAAAATACTTTTAACGCAAGTATCATACAACATTTTTTCTACAAACTGCAATACAAATTATCCCCTTCATACAAATCAAAACAAATCAATAACACAGTTTAAAATTAAAGTTTTAGAATGTTACGAAATTGGAAGCAGATAGTATCAAATCGCATCGTATATAAAACGATCGAAGTTGACATTTGTAGTAGTAGTAACATGTTTTATTTAGCAAAAAGCTACAATTAAATATTTTTTAATACATTTTTTTAACACATTTTTATAGATTTATTTTTAAATTTTAAAACGCAACCTTCTTTTAACAAAAACAGACAGGAAAGTTAAACATTTTGCAAATTGTATCAAATATTACGTATCATTTTGTTTTAAAGTTTTTTTAAACAGTTTTAATGATTTTTGAGATTTAATAGAATTTTCCAAATTATTATATTCTATCAATAAAACCTAACAACTAACGACCATTGTTGGCTAAGACGAGAAATTTGAAATCTCCTCTCAGTTTCTTAAAATGCTGTTGTAGTTTTTCCTTAAAATGCAACAAAATATAGAAGAAAACTATGGTGGTATCGATCAATTTAAGGATATAGATAAAGCGGCCAATCGAACTGCCTTGGATTTGTTGCCCATCAGAAAATCCGCCATATGAGATTGCTTACAATAAGTTTGTGAAATGGTGTTAAAAGAAAGACGTTTCTAAAAATGTATTCCTGGCATATTTTTGGTGAAGGTTTGGAAGTCATTATCTTTGTAGTCGAATTATTCGGTGATCAAAGCTGTACTATGTATGGCGACGACATAGATATCAGCCAACATTTTAAACTTATGGCTTATTTAAAGGGTCAAGGAGAGGGTTACCAACCCAAAAAATCAAAGATTTTGACTACAGACCAAATTAAACAGTTTTTGAAGTGTGCACCGGATGAAGAGTATCTTCTGATGAAACTGTCTGCAATTGTGGGAATACTTGGTGCCTGCCGGAAGAACTTTGCTATTTGACCCTTGACAATCGACACTTCAATAATGATTAAAATATCAAATACGAAAACGAAGGTTTCACTATCGTGAAATACACGACTCACGACTCTTTGTCCGGTAAATGTTGGACATCGGCAGCTTTTCCTAAAATACGTGAAAGGCAAAATAAATGTACCAGAAATCCGGTTAGAATTAATTCGTCTGGAAAAATTCTTGCTGCTAAGCAAAATTTCTGCAACTTCAAATTTCGATCGTCTAAACGGAGCATTGTTTTCGCCGTTCTTCAGTTAGCTTACTTACTGGAGGAAATTAAGCGTCATTAGGGGGGGGGGTGGACTTTTGCTGAGGGGTACGTCGAAGATTTCGTCGAAAATACTAATTTTATTGCCCGAAAACTTCTTACAGTGAACAAAACGTCAGCAGATGTTGCCAAAGCGTCAACTGGGAATGAGCTAGGTTCTTTCTGTTTAGTATACTCCTCAACCACGGGAAGAACTGAGGAAGAAATCTATTTTTCAAATTAAAGGTCAGATTTCAGCTATTTGGACAATTTCTTATTGTTTAAATCTCTGCCCTATTTTTCAAGTTGTTTAAATTGTACCATCAATTTGAATAAATAAATAAGTATTTTTGACGTTCGCTATTAAAATTTAACGTTTTACTTTTAACACTAGTGCCTTAAAGTAACATTGTTAGAGGGCTACTACCGCAGTTAAATGCCATAATATCAAGTTTATTTCCTAATAAAATAATTACCTTTCAAATTTAAATTATGTAGGTACCTGAGGATTTTTTTAAAACCTAATTACAAAATACAATAATTGAAGAATATCTAAGGACGTGAGAGTTATTTACCGTGCGAGCAAAAATTATTTGCATCAAAGAGGGCTTGGATTAAAAAACGTAGGGCTTGGTTTAGATCACAATGATATGGGGACGATATATCTAACCAAATCTAGGTTAAAATTTTGTCAAATTCATATTATGGTAAACCCTTTATTTTTCTGTGTATTATGGCATGATGTGCCAAACTAATGAGTAATAAATAAATTTAGCTGATTCTTAAGAATAGTCCTGCATGTTCCATAAAATCTTCCCACTTCTTGGGACAGGCGTCTTATACAATTTGTTGGCGTATTTTGCATTATTTCACGAACGTTTGCAACAAGTTCTTCTGTTCTTACAGATGGTCTTCCTGCTCCTTTTTTGTGTTGTATAGAACCTGTTTCCCTAAACACAGCCACGGTTCTTTTCAGGCAATGATAAAAATCCCCAGCAATAAAAGCAACGTTAGGAAAATATTCGTGAAAATCGTCCATGCACAAACCTGGATTGTATTGCCACTCACCATTTACTCTAACCCCGTTTCGATAATACGCTTCAACCATGAATGTTTTGTGCTGTTCCGTAAAGCCCATTGTGTGAATTGTTCAAGAAATTCGAAAAATTAGCGATGAATCAAATTACTTGTAACGACTGTCAAAGATGACGGAATAACTGATTGATTGTTAATTCAGGTAGTTACTGACACCCAACAGGTATTAACTTCTATGGCTAAGCATTACGTCCTTGGATGCAAGGCCCTCCTTGATGCAAATGATTTTTGCTCGCACGGTATAATGTAAGTGTTAAAAGTACATTTTTAAGGCAAACATGTAAAAATTTGCAGAATGAGCGAAGCGAATTCGTCAATTCACATGAATGCCCTAAAAAATACTTTTAACGCAAGTATCATACAACATTTTTTCTACAAACTGCAATACAAATTATCCCCTTCATACAAATCAAAACAAATCAATAACACAGTTTAAAATTAAAGTTTTAGAATGTTACGAAATTGGAAGCAGATAGTATCAAATCGCATCGTATATAAAACGATCGAAGTTGACATTTGTAGTAGTAGTAACATGTTTTATTTAGCAAAAAGCTACAATTAAATATTTTTTAATACATTTTTTTAACACATTTTTATAGATTTATTTTTAAATTTTAAAACGCAACCTTCTTTTAACAAAAACAGACAGGAAAGTTAAACATTTTGCAAATTGTATCAAATATTACGTATCATTTTGTTTTAAAGTTTTTTTAAACAGTTTTAATGATTTTTGAGATTTAATAGAATTTTCCAAATTATTATATTCTATCAATAAAACCTAACAACTAACGACCATTGTTGGCTAAGACGAGAAATTTGAAATCTCCTCTCAGTTTCTTAAAATGCTGTTGTAGTTTTTCCTTAAAATGCAACAAAATATAGAAGAAAACTATGGTGGTATCGATCAATTTAAGGATATAGATAAAGCGGCCAATCGAACTGCCTTGGATTTGTTGCCCATCAGAAAATCCGCCATATGAGATTGCTTACAATAAGTTTGTGAAATGGTGTTAAAAGAAAGACGTTTCTAAAAATGTATTCCTGGCATATTTTTGGTGAAGGTTTGGAAGTCATTATCTTTGTAGTCGAATTATTCGGTGATCAAAGCTGTACTATGTATGGCGACGACATAGATATCAGCCAACATTTTAAACTTATGGCTTATTTAAAGGGTCAAGGAGAGGGTTACCAACCCAAAAAATCAAAGATTTTGACTACAGACCAAATTAAACAGTTTTTGAAGTGTGCACCGGATGAAGAGTATCTTCTGATGAAACTGTCTGCAATTGTGGGAATACTTGGTGCCTGCCGGAAGAACTTTGCTATTTGACCCTTGACAATCGACACTTCAATAATGATTAAAATATCAAATACGAAAACGAAGGTTTCACTATCGTGAAATACACGACTCACGACTCTTTGTCCGGTAAATGTTGGACATCGGCAGCTTTTCCTAAAATACGTGAAAGGCAAAATAAATGTACCAGAAATCCGGTTAGAATTAATTCGTCTGGAAAAATTCTTGCTGCTAAGCAAAATTTCTGCAACTTCAAATTTCGATCGTCTAAACGGAGCATTGTTTTCGCCGTTCTTCAGTTAGCTTACTTACTGGAGGAAATTAAGCGTCATTAGGGGGGGGGGTGGACTTTTGCTGAGGGGTACGTCGAAGATTTCGTCGAAAATACTAATTTTATTGCCCGAAAACTTCTTACAGTGAACAAAACGTCAGCAGATGTTGCCAAAGCGTCAACTGGGAATGAGCTAGGTTCTTTCTGTTTAGTATACTCCTCAACCACGGGAAGAACTGAGGAAGAAATCTATTTTTCAAATTAAAGGTCAGATTTCAGCTATTTGGACAATTTTTTATTGTTTAAATCTCTGCCCTATTTTTCAAGTTGTTTAAATTGTACCATCAATTTGAATAAATAAATAAGTATTTTTGACGTTCGCTATTAAAATTTAACGTTTTACTTTTAACACTAGTGCCTTAAAGTAACATTGTTAGAGGGCTACTGGGGTGTTAAAAGTTGTATTTCTTACCTTTG
Source organism: Polydrusus pterygomalis (assembly GCA_963969555.1). Lineage (NCBI taxonomy): Eukaryota > Metazoa > Arthropoda > Insecta > Coleoptera > Curculionidae > Polydrusus > Polydrusus pterygomalis. The sequence goes on along the minus strand of OZ018376.1, from coordinate 30,314,009 downwards.
TAGAAAAACGTAGTTTCAAGGTATGTGCTGATAATGATTTCCTCCGAAATTCCCAATACATTTACTTAAATGAAGTCAGAAAATTAAAAAAAAAAACACTATTTCACGCATTTTATCAACTACAGGGTGGTCAATAATTAATGATTGTACAGATTGGATCAAAACAAGGCCAGAATATTTTATCCTATATTTCCTTGTTACAGTTTCCGAGTTGCAGGCTTCCAAGGGGGATCTATTTTCTTATATTATTTATGCGCTGAATCGAACTATTGTCCATTTTTGCTTGAATAGATTACTTTGTAAGCAAATATTTTATACGATACGACCTTCAAAAAATAAAATATCCTAAAATTAAATTTGTTTGGAATTCCTTCAACTTTGTTAGATCAAATAGTTTGTTGCCACAAAAGGCAGAAACTATTACTACAAGCATGATAAACCCAGTTATATTAGATCGCCAACCATCACATAACAGAACGCAAATCTTTTAAGAATAATTATCTAACTAACTAGTAACTTCTGGAAATGGATTGTGAAAGATTTATTATACCCTTCCGGCTACGTCATATCAAAATGGTTTAATTCAAACCAAAACCAGAAATTATACATATTATGTCAGACGCATGAAATTCTCACTTCCAACAAACTTTTAACATCATTTCAACTGGATTAATAAATTTATCAACTTTTTCAACAATTCACGGACCCTGTTCAAACCGACCGACATCTGATTGGAGAGAGAGAAAGATGAGCTGGATGGATTTTTCCTGGAATAAAAAGTTTTGTTTGCGCGGATTACATTGTCAGCAGCATTTTATTTATGAATTATGATGTAACTTTTTTGATGTTAGGAATAATAATCTACGTTTATAATTACACAATACTGTTACAAAAAAAATAAATATTTCGCAATGATAAACAGATGAGTATTATTTACCACAATTTTTGTGATAAGCAAATAAGTCTACTACAGTGGAATAATTTGAATAATGAAAAACTTTAAGTTTTAAGTACATTTTTTTGTGATACAAATCAGGATGTTTTTGTGCAAATAGCACAACGCATTATTGTAGGTTACTGTCGTAAACTGTTCTTTGACATAATATATTCAGGAATAACTTCTGCTTAATCCCAAAAGACGGTGGCCTAGTGCTTTCTACCTGGAGATTGTACACTTACCTTTTTTGGAGATGGACTAAATCAGTTTTTGTTCGGAAATCAATAATCTTGGAACATAAATCTTAAAATACTTGCTTCAAATATATTTAATGCTTTACTAATAGTAGACACTCTCGAACAGCAATCTGTGACGACCATTTTCTGCAAACATCGGGAATTGTTGCGCATGGACACCAAATGTATTACTTTAAAATATGATGGAGTCTATACCGAACCCTTCCTCGGCCTGCACACAACAACTCACCAAATTTTCATCGTAATCGGATAAATGGTATAGGAACGCATGCGTAACATACAGACAGACATTCATTTTATATATATATATATATATATATATATATCCCGCTATCAATTCGACGACCATACATTGTCATTTTACATTCAATTTGACGGCCAGGTGCACTTGACGGCCATATATGGCCGTCAAATAGCAAACCATGTAAAATTGATGCTGATGACGTCATTTGACAAATGCCAAATTTTTGGTCGGCCGTCATTTAGTCGGTCGTATGAAAGTTTCGTATAGTTTTAGTTACGCGTCATTTCCCGCGAGAAGAGGTCGCTGCAAGCGCCGTATATTTTAACGTATATTTGTCTTTTATATCATCGCTTAATTAACGGCCTATGTATAGGCAACATCGCAATGTGTATATAAAGCTTGTGTCCTTTTAGATAGCCGATTATTTGACGACCTCTTGATGGGGGTTAATATTATAATTATTGCGCTTTTTAAGATTGTGATGGTTTCTGTGGCTTGGTGCAAGAAGGGCCAATGTCAAAATTGATCGTTTTAAAATAAAGAGTTTTTAAATTTTTTGTATGAAGTTGAGCTCAAAAACTATTTGTTGACAGCATTTTACAAGTTCTTCTTTAAACGTGATACTCTTTAAAATCGTTTATATTATTAAGGAAAAAAATTTTTTTTAACAAAATTTACAAGAAAAATACCACATACCACTCTCAAAATTAACTAAGTTTTGACTTTGGCCCTTTAAATGAAACAAAACGACATGATTGTAACTATTTTATTTTTTTTTTATTTTAACATAAAAACACATTTTGTTTTAACTATTAATTTTCTTCGTCTCCTTCTTCCACGGACAGCGTGTCATCAATATTTGGAGCAGAATTTAAAACATATAGGAATTACAGAAAAAGAAAAGCACGAAGTCTTTCTCCACAATCTTTATTAAACGAAAAACTAGGCGAACCTAGTATTACATCGACATGTTTCGAGTGTAGAAACACTCATCATCAGGAAACAAAGTGAAAATTAAAATGCTGATGTTTTTAGCAAGAGAAAATAATGGTGAGATTGAGCCGTAATGGAGCTTTTAATGGTGTACAAGAGATGTAAAATTGAAAAATCAGAAGATCAAAAATCAAGACTCCAGCATACTGAAGAGTCGAGGGTTAACGTAGAAGCACACTGTCGTGCGAAAAAAAAAGGATAGGGTAGTAAAAATTAGGGAGTTTTGAAAAACATATCTGTTAAAAGTATTAATAAATTACTGAAACATCCTGAGTTTTATTGAGCCCAGTCAGAAACATTTGAAAATGTTGGGGTGAGATGTAAAGAAAGAAGAGAAAAAGAAAAATTTGTTTTTTTTTTTTGGTCAGATCATCTGTAAAAAAAAAATAGAAAGGGGAATGTAGAAAATGAAATTTAAGAAGTGTAGTAGATTAGCTTACCTTTTAATGTAAAAGTAAAAACAGTTGGGGTACCAGGCTTTTTACGGCCCAGTTACCCCGCCAGAGTCAAAGCAGACACATTGTGTGGAAAATTTTTAAAAAATTTTTTTGTGTTCCCGTTATAGAGGTGCTACTGTAGCCAACACGTGTAGGATGGGAAATGAATCTAAACTTGACATTGTAAAAGAGGGGAACAAATGACAAACGTTTTGGCGGTCAAAATGAAGAATCCTCAAGTATGCCAGGAGTTTATAAGAATTTTGTAAAAGTTATAAAGGAGAAAAGCTCAATTAGGGTTCAAAATTGCTTAAAATACTAAAAATCACTTAAAATACAAGATACAATCAATACAATCCCTATAAAATAGAAAGAAAATTACATTTAGAAATATGTTGCTGAGGTTTGAAAATAGGCATCATAAGTATTTGTGTGACGACCTCTGTTGGTAGGTTTATAATATTAGAAAGGTGTAACTCAGTATTTCGACAAAGTAAAAAGTGACTATCACAGTGCAATCTATGAGCAAGAGGTAATTAATATAAGACCTTTTGGTTTGTCGGCAAAGTAAATTAGATAACGTAGAGATGTTAAAATTGGTGCTGAAAATCAATTAGTCGCGGATAAAAGCAGACCAATTTACGATCACCCAAATTGTGTTAGCGAGTGGCCCTTACCGTAGCCAACGCCATAAAGAAGTGAAGAAGAGTTAGTCACAGATGATCTTCTGATTTTTCAATTTTACATCTCTTGTACACCATTAAAAGCTCCATTACGGCTCAATCTCACCATTATTTTCTCTTGCTAAAAACATCAGCATTTTAATTTTCACTTTGTTTCCTGATGATGAGTGTTTCTACACTCGAAACATGTCGATGTAATACTAGGTTCGCCTAGTTTTTCGTTTAATAAAGATTGTGGAGAAAGACTTCGTGCTTTTCTTTTTCTGTATCATTTAACTCCACTTTGAGTATGGACTACTTCTTCATATAGGAATTGTTCAAAATACATTTGGATTGATTTGCTTATAAGTGGTAACAGTGACTTCAGGTTTTGGTTTAAGGGTTGCAGAATAAAAGTTTCAAAAAAATGACACTTACCTGTCAAAATTTGACAGCTGTCGTATAAAACTGTGTTATTTAGGTACTGACAAATTATTAAATTTACAATTCTTACAGCTATAACCCTCGTTACAAAAAATCTAAAAAAAAAATTGACACTTACCTGTCAAAATTTGACAGCTATCGTATAGAACTTTGTTATTTAGGGACCTGATAATTTTATAATTTCGGACTCTTACAGCTATAACTCTCGCTACAAAAAAACTAAAAAAAAATTGATACTTAACTGTCAAAATTTGACAGCGCTCGTATAGAACTTTGTTATTTAGGTACTGAAAAATTTTTCACTTTAGGATTCTTACAGCTATAATCCTCTAGATAAAAAAAAGCAAAAAAATTTTACACTTACCTGTCAAAATCTGACAGTTGTCGTATAGAACTTTGTTATTTAGGTACTGAAAAATTTTTCACTTTAGGATTCTTACAGCTATAATCGTCACTACGAAAAAGCTAAGAAAAAATTGTCACTTACCTGTTAAAATTTGACAGCTATCGTATAGAACTTTGTTATTTAGGGACCTGAAAATTTTATAATTTCGTATTCTTACAGCTATAACTCTTGCTACGAAAAAGCTAAAAAAAATTGACACTTAACTGTCAAAATTTGACAGCGCTCGTATAGGACTTTGTTACTTAGGTACTGAAAATTTTTTAAATTTCGGATTCCTACAGCTATAAACCTCTATATGAAAAAAGCTAAAAAAAAATGTAAACTTACCTGTAAAAATTTGACAGCTAACTTAGAGACCTCAAAATTTTATAATTTCTAAATTCTTAAAGCTATAACTTTCACTACGAAAAAGCTAAAAAAAAAATTGACACTTAACTGTCAAAATTTGACAGCGCTCGTACAGAACTTTGTTATTTAGGTACTGAAAAATTTTTAAATTTCGGATTCTTATAGCTATAAACCCTTATATGAAAATAGGTAAAAAAATGTAAACTTACCTGTCAAAATTTGACAGCTGTCGTATAAAACTTTGTTATTTAGGAACCTGAAAATTTTATAATTTCGGATTCTTATAGCTATAACTCTCGCTACGAAAAAGCTAAAAAAAATTGACACTTAACTGTCAAAATTTGACAGCGCTCGTATAGAACTTTGTTATTTAGGTACTGAATTTTTTTTTAAATTTCGGATTCTTACAGCTATAAACCCTTATATGAAAAAAGCTAAAAAAAATGTTAACTTACCTGTCAAAATTTAACAGCTGCCGTATAGAACTTTGTTATTTAGGGATTTGAAAATTTTATAATTTTGGATTCTTACAGCTATAACTCTCGCTACAAAAAAGTTAAGAAAAAATTTACACATAACTGTCAAAATTTGACAGCGCTCGTACAGAACTTTGTTATTTAGGTACTGAAAAATTTTTAAATTTCGGATTCTTACAGCTATAAACCCTTATATGAAAAAAGCTAAAAAAAATGTAAACTTACCTGTCAAAATTTGACAGCTATCGTATAGAACTTTGTTATTTAGGGACCTGAAAATTTTATAATTTCGGATTCTTATAGCTATAACTCTCGCTACGAAAAAACTAAAAAAAAATTTACACTTAACTGTCAAAATTTGACAGCGCTCGTATAGAACTTTGTTATTTAGGTACTGAACATTTTTTAAATTTCGGATTCTTACAGCTATAAACCCTTATATGAAAAAAGCTAAAAAAAAAATGTAAACTTACCTGTCAAAATTTGACAGCTGTCGTATAGAACTTTGTTATTTAGGGACCTGAAAATTTTATAATTTCGGATTCTTACAGCTATAACTCTCGCTACGAAAAAGATAAAAAAAAATTGACACTCAACTGTCAAAATTTGACAGCGCTCGTATAGAACTTTGTTATTTAGGTACTGAAATTTTTTTAAATTTCGGATTCTTACAGCTATAAACCTCTATATGAAAAAAGCTAAAAAAAAATTAAACTTACCTGTCAAAATTTGACAGCTGTCGTATAGAACTTAGTTATTTAGGTACTGAAAAAATTTTCACTTTAGGATTCTTACAGCTATAATCCTCCAGACAAAAGAAGCTGAAAAAAATTGACACTTACCTGTCAAAATTTGACAGATATCATAAAGAACTTTGTAATTTAGGTACTGAAATCTTTTTTAAGTTAGTATTCTTACAGCTATAATCCTCTGTACGAAAAAACCTAAGAAGAATTGACACTTACCTGTCAAAATCTGACAGTTGTCGTATAGAACTTTGTTATTTAGGTAACGAAAATTTTTTAAATTTCGGATTCTTACAGCTATAAGTCTCGCTACAAAAAAGCTAAGAAAAATTGACACTTACCTGTCAAAATTTGACAGCTATCGTATAAAACTTTGTTATTTAGGGACCTAAAAATTTTATAATTTCGGATTCTTGCAGCTATAACTCTCGCTACGAAAAAGCTAAAAAAAAATTGACACTTGACTGTCAAAATTTTACAGCGTTCGTATAGAACTTTGTTATTAAGGTACTAAAAAAATTTTAAATTTAGGATTCTTACAGCTATAAACCCTTATATCCAAAAGCTAAAAAAAATGTAAACTTACCCGTCAAAATTTGACAGCTGTCGTATAGAACTTTGTTATTTAGGTCCTGAAAATTTTTTAAATTTCGGATTTTTACAGCTATAAACCTCTATATGAAAAAAGCTAAGAAAAATGTAAACTTACCTGTCAAAATTTGACAGATGTCATATAGAACTTTGTTATTTAGGTACTGAAAAATGTTTTAAGTTAGGATTCTTACAGCTATAATCTTCTAGAAAAAAAAGCCGAAAAAAATTGACACTTACCGGTCAAAATCTGACAGTTGTCGTATAGAACTTTGTTATTTAGGTAACGAAAATTTTTCAAATTTCGGATTCTTACAGCTATAAGTCTCGCTACAAAAAAGCTAAGAAAAATTGACACTTACCTGTCAAAATTTGACAACTATGGTACAGAACTTTGTTATTTTGGAACTGAAACATTTTTCAAGTTAGGATTCTTACAGGTATAACCCTCGCTACAAAAAAGCTAAAAAAGAATTGACACTTACCTGTCAAAATTTGACAGCTGTCGTATAAAACTTTGTTATTTACGTACTGAAAAATGTTTCAATTAAGGATTTTTACAGCTATAACCCTCGCTAAGAAAAAGCTAAAAAAAATTGACACTTACCTCTCAAAATTTGACAGCTATCGTATAAAACTTTCTTATTTAGGTACCTGATATTTTTTAAATTTCGGATTCTTACAGCTATAACCCTCGCTATGAAAAGGCAAAAAAAATTGACACTTACCTGCCAAAATTTGACAGCTATCGTATAGAACTTTGTTATTTAGGTACTGAAAAACTTTTTAATTTAGGATTTTTACAGCTATAACCCTCGCTACGAAAAGGATTAAAAATTTACACTTTCCTGTCAAAATTTGACAGCTATCGTATAAAACATTCTTATTTAGGTACCTGAAAAGTTTTTAATTTCGAATTCTTACAGCTATAACATTTTTGTAAATCAAAGGATAAAGTGACAACTTCTGAATTCTCAAGGAATAACATTCTATCATTTCGTTTAGCCTTATAGGAAGACTCTGCCAAATTTAGATGTTTATTTTCCTTCCTCAACTGTTTGGGCTTCGACCTAATTATTGACAGATTTAAGTCTCATTTCCAGACAGACATATTTCGCTTTCTGAGTTGCGTCTTTTTTCAACAATAACGCGTATTTTCTTCAAAGATACTTCCAAAGTGTTCATAAACATGACTTGACAAACTTCAACCTTTCTTTCATTGTTATTTCCTTGCGAATTTGCGGCGGCTTACTTTTTAAGTCTTTCGTCTTAACCTTTCAACCTGCTTACTAATTTCCTCAATTGAACAATTTAGGAATTGATTTTGACCTTCGAATGAAAACTTAAAATACCTCTTGAACATATTTTTCCGTGCATCTAAACCAAACTTTTCGTAACACTTTCTTTTACATTTACAAGGCTCTAGTAATTTTTTAGCTTCAATAACTTTTCCTGAAGTAGAAATGTACTGTTTTCCTCCAATTTTTGCCTTCTTTATCAATGATCTCGTCCATTGACTGGGTTCACCAGGTCAAACTATAGACAATTTACCTTTAGATACCTACAGCTTATCTCCTGCGCAAACAAAAGTTACGTTTTATGGGTGAAAAAATACGTCCGAGCGCATGACTCGTCGGTCAGCTGTCTTCATTCGGGGAACCTTCGTGCATGCGCACAAACCTCGTGTTATCGGCCGTCCTACTTTATCGACAATAATCGACGCGCTTCTTCTACTTAAAAACATAACTTCCGCTTAACATTCGGTTGTTAAATTAACCCGGAATTTAACCGTAGAAGCATTTTTTAAGTAGAAAATAAAACTGTAAGATAGGAACGTGAAAGCAGTTTTTTTCTTTGAGGCACCATTAAGTTGTTATAGCCGGTCAAAGAGCCAAAAATCAGTGCTGGACTTACCAGTAGGCTGGAGCCTAGGGCGGCAGATTTTAGGGGGCGGCAAATTTGGCTCAAAATTTTTTTTTTATCTTACAGAAATAAATGGTACAATCTTTATTCATGGTTGACGGGTAGTATTTTTTTAAATAAACTTTATTGTTGGCCGTGTCTGTTAATGGGGATAAAAAAAGGTAGTTGGAACTTTACTGACTTTGCAGAAAGAAATTTCATTTTCAATAAAATAAGTAGGTAATCATAAATTTTTAAAATATTTAATAAAAATTATTGACTAAATTTGGGCGTGGTCTTAAAAAATTTTCGCTTGCGGGGCTTTTTCTTTTCCGAACGCTTCACCTGTTTCACAACTCACGAGCCGTCACTGGTAGGGGCGGAAAAAATTGAATAGCCTACTAGCGGCAAATTTATAAATCCGCCACTGCCAAAAATGTCATTTTTTAAATGCTTAAATCTCAAAAACAATTTAGTTTAGACCTTTGAACTGTTATACAAAAAAAGTTTAGAATTTTTAATAACCAAGTTGACAGCTACTTTTGGTATAAGCAAAAGTGATTGGAAGACGACAATATTTCAATTTAAGAGGGTACTTACATCTAAAAAATATAAAATCCCTAAGTTTTAAATAAATATTTTCAGTAGTTCTCACCCTGTATATGCTTTATTTCTTGCCTAATATTGGTATTATTTTTATCAAAAGTTAAAAATAAAATAGGTTATAAGTTAATTTTAAGGATAAATATTTAATAAAAAAAATAAGTTACCTAGTAGTTTCTATGAATTACTAATTCTTTTACTTCTGCTGCTGTTTACTACTACTACTATTATTATTTTTGATGCTCCTACTAAGATGTTATACCACATTAAGGTATTTAGGCAAGAAAACTTTTTATCCATAATTAGGTAAAAAACTTTTTATCCCCCCTTACCTTATTTACCTGATTTGGACTATATTTTACTATTAAAATTGTTTTCTAATAACACTTAGAACTCAGCACTATTACTGAAAATTTTTGATTTGATTGGGTCTAATAAAATATATAGGTACTTATTGCATTGGCATAATTAAGCTAAAAAACTGTTTTTGCCAGTTAGCAGAATGAAATTTAAATATACAAATTGACGAAATAAAGATTAAATGATAGAGTTGATTGCTTGAAGTAAAACTGACAACACTGTCGGTCGTCTTGTTAGCGTTGCTGTGTAATATACGGCCGTACAAATAATACGAGAGTAAAAAATACATATATTTCGACCGTCAAATTCACTGATTGTAAAAGGTCTTTCTATTGATAGTAATGTAAAAAATCAACAAAAAAAAAAGTTTTAATTTGAGGTCAGTTTGCTGTTTACAACTGCTAAATTGGTTAGTATACGCAGTCAAAACCTATATATATCCATTGGTTCTAGTGGATGCCATATTACGCTTCTGTGAAAGGTTGTCAAATTGATAGCGTGATGTAAATATATATATATAGATAGATAAAGATAATATGTATAGCTTTATTTTACACGACACCGATTTATATTTTCAAATTCCTATGGGTTAATATTATATATACTACTGCCGAGGTATTCTAGCATCAACCGATCAAGCCTCGAATGTACAGTACCTATATGGCCAATGATAGCGGTAAAAAAAGCATTTCGAAAAACTTGTTACAGTCTAAAGCTAAGGGAGTATACAAACCAGCCGCCTTTATTATTCTTTTATCTTTCCAAGTATGAAAAATTAAATTTCTCTTTGGAAAGATTTTAATCCCGCTGTAATGCATCTAAAGTCGTATATCTATACCTATTTATCATTCAAAGCTCAATAGCTTTTACATGTCAATCATTTCGTTGCCCATTTTCAGTGCTTTTATTTGCATAACTATAACATCGTTTTAATATCGCTACCATAATACAATGAGCAACTCGAGTCCTTTACCTTATTGGTTAGTTCTTATTTCAATAAGGAATAATAAAAAGTGGTTCATGTCCGTACAGTTGTATTTAGATATTAGATATCCCTCCATATCTATGATTATAAATCTGGGATAAATGTCATGCTTTGTATGATGCTATTGCAGATATGAAAGTATATAATCCATTAGTTGATAGAACTTTATAAGTATGGAGTCATAAATAGGTCGACAACAGTTATTTCGTTTATCAATGGTAATTTTTAGTTCATAAAGTTTTTTCTTTTAAAACAACATTTACCATTCTAAGTAGGTCTTTTTATTCGGGTTGCTGTTGCTAAGATACACGCGCCTGCAGGTGTTTGCAACATAAATGCCTTGCTCCCCCATTGCAAAGTTTGCGTTTTCCCAAACTTGCTTTTATTTATGTATAAGGGCGTAACTTGGTAACCTTATTCCATATTTAAGTTTTCATGGCGGGAAGTTGAAGGAAGGGTGGCAAGGGGGAAAATTTGAAACGTGATATCTAGCGACACGATAAAGTTTTCTTATTTTGGGCTAAAATTAATTAAGGGAAATTGAACTTACTTTCAGCTACTGGACAAACTTCAGACACAAATAACAAATGGTTAAAATATTGAGAGCTGACCAGGGGATGCAATGACTGGTTTAGGTATTTGTGTGTTATTGGAATTTATTTTGACGCAACGAATTTAATTTTCTTTGGAAGAATATTGATCATTATCACAGGATTGATGGATCTATCAAGTCATGCCTAAAAGGACGTTGGAATTAAATATGAATTTTTTCGATTTCAAACTTTTTAAACACACAATCAATAAATTAACTTTAAAACCTACTAAAATAGAAATAACCTATTATTACTATCCCGTTATGAAACCCAGCAAGTTAAATGATTTAATCGTTACAAGGTGGCTTTCCTTAAAAACACCTCCAAGGGCCACAACGCCGCAACGGTTATAATGGAAACTGTTGCGGCTGGCGGCAGTGGCAGTAGCAAAGGTGTCATTAACTTCAAACATCTTTTGTTACACTAAATTAGCTATGGTTGGATTGTTGTGTAAACCCGTTACGTTAAATAGCAATCAGTTGCAGGAAATCTTGCATATATAGTGGCGGAGCGGGATGTACGTTAAAGGGCGTGATTTATATCGGTACATGAACTACGTATTACCAATGAGATAACAACTGTTTTCTAGAAAAATTTGCAGAAGCTATCATTTTATTTTATTTTATGTTTCCCCACCAGTAACCATTTTAAAGAAACCCTACAGAACAAAGCGTCATTCAAGTCAGCTGTTGAACCTTTTTTTCATTCCACTGCTCCACAACACACACACTTTGGATAAATCTATTACTTCGGCTATTATTCTTTATTGATTTTCTTTAGTGACCTAGTTAGTTCTTTTGTTTTTCTGCGGTTATAATTCTGTGGTCGGCACTTAAAAAGTCATAAGTAAAATTTTCGCAAGTGTGAGAAAACAAGGTTAAAGGTTTAACATATTTTATGAAATCAGAGAATCCATTTGATAGGATTTTGGCATGATTTATTTTTCCATTTGAGCAATATCTATCGAATAGAATGTTTAAAAAATATTTTAACTAGATATTTAGCTAAAAATATCATATTTATGACCATATTAGTTTTATGGTAGCTTTAAAGTAAATCCGTTAAAAGGGCTTAAGTGAACATAACGCATTATTTTTTTTATTTTTTTTTGTCTAAAACGAGCATAAGTTTACTTAAGCTTAAAACATATTTACAAATAAAATGTTTTAATAGCTTAAGTAAACATATCCCTTTAAATTGTGTACTTAAGGTTCGATGTTAAAAATTAATCTAGGTGCCTACATTCAGTTCTGGGGAAACTGAAATAATATTAAAATGGTCATACCTTTAAAAACCTTTATTTATATTAATAATAACTAAAATAATTATTAAAAATCTTTATCTGAAACTTATCTGTCTAGATCTGGGTCTGTATCTGTTGCAATTTTCTTGTCTACTGGTAAGTTGTAATAATATTGCTGAACATCTTTGTCCAACAAATTAACAATCTTAAGTAAGTTTCCTTTTTTTGGAATCCTTTGGACGTTGCCTACTATATAGATTAGTTAGCGGGTGCTTAACCAAATTATTTAACTTTTGCCCTTTTTAAGAACACTTAAATTCTACAGGAGCCTCCCCTTTAGTATATCGTAACCAGTAAACGTCACGTAATTTAAAAGATTTATTTTTAGCTAGTAGAGGCTCTTTTGACATTAGATCTTAAAGCACAAAATAATGTTCTTGTTCCATAACATCAACTTTAAAATTATTTTTCTTGCTTGCAGTGCGAGCAAGTTGGTACCAATCTCTTAACCCTTGAATGCCTAAGCGGGGTCCTTGCGGGACCCCAGTACAGTATTTTCCTTAGTATTTCTGGAATAAAAAAAATCTGGCAACTGCGCCTTTAGGTATGTGCTTGAAAATAGTGTTAGCACGTGTTAGTTTGGTTTGAGCCGCCGACGCCGCGACAGTGCCAGGTTATAACGCTATTAGGTAGGTGGGGTCCCTCAGAGATAATAGTATAATACCTACATATTAGTATTTGTTTTGCTTTTGTTAATATTCTTCAGAAGGTGTTGTAAGTTAATTTTTAAATATTTAATAAATATTTTGAACACTATAACCTTAAGCTTGTGTTTGATAATTAAAATACACTTTAATGCATATCCATATGTTTATTTACTATGGGGTCCCTTGGGGACCCCGGTTGGGCATTTACGTTGCTTTTAGTAGGCTGGGCGCTCAAGGGTTAAAACAGGTACATCGAAATTGCATTTCTTTTTAGCTCGCTCTATTACCGAGTGATCCACCTCACATTCTAAATGGGTGATTTTGTATCACATACTGAAACATTGAGCTAACAAAAGAATTTTTATTTTGTCCTTCACTAAAAAACTTCCGTTTTAACTCCATCAGGGATAATACAAGGACAAAGTCAGAGAACCATCGTCAATATCTCGTCCAAACAATTGAACACCACGGAAGAATCGCTGCTCTCAAAAGGCCTAAATTTCACAATTGCCCCAAAAGAAATCCCACTATTAGATATTATAAGCGCGGCAGACGCAGTAACCATTGAAGCAACCCAAGCAGAGGAATTCCGATGGAAAGTGAGAGAAGTTTTACAGAAATCAAAACCTCCAAAGCCAAACATTACCAAGGAAGAATCCATCACCCTGTCCAAATTACGGAAGGATACGACCATCAAGATTCTACCCGCAGACAAGGGAAATGCAACTGTCGTGATGGATGTGGACACCTACAACCAAAAAGTCGAAGAAGTCTTGAAAAAAGGAAACTACCAGAGCATTCCAAAGGACCCCACTACCACCATTGAGGGAAGAGTATACCGAACACTCAAGAAGCATGAACGACACATTCCGGAAAGAACACGAACACGCTTAACACCGCATCACAGCAAACCCCCGCATCTATACGGATTGCCAAAAATACACAAACACAACATGACTCTACGACCCATTACAAGCTCCCGAAACTCTCCAACTTACGAACTTTCCAAGTATCTGCTTCCAATATTACAACCGCTCCAAGGACACAGCGCATCATATGTAAAGAATTCACAGCATTTCGTCGAGATGATAAGTGGAACGAAAATTCAACCAGAGGACCGATTGGTAAGCTTCGACGTGGAAAGTCTCTACACTAACGTCCCAGTGAAGGAAACACTGCAGATCATTAGAAGAAAACTTGGGGAAGACCGAACACTCGAAGAACGAACGTCGCTACCCATCAATGCCATAATGGAGCTTCTAGAATGCTGCCTAAATAATTCTTACTTTCAGGAGAAGAACAGATTCTTTAGCCAAAAGGACGGACTACCAATGGGCTCATCCCTATCACCAGTAATAGCCAACATTTACATGGAATGGTTCGAGGATCAGGCGATAGACAAGGCAAATATCAAACAAAAGCTATGGCTTCGTTACGTAGATGACACATTCATCATTTGGAATGGAAGCGATGACGAACTTCAAACCTTTCTACAACATATGAACAACCTGGCAAATACAATTAAGTTTACCATGGAGAAGGAGGATAACGACAGATCACCGTTCTTAGACGTCGTAGTACAGAAAATCGGGAGCACCATCCAAACATCGGTATATAGAAAACAAACCCACACAGGTCAATATCTTAACTACGCCTCAAACCACTCAAACAGCACCAAACATGGAATAGTCAAAACACACGTCGATAGAGCATTCACACTTTGCAACTCGCAGGGGACTTTGACGAAAGAACTTAACAACATCAAGCAAGACCTTGGCATGAATGATTACTATTGATTACCCTACGAAACTAGTCGATCAGGCCATCAAAAAGCGTCAGAATCTGGACCCACCATGAATGTACCTTATGTCAAGGGAATCTCCGAAAAAATTCGAAGGATAGGACAACAGTACAACATCCGAACAGTCTTCAGCTCCAAAGATTCCTTAAGAAGCCACCTGACGAAGACAAAACCAACAAATCAAAAGGACACGAAGAATTGTGTATACAGAATACCTTGCGAATGCGAACAATCCTATGTTGGTGAAACTCTACGACCTCTCCAAACAAGGATCAAAGAACATCGAAACCACACACTGAAAGGAGAAACAAACAGATCCGGTGCAGCAGACCACGCTTGGACCCACGGCCATCATTTACAATGGGAAAACGCAAAAATTATACTTAAAGAAGAGCATGGGCGGAAGAGAAAATTCAAAGAAGCAGCTGTCATAATCCAGAACCCTGACTGTTTCAGTAAGCCTTCTGCAGATATAAGAAACATTTGGAAGCCCTTGTTAAATAGGTGTAGGCTCAGATTGAGTAGTGATGCAAACGTGATGACGTAAGCGGATGACGTCAGCAGATGAATAATCATGGTGACGTAAGCAGATGACTCACGACTGCACCCGAATTCGTCACTAGCTCCGCCCCCCTAGGTAGTATAAATAGGCTCGTAGCTTTGTAACTTGTTTAGTATTCACCTGAAGACGACTGGAGATACTTACCAGTTGAAACGTTGTGATATGAAAAACTAAAGGCAATGGAAGTCCAAAACACATCTATTACTCAAAATACATCATTGTCTACAACCTTCAAACAAACTCCATCAGGGATGTTTGAGATAATATGACGAAATAGGCATGAAATGATTTGATTCTCCTAAACTGCAATTATGGACAGTTAAATTGAGTGTTGCTAACTGCCTTAAATAAAAAAAATTAATACACGAAAGGTGAGGTGTTTGTAGTACCCGTTGCAAATCAAAAGCGTACGTTATATGAGTTGAATCGGCTATACCCTTTTTTTATCATCATCTTTTGCTTGGTACGCAGAGTCTACAGCCAAATGCTCATCCCTTTCTTCTTTTATTTTCATTTTTTCTTCTTCAGTTTCGGCATATTTTTTAGCCAATAAAACATCACATTTGAAGAACGTATCGTTCTTTGGTTTTTTAAATTTTAAATAGTGTGTGAAATTATTTCGCATATATTTTAATTGAGACCGCATTCCCGTGTATTTCAGAGCAAAGTTGATACATTTTACATATTATATACAGTTACTGAGTTAGAAATTATTGAATCGCTTTTAACTGGGTAGGTTTGGCTTAGTCAAAATTATGAATAATTTTTGTTCTGTTTTTTACCTGTTTTTTTATTAATCTATCTCTTTTACGACTGTCATTGTAATGGCGGTAAATCAGCAGAAGCTCCGCGTAAGTATAATAACATAGGAGAATAATAATCATTAAAAAGACATAAGTATATTTATTACCTATTTGAAGGTAGATTTCAAAAGTTAGGATATTTTAAGTATACATACATATTAGATTTTATAAATAATGCCGAGAATAATGCATAACACTTATAAGGGTATTTATTTCTTTTTAAGAAACATATTATCAGGAAAACAGAATTTTAAATTTACTTATGTTATTTTAAGAGATTTGTTTTGAATTTAGAGTCATATTATGTGCACATAGATCGCTTTGTGGGTTATTAAATTAATAACTTTTTGTCATATTACCTTTATAACAAAAATAAATATAGGAAGGGATTATTCTTCACTTACGACGTTTTAATGAACTATGGAATATTTAATTTTGAGTTAAAATAACCAAAAACCCAATTTTGCATCAAAATCGACTTATGACCTTTTAAGTGCTGACCACAGAATTACATACGTATTAGGTCATTGGAGGCAGATATTTTGTCGCACTAAGATAAAACAAGTAATTACAAAAAAACAGCTATACGTTTACATATTCATGAAGAAAATTAGAATACAATAAAAATTTGCACCTTCTTTTACAACTTCCGATTTAATTAATTCTAGAATAAAATTTTATTCCGGTTTTATTTTACTTTCAGGTGTGTTTATAAATAAAATATATTTTTTTACTGATTATATTGTGTTGTGACCATCAGTAAAGTCCGCATCATATGGGATTTTTTTTTACTAATAATTCTATTCGAAATTTGACTTTGGCATCAATTTCTGCTTCGATCGAGAGCAAAAAAATAGTATAGTCACGTGATTCGCATTTTCTGTCTAATTTTAATTTTTTCCAAAAAATAATTTAAAAGTAGGATTATTTCTGAAAGTATCGAAAATAGTTATTAGAAAAAGTTTTTTTAAATGCAATTTCTAGCCCACGTGCAAAATTTTAGCTGCATAGGATAATTTTGATTTTTTACCCATATTTTGTAAACTGCACCACTTTTGCAAAATAAGACTCAACGCAACCTACATAAAACTTCTTAGTTTTGACCATGCTTTATTTCAGCTACATTTTCTCTAAAGTAGCGCCATATTAAATGTGTGTTTTTCTACAAAATCAAAATTGGGCAATCAAAATTTGGTCGCATGTGATGCAAAGTTTATTTGTTTTTGACCCTGTATAAGGTAACTTCATAAAATAAGTATTTTTGAAAACGGAGTTTGCGTCGGAAAGTAATAAACCTTAATATTAAGACAAAAAAGAGCACAGTGTCATCAGTAAAATGTTCAGTAAGTGAAAAATAAATTTTAGTGGTGGGTAAAAAATCAAAATTATCTTATGCAGCTGAAATTTTGCAGGTGGGCTAGAAACTGCATTAAAAAAACTTTTTCTTATATCGATATTTTCAGAAATAACACCACTTTTGAATTATTTTTTGGAAAAAATTAAAATTTTACAGATAATGCAAATCACGTGACTACTGTTTTTTTTTGCTTAATTTTCATCTCGATCGAAGCAGAACTTGATGCCAAAGTCAAATTTCAAATAAAGCTATATGTATTAATAAAAAAAAGATCTTATATGATACGGACTTTGCTGGTCACACTGTATGTTATCATAACATTTATAACTCTGTATATTCTTTGTTTTAAGGGGAATTATATAATTATGCCATAAAAATAATTGTGTCCCATGCCAGGCTCCAGTTTAGTAGTGGGACTAATGAAAGCACCAACGTAAACAAACGTGATAAATTTTATTAAATTGTGATAAAACAATTGAGATTATTTCTTTTCCTATTTCGTGCAGACGTTATTGTTACTAAAAAAAAATAGTTTCTTTTTATGACATTTCACATTTTCAAATAAATTTACTTAAATTCCTTTACATCATACAACCGCCACGAAATATCGTGACATAAGTTCGTTAACATTTGAAGGTTTTGTAATATGCTACATTTTTTTATTTCTTTTTATTTAACGGCTTACAGACTTAACCGACTGTAGGAAATATGAAACCACACCACGGTTGTTTTAAATAAAAATAAGTCTTCTTTTGTTTTAACGCTCAAGCAAATCCTTCTACGATTATTGGATAAGGTCCCATAATTTCAGGAACACATTTTTTTGATAGTAGCTATTTATGATATAAGTGTTGTTGTTCTTTAAAACGATGTTGTGTTTTTTGCTTGAAATACAAACTAATATAGAAGATTTGAACTTCTTCAAAAGATGTTCTAGTAAAATAAAACTTTTTCTCTTTTTTAAAATTTTTTTTTTTTAATTTCTTAAAACTTATTTTTACACACAATGTGTTAATTTTGAGACCTGCTGGGGTAATTGGGCCGTAACAAGCCTGGTACCCCAAAAGTATTTTATTTCAAGCTAAATGAAAGCATCTACTTGATTTTTACGAAAAATAATTTTTTCTTTCCCTCTTATTTGAGTATTTGACCACCTTCACATGTCTCCGACATAGTTTAATTAAACTAAAGATCTTTTATTACGTACACCCAAAGATGATTTTTACAAAGTTTTTAAAAAAAAAATCCTAATGTTTCTTTTTTCTCTTCATTTCCCACCCACAGTGGTTTTGCACTGGTCCTTGACTTTTCAGTATGCTGAAATCTTTTCTGTCTTTTGACTATAAAAGTTTTTTTTTCTCCTCGTGTTTACCATTGAAAGCTCCATTAAGGCTTATATAGTCTCACTTTTATTTTCTCTACTGCTAATAACATCAGCTTTGTACCATTTACTTTGTTTTCCTGATGATGAGTGTTTCTACACTCGAAACATGTCGATTCAATTCTATTATGAATCATTCTAGGTTCGCCTAGATTTTTTGAATAAAAAATTGTGGAGAAAGACTTTGTGCTTTTCTTTTTTCTATAGAAAACGATCGATTGCTTAAAATATGTTTGTGAATTGATTCGAATATTGGCGCCATTTCCTAAAATACGTGAAAGGCAAATGTACCAGAGATCCTGTCGGAATTAATTCGTTTGGAAAAATTCCTGCTGCTATAGCAAGATTTCTGCAACTTTAAAATTCGATCCTCTATGCGGGACATTGTTTTCATCGTTCTTCGGTAAAGTTACTTGCCGACGCTAATTTGACGACAATTAAGCAGCATGGGGGGTGAAAATCCCCGACTGTTGCTGAGGGGTACATCGAGGATTCCGTGAAAAATAAGTATTCTATTGTCCGAAAACTGCTTACAGTAAAAAAAGTCAGCAGATGTTGCGTCAACGTTAACTGGGAATGCGGTTATTTCTGTTCAATCCTCCTCAACAACGGGGAGTGATTGTACTATTAATATTAATGTTAATAAATAAAATAATAATGTATTTTTGCTCTTAAAAGTTGACGTTTCACTTTTAACACTATAGTGCCTTTAAGTACTGGTCACAGAACATTACATTGGAACCCAAGAAGGGAGGAATGGGTCAATAACAGTGCTGACCATCTAAAGGCGAAATTTGGAATAATTACAGACGGCTCCAAAACTAAAGAAGGTATTGGAGCCGGAATATATGGCAAAAATCCAAAAATATAATTAACTATCAGCCTGGGAACTATATATGACAACCATATTTCAAGCAGAGGTTCATGCAATTGAAATGTGTGCTAGTGTGCAAGACTGCTGATAGATCGACGGTATGCACAATGCACATAAATCAATCAAGATATTCTCTGACAGTCAAGCTGCAATAAAAGCTCATGAATCGAGATGGGGTACCTCAAAAACGGTGTGGAGCTGTCACGAAACACTATCTGAACAACAAAATATCCCTAATATGGATACCGGGACACATGGGCCTGGAGGGTAATGAGGCTGCCGATAAGCTCGCTAAAGGGGCCTACAGACACACGAACATGTATTAGTACATTTACGTGATGTACGCGCGTTGATGTGTGTGGATCACATTTCTCTACAGACACAGGTACTTGTATGTCAGTCTTCTAGAAGTTGCGATGTCAGCATGTCACGTGACGATGAACTAAACTTATTGGCAGTGGCTTGCGTGTGTGTAATAAGAAAAATTTCTTAAAGAGGTGCAGCACTAAAATGCACAGAACCCGAGAGCCGGTAATAAGTATATCTCATGCTACGGCCAGGAAAACAATACTAGCTGAAGCAAAAAGCAAATGGGAAAGACACTGGTTAAATCTACCAGGTCTAACAAACTACCAGTGCTCAACAGGTCATGCCCTAAAGCACTTGTGGGATTGTACACCGGCCACTGCATATTGCGACACCATATGCATAAAATTGGAACTGCACTAACTGATGAATGCCGGCTTTGCATGGAAGATGCAGAAACAGCAGAACACGTAATGTGCGCTTGCCCCGCAGCAGGAAGAATCAGCTCCTATTCGGCGAGGTGACTCTGCTGCCGGATGACATGAAAAATGTCTCTCTCAATACCTTAGATCTATTGGGGGGAATATAAACAAGGTGTGAGCCACAATAGATCGCATGGTCGCAGTGAAGGGTAGGCTGTAACCCACTCACTTAAACCTAACCTACATTGGAAGCGATGGACGTAATTATTACACCATTCACCTCCATTTTCCGTCTGCTCAAGTTAACTTACAATATTTAATACTATAGCTGGACGGCGTTGGCTGCAAATTTGTTTAAACATGTAGTAAAATACTTTTGAACTAGTGCTGAACGATAACGTTTAGATAGAAAAACAAATCGTTCATTGTAATAACGAAGCCTTGTATTCAAAAATTCTTTATTTATCGCTAAAACGTCATTGAGGTTTTAGAATTTAAAAAAAGGTTCCATACCTGTTTATAGTTTATCTATAGTCTATAAACTATGACCTGGTTATCCATACGCTACTTTTGTCTGTCCTATCACCACCACTAAATTCATGTCGATAATTTTCATAACATCATTGTCACGAACAGGAAAGTACCTCAATTAAGTTCAATTAAATATGACGTATCCAAGTACAAAATTATTTATTGTATCTCGTAATGGACATGTTTTAAATGTAAAACACAAACACGGGCACGTGGAAATGATGGAAAACATGTTTCAATAAAAAGGAACAGCGATAAATAATTTATAACATTATAAAATCATAACAAAAACCTACGCTGTAGTATTTTTTTTACGTAAAGATTCATCGCATCTGGTCGAGAGTATACGTATAATTAATAGCTATTAAATATTAGTAATAGTATACCCACATAATATACTCATGCATTGCGCATAGTAGATTGGAATGGTTTTCATCAATGGTCTGGTACCTATAGATGGCACAAGTCGTTTATAAACGCTATTAAAATGTGTTGACAGCATCGTTTGTAGGAGTGAGGGGGTGAAGAGTTGGGTGGGGCAGGTAGTGGGGATTACGGCGGAGTTACCTTAGAATGTGGCCTTGCTACTATAGAAGAACCCTAACCTACAAATAACCCAACTTTCTATTTACTCACATACAGTGTCACCAGTAAAGTCCGCATCATATGGGATTTTTTTTATTAATAGCTTTATTCAAAATTTGACTTTGGCATCAAGTTCTGCTTCGATAGAGATGAAAATTAAGCAAAAACATAGTATTCACGTGATTCGCATTATCTGTCAAATTTTAATTTTTTCCAAAAAATATTTCATAAGTAGGGTTATTTCTGAAAGTATCGAAAAAAGTTATTAGACAAAGTTTTTTTAAATGCAGTTTCTAGCCCACATGCAAAATTTCAGCTGCATAAGATAATTTTGATTTTTTACCTATATTTTGTAAATTGCACCACTTTTGCAAAATAAGACTCAACGCAACCTACATAAAACTTCTTAGTTTTGACAATGCTTTATTTCCGATACATTTTCTTTAAAGTAGCGCCCTATTAAATGTGTGTTTTTCTACAAAATCAAAATTGGGCTATTAAAATTTGGTCGCATGTGATGCAAAGTTTATTTTTGTTTTTGACCCTGTATAAGGTAACTTCATAAAATAAGTGTTTTTGAAAACGTAGTTTGTGTCTGAAATCTGAAAGTAATACACCTTAATATTACGCCAAAAAAAAACACAGTGTCTTCAGTAAAGTGTTTTTTAAGTGGAAAATAAATTTTAGTTTAACAACGTAAAGTTTATCTATTTTCAACGATTCAAACTGCATTAAAAAAACGTTTTCTAATAACTTTTTTCGATACTTTCAGAAATAACTCCACTTTTGAATTATTTTTTGGAAAAAATTAAAATTTGACAGATACTTAATGCGAATCACGTGACTACTATTTTTTTGCTTAATTTTCATCTCGATCGAAGCAGAACTTGATGCCAAAGTCAAATTTTGAATAAAGCTATTAATAAAAAAAAATCACATATGATGCGGACTTTACTGGTGACACTGTATGAAAAGTAATTGCAGAATTATTATTTGCCGAATTCTCGCATACTTGCGACATCTTAATTATTAGCCTTCAGATAATATCACAAAACACTAAAAAAACAGCAATTATTACACAAACCCGATAAACGGAACTTTTTTTAAACCGCTGTCAAAGAAACCACAGAGAAACACCAAAGGGAAATAGGGATGTTCGATATACATCGATCTTTTTAATGCGATGTATCGTTTTTAAGCGATGCATCGCGGCCATTTGAAATTTGACGATGCCTCGATGTATTTATTCGTAAAATAATTATTTTGTCGTTGCCTCTCGATCTGTCTCCTGGTCCGCCACTGTGTGCCGGTACCATTTTGACATTAATTGGGGGAATTAACCAACGTGTTGAATGGTGCAAGAATAATGCGCTTTTCCCGGCGTAAAGTTCCAGTTAGGTATTAATATAGATCACTGGATGTTTCTTTGAGTAATGTTGAAAATTTTAATGATTTGGCTGCCATTTGACAGTGAAATTATTACAATCATGTTAATATCGTTTTGAAAAGCTCTAGAATGTTGGGATTTCTACATCGAATTTGTAATATAACATCAATGATAGAAAGGCTATAGTGCGTTTGTATAACTGTCTAGTTAGAAGTGTTTTAGAGTATAACTGTACAGTGTGGTCACATTTCTACGCGATGCACGAATAACGCCACTGAACACTACAGTAACCCTAATATATTTAACTCTATATTATATTAGGCAATTTATGATAATTCTCAGTATCAATTTATATTTTTCTTAATTTATAATTTTGACACTGTGTAAGTTCAGGCACCGTTAAATAATAAACGAGGCAATTCATTTCAACCAGACACTTACAGAAAAACAACCCCTACCAATTTTCTAACCCTTTCCTTATGTTTTACGTCCGTTTGAAACGGAAATGAAGGATAAGGGTTAGATTTGACCCCGTTCCCGAAACTTAAATCATAAAACATCCTGTTTTATGATTTACCAGCCCGGGGTGGTTTCTTGTAGTCTGTAGTTAAACTTACCAAGGATTAATGAAATTTCTGATTGGACTAGGCTTCTACACATTATTTACTTAATATAATTAGTGGAGAAAGTTTAATGAAGTTTAAAGGTCGTGAAACGCCATAAGAATTATTTACAAGCGCATTCGGGCTAACCAAATTAATCCTATACCACAAAATACCGTGCGAGCAAAAATTATTTGCATCAAAGAGGGCTTGAATTAAAAAACGTAGGGCTTGGTTTAGATCACAATGATATGGGGATGATATATCTAACTAAATCTAGGTTAAAATTTTGTCAACATTCATATTATGACATGACATGCCAAACTAATGAGTAATAAAATAAGTAGACAAATACAAATTTATTTTTGTTGTTTACAAAATTAACAAAGTAATATACAGAAAGAAAAAGAAAAATAATTACATAAATTGCTGAAAATCTCTTCATATTTTCGAAAGTGTTGAACCAGCATCTCTGGTGAAATGTTACTACATTCTTGGATAATCCCGAGGATAATACTTTCTTGTAATTGTTCTAAATTTGCAATTGGTGTTTTAAAAATAATGTTCTTTAAATGAGGAAAAACGAAGTAATCCATAACCGTTAAACAAGGTGATCTAGGTGGGAATTCAATGTCTGATCGAAAACTGATCAATCTGTCGTCGAAAAAATTGCGTAAGTAGTTAATAGTTTCGGCGGCTGTATGGGCGGTTGCACCGTCCTGTTGAAAATATCCAAAACGTAGTTCGTCGTCAAGTAATTGCTCCACAAATGGATTCAAAATATTGTCTCTATATACCGCTGTGCTGTAACTGTGTCATGGAAAAAAATACGACCAACAATTCTTCTTCGGGAAACAGCTAACCAGACACCAATTTTTTGAGGGTGCAATGTGGACTCTACAGGATTTTCACTACTCCACATGCGTGTATTCTGAGATTTCACATAACCGGAGAGGTGGAACCAGGCTTCATCCGAAAAAAATGTCAGGTCTAATAAATCATTTCTTTCCAATAAATTTTGGGTAAACCATTGAGCGTAATTCCTGCGTCTTTCAAAATCTGCGGCTTGTATTTCTTGGAATACTTGCACTTTATAAGGAAATAAATTTAGCTGCTTCTTAAGAATAGTCCTGCATGTTCCATAAGATCATCCCACTTCTTGGGACAGGCGTCTTATACAATTTGTTGGAGTATTTTGCATTATTTCACGAACGTTTGTAACAAGTTCTTCTGTTCTTACAGATGGTCTTCCTGCTACTTTTTGTGTTGTATAGAATCTGTTTCCCTAAACACAGCCACGGTTCTTTTCAGGCAATGATAAAATCCCCAGCAATAAAAGCAACGTTAGGAAAATGTTCGTGAAAATCGTCCATGCACAAACCAGGATTGTATTGCCACTCGCCATTTTCTCTAACCCCTTTTCGAAAATACGCTTCAACCATGGATGTTTTGTCACAAGAATAAATAACAATTGTTATATATTCTTGTGGTTTTGTGCTGGTCCGTAAAGCCCATTGTGTGAATTGTTCAAGAAATTGGAAAAATTAGCGATGAATCAAATTACTTGTAACGACTGTCAAAGATGACGGAATAACTGATTGATTGTTAATTCAGGTAGTTACTGACACCCAACAGGTATTAAGCTCTATGGCTAAGCATTACGTCCTTAGATGTAAGATGCAAGGCCCTCTTTAATGCAAATAATTTTTGCGCGCACGGTATAATCGAAAACATGTTCAAACTACCAAGAAGGAAATCCAAATCCGTTTTTCTAGATTTACGCTAACATTTTCAAAATGTAATTAAAAGTTTTCTTGCATTAGATAATATTATTCCTGCTGGCCTTTGGCGCTTTTTTAAAATTGAAAAATTATTGGCAAAATTGGTAATTTATTAATATGGAACTGGGGGATTTAATTTACGGTGGTTACAGTAATTTTACGTAAAAATGCAACGATACATCCTCCGCCACAATATGCGTTGTTCCCGTTTCGAAAAATCCAATCAAAATAAAAAGTACGGTCCCCGCTGTTTTTACTGCCGTCTAGGGTCTAGTAATTCAGCGGGTCGCTCAGGTAGTCGTCGGTGATTCCGAGCTTCCCCGCCGGGCAGCTAAACGACTTGGGGGCCGACAAAAACGGTGCCATAAACTGAGCTACATGAACACAAATGGGATTTCGTTACAAATAGGTTTGATTGAGGGAAATATCGAAAGAAAAATCGGTGTTGATTATTTTTTACCAATAGATCAGTGCATACCAATGATCTGCTACCTATAGATGCCGCACGCCATTCATAAACGCTATTTAAATCTGCTGCCAAAATCATTTGTAGGAGAGAGGAGGTGAAGTACTCCCCCCGGCCGGGAGTGGGGATTACGTTGCCGCCATTAGAATTTTACCTCGTTACTATGCGCTATCATATGGTCACAGCGGCGTCTCGTGTCAGGGTTCACAATAAAATATAATTATCCAATCCGAAATCAAATATTTTTTAACGTTTGTGAAAAAAAGGGTTTGTAGAACAGTAAAGTTTAATGTATGATAGAAAAAATGGTCCGCGGAGCAGTAAAATTTAATGTAAGTTAATAACTATTTATTGTAATAATTATTATAAGAGAAACTTTGGATAGCTATAATTATAACATTTGGTGAACTGAGCTGACCTAAAAATAATTACACTATGTATACTTAAAACACGGTTTTTACGGTTTTATTGAAATTTAAAAGAAAAGCAAAGTTCCTTTTACGTTTGGTACTTTTTAATAGCGAAAAAGCACAACAATAATTTTTTCTTCCCCTAGCCGCGCTCAAGCAGGATGCCTCTTTTTATTTCCCATCATGCCTACGAACTATACGAAGTTGTTCGCAAACTTCCTTTAACATAGCTAAGCAAAGATATTTACTTTGCTTAGCTGTTTAAAAGCAGCAAATGGAAAGTAAAGTCAAAATTTTGAATACTCTCGCAAGATGGAGGTAAAGTCAAGTGACACTCTTTCAATTTTGCTCTATTAAACTTTTATAAGTTGGCATGAATTCCAGGACTGGACTTGAAAATTTAACATGTCATACCTTCTAAAACAATTGATGCAATAGTCTCATCGGTTTTACCGCTTTAATATTGCCAAATAATAATAATAATTTATTTTGAAAGTTTTGTTCTATAAATATTATAATTTAAGGTAGGTAAAGTCGATTCAGCCAGTAAACCTGCAAGATGGCCGACCTGTCATATGACAAAAGTAATTGAAAATGCAAAAATCCATTTTATTTAGCTGGAATATGACTTTTGTCATATGACATGCCGGCCATCTTGCAGGTTTACTGGCTGAATCGACTTTACCTAATAATAAACATGAGTTTTTATATGGTTTAAAGATAAAGTGTCAAAATAGATTTAAAAACTATATTATATTACAATTACCTATTCAAACCTTGAAAATACTAAATTAACTGAAACGCAACTTTAAATAGGACTCTGTCACTCATATTTACAACATAATTTTTTTTGTTTAATTTCTTCATATTATACCCAGAGAACTCAGAGCCAACTAATATTCTGTGATTATACCTATCTATAGGTAAAATACAATACCTACAGTTCAACATAAACTAATTGAATTCAGTCAGATATTACATTTTTACTGTCGAGGAAATCCCCATATATGACTTACATAAGGTACGTAGACCCAAAAGTGGTTTTTATGAAATTTGATGGTTATGATACAGTTACATTTTTAAATTTGTATGTGGGCTAACGTAAAGTTAAAAGCTTCAATTTAGCCAGGGATTTAATTTTTCTCTCAATGGAAACCCCAATTTAACAGTTTTTGACTTACGTAAGGTACGAAGACCCAAATACGGTTTTTATAGAATTTGTTGGTTATGATACAGTTACATTCCTAAACTTTTATGTGGGCTAACATAAAGTTAAAAGCTTCAATTTAGCCAGGGATTAATTTTTCTGTCAGTGAAAACTCTACTTTAACAGTTTTTGACTTATTACGTATAAGGTACGTGGTTTTTCTGGAAATTGTTCTTTAAAATGCAATTTATTGATACGGTTATATTTCTAAACTTGTATGTCGGCTAACTTACTGTTAAAAAATTTAGAAATAAAACCAGCATATAATAATAATCATAGGTATACCTAGGTAGGTATATATCTTTATTCTCAAGTAACTATAGTTTATTACAGGAATTAACTTACATATCCAAGTAAAGTATTTTTAACAAATAATAAGTAGGTTCAAGAATTAACAACTTATTAAAACAAACATTATCTAGGTACTAGATACCTACATAAATATCTAATTCAAAAAAGTTTTCTTTAAGAGACCTGATTTGAGTACAACTAATAAATTTCACAAAGTCATAGTCTCACACGAATATTTATTTTCCAAACAGGTTAGGTACATGTTTCGCTCGTAGGTACTTGAGCATCAGAACAACATAAGCCTATAACATTGGTCTGATGATGCTCAGGTATGAGCGAAACATGTAGGTAACCTGTTTGGAAAATAAATATTCGTGAGACTCTGACTGTAAATTATTATATTAATGTCCTATTCCATGAAACAAAATCATTATTTTTCCAAAATACGATATTTGTTGCCACATGCTTTTGAATAATGGGCTAAAAATAATAATATAGTGGCCGGCTAAAATTTGGCCGCATATGGAAAACTTACACAAGTAGTTTGTCTGGTACCTACAACATATTATGAAATCCCATGCAAAATTGAAGAGTTAAAGGCACGAACCCACGAACGTCATAAATGACGTTTATGGTTAAAGGTGATCAAATAGTGGCTTCCTTGTTTATTTTAGACTAAGAGTGTATCTGAGTTGTTTAAAGAATTCAATAAGCCAAACCATTTGCAAAAGTTATACCTATACAGTCTATCCATAATGTTCCTTAAATAAATAATACGTTTAATAAAATAAAAATGTAAAGTTTTAATTATTTTTCCCCACCTACCCACGCCTATGAATAGTTAAACCTAACCTACAAATAACCCAACTTTTTATGTACTCACCTATGAATAGTAACTGCAGAATTATTATTATTATATTTCGCAGTCTTGCACACTTCAAACCTGTGACCCATATTAATTAGTCTTGAAAAAAATATCACAAAACACTAACAACACAGCAATTAATACACAAAACCGATAAACCGAAACAAATTTCAAACAACTTTCGAACGAAGAACGACCAAACTAAACCCTTAATTTCTCTGTGGACCACACGTCAAAGAAATTATGAATGAAAAAAGGCAGGCTCTCTTCTGACCAATAGGAACGCAACGTCTTCTGTGTTTGCCAAACTGCATAATTTTTAAGGGAAATGTCTATGGGTTTTTAGACAAAGATTTAAGTTTACCCTATAACGTCATATTTTTTTCTCTTCTGGAAGGTAAAACCTGTAGATTTATGGCTTTAGGGATGAATAATATGTAAAATTATTAAATAAGTGTTGTTATTATTACTTTTAAAATATTGTTATAGCCGTAATTTATATATTGGTACTCTAAGAGTGTTAATACCTACTTTTAAGAGGTACGTTTGGCAAACAAAGTGGAGGGGCGCAATTTGCCACAAAAGTTACTTCAGAATGGTATACGATTTTGGCAATAGGTTCGTTTGTTATTGCTTCATCTATAGCTAGCAGATCATTGGTGCATACCACTTAAAATTAAAATATAAATCGGATATACCAATTATCCGGGTTTTTTTTGGTAAAAATAGAAACTTAAGGTCCCAAAAATAATGTCAACCAAAGCTTGAGGAGCCACAAAGGCTACTCTACTGAACCCCACAGTGCTTTCTAAAATAATAATAAAAAATATAATATAAAGAATTATGAATGTACAGATATTATATAAATACCATAGAAACGAGAAATAAAAAAATATTGGCTCAAACAGTTAACATTCTAAAAAAAAGAGAAAAGAAAAATACGCTACATTTTAACTTGATGGAGAAGACGACAATTACATGATTCGAAGAATGACCTGAAAAACATTGATAAAAATAATAATTAAACAAAAATAATTGACGAAGTTGTTCATTTTGAAAACTGAGTAGATATTTTTTATATTCCAATTTAAATTTGTTACTATCAAGGAAAACCAGTTCATTAGGTAAGAAGTTGTACAATTTAACAGAGTTGTAGGTAAATGATCTCTGAAACATGGCACTCTGATGGTGAGGCACCGTCAACCTATTAGGAAATCTCATGTCACGGGAATGTATATTTTCACGAAATACAAACCTACGGTTGTTCATTACTAGTCACTTGAGATTTTTAAACGTATGAGAAATATGATCAAATTTCCGAAGTCCAAAAATAAGGCGAGAGCATGTATTTGGTACCATTTGTATCCTATTCCTATCTGCTACATCAAGGCATAAATGAAATCACAGCAGTTAAAGCTGGATAAAACGAGGCTTTCACACAGTATTTTACGTAATTTAAAATTTAGGACATGACGGTTGTTGTATAATACCCTTAAAGACATATATGACTTTTGAATTAGTTTTTGACATACTCCCTAAACCTTAGTTCAGTCTCTAGGATTATACCCAGATTTTAAGCTGTTTTAACTACTAACACCATCAATAACTATATTGATATTATCATTCAAACAGTCAATTTTGTTCTTATTTCCAAAAAGCATCAAGGATAACTTCAATGGATTTAAGAAAGTTGACTTAACATGCTTAAATCCTCGTTAAGCAAATTCGATGCGTTTATAATATAGTCTTGGCAGTCGAAATGAAGGTAAATTTGCGTATCATCTATAGGATATCGTTTCTGTTCAAAGGCCATTTATTCGCCCCCTTTGTCAGTTTTTTTGTTTTTATAGCTAATGCCGCCGGTTGCTGCACATAAATATATTATCTTTATAAAATTACGTAGTTTTTTGTTGAACTGGTGAACAAAACTGCAGTCTCGCGTTCGCCAGTTTGTTCGTCGAGCCGCTCGACAAATCTGTGGGCTACTGAACAGCTGTTTTCTTCGTATACATCATCTTATTATGTATCAAACGAAATTCTAGCTTTTCCACAACATTTTTAAATTGCCAAAAATATAAAGCCCATTTTCATCAGACCTAATTAAAATTCTAATAGCATCGACAGAATGCCGCGACAAGCGACAAATTTACTGCCTCGCATTGCTGGCCATTGTTTGCATGGGAAAGTTTAATAGACCAGAGATATTTAGTTGGTCTATGCTCTCTGACAAAGTGTTGTCGTAGTTCTAGCTGTTAATCAACAAAGACTTAATTAAAGTTGTCTATTGTTATTACAATTTATAAGAAACGGAACTTTGGAAATTTTTAAGGTGCTTGACTTTTTAGCAGTTATTTTAGGAGCAAACACAGCAATATTTCGTTACTTCTTTGTTCTATCCATAAATCGGCCAAATGCCCATATTGGAGTACAATTACTTATACAGTTTTACGTTCAAAAAGGGTTATAAATTACTAAAAGCAGGAAAATAAATGTGGGCAAATTGAAAAAATTTTGTTTTCTGCTTTTATTAATTGAATAATTACATTTTTTTAAAAATTAAAATTGTAGGTATTTGTGCCCCAAAGACGGGTATTCGGCCGCTTTTTGAAGAAAACGAAAAATAAACGAAATATTGAAAATGTAATGTATGTAAAATGGCGAATGCCATATGCCTCAGCCTGGCCAGGCTGTCGCATAAAACAAAGAGAGAAATATTTATATATCTTTCTCCCTAACTGGCTCATAGGGACTTTATGCCTTGGCCAGATCTCCAAATCAAACTGCGATTGGCAGATTTTCACGTGCTTTATTTTATCTAGCCGACTAGCACCAATCGGGTTAGTCCTTGGTCTTTGCTACCGCTACCAGATACCAGATGGCAACTGTTTTTAATATGAAATATTAACTTTAAAACATATATAATTCTTGTTGTAGGTTGGATGTTAGGTTAGGTCACTCCATCGTATTGCATTATCTTCATCGCTCTCCTGGTTTCACGCATCTTGCTTCGATTCAGTTAATTAAATAAATGTTTCTGTTGTACGTTCGTACGGAATGTTATTTATTTTACATAACATAATATAACTTGTATTTCTGTCAGACGGCAAAAAAATGTGCTGATATTCGTATATTATTTAATGAGCGTAAAATGTAGGCCATAATAAGCGAGGATAATTATAATTATCGAAGTGTATTATGGTTTATTATACGCGAGTCAAGTCACTATGCTGGAGGCGCGCAGGTCAATGACATAATATAGTCCGGGAGTCGCGAGTGATTTTGGTCAGATATTTCGTTACTTATTTTTAGTTATAACGAGATTAATTTTGTTATAATAAAGTTGGAACACCAGCGGTAGGTTGGACTACGGCTGTCTGATATATCTTTATATTACATAATAGTATTATAAATAAAAATCGGCTATGGCGATTTTGGTTGTTAAAATATTTAACGTTGTTGATAATTAGATGATATCTAATAGTTTCCGCGAAAATAGCTAAAAACTAATAATTGTGGCATATCGGACAAGTGTGTAACTGTTTTTTTTTATATTGGAATACACAGTGATCAAAGCACAATGGATATCCTGGGGCGGGTAGACTACGACGGTCGTTTCGTCCTTGTTAGGACTCTACGGACAGTCATAGCCCAAGCAATCCCAACAATAGCGGTAAAAGTTCTTTTAATACATATTACCGCTGTTGTTGGGATTGCTTGGGTTATGGCTGCCTGTTGAATCCTAACAAGGACGAAACGGCCGTCGCGTGGTCCACCCGCCCCAGGGTATCCATTGTGCTTGGATCACTGTATATTAAAATATAAAAAAAATAGTTACACACTACATGTCCGATATGCCACAATAATTATTCACTTTTAATTTAATATTATTTGTGGCTATCGGATTATTACAAATTAATAATAAAACTGTTTTTTTTTCTGAGGTTTTCATTGCACTTGTTGTATTATGCTTAGCATAATGCTCTTGCTATCACAAGTATCATGGGAATATTATTAAATATGTGTAGATAAAAATGT
This sequence comes from Polydrusus pterygomalis, assembly GCA_963969555.1. Classification (NCBI taxonomy): domain Eukaryota; kingdom Metazoa; phylum Arthropoda; class Insecta; order Coleoptera; family Curculionidae; genus Polydrusus; species Polydrusus pterygomalis. Next base: position 30,281,409 of record OZ018376.1, on the reverse strand, counting down.
AATGCGCCATAATTCCATTTAAAAAATTGCTTGAATCGTTCACGCTTCAATCCTTTACACTGCTTTTTTTCTTGCGGCACGCGACATAAGTGATTATACATCGAGAAATTTCTTAATCAAGCTTTGCATGATTAAATATCACTACAAAAACAATCCCCTAAATAGACCTGCTTCGTCCCAATGAAACGGCGCTTATTTTAAAAGTTAATTCCTTCTGACGTACCCCATTTCTTTGGCAATAATCCTTCTTTACGGTCAAATTAATACCTTAAATTTTCAACCCCACTTATTACCTCGCACCTACCGCTTTACCCTTTTATAAGTGTCAGGTTGGGGCTTTTATGATTATTTGTTAAGCGGGCTTTGTGGAGCCTTTTACCACCATATTTTAAAAATGTTTTTGTTGTATTTTATTAAAATATATATACGCTTGTGATAATACTAATATTAGTAGAAAGTAACAATAGGAATCTTTGAGTGTAGACCTAAATTAAATTTTTGTGTAAAATTAACCCCATTTTTTGACCTCCGCTCTCGCTGAATATCTCCAAATAGCGATATACGATCTACTTTAATATAAGGACATGCATAGGCATTAACTATTTTACCCTTTCGAACATCCAATACCAGATGTTTTTGATATTTATACGGATAATATTATTTATGCTCCTGTAATATTTGCTCAGTACTGTGGAGTGATGTTTTTCTCTAGTTGTACAAAGGAGCCTGGTGCTAATTCCATTTGTACATGGAGTAAAAGATCTAAATCAGTATTTTTTTCTTGTGCTCTATATGAAGTACATTATTATTTTGCTGTAAGCAGTTGCACCAAAATCACTCATATTATATATATCACAACATATTCAGGCCTGTTGTTTGCTTGGAATGGGTTTGTCAGGGAACATCGCAGAGAACATTTCGGATACTCTCCGAGAACTGTTTTTTATGTAGTACCACATAATCATTGTTATTTTTTCTTGAATACTGTACTCTATTTATTCGACAATAAATCTGATGTACGTCTCACTGCACTCACACACTATTCTATTGAATAACTATACGTATTTCTTTCATCCGTTTTTCTTTATTATGATGATCGACTGATTTTTACTATGTGCATGTGTATGTGTACAGTACACAGTACACCTTCAAAGTTGAAAAGCCCATTTTAATCTTCGTTTAAATTCCGGTGTAGGGCCATTTCGAGAAAAGACCCAAAGGGGGCATCAAAGTGTTCCTGCCCTTGTTTTAAGGCTTCCTTTTGTTTCAAAGACAAAGGGATTGATTGGGATTAGGTAAAATTACGATGTAGTCGGGCGGACCCTCGAAACAATTATTTCTTCGTGAGTGCATCGGTTATACTTTAGAGACGTGTACAAACAAAAACTTTCGATGCTAGCATGGCAAGAAGTTTGTTGACTTTTACGTAGATTATTTTTTTTTTATGAAAAACAATAATAGAGTAGATGTTTAATATAATAAATTACAGACAGACATGCAAGGCTTGGTGTATTATATTATAATAGTATAAAAAGAGATGTAATTTGTCTTAAATTGGGGTAATTATTATTAACTTTTTAGTTATTATAGTATTAATTTAAGGGAACATTATCCACGTGCTTTTCACCACACATCATGTGATCACAGACGTCATCACAAAATACTTTCATAAAACCTAATAAGACGGCGCCACCGTTCCGATTTGCAATATATTTTTACTTGCCTAAAATTTTGAATGGAGTTGTAAAAGATAGTAAAATTCTATGATCTCATTTAAGGCCACTTCTCCAATAATAGCAGTGTTGTGTGATTTTCCTTACAAAGCTAGGATGTTGCCAAACCTTGCGCTTATTATGAATTTAATCAGCTGTTTGTAATACATGGCGCTGTACCGAGCCGCGAACGTAATTTATAATGGCAACATAGCGCTTTTTATGAACACAATGCAACAGCTAGTTGACAAATTATTCTTTACTCGCCGATGGTCACTTTTTAATATACTGTAATTTACTGGTCTATTGGAATCGCAGTCAGTTCAAGATTTCGGAGAATTGTACTCCAAAAATAGAATGCCAATTTAAAATAATTTTTGATGGGCTTTTATTTTATAGGTATTTTGTTATTTTTCTGTCTCCAAAAGCAGTGCAATGTTGCCGTTTTAAATAAATATTCTCATATTTGCGTAATAATAATAATAATAAAATACCACTTGACTAATATAGATGTGTTTTGGACTTCCATTGCCTTTAGTTTTTCATATCACAAACGTTTCAACTTTCAACTGGTAAGTATCTCCAGTTGAAACGTTGTGGTTGTGATATGAAAAACTAAAGGCAATGGAAGTCCAAAACACATCTATTACTCAAGATACATCATTGTCTACAACCTTCAAACAAACAATAATACCACTGTTTTAAAATCTCTGAAATTGCCTGCAATTATTTATTGTGTAATTAATTAAATACTATTTTTTTGATTTGATTCCCCATTCACTTACCTAAAGCGCGTACTTGTATTTTTTGTAAATATACAATTTATGTAGGTAACTGAATAAATGATAAAATAATAAGTCCTGAATATTGTTTAAAATAAGGATTTTTGCGTCCATACTTGCGAAATTAGGTAGGTACTTATTAACCATATTTAAAAAAATAATCGCAGAAATAAACCCTGAAAGTATAAACTGCCACTGCAGAACATTCTGGCAACATTGCACTTTGTAGGGTAAAATTTAAATTTTACTTCTTCTAGAATCCTTTTTACGCTATTTGGTAAAAAGTTTTATTGGATGTGATTTTTTTGTAAACAGTGACAAGAGTGACAATGTGAAAATAAGATTGGCGGAATGGAAGCACATGTTGTGACGTCAGAGCCAGACTTCTGCCGCTAGTAGGCGCCCTACGTTTACCGTCCCACGTTTACCGTCCCCATCATGTATGACTTAATATAACTCCTACGTCGTTATTTGTAAAAACTGAACGTCTTTACTAAGCAAGGAGAGCTATCTTCGTTCGAGCTATATATGTCTCTCTTTATATGTAGCGAAGGTAATTTAATGCAGACGGAGACAAATATAGGCTACGAAGGGCCCGAGCATTATTTTGCATTGTTCACAGTCTTCTTGGATTGGACTCGGCCAATGCCACAAAAATAGAATCGCCCAGCCCAACCCCAAGTGATAATGGCTGACAGACTTTATCAAAGAGTTTATTTATCTTTTCTACTAATATTGTTTATGAACACGAGCCTTTTTACATTTTGTTCTGCTAAAGGTAAGTTTGTTAAATTTGATTAATTATTTTTATGATTATACAAGTCATCCCATACTTATAACTCATTATTAACCAAAATGTGCCAACACTTGTTTGATTATTTTTTCCTAAGTTTTGGTAAATGTATAAATACCCACGCATATTTTAATTACTAAACCCTACGATACTAATTTAAATCTTGCTGATTCTTGCTTACTATGTATATTATACGATCTATTTTTTTGATCTTTTAAACCTTGTCGATTCTCTGCTAAACTCAAGTGGAAATAATTTTATTTTAACCCAATCTGAAGTGTTTTTGCATTGTGGTATTTTTGTTTTAGATCAGCTGTTCGTTATGTGATGTGAAAGAATTAATTTTGAAGACAAGATTTTGTTGTCACCTTTAGGTTAGCTATTTTACCCAGGCCTTTCCACTTTTCCAGGCTGACAATGGAAGTAGATATTTTTATTGAAAATACACACATTGCTGAGAAAGCTTCAAGTAGAGAATGAATGAAAAACCAGTAAACGAGGCACTCGATCAGCAGATTACGAGGAATTCTAAGACAGACTCAAATGGTACTTAATTGTGATTTCCTTTTAATATTTTAATGAAAATGTCATTTGCATGTCCGAGTTTTATTTTTAATTTTCTTCGAGGCTAGACAAACAATAATATAGAGCATTTTATTTTAACGTGATTCGAAAAGGTTATTCAGAGTCCTGCTATTTGATTTTTACTACATATAAAATCAACTAACGGGATTTTGAATAGTTTTTTTGGCTTAAATAGGTATTACCTATTTGAGGAATTTTTCAAAGAATAGAAATACAGAAAAATTGATAATGACAGTGTTTGTGCCTGTAAAATTTACACCAATTATCTGAAAATGGTGATGATTTACTTTGCTCTCGAGGAGGTATCCAGTGAAAAAAAAAGTCTTAAAGTACTTTATAATTCTGTCCCACGTCCTGTACAGCATAGGTATTTCTTGTAAGTTTATACATATTTTGTCAAGAATTAATGACGGTTGACACATGAATCAATGTTTTATACATTTTGTTTTACTTATTCTCAACAAACTATTAAAATATTAAAGGGCAGCAATGTGTGATTGGCTATACGTATTTTTTACCTATATTTAAAACATGCCTATATTTTTCTAGGATCAGTTACAGAAACACATATCTACATGCCGATGGTTTAAAAACTCATACGACTGACAGAGGCAAAACAAAATGGATGAGAGAATAATAATTAAAGAAGTATGAAGATAACATAACAAAAAATATATCTAGTGTAATTATTATCGTAAAATAAAATATTAAAGTACACTTTTACTCTATACTTTTAATTTTTTTATTAAAAAAAAATAAATTAGCTTATTTTCACATAACTAAAACCGAGATAACAAGCTTAGTGGTAAATGCATGTTCTACCATCGTTTTACCAATTAAAAGCGACAAAAACGCCATAACTTTTAAATTATCGTAAGTTCAATTCTATGTTCCAGTTACATCGACTTGGGTCAATATAGATAATTGCGTTATTATGGTGTAAAGCCGACATAACGGATTTTTATGAATGAAATAATAGAATGGGACATTCGCGGTGCCGACACCTAGCGGAGACCCCTCAAACCGATTAAATGGTAGGTTTCTGTAGATTTTATATTGGTGAAAACCAAATATCCCTAAAAGTTACTAACAGCTGACTGCCTAAAAGTAAACCAGGTTCTGAGCAAGTTTTTTTTATATTTATCGAAATTGTGCGAACATTTAACAAAAAAATAGGTTTTTAGGAGAACAGAAAGTTGTAGTGAATATTAATAAGTATATTAAATTTGTGTTTTTTATGTGGACTTCTGTATATAAGTGATTTTCTTGTCGAGGTCATGAAAAGCAAAAACATGATTTTTCAAGTGTAATTTCTTTATTATTTATACCTTTTTTCGAAAAGCGATTTACTTCATGATAATCCACCAACCTTCTATGACACCTCACCAAAATTTTAGGTATGTAAAACCCATAGTTTAAGAGAAATGTTGAACAGCAAGTACCCCTGTTTTGCATGCTATTTTATACCCATTTTCAATAGGGGCGGGGCCTGTTCTCTGGCCTTAAGCATTTATCTAAGATCGTGTCGTACATACAAATATTGGTCTTAACTTGCGTTTTTGCAAAAACTTGACCATTTAAAAAAGGTTATAATAATTTCCTATATCATTAGTTATTTTAATAAGTTAATTTCAAACCACATACTGCATGCTTTAAATGTAAAGAAAAAGTGGCATTTTGGCGATTTCTAATTTGAATAAATGCAATTACTTTACTATCAAGTGAATAAGTATAATAATTATCTTTAAGAAATAATTAATTTATAATGCTTAACTACACCTTGTTAGTAAGTATTTCGTGAGAAATAGTAATTCCATTTTCCATTTACTTTTTATTAGTTTTAATATGCTTGACAAAATTCAAGAAGAAATAATGATTGTACTAATTTAATATAAATAAAAATAGGAAAACGAAATAATGAGAACATTATTTGTTTCAATATTTGGAGACAAGTGACAACACTTTTAAACAGGGCTGTGATTTTGTCCACTTTTTTTGATTTTGTCCAGGACATGGACAAAATTGGACAAAAACGGACAATATTGGACAAAATCAAATTTCATTACATTTTATTAAATTTGTTGATTTAGGCAACCCAAAATACACGTTTGTATTGTGTATTATATAAACAATAAATGCCAAATTGAAAATTCCAGAAAATGGCTATTTGTTATTTCATTATGGGACCTTAAGGTGAATTTTCATGCGTCCGTCATCCGACGGCACGATGATCCGACGGTATCCCGTTATTGTTGTTTAAGTTTTGTTTGACACCCTAATCCTAATATAATAAAGTTTTTTTTTAATTTTATATGTGTTTAATTGATTTTGTACAATTTTATCCATTTTGTCCAGAACAATTGATTTTGTCCGGACGGACATAATTGGACAAAATCGTCCAATTATGTCCACTTGGACGACTTCAACCAACCCTGCTTTTAAAAATACCTATAAAAACAAAAACAGATATAAATGGAAACTTAAACTTTACAACGATCATAAAATTCCGAAAACAATTAAGTTGATACGCAGAGATTCGATTTCATACCCCTGAAATTGCAATCTTTAGTTGTTTCAAATTTTGATATCACACAATTTTATAATTAACATTTTTAATGTGATCCCACAGGAAAAATATTAATAATTTAATTCTATTGTGCGTTCATCGCAAATGTTTTTAATTAATTTTAAAAGATAAATGGTTATGTTTATTGCTTATTATAGCAAAGTTACATTTAAAAATATTATTCTGCAATTAGTCAACTCTCCGTTTTCTGGGTTCCATGTGGTTCCTTATTGCCGTTGCCGTATTTATGGCAACCTCTCATTACCATGGGAACCGATTGAGTTAGAGGACACTATATAATTGGGTTGCCATCTCCAATTTTTTTAAATCAGGATTGGAAGGTGAAAATAACTGGACAGTTTAGTTAAAAAACAGGACACAGTATAAGATCAAAAGATCGTAATAAGTAATGTGAAGAGGGTCAATGAAAGTCAACTATAATATGTCAACTGAACTAACCTAAACTCACAACCAGTTAAAACTGATAAAAAAGTGAAAAAGCAACATTCCCGCGGTATAAACTTCAAAAAGTATACATATACATACAATACTTATTTAATTAGTCATTTTGTGACAACTTTTGACTAGGTTGGTAGGACTGCCTTTTATATTGGAGTTAATTCCGCTGGGATGGCGCTACGGTGTATTTATGGCCGCTTTGCTTTTGTAAAAAGGCTTTTAATGCATCTTACCGCTGTGTCGAGATTGCTTGGGTTATGGCTGCTCGTAGAGTCCTAACAAGGACGAAACTGCCGTCGTGGTCTACCCATCCCAGGGTATCCATTGTGTTTGGATCCCTGTGCATTCCAATTAGAGATGGGACCGAAGCCGAATATTTATTCGGTATTCGGCCTATTCGGCCACTTTTTGACTATTCGGTATTCGGCCGAATATTCGGTTTAAGACCCCGAATATTCGATTTTTTTTTTAAGGTTGCGATAAAATGGGAAAAGGTTGATATTAATGATTTTTTATTTTCAAATAAAAATTGCAATAGGTACGTATTTATAAAAACATAACTGCAAAAAAAATCTTTACGAACTTAAAAATAATTAATACTTATAGTTAATAAGTGGTAGATTATGGTGCAAAAACACCAAGCTCTCAGCTCTCTCAGGTAATAAACGACTCCTCTTTTTCTCATAAACATTTCCAGCTTCGGAGAACAAGCGTTCACTGTAAACAGTACTTGCAGAAGCTGATAAATAAACCTTTGCCATCTGGCTTATTTTTGGAAATTTGAGAGAGTATTTTTTCCACCATGCAAACGGGCAGTGGTCTTTGTGCAGTATTTCTTCTGACAAGTAAGCATCTAACTCAACTGCGATCCTGTTTTTTTTAGGGGGGTTGTAGAGAGCACTAGTCGATGCTATTTCCTTATAACATAACGGCGCTATTTTTTTTCCCGCTCTTTTACCCCCCCTCATGAAAAATAAATATCTACGACCTTGGTACGTGCGTGTTTTGTTCTTCCTTTGACCCCTCCATAATGTGGAAAACAATTTAAAAAAATGCGATAATTATTCTAATCCAAACTACAATAATACCTAATTAGGCAAGCCGATTTATTTTACCCACCTTTAATATGATTTATAAGCGAAGTGGTCGTAGCTCCTTTGCCCCCTCTTGAAATTAAAACATTACACAATGTACACTGGGCTTTTTTTATCGTCCTCGGTATCTTTAAAGAAGATCCAAACTTTTGACTTTTTGTTTTTGTTCATTTTATTAATATAAATAGTATAAATCGATAATAATCTATAACATCAACCACCCTTAGCAACAGAGTACCTTACACTAAATAGGCTTGCACGGCGCGACTGTCGACACGTGCCAATACAGGTCGTGTCGTAACCCGCAAAACTCGAATAAATCTTGGCGGCTACGCGTTTAGATCAATCAAAACCGTATTATTCGGTATGGCCGAATATTCGGTTTCAATTTGGCCGAATATTCGGTATTCGGCTATTCGGCAAAACCACTATTCGTCACATCTCTAATTCCAATATAAAAAACAGTTACACACTTGTCCGATATGCCACAATATTCGCTTTTAATATAAGTTTTATATTTATAGCAATAATAATACATACTTTTACCATCACCTTTGCAGCATGCTGAATAGAATATTTATTTATGTAACAGCAAAGTGATGGTGCGATTGCAATCTTTAAAGATTAATCGTGATAGACTCTACCACAATGTTAATTTATTTTGTAGGTTGCGGATTTTTACCGAAAAATCTGAAACGTGACTTTCATAAAATTAAGTAGAAAGCTTTTGCTAATCGACAAAAAGCAAAACCGACTTTTAAAAAATTAGTTCTATCGGGATTTAAAAATAAATAAATAAATTTTACTGAACAATAAACATGACTGTTTTTCCTATTTCAACAAATATTGTGCGCATTAGTTGCCCGAGGGTAAGCGGTACATAAAACCATGCAGGGTTATATATTGGTTTATTTAGTAAACAAATTTTATGCTTTTGTATTATTTTCTGGATATGCAAGCAAAATATTATATTTTCATTTAAAATATTGTTTTTGAGAAATAGTAGATGAATTTATATTATTAGATTAATTTTTTATTTTTATATATTAAATATAGTATTAAGTATATATTTATAAATTAGATTAATTTATATGAGGAACAAAATTTAGGCCGATTTAAAAAAAAATATTTGGACTTTGCAAAAGCTTCAATTAAGCAAGTTATAAATAGCATTCAAAACGTTTAAGATGAGGACGATTTCAATTTTGTATTTTAAACTTTAATATTCTTAATTTAATTAAATAAATATTTGTTTCCTTCTATTTCAGTAATTATATTATATGTAATTATGTTTTGTTTTACATTTTGTGTTTTTTAAATTTAAAATATATTTTTGTTCTGATTTTAAGATTTTTAAGTGTCAATAAATCTTTTTTTAAATTTTCGTTTTGTCGACAGAATTGTTTTTTTTTGCTGTTTTCTACAATTCTCAAAAAATATGATTATTTTTGTAAGTTCATCGGTTTTATCACAAACACAAACAAATTGTTGAAATGAAATTAAAAATACCTCTCTAACCTGAAAATCAAACCGACAAACGTCAAAATATCTTTACCATTTTTTTCTGGGGGTGGGAGTTTAAAGTATCAATTATATTTAAGGGTTTTGGGTTTTTCACCCTCTTTAAATCAAGGCCGTAGCGCTTGAATTTTAGGAAGGCCGTTAACATTTCTGGAAAAGCGAACTTATTACACTTTTTTTTTAATTTTAGTAGGTAGTACATAGGTAAGTACTTTATATAAAAATGAAAAAAAAATAACATAATAAATCAAAAAATATTCTAAAACACGTTTAGATAATTACAGCTGTTTTAACACTAAATAGTAAGTATTGAATGAATATTTTATTACGTAGGTATAAAGTTTAAATATCCAGAAAGGGTTATTGTCATACAATTGTTATTTTTCCAGAAAGGGCGAATTTTTCTCTAGGAAGAGCGGCGCCCTACCTGCCCCCCTGCTTTAAATATTGACTTCTAAAACAAAAAAAGGAGGTCGGAAACATTATTCTTCGCCTCCCAAAACTATATACTACTATAAACTTCTAAAAAAAAGGTTCGTCCTCTATATATCAAGTGTTATCTTGCTGCTGTCATAAACAACGGCGTACACTCTACACTCATGTCTCATTTTGTCAGGGGGGGGGGGTAATCACCGTCCTGGGGGTATCATGTATCATATTATTAGAGCGCACTTTTTTTTCTTGATAACCCTTACCCTAAGTCAGTGGTTCTCAACCGCCGTTCCCGCAAACTTCTTTCAGGTGTTCCGCGAAATAATTTAGTAATATCAACTAATCTGAATCACGAGGTAGTATTTGATAAACTGATTACTTTACCGCAAATATGTTGACAAAGGTGGTGTTCCGTCATTTTCCTATTGCTACCAAAAGTGTTCCGCCACCACAAAAAGGTTGAGAACCACTGCCCTAAGTACTTAAATATAAGACATAATGTTTGGTTTTGTGTAAAAATATAGACATTTACTACGTATTGAGCTTCTAAATAAGGAGTAAATAAAAAATGTAAGAATTAAGTACAGGGTGTCCCAACGATAGAGTAAAGTAAGTTTTCGCTTAACTGATAATCTTTGTGACAAAATCGTATCCGCCGTAAGGTAAGGTATAAAAAGGCGCACATTTTAAAAATATTGGAAATTATACAGGGTGCGCCCAAAAAGAGGAACAAGAAAAATCCCTGGCGTCGGTGATTGGCCTTGTTGCGGAAAAAGGCCGACGTAAAATAAATAAATTAAAAAAAAAAAAAAACAAGAAAAAATGTACTTTTTTCAAATGGAACACCCTGTATATTTTTACATTTTTAAATTCCACATAAAATTATAATTATTTTTTATTAAATGTATTATTAGTCTATACTTCATAGTTTCCGAGATATTGACTCTCGAAAAGTGACATTTTTGAACTTTGACAGCTTATAACTTTCTAACAGTACGTCTTAGAGCAAAACGGCTTACATGTCCCTATCTTCAATTTTTATTATCTTCCCAAAAAAATCAACTTCCTGTTAAACCGGAACAACTATATTTCCTGCTTTCGAGTTACATCCGGTTTAACCGGAAGTTGATTTTTTTAGGAAGATAATAAAAATTGAAGATAGGGACATTTAAGCCTTTTTGCTCTAAGACGTACTGTTAGAAAGTTATAAGCTGTCAAAGTTCAAAAATGTCACTTTTCGAGAGTCAATATCTCGGAAACTATGAAGTATAGATAATAATACATTTAATAAAAAATAATTATAATTTTATGTGGAATTTAAAAATGTAAAAATATACAGGGTGTTCCATTTGAAAAAAGTACATTTTTTCTTGTTCCTCTTTTTGGGCGCACCCTGTATAATTTCCAATATTTTTAAAATGTGCGCATTTTTATACCTTACCTTATGGCGGATACGATTTTGTCACAAAGATTATCAGTTAAGCGAAAACTTACTTTACTCTATCGTTGGGACACCCTGTACATAATATATTAATAACTCAAAAACAGTAAAAACACTAAATTAAAAGTATTTTCTTATTGCTTTTTTATTAGCGGTTAATGGGATGGATGGACCTGTTTTTTTTTGATACAATATTGTCGATATCGGGTTCAATGTTTGAAAGTTTTATCTGCATCAGAAGTTAGTTTACTTCTTAAGTAGGTTTTTGTAAAAGCATACTTCGAAAACCCTTCTTCACCACAGTAAGTTGTAGCAAACGGCAACAATTTTTAACAGCAAAATTGGCTATTTCTGGATATTCACTTCTAAGCTGATGGGTGAACAAAGTTTTTTTTTGTTGACTACTTGCGGAACCCCAATCGCCCCTTTGCAGAACCTTGGGGTTCCGGGGAAACCAGTTTGAGAAACACTGCACTGGCCTACGACTACACTATTAATGATAGTTAAGATAATAAATACAGTACAATGAAAACATTTTTATTAAAAACGGCTTGTTATATTTTTCTTGGTCATGCATATTTCGTTAACAGCATAGTAGGCTGTATTTTGCCCTAGTCATACTATGACGTCTGAGTCTGAAGTATTATTTCGCGTTATCTCTGGTCGCTCAAACTTCGAAAATAGACCTTACCGAAGCTACCCAAAGAGCCAGCAGTTATACCCTCCCCAGTCATTTCAACAAAGAATTTCTGCCGCTTTTTTGAAGTGGAAAAGCCGTCTGCGTTCACGGTAGATAAGATATTTATTTGGATTTTATTGCGTGATTTTCTCCCTAACGCGTTGTACAATATGACCTAATGAAGGAAATGAGCTGGGAGGTGGTAAGATTGAGACGGTGTTTTATGGTTTATTATAAGGAACTGCGATTGTCGAGGACAAATAGAAATTTTGTGTTACTTTATCATTTAATACTCTGGCGTCTACTTCCGAAAATTATGTTAAAATGTCTGTGTTTTGTTATATAAATAGTAGTGCGTTTTAAATGCATGATGTAGTGTAGTGCTGGGACATCGAAACGGACCATCGATGTTGACCATAGATGTTAACATCGAAAGCTAACATCGATGGTTTAAAAACATCGGTTGTAATATATCGATGTTTTCTGAACATCGATATTTAATAATGTTGGGAATAACCGACTACTGTTTTTCACTTCTCGAATACTAATAAAAAAAATTTTGACTTCTAAAAAAAAAGGTCGCCGTTCCCCAATTTATTGAGTGCAACGCAACACGAAAGGCGGTAGAGACGGAAAAGGTCGCGAATTTTCATCACTCCAATTATAACATTGCATTGAACATCGATGTCGGCATCGATGTTTATGACCTCTCACATCGATGTCGAAAACATCGAACATCGGTAACAGAACATCGATGTCGAAAACATCAAACATCGGTAAGAGAACGATGTTTCAAAAACATCGATGAAAATCGCCCAGCACTAGTGTAGTGTCTCAAGGTGATCGTCTGTTACACTGAGAAAAATGCCTTCCATTCCTTATAAGAATTCACATACTCCTTATACAACAGTTTAATGCTATATGACTACATGGTATTCCCTACTCGATGGTACATTAGAAGTATCTGGAGAACGAAAAGAAAAATAATTTTGAAATTTTCACTACGGCCATAGGAGACTGCGCTCTAGCTTTTAAAAATAATTTTACGGTTGCAGTGTTGCCAGATCTATTGATTACTGACATCAACTTTGGAATTTTAAATGAGACACCCTGTATATTTTTACATTTTTAAATTCCACATAAAATTATAATTATTTTTTATTAAATGCATTATTAGTCTATACTTCATAGTTTCCGAGATATTGACTCTCGAAAAGTGACATTTTTGAACTTTGACAGCTTCTAACTTTCTAACAGTACGTCCTAGAGCAAAACGGCTTACATGTCCCTATCTTCAATTTTTATTATCTTCCCAAAAAAATAAACTTCCGGTCAAACCGGATGTAACTCGAAAGCAGGAAATATAGTTGTTCCGGTTTAACCGGAAGTTGTTTTTTTTGGGAAGATAATAAAAATTGAAGATAGAGGCATGTAAGCCGTTTTGCTCTAGGACGTACTGTTAGAAAGTTAGAAGCTGTCAAAGTTCAAAAATGTCACTTTTCGAGAGTCAATATCTCGGAAACTATGAAGTATAGACTAATAATGCATTTAATAAAAAAATAATTATAATTTTATGTGGAATTTAAAAATGTAAAAATATACAGGGTGTCTCATTTAAAATTCCAAAGTTGATGTCAGTAATCAATAGATCTGGCAACACTGCAACCGCGAAATTATTTTTAAAAGCTAGAGCGCAGTCTCCTATGGCCGTAGTGAAAATTTCTAAATTATTTTTCTTTTCGTTCTCCAGATACTTCTAATGTACCATCGAGTAAGGAATAACCTGTATATGTGACAGTAACGCGCTTTCCTACTGTAAGACAACGAAAATGGCTAGACCGTTGTGTAGTGATAATATCGCGGTAATTTAGCCAATTGCACATCTAGACTTCGCCTTTTCTGATATTAAGCTGTAACCGTTATTTGCCATAGTTCTAAATTGTAATATTATTTTTCCTGCTTAAATCAGAAATAAAGACATCATTATTATTATTATCATTTTCCTTAGTGTAGAATATTTTGAAAAGCAATGCGAGTTGAATCCTGCAAATTTTGATAATGGGGTTTTCGGAGACGCTGTCGTCAAATGATCTAACAGCGATTATATGCAACTTCCGGTTATACCGAAAGTTGTCACTAACTTGCTTATTTTAAATAGATCACCCTGTATAAGATATTTTTTGTGTCCTCCCAGTCATCATTGTATGAGTGACAATGCATGTATTTCTATCTAATTGCATGTAAAAGAAAATGAAAGAAATACATTTTTCCTGATTAGTTCCTCCGATATAGTATTTGCTGTAAACTATTAGAGATCATCCCCTTGGTTGAAAGCCCTTGACCAGAACAAGAAAAGCAAGATATGTTTGAAACCTGAAACAAAGGGGTTGTCTGGGATTTCCCTGAACAATTTTTACTTGTCAGGGAACCACCAGTTTTATTTTCTCAAATATATTATAGTCCAAGACTATACGCAGTTTTTAAATACCTGAATCAAGCGACGTAATCTGTTCTTACTGCTCCGAAATATCACTGCGATTTTTATGAAAGCGGAGCAGGACGTGACAGTGACAAGGACGGAGCATTGACAAAGTAGCAGTCAGAGAAATCGCAACCCACCTCTACATTATATCATTTTAGAATAAGGCTATCGCGCCGCATCCGCTGAGCGCTCGCCCACTACACGGTATATCGTGCGAAACTTGTTTAGATTAATATTCGGTGTTGCCAGATCAATTCTGGTCAGTTGTTGCTATGAGCTTAGAAGTGAAGGATCGAAGAAAAGTAATTTTATTAGCGATGGTTTCACGTAGGCGCCGAAGAAGGCTATCAAAAGACAAAGGCAATATTGGGTCCATCCCATTTTGAGGCTCAGATTTATTTGTGGAAGGGGCGTTTTATACATTATTTGCAAAAATTAGAGAGTGCTCTTCGGTGGCATATTTTTGATGCAAACACAACCTGTACTTTTATAGACTGCACTCACTGAATGACAACACAGCACTAAAAATATCGTTGGTAATATCGTCGTGTGGGCTAGAAATCATTTAATCCTATTGGCGTTCGGGTTTGTTCGTGTGGGCTAGAAATCATTTAATCCTATTGGCGTTCAATCAGGCGACACAAATTCGCGCGTTTTTTGACCGCCAAATCGCGAGTTTGTGCGGCAACGTCCTGCCGCGACGGTATATTAGATATTTTCGCGGCCAGTGGGCGAACACTATATTTCATTGTATGACAAATTTGTGAATTTTGGTCGTTGCGATATCGCGTACGATTTATCGCGCGCGACAAATCGTGCCGTTACCGTCCTGTGGGCCACCAGCCTAATATAGCAGACAATATACGCCAAGACGAAAACATTATTGTCACAAATTGCAATTTATCACGAAATTGAGATCCCTGTCGACACAGCAATAATTAAATAATCTTATTATCCAGGGAATTATGCTTTGGGAAAATAGGAACGTGCACATTGACGTGAATGGTGTGTGACCACGCGTATGATAGAACACAGGGGCCAGGGATATGTGTTTCAATGTTACCTACTTGCCAGCCATTAAGCTTTAGGATCTACAGGGTGGATGTGGATATTCAGAAAGAAAAAATATTAATTGTTGATGCTTGCCGTTATTTTGTCGATAATAAAATTGTAGTTCAGATTTCTAGCTTTATTTTTCAGACCGTCTGGGTCTAAGGATCGATTTATCGAAAGGAAAAAACGAACCTTTACAGTTTTCTTTTCTTTTTGTATCATTGAGATTTTGTCTGCGTTATACAGTGTGACCAGTAAAGTCCGCATCATATGGGATTTTTTTAAGTTAATTCCTTTATTCGAAATTTGACTTTGGCATCAAGTTCTGCTTCGATCGAGATGAAAATTAAACAAAAAAATAGTACTTACGTGATTCGCATTATCTGTCAAATTTTAATTTTTTCCAAAAAATAGTTCAGAAGTGGGGTTATTTCTGAAAGTATCGAAAAAAGTTATAAAAAAAAGTTTTTTTAAATGGAGTTTCTAGTCAACATGCAAAATTTCAGCTGCATAAGATAATTTTGATTTTTTACCCACCACTCAAATTTATTTTCCACTCAATGAACACTTTACTGATGACACTGTGTTATTTTTTGTCTTATATTAAGGTGTATTACTTTCAGACACAAATTACGTTTTTAAAAATACTTACTTATTTTCTGAAGTTACCTTATACAGGGTCAAAAACAAATAAATTTTGCACCACATGCGACCAAATTTTAATAGCTCAATTTTGATTTTGTAGAAAAACACACATTTAATATACATTAATAAACTACTTTAAAGAAAATTAATCTGAAATAAAGCATTATCAAAAAATTTTGCATGTGGGCTAAAAATTGCATTTAAAAAACTTTTTTTGATAACCTTTTTCGATACATTCAGAAATAACCTTACTTCTGAATTATTTTTTGGAAAAAAATTTAAATTTGACAGATAATGCGAATCACGTGACTACTATTTTTTTGCTTAATTTTCATCTTGATCGAAGCAGAACTTGATGCCAAAGTCAAATTTCGAATAGTTTAATAAAAAAAATCCCATATGATGCGGACTTTGCTGGTCACACTGTATAATTCTAAAACTAATCTTCCAATTTACAATTTTTTTATCATAGTTTAATATTGATGTTAGGATGGATGAACTTCGCCACTAAAGTGATATCATTTTCTTGAATCAAATTAATACAAAGGGTAAAATAAACCATTTTATTGGCCTTTTCTTGTCGTTTTGTGAAATTAATCGATATATACATAATATACGTATTTATTTATCTTTCATTGATACATCTCAAGAAACCTTTATCTGGTGTCACTTTAACGGATATGAATGTTCAGTGGTATTAAACTTTACCAGACGTGTACCAAACAAAATGTGCTATGTATGTATTTTATATAAAATCATAAATAACGTTCACAATTTTTAATGACAAGTAGATTTAAATAAAAGGACATTTGTTTAAACGAAAACTGCTATGCAATTTAGAGCTTGCACTATAGATACAATTGCCATTTTATTAAGAACATTGTTGCCGATTTCTCTACAATTTGTATTGGTAATAATTGTATCCTTATGTACGCCGTTATTTTATAATCGGGATGTACGACAGACCTTGCCAGACTTTGAAAACCGCTTCTTCCACGATTGCGTAACCAATAATGCATGATGTTTTGGGAACTATAGTATTCTAAGCCAAAAAATATAAGCTAATTTTATCTATCTATTTTTTTTTAATTCAACATGAACAGGTAGATACAATTTAATCTGCCTGGTATATTTTTCATGCGAATAAAGACTGTTTTGGATCTGCGATACAAAGCAAGAGCTTATAAAAGCTCGATACAATACACCATTTATCAAAAAGCAGACAAAGAAACCGATCTAAAATTCCAACATCGTGTATTGTTCGCCCCAAAAATTCGTGGGATTCGACCGTTACAAATAGAGAGTTTCAAAGACAATAAAATGACATTCTGTCATTGGGCATTTATTGTTACTATTTTATCAACCTTTGAGACGATTGGTCCATCTTTGCAAATATAAGAAAAACATCTATTCTTTTCCGAATTACCCAGTGAAAAATTATGAGAATTTCTAAATTTTTCGACAAATTCAGAACGTTACATAGAGTAGGTATGTAGGGCAGGAAACTAACATTTAATAACATCCTCTTCGCACTTAATTAATCTTAATGCATACAAAGGAAACTTCCCTTTAAATACATTTACCAGAAATTGGCTGCGCATCTTTACTTCCCTTCTTTATTACAATATTACAACAAACCATTGTCAGTACGCTATTTGTCCTCAAAACCCCTACACGTTATAACTCACCACAATGGCCACAAAAACAATTTACTAGGGGAAACACTCCAAGGTTACAACACCAGGCTTAATCTTTAAGATATTAATCTTTCAGATAAAGTTCTAGATATAGTAGGCCCTGGACATTTTCAGACCAATAAAGAGCGGGAAAATTTCGCCGGAGCACGTGTGTTTACGTACAGTTGCAACAACTGAAGGGAGTTGGCATGGCAACTAGCTATTTCGTACCCCTGACCCCCGATTACTGTCGTATTATACGGGGTGAGACCGATTTTGTAAATATTGGGTTTTCTTTAAGGCATTCATTTCCTTAAGATCGTATGTCGTATGTAAAAAGTGTAAACATCACACTGAACTGCCTATACGACGTAGGAGTACGATACGAAACTCAACTCCGATGCAAAACGAAGCCAATAACAACCTAAATTCTGTTAGGCCA
Source organism: Polydrusus pterygomalis (assembly GCA_963969555.1). NCBI lineage: Eukaryota > Metazoa > Arthropoda > Insecta > Coleoptera > Curculionidae > Polydrusus > Polydrusus pterygomalis. The sequence goes on along the minus strand of OZ018376.1, from coordinate 30,263,047 downwards.
GGCCTCCAGGCCAGGTATCATCATTGCTAGTGCAACAGCACTGCTAAAAATATGATTTCAACATCACTAAGAATGACGATTTAACTGCCTCCGAAGTAAATGATTGACGCCCGATTGGGATTACGAGTATCAAGTCTGATTCACTTAACAATTTCATAAACAAGACACAACCAGTGCACATGCTCAATTGAAGTAGATTAAAATCTAATACTCACTTTTAAAGAATAACTGCTCAAGTGACAAATAGTAGATGTAAAATACACACTTATATCTAATTAAACCCTTGAGTCTTATCTCTTTTGAACAGAAGAAGTGTAGACCACGGATAAGGAACCAGTTTAATTGTCCTTAGTATCGACATCACGCTAAGAAATGCATGTTAATTGTTAAGTATTATTATAAAATTGCCATAACGTTGAAGATAAACCTAAAAACAAACTGCACATTAATCATTTACTATAAATCAAACAAAAAAAGAGCTGTATGTTCGGGTAGAAAATCTAAATTAATTACAAATCTTGATAGAGGTTACTTAAAAGCAAAGCGGTGCTTTTAAAGTAGGATGATATTTAATTTTGTAAATTGGTCATTGTTAATTTACCACGAGGCATGAATCGCAAAGGCATAATATAAAAATTAAATATTAATTAAAGGTAATGCGTTGCATTTATTGCTATTAAAAATTACTTTATAATGAATCAAATTAAAAATGATCTATGTTAAAATAACGTAGAATGTGGTCCAATTTGTCAAAATTTAAATACCTACTTAAGATGTTGTAGCATTCGATTTTTTATGATAACATTACTAAACACAAAGGGACATACACAAAAAATTAATAATGAGCGCATAAATTGCAGAAAATCAATTGATTTTGATCATGGATATACATACATCGTTTTTTCAATGCATATTCAGTATGAAGACGTATGATTGGACAAAAACCCTTATTAAAGTCATCATCAAATCAATATTAAATGAAAGATCGAATAAAATGATAACATAAACAACGTGTCATAGGTTGTTAATAATATACTACTTAAACACCGAAAAAAAGATCTCAAAGTTGATCTCTATTAAAGAGCATGGTAGGCACGCAGTACAGGCGAGAAGGCTCAGGCCATACAGGAGTGAACAGAAATGTACTGGAATAAAAGAAAGGTAAACCACAGCCGTAAATCGTTCATTTGGGGACTTAAGACCCGAAACTGACGAAACAGCTACTTCTGATAAGCACAAATCACCTAAGAATCACTACAGTGATTTTGACAGGAAGCATCGGTGTTATAAAAAGCATCTGTACCTAAGTTGCGGATTCTGCGAACAACCCCAGATACTCTCTGTGGCTGAGTCACCATACAGCACATAATTTGCCACTAAGAGTCATTAGACCAAAACTCGAACCGAATCTTAACTGACGTACACAAACTAGTGCAAGGAACTAGGATCACCGAGTGAATGTAAAAATGAATTACGGTGGGCCAGATTTGGCCCAATTGAATCCGGCTTGGAAGCACCCATCGGAAAAAAAGAGCATGACAAACAAAAAAAGAATTAAATGCCAGGTTTTCTATTTTTTTTTTTAAATATAAGTAGGTACGTTTCTTTCTCTGTGTAACATAACGCCTGTACTCTGTACTAAGGAGAAATGCGAACGTTTTTATAAACTAGATTCGGTACTCTGTTTCAAACTGATAAAACTGGGTAGATTGTTGTTTTTGTCGTCTCGTCTTTCAACAATAAAGTATGTCCTAATAAGACTTTGCCGCTCCTCATACAAAGCATTCCTTAACTTGAACTAAGCTCTTCTTCCAATGAATCCGTTATTTAATAAAACGATTACACACCCACGCGACTCTTGTAACAGGACTTATTTAGCATAAGCAACTTAAACTAAACAATCTTATTGCATCTTGCCTAAAAACAAATCATAGAAAGTTGCGAACAATAAACGTGGGACGAATTATATATTATACATATATCAGCACTATACAGTGCTGATTTGTATTTGGCAGGAAGAAACGGTATTAAGGACAATGCATGTGCTACCTTAAGAAGTATCGATACAACCAAAAATTGACTGGATAAAATTCTACCGACTCCGGTTGCTCCATGGTTGACACCGTTAACCAACACAAAAGGTGTGCCGTGAGGTCGACTGGCAAATCGCTTTGTGCCCTGGTAGGGGATTTTTATCTTAGTCAGAATTCACACACAATCAATTGGCAAAAAATTGCTTTAAAACGCATTGTGTTGGTCCAACTTCTTCACATTGGAACGATAGTGATATCGCCTGATAAACGGCGATCTGTATCGTAAGCAATATTTCGCTTGTGTTGCTAGTTGCAAATTGCTTCGAAATGGCCGACGAACAATATTTCATATTCCTGTTGCGGATTATTGGAGAAAAACAAGTCTCAGTAAAATTTGAGAGACTGTCTTTATTCATCCTGTAATAAGCATTTAAATAGCTCAGGGTCTAATTTCAGTTTTTTAGCAACCACACTCACAGAATAAACAATACTTTGACTTTGCAACTATATAAAAAACAATCTGTACTGGATTTAGTAAAGTTACAAACTCACACTGACTGAAACAAACACATGAATTTAATATCATAAAAAGATCTTAGAACATGCCAACAAATCTCAGTTAAATTATAAAATAACACCGTATTAAGGGACGCTTACATTGTAAACTTTACCTAATTGATTTTAATGTCATTTAAATTATAAATAAATAGAATTTATGTCTTGTGGGCAACAAAACTTGCAGCTGTGAGACAGTTTTAACACCTATTAAAAACAGATAAACATGGTCTAACGCGTAGCATCTTCCATAACTAATATTACCATACAGGATTAAATTATTTCATATATGGTTGGTTGGCTAACAGTAGCGGATACCCAAGAAGACAAAGTTTACGAGAACACTGGGTTTAATTTTTCATCTTTAGAGCGCGTTCACAGTTAGTAATCAATCATTCAATAATCAATGTCTCAAAGTTACAAATTACGTTATATTGTTATTACTTATTTTTTAATTATTTTTTCAGTATACGGAAAGTCCCTCTAACTTTTTTGTTTTTCAAGATAATGAAATAAAATTCGGGGAATTTGTATACGACATAAAACTGCATTTTTTGACAGATGACTCAACATTATGGAACTTCCGGTTTAACCGGAAGTGACATAAACTTTCGATTTTTAAATGGAACACCTGGTATATTTTTACTTTTTTTGACTCCATATGACATTCTAAACCAAGAAAATATTTTTTTTCCAAATTTATTGTTTAATCTAGAGGGCTATGAATACCTTAAAATCACTTACTTATTTCAGTTCTTTAATCTTGGAAAAAATACAATTTTACTATTTTTGGTCCAATGCTATGTGCTATGTAAAATTTACTCTTTAAAGTTGTATAACTCATTTTTTTTAAATGGCAACATGGTGGCTCGTCGGGTTAAGAAAAAAGAGGATTTTATTACGATTATTTTGATACCATACACTAGGTATTAGGTTTTAGAAAAGCTGCCATTAAAAAACTTTAAAAAGTTAACTTAGAACTTTCCTAAAATGAAGCATCTTTTGAGAATAAATTTGGAATTAAATGCATCAAGTAGCCTCTGACTAGCAAAACTGATAAAACAAAATCAAAGTAAATTAGTTTGTTGTTTAAAAAACATGGAAAATAATAGTTTTGCAAGGAGTGAAAAAGTTGCTATGTTGTTATTGTCAGGCTCATTTCGCATTTTCGGAACCAGTTTTGGGTACCTAATAGTGCCGGGTTGGATGACGCCGATTAAAATACTTTGTGCGTAAAGTCGTCCAGCATTGGTTGAATTATTTCTACATTCTCCAAACACTAATAACATATTAACTTTTTGACTAATAGTGTATGGTACTTATCAAAATAATCGTCGTAATAAAATCCTCTTTTTTCTTAAACCGACGAGCCACCATGTTGCCATTTAAAAAAAATGAGTTATACAACTTTAAAAAGTAAATTTTACATAGCACATAGCATTGGACCAAAAATAGTAAAATTGTATTTTTCCCAAGATTAAAGAACTGAAATAAGTGATTTTAAGGTATTCATAACCCCCTAGATAAAACAATAAATTTGGAAAAAAAATATTTTCTTGGTGACAAAAAGTGACAAGTGACACATCGTTGTATTTAGAATGTCATATGGAGTCAAAAAAAGTTAAAATATACCAGGTGTCCCATTTAAAAATAGAAAGTTTATGTCACTTCCGGTTAAACCGGAAGTTTCATAATGTTGAGTCACCTGTCAAAAAATGCATTTTTATGTCGTATACAAATCCCCCGAATTTTATTTCATTATCTTGAAAAACAAAAAAGTTAGAGGGGCGAGCCATCTTCCGTGGACACCCGGTATATATGCCTCTTGTTTTCTATAGGTACTTTTTAATTTGGCACACCCTGATTTCATTTATTATGTAATGTTTGGTTAAGATGTTCAGAAGTAATTACACACAAATTGAATAGGTATAATAAAAAGTGAAAAATACAATATGCCTGATTTTATTGAAAGAATCAAGGCGTGACTAAGATACCATAATTGAAAATTGAATTTTTAATTTATCTATTGATACAATCTGTTGAACAAATTATACTTTATTGATATCGTCCACTCTCAGAAGTAATTTGGTATCGGAATATTTAAAAAGCCATTCAGAGAGTCGTAAAACGTTTAGAAAAATTGGTGTTTGTGAGAAGTGTTTATGAATATTATAATTCTCGCTCTGGCATTAAATTATTAAACACTTGACGCTAAATATACATTCGTGACAGCTCCCTAATTATCCCAAATTATTATTCATTGGCTTTCTATAAGTAGACTGTTTATTTTCTTAGTAAAATAAATATAACAACACTTAAAAAAGGCTTTGGATGCAATGCTTTGCAAGAGATGATTGAAGGCAGAAATCTTGAATAAATTAGGTACCATTCGGTCATTCATCATTTTTTGTTCTTAACATTGTTTTAAAATAAAGAAATAAAATATACAGACTGTCCGCGGATAGGGTTTCTAATAGGATGAAAAAATTCATTTTTCGGGAAAAAGTCATTCTTGATAAAAAGTTTTGCTTGTAAAAAAAATGCAATTCACGAAGAGAAAATTTTGATTTTTTATACAGGGTTCGCAAAAACTTGATTTTTCTCCAAGAGTACCTTTATTTTTCATTTTTGACCAAAATGCCAATTAGAAAACTTATTTAGGATAACGTTTGTAATAATTTAAATCCCAGATTTAAAATAAATATCTTCGATTTTTTTAGATTTTTTAATTTTTAGAGGTAAATGGAAATTTTGCTGCTCAATAAAAATATAAATATAAAATTTTTTTAGACTCTATTTTCATAATGGGTGGTGTGAATTATTTTAAAATTTTAAATGCATTCCTACCATCTTTTGTCAAAACAAGGATTTTTTTTACCTTTTTTTTACTTTGCTTTACGTATGGGGCAAATTTGAAGTTGTCAAATAGAATTTGATGTGTTTTGAAAATGTTGACCTTAGAACAAAGGGTTTATTTAGTTCAATGTTACGGTGCGGGCGAAAGTTCTTACAACTTTGTGATAGAGAAATTTAATCAAAGATACCCTAACGTTTACGTCTCAAAAATGGGATTTCATAAATTATTAGGAAAATTTCAGCGACCTGGTTCAGTTTCCAATTAAAAAAAACTATGATCAGAAGAATTGCCTCTCCAATTTAGGAACGAAATGTACTTTCAACAAGATGGATGCCCTGCGCATTTCGCAATATCGCAATTGAAGTGAGGGAATGGCTTAATAAAACCTTTGGCCACAGACGGATTGGTCGGAATGGTCCGGTTCTGTGGCCCCCAAGAAGTCCCAATTTAACTATTTCAGATGCCTATCTTTGGGGGCGCCTCAAACAGTTAGTGTACTCCCGTCCAATTGAGAACGATGTACAGCTTCTAAAACAGCGAATTGTTGAAGCTGTTCAAACAATTTCCATTGAAGAAATGCGAAGAAGTTTTGACCACATTCGTTTACAGCTGAAAAAATGTGTTGAATATGGAGGGGGAGTGTTTAAATAGCAAATTATGAAATTATTATTTGTTGTTATTTTAAGATTTTTTTGTGTTATTTCCGGGGTCATTTCATTTGTGAAATTAAAAATACATATTTCTGGTAACACCAAAAATCAGTTTTTGAAACTTTTTGATACCCCTCTCTCATTGATAATGTATGTATTTCGACCGCTAATGCTGCTATCCAAAAAAAAATTCTTTTACCTCTAAATATTAAAAAAAATTTAAAAATCAAAGATTTATTTTAAATCTCGGATTTAAATTACAAACGTTATTCTAAATAAGTTTTCTAATTGGCATTTTGGTCAAAAATGAAAAATAAAGGTAATTTACTCTTGGAGAAAAATTTTGCGCCCATCAGTTATTATAATTTACATATTAATTATTATGTAAGTGTCCGCTTCAAAAATAGAAACTGTTTTATCTTCTCAAGAGAACAGTATTTTTAGATGATTTTGTGCAGGCCAACATGGGAATCAAAAGAAAATCTCGTTTTAAAATAAGCTAATAATTTTCGAAATATTGGGTGTTTAATGAATCGATTACCAGAACTGAACGGAATTCAATTATTATCTCCACAGTCTCCACCCATTTACGTTATTTATAGTACTCTATAAAACCTAAAATGCGAACGGTAAAATGCGGTTGTAAAATGGTAGTGTATAGTGTAACAAATTGCTACACATCGCTGCATTAAGCGTCATTAATAATGTGAAACCAAGAAGCGTGAAAATAAAAGAACCAGACAGAAAAACTTTTCTGGAAGTCATGTCATTCACTCAAGAGTGGAGTCGTCCAATTTCCTTTTTCACATACGGGGTATTACAAAATGTTTGAAAGGCTGGGTCTGGTCCATAGACATGTACCTTCAGACCCGTACGCTTAGGTACTTCGTGCAAAAACAAAAGTTACGTTTTATGGGTAAAAAATACGTTAGTAGGTATGCATAGCTCACCGGTCCATTGCAGCACTGCAATGATTCTAATTAGGCAAGCCTATTTTCCTTGCAGTATAAATGCTTCAAAAAGTTTAAAAGATACTGTTCTCTATACTTATACTTATAAGAAGAATGTAAATACATATTTAGAACATATAATATAGTATCCGCGAAAATAATTACAAAGCGAATATTGTGGTATATCGGACAAGTGTGTAACTGTCTTTTATATTGGAATACACGCAGGGATCAAAGCACAATGGATACCCTTGGGCCTTGGGTTCGTCCTTGTTAGGACTCCACGGGCAGCCATAACCGAAACAATCCCGACAACGGCGGTAAGATGTATTAAAAGCCTTTTGCAAAATCAAAGTGGCCATCAATGCACTTCGTGGTTTATTTAGTTGTCTACCTTTCGATATTACCAGTGTGACTGCCTTTTATATTGGAGTTAATTCCGCTGGGATGGCGCTACGGTTTATATATGTCGTAGTCTTATAGTGAAATCCGTCATTTCATGAAGAATCTAGTCATATCATGAAGCGTCGGCATATTATGTAAAAACATGAAGCTACACAATCTGCCTAGGCTTTTCAAGAAGAGCCCGTAGCACTTCGGCATATAATGTCGTAACATAACCTGGCTAAATTTAAAGAGCGGCACTTTGTGAAGTACGAGATGTCAATAGGAGGCGATAACTAGAGGAATAAATTCCGCCTAAAAGGTATTGTTACCCAGAGCATTTTTTTAAAATTTCATTTAAATATTATTTTTATAAAATATTATTAGTTGAAAAAATTAAATTAAAAAAAATGCTCTGGGTAACAACGAACAAACCGGTTGCCAATATACCTTTTAGACGGAATTTGTTTCTCTAATTATCGCCTCCTATGTCAATGCTTTAAAGCAAAATTGCAATGTAATTCTCGATGTCACAAAAGTGGTCCCTGTGTTAATAAATAGAAACAAATGTTTGATGTTATTCTTCTTATTGAAGTCAATTTTTTGTTAGAATATCTAGATACTCATACCTACCCCTATATAGAAACTGGTCCACTCTATATAAAGCAACATCTCAATTACAACCTCGCAAAGTTCACTTAATATATGCCTTGCCTTTATTTGTGGAAATTTCACGAAACCGCAATATTTAAAGTTAGGCAGGTTGTAGTATACACAATTCGCCGAAATGTGATGGGCTCTTCTTGAAAAGCCTAGGCATATTGTGTAGCTTCATGTTTTTACACAATATGCCGACGCTTCGTGATATGACTAGATTCTTCATGAAAAGACGGATTTCACTATAAGACTACGACATATACATATATGTACCTACTATGCGCTGGTCTGGAATCACTTCATTTACACCAATTTAATTATTTAATGAAAAATACGTTACATTCTTTGTTATCTTTCCATGGTGTCCCACATCTTTAATTTTAAAATTTAAAAGGCAATAATTAGATAAATACGTCCTTGGCTTATTTTCTTTGCAACGCTTATTGCATAATTTTATGTTCTTGTTTAAGCTTTAAGTTTTATGAAACTTATTCGCAATTAACTAAAGAAGGTCATAAAGGATATTTTAAAGCTTTTTCAATAACAAAACATTAAACCTCGGGCGAAGAAGCAAATTTATTAACATATAGTAGGCACATGCTGTGATGCCAAAATAATAATTTACGCTATATAGTGGTGAGCATTTGTGATCGCACCCCCTCACCTATACACCTTTAAAGGCAGCCAAATGGTCTGAACTCTAAACTAAGCGCCTACCTCCGCGTCACCCATTTGTGATTCCCCTAAATAACTGGTGAGAGATTAAATTGCTTCGCTGATGCGATAATTTGACTCTTTTTCGTCAAAACATCGAACGTACAAAAATATTTTTAAAATACATCTTGTCGCAGTGGCGGCTCGTGGGGTAGAGCCACAGGGCCATGGCACTACTTGCCCTCCTGTCCAGCGTCCTGCCCTTTACAAATTACCAAAATAATTTAAAAATGGAACACAGTCGGGTGCAAATTTCCATCTATTTAGGAAGCGATTATGCGTAAAACGGTAACGTAGCTTTCGCGCCACACGGCAGAGGCCCCAAGTGATGACGAAATCGCCATAACACATCAATAAAAAACATTGAAAAATGACCTTGAATGCAAGCAGGAAAAAATCTCTGAGTAGCCAGGCTCTTCGCTTGACCGTTTGACGTTTCAAACAGTAGTCAGTTCGTTGTCCCTGTCCGCGTCGCGTCGCGATTTGTTTGTGGTAGGTTAGGTTGTTTGTAAATTAAATAATATTCGTTCGGCCGGCTTATTTAATGTTAATTTTATTTTAGAAATACATAAATGAATACTATTAGATAGGGTGTGCGGTTGTGGTGAATCTAAAAGACTATTTTGTTTTATTTGGTGGGAAGCAAACTTGGTCCCAAAAAGGTACAGATGATTTGGTCCATATCTGGGAAAAAATGAAGACACATGAAAAATCGAAGGTACATTTAAACAATATATTTAATTTCAGTATGCTTGGTAAAATTAACATTAAAAGGTGCCTTTTTGCTTATTTTTCCTACTTCAAAAGCAAGAACTATTAACAAAAAAGGACGTGGCACCCAAAATTTTTTTGCCTTCGGCGCTAAGGGTTTACCTGGCCCTACTTCACTAAAATGGCACGAGCCGCCACTGTCTTGTCGGAAATACATCTATCATTTTCTTACTATAGATGATGTTTAACATTGTTGAGCAACTCGTGTTTGTTTCAGGGTTAGATATTTTAAATATTGTTTGAACTGCAAGGTTTCGCTAATGAGTTCTTCTTCAAGATCTTCGTTGTAATATTCTATGAGTTTTTTAAAGCTCTCCGCATCAATATCGTCTTTTGAGATATCCCCCATATCAAATAAGCATTTAAATTTAACTGTTATACCTTGATGGACAGAACTTCGGCGATGTAAGTCGTTTATCAAAAATCCAACAGCTTGTTGTTAATCTCAACTCTAAATTTTACTTTTCCAGTAGACAACGCTCCGCTTCGCAACTAGTTACGGGTAGCGTTAAAATATCTTTAGGGCGGTGTATAAATTGGGAAATACATTTATCATTTCCTTACTATAGATGATGTTTAACATTGTTGAGCAACTCGTGTTTGTTTCAGGGTTAGATATTTTAAATATTGTTTGAATTGCAAGGTTTCGCTAATGAGTTCTTCTTCAAGATCTTCGTTGTAATATTCTATGAGTTTTTTAAAGCTCTCCGCATCAATATCGTCTTTTGACATATCCCCCATATCAAATAAGCATTTAAATTTAACTGTTATACCTTGATAGACAGAACTTCGGCGATGTAAGTCGTTTATCAAAAATCCAACAGCTTGTTGTTAATCTCAACTCTAAATTTTACTTTTCCAGTAGACAACGCTCCGCTTCGCAACTAGTTACGGGTAGCGTTAAAAATATCTTTAGGGCGGTGTATAAATTGGGAAATACATTTATCATTTCCTTACTATAGATGATGTTTAACATTGTTGAGCAACTCGTGTCTGTTTCAGTGTTAGATATTTTTAAATATTGTTTGAACTCAAGGTTTCGCTAATGAGTTATTCTTTAAGATCTTCGTTGTAATATTCTATGAGTTTTTTAAAGCTCTCCGCATCAATATCGTCTTTTGAGATATCCCCCATATCAAATAAGCATTTAAATTTAACTGTTATACCTTGATAGACAGAACTTCGGCGATGTAAGTCGTTTATCAAAAATCCAACAGCTTGTTGTTAATCTCAACTCTAAATTTTACTTTTCCAGTAGACAACGCTCCGCTTCGCAACTAGTTACGGGTAGCGTTAAAAATATCTTTAGGGCGGTGTATAAATTGGGAAATACATTTATCATTTCCTTACTATAGATGATGTTTAACATTGTTGAGCAACTCGTGTCTGTTTCAGTGTTAGATATTTTTAAATATTGTTTGAACTCAAGGTTTCGCTAATGAGTTATTCTTTAAGATCTTCGTTGTAATATTCTATGAGTTTTTTAAAGCTCTCCGCATCAATATCGTCTTTTGAGATATCCCCCATATCAAATAAGCATTTAAATTTAACTGTTATACCTTGATGGACAGAACTTCGGCGATGTAAGTCGTTTATCAAAAATCCAACAGCTTGTTGTTAATCTCAACTCTAAATTTTACTTTTCCAGTAGACAACGCTCCGCTTCGCAACTAGTTACGGGTAGCGTTAAAAATATCTTTAGGGCGGTGTATAAATTGGGAAATACATTTATCATTTCCTTACTATAGATGATGTTTAACATTGTTGAGCAACTCGTGTCTGTTTCAGTGTTAGATATTTTTAAATATTGTTTGAACTCAAGGTTTCGCTAATGAGTTATTCTTTAAGATCTTCGTTGTAATATTCTATGAGTTTTTTAAAGCTCTCCGCATCAATATCGTCTTTTGAGATATCCCCCATATCAAATAAGCATTTAAATTTAACTGTTATACCTTGATGGACAGAACTTCGGCGATGTAAGTCGTTTATCAAAAATCCAACAGCTTGTTGTTAATCTCAACTCTAAATTTTACTTTTCCAGTAGACAACGCTCCGCTTCGCAACTAGTTACGGGTAGCGTTAAAAATATCTTTAGGGCGGTGTATAAATTGGGAAATACATTTATCATTTCCTTACTATAGATGATGTTTAACATTGTTGAGCAACTCGTGTCTGTTTCAGTGTTAGATATTTTTAAATATTGTTTGAACTCAAGGTTTCGCTAATGAGTTATTCTTTAAGATCTTCGTTGTAATATTCTATGAGTTTTTTAAAGCTCTCCGCATCAATATCGTCTTTTGAGATATCCCCCATATCAAATAAGCATTTAAATTTAACTGTTATACCTTGATAGACAGAACTTCGGCGATGTAAGTCGTTTATCAAAAATCCAACAGCTTGTTGTTAATCTCAACTCTAAATTTTACTTTTCCAGTAGACAACGCTCCGCTTCGCAACTAGTTACGGGTAGCGTTAAAAATATCTTTAGGGCGGTGTATAAATTGGGAAATACATTTATCATTTCCTTACTATAGATGATGTTTAACATTGTTGAGCAACTCGTGTTTGTTTCAGGGTTAGATATTTTAAATATCGTTTGAACTGCAAGGTTTCGCTAACGAGTTCTTCTTCAAGATCTTCGTTGTAATATTCTATGAGTTTTTTAAAGCTCTCCGCATTAATATCGTCTTTTGACATATCCCCCATATCAAATAAGCATTTAAATTGAACTGTTATACCTTGATAGAACTTCGGCGATGTAAGTCGTTTATCAAAAATCCAACAGCTTGTTGTTAATCTCAACTCTAAATTTTACTTTTCCAGTAGACAACGCTCCGCTTCGCAACTAGTTACGGGTAGCGTTAAAAATATCTTTAGGGCGGTGTATAAATTGGGAAATACATTTATCATTTCCTTACTATAGATGATGTTTAACATTGTTGAGCAACTCGTGTTTGTTTCAGGGTTAGATATTTTAAATATCGTTTGAACTGCAAGGTTTCGCTAACGAGTTCTTCTTCAAGATCTTCGTTGTAATATTCTATGAGTTTTTTAAAGCTCTCCGCATTAATATCGTCTTTTGACATATCCCCCATATCAAATAAGCATTTAAATTTAACTGTTATACCTTGATAGACAGAACTTCGGCGATGTAAGTCGTTTATCAAAAATACAACAGCTTGTTGTTAATCTCAACTCTAAATTTTACTTTTCCAGTAGACAACGCTCCGCTTCGCAACTAGTTACGGGTAGCGTTAAAAATATCTTTAGGGCGGTGTATAAATTGGGAAATACATTTATCATTTTCTTACTATAGATGATGTTTAACATTGTTGAGCAACTCGTGTTTGTTTCAGGGTTAGATATTTTAAATATTGTTTGAACTGCAAGGTTTCGCTAATGAGTTCTTCTTCAAGATCTTCGTTGTAATATTCTATGAGTTTTTTAAAGCTCTTCGCATTAATATCGTCTTTTGACATATCCCCCATATCAAATAAGCATTTAAATTTAACTGTTATACCTTGATAGACAGAACTTCGGCGATGTAAGTCGTTTATCAAAAATCCAACAGCTTGTTGTTAATCTCAACTCTAAATTTTACTTTTCCAGTAGACAACGCTCCGCTTCGCAACTAGTTACGGGTAGCGTTAAAAATATCTTTAGGGCGGTGTATAAATTGGGAAATACATTTATCATTTCCTTACTATAGATGATGTTTAACATTGTTGAGCAACTCGTGTTTGTTTCAGGGTTAGATATTTTAAATATTGTTTGAACTGCAAGGTTTCGTTAATGAGTTCTTCTTCAAGATCTTCGTTGTAATATTCTATGAGTTTTTTAAAGCTCTCCGCATCAATATCATCTTTTGAGATATCCCCCATATCAAATAAGCATTTAAATTGAACTGTTATATCTTGATAGACAGAACTTCGGCGATGTAAGTCGTTTATCAAAAATCCAACAGCTTGTTGGTAATCTTAACTCTAAATTTTACTTTTCCAGTAGACATAGGCATCTCAGTTTCCTTATTAGCCAGCAATATTTTTCTTTTGCGTTTACTGGATTCAGCAAATTATTTTTCAATATCTTCGCTTAGTTTTTTAGCATTTGCTTCCAATTTATCGGTTTCTGATTGAGATTTTTTTCTGATGTCTTGTAAAAACTGTTTTAAAGAATCCAATAAATGGTATCCTTCTTGTATATCCAAACCAGGCGATTGCAATTTGGTAGAAACCTTCTTAAAGCGCTCTAGAACTTGTTCCCAAATTAATGTTAACATATATATCAAATTCTAATTTACTCATATTTTTGTATAAGTTTTTTGATTCGTTTCTGCAATCATTTTTTTCTGTTTCATCCATGTAAATATTATGTTTTAAAGTTTTTAAAATATCATCGTATCCAATTTTAAGTGCTCTAACAGCTTCATAATGAGCACACCATCTTGTGACACTTAAAGATTTAAGGCGTATCGAAGTTTGGCGATAGTTGATACAATATTCCATCTATGGGGTGACGCGGAGAAAAAAACATAAGGGGACTGGATAATACCAAAATAATCGACGACTTCGACGTTCATGCGAATTTAATAATAAAATATAAAAGGTTTCTTGTTGCTTGCATATCTTCATATTGAATTTTTAGAGTAGGTAGGTGTATTTAAATTACTCATACCATACTTATAGCCCAGTAATTATACCACAAGGCTATAACATTATTCCCCTTAGGCAGTTTCACTAATTTTCCCGTAAATAAAAAGTTCATGATAATTATTGCTTATTAGGTAGGTACTTATACGTTTCAGTACGCACATTATAATCGTCATTACACCTTGTCGGCTTTACACCAAAGATCAAAGATCTCTTATTGACAAGCATTCAATTGTGGTGAAAGGAAACACCAGAACAAAAAGATAATGTCCCATTGTAATTGTTTAATACGTTTTAATCCAGTTCAATAAATTGCACCACGATGCCATTTATCACTTACTTGCTGTTAAGCAGCTGCTTTAAGGTTCTGTATGATTTTCAAAATCAAGTTTTTGCCTATCACAGGCAAAAATAAACTTTAATAGTGGTCTTTTTCACTAAATTAATTCAAATTCTGAATTCTTGATCAAGTTGAGAAATAAGGTAGTGATTTCTGGCATTGTTAGTAGTTGCAAACCTATCAGATTTTGAGGATAGAAAGAAAATTGTTTTTAAGGGTTTGTTTCTAAAATTTGTTTAAAAATGATTCGTCGTCGTGTTTTTAGTTCAAAACGGAAGAGAACGAGTCAATTAAACTATGAAACTCATAAGTCAAATATTAGTTGGTACTCGTATATAACTTGTATTGATTTTTACAATTTGGCAAAAACTTGGGCAAGTGTAAAACATTTTCAAGAACAATTTCTTGTTCAATAATTTGAAAGAGTTTTTACCCGAGAACGTGACCCGTGAAATACTTTCACCCTTGGATTAATATAAACATACCTAGGTTTTTTTTATATTTTATAAGTACTTATAGAGAAAAGAGTCTTTTAAACTTTTTGAAGCAATATATTGCCCGAAAAATAGACGTACTTACCTAATTAGATTGCAGGGCTGATATACCAAACATGCATCGGAATAATCTGTCTTAGTGTATGTTTCTCTTTATTTTTATACTTATTTGTGTAGCCCAGGCTTAGTTAGATGTTTAAATTGATCATAATAAAATAAACTTATATATCAAGATACATTACACTCCATACTTACTGAAAATACGAAATACCCGGTAATTTACCCCTATTTGGGCGTATCAAAATAATACAACTGCTGTTACTAGTCATTGTTTATATTTTAATCGGAGTCACTAAAAGCACAAACACAATTCATTAAACTACACAAAAACTAGAAATCCGTAAATATTAAATACCCACAATAAACAGCAAGGAAACCACAACATCAAAAATGGCGCCGAGCCGGTTCTGGAGTGTATTTTAACCATGTCGATAAAGAAGGACAGGCCGATAACAAGAGGTTTGTGCGCATGCCCGATGCTGCTGAGAGGGAAGACATCGGACCGATAAGTCGTGCGTTCGGACGTATTTGTCACCCATTAAACGTAACCTTTGTTTGCGCAAGAGATAAGCTGTAAGTACGTATCTAAAGGTAAATGTCCATGTACTTTCCATGGCCAGTCTGACGGCGCACCACCCGGTATATAGCTCTTATGATTAACCGCGAACCAGAGATAGAACTTTTAATTATAAACGGAAAGCTCTAGAATTTTAATTACACTTTATAGAAAAACGTCCAAAGAATTATTTGATTACTGACCCTCGTGGTATTTTTACTGTTAGGTTTTAAACTGATTATAAAAGCAAATGTTTCGCTTTTGATATAAAGTATAAAATTGGCCTTTTTTACTCGGTGATCTCCGATTCATAATTAGATGACCAATCGGCGTTCTGGTTCGGCGATTCAAAAAGGACATAACGCTATTTTTAGAACGAACAGCAAAAATTTGATGCATAACCGCCAAAGCGGTAACAATCATCAAATTAAAGCATGCACAAATAAATTTAGTAATTTGACTGAACAAATATTGCAAAAACGTTAAAAATTGTTTAATAGATTCGGTTAGTTGACCAAGGTGTAACTTTTGGAGCAGATAAATTAATAAAGTGTCAATCAACTACATCACCTGTTTATTGTTTACAATCAATGTATAGTAGATGGTTTTGTTCTATAAAATGTGGGCAACAATTGACCCGAGAAAGGATATATCTCCAACGAAACCTTAACAGCTCGATTTTCCTGCTTTAAAATGAAAATGTGGAAAATCGCTCGGACCCGTCTATTTTTATTTCGAGGGGGACATCTTTTGCGTATATTGTCAATCTTGTTACTTCAAGCCCCTAGGAGGGAGGGGGTGTAAGATCTAAATCTTAAATAGATGCCCCTATTTTATATAATTTTTTTGGATTCTGCATAAAATTATGAACATTTTTTATTAAAAGCATTATTAGTCTATACTTAACAGTTTCCGAGATATTGACTCTTGAAAAATTACATCTTTGAACTTTGACAGCGTCTAGCTTTCTAACTGTACGTCTTAAAGCAAAACGGCTTTCATGTCCCTATCTTCGATTTTTATTATCTTTCCAATAGTGTCAACTTTCAGTTAAACCAGATGTAAAAAATATAGTACTTTCGGTTTAACCGGAAGTTGACACTATTGGAAAGATAATAAAAATCGAAGATAGGGACATGTAAGCCGTTTTGCTCTAAGACGTACAGTTAGAAAGATAGACGCTGTCAAAGTTCAAAGATGCCATTTTTCAAGAGTCAACATCTCGGAAACTGTTAAGTATAGACTAATATTGCTTTTATTAAAAAATGTTCAGAATTTTATGCAGAATCCAAAAAAATTATATAAAATAGGGGTATCCATTTAAGATTTAGATCTTACCCCCTCCCTCCTAGGGGCTTGAAGTAACAAGATTGACAATATACGCAAAAGATGTCCCCCTCGAAATAAAAATCGACGGGTCCGAGCGATTTTCCACATTTTCATTTTAAAGCAGAAAAATCGACGTGTTAAGTTTTCGTTGGACCACCCTGTATTTAAAGTCATCATATTATGATTTTGAAAGGAATTAAATGAATGCGACTGAATAAAAATCAAAATTAGTAAAAAAGAACAGCCCATTCGGTATTTCCAAGTAAACTTAATATGAAATTCTGTATTCTGTATTCATTCACCAACAAAAAACAAAAATTTTAAAAATTTAAATTTCTTATGGTAACATTAATTTGACCCGTTTATTTTTATTTTGCTATTACAATAACATTTTTCACACAACATAAATTTATTATTGTTCTAAAGGTCATAAATGCCGGACTGAAACAAGGCGAAAGTTAAAGGTCAAGTTAAAGGCTGGCTATAAAAATAAAAATAAACCATGAAATTCTGAAATGTTACCCAACGAAGAGCACTAACCCCGTGGGTTTTGTAATATATTTATGGTAAGGCCAAGGTTCTCGGGAAATAAAACTAGGTTAGTAACAATAAAGGTATTTACGTTTTTATCGAAGTACAGCAATTTAATAATATTCACATAATTATTGTGATAGTAAGAGCATTATTCTACGCATAATATAATAAGAGTAATTACTCTTAAAAAAAACAAGTCTACTTATGAAATCTGTAATAATAATTAAAGACCTCGATGGAAATTATTAGAATATCAGCTGTCAAAAAAAGGCCAAAAAATAATTTAGAATTATATTTTTAATTTTAAGTATGGTCTCAAATATTTCTCAAAAATAGACTAGACTGCTTTGGAATTTCTAGAAATCTAGGAAATATATCCTAGGTTAGGCATTGAATTGAAATTTAAGTTTCCAATCATTTTTAACGGCTACATCGACAGATGTCAGTATAGTATTAATTTGGCAGTTTCCTTAATTTCAATGTAAAATCGATTAGATACTTTTTAATAATAATAAACATCTGTTTTTAAGACAATTATATGGTTAAAATTTCAAGCCATATCCTATCAACATTTCATATTAGACATTTCCGGTTTTTTCCATCATCAAAAACGAACCTAATCTTTTCAAATTAAATACTCATATAAAATGGTTTGGTTTTTTTATGTAATTTAAAATTTTTTTTTAACTTAACTGGTCACGAACGGTGGTAATTCATCATCATACTTTGTGGCAATTAACACAACATATAACAATGTAATTGCTATACGCACTATTTCTAAAATTATAGGTTTAAAATAATTGGCGTAAATGATGGTTTCTCGTACAATACCTTCTTGGAAGACTATGCACAAATTAATGTATTTGCGAAAATAAAAGGTTTTTGACGCGAAATTAATTTTTTTTTACTTGTTTGATGCTGTGGCAAAGGACTCGATAAGCGAGTCCGGTTCTGACTTCTCAAATGAGACCAGAGCAAGAAAATTTTCAAATCATGTGACCATTGGACCTTTTCTATTTATTATCCATATCTCAGATAATTTAAAAACTTTAAAGCACTGTAACTGTAAGGTTCAGGACATATGCAGATGATACACAAATTTACCCTCATTTTGACTACCAAGACGCATCAAATTTGCTTAAGGTGGGATTAACGACGCCATTTTCTAGCTTTTAACTGTTAAATTCGATTTGCCTAACTACTGACGATTTGCATGCGCACTGCAGTGCTGCGCTGATCAGAGTAGTTATGTTTATGCTTTTGGCATATGAAGAAGAAAGACAGACATATTCTGGAGCTGGTAGAGCAAGGCAGATGTTAGTCAACCGGTCATAGTTTTGTTTACTTTCGTGTTTTGTGCAATTACGATCCCTTTCCTGGTAAAACAAACTCATATTCTCTAGAATTCTCAGGAGAGATAACATCTATATAGACTAGAAAATATCGTGTTGCCAGTAAAAAATGCTGTTTTTACTTCAGTTCTGAAAATCGACGTGTTTACTTTCAAGGATGTTGAGCTAAATTGTGGCAATTTTAGTGGTTTCAAAAAAACTGCTTTTTTTAGGGTTTCTGTGCATTTATTTAAAAAAAAAACACCGGCATACTATTTGTCAATGCCTCCCCGAACAGCCCTTCCAAAATTAGATACTAATTATTTTATTTTAATAATTGCAAGGTTCCGGAAGTTACCACTGCATTCAAGCCATTTACAGGTCTCTTTTATACACGATTATCCTTGAGAACTGGGCCCTTAACGAAGATTTAAACGTGTTAAATCAACTTTCTTTAAATCACAACGTAAGGTTGGTCGACGTTCATATTTCTCGTTGCACACTGCAACACTCTAAAACAACTAAAAAAAAAAAGAACGGGCGCGGAGTAATCCGACAAATCGCATTGTAAATCTAAATTCTCTTTATGGTATACTAAGCTTCAGTCAATGTCTGGATGTAAATGACATTTCACATCCTGACATCACTCAAGAGTTTCACACTTTTCATAAACTTTTTATAAAAGTTTCTAAATAAAATGTTGAGTTTTCATAGACACGACGGGGTGACTGATGAGTAGAAAGCTAGATAGTAGATAAACATGCTTGGTAAAAAGAGATAACGGGCTCCACACGTCAATAGTCCGTGACGCAGGCGCTTTGAGAAGAGACAGACCCGTTATAGTACTTCTCATTGTTATGTTCTAGGGTTTTTGGACTTTTTGGTGTTCCTAATAGTTTTAAATTTATTTTTACTTGGGTAAGGTAGCATGTTGTTTCCAGGGTAACTAAGCACAAATATATTGGATAAGGTACGTCCTGGCTTTCTGTGTTGCCAACCCGATGGCACTAAACTTAGGTACCACTGGATAACATATAAAGCATCGGTCATCTTTACAAAGTTAAAATATTATACTCACGAGCACTTATTATTATAAAAAAAGCCTTTGGTCCACTTAAATTAAAACTAAGTTTGCACTGACTAAAGATATAAAATAAATATTATTAACAGCCGCGGTATATATGTCGTAGGCTGATAGTGAAATCCGTCATTTCATGAAAAGCCTAGTCACTTCATGAAGCGTCGGCAGATTGTGTAAAAACATGAAATTACACGATCTGCCGCGTCACTTCATGAAGAGACCTTGACGTTTCGGCGTATTATGTATAACACAATCTGCCTAATTTTAAATATCGTCACTTCATGTAGTACCTACCTAACGATGTCATGTCAGTCGGCAGATTGTGTAATTCCGCCTAAAAGGTATATTGGCAACTGGTTTGTTTGTTGTTCCCCAGAGCATTTTTTTTTAATTAAACTTTTTCAACTAATATTATTTTATAAAAATAAAAAAAATGCTCTGACAAACCCGAACAAACCAGTTGCCAATATACCTTTTAGACGGAATTACACAATATGCCTTGTTTTTGTGGCATTTCATGAAGTGACGATATTTAAAATTAGGCAGATTGTGTTATACATAATACGCCGAAACGTCAAGGTCTCTTCATGAAGTGACGCGGCAGATCGTGTAATTTCATGTTTTTACACAATCTGCCGACGCTTCATGAAGTGACTAGGCTTTTCATGAAATGACGGATTCACTATCAGCCTACGACATATACAAATCTCTGTAAATAATAGAATGACTACTTTTGTTCATTTTATATCATTTAATTCACATTAACATTCCTTACTCAATAGTAATTAATGCTTATTATTCAATTTTATTGCAACGACAAAAATACAGAGACGACGAAAAAAATGTAGTTTAAGAGCCTATAGAATCTATGGCGATAAAATAAACATCACAATAACTTAGTTAATTTAATGATAAGAAGAGCGCCAAGTGGTGATAAGATGGCTGAATTAATGATTTATTGAAAAGTGATGCTGTTCATAATATCTGTTAAGATATACTTAGCCTTTTCAAAAGACCATGAAAAGACGAAGAATGTCGAAAATTAAATGTCTTGCATGTTTTTTTTAAATACACATCGCTTGAAACAAATTTACAAAAACCGGCAATTTAGATAAGCAAACGATAATCACGAAAGTGGCAAATTTATGACCTCGCGCATGTAAACAGAGCTACACACTATTAGACATGCGCACTGCAACATAACATTTGACAAATGGGAAAACAGACAGGTCCGGGTTTTAAAATTTAAGTTCTTGCTCAAAAAATTGTAAAAATTGACCTTTAATTTATTTTTACGTGTAAACAGCTAAAATTTGCCCCAAATTGATGCCAAAAAATTGGAATTTTTTCTCAATTTTTGATCAAGTTGGGAAAAAAGGTAGTGATTGCTGGCATTTTTAGTAGTTGCAAAACTATCAGATTTTGAGGATAGAAAATTGTTTTTTAAGGTTTTGTTTTTAAAATTTGTTTAAAAATGATTCGTCGTCGTGTTTTTAGTTCGAAAAGAAAGAGAACAAATCAATGAAACTAGTCTCTATAAAATCGAATACCTATAAAAAACAAACAAAACCAGCAAAATTTTGCAAAATAACCAATCTTCGATGTCATCGCGTATACCTAACCTCAAGTCAAATATTAGTTGGTATACCTACCTATAACTTGTATTAATTTTTACAATTTAACACAAACACAATTCACTAAACTACACAAAAACTAGAAATCCGTAAATATTAAACACCCACAATAAACAACAAGGAATCCACAAAGAAAACTTAAACACAACAACAAAAATGGCGCACAAGTTCTTCTTTAAGAATTTGAAAAAGGTTTTGCCTGAGAACTTGATCCATGGCATATCCTGGGATTAATATAAAATATAAACATCTAAGTATTTACTTTTTTCTTTAATATTATATAAGTATAAAGAAAAGAGTTTTTTAAACTTTGTGAAGCAATATAAGTATTGCCCGAAATATAGGTGTACCTATAATTACAAATAAAATATACCAAAACATGCATCGGGATAATCTGTCTTGGTGTGTGTTTCACTTTATCTTCATACCTTCTTTGTGTAGCCTAAAAAAATATCGCAATTCACTCCTCATATCCCAAGGTACTACTGTAAGCAAGATTGAAAACCCATTTCGAGGAAATGGGCATGTTAGAAAGACATATATTTATCGATAGAGTGCGCTCAATGAAGAGGACACATTATTTAATGGACTATTAGCTGTATAAGAAAAACCATATTATCCCCACAGCTAGCTAGATAACACGAAATAAGCCAATGTTCTGTACTTCTGTAGAAAAAATTCACCTTACGCAAAAATTGCATGCTTACAAAATAACAATCGAGCTAATGATGGATCTACTAGAGAGGAATGTATGTAAACACAGATAACGTTCTTTTTCCTGATGAATCAACATTTATGTTAAATGATAACGTAAACCAACAAAATTGTCGTTATTGGGCAGACAGCAGACAGGAATCCACACGGGATGAGGGAAGGTCACACTCAACGCCCAGAAAAAGTCAATGTTTGGGTAGGTATTGTTGGTGATCGAGTTATAGGACCAAAGAGAAAATCTTACTGGGGGCGAGATATTTGGAATTCTTGGAAGAAACTAGGGTTGCCATTTAAAAAAATTATCGATATCGTCGTATTTCTAATTTTGGATACACTTTATCAACATTTTTTTAATAAAAAATACCGCAACTTAAAATGTTAATATGCCCGTGTCCAAGCCTTTAAAAAAAAACTACTGAATTTGATGAATTTATTCCAAGTTACAAACTCACACTGTAGAAAGAATACGGTATTGAAAGGCAGAAAAAAGGGCGTTTCTTTCTGACCAAGTAATATTTTTATAAAGCTTATTTTATTACTTAACCCAAGCGAAACGCTTAGTTAGTATCTCTAACCGTTCCCAAGTGTGAACGATTTACATTTATAACCTTATTTCAAGATATATTTGAGGGGTATAGATTCAAAATGTACAATCTCCATGTTTCCTAAATTATCAGTAGACGAAAAAACTTATAATTCATTAAATACAAACAATTACGATAGTTTTTCTTTTTTGTTGTATTTATGGCACATCTTAGACTAAAAAACCTTTTTCCTTAACAGGTTTTAAAAAAATATCAAAGTTATTTGAAAAAATGAGATGGAGATTGTACGTTTTGGAAATAACAATTAGAGTTTGTCCATTTTGAAAATAGCAAATATGGAGATAAGTAAATAATTTAAGGATCATTTTTCACAAAACGTTTAATCTTAAAAACAAATACATTAAAATACAAAAAAAATGTTAAACAACAAACAACCACTGTTTAATGCTTCACGCATCACAATCATCACATGCAACTAACTTAAAAAAGTAAACTTGGAATAGCTTTGGCGCGAATTATTGTCAACAAGTCTGTGCAGGATTTTGCACGCTTTGAAATAATTCGAAATTAACAGGAAGACAACCCATTGGAGATTGTACACTTTGATTTTTAAAATTGAACAGGAGATTGTACGGTTCAAAACTTAATTGTCAATGGAGCTTGTACATTTTGAATTTAATCCCAATTTTCTGCCATCAAAATCCGTTGGAGCTTGCCCGTTTGGACAAGAAATTGTGGGTTATTTCGATTCAGGGCTAGAATTACTATGTAAAACGACATCTATCTCATTTTCAGGGACGATTCTACGGGGGGGCCCAGGACCCCCCAACATTTCTGAAAAAAACTTTAAAATATCTCGAGAGAAATACAAAAAACCAAAAACAAAATTCCGGGTGCTTTATTATTTACATAATTTGATACAATTTGGGCGTGATCCTAAAAAATTTTGGGCTGCGGCGTTATTTGCTTGCGAAGGTTACCAAAAATTGTGGCTGCGCCAATGTGGTGGCTGCGCCAATATTTTGGGTCTAGAACCACCCCTGCTCATTTTTAATGATTTACACTGATACACTTTAAATCTATACCCCTCATTTGTTTGTTGAGAGATCCAGAAGTAATTTTTATACATTTGCTTGATACGGTTTTGCCTACAGCAATTTTTGCAGACAACCTATACAGTGTCCGCAAGAAAGTCCGCATCAAATGGGATTTTTTTTTATTATTAGGTATAGGTAAAAATTGAAAAAGCAGTTAGTTTTTGCTTACCTAAAAACCAAAAATTACGTATACTGAAGCAGCTGCACGACTTACGTTACAGACCTATCAAATTTGACATTTTTAATAAAGTAGGTTCAAAAATGCACTTATTTATCAAAACATTAAAAAACTTTATTCGAGAAAGTTGCTTATTTAGGCATTTTTAGCCCCTGTACGAAATTTTGATAGTCTAATACAATTTTTATTTTTTACCAGGTTCTTGAAAATTTTGATCAACCCTCGTAGATTAACTTTTATACATCGATGTAAAACCATTTGCCTTTACTTCATTTGTAATCTTAATGCAATTTTGTGTAAAATTTTTATTTCCAATTATTTATTTTGCTGCAAAAACTGAAATTGTTATTGATCAGTATGTAATGTTTGTTCATCTAATTACATCAGTTTTGCCAAAACCGACGTTTCTCATTTTTCTTAAGTTAGTAAGCAGATGTACAAAAATAAAATATTAGGAAGCTTTCGTTGAAATTTTACTTAATTAATATTGGATCAAAATCAAAAAGAATAATTTATTAATGCATCGCCTACTTGTAAACTACCTATATGTTTGTTGAATAAAATGTTTTCAGCGATTAATATTTATTCTTTTTGATCAAAATTTCAACGAAAGCTTCCTAATATTTTATTTTTGTACATCTGTTTACTAACTTATGAAAAATGAGAAACGTCGGTTTTGGCAAAACTGATGTAATTAGATAAATTTTGCATCAAACATTACATACTGATCAATAACAATTTCAGTTTTTGAAGCAAAATAAATAATTGGAAATAAAAATTTTACACAAAATTGCATTAAGATTACAAATGGAGTAAAGGCAAATGGTTTTACATCGATGTATAAACGTTAATCTACGAGGGTTGATCAAAATTTTCAAGAACCTGGCAAAAAATAAAAATTGTATTGGACTATCTAAATTTCGTACAGAAGCTAAAAATGCCTAAATAAACAACTTTCTCGAATAAAGTTTTTTGATATTTTGATAAATAAGGGCATTTTTGAACCTATTTTATTAAAAATGTCAAATTTGACAGGTAACGCAAGTCGTGCAGCTGCTTCAGTATACGTCATTTTTGGTTTTTAGGTAAGCAAAAACTAACTGCTTTTTCAATTTTTACCTACCTATACCTAATAATAAAAAAAAATCCCATTTGATGCGAACTTTCTTGCGGACACTGTATATACTAATCCAGCTGGCGCCTTATGCACAACTAAGAAAACCCATTATGATCGAATAATTACCTCTCAAGACCAAGAGCAACGCCGGTTTCCGTTCTATTTTCTTTACTGAACGTGCAAACATTTTTTCACCAAGGTTAAATGTGTTTTTGCAATGATGCAACTGCAAATTGCCCGTAAGTGTATATATGTCCCAGTTTGTAATATTAATGATTTCCTTGGTACAGTCATTATTTTAAAATTAATACGAGGTATTTTCGGCATACGTTCTAATACTTCCAACTTCCAACTCACTTGTGGCGGATGCGATAGTCTGCAGTCAGAGAAATCGCCCATCGCAACGGTCAAACCTTAAAGAAGCGTTCTTATTTCGAGTTTTGGAAAACAACTACCTACAAATTGAAAATCAAGACATCAGCTGGTTTTAAACACTTTTCATATTCAGTGACACATGGAAAAAAATTGATTAGCAGAGAATCGAAATACCTTTTTTCTAAGACCGACCAGAAAATATACACTTTCTGGACAATTTTTCGTCCAGAAAATAACGTTTTGTCGATCAAGACCGGAAAATGGACGTGAAGGACCGGCAATAGTAATTTACGTTACAAGTCCGGAAAATACTGTTTTTTTGGACGAGTCGACAAGATTCTAGGACAAGCCGTAGGCGAGTCCTGGAAGTCTGCGAGTCCAAAAAAACTGTTTTCGGACGTGTTGCGTACACTATTTTTTCGGCAACCGTGTAGAATAACAAATCAATAGGACAAATTTCTTTATTATATTTTTTTGTAGAACAAAATTTCGAACATTTTAATTCTTATTTGTATTAAATATTGAAATTCGAACAGAAGATAGGTACTAACAGAAACATTCTAATTCTTATTTATATTAAAATTCGAGCAATTGCTAATATTGATGTGATTCTTCCCGGACTAGGCACGTACTTCCCGGACTAGGCCGGAGAAATGCTACTTTCTCAAAGGAAAAGCGTCCGGGAAGTGGGTACTTCCCGGACGGTTGCCGAAAAAAGAATTTTCCGGTCCCTGTTTTTTCATTCTTCCAATTGCTCTTTGATAATACAATCTACCTTGATTTCGTTACTATGATAACAACATTTCGATGTATTGTCGAGTGACAGTTCGTTGAATTTTAATTTGTTGGTTATGTCAAACTTGTTTCGCGAGTGCGCAAATTTAAAAATATGAATTCAGATTTTGAATTATCCGACACGGAAAATGAGATTCCAGAAGAAATTTTGGAAGCAGCATGGAAAGCGACTTACGATATATTGCCAGTAAAATAAAAAGCCCGTTACGAGAAGTCATAAGAATCATTTAAAAATAATATAAAATAAAATAAATAATTAAATGTATATCGAAGTGTTGGTTTAAAAAAAAATATTGTACGTCACGCAACTGAAAATTAGTGTTTTGCAGGTATCTCCAAGCTTCCAGGACTCGCCTACGGCTCGCCCTGGAAATGCTTGTCTCTACCTGAAAAACACTAGTTTCCGGTCTTGTAACGTAAATTACTATTTCAGGGGACCGGTTCTGCTTGTCCGATAACATAAAAATCAATTTTGACATTCCTACGTCACGCGACTACTGATATAATATTAAAATTTAAAAAATTGTGAATTTACAAAAAGTGGAGTTAGGTGACGAGATATCCAAAAAAATCATTTTGAGTTTTTTAAAATTAAATTCTAGGCTCATGTGCAAAATTTCAAGATTTTATTTACAAAAATTGGAAAACGAAATTTTTTAAAATAATTATTTTATCGATTCGGAGCTAATGCCCATGTATTTGAATGAAAATGAATTAATGCATACCACGCGACCAAGACTTATGACAGTGGCTAACATGTAGCATATAGCGCAGCCCACAAAACTCATATGTCGGTGCCACTTCCATCAGTGTTGGTCGCGTGGTATAGAAGTTGTTTCTACAATTATAGGACCAAATCAAAAAACCTTTGTCGGATGGTTTGTATCGAATGACTGTATTAAATTTTTTTTGTTGGCATAGTTTTTAAACTTACGTCCAAGTACAATACTTATTAGTCTGAGTTTGGTCTAGACGTTAAGATGTATGTGTACGACAAAGACAAGACTGGGCTTAGTACTTTTACCATCGCATTCCCATATTTTAAATTTGTGCGGGTGTCATAATGGTCTATTAGCATAATGGTTTGCAAAAATATAGCGTTAATTTTATTTACAATTGAAACATCGAACTCAACGTGCGATAGATTAAAAGTAATAGCGTTATTCATTAGTAAAACATAGAAGTACATTTGACATGCACTAAACTTACCAATGGAAAACGCTATGAACAACCCTGATTGACGACATACAAGATATTCGCTTCCCCAATATTGTAGCTACGAGCCAACCAAGCGCCAAATGGTGCGCCTGCGCTTGTTTCGCGTTCAATGCTGCGTTGCCATATTATAATTTACGTTCGCGGCGTAGTACAAAGCCGGCAAAATGCCATGCGCTTTTAAATACTAACAGCTGGATTCGTTTTCAGTGAGCGCAAAGTTTGGCAACCTATTGTACCGTAATTAAAATGGACTAATTATAATTTTAATAACAAATGTTTGTTATTGGAAATAGTAAATTAACCTAAACTGGTTTATTCTACTCACCGTTCAACTTAAGTATTAAACACCAAGAAAAGTTAGTCTCTGAAACCAGGCTCGTGAGCTTGCTACGGCCCACTACTGAGCTACGCCACTGCCTATTTGTAATAAATAACCATAGAGAATTAAAAACCGAGATAAACATTTTAATTAAATTGTTTTACTAATAAGTAAATAATTTATTCGTAGTTTATTTTTTCGTTTAGAACTATCGCGTCATTACATTTATTTATTTTCACCTCATAGCTCGTATCTCCCCGCATCTCTACATTATGGGGGGAAAACGTAATTAATCATTGTTCTGGGGTTCACTTACTTAATTAAAAAGAAAACAGAATGCGGCAAGACAAAATAAGACAACAGCTTTTTTTTATGTCAGAATTCTGTTTAATTGAACGCAACAAAAGACTAAAAAATAAACCCTGTTCTCTTATTTAAGGCCCGAGAATTGGGAGGCAAGTATTTTTGTTTGGGTTTGTTCGGGTTTATTGTGTCCAATTTGTCGTCTTGAAATACCTATAATCTCTTAATTAACTAAGTAATTGGGTAACAATCATTTCCGATTGTCTTACATTGTGCTGTGCTACATTTCTTTTAAATTTAGCACCATAATCTACTTTTTTTAACTGTTTCTGATTTTATGGTTCTCATGAAAAGTGCAAAATGAACTCCATTTTTACCTGTTACCAGATTTCTCGAAATTGATATACCGGGCGGGTGGTGCATCGCTAGACTGGCCATAGGAATACCCCATGTAAATTTTGCTACCCTCAAATATTGGCTCCTTTATTAATTTTACATCAAAATTGTATAAGACTTTTTTGAAGATCCTTGTATGATGGAGTCGCACACCAAATTTTATTGTTTTCTAATAAGCCAATTTAAAGTAATTTGGAAAAACTTCTCGTTCAATTCTTAAAGATTAAATACGGTTCTACGAATGAAACCACCATTAATTAATAATAATAATAATAATGTCAAATATTACTAGACGTTTTATTTTTTTGGTGTTTCTTTACAGTATTCAAGAAAAAATAATGCATTATATAAATACAAAACCATTCCAAAAGTTAGAGTTCGGCGAGGACTAATTTTTTCGTTTTTGTTCCTGTCAATAATAATTGTAGAAAAGGCTATAAGTACATTCGTTTATTTTTAACCAAATTTTACATTAGCTAAGGGATGTAGGGACATAATTGAAGTATGATATTAGCAATATTTGTTGTACCTACATTGTCCCTATACAGTGTCACCAGTAGAGTCCGCATCATATGGAATTTTTTTTTATTAATAGCTTTATTCAAAATTTGACTTTGGCATCAAGTTCTGCTTCGATCGAGATGAAAATTAAGCAAAAAATAGTAGTCACGTGATTCGCATTACTTATCTGTCAAATTTTAATTTTTTCCAAAAAATAATTCAAAAGTGGGGTTATTTCTGAAAATATCGAAAAAAGTTATTAGAAAAACTTTTTTTAAATGCAGTTTCTAGCTAACGTGTAAAATTTTAGCTGCATAAGATAATTTGTTTTTTTCCCCATATTTTGTAAATTGCACCACTTTCGCAACATAAGACTCAACGCAACCTACATAAAACTTCTTAGTTTTGATAATGCTTTATTTCAGATGCATTTTCTTTAAAGTAGCGCTATATTAAATGTGTGCTTTTCTACAAAATCAAAATTGGGCTATTAAAATTTGGTCGCATGTGATGGCAAAGTTTATTTGTTTTTGACCACGTATAAGGTAACTTTATAAAATAATTATTTTTGAAAACGTAGTTTGCGTCTGAAAGTAATACACCTTAATATTAAGACAAAAAAGAACACAGTGTCTTCAGTAAAGTGTTTTTTAAGTGGAAAATAAATTTTAGTTTAACTTAACGTAAAGTTTATCTATTTTCAACGATTTAATTTAAAACCCCTTTTACTTTATTTTTTTACTTTGAGGCACAAACTACGTTTTCAAAAATACTTATTTTATGAAGTGAGTTGAGTCTTCTTTTGCAAAAGTGGTGCAATTTCCAAAATATAGGTAAAAATCAAAATTATCTTATGCAGCTGAAATTTG
Organism: Polydrusus pterygomalis; assembly: GCA_963969555.1. Lineage (NCBI taxonomy): Eukaryota > Metazoa > Arthropoda > Insecta > Coleoptera > Curculionidae > Polydrusus > Polydrusus pterygomalis. Next base: position 30,233,041 of record OZ018376.1, on the reverse strand, counting down.
GCATGTGGGCCAGAAACTGCATTTAAAAAAACTTTTTTTAATAACTTTTTTCGATATTTTCAGAAATAACCCAACTTTTGAATTATTTTTAGGAAAAAATTAAAATTTGACCGATAATGCGAATCATGTGACTACTATTTTTTGCTTAATTTTCATCTTCATGGAAGCAGAACTTGATGCCAAAGTCAAATTTCTAATAAAGTTATTAATGTCAATTGTAGAAAAGGTACATTCGTTTATTTTCATCCAAATTTTACATGTAGGGTAGGGACATAATAATTAAAGTATGGTATTATCAATATTTATTGTACCTAATAAAATATGTGGGCAAAACGCTGTGTTTTTACAGATTATGTTTGTTCCGCCCAGTCTATTCACTTTGGACGTCCTTTACGATTATTGCAACTTGAACAAAATGTGTGCAATCAACTGAATCAACCATAACCGCATATATAACAGTAATTTGGTGTGAATGATTTCCAGAAATATGTAATAAAGTTACAGGTAATCACCTTGAACGATTAAGTTCATTCCACAAAACCTATACGTTTATTGTTGGCCTTGACTTTGATAGGAGACTTTGAAACAGTTGCAGAGGTACACGATTTATGAAAAACGCTTAGAATTTATTTTTGAATGTAAAAATATAGAATTTCATTAAAAAAATTAACTTGATACACAAAAAATGCATTTCAAGAAAATGTACATATTTGAAGGTTTCGACCAATTCTTGATTAAGTGGGTGGTATTCTATACAGGGTGTCCGGAGATGTTGAGCAAAAAATTTAGGGGATAATTCTAGATCGAAAATAAATGCTATCTCTTCCTATAAATTTTTTTCGAAAATTTATTAATGACGGAGTTACAGGGTGTTAAAGTTACTAGAACAATAAATTGAAGAAAGGGAAAGAAAAACTCTAAGTCTTCCTCCACTAATATACTATATATTTAGAGTTTTTCTTTCCCTTTCAATCTTTTACTCCACTTGAAGTATGGACTATTTCTTTAATTTAATAAAGTGAAGGTTCAAATCAAAGGTTCAAAGTGACGTCCATTCTCTTCAATGCATAAATTAATTCTTCTTAAAAAATTAAATTAATTAAATTAAAAAATAATAAATTAAAATGATTTCGTATTGATCATATGCAAGCAATGTTATTTTAACGTTTTTCTCAAAAACGGTTAGATTTATCGAAACAAAAGTAGTATACCTTTTCTATGTCAAAGGTTAGGAGAATAAAAATATCTATATCTATCGTTGATTTTTAATTTGTTGGTTATGTCCAGTGTTGCCAGACGTACCATTTTAATGGTATTTATACCATTATTTCGTCGTTATGTACCCGTACCTTTAAAAGTAACAAAAATACCATTATTTGGATCCTTTCGAAAATGGTGAATCGAGCTTATCTTTTTACATATTTAGCTGATTTCTGTACTACTGAACTTCTCTGTCGACCTTTTTTGTGTTTTGGCACGGTAGAGGGAAATAAAATACTCCCTGAATCTCTATTTCCCATCATATATTTGCATTGTGTTTTTCCTTCCGTCGACCTTTTTTTTTTTTACGGATTGAATCGATGATTTCGTCCAGTCTTTTAAAAGTACCATTATTTCTTGACAAATATACCATGAAATTTATTCGTTTATACCATTTATTTGTCCCACAAATCTGGCAACACTGGTTATGTCAAACTTGTTTCGCGAGTGCGCAAATTTAACAATATGAATTCAGATTTTGAAATATCCGACACGGAAAATGAGATTTCAGAAGAAATTTTGGAAGCAGCAAGGAAAGCGACTTACGATATATTGCCAGTAAAATCAAAAGCCCGTTATGAGAAGTCATACGACGCATTAAAAAATAATATAAAATAAAATAATTTAATGTAAATATATCGAAGTGTCGGTCTTAAAAAAAATATTGTACGTCACGCAACCGAAAATTAGTGTTGTGCAGGTCTCTCCAAGCTTCCAGGACTCGCCTACGGCTCGCCCTGGAAATGCTTGTCTCGACCTGAAAACACTACTTTCCGGTCTTGTAACGTAAATTACTATTCTGTTCCTTGAAGAGTATAAAATGTTCTGTTTTCAACGGGAAATTCTAAAAAGAAATGTAAACTAAACCTCAACCAATAAATAAAAACCCCTTTCTATACCAAAAAAAAAAACGTCGCATGGGACACGACACTTCACTCGAAGGCGATAAGGGTTAATCAAGAATCCTATAAATCTTGACAAAACTTCCCCCTGTACGGCATATCAGTAGGATTCCTATATCAGAATAAAGCGGTTAATCGTAAATTTAAAGTCTCTTAAGCCTCGCCACACAAGGGCTTTGTTAATGATGCCACCATGTTTAAGTTATAGTCTTCATTCGTTTTTTAGTACAGGGGCGGTTGGTATCATCATGACTATCTTGGTTTTGCAATAAAGTAATATGTCTTGATAATGTGCCTTAGTTGTACCGTGCGAGCAAACATTATTTGCATCAAACAGGGCTTGGATTAAAAAACGTAGGGCTTGGTTTAGATCACAATGATATGGGGACGAGATAGCTAACCAAATCTAGGTTAAAATTTTGTCAAATTCATATTATGACATGATATGACAAACTAATGGGTAATAAAATAAGTAGACAAATACAAATTTATTTTTGTTGTTTACAAATTTAACAAAGTAAGAATATACAGAAAGAAAAAGAAAAATAATTACATAAATTGCTGAAATTGGCCACCGCCATGCTCCAAGCATGAATTCACACGTCTTTTCATATTTTCGATAGTGTTGACCAGCATCTCTGGAGAAATGTTACCACATTCTTGGATAATCCTTTCTTGTAATTGTTCTAAATTTGCAACTGGTGTTTTAAAAATAGTGTTCTTTAACTGAGGAAAAACGAAGTAATCCATAACCGTTAAACAAGGTGATCTATAGGTGGGAATTCAATGTCTGATCGAAAACTGTTCAATATGTCGTCGAAAAAATTGCGTAAGTAGTTAATAAGCTAACCAGACACCAACTTTTTGAGGGTGCAATGTGAACTCTACAAAAAAAATGGGGATTTTCACTACTCCACATGCGTGTATTCTGAGAATTCACCTAACCGGAGAGCTGGAACCAAGGTTCATCCGAAAAAATGTCAGGTCTAATAAATAATTTCTTTCCAATAAATTTGGAGTAAACCATTGAGAGTAATTCCTGCGTCTTTCAAAATCTGCGGCTTGTATTTCTTGGAATACTTGCACTTTATAAGGAAATAAATTTAGCTGCTTCTTAAGAATAGTCCTGCATGTTCCATAAGATCTTCCCACTTCTTGGGACAGGCGTCTTATACAATTTGTTGGCGTATTTTGCATTATTTCACGAACGTTTGCAACAAGTTCTTCTGTTTTTACAGATGGTCTTCCTGCTCCTTTTTTGTGTTGTATAGAACCTGTTTCCCTAAACACAGCCACGGTTCTTTTCAGGCAATGAAAATCCTCAGCGATAAAAGCAACGTTAGGAAAATGTTCGTGAAAATCGTCCATGCACAAACCTGGATTGTTTTGCCACTCACCACTTACTTTAACCCCGTTTCGAAAATACGCTTCAACAATGAATGTTTTGTGCTGTTCCGTAAAGCTTATTGTGTGAATTGTTCAAGAAATTGGAAAAATTAGCTATGAATCAAATTACTTGTAACGACTGTCAAAGATGACGGAATAACTGATTGATTGTTAATTCAGGTAGTTACTGACACCCAACAGGTATTAAGCTCTACGGCTAAGCATTACGTCCTTAGATGCAAGGCCCTCTTTGATGCAAATAATTTTTGCTCGCACGGTATGCATGTATACGTACCTACCGTTTAACTGATTTGCTTTATATTAAAAAACAAAATGACTCAAATGGACCAAATGTATACAATGGGGTCTGTGATCATAGCCCTGTATAATAAAAATATATGATAAATTGAAGGAAATCATATGTGCATGCGGTTTTGGAGAAATTCGATGACAGCGGAAACATGCGCTGATGCACTCTTAAAGGAATAACACTAATTACTAAGCCATGTATGGCTTGGCCAACACCTTCATAACACGTTAACAACCCGTAGATAAATATATAAATTTCAAAATTAAATTCCGGTACTTCATGACAGGTCGTTGTGTTGTAACTTTAAATAACTTGCTCATTGAGCCAAAGCTTGAAATTATGGCCATTATGACAGCCAATCGGAGTTGATTACAGGTTGTAGATAACAGAAGTCGGCCGCGGGCGGTGGGATTGTCTGTTATATTCAAGAATTTGTTTCGAAAATGTTACCGGAAAGGCTCAAGACGCAATATTTGTTCCGCCTACATAGAGAAGGTAATAAGGATTTTTGTTTCGTGTCTATGGTTTATTTATGGCTTGGATGAATATTTATTACCAGTTATTTGTTTTTATAATTATTTCCTTGTAAATGTCATCGGAGGCGGAGAGGGAACCATCCGCTACTGCTCGATAGGAGACGAAAGGGGACACAAGCCAAAGCACTTAATTATTAAACAATTTTTAAAGTCTGTCATGAAATAGCATATTATTCAACAAGGCGTGTAATGAAAACCATCAGAAATGGGAACGAATTATAACAGTGTATGCTTTATCTATAACCATGATGAACCACTAAATACAGTGGCACGAATTTTAAATTCTGACTAAAAAAATATAAGTTTTTGACCGAGGCAATTTAAAAACAAGTTATTTGCCTGAAACCAGAAAATTGCAGGTCATGTTTAAAATTGAAAATTCGAATATAAATTATGTATATTATTTACCCTTATTTTTGGTCAAACCAAAATGTAGAATTCTCAAAAAACCCATTTGGTCCAATTTTTTTTAGTTCGAAAGGTTTATATAATTTTGGATAATGAAGTCGGAATATCCCAATTCGGCCTATTTTTGCAATTTTGTGAATTAATGATTGAGGTAACAGATAATCCCGAACGAATTGTTCAAAGAATTAGTTTTTCAGATGAAGCTACGTTTTTTTTAAATGGTCAGGTTAATAGACAAAACTTAGATACTGGGACACAGGAAAATCCTTACTGGTTCTTAGAAAATCACACCCAGTATAATGAAACTTGCCGACCTCTGTTCGTGTCTCGGAGAGTTTTAACTTTGCCATGTATTTTTATATTGGAGACTGTATGTCTTATGTTCAAAAAATACTCGTTGGATATTCGTTCCTTGTCAGTGGTTCCTACAAGGAGCTCCTATACCATTAGGCTTCCTATTCCTACATCTGCATTAACTAAAAACTCTATTTTTTATAATAGTAAAAAACTTTTTAATAATCTGCCTATAGAACTTAGAAGACTTTCTAATTACAGGATGTTTAGGAGTAGGGTAAAAAGCCTATTGGTTAAGAAGGCATATTATACGGTTGAGGAATATCTCATGGATAATCCAGTGTGATCAATACCATTGCCTGAATATTTCTATTTTAAATTTTATCTTTGTATAGGTATTCACAGTTATTGTCTTAACTTGTTTTTTAATTGTAAGTAGGTTTTTATCTTTATATATTTAGTGTCCTTCCTGCGTTAACTGCTCATTGTATTTTGAAGGATTTTTATTTATTATTTATAATTTTTATTTAGATAATAAGTTGTTAGCTTTGTCAATGGGATTGTACTAATCTTCGGACAATAAAGCATATTTGAGTTTGAGTTTGAGTTTGAGTTTGAAAAGGTTAATGCCTCGGCGGGCATGGTGGAAATTAGGGTAATCGGACCATTTTTCTTTGATGAGAGCCTCACTGGAGAATGATATCTAAATTTCCTTCGAAATGGTTCCACGTCTTGACACTCTATTTCCAGATGATAATTTTTCTGATTTACCAAGTTTAACATGGTTTCAATAGTATGGTCCTCCCCCGCATTATGTTGTTCGCGTAAGGGGGTCCTTAAATACAATTTTTCCGGGCGGTGGGTAGGTAGATGGGGATTACTAGAGTGGCCACCAAGATCGCCCGATCGTAACCCACTTAATTTTTTGTGGGGATACGTCAAAAGTTTAGTTTATAAATCTAAATCCAACTCGATAGATACCTATGTATGCTTAAGGAATCCATTCCAACTAGTAATAATACGAGAAATTCTCCACGAATAGTACAAAATATACAACAGGAATTTTTAGATCGATCTACTGTAGAACAGTTGGAGAAAGAAGAACATTTTTAACATCCTATAAAATAGTTTCTTTTCATAGTTTGTCGTTTATCTATTTTGTTTTAAAAGTTAATATTTCCTAAACGGTTGAAGATAGGTACAAGATTTATGATGAAAATGTCTAGACTTGATTGTAGAATGTAAAAATATACATAAATTTAAAAAAATTAAAGTTACTACATGCAGCATTTTCATGATGTATACAGGGCGTTTCAATAAAAACTTCCTGGCCAATTATTTCGAAAACTAAAAGCGATATGTAAATTCTGTAAACGCAAGTTTTTAGCCTCCATGATTGGCTTCATAACTGTGTAAAAATTCACAGATCTTGCACCTTACGCAAGCATCCTATGTATTGAAAATACCTGACACAGCTTTAAAATTTTAATGACCTATGTCATGTAATTAAAGCCCACATTCTAATTTGGATTTTGTAAAAGTTTAAAAAATGTTCTTTAATTTTACAGTACTGGTTACATAAAAACTATGGATAATTTTAAATTCCTCACCTCAAAAAACCCCAAAATCCTTAATTTCGTGCTGCTACCTATGTCATTTCGTTAGGAAATAATCCCCAAAAAACGAAAACAAAAATAAAACTTTGACACCCTGTATCTTGGTTGTTATCAATTTTGGGATAATGCAAGTTTAAATAAACCGCATTATTTCGCCTTAAGAAGCCTACTGTTGCTCTGTGTCCCATTACGTTTGGGACACCCTGTATATTAATTAAAACATATTATAAATAATCCCAAAAAAACGAAAACAAAAATAAAAGTTTGACACCCTTTATCTTGGTTGTTATCAATTTTGGGATAATGCAAGTTTAAATAAATCGCGTTATTTCGCCTTAAGGAGCCTGCTGTTGCTCTGTGTCCCATTACGTTTGGGACACCCTGTATATTCACGAAAACATATTATATTAAATGTATGGTTTTATTTCTAAGAATAATTAATATAAATTTGTTTATAAACAATAATATTCACATAGCAGACCAACCAAGGTGAACTATAAATAATCCCAAAAAAACGAAAACAAAAATAAAAGTTTGACACCCTTTATCTTGGTTGTTATCAATTTTGGGATAATGCAAGTTTAAATAAATCGCATTATTTCGCCTTAAGGACTCTGCTGTTGCTCTGTGTCCCATTACGTTTGGGACACCCTGTATATTAACTAAAACATATTATATTAAATGTATGGTTTTATTTCTAAGAATAATTAATATTAATTTGTTTATAAACAATACTATTCACATAGCAGACCAACCAAGGTGAACAATTGCCTTATATTCAATCGGTCATAACACAAACTAAACTAAACATTATTCATTATTTACTTGCCGACTTTACGCTGATTCATATTTATATTTCTACCAAGTCTTATCAGAGTATTATGTTACAAGACCGATCTAGATATTGCGCTGTTGGCCGCGACAGACGGCGGAGCGACATCGACATGAGCGACATCGACATGCAATGCAAAGTTTGCGTAAACACGATCCCAATAGTATTTTCAATACTAAAAATGTGTTTGAATAATAAAGATGTAGGTGGCGCCACGGTGCAAAGAAATTTTTCGATGACAGGAACTTTTAAATGTTGTCGTTCTTAAAGATAATTAATTTTTGGTCAAATTATGTCCCATAAAAATTTTGCTAAAACCAACATGAAAGGAGATATTTGGGGTTAAGTTTTTTTAAAAATAATTTTAACGAGTATTTTAATTATAAATATTTTTAATAGGTATCCTTTAGCAGATTTTAATTTGATTTTGGTAATAATAATTGTAGTAATAATACGCTCGTGTAGCGCTAAATCATTACGTCCAGTGACGTCTCAGGGGGCGCCTTAACAAATAATATTGGCAAAAAATAAGACGCCACTGAGTTTTTGGTAATTTTTTATATTTTTTTCGGATTAATCAACTAAAAATATCCTTGAGTATAGGTACAGGGTTATTTTTTATATTTGCGTACCCACCTACAGGGCTTAATATAAGTAACAGAAAAAAACTTTTAATACATAAGTTGCGTAATGTTTCCCGTCATATCTTTTAGACTTATTAAAAAAAACATCTGCACATCGGAAAGTTAAAAAACAAATGAAAGTATTCTTTTTTTAAATGGAACACCCTATATATTTTTTATCAGGGCGAAAGATATCGTTCTCCTGATTTCAAAAATATATAACATGTCATCATTTAATCCAGTCGTTTGTGAAATATTTGAGTTTTTGATTAATTGAATTGACTATAATCTAGTCGGCGTTCCGCATACTTCAACGTGACATATTTGTCACTTTACTTTAAATTGACAGATTCAGTAAGGAAAATGGGATATTCGGAAGAAGACAAACTTCAAATAGTGCGTCTTTTTTACTCTAATAACAACCGAATAGCTGTAGTTCCACAGCAATTTACTTTACTTTATATCATTAATTATAAATCAGAAGTTATTTTCTTTGCTGCATGTTTCAATTTAAATTAAAGTGACAAATATGTCACGTTGAAGTATGCGGAACGCCGACTAGATTATAGTCAATTTAATTAATCAAAAACTCAAATATTTCACAAACGACTGGATTAAATGATGACATGTTATATATTTTTGAAATTAGGAGAAAGAGATCTTTCGCCCTGGTAAAAAATATATAGGGTGTTCCATTTAAAAAAAGAATACTTTCATTTGTTTTTTAACTTTCCGATGTGCAGATGTTTTTTTTAATAAGTCTAAAAGATATGACGGGAAACATTATGCAACTTTTGTATTAAAAGTTTTTTTCTGTCACTTATATTAAGCCCTGTAGGTGGGTACGCAAATATAAAAAATAACCCTGTACATAATTTTGATTTCAAAAGCTATAGAAGAATTTAATCGCTGTTGAACTGTGTTGTAAATTTCATGCCAGTAAAACAATATACTAAGTTTTTATCTATAGGTAGGTGCATACAACACTGACATAAAAAAACAAACTATACGGTATACCTACATTTTCCGGCATTAAGCCCAAAATAGAACAGGTCAAATGAATCAAATAAAAGCTAATCTTTCGTTCATTGCGTAGGCAGCGACATCAGCCAGCGACCGACGCAAAGGTCAGTCTGCATCAATCAATTTAAATTAAATCCTGACTGGTGAGTTAACGTGATAAAGAAGAAAAGGCTTTTGGAAATATTACTTTTCCTGCATTTTATAAAGTGGTTAGAATGACTAGAATTGATTCGAGATAACCATGGATCAATATAATTTGCTTGTAGTTTTTTAACTAAAATCATGACTCATTTAAAAAAAAATATATATGAAAATTACATAAATTTATTTTCAACCAATTAGAAGGCTCCTTGTTTACGTTGCTTATAGCAACGGGATATTATCGTAATAATTTTGTTAGTTCCTATTAACTTAATGAAATTAATAAGTGATAATTTTTTTGTCAAAAATGAAGTGCTTTATATCTATTGGCAAAAGTCACTCAAAATAAAATCAAAATACATTTTGTTGCTAACTTATAATTTTTATTGATACTAACCAATTTGCTTTACTAATCGAACACCGTGGCTAAAAGGGACACATCAAAAATTTAACTAAACTCTTCGGAAATATGTTTTTTTAAGTTTCATTTGAAAATATGTAGACATGTAATTTCAGATGGTATGGTTTAAAACGAATTAATGTTTTTAATGGTCCTAAAATTTTAGTAATAAACCTTAGTTACTTAGTTACTAACAAGTAAATTTAACTTCTATTGTAAAAATATAGTGCGTCATATTTAACTTAACTCATCGGAAATATGTTTGTTTAAGTTTCATTTGAAACTACCTATGTCTATGTAGACATGCAATATCAGATGTTATGGTTGAAAACGAATTAATGTTTTTAATGTTCCTGAAATTTTAGTCAAAAATGAAGTGCTTTATATCTATTGGCAAAAGTCACTCAGAATAAAATCAAAATACATTTTGTTGCTAACTGATAATTTTTATTGATACTAACCAATTTGCTTTACATATCTAACACCACATATGGTTGAAAACGAATTATTGTTTTTAATGTTCCTGAAAATTTACTAAGAAACCTTAGTTACTAACAAGTAAAATAAACTTCTATTCGTAAAATATAGTGCGTCATATTAAACTAAACTCATCGGAAATATGTTTTTTAAAGTTTTATTTGAATTTAAAACTATAAAGACATTGGATTTCAGATAACAAATTTAATGTTTCTTACATTTTAGTAATAAAAATGAGTTACTAAGGGCTAAAATGAACATCATTTCTAAAACTCCAATTAGTTACAATTAACTAAAGCCGCCGGAAATATGTTTTTGTAGCATTTTAGCAAAAAAATTACAATAAGAAACACCAATTTATGAAATTTTCTTACCGAATCTCCCACGCAGCAGAATTAATTCCCGATAATCGGTAATAATTCTGCTGCTAGGGAGATTATAAGTGATAATTTTTTTCATTCAACCCAAATGACCTTAAAAGTCTAATGAGTTTCAAAGAAAAACAAATTCTTACCACGAATTATTGTTGCAGAACAATACATTAAAAACAATGATTTAATAGTATGGATGATTAAGTATTATTAAAACATTTTATATTAGTTAATGAGGGTAGTACCTACATGTAAAAAATACAAAAAAAAGTTTTGCAATTCATAGTTAAGTACGTTCAATATAAACGCAAAATCAAAAAATAATTAATGAAAAAAAAGAGTTTTTTTTAATTTGCAGTAAAGCAGTAATGCCTTAGTGTGCTTTACTCACCCCACCCAGCACCCCAAATCGCTCAAAGGGTCCCATAAATTTATTATTTTTTAAATAGTTTTGCTAATTCGTCAGCCATAAGCTGTTTTTTTTTCAACAACACGCGTGTGATATAAAACACTTTTTAGTCAAGTTATCAGTGCTTTTTCATAGTGGTATTTAGTAGGAAAAAGAAAGAAATTTTGCTGATGATGACAGGCTTTTAACTGATGATACGAAGCGTGCATGAAACAAATTATTTAGGCATAAAATCTTAAAAGTAACTTCTCGACAAAGTATTGTTTTTGCCATTATACCATACTTTATAAAAATGTCGATAAAATTTTCCATATAACGCTATAAAAGCGTGACTTCCCATTTTTAATATCAACGTTGCTAAAAGTTATGCAACAGAAGTATATGACCATATAAAGAAGGAGCCCAACAACTATGTTTTATAAGAGAATACGTTACGGACTCCCATAAATATTCCACAGACTGGAAATTGTAACGCGCTGACGTTTTGCTGCATAAAAGGTTTATTTTCCGCATTAGGGTACTTACATAGATATACATGTATGTGATTTAAAAATGTGTTGCAAAATGGAAAATTGTAGTGTGCAGACAAATTGAAAATAATAAAGTTGGATAATGCATGCCCAACGGCATATTATCATTCACACCATTAATTTCAATTTGGTTATGGGATAATTTATAGTTCCTCTAGATAATATTTTGTAAAGTACAAATAAGACCGATGGCTATATTATGTATACCGGGTGTCCCTGATAAGAATGCACTCTACAGGGATCTCGTACACCATAGAAGATACAGAGATGGTTAAATTAGAAAAACTTTGCGCCCTACTAAACGTTGTGTTTTCAAATTTAAAAAATTCCGAATCCTTGCGAAGCTATTTGGGCAAAACTGAATTTTCCCGATTTCGCTTCTATTTTTCTCTGATTCTATTTTTTTCTGATTTTATTTGAAGAGATATGTCAAAATAAAGGTTACACTACATGGCCATTTTTTCTCCTTTACAAATTGGTGTCATTAGATTTTCAATCCGACGTTTCATTTTCTCACCTCACAACCACCATCAACTTTGTTTTTTTAAATAGTCGGAATATTTTATTTTAGTATTTTTAAATTCCCCTCCTTCTTCCAATTCACCGACGTACTACACCTAGTATTTATAACACGTTTCGCACTTAAAAAAGCATCATCAATAAGAACAAGTGCAAATTTATCTTGTATAAACATTACTTTGTTTTCAAAGCTAACTAGAAATGAGTTGCATTTGGAAAACAACAAATTTTTATTAGGCAAATACACGGGTTTTAAAACCAAATTTTTACTTTGCATTTATTTTTCTATACAATTAAATGCCATTTTATTAGAAGCTACCTACGCTAGCTACTATAAATAAAGTTCAACAATTATCACTCAAACAGAGGATTTTCTAAATACCTAACAGTGTTTTCAGCAATCAAATTTATTTAATTTCATTTTCAAAAAGGCGGCCACCTTCTTTTTCTAAACATAAGTAGCAACAATATATAATTTCATCCATTGATGCGTTCTCTCTAACATTCTTGCCGTTATTCTTTTAATGGCGAGTTAAACTTCAGCTTGAAGTTGGTCAATATTTTCATAGGTTTTCCAGTAAATTTTATTTTTAAGATAGCCCAAGAAAAAAAATTCAAGGGTGTAAGGTCAGGAGAACGCGCAGGCCATCGTATGGGGCAATTAATCTATTGGTAAAGCGCTCCGATAAATATTCCATATTATAGTGAGAATTATGGGGAGAGGCTTCCACCTTGCTAAAACCACATCTTGAATAATGTTCCTTGTTTTTTATAAAAAAAAAAACTACAATAGACAACTCGTCAAAAACATAACTTTCACTTCAAAGAAATTAGATAAAAGTTAATTTGCACTCACCCTAAACGATTACATTGACCTAATCTGTCATTTAGCAAGTACTTATAATTTATTTAAACAAGTGCCTGACACAGCCTACTATTACAGTTGAGACGGCTGAAAATTAGCTTAGTTTGAGTTTTTAATTGCAAAACGTATTATTAATACTAGGTGTGATACATCGTTGCGAATTTGGAATGAGGAGGGGAATTTAAAAATATTCCAACTATTTAAAAAACAAAGTTGATGGTGGTTGTGAGAAAATAAAACGGATTGAAAATTTAATTACACCATCTTGTAAAGGAGAAAAAATGGCAAGAGGATGTAAACTTTATTCATTCCTAGCCGGGATACTCTCCTAAAGCCGCCACAGTTGTACAATATACTATAGATATAAGTACGTACAGGTATAGGCACGGGATAGGTCGATATATGTACCTATAAATGGCAGATATTTTAAAATTGTATAAAATATATAAATAACATACAGTTATTATTTTCAAATCCTTCATCCAAACATCTCGTGGGATAGGACCCTAGAACTGCGACTGCACTTTTGTACAATTCGTGGCTTTGGCCATCGAATTTCGAAAACCAGCATAATACTGCAACGAAATTCGAATGTGGCAGGTTCAACTCGCTACATAAACATTTTGTTTGTAAAAACGATTAAAACATTTGTATTTTGCATTAAAGAAGTATTTTTTATTGTTTTATGATAATGTACTCTTTTCCTTCGCTTCCTTGCATACCTATTCCAAACGCATTCTATTGTTTAAGAGACATAAATATTTAACAGGTCTACTCAAAACACAAGATAAACACTTTTAATTAACCTCGGTCGGTCCGTATTCCGTTACTGATATTTTCATTGATAACCGACGTATTTCCGGTTTAATTTCATTGGGTATGAACTTTTACTTTTTATAAATAGGTATAATACGTATGGCTTAGCACATTTCTTTACCGAAAGCAGTATTCTTTACATTATATTGCATGCAACGCAGCATCGGTACCGGGGAATGCTGTTTGCTTGCTTGTCAGTATCTACGTAGTGACGTAGCTAGGTTTTAGGGCGCAGGGGGAGGGAGGCGTACAAGCCGATAGCTGGGCTGGGAAAATTACATTTTTTCACTTGTCAAAATGCAAACATAAATATTGACAAACTAAAAAATTAAAACACAGATAACAGATGCAGAATAAAAGTTGTTGACTAACGACAAATTGTATTTTACTATAAATGAGTTTATCGTATCCAGCACTGACATCCTGAATTAGAACCTATGGAAAATTCATCCCAATAATCAAAATCCTTCTAGGGTGTTACAAACCTTTCCTACAAACAATTAAAAATACTGAAGAAGTAGTCCATGCTCAAAGTGGAGTTAAATGTGTAGAAAAAAGAAAAGCACAAAGTCTTTCTCCACAAGTTTATTAGAATAACTAGGCGAACCTATATAGAATAATTCTTAACAATTCGACATGTTTCGAGTGTAAAAACACTCATCATCAGGAAAACAAAGTAAATAGTACAATGCTGATGTTGTTAGCAATAGGGAAAATAATAAGTGGGATTGCGTCGTAATGGAGCTTTCAATGGTGTACACGAGGTGTAAAATATGAATAGTCAGAAGAACGACAAGAATTCAGCATACTGGAAAGTCAAGGGGTAAAGAAAAAAGTGAAAAGTGAAAGCTCCATTACGGCTCAATTCCACTTATTATTTTCTCTATTGCTTACAACATCAACATTGTACTATTTACTTTGTTTTCCTGATGATGAGTTTTTCTACACTCGAAACATGTCGAATTATTAAGAATTATTCTAGGTTCGCCTAGTTATTCTAATAAACTTGTGGAGAAAGACTTTGGGCCTTTCTTTTTTCTAATTAAAAAGACGCCGCGAAAACAGGAAGTTTGAAAACATAACATGAGATCAGATACTTAGTACGTCATCCCATTTATCCGCGAAATTGTATTAACTGCCAGTCGTAAGACCGATAGTAGGGATAGATGGTATGTTCATCATCAGATTCCTTAGGTCCCTTCTAAGCATGTGCCGGTAGTGCAAACTGTTTTTAAGCTGCTTTTTGTTGTTTTTAGCTGTATTTTGCTGTCTATTAGTAGTTAGCTCAAAAACAACAAGAAACAGCTCAAAAACAACAAAATACAGCTCAAAAACAACAAAATACAGCCCAAAAACAACAAAAAAAAACGCTCAAAAATAGCTTAGCCCTATCGGCGCATGCGCAGAAGGAATGTCAGGAATCTGACGGTAAAAATACCATCTATTCCTACTACCGATTATGGTTATCTTTGTTTCGATTATTTAAAGAGAAAAGAATAGTTTAAAATAATTCAAAATTTTAAAACTTGAAACCGTGGAAAATTTTAAATTTTCTTTCACTATGCGGTATAGGATAAAAATCAAAGTTTAGTGAAAATGCTCATCCCGGCAAATCACGAGGGCTGCAAATTTCTTGAATCGAAAAATATCTCATGCCTAAAATGTCCTTTGAATAGATTAAGTTTAGCGGTGATACTTTATGGTTTTTAAGGGCCGTAAGATTGCGCTACCCCCTAGCTACTCCGACGTTCCTCTTTCCTTTGGTATACTTTGATGTGGAAGGAACTAAGGGCGCATAATTTAAAATAAAGAATACCATTTTATGTCACTTAACCCTTTCTTTTATTGTTTCAGAATTAAAATGCTGCTATATTCGGTACTTCTTCTTGGTATCGTCGTACTGCTGCCCAATACTAGAGCTGATCCAGTACATATCATGTCGCAAAATTTGGAGCAAAGCGTCACATCATCAACACTACAGTGGATTTCTACTGATGGAAAGGATAAGGGTGTTTTGAAGCACGCTGTGATTGCTGCATATCAAACAATTGATGGTAAGTTTTTTAAACAACCATCGTATAGGAAATTTACTTCCTACATGCTGACAACATAGACTTTGTCAAGGGAACAGTCCCTAATTGGTACAACTTTCAATGGAAAACAATATTGTAAAAAGTACATTGCTTACATTAAGCGTATTCAGTAGATCTATTCAATTTAAAACATCCTCGATTTATCCTTATATTAATTCATTATTTTTATACCCGCGTTTAATTTTTTTTTTAAACTCAATACATAACGTTTCATTGTATAACATAGGAACAAATTTATTTTTATCATCACTCATATCTTCATATTTTATTTATATTCCACAATTCATGTGCCTTTGTGTTTCAGACACCAACGATCCTCTTTTTGTTTCAGACACCAACGATCCTGATGCACTTCCTGAAGCTGGTGACAGCTTGAACGATATCCAAAAAAATCACCACCCAGTTTACATCTGTCGAGCTAAAGTAACTGGCATTTGGGTTACGGGTCAACTTCGTCCCAAGAACCACGCTTGTGTGGCGTCACTCTACAAGAAGGTAGAAGAATACCATCAGTTTGAAGTTCTTGTTAACATCGACAACAGCGCCAGACTTAGTTGGGTTGGGAAGAGCAAATATACCAACATTCCTCAAGGTGCTGTTACCAGCGGTGAGAATGTTCTAAGGACCTTTGTGGCGAGGAAGCCAATCGATAGTCATAACAAAGAAGGATCTATGACCCATTTCGTTGGTACCTTTAATCCATCAGAGAACCTGGGAATCTACCACTTGGTGGACCAAAACAATAACGAAATAAATTATGAAGATGGAGAACTTTTGATCGAAACAGAACCAATTGGTTACGAATTTAGAAACATCAAGTTTCGACGTGTAGACGGAAGGCGTTTTCCAAAAAAGAAACTTACCCTTGCTCATACCATTTTGAAAAATGATGAATTCGGCCTTCAGAAAGTTGAGAGTGTCATGGATTACAAGTATAATTATTACCTGAGTTGGGGAAAAGGTCATGGTATTCTTACAGGATTACCTTTTAAGGTATTTTTACCCACCGGCACTGTGGAAGGAAACTGGGGACTTCCTAAACCTAGGGAAATAGTAGAAACTGTTCCAGTACAAAAAGATTTGGAAGAAGGTACAGCAGTCAATATTACTCTCGTAGGAAACTACACTGAATTCGAGATACCTTACACTGCTACCGTAGTGGCTATTTACAAAGACAAGGAACGCAGAAACTTTGAAATTAGCGATGTAAAAGGTGAAGATAAGGTTATAGACGTAACATTTGATTTCAGCCCAGTTTATTTCCTGCATAACAATAGCCATGTGCCAACTACTACCACTACTACGACTACCACAACTACTACGACCACCATTAAAACTACCTCCACAACCCAAGAAGTAACCCCAATGGCGCCGCCCGAAGTTGTAGCCAGTATGAAGCAAGATAAACTTCAAGCAGAGAGCAAAAAAACTGAAGGAGGAATGGCAGCGGACGAAGCTAACACTGCCAGAGCATCTCTTTCTAGTGCTTCTTCAATAGTTTCCATGTTAAGTGCATTTTATGTAGTGCTGGTGGTTACTCTAAGGGTAACATAAGCAGTTAGTTGTACCACAAGAATCCAAAGTAAAAAATGTTAGTATCAGAAGCTTGGTTTCAATATTGATTGAATTATACGCTAATTTCATCTCTTAGTGCGGTGTAAATAGAATGTGTACATAGAAGGAGCGAACAGTGTGCCCGGAATATGACGTTTTGGTGATATTTTATTATATATATTGTCTTCGTCCAAGTCTGTTTTTAGTAGATTAATATAAGTTTATCATGGGTAGTATTCGGAAAATGGTCTTCAAAAGTCGCTTACCAGTTACGTTTGTTTTTGTTATTTAATTTTATTTTTCTAAGTTTACATTTTAAGTATACCTATACCTGACTTTTGAAAACCGTAGGACCTGGATTTGGAATGGTTAACGTTTTTGTATTTTAATTTGTAAATGATGATATCATTACACAGTAAGCATGAAATACGTCATTCAAATTATGAAGCAGTAACCTGAATTTGGTTTTTGATTTTGTTTTATCCATTGATGTTGTTATAATATTTGATATAAATACTACTTGCTCATCAATGGAAATTTGACGCGCACCATAATTTACATAAATGTATGTAAATTTAAATAATTTATTTTATAAGTTACATAGATCAAAAAACGTTAGCCATTTATAAAGTCCTTTTAGAATGGGGTAGCAAAAAAGGAAAAGTTTATATTTTGCAAAATAATAAAATGTAAAAAGTGTAGTGCGTCGTATATATTTTTGCTAAGAGTAAAGGCATATGTATTCAGTATTGAAAGGATGAAAGGAATGTATGTATAATGTACAAATTTCACTGTATTTTTGTTGTATTGCAAAGTACAGAAGGTACAGAAGAATAAGAACAATTTCGGCACCTAAAACATGAAAATGACAACTGTTATCAAAGTAATAGTGATAATACCTAAGGCTATGTTCATTCCATATATTGTATAAGTACAAAAAGGTAAAGTAACTCTTCTTTTAGAATATAGGACCTTTAAAACATAGATATTATTTAGCTTTTACAATCACCACTAATAATACCAACCAATCCGTATACCCAGTGTTTTAAAATAATAATATATGTGATAATGTAAACATATTGTTATGTATAGCTAAGATTATCGGGCAACTAATTTAAAAATCTGTAACCTGTAAGTTGTTTAGCTTTGAATCTATTTCCAGTAAAAGATCTGATCATTGTGTCATCAATCAAACTAGGTATCTAAAAGAATGATTTAGCTGATGAACGAAAATATTACTGTGTATACTATCCATTTATAAAATTTTGATTCCCGACCTTAAAATAGGTAGGTACTTTGTGAAAGTCATCGTTAAGAAAGTAATTTTTATAAATCTTTCCTCCTTAGGTTCCACAACCCAATTATTGTTTGTGGCCAAATTTTTCAATTTTAATAATATCTGGATATAAAATAAAAGAAAAACATTAGGTACTTCTATCCACATAAAAGGGTTTTTAGAATATAGAGATTGATCAAAAATAATGAACTTATTGTAAAACACTGCACAAAGGTACCTTCTATACAGCGTGATTTACGGTAAGTGGCCTTGGGAACCAATGTACTTATTTTACTAAAGTTTCGCCAGCGGGCTTAAAAATTTTTTGAGCATATCTTTTAACGTCTTTGTTATTTCCGGTTAAACCAGACACTTTTTTGACGCTAATATATAGAAAACCAAAAGCCAAGTCAGAAACGTTCAAGTCATTAAGATGCCAGCCTGTTTAATAAAAGTAAATGTAATTTTTTAAGTAGGTCATTGCATTTTCTTGAATGTTAATTATTTAGTATTAATCATTTCTACTCTATCCTGTATATTTGAAAACTGGATGGTAAAGCTGTTCATAAAAGTGCCAATTTCACAGTTACCAACATAAAAAATCGAAGAAAAAGTAATTTAAACATACAAACAGGACTTTAATTTGTTCCATAATGTAAAACTCAAACAACCTGTTTTAAGTATCAAAAATATGGTACTTCAGCAAATTTGTTTCTTTGTAACTAAAATTTAGAATACCGACAACGAGCCACATATGTTTGGCCCAAAAACCTCGTGAAAACGAAAAAATACTTTAAAATTAATTACTGTTTTAAGTCGTGACGCGTGAAGGTATTGAGCTGTCACAAGCAAATTTTTTCAATAAATGATTTAAAAGTTCAAAGTTTACATGTAGACCAGGTTCGACAATTTTTGAAACCAAAAAAAATAATAGTAGGATGAAACCCATTGGAACAGGAAGAAAATATAACAAAAATTAAAGGAAAAATAATTTACGGGCGATCCGTGGTCGGGAAGTGGAAGGGGGTGAGTTTTTAAGGGTAGAAAACGATTTATCTCGATTTCCGGCAAAACTACAAGTCCTATGGAAAAACGTTAAATGGCAGAGTTGTAGGTAATAAAAAGATCTACAACTTTTGTATTTACACTTTTTTCACATAACCTCAAAATTTATGTGAAAAATTCAAATAACCAAGTTTTTGGTTTTTTATTTTTATCTTTTACAAAAAAAAAATTTTTTCACGAAATTTGGTGAAAACTTACCTTCTTATGTCCTAAACACACTGTAGTTTTTTGATTTAAAATATTTATTTTTTCACCTTATTTTGACTTAATATCGAAAAAGCACCCTAATTTTCAATCGAAAATTCTCACGTCAAAATATCTGCTTTTTTAAAAAAGTCGGTGGGCTTTTTGTTCGTTGAAATCTCTACTTTCTGATGGTGTAAAAAAAATATACATTACTATGGTAAATGTTCTCAAAAAATGCAAAGAAACGAAAAAAACTCGAATCCGAATTTTTTTTTTAATCATTATGTCCAATTTTGAGCTATTTATTAAAATTTATACTTTAATTACTCGAAAAACGTAAGATTCTATGTTACATTGATAAACAAAAAAATTACAAATCCATAAAACATAAAGATCGCAAAAAACATGCGAAAATAGTTGTTCTAAATATAATTAAAGGTAGGATTTCTTTGCCTTTTTTGAGAACATTTACCATTGGGTTTCATCCTACTATTATTTTTTTTTTACTTTTTACCATTTTCAAAGGCCCTGGTCTAATGCTTTCTCTCACAACAACAAAAAGTTTAAGATCACATTATTGTATTATTTGCAGGGCCGTATTAGCGTTTTTATCATTTATTCTCATCATCCAATACCTATTTCTTATCGTCCATCAGCTAAATCGAAATTTATAATAACTTTAACATCTAAGTAAAATATATTTAAAAATAGTTGTATTAAAAATTCTAAGCTACGGCTAAAAAGTATATCAAAAGTAGATCGATAAATTAAAGTGTTCCTAAAAAGGTAAAAATAATATTTTGGTCTACGTTGTTCTTCGGTATTTAGTTATCGAACTGGAGTGAATAGGAATAAGTTTCTAATGTTTATAACGTTACTTGAAACATTTCCGCGAGCGTAATTAAACGAGATTTTAACCTTCTTAAAAATCTAATCCAGAATATTCCCAACAAACAATTATTATAGTCTAAAAAAGGTGACTTTAACATAAAGTGTTCACTATAAATCCTGAGAGGCTGGTTAACTTAGTCAGAAGTGAGAAATATAAACCACTTAATCACCTAGTGGGGAATAATACCAAAGTAATAAACTGGTAAAAAACACCAGTTATTAGGAAAATTGGGCTTCATAGACAAGGCCAAGTAAGTACTCTTCTTTGTGGTAGTACCGAGGGTAGTACAGAGGTGTTTTGACTTGTATTTAACCTTTGTGGGCCTATGTAGGGCCTGTTATGGGCTACAAAGTTTATAGAAAACCATAACCACAATTTTAGAAAAAGATGAAAATGTTATGTTGTTTTTATTTCTGGTAAAGCGCAGGAGGCAGGAGATTTCTTAAATCAGAACATGCCATGTCAGATGCTATTGAATGGAGTGATAGTATATACATACTCACTATTTCATCGATGTGAAGTTTAAAATTAGGTGTGCATAAAACATTTTTGTATAGATTTGAATTTTACCGTAAAACACTACTTATATTTCAACTCAGATATCAATTATTTAATTTACCAACTACAAAAAGCAACAACATAAAAATCCACAAATGAATAGTACTCTAGGAGTCGACATTGACTAGCACTTTTTCCTTAATATTCCAGTACTCAGATTCTCATTGGCCAAATAACCTCACTTCTCACAATTGATTGGTTATATCGCAGTAAAATTATGTTCTGACCGCAACACTCTACTAATCAGCCCTCTCAGAAAATCACCAAATTTTACAGCAACCAAGCATTGCCTATTACCTATCTTATCCTTGTTTGTCTATAAAAAGAAAAACGAAACCACAGACCACTTGCCTTGAATCCCTGTCTGACAACGTCGTCATTTGACAATCAAATTTTTTTTTCTTCGCGATTACGATACTTTTGCCAGGATTATTTTCGGTAACGTTATAAACAGATAAAGAGTAAATCCAAATCGCATATAAATAAGGGACTGACATGTAAAAAGAATGATTATTAATTTTATTGTTTATTTCAATGTCTGTACATTTCATGTATTATGTAGATAATAATAAAACACTCTCAAATCAATTTTTTCTGTTTAATTTGTTTTATTTTTAGTCCGCGATTAAACCTACATTTTGTTATGAATTATTTTATCGTTATGTCATCCAGGACATTGGGAATTGTTACGCACAATTTTCGTTACCAAAATTGTCACAGTTGTTTAATGACAACAACTAATTAATATTGGTGCGTATCGTGTCAAGAATAATTTATCAATGTGAATCATTAAAATGTGTTTAAAACTAGGTTTGAAACAATAAATGAAAATACAAATGGATATTGAGAGCTTTAAGGAGTCCGCAGTATCTTTATATGATTATGTAGGTAAGTATTAAAAAAATCAAACGCAACGTTTTCTAGGTTTCATTCTCGCTTTCGGGTATTTTCCACTAAGGGATTCAAATCTAAAACGAGATAGATAAAGACCAATGATCTGCAGTGGCGTAGCGTGCAGGGGGCCAGGGGGGGCGACCGCCCCCCGCCCTTTCCCAAACGGCGCCCCCTTCCCACTCTCCCAGTAGTTCCCAGTTCGACGTCGTGTTCATATTCTCTTTTCATGTGACCATTTTATACACGACGAAACAAAAACTTTATTTCTGAGGCCAAAATTTACTAAATAAACGAAATTATACATTAGCAGTGAGGCGCCCTTTGAACAAGGGCGTAGATAAGGGGGTAAGTACCCCCCCCCCCCCCCCAGGACCCATAATAAGCCATGAAAACGAAGTACTTTTTTTTTACTTGATCAATTTTGTTGTTATTTTTTTGAGGATCTTGTGTATTTTATATTTTTCCTACTTGAAAATCAGGCAACATCATTGAAAAAAGGGAGTGGCACCCAAAAAAACCCTCGGTCGGTCTCTAATTATTTGACAATAATTGCTCGCCGTCAAGCGTTCGATATTTTATTTAAGAGAAAGCATTGCTTTCCCTGATTCCAATGGACTGTACGAACCTGATTTATTCTGTGCCATACACCCGTGTTAATTTTAATTTTATAGTGCGGCGTTTCGTAAAGCTTTTGAGCTAAAATATCTAATTAGGTAAATACTGAGTTAAATTCCATGTGCCGAAAGTATAAATACAACCTATTACGTAATTTGGATGTAATCATTAGTTTTGTATAGTGCTCCTACACAGTAGGAATTAGCACACATTTATTTTAATAATAAAAGGACTATAAACGCTTCAATTAAAAGTTTGGTTTAAATTTTACTGCCTGTTAAGCGGTCAGAAGTGAAGGTTCATCAAATCTTCCTGTTTTATAGGTGTGTACTAGCAGTTTAATTGTTATAAATTCGATGTAGAAACGAAGCAGCGGGTATCATACATACCTACTGTCCAATAGAACCTTTAATAGGTACCTTCCTAACAATATTATTTTTAAGAAAAATTTTCTTTGGTGCTTTCTTATACCGCGCGAGCAAAAATTATTTGCATCAAAAGAGGGCTTGGATTAAAAAATGTGAGGCTTGGTTTAGATCACAATGATGAGGACGATATATCTAACCAAATCTAGATTAAAATTTTGTCAAATTCATATTATGACATGATATGCCAAACTAATGAGTAATAAAATAAGTAGACAAATACAAATTTGTTTTTGTTGTTTACAAAATTAACAAAGTAAGAATATACAGAAAGAAAATGAAAAATAATTACATAAATTGCTGAAATTGACCACCGCCATGCTCCAAGCATAAATTCACACGTCTCTTCATATTTTCGAAAGTGTTGACCAGCATCACTGGAGAAATGTTACCATATTCTTGGATAATCCTTTCTTGTAATTGTTCTAAATTTGCAACTGGTGTTTTAAAAATAGTGTTCTTTAAATGAGGAAAAACTAAGTAATCCATAACCGTTAAACAAGGTGATCTAGGTGGGAATTCAATGTCTAATCGAACACTGATCAATCTGTTGTCGAAAAAATGGCGTAAGTAGTTAATAGTTTCGGCGGCTGTATGGGCGGTTGCACCGTCCTGTTGAAAATATCCAAAACGTAGTTCGTCGTCAAGTAATTGCTCCACAAATGGATTCAAAATATTGTTTCTCTGATCTGAATTGACAAACCCCAACACAAATTTTGAAACATTTACTAAGAAAATTTGTTTAGAAATTTTCAAATACCTTTTTAATATGTTTCTTGTCTCCTGGACATAATTTGACGAAAGCTAAGCCCTGATGATGGCCTCATAATGGGTCGAAAGCGCTAGGCAATATTAATTAAATTGCGCTTTAGCGCTTAATACAAAAAATAATTAGTCCATACTCAAAGTGGAGTAGAATGATATAGAAAAAATAATATTTCATCGAGCAATTTCTTTAGACTATTTTTTTTTAAGTTTTTTTTTTACTAACGTATTCATATCATAAGTTTATAAAAATAATTTATTTTGAATATTTATTATCTTGTTATGATGTATGAAATTTATTTAATAAGTAATAGTAGATTATTGTCTTAGAACGAGCGATAACAGTAACGTGTTATGTGAAGAAGAGTAGCAATAGTAAGTTCTTAGAAGGCAAGAAAATAATTTCATTTAACTGCTTTACTAAAACAAGTTTTTATCTGTACGCCACTTGGCTAGTCCTTTTCTTTCCGTATTGTCACTCATTGCAAAGTTTTACTTAATTATATCTTGTATTTATGGTAATGCCACAACGGCTGAAAATTATGAAATTACCGTAAGCCGCGTTGGCGTTAAGTACCCATACTTTTCAAATTATCTCCAAAACGCATTATTTTATCGAAATTCTATAGAAGGAAAAAATAATCAAAAACAAATGATTACCTGAAAAAATGTAGTTTGAAAGTCACTGGCGCACGTACGTAAAAATATGAGGATCAGCGGGTACTTAACCCCCCCCCCTATTTTAAATATTCGACAATTGTTTTTGTCTTGTTTTTCTCAAAAACTGTAACTCTTTATGGTGAAGTAATGTACCAAATTTAAAATTTATAAATACTTGAATTATTCTAAAAAAAACAGGTTTTAATTTTAAACTTTGTATAGTATATCGAACCATGAGGGCCAAAAATGAAAAGTGGCATTAATATATTATAAAAGTAATATTATTTTTGCTCAAGGAATAATATATGGTTAACGGATTGACTATTTTTTCCGGACACCCTGTATAATAGTATAGTTTGTAATTATTGTATGAGTGAATCGACTGGCTACTTTGATCAGATCCAGTAAAATCCTTTTAATGTGCGTGCTGGATTCCTCAAAATATTTCGCTGCTTTGTAATTAGAGCACGATTCACATTGTCTGCATTCTATGAGTCCAGGGTGGATTTAAATTCATTGTAGATGAATTCTTTAGTGATAGTCGCGTTAGTTCTTTGTAGAGTTTCCTATTGTGATTATAGAATTCTTGGAGCAGGTTTCTATCTATCTATATATATCTTATATCTATTCTGTTGGATATCCAAACCACTGGATTGGAAGGGGTAGTTTGTTTGCGTGGCCACCTAGATCCCCGGATATAACTGTGCTAGATAGAGTATGATTTATTTTTTCGGAGTAAAATCAAAAAATATTGTTATTGCAAATTGCGCCCTCTAGCATTTTTTTTAGAACTATTATGGACAACTAAATACGATTGGTGAAAGTGCATACATTTCTCTTCGAAACAGTCGTTAGTTTGCTAAAATCGGATAAGTCCTTTATAAGTTACAGCGATTTAAATGATTACACTTTCAACAGCTTCCCCCACTCTTATAAAAGCAAAACACCCTGTACAATTATATCGCAAGTTAAAAGTAAATAGACTTTGATCGGATCCAGTTAAATCCTTCCAATGCTGGATTCCTCCAAATTCGAAGCTTTGTAATTAGGGCAGGCTTCAGGGCATCTTCTCCACATTGTCTGCATTCTATGAGTCCAGGGTGAATTTTAATTCATTGTAGATAAATTCTTAAGTGATAGTGGCGTTAGTTCCTTGTAGAGTTTCCTACTGTGATCCTAGAATTGTTTGATCAGATATCTATTTCATGAATAAAGATGTTACATTCGCTATATTTTTTAGTAGCCTTAGATACAACTCATTTATCTGCTCTCTAGTTGCCTGCTGATACCAATTATGTTCATACTCATAGGAGTCCAGCCAACAACTCCTGTCCAGAATTGTTGTTCTTTGCTGATAAACTTTTCAAGTCCTGTGGATACCCTATCGTAATGTTTGATGCAAATCGATGGGAATTGAATAAGGAATAATGCCTATCTGACAGAAGAAAGTCCTGGTACCAGGTATATTGAGGTTAAAAATATTTTCTTGAATATGATTGTTAATACATAATAAGGGCGACATGCAATACATACCTCTTAGTAGCTCAGAAATTGACGTATAATAAAAACCTAACGGTTAACGATATAATCTTAGGTTTTTAACGAAACAAATAGTAATAATTACGAACAAACCCATAAAAATTCATAAAGCTGGTGCTGACGGGCTCTGTTTAACACAGTACGAAAGGTCATGAATACCCCCGACCCGCAAGTGTCTGTACAGTTCGTAAATTGTTTCGGAATTTGCATAAATTACATACAGGAATTATTTTGCATGGGACGTGCAAAAATGGCCGATATTGTATGAGTGTACGTGCTTTCTCTGTGGCTGGCAATTGTATACTTAGTCTGAATTACAGGGTGACGCTAGTAAGAGTAAGTAAAAGTCGAGCACGAAGAGAATTTTATTTAACTTTTTATACTTTTTTTAAATCTATACAATATTTTTTTAAATTGAAGAAGTAGTTCATGCTTAAAGTGGCAAGAGAAAGTATAGGAAAGAAAGAAAAAACTAAAAGTCTTCCTCCACAAAATTTAATAGAATAGAAGGTATTCTCAAGGGTATCTACATGTTTCGAACGTAGAAACGTTCATCATAGTGATGGGATCACTCGAGTGAAAAATAACCTATCGTTCGGTTTTTTCAATAACTTGAATTATTCGATTATCTTCGGAAATAATTCGAGTGACGAAATGAGTGACGAACATATGGTTTTTATTTTCCAACGCGTCTCCAAAGTTGCTGCCCACCTGTCAATCACTCACTGCGGCCAGAGCCATCTCCTAGCGAGCGGCTACACCGAGTGGTTTCGGTTATTATTGGCGATATAATTCAAATTAAATACTGCATTACGGGTTACCTTCCTGTGTATTGTGATTTATTTTTTAGATTTAAATACTGCATTACGGGTTGCCTGCGTAGGATAATAGGATTTTTTTATTTAGATTTAAATCGTCGGCGTCTACTGACAACTTAATGTTTAGTGGTAAGTATTCAGTATTCATAAATATCATGCATGAGTTATGCAATATCGGAATATCGTGACATCTTAAGGTCAAGTAGTTAAATCGTAAGATCTGGGAACTGGGAACCATGCCAAAAAATCCACAAATATCTCGGCCACATTTAATAATCCGCAAAAAATCGATCGATTAACAACACCGAGTCAGTTATTCCCAATACAAATGCTGTATATCAACATGAACGATGAACCGCCAATATTAATAATTAATATTAGCATTTGAGTGAAAAAAATATTATAAATCGGTTTTTTAAATCACTCGAATACTCGGTAGTCGATTATTAAAATAAGTCGATTTTTCCCAACACTAGTTCATCATCATGAGACAGAAAATTTGCTGATGGTATTAGCCAAAGAGAACACGACAAAACCTTAATGGAGCTTTTATGGCATTAAAAATTTGAGATGTATAGAAGTGACAAATATAAAAAAAGTTGAGGAGAGTTAAAACATGCTGAGCATGTGATAAAGGATGTCCAAACAACCAAATTAAATGAGGAAGAATAAAAAGACCTTCTAAAGAGAAGGTGTCGAGGATTTTTTAAATTATTTATATAAAAGTATTTGTAAAATTATTGATGTGTCTGTAAGACAGTGTAAAGATAGAATTGTCATTTGTCGAAGTCATGATGTCAAAATTTTTTTGAGTACTGGGGGTTAACCCCCAGTAAATTTTGACATCAGGACTTCGACCATTTTTCTTCTTCCTCATTTAATTTGGTTATTTGGACATCCTGTATCACATGCTCAGCATGTTTTAACTCTCCTCAACTTTTTTTATATTTGTCACTTCTACATTTCAAATTTTTAATGCCATAAAAGCTCCATTAAGGTTTTGTACCGTGTTCTCTTTGGCTAATACCTAATACCATCAGCACTATATAAATTTTCTATCTCCTGATGATGAACGTTTCTACGTTCGAAACATGTAAAGACTCCTAAAGAATTTCTATATTCTATTTAGTTTTGTGGAGGAAGACTTTTAGTTTTTTTTTTACCAAATTGGGGGAAAAGGTAGAGATTTCTGGTGTTTTTAGCCAACCTATCAGAGTTTGAGGTTAAAAAATCGTTTTTTATGATTGTTTCTAAAATCTGTTTAAAAAGAATAAGTCGTCGTGTTTTTAGTTAAAAAGCAAGAAGAAATCAATTAAAGTTACCTTATTAAATAATAATTAAAAAAAATAAAAACAAACCAAACAGCAATCTTCGATGTTATCGTTATACGTCGTAAATGGTGAGTGGCAATACAATCCGGGTTTGTGCATAAACTCAATTCAAATATTAGTTGGTAACATGGTATTGATTTTAACAATTTTTCAAAAACTTGGGTACGTGTAAAACATTTTTTCAAGCACAATTTCTTGTTTAGGAATATGAAAAACTTTTTGGGCAAGAACATGACCCGTGGAATACGGTCTTTAAGGGTCTGAATAATCAGGAAAACTTTTTCACAACATTTGAATTCGTACTTTGGAATTAACAAAGACCACTGATTTTGTATCGTGCGAGCAAAAACTATTTGCATCAAAGAGGGCCTTGCATCTAAGGACGTAATGCTTAGCCGTTGAGCTTAATACCTGTTGGGTGTCAGTAACTACCTGAATTAACAATCAGTCAGTTATTCCGTCATCTTTGACAGTCGTTACAAGTAATTTGATTCATCGCTAATTTTTCCAATTTCTTGAACAATTCACACAATGGGCTTTACGGAACAGCACAAAACATTCATGGTTGAAGCGTATTTTCGAAACGTGGTTAGAGTAAATGGTGAGTGGCAATACAATCCGGGTTTGTGCATGGACGATTTTCACGAACATTTCCCTAACGTTGCTTTTATTGCTGGGGATTTTTATCATTGCCTGAAAAGAACCGTGGCTGTGTTTGGGGAAACAGATTCTATGTACAACACAAAAAAGGAGCAGGAATACCATCTGTAAGAACAGAAGAACTTGTTGCAAACGTTCGTGAAATAATGCAAAATACGCCAAAAAATTGTATAGGACGGCGTTCCCAAGAAGTGGGAAGTTCCTATGAAACATGCAGGACTATTCTTAAGAAGCAGCTCAACTCAAACTCATTAGTTTGGCATATCATGTCATAATATGAATTTAACAAAATTGTAACCTAGATTTGGTTAGATATATCGTCCCCATATCATTGTGATCTAAACCAAGCCCTACGTTTTTTATTTGCTCGCACAGTATTTTGGTAATAGCTTGTATAAACCCTTTACCTGACATTATTATGTCAAACTGTCAGATTATGTGGACACTTTTTATGATAAATGTTGTCGTCGTAAAATTACAGATTGTCTCTTGTTGTTAATTACTTACCAGAATTTCATTTGTTATAGCGACTGTCTGGGGATTTTAAATAACCCAATATTCCCAAATATCCTTTTAAAGGTTGCATCGCACTCCCCTAGAATGATGTGTGAGAGTCTCCTAATAATTTGATACCTGTCAACGAACAAACATTTTTAGTGTTTCTAAAATAGGTATCTAAAATTTTAATTTTTATTCAGTAATGTTCTACTTTTCTCATCCTGTATATAAGTTCAATATGTCACCAAGACCCGACAAACGCTGGCGCCATCTGGCGTGACGTGGAATAATCATTTTTTAATTAATACAAATAATGACATAAACACGTCGGCTTTAATGACATGGCTATATGTGCAATAATTGATTGATATGTTATGGCGGCTTTAAAGCTAAAGACAACAAATAGTATCTTAAGATTTCTTTTTGTAAAATGATAAGAAAATTATGTACGAGAGGCATGCACAATGAGACAAAAAAAAATTTTGATATTTTTATTTTTTAAGATAATCTTCCTACAAATTTTTTAATTTAATTAAGGCCCTAAATTGAACATTAGTTACAAGACAAACAACGTTTGAACTTTATGCTATCCAGTGATAACACATTTACAACTGTTTAATTACTTTTTACTGGATATTAAACCGCGTTTACGAAACGGATCAGCCTTTTATACCGGGTGTTTCTCAAAAGACGTTCACCCCTAAAACGTTTCTGTATTAATAGATATTAAAATGAAATTTTGAGATTATGCATAAGAGATAAGTCTGCATTTAATGACATAATTTTCAATTTGTTAGCACTTCCAGTTTAACCGGAAGTGACCTTGACTTTGGTATTGTAAATGGGACATTTTGTATATTTTTACTTAAATGGGTTCAGCATAACATTATGAGTGAAATGACACCTCACTTGTCATTTTTTGACGTGTTATAACATTTCTATGTTTATTTGTTATTTTCAATCTAGAGTGCTACAAATTAATTAAATCTGTTAATTTATAGTCAAGTAGTATATTAAAATTATGTCATAATAATTGACTTTCTAAGTTTCACAAGCGTTTAAAAAATAACATTTTGTTTTCTTGACTTTTACTTCCTTTTACCAAATGGAACGATGGTAGTTCACTAGGATATTTAAAACGCGCATTTTTTTCCCAACAATTTGATACTATCCAAGGACGTCGCCAGCCAGTGAGCTAGGGAGGGGCAGCATAGAAGAACAGAAGAAAACATTAAGATAGAAAAGTTTTAATTAAAAAAAAAATAGAAAACGAATAAATTATTTACATACAAAATCAATTTAAACACAATCGTTTTAGAGTTGCTAGCGAATTTGTTGGTTACTTTGTTTATAAAATCGTCCAAGTTCTTGAAAATATGTTGCCTGTGTACACTCATCATGGCGAGGCCATTGAGGCGAGTTCCAGTAATCGTGCTCCTCAACCAGGTTTTGATTCTCCTCAAGCTACTGAATGACCTTTCAACTGTACAAGTGGTACAAGGTAAAGCAATAAGAATCCTCAAGGCCTTCTTTATCGCAGGAAAAAAATCGTCAGTTTCCTTAAGGACTTCCACAACACTTAGTTTGGTCGATTCTGGTTTTTCCTCCCATATTTTTTTCCAAAGTTCTATCTCATTCTTGATATCCAAAATACCGTAAAAGTTTCTGAATTCCTCGCATGCTTCTTTAAGGTCTTTCAAAGATATGTTTTTCATTTGCGCAGGGTGTAGTTTTGTTAGGGCAAAGGATGGTCTATTTTCTTCAGAGAACCTTATTTCGAGGAAATTTATAATTGAGTCCAAATAAGGAATTGTCATAGACCTCCGCCAGAATTCTGAATGGCTTTTTGCCGGGTGGTTGCTGCGGTGTTGTTGTCTTTCAACAGTACGGGGTATGGATTTCATATCTTCCGTCAGTCCAATTTTTTCGGGATCGTTACGGTGGTCTTTGATCAGTTGTAAAATGCGACTAATATGCTAAGATGCCTGAACCGTGTCCAAGGATACTGATTGGAGCACGCTTACTGTGGGTTCTATAATACCGGAATATTTGGATATCAATACGAGGCTAAAAATAAATAAAGCTTTGGAAGCTGCCGCATGGAGCTGATACGCATATTTCCTTGTCGCATTATTGCCATCTCGAGACAATGTTTCTAAAGCCTCCATTATAGCACAAACATTCTCTTTAAAAACTCTGATGCTTTTGTGTTTTTCGCTCCACCTTGTTTCGCATAACCGGGAAATATTGGGTATTAATTTCCGTCTTAGAACCGATTCTCGAAAAAATGTTATTATATCCTTGATGGTCCCAACGGTATTTCTGATGTCGGGCAGAGCGTTCAGATCATTGATGACCAGATTGAGCTTATGTGACGAGCAATCTTCGCGAACCGATGCAGTGTTGCCGTTGATTCCCGGAAATTCTCGGTTATTGTTTCGATTAGTCGGGTGCGCGTAATTTTATTTTTAATTCCAGTAACCGTATTTTTAGAACCTCTAGGGGGGGGGGGGGGCAGCTGCCCCCCTCTGGCGACGCCCTTGCTATACACTAATATGCTATTTTAAAATTGACACGAAAAAATTTGCCTTAAGTCCCAATCGCAAATTTAAGCGTTATGCATTATTGCCGCCGTCTCTTTTCTAAAGAAATATAAAGACGGCTTTGAAAAACAATGGAATGGTTTTGAAAAGCAATATGGCAATATGGTTTTAACCCATTCGGGACGGTTGACGTACCGGTAGGGTTTCCAAAGAGGACATTGAGAGCCGAATGCCGTACATGTACTACTTTCTATGCAATAGCTTTAGACGGCTGCCGTACATGATTTAGGACTTTTGTATTTTTGCATTTGCTTAAATCGTATTATAACTTTATTAAAACGAAACAGCGAAACGAACCGAATAAGGAAACTAAAAATATTTTGATTCTTAACAAATAAGAAAAAAACAGTACGGCGACCGTCCCACGCCGTTGGATTCACGGCGCCATCCTGCGCAGGAGTAGAGTTGTTTGTTCGCGAACGAACTAGTTCAAAAGATCGAATCTGACAACTGAACTAAAAGATTCAATCAGTAATTACTGAGAGATTGAAACAAGGCGAACTAAAGTCTAAACGGAATGAACTATGCAAGCGAGAGCGAGACGACCGAGATTATAGGTTTTGTCACCTGACCGACCGATGCATGCCGCGATGATTTCGGACTATTTCGGTATGGAAATGAATAAAAAATATTGTCGGTGTCTACTGTATTTTTGTTAATTTAATATATAATTTAAATTTTAAAATATTTCTTTTACTTCACTATGCCAGTATAAATCAGTGAACTAAATGAACTAAACGAACTAGTCTTTTGAACTATTCACTTTATTGAACGAGAACGAAAGATTGAAATCGGCAAAATGAACTAAACTTCCCAGCACTACGCAGGAGCGCGCGACTTGTCGGTCCGTCCCGAATGGGTTAAATTAAAATTGCAATGTCATTCGTTTATTAAACTTACATTGTAAATCAGATAAAATGGTTAGTTTTACTACAGAATTTCCGCGATATGTTAACTAACAGCTCGCCACCTGTCGCATTTCCACGTGTTGCGATTCACCCCACTTTTTACTAATTTCTGACCAATCATATTTAAAAATTCATAGAATCGTTACGTTTAAGTTGCGATGTTGCCAAATGTAAAAATTATTAGTAGGATGGTACTAAGGACCTGTGTTATCGCGCTTTACTTTAAATTTAAATGTTAAGTAGGTTTATCAGATAAAGTTTTTTCAGGAACAAAAAGTTAATAAAAAATATTCCTTTTAAATATTATAACCTCAAAGCCCTTTTTTCTCAGAAATTTAGTTTTTGTCCTTTACGTATTAGGGAAAGGTCCCAGGAACTTACTAAAAAAGTTTTAAATTTTTGAAAAGTAAACAGATTGGTAAAAAAATAAAACATTCTTTTCCTGAAAATCGTTGCGTTTGGTACAGCAGTTGCGATTCACCCCATTTTACGGTATGCTCCTAATTTTTGGAGTGACCAGAAAAATTCTTCTGAAGCCGCAAGATTGTATGTATTGTACGTTTTATAAACAAATGGCATTACAACTTTAAATTAAAGCCATATTGCTTTTGAAAACCATTCCATTGTTTTTCAAAGCCGCGTTTATATTTCTTTAGAAAAGAGAAATGCATAACGCTTTTAAATTTGCGATTGGGATTTAAGGAAAATTTTTCAGTGTCAATTTTAAAATAGCATAGTGTATGGTATCAAATTGTTGGAAAAATGGAGTAAACGTCAAGAAAACAAAATTTAATTTTTTAAACGCTTGTGAAACTTAATTATTATGACATGATTTTAATTTTCAAATACTACTTGACTATATTAGTGATGCCGCGAGACGAGACGAGACGAGAATTGGCCCATTCTCGTCTCGTCTCGTTTTTTCTCGTGAGTAGGGAATCATAAAAAATATTTTTTTATACAAATCTTAAAGGGGGTAAACATTTAAAAGTATCTGGTCGTCTCGCAGAAGGGTTTAATATAAGTCGGTTGGTTAGACATGTGACTTAGAAACTATTTTTCTTAGATCAACAAAATATTGCAAGCGGCCATAAGACATAATTCACGTAATGTAATAGGCTTGGCACCGAGGTATTTTCAGTCCAAAATATACGGGGTGGTAAAAGATACAGAATAGAGAACGATAATAATAATAATAATTGATTCATAATGGAACTACCCTTCTTTTATTATTTATTTTTTGGCATAATTCGGGGAATAATTAACTGCAATAGTTTGGAAAATATTCGACTAAATAAAGGGATCAGCCCAGAATGTCATCCGGGGAAAACCTTAATTTTTTTATTACATTAATAGAAAATTCAAGAGAAAGAACTTAAAGAAGTATTTCCGAAAATGCTCTATTTGACATATCAATCTCTCATAGTTTATGAAATATTCGGACTAAATCGCGGTAACATTAGATAATTCATTATTGTGTCCTTCTTTTACATATGAAATTTGACTGAGGTCCTTTTCGATATTGTGTTTTCAATCGAAAATGCTTTCTTTCAGATTTGGTTAATTATTTTAAAATGTCAACTACTAACCGTAGACAGAAGAAAGAGGCTAGACAATTTGATTCTGTTCGCTCTTGAATATCTGTTTTAAGGTAAATGCCTTCACAATACGATAGAGTGAGAACGTTAAACACATTATTTTTCTGTCTATCTTCAATTTTTTTTATCTTCCCAAAAAAAGCAACTTCCGGTTAAACCGGATGTAACTCGAAAGCAGGAAATATAGTTGTTCCGGTTTAACTGGAAGTTGATTTTTTTGGGAAGATAATAAAAATTGAAGATAGGGACATGTAAGCCGTTTTGCTCTAAGACACTGTTAGAAGGTTATAAGCTGTCAAAGTTCAAAAATGTCACTTTTCGAGAGTCAATATCTCGGAACCTATGAAGTATAGACTAATAATGCATTTAATAAAAAATAATTATAATTTTATGGGGAATTAAAAAATGTAAAAATATACAGGGGGTTCCATTTAAAAAAATATTCCAAAAGCGGACCCAGCTGTCATCTTGACATTTAAAGCTGTCATTGGTATGTCAAAAAGTGCATCGTTCAAAATTTCATTAAAATATACCGAACGGTTTAGAAGTTAGAGGGGGGGACGGACTTTAGGTCCTCACTGTATATTAGGAGATACCTAAAATTCAGTGTTCTAACAAACGAGAAAATTCGAGAAAAAACGAGAAATTTCTCGACGAGAAACGGTCTTCTCTCGTCTCGTCTCGTGACTTCTCTCGAGAAAAAAATTTCACTTTCGTCTCGTCGAGACGAGACGAGACACGAGAATTTCTCGTCTCGGCGGCATCACTATTGACTATAAATTAACAGATTTAATTAATTTGTAGAACTCTAGATTAAAAATAAAAAATAAACATAGAAATGTTATAACACGTCGAATAATGACAAGTGAGGTGTCATTTCACTCATAATGTTATGCTGAACCCATTTAAGTAAAAAAATTCAAGATGTCCCATTTAAAATATCAAAGTCAAGGTCACTTCCAGTCAAACCTAAAATGATAACAAATTGAAAATTATGCCAATAAATGCAGACTCATCTCTTATGCATAATATCAAAATTTCATGTTAATATCAATAAATATAAAAAAGTTATAGGGGTGAACGTCTTTTGAGAAACTTAGCAATCGATTATAGCGTTAGCATATAAGTTGAGCGACTGGAAATGACAGGACCAGGAACGAATCTAATGCTGTGTTGTAACAAAGCTCTCAACCCATAAGTTTAGCACAAAAATTCTCGTGAATAGTCTCAATGCTTTTAGATAATTAGATTGTTATTTACTTTGGCTTTATCCTTCTTTCCCCCTCAAGCAAATTCGGCTCAGCAGACATATTATTTTCAATTTTTCATGTCAAGTACTGAAATTAATCAAAGGAGAAACCTTTTACAGTTAGGGAATAAAGATGTATTAGTAGTAGTAGTTACAAAAATATTTATTAAGCACATGGCATTATAACACATTTTAATAATTTTCAAATTTTACAAGAAGCATCCTTAGTCCTGTTGCGTGAAAAAATATTTTTTATTAGTTGACCTATGTACTTTATTGAACTCAATATAAGTCATTTATAAAACATTAATTTATAATCTATGTTTTTTAAGAAATGAAAAAAAAACATGTTTGGTTTCTTGTTAAATAAATAATGGGTTTTTTCACTAAATTTTGATTTTTATCCTATCGCATAGTAGAGGAAGAAAAAATCAAATTTTCTACGGTTTTGGTTTTTAAAATTTTGAAATATTCAGTGAGAAAATATTTAAACAAAACACACTCTAATAATAAACATGAGCGATCTACGTCACAACACAAATCGGCCAATCGAAGGGATTGGGGCTGAAGGTCGACCCTCCGGAATCTATCTGAATAATACGTTGTTTCTAGTCTCCTTTTCTTGTCTTTTTAAATTTTTGAAATAAAGATAATGATATAATCGACCAGAAGAGTGGCAAATAAAAGAATTGCGCGGATAAAGCATAAATATTTACCCTTAGATAAGCAAACAATAATTACGAAAGTATTTTCTATTTGCATAATTCAGTGTTAAACTACCCTAATTATTTATATACCCTGTACAGCATTAAATATATTTATTTTTAACCATAAGATAAACTTACATAGGTAATAATTTTTTTTTAAATTAAAAAAAAAATGGTATTTTATATGCTTATTTTTTGAGTTTTGAGTCTGTTCGACGCTGTATATCTCCAGAACTGGTAATAGGAAAAGGGAAATCAATAGCAAACATGTAAGTAGGTACTCCAAGCAAGAAATATTAAAATATAACGAAATTTAACAGATCCAATTTAAATATACTGGGTGATTTTTAAATATATGCATTTTTCTGTTAATTTTCCATCGGTTATCATCGGAAACACCCTGTATAACCTTGATAATTATACATATTTGGAACTATACGATAAGCGACAAGCGGTACATAAATTTCTTTAAAAACTAACAAAAAAAATATTAATTTTTTTGAGTTACCCTGTATAATTTTAAATAAAATAAATTCTGATAGCTTGCTCCAAGCTAATGTCACCTACACTCTACAGTATTACTTTGTTAATATTTAATTTAATGCCGAAAATACAATGATTTAACAAGAAATATTAAATAATTTTCACTCACCAGATATATAATAAAAAATTTTAAACTACTTTTATAGTAGGTATTCTATCCTATCTATGACAGGGTCAACAAAAATGTAAAAATAAAACGAATTAATATTATAAACTTCGAAAATATGTATTAAAAAATCATATTTTGCAACTTGGACCCAAAAACTGGTCGGCAGATTGACAGCATGAATACTTTTAATCAGAATGACATTCTCTACAACAAACATTTTCAAGTACAATTTCTTGTTCAAGAATTTGAAAAAGTTTTTGCCCGAGAACTTGACCCGTGGAATACTTTCACCCTTGGATTGATATAAACATACCTAGTTTTTTTTTTATATTTTATAAGTACTTAATTATATTTTAGAGCTGCAAATAAAACATACCAAAATAAGCATCGGGATAATCTGTCTTGGTGTGTGTTTCTCTTTATTTTCATACCTTGTTTGTGTAGCCTATGCCTAGTTACATTAAATTGATCATAATAAAATAAAGTTATATATCAAGATACATCAGTTCTCCATACTTACTGAAAATACGAAATATCCGGTATTTTACCCCTATTTGGGCATAATAAAATTGCAAAGAAAACAACAAGCAATCTACAGAGAAACCTTAAAACACAACGACAAAAATGGCGCCCAGCCGGTTCTGGAGTGTATTTTGAGCATGTCGCTTAAAAAGGACAGGCCGATAACAAGAAGCTTGTGCGCATGCCCAATGCTGCTGGAGGGAAGGCATACGATCGGCGAGCCGTGCGCTCAGACTTTTTTTTACCCATAAAACTTAACTTTTGTTTGCGCACGAGATAAGCTGTACGCATCTAAAGGTACCTAAATGCCTATGGAATAAAGGAATGACGTACTAAGTATCTGATTTTATATTATCAAACTATCTGCTTGCGCGTCGTTTTCTTAATTGTTTCTAGGAAAGGGTTGTGACCCTCTACTCTAGGAAGATGTTTATTATCGGGATATATTTTTAATAGGTCCTTATTTAATATATCAATGCTAAATACGTTAATAGTATATTAAAGTACACGTTTCATAAGAAGCGGTTTTAGCGCACGCGTCTATTTTAAAAAACGAGCCACAAAGTGGCGAGTTTTTTTTATTGACAAGTGCGCTAAAACGCCTTATAAAACATGTGCTTTATACATTTTTTTCTATTTCACCTTTTATAATCAAGAAAAATACATTTTTAAAAGAAAATAAATCCTTTAAATTTTGTAAATTTTTATGTTGGGAATACTATTTTTTATCATAGTAGCGTCTGGACAACACAAATTATTTTGCAAACTGTCATTTTTTGATTTATTAACCCATTTTTACCACGAGATTCTAAAGTTATTTTAACGATATGAGATTTGAAATTGGACGGAATACGTTGTGTGATCCTTGTACATTCGGACATACAGAGCGTTCAGAAATTCGGACGATTTTACTACTTTTTTTCGAATTTCAAAAGACGTGATTTTACGTCACGGCATTGCAATTTAGTATAGGGAAGATGGAAAATTCAAATAAAGTTGAAGTTAAAATCGACATTGGAAGGTTAGTAGATTGAATTTTGGATAGGATTTGGCAGAAAATGATAGCTTGAAGCATCTACAAAAGATTGATTTATAGATTTATGCAACCAACATACATGACTGTTATCCACACAGAATAAAAAAGTAAATTATCAACATCAAACAAAGAAAAAACGCGTATCGAAATAGCTTCATTACGATAAGCAAATGCGTATCGTACTGAGCTTATTATAAACGTGAAATAGAAAAATTCGATTATAGTGACAAGGGGGCGATAATAATTATTTTGCCCATATTATTTTTTTTGTAAGGGATATAGGTACTCTTTCTAGAACAATGACATATTATATGTTTTAAAAGTTATGGATTATGATGATAAAAAAAAATGTTACATCGTTATTGTGGCTAACTTAACTTAAAGGATATATTTTTTTTAGTGACCGACCGAAAGTTCAGTTTCGGTTTCGGCTAGTTTCGGCCAAAAAATCTAGTTTCGGCCGAAAAGCGGCCGAACCTTCGGCCATGCCGAAACTCAGTGTTCGTAAACTGTCGCGCACCGTTCGGCTAACTGTGGGTGGGTTCGTAGGCAGTGTTGTCTATACCGTGCGAGCAAAAATTATTTGCATCAAAGAGGGCTTGGATTAAAAAACGTGTGGCTTGGTTTAGATCACAATGATATGGGGACGATATATCTAACCAAATCTAGGTTAAAATTTTGTCAAATTCATATTATGACATGATATGCCAAACTAATGAGTAATAAAATAAGTAGACAAATACAAATTTATTTTTGTTGTTTACAAAATTAACAAAGTATTAAATACAGAAAGAAAAAGAAAAATAATTACATGTATTCTGAGAATTCACATAACGGGAGAGGTGGAACCAGGCTTCATCCGAAAAAAATGTCAGGTCTAATAAATCATTTCTTTCCAATATATTTTGGGTAAACCATTCCTGCGTCTTTCAAAATCTGCGGCTTGTATTTCTTGGAATACTTGCACTTTATAAGGAAATACATTAAGCTGCTTCTTAAAAATAGTCCCGCATGTTCCATAAGGTCTTCCCACTTCTTGGGACAGGCGTCTTATACAATTTGTTGGAGCGTATTTTGCATTATTTCACGAACGTTTGCAACAAGTTCTTCTGTTCTTACAGATGGTCTTCCTGCTCCTTTTTTGTGTTGTATAGAACCTGTTTCCCTAAACACAGCCACGGTTCTTTTCAGGCAATGATAAAAATCCCCAGCAATAAAAGCAACGTTAGGAATATTTTCGTGAAAATTGTCCATGCACAAACCCGGATTGTATTGCCACTCACCATTTACTCTAACACCGTTTCAAAAATATGCTTCAACCATGAATGTTTTGTGCTGTTGCGTAAAGCCCATTGTGTGAATTGTTCAAGAAATTGGAAAAATTAGCGATGAATCAAATTACTTGCAACGACTGTCAAAGATGACTGAATAACTGATTGATTGGTAATTCAGGTAGTTACTGACACCCAACAGGTATTAAGCTCCACGGCTAAGCATTACGTCCTTGATGCAAGGCCCTCTTTGATGAAAATAATTTTTGCTCGCACGGTATAAATAGATTTTTTCTGTGTCGCGATTTTTTTTTTGTTTTTTTTTTTAGAAGATCGATCTCGTCCTATATAAAATAAATTAAATTTCATTATACAATAAAATTTTTTTTCAGGTTTCGGTTTCACACAGACAAGGCCGAAGATTCGGTTTCGGTTTCGGCTGAAAATCTTGTTTCGGTCGGACACTATTTTTTTTTTAATATGTAGCATTAAAATAGCAACAAGTTTTACTTGGGTTTATTATTTAGTCGTAAAATGTAGACTACTTGTGCGTCCTTAGACAATACGACAATAAATCCAAAATCGCGTGTTAAGTTCAAATAAATTTCCCAGACAGTTATATCCTCTTTCTATAATATACAACAGAGCACGCTTTTCAATTATTAGTAAAAGTAATTCAATGCTCTTTTTTCCGAATAAATATAAAAGCTTACCAATTTTTGTAGGGATTTCTACAAGGAGGGGAAGATGTACCCCTTGTTTACATAACGTTCGTGTTTTGGGCTGGATCAAAGGTTTTCTTTGACGTGTCCTCAAGGCATAATATGAGCGACAGTGCCGTTTTTGTCACACGAATTTCTTGTTTTATTTGAGTTGCAGCCTTCTTAACAGTCTTATAACATTTTAATTCACAATATTTTTTTTTGGTATAACAGCGTTGAGAAAAATGTCGTTAAGACGCTACACTAGCACGCGCACTAGTGACGCATTCGCCATTTTTAAATTTTTTTTATCCTATTTATAAAAAAATATTATATTAATGGGGGTATAAAGTTGCTTACTTCTCGAAAAAAGGCCTTTGTGGCTAAAATGTTTCATATCATGTATTTTAAAAACCAAGCTTCGTTGAAACCACATATACCGTGCGAGCAAAAATTATTTGCATCAAAGAGCCCAAAGAGGGCCTTGCATCTAAGGACGTTGTGGACCTGTTGGGCGTCAGTAACTACCTGAATTAACAATCAATCAGTTATTCCGTCATCTTTGATAGTCGTTACAAGTAATTTGATTCATCGCTCATTTTCCCAATTTCTTGAACAATTCACGCAATGGGCTTTACGGAACAGCACAAAACATTCATGGTTGAAGCGTATTTTCGAAACGGGGTTAGAGTAAATGGTCAGTGGCAATACAATTCGGGTTTGTGCATGGACAATTTTCACGAACATTTTCCTAACGTTGCTTTTATTGCTGGGGATTTTTATCATTGCCTGAAAAGAACCGTGGCTGTGTTTAGGGAAACAGGTTCTATACAACACAACAAATGAGCAGGTAGACCATCTGTAAGAACAGAAGAACTTGTTGCAAACGTTCGTGAAATAATGCAAAATACGCCAACCAATTGTATAAGAAGAGAAGTGGGAAGATCTTATGGAACATGCAGGACTATTCTTAAGAAGCAGCTAAATTTATTTCCTTCTAAAGTGCAAGTATTCCAAGAAATACAAGCCGCAAATTTTGAAAGACGCAGGAATTACTCTCAATGGTTTACCCAACATTTATTGGAAAGAAATGATTTATTAGACCTGACTTTTTCCGGATGAAGCCTGGTTCCACCTCTCCGGTTATCTAAATTCTCAGAATTCACGCATGTGGAGTAGTGAAAATCCCCATTTTTTTGTCGAGTCCACATTGCACCCTCAAAAAATTGGTGCCTGGTTAGCTGTTTATTAGCCTATTTTTTTCTATGACACAGTTACAGCACAGCGGTATAGAGACAATATTTTGAATTCATTTGTGGAGCAATTACT
The DNA here is from genome assembly GCA_963969555.1 of Polydrusus pterygomalis. Taxonomy (NCBI): domain Eukaryota; kingdom Metazoa; phylum Arthropoda; class Insecta; order Coleoptera; family Curculionidae; genus Polydrusus; species Polydrusus pterygomalis. Next base: position 30,190,918 of record OZ018376.1, on the reverse strand, counting down.
TGAGAAACTACGTTTTCGATGTTTTCAATAGGACGGTGCAACCGCCCATACAGCCGCCGAAATTATTAACTACTTACGCAATTTTTTCGACGACAGATTGATCAGTTTTCGATCAGACATTGAATTCCCACCTAGATCACCTTGTTTAACTGTTATGAAGTACTTCGTTTTTCCTCATTTAAAGAACACTATTTTTAAAACACCAGTTGCAAATTTAGAACAATTACAAGAAATGATTATCCAAGAATGTGGTAACATTTCTCCGGAGATGCTGGTCAACACTTTCGAAAATAGGAAGAGACGTGTGAATTTATGCTTGGAGCATGGCGGTGGCCAATTTCAGCCATTTATGTAATTATTTTTCTTTCTGTATATTCTTACTTTGTTAATTTTGTAAAACAACAAAAATAAATTTGTATTTGTCTACTTATTTTATTACTCATTAGTTTGGCATATCATGTCGTAATATGAATTTGACAAAATGTTAACCTAGATTTGGTTAGCTATATCGTCCCCATATCATTGTGATCTAAACCAAGCCCCACGTTTTTTAATCCAAGGCCTCTTCGATTCTTCGATGCAAATAATTTTTGCTCGCACGGTATTTGGAACGCACGTGAAACACTTGCGCTTCTTGCAGCGAGCTCGTAAAACTGATGTTTAATTTGAGACCGCGACCAATGCATTGCGATTGACCTCCAACCATCAAGTTCTCCATAGTCACACGGTACAGTATAGGGTTGCCAACTTGGGGTTTTCAGTATACAGAACACATTAGAATATAAAAAATCAGGATACCAGCAAAAATACTAGGACATTTCTAGTCTTTTTACAAAAGTCGAAAATATAAAAAAAAGGGGAAATAAACGTACTTATTGCCAGATTTTTCATTTTACAAGTAAGTGTTCATCGACATGTCACATGTCATATGATAGAATGTCCACTATAAGTTATAAGCAGAAAAAAATCGTCTCATCATTATAGTTGTTTCACTTTTACCAATAAAAAAAGTAGTAGTTCGGTTGTTTAAAACTACTAAATTAGTAGTATTTTTTGTATATAACTTACGGCTATAAAGTTGTCATTAAGCCAATGCATTTGATATTATTTTATAAACAAGCTAACCATAATAAGCTATGAGCTATAAGATAAGTATAAGTGTTGATATATATGTTTTATTAGGCAATTAGACTAATTAATACCAAACTGTAGACAAATTACTGGCAGATAAAAAAAAGTCAAAGTGCAAATCGTTCCACGAAGTATTCGAGAAAAAATGGCACGATGCTAATGATATTTTACATTTTTTTTACATGTGTTAAGATGCTCCTAAACGGGTAAAATTGGAGCAATATATGGCTGCAATATAATCCAATTATAGTTCGGGAATATTGGTATGTACCGGGTGAGTCAACGAAATTTATGCCTTGAAGATAAGATTTGTCGATAATGAGCTTTTGTAATAAGGTATGGTTGGATATCTGGCACATTTAAAAAATATTTTGAATTATACAGGGTGCGCCCAAAAAGTAGGGTGTCATAAAACATTTTTTTTACATGGAACACCCTATATTTGAATACATTTATTAATTCTACGTGTTATTTCATAAATTTCTATTAATGGTTTAATATACGAAATAGTTATAGTGTTTAAGATAATTCGACTTATAATAAAAATTTTGCATTTGCAAGCGATTCATGATTTTTTACTTACTAAATAAAGTCAAAAATACATATTCACTATGAAATATTTGACGTCTCATTTACAGGGTGTTTACTTTCTAGGACCAAAGCCAGAAAATTTCTAATTGAAAAATATCACTTTTCTTAAATGGAACACCCTATATATTTTTCTGTCATCTTATAGCTCGTCATAAACTCTATATAATTGAAACCAAACAAAATAATTAAATTGCAAAGTAAAGGATTTTCTTTTAATTTTGATACGGAACACTTAAAAATTAAAGAAATAAATATTATTATACTTTATAAGATGCCACTTTATATCTGCTCTTGATACATATACTTTCTGATTTTGCATTTACCCAACATTGTTAAAAACGAGGCTGTGCGAAGCTTCTTTCTTATCAATAAAATGTTTTCCTTGAAGAAAAAATCTGTTAAAATTTTAAATAAACTTTGAATATTATAATCTCAGAATTTACACGTGGATTCCAAAGAACGCTTTTAGATGATCCTGCAGTGAACTTTAACCTTATCAACTCTTATACAGACAATTTTAAATAGTATAGGATTTACAATTTGTGTTATTATTTGAGAAACGGTAGGTATTTGCCAGGACTCTACTTAGTGAGTTTGTGTTCAGTGCTTGATCTGAATTGCTTTAGTAGATGAGTTCATCCCTCCCACACACACCCTTCTCCCCCTCCCAGTGGCGTATTAACTATTATGGTTGGGGGATAATAAGGGGAATGCCATTAAATGGGCAGGAATATCTAATTTTAAGATTTATTCGTATATAAGTTAAGACGTTAAGTTTTCCTGACCTTTCGAGTTTGCTGTTTAGTCCAGACCCCCGGAATCACCCCCCGATATATGCCACTGCTCCCCTTTACCCCCTGGATTAATCCGCAACAAACATTTTCTATAAAACATCAAATAAAACATACTTTATTCATCCAACTTACTTGATGAAACAAGTTTTTTAACTCTTTGTAAATTTTCCTTTTGGGGTTACAGAAATTGCAAAAAAAACTCCAGACAAAAAATAATTTTATATTTTGTTTTCTTAAAATGACTTTCTAAAAATGTGCATTTTTAAAACTGACTGTCTCTATCGTCTGACGATCAATATAATATGTATACATATTATTTATGTAATATATTTATTCTGCTTCGTTTCATTGAAAAATGATAAAAGTTGCTAATCAACTTATCTATCTGCTCTGCTATCAGCAATCAAGAATTATGTTCCCCCAAGGATATAAAATATTAGCTCAATTTTCTCATCCTGATTTGATCGGAAGACGAGAATTTACTCTTTCCAATTTTTATTTCCTTCTGTTTTGGGTTTAAAAGAATCTCAGCAAACGATTGAATATGAGTTTCGAGCTGTAGATTTTTCGAAAATTTTATTTTAGGATTTTATCTTAGTCTAAGGCAAAAATGTAACTTCTTCTATCACTTTCAATATTTTTACCATTTTAATGTTTTCGTAAATGCAAACAAATTTCACCAAATGTTTAAAAGATTCCTATATTATGTAGGTATAGTGTCCTCGGATGGATTTGACAAGAAATCGTTAGCATTCGTTTTATTATTATAAATTGAATCTGAAAAAATATAGGGTGTTTCATTTGATTAAACAGAGTTATTGAATTTTTAAATTCTCTGTATTTGGATGTCAACCGAAAACGCTCTGTACAAAATTTTTATTACTTTATGATTTAAAACAGTTTTTCCATCACTATACTTAAGAGTTTATAAGAAATTTTTGATTTTAGATTTTGTAATTGAGAAATATAGGTAATTTTATACTATCATGTTTTTTCCAAAATTTTAGGAATTTTCCATTTTTCTTGGCAACGTTGCAAAAATTAAAAAATAAATATACAGTGTCCGCAAGAAAGTTCGCATCAAATGGGATTTTTTTTTATTATTAGGTATAGGTAAAAATTGAAAACGCAGTTAGTTTTTGCTTACCTAAAAACCAAAAATGACGTATACTGAAGCAGCTGCACGACTTGCGTTACCTGTCAAATTTTACATTTTTAATAAAATAGGTTCAAAAATGCCATTATTTATCAAAATATAGAAAAACTTTATTTGAGAAAGTTGTTTATTTAGGCATTTTTAGTCTCTGTACGAAATTTTGACAGTCTAATACAATTTTTATTTTTTGCCAGGTTCTTAAAACTTTTGATCAACCCTCGTAGATTAACTTTTATACATCGATGTAAAACCATTTGCCTTTACTTCATTTGTAATCTTAATGCAATTTTGTGTAAAATTTTTGTTTCCTATTATTTATTTTGCTTCAAAAACTGAAATTGTTATTGATCAGTATGTAATGTTTGATGCAAAGTTTATCTAATTACATCAGTTTTGCCAAAACCGACGTTTCTCATTTTTCCTAAGTTAGTTAACAGATGTACAAAAAGAAAATATTGGAAGCTTTCGTTGAAATTTTACTTAATTAATATTAAATTAAATTAATTATATTAAACTATATTTTTGTTGAATCAAATGTTTCGAGCGATTAATATTTATTCTTTTTAATCCAATATTAATTAAGTAAAATTTCAACGAAAGCTTCCTAATATTTTCTTTTTGTACATATGTTTACTAACTTAAGAAAAATAAGAAACGTCGGTTTTGGCAAAACTGATGTAATTAGATAAACTTTGCATCAAACATTACATACTAATCAATAACAATTTCAGTTTTTGAAGTAAACAAATAATAGGAAACAAAAATTTTACACAAAATTGCATTAAGATTACAAATGAAGTAAAGGCAAATGGTTTTACATCGATGTATAAAAGTTAATCTACGAGGGTTGATCAAAATTTTCAAGAACCTGGCAAAAAATAAAAATTTTATTAGACTGTCAAAATTTCGTACAGAAGCTAAAAATGCCTAAATAAACAACTTTTTCGAATAAAGTTTTTCGATATTTTGTTAAATAAGGGCATTTTTGAACCTATTTTATTAAAAATGTCAAATTTGACAGGTATCGCAAGTCGTGCAGCTGCTTCAGTATACGTCATTTTTGGTTTTTAGGTAAGCAAAAACTAACTGCCTTTTCAATTTTTACCTATACCTAATAATAAAAAAAAATCCCATTTGATGCGGACTTTCTTGCGGACACTGTAGTGTCATATAAACAATTTTAAAGAAAAGGCAAAAATGCTAAAATATATAGGGTGTCCCATTTAAAAAAATATATATTTTTGTTGTCCTACTTTTCTGGACAACCCTATATAAATAAAAATAATTTTAAAACATGTATTTGTTTATACCTTACAACTTATGTATGAACCTTTTTTGGATAACTCTAATAGTGGAGCCGATATATTACTTTGTCGCACAAATGGGCCACCCCGTATAAAAGAGAAATAGTGGACGTTTTCAAGTGAAATTTAATAGTGATTATGAAATTACCCGTTATTGTTAACATTATTACGTAAATTAGGCGGTGGTTCAATGCAACACAGCATCTAGTAATAGAATTGAAATCAATCTCAATCTGGAAATATCAGCAGCTTGGATGCATATAAATATAAAATTGCAGGGTGAATACCTAAGCATAATGATGATCGGATTTTATGCTAAATAACATAATGCTTGCTGCGCTAATATTCAAAAACTATGCAGTTAAGTATTATTCAAAATCTATTTTATTGTTAAACCATAAAATAATCATGTTTACAAACTACAGGGTGCGACAAAACGAAAATTTAATTTTATTTTAAATACGGTCTTAGGGATTTCTAAGCTTTAGAAACTTACGGCCCCAGAGTCAACTTTTTCAAACATCAAAGCGTTTCGAAAATTTAACTTTAACACCCTGTAACTCTGTTAATAATCAATTCTTGAAAAAATTTTATAGGAAGAGATAGCATTTATTTTGGTCTAGAATTATCCCCTAAATTTTTTGCTCATCATTTCCGGATATGAAAACTTTTTAGACTGTTTTTCAAGTTATCTATTTCTTTAAAAAAATTCTCATGACTTACAGTTTCCCTTTAAAACACAAATTTTTATGTGTAGCATAATTTACTAGGTAGATATGTATATAAATCTATAAGAAGTAAAAATGTCCTGCACTAAAAATGAACGGTTAATTAAATCGTCAAAGCCAATCAGATCATTTTTACCAAAATACTGAGTATCCAATCGTGCGTAACGAAGACACGCTATTTCCGTCCTCGTCTTGCTCTCGGCATCGATCGATACCGGAACTCGAGCACGCGGGCACTATTGACAACGCGTCGTTGCTGCCCCGATGTCGTATGCTTGCCCCTTGGTGCCCAGTGGCGGCGAGGTAATTAGGATTTTTATGTCATTGTCTATTTAGAATTTTTAGTAGGAAAGTAGTAGTAAGAGGAGGCTTAGCGGTAGGCAAGTAGGCCAGTGCGACCCTTTTTGCCAACCCCATTTTACGTCTGGGTACCTGGGATCTACAGTTTTACGTGGCTTCCGAACCACAATTTCTATCGGGATCCTGTATCAGAAGTGTCACTCCACGGGACATCCTCTGATTCAGGGAGTCTCCCAATTCGTCCGGATATTATGAGACAGTACCTGGTGTGTGAAGTAAATGATTTAGTGCCAGCTTACCTCGTGCACAAACAAAAATACGTTTTGTACGCACGGCTCGCCGGTCAGATGCCTTGGCGCCTAAACAGGTATGGGCATGCGCACAACCCTCGTGTAATTAGGTTTTCCTTATTTATCGACATCATAGAAATATACTACATAACCGACTCGGCGCCATTTGTGTTGTTCGTTTTCTCTGTGGATTTCTTGTATTATTTGCCGTTAGGTACTTTCCTTTTGCTTCTTTTAAACAACATAGCAAAGTACAAATCTTGGCTAAGCTAAGTTGTTAAAGGAACGCTTCGCAAACAGTGTAATCGTATAGAGATGGTCATACTTAACCGCGCATGGTAGGAGGAAAAATATTTGCTGAGCTGCGTTAAATTGCCGTGCGAGCAAAAATTATTTGCATCAAAGAGGGCCTTGCATCTAAGGACGTAATGCTTAGCAGTAGAGCTTAATACCTGTTGGGTGTCAGTAACTACCCGAATTAACAATCAATCAGATATTCCGTCATCTTTGACAGTCGTTACAAGTAATTTGATTCATCGCTAATTTTTCCAATTTCTTGAACAATTCACACAATGGGCTTTACGGAACAGCAAAAAACATTTATGGTTGAAGCGTATTTTTGAAACGGGGTTAGAGTAATTGGTGAGTGCCAATACAATCCGGGTTTGTGCATGGACGATTTTCACGAACATTTTCCTAACGTTGCTTTTATTGCTGGGGATTTTTATTATTGCCTGAAAAGAACCGTGACTGTGTTTAGGGAACGAGGTTCTATACAACATAAAAAAGGAGCAGGAAGACCATCTGTAAGAACAGAAGAACTTGTTGCAAACGTTCGTGAAATAATGCAAAATACGCCAACAAATCGTATAAGACGCCTGTCCCAAGAAGTGGGAAGATCTTATGGAACATGCAGGACTATTCTTAAGAAGCAGCTTAATTTATTTCCTTATAAAGTGCAAGTATTCCACAGGCCGCAGATTTTAAAAGACGCAGTTGACGACGAACTAAGTCTTGGATATTTTCAACAGGACGGGACGGTGCAACCGCCCATACAGCCGCCGAATCTATTAACTACTTACGCAATTTTTTCGACCACAGATTGATCAGTTTTCGATCAGACATTGAATTCCCTAGATCCTAGATCACCTTGTTTAACGGTTATGGATTACTTCGTTTTCCCTCATTTAAAGAACACTATTTTTAAAACACCAGTTGCAAATTTAGAACAATTACAAGAAAGGATAATCGAAGAATGTGGTAACATTTCTCCAGAGTGCCGGTCAACACTTTCGAAAATATGAAGAGACGTGTGAATTTATGCTTGGAGCATGGCGGTGGTCAATTTCAGCAATTTATGTAATTATTTTCCTTTTTCTTTCTGTATATTCTTACTTTGTTAATTTTGTAAACAACAAAAATAAATTTGTATTTGTCTACTTATTTTATTACTCATTAGTTTGGCATAATATGAATTTGACAAAATTTTAACCTAGATTTGGTTAGATATTATATCGTCCCCATATTATTGTGATCTAAGCCAAGCCCTACGTTTTTTAATCCAAGCCCTCTTTGATGCAAATAATTTTTATTCGCACGGTATAAAAACACCAGAAATCGCTACCTTTCCCTCCAGCTTGGTAAAAAAATTAGAACAAGTTCATTTTCTCGACAATAAATTGTGCCAAGAACTTGAGGCAAATTTTAGCTGCTGCTGCAACTTTTACAACTTCTCGACCAATGACTTGACCCATGAAACACGGGCTTAAAATCTCTGCACTATAATTACATTAAGCTTTTATTTTAAATTTTAATGCCCGGAGCCCGGACCTGTCTATCTTTCCATTCGTTAAATGATAATTTTGCAGTTCGCATGCCCATGGCTGTTAGGATTTGCTTACATGCGCAAGGCGATACATTTGCCACTTTCGTAATTATTGTTTGTTCGGGTTTGTTCGGGTTTGTCACATCAGATATGTTTCCCACGGATTAAAGGGCTCTGCTGCTCATTTTAACCAAGTATGAAGGTTCAAAATTGGTTCATCGAGATATGTGGTGGATAAAAAATGTTACTTACAAGACTTGTACCTAAAACTTTGCTGAAAGTAAACTAGATAATACTAATAATGAAGGACCTAAGAAACATCCTGCCGTAATCACCGGACATTGCCTGTTCGCTAGACACGCTGAACGTATGCAAATACCAACTAACGACCTCTGTAGAAGTTGCAGAGATGAAGAAGAGGAGGAAAGTATTTAGCATTTCTTGTGTGAATGCCCCGGCCTCACTAGAAGAAGGTTCAATGGCCTGGGCGAACCATTCTTTAATGATCTGGAGGAAGTAAGCAGCCTGCAACTGGGTCGACTCCCGAAGTTTATATTAACATCAGTGGCTGGTTTGAATGAGCTGTTACGATTCTTCTACAATCTACGTCACGTCGCGTTAACCATCAGGAAGCTGATGCGGATAGGTTCCGCGGAACACGTGTGGTACCACAACGGTCCTACATGACTACGTGTGACTGTTTGGTCAATGCCAGAGGTCTGCCACTCTAACCTAACCTAAACTAGATAAAACGGGGTTAAAAAAGGGTTATCTCTAGTCTACTTGCAAAGCGTCAAAACATTTCCCTTTCACGCCGAACATGATCTCACTTGCGTCTGGATAATATGTCTTTGTATTTCCTTTCTCGTCTGAACGGTAATGTTTGTGCGTTGTCTAACCCAAGGCGCCGCGCCATTTGACCCGAATCAACAGCTGATATTAAAGCATGCTAAGGTCTTTCTACGACCTTTTTGCCCTTAGTTTTGCATATTATTGTGTTTTACAGGAATAATTTGAATTTTGTGATGTGATGAAGCGGTTATCCTTGGTGTTTACAGCTATTTTCCATGTTCGTAATTTTGGGGTCATTTAAATTATAAATAGAGCTTGTTCCACTGCCTGTGCATATTAAAGCGCATAAATATTTTAATTGAGATTTCGACGCCTTAGAACCAAAAATAGTACATTCTGCATATATTTACTAACATTACAGAAGAGCGTATTAAAGTTTCAAATTCATTCATTCATTCAAATAGTGTTGTATAGTGGCTTTAAACATCTACTTGCAATTTTCCCGAACCCGTCCCATAAGCGTAGGATTGCCAGGCCTCCGGGAATTTCGGGATTGTCCCGGAATTTGTTGCTCTGTCCCATGTTCAGAAATGTAAGCAGTTTGTCCCGAAAATGGAACGCTATAATATTTGTATCCTTAATTTTTAATTAGGCAGATGTGTAACGATTAACATAATATATAAATGAGAAATAGCGTATAGCTATTTATAAAAATTTGTTGTGAAGGTTCTCTTGTTATTAGAAAATAATTTTTTTTTGAAATGTTCTGAAAGCTTATGATACTTAATTTTGTTTTAAAATTTTCTCGTTGTAATTGTAGTAGTTGATTTTAAATAAAAAATAACGTTACTTCAATGAGGTTTTAGTTTTTGCTGCAAATTCGGAATGGGGAGAGTTCCGGGAAAGGTGTCTATACATAATAACATAATACATGGCAACTTAAGCGTAGATTGATGTTCCAGAACTAACTGATAGGGTTTAAATGTAGAGAATTATAATTGCAAAAATTGAATTTCAGTCAAAGTGTCCCATAAAACACAATTTCATTTTAGGGCGACGATTTTCGTGAATTTTGCGAATCTTTGGTAAAGTTATGTCGGGTTGCAAAAAGCTTTAATCAAACATTTTTTGATTGTGACATAAATGTCCAAGACAGAAATATTTTTTCTAAATTTCGACTACAATGACACTGGGGCAGAAGTATCACGAAAGAACGGGTAAAGTATAAAAAAATCCTTTCTTTTTACATATTCTTAAAAATGAATTATTGCAGATAGATCTGCACAGAGCTAAAATCAATACAGTGCCTATATATTCAGGTTTAATTTTATTTATAATTTATTGGTGTCAGGTGTGGGGGTTCTATTATTAATCGTAAGTGTGCTAGGGCGGTTTGAACGAAAATATATACAGACTAGATCACAGTAACCTGGAACATATGTTGTAAACTGAAGTTGTTAAAAGTTATGATTGTTTTAGCCGCTGGCAAGCTTGACGTGAGGGGGGGAGCTGAGGATCCCGGGTCCGGATTTTCCGCAACTTTCAGAAAAAAATGCCATAATCATATATTTAAATAACAAAAAGAATTAAAATAAATTCATAATTGTGAATAATTTAACAAAAATAATAAAATGAAAGCATAAAAGCATCAGACTGAGTGCGAAATTTTCAAAACTACATATAGGTGCTCGTCATTCCGACCCCCTGAGCTCGGTTTTCCTCCCCCCGGGCCTGGCCACTAGGTAGGTAAATACAAGGGCTCTTAGAGGTTCTAGATAATAACAAATTTAATTGCTTTAAGAGGGATATACCGGGTGGTAAAATAAGCGAGGACGTCGGCTCTATCTCAGAAACCATTAATCGAACAACTTTCGGAAAGATTTTTTTATGAGTAAAGTGGTCAAGAGAAATTGCTGGAAATTACTTTTAAGTTCCTCATTTCGCCGCAAGGGGGCACAATTAAAAATTGTTTTTTTTAATTCTAAATTTTTCCGAAAATTCCCATATCAAGGTATAACTCTGATTACATCATTGGAAAGCTTAGACAATTCTGCATTATTTTGGTTTAAGGCTCATTGGCGTTCCGACCTTTATAAGAGTGGGAGAAGCTATTGAAAGTGTAAACATTAAAATCGCTGTAACTTCTAAACGACCTAACCGATTTTACTAAATTTAAGCTTGTTTGGAAGAGAAAGGCAAGTACCTTCAATTGTTGTATCCAACTATCCAATGGTACAAGAAGTTTTTAATAAAATTGCTAGAGGGCGCAATTTGTATAAAAAATTATTGTTTTGGCAATAACTCTGAAACGAACAAAGAAATCTTCACATCTTTGCTTGCAAATTTCATCTACTTTTCGATTATGATGTCATAGTTATACCGTATGGTTTGAATTTTCGGGATAAAATCGAAAAAACTGTTATTATTACAAATTGCGCCCTCTAGCAATTTTATTAAACACTATTGTGTACTGTTGGATACGGCAATTGAAGATGCTTATTTTCCCCTTCCAAACAAGCTTAAATTTAGTAAAATCGGATAAGTCGTTTAGAAGTTACAGCGAGTTTAATGTTTACACTTTCAATAGCTTCTCCCACTCTTATCAAGGTCGGTACGCCAATGAGCCTTAAACCAAAATGATGCAGAATTGTCTAAGCTTTCCAATGATTTAATCAGAGTTATACCTTAATATAGGAATTTTCGGAGAAATTTAGAATTTAAAAAAACAATTTTTAATTGTGCCCCCTTGCGGCGAAATGAGGAACTTAAAAGTAATTTCCAGCAATTTCTCTTGTCCACTTTACTCATAAAAAAATCTTTCCGAAAGTTGTACGATTAATGGTTTCCGAGATAAAGCCGACGTCCTCGCTTATTTGACCACCCGGTACAACCCGTAAGACCATTAATGATTTTATATTGCTGCTGTCATGTTTCTACATTTCTGCAAGCTTTCAATTTGAAATCAAACAAAACCATGTCCCTTTGAACATATACGCCATCTTCTTTAAACGATAGTAATAGTTGAAGGAAAGTTCAGAAACCTGGCAAGTAGACCAATAGCGATACTTATTATCTAACCAACATTGCTCCCCTAACCAATTATATCGCTCCAGGCCAGGGCAGTGACTTCTTCCTTTCGAGGACTGATTAACAACGAAACAACAAGCTCAGAGTAACAACGGGGATGTCCACAATTTAAGCCTAATTTTAAAACGGTCTGTTCTTTTTTCGCTGTTAAGTTACGTTGTAACGCCACACTATTTACATAGAGACAGACAACTTTTACGCTTATCACATAACATCCACTACTTTTACGCATTCCGTTTTTAATTCAGTCAATGTAAAAATTCGTATCGTTATTCGGCGAAACAATCTTTACATTTTTCCCTTTCGGGTGGTGACGTCAGCATCTTTTTTGTACTCCTGTTCATACAACTTGCCGCTGCATGGCGACAGACATACCGGCGTCGCGTCGCCAACGTCTCGACGTCTTTCCAATCGAGGAATGATCGCGATATTATGTTTGTTCGGTAAAGATGATATTCAAAAGTCTAGAATTACGATTTGTAATTTGAGTCTTACGACGATAACAATTTAAAGATGGTCTATTAAAACAGTTTTATGACACAGTTAATAAAAAACTGTTTTATTTAATGAACTACACTTTGTATTTGGACCCCCAAGGTTGTAGGTGTAAGCTACTGGTTTAGTAGCAATTTTATTTTAGGTGCATTAAATCGGACCTTAGAATATTTTCTTAAAGCTCTACAAAATGCAAAGTACAACTATTTGCAGATGATACCTTAATATATCTAATTGGCGAGGATGTTGAGAGTGTTATCAAAATAATTAACGAAGAACTAGAAATTCTACATAAATGGATAACTCGGAACGGATTGAGTTTGAATATAGAAAAACTAAGTATATGATAATAAGAAGTAAGCAAAATAGCATTGAAACGGAAACAGCAACCAAAATATTCATTAACAGGCATAATATAGACAAAGTAAAGGAATATAAATTCTTGGGTATTATAATTGACGATCATCTCACATTTTCCAGCCATGCACAATACATAACAAAAAAAATTGCAAAAAAAGTTAACCTTTTAGGAAGAATGAGTGCCTATTTAACGGAGTGGTCCAAATTAAACATAGATAAGACAATTATATTGCCTCATTTTAATTATTGTACATCTATATTGTTTCTGCTCAATGAGACGGAGATAAACATAATATTGCAAAATTTAAGAAATGTGTCAGATGTACATGATTATCCAACACGGACAAGGGAGAACTTTTATGTGAATACAGTGTCTACTACAACGTATAGCCAAAGAAACCTTTTCCATAATGGCCTTATTCAGTACAATCAACTGCCCAATAATGTTAAGATCTCTCAATCAATAAAAAGTTTTCGAAAAAAGTGTATAGAGACTATTATTGTAAAAGTAATGTTGTCATACAATAGATATGAATGTATATACCTAGTTATTGTAGCAAATTGTAAAGTTTTGTAAATGCTAATTATGTAATTGTTAGCTTTGCTATTAAATAAAGATTATTATTATTATTATTATTATGTTATTTTAAAAACAACAAATTCCATAACGCTACGTATTGAAACGTTTGAGTGAAGGTAACGGAACGTATTGAAACATGGTAGTAGGTTACAATTTTATCTTTTTTTTTGAAGAAATAGTCCATGCTTAAAGTGGAGTTGAAAGTATGGGAAAGAAAGAAAAAACCAAAAGTAAAAAAAAAAATTGTGGAGGAAGACTTTTGGTTTTTTCTTTCTTTCCCATTTATCTTTTTGGCTTACTGTCAGGGTCATTTCCAGGAAGCCTACTATTTAACATGCGATCCGACCCATGATCCCCAGTCATATGAAGCATTCCGAGGTTTACCCTTGGTTTTACGCATCAGAGTATAATGTATCAAGTTTGGAAAGTGTTTCGTCTTCCGCATTTTATATGAAGGGGTAGAAATGGAAGATGATGCAGTTTATACACTCTCCTATACATTTTCTATGACGTAGGTCAGCAATGCGATAATTCACACCAAATGTACCAAATTTTGCTAGTGCTGCAGACCGCAGAATTAACCTAGGAAACGTCTTTAACTCGATTGTTAAAAATAAAATAAAAAAACAAGTATCATTAGGACAATGTAATTTTTAAAAAAAGGAAAGAAATCAATCGAGCATGGATATTTGATATACCGTGCGAGCAAAAATTATTTGCATCAAAGAGGGCTTGGATTAAAAAACGTAGGGCTTGGTTTAGATCACAATGATATTATGGGGACGATGAACCTGAAGCTAGCGGCCAGCGGCCAACGGCCGAATAAATAAATATTTCGCGCGGAGTGTACCACATAGGCAGTGTATGCTTTCCCTGATTATAAATATGTATATCTTTTATTTATAATATAATTGTGGCAAAATTAGAAAAACTATTATAGTCTATAAGAGGTGGAGTGTGCGCAATTTAATAGGCGTTATTATTACCAAAAAAATAAACTACAAGGTAGATTCAAAAATGAGGGAAAAAACTATTTCTGTAAAAATGGCATTTCACAATAAAACTTCGTGGAGGGCTTTATTATATTACAAACTACAACATACTTAAAGAATTTTTCCCTAAATAGCCTCTACGGGGTTCATTCAGAAATTTAAAATAAACATGTTTTTACAAAAACCGTAGTTTTAACTAGTTCACGTTGAAACTTCGTAGAGGGCTTTATTATATTACAAACTACAACATACTTGAAGGATTTTTTCAGAAATAGCCTTTACGGGGTTCATTCTGAAAATTAAAATAAAAATTTTTTTACAAAAACCGTAGTTTTAACTAGTTCACGTTGAAACTTCGTGGATGGCTTTATTATATTACAAACTACAACATACTTGAAGGATTTTTCCCTAAATAGCCTCTACGGGGTTCATTCAGAAATTTAAAATAAATTTTTTTTTACAAAAACCGTAGTTTTAACTAGTTCACGTTAAAACTTCGTGGAGGGCTTTATTATATTACAAACCACAACATACTTAAAGGATTTTTCCCTAAATAGCCTCTACGGGGTTCATTCAGAAATTTAAAATAAACATGTTTTTACAAAAACCGTAGTTTTAACTAGTTCACGTTGAAACTTCGTAGAGGGCTTTATTATATTACAAACTACAACATACTTGAAGGATTTTTTCAGAAATAGCCTTTACGGGGTTCATTCAGAAAATTAAAATAAACATTTTTTTACAAAAACCGTAGTTTTAACTAGTTCACGTTGAAACTTCGTGGATGGCTTTATTATATTACAAACTACAACATACTTGAAGGATTTTTCCCTAAATAACCTCTACGGGGTTCATTCAGAAATTTAAAATAAAATTTTTTTTACAAAAACCGTAGTTTTAACTAGTTCACGTTAAAACTTCGTGGAGGGCTTTATTATATTACAAACCACAACATACTTAAAGGATTTTTCCCTAAATAACCTCTACGGGGTTCATTCAGAAATTTAAAATAAAATTTTTTTTACAAAAACCGTAGTTTTAACTAGTTCACGTTGAAACTTCGTGGATGGCTTTATTATATTACAAACTACAACATACTTGAAGGATTTTTCCCTAAATAGCCTCTACGGGGTTCATTCAGAAATTTAAAATAAAATTTTTTTTACAAAAACCGTAGTTTTAACTAGTTCACGTTAAAACTTCGTGGAGGGCTTTATTATATTACAAACCACAACATACTTAAAGGATTTTTCCCTAAATAGCCTCTACGGGGTTCATTCAGAAATTTAAAATAAAATTTTTTTTACAAAAACCGTAGTTTTAACTAGTTCACGTTAAAACTTCGTGGAGGGCTTTATTATATTACAAACCACAACATACTTAAAGGATTTTTCCCTAAATAGCCTCTACGGGGTTCATTCAGAAAATTAAAATTAACATTTTTTTACAAAAACCGTAGTTTTAACTAGTTCACGTTAAAACTTCGTGGAGGGCTTTATTATATTACAAACCACAACATACTTAAAGGATTTTTCCCTAAATAGCCTCTACGGGGTTCATTCAGAAAATTAAAATTAACATTTTTTTACAAAAACCGTAGTTTTAACTAGTTCACGTTAAAACTTCGTGGAGGGCTTTATTTAATTACAAACCACAACATATCTGAAAAAATAGCCTTTACGGGATTCATTCAAAAGTTTTGTTTTTGTAAGATAATTTTTACGAAAATAAGAATTTCATTAAATGTCGAAATTTCATTAATCGAAATCGTGGCAAAGCTACTAAAAAATGTAATCGTGAAGAAGTAAAAAAAAAAATGTGTAACTTTGGTGGAAACGTGCCAGGCGACTGACGCGTCACCATACACCTCCGTTCACAGCTGAAAGACAAAAACCAGGTAATACTGTGCTGCGGCGTGTTATAAACGCCCCCTCCACCTTAAACGGCTCGCATAAGCACCTAAGCTTCACCTAAGCGTAATACTATTGGACAATTCGTATCGATGAATGCGTTTAACCCGAGGTTTAACCGAATAAGATATTATTTTGGATGCTGTTGTTTTTAAATAGCTGTTCTTTTTAGAAGATAGGTTGATGTATGTATGTAGGTACCTACATATATTATATGTGTGCATAACTTAATTATTGTACTGGTTACTTTTGTTGATTTTAAAATATCCATTTGTTTGAAGTTATTCTTTTGCTCTTTAGACCTTTTTTTTGTTTTATTCCCGTTTTTATCATGGGTGGTCGACGTGGAAGAAGGCGGCTTAAAGATTTCTCCTTAGATGAAGCTATTCAATTTATTATATCGCGGGGACATACTATAGAGTTTGTTAAAAATTGCTCTCCGAGGGATAGCAACTCATTCCTAGGAGAACTATGTATTTATATGCATATTGAAAACAAGCTTTTAAATCGCCTATTCATTTCTCGGCGGGTTAAAAGTTTTTCCCAAACAGTCAACGAAATTGATACTGGTTGCAATAGTTTGAAAATTTTCCCGGAAAATATTAAACCTGATCATACTTACTCGACATCTAATTTTATCGATTCTGATATAATTTTGTCCGATATGCCAATTAAAGATAATATGTTTTCAAACAAAAAAGATTTGACTATAAAAGTTCCAGCGTCGTTTTGGAATAAATTTGTAGTAAATAACAATATTCGATTAGCAAAAGGCTGGACAGACGAATTCAACAAAATTTTTAGTGTTTACTACCGCTATTGCATATTAGTCTTTAAGTGGCATAAATGCAACTTACAAAAAGAAAAATTTTATGCAGTAGCAAAATGTAAGAATTCAGAATGCGCCACGTTTCGTTTTGAAACAACGTCTTTAATTCAGCCGTTTGGAGATATAGAACTAAATGTTGTCAAAGACAAAGATATTAACCATAATAATAGTGAGGTACATCGGAGGTTTATTAAAGGTACTGACCGACTCGAGTATAAAAAAACATTAATCGGACAGACTCCGACCAATGTTAAATATGATAAACTTGGTGCGGTAGCAGAAGATATTTTACAATCGGGCAACAGAAATGATGCACCAAGTTCCATGCTCCTGCATAACCTGTGCAATTTTATCGAAGCATATCGTACTGCTCGGGTTAAAAAGGTAACTCGGTGGCAAACATGGATACTGTCGGTACCTTTAGATGTACCTATGCAGTCGGCAGCAGACAACTCCTCCGGTAACTGCGGAGTTCATGTATGTTCCTGGGCATACACAATTTGCAGTAGTTCATTTTATGAATTTTCCGAAAAAGATATGAATAACATTAGAAAAGGAATTGCCTCATGGTTACTTAATTCGAATGAAATTGCTTCAAATACACATAGAAACGACCTAAGAACTATTATTTTTAACTCCAATATAAACCAAAATACAGCAAAACACGAGCCTAAAAAAATTGGCATAATTTTTACACCACCTTTTGAGTTTTCCTCAACGCTCGAATACTGTGCAAGTCTAAAGACACTTTTACAAGCTCAAGGTTAGCGCGTTTTATTCTTATTCAATTTCTGAATGAACCCCGTAGAGGCTATTTAGGGGAAAATCCTTCAAGTATGTTGTGGTTTGTAATATAATAAAGCACTCCACGAAGTTTTAACGTGAACTAGTTAAAACTACGGTTTTTGTAAAAAAATGTTAATTTTAATTTTCTGAATGAACCCCGTAGAGGCTATTTAGGGAAAAATCCTTTAAGTATGTTGTGGTTTGTAATATAATAAAGCACTCCACGAAGTTTTAACGTGAACTAGTTAAAACTACGGTTTTTGTAAAAAAATGTTAATTTTAATTTTCTGAATGAACCCCGTAGAGGCTATTTAGGGAAAAATCCTTCAAGTATGTTGTGGTTTGTAATATAATAAAGCACTCCACGAAGTTTTAACGTGAACTAGTTAAAACTACGGTTTTTGTAAAAAAATGTTAATTTTAATTTTCTGAATGAACCCCGTAGAGGCTATTTAGGGAAAAATCCTTCAAGTATGTTGTGGTTTGTAATATAATAAAGCACTCCACGAAGTTTTAACGTGAACTAGTTAAAACTACGGTTTTTGTAAAAAAATGTTAATTTTAATTTTCTGAATGAACCCCGTAGAGGCTATTTAGGGAAAAATCCTTCAAGTATGTTGTAGTTTGTAATATAATAAAGCCCTCTACGAAGTTTCAACGTGAACTAGTTAAAACTACGGTTTTTGTAAAAACATGTTTATTTTAAATTTCTGAATGAACCCCGTAGAGGCTATTTAGGGAAAAATCCTTCAAGTATGTTGTGGTTTGTAATATAATAAAGCACTCCACGAAGTTTTAACGTGAACTAGTTAAAACTACGGTTTTTGTAAAAAAATTTTTATTTTAATTTTCTGAATGAACCCCGTAAAGGCTATTTCTGAAAAAATCCTTCAAGTATGTTGTTGTTTGTAATATAATAAAGCCCTCCACGAAGTTTTAACGTGAACTAGTTAAAACTACGGTTTTTGTAAAAAAATGTTTATTTTAATTTTCTGAATGAACCCCGTAAAGGCTATTTCTGAAAAAATCCTTCAAGTATGTTGTAGTTTGTAATGTAATAAAGCCCCCTACGAAGTTTTAACGTGAACTAGTTAAAACTACGGTTTTTGTAAAAAAATGTTTATTTTAATTTTCTGAATGAACCCCGTAAAGGCTATTTCTGAAAAAATCCTTCAAGTATGTTGTAGTTTGTAATGTAATAAAGCCCCCTACGAAGTTTTAACGTCAACTAGTTAAAACTACGGTTTTTGTAAAAAAATGTTTATTTTAATTTTCTGAATGAACCCCGTAAAGGCTATTTCTGAAAAAATCCTTCAAGTATGTTGTAGTTTGTAATGTAATAAAGCCCCCTACGAAGTTTTAACGTGAACTAGTTAAAACTACGGTTTTTGTAAAAAAATTTTTATTTTAATTTTCTGAATGAACCCCGTAAAGGCTATTTCTGAAAAAATCCTTCAAGTATGTTGTTGTTTGTAATATAATAAAGCCCTCCACGAAGTTTTAACGTGAACTAGTTAAAACTACGGTTTTTGTAAAAAAATGTTTATTTTAATTTTCTGAATGAACCCCGTAAAGGCTATTTCTGAAAAAATCCTTCAAGTATGTTGTAGTTTGTAATGTAATAAAGCCCCCTACGAAGTTTTAACGTGAACTAGTTAAAACTACGGTTTTTGTAAAAAAATGTTTATTTTAATTTTCTGAATGAACCCCGTAAAGGCTATTTCTGAAAAAATCCTTCAAGTATGTTGTAGTTTGTAATGTAATAAAGCCCCCTACGAAGTTTTAACGTGAACTAGTTAAAACTACGGTTTTTGTAAAAAAATGTTTTTTTAAATTTTCTGAATGAACCCCGTAAAGGCTATTTCTGAAAAAATCCTTCAAGTATGTTGTAGTTTGTAATATAATAAAGCCCTCCACGAAGTTTTAACGTGAACTAGTTAAAACTACGGTTTTTGTAAAAAAATTTTTATTTTAAATTTCTGAATGAACCCCGTAGAGGCTATTTAGGGAAAAATCCTTCAAGTATGTTGTAGTTTGTAATATAATAAAGCCCCCCACGAAGTTTTAACGTGAACTAGTTAAAACTACGGTTTTTGTAAAAAAATGTTTATTTTAATTTTCTGAATGAACCCCGTAAAGGCTATTTCTGAAAAAATCCTTCAAGTATGTTGTAGTTTGTAATATAATAAAGCCCTCTACGAAGTTTCAACGTGAACTAGTTAAAACTACGGTTTTTGTAAAAACATGTTTATTTTAAATTTCTGAATGAACCCCGTAGAGGCTATTTAGGGAAAAATTCTTTAAGTATGTTGTAGTTTGTAATATAATAAAGCACTCCACGAAGTTTTAACGTGAACTAGTTAAAACTACGGTTTTTGTAAAAAAATGTTAATTTTAATTTTCTGAATGAACCCCGTAGAGGCTATTTAGGGAAAAATCCTTTAAGTATGTTGTGGTTTGTAATATAATAAAGCACTCCACGAAGTTTTAACGTGAACTAGTTAAAACTACGGTTTTTGTAAAAAAATGTTAATTTTAATTTTCTGAATGAACCCCGTAGAGGCTATTTAGGGAAAAATCCTTCAAGTATGTTGTGGTTTGTAATATAATAAAGCACTCCACGAAGTTTTAACGTGAACTAGTTAAAACTACGGTTTTTGTAAAAAAATGTTAATTTTAATTTTCTGAATGAACCCCGTAGAGGCTATTTAGGGAAAAATCCTTCAAGTATGTTGTAGTTTGTAATATAATAAAGCCCCCCACGAAGTTTTAACGTGAACTAGTTAAAACTACGGTTTTTGTAAAAAAATGTTTATTTTAATTTTCTGAATGAACCCCGTAAAGGCTATTTCTGAAAAAATCCTTCAAGTATGTTGTAGTTTGTAATATAATAAAGCCCTCTACGAAGTTTCAACGTGAACTAGTTAAAACTACGGTTTTTGTAAAAACATGTTTATTTTAAATTTCTGAATGAACCCCGTAGAGGCTATTTAGGGAAAAATTCTTTAAGTATGTTGTAGTTTGTAATATAATAAAGCCCTCCACGAAGTTTTATTGTGAAATGCCATTTTTACAGAAATAGTTTTTTCCCTCATTTTTGAATCTACCTTGTAGTTTATTTTTTTGGTAATAATAACGCCTATTAAATTGCGCACACTCCACCTCTTATAGACTATAATAGTTTTTCTAATTTTGCCACAATTATATTATAAATAAAAGATATACATATTTATAATCAGGGAAAGCATACACTGCCTATGTGGTACACTCCGCGCGAAATATTTATTTATTCGGCCGTTGGCCGCTGGCCGCTAGCTTCAGGTTCATTGGGGACGATATATCTAACCAAATCTAGGTAAAATTTTTGTCAAATTTATATTATGACATGATATGCCAAACTAATGAGTAATAAAATAAGTAGACAAATACAAATTTATTTTTGTTGTTTACAAAATTACAATACTTGCACTTTATAAGGAAATAAATTTTGCTGCTTCTTAAGAATAGTCCTGCATGTTCCATAAGATCTTCCCACTTCTTGGGACAGGCGTCTTATACAATTTGTTGGCGTATTTTGCATTATTTCACGAACGTTTGCAACAAGTTCTTCTGTTCTTACAGATGCTCATTTTTTGTGTTGTATAGAACCTGTTTCCCTAAACAAAGCCACGGTTCTTTTCAGGCGATGATAAAAATTCCCAGCAATAAAAGCAACGTTAGGAAAATGTTCGTGAAAATCGTCCATGCACAAACCCGGATTGTATTGCCACTCACCATTTACTCTAACCCGTTACGAAAATACGCTTCAACCATGAATGTTTTGTGCTGTTCCGTAAAGCCCATTGTGTGAATTGTTCAAGAAATTGGAAAAATTAGCGATAAGTCAAATTACTTGTAACGACTGTCAAAGATGACGGAATAACTGATTGATTGTTAATTCAGGTAGTTACTGACACCCAACAGGTATTAAGCTCTACGGCTAAGCATTACGTCTTTAGATGCAAGGCCCTCTTTGATGCAAATAATTTTTGCTCGCACGGTACATATTATTAATTTTCTTAACTTTACAACATATTACAGTATACGTATACTGTAATAGTGCGTCAGTCACAGGCAGAGAACACACAGCCAACGAGAAGCGACAGCTCGGCGTTTTGCGGGTCCTGTTTTGGTACGCGCATGTCGCAAAGATGTTGTGTATCGCTAAAAAACATGTGCCCGTCTAAATTGTGTTTAGTCCGCGAGCTGACGTTGCGCCTAGCTAATTGTGATATTATTTTGTTTTCGTTCTGTGTTGTAAAAGGTCTGGATATTATTGTGCCTACCCGTATTGTTCTGTCAAAAGTAGTCAAAACCGGCAAAGGATTAAGTTTATTTAGTTTTCCAAAGGAGTACGAACGGTAATTATTATGATAATCAATTAATTATAATATGGATAATAGATTTAAAATTTTTAATCTTAAAGTTTTTTGGGATGTAGGTACATATTTTTAACAGACTTGATAAATAAAGATGGAGCTTATTAGTTTCCTTATGTTTTTATGTTTAATCGCGAATAATTGTTGATATGATAAAATAAAATAATAAGATATAAGTTGTAAAGGTCTGGTTAAAATAGTTTTTGGGTAGATTTATTTCAAAAGGGGTAGAAATAATGGATATTATGTTGCTTTATATACATTATTTTGTTATAGTGCAAAATTGTGGATAGGCGCCTGCAGTAGGCCAGATTTATTGCCAAAGATTATAAATGCACACAAAAACTATCGGTTTTGTGAAAACCATTTCGAAGAAAAATATTTTTCAAGAAGTGCAACTATTAAAAAAACCTTATTTCCGCAAGCAGTACCCACAACGTTTTCTAACCTTTCGCCAACATGTGAAGAAATGCCTGAAGAAATTATTCCATCATTAGGAGAGCCTCCCAAAAAAATTATTATATTGTCAGGTTTGTATATGCTTTATACAGTGACCGGCAGAAAGTTCGCACCAAGGGTTTTTTTTTATTTAAAAACTTACCAAATTTTTTTGGCGGTTGAAAAGTTCTGCATGTCCTTAAGCAAAAAAGAGCATAGACAAAACTAGTAAATATTGCGCCGTATACGAGGAAGAGGTGAAAACGTTAAATTCACTCAAGAATAAATTGCCCTTATTTTTCACTGTGGAAATTTTTTTTTATTAGGAAATGTTGTTTGCACTTAAAACTTATCCAAATATACCAAATTTTAGCTCGGTAGCACAAATATAAATATTTTTCATGGCTACTAGATTTAAATGAAAACGAATTTTATTGTAAGGGTTTAAACACCAGAAAAGTTGAATTATTTTTGACGTTATTTTATTATACGTCCAGTTCTCGCGTATTTAAACAAATTTAAGTAAGTTATGTGTCTAATTGCCCAAGAGGTGTTAAAAAATTGAATTTATAGGTTGCATAGCTTCTATCGATTCGTTATACGAGGGGGCGTAAAAAAAAGTAAAAACACTTTTTTTGTGGTACCGAGCTGAAATTTGGTATTTATGGATAACTTTTAAGTGCAAACAACATTTCCTTATAACAAAATTTTCTACAGTGAAAAATAAGGGCACTTTATTCTTGAATGAATTTAACGTTTTCACCTCTCCCTCGTATACAGCGCAATATTTACTAGTTTTGCCTATGCTCTTTTTTGTTTAGCGACATGCAGAACTTAAAAAGTTATACGAAAGCTACGAATTTTATCAAATATATAAGTTGTTTTAAATAGGCAAATGTAAAACAATATGTAATTATTATTCCTCTAGTAATTTCAGAATTAACATGTATTTCTGAATAAAATTTTTGTTTTTTTACAACAGCTTTTTACTTATTCAGGGTGAATTAACTTTTTTTTAATCCCCGAAGGACCATATTTTTTTTTATCCATGGGTAAGTAACTATGACACTAAAGCAATTGTCAAAAACGTCACTGTAGTTTTTAAAGCGCAAAAAACTGTGTAACAAATTACTGACGTTTTAATAAAATGATATTTATCTCACGCCACCCCATATCTACGTATATTGTTATTCCAAAGTCAGTGTGATGACAGTCCATACGGCGGTAAACAATCTCAAAGAGACCGACGTTTACCGCCGTATGGAATGATTGGAATGTCATCAAACTGACATTATTGGATAAATTATACCTAGTCACGATATATTTTGACGTACCTAATAGTGTTCTATAATTTATGTTATAACATGTTTATAATATATAAGTACATATTTTTGCCCGTCACAAATCGAAGGAAACTTAAACAAATCTTTAAAAGCGTTAGAAATTTAAAAGTTTTTTAATATAATAATTTTTTTCATTTTCTACTTCAATAATATTCTTAATTCCCAAGACTAACAAATTTACAACTTTTTTTAAGTTTTTATGTTTGAAAAATAAATCAAGTTATAACATTTGCACCTGTACTAAAAAGTAATGTCGTTCAGTGTAGAAAATAAGCAAGTTTTCTCGGAGTATTAAGTTGTGGATCGACCGTTATCGTTGTGTGAAGGTCACTGAAAAACGACCAGTCGATATCAAAGGTACCGACAGGTATTGTCGCTTCTGCTTGCTGTTAATATTCTGTGGTCACAGGCCTCCATAGTTCCTATTTTCATTCATATGCTAACAGGGTAAGTATTTCAGGAAAATATTTTCGCAAGTACATGGTACCCCAAAACAGGGTGATAATATAAAGTTTAACAGTCGTATTCACTAAAGGGGTTTAAATTTAAAATTGTCTTAAATTGACAGTTCTAGGTTTGAAATGACAAGTGTCAGAATAAGTCTACTAAGTATTGTTCTGTGATTCTTTTTTTGGTTTGTCTATTCTTAATAAAAATAGATTTTGAAAGGTACCAGTTTCTTTAGTAGAACTTAAACTATTTTGGTAACAACATCCCGGTAAAATTATTTTAATTGCAAAAAATTAAATTAACTCGGAAATTAGTTATATAGCGCACTGAAACAACGACACGGGATACTAGAAGATCTAAATATTTTGATGGACTAAATTTAAACTCTTTAGTAAATATGTGTGGTATTGTTTAAATGGGACGCCCTGTATTTTTTAAATTTGTAGGTTCGTATTTACTGTTCTTTATAATTGATTATGAAATTAAGGCTTAAAGCAACAGAACAATTAATATACACCCTATTAAGAAAACGTCTAACATAGTCATCTTCTGGTTGGTTGTTATTGTATTATCTTGAGAGTGCTATTTATATAAAATCTTATTAAAAGGCACTTTACGCTCTAGTCCGCAAAATTTGCTAACGTCACTATCACAGATCGTTACCAGAGAACAATAATCACGTTTACAAAGTAAGATGAAAACAATCGAAAATAATAATGTTCTGTAGAAGATAGCTAACACACAATTAACTACTTTTATACAATAAAATTAAATAATTCATATTTGATGTCGCAGACTCCAACTGTTTATTAGTTGTGTGTGCCTACAAGGGCGGTTTTTGATCAGTGTTGCCAACTGTTGAACATTGGATTTTACCAAAAGGACATTGAAATGTTACCAGAATTTTACCAAATCATAAAAAAAATATTTTTTTTATCATCATATTTTTGATTTTTTTTTAAGCATAAATAGTTTAAAAAAACCTTTTGTTTTTGGCGTAGGCGTAAATAATACAAATATACCTATTATAGGGAATCCAACAATCTATCAAAATCCAAATTTTTGCGCCCTGGGAGGTTGGAGTGCCAATATAACATCACTTTTTTGTTGTGTTATAACAAAAAAGAGGTTATATTGGCACTCCGAGACCACCACCTAGGGCGTACTAGAAATTTTGGTTTTGACAGATCGTTGGATTCCCTAATACTAGATTTAAACTTTTTAGATTGTTATATTGAAATATTCAAATCTATAACAGATACAACAGAGAAACGAAAATAAACTCTAACTGTTGATACAACAGAAAAACAAAAAATAAACACATACAAATAATTAAAAAACGGTAAAAATTTCGGTCCGATTTTACCAGAAACGTCAAACGATTTTACCAGAACTTTTACTAGGTAAAACTTTGCAAAACTACGTTACCAAATGACCTTTTGATTTTACCAGATCTAGTACAAAATTTACCGAGATGGCAACACTGTTTTTGATGTACATAAATGAATACAAAAAGGACTTGGTGCGAGTTAAAAAGAGATTGATCAGGATTCAACGTTCCAAGTGCCAACATGTTCGAGGTTTGAGCGCGATTCACATTCCACTCATAGCAGCAAATACGTTCGGGCTGAAATTCTCAGGTAAGCGTACGGTGAAAATATATGTATATACAGTGCCCAACTAGCAAAATTATATGTATAATGATTGTATAAACCACTACACAAGGAAAGTTGATAAAACCAAATAATTTTTAAAGGGGTTTTTAAACCGTAATACGATACCTATACAACCAAAAAAGGCCCATTTTTATAAAATATTTTAATTCTATAGTGTCTGTATTGTAAGGCTATACAGTCATTATACAATTCATATGGGTATATTTAAATAACACTTATAAAACTGGTATATAGATATCCTCTTGGGCTGCCTTATAAATTGCATTTATTTTAAACAACAATTTCCTTTTATAATGTTACACAAAATTACCAAAATATCTCAAAATTGCTGTATAACCCAGGTCTTGCAAAATAATATGGATAACATTTATAAGTTAAAATGGCGATGGAATATTTCTAATAAAAAATATTTTGTAATGATAGAATCTTTGACAAACGGCATTAAATGACGAATCTTATGTGCCCGGCAACTTTTTCTGACAAAATATATATACTTTTACTATAAAAAATGCAAGCGCCTTCTCTTTGTCGTAAATTTGGGTTTATTACGATAACAAATATTTAACAAAAAAAGTAAAAATTTAATCTGCAGTATATTTTACCCCAGATTTAATAAGTGAATGATAGAATAATTATGTAATTATGCATAATGGCGTCAGTCGAAATAGCGAAAGGAAGTGAAAAATATGGCGGATTTTTAATACAATGTTTTCGTTCTCTTTTCGTCATTATACGACGCTTTGGTTGAATAATATTGTCTAATTATACGCTAAAAAGTCGTTTGGTTCTTTTTGGGTCATTATAGGAGACTTTAGTGGTGTAATGTTGCCTATGCAGGCGCTAAAGAAACCTTACATGAACGCCATCTATACCGTTTTTGAAAGGTTGCCAACTCTTAATTAGGTAGGTACCTAGGTGTATTATAATACTAGACAAAAGTCGAAACCCATTTTTAAATTTTGGGACCATTATGAGCCAACCATGTCCAAAGTAATTAAGTAAGAGGATTTATTTTATTTTATAGTTTGTTGACTTAACTACTTGTGAATTTTAAGGACGTGTTTGTCCCCTTCTTTGTTTTCACCTCTATTTTTAGGTAGGATCTAGAATATATTATTTTATTATATGCACTTTGTCAATGAAATTGTATGTTCTTTAATAATAAAGCATGTTTTGATTTAATTTTAACTTGTTTATCGTCATTTTTGTTCTATAAACGGAAATGAGGTTAAGTTGTATAACGCGGTGTTAGTAAACATTTTATTCTAATAAGATGCATTTTAATGTTATAAGAATTTTATAATAGTGACAATTTCTAAGATTATGAACGTCTATTAAAGTAAGCTGCACAACTTCTTATTCAATGTGTATAAAACTATTTTATAACTGTTGTATTGACAAATACTATACAGTTTATATATACATTTTTTAGAACTATTTTAAAAGGGCTGTGTAAAATGTGATATAAATAATTATGCAATACTAATAAAACACAGATAGTCCTGATTGTCGTTTCTACTATAATATTTGTTGTATATTCATTCTTACAACTATATTAAGGGATAATTTGGTTCGTTCGCTAGAATGGTTTTAACTATCGGCACTATAGAACTGAAGTATTCTTTAAATAGCACTAACGAACACCTATATAATACTTTTGTCGTTTTGGATATCCATATTGATAGTTGGGTGTGGATAGAGTTTGGAAGAGGAAAAACTTTTTTATTAGTATCTAGGTAAAGAAGAATAAGTCATTCTTTATAAAAATTTCTGCTTGTTCTGAAACTACAATTTCGAATATCACATTTGCGATTACTATACAGGGTTTGTCACAAGCAACATTTTTTAGTTTTCTGGATCTTTTTTTTTTCAATTCCTTGATTTATTAAAATAAATTTTACTAGTGTTGAAACTACAATCACACAAATCTATTAGATTTGCGATTACTATACAAGGTTTGTCAGAAACAACAGTTTTTGTTTTTTGGATTTCGTTTAAACTACATTTAAGTACGTAAAAACAAACAACTATTGTTGCTTTCTTACTTCGAATAGGTATATGGTTTTATATTTGGCGGAGTAACGATTTTGTTGTAAGAACACCATTTTTTATTTGCCTACTTTTGAAGTATTTTTAGTATTACATGTCATATTACTTCAATTCATTCAATCATAAATTATAAAACTTTTATTCAAACATGGTACCACCGAGTTAGCGCATATATAGTTCAACTCTCAGTTCAACTCGACATCTGAATTACCGGGAACAGTTCCTAACTTGCTTTTGTATTTGGATATTTACAATAACAAGTTACTGTATTTTTTTCTTTCAAGAGATCTAAGTTATTATTGAAATTTGTTTTATACACATCTGGCTTTAGATATCCCCATAAATGAAAGTCGATAATTATTGTGAGATCGGGACTCCTACGTGCCAACTGATTTGGACCATAGGTACTTTCCAATCCACTTGTTCCCAAAGTGATGATTTAGCCAATCATCAAAAGGAATTGAAAATTAGAATTGAAAAAAAATCCAAAAAACGAAAACTGTTGTTTCTGACGAACCCTCTATAGTAATCGCAAATCTGATATTCAAAATTGTAGTTTCCGCACAATCAGACGATTTTATAAAGAATGACTTTTTCTTCTATACCTACTAATAAAACGTTTTTCCTCTTCCAAACTCTATCCGTGGACACACTTTATATAATATAAAATAATTATTGAATTTTTAAGTGAAATAATTAAGAAGTAGGTAACTACATGAAATGGAAAACAGGTAAAATAATTCGAGTGTACTTATTCATATAATAATATTTCGAATATTAAAAAAATATTTAAAAAATAATCGTTACCCTAAAACCTTTGTAACTAATACCATCTCAAAACTTAAACACCGCGAAGTCAAAACTAGCACAGAAACGAAAGAGGAGCAACCAGTTCTTACATTACCTTATGTTAAGGGGATTTCTGAGAAGGTTAGAAGGATAACCATAAACTATATTATCAAAACAGCCTCAAATCTGGAAATACGATTAGAAGCTTTCAAAAGTAAAACCCCCCCGTAATGAAAACACAAAAAATTGCATCTATCAAATCCTTTGCGAGTGTGGCGAATCGTACATTGGAGAAACAAAAAGACCTCTTTCCGTACGAGTTAAAGAACATGTGAAACATACCCAAAAAAACTTCGAGATCAGGTATAGCAAAACCTGTGCGGACCAACCAACATAATATACAGTGGACAGAAGCCAAGGTTTTGAACACGGAACAGTCGGGAGAAAACGAAAATTCAAAAAAGCTGCTTATATGAATCAAAATACCCATATATTTAGTAAACCAAGTATAGATATCCCCAGAATCTGGAAGCCTCTTTTTGTCCAAAACCAACAGTTCAAACTTCACAATCCAATAAGCATGTAGGCGGAGTCATCAAGCTTCATTGCACATGGATAGTATTTAAGACAGTAGCCTTAGAATTATAATTTAGTTTACACTTGAAAACGGTTAGAGATACTAACTAACCGAAACGTTATGTTATGTACGAGAAGGTAATTTTTTTGATAATACTTCATTGTCTACCACTTTCAAACAAGCATTGTTAATATAGTTAAATTCACATAAAGTTTTAATGCCAAATGTCAAGACTTGTCATTGTCTAGTTACTTTAGATTTCACCAACTTACTAAATTTCTTATACAGCTGAGATTGGTCAGTGTTTTTTCTTTTCTGGAATTGTTCGGCCAACTCTTTTTATTTCTATCTCTTTTTAATCGTATGAAATAATACAAGATAGACATACTTTGTGTGCAGTACAATTATACTAATTAAAATTTGCCATTAGAAATATATATTTTATGAGTTGCTGCAGTATTTGACAAGTATGACAGAACTGAAATGTCACGGCGTTAAAAGTTTATGTGAATTCAACTATAACTTATGTTTTAAAAAATAGGTCGTAAATTAAAAAAATTAAATTAATTGTTTAAATTATTTTATAAAATTATAACAAAAAATAAATTATTGTTTTCATTATGGAATGATTTATGATAAGTTTAATTGTGTATTTATAGTTTTGATGATCATAAATAATATGATAAATAATAAAATATATAAATTGCTTTTGTATTTCAGGAAAATATTGAAACGATAAAAAAATGTAAAAAAAGTTTTTTTCGATAGTCCATTAACACAAAAAAGGTTTTTATCCATAAATAAATCAATCCATATTAAATTAAAAAACTTTTATCGCAAAATTTTTTTTTTTTTTTTTTTTTATTTATTTATTTTACGTCGGCCTTTTTCCGCAACGAGGCCAATCACCGACGCCAGGGAATTTGTCACACACTATCTGGTAATTTTGCCGAATCCCTCTTTGTCGAGGGTAGGGTTCTTTAACGTGCCAACATCCATGACACGGGGCCTACAGTTTAACGTCTCTTCCGAAAGACGGCGCCACCTCTTAAACCAAATTCCAAATTTAACATCGACGTTGCCGGCACCGGGAATGGAACTCGGGCCTACGATCTGTAAGGCTGCTGCGCTAACCACTAGACCACAACGTCGACATCGCAAAATTTTGTTCATATTTTATTCTACCTCTATAGAAACCTTACAAAAACTTTAACACGGTATGATGTCGTAAAACTTATTTAGTCAAGGTTACCATAAACAAGAACGTGCATGGTTAATTTCCCATAAAAGTTCGGGGTGTGTTTCCATGTTTGAATGAGAAAAACAATTAATGAACCTAAGCTTAAACAGCTGTTGACAAAAATATAAAAATCTGATAAACCTGGCCAACCGTAGGTTTGTCCTGCAAACAATGCACGAGAAGTAAGGGAAGTGGGTACATTTGATTTTACAAGATGGTGGCCATGCCTGGCCATCGCGTGCCTGGGTCCATTGTACTTTTTGTGGGTTGGTATGATTCGACGCGAAGTCCCAGATCAAACGAAGAAATTTTACATTTTCACTTTGCAAAGTTTATTTTTCAAAGAATAATATTTTTAAGTACAGAGATAACTAGAGACCGACCGAAGGTTCGGTTAGGGCCAAAAAATCTAGTTTCGGTTTCGGCCGCGCCGAAACTCAGTGTTCGGGAATTGTTGCGCACCGTTCGGCTAACTTTGGATGAGTTTGTAGGCAGTGTTTTTTTTCTGTCGACTTTTTTTTTTAGGTGGGAAGAGTTCAATCCGTTCCCAAGATCGATCTCGTCCTATATAAAATAAATTAGATTTTAGTATACAATAAAATTTTTAACATGTATAAATAAGTTTCGGTTTCGGTTTCGGCCGAAACTGAGACCAAGGCCGAAGATTCGGTTTCGGCTGAAAATCTTGTTTCGGTCGGACACTATAGATAACCTAACTTTAAATTAACAAAATCATAAGGTCGTTTAAGCTTTGCCTTACAAAAAAGGCAATAATAAACGGTGTTCCCAAACGATCACCCATCCAAGTACCTACTATTCGTGCAGGCCATCGCGTGATTTTACGGTTCATACGGAAACTTGTCTATGCGATGCCTGAGAAATTAAAAAGTCATATCACATAATCATAGGAAACCGAAAAATTCATTTACCTTTTATTTATATTTACAATAATTAACTTATTTGTCATTGCAAGAGATTGAACTTTTTCAGGTTAATGCCCGGGTTAATGGTTATTCAATTAATAATTATTCATGGCAATCTGTCAATCTGGAAAAATTCGAAAATTTCTATGTAAGGGCCAGCGCCCATAGAAGTGGCGGTGGTGTGGCGGAGGCGTGGCTCTGGCGAGTGGCATTACCCGTGACAATATAAATGAATTAACCAACGCACACTGAGGTGACGTGGCGGTGGCGTGGTTATGGCTTGCCATAGTGCAACCACTAGAGGCGCTTGACAAGTGGCATGCCACGAGTAGGATTAGATATTGACATGCGGGACTTTGGTTTTATCATGTCAAGTAGCCGAGTAAAACAGTCTTTAGACATTCTATAAAAACACTGAAAACGTTCTGGATATTGGTTGAGCTCTTTAAGTACATTAAAGCTACCATATTTTTTTTTATAAAGGATGCACCCAATATCTTCTTCGGTTTTTAATTTTTGGAATATTATTTAAATGCACTATTGCCAGAACATCCTCATCCTCTGAAGGTGATATAGTGTAATGAATTGCGTACTGCCTCCTACTTCTCTGCCTCTTCAGTGTGCGTCTAAAAACGATGTGGCGATGACGCCACACACAAAAAAATCTAGTATCCAGTTGAGCCTAAAAGTTTCAAACTGAAACTATCATATACATGAATAGGAGCAATGCTAAAGTAAAATTAAATAGAAAATACCTTAGCATCAAAATATAGTTTTAAATTAATACTACATTATTTTAACTTGACTCTACTTTAGTTTTAGGGTAATAAAAATAAATGATCAACCTATCAATAATTTTAGTTACAGATATAGTATACGTTAATATTGATTTGATTCAAAGTATTCTAAGAATAAATATTCGTTATTTTCGTTTTGAGTATGAGTTATTATTAAGTTGAATATACGAAGTTGCATTTGAGCACATATATTTTATTTGTATCTTCAATTTGTGACTATCCTACATTCTCAGCGAAACTAGACAAATCAATTTATTATCATCTTAAAACTAGTTTATTATTAGATAGAGTAAAATTTAAAATCATGTAGTTTTGAAACAGATAGATCTGAAAGGACTATATTATTTAGGTCAGATAGGATAAGCTCACCGCAGTCAATAGAATTGTACAATGTCAAGTTAAAATGTCTTTGTGACATAGGTAACAAATACTATTGTGATATTACCTTAGGTACTATCTGATCTGAATATAGCCCTAACAGATAACTGATAAATAAAACCACTTTTTATTGCTTTTGGTTTTATTAAAAAAAAAAACAGGTAATAAAAAACCATAACTATAACGAATATAAAATTTCCTCCATCACTCTATTACACAAAACGCGCAAAATAGAACACACACTACCAGCATCGGTGAGCATCGACGCGCGACCTCTGCGTGGATGTTAAATAACGACTAAAGTAAACGTATTTCGGTCGTTTCCTCGCAAAACAAGAGGTCACGTGATGCAAATAGCATCAAAGAAATAATAAGGGTTTAGATTTTACTCAAGTTAAGCATAGAGACTGTCTTTGTGCTCGCTGTGAGAATACAAATTTATTCTTATTTTTAAACCCATCATAGTATATTTCACTTTGACCACAATACCTTTTTTTAAAACAAGTATAAGATTATCTTGTTATGATGATGATTTAATCTCTTTATGAACATAATTGTGAATAACTTGATGATATAATTTAAAACCAGTAGTAGTTTAAAAATGAATATATTTTAGTCACGAAATAAAGCAAGTTAGTTTCAAAATAAGGCTATTTGTTTGAGCATTACTATAAGCTTGTTTTGAGAGTAGTTTTTTTTGTGTGCACCGCCACTGCCACTTCTATGGGCGCTGGCCCTTAGCTGGCCAGACACTGGGAGTTAGATGTCGAATAACGATCTTTCTTGCAGGTAGCCAAACCAGATAAGATTGAATATTTAAGGAATATTTCGTAGGATAAGGGTAATTATTTACATTTCCCAGTAAGTAAGCCACAAACTACCGAAGGCCAGTCAAGATTCCCTGTTGGTGTCAGATGTGGGATTTGTTACTTAACTATTACAATAAATTAAAATATAGGCTATACTTGGTTAAGTAAGGAGAAATAGGAAGAAAAAAGGAATAATTTCTTACATTTATTTTATAACATATTGTAAAATAACATAACGATGGCTTAGATTGCAAACCGTCTAACTCCACCTTTTATTAAAATTTCGATTTTGCTCAAATAGTTAGCTTGATGTTAGATCTATGGATACCCAAACCAAATAACTCCAAATAATATTTTTGGAGTTAGCCGGTTTGCAATCTAAGCCATCGATAAGTACTTCTTTTTAAAGGGTTGTCGGTAAATTCTACGATACAATATCCATTATATTTCTGTTTATATACAACGACTGAGAACAATAGAAAATAAAGATTTCATTTCTGATTGTGAACGTATCAAGGCTATAACAAAACAGGCTTGTTTTTACTATTATAATAAAATCAATAATAAAGTTCTATTTTTAATATACAAATACTACAACTAGTTTGTTTTAATATCGCAGCAAACATTTAATTTATTAGAAAAGATATAAAAATACAGTGTGCTGAAACGGTACTTTCTACGATACATTTTAATGGTATACATTATTATTTGTTGCTTAGTTAGAAGCTAGGTAATTATGTCTATAATGCCCGCAAGGGCATTAAGGAATTATAATGCCCCCACACGCGCAGGCTTTTATTATGGATGGGCTGAGCAGAGGCCTGAGAATATAATTTATCTCTGTATAGCTTTCTTTAATTTATCCACACATAGGTACTTCAATATGCGCTTACAGCCCGGGCGTACTAAAATCCTGAACTGATCATGTGTGAGATTCCTTAATGGGATGATTTAGAGTCGTAGATAACAAATAAAATATTTAATTACTTTTGCCATTTTTACAGTTAAAAGGTCTTATAAATAGCATATACAGGGTGTCCCATCACTTAGGAGCCATACAGCAACAGGCGATGTTGAAAATAAGCCATTTTTGCTTAATTCCTTATGGTAAAATATCCCCGGTTACAGGAAAACTTCACCTCAAATTATTTTTATTTATACGTAAAAAAGTTGTGCTTTATTAATCTCAATAGAAGATAGAGATGGTTAAATGAGAAAAAAATTGCACCGTACTAAATTCTGCAACGTTGTGATTGCAAATTAAAAAAATTGCGAATCCTTCTGATGATATTTGTGCAAAGCCGAATTTTCGCGATTTCGTTTCTTTTTTTTTCTGACTCTATTTAACGAGATATGTCAAAATAAAAGTTACATTCTGATTGCCATTTTTTCTCCTTTACATGTTAATGTAATTAGATTTTTAATCCGACGTTTCGTTTTCTCACAACCACCATCAAACTTGTTTTTTTAAATAGTCGTAAAATTTTATTTTATTATTTTTAAATTCTCTCCTCATTCCAAATTCAACGACGTATTACACCTAGGGTTGGGCCATTTGAAAGTTTCAAATGAAATTTTCTGTTTCGAACTTTTTAAAACCGAAAAATTTCACTTAGGTAACCCAAAAAGTTTTTTGAAATTTTCATCTGAAACTTTCAACTGATAAATGTCCTTATTACATTCGAAACTTTCAGAAAAATTTCATAAATTTCAGTGAAACTTTCACAAACCTTTCCATGCAACCAACCACCCCTCGTTTATATAATAGACGCATCCCAAATCTCGGCAATACTTGGGATTCCCCTGGTTCATCGGCGCGACGACAGGCTCGACTTTGCTGTGCGACGTCTTTTATTTATTTAGCTAGCTTCACTGATTATTAACGTAGTTTGGGGGATACAACAAAAAATAAAATTTAATGAAAATTTCAATAAAAATTTCATAAATTTCAATGAATATTTCACGACATTTAAGATTTTTTTAAAAGTTTCACAAATTTCACAAAAATTTCATAAATTTCATAAATTCTTGAAAATTTCAAATCCTCGCTCAAGTGAAATATGCCTAACACTAATTACACCTAGTATTAATAACACTCATTCATGTTATTTATGGTTGTGGGGACGAAACGTCGGATTAAAAATCTAATTACACCATCTCATAAAGAAGAAAAAAGGCACTGGAATGTAACCTTTATTCTTTATTATATTTATATCTTTTCAAATAGAGTCAGAAAAAAATAAAAACGAAATCGCGAACATTCGGTTACGCCCAAATATCTTCGTAAGGATTCGGAATTTTTAAATTTAAAAATACTTGTTGCAGAATTAGGGCGCAACTTTTTTTTCATGTAATCATTTCTGTATCTTCTCCGGCTTACGAGATTCATGTTCTTATCCGGGACACCCGGTATACCAGTAAACAACCCAACGAACGTTTCCTGTCCTTTTTTTGCGACTTTAAAAGAGGAGAGTTTAGCAAATTGTCTATGCATTTCTGTGTAAAATTTGGTCCATGTTTTATTTAAATAAGTTTTAACATAATTTCTAATTAGTGTAAGCTTCGTCAAGTATATGTATTGTCCATATCGCGCTCTGAAGTTTGAGCACGACGCAGTCAGTTTACTTCCTTGTGCGATATGGATATCATATTCACTCCTGTTGCATGTGTACTATTATCTGACAAGCATCACCAAAATTAATGATCTAAAACATTTATAAGCTACATAGAAAACTTTATTGCCTTTAAAGTTTTTCTGATTATTTCCTGCTGCCATGAAAAGCCAAACAAGTCAATTTTGCGGGAGCTTTCAAGTACGTCATTAGTCGATTTGACGTGGAAATCGAATTAGGCTGGAAAAGCGAGACAATTACCGAATGGCTGTGACTGATTTCATATTTCGCCAGGGATTTTATTCTACATTGAGCTTTTAGTTAGAAGAAATTTATACGCATTGCGGATCCACAGCTATTTTGACTTTATATTGATATTTAAGCAAACCCAACCTATACCCAGTTTTAAGTAGGGTTAATACCTATTCCATATACAAAATTTCTTCATTCCCAGTCAAATAGCTTTCAAGCGCAAAGACAGACCAAAGGAATTAAGAAATATGTTTATTATAATATGTTTTTCGCAGTGGCGGCTCGTGACATGAATGTCTGGGGGTTCACAAATACGGGAAACGCGGCAGGGGGTACGGATTTTTTTTTGGAAGTTCAAGGTCATGTTGTTTTGTTGCTATGAAGTTCTTCGAGAATTTATTCATGAATTTATTCGTGAAGTCGGTAGCATTTAGTACACTGTGCATCAGCTGATTATTTTGCATGTTAAATTTTCGTGAATAATTTTACGAAGAAATTCACGAATTTATTTGACGTCCAAGTTGACCATTTACATTATCAAAGTTAGCCCTAAAGTGACTTCATGAATAAATTCACGAAGAACTTCACAGATGTAAAGATCGCTTAATATGAACTTAAATGAGCCTAATTAGGTACATACCTACCTATAATATAGGTAGGTACTGACATGTATGTGTAATTTTTTTATTAAACATCAAAATATTGTGCATTTGTGTCCTGGCCGATATTTTTAACAACCCTTCCTTAAAAAGATTCCAATAAAATAAATAAATAGCTTACCAATACGATTAACACCACTTTTAACCCAACACGGTTCTGCCTTTTCGCCGGCAAATAACAAAGACGGGAAACAAAATAGACTATTCTGCTTTTCACATCCGCACAGCCACTCATGTTTTTCATACAATGCACTCCTAAAGTCTTAAAAACTCTTTTAAAGTCCCGTTTTTGACCTTTATTTAGTTGCGTTATTTGGAGGTTAGGCACTGGTTTTCCCGCATTCTTTACAATAATCTTATCATCGAAACTTAACACTGAGAATGACTTTTTTTAAAAACTCACTGTATTTTTGCAATTATTTAAATATTGCACCGAGACCGTTGCCGTCATTTTTATATTATTTATTATTTTTTAAAGAAGCCGTAAAATAAAACCGCGGACATACTATTACATAAATCACTAAAAGGCTCAGCCAGCTGGCGCCACAAAACACCAACTAAGGGCTGGCGCAGCACAACAGCAGAGTAAAAATCGAATTAGAAAACATAATTCAGAACAAACGAGCACTTTCGCTTAAAGTTGACTAATCATAACGTGCCTAAACCTCATGATCACCAGAAATTTGTGCCATAAAGATAGAATGAGATCGAAAATAAAACTAGCTATAAAACAAAGATAGAGCTATCGTGCTCCTCGACTCGTGAAAAGATTGCGGCCGTTCTGAACATTAAAAACTTCTGGCACCGGCGGCACAATGATACAAAGAAAGAATTTATTGTATCATGCGGCGGCACCGTATTCTGCCGGTCGTTATGCCGTTCAAGCGCATGAGTCACCGCGGTTTAAGCGAAATTTTTTGTTCGACGCAACATCTAACAATAGGGAAAGTAAAGATATCGCAATTTAACGTTACGTAAAAGATAGGGTGATGATAATTCACAAAACGGTAACTAGTACCTATAGATTTTTTTTATTTTGAATTTTAACAATTTAAATTTTAACTAGGGGGGCACGTGCTCATGTGCTCTTATGCACAAGCCGCCACTGGTTTTTCGTGATCTAGAAACCCCTAAAACATCATCATCTGATATATTTCAATTTTTGTTTTTTTCGCGGTTACAATACACTTTCTGTCGGGGGGTATTATAGGCCATACCATATTTTATTGACGGAAACCTTACAAACGAACTTTACTCCTTAATTAGAAATTTTTTATCCAGGCCGAAGGAACACGTTTCAACACCCTCCTTATTTTGGTTAACAAGTGCGCCAATTTTTGAAGCAAATCACTGGAAAAAGGAAAGAAGCGAAATCGAGTGGCCTATCAGATCCCCAGACCTCACTCCTTGGGACTTTTAAAAAAATTAGGTTTACAAAAATATTTAAGATTGAAGATTGTCTAGTATTACAAATAAAATACGTAAAATTGGATGGAATACTTTGGACAATGTCTCACTAAAATTTCGAGACAGACATTGACTAATGCCTAGTTAACAATGGCAAACATTTGAACATCTAGTAAGTAGTAAGTACTAGTAGTT
Organism: Polydrusus pterygomalis; assembly: GCA_963969555.1. Lineage (NCBI taxonomy): Eukaryota > Metazoa > Arthropoda > Insecta > Coleoptera > Curculionidae > Polydrusus > Polydrusus pterygomalis. Next base: position 30,151,956 of record OZ018376.1, on the reverse strand, counting down.
GTGGTAGCAGACCAAAGTGATCTGTTTTGCCTGCCCCTAAATCTCCCCCCAACTACCCTAACCACCCCACCTGCACCCTCGTTTAAATTATCATTATTGCAAATATTCATTAGAGTTATGCAAAACTGTAAGCGACAATCTGGATCATCTTCGTTAAGCTCGTGGATTAATTTTATTTTATATGGATGATATTTCTTTATTTTTAAAGTTCTTTTTACAGATGCTTTTTCAATTTCGTTATCCAATGCTAGCTCTTGAGTGGGTTTATGTGGATTTTCTTCATGGATAGATAGATGTTTAATTTTTTATCTTCTGAAATTGAAGGCCGACCGAATCTAGGAAGATCTCGTAGGTACCTGTCCCGTTTCTCTAAATCTTTTCTCGATTCTGCTTACGTTGGACCGAGGTATCTGAATGTCTTTATATTTTATATTAAATAGTTCACTAACTTCCCTTTGAGTCCTAATACGATCACCACACCCTATCATAATTAGGTCATCTATTCTCTGAGTTTCGGTCAATTTAACCATTTTCTTTTGTTAATTTTCAATTTTATTTAGTTAAGTAGTACGAAATGCTGCATGAGACAAGATTAAAAAATAATGTTACTTGATAGCTGTTAGCTATAAACTGACAACTAGTGACAACAAATTTGAAGGACTGCTTTATACCTATTTAAATAATAAAACCCAAGGTGACTTTAAAAAGGCTACTATTCAATCGAAAATGTCTCGATAATCTAACACTTTAGGCGTAGGATATGCTATATCAGATATGTTTAAAATCTTTATTAGAATTAAAAAATCGAAAAATACACGGCGTGGTCCATAAGAAAAAATACCAAATTATGTCATATCTTTAACATGTGTCACCCTGTATACTAAACTTTCACGTCATAAGATGCGTAAATAAAAATAAAAATTTACGTGTTCAAGCATTTTTCCGAAAAATACATCCCTACTTTTTTATCGAATTTATGCAGGACTTCTGGTCCTCGCTGTATATATCTTCCCCATTATTTCTGTTTAATATAATCTGAACTAAAGACAACCTAAATGTAGAACTGAATGGACTTATAAACAAACAGCCCAACACAAAAGAATTCAGGCCGTTATAATACAGTCTTATCTAGTCAAAACATCCGGGATCCAGTATCGATTAATCGATTTGATCCCCTGTCCCAAATTTATGGACCCACATTCCCATTCAGCTTCAGTATCTTTTTGTGGCCGCCCTCTTTGTGTTGACATTCAAGTCGCGTAATGAGCCCACGCAAAGACTTTGCAAATTGCCTCTACCATTTCCAGCCATTTTGTTGACAGAGCTATTTTTGGGGATAAAAGTATATTCAAGCCTATTGTCTTTCTACAGTTGTTCTTTACAGGGTGTAAAAAAGTTTCGATAGTTGTAAATTAATAAATCGTAACTTCTAAATATTGAAACGGTGTACAAAAGACTGTCAGGTGTAAGTCAGTGATTGCCCCGTTTGCCATGTAGGTATAGGATTGTGGGGTTATTTAAAACATCAAATTCACAAGCAAAGGTACGATAAAGTTGATGCCGTAAACATCTAATAAAGACTACAGTGAGAATAAAGATAAACCTGATAGATGATAGGACCATACTAAAGAACTAAAGACAGAGCGAGGAGGTCAAAAATATGCACAAAAATGTATTGAAGAACGCAAAGGTAGATACTTTTGACCATAGTCTAAGAAGAAACTGTGACTTCATTTTGTTTTGCTATAAGTTAATAAGAATAATAAGAATAATAAGTTCATGTGTAAAGTAACGTTTGTAACTCTAACGTTTGGGCTAAAGGGGATTGAATGCACAAGTTCAAACATATTTTACTGCTTGTTAAAATTTTACAGTCAAGCTATAGTATCGCTAACTTCAACAGTAAATACTAATGACTACTGATCCGGTCTAGGGCCGGCTTAAAGTAAAATTTTCACCCGGGTGAGAAGGATAATAAAATAAAATAATGCAAATCACACTGCCACATAACTATCATGACAACTGTTGATCCAAACGTGGTATCATAGAAAGTATATTATAGTTAATGTAAACAATTAACAAACCTACCTATTATTAATTTGTACCTTAGTGATTTTTAATTATTTTTATATATACTTTTTTACTGATTACTACGTCACTGAATGGGCAAACAAGAGAGATTATAACCTTACCAGTGAATCCGGATTATAATAATCAAATTTACCACAAACACTGACGCATAATTTTCTTAAGTATATCAATAATACCCTTTACAAACACTTAAAAAAGAAAAAACAAAGTATTCCAACCACTAACCACACTGTCGCAAACAACAGATACTACGCCTACTATAGCGGTTTCAGTTGCTACCTAAAAATGGCCGACGTGTAAAAAAGAAAAGCGACGTTGCGGCATCTTTGTAGATTTTGTCACCATGAAACTATTATAAGTAGGTACTTAATACTAAATACTACATATTTTTTAAATTTACCAACCAACAAAACAGAAACTTGTTCTACCTAGTATCCTATTAACTTTTCTAACTTATTTGCAATTAGGTATACTTGTAAAACATATTTTATTAATTTTATGAATCTAATATATGTGTAATAATAAGTAAGTTTGGCAACAGCTATTCTTTTGATGCATGTGTTAAATATAGGGACCATACAGCTAACCAGACAAATTATGAAGCCTGGAATCTTTAATTGCTTTCAAATGTAAACTATTTGGCCTATGTACAAGAGATCTTTGGTTTTAACAGACAAAAATATAATAGGTATGCTATAATACAATAAATATTTTTGTTTTAATTGTATTTTACTTAGAAGATAATATAGTGTCCGCGACAATAATTAAAGAGCGAATATTGTGGCATATCGGACAAGTGTGTAACTGTTTTTTTCTATTGGAATACACAGGGATCCAAGCACAATGGACACCCTGGGGCGGGTAGACCACGACGGCCGTTTCGTCCTTGTTAGGACTCTATGAGCAGCCATAACCCAAGCCATCCCAACAACGGCGGTAAGATGTATTAAAAGCCTTTTGCAAAATCAAAGCGGCCATAAATACACCGTAGCGCCATCCCAGCGTAATTAACTTTAATATAAAAGGCAGTCACACGACAATCGAAAGGTACAGCCGGCGTGGTCTACCCGTCCCAGGGTATCCATTGTGCTTGGATCACTGTGTATTCCAATATAAAAAACAGTTACACACTTGTCCAATATGCCACAATATTCGCTTTTTAATTGTATTTTACTTTTAAACTAAAAAATAAGATGCTCAATTATTGTTTTGTGTATTTTTCTATCTTAAAGAGCGTTCACAATGCTACTAAGTGGTTAGCTAATCATAACATCACGCATAACACCTTTATTGATATTAACAATATAAATGTGACAATTGTTGTTTATTTAGGGTCATGTTTAAAAATACCCGGGATTTTAAATTAAAAAATTGGCTAGACACGCATGCATGTGGCAATGAAAAATATGAGTCTATTTATTAATGTAGTAATTTAACCTACATCAATTGAGAGGATCAGGACGGGAAACTAAAAAGAAATAACGTCTAAGATATTTTAATTTAAAAGTTTGGTGTAAATAATAAGTCCTAATAGCGCATTCTTCCCTTGTCTGCCTTGTCAAGTGGCTAACTCAAGAACCGTCAAAAAACAACGCTGAAAACACTCTTATACACATACACACATACCGTGCGAGCAAAAAGTATATGCATCAAAGAGGGCCTTGCATCTAAGGACGTAATGCTTAGCCGTAGAGCTTAATACCTGTTGGGTGTCAGTAACTACCTGAATTTATAATCAATCAATTATTCCGTCATCTTTGACAGTCGTTACAAGTAATTTGATTCATCGCTAATTTTTCCAATTTCTTGAACAATTCAGACAATGGGCTTTACGGAACAGCACAAAACATTCATGGTTGAAGCGTATTTTCGAAACGGGGTTAGAGTAAATTGTCAGTGGCAATACAATCCGGGTTTGTGCATGGACGATTTTCAGGAACATTTTCCTAACGTTGCTTTTATTGCTGGGGATTTTAATCATTGCCTGAAAAGAACCGTGTTCAGGGAAACAGGTTCTATACAACACAAAAAAGGAGCAGGATAATTATTACAAGAAAGGATTATCCAAGAATGTGGTAACATTTCTCCAGAGATGCTGGTCAACACTTTCGAAAATATGAAGATACGTGTGAATTTATGCTTGGAGCATGGCCGTGGCCAATTTCAGCAATTATTGTAATTATTTTCTTTTTCTTTCTGTATATTCTTACTTTGTTAATTTTGTAAAAAACAAAAATAAATTTGTATTTGTCAACTTATTTTATTACTCATTAGTTTGGCATATTATGTCATAATATGAATTTGACAAAATTTTAACCTAGATTTGGTATATATCGTCCCCATATCATTGTGATCTAAACCAAGCCCCACGTTTTTTAATCCAAGCCCTCTTCGATGTAAATAATTTTTGCTCGCACGGTACTTTATTAGTGTAACCCAAATTATAGATATGCTTATATCGATAATTTTTTTAAACGGCAACCGTAGTTTTTTTTTGATTATTTTTAAAGTTTATATTAAGTTATACCTACATAAATACCAAATTTCAAATTTTTATTCCTTCTACGAAACCGGCAAATGTTGAGGAGTTAAAAGCAAAAATGGATGTAGGATAATTTCTTCCGAAGTAGTTAGAAAAGTTCGTTTTACTTGCGTTTAGGAAAAACAATTACAGTAATTTAAGAATTGGGAATTGCATAAAGGCCTTAAGAAACTTTACTGTCTCTGTGGCGAGAAGGGAAAAACGCATTACCTTAATTCTTTTTGAGCAGATAACAATTTCAAAAAAACTTGGAACTCCTTAAGGTCTTTTAATATAAGCTCGAGCAAAAATTGTAATATTCCCGATAACTTATCCGATCCTAATGATATAAGTAAATTTTTTGGTAGGTATTTAAAAACTGATTCTGACTGCAGCACTAAAGAGATTTTTACAATAATAGAATATTTAATAATGAACTAACTTTCTCTTTTAGAATGGCTGAGATACCAGATATTTACAAAATAATTCACTCCATCAATTCCAATGCATCCGGTGCAGATGGTATGTCTTTAACAATGTTAAAATACTGCATTCCCCACGTATGTCACACATATTATCAACTGTTGTCTAGAGACTAACTATTTTTCAGATCAATGGAAAATTTGTGTTGGTAAACCATTGCCCAAAATTAATAATCCTCTTAATTTTAATGATCTTCGAATTATAAGTATATTGCTGCTACTTTCCAAGTATTGTATAGTCGATTATTTCAATACGGTGTCATTAACAAAATAATTCAATTATTCAGAACAAATTCAAATTTTGTGTGGTGTACCCAAGGATCTATCCTTGGACCTCTTCTGTTTATTATCATACCTCAGATATTTTAAAATCTTTAAAGCACCGTAAGGTTCAGGTATATTCAGATGAAACACAAATTTACCTTCATTTCGACTGCCAAGACTAGAAGATTTAAGCCTGGTTAATCAACTTTCTCTAGATCACAACCTAAGGTTGAATCCATTGAAGTCATCCCCAAAATTGGCTTTTTGAATGATAATATCAATATAATTATTGATGGTGTTGGGTTAGGTAGTTAAAACAGGCTAAAAATCTGCACAGAAAAAAGTAAAATGTTGAATCTAGCAAGTCCATTGGATTACTTTTAAAAAGGTTAAATTAAAACAATTTGGGTATTTTTAAACAATTTTACTCGATTATTTCTACTATTTGATTGGGTTGAATGTAAAATGTTAAATTAACCAATTTAAATTGTTAGAATCACCTTCCTTGGGTTAAAACAAGCTCATTTAAATGGTAAAAATATTAATACTTAATTATACCTTTTCTGTGTTAATTCAATCTAATCAAAATGTTGATTTTAAACATTATATTGTGTTAAACAATACTGTATGGTTCAATCAACCATTTCATTTTGTTAATATTACCTATTTAATAACCTTCGGTTTGAAATTCTATTTAACCCTACTATCGGTTAGATTCTAGCATGTGAACTTGTTAATTTTAGTAAATTTGAAAGATAGTCAGGCCATCGCCAATTGACCAATGGCAGCTCAGTTTAGGGACGCTAATAAAGCAGCAAGTGTCTCGTCATTCGCGGCATTCGCATAACAACAGTAACAACATAACCTTATCTGTTTTGTGGCGGCACTGGAGTCTGGAGTTCATTTATGGTTTTCCTCGTGTTTTTCTTTCTTTGTAAGTAAAGGAAAATTGTGCAATGGAATTGAAAAAGCTGTTGCGGGCTTCCACACCTAGTGGAAACATTTTTGGGTAAGAATAATAATATATTATATTATATATAGTATACTATATTTAGTGTCACCTGTTTCATTATTCCTAAACTAATTGTATGTAGGCACTATAAAAATACTACATTAAATTTGTTATTTTATTAGGTAAGTATACTTAAGTGTATATCGTGGTACCTGCCTACAATTGATAATAATTTTAGGTAAGATAAATATGTAAATTTTAGTAAAAATTTGCCAAAAGAGACATGAGATTCATGGTCTATAATATAGAATACGACCTAAAATTAGTCGGTATAAAAAATCCATGTTTTCTCTTTTTAATAATTACCTTACCTAATAATATTTTCCTTAGGTACCTACCTACAAGCAAAAAAATATTCTTAATAGGTGCTTACCTTAACCTATATAACCTAATTGTTTTAACCCTTGGTGTATACCAACGGGACGGGACTGTCAAGTCCCACCAACTTTATTTATTTATTTATTTAGGAGTGGAACAATAACTCATATTTTGTTGTATTCGAATATTAAAGATCGAACTATATATGTTTCTGTCAGCTCTTTAGATCTATATGTACCGATCATATTAAACAGGAAAACAATAATGTTATTTTATTATTGGTTTACAGAAAAGTATGTAAGGATTTTATGGCAATTACATAACACTAATTTGGTTTATCCCTCAGGCAGGTATTTCCAAACACTCTGGAGTGAGGGTATCTAGAGTCGGACATACGCGCAAGCGCAGGCATGGACGACCATAAGAGGCATAGCTGGGAACAGTGGGAACACGACCGGACCGGCAGTCTGTACCAGACTGGTCCATCAAGGATCCGCACCGTTCTGTTTACCTTGTAATCTGTTAGGTATAAGTAAAGAGATTGTGTTTAAACTTGACCAGTACATTACGTTGTATAATAAACTACTACTATATAAAGCGGGTATATATCTTTTATTACACCTCGGATATCACAAATGTAACCTATTCTTATTTTTAATTTAAACCAATGATATGGTAAATTTAACCCTTCTAATGGGTTGTAACAACAATATCAAATTTTTAAAATGATACGAGGTTACAATGATATGGTAAAAATAACCCAATGATATTGTTACTTTAATCATATTATTTGCTATATTATACCTTTAGTGTGGTTTAAATCAACCAAATAGTCGATTGATTTGATCATACCAAGTTAATCATTTCATAGAGTTGATTTAACCAGATCATTGCGTTGTTGCTATTTAAACTGATTATTGGGTTAAATCAAACCTATTTGCGTTAATTCAATCTTTTACTTTTTTCTGTGTGGGTATAATCCTGGATACTGAACTAAGGTTTCGGGAGTATGACAAAAAACTAATTCAACTATTTCTTTAAGAGTATACAACAACCCCTTACGTCATGTCCTAAATTTTAAATTGCGTAAAATGCTCTGTGAGAGTCTCGTTTTGTCCAGCTTTAACTATTGTGATTTCATTTATGGGCCATGCCTTGATGTAGCAGATAGGAATAGGATACAAAGGGTACAGAATACATGCTAACGACTTATTTTTGAACTTCGAAATTTTAACCTTTTTTTCTCATACGTTTAAAAATCTCAAGTGGCTAACAATGAACAACCGTAGTACTTTACATTTGAGGAATTTTTTGGTTAAAACACTAAATAGTTCGGCTCTGTCTCTTTCTTTAAAAAGTAGCTTTGTATTTCGTGAAAATATACATTCCCGTGACATAAGGTTTCCTAATAGGTTAACGGTGCCTCAGCATCAGAGTGCCATGTTTCAGAGATCATTTACCTACAACTCTGGTAAATTGTACAACTCCTTACCTAATGAAATGATTTTTCTTGACAGTAACAAATTTAAATTGCAATAAAAAAATATTTACTCAATTTTCAAAATTAACAACTTTGTTGCTTATTTTTGTTAAATTATTATTTTTATCAATGTTTTGCTGGTCATTCTTCGAATCATGTATTTGTCGTCTTCTCGATTAGGTTAGAATGTAGAGTATTTTTCTTTTTTCTAGAATGTTAACTATTTGAACACATTTTGATTTATTTCTCTTTTCTACGATATTAATCTGTACATTTATAATTCTTTATATATATTTTTTATTAATATTTTAGCAAGCAGTGTGGGGTTCAGTAGAGTAGCCTTTGTTAGGGTTGCCAACTTTCAGATATTGGAATAAAGGACACATTCGGAAATATTTTTGGGTGCCACTGTACGGACTGTACCAATCCTAAAAACCTCCATTTTGTGCTCTCGAATAACATTTTTGGGCTATTAAATTAGGGGCTAGAAAAAATAACGCAAAAACTAACATATTACTAAACTATAGTAGGAAACTATAATAGTATATTAAAGTACACGTTTTATAAAGCATCATTTTATAGCACGCGTCCATGTGGACGGGACAAGTGCTTAAAACTGCTTTATATAACACGTACTTTATACTATTTTTTCTAATTTGTAGTTTTTCAATAAAAAATACATATTTAAAAAGAAAATAAATCTTTCAAATTTTGTAAATTTTTATGTCTAAATGTTATGTTGGTAATACTATTTTTTATCATAGTAGCCTATGGACAATAAAAATTATTTTGCGAACTGTAATTTTTTGATTTATTGACCCATTTTCACCACGAGATTCTAAAGTTATTTTAGCGATATGAGATTTGAAATTAGACGGAATACGTTGTGTGATCCTTGTACATTCGGTACATATACAGAGCGTTCGGAAATTCGGGCGATTTTGCTACTTTTTTTCGAATTTCAAAAGACGTGATTTTACGTCACGGCATTGCAATTTAGTATAGGGAAGATGGAAAATTCAAATAAAGTTGTAGTTAAAATCGACATTGGAAGGTTAGTAGATTAAATTTTGGATAGGATTTGGCAGAAAATGATAGCTTGAAGCATCTACAAAAGCAAAATAGTTCTCCGCCAATAAAGTTATTATTTAATATGTGTTTTTTAATTAACTAAAACAATACATACATATTTGTAGATCTCAGTGGCGGCTCGCGGTTGTAAAAAATGGTGAAGAGCTTAGTAGCAGTTTGTGCTCAGAGGCATGAAGCCTGCCGCAGGCGATTGCGCCGCAGGCGAAATTTTTTTTGGACCACGCCCAAATTTGGTCAATAATTTATTACTTTATTACTTATAAACGAAAAAAAATGACCACAATAATAATTAATATAATTTTTTAGACCTACAAAACAATTTTTGTAAGGCGGCACTACTAATACATAGCCAATTATACTCTAAAAACCAGGAACACTTAAAATTATAATCTTATAGGATCTGCCACTTTTTTTCGATTCTTTTTTTAAATCTATGTTTAAGATTCCAGTAGGTCGCCCGTGTACTAAAACGTATCTTATCCTCATCTGTCCCACGACTGAATGGAGTTTCTAACAAATTACAAACTATGTCATTATTTGGGTTTATTTTTAAAACGTACAATAAAAATTAGTACTTAGGTCTACTGAATTAACTGAAAAATAAAAACAAAACTTTCTAATCACACAATAAATAACGTAAAAAGGATATCTATAGCCGTAAGTTTCGCGAAGCCTCAAAATAAATACCCGAACCAATACTTAAAACAATAGTGCATATGACTGATCTATTTTTAGATGCACTTCAATTACGTCGCACATGCTGTCGCGTACCTGACGTCACGTAACCATAGCGACGGTGGAAATCAAAGCCACTTGACTGTACGTTCAGTATGTTGGGTTTTCGCCGCTCTTCACTTGCTGCTTTGACCTTTCGATGCGACGACGACGCACGCGGTCGGCTGGGGCGCGCCAAAATGCACGAGTGTTTATAATAGAATTATTGTCCATCGGAGTTAACCGTGGTCCTATTATGCATAGCTACATTTTTATTAAATTAATATTATTAATTCGAACATAATTATTTTTTAAGGTAGCTGTATTGGTACATTTAATATTTAATATTGTCGAAAAAAACTTCCTCCTGGTTTTATTTTTATTGGTGAAGGGCCCCTTCACCTACTTCACCTGACGAGCCGCCACTGGTAGATCTAGGCAACCAAACATACATACGTGGGTTCGTGTAGTATTTTGCATATTATTTGGACTAAAAAATATTAGTTATCTAGAATGCTATGCTAAACAGTAAAAAAAAACATGTCATGTAGGGCCCACCTTTAAATAATAAAATTCGGAGTTCGAAATAGATCTATTACGAACTCGCTAGCGCGTTCGAAATAGATCTGTTTCGAGACAAAATTAGAAAAAAATAATTAAAGCTGTAAAATATGAAATTAAACACATCTTCATTATTAATTTTACGTAAAAAATGGTCACAGAAAATAACGTAGAAACGAACAAATTACTAGCCTGGTAGGTAATACATAGTAACTAAAAAATTAAGAACTAAGCTTTTTAGTTTTTAGTTTATTTGTGGTTTCTTAAATGCATTTATTTATTTTTAGATTTTAAAGGACATTTGCAGTCCTTTCACACCTTTCACAAGGACAAAGGACATAATTTTAAAATAAAAGACTGTCCTTTCAAATAAAGGACGGTTGGCAATTCTAGCCTTTGTGGCTAGACTGCGTCACGCTTTTGCTTGTCTGCCTATTATTATTAGTATTTGTAATTGTTTTCTTTATTTATCATAATAAAATACGTTTATTATTATTATTAGATATATCTTAATAAAACTTTAAATTTGCTGCATATAATAAATTCTACCTTGACGCCCGCAGAGAGGAAATACAATTCCATAATTCCCAATTGTGTGTTGAACTTGAACCTCTTCTATAATATTGCACTCGGCAGATGTTCGTCTGTCTTAACATGACACCTCTTATTCATTGGTCTTAGTTAAGATGGATTTTCTTTGTCTCGAAGCGCGAACTTACGACTGATGTTAAATTGGCCTTAAATTTAAATTAAATAGTTCATAAACGCCATGTCATGGGCGTGGGTAGAAATATTTTTAAGGGGTGCAGTCATAGTAGTTGAGATATGGATGCTTGGCTCCAGAAAAATAAGTATAGATAAAGAGATTATCACGGCATATAATAATAAACCTGTTTTCTTGTCATCCTCTGCATGTTACTGAATTTCTTTCAATTTCACTGAGGAAAATGATCTTATTATACAACAGGTTTGCTAAAACATTGTTTGTAGTGATAGCTTATTTTGTATTAACTCATATTTAATAAATTGCTAGTGTGTTAAACCCGCCTTAATGTTATATCAATTCCAGATTTGCTAGAACAGTGTTTTTATTGGTAGTAATCAGTTCCATTAGCAGCACAGTGTTGTTGAATAATGAACTACTTGTAATACAGCAATTTTCTTGAGAAATAAATTGTATCTTCTCAATGCGACGAATTTTGTTCCCAATAAAGCGCTTTCTGTACAGGGTGGCCCATTAATAAGGGACGCCGGCTATATCTCGGAAACCATTAATCGTATAGCTTTCGGAAAAACATTTTTATGAGTAAAGCGGTAATGAGAAAATTCTGGAAATTACTTTCAAGTTCCTCATTTCGCCGCAAGGGGGCACAATTGAAACTTAGTTTTTTAAATTTTAAATTTCTCCGAAAATTCCCATATTAAGGTATAACTCTGATTATATCATTGGAAAGCTTAGACAATTCTGCATCATTTTGGTTTAAGGCTCGTTGGCGTACCGACCTTGATAAGAGTGGGGGAAGCTATTGAATGTGTAAACATTAAAATCGCCGTAACTTCTAAACGACTTATCCGATTTTACTAAATTTAGGCTTGTTTGGAAGGGAAAGATAAGTACCTTCAATCGTCGTATCCAATGGTACACGATAGTAGAGGGCGCAATTTGTAGTAATAACAGTTTTTTTGATTTTATTCCGAAAATTCAAATCATACGGTATACCTATGACATCATAATCGGAAAGTAGATGAAATTTACAAGAAAAGATGTGAAAACCGCAGTTCGATATCTTTGTTCGTTTCAGAGTTATTGTCAGAACAATAATATTTAATATAAATTGCGCCCTCTAGCAATTTTATTAGAAACTATTGTGTACCATTGGATACGACATTTGAAGGTCCTTCCAAACAAGCTTAAATTTAGTAACATCGGATAAGTCGTTTAGAAGTTACAGCAATTTTAATATTTACACTTTCAATAGCTTCTCCCACTCTTATTAAGTGAAAGTGTAAACATTAAAATCGCTGTAACTTCTAAACAACTTAAGTATCCGATTTTACTAAATTTAAGCTTTTTTGGAAGGAAAAGGTAAATACCTTTAATTGTCATATCCAATGGTACACAATAGTTTCTAATAAAATTGTTAGAGGGCGCAATTTTAATTAAAGTTATTGTTTTGGCAATAATTCTGAAACGAACAACAATATCGAACTGCGGTCTTTACATTTTTTCTTGCAAATTTAATCTACTTTCCGAATATAATGTCATAGTTATACCGTATGATTTGAATTTTCTGGATAAAATCAAAAAAACTGTTATTATTACAAATTGCGCCCTCTAGCAATTTTATTAAACACTATCGTGTACTGCTGGATACGGCGATTGAAGGTACTTACCTTTCCCTTCCAAACAAGCTTAAATTTAGTAAAATCGGATAAGTCGTTTAGAAGTTACAGCGATTTTAATGTTTACACATTCAATAGCTTCCCCCACTCTTATCAAGGTCGGTACGCCAACAAGCCTTAAACCAAAATGATGCAGAATTGTCTAAGCTTTCCAATGATATAATCAGAGTTATTCCTTAATATGGGAATTTTCGGAGAAATTTAAAATTTACAAAACTAATTTTTAATTGTGCCCCCTTGCGGCGAAATGAGGAACTTGAAAGTAATTTCCAGAATTTTCTTATGACCGCTTTACTTGTAAATTTTTTTTTCCAAAAGCTGTACGATTAATGGTTTCCGAGATAAAGCCGGCCTCCCTTATTAATGGGCCACCCTGTACAGTTAAGATAGCAGAACAGCGTCCCCAAAAAACGAATTATATTCGTTAGAACCTCTAATCCACATGACCTTGCTGAGGGTTAGGGGGTTCGTAGCGAACGGCAATCGCCGCGCCGTAGTATTAGTTTTAACGTATTTGTTGCGCAGGTCACATCAATGCTCGAAGTCTTCTAGCTGTCCTGTCTGCATTTGAATTTTATTGATCGTACCAATACCTGTTTCAATTAATTTATTTTTACTTTGTATTTAAGTTTTTTAAACTTTGCATGCCGACAAAGCAATAGAATATTCTTATTTCGCACAAACCATCATTAGTATTGGACTTTATAAGCAATGGACGATTTTACCATCTCAGTAAACCATGTTGCATAATAGATAATCATATGCAATTAAAAGACTATCACTATAGAAGCTATTTAAATTTTTGAGAACTACAGTACTGAATTTTAGTGGTAAGTACATGCTTTATTAACCGTAGCAAGCAAATATTATTATAATTAATATTAAGTTACATTACAACTGCCAGTCGGAACTAATACAGTTTATAAAACCAGATTATACCCCCAATAGAACTTGATAATTACTGTGAGTACCTATTCAGAGCAATAATGGCTATGAACCATTCTATGGTGGCATTAACTCCTATTTCCTATTGGCTAAATTACCGTAATATTATCACTACACAACGGTCTAGCCATTTTTATTGTCTAAGGTACAAGGGCAGCTGCTTGTTTAGGAGTGACCGGTGCCACCGACGGCGGCACTGGAAGTGATGCTGCATCTTATACCCGTGGATATTTACGGAAAAAGTGTGGCTGCAAAAAGTGCTCTACGACTGAAAGAGTCGAAATGCTGGACCAGTACCAACTACGGACACAGCACCATACTAAGGATATATCCAGGCCAAAATTTGCGAGAGCCGACCGATTACACTGTTTCGCTGCCAGACTTTGGAGGGGGCTTTTCTATGCTCATTCCGGGTAGGGAAGAGTGGGAAGGCAATCAAGTAACAATGGAAGCGGATCACTCGATCTTCACAGACGGTTCAAAAATGGACTTCGGGGTGGGAGCTGGCATCTTCTCCGAGAGCATGCTAATACAGAGGTCATACAGACTCCCTGACTACTGCAGCATTTTCCAGGCAGAAATTTTTGCAGTGGATAAAGCAGTCAGTACCCTCTGCGGGATCACCCTGGCTTGAGAGGACCTGCGTCTATGGCTATCTATATAGACAGTCAAGCAGCAATAAAGGCAATTTGCTCCAACAGCACTAAGTCAAAATTAGTAAGGCGCTGTCGCAACAATCTCTGCACACTTGTTACTCAACATCGAATTACCTTGTGTTGGGTTCCTGGACACAGCAACATATATGGCAACGAGACTGCTGATGCGCTCGCCAGGGAGGGCGCATGTCTGTCGAACTAGCAGAGAATACTGTGGCTAGACCACTGGGATCAGTCAAAGAAGAGATAGATCGAGCAGCTAAACAACTTGCGCAAAGCAGATGGACAGGGCTTACAACTTGTAGCATCTCCAGGCAATTGTGGCCCCTACTTGATAACAGGAAAACCGCAGCGCTATTACAGCACAGTCGGAAGGACCTAAGAAACATCACTGCCGTAACCACCGGACATTGCTTGTTCGGTAGACACGCTGAACGTATGCAAATACCAACTAACGACTTCTGCAGAAGTTGCAGAGATGACGAAGAGGAGGAAAGTATTCAGCATTTCCTGTGTGAATGCCCCGGCCTCGCGAGAAGAAGGTTCAATGCACTGGGCGAACCATTTTTTAATGATCTGGAGGAAGTGAGCAGCTTGCAACTGGGTCGACTTACTGAGTTTATTAACAGCAGTGGCTGGTTTGAATGAGCTGTCAAGATTCTTCTACGATCGTGTTAACCATCACGAAGCTGATGCAATAGGTTCCGCGGAACATGTGTGGTACCACAACGGTCCTATAGGACTACGTGTGACTGTTTGGTCAATTCCAGAAGTCTGCCACTCGAACCTAACCTTTTATTGTCAGTAGGAAAGCGCGTAGCGGTCACATATAGCATTAAACAGTTACATAAATAGTATCTCTGTGAATTCTCATAAGGAATAGAAGACTTTTTCTCAGTGTAGGAGATAAGTTTTACTTTTAAAGATATTGACAGCGATTGCAAAAACATTTTTATACTGTGTTTCTCATGTACAGTTAGCGTATTTGACCCTTTTGCAACACAACGAAGTATTTTTATTGCAATTCGACAAAACAATAACTTACCTAATATAACGAAAAAAAAAAACATATATGAAAGGAATAAGTATTTAAACTTTAACTTATTCTATCTTCGGTTGTCATTTAAGTACCTATACATAAAATAGTATAAACTAATTTGAATAAAACTTTAATGGAAGACGTAAAGATCTTAAATAATGTTTTTATAACAGGCAATAAAAATATGTTGATATATTTATTTTATAATATTATATATTTGAGGAAGATAAAGTTTCAAATATAAAGTTAAGTGATTTTTTATTATTATGATCCTGGGGGAGACAAAGAAGAAAATGGAAATACGTAATTTTCACAGGCCTATAAAAAAAGTAGAACGCTAATTCCCCAAAAGGCCTTTGCATTTAAACTAGCATCTCATGGAGAGGCTGTGTGGTCAGGGAATTAATTTTTTCCCCTAGAAAAAAGTTGGCAACCATTTGAAATTATATTAACGCCAACCAAAAACACGAACCACTGCGATCGACGAGCCAATCCAAACTATTGTTATTATGTTATTAGATAACTTACGAAGCTCTGTATAAAAGAAATACCGGAATCAATAAATATAGAAGACAATCCACTTTTCTTTAAGAAAAACACAAAATTTCTTGGTATCTATATCGATGAATTTCTCGACTGGTCATATCAAATCGACTATGTCAATGGTAAATTGAATAGGACTTGCTACTGTCTACGCATCGTTACAAAGTATCTAAGCGAGACTGCCAAAAGAACACTGTATTTGGCAAATTTTGAATCTACGGCCAGGCTTGGTATTGTTTTTTTGGGGAGCAAACTCACAAATCCCAAAAAATTTTGTAATTCGAAAACGAGTTCTGTATAAAATGGCCTATTTAGAATCATGTAGAAGGTCTGTTTAAAGCAAAAAGAATACTTACAATTTATGGGTTGTACATTTTTGATACAACTATGTTTTTCTATAAAAACAGAAACACATTTGGTACGCATTATCAACATTATTATAACACACTAACTAATGATATATATTACCCCATTCACCGACTGACTTTATCTGAAAAAGGTCCCTACTATATTGGTGTTAAATTTTATAATAAACTAAATATTGATATTAAAAATGCACCTCAGAGAAATTGTTTAGAATAAGATTAAAAGAATTGCTTATAAATTTGGAGCCATACGGCATTAGTGATTTTTTGGAGATGTAAAAAAGGAGAAAAGGATCAGGAATTGCATTTAGGTATTTAAACTTAAATTTTTTGTTGACGCCATTTCATTTATGTTTGTTTGTACATTTGTATTGATTAACGTAATTTGAAATATAGACTTTTGTATTCTATTCTAACTTGTTAGCGTGTTTATTGTGGTCAACTTTGTTGAACAATTTGTTGTTATTTTTGTGATACCTACATAAACTTTCAAAACAATAAGTATTAACAATGCCACTGTGTTTAGTACATAATTGTGTTATTGTGAGAGAAGTGCGGTAGTGGATGGATATTTCTTTCCATAGGTAATGGAATCTCAATAGATGCATTGTTTTATTAAGATATTGTAAATAATTTCATAAAGAGATTTTTAAAATTGTTTATGATGTTGTGGTGATATCCAGATATAGTCAAATCTGGTCTTAACGTGCGGGTCTAAAGGTCACTGATCATATGCGTCAAATCAGACAACACAGAGGCTATCAAAATGTTGTGAGACTATTTACAAATATACCGAAGGAAGGAAAAATAGTTTCATTATTTTAGCTATCGCGAAGATAGCCACATATACCTAATATTATTAGTTAAAATTAGTAAAAATTATGTACAGGGGAGTTGAAAAAGTTACAAAAAAATTATATAATCGTTAATTATATACCTACTATACCCTTTAATTAAAAACGACAATAATAAACAGTGCAATTTATTTTAACAATTTTATTACTAAAACCCAAAAATTAAATGGCATTTAGTCTGATAAACTATTTCGATAATGAAAGAAAAAGTGAAAATTCGCAAACCAATATGCAGGAAACCGTAATGAAAACACTGGGAATTAGTTTAAGGACTATGCAGAATAATGTGCTTGAAAAAAAGCATAATATAATACCCAAGAATACTAAAAAATGTAAACGAAAAACACCGTTTATAATTATAGCCTAAAAACTCTCATCGTCACTTATAAAATCTGAAAAGTCCTAGTCGTCTGAGTCGTCTTCGAATGGAGCAATTATCATTGGCGCTACTTCGACATCTAGTACTTGTTCTCGATCCCACCAATCCCTTATTAATATTTCTGTATGTTTCACCGATTTCTTCCAGTACTCTTGTGTAATATGATCTAACGAATCTTGCCAAACTATTTGTACTTGGTCGGATTTAAGACCATCACTCACATGTTTTTCATAATAAGACTTTGCACCCGCCCATATTAATTCTATTGCATTAAACTGGCAATGATATGGCGGCAGTCGTAGAACCTCATGACCATATTCACGCAGTATTTCATCTACCGCGTATATTTTGGGTTTTTTAAGAGACTTTGCTATTGATAGGAGTTCCGATTTAAGCATATTTGGTAAAGGATTTTGGTTGTGTTTTTCCAGCCACTCATAAGTATCACTTTTCCTCCAAAATGAAGTAGGCTGTTTATTTAAAATTCCTAAATGATATGATGCATTATCTAATACAATTAAAGACGGAGCATCCAAATTTGGTATGAATTGAACTTTTAACCATTTTTCAAACATTTCGCAATTCATATTATCATGATAGTCAGCACTTTTTGATGTTGAAGAAAAAATTAAACTCGCACCTGCAACATATCCTGTTGCAGAACCGGCATGCAAAATAATAAAACACTTTCCCGTACCGCACCCCTTTTTCCTTTTAACACTTTTTACAGGCTCATCTTGCCAAGATTTTGAACCACTTCCATTCGAAAATATCCACGTTTCGTCTAAAAATACCACTTTTCTAAATTTCGATTTGTAATTGTCCGTATATTTTTTTAAAAACTGAACACGCTGACGCACTATCTGTGGCTGCTCACATGAAAATCTTCGGTTACAGTCTTTTTTATAGCGAAAACCTAAATTTTTTATTAATTTTGATAACGCTTCAAGTCCAATTTCCAAAACACCCCGAATTTTTAATGTTTTTTGTAAAACTGGAAGAGTTACATTGGTTTTTGATTTGTATAAATCGTAAATCACATTTCGAACTCCCATTTTAATATTTTCGCTTAAATCCTCAGTCTTTGGCTTTCTTCGTTTACACTTTTTAGTATTCTTGGGTATTATGTTATGTTTTGTTTCATGCACAATTTTCTGCACAGTCCTTAAACTAATTCCCAGTGCTTTGGCTACTGTTTCCTGAATATTGGTTGGCGAATTTCCACTTTTTCTTTCATTTTCGAAATAGTTTATCAGATTAAGTACCATTTTTTTTTATTGGGGATGCAAAAACCCAGAAAATTGTTTCATTTTGTCACAAACTGTCAAAGTCACAAAACTGGCATATTTAAAATAAAACGTAGCTGGTGCTATTATAAGCTTTTTTAGAATCGCTGGAAAGTAAATACCTACATATCCTTTTTTTTCATGTCAAAACGGAATAAGTCTGTCTCATTTATCTTACGTATTTTATTTAGAGGGTAAAATTAAACGCAAGTAAAGAAAACAAAAACTGAGAGTATGTCTTTCTTGAATCGTATGACCCGCACGATAAGACCAGATCCGACTATATCAAACAACAACAAACCCAAATAAGATAACATTGTATTTTCAAAGGTCGCGCGTGTCGATCGCTGCTAACTTAATCAGTTGGAATGATGCTGCCAACTCAAATTAGTGGATGGCAACTTATAAAAACTAAATCCCCATTTACACCGGGATATTATAGTGTGCCATTTATACAGCCTATTAAGCATTCTATTGTTTTTCATAGGTCTGTGATTTTTTTACATAATTTACGTTCCTGTTGTTAAAACTTCTTGCCACTGGCGCCGCGGCACCCTAAAACTGATACCGGGATTTTGGAAATAAAACACCCGCCGCGACCATAGACAATTTACCTTTAGATACCTACAGCTTATCTCCTGCGCAAACAAAAGTTACGTTTTATGGGTGAAAAAATACGTCCGAGCGCATGACTCGTCGGTCAGCTGTCTTCATTCGGGGAACCTTCGTGCATGCGCACAAACCTCGTGTTATCGGCCGTCCTACTTTATCGACAATAATCGACGCGCTCAAGAATACTCTCCAGAACCGGCTCGGCCGCCATTTTTGTTGTTGTGTTTTAAGGTTTCTCTTCTCTGCGGATTCCTTGTAGTTTTCTAAAGTTTTCAGCTATCGGATCGGCTATCGTGGATTGTGGGACTGGTGTTTAATATTTATGGATTTCTGGTTTTTGTGTAGTTTAGTTAGTGAATTGAGTTTGTGCTTTTAGTGACTCGGATTGTAATATAAACAATGACTAGTACTAGTTGCAGCCGTTGTATAATTGTATTATGCCCAAATAGGGGTAAAATAAACCCTCTATGGTGGCATATGAGCAAGAATTTAAATTTTAAAGCCCGGACCTGTCTATTTTCCCATTCGTCAAACGATAATGTTGCAGTGCGCATGTCTAATAGTTCCCAGTATTGTTTACATGCGCGAGGCCATAAAACTGCCACATTCGGGATTATTGTTTGTTTATCTAAAGGTAAATTGTCTATGGCCGCGACTAAAAAACTTAAAAGTTATGCATTG
The DNA here is from genome assembly GCA_963969555.1 of Polydrusus pterygomalis. NCBI lineage: Eukaryota > Metazoa > Arthropoda > Insecta > Coleoptera > Curculionidae > Polydrusus > Polydrusus pterygomalis. The sequence goes on along the minus strand of OZ018376.1, from coordinate 30,131,658 downwards.
CAAATTGATTACATTTTGCGGAGCCCCTTAAGAAACAAAATTATCATTTTTGTCATTAACACCATCAGCTTAATTAGCAGAACTAATTTTCGAATATAGTTGGGCACTTATAATGACATACTAAACCCTTAACCGTAAATAATCAGGTAATTATCTCAAGAAGTGTTTGCAGGTGTGTCTTGTTATTCATCGTGCATCATTAATCTAATAATAGACCCAACGAGAATATTAATTTTTTTGATTGAATTTACCACATGATATACATATAACAGGGTTCTTGCATCCATTTGATATTGCCACCGAATTCACCGCACATAACCTTCAGCGATAACATCATTAATTAAGTGTCTGTCAAAAACGTCATGGAATTTAATTTCAGTATCCAAATCGGTAGAAATTAAAAGTCTTCAGCAAGAAACATTTAAGCCTCCGGAGATTATTCGAGTAAGAATTTCAACCTTTTTCATTTGCTTTAGTAGAAGTAGGCGCTTTAGGTTCTCTGAGCACCTGAAGGCGATAATAATTGAAACCTTCCAATTCAAAAATGGCACTTTTTGACGTCACATTCGCATACTTTTAACCTAAGCCTTCTGGGATTTAAGGGCACAGTTCTCAAGGTAAATCATGTATAAAAGACCTATAAATGGCTTGAATGCAGGGGTAACTTCAGGAACCTTGCAATTATTAAAAAAAATAATTAGTAACTAATTTTGTAAGGGCTATTTAGGGAGGCATTGACGAATAGTATACCGGTATTTTTTTTTAAATAAATGCATAGAAACTTTAAAAAAAGCAGTTTTTTGAAACCACTAAAATTGCCACAATTTACCTTAGAATCCTTGAAAGTAAACATGTCGATTTTCAGAACTGAAGTAACAACAACAATTTTTACTGGAAACACGATATTTTCTAGTCTATCTAGATGTCATATCTCCTAAGAATTCTAGAGAATATGTGTTTGTTTTAACCGGAAAGGGGTCGTAATTGCACAAAACACGAAAGTAAACAAAACGATGACGGGCTGCCTTGCTCTACCAGCTCCAGAATATGTCTGTCTTTCTTCTTCGTATGCCAAAAGCATAAAAATAACTACTCTGATCATTACAGCACTGCAGTGCGCGTGCGAATCGTCAATAGTTAGGCAAATCGAATTGACGATAGAAAATGGCGTCGTTAATCCCACCTTATAAGGAGAAGTAAGTGAACAGAATATACCGTGCGAGCAAAACTTACTTGCATCAAAGACAAAGAGGGCCTTGCATCTAAGGACGTAATGCTTAGCCGTAGAGCTTAATACCTGTGAGGTGTCAGTAACTACCTGAATTAACAATCAATCAGTTGTTCCGTCATCTTTAACAGTCGTTACAAGTAATTTGATTCATCGCTAATTTTTCCAATTTCTTGAATAATTCACACAATGGGCTTTACGGAACAGCACAAAACTGGTTTGTGCAGGCGCGTAACTACAGGGGGCCAGACGTCGCTGTGATACTGTTGATTATTGACCAAATTTGTAAAAATTTGGGCGTGGTCCAAAAAAATTTCGCTTGCGGCGCATTTTGCCTACGGCGGGCTCTCCGCCAGCCGGCCCGCATCTACACGAGCCGCCACTGCAGAGTCACAATAACAGGCCCACCCTAGGCCACCCCCAGATCAGAGGGCTAGTTACGCCACTGGGTTTGTGCATGGACGATTTTCACGAACATTTTCCTAAAGTTGCTTTTATTGCTGGGGATTTTTATCATTGCCTGAAAAGAACCGTGGCTGTGTTTAGGGAAACAGGTTCTCTACAACACAAAAAGAAGCAGGAAGACCATCTGTAAGAACAGAAGAACTTGTTGCAAACGTTCGTGAAATAATGCAAAATACGCCAACAAATTGTATAAAACGCCAGTCCCAAGAAGTGGGAAGATTTTATGGAACATGCAGGACTATTCTTAAAAAGCAGCTAAATTTTTTTCGGATGAAGCCTGGTTCCACCTCTCCGGTTATGTGAATTCTCAGAATACACGCATGTGGAGTAAGTAGTGAAAATCCCCATTTTTTTGTAGGGTCCACATTACACCCTCAAAAAATTGGTGTCTGGTTAGCTGTTTCCCGAAGAAGAATTGTTGGTCCTATTTTTTCCATGACACAGTTACAGCACAGCGGTATAGAGACAATATTTTGAATCCATTTGTAGAGCAATTACTTGACGACGAACTATACGTTTTGGATATTTTCAACAGGACGGTGTAACCGCCCATACAGCCGCCGAAACTATTAACTATACTTACTTACGCAATTTTTTCGACGACAGATCGAACAATTTTCGATCAAACATTGAATTCCCACCTAGATCACCTTGTTTAACGGTTATGGATTACTTCGTTTTTCCTCATTTAAAGAACACTATTTTTAAAACACCAGTTGCAAATTTAGAACAATTACAAGAAAGGATTATCCAAGAATGTGGTAACATTTCTCCAGAGATGCTGGTCAACACTTTCGAAAATATGAAGAGACGTGTGAATTTCATAGACAATTTACCTTTAGATAAACAAACAATAATCACGAATGTGGCAGTTTTATGGCCTCGCGCATGTAAACAAAACTGGGAACTATTAGACATGCGCACTGCAACATTATCGTTTGACGAATGGGAAAATAGACAGGTCCGGGCTTTAAAATTTAAATTCTTGCTCATATATGCCACCATAGAGGGTTTATTTTACCCCTATTTGGGCCTAATACAATTATACAACGGCTGCAACTAGTACTAGTCATTGTTTATATTACAATCCGAGTCACTAAAAACACAAACACAATTCACTAACTAAACTACACAAAAACCAGAAATCCATAAATATTAAACACCAGTCCCACAATCCACGATAGCCGATCCGATAGCTGAAAACTTTAGAAAACTACAAGGAATCCGCAGAGAAGAGAAACCTTAAAACACAACAACAAAAATGGCGGCCGAGCCGGTTCTGGAGAGTATTCTTGAGCGCTTCGATTATTGTCGATAAAGTAGGACGGCCGATAACACGAGGTTTGTGCGCATGCACGAAGGTTCCCCGAATGAAGACAGCTGACCGACGAGTCATGCGCTCGGACGTATTTTTTCACCCATAAAACGTAACTTTTGTTTGCGCAGGAGATAAGCTGTAGGTATCTAAAGGTAAATTGTCTATGGTGAATTTATGCTTGGAGCATGGCGGTGGCCAATTTCAGCAATTTATGTACTTATTTTTCTTTTTCTTTCTGTATAATCTTACTTTTTTAATTTTGTAAACAACAAAAATAAATTTGTATTTGTCTACTTATTTTATTACTCATTAGTTTGGCATATCATGTCATAATATGAATTTTACAAAATTTTAACCTGGATTTGGTTAGATATATCGTCCCCATATCATTGGGATCTAAACCAAGCCCTAATATATCTATATAATAAAATGACTTTATGCGTTTGACCCTCAGAAAATTAAACAAGGTTTAAAGGTTCTAAGGTTTAAATCTTGTTTAGTATTCTAAGATTTGTCCCAAAAAGTTTTGCGAATGCAACAGAATATTTTTTCTTTCCCTGTTTTCGAGGGTGGGAAACACGATGCCGCTCATAAAAACGCTCTCAGCCACGTTGAATTACCACCCCTTTGTCCAGTTTTTTCGCGTTGTGCTCGCGTGGGCTAGGAAACAATTTTTTGAGGGCCTATAAGTAAATCGAATTACCCTTGACCCGGGTGGAAACAATCAGGCCCCGGGGGTTGAAACCACACTCAATCGAAAAATGATTCTGTCTCAAATTTAGTGGGGACTTGGTAGTGGATAAGGTTAAGATGGGGTTTTATGTGTTATAATTTATATTAGATGTTGTTCTGTATGCTAAAATATACACTATCCAGTGTGGATTTTTAATGTCCCCTACTACCCCCTTTATTTTTTGAACCATTCAAGATAGATAAAGTGAAACTCGGTATTTATCAATGGTTGTGTAAATACTATTTTTTGATGTAAAGTTGGCCGTTATTAAAATCAAGAAAGACGCTCAAAGCATGGTATTGCGATACATCATGGGAAAATGTCTCACGAAGAAGAATCCTTTTAAGTCAAATAACGCAAGTTTTAACATGACAACTGATCATAAATCGTCTTGCTGCTGGGGCTGCACGGGCCGGGTTCGGGTCTAGTCGGGCCACTTCAGGGCCGTGTCCAAGGGGGGGATTAGGGGGTTTAAACCCCACCGAAATATCTACGACCGTTGCAGAAACCTCGCACTCCACACTAGACCACACGAAAAGTAACAAAATAAAATACAAAAATACGAGTAAAAACAACTATTGACAACCGCGGAAAAGTAACAAAAATTCACAGATCTTGCATCTTACGCAAGTATCATAGGCGTATTGAAAATACCTACCACATACAGTGGCTAGAAGGAAACCATTATGTCACAGCACAGATTACTCCTATCTGTGAGTATGTAACGTGCCGCTATCACGCGTTATTATGACGGCATGGATGCTCCGATTTAGTTTGAAATAATAATTAAATTAATATACTTACTTAGAAATGTGTGAATTATACTTAGAAATGTGTTGACTGTTTTGTTAAAATAAAAAATATAGGATAATCTGTATATTAGTACACATTGAAGAGAGCTCAAAACCATCTTTTCAAAAATAGCGACAAAATTATTTCTTTAGCTATACACAGCCATTTACCTGCTGGTCCTTGTACTCTTTGTTCATGAAATGTCGAAATCTTAAGTCGGCTGTGAAATGTTTTGGATTGGTATATCCATTCTCCCCCGACTTTCTGTGTAATACGCCAAGACCGCCGCGCTATTTCGCTTTGTTTCAGCGACATTCACTGTTTATTTTTTTCCAATTTTATCGAAATTGAAACAATCAAAAATGCGGTTACCATGATATCGACTAATATGGGCACCTGAAAATTTTAAAAATTACGAAAACGTTATCTGATATCAATGAAATTTAGACGAATAAAATCTATTTGCACTGTCGTAGATTAAATTTTGATTGATACACGTTCGATATGAACTTTGTTAATGAAACTTGTGCAATTAAACCACTCGGCTGACGCCTCGTGGTTTAACGTTGCGCACGTTTCATTTATAGTGTTCATCGAACTAGTATCATTAATAACTATCTACTAACTGCATCTCTCTCCCGGCCATATTATCTTAATATCAACAAATATAATAATAAATGCCGAAACCCAAAACAAAACAATATTAATAGTCAGCAGATGATGTCATCGATCCTGTGCTGCTCGGATGTTTGTTTAGACTTCACCGCCGTGTTATTTATGTGCATGTCGCATGTCGCGTTCATTTTTCATGAAATAGACCCGTATATACGCACCCAGTAGTATTTTCAATACTAAAACAGAACTATCGACAACCACGCGTGATGCACGAATATTTTGTGTCGCGAATTTTGCAGTAAGTCTTTCTGCGGCTTGCCTTGCACTGTCTCTATACTGTTAAGTTTCGTTTTTATTGCTTTAGTTTAGTACGTTATTTTTAATAAATACATTTATAGAGCGATTATGGCTAAAAGCGTTACTTTCTTCACTTTTTTCTTAAGATATTTTTTGTTCTGTACTTCATTTTAAAATAACGATATAAACTTGAGTAAAGGCGAAATTTTTTTTGCGTCCCATACCGCAATAAAATCCTGGTTACGGCACTGGGCCACTTAATATATTTTAATAAGGTTCGGGCCGTCGGGCCCTAATAAATGTTTTCGGTCCGACCGGGCTTTTCGGGCTGGCTGGGCTTTTTACGTTTTATACGTAGGTATAACGCAAAAGCTAATAGGCCGAAGACAATTTATAGATTCTCATAGTTTAGGCTTTATGTTTCATGTTATGGTATGGTATGTCACTTTACACTTTACTTTGAAAAACTTGTGACGTTTTATTTATTTTATTTTTTTAAATTTATTTTACGTCGGCCTTTTTCCGCAACGAGGCCAATCACCGACGCCAGGGAATTTGTCACACACTATCTGATAATTTTGCCGAATCCCTCTTTGTCGATGGTAGGGTTCTTTAACGTGCCAACATCCATGACACGGGGCCCACAGTTTAACGTCTCTTCCGAAAGACGGCGCACCTCTTAAACCAAATTCCAAATTTAACATCGACGTTGCCGGCACCGGGAATGGAACCCGGGCCTACGATCTGTGGGGCCGCTGCGCTGACTACTAGACCACAACGTCGACTCTTAGTCTTTAGTTTAGATGTCATAAATGTCAAGGTAAATTTGTTCAATTACCTTTCCAGCCCGCTGGGCTTTTCGGGCCGACCGGGCTTTTCGGGCCAGCCGGGCTTTTTTGCTCTTCTTAGGTAATAATTTCTTCGGGCCGCGTTAATGTCTTGGTTGCCTGGCCGGGTCGGGTCGGGCCGTAAAATTCCGGCCCGTGCAGGGCTCTACGTCTTACTTACAGAATACATACCTATAAATTCTAGGTTTTCAGATTTCGCGTACTGCAAATTTTTTTATGGATACTATTTTATTTATCGAAATAATTTTCTTCAATTAATGTCCCTCGTATTCCAATGAATCAAAATAAAACGAACACAAATAGGGTAGAAATTTTAATATAATAAATTCGAACGATTTACCTCATCCGCTTTCCGAATGAATGAAAGTTGAAACGGAAATTATCAAACAAATTTTGTCCCCTCTGTGAACAAAACATATTTTATAATAAGGCAGTGCGTAAAATAATTAGAAATTGATTTATAACTAAAAACTGTTTAGCCGCATGCAGACAAAGTTCTATGTTTGTGTTGTTACAACGACAATAATTATTGCAATAGGGTTAAAGTTGTGGAAGGTATAAAATAGTTTTAAAAAATTACTTTGATGTGTAATTGTCAGATTCTTTAATAGTTATTTGTACAAATCTTACGTAATTCCGGTTCTATGCAGAATTGAATTACGTTACGTTATGTAGGAATGCAAATTATGTTACAACTCAGCAAAAAAAATTACCCTGACCAAAAAAGTAACGCAGCAATGGTCCCATGCTGGCTGTCATATTAAACTACTTCTTTTTACCCAATCTGTGTATAATGAAACCCATAAACTGACGCAATTACATTATTAATGATAGAAATAAATATACATAGTTTCTAATGTAACCTGACATCAATGTTCTTTATCAATTCCACTTCATTTCGCAATTTTATGCCTTTCGTTGCCAATGCGGCGTCTATATATCAGACATGTGAAGTGATTAAGATTTAAAAGTGTGATGGATTCTCTTTACAGCTTCTGATTTCGCTGCCAGCTTTAATTATGTAGAAACCAAGTTATAATTAATAATACGTAATTATTAAATTATAATGAAGGCCACACACAGCATATATTTTGTTCAATAAAAAATATAGGTGTATAAAACATTAGAGAGGTCTGAAATAAATAGATAGGTACTACAGTTCACTTTCACTTACCCATTACACCCAACTGCTGAGGAGTTAGCTGTCCATTATCCCCATCACCTCCACCTTCGGTTCCTGCTATGGTGACTGATCCGCTAGCTAAGCTATTAGAGATGACCGAACCTCTTTCGCTAACGCTAACTATAGTAGAACCCTGTCGTCCATAGCGTTCGCCATATATATTACTGTAAGCTGCACTTCTTCTACCACTACTTGCTATGCTTCCTATATCTAAAAGTAAGGTAAATTAAATTAGAATAAAATAACTTTTATTGCATTATTATAAATGCACGGATGCATGGGTTGGGTAGGCAACACACATTACTTAGCTGAAAGTAAATGTAAATAAAAGAGCTTAATTATTTAATTTTTACTAACTTATAGGTATTTATAAATAAGAAATAAACAAAAATGAAACAAGGAATTAGAAAAATCCATATTTCTTATTAATTTTAAAAAACTGCCAGCACCCAAAAGATACAAGAATAAGTAACTATGCCAAATAACATAAAATTAATTACATTAAAAAAATATTTACAACGTTTTAACTATAGTTTAAGAACTAAACTATAAAACTAATAGACAAGGGCACGTTACTTATCAATTTTAAGAATGAATTGAGTATTTTACCATTAGGACTGCGTATTCCGGAGGCCCTAGATCGTTTGCCACTGAAATTGTTACGTCTAAGCTTTGCAGGGTCAGCAATGTGTTTTTTTCTTCTTAAATATCTTGCTAGGATACCAACAACTACAACACTAGCTCCTGCAGATACCAAAATTATCTGTAATTAAAGAATTTCACCCTAAAGTCTTAATACATTAAATGATGAAAAAGTGCTAAAAATTACCTTTTGTGTTGTTGATAGTGTAATTTTAGACGGTAACACTTGTCGAATATTTTCTAAATGTTCACTAACAGGTCCTAAATGGGGCAATAGGGACATAATTTAAAAGTTTTTTCGATTTTTGTAAAGTTTATAGGTTATAAACACTTATACATCATTTTACACAGAACCATCCACAGATAAAATAAAATTTTTATATTTTTATAAAGTACTTTTACTACGTTATTAAAATGTATTTATTATACTTTTTATAAAGTTTATAATTTCGCGCAAAATGGATTTAAAATCGACGCAGAATCAAAACTCCCGGTCTAAACAAAGGCCGACGGCAAACTAGAAAACTGTTTGACCAACAGAGCATGATCAAATAACATCAATTGACCAAAACTACTTTTTTCTATCGATTTTAATATCCTATTGAAGATGGCGCCAGCAATTGCCTATATAAATTATTTTTCCTTTGTGATGCGGCAGCCTGGATGCAGCCATAGTTTGAAAAAAGAAGAGATTTAATTTCTGGCAGCTGTTCAAGGACACTAAAAAAAATGACATTCCAAAAAAACATCAACAAAAAACAAAAAATTCTATAAATTTCATGTATTCAAGCATTTTCAGTCAGAAAGTTGTTTTTCTTTGAAAAGGAATACTTGGTAATTAAAATGGAAACGGGAGCTATGGAAATTATGGAACTCAAGGACGAATTCTCGATCGAAGATTTACCAGAAGAAGTTTTGGAATTTATTTTATCATTAATTTCGCCCTACAAGGATTTACATGACTGTATGCTGGTTAGTAAGAAGTGGAGAAGATGTGTTTTAAGTAAGCATTACATTTTTTACATTTATATAACTATCCCATTGATTATCCTTTATTTTAAAATTCACAAAGCGAATACATAAAGTCAGATGCTTCCAAAGTAGTGTAGTGTGTAATTTTTCTACTCTAATTCCTTTTTCATTCTAGATGTAGTAAAAACAAAACAGAGAAATTTTCAAAAGGCAATAAATGACTTTGATGTAGACTGGGAGCGAGTAACACCAGTGGAAATGGCACCAACAATTACTAAACGCTATTCACACACAGCAGTTGTACATGACAATTCTATGTATGTTTTTGGAGGTTGTACCAGTGCAATGACCACATTTAATGATCTATGGAGGTTGGACTTGTCCAAAAGAACATGGATACGACCCCTAGCAATGGGGACATATCCTTCACCCAAGGCTTGTAGCTCTTTAATTCATTATAGAGATTTCTTAGGTAAGTGTCTATTATGTTTTTTATCGTTGATTAGCTTTAGCTCAACCAATATTTAACTTGTAAGGTTGCTCGTACACCAACAATAACTGACCATGATGATACCACAAATTGAACTATCTTAAGGGTAGTGCATATTTACTTTTAAATAGATGTTTCCTTACCAAAGGTAGGGCGACTTTATGTATTTCCATGGATTTTAACAAATTTTGTTTAAAGCCTTTGTTTTTTTTCTGTAGGTAAGATTTTAAAGGATGGATCCTCGGATGGATCAAAATTATGTTGATTATCAAGTAAATGGTTAGCATAGTTTGAATCAGTTTTGTTTTTCAGATAATGTTCCCATATGCTTTTGTTAAAATGTCTACCTCTATAGCCAATGTAGGTACCTATGTTTTAGGACAATCTTTGCATTTTAATTTATATCCACCTGATTTTTTGTTTTTATCTCTTTTGGTTTTATTGTTTTTGATAAATTTGCCTAAGTTTTGTAAGACACATATAAGTATATCAAGTCTAGTAAGAAAATTGCCAATTATTTTGCTAAGTTGTCCAAAGAAAGTGACATGTTTAAATTTGTCAGTTTTTGCTTCTGATAAAGGCTAATTCAATAGCCTTTTTGTAAGTTTTCTTTTTTAAAAGTGTATTTGGTAAAAATTTATAAGTACCTACGTAGGTACTTACTTCCAAATGCTTTAAAACTACCAAAATAGGAGTTATTGCTGGTCTCTTTTAATAGGCGTGTGCTATTTTGTTTTATTCTGTATTAACATAGGTTTTTTGCAACTATGAGGACTTAAAAAAGGAGATGAGGGCTATTTTCATGTTGTAGGGAAAGTATATGTCTCTTTTGTTACGTTTATTTTAAATCTGGAAACACATCAATATAAACAAAAATTTCAAATTAACAAACAACTGGAGAAATAAAATATGGTTGGGTAATAAGTAGTCATTTTTAAACCTAATTCAAACATATCCGAAATCTTTGTAGTCAGGCTGCTGATCATGACATCCATTTAGTTGTAGCAGGATTATAGAAAAAAGGTCCTTTAAAAGCCTATTTACATTAGGTGCAATCGCTGCATGCAGTTTATAGTGAGGCAATTAATTGCATTGCATGACCATTTACATCACGTTTACATAATGGCTGCTTTATACCTCCCATTTAACATTTAATTTAATTTAAGATTTAAGCTAAACTAAGAATTTAAAAGTTGAAAGTTAATTTTCTTATGCATGCGTTTATACCTCTCATTTAAACTAATTTATCATTTAATTTAATTTAAGAGTTGACCAACTTTCAACTTAAGGTAAAAGATCGTGTCAGATCGTGCTAAATCGTGTTAAATCGTTCTCCACAACTGTCCGTGATTGGCCTGGAAGAAAGATGAATATTTTGATCGGTGACAATAACCTAAAATTATCGTGGAATTTTTATTTTTATCAACAAATAAAGTGCTTTTTCTCTATTTATTTTGACTGATCTAAATTCTTGTGATTTGTAATGGAAGACTACGATTTGTTTTTTACTACTTGCTTTAAATTGTTGTAACAACAGCTGGAAAAATCTTCTTTTTTTTGCACTTCATTTAATTTAATTTAGTGGCACGTTTTCGAGGTATAAATCAACAAAATTATTTCTTAGCTTAGTTTAAATGATAAATTAAATCTTAAATTAACTTAAATCTTAAATGAGAGGTATAAAGCAAGCATTATAAAGAAATTAATTTCAAGCAAATATCTTGACAACAGATATTGCCAACCCAAACATCAGCTGATTAAGAGGTTATGTATTATGTTGATTTTCCTGTAAGTGTTTCTGTAATTTTTTGTTGTGTTAATTAAAACATATTGTACTTTCAAAAATATATTATATTTAAGAAAATCACAAAAACCTGCCTACACCCAATAAACGCTTTAAAATACAAACAAATACTTTCGCAGAGTTTATGTTAACTTTTGTTATCAGGTTGGTATTAAAAATAATACTAGAAAAATCACTAAAATTGCATGCTATTTGCAATCAAATTAGAACATTTCCTAATTTAGTGCGATGCAAATAAAATTGCATCAGCTGATCAGAAAGTCACCAAAGCGCATGCCTTGAGGCCATTTTTTATTGCAATTGCATTGACTGCACCTAATGTAAACAGGCTTTTAAGATGTTATTATTTTGCATTGCCCACCTCTTTTTAAACTAAACATTTAGGATTGTGTCTGCCCCTAAATAAAGGGGTAAATGTACCTTTATTTTCAGAATTATTTCAGTTTTTTTTTCACCCTATGGTTTGTTTTTAATAAAAGAAAACTGCATTGTAAAACCTCATGTTATTACTATGTAAAAAATAGTTTACTTCCAAATTGGCAACTGCTTTAATGCCAGGAGTTAAAAAACCCAGTACATTGCCAAATTATGAGTTACCCTTTGTTTCAACATTGGTCTTTTATTTATTGTGAGTAGGTATATTAATTCGCAAGAGAGTTAGTAACCTCCAGGCGTCGCGTCATCACGACAAGCAAATTGTACGTATTATAAACACACTTTGGTTTCCTTCTTTTTGAGATTAATGGGTTTTGCGTTTCTCGGATTAGGCTGGCCGCCAAATATTTTGTCACGGTAAAAATGCAGATTTTTATGAAAGGATTCTTTGTGACGTTACTGACATTTTTTATTTCGGGATAAGTACACTAATAAATAAGTTTTCTATTTATAAAGAAACTCATAAATAAGCTCAGGGTAAATCTAAGTAAAAAAATTAGGTTAGGTAATATGTCAAACCAGTCTGGTTTGTCTGGAAAGTGAAATTTTTAGATCAATCAATGACTCTGGCAACATGGCAGGTACCAGTCACATAGAACTTTACAGTTAATTTTAATCTATCTTGTTACATATTCATCCACATTGAGAAACCTAATACCTACCTCTCACAATATATAGATGATATGATCAAAACTAGATGCGCTTGTGCGTAATAAAAGCTACAGCCATTTTTACTAGTTAGGAAACTTTAAATAAATAATATATCTCATAAAGAAAGAAAAAATTTAATTTTCTACAGTTTTAGTTTTTAAAATCCTAAAATATTTACTGAGAAAATAATTAAACATAATACGCACTCTAATAAAAACAGGCGAAAATACTGATTCAAGTAATGGACGCTTCAACCAGTCCAACGGATTGCTGACACTCATGTTTCTACCTGAATTATGTCTCGAATTTTGATTTCTGTTTCTAAGCTGTTATTGAAACAAAGATAGCATTTTAATCGGCAGCTCGATTGGCAATTAAAATAATCATAGGTTATAGGATGACGTTTGTGTTGAAACTCTATGCTTTCGTGGCGTCTTTTTAATTGTTTCCAGAAATTTTTTGTGATACGCCATAAGTTCTAATCCATTTAATAAAAAGCTGTTTTTAAAAGTTTGATTATTTTTCCCCTCGTTTTTCCCACTTGGCGCCTTGCGTAGGTAAAATTCTATTTTTAAGTTGCTCCTACCATTTCCTGTTTTAAATAAACGTGTAACTGACCTTTATTTGTACATCAATGAGTCAAAAGCAAAAATTTTAAATTTGTTTTCGTTTAGATTTAGACCAATCGGGGTTTTGTGATGAAACAAAACGTTACGTTTTTAGTGATTTCTATAACGGTCACCATTGATCGTTCAGATTTGTAAGTTTGAAAGCGCAGGACATTTCAGACTATACCACTAACATAAAATTTAATAAGTCATATGACGCAGCTGGTGAGAAAATTTCATAGTCTGCGTAGCGCAATTCTGTCCCTGTTTTTGGATTTTTGTTCGGTATTTATTAGTATTCTTTGATTGTCTTTTTTCAAGAAAATTAACTGTGATGTAGAAGTAGAAATGGATGAATTACGTCTTTTTGAAGCCATCTAGGTAAATAATATTTCCTGTACGTGAATGAAAAGAGTGGAAATAAATATGTTAAAGTTATTGTTTTACTTTAGTCCCTCGTTTTATAAAATACTACTACGCTACTCTCGACTAATTTTCGAACATGAAATGAGTTTAAATCAAAACAACTGACATAAAAATCCGTCTTTCACCTTGGATCACTGTCGATAGCTGATGTACAGGGTTTTTCCGTATATTTTGGAGCACCCCTGGAGCTTTTATTTGAAGACCTAGAAAAAACTTTAAATTACCAAAGTTGCATGATTTCTCCTGAACTGCCAGAATTTGTTATCGGACAAAACAAATGAACATCGTAAATTTGTTTAATAATGCCAATGTCGATTTTTTTAAATGGAACACCCTGTATATTATTTTTTTTTTAACTCCTCACTCTTTTCTGATTCCAAATAAGTATATATGTTATATGTTTGTTTCATAAATTATTATCATTATATATATTAATTATTGTTACTGAATAAGCATTATGTTCTAGCATGTTTTCCTCACACCAATATAGATTTTCTAATCCGCAATATTTTGAAATGAAATTTTGCCTAAACGACTAAAGTAAACATATAACATATATACATATTTGGAATCAGAAAAGAGTGAGGAGTTAAAAAAAAATTAATATACAGGGTGTTCTGTTTAAAAAAATCGACTTTGGCATTATTGAACAAATTTACGATGTTCATTTGTTTTGTCCGATAACAAATTCTGGCAGTTCAGGAGAAATCATGCAACTTTGGTAATTTAAAGTTTTTTCTAGGTCTTTAAATAAAAGCTCCAGGGGTGCTCCAAAATATACGAAAAAACCCTGTACAATTATCGCTGTAATTTATCGATAATTGCCACCTCTATGGGATTTTTTACACATGAGAAAATTACATAAATTTATTTTCAACCAATTAGAAGGATCCTTTTTGTTTACGTTGCTTATAGCGAGGGGAGATTATCGCGATAATTTTGTTAGTTCCTATTAACTTAATGAAATTAATAAGTGATAATTTTTCTGTCAAAACTGAAGTGCTTTATTTTATATCTATTGGCAAAAGTCACTCATAATAAAATCAAAATACATTTTGTTGCTAACTTATAATTTTTATTGATACTAACCAATTTGCTTTACATATCAAACACCGGGGCTAAAAGAGACACATCAAAAATTTAACTAAACTCATCGGAAATATGTTTTTTAAGTTTAATTTGAAACTATGTAGAATTTCAGATGTTATGGTTGAAAACGAATTATTGTTTTTAATGTTCCTGAAATCACTATCACTATATATAATACATTAGTTGCTTATTATTTGACCAGTTGTCTTGGCTGAGCTAACTAAAAGAAATTTCTTGACTAAATTGCAAATAAAACAACCATTGACAAGTTGACAGTGTTGACACATAAATCAGCCAAAAGGAACGATCTCAGTCACAAATCCGGTAACCTTAGCGTAGGTAAGGGGGGAGGAAATTTGACTAAGATAATCTGACTTACTTGGTCAAATAAAACGGCAAGGTAGTCAGTTTAGGTCAGCTCAGCCAAGACAAGTGGTCAAATAATAAGCAACTATAGTATAAAACAAAGTCGCTGTCGCTGTCTGTCCGTCCCTATGTATGCTTAAGTAAATCTTTAAAACTACGCAACGAATATGAAATTTTCTTACCGAATCTCCCACGCAGCAAAATTAATTCCCGATAATTCTGCTGCTAGAGATTATAAGTGATAATTATCTTGTAGTTCGGTAAAAACACAAAGTCATATTATATTTTTCTTTCAGTGCTATTTGGCGGATGGACTTACCCACCCTCCTACCCTCTATATCAAAGCTGGCACTTATTCAACGAACTACATGTGTACGACATTCCAGCCAATCGGTGGACGTGTATCAGTACGATAAACACCCCTCCACCCGTCGCCGGCCATTCCGTATCGGTGATGGGCGAATGGATGATCATTTTTGGAGGATTGCAAAAGCCAAGCAGTGCAGTGCATTGCGAAAAGTCCAATGACATTTGGAGGTTAAATTTGGAAACTTGGACATGGTATAAACAGGAAGTTCAAGGTAAAATTACTGTTAGATATACCTTTAAACACTTACTTGTAAAATGCAAATCATGGCACTTAATCTTAGGGTATTGTTTTGTTATTATCTACCTATTTATATTTTAATTAGTTACTGTAGTTACCAGTTACAAGTGTGTCAAAATTCCGAAATCCTAAAACACTCTGGAAAATATAAAGTATAAAAGAAAGATTGAGAACGGAATCTCATCATAATCATCATATGCATTGCCAGTCCGTCATCATCACACGCAAATTTTGCTTTCCTCAAATATTAGCTCTCACACCAAAATTTATTATTTTTTAATGGTATGAACCCAATCACTATTCGAATAAAAATAATAATTTAAAGTGCGCGCCCCGAAATAAAGTATCTAAAAACACCGACCAGTCAAAGCCAGCGTCCGGCGAAAATTACATCACTGCAAGCGACATTCAACAAGAGTCCAAAAGAAATGTTACATATGGTAGAATGTTGCAGAGAATTTTTCTTTTAAATACTTTGAGCATGTATCATGATTCTCGTCGTGGCTAGACCACTGGGATCAGTCAAAGAGGAGATAGATCGGATAGCTAAACAACTTGCGCAAAGCAGATGGACAGGGCTGACAACCTGTAGCAACTCCAGGCAATTGTGACCCCTACTTGACGGCAGGAAAACCGCAGCGTTATTACAGCACAGTCGGAAGGACCTAAGAAACATCACTGCCGTAGTCACCGGACATTGCTTGTTCGGTAGACACGCCGAACGTATGCAAATACCAGCTAACGACTTCTGCCGAAGTTGCAGAGTTGAAGAAGAGGAGAAAAGTGTTCAGCATTTCAAGGTAAATTGTCTATGGTGTGAATGCCCCGGCCTCGCGAGAAGAAGGTTCAATGCCGTGGGCGAACCATTCTTTAATGATCTGGAGGAAGTGAGCAGCCTGCAACTGGGTCGACTTACTAAGTTTATTAACAGCAGTGGCTGGTTTGAATGAGCTGTCAGGATTCTTCTACGGTCTACGTCGCGTTAACCATCAGGAAGCTCAAATTCAAAGAAGTAGTCCATTCTCCAAGAGACCCGTTTCTATTAAACAAATAAAAACCAAAACAACAACGTTTGGCAAATTTCCCTATTTAATTAAAAAGGCAACATATCGACTGTTTCCTACCAATACCTCCTATCTACACTTTTGGTCAAAAATCAGTTAGTTACACCAATAGGTAGATTTTTGTTAAATCTTTGGAATAGATATACCTCCTAGTTACTAAGATTCATATTTTCGCGCCAGTTTTTAAATGGAAACATCACCAAACTACACAAGTCTCATACAGTGTAAGCAATACCTCCTATCTCCCATTTTGTTGTGAACGGTGTTGTGTTACCGGCTGGTAAGTTTCATTTGATTACTTTTGTTGTTTTATGTATTTTTATTTGTTTTTCCGTTATAGAGTAGTAATTTATGTCTCTTGTGATCTGTAATGTAATAGTTTTAGTTCGAACATGCTGATTTATTTGTTAAAATGAGTAAATCAAAATTCTATTGTAGATAGGAGATCTTTCCATTCTATAAAAGTGAAATTGTAATAGTTTTAGTTCAAACATGCCGATTTATTTGTTAAAATGAGTAAATCAAAATTCTATTGTAGATAGGAGATCTTGCCATTCTATAAAACTGAAATTATCTATTATGATAAAAGTTAAACAGTTTTTTGTCCCTCCTGAACATTTTTAGTTTTTACACTTAGGAGGTATCGGTAGTAAGCAGTCGATATGTTTCTATGGACTAAGTTCCTGGCCCTACCGTAAATTCTTTGGTTATTCAATTTGAAGAAATAGTCCATGGTTATTGTTACTTCTTTTTAATTTTAATGTTAATAATGTGTTTAATTATTTATTAACTTTTTAATTTTGTGTTTAAATGTTACATAGGAAAAAAAATAAAAATGTAGAGGTTTTTTCTATTGGATGTTTTATGTAAAAATTTTTTTAGGACTGATGATGCCCATCTTACAGGGCGAAACATATGTAACCTTTTTAATTAAATAGAGATTTGACGAGACGCCGACTTTGTGTTGTGTTGTTTTGGTTTTTATTTGTTTCATCAGGAAGCTGATGCGGATAGGTTCCGCGGGACATGTGTGGTACCACAGCGGTCCTTATAGGACTACTATCTTGCTTTAAACAGTTGCATTTACTAATTACAGTACCTCTACTCTTAAAATTATCAACAATATTCAGGACTGTTGTTTTGCTTGGAATAGGTCAGAAAACATCGCAGAGAACATTTCGGACACTCCGAGAACTATTTTACATGTAGTACACTTAATCATGATTAATATTTTAAATATTTTCCATATACTGAACTGTAAAAGTTAGTTTCGAATAAAACGTGTAGTAACATTTCACATTATCAGAATTATTACTGGTGGTTTTATTGCGGTATCTATCTATAATTTTTAAGAATTATTTTAAAAAACCGAAAACTTTTCATTTCAGGCTTGTATAGTATACAGGTTTATTTTTTAAAATAACTAGTAATGAAATGGTCACCGATTTAGATTCGTCTCTCATTTACATTAAAAAGGTTGCAAAGTCTTTACCATTTATTGATCCCTAATGGTGTTTTGTAACCTTATTGTCTTTTAGCGTCAATAATTCGTTTATCTATTTTTGCCATAAGCCGTTTAATATCCAAATGATAAGCAGTGCCGCGTCGCCAAATTTTCGTCATATGCTTGAGTTTTGATTATTCAGGCAATAAATTATTAGCGTTTTCCTGGGTTACCTACCTCTAAAATATTTAAATTGGAGGCATACCTACACATTTTGCTGTTTTCGTCTCATTTATTAATGATATATATTTTTGACCCTAATTTAAGGAATGTTACTTCTGCTAAATAATGTTTTATGTTAAAAGGTCATTTTTATTAGCTTTTTATAGTTTAAACAAAAATCCCACATAAAAACTAAAATACGACTATAAAAACATAAATCAAAAAAGAAAACATAAAAATACTTCGTAATATAATTGATTTAAATTAGATAAGTTTAAATATAACTTTTCTAGCTCTTCACACGTGTGTTTTATTTGTTTTGGAATTTGTACTCTAGAGACCCGAAATACAATAACTCTTTTTATATGACTAGCCAGGAAACCTGTGACGTGTAAAATCTTTACTGCAAAATTACACCGGTGAGCAAAAATTATACAGGGTGTCCTAAAAGCAGGGTTGACAAATATCATGATATTTATATAAATATCCAATATAAATATCCAAATATCCGATATATATCCCATATATATCCAAATTTGGATATTTATTAATATTTTTAATTATTTCATCTGTTTTCTGTAAAGATATATTTTAAAAATTGAAAATCACCTAATTTAATATAAACATGTTATAAACCTGTAAATTTGTATTTCAATTCTATTTAATGATAGTTGCTATCACAATAACAAGTTTTTTTAGTACTCCTATGTTAGGAATGTAAAATGTAGATACAAAAATTCAAGTTTATGAATATGAACACATAGGCGCGTACGCAGGAATGTGTGCAAAGTCAGGTCAATTAAATAAGATTTTTTTTACATTTTATTAACATCATAGTCATAGGTAATGTAAAATATCAAAAAAAAAAACACAGAACACAGCACAGTCGTGGAACTTAAAACCTAACATTTTTGGTATCTATATGCATAAAAAAACGAAGTTTATCTAAGTAATATTTGGAATAAGAAACACAGATATGAAATAATTATTGTCACCATCCCAAAATTTTCAAACGCTACATATAAACAACAGACCTTATAAATTAATTTACAAAATATATCAAGTCTTTTTTTGAAGTTCATTCAATACTTCTTCCTCAGAAATTTTTATGTTCGGGTGAACATACAAAAGAGCCAGCCCATTCATCCTCTCTTCACCCATAGTATTCCTAAGATAGGTCTTAAGCAATCTCAGTGTGGAAAAGCTCCTCGTTGCTGTGCTCACTGGAAGTGTGCAGAATATTCTCAGAAATTGGGGTATATTCTTTCGTTGCAAATTTTTAAAAATTAAGTCGCATTTGATGGATATTCAACTTCAACAAGTTTTTGGAGATATCCCCACCATAATTCAAGTTCTGCTCTAAAAACTGCCTGATTATTGCATTCCATATCTTGGTGGTAAAAAGTCGTCAATTCAAGAAGTTTAGAAATCTGCTGCTGTCCTAATATTTTGTCCGATTTCTTTGGAATTAATAGTGCGAATGACGCTAACAATTCTTTGTGTTTAATAAATATATTTTTCAGTTGTGCTAGGACTCTAGGACAGTGTCCAAGAACGGGTTAAATATATCAAACCGATAATATTCTTCTACTGTTCCTCCTGGACAGTTGCCCCGCATTGCCTGTCTTCCTGTTACCCTAGGCTGTCTTAGTTCAGAGTCAAAAAGTTTTGATAAAATATCTCTTGCTTGATAAATATTTTTGCAAATTCTGTTTCGGATGATATTCGCATTTTATTCAAACTTTCGATGCAATTCTCTGCTAGGGAAATTGCGCCGAGGAGATTTTTTATACTCTCTCCTAGGGTAGTTAAAGATTATAAAGTTCATTATAGTCAAAATACTGTAAATGGCAATAATAATTGGCATTTCAATAAAACCGCAACGCGCGCCTGGGCCTGGGGGGGGGGAGAATTGCCCCCTTTGCCCCCCCCCCTGCGTACGCGCCTGTGAACACATCATATAATTTTGCTTTTAACTATGGTTCAACTTAAAACCCAGAATTACTGGGCTTGTTAATTAAATCAAAATGAACCCAAACTGAATTTTTTATTTTTGGCATTGTAAAATTTTTATTTCATAAAACAAACAGCAAAATATTGCTCCGTTCAATCAGAAATCGGAACTAAATAAAAATGCGACGCGGCAAAAACAACAGGTGATCAACGTCTCGGAAAGATGGGGAATCACCGCATCGTAGCAGCATTATACGCTGTTGCCGGCTCAGCGGCAGCGGGGCGGGGCCATATTTTTATACTGATGAATAGAATTAAAAAAAATATTGATATATATCAGGATAAATATCGTCGCATAAATATCATGATATTTATCAAGATATATATCAGGATATTTATCACTGATATATATCCTGCCAACCTTGCCTAAAAGGTATGGTGTCAATAATTTGGGATTGAGTAGATTGGTTAAAAATAAAGTAAGAACTTTATATAAAATTGTGTCCTAGGTCCACTTACTACGAAGCTACAGCCCCCTAAAGGGGGTACTCTGAAGATGTTTTTTTTTTAAATATTTTCGAAACCTTTGTAGATACAAATTTAAAATTTATATATTTTGGTAAACTTTGTACGCTATGACATGAATCGTCAACTATTTTCCATTTTTTTTTCTGCTTCAAACTTTCGGGTCGGCGCAGGGTTAAATATAAATGGTCTGAAATTTGATTAACCTCAATTTCTTATTTTAGCTGGTCCGAAGCCGAATGGGAGATTCGGCCAAACCCAAGTAATATTAGACGATAAAAATTTGTTAATATTGGGGGGTTCTGGAGGGCCCACCATGCAATACTGTGATTGTTGGATATTACATATGGAAGGTCATTTGTGGAAATGGATTAAAGTGGAAATTTTGGGCAAAACCAATGAGCCCACTAATATATGGAGTAATCCAGGATGTAAGGTAATATAACTTAAAATTAATATCATCACCGCATTGAGAAATAAACCTAATATTTTTCTCCGCTGTCGCTGAATTTCTTCGAATTGGGACATATGATTTACTTTAGTTTAAATACAGCATGTTAGAAATGTCTGCCCAAGTAGCACAATAGTCTTACTATTTGACTAAATTGTTTTATATCGGATTTATTAGAGCTTTTAAATACACTGAATTATTATTTAACACTTACCATCAACACTAACTTGCTGTATAACCAAAATTGCTTTATAAGTTTGTAATATAGGTGTTTATAAAGTTAATTGTTAAAACAGTTTTAAAAGTACAGAAACCAGATTGCTTAGAAACATGTATGTAACAAAACTTATACAACTCTTTTCGCTTAAGATAGATATATTTTATACTTATTTTGTAAGGGTAATTTTAAACAGTTTATAAAGCAACTATAAAAACATTCACTTTAATTTTATAGAAGCTTTATTGTTAGATTATATAGCAGTAGCGGAAACTTATTTATAAAACAATTTGATCTTGACGACAATTAAGCAACTACGGCTACTCTTAAACGACTATTTTATAATGGTTATTTAATAAAACGTAATGAAATAGTTAAAAAGCATTTAAAATATAAAAATGCTTTTGTAAATGCAAAATCATTATTTAGTGAACCTTATATAATATTTATAGCACTTCCAGTACTAACCTAACTTTTTACGTCCACATCAGTTGATATGATCAGTCAGTGTATCTATTTATAATTTGTAAACAATGTCAAGCTTAAGCAGTCGGCCAATTTCCCACTGAAAAAAAATAAGACAAAGTGGAAACTTTAAGAAAAAGGTTAGAGATAACTATCAAAGAATTTTAAATGCAAATGTACAACGTGTAAACACAACAGCACAGATAGCAGACAGGGTTGATTTGGGTAACATGCTTTACGATTCTTCATCCGAGCAAGAATATGAGCCCATAGCCCATAGTAAAGAATACAATCAATGTTTAGAGTCTGATTATTATACCGTAGAATCGAGCGACGATGAAGAAAATTCTTTAGAGTTAACTGAGATCAACAAAAATATTGAAGCTAATAAAAAAATGAAAGTATAGGCTACTAGATTTAATTTCTTAATGAAAAGATTATATAGAACCGGTTACCATAATAGCGTATACGATAATAGTATCGAATAAGATGCCTAAAGTGAGCCTTATACAACAAAACTATCATGTTATCAATTTATTAGTGTCGCCATTATTTGAAATTAATCTACTGTCACGCTACCTTGCGCCACTTACTAACACCACGGCCGAGAATGACTGGCCGGCCATACAGCATTGTCGGAATAAAAATAAAATCTGCAAGTCTACTTAAAAGTATTCTTAATTTCTTGAAGCAAATATATTAAAATAGAAACATTAAATAGAAAGGACTAGAATGCTTCACCAAATCACTTTTATTTTTCAAGGCACAATTATTTTAATAAAAGTAAGCAATGGTTCTTTAAGGTTACACGCAAAAATTATAAGGAAATATTTGAATTATAGCAAAAAGGTACCCAAAACGATAATAATAATAATACTAATCATGATAATAATAAAAATAAAGAATGGATTTTACAAAAACATTCAACACAGGCGAACCAGTATACCTATAGCTACAAAAAAATCTATATTCTGCAAAAACATGGCAACATTGCGAGAACCACAATAATTTTACCACGTGATGCTGCGCCGTTTTAAATAATAAAACAATTTTGTCATGTAAAAAGGCATAATATAACAATTTATATAATATATTTGTTTTATAAGTGTGCCTGGAACGATAAAGTGATTTTGAGTTGACGCCATGTTTTAAAAACTACTTTTAATCGGCCATGTTGGCGAAATAATATTATCAAATAAAATATTTAAATATCTCTTAAAGTAGTCATTTTAATAAGAAAAACGTTTGGCCAATAACATTGCAAGTAAAAAAGATGTCGATTTTCAACTTTATAAATTATTATTTAACTTTTAAAAATATTTTTAAAATATCTTCAATAACAAAATGTTTAATTAAATGAAAGCCCGTAAAAATTCACTTAAAAATATGGATATGTTATGTCAGTAAAATTAGCCTGGCAGAGAAATTTGGCCGTGGGAAAGCGTTCGACTTGAAAATCTTTTTCGTGCAAACTGCTGTAAGTTTTTATTGTCGCCATATTTTAAGTCTATGCTATCTCTTGTATAAGTTGACATATTAGGTAAATATATTGAAATTTTATTCGTAATAACTACACGACTAAAATATAAACACAATATAATAAAAATATTTTAATCGGCCCAAAATGGTTATTGTTAAAATATTTTTAAGCCTGTTATAAAACAATTTTATTAATATCTTATTAGTATCTATGAGAGGTTATTTGCTATAGTTATAAAATATTTAATTATTTCTTATAAAATGGATTATATAAACGTTACATAAAATACCCAAAAGTGTATTGTAATTATTTTATGTGAGCCTAACAAAACTTCTAATAAATGAAACTGTTTTATAATCTGGGCCTTTTCCGTGTTTCTAAGAGTCATATAATGGTTTACAGAGGACTTTTAAAATATCATAGTTATATTACAAATTGTTATATAGCAATGTATAGAACTGTCTGAAGTATAGTTGTGCTACTTGGGTGGACTATTGCAAATATTTCAAAAACTACGGCTCTGCATGTCCAATAACCTAAAAAGCGATCTTGACATGTCACGTGACTGTTGGTATAGCGGCAAATTAAAAAAAATGTGAATTTACAAAAATTGAGGTTAGGTGATGCGATGTCCAAACAATTTATTGAGAAGCCCGCATTCCACGGGTCAAGTTCTTAGTCAAGAAATTAGAAATTTCTACGTGTAAACAGCTAAAATTTGTCCCAAGTTCTTGCCACGGTTTATCGTCAATTGGAACCCAATAATGGGCTTTTCCACTAATTTTTAATTTTTATCCTAACGCATAGAGAAAGAATAAAATTCTTTACGGTTTCAGTTTTTAAAATTTTCAATTATTTACTGAGAAAATAAATAAACAAGATACCGTCTTTAATAAAAACATGGTAATAAACTCATCACATCTGCCTCGACCCATGGGACCGAGTTATTCAGCTGAAGGTCGAACGTCTCATCTACCTGAATATCGAGCAGGTTGTTTTCTATTTTTAAGCTGTTCTTGTCTATTTAGTTTATCAATGCAAATATAGCAATATAATCCGTCGAGGCTGACGAATAAAAGAATTGCGCAGATAATGGCATGACGTAATAAGGTTTTGTTTTGATCTCATGTTTTCAAACTTTCTGCTTTCGCGTTCGCGACGTCTTTTTAATTGTCTCTAGGAAAGGTCTGTAACCCTCTAGGAAGATTTTTATTATTGGGAGTATGTTCAATAGGTTCTAATTCAGGATGTTAATGCTGAATATGATGAATACGATTATAGTGAAAAGGCCCATTGGAACTTGTTCTAATTTTTTGACCAAGTTGGGGGAAAAGGTAGTTATTTCTGGTGTTTTTAGTGGCTGCCAACCTATCAGAATTTCAGGTTAAAAGAAATAAACAAAACAGCAATCTTCGATGTTATCGCGTACCTAACCTCAAGTCAAATATTAGTTGGTACCATTGTATTGATTTTAACAATTTGCCAAAAACTTGGGTATGTGTAACACAACATATTCAGCACAATTTTTGTTGAAGAGTTTGAAAAAGGTTTTGGGCAAGAACTTAACCCGTGGAATACGGGCTGAATAAATTGTTTAGAATATGTTCAACGTTCATATCAAATTAATCTTTTGTTTTCTAAATATACCGAAAAAATAATTTTAGATTGGCGAAAAAATAATTGTTTTAAACAGAATAAGGCATAATGAAGAATCGCCTATAGTTTATTTTCCAAGGAGTCAGTGGAATCAAACTCCGCCTGAAGACGGAAGACTTTCGAGGATAGATTTAGCAAATAGGAGACAAGGTAATTACAACTGCACGCATGCATGCGTGTACCTACAATCAAAAATCTATATAGCTTTTTTTAGGGGGCGAATGGTTTAGGGGTGTTCTAAACTTTTATGACCATGTTTCTGTCTTAAATTTAAAATTTACTCTCTAAGGCTACTTACTATACTATAAATCCAATATTTCTGTTTCTGACTCATCGTTATCATATTCGATTGGTTTCACACAGGCTCTTAAATTAATTGAACTCTGATTACAGTGCAATGTAACATAGCAAAGGTCAAAATCTAATTTAAAAAATTGCACAACAAATGTTTTCCGTTTTATAGCAACCAAAAAAACCCTACTTGACCATTATCAAGTCGATGTGAATGGCACTTTGACACTTAAGGTATAGTTCACATTATTTTCAAAACAATAAATTATTGCGTTAAAGTTGTTTCAAATGTAGATATTACTTACAATGGTTGTATAAACGTTTATTATACTGCTTGAATGTTATGATTTCTAAGTCACTCGAGTAATTATCTCACACGGTATATACCTACCGTATAAATTTTTCTCGCGTGACTTAATATGTTTATCATAATCACAGAATATATAGCTAAAGTCGCCACAGTGGTTCTTTTCCCGTGCGTCATCACTTTCACGTCATCAAAATCGTATGAATCAAATCAAAATTACGAGACGAAAAAAGTCAAAACTAAGTCTAAGTTCATAAAATGGACGTGCCTGCCTACCGTTTGACGTAACTACATAATATCCCGAAAAATTATTATTTATTTTAAGTTTTGCCCGGCATTCTCTATTATCTAAAAGAAATTGACAAACAAATGTTATTACATTTAATAATATTTTTAAAGCTTAAAATCTAGAAAAGTTTGGTGTTTTATTGACTATTAAAATCGCAAAAGTCAAATTTTTGACATCCTTTTATTAAAGGGAATTTAGCCACTGCCGTAAACTTTTCAAAGAACTTTCACGGTTAGAATATTTAAAATAAATAAATTGGGTATTATAAAAATCCATAAATACTTACCGCCAAAACAGATGGTGGGTATAATTAGCTCTAAAAAGAACTATTTTTAGAAAAAGGAACAGTTTTAAGGCACGAAAATTTACAAAATACGAATTAGATTGGCAGATCAAAATAAGGTTGACAATGACGTTCTAAAATACAACCGTAGTCAACTAAACAAATAAAAAAAAAGTAATTAATTGACGTTTATAGTTTTATTCTTGTCTAGCACGTTATATTATTGCGGAATCTTGGAGACGTTCTTTTATGCTTTTATTCAAACTTGTTACTGTAATAAATAAGGATGCAGAGTTATTAACCACGTTGAGTCCTGATCGTTGATTGATGACGCACGGGCAAAGATCCACTGTGGCGACTGTATCTATAATTAATAAAATAAGGAGGAGAGGATTAAAATTATCTTGATTTATACAGGGTGTCCCAAATAGTCCGGGCATATCAAAAATCCTTTATTTAATATGAACCACCCTGTATATTATGACATATATTGCTGAAATTATAAAATTTATAATTTTAAATTGTAAACCTAATGCTTCCTACTCTGTTTTTAAAAACTATTAAAAAGTTGTGTAGTTTAGATCCTATAAAATTCTGAGTTGAGAGTGGGCCAACCAGTATAGTGAAAATATTGATTTTCCCTATGTCGAACAAGGTAAATTTTTTTAATGTTTTGTCACTTTTCAAGATGTCGATGAAAATGTTAATGGCAGACGGGGCGTTTTAATGAAGAATCCAAAAAGAGAAGTCGAGGAGGATGATGATAGACTTGTTTCTCTTCCTGGACCGTCTGGTTTAGGAGCAAATATAGAAGTTAGAAGGGTGAGTTAAAGAAATTCTAAATTATTAGCTTTTGTTGTTTTTTGAGCTTCCTGTACATCCTAAGTAAAATTCCTGCTGGACAATAAGTGTTTTCCGCTTTTTCTATATGCATGACCAGAACGTATACAGGGTGTTCATTTGAAAACTTCCCACCTCGATTTTCCTGCTTTAAAATGAAAATGTGGAAAATCGCTCGGACCCGGGGGACATCTTTTGCGTATATTGTCAATCTTGTTACTTTAAGCCCCTAGGAGGGAGGGGGGGTAAGATCTAAATCTTAAATGGATACCCCTATTTTATATAATTTTTTTGGATTCTGCATAAAATTCTGAAGATTTTTTAATCAAAGCATTATTAGTCTATACTAGTCTATACTTAACAGTTTCCGAGATATTGACTCTTGAAAAATTACATTTTTGAACTTTAACAGCCTCTAGCTTTCTAACTGAACGTCTTAGAGCAAAACGGCTTACATGTCCCTATCTTCGATTTTTATTATCTTTCCAATAGGTCAACTTCCGGTCAAACCGGAAGTACTATATTTCTTACATCCGAATGTAAGTGTTCATTAAACAGTATCTTATTATGTGTTTTCCAACTTAAATTTTCATCAGTATATAGTGTGTCCCGCTTTTCATGAATACACCCTGATATCTCAGTTATAATGCGATTTTCTTCAAATTTTGGTGATGATTGTATGTTAGAAAAATAAAATATTTGGCATAGTGAACACTTTTATGCATCATAGGCGTGCGGTCTTGGGGGGTAAAAAAGGGTTGATTTTTTGAGAAAAGTATATTAGGGCTTATTTTAAATAATTTTTTCTATCAGATTTAGAATCAGCATCCCAAAAAACCCCTTAATTAATATTTTCAAAATCTCAGGAGCTGATTTTAGCAGTAAAAAAATTATTTTTTAATTTGGCACTGTTTTATTAACTCCTTTATTTAAAACTATGATATCAAAATTACAAATTATATTATTTTAGATTTCTGTATTTTCAACATAACTACCTTCTAAAACAATACGCTTTTCAACAATTCTTCTTAAACGTAAATTCACTTTTCTTAAAGTTTGGGGAGTAATTTCTTATCAAAATTTCGAAAAAAAAAACTTAATCATAGTAGTTGCGAGGATACTGAATTCAACGAAATAACATGGAGGCGTTTGAAATGTAATAGGATCAGGACATTGAAACCAAAAAGTTAGCAATAAACAACCTATTAAAAAAAAAGGGCCAAATTAAAAAATAATTTTGTTACTGCTAAAATCAGCTCTTGAGATTTTGAAAATATTAATTAAGGGGTTTTTTGGGATGCTGATTCTAAATCTGATAGAAAAAATTATTTAAAATAAGCCCTAATATACTTTTCTCAAAAAATCAACCCTTTTTTACCCCCCAAGACCGCACGCCTATGATGCATAAAACTGTTCACTATGCCAAATACTTCATTTTTCTAACATACAATCACCACCAAAATTTGAAGAATATCGCCTTATTAATAACTGAGATATCAGGGTGTATTCATGAAAAGCGGGACACACTGTATATATATAGGCCCAAAAGTCTAATAGAATTAGCATATTTTATGATTTTATTATCAAACTAGCGACCCGCCCCGGCTTCGCACGCGGTTCTAAAATGTGTTTATTTACGACATCACATTGGAAACCTCTAAATTTATCAGTGTTTCTCTACAATATTATGCATGTATTATACATATAAATCTTCCTCTTGAATCACTCTATCTATTAAAAAAAAAACGCTTCAAAATCCGTTGCGTAGTTTTAAAGATTTAAGCATACCGAGGGACGGACAGACAGCGACAGCGACTTTGTTTTATACTATGTAGTGATAATATTTTTTTTTGGTATCAAGTTGTTTATTTTTGTTCTAGTAATAAATGTAAAAGAAGATTTTGTAAAATTAATTGATAATTTATATGACTGAAGCCAGGAAACAATTATGTTTAAATATTTTTTTATTTGATTTTGAATGTCAAAGTAATCATCGCCAAAGTAAATAATAGTTGTATCATGAGCAAATAATTGTATCTTGCCATTTAACTTTAATTTAGATGCTATATTCTTCACAGTAAAACACCAGTTATTTTGTAATGTTGCTATTAACATAAAAACTGTTTTTACATTTTTAGATACATGGATCACAATCTTTAAACATGGCAGCTTTCATGCAACCTCCATCCCTTACAGTTCAACAGAGAAATCAAATGCGAGAAAAAAGACTGGGAAAACTTCAAAAACTAGAAGAAAAAATGTTTAAGAAAATCCCTAGTATAATGTCACACAAGAAAGAAAAAAAGATTCACTATTTAGGGGTTTATATTTTAGACATTTCTCAAGTTATTAGTAAGAAACCGACGGCAACATGGGTACCGCCAAAAAATGTGAATAACGGACCTGAAGAAACCATTCTTTATAGTTTGGTCGAAGGCAAGTCCGAACTTATTATGTTCGGAGGCATACAGAAGGATGCGAACTCTTTGGCACCGTGCAATTTGAGCAGTCAGATATCGAACTCGTTACATTTTGTTACTTCCCCAAGTTATGTGATATAATTTTTTATACATATAGATTAACTGGAAAATATATTACTATAATAAACATAGTTATAGGTGTGTGAGTGTATCATAGATATTTACCTTTAGATAAGCAAATAACAATCACGAAAGTGGCAGATTTATGGCCTCGCGCATGTAAACAAAGCTACACGCGATTAGACATGCGCACTACAACATTATCGTTTGACGAATGGGAAAATAGACAGGTCCGGGCTTTAAAATTTAAGTTTTTGCTCAAGAAATTGTAAAGGTTGACCTTCAATTTTTTTTGACGAGTAAACAGCTAAAATTTGCCCCAAATTCTTGCCAAAAAATTGGAATTTCTTCTCAATTTTTCATCAAGTTGGGAAATAAGGTAGTGATTTCTGGTATTTTTAGTAGTTGCAAACCTATCGGATTTTGAGGATAGAAAATTGTTTTTAAGGGTTTGTCAAAAAGGAAGAGAACAAGTTAATTCAACTATAAAACTTATAAAATCCATTATAAAAAACAAACAAAACCAGTAAAATAACCAATCTTCGATGTTATCGCGTACCTAACCTCAAGTCAAATATTAGATACATCACTGTTCCATACTTTAAAATACGAAATACCCGGTATTTTATCCAAAGTTGGCAGGATATATATCCGTAATAATTATCCTGATATAGATCTTGATAAATATCATATTTATGCGACGATATTTATCCTGATATATATCAATATTTTTTTTTCTAAAATTCTACTCATCAGTATAAACATATGGCCCCGCTGCCGCTGAGCCGGCAACAGCGTATTATGCTGCTTACGATGCGGTGATTCCCCATCTTTCCGAGACGTTAGGTTTGTTCCTACAGCGAATCCCCGACAACTTCCTGACAATTTTCAAACCAGCTTTACGGCGCAAGTCTGATTTCTGACTGGTTTCAAACTCCTGTAGGAACAGGCGTTCGAAATCAACTAACTTCGGTTCAGTGTTTAAAACTGAAAAAATTTTAAACGATGGACATAACCTCAAAATTGTTTATTATTATTTCGTTAATTAAACTCGTGTGGCTCGGCCCAATAAATAAACTTAAACAAAATAAGTAACTTATATTAAATAATATGTTGTAAAAATGTTAATATCTCCTCCAAAGATTGGCACTTTTCAAATCAAAAGTATTAAGAAACTATGGGAAGTTTTAGCTCAAGAAGTACTTAAATAAAATATTAAACACCAACCTAACAGCAGACATTTCTGAATCTTCATCAGATGACGCAATGTCGCTCATTTCTCAATTTAATAATAGAAAAAGTCTTATACAAAAGCAAAAACCGCAAAAACACGTCTAACAAAAATAGGTTATGTCATATGTTATGCTAGCGTTTAACCGCGCATGCTCCGGACATTTTACTGGCAAAAGATTCGCAAACTGCTCTGACAGTTGGCAAACTATCAGAGAAACGTGTAGGAACAGCGACTTTGGGTTTTCAAACTGTCCAAAATCTTTGTGGGAATACTTTTATATTTACTGCGCAGAATCCTGACTGTTAAGGACTGTTTCTGATCGCTGTAGGAACAAACCTGATGACCACCTATTCTTTGACGTGTGGTATTTTTTATTTAGTTCCGATTTCTGATTGAACGGAGCAATATTTTGTTGTAACATAGGAGTACTAAAAAAACATGTTTATATTAAACTAGCGTGTACCCGGCATGCGTTGCAACCCGCTGGTATAAATACAAACCCGATATATTAGTACCCGGCATGCTACTTTCTGAAATTGCACCCGTGCGAAGCCGGGGCGGGTCGCTAATTATACATAAAAACCTTCCTCTTGAATCACTCTACTATTAAAAAAAACCGCTTCAAAATCCGTTGCGTAGTTTTAAAGATTTAAGCACATAAGACAGGATAGCGACTTTGTTTTATACTATGTTAACTTACTAGATTAAGTGATTTTGAATTTTTAAAATATATCTTTACAGAAAACAGATGAAATAATTTAAAAATTAAATAAACATTCGAATTTGGATATACAGTATGTCTCCGTAAGTTTGCACCATATGGAAAACTTTTATTATTCATTTTACGAAAAAAAGTTATTTTTCTAAAAAGCTCTGCATGGTCTAAAACCTAAAATGCAACCATCACATATCGAAATTTTCCAGTCATATACGAGGTTTGTCAAAAAATGTGAATTTTTCCCAAGAATGTGAATTTTTCCCAAGAGTAAAGTACCTTTATTTTTGATATTATCGAAAATTGTTATTAAAAAAAGTTGATCAGAACTAAAAACCACGTCTAAATATACAATAACACGCATTAAATTAATTATAAAATTAAATAATTAATAATAAATTAATAAAATAATTTTTCAACATAAATGCGTATAATTGCATATTTAGACGTGGTTTTTAGTTTTGATCAACTTTTTTTAATAACAATTTTTGATAATATCAAAAATAAAGGTACTTTACTCTTGGGAAAAATTCACATTCTTGGGAAAAATTCACATTTTTTGACAAACCTCGTATATGACTGGAAAATTTCGATATTTGATGGTTGCATTTTAGGTTTTAGACCATGCAGAGCTTTTTAGAAAAATAACTTTTTTTCGTAAAATGAATAATAAAAAAGTTTTCCATATGGTGCAAACTTACGGAGACATACTGTACATGTACAATATGTACATATATCGTATATATATATATATCAGATATTTGGATATTTATATAAATATCATGATATTTGCCAACCTTGATTTTATCCCTATTTGGGCATAATATAATCATACAACGGCTGTCACTAGTCATTGTTTATATTCCAATCCGAGTCACTAAAACCACAAGCACAATTCACTAAACTACCCAAAAACTAGACATAAATATTAAACACCCACAATAAACAACAAGGAATCCACAGAGAAAACTTAAAACGCAAAACGGCGCCGAGTCGGTTCTGGAGTGTATTTTGAGCATGTCGCTAAAGAAGCCCAGGTCGATAACAAGAGGTTTGTGCGCATGTCCAATTCTGCTGGTAGGGAAGGCATCTTACCGGCGAGCCGTGCGCTCAGACGTATTTTTTCACCCATAAAACTGAACTTTTGTTTTCGCAAGGAGATAAGCTGTACGTATCCAAAGGTAAATGTCTATGGAGTGTATGTATAGCACAAATTACCGAATCAATCTTTATTTCGGTAATTAATGGTGACTAGATTCATTAGTACTGGTTGTATAAACACAAATACCAGTTGAACTGTTACAGCACTAAAAAAAGGATAATAAAGTTATTATACAAATATAATTATACATGGAGTTATGGAAATGACATGGGTATATTTGAACCAGCAAATCCTGACATAAAAACAAATTGCGTAAAAAATTTTTTTTGCAAAATTATTTAAAATGCAATTTTTAACATCCCCAGTAGCCTTAAAATTGTTTCTTCAAGGCATATAGTGCAGGCAGATAAAATTATTTGTTATAATTATTCATATAAGTACCTACATTTTTAAATATTTTTTTTGTTAGTTCTCTATGTGTAAAAATGTGAGATATATATTTTTTAGTATTTGTACCTAACTGACGTGACAATATCCCATGCCTACATTGTAAGTCCGGTGGAAATAAATCATGTTATTAATTTAATTTCAACATTGCTTTAATCACTGAGTAGAGAGACCAAAGAGAGGATATTTTGATTGTATTTTTGCAGAACTTTTTCATAAGCAATACGGTACCGTTCCTTTCGGCAAGAACTCAAAGGTACCTCACTAACTGCTTCATTTACTTCCACCTTTGGATAGTTATTTTTCAGATTATCTATCAAAAAAGGCACAAATTCAAAAAGGAACGCTTTTTACAAGTTATTGACAGCGGGTTTTTCCGCACCCATGGTAGGTTGTGTAAAGGTAAATATTGGTCTGATTTTAGAATCCCTAAAGGGCTCGACACCAGTGGCGGATCCAGGGGGGGGGGGCAATGGGGCCCGGGGCCCCCCCCCTAAAGCCTGTTGAAACATTGAAAATTATTTTTTGTTTACCTGTTACAAAAATTGGTGTTACGTTTTTCACAATATAAAATATAAATATACTGATTTATTTTGATTTTTTGCATACGGGCCCCCCCTTAGGAGTATTTCTGGATCCGCCACTGCTCGACACAATTAAAAAATAAGCAATATGTTATAAGAAATAGGTAAATTATGATGGCACAATATAGTGTTCCTCCAATCTTTCAAGAAAGATCGATCGATGAAATGGTTGAATTGCTGACTGTCAATAAATCCACATCTTAACATTTAAAATTTTTTGTTTTGTCGACAAAACAGGTTATTTTGGTGTTTCGTTATTTTATACTTACTATTCCCAAAAAATATTATAATTTTTGTAAGCTCATCGGTTTTATCGCAAACACATAAGCACAAATTAAAAATACATTTCTTACCTGACAAATAGGTATTGGGGGCGGCGCATATTCTATTGAGGAAGGAACCCAAATTTGATACACTTTTTTTGTAAATTCGAAATAAAATTCATCATTGAACAAATTTTTATTATTATTGTAGAAAAACGCTTGCTTGGTGTATTAACAAAACATCGCAACAAAGAATCTACATTAAAATAGCTATCTACAGAAGTTATTGAACTTAAAGTTTGTTTTTGTCAATTTTCCCATAAAATAAAAGGTTGCCTAATTTGAGACACTCACCAAAAACTTTTGAGGCTTTTAGATATCCCATCTCTTTATTACGCACAGCTTTCACCATAGCGTGAGGGTCCCATTTCTTGTGTTTTTTAGGCATCTGTAATAAAATATCAAAATATTGTATTGGGTGCCTAATTTGAGATAGTCTTAAATACATCACCATTTAGTATCTCAAATTAGGAATTCTCGTTATAAAAATAGACAACAATATTTTAGGTTAGTTATGAAAGAATACAGCCAAATTTTAATAAGACATAATTAGGCAACACCTAAACTAACTACTTCGACACATAAAATATTTTATTTCCACTTACGTTGACTGCAAATGTCTGACGCGCTCAACGAACTTTTTACCACTGCAGTCTAGTTTATTTGAGTAAATTTACGCCACTTTTGTTAGCTGGCGTAACATATACGTTAATATGCGGCGCTATCTCAAATTAGGCGCCTATCCCAAAATTGGGTCTCTTCCTCTACAGCTTTTCATTGCCCAGTAAACTTTCAACAGAAACAACATTTCGATATCTTAAATTTTGTTTCTGTTTCTTAAGGTGGGAGTATCAACATGCTTGCCAACCTATAACCTATTTTGTGTCGATTTATTTATTTTTAATAGCTTTTGCCCAAAATTTAAATAAAATTAATGTTGATAACATATCCCCTAGGTAACAATTGACCTATTAAATAAATATCAAGGAATTTCATAAATTATTTTAGGAGAATCGTGTAGCAAAAAATATCTGGTAAGATTTTTTTTTAACTTTATTGTGTCATTTTTCTTTCACACACGTTTCTTCCCAAATTATGAAATGCATTAATATTTTGGTAATTTGTCAGATATGATCTAAAATGTGCAGACGATATTGATTTTAATTAAATGTTAGTTAATAAAGTAGAAAACTTAAAAAATAACGAGAAATAGGTTGGTAATCGATTAAATGACGTTGAGAATGCCACCTTAAAACTTATTGTTGCGATTGATTTGTTTCCATGTACAGGGTTATCCAACCAAGACTAGACAAGGCGATTTTTTGACTTATCCTGTACTTTTATAAAAAAAACTGAAATAGCCATCTTAAGTCATTTTCTCCCGCGAATTCGAATATCTTCAGCAAAAAACAATTGAACATCAAACAAAAGTACTAGGTGTCACTTTGATATTTTTTTAAATGGAACACCCTGTATATTTTTACATTTTTAAATTCCATATAAAATTATAATTATTTTTTATTAAATGCACTATTAGTCTATACTTCATAGTTTCCGAGATATTGACTCTCGAAAAGTGACATTTTTGAACTTTGACAGCTTATAACTTTCTAACAGTACGTCTTAGAGCAAAACGGCTTACATGTCCCTATCTTCAATTTTTATTATCTTCCCAAAAAAATCAACTTCCAGTTAAACCGGAACAACTATATTTCCTTCTTTCGAGTTACATCCGGTTTAACCGGAAGTTGATTTTTTTGGGAAGATAATAAAATTTAAAGATAGGGACATGTAAGCCGTTTTGCCCTAAGACGTACTGTTAGAAAGTTATAAGCTGTCAAAGTTCAAAAATGTCACTTTTCGAGAGTCAATATCTCGGAAACTATGAAGTATAGACTAATAGTGCATTTAATAAAAAATAATTATAATTTTATGTGGAATTTAAAAATGTAAAAATATACAGGGTGTTCCATTTAAAAAAATATCAAAGTTACCCCTAGTACTTTTGTTTGATGTTCAATTGTTTTTTGCTGAAGATATTCGAATTCGCGGGAGAAAATGACTTAAGATGGCTATTTCAGTTTTTTTATAAAAGTACAGGAAAAGTCAAAAAATCGCCTTGTCTAGTCTTGGTTGGATAACCCTGTACCAAATTTTATTTCTGTTGTTTATTACCTTATGCTTATTTTTTTAATAATTGTGTCTCGGCCTCTACCCAACTTTTAGATGGCTGTTTAAAAAATACATTATGGATTTAGTATAATATATCATTTCCATAACACCATGTATTTATAGAATATAATTACAATTTATATATAAAAAAATTTACTTCATTGTTAGAAAGAAAACTTTGCTGGTGTCCACGAATATTCTTGCAAAGATATTTTACGCAGTTGGTTGAACATACACAACATTTATTAGAAACAAGAAAAATATATTGTTTCTTGTACAATGTAGATGTAGACATTGTACCAAATTTAGGCAATGTTACACGAATCTCTGAAACTACAAGCAATAAAAAGTCAATCGAATTGTTAGTAAGAAAATATTTTTTTACACATTCTTGAAACCTGGGAAATATGACAGGCTTTCACAATAATATTACTAAGTCATAATAATAATAGTACTTTTTTCTACATGCCATTTACTCAATTTTTTTTTATGTTTAACGGAGTCGTAAATATTTTACCAGTTGACACACTTTAAAAACTAGGGTTGCCATTTAAAGAAGTTATCGATATGCTTCCAATTAGGGGCACACCTTATCGATATTTTTTTTATAAAAAATACCACAACTTAAAATGTTAATACCAGTGTCCAAGCATGCTTCCCAAAAAAAGTGTACCGAATTTAATAATAACTTTGAGAGACATTTAGCAAAGTCCCATACACTTTTAGACCTCGATACGCGGACAATCCTGAAACCTCTATTTTAGAACAAGTGTATAAATATAACTAACAACGATTTGAGGGACTCTATTGTTACAGTTTTTGAGATGTCGACGAGGTTCAAATTTGGGAAACCATGTCACTGGGTGGGTGATATGGGACCATCCATTTATGACGCCGCGGAAATTTTTTAGGTGTTTGCCCCCCTCTTTTTCCTTTTGTCAAAGCTTGTCCCATTTAAAGGGGGTCATTTAAAATCCTTCTTTTTGAAGATAATATTCTCAAATGCCAAATTTAATAATGATGATTTGTTTCAAAATTGGTACAAATACCTTATTGCGGCTATAGTGTAGTAATACGTGTCAAAATTACTCATTAACTATAATCTGTACGCATACTAATAACTAGTTATAGAAGGCACAATCGTTATCATAAAAATTTTATATTACCTTACTTACCAAATTTATTATATCATTTTAGACGATTCTTTGATTATTTCTTGTTGTATTCTGCCTGCGTAGAATAATTTGATTTACCTACCAATAAGACGGCCTATTATTAAGTGATCATATTGGACACTTGTACATAAAGGTATGGAAATGCGTCGCCTCCCATATCCTATTAATAATTTAGAACGGTAAAATTAATAAGTATTACAAAGCAAACAGAAATAGATAGGTTATGTTACTCCCACTTCTTCGTATCGCATCTTACTGATCATTATCCCTGATGATGTCGCACCTCCTGCTTCAACTGAATTTTAAATAATTTTTAATTTTTAGCGCTATTTACGCTGTCTAATGGAGATGTACTGTGTTCCCCCTCTTTACACATGTCGTAAAAATTGGTTATTTTTCTGCTTACGTCCTATTTCGATAAAAGTAAAACAGCCTACTTTTATCTGTCCTTTTCTAGCCATATGGTGTGTGTATTTGTTTTATTTGGTTTTAAAGTACGATATATTTTATCGATGTTTATTGGGTTGGATACATAGACAATTTACCTTTAGATAAGCAAACAATAATCACGAAAGTGGCAGATTTATGGCCTCGCGCATGTAACCAAGCTAGACCCTATTAGACATGCGCACTGCAACATTATCGTTTGACGAATGGGAAAATAGACAGGTCCGGGCTTTAAAATTTAAATTCTTGCCAAAAAATTGGATTTCTCAATTTTTGATGATCAAGTCGGAAAAAAGGTAGTGATTTCTGACATTTTTAGTAGTAGCAATCAGATTTTAAGGATAGAAAATTGTCTTTAAGGTTTTCTTTTTAAAATTTGTTTCAAAGTCGTATTTCTAGTTCGAAAAGGAAGTGAATTAAACTAGTCTTAAAATCGAATAACAAAAACCAGCAAAATAACCAATCTACGGTGTTATCGCGTACCTAACCTCAAGTCAAATATTAGTTGGTATATAATCTTGTATTGGTTTTTACAATTTGGCAAAAACTTGGGTAAGTGTAAAACATTTTCAAGCAAAATGTCTTGTTCAAGAATTTGAAAAGTGTTTGCCCGAGAACTTGACCCGTGGAATACTGGCTTTATTAAAAGCTTAATGTCGGGGTGTACATATTTTAACCAAAAAATTAACCAACCAGCCACTTTCACAGAATTAATTTTCTTACAATCAGACATTATTCACGAAATTACACAAAAACTAGAAATCCGTAAATATTAAACACCCACAATCCACAATAGCTAAGACAACTACAAGGAATCCACAGAGAAACCTTAAATCACAACAACAAAAATGGCGACCGAGTCGGTTCTGGAGTGTATTTAGAGCATGTCGCTAAAGTAGGACAGGCCGATAACACGACGTTTGTGCGCATGCCCGAAGGTGCCCAGAGGGAAGGCTGCTGACCACCGAGGCATGCGCTCGGACGTATTTTTTCACCCATAAAACGGAACTTTTGTTTGCGCAGGAGATAAGCTGTACGTATCTGAAGGTAAATTGTCTATGGTTGGATACCGTCATCATAGCAAGTTTTATACTGCGCTTTGGCTAGCCGGGCCTGGATGCACGAGGGGGATTTGAATTGTGTTGATATAATAGAGGTTTTGGGTGCACCCCTGGATGTAATGTATGAATTTTTAGTGTGAGCCTAGCCCTGCTATCCCGAGTCGAATTTACTTGAATCTGTGATACGATGTCACTATGCACATACGAATTTAACGTTTTATAGAGAAGTCTAATCTAATTTTAAATAGATTGGTTATTTGTACTTTGATTTTTAAAATTTTTTTATTATACAGTGACCGGCAGAAAGTACGCACCAAAGGGGATTTTTTTTATTTCAAAACTTACCAAATTTTTTTGGCGGTGGAAAAGTTCTGCATGTCCCTAAACAAAAAAGAGCATAGACAAAACTAGTAAATATTGCGCCGTATACGAGGGAGAGGTGAAAACGTTAAATTCACTCAAGAATAAATTGCCCTTATTTTTCACTGTGGAAAATTTTTTTTATTAGAAAATGTTGTTTGCACTTAAAAGTTATCCATAATTTCCAAATTTCAGCTCGGTAGCACAAACACAAATATTTTTCATGACAACTAGATTTAAATGAAAACGAATTTTATTTTAAGGGTTTAAACTTTAATTCATGAACCAATGGGTTTAAGAGTTTTTGAAAAATCGGGAACAGCAAAATATTGTTAAATGTATGAAGTAAAACCTTATTTGTTTTGCATAAAGTTATTCCGCTTATCCATAGAATAATGTACGGTGTGCACCAGAAAAGTTAGATTATTTTTGACGTTATTTTATTAAACGTCCAGTTCTCGTGTATTTAAACAAATTTAAGTAAGTAAGTCATGTGTTTAATTGCCCAAGAGCTGTTAAAAAATTGAATTTATAGGTTGCATAGCTTCTAATGATTCGTTATACGAGGGGGCATAAAAAAAAGTAAAAACACTTTTTTTGTGCTACCGAGCTGAAATTTCGTATTTATTGACAACTTTTAAGTGCAAACATTTCCTAATAAAAAAAAATTCTGCGGTGGAAAATAAGGGCACTTTATTCTTGAGTGATTTTAACGTTTTCATCTCTCCCTGGTATACTGCGCAATATTTACTAGTTTTGTCTATGCTCTTTTTTGTTTAAGAACATGCAGAACTTTTCCACCGCCAAAAAGATTTGGTAAGTTTTGAAATTTGAAAAAATCCCCTTTGGTGCGTACCTACTTCCTGCCGGTCACTGTATAAATATAAGCTACTTGTGAAGCATTTCAATTTTCAGTTGCAACTTATTTCCTTTTGAGAGCCATTCTTTTAGCCATATATTTTGAGATAGATAAATATAAATAAAATGATCAAGTTTTTTTAGACTATTTATAATAATTGAACATTTTTGTAAATCCAGCATAGATATTTACCTTTAGATAAGCAAACAATAATCACGAAATGGGCAAATTTATGGCCTCGCGAATGTAAACAAAGCTACGCAACATTATCATTTGACGAATGGGAAAATAGACAGGTCCAGGCTTTAAAAAAGTTCTTGCTTAAGAAATTGTAAAAGTCGACCTTCAATTTATATTTACGCGTAAACAGCTAAAATTTGCCCCAAATTCACAAAGACACCTTAAAACACAACAACAAAAATGGCGCCGAGTCGGTTCTGGAGTGTATTTTACGCATGTCTCTAAAGGTCAGGCCGATAACAAGAGGTTTGTGCGCATGCCCAATGCTGCTGCTGGGAGTGAAAACCAGCGAGCCGTGCGCTAGAACGTATTGAGCTGTACGTATCTAAAGGTAAATATCTCTGAAATCCATTTTTTGTCTATATTTAGATTTCAACGATTTCGAACTAAGATCATAAGTTTAGTGTGATTGTGAACCAGCTTTTTTTCTGTTAAGTATACTTAGTTATTATAGGTCCTTTCCTGTTGGTTCATTTAAATAGCATAGCAAAGTAAAAATCTTGGCTTAGCGAAGTTGTTAAAGGAATACTTCGCGAACAACTTCGTATAGTCGTATGAGCGGCATACTTAACCGCGGCAAGGGAGGAGGAAAAATCTTTGCTCGGCAGAGTTAAATTTTTAAAAGAAACGCTCATCTTAGCGTTGGCTTAGCTATGGTATTTGAAAGTAACTAAATTGAACCAGTGCTGGATTTACCATTAGGCTGAGTAGGCTGGAGCCTAGGGCGGCAGATTTTAGGGGGCGGCAAATTTGGCCCAAAATTTTTTTTTATCTTACAGAAATAAATGATACAATCCTTATTCATGGTCGACGGGTAGTATTTTTTTAAATAAACTTTATTGTTGGCCGTGTCTGTTAATGGGGATAAAAAAAAGGTAGTTGGAACTTTACTGGCTTTGCAGAAAGAAATTTCATTTTCAATAAAATAAGTAGGTAATCATAAATTTTTAAAATCTTTACTAAAAATTATTGACCAAATTTGGGCGTGGTCTTAAAAAATTTTCGCCTGCAGCGCATTTCGCCTGCAACGGGCTTTTTCTTTCCCGAACACTTCACCTGTTAGATATTCTTTTAACTCAAAAATGTATCTTTAAAATACGCTCAGGGTGATTGAAGCACATTCAGATATTGGAAACTTATACATGTCTTATTAAAACTTGGGTAAAGTATTCGAGGGCTGTTTTAACGTTTTTATAATGTAAAATTGAATGCTAAAATTTTTTTCTAGTGGTATGAAATATATTTTGTGTTTAAGGTTGAATTCTCAGCGTCATTCAATCTATTGCCAACCTATAACCTATTTTGCGTTGATTTTTTGAGTTTATTATTTTAATAACTAACATTTAAAGAAAATCAATATCGTCTGTACATTATTTAGGTAGTATCTGATATATTACAAAAATATCAATTTATTTCATTGCTAATTTTGGGAGAATTGTATAGTGAAAGAACAATGAGTGACAATGACATAATAATGTTAAAAAAAATCTTACCCGATATTTTTCGCTATACAATTCTCCTAAAATAAGTTATGAAATTCCTTGATATTTATTAAATATGTCAATTATTACCTATAGAATATCAAGTCGATACTGATTTTCTTTAAATTTTGTATAAAAGCTAGAAAACATAAATAAATCTACGCGAAATAGGTTATAGGTTGGCAAGCATGTTGATACTCCCACCTTAACCTTTAGCCAGGCATAGTTTAGAAGTTGGTATGTGTTTGCGAACACTACTTTTTTTAATATGTCATTGGAAATTTTATACTGATAAGATATTATGTACCGTAGAATCGGGTGACTTGAGACACTTTTGAAATTTGTCAGACGATATCGCGAGAACCATTTATCCGATTGGGCTACAGATGGTAGTGTAGTGCCCCGCTAAGTAGGGTAAAAATTACTCTGAAAATCATTAACTAATAACAAAATTTTGTCTTGTGTAAAAAGATCAATATTCTTAAAATCTAATAAAAACAACTTCTGGTGTTTATAGCGATAACTTTGCAGTTTTCTAATTTCCTTTGTCTAGAATAAATGACGTCAATTGAATTAATAATCCAAGTTGGACACACTGATTTTCCTACCTTTGGATAAATATATCTAACATGTAAAAGTTAAAGTTGCGCAATTACCATTGAACCCAAATCACGAGGTAGTACGTCAGATTCTTCACTATTAAAGACAAAGA
Source organism: Polydrusus pterygomalis (assembly GCA_963969555.1). NCBI lineage: Eukaryota > Metazoa > Arthropoda > Insecta > Coleoptera > Curculionidae > Polydrusus > Polydrusus pterygomalis. The sequence goes on along the minus strand of OZ018376.1, from coordinate 30,089,150 downwards.
AATATCATTTTGCAATGACGTCCATCCAAAAAATCACTTAATTAGCAAAAATAGTAGTTGCTACTAGAAACTCTGTCCGTTTGAAATTTCAAGTTTAATTTTCTTTAAAATTTTAAAAGAATAAAAGTTTTGAGTCTAGAAGAAGAAGTGTCAGTGTCAGTTTCATAGGTTGGGGCCAACAAGAAAGATACGATCCGCTACGATGAGAAGTAAGTGCCTGTACTATTGTGAACCATATACTGAGTGTTTAAACGATTTCATGACATTTAATATTTTATAAACATTGAAAGGTCGCACCATTTAATATAAAAACTTGGGAACTTTGTGAACTATGTGTGGGTTTTAAGGGATTTTAACTATGACATTTCTTTCTAATAAATGGTGTTAAAAAGTTTTTGAGAACATTTTCTTGCGCAAAGTAATAGGGAACTCTTGTGGCTGACTAAGGTAAATATTCAATGTAAACAACTATGCTAAAGGTTTTCTAATCATTTAAAAAAAAAAGCTTAATACTAACTTTCATATTTTAAACAGAAATAAATTTATTTTATTTTCAAAAAGAAGAATAAGATTGTTTGCAAATAAATTATAACATTTTTGGGTTTTACAGAATTAAGAATTAATTAATTAATAAAAATTTGATTATTTTTTTTTTAATTTCTATTTAATATATTATGAATAATATAACAGGGGTTTACATGATTTTTCAGCAAAAGTATAAAGATTATAGCGAGTCCTTTCTTTCCTTATCTTTGGAAATAATCGTATAAAACAGGTAGCGAGTTAATATAATTAATAGTTAGATAATAGGAGAAGTGCTCTTTTTATTAGTGTAGTAGTGTAGCCAAGTAAGCTGTGAGTTGCCAGAAATCCTTGTAGCTGCTGCTGAGTGTTTAGGCCGAAACATAAGTAAGTAAACTTAGTTAGGGGTAGGGCAGCACTACAGTAGCAATCGGTGAGTCGTGACTAATAGAATGAGTTACCCTACTTAGATTTTAATAAATAAGATTAGAAATATTTTTTTTTTTGTTTTTTCGAGTGTCTCAAGTCACCCGCGGTTTTAAAGGGATAAAGCAAATAAACTTCACTTTGGACGAGTTGGGACAGAAAAAGAATCTTTTAAAAAAATTTTACATATGAAATTATCAAAAAATAAAGAAAATATGGCAAGTAAACATGATATTTATTAAAAAACAAACAACTTAGGTTCTAGCCTAGGTATTAACCCGAGATCAAAAAAAATTAAGCTTATTCTAAACAAGAAATGCACCTAACTAAAAAAAATTTTTTATAACAAAAAAAAATAGAGAGATCAGCAAAGTTTTTTATAACTAACAAAAAAAAAGACACCGTCTCAAGTAATCCGCACTAAACACATTTTTGGGTGTTTGATAAAATATTTCAACCAAAAAATAATATTAAGAAGTGCTGCCTAAGGAAACAACTGTACTAAACATTGATAAATTGATAACCGAAGTCACGCTTTGCAATCAGAACTAGTATTGAAGATATGTATAAAGTTTTCCACCACATATGTATAGCGAATTTATGAGAACAAAATGGCCCTGGTAAAAAATAAGTATTTACATGTCTCAAAGCAGCTGAAAGTATACTAAACGCCAGTTCCAACCGTTGGCTTCCGCGTGGTGCCTTCTGCTTTCTGTCATTTTTATACACAATGTTGCCAAGATCAATTAACAAATCGATTGTAAGTTTTGTCTCAAGCCACCCGGATGTCCTAAGTCACCTGGTTCTACGTTACCCACTTATTGACAGACACATCAAAAAAGCTCTTTTAGGTGCTGAAATAGTTAATTAAAGCAAGTTTATAATTTAAATAAGCAAATGAAATTTGTTCTTTTTTCGTATAATCCTAATACAGCACAATTTTTTCAGTAGTCTCGTCCAAAAATTTTACTTTTAATAAGTAAGCCTAACAAGAAATAATAAGTAATTTAAAAAATATATATTTTATGTTTCTTTAGTAACTAAATAGAAGAAATTTATGCTTTTTTCGATTAATTCCAATACAGTAAAACACAATATTTTTAGTAATTTCGTCCGAAACTTTTACTTTAAAAAATTAAGCCTAAGAAGAAATAACTAATTTTCACTTTCCATGAAAAAAAAGTTTGCAATGTTAAGAATGATGTTTAGCCGAATCAAGGGATGAAAAAATGCTGTTGTTGTTAGGGTGTGATGCGCATCTTGAGCGTTTAGGTATGTGATAATGTGAACAGTTATTCAGATTTAGTTGGGTTATGGTTTTTAGTCGAACTAGTTTGCCTATTGACTGACCAATTAGTTATGTTACATATTACCCTCGTTTTTTTGTCGTAATATATAATTGTATCCTTAAATTTTATATTGTTTGTGTTATTTATATCACATTCACAGCTGTAATGTTCAACAAATAACAGGGATTTCGACCAACAATTTCTGTATTGTGCTTGCTATAAAACTTTTAAATATATTTCGTTTTCAAAAGTTCGTAATTCAAAATTTTAAAAACTATGCCTAAAACTGAGGAAAATAATATTTGTTCTTGCTCTATGTGGCTGAATATGGTAAATTTTGGTAGTATTTAAAAAAGTATATAAAGTTTTCTTTAAGAGCTGACCTGTGGAGATAAATTATCTTAGAACAGAGACAATTTAAGATGTAGGGTTATCCTAAATGTTATTAAAATAATTTAAAACTCTAAGTTAATTTTCTAATTAAATATGTTTTTATTGTTTTTGCTAAAAAATTTACATTTTAACAAATCATTGGTTTGTAAATATTAATACAATACACATTTGAGACCTATAAAACATTTTTGTAAAATAAATACCTATTTTAGTGTTAACTCCATGCTAAGAAAAGTGTATTCCTTCACAGTTAAATGCATGTAGTAATCTGAAAAAGAAATAACTCAATAAAAATTATTTGTTGTAAAAACACATGACAATCACAAAAAAAAAGTTTTATGCCTACTTATCCTTGAACTTATGTTTACTTATTAGGTATATATAAATGATTAATTTTGCACAAAACTAACCAAAAAAAAAAAACAACCTATAATGGTGATAAATACTTACCCCATAAAGTCATCAAAGTCCATTGTCCTAGCTCTTTTTTCTGAAGCTTCAGCCTTTGTTAAAATTTCTGCTATTTTATCTTTAATACTAAAGTCTACAGGTATTTCCTAGAAAAAATATGGTTTAAAGTCAAATGCAGAGCAACAAAAGTTTGTTTAATAAATCAAAAACTTCTTCACTTGAATTGCTAATTGAAAATCACATTTATAAAGCAAGTAAATCTTACTTAAGGAGAATCATAAATAAATTGAGGGTAAGTATGGCCAATTGTGCTTTGTTTAAATAACTGAAAAGGTGAACTTGGGTCATTTCATATCAAACCAACCAAAATAAAAGGAGGTTTGGCAGATCACCTCACCGATTTCGATAATTTTTGGTACAATTATTCTACCCATCTAGTAGATGAAAAATTTAAAATTTTTCTGATAAGTAGTTTTTTTTTTAATTGATTTTTAAAAATCAAAAATAATGACCATTTTTCCAAAACATATACTAAAATAAATCAATATATCTCAAGAACTACTTACACTAGAGCAGTGAGTAAGGTCTCATTTTAAATGAGGTAAAAAAATTTTTTTTTTAAATTTCTCAAAAAAGTATTTTTTAATTTTTTTCAAAAAAATAAATATTATTATTGCCCATATTTTAGCAAGATATTCACCAAATTTCGGAATGGAGAAATGATGGGTTCATCGGGAAAATAATATTAACGATTTGAAAACATAGCAAAAATTACAAAAAAGTGTTGTTTTTTTTAATTTGAAACACCATTTTTCAGAGTTTACTGAGGTGTTTAGAAAGTTTGGTAAATTGTTAACTTCCTTTTGTGTTTTTAAAGTAAGGCCTTAACAAAAACCTAATTATCCTACCACCCGTCCTCCTCCACATTCCCACCCACCTTCCTAGAAAAAAAAATCCACAAGATCATAAGTTTTAATATTTGCCATTTTTTTTCAAGCAGTAACTTGCTGACACGCGCATATATCTAATTTGGTAAGTATTCTTTTACCTCTTCCCCTACCATCCTTGGTTGTGTTTTCTGCAAGAAAATACCTGCAATGATCAGTCCAATTGAACAACTCTTCAAATTTGCCCAAGAAAATATACCAGGTAGTGCGTGGAACAAAAAGCACAGGAACTTGTGAGGTGTTCTGAAATTACTAGATACCGACCGAAGGTTCAGTTTCGGCTAGTTTCGGCCAAATAATCTAGTTTCGGTGACAGTTTCGGTTTCGGCCGAACCTTCGGCCATGCCGAAATTCAGTCTTCGTAAATTATCGCGCACCGTTCGGCTAACTTTGGGTGGGTTCGTAGGCAGTGTTGCCTATATAAATAGATTTTTTCTGTCGACTTTTTTTTTTTAGTGGGAAGAGTTCAATCCGTTCCCAAGATCGATCTCGTTCTATATAAAATAAATTAAATTTCAGTATACTATAAAATTTTTAACATGTATAAATAAGTTTCGGTTTCGCCCGAAATTGAGACCAAGACCGAAGATTCGGTTACGGCCGAAACTGAAAATATTGTTTCGGTCGGACACTAGAAATTACAAATACTGAAATACTTGAATAATTAAAATTCTTAATAATATAAAACTTAATCTGGTTTTGTGACTGTTCGGTACAATAACTTGTGGTGGTTAGCGTGTAATATTGGAAAAAATGGAGAATCTGATGAGCTCAAAATCAGTTTTTTGCATCCAAATAGACCATCTAGTTAATTTTATTATCCTACGCCTAAAGCAGATATTTTAATAATTAAAAGAGATTTAATAATAAAGACGGTTCAGCCAGTTACTGCTACGAACTTACACACTAACTAAAGAGAAAATGTTAAATTATTCAAAAATTTTAGAAAAAAAAATAAAAGCTAAAATCTAAGTTTAATGTATTGTGGATTTTGGATTTTTTGAAAATTTTTTGTTTCTATTAAAAGTAATACTAGGCGTTGTTTGTGTTACATGGTTACCATTTTTTGCTGGTATTTTTAGTGTTATTATTTTTTTCACCTTGTTCCCATAATTTCTCCATCCTGAAATTTGGCAAATATGTTGCTAAAATATTGACAAAAAAAATATATTTTTTGGAAAAAAATATAAAAATACTTTTTTGAAAAATTTGAAACAAAATTTTTTTTTTTTTTTTTAAACACCTAGATTGAGTGGTACCTCGTTTAAAAGGTATTTTTAAGACCTTTTAAATAAGACCTTACTCACTGCTCTAGTGTAAGTAGTTCTTGAGATATATTGATTTATTTTAATATATGTTTTGGGAAAATGGTCATTATTTTTGATTTTTAAAAATCAATTAAAAAAAAACTACTTATCAGAAAAATTTAAAATTTTGGATTTTTCATCTACTAGATGGGTAGAATAATTGTACCAAAAATTATTAAAATCGGAGAGGTCACCTGCCAAACATCTGGTTGATTTGATATGAAATGACCCACTTGCAAAAGCTTTTGTTTTGTAAATTATGATCATGTCTGCAAAACAGCACAATATTGTAGTAATGATAATAAAAAATAGTTATCTACCAACTTTATCATGTAAACTACAATGCAGCTTATAATTCTTCTCCAGAGTTGCTAGTACTGAAGTCTGCTTAAAGGCACTACCCAATGTTTTGTTTTTTCTTGTAAATGCTATTCTTGTAAGACCATCCCATTCAGTGTAAGGTATGGGTGGTGGAGGATTTCGAGGTTCTATCCTTACTACTGCTGATTCTACTTTTGGAGGTGGCCGAAAATTGTTTTTTCCTACCTAAAATGGTAAACAGTTAATGGTACTGGGCTTTACATCAAACTGCTATTACTTAATCAAACTTTTTCTTGTATGGTTGCATTTGTAACTTTACCTATTAATAGGTATCACCTCGCTTATATTGCTAGCTACCAACTACCACGTGATATAAATAATAGAATATTATTGACGTGACGTCACGGCTACGGATTTGCTACAAACGCCAGCGCCAAAAAGTTAAACTTTGTTTAAGTCGAATGGCTGCCGGCGCCGTAGAAGTTTATAAACAATTCTATTACGAATAAATATGTTAAGTTGTAGAGAGCTAATGCTAACGCAGAGTTTATAATTCCAGCTTTAATGTTGTAGGACTTTTTTATGACCCACAAGCAATAATCTATAATGTTTATTGGCTTTTATATTGTCATGTAAATTAATAGGAAGCAAAATAACCTACCTTCATTAACATATCTACTCGAGCCAAAAGCTGTGTGTTCACTGATAATCTACAATATAGTTTATCACCAGGTTTAGCAACTAGTCGCTGGGCAAATTCTTTTTGAAACATGAGGACCGCACATCTAAAGAATGGTCTATGCAAAAGCAATTTGAAAACTAATGGAGAGGAGATTTGATATGGTATATTTGCAACACAAACATTGAAGAATGGTAGCTCTGTTTTAAGTACATCACCTACAACTATTTGTAGCTTAGATTGTAGATATGTACCTTGTACTCTTTTTTGCAACTCTGCTACGAGACGTGTATCAATTTCGCAAGCTATTACTTTTTTAGTTTGTTCCAGGAGTCGTACTGTCATATTACCAGTACCTGGACCAATTTCAAGTACTGTATCTGTGGGCCTAAGAGCGGATTTTTCTATCATTGATGTAATAACCATGGGGTTTTTAAGAATATGTTGACCAAAGTCCTTATTGAACATAATTCCTAAAAGTAAATAAAACAATATCCAGTTATTGCGTCGTTGAGTTTAAGTAAGGATATTATCATGTACCTTGCTTGGCAACCTCATTGTGTATCCTGCTTTTCTTTTGAGCTTTAATTTTCGGCATTTTTGTTTATATTTTCAGTAGGTAAATGGTGAGAAATTATTTCACGTTTTTAAATTCAAAAACTAAGGTTGTAGGTTATAATATAAAAATAAAGATTATAATCACAGAACACAGACAAAGATTGAGAGGTAGTGAAAGATCAAATTTGAATTGACTGTGTGATATCCAGAGACTGCGTCGACGCACCTTTCCTCTGTGCTAGTACAGGGTTGTCCGCTAGTACAAATTGTTATGTTTTTTAATGGAAGTATGTATTCCCTATTTAAAGTCACAGGTTTCTGCAAAATGTTTCACTTTCCAACGTCATAGTTTGACCTTAAATACATAGATGTCGCCACCAATATGAAACTACAGAACCGTATTTGTCTAAAGGTGAGTGTCATGTTTCATGTTATTATGCATCTGTTATCCGACGGTACAATGTCCGAAATTTTAAAAATCAGGTAAAACGCAAAATTTTGGTATAAGTGAAAAAATGTAAATTCTTTGATTTGCTGGCTTGCGGGTTGATATATTTTCCTACCAAGCGTGGCTGTGTTGGCCAGTTATATTGCATATTACATTCCCGATTTTCCAAGCGCGGATTTCGGGGGGTTGTAGGGGGGGGGGTAATTACCCCCCCCCCCCCCCTGGATCCTAAACCTAACCAAACTTGAGTGCCCTCTTCCTCTTATACTTATAAATATTTTATAATAAAATCCCTATTTGTTCCAATGAATTTATAGATTTAATTTTATAAATGTGTTTTTACTAAGTATTTGATTAATATTATGTTTCTTTTATTTTCTTTATAAGTTCCTGTTAATTTTGTTGTAGATTGTAGGTTGGTACCTATAGTACCTAATATAATAAAATAATGTTTCGTTAATGTAATGGTTTGTTTATTTTTCAATAATTATTAGAAAATTTAAAATATAGGTACTTAAAAGATATGGGTAAACTATAACTATATTAAAAAAAAAAATCTTTGAGATTCAATTACCCCCCCCCCCCCCCCTAGATTTTGACCCAGATCCGCGCCTGCGATTTTCTCACTTGTCTTGTTATTATAAAAGTTACCAAAAATTTTAAAAAATACTGGAATTCTTCCTGATTTTCTTTTTAATAAAATTTACTAATTAAGTGGGTTTATTAGTGTCATCGTAGATAATGAAATTTCTCTAGTTTTAAAGAAGGCTGATTGCTCTTTGCTCTATCTTGCTCCTAATGTACGATACCTAAAGTGGATAGGACCTGAGCATTTTTTAAAACAATTTGAACTGAAAATTGCGTCTGTTTCGTTAGTGTTGTGGTCATGTGACTCTTAAAGTACAACATAAAATTATGGCGTATAGACTAAATAGACTGTTAAAAATATCGCTATATTTATAGGTATATATAAAAAAATGTTTTAAAGGGGTTAAAATAAAATAAGGTATAAAAATGTTAATATAATATATTGACCATTTATTTACATTGTTTTTAGATCTAAATTTAAATATCAATACATATCAACGATAAGAACTGCTTCTCTAATCGCTAAGAATACGTTTGCTTTGTACAAAACATTTCTAAAATATCTAGAAAACTACTTTTGATTTGTTTGTATAAAACTCTACCTTGTATATTATATAAATAATTTTAAGTATTCATTCATACAGATCTTATAGGCCAAGTTGAGAAACTTTATACTTCCTCACCAAATAATATACATACTGACTGACAGAACACACTCGGTCATAATATAGGTATGCCTATAAAAAGCAGTAGATCCCAAAATATGATTCAAAAAGGAATAGCCACTGCTGGAAACCACCACTACATAAAATATTAATTTCGTATATCTATAGTGTGTCCCAAACTTGATGATGCTTACCATTGGGATTTCGGATAGTATTAAAATTGGATGATTAAGTTATGAGCCCGGAGTTTCCGGAACAGTTGGGAAAAAGTTTTATGCTATGAATGCATAAAAGCATCAGCCTAATTTCTACATTTTCAAAATTACATATATGGGCCCGTCATTCCTATCCCCCATCAGGAATAATAACAATTTATTTTTTGTTTTTCAGTTTCCTATCGGAACTTTAATATTTATATGGTTGGTTTCGTATAGATATACAGTGTGTGTATAAAGTCTGGAACGGCTCACAATTTACTGGCCGATTTAAACCAAATTTGGTACAGTTATGTAAGAGGATCTAACGCACCGAATGACGATATTGGCGTTGTTGCCAGCTTTTTAGTTTGTCTGGAATTCGAACGAATTTTATATTTTTAAATATAACACCCAGTATATTTTTACATTTTTAAATTCCACATAAAATTATAATTATTTTTTATTAAATGCATTATTAGTCTATACTTCATAGTTTCCGAGATATTGACTCTCGAAAAGTGACATTTTTGAACTTTGACAGCACGTCTTAGAGCAAAACGGCTTACATGTCCCTATCTTCAATTTTTATTATCTTCCCAAAAAATCAACTTTCGGTTAAACCGGATGTAACTCGAAAGCAGGAAATATAATTGTTCCGGTTTAACTGGAAGTTGATTTTTTTGGGACGATAATAAAAATTGAAGATAGGGACATGTAAGCCGTTTTGCTCTAAGACGTACTGTTAGAAAGTTATAAGCTGTCAAAGTTCAAAAATATCACTTTTCGAGAGTCAATATCTCGGAAACTATGAAGTATATACTAATAATGCATTTAATAAAAAATAATTATAATTTTATGTGGAATTTAAAAATGTAAAAATATACTGGGTGTTATATTTAAAAATATAAAATTCGTTCGAATTCCAGACAAACTAAAAAGCTGGCAACAACGCCAATATCGTCATTCGGTGCGTTAGATCCTCTTACACAACTGAACCAAATTTGGTTTAAATCGGCCAGTAAATTGTGATGTTATTAAGCCGTTTCCAGACTTTATACACACAATGTATGTATTATTACTTCCTTTTAAATTGCCATTAAAACGTTTTAATGTATGCAAATAGCCATTTTAGAAATAATTTGTTGTAGTAAAATAAATATTTTTTAATAATTTGGCACCACCGCTAAACTCTGCCGAGGGGTGAATGAAACATTACACGCACGCCAAACCAATTTAGATTTAGCGGTGTTGCCTAATTGTGATAAAATGTTAATTTTTACAATAGGAATGCACGCACAGGCACATCATGTATATCTTTTTAGGGTAATTTGTAAAGAAATAACATATATATGACGCAGGCTGATAGTGAAATCCGTCATTTTATGAAAAGCCTAGTCATATCATGCTGCACGCTAAAAGGTATATTGGCAACTGGTTTGTTCGTTGTTCCCCAGAGCATTTTTTTAAAATTTAATTTAAATTTTATTTTTATAAAATAATATTAGTTGAAAAAATTTTAAAAAATGCTCTGGGGAACAAGGAACAAACCAGTTGCAATATACCTTTTAGCCACGCTTCATGATATGACTAGGCTTTTTATGAAATGACGGATTTCACTATCAGCCTACGATATATTATACCTATTTATCTATACTCTATTTGTACCATATCTACTACTTCTTATACATACGCCCATTTATGAGTACCTATAGGTGCTAGAGTTTTTGTAGCCCAGATTAAAAGGGTTTAAGAACACTCAGGAATAATATTCCTGCAGGGAAAAAAAATGTTGAAATATAAGGACTAAAGATTTTGAAATAAATAGTAACATAAACTCAACTTATCATACATTTACACATATTATTCTCTGTTAGATAATGCTCATATCCCTTTAAATACCTATTTAAAAGAGTAAGGCTATACCACATTTCAGGTTATATTATAAAATTAACATAAAAAATGTTAAATATCCATAGACATTTACCTTTAAATCTGTACAGATTATCTCGTGTGCAAGCCAAAGTTAAGTTTTATGGGTGAAAAAATGCGTTTATACGCATCTAGCCAGTCACACGCCTTGCCGCCCTACAGGTATGGGCATGCGCACAATTCTATTGTTATTAGGTTCTCTTTGTTTAGCGACATCCTCAGAATACACTCTTGAACCGGCTCGGCGCCATTTTTGTAGAGTTGTGTAGTTCGCGAACGAATTAGTTCAAAAGATCAAATCTGACAACTGAACTAAAAGATTCAATCAGTAATTACTGAGAGATTGAAACAAGGCGAACTAAAGTCTAAACGGAATGTACTATACGCAAGCGAGAGCGAGACGACCGAGATTATAGGTTTTGTCACCTGACCGACCGATGATTTCGGACTATTTCGGTATTGAAATGAATAAAAAATATTGTCGGTGTCTACTGTATTTTTTGTTAATTTAATATATAATTTAAATTTTAAAATATTTTTTTTACTTTACTATGCCAGTATAAATCAGTGAACTAAATGAACTAAACGAATTAGCCTTTTGAACTATTCACTTTATTGAACGAGAACGAAAGATTGAAATCGGCAAAGTGAACTAAACTTCCCAGCACTACATTTTTGTTGTTGTTGTTACGTTTTCCCTGTGGGCTTCATATGTGTGAAGTTAGCAATGTTTATCAGCGACGAATTTTTTTGGGGTACGTGTCAATCCCGCCTGTAGCGTTTGTAAACGAATTTTATTTTTTTTAGTGGCGAAAATTAAAATTCTACCATTTCGATCTATCGTCTTTAGTAAACTACCCGAAAGGGGTAAATTACCTGTTATATATCGATACCCTACTATGAAAACCTCGTAAGTGCAATTTTTTGCAAAATTGAACTTTTTGCGTCATTACATTAAAGGTGTCATATTTTATGTTATGTGAGAACCTCGTATGGTCATCATGAATATTACGCCACCTATTGGCGAATTTAAATACCTCGTAAGTTACCCGTTTGATATTTCTAACTGAAAACCTCGTAAGTTTGATATTTCTAACTGAAAACCTCGTAAGTTTTAGATTTTGGTTAGATAAATAAGAGTAGGTAAGTACTTTTGTTATTTTTATGTGTAATCTAAGGATTGTTACATAATGTTCTACTAATAAAATTTAAGCTCCGTTACATTGTACAACGTTAGTCATTCATAGTTTATTACTAAAAACTTAAGAGGTTTTCACATACCACTATTTACAACTAACACAAAACAGTTTTTCTTTGCTACTGCAAAATATAGGAAAATGCACTTACCAGGTTTTCAAAGTAGGGTATCAATATACGAATTTCCAAAAAAAATTACGAAAAAAGTTACAGGATAAGTTCGAAAAGTAGCGTTTGTAAACGAATTTTAATTTTTCTAGTGGCGAAGAATGAAATTCTACACCTATGGGGTATTTACTAGAGACTATCTTCGCTACTAAAAAAATTAAAATTCGTTTATAAACGCTACAAGCGGAATAGGGAAGTTTCCAAATTTTTTTTTCAATAATATGATTTAGTTAGGCCTGAAAAAAGTATTCCCCAATTATTACTCCTTAAAAACCAAAAATAACTTGGTAAAAATTCTTTAAAGTTTCGCGCGTGTCGAAAGCATTTCAAACGATCTCTAAAGCGCGCGAAGCTCGATGACGTCAGGGGGTATGACTTTTGGTCATCCGTCATCCTGACACTCCTGACAGGTGCCGAGCGACCCAATTTGCATTTGGATTGCCGTGTGTTATTGTTATTGTATTGTTGTTTTAAGGTCGTGTCGCTTGACGCGTGGATGTCAAATCTGACAAATCATCAAATTTCTTAGATGAGGTAAAGGAGGGGACGCGGCATGCGCATCTACCCCGACAGAAGCAAAGTGTGACCAAAAATTCGATAGGTCTGGTGCCAAACATCTATTGTCACCAAGCGGGTTTTTCGTGTTTTTGATTGCAAAGTGAATAAAACATAGTAGTATTTATCTTTGAATAAAATGGTCGTTTGTTCACCTTACAGGTGCAAAAGTCATGGCGATCGAAAGGAGCCAGGAATAAGCTTCACAGGTAATAATATATTTTTGCAAACCGCCATTTTCTTGGTGCCAAACAGTAAATTCTGGTCACAATCGCAAGTTTATGATGCCGCGTCCCCTCCTTTACCTCGTCTAAGTCAAATTTATTGAAAACCTATAACCTATTTCGTGGATGTCACACACAAATCTGACAAATTATACCCCTTGACGTAACGACTACTAGCAGCGCGTTTTTACCCGCTTGGAATAATTTGAATTTTGGGGCATTGTTAAATCTTTCTAGCGGTCTTTTGGGACGAAATATGTTGTTTTTTTTTGCTGCCATATGTTTTATGACAATATGTACTTATGATTTATAGAATTTTTTCCCCATTTAAAATTTTTGTCAAGTTCCCTCTTGACACGTACCCCCAAAAAAATTCGCTGCTGCATAAACGGTGCTGATGAACGTTGCTAACTTGACACATATGATTTCTTGTTGTTTACTTTGCTATTATTGTGGATTGTGGGTGTATAATATTTAGGAATTTCTGTGTAGTTTAGTAGTAGTGTTTGTGCCTTTAGTGACTATGTAAAGACCATTGTATGATTTTATTATGCTCAAATAGCGGTAAAATACCGGGTAATTCGTATTTTCAGTAAGTATGAAAGAGTGATAGTTCTTAATACGTAATTTTATATTGTTATGATCAATTTAAACACAAATAGGATGCTAAACTCTAGACCTGACCATTTTCCAATTCGTTAAACGATAATTTTATAGTGCGCATGCCTATTCCTGTGTGGTTTTGTTTACATGCACAAGGCCGTAAATTTGCCACTTTCGTGATTATTGTTTGCTTGTCTAAAGGTAAATGTCTATGTAAATATCCTTTTCCTACAGACGTGTGGAAAAATCAATTTTCCGCACTGATATCCGTGCGGAAAATTGGGTTTTCCACACTAGTGCGGAAAATTTTTTCGGCACGATTATGTCAAAATCAATAATACATATATCAATTATAACTTGTAGTTATTACTTTTTTTCTCAGAATTAATTACTGTTACATATTTACATATGTATGTGATTGTTATAGTTAATTAAAAATTATTAAATTTCTTTTAAATATGTGTTACTTATTTCCACACGTCTGTAGAAAAACTATTGTACCTGACACGTGCGGAAAATGTTTTCCCTGCACTCGGCTGCTTCACCGAACGACGCGTAGCGGCAGACTCGTGCGGAAAAATTAATTTTCCGCACTTGTTAGGTAAATAGCTAATTTCTACAGCGGGTTGCATAAAGAAAAATCGTTCTCGGTTTTTTTTTCACCATTGTCGGTGCTGTCAGATCTCAATTAGTTAATGTCAGATCTTTTTATTACGCGGTTAAAAGCAAACAGTAGTGAAGCCTTCTCAATTGCGTTTTTTGAGTAATATTTCGTTCCTTATCAGTTTATTCAAAAATTGGCCGAATACCCGTCTCTGGGATACAATTACCCACCGTTTTATGTTAAAAAAATATAAATTTATAAATTAATAAATACAGAAAAAGAAATATGAACAACTTTGACAAAATTTCGTTTTATGCTTTTAATAATTTATCAATTAATAATTTTTTAACATAAAACGGTAGATAATTGCTAAACGAAGACTGGTATTTGGCTACTTTTTAAAGAAACCCAAAAATAAACGAAATATTGATTAAAAAAAATGAAATGGCGAATGCGTAACTACAGTTTGCTATTTAATTCACGATTATCTCTGCGCAACCCGTTGATAAATTTCATTTTCATAGTACACATTTGTTTAGTGCCTATTAACAAGTGTACGTGAATAACCTAACATAAATAATTAGTACAAAATTTTAAAAATATATTCCAAATACACAAATATTATTTATTTTCTTCTTATTTATTTATAATTTTAAAATTAATTTTAAGTAGTAGGTAAAATTGCACAAAAAAATATTTTTCGTCAAAAGACATTAACATTTATAACAACTTATAAGTAACTATTTTTGTATAAATTATTTTCTGAACAAAATACCTATAAAATTAAAAAATTGGTAAATGGTAGTAAAACCTAGATGGTCGGATTGTGACTAATCGTAATTTCAGAATCAAGTACACAAGAAACTACTGCTTCAAAACTTGATTACGTTTGGCCACAGCTGTAATTGCATATGTATATGCTATAAAAAATTATAATTTATAGATGTAGTAGAGGGTTGTTCGGTTGTTAAATATTTATAGTAATGAGAATAATATGCATGGGCCATACCTATATTCCGGAGAAACAAAAAAAGCTTCCTTACATTCATATGTCAAAATTAAATTAGAGAAACCGAAACATTAGGTGAATTAAGTGTGTGTCTAGTTAGTAATCCTACTGTCAAAATAAAGTAAATCCTATGTAAATATTTTTAACAAAAACATAGTCATCTTGCAGTTGCGAATCCTGTAGGATTTTAGTCTGGGGGATGGAACGTACAGCAGCAAAATAGTAGGTATTTAATGTTGCAGGCTCTATACTATGCTAAAAGACCAAAATAACCACAGACCTGTAATATATAACGAGATAAAACATTTCATTCATGAAACGCCAGTTGTTTACAATCATACACACTTCTACATTTTCAGATAAGTTAGAAGGAGATGGCTTTAAAATATGGCAGCGCTGTAAGCTGCGCGTATACCCACTGCTTAAATTAAAAAACCTAACCGGAATAACCTTACTTACCGCCAATATATTAATACGGGGATAGTCCAGTTTTTTACACACGCACGCACTGGCGAACCATTATTGTAAGCTAATAAATAGCACTAAATAGTTAAATTTTCACAAAAAGACTAAAAAGTAATCGAAAACCACAGTATCTAAAAACCATCAGCTTAACAACACTGCACGGTCCCAAAACGAATGAACATGAAAAATTCCCAAAATTCGGCGTCACGATGGCGTCACGCGTAGTAAAATTTGAGTAAAATGGAGTAAAACGCGTGTACAACGTTGCCATTGATTTCCCTAAAACATAATTTCATGTAAGTAATTTGGAAATTAATTATTTTACGAGTAGTAAATTTTTAAAACCGCACACCTATTTATTATAATATTTGTACTTAATAGGTAAACATGACAAATGCATCTAATATAATTAATATACCCTTCGTTTTCAAGCACAGGATCAAGGGCAATCAGCCAAAATTTGGCATCATTGATTTCTGTTAAAACGATTTCTGATCGGGACAAAATGTAAACAATGGGGTCTCCTTATACATGGTTCCCCATTTAAAACGAAACAGGCTAAATGTCTGGTTCCACGTTAATTTAAAAAAAAAACGCTCGGACCCGTCGATTTTTATTTCGAGGGGGACATCTTTTGCGTATATTGTCAATCTTGTTACTTCAAGCCCCTAGGAGGGAGGGGGGGGGGGGGGTAAGATCTAAATCTTAAATGTATACCCCTATTTTATATAATTTTTTTGGATCCTGCATAAAATTCTAAACATTTTTTAATAAAAGCATTATTAGTCTATACTAAACAGTTTCCGCGATATGGACATTTTTAAACTTTGACAGCGTCTAGCTTTCTAACTGTACGTCTTTAGAGTAAAACGGCTCACATGTCCGTATCTTCGATTTAAGGGTTTAACCGGAAGTTGACACTGTTGGAAAGATAATAAAAATCGAAGATAGGGACATGTAAGCCGTTTTACTCTAAGACGTACAGTTAGAAAGCTAGACGCTGTCAAAATTCAAAAATCTCATTTTTCAAGAGTCAATATCTCGGAAACTGTTTAGTATAGTCTAATAATGCTTTTATTAAAAAATGTTCAGAATTTTATGCAGAATCCAAAAAAATTATATAAAATAAGGGTATCCATTTAAGAATTAGATCTTACCCCCTCCCTCCTAGGGGCTTGAAGTAACAAGATTGACAATATACGCAAAAGATGTCCCCCTCGAAATAAAAATCGACGGGTCCGAGTGTTTTTTTTTAAATTAACGTGGAACCAGATATTTAGCCTGTTTCGTTTTAAATGGGGAACCCTGTATATTACAGGTCTGTGCTATACTATTGGTGACGTCAACAGCCCTTTAACGTTATAAGTCGCCAATAAATGGACTCTTTCACTAAATGTCAATGTTATCCTATCGCATAGATGAAAAAATGTACAATTTTCGACGTCATATTAAAGTGACCAGTCGTAGGGACTCGGATACTGAAGATCGACCCGCCGGCATCTACGTGACTGATCTGTCTGTTCTTTTTTTTATTTAAGTTATCGGAAGAAAGAAGACATTATAATCGGTCGTACTACTGGCAAATAAAATAATTGCGCGAATAATGAGATGACAAATACTTATATTTGATCTCGTGTTTTCAATCTTCCTGCTTTGGCGGCATCTTTTTAATTATTTCCAGCAAAACTTTGTGACACTTTAGGAATATTTTTATTATTTGGATGTATTATCAATATCAATAGTTCCTTATTCAGGATGTTCATGCTGAATATGATGAATTCGGTTATAGTTATATATTACTTTACGAGATAGAACAACGTAAAACAACACGCATTCGCGACGTACAAACCAACGACTGAATCGCGAATCGCGACACCGCATGCCCGGCCGGCACGCGTACAGCAACTGCCTGAATTATTTCCATTGGTGGGAGTCATGAGTCTCGGCCTATTATTGGCCACTGTAATTGTAGGAAAACAGCATGGATACAGGTTATTCTGAGCTAGGCTCACGAGAGCTACGTTACCGATTTACGCTTAATAGCTTTAATAAAGCGCGATTGGGCAACCGACTGCGTTCCAGTTTCAATAAACTTTTCTAATTGCTTTAAAAATAATAATATAAATTGTAAGTTTTCATTACAGGTAGGCTCATGGCACTGGGGCTGGAATCGACTTACTGATTGCTGTTCGCCAATATATTTTTTTTATCCTGATCATCTAAATTAAACTGCCAACAGTAAAGTATAATATGGTACAAAACTTTTAACAATAAACTTACAACCAATTGGGTCCCAAACAATTATCTAAAACATTTACAGCATCGTACCTCTCCATTTCAGTAAATATCTGTTTTAATTCGGTTAAGGCATTACTGTTCCTATTTCTAGCTTCCCATAAATCTAATATACAATCAGTAGGCGAAGGTTTAGTTGCGAAAAAGTTTATATATCTATCGACATTTAAAGCGTGAGCTAACATTCTCCAATCGTTACCCCGTTGCGTCGGAGGATCTAAGCAATGACACAATTGTTTTCTAATTTGTTTGCTTAACCTAAAAGTAAAATCGTCACAAGTTGACACACCTCGATCAGTCACTACAAGGTTTTTGGCTATTTTTGGCGTACCGTCGTCAAACAGTAAGTTTTTGGCACTTTTATAGTCTGAAGATTTTTTCGAGTCGTTGGATCGACTCGTTTCACTGTGAATTGTTATTTTTGGCACTAATTCGTTGCTGTACTTCGCTGAAGATATTGTTTTGGTATCACTTCTCTCATCCCTGCATGTAATATCAAAAAGTTGTTGGTAGTCAAACCCTTTTTGATTTACGCGTAGCTTGAAATTTAGATTCCTGCTAACCTCATAAGATTCTAGGGTAAAGCTGCAATGCAAGCTATTGCTGTTGGCCTGCCAAACATGTGCAAAAGGAACCTCTTGGTAATTTGATCCAGGCTTTGCCTGCCAGCCTTCACTTATTGATTCCAGATTAAGGCATAGAGCATTGCCGCCATCTTGAAAAGTTATGGAGCGAGGCTCGTCTAGCAAATACCCGCCAAGACGTTTCTCCTGACCAAAAACTGTTTCCATGGAACTTTCAGTATCTTCTAGTATGTATACTCTAAGACAATAGTCAATAGTCGTTTGGAAACAGAGTTTTGGCGCAAAAACTGCTAACTTTAATCGTTTGATGGCACCACCGTTCGCTGATCTGCCCACCATGACAAATCTGGAAAGGCATTCGGTAACTAAATAAGCTGAGTCATTGTCTAACTGACAAAATACATTAGTATTAATAGTTTCTTGATTCAAAGTTACAGCGTTCTGCCACTGCGAGTCGCTGCAGTCGCTCTGAAGAATTGAAATAGACCAGTTTCTCGATAGTTCAGCACAATGAGGAACTTTCAAAACGACAGCCTTATTTAAGGAAACATTAGGCCCACAGGAAACTACGGGACTTAGCTGAGTCAAATGCTCGGCTAACTTAGGCCGAAAACAGTCTTCGTTGAGTATTGACAGGAAAATTTCTTGCTTTCTACTCCTGGATACCGAACCTTCTGGAACCAAAAGGTTGACGCCTGATTCGGGAAGAGTGAGAAAAGCACCAGCGTGGGTTACAGTAGCACTGGTATAGTTTCCACTAGTAGTAGGAGTAACGGCATAGGCAGTGGGCAGAGCTGAAAGAGGTAGTGTAACTTGTTCTGTTGCTACGTCGTATGTGGAGTCAGCTGAAAGAGAAGATACTGGATTTAGAAGTAATACTGAAGTACCACTGATGAAAGAGTAATATTTAGTGCAGATAATATACAGAATTATTAAGAAGAAACGAATAATCTTTTTATATAGAATACCGCCCACTTAATCAAGAGTCGCTCAGACCCAGCAAATTAATTCTCTTAAAATACATTTCTTTTTAGAAAATGATGTTATACAGGGTGGATCATAAAAATGCTACGTGTAGGTATCAACTTTAATTTTTTTTAAATATTGTATATTTTTACATTCAATAATATGTAATATTAATAATAATCAATTCTAAAGATTTTTTATAAATCATGCTCTTTATCTATCTTTAACCGTTTACGAAATATTAACACTTTGCTGGTATGCACTATTTCAATGTGGCAACGTTCTGAACTCAAGTCACAATCTTTAAGGAAGGCATTGACAATACCAATTCGCTATTTAAGTTTGAGACGTCACAAAATATCAGTGAATGGTTTTCAAATTCTAATTTTGCTGTTTGGATGTAAATCCGAAATGCACCTCGCTGATGATGAACGCAAAGAAATTTTGATTATGTTGGGTTGGGGAGATGATAAAAAGGTTGTTCGTGATATGTTCAATGAAATACTCACAAATTGCCCACCTATTAGGCAATCGACATTGTCTAGAGTCTAGGGAAGCAATTAAGTGGAGAACTTCCCCTAGGTACTGTTAAGGATATTGTTAAAAGTGGTCCTGGTATACCTGAGGAGAAAAGAATAAACATATAATCACAACAGGAAGATTCTCATAGCTCAAGCATACAACTTGGGCGTGATTACGATACTCGCCAAACCACCGTATCTAAATGTAAAAAAAATTTTTTTTTATCCCTACAAATCAGTAATTGTACAAGGATTATTGGACGAGGATCCTGTTACGCGAGAGCCGAGAGCAATTTTGTGAAATAATAATTGAGCTAAGAAATAATCGAGCACAAATTTTCCAAAGAATTTGTTTTACAGATGAAGCTACGTTTTCTTTAAATGGTCAGACCAATAGACTATAGATGCTGGGCACAGGAAAATCCTCGCTGGTTCATAGAAAATCACACCCAGCCTAATAAAAAGATTACTGTCTGGGCGGGCATTGTTGAAAATAGGGTAATCGGACCACTTTTCTGTGATGAGAGCCTCACTGGAGAGATACAAATTTCCTTCGAAATGATCTAGTTTCAGCTCTTGCCACTCTATTTCTAGATGATAATAATCCTGATTTACCAAGGTTAACCGTATGGTAACAGGATGCTCATATAAGGGAGTATTTAAATATCATTTTTACCGGGGCGGTCGATAGGCAGACGGGGGTCAATACAGTGGCCATCCAGATCGTCCGACCTTAACCCACTGGATTTTTTTTGTGGGGCTACGTCAAAAAATACGCATAAGGAGCCCATTCGACAAGTAACAGGAGAAATATCTACACAAGTAGTACAAAATGCAAAACAGGATTTCTGGATCGCTTGATCCACTGCAGAACGTTTAGTGGAGGACATTTTCAACATTTTATAAAATAGTTTATTTTAATGTTTTGCCGTGTTGTCTATTTATAAGTTAATATTTCGTAAACGGTTAAAAATAGGTATAGGGCGGGATTTATGAAAAATGTCTAGAATTGATTGTAGTACCTATATCTTTTGATGTTGGAAAAATAGAGAAATTAAATTACTTACAATTGTTCGTACAGCCACTCATCTGACTCCTTTTGCCGCTAGATGACTCTAGTGTCGAACTGGTTGCCGGCGACATCTGAATATCGGACGCAGAGGCCAGGTGCGGAACGTCATAGTGGTGCTCCGACACGGACCTGGTTACCGACGTGGCTGGAGTGGTGTACGGGTACTCGTAGCAAGCGGGTACCGTCTGAGTTAGGTCCGGCTGTAGGCTCAGGGACTTCTTGTCCTGCTCAGGAAAAAATTCTGGATGGTAGTCTGGAAATGTGATGAAAATATGTCGTTTTGTCTGTTTTTTTTTCTGTGTGTTAAATATTATTTTGCAAAACCTAAAAGTGTTTTTCATTTTATGCCGTTAACTAATTATTGTATTTTAAAATGCCACAATCATTTTAAATGGTTTGTTTTTGTTAGCTTATGGTAAAATATAAAATGCTGTTACCGAAAACTACTGGTTTGTATCAACTCTTTTAGTTCCTATTCGTTTTCGACATAGTATCGTCGATCTACCTCGATGGTAGTTAACCATAAAATTCTAATTACACGTCTCATAATATTGAGTATTTTATGAGGAAAATTAGCATGCACATCTGCCAGACAGAATATACCACCGATAAATAATCAAGGAACCATGTAAAATGATTTAATCGCCAGTGTTATGCATGTTTAACATAAATTCAACACGAATATCTTCGTCAGATGCTTATCGAAATGGAATCTTAATTGAAAGTACACGGTTTGTATTGTAGGTTGCTTAAGGGGATGCATATTAGAAAATTAATTAAAGTAAAGTTGAGACAAAAATGTTATTTAGGAAAAGCGATGTGAAAACTAATATGTTACCAGTGCCGTCTCTAGGGTAGGTGTGGTAAACAGTGACTATATCCCCCTCCTCACCCCTTACCCTCCTAGTGGCAGATTTCGCAATGACGAAAATAGAGCCTAAATTTTCCTAAATTTGGTCAATAATTAATTTATAATCAACCGTTCGTTCAACAGAAGGTCCTCCCATTTTAAAGAAATTTGAAAGATCTCGATGTAATTTTATTCTAAATGTTTGTAGTTGCAATATAAAAACAATATTTTTTCTGCTCTACGTGCCTCCATTGAAAAAACGCAGTACCTAAGTCTATTGAGCCTAATGAATAAAAATGTAGCGATCGCTTTTTCTTATAAAATCGAAGTAATTTCTTGAAAGCCAATGAATAAAAACTAAAGTAATCGCTTTTGCGTCCAGCAATTGCTTAATTGTGCAGGAATTGCTTCTAGTCAATGCTTTTTCTTAATGAGTAGCAGCAATTGTTATCGTTTGCTTAAAATGTGATGAATAAATTAAGGAATTGCTTTTTCTAGTTTAGTAATTGCTTTCAACTTTTTAAGGTAGGTCAACCCCTGCATCATTTGCTTGGTAGCAGTCAACTTTAGCTCTCCGCGGCATACACGTGCGTTGCTCTTAATTTGTGTCTTCAATTATTATGGCTGAATATATGAACGTCCGTAAAAAAAATCTACAGTGTACGTAAAAATTGCAGCAGATATTATGATGATTTCAGAAAGTAATATCGATTTGACTGCGAAAATGTTGAGTGGTTGGCAAATTATTTTTTGACTGATACTGGTAAAGGGCGAGGGGCTGCACTGTCACCTTTAAAGTTAAAAATTAAAGTCTTTCTGCGGAAATTGTCGGATCCGGGCTTTCAAAATTCTGTAGGTGAAAAACTCGGTGTTCACCAAACTACTGTCTGTAAGACATACACTTCTGTAATGGATACCGTTTTGGAGAAGGCCAATATTTTTATTAAATTTCTTACAAGTGCTGAAGCTGTTGTGGAACCTAAACGGTTGTGGTCAGAGATATTTATTTATGTTCCTTCAATTTGTGAACGAATATCAATTGCTTGTCTTTAATTCCTTCATCACTACTATCACTTTTTTTATTTTCACTAAAATCTGCCATATCATAAATAAAAGTTTCCTAGTTTCCACAGAAACGTAACAGATTACTATTGTACTAAATAAATAGACCAACGTTGTTGTATTTACGTAAACTCTTTTGCAAATTAGGCACCAAATTGATCATGAAATCTATAATCTGAACAACTGGATAATCCACGTCTGAACTTGTGTTGAATAAGCATTTGCTACAGAAGTGTGAGAAAAACAGCAATTGCTTCAAAATTTTATTCATATCCAGATCTAGCAATTGCTTTTACTTATAGCATTGGCTAGTCAAGCAATTGCTTTTACTAAATAGTAATCGCTTCTAGTAATTGCTTAATATTTATTCATTAGGCTCATTGTAACGCGGTTCGGTTGTTTATATGCCAATTAAAGCAAAATAAGTCTCACGCCACATATCCAAAACAGAATCTAAGTATATGAGATAATAAATATAAATTATTGACCAAACCTAGCAAACTTTAAGCGTGAGTAATATATGTGTTTTGGACTTCCATTGCCTTTAGTTTTTCATATCACAACGTTTCAACTGGTAAGTATCTCCAGTCGTCTTCAGGTGAATACTAAACAAGTTACAAAGCTACGAGCCTATTTATACTACCTAGGGGGGCGGAGGGGGCGGAGCTAGTGACGTATGATCGGGTGCAGTCGTGAGTCATCTGCTCACGTGATCATGATTATTCATCTGTTTACGTCATCCGCTTACGTCATCACGCTTGCATCACTACTCAATCTGAGCCTACACCTATTTAACAAGGGCTTTCAAATGTTTCTTATATCTGCAGAAGGTTTACTGAAACAGTCAGGGTTCTGGATTATGACAGCTGCTTCTTTGAATTTTCTCTTCCGCCAATGCTCTTCTTTAAGTATAATTTTTGCGTTTGCCCATTGTAAATGATGGCCGTGGGTCCAAGCGTGGTCTGCTGCACCGGATCTGTTTGTTTCACCTTTCAGTGTGTGATTTCGATGTTCTTTGATCCTTGTTTGGAGAGGTCGTAGAGTTTCACCAATATAGGATTGTCCGCATTCGCAAGGTATTCTGTATACACAATTCTTCGTGTCCTTTTGATTTGTTGGTTTTGTCTTCGTCAGGTGGCTTCTTAAGGAATCTTTGGAGCTGAAGACTGTTCGGATGTTGTACTGTTGTCCTATCCTTCGAATTTTTTCGGAGATTCCCTTGACATAAGGTACATTCATGGTGGGTCCAGATTCATTATCTTTGTTCGTTCTAGTTTTGTGATTTTGACGCTTTTTGATGGCCTGATCGACTAGTTTCGTAGGGTAATCATTCATGCCAAGGTTCCCTGCGAGTTGCAAAGTGTGAATGCTCTATCGACGAGTGTTTTGACTATTCCATGTTTGGTGCTGTTTGAATGGTTTGAGGCGTAGTTAAGATATTGACCTGTGTGGGTTTGTTTCCTATACACCGATGTTTGGATGGTGCTTCCGTTTTTCTGTACTACGACGTCAAAGAACGGTAATCTGAATCTGGCGTTGTCCTCCTTCTCCATGGTAAACTTAATTGTGGGTGCCAGGTTGTTTATATGTTGTAGAAAGGTTTGAAGTTCGTCATCGCTTCCATTCCAAATGATGAATGTGTCATCTACGTAACAAAGCCATAGCTTTGGTTTAATATTCGCCTGGTCTATCGCCTGATCCTCGAACCATTCCATGTAAATGTTGGCTATTACTGGTAATAGGGATCACGGTATTTGCAAATAAAGGTTGGGTTAGAGTGGCAGACCTCTGGCATTGTCCAAGAAGTCACACGTAGTCCCGGTTGTTACCAGCAACGACAATTTTGTTTCGCAGTGGCATATAGATACTATGCCTTTTAAAGCAGCATATAGGTAAGGTAAAGGGCCAAATTCCAATATAACCGACATATAAAATGCTAACAGAGCAGGAGTTAATGAAAGATAATCGAGATCTTCGACTTCAATTTTGTAAAATTATGATGCACTCACCGGATTTAGTAGTGCATTCAATAGTTTTGAAACTGAGATATTTTTCTAGGATGTGTGTACTTTTGTATTAAATATTAAATGGTCATGTGAAAAGTAAAACTGTCGGTACTGGTACGATAAAAATCGTTAATGGATACAAGAAAGTCATGCACACTCAACGTCCACAAAGGCTTGATGCCAGAGCCTTTCCGCAAAAGACGGCACTGTTTTTAAGCAACAACAGGATTTTTTGTCAACGAATTTATTTTACTAACTTCAGTGTGACCAGTAAAGTCCGCATCATATGGGATTTTTTTAAATTAATACCTTTATTCGAAATTTGACTTTGGCATTAAGTTTTGCTTCGATCGAGATGAAAATTAAGCAAAAAAAATAGTAGTCACGTGATTTGCATTATCTGTCAAATTTTAATTTTTTCCAAAAAATAATTCAAAAGTAGGGTGATTTTTGAAAGTATCGAAAAAGTATTAGAAAAAGTTTTTTTTAAATGCAGTTTCTAGCGGACATGCAAAATTTCAGCTGCATAAGATAGTTTTGATTTTTTACCCATATTTTGTAAATTGCACCACTTTTGCAAAATAAGACTCAACGCAACCTACATAAAACTTCTTAGTTTTGACAATGCTTTATTTCAGATATATTTTCTTTAAAGTACCTAGCGCCATATTAAATGTGTGTTTTTCTACAAAATCAAAATTGGGCTATTAAAATTTGATCGCATAGATAAACTTTAGGACTAAAATTTATTTTCCACTGATGACACTGGGTTCTTTTTTGTCTTAATATGTATTACTTTCAGACACAAACTACGTTTTCAAAAATACTTATTTTATGAAGTTACCTTATACAGAGTCAAAAACAAATAAACTTTGCATCACATGCGACCAAATTTTAATAGGCCAATTTTGATTTTGTAGAAAAACACACATTTAATATAAATACTTTAAAGAAAATGTATCTGAAATAAAGCATTGTCAAAACTAAGAAGTTTTATGTAGGTTGCGTTAAGTCTTATTTTCCAAAAGTGGTGCAATTTACAAAATATGGGTAAAAAATGAAAATTATCTTATGCAGCTGAAATTTTGTATGTGGGCTATATATTTTCAGAACTAACCTCTTTTGAATTATTTTTTGGAAAAAATTAAAATTTGACAGATAATGCGAATCACGTGACTACTATTTTTTTGCTTAATTTTCATCTCGATCGAAGCAAAACTTGATGCCAAAGTCAAATTTCGAATAAAGCTATTAATAAAAAAAATCCCATATGATGAGGACTTTACTGGTCACACTGTATATAATTATTAATTAAAGAAAAAAAGAAAAAACTTACCACTGGCAGCCATATTGTATAAGCTCTGATGTTGTCCTTTCTTTCTATAAAGTCGTATTACAAAAAATGACAAAAAACACACGAGAAATATGGCAACTGTTAGGCCGATGTAGAGCAGTATGTCGTTCTGGGTATTTTGAAAGTTAGCTGTAACAAAGAAAGTAAAGTTTAAAAAAAAGTTAAGAAATATCGGGAACAAATCTTTATCCGAAAGGCTGTTTATTATTTTCAGAATTTCGTTCTCCATTAAAAAACTTCGCTAAGTTAATTAAAAAACATTCGCTTAAACAATTTTTTATTGGAAGAAGTATCCAGTTGAAAAACAAATTTTTCATTTAAAAAACTTCCCATTCAATGAGTTTTCCATTCGAGAAACTTTTTCACTTTTTGCTCAAAGTATTTTGTATTCATGAAACTTCTGTTTAAACAATTTTTTTATTTAAAAGATTGGTCTTGTCCAAAATTGCAAAATTTTATGTGTAAAATACTCTTTCAGAGAATATAAATTAGTTACTATTCCTTATAGATTTAAAATTGAGTTTTATTCACTACCAAAGTAAGGGTTGTCATCTCGCCGGGACTTCCGGGAATATCACGGAATCGGGGGTCATATTGTGTCCTGGCAAAAATAAAAACTTACAGGAATTGTAAGATTTGTCAGAAACTGCATCACCATTTTATAAAATGTAGCATTATACCGTGCGAGCAAAAATTATTTGCATCAAAGAGGGCTTGAATTAAAAAACTTAGGGCTTGGTTTAGATCACAATGATATGGGGTTTATGGGGACGATATATCTAACCAAATCTAGGTTAAGATTTTGTCAAATTCATATTATGACATGATATGCCAAGTTTAGTAATAAAATATTTCATTTCATTTCTTTCCAATAAATTTTGGGTAAACCATGGAGAGTAATTTCTGCGTCTTTCAAAATCTGCGGCTTGTATTTCTTGGAATACTTGCACTTTATAAAGAAATAAATTTAGCTGCCTCTTAACAATAGTCCTGCATGTTCCATAAGATCTTCCCACTTCTTGGGACAGGCGTCTTATACAATTTGTTGGCGTATTTTGCATTAATGCACGAACGTTTGCAACAAGTTATTCTGTTCTTAGAGATGGTCTTCCTACTCCTTTTTTGTGTTATATAGAACCTGTTTCCTTAAACACGGCCACGGTTCTTTTCAGGCAATGATAAAAATCCCCAGCAATAAAAGCAACGTTAGGAAAATGTTCGTGAAAATCGTCCATGCACAAACCCGGATTGTATTGCCACTCACCATTTACTAAACCCGCTTTAGTGTTATATCAATATCAGATTGGCTAGAAAAGTATTTTTATTGGTAGTAATCAGTTCCATTAGCAGCACAGTCTTGTTGAATAATGAACTACTTTTAATACAGCAATTTTGTTAAGAAATAAATGGTATCTTCTCAATGCGACGCATTTTCTTCCCAGTAAAGCGTTTTCTCTACAATTAAGGAAGCAGAACAGCGTCCCCAAAAACGAATTGTATCCGTTAGAACCTATAATCCAGCATCGTAGCGATCGCTGTTATACCTTATTATTTTTAATGTATTTGTTGCGCATGTCAGATCGTTGTTCGAAGTCTTCTAGCTGTCTTGTCTGAATTTGAATTCTATTGATCGGTATTGGTACTGATTTTTAGTGGTAAATATTAGTGTTGGGAAAAATCGACTTATTTTAATAATCGACTACCGAGAATTCGAGTGATTTAAAAAATCGAATGAAAATCGATTTTTTTTCACTCAAATGCTAATATTAATTATTAATATTGGCGGTTCATCGTTCATGTTGATATACAGCATTTGTATTGGGAATAACTGACTCGGTGTTGTTAATCGATTGATTTTTTGCGGATTATTAAATGTGGCGGAGATATTTGTGGATTTTTTGGCATGGTTCTCAGATCTTACAACTTACAATTTAATTTAACTAACCATTTGACTACTTGACCTTGAGATGTCACGATATTGCATAACTCATGATATTTATGAATACTGAATACTCACCACTATAATAAATCCTATTATCCTACGCAGGCAACCCGTAATGCAGTATTTAAATCTAAATAAATCATATTTATTATCTTACGCAGGCAACCCGTAATGCAGTATTTAATATGAATAATATCGCCAATAATAACCGAAAACCACTCGGTGTAGCCGCTCGCTACGAGATGGCTCTGGCCGCAGTGAGTGATTGACAGGCGGGCAGCAACTTTGGAGATGCGTTGAAAAATAAAAACCATATGTTCGTCACTCATTTAGTCACTCGAGATATTTCCGAAGATAATCGAATCATTCAAGTGATTGAAAAAATCGAGTTATCGGTTATTTTTCACTCGAGTGATCCCATCACTAGTAAATATATGCTTTATTACCCGTAGCAAGCAAATATTATCATGATGATTGTCAAGTTTCATTACAACTGCCAGTCGAAACTAATACAGTAATATATAAAACCAGATTACACCCCCAATAGAACTTGATAATTAATGTGAGATTTCAGAGCAATAATGGCTATAAACCATTCTATGATGGCATTAATTCCTACTTCCTATTGGCTAAATGACCGTGCTATTATCACTACACAACGGTCTAGCAATTTTCGTTGTCTAACAGTAGAAAAGCGCGTTGCTGTCACATATTATAGTATTAAACAGTTGTATAAAGAGTATGTGAATTCTTATAAGGAATAGAAGGCTGTTTTTTCAGTGAACTGTAAAAAAGCAGCAATACCAATAATAATAGATAATAATAAAAATTATAAAAATAAAAATAATAAAAATGTAGCAGTGTAGTCATTGGCGTAGTTAGGGGAAGGGCAAAGTAAGAAGCATTTGCATTTGCATTAAAATTCAATTTGCAAAAAAATCAATAAGAGATAATTATTGTGGTGTGACGAAATTATGGCTACGCTGAGAACAGCTACATTCCTTCTAAAATAGGTTTTTACGTGCTTGGAGTTTCATTAAAAAAAAAAAATCAGCACAAAAAATACCACTTGAAAGCTTTTTTTTTCATGAAATCTAAATCACACCTTTATAACATATAACATATGCTTCAAAAGTAATCCTATCAAAAAGACTACACAAAAACGCGGCAAAAGGGAAATAATAAAATTTAATAACCCTAATAAATAAAAACATAAAAATGAGTGGCGTAAATTTCAAGGGTTTAGGATGTTATTATTCTTTAAATGAATGTAATATCCGAACCACAATTCCTTCTTTTCTTTTTTACATTTTGAGCCGCTTATTAGGGGGGAAAAGAAAAATTTTATGTATATTTTGTAGCGTAAAGAACAGATAAGCAAGAAAAAATGGAAACAATAACAATTAAAATAATAATATGCATTTAAAAAGGTTTGAAATCATTTTTAATTAATACTTACTTGCTAATTTTAAGCTTAGTGTTCTGTCGAAGCTCTGTGAAAATGGTCGCATGACCGAAATACATGTCAGAGTAAGAAGCTCAAGTTAACCTTAAATTCCATTGAAAGGATAATTACATTTTACGGCGTTTGCAGCTCTGGGAACACCATACAGATTGTTATGAAAATTATCTACTATATTTACACCCGTCAATACTGATCTTTATATAAACACAAATTGCAGAAAAATATAGTTTTAAATGTCGCTTCGTACAACCGTATTAAATAAACAAATCCAAACATATCTAGAGTTAACTTTTTCTTAAAACAAAGCGTTTCGACAGAAGACAATGACATTTGATATTAACAGCTGATCTGGTTTCATCGGTAAAGTGCCCAGATCAGCAGTGGACCGTAGCAAGCTCACGCGACAGGTTGCGTCATATTATTTTCTTCCGATTTTGGTCTTTTTTAGGTCAGTGTTTCTGTGGCAGTTTTTTCTGTAGTGTGTGTCAGTGGCGGATCTACATCCTAAAAATTGGGGGGGCCCAAAAAATAAAACTAAATTAGAAGTTTTTTAATGTATTAAAAACTAATCTATCCATAGGTTTATGGTGTATAAGGTACAAATAAAATTAACTTTTTGAAAGTCGTTAAGAATGTAACAATCAAGAACCTATAGGTCCTTAATGTTTTAAAACAATAATCCCAAGTAATTTATTTATATTGGCACAAGACCAGATATTATAGACTACTACAAAATAGGTAATTTACAAAAAGAAAGAAAACACTTATAATTTAACAAAAAAAAAAACATAAATGAGAAATAAACTTTAATGGAACATCATTTTTCTGTTACTACTATTTATGAAACAATTTAGGATTTGTTCCATATAGTCATTTTCTTTTAAAATATCCGATACAGATTCATGTTCAATAGCCATTACTAGGATCAGGATCTTGACTATTTTTCCGGAAAAAATTTAGCAGACTTGACTGTTTTTTCGACATTATCTTTTCTATAAAAAAAACCATAGATATCGTACTTAGTTTGTTTCAAAACACAGTCTAGGGCAACAATAAGCGAGCATGCAAGGTGCGCAGGGCAAGCGAGCGCCCGTTTTAAGGGGCGATCAAATTACAAATTACCAGTTACATATTACATAATATTTGTGTGTTATTCAATAAGTGTCCGATATTTTACAGAACGATTACTCAGTTTCAGTTATTTATAAGGTAAAAAGTTCATATAAGAAATGCATGCATTGATTATTGATTAATTTAAATCACGATATTTCGAAAACTGCTGCTTGTAGCGACTTTTGATAAACTTACCATTTTCACGTGAAAGTAATAGAGGAATCGGTTTTTCTTCTAGAAAATGAAAATGCGATACATACCTACATGCACGAAAAAGTTATGACTTATGACTCTCCAAAAGAGAAAAAAACTGTAGGTGGCGCCACCTATAATTAGAGGCCAAACTAAGATCAAATTTGAATTTCTCATATTGAAAATTCCCCAAATACCAATTTTTGTACAAACACATTATTATAGTTTTTCGAAGTTATTTACAAAAAACAAAAATAATAATAATTTTTTACTACCCTGTATCTCAAAAATGAAGAGCTTGTTAGCACAGCTTATACGAACTTTTCACCTTGAGGAATCGTCCTATAAAATATCGGACACTTATTAAATAACACCATGCACCCTGTATAATATTCATACCAGAAATTACAACAAAATAATATTTTTTGTCCTTGCTTACCTTAACCTATAAATATAAAATAAACATCACTGGCAACAGTACCACAAGCGAATAAGCGAGAGCCGTAATGTAAAAAAGTCGGCTTATTGGTCGCTGATCGAATTCGGCTTCTCTTTGTTTCATACAAAAAAGGATAAAAATAAAGACATCGCTTGTAAACCCAAAGCCGCCGTCCCGCGGCTCCTTTGTGCGGTGCCTCGCGACACTCCACAAAGGTGCCGGCCGCGTGACGGCGCGGCGGTATTATGACAATGGAATGGAATTCGGTACTTATATTATAAATAAACATACAAAGAGAAAAGCGAATAATCTGCACATGCATTTCGTATCGGTCGGTTTTTGGCGGAGCGGCGTTTCAATTAAGGCGCTTTAAAACCAAATAAAAACGTTCTGTTCTGCTGTTTAGTGTTTTTGTTTCTATAATTGTATAATAAAATTGTATACTTACTTTTATTACTATCAGTTATTTAGTTTATTAGAACTTTTAGTTTATGTTACCTATAATATAATAATATGTAAAAAAATATGTGGCGATGGTTTGGTGTGTGTTAAACAAGGCAGATTAAATTATTGATCGATCGAAAAAAAGTTGGGGGGGGCCTGGGCCCCCCCAGGCCCCCCCGTAGATCCGCCACTGGTGTGTGTGTTTTAAACATTTTACTTTTGGATTTTATATATTTTAAAGACAGATTTTTTTGGTGTTTATTATTTATTTTTGAGTACAAACACCATTTTGGTTAACTCATCTATTATGAAATCAATAAAGTGCCTAGTTAAACCATTTACTTATCATTATATACAGGATGTCTCATAACTAATGGGCAAATACAGCAATAGGACTGTATAGACTTGAAAATATGTCATTTATACTTAAGAATGCACGGTTAATTTTTAATAAATATGTTTCGTTAAGAAAGGTGTTTATTTAAATGTTTCTTGCCATCTAGCATTTAAAAAGTAATTGAAATATCGAGATTAATGAAGTACAACTTTTTTATATATAAAAGATCCCTCTTCCATAATTTGGGGTACAGCGGTCAGAAATGTGAGAGACAAAAAATATAGGCGAGAATTTATCAAACTCTTATTGTGTAGTTAGCGTTCTCTGGGAGATATCTTAAAACTCATGATGGAATCCACCTTCTTTTCCTCAAAAACACAACTACACCCAATTTGATTCATATCCGCTTAACATCAAATCATCGCCAATTTTATCAAGTAAATATTTACTTGGATCATCCTGTATCTCTTTAACCGTATAAGAAATGAAATGAAGTGACATAGTTTCAAGTCCTCTATCTCCTATCTCCTGTTGCTGTATAGCCCCTTAGGTACGGGACACCCTGTATTATGGTGTTTTAACTAGATGTACACCACAAAGCTTACATCTCGCAATAAATGTATTATTTTTTCCTTGCATATTTTTTTTTTTACGTCGGCCTATTTCCGCAACGAGGCCAATCACCGACGCCAGGGAATTTGTCACACACTATCTGGTAATTTTGCCGAATCCCTCTTTGTCGATGTCGAGGGTAGGGTTCTTTAACGTGCCAACATCCATGACACGGGACCCACAGTTTAACGTCTCTTCCGAAAGACCTCTTAAACCAAATTCCAAATTTAACATCGACGTTGCCGGCACCGGGGATTGAACCCGGGACCTTCGTTCTGTGAGGCCGCTGCACTGACCACTGGACCACAACGCCGATTTTCCTTGTATAATAAATACATAATTACCTTAACAAACGCTTGCTATAATACTACTACTAATAAATACATAAATACCTTGCAAATGCTTTTAATACATAAATACTAAAAGAAATAAATGTTGTTTTCATCTTTTCCTTTAGTTTTATAATGTTTTCACATTCTTATTTTGGTAGAGGAGAGTGCCCTAATATCGCACGGTTCCCTAATACCGAACAGTGGGATTTTTTAAAAACTAAATCATTTTATAGGTAGAAATCCATATTGCGACTAAGGAAAGTCCTCACCGAAGGCCATGCATTAGGTTCAGTGCCAATAAAACTTAATAGATGGCGGCAGTGTGTTGTTTGTTATGCAAGCCGATTGTGAGTTTATATTTTACTCTAATAATAAGTGTTTTTTTTGCAAAACAGGTAAGTAAAATGTGTTAACCCGTAT
This sequence comes from Polydrusus pterygomalis, assembly GCA_963969555.1. Taxonomy (NCBI): domain Eukaryota; kingdom Metazoa; phylum Arthropoda; class Insecta; order Coleoptera; family Curculionidae; genus Polydrusus; species Polydrusus pterygomalis. The sequence goes on along the minus strand of OZ018376.1, from coordinate 30,055,639 downwards.
GGTTAATTAGGTATGTTTTGCTTATTATAATAATACAAATGTGGCGAAAACTAATTGTGACTATTTTTTTTTGTTAACTTAACCTCATATGGGCTAGGTGCCCCAATATCGCACTGTGCGATATTTGAAACCTTAAATATACAATTTAGTTTATTGTTCCTAATTTGTTCCAGATAAAATGGCATCCAAAAATGGGATAAACAGTCAATGCTGGCAGCAGTTAACGTCGTAAGAAGTATGGAATTGCAATTCCTGCTTATCAGGATAAAGTTGCCTAATGTCGTTTTCCTTATGGATGCCTAAATATCGCATATGCGATATTAGGCTACCATATTAGTTTTAGTCAAAAATGTTTTATATTGTTATTTTTGTGTTTATAAAAAACTATTTGAAAAATATATTTTTTTTAGTTATATATTGCTTTAGTAATAACAATATTATCAATACCCTAATTTGGTAATATCAAACTATTTTTTTTATCTTAGATATCAGCTTCAGAAAAAAAGTGTGCGATATTAGGGCTAGGTACGGGTCTGTCAATTAAATTTTATAAATAATAAAATTAGTATGTACCTTATATCCATACAAAATATTAAGACTCCATTACAAAATTTAACAGATGGCGAAGGTAAAAGAACTTAGTCCGGTTCTGTTTCTGTATCCAACCACTTAGCGTAAAATATACCAGACTTCAACAGGGTGCCATTTATGACAGGTGATGCGGCGAGTTCTTACATTAATTTGACTTTAGTATACGATTCAAACTTAAGACAACACCGAAACTTTAGATACAATGCAAAACTAGTTTATGTTGAGGGACGGTTCGGAGGAACAAAAAACAGTTTTGAACTGTTTACAGGCCATTATTCGGAGGAGTACACTTGTCTGTAGAATCATTCGTTGATGAAAAATCCGCGGAAAGATTGTTAATACAAGCTATACTTGTAGACCAGGGCTGAAGCTTTTGAAAATGGTTAAAAGGGAAAAAAAATAATAGTAGGATGAAACCCATGGAAAAGGAAGAGAATATAACAAAAATGAAAGGAAAAATAATTTACCGAGGTAATAATCCGAGGTCGGGAAGTGGAAAGGGGTGAGTTTTTAAGGGTAGAAAACAATTTATCTCGATTTCCGGCAAAACTACAAGTCCTATGGAAAAACGTTAAACAGCAAAGTTGTAGGTAATAAAAAGATCTACAACTTTTGTCCCAAGAACTCTTTTCACATAACGTCAAAATTTATGTAAAAAATTCAAACAATCAAGGTTTTTTATTTTTATCTTTTACAAACATTTTTTTTTTTCACGAAATTTGGTGAAAACTTACTTTTTTATGTCCCAAACACACTGTATTTTTTTTGATTTAAAATATTTATTTTTCACCTTATTTTGACTTAATATCGAAAAAGCACCCTAATTTTCAATCGAAAATTCTCACGTCAAAATATCTGCTTTTTTAAAAAAGTCGGTGGGCTTTTTGTTCGCTGAAATCTCTACTTTCTGATGATGTTAAAAAATATATACATTACTATGGTAAATGTTCTCAAAAAATGCAAAGAAACGAAAAAAACTCTAATCCGAAATTTTTTTAAAAAATCATTATGTACAATTTTGAGCAATTTTTAAAATTTATACTTTAATTACCCGAAAAACGTTACATTGATATTATTAAAGTATAAATTTTAATAAATAGCTCAAAATTGTACATAATGATTAAGAAAAAAATTCGGATTCGAGTTTTTTTCGTTTCTTTGCATTTTTTGAGAACATTTACCATAGTAATGTATATTTTTTTACACCATCAGAAAGTAGAGATTTCAATGAACAAAAAGCCCACCGACTTTTTTAAAAAAGCAGATATTTTGACGTGAGAATTTTTGATTGAAAATTAGTGTGCTTTTTCGATATTAAGTTAAAATAAGGTGAAAAAATAAATATTTTAAATCAAAAAAATTACAGTGTGTTTGGGACATAAAAAGGTAAGTTTTCACCAAATTTCGTGAAAAAAATCAAAAACCAAAAACTTGGTTATTTAAATTTTTCACATAAATTTTGAGGTTATGTGAAAAAAGTGTAAATACAAAAGTTGTAGATCTTTTTATTACCTACAACTTTGCCGTTTAACGTTTTTCCATAGGACTTGTAGTTTTGCCGGAAATCGAGATAAATCGTTTTCTACCCTTAAAAACTCACCCCTTTCCACTTCCCGACCTCGGATTGCCCGTAAATTATTTTTCCTTTCATTTTTGTCATATTCTCTTCCTTTTCCAATGAGTTTCATCCTACTATTCTTTTTTTTGGTTTCAAAAATTATCGACCTTGGCCTATTGCGCTAGAACTACAAAAAAAGCTAGTATTTTCAGGATTTGCTAAATTTTTCTTAATTAATTTTCGTGCTCTTCTAGATTATATATTTTTGACTTAAGTTTATTATTATAAAAATGTTGTTTATAATTTGGTTCGAACACCGAAGTATTGGGTATATATTTTCTCCATCCCTTGCCAGAAGCAAAATCGATTTTAATAAAACATCAACACAAAAAAAATAATAAAAAGTATGGCCAATTTCCCCTATTCTTTTAAGACAGAAAATCACCAGCCGCGCGTAAAATTAGGCTTAAGTTCTTTATTCAATTGTGACGTAATACCGTGCAAACATCAGCATCAGGCGGAAATTTTAATGCCTCGGGCAACTCACGACGCCCTTCTCCTGGGAAATGGCGAAAGAAAATTTAAGAGGAAAATTTGTTATTTCCACTTTTTTGCGAAGGTTATGTGTACCGAGTTTATTTGGGAAAATCCAATAACTAAACAAGATTGCCATGGAGCTTGTTTTTAGGGGTGAAATGTAAGCTAATCCTGTTTCGGGTCAAAGACATCTGTTTCAATCAGAGAGAAATATATAGGTGAATCTTACTTCGTAACAGGTTTGTTTGGCGGAGGGAATAAATACAAAGAAGTTGGGTACTTTGTTCCAAACATTTTTAAGTAGCTGTGGTTTCTTTGCTCAAGGCATTTGAAGCTGTTTAATAGTATATTAAAGTACACGTTTCATAAGAAGCGGTTTTAGCGCACGCGTCTATTTTAAAAAACGAGCCACGAAGTGACGAGTTTTTTTATTGACACGTGCGCTAAAACGTCTTATGAAACATCTGCTTTATACATTTTTTTCTATTTCACCTTTTATAATCAAGAAAAATACATTTGAAAAAGAAAATAAATCCTTCAAATTTTGGAAATTTTTATGTCTAAATTTTATGTTGGTAATACTATTCTTTATCATAGTAGCCTCTGGACAACAAAAAATATTTTGCAAACTGTCATTTTTTGATTTATTGACCCATTTTCACCACGAGATTCTAAAGTTATTTTAGCGATATGAGATTTTTGGACGGAATACGTTGTGTGATCCTTGTACATTCGGTACATATACAGAGCGTTCGGAAATTCGGGCGATTTTACTACTTTTTTTCGAATTTCAAAAGACGTGATTTTACGTCATGGCATTGCAATTTAGTATAGGGAAGATGGAAAATTTAAATAAAGTTAAAGTTAAAATCGACATTGGAAGTAGATTGAATTTTGGATAGGATTTGGCAGAAAATGATAGCTTGAAGCATCTACAAAAGATTGATTTATAGATTTATGCAACCAACATACAGGACTGTTATTCACACAGAATAAAAAAGTAAGTTATCAAGCTATTTTTTCTCTGCGAAAAATGGGTTTTCTCGTAAATCACAAAGGCCGCGCAAGTCAATGAAATAAAACATTTAAATGTTACCAACATCAAATAAAGAAAAAACGCGTATCGAAATAGCTTCATTACGATACGCAAATGCGTATCGTACTGCCCATTGGAGATTGTACACTTTGATTTTTAAAATTGAACAGGAGATTGTACGGTTCGAAACGGAGCTTGAACATTTTGAATTTAATCCCAATTTTCTGCCATCAAAATCCGTTGGAGCTTGCCCGTTTTGGAGAAAAATTATGGGTTATTTCGATTCAGGACTACAATTATCATGTAAAACGACATCTATCTCATTTTTAATGAAACATGGAGATTGTACACTTTGAATCTATACCCCTTAAATATGAAATTATTGTACTAAACGGACAAATGTTGAGGAATTGAAAGCACGAATAAGACATGAGTGGAGGTTAATTTCTCCCAAAGTAATTAGAAATGCTCTTTCAACTGCCGCGGATGTTTTATGGTTTGGAAAGCGATGATTCCGAAACCAGTTCCTTGGCAATGTCCAAAAACCAATAAGATATCGGTCATTTCTTCGATACGGCCATGACGAAAAGAAATATGAAAATTATTTGACCATTCAAATGTATGCTTGAATTGTTTTTCAGATTCGATCTGACCCCAGTCAATTTTTAGTGACAGTTATTTTAATTTAACGCCTTCGCTTCAAATTGTGTTCACTTCTTACAATAATTTACACCTAACCATACACGAAGTGAATTTTTTAAAATCCAGATATCTCAAAAACGGCTGCTAAATCAACTCTTACCACATACCTGTTTTAGGTAGAAGACGTTGGGGAATAATAATATATATTTAAAAGTTCAATACAGAGTGGCTGAAAAAAGTTATTTGGCTTTAAATGTGTGCAAGGTACCGCAGGTGGCGTCCTTTAAATTTTACAATTTGTGGTAGCATTATTTCCGCACCTTTTGGAGACACCCTGTCAGTGGCGGCTCGTCACTAGTGAGTCAGGGGAGGCGCTGGCTTTAAATTAAAAAAAAATTAAAATGTCTATTATTATTTTCGAAAGTACGTGTCTGTCTTTTCTAACTTTCTCGTTGTGAATTTTAATTTCATCAGCATAAGCACTACCGTCAAATGGGGTGAAATTGATTTTATGGGGAGACTTTGATAACAGGTAATATTTTGTTAAATAAATTTAAATATCCCTCAATTATAATCCGCGGACATCCGCGCCGTGCCGGTAAGTGTTTGTTATAATATTTTTGTAAATATTCTATAATAATACTGCAAATTAGCGTTAAATTGACACTATCTAAAATTATAAGTTATTTCATCAGTTTTTAGCAATTTTATTAAAAAATCGGTTATTTACGATGAGGTGGTTTCTACTTAACCTCATTTCATGTGAAATTCGGCGCCAAATATGCTTGGTTGAAAACTATTAGTTGATATATCATGCGGGGTCACTTTGATAACACTTTCGGGGTGAGATTGATAGTAATTTATATATGAATCTGTTGATGTTTTTGAACGTTAAATTTGTGTTCAAATGTGTTAATTTAAGTTCTGTAATTTATATATGAAATAAAGTTTTCTTTTGACATCATAACTAAAGTCTAATTTTTGCTTTTGCGAGGATAGTTTATTAAAATTTAATTCTTATGCTGAGTGATAAGGGGTGACTTTGATAATCTCTGTAAACTTATGGATCTTCAAAGTCACCCCAAGCGCACATAAAATTGATAAAAAAAATATATTAAGAGTGAGGGAAAAAGTGTTACATTGATAACTCTTAGATCCAAAGCATTCATTGTAATGAAAAAAAACAGTGCCTATCAAAGTCACCCCAATTTGAGCATAACTTTGATAATGAGGTTATTATTTATTTTAAAAACAATTTTTGAAGTTTGTTTTAAGCCTGGAGGTCTTCATTCGGCATAGTGCAAATACATTATATTTTTTTTGGCGCAAAACTAGGTGTACTTTTCTTGTAATTTACATATTAATCGAAAAAGCTAACAATTTCACCCCATTTGACGGTACTTAAACAAGTTAAAATATTAGTTTGTCCTAACATCTCAAAACTTATTACATTATAACGATGTTTTGCATTATTTTCATGTTTTTTATTTTCCCTGAAAGATGTTTTAAGTCCTGCACCCCATTTATAGTCCAATTATCATCCCCGTCAAAAAGAAGACACGAAACAAAAAAAATTGTCCTCACAACCGCATAAGTATCCAGGATTTTTTATTATATACTTATTTGTCAAACTTACGCGTAAACTGTGCCTTACTTTTACATTTTGATTGCACTTGTAGGTACTATATTCAATATTGGTAGTGGCCGCCCTGTATTTTTTAAATCACTTAAGCTTAGAGAACTACTAAACACAAGCTTCTGTAAATCAATGACCTTAATATTAGACGAAATTTTCCAACTTTATAATGTAACTAATAAATAAATCAAAACAAATAAACAAAACGTGAGCCCGTGAGCGGCATCGACCGGTCGAATCGCGAGTCGCGAACAGCTGTTGGGCGGAAAATTTTGAGCCCCTCGGTGTGCGATATGTAGGTGACGTCACGCCTCCGTAGTCATAACGAGAAGTCGCTTGTCTATGAGTATAACCTACCCGCTGGAATAGGGCTATGTTTGGTTTGAATTATTTTAATGGATTGCTTACATACATTGCTTTATTGGGTTTTTAAGTAAATTATTTTTGGATTCTGTTTGAAATAATTGCAGGGAGGGCAGCGCCCCAGAGCCCTTCATTTACGAACAGCCGCTGCACCCTGTATATACCTAGGGGTGGGCAAAATAATCGATTATAACATTTTTAAAAATCCATTTTTCTATAATCGAAAATCGATTATGAAATTTTATAATCGCCCAGCTCAAGTTTGTTCAATGACCGCTGACCGTTACGTCACAACTAGTGCTTATCTCTTTAACACCTATCATTTTGGGCTAATTGAAAAAGTTCCAAATACAAGTTGTTCAAAAAGATTACATATTGTATGGTTAGAACAAAGACAAATTTCGGTTTCAACATTTGCAATGAAGGATCAAATCTGGATGATAGTTAAGCAGCATATCCCACTCAAACGCTGTACAAGTAATCTGGAAAGCGCTATTTATTTTATTTTTTAATTATTTTAATTTTATTTTAATAGGTTGGACAAACTAGCATTGCAACATCGACATCGAGTTTTAAGACTTCCTCCATATCATTGCCACTTTAATCCTATTGAAATGGTTTGGTTGGAATGTAAGCGCTATTATAATGCAAAAATAAGTTCTATGCATCCTGTAACAAATGACGTAGTTTTGGGTCTGTGGAATGAAGCCATAGAAAATGTATAACAGTGGAAAAATTATAAATTATGTAACACAGACTAATAAAATTATAAATGATGCAATATGGCAACGGGAAAGATTTATCGATGCTTCAGATACTCTTCCCCCTAGATGATGATGATCCTTGCGGAGGTGATTTATTTTAATTATTGAAAAACTGATTTTTGTTGTGTTGTCATTTTTTATTATAGTTTCTTCTTTATGACTGGACTAAGATGAAAATATTTGAAACAAAATTTATTGACTGATGCACTAGACAAAAAAATATATGATTTCATTTTAAATTTTATAAATTAATTTCATTTATTTTTTCAGTAAATTTAAATTAATTAAAAATTTCATACCGATTCTCACAAACAAAATGTTTCGTCCCATGATACCGTTTACCCTAAATAAACTACTTATTTCTGACTTCATTAGATACCAGTACAAAAATAACAACTAAAAATTCGAAAACGTACTTGTATTTTACTTGTTCACATGCATCCGTGTTTATGTAGATCAAGCCTAAAAAAAATCATAACCTTTACCACCGGCAAACTGACTGAATTTACGACGTACCGCAAATATGGAGAATATGACGTAATGGTCAGCGGTCATTGAACAGACTTTACCTACATACACTCAATCCCAATTTGAATAAGCGTATCAATTTAAGAAATTGTAGTGAGACTGTGGTAGTAAGATTGCTTTACCAAATATTCGTAGCATATAATATAAACATTTACACCGTAAATTCGAAGTATCCAACCGTAGATTTCGTATTCAGCGTTTGCAGGGCGCATAAAACCTTACCCCCTTCGGTCACGTAATGAACATTTCCGAATTTCGAATTCAATACTTAGATCCGGGATTTATGGGCAAACTCACTACCTAGCAGTGTCCATTTATTGAATTGATTCTGCGACTAATCCTTATGCAGAAACTTACACTTTTGTTTAAGGCGTGACGGCCACAAATACTGCTACGTTGCCAGCTATCCTTTAGTGGAAGAGGACGATTTATCGTCAATGAGCTGGTACCTAAAGATAGCATAGGTACCTATATCATTCGTAAACGTTATTAAATTGTGTTGACAACATCCATCGTTTGTAGGAGAGAGGAGGTGAAGAGCTGGGTGGGGCAGGTAGTGGGGATTACGCCGAAGTTACCTTTGAATGTGACCTTGCTACTATAGAAGAAACCCAACCTACAAGTAACCCAACTTTCTATTTACTCACCCATGAAAAGTAACTGCATAATTATTATTTACCGAGTTCTCGCATACTTGGTGCTTGCGACTCATCTTAATTAGCCTTCAGAAAATATCACAAAACACTAAAAACACAGTAATTATTATACAAAATCGATAGACAAAAAATTTTTTTATTCCGCTGTTTAAGAAAGCACAAAGAAAAACCAAACGGAAATATTGATGTTCGATATACATTAATGCATAGAAAACATCGATATTTTTAATACGATGTATCGTTTTGAAGCGATGCAACGAAGCAATTTTAAATTTGTCGATGCATTGATGTATTAGGCCTTAATTTTATTCGTAAATTATAATATGGCAACACAGCATTGAACGCGAAACATGCGCATTGGCACCGCTTGCCGCTAGATTGGCTATCTGGGCGGCGAAACTCTTATATGTTAATTAATTTGTGTTGGGCTACATGCTTGGTGAAACTGTTGTTCCATTGCACAGGAAGAAAAAATTATAACTACTTGTTACCTATGTTTGACAAATTTAATCAGTTTCCTGACACGTGTTTCGGCCCTTGCGGGCCATTTTCAAAGGAGTACTTTAAACTTTTTACAAAGTGGGGTCTGCCAAATATAATGCGACAACTGCGAGGCTATCTACTTACATTGGACAAACAGGTAGAAATTTTGACACCAGGCTTAAAGTACACAAAACATCTATTTTAAAAAAACAAAATAAAACAGGTTTAGCTAATTACTGCGTATTACAAAAATCACTCAATCTCTAACAATATAAAACCCATATACATACACAATAAAAGCAGAAAACTAAATTTACTAGAAACAATAGCTATCAAAAAAGCCATAAAAAACAAATGTAATGTTGTTAATAATCAAACCGAAATACCTTCAGGCGCTTCCATAATTCTTAATAGCACACTAATTTAGGACAAAATATGTATCTGTACCTTTAAAAGTTAGAAAAACCCACAGGTGATTCTAATTCTAATTTTAATTTTATGAAATGTTTATAATTAACATAATGTGACATAAATACCTTTGTAATATCACGTAGAATTTAGTACCTTCTTGTACTCCCTTGAAAATGGCCCGCAAGGGCCGAAACACGTGTCAGGAAACTGATTAAATTTGTGAAACATAACAAGTAGTTATTATTTTCGATGTATTTTAATCGATGTATGAGGCCTTAATTTTATTCGTAAAATAAATATTTTGCCGTTGCCTCTCGAAAAGCAAGAGAATAAGTCAATTAAACTTAGCTTATCAAATCGAAAATAAAAACAAAAAAAACAGCAATCTTCGACGTTGTAGCGTACCTAACCTCAAGCCAAATATTAGTTAGTGACATTTAACAAGTTGCCAAAAACTTGTAAAACAACAATTTCAAGCACAAGTTCTTGATCAAGAATTTAAAAGCAGCACAAACACAATTCACCTAACACCAATACAAAAAGTAATCCGAAATATTAAATATACACAATTTATAATATACGAGTTCCTTTAAGTTACTTTTAAATAGCAAAGCCAACGGCTCAGTTGAGCGTTTCTTTTAAAAATTTTACTCGGCTAAGCAAAGATTTTTTCCTCGTCCCTTGCCACGGTTAAGGATGCCCATCTAAATCGGTCATACGATTACACGATTTGCTTGGGGAAGCATTCCTGCTAAGCAAATATTTAACTTTGCTATGCTGTTTAAAAGAAGCAAAAGGAAATTACCAAATAGCAAAGAATACAAGAAATCCACAGAGAAAACGTAACAACAAAAATGGCGCCGAGCTGGTTCTGAAGTGTATTTTGAGGATGTCGTTAAACAATGAAAACCTAATAACAGGAGGGTTGCGCGCATACCTGCATTTAAAAATGCAACAATTATTTTAAATTGTTCGTTTTTATTAGCCTATTGCGAAAAATAAAACGCTGGTATTCACTCCGACTTTTTAAATCTATCAAAAATATTTAAGATGGGAGTATCAACATGCTTGCCAACCTATAACCTATTTCGCGTAGATTTATTTATTTTTTCTAACTTTTACACAAAATTTAAATAAAATCAATATCGTCTTCATATTATATAGGTAATAATTAACATGTTAAATAAATATCAAAGTTATTTAAGGAGAATTGTATATCGAAAAATATCGGTTAAGATTTTTTTTAACATTATTTTGTCATTGTTCTTTCACTATACAATTCATAATTCATACAATAAATTGATATTTTTGTAATATATCAGATATTACCTAAATAATGTGCAGACGATATTGATTTTGTTTAAATCTTAGTCAATAAAATAATAAACTAAGAAAAACAAGGCGAAATAGGTTATAGGTTGGAAATAAATCGAATGACGTTGATAATTCCACCTTAAGTTAATTTTGGGTGTTGGGACAAGTTGCTCAGGATATAAAACGTTATCTGCACTCCCAGCCTTCGCATACCATAAAATGGTTTTAATTTTTTGCTACGAAATTGACGAAAAGCTTTTATTCTCTTCGCGGTATTTATTCCCAAACTTGGCTACGCATTAGATTGAGACCGTCATGATGTAGACGCTAGTGAAACCAATGTGTCTTATTTTGTTATCGGTTATCGGACGAACTGGTTGGGGTTTAGGATTGGGCAATATTTTGATACTTGCTCTAACGTCCGCTTTCTGGAGAATAGTAATGAAATTTCGGGGCAAAACCATATTACTGACGATATGCATATATATTTAGGATAATAGTTAAATTTGTAGGATTAACTTCGGAATATTAAGTTACAAATGTTGGTCGAGAGTCGTTTATTTTACATGACTACTTCTAAAGCAACTTTTAGCGAGACGGGGCTTTTGGAACATCTTTCACTCTTTTTTCGATACCCGAACGCCGGCGGATTTCTTCTTTTTACGCCGAATGTAATACTCGGAACGGACGGAACGGAGTGCACTCAGATACATTCGGAGTGAAAAGGTGGCAAACTCAAAAACGCACCTCAATTTGCCACTGTAACAATCGATTGCTAAGATCAAAATTTAATTGACATCCTGGACACTACCGTTCAGATTCGTTGGAACAAAACTTTCAACTACTTGTCTGGTATAAATTTATAAACTGGGTCTAAATTATCCGACCACACCTGATAAAGTCTAATTTCTCTAAGAACACGCCGCATCGTAGCTATTATAAGTCACCTGTCATTGACGGCACCCTGTTGAAGTCTGATCTATTTTACGTTAAGATGTTGGCGACAGGAGTTTTACCATCGCATTCACCATATTTTAAACTTGTACGGGGGTCTTAATGGTTTATTAGCATAAAAATACATTTTTTTACAATCGAACTCAACGTACGATGGGTTAAAAGTTATGGCATTATTCATTGGTAAAACATTAAAACACATTTGACATGCACTAAACTTACCAATGGAAAACGCTATGAACAAGCCCGACAACATACCGTGCGAGCAAAAATTATTTGCATCAAAGAGGGCTTGAATTAAAAAACGTAGCCCTGGTTTAGATCACAATGATATTGGGACGATATATCTAACATCTAACCAAATCTAGGTTATGATTTTGTCAAATTTATATTATGACATGATATGTCAAACTAATGAGTAATAATATAATTAGACAAATTCCATTTTTTTTTGTTGTTTAAAAAATTAACAAAAGAAGAATATACAGAAAGAAAAATAATTACATAAATTGCTGAAATTGGCCACCGCCAAGCTCCAAGCATAAATTCATACGTCTCTTCATATTTTCGAAAGTGTTGACCAGCATCTCTGGAGAAATGTTACCACATTCTTGGATAATCCTTTCTTGTAATTGTTCTAAATTTGCAACTGGTGTTTTAAAAATAGTGTTCTTTAAATGATGAAAAACGAAGTAATCCATAACCGTTAAACAAGGTGATCTATGTGGGAATTCAATGTCTGATCGAAAACTGATCAATCTGTCGTCGAAAAAATTGCGTAAGTATAGGTAGTTAATAGTTTCGGCGGCTGTAGGGGCGGTTGCACCGTCCTGTTGAAAATATCCAAAACGTAGTTCGTCGTCAAGTAATTGCTCCACAAATGGATTCAAAATATTGTCTCTATACCGCTGTGCTGTAACTGTGTCATGGAAAAAAATAGGACTAACAATTCTTCATCGGGAAACAGCTAACCAGACACCAATTTTTTGAGTGTGCAATGTGGACTCTACAAAAAAATGGGGAAATGTCACATGTGGATGTCAACTGTTGAAACGCTTTATTTTTAGAGAAAGTTAACTCCCTATCCTTTGATGTTTTTTGTGTTCTCCGCTTAACTTGCGAATGATGAATAGGTAGATACTAATTTTTCTCAGCAAACCATAATAGGTAGCCTGTTTATATATTAGGTGCAAGTGCAAGTAAAATTGCCTGTAAGCATGCGCTTTGATGACTTTTTAATCAGCTGATGCAATTTTACTCATTTAAAAACGATCATTTCCCTATTAGGGCACTTCTATCAAAATTAAATTTGAAAAATAATGCTTTTAAGCGCAAGCTAATATCATTAAAAGAGCCACAGTTCATAAAGAAATATTTTTTTTTAATTCTCTGGATTAAATAGAAGCGATTAAAATTTGCTTGTGACATCAACGCGTAATACAATACACAGCGCGAGAGCGGGCCATTCATACTAGATGACGTCACACGGCGAACTTTAATTATTTATAAAAAATTAAGGAGGCATATTTAAGACGTAATATTTTGTGTATGTTATTTTTTGTTGCGGCTGAACATATTTATGCAATAAAAAATGTGTGCAAGTTCCCCATTGCATCGCATGAACTTGCATTCAGTCATTGCACCTAATTTAAACAGCCTTTAAGGCATAAATTACTCCTCTACTGGCATTTTTTCTTTAGAATAGATCGGGACGACCAACCAAAATTATCGATAATCGAACTAAGCTTATTGCATCGTATATCCCATAATATCCATTAGCTAAGAAGCATTCTAAGGACGCAGTAAACAATAAAATAGTAATAAAAGGCTGATTTCATAGAATACAACGAAATTCTCCAGCTATGTGGCCCATAATAATAAATAATCAGGAGACAGCCACTGTTTCCTGTGTGTGTAAACACCCCCTTGTTTCCGCCCCTAGTTGGAAATTTATTCCTCTAGTTCAATGGCGGATTTATGCCTGGCGCCCCCTCCCTTTTAAAGTTCGCGTTTTTACGACAAAAGCGTAAATTACAGTAAATTAATTTTGGAAAAATCAGTGCCTATAAGAATAAAAATAAAACATAGGTACACAGAAATATGAAGAATGTGTTAAGTACCTACTATTAAAACAGCAAACAATTCGAATTTATTTTATAATCCTAGATAGACTGGTAATCCTAGATAACATAGGTAGTTATTAAGTCAGTATACGTAATATTCCAGCAAATTGGTGCAAAATCAAAATTTTAAAACACCACTTAGAATGTTGCTTACCATGTATGGTAGTAACGGGGGTAGCCCGAGCCCGAGCCTCTTAGAACCCAAAAAAAAAAAGAAAACAGTAAAACACATAAACACTTAACAAGTCTGCACAAACATTATGTCACTAAGTACTATGCAAGGTATTATACAAAACGGTCAGATCGTCGAGACTATTTTTTTGCAAAATCGTTTATAATTTCGTCGTTATTTAATGTTTTAACAAACTCGTGTTCGATACTGTTTGAGGATAAATCCGAAAGGCGTTGTTGTCCCATGGTGTTACGTAAATGGGGTTTTACTATTTTAAGTTTGGAAAAACATCGTTCCGCTGATGCCACACTAACTGGTAAAGTTAGAAATAACATCACTGCACTAGATACATCTGGAAAATTTGAAGAACACACTGATTCTTTATTAATAAATGATCCGCAAGTTCATACACTGTTTTTAATTTTGAAATACTATCTCTAAGTCCCTTTCTGGGACTTAAAATTTGACTACGAAAGTCAATAGACAAGTCTTTATGGTATATAGTGATGCCGCGAGACGAGACGAGACGAGAATTGTGTCTCGTGAGGCGAGAATTTTTTTTTATCTCGTCTCGACCAGAAACGCGTTTTTCTCGCTCGAGAGTGCCATTGTCTCGTCTCGTCTCGTTTTTTCTCGTGAGTAGGGAATCATAAAAAATATTTTTTTATACGAATCTTAAAGGGGGTAAACATTTAAAAGTATCTGGTCGTCTCGCAGAAGGGTTTAATATAAGTCGGTTTGTTAGTCATGTGACTTAGAAACTATTTTTCTTAGATCAACAAAATATTGCAAGCGGCCATATAATTCACGTAATGTAATAGGCTTGGCACCGAGGTATTTTCAGTCCAAAATATACGGGGTGGTAAAAGATACAGAATAGAGAACGATTTATAATAATAATAATTGTTTCATAATGGAACTACCCTTCTTTTATTATTTATTTTTTGGCATAATTCGGGGCATAATTAACTGCAATAATTTGGAAAATATTCGACTAAATAAAGGGATCAGCCCAGAATGTCATCCGGGGAAAAACCTTAATTTTTTTATTACATTAATAGAAAGTGCAAGAGAAAGAACTTAAAGAAGTATTTCCGAAAATGCTCTATTTGACATATCAAAATTTAAAAATTCACTTTATTTTTGCTCCTTTTACCCAAAAAATACAAAAATTTATTACGAACAAGCTTAATTTTACGCAATTAGGAAAAATATTGTAAGTAACATGTGCGAAAAGTTCCGTTTCCACACTCACTTAGTGGCATGCCCGGACTTGCTTCGAGCCGTTCGTGCAACTGCCACCTCGTGCGGAAAAGTATCATTTACCGCACTTAATAATTATTTTCAATAGCCAAATTTATGTCTGAGACCTGTGTAATAAAATGAGGCAAAATAAGGCATACACTTGAATCATTCGTACTAAATGTCACTTTACCTATTATATTAGACTTTTTATTTTTAATTTATTTACTAATGTCATAATTGAGACTATTAACTTAATGCTATTGCTTCAATAACACTAGTTTCATGGCCCTCCGTTGTCTTTATCTGTGATTTCCTAATAAAGTTTCGGTTGATATACAGGGTGTTATGAAAGTAATGTCAAATATTAAAACTGGTAAGAGAGATATGAAATGAAATTCACACTTTTATTAATGATTTTTGTGTGAGAAGTTTTTGGCGAATTTCGAATTTTTGATACAAAATTGTTAAATTTAGTCAAAATCTATCGCCTTTCGCCTTGTGAATGAAATTCGACTGGGGTCCTTTTCGATATTGTGTTTTCAATCGAAAATGCTTTCTTTCAGATTTGGTTAATTATTTAAAAATGTCAACTACTAACCGACAGACAGAAGAAAGAGGCTAGACAATTTGATTCTGTTCTCTTGAATATCTGTTTTAAGGTAAATGCCTTCACAATACGATAGAGTGAGAACGTTAAACACATTATTTTTCTGTCTATATATTAGGAGATACCTAAAATTCAGTGTTCTAACAAACGAGAAAATTCGAGAAAATTCGAGAAAAAACGAGAAATTTCTCGACGAGAAACGGTCTTCTCTTGTCTCGTCTCGTGACTTCTCTCGAGAAAAAAATTTCACTCTCGTCTCGTCGAGACGAGACGAGACGAGACGAGACGAGACGAGACGAGACGAGACGAGACGAGACGAGACGAGACGAGACGAGACGAGACGAGACGAGACGAGACGAGACGAGACGAGACGAGACGAGACGAGACGAGACGAGACGAGACGAGACGAGACGAGACGAGACGAGACGAGACGAGACGAGACGAGACGAGACGAGACGAGACGAGACGAGACGAGACACGAGAATTTCTCGTCTCGGCGGCATCACTAATGGTATATCGTTTGTCAATTCCTCGCTTTCACCCATAATTCTTCCTCACTTAACGAAGTTAAATGCTCAGGATATAAAAACACAAAATTCATTTTGAAACGAAATACCTATGAAAAGCAAAGCTGGCAGCAAATTTTAAAGGGGCCGTCGAGGTGCTCCCCCCCCCCCCCCGCGGTGCGGTGTCTGCGGGGGGTTTGTTACACCGATCCTGATAGGCTACACATCCAAGTACTAATAGCGAATTCTAATGATAAGATAGAAAATTAATGATTGCAGGCCCCAAACATGAATGAATAAGTAGTTTATATCAGAATAATCACAATAGAGAAAAATTTAAGGGAGTAAACAAAATTTCCAAAATACCCGCACTTTTTATATGTTAAGGAAACAATGTGGTAATAATTGAATTGACAATAAGACTAAAATTAAATTCACTGTATTTTAAATTTTGTTTTAGTATTGAAAATACTACTAGGTTCGTATACAGGGTTCCCCATTTAAAACGAAACAGGCTAAATATCTGGTTCCACGTTAATTAAAAAAAAAACGCTCGGACCCGTCGATTTTTATTTCGAGGGGGACATCTTTTGCGTATATTGTCAATCTTGTTACTTCAAGCCCCTAGGAGGGAGGGGGGTAAGATCTTTCCTGTGTATACGGGTATATTTCATGAAAAATAAACGCGACATGCGACATGCACATAAATAATACGGCGGTGAAGTCTAAACAAACATCCGAGCAGCACAGGATCGATGACATCATCTGCTGAGTATTAATATTGTTTTGTTTTGGGTTTCGGCATTTATTATTATATTTGTTGATATTAAGATATGGCCGGGAGAGAGAAAACAGAACAGTAGTTAATAGTTAGTATTGAATCGGCCAGTAGGTACTTGTACGGTTTACGTTTTTTATTAAATATATAAAAACTGCATTATTCATTTTAATTAGGGTTGCCAGGTTTTATACAGAATATTTTTTATTAGAACGAACGGCTTTCAAGAGCTTTATGTTTCTAACTGTCATATTATAAAATTATTTGCAGGTTAAATTATAGTTATTAATGATACTAGTTCGACATGAACACTATAACAAAACGTGTGCAACGTTAAACCACGAGGCGTTAGCCGAGTGGTTTAATTGCACAAGTTTCATTAACAAATTGCATAATATCGAACGTGTAATGCGGCGGTCTTAAAATATTACAAAGGAATTTAAGGTAAAGAAATAAAAAGAAAAGTGGAAAAAACTGAAAAGTGAATATCGCTGAAACAAAGAGAAATAGCGCGGCAGTCTTGACGTATTACAAAGAAAGTCAGGGGGCGAAGATTGCAAAAAAGCAGGAAAAACTCAAAAATGCTTATCTCTGGAACTAAGAACAATAGCGCGGCGGTCTTGAAATATTACAAAGGAATTTGGGGGTAAAGAATTGAAAAAATTGGAAAGAAATAAACAGTGAATGTCGCTGAAACAAAGCGAAATAGCGCGGCGGTCTTGGCGTATTACACAGAAAGTCGGGGGAGAATGGATTTACCAATCCAAAACATTTCATAGCCGACTTAAGATTTAGACATTTCATGAACAAAGAATACAAGGATCAGTAGGTAAATGGATGTGTATAGCTAAAGAAATAATTTTGTCGCTATTTTTGGAACGGTGGTTTTGAGCTCTCTTCAATATGTAAGTACTAATTTATTTATTTTTATTTAGATTATCCTATATTTTTTATTTTAACAAAACAGTCAATTTTCCAAGTATAATAATTTAATTATTATTTCAAACTAAATCGGAGCATCCATGCCCTCATAATAACGCATGATAGCGGCTCCATTGTGTCAACACGTTACATACTCACAGATAGGAGTAGTCTGTGACATAATGGTTTACTTCTGGCCACTGTATGTGGTAGGTATTTTCAATACGCCTATGATACTTGCGTAAGATGCAAGATCTGTGGATTTTTAATAAGTTTACTGTTTTTTAAAACTTTTACTCAATCATAGGTATAAGTATTTTATTATAATTTTGCGTTCCATTATACTTCAGGGAACTGGCTGTACCTGCACATTAAACATTGTCCAGTATCATCAGTGTATCAAAGTATAAGTATGTAATTACGCTTTTCTCATTCATTCTAAGGGCCAGATTACTTCCGGCGAGCATAGAGGAGTTACGAGACGGTGCAAATAAAAGGAATCTGGATTAGTTTCGGTTTAAATATAGCCCGAAGTTTTGCCGGGAAAGGGTTCGCGCCTCACAGGTTAACTAATGGCTTTCGTTCGCGCTCCGCTGGTGATGTATGCACCGGTAACAAATGGGCCTTAGTTGCCCTGTGCATGTTGCCTTATACTATATATTCTATGCAAGATTGTATACATCTGTCTAATTTAAGGCTCGTTTAATATTCCATCAAACAATTTGGGTACGAGTTCGTAAGAATTCGGCATGTTGGTTTTAATTCTAAAAATGAAGCACCTTTAGATGTAATTAATTTGTGTTTTCTATTAATAGTGGAGAAGTATACGGTCGAATTTTTGGGTCCGTGGGAAATAAATGATTAAAGTTGGCGACATGATTTTTTTTATTAAAATACATATTTTTATATATGAAAACGCATGTTGGACCTTTCGGAGGGCGGAGCCAAACCATCTGCACCTTCTGAAGGTAAAAATAAAATTCTGTAAATATCTCGAAAACTTAACGATAGAAATCTGTTTCTAATTTCATATAAAGCGTATTTTTATGAGTCAAATAGTTATTACACTGAAAAAAAAAGCTTTCCATTCCTTATAAGAATTCACAGACCTACTCTTTATACAACTGTTACTGTTTAATACTATATGTGACATCAACGCGCTTTCCTACTGTAAGACAATGAAAATTGCTAGACTGTTGTGTAGTTATAATATCACGGTCATGTAGAAAATAAGAATTAGAATGGTTTATATTTATTGCTCTGAATACTCACAGTAATTTTCAAGCTCTATTGGGGGTGTAATCTGGTTTTACATACTGTATTAGTTCCGAGTGGCAGTTGAAAAGAAACTTGATATTAATTATAATAATATTTGCTTGCTACAGGTAATAAAGCATACCATACCAATACAAATTAGTACTGTAGTTCTTAAAAATTTAAATAGCTTCTAGTGTAATATTGTTCTTGTCGTTTAACATTGCATATGATTAGCTAATTTGCAACATAGTTTACTGATATGGTGAAATTCGTCCATAGATTATAAAGTCCACTTGGTTGTGCGAAATAAGAAATATTGCTTCAATTGACATGCAAAGTTTAAAAAAACTTAAATTCAAAGTAAAAATAAATTAATTGAAATAGGTATTGGTATGATATATTACATCTGCTAGTCATTTTCTTTTATAAACCTACTTTTTTGTTCTACCTTATTTGCTTTATCTGTAGTTTTTCATATGGCCCACTCCTTAATTTTCCTGAACACACAATTTAGTACTAATACCTTTATGGCCTAAAACATTTTTAATAGCATTGAGTTGGCTGTGAACAACACTTTTTTTAATATACATATAGATCAAACTACAATAATAACATTGAGCTTTAATAGAATGATAAAGTTATTGGATTGACATTATTTCATAAAGGCATTAGGTATGAAGAAAATAAAATAAAAACTGCAAAATCCATCTTTAAGGCAAAATGTTCTTAGATACAGTCTTTAACATTGATGCAATATTTTAACTCCTTCAAGATGTCAAAACATATTGTGAATGTAAAATATCCAACGACATATTAGCGATGTGGATATTAACTAGGAAGTATATTGTTCTTTCTATGCAAAAAATAATAACAAATCGATGGAACTTTGCATTTATGATTTAATGTCTAGCAGATAAGTGGCAGAAAATGATGAATATCGTATAATGTATATGCGATTTGACAAAGATTACTAGCAACAGATGGTAGCGACTAGCGATGGCTCATTATTATTTATATATAACAGATGCAAAATAAAAATGCTGGCTGGAATAATTATTATTTTATAGAGAGTAGATTTTCTTGGTGTATACACTGAGCCATTAGTAGTAACAAAAAATCTGCATTAAATAGGCGCCGAAAAAACAACTCTGTTGTGGCTACTAGGTTTATTTTTTTGAAATGACTTTTTAACCTCAATATGGTCGTTTTTTAAATATTATTTTTTTGCAGCCAAAAGACAACTCCATTGCCATAAAAAAAATATATGATGCAGTGGTAAAAAATATCTTTTATTTATAAAAAAATATAATTTTGTGATTAATGCAGGTCATGTAGTAAAAAAACAAGTATATGTTCAAAAAAAACTTGAATTGAATGATTTTCCTCAGTGTAAGCTAAACAAAAATACCTATTGGGCCTCATTGTGATTTAAGGGCAAACACTGGTGACGCATGACGCACGTCTTATGCTTAGAATTCTTCGTAGAATGCATATTTCTAAAAATATACAGGGAGGGTGTTCTGTATAAAATTAATAAGTTGTGTGCACTTTCAGTTCAACCGAAACATGACAATCTGGGTAGTAATTTCGTTGTCACCCAGTATATCATTTTCTGAAATAAAATAGATTTTCAATAATATCAGATTATACGGTATTCTATACCCATAGATATTTACCTTTGGGTAAGCAAACAATAATCACGAAAGTGACAGTTTTATGGCCTCGCGCATGTAAACAAAGCTGAACACTATTAGCCATGCGCACTGCAACATTATCGTTTGACGAATGGGAAAATAGACAGGTCCGGGCTTTAAAATTTAAATTCTTGCCAAAAAATCGGAATTCCTTCTCAATTTTTGTGTGATGTGATTTCTGGCATTTTTAGTAGTAGCAAACCTATCCAAACCTATCAGATTTTAAGGATAGAAAATTGTTTTTAAGGTTTTGTTTTTAAAATTTGTTTAAAAATGATTCGTCGTCGTGTTTTTAGTTCGAAAAGGAAGAGAACAAGAACAGGTAAATTAAACTAATAAAATCGAATATAAAAACAAACAAGCTCAGCAAAATAACCAATCTACGGTGTTATCGTATACTTGTATTGATTTTTACAATTTGGCAAAAACTTGTTTTGTTCAAGAATTTGAAAAAGTGTTTGCCCGAGAACTTGACGTATGGAATACTGCCTTTATTAAAAGCTTAATGTCGGGGTGCACAGATTTTAACCAAAAACTTAATCAACCAGCAACTTTGACAGAATTAATTTTCTCTCAATCAGAGTGGCCCGGTTAGCTTCATTTTTGATTTACTAATCAGAAAACTTCAATTGTGTGAATGTTTGCCAATGTCACACTGGTCAGTTACCTATTTTTAAAAACCTTAGTGCAACCAAACATTAGGTTCCAGAAATACCTAAATATTAAACACCCACAATCCACCATAGCTAAGAAAACTACAAGGAATCCACAGAGAAACCTTAAAACACAAAAACAAAAACGGCGGCCGCGCCGGTTCTGGAGAGTATCTTGAGCACGTCGATTATTGTCGATAAAGTAGGACAGGCCGATAACACGAGGTTTGTGCGCATGCACGAAGTTGTCCAGAAGGAAGGCAGCTGACCGGCGAGTCATGCGCTCGGACGTATTTTTTCACCCATAAAACGTAACTTTTGTTTTGCTCAGGAGATAAGCTGTAGGTATCTAAAGGTAAATTGTCTATGACTATACCATATCCTATATGGAGCATGAGCTTCCATCATAGGAAATCGCTTGCGAAACTTAAGGTGCATGGTATAGTGGAATACGAGCGACTAGACTAGAGTGTTACGGAATCAGAACTCCGTTTCATATAAATAACCGGTGTTTGGTCACACTGCATCCCTTAAATTAAACCATAACAACTAAAACCCAAAATTTAAATAATGCTATTCCTTCTTATTCATCCTATTTCCTAAAGATTTAACCAACAAATTACAAAAATCATTATTCATAGCTCGTACAGTCGGCCAACATTACTAATGACTCAAAAGCGATCCTTTTATAAAACAAAATGAAGAAGGGTATTACTGAAAGGAAGCGAGAAAATAAGTCAACCTGAAAGCGACATCTCAAAAGATATTCGTTAAATAATAGTGAGAACAGCATAATATTACAATATGGCGAGTTTTCGCATTATTTTGGTTAGCTTAATAACAACAGAGGATCAAGTTTATGGTTAAGTTTACACAACACTTATATCACGGAAGATTAAATTAGGTTTGCAATCATGTTCCTCGCTCTTGCACTAAAAGTACACCATACCATCAGACATCAATTACATTACAATCAAATGATATGTTTTGAATTACTCCGTTCAATTTAAAACACGCGAAGCAATGACATATCATTGTTTTAGGTTAGTTCGTCCCTCTCTGTTCCGTTGTAGTAAGGGATAGAATATATAGTATTATATAGCGCTCGCTGAAAGTTCCCTAAACGATTTCTCCATATTTTAAAAAAGGAACTATTTAGTTCCCAAAATAGCTATTTATACAATAAGTTGCGAAATGAGTGTCTTTTAGGCACGCGACGTGAAATTGTCCAACGAGGCAAAGCCGAGTTGGACAACACGTCAAAGTGACTAAAAGACATTGTTTCGTAACGAATTGTATACAATATTTTTTCTACTGAGGTTTTATAATAAAAAACTTAATTTTACTAACATTTTATTACCTATGTTTCATTGACACGTGCCAAAAAATATTAAATTATGCCTAGTCTGTGGTTACCTTTTAATTGTAAATAATTACCTGCGTTACTTTTAAGCACGTTGCTCCTGGTAACGTGCTTAAAAGTTTTTTAAGCACGCTGCGCTTAAAAGGAGGTTATTAAAAAACCATAATGATAATCGAAAAGAGGTTATTATAAAACGTCAGTAGAAAAAGTATATTTTAGTTATAAAGGGAGGGTTTATTTTTAGTTTATTTTTTGTGATTATTAGATAACCTTGTAGGAATTTAAAAAATCATCTATTAAAAATATTTTATTCGATACATATTTTAATATTTTAATGGTTAAACGGTAGTTTGTTACCGGAAAAAAATATCGAATACGCGCAAAAATATAACCGCCCTCGTGTGTGTCTAAACGAAATATTTTAGGAATTATGGGATTTGCTTCTGTGGTAACCAATATACAGTGTGTCCACGGATAGAGTTTAGAAGAGAAAAAACTTTTTTATTAGTTTAGGTAGAGAAAAAAAATACATTCTTTATGAAAACGTCTGCGAATCGAATATCAGATTTGCGATAACTATACAGGGATCATCAAAAATAACAGGTTTACTTTTTAGGATTTTTCTTTCAATTCTAATTTTCAACTCTTTGATTTATTAAATGAATTTTGCTTGTGCTGAAACCTGAAACTAAAATTTCAATCACATTTGCGATTACTATACAGGGTTTGTCAAAAATATTTTCAGTTTTTTGGATTTCGTTTAAAATAAATTTACATAAAAACGAACAACACTATTGTTGCTTTCTTATTTCGAATATGATTTTATATCTGGCCGAGTAACGATTTTGTTGTAAGAAAACCATTTTTTATTTAGGGAAATTTTTTATTTGCATGCCTATATGTATACTTTTGAAGTATTTTTATTATTATATGTCATATTTATTCAATTCATTCAATCATAAATTATAAAACTTTTATTCAAACGTGGTACCCAGCAATTAAGTTTCATTATAACTGCCAGTCAAAACTAATAGAGTATATAAAACTAGATTACACCCGTAATAGAACTTGATAATCACTGTGAGTATTTAAAGCGATAGTGGCTATAAACCATGTTATGGTAGCAATAACTCCTATTTCCTATTGGCTAAATTACCGTGATATTATCACTACACAACGGTCTAGCAATTTTCGTTGTCTTACAGTAGGAAAGAGCGTTGCTGTCACATATAATATTAAACAGTTGTATAAAGAGTATGTGAATTCCTGTAAGAAATAAAAGGCTTTTTTCTCAGTGCAGTTATTTACTGTCGCTGATGCGCGAAGTCATATCAAATATTAAGTAGCTTGACTGCTTTGGCTTTAAATTTCCACCACACAGTAAAATACTTTTAAACTAGAGCATAATTATTATAATGATCACTGGCGGATCCAGAAATACTCCTAAGGGGGGGGGGGCCGTATGCAAAAAATCAAAATAAATCAGTATATTTATATTTTATATTGTGAAAAACGTAACACAAATACTATATTATATTTGGCTTTATTTTAACAATCCAAAATCAAGTTTAACAAAGTGCAGAATTATCAAAAGTTGTTTTTGTACTTACTTATTTCCTTGCTTTTATCGATACAAATAAACTTATTAAAAAATACCTTTTGATCTATTTAGTATTAAAACTTTGGTTCGCAGGTGGCGCTGATTTATGCTGGGTAAAAACAAATTGCGCTAATTTAAACAAAAAAGAATTTTTAATATTTCAACGGGCTTTAGGGGGGGCCCGGGCCCCATTGCCCCCCCCCTGGATCCGCCTCTGATATTGATTATGAAACATATAGGATATACATTTTTGTTCTAAGATCCTATACTACAGTCATTATGCCTTAAAACATCACCACAACACTATCTTTTACTTTTAACTGCATATTTTTGCATCTTAAATCATAATATTTACACATTCACAGATCAAACAAAATATTCCAACGTCTAACATTTTCGCTTTGATCTAGAAATAATGACAAGACTTGAACTCGATGACACTTTCCATTTAAAATTCTGTAAAACAGTGTGAAATTCCAAAATGATCAACACGTGTGTTGAAGAGCGAACATGCGTTTAAAGTCGCTTCGCGCTCGCTGAACATCACAGGCAAACGATTTTGTTTTTCCAACAAATATTGGCTGAGAAACGCTAGTCGCGGAGAATAACAAACAGGGAAAGATTTTTACATAAAAAGTTATCGGTTTTTGAGCGAGAAGAATAACAGTTTCTGTATAACAGTAATTTAGGATTTTTAAAAATCGTCCTCAAAGTTGGCTTTGCATATATTTAACCTCGTTCTTGTCATAAAATAATGTCACTGAATAAGGAGTAATATAGAACATGCTATTTTCTTATCAGATGTCGACGTTTTAGCGTTCCTATATCACAAATGTTTCCCATTTCCAGCGGTCACGACGAAATCTAGTCAATAATTTGTATAGTAAATATTTCAGGGCAAATCTACAACATCCAACTTAGTTTATTTTACACAATTTGTGGCTGAAGCCTTTGATCAGAACTGCCAGATTGATGTTATTTTTACAGATTTTTCCAAGGCATTTGATAGATTTGGACCATAAAATGTTCCTTTATAAACTCAGCTCGTTTGGTATCTCAGCTAATCTTATAAAGTTTTTCCATTCTTATCTAAATGAACGACAACAAATAGTGGAGTAGGGCGGCCAATCATCTGTGCCATCGGGTGTACCACAGGGGTCCACTTTGGGTCCTTTAATGTTTGTAAAATATTTATTAATGATATAGTTAATAATCTTGACAGGGGTGGTCTTCTTTATGCCGATGACAAGAAAATCTATGCTCGTAGTCGTATTCGTAACCTGGCAGACTGTGAAAAACTTCAATTGTCCATTGACATGATATATAGATGGTGTGTTTAAAATAAACTGCCGCGCCGTTAAATATCAGTAAGTGTAGCATAATGACCTTTTCATTAAAACGACATACCATTGTGTATGATTACAAAATTAATAACATTGCAGTGGACAGAGCTGAGCTTTTTCGCCATTCAGGTGTATTATTTGACAGTAAACTATCTTTTCTTCCCCACATAAATGACGTTGTTGCGGCCTGTCATAGATCCCTAGGTTTTATAACAAGACATTCTTGTGATTTTTTAAATTGTCATACATTAAAATTACTTTTTATGCCTTTGTAAGATCTAAATTGGAGTATGCTTCGGTTGTATGGTCTCCCTATTATCAAGTGCACCTTAATCGCATTGAAAGGTTCCAACGACGTTTTCTAAAATATCTAAGTTTTAAAATTGATGGTCAGTATCCAGAAATCGATATTCTAGAAGAGGCTGTATTATTTGACAGTAAACTATCTTTTCTTCCCCACATAAATGACCTTGTTGCGGCCTGTCATAGATCCCTAGGTTTTATAACAAGACATTCTTGTGATTTTTTAAATTGTCATACATTAAAAATACTTTTCATGCCTTTGTAAGATCTAAATTGGAGTACGCTTCGGTTGTATGGTCTCCATATTATCAAGTGCACCTTAATCGCCTTGAAAGGTTCCAACGACGTTTTCTAAAATATCTAAGTTTTAAAATTGATGGTCAGTATCCAGAAATCGATATTCTAGAAGAGGGTGTATTATTTGACAGTAAACTATCTTTTCTTCCCCACATAAATGACCTTGTTGCGGCCTGTCATAGATCAGTAGGTTTTATAACAAGACATTCTTGTGATTTTTTAAATTGTCATACATTAAAAATACTTTTTATGCCTTTGTAAGATCTAAATTGGAGTATGCTTTGGTTGTATTGTATGGTCTCCATATTATCAAGTACACCTTAATCGCATTGAAAGGTTCCAACGACGTTTTCTAAAATATCTAAGTTTCAAAATTGATGGTCAGTATCCTGAAATCGGTATTCTAGAAGAAGCTCTATTGCAAAGGCACTGGTTTTGCTCCTTAGAAGATCGACGTACAGTTTTTCAACTTAAATTTCTTCATAATATCTTGCACAATAGAGTTGAATGCAGTGATATATTAGAAAACCTGCAATTCCTCGTCCCTGAAACACGTCATTCCCACACTTTTTATGTACCAACCGCGCGTACCAATATCTGTAAATATCTAGTCCCCTATTTATCGATTGTGCAACACAATACAATCTGCACCAAAATAGATTTGACATTTTTAGCTGTGGTTTATCCAGCCAGTATAAATCTAAATTAGCCTGTTAGTGTCTTTTAGGCATAATTATTATTCCGTTTCAATATAATAATTTAAGTTTAAATTTCTTGTTCCGTATATTTTTTTAAAACTCAACACGCTCTGTGGCTGCTTACATAAAAATCTCCGGTTACAGTCTTTTTTTATAGCGAAAACCCAACTTCTTATTAATTTTGATAACGATTCAAGTCCGATTTCCAAAACACCTCGAATTTTTAAATATTCGTTTAAAACCAGAAGAGTTACATTGGTTTTTGATCTGTATAAATCATAAATCACGTTCCGAACTCTCATTTTAATATTTTCGCTCAAATCTTCAGTCTTTGGCTTTTTTCGTTTACATTTTTTAGTATTCTTCGGTATTATATTATGCTTTCTTTCATGCACAATTTTCTGCACAGTCCTTATTTCTTGTTATCCCAAAATTTTTGAATTTTTGTTATAATATTACCTATTTTATTTTAAATAGCCTATACTATATACCCATTTGTTAATTGGTTCATTGTAACTGTGAAATGGTGTAAAATAAATAAATAAATAAATAAATTTCAATTTTTTGACGGATCCAGGTTGGGGGGAGGGGGGGAGGGGGTATCTCCGAGGGGCGAGATCCGCCTCAGGTGGCGTCTTAAAACCAGCGGCACGGAATTCAACTAAATAATTTAACGTTAAATTCTGTGGCGCGTGACCTTACGAAATTATTCGATGTTGGTTTTACATTTGCACGGATTTATTTTATGCCTATTAATAAGTGCATCTCCCTTGTCTATTTTATTAAATAATAAACTCCTGGTTTAGCTTTTCAAGTTTTGTTTGTTGCGTTCCTAGATGCAAGTCCAATTATATAAATGGCGGTCAAAATATTTCTGTTTTAACTTTTAAAAAAACAAGAAAATACTTAAATAACTTACAGAAAAGTGAGTAGGTATTCTATGAAATAACTCGGATGTCCGTAAATACATAGTTTATATGGGTAAAGAAGCTTTTAAAGAGAGATTTTTAAACCCTTATTAAAAACCATACAAAAGATTAACAAAAAACTCGATATGATTCATTATACCTACATTTCCTGCTTTGGGGTGTAATTTTAATGAAGCGATATTAACAGACATTATATTGCCATTATAATATATACAGTGAGGACCAGAAGTCCTGCGTAAATTCGATAAAAAAATTAGGGATGCATTTTTCGGAAAAATGCTTGAACACGTAAATTTTTATTTTCATTTACGCATCTTTTGACGTAAAAGTTTAGTATACAGGGTGACACATGTTAAAGATATGACAATTCGGTATTTTTTCTTATGGAACACCCCGTATATTTTTCGATTTTTTAATTCTAATACATTTCTTTATGTATCTTTTAAGATGACTTTCAAGCCGCCAACTACATTTTAAGTCTCCTGGACACGATGATGAGAGAATATAAAGCACCTCCGACGTGTGGGTATGTAAATCATAAACATTTTTAAAATTTAGGGGAAGGTCGCCTATGATGGCACCAGCAATAAAATAAACTGCTATCGCAATGTCTCTGCTAAGCTGCTTTGTCGGCTTCGCGATCGCTACGCTACTTCGCTCTCGCTCTCTGCGATTCTTTTGTTTCGCTATCGACCTGTTGTTTCGTTTCGACCCGCCCAAAACCACGTGGCGCGTGCGGCGTGCGTAAACTGACAAGGAGAAGAGCGAGAGAGATAACTAATATCTTTTATCAAGGGCGCATAATCACAGTTAAAAATAGCAGTTTAAATTCACTACATAGCAACTGCTACTGAAAAATCGCGACTTAGATCAACACTAGTCAATATCGCGCGCCCGTCTAACTATGCGAGATAATGCAAAACCGGTTTATTCCAAAGATACCTGTGGTATGCCATCATGGGAAGTATGCCATCAAAGGCGACCTTCCCCTATGTTTGAAAATTTTTCATTTCAAAATTAGAAAATGGATAAAATTGGAGTAAATAATTATGTAAATTATTCATAAATATGGTATGGTTTACGAGAAATAACGAATCTATGTTCATGGAAAATGCACTTCTACTAATCTCGATTCCTGGATCCAACTAAAACTTACACGGGTAAACTTTAGTTTAATTAGACTGGAGAGGTTAGGTTCTTGACATTTGGCACGATTTCAGTCCTTCCAGCTTTTCAACGCTTCAGGTAATTACCGGCTGAGTGATTTACCGCGTGCGGAAACTCCGATTTCAAGAACTCGGGAATAATTAAAGGCCAATAAAAATCTCGACGAATATAAGACTCGGCGAGGCAAAAATAAAATAGTAAAATATACTTGGAAGTAAATCAATCGTGAAATTTATCGTTTATATATGCAGGATATTATAAATACGAGACAAATCTGACAAACTAGATAAATTATGTACCATATTGTTTTGTATCTTAAAATATTTGCCTTGCCAGATTGCAAAGGGAACTGTAATGTTGTAAGTAACGGCCGGTAATTGAGTAATTGTAATCAGAATACAGGAAAAATAAAAATAACAAATAAGAATTGGGCTGAACTGGCTACTTGCAAAAGTAGTGGATAGATTTTGTACTCCAATACTTTTTACCCAAAACTTTTATCCAATTACTTCACATAAAAACAATGTTAATCGTTTCCACCAAACTTTGTATTTTCTTTGTAGTGGGTTAAGTTTCCTTTTTTTTTTTCGTTTACGTGGAAAACAAATCACAAACTTGTGAAACACTAGTCATGGCAACATCCAGGGGTGTCGTTTTGTAAGCAAAATGGTCAAAATGCACTAAAAAATACCGAATATCATACAAAACCAGTGGCGGATTTAGAGGAAGGCCCCCCAGGCATATGGGTAGAACCTAGTTTCTTTAATTTTGGTGATGTTTGGGATATAATATGTATAGGAAAATAAAAAAAAATTGCATTGATATTTATGTTAGTAGTAGTAGTAGTAACATGTTTTATTAAGCAAAAAGCAACAATTAAATATTTTCTAATACATTTTTTAACAACATTTTTATTTTTAATTTTAAAACGGAACCTTCTTTTTACAAAAACAGATAGAAAAGTTAAACATTTTGCAAATTGTATCAAATATTACGTATCATTTTGTTTTTTAAGTAAATGTAATTTTAAAGTTTTTTTAAATAGGTAGTTTTCATGATATTTGAGATTTAATAGAATTTTCC
Source organism: Polydrusus pterygomalis (assembly GCA_963969555.1). Lineage (NCBI taxonomy): Eukaryota > Metazoa > Arthropoda > Insecta > Coleoptera > Curculionidae > Polydrusus > Polydrusus pterygomalis. The sequence continues at coordinate 30,025,427 of OZ018376.1, read as the reverse complement.
AAATTATTATATTCTATTAAACCTTTATGACAAATAGCCTTATAAGCTTATGTTTTAGATAGACACTCTATTCACAAAAAAAATTTGATTAGTTCTTGTTTTATAATAATTATGATGGTCACGATTAAAAGAATAAAAATTCTTTAATCAATCAGGCAATAAATTATTTTTAATTTTATGTATAAAGATACATACTAAATAAAAAATTAAATTTCTAACATTAAACCAATTTAAATTTTTTAACATAAAATTTATTTTTGTAAATTTGTCACAATTTAAAATAATCCGCATGCCTTATTTTGTAAAATTTGTAATTTATCAAATATTTCCTCACCAGCACAATATAAAATGGAAGAACAATAAAGAAAATGTGGTAATATAATAGTATTAAACACAGTTTTTGTAAAAAACAAACTTAAATTAGAACTGATTCTTTAAAAATAACCTACTTTTCCGGCAATCTTCGATATGATGCTTTCAAAATAATTAAAAAATTTTAATTTTGAATCCATACGTATAATCATCCCGAGATATTTAAAACTGTTTACTAATTCCTATTTTTCACCATCAATTACAGCATTTATATTTTGACAATTTAAATTTTTACCCATAACCATACATTTAGTTTTTCTATTTAATTTTAATTTATTTACTTTTAGCCAATTTAATAATATATGTATCTCAGAATTTAGAGTATAAATATAACATTTTATAAACTTTCATAGTTTTTAAACTTCATTATCTCTTTTCTGCTTTACCACTAAATTTTTCGATTTATCTTACGTGATATAATGATATAAAATATATTTTATGATACATAAACATTTGACACATTTGATCAAAATGGAAAAAAATACTATGACATAACATTGATTCATTAATCAGATACAGAAAAATTCCATAATTTTTCAATCAATATAACGTAGGCATCCACTAAGAAGGGATTTTTCAAAAACCAGCCCCTAAGGGGGTTGAAATTTTTATAGGAATTTCTGTATCTCAGAAACAACTGGTGGAGGTTTAAAAATTGGTATATAAGTTCCTTTAATAAAATAATATTATAAGTGCTTCGTCATTTTTCCAAAATACACCTAGGGGTTGAGAATAGAGGTGTAGTCTATTTTGAGTGGGGTACATAATTATAATTTTAAGCTAGATTGCTGAAAATTGGTACTATGCTTACTCTAGCAAGTAGGTACCGTACGTGTTTTGATGTTTTGGTAAATTTTGCCCCTAGGGGGTGGAAATGATTACCAAATTATATAAAATCATTTGGCACAGATTAGAGCCCATACAATGTAATTATTTTTATCTTCAAAAATGGCTCGCACACATTATACATTTGGAAAGCTCATGGCCACCGTCTTTTTATACCAAGCAGGATATTCTTTATCGTTAAGTACTTGTTAAAGGGCACTGCAATCACGGCCAGTAGCGGATAGTGACTAGCGAGTCAGGATGGGGGGGCGCTGGATTTAAATAATGCGGATAACTATAATCGTTTTTTGTTAAACATACCAAATGATAACACTAACAAACTAAATTTTAAAGTCAAATCTTCGTTTTTTTTTCTCGGTACCACATTATGACGATGCTTCGCACTATTTTCATGTTTTTTTATTTTCTCTGAAAGATGTTTTAAGTCCTGCACCCCATTTATAGTCCAATTATCATCCCCGCCAAAAAAAAACACACGAAACAAAAAAAATAATTTTTGTCCTTACAACCGCATATCCAGGATTTTTTATTATATATTTCCTTGTCAAACTTACGCGTAAACTGTGCCTTACGTTTACATTTTGCTTGTACTTGTACTATGTTCAATATTAGTAGTGGTCGCCCTGCATGTTTTAAATCAAGCTTTTCAAGCTCAGAGAACTAAACACAAGCTTCTATAAATCACTGACCTTCATATTAGACGAAATTTTCCAACTTTATAACATAACTAATAAATAAGTCAAAACAAAACATCAGCGGCATCGACAGGTCGCATCGCGAAGAGCTGTTGTTGGGCGGAAAATTGGAGTATATCCGTGCACGAGGGGTTATTGGTACAGCTCGTTGTGCGATGTGTAGGTGACGTCACGCCTCCGTAGTCATGGCAACCGACCGAGTAGTCGCGTTCAAGCGGGACGAATAATCGGCCAGCCGCCGTCCGCGCTTAGTATAACCTGCCCGTTGGAATATGGCAATGTTTGGTTTGAATTATTTTAATTGATTGCTTACATACATTGCGTTATTGGTTTTTTAAGTAAAGTATTTTTGGATCCTGTTTGAAATAATTGCAAGGAGGGCGGCGCCCCAGAGCCCTTCATTACGAACCGCCACTGATCACGGCAATTACCTAGCAAACGCAATACGTTGTTAGCAAAATTAGGTTCTGCTATTACCCAAAAACGTGGGATTATGTAAAAAAAAACAAGTTTCACTCTTCTAGTCTAGTCACTCGGCAAATAAAAATAAATTTGATGAATATATTTAAACTTTTCTTATCCATGTGTCATTGCTAGATATATATACATAGATTATTCAATATCCTAGTAGCCATAAATCCGTGATATACGTAAAACAGCAAGTCCTAAACATAGAAATCCAAAAATAAAGCTTATATCGAATCGTAAACTTTATGCTAATCCCCCGAAGTTATCATAAATCCTCTACCATAATTACCTCGGTCTGGACCGGGAGCAAATAAAAACAAAAGGACCAACAAGACCATCTAAAACAACTAAACGTCTTTTTTAGATTACATCAGGCAACCCGCATCAACTTAAAAACAACTGCCTAACGGCGATCCCTTGAAAAAAGAGACTACGATAATATCTGAGAAAATGATAAGGGTGATTCTACAGACAAATAAACTTGATCTTGCAGTTGGGTTGGTTAAAAAAAAGACAAAAGTAAAATCCATTTTTTATGTTTTTTTTTAGTATTCCCGGAGTGCATTTACTATTGCGTTTTTATGCGTCTTGACTTTCTGCGTTTGAACCTTATGATTTCTGGCATCAGCAATGGCATGTCATAAGGGTGGTGTGTAACTGCGCCTCATTCCAGTGGCGGATCAAGGCCTTGGTATAAATTATATTGAGGCCACTCTGGAGTATAATACCAAACATATATTTTTTAAAAAGACAAAATTAAAAATCGAACAGAAAAATTGAAATATATTGTGATTATTATAACGCCCACTTTCCTTAAAGAAATGATGACGAAACTTCTGCAGCTCTGTGAAGGAACTTAAGGGACTATAGCTGGTTTATCAAACCGAAAAAAATAGAAAGAAAATTGCTACAAATGATAAAAATACAGCAAGTTGATGATACTCCCAAAACTTCACTAGACAAAAGTAAAGAAAATACTGGTGTTTTCCATGAGCCAAATAATAACAAATTAGTCCATAAATTGAAGCCAGAGGATCCCGGCATAAAAAGTGGAATTCATTTTCCGAATTGAATGGTCAAAATAAAAATATCCTGTCCAACATTTCATGAAGCGACGAGAGTTGCTTTCGTAATAATGGAATCGTGAACCGACATAATTATCACTATTGGTCCCAAAATCATCCTCGCTGGATTTAGAGAAAGAGGAAATCAGCGTTTCTTTAGAATTAATGTTTGGTGCGGTTTAATAAATGGATATCTATCTCATTAAACTGCATTTTTATGAAGGCACGTTAACTGGAGACCGTTATTTACATTTTCTTTAAGTTACACTTACTGAACTGTTAGGAAAGTTACCCTTTAAGTACAGAACGAACATGTGACTACAGCAGGAGGGGGTCCTGCTTATAATGGTCAAATTATTAAGGACCTTTAGGAACTACAGTATATCCATTTAAAGGATGTTATCTACGAAATACCAATTGAAGAATGACGCTATGGCCGAACTAATAAACAATATTATAGCAGCATGTAGTGCTATTATATATTATTAAGAATAACGCTTTACTCACAGCGACCTTCACAGTTGTGTTCGTGCAGAAGAAAAACTTAAACATTGTGAAGTAACCGAATTAGGGAAAATGACAAAGTCTTAAACTTTTAAGTATTTTTAAAAGTACCTACTTTCGAAGTCCCTGCAATCGATTTATATTTTTAAAGCGTCGTGACGCTCAGGTCGATAAAGGCTTATCTTTAAAGAATGCTTATTGATCGCGACGGCTTTTTACAAAATCAAAATTTATCCATTGGTTTTCGATATATATATATCAAGTGAAAACCCTATATAGGTACTACTCACGTACTAATATATTTTTCTGATGATTTTACTCTAATAAAAATACCTTGTGATACAGTGTAACCAGTAAAGTCCGCATCATATGGGATTTTTTTTATTAATAGATTTATTCGAAATTTGACTTTGTCATCAAGTTCTGCTTCGATCGAGATGAAAATTAAGCAAATAAATAGTAGTCACGTGATTCGCATTATCTGTCAAATTTTAATTTTTTCCAAAAAATAATTTAAAAGTGGGGTTATTTATAAAAATATCGAAAAAATTTATTAAAAAAAGTTTTTTTATATCCAGTTTCTAGCCCACATGAAAAATTTCAGCTGCCTAAGATAATTTTGATTTTTTACACATATTTTGTAAATTGCACCACTTTTGGAAAATAAGACTCAACGCAACCTACATAAAACTTCTTAGTTTTGACAATTCTTGATTTCAGATACATTTTCTTTAAAGTAGCGCCATATTAAATGTGTGTTTTTCTACAAAATCAAAATTGGGCTATTAAAATTTGGTCGCATGTGATGCAAAGTTTATTTGTTTTTGACCCTGTATAAGGTATCTTCATAAAATAAGTATTTTTGAAAACGTAGTTTGTGTCTAAAAGTAAGACACCTTAATATTAAGATAAAAAAGAGCACAGTGTCATCAGTAAAGTGTTCATTAAGTGGAAAATAAATCGTGCACCCGGAAGAAGAGGGTGACATCTCAAAATCACTAATTTTTCAGGAGAGGTGTTTAAAGATTATGTCTTTTTTATTTTTGCTAATATTTTTTTAAAGGTATTAATAGGATAATGATTTTTTGACTTGTGTTACAGACTTTGTGCCTCCATTGAATTGTAAAATTCATTGTTTGTTATTGCTTAAGATCAGGGAGAATTTAATAGAAGTAACCTTTTTGAATATAAAATAAGCAAATATAAGTACATATTTCGTCTTGTCACCTTATTGAATATAAATAAATCTATTTTTCTAAACAGAAACTATCGTTTGCCACAAGACAACTAGAAATGTCACCTTTCTCTAAGATAATTCGCGACGTGCTTTTCACAAAAGACACAGGCAAACTGAGATAACACCATCATCTCGATTATCTCGATACGTGCTGCGTAAAAATGGCGAATTCAGTAAAGCGACAACACGCCATCTCTCGGTCAATAAGTAAAGCTCACGTGTAACTTTATTTCTCATGATAGAATACAATATTTAAAATTGATTTCTGTAGATAACTCAATTTTGCCAAATTTTGAGATGTCACCTTCTTCTTCCGGGTGCACGAAATGTTAGTTTAACTTAACTTAAAGTTTATCTATTTTCAACGATTTAATTAAAAACCCCTTTATTAAAATTTGTTATTAAGCTATGTCATAAAAAAAGTAAAAATAGTATTTTATTATTTAAGTGCAGTTTCCAAAAAAAAACAACGATACACCAAAAACACGTTTACAACGACTAAATATGGGTAAAAAATCAAAATTATCTTATGCAGCTGAAGTGCATTGCGTGTGGAATAGAAACTGCATTTAAAAAAACTTTTTCCGATAACTTTTTTCGATATTTTCAGAAATAACTTCACTTTGGAATTATTTTTTGGAAAAAAATATAATTTGACAGATAATGCGAATCATGTGACTACTATTTTTTTGCTTAATTTTCATCTCGATCGAAGCAGAACTTGATGCCAAAGTCAAATTTCGAATAAAGCTATTAATAAAAAAAATCCCATATGATGCGGACTCTACTGGTCACAACACTGTATTGGTAAAAACCAAGTGAATTATTTAAATTGTGTAAATGTGGACGTTATTTTTATCTTTACTTTTATCAGCAACAATATTTTTTAAAAAATGTAAGGAATACCCCAAAGTTCTTACTCAAAGAAAATTTAGGAAACATTTTGCTAACTGCTTCATCTCTATCCTTTTTACGGCATCATTAAGCGTTTATGATCCTTGCTATGATGAGCTAATTCCAAAAATGGCAAACAGGTGCTAATTTCCACAGAATCTAATAAGGCTGATACAAGAGTAAACACCTCCAGTTTATTAGAGTCTTAATATTTAATACGACCCTAAAACTTCAGGAGGACTCTTAACGAGAAAATAACCAGTATTAAGGAAGAAAATGAAAAAATGTTATTCTGGCGATGGTTTAGTAAGTACTTGGTAAGTAAGGAAATTTTGACGCTAACAAGATATCATCTTAACTCTTAGCTTTTATAAGCCCACTGTATCCAATAATACCAGGGATACTAGAAAAGTTTTCTGCATAACAATGAAACACTAATCGTTTGTACAATGACTATCCATTAGGGCTGGGCGATATTGAAATTCCAATGTGATATTAAAAAAATATCGATATAGTCGATATATCGATAATATATAAAATATAAAAGATTTTCGATCTTTTATTTTTTAAATATCGTTATTCGATATATTGATACATTTTTGCCCAGCCCTACTTATACCTACATCAAATTAGTGTTAGGCGATATTAAATACCAATATGTGTACACTGACATTTATATTATACCAAAAGATTGACTATTAAACAGAAGACACATGTATAAAAATTCATTAGTGACAGTCAAAAATTACATTAAACAATAAAAGGTAAAGGCGTAAATAAAGGTAATAAAGGATCAAAACAATAATGATTATCTCATTCTTCCCTCCTTTTATATTCATCCAAATATTTAGGCGACATTCTTACACCAACATTAAAAAAATCGAAAAATCGATATTATCGATGTGATCGATTATATCGATAATATCGATAAATATCAATAATATCGATAAATATCGGTATTATCGATAATCTCGATTTTTCGATATTTTATTTTTTAAATATCGTTATTCGATATAGGTATCTCTTAAAAATATCGATATATCGAATTTTTGCCCAGCCCTACTATCCATAATATCACATTAGGAAGTAATTGGGCACGAATACGGAGTGCTCAAACGTCCGACCGCGATACGTGGCCTGTCAGTGTCAAGTGTAAAAAGGTCATTCTTCAAAAGTTGTATTTGAATTGCTTTTTTAAGTATTAAAAATTACTCAGCGATGCATTTACTTGGTGCATTTACGCGTGACGAAGGACTTCCTTTATACCGTCACATATCTGTCAAATTTTCAGTTATTATGATAGATATTGACAATTTAAAATGCCTAGCATTTGCTGTAAAGAAAGAAGGTTGATGGAAGAAAATTGCTACTTGGGGAACGCCATCACAAATATTTTTTTTACTTTTTTATATACAATTTAACAGAACATGTCACAGTCTCAACTTCAATCACTTATTCTAATGAAAAGAGACAGCTAACAATAATTGTGAGTATCGTTGTTTTATGGCACTTTTCACATGCACTATTTTCCATTTTCGATAATTTGTTTGCATCAAAGAGGGCTTGGATTAAAAAACGTAGGGCTTGGTTTAGATCACAATGATATGGGGATGATATATCTAACCAAATCTAGGTTAAAATTTTGTCAAATTCATATTATGACATGATATGCCAAACTAATGAGTAATAAAATAAGTAGACAAATACAAATTTATTTTTGTTGTTTACAAAATTAACAAAGTAAGAATATACAGAAAGAAAAAGAAAAATAATTACATAAATTGCTGAAATTGGCCACCGCCATGCTCCAAGCATAAATTCACACGTATCTTCATATTTTCGAAAGTGTTGACCAGTATCTCTGGAGAAATGTTACCACAATCGTATAATAATAATAATAATATAATAATATAATAATCGTCCATGCACTAACCCGGATTGTATTGCCATTCACCATTTACTCTAACCCCGTTTCGAAAATACGCTTCAACCATGAATGTTTTGTGCTGTTCCGTAAAGCCCATTGTGTGAATTGTTCAAGAAATTGGAAAAATTAGCGATGAATCAAATTACTTGTAACGACTGTCAAAGATGAAAAACGATGCGATATCTTCTTTCCAAACCGGCAAACCATTAATACGTTTTGAGAGAGAAAAGTATTTTCTAATTCCTTTGTTAGAATAATAATATGTTTTTGGATATTGTTTGATATTTGTGTTGTGTCCTTCATATAGTAGTCTAGTTTTTCTAGTACTTGTTAAATAATGGCTCTATTAGTGCAATAATTACTGCAGTGTAGAAAAAGCGGTGCATGAGTAAACAAAAAACAGAAACAAACTTAAATTAAAAAGAACGACATAGTTTTTGATTATCGAAACTTTAACTCCTCTTCTTCATTTATACATTTTCTCGAAATTACAACAAAACTTTTTGCCGGGATGTTTATTTGCTTTTATTGATATATTCGTAATAAAATCTTTCCGGAAAGTCCGTTCTGTAGTTTCGAACTTCTTCGACGGAGAATACTTAATACGAAATCTCATCAATACGGAAAAGTTAAAATGCTGAAATTGCTCCAAACTCTGGAATATGAAGCACTTTAAAGTAAGTCAAGCAACTTTCTTGCGCATTAAACGAAATCAGAGTATAATAAAGGGGTTTTCAATATTTAGTATATTTTAGGATCAATATAAAGAAAAAGTAGATATGATTCAGCAATACAATTTGTATGATTATAAAATATTGGCGATATTAAGGTAGGAGTATCAACATGCCTGCCAACCTATAACCTACGAGTATTTCGCTTATATTCATTAATTTTTTCTAGCTTTTACACAAAATTTAAATAAAATCAGCATCGACTTGATATTCTATAGGTAATAATTGACATAAGTATTTAATAAATATCACGAAATTTCATTACTTATTTTAGGAGAATTCTATAGCGAAGAACATCGGATAAGATTTTTTTAACATTATTATGTCATTGTTCTTTCACGATACAATTCTTCCAAAATTAGCAATGAAACAAATTGATGTTTCTGTAGTATGTCAGATATAACCTAAAGAATGTGCCAACGATATTGATTTTATTTAAAAGTTAGTCAATAAAATAATAAACTAAAAAATACAAGGCGAAATAGGTTATAGGTTGGCAATAGATCGAATGACGTTGAGAATTCCACCTTAAGGTTGAATTCTCAACGTCATTCAATCTATTGCCAACCTATAACCTATTTCGCGTTGATTTTTTGAGTTTATTATTTTAATAACTAATTTTTAAAGAAAATCAATATCGTCGGTACATTATTTAGGTAGTATCTGATATATTACAAAAATATCAATTTATTTCATTGCTAATTTTGGGAGAATTGTATAATGAAAGAACAATGAGTGACAATGACATAATAATGTTAAAAAAAATCTTACCCGATATTTTTCGCTATATAATTCTCCTAAAATAAATTATGAAATTCCTTGATATTTCTTAAATATGTCAATTATTAACTATAGAATATCAAGTCGATACTGATTTTCTTTAAATTTTGTATAAAAGCTAGAAAACATAAATAAATCCACGCGAAATAGGTTATAGGTTGGCAAGCATGTTGATACTCCCACCTTAAAATGTACTAACGTAAAGCGCCGTCTCATTAGTCAAATTACTGGAATCAAATCGCTTGAATTCAAAGAACTTGAAATTACTTGATCAATATAAACCATAGACATTTATCTTTAGATACGTACAGTTTATCCTGCGCAAACAAAGTTACGTTTTATGGGTAAAAAATGAGTCCGAGCGCACAGCATACCGGTCCGATGCCTTCTCTCCCAGCAGAATGGGGCATGCGCACAAACCCCTTGTTATCGGCCTGTCCTTCTTTATCGACATGCTCAAAATACACTACAAAATTGGCTCGTCGCCATTTTTGTTGTTGTGTTTTAAGTTTTCTCTGTGGATTCCTTGTTGTTTATTGTGGGTATTTAATATTTACGGATTTCTAGTTTTTGTGTAGTTTAATGAATTGTGTTTGTGCTTTTAGTGACTCCGATTGGAATATAAACAATGACTAGTAACAGCCGTTGTATTATTTTGTTATGTCCAAATAGGGGTAAAATACCGGGTATTTCGTGTTATCAGTAAGTATGGAGTGTAAGTGTTGTAGGTATCTTGATATATAACTTTATTTTATTATGATCAATTTAAACATATCTAACTAGGTCTAGGCTACACAAATAAGGTATGAAAATAAAAAGAAACATACACCAACATACATAATACCAATGCATGTTTTGGTATATTTTATTTGCAGCCCTGCAATCTAATAATTAGGTACGACTATTTTTCGGGCGAAATATTGCTTCAGAAAGCTTAAAAGACATTTTTCTCTATACTTATATTATATACCTAAAAAAAAAGTAAATACCTAGGTATGTTTATATTAATCCAAGGGCCACGTTCTCGGGCAAAAACTCTTTCAAATTCTTGAACAAGAAATTGTGCCTGAAAATGTTTTACACGTAGGTAGGTACCCAAGTTTTTGCCAAATTGTAAAAATAAATACAAGTTATATACCGACTAATCTTTGACTTGAGGTTAGGTACGCGATAATATCGAAGATTGGTTTTTTGCTGGTTTTGTTTGTTTCTTATACCTATTTAATTTTATAAGTTTTATAGTTTAATTGACTTGTTCTCTTCCTTTTTGAACTAAAAACACGACGACGAATCATTTTTAAACAAATTTTAGAAACAAACCTTTAAAAACAATTTTCTATCTTCAAAATCTAATAGGTTTGCAACTACTAAAAATGCCAGAAATAACTACCTTATTTCCCAACTTGATCAAAAATTGAGAACAAATTCCAATTTTTTTGCAAGAAGTAGAGGCAAATTTTAGCTGTTTATACGTAAAAATAAATTGAAGGTCAACTTTTACAATTTCTTGAGCAAGAACTTAAATTTTAAAGCCCGGACCTGTCCATTTTCCCCATTCGTCAAATGATAATGTTGCAGTGCGCATGTCTAATCGTGTGTAGCTCTGTTTACATGCGCGAGGCCATAAATTTGCCACTTTCGTGATTATTGTTTCCTTATCTAATGGTAAATATCTACGATATGACATTGTTAAATAAATTAGTTAAAATCTGTTTTTAAGTTTCAAGAAAAGTAGTCACCTTTTTAAGTGTGAACTTTTTGGTTCAAGCTACTTGAACGCAGGTGACTGTTGACTGTTAAAAATGACAAGTGGGGTTATAATGTTGTAGTTGATTATTAGTATATTGTATATTACATACCGAAGAGGAAAGTGTTTCATTACTGTCGAGAGATTAGTTAGTTATCCGAGACGCGAAGCGTCGAAGTTAACTTTAAGGTGGGAGTATCAACATGCTTGCCAACCTATAACCTATTTCGCGTAGATTTATTTCTGTTTTCTAGCTTTTATACAAAATTTAAAGAAAAGCAGTATCGACTTGATGTTCTATAGGTAATAATTGACATATTTAATAAATATCAAGGAATTTCATAACTTATTTTAGGAAAATTGTATAGCGAAAAACATCGGGTAAGATTTTTTTTAACATTATTATGTCATTGTCACTCATTGTTCTTTCACTATACAATTCTCCCAAAATTAGCAATGAAATAAATCGATATTTTTGTAATATATCAGATACTACCTAAATAATGTACCGACGATATTGATTTTCTTCAAATGTTAGTTATTAAAATAATAAACTCAAAAAATCAACGCGAAATAGGTTATAGGTTGGCAAAAGATTAAATGACGTTGAGAATTCAACCTTAAGGTTTCTTTAAGGCATATAACATAAATATTTTGCTTTATTGAATAAGTGGGAAAAATGAGAGAAGAACAAGAATGAGGGAAATGGGTGAGGGAAGTGGAAGAGGGAAGTAGACGTAGTTAATGTGACACTTCCAAAATTTTAAAAATGTCAACATTACATTATTGTCATTACTTGTATGGTTGTAAATAAACTATATTACTGTTTTCGGTACTGGATTAATCACTTTGGATTCCGAGTACAGTTCATTTGATCTTAAGAATTGTATCAATCAAGATTTAAAATCTAGGAAAGTTCATTGCAAAACATCTCGCTAATTACGGATGAATTAAAATTGTAGATATCAATTTTGTTTATAAATAGTAAATAGTAATCCGACATTCTATGTGTGTGGCACATTTAAAAATCATTTTAAAAAACAGACGTCCGTTTAACAAGTTGTTTGAAGAATTTTAATTATTTTCATTTAAATTTCGTCGGTCGGACCTTTTATATAAATTGAATAAGGCGCCAGGATATTATTTTTATTTCCGAGTATTTAAATTTTTCATTCTTTCATCAACTGAAAAGCGAAGGAAAAACTTGTTACGGAATAGAAAACCGACTTCTTTTTCCACGACCTCGCCGTATCGTGTTCTCTGCCTGAACTATTTTACGTTAGAGGTTGCCTAAAGAGACAGGACAAGACTTAGTTCTTTTAACTGCAATATTGGATAATGGGTGTTTCGGACACGCTCTCTTCAAATGAAATAACACTGACTATACAGTGTGACCCAGTAAAGTCCGCATCATATGGGATTTTTTTTTTAATAGCTTTATTCGAAATTTGACTTTGGCATCAAGTTCTGCTTCGATCGAGATGAAAATTAAGCAAAAAAATAGTAGTCACGTGATTCGCATTATCTGTCAAATTTTAATTTTTTTCAAAAAATAATTCAAATGTGGGATTATTTCTAAAAATATCGAAAAAAGTTATAAGAAAAAGTTTTTTTAAAGGCGGTTTCTAGCCCACATGCCAAATTTCAGTTGCCTAAGATAATTTTGATTTTTTACCCATATTTTGTATAATTGCACCATTTTGCAAAATAAGACTCAACGCAACCTACATAAAACTTCTTAGTTTTGACAATGCTTCATGTCAGATACATTTTCTTTAAAGTAGCGCCATATTAAATGTGTGTTTTTCTACAAAATCAAAATTTGGCTACTAATATTTGGTCGCATGTGATGCAAAGTTTATTTGTTTTTGACCCTGTATAAGGTAACTTTATAAAATAAGTATTTTTGAAAACGTAGCTTGTGTTCATTAAGTGGAAAATAAATTTTAGTGGTGGGTAAAAAATTAAAATTATCTTATGCAGCTGAAATTTTGCATGTGGGCTAGAAATTGCATTTAAACAAACTTCTTCTAATAACTTTCTTCGATATTTTCAGAAATAACCTTACTTTTGAATTATTTTTTGAAAAAAAAATTAAAATTTGACAGATATTACGAGACTACTATTTTTTTGCTTAATTTTCTTCTCGATCGAAGCAGAACTTGATGTCAAAGTCAAATTTCGAATAAAGCTATAAATAAAAAAAATCCCATATGATGCGAACTACTGGTCACACTGTATATGCGACTTCCGGTTATACCGGAATGCATATTTTAAATGGAGCTCCCCAGTGGCGAATTCAGAAAAAATTGACAGGGGGGGCACTTACTTGTTATTTTGGGGTGCACGAAAAGCCCGCTGTGGACGAAACGCGCCGCAGGCGAAACTTTTTTAAGACCACGTCCAAATTTGGTCAATAATTTTTAGTAAATATTTTAAAAATGTATGATTACCTACTTATTTTATTGAAAATGAAATAAGATAAAAAAAAGAAAAAAATAGCCAATTTATTTTTCATTAGCGGGTACATTGTTTAAAAGTAAAGTTCAATCTTCTGGTTTTATTTCCAGCAAACTTATAAATAACAATAGTCCCTAGATCTACACTTTGTGATCTGTGTCAAGTTAATTTCGGGTTTAGGTCTTCCCTCAATTTTAATAAAGCTCAATACTTAATGAGCTAAAATTGTTTCTCAAATATTCCACATTCATAGCCGTTTTGGCATGTTTATTTTTATTAAAATAAGTTCTTACTACCCCAAAATAATACACTTTCTTTGTAAACAAAAGCACATATTACAGTTTTCTGTAACAAAACACAAATTCTAAAATCCTAAAATGTATGCTTTTTATCTAACGTGCTTTTACGCCATCTTTTCGCTAATTATCAAACCACGTTGAAAACCTGATTTTTAGTATCCATTTCTAAATGCTGTAAAGTTTTGGCATCAAAAAAATATTTGGTTATTACAGTACAATGCTTTGTCACTGTGTTTGAAATTTTGGGTGTTGCGCTTAGGTTGGTTCGTGCGAAATTATTATGACAGGGGGGACACGTGCCCCTGTGCCCCCTCTCTAAATCCGCCACTGGAGCTCCCTATATTATAATAGATATTTCTTGGGTTCCTTTTTTCATTTACAATAAGTGTTGACCTTTAGTTGTGGAATTAGATATGTTTGTGTCCGATAATAAACTGTCGGAAATAATAATTTTAGATACAAGTGGAAAAGTAACAATTTTTTTTCTTAATTTTAAAATTACATTTTTTAATACGATGTTACGTTGCTGATTTATTCAATTAATAGGCAAGAACACACATGAAGCCTAATGAATAAAAAATAAGCAATTACTTGAAGCAATTACTTTTTAGTAAAACCAATTGCTTGACTAGCAAATGCTTTAAGTAAAAGCAATTGCTAGATCTGGATATGAATAAAATTTTGAAGCAATTGCTGTTTTTCTTACACCTCTGTAGCAAATGCATATTCGACAAAAGTTCAGACGTGGCTTATCCACTTGTTCAGATTATAGATTTCATGTTCAGTTTGGTGCCTAATTTGCAAGAGAGTTGACGTAAATAGAACAACGTTGGTCTATTTATTTAGTACAATAGTTATCTGTTACGTTATTGTGGAAAATAGGAAACTTATATTTGTGATATGGCAGATTTCAGTGAAAATGAGGAAAGTGATAGTGGTGATGAAGAAACTAAAGACAAGCAATTGATATTCATTCACAAATTAAAGGAACATAAATAAATTTCTCTGACCACAACCGTTTAGCTTCCACAAGAGCTTCAGCATTTGTAGGAAATTTAATAAAAATATTGGCCTTCTCCAAAACTGCATCCATTACAGAAGTGTATTATGTCTTACAGACATTAGTTTGGTGAACACCGAGTTCTACACCTACAGAATTTTGAAAGCCCGGATCCGACAATTTCTGCAGAAAGACTTTAATCTTATTTAAAAGCGACAGTGCACCCCCTCGCCTTTTACCAGTATCAGTCAAAAAATAATTTGCCAACCACTCAACATTTTTGCTGTCAAATCGATATAACTTTCTGAAATTATCATATCTGCAATTTTTACGTACACTGTAGATTTCTCTTTTACGGACGTTCATATATTCAGCCATAATTGAAGACACAAATTAAGAGCAACGCACGTGTATGCCGCGGAGAACTAAAGTTGACTGCTACCAAGCAAATGATGCAGGGGTCGACCTACCTTAAAAAGTTGAAAGCGATTGCTACACTAGAAAAAGCAATTCCTTAATTTATTCATCACATTTTAGGCAAACGATACCAATCGCTTCTATTTTTTAAGAAAAAGCATTGACTAGAAGCAGTTCCTGCACTTTTAAGCAATCGCTGGACGCAAAAGCAATCACTTTAGTTTTTATTCATTGGCTTTCAAGAAATTACTTCGATTTTATAAGAAAAAGCAATCGCTACATTTTTATTCATTAAGCTCATTGGGTGTGCCTATATCTAACTAGATTAATTTCAAACTTATTGACGGTTATTACACATTACACGATCATCTCGCGGTGGTCAATGGCGCTTTGATTTAAGCAATTTCAACTGATGCCAATATAATTTTATCACGGACTTTAAATTATAAAAGCTTTGAAGTTGCTGGAAGATAAAAAACAAGCATAGAAACGTAATTCCAAAACTTTCCCGTTTGCCAACAATAACCCAAATTGGCCCCTAACGGGCAATTAGGTTCTCTTGTGAAAGGCCCTTCCGCCATTACACTCCTTATTACTTGGAAATTACTTAAGCAGCAATTTAGGTATATATACGAACGTCCAATTCAGCAGACCTCAATCATTCGTTATCTAGTCCGCCATTATCGAAAATAAAATTTATATCAAAGACCTAAATAGTTTGATGGGCAATATTTGTATAAAAATATTTCAGTTTCAGTGAATATTATAAAAAAATATTTACTATTATATACTTTGGAAGTTATAGCGTTACATTTTGTTTAAATAGTTTCAACAGACACTTATTTAAATCCAGTTCTAAATAAAAAATGTACTCAATTATAATCTGAAGCCAGATTCGTGAAGTTAATGTTCTACATTGAGAAAAAACGTTCTATTCCTTATAAGAATTCACTTACTCTTTATACAACTGTTTAATACTACATGTGACAGCAACGCGCTTTCCTACTGTAAGACTAGGAAAATTGCTAGACCGTTGTGTTGTGATAATATCACTGTAATTTAGCCAATAGGAAATAGGAGTTATTGCGATCATAGAACGGTTTATAGCCATTATTGCTCCAAATACTCACAGTAATTATCCAGTTCTATTGGGGGTGTAATCTGGTTTAATATAGGTACTGTATTAGTTCCCACTGGCAGTTGTAATGAAACTTGACATTAATCATAATAATATTTACTTCCTACGGTTAATAAAGCATACACTTACCACTAAAAATCAGCACTGTAGTTCTAAAAAAATTAAATAACTTCTAGTGTGATATTGTTCTTGTCGTTTAACATTGCATATGATTATTTATTATGCAACATGGTTTACTAAGATGGTAAAATTCGTCCATAGACTATAAAGTACAATACTAATGGTAGGTGGTGCGAAATAAGAATCTTCTATTGCTTTATCTGACATGCAAAGTTTAAGAAAACTAAAATACAAAGTAAAAATAAATTAATTGAAACAGGTATTGGTACAATCAATAAAATTCAAATTGAGACAGGACAGCTAGAGGACTCGGAACAACGATGTGACCTGCGCAACAAACACGTTAAAACTAATACCTACTACGGCGCGCGGCGATTGCCGATCACTACGAACCACCACCAACGTCTTCTCGATTATAGGTTCTAATGGATACAATTCGTATTTGGGGATGCTGTTCTGCTTTCCTAATTGTAGAGAAAAATCTTTAATGGGGACAAAATGCGTCGCATTGAGAAGATACAATTTATGTCTTAACAAAAGTGCTGTATTACAAGTAGTTCATTATTCCACAAGACCGCAAGACTGTACTGCTAATGCTAATGGAACTGATTACTACCAATAAAACCATTGTTCTAGAAAATCTGGAATTCATATAACACTAAAGCGGGTTTGATACACTAGCAATTCATTTAATATGTGTTAATACAAAATAAGCTATCAATTGTCTGGGTATTAGATCATTGGTAAATTGATTATTTAAGAAACCCCTTCCTAGCTAACCAATAATTATATGTATTGCATTTTTTTTAACGTTAAGTATGTTTCAACCAACATATAACGAACCAAATAAAATTTGTTGAAACCATAAGCAGCAGTTGTTCAATGACCAGACTAGCAGGAAGTGTTTTCTGCAATTAGGATACCGAAGGTTATGCCGCACGTGCTGCACTTCTGCTCAATGGATGCGATATTGTCAGATTGAATTATTTAACAGCCATCGCGGTTAGGGTAAGGTTTTTACCATGTGGAATTCCATTACGAATGAATTAAGGAGATTATTAAGAACATAAAATTCGTAAAAACAAATGGTTCCATAAAGTGGTTTTACGTTAATTTTTTTTTATATCATTCCATTATTTAGACTAAGGGGTCCATTCTGTAAAGAAATTTATTACAGCGATGCTGCAATTAAATAAAGGTAGGTCTGGACACAGGACACCAATTCATCCATTCAGCTCTTTACTAGCTAAAGCTGGCCACAGACATGGGGGTGATGTTCGGGTGCATCAACGCGTGTGCTGAGAAGCACATTCATCAACGCCGTGCTTGTGTTTGGATATTGAATGTAGCAATGGCTAATCCACAATAAAATATAGAACAGAATAAAAACAAGATCTTTAGCTACAGTTGCACTTTTTAACAACTCTTTACTTTGCACAACACACTGCGAATCGTCATCTAAATCCAAAATTAGTTCTTTAATGGCTTCGAAATGCTCTGCGTAGAATATTGCGGCCTTAATCCATGGTCTCCACCGGGTAATTACAGGTTCTGGAGGTAAACTAACAACTAACTCCTGGTAATCTCTCCTTATATAACTGCACTCTTAGAGGTGTTTTTAGAAACATATTGGGGTATAATATTCTTAAGTTTTGACCTACTTTTACCATATACGGACATACGGTGCTGCGTCAGACAAAAGTACCTACTAAAAAATTCTCATCTGGGACTGGATTTGGTAAGAAAAAGCTCGATAGGGACTGCTGAATAAATCAGGTTATACGGTCACATTCTTAGTTTTGTCTAGCTGCTTAGAAGCTATTAATAAATATGGGTGTGTTGCTTAAAGTGCTCCAATCATAAGATGTGCGATATATCTGCCATAAGCATCTGTGCTTTTATCAACAATAATGTAAAAATGTATATCACACAGTTAAGTTCTAATTTCTTCTAAAATGGTTTCGTATATTGAATGGACATTCTTCTTTGCAAAATTCTTTTAAATTGCGGATTTTGCAATTTTTTTAAAGCCTTGCTAAATCTTCTTAAAAAATTTTTCTTTTCGGATTTCGATTTTTCTCCAACTTTTTGAAATGAGTTTGTTACACTCAGCTGAAGTGGCTCAGATTTCATTTTTTGTAACTTTGACTTATGCAGCGGTGTTTTCAAATGTTGATGGATTTGGAACTTCTTTTCACAAACAATAATTTTTGTACAAGCTTTACAGGAGACTTTTTCAGTTTTCTCCACTAAACTCTAACTCTAGGAAATTTTTAATCCACGAAGACGCTTTCGACACCTTATAGATTCTAAACACAAATTTGAAATTACTAGTTTCACACTGAAAATATTGAAATCTCTCGACAAACTAAGACAGAAGTATGTATAACAAATCGATATAAATACAGTTTGTTAAACATGTAGGTAATAATAACGCATTATTAAGTGACAATAAACAACACCTAACAATATACCAGCAAACTGCGGAAACCCCTAATAAATACCTTGTGTATAACCAAAATGTAAATATAATTAAGTATTATACCTAATCTTCAGATTGGAAAATCCGTGAAATAAGTACCGAACTTTTTGATAAAGCCGAAAACATAAAAATATGCATAAATAATAATTTATGAAAGAGACCTATGCATTTTATTATAAAATTGACAAAATATGCAAAAAATGCATATACAGTGTGTCCAAAAAAGTATGCAACATATGGGAAAGTTTTTTATCACCGATTTCCCAGAAAATTTTATTCTTTATAAAAGTTGGTGCATTCCATAAAACTATAAATGCATATTTCATATTTTACCTGCGGCTAATAGTAGGGGAGCCAATGCCATTTTTTAGAAATTGCCTTAAGAGTAAAGTACCTTAGTTATTAGAAATACAGCAAAATTTTATATGGAAATGTTTTTGCTCGTGTTTTTGCAAATTAAAAACTTAGTCCAAATACGAAATTTGAGTTAGGTGTGTCAATTTTTAATTTTTTTTTATATGCATTTCTTTAAAATAGGTTTTTGGACTTCAGCGTACTGGGTGAAAATGACAAATAAATTATTAATTATGTCCAGTAATATGAATAGAGTTGGATTCTATCATAATTTTGTTTAGAACATAAATTGGCTAAAATGTGTTTAAGAAGGCGTGCAACACGCTAATATCTGAACCAACTCGTAACATTAAAAAGTTTTAAAAAGTTTGCAACTACTTAATCCATTTTTATTATAAACCCACGTTTAAGTTATTTAATAAATATATTAAAATTGCGTAAACAAAAAATCGACCAGAGGTGTACCGTTTAGGGGAAAATAGAGACCAAAACCAAAAAAAAATTGTGACACCTAACTCAAATTTCGTATTTGGACTAACTTACTAATTTGCAAGAATATTTCCATATAAAATTTTGCTGTATTTCTAATAATTAAGGTAGGTATACTTTACTCTTAAGGCAATTTTGAAAAAATGGCATTTACTCCCTTACTATTAGCCGCAGGTGAAATATGCGTTTATAGTTTTAAGGCATGCACCAACTTTTATAAATAATTAAATTTTCTGAGAAATTTGTGATAAAAAACTTTCCCATATGTTGCATATACTTGTAACGTGGGCTGCTCGTTCGTCAATTCTGTAAGGGTTGTAACGGCGGATAAAAATTGCTTTTTGAAACTGGCTAATAAAAATTAAATTTTTGTACGGATTAGAGAATACTTTTTGTAAAGAACCTCTATTTTAATCTCAATTGTCAAGTTATCCCTCAGACGCGGAAGTTATTCAATTTCGGGTATTCGGCGGTCGGTAATTCGGCGGTCGGTAATTCGGCGGTAAATTCGGTCGGGTTTGAATTGAATAACTTCTAAAGCGTTCTGTGGGCGGAATCAAAGAGAATATACAAAAATGAACGGAGTTTTACTCGAGCGCCACTGATTTTAATTTTTAGGGAAAATCAGAACCCCCGGAGCCCTGGGTAACCTTTAAACAGTTGGAGACAGAGTTCTATTAGCGCATACAGTTAACAGTCATTCACGCCTCTAAGTTCCTATGGGAAATAAAACACACCTATGTCGGGAAATGTAAAATAATTTTATTATTTCTGGGTAAGCGGATTCAAAAAAAAATAAAATACAAGTTAATATATCAAAATATAAACATTACCCTAAAAAATAAAAAAAAGCAGATTTCTTCGTAAGTTCCGGGAACCAACTCGCTACTAAGCAGGAAACAAAGCAGGTATTCCTGGGAAACGATAGGTGGATATATTTAAAGGAATTATAGCGGTAATATACAGGTAAGCGTTTCGGCAGGACAAGTTATCTAACAAGTGGTATAAAGATGCTTTTCGGGCGGCGGTGTTAAGTACGAGAAAGTCCGGTAATAATTTTAAGAACGGAAAACTTATAAGCGGTCGGTGTGAAAATGGTATTGCGGCGGCGGTACTAACTACTGGTGAATTCGACGGTATTTATCGAGCAATTTTAATCATGCATACAGGCAAATGAAAATGATTAAAGCGTGGCGGTATTAAGCAAAAGCAAGCTCGGTAAACTATCGAATAAATCTAGTTCTAAATACGGATAAATGAAAATGATTGTAAGGCGGCGGAAAAGTTTAGCAGGAAATGATTTTCAAATATATAAAAATAATCAATGTTGCTTACCACAGATGATAACGGTATTCGTCGGCGGCGGAAAAGAATAATAGGAAAAAAAATAACGGTAATCGGTTCACTAGCTGGAAACTATGCACTTTCAAAATTACTTTTGGTCGGCTGCAAAGCTGGATCGAGAAGGGCTCGTATTTTTGGTTCGATCTCGGATTTCAACTTTTTATCTCCCACCACGGAAATGGTCAAAGATCTGGGGATTTTAAGAACGGTGCGCGTTCGCTATCTTTTCGAATCGGTACAGGAACCAGCGTTGAATTACCTGTATCGAAATGCCGTAAATTGGTTTGTTAATTAAGACGGTTTCTGTTATAGCGGAGATTAATTACTTTTCCTGATTAAATCTAAAAACTTTTGTTACCAGCGGTTAGAAAAATATTCAATAAGTCGGTTGCATGAAAGAAACAGAAAAATTAATTGAAAAACTACGGAGATAATTATTTTCTAATAATTCGGTGCTAAACCTGTTGTCAATTCGGTAAAACTTAGGTAACTTCGTTACATACTTTCTTGGACACACTGTATACTTATGCATTTTGCATATATTCCACCCTTTAGTTATTGTTATATTTATAAACAGTAAAAGCTAAACAAATTAGACCTGCATGCTTTTTAAAATATCGAATGGATGTTAAATGAGCTGTCGTCGCCTTAATAGCCATAAATTGTTAGAAAACATTTTTATTTAATAATACTTTTATTTAAATACAAAACGAAATATATACCAAATGTCAAGAAAAAAATAAAGAGTCATTTATTTTCTTATACCTACCTAACGTCGAGAAAAAAGCACTTAGAGTCAGCAATTATTATTATTTTTCTTTCTTTTACCTCACCTTAATCGTTTTGTAAAAAAAACAAAGGAAAAAGAAAGATCGAGAAGCTATTTTTGATTTGGGAAACTTTCCTAAAGGAAGTACTTACCAGAAAAAGGTTTTCAAAACAAAATGTTTTTTTTTTGCATGATTGAGCATTTTCAAAGCAAAGACGACAAGTTAGTATTTTATTTAATCGAATAATTTTTCGTTTTTATTTAAATTCTATTGGGAACTTAACTTTACGTTCCTTTCATATCTTTTTTTTTTGTTTTAATATTGAAGTCTAAAATTTTTTGTATACTATTGTAAAGACTAGAATACTTTTGTATTCTTACGTTTTTTACTTTTATTTTTGACGAAAATAACTGTTGTTATCATTTGCAGTATATACATTGAAAATTGATGGCCAACACAAATATTTTCTAACATAAAAGTTTGTTATAAGAAGAGAAAGGAATTTGTAGAAACTTTACTAAAACTTTAATAAAATAAACTTTTATCGTAGATATTCTGCAGTAAACTTAAAATAATATAACTTTTCTTTAACGTTTTAAAAATAGGTTTAGATAAGTAATTTTAACATATTTACTTTACAATTTCACTTTAAGTACCGTGCGAGCAAAAATTATTTGCATCAAAGAGGGCTTGGATTAAAAAACGTAGAGCTTGTTTTAGATCACAATGATATGGGGACGATATATCTAACCAAATCTAGGTTAAAATTTTGTCAAATTCATATTATGACATGATATGCCAAACTAATGAGTAATAAAATAAGTAGACAAATACAAATTTATTTTTGTTGTTTACAAAATTAACAAATTATAAATATACAGAAAGAAAAAGAAAAATAATTACATAAATTGCTGAAATTGGCCGCCGCAATGCTCCAAGCATAAATTCACACGTCTCTTCATATTTTCGAAAGTGTTGTGTTGTGTTGTTTGCAACAAGTTCTTCTGTTCTTACAGATGGTCTTCCTGCTCCTCATTTATGTTGTATAGAACCTGTTTCCCTAAACACAGCCACGGATCTTTTCAGGCTTTGAAAATCCCCAGCAATAAAAGCAACGTTAGGAAAATGTTCGTGAAAATAGTCCATGCACAAACCCGGATTGTATTGCCACACACCATTTACTCTAACCCAGTTTCGAAAATACGCTTCAATCATGAATGTTTTGTGCTGTTCCGTAAAGCCCATTGTGTGAATTGTTCAAGAAATTGAAAAAATTAGCGATGAAGCAAATTACTTGTAACGACTGTCAAGGATGACGGAATAACTGATTGATTGTTAATTCAGGTAGTTACTGACACCCAGCAGGTATTAAGCTCTACGGCTAAGCATTACGTCCTTACATGCAAGGCCCTCTTTGATGCAAATACTTTTTGCTCGCACGGTACCAATGGATGGTGCATAAATAAGGAACGAGCCGCTATAGCTTCAAACATTATATTCCGTTTATGCAACTTTTTTTAATTACTCACAATTTATAATTTCAAATAAATGTGGCGAAAAGACCTAAAAAATTCTTTCTACAAAACTTCACTTGCGTTTCCAATCCTATTAGCTTTTCTATTAAACTTTTTGCTGAGCAACTGTCGTATTAATAAGCAAAAATTTTCAGTTTTAAAACTGGCTGTCTTTCCGTCCGCTTTTTAATTAAGGATCACAAAAGAGCGAGCTACGGGTTTGTCTAGATAATGTAATGGACGAAAATGTGGGATTTATAATCTACTTTTTTCTTGGAAAACTCTAAAAGCTGTGGAAATAAAATAATTAAATATAAAAATAATGAAAAGATTAGAATGTCTTTGTACGCTAGCTGACTCCTGCAGGCTGTCGCATGAAACAGAGAAAGAGATAAATCTCCCTCTCTTACTGGCTGATAGGGACTTTGTACCTTGGCCAGATCCCAAATCAGGCCGCGAATGGCTGATTTTCACGTGCTTTATTTTGTCTAGCTGACTAGTGCCAACCGGGCTAGCTTTTAGGAGGAATCCCTGTATGTTATTTTGCCCTATATAGAATGTTTCAAATTCCAGAAAAAATGAGAAAATTCTACCCTCTAGTTTCTATAGTTTTAGTGTATACAAATTTTTTATGGGTAACTTTTAAGAAAAAAGAAAACATTCGATATAAAAATATTTGCCTTCTGCTGGTAAAACACGTTTGTTTCCTGTTGCTGATAAAATTTTGTTATTGAAAAAGGTTTGGACTTGAATAAGTAAATAAATACATAAGACCCAAATTAATTATTAAGGTCCTGTTAGTACTATTAGTACTAACTACCCCATAATGACCATGACAACAAGTGTGTGTTCCAATAATGGTATCCTTGGATGTTAATAATTTGGGCATTAGTAATTTTAAATTCTTTTTATTTACTTTATTATAGTGATTATTATACCACTGAATGGACAAACAATAAAGATAAGTGATTATAAAATTTAAGTAAAAAATCTGTATTGCAATGTAAGTTATTAAAAAGTAAGCTTATAATCTCATTTATCGACAGCTTATTTTTTATTTCACAACCACAAATCGACTTATATTTAGGTATTATAAGGTTCCGGACTAAATATCCTCTTAAAAGTTTGTTTTATTTTTCTTGACAAGAATTGCACTGGTAGGTCTACCACGTCCTTTTATTTCGGATTTATCGACGGAAGATCAACTACAGAATGGATTCGCTATTAAAAGAACATACTGTATTCTAACAAAGTGCAGCAAAAGAATCAGATAAACTAGTTTTATTTTAATTTGAAGAAATAGTCCATGCTTAAAGTGGAGTTGAAAGTATGGAAAGGAAATAAAACTAAAAGTATTTCTCCACAAAATTTAATAGAACAAAAGGATTTTTTGCTCAGAGGTATCTATATGTTTCGAACGTAGAAACGTGCATTATCAGGAGACAAAAAAATGTATTGCTGATGGTTTTAGCAAAAGAGAAAAAGATAAGTGGTATAAAACCTTAATAATGGAGAATGGACATCGGCGTAGCATAGCCTTAGTTTTCAGGGGGAGTCTGGGCCCCAGTGTACGGTGGATTTAAAAATATATTATTTATATTGAATATTTCAGGGGCCATCAGGGGGGGCCAGCCCCCCGTAGCTACGCCGATGAGAATGGAGCTTTATGGAATTAAAAATTGGTGTGTCAAAATGCCATAATGTGAAGAAAAATTAGAAATAGATTAAAACTTACAGAGTATGTGGAAAAGTTAATTAAAATGGTCTAAAACGAC